>JALBWW010000008.1:520835-10520835 GCA_023212625.1 Styphnolobium japonicum | reverse complement strand
TTTAAACCATGATAGCTTGAGTCTTGAACCTCCGTGGGTGCTAGACAAAACATCTGTTGACTTCCCCACAACCCATCTAACCATTGTATTTCATGAAAACATGAATCACTTGGCTTAGAAGATCTTTTAATCCAAGATAAACCGAAATGGAACGAGTTGGCCTTCCACTTTAACCCAAGATAGCATGAATCTTCAACCTCTGTGGGTGCTAGACAAACATCTGCTAACTTACCCATAACCCATCTAACCAATGTATTTCATGATAACTTGAATCACGTGGCGTAGAAGTTCTTTGAATCCAAGATAAACCGAAAAGGAAGAAATAGGCCTACAAATTTTAACCAAGATTGCTTGAGTCTTGAACCTCCGTGGGTGCTAGACAATCATCTGTTGACTTCCCCAAAACCCATTTAGCCAATGTATTTCATGGAAACATGAATCACTTGGCTTAGATGATCTTTTAATCCAAGACAAACCGAAATGGAACAAATAGGCCTACAACTTTAAACCAAGATAGCTTGAGTCTTGAACTTCCGTGGGTGCTAGACAAACATCAGTTGACTTCCCCATAACCCATCTAACCAATGTATTTCATGGAAACATGAATCACTTGGCTTAGAAGATCTTTTAATCCAAGAGAAATCGAAATGGAACAAATAGGCCTACAACTTTAAACCAAGATAGCTTGAGTCTTGAACCTCCGTGGGTGCTAGACAAACAACGGTTGACTTCCCCATAACCCATCTAACCAATGTATTTCATGAAAACATGAATCACTTGGCTTAGAAGATCTTTTAATCCAAGACAAACCGAAATGGAACAAATAGGCCCACAACTTTAAACCATGATAGCTTAAGTCTTGAACCTCCGTGGGTGCTAGACAAACATTTGTGGACTCTCCCATAGCCCATCTAGCCAATGTATTTCATGAAAACATGAATCACATGGCCTAGAAGTTCTATTAATCCAAGATAAACCGAAAAGGAACAACTAGGCGAACAACTTTAAACCAAGATAACATGATCCTTGAACCTCCGTGGGTGCTAGACAAAACATCTGTTGACTTCCCCATAACCCATCTAACCAATGTATTTCATGAAAACATGAATCACTTGGCTTAGAAGTTCTTTTAATCCAAGATAAACCAAAATGGAACAAGTTGGTCTACCACTTTAACCCTAGATAGCATGAATCTTCAACCTCCGTGGGTGCTAGACAAACATCTGCTAACTTCCCCATAACCCATCTAACCAATGTATTTCATTAAAACATGAATCACGTGGCGTAGAAGTTCTTTGAATCCAAGATAAACCGAAAAGGAAGAAATAGGCCTACAAATTTTAACCAGGATTGCTTGAGTCTTGAAACCTCCGTGGGTGCTAGACAATCATCTGTTGACTTCCCCATAACCCATCTAACCAATGTATATCATGAAAACATGAATCACAGGGCCTAGAAGTTCTATTAATCCAAGATAAACCGAAAAGGAACAACTAGGCGAACAACTTTAAACCAAGATAACATGATCCTTGAACTTCCGTGGGTGCTAGACAAACATCAGTTGACTTCCCCATAACCCATCTAACCAATGTATTTCATGGAAACATGAATCACTTGGCTTAGAAGATCTTTTAATCCAAGAGAAACCGAAATGGAGCAAATAGGCCTACAACTTTAAACCAAGATAGCTTGAGTCTTGAACCTCCGTGGGTGCTAGACAAAACATCTGTTGACTTCCCCTTAACCCATCTAACCAATGTATTTCATGAAAACATGAATCACAGGGCCTAGAAGTTCTATTAATCCAAGATAAACCGAAAAGGAACAACTAGGCGAACAACTTTAAACCAAGATAACATGATCCTTGAACCTCCGTGGGTGCTAGACAAAACATCTGTTGACTTCCCCATAACCCATCTCACCAATGTATTTCATGAAAACATGAATCACTTGGCCTAGAAGTTCTTTTAATCCAAGATAAACCCAAAAGGAACAAATAGGCCTAAAACTTTAAACCAAGATAGCTTGAGTCTTGAACCTCCGTGGCTGCTTGACCAACATCTGTTGACTCCCACAAAAGCCTTCTAGCCAATGTATTTCATGGAAATGTGAATCACTTGGCCTAGAAGTTCATTCAAGCCAAGATAAACCGAAATGGAACAAATAGGCCTTAAACTTTAAACCAAGATAGCTTGAGTCTTGAACCTCCGTGGGTGCTAGACAAAACATCTGTTGACTCCCACAGAGCCCATCTAACCAATTTATTTCATGAAAACATGAATCACTTGGCTTAGAAGTTCTATTAATCCAAGATAAACCGAAATGGAACAAATAGGCATATAACTTTTAAACCAAGATAGCATGAGTCTTCAACCTCTGTGGGTGCTTGACAAACATCTGCTAACTTACCCATAAGCCATCTAGCCAATTTATTTCATGATAACATGAATCACTTGGCGTAGAAGTTCATTTAATCAAAGATAAACCGAAAAGGAACAAATGGGCCTACAACTTTTAACCTAGATAGCTTGAGTCTTGAACCTCTGTTGGTGCTAGACAATCATCTGTTGACTTCCCCATAACCCATCCAACCAATGTATATCATGAAAACATGAACCACTTGGCTTAGAAGTTCTATTAATCCAAGACAAACCGAAAAGGAACAAATAGGCATATAACTTTTAAACCAAGATAGCTTGAGTCTTGAACTTCCGTGGGTGCTAGACAAACATCGTTGACTTCCCCATAAGCCATCTAACCAATTTATTTCATGGAAACATGAATCACTTGGCCTAGAAGTTCATTTAATCCAAGAGAAATCGAAATGGAACAAATAGGCCTACAACTTTAAACCAAGATAGCTTGAGTCTTGAACCTCCGTGGGTGCTAGACAATCAACGGTTGACTTCCCCATAACCCATCTAACCAATGTATATCATGAAAACATGAATCACTTGGCTTAGAAGATCTATTAATCCAAGACAAACCGAAAAGGAACAAATAGGCATATAACTTTTAAACCAAGATAGCTTAAGTCTTGAACCTCCGTGGGTGCTAGACAAACATTTGTGGACTCTCCCATAAGCCATCTAGCCAATTTATTTCATGAAAACATGAATCACTTGGCCTAGAAGTTCATTTAATCCAAGATAAACCGAAAAGGAACAAATGGGCCTACAACTTTAAACCAAGATAGCTTGATCCTTGAACCTCCGTGGGTGCTAGAAAAATCATCTGTTGACTTCCCCATAACCCATCCAACCAATGTATTTCATGAAAACATGAATCACTTGGCTTAGAAGTTCTATTAATCCAAGATAAACCAAAAAGGAACAAGTTGGCATATAACTTTTAAACCAAGATAGCATGAATCTTCAACCTCCGTGGGTGCTTGACAAACATCTCGCTAACTTCCCCATAAGCCATCTAACCAATTTATTTCATTAAAACATGAATCACTTGGCCTAGAAGTTCTTTGAATCCAAGATAAACCGAAAAGGAAGAAATAGGCCTACAAATTTTAACCAGGATTGCTTGAGTCTTGAAACCTCCGTGGGTGCTAGACAATCATCTGTTGACTTCCCCATAACCCATCTAACCAATGTATATCATGAAAACATGAATCACATGGCCTAGAAGTTCTATTAATACAAGATAAACCGAAAAGGAACAACTAGGCCAACAACTTTAAACCAAGATAGCTTGAGTCTTGAACCTCCGTGGGTGCTAGACAAACATCTGTTCACTTCCCCATAACCCATCACACCAATGTATTTCATGAAAACATGAATCACTTGGCTTAGAAGATCTTTTAATCCAAGATAAACCGAAATGGAACAAGTTGGCCTACCACTTTAACTCAAGATAGCATGAATCTTCACCCTCCGTGGGTGCTAGGCAAACATCTGTTGACTTCCCCATAACCCATCTAACCAATGTATACCATAAAAACATGTATCACTTGGCCTAGAAGTTCTATTAATCCAAGATAAACCAAAAAGGAACAACTAGGCCAACAACTTTAAACCAAGATAGCTTGAGTCTTGAACCTCCGTGGGTGCTAGACAAACATCTGCTAACTTCCCCATAACCCATCTAACCAATGTATTTCATTAAAACTTGAATCACGTGGCGTAAAAGTTCTTTGAACCCAAGATAAACCGAAAAGGAAGAAATAGGCCTACAAACTTTAACCAAGATTGCTTGAGTCTTGAAACCTCCGTGGGTGCTAGACAATCATCTGTTGACTTCCCCATAACCCATCTAACCAATGTATATCATGAAAACATGAATCACATGGCCTAGAAGTTCTATTAATACAAGATAAACCTAAAAGGAACAACTAGGCCAACAACTTTAAACCAAGATAGCTTGAGTCTTGAACCTCCGTGGGTGCTAGACAAAACATCTGTTGACTTCCCCATAACCCATCACACCAATGTATTTCATGAAAACATGAATCACTTGGCTTAGAAGATCTTTTCATCCAAGATAAACCGAAATGGAACAAGTTGGCCTACCACTTTAACCCAAGATAGCATGAATCTTCAACCTCCGTGGGTGATAGACAAACATCTGTTGACTTCCCCATAACCCATCTAACCAATGTATACCATAAAAACATGTATCACTTGGCCTAGAAGTTCTATTAATCCAAGATAAACCAAAAAGGAACAACTAGGCCAACAACTTTAAACCAAGATAGCTTGAGTCTTGAACCTCCGTGGGTGCTAGACAAAACATCTGTTGACTTCCCCATAACCCATCACACCAATGTATATCATGAAAACATGAATCACATGGCCTAGAAGTTCTATTAATACAAGATAAACCTAAAAGGAACAACTAGGCCAACAACTTGAAACCAAGATAGCTTGATCCTTGAACCTCCGTGGGTGCTAGACAAACATCTGTTGACTTCCCCATAACCCATCTAACCAATGTATTTCATGGAAACATGAATCACTTGGTTTAGAAGATCTTTTAATCCAAGAGAAATCGAAATGGAACAAATAGGCCTACAACTTTAAACCAAGATAGCTTGAGTCTTGAACCTCCGTGGGTGCTAGACAAACATCGGTTGACTTCCCCATAACCCATCTAACCAATGTATTTCATGAAAACATGAATCACTTGGTTTAGAAGATCTTTTAATCCAAGAGAAACCGAAATGGAACAAATAGGCCCACAACTTTAAACCATGATAGCTTGAGTCTTGAACCTCCGTGGGTGCTAGACAAACATTTGTGGACTCTCCCATAACCCATCTAGCCAATGTATTTCATGAAAACATGAATCACTTGGCTTAGAAAATCTTTTAATCCAAGACAAACCGAAATGGAACAAATAGGCCCACAACTTTAAACCATGATAGCTTGAGTCTTGAACCTCCGTGGGTGCTAGACAAACATTTGTGGACTCTCCCATAACCCATCTAACCAATGTATTTCATGAAAACATGAATCACTTGGCTTAGAAGATCTTTTAATCCAAGATAAACCGAAATGGAACGAGTTGGCCTACCACTTTAACCCTAGATAGCATGAATCTTCAACCACTGTGGGTGCTAGACAAACATCTGCTAACTTCCCCATAACCCATCTAACCAATGTATTTCATTAAAACTTGAATCACGTGGCGTAGAAGTTCTTTGAATCCAAGATAAACCGAAAAGGAAGAAATAGGCCTACAAATTTTAACCAAGATTGCTTGAGTCTTGAACCTCGGTGGGTGCTAGACAATCATCTGTTGACTTCCCCAAAACCGATTTAGCCAATGTATTTCATGGAAACATGAATCACTTGGCTTAGATGATCTTTTAATCCAAGAGAAACCGAAATGGAACAAATAGGCCTACAACTTTAAACCAAGATAGCTTGAGTCTTGAACCTCCGTGGGTGCAAGACAAACATCAGTTGACTTCCCCATAACCCATCTAACCAATGTATTTCATGGAAACATGAATCACTTGGCTTAGAAGATCTTTTAATCCAAGATAAACCGAAATGGAACAAATAGGCCTACAACTTTAAACCAAGATAGCTTGAGTCTTGAACCTTCGTGGGTGCTAGACAAACATCTGTTGACTTCCCCATCACGCATCTAACTACTGTATTTCATGAAAACGTGAATCACTTGGCTTAGAAGATCTTGTAATCCAAGATAAACTGAAATGGAACAAATAGGCCTACAACTTTAAATCATGATAGCTTGAGTCTGGAACCTCCGTGGGTGCTAGCCAAACATCTGTGGACTCTCCTATAACCCATCTAGCCAATGTATTTCATGAAAACATGAATCACATGGCCTAGAAGTTCTATTAATCCAAGATAAACCGAAAACGAACAACTAGGCATATAACTTTTAAACCAAGATAACATGAGTCTTGAACCTCCGTGGGTGCTAGAAAAACATCTGTTGACTTCCCCATAACCCATCTAACCAATGTATTTCATGAAAACATGAATCACTTGGCTTAGAAGTTCTTTTAATCCAAGATAAACCGAAATGGAACAAGTTGGTCTACCACTTTAACCCAAGATAACATGAATCTTCAACCTCCGTGGGTGCTAGACAAACATCTGATAACTTCCCCATAACCCATCTAACCAATGTATTTCATTAAAACTTGAATCACGTCGCGTAGAAGTTCTTTGAATCCAAGATAAACCGAAAAGGAAGAAATAGGCCTACAAATTTTAACCAAGATAGCTTGAGTCTTGAAACCTAGCTGTGGGTGCTAGACAATCATCTATTGACTTCCACATAACCCATCTAGCCAATGTATATCATGAAAACATGAATCACATGGCCTAGAAGTTCTATTAATACAAGATAAATCGAAAAGGAACAACTAGGCCAACAACTTTAAACCAAGATAGCTTGAGTCTTGAACCTCCGTGGGTGCTAGACAAACATCTGTTGACTTCCCCATAACCCATCACACCAATGTATTTCATGAAAACATGAATCACTTGGCTTAGAAGATCTTTTATTCCAAGATAAACCGAAATGGAACAAGTTGGTCTACCACTTTAACCCAAGATAGCATGAGCCATGAACCAACGTGGGTGCTTGACAAACATCTCGTTGACTTCCCCATAAGCCATCTAACCAATGTATTTCATAAAAACATGTATCACTTGGCCTAGAAGTTCTATTAATCCAAGATAAACCAAAAAGGAACAACTAGGCCAACAACTTTAAACCAAGATAGCTTGAGTCTTGAACCTCCGTGGGTGCTAGACAAACATTTGTGGACACTCCCATAACCCATCTAGCCAATGTATTTCATGAAAACATGAATCACATGGCCTAGAAGTTCTATTAATCCAAGATAAACCGAAAAGGAACAAATAGGCATATAACTTTAAACCAAAATAACTTGATCCTTGAACCTCCGTGGGTGCTAGACAAACATCTCGTTGACTTCCCCATAACCCATCTAACCAATGTATTTCATGGAAACATGAATCACTTGGCCTAGAAGTTCATTTAATCCAAGAGAAACCGAAATGGAACAAATAGGCCTACAACTTTAAACCAAGATAGCTTGAGTCTTGAACCTCCGTGGGTGCTAGACAAACATCGGTTGACTTCCCCATAACCCATCTAACCAATGTATTTCATGAAAACATGAATCACTTGGCCTAGAAGTTCTATTAATCCAAGAGAAACCGAAAAGGAACAAATAGGCACATAACTTTAAAACCAAGATAGCTTGAGTCTTGAACCAACGTGGGTGCTTGACAAACATCTGTTGACTCCCACAAAAGCCTTCTAGCCAATGTATTTCATGAAAATGTGAATCACTTGGCCTAGAAGTTCATTTAATCCAAGATAAACCGAAATGGAACAAATAGGCCTAAAACTTTAAACCAAGATAACTTGAGTCTTGAACCTCCGTGGGTGCTAGACAAAACATCTGTTGACTTCCCTATAACCCATCTAACCAATGTATTTCATGAAAACATGAATCACTTGGCTTAGAAGATCTTTTAATCCAAGATAAACCGAAATGGAACAAATAGGCATATAACCTCTTTAAACCAAGATAGCATGAGTCTTCAACCTCCGTGGGAGCTAGACAAACATCTGCTAACTTACCCATAACCCATCTAACCAATGTATTTCATGATAACTTGAATCACGTGGCGTAGAAGTTCTTTGAATCCAAGATAAACCGAAAAGGAACAAATAGGCCTAAAACATTAAACCAAGATAGCTTGAGTCTTGAACCTCCGTGGGTGCTACACAAACATCTGTTGACTTCCCCATAACCCATCTAACCAATGTATTTCATGAAAACATGAATCACTTGGCCTAGAAGTTCTATTAATCCAAGATAAACCGAAAAGGAACAAATAGGCATATAACTTTTAAACCAAGATAGCTTGAGTCTTGAACTAGCGTGGGTGCTTGACAAACATCTGTTGACTCCCACATAAGCCATCTAGCCAATTTATTTCACGAAAACATGAATCACTTGGCCTAGAAGTTCATTTAATCCAAGATAAACCGAAAAAGAACAAATGGGCCTACAACTTTAAACCAAGATAGCTTGAGTCTTGAACCTCTGTGGGTGCTAGACAATCATCTGTTGACTTCCCCATAACCCATCCAACCAATGTATATCATGAAAACATGAATCACTTGGCTTAGAAGTTCTATTAATCCAAGATAAACCGAAAAGGAACAAATAGGCATATAACTTTTAAACCAAGATAGCATGAGTCTTGAACTAGCGTGGGTGCTTGACAAACATCTGTTGACGCCCACATAAGCCATCTAGCCAATTTATTTCACGAAAACATGAATCACTTGGCCTAGAAGTTCATTTAATCCAAGATAAACCGAAAAGGAACAAATGGGCCTACAACTTTAAACCAAGATAGCTTGAGTCTTGAACCTCTGTGGGTGCTAGACAATCATCTGTTGAATTCCCCATAACCCATCCAACCAAATGTATATCATGAAAACATGAATCACTTGGCTTAGAAGTTCTATTAATCAAGGTAAACCGAAAAGGAACAAGTAGGCATATAACTTTTAAACCAAGATTGCTTGAGTCTTGAACATGTGTGGGTGCTTGAGAAACATCTGTTGACTCCCACATAAGCCATCTAGCCAATTTATTTCACGAAAACATGAATCACTTGACCTACAAGTTCATTTAATCCAAGATAAACCGAAAAAGAACAAATGGGCCTACAACTTTAAACCAAGATAGCTTGAGTCTTGAACCTCCGTGGGTGCTAGACAATCATCTGTTGAATTCCCCATAACCCATCCAACCAATGTATATCATGAAAACATGAATCACTTGGCTTAGAAGTTCTATTAATCCAAGGTAAACCGAAAAGGAACAAGTAGGCATATAACTTTTAAACCAAGATAGCTTGAGTCCTGAACATGCGTGGGTGCTTGACAAACATCTGTTGACTCCAACATAGGCCATCTAACTAATTTATTTCACGAAAACATGAATCACTTGGCCTAGAACTTCAATTAATCCAAGATAAACCGAAAAGGAACAAATAGGCCTAAAACTTTAAACCAAGATAGCTTGAGTCTTGAACTTCCGTGGGTGCTTGACAAACATCTGTTGACTCCCACATAGCCCATCTAACCAATGTATTTCATGAAAACATGAATCACGTGGCGTAGAAGTTCTATTAATCCAAGATAAACCGGAAAGGAACAAATAGGCATATAACCTTTAAACCAAGATAGCTTGAGTCTTGAACCGCGTGGGTGCTTGACAATCATCTATTGACTCCCACATAAGCCCTCTAGCCAATGTATTTCATGAAAATATGAATCACTTAGCCTAGAAGTTCATTTAATCCAAGATAAACCGAAAAGGAACAAATGGGCCTACAACTTGAAACCGAGATAGCTTGACTCTTGAACCAGCGTGGGTACTAGACAATCATCTGTTGACTTCCCCATAACCTATCCAACCAATGTATATCATGAAAACATGAATCACTTGGCTTAGAAGTTCTATTAATCCAAGATAAACCGAAAAGGAACAAATAGGCATAATACTTTTAAACCAAGATAGCTTGAGTCTTGAAGCAGCGTGGGTGCTTGACAAACATCCGTTGACTCCCACATAAGCCATCTAGCCAATTTATTTCACGAAAACATGAATCACTTGGCCTAGAACTTCATTTAATCCAAGATAAACTGAAAAGGAACAAATAGGCCTAAAACTGTAAACAAAGATAGCTTGAGCCTTGAACCAGCGTGGGTGCTTGACAAACATCTGTTGACTCCAACATAGGCCATCTAGCCAATTTATTTCACGAAAACATGAATCACTTGGCCTAGACCTTCATTTAATCCAAGATAAACCAAAATGGAACAAATAGGCCTACAACTTTAAACCAAGATAGCTTCAGTCTTGAACCTTCGTGGGTGCTAGACAAACATCTGTTGACTTCCCCATAACCCATCTAACTAATGTATTTCATGAAAACGTGAATCACGTGGCGTAGAAGTTCTATTAATCCAAGAGAAACCGGAAAGGAACAAATAGGCATATAACCTTTAAACCAAGATAGCTTGAGTCTTGAACCTGCGTGGGTGCTTGACAACCATCTGTTGACTCCCACATAAGCCCTCTAGCCAATGGATTTCATGAAAATATGAATCACTTAGCCTAGAAGTTCATTTAATCCAAGATAAACCGAAAAGGAACAAATAGGCATATAACTTTTAAACCAAGATAGCATGAATCTTGAATCGGCGTGGGTGCTTGACAAACATCTGTTGACTCCCACATAGCCCAGCTAACCAATGTTTTTCATGAAAACATGAATCACGTGGCGTAAAAGTTCTTTGAATCCAAGATAAACCGAAATGGAACAAATAGGCCTACAACATTAAACCAAGATAGCTTCAGTCTTGAACCTTCGTGGGTGCTAGACAAACATCTGTTGACTTCCCCATAACCCATCTAACTAATGTATTTCATGAAAACGTGAATCACGTGGCGTAGAAGTTCTATTAATCCAAGAGAAACCGGAAAGGAACAAATAGGCATATAACCTTTAAACCAAGATAGCTTGAGTCTTGAACCTGCGTGGGTGCTTGACAATCATCTGTTGACTCCCACATAAGCCCTCTAGCCAATGTATTTCATGAAAATATGAATCACTTGGCCTAGAATTTCATTTAATCCAAGATAAACCGAAAAGGAACAAATACGCCTACAACTTTAAACCAAGATAGCTTGTGTCTTGAACCTTAGTGGGTGGTTGATAAAACATCTGCTGACTCCCACATAGCCCATCTAACCAATGTTTTTCATGAAGACATGAATCACGTGGCGTAGAAGTTCTTTGAATCCAAGATAAACCGAAAAGGAACAAATAGGCCTAAAACTTTAAACCAAGATAGCTTGAGTGTTGAACCTCCGTGGGTGCTTGACAAACATCTGTTGACTCCCACAGAGGCCATCTAAACAATGTATTTCATGAAAACATGAATTACGTGCCGTAGAAGTTCTTTGAATCCATGATAAACCGAAAAAGAACAAATAGGCCTACAACTTTAAACGTAGATAGCTTGAGTCTTGAACCTCCATTCGTTCTAGACAAACAACTGTTGACTTTCCCATAACCCATCTAGCCAATGTATTTCATGAAAAACTGTATCACTTGGCCTAGAAGTTCTTTAAATCCAAGATAAACCGAAAAGAACAAATAGGCATATAACTTTTAAACCAAGATAGCTTGAGTCTTGAACCTCTGTGGGTGCTAGACAATCATCTGTTGACTTCCACATAACCCATCCAACCAATGTATATCATGAAAACATGAACCACTTGGCTTAGAAGATCTATTAATCCAAGGTAAACCGAAAAGGAACAAGTAGGCATATAACTTTTAAACCCAGATAGCTTGAGCCTTGAAAAGGAACAAGTAGGCATATAACTTTTAAACCCAGATAGCTTGAGCCTTGAACCAGCGTGGGTGCTTGACAAACATCTGTTGACTCCCACATAAGCCCTCTAGCCAATGTATTTCATGAAAATATGAATCACTTGGCCTAGAAGTTCATTTAATCCAAGATAAACCGAAAAGGAACAAATACGCCTACAACTTTAAACCAAGATAGCTTGTGTCTTGAACCTCAGTGGGTGGTTGACAAACATCTGTTGACTCCCACATAGCCCATCTAACCAATGTTTTTCATGAAGACATGAATCACGTGGCGTAGAAGTTCTTTGAATCCAAGATAAACCGAAAAGGAACAAATAGGCCTAAAACTTTAAACCAAGATAGCTTGAGTGTTGAACCTCCGTGGGTGCTTGACAAACATCTGTTGACTCCCACAGAGCCCATCTAACCAATGTATTTCATGAAAGCATGCATCACGTGCCGTAGAAGTTCTTTGAATCCAAGATAAACCGAAAAGGAACAAATACGCCTACAACTTTAAACCTAGATAGCTTGAGTCTTGAACCTCCGTTCGTTTTAGACAAACAACTGTTGACTTCCCCATAACCCATCTAGCCAATGTATTTCATGAAAAACTGTATCACTTGGCCTAGAAGTTCTTTAAATCCAAGATAAACCGAAAAGGAACAAATGGGCCTACAACTTTAAACTAAGATAGATCGAGCCTTGAACCTCTGTGGGTGCTAGACAATCATCTGTTGACTTCCACATAACCCATCTAGCCAATGTATTTCATGAAAACATGAATCACTTGGCCTAGAAGTTCTATTAATCCAAGATAAACCGTAAGCAACTAATACGCATATAACTTTTAAACCAAGATAGCTTGAGTCTTGACCATGCGAGGGTGCTTGACAAACATCTGTTGACTCCCACATAAGCCATCTAGGCAATTTATTTCACGAAAACATGAATCACTTGGCCCAGATGCTCATTTAATCCAAGATAAACCGAAAAGGAACAAATGGGCCTACAACTTTAAACCAAGATAGCTTGAGTCTTGAACCTCTGTGGGTGCTAGACAATCATCTGTTGACTTCCCCATAACCCATCCAACCAATGTATATCATGAAAACATGAATCACTTGGCTTAGAAGTTCTATTAATCCAAGGTAAACCGAAAAGGAACAAGTAGGCATATAACTTTTAAACCAAGATAGCTTGAGCCTTGAACCAGCGTGGGTGCTTGACAAACATCTGTTGACTCCAACATAAGCCATCTAGCCAATTTATTTCACGAAAACATGAATCACTTGGCCTAGAACTTCATTTAATCCAAGATAAACCGAAAAGGAACAAATAGGCCTAAAACTTTAAACCAAGATAGCTTGAGTCTTGAACTTCCGTGGGTGCTTGACAAACATCTGTTGACTCCCACATAGCCCATCTAACCAATGTATTTCATGAAAACATGAATCACGTGGCGTAGAAGTTCTATTTATGCAAGATAAAACGGAAAGGAACAAATAGGCATATAACCTTTAAACCAAGATAGCTTGAGTCTTGAACCGCGTGGGTGCTTGACAATCATCTGTTGACTCCCACATAAGCCCTCTAGCCAATGTATTTCATGAAAATATGAATCACTTAGCCTAGAAGTTCATTTAATCCAAGATAAACCGAAAAGGAACAAATGGGCCTACAACTTTAAACCAAGATAGCTTGACTCTTGAACCAGCGTGGGTGCTAGACAATCATCTGTTGACTTCCCCATAACCCATCCAACCAATGTATATCATGAAAACATGAATCACTTGGCTTAGAAGTTCTATTAATCCAAGATAAACCGAAAAGGAACAAATAGGCATATTACTTTTAAACCAAGATAGCTTGAGTCTTGAAGCAGCATGGGTGCTCGACAAACATCCGTTGACTCCCCCATAAGCCATCTAACCAATTTATTTCACGAAAACATGAATCAATTGGCTTAGAAGATCTTGTAATCCAAGATAAACTGAAATGGAACAAATAGGCCTACAACTTTAAATCATGATAGCTTGAGTCTTGAACCTCCGTGGGTGCTAGCCAAACATCTGTTGACTACCACATAGCCCATCTAACCAATGGATTTCATGAAAACATGAATCACGTGGCGTAGAAGTTCTTTGAATCCAAGATAAACCGAAAAGGAACAAATAGGCCTAAAACTTTATACAAAGATAGCTTGAGTCTTGAACCTCCGTGGGTGCTTGACAAACATCTGTTGACTCCCACATAGCCCATCTAACCAATGTATTTCATGAAAACATGAATCACGTGGCGTAGAAGTTCTATTAGTCCAAGATAAACCAGAAAGGAACAAATAGGCATATATCCTTTAAACCAAGATAGCTTGAGTCTTAAACCTGCGTGGGTGCTTGACAATCATCTGTTGACTCCCACATAAGCCCTCTAGCCAATGTATTTCATGAAAATATGAATCACTTGGCCTAGAAGTTCATTTAATCCAAGATAAACCGAAAAGGAACAAATACGCCTACAACTTTATACCAAGATAGCTTGTGTCTTGAACCTCAGTGGGTGGTTGACAAACATCTGTTGACTCCCACATAGCCCATCTAACCAATGTTTTTCATGAAGACATGAATCACGTGGCGTAGAAGTTCTTTGAATCCAAGATAAACCGAAAAGGAACAAATAGGCCTAAAACTTTAAACCAAGATAGCTTGAGTCTTGAACCTCCGTGGGTGCTTGACAAACATCTGTTGACTTCCCCATAGCCCATCTAACCAAAGCATTTCATGAAAACATGAGTCACCTGCCCTAGAACTTCATTTAATTCAAGATAAACCGAAAAGGAACAAATAGGCCTACAACTTTAAACCAAGATAGCTTGAGTCTTGAACCTCCATGGGTGCTTGACAAACATCTGTTGACTTCCCCATAACCCATCTAGCCAATGTATTTCATGAAAACATGAATCACTTGGCCTAGAAGTTCTATTAATCCAAGATAAACCGTAAGCAACTAATACGCATATAACTTTTAAACCAAGATAGCTTGAGTCTTGACCATCGCGTGAGTGCTTGACAAACATCTGTTGACTCCAACATAAGCCATCTAGCCAATTTATTTCACGAAAACATGAATCACTTGGCCTAGAAGTTCATTTAATCCATGATAAACCGAAAAGGAACAAATGGGCCTACAACTTTAAACCAAGATAGCTTGAGTCTTGACCCTCCGTGGGTGCTTGACAAACATCTGTTGACTCCCACATAACCCATCTAACCAATGTATATCTTGAAAACATGAATCACGTGGGTTTGAAGGTCTTTTAATCCCAGGGAAACCGAAAAGGAACAAATAGGCATATAACTTTAAACCATGATAGCTTAAGTCTTGAACCTCCGTGGGTGCTTGACAAACATTTGTGGACTCTCCCATAACCCATCTAGCCAACGTATTTCATGAAAACATGAATCACATGGCCTAGAAATTCTATTAATCCAAGATAAACCGAAAAGGAACAACAAGGCGAATAACATTAAACCAAGATAGCTTGATCCTTGAACGTCCGTGGGTGCTAGACAAACATCTGGTGACTTCCCCATAACCCATCCAACCAATGTATTTCATGAAAACATGAATCACGTGGCCTAGTTGTTCTTTGAATCCAAGATAAACCGAAAAGGAACAAATAGGCCTACAACTTTAAACTAAGATAGCTCGAGTCTTGAACCTCCGTCGGTGCTAGACAGACATATGTGGACCTCACCATAACCCATCTAACCAATGTATTTAATGAAAACATGAATCATTTGGCTTAGAAGATCTTTTACTCCACGATAAACCGAAATGGAACAAATAGGCCTACATCCTTTAAACCAAGATAGCTTGAGTCTTGAACCTCGTGGGTGCTTGACAAACATCTGTGGACACTCCCACATAACCCATCTAGCCAATATTTCATGAAAACATGAATCACATGGCCTAGAAGTTCTATTAATCCAAGATAAACCGAAAAGGAACAAATACGCCTACAACTTTAAACCAAGATAGCTTGATCCTTGAACCTCCAAGGGTGCAAGACAAACATTTGTTGACTTCCCCATATCCCATCTAACCAATGTATTTCATGAAAACATGAATCACGTGGCCTTGAAGTTCTTTCAATCCAAGATAAACCGAAAAGGAACAAATAGGCCTACAACTTTAAGCAAAGATAGCTTGAGTATTGAACCACCATGGGTGCTTGACAAACATCTGTTGACTCCCCCATAACCCATCTAACCAATGTATATCATGAAAACATGAATCACTTGGCGTAGAAGTTCTATTAATACAAGATACACCGAAAAGGAAGAACTAGCTCATCAACTTTAAACCAAGATAGCTTGAGTGTTGAACCTCCGTGGGTGCTAGACAAAGATTTGTTGACTTCCCCATAACCCATCTAACCAATGTATATCATGAAAACATGAATCACTTTGCCTAGAAGTTCTATTAATCTAAGATAAACCGAAAAGGAACAACACTGCCAACAACTTTAAACCAAGATAGCTTGAGTCTTGAACCTCCGTAGGTGCTAGACAAACATCTGTTGACTTCCCCAGAACCTATCTAACCAATTTATTTCATGAAAACATGAATCAATTGGCTTAGAAGATCTTTTTTCCAAGATAAACCGAAAAGGAACAAATAAGCCTACAACTTTAAACCAAGATAGCTTGAGTCTTGAACCTCCGTGGGTGCTTGACAAACATCTCGTTGACTCTCCCATAACCCATCTAGCCAATGTATTTCACGAAAACATGAATCACTTGGCCCAGAAGTTCTATTAATCCAAGATAAACCGAAAAGGAACAAATGGGCCTACAACTTTAAACCAAGATAGCTTGAGTCTTAAACCGCCGTGGGTGCTAGACAATCATCTGTTGACTTCCCCATAACCCATCCAACCAATGTATATCATGAAAACATGAATCACTTGGCTTAGAAGTTCTATTAATCCAAGATAAACCGAAAAGGAACAAATAGGCATATAACTTTTAATCCAAAATAGCTTGAGTCTTGAACCAGCGTGGGTGCTTGACAAACATCTGTTGACTCCCACATAAGCCATCTAGCCAATTTATTTCACGAAAACATGAATCTCTTGGCCTAGAACTTCATTTAATCCAAGATAAACCGAAAAGGAACAAATAGGCTTAAAACTATAAACTAAGATTGCTTGAGTCTTGAACCTCCGTGGGTGCTTGACAAACATCTGTTGACTCCCACATAGCCCATCTAACCAATGTATTTCATGAAAACATGAATCACGTGGCGTAGAAGTTCTTTGAATCCAAGATAAACCGAAAAGGAACAAATAGGCCTAAAACTTTATACAAAGATAGCTTGAGTCTTGAACCTCCGTGGGTGCTTGACAATCATCTGTTGACTCCCACATAGCCCATCTAACCAATGTATTTCATGAAAACATGAATCACGTGGCGTAGAAGTTCTATTAGTCCAAGATAAACCAGAAAGGAACAAATAGGCATATATCCTTTAAACCAAGATAGCTTGAGTCTTAAACCTGCGTGGGTGCTTGACAATCATCTGTTGACTCCCACATAAGCCATCTAGCCAATTTATTTCACGAAAACATGAATCACTTGGCCTAGAAGTTCATTTAATCCAAGATAAACCGAAAAGGAACAAATACGCCTACAACTTTAAACCAAGATAGCTTGAGTCTTGAACCTCCATGGGTGCTTGACAAACATCTGTTGACTCCCACATAGCCCATCTAACCAATGTATTTTATGAAAACATGAATCACGTGGCGTAGAAGTTCTTTGAATCCAAGATAAACCGAAAAGGAACAAATAGGCCTACAACTTTAAACTAAGATAGCTCGAGTCTTGAACCTCCGTCGGTGCTAGACAGACATATGTGGACCTCACCATAACCCATCTAACCAATGTATTTAATGAAAACATGAATCACTTGGCCTAGAAGATCTTTTAATCCAAGATAAACCGAAATGGAACAAATAGGCCTACAACTTTACACCAAGATAGCTTGAGTCTTGAACCTCCGTGGGTGCTTGACAAACATCTATTGACTCCCACATAGACCATCTAACCAATGTATTTCATGAAAAACTGTATCACTTGGCCTAGAAGTTCTTTTAATCCAAGATAAACCGAAAAGGAACAAATAGGCCTACAACTTTAAACCAAGATAGCTTGAGTCTTGAACCTCCGTGGGTGCTAGACAAACATCTGTTGACTTCCCCATAGCCCATCTAACCAAAGCATTTCATGAAAACATGAGTCACCTGCCCTAGAACTTCATTTAATTCAAGATAAACCGAAAAGGAACAAATAGGCCTAAAACTTTAAACCAAGATAGCTTGAGTCTTGAACCTCCGTGGGTGCTTGACAAAGATCTGTTGACTCCCACATAGCCCATCTAACCAATGTATTTCATGAAAACATGAATCACGTGGCGTAGAAGTTCTTTGAATCCAAGATAAACCGAAAAGGAACAAATGGGCCTACAACTTTAAACCAAGATAGCTTGAGTCTTGAACCTCCATGGGTGCTAGACAATCATCTGTTGACTTCCCCAAAACCCATCTAACCAATGTATATCTTGAAAACATGAATCACTTGGCTTAGAAGTTCTATTAATCCAAGATAAACCGAAATGGAACAAATAGGCCTACAATTTAAACCAAGATAGCATGAGTCTTGAACCACCGTGGGTGCTAGACAAACATCTGTTGACTTCCCCATAACGCATCTAACTAATGTATTTCATGAAGACATAAATCACTTGGCCTAGAAGACCTTTCAATCCAAGATAAACCAAAATGGAACAAATTGGGCTACAACTTTAAACCCTAGATAGCTTGAGTCTTGAACCTCCGTTCGTTCAAGACAAACATCTGTTGACTTCCCCATAACCCATCTAACCAATGTATTTCATGAAAACATGAATCGCTTGGCCTAGAAGTTCTATTAATCCAAGATAAACCGGAAAGGAACAAATAGGCATATAACCTTTAAACCAAGATAGCTTGAGTCTTGAACCTCCGTGGGTGCTTGACAATCATCTGTTGACTCCCACATATCCCATCTAACCAATGTATTTCATGAAAACATGAATCACTTAGCCTAGAAGTTCTATTAATCCTAGATAAACCGAAAAGGAACAAATAGGCACATAACTTTAAAACCAAGATAGCTTGAGTCTTGAACCTCCGTAGGTGCTAGACAAACATCTATTGACTTCCCATAACCTATCTAACCAATGTATTTCATGAAAACATGAATCACTTGGCCTAGAAGTTCTATTAATCCAAGATAAACCGAAAAGGACCAAATAGACCTATAACATTAAACCAAGATAGCTTGAGTGTTTAACCTCCGTGGGTGCTTGACAAACATCTGTTGACGCCCACATAAGCCATCTAGCCAATTTATTTCATGTAAACATGAATCACTTGGCGTAGAAGTTCTTTGAATCCAAGATAAACCGAAAAGGAACAAATAGGCCTAAAACTTTAAACCAAGATAGCTTGAGTCTTGAACCTCCGTGGGTGCTTGACAAACATCTGTTGACTCCCACAGAGCCCATCTAACCAATGTATTTCATGAAAGCATGCATCACGTGCCGTAGAAGTTCTTTGAATCCAAGATAAACCGAAAAGGAACAAATACGCCTACAACTTTAAACCTAGATAGCTTGAGTCTTGAACCTCCGTTCGTTTTAGACAAACAACTGTTGACTTCCCCATAACCCATCTAGCCAATGTATTTCATGAAAACATGAATCACTTGGCCTAGAAGTTCTATTAATCCAAGATAAACCGTAAGCAACTAATACGCATATAACTTTTAAACCAAGATAGCTTGAGTCTTGAACCACCGTGGGTGCTTGACAAACATCTGTTGACTCCCACAGAACCCATCTAACCAATGTATTTCATGAAAACATGAATCACTTGGCCCAGAAGCTCATTTAATCCAAGATAAACCGAAAAGGAACAAATACGCCTACAACTTTAAACCAAGATAGCTTGTGTCTTGAACCTCCGTGGGTGCTTAACAAACATCTGTTGACTCCCACATAGCCCAGCTAACCAATGTTTTTCATGAAAACATGAATCACGTGGCGTAGAAGTTCTTTGAATCCAAGATAAACCGAAAAGCAACAAATAGGCCTACAACTTTAAACCAAGATAGCTTGAGTCTTGAACCTCCGTGGGTGCTAGACAAACATCTGTTGACTTCCCCATAACCCATCTAACCAATGTATTTCATGAAAACATGAATCACTTGGCCTAGAAGATCTTTTAATCCAAGATAAACCGAAAAGGAACAAATAGGCCTACAACTTTAAACCAAGATAGCTTGAGTCTTGAACCTCCGTGGGTGCTAGACAAACATCTGTTGACTTCCCCATAACCCATCTAACCAATGCATTTCAGGAAAACATGAATCACGTGGCGTAGAAGTTCTATTAATCCAAGATAAATCGAAAAGGAACAAATAGGCATGTAACTTTTAAACCAAGATTGCTTGAGTCTTGAACCTGCGTGGGTGCTTGACAAACATCTGTTGACTCCCACATAAGCCTTCTAGCCAATGTATTTCATCAAAATATGAATCACTTGGCCTAGAAGTTCATTTAATCCAAGATAAACCGAAAAGGAACAAATACGCCTACAACTTTAAACCAACATAACTTGAGTCTTGAACCTCCATGGGTGCTACACAAACATCTGTTGACTTCCCCATAACCCATCTAACCAATGTATTTCATGAAAACATGAATCACGTGGCGTAGAAGTTCTTTGAATCCAAGATAAACCGAAAAGGAACAAATAGGCCTAAAACTTTAAACCAAGATAGCTTGAGTCTTGAACCTCCGTGGGTGCTTGACAAAGATCTGTTGACTCCCACAGAGCCCATCTAACCAATGTATTTCAGGAAAACATGAATCACGTGGCGTAGAAGTTCTATTAATCCAAGATAAATCGAAAAGCAACAAATAGGCATGTAACTTTTAAACCAAGATAGCTTGAGTCTTGAACCTCCGTGGGTGCTTGACAAACATCTGTTGACTCCCACAGAGCCCATCTAACCAATTTATTTCAGGAAAACATGAATCACGTGGCGTAGAAGTTCTTTGAATCCAAGATAAACCGAAAAGGAACAAATAGGCATATAACTTTTAAACCAAGATAGCTTGAGTCTTGAACCTCCGTGGGTGCTAGACAAACATCTGTTGACTTCCCCATAGCCCATCTAACCAAAGCATTTCATGAAAACATGAGTCACGTGCCATAGAAATTCTTTGAATCCAAGATAAACCGAAAAGGAACAAATTGGGCTACAACTTTAAACCCTAGATAGCTTGAGTCTTGAACCTCCGTTCGTTCAAGACAAACATCTGTTGACTTCCCCATAACCCATCTAACCAATGTATTTCATGAAAAACTGTATCACTTGGCCTAGAAGTTCTATTAATCCAAGATAAACCGAAAAGGAACAAATAGGCATATAACTTTTAAACCAAGATAGCATGAGTCTTGAACTAGCGTGGGTGCTTGACAAACATCTGTTGACGCCCACATAAGCCATCTAGCCAATTTATTTCACGAAAACATGAATCACTTGGCCTAGAAGTTCATTTAATCCAAGATAAACCGAAAAGGAACAAATGGGCCTACAACTTTAAACCAAGATAGCTTGAGTCTTGAACCTCCGTGGGTGCTAGACAATCATCTGTTGACTTCCCCATAACCCATCCAACCAATGTATATCATGAAAACATGAATCACTTGGCTTAGAAGTTCTATTAATCCAAGATAAACCGAAAAGGAACAAATAGGCATATAACTTTTAAACCAAGATAGCATGAGTCTTGAACCAGCGTGGGTGCTTGACAAACATCTGTTGACTCCCACATAAGCCATCTAGCCAATTTATTTCACGAAAACATGAATCACTTGGCCTAGAACTTCATTTAATCCAAGATAAACCGAAAAGGAACAAATAGGCCTACAACTTTAAACCAAGATAGCTTCAGTCTTGAACCTTCGTGGGTGCTAGACAAACATCTGTTGACTTCCCCATAGCCCATCTAACTAATGTATTTCATGAAAACATGAATCACGTGGCGTAGAAGTTCTATTAATCCAAGATAAACCGAAAAGGAACAAATAGGCATATAACTTTTAAACCAAGATAGCTTGAGTCTTGAACCTCCGTGGGTGCTAGACAAACATCTGTTGACTTCCCCATAGCCCATCTAGCCAATTTATTTAACGAAAACATGAATCACTTGGCCTAGAACTTCATTTAATCCAAGATAAACCGAAAAGCAACAAATAGGCCTACAACTTTAAACCAAGATAGCTTGAGTCTTGAACCTCCGTGGGTGCTAGACAAACATCTGTTGACTTCCCCATAACCCATCTAACCAATGTATATCTTGAAAACATGAATCACTTGGCTTAGAAGTTCTATTAATCCAAGATAAACCGAAATGGAACAAATAGGCCTACAATTTAAACCAAGATAGCATGAGTCTTGAACCACCGTGGGTGCTTGACAATCATCTGTTGACTCCCACATAAGCCATCTAATCAATTTATTTAACGAAAACATGAATCACTTGGCCTAGAACTTCATTTAATCCAAGATAAACCGAAAAGGAACAAATAGGCCTACAATTTAAATCAAGATAGCATGAGTCTTGAACCACCGTGGGTGCTAGACAAACATCTGTTGACTTCCCCATAACGCATCTAACTAATGTATTTCATGAAAACATAAATCACTTGGCCTAGAAGACCTTTCAATCCAAGATAAACCAAAATGGAACAAATAGGCCTACAACTTTAAACCAAGATAGCTTCAGTCTTGAACCTTCGTGGGTGCTAGACAAACATCTGTTGACTTCCCCATAACGCATCTAACTAATGTATTTCAAGAAAACATGAATCACTTGGCCCAGAAGATCTTTTAATCCAAGATAAACCGAAATGGAACAAATTGGCCTACAACTTTCACCTAAGATAGCTTGAATCTTCAACCTCCGTGGGTGCTAGACAAACATCTGTTGACTTCCCCATAGCCCATCTAACCAAAGCATTTCATGGAAACATGAGTCAATTGGCCTAGAACATCATTTAATCCAAGATAAACCGAAAAAGAACAAATAGGTCTAAAACTTTATACCACGATAGCTTGAGTCTTGAACCTCCGTGGGTGCTTGACAAACATTTGTTGACTCCCACATAGCCCATCTAACCAATGTATTTCATGAAAACATGAATCACTTGGCCTAGATGATCTTTAAATCCAAGATGAACCGAAATGGAACAAATTGGCCTACAACTTTAACCCAAGATAGCTTGAATCTTCAACCTCCGTGGGTGCTAGACAAACATCTGTTGACTTCCCCATACCCATTTATCCAAAGCATTTCATGAAAACATGAGTCACTTGGCCTAGAACATCATTTAATCGAAGATAAACCGAAAAGGAACAAATAGGCCTAAATCTTTAAACCAAGATAGCTTGAGTGTTGAACCTCCGTGGGTGCTTGACAAACATCTGTTGACTCCCACATAGCCCATCTAACTAATGTATTTCATGAAAACATGAATCACATAGCGAAGAAGTTCTTTGAATCCAAGATAAACCGAAAAGGAACAAATAGCCATATAACTTTTAAACCAAGATAGCTTGCATCTTGAATCGGCGTGAGTGCTTGACAAACATCTGTTGACTCTCACATAAGCCATCTAGCCAATTTATTTCACGAAAACATGAATCACTTGGCCTAGAAGTTCATTTAATCCAAGATAAACCTAATATGAACAAATGGGCCTACAACTTTAAACTAAGATAGCTCGAGTCTTGATCCTCCGTGGGTGCTAGACAAACATCTGTGGACTTCCCCATAACCCATCTAACCAATGTATTTCATGAAATCATGATTCACTTGGCTATGAATATCTTTTACCCCAAGATAATCCGAAATGGAACAAATAGGCCTACATCTTTAAACCATGATAGCTTAAGTCTTGAACCTCCGTGGGTGCTAGACAAACATTTGTGGACTCTCCCATAACCCATCTAGCCAACGTATTTCATGAAAACATGAATCACATGGCCTAGAAATTCTATTAATCCAAGATAAAGCGAACAGGAACAACAAGGCGAATAACATTAAACCAAGATAGCTTGATCCTTGAACCTCCGTGGGTGCTAGACAAACATCTGGTGACTTCCCCATAACCCATCCAACCAATGTATTTCATGAAAACATGAATCATTTGGCTTAGAAGATCTTTTACTCCAAGATAAACCGAAATGGAACAAATAGGCCTACATCTTTAAACCATGATAGCTTGTGTCTTGAACCTCTGTGGTTTTCTACACAAACATCTGTGGACACTCCCATAACCCATCTAGCCAACGTATTTCATGAAAACATGAATCACATGGCCTAGAATTTCTATTAATCCAAGATTAACCGAAAAGGAACAACTTGGCGAACAACTTTAAACCAAGTTAGCTTGATCCTGGAACCTCCAAGGGTGCAAGACAAACATTTGTTGCCTTCCCCATATCCCATCTAACCAATGTATTCCAACAAAAACATGAATCACGCGGCCTTGTAGTTCTTTCAATCCAAGATAAACCGAAAAGGAACAAATTGGCCTACAACTTTAAGCCAAGATAGCTTGAGTCTTGTACCTCCATGGCTGCTAGACAATCATCTGTTGACTTCCCCATAACCCATCTAACCAACGTATATCATGAAAACATGAATCACTTGGCGTAGAAGTTCTATTAATACAAGATACACCGAAAAGGAAGAACTAGCCCATCAAATTTAAACCAAGATAGCTTGAGTCTTGAACCTCTGTGGGTGCTAGACAAACATTTGTTGACTTCCACATAACCCATCTAACCAATGTATATCATGAAAACATGAATCACTTGGCCTAGAAGTTCTATTAATCCAAGATAAACCGAAAAGGAACAACTAGGCCAACAACTTTAAACCAAGATAGCTTGAGTCTTGCACCTCCGTGGGTGGTAGACAAATATCTGTTGACTTCCCCATAACCCATCTAACCATTATATTTCATGAAAACATGAATCACTTGGCTTAGAAGATCTTTTTTTCCAAGATAAACCGAAATGTAACAAATAGGCCTACAACTTTAAACCGTGATAGCTTGAGTCTGGAACCTCCGTGGGTGCTTGACAAACATCTGTCAACTCTCCCATAACCCATCTAGCCAATGTATTTCATGAAAACATGAATCACATGGCCTAGAAGTTCTATTGATCCAAGATAAACCGAAAAGGAACAACTAGGCGAACAACTTTAAACCAAGATAGCTTGAGTGTTGCACCTCCGTGGGTGGTAGACAAATATCTGTTGACTTCCCCATAACCCATCTAACCAATATATTTCATGAAAACATGAATCACTTGACCTAGATGATCTTTTAATCCAAGATAAACTGAAATGGAACAAATTGGCCAGCAACTTTAACGCAAGATAGCTTGAATCTTCAACCTCCGTGGGTGCTAGTGCTAGTCAAACATCTGTTGACTCCCACATAAGCCATCCAACCAATTTATCTCACGAAAACATGAATCACTTGGCCTAGAAGTTCATTTAATCCAAGATAAACCGAAATGGAACAAATTGGCATACAACATTAACCCAAGATAGCTTGAATCTTCAACCTCCGTGGGTGCTAGACAAACATCTGTTGACTTCCCCATAGCCCATCTAACCAAAGCATTTCATCAAAAGATGGGTCACTTGGCTTAGAACTTCATTTATTCCAAGATAAACCGAAAAGGAACAAATAGGCCTAAAACTTTAAACCAAGATAGCTTGAGTCTTGAACCTCCGTGGGTGCTTGACAAACATCTGTTGACTCCCACATAGCACATCTAACCAATGTATTTCATGAAAACATGAATCACGTGGCGAAGAAGTTCTTTGAATCCAAGATAAACCGAAAAGGAACGAATAGGCATATAACTTTTAAACCAAGATAGATTGAGTCTTGAATCAGCGTGGGTGCTTGACAAACATCTGTTGACTCCCACATAAGCCATCTAGCCAATTTATCTCACGAAAACATGAATCACTTGGCCTAGAAGTTCATTTAATCCAAGATAAACCGAAAAGGTACAAATTGGCCTACAACTTTAAACTAAGATAGCTTGAGTCTTGAACCTCCATGAGTGCTAGACCGACATATGTGGACTTCCCCATAACTCATCTAACCAATGTATTTAATGAAAACATGAATCACTTGGCTTAGAAGATCATTTACTCCAAGATAAACCGAAATGGAACAAATAGGCCTACATCTTTAAACCATGATAGCTTGAGTCTTGAACCTCCGTGGTTTCTAGACAAACATCTGTGGACACTCCCATAACCCATCTAGCCAACGTATTTCATGAAAACATGAGTCACTTGGCCTAGAACTTCATTTAATCCAAGATAAACCGAAATGGAACAAATAGGCCTAAAACGTTAAACCAAGATAGCTTGAGTCTTGAACCTCCGTGGGTGCTTGACAAACATCTATTGACTCCCACATAGACCATCTAACCAATGTATTTCATGAAAACATGAATCACTTGGCCTAGAAGATCTTTTAAACCAAGATAAACCGAAAAGGAACAAATTGGCCTGCAACTTTAACCCAAGATTGCTTGAATCTTCAACCTCTGTGTGTCCTAGACAAACATCTGTTGACTTCCCTATAGCCCATCTAACCAAAGCATTTCATGAAAACATGAGTCACTTGGCCTAGAACTTCATTTAATCCAAGATAAACCGAAAAGGAACAAATAGGCCTAAAACTTTAAAACAAGATAGCTTGAGTCTTGAACCTCCGTGGGTGCGTGACAAACATCTGTTGACTCCCACATAGCCCATCTATCCAATGTATTTCATGCAAACATGAATCACGTGGCGAAGAAGTTCTTTGAATCCAAGAGAAATCGAAAAGGAACAAATAGGCATATAACTTTTAAACCAAGATAGCTTGAGTCTTGAAACAGCGTGGGTGCTTGACAAACATCTGTTGACTTCCCCATAACCCATCTAACCAATGTATTTCATGAAAACATGAATCACTTGGCTTAGAAGATCTTTTAATCCAAAATAAACCAAAATGGAACAAAAAGGCCTACATCTTTAAACCATGATAGCTTGAGCCTTAAATCTCCGTGGGTGCTAGACAAAAATCTGTGGACTCTCCCATAACCCATCTAGCCAACGTATTTCATGAAAATATGAATCACATGCCCTAGAAGTTCTATTAATCCAAGATAAACCGAAAAGGAACAACTAGGCGAACAACTTTAAACCAAGATAGCTTGATCATTGAACCTCCGTGGGTGCTAGACAAACATCTGTTGACTTCCCCATAACCCATCTCACCAATGCATTTCATGAAAACATGAATCATGTGGCCTAGTAGTTCTTTGAATCCAAGATAAACTAAAATGGAACAAATAGGCCTACAATTTTTAACCAAGATTGCTTGAGTCTTGAACCTCCGTGGGTGCCAGACAATCATCTGTTGACTTCCCCATAACCCATCTAACCAATGTATATCATGAAAACATGAATCACTTGGCCTACAAGTTCTATTAATACAAGATAAACCGAAAAGGAACAACACTGCCAACAACTTTAAACCAAGATAGCTTGAGTCTTGAACCTCCGTAGGTGCTAGACAAACATCTGTTGACTTCCCCATAACCCATCTAACCAATGTATATCATGAAAACATGAATCACTTGGCCTAGAAGTTCTATTAATCTAAGATAAACCGAAAAGGAACAACTAGGCCAACAACCTTAAACCAAGGTAGCTTGAGTCTTAAACCTCCGTGGGTGCTAGACAATTATCTGTTGACTTCCCCATAAGCCATGTAGCCAATTTATTTCACGAAAACATGAATCACTTGGCCTAGAAGTTCATTTAATCCAAGATAAACCAAAAAGGAACAAATGGGCCTACAAACATCTGTGGACTTCCCCATAACCCATCTAACCAATGTATTTCATGAAAACATGAATCACTTGGCTTAGAAGTTCTTTTATTCCAAGATAAACCGAAATCGAACAAATAGGCCTACAACTTTAAACCATGTTAGCTTGAATCTGGAACCTCCGTGGGTGCTAGACAAACATATGTGGACTCTCCCATATCCCATCAAGCCAATGTATTTCATGAAAATATGAATCCCTTGGCTTAGAAGATCTTTCAATCCAAGATAAACCGAAATGGAACAAATTGGCCTACAACTTTAACCCAAGATAGCTTGAATCTTCAACCTCCGTGGGTGCTAGACAAACATCTATTGACTTCCCCATAGCCCATCTAACTAAAGCAATACATGAAAACATGAGTCACTGGGCCTAGAGCTTCATTTAATCCAAGATAAACCGAAAAGGAGCAAATAGGCCTAAAACTTTTAACCAAGATAGCTTGAGTCTTGAACCTCCGTGGGTGCTTGACAAACATCTGTTGACTCCCACATAGCCCATCTAACCAATGTATTTCATGAAAACATGAATCACTTGGCCTAGAAGATCTTTTAATCCAAGATAAACCGAAATCGAACAAATTGGCCAACAACTTTAACCCAGGATAGCTTAAATCTACAACCTCCGTGGGTGCTAGACAAACATCTGTTGACTTCCCCATGGCCCATCTAAACAAAGCATTTCATCAAAACATGAGTCACTCGGCATAGAACTTCATTTAATCCAAGATAAACCGTACAGGAACAAACAGGCCTAAAAGTTTAAACCAAAATAGTTTGAGTCTTGAACCTCCGTGGGTGCTTGACAAACATCTGTTGACTCCCACATAGCCCATCTAACCAATGTAATTCATGAAAACATGAATCACGTGGCGTCGAAATTCTATTAATCCAAGATAAACCGAAAAGGAACAAATAGGCATATAACTTTTAAACCAAGATAGCTTGAGTCTTGAACCTGCGTGGGTGCTTGACAAACATCTGTTGACTCCCACATAAGCCTTCAAGCCAATGTATTTCATGAAAATATGAATCACTTGGCCTAGAAGTTCATTTAATCCAAGATAATCCGGAAAGGAACAAATACGCCTACAACTTTAAACCAAGATAGCTTGAGTCTTGAACCTCCGTGGGTGCTACACAAACATCTGTTGTCTTCCCCATAACCCATCTAACCAATGTATTTAACGAAAACATGAATCACTTGGCCTTGAAGTTCTTTGAATCCAAGATAAACCGAAAAGGAACAAATAGGCCTAAAACTTTAAACCAAGATAGCTTGAGTCTTGAACCTCCGTGGGTGCTTGACAAACATCTATTGACTCCCACATTGCCCATCTAACCAATGTATTTCATGAAAACATGAATCACGTGGCGTAGAAATTCTATTAATCCAAGATAAACCAAAAAGGAACAAATGGGCCTAAAACTTTAAACCATGATAGCTTGAGTCTTGAACCTCCGTGGGTGCTAGACAAACATCTGTTGACTTCCCCATAGCCCATCTAACCAAAGAATTTCATGAAAACATGAGTCACGTGGCGTAGAAATTCTATTAATCCAAGATAAACCGAAAAGGAACAAATGGGCCTAAAACTTTAAACCATGATAGCTTGAGTCTTGAACCTCCATGGGTGCTACACAAACATCTGTTGACTTCCCCATAGCCCATCTAACCAATGTATTTCAAGAAAACATGAATCACGTGGCGTAGAAGTTCTTTTAATCCAAGATAAACCGAAAAGGAACAAATAGGCCTATAACTTTAAACCTAGATAGCTTCAGTCTTGAACCTCCGTGCTTTCTAGACAAACATCTGTTGACTTCCCCATATCCCATCTAACCAATGTACTTCATGAAATCATGAATCACTTGGCCTAGAAGTTCTATTAATCCATGATAAACCAAAAAGGAACAAATAGGCCTATAACTTTAAACCTAGATAGCTTCAGTCTTGAACCTCCGTGCTTTCTTGACAAACATCTGTTGACTTCCCCATAACCCATCTAACCAATGTACTTCATGAAATCATGAATCACTTGGCCAAGAAGTTCTATTAATCCAAGATAAACCAAAAAGGAACAAATACGCCTACAACTTTAAACCAAGATAGCTTGAGTCTTGAACCTCCATGGGTGCTACACAAATATCTGTTGACTTCCCCATAACCCATCTAACCAATGTATTTAACGAAAACATGAATCACTTGGCCTAGATGTTTTTTGAATCCAAGATAAACATAAAAGGAACAAATAGGCCTACAATTTTTATCCAAGATTGCTTGAGTCTTTAACCACCGTTAGTGCTAGGCAATCATCTGTTGACATCCCCATAACCCATCTAGCCAATTGATTTCATGAAAACATGAATCACTTGGCCTAAAACATCTTTTAATCCAAGATAAAGCGAAAAGGAGCAAATAGGCCTACAACTTTAAACCTAGATAGCTTGAGTATCGAACCTCCGTGCGTTGTAGACAAACATCTATTGACTTCCCCATATCCCATCTAACCAATGTATTTCATGAAAACATGAATCACGTGGCGTAAAAGTTCTTTTAATCCAAGATAAACCGAAAAGGAACAAATAGGCCTATAACTCTAAACCTAGATAGCTTCAGTCTTGAACCTCCGTGCTTTCTAGACAAACATCTGTTGACTTCCCCGTAGCCCATCTAACCAATGTATTTCATGAAAACATGAATCACTTGGCCTAGAAGATCTCTTAATCCAAAATAACCGAAATGGAACAAATAGGCCTACAACTTTAAACCATGATAGCTTGAGTCTTGAACCTCCGTGGGTGCTAGACAATCATCTGTTGACTTCCCCATAGCCAATCTACCCAGAGCAATTCATGAAAACATGAGACACTTGGCCTAGAACTTCATTTAATCCAAGATAAACCGAAATGGAACAAATAGGCCTAAAACTTTAAACCAAGATAGCTTGAGACTTGAACCTCCGTGGGTGCTAGAATAACATCTGTTGACTTCCCCATAACCCATCTAACCAATGTATTTCATGAAAACATGAATCACTTGGCCTAGATGATCTTTTAATCCAAGATAAACCAAAAAGTAACAAATAGGCCTACAACTTTAAACCTAGATAGCTTCAGTCATGAACCTCCGTACTTTCTAGACAAACATCTGTTGACTTCCCCATAACGCATCTAACCAATATATTTCATGAAAACATGAAACACTTGGCCCAGAAGTTCTATTAATCCAAGATAAACCAAAAAGGAACAAATACGCCTACAACTTTAAACCAAGATAGCTTGAGTCTTGAACCTCCGTGGGTGCTACACAAACATCTGTTGACTTCCCCATAACCCATCTAACCAATGTATTTAACGAAAATATGAATCACTTGGCCTAAAAGTACTTTGAATCCAAGATAAACCGAAAAGGAACAAATAGGCCAACAACTTTGAAACCAAGATAGCATGACACTTCAACCTCCGTGGGACCTTGACAATCATCTGTTGACATCCCCATTACCCAACTAACCAATGTATTTCATGAAAACATGAATCACTTGGCCTAGAAGTTCTATTAATCCAAGAAAAACACGAAAGGAACTAATACGCATATAACTTTTGAACCAAGATAGCTTGAGTCTTGAACATGCGTGGATGCTTGACAAACATCTGTTGACTCCCACATATGCCATCTAGCCAATGTATTTCATGAAAACATGAATCACTTGGCCTAGATGATCTTTTAATCCAAGATAAACCAAAAAGGAACAAATAGGCCTACAACTTTAAACCTAGATAGCTTCAGTCTTGAACCTCCGTACTTTCTAGACAAACATCTGTTGACTTCCCCATAACGCATCTAACCAATGTATTTCATGAAAACATGAATCACTTGGCCCAGAAGTTCTATTAATCCAAGATAAACCAAAAAGGAACAAATACGCCTACAACTTTAAACCAAGATAGCTTGAGTCTTGAACCTCCGTGGGTGCTACACAAAAATCTGTTGACTTCCCCATAACCCATCTAACCAATGTATTTTGCGAAAACATGAATCACTTGGCCTAAAAGTACTTTTAATCCAAGGTAAACCGAAAAGGAACAAATAGGCCTACAACTTTGAAACCAAGATAGCTGATCAATCAATTTGAGACACTTATGTTAGCTTTGTATTAGGCATTATTAGATGTTTATTGTGCCCAATATTAGTACTTTAGATGAGTTTAATGTTGTTGGGCTTCATTGGGCTTTAATGCAAATATTGATTAATTTTTGGATTTTGATGCATTTTGACCTTTCTTTCTTGGTTAGGTAATAACTTGGGACTCGGTGATCCAATTGAGGTGATCTTGGTGTCTTTGGAAAGCTGAGACAATGCTCTACAAGTTTCATGAAGAACTCAAGAGCTGGATCGGAATGTTAAGGGTCCAAAGTATCCCTGCAATGCAGAGTGGGTTTGCTGTCATGGAACCATCTGGGCAGTATGCACATATTGGACTATATAGTGGGTTATAAGCCTCCTCTTCGGCTGAAACTTGGTCACTTGAAAGATAAGACCCATATCTCCAACTTCAATGAAGACCATTTTGTCAATAGATGTCGTTTTAGGCATGCTTCTGAAGCTACAAGTTAGTCTGAATTTGGAAACATGTTCTTCCAACCTAACTTGAGGTAGGTGAAGTGTTTTTGGCATTTCTGGAGTTCTGAAAGTCCAAATGACATGATTCAAATTGGAGATTTTCAAGGAGACAACTGGCTACAACTTTGATGAAGACATCCAAGCCAAAATGCACCGTCTAGGTGATGAATTTGAAGCCAGAAGTCGGATAAGAGTTGTTGACTAAAAGCCACCAACCATACACCAACCCACCTACCATGCACCAACCCACCTACCATGCATCAAGCTTCCATTTTTGACAATTTTCATATTCTTATAGCTTGTATTCAGATTATGTACATGTACAAATTGGCTTCTAGGATTAGTATAAATAGAGCCAATCTCTTTGTATTATCATTTATTCAATTTGGAAGTAAGTTTCAAGAAAGTTTTAGTATTTGTGAGAGTTTTCTTTCTCTTCTTCTCCATTCTCTTTGCAATTTCGTTTTTGTTCTTTAAATTCTAAGTTCTTCCTTCCCATCCATGGAAGGCTAGGCTCTCATAATCAATCCAAGGGATTAGCCATCTTGTTGTTTAATTTGGAGATCTTGTTTTGCTTGTTCATATTGCTTAATTGTTATTCAAGTTTCTCTTCTTCCTCTTTTGATTTTTATCTAGATTAAATTGCTTAATTTGATTTAGATGTTGATGTGGTAATAGCTTTATTATCATGTATTCAAAGAGGATCATAAAGATTAAACAATATATTAAAGCTTTTTGATAGATTGTTTAACTTGGTTAAATTCTAGATCTTAAGTTAATCTATGTTGGATGGTGCTTACTTTATCTAACCTTGGTTAATCAAATCCTAGATGCTTATCTAGTAAAGAATTCTTGGATCATGTTAAGGCTTCTTGATGTGATCTAAGGCCAAGAACATGGTTAGCAATTAAGTGAATTCCTTGTGATCAATGGTGAGTTAAACTCAAGATCGGTAAATTTCCTTGGATTGGTTGTTTCTTTAGATTTGTTTACAACTTTGAATCTCCTACTTTTATTAATCTTGTTAATCAACAACAAAACCCCCCCTTTTTCTAATTATCTTGATCTAATTAAATCTTTGTTTTTGGATCCTTGAGAGACGATTCGGTTCATTCTCTATACTACAAATTAGTTTGTGAACCAGTTATTTTATTTGATAGGTCTCGACAACCTCTTGTCAAATTTGGCGCCGTTGCCGGGGATCCAAGGCAACTAGTTGATCATTTCAAGATCCCATCTAACTCTAACAAATGTGTTTGTTTTGTTTTTAAAGCTTTTTCAAGTGGGATTCGGCAGAATTTGGATAAAGGGCATTGTGTCAAGAATTTCGGTTCGGGCATCTCTGATTGACCTGAATTTTGGTACACAAATGGAAAATATTATTCTGAGAAAGGCTCACTATTTATAGTGAGGTCACCCTTATTTTTGCCAAATTCCTTCGTTTAGACCACTTTTTCAATTTTTTAAGATTTTTTATTATTTTGTTGGATAGCATTTGTGTGTAGATTTTATCCTGTGGTGGTTCCATAATTTTTAAAATTCATTTGATACTGTTTTTTATTTTTGTTTATTATTAATTTTTTTTTTGGAGTATTTGTTTTAGGAATTTTTAGTGTTTTAGTTGTTATTGCTTTTCTAATAGCTTCTTATGAACTGCATGCTGTATGACTAGATCTGATCCTGGTACCTTGCATTCATTTGATCCTGAAATTGATAGAACATTTCATACACTTCATATAATTCACAGGACTGGTAGTAGCATTCATAGAGCTAATAGAATTACTTCTGGAATTGGACTTGAACTTGACATTGCACCTAATCTTGTTGACTCTTTTAATCCTGTTGAGTCTCGCTTCATAGTACTTCAAGGTCCGATACTCGAGTCTGTTGATTTTACTATGGCTGACTATAACAATAGGACCCTTAAGGAATTGGCTGCACCTGATGTGAATTATCAACCTTTGTGCATTCAATATCCTGAACTTAATGTTGATTTTGAGTTGAAATCTGGATTGATACACTTGCTGCCCAAGTTTCATGGTCTTGCAGGTGAAGATCCATATAAGCATTTGAAGGAGTTCCATGTTGTCTGCTCCACCATGAAACCTCATGGAATAGCTGAAGATCACATCAAGCTAAGGGCCTTTCCTTTCTCTTTGGATGGTGCTGCTAAGGATTGGTTGTATTACTTACAACCTGCTGCCATCACTTCTTGGAATGACATGAAAAGATTATTTCTGGAGAAGTTCTTTCCTGCATCAAGAACTACTGCAATAAGGAAAGATATTTGTGGCATAAGGCAAATCAGTGGTGAAACTCTCCATGAGTATTGGGAGAGATTCAAGAAATTGTGCTCAAGCTGCCCACACCATCAAATTAGTGATCAATTGCTGATCCAATACTTCTATGAATGATTGATGCCAATGGAAAGGAGTATGATTGATGCTGCAAGTGGTGGAGCATTGGTAGATAAAACTCCAGCTACTGCCAGAAACTTAATTGCAAACATGGCAGCAAATTCTCAGCAATTTGGTACTCGAATGGGTGCTGCAACCAGAGTAGTCAATGAAGTTAATACCTCTTCACATGCTGATCAACAAAGGGTGGAACATAGATTGGATGAGCTCACTTCTTTGGTTAGACAAATGGCTATAGGACAACACAAACCACGTGTGCAAACCCCTGCAAGAGTTTGTAGCATATGTTCTAGTTCCTCTCATCCTACAGATTCGTGCCCCACATTGCAAGATGATTCTGAGTTTCAAGACCAACTGCGGGTCGCACTATATATTTCTGGGAAGCCACAATTCCATCGAAGAACAACGAAATATGATCCATTCTCCAACACTTACAACCCTGGGTGGAGGGACCATCCCAACTGAGATATGGGAATGCATCAAATCGGCGCCCACCAAACCAAGATAGACCACCATTCCAAAGAAGAAGCAAGGACAAATCGGGCCACCACATGTCGGACCAAGTAGACCACCATTCCAAAGAAGAAGGTCCTGTAGCCACAAAATCGAGCCCTCATTGGAGGATTTGGTGAAACAAATTGGCCACCAATAACATCCAGCCAACAGAGAACTGAAACCACCATTCGTAACTTGGAGACTCAAATTGGTCAACTTGCCACATCAATTCATGAATTAAAGTCACAGGTTCTTGCCAATTACCCTCTCAAACCACTCCAAACCCTAGAGGCAATGTTAGTGCTATAGCTTTACGCAGCTGGTAAGCAAATCAATGGACCAAGGCAACAAATACTTCCGCATTCTACCCTTGGCCCGTGAGAAACAAGATTCTACAAAGAACTTCAAGTTCTCAGCCTAATTCAGATGTCAGAAAGGCATTCAAGAAGAAATGATCCTACAACGACCAAGCAGAAAATCGGATCAAATCGGCTGACGAGAAAATTTAGTACAAAGAGAAAAGTGAACATCCAAAAAGTCGACTTCCAACATTCCTCTTCCTTTTCCCAACCGAATGATACAATGAGGCATATGGTTGAGACTGACTTGGATAAGGAAATTATGGAGACTTTTCAGAAGGTTGAGGTGAATATACCTCTCTTGGAGGCAATTAAACAAATCCCCAAGTATGCCAAGTTCTTGAAAGAGATGTGCACCCATAAGAGGAAGCTAAAGGGCACTTAAAAAGTGAGTATGGGGAGAAATGTCTCTGCTTTGATTCAGCCCAACCTGCCTCCCAAATGCAAGGATCCAGGCACTTTTACCATCCCTTGCACCATAGGGCACCAACAGTTCACTCATGCCTTGCTAGACTTGGGAGCCTCCATCAATGTAATGCCAAAGTCAGTTTACACTTCCTTGCATATGGGAGAGCTAAAGCCCACCGGCATTGTCATTCAGTTAGCAAACCGGAGCACTGCACAACCTGCAGGAGTGTTGGAGGACGTTCTGGTTCGGGTACATAATTTAATATTCCCAGCTGATTTTTATGTGTTGAATATGGAAGATGAATCTGCCTCTTCCCCACCCCCATTGATCTTAGGTAGGCCATTTTTGAAAACTGCTAAAACTAAGATTGATGTGCATGCTGGTACCCTTTCCATGGAATTTGGTGATGATATCATTCAGTTTAACATTTTTGATGCCATGAAATACCCTTTAGAGGATCATTCTGTTTTTCATTTTGATGTCATTGATTTACTAGTTGATGATATGCATGCTGATATGTTGGCAGAATTTCCTGAAATTGTAGGATACACTGATAGCATAGCTTGTGATACTTGTTCTGCTTGCTTCGAACTTTCTGGTTGTAAACCCAATGCAATGTGTGCAGCCTGTGCTGAGATTTCTACATACTTGTCATGTGCTGTTGTTAATTCTGCTGACATTGATAATTCTGTTATTAATGGCAATGATGCTGTTATTAATGATGTTGTCATTCATCCTGCTGCTAAGTGTGATTCTTTTGATTCCATAGGATATGATGATGTTGTTTTGCAAGATTGTGCACAGCTTGCAGTGCAGTGCAATCACGAGAATTTAGCAGTATTTAGTTTCGGTTCCAAAACTAGTACCGTCAGTCCAACAACCACCCTCCATTGAACTTAAGCCCTTGCCCGAGCATTTGAAGTATGCATTCTTGGAAGAGGATGAGAAGCTCCCGGTGATAATGGCCAAACACCTCCAACCTGAGCAAGAAACCAGATTATTGGAAGTCTTGAAGCAACACAAAAGGGCAATTGGTTGGACACTTGCAAACATTCCTGGTATTAACCCCTCCACATGCATGCACAGGATATTACTTGAGGAGGAAACTAAACCAGTGAGACAACCCCAGAGGAGACTGAATCCTCTCATTCTAGATGTGGTGAAAAAAGAAGTGACCAAGCTACTGCAGGCTGGCATTATCTATCCCATCTCTCGATGAGTGGGTGAGCCGGTGCAAGTAGTTCCAAAGAAATCCGGTGACTGTTGTGGCCAACCGTAAGAATGAGCTCATTCCAACCCGAAAGTGCATAGCCGGAGAGTCCGCATTGACTACGTATGTCTCAACCAAGCCACTTTAAAAGATCATTACCCCCTTCCGCTCATTGATCGAGATCTTTGGAACGGTTGGGTGTAAGTCCCATTATCGCTTTTAGATGGCTACACGGATACTTCCAAATCCACATTGCACCGGAGGATCAGGAGAAGACCACATTTACTTGTCCCTTCGGCACCTTTGCTTACAGACGGATGCCCTTCGGCCTCTGCAATGCCCCTGGTACCTTCCAGCGGTGTATGGTGAGCATATTTTCTGATTTCTTAGAGGAGTGAATGGAGATATTTATGGATGACTTCACTATATATGGTTCTTCTTTTGATTCATGTTTAGCCTATCTAGAGTAATCGCAAAGATGCATTGAGACTAACCTTGTGCTAAATTTTGAGAAATGCCATTTTATGGTAGAACAGGTATAGTTTTAGGCCATGTAGTATCCAAGAAGGGCATTGAGGTAGATCCTGCCAAGATTGATGTAATTACTTGTCTATCTTACCCCACATGCGTGCGGGAAGTGCGTTCTTTTCTTGGTCATGCAGGTTTCTACAGCGCTTCATTGCCGACTTCAAAGAAGATTGCTCTTCCACTTTCCCACTTACCGCAGAAGATGTAGAGTTTAATTTTGATGATAAGTGCAAGGCGACTTTCAACCACTTGAAGCAAGCCTTGACCAAGACTCCCCATCATCCACCCACCGACCGACATTGCCATTTGAGTTAATGTGTGATGCTTCTAACTATGTAGTAGGAGCAGTCTTGGCACAGAGAGTGGGGAAAGCTTCTCATGTGATATATTATGCTTCCAGAACTCTAGATGCTGCTCAGGCCAACTATACCACAACCAAAAAAGAACTTTTAGCCATTTTTTTGCTTTGGATAAGTTTAGATCATATTTGCTTGGCTCTAAGGTTGTTGTGTTTACTGATCATGCAGCTCTGAAGTTCCTTTTGAAGAAGCCAGAGGCAAAGCCCCGACTAATAAGATGGATGCTACTGCTCCAAGAGTTTCACATAGAGATCCGTGACAAGAGTGGAGCAGAGAACCTAGTGGCAGATCATTTGAGCCGCAATGAAAGGGCTTCAGATCCCTCCCCTATACGGGACTCCTTCCCAGATGAGCAGCTTATGCAGCTGCAAGGTAAGAACACCTTCCCTTGGTTTGCTGATATGGTGAATTTCTTGGTTGCTACAGTTTTTCCCTCACATTTCACTCGTGCACAAATTTATAAACTTAAGAGTGAATCAAAATATTATGTGTGGGATGATCCATATCTATGGCGATTTTGTAGTGACCAAATTATTAGGCGATGTGTGCCTAATCAAGAGTTTCATTCTGTTCTTAGCTTTTGTCATGCATTTGCATGTGGTGGACATTTTGGACCTCAACGTACAGCTAGGAAAGTTTTAGACTCCGGTTTATATTGGCCTACCTTGTTTCATGATGCATATTTGTTCTGTAAGTCTTGTGAACAAAGGTCGAGAACAGGGAACATTTCTCACAGGAATGAGATGCCCCAAAGAACCTCTCTATTGTGAAATCTTTGACGTATGGGGTATTGATTTCATGGGACCTTTTCCTGTTTCCTTTGGTTATGTTTACATTTTGCTAGCTGTTGATTATGTATCAAAATGGGTGGAGGCTAAAGCCACTCGGACTGATGATTCCAAAGTTGTTGTGGATTTTGTTAGATCACAGATTTTCTCGCAGTTTGGAATCCCGAGAGCTATCATCGCTGATCAAGGCACCCATTTCTCGTAATCGTGAGCATGGAGGGATTGATGAGGAAATATGGCGTGTTGCATAAAGTTTCTACACCTTACCATCCCTGCACTAATGGTCAAGCCGAGGTCTCCAATAGAGAGATCAAGCGCATACTTGAAAAAACAGTCCAACCTAATCGGAAGGATTGGAGCATGAGGCTTGAGGATGCTCTTTGGGCTTACCAGACCGCTTACAAAACTCCAATCGGGATGTCTCCATATCGGATAGTCTATGGTAAGGCATGCCACTTGCCAGTAGAAATTGAGCACAAAGCATATTGGGTTGTGAAGCAATGCAACATGAATTTGGCCTGAGTCGGCATAGAGCGGAAGTTGCGATTACAGGAATTGGAAGAGATCCGCCTAGATGCCTATGATAGCTCCCGACTCTACAAAGAAAAGAACAAAGACTTCCATGATAAGTTTATTCTTCTAAGGAGTTTTCAGTTGGGCAAAAAGTTCTCTTGTTTAATTCTCGCCTTAAGTTGATGCCTGGTAAATTAAGGTCTAGGTGGGACGGTCCGTTTGTTGTCACTAACATTTTTTCTCATGGTGCAGTGGAAATTAAGAGTGAAGCCACCAACAAAGTGTTCAAAGTTAATGGTCATCGCCTCAAAAATTTTTATGAAGGAGCTCAAGAGAACCTCGTGGAGGAAGTTCAACTGCAGGATGCCCTCTACCATGATTGATCACTACTGTGTTGAAAAAAAAAATAGAAAAGAAAAAGCCACGATTAATGTCAATTGCCAGAGATTGAATCATTATTGGGGAGGACCCATCGCTCGTGCAAAATCTTCGATCACGCTGGCTAAGGACATTAAAAGTAGCGCTTCTTGGGAGGCAACCCAAGCTTTCTAACTCTTTCATCTTTCAACTTTGACTTATTTGCAATCACAGGAATCGAGACAGAAACTTGGTGCCAAGCGAGAAAATCTATCAGAGTTTGATTTTTCTGTCTTAATTTTGTTATTTTTCGTTGACAGATGATTTTTCACCGGTTAAATGGCGGATAACGACACTCCGTGAAAATCTTTTTCGGTCCCTTCAGTTACCCACAAACACTGAAATCTGTACATAATTTTACTCAATTTTTTTTCTCTCTCTTTCTTCTTTCTTTTGAAATGGATAATCAGCTTTTTAATCTCCGCAAGCAATTCCCTTCTCTCCCTCAAAATGCTTTAACTAACATTTATTGTGCAAGGTTTGAGAGATTAAGGATGCTTATGCACAAAGGCATCCCTGCGGATATACGCTGGTTGATCGAAGCAAAGGTCCGACTCAGAGGTGAATTTTCTGACGCTCTTGTTTCATATATGCCAGGGCTAGGCAAAAGTTCATATGCAAAGAAGAGAAGAGCAAAAAGGTTACGGGTCTGCTATAAATGTGCAAGATGGACCTGTAACACAAAATGCAAATCAATTGGAATGACGTCTATAAACCGAGATGATAAAATTAACTTCATAAAGGATGGCATGAGTAAGGAGTCTTTAGATAACATTCTATTGACTCTTGAGACGCATCCTAGTGGAGATGTGCAGAGAGTACTTCTCGATTTATGGCCAATATTCCAAGATGAACATGAGCGATATAGTCTCGGGAATCTGACTCAAAAAGACCCTGTTTGCCAATTTTTAAGAAAATTGGATGGGAAGCCGACCATCGGCCCATAGAGAGCATTCAAGCCACATCGGACGTAAAACCAGAGGAATTTGTGAGCCACAATCACACCTCCTGTAAGTATTATTTTTTATTTTTTCTTTTTCTTTTTTCTTCTTGTTTATTAAAAAAAATTCAAAAAAAAAATTCAAAAAAAAGAAAAAAGAAAAAAAAATCAAATCAAATCAAAAGTAGCCGTATTCTTTTGAAATATGCGTTGCATATTTTCAAACTTCTTCTGACACATATAGATTAGTCTTTTATCATTGTCATATAGCTATTATCATTGTTGTGCTTATTTTCAAACTTACCTGACATACGGATCTACCCCTCCTTTATAGGTGCAATTATTACATTTGAGTTTTGATTCTTTAAATAATGCACTTTACTCTCTTCAGATCATTGATAAGGTGAGAGTACCAAAAAAAAAGAGAGAGAAAATGGAAGTCACTTCAGTTCGTCGGATCAAGAGTGTTTGTGTCTTTTGTGGATCTAATCCTGGGAAAGATAAAGAGTTTGTAAATATTGCACACCATCTTGGTCGAGTGCTAGCTGAGAGAGAAATCCATTTAGTTTATGGAGGAGGTAGTCTTGGGTTAATGGGTTGTGTAGCAACTGCTGCACATTTAGGAGGTGGCAAAGTCCTTGGTGTCATTCCCAGTCCTTTATCTACCAAAGAAGCCCATTGGAAAAACATTAGGGGATGAAGTAATGGTATTTTGCATGCACCAACGCATGAACATTATGATAGCAAATGCTGATGCCTTTATTGCCCTACCTGGTGGTTTTGAAACTTTGGAAGAACTCTTTCAAATTACATACTGGTCACAGCAGAACTTTCACCAAAAACCCATAGGTATATTAAATGTTAATGGTTTTTATGACAGTTTGTTTTGTTTTCTTGATCATGCTGTAGAAAAAATGTTCATCTCACAAGCGACACGTCAAAGTCTTGTAACTGCTGCAACTCCTGAACAATTGCTCGATCAACTCAATGCATTTTGTACCACAACGTGATCTAGCAATGGCTCCACGGAACTGGGAACAAGGCAGCAGCAGCAGGAAAAAGCAAAAACTTGATTTGACTTTGTCTTTGTGAATTTTTGTTTTCTCTTATGGTTTTAGTTTTTTTTGTAATTTTTCTTATTTCAGGCCCGATTTGCAGTTTTCTGGTAAGACCTTCTACACTCTACCTATCTTTATTTTGACATTGGGGACAATGTCTTTAATTAGTTGGGGGGAGGGATAGTTGACATTACCATGTACATAGTTTAGTTTAAAAAAAAAAAAGCTAATCTTTATTGTTACTAACTTTTTAGATGTATGATGGCAGAGTAAGGAGTAGTTTTGCTCTTGAGACGCATCTTAACTTGCATTTTATAATAGGTCTTAAATCATCTTTGTTCTTGTATATATATAAATAAAAAATAAAAAAAAACACACACACACAATTTTGATCTTTTCAATTGATTTTGATACAAGCATGTGCTGAATCTGAGCTTAATTGATGATAAAAGTATGCAAAACAGTTTACAGTTGAATCATTTTCATGATATACATGTGTATATGATTGTGGATATTAGGAAGAAGGCATGGTTCAATTGAGTGAATGTTCCATACCTTTGTGAGTTTTGGGCTTTTCCAAGTTTGATACTTACACTTGGTTATTTTCTTTCATGAGTGATGTCAATTATGAATTTATTTTCTAGAACTTGCATTGAATCGATTTGAGATTACATTGGTCTGTATGTTGCATGAAAATGACAGAGGCATTTTTTCTTGACTTAGCTGCTTTGGCCAAATAAACCTACCTTGCATTTATCTAAATATTAACTCCCTCTAAGCCTATTTGCCTATTCTTTGTTCTTAGCTCATTACAAGCTTTGAGTGAAAAACCATGTTTTACCTTACCTTAGGGAATGGGAGAGCATTGATTTTCTTATTGGAGGAGTTCTTTTGCTTGCAATGATTTAAGTGTGGGGGAATTGGTGTGCTGATACGAAATGCTAAGTAAAAAAACAAAAAAAAAACACACAAAGAAAAAAGAGAAAAAAAAAGAATAGAAAAAGGAAGGAATGTGTGAAGAAAATGAGCATTTTATGGTTTTGGGTAAAAAATTTATTCTTTCTACTTGAATTACTCCTCAATGCTCTTTTATTCTCTTTGGTTTTAACCTACTATTATCTATATTGTTCCCTTCCTTCACCTTATAAGTTCCATTACAACCTTTTTGAAAGACCTCTTGATTTTTGCAATTTATTTGATCTAAGTAGTGGAGAATTGATGTATATGTAAGCCTATGGTAAAATACTTTCATAATTTGACTGAGTTGAGCGTAAACAGTTAACCTAAACACCTTGTGTGATTTGAGTGTCACTTGTGAAGAATTTTACTCAATCTGAACATGCCTATTTCTGATTAAAGCATGATTATGCTATACTTTATTCTCAATTGATTTGATTCAACTATTCTTTGTTAAGCATACTTGACTTATTAATTATGGTTTATATTTGATACAATGCTTGTATTTAAAAATTAGTTGAATTGATTAAATAAAATATTACATGTTTGTGGGTATCATCCTGGTAAACCCTCACGAGACTATAACTCGTCCACTAGGGACACCTAGGGGTTTAAAGGCTTGTGGCACATGCTAAGTGCCATCGTGTTTTCCTACGGAAGTGGATTAGATTAGGTACAATCAGTTTTTATGTTTTTAGTTTAATAATATGATGTTTCTTGTTTTTCTTTAGTTTCGTTGTTATGTGTTTTGCCAAGGAGTGCAAAAGCTTAAGTGTGGGGGAATTTGATCAATCAATTTGAGACACTTATGTTAGCTTTGTATTAGGCATTATTAGATGTTTATTGTGCCCAATATTAGTACTTTAGATGAGTTTAATGTTGTTGGGCTTCATTGGGCTTTAATGCAAATATTGAATAATTTTCGGATTTTGATGCATTTTGACCTTTCTTCCTTGGTTAGGTAATAACTTGGGACTCGGTGATCCAATTGAGGTGATCTTGGTGTCTTTGGAAAGCTAAGACAATGCTCTACAAGTTTCATGAAGAACTCAAGAGCTGGATCGGAATGCTAAGAGTCCAAAATATCCCTGCAATGCAGAGTGGGTTTGCTGTCACGGAACCATCTGGGCAATATGCACATATTGGACTATATAGTGGGTTATAGGCCTCCTCTTGGGCTGAAACTTGGTCACTTGAAAGATAAGACCCATATCTCCAACTTCAATGAAGACCATTTTGTCAATAGATGTCGTTTTAGGCATGCTTCGGAAGCTACAAGTTGGTCTGAATTTGGAAACACGTTCTTCCAACCTAACTTGAGGTAGGTGAAGTGTTTTTGGCATTTCTGGAGTTCTAAAAGTCCAAATGACATGCTTCAAATTGGAGATTTTCAAGGAGACAACTGGCTACAACTTTGGTGAAGACATCCAAGCCAAAATGCACCGTCTAGGTGATGAATTTGAAGCCAGAAGTCGGATAAGAGTTGTTGACTAAAAGCCACCAACCATACACCAACCCACCTACCATGCACCAACCCACCTACCATGCATCAAGCTTCCATTTTTGACAATTTTCATATTCTTATAGCTTGTATTCAGATTATGTACATGTACAAATTGGCTTCTAGGATTAGTATAAATAGAGCCAATCTCTTTGTATTATCATTTATTCAATTTGGAAGTAAGTTTCAAGAAAGTTTTAGTATTTGTGAGAGTTTTCTTTCTCTTCTTCTCCATTCTCTTTGCAATTTCGTTTTTGTTCTTTAAATTCTAAGTTCTTCCTTCCCATCCATGGAAGGCTAGGCTCTCATAATCAATCCAAGGGATTAGCCATCTTGTTGTTTAATTTGGAGATCTTGTTTTGCTTGTTCATATTGCTTAATTGTTATTCAAGTTTCTCTTCTTCCTCTTTTGATTTTTATCTAGATTAAATTGCTTAATTTGATTTAGATGTTGATGTGGTAATAGCTTTATTATCATGTATTCAAAGAGGATCATAAAGATTAAACAATATATTAAAGCTTTTTGATAGATTGTTTAACTTGGTTAAATTCTAGATCTTAAGTTAATCTATGTTGGATGGTGCTTACTTTATCTAACCTTGGTTAATCAAATCCTAAATGCTTATCTAGTAAAGAATTCTTAGATCATGTTAAGGCTTCTTGATGTGATCTAAGGCCAAGAACATGGTTAGCAATTAAGTGAATTCCTTGTGATCAATGATGAGTTAAACTCAAGATCGGTAAATTTCCTTGGATTGGTTGTTTCTTTAGATTTGTTTACAACTTTGAATCTCCTACTTTTATTAATCTTGTTAATCAACAACAAAACCCCCCCTTTTTCTAATTATCTTGATCTAATTAAATCTTTGTTTTTGGATCCTTGAGAGACGATTCGGTTCATTCTCTATACTACAAATTAGTTTGTGAACCGGTTATTTTATTTGATAGGTCTCGACAACCTCTTGTCAAATTTGGCGCCGTTGCCAGGGATCCAAGGCAACTAGTTGATCATTTCAAGATCCCATCTAACTCTAACAAATGTGTTTGTTTTGTTTTTGAAGCTTTTTCAAGTGGGATTCGGCAGAATTTGGATAAAGGGCATTGTGTCAAGAATTTCGGTTCGGGCATCTCTGATTGATCTGAATTTTGGAACACAAATGGAACCAATGAATTTCTTGAAAACATGAATCACTTGTCCTAGAAGTTCATTTAATCCAAGATAAACCGAAAAGGAACAAATAGGCCTACAACTTTAACCCAAGATAGCTTGAATGTTCAACCTCCATGGGTGCTAGACAAACATCTGTTGACTTCCCCATAGCCCATCTAAACAATTTATTTCATGCAATCATGAATCACTTGGCCAAGAAGTTCTTTTAATCCAAGATAAACCTAAAAGGAACAAATAGGCCTACAACTTTTAAACCAAGATAGCTTGAGTCTTCAACCTCTGTGGGTGCGTGACAAATATATGTTCACTACCCCATAAGCCATCTAACCAATGTAATTCATGAAAACATGAATCACTTGGGCTAGAAGTTCTTTTAATCCAAGATAAACCGAACTGGAACAAATCGCCCAACAACTTTAAACCAAGATTGCTTGAGTCTTGAACCTTTGTGGGTGCTTGACAAACATCTGTTGACTCCGCCATATACTATCTAACCAATGTACTTCATGACAACATGAATCACTTGATCTAGAAGTTCTTTTAATCCAAGTTAAACCGAAAAGGAACAAATTTGCCTACAACTTTAAACCATGATTGCTTGAGTCTTGCACCTCCGTGGGTGCTTGACAAACATCTATTGACTGCCCCATAACCCATGTAACTAATGTATTTAATAGAAACACGAATCACTCGACCTATAAGTTCTTTTAATCCCAGATAAACAGAAAAGTAACAAATAGGCCTATAAATTTTAAACCAAGATAGATTGAGTCTTGAACCTCCGTCGGTGCTTGACAAACATCTGTTCACTTCCCCACAAGCCATCTTGCCAATCTCTTTCATGAAAAACCGAATCACTTGGCCTAGAAGTTCTTTTTATCCAAGATAAACCGAAAAGGAACAAATAGGCCTACAACTTTTAAACCATGATAGCTTGAGTCTTGAACCTTCGTGGGTGGTTGACAAACATCTGTTGACTCCCCCATCAGCCATCAAACCAATGTATTTCATGAACACATGAATCACTTGGCCTAGAAGATCTTGTAATCCAAGATAAACCGAAAAGGAACAAATAGGCCTACAACTTTAAACCAAGATAGCTTGAGTCTTGAACCTCCGTGGGTGCTAGACAAACATTTGTTGACTTCCCTATAGCCCATCTAACCAAAGCATTTCATGAAAACATGAGTCACTTGGCCTAGAAGTTCTTTTAATCCAAGATAAACCGAAAAGGAACAAATAGGCCTGCAACTTTAACCCAAGATAGCTTGAATCTTCAACCTCAGTGGGTGCTAGACAAACATCTGTTGACTTCCCTATAGCCCATCTAACCAAAGCATTTCATGAAAACATGAGTCACTTGGCCTAGAACTTCAATTGATCCAAGATAAACCGAAAAGGAACAAATAGGCCTAAAACTTTAAACCAAGATAGCTTGAGTCTTGAACCTCCATGGGTGCTTGACAAACATCTGTTGACTCCCCCATCAGCCATCAAACCAATGTATTTCATGAACACATGAATCACTTGGCCTAGAAGATCTTGTAATCCAAGATAAACCGAAAAGGAACAAATAGGCCTACAACTTTAAACCAAGATAGCTTGAGTCTTGAACCTCCGTGGGTGCTAGACAAACATCTGTTGACTTCCCTATAGCCCATCTAACCAAAGCATTTCATGAAAACATGAATCACTTGGCCTAGAACATCTTTTAGTCCAAGATCAAGCGAAAAGGAGCAAATAGGCCTACAACTTTAAACCTAGATAGCTTGAGTCTTGAACCTCCGTGCATTCTAGACAAACATCTGTTGACTTCCCCATAACCCATCTAACCAATGTACTTCATGAAAACATGAATCACTTGGCCTAGAAGATCTTTTAATCCAAGATAAACCGAAATGGAACAAATAGGCCTGCAACTTTAACCCAAGATAGCTTGAATCTTCAACCTCAGTGGGTGCTAGACAAACATCTGTTGACTTCCCTATAGCCCATCTAACCAAAGCATTTCATGAAAACATGAGTCACTTGGCCTAGAACTTCATTTAATCCAAGATAAACCGAAAAGGAACAAATAGGCCTAAAACTTTAAACCAAGATAGCTTGAGTCTTGAACCTCCATGGGTGCTTGACAAACATCTGTTGACTCCCGCATAGCCCATCTAACCAATATATTTCATGAAAACATGACTCACGTGGCGTAGAAATTCTTTGAATCCAAGATAAACCGAAAAGGAACAAATAGGCCTACAATTTTTATCCAAGATTGCTTGAGTCTTCAACCACCGTTAGTGCTAGACAATCATCTGTTGACATCCCCATAACCCATCTAGCCAATTTATTTCATGAAAACATGAATCACTTGGCCTAGAACATCTTTTAATCCAAGATCAAGCGAAAAGGAGCAAATAGGCCTACAACTTTAAACCTAGATAGCTTGAGTCTTGAACCTCCGTGCATTCTAGACAAACATCTGTTGACTTCCCCATAACCCATCTAACCAATGTACTTCATGAAAACATGAATCACTTGGCCAAGATGATCTTTTAATCCAAGATAAACCGAAAAGGAACAAATAGGCCTACAACTTTAAACCAAGATAGCCTGAGTCTTCAACCTCCACGGGTGCTAAACAAACATCTGTTGACTTCCCCATAACCCATCTAACCAATGTATTTCATGAAAACATGAATCACTTGGCCTAGAAGTTCTGTTAATACAAGATAAACTGAAAAGTAACAATTAGGCCTATTAATATTAAACCAAGATAGATTGAGTCTTGAACCTCCGTCGGTAAATGACAAACATCCGTTCACTTCCCCACATGCCATCTAGCCAATGTATTTCATGAAAAACTGAATCACTTGGCCTAGAAGTTCTTTCAATCCAAGATAAACCGAAATGGAACAAATAGGCCTACAATTTTTATCTAAGATTGCTTGAGTCTTCAACCACCGTTAGTGCTAGACAATCATCTGTTGACATCCCCATAACCCATCTAGCCAATTTATTTCATGAAAACATGAATCACTTGGCCTAGAACATCTTTTAATCCAAGATCAAGCGAAAAGGAGCAAATAGGCCTACAACTTTAAACCTAGATAGCTTGAGTCTTGAACCTCCGTGCATTCTAGACAAACATCTGTTGACTTCCCCATAACCCATCTAACCGATGTACTTCATGAAAACAGGAATCACTTGGCCAAGATGATCTTTTAATCCAAGATAAACCGAAAAGGAACAAATAGCCCTACAACTTTAAACCAAGATAGCCTGAGTCTTCAACCTCCACGGGTGCTAAACAAACATCTGTTGACTTCCCCATAACCCATCTAACCAATGTATTTCATGAAAACATGAATCACTTGGCCTAGAAGTTCTATTAATACAAGATAAACTGAAAAGTAACAATTAGGCCTATTAATATTAAACCAAGATAGATTGAGTCTTGAACCTCCGTCGGGGCTTGACAAACATCTGTTCACTTCCCCACATGCCATCTAGCCAATGTATTTCATGAAAAACTGAATCACTTGGCCTAGAAGTTCTTTTAATCCAAGATAAACCGAAATGGAACAAATAGGCCTACAACTTTAACCCAAGATAGCTTGAACCTTCAACCTCCATGGGTGCTAGACAAACATCTGTTGACTTCCCCATAGCCCATCTAACCAATGTATTTCATGCAATCATGAATCACTTGGCCAAGAAGTTCTTTTAATCCAAGATAATCCTAAAAGGAACAAATAGGCCTACAACTTTTAAACCAAGATAGCTTGAGTCTTCAACCTCTGTGGGTGCATGACAAATATATGTTCACTACCCCATAAGCCATCTAACCAATGTAATTCATGAAAACATGAATCACTTGGGCTAGAAGTTCTTTTCATCCAAGATAAACCGAAATGGAACAAATCGGCCAACTACTTTAAACCAAGATTGCTTGAGTCTTGAACTTCCGTGGGTGCTTGACAAACATCTGTTGACTCCGCCATATGCCATCTAACCAATGTACTTCATGACAACATGAATCACTTGATCTAGAAGTTCTTTTAATCCAAGTTAAACCGAAAAGGAACAAATTTGCCTACAACTTTAAACCAAGATTGCTTGAGTCTTGCACCTCCGTGGGTGCTTGAAAAACATCTGTTGACTGCCCCATAACCCATCTAACCAATGTATTTAATGGAAACACGAATCACTCGACCTAGAAGTTCTTTAAATCCCAGATAAACTGAAAAGTAACTAATAGGCCTATAAATTTTAAACCAAGATAGCTTGAGTGTTGAACCTTCGTGGGTGGTTGACAAACATCTGCTGACTTCCCTATCAGCCATCTAACCAATGTACTTCACGACAACATGAATCACTTGGTCTAGAAGTTCTTTTAATCCAAGATAAACCGAAAAGGAACAAATTTGCCTACAACTTTAAACCAAGATTGCTTGAGTCTTGCACCTCAGTTGGTGCTTGACAAACATCTGTTGACTGCCCCATCAACCATCTAACCAATGTACTTTATGACAACATGAATCACTTAGCCTAGAAATTCTTTTAATCCAAGATAAAACGAAAAGTAACAAATAGGCCTATCACTTTTAAACCAAGATAGCTTGAGTCTTAAACCTCCGTGAGTGCTTGACAAACATCTGTTGACTCCGTCATATGCCATCTAACCAATTTACTTCAAGACAACATGAATCCCTTGGCCTAGAAGTTCTTTTAATCCAAGATAAACTGGAAAGGATCAAATTTTCCTACAACCTTAAACCAAGATTGCTTGAGTCTTGCACCTCCGTGGGTGCTTGACAAACATCTGTTGACTGCCCCATAACCCATCTAACCAATGTATTTAATGGAAACACGAATCACACGGCCTAGAAGTTATTTTAATCCCAGATAAACTGAAAAGTAAGAAATAGACCTATAAATTTTAAACCAAGATAGATTAAGTCTTGAACCTCCGTGGTGCTTGACAAACATCTGTTCACTTCCCCACAACCATCTAGCCAATGTATTTCATGTAAAACTGAATCACTTGGCCTAGAAGTTCTTTTAATCCAAGATAAACCGAAAAGGAACGAATAGGCCTACAACTTTTAAACCATGATAGCTTGAGTCTTGAACCTTCGTGGGTGGTTGACAAACATCTGTTGACTCCCCCATCAGCCATCTAACCAATGTACTTCATGACAACATGAATCACTTAGCCTAGAAGTTCTTTTAATCCAAGATAAAACGAAAAGTAACAAATAGGCCTATAACTTTTAATCCAAGATAGCTTGACTCTTGAACCTCTGTGGGTGCTTGACAAACATCTGTTGACTCCGTCATATGCCATCTAACCAATGTACTTCATGACATCATGAATCACTTGGCCTAGAAGTTCTTTTAATCCAAGATAAAACGAAAAGAAACAAATAGGCCTATAACTTTTAAACCAAGATAGCTTGAGTCTTGAACCTCCGAAGGTGTTTGACAAACATATCTTCACTCCCCCATAAGCCATCTAGCCTATGTATTTCTTTAAAACCTGAATGACTTGGCCTAGAAGTTCTTTTAATCCAAGATAAACTGAAAAGGAACAAATAGGCCTACAACTATTAAACCAAGATTGCTAGAGTCTTGATCCTCCGATGGTGCTTAACAAAAATCTGTTGACTCCCCACAGGCCATCTAACCAATGTATTTCATGCAAACATGAATCACTTGGCCAAGAAGTTCTTTTAATCCAAGATAAAACGAAAAGAAACAAATAGGCCTATAACTTTTAAACCAAGATAGCTTGAGTCTTGAACCTCCGAAGGTGTTTGACAAACATATCTTCACTCCCCCATAAGCCATCTAGCCTATGTATTTCTTTAAAACCTGAATGACTTGGCCTAGAAGTTCTTTTAATCCAAGATAAACTGAAAAGGAACAAATAGGCCTACAACTATTAAACCAAGATTGCTAGAGTCTTGATCCTCCGATGGTGCTTAACAAAAATCTGTTGACTCCCCACAGGCCATCTAACCAATGTATTTCATGCAAACATGAATCACTTGGCCAAGAAGTTCTTTTAATCCAAGATAAACCGAAAAGGATCAAATAGGCCTACAACTTTTAAACCAAGATAGCTTGAGTCTTCAACCTCTGTGGGTCCTTGACAAATATATGTTCACTCCCCCATAAGCTATGTAACCAATGTAATTCATGAAAACATGAATCACTTGGGCTTGAAGTTCTTTTAATCCAAGATAAATCGAAATGGAACAAATCGGCCAACAACTTTAAACCAAGATTGCTTGAGTCTTCAACGTCCGTGGGTGCTTGACAAACATCTATTGACTCCGCCATATGCCATCTAACCAATGTACTTCATGATAACATGAATCATTTGGCCTAGAAGTTCTTTTAATCAATGATAAACCGAAAAGGAACAAATTTGCCTACAACTTTAAACCAAGATTGCTTGAGTCTTGCACCACCGTGGGTGTGTGACAAACATCTGTTGACTGCCCCGTAACCCATCTAACCAATGTATTTAATGGAAACACGAATCACTCGGCCTAGAAGTTCTTTTAATCCCAGATAAACTGAAATGTAACAAATAGGCATATAAATTTTAAACCAAGATAGATTGAGTCTTGAACCTCCGTTGGTACTTGACAAACATCTGTTCACTTCCCCACAAGCCAACTAGCCATTGTATTTCATGGAAAACTAAATCACTTGGCCTAGATGTTGTTTTAATCCAAGATAAACCGAAAAGGAATAAATAGGCCTACAACTTTTAAGCCATAATAGCTTGAGTCTTGAACCTTCGTGAGTGGTTGACAAACATCTGTTGACTCCCCCATCAGCCATCTAACCAATGTACTTCATGACAACATGAATCACTTGGCCTAGAAGTTCTTTTAATCCAAGATAAACCAAAAAGGAAAAAAATTTGCCTACAACTTTAAAACAAGATTGCTTGAGTCTTGAACCTCCGTGGGTGCTTGACAAACATCTGTTCACTCCTCCATAAGCTATCTAGCCTATGTATTTTGTTAAAACCTGAGTGACTTGGCTTAGAAGTTCTTTTAATCCAAGATAAACTGAAAAGGAACAAATAGGCCTACAACTTTTAAACCAAGATTGCTAGAGTCTTGATCCTCCGAGGGTGCTTAAAAAAAATCTGTTGACTCCCCACAGGCCATCTAACCAATGTATTTCATGCAATCATGAATTACTTCGCCAAGAAGTTCTTTTAATCCAAGATAAACCGAAAGGGAACAAATAGGCCTACTACTTTTAAACTAAGATTGCTAGTGTCTTGATCCTCCGAGGGTGCTTAACAAAAATCTGTTGACTCCCCACAAGCCATCTAACCAATGTATTTCATGCAAACATGAATCACTTCGCCAAGAAGTTCTTTTAATCCAAGATAAACCGTAATGGAACAAATCGGCCAACAACATTAAACCAAGATTGCTTGAGTCTTCAACCTCCGTGTGTGCTTGACAAACATCTATTGACTCCGGCATATGCCATCTAACCAATGTAATTCAAGAAAACTTGAATCACATGGGCTAGAAGTTCTTTTAATCCCAGATAAACCGAAAAGGAACAGATAGGCCTATAACTTTTAAACCAAGATTGCGTGAGTCTTGAACCTCCGTGGGAGCTAGACAAACATCTGTTGGCTTCCCCAAAACCCATCCAACCAATGTATTTCATGAAAACACGAATCACTCGGCATAGAAGTTCTTTTAATCCCTGATAAACTGAAAAGTAACAAATAGGCCTATAACTTTTAAACCAAGATAGATTGAGTCTTTAACCTCCGTGGGTGCTTGACAAACATCTGTTCACTCCCCCACAAGCCATCTAGCCATTGTATTTCATGAAAAACTGTATCACTTGGCCTAGAAGTTCTTTTAATCCAAGATAAACCGAAAAGGAACGAATAGGCCTACAACTTTTAAACCATGATAGCTTGAGTCTTGAACCTTCGTGGGTGGTTGACAAACATCTGTTGACTCCCCCATCAGCCATCTAACCAATGTACTTCATGACAACATGAATCACTTAGCCTAGAAGTTCTTTTAATCCAAGATAAAACGAAAAGTAACAAATAGGCCTATAACTTTTAATCCAAGATAGCTTGACTCTTGAACCTCTGTGGGTGCTTGACAAACATCTGTTGACTCCGTCATATGCCATCTAACCAATGTACTTCATGACATCATGAATCACTTGGCCTAGAAGTTCTTTTAATCCAAGATAAAACGAAAAGAAACAAATAGGCCTATAACTTTTAAACCAAGATAGCTTGAGTCTTGAACCTCCGAAGGTGTTTGACAAACATATCTTCACTCCCCCATAAGCCATCTAGCCTATGTATTTCTTTAAAACCTGAATGACTTGGCCTAGAAGTTCTTTTAATCCAAGATAAACTGAAAAGGAACAAATAGGCCTACAACTATTAAACCAAGATTGCTAGAGTCTTGATCCTCCGATGGTGCTTAACAAAAATCTGTTGACTCCCCACAGGCCATCTAACCAATGTATTTCATGCAAACATGAATCACTTGGCCAAGAAGTTCTTTTAATCCAAGATAAAACGAAAAGAAACAAATAGGCCTATAACTTTTAAACCAAGATAGCTTGAGTCTTGAACCTCCGAAGGTGTTTGACAAACATATCTTCACTCCCCCATAAGCCATCTAGCCTATGTATTTCTTTAAAACCTGAATGACTTGGCCTAGAAGTTCTTTTAATCCAAGATAAACTGAAAAGGAACAAATAGGCCTACAACTATTAAACCAAGATTGCTAGAGTCTTGATCCTCCGATGGTGCTTAACAAAAATCTGTTGACTCCCCACAGGCCATCTAACCAATGTATTTCATGCAAACATGAATCACTTGGCCAAGAAGTTCTTTTAATCCAAGATAAACCGAAAAGGATCAAATAGGCCTACAACTTTTAAACCAAGATAGCTTGAGTCTTCAACCTCTGTGGGTCCTTGACAAATATATGTTCACTCCCCCATAAGCTATGTAACCAATGTAATTCATGAAAACATGAATCACTTGGGCTTGAAGTTCTTTTAATCCAAGATAAATCGAAATGGAACAAATCGGCCAACAACTTTAAACCAAGATTGCTTGAGTCTTCAACGTCCGTGGGTGCTTGACAAACATCTATTGACTCCGCCATATGCCATCTAACCAATGTACTTCATGATAACATGAATCATTTGGCCTAGAAGTTCTTTTAATCAATGATAAACCGAAAAGGAACAAATTTGCCTACAACTTTAAACCAAGATTGCTTGAGTCTTGCACCACCGTGGGTGTGTGACAAACATCTGTTGACTGCCCCGTAACCCATCTAACCAATGTATTTAATGGAAACACGAATCACTCGGCCTAGAAGTTCTTTTAATCCCAGATAAACTGAAATGTAACAAATAGGCATATAAATTTTAAACCAAGATAGATTGAGTCTTGAACCTCCGTTGGTACTTGACAAACATCTGTTCACTTCCCCACAAGCCAACTAGCCATTGTATTTCATGGAAAACTAAATCACTTGGCCTAGATGTTGTTTTAATCCAAGATAAACCGAAAAGGAATAAATAGGCCTACAACTTTTAAGCCATAATAGCTTGAGTCTTGAACCTTCGTGAGTGGTTGACAAACATCTGTTGACTCCCCCATCAGCCATCTAACCAATGTACTTCATGACAACATGAATCACTTGGCCTAGAAGTTCTTTTAATCCAAGATAAACCAAAAAGGAAAAAAATTTGCCTACAACTTTAAAACAAGATTGCTTGAGTCTTGAACCTCCGTGGGTGCTTGACAAACATCTGTTCACTCCTCCATAAGCCATCTAGCCTATGTATTTTGTTAAAACCTGAATGACTTGGCTTAGAAGTTCTTTTAATCCAAGATAAACTGAAAAGGAACAAATAGGCCTACAACTTTTAAACCAAGATTGCTAGAGTCTTGATCCTCCGAGGGTGCTTAAAAAAAATCTGTTGACTCCCCACAGGCCATCTAACCAATGTATTTCATGCAATCATGAATTACTTCGCCAAGAAGTTCTTTTAATCCAAGATAAACCGAAATGGAACAAATAGGCCTACTACTTTTAAACTAAGATTGCTAGTGTCTTGATCCTCCGAGGGTGCTTAACAAAAATCTGTTGACTCCCCACAAGCCATCTAACCAATGTATTTCATGCAAACATGAATCACTTCGCCAAGAAGTTCTTTTAATCCAAGATAAACCGTAATGGAACAAATCGGCCAACAACATTAAACCAAGATTGCTTGAGTCTTCAACCTCCGTGTGTGCTTGACAAACATCTATTGACTCCGGCATATGCCATCTAACCAATGTAATTCAAGAAAACTTGAATCACATGGGCTAGAAGTTCTTTTAATCCCAGATAAACCGAAAAGGAACAGATAGGCCTATAACTTTTAAACCAAGATTGCGTGAGTCTTGAACCTCCGTGGGAGCTAGACAAACATCTGTTGGCTTCCCCAAAACCCATCCAACCAATGTATTTCATGAAAACACGAATCACTCCTAAGATAGAAGTTCTTTTAATCCCTGATAAACTGAAAAGTAACAAATAGGCCTATAACTTTTAAACCAAGATAGATTGAGTCTTTAACCTCCGTGGGTGCTTGACAAACATCTGTTCACTCCCCCACAAGCCATCTAGCCATTGTATTTCATGAAAAACTGTATCACTTGGCCTAGAAGTTCTTTTAATCCAAGATAAACCGAAAAGGAACGAATAGGCCTACAACTTTTAAACCATGATAGCTTGAGTCTTGAACCTTCGTGGGTGGTTGACAAACATCTGTTGACTCCCCCATCAGCCATCTAACCAATGTACTTCATGACAACATGAATCACTTAGCCTAGAAGTTCTTTTAATCCAAGATAAAACGAAAAGTAACAAATAGGCCTATAACTTTTAATCCAAGATAGCTTGACTCTTGAACCTCTGTGGGTGCTTGACAAACATCTGTTGACTCCGTCATATGCCATCTAACCAATGTACTTCATGACATCATGAATCACTTGGCCTAGAAGTTCTTTTAATCCAAGATAAACCGGAACGGAACAAATTTGCCTATAACTTTAAACCAAGATTGCTTGAGTCTTGAACCTCCGTGGGTGCTAGACAAACATCTGTTGACTTCCCCATAACCCATCTAACCAATGTATTTCATGAAAACATGAATCACTTGGCCTAGAAGTTCTATTAATACAAGATAAACTGAAAAGTAACAAATAGGCCTTTTAATATTAAACCAAGATAGATTGAGTGTTGAACCTCCGTTGGTGCTTGACAAACATCTGTTCACTTCCCTACAAGCCATCTAGCCAATGTATTTCATGAAAAACTGAATCACTTGGCTAGAAGTTCTTTTAATCCAAGATAAACCGAAAAGGAGCAAATAGGCCTACAACTTTTAAACCATGATAGCTAGAGTCTTGAACCTTCGTGGGTGGTTGACAAACATCTGTTGACTCCCCCATCAGCCATCTAACCAATGTACTTCATGACAACATGAATCACTTGGCCTAGAAGTTCTTTTAATCCAAGATAAAATGAAAAGAAACAAATAGGCCTATAACTTTTAAACCAAGATAGCTTGAGTCTTGACCCTCCGTGGGTGCATGACAAACATCTGTTCACTCCCCCATAAGCCATCTAGCCAATGTATTTTGTTGAAACCTGAATGACTTGGCCTAGAAGTTCTTTTAATCCTAGATAAACTGAAAAGGAACAAATAGGCCTAAAACTTTTAAACCAAGATTGCTAGAGTCTTGATCCCCCGAGGGTGCCTAACAAAAATCTGTTGACTCCCCACAAGCCATCTAACCAATGTATTTCATGCAAACATGAATCACTTGGCCAAGATGTACTTTTAATGCAAGATAAACCGAAAAGGAACAAATAGGCCTACAAATTTTAAACCAAGATAGCTCGAGTCTTCAACCTCTGTGGGTGCTTGACAAATATATGTTCTCTCCCCCATAAGCCATCTAACCAATGTAATTCATGAAAACATGAATCACTTGAGCTAGAAGTTCTTTGAATCCAAGATAAACCGAAATGGAACAAATCGGCCAACAACTTTAAACCAAGATTGCTTGAGTCTTGCACCTCTGTGGGTGCTTGAGAAACATCTGTTGACTGCCCCATAACCCATCTAACCAATGTATTTAATGGAAACATGAATCACTCGGCCTAGAAGTTCATTTCATCCCTGATAAATCGAAAAGGAACAAATGGGCCTGCAACTTTTAAACCAAGAAAGCTAGAGTCTTCAACCTCTGTGAGTGCTTGACAAATACATGTTCACACCCCCATAAGCCTTCTAACCAATGTAATTTATGAAAACATGAATCACTTGGGCGAGAAGTTCTTCTAATCGAAGATAAACCGAAATGGAACAAATCGGCCAACAACTTTAAACTAAGATTGCTTGAGTCTTGAACCTCCGTGGGTGCTTGACAAACATCTATTGACTCCGCCATATGCAATCTAACCAATGTACTTGATGACAACATGAATCACTTGGCCAAGAAGTTCTTTTAAACGAAGATAATCCGAAAAGCAACAAATAGGCCTATAACTTTTAAACCAAGATAGATTGAGTCTTGAACCTCCGTGGGTGCTTGACAAATATCTGTTCACTTCTCCAGAAGCCATCTAGCCAATTTATTTCATGAAAAACTGAATCACTTGGCCTAGAAGTTCTTTTAATCCAAGATAAATCGAAAAGGAACAAATAGGCTAACAACATTTAAACCATGATAGCTTGAGTGTTAAACCTTCGTGGGTGGTTGACAAACATCTATTGACTCCCCCATAAGCCATCTAACCAATGTACTTCATGACAACATGAATCACCTGGCCTAGAAGTTATTTTAATCCAAGATAAACCGAAAAGGAACAAATTTGCCTACAACTTTAAACCAAGATTGCTTAAGCCTTGGACCTCCGCGGGTGCTTGACAAACATCTGTTGACTGCCCCAAAATCCATCCAACCAATGTATTTCATGAAAACATGAATCACTCGGCATAGAAGTTCTTTTAATCCCTGATAAACTGAAAAGTAACAAATAGGCCTATAAATTTTAAACCAAGATAGATTGAGTCTTTAACCTCCGTGGGTACTTGACAAACATCTATTCACTCCCCCACAAGGCATCTAGCCAATGTATTTCATGAAAAGCTGAATCACTTGGCCTAGAAGTTCTTTTAATCCAAGATAAACCGAAAAGGAACAAATAGGCCTACAACTTTTAAACCATGATAGCTTGAATCTTGAACCTTCGTGGGTGGTTGACAAACATCTGTTGACTCGCCCATAGGCCATCTAACCAATGTACTTCATGACAACATGAATCACTTGGCCTAGAAGTTCTTTTAATCCAATATAAATCGAAAAGGAAAAAATTTGCCTACAACTTTAAACCAAGATTGCTTGAGTCTTGGACCTCCGTGGGTACTTGACAAACATCTGTTGACTGTCCCATAACCCATCTAACCAATGTATTTAATGGAAACACGAATCACTCGGCCTTGAAGTTCTTTTCATCCCTGATAAACTGAAAAGTAACAAATAGGCCTATAAATTTTAAACCAAGATAGAATGAGTCTTGAACCTCCGTGGGTGCTTGACTAACATCTGTTCACTCCCGCACAAGCCATCTAGCCAATGTATTTCCTGAAAAACTGAATCACTTGGCCTAGAAGTTCTTTCAATCCAAGATAAACCGAAAAGGAACAAATAGGCCTATAACTTTTAAACCATGATAGCTTGAGTCTTGAACCTTTGTGCGTGGTTGACAAACATCTGTTGACTCACCCATAAGCCATCTAACCAATGTGCTTCATGACATCATGAATCACTTGGCCTAGAAGTTCTTTTAATCCAATATAAACCGAAAAGGAACAAATTTGCCTACAACTTTAAACCAAGATTGCTTGAGTCTTGGACCTCCGTGGGTACTTGACAAACATCTGTTGACTGCCCCATAACCCATCTAACCAATGTATTTAATGGAAACACGAGTCACTCGGCCTTGAAGTTCTTTTCATCCCTGATAAACTAAAAAGTAACAAATAGGCCTATAAATTTTAAACCAAGATAGATTGAGTCTTGAACCTCCGTGGGTGCTTGACAAACATCTGTTCAATCCCGCACAAGCCATCAAGCCAATGTAGTTCATGAAAAACTGAATCACTTGGCCTAGAAGTTCTTTTAATCCAAGATAAACCGAAAAGGAACAAATAGGCCTATAACTTTTAAACCATGATAGCTTGAGTCTTGAACCTTCGTGCGTGGTTGACAAACATCTGTTGACTCGCCCATAAGCCATCTAACCAATGTACTTCATGACAACATGAATCACTTGGCCTAGAAGTTCTTTTAATCCAATATAAACTGAAAAGGAACATATTTGCCTACAACTTTAAACCAAGATTGCTTGAGTCTTGGACCTCCGTGGGTACTTGACAAACATCTGTTGACTGCCCCATAACCCATCTAACCAATGTATTTAATGGAAACACGAGTCACTCGGCCTTGAAGTTCTTTTCATCCCTGATAAACTGAAAAGTAACAAATAGGCCTATAAATTTTAAACCAAGATAGATTGAGTCTTGAACCTCCGTGGGTGCTTGACAAACATCTGTTCACTCTCGCACAAGCCATCAAGCCAATGTAGTTCATGAAAAACTGAATCACTTGGCCTAGAAGTTCTTTTAATCCAAGATAAACCGAAAAGGAACAAATAGGCCTATAACTTTTAAACCATGATAGCTTGAGTCTTGAACCTTCGTGGGTGGTTGACAAACATCTGTTGACTCGCCCGTAACCCATCTAACCAATGTACTTCATGACAACATGAATCACTTGGCCTAGAAGTTCTTTTAATCCAATATAAACCGAAAAGGAACAAATAGGCCTATAACTTTTAAACCATGATAGCTTGAGTCTTGAACCTTTGTGCGTGGTTGACAAACATCTGTTGACTCACCCATAAGCCATCTAACCAATGTGCTTCATGACATCATGAATCACTTGGCCTAGAAGTTCTTTTAATCCAATATAAACCGAAAAGGAACAAATTTGCCTACAACTTTAAACCAAGATTGCTTGAGTCTTGGACCTCCGTGGGTACTTGACAAACATCTGTTGACTGCCCCATAACCCATCTAACCAATGTATTTAATGGAAACACGAGTCACTCGGCCTTGAAGTTCTTTTCATCCCTGATAAACTAAAAAGTAACAAATAGGCCTATAAATTTTAAACCAAGATAGATTGAGTCTTGAACCTCCGTGGGTGCTTGACAAACATCTGTTCAATCCCGCACAAGCCATCAAGCCAATGTAGTTCATGAAAAACTGAATCACTTGGCCTAGAAGTTCTTTTAATCCAAGATAAACCGAAAAGGAACAAATAGGCCTATAACTTTTAAACCATGATAGCTTGAGTCTTGAACCTTTGTGCGTGGTTGACAAACATCTGTTGACTCGCCCATAAGCCATCTAACCAATGTACTTCATGACAACATGAATCACTTGGCCTAGAAGTTCTTTTAATCCAATATAAACCGAAAAGGAACAAATTTGCCTACAACTTTAAACCAAGATTGCTTGAGTCTTGGACCTCCGTGGGTACTTGACAAACATCTGTTGACTGCCCCATAACCCATCTAACCAATGTATTTAATGGAAACACGAGTCACTCGGCCTTGAAGTTCTTTTCATCCCTGATAAACTAAAAAGTAACAAATAGGCCTATAAATTTTAAACCAAGATAGATTGAGTCTTGAACCTCCGTGGGTGCTTGACAAACATCTGTTCACTCTCGCACAAGCCATCAAGCCAATGTAGTTCATGAAAAACTGAATCACTTGGCCTAGAAGTTCTTTTAATCCAAGATAAACCGAAAAGGAACAAATAGGCCTATAACTTTTAAACCATGATAGCTTGAGTCTTGAACCTTCGTGGGTGGTTGACAAACATCTGTTGACTCGCCCGTAACCTATCTAACCAATGTACTCCATGACAACATGAATCACTTGGCCTAGAAGTTCTTTTAATCCAATATAAACCGAAAAGGAATAAATTTGCCTACAACTTTAAACCAAGATTGCTTGAGTCTTGGACCTCCGTGGGTACTTGACAAATATCTGTTGACTGCCCCGTAACCCATCTAACCAATGTATTTAATGGAAACACGAGTCACTCGGCCTTGAAGTTCTTTTCATCCCTGATAAACTGAAAAGTAACAAATAGGCCTATAAATTTTAAATCAAGATAGATTGAGTCTTGAACCTCCGTGGGTGCTTGACAAATATCTGTTCACTCCCGCACAAGCCATCTAGCCAATGTATTTCATGAAAAACTGAATCACTTGGCCTAGAAGTTCTTTTAATCCAAGATAAACCGAAAAGGAACAAATAGGCCTATAACTTTTAAACCATGATAGCTTGAGTCTTGAACCTTCGTGGGTGGTTGACAAACATCTGTTGACTCGCCCGTAACCCATCTAACCAATGTACTCCATGACAACATGAATCACTTGGCCTAGAAGTTCTTTTAATCCAATATAAACCGAAAAGGAACAAATTTGCCTACAACTTTAAACCAAGATTGCTTGAGTCTTGGACCTCCGTGGGTACTTGACAAATATCTGTTGACTGCCCCGTAACCCATCTAACCAATGTATTTAATGGAAACACGAGTCACTCGGCCTTGAAGTTCTTTTCATCCCTGATAAACTGAAAAGTAACAAATAGGCCTATAAATTTTAAATCAAGATAGATTGAGTCTTGAACCTCCGTGGGTGCTTGACAAACATCTGTTCACTCCCGCACAAGCCATCTAGCCAATGTATTTCATGAAATACTGAATCACTTGGCCTAGAAGTTCTTTTAATCCAAGATAAACCGAAAAGGAACAAATAGGCCTACAACTTTTAAACAAAGTTAGCTTGAGTCTTGAACCTTCGTGGGTGGTTGACAAACATCTGTTGACTTCTCCATAACCCATCTAACTAATGTATATCATCAATCATTGAATCACCGTGGGTGCTAGGCAAACATCTGTTGTCTTCCCCATAACCCATGTATTTCTTTAAAAGATGAATCACTTGTCCTACAAGTTCTTTTAATCAAAGATAAACTGAAAAGTGACAAATATGCCTACACTTTTAAACCCCGATAGCTTGAGTCTTTAACATACGTGAGTGCTTGACAAACATCTATTGACTCCAGCATTAGCCATCAAACCCATGAATTTCATGAAATCAGGAATCACTTAGCCTAGAAGTTCTTTTCATCCAAGATGAACCGAAAGGGAAAAAATAGGCCTCCAACTTTTAAACGACGATAGCTTAAGTCTACGACCTCCTTGGGTGCTTGACAAACATCTATTGATATCCCCACAAGCCATCTAACCCATGTATTTCATGCAAACATGAATCCCTTGGCCTAGATGTTCTTTGAATCCAAGAAAAACCGAAAAGGAACAAAAAGGCCTACAACTTTTAAACCACGATAGCTTGAGTCTTCAACCTCCGTTGGTGCTTAACAAACACCTGTTGATTCCCCGACAAGCCATCTAACCCATAGATTTCATGAAAACTTGAATCACTTAGCCTAGAAGTTGTTTGAATCCAAGATAAACCGAAAACAAACAAATAGGCCTACAACTTTTAAACCAAGATAGCTTGAGTCATCAACGTTCATGGGTGCTTGAGAAACATCTGTTGACTCCACCATAAGCCATCTAACCCATGTATTTTAGAAAAACAAGAATCACGTGGCCTAGAAGTTCTTTTAATCAAAGATAAATAAAAGGAATAAATAGGCCTACAACTTTTAAACCTTAATAGCATCAATCTTTAACCTCCGAGGTTGCTTGACAAATATCTGTTTACTCTCCCATATGCCATGTAACCCATGAATTTCATGAAGTCAGGAATCACTTGGCCTAGAAGTTCTTTTCAGCCAAGATAAACCGAAAAGCAACAAGTAGGCCTACAACTTTTAAACCAAGATAGCTTGAGTCCTTAATATCTGTGGGTACGAAACAAACATCTGCTGACTCCCCCATAACCCATCTAACCCATGTATTTCAGGAAAACCTGAATCACTTGGCCTACAAGTTCTTTTAATCAAAGATAAACAGAAAAGGGACAAATAGGCCTACAACGTTTAAACCAAGATAGGTCAAGTGTTCAACCTCCGTGGGTGCTTGACAAGCATCTGCTGAGTCCCCCATAATCCATCTGACCCATGTATTTCATGAAAACATGAATAACTTGGGCTAGAAGTTCTTTTAATCCCAGATAAACCGAAAAGAAACAAATACGCCTATAACTTTTAAACCACGATAGCTTGAGTCTTCAACCTTCGTCAGTGCATGACAAACATCTGTTGATTCCCCCATAAGCCATCTAACCCATATATTTCATTACAAGATGAATCACTTGGCCTAGAAGTTCTTTGAATCCAACATTAACTGAAAACAAACAAATAGGCCTACAACTTTTAAACCATGATAGCTTGAGTCTTCAACCTCCATGGGTGCTTGACAAACATCTATTGATTCCCCCAGAAGCCATGTATTTCTTGAATACATGAATCACATGGCCTAGAAGTTCTTTTAATCCAAGATAAACTAAAAAGGAACAAATAGGCCTACAACATTAAACCAAGATTGCTTGAGTCTTAAACCTCCGTGGGTGCTAGACAAACATCTGTTGACTTCCCCATAACCCATCTAACCAATGTATTTGATGAAACATTGAATCACTTGGTGTAACATCCCTAAATTTTGATTCCAATCTTATTTCTAGCTTAACTATATCATATGGAAGTCCTAGTGTAATTTTCTAGAATTGGGATAAATTGGGAATTTTTAGAAACCACCAAGGGTATTTTGGTCATTTTACACCCTCAGTGGCAATTTTGTGAATTCTCATTCAAGTGGAGGGCAAAGTTAACAATTCAACTTCACCCCATTTTCTTCATGTGGGAGCCGTACATGTTATATGCTCATATGATCATCTTAAAAATATCAAAGTATCCATAGCCAAGGTTTTCCAAGCTTTCAAGGTCCAAAGTAAGTATTTTTACTTATTTTTTGGCTTAGGTTATTTGATGGTTATTGATCACCTTCATCTCTTCTTCAATCCTATGGTATTAGTTTCTTGAGAAACTCATTTTCATCTTTGAGAATCAAGAACACAAATTCTAAAGTTCTTGTATGATTTGGTTGTTTTGAAGGAAGTTGAAGAGGAAGTCTTTATAAGGATTTTGGTTGGTTTGATATCACCTCAAACCTAGTTCTTGTCCTGAATCATTGCTAGGTGAGTGTGGGTTGATTTGTGTTATGGTATGGTGTTATTTAGGGTGTAAGTTTAAGTCTTGAAGATAAGAACTTCTATGTGTTAAGGTTGTTTTTGAATGTTTGGATTGTTACTTGTATTCAATGGTATGGATGCATGAGAATGATTGGATTTGCTACTTGTTATTCAATGAAATGAATGAATGAATGGATGGATGGATGGATGGATGAATGAATGGATGAATGGATGAATGAATAGAGTTTAAGATAAGAGGTGCATGATCAAATGTTGATTTTTTATGTCTGTGAATCGATTCACAAGATGTGTGAATGGATTCACAGGCCTGTGAATAGCATTGTGAACGTGTGAATAGTACTGTGAATCGATTCACAACACTTTGTGAATGGATTCACAGACCCAAGAATAGCATTGTGAATAGATTCACAATAGTGTGTGAATAGATTCACAAGACCCATGAATAGCATGGTGAATAGATTCACAATAATGTGTGAATAGATTCGTAATAGTGTATGAATAGATTCATAATAATGTGTGAATAAATTCACAATAGTGTAAGAATTGATTCACTAAGAGATTCATTGAATAGATTCACATAGGCTTGAAATGATAACTTAGTACAATGAAGGGCTGTGTAACTAAGTGGAAGTAGTTGAGAGGATTGAGCATAAGACTTGTGTGGTTCAATCATAAATTGAGAGGATTGAGCACAATGCTTGGGTAGTTGTATTGATTAAATGTGATGTTAAACCTTGTATTGATTAAATGTGATGTTATTATGATATTATGATTGAGCATGATATGAATATGAAAGCATTGCATTGCATGGTGAGATGGCCTAACTAGAAGGGGTTAGTGTACAATATGTGAAAGATTACCTAACCAGAAAGGGTTAGATGAAAGAATAAGCGGTGCATAATTACTTGCATTGCATAGTGAGATGGCCTAACCGGAAGGGGTTAGTGCACAATACTTGAGGGGTGCCTAACCTACGGGGTTAGATGGAAACGGAATGACATAAAACATTGCATACTGCATAATTGCGAGGGCCTAACCGGAAGGGGTTAGTGCACAACAAGAGGAGTGGAGAAAGAAAAAGTGTGAAGAAAAGGTGTGAACATCATGTGCATTCATAAGCTCATTGCATATGTTGGTTTGATATTACTTGATATATTGAATTGTGTGTATGCTTGCATTCTAATTACATGCATACTTTATATACAAGTTTTATTCACATTCACTGGGAAGTTGTTCTCACCCCCTCTTTCTCAGATTCGCAGGAACACCCCGGACCCTCTACGGGTTAAGTACAGAAGATTCTGTGTATTATGATACTTGTATTTTGGTGGAGTGAGCTCCATTATGTAATTATAATATGATGTGTATTATATAGTACTCTGATGTAGACGTGACAACGGAACTAATGAACTATTGTTGAAGTTCTCAGTTATGATAATATAGTAGTGTGCTCAGTCATGATAGTGTCTAGTATACACTTGTATAAAGTACGTACTCTGATAATATTTTGAATGATATAATGTTTTGAATGAGATCGGAGATCTCTTGTTGATATATATATATATATATGTACTCTGGTTAGTTTGAGATGATTGTTTGGAATCCGCTGTTTATTTATGATGTTTGGGAACATACGAGAAACAAAGGAAATGCTGCCGAATTTTATATGTAATAAAGAAAAAAAAATATTCCACGTAAGACTTGTGAGTAGTAAATATTAGGTCTTACATTTTTGGTATCAGAGCAGTTCTTCCTATAGGACTGCGAAATATGGGTCTAGAGTTATACTGAGCACTTAGGATGTATGCCTATAGCTTTTCATATACTTTTGATATATTGCATGTGGGGAATTGGGACTGATCAAGCCGATGTTTTCTGTGCTGTATACAGAGTTATGAGCGGACTAGGACGAACCCGTAGTGGAGGCCGAGGCCGAGGTAGAGGCAGAGGCCGAGGTCAACCCACTGCTACAGTTGGTGAGGGCGAGGGTCTGGTAGTTGTGCTTGCACATCTGGCCCAGGCTATAGACCGTATGCCTGGACCCCAGCATGATGACAATCCTACCACAGAGTGAAATCTACACAAAAATTCTATCTAACAGAATAATAAAAAATCTTAAAAAATTGAAAAAGTGGTCTAAACGATGGAATTTGGCAACAATATGGGTGACCTCACTGTAAACAGTGAGTCTTTCTCAAAATAACAATTTTCATTATCCTACCAAAATTCAGATCAATCAGAGATATGTTACCAAACCAAAATCTTGACAGGATGCCCTTTACCCAATTTCAGCCGAATTCCACTTGAAAATGCTTCAAAAACAAAACAAACACAATTGTTAGAGTTAGATGAAATGATCAAAAAGTTGCCTTTGGATCCCCGGCAACGGCGCCAAATTTGACAAGAGGTTGTCGAGACCCCGTCAAATAATAAAAATTACCGGTTCACAAACTAATTTGCAGTATAGAGCATGAACCGAATCGTCTCTCAAGGATCCAAAAAAACAAAGATTTAATCAGATCAAGATAAATAAAAAGGGGGGTTTTGATGATTTATAAAGATAATACACTAGTTGAATTAAAGAAAAGTAATTAACAAATTTAAAGAAACAACCAATCCAAGGAAATTTACCGATCTTGAGTTTAACTCATCATTGATCACAAGGAATTCACTTAATTGCTAACCGTGTTCTTGGCCTTAGATCACATCAAGACGCCTCAACATGATCCAAGAATTCTCTACTAGATAAGCATCTAGGATTTAATTAACCAAGGTTAGATAAAGTAAGCACCATCCAAACATAGATTAACTTAAGATCAAGAATTTAACCAAGCTAAACAATCCATCAAAAAGCTTTAATAAATTGTTTATTCTATGTGATCCTCTTGAATACATGATAATAAAGCTATTATCACATAAACATCCAAATCAAATTAAGCAATTTAATCTAGATCAAAATTAAAAGAGGAAGAAGAGAAACTTGAATAACAATTAAGCAATATGAACAAGTAAAACAAGATCTCCAAATTAAACATCAAGATGGCTAATCCCTTGGATTGATTATGAGAGCCTAGCCTTCCATGGATGGGAAGGAAGAACTCAGAAATAAAAGAACAAAAACGAAATTCTAAAGAGAATGGAGAAGAAGAGAAAGAAAACTCTAACAAATACTCAAACTTTCTTGAAACTTACTTAAAATTGAATTCATGATAATACAAAGAGATTGACTCTATTTATACTAATCCTAGAAGCCAATTTGTACATGTACATAATCTGAATACAAGCTATAAAAACAAGGAAATTGTCAAATATGGAAGCTTGATGCATGGTAGGTGGGTTGGTGCATGGTAGGTGGGTTGGTGTATGGTTGGTGGCTTTTAGTCAACAACCCTTATCCGACTTCTGGCTTCAAATTCATCACCTAGACGGTGCATTTTGGCTTGGATGTCGCATGAAAGTTGTAGCCAGTTGTCTCCTTGAAAATCTCCAATTTGAATCATGTCCTTTGGACTTTTAGAACTCCAGAAATGCCAAAAACACTACACCTACCTCAAGTTAGGTTGGAAGAACGTGTTTCCAAATTCACACCAACTTGTAGCTTCAGCAGCATGCCTAAAACGATATCTATTGACAAAATGGTCTTCAGTGAAGTTGGAGATATGGGTCTTATCTTTCAAATGACCAATTTTCAGCCCAAGAGGAGGCCTATAACCCACTATATAGTCCAATATGTGCATACTGCCCAGATGGTTCCGTGACAGCAAACTCACTCTGTATTGCAAGGCTATTTTGGGCCCTTAGAAGTCCGATCCAGCTCTTGAGTTCTTCATGAAACTTGTAGATCCTTGTCTTAGCTTTCCAAAGACACCTAGATCACCTCAATTGGATCACCGAGTCCCAAGTTATGGCCTAACCAAGGAAGAAAGGTCAAAATATATCAAAATCCGAAAATTATCCAATATTTACATTAAAACCCAATGAAGCCCAACAACATTAAACTCATCTAAAATACTAATATTGGGCATAATAAACATCTAATTAAGCCTAATACAAAGCTAATATAAGTGTCTCAAATTGATTGATCAACTTCCCTGCCAATGTCAGGATTCAAAAGGAACAAGAGTTTATGCAGTTGAGATAGGGAGATCTCACAGTTGGTCAGTATGCAAGTAAATTTGATGAATTGTCTAAATACTCTAGTTACCTGCAGAATGGGCCGAATGAGAATTGGAAGTCCATTCAGTTCGAGAGGGGACTTGAGTTTGAGTTGAGAAAGGCTGTTGCTGGCTTCGAGATTAGGGATTTTGCTTCCCTGGTTGAGAAGTGTTTGACTATGGAGGAGTGCATGACCCCTATTGCAGAAAGCAGTCAGGGAACTAGGAAGAGAAAGGCAGAAGTTTTCCAGCCTGCACGAAGTACTAAGAAGGCTAAAGTGGAACCATGCAAGACATGTGGGAAACCACATCAGGGTACTTGTCGGACGATTACTGGAGTGTGTTTTGTTTGTGGCCAGAAGGGACACATTGCAAAATACTGCCCACAGCGGATAGTGATTTGCTTTAAGTGCCAGCAGAAAGGGCACACTTCCCGAGATTGCCCCACGGACTTCTAAGGCACCAGTTCCTACTCCTAGACCACCAACCCAGGGGCGAGTGTATACCCTCAGTGGGGCAGAGGCACATGCGGATGATTTGATCCAAGGTATGTGCTTACTGAATGGTCAGAACTTAATTGTACTGTTTGACTCTGGGGCAACCCATTCATTCATTTCTGATGCATGTGTGAAGTCCTTGAGTCTGATCACTACTTCTTTACCTTATACGTTGTCAGTGACTACTCTTGCTAAGGATAACATTCTTACGACCCGTATTTGCTTAAACTGCACATTTGTATTCCAGGACCGAACCTTTGTTGTTGATTTGATTTGTTTACCTTTGAGAGGGTTAGATGTTATCTTGGGTATGGATTGGCTTGCAACCAACAAAGTGTTGTTAGATTGTTGTAATAAGACTGTCATTATCCCTCCTGTTATAAATCATACACTGATTCCTGAAATTTTCATGTTACCCAAAGTATCAGAATTGAACCATTTCCTGGTGGATGGGAGTCAAGTATACATGGTACTATTTTCTTTAGACTTAGAGGTTCAGTCAGAATTGTTCGGAATGCCAATAGTGAGTGAGTTTATGGATGTGTTTCATACGGAGATTCCTAGTTTGCCACCTGATAGAGAGGTAGAGTTTGTTCTAGACTTAGTACCCGGAGCCGGACCTGTTTCTATAGCACCTTATAGAATGTCACCCTTGGAACTAGGAGAACTTAAGAAACAAGTAGAGGAATTACTTGAAAGAGGATTCATCAGACCCAGTGTGTCTCCATGGGGAGCACCGGTGCTGTTGGTGAAAAAGAAGGATGGTAGTATGAGATTGTGTGTGGATTACCGGCAGCTGAACAAGATCACCATAAAGAATAGGTACCCATTACCTAGGATAGATGATTTGCTGGACCAACTTAGAGATGCCACGGTGTTCTCTAAGATTGATCTTCGTTCTGGTTACCATCAAATTAAGATAAAGCCGGATGATGTACCGAAGTCTGCTTTTAGAACTAGGTATGGACATTATGAGTATTTGGTGATGCCGTTTGGTCTAACCAATGCTCCAGCAGTGTTTATGGATTACATGAATAGAATTTTCAGACAGTACCTAGATAAGTTTGTGGTAGTGTTCATAGATGATATTCTCATTTATTCCCAGACTGTGGAAGAACATGAGGAACATCTTAGGATAGTATTGCAGATACTTAGAGAGAGGAAACTGTATGCTAAACCTGAGAAGTGTGAGTTCTGGTTGAATGAGGTGAAATTTCTAGGGCACACTATATCCCAGGAAGGGGTAGCAGTGGACTCTAGTAAGGTTGAGACGGTAGTACAGTGGGAGCGACCAAAGTCAGTTACTGAGATTAGGAGTTTTATAGGATTAGTAGGATATTACAGGAAATTCATTCGGGGTTTTTCTCAGTTGGCTCGCCCTCTAACTGAACTGACTCGGAAGGGACAAGCCATGGTGTGGAGTGAAAAGTGTGAGAAGAGTTTTCAGGAACTCAAGCATAGATTGACCACAGCCCCAGTATTGGTTATTGTTGACCTATCTAGAGATTTAGAGGTGTACTGTGATGCCTCTGAGATGGGCTTAGGATGTGTATTAATGCAGGATAAGATGGTAGTGGCTTACGCCTCTAGACAGCTTAGACCTCATGAGGAGAATTATCCAACCCATGACTTAGAACTAGCAGCCATAGTTTTTGCACTTAAGATCTTGAGACATTACTTGTATGGTGTAAAGTTTGAGGTGTTCAGTGACCATAAGAGTCTGAAATATCTGTTTGATCAGAAGGAGCTGAACATGAGACAAAGGAGATGGATGGAATACTTAAAGGATTATGACTTTGAGCTTAAGTATCATCCAGGCAAGGCCAATGTTGTGGCTGATGCCCTTAGTAGGAAATCTCTGCACGTATCTCAGATGATAGTGCATGAGCTGGACTTGGTAGAGCAATTTCGAGACCTTAGGATACAAGTGGATATGAGTAGTGTGACACTGAGATTGGCTTTGTTGGAAATCTCATGCGACCTTAAGGATCAGATTAGACATGAACAAAGTTTAGATAAGGAACTACAGGATCGCAGGGTTTCAATAGCTTTTTCCTTGGAGGATGATGGATTGATTAAGTTTAGACAAAGGATTTGTGTACCTAAAGGAGGAAACCTTAAAGAACAGATTCTTGAGGAGGCTCACAAAAGTAAGTTCCCGATACATCCTGATGCGACTAAGATGTATCAAGATTTGAAAGAGAGGTTTTGGTGGCCAGGTATGAAAAGGGAAGTGGCGGAGTATGTGGCCAAGTGTTTGACTTGTCAGAAGGTCGAGATTGAACACCAGAAACCAGCCAGAATGCTCCAACCTTTAGAGATACCCGAGTGGAAGTGGGACAAAATTACCATGGATTTTGTGACCTGTTTGCCTAGGGTACAAAAGGGTTATGATGCTATATGGGTCATTGTGGACAGACTAACTAAGTCTACTCATTTTCTTCCCATTCGGATTTCCTATTCCCTAGATAAGCTTGCTGAGTTATTTGTTGGAGAGATTGTCCGATTACACGGAGTGCCATTGAACATAATGTCAGATAGAGATCCCAGATTCACCTCTAGATTTTGGAATGCATTACATCAGTCTTTTGGGACTAAGCTCAGTTTTAGTACTGCTTATCACCCACAGACAAATGGTCAATCCGAGAGGACTATCCAAGCGTTAGAAGATATGCTGAGAGCTTGTGTTCTTGAAGATAAGGGTAGTTGGGATAGGTATTTGCCATTGGTAGAGTTTGCATACAACAACAGTTACCATTCCAGCATTGGGATGGCACCGTATGAGGCCCTCTATAGTAGGAAGTGTAGGTCGCCTCTATGTTGGTATGAGGTAGGTGAGCGGAACCTATTAGGCCAAGATTTAGTGCAAGAGACCACTGAGAAGATTAGGGTTATACAGGAGAAAATAAGAGTTGCTCAAAGTCGGCAAAAGAGTTATGCTGACAAAAGAAGGCGTCCTCTAGAGTTTGAAGAGGGTGATCATGTATTTCTTAGAGTCTCTCCCATGACAGGTATTGGTAGGGCCATTCGGGTCAAGAAGTTAAATCCTCGTTTCATTGGTCTATTTCAAATTCTGAAACGTGTTGGACATGTAGCTTACCACATAGCCCTTCCTCCACATCTGTCAAATCTCCATCCTGTGTTTCATGTATCCCAGTTAAGAAAGTATGTTCTGGATCCTTCACACATCATAAAGGTTGAGTCGGTACAATTGAGAGCTGACCTTACATTTCAGGCTAAGCCAGCTAAGATCATTGACCGCAGTGTGAAGACCCTGAGGAACAAGACTATTCCCCTGGTGAAGGTGTTCTGGGATGGACTGTCACCTGAAGAGGCTACGTGGGAGTTGGAGGAAGATTTGCGCAAGCAACATCCCGATCTATTTTTATCAGGTATATCTCTAACTAAATTTTGTGGGCAAAATTCTTTTAAGGAGGGGAGAATGTAACATCCCTAAATTTTGATTCCAATATTATTTCTAGCTTAACTAAATCATATGGAAGTCCTAGTGTAATTTTCTAGAATTGGGATAAATTGGGAATTTTTAGAAACCATCAAGGGTATTTTGGTCATTTTACACCCTCAGTGGCAATTTTGTGAATTCTCATTCAAGTGGAGGGCAAAGTTGACAATTCAACTTCACCCCCTTTTCTTCATGTGGGAGCCGTGCATGTTATATGCTCATATGGTCATCTTCTTAAAAATATCAAAGTATCCATATGGTCACCCCCTTTGTTCTTAGCTCATTACAAGCTTTGAGTGAAAAACTATGTTTTACCTTACCTTAGGGAATGGGAGAGCATTGATTTTCTTATTGGAGGAGTTCTTTTGCTTGCAATGATTTAAGTGTGGGGGAATTGATGTGCTGATACGAAATGCTTGGTACAAAAAAAAACAAAAAAACAAAAAAAAAACAAAAGAAAAATAAAAAAAAAGAGAAAAAAGAAAGGAAAAAAAAAGAATAGAAAAAGGAAGGAATGTGTGAAGAGAATGAGCATTTCATGGTTTTTGGTAAAAATTTTATGCTTTCTACTTGAGTTACTCCTCAATGCTCTTTTATTCTCTTTGATTTTAACCTGCTATTATCCATATTGTTTCCTTCCTTCACCTTATAAGTTCCATTACAACCTTTTTGAAAGACCTCTTGATTTTTGCAATTTATTTGATCTAAGTAGTGGAGAATTGATGTATATGCAAGCCTATGGTAAAATACTTTCATAGTTTGACTGAGTTGAGCGTAAACAGTTAACCTAAACACCTTGTGTGATTTGAGTGTCACTTGTGAGGAATTTTACTCAATTTGAACATGCCTATTTCTGATTAAAGCATGATTATGCTATACTTTATTCTCAAATGGTTTGATTCAACTATTCTTTGTTAAGCATACTTGACTTATTAATTATGGTTTATATTTGATACAATGCTTGTATATAAAAATTAGTTGAATTGATTAAATAAAATATTACATGTTTGTGGGTATCATCCTGGTAAACCCTCACGAGACTATAACTCGTCCACTAGGGACACCTAGGGGTTTAAAGGCTTGTGGCACATGCTAAGTGCCATCGTGTTTTCCTACGAAAATGGATTATATTAGGTATAATCAGTTTTTATGTTTTTAGTTTAATAATATGATATTTCTTGTTTTTCTTTAGTTTTGTTCTTATGTGTTTTGCCCAAGAGTGCAAAAGCTTAAGTGTGGGGGAATTTGATCAATCAATTTGAGACACTTATGTTAGCTTTGTATTAGGCTTTATTAGATGTTTATTGTGCCCAATATTAGTATTTTAGATGAGTTTAATGTTGTTGGGCTTCATTGGGCTTTAATGCAAATATTGAATAATTTTCGGATTTTAATGCATTTTGACCTTTCTTCCTTGGTTAGGCCATAACTTGGGACTCGGTGATCTATTTGAGGTGATCTTGGTGTCTTTGGAAAGCTAAGACAATGCTATACAAGTTTCATGAAGAACTCAAGAGCTGGATCGGACTTCTAAGGGTCCAAAATATCCCTGCAATGCAGAGTGGGTTTGCTGTCACGAAAATCTGGGCAGTGTGCACATATTGGACTACATAGTGAGTTATAGGCCTCCTCTTGGGCTGAAACTTGGCCATTTGAAAGATAAGTCCCATATCTCCAACTTCATTGAAGACCATTTAGTCAATAGATGTCGTTTTAGGCATGATAATGAAGCTACAAGTTGGTTTGAATTTGGAAACACGTTCTACCAACCTAACATGAGGTAGGTTCAGTGTTTTTGGCATATATGGAGTTCTAAACGTCCAAATGGCATGATTCCAATTGCAAAATTTCAAGGAGACAACTGGCTACAACTTTCATGAAGACCTCGAAGCCAAAATGCACCGTCTAGGTGATGAAAATGAAGCCAGAATTTGGATAAGAGTTGTTGACTAAAACCACCAACCATACACCAACCCACCAACCATGCATCAAGCTTCCATTTTTGACAATTTTCATATTTTTATAACTTGTATTCAGATTATGTATATGTACAAATTGGCTTCTAGGATTAGTATAAATAGAGCCAACCTCTTTGTATTAGGAGAATTCAATTTTAAGTAAGTTTGAAGAAAGTTTGTGTATTTGTGAGAGTTTTCTTTCTCTTCTTCTTCATTTTCTTTAGAATTTCGTTTTTGTTATTTTATTTCTGAGTTCTTCCTTCCCATCGATGGAAGGCTAGGCTCTCATAATCACTCCAAGGGATTAGCCATCTTGATGTTTAATTTGGAGATCTTATTTCGCTTGTTCATATTGCTTAATTGTTATTCAAGTTTCTCTTCTTCCTCTTTTAATTTTGATCTAGATTGAATTGCTTAATTTGATTTGGATGTTTATGTGATAATAGCTTTATTATCATGTATTCAAGAGGATCACATAGAATAAACAATTTATTAAAGCTTTTTGATGGATTGTTTATCTTGGTTAAATTCTTGATCTTAAGTTAATCTATGTTTGGATGTTTTTACTTTGTCTAACCTTGGTTAATTAAATCTTAGATGCTTATCTAGTCGAGGATTCTTAGATCATGTTGAGGCGTCTTGATATGATCTAAGGCCAATAACATGGTTAGCAATTAAGTGAATTCCTTGTGATCAATGATAGATTAAACTCAAGATCGGTAAAATTTCCTTGGATTGGTTAATTTGTTAATTACTTTCCTTTAATTCAATTAGTGTATTATCATTTCAAATCATCAAAACCCCCTTTTAATTGTCTTGATCTGATTAAATCTTTGTTCTTTTTGGATCCTAGAGAGATGATTCGGTTCATGCTCTATACTACAAATTAGTTTGTGAACCGGTAATTATTATTATTTCACGGGGTCTCGACAACCTCTTGTCATTGATTCCCCCACAAGACATCTAACCCATATATTTCATTAAAAGATGAATCACTTGGCCTAGAAGTTCTTTGAATCCCACATTAACTGAAAACGAACAAATAGGCCTACAACTTTTAAAGCAAGATAGCTTAAGTGTTCAACCTCCGGGGGTGCTTGACAAACGTCTGTTGATTCCCCGACAAGCCATCTAACCCATGTATTTCATGAAAACTTGAATCACTTGCCCTAGAAGTTCTTTTCATCCAAGATAAACCGAAATGGAACAAATAGGCCTACAACTTATAAACCACGATAGCTTGAGTCTTCAACCTCCATGGGTGCTTGACAAACATTTGTTGATTCCCCCAAAAGCCATGTATTTCATGAATACATGAATCACTTGGCCTAGAAGTTCTATTAATCCAAGATAAACTGAAAAGGAACAAATAGGCCTACAACTTTTAAACCAAGATTGCTTGAGTCTTAAACCTCTATGGGTGCTTGACAAATATCTGTTGACTACCCCATCAGCCATCTAGCCAATGTATTTCATGAAAGCATAAATCACTTGCCCTAGAAGTTCTTTTAATCCAAGATAAACCGAAAAGAAACAAATAGTCCTACAACTTTTAAACCAAGATAGCTTGAGTCTTGAACATCCGTGGGTGCTTGACCATCTGTTGACTACCCCATCAGCCATCTAGCCAATGTATTTCATGAAAGCATAAATCACTTGCCCTAGAAGTTCTTTTAATCCAAGATAAACCGAAAAGGAACAAATTGGCCTACAACATTAAACCAAGATTGCTTGAGTCTTGAACTTCCGTGGGTGCTTGACAAACATCTGTTGACTTCCCCATAACCCATCTAACCAATGTATTTCATGAAAACAAGAATCACTTTGCCTAGAAGTTCTTTTATTCCAAAATAAACCAAAAATAAACAAATAGGCCTACAACTTTTAAACCGAAATAGCTCGAGTCTTAAACCTCTGCGGGTGCTAAACAAACATCTGTTGACTTCCCCATAACCCATCTAACCAATGTATTTGATGAAACATTGAATCAATTGTTCTAGAAGTTCTTTTAATCCAAGATAAATCGAAAAGGAACAAATAGGCCTATAACTTTTAAACCAAGATAGCTTGAGTCTTGAACTGCCGTGGGTGCTTGACAAACATCTGTTCATTCCTCCATAAGCCATCTAGCCAATGTATTTCTTGAAAACCTGAATCACTTGGCCTGAAGCTCTTTTAATCCAAGATAAACCAGAAAGGAACAAACAGGCCTATAACTTTGAAACCAAGATAGCTTGAGTCTTGAACCTCCGTGGATGCTTGATAAACATCTGTTCACTCCCTCATAAGCCATCTAGCCAATGTATGTCATGAAAACATCAGTCACTTGTACTACATGTTCTTTTAATCCAACATAAACCGAAAAGGAACAAATATGCCTACAACTTTTAAACCAAGATACCTTGTGTCTTCAACCTCCGTGGGTACTCGACAAATATCTGTTGACGTCCCCATAAGCCATCTAACCAATGTATTTCATGAAAACATGAGTCACTTGGCCTAGAAGTACTTTTAGTCCAAGATGAACCGAAAACGAACAAATAGGCTTACAACTTTTAAACTAAGATAGCTTGAATCTTGAACCTCCGTGCGTGCTTGACAATTATCTGTTGACTCCCCCACAAGCCATCTAACCAATGTATTTCATGAAAACGTGAATCCCTTGGCCCAGATGTTCTCTGAATCCAAGATAAACTGAACAGGAACAAATAGGCCTACAACTATTAAACCACGATAGCATGAGTCTTCAACCTTAGTGGGTGCTTGACAAACATCTGTTGATTTCCCGACAAGCCATCTAACCCATGTATTTCATGAAAACTTGAATCACTTGGCCTAGAAGTTCTTTTCATCCAAGATAAACCGAAATGGAACAAATAGGCCTACAACTTTTAAACCATGATAGCTTGAGTCTTCAACCTCCATGGGTGCTTAACAAACATCTGTTGATTCCCACTGAAGCCATGTATTTCATGAATACATGAATCACTTGGCCTAGAAGTTCTATTAATCCAAGATAAACTGAAAAGGAACAAATAGGCCTACAACTTTTAAACCAAGATTGCCTGAATCTTGAACCTCCGTGGGTGCTTGACAAATATCTGTTGACTCCCCCACAAGCCATCTAACCAATGTATTTTTAGGAAAACATGAATAAGCCATCTAATCAATGATAAATAGAAAAGGAACAAATAGGCCTACAACGTTTAAACAAAAATAGGTCAAGTCTTGAACATCCGTCGGTGCTTGACAAACATCTGCTGACAACCCCATAATCCATCTAACCCATGTATTTCAGGAAAACATGAATAACTTAGGCTAGAAGTTCTTTTAATCCCATATAAACCGAAAAGGAACAAATATGCCTATAACTTTTAAACCACGATAGCTTGAGTCTTCAACCTTTGTCAGTGCATGACAAACATCTGTTGATTCCCCCCCCCCCCAAGCCATCTAACACATATATTTCATTAAAAGAAGAATCATTTGGCCTAGAAGTTCTTTGAATCCAACATTAACTGAAAATGAACAAATAGGCCTACAACTTTTAAACGAAGATAGCTTGAGTCTTCAACCTCCGGGGGTGCTTGACAAACAACTGTTGACTCCCCCACAAGCCATCTAACCCATGTATTTCATGAAAACTTGAATCACTTGGCCTAGAAGTTATATTCATCCAAGATAAAGCGAAAAGGAACAAATAGGCCTACGACTTTTAAACCACGATAGCTTGAGTCTTCAACCCCCATGGGTGCTTGAAAAACATCTGTTGATTCCCCCAGAAGCCATGTATTTCATGAATACATGAATCACTTGGCCTAGAAGTTCTATTAATCCAACAAAAACTGAAAAGGAACAAATAGGCCTACAACTTTGAAACCAAGATTGCTTGAGTCTTGAACCTCGGTGGGTGCTTAACGAAAATTTGTTGACTCCCCCACAAGCCATCTAACCAATGTATTTCATGCAAACATGAATCACATGGCCAAGAAGTTCTTTTAATCCAAGATAAACCGCAGAGGAACAAATAGGCCTACAACTTTTAAACCAAGATAGCTTGAGTCTTGAACATCCGTGGGTGCATGACAAACATTTGTTGACTACCCCATAAGCCATCTAACCAACGTATTTCATGAAAACATGAATCTCCAGGCCTAGAAGTTCTTTTAATCTAAGATATACCAAAAAGGAACAAATCGGCCTACAACATGAAACCAGGATTGCTTGAGTCTTGAACCTCCGTGGATGCTTGACAAACATCTGTTGACTTCCCCAAAACCCTTCTAGCCAATGTATTTCATGAAAACAAGAATCAATTTGCCTAGAAGTTCATTTAATCCTAGATAAACCGAAAATGAACAAATAGGCCAACAACTTTTCAACCGAGATAGCTCGAGTCTTAAACCTCCGTGGGTGCTAGACAAACTTCTGTTGACTTCCCCATAACCCATCTAACCAATGTATTTGATGAAACAATGAATCACTTGGCCTAGAAGTTCTTCTAATCCAAGATAAATCGAAAAGGAACAAATAGGCCTATGACTTTTAAACCAAGAGAGCTTGAGCCTTGAACCTCCGTGGGTGCTCGGCAAACATCTGTTCACTCCCCCACAAGCCTTCTAACCCATGAATATCATGAAATCATGAATCACTTGGCCTAGAAGTTCTTTTCATCCAAGATAAACCAAAAGGGAACAAATAGGCCTACAACTTTTAAACCACGATAGCTTGAATCTTCAGCCTCCCTGGGTGCTTGACACACATCTATTGATATCCCCACAAGCCATTTGACCCATGTATTTCATGAAAACATGAATCCCTTGGCCTAGATGTTATTTGAATCCAAGAAAAATCGAAAAGGAACAAATAGGCCAACAACTTTTAAACCATGATAGCTTGAGTCTTCAACCTTCATGGGTGGTTCACAAACATCTGTTGACTCCCCCATAAGCCATCTAACCCATGAATTTCGTGAAAACATGAATCACTTCTCCTAGAGGTTCTTTGAATCCAAGATAAACTGAAAATGAACAAATTGACCTAGAACTTTTAAACCCCGATAACTTGAGTCTTAAACCTTCGTGGGTCCTTGACAAACATTTGTTGACTCAACCATAAGCCATCTGAAAAGAATCGAATAGGCCTTCAACTATTAAACCATGATAGCTTGAGTCTTCAACCTTCGTGGGTGCTTGATAAAGATCTGTTGATTCCACGACAAGCCATCTAACCCATGTATTTCATGAAAACTTGAATCACTTGGCCTAGAACTTTTAAACCAAGATAGCTTGAGTCTTCAACGTCCGTGGGTGCTTGAGAAACATCTGTTGACTCCACCATAAGCCATCTAAGCCAAGTATTTTAGGGAAACAAGAATCACGTGGCCTAGAAGTTCATTTAGTCAAAGATAAACCGAAAAGGAACAAATAGGCCTACAACTTTTAAACCATAATAGCTTGAGTCTTTAACCTCCGAGGGTGCTTGACAAATATCTGTTGACTCTCCCATAAGCCATCTAACCCATGAATTTCCTGAAGTCTTGAATCACTTGGCCTAGAAGTTCTTTTCATCCAAGATAAACCAAAAAGCAAGAAATAGGCCTAGAAGTTTTTTTAATCAAACATAAAACGAAAAGGAACAAATAGGCCAACAACTTTTAAACCACAATAGCTTGATTCTTCAACCCCCGTGGGTGCTTGACAAACATTTGTTGACTCCACCATAACCCATCTAACCAATGTATTTCATAAAAACAAGAATCACTTGGCCTAGAAGTTCTTTAAATCCAAGATAAACCGAAGACGAACAAATAGACCTACATCTTTTAAACCACAAAAACATGAGTCTTCACCCTCCGTGGGTGATTGACAAACAACTATTGACTCCCCCATAAGCCATCTAACCCATGTATTTCATGAAAACATGAATCACTTGGCCTAGAAGTTCTTTGAATCCAAGATAAACCGAAAACGAACAAATAGGCCTACAACTTTTAAACCACAAAAGCTTTAGTCTTTCACCTCCGTGGGTGCTTGACAAACATTTGTTGACTCCACCATAAGCCATTTAACCCATGCATTTCATAAAATCTTGAATCACTTGGCCTAGAAGTTCTTTCAACCCACGATAAACTGAAAAGGAACAAATAGGCCTACAACTTTTAAACCACGATAGCTTATGTCTTCAACTTCCGTGGCTACTAGACAAACATCTATTGATTCACCCACAAGCCATCTAACTCATGTATTTCATGAAAACATGAATCCCTTGGCCTAGAAGTTCTTTGAATCCAAGATAAACTGAAAAGGAACAAATAGGCCTACAACTTTTAAACCACGATAGCTTGAATCTTCAACTTCCATGGGTGTTTGACAAACATCTGTTCACTCCCCCATAACCACTCTAACCAATGTATTTCATTAAAACATGAGTCATTTGGCTAGAAGTTGTTTGAATCGAAGATAAACTGAAAATGAACAAATAGGCCTACAACTTTTAAACCACGAAAACACTAGTCTTTAACCTCCGTGGGTGATTGACAAACATCTATTGACTCCCCCAGAAGCCATCTAACTCATGTATTTCATGAAAACATGAATCACATGGCTTAGAAGTTCCTTAAATCCAAGATAAACTGAAAACGAACAAATAGGCCTGCAACTTTTAAACCTCGATAGCTTGTGTCTTCAACCTTTATGGGTGCTTGACAAACATCTGTTGATTCCCGCACAAGCCATCTAACCTGTGTATTTCATGAGAACATGAATCAATTGGCCTTGAAGTTCTTTGAATCCACGATAAACCGAACTAGAAGAAATAGGCCAACAACTTTTAAACCAAGATAGCTTGAGTCCTCAACATCCGTGGGTGCTTGACCAACATCTGTTGATCCACCATAAGCCATCTAACCCATGTATTTCAGGAAAACATGAATCACTTGGCTTAGAAGTTTTTTAAATCAAAGATAAACCAAAAAGGAACAAATAGGCCTACAACTTTTAAACCATAATAGCCTGAGCCTTTAACCTCCGTGGGTGCTTGACAAACTTCTGTTGAGTCCCCCATAAGCCATCTAACCCATCAATTTCATGAAGTCATGATTCGCTTGGCCTAGATTTTCTTTGAATCCAAGATAAACCAAAAAGGAACAAATAGGCCAACAACTTTTAAACCACGATAGCTTGAATCTTCAACCTCCTGCGTGCTTGACAAACATCTGTTGACTTCCCTCTAAGCCGTCTAACCAATGTATTTCATCAAAACATGAATACGTTGGCCCAGATGATTTTTGAATCCAACATCAACCGAAAAGGAACAAATAGGCCAACAAATTTTAAACCACGATAGCTTGAATCATCAACCTCCGTGGGTGCTTGACAAACATTTGTTGACTCCCCCATAACCCATCCAACCAATGTATTCATTAAAACATGAATCACTTCGCCTAGAAGTTCTTTGAATCCAAGATAAACCGGAAAGGAACAAATACGCCTACAACTTTTAAACCACGAAAACATGAGTCTTTAACCTCCGTGGGTGATTGACAAAGATCTATTGACTCCCCCATATGCCATCTAACCCATGTATTTCATGAAAACATGAATCACATGGCCTAGATGTTCTTTGAATCCAAGATAAACCGAAAACGAATAAATAGGCCTACAACTTTTAAACCACGAAAGCTTTAGTCTATAACCTCCGTGGGTGCTTGAAAACATCTGTTGACTCCACCATAAGCCATCAAACCCATGCATTTTATAAAATCTTGAATCACTTGGCCTAGATATTCTTTGAATCCAAGATAGCCTAAAAAGGAACAAATAGGCCTACAACTTTTAAACCATGATAGCTTATGTCTTCAACCCCCGTGGTTGCTAGATAAACATCTGTTGATTCCCCCACAAGCCATCTAACTCATGTATTTCATGAAAACATGAATCCCTTGGCCATGAAGTTCTTTCAATCCAAGATGAACCGAAAAGGAACAAATAGGCCAACAAATTTGAAACCACGATAGCTTGAATCTTCAACGTACGTGGGTGCTTAACAAACATCTGTTGACTCCCCCATATGCCATCTTACCCATGAATTTCTTGAAAGCATGAATCACTTGGCCTAGAAATTCTTTGACTCCAAGATAAACTGAAAAGGAACAAAAAGGCCTACAACTTTTAAACCACGATAGCTTGAGTCTTGAACCATCGTGGGTTCTTGTCAAACATCTGTTGATTCCCCCACAAGCCATCTAACCCATGTATTTCAGGAAAATATGAATCACTTGGCCTAACAATTCATTGAATCCAAGATAAACCGAAAACGAACAAATAGGCCTTCAGCTTTTTAACCAAGATAGCCTAAGTCTTCACCCTCCGTGGGTGCTTGACAAACATCTGTTGACTCCACCATAAGCAATCTATCCCATGTAATTCAGGAAAACATGATTAACTTGGCCTAGACGTTCTTTGATTCCAAAGTAAACCGAAAACTAACAAATAGGCCTACAACTTTTAAACCACGATATTTTGAGTTTTCAACCTCCGTGGGTGCTTTTCAAACATCTGTTCACTCCCCCATAAGCCATCTAACCCATGAATTTCATGAAAACATGAATCACTTGGCCCAGAAGTTCTTTGAATCCAAGACAAACAGAAAAGGAACGAATAGGCCAACAACTTTTAAACCACGATAGCTTGAGTCTTCAACCTCCGTGGGTGCTTGATAAACATCTGTTGATTCCCTCACAAACATCTAACTCATGTATTTCATGAAAACATGAATCCCTTGGCCTAGATGTTCTTTGAATCTAAGATAAACCGAAAATGAACAAATATGCCAACAAATTTTAAACCACGATAGCTTGAATCTTCAACCTCCGTGGGTGCTTGACGAACATGTGTTCACTTCCCTATAAGCCGTCTAACCAATGTATTTCATGAAAACATGAATCGCTTGGTCGAGATGTTCTTTGAATCCAAGATAAACAGAAAAGGAACAAATAGGCCAACAACTTTTAAACCACGATAGCTTGAATCTTCAACCTCCGTGGGTGCGTGACAAACATCTGTGGACTCCCCCATAACCCATCTAAGCAATGTATTTCATTAAAACATGAATCACTTGGCCTAGAAGTTCTTTGAATCCAAGATCAACCGAAAATGAACAAATAGGCCTACAACTTTTAAAGCACGAAAACTCGTGTCTTTAACCTCCGTGGGTGATTGACAAACATCTATAGACTCCCCCACAAGCCATCAAACCCATGTATTTCATGAAAACTTGATGCACTTGGCTTACAAGTTCTTTGAATCCAAGATAAACTGAAAACGATCAAATAGGCCAACAACTGTTAAACCACAAAATCTTTAGTCTTTAACCTCTGTGGGTGCTTGACATACATCTGTTGACTCCCCCATAAGCCATCTGACCCATGCATTTCATAAAATATTGAATCACTTGGCCTAGAAGTTTTTTGAATCCAAGATAAACCGAAAAGGAACAAATAAGCCTACAACTTTTAAACCATGATAGCTTACGTCTTCAACCTCCAAGGGTGCTAGACAAACATCTATTGATTCCCCCACTTGCCATCAAACTCATGTATTTCATGAAAACATGGATCCCTTGGCATAGAAGTTCTTTGAATCCAAGATAAACTGAAAAGGGACTAATAAGCCTACAACTTTTAAACCACGATAGCTTGAGTCTTCAACCATCGTGGGTTCTTGACAAGCATCAGTTGATTCCCCCACAAGCCATCTAACCCATGTATTTCAGGAAAACATGAATCACTTGGCCTATAAGTTCTTTGAATCCAAGATAAACCAAAAACGAACAAATAGGCCTACAAATTTTTTACCAAGATAGCCTGAGTCTTCAACCTCCGTGGGTGCTTAACAAACATCTGTTGACTCCACCATACGCCATCTAACCCATGAATTTCAGGAAAACATGAATCACTTGGGCTAGAAGTTCTTTCAATCCAAGCTAAACTGAAAAGGAACAAATAGGCCTACAACTTTTAAAGCACGATAGCTTGAGTCTTCAACCTTCGTGTGTTCTTGACAAACATCTGTTGACTCACCCATAAGCCATCTAAGCCATGTATTTCATGAAAATATCAATCACATGGCCTACAAGTTTTGTGAATCCAAAGCAAATTGAAAACTAACAAATAGGCCTACAACTTTTAAACCAAGATAGCTTGAGTCATCAACCTCCGTGGGTGCTTTTTAAACATCTGTTAAATCCCCCACAAGCCACCTAACCCATGAATTTCATGAAAACATGAATCACTTGTCCTAGAAATTCTTTGAATTCAAGAAAAACTGGAAAAGATCAAATAGGCCTACAACTTTTAAACCACGATAGCATGAGTTTTCAACCTCCGTGGGTGCTAGACAAACATCTGTTGATTCCCCCACAAGCCATCTAACTGATGTATTTCTTGAAAACATGAATACCAAGGCCTAGAAGTTGTTTGTATCCAAGATAAATCGAAAAGGAACAAATAGGCGCACAACTTTTAAACCACGATATCTTGAGTCTTCAACCTTCGTGGGTTCTTAAGAAACATCTAATGATTCACCCACAGGAAATCTAACCTATGTATTTCTTGAAAACATAAAGCACTTAGCCTAGAAGTTCTTTGAATCCAAGGTAAATTGAAAACGAACAAATAGGCCTACAACTTTTAAACCATGATAGCATGAGTCTTCAACTTCTGTGGGTACTGGACAAACATCTGTTGACAACCCCATAAGCCATCTAACCCATGAATTTCTTGAAAGCATGAATCACTTGGCCTAGAAGTTCTTTGAATCCAAGAAACACTGAAAAGGAACAAATAGGCCTACAACTTTTAAACCACGAGAGCTTGTGTCTTCAACCTTCGTGCTTTCTTAACAAACATCTGATGATTCACCCACAGACATTCTAACCCATGTATTTCATGAAAACATAAATCACTTGGCCAAGAAGTTCTTTCAATCCAAGGTAAACCGAAAACTAACAAATAGGCCTACAACTTTTAAACCTCGATAGCTTCAGTCTTCAACATCTGTGCGTGCTTAACAAACATCTGTTGTCTCCCCCTAAGCCATCTAACCCATAAATTTCTTGAAAGCATGAATCACTTGGCCTAGAAGTTCTTTGAATCAAAGAAAAAATGAAAAGGAACAAATAGGCCTACAACTTTTTAACCATGATTGCTTGAGTCTTCAACCTTCGCGGGTGCTTGACAAACATCTGTTGATTCCCCAACAAGCCATCTAACCCATGTATTTCAGTAGAACATGATTCACTTCGCCAAGAAGTTCTTCGAATCGAAGATAAACCGACAACTAACAAATAGGCCAACAACTTTTAAACCATGATAGCTTGAATCTTCAACCTCCATGGGTGCTTGACAAACATATGCTAACTCCCCCCTAACCAATCTAACCAATGTATTTCATGAAAACATGAATCCCTTGGCCTAGATGTTCTTTGAATCCAAGATAAACCAAAAAGGAACAAATAGGCCTACAACTTTTAAACCACAATAGCTTGAGTCTTCAACATCTGTGGGTGCTTGACAAACATCTGTTGACTCCCCCATAAGCCATCTAACCCATAAATTTCTTGAAAGCATGAATCTCTTGGCTTAGATGTTATTTGAATCCAAGAAAAACTGAAAAGGAACAAATAGGCCTACAACTTTTTAACCACGATTGCTTGAGTCTTCAACCTTCGTGTGTACTTGACAAACATCTGTTGATTCCCCCACAAGCCATCTAATCCTTGTATTTCAGGAAAACATGAATCACTCGGCCTAAAAGTTCTTTGAATTAGAGATAAACCGAAAACGAACAATTTGGCCTATCACTTACTAACCAAGATAGCCTGAGTCCTCAACCTCCGTGGGTGCTTGACAAACATCTGTTGACTCCACCATAAGCCATCTAACCCATGAATTTCAGGAAAACATGAATCACTTGGCCTAGAAGTTCTTTCAATCCAAGATAAACTGAAAAGTAAGAAATAGGCCTACAACTTTTTAACCACGATTGCTTGAGTCTTCAACCTTCGTGTGTGCTTGACAAACATCTGTTGATTCCCCCACAAGCCATCTAATCCTTGTATTTCAGGAAAACATGAATCACTCGGCCTAAAAGTTCTTTGAATTCAAGATAAACCGAAAACGAACAATTTGGCCTATCACTTACTAACCAAGATAGCCTGAGTCCTCAACCTCCGTGGGTGCTTGACAAACATCTGTTGACTCCACCATAAGCCATCTAACCCATGAATTTCAGGAAAACATGAATCACTTGGCCTAGAAGTTCTTTCAATCCAAGATAAACTGAAAAGAAAGAAATAGGCCTACAACTTTTAAACCACGATAGCTTGAGTCTTCAACCTTCGTGTGTTCTTGACAAAAGTCTGTTGACTCACCCACAAGCCATCCAACCCATGTATTTCATGAAAATATGAATCACTTGGCCTAGATGTTCTGTGAACCCAAAGTAAACCGAAAACTAACAAATAGGCTTACAACTTTTAAACCAAGATAGCTTGAGTCTTCAACCTCTGTGGGTACTTGACAAACATCTGTTGACTACCCTATAAGCCATCTAACCCATGAATTTCTTGAAAGCATGAATCACTTGGCCAAGAAGTTCTTTGAATCCAAGAAACACTGAAAAGGAACAAATAGGCCTACAACTTTTAAACCACGAGAGCTTGTGCTTCAACCTCCGTGGGTGCTTTTCAAACATCTGTTAAATCCCCCAAAAGCCATCTAACCCATGAATTTCATGAAAACATGAATCACTTGGCCCAGAAGTTCTTTGAATCCAAGAAAAACTGGAAAATATCAAATAGGCCTACAACTTTTTAACCATGATAGCTTGAGTCTTCAACCTTCGTGGGTGCTTGACAAACATCTGTTGATTCCCCCACAAGCCATCTAATCCTTGTATTTTAGGAAAACATGAATCACATGGCCTAAAAGTTCTTTGAATTCAAGATAAACCGAAAACGAACAATTTGGCCTATAACTTTTTAACCAAGATAGCCTGAGTCTTCAACCTCCGTGGGTGCTTCACAAACATCTGTTGACTCCGCCATAAGCCATCTAACCCATGAATTTTAGGAAAACAAGAATCACTTGGCCTAGAAGTTCTTTCAATCCAAGATAAACTGAAAAGTAAGAAATAGGCCAACAACTTTTAAACCAAGATAGCTTGAGTCTTCAACCTAAGAATTCGAGATAAATAAAGTGAAATAACAAGAAGGTTAATATTAAAACACATAAGTTGAAACTAGAACAAAACCTTATTAATAAATGTTAAACCTAAGGGATTAAAAGATGAGATGGTAAATTAATATAAAAAAAGGGGGGGCTTAATTATATTAAGAATTTAAGGTAAAGAAACTGAATTAATAAAGGAAAAAGGACCAAACACCAAAACTAGCTTAATTTAAAATTAAGCAAGATTAGTTTATGATTAAAACTAGAGATTTAATTATTCATAATGACACTATAAAAAAAAACAGACCTAAATCTAATCCATAAGCCACCCCTAGTCAGCCCAATAGAGGAGGGACTAAATTGCAAAATACTTAAAAGAACAAGGACTAGAGACACAAAAAGGCAAGAGCATATGGTGCATGCAGCAAAGTCTTGCCTGCAGGAGACATTCCCTGCAGCTTGGACAGGTCCAAGCCTTGTTAATGATGGGGAATCTTACTGCATGAAGCCCTATTGGATGAGTCACTTGCACCACAGCCCAGGAGGTGCACCTAATGATGCATTTCTGTCACAGCACTAGGGGAGCTTGTGGAGATGGGTGGCCATCTGGTTCAATCCCAACCAGACTTGCTCTTTATAAACAAGACACTCACAGCTACTTGCTTCACTCCTCATGCACACACACTCCATTCACTCACTTAGATATTCTGCTACTAGGGAAGCTGAGAGAGTTTAGAGCTACACCAAGTCTGAAAAGGTAGGAAACAAGCCTCCAATTCTCAAAATCTTGGCTGCCATGTTTGTGGTTTTGTATCTCTACTCCTACTTTCCTTTGTTCTGTAATTTTACTATCTCTTCTCTCTTACTACTGATCATATATACTGCAAGGCACTCTCATCCATTTTCATGAAATTTCCTTTATAATTTCCTATTTAAATGAATTCTGGGCAGCATGTATCTTTTGAGTTCTGAAGATCAAGTTTTAAGAATTACTTTGCTTAGAACAAACCACTGTTCACGTTCTGTTGTATTTGTGAAAAGTTGTATTTTGGCTAAAACTTTAAAGAAACTTTAAAGACAAAACTGTGACATACCCTGTGAATGTTATGGATGTGCTAAAAATCCCTTCTAAAACATGCATGCTATTCTCTTTTAAATATTGTCACTGCTGGATTTAAACAATTATAAGGACTAGTAGCAGATTTACTTGAGGAAAAGTTTTGAGTTTAAATGTTTTAGACTCAACATAAGAAGGGGAACAGAGGAATGGCCTAGTTGAGGAGGCCGTGGGCCTAAAGAATGAATGGATATGACTTCAATGGAGGTCAAGGGAATTCCCTAGGTAAAGGTTACTGTCTTGAAGACAGAAGATGGCCAAGATAAGGTCTTAGTTGGACCTAATAAGGTATTAATTTCCTTTGAGATGTTTGAGCACCCAAATTGTAATTACAGTTTCTTAACCTTGTTTTAGTGACCTAACATGCAGCCTTGAGTTTTCTGTTTTAATGCAGCTGGAACCATGGGAGGTTATCTAATTTCTTCCTTTAATCTTGTCACCTACTAAGATTTTATAATCTTACTCTTTTCTTGATGGTTTTAGATTCAAATCAAAATGGGAATCACAACTATTGTGATTGAGATTGAATGGTCCTGGATCTGGTCTATGGAAGAAGGAGGCCATGTGAAGGTCATCCGTGAAATTCAGATGCATCTGGTGGAGAATTGAGGTCAAGCAACATGTAGTTGCTGTTAATTAGCACTTATGTTAAGAAGAGTTTTGTAATTTTGTTAAGGAAGGTGCAGCAGTCTAGAATTTTACACCATGCCTTATGTAATATATATATAACAAAACTCATGTATGATGCCCTAAATGTTTGTAAGAAATTAAGACTATGTGTCTCTTTGTTACGATATAAATGATGTTTTAAGTATTAAACAATGAGGCAAAGAACGTTACAAACCTAAAGGATTAAGATGGAAGAAAAATTTTAACTAGAGGACAAATAATTTGAACTAAAGATTTATGAAGTATCAAACTAAACACTATGTGAACGTGACCTGAACCTATGACCTACTTAGAACTGAAGTGACCCTATATGGACCATTACGAAGACAATCAAGAACCATGGGACTGGAATAATCATCAAGGAGTGCATTGGATCAATGACCTATATTATGGACCCATGATATAAACCTTCATGGCACTAATAGAAGTGATGGACAAACACATTGGACCTAGAAGCGTCTAAATTGTGAATTAAAAAAAAAAAAACTAAGGCATGACACCTAGTCCTAATTCTGCATTCATGAAGGGCATAGTTAAATTTAGAGTTTTGATAATCGAGCTATGTATGAAGTAGGAGGATGGTGATAAATATATATTTCTCTTAGGTTCAGTTTTATTCTTTTATACTAGCTGCTGTACATATTATTTATCAGAAGATATAGCTTGTAGGAAAGAATGTATAGTAATAGAAGGTTGTCACATTAGTGGTATCAGAGCACGATTCTAGGCACCTTTATTGAATTTTTTAGTATGGTACTCATAACTTGTGATATTGTAGGGAGAATGGCACCACGAAAGGCTACTAGAACTACTAATGCCCCGGGGAATCCTGAGCATATGATGGCAGGAATACTAGGAGCCATGGAAGGAATGGCAGAGGCTTTCAAGGCTCAAACAGCCATTTTGCAACAAATGCATGAGGCTAGAAATAGGGATGATGAACCAAGAAGAGAAAGAGAAGAGCGTGAAGGAGATTTTACTGCAAACAACCCCAATTTCCATGGGTTGTCGGAGTTCCGGAAAGCTAGACCACCTTCTTTCCATGGTGTCCACGATCCTGTAGTTGCAGAAAGGTGGATTATGCAATTAGAAAAGATTTTCGAAGTGATGGGATGTACAGAAGCACAGAAAGTCACTTTTGCCACTTATATGCTTGAAGGAGTGGCAGAACATTGGTGGAAAGGAGCTAGAAGATATCTTGAAGCTAGAGGACTTGAGATTTCTTGGGATGTGTTCCAAACCACATTCTTTGATAAGTACTTTCCTGAAAGTGCAAAGAATGAGAAAGAGGCAGAATTCATTCAACTCCGACAAGGAAACTTGACTGTGGAACAGTACGTGGCAAAATTTGAGGAACTATCAAAATTTTCCTCTTATTTGAAGAATACCCAAGATGATGGTTGGAGGGCAGTCAAATTCGAGTAGGGTCTGAGGCCTGAGATTAGGGATAAGGTAGCTACTCTTGAAATTCGAGATTATGGTACCTTGGTGAATAAAATCCGAATAGCTGGGAAGAGTCTTTTAGACTTAGAATTTGAAAAAGGAAGGCGAGACTTCTTCAAACGGAAAAGGGAAACGGAACTCAATACTCAAAAGAATAAGCAAAAAGTAGCTCAAGCAAAGGGAAAGCAGCCTCTGATGGAGAATTCACAATGCCCAAAGTGTGGAAGATTTCATGGCCTTAGGCCGTGCTACCAAGGGCAAGGGGTATGTTATAGATGTGGGAAGCCTGGACACTATGCCAAGGACTGTAATCAAGGGAAGGAGTCTAAACCCACTTCTAAGCCCCAGACCAGAGGAAGGGTCTTTACCTTGAACGGAGAAGAAACGGAGAAATTTCCAGACTTGATACGAGGTACATGCTTTCTTAAAAACACGCTCTTAGTTGCATTGTTTGATTCAGGAGCAACTCACTCCTTTATCTCCAAGGGATGTGTGCACATATTAGAATTACCCTTGTCCCCATTACCTTTTGAGCTTGTTGTTTCCACCCCTACTGGAACTCCAGTCTATTCCTCTCAAGCCTGTATAGATTGTCCAATTCATATAGAAGGAAGAGATTCAACAATCACTCTTATATGTTTACCCATGAAAGGAATTGATATAGTGATCGGAATGGATTGGTTATCTATGCATGACATTATTTTAGATTGTCATAAGAAGAGAGTGTATTTTCCTAATCAATACCAAACTACCCCAACATCATTCACATCTCTCAATACCACTCAAATAGAAAAGGCTCTCAAAGAGAAAGATCAAGTGTATCTTGTTTTCACTTCTCTAACTTCCGAGGTAGAATCAGAAATTGGCAAAATACCTGTAGTGAGTCAATTTCCTGAAGTTTTTCCTAAGGAAATAACTAGTATACCACCTGATAGGGAAATTGAGTTTTTCATTGACTAACAAATAGGCCAAAAACTTTTAAACCACGATAGCTTGAATCTTCAACCTCCGTGGGCGCTTGACTAACATATGCTAACTCCCCCCTAACCCATCTAACCAATTTATTTCATGAAAACATGAATCCCTTGGCCTAGAAGTTCTTTGAATCCAAGATAAACCGAAAAGGAACAAATAGGCCTACAACTTTTTAACCACGATAGCTTGAGTCTTCAACCTTCGTGGGTGCTTGACAAACATCTGTTGATTCCCCCACAAGCCACGTAATCCATGTATTTCGTGAAATCATGAATCTCTTGGCCTAGAAGTTCTTTGAATCCAAGATAAACCGAATAGGAAGAAATAGGCCAACAACTTTTAAACCAAGATAGCATGAGTCCTCAACATCCGTGGGTGCTTGACAAACATCTGTTGACTCCCCCATAAGCCATCTAACCCATAAATTTGATGAAAGCATGAATCACTTGGCCTAGAAGTTCTTTGCATCCAAGAAAAACTAAAAAGGAACAAATAGGCCTACAACTTTTTAACCACGATTGCTTGAGTCTTCAACCTTCGTCGGTGCTTGTCAAATATCTGTTGATTCCCCCACAAGCCATCTAATCCTTGTATTTCAGGAAAACATGAATCACATGGCCTAAAAGTTCTTTGAATTCAAGATAAACCGAAAACGAACAATTTGGCCTATAACTTTTTAACCAAGATAGCCTGAGTCTTCAACCTCCGTGGGTGCTTGACAAACATCTGTTGACTCCACCATAAGCCATCTAACCCATGAATTTCAGGAAAACAAGAATCACTTGGCCTAGAAGTTCTTTCAATCCAAGATAAACTGAAAAGTAAGGAATAGGCCTACAACTTTTAAACCACGATAGCTTGAGTCTTCAACCTTCGTGAGTTCTTGACAAAAGTCTGTTGACTCACCCACAAGCCATCTAACCTATGTATTTGATCAAAACATGAGCGACTTGGCCTAGAAGTTCTTTGAATCAAAGATAAACCGAAAAGGAAGAAATAGGCCAACAACTTTTAAACCAATATAACTTGAGTCCTCAACATCCGTGGGTGCTTGACAAACATCTGTTGACTCTCCCATAAGCCATCTAACCCATAAATTTGATGAAAGCATGAATGACTTGGCCTAGAAGTTCTTTGCATCCAAGAAAAACTAAAAAGGAACAAATAGGCCTACAACTTTTTAACCACGATTGCTTGAGTCTTCAACCTTCGTGGGTGCTTGACAAACATCTGTTGATTCCCCCACAAGCCATCTAATCCTTGTATTTCAGGAAAACATGAATCACATGGCCTAAAAGTTCTTTGAATTCAAGATAAACCGAAAATGAACAATTTGGCCTATAACTTTTTAACCAAGATAGCCTGAGTCTTCAACCTCCGTGGATGCTTGACAAACATCTGTTGACTCCACCATAAGCCATCTAACCCATGTATTTTAGGAAATCATGAATCACTTGGCCTAGAAGTTCTTTCAATCCAAGATAAACTGAAAAGTAAGAAATAGGCCTACAACTTTTAAACCACGATAGCTTGAGTCTTCAACCTTCGTTAGTTCTTGACAAAAGTCTGTTGACTCACCCACAAGCCATCTAACCTATGTATTTCATGAAAATATGAATCACATGGCCTAGAAGTTCTGTGAATCCAAAGTAAACCAAAATCTAACAAATAGGCCTACAACTTTTAAACCAAGATAGCTTGAGTCTTCAACCTTCGTGGGTACTTTTCAAACATCTGTTAAATCCCCCAGAAGCCATCTAACGCATGTATTTCAGGAAAACATGAATCACTTGGCCTTGAAGTTCTTTGAATCCAAGGACAACTGAAAAAGAACAAATTGGCCTGCAACTTTTTAACCATGAAAGCTTGAGTCTTCAACCTTTGTGGGTGCCTGACAAACATCTGTTGATTCCCCAACAAGCCATCTAACCCATGTATTTCAGGAGAACATGATTCACTTGGCCTAGAAGTTCTTTGAATCGAAGATCAATCGACAACTAACAAATAGGCCAAAAACTTTTAAACCACGATAGCTTGAATCTTCAACCACCGTGGGTGCTTGACAAACATATGCTAACTACCCCGTAAACCATCTAACAAATTTATTTCATGAAAACATGAATCCCTTGGCCTAGAAGTTCTTTGAATCCAAGATAAACCGAAAGGGAACAAATAGGCTTACAACTTTTTAACCACGATAGCTTGAGTCTTCAACCTTCGTGGGTGCTTGACAAACATCTGTAGATTCCCCCACAAGCCATGTAATCCATGTATTTCGTGAAATCATGAATCACTTGGCCTAGAAGTTCTTTGAATCCAAGATAAACCGAAAAGGAAGAAATAGGCCAACAACTTTTAAACCAAGATAGCTTGAGTCCTCAACATCCGTGGGTGCTTGACAACCATCTGTTGACTCCCCCATAAGCCATCTAACCCATAAATTTGATGAAATCATGAATCACTTGGCCTAGAAGTTCTTTGCATCCAAGAAAAACTAAAAAGGAACAAATAGGCCTACTACTTTTTAACCACGATTGCTTGAGTCATCAACCTTCGTGCGTGCTTGACAAACATCTGTTGATTCCCCCATAAGCCATCTAATCCTTGTATTTCAAGAAAACATGAATCACATGGCCTAAAAGTTCTTTGAATCCAAGATAAACCGAAAACGAACAATTTGGCCTATAACTTTTTATCCAAGGTAGCCTGAGTCTTCAACCTCCGTGGGTGCTTGACAAGCATCAGTTGACTCCACCATAAGCCATCTAACCCATGAATTTCAGGAAAACAAGAATCACTTGGCCTAGAAGTTCTTTCAATCCAAGATAAACTGAAAAGTAAGAAATAGGCCTACAACTTTTAAACCACGATAGCTTGAGTCTTCAACCTTCGTGAGTTCTTGACAAAAGTCTGTTGACTCACCCACAAGCCATCTAACCTATGTATTTCATGAAAATATGAATCACATGGCCTAGAAGTTTTGTGAATCCAAAGTAAACCGAAATCTAACAAACAGGCCTACAACTTTTAAACCAAGATAGCTTGAGTCTTCAACCTCCGTGGGTGCTTTTCAAACATCTGTTAAATCCCCCAGAAGCCATCTGATCAATCAATTTGAGACACTTATGTTAGCTTTGTATTAGGCTTCATTAGATGTTTATTGTGCCCAATATTAGTATTTTAGATGAGTTTAATGTTGTTGGGCTTCATTGGGTTTTAATGTAAATATTGGATAATTTTCGGATTTTGATGCATTTTGACCTTTCTTCCTTGGTTAGGCCATAACTTGGGACTCGGTGATCCAATTGAGGTGATCTAGGTGTCTTTGGAAAGCTAAGACAAGGATCTACAAGTTTCATGAAGAACTCAAGAGCTGGATCGGACTTCTAAGGGCCCAAAATAGCATTGCAATACAGAGTGAGTTTGCTGTCACGGAACCATCTGGGCAGTATGCACATATTGGACTATATAGTGGGTTATAGGCCTCCTCTTGGGCTGAAACTTGGTCATTTGAAAGATAAGACTCATATCTCCAACTTCACTGAAGACCATTTTGTCAATAGATGTCGTTTTAGGCATGCTTCTGAAGCTACAAGTTGGTCTGAATTTGGAAACACGTTCTTCCAACCTAACTTGAGGTAGGTGCAGTGTTTTTGGAATTTCTGGAGTTCTAAAAGTCCAAATGACATGATTCAAATTGGAGATTTTCAAGGAGACAACTGGCTACAACTTTCATGAAGACATCCAAGCCAAAATGCACCATCTAGGTGATGAATTTGAAGCCAGAAGTTGGATAAGAGTTGTTGACTAAAAGCCACCAACCATACACCAACCCACCTACCATGCACCAACCCACCTACCATGCATCAAGCTTCCATATTTGACAATTTCCTTGTTTTTATAGCTTGTATTCAGATTATGTACATGTACAAATTGGCTTCTAGGATTAGTATAAATAGAGCCAATCTCTTTGTATTATGAGGAATTCAATTTTAAGTAAGTTTGAAGAAAGTTTTCTCTTCAACATCTTTAGTCTCATGAGGACTAAAGATACCTTGATCTCTGAAGATCTTGGTTAGGAGGACACCATAGGAGATGGTGGTCTTCTTCCCTTTTCCTTGCACACTTCTCTTGAAGTTCTTAAACAGCAGGGAAGGGAGATTGATCTGTTGACACAGTATCAGATGACATAGGCAGAAGGCATGCACTGTAGAGACTGAATCTTTGGACCCTGCCTTGGGGAGTACTGCCTTGTTCAGAAGTTGATGCAGTACTCTTGCCTTGTCATTCATCTTGGATGCAGTTATTTTCCCCGTGGATGACTCCTTCAGTAAGGTGTCAAGGACAGCATCGGTCCCCCCAAAAGCTTTCTCCCAGTCTGAAGAGATGGTGGCTCCTTCCAACCAACATTGTGTGGCGTTGGAGACGGTTACCTCTGAAACAACAACGGGTTTTCCCAAAACACACCCCCTGACCTCAGTTGCAGACACAGATGCGTCTTTCCAGAACATTTTTACCAACTCCGGATAAACTTCCACCGGTTCTCTGAAGTAATTATCCCATCCAGCACCGACAAGACACTCTTTGATATCTATCCCACATTCTGCTAAAATTGAAGTTTGGAACGAGTATTCGACCGATACCTCGGCTCTTTCAACATCAAGGGTCTTTCCTCCGGCCATTTCTCAGGGATAGGAAATTTGAGAGAGAGAGAGAGAAATTTGCTAAGGTTCTTTTTGCAAAGGTTTTCTTTCAAGGCTTGAAGGCGTAAAAATTTGATCTTGAAAAGAAAGAAAATATTTATAGAAGATAGGTTTTTACACAGAGAGGTTTCTGAAAGAAAACGAATCGTTTTTCCTTCTTTTTTTTTTAAAGAGAAACAAACACATTAAATGTGTATTAAAATCAACTGTCACGTCCGCAGTAAAAAGTTACTTTCATGACCTTTCAAAGACTGACTCAGCGTGGGAAATTTGAAAAGTTTCAAACAAGATAAATGCAAATGATGTATGTCTTATCAAGAAATTTACCACACTATTTAACAAGTACAAGGCATTTTGGACGCAGATCTTCAATAGACGCAAGAAGTATTAATTCTGTACAAAATGCATACTTAGATGTTTTCGAATAAGAGTGAATCTATCCTCTGAGAGAGGTTTTGTGAAAATATCTGCCCATTGATGATCTGTATCCACATATTGAATATCAAACACACCTTTCTGAATATAGTCTCTTATAAAGTGATGTTTGATTTCAATGTGTTTTGCCCTTGAGTGTAGTATAGGATTTTTTGATAAGTTAATTGCAGCAGTATTATCACATAGTAAAGGAATCTTACTTTCAAACACGTTGTAATCTTCCAATTGATGTTTGATCCAGAGTAGTTGAGAGCAACAATTGGACGCAGAAATATATTCAGCTTCAGCTGTTGATAGAGCAATTGTGCTTTGTCTCTTGCTGGACCAAGATACTAGATTTCCTCCAATGAAGTGACATCTTCCACTTGTACTTTTCCTTTCGATTCTATCTCCAGCATAGTCAGCATCACAAAAACCAACTAATCTGTACTCATGAGATTTCTTAAATACTAAACCCAAATTAGTAGTTCCTTTCAAGTATCTGAAAATTCTTTTTACAGCAATTAAGTGTGACTCTCTAGGATTAGATTGAAAATGTGCACAAAGACACACACTAAACATTATATCAGGGGCAGAGAAGTTATGAAGAATACCTTTTTCTTCACAGAACAATTGGAAACTCTCATTCTCAAATTCTCCTCCATGATCACTTCGGATTGAGTTGATACACATGTCTTTTTCATTTTGAATTCTTTTACAGAAAATAGAGAAGACTTTGAAAGACTCATCCTTGTGAGCTAGAAACATAACCCATGTCCATCTAGTATAGTCATCTACTATGACCAATCCATATTTCTTTCCATTTAGTGAAGAAGTTCTTGTTGGACCAAATAGATCAAGATGTAACAATTCTAGTGGTCTAGAGGTGGAAACGATATTTTTGGACTCAAAAGAGTTTTTGATTTGTTTCCCCTTTTGACATGCTTCACAGAGAACGTCTGATTTGTACATAAGCTTTGGTAGTCCTCTTACGAGGTTATGCTTATTTAGCTTAGAGATTAATCTCAAACTTGCATGACCAAGCTTCTTGTGCCATATCCACTGTTCTCCTTTTATGGAAACTCGACATGATACATTTTGATCTGAAAGATCTTCCAAGTCAATTTTATAGAGATTGTTTTGCCTTTTAGCATTGAAGAGTATGGATCCGTCAGAGTTTTTAACTATACATTCTCCTTGATTGAATGAAACATTAGATCCACTATCACATAATTGACTAATGCTAAGCAGATTATGTTTCAATCCTTCAACCAGAAGAACATTATCGATAGAGGGAAAAGGATGCTTACCAATCTTACCTATTCCAACTATTTTACCTTTCTGGTTTCCTCCAAACGTGATGGAGCCGTCTGAATTAGTTTTGATGTCTTGGAACATAGACCTTTCTCCCGTCATGTGCCGTGCGCAACCACTGTCCAGGTACCATGACAGGTGTCTTTTTCTTGTTGCTAAGCACATCTGCAAGAGGAATTATCATATCCTTAGGTACCCATATCTTTTTGGGTCCTGTTTGGTTAGCTCTTGGAGATCCATAATATTTTGACCTTTTATTAAAGAGATCTTTAGAGGAAGGGTAAACGTTCTTTTTATAACCATTCTTAAAAGATTTAGGTTGGGTAGTAGTTTTTTGAAAAAGCTTTTTGTCAGTATCTTGATATCCCAATCCAGATTTGTCACGAGGGTCTCTGGAATATCTGACTAAAATGTTTAGGTTGTTGGTGCTTTTCACAAACTTACTGAGGTCCTCCGTTAACTCCTTTACCTCAGTATGAAGTTTATCAACTTCATCTGAAGTGTTGGACTTAGAAGATGTTTTCAAAAAAGCATTTTCGGTTTTTAATTTTTCATAATAAATTTCAAGTTCTTGTTTTTCTGAAAACATTTTTCCATATTCTTTGGTTAATTTTGAAAACTTTCTTTTCAGGGATTTATATTCAACCGCTAAAATGGATGAATTATTTAACAACTCATCAAAAGTATTTTGAAGATCAAGATCACAGTTTGTTACCTCATCTTCTTCTTCTTCCGACAAGGTTTTCTCCATGAGACATAGATTTGCTTTTTCTTCTGCTTCTTCTTCATCATCAGTAGTTGAAAGATCAAGATCTTTCCTGGTGGCCATTAATCCTCTTTTCTTCTTTGGAAAGAATCTCCTTTTCTCTTTCTCCTTGTTTAGTGAAGGGCATTCTGCTTTAATGTATCTGGGCTTCTTGCATTCATAGCATATGATTGGACTCTTGTCTTTTGTTTCTGTTCTGTCCTTTGGTGATCTTCGTCCAAAGTGCTTTCTTCGCATACCTCCTTTTTTTTTCCACATTGCTTGTATCTTTCTAGAGATGAAAGATAACACGTCATTATCAGAGATATCATCTTCAGATGACTCAGCCTCATCTGATGATTTTTCAGCTTTAAGTGCTTTGGACGCACTGCCTTTGTGAGCTTTAAGGGCAATTGATTTCCCTTTTCTTGACCTTTCCTCTTCTTGAAGTTCCAGCTCATGAACTTTAAGAGAACCCAGGGGTTCCTCAATGGTGAGAGAGGCTAGATTCTTTGCTTCCTGTATGGCAGTAACCTTAGGTCTCCACTGTCTGGAAAGGCTCCTTAGAATTTTTCTGATATGATCTTGATTATCATAGGTCTTTCCCAGAGATCTCAAACCATTGATTACTGTTTGGAATCGTCCAAACATTTGATCAATGTTTTCATGTTCTCCCATTTTGAAGAGCTCATACTGGTGAACCAGCATGTTGATCTTTGATTCCTTGACTTGACATGAACCTTCATGTGCTAAGGCCAGAGTATCCCATATTTCTTTAGCTGTTTCACAGCTATGAACTTTATCGTGCTCTAATTTGGTGATGGCACACATAAGATAGTGTTTGGCTTTTGAGTTAAGCTGATGTCTAGTTCGTTGACCTTCCGTCCATTGTGGTCGAGGGAGTTCCTGTCCTTCTACGTTGGTGGGTATTTGATATCCATTTTGGACTAGGTCCCAAATGTCCATATTTTGGGCATAAAAAAAAGCAATCATCCTCATCTTCCAGTAATCATAGTCGTTTCCATTGAATAGAGGTGGTCTGTTCACCGCTTGTCCTTCGTTCTCCATTTAAGGGTGTACTGGATCTTTTCCTCTGCACTGTTAGATGCTCAACCCAAGAGGCTGAGCTCTAATACCAATTGAAATAACCAAGTGAAACACAAGAAGGGGGGTTGAATTGTGTTTCTTAACCCTTTTTGAAAAATAAAAGATTTTCCTTTTAACAAACGATTGAACACAGCGAAGGATAAAGTTTAACAAGTAAAGAACTTAGAAACAACACGGCTCAGTCCTATTGGACTCTGAGGATTTTGAAAAGACTTTTAAGAAAATAGTTAACACGTTCAAATAACCAATTAAAAAGTCTTTGTTAATAAACACAATAGTAAACCCTAGAAGTTAGTGAATATAATAAAACACACTAGAAGATAAGAGAAGCTTACACACGAGATTTATCCTGGTTCACTCTTACCAACCAAGAGCTACGTCCAGTCCCTTCAACCAGAAGGATTTTCAACTAATCTTTTTCAGATTACAAGTATTATTCACCTCTTCCGGTTACAAGTATTTTCAACCTCTTCAGGTTACAAGTATTTTCTACCTCTTTAGGTTACAAGTATTTTCAACCTCTTCAGGTTCAACCACACCAGTATTCTTTTATACACAGCCTCTTCAGGCTTACAACGCTAAGATGAATAAGTATAAGAAGATGAATGCTTGAGTTTGAAACTCACTAACAAATGAGAATAGACAATGAATCTCAAGACTTTTTCTTTTTACATGTATATATAAATCCAAGAAGAGATAAAGCTTTTTAGTCTTTGTAAGATGCTTCGGCAAAGATCGCTTCTCTCTTCAAGTGCTGCTCCTTCTATTTATATGAAAGAACAAGATGAGCAGGCTTCATGAGCCTCATCGTCCAACGGAAACATTTATTTCCGTTTTGAGTAGCATTAAAAACATCTACTGAAAGCGTGCTGAGCTTCTTCTGAAAAGTAACTTTGATTCTAAGAGATTTCCAATCAAGTGATAACAAAGTCCTGATTTGTCTGAGATCGCAGAAAGTTCCTTATTTGCAGATCATTGTAGTTGTTAGAAAATGTCAGCAAAAAGTGGCTCAGTTGACTTCTTCTATTGCCCTGAGCTGTCAGAGTTCTTTTCCAGCATTTAATGAGGAACAGTTCTTCATTTTTGAATTTTAACTTGGTCGAGAGCTTGAGCTTGAACTTTGTAAAGGAGATTTGAGTCTGAGCTTTAACAAAAAGGATAGTATTGGACGAACCAATAAAATAGTAACAGTAAACACATACAATCATTGGACGCACATGAAGCATATGACGCAGTGGACACAAGAAAGGTTTCGTAGAAACCATTTTGGACGCAGACTAGCAAACTATTTGTTTTATAAAAACTTTATTGAAGAATTCCTAAAATAATTGTAACAGAGTCAATATTGAAAGGAATTATAGTTTTATCAAAAACACTCTGTCGAAGCACTTACTTGTTCAAGCTTAATAAATATTTTTGTTATCTTCAAAACTTAACAGGGAAAGCTTGAGCATTTTGACATTAGTGCTAAACCTTTCATAAAAATTTGGTTTCAACATCACCTGGCCTAGAAATTCTTTGAAACCAAGAAAAACTGAAAAGGAACAAATAGGCCTAACTCTTTTAAACCACGTTAGCTTGAGTCTTCAACCTTCGTGGGTGACTGACAAACATCTGCTGATTCCCCCACAAGCCATCTAACCCATGTATTTCATGAAAACATGAATCACTTGGCCTAGAAGTTCTTTGAATCCAAGATAAACCAAAAACGAACAAGTAGTCCTACTACTTTTAAACCAAGATAGATTGAGTCTTCAACCTCCATGCATATGTTTGGTTGGAAACCAATGAATCATGATTGAAATGGAAAAGTTTTGAAAAGAAACTATGTAGGAATGATATTTACTTTATTAAAGATTTTTGTTCTTATTTTCGAAAATAAGTAGTGGTTTACAGATTTTTCGAAAATATGAGAGAAAATATTTAGTTATGATTTAAAGATGAAAACAACTATGTTTCAAGTAGAAACACTTTTGAAAGGTTTTCTAAAGATTAGTTTAGATCTTGAAGTATTTACTAGTATCAAACTATTTTGAATTAATGCTTACTTTTATTAAAGGCTTTTATTTTTCAGAAAGTTGGAGAAAAACGTTTTAGTGATGATTTGATGTAGAAATAAATGTTTTTCAATAGAAATGATTTTCGAAAGATTTGTTGAAAAATCTCTATTTATATTTGAAACTTATTTTTAGATCACATAGTGAGAATAAACTTGGAAATATTTTATTTAGTTCAAAATAGCTCAGTATTTGTGAAAAATGCTTTACGCGATTGAAAAGTGATTTTAAACTGTTACGCGATTCAAAAATATTAATTTTTGAGTTACACGATTTGAAAAGCAGAAAAATGGTTTTATGCGATTGAAAAACGTAACAGAAATGTTACGCGATTTATAATACGTAACAGAAATGTTACGCGATTTGAAAACCGTAACCGTAGTGTTACGTGATTTGGAAAATGTTTTAGAAGCACCATAAGTTAAGAAACAGCGGTACTACTATCGGGCCGACGTAGACTGGACCCTGGATAGGACAGTTGACGCTATTCTTAAAATGGTGGCTTGAATCCCGAGGGGATTGTGTTTTGATAAACTAATAATTATGGGTTCGTTGACCATGAATTATTGGGTTGATCATGATTAATTTAATAATTATGGGTTAGTTGACCATGAATTATTTCATTAATTATGAGTGATTGCACTTTGCATGGGTTAGTTAACCATGACATTGTGATAGTCTGTATGAGACTTGTTGTTAAGGCTTTGAGCCTAGGAGTTGAGCTTACACCTTAGTGCGGGTGCAAATTGTGTAGTGAAGATCTTCAATGATCTTGGGGACGTCGGGGTGCGGAAACTCCGCAGGAGGCCAGTTGAATTGTGCCGTGGTGATATGATTGCAACACACCGAACGATCCCGACCAGACATTATCCTATTCCTGATTGGTGGAGAGTGTTCTCGTGAGCCGTATTGCCAAAAGAAATGATTCTATAGCACTTTTGAGCGAATTGGAGGCCAATGAGATACGGAACATGTGCTCCCAATCACTCTCTCCGACTTGTTGTGTTTTAGCTCCAGGGAGTAGGGGTCAATCATTGGATGATTGCATAGTCAGTTGTCATACTGTCACATTATCATGATGTATATTGATATGAATTCACCCATTGTTTGATGATATGATTATATCTGTTGATTCAGTATGAAACTGTATTCTTTGCTATGTTAACTGTACTATTTATTATTGATTTACCCATTGCTTGATAACATGATTGTATCTATTGAACTATATAAAGTATTATATTTTCTACGTTGCTTTATTGGTATTGATAGGTGACGAGGATCTCACCTCTTTATTGTATTGTTTTTGTATGTTTTGTATTGTTTTCTTTGGTCTTATGAAGACGACAAGGTAGCTGGTTTTCTTTTTGTATTATGAAGACGACAAAGGCATCAAGGAAGGATCTGTTTGTTTAATTAAATTCCGTGGTGATTTCTTACGTATGGAGCGTCCACTCGGAAACGGAATAATTAAATATTTATGACTTTGGTCAATAGGATGTTATACCGAGTTTGTAGACATTCTACTGCGTATCTTTTATGTATTTTGTTAAACAGTAGAATTAAAATTGGACATAAATACTTATGATGTATGTTCTTGAAATCTTTTGATATTGAGTTGTTTCATTTCTTGGTTATCTTATGTTATATCCACAAAAAGAAATTTTAGAACTCATATTTTCATAAAGAAATTGCAAAGGTTTTTGAAATTAACTTGAGGTTCCGCAAAATGTGACATCCAAATAAGGGTGTTACAGTGGGTGTTTGAAAAACATCTGTTGACTCCACCATAAGCCATCTAACCGATGTATTTCAGGAAAACATAAATCACCTGGCCTAGATGTTCCTTTAATCAAATATAAGCCGAAAAGGAACAAATATGCCTACAACTTTTAAACCACGATAGCTTGAGTCTTTAACCTTCGTGGGTGCTTGACAAACATCTGTTGATTCCCCCATAAGCCATCTAACCCATGAATTTCATGAAATCATGAATCACTTGGCCTAGAAGTTCTTTGAATCCAAGAAAAACTGAAAAGGAACAAATAGGCCTACAACTTTTAAACCACGATAGCTTGAGTCTTCAACCTTCGTGGGTGCTTGACAAACATCTGTTGATTCCCCCACAAGCCATCTAACCCATGTATTTCATGAAAACATGAATCACTTGGCCAAGAAGTTCATTGAATCCAAGATAAACCGAAAAGGAATAAATAGACCAATAACTTTTAAACCACGATAGCTTGAGTCTTCAACCTTCGTGGGTGCTTAACAAACATTTGTTGATTCCCCCACAAGCCATCTAACCCATGTATTTCTTGAAAACATGAATCCCTTGGCCTAGAAGTTCTTTGAATCCAAGATCAACCAAAAAGGAACAAATAGGGCAACAACTTTTAAACCACGATAGCTTGAATCTTCAACCTCCGTGGGTGTTTGACAAACATCTGTTGATGTAAGACCTATTATTTATGTTATTTACCAACCATAAGTCTTACGTGGAATATATGAATATAGAAAATTCGCCAGCGTTTCCTTTGTTTCTCTAACATTACCACACGTTATAAACATAAGCAGCGGATTTCCAACAAACATTCCAAATCAACCAGAGTACGTATGTTATATATATACACATACACATATATCAACAAGAGATCTTAGATCTCAGCCAAAATATTATCAGAGTACGCAATGTTATACAAGTGTAATCTAAACACTATCCTGACTGAGCACACTAAACATATACAGAACCGAGTACATCAATAGTAGTATTCAGTTCCCTGTCATATTTACATCGAAAGAATATAATACACATCCTATGATAGTTACATCACGGAGCTTAACTCCACCAAAATATAAATCTCAAAAAAATAAAGCAACAGAATCCTCCGTACTTAACCCATAGAGGGTCCGAGGTGTTCCTGCGAATCTGAGAAAGAGGTGGTGAGAACAACTTCCCAGTGAATATGAATAGCTTGCAGATAAAGTATGGATGTAAGTAGAGAGCAAGTATAACACAATTCACAATATGTCAAGTAACACCAACCAACCAATGCAATGAATGAATGCACATGATGTTCACACCTTTTATTCACACTTTTTCTTTCTCCACTCCTCTTGTTGTGCAATAACCCTTTTCGGTTAGGCCATCACAATATGCATATGCAATGTGTTATGCCAATTCCGTTTCTTTCTAGCTAATAAGCTAGGCACCCCTCATTCTTGTACACTAACCCTTTTCGGTTAGGCCACTTCGCAATGCAATGCAAATAAGTATGCCAGTTCATTTCCATCTAGCTCATCAGCTAGGCACCCCTCATTCTTGTACACTAACCCCTTCCGGTTAGGCCACCTCGCTATGCAATGCAATGTTCTTATATTCATATCATGCTCATTCATAATATCATAATAACATCACATGTAGCCAACTTAAGCATATATACCACATAACCGTTATACTCAATTCTATCAAACATTCTTACTTAGCTACACATCTCATCATAGTACTAAGTCATCCTTAATCCTAAACATAGCATATGGTATCAACACCCTAGACATATGCACCACAACAACACCAACAGAGTCAACCATGACCAGGGTGTGGTGGTAACCACGGCCACAGTTCAGGAAAACAGAAACTCAACAAATTAGAAACAGAGACAACCATAGCCAGGGTGTGGTGGTAACCACGCCCGTGGTGGGTATTTCCAGAGCCAACCACGGCCAGACCGTGGTGAAGGCGACGGCCATGGTGAGGTATTTATACACGAGACCAAACTTCCAGAGACAACCACGGCTGTAAGACCTATTAGTTACTATGTTATTTACCAACACATAAGTCTTACGTGGAATATATAAATATAGAAAATTTCGGCAGCGTTCCCTTTGTTTCTTTAACATCACCACACGTTATAAACATAAGCAGCGGATTTTCCAAACAATCATTCCAAACCAACCAGAGTACATATATTATATATATACACATACACATACATCAACAAGAGATCTCAGATCTCCACCAAAAATATTATCAGATTATGAAATGTTATACAAGTGTGCTCTAAACACTATCCTGACTGAGCACACTAAACATCTACAGAACCGAGTACATCAATAGTAGTATTCAGTTCCCTGTCATATCTACATCAAAATAATACACATCCTGTTATAGTTACCTCACGAAGTTTAACTCCACCAAAATATGGATTTCAAAATTAAAGCAACAGAATCCTCCGTACTTAACCCGTAGAGGGTCCGGGGTGTTCCTGCGAATCTAAAAAAGAGGTGGTGAGAACAACTTCCCAGTGAATATGAATAAACTTGCATATAAAGTATATATGTAAGTAGAGAGCAAGTATAACACAACTCACAATATAACAAGTAACACCAACCAACCAATGCAATGAATGAATGCACATGATGTTCACACCTTTCATTCACACTTTTTCTTTCTCCACTCCTCTTGTTGTGCACTAACCCTTTTCGGTCAAGCCCTCGCAATATGCATATGCAATGTGTCATGCCATTACATTTCCATCTAGCTCATAAGCTAGGCACCCCTCGTTCTTGTACACTAACCCCTTTCGGTTAGGTCACCTCTCAATGCAATGCAAATAAGTATGCCATTTCATTTCCATCTAGCTCATCAGCTAGGCACCCCTCATTCTTGTACACTAACCCCGTCCGGTTAGGCCACCTCGCTATACAATGCAATGTTCTCATATTCATATCATGCTCATTCATAATATCATAATAACATCACATGTAACCAACTTAAGCATATACAACACATAACCATTATACTCAATTCTATCAAACATTCTTACTTAGCTACACATCTCATCATAGTACTAAGTCATCCTTAATCCTAAACATAGCATATGGTATCAACACCCTAGACATATGCACCACAACAACACAAACAGAGTCAACCACGGCCTGCCCCTGGTTGGTACCACACCCGTGGTCTGGACCACGGCCAGCCCCTGGTGGCCACCACACCAGTGATTAGATTTCAGCACACAACATTTTCCTTTCCAAAGCCAACCACGGCCAGCCCGTGGTGGGGACCACGGCCGTGGTTGGGCACAAGACATCAACACCTCCTTTCTAGAGAGGACCACGGCCAGACCGTGGTGGGGACCACGGTCGTGGTTGGCCTTCTGGGCAGGAATAGTGCCACGCCCAACACATACCTAGAACCCAAGTTTTCCCTTGGAAATCATGTCCTCAAATCCATCAAAATATACCAACCATACCACTCATTTTTCCTAAACCCTAATCCTTGAAAACATGTAATAAAAACACATCCAACCTCAAGCATAGGTGAAAACCCTAGATTCAAGCTTAATCATACATCATACACTTTCCCTCTAAGAACATCATACAATAGCACAAGTAAATCCACACTCACCTTAAAATGTTCTAAACTTGATTCCAAGATGGGATTGGTAGTCAAGGCAACCTTCCCTTCAACTTCCTTCAAAACACTCAAGCAAAACAATCAACTTTTAGACATGGGTGTTCTTGATTCTTAGAGATGAAGATGAGTTTCTCAAGAAACTAATACCATAGGGTTGAAGAAGAGATCATAGTGATCAATAACCATCAAATAACCTAAGCCAAAAGGTGTATAAAAATACTTACTTTTGGACCTCTCATAATCAATCCAAGGGATTAGCCATCTTGATGTTTAATTTGGAGATCTTGTTTTACTTGTTCATATTGCTTAATTGTTATTCAAGTTTCTCTTCTTCCTCTTTTAATTTTGATCTAGATTGAATTGCTTAATTTGATTTGGATGTTTATGTGATAATAGCTTTACTATCATGTATTCAAGAGGATCACATAGAGTAAACAATTTATTAAAGCTTTTTGATGGATTGTTTAGCTTGGTTAAATTCTTGATCTTAAGTTAATCTATGTTTGGATGATGCTTACTTTATCTAACCTTGGTTAATTAAATCCTAGATGCTTATCTAGTTGAGGATTCTTGGATCATGTTGAGGCGTCTTGATGTGATCTAAGGCCAAGAACACGGTTAGCAATTAAGTGAATTCCTTGTGATCAATGATGAGTTAAACTCAAGATCGGTAAATTTCCTTGGATTGGTTGCTTCTTTATATTTGTTTACAACTTTAATTCTTGTACTTTTGTCAATCTTGTTAATCATCATAAAAACCCCCCTTTTAATTATCTTGATTTGATTAAATCTTTGTTCTTTTTGGATCCTTGAGAGACGATTCAGTTCATGCTCTATACTACAAATTAGTTTGAGAACCGGTAATTTTTATTATTTGACGAGGTCTTGACAACCTCTTGTCAAGGATCACAAAGATTAAACAATATATTAAAGCTTTTTGATAGATTGTTTAACTTGGTTAAATTCTAGATCTTAAGTTAATCTATGTTGGATGGTGCTTACTTTATCTAACCTTGGTTAATCAAATCCTAGATGCTTATCTAGTAGAGAATTCTTGGATCATGTTAAGGCTTCTTGATGTGATCTAAGGCGAAGAACATGGTTAGCAATTAAGTGAATTCCTTGTGATCAATGATGAGTTAAACTCAAGATCGGTAAATTTCCTTGGATTGGTTATTTCTTTAGATTTGTTTACAACTTTAAATCTCCTACTTTTATTAATCTTGTTAATCATCAACAAAACCCCCCTTTTCTAATTATCTTGATCTAATTAAATCTTTGTTTTTGGATCCTTGAGAGACCATTCGGTTCATTCTCTATACTACAAATTAGTTTGTGAACCGATTATTTTATTTGATAGGTCTCGACAACCTCTTGTCACTACAAGTCCAATACGCTTTAGTAATTGAAACGGACCAATGAAACGAGGATTTAACTTCTTAGCCCGAATGGCTCTACCAATTCCTGTCATGGGTGAGACTTTAAGAAACACATGATCACCCTCTTCAAACTCTAGAGGACGCCTTCTTTTGTCAGCATAACTCTTTTGCCAACTCTGAGCAATTCTTATTTTCTCCTGTATATCCCTAATCTTTTCGGTAGTTTCTTGAACTAACTCTGGTCCTAGCAGGTTCCGCTCACCTACCTAATACCAACACAGGGGTGACCTACATTTTCTATCATAGAGTGCCTCATATGGTGCCATCCCAATGCTGGAATGGAAACTGTTGTTGTAAGCAAACTCTATCAATGGTAAATACCCATCCCAACTACCCTTATCATCAAGAACACAAGCCCTCAACATATCCTCTAATGTCTGGATAGTCCTTTCGATTTGACCATCTGTCTGTGGGTGATAAGCAGTACTAAAACTGAGCTTAGTCCCAAAAGACTGATGTAAGGCATTCCAAAATCTAGAGGTAAATCTGGGATCCCTATCTGACACCATACTCAATGGTACCTTGTGTAATCGGACAATCTCCCCAACAAATAACTCAGCAAGTTTATCTAGGGAATAAGAAATCTTAATGGGAAGAAAATGGGCAGACTTAGTCAGTCTATCCACAATGACCCATATAGCATCATAACCCCTTTGTACCCTAGGTAAACTGGTCACAAAGTCCATGGTTATTTTGTCCCACTTCCACTCTGGAATTTCTAAAGGTTGGACCATTCCGACTGGTTTCTGGTGTTCAATCTTGACTTTCTGACAAGTCAAACATTTGGCCACATACTCAGCCACATCTCTTTTCATTCCCGGTCACCAAAACCTTTCTCTCAAATCTTGATACATCTTAGTCGTACCAGGATGTATCGAGAACTTACTCTTATGAGCTTCTTCCAGAATTTGTTCTTTGTTTCCCCCCTTAGGAACACAAATACTTTGTCTAAACCTAATTAAACCATCATCCTCCAAGGAAAAAGCTATTGAGACCCTACGATCTTGTAGTTCCTTATCCAGACTTTGTTTGTGTCTAATCTGGTCCTTAAGGTCTCATGAGATTTCCAACAAGGCTAATCTCAGCGTCACACTACTCGTATCCACTTGTATACTAAGGTCTCGAAATTGCTCTACCAGGTCTAACTCATGCACCATCATCTGAGATACATGCAGAGATTTCCTACTGAGGGCATCAGCCACAACGTTGGCCTTGCCAGGATGATACTTCAGCTCAAAGTCATAATCCTTTAAGTATTCCATCTACCTTCTTTGTCTCATGTTCAGTTCCTTCTGATCAAACAGATACTTCAAACTCTTATGATCACTGAACACCTCAAACTTTACACCATACAAATAATGTCTCCAGATCTTAAGTGCAAAGACTATGGCTGCCAGTTCTAGGTCATGGGTCGGATAATTCTTCTCATGAGTTCTAAGTTGTCTAGATGCGTAGGCCACTACCTTCTTATCCTGCATTAACACACATCCTAAGCCCAATTTAGAGGCATCACAGTACACCTCCAAATCTCCGGATAGGTCAGCAATAACTAAAACTGGAGCTGTGGTCAATCTAAGTTTGAGTTCCTGAAAACTCTTCTCACACTTTTCACTCCATACCATGGCTTGTCCTTTCCGGGTGAGTTCAGTTAAAGGAAGTGCCAACTGAGAAAAACCCCGAATGAACTTCCGGTAGTATCCGGCTAACCCTAGAAAACTTCTTATCTTAGTAACCGACTTTGGTCGCTCCCATTGTACTACCGCCTCAACCTTACTAGAGTCCACTGCTACCCCGTCCTGGGATATAGTGTGCCCTAGAAACTTCACTTCATTAAGCCAAAATTCACACTTCTCAAGTTTAGCATACAGTTTCCTCTCTCTGAGTATCTGCAGTACTATTCTAAGATGTTCCTCATGTTCTTCCACTGTTTGTGAATATATGAGAATATCATCTATGAACACTACCACAAACTTGTCTAGGTACGGCCTGAAAATTCTATTCATGTAATCCATAAACACCACTGGAGCATTGGTTAAACCAAACGGCATCACCAAGTACTCATAGTGTCCATAACTAGTTCTAAAAGCAAACTTCGGTACATCATCTGGCTTTATCTTAATTTGATGGTAACCAGAACGAAAATCGATCTTAGATAATACCGTGGCATCTCTAAGTTGGTCAAGTAAGTCATCTATCCTAGGTAATGGGTACCTATTCCTTATAGTAATCTTATTCAACTGCCGGTAGTCCACACACAACCTCATACTCCCATCCTTCTTTTTCACCAACAACACAGGTGCTCCCCATGGAGACACACTGGGTCTGATGAATCCCCTTTCCAATAGTTCCTCTACTTGTTTCTTGAGTTCGCCTAGTTCCAATGGTGACATTCTATAAGGTGCTACAGACATAGGTCCGGCTCGCAGTACTAAGTCTATAACAAACTCTACCTCTCTATCAGGTGGTAAACTAGGAATCTCCTTAGGAAAGACATCCATGAATTCACTTACTATTGGTACTCCGACCAATTCTGACTTGACCTCTAAGTCTAAAGAAAATAGTACCATGTATACTTGACTCCCATCCACCAGGCAATGGTTCAACTCTGACACTTTGGGTAACATGGAAATTTCAAGAATCAGTGTATGGTTTGTAACAGGAGGAATAATGACTATCTTATTACAACAATCTAACAACACTTGGTTGGTTGCGAGCCAATCCATACCCAAGATAATATCTAACCCTCTCAATGGTAAACAAATCAAGTTAACAACAAAGGTTCGGTTCTGGAACACAAATTTACAGTTTAAACAAATGTGGGTGGTGAGAATCTTATCCTTAGCAGTAGTAACTGACAGTGTGTAAGGTAAGGAAGTAGTGGTTAGACTCAAGGACTTCACACATGCATTAGAAATGAATGAATGGGTTGCCCTAGAGTCAAACAGTACAATTAAGTTCTGACCATTCAGTAAGCACATACCTTGGATCAAATCCTCCGCCTATGCCTCTACCCCACTGAGGGTAAACACTCGCCTCTGGGTAAGTGGTCTAGGGGTAGGAACTGGTGCCTTAGAAATCTTGGGCAATTTCGGGAAGTGTGCCCCTTCTGCTGGCACTTGAAGCAGATCACTATTCGCTGTGGGTAGTATTTTGCAATGTGTCCCTTCTGGCCACAAACAAAACATACATTCACCCGACAAGCACCTTGATGCGGTTTCCCACACGTCTTACACAATTCCACCTTAGCCTTCTTAATACCTCGTACAGGCTGAGTAACTTCCGCCTTTCTCTTCCCAATTCCCTGACTGCTCTCAACAACAGGATTCATGCACTCTTCCATAATCAAACACTTCTCAACCAGGGAAGCAAACTCCCTAATCTCAAAACCAGCAACAGCCTTTCTCAACTCAAACTCAAGTCCCCTCTCAAACTGAATGGACTTCCAAATCTCATTTGGTCCATTTTGCAGGTAACTAGAGTATTTAGACAATTCATCAAACTTAGCTTCATACTGACCAACTGTGAGATCTCCCTGTGTCAAGTGCATAAACTCTTGTTCCTTTTGGATTCTAACATTTGCAGGGAAATACTTCCGCAGAAATGTTGTCTTAAATGTCTCCCAAGTGATGGGATCCTCACGTAGGAGTAATCCAGGATGAGAAGCCTCCCACCAATGTTCAGCTTCATCCTCCAACTTATAAGCAGCAAAGATAACTTTATGCTCTTCAGTACACTGCATGGCCTTGAAAATCTTCTCAAGGTGTTTCACCCACCTCTCAGCGGCCATTGGGTCATAGTTCCCACGAAAAGATGGGGGATCCCTCTTGTAGAACTCCGTCAGTCCCAACTGTTAAGGAACGACAAGTCCCGCATTAGGATTGCCATCATGCTGAGGTCCAGGCATACGGTCTATGGCTTGAGCCAAATGTGCAAGCATAGCTACCAGACCATCACCTTCATTAGTATTTGCAGTGGGTTGGCCTCGGCCTCCACTACGTGTTCGCCCTAGTCCACTCATAACTCTATATACAGCACAGAAAATATCGGGTTGATCAGTCCCAACTCCCCACATGCAATATATCAGAAGTATATGAAAAGCTATAGGCATACATCCTAAGTGCTCAGTATAACTCTAGACCCATATGTTACAGTCCTCTAGGAACAACTGCTTTGATACCAAAAATGTAAGACCTATTAGTTACTCAGTTATTTACCAACACATAAGTCTTACGTGGAATATATAAATATAGAAAATTTCGGCAGCGTTCCCTTTGTTTCTCTAACATCACCACACGTTATAAACATAAGCAGCGAATTTTCCAAACAATCATTCCAAACCAACCAGTGTACATATATTATATATATACACATACACATACATCAACAAGAGATCTCATATCTCCACCAAAAATATTATCAGAGTATGAAATGTTATACAAGTGTACTCTAAACACTATCCTAACTAAGCACACTAAACATCTACAGAACCGAGTACATCAATAGTAGTATTCAGTTCCCTGTCATATCTACATCAAAATAATACACATCCTGTTATAGTTACATCACGGAGTTTAACTCCACCAAAATATGGATCTCAAAATTAAAGCAACAGAATCCTCCGTACTTAACCCGTAGAGGGTCCAGGGTGTTCTTGCGAATCTGAGAAAGAGATGGTGAGAACAACTTCCCAGTGAATATAAATAAACTTGCATATAAAGTATATATGTAAGTAGAGACCAAGTATAACACAACTCACAATATAACAAGTAACACCAACCAACCAATGCAATGAATGAATGCACATGATGTTCACACCTTTTATTCATACTTTTTCTTTCTTCACTCCTCTTGTTGTGTACTAACCCCTTTCGGTCAGGCCCTCGCAATATGCATATGGTTGGCACATCTCATCATGGTACTAAGTCATCCTTAATCCTAAACATAGTATATGGTATCAAAACAAATAGACAAATGCACCACAAAAACACAAACAGAGTCAACCACGACCTGCCCCTGGTTGGCACCACGCCCGTGGTCTGGACCACGGCCAGCACCTGGTGGCCACCACACCCGTGGTCAGATTTCAGCACACAACATTTTCCTTTCCACAGCCAACCACGGCCAGCCCCTGGTGGGGACCACGGCCGTGGTTGGGCACGAGACATCAACACTTCCTTTCTAGAGAGGACCACGGTCGTGGTTGGCCTTCTGGGCAGGAATAGTGCCACGCCCAACACATACCTAGAACCCAAGTTTTCCCTTGGAAATCATGTCCTCAAATCCATCAAAATATACCAACCATACCACTCATTTTTCCTAAACCCTAATCCTTGAAAACATGTAATAAAAACACATCCAACCTCAAGCATAGGTGAAAACCCTAGATTCAAGCTTAATCATACATCATACACTTTCCCTCTAAGAACATCATACAATAGCACAAGTAAATCCACACTCACCTTAAAATGTTCTAAACTTGATTCCAAGATGGGATTGGTAGTCAAGGCAACCTTCCCTTCAACTTCCTTCAAAACACTCAAGCAAAACAATCAACTTTTAGACATGGGTGTTCTTGATTCTTAGAGATGAAGATGAGTTTCTCAAGAAACTAATACCATAGGGTTGAAGAAGAGATCATAGTGATCAATAACCATCAAATAACCTAAGCCAAAAGGTGTATAAAAATACTTACTTTTGGACCTTGAACTCTTGAAGCTAGCTTGGCTATGGAGCTTGTCTTAAATTTTGGGGAAGATGACATTGTGTCATCCAAGTGGGCCGGTTCCCCATTTCAAGAGGGAGGGGAGGTTGAAATATCTATCTTGCCCCTCACTTAAGGGAAGAATCACTAATTTGCCACTGAGGTGTAAAAAGACTAAAATATCCTTGTGATTTCTAAGAATTCCCAATAGGTCCTGAAGAAAATTTAATTTACCAGTAGGTCCTAACTTAGCCAGAGTAAATATAAGAGTTTAAATTTCACCTATTTCTTCCTTAGGTTCTACCGAGTTCACCGGTATAGCCAGAATCTCAAATTAATTATTCTAACTCAATCTATCACCATTTCTGTAACAAAACATACAACTCATCCAAAGAAGTTAACTAAGTCATAACATATGAAATTTAGGGATGTTATAACGGCCAGACCTTGGTGAAGCCCACGGCCGTGGTTGGCCATGTGACACCATAATTCCATTTCCAGAGAGAACCACGGCCAGGCCGTGGTGGTGACCAAGCCCGTGGTTTGGAATCTGGGCAGGAATAGTGCCACGCCCAATTTCAAATCAAAACCCTAATTTCCCTATGGGATCATGTCCTCAAATCCATCAAAATACACTAACCATATCATTCACTTTCATATACCTAAATCTTTTAATACATTTAACAAAACACATCAACCTTAAGCATAGGTGAAAACCCTAGATTCAAGCTTAATCCTATATCATACACTTTTTCTCTAAGAACATCATACAATAGCACAAGTAAATCCACACTCACCTTGAAGTTCTCCTAGCTTGATTCCAAGATGGGATTGGTAGTCAAGGCAACCTTCCCTTCAACTTCCTTCAAAACACTCAAGCAAAACAATTAACTTTTAGACATGGGTGTTCTTGATTCTTGGAGATGAAAATGAGTTTCTCAAGAAACTAATACCATAGGATTGAAGAAGAGATCATAGTGCTCGATAACCATCAAAGAACCTAAGCCAAAAGATGCATAAAAATACTTAATTTTGGACTTTGAACTCTTGAAGCTAGCCTAGCTATGGAAACTTAGAAATTTGGAGAAGATGAGCCCTTTGGCTCTCCCTAGGCTGGCCGGTCCACTTAAGCAAGAGAGAAGGGGTGTGAATTGTCCATTTTGCCCCTCACTCAAATGAAGAATCACACGTCTTGCATAATTCCACCTTAGCCTTCTTAGTACCTCTTCCCAGTTTCCTGACTGCTCTCAGCAACAGGATTCATGCACTCTTCCATAATCAAACACTTCTCAACTAGAGAAGCAAACTCTCTAATCTCAAAACCAGCTACAGCCTTTCTTAACTCAAACTCAAGTCCCCTCTCAAACTGAATGGACTTCCAAATCTCATTCGGTCCATTTTGCAGGTAACTAGAGTATTTAGACAATTCATCAAACTTAGCTGCATATTGCCCAGCTGTGAGATCTCCCTGTCTCAAGTGCATAAACTCTTGTTCCTTCTGAATTCTGACATTGGCAGGGAAGTACTTACGTAAAAATGTCATCTTAAATGTCTCCCAAGTGATGGGATCCTCCCGGAGGAGTAATCCAGGATGAGTAGCCTCCTACCAATGTTCAGCTTCATCCTCTAATTTATAAGCAGCAAAGATAACTTTCTACTCTTCAGTACACTGCATAGCCTTAAAAATCTTCTCAAGGTGTTTCACCCACCTTTCAGCAGCCATTGGGTCATAGTTCCCACGAAACGATGGGGCATCCCTCTTGCAGAACTCCGTCAGTCCCAACTGTTGAGGAACGACAAGTCCCGCATTAGGATTGCTATCATGCTGGGGTCTAGGCATACGGTCTATGGTTTGAGCCAAATGTGCAAGCACAACCACCAGACCATCACCTTCATTAGTATTTGCAGTGGGTTGGCCTCGGCCTCTGCCTCGGCCTCCACTACGTGTTCGCCCTAGTCCACTCATAACTCTGTATACGGCACAGAAAATATCAGGTTGATCAGTCCCAACTCCCCACATGCAATATATCAGAAGTATATGAAAAGCTATAGGCATACATCCTAAGTGCTCAGTATAACTCTAGACCCATATGTTACAGTCCTCTAGGAAGAACTGCTCTGATACCAAAAATGTAAGACCTATTATTTGTTATGTTATTTACCAACCATAAATCTTACGTGGAATATATGAATATAGAAAATTCGGCAGCGTTTCCTTTGTTTCTCTAACATTACCACACGTTATAAACATAAGCAGTGGATTTCCAACAAACATTCCAAATCAACCAGAGTACATAAATTATATATATACACATACACATATATCAACAAGAGATCTCTGATCTCAACCAAAATATTATCAGAGTACGCAATGTTATACAAGTGTAATCTAAACACTATCCTGACTGAGCACACTAAACATATACAGATCCGAGTACATCAATAGTAGTATTCAGTTCCCCGCCATATTTACATCGGAAGAATATAATACACATCCTATGATAGTTACATCACGGAGCTTAACTCCACCAAAATATAAATCTCAAAAAAATAAAGCAACAGAATCCTCCGTACTTAACCCGTAGAGGGTTCGAGGTGTTCCTGCGAATCTGAGAAAGAGGTGGTGAGAACAACTTCCCAGTGAATATGAATAGCTTGCAGATAAAGTATGCATGTAAGTAAAGAGCAAGTATAACACAATTCACAATATGTCAAGTAACACCAACTAACCAATGCAATGAATGAATGCACATGATGTTCACACCTTTTATTCACACTTTTTCTTTCTCCACTCCTCTTGTTGTGCAATAACCCCTTTCGGTTAGGCCCTCGCAATATGCATATGCAATGTGTTATGCCAATTCTGTTTCCTTCTAGCTAATAAGCTAGGCACCCCTCATTCTTGTACACTAACCCCTTTCGGTTAAGCCACTTCGCAATGCAATGCAAATAAGTATGCCAGTTCATTTCCATCTAACTCATCAGCTAGGCACCCCTCATTCTTGTACACTAACCCCTTCTGGTTAGGCCACCTCGCTATGCAATGCAATGTTCTCATATTCATATCATGCTCATTCATAATATCATAATAACATCACATGTAGCCAACTTAAGCATACATAACAAATAACCGTTATACTCAATTCTATCAAACATTCTTACTTAGCTACACATCTCATCATAGTACTAAGTCATCCTTAATCCTAAACATAGCATATGGTATCAACACCCTAGCCATATGCACCACAACAACACCAACAGAGTCAACCACGGCCAGGGTGTGGTGGTAACCACGGCCACGGTTCAGGAAAACAAAAACTCAACAAATTAGAAACAGAGACAACCACGACCAGGGTGTGGTGGTAACCATGCCCGTGGTGGGTATTTCCAGAGCCAACCACGGCCAGACCGTGGTGAAGGCCACGGCTGTGGTGAGGTATCTATACACGAGACCAAACTTCCAGAGACAACCACGGCCAGACCATGGTGAAGGCCACGGCCGTGGTTGGCCACGAGACACCATAATTCCATTTCTAGAGAGAACCACGGCCAGGCTGTGGTGGTGACCACGCCCGTGGTTTGGAATCTGGCAGGAATAGTGTCACGCCCAATTTCAAATCAAAACCCTAATTTCCCTATGGGATCATGTCCTCAAATCCATCAAAATACACTAACCATATCATTCACTTTCAAATACCTAAATCTTTTAAAACATGTAACAAAACACATCAACCTTAAGCATAGGTGAAAACCCTAGATTCAAGCTTAATCCTATATCATACACTTTCTCTCTAAGAACATCATACAATAGCACAAGTAAATCCACACTCACCTTGAAGTGCTCCTAGCTTGATTCCAAGATGGGATTGGTAGTCAAGGCAACCTTCCCTTCAACTTCCTTCAAAACACTCAAGCAAAACAACCAACTTTTAGACATGGGTGTTCTTGATTCTTGGAGATGAAAATGAGTTTCTCAAGAAACTAATACCATAGGATTGAACAAGAGATCATAGTGATCTATAACCATCAAATAACCTAAACCAAAAGATGCATAAAAATACTTACTTTTGGACCTTGAACTCTTGAAGCTAGCCTAGCTATGGAAACTTAATTATTTCATGAAAACATGAATCCCTTTGTAAGACCCATTAGTTGTTATGTTGTTTAGCGACTTATAAGTCTTACGTGGAATATTTTGTTTTTTATTCGATATAGAAAATTCGGCAGCGTTTCCCTTGTTTCTCGTACGTTACCACATGATATAACGTAAGCAGTGGATACCAAGCAATCATTCCAAACCAACCAGAGTACACATATATATATGCATAACCACATAACAGGAGATCTCCGATCTCATTCAAAATATCATCAGAGTACGCAAAAGTTTACAAGTGTATTTTTAACATTAGCCTGACTGAGCAAACTTAAATACATACAGAACTGAGAACGTCAATAATAGTTCACCAGTTCCTTATCATATCTACACCAGAGTAATTATAATTACATCACGAAGCTTGACTCCCCCAAAATACAAGTCTCATAATACATACTATCACTAAAAGTGATAAACCACAGAATCCTCTGTACTTAACCCGTAGAGGGTCCGAGGTGTTCCTGCGAATCTGAGAGAGAAAGGGTGAGAACAACGTTCTAGTGAATGTAAATCAAACTTGCATATAAGGTATGCATGAAGTAGAGAGCAAGTATAAACACATTTTAGTATAACAATTAACACCAACCGACCAATGCAATGAATGGATGCACATGATGTTCACACCTTTTCTTCACACTTTTTCTTTCTCCACTCCTCTTGTTGTGCACCATCCCCTTCCGGTTAGGCCCTCGCAACATGCAATGCAATGTTTTATGCCATTTCATTTCCATCAAGCTTCGTAAGCTAGGCACCCCTCATTTTTTGTACACTAACCTCTTATGGTTAGGCCACCTCGCAATGCAATAAAATTAAGCATGCCATTCGTTTCCATCTAGCTCCGTAAGCTAGGCACCCCTCATTTTTGTACACTAACCCTTTCCGGTTAGGCCATCTCACTATGCAATGCAATGTTCTCATATTCATATCATGCTCAATTCATAATATCGAAATAACATCACATGTAAATTAAATCAAGTATATACACCACATAACCATTATACTCAATTCTATTAACCAATCACACTTAGTTACATATCTCATCATAGTACTAAGTCATCCTTATTCATAAACAAGGCATAAGGTATCAAGCCCTAGACATATGCACCACAAAAACACAAGCAGAGTCAACCACGGCCAAGGTGTGGTGGCAACCACGGCCACGGTTCAGGAAATCAGAAACTCAACAATGGGAACAGAGACAACCACGGCCAGGGTGTGGTGTAGGCCACGCCCGTGGCCTGGATTACAGAGCCAACCATGGCCAGGGTGTGGTGGAGGCCACGCCCGTGGTCTGATGTGTATACTCGAAACCATCTTTCCAGAGACAACCACGACCAGACCGTGGTGGAGGCCACGACCGTGATCTGGAATTCTGGGCAGGAATAGTGCCACGCCCAACTTCAAACCAAAACCCTAATCTCCCTTTGGGATCATGTCCTCAAATCCATCAAAATATACCAATCCTATCATTCACTTTCATCTACCTAAATCATTGGAAACATACAACAAAACACATCCAACCTCAAGCATAGGTGAAAACCCTAGATTCAAGCTTAATCCTATATCATACACTTTCACTCTAAGAACATCATACAATAACACAAGTTAACCCACACTCACCTTGAAATGCTCCAAACTTGACTCCAAGAGTGGATTAGTAATCAAGGCAACTTTTCCTTCAACTTCCTTCAAAACACTCAATCAAAACAACCAACTTTTAGAAATGGGTGTTCATGAATCTTAGGGATGAAAATGAGTTTTCCAAGAAACTAATATCATAGGAATGAAGAAGAGATCATAGTGATCAATAACCATCAAAGAACCTAAGCCAAAAGATGAGTAAAAATACTTACTTTTGGACCTTGAACATTGAAGCAAGCTTTGGCAATGGAGACTTAGAAACTTCTGGAGAAGATGACTAATGGTCCTCTCCCCCATAGGGCCGGCTCACTTAAGCAAGAGGGAGGGGTGTGAATTGTCCATTTTGCCCCTCACTTAGATGGAAAAATACCAAATTGACACATAGGGTGTAAAAGACTAAAATACCCTTGTGATTTCCAAAAATTCCCAATAGGTCCTAATGAATAATAATTTACCAGTAAGTCCTACAAAGCCAGAGAAAATATAAAAGTTTAGATTCCACCTATTTCTTCCTTAGTTTCAACCAAGTTCCCTAGTATAACCAGAATCTCAAAATAATCATTCTAACTCAAACTAGCCCAATTTTTGTAACACAACATACAAACATGTTCAAAGAATTAGCTAAGTCATGAAGTCTGAAATTTAGGGATGTTACACCCTTGGCCTAGAAGTTTTTTGAATCCAAGATTAACTGAAAATGAACAAATAGACCTACAACTTTTAAACCAAGATAGCTTGAGTCTTCAACCACCGTGGGTGCTTGACAAACATCTGTTAACTCCTCCATAAGCCATCAAACCCATGTATTTCAGGAAAACCTGAATCACTTGGCCTAGAAGTTCTTTGAATCCAAGATAAACCGAAAGGAACAAAAAGGCATATAACTTTTAAACCAAGATAGTTTGATTCTTCAACCTGCGTGGGTGCTTAACAAACATCTGTTGACTCCCACATAAGCCATGTAGCCAATGTATTTCATGAAAACTTGAATCACGTGGTCTAAAAGTTCTTTGAAACTAAGATAAACCGAAAAGGAAGAAATATGCCTACAACTTTTAAACCACGATAGCTTGATTAATTAACCTCCGTGGGTGCTTGACAAACATCTGTTGACTCCCCGATAAGCCATCTAACCGATGAATTTCAACAAATCATGAATCACTTGGCCTAGAAGTTATTTTCATCCAAGATAAACTGAAATGGAACAAATAGGCCTTCAACTTTTAAACCACGATAGCTTGAGTCTTCAACCTCCGTGGGTGCTTGACAAACATCTGTTGATTCCCCCAAAAGCTATCTAACCCTTGTATTTGATGAAAACATGAATCCCTTGGCCTAGAAGTTCTTTGAATCCAAGATAAACCGAAAAGGAACAAATAGGCATATAACTTTTAAACCAAGATAGTTTGATTTTTCAACCTGCGTGGGTGCTTAACAAACATCTGTTGACTCCCACATAAGCCATGTAGCCAATGTATTTCATGAAAACTTGAATCACGTGGTCTAAAAGTTCTTTGAATCCAAGATAAACCGAAAAGGAACAAATATGCCTACAACTTTTAAACCACGATAGCTTGAGTCTTCAACCTCCGTGGGTGCTTGACAAACATCTGTTGATTCCCCCAAAAGCTATCTAACCCTTGTATTTGATGAAAATATGAATCCCTTGGCCTAGAAGTTCTTTGAATCCAAGATAAACCGAAAAGGAACAAATAGGCCAACAATTTTTAAACCACGACAGCTTGAGTCTTCAACCTTCGTGGGTGCATGACAAATATCTGTTGATTCCCCCACAAGCCATCTAACCCATGTATTTCATGAAAACATGAATCACTTGGCCTAGAAGTTCATTGAATCCAAGATAAACCGAAAACGAACAAACAGGCCTATAACTTTTAAACCAAGATAGCTTGAGTCTTCAACATTCGTGGGTGCTTCGCAAACTTCTGTGGACTCGCCCATAAGCCATCTAACCCATGAATTTCATAAAAACATGAATCACTTGGCCGAGAAGTTCTTTGAATCCAAGATAAACTGAAAAGGAACAAATAGGCCTACAACTTTAAAACCTTGATAGCTTGAGTCTTTAACCTTCGTGGGTGCTTGACAAACATCTGTTGACTCTTCTATAAGCCATCTAACCCATGAATTTCATGAAGTTATGAATCACTTGGCCTAGAAGTTCTTTTCATCAAAGATAAACCGAAAAGGAACAAATAAGCCTACAACTTTTAAACCACGATAGCTTGTGTCTTCAACCTCCGTGGGTGCTTGACAAACATTTGTTGATTCCCCCACAAGCCATCTCACCCATGTATTTCATGAAAACATGAATCCCTTGGCCAAACGTTCTTTGAATCAGAGATAAACCGAAACGTAACAAATAGCTAACAACTTTTAAACCACGATAGCTTGAGTCTTCAACCTCAGTGGGTGCTTGACAAACATCTGTTGACTCCACCATAAGCCATATAACCCATGAATTTCATGAAAACATGAATCACTTAGCCGAGAAGGACAAATAGGCCAACAACTTTTAAACCATGATAGCTTGAGTCTTTAACCTCCGTGGGTGCTTGACAAACATCTTTTGACTCCCCCATAAGCCATCTTACGCATGTATTTTTGGAAAACATGAATCACTTGGCCTAGAAGTTCTTTTAATCAATGAAAAACCGAAAGGGAAAAAATAGGCCTACAACTTTTAAACCATGTTAGCTTTAATCTTCAACTTTCGTTGGTGATTCACAAACATCTGTTGATTCCCCCATAAGCCATCTAACCCACGTATTTCATGAAAACATCAATCACTTCGCCTAGAAGTTCTTTAAATCCAAGACAAACCAAAAATGAACAGATAGTCCTACAACTTTTATACCAAGATAGATTGAGTCTTCAACCTCCGTGGTAGCTTGACAAACTTCTGTTGTCTCCACCATAACCCATCTAACCAATGTATTTCATTAAAACAGGAATCACTTGACCTAGAAGTTCTTTGAATCCAAGATAAACCAAAATCGAACAAATAGGTCAATAACTTTTAAACCAAGATAGCTTAAGTCTTCAACCACCAAGGGTGCTTGACAAACATCTGTTGACTCCACCATAAGCCATCTTACCTATGTATTTTTGGAAAACATGAATCTCTTGGCCTAGAACTTGTTTCAATCAAAGATAACTCGGAAAGGAACAAATAGGCCTACAACTTTTAAACCTTGATAGCTTGAGTCGTTAACCTGCGTGGGTGCTTCACAAACATCTGATGACTACCCCATAAGCCATCTAACATATGAATTTCATGAAGAAAAGAATCACTTGGCCTAGAAGTTCTTTTCATCCATGCTAAACCGAAAACGAACTAATAGGCCTACAACTTTTAAACCATGATAGCTTCGGTCTTCAACCTCCGTGAGTGCTTGACAAACATTTGTTGATTCTCCCACAAGCCATCTAACCCATGAATTTCATGAAAACAAGAATCACTTGGCCTAGAAGTTCTTTGAATCCAAGAAAAACTAAAAAGGAACAAATAGGCCTACAACTTTTAAACCATGTTAGCTTGAGTCTTCAACTTTCGTGGGTGATTGACAAACATCTGTTGATTCCTCCACAAGCCATCTAACACATGTATTTCATGAAAACATGAATCACTTCGGCTAGATGATTATTGAATCCAAGATAAACCGAAAATGAACAGATAGTCCTACAACTTTTAAACCAAGACAAATTGAGTCTTCAACCTCTGTGGGTGTTTGACAACCATCTGTTGACACCCCATTAGCCATCTAATCAATGAATTTCATGAAAACATGAATCACTTGGCCTAGAAGTTCTTTACATCCAACATAAACCAAAAAGGAACAAATAGGCCTACAACTTTTAAACCACGATAGCTTGAATCTTCAACCTTCGTGGGTGCTTGACAAACATCTGTTAATTCCCCCACAAACCATCTAACCCATGTATTTCATGAAAACATGAATCACTTGGCCTAAAAGTTCTTTGAATCCAAGATAAACCGAAATCTAACAAATAGGCCAATACAAGTGTATTCTAACACTATCCTGACTGAGCACACTAAACATATACAGAACTAAGTACATCATTAGTAATATCCAGTTCCCTGTCATAACTACATCAGAATAATATAATACACATCCTATTATAGTTACATCACGGAGCTTAACTCCACTTAAATACAAATCTCAAAAAAGGCAACAGAATCCTCCGTACTTAACCCGTAGAGGGTCCGGGGTGTTCCTGCGAATCTGAGAAAGAGGTGGTGAGAACAACTTCCCAGTGAATGTGAATAAACTTGCAGATAAAGTATATATGTAAGTAGAGAGCAAGTATAACACAATTCACTATATACAAGTACCACCAACCAACCAATGCAATGAATGAATGCACATTATGTTCACACCTTTTATCCACACTTTTTCTTTCTCCACTCCTCTTGTTTTTCACTAACCCCTTTCGGTTAGGCCCTCGCAATATGCATATGCAATTTGTTATGCCATTACATTTCCATCTAGCTCCGTAAGCTAGGCACCCCTCAAGTTTTGTACACTAACCCCTTCCGGTTAGGCCACCTCGCTATGCAATGCAATTAATCATGCCATTTGATTTCCATCTAGCTCCGTAAGCTAGACACCCCTCATTTTTGTACACTAACCCCTTCCGGTTAGGCCATCTCACTATGCAATGCAATGTTCTCATATTCATATCATGCTCATTCATAATATCATAATAACATCACATGTAACCAACTTAACCATATACAACACATAACCATTATGCTCAATTCTATCAAGCATTCTTACTTAGCTACACATCTCATCATAGTACTAAGTCATCCTTAATCCTAAACATAGCATATGGTATCAAGACCCTAGATATATGCACCACAACCACACAAACAGAGTCAACCACGGCTAGGGTGTGGTGGTAACCACGGCCAAGGTTCAGGAATACAGAAACTCAACAAATTGTAAATAGAGACAACCACGGCTAGACCGTGGGGAATACCACGCCCGTGGTCTGGACCACGACCAGGGTGTGGCGGCTACCACGCCCATGGTCTGGCATCAGCATACAACATTATATTTTCCAGAGACAACCATGGCCAGCCCGTGGTGGTGGTCACGGCCGTGGTGTGGTATTTATACACAAAACCAAATCTTCCAGAGACAACCACGGCCAGACCATGGTGGTGGCCACGGCCGTGGTTGGCCACGAGATAACATAATTCCATTTCCAGAGACAACTACGGCCAGCCCATGGTGGTCACCACGGCCGTGGTTTGAAATCTGGGCAAGAATAGAGCCACGCCCAACTTCAAACCAAAACCCTAATTTCCCTATGGGATCATGTCCTCAAATCCATCAAAATACACTAACCATATCATTCACTTTATATACCTAAATCCTTAAAAACATGTAACAAAACACATCCAACCTTAAGCATAGGTGAAAACCCTAGATTCAAGCTTAATCCTATATCATACACTTTCACTCTAAGAACATCATACAATAGCACAAGTAAATCCACACTCACATTAAAATGCTCCGAACTTCATTCCAAGATAGGATCGGTAGTCAAGGCAACCTTCCCTTCAACTTCCTTCAAAACACTCAACCAAAACAACCAACTTTTAGACATAAGTGTTCTTGATCTTTAGAGTTGAAAATGAGTTTCTCAAGAAACTAATATCATAGGATTGAAGAAGAGATTATAGTGATCAATAACCATCAAATAACCTAAGCCAAAAGATGAGTAAAAATACTTACTTTTGGACCTTGAACCTTGAAGCTAGCTTTGGCTATGGAAAACTTAGCAATTTGGAGAAGATGACCAAATGGTCTCTCCCCCCCTAGGGCCGGTTCACGTAAGCAAGAGGGAGGGGGTGTGAATTGTCCATTTTGCCCCTCACGCAAAGCAAGAATCACAAATTTGCCACTAAGGGTGTAAAAAGAATAAAATACCATAGTGATTTCTAAAAATTCCCAATAGGTCCTGAAGAAAATTTAATTTACCAGTAGGTCCTAACTTAGCCAGAATAAATATAAGAGTTTAGATTTCAGCTATTTCTTTCTTAGGTTCTACAGAGTTCCCCAGTATAGCCAGAATCTCAAATTAATTATTCTAACTTAATCTATCACCATTTCTGTAACAGAACATACAACTCATTCAAAGAATTTAGCTATGTCATAACATATGAAACTTAGGGATGTTACATTGACTCCCCAATAAGCCATCTAACCCATGAATTTCATGAAATCATGAATCACTTGGCCTAGAAGTTCTTTTCATCCAAGATAAACCGAAAAGGAACAAATAGGCCTACAACTTTTAAACCACGATAGCTTGAGTCTTCAACCTCCGTGGGTGCTTGACGAACATTTGTTGATTCCCCCAAAAGCCATCTAACTCATGTACTTCATGAAAACATGAATCACTTGGCCTAGAAGTTCTTTGAATCTAAGATAAACCCAAAAGGAATGAATAGGCCAACAACTTTTAAACCACGATAGCTTGAGTCTTCAACCTCCGTGGGTGCTTGACAAACATCTATTGACACCCCCATAAGCCATCTAACCTATGAATTTCATGAAAACATGAATCACTTGGCCTAGAAGTTCTCTGAATCCAAGATAAACCCAAAAGGAACGAATAGGCCAACAACTTTTAAACCAAAATAGCTTGAGCCTTCAACCTCCGTAGGTGCTTGACAAACATCTGTTGACGCCCCCATAAGCCATATAACCCATGAATTTCATGAAAACATGAATCACTTGCCCTAGAAGAATTTGAATCCATGATAAACTGAAATGGAACAAATATACCTACAACTTTTAAACCACGATAGCTTGAGTCATTAATCTCCGTCGGTGCTTGACAAACATCTGTTGACTCCACCAAAAGCCATCTAACCCATGTATTTCATGAAAACATGAATCACTTGGCTTTGTTGTTCTTTGCATCCAAGATAAACCGAAAAGCAACAAATAGGCCTACAACTTTTAAACCACGATAGCTTGAGTCTTCAACCTCTGTGGGTGCTTTGACAAACATCTGTTGATTCCACCTCAAGCCATCTAACCCATGTATTTCATTAAAACATGAATCACTTGGCCTAGAAGTTCTTTGAATCCAAGATTAACTGAAAATGAACAAATAGGCCAACAACTTTTAAACCAAGATAGCTTGAGTCTTCAACCTACGTGGGTGCTTGTCAACACATCCGTTGACTCCACACTAAGCGATCAAACCCATGTATACAAGGAAAACATGAATCACTTGGCCTAGAAGTTTTTTAATCAGAGATGAACCGAAAAGGAACAAATATGCCTACAACTTTTAATCCACAATAGCTAGATTCTTTATCCACCGTGGGTGCCTGACAAACTTCTGTTGACTCCCCCGTAAGCCATATAACCAATGAATTTCATGAAATCCTGAATCACTTGGCCTAGAAGCTCTTTTCATCTAAGATAAATCAAAAAGGAACAATAGGCCAAAAACTTTTAAAACATGATGGATTGAGTCTTCAACCTCCGTGGGTGCTTGACAAACATCTGTTGACTCCCCCATAAGCCGTCTAACCCATGAATTTCATGAAAACATGAATCACTTGGCTTAGAAGTTATTTGAATCCATGATAAACTGAAATGCAACAAATAGGCCTAAACTTTTACACCACGATAGCTTGAGTCTTTAACTTCTGTGGGTGCTTTGACAAACATCTGTTGATTCCCCCATAAGCCATCTAACACATAAATTTCATTAAAAAATGAATCACTTGGCTAAGAAGTTCTTTGAATCTATGATAAGCTGACATGGAACAAACATGCCTTCAACTTTTAAACCACAATAGCTTGAGTCTTTAATCTCCATGGGTGCTTGACAAACATCTGTTGACTCCCCCATAAGCCATCTAACCCATGTATTACATGAAAACATGAATCACTTGGCCTAGAAGTTGTTTTAATCAAAGATAAACCGACAAGGAACAAATAGGCCTACAAGTTTTAAACCTTCATAGCTTGAGTCTTTAACCTCAGTGCGTGCTTGACAAACATCTGTTGACTCCCCCATAAGCCATCTAACCCATGAATTTCATGAAATCATGAATCACTTGGCCTAGAAGTTCTTTTTATCCAAGATAAACCGAAAAGGAACAAATAGGCCTACAACTTTTAAACCACGATAGCTTGAGTCTTCAACCTCCGTGGGTGCTTGACAAACATCTATTGACACCCCCATAAGCCATCTAACCTATGAATTTCATGAAAACATGAATCACTTGGCCTAGAAGTTCTCTGAATCCATGATAATCCCAAAAGGAACGAATAGGCCAACAACTTTTAAACCAAAATAGCTTGAGTCTTCATCCTCCGTAGGTGCTTGACAAACATCTGTTGACGCCCCCATAAGCCATCTAACCCATGAATTTCATGAAAACATGAATCACTTGCCCTAGAAGATTTTGAATCCATGATAAACTGAAATGGAACAAATATACCTACATCTTTTAAACCACGATAGCTTGAGTTATTAATCTCCATCGGTGCTTGACAAACATCTGTTGACTCCACCATAAGCCATCTAACCCATGTATTTCATGAAAACATGAATCACTTGGCCTTGAAGTTCTTTGCATCCAAGATAAACCGAAAAGCAACAAATAGGCCTACAACTTTTAAACCACGATAGTTTGAGTCTTCAACCTCTGTGGGTGCTTTGACAAACATCTGTTGATTCCCCCGCAAGCCATCTAACCCATGTATTTCATTAAAATATGAATCACTTGGCCTAGAAGTTCTATGAATCCAAGATTAACTGAAAACGAACAAATAGGCCTACAACTTTTAAACCAAGACAGCTTGAGTCTTCAACCTCCGTGGGTGCTTGTCAACCATCTGTTGACTCCACACTAAGCGATCAAACCCATGTATATAAGAAAAACATGAATCACTTGGCCTAGAAGTTCTTTTAATCAGAGATGAACCAAAAAGGAACAAATATGCCTACAACTTTTAATCCACAATAGCTAGATTCTTTAACCACCGTGGGTGCTTGACAAACATCTGTTGATTCCCCCGTGAGCCATATAACCAATGAATTTCATGAAATCCTGAATCACTTGGCCTAGAAGCTCTTTTCATCTAAGATAAATCAAAAAGGAACAATAGGCCAAAAACTTTTAAAACATGATGGATTGAGTCTTCAACCTCCGTGGGTGCTTGACAAACATCTGTTGACTCCCCCATAAGCCGTCTGACAAGAGGTTGTCGAGACCTATCAAATAAAATAACCGGTTCACAAACTAATTTGTAGTATAGAGAATGAACCGAATCGTCTCTCAAGGATCCAAAAACAAAGATTTAATTAGATCAAGATAATTAGAAAAGGGGGGGTTTTGTTGTTGATTAACAAGATTAATAAAAGTGGAAGATTCAAAGTTGTAAATAAATCTAAAGAAACAACCAATCCAAGGAAATTTACCGATCTTGAGTTTAACTCATCATTGATCACAAAGAATTCACTTAATTGCTAACCATGTTCTTGGCCTTAGATCACATCAAGAAGCCCTAACATGATCCAAGAATTCTTTACTAGATAAGCATCTAGGATTTGATTAACCAAGGTTAGATAAAGTAAGCACCATCCAACATAGATTAACTTAAGATCTAGAATTTAACCAAGCTAAACAATCTATCAAAAAGCTTTAATATATTGTTTAATCTTTATGATCCTCTTTGAATACATGATAATAAAGCTATTACCACATCAACATCTAAATCAAATTAAGCAATTTAATCTAGATAAAAATCAAAAGAGGAAGAAGAGAAACTTGAATAACAATTAAGCAATATGAACAAGCAAAACAAGATCTCCAAATTAAACAACAAGATGGCTAATCCCTTGGATTGATTATGAGAGCCTAGCCTTCCATGGATGGGAAGGAAGAACTCAGAATTTAAAGAACAAAAACGAAATTGCAAAGAGAATGGAGAAGAAGAGAAAGAAAACTCTCACAAATACTTAAACTTTCTTGAAACTTACTTCTAAATTGAATGCCTCTAATACAAAGAGGTTGGGTCTATTTATACTAATCCTAGAAGCCAATTTGTACATGTACATAATCTGAATACAAGCTATAAGAATCTGAAATTTGTCAAAAATGGAAGCTTGATGCATGGTTGGTGGGTTGGTGCATGGTAGGTGGGTTGGTGTATGGTTGGTGGCTTTTAGTCAACAACTCTTACCCGACTTCTGGCTTCAAATTCATCACCTAGACGGTGCATTTTGGCTTGGATGTCTTCATCAAAGTTGTAGCCAGTTGCCTCCTTGAAAATCTCCAATTTGAATCATGTCATTTGGACTTTTAGAACTCCAGAAATGCCAAAAACACTTCACCTACCTCAAGTTAGGTTGGAAGAACGTGTTTCCAAATTCAGACCAACTTGTAGCTTCTGAAGCATGCCTAAAACGACATCTATTGACAAAATGGTCTTCATTGAAGTTGGAGATATGGGTCTTATCTTTCAAGTGACCAAGTTTCAGCCCAAGAGGAGGCCTATAACCCACTATATAGTCCAGTATGTGCATACTGCCCAGATGGTTCTGTGACAGCAAACCCACTCTGCATTGCAGGGATATTTTGGACCCTTAGCATTCCGATCCAGCTCTTGAGTTCTTCATGAAACTTGTAGAGCATTGTCTTAGCTTCCCAAAGACACCAAGATCACCTCAATTGGATCACCGAGTCCCAAGTTATGACCTAACCAAGGAAGAAAGGTCAAAATGCATCAAAATCCAAAAATTATTCAATATTTGCATTAAAGCCCAATGAAGCCCAACAACATTAAACTCATCTAAAGTACTAATATTGGGCACAATAAACATCTAATAATGCCTAATACAAAGCTAACATAAGTGTCTCAAATTGATTGATCAAATTCCCCCACACTTAAGCTTTTGTACTCCTGGGCAAAACACATAATAACGAAACTAAAGAAAAACAAGAAACATCATATTATTAAACTAAAAACATAAAAACTGATTGTACCTAATCTAATCCACTTCCGTAGGAAAACACGATGGCACTTAGCATGTGCCACAAGCCTTTAAACCCCTAGGTGTCCCTAGTGGACGAGTTATAGTCTCGTGAGGGTTTACCAGGATGATACCCACAAACATGTAATATTTTATTTAATCAATTCAACTAATTTTTAAATACAAGCATTGTATCAAATATAAACCATAATTAATAAGTCAAGTATGCTTAACAAAGAATAGTTGAATCAAATCAATTGAGAATAAAGTATAGCATAATCATGCTTTAATCAGAAATAGGCATGTTCAGATTGAGTAAAATTCTTCACAAGTGTCACTCAAATCACACAAGGTGTTTAGGTTAACTGTTTACGCTCAACTCAGTCAAATTATGAAAGTATTTTACCATAGGCTTGCATATACATCAACTAGTAAATCAATGACATCAAAATGAAAAACAGAATGATCCTCTACAGGGTATTTCATGGCATCAAAAATGTTAAACTGAATGATATCATCACCAAATTCCATGGAAAGGGTACCAGCATGCACATCAATCTTAGTTTTAGCAGTTTTCAAAAATGGCCTACCTAAGATCAATGGGGGTGGGGAAGAGGCAGATTCATCTTCCATATTCAACACATAAAAATCACCGGGAATATTAAATTATGTACCCGAACCGTAACGTCCTCCAACACTCCTGCGGGTTGTGCAAAGGCTCGGTTTGCTAACTGAATGACAATGCCGGTGGGCTTTAGCTCTCCCATATGCAAGGAAGTGTAAACTGACTTTGGCATTACATTGATGGAGGCTCCCAAGTCTAGCAAGGCATAAGTGAACTTTTGGTGCCCTATGGTGCAAGGGATGGTAAAAGTGCCTGGATCCTTGCATTTGGGAGGCAGGTTGGGCTGAATCAAAGCAGAGACATTTCTCCCCATACTCACTTTTTCAGTGCCCTTTAGCTTCCTCTTATGGGTGCACATCTCTTTCAAGAACTTGGCATACTTGGGGATTTGTTTAATTGCCTCCAAGAGTGGTATATTCACTTCAACCTTCTGAAAAGTCTCCATAATTTCCTTATCCAAGTCAGTTTCGACCATATGCCTCGGCTGTATCATTCGGTTGGGAAAAGGAAGAGGAATGTTGGAACCTGACTTTTTAGGATGTTCACTTTTCTGTGTCTTGAATTTTCTCAGCTCTGATTTGATCCGGTTTCTGCTTTGTTGTAGGATCATTTGTCACTTGAATTTGCTACTGACATTCGAATTAGGCTAACTTGAAGTTCTTTGTAGAATCTTGTTTCTCTGGGCCAAGGGTAGAATGCGGAAGTATCTGTTGCCTTTGGTCCATTGATTTGCTTACCATCTGCGTAAAGCTATAGCACTAACATTGCGTGTAGTGTTTGGTTTGGTTTGAGAGGGTAATTGGCCGTAACCACTGTGACTTTAATTCATGAATTGATGTGGCAAGTTGACCAATTTGAGTCTCCAAGTTCAATGGTGGTTTCAGTTCTCTGTTGAAAGCTGGATGTTATTGGTGGCCAACTGTTTCACCAAATCCTCCAATGAGGGCTCGATTTTGTGGCTACGGGACCTTCTTCTTTGGAATGGTGGTCTACTTGGTCCAAAGATGTGGTGAACCGATTTGTCCTTGCTTGTTCTTTGGAATGGTGGTCTATACTTGGTTTGGTGGTCACTGATTTGATGCATTCCCATATCTCAGTTGGGATGGTCCCTCCGGCCAGGGTTGTAAGTGTTGGAGAATGGATCATATTTCGTTGTTCTTCTTTGATGGAATTGTGGCTTCCCAGGAAATATACCACAGTGCGACCACGCATTGGTCTTGAAACTCAGAATCATCTTGCAATGTGGGGCACGAATCTGTAGGATGAGAGGAACTAGAACATATGCTACAAACTCTTGCAGGGGTTTGCACACGTGGTTCGTGTTGTCCTATTGCCATTTGTCTAACCAAAGAAGTGAGCTCATCCAATCTATGTTCCACCCTTTGTTGATCAGCATGTGAAGAGGTATTAACTTCATTGACTACTCTGGTTGCAGCACCCATTCGAGTACCAAATTGTTGAGAATTTGCTGCCATGTTTGCAATTAAGTTTCTGGCAGCAGCTGGAGTTTTATCTACCAATGCTCCACCACTTGCAGCATCAATCATACTCCTTTCCATTGGCATCAATCCTTCATAGAAGTATTGGATCAGCAGTTGATCACTAATTTGATGGTGTGGGCAACTTGAGCACAATTTCTTGAATCTCTCCCAATACTCATGGAGAGTTTCACCACTGATTTGCCTTATGCCACAAATATCTTTCCTTATTGCAGCGAGTTCTTGATGCAGAAAGAACTTCTCGAGTAAATAATCTTTTCATGTCATTCCAAGAAGTGATGGCGGCGAGGTTGTAAGTAATACAACCAATCCTTAGCAAAGACCATCCAAAGAGAAAGGAAAGGCCCTTAGCTTGATGTGATCTTGGCTATTCCATGAGGTTTCATGGTGGAGCAAACAACATGGAACTCCTTCAAATGCTTATGTGGATCTTCACCGCAAGACCATGAAACTTGGGCGACAAGTGTATCAATCCGATTTCAACTCAAAATCAACATTAAGTTCGAGGATATTGAATGCGCAAAGGTTGATAATTCACATCAGTGCAGCCAATTCCTTAAGGTTCCTATTGTTATAGTCACCATAGTAAAATCAACGGACTCGATGACGGACCTTTGAAGTACTAATGTAAGCACTCAACAGATTAAAAGAGTCAACAAGATTAGGTGCAATGTCAAGTTCAAGTCCAATTCCGTAGTAATTCTATTAGCTCTATGAATGCTACTACCGAATCCTATGAATTCTATGAAGTGTATGAAATGTTCTATCAATTTCGGGATCAAATGAATGCAAGGTACCGAGGATCGAGATCTAGTCATACAGCATGCAGTTCATAAGAAGGTATTAGAAAAGCAATAACAACTAAAACACTAAAAATTTCTAAAACAAATACTCCAAAAAATTAAACAAAAATAAAAAACAGTATCAAATGAATTTTAAAAATTATGGTACCACCACAGGATAAAATCTACACAAAAATGCTATCCAAAAAAATAATAAAAAATCTTAAAAAATTGAAAAAGTGGTCTAAACGATGGCATTTGGCAAAACTAAGGGTGACCTCACTAACAGTGAGCCTTTCTCAGAATAATATTTTCCATTTGTGTACCAAAATTCAGATCAGTCTGAGATTCCCGAACCAAAATTCTTGACACAACACCCTTTATCCAATTTCAGCCGAATCCCACTTGAAAAAGCTTCAAAACCAAAACAAACACATTTGTTAGAGTTAGATGGGATCTTGAAATGATCAAATAGTTGCCTTGGATCCCCGGCAACGGCGCCAAATTTGACAAGAGGTTGTCGAGACCTATCAAATAAAATAACCGGTTCACAAACTAATTTGTAGTATAGAGAATGAACCGAATCGTCTCTCAAGGATCCAAAAACAAAGATTTAATTAGATCAAGATAATTAGAAAAGGGGGGGTTTTGTTGTTGATTAACAAGATTAATAAAAGTGGAAGATTCAAAGTTGTAAATAAATCTAAAGAAACAACCAATCCAAGGAAATTTACCGATCTTGAGTTTAACTCATCATTGATCACAAAGAATTCACTTAATTGCTAACCATGTTCTTGGCCTTAGATCACATCAAGAAGCCCTAACATGATCCAAGAATTCTTTACTAGATAAGCATCTAGGATTTGATTAACCAAGGTTAGATAAAGTAAGCACCATCCAACATAGATTAACTTAAGATCTAGAATTTAACCAAGCTAAACAATCTATCAAAAAGCTTTAATATATTGTTTAATCTTTATGATCCTCTTTGAATACATGATAATAAAGCTATTACCACATCAACATCTAAATCAAATTAAGCAATTTAATCTAGATAAAAATCAAAAGAGGAAGAAGAGAAACTTGAATAACAATTAAGCAATATGAACAAGCAAAACAAGATCTCCAAATTAAACAACAAGATGGCTAATCCCTTGGATTGATTATGAGAGCCTAGCCTTCCATGGATGGGAAGGAAGAACTCAGAATTTAAAGAACAAAAACGAAATTGCAAAGAGAATGGAGAAGAAGAGAAAGAAAACTCTCACAAATACTTAAACTTTCTTGAAACTTACTTCTAAATTGAATGCCTCTAATACAAAGAGGTTGGGTCTATTTATACTAATCCTAGAAGCCAATTTGTACATGTACATAATCTGAATACAAGCTATAAGAATCTGAAATTTGTCAAAAATGGAAGCTTGATGCATGGTTGGTGGGTTGGTGCATGGTAGGTGGGTTGGTGTATGGTTGGTGGCTTTTAGTCAACAACTCTTATCCGACTTCTGGCTTCAAATTCATCACCTAGACGGTGCATTTTGGCATGGATGTCTCTCATCAAAGTTGTAGCCAGTTGCCTCCTTGAAAATCTCCAATTTGAATCATGTCATTTGGACTTTTAGAACTCCAGAAATGCCAAAAACACTTCACCTACCTCAAGTTAGGTTGGAAGAACGTGTTTCCAAATTCAGACCAACTTGTAGCTTCTGAAGCATGCCTAAAACGACATCTATTGACAAAATGGTCTTCATTGAAGTTGGAGATATGGGTCTTATCTTTCAAGTGACCAAGTTTCAGCCCAAGAGGAGGCCTATAACCCACTATATAGTCCAATATGTGCATACTGCCCAGATGGTTCTGTGACAGCAAACCCACTCTGCATTGCAGGGATATTTTGGACCCTTAGCATTCCGATCCAGCTCTTGAGTTCTTCATGAAACTTGTAGAGCATTGTCTTAGCTTTCCAAAGACACCAAGATCACCTCAATTGGATCACCGAGTCCCAAGTTATGACCTAACCAAGGAAGAAAGGTCAAAATGCATCAAAATCCAAAAATTATTCAATATTTGCATTAAAGCCCAATGAAGCCCAACAACATTAAACTCATCTAAAGTACTAATATTGGGCACAATAAACATCTAATAATGCCTAATACAAAGCTAACATAAGTGTCTCAAATTGATTGATCAAATTCCCCCACACTTAAGCTTTTTGTACTCTGGGCAAAACACATAATAACGAAACTAAAGAAAAACAAGAAACATCATATTATTAAACTAAAAACATAAAAACTGATTGTACCTAATCTAATCCACTTCCGTAGGAAAACACGATGGCACTTAGCATGTGCCACAAGCCTTTAAACCCCTAGGTGTCCCTAGTGGACGAGTTATAGTCTCGTGAGGGTTTACCAGGATGATACCCACAAACATGTAATATTTTATTTAATCAATTCAACTAATTTTTAAATACAAGCATTGTATCAAATATAAACCATAATTAATAAGTCAAGTATGCTTAACAAAGAATAGTTGAATCAAATCAATTGAGAATAAAGTATAGCATAATCATGCTTTAATCAGAAATAGGCATGTTCAGATTGAGTAAAATTCTTCACAAGTGTCACTCAAATCACACAAGGTGTTTAGGTTAACTGTTTACGCTCAACTCAGTCAAATTATGAAAGTATTTTACCATAGGCTTGCATATACATCAACTAGTAAATCAATGACATCAAAATGAAAAACAGAATGATCCTCTACAGGGTATTTCATGGCATCAAAAATGTTAAACTGAATGATATCATCACCAAATTCCATGGAAAGGGTACCAGCATGCACATCAATCTTAGTTTTAGCAGTTTTCAAAAATGGCCTACCTAAGATCAATGGGGGTGGGGAAGAGGCAGATTCATCTTCCATATTCAACACATAAAAATCAGCTGGGAATATTAAATTATGTACCCGAACCAGAACGTCCTCCAACACTCCTGCAGGTTGTGCAGTGCTCCGGTTTGCTAACTGAATGACAATGCCGGTGGGCTTTAGCTCTCCCATATGCAAGGAAGAACGTGTTTCCAAATTCAGACCAACTTGTAGCTTCTGAAGCATGCCTAAAACGACATCTATTGACAAAATGGTCTTCATTGAAGTTGGAGATATGGGTCTTATCTTTCAAATGACCAAGTTTCAGCCCAAGAGGAGGCCTATAACCCACTATATAGTCCAATATGTGCATACTGCCCAGATGGTTCTGTGACAGCAAACCCACTCTGCATTGTAGGGATATTTTGGACCCTTAGCATTCCGATCCAGCTCTTGAGTTCTGCATGAAACTTGTAGAGCATTGTCTTAGCTTTCCAAAGACACCAAGATCACCTCAATTGGATCACCGAGTCCCAAGTTATGACCTAACCAAGGAAGAAAGGTCAAAATGCATCAAAATCCGAAAATTATTCAATATTGGCATTAAAGCCCAATGAAGCCCAACAACATTAAACTCATCTAAAGTACTAATATTGGGCACAATAAACATCTAATAATGCCTAATACAAGGCTAACAAAAGTGTCTCAAATTGATTGATCACCATCTAACCCATGAATTTCATGAAAACATGAATCACTTGGCCTAGAAGTTATTTGAATCCATGATAAACTGAAATGCAACAAATAGGCCTAAACTTTTAAACCACGATAGCTTGAGTCTTTAACCTCTGTGGGTGCTTTGACAAACATCTGTGGATTCCCCCATAAGCCATCTAACACATAAATTTCATGAAAAAATGAATCACTCGGCTAACAAGTTCTTTGAATCTATGATAAACTGACATGGAACAAACATGCCTTCAACTTTTAAACCACAATAGCTTGAGTCTTTAATCTCCATGGGTGCTTGACAAACATCTGTTGACTCCCCCATAAGCCATCTAACCCATGTATTACATGAAAACATGAATCACTTGGCCTAGAAGTTGTTTTAATCAAAGATAAACCGACAAGGAACAAATAGGCCTACAAGTTTTAAACCTTCATAGCTTGAGTCTTTAACCTCAGTGCGTGCTTGACAAACATCTGTTGACTCCCCCATAAGCCATCTAACCCATGAATTTCATGAAATCATGAATCACTTGGCCTAGAAGTTCTTTTTATCCAAGATAAACCGAAAAGGAACAAATTGGCCTACAACTTTTAAACCACGATAACTTGAGTCTTCAACCTCCGTGGGTGCTTGACAAACATCTATTGACACCCCCATAAGCCATCTAACCTATGAATTTCATGAAAACATGAATCACTTGGCCTAGAAGTTCTCTGAATCCATGATAATCCCAAAAGGAACGAATAGGCCAACAACTTTTAAACCAAAATAGCTTGAGCCTTCATCCTCCGTAGGTGCTTGACAAACATCTGTTGACGCCCCCATTAGCCATCTAACCCATGAATTTCATGAAAACATGAATCACTTGCCCTAGAAGATTTTGAATCCATGATAAACTGAAATGGAACAAATAGGCCTACAACTTTTAAACCACGATAGCTTGAGTCTTCAACCTCTGTGGGTGCTTTGACAAACATCTGTTGATTCCAGCTCAAGCCATCTAACCCATGTATTTCATTAAAACATGAATCACTTGGCCTAGAAGTTCTTTGAATCCAAGATTAACTGAAAATGAACAAATAGGCCAACAACTTTTAAACCAAGATAGCTTGAGTCTTCAACCTCCGTGGGTGCTTGTCAAACATCCGTTGACTCCACACTAAGCGATCAAACCCATGTATACAAGGAAAACTTGAATCACTTGGCCTAGAAGTTTTTTAATCAGAGATGAACCGAAAAGGAACAAATATGCCTACAACTTTTAATCCACAATAGCTAGATTCTTTATCCACTGTGGGTGCCTGACAAACATCTGTTGACTCCCCCGTGAGCCATATAACCAATGAATTTCATGAAATCCTGAATCACTTGGCCTAGAAGCTCTTTTCATCTAAGATAAATCAAAAAGGAACAATAGGCCAAAAACTTTTAAAACATGATGGATTGAGTCTTCAACCTCCGTGGGTGCTTGACAAACATCTGTTGACTCCCCCATAAGCCGTCTAACCCATGAATTTCATGAAAACATGAATCACTTGGCCTAGAAGTTATTTGAATCCATGATAAACTGAAATGCAACAAATAGGCCTAAACTTTTAAACCACGATAGCTTGAGTCTTTAACCTCTGTGGGTGCTTTGACAAACATCTGTTGATTCCCCCATAAGCCATCTAACACATAAATTTCATGAAAAAATGAATCACTTGGCCTTGAAGTTCTTTGAATCTATGATAAACTGACATGGAACAAACATGCCTTCAACTTTTAAACCACAATAGCTTGAGTCTTTAATCTCCATGGGTGCTTGACAAACATCTGTTGACTCCCCCATAAGCCATCTAACCCATGTATTACATGAAAACATGAATCACTTGGCCTAGAAGTTGTTTTAATCAAAGATAAACCGACAAGGAACAAATAGGCCTACAAGTTTTAAACCTTCATAGCTTGAGTCTTTAACCTCAGTGCGTGCTTGACAAACATCTGTTGACTCCCCCATAAGCCATCTAACCCATGAATTTCATGAAATCATGAATCACTTGCCCTAGAAGATTTTGAATCCATGATAAACTGAAATGGAACAAATATACCTACAACTTTTAAACCACGATAGCTTTAGTCATTAATCTCCGTCGGTGCTTGACAAACATCTGTTGACTCCACCATAAGCCATCTAACCCATGTATTTCATGAAAACGTGAATCACTTGGCCTAGAAGTTCTTTGAAACTAAGATAAATCCAAAAGTAACAATTAGGCCAAAAACTTTTAAAACATGATGGATTGAGTCTTCAACCTCCGTGGGTGCTTGACAAACATCTGTTGACTCCCCCATAAGCCGTCTAACCCATGAATCACTTGGCCTAGAAGTTATTTGAATCATTGATAAACTGAAATGCAACAAATAGGCCTAAACTTTTAAACCACGATAGCTTGAGTCTTTAACCTCTGTGGGTGCTTTAACAAACATCTGTTGATTCCCCCATAAGCCATCTAACCCATGAATTTCATGAAATCATGAATCACTTGGCCTAGAAGTTCTTTTTATCCAAGATAAACCGAAAAGGAACAAATAGGCCTACAATGTGTGCCCCTTTTGCTGGCACTTGAAGCAGATCACTATTCGTTGTGGGCAGTATTTTGCAATGTGTCCCTTCTGACCACAAGCAAAACATACATTCGCCCGACAAGTACCTTGGTGCGGTTTCCCACACGTCTTGCACAATTCCACCTTAGCCTTCTTAGTACCTCGTGCAGGCTGGGTAACTTCCACCTTTCTCTTTCCAGTTCCCTGACTACTCTCAGTAACTGGGTTCATGCATTCTTCCATAATTAAACATTTCTCAACCAGGGAAGCAAACTCCCTAATCTCAAAACCAGCTACAGCCTTTCTCAACTCAAACTCAAGTCCCCTCTCAAACTGAATGGACTTCCAAATCTCATTCGGTCCATTTTGAAGGTAACTGGAGTATTTTGACAACTCATCAAACTTAGCTGCGTACTGACCAGCTGTGAGATCTCCCTGTGTTAAATGCATAAACTCTTGTTCCTTTTGAATCTTGACATTTGCAGGGAAATACTTCGTGAAGTCTTTGTCTTAAATGTTTCCCAAGTGAGGGGATCCTCACGTAGGAGTAATCCAGGATGAGAAGCTTCCCACCAATGTTCAGCTTCATCCTCCAACTTATAAGCAGCAAAGATGACTTTCTGCTCATCAGTACACTGCATGGCCCTGAAGATCTTCTCAAGGTGTTTCACCCACCTCTCAGCGGCCATTGGGTCATAATTCCCATGAAAAGATGGGGGATCCCTTTTGCAGAACTCCGTCAGTCCCAACTGTTGAGGAACGACAAGTCCCGCATTAGGATTGCCATCATGCTGCGGTCCAGGCATACGGTCTATGGCTTGAGCCAAATGTGCAAGCACAGCCACCAGACCATCACCTTCATTAGTATTTGCAGTGGGTTGGCCTCGGCCTCTGCCTCGACCTCCACTACGTGTTCGCCCTAGTCCACTCATAACTCTGTATACAGCACAGAAAATATCGGGTTGATCAGTCCCAACTCCCCACATGCAATACATCAGAAGTATATGAAAAGCTATAGGCATACATCCTAAGTGCTCAGTATAACTCTAGACCCATAAAGTTACAGTCCTCTAGGAAAAACTGCTCTGATACCACGATTGTAAGACCTATTAGTTACTATGTTATTTACCAACCATAAGCCTTACGTGGAATATATAAATATAGAAAATTCGGCAGCGTTTCATTTGTTTCTTGAACATTACCACAAAATATAACATAAGCAGCGGATTTCGAACAACCATTTCACACCAACCAGAGTACATATATTATATATATACACATACACATATATCATCAAGAGATCTCAGATCTCAACCAAAATATTATCAGAGTATGCAACGTTATACAAGTGTAATCTAAACACTATCCTGACTGAGCACACTAAACATATACGGAACCGAGTACATCAAAGGTAGTATTCAGTTCCCTGTCATATTTACATCAAAAGAATGTGATACACTTCCTATTATAGTTACATCACGGAGCTTAACTCCACCAAAAATATAAATCCCAAAATAACCAACAGAATCCTCCGTACTTAACCCGTAGAGGGTCCGGGGTGTTCCTGCGAATCTGAAAAAGAGGTGGTGAGAACAACTTCCCAGTGAATATGAATAACTTGCAGATAAAGTATAAATGTAAGTAAAGAGCAAGTATAACGCAATTCACAATATGTCAAGTAACACCTACCAACCAATGCAATGGATGAATGCACATGATGTTCACACCTTTTATTCACACTTTTTCTTTCTCCACTCCTCTTGTTGTGCACTAACCCCTTTCGGTTAGGCCCTCGCAATATGCATATGAATGTGTTATGCCAATTCCGTTTCCTTCTAGCTAATAAGCTAGGCACCCCTCTGTTTTGTACACTAACCCTTTCCGGTTAGGTCACCTCGCAATGCAATGCAAATAAGTATGCCATTTCATTTCCATCTAGCTCATCAGCTAGGCACCCCTCTGTTTTGTACACTAACCCCTTCCGGTTAGGCCATCTCGCTATGCAATGCAATGTTCTCATACTCATATCATGCTCATTCATAATATCATCATAATAGCATTACATGTAATCAATTCAAGCATATACAACACATGACCATCATACTCAACTCTATCAAGCATTCTTACTTAGTTACAATAGTGCTAAGTCACTTCTATCAAGCATTCTTACTTAGCTACACATCTCATTCTAATGCTAAGTCATTCTTTATCCTAAACCTAGCATATGGTATCAAGACCCTAGGCATAAGCATCACAATATCACAAAGCAGTCAACCACGGCCCATTTCGTGGTGGTAACCACGACCCACGGTTCAGAAAACAAAACTCAACAAATTGGGAACAGAGACAACCACGGCCTGCCCCTGGTTGGCACCACACCCGTGGTCTGGACCACGGCCAGCCCCTGGTGGCCACCACACCCGTGGTCAGATTTCAGCACACAACATTTTCTTTCCAGAGCCAACCACGGCCAGCCCGTGGTGGGGACCACGCCGTGGTTGGGCACGAGACACCAACATTTCCTATCCAGAGAGGACCACGGCCGGGCCGTGGTGGGGACCACGCCCGTGGTTGGCCTTCTGGGCAGGAATAGTGCCACGCCCAACACATCCTTAAAACCCAAGTTTTCCCCTTAGAATTCATGTCCTCAAATCCATCAAGTATACCAACCATAACACTCATTTTTCCTAAACCCTAATCCTTGAAAACATGTAATAAAAACACATCCAACCTCAAGCATAGGTGAAAACCCTAGATTCAAGCTTAATCATACATCATACACTTTCACTCTAAGAACATCATACAATAGCACAAGTAAATCCACACTCACCTTGAGTGCTCCTAGCTTGATTCCAAGATGGGATTGGTAGTCAAGACAACCTTCCCTTCAACTTCCTTCAAAACACTCAAGCAAAACAACCAACTTTTAGACATGGGTGTTCTTGATTCTTAGGGATGAAAATGAGTTTCTCAAGAAACTAATACCATAGGATTGAAGAAGAGATCATAGTGATCAATAACCATCAAATAACCTAAGCCAAAAGGTGTATAAAAACACTTACTTTGGACCCTTGAACTTGGAGCAAGCTTTGGCTATGGAAACTTAGCAAATTTGGAGAAGATGAGCCCTTTGGCTCTCCCTATAGGATCGGTTCACTTAAGCAAGAGGGAGGGGATGTGAAATGTCCATTTTGCCCCTCCCTTAAAGGAAGAATCACTAATTTGCCACTGAGGTGTAAAAAGACTAAAATACCCTTGTGATTTCTAAGAATTCCCAATAGGTCCTAACTTAGCCAGAGTAAATATAAGAGTTTAGATTTCACCTATTTCTTCCTTAGGTTCTACCGAGTTCACCGATATAGCCAGAATATCAAATCAATCATTCTAACTCAATCTATTACCATTTCTGTAACAGCACATATAAATCATCTAATTAATTTAACTAAGTCATAACATAGAAGTTCTTTTAATCAAAGATAAACCGAAAAGGAACCAATAGGCCTACAACTTTTAAACCACGATAGCTTGAGTCTTCAACTTCCGTGGGTGCTTCAAAAACATCTGTTGACTCCCCCATAAGCCGTCTAACCCATGAATTTCATGAAAACATGAATCACTTGGCCTAGATGTTATTTGAATCCATGATAATCTGAAACGGAATATATAGGCCATCAACTTTTAAACCACCACAGCATGAGTCTTGAACATTCGAGGGTGCTTGACAAACATCTGTTGATTCCCCCACAAGCCATCTAACCCATGAATTTCATAAAATCATGAATCACTTGGCCTTGAAGTTCTTTTTATCCAAGATAAACCGAAAAGGATGAAATAGGCCTACAACTTTGAAACCTCGATAGCTTGAGTCTTCAACCTCCGTGGGTACTTAACAAACATATGTTGACTCCCCCATAGGCCATCTAACTTATGTATTTCATGAAAACATGAATCAGTTGTCCTAGATGTTCTTTGAAACCAAGATAAACTGAAATGGACCGAAATAGGCCTACAACTTTTAAACCATGATCCCTTCAGTCTTCAACCTCCGTGGGTGCTTGACAAACATCTGTTGACTCCCCCATAAGCCATCTAACCCATGAATTTCATGAAATCATGAATCACTTGGCCTAGAAGTTCTTTTCATCCAAGATAAATCGAAAATGAACAAATAGGCCAACAACTTTTAAACCACGATGGCTTGAGTCTTCAACCTCCGTGGGTGCTTGACAAACATTTGTTGACTCCCCTATAAGCCGACTAACCCATGAATTTCATGATAACATGAATCACTTGTCCTAGATGTTATTTGAATCCATGATAAACTGAAATGGAATACATAGGCCAACAACTTTTAAACCACCAAAGCTTGAGTCTTGAACTTTTGAGGGTGCTTGACAAACATCTGTTGATTCCCCCACAAGTCATCTAACCCATGTATTTCATGAAAACATGAAACACTTGGCCATGAAGTTCTTTGAATCCAAGATAAACCGAAAACGAACAAATAGGCCTATAACTTTTAATCCAAGTTAGAGTGAATCTTCAACCTCCATGGGTGCTTGACAAACATCTGATGACACCACCATAAGCCATCTAACCCATGTATTTCAGGAAAACATGAATCACTTGGCCTAGAAGTTCTTTAAATCAAAGATAAACCGAAAAGGAACAAATAGGCCTACAACTTTTAAACCACGATAGCTTGAGTCTTCAACTTCCGTGGGTGCTTCAAAAACATCTGTTGACTCCCCCATAAGCCGTCTAACCCATGAATTTCATGAAAACATGAATCACTTGGCCTAGATGTTATTTGAATCCATGATAATCTGAAACGGAATATATAGGCCATCAACTTTTAAACCACCACAGCATGAGTCTTGAACATTCGAGGGTGCTTGACAAACATCTGTTGATTCCCCCACAAGCCATCTAACCCATGAATTTCATAAAATCATGAATCACTTGGCCTTGAAGTTCTTTTTATCCAAGATAAACCGAAAAGGATGAAATAGGCCTACAACTTTTAAACCTCGATAGCTTGAGTCTTCAACCTCCTTGGGTACTTAACAAACATATGTTGACTCCCCCATAGGCCATCTAACTTATATATTTCATGAAAACATGAATCACTTGGCCTAGATGTTCTTTGAAACCAAGATAAACTGAAATGGAACGAAATAGGCCTACAACTTTTAAACCATGATCCCTTCAGTCTTCAACCTCCGTGGGTGCTTGACAAACATCTGTTGACTCCCCCATAAGCCATCTAACCCATGAATTTCATGAAATCATGAATCACTTGGCCTAGAAGTTCTTTTCATCCAAGATAAATCGAAAATGAACAAATAGGCCAACAACTTTTAAACCACGATGGCTTGAGTCTTCAACCTCCGTGGGTGCTTGACAAACATTTGTTGACTCCCCTATAAGCCGTCCAACCCATGAATTTCATGATAACATGAATCACTTGTCCTAGATGTTATTTGAATCCATGATAAACTGAAATGGAATACATAGGCCAACAACTTTTAAACCACCAAAGCTTGAGTCTTGAACTTTTGAGGGTGCTTGACAAACATCTATTGATTCCCCCACAAGTCACTTAACCCATGTATTTCATGAAACCATGAAACACTTGGCCATGAAGTTCTTTGAATCCAAGATAAACCGAAAACGAACAAATAGGCCTATAACTTTTAATCCAAGATAGAGTGAATCTTCAACCTCCATGGGTGCTTGACAAACATCTGATGACACCACCATATGCCATCTAACCCATGTATTTCAGGAAAACATGAATCACTTGGCCTAGAAGTTCTTTAAATCAAAGATAAACCGAAAAGGAAAAAATTGGCCAACAAGTTTTAAACCTTGACAGCATGAGTCATTAACCTCCGTTCGTGCTTGACAAACATCTGTTGACTCCCCCATAAGCCATCTAACCCATGAATTTCATTAAATCATGAATCACGTGGCCTTGAAGTTCTTTTTATCCAAGATAAACAGAAAACGATCAAATAGGCCTACAACTTTTAAACCACGATAGCTTGAGTTTTCAACCTCCGTGGGTGCTTGACAAACATCTATTGACTCCCCCATAAGCCATCGAACACATAAATTTCATAAAAACATGAATCACTTGGCCAAGAAGTTCTTTGAATCCATGATAAACTGAAATGGAACAAACATGCCTACAACTTTTAAACCACGATAGCTTGAGTCTTTAATCTCAGTGGGTGCTTGACAAACATCTTTTGACTCCACCATAAGCCATCAAACCCATGTATATAAGGAAAACATGAATCACTTGGCCTAGAAGTTCTTTTAATCAAAGATAAACCGAAAAGGAACAAATAGGCCTACAACTTTTAAACCACGATAGCTTGAGTCTTCAACCTCCGTGGGTGCTTGACAAACATCTGTTGATTCCCTCAAAAGCCATCTAACTCATGTATTTCATGAAAACATGAATCACTTGGCCTAGAAGTTCTTTGAAACTAAGATAAACCAAAAAGGATCAAATAGGCCAACAACTTTTAATCCACGATCGTTTCAGTCTTCAACCTCCGTGGGTGCTAGACAAACATCTGTTGACTCCCCCATAAGCCATCTAACCCATGAATTTCATGAAATCATGAATCACTTGGCCTAGAAGTTCTTTTCATCCAAGATAAATCGAAAATGAACAAATGGGCCAACAGATTTTAAACCACGATGGCTTGAGTCTTCAACCTCCGTGGGTGCTTGACAAACATCTGTTGACTCCCCTATAAGCCGTCTAACCCATGAATTTCATTGAATCATGAATCACTTGGCCTTGAAGTTCTTTAAATCAAAGATAAACCGAAAAGGAACAAATTGGACTACAAGTTTTAAACCTTGATAGCATGAGTCTTTAACCTCCGTGCGTGCTTGACAAACATCTGTTGACTCCCCCATAAGCCATCTAACCCATGAATTTCATTAAATCATGAATCACTTGGCCTTGAAGTTCTTTTTATCCAAGATAAACAAAAAACGATCAAATAGGCCTAAAACTTTTAAACCACGATAACTTGAGTCTTCAACCTCCGTGGGTGCTTGACCATCATCTGTTGACTCCCCCATAAGCCATCTAACACAAAAATTTCATAAAAACATGAATCACTTGGCCAAGAAGTTCTTTGAATCCATGATAAACTGAAATGGAACAAACATGCCTGCAACTTTTAAACAACGAATGCTTGAGTCTTTAATCTCAGTGGGTGCTTGACAAACATCTTTTGACTCCGCCATAAGCCATCAAACCCATGTATATAAGGAAAACATGAATCACTTGGCCTTGAAATTCTTTTAAAAAAGATAAACCGAAAAGGTTCAAATAGGCCTAAGACTTTCAAACCACGAAAGCTTGAGTCTTCAACCTCCGTGGGTGCTTGCAAACATCTGTTGATTCCCCCAAAAGCCATCTAACTCATGTATTTCATGAAAACATGAATCACTTGGCCTAGAAGTTCTTTGAAACTAAGATAAACCCAAAAGGAACAAATAGGCCAACAACTTTTAAACCACGATAGCTTGAGTCTTCAACTTCCATGGGTGCTTCACAAACATCTGTTGACTTCCCCATAAGCCGTCTAACCCATGAATTTCATGAAAACATGAATCACTTGGCCTAGATGTTATTTGAATCCATGATAATCTGAAACAAAATATATAGGACTTCAACTTTCAAACCACCACAGCATGAGTCTTGAACATTCGAGGGTGCTTGACAAACATCTGCTGATTCCCCCACAAGCCATCTAACCCATGAATTTCATAAAATCATGAATCACTTGGCCATGAAGTTCTTTTTATCCAAGATAAACCGAAAAGGATGAAATAGGCCTATAACTTTTAAACCACGATACCTTGAGTCTTCAACCACCGTGGGTACTTGACAAACATATGTTGACTCCCCCATAAGCCATCTAACTCATGTATTTCATGAAAACATGAATCACTTGGCCTAGATGTTCTTTGAAACCAAGATAAACTGAAATGGAGCGAAATAGGCCTACAACTTTTAAACCACGATCGTTTCAGTCTTCAACCTCCGTGGGTACTTGACTAACATCTGTTGACTCCCCCATAAGCCATCTAACCCATGAATTTCATGAAATCATGAATCACTTGGCCTAGAAGTTCTTTTCATCCAATATAAATCGAAAATGAACAAATAGGCCAACAACTTTTAAACCACGATGGCTTGAGTCTTCAACCTCTGTGGGTGCTTGACAAACATCTGTTGACTCCCCTATAAGCCGTCTAACCCATGAATTTCATGATAACATGAATCACTTGTCCTAGATGTTATTTGAATCCATGATAAACTGAAGTGGAATACATAGGCCAACAACTTTTAAACCACCAAAGCTTGAGTCTTGAACTTTCGAGGGTGCTTGACAAACATCTGTTGATTCCCCCACAAGCCATCTAACCCATGTATTTCATGAAAACATGAAACACTTGGCCAAGAAGTTCTTTGAATCCAAGATAAACCGAAAACGAACAAATTGGCCTATAACTTTTAATCCAAGATAGAGGTAATCTTCAACCTCCATGGGTGCTTGACAAAAACATCTGATGACTCCACCATAAGCCATCTAACCCATGTATGACAGGAAAACATGAATCACTTGGCCTAAAAGTTCTTTAAATCAAAGATAAACTGAAAAGGAACAAATTGGCCTACAAGTTTTAAACCTTGATAGCATGAGTCTTTAACATCCGTGCGTGCTTGACAAACATCTGTTGACTCCCCCATAAGCCATCTAACCCATGAATTTCATTAAATCATGAATCACTTGGCCTTGAAGTTCTTTTTATCCAAGATAAACCGAAAATGATCAAATAGGCCGACAACTTTTAAACCACGATAGCTTGAGTCTTTAATCTCTGTGAGTGCTTGACAAACATCTGTTGACTCCCCCATAAGCCATTTACCCATGTATTACATGAAAACATGAATCACTTGGCCTAGAAGTTCTTTGAATGCAAGATAAACCGAAATTCAACAAATCTGCCTACAACTTTTAAACCACGATAGCTTGAGACTTACACCTCTGTGGGTGCTTTGACAAACATCTGTTGATTCCCCCGCAAGCCATCTAACCCATTTATTTCATTAAAATATGAATCACTTGGCCTAGAAGTTCTATGAATCCAAGATTAACTGAAAACGAACAAATAGGCCTACAACTTTTAAACCAAGATAGCTTGAGCCCTTAACCTCCGTGGGTGCTTGATAAACATCTTTTGACTCCACCATAAGCCATCAAACCCATGTACATAAGGAAAACATGAATCACTTGGCCTAGAACCGAAAAGGAACAAATATGCCTTCAAGTTTTATACCACAATAGCTAGATTCTTTAACCACCGTGGGTGCTTGACAAACATCTGTTGACTCCCCCATAAGCCATCTAACCTATGAATTTCATGAAATCCTGAATCACTTGGCCTAGAAGTTCTTTTCATCCAAGATAAATTGAAAAGGAACAAATAGGCCAATAACTTTTAAACCACAATGGCTTGAGTCTTCAACCTCCGTGGGTGCTTGACAAACATCTGTTGACTCTGCCATAAGCCGTCTAACCCATGAAATTCATGAAAACATGAATCACTTAGCCTACATGTTATTTGAATCCATGATAAACTGAAATGAAATATATAGGCCTACAACTATTAAACCACCACCGCTTGAGTCTTGAACATTCGAGGGTGCTTAACAAACATCTGTTGATTCCCTCACGAGCCATATAACCCATGTATTTCATGAAAACATAAAACACTTGGCCAAGAAGTTCTTTTAATCCAAGTTAAACCGAAAACGAACAAATAGGCCTATAACTTTTAACCCAAGATAGAGTGAGTCTTCAACCTCCATGGGTGCTTGACAAACATCTGATGACTCCACCATAAGCCATCTAACCCATGTATTTCATGAAAACATGAATCACTTGGCCTAGAAGTTCTTTTAATCGAAGATAAACCGAAAAGGAACAAATAGGCCTACAACTTTTAAACCACGATAGCTTGAGTCTTCAACCTCCGTGGGTGCTTGACAAACATCTGTTGATTCCCCCAAAAGCCATCTAACTCATGTATTTCATGAAAACATGAATCACTTGGCCTAGAAGTTCTTTGAAACTAAGATAAACCCAAAAGGAACAAATAGTCCAACAACTTTTAAACCACGATAGCTTGAATCTTCAACTTCCGTGGGTGCTTGACAAACATCTGTTGACTCCCCCATAAGCCGTCTAACCCATGAATTTCATGAAAACATAAATCACTTGGCCTAGATGTTATTTGAATCCATGATAAACTGAAATTTAATATATAGGCCTACAACTTTTAAACCACCACAGCATGAGTCTTGAAAATTCGTGGGTGCTTGACAAACATCTGTTGAATCCCCCATAAGCCATCTAACCCATGAATTTCATAAAATCATGAATCACTTGGCCTTGAAGTTCTTTTTATCCAAGATAAACCGAAAAGGATGAAATAGGCCTACAACTTTTAACCCACGATAGCTTGAGTCTTCAACCGCCGTGGGTACTTGACAAACATATGTTGACTCCCTCATAAGCCATCTAACTCATGTATTTCATGAAAACATGAATCACTTGGCCTAGATGTTCTTTGAAACCAAGATAAACTGAAATGGAATGAAATAGGCCTACAACTTTTAAACCCCCAAAGCTTCAGTCTTCAACCTCCGTGGGTGCTTGACAAACATCTGTTGACTCCCCCATAAGCCGTCTAACCCATGAATTTCATGAAAACATAAATCACTTGGCCTAGATGTTATTTGAATCCATGATAAACTGAAATTTAATATATAGGCCTACAACTTTTAAACCACCACAGCATGAGTCTTGAAAATTCGTGGGTGCTTGACAAACATCTGTTGATTCCCCCATAAGCCATCTAACCCATGAATTTCATAAAATCATGAATCACTTGGCCTTGAAGTTCTTTTTATCCAAGATAAACCGAAAAGGATGAAATAGGCCTACAACTTTTAACCCACGATAGCTTGAGTCTTCAACCTCCGTGGGTAATTGACAAACATATGTTGACTCCCTCATAAGCCATCTAACTCATGTATTTCATGAAAACGTGAATCACTTGGCCTAGATGTTTTTTGAAACCAAGATAAACTGAAATGGAATGAAATAGGCCTACAACTTTTAAACCCCCAAAGCTTCAGTCTTCAACGTCCGTGGCTGCTTGACAAACATCTGTTGACTCCCCCATAAGCCGTCTAACCCATGAATTTCATGAAAACATAAATCACTTGGCCTAGATGTAATTTGAATCCATGATAAACTGAAATTTAATATATAGGCCTACAACTTTTAAACCACCACAACATGAGTCTTCAAAATTCGTGGGTGCTTGACAAACATCTGTTGATTCCCCCATAAGCCATCTAACCCATGAATTTCATAAAATCATGAATCACTTGGCCTTGAAGTTCTTTTCATCCAAGATAAATCGAAAATGAACAAATAGGCCAACAACTTTTAAACCACGATAGCTTGAGTCTTCGACCTCCGTGGGTGCTTGACAAACATCTGTTGACTCCCCCATAAGCCGTCTAACCCATGAATTTCATGAAAACTTGAATCACTTGGCCTAGATGTTATTTGAATCCATGATAAACTGAAATGGAATATATAGGCCAACAACTATTAAACCTCCAAAGCTTGAGTCTTGAACATTCGAGGGTGCTTGACAAACATCTGTTGATTCCTTCACGAGCCATATAACCCATGTATTACATGAAAACATAAAACACTTGGCCAAGAAGCTTTTTAATCCAAGTTAAACCGAAAACGAACAAATAGGCCTATAACATTTAACCCAAGATAGAGTCAGTCTTTAACCTCCATGGGTGCTTAACAAACACTTGATGACTCCACCATAAGCCATCTAACCGATGTATTTCAGGAAAACATGAATCACTTGGCCTAGAAGTTCTTTTAATCGAAGATAAACCGAAAAGGAACAAATAGGCCTACAACTTTTAAACCACAATAGCTTGAGTCTTCAACCTCCGTGGGTGCTTGACAAACATCTGTTGATTCCCCCAAAAGCCATCTAACTCATATATTTCATGAAAACATGAATCACTTGGCCTAGAAGTTCTTTGAAACAAAGATAAACCCAAAAGGAACAAATAGGCCAACAACTTTTAAACCAGGATAGCTTGAGTCTTCAACTTCCGTGGGTGCTTGACAAACATCTGTTGACTCTCCCATAAGCCGTCTAACCCATGAATTTCATGAAAACATGAATCACTTGGCCTAGATGTTCTTTGAATCAAAGATAAACCGAAAACGAACAAATAGGCATATAATTTTTAACCCAAGATAGAGTGAGTCTTCAACCTCCATGGGTGCTTGAGAAACATCTGTTGATTCCCCCGCAAGCCATCTAACCCATGTATTTCATGAAAACATGAAGCACTTGGCCAAGAAGTTCTTTGAATCCAAGATAAACCGAAAACGAACAAATAGGCCTATAACTTTTAACCCAAGATAGAGTGAGTCTTCAACCTCCATGGGTGCTTGACAAACATCTGTTGATTCCCACGCAAGCCATCTAACCCAAGTATTTCATGAAAACATAAAACACTTGGCCAAGTAGTTCTTTGAATCCAAAATAATCCGAAAACGAACAAATAGGCATATAATTTTTAACCCAAGATAGAGTGAGTCTTCAACCTCCATGGGTGCATTACAAACATCTGTTGATTCCCCCGCATGACATCTAACCCATGTATTTCATTAAAACATGAATCACTTGGCCTAGAAGTACTTTTAATCAAAAATAAACCGACAAGGAACAAATAGGCCTACAAGGTTTAAAACTTGATTGCTTGAGACTTTAACCGCCGTACGTCCTGGACAAACATCTGTTGACTCCTCCAAAAGCCATCTAACTCATGTATTTCATGAAAACATGTATCACTTGGCCTTGAAGTTTTTTGAAACTAAGATAAACCTAAAAGGAACAAATAAGCCAACAACTTTTAAACCACGATAGCTTGAGTCTTCAACTTCCGTGGGTGCTTGACAAACTTCTGTTGACTCCCCCATAAGCCGTCTAATCCATGAATTTCATCAAAACATGAATCACTTGGCCTAGATGTTATTTGAATCCATGATAAACTGAAATGGAATATATAGGCCTACAACTTTTAAACCACCACAGCATGAGTCTTGAAAATTCGAGGGTGCTTGACAAACATCTGTTGACTCCCCCAAAAGCCATCTAAACCATGAAATAACCAAGTGAAACACAAGAAGGGGGGTTGAATTGTGTTTCTTAACCCTTTTTGAAAATTAATAAAAGATTTTCCTTTTCAATAGAAAATAGAACACAGCGAAGGATAAAGTTTAGCAAGCAAAGAGCTTAGGACCAACACCGCTTAGTCCTATTGGACTCTAAGGATTTTGAAAAGACTTTTAATAAAATGGTTAACACGTTCTAAAACCAAATAAAAAGATCTTTGTTAATAAACACAATGGTAAACCCCAGAGGTTAGTGAATATAATAAAGCACACTAGAAGAGAAGAGAAGCTTACACACGAGATTTATCCTGGTTCACTCTTATCAACCAAGAGCTACGTCCAGTCCCTTCAACCAGAAGGATTTTCCAACTAATCTTTTTCACGATTACAAGTATTATGCACCTCTTCAGGTAACAAGTATTTTCAACCTCTTCAGGTTCTATCTCACAAGTATTCTTTTACACACAGCCTCTTCAGGCTTACAATGCTTAAGATGAATAAGTGAAAGTAGATGAAAGCTTGAGTTTAAAACTCACTGACAAATGAGAATAGACAATAGAGATCTCAAGGCTTTTTCTTTTTACACGTATATGGAAATCCAAGAAGAAATAAAGCTTTTTAGACTTTGTAGGATGCTTCGGCAAAGATCTCTCAGTTTCCTCAAGTGCTGCTTCTTCTCTTTATAAGTAAGAACAAATTGAGCAGACTTCATGGGCTAGATCGTCCAACGGAAACATTTATTACCGTTCTGAGTAGCATTAAATGCATCTACTGGAAAAGTGCTGAACTTCTTCTGATGGTGACTTTTATTCTCTGAGATTTCCAATCAATGAAAACAAAGTCCTGATTTGTCTAAGATTGCAGACGGTTTCTTATTTGCAGATCTTTGTAGTTGTTAGACAATGTCAGCAAAAGTGGCTTAGTTGACTTCTTTTGTCGCCGTGAGCTGTCAGAGTTCTTTTCTAGCATTTAATGAGGAACAGTTCTTCATTTTTGAAATTTCACTTGGACGAGAGCTTGAGCTTGAACTTTGAAAGAGTGAGTTGAGTCCGAGCTTTGGCATACAGATCGTATTGGACGAACTAATAAAAGGTAACAGTATATGCATACAAGTATTGGACGCACCAATAGTAAAAGTATATAATACATTTATTGGACCCACAAAGAGTTATAGCATATTGGACGCACGAAGAGTTATCTTTAAGCATAGAGCAGAATGGACGCACATACAAGTAGCGATTTGTTAATACTATTGTCGAAACACTTACTTGTTCAAACTAAATAAATATTTTTGTTATCCTCAAAACTTAAACAGGGAAAGCTACAGCTTTTAAGAATTTAGTACTTAAACCTTTTTATAAAAATTTGGTTTCAACAAACCATGTATTTCATGAAAACATAAAACACTTGGCCAAGTAGTTCTTTGAATCCAAAATAATCCGAAAACGAACAAATAGGCCTATAACTTTTAACCCAAGATAGAGTGAGTCTTCAACCACCATGGGTGCTTGACAAACCTCTGATGACTCCACCATAAGCCATCTAACCCATGTATATCTGGAAAACATGAATCACTTGGCCAAGAATTTCTTTTAATCAAAGATAAACCGAAAAGGAACAAATAGGCCTACAACTTTTAAACCACGATAGCTTGAGTCTTCAACCTCCGTGGGTGGTTGACAAACATTTGTTGATTCCACGAAAAGCCTTCTAACTCATGTATTTCATAAAAACATGAATCACTTGGCCTACAAGTTCATTGAAACTAAGATAAACCCAAAAGGACAAATAGGTCAACAACTTTTAAACCATGAGTGTTCAACCTCCGTGGGTGCTTGACAAACATCAGTTGACACCCCATAAGCCATCTAACCCATGTATTAGATGAAAACATGAATCACTTGGCCTAGAAGTTCTTTGATTCCAAGATAAACCGAAAAGCAACAAATAGGCCTACAACTTTTAAACCACAATAGCTTGAGACTGCAACCTCTGCGGGTGCTTTGACAAACATCTGTTGATTCCCCCGCAAGCCATCTAACCCATGTATTTCATTAAAACATTAATCACTTGGCCTAGAAGTTCTTTGAATCCAAGATTAACTAAAAACGAACAAATAGGCCTATGACAAGAGGTTGTCGAGACCCCGTCAAATAATAAAAATTACCGGTTCGCAAACTAATTTGTAGTATAGAGCATGAACCGAATCGTCTCTCAAGGATCCAAAAAGAACAAAGATTTAATCAGATCAAGATAATTAAAAGGGGGTTTTGATGATTTGAAAATATAATACATTAATTGAATTAAAGGAAAGTAATTAACAAATTGAAAGAAACAACCAATCCAAGGAAATTTACCGATCTTGAGTTTAACTCATCATTGATCACAAGGAATTCACTTAATTGCTAACCATGTTCTTGGCCTTAGATCATATCAAGACGCCTCAACATGATCCAAGAATCCTCTACTAGATAAGCATCTAGGATTTAATTAACCAAGGTTAGATAAAGTAAGCACCATCCAAACATAGATTAACTTAAGATCTAGAATTTATCCAAGCTAAACAATTTATCAAAAAGCTTTAATATATTGTTTAATCTTTATGATCCTCTTTGAATACATGATAATAAAGCTATTACCACATCAACATCCAAATCAAATTAAGCAATTTAATCTAGATAAAAATCAAAAGAGGAAGAAGAGAAACTTGAATAACAATTAAGCAACATGAACAAGCAAAACAAGATCTCCAAATTAAACAACAAGATGGCTAATCCCTTGGATTGATTATGAGAGCCTAGCCTTCCATGGATGGGAAGGAAGAACTCAGAATTTAAAGAACAAAAACGAAATTTCAAAGAGAATGGAGAAGAAGAGAAAGAAAACTCCCACAAATACTTAAACTTTCTTGAAACTTGCTTCCAAATTGAATGCCTCTAATACAAAGAGGTTGGGTCTATTTATACTAATCCTAGAAGCCAATTTGTACATGTACATAATCTGAATACAATCTATAAGAATATGAAAATTGTCAAAAATGGAAGCTTGATGCATGGTTGGTGGCTTGGTGCATGGTAGGTGGGTTGGTGTATGGCTGGTGGCTTTTAGTCAACAACTCTTATCCGACTTCTGGCTTCAAATTCATCACCTAGACTGTGCATTTTGGCTTGGATGTCTCATCAAAGTTGTAGCCAGTTGTCTCCTTGAAAATCTCCAATTTGAATCATGTCATTTGGACTTTTAGAACTCCAGAAATGCCAAAAACACTGCACCTACCTCAAGTTAGGTTGGAAGAACGCGTTTCCAAATTCAGACCAACTTGTAGCTTCCGAAGCATGCCTAAAACGACATTTATTGACAAAATGGTCTTCAGTGAAGTTGGAGATATGGGTCTTATCTTTCAAATGACCAAGTTTCAGCCCAATAGGAGGTCTATAACCCACTATATAGTCCAATATGTGCATACTGCCCAGATGGTTCCGTGACAGCAAACTCACTCTGTATTGCAAGGCTATTTTGGGCCCTTAGAAGTCCGATCCAGCTCTTGAGTTCTTCATGAAACTTGTAGATCCTTGTCTTAGCTTTCCAAAGACACCAAGATCACCTCAATTGGATCACCGAGTCCCAAGTTATGGCCTAACCAAGGAAGAAAGGTCAAAATGCATCAAAATCCGAAAATTATCCAATATTTACATTAAAACCCAATGAAGCCCAACAACATTAAACTCATCTAAAATACTAATATTGGGCACAATAAACATCTAATGAAGCCTAATACAAAGCTAACATAAGTGTCTCAAATTGATTGATCAAATTCCCCCACACTTAAGCTTTTGCACTCCCGAGCAAAACACATAAGAACAAAACTAAAGAAAAACAAGAAACATCATATTATTAAACTAAAAACATAAAAAACTGATTATACCTAATCTAATCCATTTTCGTAGGAAAACACGATGGCACTTAGCATGTGCCACAAGCCTTTAAACCCCTAGGTGTCCCTAGTGGACGAGTTATAGTCTCGTGAGGGTTTACTAGGATGATACCCACAAACATGTAATATTTTATTTAATCAATTCAACTAATTTTTAAATACAAGCATTGTATCAAATATAAACCATAATTAATAAGTCAAGTATGCTTAACAAAGAATAGTTGAATCAAATCAATTGAGAATAAAGTATAGCATAATCATGCTTTAATCAGAAATAGGCATGTTCAGATTGAGTAAAATTCTTCACAAGTGACACTCAAATCACACAAGGTGTTTAGGTTGACTGTTTACGCTCAACTCAGTCAAATTATGAAAGTATTTTACCATGGGCTTGCATATACATCAATTCTCCACTACTTAGATAAAATAAATTGCAAAAATCAAGAGGTCTTTCAAAAAGGTTGTATTGGAACTTATAAGGTGAAGGAAGGGAACAATATGGATAATAGCAGGTTAAAACCAAAGAGAATAAAAGAGCATTGAGGAGTAACTCAAGTAGAAAGAATAAAATTTTTACCCAAAACCATAAAATGCTCATTCTCTTCACACATTCCTTCCTTTTCTATTCTTTTATTTTTTTTGTTTTTTTGTTTTTTTTTTGTTTTTTGTTTTTTTGTTTTTTTTTGTACCAAGCATTTCGTATCAGAACACCAATTCCCCCACACTTAAATCATTGCAAGCAAAAGAACTTCTCCAATAAGAAAATCAATGCTCTCCCATTCGCTAAGGTAAGGTAAAACATGATTTTTCACTCAAAGCTTGTAATGAGCTAAGAACAAAGAAGAGGCAAATAGGCTCAGAGGGAGTTAATATTTGGATAAATGCAAGATAGGTTTATTTGGCCCAAGCAGCTAAGTCAAGAAAAATGCCTCTGTCATTTTCATGCAACATACAGACCAATGTAATCTCAAATCGATTCAATGCAAGTTCTAGAAAATAAATTCATAATTGACATCACTCATGAAAGAAAATAACCAAGTGTAAGTATCAAACTTGGAAAAGCCCAAAACTCACAAAGGTATGGAACATTCACTCAATTCAACCATGCCTTCTTCCTAATATCCACAATCATATACACATGTATATCATGAAAATGATTCAACTATAAACTGTTTTGCATACTTTTATCATCAATTAAGTTCAGATTCAGCACATGTTTGTATCAATATCAATTGAAAAGATCAAAATTGTGTGTGTGTGTGTGTGTGTGTTTTTTTTTTAAATATATACAAGAACAAAGATGATTTAAGACCTATTATGAAATGCAAGTTAAGATGCGTCTCAAGAGCAAAACTACTCCTTACTCTGCCATCATACATCTAATAAGTTAGTAACAATAAAGATTAGCTTGTTAGTTTTTTTTTTTTCACTAAACTATGTACATGGTAATGTCAACTATCCCTCCCCCCAACTAATTAAAAACATTGTCCCCAATGTCAAAATAAAGATAGGTAGAGTGTAGAAGGTCTTACCAGAAAACTGCAATTCGAGCCTGAAATAAGAAAAATTACAAAAAACTAAAACCGTAAGAGAAAACAAAAATTCACAAAGACAAAGTCAAATCAAGTTTTTGCTTTTTGCTGCTGCTGCCTTGTGCCAAATTCAGTGGAGCCATTGCTGGATCACGTTGTGGTACAAATGCATTGAGTTGATCGAGCAATTGTTCAGGAGTTGCAGCAGTTACAAGACTTTGACGTGTCGCTTGTGAGATAAACCTTTTTTCTACAGCATGATCAAGAAAACAAAACAAACTGTCATAAAAACCATTAACATTTAATATACCTATGGGTTTTTGGTGAAAGTTCTGCTGTGACCAGGATGTAATTTGGAAGAGCTCTTCCAAAGTTCCAAAACCACCAGGTAGGGCAATAAAGGCATCAGCATTTGCTATCATAATGTTCATGCGTTGGTGCATGCAAAATACCATTACTTCATCCCCTAATGTTTTTCCAATAGGTGTGCCGATAGATAAAGGACTGGGAATGACACCAAGGACTTTGCCACCTCCTAAATGTGCAGCAGTTGCGACACAACCCATTAACCCAAGACTACCTCCTCCGTAAACTAAATGGATTTCTCTCTCAGCTAGCACTCGACCAAGATGGTGTGCAATATTTACAAACTCTTTATCTTTCCCAGGATTAGATCCACAAAAGACACCAACACTCTTGATCCGACGAACTGAAGTGACTTCCATTTTCTCTTTTTTTTTTTGTACTCTCACCTTATCAATGATCTGAAGAGAGCAAAGTGCAATATTTAAAGAATCAAAACTCAAATGTAATAATTGCACCTATAAAGGAGGGGTAGAACCGTGTGTCAGGTAAGTTTGAAAATAAGCATAGCAATGATAATAGCTATATGACAAGGATAAAAGACTAATCTATATGTGTCAGAAGAAGTTTGAAAATATGCAATGCATATTTCAAAAGAATACGGCTACTTTTGATTTGAATTTTTTTTTTATTTTTTGATTTTTGATTTTTTTTTGATTTTTTTTTATTTTTATTTTTAATAAACAAGAAGAAAAAAAAAACAAAAATAAAAATAATACTTACAGGAGGTGTGATTGTGGCTCACAAATTCCTCTGGTTTTACGTCCAGTAATGGCTTGAATGCTCTCTATGGGCCAATGGTCGGCTTCCCATCCAATTTTCTTAAAAATTGGCAAACAAGGTCTTTTTGAGTCAGATTCCCGAGACTATAACGCTTATGTTCATCTTGAAATATTGGCCACAAATCGAGAAGTACTCTTTGCACATCTCCACTAGGATGCGTCTCAAGAGTCAATAGAATGTTATCTAAAGACTCCTTACTCATGCCATCCTTAATGAAGTCAATTTTATCAAGTCGATTTATAGACGCCATTCCAATTGATCTGCATTTTGTGTTACAGGTCCATCTTGCACATTTATAGCAGACTCGTAACCTTTTTGCTCTTCTCTTTTTTGCATATGAACTTTTGCCTAGCCCTGGCATATATGAAACAAGAACATCAGAAAATTCCCCTGTGATTCGGACCTTTGCTTCGATTATCCAGCGTATATCTGCAGGGATGCCGTTGTGCATAAGCATCCTTAACCTCTCAAACCTTGCACAATAAATGTTAGTTAAAGCATTTTGAGGGAGAGAAGGGAATCGCTTGCGGAGGTTGACAAGCTGATTATCCATTTTGAAAGAAAGAGAGAAGAAAAAACAAATTGAGTAAAATTATATACAAATTTCAGTGTTTGTGGGTAACTGAAGGGACCGAAAAAAAATTTCACGGAGTACCGTTATCCGCCATTTAACCGATGAAAAATCATCTGTCAACGAAAAATAAACAAAATTAAGACAGAAAAATCAAACTCTGATAGATTTTCTCACTTGGCACCGATTTTCTGTCTCGATTCCTGTGATTGCAAATAAGTCAAAGTTGAAGGATGAAAGAGTTAGAAAACTTGGGTTGCCTCCCAAGAAGCGCTACTTTTAATGTCCTTAGCCAGCGTGATTGAAGATTTTGCACGAGCGATGGGTCCTCCCTAATAATGATTCAATCTCTGGCAATTGACATTAATCGTGGCTTTTTCTTTTTTTTTGTCTTTTTTTTTCAACACAGTAGTGATCAATCATGGTAGAGGGCATCCTACAGTTAAACTTCCTCCACGAGGTTCTCTTGTGCTCCTTCATAAAAAATTTTGAGGCGGTGACCATTAACTTTGAACACTTTGTTGGTGGCTTCACTCTTAATTTCCACTGCACCATGAGGAAAAATGTTAGTGACAACAAACGGACCGTCCCACCTAGACCTTAATTTACCAGGCATCAACTTAAGGCGAGAATTAAACAAGAGAACTTTTTTGCCCAACTCGAAACTCCTTCCGAAGAATAAACTTATCATGGAAGGCTTTGGTCTTTTCTTTGTAGAGTCGGGAGCTCTCATAGGCATCTAGGCGGATCACTTCCAATTCTGTAATCGCAACTTCCGCTCTATGCCGGCTTGGCCAAATTCATGTTGCATTGCTTCACATTAATATGCTTTGTGCTCAATTTCTACTGGCAAGTGGCATGCCTTACCATAGACTATCCGATATGGAGACATCCCGATTGGAGTTTTGTAAGCGGTCCGGTAAGCCCAAAGAGCATCCTCAAGCCTCATGCTTCAATCCTTCCGATTAGGTTGGACTGTTTTTTCAAGTATGCGCTTGATCTCTCTATTGGAGACCTCGGCTTGACCATTAGTCTGGGGATGGTAAGGTGTAGAAACTTTATGCAACACGCCATATTTCCTCATCAATCCCTCCATGCTCCGGTTACAGAAATGTGTGCCTTGATCACTGATGATAGCTCTTGGGATTCCAAACCTGCAGAAAATCTATGATCTAACAAAATCCACAACAACTTTGGAATCATTAGTCCGAGTGGCTTTAGCCTCCACCCATTTTGATACATAATCAACAGCTAGCAAAATGTAAACATAACCAAAGGAAACAGGAAAAGGTCCCATGATATCAATACCCCATACGTCAAAGATTTCACAATACAGTAAGGTTGCTGGGGCATCTCATTCCTGCGAGAAATGTTCCCTGTTCTCTGACACTGTTCACAAGACTTACAGAACAAATATGCATCATGAAACAAGGTAGGCCAATATAAACCAGAGTCTAAAACTTTCCTAGCTGTACGTTGAGGCCCAAAATGTCCACCACATGCAAATGCATGACAAAAGCTAAGAACAAAATGAAACTCTTGATTAGGCACACATCGCCTAATAATTTGGTCACTAAAAAATCGCCACAGATATGGATCATCCCACACATAATATTTTGATTCACTCTTAAGTTTATAAATTTGTGCACGAGTGAAATGTGAGGGAAAAACTATAGCAACCAAGAAATTCACCATATTAGCAAACCAAGGGGAGGTGTTCTTACCTTGCAGCTGCATAAGCTGCTCATCTGGGAAGGAGTCCCGTACAGGGAAGGGATCTGAAGCCCTTTCAATGCGGCTCAAATGATCTGCCACTAGGTTCTCTGCTCCACTCTTGTCAAGGATCTCTATGTGAAACTCTTGGAGCAGTAGCATCCATCTTATTAGTCGGGCTTTGCCTCTCGGCTTCTTCAAAAGGAACTTCGTAGTCGCATGATCGATAAACACAACAACCTTAGAACCAAGCAAATATGATCTAAACTTATCCAAAGCAAAAACAATGGCTAAAAGTTCTTTTTCGGTTGTGGTATAGTTGGCACGAGCGACATCTAGAGTTCTGGAAGCATAGTATATCACATGAGAAGTTTTCCCCACTCTCTGTGCCAAGACTGCTCCTACTGCATAGTTAGAAGCATCACACATTAACTCAAATGGCAATGTCCAGTCAGGTGGCTGGATGATGGGGGTACTGGTCAAGGCCTACTTCAAGTGGTTGAAAGCTGCCTTGCACTTATCATCAAAATTAAACTCTACATCTTTCTGCAGTAAGTAGGAAAGTGGAAGAGCAATCTTGCTGAAGTCGGCAATGAAGCGCCTGTAGAAACCTGCATGACCAAGAAAAGAACGCACTTCCCGCACGCATGTGGGGTAAGATAAACAAGTAATTACATCAATCTTGGCAAGATCTACCTCAATGCCCTTACTGGATACTACATGGCCTAAAACTATACCTTGTTCTACCATAAAATGGCATTTCTCAAAATTTAGCACAAGGTTAGTCTCAATGCATCTTTGCAGTACTCTAGATAGGCTGGCTAAACATGAATCAAAAGAAGGACCATAGACAGTGAAGTCATCCATAAATACCTCCATGCACTCCTCTAAGAAATCAGAAAATATGCTCACCATACACCGTTGGAAGGTACCAGGGGCATTGCAGAGGCCGAAAGGGCATCCGTCTGTAAGCAAAGGTGCCGAAGGGACAAGTAAATGTGGTCTTCTCCTGATCCTCCGGTGCAATGTGGATTTGGAAGTATCCAGTGTAGTCATCTAAAAAGCAGTAATGGGACTTACCAGCCAACCGTTCCAGCATCTGATCAATGAACGGAAGGGGGTAATGATCTTTCCGAGTGGCTTGGTTAAGACGTCTGTAGTCAATGCAGACTCTCCAGCTATTCTGCACTCGGGTTGGAATGAGCTCATTCTTCTGGTTGGCCACGACAGTCACCCCGGATTTCTTTGGAACTACTTGCACCGGGCTCACCCACTTGCTGTCAGAGATGGGATAGATAATGCCGACTGCGATGGCTTGGTCACTTCTTTTTCACCACATCCGTAATGAGAGGATTCGATCTCCTCTAGGGTTGTCTCACTGGTTTAGTTTCCTCCTCAAGTAATATCCTGTGCATGCATGTGGAGGGGTTAATACCAGGAATATCTGCAAGTGTCCAACCAATTGCCCTTTTGTGTTGCTTCAAGACTTCCAATAATCTGGTTTCTTGCTCAGGTTGGAGGTGTTTGGCCATTATCACCGGGAGCCTCTCATCCTCTTCCAAGAATGCATACTTCAAATGCTCGGGCAAAGGCTTAAGTTCAATGGAGGGTGGTTGCTGGACTGACGATACTAGTTTTGGAACCAAAACTAAATCTGCTAAATTCTCAGCAGTTGTACCTGTACCTGCAAGCTGTGCACAATCTTGCAAAACAACATCATCATATCCTATGGGATCAAAAGAATCACACTTAGCAGCAGGATGAATGATAACATCATTAATAACAACATCATTGCCATTAATAACAGAAACAGAATCATCAATGTCAGCAGAATTAACAATAGCACATGATAAGTATGTAGAAATCTCAGCACAGGCTGCACACATTGCAGTGGGTTTACAACCAAAAAGTCCGAAGCAAGCAGAACAAGTATTACAAGCTATGCTATCAGTGTATCCTACAATTTCAGGAAACTCTGCCAACATATCAGCATGCATATCATCAACCAGTAAATCAATGACATCAAAATGAAAAACATAATGATCCTCTAAAGGGTATTTCATGGCATAAAAAATGTTAAACTGAATGATATCATCACCAAATTCCATGGAAATGGTACCAGCATGCACATCAATCTTAGTTTTAGCAGTTTTCAAAAATGGCCTACCTAAGATCAATGGGGGTGGGGAAGAGGCAGATTCATCTTCCATATTCAACACATAAAAATCACCGGGAATATTAAATTATTTACCCGAACCAGAACGTCTTCCAACACTCCTGCAGGTTGAGCAGTGCTTCGGTTTGCTAACTGAATGACAATGCCGGTGGATTTTAGCTCTCCCATATGCAATGAAGTGTAAACTGACTTTGGCATTACATTGATGGAGGCTCCCAAGTCTAGCAAGGCATGAGTGAACTGTTGGTGCCCTATGGTGCAAGGGATGGTAAAAGTGCCTGGATCCTTGCATTTGGGAGGCAGGTTGGGCTGAATCAAAGCAGAGACATTTCTCCCCATACTCACTTTTTCAGTGCCCTTTAGCTTCCTCTTATGGGTGCACATCTCTTTCAAGAACTTGGCATACTTGGGAATTTGTTTAATTGCCTCCAAGAGAGGTTTATTCATCTCAACCTTCTGAAAAGTCTCCATAATTTCCTTATCCAAGTCAGTCTCAACCATATGCCTCGGTTGTATCATTCGGTTGGGAAAAGGAAGAGGAATGTTGGAAGCTGACTTTTTTGGATGTTCACTTTTCTGTATCTTGAATTTTACGTCAGCTACTTTGGTTTGATCTAACTTTACGCTTGGATGTTGCAGATCATTTGTTCTTGAATGCACTCTGACATCTTGTTTTTCTGGGTCAATGGTAGAATCTGGAATTATCTGCTGTACTGGTCCATTGATTTGCCTACCACTGCGCAAAGCTATAGCACTAACATTGCCTCTAGGGTTTGGAGTGGTTTGAGAGGGTAATTGGCCAGAACCTTGTGACTTTAATTCATGAATAGATGTGGCAAGTTGGCCAATTTGAGTCTCCAAGTTCTGAATGGTGGTTTCAATTCTCTGTTGAAACTGGATGTTATTGGTGGCCAACTGTTTCACCAAATCCTCCAATGAGGGCTCGATTTTGTGGCTACAGGACCTTCTTCTTTGGAATGGTGGTCTACTTGGTCCAAAGATGTGGTCAAACCGATTTGTCCTTGCTTGTTCTTTGGAATGGTGGTCTATACTTGGTTTGGTGGTCACGATTTGATCCATTCCCATATCTCAGATTGGGATGGTCCCTCCAACCAGGGTTGTAAGTGTTGGAGAATGGATCATATTTCTGTTGTTGCTGCTGATGGAATTGTGGCTTCCCAGGAAATATACCAGCTGCAGCCACAGATTGGTCTTGAAACTTAGAATCATCTTGCAATGTGGGGCACGCATCTGTGGGATGAGAGGAACTAGAACATATGCTACAAACTCTTGCAGGGGTTTGCACACGTGGTTCGTGTTGTCCTATTGCCATCTGTCTAACCAAAGAAGTGAGCTCATCCAATCTATGTTCCACCCTTTGTTGATAAGCATGTGAAGAGGTATTAACTTCATTGACTACTCTGGTTGCAGCACCCATTCGAGTACCAAATTGCTGAGAATTTGCTGCCATGTTTGCAATTAAGTTTACGCGTATTGGAGTTTTATCTACCAATGCTCCACCACTTGCAGCATCAATCATACTTCTTTCCATTGGCATCAATCCTTCATAGAAGTATTGGATCAGCAGTTGATCACTAATTTGATGGTGTGGGCAGCTTGAGCATAATTTCTTGAATCTCTCCCAATACTCATGGAGAGTTTCACCACTGATTTGCCTTATGCCACAAATATCTTTCCTTATTGCAGCAGTTCTTGATGCAGGAAAGAACTTCTCCAGAAATAATCTTTTCATGTCATTCCAAGAAGTGATGGCAGCAGGTTGTAAGTAATACAACCAATCCTTAGTATAGTGGTAAGTATTCCCGCCTGTCACGCTGGTGACCCGAGTTCGATCCCCGGCAGCGGCGCCAAATTTGACAAGAGGTAGTCGAGACCCCATCAAATAATAAAAATTACCGGTTCGCAAACTAATTTGTAGTATAGAGCATGAACCAAATCGTCTCTCAAGGATCCAAAAAGAACAAAGATTTAATCAGATCAAGATAATTAAAAGGGGGTTTTGATGATTTGAAAATATAATACATTAATTGAATTAAAGGAAAGTAATTAACAAATTTAAAGAAACAACCAATCCAAGGAAATTTACCGATCTTGAGTTTAACTCATCATTGATCACAAGGAATTCACTTAATTGCTAACCATGTTCTTGGCCTTAGATCATATCAAGATGCCTCAACATGATCCAAGAATCCTCTACTAGATAAGCATCTAGGATTTAATTAACCAAGGTTAGATAAAGTAAGCACCATCCAAACATAGATTAACTTAAGATCTAGAATTTATCCAAGCTAAACAATTTATCAAAAAGCTTTAATATATTGTTTAATCTTTATGATCCTCTTTGAATACATGATAATAAAGCTATTACCACATGAACATCTAAATCAAATTAAGCAATTTAATCTAGATAAAAATCAAAAGAGGAAGAAGAGAAACTTGAATAACAATTAAGCAACATGAACAAGCAAAACAAGATCTCCAAATTAAACAACAAGATGGCTAATCCCTTGGATTGATTATGAGAGCCTAGCCTTCCATGGATGGGAAGGAAGAACTCAGAATTTAAAGAACAAAAACGAAATTTCAAAGAGAATGGAGAAGAAGAGAAAGAAAACTCTCACAAATACTTAAACTTTCTTGAAACTTGCTTCCAAATTGAATGCCTCTAATACAAAGAGGTTGGGTCTATTTATACTAATCCTAGAAGCCAATTTGTACATGTACATAATCTGAATACAATCTATAAGAATATGAAAATTGTCAAAAATGGAAGCTTGATGCATGGTTGGTGGCTTGGTGCATGGTAGGTGGGTTGGTGTATGGTTGGTGGCTTTTAGTCAACAACTCTTATCCGACTTCTGGCTCCAAATTCATCACCTAGACTGTGCATTTTGGCTTGGATGTCTTCATCAAAGTTGTAGCCAGTTGTCTCCTTGAAAATCTCTAATTTGAATCATGTCATTTGGACTTTTAGAACTCCAGAAATGCCAAAAACACTGCACCTACCTCAAGTTAGGTTGGAAGAACGTGTTTCCAAATTCAGACCAACTTGTAGCTTCAGAAGCATGCCTAAAAGACATCTATTGACAAAATTGTCTTCAGTGAAGTTGGAGATATGGGTCTTATCTTTCAAATGACCAAGTTTCAGCCCAATAGGAGGTCTATAACCCACTATATAGTCCAATATGTGCATACTGCCCAGATGGTTCCGTCACAGCAAACTAACTCTGTATTGGAAGGCTATTTTGGGCCCTTAGAATTCTGATCCAGCTCTTGAGTTCTTCATGAAACTTGTAGATCCTTGTCTTAGCTTTCCAAAGACACCAAGATCACCTCAATTGGGTCACCGAGTCCCAAGTTAGGGCCTAACCAAGGAAGAAAGATCAAAATGCATCAAAATCCGAAAATTATCCAATATTTACATTAAAACCCAATGAAGCCCAACAACATTAAACTCATCTAAAATACTAATATTGGGCACAATAAACATCTAATGAAGCCTAATACAAAGCTAACATATCAAATCGATTGATCAGCCTACAACTTCTAAACAAAGATAGCTTGAGTCTTCAACCTCTGTGGGTGCTTGACAAACATCTGTTGACTCCACCATAAGCCATCAAAGCCATGTATATAAGGAAAACATGAATCACTTGGCCTAGAAGTTCTTTTAATCAGAGATGAAACGAAAAGGAACAAATATGCCTACAACTTTTAAACTACGATAGCTTGTGTCTTCAACCTCCGTGGGTGCTTGACAAACATCTGTTGACTACCCCATAAGCCATCTAACCTATGACTTTCATGAAATCATGAATCACCTGGCCTAGAAGTTCTTTTTATTCAAGATAAACCGAAAAGGAACAAATAGGCCTACAACTTTTATACCACGATTGCTTGAGTCTTCAACCTCCGTGGGTGATTGACAAACATCTGTTGACTCCCCCACAAGCCGTCTAACCCATGAATTTATTTAAAACATGAATCACTTGGCGTAGATGTTCTATGAACCTAAAATAAACCGAAAAGGAACAAATATGCCTACAACTATTTAACCACGATAGCTTGAGTCTTGAACCTCCGTGGGTGCTTGACAAACATTTGTTCACTCCCCCATAAGCCGTCTAACCCATGAATTTCAAGAAAACATGAATCACTTGGCCTAGATGTTCTTTGAATCCAAGATAAACTGAAATGGAACGAAATAGGATTACAACTTTTAATCCACGACAGCTTGAGACTTGAACTTTCGTGGGTGCTTGACAAACATCTGTTGATTCCCCCACAAGCCATCTAACCCATGTATTTCATGAAAATATGAATCACATGGCCTAGACGTTCTTTGAATCCAAGGAAAACCGGAAACGAACAAATACGCCTATAGCTTTTAAACCAAAGTAGCTTGAGTCTTCAACCTCCATGGGAATTTGACAAACATCTGTTGACTCCACCATAAGCCATCTAACCCATGTATTTTAGGAAAACATGAATCACATGGCATAGAAGTTCTTTAAATAAAAGATAAACCGACAAGGAACAAATAGGCCTACAAGTTTTAAACCTTGATAGCTTGAGTCTTTAACCACCGTGCGTGCTTCACAAACATCTGTTGACTCCCCCATAAGCCATCTAACCCATGAATTTCATGAAATCAAGAATCGCTTGGCCTAGAAGTTATTTTTAACCAATATAAACCGAAAAGGAACAAATAGGCCTACAACTTTTAAACCACGATAGCTTGAGTCTTCAACCTCCGTGGGTGCTTGACAAACATCTGTTGCTCCACCATAAGCCATCAAAACCATGTATATAAGGAAAACATGAATCACTTGGCCTAGAAGTACTTTTAATCAGAGATGAACCGAAAAGGAACAATTATGCCGACAACTTTTAATCCACAGTAGCTAGAGTCTTTATCCACCGTGGGTGCTTGACAAACATCTGTTGACTCCCCCATATGCCATCTAACCCATGAATTTCATGAAATCATGAATCACTTGGCCTAGAAGATCTTTTCATCCAAGATAAATTGAAAAGGAACAAATAGGCCAACAACTTTTAAACCACGATGGCTTGAGTCTTCAACCTCCGTGGGTGCTTGACAAACATCTGTTGACTCCCCCATAAGCCATCTAACCATGTATTACATGAAAACATGAATCACTTGGCCTAGAAGTTCTTTGAAACCAAGATAAACCGAAATGCAACAAATAGGCCTACAACTTTTAAACCATGATAGCTTGAGTCTTCAACCTCTGTGGGTGCTTTGACAAACATCTATTGATTCCCCCGCAAGACATCTAACCCATGTATTTCATTAAAACATGAATCACTTGGCCTAGAAGTTCTTTGCATCCAAGATTAACTGAAAACAAACAAATAGGCCTAGAACTTTTAACCCAAGTAGCTTGAGTCTTCAACCTCCGTGGGTGCTTGACAAACATCTGTTGACTCCACCATAAGCCATCAAACCCATGTATATAAGGAAACTTGAATCACTTGGCCTAGAAATTCTTTGAAACTAAGATAAACCCAAAAACAACAAATAGGCCAACAACTTTTAAACCACGATAGCTTGAGTCTTTAACCTCCGTGGGTGCATGACAAACATCTGTTGATTCCCCCACAAGCCCTCTAACCCATGTATTCATTAAAAACATAAAACACTTGGCCAAGTAATTCTTTGAATCCAAAATAAACCGAAAATGAACAAATAGGCCTATAACTTTTAACCCAAGATAGAGTGAGTCTTCAACCTCCATGGGTGCTTGACAAACCTCTGATGACTCACCATAAGCCATCTAACCCATGAATTTCAGGAAAACATGAATCACTTGGCCTAGATGTTATTTGAATCCATGATAAATTGAAATGGAACGAAATAGGCCTACAACTTTTAAACCTTGAGTCTTCAACCTCCGTGGGAGCTTGACAAACATCTGTTGACTCCCCGATAAGCCTTCTAACACATAAATTTCATGAAAACATGAATCACTTGGCCTAGAAGTTCATTGAATCCAAGATAAACTGAAATGGATCAAACATGCAACCAACTTTTAAACCACGATAGCTTGAGTCTGTAATCACCGTGGGTGCTTGACAAACATCTGTCGACTCCCCCATAAGCTATCTAACCCATGTATTAGATGAAAACATGAATCACTTGGCCTAGAAGTTCATTGATTCCAAGATAAACCGAAAAGCAACAAATAGGCCTACAACTTTTAAACCATGACAGCTTGCTTCTTCAACCTCTGTGGGTGCTTTGTCAAACATCTGTTGATTCCCTCGCAAGACATCTAATCCATGTATTTCATTAAAACATGAATCACTTGGCCTAGATGTTCTTTGAATCCAAGATAAGTCGAAAAGGAACAAATAGGCCAACAACTTTTAAACCACTATAGCTTGAGTCTTCAACCTCTGTGGGTGCTTTGTCAAACATCTGTTGATTCCCCCGCAAACCATCTAACCCATGTATTTCATTAAAACATGAATCACTTGGCCTAGAAGTTCTTTGAATCCAAGATTAACTGAAAACGAACAATTAGGCCTACAACTTTTAAACCAAGATAGCTTGAGTCTTCAACCTCCGTGGGTGCTTGACAAACATCTGTTGACTCCACCATAAGCCATCAAACCCATGTATATAAGGAAAACATGAATCACTTGGCTAGAAGTTCTTTTAATCAGAGATGAACCGAAAAGGAACAAATATGTCTACAACTTTTAAACCACAATAGCTAGAGTCTTTAACCACCGTGGGTGCTTGACAAACATCTGTTGACTCCCCCATAAGCCATCTAACCCATGAATTTCATGAAATCATGAATCACTTGGCCTAGATGTTCTTTGAATCCAAGATAAACTGAAATGGAACGAAATAGGCCTACAACTTTTAATCCACGACAGATTGAGACTTGAACTTTCGTGGGTGCATGACAAGCATCTACTGATTCCCCCACAAGCCATCTCACCCATGTATTTCATGAAAACATGAAACACTTGGCCAAGAAGATCTTTGAATCCAAGATAAATCAAAAACGAACAAATAGGCATATAATTTTTAACCCAAGATAGAGTGAGTCTTCAACTTCCATGGGTGCTTTACAAACATCTGTTGATTCCCCCGCAAGACATCTAACCCTTGTATTTCATTAAAACATGAATCACTTGGCGTAGAAGTACTTTTAATCAAACATAAACCGACAAGGAACAAATAGGCCTACAAGTTTTAAACCTTGATAGCTTGAGACTTTAACCGCCGTGCGTGCTTGACAAACATCTGTTGACTCCACCAAAAGCCATCTAACTCATGAATTTCTTGGCCTAGAAGTTCTTTGAAACTAAGATAAACCCAAAAAGAACAAATAGGCCAACAACTTTTAAACCACGATAGCTTGAGTCTTTAACCTCCGTGGGTGCATGACAAACATCTCTTGATTCCCCCACAAGCCATCTAACCCATGTATTTCATGAAAACATAAAACACTTGGCCAAGTAGTTCTTTCAATCCAAAATAAACCGAAAACGAACAAATAGGCCTATAACTTTTAACCCAAGATAGAGTGAGTCTTCAACCTCCATGGGTGCTTGACAAACCTCTGATCACTAACCATAAGCCATCTAACCCATGTATTTCAGGAAAACATGAATCACTTGGCCTAGAATTTCATCTAATCAAAGATAAACCGAAAAGGAACAAATAGGCCTACAACTTTTAAACCACGATAGCTTGAGTCTTCAACCTCCGTCGGTGCTTGACAAACATTTGTTGATTCCACGAAAAGCCATCTAACTTATGTATTTCATGAAAACATGAATGACTTGGCCTAGAAGTTCTTTGAAACTAAGATAAACCCAAAAGGAACAAATAGGCCAACAACTTTTAAACCTTGAGTCTTCAACCTCCGTGGGTGCTTGACAAATATCTGTTGACTCCCAGATAAGCCATCTAACACCTAAATTTCATGAAGAAATGAATCACTTGGACTAGAAGTTCTTTGAATCCAAGATAAAATGGATCAAACATGCAACCAACTTTTAAACCACGATAGCTTGAGTCTGTAATCACCGTGGGTGCTTGACAAACATCTGTCGACTCCCCCACAAGCCATCTAACCCATGTATTAGATGAAAACATGAATCACTTGGCCTAGAAGTTCATTGATTCCAAGATTAACTGAAAACGAACAATTAGGCCTACAACTTTTAAACCAAGATAGCTTGAGTCTTCAACCTCCGTGGGTGCTTGACAAACATCTGTTGACTCCACCATAAGCCATCAAACCCATGTATATAAGGAAAACATGAATCACTTGGCTAGAAGTTCTTTTAATCAGAGATGAACCGAAAAGGAACAAATATGTCTACAACTTTTAAACCACAATAGCTAGAGTCTTTAACCACCGTGGGTGCTTGACAAACATCTGTTGACTCCCCCATAAGCCATCTAACCCATGAATTTCATGAAATCATGAATCACTTGGCCTAGATGTTCTTTGAATCCAAGATAAACTGAAATGGAACGAAATAGGCCTACAACTTTTAATCCACGACAGATTGAGACTTGAACTTTCGTGGGTGCATGACAAGCATCTACTGATTCCCCCACAAGCCATCTCACCCATGTATTTCATGAAAACATGAAACACTTGGCCAAGAAGATCTTTGAATCCAAGATAAATCAAAAACGAACAAATAGGCATATAATTTTTAACCCAAGATAGAGTGAGTCTTCAACTTCCATGGGTGATTTACAAACATCTGTTGATTCCCCCGCAAGACATCTAACCCTTGTATTTCATTAAAACATGAATCACTTGGCCTAGAAGTACTTTTAATCAAAAATAAACCGACAAGGAACAAATAGGCCTACAAGTTTTAAACCTTGATAGCTTGATACTTTAACCGCCGTGCGTGCTTGACAAACATCTGTTGACTCCACCAAAAGCCATCTAACTCATGAATTTCTTGGCCTAGAAGTTCTTTGAAACTAAGATAAACCAAAAAGGAACAAATATGCCTACAACTTTTAATCCACAATAGCTAGATTCTTTAACCACCGTGGGTGCTTGACAAACATCTGTTGATTCCCCCACAAGCCATCTAACCCATGTATTTCATGAAAACATAAAACATTTGGCCAAGAAGTTCTTTCAATCCAAAATAAACCGAAAACGAACAAATAGGCCTATAACTTTTAACCCAAGATAGAGTGAGTCTTCAACCTCCATGGGTGCTTGACAAACCTCTGATCACTAACCATAAGCCATCTAACCCATGTATTTCAGGAAAACATGAATCACTTGGCCTAGAATTTCATCTAATCAAAGATAAACCGAAAAGGAACAAATAGGCCTACAACTTTTAAACCACGATAGCTTGAGTCTTCAACCTCCGTCGGTGCTTGACAAACATTTGTTGATTCAACGAAAAGCCATCTAACTCATGTATTTCATGAAAACATGAATCACTTGGCCTAGAAGTTCTTTGAAACTAAGATAAACCAAAATGGAACAAATAGGCCAACAACTTTTAAACCTTGAGTCTTCAACCTCCGTGGGTGCTTGACAAATATCTGTTGACTCCCAGATAAGCCATCTAACACCTAAATTTCATGAAGAAATGAATCACTTGGACTAGAAGTTCTTTGAATCCAAGATAAAATGGATCAAACTTGCAACCAACTTTTAAACAACGATAGCTTGAGTCTGTAATCACCGTGGGTGCTTGACAAACATCTGTCGACTCCCCCATAAGCCATCTAACCCATGTATTAGATGAAAACATGAATCACTTGGCCTAGAAGTTCATTGATTCCAAGATAAACCGAAAAGCAACAAATAGGCCTACAACTTTTAAACCATGACAGCTTGCTTCTTCAACCTCTGTGGATGCTTTGTCAAATATTTGTTGATTCCCCCGCAAGCCATCTAACCCATGTATTTCATTAAAACATGAATCACTTGGCCTAGATGTTCTTTGAATCCAAGATATATCGAAAAGGAACAAATAGGCCAACAACTTTTAAACCACGATTGCTTGAGTCTTCAACCTCCGTGGGTGCTTGACAAACATCTGTTGACCCCACCATAAGCCATCAAAGCCATATATATAAGGAAAACGTGAATCACTTGGCTTAGAAGTTCTTTGATTCCAAGATAAACCGAAAAGCAACAAATAGGCCTACAACTTTTAAACTACGACAGCTTGCTTCTTCAACCTCTGTGGGTGCTTTGTCAAACATCTGTTGATTCCCCCGCAAGCCATCTAACCCATGTGTTTCATTAAAACATGAATCACTTGGCCTAGATGTTCTTTGAATCCAAGGTAAACCAAAAAGGAACAAATAGGCCAACAACTTTTAAACCACGATTGCTTGAGTCTTCAACCTCTGTGGGTACTTTACAAACATCTGTTGACTCCCCCATAAGCCGTCTAACCCATGAATTTCTTGAAAACATGAATCACTTGGCCTAGATGTTCTTTGAATCCATGATAAGCTGAAATGGAACGAAATAGGCCGACAACTTTTAATCCATGACAGCTTGAGACTTGAACTTTTGTGGGTGCGTGACAAACATCTGTTGATTCCCCCACAAGCCATCAAACCCATGTATTTCATGAAAATAAGAATCACTTGGCCGAGAAGTTCTTAGAATCCAAGATAAATCGGATATGAACAAATAGGCCTATAGCTATTAAACCAAGATAGCTTGAGTCTTCAACCTCCATGGGTGTTTGACAAACATCTGTTGACTCCACCATAAGCCATCTAACCCATGTATTTCAGGAAAACATGAATCACATGGCCTAGAAGTTCTTTAAATCAAAGATAAACCGAAAAGGAACAAATAGGCCTACAACTTTTAAACCACGATAGCTTGAGTCTTCAACCTCCGTGGGTGCTTGACAAACATCTGTTGACTCCACCATAAGCCATCAAAACCATGTATATAAGGAAAACATGAATCACTTGGCCTAGAAGTACTTTTAATCAAAGATGAACCGAAAAGGAACAATTATGCCGACAACTTTTAATCCACAGTAGCTAGAGTCTTTATCCACCGTGGGTGCTTGACAAACATCTGTTGACTCCCCCATATGCCATCTAACCCATGAATTTCATGAAATCATGAATCACTTGGCCTAGAAGATCTTTTCATCCAAGATAAATTGAAAAGGAACAAATAGGCCAACAACTTTTAAACCACGATGGCTTGAGTCTTCAACCACCGTGGGTGCTTGACAAACATCTGTTGACTCCCCCATAAGCCATCTAACCATGTATTACATGAAAACATGAATCACTTGGCCTAAAAGTTCATTGATTCCAAGATAAACCGAAAAGCAACAAATAGGCCTACAACTTTTAAACCATGACAGCTTGCTTCTTCAACCACTGTGGGTGCTTTGTCAAACATCTGTTGATTCCCCCGCAAGCCATCTAACCCATGTATTTCATTAAAACATGAATCACTTGGCCTAGGTGTTCTTTGAATCCAAGATAAACCGAAAAGGAACAAATAGGCCAACAACTTTTAAACCACGATTGCTTGAGACTTCAACCTCTGTGGGTGCTTTACAAACATCTGTTGACTCCCCCATAAGCCGTCTAACCCATGTATTTCTTGAAAACATGAAACACTTGGCCAAGAAGTTCTTTGAATCCAAAATGAACTGAAAACGAACAAATAGGCCTATAACTTTTAACCCAAGATAGAGTGAGTGTTCAACCTCCATGGGTGCTTGACAAACCTCTGATGACTCAACCATAAGCCATCTAACCCATGTATTTCAGGAAAACATGAATCACATGGCCTAGAAGTTCTTTCAATCAAAGATAAACCGACAAGGAACAAATAGTCCTACAAGTTTTCAACCATGATAGCTTGAGTCTTTAACCTCCGTGCGTGCTTGACAATCATCTATTGACTCCCCCATAAGCCATCTAACCCAAGAATTTCATGAAATCAAGAATCACTTGGTCTAGAAGTTCTTTTTATCCAGGATAAACCGAAATGGAACAAATAGGCCTATAACTTTTAGTCCGCGATAGCTTGAGTGTTGAACCTCCGTGGGTGCTTGACAAACATCTGTTGATTCCCCCAAAAGCCATCTAACTCATGTATTTCATGAAAACATGAATCACATGGCCTAGAAGTTCTTCGAAACTAAGATAAACCCAAAAGGAACAAATAGGCCAACAACTTTTAAACCACGATAGCTTGAGTCTTCAACCTCCATGGGTGCTTGACAAACATCTGTTGACTCCCCCATAAGCCATCCAACACATAAATTTCTTGAAATCATGAATCATTTGGCCTCGAAGTTCTTTGAATACCTGATAAACTGAAATGGAACAAACATGCCTACAACTTTTAAACCACGATAGCTTGAGTCTTTAATCTCCGTGGGTGCTTGACAAACATCAGTTGACTCCCCCATAAGCCATCTAACCCATGTATTACATGAAAACATGAATCACTTGGCCAAGAAGTTCTTTGAAACCAAGATAAACCGAAATGCAACAAATAGGCCTACAACTTTTAAACCACGATAGCTTGAGTCTTCAACCTCTATGGGTGCTTTGACAAACATCTGTTGATTCCCCTGCAAGCCATCTATCCCACGTATTTCATTAAAACATGACTCACTTGGCCTAGAAGTTATTTGAATCCATGACTAACTGAAAACGAACAAATAGGCCTACAACTTTTAAACCAAGATAGCTTGAGCCTTCAACCTCCGTGGGTGCTTGACAAACATCTATTGACTCCACCATAAGCCATCAAACCCATGTATATAAGGAAAACATGAATCACTTGGCCTAGAAGTTCTTTTAATCAAAGATAAACCGAAAATGAACAAATAGGCCTACAACTTTTAAACCACGATAGCTTGGGTCTGGAACTTTCGAGGGTGCTTGACAAACATCTGTTGATTCCCCCACAAGCCATCTAACCCATGTATTTCATGAAAACATAAAACACTTGGCCAATAAGTTCTTTGAATCCAAAATAAATCTAAAACGAACAAATAGGCCTATAACTTTTAACCCAAGATAGAGTGAGTCTTCAACCTCCATGGGTGCTTGACAAACTCTGTTGACTCCACCATAAGCCATCTAACCCATGAATTTCAGGAAAACATGAATCACTTGGTATAAAAGTTCTTTTAATCAAAGATAAACCGAAAAGGAACAAATAGGCCTACAACTTTTAAACCACGATAGCTTGAGTCTTCAACCTCCGTGGGTGTTTGACAAACATCTGTTGACTCCCCCATAAGCCATCTAACGCATAAATTTGATTAAAACATGAATCACTTGGCCTAGAAGTTCTTTGAATCCATGATAAACTGAAATGGATCAAACTTGCCTACAACTTTTAAACCACAATAGCTAGAGTCTTTAACCACTGTGGGTGCTTGACAAACATCTGTTGCTCCCCCGTAAGCCATCTAACCCATGAATTTCATGAAATCATGAATCACTTGGCCTAGAAGTTCTTTTCATCCATGATAAATCGAAAAGCAACAAATAGGCCTACAACTTTTAAACCATGACAGCTTGCTTCTTCAATCTCTGTGGGTGCTTTGTCAAACATCTGTTGATTCCCTCGCAAGCCATCTAACCCATGTATTTTATTAAAACATGAATCACTTGGCCTAGGTGTTCTTTGAATCCAAGATAAACCGTAAAGGAACAAATAGGCCAACAACTTTTAAACCACGATTGCTTGAGTCTTCAACCTCCATGGGTGCTTGACAAACATCTGTTGACTCCCCCATAAGCCATCCAACACATAAATTTCATGAAAACATGAATCATTTGGCCTAGAAGTTCTTTGAATACATGATAAACTGAAATGGAACAAACATGCCTACAACTTTTAAACCACGATAGCTTGAGTCTTTCATCTCCGTGGGTGCTTGACAAACATCAGTTGACTCCCCCATAAGCCATCCAACACATAAATTTCATGAAAACATGAATCATTTGGCCTAGAAGTTCTTTGAATACATGATAAACTGAAATGGAACAAACATGCCTACAACTTTTAAACCACGATAGCTTGAGTCTTTAATCTCCGTGGGTGCTTGACAAACATCAGTTGACTCCCCCATAAGCCATCTAACCCATGTATTACATGAAAACATGAATCACTTGGCCTAGAAGTTCTTTGAAACCAAGATAAATCGAAATACAACAAATAGGCCTACAACTTTTAAACCACGATAGCTTGAGTCTTCAACTTCTATGGGTGCTTTGACAAACATCTGTTGATTCCCCTGCAAGCCATCTATCCCACGTATTTCATTAAAACATGACTCACTTGGCCTAGAAGTTCTTTGAATCCAAGATTAACTGAAAACGAACAAATAGGCCTACAACTTTTAAACCAAGATAGCTTGAGTCTTCAACCTCCGTGGGTGCTTGACAAACATCTGTTGACTCCACCATAAGCCATCAAACCCATGTATATAAGGAAAACATGAATCACTTGGCCTAGAAGTTCTTTTAATCAAAGATAAACCGAAAATGAACAAATAGGCCTACAACTTTTAAACCACGATAGCTTGGGTCTGGAACTTTCGAGGGTGCTTGACAAACATCTGTTGATTCCCCCACAAGCCATCTAACCCATGTATTTCATGAAAACATAAAACACTTGGCCAAGAAGTTCTTTGAATCCAAAATAAATCGAAAACGAACAAATAGGCCTATAACTTTTAACCCAAGATAGAGTGAGTCTTCAACCTCCATGGGTGCTTGACAAACTCTGTTGACTCCACCATAAGCCATCTAACCCATGAATTTCAGGAAAACATGAATCACTTGGTTTAGAAGTTCTTTTAATCAAAGATAAACCGAAAAGGAACAAATAGGCCTACAACTTTTAAACCACGATAGCTTGAGTCTTCAACCTCCGTGGGTGTTTGACAAACATCTGTTGACTCCCCCATAAGCCATCTAACGCATAAATTTGATTAAAACATGAATCACTTGGCATAGATGTTCTTTGAATCCATGATAAACTGAAATGGATCAAACTTGCCTACAACTTTTAAACCACAATAGCTACAGTCTTTAACCACCATGGGTGCTTGACAAACATCTGTTGCTCCCCCGTAAGCCATCTAACCCATGAATTTCATGAAATCATGAATCACTTGGCCTAGAAGTTCTTTTCATCCATGATAAATTGAAAAGCAACAAATAGGCCTACAACTTTTAAACCATGACAGCTTGCTTCTTCAATCTCTGTGGGTGCTTTGTCAAACATCTGTTGATTCCCTCGCAAGCCATGTAACCCATGTATTTTATTAAAACATGAATCACTTGGCCTAGTTGTTCTTTAAATCCAAGATAAACCGAAAAGGAACAAATACCCAACAACTTTTAAACCACGATTGCTTGAGTCTTCAACCTCCATGGGTGCTTGACAAACATCTGTTGACTCCCCCACAAGCCATCGAACACATAAATTTCATGAAAACATGAATCATTTGGCCTAGAAGTTCTTTGAATACATGATAAACTGAAATGGAACAAACATGCCTACAACTTTTAAACCACGATAGCTTGAGTCTTTAATCTCCGTGGGTGCTTGACAAACATCAGTTGACTCCCCCATAAGCCATCTAACCCATGTATTACATGAAAACATGAATCACTTGGCCTAGAAGTTCTTTGAAACTAATATAAATCGAAATGCAACAAATAGGCCTACAACTTTTAAACCACGATAGCTTGAGTCTTCAACTTCTATGGGTGCTTTGACAAACATCTGTTGATTCCCCTGCAAGCCATCTATCTCACGTATTTCATTAAAACATGACTCACTTGGCCTAGAAGTTCTTTGAATCCAAGATTAACTGAAAACGAACAAATAGGCCTACAACTTTTAAACCAAGATAGCTTGAGTCTTCAACCTCCGTGGGTACTTGACAAACATCTATTGACTCCACCATAAGCCATCAAACCCATGTATATAAGGAAAACTTGAATCACTTGGCCTAGAAGTTCTGTTAATCAAAGATAAACCGAAAAGGAACAAATAGGCCTACAACTTTTAAACCACGATAGCTTGGGTCTGGAACTTTCGAGGGTGCTTGACAAACATCTGTTGATTCCCCCACAAGCCATCTAACCCATGTATTTCATGAAAACATAAAACATTTGGCCAAGAAGTTCTTTCAATCCTATTAACTGAAAACGAACAAATAGGCCTATAACTTTTAACCCAAGATAGAGTGAGTCTTCAACCTCCATGGGTGCTTGACAAACATCTGTTGACTCCCCCATAAGCCATCTAACCCATGTATTACATGAAAACATGAATCACTTGGTTTAGAAGTTCTTTTAATCAAAGATAAACCGAAAAGGAACAAATTGGCCTACAACTTTTAAACCACGATAGCTTGAGTCTTCAACCTCCGTGGGTGTTTGACAAACATCTGTTGACTCCCCCATAAGCCATCTAATGCATAAATTTGATTAAAACATGAATCACTTGGCCTAGAAGTTCTTTGAATCCATGATAAATTGAAATGGATCAAACTTGCCTACAACTTTTAAACCACAATAGCTAGAGTCTTTAACCACCGTGGGTGCTTGACAAACATCTGTTGCTCCCCCGTAAGCCATCTAACCCATGAATTTCATGAAATCATGAATCACTTGGCCTAGAAGTTCTTTTCATCCATGATAAATCGAAAAGCAACAAATAGGCCTACAACTTTTAAACCATGACAGCTTGCTTCTTCAATCTCTGTGGGTGCTTTGTCAAATATCTGTTGATTCCCTCGCAAGCCATCTAACCCATGTATTTTATTAAAACATGAATCACTTGGCCTAGGTGTTCTTTGAATCCAAGATAAACCGAAAAGGAACAAATAGGCCAACAACTTTTAAACCACGATTGCTTGAGTCTTCATCCTCTATGGGTGTAACATCCCTAAATTTCATATTTTATGACTTAGCTAAATTCTCTGAACATGTTTGTATATTCTGTTACAGAAATGGTGATATATTGAGTTGTGGGGATTATTATGAGATTCTAGTTATACCGGGGGACTCGGTAGAACCTAAGGACGGAATAGGTGAAATCTAAACTCTTATATTTACTCTGGCTAAGTTAGGACCTATTGGGAATTTTTAGAAATCACAAGGGTATTTTAGTCTTTTTACATCGTTAGTGGCAGTTTAGTGATTTTTCATCTAATTGAGGGGCAAAATAGACAATTAAATTTTCCTCCCTCTTACTTAAGGGAACCTGCCAAGCTTAATGGCCAAGGGTTCATCATCTCCAAAAATTAGGGTTAGGGTTTCTCCATAGCCAAAGCTCTTCAAAGTTTCAAGAGCCAAGGGTAAGTCTTTCTACTCATCTTTTGGATTAAGTTATTTAATGGTTATTGATCCACTTCATCTCTTCTTCAATCCTATGGTTTTAGTTTATGGAAAAACTCATTTTCATTTTTAAGATTCAAGAACACCATTGCTAAGGTTCTTATATGATTTGGGTATTTTTTGAAGGGAGATGAAGAGGAAGGCCTCAAAAGGAGTTTGGTTGGTTTAATCTCTCCACAAAACTTAGTTCTTGCCATATATCAATTAAGGTAAGTGTGGGTTGATTTGTGTTATGGTATGGTGTTAATTAGGGTGTGAGTTTAAGTCTTGAAACCTAGGATTTCCTATGTGTTTTGAAGTTGGTTTCTTTCTTTGAATGATTGGATGATTGAATTTGCTACTTCAATGATATGGATGTATGAAAATGATTGATTTGCTACTTGTATTCAATGATTAACAAGCTTGGTATGTTGGGGTGAATTGGTAGCATAGATTTAAGATGAATTTGGAACATGAAAGTTTGGGGTTGGTAGTTAAATTCACAGCCCAGAAAGCTAGCGCTCAGCTCAGGTTTCTAGCGCTCAGCACTGAAAACTCAGAGAGCTAGCGCTCAGCTCTAGTTTTGCTAGCGCTCAGCGCTGACAACTCAGAATGCTAGCGCTCAGCTTTGATTCCTAGCGCTCAGCTTTGGCAACTCAGCAGCAAATGGTATTTTGGGCGCCGAGCGTGGATTTTCTAGCGCTCAGCCCTGGACCCTTTTTCTTACAAAATGTTACAACTCTTAAATGTGTTTCTTGCATAAGGTATCATTGTTTTATGATGATAGTGATGGTGTGAAAAATGAGGACTTAGTATTATGATGAAAAGTGCAACTAAGTATATGTGGTTGAAATGATTTTAGATTTATACTAGTGTGATTTTGAATCTTTGCTTGGTTTAAATGTTGTGCTATCATGATATTGTGGTTTGAGCATGATATGCAAAACATTGCATTGCATAGTGAGATGGCCTAACCGGAAGTGGTTAGTGTACAATACTTGAGGGGTGCCTAACCTACGGGGTTAGATGGAAACAAAATGGCATAATTAAGTACATTGCATAGCGAGGTGGCCTAACCGGAAGGGGTTAGTGTACAAAACATGAGGGGTGCCTAGCTTACGGAGCTAGATGGAAATGGAATAGCATAATACATTGCATATGCATAATGCGAGGGCCTAACCGGAAGGGGTTAGTGCACAACAAGAGGAGTGGAGAAAGAAAAAGTGTGAAGACAAGGTGTGAACATCATGTGCATCCATTCATTGCATATGTTGATTGGTGTTACTTGTTATACTGAATTGTGTTTATACTTGTACTCTAATTACATGCATACTTATTCTACAAGTTTTATTCACATTCACTGGGAAGTTGTTCTCACACCTCTCTTTCATAGATTCGCAGGAACACCCCGGACCCTCTATGGGTTAAGTACGAAGGATTCTGTTGTTGATCACTTTTAGTGATAATATGTATTTTGGAGACTTGTATTTTGGTGGAGTTGAGCTCCATGATGTATATTATATTCCTCTGATGTAGATATGACAGGGAACTAGTGAAACTACTGTTGATGTTCTCAGTTCTGTATATATATAGTGTGCTCAGTCAGGATAGTGTCTAGTATACACTTGTATAATGTACGTACTCTGATAATATTTTGAATGAGATCTGAGATCTTCTGATGATATATGTGTATATATATATATATATATGTACTCTGGTTGGTTTGAAATGGTTGTTGGATTCCGCTGCTTATGGTTATGTCGTGTGGAAACGTTTGAGAAACAAAAGAAATGCAGCTGAAATTTTTATATGATAAAAAAAATATTCCACGTAAGACTTATGAGTTGGAAAATAACATAACAATAATAGGTCTTACAGTGGGTGCTTTACAAACATCTATTGACTCCCCCATAAGCCGTCTAACCCATGTATATCATGAAAACATAAAACACTTGGCCAAGAAGTTCTTTGAATAAAAAATGAACCGAAAACGAACAAATAGGCCTATAACTTTTAACTCAAGATAGAGTGAGTGTTCAACCTCCATGGGTGCTTGACAAACCTCTGATGACTGAACCATAAGCCATCTAACCCATGTATTTCAGGAAAACATGAATCACATGGCCTAGAAGTTCTTTTAATGAAAGATAAACCGATAAGGAACAAATAGGCCAACCAGTTTTAAACCATGATAGCTTGAGTCTTTAACCTCCGTGCGTGCCTGACAAACATCTGTTGACTCCCCCATAAGCCATCTAACCCATGAATTTCATGAAATCATGAATCACTTGGTCTAGAAGTTCTTTTTATCCAAGATAAACCGAAAAGGAACAAATAGGCCTATAACTTTTAGTCCACGATAGCTTGAGTCTTGAACCTCCTTGGGTGCTTGACAAACATCTGTTGATTCCCCCAAAAGCCATCTAACCCATGTATTTCATGAAAACATGAATCACATGGCCTAGAAGTTCTTTGAAACTAAGATAAACCCAAAAGAAACAAAGAGGCCAACAACTTTTAAACCACGATAGCTTGAGTCTTCAACCTCCGTGGGTGCTTGACAAACATCTGTTGACTCCCCCATAAGCCATCTAACACATAAATTTCATGAAAACATGAATCACTTGGCCAAGAAGTTCTTTGAATACATGATAAACTGAAATGGAACAAACATGCCTACAACTTTTAAACCACGATAGCTTGAGTCTTCAACCTCTGTGGGTGCTTTGACAAACATCTGTTGATTCCCCTGCAAGCCATCTATCCCATGTATTTCATTAAAACATGACTCACTTCGCCTAGAAGTTCTTTCAATCCAAGATTAACTAAAAACGAACAAATAGGCCAACAACTTTTAAACCAAGATAGCTTGAGTCTTCAACCTCCGTGGGTGTCTGACAAACATCTGTTGACTGCACTATAAGCCATCAAACCCATGTATATAAGGAAAACATGAATCACTTGGCCTAGAAGTTCTTTTAATCAAAGATAAACCGTAAAGGAACAAATAGGCCTACAACTTTTAAACCACGATAGCTTGGGTTTGGAACTTTCGAGGGTGCTTGACAAACATCTGTTGATTCCCCCACAACCCATCTAACCCATGTATTTCATGAAAACATAAAACACTTGGCCAAGAAGTTCTTTGAATCCAAAATAAATCGAAAACGAACAAATAGGCCTATAACTTTTAACCCAAGATAGAGTGAGTCTTCAACCTCCATGGGTGCTTGACAAACCTCTGATGACTCCATCACAAGCCATCTAACCCATGAATTTCAGGAAAACATGAATCACTTGGTTTAGAAGTTCTTTTAATCAAAGATAAACTAAAAAGGAACAAATAGGCTTACAACTTTTTAACGACTATAGCTTGAGTCTTCAACCTCCATGCGTGCTTGACAAACATCTATTGATTCCCCCAAAAGCCATCTAACTCATGTATTTCATGAAAACATGAACCACTTGGCCTAGAAGTTCTTTGAAACTAAGATAAACCCAAATGGAACAAATAGGCCAACAACTTTTAAACCACGATAGCTTGAGTCTTCAACCTCCGTGGGTGTTCGAGAAACATCTGTTGACTACCCCATAAGCCATCTAACGCATTAATTTGATTAAAACATGAATCACTTCGCCTAGAAGTTCTTTGAATCCATGATAAACTGAAATCGAACAAACATGCCTACAACTTTTAAACCACAATAGCTAGAGTCTCAACTGCCGTGGGTGCTTGACAAACATCTGTTGCTCCCCAGAAGCCATCTAACCCATGAATTTCATGAAATCATGAATCACTTGGCCTAGAAGTTCTTTTCATCCATGATAAATCGAAAAGCAACAAATAGGCCTAGAAGTTTGAAACCACGATCGCTTGAGTCTTCAACCTCCGCGGGTGCTTTGAGAAACATCTGTTGATTCCCCAGCAAGCCATCTAACCCATGTATTTCATTAAAACATGAATCACTTGGCCTAGTGTTCTTTGAATCCAAGATAAACCGATAAAGAACAAATAGGCCAACAACTTTTAAACCACGATTGCTTGAGTCTTCAACCTCTGTGGGTGGTTTACAAACATCTGTTGACTCCCCCATAAGCCGTCTAACCCATGTATTTCATGAAAACATAAAACACTTGGCCAAGAAGTTCTTTGAATCCAAAATAAACCGAAAATGAACAAATAGGCCTATAACTTTTAACCCAAGATAGAGTGAGTGTTCAACCTTCATGGGTGCTTGACAAACCTCTGATGACTCCACCATAAGCCATCTAACCCATGTATTTCAGGAAAACATGAATCACATGGCCTAGAATTTCTTTTAATCAAAGATAAACCTACGAGGAACAAATAGGCCTACAAGTTTTAAACCATGATAGCTTGAGTCTTTAACCTCCGTGGGTGCTTAACAAACATCTGTTGCTCCCCCATAAGCCATCTAACCCATGAATTTCATGAAATCATGAATCACTTGGCGTAGAAGTTCTTTTCATCCATAATAAATTGAAAAGCAACAAATACAACTTTCAAACCATGACAGCTTGCTTCTTCAACCTCTGTGGGTGCTTTGTCAAACATCTGTTGATTCCCCCGCAAGCCATCTAACCCATGTATTTCATTAAAACATGAATCACTTGGCCTAGATGTTCTTTGAATCCAAGATAAACCGAAAAGGAACAAATAGGCCAACAACTTTTAAACCACGATTGCTTGAGTCTTCAACCTCTGTGGGTGCTTTACAAACATCTGTTGACTCCCCCATAAGCCGTCTAACTCATGTATTTTATGAAAAGATAAAACACTTGGCCAAGAAGTTCTTTGAATCCAAAATAAACCGAAAATGAACAAATAAGCCTATAACTTTTAACCCAAGATAGAGTGAGTGTTCAACCTCCATGGGTGCTTGACAAACCTCTGATGACTCCACCATAAGCCATCTAACCCATGTATTTAAGGAAAACATGAATCACATGGCCTAGAATTTCTTTTAATCAAAGATAAACCGACAAGGAACAAATAGGCCTACAAGTTTTAAATCATGATAGCTTGAGTCTTTAACCTCCATGCGTGCTTGACAAACATCTGTTGACTCCCCCATAAGCCATCTAACCCATGAATTTCATGAAATCATGAATCACTTGGTCTAGAAGATGTTTTTATCCAAGATAAACCGAAAAGGAACAAATAGGCCTATAACTTTTAATCCACGATAGCTTGAGTCTTCAACCTCCGTGGGTGCTAGACAAACATGTGTTGACTCTCCCATAAGCCATCTAACACATAAATTTCATGAAAACATGAATCACTTGGCCTAGAAGTTCTTTGAATCCATAATAAACTGAAATGGAACAAACATGCCTACAACTTTTAAACCACGATAGCTTGAGTCTTTAATATCTGTTGTAACACCCTTGGTAGGATATCACATTTAACGAAATATTAAATTAAGTTTAAAAATAATTTGATAATATCTGTATATAAAATATGAGTTCCAAAATTTCTTTTCGCGGATATAACATTAATCAAATAGAATAGTAATAATATACAAATTGAGATATGAATAATACGTATACTTTATATTACTTACTGTTTAAGTTTATCGGTAATACATAATACAAATCATAAGTACTGACAAGAAAATAAATAAACATACAATACTAATATATTATTATTATCTGGCCTTCAAAGTCTACCTATGGAGAAGGGTCCTCCTCCGGATCCTCCTCAGGATCTTCCTCTGGATCCTCTTCGGGATCTTCTTCTGGGTCCTCCTCCGATATGGGCCTTTCGGGTGCAAGCCATCCGAAGTTAGTAGGCCTCCTTACAGAAATTCTAGCAGTTCTACGCCCAGGAGCTCTAGCGGAAGAAACTTCAGAGTCTTCCTGGGGAGTATACTCAGTGCCAAAACCCCACAAATCCCTAATTGGCATAAGAAATTTTACAAAACAAGTAATTGTAAATAAACTAATAGGATTCCCATGACGGGTTCTACGAAGTGTGAGAGATATGTCTCCAACATACTCTACGCATTCCGTTTCTAAATGTACGTGCCACGCTTGCGAACCTCCGTGAAATTGGACTTGGATGAATCCCAATAATTCACGCATGTCGCCCATCTTGGTCTTTATAACCAGATCACAAATATAATATAATAGAACGGGTGAGATTCTAATATCATCATAAACCAATCAAGCAGTATAGAAAAGATAATACAACCAATCTACACAACATAATAACTATTTAACAGTTACACCTATTATCACATCAATGAGTAATCAAGTTTGACATAGACCAAGATAAAGCAACAGTGTAACAATTGACTATGCACATACTCAATGATTGACCCCTACTCCATGGAGCTATACACAACAGTCGGAGAGAGTGATTGGGAGTACATGTTCCGTATCCCATTAGCCCCAAAAGTGCAACATAATCTCAATTGCGCAACTTGGCTCACGAGAACACTGTCCACCAATCGGGAATAGGATAGTGTCTGGTCGGGATGTGTTGCAATCATATTACCACAGCACAGCAGTGCTTCCAACTGGCCCCCTATGGAGTTTCCGCACCCCGACGTCCCCAAGATCATTCATAGATCTTCACTACACAATTCGCACTCGTACTAAGGTGTAACTCAATCTCCTCGGCATTAAAGCCTTGACCACAAGTCTTTACAGACTTTTCTTAATGCAACACACAAAAATGCAATTTATTTATAAATAGAATAAAACAATCCCCTCGGGATTTCAAAATCACGTAACACTACAATTACGGTTTTTTTTTCAAACATATAACCCTCCTGTTATAGTTTTTCTGTCATGTAACATTTCTGTTACGTTTTTCAGTTGCGTAAAACTATTTTTCTATTTTTCAAGTCGAGTAACTTAAAATTTAATATTTTTCAATCGCGTAAGACAAAATAATCATTTTTCAATCGCATAAAGCTTTTTCTGTAATTTCCTAATCGCGTAAGACATAAATATCATATTTTAATCGGTTTAGGATTAAAGATTCACTTTTTAACAGCAAAAAAGTTTTCTATAAATTCCAAATTGCGTAAAACATATTCTGTAGTTTTTAATTCATAAGGCATAAATAAATCACTTTTTAACCGCGAAAGGGTTTTCTGTAAACACCAAATCGGGTAAAGTGTTTTCTGTCCATTTTAATACATAAGGCATAAATAAATCACTTTTTAACCGCGAAAGGGTTTTCTGTAAACACCAAATCGGGTAAAGTGTTTTCGGTCCATTTTAATCGCGTAGAGCTTTAGAGATCACTTTTCAACTACGAAAGAGTTTTCTGTAAACTCCAAATCGCGTGAAAGTGTTTTTCGTAAAAACGAAGCTATTTTGAGCTTATTTAATTATTTCCCAATATATTATCATTATTATTGGTAAAGATCAATTAAAACAGCATAAGTATAAATTAAAGCATTATTTCGGCTTTGTTTAATAATTTCGCTCTTTTCTATTTATTTACAGAAATCATTAACTTAATTAAACATCCCCTAATTAATTAAGTTAAACAATTAATAAAATAAACTCCTTTGTTAACTATAGAGTGTTTAAAATGTTCAAAGGTCTTTGGACCAAAATCCATCATTTTTCCACCATGATTTCCATAACACCAACCAACCATATGTATGTCTAAGAAATATTATGCATCTAATATTACTATATATGCAATATTTCAAAGCCATAAAAACACATAGGCTAAATAAAACATATAAACACTAAATAAAGCATATAAACACAAAACAAAAATCATAAATCAAGAAACATAAAGCATAAACAATTTAAATATCAATTATAACTACTCACACGAAATTTTAAGAACATGAACCATAATCATATTTTCCTACCACAAGATTGGTTGATAAAGAAAACTCTCCCTTACCTTGGTTTAAAAATTCCTCAAGAGAACTTTGTGAAAGTTCTTTGTTCTTCCACCAACAAATATCCTTTTGATTCTTCAACTTTGGGATTTCTCAAGAAAATGGTTTGAGGACAATTTCTTCTCAAGAAATTTTCTACACAAGATCTTCCTAAAATGATGTTTGGATTCTAAAACTATGGATGGAAAACTCAAGGGCTTGGCCGTGGGATGTGAGAGAGAATGGAGAGGAAATGGTGAGGTTTTCAATTTATGCTTGAATGCTTATTTATAGGCAAAGTTTAGGACAATTTGGTAATTAAAAAGTTTATAGATAATGACATTTTTATCCCTCCCCACTTGTTTGGCCACCCACCTTGAAGCTTGTAGAAGTTTGGAGAAGCTTGGAGAAGAATGTGTATTCTACGTATAAATACTAGTATGTATCGTCAAATGAAAAATAAAATACGCCTAAATTTTATTTCATGATAAAATCCCTTAAAATGGAAAATTTCTAAATCTGTTCCCGGATTTGAGTTTCATAAACTCTCCTACTCCTAATAAATGGTCAAAGCATTTATGGGTCAAAATTTTAAAATTATTATTTTATTATTCGAAATACCCCCGGTTTAACACATAAGGTCAGCAAAAACTAAAAATTCCCAAAAATAGAAAACTTAAGAATCTGGTCTTAGAATCAAGTTTTGTGACTTTCCCTGGCCCTAATAAATAGTTAAGGTATTTACAAGCCGAAAATATAAGCTTTTATTTTTATTTTCTGAAATTGGCCCGAATCGACACATAGCGTTCAAGAAAATACACTAATTTTAAATGAAGTTCAGAAAATTTCCCAAAAATCATCATAAATCACAAAAATTGAGAAAATCAATATTTCAATTAAAAACAGAAATTTCGGGGTGTTACAACTCTCCCCCTCTAACAAGAATTTCGTCCTCGAAATTGTTGTATCTTAAAACAAATACGGATATTGTTCTTTCATCTTGTTTTCCAATTCCCACGTTGCTTCACCGGTCACATCGTTCCAGATTATTTTTACCAAAGCAATGTCTTTTCCTCTGAGTTGCTTCACCCTCCTATCCTCAATCTTAACAGGTAAAGTCTCATAGGTCAAGTTTTCTTTCAATTGTACTGTATCCGGTTCTATGACATGACTTGGATCAGAAATATACTTTCGTAATTGCGAAACATGAAAAACATTGTGTAGATTAGACAAAAAGGGTGGTAAAGCTATTTGATATGCAACAGGACCAATCCGACGAAGAATTTGATATGGTCCGATGAATTTTGGAGTGAGTTTTCTGGATTTAATTACCCGACCGACCCCAGTCGTGGGTGTGACTCTCAAAAACACATGCTCACCTTCCTCGAACTCAAAAGGTCTCCTTCTCTTATCAGCATAACTTTTCTTTCGACTTTGAGTTACCCTCATCTTTTCCTGAATCATCTTTACTTTCTCAGTGGTTTGTTGTACAAGATCAGGTCCTAATGCCAGTTCTCACCATCCTGATACCAGCATAAAGGTGTTCTACACCGTCGTCCATATAATGCTTCATAGGGTGCCATTCCTATACTTATTGAAAGCTATTGTTGTAGGTGAATTCTATCTAAGGTAGAAATTCATCCCAACTCCCAGAATGTTCAAGTACACAAGCTCTCAACAAGTCCTCCAATGACTGAATTGTCCTTTCTGATTGACCATCAGTTTGTGGATGGTATGCAGAACTCAAACGAAGTTTTGTCCCCATAGCTTCTTGTAAACTCTGCCAAAATCTCGAAGTAAATCTAGGGTCTCTATCTGAAATGATACTTGAAGGTACACCGTGAAGTCTAACAATTTCACCAATGTACACTTGAGCCAACTTTTCCATTGAATATATGATGTTGATAGGTAAGAAGTGTGCAGACTTTGTAAGCCGATCAACAATTACCCAAATGGAATCAAAACCCTTTCTTGTCTTTGGCAGTCCTACTACAAAATCCATCGCAATGCCATCCCATTTCCATTCAGGAATAGTTGGAGGTTGTAACATTCCTGAAGGTTTTTGGTGTTCTACCTTCGCCTTTTGACAGATCAAACACCATGCTACATAATTAGCAATGTCTCTCTTCATCCCTTGCCACCAATACAATTGCTTTAAATCTTGGTACATTTTGGTCGTTCCAAGATGCATACTCAATTTACTCTTATGGGCTTCATCTAAAATTAACCTTTTCAGCTCATGATCATTTGGTAAACAAATTCTATCCCTAAACCTCAAAATTCCATCTGATCCTACCTTAAAATTTGATACCATATTCTGCTTAATCAATTCAATCTCATTCTGCAAGTACTGGTCACCTCCCTGTTCAATCCTAATATCGTTCATCAAATCATTTGAAATAGTGGTCATATTTAAACACAATTTTCCCGGTGTTATATCTACATATAAATTCATATCCCTAAATTGCTCTAACAATTCTCTTTCCTTCATCATCATATTAGACACACTAATTATCATCCTACTTAAAGCATCTGCTACAATGTTCGCTTTTCCGGGATGGTACTGAAGTTGAAAATCATAGTCCTTTAAGAATTCTAACCACCGTCTTTGCCTCATATTAAGCTCCTTTTGATCAAACAGGTATTTTAAACTCTTATGGTCACTAAAAACATTAAATGTTGCACCATAAAGAAAATGTCTCCAAATTTTTTATGTGAATACTACAGCTGCTAGTTCTAAATCATGGGTAGGGTAATTCCTTTCATGCACTTTTAATTGCCTAGAAGCATAAGCTACTACCTTTATATTTTGCATCAACACACATGCTAAACCTTGATGTGAAGCATCACAGTATACCTCAAAAGGTTTATTAGGATCAGGTAAAATTAAAACGGGGGAGGTAGTCAAACGCCTTTTTAATTCTTGGAAACTTTCCTCACACGCATCATTCCAAATAACAGTTTGGTTCTTTCGAGTGAGTTGTGTCAAAGGTCCTGCTATTTTAGAAAATCCATCTATAAATCTCCGGTAATAACCGGCTAATCCTACAAAGCTTCGGATTTCCGTTGCGGTCTTAGGTCTCTCCCATTGAGTGTTACATTTCCCTTTTCTTATTCTAAACGGTTTCATTTATTATTAAGTTCTTTCTTAATATCATGATGTAACATACACAGATAAAAATATCCAACTAACATTACATGAGTTTTATTTACTTAAGTTCTTTTTACAAGGCTACCTATATAATTTTACAAATACATATTTTCACACACTTACATTCCTTTTTCACACTAGTTATAAACATATATACAAAAACAGATATTCCCCCTCCTCTACATCGGCGGGTCATCATCAATGAACCCATTATGATGCGAGGGTCCTGGAGCTGATGTCCTGTGAGCACGGCGCCACCTCGGGGTTCGTGCTGAAGAGACGGTGGATCTCTCACGAGGTACCTGGCGGGTTGTGGCACTCCAGATATCAGTAAAGGGCATATGTAACTCCATATAAATAGAAAGAGAAAACATGGTTAAGGGGTTTCCATCATAAGTTCTCCTCAAGGAAATGGTAAGTCCACCCACATATGTAACCCGTTCCTCTAACAATTCAACGTGCCAAGCATCTGGCCCTTCGTGAAAGTCGATAGTAATGAACCCGAAGAAATCATTAATCGACATCTTTTAAAAACATGCAGAAAAGACAATTTTCACACAAAGGGGTGAGATTCTTAATATCATCATAAATACCAATAAAACTGTATAAAAATAACACATATCAATTTAAATCAATATAAAATCATATTTAATCAAATATAATGATGTACCAACCTCATAATTCACATAGATAATGCAAGTATGACAACTGACCATGCAGATGCACACAAATGACTCCTACTCCATGGAGCTAACCACAACAAGTCGGAGAGAGTGATTGGGAGTACATGTTCCGTATTAGTTAGCCAACAAGTGCTAACAAATCATTTGCGCATACGGCTCACGTGAACACTCTCCACCAATCGTGAATGGACCAGTGTATAGTCGAGATCGTCGGTGTTTTGCAATCATAATACCACGGCACAGTCCCAGCCGGCCACTTGTGGAGTTTCCGGACCCCCGACGACTCCAAGATCATTGAAGATCTTCACTCGGCCATTCACACCCGCACTAAGGTGTAAGCTCAATCTCCTAGGCTCCAAGCCTTACAACAACAATGTCTCATACAGACTAATATACACAATATAGATATTCTCAGAATATATATATAAAGTCTTTTTGGGATTCAAGCTATCATTTCTTTAAGAATAGCGTCAACTGTCCTATCTAGGGTCCTGTCTATGTCGGCCTGATAGTAGTACCGCTGTTTCTCAATTATATGGTGCCAAAAATCACGTAACACATTTGTTACGGTTTTCAAATCGCGTAAAGCTTTTTCTGTAAGTTTTCAATTGTGCAGGGTATTTTTCACGAAAACTAATTTATTTCATAATAAATAAATTATTTTCAAGTTTATTTTTATTTTCTTATTACCAAAATAATTATTTAAACCTTTAAAATGAATTCTCAAAATTTCTTTTTATGAACAAGAATATCTTTAAAAACTATAAATTTTGACAAAGTCCTATATTCTCATATTTTTTTTTAAAATTCAAGATTTATTTTAAATTATTACTAAATTCATCAAAATAATTATTTTTCATAATCATCATACTTAATTTAAAGTTATAAATCTTTCTTAAATAATTTCTCTATGTTTTTGAGAATACTTATCATAACATTATAACTTTAAAATATAAGTACATTCTAGACATAATTTATTTATCACAAAGTCATGTCTATTTCTAAATTAATTATAAAACGCATAATTTAAACAAGGTATAAAGTCAAATATCAAACATAATATGATCATGAATCTTTAATTAAATCAAGCAAGATAACACTTGACACTAGACATGATTTTTAACACATAAAAACAAGTCATCACATATAACAAGTTATTTTATACCATAATATTGGTTGATAAAGAAAACTCCCCCTTACCTTGGTTTTCTAGCTTTTTTCCAATCAAGGCCTCTTGACTTCACATAATAACACAAAGAAACATAACCACAAATTATTTCAAGCATCATAACATAATTTAAACTTGATCATGGACTAACCCAATGATCTATTCTTTTGAACAAACATTTGAAAAGTGAAAGAAATAGAATTTCACCTTAGGATTTCTCTAGCTTCTTGGCCTCTTTCTTTGAGAAAGTCTTAACTAGAGATCTTTTTAGAATAACAATAAGATACTAGGGCAAGGTTTAGAACTTTGGCAAGGGCTTTGGGAAGGAAATTAAAGAGCAAGGTCGTGGCCTTTTTGGGAGAGAAAACCGTGAGCTTATGAGTGGAAGAAGAGAGAATTTTGGTGTGAAGACTTATGCTTGGGTTACTTGCTATTTATAGGCAAAAGCTAGGATACATAAGGCATTAAAAATTTGGGAAACTCCCCCTAGGGTGGCCGACCCTTCATGAGCTTGCAAGAGGAGTTAGTCTTCAATTTTGCCACTTTAAAGCATTAATGGCACGGTGAATCACCTTGGTGATTCACCATGGTGATTCATCTTGGTCATTAATGTTTACCATGAGTCACCACTTGAGTCACCAAGTGACATTAATGACTTAGAGATATTTTCTCAAGATTTTTATCAGTAAGTTTTACCCATTGGACAAAGATTAGTGTCTATTGTCCAATGGACAGTAGGATGTACCCAAAAATCACCCAGAGATTTTATTAGCTCATAAAATCCCTAAAAATGGAAAATGATCAAATCTGCTAACAGATTTGAAAACTGAACTTCCATTTAATTACAAAAATTCTACAAAGGTATTTTGTATCAAAAATAAAGTTTTTTTTTGTTATTTTTCAAAATGGTTTGAAATTCACTTATAAGGTTTAGTCCAGTCAAATTTCATTTTAATTGAACTCACAGAAATTCGTAAAAATCATTTATCATAGAAATCACAGAAGATAACACATATATAACATAGGTTTGATATTTTTGCGGTGTTACACAACAAATAGGCCTACAACTTTTAAACCACGACAGCTTGAGTCTTCAACCTCCGTGGGTGCTTTGACAAACATCTGTTGATTCACCAGCAAGCCATCTAACCCATGTATTTCCTTAAAACATGAATCACTTGGCCTAGAACTTCTTTCAATCCAAGATTAACTGAAAACAAACAAATAGGCCAACAACTTTTAAACCAAGATAACTTGAGTCTTCAACCTCCGTGGGTGCTTGACAAACATCTGTTGACTCCAGCACAAGCCATCAAACCCATGTCTATAAGGAAAACATGAATCACTTGGCCTAGAAGTTCTTTCAATCAGAGATGAACCGAAAAGGAACAAATATGCCTAAAACTTTTAAACCACAATAGCTAGAGTCTTTAACCACCGTCGGTGCTTGACAAACATCTGTTGCTCCCCCATAAGCCATCTAACCCATGAATTTCATGAAATCATGAATCACTTGGCCTAGAAGTTATTTTCATCCATCGTAAATCGAAAAGTAACAAATAGGCCTACAACTTTTAAACCATGACAACTTGCTTCTTCAACCTCTGTGGGTGCTTTGTCAAACATCTGTTGATTCCCCCGCAAGAATCTAACCCATGTATTTCATTAAAACATGAATCGCTTGGCCTAGATGTTCTTTGAATTCAAGATAAACCGAAAAGTAACAAATAGGCCAACAACTTTTAAACCACGATTGCTTGAGTCTTCAACCTCTGTGGGTGCTTTACAGACATTTGTTGACTCCCCCATAAGCCGTCTAACCCATGTATTTCATGAAAATATAAAACACTTCGCCAAGAAGTTCTTTTAATCAAAAATAAATCGAAAACAAACAAATACGCCTATAACTTTTAACCCAAGATAGAGTGAGTGTTCAACCTCCATGGGTGCTTGACAAACCTCTGATGACTCCACCATAAGCCATGTAACCCATGTATTTCAGGAAATCATGAATTACATGGCCTAGAAGTTCTTTTTATCCAAGGTAAAACGAAAAGGAACAAATAGGCCTATAACTTTTAATCCACGATAGCTTGAGTCTTCAACCTCTGTGGGTGCTTGACAAACATCTGTTGATTCCCCCAAAAGCCATCTAACTCATGTATTTCATGAAAACATGAATCACGTGACCTAGAAGTTCTTTGAATCCGAGATAAACTGAAATGGAACAAACATGCCTTCAACTTTTAAACCACGATAGCTTGAGTCTTTAATCTCTGTGGGTGCTTGACAAACATCAGTTGACTCACCCATAAGCCATCTAACCCACGTATTACATGAAAACATGAATCACTTGGCCTAGAAGTTCTTTGAATCCAAGATAAATCGAAATGCAACAAATAGGCCTATAACTTTTAATCCACGATAGCTTGAGTCTTCAACCTCTGTGGGTGCTTGACAAACATCTGTTGATTCCCCCAAAAGCCATCTAACTCATGTATTTCATGCAAACATGAATCACGTGACCTAGAAGTTCTTTGAATCCGTGATAAACTGAAATGGAACAAACATGCCTTCAACTTTTAAACCACGATAGCTTGAGTCTTTAATCTCTGTGGGTGCTTTACAAACATCAGTTGACTCCCCCATAAGCCATCTAACCCATGTATTACATGAAAACATGAATCACTTGGCCTAGAAGTTCTATGAATCCAAGATAAATCGAAATGCAACAAATAGGCCTACAACTTTTAATCCACGATAGCTTGATTCTTCTACCTCCGTGGGTGCTTGACAAATATCTGTTGATTCCCCCAAAAGCCATCTAACTAATGTATTTTATGAAAACATGAATCACTTGGCCTAAAAGTTATTCGAAGCTAAGATAAACCCAAATGGAACAAATAGGCCAACAACTTTTAAATGGGAATTCAAATGTAGCAGACATCATTGACTCCCCATAAGCCGATAACACATAAATTTATGAAAACATGAATTACTTGGCAAGTTAATGAAGCTGGATACAACGATAGCTTGAGTCTTTGATCTCCGTGGGTGCTTTACAAACATCTGTTGACTCCCCCATAAGCCATCTAACCCATGTAATTCATGAAATCATGATTCACTTGGCCTAGATGTTCTTTTCATCCATGATAAATCGAAAAGCAACAAATAGGCCTACAACTTTTAAACCATGACAGCTTGCTTCTTCAACCTCTGTGGGTGCTTTGTCAAACATTTGTTGATTCCCCCGCAAGCCATCTAACCCATGTATTTCATTAAAACAAGAATCACTTGGCCTAGATGTTCTTTGAATCCAAGATAAACCGAAAAGGAACAAATAGGCCAACAACTTTTAAACCACGATAGCTTGAGTCTTTAACCACCGTGGGTGCTTGTCCAAACATCTGTTGATTCCCTCGCAAGCCATCTAACCCATGTATTTCATTAAAACATGAATCACTTGGCCTAGAAGTTCTTTGAATCTAGGATAAACTGAAAAGGAACAATTAGGACTACAACTTTTAAACCACGATAGCTTGAGTCTTCAACCTCCGTGGGTGCTTTGACAAACATCTGTTGATTCCCCCGCCAGCCATCGAACCCATGTATTTCATAAAAACATGAATCACTTGGCCTAGAAGTTCTTTGAATCCAAGAAAAACCGACAAGGAACAAATAGGCCTACAAGTTTTAAGGCTTGATAGCTTAGGTCTTTAACCTCCATGCGTGCTTGACAAATATCTGCTGACTCCCCCATAAGCCATCGAACTCATGTATTTCATGACAACATGAATCACTTGACCTAGAAGTTCTATGAAACGAAGATAAACCCAAAAAGAACAAATAGGCCAACAACTTTTAAACCACGATAGCTTGAGTCTTCAACCTCCGTGGGTGCTTTGACAAACATCTGTTGATTCCCCCGCCAGCCATCTAACCCATGTATTTTATAAAAACATGAATCACTTGGCCAAGAAGTTCTTTGAATACAAGATAAACCGAAGATAAAGTGAGTCTTCAACCTCCATGGGTGCTTGACAAACAGCTGTTGATTCCCCCGCAAGACATCTAACCCATGTATTTCACTAAAACATGAATAACTTGGCCTAGAAGTTCCTTTAATCAAAGAAAAACCGACAAGGAACAAATAGGCCTACAAGTTTTAAGGCTTGATAGCTTAGGTCTTTAACCTCCGTGCGTGCTTGACAAATATCTGTTGACTCCCCCATAAGCCACCTAACTCATGTATTTCATGACAACATGAATCACTGACCTAGAAGTTCTTTGAAACGAAGATAAACCAAAAAAGAACAAATAGGCCAACAATTTTTAAACCACGATAGCTTGAGTCTTCAACCTTCGTGGGTGCATGACAAACATCTGTTGATTCCCCCACAAGCCATCTAACCCATGTATTTCATGAAAACATAAAACACTTGGCCAAGTAGTTCTTTCAATCCAAAATAATCCGAAACGAACAAATTGGCCTATAACTTTTAACCCAAGATAGAATGAGTCTTCAACCTCCATGGGTGCTTGACAAACCTCTGATGACTCCACCATAAGCCATCTAACCCATGTATTTCAGGAAAACATGAATCACTTGGCCTAGAATTTCTTTGAAACTAAGATAAACCCAAAAGGAGCAAATAGGCCAACAACTTTTAAACCACGATAGCTTGAGTCTTCAACTTCCATGGGTGCTTGACAAACATCTGTTGACTCCCCCATAAGCCATCTAACACATAAATTTCATAAAAACATGAATCACTTGGCCTAGAAGTTCTTTGAATCCATGATAAACTCAAATGGATCAAACATGCCTATAACTTTTAAACTACGATAGCTTGAGTCTTTAATCTCCGTAGGTGCTTGACGAACATCTGTTGACTCCCCACAAGCCGTCTAACCCATGAATTTCTTTAAAACATGAATCACTTGGCCTAGAAATTCTATGATTCGAAGATAAACCGAAAAGGAACAAATAGGCCAACAACTTTTTAACCACGATTGCTTGAGTCTTCAACCTCCGTGGGTGCTTGAGAAACATCTGTTGACTCCCCCATAAGCCATCTAACCCATGAATTTCTTGAAATCTTGAATCACTTGGCCTAGAAGTTCTTTTTATCCAAGATAAACCAAAAAGGAACAAATAGGCCTACAACTTTTAAACCACGATAGCTTGAGTCTTCAACCTCCGTGCGTGCTTGACAAACATCTGTTGACTCCCCCATAAGCCATCTAACCCATGAATTTCTTGAAATCTAGAATCACTTGGCCTAGAAGTTCTTTTTATCCAAGATAAACCAAAAAGGAACAAATAGGCCTACAAGTTTTAAACCTCGATAGCTTGAGTCTTTAACCTCCGTGCGTGCTTGACAAACATCTGTTGACTCCCCCATAAGCCATCTAACCCATGAATTTCTTGAAATCTTGAATCACTTGGCCTAGAAGTTCTTTTTATCCAAGATAAACTAAAAAGGAACAAATAGGCCTACAGCTTTTAAACCATAATAGCTTGAGCCTTCAACCTCCGTGGGTTCGTGACAAACATCTGTTGACTCCCCCACATGCCCTCTAACCCATGAATTTCTTTAAAACATGAATCACTTGGCCTAGAAATTCTTTCATTCCAAGATAAGCCGAAAAGCAACGAATAGGCCTATTACTTTTAAACCACGACAGCTTGCTTCTTCAACCACTGTGGGTGCTTTGTCAAACATCTGTTGATTCCCCCGCAAGCCATCTAACCCATGTATTACATTAAAACATGAATCACTTGGCCTAGATGTTCTTTGAATCCAAGGTAAACCGAAAAGGAACAAATAGGCCAACAACTTTAAATCACGATTGCTTGAGTCTTCAACCTTTGTGGGTGCTTTACAAACATCTGTTGACTCTTCCATAAGCAGTCTAACCCATCAATTGCATGAAAACATGAATCACTTGGCCTAGATGTTCTTTGATTCCATGATAAACTGAAATGGAACAAAATAGGCCTACAACTTTTAATCCACGATAGCTTGAGACTTGAACTTTCGTGGGTGCTTGACAAACATCTGTTGATTCCCCCACAAGCCATCTAACCCATGTATTTCATGAAAATATGAATCACTTGGCCTAGAAGTTCTTTGAATCCAAGATAAACCGGAAACGAACAAATAGGCCTATAGCTTTTAAACCAAGATAGCTTGAGTCTTCAACCTCCATGGGTGTTTGACAAAGATCTGTTGACTCCACCATAAGGCATCTAACCCATGTATTTCTGGAAAACATGAATCACATGGCCTTGAAGTTCTTTTTATCAAAGATAAACCGACAAGGAACAAATAGGCCTTCAAGTTTTAAACCTCGATAGCTTGAGTCTTTAACCTACGTGCGTGCTTGACAAACATCTGTTGACTCCCCCGTAAGCCATCTAACCCATGAATTTCTTGAAATCTTGAATCACTTGGCCTAGAAGTTCTTTTTATCCAAGATAAACCAAAAAGGGAACAAATAGGCCTGCAACTTTTAAACCACGATAGCTTGAGTCTTCAATCTCCGTGGGTGCTTGACAAACATCTGTTGATTCCACCAAAAGCCATCTAACTCATGTATTTCATGAAAACATGAATCACATGGCCTAGAAGTTCTTTGAAACTAAGATAAACACAAAAGGAACATATAGGCCAACAACTTTTAAACCACGATAGCTTGAGTCTTCAACCACCGTGGGTGCTTGACAAACATCTGTTGGCTCCCCCATAAGCCATCTAACACATAAATTTCATGAAAACATGAATCACTTGGCCTAGAAGTTCTTTGAATCCAAGTAAACCGAAATGCAACAAATAGGCCTACAACTTTTAAACCACGATAGCTTGAGTCATCAACCTCTGTGGGTGCTTTGACAAACATCAGCTGATTCCACAACAACCATCTAACCCATGAATTTCCTTAAGACAGGAATCACTTGGCCTAGAAGTTCTTTGAATCCAAGATTAACTGAAAACGAACAAATAGGCCTACAACTTTTAAACCAAGATAACTTGAGTCTTCAACCTCCGTGGGTGCTTGACAAACATCTGTTGACTCCACCATAAGCCATCAAACCCATGTATATAAGGAAAACATGAATCACTTGGCCTAGAAGTTCTTTTAATCAGAGATGAACCGAAAATGAACAAATATGCCTATAACTTTTAAACCACAATAGCTAGAGTCCTTAACCACCGTGGGTGCTTGACAAACTTCTGTTGCTCCCCCATAAGCCATCTAACCCATGAATTTCATGAAATCTGAATCACTTGGCCTAGAAGTTCTTTTCATCCATGATAAATCGAAAAGCAACAAATAGGTCTACAACTTTTAAACCATGACATCTTGCTTCTTTGACCTCTGTGGCTGCTTTGTCAAACATCTGTTGATTCCCCCGCAAGCCATCTAACCATGTATTTCATTAAAACCTGAATCACTTGGCCTAGATGTTCTTTAAATCCAAGATAAACCGACAAGGAACCAAAAGGCCAACAACTTTTAAACAACGATTGCTTGAGTCTTCAACCTCCGTGGTTGCTTGACAAACATGTGTTGACTCCCCCATAAGCCTTCTAACACATAAATTTCATGAAAACATGAATCACTTTGCCTAGAAGTTCTGTGAATCCATGATAAACTGAAATGGATCAAACATGCCTACAACTTTTAAACCACGATAGCTTGAGTCTTTAATCTCCGTTTGTGCTTGACAAACATCTGTCGACTCCCCCATCAGCCATCTAACCCATGTATTAGATGAAAACATGAATCACTTGGCCTAGAAGTTCTTTGATTCCAAGATAAACTGAAAAGCAACAAAAAGGCCTACAACTTTTAAACCGCGACAGCTTACTTCTTCAACCTCTGTGGGTGCTTTGTCAAACATCTGTTGATTCTCCCGGAAGCCATCTAACCCATGTATTTCATTAAAACATGAATCACTTGGCCTAGATGTTCTTTGAATCCAAGATAAACCGACAACGAACCAATAGGCCAACAACTTTTAAACAACGATTGCTTGAGTCTTCAACCTCCGTGGTTGCTTGACAAACATGTGTTGACTCTCCCATAAGCCATCTAACACATAAATTTCTTGAAAACTTGAATCACTTTGCCTAGAAGTTCTTTGAATCCATGATAAACTGAAATGGATCAAACATGGCTACAACTTTTAAACCACGATTGCTTGAGTCTTCAACCACTGTGGGTGCTTGACAAACATCTGTTGACTCCCCCAGAAGCCGTCTAACCCATGAATTTCTTTAAAACATGAATCACTTGGTCTAGATGTTCTTTTAATCAAAGATAAACCGACAAGTTACAAATAGGCCTACAAGTTTAAACCACGATAGCTTGAGTCTTCAACCTCCGTGGGTGCTTGACAAACATCTGTTGATACACCCAAAAGCCATCTAACTCATGTATTTGATGAAAACATGAATCACTTGGCCTAGAAGTTCTTTGAATCCATGATAAACTGAAATGGAACAAACATGCCTACAACTTTTAAACCAGGATAACTTGAGTGTTTAATCTCCATGGGTGCTTGACAAACATCTGTTGACAACCCCATAAGTCGTCAAACCCATGAATTTCATGAAAACATGAATCTCTTGGCCTAGATGATATTTGAATCCATGATAAATTGAAATGGAATATATAGGCCTACAACTTTTAAACCACCACAGCTTGAGTCTGGAAATTTCGAGGGTGCTTGACAAACATCTATTGATTCCCCCACAGACAATCTAACCCATGTATTTCATGAAAACATAAACCACTTGGCCAAGAAGTTCTTTCAATCCAAGATAAACCGAAAACGAACAAATATGCCTATAGCTTTTAAACCAAGCTAGCTTGAGTCTTAAACCTCCATGGGTGTTTGACAAACATCTGTAGACTCCCCCATCAGGCATCGAACCCATGTATTTCTAGAAAACATGAATCACATGGCCTAGAAGTTCTTTTTATCAAAGATAAACCGACAAGGAACAAATAGGCCTATAAGTTTTAAACCTTGATAGCTTGAGTCTTTAACCTCCGTGCGTGCTTGACAAACATCTGTTGACTCCCCCATAAGCCATCTCACCCATGAATTTCATGAAATCATGATTAACTTGGCCTAGAAGTTCTTTTTATCTAAGATAAACCGAAAAGGAACAAATAGGCCTACAACTTTTAAACCACCACAGCTTGAGTCTGGAACTTTCAAGGGTGCTTGACAAACATCTGTTGATTCCCCCACAGGCCATCTAACCCATGTATTTCATGAAAACATAAACCACTTGGCCAAGAAGTTCTTTGAATCCAAAATAAACCGAAAACGAACAAATAGGCCTATAACTTTTAACCCAAGATAGAGGGAGTCTTCAACCTCCATGGGTGCTTGAAAAACCTCTGATGACACCACCATAAGCCATCTAACCCATGTATTTCTGGAAAACATGAATCGCTTGGCCTAGAAGTTCTTTTAATTAAAGATAAACCGAAAAGGAACAAATAGGCCTACAACTTTTAAACCCCGATAGCTTGAGTCTTCAACCTCCGTGGGTGCTTGACAAACATCTGTTGATTCCCCCAAAAGCCATCTAACTCATGTATTTCATGAAAACGTGAATCACTTGGCCTAGAAGTTCTTTGAAACTAAGATAAATCCAAAAGTAACAATTAGGCCAACAACTTTTATACGACGATAGCTTGAGTCTTCAACCTCCGTGGGTGTTTAACAAACATCTGTTGACTCCACCATAAGTCGTCTAACCCATGTATAAGATAAAAACAAGAATCACTTGGCCTATAAGTTCTTTGATTCCAAGATAAACCGAAAAGCAACAAATAGGCCTACAACTTTTAAACCACGACAGCTTGCTTCTTCAACCTCTGTGGGTGGTTTGTCAAACATCTATTGATTCCCCCGCAAGCCATCTAACCCATGTATATCATTAAAACATGAATAACTTGGCCTAGAAGTTCTTTGAATCCAAGATTAACTGAAAATGAACAAATAGGCCTACAACTTTTAAACCAAGATAACTTAAGTCTTCAACCTCCGTGGGTGCATGACAAACATCTGTTGACTCCACCATAAGCCATCAAACTCGTGTATATAAGGAAAACATGAATCACTTGGCCTAGAAGTTCTTTTAATCAGAGATGAACTGAAAAGGAACAAATATGCCTACAAGTTTGAAACCTTCATAGCTTGAGTCTTTAACCTCTGTGCGTGCTTGACAAACATTTGTTGACTCCCGCATAAGCTACCTAACCCATGTATTTCATTAAAATACAAATCACATGGCCAAGAAGTTCTTTGAATCCTAGAAAAATCAGAAACGAACATACAGGCCTATAACTTTTAAACCAAGATAGCTTGAGTCTTCAACCTCCATGGGTGCTTGACAAACATCTGTTGACTCCACCATAAGCCATCTAACCCATGTATTTCTGGAAAACATGAATCACTTGGCCTAAAAGTTCTTTTTATCAAAGATAAACAGACAACGAACAAATAGGCCTACAAGTTTTAAACCTTGATAGCTTGAGTCTTTAACCTCCGTACATGCTTGACAAACATCTGTTGACTCCCCCATAAGCCATCAAACCCATGAATTTCTTGAAATCTTTAATCACTTGGCCTAGAAGTTCTTTTCATCCAACATAAACCCAAAAGGAACAAATAGGCCTACAACTTTTAAACCACGATAGCTTAAGTCTTCAACCTCCGTGGGTGCTTGACAAACATCTGTTGATTCCCCCAAATGCCATCTAACTCATGTATTTCATGAAAACATGAATCACATGGCCTAGAAGTTCTTTGAAACTTAGATAAACCCAAAAGGAACATATAGGCCAACAACTTTTAAACCACGATAGCTTGAGTCTTCAACCACCGTGGGTGCTTGACATACATCTGTTGGCTCCCCCATAAGCCATCTAACACATAAATTTCATGAAAACATGAATCACTTGGCCTAGAAGTTCTTTGAATCCAAGTAAACTGAAATGCAACAAATAGGCCTACAACTTTTAAACCACGATAGCTTGAGTCATCAACCTCTGTGGGTGCTTTGACAAACATCTACTGATTCCACAGCAACCATCAAACTCATGAATTTCCTTAAGACATGAATCACTTGGCCTAGAAGTTTTTTGAATCCAAGATTAACTGAAAAGGAACAATTAGGACTACAACTTTTAAACCACGTTAGCTTGAGTCTTCAACCTCCGTGGGTGCTTGACAAACTTCTATTGACTCCACCATAAGCCATCAAACCCATGTATATAAGGAAAACATGAATCACTTGGCCAAGAAGTTCTTTTAATCAGAGATGAACCGAAAATGAACAAATATGCCTAAAACTTTTAAACCACAATAGCTAGAGTCTTTAACCACCGTGGGTGCTTGACAAACTTCTGTTGCTCCCCCATAAGCCATCTAACCTATGAATTTCATGAAATCATGAATCGCGTGGCCTAGAAGTTCTTTTCATCCATGATAAATCGAAAAGTAACAAATAGGCCTACAACTTTTAAACCAAGACAGCTTGCTTCTTCTACCTCTGTGGCTGCTTTGTCAAACATCTGTTGATTCCCCCGCAAGTCATCTAACCCATGTATTTCATTAAAACCTAAATGATTTGGCCTCAATGTTCTTTGAATCCAAGATAAACCAAAAAGGAACAAATAGGCCAACAACTTTTAAACCACGATTACTTGAGTCTTCAACCTCCGTGGGTGCTTGACAAACATTTGTTGACTCCCCCACAAGCCGGCTAACCCATGAATTTCTTTAAAACATGAATCACTTGGCCTAGAAGTTCTTTGATTCCAAGATAAACTGAAAAGCAACAAATAGGCTGAAAACTTTTAAACCGCGAGAGCTTACTTCTTCAACCACTGTGGGTGCTTTGTCAAACATCTGTTGATTCTCCCGCAAGCCATCTAACCCATGTATTTCATTAAAACATGAATCACTTGGCCTAGATGTTCTTTGAATCCAAGATAAACCGACAAGGAACCAATAGGCCAGCAACTTTTAAACAACGATTGCTTGAGTCTTCAACCTCCGTGGTTGCTTGACAAACATGTGTTGACTCCCCCATAAGCCATCTAACACATAAATTTCATGAAAACATGTATCACTTTGCCTAGAAGTTCTTTGAATCCATGATAAACTGAAATGGATCAAACATGCCTACAACTTTTAAACCACGATAGCTTGAGTCTTTAATCTCCGTTTGTGCTTGACAAACATCTGTCGACTCCCCCATAAGCCATCTAACCCATGTATTAGACGAAAACATGAATCACTTGGCCTAGAAGTTCTTTGATTCCAAGATAAACCGAAAAGTAACAAATAGGCCTACAACTTTTAAACCACGATTGCTTGAGTCTTCAACCTCTGTGGGTGCTTTGACAAACATCTGTTGATTCCCCCGCAAGCCATCTAACCCATGTATTTCATTAAAACATGAATCACTTGGCCTAGAAGTTCTTTCAATCCAAGATTAACTGAAAACGAACAAATAGGCCCACAACTTTTAAACCAAGATAGCTTGAGTCTTCAACCTCCATGGGTGCTTGACAAACATCTGTTGACTCCCCCATAAGCCGTCTAACCCATGGATTTCTTTAAAACATGAATCACTTGGCCTAGATGTTCTTTGAATCCAAGATAAACCCAAAAGGAACAAATAGACTAACAACTTTTAAACCACGATTGCTTGAATCTTCAACCTCTCTGGGTGATTGACAAACATCTGTTGACTCCCCCAGAAGCCGTCTAACCCATGAATTTCTTTAAAACATGAATCACTTGGCCTAGATGTTCTTTTAATCAAAGATAAACCGACAAGGAACAAATAGGCCTACAAGTTTAAACCACGATAGCTTGAGTCTTCAACCTCCGTGGGTGCTTGACAAACATCTGTTGATTCCCCCAAAAGCCATCTAACTCATGTATTTGATGAAAACATGAATCACTTGGCCTAGAAGTTCTTTGAATCCATGATAAACTGAAATGGAACAAACATGCCTACAACTTTTAAACCAGGATAACTTGAGTGTTTAATCTCCATGGGTGCTTCACAAACATCTGTTGACTACCCCATAAGCCATCTAACCCATGTATTACATGAAAACATGAATCACTTGGCCTAGAAGTTCTTTGAATCAAAGGTAAACCGAATTACAACAGATAGGCCTACAACTTTTAAACCACGATAGCTTGAGTCATCAACCTCTGTGGGTGCTTTGGCAAACATCTGTTGATTCCCATGCAAGCCATCTACAACATGTATTTCATTAAAACATGAATCACTTGGCCTACATGTTCTTTGAATCCAAGGTAAACCGAAAACAAACAAATAGACCAACAACTTTTAAACCACGATTGCTTCAGTCTTCAACTACCTTGGGTGCTTGACAAATATCTGTTGACAACCCCATAAGTCGTCAAACCCATGAATTCCATGAAAACATGAATCTCTTGGCCTAGGTGATATTTGAATCCATGATAAACTAAAATGGAATATATAGGCCTACAACTTTTAAACCACCACAGCTTGAGTCTGGAACTTTCGTGGGTGCTTGACAAACATCTGTTGATTACCCCACAGGCCATCTAACCCATGTATTTCATGAAAACATAAACCACTAGGGCAAGAAGTTCTTTGAATCCAAGATAAACCGAAAACGAACAAATAGGCCTATAGCTTTTAAACCAAGATAGCTTGAGTCTTCAACCTCCATGGGTGTTTGACAAACATCTGTTGACTCCCCCATAAGGCATCTAACCCATGTATTTCTGGAAAACATGAATCACATGGCCTAGAAGTTCTTTTTATCAAAGATAAACCGACAAGGAACAAATAGGCCTACAAGTTTTAAACCTTGATAGCTTGAGTCTTTAACCTCTGTGCGTGCTTGACAAAAATCTTTTGACTCCCCCATATGCCATCTCACCCATGAATTTCATGAAATCATGATTAATTTGGCCTAGAAGTTCTTTTGATCCAAGATAAACCGAAAAGGAACAAATAGGCCTACAACTTTTAAACCACCACAGCTTGAGTCTGGAACTTTCGAGGGTGCTTGACAAACATCTGTTGATTCCCCAACAGGACATCTAACCCATGTATTTCATGAAAACATAAACCACTTGGCGAAGAAGTTCTTTGAATCCAAGATAAACCGAAAACGAACAAATAGGCCTATAGCTTTTAAACCAATATAGCTTGAGTCTTCAACCTCCATGGGTGTTTGACAAACATCTGTTGACTCCCCCATAAGGCATCGAACCCATGTATTTCTGGAAAACATGAATCACATGGCCTAGAAGTTCTTTTTATCAAAGATAAATCGACAAGGAACAAATAGGCCTACAAGTTTTAAACCTTGATAGCTTGAGTCTTTCACCTCCGTGCGTGCTTGACAAACATCTGTTGACTCCCCCATAAGCCATCTCACCCATGAATTTCATGAAATCATGATTAAATTGGCCTAGAAGTTCTTTTTATCCAAGATAAACCGAAAAGGAACAAATAGGCCTACAACTTTTAAACCACCACAGCTTGAGTCTGGAACTTTCGAGGGTGCTTGACAAACATCTGTTAATTCCCCCACAGGCCATCTAACCCATGTATTTCATGAAAACATAAACCACTTGGCCAAGAAGTTCTTTGAATCCAAAATAAACCGAAAACGAACAAATAGGCCTATAACTTTTAACCCAAGATAGAGGGAGTCTTCAACCTCCATGGGTGTTTGAAAAACCTCTGATGACACCACCATAAGCCATCTAACCCATGTATTTCTGGAAAACATGAATCGCTTGGCCTAGAAGTTCTTTTAATCAAAGATAAACCGAAAAGGAACAAATAGGCCTACAACTTCTAAACCGCGAGAGCTTGTGTCTTCAACCTCCGTGGGTGCTTGACAAACATCTGTTGATTCCCCCAAAAGCCATCTAACTCATGTATTTCACGAAAACGTGAATCACTTGGCGTAGAAGTTCTTTGAAACTCAGATAAATCCAAAAGTAACAACTAGGCCAACAACTTTTAAACAACGATAGCTTGAGTCTTCAACCTCCGTGGGTGTTTAACAAACATCTGTTGACTCCACCATAAGCCGTCTAACCCATGTATTAGATGAAAACAAGAATCACTTGGCCAATAAGTTATTTGATTCCAAGATAAACCGAAAAGCAACAAATAGGCCTACAACTTTTAAACCACGACAGCTTGCTTCTTCAATCTCTGTGGGTGCTTTGTCAAACATCTGTTAATTCCCCCGCAAGCCATCTAACCCATGTATTTCATTAAAACATGAATCACTTGGCCTAGAAGTTCTTTGAATCCAAGATTAACTGAAAATGAACAAATAGGCTTACAACTTTTAAACTAAGATAACTTAAGTCTTCAACCTCCGTGGGTGCTTGACAAACATCTGTTGACACCACCATAAGCCATCAAACCCGTGTATATAAGGAAAACATGAATCACTTAGCCTAGAAGTTCTTTTAATCAGAGATGAACCGAAAAGGAACAAATATGCCTACAAGTTTTAAACCTTCATACCTTGAGTCTTTAACCTCTGTGCGTGCTTGACAAACATTTGTTGACTCCTGATAAGCTACCTAACTCATGTATTTCATTAAAATATTAATCACATGGCCAAGAAGTTCTTTGAATGCAAGAAAAATCAGAAACGAACAAACAGGCCTAAAACTTTTAAACCAAGATAGCTTGAGTCTTCAACCTCCATGGGTGTTTGACAAACATCTGTTGACTCCACCATAAGCCATCTAACCCATGTATTTCAGGAAAACATGAATCACTTGGCCTAAAAGTTGTTTTAATAAATAATAAACCGAAAAGAAACAAATAGGCCTAAAAGTTTTAATCCTAGATAGCTTGAATTTTTAACCTCTGTGCGTGCTTGGCAAACATCTCTTGACTCCCCCACAAGCAATCTAACCCATGAATTTCAAGAAATCATGAATCACTTGACCTAGAAGTTTTTTTCATACAAGATAAACCGAAAAGGAACAAATAGGCCTACAAGTTTTAAACCACGATAGCTTGAGTCTTCAACCTCCGTGGGTGCTTGACAAACATCTGTTAATTCCCCCACCCTCTATCTCATGTTTTTCATGAAAACATGCATCACTTGGCCTAGAAGTTCTTTGAATCAAAGATAAACCCAAAAGGAACAAATTGGCCAACAACTTTTAAACCATCATAACTTGAGTCTTCATCCTCCGTGGGTGCTTGACAAACATCTATTGACTCCTCCATAAGACATCTAACATATAAATTTCATGAAAACATGAATCACTTGGCCTAGAAGTTCTTTGAATCCATGATAAGCTGAAATGGAACAAACATGCCTACAACTTTTAAACCTCGATAACTTGAGTGTTAAATCTCCGTGGGTGCTTGACAAACATCTGTTGATTCCCCCATAAGCCATCTAACCCATGTATTTCATGAAAACATGAATCACTTGGCTTAGAAGTTCTTTAAGTCCAGGACAAACCGAAAAGGAACAAATCGGCCGACAACTTTTAAACCACGATAGCTTGAGTCTTCAACCTCCGTGGGTTGTTTCACAAACATCTGTTGATTCCCCCGCAAGCTATCTAACCCATGTATTTCATGAAAACATGAATCACTTGGCCTATATGTTCTTTTCATCCAAGATACACCAAAAACGAACAAATAGGCCAACAACTTTTAAACCACGATAGATTGAGTCTTCAACCACTGTCGGTGCTTGACAAACATCTGTTGACTCCCCCATAAGCCGTCTAACTCATCTATTTCATGAAAACATGAATCACTTGGCTTAGATGTTCTTTGAATTCCTGATAAACAGAAATGGAACAAAATATACCTACATCTTTTAAACCACGATAGATTGAGCCTTCAACCCCTGTGGGTGCATTGACAAACATCTGTCGATTAACCCGCAAGATATCTAACCCATGTATTTCATTAAAACATGAATCACTTGGCCCAGAAGTTCTTTGAATCCAGGATAAACCGAAAAGGAACAAATAGGCCTACATCTTTTAAACCACGATAGCTTGAGTCTTCAACCTCTGTGGGTGCTTTGACAAACATCTGTTGATTCCCCCGCAAGCCATGTAACCCATGTATTTCATTAAAACATGAATCACCTGGCCTAGAAGTTCTTTGAATCCAAGATTAACTGAAAACGAACAAATAGGCCTACAACTTTTAAACCAAGATAGCTTGAGTCTTCAACCTCCGTGGCTGCTTGACAAACATCTGTTGACACCCCCAAAAGCCGTCTAACCCATGAATTTCTTTCAAACATGAATCACTTGGCCTAGATGTTCTTCGAATCCAAGATAAACCCAAAAGGAACAAATAGGCCAACAACTTTTAAACCACGATTGCTTGAGTCTTCAACCTCTATGGGTGCTTGACAAACATCTGTTGACTCCCCCAGAAGCCGTCTAACCCATGAATTTCTTTAAAACATGAATCACTTGGCCTAGATGTTCTTTTAATCAAAGATAAACCGACAAGGAACAAATAGGCCTACAAGTTTTAAACCACGATAGCTTGAGTCTTCAACCTCCGTGGGTGCTTGACAAACATCTGTTGATTCCCCCAAAAGCCATCTAACTCATATATTTGATGAAAACATGAATCACTTGGCCTAGAAATTCTTTGAATCCTTGATAAACTGAAATGGAACAAACATGGCTACAACTTTTAAACCTCGATAACTTGAGTGTTAAATCTCCGTGGGTGCTTGACAAACATCTGTTGACTACCCCATAAGCCATCTAACCCATGTATTACATGAAAACATGAATCACTTGGCCTAGAAGTTCTTTGAATCCAAGGTAAACCGAAACACAACAAATAGGCCTACAACTTTTAAACCACGATAGCTTGAGTCATCAACCTCTGTGGGTGCTTTGGCAAACATCTGTTGATTCCCCTGCAAGCCATCTAAAACATGTATTTCATTAACACGTGAATCACTTGGCCTAGATGTTCTTTGAATCCAAGTTAAACCAATAAGAAACAAATAGGCCAACAACTTTTAAACCACGATTGCTTGAGTCTTCAACCTCCGTGGGTGCTTGACAAACATCTGTTGACAACCCCATAAGTCGTCAAACCCATGAATTTCATGAAAACATGAATCTCTTGGCCTTGGTGATATTTGAATCCATGATAAACTGAAATGGAATATATAGGCCTACAACTTTTAAACCACCACAGCTTGAGTTTGGAACTTTCGAGGGTGCTTGACAAACATCTGTTGATTCCCCCACAGGCCATCTAACCCATGTATTTCATGAAAACATAATCCACTTGGCCAAGAAGTTCTTTGAATCCAAGATAAACCGAAAACGAACAAATAGGCCTATAGCTTTTAATCCAAGATAGCTAGAGTCTTCAACCTCCATGGGTGTTTGACAAACATCTGTTGACTCCCCCATAAGGCATCTAACCCATGTATTTCTGGAAAACATGAATCACATGGCCTAGAAGTTCGTTTTATCAAAGATAAACCGACAAGGAACAAATAGGCCTACAAGTTTTAAACCTTGATAACTTGAGTCTTTAACCTCCGTGCGTGCTTGACAAACATCTTTTGACTCCCCCATAAGCCATCACACCCATGAATTTCATGAAATCATGATTAACTTGGCCTAGAAGTTCTTTTTATCCAAGAAAAACCGAAAAGGAACAAATAGACCTACAACTTTTAAACCACCACAGCTTGAGTCTGGAACTTTCGAGGGTGCTTGACAAACATCTGTTGATTCCCCCACAGGCCATCTAACCCATGTATTTCATGAAAACATAAACCACTTGGCCAAGAAGTTCTTTGAATCCAAGATAAACCGAAAACGAACAAATAGGCGTATAGCTTTTAATCTAAGATAGCTTGAGTCTTCAACCTCCATGGGTGTTTGACAAGCATCTGTTGACTCCCCCATAAGGCATCGAACCCATGTATTTCTGGAAAACATGAATCACATGGCCTAGAAGTTCTTGTTATCATAGATAAACCGACAAGGAACAAATAGGCCTACAAGTTTCAAACCTTGATAGCTTGAGTCTTTAACCTCCGTGCGTGCTTGACAAACATCTGTTAACTCCCCCATAAGCCATCTCACCCATGAATTTCAAGAAATCATGAATCACTTGGCCTAGAAGTTCTTTTCATCCCAGATAAACCCAAAAGGAACAAATAGGCCAACAACTTTTAAACCATCATAACTTGAGTCTTCAACCTCCGTGGGTGCTTGACAAACATCTATTGACTCCTCCATAAGACACCTAACACATAAATTTCATGAAAACATGAATCACTTGGCCTAGAAGTTCTTTGAATCCATGATAAACTGAAATGGAACAAACATGCCTACAACTTTTAAACCACGATAGCTTGAGTTTTTAATCTCCGTGGGTGCTTGACAAACATCTGTTGATTCCCCCATAAGCCATCTAACCCATGTATTTCATGAAAACATGAATCACTTGGCTTAGAATTTCTTTAAATCCAGGATAAACCGAAAAGGAACAAATCGGCCGACAACTTTTAAACCACGATAGCTTGAGTCTTCAACCTCCGTGGGTTCTTTCACAAACATCTGTTGATTCCCCCACAAGCCATCTAACCCATGTATTTCATGAAAACATGAATCACTTGGCCTAGATGATCTTTGAATTCATGATAAACAGAAATGGAACAAAATATACCTACATCTTTTAAACCACGGTAGATTGAGCCTTCAACCCCTGTGGGTACATTCACAAACATCTGTTGATTCCCCCGCAAGACATCTAACCCATGTATTTCATTAAAACATGAATCACTTGGCCGAGAAGTTCTTTGAATCCAGGATAAACCGAAAAGCAACAAACAAGCCTACAACTTTTAAACCACAATAGATTGAGTCTTTAACCACCATGGGTGCTTGACAAACATCTGTTGACTCCCCCATAAGCCGTCTAACTCATCTATTTCATGAAAACATGAATCACTTGGCTTAGATGTTCTTTGAATTCATGATAAACAGAAATGGAACAACATATACCTATATCTTTTAAACCACGATAGATTGAGCCTTCAACCCCTGTGGGTGCATTGACAAACATCTGTTGATTAACACGCAAGACATCTAACCCATGTATTTCATTAAAACATGAATCACTTGGCCCAGAAGTTCTTTGAATCCAGGATAAACCGAAAAGTAACAAATAGGCCTACAACTTTTAAACCACGATAGCTTGAGTCTTCAACCTCTGTGGGTGCTTTTACAAACATCTGTTGATTCCCCCGCAAGCCATCTAACCGATGTATTTCATTAAAACATGAATCACTTGGCCTACAAGTTCTTTGAATCCAAGATTAACTGAAAACGAACAAATAGGCCTACAACTTTTAAACCAAGATAGCTTGAGTCTTCAACCTCCGTGGGTGCTTGACAAACATCTGTTGACACCCCCATAAGCCGTCTAACCCATGAATTTCTTTAAAACATGAATCACTAGGCCTAGATGTGCTTCGAATCCCAGATAAACCCAAAAGGAACAAATAGGCCAACAACTTTTAAACCACGAATGCTTGAGTCTTCAACCTCTGTGGGTGCTTGACAAACATCTGTTGACTCCCCCAGAAGCCGTCTAACCCATGAATTTCTTCAAAACATGAATCACTTGGCCTAGATGTTCTTTTAATCAAACATAAACCGACAAGGAACAAATAGGCCTACAAGTTTTAAACCACGATAGCTTGAGTCTTCAACCTCTGTGGGTGCTTGACAAACATCTGTTGATTCCCCCGAAAGCCATCTAACTAATGTATTTCATGAAAACATGAATCACTTAGCCTTGAAGTTCTTTGAATCCATGATAAACTGAAATGGAACAAACATGCCTACAACTTTTAAACCACGATAATTTGAGTGTTAAATCTCCGTGGGCGCTTGACAAACATCTGTTGACTACCCCATAAGCCATCTAACCCATGTATTACATGAAAACATGAATCGCTTGGCCTAGAAGTTCTTTGAATCCAAGGTAAACCGAAATACAACAAGTAGGCCTACAACTTTTAATCCACGATAGGTTGAGTCATCAACCTCTGTGGGTGCTTTGGCAAACATCTGTTGATTCCCCTGCAAGCCATCTAATACATGTATTTCATTAACACATGAATCACTTGGCCTAGTTGTTCTTTGAATCCAAGTTAAACCGAAAAGAAACATATAGGCCAACAACTTCTAAACCACGATTGCTTGAGTCTTCAACCTCCGTGGGTGCTTGACAAACATCTGTTGACAGCCCCATAAGTCGTCAAACCCATGAATTTCATGAAAACATGAATCTCTTGGCCTTGGTGATATTTGAATCCATGATAAACTGAAATGGAATATATAGGCCTACAACTTTTAAACCACCACAGCTTGAGTCTGGAACTTTCGAGGGTGCTTGACAAACATCTGTTGATTCCGCCACAGGCCATCTAACCCATGTATTTCATGAAAACATAAACCACTTGGCCAAGAAGTTCTTTGAATCCAAGATAAACCGAAAACGAACAAATAGGCCTATAGCTTTTAATCTAAGATAGCTTGAGTCTTCAACCTCCATGGGTGTTTGACAAACATCTGTTGACTCCCCCATAAGGCATCTAACCCATGTATTTCTGGAAAGCATGAATCACATGGCCTAGAAGTTCTTTTTATCAAAGATAAACCGACAAGGAACAAATAGGCCTACAAGTTTTAAACCTTGATAGCTTGAGTCTTTAACCTCCGTGCGTGCTTGACAAACATCTGTTAACTCCCCCATAAGCCATCTCACCCATGAATTTCATGAAATCATGATTAACTTGGCCTAGAAGTTCTTTTTATCCAAGATAAACCGAAAAGGAACAAATAGGCCTACAACTTTTAAACCACCACTGCTTGAGTCGGGAACTTTCGAGGGTGCTTGACAAACATCTGTTGATTCCCCCACAGGCCATCTAACCCATGTATTTCATGAAAACATAAACCAATTGGCCAAGAAGTTCTTTGAATCCAAAATAAATCGAAAATGAACAAATAGGCCTATAAGTTTTAACCCAAGATAGAGGGAGACTTCAACCTCCATGGGTGCTTGAAAAACCTCTGATGACTCCACCATAAGCCATCTAACCCATGTATTTCTGGAAAACATGAATCGCTTGGCCTAGAAGTTCTTTTAATCAAAGATAAACCGAAAAGGAACAAATAGGCCTACAACTTTTAAACCCCGATAGCTTGTGTCTTCAACCTCCGTGGATGCTTGACAAACATCTGTTGATTCCCCCAAAAGCCATCTAACTCATGTATTTCATGAAAACGTGAATCACTTGGCCTAGAAGTTCTTTGAAACTAAGATAAATCCCAAAGTAACAATTAGGGCAACAACTTTTCAACAACAATAGCTTGAGTCTTCAACCTCCGTGGGTGTTTAACAAACATCTGTTGACTCCTCCATAAGCCGTCTAACCCATGTATTAGATGAAAACATGAATCACTTGGCCTACAAGTTCTTTGATTCCAAGATAAACCGAAAAGCAACAAATAGGCCTACAACTTTTAAACCACGACAGCTTGCTTCTTCAACCTCTGTGGGTGCTTTGTCAAACATCTGTTGATTCCCCCGCAAGCCATCTAATCCATGTATTTCATTAAAACATGAATCACTTGGCCTAGAAGTTCTTTGAATCCAAGATTAACTGAAAACGAACAAATAGGCCTACAACTTTTAAACCAAGATAACTTAAGTCTTCAACCTCCGTGGGTGCTTGACAAACATCTGTTGACTCCACCATAAGCTATCAAACCCGTGTATATAAGGAAAACATGAATCACTTGGCCTAGAAGTTCTTTTAATCAGTGATGAACCGAAAAGGAACAAATATGCCTACAAGTTTTAAACGTTCATAGCTTGAGTCTTTAACCTCCGTGCGTGCTTGACAAACATTTGTTGACTACCGCATAAGCTACCTAACCCATGTATTTCATTAAAATATAAATCACATGGCCAAGAAGTTCTTTGAATCCAAGAAAAATCCGAAACGAACAAACAGGCCTATAACTTTTAAACCAAGATAGCTTGAGTCTTCAACCTCTATGGGTGTTTGACATACATCTGTTCACTCCACCATAAGCCATCTAACCCATGTATTTCAGGAAAACATGAATCACTTGGCCTAAAAGTTCTTTTAATAAAAAATAAACCGAAAAGAAACAAATAGGCTAAAAGTTTTAATCCTAGATAGCTTGAGTCTTTAACCTCTGTGCGTGCTTGGCAAACATCTGTTGACTCCCCCATAAGCAATCTAACCCATGAATTTCAAGAAATCATGAATCACTTGACCTAGAAGTTTTTTTCATACAAGATAAACCGAAAAGGAACAAATAGGCCTACAAGTTTTAAACCACGATAGCTTGAGTCTTCAACCTCCGTGTGTACATGACAAACATCTGTTAATTCCCCCACCCTCTATCTCATGTTTTTCATGAAAACATGAATCACTTGGCCTAGAAGTTCTTTGAATCTAAGATAAACCCAAAAGGAACAAATAGGCCAACAACTTTTAAACCATCATAACTTGAGTCTTCAACCTCCGTGGGTGCTTGACAAACATCTATTGACTCCTCCATAAGACACCTAACACATAAATTTCATGAAAACATGAATCACTTGGTCTAGAAGTTCTTTGAATCCATGATAAACTGAAATGGAACAAACATGCCTACAACTTTTAAACCACGATAGCTTGAGTCTTTAATCTCCGTGGGTGCTTGACAAACATCTGTTGATTCCCCCATAAGCCATCTTACCCATGTATTTCATGAAAACATGAATCACTTGGCTTAGAAGTTCTTTAAATCCAGGATAAACCGAAAAGGAACAAATCGGCGGACAACTTTTAAACGTCGATAGCTTGAGTCTTCAACCTCCGTGGGTTCTTTCACAAACATCTGTTGATTCCCCCGCAAGCAATCTAACCCATATATTTCATGAAAACATGAATCACTTGGCCTATATGTTCTTTTCATCTAAGATAAACCAAAAACAAACAAATAGGCCAACAACTTTTAAACCACGATAGATTGAGTCTTTAACCACTGTGGGTGCTTGACAAACATATGTTGACTCCCCCATAAGCCTTCTAACTCAAGTATTTCATGAAAACATGAATCACTTGGCCTAGATGATCTTTGAATTCATGATAAACAGAAATGGAACAAAATATACCTACATCTTTTAAACCACGATAGATTGAGCCTTCAACCCCTGTGGGTACATTCACAAACATCTGTTGATTCCCCCGCAAGACATCTAACCCATGTATTTCATTAAAACATGAATCACTTGGCCGAGAAGTTCTTTGAATCCAGGATAAACCGAAAAGCAACAAACAGGCCTACAACTTTTAAACCACGATAGATTGAGTCTTTAACCACCGTGGGTGCTTGACAAACATCTGTTGACTCCCCCATAAGCCGTCTAACTCATCTATTTCATGAAAACATGAATCACTTAGCTTAGATGTTCTTTGAATTCATGATAAACAGAAATGGAACAAAATATACCTATATCTTTTAAACCACGATAGATTGAGCCTTCAACCCCTGTGGGTGCATTGACAAACATCTGTTGATTAACCCGCAAGACATCTAACCCATGTATTTCATTAAAACATGAATCACTTGGCCCAGAAGTTCTTTGAATCCAGGATAAACCGAAAAGGAACAAATAGGCCTACAACTTTTAAACCACGATAGCTTGAGTCTTCAACCTCTGTGGGTGCTTTGACAAACATCTGTTGATTCCCCCGGAAGCCATCTAACCAATGTATTTCATTAAAACATGAATCACTTGGCCTACAAGTTCTTTGAATCCAAGATTAACTGAAAACGAACAAATAGGCCTACAACTTTTAAACCAAGATAGCTTGAGTCTTCAACCTCCGTGGGTGCTTGACAAACATCTGTTGACACCCCCATAAGCCGTCTAACCCATGAATTTCTTTAAAACATGAATCACTTGGCCTAGATGTTTTTCGAATCCAAGAGAAACCCAAAAGGAACAAATAGGCCAACAACTTTTAAACCACGATTGCTTGAGTCTTCAACCTCTGTGGGTGCTTGACAAACATCTGTTGACTCCCCCAGAAGCCATCTATCCCATGAATTTCTTTAAAACATGAATCACTTGGCCTAGATGTTCTTTTAATCAAAGATAAGTCGACAAGGAACAAATAGGACTACAAGTTTTAAACCACGATAGCTTGAGCCTTCAACCTCTGTGGGTGCTTGACAAACATCTGTTGATTCCCCCAAAAGCCATCTAACTAATGTATTTCATGAAAACGTGAATCACTTGGCCTTGAAGTTCTTTGAATCCATGATAAACTGAAATGGAACAAACATGCCTACAACTTTTAAACCACGATAACTTGAGTGTTAAATCTCCGTGGGTGCTTGACAAACATCTGTTGACTACCCCATAAGCCATCTAACCCATGTATTACATGAAAACATGAATCACTTGGCCTAGAAGTTCTTTGAATCCAAGGTAAACCGAAATACAACAAATAGGCCTACAACTTTTAATCCACGATAGCTTGAGTCATCAACCTCTGTGGGTGCTTTGGCAAACATCTGTTGATTCCCCTACAAGCCATCTAAAACATGTATTTCATTAACACATGAATCACTTGGCCTAGTTGTTCTTTGAATCCAAGATAAACCGAAAAGAAACAAATAGGCCAACAACTTTTAAACCACGATTGCTTGAGTCTTCAACCTCCGTGGGTGCTTGACAAACATCTGTTGACAGCCCCAAAAGTCGTCAAACCCATGAATTTCATGAAAACATGAATCTCTTGCCCTTGGTGATATTTGAATCCATGATAAACTGAAATGGAATATATAGGCCTACAACTTTTAAACCACCACAGCTTGAGTCTGGAACTTTCGAGGGTGCTTGACAAACATCTGTTGATTCCCCCACAGGCCATCTAACCCATGTATTTCATGAAAACATAAACCACTTGGCCAAGAAGTTCTTTGAATCCAAGATAAACCGAAAACGAACAAATAGGCCTATAGCTTTTAATCCAAGATAGCTTGAGTCTTCAACCTCCATGGGTGTTTGACAAACATCTGTTGACTCCCCCATAAGGCATCTAACCCATGTATTTCTAGAAAGAATGAATCACATGGCCTAGAAGTTCTTTTTATTAAAGATAAACCGACAAGGAACAAATAGGCCTACAAGTTTTAAACCTTGATAGCTTGAGTCTTTAACCTCCGTGCGTGCTTGACAAACATCTGTTAACTCCCCCATAAGCCATCTCACCCATGAATTTCATGAAATCATGATTAACTTGGCCTAGAAGTTCTTTTTATCCAAGATAATCCGAAAAGGAATAAATAGGCCTACAACTTCTAAACCACCACAGCTTGAGTCTGGAACTTTCGAGGGTGCTTGACAAAAATCTGTTGATTCCCCCACAGGCCATCTAACCCATGTATTTCATGAAAACATAAACCACTTGGCCAAGAAGTTCTTTGAATCCAAGATAAACCGAAAACAAACAAATAGGCCTATAGCTTTTAATCCAAGATAGCTTGAGTCTTCAACCTCCATGGGTGTTTGACAAACATCTGTTGACTCCCCCAAAAGGCATCTAACCCATGTATTTCTAGAAAGAATGAATCACATGGCCTAGAAGTTCTTTTTATCAAAGATAAACCGACAAGGAACAAATAGGCCTACAAGTTTTAAACCTTGATAGCTTGAGTCTCTAACCTCCGTGCGTGCTTGACAAACATCTGTTAACTCCCCCATAAGCCATCTCACCCATGAATTTCATGAAATCATGATTAACTTGGCCTAGAAATAAACCAAAAACGAACAAATAGGCCTATAAGTTTTAACCCAAGATAGAGGGAGACTTCAACCTCCATGGGTTTTTGAAAAACATCTGATGACTCCACCATAAGCCATCTAACCCATGTATTTCTGGAAAACTTGAATCGCTTGGCCTAGAAGTTCTTTTAATCAAAGATAAACCGAAAAGGAACACATAGGCCTACAACTTTTAAACCACGATAGCTTGAGTCTTCAACCTCCGTGGGTGCTTGACAAACATCTGTTGATTCCCCCAAAAGCCATCTAACTCATGTATTTCATGAAAACGTGAATCACTTGGCCTAGAAGTTCTTTGAAACTAAGATAAATCCAAAAGTAACAATTAGGCCAACAACTTTTAAACAACGATAGCTTGAGTCTTCAACCTCCTGGGTGTTTAACAAACATCTGTTGACTCCTCCATAAGCCGTCTAACCCATGTATTAGATGAAAACATGAATCACTTGGCCTACAAGTTCTTTGATTCCAAGATAAACCGAAAAGCAACAAATAGGCCTACAACTTTTAAACCACGACAGCTTGCTTGTTCAACCTCTGTGGGTGCTTTGTCAAACATCTGTTGATTCCCCCGCAAGCCATCTAATCCATGTATTTCATTAAAACATGAATCACTTGGCCTAGAAGTTCTTTGAATCCAAGATTAACTGAAAACGAACAAATAGGCCTACAACTTTTAAACCAAGATAACTTAAGTCTTCAACCTCCGTGGGTGCTTGACAAACATCTGTTGACTCCACCACAAGCTATCAAACCCGTGTATATAGGGAAAACATGAATCACTTGGCCTAGAAGTTCTTTTATTCAGTGATGAACCGAAAAGGAACAAATATGCCTACAAGTTTTAAACGTTCATAGCTTGAGTCTTTAACCTCCGTGCGTGCTTGACAAACATTTGTTGACTCCCGCATAAGCTACCTAACCCATGTATTTCATTAAAATATAAATCACATGGCCAAGAAGTTCTTTGAATCCAAGTAAAATCAGATACGAACAAACAGGCCTATAACTTTTAAACCAAGATAGCTTGAGTCTTCAACCTCTATGGGTGTTTGACATACATCTGTTCGCTCCACCATAAGCCATCTAACCCATGTATTTCAGGAAAACATGAATCACTTGGCCTAAAACTTCTTTTAACAATAAATAAACCGAAAAGAAACAAATAGGCTAAAAGTTTTAATCCTAGATAGCTTGAGTCTTTAATCTTTGTGCGTGCTTGGCAAACATCTGTTGACTCCCCCATAAGCAATCTAACCCATGAATTTCAAGAAATCATGAATCACTTGGCCTAGAAGTTCTTTTCATACAAGATAAACCCAAAAGGAACAAATAGGCCTACAAGTTTTAAACCACGATAGCTTCAGTCTTCAACCTCCGTGGGTACTTGACAAACATCTGTTAATTCCCCCACCCTCTATCTCATGTTTTTCATGAAATCATGAATCACTTGGCCTAGAAGTTCTTTGAATCTAAGATAAACCCAAAAGGAACAAATAGGCCAACAACTTTTAAACCATCATAACTTGAGTCTTCAACCTCCGTGGGTGCTTGACAAACATCTATTGACTCCTCCATAAGACACCTAACACATAAATTTCATGAAAACATGAATCACTTGGCCTAGAAGTTCTTTGAATCCATGATAAACTGAAATGGAACAAACATGCCTACAACTTTTAAACCACGATAGCTTGAGTCTTTAATCTCCGTGGGTGCTTGACAAACATCTGTTGATTCCCCCATAAGCCATCTAACCCATGCATTTCATGAAAACATGAATCACTTGGCTTAGAAGTTCTTTAAATCCAGGTTAAACAGAAAAGGATCAAATCAGCCGACAACTTTTAAACCACGATAGCTTGAGTCTTCAACCTCCGTGGGTTCTTTCACAAACATCTGTTAATTCCCCCGCAAGCAATCTAACCCATGTATTTCATGAAAACATGAATCCCTTGGCCTATATGTTCTTTTCATCCAAGATAAACCAAAAACGAACAAATAGGCCAACAACTTTTAAACCACGATAGATTGAGTCTTTAACCACTGTGGGTGCTTGACAAACATCTGTTGACTCCCCCATAAGCCTTCTAACTCATGTATTTCATGAAAACATGAATCACTTGGCCTAGATGTTCTTTGAATTCATGATAAACAGAAATGGAACAAAATATACCTACATCTTTTAAACTACGATAGATTGAGCCTTCAACCCCTGTGGGTACATTCACAAACATCTGTTGATTCCCCCGCAAGACATCTAAGCCATGTATTTCATTAAAACATGAAACACTTGGCCGAGAAGTTCTTTGAATCCAGGATAAACCGAAAAGGAACAAATAGGCCTATAACTTTTAAACCACGATAGATTGAGTCTTTAACCACCGTGGGTGGTTGACAAACATCTGTTGATTCCCCCGCAGGGCATCTAACCCATGTATTTCATTAAAACATGAATCACTTGGCCTACAAGTTCTTTGAATCCAAGATTAACTGAAAACGAACAAATAGTCCTACAACTTTTAAAACAAGATAGCTTGAGTCTTCAACCTCCGTGAGTGCTTGACAAACATCTGTTGACACCCCCATAAGCCGTCTAACCCATGAATTTCTTTAAAACATGAATCACTTGGCCTAGATGTTCTTCGAATCCAAGATAAAACCAAAAGGAACAAATAGGCCAACAACTTTTAAACCACGATTGCTTGAGTCTTCAACCTCTGTGGGTGCATGACAAACATCTGTTGACTCCCCCAGAAGTCGTCTAACCCATGAATTTCTTTAAAACATAACTCACTTGGCCTAGATGTTCTTTTAATCAAAGATAAACCGACAAGGAACAAATAGGCCTACAAGTTTTAAACCACGATAGCTTGAGTCTTCAACCTCCGTGGGTGCTTGACAAACATCTGTTGATTCCCCCAAAAGCCATCTAACTCATTTCTTTCATGAAAACATGAATCACTTGGCCTAGAAGTTCTTTGAATCCATGATAAACTGAAACGGAACAAACATGCCTACAACTTTTAAACCACGATAACTTGAGTGTTAAATCTCCGTGGGTGCTTGACAAACATCTGTTGACTACCCCATAAGCCATTTAACCCATGTATTACATGAAAACATGAATCACTTGGCCTAGAAGTTCTTTGAATCCAAGGTAAACCGAAATACAACAAATAGGCCTACAACTTTTAAACCACGATAGCTTGAGTCATCAACCTCAGTGGGTGCTTTGGCAAACATCTGTTGATTGCCCTGCAAGCCATCTAAAACATGTATTTCATTAAAACATGAATCACTTGGCCTAGATGTTCTTTGAGTCCAAGTTAAACCGAAAAGAAACAAATAGGCCAACAACTTTTAAACAACGATAGCTTGAGTCTTCAACCTCCGTGGGTGTTTAACAAACATCTGTTGACTCCTCCATAAGCCGTCTAACCCATGTATTAGATGAAAACATGAATCACTTGGCCTACAAGTTCTTTGATTCCAAGATAAACCGAAAAGCAACAAATAGGCCTACAACTTTTAAACCACGACAGCTTGCATCTTCAACCTCTGTGGGTGCTTTGTCAAACATCTGTTGATTCCCCCGCAAGCCATCTAACCCATGTATTTCATTAAAACATGAATCACTTGGCCTAGAAGTTCTTCAAATCAAAGATTAACTGAAAACGAACAAATATGCCTACAACTTTTAAACCAAGATAACTTAAGTCTTCAACCTCCGTGGGTGCTTGACAAACATCTGTTGACTCCACCATAAGCCATCAAACCCGTGTATATAAGGAAAACATGAATCACTTGGCCTAGAAGTTCTTTTAATCAGAGATGAACCGAAAAGGAACAAATATGCCTACAAGTTTTAAACGTTCATAGCTTGAGTCTTTAACCTCCGTGCGTGCTTGACAAACATTTGTTGACTCCCGCATAAGCCCATGTATTTCATTAAAATATAAATCACATGGCCAAGAAGTTCTTTGAATCCAAGAAAAATCGGAAACGAACAAACAGGCCTATAACTTTTAAACCAAGATAGCTTGAGTCTTCAACCACCATGGGTGTTTGACATACATCTGTTCACTCCACCATAAGCCATCTAACCCATGTATTTTCAGGAAAACATGAATCACTTGGCCTAAAAGTTCTTTTAATAAAAAATAAACCGAAAAGAAACAAATAGGCTAAAAGTTTTAATCCGAGATAGCTTGAGTCTTTAACCTCTGTGCGTGCTTGGCAAACATCTGTTGACTCCCCCATAATCAATCTAACCCAAGAATGTCAAGAAATCATGAATCACTTGGCCTAGAAGTTCTTTTCATCCAAGATAAACCCAAAAGGAACAAATAGGCCTACAAGTTTTAAACCATGATACCTTGAGTCTTCAACCTCCGTGGGTACTTGACAAACATCTGTTAATTCACCCACCCTCTATCTCATTTTTTTCATGAAATCATGAATCACTTGGCCTAGAAGTTCTTTGAATCTAAGATAAACCCAAAAGGAACAAATAGGCCAACAACTTTTAAACCATCATAACTTGAGTCTTCAACCTCCGTGGGTGCTTAACAAACATCTATTGACACCTCCATAAGACACCAACACATAAATTTCATGAAAACATGAATCACTTGGCCTAGAAGTTCTTTGAATCCATGATAAACTTAAATGGAACAAACATGCCTACAACTTTTAAACCATGATAGCTTGAGTCTTTAATCTCCGTGGGTGCTTGACAAACATCTATTGATTCCCCCATAAGCCATCTAACCTATGTATTTCATGAAAACATGAATCACTTGGCTTAGAAGTTCTTTAAATCCAGGATAAACCGACAAGGAACAAATCGGCCGACAACTTTTAAACCACGATAGCTTGAGTCTTCAACCTCCGTGGGTTCTTTCACAAACATCTGTTGATTCCCCCGCAAGCCATCTAACCCATGAATTTCATGAAATCATGAATCACTTGGCCTATATGTTCTTTTCATCCAAGATAAACCAAAAACGAACAAATAGGCCAACAACTTTTAAACCACGATAGATTGAGTCTTTAACCACTGTGGGTGCTTGACAAACATCTGTTGAACCCCCATAAGCCTTCTAACTCATGTATTTCATGAAAACATGAATCAGTTGGCCTAGATGTTCTTTGAATTCATGATAAACAGAAATGGAACAAAATATACCTACATCTTTTAAACCACGATAGATTGAGCCTTCAACCCCTGTGGGTGCATTGACAAACATCTGTTGATTCCCCCGCAAGACATCTAACCCATGTATTTCATTAAAACGTGAATCACTTGGCCTAGAAGTTCTTTGAATCCAGGATAAACCGAAAAGGAACAAATAGGCCTACAACTTTTAAACCACGATAGCTTGAGTCTTCCACCTCTGTGGGTGCTTTGACAAACATCTGTTGATTCCCCCACAAGCCATCTAACCCATGTATTTCATTAAAACATGAATCACTTGGCCTAGAAGTTGTTTCAATCCAAGATTAACAGAAAACGAACAAATAGGCCTACAACTTTTAAAACAAGATAGCTTGAGCCTTCAACCTCCGTGGGTGCTTGACAAACATCTGATGACTCCCCCATAAGCCATCTAACACATAAATTTCATGAAAACATGAATTACTTGGCCTAGAAGTTCTTTAAATCCATCATAAACTGAAATGGAACAAACATGCCTACAACTTTTAAACCACGATAGCTTGAGTCTTTAATCTCCGTGGGTGCTTGACAAACATCTGTTGACTCCCCCATAAGCCATCTAATCCATGTATTTCATGAAAACATGAATCACTTGGCCTATATGTTCTTTTCATCCAAGATAAACCAAAAAGGAATAAATAGGCCAACAACTTTTAAACCACAATAGATTGAGTCTTTAACCACCGTGGGTGCTTGACAAACATCTGTTGACTCCCCCATAAGCCGTCTAACCCATGAATTTCATGAAAACATCAATCGCTTGGCCTAGATGTTCTTTGAATCCATGATAAACAGAAATGGAACAAATATGCCTACAACTTTTAAACCACGATAGATTGAGTTTTCAACCTCTGTGGGTGCTTTGACAAACATCTGTTGATTCCTCCGCAAGCCATCTAACCCATGTATTTCATTAAAACATGAATCACTTGGTCAAGAACCTCCGTGGGTGCTTTGACAAACATCTTTTGATTCCCCCGCCAGCCATCTAGCCCATGTATTTCATGAAAACATGAATCACTTGGCCTAGATGTTCTTTGAATCCATGATAAACAGAAATGGAACAAATATGCCTATAACTTTTAAACCTCGATAGATTGAGTCTTCAACCTCTGTGGGTGCTTTGACAAACAGCTGTTGATTCCCCCTCAAGCCATCTAACCCATGTATTTCATTAAAACATGAATCACTTGGCCTAGACCCTCCGTGGGTGCTTTGACAAACATCTTTAGATTCCCCCGCCAGCCATCTAGCCCATGTATTTCATGAAAACATGAATCACTTGGCCTAGAAGTTCCTTGAATCCAAGATAAACCGAAAAAGAACAAATATGCCTACAACTTTTAAACCACCATAGCTCGAGTCTTTAACCTCTGTGAGTGCTTGACAAACATCTGTTGACTCCCCCATAAGCCATCTAACGCATGAATTTCGTGAAATCATGAATCACTTGGCCTAGATGTTCTTTGAATCCATGATAAACTGAAATGGAACGAAATAGGCCGACAACTTTTAATCCACGACAGCTTGAGACTTGAACGTTCATGGGTGCTTGACAAACATCTGTTGATATGAATCACTTGGCCTAGATGTTCTTTGAATCCATGATAAACTTAAATGGAACGAAATAGGCCTACAACTTTTAAAGCACAACAGCTTGAGACTTGAACTTTCGTGGGTGATTGACAAACTTCTGTTGATCCCCGCACAAGCCATCTAACCCATTTATTTCATGAAAACTTGAATCACTTGGCCTAGAAGTTCTTCGAATCCAAGATAAACCGAAAATGAACAAATAGGCCTATAACTTTTAAACCAAGATAGCTTGAGCCTTCAACCTCCAAGGGTGTTTGACAAACATCTGTTGACTCCACCACAAGCCATCTAATCCATGTAAGACCTAATAGTTACTCTGTTATTTACCAACCAATAAGTCTTACGTGGAATATATAAAAATAGAAAATTCGGTTAGGCCCTCGCAATATGCATATGTAATGTGTTATGCCAATTCCGTTTCCTTCTAGCTAATAAGCTAGGCACCCCTCATTCTTGTACACTAACCCTTTCTGGTTAGGCCACCTCGCAATGCAATGCAAATAAGTATGCCATTTCATTTCCATCTAGCTCATCAGCTAGGCACCCCTCCGTTTTGTACACTAACCCTTTCCGGTTAGGCCATCTCGCTATGCAATGCAATGTTCTCATGCTCATTCATAATATCATCATAATAGCATTACATGTAATCAATTCAAGCATATACAACACATAACCATCATGCTCAACTCTATCAAGCATTCTTACTTAGTTACACATCTCATTATAGTGCTAAGTCACTTCTATCAAGCATTCTTACTTAGCTACACATCTCATTATAATGCTAAGTCATCCTTAATCCTAAACATAGCATATGGTATCAAGACCCTAGGCATATGCACCACAATAACACAAATAGAGTCAACCACGACTAGGGGGTGGTGGTAACCACGGCCACGGTTCAGAAAAATAGAAACCCAACAATTTATAAACAAAGACAACCACGGCCAGGGGGTGGTATAGACCATGCCCGTGGTGGTAATTCCAGAGCCAACCACGGCCAGCCCGTGGTGAAGGCCACGGCCGTGGTGTGGTATTTAAACATGAAACCAAACTTCCAGAGACAACCACGGCCAGACCGTGGTGGAGGCCACGGCCGTGGTTGGCCACGAGACACCAAAATTTCCATTCCAGGGAGAACCACGGCCAGGCCGTGGACGCCCGTGATTTGGAATCTGGGCAGGAATAGTGCCACGCCCAACTTCAAATTAAAACCCTAATCTCTCTATAGGATCATGTCTTCAAATCCATCAAAATACACTAACCATATAATTCACTTTCATATACCTAAATCCTTTAAAACATGTAACAAAACACATCAACCTTAAGCATAGATGAAAACCCTAGATTCAAGCTTAATCCTACTTCATACACTTTCACTCTAAGAACATCATACAATAGTACAAGTAAATCCACACTCACCTTGAAATGCTCCTAACTTGATTCCAAGATGGAATTGGTAGTCAAGGCAACCTTCCCTTCAACTTCCTTCAAAACATTCAACCAAAACAACCAACTTTTAGACATGGGTGTTCTTGATTCTTAGAGATGAAAATGAGTTTCTCAAGAAACTCTTACCATAGGATTAAAGAAGAGATCATAGTGATCAATAACCATCAAATAACCTAAGCCAAAAGGTGTATAAAAATACTTACTTTGGACCCTTGAACTCTTGAAGCTAGCTTGGCTATGGAGCTTGTCTTAAATTTTGGGGAAGATGACATTGTGTCATCCAAGGGGCCGGTTCCCCATTTCAAGAGGGAGGGGAGGTTGAAATGTCTATCTTGCCCTTCACTCAAATGAAGAATCACAAATTTGCCACTGAGGTGTAAAAGACTAAAATACCCTTGTGATTTCTAAGAATTCCCAATAGGTCCTGAAGAAAATTAAATTTACCAGTAGGTCCTAATTTAGCCAAAGTAAATATAAGAGTTTAGATTTCACCTATTTCTTCCTTAGATTCTACCGAGTTCACCGGTATAGCCAGAATCTCGAATTAATCATTATAACTCAATCTATCACTATTTCTGTAACAGAACATACAATTCATTCAAAGAATTTAGCTAAATCGTAACATATGAAATTTAGGGATGTTACATTCTCCCCCTTAAAAGAATTTTGCCCACAAAATTGCGTTAAAGATATACCTGATCAAAATAGGTCTGGATGCAGCGTGCGCAAATCTTCCTCCAATTCCCACGTAGCCTCCTCAGGTGACTGTCCATCCCAAAGTACCTTCACCAGGGAAATAGTCTTGTTCCTCAGGGACTTCACACTGCGGTCAATGATCTTAGCTGGCTTAGCCTGAAATGTAAGGTCAGCTCTCAATTGTACCGACTCAACCTCAATGATGTGTGAAAGATCCGGAACATACTTTCTCAACTGGGATACATGAAACACAGGATGGAGATTGGACAGATGTGGAGGAAGAGCTATATGGTAAGCTACAAGTCCAATACACTTTAGAATTTGAAACGGACCAATGAAACGAGGATTTAACTTCTTAGCCCGAATGGCTCTACCAATTCCTGTCATGGGTGAGACTCTAAGAAACACATGATCACCCTCTTCAAACTCTAGAGGATGCCTTCTTTTGTCAGCATAACTCTTTTGCCGACTCTGAGCAATTCTTATTTTCTCCTATATAACCCTAATCTTTTCGGTAGTTTCTTGAACTAACTCAGGTCCTAACAGGTTTCGCTCACCTACCTGATACCAACACAGAGGTGACCTACATTTTCTACCATAGAGTGCCTCATATGGTGCCATCCCGATGCTGGAATGGAAACTGTTGTTGTAAGTAAACTCTACCAATGGTAAGTATCTATCCCAACTACCCTTATCCTCGAGAACACAAGCTCTCAACGTATCTTCTAATGTTTGGATAGTCTGCTCGGACTGACCATCAGATTGTGGGTGATAAGCAGTACTGAAATTGAGCTTAGTCCCAAAAGACTGATGTAAGGCATTCCAAAATCTAGAGGTAAATATGGGATCTCTATCTGACACAATGCTCAATGGTACACCGTGCAATCGAACAATCTCTCCAACAAATAACTCAGCAAGTTTATCTAGGGAATAAGAAATTTTAATGGGAAGAAAATGGGCAGACTTAGTCAGTCTATCCACAATGACCCATATAGCATCATAACCCCTTTGTACCCTAGGCAAACTAGTCACAAAGTCCATGGTAATTTTGTCCCACTTCCACTCTGGAATTTCCAATGGTTGGAGCATTCCGGCTGGTTTCTGGTGTTCAATCTTGACTTTCTGACAAGTCAAACATTTGGCCACATACTTAGCCACATCTCTTTTCATTCCCGGCCACCAAAATCTTTCTTTCAAATCTTGATACATTTTAGTCGCACCAGGATGTATCGAGAACTTACTTTTATGAGCTTCCTCCAGAATTTGTTCCTTAAGGTGTCCCCCTTTAGGAACACAAATCCTTTGTCTAAACCTAATCAAACCATCATCCTCCAAAGAAAAAGCTATTGAGACCCTACGATCTTGTAGTTCCTTATCCAGACTTTGTTCATGTCTAATCTGATCCTTAAGGTCACATGAGATTTCCAACAAAGCTAATCTCAGTGTCACGCTACTCATATCCACTTGGATACTAATGTCTCGAAATTGCTCTACCAAGTCTAATTCATGTACCATCATCTGGGATACGTGCAGAGATTTCCTACTGAGGGCATCAGCCACAACGTTGGCCTTGCCAGGATGATACTTAAGCTCAAAGTCATAATCCTTTAAGTATTCCATCCACCTTCTTTGTCTCATGTCCAGCTCCTTCTGATCAAATAGATACTTCAAGCTCTTATGATCACTGAACACCTCAAACTTTACACCATACAAATAATGTCTCCAGATCTTAAGTGCAAAAACTATGGCTGCTAGTTCTAGGTCATGGGTCGGATAATTCTTCTCATGAGTTCTAAGTTGTCTAGATGCATAAGCCACTACCTTCCTATCCTGCATCAACACACATCCTAAACCCAATTTAGAGGCATCACAGTACACCTCCAAATCTCTGGATAGGTCAACAATAACTAAAACTGGAGCTGTGGTTAATCTATGTTTGAGTTCCTGAAAACTCTCCTCACACTTTTCACTCCATACCATGGCTTGTCCTTTCCGGGTCAATTCAGTTAAAGGAAGTGCCAACTGAGAAAAACCCCGAATGAACTTCCGGTAGTATCCAGCTAATCCTAGAAAACTTCTAATCTCAGTAACCGACTTTGGTCGCTCCCACTGTACTACCGCCTCAACCTTACTAGAGTCCACTGCTACCCCGTCCTGGGATATAGTGTGTCCTAAAAACTTCACTTCATTCAGCCAAAATTCACACTTCTCAGGTTTAGCATACAGTTTCCTCTCTCTGAGTATCTGCAGTACTATCCTAAGATGTTCCTCATGTTCTTCTGCTGTTTGCAAATATATGAGGATATCATCTATGAACACTACCACAAACTTATCTAGGTACGGTCTGAAAATTCTATTCATGTAATCCATAAACACCACTGGAGCATTGGTTAAACCAAACGGCATCACCAAGTACTTGTAGTGTCCATACCTAGTTCTAAAAGCAAACTTTGGTACATCATCTGGTTTTATCTTAATTTGATGGTAACCAGAACGAAGATCAATTTTAGAGAATACCGTGGCATCTCTAAGTTGGTCAAGTAAATCATCTATCCTAGGTAATGGATACCTATTCTTTATGGTAATCTTATTCAACTGCCGGTAATCCACACACAACCTTATACTCCCATCCTTCTTCTTCACCAATAACACAGGTGCTCCCCATGGAGACACACTGGGTCTAATGAATCCTCTTTCCAATAGTTCCTCTACTTGTTTCTTAAGTTCTCCTAGTTCCAATGGTGACATTCTATAAGGTGCTACAGACATAGGTCCGGCTCCCAGTACTAAGTCTATAACAAACTCTACCTCTCTATCAGGTGGTAAACTAGGAATCTCCTTCGGAAAGACATCCATGAATTCACTCACTACTGGCACTCCGACCAATTCTGACTGAACCTCTAGGTCTAAAGAAAATAGTACCATGTATACTTGACTCCCATCCGTCAGGCAATGGTTCAACTCTGACACTTTGGGTAACATGGCAATTTCAGGAATCAGTGTATGGTTTGTAACAGGAGGAATAATGACAATCTTATTACAACAATCTAACAACACTTGGTTGGTTGCAACCCAATCCATACCCAAGATAATATCTAACCCTCTCAATGGTAAACAGATCAAATCAACAACAAAGATTCGATTCTGGAACACAAATTTACAGTTTAAACAAATGTGGGTGGTAAGAATCTTATCCTTAGCAGGAGTAGTCACTGACTGTGTATAAGGTAAGGAAGTAGTGGTTAGACTCAAGGACTTCACACATGCGTTAGAAATGAATGAATGGGTTGCCCCCGAGTCAAACAGTACAATTAAGTTCTGACCATTCAGTAAGCACATACCTTGAATCAAATCTTCCGCTTGTGCCTCTGCCCCACTGAGGGTATACACTCGCCCCTGGGTAAGTGGTCTAGGGGTAGAAACAGGTGCCTTAGAAATCTGTGGGCAATTTCGGGAAGTGTGCCCCTTCTGCTGGCACTTGAAGCAGATCACTATTTGTTGTGGGCAGTATTTTGCAATATGTCCCTTTTGGCCACAAGCAAAACATACATTCGCCAGACAAGTACCTTGATGAGGTTTCCCACATGTCTTGCATAATTCCACCTTAGCCTTCTTAGTACCTCGTGCAGGCTGAGTAACTTCCGCCTTTCTCTTCCCAGTCCCCTGACTGCTCTCAGCCACAGGATTTATGCACTCCTCCATAATCAAACACTTCTCAACCAAGGATACAAACTCCCTAATCTCAAAACAAGCAACAGCCTTTCTTAGCTTGAACTCAAGTCCCCTCTCAAACTGAATGGACTTCTAAATCTCATTCGGTCCATTTTGAAGGTAACTAGAGTATTTTGACAATTCATCAAACTTAGCTGCATACTGACCAGCTGTGAGATCTCCCTATGTTAAGTGCATAAACTCTTGTTCCTTTTGGATTTTGACATTTGCAGGGAAATACTTCCGCAGAAATGTCGTCTTAAATGTCTCCCAAGTGATGGGATCCTCACGTAGGAGTAATCCAGGATGAGAAGCTTCCCACCAATGTTCAGCTTCATCCTCCAACTTATAAGCAGCAAAGATAACTTTCTGCTCTTCAGTACACTGCATGGTCTTGAAAATCTTCTCAAGGTGTTTCACCCACCTCTCAGCGGCCATTGGGTCATAGTTCCCATGAAAAGATGGGGGATCCCTCTTGCAGAACTCCGTCAGTCCCAACTGTTGGGGAACGACAAGTCTCGCAGTAGGATTTCCATCATGTTGGGGTCCAGGCATACGGTCTATGGCTTGAGCCAAATGTGCAAGCACAGCCACCAGACCATCACCTTCATTAGTATTTGCAGTGGGTTGGCCTCGGCCTCTGCCTCGGCCTCCACTACGAGTTCGCCCTAGTCCGCTCATAACTCTGTATATAGCACAGAAAATATCGGGTTGATCAGTCCCAATTCCCCACATGCAATATATTAGAAGTATATGAAAAGCTGTAGGCATACATCCTAAGTGCTCAGTATAACTCTAGACCCATATGTTACAGTCCTCTAGGAAGAACTGCTCTGATACCAAAAATGTAAGACCTAATAGTTACTATGTTATTTACTAACCAATAAGTCTTACGTGGAATATTTAAAAATATAAAATTCGGCAGCGTTTCCTTTGTTTCTCGAACATTACCACAAGGTATAACATAAGCAGTGGATTCCCAACAACCATTTCAATCCAACCAGAGTACATATATTATACATACACACATACACATATATCATCAAGAGATCTCAGATCTCAACCAAAATATTATCAGAGTACGCAATATTATACAAGTGTATTCTAAACACTATCCTGACTGAGCACACTAAACATATACAGAACCGAGTACATCAATAGTAGTATTCAGTTCCCTGTCATATCTATATCAGAATAATACACATCCTGTTATAGTTACATCACAGAGCTTCACTCCACCAAAATTCAATTCCCAAAAAAAATAAATCAACAGAATCCTCCGTACTTAACCCGTAGAGGGTCCGGGGTGTTCCTGCGAATCTGAGAAAGAGGTGGTGAGAACAACATCCCAGTGAATATGAATAAACTTGCAAACAAAGTATAATTGTAAGTAGAGAGCAAGTATAACACAATTCACAATATGTCAAGTAACACTAACCAACCAATGCAATGGATGAATGCACATGATGTTCACACCTTTTATTCACACTTTTTCTTTCTCCACTCTTCTTGTTGTGCACTAACCCCTTTCGGTTAGGCCCTCGCAATATGCATATGTAATGTGTTATGCCAATTCCGTTTCCTTCTAGCTAATAAGCTAGGCACCCCTCATTCTTGTACACTAACCCTTTCTGGTTAGGCCACCTCGCAATGCAATGCAAATAAGTATGCCATTTCATTTCCATCAAGCTCATCAGCTAGGCACCCCTCCGTTTTGTACACTAACCCTTTCCGGTTAGGCCATCTCGCTATGCAATGCAATGTTCTCATACTCATATCATGCTCATTCATAATATCATCATAATAGCATTACATGTAATCAAATCAAGCATATACAACACATAACCATCATGCTCAACTCTATTAAGCATTCTTACTTAGTTACACATCTCATTATAGTGCTAAGTCACTTCTATCAAGCATTCTTACTTAGCTACACATCTCATTATAATGCTAAGTCATCCTTAATCCTAAACATAGCATATGGTATCAAGACCCTAGGCATATGCACCACAATAACACAAACAGAGTCAACCACGGCCAGGGGGTGGTGGTAACCATGGCCACGGTTCAGAAAAACATAAACCCAACAATTTATAAACAGAGACAACCACGGCCAGGGGGTGCTATAGACCAAGCCCGTGGTGGTAATTCCAGAGCCAACCACGGCCAACCCGTGGTGAAGGCCATGGCCGTGGTGTGGTATTTAAACATGAAACCAAACTTCCAGAGACAACCACGGCCAGACCGTGGTGGAGGCCACGGCCGTGGTTGGCCACGAGACACCAAAATTTCCATTTCAGAGAGAACCACGGCCAGGCCGTGGTGGAGACCACGCCCGTGGTTTGGAATCTGGGCAGGAATAGTGCCATGCCCAACTTCAAATTAAAACCCTAATCTCTCTATCGGATCATGTCTTCAAATCCATCAAAATACACTAACCATATCATTCACTTTCATATACCTAAATCCTTTCAAACATGTAACAAAACACATCAACCTTAAGCATAGATGAAAACCCTAGATTCAAGCTTAATCCTACTTCATACACTTTCACTCTAAGAACATCATACAATAGTACAAGTAAATCCACACTCACCTTGAAATGCTCCTAACTTGATTCCAAGATGGGATTGGTAGTCAAGGCAACCTTCCCTTCAACTTCCTTCAAAACATTCAACCAAAACAACCAACTTTTAGACGTGGGTGTTCTTGATTCTTAGAGATGAAAATGAGTTTCTTAAGAAACTCTTACCATAGGATTGAAGAAGAGATCATAGTGATCAATAACCATCAAATAACCTAAGCAAAAAAGTGTATAAAAATACTTACTTTGGACCCTTGAACTCTTGAAGCTAGCTTGGCTATGGAATTTAGCTAAATCGTAACATATGAAATTTAGGGATGTTACATTCTCCCCCCCTTAAAAGAATTTTGCCCACAATATTGCGTTAAAGATATACCTGATCAAAATAGGTCTGAATGCAGCGTGCGCAAATCTTCCTCCAATACCCACGTAGCCTCTCCAGCTGACTGTCCATCCCAAAGTACCTTCACCAGGGAAATAGTCTTGTTCCTCAGGGACTTCACACTGCGGTCTTAAAGTTTTAACCCATGAATTTCATGAAAACATCAATCACTTGCCCTAGATGTTCTTTGAATCCATGATAAACAGTAATGGAACAAATATGCCTACAACTTTTAAACCACGATAGATTGAGTCTTCAACCTCCGTGGGTGCTTTGACAAACATCTATTGATTCCCCCACAAGCCATCTAACCCATGTATTTCATTAAAACATGAATCACTTGGCCTAGAAGTTCTTTGAATCCAGGATAAACTGAAAATGAACAAATAGGCCTACAACTTTTAAACCACGATAGCTTGAGTCTTCAACCTCAGTGGGTGCTTTGACAAACATCTGTTGATTCCCCCGCCAGCCATCTAACCCATGTATTTCATAAAAACATGAATCACTTGGCCTAGAAGTTCTTTGAATCCAAGATAAACCAAAAAGGAACAAATATGCCTACAATTTTAAACCACGATAGCTTGAGTCTTTAAGCTCTGTGAGTGCTTGACAAACATCTGTTGACTCCCCCATAAACCATCTAACCCATGAATTTCGTGAAATCATGAATCACTTGGCCTATAAGTTCTTTTCATCCAAGATAAACCAAAAAGGAACAAATAGGCCAACAACTTTTAAACCACGATTGCTTCAGTCTTCAACCTCTGTAGGTGCTTGACAAACATCTGTTGAATCCCCTATAAGCCGTCTAACCCATGAATTTCATGAAAACATGAATTAGTTGGCCTAGATGTTTTTTGAATCCATGATAAACTGAAATGGAACGAAATAGGCCTACAACTTTTAATCCACGACAACTTGAGACTTGAACTTTCATGGGTGCTTGACAAACATCTGTTGATTCCCCCACAAGCCATCTAACCCATGTATTTCATGAAAACATGAATCACTTGGCCGAAAAGTTCTTTGAATACAAGATAAACCCGAAAGGAACAAATAGGCCTATAACTTATAAACCAAGATAGCTTGAGCCTTCAAACTCCATGGGTGTTTGACAAACATCTGTTGACTCCCCCATAAGCAGTATAACCAATAAATTTCATGAAAACATGAATCACTTGGCCTAGATGTTCTTTGAATCCATGATAAACTGAAATGGAACGAAATAGGCCTACAACTTTTAAACCACGGCAGCTTGAGACTTGAACTTTCGTGGGTGATTGGCAAACTTCTGTTCATCCCCGCACAAGCCATCTAACCCATTTATTTCATGAAAACATGAATCACTTGGCCTAGAAGTTCTTCGAATCCAAGATAAACCGAAAAAGAACAAATAGGCCTATAAATTTTCAGCCAAGATAGCTTGAGCCTTCAACCTCCATGGTTGTTTCACAAACATCTATTGACTCCACCATAAGCCATCTAACCCATGTATTTCAGGAAAACATGAATCACTTGGACTAAAAGTTCTTTTAATCAAAAATAAACCGAAATGGAACAAATAGGCCTAAAAGTTTTAATTCTAGATAGCTTGAGTCTTTAACCTCCGTGCGTGCTTGGCAAACATCTGTTGACTCCCCCATAAGCCATCTAACCCATGAATTTCAAGAAATCATTAATCACTTGGCATAGAAGTTCTTTGAATCCATGATAAACAGAAATGGAATAAATAGGTCTATAACTTTTAAACCACGATAGCTTGAGTCTTCAACCTCCGTGGGTGCTTTGACAAACATCCGTTGATTCCCACGCAAGCCATCAAACTCATGTATTTCATTAAAATATGAATCACTTGGCCCAGAAGTTCATTGAATCCAAGATAAACCGAAAAGGAACAAATATGCCGACAACTTTTAAGCCACGATAGATTGAGTCTTCAACCTCCGTGGGTGCTTTGACAAACATCTGTTGATTCCCCCACAAGCCATCTAACCCATGTATTTCATTAAAACATGAATCACTTGGCCTAGAAGTTCTTTGAATCCAGGATAAACTGAAAAGGAACAAATAGGCGTATAACTTTTAAACCACGGTAGCTTGAGTCTTCAACCTCCGTGGGTGCTTTGACAAACATCTTTTGATTCCCCCGCAAGAAATCCAACCCACGTAATTCTTGAAAACATGAATCACTTGGCCTAGAAGTTCTTTGAATCCAAGATAAACCGAAAAGGAACAAATAGGCCAACAACTTTTAAACCATGATTGCTTGAGTCTTCAACCTCTGTGGGAGCGTGACAAACATCTATTGACACCCCCATAAGCCGCCTAACCAATGAATTTCATGAAAACATCAATCACTTGGCCTAGATGTTCTTTGAATCCATGATAAACAGTAATGGAACAAAATATGCCTACAACTTTTAAACCACGATAGATTGAGTGTTCAACCTCTGTGGGTGCTTTGACAAACATCTGTTGATTCCCCCCCAAGCCATCTAACCCATGTATTTCATTAAAACATGAATCACTTGGCCTAGAAGTTCTTTGAATCCAGGATAAACCGAAAAGGAACAAATATGCGTACAACTTTTAAACCACGATGGCTCGAGTCTTTAACCTCTGTGAGTGCTTGACAAACATCTGTTAACTCCCCCATACGCCATCTAACCCATGAATTTCAAGAAATCATGAATCACTTGGCCTAGAAGTTCTTTGAATCCATGATAAACAGAAATGGAACAAATAGGCCTACAAATTTTAAACCACGATAGCCTGGATCTTCAGCCTCCGCGGATTCTTTGACAAACATCTATTGATTCCCCCGCAAACCATCTAACCCACGTATTTCATTAAAATATGAATCACTTGGCCTAGAAGTTCTTTGAATACAAAATAAACCGAAAACGAATAAATTGGCCTATAACATTTAACACAAGATAGAGTGAGTCTACAACCTCCATGGGTTCTTGACAAACATCTGATGACTCCACTATAAGCCATCTAACCCATGTATTTCAGGAAAACAAGAATCACTTGGCCTAGAAGTTCTTTTAATCAAAGATAAACCGAAAAGGAACAAATAAGCATACAAGTTTTAAACCTTTATAGCTTGAGTCTTTAACCTCCGTGCGTGCTTGACAAACATCTGTTGACTCCACCATAAGCCATCTATCCCATGAATTTCATGAAATCATAAATCACTTGGCCTAGAAGTTCTTTGAATCAATGATAAACAGTAATGGAACAAATATGCCTACAACTTTTAAGCCACGATAGATTGAGCCTTCAACCTCCGTGGGTGCTTTGACAAACATCTGTTGATTCCCCTGCAAGCCATCTAACCCATGTATTTCATAAAAACATGAATAACTTGGCCTAGAAGTTCTTTGAATCCAGGATAAACTGAAAAGGAACAAATAGGCCTACAACTTTTAAACCACGATAGCTTGAGCCTTCAACCTCAGTGGGTGCTTTGACAACTATCTGTTGATTCCCCTGCCAGCCATCTAACCTATGTATTTCATGAAAACATGAATCACATGGCCTAGAAGTTCTTTGAATCCAAGATAAACCGAAAAGGAACAAATATGCCTACAACTTTGAAACCACGATAGCTCGAGTCTTTAACCTCTGTGAGTGCTTGACAAACATCCGTTGACTCCCCCATAAACCCTCTAACCCATGAATTTCGTGAAATCATGAATCACTTGGCTTGTAAGTTCTTTTCATCCATGATAAACCAAAAAGGAACAAATAGGCCTATACTTTTTAAACAACGATTGCTTGAGTCTTCAACATCTGTGGGTGCTTGACAAACATCTGTTGAATCCCCCATAGGCCGTCTAACCCATGAATTTCATGAAAACATAAATTACTTGGCCTAGATGTTCTTTGAATCCATGATAAACTGAAGTGGAACGAAATAGGCCTACAACTTTTAATCCACGACAGCTTGAGACTTGAACTTTCATGGGTGCTTGACAAACATCTGCTGATTCCCCCACAAGCCATCTAACCCATATATTTCATGAAAACATGAATCACTTGGCCTAGAAGTTCTTTGAATCCAAGATAAACCGAAAAGGAACAAATATGCCTACATCTTTTAAACCACGATAGCTTGAGTCTTCAACCTCCGTGGGTGCTTTGACAAACATCCGTTGATTCCCACGCAAGCCATCTAACCCACATATTTCGTTAAAACATGAATCACTTGGCTCAGAAGTTCTTTGAATCCAAGATAAATCGAAAAGGAACAAATAGGCCAACAACTATTAAACCATTATTGCTTGAGTCTTCCACCTCTGTGGGTGCCTGACAAACATCTGTTTAAGCCGTCTAACCAATGAATTTCATGAAAACATCAATCACTTGGCCTAGATGTTCATTGAATCCATGATAAATAGTATTGGAACAAAATATGCCTACAACTTTTAAACCACGATAGATTGAGTGTTCAACCTCCGTGGGTGCTTTGACAAACATCTGTTGATTCCCCCCCAAGCCATCTAACCCATGTATTTCATTAAAACATGAATCACTTGGCCTAGAAGTTCTTTGAATCCAGGATAAACCGAAAAGGAACAAATATGCGTACAACTTTTAAACCATGATAGCTCGAGTCTTTAACCTCTGTGAGTGCTTGACAAACATCTGTTAACTCCCCCATACGCCATCTAACCCATGAATTTCGTGAAATCATGAATCACTTGGCCTAGAAGTTCTTCGAATCCATGATAAACTGAAATGGGACAAATATGCCTACAACTCTTAAACCATGATAGATTAAGTTTTCTACCTCCGTGGGTGCTTTAACAACTATCTGTTGATTCCCCTACATGACATCTAAATTATGTATTTCATTAAAACGTAAATCACTTGTCCTAGAAGTTCTTTGAATCCAGGATAAACTGAAAAGGAACAAATAGGCCTACAAATTTTAAACCACGATAGCTTGGGTCTTCAGCCTCCACGGATTCTTTGACAAACATCTGTTGATTCCCCCGCAAGCCATCTATCCCATGTATTTCATTAAAACATGAATCACTTGGCCTAGATGTTCTTTGAATACAAGATAAACCGAAAACGAATAAATTGGCCTATAACATTTAACACAAGATAGAGTGAGTCTTCAAACTCCATGGGTTCTTGACGAACATGTGATGACTCCACTATAAGCCATCTTACCCATGTATTTCAGGAAAACAAGAATCACTTGGCCTAGAAGTTCTTTTAATCAAAGATAAACCGAAATGGAACAAATAGGCATACAAGTTTTAAACCTTTATAGCTTGAGTCTTTAACCTCCGTGCGTGCTTGACAAACATCTGTTGACTCCACCATAAGCCATCTATCCCATGAATTTCATGAAATCATAAATCACTTGGCCTAGAAGTTCGTTGAATCAATGATAAACAGTAATGGAACATATATGCCTACAACTTTTAAGCCACAATAGATTGAGTCTTCAACCACCGTGGGTGCTTTGACAAACATCTGTTGATTCCCCCACAAGCCATCTAACCCATGTATTTCATAAAAACATGAATAACTTGGCCTAGAAGTTCTTTGAATCCAGGATAAACTAAAAAGGAACAAATATGCGTAAGACTTTTAAACCACGATAGCTCGAGTCTTTAACCTCTGTGAGTGCATGACAAACATCTGTTGACTCCCCCACACGCCATCTAACCCATGAATTTCAAGAAATCATGACTCTCTTGGCCTAGAAGTTCTTTGAATCCATGATAAACTGAAATGGAACAAATATGCCTACAACTCTTAAACCATGATAGATTAAGTTTTCTACCTCCGTGGGTGCTTTGACAAACATCTGTTGATTCCCCCGCAAGACATCTAAATTATGTATTTCATTAAAACGTGAATCACTTGTCCTAGAAGTTCTTTGAATCCAGGATAAACCGAAAAGGAACAAATAGGCCTACAAATTTTAAACCACAATAGCTTGGGTCTTCAGCCTCCGCGGATTCTTTGACAAACATCTGTTGATTCCCCCGCAAGCCATCTAACCCACGTATTTCATTAAAACATGAACCACTTGGCCTAGAAGTTCTTTGAATTCAAGATAAACCGAAAACGAATAAATTGGCCTATAACATTAAACACAAGATAGAGTGAGTCTTCAAACTCCATGGGTTCTTGACAAACATATGATGACTCCACTATAAGCCATCTAACCCATGTATTTCAGGAAAACAAGAATCACTTGGCCTAGAAGTTCTTTTAATCAAAGATAAACCGAAAAGGAACAAATAGGCATACAAGTTTTAAACCTTTATAGCTTGAGTCTTTAACCTCCGTGCGTGCTTGACAAACATCTGTTGACTCCACCGTAACCCATCTATCCCATGAATTTCATGAAATCATAAATCACTTGGCCTAGAAGTTCTATGAATCCATGATAAACAGTAATGAAACAAATATGCCTACAACTTTTAAGCCACGATAGATTGAGTGTTCAACCTCCGTGGGTGCTTTGACAAACATCTGTTGATTCCCCCCCCCAAGCCATCTAACCCATGTATTTCATTAAAACATGAATCACTTGGCCTAGAAGTTCTTTGAATCCAGGATAAACCGAAAAGGAACAAATATGCGTACAACTTTTAAACCACGATAGCACGAGTCTTTAACCTCTGTGAGTGCTTGACAAACATCTGTTAACTCCCCCATACGCCATTTAACCCATGAATTTCGTGAAATCATGAATCACTTGGCCTAGATGTTCTTTGAATCCAGCATAAACTGAAAAGGAACAAATAGGCCTACAACTTTTAAACCACGATAGCTTGAGTCTTCAACCTCAGTGGGTGCTTTGACAACTATCTGTTGATTCCCCCACAAGCCATCTAACCCATATATTTCATTAAAACATGAATAACTTGGCCTAGAAGTTCTTTGAATCCAGGGTAAACTGAAAAGGAACAAATAGGCTACAACTTTTAAACCACGATAGCTTGAGTCTTCAACCTCAGTGGGTGCTTTGACAACTATCTGTTGATTCCCCCGCCAGCCATCTAACCCATGTATTTCATGAAAACATGAATCACTTGGCCTAGAAGTTCTTTGAATCCAAGATTAACCGAAAAAGAACAAATACGCCGACAACTTTGAAACCACGATAGCTCGAGTCTTTAACCTCTGTGAGTGCTTGACAAACATCTGTTGACTCCCCCATAAACCCTCTAGCACATGAATTTCGTGAAATCATGAATCACTTGGCCTGTAAGTTCTTTTCATCCATGATAAACCAAAAAGGAACAAATAGGCCTATAATTTTTAAACAACGATTGCTTGAGTCTTCAGCCTCTGTGGGTGCTTGACAAACATCTGTTGAATCCCCCATAAGCCGTCTAACCCATGTATTTCATGAAAACATGAATCACTTGGCCTAGATGTTCTTTGAATCCAAGATAAACCGAAAAGGAAGAAATATGCCTACATCTTTTAAACCAGGATAGATTGAGCCTTCAACCTCCGTGGGTGCATTGACAAACATCTGTTGATTCCCCCGCAAGAAATCTAACACATGTATTTCATTAAAACATGAATCACTTGGCCCAGAAGTTCTTTGAATACAGGATAAACCGAAAAGGAACAAATAGGCCTACAAATTTTAAACCACTATAGCTTGGGTCCTCAGCCTCCGCGGATTCTTTGACAAACATCTGTTGATTCCCCCCCAAGCCATCAAACCCATGTATTTCATTAAAACAAGAATCACTTGGCCTAGAAGTTCTTTGAATCGAGGATAAACCGAAAAGGAACAAATATGCGTACAACTTTTAAACCACGATAGCTCGAGTCTTTCACCTCTGTGAGTGCTTGACAAACATCTGTTAACTCCCCCATACGCCCTCTAACCCATGAATTTCGTGAAATCATGAATCACTTGGCCTAGATGTTCTTTGAATCTAGGATAAACTGAAAAGGAACAAATAGGCCAACAACTACTAAACCACGATAGCTTGAGTCTTCAACCTCAGTGGGTGCTTTGACGACTATCTGTTGATTCCCACGCCAGCCGTCTAACCCATGTATTTCATGAAAACATGAATCACTTGGCCTAGAAGTTCTTTGAATCCAAGATAAACAGAAAAGGAACAAATATGCCAACAACTTTTAAACCACGATAGCTCGAGTCTTCAACCTCTGTCAGTGCTTGACAAACATTTGTTGACTCCCCCATAAACCATCTAACCCATGAATTTCGTGAAATCATGAATCACTTGGCCTATAACTTCTTTTCATCCAAGATAAACCAAAAAGGAACAAACAGGCCTATAACTTTTAAACCACGATTGCTTGAGTCTTCAACCTCTGTGGGTGTTTGACAAACATCTGTTGAATCCCTCATAAGCCGTCTAACCCATGAATTTCATGAAAACATGAATTACTTGGCCTAGATGTTCTTTGAATCCATGATAAACTGAAATAGAACGAAATAGGCCTATAACTTTTAATCCACGACAGCTTGACACTTGAACTTTCATGGGTGCTTGACAAACATCTGTTGATTCCCCCACAAGCCATCTAACCCATGTACTTCTTGAAAACATGAATCACTTGGCCTAGAAGTTCTTTGAATCCAAGAAAAACCCGAAACGAACAAATAGGCCTATAACTTATAAACCAAGATAGCTTGAGCCTTCAACTTCTATGGGTGTTTGACAAACTTCTGTTGACTGCCCCATAAGCAGCCTAACCAATAAATTTCATGAAAACATGAATCACTTGGCCTAGATGTTCTTTGAATCCATGATAAACTGAAATGGAACAAAATAGGCCCACAACTTTTAAACCACGACAGCTTGAGACTTGAACTTTCGTGGGTGATTGACAAACTTCTGTTGATCCCCGCACAAGCCATCTAACCCATTTATTTCATGAAAACATGAATCATTGGCCTAGAAGTTCTTCGAATCCAAGATAAACCGAAAACGAACAAATAGGCCTATAACTTTTAAGCCAAGATAGCTTGAGCCTTCAACTTCCATGGTTGCTTGACAAACATCTGTTGACTCCACCATAAGCCATCTAACCCATGTATTTCAGGAAAACATGAATCACTTGGCCTAAAAGTTCTTGTAATCAAAAATAAACCAAAAAGGAACAAATATGCCTACAACTTTTAAACCACGATAGCTCGAGTCTTTAACCTCTGTGAGTGCTTGATAAACATCTGTTGACTCCCCCATATGCCATCTAACCCATAAATTTCAAGAAATCATGAATCACTTGGCCTAGAAGTTCTTTTTATCCAAGATAAACCAAAAAGGAACAAATAGGCCTACAACTTTTAAACCACGAGAGCTTGATTCCTCTACCTCCGTGGGTGCTTGACAAACATCTGTTGAATCCCCCATAAGCCCTCTAACCCATGTATTTCATGAAAACATCAATCACGTGGCCACGATGTTCTTAGAATCCATGATAAACAGAAATGGAACAACTATGCCTACGTCATTTAAACCACGATAGATTGAGCCTTCAACCTCCGTGGGTTCATTGACAAACATCTGTTGATTCCCCCGCAAGACACCTAACCCATGTATTTCGTTAAAACATGAATCACTTGGCCCAGAAGTTCTTTGAATCCAGGATAAAACGAAACGGAATAAATTGGCCTATAACTGTTAAACCACGATAGCTTGAGTCTTCAACCTCCGTGGGTGCTTTGACAAACATCCGTTGATTCCCACGCAAGCCATCTAACCCATGTATTTCATTAAAACATGAATCACTTGGCCCAGAAGTTCATTGAATCCAAGATAAACCGAAAAGGAACAAATATGCCACAACTTTTAAGCCACGATAGATTGAGTCTTCAACCTCCGTGGGTGCTTTGACAAACATCTGTTTATTCCCCCACAAGCCATCTAACCCATGTATTTCATTAAAACATGAATCACTTGGCCTAGAAGTTCTTTGAATCCAAGATAAACCGAAAAGGAACAAATAGGCGTATAACTTTTAAACCACGATAGCTTGAGTCTTCAACCTCCGTGGGTGCTTTGACAAACATCTTTTGATTCCCCCACCAGCCATCTAACCCATGTAATTCATGAAAACATGAATCACTTGGCCTAGAAGTTCTTTGAATCCAAGATAAACCGAAAAGGAACAAATATGCCTACAACTTTTAAACCAAGATAGCTCGAGTCTTTAACCTCTGTGAGTACTTGACAAACATCTGTTGACTCCCCAATAAGCCATCTAACCCATGAATTTCGAGAAATCATGAATCACTTGGCCTATAACTTCTTTTCATCCAAGATAAACCAACATGGAACAAACAGGCCTATAACTTTTAAACCACGATTGCTTGAGTCTTCAACCTCTGTGGGTGTTTGACAAACATCTGTTGAATCCCCCATAAGCCGTCTAACCCATGAATTTCATGAAAACATGAATTACTTGGCCTAGATGTTCTTTGAATCCATGATAAACTGAAATGGAACGAAATAGGCCCACAACTTTTAAACCACGACAGCTTGAGACTTGAACTTTCGTGGGTGATTGACAAACTTCTGTTGATCCCCGCACAAGCCATCTAACCCATTTATTTCATGAAAACATGAATCACATGGCCTAGAAGTTCTTCGAATCCAAGATAAACCGAAAACGAACAAATAGGCCTATAACTTTTAAGCCAAGATAGCTTGAGCCTTCAACCTCCATGGTTGGTTGACAAACATCTGTTGACTCCACCATAAGCCTTCTAACCCATGTATTTCAGGAAAACATGAATCACTTGGCCTAAAAGTTCTTTTAATCAAAAATAAACCAAAAAGGAACAAATCTGCCTACAACTTTTAAACCATGATAGCTCGATTCTTTATCCTCTCTGAGTGTTTGACAAACATCTGTTGACTCCCCCATAAGCAATCGAACCCATGAATTTCAAGAAATCATGAATCACTTGGCCTAGAAGTTCTTTTTATCCAAGATAAACGGAAAAGGAACAAATAGGCCTACAACTTTTAAACCACGAGAGCTTGATTCTTCTACCTCCGTGGGTGCTTGACAAACATCTGTTGAATCCCCCATAAGCCGTCTAACCAATGTATTTCAAGAAAACATGAATCACGTGGCCACGATGTTCTTAGAATCCATGATAAACAGAAATGGAACAAATATGCCTACGTCTTTTAAACCATGATAGATTGAGCCTTCAACCTCCGTGGGTGCATTGACAAACATCTGTTGACTCCCCCGCAAGACATCTAACCCATGTATTTCATTAAAACATGAATCACTTGGCCCAGAAGTTCTTTGAATCCAGGATAAAACGAAAAGGAATAAATAGGCCTATAACTTTTAAACCACGATAGCTTGAGTCTTCAACCTCCGTGGGTGCTTTGACAAACATCCGTTGATTCCCACGCAAGCCATCAAACTTATGTATTTCATTAAAATATGAATCACTTGGCCCAGAAGTTCATTGAATCCAAGATAAACCGAAAAGGAACAAATATGCCGAGAACTTTTAAGCCACGATAGATTGAGTCTTCAACCTCCGTGGGTGCTTTGACAAACATCTGTTGATTCCCCCACAAGCCATCTAACCCATGTATTTCATTAAAACATGAATCACTTGGCCTAGAAGTTCTTTGAATCCAGGATAAACTGAAAAGGAACAAATAGGCGTATAACTTTTAAACCACGGTAGCTTGAGTCTTCAACCTCCGTGGGTGCTTTGACAAACATCTTTTGATTCCCCCACCAGCCATCTAACCCATGTAATTCATGAAAACATGAATCACTTGGCCTAGAAGTTCTTTGAATCCAAGATAAACCGAAAAGGAACAAATATGCCTAAAACTTTTAAACCATGATAGCTCGAGTCTTTAACCTCTGTGAGTTCTTGACAAACATCTGTTGACTCCCCCATAAGCCTTCTAACCGATGAATTTCGTGAAATCATGAATCACTTGGCCGATAACTTCTTTTCATCCAAGATAAACCAACATGGAACAAATAGGCCAACAACTTTTAAACCACGATTGCTTGAGACTTCAACCTCTGTGGGTGCTTGACAAACATTTGTTGACTCCCCCAAAAGCCGTCTAACCCATGAATTTCATGAAGACATGAATCAATCAGCCTAGATGTTCTTTGAATCCATGATAAACTGAAATGGAACGAAATAGGTCAACAACTTTTAATCCATGACAGCTTGAGGCTTGAACTTTCTTGGGTGCTTGACAAACATCTGTTGATTCCCCCACAAGCCATCTAACCCGTGTATTTCATGAAAACAAGAATCACTAGGCCTAGAAGTTCTATGAATGCAAGATAAACCTGAAACGAACAAATAGGCCTATAACTTTTAAACCAAGATAGCTTGAGCCTTCAACCTCCATGGGTGTTTGACAAACATCTGTTGACTCCCCTATAAGCAGTCTAACCAATAAATTTCATGAAAACATGAATCACCTGGCCTAGATGTTCTTTGAATCCTTGATAAACTGAAATGGAACGAAATAGGCCTACAACTATTAAACCACGACTGCTTGAGACTTGAACTTTCGTGGGTGATTGACAAACTTTTGTTGATCCCCGCACAAGCCATCTAACCCATTTATTTCATGAAAACATGAATCACTTGGCCTAGAAGTTCTTCGAATCCAAGATAAATCGAAAACGAACAAATGGGCCTATAACTTTTAAACCAAGATGGCTTGAGCCTTCAACCTCCTTGGGTGTTTGACAAACATCTATTGACTCCACCATAAGCCATCTAACCCATGTATTAAAGGAAAACATGAATCACTTGGCCTAAAAGTTCTTTTAATCAAAAATAAACCGAAAAGGAACAAATAGGCCTAAAAGTGTTAATCCTAGATACCTTGAGTCTTTAACCTCCGTGCGTGCTTGGCAAACATCTGTTGACTCCCCCATAAGCCATCTAACCCATGAATTTCAAGAAATCGTGAATCACTTGGCCTAGAAGTTCTTTAAATCCATGATAAACAGAAATGGAACAAATATGCTACAACTATTAAATTACGATAGATTAAGTTTTCTACCTCCGTGGGTGCTTTGACAAACATCTGTTGATTCCTCTGCAAGACATCTAAATTATGTATTTCATTAAAACGTGAATAACTTGGCCTAGAAGTTCTTTGAATCCAGGATAAACAGTAATGGTACAAAATATGCCTATAACCTTTAAACCACGGTAGATTGAGTCTTCAACCTCCGTGGGTGCTTTGACAAACATCCGTTGGTTCCCCTACCAGCCATCTAACCCATGTATTTCATGAAAACATGAATCACTTGGCCTAGAAGTTCTTTGAATCCATGATAAACCGAAAATGAACAAATATGCCTACAACTTTTAAACCACGATACCCTAAGTCTTTAACCTCTGTGAGTGCATGACAAACATCTGTTCACTCCCCCATAAGCCATCTAAACCATGAATTTCATGAAATCATGAATCACTTGGCCTATAAGTTCTTTTCATCCAAGATAAACCAAAAAGGAACAAATAGGCCAACAACTTTTAAACCACGATTGCTTGAGTCTTCAACCACTGTGGGTGGTTGACAAACATCTGTTGACTCCCCCATAAGCCGTCTAACCCATGAATTTCATGAAAACATTAATCACTTGGCCAAGATGTTCTTTGAATCCATGATAAACTGAAATGGAACGAAATAGGCCTACAACTTTTAATCCACGACAGCTTGAGACTTGAACTTTCATGGGTGCTTGACAAACTTCTGTTGATCCCCGAACAAGCCATCTAATCCATTTATTTCTCGAAAACATGAATCACTTGGCCTAGAATGAAATAACCAAGTGAAACACAAGAAGGGGGGTTGAATTGTGTTTCTTAACCCTTTTTGATGATTAAAAAGAGATTTTCCTTTTTAACAGAAGATTGAACACAGCGAAGGATAAAGTTTGACAAGTAAAGAACTTAGAACCAACACGGCTTAGTCCTATTGGACTCTAAGGATTTTGAAAAGACTTTTAAGAAAATAGTTAACACGTTCTAAAACCAATTAAAAGGTCTTTGTTAATAAACACAATAGTAAACCCCAGAGGTTAGTGAATATAATAAAACACGCTAGAAGAGACGAGAAGCTTACACACGAGATTTATCCTGGTTCACTCTTATCAACCAAGAGCTACGTCTAGTCCCTTCAACCAGAAGGATTTTCCAACTAATCTTTTTCGAGATTACAAGTATTATACACCTCTTCAGATAACAAGTATTTTCAACCTCTTCAGGTTCAAACACACAAGTATTCTTTTACACACAGCCTCTTCAGGCTTACAATGCTTCAGATGAATAAGTGAAAGTAGATGAAAGCTTGAGTTTGAAACTCACTGACAAATGAGAATAGACAATAGAAATCTCAAGGCTTTTTCTTTTTACACGTATATGGAAATCCAAGAAGAAATAAAGCTTTTTAGACTTTGTAGGATGCTTCGGCAAAGATCTCTTCTTTTTTTTTTCTTCAAGTGCTGCTTCTTCTCTTTATAAGTAAGAACAAATTGAGCAGACTTCATGGGCTAGATCGTCCAACGGAAACATTTATTGCCGTTCTGAGTAGCATTAAATGCATCTACTGGAAAAATGCTGAACTTCTTCTGACGGTGACTTTTATTCTCTGAGATTTCCAATCAATGAAAACAAAGTCCTGATTTGTCTAAGATTGCAGACGGTTTCTTATTTGCAGATCTTTGTAGTTGTTAGACAATGTCAGCAAAAGTGGCTTAGTTGACTTCTTCTGTCGCCGTGAGCTGTCAGAGTTCTTTTCTAGCATTTAATGAGGAACAGTTCTTCATTTTTGAATTTTCACTTGGACGAGAGCTTGAGCTTGAACTTTAAAAGAGTGAATTGAGTCCGAGCTTTGGCAATAAGATCGTATTGGACGAACCAATAAAAATAGTAACAGCAAATGCATACAAATATTGGACGCACCAATAGTAGAGGTATATAAGACTGTTATTGGACGCACAAAGCATTTTTAGACATTCATTGGACGCACAAAGCAAAATAGCATATTGGTCGCACAAAGAGTCATAGCATATTGGACGCACAAAGAGTTATAGCATATTGGACGCACAAAGAGTTATCTTTAAGCATAGAGCAGAAAGGACGCACATACAAGTAGCGATTTGTTAATACTATTGTCGAAACACTTACTTGTTCAAACTAAATAAATATTTTTGTTATCCTCAAAACTTAAACAGGGAAAGCTACAGCATTTAAGAATTTAGTACTTAAACCTTTTTATAAGATTTTGGTTTCAACAATCTCCCCCTTTTTGATGATGACAAAAACTATTAATTTGATTGAACACAGATTCTTTTTAAAACAAAATTTGCTCCCCCTAAGAAAAACATTTCAAAGAGATGAAACTCAGAGTCTGTTGGACGCAGAGTTGATTGGACGTAGTACACGAAATTTATTTTTACGAAACAAGTTTCAAGAGCAAGTAACATTATCTTTGTATCGAAGTTTAGTACTTGAGAAAAGTGTTTAACAGAAACAATACCTTTTGAAAAGAAATAAACCATGCTAAAATTTAGAGCAGATCCTTCACAGCAACACAGTGCATTAGCAGAGTATTCACAATTTCAATTAAAGCATTTATATAAGGGCAACAGAATAAACGAGACAAGGATAATGAAACAACCAGATGAAAAAAAATTCATAGTTTCATTGAATCAGAATAAATTATAAAACAAATTTGTAACAAGTCAAATTCTCATTATTCTCCCCCTTTGTCATCAGACAAAAAGAAGGAAAGATATCATTGTCAAAAAAAATTTTGGCAAAAAAAATAAATAAATAAATAAAATCAAGAGGAAGAAGGTGGAGGAGGAGGAGGTGGCCCTTGTTGAAAAAGAGATTTGAGGAGGTCTTCAACTCTCTTGTACATTAAGTCCATCTGATTATTCACGTAGGCCTGAAAAGCTGGGGGCACTTGGGTGAGAATGTCAGCAGAAGGTTGTGGTTCCACAATAGCTAACTCAGTGGTGGAAGCAGGAGGAGTCACATCCATTTGCTGCACAACAGATTCAACTTTGTCTTCAGACAAAGGAAGGTCAACATCCCAAGGAAGAGAAGTTCTCCGGTATCCAAACATTTGATCCCAGGGATAAGGCCTGCCTATGTTGTCAGACGGAAGTCCAGAGACATAGCTTGGACAAGAGAAGATTGTTGGCAATGGCGAGTTCAGAGGCAGTCCAAGAAGGTCATCTACCATAAAGATAGGACGAAAACACTGGAAGCTCTGACCAGGCACAGTTATAGTATCTTCCTTATCTTCATCGCTTAGACCTGAAGAAGACGCTTGTTGCTCACATTCCCAAATGTGCTTTTCCCAGAAGGTCTTAGCCTCGTTCTCCTCAGCTTCTCCTTTATTCTAAACTTGCCACAAGAATTCAACATCAACATCAGGGGAACGTAAGCTCCCAAAATTTGGCTTAAAGAGGATGGGCTTGGGAAAGGTGGCTTGGCTTCTGTACTTTTTCAAGTCTTTGTTTTTATTTAAATCCACCATTGGCAACCTTGGACAAACCCGATCCGGCTGAATCTTGATGGCAGTTGCAGAAGAGATGATCAGTGAAGGGGGTACAAATCTCATATCCTTCAACAGAAGACTCCCCTTAATGACACTGACAAGGATGGTGTCATAAGGACTCGCATAATCGTCCCATTTCTTCCAAGGTGACTGGTTTGAAGGAGAGGTCACTAGGGAAGATGTGAACTTTTGTTGAGCAACCATCACAGCACTGGGAGCGTCTTGCTGTGAGTGGGAGAGAAGAGTCCTTGGATTCCCAAGGAGGGATAATGTGGGGAGTAATGCCCACAGAGAAGGGGTTAAGGTAGGAGGAGTTGAAGAAGGTCTTTTGAGAGGGTGAAGGTGAAGGAGATTGGAAAGGTATGATGTGAGTTTGAGAAGAGAAAGGTTCAGTGTTTAAGGGAGAGGAAGTTATTTGAGAGGTTGGGAAGGAGGTTTGTGGTTCTGGTTGAGAAGAGGGTAAAATGGAGGAAGAGGGAATGGTAGGAAGAGGTTCCTTAGGAATGGACGCAAGCTTGGAAGAGGGTTTCCTAGTGATGGGTAGCTTCGTCCGGGTTCCTTTTGGGATGCTCGCAATGGACGCAACCTTCATCCTTTTAGCGATGGGTTGGTCATCTTCAGAGTCATCGTCCATTATGAGTCTCCGCTTGGGAAAGGTTTGGACGGATGGTGATTTCTTCTTTGGACTCTCAGCCTTTGTAGGAATTAGAGGCTCTTTCTGGTCCAGAAAATCTTGGACGCTCTGAAGTTTCATCCTTAGAAGATTGCTTCGTCCAAAGATTTGTTGCTCTTGGATCCGTCCAAAAATCCTCTTCTTCTCTTTAACATCTTTAGTCTCATGGGGACTAAAGATACCTTGATCTCTGAAGATCTTGGTTAAGAGAACACCATAGGAGATGGTGGTCTTCTTCCCTTTTCCTTGTACGCTTCTCTTGAAGTTCTTAAAAAGCAGGGAAGGGAGATTGACCTGTTGACACAGCATCAGATGACACAGGCAGAAGGCATGAACTGTAGAGACTGAGTCTTTGGACCCTGCCTTGTGGAGTACCGCCTTGTTCAGAAGTTGATGTAATACTCTTGCCTTGTTATTCATCTTGGATGCAGTTATCTTCCCCGTGGATGACTCCTTTAGTAAGGTGTCAAGAACAGCATCAGTTCCCCCAAAAGCTTTTTCCCAGTCTGAGGTGATGGTGGCTCCTTCCAACCAACATTGGGTGGCGTTGGAGATGGTTACCTCTGAAACCACAACGGGTTTTCCCAAAACACTCCCTTTGACCTCTGTCGCAGACACGGATGCGTCTTTCCAGAACATTTTCACCAATTCCGGATAAACCTCCACCGGTTCTCTCAAGTAACTATCCCAACCAGCCAAGCGAGACATTCTTTGATATCTATTCCACATTCTGCTAAAATTGAAGTTTGGAACGAGTATTCAACCGATACCTCGGCTCTTTCAACATCAAGGGTCTTTCCTCCGGCCATTTCTTAGGATTAAGGAAATTTGAAAGAGAGAGAGAAATTTGCTAAGGTTTTCTTTCAAGGCTTGAAGGCGTAAAAATTTGATCTTGTAAAGAAGGAAAATATTTATAGAAAAAGGTAGCTTTTTACACTGAAAGGTTTCTTGAGAGAAAACGAATCGTTTTTCCTTTTTTTTTAAAAAAAAAACAAACACATTAAATGTGTATTAAAAGCAACTCTCACGTCCGCAGTAAAAAGTTACTTTCGTGACCTTTCAAAAACTGACTCAGCGGGGGAAATTTGAAAAGTTTCAAACAAGATAAATGCAAATGATTTATGTCTTATCAAGAAATTTACCACACCATTTAATAAATACACAGCATTTTGGACGCAGATCTTCAATGGACGCAAGTAGTATTAATTCTTTACAAAATGCATACTTAGATGTTTTCGAATAAGAGTGAATCTATCCTCTGAGAGGGGTTTTGTGAAAATATCTGCCCATTGATGATCTGTATCCACATATTGAATATCAAACACACCTTTCTGAATATAGTCTCTTATAAAGTGATGTTTGATTTCAATGTGTTTTGCCCTTGAGTGTAGTATAGGATTTTTTGATAAGTTAATTGCAAAGATATTATCACATAGTAAAGGAATCTTACTTTCAAAGATGTTGTAGTCTTCTAATTGATGTTTGATCCGAGTAGTTGAGAGCAACAATTGGACGCAGAAATATATTCACTTCATTTGTTGATAGAGCAATTGTGCTTTGTCTCTTCTTTGGACCATGATACTAGATTTCCTCCAATGAAGTGACATCCTCCACTTGTACTTTTCCTTTCGATTCTATCTCCAGCATAGTCAGCATCACAAAAACCAACTAATCTGTACTCATGAGATTTCTTAAATACTAAACCCAGATTAGTAGTTCCTTTCAAGTATCTGAAAATTCTTTTACAAAGAATTAAGTGTGACTCTCTAGGATCGTATTGAAAACGTGCACAAAGACACACACTAAACATTATATCAGGTCTGGACGCAGTGAGATATAAGAGTGATCCGATCATACCTCTGTATACCTTTTCGTCCACCTTTTTATCCTTGTCGTCCAATCTTACTGTGGACGACGGATGCATTGGTGTGCTCATTGTTTTGCAATCGTCCAATTTGAATTTCTTCAGAAGTTCATTTGTGTATTTTTTCTGATGAATGTAGATTTCGTCCAATGTTTGCTTCACTTGCAAACCCATAAAGAATTTTAATTCTCCCATTAAACTCATTTCGAACTCCTTCTGCATCAGATTGGAGAAATCCTTGCAAAGAGATTCATCAGTAGCTCCAAAGATAATATCATCAATATAAATTTGAACTAAAATGAATTTCGAGTTTTTGTCTTTTCGAAAAAGAGTAGTGTCAACTTTTCCTCTAGAAAAACCGCTTTCTATTAAAAAGGTGCTTAACCTTTCATACCAGGCTCGAGGAGCTTGTTTTAAACCGTACAAGGCCTTTTTCAATTTGAAAACATGCTCAGGGAAATTTTCATCCTCGAAACCAGGTGGTTGTTTAACGAAAACTTCTTCATTGATTATACCATTTAGAAATGCACTTTTTACGTCCATTTGATATAGTCTTAGGCTATGATGAGCAGCAAATGAAAGTAAGATGCGTATGGCTTCTAGTCTAGCTACAGGAGCAAAAGTTTCAGTGAAATCAATACCTTCTTGTTGTGAGTAACCTTGGGCTACCAACCTTGCTTTGTTTCTCACAACCTTACCATCTTCGACCAATTTGTTTTTGAATATCCATTTTGTGCCGATGATGGACTTGTCTTTAGGCTTTTGAACTAGCGTCCAAACATCATTTCTTTTAAATTGATTTAGCTCTTCTTGCATGGCTAAGATCCATCCTTCGTCCTGTAGTGCTTCTTCTATTTTTCTTGGCTCCATTTCAGAGATGAAGGCAACATTTGAGTATTCTCTGAAGGTAGATCTTGTACGCACTTTATCATCTGGATTACCAATGATTTGGTGTTCTGGATGATAAGTTTTGAAGTGCCAACTTCTTTGACCATCAGTTGTTTCTTCTTTTCTTTCATCGTCCAATGCTTCTTTGTTTTGGGTTGCTGATCCTTCTCCTTTGTCTTTTAAGTTTAACTCTGCAAAGGACTCATCTAGCTCTGACAAGTCATTGTCAGGCTTTTTGTCATTGAATTTAACATGAACAGATTCTTCAACAGTTAGAGAGCGAGAGTTATATACTCTATATGCTTTAGATGTTTCTGAGTATCCTAGGAAAATACCAGAGTCAACTTTAGCATCAAACTTTCCTAAAGAATCCTTAGTATTCAAGATAAAGCATTGACAGCCAAAAGAATGAAAGTAAGAGATGTTGGGTTTTCGTCCTTTCCACAATTCATATGGAGTCTTGTTTAAAAGAGGTCTAATATATATTCTGTTTTGAATATAACATGCAGTGTTAACAGCTTCAGCCCAGAAGTGTTTGGAGATTGAGTTGTCATTGAGCATTGTTCTAGCCATCTCTTGAAGAGATCTATTTTTTCTTTCTACCACACCATTTTGTTGTGGTGTTCTTAGGGCAGAGAAGTTGTGATGAATACCGTTTTCTTCACAGAACAATTGAAAGCTCTCATTCTCAAATTCTCCTCCATGATCACTTCGGATTGAGTTGATACACATGCCTTTTTCATTTTGAATTCTTTTACAGAAAATCGAAAAGACTTTGAAAGACTCATCCTTGTGAGCTAGAAACATAACCCATGTCCATCTAGTATAGTCATTTACTATGACCAATCCATATTTCTTTCCATTTAGTGAAGAAGTTCTTGTAGGACCAAATAGATCAAGATGTAACAATTCTAGTGGTCTAGAGGTGGAAACGATGTTTTTGGATTCAAAAGAATTTTTGATTTGTTTCCCCTTTTGACATGCTTCACAAAGAACATCTGATTTGTACACAAGCTTTGGTAGTCCTCTTACGAGGTTATGCTTATTTAGTTTAGAGATTAATCTCAAACTTGCATGACCAAGCTTCTTGTGCCATATCCACTGTTCTCCTTTTATGGAAACTAGACATGATACATTATGGTCTGAAAGATCTTCCAAGTCAATTTTATAAAGATTGTTTTGCCTTTTAGCAGTGAAGAGTATGGATCCGTCAGAGTTTTTAACTATACATTCTCCTTGATTGAATGAAACATTAGATCCACTATCACATAATTGACTAATGCTAAGCGTATTATGTTTCAATCCTTCAACTAGAAGAACATTATCGATAGAGGAAAAGGATGCTTACCAATCTTACCTATTCCAACTATTTTACCTTTCTGGTTTCCTCCAAACGTGACGGAGCCTCCTGAATTAGTTTTGATGTCTTGGAACATAGACCTTTCTCCCGTCATGTGCCGTGAGCAACCACTGTCCAGGTACCATGACAGGTGTCTTTTTCTTGTTGCTAAGCACATCTGCAAGAGGAATTATCATATCCTTAGGTACCCATATCTTTTTGGGTCCTTTTTGGTTAGCTCTTTGAGATACATAATATTTTGACCTTTTATTAAAAAGATCTATTGAGGAAGGGTAAACGTTCTTTTTACAAACATTCTTAAAAGATTTAGGTTGAGTAGTAGTCTTTTGAAAAAGCTGTTTATCAGTATCTTGATATCTCAATCTAGATTTGTCACGAGGGTCTCTGGAATATTTGAGTAAAATGTTTAGGTTGTTGGTGCTTTTTACAAATTTACTGAGGTCCTCCGTTAATTCTTTTACCTCATTATGAAGTTTATCAACTTCATCTGAAGTGTTGGACTCAAAAGATGTTTTCAAAAGAGCATTTTCAGTTTTTAATTTTTCACAATAAATTTCAAGTTCTTGTTTTTCTGAAAACATTTTTCCATATTCTCTAGTTAATTTTGAAAACTTTCTTTTCAAGGATTTATATTCAACCGCTAAAATAGATGAATTATTTAACAACTCATCAAATGCATTCTGAAGATCAAGATCACAGTTTGTTACCTCATCTTCTTCTTCTTCTGACAAGGTGTTAGCCATGAGACATAGATTTGCTTCTTCTTCTGCTTCTTCTTCATCATCAGTAGTTGAAAGATCAAGATCTTCCCAGGTGGCCATTAATCCTCTTTTCTTCTTTGGAAAAAATCTCCTTTTCTCTTTCTCCTTGTTTAGTGAGGGGCATTCCGCTTTAATGTGTCCGGGCTTCTTGCATTCATAGCATATGATTGGACTCTTGTCTTTTGTTTCTGTTCTGTCCTTTGGTGACCTTCGTCCAAAGTGCTTTCTCCGCATACCTCCTTTCTTTTTCCACATTGCTTGTATCTTTCTAGAGATGAAAGATAACTCGTCATTATCAGATATATCATCTTCAGATGAATCGGCCTCGTCTGATGATTTTTCAGCTTTAAGTGCTTTGGACGCACTGCCTTTGTGAGCTTTAAGGGCAATTGATTTCCCTTTTCTTGAGCTTTCCTCTTCTTGAAGTTCCAGCTCATGAACTTTAAGAGAACCCAAGAGTTCCTCCATGGTAAGAGAAGCTAGATTCTTTGCTTCTGTATGGCAGTAAACTTAGGTTTCCCACTGTCTAGAAAGACTCCTTAGAATTTTTCTGATATGATCTTGATTATCATAGGTCTTTCCCAGAGATCTCAAGCCATTGATTATTGTTTGGAATCGTCCAAACATTTGATCAATGTTTTCATGCTCTCCCATTTTGAAGAGCTCATACTGGTGAACCAGCATGCTTATCTTTGATTCCTTGACTTGAGATGAACCTTCATGTGCTAAGGCCAGAGTATCCCATATCTCTTTAGCTGTTTCACAGCTATGAACTTTATCGTGCTCTGATCTGGTGATGGCACACATAAGATAATGTTTGGCTTTTGAGTTAAGCTGATGTCTAGTTCGTTGTCCTTCTGTCCATTGTGGTCGAGGGAGATCCTGTCCTTCTGCGTTGGTGGGTGTTTGATATCCATTTTGAACTAGGTCCCAGATGTCCATATTTTGGGCATCAAAAAAAGCAATCATTCTCTTCTTCCAGTAATCATAGTCATTTCCATTGAATAGAGGTGGTCTGTTCACCGCTTGTCCTTCGTTCTCCATTAAAGGGTATACTGGATCTTTTTCCTCTGCACTGTTAGATGCTCAACCCAAGAGGCTGAGCTCTGATACCAATTGAAATAACCAAGTGAAACACAAGAAGGGGGGTTGAATTGTGTTTCTTAACCCTTTTTGATGATTAAAAAAAGATTTTCCTTTTTAACAGAAGATTGAACACAGCGAAGGATAAAGTTTGACAAGTAAAGAACTTAGAACCAACACGGCTTAGTCCTATTGGACTCTAAGGATTTTGAAAAGACGTTTAAGAAAATAGTTAACACGTTCTAAAACCAATTAAAAGGTCTTTGTTAATAAACACAATAGTAAACCCCAGAGGTTAGTGAATATAATAAAACACACTAGAAGAGACGAGAAGCTTACACATGAGATTTATCCTGGTTCACTCTTATCAACCAAGAGCTACGTCCAGTCCCTTCAACCAGAAGGATTTTCCAACTAATCTTTTTCGAGATTACAAGTATTATACACCTCTTCAGGTAACAAGTATTTTTAACCTCTTCAGGTTCAAACACACAAGTATTCTTTTTCACACAGCCTCTTCAGGCTTACAATGCTTCAGATGAATAAGTGAAAGTAGATGAAAGCTTGAGTTTGAAACTCACTGACAAATGAGAATAGACAATAGAAATCTCAAGGCTTTTTCTTTTTACACGTATATGGAAATCCAAGAAGAAATAAAGCTTTTTAGACTTTGTAGGATGCTTCGGCAAAAGATCTCTTCTTTTTTTTTTCTTCAAGTGCTGCTTCTTCTCTTTATAAGTAAGAACAAATTGAGCAGACTTCATGGGCTAGATCGTCCAACGGAAACATTTATTACCGTTCTGAGTAGCATTAAATGCATCTACTGGAAAAGTGCTGAACTTCTTCTGACGGTGACTTTTATTCTCTGAGATTTCCAATCAATGAAAACAAAGTCCTGATTTGTCTAAGATTGCAGACGGTTTCTTATTTGCAGATCTTTGTAGTTGTTAGACAATGTCAGCAAAAGTGGCTTAGTTGACTTCTTCTGTCGTCGTGAGCTGTCAGAGTTCTTTTCTAGCATTTAATGAGGAACAGTTCTTCATTTTTGAATTTTCACTTGGACGAGAGCTTGAGCTTGAACTTTAAAAGAGTGAATTGAGTCCGAGCTTTGGCAATAAGATCGTATTGGACGAACCAATAAAAATAGAAACAGCAAATGCATACAAATATTGGACGCACCAATAGTAGAGGTATATAAGACTGTTATTGGACGCACAAAGCATTTTTAGACATTCATTGGACGCACAAAGCAAAATAGCATATTGGTCGCACAAAGAGTCATAGCATATTGGACGCACAAAGAGTTATAGCATATTGGACGCACAAAGAGTTATCTTTAAGCATAGAGCAGAAAGGACGCACATACAAATAGCGATTTGTTAATACTATTGTCGAAACACTTACTTGTTCAAACTAAATAAATATTTTTGTTATCCTCAAAACTTAAACAGGGAAAGCTACAGCATTTAAGAATTTAGTACTTAAACCTTTTTATAAGATTTTGGTTTCAACATAGAAGTTCTTCGAATTTAAGATAAACCAAAAACGAACAAATAGGCCTATAACTTTTAAACCAAGATAGCTTGTGCCTTCAACCTCCGAGGATGTTTGACAAACATCTGTTGACTCCACCATAAGCCATCTAACCCATGTATTTCAGGAAAACATGAATCACTTGGCCTAAAAGTTCTTTTAATAAAAAATAAACCGAAAAGGAACAAATAGGCCTAAAAGTTTTAATCCTAGATACCTTGAGTCTTTAACCTCCGTGCGTGCTTGGCAAACATCTGTTGACTCCCCCATAAGCCATCTAACCCATGAATTTCAAGAAATCGTGAATCACTTGGCCTAGAAGTTCTTTGAATCCATGATAAACAGAAATGGAACAAATATGCCTACAACTCTTAAATTACGATAGATTAAGTTTTCTACTTCCGTGGGTGCTTTGACAAACATCTGTTGATTCCCCCGCAAGACATCTAAATTATGTATTTCATTAAAACGTGAATCACTTGGCCTAGAAGTTCTTTGAATCCAGGATAAACCGAAAAGGAACAAATTGGCCTACATATTTTAAACCACGATAGCTTGAGTCTTCAACCTCCGCGGATTCTTTGACAAACATCTGTTGATTCCCCCGCAAGCCATCTAACCCATGTATTTCATTAAAATATGACTCACTTGGCCTAGTAGTTCTTTGAATACAAGATAAACCGAAAACGAATAATTTGGCCTATAACATTCAACACAAGATAGAGTGAGTCTTCAACCTCCATGGGTTCTTGACAAACATCTGATGACTCCAATATAAGCAATCTAACCCATGTATTTCAGTAAAACAAGAATCGATTGGCCTAGAAGTTCATTTAATCAAAGATAAACCGAAAAGGAACAAATGGGCATACAAGTTTTAAACCTTTATAGCTTGAGTCTTTAACCTCCGTGCGTGCTTGACAAACATCTGTTGACTCCACCTTAAGCCATCTATCCCATGAATTTCATGAAATCATAAATCACTTGGCCTAGAAGTTCTTTTTATCCAAGATAAACTGAAAAGGAACAAATACGCCTGCAACTTTTAAACCATGAAAGCTTGATTCTTCTACCTCCGTGGGTGCTTGACAAACATCTGTTGAATGCCCCATAAGCCGTCTAACCCATGTATTTCGTGAAAACATGAATCATTTGGCCAAGATGTTCTTAGAATCCATGATAAACAGAAATGGAACAAATATGCCTACATCTTTTAAACCACGATAGATTGAGCCTTCAACCTCCCTGCGTGCGTTAACAAACATCTGTTGATTCTCCCGCAAGACATCTAACCCATGTATTTCATTAAAACATGAATCACATGGCCCAGATGTTCTTTGAATCTGGAAAAACCGAAAAGGAACAAATAGGCCTACAACTTTTAAACCACGATAGCTTGAGTCTTCAACCTCCGTGCGTGCTTGGTAAACATCTGTTGACTCACCCATAAGCCATCTAACCCATGAATTTCAAGAAATCGTGAATCACTTGGCCTAGAAGTTCTTTGAATCTATGATTAACAGAAATGGAACAAATATGCCTACAACTCTTAAATTACGATAGATTAAGTTTTCTACTTCCGTGGGTGCTTTGGCAAACATCTGTTGATTCCCCCGCATGACATCTAAATTATGTATTTCATTAAAACGTGAATCACTTGGCCTAGAAGTTCTTTGAATCCAGGATAAACCGAAAAGGAACAAATTGGCCTACATATTTTAAACCACGATAGCTTGAGTCTTCAACCTCCGCGGATTCTTTGACAAACATCTGTTGATTCCCCCGCAAGCCATCTAACCCATGTATTTCATTAAAATATGACTCACTTGGCCTAGTAGTTCTTTGAATACAAGATAAACCGAAAACGAATAATTTGGCCTATAACATTCAACACAAGATAGAGTGAGTCTTCAACCTCCATGGGTTCTTGACAAACATCTGATGACTCCAATATAAGCTATCTAACCCATGTATTTCAGTAAAACAAGAATCGATTGGCCTAGAAGTTTCTTTAATCAAAGATAAACCGAAAAGGAACAAATAGGCATACAAGTTTTAAACCTTTATAGCTTGAGTCTTTAACCTCCGTGCGTGCTTGACAAACATCTGTTGACTCCACCTTAAGCCATCTATCCCATGAATTTCATGAAATCATAAATCACTTGGCCTAGAAGTTCTTTTTATCCAAGATAAACTGAAAAGGAACAAATACGCCTGCAACTTTTAAACCATGAGAGCTTGATTCTTCTACCTCCGTGGGTGCTTGACAAACATCTGTTGAATGCCCCATAAGCCGTCTAACCCATGTATTTCGTGAAAACATGAATCACTTGGCCAAGATGTTCTTAGAATCCATGATAAATAGAAATGGAACAAATATGCCTACATCTTTTAAACCACGATAGATTGAGCCTTCAACCTCCCTGCGTGAGTTAACAAACATCTGTTGATTCCCCCGCAAGACATCTAACCCATGTATTTCATTAAAACATGAATCACATGGCCCAGAAGTTCTTTGAATCTAGGATAAACCGAAAAGGAACAAATAGGCCTACAACTTTTAAACCACGATAGCTTGAGTCTTCAACCTCCGTGCGTGCTTGGCAAACATCTGTTGACTCCCCCATAAGCCATCTAACCCATGAATTTCAAGAAATCGTGAATCACTTGGCCTAGAAGTTCTTTGAATCCATGATAAACCGAAAAGGAACAAATAGGCTAACAAGTTTTGAACCAGGATTGCTAGAGTCTTCAACCTCAGTGGGTGCCTGACAAACATCTGTTGACTCCCCCATAAGCCGTCTAACCTATCAATTTCATGAAAACATCAATCACTTGGCCTAGATGTTCTTCCAATCCATGATAAACAGTAATGGAACAAAATATGCCTACAACCTTTAAACCATGATAGATTGAGTCTTCAACCTCCGTGGGTGCTTTGACAAACATCTGTTGATTCCCCTGCCAGCCATCTAACCCATGTATTTCATGAAAACATGAATCACTTGGCCTAGAAGTTCTTTCAATCCATGATAAACCGAAAATGAGCAAATATGCCTACAACTTTAAAACCACGATACCGTAAGTCTTTAACCTCTGTGAGTGCATGACAAACATCTGTTCACTCCCCCATAAGCCATCTAAACCATGAATTTCATGAAATCATGAATCACTTGGCCTATAAGTTCTTTTCATCCAAGATAAACCAAAAAGGAACAAATAGGCCAACAACTTTTAAACCACGATTGCTTGAGTCTTCAACCACTGTGGGTGGTTGACAAACATCTGTTGACTCCCCCATAAGCCGTCTAACCCATGAATTTCATGAAAACATTAATCACTTGGCCAAGATGTTCTTTGAATCCATGATAAACTGAAATGGAACGAAATAGGCCTACAACTTTTAATCCACGACAGCTTGAGACTTGAACTTTCATGGGTGCTTGACAAACATCTGTTGATTCCCCCACAAGCCATCTAACCCATGTATTTCACGAAAACATGAATCACTTGGCCTAGAAGTTCTTTGAATCCAAGATAAACCGGAAACGAACAAATAGGCCTATAACTTATAAACCAAGATAGCTTGAGCCTTCAACCTCCATGGGTGTTTGACAAACATCTGTTGACTCCCCCATAAGCAGTCTAACCAATAAATTTGATAAAAAACATGAATCACTTGGCCTAGATGTTCTTTGAATCCATGATAAACTGAAATGGAACGAAATAGGCCTACAACTTTTAAACCACGACAGCTTGAGACTTGAATTTTTGTGGGTGATTGACAAACTTCTGTTCATCCCCGCACAAGCCATCTAACCCATTTATTTCATGAAAACATGAATCACTTGGCCTGGAAGTTCTTCGAATCCAAGAGAAACCAAAAACGAACAAATAGGCCTACAACTTTTAAACCAAGATAGCTTGTGCCTTCAACCTCCGTGGGTGTTTGACAAACATCTTTTGACTCCACCATAAGCCATCTAACCCATGTATTTCAGGAAAACATGAATCACTTGGCCTACAAGTTCTTTTAATAAAAAATAAACCGAAAAGGAACAAATAGGCCTAAAAGTTTTAATCATAGATAGCTTGAGTCTTTAACCTCCGTGCGTGCTTGACAAACATCTGTTGACTCCCCCATAAGCCATCTAACCCATCAATTTCAAGAAATCATGAATCACTTGACCTAGAAGTTTTTTGAATCCATGATAAACAGAAATGGAACAAATATGCCTTCAACCCTTAAACCACGATAGATTAAGTTTTCTACTTCCGTGGGTGCTTTGTCAAACATCTGTTGATTCCCCCGCAAGACATCTAAATTATGTATTTCATTAAAACGTCAATCACTTGGCCTCGAAGTTCTTTGAAATTAGGATAAACTGAAAAGGAACAATTAGGTCTACAAATTTTAAACCACGATAGGTTGAGTCTTCAACCTCCGCGGATTATTTGACAAACATCTGTTGATTCCCCCGCAAGCCATCTAACCCATGTATTACATGAAAACATGAATCACTTGGCCTAGAAGTTCTTTGAATCGATGTTAAACCGAAAAGGAACAAATAGGCCAACAACTTTTAAACCATGATTGCTTGAGTCTTCAACTTCTGTGGGTGCCTGACAAACATCTGTTGACTCCCCCATAAGTCGTCTAACCCATGAATTTCATGAAAACATCAATCACATGGCCTTGATTGATGCGAACCTGTTGGACTTGCCTCGAGACCCACGATCAATAGATGAAAATCCAAATGCCCTAGATGTTCTAATCAGATTTTACACAAGATAAACCTTGACCCAACACTTAGCAAAGTGCGAACCAAAGGTATAAGAAGGATAGATGACGCCACACTCAAGATATAGATGAGAAAGTGAGTGATAAATCAGATTTAAGAACCAAGAAAGAACTTGTCTTTCATCAAGCAAAAACTCAAAATGCATGCCCTTCTCCATCCCTAGATATGGGTATTTATAGCCTTGGAACATCCTTCCAAGAATAGGTTACATAATGTGAACAAGAATTGAAAAAGTCTATTATTGGGTGCTCATAGTTAGGTGTACCTAACTTTTAGGTATTAAAAAGTCTAACATTGAGTGCTCCAAGTTAGGTGTGCCTAACTTCAATTCTGGCAGTAGGTGAAGAGAAAAGTCATATCTCATTCCACAAAATTCGAAAGTTCGTGATTCTAGATCCATTAGAAAGAAGACATCCAGAGCTTTCCAATGACTACTCATGGGCCATAATTGAATGCTATTTGCTTACCCATTTTGTCAGCCAAAGTTGGGTCTTGGACTTGAATTATATTCACAACCCTTCGTTCATCTTGCAAGCCCAACTTTTAATGCCTTGGATCCTCACTTGCAACTTGAGCCCAAATCTTCTCTATTAATCCATTTAGTGCAGTTTGTATCTTCTTAGCTCTAGCTCTTGTGATTGGGCCTCCATGCATCTGCAAAGGATCACTTGGAGTCTTGTTGGTGTTTCCTTGATGATTCACATCACTCCCCCTCTCTTCGAAAGGATTCGTCCTCGAATCTTCACCTAAATCAAATGGAGAGAGATCAGAAACATTAAAAGTAGCACTCACATTATACTCACCTGGGAGATCTAACTTGTAGGCATTATCATTGATCCTTGCAATCACTTGAAAAGGGCCATCTCCCCTTGGAAGTAACTTGGAACGCCTTTGGACTGGAAACCGCTCCTTTCTCATATGCATCCAAACACAATCTCCTGGCTCAAAGATCACTTTCTTACGCCCTTTGTTAGCTTGAGCAGCATATTGTTCAATCCTCTTTTCTATGTGTTGTCGTACTTTCTCATGCAATTGCTTAACAAATTCAGCTTTCTTCTTACCATCTAAACTAGCATGTGCTTTAACAGGTAAAGGTAATAAATCCAAAGGGGTCAATGGATTAAACCCGTACACGATCTCAAATGGTGAAAATTTAGTAGCTGAATGAATAGTTCTATTATAAGCAAATTCAACATGAGGCAAACACTCTTCCCAAGTCTTCAAGTTCTTTTGAATAATCGCACGCAACAAAGTAGATAGAGTTCGATTGACTACCTCAGTTTGTCCATCAGTTTGTGGGTGACAAACAAGAGTTTAGTACCTAGTTTACACCCACAAAGTCTTCCAAAAGTAGCTTAAGAACTTAGCATCACGATCCGAAACTATGCTTCTTGGCATGCCATGCAACCTCACTATCTCCTTGAAGAACAAATCAGCTATATTGGTTGCATCATCAGTTTTATGGCATGGAATGAAATGTGCCATTTTTTAGAATCTGTCAACAACAAGAAACACAGAATCCCTTCCCCTTTTGGACCTAGGTAAACCCAAAACAAAATCCTTAGAGATATCAACCCAAGGTGCACTAGGTATGGGTAAAGGGGTATACATACCATGGGGTAAAACTTTAGATTTAGCTTGTTTACAAGTGATACATTTCTCACACAATCTTTCAACATCACGTTTCATGTGTGGCCAAAAAAAATGCTCATTCAAAACATCTAAAGTCTTTCTAATTCCAAAATGACCCATTAAACCTCCCCCATGAGCTTCACGCACAAGCAATTCTCGCAAAGAACTAATAGGCACACACAATTTATTTTCCCTAAACAAAAATCCATCATGTCTATAGAATTTTCCAAAAGAAGCCTTCTCACATGCACTAAACACATTAGCAAAATCAGGATCATTCACATATAAGTCCTTAATATACTCAAATCCTAACAATTTTGTATTTAAAGTAGAAAGAAGTGCATACCTTCTAGACAATGCATCAGCCACCACATTTTCCTTACCTTGTTTATACTTGATTACATAAGGAAATGGCTCAATGAATTCAACCCACTTAGCATGCCTTTTATTCAACTTGCCTTGTCCCCTCAAATACTTCAAGGACTCATGATCAGTGTGGATAACAAACTCCTTCAGCAAAAGGTAGTATTGCCAAGTCTCCAAAGCTCTCACCAATGCATACATCTCCTTGTCATATGTAGGATAGTTAAGGGCTGCTCCACTTAGTTTCTCACTAAAGTATGCAATGGGTCGTCCTCCTTGCATGAAAACAGCTCCAACACCTATACCTGAAGCATCACACTCAATCTCAAAAGTTTTAGTAAAGTCAGGTAAAGCAAGCAATGGTGCACTACTCAACTTTTCCTTAATGAGATTAAAAACCCTTTCTTGCTCATTACCCCACTTAAATCCAACATTTTTCTTCACAATTTCAGTTAATGGAGCGGCTAGAGTACTAAAGTCCTTTACAAATCTCCTATAGAAACTAGCCAAGCCATGAAAACTCCTCACTTCACTCACATTCTTAGGTGTAGGCCACTCCTTAATGGCCTTTACATTTTCCTCATCAACTTCTATCCCTCTAGCACTTACAACATAACCAAGGAAAACAATTTGATTTGTACAAAAGGAACACTTTTTAAGGTTAGCAAACAACCTTTCTTTCTTTAAAACGGATAACACACTTCGTAAATGCTCAATGTGCTCATTCAAGCTTTTGCTATAGATCAAGATATCATCAAAATAGACAACCACAAATCTACCAATAAAAGGACGCAAAACATGGTTCATCAGTCTCATGAAAGTGCTAGGAGCATTAGTTAATCCAAATGGCATAACTAACCACTCATACAAACCATATTTAGTTTTAAAAGCAGTTTTCCATTCATCTCCCTCTTTCATTCTAATTTGATGATAACCACTTTTAAGATCAATTTTTGAAAACAAGCAGGATCCATGCAATTCATCAAGCATATCATCTAGCCTAGGAATGGGATGTCTATACTTTACAGTGATTTTGTTGACGGCTCGACAATCAACACACATTCTCCAAGTTCAATCCTTTTTAGGCACTAGAAGCACGGGCACAGCACATGGACTCATGCTCTCCCTCACTTATCCCTTTGCCATGAGTTCTCCAACTTGCTTTTGAAGCTCCTTTGTTTCCTCCGGATTGCTTCTATAAGTTGGCCTATTTGGAATAGTGGCTCTAAGAATGAAATCAATTTGATGTTCAATTCCCCTAATTGGTGGCAACCCACTAGGACCTTCATCGGGGAAAACATCTTCAAATTCCTGCAAAAGAGTCACAACAATACTAGGCAAAGAGGAATCAAGGTCGTTAGTGTTCAAATAAGCTTCCTTGTACAAAAGTACAAGCATGGGCTGATTGGAGAAATAGGCTCTCTTGATCTCACTCTCCTTTGCAAACACACTTAAATGTTGTTTCTCTTTTCTTTCAACGGTACTCTCTTTTTTACCCTCTCTTGTATTCTTTTCTTTTTCACTCTCAATCTTTTCAGCCTCTTTTCTTGTAGCACATTCCCTTTTAAGCTGCACTTGATCATTAAACACTTGATTAGGAGTCAATGGTACAAGAGTGATAGGTTGCTTGTTCACCACAAAAGAATATCTATTGGTGTAACCATTATGTGTTACACGCCTATCATATTGCCAAGGTCTTCCTAAAAGAATATGTCCCGCATGCATAGGCACTACATCACAAAGGACTTCATCTTTATACCTCCCAATAGCAAATGAAACTAACACTTGTTTGGTTACCCTAACTTCTCCACATTCATTTAACCATTGTAATTTATATGGCTTTGGATGTTTCAAAGTAGGTAAGCCCAACTTATCAACCAGAGTAGTGCTAGCTACATTTGTACAACTCCCACCATCAATTATCATGCTACATACCTTTCCATTGACGTGGCATCTTGTATGGAATATGTTGTCACGTTGTACCTCATCTTCTTTCTTCACTTGGACATTGAGGGCACGCCTAATCACCAGCAAGTCACCTTTTACAAGATACTCCATGTCTTCACTAGCATCTTCTAATGGCGGCATTGACTCATTTTCAGATTCACTTTCGGATTCAATGTCTCCATTTCCTTTCATAATCATTACCCTCTTGTTTGGACATTGGGAAGCAATGTGGCCCAATCCCAAACATTTGAAGCACTTGATTTCCCTATTCCTTGAGGGTTGTGCATCCGGTTTGGTCTTGCCTTGGTGGTCTCCTTCTCTTGGAGCCTTGGGGTATTCAACCCTAGGCTTAGAAAAAGTCTCCTTTTCTTTATTCGGTTTCCATGAGGAAGAACCCGAATTGAACCTCGAGATGCCCTTTCTCTTTAGTTGCCTCTCCACTTTCATGGCCATATGAACCATGTCCTCTATCTCCACATAATGCTGCAGCTCCACAACATTTGCAATGTCTCTATTTAAGCCATGAAGGAATCTAGCCATGGTAGCCTCACGATCCTCCTCCACATTAGCCCGAATCATAGCAATCTCCATTTCTTTGTGGTAGTCCTCCACACTCATTAAACCTTGTGTAAGACCTTGTAACTTCTGGTAAAGATCTCGGTAATAGTGGCTAGGAATGAACCTCTTTCTCATGATTGCCTTCATCTCCTCCCAAGACCTAACTGGTCTTTCATGGTTTCTTCTTCTATTCAACACAAGTTGATCCCACCAAATAATAGCATAGTCGGTGAACTCAACAGCGGCTAGCTTCACTTTCTTCTCCTCAGAGTAATTGTGGCACTCAAACACAAGCTCCACCTTCTTCTCCCACTCCAAGTAAACTTCTGGGTCATTCTTTCCTTGAAATGAAGGTAATTTCATTTTAATGCTTCTCATATCATGGTCTACATTTCTTGCTCTCCTATTGCCTCGAGCAAGATTGGAATGATCTTCAGAATCAGCTAGGTCACTATCATCTTCTTCATCCACAGTAGCTCTCCTATTTCTTCCTCTTTCATGTGGTTGTAGGTTGGCAATGGTTGTATCTTGTCTATCCATCCTATCTCGGATCTCCCCAAACATCACATTCATGCGTTCAAATTGCTGTTGCATTGCGCGGATTGTGAATGCTTGGTCCTCTATCTCACTTCCTCTATCCATGCTATAATCCTTGACAATAATGATTAGCAAAGAAAACTTCACACAATTCTTCACGTGTTTACACTCAAGAATGTCACTCTACACTCGTGTTTCGCACACTAGTTGGCTTTTACCTTCTAATGAGTTTACACAATTGCCTTTTACCACTCTTAATTTTTTTTCTCTTACTGAATAATTAAATCAAAAGTATGTCTTGTAACAATCCAACAAACCAACTCACCCAAGACTTGAGTAAGGCACAACAAGAAGGAAATTTAAAGGAGTATAACAAGTAATGGACACAACCAGAATTTTGAAAGTAGACTAAGAAATTCTGAAGACAAGAACAGAAGCGAAGTAAGAATAAGCAAAATCAACCAACAAGGACAAGAGAAAATTAAACAAGAAAGAAAACACTTGGACAATATAAATAAGGAGCTCAATTAACAGAATTTTAACACCTAAGCTCAATTTCAACAATACCCAGCCAGTTTCAACACAAGAATTATCAATTGAAGCAAGAGCAACTAGAATAACTTCCAATTTCACAAATTCGCAAAAACTGGCCCATAATTTATTTTTTTTTTCGTATTATTTTTTTTTAAACGAATTTTCTTGCAAGCAAGAAGAAACAGCAAGGGGAAAAGGAAATAACAACGAAACTATGAAGAACACGAAGAACAAATGAACAGAAGATGAATAACGAAGAACAAATGAATAGCAGATGAACAACGAAGAACAACAACAAATACAAACAAAATTTGAAGGATAACTGAACCTGATTAGTAACCTTGCTCTGATTACCAAAAATGATGCGAACCTCTTGGACTTGCCTCGAGACCCACGATCAATAGATGAAAATCTAAATGCCCTAGATGTTCTAATCAGATTTTACACAAGATAAACCTTGACCCAACACTTAGCAAAGTGCGAACCAAAGGTATAAGAAGGATAGATGACGCCACACTCAAGATATAGATGAGAAAGTGAGTGATAAGTCAGATTTAAGAACCAAGAAAGAACTTGTCTTTCATCAAGCAAAAACTCAAAATGCATGCCCTTCTCCATCCCTAGAGATGGGTATTTATAGCCTTGGAACATCCTTCCAAGAATAGGTTACATAATGTGAACAAGAATTGAAAAAGTCTATTATTGGGTGCTCATAGTTAGGTGTACCTAACTTTAAGGTATTAAAAAGTCTAACATTGGGTGCTCCAAGTTAGGTGTGCCTAACTTCAATTCTGGCAGTAGGTGAAGAAAAAGTCATATCTCATTCCACAAAATTCGAAAGTTCGTGATTCTAGATCCATTAGAAAGAAGACATCCAGAGCTTTCCAATGACTACTCATGGGCCATAATTGAATGCCATTTGGTTACCCATTTCGTCAGCCAAAGTTGGGTCTTGGACTTGAATTATATTCACAACCCTTGGTTCATCTTGCAAGCCCAACTTTTGATGCCTTGGATCCTCACTTGCAACTTGAGCCCAAATCTTCTCTATTAATCCATTTAATGCAGTTTGTATCTTCTTAGCTCTAGCTCTTGTGATTGGGCCTCCATGCATCTGCAAAGGATCAATTGGAGTCTTGTTGGTGTTTCCTTGATGATTCACATCATAGATGTTCTTTGAATCCAAGATAAACAGTAATGGAACAAAATATGCCTACAACTTTTAAACCACGATAGATTGAGTCTTCAACCTACGTGGGTGCTTTGACAAACATCTTTTGATTCCCCCCCAAGCCATCTAACCCATGTATTTCATTAAAACATGAATCACTTGGCCTAGATGTTCTTTGAATCCAGGATAAACTGAAAAGGAACAAATAGGCCTACAACTTTTAAACCACGATAGCTTGAGTCTTCAACCTCCTTGGGTCCTTTGACAAACATCTGTTGATTCCCCCGCCAGCCATCTAACCCATGTATTTCATGAAAACATGAATCACTTGGCCTAGAAGTTCTTTGAATCCAAGATAAACCGAAAAGGAACAAATATGCCTACAACTTTTAAACCACGATAGCTAGAGTCTTTAACCTTTGTGAGTGCTTGACAAACATCTGTTGACTCCCCCATAAGCCATCGAACCCATGAATTTCATGAAATCATCAATCACTTGGCCTATAAGTTCTTTTCATCCAAGATAAACCAAAAAGGAACAAATAGGCCAACAACTTTTAAACCACGATTACTTGAGTCTTCAACCTCTGTGGGTGCTTGAAAAACATCTGTTGATTCCCCCATAAGCCGTCTAACCCATGAATTTCATGAAAACATGAATCACTTGGCCAAGATGATCTTTGAATCCATGATAAACTGAAATGGAACGAAATATGCCTATAACTCTTAAACCACGATAGATTGAGTTTTCAACCTCCGTTGGTGCTTTGACAAACATCTGTTGATTCCCCCGAAAGTCATCTAAACTATGTATTTCATTAAAATATGAATCACTTGGCCTAGAAGTTCTTTGAATCCAGGATAAACCGCAAAGGAACAAATAGGCCTACAATTTTTAAACCACAATAGCTTGAGTCTTCAACCTCCGCGGATTCTTTGACAAACATCTGTTGATTCCCCCGCAAGCCATCTAACCCATGTATTTCATGAAAACATGAATCACTTGGCCAAGAAGTTCTTTGAATCCAAGATAAACCGAAAATGAACAAATAGGCCAACAACTTTTGAACCATGATTGCTTGAGTCTTCAACCACTTTGGGTGCCTGACAAGCATCTGTTGAATCCCCCATAAGTCGTATAACCCATGAATTTCATGAAAACATCAATCACATGGCCAAGATGTTCTTTGAATCCATGATAAACAGTAATGGAACAAAATATGCCTACAACTTTTAAACCACGATAGATTGAGTCTTCAACCTCCGTGGGTGCTTTGACAAACATCTGTTGATTCCCCCCCAAGCCATCTAACCCATATATTTCATTAAAACATGAATCACTTGGCCTAGAAGTTCTTTGAATCCAGGATAAACTGAAAAGGAACAAATAGGCCTACAACTTTTAAACCACGATAGCTTGAGTCTTTAACCTCCATGGGTCCTTTGACAAACATCTGTTGATTCCCCCCCCAGCCATCTAACCCATGTATTTCTTGAAAACATGAATCACTTAGCCTAGAAGTTCTTTGAATCCAAGATAAACCGAAAAGGAACAAATATGCCTACTACTTTTAAACCACGATAGCTCGAGTCTTTAACCTCTGTGAGTGCTTGACAAACATCTGTTGACTCCCCCATAAGCCATCGAACCCATGAATTTCATGAATCACTTGGCCTATAAGTTCATTTCATCAAAGATAAACCAAAAAGGAACAAATAGGCCAACAACTTTTAAACCACGATTGCTTGAGTCTTCAACCTCTATGGGTGCTTGAAAAACATCTGTTGACTCCCCCATAAGCTGTCTAACCAATGAATTTCATGAAAACATGAATCACTTGGCCTAGATGATATTTGAATCCATGATAAACTGAAATTGAACGAAATATACCCTACAACACTTAAACCACGATAGATTGAGTTTTCAACCTCCGTGGGTGCTTTGACAAACATCTGTTGATTCCCCCGCAGAGATCTAAACTATGTATTTCATTAAAACATGAATCACTTGGCCTAGAAGTTCTTTGAATCCAGGATAAACCGAAAAGGAACAAATAGGCCTACAAATTTTAAACCACGATAGCTTGAGTCTTCAACCTCCGCGGATTCTTTGACAAACATCTGTTGATTCCCCCGCAAGCCATCTAACCCATGTATTTCATGAAAACATGAATCACTTGGCCTAGAAGTTCTTTGAATCCAAGATAAACCGAAAATGAACAAATAGGCCAACAACTTTTGAACCATGATTGCTTGAGTCTTCAACCTCTTTGGGTGCCTGACAAGCATCTGTTGACTCCCCCATAAGTCGTATAACCCATGAATTTCATGAAAACATCAATCACATGGCCAAGATGTTTTTTGAATCCATGATAAACAGTAATGGAACAAAATATCCCTACAACTCTTAAACCACGATAGATTGAGTCTTCAACCTCCGTGGGTGCTTTGACAAACATCTGTTGATTCCCCCCCAAGCCATCTAACCCATGTATTTCTTGAAAACATGAATCACTTAGCCTAGAAGTTCTTTGAATCCAAGATAAACCGAAAAGGAACAAATATGCCTACTACTTTTAAACCACGATAGCTCGATCTTTAACCTCTGTGAGTGCTTGACAAACATCTGTTGACTCCTCCATAAGCCATCGAACCCATGAATTTCATGAATCACTTGGCCTATAAGTTCATTTCATCAAAGATAAACCAAAAAGGAACAAATAGGCCAACAACTTTTAAACCACGATTGCTTGAGTCTTCAACCTCTGTGGGTGCTTGAAAAACATCTGTTGACTCCCCCATAAGCCGTCTAACCAATGAATTTCATGAAAACATGAATCACTTGGCCTAGATGATATTTGAATCCATGATAAACTGAAATGGAACGAAATATACCCTACAACACTTAAACCACGATAGATTGAGTTTTCAACCTCCGTGGGTGCTTTGACAAACATCTGTTGATTCCCCCGCAGAGATCTAAACTATGTATTTCATTAAAACATGAATCACTTGGCCTAGAAGTTCTTTGAATCCAGGATAAACCGAAAAGGAACAAATAGGCCTACAAATTTTAAACCACGATAGCTTGAGTCTTCAACCTCTTTGGGTGCCTGACAAGCATCTGTTGACTCCCCCATAAGTCGTATAACCCATGAATTTCATGAAAACATCAATCACATGGCCAAGATGTTTTTTGAATCCATGATAAACAGTAATGGAACAAAATATCCCTACAACTCTTAAACCACGATAGATTGAGTCTTCAACCTCCGTGGGTGCTTTGACAAACATCTGTTGATTCCCCCCCAAGCCATCTAACCCATGTATTTCTTGAAAACATGAATCACTTAGCCTAGAAGTTCTTTGAATCCAAGATAAACCGAAAAGGAACAAATATGCCTACTACTTTTAAACCACGATAGCTCGATCTTTAACCTCTGTGAGTGCTTGACAAACATCTGTTGACTCCTCCATAAGCCATCGAACCCATGAATTTCATGAATCACTTGGCCTATAAGTTCATTTCATCAAAGATAAACCAAAAAGGAACAAATAGGCCAACAACTTTTAAACCACGATTGCTTGAGTCTTCAACCTCTGTGGGTGCTTGAAAAACATCTGTTGACTCCCCCATAAGCCGTCTAACCAATGAATTTCATGAAAACATGAATCACTTGGCCTAGATGATATTTGAATCCATGATAAACTGAAATGGAACGAAATATACCCTACAACACTTAAACCACGATAGATTGAGTTTTCAACCTCCGTGGGTGCTTTGACAAACATCTGTTGATTCCCCCGCAGAGATCTAAACTATGTATTTCATTAAAACATGAATCACTTGGCCTAGAAGTTCTTTGAATCCAGGATAAACCGAAAAGGAACAAATAGGCCTACCAATTTTAAACCACGATAGCTTGAGTCTTCAACCTCCGCGGATTCTTTGACAAACATCTGTTGATTCCCCCGCAAGCCATCTAACCCATGTATTTCATGAAAACATGAATCACTTGGCCTAGAAGTTCTTTGAATCCAAGATAAACCGAAAATGAACAAATAGGCCAACAACTTTTGAACCATGATTGCTTGAGTCTTCAACCTCTTTGGGTGCCTGACAAGCATCTGTTGACTCCCCCATAAGTCGTATAACCCATGAATTTCATGAAAACATCAATCACATGGCCAAGATGTTTTTTGAATCCATGATAAACAGTAATGGAACAAAATATCCCTACAACTCTTAAACCACGATAGATTGAGTCTTCAACCTCCGTGGGTGCTTTGACAAACATCTGTTGATTCCCCCCCAAGCCATCTAACCCATGTATTTCTTGAAAACATGAATCACTTAGCCTAGAAGTTCTTTGAATCCAAGATAAACCGAAAAGGAACAAATATGCCTACTACTTTTAAACCACGATAGCTCGATCTTTAACCTCTGTGAGTGCTTGACAAACATCTGTTGACTCCTCCATAAGCCATCGAACCCATGAATTTCATGAATCACTTGGCCTATAAGTTCATTTCATCAAAGATAAACCAAAAAGGAACAAATAGGCCAACAACTTTTAAACCACGATTGCTTGAGTCTTCAACCTCTGTGGGTGCTTGAAAAACATCTGTTGACTCCCCCATAAGCCGTCTAACCAATGAATTTCATGAAAACATGAATCACTTGGCCTAGATGATATTTGAATCCATGATAAACTGAAATGGAACGAAATATACCCTACAACACTTAAACCACGATAGATTGAGTTTTCAACCTCCGTGGGTGCTTTGACAAACATCTGTTGATTCCCCCGCAGAGATCTAAACTATGTATTTCATTAAAACATGAATCACTTGGCCTAGAAGTTCTTTGAATCCAGGATAAACCGAAAAGGAACAAATAGGCCTACCAATTTTAAACCACGATAGCTTGAGTCTTCAACCTCCGCGGATTCTTTGACAAACATCTGTTGATTCCCCCGCAAGCCATCTAACCCATGTATTTCATGAAAACATGAATCACTTGGCCTAGAAGTTCTTTGAATCCAAGATAAACCGAAAATGAACAAATAGGCCAACAACTTTTGAACCATGATTGCTTGAGTCTTCAACCTCTTTGGGTGCCTGACAAGCATCTGTTGACTCCCCCATAAGTCGTATAACCCATGAATTTCATGAAAACATCAATCACATGGCCAAGATGTTCTTTGAATCCATGATAAACAGTAATGGAACAAAATATGCCTACAACTTTTAAACCACGATAGATTGAGTCTTCAACCTCCGTGGGTGCTTTGACAAACATCTGTTGATTCCCCCCCAAGCCATCTAACCCATGTATTTCTTGAAAACATGAATCACTTAGCCTAGAAGTTCTTTGAATCCAAGATAAACCGAAAAGGAACAAATATGCCTACTACTTTTAAACCACGATAGCTCGAGTCTTTAACCTCTGTGAGTGCTTGACAAACATCTGTTGACTCCTCCATAAGCCATCGAACCCCTGAATTTCATGGATCACTTGGCCTATAAGTTCATTTCATCAAAGATAAACCAAAAAGGAACAAATAGGCCAACAACTTTTATACCACGATTGCTTGAGTCTTCAACCTCTATGGGTGCTTGAAAAACATCTGTTGACTCCCCCATAAGCCGTCTAACCAATGAATTTCATGAAAACATGAATCACTTGGCCTAGATGATCTTTGAATCCATGATAAACTGAAATGGAACGAAATATACCCTACAACACTTAAACCACGATAGATTGAGTTTTCAACCTCCGTGGGTGCTTTGACAAACATCTGTTGATTCCCCCGCAGAGATCTAAACTATGTATTTCATTAAAACATCAATCACTTGGCCTAGAAGTTCTTTGAATCCAGGATAAACCGAAAAGGAACAAATAGGCCTACAAATTTTAAACCATGATAACTTGAGTCTTCAACCTCTGTGGATGCTTTGACAAACATCTGTTGATTCCCCTGCCAGCCATCTAACCCATGTATTTCATTAATACATGAATCACTTGGCCTAGAAGTTCTTTGAATCCAAGATAAACCGAAAATGAACAAATAGGCCTATAACATTTAACAGAAGATAGAGTGAGCCTTCAACCTCCATGGGTGCTTGACAAACATCTGATGGCTCCACTATAAGCCATCTCACCCATCTATTTCAGGAAAACAAATATCACTTGGCCTAGAAGTTCTCTTAATCAAAGATAAACCGAAAATGAACAAATAGGCCAACAACTTTTAAACCACGAATTCTTGAGTCTTCAACCTTTGTGGGTGCTTGAAAAACATCTGTTGACTCCCCCATAAGCCGTCTAACCCATGAATTTCATGAAAACATGAATCACTTGGCCTAGATGATCTTTCAATCCATGATAAACTGAAATGGAACGAAATATGCCTACAACTCTAAAACCACGATAGATTGAGTTTTCAACCTCAGTGGGTGCTTTGACAAACATATGTTGATTCCCCCGCAGAGATCTAAACTATGTATTTCATTAAAACATGAATCACTTGGCCTAGAAGTTCTTTGAATCCAGGATAAACCGAAAAGGAACAAATAGGCCTACAAATTTTAAACCGTGATAGCTTGAGTCTTCAACCTCTGTGGACGCTTTGACAAACATCTGTTGATTCCCCTGCCAGCCATCTAACCCATGTATTTCATTAATACATGAATCACTTGGCCTAGAAGTTCTTTGAATCCAAGATAAACCGAAAATGAACAAATAGGCCTATAACATTTAACAGAAGATAGAGTGAGCCTTCAACCTCCATGGGTGCTTGACAAACATCGATGACTCCACTATAAGCCATCTAACCCATCTATTTCGGAAAACAACAATCACTTGGCCTAGAAGTTCTCTTGATCAAAGATAAACCGAAAATGAACAAATAGGCCAACAACTTTTAAACCACGAATGCTTGAGTCTTCAACCTTTGTGGGTGCTTGAAAACATCTGTTGACTCCCCCATAAGCCGTCTAACCCATGAATTTCATGAAAACATGAATCACTTGGCCTAGATGATCTTTGAATCCATGATAAACTGAAATGGAACGAAATATGCCTACAACTCTAAAACCACGATAGATTGAGTTTTCAACCTCCATGGGTGCTTTGACAAACATCTGTTGATTCCCCCGCAAGACATCTAAACTATGTATTTCATTAAAACATGAATCACTTGGCCTAGAAGTTCTCTGAATCCAAGATAAACCGAAAAGGAACAAATAGGCCTACAATTTTTAAACCACAATAGCTTGAGTCTTCAACCACCGCGGATTCTTTGACAAACATCTGTCGCTACACAACCCATTAACCCAAGACTACCTCCTCCGTAAACTAAATGGATTTCTCTCTCAGCTAGCACTCGACCAAGATGGTGTGCAATATTTATAAACTCTTTATCTTTCCCAGGATTAGATCCACAAAAGACACAAACACTCTTGATCCGACGAACTGAAGTGACTTCCATTTTCTCTCTTTTTTTTTTCTTTGTTTTTTTTTTTTGTACTCTCACCTTATCAATGATCTGAAGAGAGCAAAGTGCATTATTTAAAGAATCAAAACTCAAATGTAATAATTACACCTATAAAGGAGGGGTAGATCCGTGTGTCAGGTAAGTTTAAAAATAAGCACAACAATGATAATAGCTATATGACAATGATAAAAGACTAATCTATATGTGTTAGAAGAAGTTTGAAAATATGCAACGCATATTTCAAAAGAATACGGCTACTTTTGATTTGATTTGATTTTTTTCTTTTTTTTTTTGAATTTTTATTTTTTCTTTTTTTCTTTTTTTTTCTTTTTTTTAATAAACAAGAAGAAGAAAAAAAAATAAAAAATAAAAAAATACTTACAGGAGGTGTGATTGTGGCTCACAAATTCCTCTGGTTTTACGTCCAGTAACGGCTTGAATGCTCTCTATGGGCCGATGGTCGGCTTCCCATCCAATTTTCTTAAAAATTGGTAAACAGGGTCTTTTTGAGTCAGATTCCCGAGACTATAACGCTCATGTTCATCTTGGAAAATTGGCCATAAATCGAGAAGGGCTCTTTGTACATCTCCACTAGAATGCGTCTCAAGAGTCAATAGAATGTTATCTAAAGACTCCTTACTCATGCCATCCTTTATGAAGTTAATTTTATCATCTTGGTTTATAGACGTCATTCCAATTGATTTGCATTTTGTGTTACAGGTCCATCTTGCACATTTATAGCAGACCCGTAACCTTTTTGCTCTTCTTTTCTTGGCATATAAACTTTTACCTAGCCCTGGCATATATGAAACAAGAGCGTCAGAAAATTCACCTCTGAGTCGGACCTTTGCTTCGATTAACCAGCGTATATCCGCAGGGATGCCTTTGTGCATAAGCATCCTTAATCTCTCAAACCTTGCACAATAAATGTTAGTTAAAGCATTTTGAGGGAGAGAAGGGAATTGCTTGCGGAGGTAAAAAAGCTGATTATCCATTTCGAAAGAAAGAAAAAAGAGAGAAAATTTTTTTTGAGTAAAATTATATACAGATTTCAATGTTTGTGGGTAACTAAAGGGACCGAAAATTTTTTTTTCACGAAGTACCGTTATCCGCCATTTAACCGGTGAAAAATCATCTGTCAAAGAAAAACAAACAAAAATAAAGACAGAAAAATCAAACTTTGATAGATTTTCTCACTTGGCACCGTTTTTTTCTGTCTCGATTCCTGTGATAACAAATAAGTCAAAGTTAGAAAGAGGACAGAGTTAGAAAACTTGGGATGCCACCCAAAAAGCGCTACTTTTAATGTCTTTAGCCAGCGTGATTGAAGATTTTGCACGATCCATGGGTCCTCACCAATAATGATTCAATTTCTGGCCATTGACCTTAAACATGGCTTCTTTTTCGTTTTTCAACAAAGATTTATATAGAAAACAGAAAATAAAAAACAGCAGAAAAAACAAAAAATAAAAACAGAAACAAAAAAAAAAGTAATAAAAGACAAACATCAACAGTACAGCAAAACAGAAGCAGAAATAGAAACAGACAACACAAACAGCAGAAACAACAACAACAGAAAAGAGTAAATTGTAACAGTCAAATAAAAACAGAAACAAAATTAAAAACAATAGCAAAACAGTAAAAACAAAAAGAAAACAACAACTAGAAAAATGAAATAAAAGTGTGGAAAGAAAACTCCCTATGGATAGCAGAAGAATTAACGTTCCAGCAGCCACACCATAGCCAGTGTAATGGATCACCACATCCAGAATCAGAGAGTTTAGTCTCCTCGGGGGCTGCTTTATTGGCTTAACTCCATCTTCAAGTAAAATCCTACGCATGCATATGGAAGGGCTAACGCTAGGAATGTCTGCAAGTGTGCATGCTCTTAGATTCTCCCTCAAAATGGGTAGCAACCTCTCCTCCTCATCAGTAAGGAGGTGTTTAGCCACAATGGACTCAAATTTTGGTGGCTTCACTACTTCTGCAGATTGAGTTGCTGCATAATCTGCTGAAAAAGATTCATCATGTCTCAAAAAGGAAGCAATCTCAGCACATGCATTACACAATATATCACCATCACAACAAACAGAATCATCAAAATCAGTGAAACTAGCAAATTCATCACACAAATCATCAATTGGTTTTTTCTCATCAATGATCTCATGTTTTGCAGAATCTGATTTCTGCATCTGTTGCTTGCTCAACTGACTCAATGAAGATGTAAGTTGACCAACTTGGGTCTTCACGTTTTGTACTATAGCTTCTGTTCTCTACTGGAATTGGATGTTGTTCTGAGCAAATTGTTTCACCAAATCCTCTAGTGTAGGCTCAGATTCCATGCTTATTGGGGTTTGCTGCTGTTGCAGCATAGGTTGCTGGTATAGACTGATTGGTTCAACATAAGGTTCGAACCAAGGATGATCTCCCCAATCATGGTTATATGTGGTAGAATAAGGATCATATCCAAGCTGTGGGTATTGTGGTTCACCAAGAAATACACCTGTTGCATCAACAGAATGGTTATGAAATACAGAACCATCATATTGTAGTGTGGTGCAAGCATATGTGGGATGATAAGAACTACAACATATACTACAAAATCTTGCACGTTCTTGCACAGGTAAGTGATGTTGTTCCACTGCCAACTGCCCCACCAGATAAGCCAACTCATCAAGTCTATGCTCCATCAGATTAGTGATCAAACACAAAATCACAAAAACAAGTCTAAATATACACACAAAATAATTACAGAAAACATATCTACAGATTTTTAAAAATTATGGGACTATCACAGAGTGAAATCTACACAAAGATTCTATCTAACTGAATAATAAAAAATTTTAAAAAATTGAAAAAGCGGTCTAAACGATGAAATTTGGCTAAAATAAGGGTGACCTCACTATGAATAGTGAGTCTTTCTCACAATAACGTTTTCCATTAGTGTACCAAAATTCGGATCGATCAGAGATACGTTACTGAACCAAAATCTTGACAGGAAGCCCTTTACCCAATTTCAACAGAATTCCACTTGAAAATGCTTCAAAAATAAAACAAACACATTTGTTAGAGTTAGATGAAATGATCAAACAGTTGCCTTTGGATCCCCGGCAACGGCGCCAATTTTGACAAGAGGTTGTCGTGACCCCGTCAAATAAATAAAATTTACCGGTTCGCAAACTAATTTGCAGTATAGAGCATGAACCGAATCGTCTCTCAAGGATCCAAAAAGAACAAAGATTTAATCAGATCAAGATAATTAAAATGGGGGGTTTTGTTGTTGATTAACAATATTGATAAAAATACAAGACTTAAAGTTGAAAACAAATCTAAAGAAACAACCAATCCAAGGAAATTTACCGATCTTGAGTTTAAATCATCATTGATCACAAGGAATTCACTTAATTGCTAACCATGTTCTTGGCCTTAGATCACATCAAGATGCCTCAACATAATCCAAGAATCCTCTACTAGATAAGCATCTAGGATTTAATTAACCAAGGTTAGATAAAGTAAGCACCATCCAAATATAGATTAACTTAAGATCAAGAATTTAACCAAGCTAAACAATCCATCAAAAAGCTTTAATAAATTGTTTATTCTATGTGATCCTCTTGAATACATGATAATAAAGCCATTATCACATAAACATCCAAATCAAATTAAGCAATTCAATCTAGATCAAAATAAAAAAGAGGAAGAAGAGAAACTTGAATAACAATTAAGCAATATGAACAAGCGAAACAAGATCTCCAAATTAAACATCAAGATGGCTAATCCCTTGGATTGATTATGAGAGCCTAGCCTTCCATGGATGGGAAGGAAGAACTCAAAAATAAAAGAACAAAAACGAAATTGTAAAGAGAATGGAGAAGAAGAGAAAGAAAACTCTCACAAATACTTAAACTTCCTTGAAACTTACTTCCAAATTGAATCATCTATAATACAAAGAGATTTGCTCTATTTATACTAATCCTAGAAGCCAATTTGTACATGTACATAATCTGAATACAAGATATAAAAACAAGGAAATTGTCAAATATGGAAGCTTGATGCATGGTAGGTGGGTTGGTGTATGGTTGGTGGCTTTTAGTCAACAACTCTTATCCGAATTCTGGCTTCAAATTCATCACCTAGACGGTGCATTTTGGCTTGGATGTCTTCATGAAAGTTGTAGCCAGTTGTCTCCTTGAAAATCTCCAATTTGAATAATGTCATTTGGACTTTTAGAACTCCAGATATACCAAAAACACTGCACCTACCTCAAGTTAGGTTGGAAGAACGTGTTTCCAAATTCAGACCAACTTGTAGCTTCAGAAGCATGCCTAAAACGACATCTATTGACAAAATGGTCTTCAGTGAAGTTGGAGATATGGGTCTTATCTTTCAAATGACCAAGTTTCAGCCCAAGAGGAGACCTATAACCCACTATATAGTCCAATATGTGCATACTGCCCGGATGGTTCCGTGACAGCAAACTCACTCTGTATTGCAAGGCTATTTTGGGACCTTAGAAGTCCGATCCAGCTCTTGAGTTCTTCATGAAACTTGTAGATCCTTGTCTTAGCTTTCCAAAGACACCAAGATCACCTCAATTGGATCACCGATTCCCAAGTTATGGCCTAACCAACGAAGAAAGGTCAAAATGCATCAAAATCCGAAAATTATCCAATATTTGCATTAAAGCCCAATGAAGCCCAACAACATTAAACTCATCTAAAGTAATAATATTGGGCACAATAAACATCTAATAATGCCTCATACAAAGCTAACATAAGTGTCTCAAATTGATTGATCAAGGAACAAATAGGCCAACAACTTTTAAACCACGATAGCTTGAGTCTTCAACCTCCGTGGGTCCTTTGACAAACATCTGTTGACTCCTCCATAAGCCATCGAACCCATGAATTTCATGAAATCATGAATCACTTGGCCTATAAGTTCTTTTCATCCAAGATAAACCAAAAAGGAACAAATAGGCCAACAACTTTTAAACCACGGTTGCTTGAGTCTTCAACCTCTGTGGGTGCTTGAAAAACATCTGTTGACTCCCCCATAAGCCGTCTAACCCATAAATTTCATAAAAACATGAATCACTTGGCCTAGATGATCTTTGAATCCATGATAAATTGAAATGGAACAAAATATACCTACAACACTTAAACCACGATAGATTGAGTTTTTAACCTTCGTGGGTGCTTTAACAAACATCTGTTGATTCCCCCGCAGATATCTAAACTATGTATTTCATTAAAACATGAATCACTTGGCCTAGAAGTTCTTTGAATCCAAGATAAACCGAAAAGGAACAAATAGGCCAACAACTTTTGAACCATGATTGCTTGAGTCTTCAACCTCTGTGGGTGCCTGACAAACATCTGTTGACTCCCCAATAAGCTGTCTAACCTATCAATTTCATGAAAACATCAATCACTTCGCCTAGATGTTCTTTGAATCCTTGATAAACAGTAATGGAACAAAATATGCCTACAAATTTTAAACCACGATAGCTTGAGTCTTGAACCTCTGCGGATGCTTTGACAAACATCTCTTGATTCCCCCGCAAGCCATCTAACCCATGTATTTTATTAAAACATGAATCACTTGGCCTAGAAGTTCTTTGAATCCAAGATAAACCGAAAATGAACAAATAGGCCTATAACATTTAACAGAAGATAGAGTGAGCCTTCAACCTCCATGGATGCTTGACAAACATCTGATGACTCCACTATAAGCCATCTAACCCATCTATTTCAGGAAAACAATAATCACTTGGCCTAGAAGTTCTTTTAATCAAAGATAAACCAAAAATGACCAAATAGGCCTATAACATTTAACACAAGATTGAGTGAGCCTTCAACCTCCATGTGTGCTTGACAAATATCTGATGACTCCACTAGAAGCCATCTAACCCATGTATTTCAGGAAAACAAGAATCACTTGGCCTAGAAGTTCTTTTGATCAAAGAGAAACCGAAATGGAACAAATAGGCCTACAAGTTTTAAACCTTGATAGCACGAGTCTTTAAGCACCGTGCGTGCTTGACAAACATCTGCTGATTCCACCATAAGCCATCTATCCCATGAATTTCATGAAATTATGAATCACTTGGCCTTAAAGTTCTTTTCATCTAAGATAAACCCAAAAGGAACAAATAGGCTTAATACTTTTAAACCACGATAGCTTGGGTCTTCAACCGCCGTGGGTGCTTGACAAACATTTGTTGATTCCCCCAAAAGCCATCTAACTAATGTATTTCATGAAAACATGAATCCCTTGGCCTAGAAGTTCTTGGAAACTAAGATAAACCCAAATGGAGAAAATAGGCCAACAACTTTTAAACTACGATAGCTTGAGTATTCAACCTCCGTGGGTGCTTGACAAACATTTGTTGGCTGCCCCACAAGCCATCTAACACATAAATTTCATGAAAACATCAATTACTTGGCCTAGAAGTTCTTTGAATCCATGATAAAGCGAAATGGAACAAACATGCCTTCAACTTTAAACCACGATAGCTTGAGTGTTTAATCTTCGTGGGTGATTGACAAACATCTGTTGACTCCCACATAAGCCATCTAACCCATGTATTTCATGAAAACATGAATCACTTGGCCTAGAAGTTCTTTGAATCCAAGATAAACAGAAAATCAACAAATAGGCCTACAACTTTTAAACCACAATAGCTTGAGTCTTCAACCTCTGTGCGTGCTTTGACAAACATCTGTTGATTCCCCCATGAAGCCATCTAACCCATTTAACTTTTAACCCAAGATAGAGTGAGTCTTCAACCTCCATGTGTGCTTGACAAGCATCTGATGACTCCACCATAAGCCATCTAACCCATGTATTTCAGGAAAACATGAATCACTTGGCCTAGAAGTTCTTTTAATCGAAGATAAACAGAAAAGAAACAAATATGCCTATAACTTTTAAAATAAGATAGCTTGAGTCTTCAACGTCCGTGGGTGTTTGACAAACATCTGTTGACTCCACCATAAGCCATCAAACCAATGTATATAAGGAAAACATGAATCACTTGGCCTAGAAGTTCTTTTAATCAGAGATGAACCGAAAAGAAACTAATATGCCTACAACTTTTAAACCACAATCGCTAGAGTCTTAGACCACCGTGGGTGCTTGACAACCATCTGTTGACTCCCCCATAAGCCATCTAACCCATGTATTTTATGAAAACATGAATCAGTTGGCCTTGGAGTTCTTTCTATCCAGGATAAACCGAAAAGGAACAAATAGGACTACAACTTTTCAACCACGATAGCTTGAGTCTTCAACCTCCGTGGGCGCTTTGACAAACATTTGTTGATTCCCCCGCAAGCCATCAAACCCATGTATTTCATTACAACATGAATCACTTGGCCAAGAACTTCTTTGAATCCAAGATTAACTGAAAACGAACAAATAGGCCATCAAATTTTAAACCAAGATAGCTTGAGTCTTCAACCTCCGTGGGCGCTTGACAAACATTTGTTGACTCCTCCATAAGCCATCAAACCTATGTATCTAAGGAAAACATGAATCACTTGGCCTAGAAGTTCTTTTAATCAGAGATGAACCGAAAAGGAACAAATATGCCTACATCTTTTAAACCACAATAGCTAGAGTCTTTAACCACCGTGGGTGCTTAACAAACATCTGTTGACTCCCCCATAAGCCATCTAACCCATGAATTTCATGAAATCATGAATCACTTGGCCTAGAAGTTCTTTTCATCCAAGATAAACCGAAAAGGAACAAATAGGCCAACAACTTTTAAACCACGATGGCTTGAGTCTTCAACCTCCGTTGGTGCTTGACAAACATCTGTAGACTCCCCCATAAGCCGTCTAACCCATGAATTTCATGAAAACATGAATCACTTCGCCTAGATGTTATTTGAATCCATGATAAACTGAAATGGAATAAATAGGCCTACAACTTTTAAACCACCACAGCTTGAGTCTTGAACTTTCGAGGGTGCTTGACAAACATCTGTTGATTCCCCCAAGAGCCATCTAACCCATGTATTTCAGGAAAACATGAATCACTTGGCCTAGAAGTTCATTTAATCAAAGATAACAGAAAAGAAACAAATATGCCTACTACTTTTAAACAAAGATAGGAGTCTTCAACCTCCGTGGGTGTTTGACAAACATCTGTTGACACCACCATAAGCCATCAAACCAATGTATATAAGGAAAACATGAATCACTTGGCCTAGAAGTTCTTTTAAACAGGATGAACCGAAAAGGAACAAATATGCCTACAACTTTTAAACCACAATCGCTAGAGTCTTTAACCACCGTGGGTGCTTGACAACCATCTGTTGACTCCCCCATAAGCTATCTAACCCATATATTTCTTGAAAACATGAATCACTTGCCCTAGAAGTTCTTTGTATCCAGGATAAACTGAAATGGAACAAATAAGCCTACAAGTTTTAAACCACGATAGATTGAGTCTTCAACCTCCGTGGGTGCTATGACAAACATCTATTGATTCCCCCGCAAGACATCTAAACCATGTATTTCATTAAAACATGAATCACTTGGCCTAGAAAATCTTTGAATCCAAGATAAACCGAAAACGAACAAATAGGCCTATAACATTTAACACAAGATAGATTAAGTCTTCAACCTCCGTGGGTGCTTTGACAATCATCTGTTGATTCCCCCGCAAGCCATCTAACCCATGTATTTCATGAAAACATGAATCACTTGGCCTAGAAGTTCTTTGAATCCAAGATAAACCGAAAATGAACAAATAGGCCAACAACTTTTGAACCATGATTGCTTGAGTCTTCAACCTCTTTGGGTGCCTGACAAGCATCTGTTGACTCCCCCATAAGTCGTATAACCCATGAATTTCATGAAAACATCAATCACATGGCCAAGATGTTCTTTGAATCCATGATAAACAGTAATGGAACAAAATATGCCTACAACTTTTAAACCACGATAGATTGAGTCTTCAACCTCCGTGGGTGCTTTGACAAACATCTGTTGATTCCCCCCCAAGCCATCTAACCCATGTATTTCTTGAAAACATGAATCACTTAGCCTAGAAGTTCTTTGAATCCAAGATAAACCGAAAAGGAACAAATATGCCTACTACTTTTAAACCACGATAGCTCGAGTCTTTAACCTCTGTGAGTGCTTGACAAACATCTGTTGACTCCTCCATAAGCCATCGAACCCCTGAATTTCATGGATCACTTGGCCTATAAGTTCATTTCATCAAAGATAAACCAAAAAGGAACAAATAGGCCAACAACTTTTATACCACGATTGCTTGAGTCTTCAACCTCTATGGGTGCTTGAAAAACATCTGTTGACTCCCCCATAAGCCGTCTAACCAATGAATTTCATGAAAACATGAATCACTTGGCCTAGATGATCTTTGAATCCATGATAAACTGAAATGGAACGAAATATACCCTACAACACTTAAACCACGATAGATTGAGTTTTCAACCTCCGTGGGTGCTTTGACAAACATCTGTTGATTCCCCCGCAGAGATCTAAACTATGTATTTCATTAAAACATCAATCACTTGGCCTAGAAGTTCTTTGAATCCAGGATAAACCGAAAAGGAACAAATAGGCCTACAAATTTTAAACCATGATAACTTGAGTCTTCAACCTCTGTGGATGCTTTGACAAACATCTGTTGATTCCCCTGCCAGCCATCTAACCCATGTATTTCATTAATACATGAATCACTTGGCCTAGAAGTTCTTTGAATCCAAGATAAACCGAAAATGAACAAATAGGCCTATAACATTTAACAGAAGATAGAGTGAGCCTTCAACCTCCATGGGTGCTTGACAAACATCTGATGGCTCCACTATAAGCCATCTCACCCATCTATTTCAGGAAAACAAATATCACTTGGCCTAGAAGTTCTCTTAATCAAAGATAAACCGAAAATGAACAAATAGGCCAACAACTTTTAAACCACGAATTCTTGAGTCTTCAACCTTTGTGGGTGCTTGAAAAACATCATTGACTCCCCATAAGCCGTCTAACCCATGAATTTCATGAAAACATGAATCACTTGGCCTAGATGATCTTTCAATCCATGATAAACTGAAATGGAACGAAATATGCCTACAACTCTAAAACCACGATAGATTGAGTTTTCAACCTCAGTGGGTGCTTTGACAAACATATGTTGATTCCCCCGCAGAGATCTAAACTATGTATTTCATTAAAACATGAATCACTTGGCCTAGAAGTTCTTTGAATCCAGGATAAACCGAAAAGGAACAAATAGGCCTACAAATTTTAAACCGTGATAGCTTGAGTCTTCAACCTCTGTGGACGCTTTGACAAACATCTGTTGATTCCCCTGCCAGCCATCTAACCCATGTATTTCATTAATACATGAATCACTTGGCCTAGAAGTTCTTTGAATCCAAGATAAACCGAAAATGAACAAATAGGCCTATAACATTTAACAGAAGATAGAGTGAGCCTTCAACCTCCATGGGTGCTTGACAAACATCTGATGACTCCACTATAAGCCATCTAACCCATCTATTTCAGGAAAACAACAATCACTTGGCCTAGAAGTTCTCTTGATCAAAGATAAACCGAAAATGAACAAATAGGCCAACAACTTTTAAACCACGAATGCTTGAGTCTTCAACCTTTGTGGGTGCTTGAAAAACATCTGTTGACTCCCCCATAAGCCGTCTAACCCATGAATTTCATGAAAACATGAATCACTTGGCCTAGATGATCTTTGAATCCATGATAAACTGAAATGGAACGAAATATGCCTACAACTCTAAAACCACGATAGATTGAGTTTTCAACCTCCGTGGGTGCTTTGACAAACATCTGTTGATTCCCCCGCAAGACATCTAAACTATGTATTTCATTAAAACATGAATCACTTGGCCTAGAAGTTTTCTGAATCCAAGATAAACCGAAAAGGAACAAATAGGCTTACAATTTTTAAACCACAATAGCTTGAGTCTTCAACCACCGCGGATTCTTTGACAAACATCTGTCGCTACACAACCCATTAACCCAAGACTACCTCCTCCGTAAACTAAATGGATTTCTCTCTCAGCTAGCACTCGACCAAGATGGTGTGCAATATTTATAAACTCTTTATCTTTCCCAGGATTAGATCCACAAAAGACACAAACACTCTTGATCCGACGAACTGAAGTGACTTCCATTTTCTCTCTTTTTTTTTTCTTTGTTTTTTTTTTTTGTACTCTCACCTTATCAATGATCTGAAGAGAGCAAAGTGCATTATTTAAAGAATCAAAACTCAAATGTAATAATTACACCTATAAAGGAGGGGTAGATCCGTGTGTCAGGTAAGTTTAAAAATAAGCACAACAATGATAATAGCTATATGACAATGATAAAAGACTAATCTATATGTGTTAGAAGAAGTTTGAAAATATGCAACGCATATTTCAAAAGAATACGGCTACTTTTGATTTGATTTGATTTTTTTCTTTTTTTTTTTGAATTTTTATTTTTTCTTTTTTTCTTTTTTTTTCTTTTTTTTAATAAACAAGAAGAAGAAAAAAAAATAAAAAATAAAAAAATACTTACAGGAGGTGTGATTGTGGCTCACAAATTCATGCGGTTTTACGTCCGATGCTTGGCTTGAATGCTCTCTATGGGCCGATGGTCGGCTTCCCATCCAATTTTCTTAAAAATTGGTAAACAGGGTCTTTTTGAGTCAGATTCCCGAGACTATAACGCTCATGTTCATCTTGGAAAATTGGCCATAAATCGAGAAGGGCTCTTTGTACATCTCCACTAGAATGCGTCTCAAGAGTCAATAGAATGTTATCTAAAGACTCCTTACTCATGCCATCCTTTATGAAGTTAATTTTATCATCTTGGTTTATAGACGTCATTCCAATTGATTTGCATTTTGTGTTACAGGTCCATCTTGCACATTTATAGCAGACCCGTAACCTTTTTGCTCTTCTTTTCTTGGCATATAAACTTTTACCTAGCCCTGGCATATATGAAACAAGAGCGTCAGAAAATTCACCTCTGAGTCGGACCTTTGCTTCGATTAACCAGCGTATATCCGCAGGGATGCCTTTGTGCATAAGCATCCTTAATCTCTCAAACCTTGCACAATAAATGTTAGTTAAAGCATTTTGAGGGAGAGAAGGGAATTGCTTGCGGAGGTAAAAAAGCTGATTATCCATTTCGAAAAGAAAGAAGAAAGAGAGAAAAAAAATTTTTTGAGTAAAATTATATACAGATTTCAATGTTTGTGGGTAACTGAAGGGACCGAAATTTTTTTTTTCATGGAGTACCGTTATCCGCCATTTCACCGGTGAAAAATCATCTGTCAAAGAAAAACAAACAAAAATAAAGACAGAAAAATCAAACTTTGATAGATTTTCTCACTTGGCACCGTTTTTTCTGTCTCGATTCCTGTGATAACAAATAAGTCAAAGTTAGAAAGAGGACAGAGTTAGAAAACTTGGGATGCCACCCAAAAAGCGCTACTTTTAATGTCTTTAGCCAGCGTGATTGAAGATTTTGCACGATCCATGGGTCCTCACCAATAATGATTCAATTTCTGGCCATTGACCTTAAACATGGCTTCTTTTTCGTTTTTCAACAAAGATTTATATAGAAAACAGAAAATAAAAAACAGCAGAAAAAACAAAAATAAAAACAGAAACAAAAAAAAAAGTAATAAATGACAAACATCAACGATCTGACAAAGCGAAGCGAGAAATAGAAAGCAGGACAACACAAAAGCAGAAACAACAACAACGAGAAAGAGTAAATTGTAACAGTCAAATAAAAAGCGAAACAAAATTAAAAACAATAGCAAAAGCATTAAAAACAAAAAGAAAACAACAACTAGAAAAATGAAATAAAAGTGTGGAAAGAAAACTCCCTATGGATAGCAGAAGAATTAACGTTCCAGCAGCCACACCATAGCCAGTGTAATGGATCACCACATCCAGAATCAGAGAGTTTAGTCTCCTCAGGGGCTGCTTTATTGGCTTAACTCCATCTTCAAGTAAAATCCTATGCATGCATATGGAAGGGCTAACGCTAGGAATGTCTGCAAGTGTGCATGCTCTTAGATTCTCCCTCAAAATGGGTAGCAACCTCTCCTCCTCATCGGTAAGGAGGTGTTTAGCCACAATGGACTCAAATTTTGGTGGCTTCACTACTTCTGCAGATTGAGTTGCTGCATAATCTGCTGAAAAAGATTCATCATGTCTCAAAAAGGAAGCAATCTCAGCACATGCATTACACAATATATCACCATCACAACAAACAGAATCATCAAAATCAGTGAAACTAGCAAATTCATCACACAAATCATCAATTGGTTTTTTCTCATCAATGATCTCATGTTTTGCAGAATCTGATTTCTGCATCTGTTGCTTGCTCAACTGACTCAATGAAGATGTAAGTTGACCAACTTGGGTCTTCACGTTTTGTACTATAGCTTCTGTTCTCTACTGGAATTGGATGTTGTTCTGAGCAAATTGTTTCACCAAATCCTCTAGTGTAGGCTCAGATTCCATGCTTATTGGGGTTTGCTGCTGTTGCAGCATAGGTTGCTGGTATAGACTGATTGGTTCAACATAAGGTTCGAACCAAGGATGATCTCCCCAATCATGGTTATATGTGGTAGAATAAGGATCATATCCAAGCTGTGGGTATTGTGGTTCACCAAGAAATACACCTGTTGCATCAACAGAATGGTTATGAAATACAGAACCATCATATTGTAGTGTGGTGCAAGCATATGTGGGATGATAAGAACTACAACATATACTACAAAATCTTGCACGTTCTTGCACAGGTAAGTGATGTTGTTCCACTGCCAACTGCCCCACCAGATAAGCCAACTCATCAAGTCTATGCTCCATCAGATTAGTGATCAAACACAAAATCACAAAAACAAGTCTAAATATACACACAAAATAATTACAGAAAACATATCTACAGATTTTTAAAAATTATGGGACTATCACAGAGTGAAATCTACACAAAGATTCTATCTAACTGAATAATAAAAAATTTTAAAAAATTGAAAAAGCGGTCTAAACGATGAAATTTGGCTAAAATAAGGGTGACCTCACTATGAATAGTGAGTCTTTCTCACAATAACGTTTTCCATTAGTGTACCAAAATTCGGATCGATCAGAGATACGTTACTGAACCAAAATCTTGACAGGAAGCCCTTTACCCAATTTCAACAGAATTCCACTTGAAAATGCTTCAAAAATAAAACAAACACATTTGTTAGAGTTAGATGAAATGATCAAACAGTTGCCTTTGGATCCCCGGCAACGGCGCCAATTTTGACAAGAGGTTGTCGTGACCCCGTCAAATAAATAAAATTTACCGGTTCGCAAACTAATTTGCAGTATAGAGCATGAACCGAATCGTCTCTCAAGGATCCAAAAAGAACAAAGATTTAATCAGATCAAGATAATTAAAATGGGGGGTTTTGTTGTTGATTAACAATATTGATAAAAATACAAGACTTAAAGTTGAAAACAAATCTAAAGAAACAACCAATCCAAGGAAATTTACCGATCTTGAGTTTAAATCATCATTGATCACAAGGAATTCACTTAATTGCTAACCATGTTCTTGGCCTTAGATCACATCAAGATGCCTCAACATAATCCAAGAATCCTCTACTAGATAAGCATCTAGGATTTAATTAACCAAGGTTAGATAAAGTAAGCACCATCCAAATATAGATTAACTTAAGATCAAGAATTTAACCAAGCTAAACAATCCATCAAAAAGCTTTAATAAATTGTTTATTCTATGTGATCCTCTTGAATACATGATAATAAAGCCATTATCACATAAACATCCAAATCAAATTAAGCAATTCAATCTAGATCAAAATCAAAAGAGGAAGAAGAGAAACTTGAATAACAATTAAGCAATATGAACAAGCGAAACAAGATCTCCAAATTAAACATCAAGATGGCTAATCCCTTGGATTGATTATGAGAGCCTAGCCTTCCATGGATGGGAAGGAAGAACTCAAAAATAAAAGAACAAAAACGAAATTGTAAAGAGAATGGAGAAGAAGAGAAAGAAAACTCTCACAAATACTTAAACTTCCTTGAAACTTACTTCCAAATTGAATCATCTATAATACAAAGAGATTTGCTCTATTTATACTAATCCTAGAAGCCAATTTGTACATGTACATAATCTGAATACAAGATATAAAAACAAGGAAATTGTCAAATATGGAAGCTTGATGCATGGTAGGTGGGTTGGTGTATGGTTGGTGGCTTTTAGTCAACAACTCTTATCCGAATTCTGGCTTCAAATTCATCACCTAGACGGTGCATTTTGGCTTGGATGTCTTCATGAAAGTTGTAGCCAGTTGTCTCCTTGAAAATCTCCAATTTGAATAATGTCATTTGGACTTTTAGAACTCCAGATATACCAAAAACACTGCACCTACCTCAAGTTAGGTTGGAAGAACGTGTTTCCAAATTCAGACCAACTTGTAGCTTCAGAAGCATGCCTAAAACGACATCTATTGACAAAATGGTCTTCAGTGAAGTTGGAGATATGGGTCTTATCTTTCAAATGACCAAGTTTCAGCCCAAGAGGAGACCTATAACCCACTATATAGTCCAATATGTGCATACTGCCCAGATGGTTCCGTGACAGCAAACTCACTCTGTATTGCAAGGCTATTTTGGGACCTTAGAAGTCCGATCCAGCTCTTGAGTTCTTCATGAAACTTGTAGATCCTTGTCTTAGCTTTCCAAAGACACCAAGATCACCTCAATTGGATCACCGATTCCCAAGTTATGGCCTAACCAACGAAGAAAGGTCAAAATGCATCAAAATCCGAAAATTATCCAATATTTGCATTAAAGCCCAATGAAGCCCAACAACATTAAACTCATCTAAAGTAATAATATTGGGCACAATAAACATCTAATAATGCCTCATACAAAGCTAACATAAGTGTCTCAAATTGATTGATCAAGGAACAAATAGGCCAACAACTTTTAAACCACGATAGCTTGAGTCTTCAACCTCCGTGGGTCCTTTGACAAACATCTGTTGACTCCTCCATAAGCCATCGAACCCATGAATTTCATGAAATCATGAATCACTTGGCCTATAAGTTCTTTTCATCCAAGATAAACCAAAAAGGAACAAATAGGCCAACAACTTTTAAACCACGGTTGCTTGAGTCTTCAACCTCTGTGGGTGCTTGAAAAACATCTGTTGACTCCCCCATAAGCCGTCTAACCCATAAATTTCATAAAAACATGAATCACTTGGCCTAGATGATCTTTGAATCCATGATAAACTGAAATGGAACAAAATATACCTACAACACTTAAACCACGATAGATTGAGTTTTCAACCTTCGTGGGTGCTTTAACAAACATCTGTTGATTCCCCCGCAGATATCTAAACTATGTATTTCATTAAAACATGAATCACTTGGCCTAGAAGTTCTTTGAATCCAAGATAAACCGAAAAGGAACAAATAGGCCAACAACTTTTGAACCATGATTGCTTGAGTCTTCAACCTCTGTGGGTGCCTGACAAACATATGTTGACTCCCCAATAAGCTGTCTAACCTATCAATTTCATGAAAACATCAATCACTTCGCCTAGATGTTCTTTGAATCCTTGATAAACAGTAATGGAACAAAATATGCCTACAAATTTTAAACCACGATAGCTTGAGTCTTGAACCTCTGCGGATGCTTTGACAAACATCTGTTGATTCCCCCGCAAGCCATCTAACCCATGTATTTTATTAAAACATGAATCACTTGGCCTAGAAGTTCTTTGAATCCAAGATAAACCGAAAATCAACAAATAGGCCTATAACATTTAACAGAAGATAGAGTGAGCCTTCAACCTCCATGGGTGCTTGACAAACATCTGATGACTCCACTATAAGCCATCTAACCCATCTATTTCAGGAAAACAATAATCACTTGGCCTAGAAGTTCTTTTAATCAAAGATAAACAAAAAATGACCAAATAGGCCTATAACATTTAACACAAGATTGAGTGAGCCTTCAACCTACATGTGTGCTTGACAAATATCTGATGACTCCACTAGAAGCCATCTAACCCATGTATTTCAGGAAAACAAGAATCACTTGGCCTAGAAGTTCTTTTGATCAAAGAGAAACCGAAATGGAACAAATAGGCCTACAAGTTTTAAACCTTGATAGCACGAGTCTTTAAGCACCGTGCGTGCTTGACAAACATCTGCTGATTCCACCATAAGCCATCTATCCCATGAATTTCATGAAATTATGAATCACTTGGCCTTAAAGTTCTTTTCATCTAAGATAAACCCAAAAGGAACAAATAGGCTTAATACTTTTAAACCACGATAGCTTGGGTCTTCAACCGCCGTGGGTGCTTGACAAACATTTGTTGATTCCCCCAAAAGCCATCTAACTAATGTATTTCATGAAAACATGAATCCCTTGGCCTAGAAGTTCTTGGAAACTAAGATAAACCCAAATGGAGAAAATAGGCCAACAACTTTTAAACTACGATAGCTTGAGTATTCAACCTCCGTGGGTGCTTGACAAACATTTGTTGGCTGCCCCACAAGCCATCTAACACATAAATTTCATGAAAACATCAATTACTTGGCCTAGAAGTTCTTTGAATCCATGATAAACTGAAATGGAACAAACATGCCTTCAACTTTAAACCACGATAGCTTGAGTGTTTAATCTTCGTGGGTGATTGACAAACATCTGTTGACTCCCACATAAGCCATCTAACCCATGTATTTCATGAAAACATGAATCACTTGGCCTAGAAGTTCTTTGAATCCAAGATAAACAGAAAATCAACAAATAGGCCTACAACTTTTAAACCACAATAGCTTGAGTCTTCAACCTCTGTGCGTGCTTTGACAAACATCTGTTGATTCCCCCGCAAGCCATCTAACCCATTTAACTTTTAACCCAAGATAGAGTGAGTCTTCAACCTCCATGTGTGCTTGACAAGCATCTGATGACTCCACCATAAGCCATCTAACCCATGTATTTCAGGAAAACATGAATCACTTGGCCTAGAAGTTCTTTTAATCGAAGATAAACAGAAAAGAAACAAATATGCCTATAACTTTTAAAATAAGATAGCTTGAGTCTTCAACGTCCGTGGGTGTTTGACAAACATCTGTTGACTCCACCATAAGCCATCAAACCAATGTATATAAGGAAAACATGAATCACTTGGCCTAGAAGTTCTTTTAATCAGAGATGAACCGAAAAGAAACTAATATGCCTACAACTTTTAAACCACAATCGCTAGAGTCTTAGACCACCGTGGGTGCTTGACAACCATCTGTTGACTCCCCCATAAGCCATCAAACCCATGTATTTTATGAAAACATGAATCAGTTGGCCTTGGAGTTCTTTCTATCCAGGATAAACCGAAAAGGAACAAATAGGACTACAACTTTTCAACCACGATAGCTTGAGTCTTCAACCTCCGTGGGCGCTTTGACAAACATTTGTTGATTCCCCCGCAAGCCATCAAACCCATGTATTTCATTAAAACATGAATCACTTGGCCAAGAACTTCTTTGAATCCAAGATTAACTGAAAACGAACAAATAGGCTATCAAATTTTAAACCAAGATAGCTTGAGTCTTCAACCTCCGTGGGTGCTTGACAAACATTTGTTGACTCCTCCATAAGCCATCAAACCTATGTATCTAAGGAAAACATGAATCACTTGGCCTAGAAGTTCTTTTAATCAGAGATGAACCGAAAAGGAACAAATATGCCTACATCTTTTAAACCACAATAGCTAGAGTCTTTAACCACCGTGGGTGCTTAACAAACATCTGTTGACTCCCCCATAAGCCATCTAACCCATGAATTTCATGAAATCATGAATCACTTGGCCTAGAAGTTCTTTTCATCCAAGATAAACCGAAAAGGAACAAATAGGCCAACAACTTTTAAACCACGATGGCTTGAGTCTTCAACCTCCGTTGGTGCTTGACAAACATCTGTAGACTCCCCCATAAGCCGTCTAACCCATGAATTTCATGAAAACATGAATCACTTCGCCTAGATGTTATTTGAATCCATGATAAACTGAAATGGAATAAATAGGCCTACAACTTTTAAACCACCACAGCTTGAGTCTTGAACTTTCGAGGGTGCTTGACAAACATCTGTTGATTCCCCCAAGAGCCATCTAACCCATGTATTTCAGGAAAACATGAATCACTTGGCCTAGAAGTTCATTTAATCAAAGATAACAGAAAAGAAACAAATATGCCTACTACTTTTAAACAAAGATAGGAGTCTTCAACCTCCGTGGGTGTTTGACAAACATCTGTTGACACCACCATAAGCCATCAAACCAATGTATATAAGGAAAACATGAATCACTTGGCCTAGAAGTTCTTTTAAACAGGATGAACCGAAAAGGAACAAATATGCCTACAACTTTTAAACCACAATCGCTAGAGTCTTTAACCACCGTGGGTGCTTGACAACCATCTGTTGACTCCCCCATAAGCTATCTAACCCATATATTTCTTGAAAACATGAATCACTTGCCCTAGAAGTTCTTTGTATCCAGGATAAACAGAAATGGAACAAATAAGCCTACAAGTTTTAAACCACGATAGATTGAGTCTTCAACCTCCGTGGGTGCTATGACAAACATCTATTGATTCCCCCGCAAGACATCTAAACCATGTATTTCATTAAAACATGAATCACTTGGCCTAGAAAATCTTTGAATCCAAGATAAACCGAAAACGAACAAATAGGCCTATAACATTTAACACAAGATAGATTAAGTCTTCAACCTCCGTGGGTGCTTTGACAATCATCTGTTGATTCCCTCGCAAGCCATCTAACCCATGTACATCATTAAAACATGAATCACTTGGCCTAAAAGTTCTTTGAATCCAAGATAAACCGAAGAGGAACAAGTAGGCCAACAACTTTTAAACCACGATAGCTTGAGTCTTCAACCACTGTGGGTGCTTGACAAACATCTGTTAACTCCCCTATAAGCCGTCTAACACATGTATTTCAGGAAAACACGAATCACTTGGCCTAGAAGTTCTTTTTATCAAAGATAAACCGAAAAGGATCAAATATGCCAACAACTTTTAAACCAAGATAGCTTGCGTCTTCAACCTCCGTGGGCGCTTGGCAAACATCTGTTGACTCCAACATTAGCCATCAAACCCATGTATATAAGGGAAACATGAATCACTTGGCCTAGAAGTTCTTTTAATCAGAGATGAACCGAAAAGGAACGAATATGCCTACAACTTTTAAACCACAATAGCTAGAGTCTTTAACCACCGTGGGTGCTTGACAAACATCTGTTGACTCGCCCATAAGTCATCTAACCCATGAATTTCATGAAATCATGAATCACGTGGCCTATAAGTTCTTTTCATCCAAGATAAACCAAAAAGGAACAAATAGGCCAACAACTTTTAAACCACGATTGCTTGAGTCTTCAACCTCGGTGGGTGCTTGACAAACATCTGTTGACTCCCCCATAAGTCGTCTAACCCATGAATTTCATGAAATCATGAATCACTTGGCCTAGAAATTCTTTGAATCCATGATAAACAGAAATGGAACAAATATGCCTACAAGTTTTAAACCCCAATAGATTGAGTCTTCAACCACCGTGGGTGCTTTGACAATCATCTGTTGATTCCCCGCAAGACATCTAAACCATGAATTTCATTAAAACATGAATCACTTGGCCTAGAAGTTCTTTGAATCCAGGATAAACCGAAAAGGATCAAATAGGCCTACAAATTTTAAACCACGATCGCTTGAGTCTTCAACCTCCGCGGGTGCTTTGAGAAACATCTGTTGATTCCCCAGCAAGCCATCTAACCCATGTATTTCATTAAAACTTGAATCACTTGGCCTAGAAGTTCTTTGAATCCAAGATAAACCGAAAAGGAACAAATAGGCCAATAACTTTTAAACCACTATTGCTTGAGTCTTCAACCACTGTGGGTGCTAGACAAACATCTGTTGACTGCCCCATAAGCCGTCTGATCAATCAATTTCAGACACTTATGTTAGCTTTGTATTAGGCTTTATTAGATGTTTATTGTGCCCAATATTAGTATTTTAGATGAGTTTAATGTTGTTGGGCTTCATTGGGTTTTAATGTAAATATTGGATAATTTTCGAATTTTGATGCATTTTGACCTTTCTTCCTTGGTTAAGCCATAACTTGGGACTCGGTGATCCAATTGAAGTGATCATGGTGTCTTTGGAAACCTAAGACAATACTCTACAAGTTTCATGAAGAACTCAAGAGCTGGATCTGACTTCTAAGGGTCCAAAACATCCCTGCAATGCAGAGTGGGTTTGCTGTCAGGAAAATCTGGACAGTGTACACATATTGGACTACATAGTGAGTTATAGGCCTCTTCTTGGGCTGAAACTTGGCCATTGGAAAGATAAGACCCATATCTCCAACTTCAATGAAGACCATTTAGTCAATAGATGTCGTTTTAGGCATGATAATGAAGCTACAAGTTGGTTTGAATTTGGAAACACGTTCTGCCAACCTAACATGAGGTAGGTTCAGTGTTTTTGGCATATCTGGAGTTCTAAACGTCCAAATGGCATGATTCAAATTGCAAAATTTCAAGGAGACAATTGGCTACAACTTTCATGAAACCTCAAAGCCAAAATGCACCATCTAGGTGATGAAAATGAAGCCAGAAGTCGGATAAGAGTTGTTGACTAAAAGCCACCAACCATACACCAACCCACCAACCATGCATCAAGCTTCCATTTTTGACAATTTTCATATTTTTATAGCTTGTATTCAGATTATGTACATGTACAAATTGGCTTCTAGGATTAGTATAAATAGACCCAACCTCTTTGTATTAGAAGCATTCAATTTTAAGTAAGTTTCAAGAAAGTTTGAGTATTTGTGAGAGTTTTCTTTCTCCTCTTCTCCATTCTCTTTGCAATTTCGTTTTTGTTCTTTAAATTCTAAGTTCTTCCTTCCCATCCATGGAAGGCTAGGCTCTCATAATCAATCCAAGGGATTAGCCATCTTGATGTTTAATTTGGAGATCTTGTTTCGCTTGTTCATATTGCTTAATTGTTATTCAAGTTTCTCTTCTTCCTCTTTTAATTTTGATCTAGATTGAATTGCTTAATTTGATTTGGATGTTTATGTGGTAATAGCTTTATTATTGATCAATCAATTTGAGACACACATGTTAGCTTTGTATTAGGCTTTATTAGATGTTTATTGTGCCCAATATTAGTGTTTTAGATGAGTTTAATGTTGTTGGGCTTCATTGGACTTTAATGCAAATATTGAATAATTTTCGGATTTTGATGCATTTTGACCTTTCTTCCTTGGTTAGGCCATAACTTGGGACTCGGTGATCCAATTGAGGTGATCTTGGTGTCTTTGGAAAGCTAAGACAATGTTCTACAAGTTTCATGAAGAACTCAAGAGCTGGATCGGACTTCTAAGGGTCCAAAACATCCTTGCAATACAGAGTGAGTTTGCTGTCACGGAACCATCTGGGCAGTATGCACATATTGGACTATATAGTGGCTTATAGGCCTCCTCTTGGGCTGAAACTTGGTCATTTGAAAGATAAGACCCATATCTCCAACTTTACTGAAGACTATTTTGTCAATAGATGTCGTTTTAGGCATGATAATGAAGCTACAAGTTGGTCTGAATTTGGAAACACGTTCTTCCAACCTAACTTGAGGTAGGTGCAGTGTTTTTGGCATTTCTGGAGTTCTAAAAGTCCAAATGACATGATTCAAATTGGAGATTTTCAAGGAGACAACTGGCTACAACTTTGATGAAGACATCCAAGCCAAAATGCACCGTCTAGGTGATGAATTTGGAGCCAGAAGTCAGATAAGAGTTGTTGACTAAAAGCCACCAACCATACACCAACCCACCTACCATGCACCAAGCCACCAACCATGCATCAAGCTTCCATTTTTGACAATTTTCATATTCTTATAGCTTGTATTCAGATTATGTACATGTACAAATTGGCTTCTAGGATTAGTATAAATAGACCCAACCTCTTTGTATTAGAGGCATTCAATTTGAAGTAAGTTAGAATTCAATTTTGTAGTAAGTTTGAGTATTTGTTAGTTTTCTTTCTCTTCTTCTCCCTTCTCTTTAGAATTTCATTTTTGTTCTTTATTTTCTGAGTTCTTCCTTCCCATCCATGGAAGGCTAGGCTCTCATAATCAATCCAAGGGATTAGCCATCTTGTTGTTTAATTTGGAGATCTTGTTTCGCTTGTTCATATTGCTTAATTGTTATTCAAGTTTCTCTTCTTCCTCTTTTGAATTTTATCTAGGTTGAATTGCTTAATTTGATTTAGATGTTAATGTGGTAATAGCTTTATTATCATGTATTCAAAGAGGATCACATAGAATAAACAATTTATTAAAGCTTTTTGATGGATTGTTTAGCTTGGTTAAATTCTTGATCTTAAGTTAATCTATGTTTGGATGGTGCTTACTTTATCTAACCTTGGTTAATTAAATCCTAGATGCTTATCTAGTAGAGGATTCTTGGATCATGTTGAGGTGTCTTGATATGATCTAAGGCCAAGAACACGGTTAGCGATTAAGTGAATTCCTTGTGATCAATGATGGATTAAACTCAAGATCGGTAAATTTCCTTGGATTGGTTGTTTCTTTAGATTTGTTTTCAACTTTAAGTCTTGTTCTTTTATCAATATTGTTAATCAACAACAAAACACCCCATTTTAATTATCTTGATCTGATTAAATATTTGTTCTTTTTGGATCCTTGAGAGACGATTCGGTTCATGCTCTATACTACAAATTATTTTGCGAACCGGTAATTTTTATTATTTGACGAGGTCTCGACAACCTCTTGTCAATTATCATGTATTCAAAGATGATCACATAGAATAAACAATTTATTAAAGCTTTTTGATGGATTGTTTAGCTTGGTTAAATTCTTGATCTTAAGTTAATCTATGTTTGGATGGTGCTTACTTTATCTAACCTTGGTTAATTAAATCCTAGATGCTTATCTAGTAGAGGATTCTTGGATCATGTTGAGGCGTCTTGATGTGATCTAAGGCTAAGAACATGGTTATTGATTAAGTGAATTCCTTGTGATCAATGATGTATTAAACTCAAGATCGGTAAATTTCCTTGGATTGGTTGTTTCTTTAGATTTGTTTTCAACTTTGAGTCTTGTATATTTATCAATATTGTTAATCAACAACAAAACCCCCCATTTTAATTATCTTGATCTGATTAAATATTTGTTCTTTTTGGATCCTTGAGAGACGATTCGGTTCATGCTCTATACTACAAATTATTTTCTGAACCGGTAAATTTTTATTATTTGACGAGGCCTCGACAACCTCTTGTCACCGTCTAACCCATGAATTTCATGAAAACATGAATCACTTGGCCTAGATGTTCTTTGAATCCTTGATAAACAGAAATAGAAGAAATATGCCTACAACTTTTAAACCACGATAGCTTAAGTCTTCAACATCCGTGGGTGCTTTTAAAAACATCTGTTGATTCCCCCAAAAGCCATCTAACTCATTTATTTCATGAAAACATGAATCACTTGTCCTAGAAGTTCTTTGAAACTAAGATAAACCCAAAGGGAATAAATAGGCCAACAACTTTTAAACCACGATAGCTTGAGTCTTCAACCTTCGTGGGTGCTTGAAAACATCTGTTGTCTCCCCCATAAGCCATCTAACACATAAATTTCTTGAAAACATGAATCACTTGGCCTAGAAGTTCTTTGAATCCCTGATAAACTGAAATGAAACAAATAGGCCATCAACTTTTAAAACACGATTGCTTGAGTCTTCAACCTCTGTGGGTGCTTGACAAACATCTGTTGACTCCCCCATAAGCCGTCTAACCCATGAACTTCATGAAAACATCAATCACTTGGCCTAGATGTTCTTTGAATCCATGATAAAAAGAAATGGAACAAATAAGCCTACAACTTTTAAACCACGATAGATTGAGTCTTCAACCTCCGTGGGTGCTTTGACAAACATCTATTGATTCCCCCGCAAGACATCTAAACCATGTATTTTATTAAAACATGAATCTCTTGGCCAAGAAGTTCTTTGAATCTAGGATAAACCGAAAAGGAACAAATAGGCCGAAAAATTTTAAACCACGATAGCTTGAGTCTTCAACCTGCGCGAGTGCATTGACAAACATCTGTTGATTCCCCCGCAAGCCATCTAACCCATGTATTTCATTAAAACATGAATCACTTGGCCTAGCAAATCTTTGAATCCAAGATTAACCGAAAACGAACAAATAGGCCTATAACATTTTACACAAGATAGATTGAGTCTTCAACCTCCATAGGTGCTTGACAAACATCTGATGACTCCACCATAAGCCATCTAACCCATGTATTTCAGGAATACAAGAATCACTTGGCCTAGATGTTCTTTTAATCAAAGATAAATCGAAAAGGAACAAATAGGCCTACAAGTTTTAAACCACGATAGCTCGAGTCTTTAACCTCTGTGAGTGCTTCACAAACATCTGTTGAATCCCCCATAACCCGTCTAACCCACGAATTTCATGAAAACATGAATCACTTGACCTAGATGTTCTTTTAATAAAAAATAAACCGAAAAGGAAGAAATAGGCCTAAAAGTTTTAATCCTAGATAGCATGAGTCTTTAACCTCTGTGCGTGCATGCCAAACATCTGTTGACTCCCCCATAAGCCATCTTACCCATGTATTTCAGGAAAACAAGAAGCATTTGGCCTAGAAGTTCTTTGAATCCAAGATAAACCGAAAATAAACAAATAGGCATATAACTTTTAAACCAAGATAGCTTGAGTCTTAAACCTTCATGGGTGTTTGACAAACATCCGTTGACTCCACCATAAGCCATCTAACCCATGTATTTCCGGAAAACAAGAATCACATGGCCTAAAACTTCTTTTAATATAAAATAAATCGAAAAGGAAGAAATAGGCCCAAAAGTTTTAATCCTAGATAGCTTGAGTCTTTTACCTCTATGCGTGCTTGGAAAACATCTGTTGACTCCCCCATAAGCAATCTAACCCATGAATTTCATGAAATCATGAATCACTTAGCCTAGAAGTTCTTCGAATCCAAGATAAACCGAAAAGTAACAAATACGCCAACAACAGCACGATTGCTTGAGTCTTCAACCTCTGTGGGTGCTTGACAAACATCAGTTGACTCCCCCATAAGCCGTCTAACCCATGAATTTCATTAAAACATGAATCACTTGGCCTAGATGTTCTTTGAATCCAAGATAAACCGAAAAGGAACAAATATGCCTACAACTTTTAAACCACGATAGCTCGAGTCTTTAACCTCTGTGAGTGTTTGACAAACATCTGTTGACTCCATCATAAAGCATCTAATCCATGTATTTCAAGAAAACAAGAATCAATTGGCCTAAAAGTTCTTTTAATCAAAAATAAACCGAAAAGGAACAAATATGCCTAAAAGTTTTAATTCTAGATTGTTTGAGTCTTTAACCTCTGTGCGTGATTGGCAAACATCTGTTGACTCCCCCATAAGCCATCTAACCCATGAATTTCTTGAAATCATGAATCACTTGGCCTAGAAGATCTTTTCATCCAAGATAAACCAAAAAGGAACAAATAGGCCTACAACTTTTAAACCACGATAGCTTGAGTCGTCAACCTCCGTGGGTGCTTTAACAAACATCTGTTGATTCCCCCGCAAGATATCTAACCCATGTATTTCATTAAAACATGAATCACTTGGCCTAGAAGATCTTTGAATCCAAGATAAACCGAAAAGGAACAAATAGGCCTACATCTTTTAAACCACGATAACTTGAGACTTCAACCTCCGTGGGTGCAAGACAATCATCTGGTTATTCCCCCAATAGCCATATAAGGAATGTTTTTCAAGAAATCATGAATCACTAGGCCTGGAAGTTCTTTGACTCCAAGATAAACCAAAAAAGAACAAATAGGCCAATAATTTGTAATCCCAGACAGGTTAAGTATTCAACCTCCATGGGTGCTTGACAAACATCTGTTGACTCCTCCATAAGCCATCTAACCCATGTATTTCAGGAATATAAGAATCAATTGGCCTATATGTTCTTTTCATCCAAGATAATCCAAAAAGGAACAAATAGGCCAACAACTTTTAAACCACGATAGCTTGAGTCTTTAACTTGCGTGCGTGCTTGGCAAACATTTGTTGACTCCCCCATAAGCCATCTAACCCATGAATTTCATGAAATCATGAATCACTTGGCCTAGAAGTTCTTTTCATCCAAGATAAACTGAAAAGGAACAAATAGGCCTACAACTTTTAAACCACGATAGCTTGAGTCTTCAACCTCCGTGGGAGCTTTGACAAGCATCTGTTGATTCCCCCGCAAGACATCTAACCCATGTATTTCATTAAAACATGAATCACTTGGCCTAGAAGTTTTTCGAATCCAAGATAAACCGAAAAGGAACAAATAAGCCAACAACAGCATGATTGCTTGAGTCTTCAACCTCCGTGGGTGCTTGACAAGCATCAGTTGACTCCCCCATACACCGCCTAACCAATGAATTTGATTAAAACATGAATCACTTGGCCTAAATGTTCTTTGAATCCAAGATAAACCGAAAAGGAACAAATATGCCTGCAACTTTTAAACCACGATAGCTTGAGTCTTTAACCTCTGTGAGTGCTTGACAAACATCTGTTGACTCCCCCATAAGCCATCTAACCCATGAATTTCACGAAATCATGAATCACTTGGCCTATAAGTTCTTTTCATCCAAGATAAACCAAAAAGGAACAAATAGGCCAACAACTTTTAAACCACAATTACTTGAGTCTTCAACTTCTGTGGGTGCTTGATAAACAACAGTTGACTCCCTCATAAGCCGTGTTACCCATGAATTTCATGAAAACATGAATCACTTGCCCTAGATGTTCTTTGAATCCATGATAAACAGAAATGGAACAAATATGCCTACAAGTTTTAAACCACGATAGATTGAGTCTTCAACTTCCGTAGGTGCTTTGACAAACATCTGTTGATTCCCCTGCAATCCATCTAACCCATGTATTTCATTAAAACATGAATCACTTGGCCTAGAAGATCATTGAATCCAAGATAAACCGAAAAGGAACAAATAGGCCTACATCTTTTAAACCAAGATAGCTTGAGTCTTCAACCACCATGGGTGTTTGACAAACATCTGTTGACTCCACCATAAGCCATCTAACGAATGTTTTTCAAGAAATCATGAATCACATGGCCTTGAAGTTCTTTTCATCCATGATAAACCAAAAAGGAACAAATAGGCCTACAACTTTTAAACCACGATAGCTTGAGTCGTCAACCTCCGTGGGTGCTTTAAAAAGCATCTGATGATTCCCCCGCAAGATATCAAACTCATGTATTTCATTAAAACATGAATCACTTGGCCTAGAAGATCTTTCAATCCAAGATAACCCGAAAAGGAACAAATAGGCCTACATCTTTTAAACCAAGATAGCGTGAGTCTTCAACCACCATGGGTGTTTGACAAACAACTGTTGACTCCACCATAAGCCATCTAACGAATGCTTTTCAAGAAATCATGAATCACTTGGCCTAGAAGTTCTTTGAAACTAAGATAAACCCAAAAGGAACAAATAGGCCAATAATTTTTAAACCACGATAGCTTGTGTATTCAACCACCGTAGGTGCTTAACAAACATCTGTTGACTCCTTCATAAGCCATCTAACCCATGTATTTCATGAAATCATGAATCACTTGGCCTATATGTTCTTTTCATCCAAGATAAACTAAAAATGAACAAATAGGCCAACAACTTTTAAACCACAATTGCTTGAGTCTTGAACGTCTGTGGGTGCTTGACAAACATCTGTTGACTCCGCCATAAGCCGTCTAACCCATGAATTTCATGAAAACATCAATCACTTGGCCTAGATGTTCTTTGAATCCATGATAAACTGAAATGAAACGAAATAGGCGTAAAAGTTTTAAACCACGACAGCTTGAAACTTGAACTTTCGTGAGTGCTTGACAAACATCTGTTGATTTCCCCATAAGCCATCTAACCCATTTATTTCATGAAAACATGAATCACTTGGCCTAGAAGTTCTTTGAATCCAAGATAAACCGAAAACGAACAAATAGGCCTATAACTTTTAAACCAAAATAGCTTAAGTCTTCAACCTCCATGGGGGTTTGACAAACATCTCTTGACTCCACCATAAGCCATCTAACCCATGTATTTCAGGAAAACAAGAATCACTCGGCCTAAAAGTTCTTTTAATAAAAAATAAACCCAAAAAAGGACAAATAGGCCTAAAAGTTTTAAGCCACGATAGCTTGAGTCTTTAATCTCCGTGGGTGCTTGACAAACATCTGTTGACTCCCCCAAAAGCCATCTAACCCTTGTATTTCATGAAAACATGAATCACTTGATCTAGATGATCTTTGAATCCAGGATAATCAGAAATGGAACACATATGCCTACAACTGTTAAACCACGATGGATTGAGGCTTCGACCGCCGTGGGTGCTTTGACAAACATCTGTTGATTCCCACGCAAACCATCTAACCCATGCATTTCATTAAAACATGAATCACCTGGCCTAGAAGTTCTTTGAATCCATGATAAAACGAAATGGAACAAACATGCCTTCAATTTTAAACCACGATAGCTTGAGTCTTCAACCTCCGTGGGTGCTTAACAAACATCTGTCGATTCCCCCAAAAGCCTTCCAACTCATGTATTTCATGAAAACATGAATCACTTGGACTAGAAGTTCTTTGAATTCAAGATAAATAGAAAACGAACAAATAGTCCTATAAATTTTAAACCAAGATAGCTTGAGTCTTCAACCTCCATGGGTGTTTGACAAACATCTGTTGACTTCGCCATAAGCCATCTAACCCTTGTATTTCAGGAAAACAAGAATCACTTGGCCTAAAAGTTCTTTTAATCAAAAATAAACCGGAAAGGAACAAATAGGCCTAAAAGTTTTAAACCCCGATAGGATGAGTCTTTAATCTCCATGGGTGCTTGACAAACATCTGTTGACTCCCCCATAAGACATCTAACCCATGTATTTCATGATAACATGAATCACGTGGCCTATATGTTCTTTGAATCCATGATAAACTAAAATGGAACGAAATAGGCCTAAAATTTTAAACCACGACAGCTTGAGACTTGAACTTTCATGGGTGCTTCACAAACATCTGTTGATTCCCCCATAAGCCATCTAAGCCATTTATTTCATGATAGCATGAATCACTTGGCCTAGAAGTTCTTTGAATCCATGATAAAACGAAATAGAACAAACATGCCTTCAATTTTAAACCACAATAGCTTGAGTCTTCAACCTCCGTGGGTGCTTGACAAACATCTGTCGATTCCCCCAAAAGCCTTCCAACTAATGTATTTCATGAAAACATGAATCACTTGGCCTAGAAGTTCTTTGAATTCAAGATAAATAGAAAACGAACAAATAGGCCTATAAATTTTAAACCACGACAGCTTGAGACTTGAACTTTCGTGGGTGCTTCACAAACATCTATTGATTCCCCCACAAGCCATCTAAGCCATTTATTTCATGATAGCATGAATCACTTGGCCTAGAAGTTCTTTGAATCCAAGATAAACCGAAAATGAACAAATAGGCCTATAACTTTTAAAACAAGATAGCTTGAGTCTTCAACATCCGTGGGTGCTTGACAAACATCTGTTGACTCCCCCATAAGCCATCTAACTCATGTATTTCATGAAAACATGAATCACTTGGCCCAGAAGTTCTTTGAATCCAAGATAAACAGAAAACGAACAAATATGCCTATAACTTCTAAACCAAGATAGCTTGAGTCCTCAACCTCCATGGGTGTTTGACAAACATCCGTTGACTCCACCATAAGCCATCTAACCCATGTATTTCAGGAAAACAAGAATCACTTGGCCTATAAGTTCTTTTCATCCAAGATAAACCAAAAAGGAACAAATAGGCCAACAACTCTTACACCACGATTGCTCGAGTCTTCAACCTCCGTGGGTGCTTTGACAAACATCTGTTGATTCCCCCGCAAGCCATCTAACCCATGTATTTCATGAAAACATGAATCACTTGGCGTAGAAGTTCTTTGAATCCAAGATAAATAGAAAACGAACAAATAGGCCTATAACTTTTAAACCAAGATAGCTTGAGTCTTCAACCTCCATGGGTGTTTGACAAACATCTGTTGACTTCGCCATAAGCCATCTAACCCTTGTATTTCAGGAAAACAAGAATCACTTGGCCTAAAAGTTCTTTTAATCAAAAATAAACCGGAAAGGAACAAATAGGCCTAAAAGTTTTAAACCCCGATAGCTGGAGGCTTTAATCTCCTTGGGTGCTTGACAAACATCTGTTGACTCCCCCATAAGACATCTAACCCATGTATTTCATGATAACATGAATCACTTGGCCTATATGTTCTTTGAATCCATGATAAACTGAAATGGAACGAAATAGGGCTAAAATTTTAAACCACGATAGCTTGAGAGTTGAACTTTCGTGGGTGCTTCGCAAACATCTGTTGATTCCCCCACAAGCCATCTAACCCATTTATTTCATGATAGCATGAATCACTTGGCCTAGAAGTTCTTTGAATCCAAGATAAACCAAAAACGAACAAATAGGCCTATAACTTTTAAACCAAGATATCTTGAGTCTTCAACATCCGTGGGTGCTTGACAAACATCTGTTGACTCCCCCACAAGCCATCTAACCCATTTATTTCATGATAACATGAATCACTTGGCCTAGAAGTTCTTTGAATCCAAGATAAACAGAAAACGAACAAATAGGCCTATAACTTCTAAACCAAGATAGCTTGAGTCCTCAACCTCCATGGGTGTTTGACAAACATCCGTTGACTCCATGATGTGGTAAATCAGAACGCAGGTATACGTTATCGTAAATCAAGTAATATAATAGTAAGAAAGTATCGAACCCACAGGGATTAATTCTAAATTTAACTATCTATTAAAAGTTTACAAAACTTAATCTTATTTAAACAACTTAATAAGAGGAAGTGTTATGAAAGATTAAAAATTAAAGTATACAAGAAGAAGAATTTAATGATCAAATTAACCAAGCCTAGGATTGCAATTATTCCTCACACTTTACTTGATTCATTTACTTCTATCTAAGATCAATTAATTATCTGAATTGTTAACTAGAAATCCTTAACTTATCTATAAGCCTCTTTCGATGGTCAAATAGAAATATCCTTAATTAATGATAAACTATATGTCTATGTCTATCAAATAATCAAGAATTCATTAAGTTCCGATTTCATTAATAGTTTCATATGTCATATAGGTATATGTCTATCCTATATGAACTCAAGGCTTTCGCACAAAGATCATATGTTATCTTACTTAGACCTAAAACCAAAATCCATTTGTCAAGTTGCTTAAGGTTTATCAATTCAATTTAATTAATGGCCAATTAATTAAAAGCATTAAGAACAAGTAAGATAAACAATTCAAGATAATCAACCTACTCTCGGATATGATAAACGAATCAAATTACGTGTGAGTTCAAATTGTAATCCTAGTATAGAAATTTAGCTACTCATTATATTAAAGGAAACAAAAGAATAAGTGAAAAGCATGATAGAAATGAAAGTGGTTGTTTGGTATTGACAAGAACACAACGGGCTAGAGTTTCGGGATTTACTTTAAACAAATTGGAAGATCTAACCTTGAAATCAAAGTATAAATCTCACAATTTATGAAAGCTTCACCCCTAACTCTAGGAAGAACCTTAACTAGATATCAAAATGAAGAAACTTGAATAAGATGAAGATTATATTATACAAACTACAAGAGCTTTGGGATTTACTTTAAACAAATTGGAAGATCTAACCTTGAAATCAAAGTATAAATCTCACAATTTATCAAAGTTTCACCCCTAACTCAAACTACAATGAGAGAATTCAGAAATGGGATGCCCTTAAGTGTGGCAAATGCCTTCCTTTTATAGGCAAAGGCTAGAACTATTCAATTACAATTTTGTCAAATCTCTTTGCACATGGGTTGAAATTTCAGCTCCGAAGATTATCAAATTCGTCATTGCTCCCGTCATAATTTGGAAATCTTCTCTTCATGAAAGTTGTAGCACATGCAGTCGTGAAGAACATGTCAAAACCTCAGCCAGATCTAACGGTTGGATCTTGAGATCTGACCATTTTGCCGAAACTACTCAGATTATATAAAAAATGACAGCCACCAACTTGTTGCCTAATTTTGACCCACTTCCGGTGCTAATCTATAAATCTTCATTTCTAGGAAAGTCATAGAGAATGATGTCATGAATGACATATCAAAATTTCAGCTACATCCAACGGTTAGATCTTGAGAAATCACCAAATAACCGAGTATAGGTTTGAGCAGGAATTTTCTGATTTGTCCTGAATTTGATGTAACCCAAAATTCACTGAGTTTAGGTCTTCATTTCTCTTTTATTTGAGCAATATTGATATCATCATTCAAGTTCATGATATTTTGATTCAACAATTGCTTTGAATAGTCCTTCGGGTGTTCTGCTCAATTTGTAACAACATAACCAATAAATGAGGAATTATGCAATTTTCACTACATATATGCAATAATTTCATAAGAATAGACCAATGAGAGGTGCTAAATTATGCATATAAAATATGTTTATCACTCCACCATAAGCCATCTAACCCATGTATTTCAGGAAAACAAGAATCACTTGGCCTATAAGTTCTTTTCATCCAAGATAAACCAAAAAGGACCAAATAGGCCAACAACTTTTACACCACGGTTGCTTGCGTCTTCAACCTCCGTGGGTGCTTTGACAAACATCTGTCGATTCCCCCGCAAGCCATCTAACCCATATATTTCATGAAAACATGAATCACTTGGCCTAAAAGTTCTTTGAATGCAAGATAAATAGAAAATGAACAAATAGGCCTATAACTATTAAACCAAGATAGCTTGAGTCTTCAACCTCCATGGGCGTTTGACAAACATCTGTTGACTTCGCCATAAGCCATCTAACCCTTGTATTTCAGGAAAACAAGAATCACTTGGCCTAAAAGTTCTTTTAATCAAAAATAAACCGGAAAGGAACAAATAGGCCTAAAAGTTTTAAACCTCGATAGCTTGAGTCTTTAATCTCCTTGGGTGCTTGACAAACATCTGTTGACTCCCCCATAAGACATCTAACCAATGTATTTCATGATAACATGAATCACTTGGCCTATATGTTCTTTGAATCCAAGATAAACAGAAAACGAACAAATAGGCCTATAACTTTTAAACCAGGATAGCTTGAGTCCTCAACCTCCATGGGTGTTTAACAAACATCCGTTGACTCCACCATATGCCATCTAACCCATGTATTTCAGGAAAACAAGAATCACTTGGCCTATAAGTTATTTTCATCCAAGATAAACCAAAAAGAACAAATAGGCCAACAACTTTCACACCACGATTGCTTGAGTCTTCAACCTCCATGGGTGCTTTGACAAACATCTGTTGATTCCCTCGCAAGCCATCCAACCCATGTATTTCATGAAAACATGAATCACTAGGCCTAAAAGTTCTTTGAATCCAAGATAAATAGAAAACGAACAAATAGGCCTATAAGTTTTAAACCAAGATAGCTTGAGTCTTCAACCTCCATTGGCGTTCGACAAACATCTGTTGACTTCGCCATAAGCCATCTAACCCTTGTATTTCAGGAATACAAGAATCACTTGGCCTAAAAGTTCTTTTAATCAAAAATAAACTGGAAAGGAACAAATAGGCCTAAAAGTTTTAAACCCCGATAGCTGGAGTCTTTAATCTCCTTGGGTGCTTGACAAACATCTGTTGACTCCCCCATAAGACATCTAACACATGTATTTCATGATAACATGAATCACTTGGCCTATATGTTCTTTGAATCCATGATAAACTGAAATGGAACGAAATAGGCCTAAAATATTAAACCCAGACACCTTGAGACTTGAACTTTCGTGGGTGCTTCACAAACATCTGTTGATTCCCCCACAAGCCATCTAACCCATTTATTTCATGATAGCATGAATCACTTGGCCTAGAAGTTCTTTGAATCCAAGATAAACCGAAAACGAACAAATAGGCCTATAACTTTTAAACCAAGATAGCTTGAGTCTTCAACATCCGTGGGTGCTTGACAAACATCTGTTGACTCCCCCATAAGCCATCTAACTCATGTATTTCATGAAAACATGAATCACTTAGCCTAGAAGTTCTTTGAATCCAAGATAAACAGAAAACGAACAAATAGGCCTATAACTTCTAAACCAAGATAGCTTGAGTCCTCAACCTCCATGGGTGTTTGACAAACATCCGTTGACTCCACCATAAGCCATCTAACCCATGTATTTCATGATATCATGAATCACTTGGCCTATATGTTCTTTTCATCCAAGATAAACTAAAAATGAACAAATAGGCCAACAACTTTTAAACCACAATCGCTTGAGTCTTGAACGTCTGTGGATGCTTGACAAACATCTGTTGACTCCGCCATAAGCCGTCTAACCCATGAATTTCATGAAAACATGAATCACTTGGCCTAGATGTTCTTTGAATCCAAGATAAATAGAAAACGAACAAGTAGGCCTATAACTTTTAAACCAAGATAGCTTGATTCTTCAACCTCCATGGGTGTTTGACAAACATCTGTTGAGTTCGCCATAAGCCATCTAACCCATGCATTTCATGATAACATGAATCACTTGGCCTATATGTCTTTGAATCCTTGATAAACTGAAATGGAACGAAATAGGCCTAAAATTTTAAACCACGACAGCTTGACACTTGAACTTTCGTGGGTGCTTGACAAACATCTGTTGATTCCCCCACCAGCCATCTAACTCATGTATTTCATGAAAACATGAATCACTTGGCCTAGAAGTTCTTTGAATCCAAGATAAATAGAAAACGAACAAATAGGCCTATAACTTCTAAACTAAGATAGCTTGAGTCTTTAATCTCCTTGGGTTCTTGACAAACATCTGTTGATTCCCCCACAAACCATCTAACCCATTTATTTCATGATAGCATGAATCACTTGGCCTAGAAGTTCTTTGAATCCAAGATAAACCGAAAACGAACAAATAGGCCTATAACTTTTAAACCAAGATAGCTTGAGTCTTCAACATCCGTGGGTGCTTGACAAACATCTGTTGACTCCCCCATAAGCCATCTAACTCATGTATTTCATGAAAACATGAATCACTTAGCCTAAAAGTTCTTTGAATCCAAGATAAATAGAAAACGAACAAATAGGCCTATAAGTTTTAAACCAAGATAGCTTGAGTCTTCAACCTCCAGGGGTGTTTGACAAACATCTGTTGACTCCACCATAAGCCATCTAACCCATGTATTTCTGGAAAACAAGAATCACTTGGCCTAAAAGTTCTTTTAATATAAAATAAACCAAAAAGGAAGAAATAGGCCCAAAAGTTTTAATCCTAGATAGCTTGAGTCTTTTAGCTCTATGCGTGCTTGGGAAACATCTGTTGACTCCCCAATAAGACATCTAACCCATGTATTTCATGATAACATGAATCACTTGGCCTAGATGTTCTTTGAATCATGATAAACCGAAAAGGAACAAATAGGCCAACAACTTTTACACCACGATTGCTTAAGTCTTCAACCTCCGTGGGTGCTTTGACAAACATCTGTTGATTCCCCCGTAAGCCATCTAACCCATGTATTTCATGAAAACATGAATCACTTGGCCTAAAAGTTCTTTGAACCCAAGATAAATAGAAAATGAACAAATAGGCATATAGCTTTTAAACCAAGATAGCTTGAGTCTTCAACCTCTATGGGCGTTTGACAAACATTTGTTGACTTCGCCATAAGCCATCTAACGCTTGTATTTCAGGAAAACAAGAATCACTTGGGCTAAAAGTTCTTTTAAGCAAAAATAAACCGGAAAGGAAAAAATAGGCCTAAAAGTGTTAAACCTCGATAGCTTGAGTCTTTAATCTCCTTGGGTGATTGACAAACATCTGTTGACTCCCCCATAAGACATCTAACCCATGTATTTCATGATAACATGAATCACTTGGCCTATATGTCTTTGAATCCTTGATAAACTGAAATGGAACGAAATAGGCCTAAAATTTTAAACCACGACAGCTTGACACTTGAACTTTCGTGGGTGCTTGACAAACATTTGTTGATTCCCCCACAAGCCATCTAACTCATGTATTTCATGAAAACATGAATCACTTGGCCTAGAAGTACTTTGAATCCAAGATAAATAGAAAACGAACAAATAGGCCTATAACTTCTAAACTAAGATAGCTTGAGTCTTTAATCTCCTTGGGTTCTTGACAAACATCTGTTGACTCCCCCATAAGACATCTAACCCATGTATTTCATGATAGCATGGATCACTTGGCCTAGAAGTTCTTTGAATCCAAGATAAACCGAAAACGAACAAATAGGCATATAACTTATAAACCAAGATAGCTTGAGTCTTCAACCTCTGTGGGTCCTTGACAAACATCTGTTGACTCCCCCATAAGCCATCTAACTCATGTATTTCTTCAAAACATGAATCACTTGGCCTAGAAGTTCTTTGAATCCAAGATAAACAGAAAACTAACAACTAGGCCTATAACTTTTAAACCAAGATAGCTTGAGTCTTCAACCTCCATGGGTGTTTGACAAACATCTGTTGACTCCACCATAAGCCATCTAACCCATGTATTTCTGGAAAACAAGAATCACTTGGCCTAAAAGTTCTTTTAATATAAAATAAACCGAAAAGGAAGAAATAGGCCCAAAAGTTTTAATCCTAGATAGCTTGAGTCTTTTAGCTCTATGTGTGCTTGGCAAACATCTGTTGACTCCCCAATAAGACATCAACCCATGTATTTCATGATAACATGAATCACTTGGCCTAGATGTTCTTTGAATCATGATAAACCGAAAAGGAACAAATAGGCCAACAACTTTTACACCACGATTGCTTAAGTCTTCAACCTCCGTGGGTGCTCTGACAAACATCTGTTGATTCCCCCGTAAGCCATCTAACCCATGTATTTCATGAAAACATGAATCACCTGGCCTAAAAGTTCTTTGAATCCAAGATAAATAGAAAACGAACAAATAGGCCTATAACTTTTAAACCAAGATAGCTTGAGTCTTCAACCTCCATGGGCGTTTGACAAACATCTGTTGACTTCGCCAAAAGCCATCTAACCCTTGTATTTCAGGAAAACAAGAGTCACTTGGCATAAAAGTTCTTTTAATCAAAAATAAACCGGAAAGGAACAAATAGGCCTAAAAGTTTTAAACCTCGATAGCTTGAGTCTTTAATCTCCTTGGGTGCTTGACAAACATCTGTTGACTCCCCCATAAGACATCTAACCCATGTATTTCATGATAACATGAATCACTTTGCCTATTTGTTCTTTGAATCCAAGATAAACCGAAAACGAACAAATAGGCCTATAACTTTTAAACAAGGATAGCTTGAGTCTTCAACATCCGTGGGTGCTTGACAAACATCTGTTAACTCCCCCATAAGCCATCTAACCCATGTATTTCTGGAAAACAAGAATCACTTGGCCTAAAATTTCTTTGAATCCAACATATATAGAAAACGAACAAATAGGCCTATAACTTTTAAACCAAGATAGCTTGAGTCTTCAACATCCGTGGGTACTTGACAAACATCTGTTAACTCCCCCATAAGCCATCTAACTCATGTATTTCTGGAAAACAAGAATCACTTGGCCTAAAATTTCTTTGCATCCAACATATATAGAAAACGAACAAATAGGCCTATAACTTTTAAACCAAGATAGCTTGAGTCTTCAACCTCCATGGGTGTTTGACAAACATCTGTTGACTCCACCATAAGCCATCTAACCCATGTATTTCTGGAAAACAAGAATCACTTGGCCTAAAATTTCTTTGAATCCAACATATATAGAAAACGAACAAATAGGCCTATAACTTTTAAACCAAGATAGCTTGAGTCTTCAACCTCCTTGGGTGCTAGACAAACATCTGTTGACTCCCCCATAAGACATCTAACCCATGTATTTCATGATAACATGAATCACTTGGCCTATATGTTCTTTGAATCCATGATAAACTGAAATGGAACGAAATAGGCCTAAAAGTTTAAACCAAGACAGCTTGAGACTTGAACTTTCGTGGGTGCCTCACAAACATCTGTTGATTCCCCCACAAGCCATCTAACCCATTTATTTCATGATAGCATGAATCACTTGGCCTAGAAGTTCTTTGAATCCAAGATAAACCGAAAACGAACAAATAGGCCTATAACTTTTAAACCAAGATAGCTTGAGTCTTCAACATCCGTGGGTGCTTGACAAACATCTGTTAACTCCCCCATAAGCCATCTAACTCATGTATTTCATGAAAACATGAATCACTTGGCCTAGAAGTTCTTTGAATCTAAGATAAACAGAAAACGAACAAATAGACCTATAACTTCTAAACAAAGATAGCTTGAGTCCTCAACCTCCATGGGTGTTTGACAAACATCCGTTGACTCCACCATAAGCCATCTAACCCATGTATTTCAGGAAAACGAGAATCACTTGGCCTATAAGTTCTTTTCATCCAAGATAAACCAAAAAGAACAAATAGGCCAACAACTTTTACACCACGATTGCTTGAGTCTTCAACCTCCGTGGGTGCTTTGACAAACATCTTTCGATTTCCCCGCAAGCCATATAACCCATGTATTTCATGAAAACATGAATCACTTGGCCTAAAATTTCTTTGAATCCAACATAAATAGAAAACGAACAAATAGGCCTATAACTTTTAAACCAAGATAGCTTGAGTCTTCAACCTCCTTGGGCGTTTGACAAACATCTGTTGACTTCGCCATAAGCCATCTAACCCTTGTATTTCAGGAAAACAAGAATCACTTGGCCTAAAAGTTCTTTTAATCAAAAATAAACCGGAAAGGAAAAAATAGGCCTAAATGTTTTAAACCTCGATAGCTTGATTCTTTATTCTCCTTGGGTGCTTGACAAACATCTGTTGACTCCCCCATAAGACATCTAACCCATGTATTTCATGATAACATGAATCACTTGGCCTATATGTTCTTTGAATCCATGATAAACTGAAATGGAACGAAATAGGCCTAAAATTTTAAACCAAGACAGCTTGAGACTTGAACTTTCGTGGGTGCCTCACAAACATCTGTTGATTCCCCCACAAGCCATCTAACCCATTTATTTCATGATAGCATGAATCACTTGGCCTAGAAGTTCTTTGAATCCAAGATAAACCGAAAACGAACAAATAGGCCTATAACTTTTAAACCAAGATAGCTTGAGTCTTCAACCTCCGTGGGTGCTTGACAAACATCTGTTGACTCCCCCATAAGCCATCTAACTCATGTATTTCATGAAAACATGAATCACTTGGCCTAGAAGTTCTTTGAATCTAAGATAAACAGAAAACGAACAAATAGACCTATAACTTCTAAACAAAGATAGCTTGAGTCCTCAACCACCATGGGTGTTTGACAAACATCCGTTGACTCCACCATAAGCCATCTAACCCATGTATTGCAGGAAAACGAGAATCACTTGGCCTATAAGTTCTTTTCATCCAAGATAAACCAAAAAGAACAAATAGGCCAACAACTTTTACACCACGATTGCTTGAGTCTTCAACCTCCGTGGGTGCTTTGACAAACATCTTTCGATTCCCCCGCAAGCCATCTAACCCGTGTATTTCATGAAAACATGAATCACTTGGCCTAAAATTTCTTTGAATCCAACATAAATAGAAAACAAACAAATAGGCCAATAACTTTTAAACCAAGATAGCTTGAGTCTTCAACCTCCATGGGTGTTTGACAAACATCTGTTGACTTCGCCATAAGCCATCTAACCCTTGTATTTCAGGAAAACAAGAATCACTTGGCCTAAAAGTTCTTTTAATCAAAAATAAACCGGAAAGGAACAAATAGGCCTAAAAGTTTTAAACCCCGATAGCTAGAGTCTTTAATCTCCTTGGGTGCTTGACAAACATCTGTTGACTCCCCCATTAGACATCTAACTCATGTATTTCATGAAAACATGAATCACTTGGCCTAGAAGTTCTTTGAATCCAAGATAAATAGAAAACGAACAAATAGGCCTATAACTTCTAAACTAAGATAGCTTGAGTCTTTAATCTCCTTGGGTTCTTGACAAACATCTGTTGACTCCCCCATAAGACATCAGACCCCTGTATTTCATGATAGCATGAATCACTTGGCCTAGAAGTTCTTTGAATCCAAGATAAACCAAAAACGAACAAATAGGCCTATAACTTATAAACCAAGATAGCTTGAGTCTTCAACCTCTGTGGGTCCTTGACAAACATCTGTTGATTCCCCCACAAGCCATCTAACGCATTTATTTCATGAAAACACGAATCACTTGGCCTAGAAGTTCTTTGAATCTAAAATAAACCGAAAACGAACAAATAGGCCTATAACTTCTAAACCAAGATAGCTTGAGTCTTCAACCTCCGTGGGTGCTTGACAAACATCTGTTGACTCCCCCATAAGCCATCTAACCCATGAATTTCATGAAATCATGAATCGCTTGGCCTATAAGTTCTTTTCATCCTAGATAAACCGAAAAGGAACAAATAGGCCAACAACTTTTAATCCCCGATAGCTTGACTCTTCTACCTCCGTGGGTGCATGACAAACATCTTATGACTCCCCCATTAGCCGTCTAACCCATGAATTTCATGAAAACACAAATCACTTGGCCTAGATGTTCTTTGAATCCATGATAAACTATAATGGAACAACATAGGCCTACAACTTTTAAACCACGACAGCTTGAGACTTGAACTTTCGTGGGTGCTTGACAAACATCTGTTGATTCCCCCACAAGCCATCTAACCCATTTATTTCATGAAAACATGAATCACTTGGCCTAGAAGTCCTTTGAATCAAAAATAAACCGAAAACGAACAAATAGGCCTATAACTTCTAACCAAGATAGATTGAGTCTTCAACCTCCATGGGTGTTTAACAAACATCCGTTGACTCCACCATAAGCCATCTAACCCATGTATTCCAGGAAAACAAGAATCACTTGGCCTATAAGTTCTTTTCATCCAAGTTAAACCAAAAAGGAACAAATAGGCCAACAATTTTTACACCACGATTGCTTGAGTCTTCAACCTCCGTGGGTGCTTTGAAAAACATCTGTTGATTCCCCCACAAGCCATCTAACCCATTTAATTCATGAAAACATGAATCACTTGGCCTAGAAATTCTTCGAATCCAAGATAAACAGAAAACTAACAAATAGGCCTATAACTTTTAATCGTAGATAGCTTGAGACTTCAACCTCAATGGGTGTTTGACAAACATCTGTTGACTTCGCCATAAGCCATCTAACCCTTGTATTTCAGGAAAACAAGAATCACTTGGCCTAAAAGTTCTTTTAATAAAAAATATACCGGAAAAGAACAAATAGGCCTAAAAGTTTTAAACCCCGATAGCTTGAGTCTTTAATCTCCTTGGGTGCTTGACAAACATCTGTTGACTCCCCCATAAGACATCTAACTCATGTATTTCATGAAAACATGAATCACTTGGCCTAGAAGTTCTTTGAATCCAAGATAAATAGAAAACGAACAAATAGGCCTATAACTTTTAAACCTAGATAGCTTGAGTCTTCAACCTCCATGGGTGTTTGACAAACATCTGTTGACTTCGCCATAAGCCATCTATCCCTTGTATTTCAGGAAAACGAGAATCACTTGGCCTAAAAGTTCTTTTAATAAAAAATAAACCGGAAAAGAACAAATAGGCCTAAAAGTTTTAAACCCCGATAGCTTGAGTCTTTAATCTCCTTGGGTGCTTGACAAACATCTGTTGACTCCCCCATAAGCCATCTAACTCATGTATTTCATGAAAACATGAATCACTTGGCCTAGAAGTTCTTTGAATCCAAGATAAACAGAAAACGAACAAATAGGCCTATAACTTTTAAACCTAGATAGCTTGAGTCTTCAACCTCCATGGATGTTTGACAAACATCTGTTGACTTCGCCATAAGCCATCTAACCCTTGTATTTCAAGAAAACAAGAATCACTTGGCCTAAATGTTCTTTTAATCAAAAATAAATCGGAAAAAAACAAATAGGCCTAAAAGTTTTAAACCCCGATAGCTTGAGTCTTTAATCTCCTTGGGTGCTTGACAAACATCTGTTGACTCCCCCATAAGACATCTAACCCATGTATTTCATGATAACATGAATCACTTGGCCTAGATGTTCTATGAATCCATGATAAACTGCAATGGAACGAAATAGGCCTAAAATTTTAAACCACGACAGCTTGAGACTTGAACTTTCGTGGGTGCTTGACAAACATCTGTTGATTCCCCCACAAGCCATTTAACCCATTTATTTCATGATATCATGAATCATTTGGCCTAGAAGTTCTTTGAATCCAAGATAAACCGAAAACGAACAAATAGGCCTATAACTTTTAAACCAAGATAGCTCGAGTCTTCAACCTCTGTGGGTGCTTGACAAACATCTGTTGACTCCCCCATAAGCCATCTAACCCATGAATTTCATGAAATCATGAATCACTTGGCCTATAAGTTGTTTTCATCCAAGATAAACCGAAAAGGAACAAATAAGCCAACAACTTTTAATCCCCGATAGCTTGACTCTTCTACCTCCGTGGGTGCTTGACAACCATCTGTTGACTCCCCCATTAGCCGTCTAACCCATGAATTTCATGAAAACACGAATCACTTGGCCTAGATGTTCTTTGAATCCATGATAAATTATAATGGAACGAAATAGGCCTGCAACTTTTGAACCACGACAGCTTGGGACTTGAACTTTCGATGGTGCTTGACAAACATCTGTTGATTCCCCCACAAGCCATCTAACCCATTTATTTCATGAAAACATGAATCACTTGGCCTAGAAGTTCTTTGAATCTAAAATAAACCGAAAACGAACAAATAGGCCTATAACTTCTAAACCAAGATAGCTTGAGTCTTCAACCTCCGTGGATGCTTGACAAACATCTGTTGACTCCCCCATAAGCCATCTAACCCATGAATTTCATGAAATCATGAATCACTTGGCCTATAAGTTGTTTTCATCCAAGATAAACCGAAAAGGAACAAATAGGCCAACAACTTTTAATCCCCGATAGCTTGACTCTTCTACCTCCGTGGGTGCTTGACAAACATCTGTTGACTCTCCCATCAGCCGTCTAACCCATGAATTTCATGAAAACACAAATCACTTGGCCTAGATGTTCTTTGAATCCATGATAAACTATAATGGAACGAAATAGGCCTACAACTTTTAAACCACGACAGCTTAAGACTTGAACTTTCGTGGGTGCTTGACAAGCATCTGTTGATTCCCCCACAAGCCATCTAACCCATTTATTTCATGAAAACATGAATCACTTGGCCTAGAAGTTCTTTGAATCTAAATTAAACCAAAAACGAACAAATAGGCCTATAACTTCTAAACCAAGATAGCTTGAGTCTTCAACCTCCATGGGTGTTTGACAAACATCCGTTGACTCCACCATAAGCCATCTAACCCATGTATTTCAGGAAAACAAGAATCACTTGGCCTATAAGTTCTTTTCATCCAAGATAAACCAAAAAGGAACAAATAGGCCAAAAACTTTTACACCACGATTGCTTGAGTCTTCAACCTCCGTGGGTGCTTTGACAAACATCTGTTGATTCCCCCACAAGCCATCTAACCCATGTATTTCATGAAAACATAAATCACTTGGCCTAGAAGTTCTTTGAATCCAAGATAAATAGAAAACGAACAAATAGGCCTATAACTTTTAAACCAAGATAGCTTGAGTCTTCAACCTCCATGGGCGTTTGACAAACATCTGTTGACTTCGCCATAAGCCATCTAACCCTTGTATTTCAGGAAAACAAGAATCACTTGGCCTAAAAGTTCTTTTAATCAAAAATAAACCGGAAAGGAACAAATAGGCCTAAAAGTTTTAAACCCTGATAGCTTGAGTATTTAATCTCCTTGGGTGCTTGACAAACATCTGTTGGCTCCCCCATAAGACATCTAACCCATGTATTTCATGATAGAATGAATCACTTGGCCTAGAAGTTCTTTGAATCCAAGATAATCCGAAAACGAACAAATAGGCCTATAACTTATAAACCAAGATAGCTTGAGTCTTCAACCTCCGTGGGTGCTTGACAAACATCTGTTGACTCCCCCATAAGCCATCTAACTCATGTATTTCATGAAAACATGAATCACTTGGCCTAGAAGTTCTTCGAATCCAAGATAAACAGAAAACGAACAAATAGGCCTATAACTTTTAAACCTAGATAGCTTCAGTCTTCAACCTCCACGGGTGTTTGACAAACATCTGTTGACTTCGCCATAAGCCATCTAACCCTTGTATTTCAGGAAAACAAGAATCACTTGGCCTAAAAGTTCTTTTAATCAAAAATAAACCGGAAAGGAACAAATAGGCCTAAAAGTTTTAAACCCCGATAGCTTGAGTCTTTAATCTCCTTGGGTGCTTGACAAACATCTGTTGACTCCCCCATAAGACATCTAACCCATGTATTTCATGATAACATGAATCACTTGGCCTAGATGTTCTTTGAATCCATGATAAACTGAAATGAATCGAAATAGGCCTAAAATTTTAAACCACGACAGCTTGAGACTTGAACTTTCGTGGGTGCTTGACAAACATCTGTTGATTCCCCCACAAGCCATTTAACCCATTTATTTCATGATAGCATGAATCACGTGGCCTAGATGTTCTTTGAATCCAAGATAAACCGAAAACGAACAAATAGGCCTATAACTTTTAAACCAAGATAGCTTGAGTCTTCAACCTCCGTGGGTGCTTGACAAACATCTGTTGACTCCCCCATAAGCCATCTAACCCATGAATTTCATGAAATCATGAATCACTTGGCCTTTAAGTTATTTTCGTCCAAGATAAACCGAAAAGGAACAAATAGGCCAAAACCTTTTAAACCAAGATAGCTTGAGTCTTTAATCTCCTTGGGTGTTTGACAAACATCCGTTGACTCCACCATAAGCCATCTAACCCATGTATTTCAGGAAAACAAGAATCACTTGGCCTAAAAGTTCTTTTCATCCAAGATTAACCAAAAAGGAACAAATAGGCCAACAACTTTTACACCACGATTGCTTGAGTCTTCAACCTCTGTGGGTGCTTTGACAAGCACCTGTTGATTCCCCCGAAAGCCATCTAACCCATGTATTTCATGAAAACATGAATCACTTGGCCTAGAAGTTCTTGAATCCAAGACAAATAGAAAAAGAACAAATGGGTCTATAACTTTTAAACCAAGATTGCTTGAGTCTTCAACCTCCATGGGTGTTTGACAAACATCTGTTGACTCCCCCATAAGCCATCTAACTCATGTATTTCATGAAAACATGAATCACTTGGCCTAGAAGTTCTTTGAATCCAAGATAAATAGAAAATGAACAAATAGGCCTATAACTTTTAAACCAAGATAGCTTGAGTATTTAACCTCCATGGGTGTTTGACAAACATCTGTTGACTTCGCCGTAAGCCATCTAACCCTTGTATTTCAGGAAAACAAGAATCACTTGGCCTAAAAGTTCTTTTAATCAAAAATAAACCGGAAAAGAACAAATAGGCCTAAAAGTTTTAAACCCCGATAGCTAGAGTCTTTAATCTCCTTGGGTGCATGACAAACATCTGTTGACTCCCCCATAAGATATCTAACCCATGTATTTCATCATAACATGAATCACTTGGCCTATATGTTCTTTGAATCCATGATAAACTGAAATGGAACGAAATAGGCCTAAAATTTTAAACCACGACAGCTTGAGACTTGAACTTTCGTGGGTGCTTGACAAACATCTGTTGATTCCCCTAACAAGAGGTTGTCGAGACCTATCAAATAAAATAACTGGTTCACAAACTAATTTGTAGTATAGAGAATGAACCGAATCGTCTCTCAAGGATCCAAAAACAAAGATTTAATTAGATCAAGATAATTAGAAAAGGGGGGGTTTTGTTGTTGATTAACAAGATTAATAAAAGTAGGAGATTCAAAGTTGTAAACAAATCTAAAGAAACAACCAATCCAAGGAAATTTACCGATCTTGAGTTTAACTCGTCATTGATCACAAGGAATTCACTTAATTGCTAACCATGTTCTTGGCCTTAGATCACATCAAGAAACCTTAACATGATCCAAGAATTCTTTACTAGATAAGCATCTAGGATTTGATTAACCAAGGTTTGATAAAGTAAGCACCATCCAACATAGATTAACTTAAGATCTAGAATTTAACCAAGTTAAACAATCTATCAAAAAGCTTTAATATATTGTTTAATCTTTATGATCCTCTTTGAATACATGATAATAAAGCTATTACCACATCTACATCTAAATCAAATTAAGCAATTTAATCTAGATAAAAATCAAAAGAGGAAGAAGAGAAACTTGAATAACAATTAAGCAATATGAACAAGCAAAACAAGATCTCCAAATTAAACAACAAGATGGCTAATCCCTTGGATTGATTATGAGAGCCTAGCCTTCCATGGATGGGAAGGAAGAACTCAGAATTTAAAGAACAAAAACGAAATTGCAAAGAGAATGGAGAAGAAGAGAAAGAAAACTCTCACAAATACTTAAACTTTCTTGAAACTTACTTCCAAATTGAATGCCTCTAATACAAAGAGGTTGGGTCTATTTATACTAATCCTAGAAGCCAATTTGTACATGTACATAATCTGAATACAAGCTATAAGAATATGAAAATTGTCAAAAATGGAAGCTTGATGCATGGTTGGTGGGTTGGTGCATGGTAGGTGGGTTGGTGTATGGTTGGTGGCTTTTAGTCAACAACTCTTATCCGACTTCTAGCTTCAAATTCATCACCTATACGGTGCATTTTGGCTTGGATGTCTTCATCAAAGTTGTAGCCAGTTGTCTCCTTGAAAATCTCCAATTTGAATCATGTCATTTGGACTTTTAGAACTCCAGAAATGCTAAAAACACTGCACCTACCTCAAGTTAGGTTGGAAGAACGTGTTTCCAAATTCAGACCAAAATGTAGCTTCATTATCATGCCTAAAACAACATCTATTGACAAAATGGTCTTCAGTGAAGTTGGAGATATGGGTCTTATCTTTCAAATGACCAAGTTTCAGCCCAAGAGGAGGCCTATAACCCACTATATAGTCCAATATGTGCATACTGCCCAGATGGTTCCGTGACAGCAAACTCACTCTGTATTGCAAGGCTATTTTGGGCCCTTAGAAGTCAGATCCAGCTCTTGAGTTCTTCATGAAACTTGTAGATCCTTGTCTTAGCTTTCCAAGGACACCAAGATCACCTCAATTGGATCAACGAGTCCCAAGTTATGGTTTGACCAAGGAAGAAAGGTCAAAATGCATCAAAATCCGAAAATTATCCAATATTTTCATTAAAACCCAATGAGGCCCAACAACATTAAACTCATCTAAAATACTAATATTGGGCACAATAAACATCTAATGAAGCCTAATACAAAGCTTAACATAAGTGTCTCAAATTGATTGATCAAATTCCCCCACACTTAAGCTTTTGCACTCCCGGGCAAAACACATAAGAACAAAACTAAAGAAAAACAAGAAACATCATATTATTAAACTAAAAACATAAAAAACTGATTATACCTAATCTAATCCATTTTCGTAGGAAAACACGATGGCACTTAGCATGTGCCACAAGCCTTTAAACCCCTAGGTGTCCCTAGTGGACGAGTTATAGTCTCGTGAGGGTTTACCAGGATGATACCCACAAACATGTAATATTTTATTTAATCAATTCAACTAATTTTTAAATACAAGCATTGTATCAAATATAAACCATAATTAATAAGTCAAGTATGCTTTACAAAGAATAGTTGAATCAAATCAATTGAGAATAAAGTATAGCATAATCATGCTTTAATCAGAAATAGGCATGTTCAGATTGAGTAAAATTCTTCACAAGTGACACTCAAATCTCACAAGGTGTTTAGGTTAACTGTTTACGCTCAACTCAGTCAAATTATGAAAGTATTTTACCATAGGCTTGCATATACATTAATTCTCCACTACTTAGATCAAATAAATTGCAAAAATCAAGAGGTCTTTCAAAAAGGTTGTAATGGAACTTATAAGGTGAAGGAAGGGAACAATATGGATAATAGCAGGTTAAAACCAAAGAGAATAAAAGAGCATTGAGGAGTAACTCAAGTAGAAAGAATAAAATTTTTACCCAAAACCATAAAATACTCATTCTCTTCACACATTTCTTCTTTTTTCTATTCTTTTATTTTTTTGTTTTTTTTTTGTACCAAGCATTTCGTATCAGCACACCAATTCCCCCACACTTAAATCATTGCAAGCAAAAGAACTTCTCCAATAAGAAAATCAATGCTCTCCCATTCCCTAAGGTAAGGTAAAACATGGTTTTTCACTCAAAGCTTGTAATGAGCTAAGAACAAAGAATAGGCAAATAGGCTCAGAGGGAGTTAATATTCGGATAAATGCAAGGTAGGTTTATTTGGCCAAAACAGCTAAGTCAAGAAAAAATGCCTCTGTCATTTTCATGCAACATACAGACCAATGTAATCTCAAATCGATTCAATGCAAGTTCTAGAAAATAAATTCATAATTGACATCACTCATGAAAGAAAATAACCAAGTGTAAGTATCAAACTTGGAAAAGCCCAAAACTCACAAAGGTATGGAACATTCACTCAATTCAACCATGCCTTCTTCCTAATATCCACAATCATATACACATGTATATCATGAAAATGATTCAACTATAAACTGTTTTGCATACTTTTATCATCAATTAAGCTCAGATTCAGCACATGCTTGTATCAAAATCAATTGAAAAGATCAAAATTTTGTGTATGTGTGTGTGTGTGTGTGTTTTTTTTTAATATATATACAAGAACAAAGATGATTTAAGACCTATTATGAAATGCAAGTTAAGATGCGTCTCAAGAGCAAAACTACTCCTTACTCTGCCATCATACATCTAAAAAGTTAGTAATAATAAAGATTAGCTTTTTTTTTTTTAACTAAACTATGTACATGGTAATGTCAACTATCCCTCCCCCCAACTAATTAAAGACATTGTCCCCAATGTCAAAATAAAGATAGGTAGAGTGTAGAAGGTCTTACCAGAAAACTGCAAATCGGGCCTGAAATAAGAAAAATTACAAAAAAACTAAAACCATAAGAGAAAACAAAAATTCACAAAGACAAAGTCAAATCAGGTTTTTGCTTTTTGCTGCTGCTGCCTTGTTCCCAATTCAGTGGAGCCATTGTTGGATCACGTTGTGGTACAAATGCATTGAGTTGATCGAGTAATTGTTCAGGAGTTGCAGCAGTTACAAGACTTTGACGTGTCGCTTGTGAGATGAACCTTTTTTCTACAACATGATCAAGAAAACAAAACAAACTGTCATAAAAACCATTAACATTTAATATACCTATGGGTTTTTGGTGAAAGTTCTGCTGTGACCAGGATGTAATTTGAAAGAGTTCTTCCAAAGTTTCAAAACCACCAGGTAGGGCAATAAAGGCATCAGCATTTGCTATCATAATGTTCATGCGTTGGTGCATGCAAAATACCATTACTTCATCCCCTAATGTTTTTCCAATGGGCTTCTTTGGTAGATAAAGGACTGGGAATGACACCAAGGACTTTGCCACCTCCTAAATGTGCGTGAGCTTGCTACACAACCCATTAACCCAAGACTACCTCCTCCATAAACTAAATGGATTTCTCTCTCAGCTAGCACTCGACCAAGATGGTGTGCAATATTTACAATCTCTTTATCTTTCCCAGGATTAGATCCACAAAAGACACAAACACTCTTGATCCGACGAACTGAAGTGACTTCCATTTTCTCTTTTTTTTTTTGTGTACTCTCACCTTATCAATGATCTGAAGAGAGCAAAGTGCATTATTTAAAGAATCAAAACTCAAATGTAATAATTACACCTATAAAGGAGGGGTAGAACCGTGTGTCAGGTAAGTTTGAAAATAAGCACAGCAATGATAATAGCTATATGACAAGGATAAAAGACTAATCTATATGTGTCAGAAGAAGTTTGAAAATATGCAATGCATATTTCAAAAAAATACGGCTAAATTTTTTTTTTTTTTGAATTCTTTTGAATTTTTTATTTGTTTTATTTGTTTTTTGTTTTAATTTTTTTTATAAACAAGAAGAAAAAGGAAAAATAAAATAAAATAAAATACTTACAGGAGGTGTGATTATGGCTCACTTTTTCCTCTGGTTTTACGTCCAGGAACGGCTTGAATGCTCTTTATGGGCCGATGGACGGCTTCCCATCCAATTTTCTTAAAAATTGGCAAACAGGGTCTTTTTGAGTCAGATTCCCAAGACTATAACGCTTATGTTCATCTTGGAATATTGGCCATAAATCGAGTCATCTGAAGATGATATATCTGATAATGACGAGTTATCTTTCATCTCTAGAAAGATACAAGCAATGTGGAAAAAGAAAGGAGGTATGCGGAGAAAGCACTTTCGACGAAGGTCACCAAAGGACAGAACAGAAACAAAAGACAAGAGTCCAATCATATGCTATGAATGCAAGAAGCCTGGACACATTAAAGCGGAATGCCTTTCACTAAACAAGGAGAAAGAGAAAAGGAGATTCTTTCCAAAGAAGAAAAGAGGATTAATGGCCACTTGGGAAGATCTTGATCTTTCAACTACTGATGATGAAGAAGAAGCAGAAGAAGAAGCAAATCTATGTCTCATGGCTAACACCTTGTCAGAAGAAGAAGAAGATGAGGTAACAAACTGTGATCTTGATCTTCAGAATGCATTTGATGAGTTGTTAAATAATTCATCTATTTTAGCGGTTGAATATAAATCCTTGAAAAGAAAGTTTTCAAAATTAACTAGAGAATATGGAAAAATGTTTTCAGAAAAACAAGAACTTGAAATTTATTGTGAAAAATTAAAAACTGAAAATGATCTTTTGAAAACATCTTCTGAGTCCAACACTTCAGATGAAGTTGATAAACTTCATAATGAGATAAAAGAGTTAACGGAGGACCTCAGTAAATTTGTAAAAAGCACCAACAACCTAAACATTTTACTCAAATATTCCAGAGACCCTCGTGACAAATCTGGATTGGGATATCAAGATACTAATAAACAGCTTTTTCAAAAAACTACTACTCAACCTAAATCTTTTAAGAATGTTTGTAAAATGAATGTTTACCCTTCCTCAATAGATCTCTTTAATAAAAGGTCAAAATATTATGGATCTCCAAGAGCTAACCAAAAAGGACCCAAAAAGATATGGGTACCTAAGGATATGATAATTCCTCTTGCAGATGTGCTTAGCAACAAGAAAAAGACACCTGTCATGGTACCTGGACAGTGGTTGCTCACGGCACATGACGGGAGAAAGGTCTATGTTCCAAGACATCAAAACTAATTCAGGAGGCTCCGTCACGTTTGGAGGAAACCAGAAAGGTAAAATAGTTGGAATAGGTAAGATTGGTAAGCATCATTTTCCCTCTATCGATAATGTTCTACTAGTTGAAGGATTGAAACATAATCTGCTTAGCATTAGTCAATTATGTGATAGTGGATCTAATGTTTCATTCAATCAAGGAGAATGTATAGTTAAAAACTCTGACGGATCCATACTCTTCACTGCTAAAAGGCAAAACAATCTTTATAAAATTGACTTGGAAGATCTTTCAGATCAAAATGTATCATGTCTAGTTTCCATAAAAGGAGAACAGTGGATATGGCACAAGAAGCTTGGTCATGCAAGTTTGAGATTAATCTCTAAACTAAATAAGCATAACCTCGTAAGAGGACTACCAAAGCTTGTGTACAAATCAGATGTTCTTTGTGAAGCATGTCAAAAGGGGAAACAAATCAAAAATTCTTTTGAATCCAAAAACATCGTTTCCACCTCTAGACCACTAGAATTGTTACATCTTGATCTATTTGGTCCTACAAGAACTTCTTCACTAAATGGAAAGAAATATGGATTGGTCATAGTAGATGACTATACTAGATGGACATGGGTTATGTTTCTAGCTCACAAGGATGAGTCTTTCAAAGTCTTTTCTATTTTCTGTAAAAGAATTCAAAATGAAAAAGGCATGTGTATCAACTCAATCCGAAGTGATCATGGAGGAGAATTTGAGAATGAGAGCTTCCAATTGTTCTGTGAAGAAAACGGTATTCATCACAACTTCTCTGCCCCAAGAACACCACAACAAAATGGTGTGGTAGAAAGAAAAAATAGATCTCTTCAGGAGATGGCTAGAACAATGCTCAATGACAACTCAATCTCCAAACACTTCTGGTCAAGTCGTTAACACTGCGTGTTATATTCAAAACAGAATATATATTAGACCTCTTTTAAACAAGACTCCGTATGAATTGTGGAAAGGACGAAAACCCAACATCTCTTACTTTCATTCTTTTGGCTGTCAATGCTTTATCTTGAATACTAAGGATTCTTTAGGAAAGTTTGATGCTAAAGTTGACTCTGGTATTTTCCTAGGATACTCAGAAACATCTAAAGCATATAGAGTATATAACTCTCGCTCTCTAACTGTTGAAGAATCTATTCATGTTAAATTCAATGACAAAAAGCCTGACAATGACTTGTCAGAGCTAGATGAGTCCTTTGCAGAGTTAAACTTAAAAGACAAAGGAGAAGGATCAGCAACCCAAAACAAAGAAGCATTGGACGATGAAAGAAAAGAAGAAACAACTGATGGTCAAAGAAGTTGGCACTTCAAAACTTATCATCCAGAACACCAAATCATTGGTAATCCAGATGATAAAGTGCGTACAAGATCTACCTTCAGAGAATACTCAAATGTTGCCTTCATCTCTGAAATGGAGCCAAGAAAAATAGAAGAAGCACTACAGGACGAAGGATGGATCTTAGCCATGCAAGAAGAGCTAAATCAATTTAAAAGAAATGATGTTTGGACGCTGGTTCAAAAGCCTAAAGACAAGTCCATCATCGGCACAAAATGGATATTCAAAAACAAATTGGACGAAGATGGTAAGGTTGTGAGAAACAAAGCAAGGTTGGTAGCCCAAGGTTACTCACAACAAGAAGGTATTGATTTCACTGAAACTTTTGCTCCTGTAGCTAGACTAGAAGCCATACGCATCTTACTTTCATTTGCTGCCCATCATAGCATGAGACTATATCAAATGGATGTAAAAAGTGCATTTCTAAATGGTATAATCAATGAAGAAGTTTTCGTTAAACAACCACCTGGTTTCGAGGATGAAAATTTCCCTGAGCATGTTTTCAAATTAAAAAAGGCCTTGTACGGTTTAAAACAAGCTCCTCGAGCCTAGTATGAAAGGTTAAGCACCTTTTTAATAGAAAGCGGTTTTTCTAGAGGAAAAGTTGACACAACTCTTTTTCGAAAAGACAGAAACTCGAAATTCATTTTAGTTCAAATTTATGTTGATGATATTATCTTTGGAGCTACTGATGAACCTCTTTGCAAGGATTTCTCTAATCTGATGCAGAAGGAGTTCGAGATGAGTTTAATGGGAAAATTAAAATTCTTTCTGGGTTTGCAAGTGAAGCAAACATTGGACAAAATATACATTCATCAAACAAAATACACAAATGAACTTCTGAAGAAATTCAAATTGGACGATTGCAAAACAATGAGCACACCAATGCATCCGTCGTCTACACTAAGATTGGACGATAAGGATAAAAAGGTGGACGAAAAGGTATACAGAGGTATGATCGGATCACTCTTATATCTCACTGCGTCCAGACCTGATATAATGTTTAGTGTGTGTCTTTGTGCACGTTTTCAATCTGATCCTAGAGAGTCACACTTAATTGCTGTAAAAAGAATTTTCGAGATACTTGAAAGGAACTACTAATGCTGGGTTTAGTATTTAAGAAATCTCATGAGTACAGATTAGTTGGTTTTTGTGATGTCGACTATCTTTGGAGATAGAATCGAAAGGAAAAGTACAAGTGGAGGATGTCACTTCATTGGAGGAAATCTAGTATCATGGTCCAAAGAAGAGACAAAGCACAATTGTTTCTATGAGCAATTAAGTTGAATATATTTCTGCATCCAATTGTTGCTCTCAACTACTCTGGATCAAACATCAATTAGAAGACTACAACATCTTTGAAAGTAAGATTCCTTTACTATGTGATAATACTGCTGCAATTAACTTATCAAAAAATCCTATACTACACTCAAGGGCAAAACACATTGAAATCAAACATCACTTTATAAGAGACTATATTCAGAAATGTGTGTTTGATATTCAATATGTGGATACAAATTATCAATGGGCAGATATTTTCACAAAACCCCTTTCAGAGGATAGATTCACTCTTATTCGAAAATATCTAAGTATGCATTTTGTAAAGAATTAATATTTCTTGCGTCCATTGAAGATCTGCATCCAAAATGCTTTGTACTTGATAAATGGTGTGGTAAATTTCTTGATAAGACATAAATCATTTGCATTTATCTTGTTTGAAACTTTTCAAATTTCCCACGCTGAGCCAGTTTTTGAAAGGTCACGAAAGTAACTTTTATCATGGACGTGACAGTTGCTTTTAATACACATTTAATGTGTTTGTTTTTTTTAAAAGGGAAAAACGATTCGTTTTCTCTCAAGAAACCTTTCAGTGTAAAAACCTACCTTCTTCTATAAATATTTTCCTTCTTTACAAGATCAAATTTTTACGCCTTCAAGCCTTAAAAGAAAACTTTTTCAAAAAGAACCTTAGCAAATTTCTCTCTCTCTTTCAAATTTCCTTAACCCTAAGAAATGGCCGGAGGAAAGACCCTTGATGTTGAAAGAGCCGAGGTATCGGTTGAATACTCGTTCCAAACTTCAATTTTAGCAGAATGTGGAATAGATATCAAAGAATGTCTCGTCGGTGCTGGTTGGGATAGTTACTTCAGAGAACCGGTGGAGGTTTATCCGGAATTGGTGAAAATGTTCTGGAAAGACGCATCCGTGTCTGCGACAGAGGTCAAAGGGAGTGTTATGGGAAAACCCGTTGTGGTTTCAGAGGTAACCATCTCCAACGCCACCCAATGTTGGTTGGAAGGAGCCACCATCACTTCAGACTGGGAAAAAGCTTTTGGGGGAACTGATGCTGTTCTTGACACCTTACTAAAAGAGTCATCCACGGGGAAGATAACTGCATCCAAGATGAATGACAAGGCAAGAGTATTACATCAACTTCTGAACAAGGCGGTACTCCACAAGGCAGGGTCCAAAGACTCAATCTCTACAGTTCATGCCTTACACTGTGTCATCGATCTTTGTGTCAACAGGTCAATCTCCCTTCTCTGCTTTTTAAGAACTTCAAGAGAAGTGTACAAGGAAAAGGGAAGAAGACCACCATCTCCTATGGTGTTCTCTTAACCAAGATCTTCAGAGATCAAGGTATCTTTAGTCCCCATGAGACTAAAGATGTTGAAGAGAAGAAGAGGATCTTTGGACGGATCCAAGAGCAACAAATCTTTGGATGAAGCAATCTTCTAAGGATGAAACTTCAAAGCGTCCAAGATTTTCTGGACCAGAAAGAGCCTCTAATTCCTTCAAAGGCTGAGAGTCCAAAGAAGAAATCACCATCCGTCCAAGCCATTCCCAAGCGGAGACTCTTAATGGACGATGACTCTGAAGATGACCAACCCATCGCTAAAAGGATGAAGGTTGCGTCCATTGCGAGCATCCCAAAAGGAACACGGACGAAGCTACCCATCACAAGGAAACCCTCTTCCAAGCTTGCGTCTATTCCTAAGGAACCTCTTCCTACCATTCCCTCTTCCTCCATTTTACCCTCTTCTCAACCAGAACCACAAACCTCCTTCCCAACCTCTCAAATAACTTCCTCTCCCTTAAACACTGAACCTTTTTCTTCTCAAACTCACATCATACCTTTCCAATCTCCTTCACCTTCACCCTCTCAAAAGACCTTCTACAACTCCTCCTACCTTAACCTTTTCTCTGTGGGGGTTTCTCCCCACATTATCCCTCTTTGGGAATCCAAGGACTCTTCTCTCTCACTCACAGCAAGACGCTCCCGGTGCTGTGATGGTTGCTCAACAAAAGTTCACATCTTCCCTAGTGACCTCTCCTTCAAACCTGTCACCCTGGAAGAAATGGGACAGTTTGCGAGTCCTTATGACACCATCCTTGTCAATGTCATTAAGGGGAGTCTTCTATTGAAGGATTTGAGATTTGTACCCCCTTCACTGATCATCTCCTCTACAACTGCCATCAAGATTCAGCCGGATCGGGTTTGTCCAAGGTTGCCAATGGTGGATTTAAATAAAAACAAAGACTTGAAAAAGTACAGAAGCCAAGCCACCTTTCCCAAGCCCATCCTCTTTAAGCCAAATTTTGGGAGCTTACGTTCCCCTGATGTTGATGTTGAATTCTTGTGGAGAGTTTCGAATAAAGGAGAAGCTGAGGAGAACGAGGCTAAGACCTTCTGGGAAAAGCACATTTGGGAGTGTGAGCAACAAGCGTTTTCTTCAGGTCTAAGCGATGAAGATAAGGAAGATACTATAACTGTGCCTGGTCAGAGTTTCCAGTGTTTTCGTCCTATCTTTATGGTAGATGATCTTCTTGGACTGCCTCTGAACTCGCCATTGCCAACAATCTTCTCTTGTCTAAGCTATGTCTCTAGACCTCCGTCTGACAACTTAGGCAGGCCTTATCCCTGGGATCAAATGTTTGGATACTGGAGAACTTCTCTTCCTTGGGATGTTGACCTTCCTCTGTCTGAAGACGAAGTTGAATCTGTTGTGCAGCAAATGGATGTGACTCCTCCTGCTTCCACCACTGAGTTAGCTATTGTGGAACCACAACCTTCTGCTGACATTCTCACCCAAGTGCCCCCAGCTTTTCAGGCATACGTGAATAATCAGATGGATTTAATGTACAAGAGAGTTGAAGACCTCCTCAAATCTCTTTTTCAACAAGGGCCACCTCCTCCTCCTCCACATTCTTCCTCTTGATTTTCTCTTTCAGCCAAATTTTTTTTTGACAATGATGTCTTTCTTTCTTTTTGTCTGATGACAAAGGGGGAGAATCATGGGAATTTGACTTGTTACAAACAGATTTGTTTTATAATTTATACTGATTCAATGAAACTATGAATTTTTTTTTCATCTGGTTGTTTCATTATCCTTGTCTTGTTTATTCTGTTGCCCTTATATAAATGCTTTAATTGAAATTGTGAATACTCTACTAATGCACTGTGTTGCTGTGAAGGATCTGCTCTAATTTTTAGCATGGTTTATTTCTTTTCAAAAGGTATTGTCTCTGTTAAACACTTTTCTCAAGTACTAAACTTCGATACAAAAATAATGTTACTTGCTCTTGAAACTTGTTTCGTAAAAATAAATTTCGTGTACTACGTCCAATCGACTCTGCGTCCAACAGACTTTGAGTCCATCTCTTTGAAATGTTTTTCTTAGGGGGAGCAATTTTGTTTTAAAAAGAATCTGTGTTCAATCAAATTAATAGTTTTTGTCATCATCAAAAAGGGGGAGATTGTTGAAACCAAAATCTTATAAAAAGGTTTAAGTACTAAATTCTTAAAAGCTGTAACTTTCCCTGTTTAAGTTTTGAGGATAACAAAAATATTTATTTAGTTTGAACAAGTAAGTGTTTCGACAATAGTATTAACAAATCGCTACTTGTATGTGCGCCCATTCTGCTCTATGCTTAAAGATAACTCTTTGTGTGTCCAATATGCTATAACTCTTTGTGCATCCAATAAATGTCTTATATACTTTTACTATTGGTGCGTCCAATATTTGTATGCATATACTGTTACTATTTTTATTGGTTCGTCCAATACGATCTGTCTGCCAAAGCTCGAACTCAATTCACTCTTTCAAAGTTCAAGCTCAAGCTCTCGTCCAAGTGAAATTTCAAAAATGAAGAACTGTTCCTCATTAAATGCTAGAAAAGAACTCTGACAGCTCACGGCGACAGAAGAAGTCAACTAAGCCACTTTTGCTGACATTGTCTAACAACTACAAAGATCTGCAAATAAGAAACCGTCTGCAATCTTAGACAAATCAGGACTTTGTTTTCACTGATTGGAAATCTCAGAGAATAAAAGTCACCGTCAGAAGAAGTTCAGCACTTTTCCAGTAGATGCATTTAATGCTACTCAGAACGGTAATAAATGTTTCCGTTGGACGATCTAGCCCATGAAGTCTGCTCAATTTGTTCTTACTTATAAAGAGAAGAAGCAGCACTTGAAGAAAAATAGAAGAGATCTTTGCCAAAAGCATCTTACAAAGTCTAAAAAGCTTTATCTCTTCTTGGATTTCCATTTACGTGTAAAAAGAAAAAGCCTTGAGATTTCTATTGCCTATTCTCTTTTGTCAGTGAGTTTCAAACTCAAGCTTTCATCTACTTTCACTTATTCATCTTAGCATTGTAAGCCTGAAGAGGCTGTGTGTAAAAGAATACTTGTGTGATTGAACCTGAAGAGGTTGAAAATACTTGTTACCTGAAGAGGTGTATAATACTTGTAATCGCGAAAAAGATTAGTTGGAAAATCCTTCTGGTTGAAGGGACTGGACGTAGCTCTTGGTTGATAAGAGTGAACCAGGATAAATCTCGTGTGTAAGCTTCTCTTCTCTTCTAGTGTGTTTTATTATATTCACTAACCTCTGGGGTTTACTATTGTGTTTATTAACAAAGACCTTTTAATTGGTTTTGGAACGTGTTAATTGTTTTCTTAAAAGTCTTTTCAAAATCCTTAGAGTCCAATAGGACTAAGCCGTGTTGGTTCTAAGTTCTTTACTTGTCAAACTTTATCCTTCGCTGTGTTCAATCTTCTGTTAAATAAAGAAAATCTTTTATTAATCTTCAAAAAGGGTTAAGAAACACAATTCAACCCCCCTTCTTGTGTTTCACTTGGTTATTTCAAGATGTTCATTGAATCCAAGATAAACCGAAAAGGAACAAATAAGCCTACAACTTTTAAACCATGATAGCTCGAGTCTTTAACCTCTGTGAGTGCTTGACAAACATCTGTTGACTCCCCCATAAGCCATCTAACCCATGAATTTCATGAAATCATGAATCACTTGGCCTAGAAGTTCTTTTCATCCAATATAAACCGAAAAGGAATAAATAGGCCTACAACTTTTAAACCACGATAGCTTGAGTCTTCAACCTCCGTGGGTGCTTTGACAAACATCTGTTGATTCCCCTGTAAGACATCTAACCCATGTATTTTATTAAAACATGAATCACTTGGCCAAGAAGTTCTTTCAATCCAAGATAAACCGCAAAAAGGAACAAATAGGCCAACAACAGCACGATTGCTTGAGTCTTCAACCTTCGTGATTTCCTGACAAACATTTGTTGACTCCCCCAAAGCCGTCTAACCCATGTATTTCATGAAAACAAGAATCACCTCGCCTAAAAGTTCTTTTAATAAAAAATAAACCGAAAAGGAACAAATAGGCCTAAAAGTTTTAATCCCAGATAGCTTGACACTTTAACCTCCGTGCGTGCTTGGCAATCATCTGTTGACTCCCCCATAAGCCATCTAACCCATTTATTTCATGAATACGTGAATCTCTTGATCTAGATGTTCTTTGAATCCATGATAAACAGAAATGGAACAAATATGCCTAGAACTTTTAAACCACGATAGATTGAGTCTTCAACCTCTGCGGGTACGTTGACAAACATCTGTTGATTCCCCCGCAATACATCTAACCCATGCATTTCATTAAAACATGAATCGCTTGGCCAAGAAGTTCTTCGAAGCCAAGATAAATCAAAAAGGAACAAATAGGCCAACAACTTTTATACCACGATTGCTTGACTCTTCAACCTTCGTGGGTGCTTGACAAACATCAGTTGACTCCCCCATAAGCCGTCTAACCCAAGAATTTCATTAAAACATGAATCACTTGGCCTAGATGTTCTTTGAATCCAAGATAAATCGAAAAGAACAAATATGCCTACAACTTTTATACCACGATACCTCGAGTCTTTAACCTCTGTGAGTGCTTGACAAACATCTGTTGACTCCCCCATAAGCCATCTAACCCATGAATTTCATGAAATCACGAATCACTTGGCCTATAAGTTCTTTTAATCAAAAATAAACCGAAAAGGAACAAATATGCCTAAAAGTTTTAATTCTCGATAGCTTGAGTCTTTAACCTCTGTGCGTGCTTGGCAAACATTTGTTGACTCCCCCGCAAGCCATCTAACCCATGAATTTCTTGAAATCATGAATCACTTGGCCTAGAAGTTCTTTTCATCCAAGATAAACCAAAAAGGAACAAATAGGCCTACAACTTTTAAACCACGATAGCTTGTGTCGTCAACCTCCGTGGGTGCTTTAACAAACATCTGTTGATTCCCCCGCAAGATATCTAACCCATGTATTTCATTAAAACATGAATCACTTGGCCTAGAAGATCTTTGAATCCAAGATAAACCGAAAAGGAACAAATAGGCCAATAAAACCACGATAGCTTGAGTATTGAACCACCGTGGGTGCTTGACAAACATCTGTTGACTCCTCCATAAGCCATCTAACCCATGAATTTCATGAAATCATGAATCACTTGGCCAATATGTTCTTTTCATCCAAGATAAACCAAAAAGGAACAAATAGGCCAACAACTTTTAAACCACGATTACTTAAGTCTTCAACGTCTGTGGGTGCTTCACAAACATCTGTTGACTCGTCCATAAGCCGTCTAACCCATGAATTTCATGAAAACATGAATCACTTGGCCTAGATGTTCTTTCAATCCCTGATAAACTGAAATGGAATGAAATAGACGTAAAACTTTTAAACCACGATAGCCTGAGACTTGAACATTCGTGGGGGCTTGACAAATATCTGTTGATTCCCCCACAAGCCACCTAACCCATTTATTTCATGAAAACATGAATCACTTGGCCTAGAGGTTCTTTGAATCCAAGACAAACCGAAAACGAACAAATAGGCCTATAACTTTTAAACCAAGATAGCTTGAGTCTTCAACCTCCATGGGTGTTGACAAATATCTGTTGACTCCACCATAAGCCATCTAGCCCATGTATTTCATGAAAACAAGAATCACCTCGCCTAAATGCTCTTTTAATAAAAAATAAACCGAAAAGGAACAAATAGGCCTAAAAGTTTTAATCCCAGATAGCTTGACAATTTAACCTCCGTGCGTGCTTGGCAATCATCTGTTGACTCCCCCATAAGCCATCTAACCCATTTATTTCATGAAAACGCGAATCACTTGATCTAGATGTTCTTTGAATCCATGATAAACAGAAATGGAACAAATATGCCTAGAACTTTTAAACCACGATAGATTGAGTCTTCAACCTCTGTGGGTACGTTGACAAACATCTGTTGATTCCCCCGCAATACATCTAACCCATGCATTTCATTAAAACATGAATCGCTTGGCCAAGAAGTTCTTCGAAGCCAAGATAAATCAAAAAGGAACAAATAGGCCAACAACTTTTATACCACGATTGCTTGACTCTTCAACCTTCGTGGGTGCTTGACAAACATCAGTTGACTCCCCCATAAGCCGTCTAACCCAAGAATTTCATTAAAACATGAATCACTTGGCCTAGATGTTCTTTGAATCCAAGATAAATCGAAAAGAACAAATATGCCTACAACTTTTATACCACGATACCTCGAGTCTTTAACCTCTGTGAGTGCTTGACAAACATCTGTTGACTCCCCCATAAGCCATCTAACCCATGAATTTCATGAAATCACGAATCACTTGGCCTATAAGTTCTTTTAATCAAAAATAAACCGAAAAGGAACAAATATGCCTAAAAGTTTTAATTCTCGATAGCTTGAGTCTTTAACCTCTATGCGTGCTTGGCAAACATTTGTTGACTCCCCCGTAAGCCATCTAACCCATGAATTTCTTGAAATCATGAATCACTTGGCCTAGAAGTTCTTTTCATCCAAGATAAACCAAAAAGGAACAAATAGGCCTACAACTTTTAAACCACGATAGCTTGTGTCGTCAACCTCCGTGGGTGCTTTAACAAACATCTGTTGATTCCCCCGCAAGATATCTAACCCATGTATTTCATTAAAACATGAATCACTTGGCCTAGAAGATCTTTGAATCCAAGATAAACCGAAAAGGAACAAATAGGCCAATAAAACCACGATAGCTTGAGTATTGAACCACCGTGGGTGCTTGACAAACATCTGTTGACTCCTCCATAAGCCATCTAACCCATGAATTTCATGAAATCATGAATCACTTGGCCAATATGTTCTTTTCATCCAAGATAAACCAAAAAGGAACAAATAGGTCAACAACTTTTAAACCACGATTACTTAAGTCTTCAACGTCTGTGGGTGCTTCACAAACATCTGTTGACTCGTCCATAAGCCGTCTAACCCATGAATTTCATGAAAACATGAATCACTTGGCCTAGATGTTCTTTCAATCCCTGATAAACTGAAATGGAATGAAATAGACGTAAAACTTTTAAACCACGATAGCCTGAGACTTGAACATTCGTGGGGGCTTGACAAATATCTGTTGATTCCCCCACAAGCCATCTAACCCATTTATTTCATGAAAACATGAATCACTTGGCCTAGAGGTTCTTTGAATCCAAGACAAACCGAAAACGAACAAATAGGCCTATAACTTTTAAACCAAGATAACTTGAGTCTTCAACCTCCATGGGTGTTTACAAATATCTGTTGACTCCACCATAAGCCATCTAGCCCATGTATTTCATGAAAACAAGAATCACCTCGCCTAAAAGTTCTTTTAATAAAAAATAAACCGAAAAGGAACAAATAGGCCTAAAAGTTTTAATCCCAGATAGCTTGACACTTTAACCTCCGTGCGTGCTTGGCAATCATCTGTTGACTCCCCCATAAGCCATCTAACCCATTTATTTCATGAAAACGTGAATCTCTTGATCTAGATGTTCTTTGAATCCATGATAAACAGAAATGGAACAAATATGCCTAGAACTTTTAAACCACGATAGATTGAGTCTTCAACCTCTGCGGGTACGTTGACAAACATCTGTTGATTCCCCCGCAATACATCTAACCCATGCATTTCATTAAAACATGAATCGCTTGGCCAAGAAGTTCTTCGAAGCCAAGATAAATCAAAAAGGAACAAATAGGCCAACAACTTTTATACCACGATTGCTTGACTCTTCAACCTTCGTGGGTGCTTGACAAACATCAGTTGACTCCCCCATAAGCCGTCTAACCCAAGAATTTCATTAAAACATGAATCACTTGGCCTAGAAGTTCTTTCAATCCAAGATAAACCAAAAAGAACAAATAGGCCTACAACTTTTAAACCATGATTCCTTGATTCTTCAACCACTATGGGTGCTTGACAAATATCTGTTGACTCCCCCATAAGCCGTCTAACACATGAATTTCATGAAAACATCAATCACTTGGCCTAGATGTTCTTTGAATCCATGATAAACAGAAATGGAGCAAATATGCCTACAAATTTTAAACCACGATAGATTGAGTCTTCAACCTCCGTGTGTGCTTTGACAAACATCTGTTGATTCCCTCGCAAGCCATCTAGCCCATGTACTACATTAAAACATGAATCAATTGGCCTAGAAGTTCTTTGAATCCAAGATAAACCGAAAATGAACAAATAGGCCGATAACTTTTAAATCATGATAGCTTGAGTCTTCAACCTAGTTGGTGCTCGACAAACATCTGTTGACTCCCCCATAAGCCGTCTAACGCATGAATTTCATGAAAACATCAAACACTTGGCCTAGATGTTCTTTGAATCCATGATAAACTGAAATGGAGCAAATATGCCTACAACTTTTAAACCACGATAGATTGAGTCTTCAACCTCCGTGTTTGCTTTGACAAACAACTATTGATTCCCTCGCAAGCCATCTAACCCATGTACTACATTAAAACATGAATCAATTGGCCTAGAAGTTCTTTGAATCCAGGATACACTTAAAAGGAACAAATAGGCCTACAACTTTTAAACCACGATAGCTTGAGTCTTCAACCTCCGTGGGTGCTTTGACAAACATCTGTTGATTCCCCCACAAGAAATCCAACCCACGTATTTCATGAAAACATGAATCACTTGGCCTAGAAGTTCTTTGAATCCAAGATAAATCGAAAAAGAACAAATAGGCCGATAACTTTTAAACCATGGCAGCTTAAGTCTTCAACCTCTGTGGGTGCTTGACAAACATCTGTTGACTCCCCCATAAGCCGTCTAACCCATGAATTTCATGAAAGCATCAATCACTTGGCCTTGATTTTCTTTGAATCCATGATAAACAGAAATGGAGCAAATATGCCTACATCTTTTAAACCACGATAGATTGAGTCTGCAACCTCCGTGGGTGCTTTTACAAACACCTGTTGATTCCCTCGCAAGCCATCTAACCCATGTACTACATTAAAACATGAATCACTTGGCCTAGAAGTTCTTTGAATCCAGGATAAACTTAAAAGGAACAAATAGGCCTACAACTTTTAAACCACGATAGCTTGAGTCTTCAACCTCCGTGGGTGCTTTGAGAAACATCTGTTGATTCCCCCGCAAGAAATCTAATCCATGTATTTCATGAAAACATGAATCACTAGGCCTAGAAGTTCTTTAAATCCAAGATAAATCGAAAAAGAACAAATAGGCCGATAACTTTTAAACCGTGGCAGCTTAAGTCTTCAACCTCTGTGGGTGCTTGACAAACATCTGTTGACTCCCCCATAAGCCGTCTAACCCATGAATTTCATGAAAGCATCAATCACTTGGCCTTGATTTTCTTTGAATCCATGATAAACAGAAATGGAGCAAATATGCCTACAACTTTTAAACCACGATAGATTGAGTCTTCAACCTCCATGTGTGCTTTGACAAACATCTGTTGATTCCCTCGCAAGCCATCTAGCCCATGTACTACGTTAAAACATGAATCACTTGCCCTAGAAGTTCTTTGAATCCAAGATAAACCGAAAATGAACAAATAGGCCGATAACTTTTAAATCATTATAGCTTGAGTCTTCAACCTAGTTGGTGCTTGACAAACATCTGTTGACTCCCCCATAAGCCGTCTAACGCATGAATTTCATGAAAACATCAAACACTTGGCCTAGATGTTCTTTGAATCCATGATAAACAGAAATGGAGCAAATATGCCTACAACTTTTAAACCACGATAGATTGAGTCTTCAACCTCCGTGTTTGCTTTGACAAACAACTATTGATTCCCTCGCAAGCCATCTAACCCATGTACTACATTAAAACATGAATCAATTGGCCTAGAAGTTCTTTGAATCCAGGATACACTTAAAAGGAACAAATAGGCCTACAACTTTTAAACCACGATAGCTTGAGTCTTCAACCTCCGTGGGTGCTTTGACAAACATCTGTTGATTCCCCCGCAAGAAATCCAACCCACGTATTTCATGAAAACATGAATCACTTGGCCTAGAAGTTCTTTGAATCCAAGATAAATCGAAAAAGAACAAATAGGCCGATAACTTTTAAACCATGGCAGCTTAAGTCTTCAACCTCTGTGGGTGCTTGACAAACATCTGTTGACTCCCCCATAAGCCGTCTAACCCATGAATTTCATGAAAGCATCAATCACTTGGCCTTGATTTTCTTTGAATCCATGATAAACAGAAATGGAGCAAATATGCCTACATCTTTTAAACCACGATAGCTTGAGTCTTCAACCTCCGGGGGTGCTTTGACAAACATCTGTTGATTCCCCCGCAAGAAATCCAACCCACATATTTCATGAAAACATGAATCACTTGGCCTAGAAGTTCTTTGAATCCAAGATAAGTCGAAAAAGAACAAATAGGCCGATAACTTTTAAACCATGGCAGCTTAAGTCTTCAACATCTGTGGGTGCTTGACAAACATCTGTTGACTCCCCCATAAGCCGTCTAACCCATGAATTTCATGAAAGCATCAATCACTTGGCCTTGATTTTCTTTGAATCCATGATAAACAGAAATGGAGCAAATATGCCTACATCTTTTAAACCACGATAGATTGAGTCTTCAACCTCCGTGGGTGCTTTGACAAACACCTATTGATTCCCTCGCAAGCCATCTAACCCATGTACTACATTAAAACATGAATCACTTGGCCTAGAAGTTCTTTGAATCCAGGATAAACTTAAAAGGAACAAATAGGCCTACAACTTTTAAACCACGATAGCTTGAGTCTTCAACCTCCGTGGGTGCTTTGAGAAACATCTGTTGATTCCCCCGCAAGAAATCTAATCCATGTATTTCATGAAAACATGAATCACTAGGCCTAGAAGTTCTTTGAATCCAAGATAAATCGAAAAAGAACAAATAGGCCGATAACTTTTAAACCATGGCAGCTTAAGTCTTCAACCTCTGTGGGTGCTTGACAAACATCTATTGACTCCCCCATAAGCCGTCTAACCCATGAATTTCATGAAAGCATCAATCAGTTGGCCTTGATTTTCTTTGAATCCATGATAAACAGAAATGGAGCAAATATGCCTACATCTTTTAAACCACGATAGATTGAGTCTTCAACCTCCGTGGGTGCTTTGACAAACACCTATTGATTCCCTCGCAAGCCATCTAACCCATGTACTACATTAAAACATGAATCACTTGGCCTAGAAGTTCTTTGAATCCAGGATAAACTTAAAAGGAACAAATAGGCCTACAACTTTTAAACCACGATAGCTTGAGTCTTCAACTTCCGAGGGTGCTTTCAGAAACATCTGTTGATTCCCCCGCAAGAAATCTAATCCATGTATTTCATGAAAACATGAATCACTAGGCCTAGAAGTTCTTTGAATGCAAGATAAACCGAAAACGAATAAATAGGCCGATAACTTTTAAACCATGATAGCTTGAGTCTTCAACCTCTGAGGGTGTTCGACAAACATCTGTTGACTCCCCCATAAGCCGTCTAACCCATGAATTTCATGAAAACATCAATCACTTGGCCTAGAAGATCTTTGAATCCATGATAAACAGAAAAGAACAAATATGCCTACATCTTTTAAACCACGATAGATTGAGTCTTCAACCTCCGTGTTTGCTTTGACAAACAACTATTGATTCCCTCGCAAGCCATCTAACCCATGTACTACATTAAAACATGAATCAATTGGCCTAGAAGTTCTTTGAATCCAGGATACACTTAAAAGGAACAAATAGGCGTACAACTTTTAAACCACGATAGCTTGAGTCTTCAACCTCCGTGGGTGCTTTGACAAACATCTGTTGATTCCCCCGCAAGAAATCCGACCCACGTATTTCATGAAAACATGAATCACTTGGCCTAGAAGTTCTTTGAATCCAAGATAAATCGAAAAAGAACAAATAGGCCGATAACTTTTAAACCATGGCAGCTTAAGTCTTCAACCTCTGTGGGTGCTTGACAAACATCTGTTGACTCCCCCATAAGCCGTCTAACCCATGGATTTCATGAAAACATCAATCACTTGGCCTAGATGTTCTTTGAATCCATGATAAACAGAAAAGAACAAATATGCCTACAACTTTTAAACCACGATAGATTGAGTCTTCAACCTCCGTGGGTGCTTTGACAAACAACTGTTGATTCCGTCGCAAGCCATCTAACCCATGTACTACATTAAAACATGAATCACTTGGCCTAGAAGTTCTTTGAATCCAGGATAAACTTAAAAGGAACAAATAGGCCTACAACTTTTAAACCACGATAGCTTGAGTCTTCTACCTCCGTGGGTGCTTTGACAAACATCTGTTGATTCCCCCGCAAGAAATCCGACCCACGTATTTCATGAAAACATGAATCACTTGGCCTAGAAGTTCTTTGAATCCAAGATAAATCGAAAAAGAACAAATAGGCCGATAACTTTTAAACCATGGCAGCTTAAGTCTTCAACCTCTGTGGGTGCTTGACAAACATCTGTTGACTCCCCCATAAGCCGTCTAACCCATGAATTTCATGAAAGCATCAATCACTTGGCCTTGATTTTCTTTGAATCCATGATAAACAGAAATGGAGCAAATATGCCTACATCTTTTAAACCACGATAGATTGAGTCTGCAACCTCCGTGGGTGCTTTTACAAACACCTATTGATTCCCTCGCAAGCCATCTAACCCATGTACTACATTAAAACATGAATCACTTGGCCTAGAAGTTCTTTGAATCCAGGATAAACTTAAAAGGAACAAATAGGCCTACAACTTTTAAACCACGATAGCTTGAGTCTTCAACCTCCGTGGGTGCTTTGAGAAACATCTGTTGATTCCCCCGCAAGAAATCTAATCCATGTATTTCATGAAAACATGAATCACTAGGCCTAGAAGTTCTTTGAATCCAAGATAAACCGAAAACGAATAAATAGGCCGATAACTTTTAAACCGTGGCAGCTTAAGTCTTCAACCTCTGTGGGTGCTTGACAAACATCTGTTGACTCCCCCATAAGCCGTCTAACCCATGAATTTCATGAAAGCATCAATCACTTGGCCTTGATTTTCTTTGAATCCATGATAAACAGAAATGGAGCAAATATGCCTACAACTTTTAAACCACGATAGATTGAGTCTTCAACCTCCATGTGTGCTTTGACAAACATCTGTTGATTCCCTCGCAAGCCATCTAGCCCATGTACTACGTTAAAACATGAATCACTTGCCCTAGAAGTTCTTTGAATCCAAGATAAACCGAAAATGAACAAATAGGCCGATAACTTTTAAATCATGATAGCTTGAGTCTTCAACCTAGTCGGTGCTTGACAAACATCTGTTGACTCCCCCATAAGCCGTCTAACGCATGAATTTCATGAAAACATCAAACACTTGGCCTAGATGTTCTTTGAATCCATGATAAACAGAAATGGAGCAAATATGCCTACAACTTTTAAACCACGATAGATTGAGTCTTCAACCTCCGTGTTTGCTTTGACAAACAACTATTGATTCCCTCGCAAGCCATCTAACCCATGTACTACATTAAAACATGAATCAATTGGCCTAGAAGTTCTTTGAATCCAGGATACACTTAAAAGGAACAAATAGGCCTACAACTTTTAAACCACGATAGCTTGAGTCTTCAACCTCCGTGGGTGCTTTGACAAACATCTGTTGCTTCCCCCGCAAGAAATCCAACCCACGTATTTCATGAAAACATGAATCACTTGGCCTAGAAGTTCTTTGAATCCAAGATAAATCGAAAAAGAACAAATAGGCCGATAACTTTTAAACCATGGCAGCTTAAGTCTTCAACCTCTGTGGGTGCTTGACAAACATCTGTTGACTCCCCCATAAGCCGTCTAACCCATGAATTTCATGAAAGCATCAATCACTTGGCCTTGATTTTCTTTGAATCCATGATAAACAGAAATGGAGCAAATATGCCTACATCTTTTAAACCACGATAGCTTGAGTCTTCAACCTCCGTGGGTGCTTTGACAAACATCTGTTGATTCCCCCGCAAGAAATCCAACCCACATATTTCATGAAAACATGAATCACTTGGCCTAGAAGTTCTTTGAATCCAAGATAAGTCGAAAAAGAACAAATAGGCCGATAACTTTTAAACCATGGCAGCTTAAGTCTTCAACATCTGTGGGTGCTTGACAAACATCTGTTGACTCCCCCATAAGCCGTCTAACCCATGAATTTCATGAAAGCATCAATCACTTGGCCTTGATTTTCTTTGAATCCATGATAAACAGAAATGGAGCAAATATGCCTACATCTTTTAAACCACGATAGATTGAGTCTTCAACCTCCGTGGGTGCTTTGACAAACACCTATTGATTCCCTCGCAAGCCATCTAACCCATGTACTACATTAAAACATGAATCACTTGGCCTAGAAGTTCTTTGAATCCAGGATAAACTTAAAAGGAACAAATAGGCCTACAACTTTTAAACCACGATAGCTTGAGTCTTCAACCTCCGTGGGAGCTGGACAAACATCTGTTGATTCCCCGACAAGCAATCTAACCCATGTATTTCATGAAAACATGAATCACTAGGCCTAGAAGTTCTTTGAATCCAAGATAAATCGAAAAAGAACAAATAGGCCGATAACTTTTAAACCATGGCAGCTTAAGTCTTCAACCTCTGTGGGTGCTTGACAAAGATCTGTTGACTCCCCCATAAGCCGTCTAACCCATGAATTTCATGAAAGCATCAATCACTTGGTCTTGATTTTCTTTGAATCCATGATAAACAGAAATGGAGCAAATATGCCTACCTCTTTTAAACCACGATAGATTGAGTCTTCAACCTCCGTGGGTGCTTTGACAAACACCTATTGATTCCCTCGCAAGCCATCTAACCCATGTACTACATTAAAACATGAATCACTTGGCCTAGAAGTTCTTTGAATCCAAGATAAACTTAAAAGGAACAAATAGGCCTACAACTTTTAAACCACGATAGCTTGAGTCTTCAACTTCCGTGGGTGCTTTCAGAAACATCTGTTGATTCCCCCGCAAGAAATCTAATCCATGTATTTCATGAAAACATGAATCACTAGGCCTAGAAGTTCTTTGAATGCAAGATAAACCGAAAACGAATAAATAGGCCGATAACTTTTAAACCATGATAGCTTGAGTCTTCAACCTCTGAGGGAGTTCGACAAACATCTGTTGACTCCCCCATAAGCCGTCTAACCCATGAATTTCATGAAAACATCAATCACTTGGCCTAGAAGATCTTTGAATCCATGATAAACAGAAAAGAACAAATATGCCTACATCTTTTAAACCACGATAGATTGAGTCTTCAACCTCCGTGTTTGCTTTGGCAAACAACTATTGATTCCCTCGCAAGCCATCTAACCCATGTACTACATTAAAACATGAATCAATTGGCCTAGAAGTTCTTTGAATCCAGGATACACTTAAAAGGAACAAATAGGCGTACAACTTTTAAACCACGATAGCTTGAGTCTTCAACCTCCGTGGGTGCTTTGACAAACATCTGTTGATTCCCCCGCAAGAAATCCGACCCACGTATTTCATGAAAACATGAATCACTTGGCCTAGAAGTTCTTTGAATCCAAGATAAATCGAAAAAGAACAAATAGGCCGATAACTTTTAAACCATGGCAGCTTAAGTCTTCAACCTCTGTGGGTGCTTGACAAACATCTGTTGACTCCCCCATAAGCCGTCTAACCCATGGATTTCATGAAAACATCAATCACTTGGCCTAGATGTTCTTTGAATCCATGATAAACAGAAAAGAACAAATATGACTACAACTTTTAAACCACGATAGATTGAGTCATCAACCTCCGTGGGTGCTTTGACAAACAACTGTTGATTCCGTCGCAAGCCATCTAACCCATGTACTACATTAAAACATGAATCACTTGGCCTAGAAGTTCTTTGAATCCAGGATAAACTTAATAGGAACAAATAGGCCTACAACTTTTAAACCACGATAGCTTGAGTCTTCAACCTCCGTGGGTGCTTTGACAAACATCTGTTGATTCCCCCGCAAGAAATCTAACCCATGTATTTCATGAAAACGTGAATCACTAGGCCTAGAAGTTCTTTGAATCCAAGATAAACCGAAAACGAATAAATAGGCCGATAACTTTTAAACCATCATAGCTTGAGTCTTCAACCTCTGTGGGTGTTTGACAAACATCTGTTGACTCCCCCATAAGCCGTCTAACCCATGAATTTCATGAAAACATCAATCACTTGGCCTAGATGATCTTTGAATCCATGATAAACAGAAAAGAACAAATATGCCTACAACTTTTAAACCCTGATAGATTGAGTCTTCAACCTCCGTGGGTGCTTTGACAAACAACTGTTGATTCCCTCGCAAGCCATCTAACCCATGTATTTAATGAAAACATGAATCACTTGGCCGAGAAGTTTTTTGAATCCAAGATAAACCAAAAACGAACAAATAGCCTATAACTTTTAAACCAAGATAGCTTGAGTCTTCAACCTCCATGGGTGTTTGACAAACATCTGTTGACTCCTCCATTAGCCATCTAACCCATGTATTTCAGGAAAACAAGATTCACTTGTGCTAAAAGTTCTTTTAATATAAAATAAACCGAAAAAGAACAAATAGGCCTAAAAGTTTTAAACCACGATAGCTTGAGTCTTTAATCTCCATGGGTGCTTGACAAACATCTGTTGACTCCCCCAAAAGTCATTTAACCGATGTATTTCACGAAAACATGAATCACTTGATCTAGATGTTCTTTGAATCCATGATAAACAGAAATAGAACAAATATGCCTACAACTGTTAAACCACGATGGTTTGAGTCTTCAACCGCTGTGGGTGCTTTGACAAACATCTGTTGATTCCTACGCAAGCCATCTAACCCATGTATTTCATTAAAACATGAATCACTTGGCCTAGAAGTTCTTTGAATCCATGATAAACTGAAATGGAACAAACATGCCTACAATTTTAAACCACGATAGCTTGAGTCTTCAACCTCTGTCGGTGCTTGACAAACATCTGTTGATTCCCCCAAAAGCCTTCTGACTCATGTATTCCATGAAAACATGAATCACTTAGACTAGAAGTTCTTTGAATCCAAGATAAACAGAAAACGAACAAATAGGCCTATAACATTTAAACCAAGATAGCTTGAGTCTTCAACCTCCATGGGTGTTTGACAAACACATGCTGACTTCGCCATAAGCCATCTAACCCATGTATTTCAAGAAAACAAGAATCACTTGGCCTAAAAGTTCTTTTAATCAAAAATAAACCGGAAAAGATCAAATAGGCCTAAAAGTTTTAAACCACGATAGCTTGACTCTTTAATCTCCTTGGGTGGTTGACAAACATCTGTTGACTCCCCCATAAGTCATCTAACCCATGTATTTCATGATAGCATGAATCACTTGGCCTAGAAGTTCTTTGAATCCAAGATAAACCGAAAACAAACAAATAGGCCTATCAGTATCAATCCTAGATAGTTTTAGTCTTTAATCTCCGTGCGTGCTTGGCAAACATCTGTTGACTCCCCCATAAGCCATCTAACTCATGTATTTTATGAAAACATGAATCACTTGGTGTAACATCCCTAAATTTCATATGTTATGACTTAGTTAACTTCTTTGGATGAGTTGTATGTTTTGTTACAGAAATGGTGATAGATTGAGTTAGAATAATTAATTTGAGATTCTGGCTATACCGGTGAACTCGGTAGAACGTAAGGAAGAAATAGGTGAAATTTAAACTCTTATATTTACTCTGGCTAAGTTAGGACCTACTGGTAAATTAAATTTTCTTTAGGACCTATTGGAAATTCTTAGAAATCACAAGGATATTTTAGTCTTTTTACACCTTAGTGGCAAATTAGTGATTCTTCCCTTTAGTGAGGGGCAAGATAGATATTTCAACCTCCCCTCCCTCTTGAAATGGGGAACCGGCCCCCTTGGATGACACAATGTCATCTTCCCCAAAATTTAAGACAAGCTCCATAGCCAAGCTAGCTTCAAGAGTTCAAGGTCCAAAAGTAAGTATTTTTATATACCTTTTGGCTTAGGTTATTTGATGGTTGTTGATCACTATGATCTCTTCTTCAACCCTATAGTATTAGTTTCTTGAGAAACTCATTTTCATCTCTAAGAATCAAGAACACCCATGTCTAAAAGTTGGTTGTTTTGATTGAGTGTTTTGAAGGAAGTTGAAGGGAAGGTTGCCTTGACTACCAATCCCATCTTGGAATCAAGTTTAGAACATTTTAAGGTTAGTGTGGATTTACTTGTGCTATTGTATGATGTTCTTAGAGTGAAAGTGTATAATGTATGATTAAGCTTGAATCTAGGGTTTTCACCTATGCTTGAGGTTGGATGTGTTTTTATTACATGTTTTCAAGGATTAGGGTTTAGGAAAAATGAGTGGTATGGTTGGTATATTTTGATGGATTTGAGGACATGATTTCCAAGGGAAAACTTGGGTTCTAGGTATGTGTTGGGCGTGGCACTATTCCTGCCCAGAAGGCCAACCACGGCCGTGGTCCCCACCACGGTCTGGCCATGGTCCTCTCTGGAAAGGAAGTGTTAATGTCTCGTGCCCAACCACGGCCGTGGTCCCCACCACGGGCTGGCCGTGGTTGGCTCTGGAAAGGAAAATGTTGTGTGCTGAAATCTGACCACGGGTGTGGTGGCCACCAAGGGCTGGCCGTGGTCCAGACCACAGGCGTGGTGCCAACCAGGGGCAGGCCATGGTTGACTCTGTTTGTGTTTTTGTGGTGCATTTGTCTATTGTTTTAATACCATATGCTATGTTTAGGGTTAAGGATGACTTAGTACCATGATGAGATGTCTAGCTAAGTAAAAATGTTTGATAGAATTGAGTATAATGGTTACGTGTTGTATATGCTTAAGTTGGTTACATGTGATGTTATTATGATATTATGAATGAGCATGATATGACTATGAAAACATTGCATTGCATAGCGAGGTGGCCTAACCGGAAGGGGTTAGTGTACAAGAATGAGGGGTGCCTAGCTAATGAGCTAGATGGAAATGAAATGGCATACTTATTTGCATTGCATTGAGAGGTGGCCTAACCGAAAGGGGTTAGTGTACAAGAACGAGGGGTGCCTAGCTTATGAGCTAGATGGAAATGTAATGGCATGACACATTGCATATGCATATTGCGAGGGCCTAACCGTAAGGGGTTAGTGCACAACAAGAGGAGTGGAGAAAGAAAAAGTGTGAATAAAAGGTGTGAACATCATGTGCATTCATTCATTGCATTGGTTGGTTGGTGTTACTTGTTATATTGTGAGTTGTGTTATACTTGCTCTCTACTTACATATATACTTTATATGCAAGTTTATTCATATTCACTGGGAAGTTGTTCTCACCACCTCTTTCTTAGATTCGCAGGAACACCCCGGACCCTCTATGGGTTAAGTACGGAGGATTCTGTTGCTTTATTTTGAGATCCATATTTTGGTGGAGTTAAACTCCGTGATGTAACTATAACAGGATGTGTATTATTTTGATGTAGATATGACAGGGAACTGAATACTACTATTGATGTACTCGGTTCTGTAGATGTTTAGTGTGCTCAGTCAGGATAGTGTTTAGAGTATACTTGTCTAACATTTCATACTCTGATAATATTTTTGGTTGAGATCTGAGATCTCTTGTTGATGTATGTGTATGTGTATATATATAATATATGTACTCTGGTTGGTTTGGAATGATTGTTTGGAAATTCGCTGCTTATGTTTATAACGTGTGGTGATGTTAGAGAAACAAAGGGAATGCTGCCAAAATTTTCTATATTTATATATTCCACGTAAGACTTATGTGTTGGTAAATAACATAGTAACTAATAGGTCTTACATTTTTGGTATCAAAGCAGTTCTTCCTAGAGGACTGTAACATATGGGTCTAGAGTTATACTGAGCACTTAGGATGTATGCCTATAGCTTTTCATATACTTCTGATATATTGCATGTGGGGAGTTGGGACTGATCAACCCGATATTTTTTGTGCTGTATACAGAGTTATGAGAGGACTAGGGCGAACACGTAGTGGAGGCCGAGGCAGAGGCCGAGGCCATCCCACTGCAAATACTAATGAAGGTGATGGTCCGGTGGCTGTGCTTGCACATTTGGCTCAAGCCATAGACCGTATGCCTGGACCTCAGCATGATGGCAATCCTAATGCGGGACTTGTCGTTCCTCAACAGTTGGGACTGACGGAGTTTTGCAAGAGGGATCCCCCATCTTTTTGTGGGAACTATGACCCAATGGCCGCTAAGAGGTGGGTGAAACATCTTGAGAAGATTTTCAAGGCCATGCAGTGTACTGAAGAGCATAAAGTTATCTTTGCTGCTTATAAGTTGGAGGATGAAGCTGAACATTGGTGGGAGGCTTCTCATCCTGGATTACTCCTACGTGAGGATCCCATCACTTGGGAGACATTTAAGATGACATTTCTGCGGAAGTATTTCCCTGCAAATGTTAGAATCCAAAAGGAACAAGAGTTTATGCACTTGACATAGGGAGATCTCACAGCTGGTCAGTATGTAGCTAAGTCTGATGAATTGTCTAAATACTCTAGTTACCTGCAAAATGGACCGAATGAGATTTGGAAGTCCATTCAGTTTGAGAGGGGACTTGAGTTTGAGTTGAGAAAGGCTGTTGCTGGTTTTGAGATTAGGGAGTTTGCTTCCCTGGTTAAGAAGTGTTTGATTATGGAAGAGTGCATGAATCCTGTTGTTGAGAGCAGTCAGGGAATTAGGAAGAGAAAGGCGGAAGTTACTCAGCCTGTACGAGGTATTAAGAAGGCTAAGGTGGAATTGTGTAAGACGTGTGGGAAACCGCATCAAGGTGCTTGTCGGGCGAATGTATGTTTTGTTTGTGGCCAGAAGGGACACATTGCAAAATACTGCCCACAGCAAATAGTGATCTGCTTCAAGTGCCAGCAGAAGGGGCACACTTCCCGAAATTGCCCACAGATTTCTAAGGCACCAGTTCCTACCCCTAGACCACTTACCCAAGGGCGAGTGTTTACCCTCAGTGGGGCAGAGGCACAGGCGGAGGATTTGATCCAAGGTATGTGCTTACTGAATGGTCAAAACTTAATTGTACTATTTGACTCTGGGGCAACCCATTCATTCGTTTCTAATGCATGTGTGAAGTCCTTGAGTCTAACCACTACTTCCTTACCTTACACACTGTCAGTTACTACTCCTGCTAAGGATAAGATTCTCACCACCCACATTTGTTTAAACTGTAAATTTGTGGTCCAGAACCGAACCTTTGTTGTTAACTTGTTTTGTTTACCATTGAGAGGGTTAGATATTATCTTGGGTATGGATTGGCTCGCAACCAACCAAGTGTTGTTAGATTGTTGTAATAAGATTGTCATTATTCCTCCTGTTACAAACCATACACTGATTCCTGAAATTTCCATGTTACCCAAAGTGTCAGAGTTGAACCATTGCCTGATGGATGGGAGTCAAGTATACATGGTACTATTTTCTTTAGACTTAGAGGTCCAGTCAGAATTGGTCGGAGTACCAATAGTGAGTGAATTCATGGATGTCTTTCCTAAGGAGATTCCTAGTTTACCACCTGATAGAGAGGTAGAGTTTGTTATAGACTTAGTACCGGGAGCCGGACCTATGTCTGTAGCACCTTATAGAATGTCACCATTGGAACTAGGCGAACTCAAGAAACAAGTAGAGGAACTATTGGAAAGGGGATTCATTAGACCCAGTGTGTCTCCATGGGGAGCACCTGTGTTGTTGGTGAAAAAGAAGGATGGGAGTATGAGGTTGTGTGTGGACTACTGGCAGTTGAATAAGATTACTATAAAGAATAGGTACCCGCTACCTCGGATAGATGACTTACTTGACTAACTTAGAGATGCCACGGTATTCTCTAAGATTGATATTCGTTCTGGTTACCATCAAATTAAGATAAAGCCAGATGATGTACCAAAGTCTGCTTTTAGAACTAGGTATGGACACTATGAGTACTTGGTGATGCCATTTGGTTTAACCAATGCTCCAGCGGTGTTTATGGATTACATGAATAGAATTTTCAGACTGTACCTAGACAAGTTTATGGTAGTGTTCATAGATGATATTCTCATATATTCGCAGACAGTGGAAGAACATGAGGAACATCTTAGAATAGTACTGCAGATACTCAGAGAGAGGAAACTGTATGCTAAACCTAAGAAGTGTGAATTTTGGTTGAATGAAGTGAAGTTTCTAGGGCACACTATATCCTAGGACGGGGTAGCAGTGGACTCTAGTAAGGTTGAGGCAGTAGTACAGTGGGAGCGACCAAAGTCGGTTACTAAGATTAGAAGTTTTCTAGGATTAGCTGGATACTACCGGAAGTTCATTCAGGGTTTTTCTCAGTTGGCACTTCCTTTAACTGAATTGACCCGGAAAGGACAAGCTATGGTATGGAGTGAAAAGTGTGAGAAGAGTTTTCTGGAACTCAAACATAGATTAACTACAGCTCCAGTATTAGTTATTGCTGGCCTATCCAGAGATTTGGAGGTGTATTGTGATGCCTCTAAATTGGGCTTAGGATATGTGTTAATGCAGGATAAGAAGGTAGTGGCTTATGCATCTAGACAACTTAGAACTCATGAGAAAAATTATCCGACCCATGACCTAGAACTTGCAGCCATAGTTTTTGCACTTAAGATCTGGAGACATTATTTGTATGGTGTAAATTTTGAGGTGTTCAGTGATCATAAGAGTTTGAAGTATCTGTTTGATCAGAAGGAGCTGAACATGAGACAAAGAAGGTGGATGGAATACTTAAAGGATTATGACTTTGAGCTGAAGTATCATCCTTGCAAGGCCAACGTTGTGGCTGATGCCCTCAGTAGGAAGTCTCTGCAAGTATCTCAGATGATGGTGCATGAGTTAGACCTGGTAGAGCAATTTCGAGACCTTAGTATACAAATGGATATGAGTAGTGTGACGCTGAGATTAGCTTTATTGGAAATCTCATGCGACCTTAAGGATCAGATTAGACTTGAACAAAGTTTGGATAAGGAACTACAAGATCGTAGGGTCTCAATAGCTTTTTCTTTAGAGGATGATGGATTAATTAGGTTTAGACAAAGGATTTGTGTTCCTAAAGGGGGAAACCTTAAGGAACAAATTCTGGAGGAAGCTCATAAGAGTAAGTTCTCGATACATCCTGGTATGACTAAGATGTATCAAGATTTGAAAGAAAGATTTTAGTGGCCGGGAATGAAAAGAGATGTGGCTGAGTATGTGGCCAAATGTTTGAATTGTCAAAAAGTCAAGATTGAACACCAGAAACCAGCCGGAATGCTCCAACCTTTAGAAATTCCAGAGTGGAAGTGGGACAAAATAACCATGGACTTTGTGACCAGTTTACCTAGGATACAGAGGGGTTATGATGCTATATGGGTCATTGTGGATAGACTGACTAAGTCTGCCCATTTTCTTCCCATTAATATTTTTTATTCCCTAGATAAACTTGCTGAGTTATTTGTTGGGGAGATTGTCTGATTACACGGGGTACCATTGAGTATAGTGTCAGATAGAGATCCCAGATTTGCCTCTAGATTTTGGAATGCCTTACATCAGTCTTTTTGGACTAAGTTCAGTTTTAGTACTGCCTATCACCCACAGTCTGATGGTCAGTCCGAGCGGACTATCCAAACGTTAGAAGATATGTTGAGAGCTTGTGTTCTTGAAGATAAGGGTAGTTGGGATAGATATTTACCATTGATAGAGTTTGCTTACAACAACAGTTTCCATTCCAGCATTGGGATGGCACCATATGAGGCACTCTATGGTAGAAAATGTAGGTCACCTCTGTGTTGGTATGAGGTAGGTGAGCGGAACCTGTTAGGACCAGAGTTAGTTCAAGAAACTACCGAAAAGATTAGGGTTATACAAGAGAAAATAAGAATTGCTCAGAGTCGGCAAAAGAGTTATGCTGACAAAAGAAGGCGTCCTCTAGAGTTTGAAGAAGGTGATCATGTATTTCTTAGAGTCTCACCCATGACAGGAATTGGTAGAGCCATTCGAACTAAGAAGTTAAATCCTCGTTTCATTGGTCCGTTTCAAATTCTAAAGTGTATTGGACTTGTAGCTTACCATATAGCTCTTCCTCCACATCTGTCCAATCTCCATCCTGTGTTTCATGTATCCCAGTTGAGAAAGTATGTTCCAGATCTTTCACACAACATTGAGATTGAGTCGGTACAATAGAGAGCTGACCTTACATTTCAGGCTAAGCCAGCTAAGATCATTGACCGCAAGCCATCTAACCCATTTATTTCATGAAAACATGAATCACTTGGCCTATAAGTTCTTTCAATCTATGATAAACAGAAATGTAACAAATATGCCTACACCTTTTAAACCACGATAGATTGAGTCTTCAAACTCCGTGGGTGCTTTGACAAACATCTGTTGATTCCCAAGTAAGCCATCTAACCCATGTATTTCCTTAAAACATGAATCACTTGACCTAGAAGTTCTTTGAATCCAAGATAAACCGAAAAGGAACAAATAGGCCAACAACTTTTAAACCACGATTGCTTGAGACTTCAACCTCTGTGGGTGCTTGACAAACATCTGTTGACTCTCCCAAAAGCCGTCTAACCCATGAATTTCATGAAAACATCAATCACTTGGCCTAGATGTTCTTTGAATCCATGATAAACAGAAATGGAACAAATATGCCTACAACTTTTAAACCACGATAGATTGAGTCTTCAACCTCCGTGGGTGCTTTGACAAACATCTGTTGATTCCCCCGCAAGCCATCCAACCCTTTTATTTCATGAAAACATGAATCACTTGGCCTACATGTTCTTTGAATCCATGATAAACAGAAATGGAACAAATATGCCTACAACTGTTAAACCATGATGGATTGAGTCTTCAACCTCCATGGGCGCTTAACAAACATCTGTTGACTCCCCTAGACGCCATCTAACCCCTGAATTTCACGAAAACATCAATCACTTGCCTAGATGTTCTTTGAATCTATGATAAACATAAATGGAACAAATATGCCTACAACTTTTAAACCACGATAGATTGAGTCTTCAACCTCCGTGGGTGCTTTGACAAACATCTGTTGATTCCCCCACAAGCCATCAAACTCATGTATTTCATGAAAACATGAATCACTTGGCCTAGAAGTTCTTTCAATCTATGATAAACAGAAATGGAACAAATATGCCTAAAACTTTAAACCACAATGGATTGAGTCTTCAACCTCCGTGGGTGCTTGACAAACATCTGTTGATTCCCCCACAAGCCATCTAACCCATGTATTTCATGAAAATATCAATCACTTGGCCTAGAAGTTCTTTGAATCCAAGATAAACCGAGAAGGAACAAATAGGCCAAGAACTTTTAAACCATGATCACATAAGTTTTCAACCTCCGTGGGTGCTTGACAAACATCTGTTGACTCCCCCATAAGCCGTCAAACCCATGAATTTCACGAAAACATCAATCACTTGGCCTAGATGTTCTTTGAATCCATGATAAACAGAAATGGAACAAATATGCCTGCAACTTTTAAACCACGATAGATTGAGTCTTCAACCTCTGTGGGTGCTTTGACAAACATATGTTGACTCCCCCCCAAGCCATGTAACCCATGTATTACATTAAAACATGAATCACTTGGCCTAGAAGTTCTTTGAATCCAGGATAAATTTAAAAGGAACAAATAGGCCTAAAGCTTTTAAACCACGATAGCTTGAGTCTTAAACCTCCGTGGGTGCTTGACAAACATCTGTTGATTCCCCCGCAAGCCGTCTAACCCATGTATTTCATGAAATCATCAATCACTTAGCCTAGATGTTCTTTGAATCCATGATAAACAGAAATGGAACAGATATGCCTACAACTTTTCAACCACGATAGATTGAGTCTTTAAGAAACATATGTTGATTCCCTCGTAAGCCATGTCACCCATGTATTACATTAAAACATGAATCACTTGGCCTAGAAGTTCTTTGAATCCATGATAAACCGAAAATGAACAAATTGGCCAACAACTTTTAAACCACGATTGCTTGAGTCTTCAACCTCTGTGTGTGCTTGACAAACAACTCTTGACTCCCCCATAAGCCGTCAAACCCATGAATTTCATGAAAACATCATTCACTTGGCCTAGATGTTCTTTGAATCCATGATAAACAGAAATGGAACAAATATGCCTGCAACTTTTAAACCACGATAGATTGAGTCTTCAACCTCTGTGGGTGCTTTGACAAACATATGTTGACTCCCCCCCAAGCCATGTAACCCATGTATTACATTAAAACATGAATCACTTGGCCTAGAAGTTCTTTGAATCCAGGATAAACTTAAAAGGAACAAATAGGCCAAGAACTTTTAAACCACGATAGCTTGAGACTTCAACCTCCGTGGGTGCTTTGACAAACATCTGTTGATTCCCCCGCAAGCCATCTAACCCATGTATTTCATGAAAATATGAATCACTTGGCCTAGAAGTTCTTTGAATCGAAGATAAACCGAAAAGGAACAAATAAGCCAACAACTTTTAAACCGTGATCACTTAAGTTTTCAACCTCCGTGGGTGCTTGACCAACATCTGTTGACTCCCCCACAAGCCGTCTCACCCATGAATTTCATGAAAACTTGAATCACTTGGCCTAGATGTTCTTTGAATCCATGATAAACAGAAATTGAACAAATATGCCTACAACTTTTAAACCACGATGGATTGAGTCTTCAACCTCCGTGGGTGCTTGACAAACATCTGTTGATTCCCCCGCAAGCCATCTAAACCATGTATTACATTAAAACATGAATCACTTGGCCTAGAAGTTCTTTTAATCTAGGATAAACGTAAAACTAACAAATAGGCCTACAACTTTTAAACGACGATAGCTTGAGTCTTCAACCTCCGTGGGTGCTTTGACAACCATCTGTTGATTCCCCCGTAAGCCATCCAACACATGTATTTCATGAAAACATGAATCACTTGGCCTAGATGTTCTTTGAATCCATGATAAACAGAAATAGAACAAATATGCCTACAACTTTCAAACCACGATAGATTAGGTCTTCAACCTCCGTGGGTGCTTTAAGAAACATATGTTGATTCCCTCGTAAGCCATGTCACCCATGTATTACATTAAAACATGAATCACTTGGCCTAGAAGTTCTTTGAATCCATGATAAACCGAAAAGGAACAAATTGGCCAACAACTTTTAAACCACGATTGCTTGAGTCTTCAACCTATGTGTGTGCTTGACAAACAACTCTTGACTCCCCCATAAGCCGTCAAACCCATGACTTTCATGAAAACATCAATCACTTGGCCTAGAAGTTCTTACAATCCATGATAAATAGAAATGGAACAAATATGCCTACAACTTTTAAACAACGATAGATAGAGTCTTCAACCTCCGTGGGTGCGTTGACAAACATCTGTTGATTCCCCCGTAAGCCATCTAACCCATGGATTTCATTAAAACATGAATACCTTGGCCTAGAAGTTCTTTGAATCCAGGATAAATTTAAAAGGAACAAATAGGCCTAGAGCTTTTAAACCACGATAGCTTGAGTCTTAAACCTCCGTGGGTGCTTGACAAACATCTGTTGATCCCCCCGCAAGCCGTCTAACCCATGTATTTCGTGAAAACATCAATCACTTGGCCTAGATGTTCTTTGAATCCATGATAAACAGAAATGGAACAAATATGCCTACCACTTTTAAACCACGATAGATTGAGTCTTCAACCTCCGTGGGTGCTTTGACAAACATCTATTCATTCCCCCGTCAGCCATCTAACCCATGGATTTCCTTAAAACATGAATCACTTGGCCTAGAAGTTCTTTGAATCCAAGATAAACCGAAAAGGAAGAAGTAGGCCAACAACTTTTAAACCACGATTGCTTGAGTCTTCAACCTCTATGGGTGCTTGACAAACATTTGTTGACTCCCCCATAAGCCGTCTAACCCATGAATTTCATGAAAACATCAATCACTTGGCCTACATGTTCTTTGAATCCAAAATTAACAGAAATGGAACAAATATGCCTACAAATGTGAAACCACGATGGATTGAGTCTTCAACCTCCATGGGCGCTAGACAAACATCAGTTGACTCGCCCATAAGCCGTCTAACCCATGAATTTCATGAAAACATGAATCACTTGGCCTAGATATTCTTTGAATCCATGATAAACTGAAATGGAACAAATATGCCTACAACTTTTAAACCACGATAGATTGAGTCTTCAACCTTCGTGGGTGCATTGACAAACATATGTTGATTCCCCCGCAAGCCATCAAACCCATGTATTTCATGAAAACAAGAATCACTTGGCCTAGAAGTTCTTTCAATCCATAATACACAGAAATGGAACAAATATGCCTACAACTTTTAAGCCACAATAGATTGAGTCTTCAACCTCCGTGGGTGCATTGACAATCATCTATTGATTCCCCCACAAGCTATCAAACCCATGTATTTCATGAAAACATGAATCACTTGGCCTTGAAGTTCTTTCAATCCATGATAAACTGAAATGGAACAAATATGCCTACAACTTTTAAACAACGATAGATTGAGTCTTTAACCTCCGCGGGTGCGTTGACAAACATCTGTTGATTCCCAAGCAAGCCATCTCACCCATGTATTTCATTAAAACATGAATCACTTGGCCTAGAAGTTCTTTGAATCCAAGATAAATTGAAAAAGAACAAATAGGCCAACAACTTTTAAACCACGATTGCTTGAGTCTTCAACCTCTGTGGGTGCTTGACAAACATCTGTTGACTCCCCTATAAGCCGTCTAACCCATGAATTTCACGAAAACATGAATCACTTGGCCTAGATGTTCTTTGAATCTATAATAAACAGAAATGGAACAAATACTCCTTCAACTTTTAAACCACGATAGATTGAGTCTTCAACGTCCGTGGGTGCATTGACAAACATCTGTTGATTCCCCCGCAAGCCATCAAACCCATGTATTTCATGAAAACAAGAATCACTTGGCCTAGAAGTTCTTTCAATCCATAAAACACAGAAATGGAGCAAATATGCCTACAACTTTTAAACCACAATAGATTGAGTCTTCAACCTCCGTGGGTGCTTTCACAAACATCTGTTGATTACCCCACAAGCCATCAGACCCATGTATTTCATGAAAAAATGAATCACTTGGCCTGGAAGTTCTTTCAATCCATGATAAACAGAAATGGAACAAATATGGCTACAACCTTTAAACCACGATTGCTCAAGTCTTCAACCTCTGTGGATGCTTGACAAACATCTGTTGACTCCCCTATAAGCCGTCAAACCCATGAATTTCACGAAAACATCAATCACTTGGCCTAGATGTTCCTTGAAAATATAATAAACAGAAATGGAACAAATATGTCTACAACTTTTAAACCAAGATAGATTGAGTCTTCAACCTCCATGGGTGCTTTGACAAACATCTGTTGATTCCCCCACAAGCCATCAAACCCATGTATTTCATGAAAACATGAATCACTTGAACTAGAAGTTCTTTCAATCCATTTTAAACAGAAATGGAACAAATATGTCTTCAACTTTTAAACCAAGATAGATTGAGTCTTCAACCTCCGTGGGTGCTTTGACAAACATCTGTTGATTCCCCCACAAGCCATCAAACCCATGTATTTCATGAAAACAAGAATCACTTGAACTAGAAGTTCTTTCAATCCATTTTAAACACAAATGGAACAAATATGTCTACGACTTTTAAACCAAGATAGATTAAGTCTTCAACCTCCGTGGGTGCTTTGACAAACATCTGTTGATTCCCCCACAAGCTATCAAACCCATGTATTTCATGAAAACATGAATCACTTGGCCTTGAAGTTCTTTCAATCCATGATAAACTGTAATGGAACAAATATACCTACAACTTTTAAACAACGATAGATTGAGTCTTCAACCTCCGCGGGTGCGTTGACAAACATCTGTTGATTCTCACGCAAGCCATCTAACCCATGTATTTCATTAAAACATGAATCACTTGGCCTAGAAGTTCTTTGAATCCAAGATAAACTTAAATGGAACAAATATGCCTACAACTTTTACACAACGATAGATAGAGTCTTCAACCTCCGTGGGTGAGTTGACAAACATCTGTTGATTCCCACGCAAGCCATCAAACCCATGTATTCCATCAAAATAAGAATCACTTGGCCTAGAAGTTCTTTCAATCCATAATACACATAAATGGAACAAATATGCCTACAACTTTTAAACCACGATATATTAAGTCTTCAACCTTCGTGGGTGCATTGACAAACATATGTTGATTCCCCCGCAAGCCATCAAACCCATGTATTCCATGAAAACAAGAATCACTTGGCCTAGAAGTTCTTTCAATCCATAATACAGAGAAATGGAACAAATATGCCTACAACTTTTAAGCCACAATAGATTGAGTCTTCAACCTCCGTGGGGGTGCTTTGACAAACGTGTCATGATTCCCCCATAACCCTTAAAACCCATGTATTTCATGAAAACTTGAATCACTTGGCCTAGAAGTTCTTTCAATCCATGATAAACAGAATTGGAACAAATATGCCTACAACTTTTAAACCACGATTGCTTGAGTCTTCAACCTCCGTGGGTGCATTGACAAACATCTGTTGATTCCCCCGCAAGCCATCAAACCCATGTATTTCATGAAAACAAGAATCACTTGGCCTAGAAGTTGTTTCAATCCATGATAAACTGAAATGGAACAAATATGCCTACAACTTTTAAACAACGATAGATTGAGTCTTCAACCTCCGCGGGTGCGTTGACAAACATTTGTTGATTCCCACGCAAGCCATCTAACCCATGTATTTCATTAAAACATGAATCACTTGGCCTACAAGTTCTTTGAATCCAAGATAAACCGAAAAAGAACAAATAGGCCAACAACTTTTAAACCACGATTGTTTGAGTTTTCAACCTCTGTGGTTGCTTGACAAACATCTGTTGACTCCCCTATAAGCCGTCTAACCCATGAATTTCACGAAAACATGAATCACATGGCCTAGATGTTCTTTGAATCTATAATAAACAGAAATGGAACAAATACGCCTTCAACTTTTAAACCACGATAGATTGAGCCTTCAACCTCCGTGGGTTCATTGACAAACATCTGTTGATTCCACCGCAAGCCATCAAACCCACGTATTTCATGAAAACAAGAATCACTTGGCCTAGAAGTTCTTTCAATCCATAAAACGCAGAAATGGAGCAAATATGCCTACAACTTTTAAACCACAATAGATTGTGTCTTCAACCTCCGTGGGTGCATTGACAAACATCTGTTGATTCTCCCGCAAGCCATCAGACCCATGTATTTCATGAAAACATGAATCACTTGGCCTGGAAGTTCTTTCAATCCATGATAAACAGAAATGGAACAAATATGGCTACAACTTTTAAACCACGATTGCTCAAGTCTTCAACCTCTGTGGATGCTTGACAATCATCTGTTGACTCCCCTATAAGCCGTCTAACCCATGAATTTCACGAAAACATCAATCACTTGGCCTAGATGTTCCTTGAATATATAATAAACAGAAATGGAACAAATATGTCTACAACTATTAAACCATGATAGATTGAGTCTTCAACCTTCGTGGGTGCTTTAACAAACATCTGTTGATTCCCCCACAAGCCATCAAACCCATGTATTTCATGAAAACATGAATCACATGAACTAGAAGTTCTTTCAATCCATTTTAAACACAAATGGAACAAATATGTCTTCAACTTTTAAACCAAGATAGATTGAGTCTTCAACCTCCGTGGGTGATTTGACAAACATCTGTTGATTCCCCCACAAGCTATCAAACCCATGTATTCCATGAAAACAAGAATCACTTGGCCTAGAAGTTCTTTCAATCCATAATACAGAGAAATGGAACAAATATGCCTACAACTTTTAAGCCACAATAGATTGAGTCTTCAACCTCCGTGGGGGTGCTTTGACAAACGTGTCATGATTCCCCCATAACCCTTAAAACCCATGTATTTCATGAAAACTTGAATCACTTGGCCTAGAAGTTCTTTCAATCCATGATAAACAGAATTGGAACAAATATGCCTACAACTTTTAAACCACGATTGCTTGAGTCTTCAACCTCCGTGGGTGCATTGACAAACATCTGTTGATTCCCCCGCAAGCCATCAAACCCATGTATTTCATGAAAACAAGAATCACTTGGCCTAGAAGTTGTTTCAATCCATGATAAACTGAAATGGAACAAATATGCCTACAACTTTTAAACAACGATAGATTGAGTCTTCAACCTCCGCGGGTGCGTTGACAAACATTTGTTGATTCCCACGCAAGCCATCTAACCCATGTATTTCATTAAAACATGAATCACTTGGCCTACAAGTTCTTTGAATCCAAGATAAACCGAAAAAGAACAAATAGGCCAACAACTTTTAAACCACGATTGTTTGAGTTTTCAACCTCTGTGGTTGCTTGACAAACATCTGTTGACTCCCCTATAAGCCGTCTAACCCATGAATTTCACGAAAACATGAATCACATGGCCTAGATGTTCTTTGAATCTATAATAAACAGAAATGGAACAAATACGCCTTCAACTTTTAAACCACGATAGATTGAGCCTTCAACCTCCGTGGGTTCATTGACAAACATCTGTTGATTCCACCGCAAGCCATCAAACCCACGTATTTCATGAAAACAAGAATCACTTGGCCTAGAAGTTCTTTCAATCCATAAAACGCAGAAATGGAGCAAATATGCCTACAACTTTTAAACCACAATAGATTGTGTCTTCAACCTCCGTGGGTGCATTGACAAACATCTGTTGATTCTCCCGCAAGCCATCAGACCCATGTATTTCATGAAAACATGAATCACTTGGCCTGGAAGTTCTTTCAATCCATGATAAACAGAAATGGAACAAATATGGCTACAACTTTTAAACCACGATTGCTCAAGTCTTCAACCTCTGTGGATGCTTGACAATCATCTGTTGACTCCCCTATAAGCCGTCTAACCCATGAATTTCACGAAAACATCAATCACTTGGCCTAGATGTTCCTTGAATATATAATAAACAGAAATGGAACAAATATGTCTACAACTATTAAACCATGATAGATTGAGTCTTCAACCTTCGTGGGTGCTTTAACAAACATCTGTTGATTCCCCCACAAGCCATCAAACCCATGTATTTCATGAAAACATGAATCACATGAACTAGAAGTTCTTTCAATCCATTTTAAACACAAATGGAACAAATATGTCTTCAACTTTTAAACCAAGATAGATTGAGTCTTCAACCTCCGTGGGTGATTTGACAAACATCTGTTGATTCCCCCACAAGCTATCAAACCCATGTATTTCATGAAAACATGAATCACTTGGCCTTGAAGTTCTTTCAATCCACGATAAACTGAAATGGAACAAATATACCTACAACTTTTAAACAACGATAGATTGAGTCTTCAACCTCCGCGGGTGCGTTGACAAACATCTGTTGATTCCCACGCAGGCCATGTAACCCATGTATTTCATTAGAACATGAATCACTTGGCCTAGAAGTTCTTTGAATCCAAGATAAACCGAAAAGGAACAAATAGGCCAACAAGTTTTAAACCACGATTGCTTGAGTCTTCAACCTCTGTGGGTGCTTGACAAACATCTGTTGACTCCCCTATAAGCCGTCTAACCCATGAATTTCACGAAAACATGAATCACTTGGCCTAGATGTTCTTTGAATCTATAATAAACAGAAATGGAACAAATATGCCTACAACTTTTAAACCACGATAGAGTGAGTCTTCAACCTTCGTGGGTGCATTGACAAACATATGTTGATTCCCCCGCAAGCCATCAAACCCATGTATTCCATGAAAACAAGAATCACTTGGCCTAGAAGTTCTTTCAATCCATAGTACAGAGAAATGGAACAAATATGCCTACAACTTTTAAACCACAATAGATTGAGTCTTCAACCTCCGTGCGTGCTTTGACAAACATGTGTTGATTCCCCCACAACCCATAAAACCCATGTATTTCATGAAAACATGAATCACTCTGCCTAGAAGTTCTTTCAATCCATGATAAACAGAATTGGAACAAATATGCCTACAACTTTTAAACCACGATTGCTTGAGTCTTCAACCTCCGTGGGTGCATTGACAAACATCTGTTGATTCCCCCGCTAGCCATCAAACCCATGTATTTCATGAAAACAAGAATCACTTGGCCTAGAAGTTCTTCAATCCATAATACACAGAAATGGAACAAATATGCCTCCAACTTTTAAACCACAATAGATTGAGTCTTCAACCTCCGTGGGTGCTTCGACAAACATCTGTTGATTCCCCCACAAGCTATCAAACCCATGTTTTTAATGAAAACATGAATCACTTGGCCTTGAAGTTCTTTCAATACATGATAAACTGAAATGGAACAAATATGCTTACAACTTTTAAACGACGATAGATTGAGTCTTCAACCTCTGCGGGTGCGTTGACAATCATCTGTTGATTCCCACGCAAGCCATCTAACCCATGTATTTCATTAAAACATGAATCACTTGGCCTAGAAGTTCTTTGAATCCAAGATAAACCGAAAAGGAACAAATAGGCCAACAATTTTTAAACCACGATTGCTTGAGTCTTCAACCTCTGTGGGTGCTTGACAAACATCTGTTGACTCCCCTATAAGCCGTCTAACCCATGAATTTCACGAAAACATGAATCATTTGGCCTAGATGTTCTTTGAATATATAATAAACTGAAATGGAACAAATATGCCTACAACTTTTAAACAGCGATAGATTGAGTCTTCAACCTTCGTGGGTGCATTGACAAACATATGTTGATTCCCCCGCAAGCAATCAAACCCATGTATTCCATGAAAACAAGAATCACTTGGCCTAGAAGTTCTTTCAATCCATAATACAGAGAAATGGAACAAATATGCCTACAACTTTTAAACCACAATAGATTGAGTCTTCAACCTCCGTGCGTGCTTTGACAAACATGTGTTGATTCCCCCACAACCCATAAAACCCATGTATTTCATGAAAACTTGAATCACTCTGCCTAGAAGTTCTTTCAATCCATGATAAACAGAATTTGAACAAATATGCCTACAACTTTTAAACCACGATTGCTTGAGTCTTCAACCTCCGTGGGTGCATTGACAAACATCTGTTGATTCCCCCGCTAGCCATTAAACCCATGTATTTCATGAAAACAAGAATCACTTGGCCTAGAAGTTCTTTCAATCCATAATACACAGAAATGGAACAAATATGCCTACAACTTTTAAACCACAATAGATTGTGTCTTCGACCTCCGTGGGTGCTTTGACAAAGATCTGTTGATTCCCCCACAAGCTATCAAACACATATATTTCATGAGAACATGAATCACTTGGCCTTGAAGTTGTTTCAATCCATGATAAACTGAAATGGAACAAATATGCCTACAACTTATAAACAACGATAGATTGAGTCTTCAACCTCTGCGGGTGCGTTGACAAACATCTGTTGATTCCCCCGCTAGCCATCAAACCCATGTATTCCATGAAAACAAGAATCACTTGGCCTAGAAGTTCTTTCAATCCATAATACAGAGAAATGGAACAAATATGCCTACAACTTTTAAACCACAATAGATTGAGTCTTCAACCTCCGTGGGTGCTTTGACAAACATCTATTGATTCTCCCACAAGCTATCAAACCCATGTTTTTAATGAAAACATGAATCACTTGGCCTTGAAGTTCTTTCAATCCATGATAAACTGAAATGGAACAAATATGCCTACAACTTTTAAACAACGATAGATTGAGTCTTCAACCTCTGCGGGTGCGTTGACAAACATCTGTTGATTCCCACGCAAGCCATTGAACCCATGTATTTCATTAAAACATGAATCACTTGGCCTAGAAGTTCTTTGAATCCAAGATAAACCGAAAAGGAACAAATAGGCCAACAACTTTTAAACCACGATTGCTTGAGTCTTCAACCTCTGTGGGTGCTTGACAAACATCTGTTGACTCCCCTATAAGCCGTCAAACCCATGAATTTCACGAAAACATGAATCACTTGGCCAAGATGTTCTTCGAATCTATAATAAACAGAAATCGAACAAATATGCCTACAACTTTTAAACCACGATAGATTGAGTCTTCAACCTTCGTGGGTGCTTTGACAAACATCTGTTGATTCCCCTGCAAGCCATCAAACCCATGTATTCCATGAAAACAAGAATCACTTGGCCTAGAAATTCTTTCAATCCATAATACACAGAAATGGAACAAATATGCTTACAACTTTAAAACCAAGATAGATTGAGTCTTAAACCTCCGTGGGTGCTTTGACAAACATCTGTTGATTCCCCCACATGCTATCAAACCCATGTATTTCATGAAAACATGAATCACTTGGCCTTGAAGTTCTTTCAATCCATGATAAACTGAAATGGAACAAATATGCCTACAACTTTTAAACAACGATAGATTGAGTCTTCAACCTCTGCGGGTGCGTTGAAAAACATCTGTTGATTTCCACGCAAGCCATCTAACCCATGTATTTCAAAAAAACATGAATCACTTAGCCTAGAAGTTCTTTGACTCCAAGATAAACCGAAAAGGAACAAATAGGCCAACAACTTTTAAACCACGATTGCTTGAGTCTTCAACCTCTGTGGGTGCTTGACAAACATCTATTGACTCCCCTATAAGCCGTCTAACCCATGAATTTCACGAAAACATGAATCACTTGGCCTAGATGTTCTTTGAATCTATAATAAAACCCATGTATTTCATGAAAACAAGAATCACTTGGCCTAGAAGTTCTTTCAATCCATAATACACAGAAATGGAACAAATATGCCTACAACTTTTAAGCCACAATAGATTGAGTCTTCAACCTCCGTGGGTGCATTGACAATCATCTGTTGATTCCCCCACAAGCTATCAAACCCATGTATTTCATGAAAACATGAATCACTTGGCCTTGAAGTTCTTTCAATCCATGATAAACTGAAATGGAACAAATATGACTACAACTTTTAAACAACGATAGATTGAGTCTTCAACCACTGCGGGTGCGTTGACAAACATCTGTTGACTCCCCTATAAGCCGTCTAACCCATGAATTTCACGAAATCATCAATCATTTGGCCTAGATGTTCCTTGAATATATAATAAACAGAAATGGAACAAATATGACTACAACTTGTAAACCATGATAGATTGAGTCTTCAACCTCCGTGGGTGCTTTGACAAACATCTGTTGATTCCCCCACAAGCTATCAAACACATATATTTCATGAGAACATGAATCACTTGGCCTTGAAGTTGTTTCAATCCATGATAAACTGAAATGGAACAAATATGCCTACAACTTTTGAACAACGATAGATTGAGTCTTCAACCTTCGCGAGTGCGTTGACAAACATCTGTTGATTCCCACGCAAGCCATCTAACCCATGTATTTCATTAAAACATGAATCACTTGGCCTAGAAGTTCTTTGAATCCAAGATAAACCGAAAAAGAACAAATAGGCCAACACCTTTTAAACAACGATAGATAGAGTCTTCAACCTCCGTGGGTGCGTTGACAAACATCTGTAGATTCCCCCGCAAGCCATCTAACCCATGTATTTCATGAAAACAAAAATCACTTGGCCTAGAAGTTCTTTCAATCCATAATACACAGAAATGGAGCAAATATGCCTACAACTTTTAAACCACAATAGATTGAGTCTTCAACCTCCGTGGGTGCTTTGACAAACATCTGTTGATTCCCCCACAAGTCATCAAACCCATGTATTTCATGAAAACATGAATCACTTGGCCTAGAAGTTCTTTCAATCCATGATAAACTGAAATGGAACAAATATGGCTACAACTTTTAAACCCCGATTGCTCAAGTCTTCAACTTCTGTGGATGCTTGACAAACATCTGTTGACTCCCCTATAAGCCGTCTAACCCATGAATTTCACGAAAACATCAATCACTTGGCCTAGATGTTCCTTGAATATATAATAAACAGAAATGGAACAAATATGTCTACAACTTGTAAACCATGATAGATTGAGTCTTCAACCTCCGTGGGTGCTTTGACAAACATCTGTTGATTCCCCCACAAGCCATCAAACCCATGTATTTCATGAAAACATGAATCACTTGAACTAGAAGATCTTTCAATCCATTTTAAACAGAAATGGGACAAATATGTCTACAACTTTTAAACCAAGATAGATTGAGTCCTCAACCTTCGTGGGTGCTTTGACAAACATCTGTTGATTTCCCCACAAGCCATCAAACCCATGTATTTCATGAAAACATGAATCACTTGAACTACAAGTTCTTTCAATCCATTTTAAACACAAATGGAACAAATATGTCTACAACTTTTAAACCAAGATTGATTGAGTCTTCAACTTCCGTGGCTGCTTTGAGAAACATCTGTTGATTCCCCCACAAGCTATCAAACCCATGTATTTCATGAAAACATGAATCACTTGGCCTTGAAATTCTTTCAATCCATGATAAACTGAAATGGAACAAATATGCCTACAACTTTTAAACAACGATAGATTGAATCTTCAACCTCTGCAGGTGCGTTGACAAACATCTGTTGACTCCCCTATAAGCCGTCTAACCCATGAATTTCACGAAAACATCAATCACTTGGCCTAGATGTTCCTTGAATATATAATAAACTGAAATGGAACAAATATGTCTACAACTTGTAAACCATGATAGATTGAGTCTTCAACCTCCGTGGGTGCGTTGACAAACATCTGTTGATTCCCCCACAAGCCATCAAACCCATGTATTTCATGAAAACATGAATCACTTGAACTACAAGTTCTTTCAATCCATTTTAAACACAAATGGAACAAATATGCCTACAACTTTTAAACCACGATAGATTGAGTATTCAACCTTCGTGGGTGCATTGACAAACATCTGTTGATTCCCCCGCAAGCCATCAAACCCATGTATTCCACGAAAACAAGAATCACTTGGCCTAGAAATTCTTTCAATCCATAGTACACAGAAATGGAAAAAATATGCCTACAACTTTGAAACCAAGATAGATTGAGTCTTCAACCTCCGTGGGTGCTTTGACAAACATCTGTTGATTCCCCCACAACCTATCAAACCCATGTATTTCATGAAAACATGAATCACTTGGCCTTGAAATTCTTTCAATCCATGATAAACTGAAATGGAACAAATATGCCTACAACTTTTAAACAACGATAGATTGAGACTTCAACCTCTGCGGGTGCGTTGACAAACATCTGTTGATTCCCATGCAAGCCATCTAACCCATGTATTTCATTAAAACATGAATCACTTGGCCTAGAAGTTCTTTGAATCCAAGATAAAACGAAAAGGAATAAATAGGCCAACAACTTTTAAACCACGATTGCTTGAGTCTTCAACCTCTGTGGGTGCATTGACAAACATCTGTTGATTCCCCCGCAAGCCATCAAACCCATGTATTCCATGAAAACAAGAATCACTTGGCCTAGAAATTCTTTCAATCCATAATACACAAAAATGGAACAAATATGCCTACAACTTTTAAACCAAGATAGATTGAGTCTTCAACCTCCGTGGGTGCTTTGACAAACATCTGTTGATTCCCCAACAAGCTATCAAACCCATGTATTTCATGAAAACATGAATCACTTGGCCTTGAAGTTCTTTGAATCCAAGATAAACTTAAATGGAATAAATATGCCTACAACTTTTACACAACGATAGATAGAGTCTTCAACCTCCGTGGGTGCGTTGACAAACATCTGTTGATTCCCACGCAAGCCATCAAACCCATGTATTCCATGAAAACAAGAATCACTTGGCCTAGAAGTTCTTTCAATCCATAATACACATAAATGGAACAAATATGCCTACAACTTTTAAACCACGATATATTAAGTCTTCAACCTTCGTGGGTGCATTGACAAACATCTGTTGATTCCCCCGCAAGCCATCAAACCCATGTATTCCATGAAAACAAGAATCACTTGGCCTAGAAGTTCTTTCAATCCTTAATACAGAGAAATGGAACAAATATGCCTACAACTTTTAAGCCACAATAGATTGAGTCTTCAACCTCCGTGGGGGTGCTTTGACAAACGTGTGATGATTCCCCCATAACCCTTAAAACCCATGTATTTCATGAAAACTTGAATCACTTGGCCTAGAAGTTCTTTCAATCCATGATAAACAGAATTGGAACAAATATGCCTACAACTTTTAAACCACGATTGCTTGAGTCTTCAACCTCCGTGGGTACATTGACAAACATCTTTTGATTCCCTCGCAAGCCATCTAACCCATTTATTTCTTGCAAAAATGAATCACTTGGCCTAGAAGTTCTTTCAATCCATGATAAAAAGAAATTGAACAAATAAGGCTACAACTTTTAAAACATAATAGATTGAGTCTTCAACCTCCGTGGATGCTTTGACAAACATCTGTTGATTCCCCGAGTGGCCATCAAACCCATGTATTTCATTAAAACATGAATCACATGGCCTACAAGATCTTTGAATCCAAGATAAACCGAAAAAGAACAAATAGGCCAACAACTTTTAAACCACGATTGTTTGAGTTTTCAACCTCTGTGGTTGCTTGACAAACATCTGTTGACTCCCCTATAAGCCGTCTAACCCATGAATTTCACGAAAACATGAATCACATGGCCTAGATGTTCTTTGAATCTATAATAAACAGAAATGGAACAAATACGCCTTCAACTTTTAAACCACGATAGATTGAGCCTTCAACCTCCGTGGGTGCATTGACAAACATCTGTTGATTCCCCCGCAAGCCATCAAACCCACGTATTTCATGAAAACAAGAATCACTTGGCCTAGAAGTTCTTTCAATCCATAAAACACAGAAATGGAGCAAATATGCCTACAACTTTTAAACCACAATAGATTGAGTCTTCAACCTCCGTGGGTGCTTTGACAAACATCTGTTGATTCTCCCGCAAGCCATCAGACCCATGTATTTCTTGAAAACATGAATCACTTGGCCTGGAAGTTCTTTCAATCCATGATAAACAGAAATGGAACAAATACGGCTACAACTTTTAAACCACGATTGCTCAAGTCTTCAACCTCTGTGGATGCTTGACAATCATCTGTTGACTCCCCTATAAGCCGTCTAACCCATGAATTTCACGAAAACATCAATCACTTGGCCTAGATGTTCCTTGAATATATAATAAACAGAAATGGAACAAATATGTCTACAAGTATTAAACCATGATAGATTGAGTCTTCAACCTTCGTGGGTGCTTTAACAAACATCTGTTGATTCCCCCACAAGCCATCAAACCCATGTATTTCATGAAAACATGAATCACATGAACTAGAAGTTCTTTCAATCCATTTTAAACAGAAATGGAACAAATATGGCTACAACTTTTAAACCAAGATAGATTAAGTCTTCAACCTCCGTGGGTGCTCAGACAAACACCTGTTGATTCCCCTACAAGCCATTAAACCCATGTATTTCATGAAAACGTGAATCATTTGAACTAGAAGTTCTTTCAATCCATTTTAAACACAAATGGAACAAATATGTCTTCAACTTTTAAACCAAGATAGATTGAGTCTTCAACCTCCGTGGGTGATTTGACAAACATCTGTTGATTCCCCCACAAGCTATCAAACCCATGTATTTCATGAAAACATGAATCACTTGGCCTTGAAGTTCTTTCAATCCATGATAAACTGAAATGGAACAAATATACCTATAACTTTTAAACAACGATAGATTGAGTCTTCAACCTCCGCGGGTGCGTTGACAAACATCTGTTGATTCCCTCGCAGGCCATGTAACCCATGTATTTCATTAGAACATGAATCACTTGGCCTAGAAGTTCTTTGAATCCAAGATATACCGAAAAGGAACAAATAGGCCAACAACTTTTAAACCACGATTGCTTGAGTCTTCAACCTCTGTGGGTGCTTGACAAACATCTGTTGACTCCCCTATAAGCCGTCTAACCCATGAATTTCTCGAAAACATGAATCACTTGGCCTAGATGTTCTTTGAATCTATAATAAACAGTAATGGAACAAATATGCCTACAACTTTTAAACCACGATAGAGTGTGTCTTCAACCTTCGTGGGTGCATTGACAAACATATGTTGATTCCCCCGCAAGCCATCAAACCCATGTATTCCATGAAAACAAGAATCACTTGGCCTAGAAGTTCTTTCAATCCATAGTACAGAGAAATGGAACAAATATGCCTACAACTTTTAAACCACAATAGATTGAGTCTTCAACCTCCGTGCGTGCTTTGACAAACATGTGTTGATTCCCCCACAACCCATAAAACCCATGTTTTTCATGAAAACATGAATCACTCTGCCTAGAAGTTCTTTCAATCCATGATAAACAGAATTGGAACAAATATGCCTACAACTTTTAAACCACGATTGCTTGAGTCTTCAACCTCCGTGGGTGCATTGACAAACATCTGTTGATTCCCCCGCTAGCCATCAAACCCATGTATTTCATGAAAACAAGAATCACTTGGCCTAGAAGTTCTTTCAATCCATAATACACAGCAATGGAACAAATATGCCTACAACTTTTAAGCCACAATAGATTGAGTCTTCGACCTCCGTGGGTGCTTTGAGAAAGATCTGTTGATTCCCCCACAAGCTATCAAACACATATATTTCATGAGAACATGAATCACTTGGCCTTGAAGTTGTTTCAATCCATGATAAACTGAAATGGAACAAATATGCCTACAACTTTTAAACAACGATAGATTGAGTCTTCAACCTCTGCGGGTGCATTGACAAACATCTGTTGATTCCCCCGCTAGCCATCAATCCCATGTATTCCATGAAAACAAGAATCACTTGGCCTAGAAGTTCTTTCAATCCATAAGACAGAGAAATGGAACAAATATGCCTACAACTTTTAAACCACAATAGATTGAGTCTTCAACCTCCGTGGGTGCTTTGACAAACATCTATTGATTCTCCCACAAGCTATCAAACCCATGTTTTTAATGAAAACATGAATCACTTGGCCTTGAAGTTCTTTCAATCCATGATAAACTGATATGGAACAAATATGCCTACAACTTTTAAACAACGATAGATTGAGTCTTCAACCTCTGCGGGTGCGTTGACAAACATCTGTTGATTCCCACGCAAGCCATCTAACCCATGTATTTCATTAAAACATGAATCACTTGGCCTAGAAGTTCTTTGAATCCAAGATAAACCGAAAAGGAACAAATAGGCCAACAACTTTTAAACCGCGATTGCTTGAGTCTTGAACCTCTGTGGGTGCTTGACAAACATCTGTTGACTCCCCTATAAGCCGTCAAACCCATGAATTTCACGAAAACAAGAATCACTTGGCCTAGATGTTCTTTGAATCTATTATAAACAGAAATCGAACAAATATGCCTACAACTTTTAAACCACGATAGATTGAGTCTTCAACCTTCGTGGGTGCTTTGACAAACATCTGTTGATTCCCCTGCAAGCCATCAAACCCATGTATTCCATGAAAACAAGAATCACTTGGCCTAGAAATTCTTTCAATCCATAATACACAGAAATGGAACAAATATGCCTACAACTTTTAAACCAAGATAGATTGAGTCTTAAACCTCCGTGGGTGCTTTGACAAACCTCTGTTGATTCCCCCACATGCTATCAAACCCATGTATTTCATGAAAACATGAATCACTTGGCCTTGAAGTTCTTTCAATCCATGATAAACTGAAATGGAACAAATATGCCTACAACTTTTAAACAACGATAGATTGAGTCTTCAACCTCTGCGGGTGCGTTGAAAAACATCTGTTGATTCCCACGCAAGCCATCTAACCCATGTATTTCAAAAAAACATGAATCACTTGGCCTAGAAGTTCTTTGACTCCATGATAAACCGAAAAGGAACAAATAGGCCAACAACTTTTAAACCACGATTGCTTGAGTCTTCAACCTCTGTGGGTGCTTGACAAACATCTATTGACTCCCCTATAAGCCGTCTAACCCATGAATTTCACGAAAACATGAATCACTTGGCCTAGATGTTCTTTGAATCTATAATAAAACCCATGTATTTCATGAAAACATGAATCACTTGGCCTAGATGTTCTTTGAATCTATAATAAACAGAAATGGAACAAATACGCCTTCACCTTTTAAACAACGATAGATTGAGTCTTCAACCTCCGTGCGTGCTTTGACAAACATGTGTTGATTCCCCCACAACCCATAAAACCCATGTATTTCATGAAAACTTGAATCACTCTGCCTAGAAGTTCTTTCAATCCATGATAAATAGAATTGGAACAAATATGCCTACAACTTTTAAACCACGATTGCTTGAGTCTTCAACCTCCGTGGGTGCATTGACAAACATCTGTTGATTCCCCCGCAAGCCATCAAACCCATGTATTTCATGAAAACATGAATCACTTGGCCTAGAAGTTCTTTCAATCCATAATACACAGAAATGGAACAAATATGCCTACAACTTTTAAGCCACAATAGATTGAGTCTTCAACCTCCGTGGGTGCATTGACAATCATCTGTTGATTCCCCCACAAGCTATCAAACCCATGTATTTCATGAAAACATGAATCACTTGGCCTTGAAGTTCTTTCAATCCATGATAAACTGAAATGGAACAAATATGACTACAACTTTTAAACAACGATAGATTGAGTCTTCAACCTCTGCGGGTGCGTTGACAAACATCTGTTGACTCCCCTATAAGCCGTCTAACCCATGAATTTCACGAAAACATCAATCATTTGGCCTAGATGTTCCTTGAATATATAATAAACAGAAATGGAACAAATATGTCTACAACTTGTAAACCATGATAGATTGAGTCTTCAACCTCCGTCGGTGCTTTGACAAAGATCTGTTGATTCCCCCACAAGCTATCAAACACATATATTTCATGAGAACATGAATCACTTGGCCTTGAAGTTGTTTCAATCCATGATAAACTGAAATGGAACAAATATGCCTACAACTTTTAAACAACGATAGATTGAGTCTTCAACCTCTGCGGGTGCATTGACAAACATCTGTTGATTCCCCCGCTAGCCATCAAACCCATGTATTCCATGAAAACAAGAATCACTTGGCCTAGAAGTTCTTTCAATCCATAATACAGAGAAATGGAACAAATATGCCTACAACTTTTAAACCACAATAGATTGAGTCTTCAACCTCCGTGGGTGCTTTGACAAACATCTATTGATTCTCCCACAAGCTATCAAACCCATGTTTTTAATGAAAACATGAATCACTTGGCCTTGAAGTTCTTTCAATCCATGATAAACTGAAATGGAACAAATATGCCTACAACTTTTAAACAACGATAGATTGAGTCTTCAACCTTCGTGGGTGCTTTGACAAACATCTGTTGATTCCCACGCAAGCCATCTAACCCATGTATTTCATTAAAACATGAATCACTTGGCCTAGAAGTTCTTTGAATCCAAGATAAACCGAAAAGGAACAAATAGGCCAACAACTTTTAAACCACGATTGCTTGAGTCTTCAACCTCTGTGGGTGCTTGACAAACATCTGTTGACTCCCCTATAAGCCGTCAAACCCATGAATTTCACGAAATCATGAATCACTTGGCCTAGATGTTCTTTGAATCTATAATAAACAGAAATCGAACAAATATGCCTACCACTTTTAAACCACGATAGATTGAGTCTTCAACCTTCGTGGGTGCTTTGACAAACATCTGTTGATTCCCCTGTAAGCCATCAAACCCATGTATTCCATGAAAACAAGAATCACTTGGCCTAGAAATTCTTTCAATCCATAATACACAGAAATTGAACAAATATGCCTACAACTTTTAAACCAAGATAGATTGAGTCTTAAACCTCCGTTGGTGCTTTGACAAACATCTGTTGATTCCCCCACATGCTATCAAACCCATGTATTTCATGAAAACATGAATCACTTGGCCTTGAAGTTCTTTCAATCCATGATAAACTGAAATGGAACAAATATGCCTACAACTTTTAAACAACGATAGATTGAGTCTTCAACCTCTGCGGGTGCGTTGAAAAACATCTGTTGATTCCCACGCAAGCCATCTAACCCATGTATTTCAAAAAAACATGAATCACTTGGCCTAGAAGTTCTTTGACTCCATGATAAACCGAAAAGGAACAAATAGGCCAACAACTTTTAAACCACGATTGCTTGAGTCTTCAACCTCTGTGGGTGCTTGACAAACATCTATTGACTCCCCTATAAGCCGTCTAACCCATGAATTTCACGAAAACATGAATCACTTGGCCTAGATGTTCTTTGAATCTATAATAAAACCCATGTATTTCATGAAAACATGAATCACTTGGCCTAGATGTTCTTTGAATCTATAATAAAACCCATGTATTTCATGAAAACATGAATCACTTGGCCTAGATGTTCTTTGAATCTATAATATACAGAAATGGAACAAATACGCCTTCAACTTTTAAACAACGATAGATTGAGTCTTCAACCTCCGTGCGTGCTTTGACAAACATGTGTTGATTCCCCCACAACCCATAAAACCCATGTATTTCATGAAAACTTGAATCACTCTGCCTAGAAGTTCTTTCAATCCATGATAATTAGAATTGGAACAAATATGCCTACAACTTTTAAACCACGATTGCTTGAGTCTTCAACCTCCGTGGGTGCATTGACAAACATCTGTTGATTCCCCCGCAAGCCATCAAACCCATGTATTTCATGAAAACATGAATCACTTGGCCTAGAAGTTCTTTCAATCCATAATACACAGAAATGGAACAAATATGCCTACAACTTTTAAACCACAATAGATTGAGTCTTCGACCTTCGTGGGTGCTTTGACAAAGATCTGTTGATTCCCCCACAAGCTATCAAACACATATATTTCATGAGAACATGAATCACTTGGCCTTGAAGTTGTTTCAATCCATGATAAACTGAAATGGATCAAATATGCCTACAACTTTTGAACAACGATAGATTGAGTCTTCAACCTTCGCGGGTGCGTTGACAAACATCTGTTGATTCCCACGCAAGCCATCTAACCCATGTATTTCATTAAAACATGAATCACTTGGCCTAGAAGTTCTTTAACTCCATGATAAACCGAAAAGGAACAAATAGGCCAACAACTTTTAAACCACGATTGCTTGAGTCTTCAACCTCTGTGGGTGCTTGACAAACATCTATTGACTCCCCTATAAGCCGTCTAACCCATGAATTTCATGAAAACAAAAATCACTTGGCCTAGAAGTTCTTTCAATCCATAATACACAGAAATGGAGCAAATATGCCTACAACTTTTAAACCACAATAGATTGAGTCTTCAACCTCCGTGGGTGCTTTGACAAACATCTGTTGATTCCCCCACAAGTCATCTAACCCATGTATTTCATGAAAACATGAATCACTTGGCCTAGAAGTTCTTTCAATCCATGATAAACAGAAATGGAACAAATATGGCTACAACTTTTAAACCCCGATTGCTCAAGTCTTCAACTTCTGTGGATGCTTGACAAACATCTGTTGATTCCCCTATAAGCCGTCTAACCCATGAATTTCACGAAAACATCAATCACTTGGCCTAGATGTTCCTTGAATATATAATAAACAGAAATGGAACAAAAATGTCTACAACTTGTAAACCATGATAGATTGAGTCTTCAACCTCCGTGGGTGCTTTCACAAACATCTGTTGATTCCCCCACAAGCCATCAAACCCATGTATTTCATGAAAACATGAATCACTTGAACTAGAAGATCTTTCAATCCATTTTAAACAGAAATGGGACAAATATGTCTACAACTTTTAAACCAAGATAGATTGAGTCTTCAACCTTCGTGGGTGCTTTGACAAACATCTGTTGATTTCCCCACAAGCCATCAAACCCATGTATTTCATGAAAACATGAATCACTTGAACTACAAGTTCTTTCAATCCATTTTAAACACAAATGGAACAAATATGTCTACAACTTTTAAACCAAGATTGATTGAGTCTTCAACTTCCGTGGGTGCTTTGAGAAACAACTGTTGATTCCCCCACAAGCTATTAAACCCATGTATTTCATGAAAACATGAATCACTTGGCCTTGAAATTCTTTCAATCCATGATAAACTGAAATGGAACAAATATGCCTACAACTTTTAAACAACGATAGATAGAGTCTTCAACCTCCGCGGGTGCGTTGACAAACATCTGTTGACTCCACTATAAGCCGTCTAGCCCATGAATTTCATGAAAACATCAATCACTTAGCCTAGATGTTCCTTGAATATATAATAAACAGAAATGGAACAAATATGTCTACAACTTTTAAACCAAGATAGATTGAGTCTTCAACCTCCATGGGTGCTTTGACAAACATATGTTGATTCCCCTACAAGCCATCAAACCCATGTATTTCATGAAAACATGAATCACTTGAACTACAAGTTCTTTCAATCCATTTTAAACACAAATGGAACAAATATGCCTACAACTTTTAAACCACGATAGATTGAGTATTCAACCTTCGTGGGTGCATTGACAAACATCTGTTGATTCCCCCGCAAGCCATCAAACCCATGTATTCCACGAAAACAAGAATCACTTGGCCTAAAAATTCTTTCAATCCATAGTACACAGAAATGGAAAAAATATGCCTACAACTTTTCAACCAAGATAGATTGAGTCTTCAACCTCCGTGGGTGCTTTGACAAACATCTGTTGATTCCCCCACAAGCTATCAAACCCATGTATTTCATGAAAACATGAATCACTTGGCCTTGAAATTCTTTCAATCCATGATAAACTGAAATGGAACAAATATGCCTACAACTTTTAAACAACGATAGATTGAGACTTCAACCTCTGCGGGTGCGTTGACAAACATCTGTTGATTCCCACGCAAGCCATCTAACCCATGTATTTCATTAAAACATGAATCACTTGGCCTAGAAGTTCTTTGAATCCAAGATAAAACGAAAAGGAATAAATAGGCCAACAACTTTTAAACCACGATTGCTTGAGTCTTCAACCTCTGTGGGTGCGTTGACAAACATCTGTTGATTCCCCCGCAAGCCATCAAACCCATGTATTCCATGAAAACAAGAAACACTTGGCCTAGAAATTCTTACAATCCATAATACACAGAAATGGAACAAATATGCCTACAACTTTTAAACCAAGATAGATTGAGTCTTCAACCTCCGTGGGTGCTTTGACAAACATCTGTTGATTCCCCAACAAGCTATCAAACCCATGTATTTCATGAAAACATGAATCACTTGGCCTAGAAGTTCTTTGAATCCAAGATTAACCGAAAAGGAACAAATAGGCCAACATCTTTTAAACCACGATTGCTTGAGTCTTCAACCTCTGTGGGTGCTTGACAAACATCTGTTGACTCCTCTATAAGCCGTCTAACCCATGAATTTCCCGAAAACATCAATCACTTAGCCTAGATGTTCTCTGAATCTATATAAAACAGAAATGGAACAAATATGCCTACAACTTTTAAACCACGATAGATTGAGTCTTCAACCTCCGTGGGTGCATTGACAAACATCTGTTGATTCCCCCGCAAGCCATCAAACCCATGTATTTCAATAAAACATGAATCACTTGGCCTAGAAGTTCTTTGAATCCAAGATAAACCGAAAAGGAACAAATAGGCCAACAACTTTTAAACCACGATTGCTTGAGTCTTCAACCTCTGTGGGTGCTTGACAAACATCTGTTGACTCCTCTATAAGCCGTCTAACCGATGAATTTCATGAAAACATGAATCACTTGGCCTAGATGTTCTTTGAATCTATAATAAACTGAAATGGAACAAATATGCCTTCAACTTTTAAACAACGATAGATTGAGTCTTCAACCTCTGCGGCTGCGTTGACAAACATCTGTTGATTCCCACGCAAGCCATCTAACCCATGTATTTCATTAAAATATGAATCACTTGGCCTAGAAGTTCTTTGAATCCAAGATTAACCGAAAAGGAACAAATAGGCCAACATCTTTTAAACCACGATTGCTTGAGTCTTCAACCTCTGTGGGTGCTTGACAAACATCTGTTGACTCCCCTATAAGCCGTCTAACCCATGAATTTCACGAAAACATCAATCACTTAGCCTAGATGTTCTCTGAATCTATATAAAACAGAAATGGAACAAATATGCCTACAACTTTTAAACCACGATAGATTGAGTCTTCAACCTCCGTGGGTGCATTGACAAACATCTGTTGATTCCCCCGCAAGCCATCAAACCCATGTATTTCATGAAAGCATGAATCACTTGGCCTAGAAGTTCTTTCAATCCATCATAGACAGAAATGGAACAAATATGCCCGCAACTTTTAAACCACAATAGATTGAGTCTTCAACCTCCGTGGGTGCTTTGACAAACATCTATTGATTCCCCCACAAGCCATCAAACCCATGTATTTCATGAAAACATGAATCACTTGGCCTAGAAGTTTTTCAGTCCATGATAAACAGAAATGGAACAAATATGGCAACAACTTTTAAACCACGATTGCTCCAGCCTTCTACCTCTGTGGATGCTTCACAAACATCTGTTGACTCCCCTATAAGCCGTCTAGCCCATGAATTTCATGAAAACATCAATCACTTAGCCTAGATGTTCCTTGAATATATAATAAACAGAAATGGAACAAATATGTCTACAACTTTTAAACCAAGATAGATTGAGTCTTCAACCTCCGTGGGTACTTTGACAAACATCTGTTGATTCCCCCACAAGTCATCTAACCCATGTATTTCATGAAAACATGAATCACTTGGCCTAGAAGTTCTTTCAATCCATGATAAACAGAAATGGAACAAATATGGCTACAACATTTAAACCCCGATTGCTCAAGTCTTCAACTTCTGTGGATGCTTGACAAACATCTGTTGATTCCCCTATAAGCCGTCTAACCCATGAATTTCACGAAAACATCAATCACTTGGCCTTGAAATTCTTTCAATCCATAATACACAGAAATGGAACAAATATGCCTACAACTTTTAAACCAAGATAGATTGAGTCTTCAACCTCCGTGGGTACTTTGACAAACATCTGTTGATTCCCCCACAAGCTATCAAACCCATGTATTTCATGAAAACATGAATCACTTGGCCTTGAAGTTCTTTCAATCCATGATAAACTGAAATGGAACAAATATACCTACAACATTTCAACAACGATAGATAGAGTCTTCAACCTCCGCTGGTGCGTTGACAAACATCTGTTGATTCCCACGCAAGCCATCTAACCCATGTATTTCAATAAAACGTGAATCACTTGGCCTAGAAGTTCTTTGAATCCAAGATAAACCGAAAAGGAACAAATAGGCCAACAACTTTTAAACCACGATTGCTTGAGTCTTCAACCGCTGTGGGTGCTTGACAAACATCTGTTGACTCCCCTATAAGCCGTCTAACCCATCAATTTCATGAAAACATGAATCACTTGGCCTAGATGTTCTTTGAATCTATAATAAACTGAAATGGAACAAATATGCCTACAACTTTTAAACAACGATAGATTGAGTCTTCAACCTCTGCGGGTGCGTTGACAAACATCTGTTGATTCCCACGCAAGCCATCTAACCCATGTATTTCATTAAAACATGAATCACTTGGCCTAGAAGTTCTTTGAATCCAAGATTAACCAAAAAGGAACAAATAGGCCAACATCTTTTTAACCACGATTGCTTGAGTCTTCAACCTCTGTGGGTGCTTGACAAACATCTGTTGACTCCCCTATAAGCCGTCTAGCCCATGAATTTCACGACAACATCAATCACTTAGCGTTGATGTTCCTTGAATATATAATAAACAGAAATGGAACAAATATGTCTACAACTTTTAAACCAAGATAGATTTAGTCTTCAACCTCCGTGGGTGCTTTGACAAACATATGTTGATTCCCCGACAAGCCATCAAACCCATGTATTTCATGAAAACATGAATCACTTGAACTAGAAGTTCTTTCAATCCATTTTAAACAGAAATGGAACAAATATGTCTACAACTTTTAAACCAAGATAGATTGAGTCTTCAACCTCCATGGGTGCTTTGACAAACATCTGTTGATTTCCCCACAAGCCATCAAACCCATGTATTTCATCAAAACATGAATCACTTGAACTAGAAGTTCTTTCAATCCATTTTAAACACAAATGGAACAAATATGTCTACAACTTTTAAACCACGATAGATTGAGTCTTCAACCTCCGTGGGTGCTTTGACAAACATATGTTGATTCCCCCGCAAGCCATGTAACCCATGTATTACATTAAAACATGAATCACTTGGCCTAGAAGTTCTTTGAATACATGATAAACAGAAATGGAAAATATGCCGACAACTTTTAAACCACAATAGATTGAGTCTTCAACCTCCGTGGGTGGATTGACAAACATCTGTTGATTCCCCCGCAAGCCATCTAACCCATGTATTACATTAAAACCTGAATCACTTGGCCTAGAAGTTCTTTGAATCCAGGATAAACTTAAAAGGAACAAATAGGCCTAGAACTTTTAAACCACGATAGCTTGAGTCTTCAACCTCCGTGGGTGCTTTGACAAACATCTGTTGATTCCCCTGCAAGCCATCTAACCCATGTCTTTCATGAAAATATGAATCACTTGTCCTAGAAGTTCTTTGAATCCAAGATAAACCGAAAAGGAACAAATAGGCCAACAACTTTTAAACCACGATCACTTAAGTTTTCAACCTCCGTGGGTGCTTGACAAACATCTGTTGACTCCCCCATAAGCCGTCTCACCCATGAATTTCATGAAAACTTGAATCACTTGGCCTAGATGTTCGTTGAATCCATGATAAACAGAACTGGAACAAAAATGCCTACAACTGTTAAACCACGATGGATTGAGTCTTCAACCTCCGTGGGTGCTTGACAAACATCTGTTGATTCCCCCGCAAGCCATCTTAACCATGTATTACATTAAAACATGAATCACTTGGCCTACAAGTTCTTTGAATCCAGAATAACTTAAAAGGCACAAATAGGCCTACAACTTTTAAACCATGATAGCTTGAGTCTTCAACCTCCGTGGTTGCTTTGACTAACATTTGTTGATTCCCCCATAAGTCGTCTAACCCATGAATTTCATGAAAACATCAATCATTTGGCCTAGATGTTCATTGAATCCATGATAAACAGAAATGGAACAAATATGCCTACAACTTTTAAACCACGATAAATGAGTCCTCAACCTCCGTGGGTGCTTTGACAAACGAATGTTGATTCCCCCGCAAGCCATGTAACCCATGTATTACATTTAAACATGAATCACATGGCCTAGAAGTTTTTTGAATCCATGATAAACAGAAATGGGACAAATATGCCTACAACTTTTAAACCACGATAGATTGAGTTTTCAACATCCGTGGGTGCGTTGATACACATCTGTTGATTCCCCCGTAAGCCATCTAACCCATTTATTTCATGAAAACATGTATCACTTGCCCTAGATGTTCTTTGAATCCATGATAAACAGAAATGGAACAAATATGCCTTCAACTTTTAAACCACGATAGATTGAGTCTTCAACCTCCGTGGGTGCTTTGACAAACATCTGTTGATTCCCAAGCAAGCCATCTAACCCATGTATTTCCTTAAAACATGACTCACTTGGCCTAGAAGTTCTTTGAATCCATGATAAACCGAAAAGGAACAAATAGGCAACAACTTTTAAACCACGATAGCTTGAGTCTTCAACCTCTGTGGGTGCTTTGACAAACATCTGTTGATTCCCCCATAAGCCGTCTAACCAATGAATTTCATGAAAACATCAATCACTTGGCCTAGATGTTCTTTGAATCCATGATAAACAGAAATGGAACAAATATGCCTACAACTTTTAAACCACGATAAATGAGTCTTCAACCTTCGTGGGTGTGACAAGAGGTTGTCGAGACCCCGTCAAATAATAATAATTACCGGTTCGCAAACTAATTTGTAGTATAGAGCATGAACCGAATCGTCTCTCAAGGATCCAAAAAGAACAAAGATTTAATCAGATCAAGATAATTAAAAGGGGGTTTTAATGATTGGAAAAGATTATACACTAATTGAATTAAAGGAAATGCAATTAACAAATTAACCAATCCAAGGAAATTTTACCGATCTTGAGTTTAATCCATCATTGATCACAAGGAATTCACTTAATTGCTAACCATGTTCTTGACCTTAGATCACATCAAGATGCCTCAACATGATCCAAGAATCCACTACTAGATAAGCATCTAGGATTTAATTAACCAATGTTAGATAAAGTAAGCACCATCCAAAGATAGATTAAATTAAGATCAAGAATTTAACCAAGCTAAACAATCCATCAAAAAGCTTTAATAAATTGTTTATTCTATGTGATCCTCTTGAATACATGATAATAAAGCTATTATCACATAAACATCCAAATCAAATTAAGCAATTCAATCTAGATCAAAATTAAAAGAGGAAGAAGAGAAACTTGAATAACAATTAAACAATATGAACAAGCGAAACAAGATCTCCAAATTAAACATCAAGATGGCTAATCCCTTGGATTGATTATGAGAGCCTAGCCTTCCATGGATGGGAAGGAAGAACTCAAAAATAAAAGAACAAAAATGAAATTCTAAAGAAAATGAAGAAGAAGAGATAGAAAACTCTCACAAATACTTAAACTTTCTTCAAACTTACTTCAAAATTGAATTCTTTCTAATACAAAGAGGTTGGGTCTATTTATACTAATCCTAGAAGCCAATTTGTACATGTACATAATCTGAATTCAAGCTATAAGAATATGAAAATTGTCAAAAATGGAAGCTTGATGCATGGTTGATGGGTTGGTGCATGGTAGGTGGGTTGGTGTATGGTTGGTGGCTTTTAGTCAACAACTCTTATCCGAATTCTGGCTTCAAATTCATCACCTAGACGGTGCATTTTGGCTTGGATGTCTCATCAAAGTTGTAGCCAGTTGTCTCCTTGAAAATCTCCAATTTGAATCATGTCATTTGGACTTTTAGAACTCCAGAAATGCCAAAAACACTTCACCTACCTCAAGTTAGGTTGGAAGAACGTGTTTCCAAATTCAGACCAACTTGTAGCTTCAGAAGCATGCCTAAAACGACATCTATTGACAAAATGGTCTTCAGTGAAGTTGGAGATATGGGTCTTATCTTTCAAATGACCAAGTTTCAGCCCAAGAGGAGGCCTATAACTCACTATGTAGTCCAATATGTGCACACTGCCCAGATTTTCCTGACAGCAAACCTACTCTGCATTGTAGGGATGTTTTGGACCCTTAGAAGTCCGATCCAGCTCTTGAGTTCTTCATGAAACTTGTAGAACATTGTCTTAGCTTTCCAAAGACACCAAGATCACCTCAATTGGATCAACGAGTCCCAAGTTATGGCCTAACCAAGGAAGAAAGGTCAAAATGCATCAAAATCCGAAAATTATCCAATATTTACATTAAAACCCAATGAAGCCCAACAACATTAAACTCATCTAAAATACTAATATTGGGCACAATAAACATCTAATAATGCCTAATACAAAGCTAACATAAGTGTCTCAAATTGATTGATCAAATTTCCCCACACTTAAGCTTTTGCACTCCTGGGCAAAACACATAAGAACAAAACTAAAGAAAAAAACAAGAAACATTATATTATTAAACTAAAAACATAAAAACTGATTGTACCTAATCTAATCCACTTTCGTAGGAAAACACGATGGCACTTAGCATGTGCCACAAGCCTTTAAACCCCTAGGTGTCCCTAGTGGACGAGTTATAGTCTCGTGAGGGTTTACCAGGATGATACCCACAAACATGTAATACTTTATTTAATCAATTCAACTAATTTTTAAATACCAGAGAAATAATAATAACCACAGTTTCAAGGATTCCAAACATTCATGAAGTGATATGCCTTTACATCCCAAATTAACAAGCAAGGTGAATTCAAGTAGAATCATGGATCAAGCATGATAGAATCTCACAAGATACACTTTCAATCTCTCAAGTGTTTAGGTTTGTGTTTACACTCAAATCAACTCACGAAAAATTGCACTACCATAAGCTTGCTTATCTTCTACTTCTCCACTACTCAAAACACATGCATACACAAATCAAGAGGACTTTATTCAAGGTTGTAATTGGGCCAAGGTAAGGGAAAGGAACAATATGGATATAACAAGTTAAAACCAAAGAGAATAAAAGAGCAATGGGGTGGAACTCAAGTAACAAGCACTGAAGTTTACTCCAAACCATAAAATACACATTCTCTTAACACATTCCTTCCTTTTTCTATTCTTTTCTTTTACAACCTTTTGGCTTTATTCTTTTTTTTTTCTTTTTCCACTTTCTTTTTTTCTTGTTTTTGTTTTTTTTTTTGCACCAAATATTTTGCATAAACATCCCCCCACACTTAAACCATAGCTTGTCCTCAAGCAAAAAGAGCTCCTCCAATAAGAAAACCAATGCTCTCCTATTCACTAAGGTGAGGTAAAACATGAATTTTTTTTTTTTTACTCAAGGCTTATAATGAGCTAAGAACAAGAATGGGCAATTAGGCTCAAAGGGGGTTAACAATGGGATAAATGGAAGGTAGGCTTATTTGGCTAAAGTAGCTAAGTCAAGAAAAATGCCTCAATCATATTCATGCATGCAAATGAAAATGTAGCCTAAAAAAGAATCAAAGCAAGTTCTAGAGTGATAAAATCCATGAGTGAAACTCACATAAGAAAGGAAGAAAATGACATAGATGAAACATCCATTCATCAATAGGTTCAAAATCTCACAAGGTATGGGTGCATCTACCAAACTTAATCCATTAATCCAAAATCCAACACCAAGCATGTGAAATTCAAGGGGAAAGACAATTCATTCATTTATGTTAGGAAGGGGAAAGACAATTTATGTCGAGACCCCGTCAAATAATAATAATTACCGGTTCGCAAACTAATTTGTAGTATAGAGCATGAACCGAATCGTCTCTCAAGGATCCAAAAAGAACAAAGATTTAATCAGATCAAGATAATTAAAAGGGGGTTTTAATGATTGGAAAAGATTATACACTAATTGAATTAAAGGAAATGCAATTAACAAATTAACCAATCCAAGGAAATTTTACCGATCTTGAGTTTAATCCATCATTGATCACAAGGAATTCACTTAATTGCTAACCATGTTCTTGGCGTTAGATCACATCAAGACGCCTCAACATGATCCAAGAATCTACTACTAGATAAGCATCTAGGATTTAATTAACCAAGGTTAGATAAAGTAAGCACCATCCAAACATAGATTAACTTAAGATCAAGAATTTAACCAAGCTAAACAATCCATCAAAAAGCTTTAATAAATTGTTTATTCTATGTGATCCTCTTGAATACATGATAATAAAGCTATTATCACATAAACATCCAAATCAAATTAAGCAATTCAATCTAGATCAAAATTAAAAGAGGAAGAAGAGAAACTTGAATAACAATTAAGCAATATGAACAAGTGAAACAAGATCTCCAAATTAAACATCAAGATGGCTAATCCCTTGGATTGATTATGAGAGCCTAGCCTTCAATGGATGGGAAGGAAGAACTCAAAAATAAAAGAACAAAAACGAAATTCTAAAGAAAATGAAGAAGAAGAGAAAGAAAACTCTCACAAATACTTAAACTTTCTTCAAACTTACTTCAAAATTGAATTCTTTCTAATACAAAGAGGTTGGGTCTTCAACCTACAATTGTTAAAACACGATGGATTGAGTCTTCAACCTCCGTGGGTGCTTGACAAACATCTGTTGATTCCCCCGCAAGCCATCTAAACCATGTATTACAATAAAACATGAATCACTTGGCCTACAAGTTCTTTGAATCCAGGATTAACTTAAAAGTAACAAATAGTTTTACAACTTCTAAACCACGATAGCTTGAGCCTTCAACCTCCGTGGGTGCTTTGACAAACATTTGTTGATTCCCCCGCAAGCCATCTAACCCATGTATTTCATGAAAACATGAATCACTTGACGTAGATGTTCTTTGAATCCATGATAAACTGAAATGGAACAAATATGCCTACAAATGTTAAACCACGATGGATTGAGTCTTCAACCTCCGTGGGTGCATTGACAAACATTTGTTGATTCCCCTGCAAGCCATCTAACCCATGTATTTCATGAAAACAAGAATCACTTGGCATAGATGTTCTTTGAATCCATGATAAAAAGAAATGGAACAAATATGCCTACAACTTTTAAACAACTATAGATTGAGTCTTCAACCTCCGTGGGTGCTTTGACAAACATCTGTTGATTCCCCCACAAGCCACCAAACCAATGTATTTCATGAAAACATGAATCACTTGGCCTAGAAGTTCTTTCAATCCATTTTAAACAGAAATGGAACAAATATGCCTACAACTTTTAAACCACGATAGATTGAGTCTTCAACCTCCGTGGGTGCTTTGACAAACATCTGTTGATTCCCAAGCAAGCCATCTAACCTATGTATTTCCTTAAAACATGACTCACTTGGCCTTGAAGTTCTTTGAATCCAAGATAAACCGAAATGGGACAAATATGCCTACAACTTTTAAACCACGATAGTTTTAGTTTTCAACATCCATGGGTGCATTGATAAACATCTGTTGATTCCCCCGTAAGCCATCTAACCCATGTATTACATTTAAACATGAATCACTTGGCCTAGTAGTTATTTGAATCCATGATAAACAGAAATGGGACAAATATGCCTACAACTTTTAAACCACATAAGATTTAGTTTTCAACATCCGTGTGTGCATTGATAAACATCTGTTGATTCCCCCGTAAGCCATCTAACCCATTTATTTCATGAAAACATGAATCACTTGGCCTAGAAGTTCTTTGAATCCATGATAAACAGAAATGGAACAAATATGCCTACAACTTTTAAACCACGATAGATTGAGTCTTCAACCTCCGCAGGTGCTTTGACAAACATCTGTTGATTCCCAAGCAAGCCATCTAACCCATGTATCTCCTTAAAACATGAATCACTTGGCTTAGAAGCTCTTTGAATCCAAGATAAACCGAAAAGGAACAAATAGGCCAACAACTTTTAAACCACGATTGCTTGAGTCTTCAACCTCTGTGGGTGCTTGACAAACATCTGTTGACTCCCCTATAAGCCGTCTAACCCATGAATTTCACGAAAACATCAATCACTTAGCCTAGATGTTCTCTGAATCTATATAAAACAGAAATGGAACAAATATGCCTACAACTTTTAAACCACGATAGATTGAGTCTTCAACCTCCGTGGGTGCATTGACAAACATCTGTTGATTCCCCCGCAAGCCATCAAACCCATGTATTTCATGAAAGCATGAATCACTTGGCCTAGAAGTTCTTTCAATCCATCATAGACAGAAATGGAACAAATATGCCCGCAACTTTTAAACCACAATAGATTGAGTCTTCAACCTCCGTGGGTGCTTTGACAAACATCTATTGATTCCCCCACAAGCCATCAAACCCATGTATTTCATGAAAACATGAATCACTTGGCCTAGAAGTTCTTTCAGTCCATGATAAACAAAAATGGAACAAATATGGCTACAACTTTTAAACCACGATTGCTCCCGCCTTCTACCTCTGTGGATGCTTCACAAACATCTGTTGACTCCCCTATAAGCCGTCTAGCCCATGAATTTCATGAAAACATCAATCACTTAGCCTAGATGTTCCTTGAATATATAATAAACAGAAATGGAACAAATATGTCTACAACTTTTAAACCAAGATAGATTGAGACTTCAACCTCCATGGGTGCTTTGACAAACATATGTTGATTCCCCCACAAGCCATCAAACCCATGTATTTCATGAAAACATGAATCACTTGAACTAGAAGTTCTTTCAATCCATTTTAAACAGAAAGGGAACAAATATGTCTACAACTTTTAAACCAAGATAGATTGAGTCTTCAACCTCCATGGGTGCTTTGACAAACATCTGTTGATTCCCCCCCAAGCCATCAAACCCATGTATTTCATGAAAACATGAATCACTTGAACTAGAAGTTCTTTCAATCCATTTTAAACACAAATGGAACAAATATGTCTACAACTTTTAAACCAAGATTGATTGAGTCTTCAACCTCCGTGGGTGCTTTGACAAACATCTGTTGATTCCCCCACAAGCTATCAAACCCATGTATTTCATGAAAACATGAATCACTTGGCCTTGAAGTTCTTTCAATCCATGATAAACTGAAATGGAACAAATATGACTACAACTTTTAAACAACGATAGATTGAGTCTTCAACCTCTGCGGGTGCGTTGACAAACATCTGTTGACTCCACTATAAGCCGTCTAGCCCATGAATTTCATGAAAACATCAATCACTTAGCCTAGATGTTCCTTGAATATATAATAAACAGAAATGGAACAAATATGTCTACAACTTTTAAACCAAGATAGATTGAGTCTTCAACCTCCATGGGTGCTTTGACAAACATATGTTGATTCCCCTACAAGCCATCAAACCCATGTATTTCATGAAAACATGAATCACTTGAACTAGAAGTTCTTTCAATCCATTTTAAACAGAAAGGGAACAAATATGTCTACAACTTTTAAACCAAGATAGATTGAGTCTTCAACCTCCATGGGTGCTTTGACAAACATCTGTTGATTCCCCCACAAGCCATCAAACCCATGTATTTCATCAAAACATGAATCACTTGAACTAGAAGTTCTTTCAATCCATTTTAAACCCAAATGGAACAAATATGTCTACAACTTTTAAACCAAGATTGATTGAGTCTTCAACCTCCGTGGGTGCTTTGACAAACATCTGTTGATTCCCCCACAAGCTATCAAACCCATGTATTTCATGAAAACATGAATCATTTGGCCTTGAAGTTCTTTCAATCCATGATAAACTGAAATGGAACAAATATGACTACAACTTTTAAACAACGATAGATTGAGTCTTCAACCTCTGCGGGTGCGTTGACAAACATCTGTTGACTCCCCTATAAGCCGTCTAACCCATGAATTTCACGAAAACATCAATCATTTGGCCTAGATGTTCCTTGAATATATAATAAACAGAAATGGAACAAATATGTCTACAACTTGTAAACCATGATAGATTGAGTCTTCAACCTCCATGGGTGCTTTGACAAACATATGTTGATTCCCCCACAAGCCATCAAACCCATGTATTTCATGAAAACATGAATCACTTGAACTAGAAGTTCTTTCAATCAATTTTAAACAGAAATGGAACAAATATGTCTACAACTTGTAAACCATGATAGATTGAGTCTTCAACCTCCATGGGTGCTTTGACAAACATCTGTTGATTCCCCCACAAGCCATCAAACCCATGTATTTCATCAAAACATGAATCACTTGAACTAGAAGTTCTTTCAATCCATTTTAAACACAAATGGAACAAATATGTCTACAACTTTTAAACCAAGATTGATTGAGTCTTCAACCTCCGTGGGTGCTTTGACAAACATCTGTTGATTCCCCCACAAGCTATCAAACCCATGTATTTCATGAAAACATGAATCATTTGGCCTTGAAGTTCTTTCAATCCATGATAAACAGAAATGGAACAAATATGGCTACAACTTTTAAACCACGATTGCTCCAGCCTTCAACCTCTGTGGATGCTTCCCAAACATCTGTTGACTCCCCTATAAGCCGTCTAGCCCATGAATTTCATGAAAACATCAATCACTTAACCTAGATGTTCCTTGAATATATAATAAACAGAAATGGAACAAATATGTCTACAACTTTTAAACCAAGATAGATTGAGTCTTCAACCTCCATGGGTGCTTTGACAAACATATGTTGATTCCCCCACAAGCCATCAAACCCATGTATTTCATGAAAACATGAATCACTTGAACTAGAAGTTCTTTCAATCCATTTTAAACAGAAATGGAACAAATATGTCTACAACTTGTAAACCATGATAGATTGAGTCTTCAACCTCCGTGGGTGCTTTGACAAACATCTGTTGATTCCCCCACAAGCCATCAAACCCATGTATTTCATGAAAACATGAATCACTTGGCCTAGAAGTTCTTTCAGTCCATGATAAACAGAAATGGAACAAATATGGCTACAACTTTTAAACCACGATTGCTCCAGCCTTCAACCTCTGTGGATGCTTCACAAACATCTGTTGACTCCCCTATAAGCCGTCTAGCCCATGAATTTCATGAAAACATCAATCACTTAACCTAGATGTTCCTTGAATATATAATAAACAGAAATGGAACAAATATGTCTACAACTTTTAAACCAAGATAGATTGAGTCTTCAACCTCCATGGGTGCTTTGACAAACATATGTTGATTCCCCCACAAGCCAAAAAACCCATGTATTTCATGAAAACATGAATCACTTGAACTAGAAGTTCTTTCAATCCATTTTAAACAGAAAGGGAACAAATATGTCTTCAACTTTTAAACCAAGATAGATTGAGTCTTCAACCTCCATGGGTGCTTTGACAAACATCTGTTGATTCCCCCACAAGCCATCAAACCCATGTATTTCATCAAAACATGAATCACTTGAACTAGAAGTTCTTTCAATCCATTTTAAACACAAATGGAACAAATATGTCTACAACTTTTAAACCAAGATTGATTGAGTCTTCAACCTCCGTGGGTGCTTTGACAAACATCTGTTGATTCCCCCACAAGCTATCAAACCCATGTATGAAAACATGAATCACTTGGCCTTGAAGTTCTTTCAATCCATGATAAACTGAAATGGAACAAATATGACTACAACTTTTAAACAACGATAGATTGAGTCTTCAACCTCTGCGGGTGCTTTGACAAACATCTGTTGACTCCACTATAAGCCGTCTAGCCCATGAATTTCATGAAAACATCAATCACTTAGCCTAGATGTTCTTTGAATATATAAAAAACAGAAATGGAACAAATAGGCCAACAACTTTTAAACCACGATTGCTTGAGTCTTCAACCTCTGTGGGTGCTTGACAAACATCTGTAGACTCCCCTATAAGCCATCTAACCCATGAATTTCACGAAAACATCAATCACTTGGCCTAGATGTTCTTTGAATATATAAAAAACAAAAATGGAACAAACATGGCTACAACTTTTGAACCACGATAGATTGAGTCTTCAACCTCCGTGGGTGCTTTGACAAACATCTGTTGATTCCCACACAAGCCGTCAAACCCATGTATTTCATGAAAACATGAATCACTTGGACTAGAAGTTCTTTCAATCCATTTTAAACAGAAATGGAACAAATATGCCTACAACTTTTAAACCACGATAGATTGAGTCTTCAACCTCCGTGGGTGCTTTGACAAACATATGCTGATTCCCCCGCAAGCCATGTAACCCATGTTTTACATTAAAACATGAATCACTTGGCCTAGATGTTCTTTGAATCCATGATAAACAAAAATGGAACAAATATGCCTACAATTGTTAAACCACGATGGATTGAGTCTTCAACCTCCGTGGGTGCTTGACAAACATCTGTTGATTCCCCCGCAAGCCATCTAAACCATGTATTACATTAAAACATGAATCACTTGGCCTACAAGTTCTTTGAATCCAGGATTAACTTAAAAGTAACAAATAGTTTTACAACTTCTAAACCACGATAGCTTGAGCCTTCAACCTCCGTGGGTGCTTTGACAAACATTTGTTGATTCCCCCGCAAGCCATCTAACCCATGTATTTCATGAAAACATGAATCACTTGACGTAGATGTTCTTTGAATCCATGATAAACTGAAATGGAACAAATATGCCTACAAATGTTAAACCACGATGGATTGAGTCTTCAACCTCCGTGGGTGCATTGACAAACATTTGTTGATTCCCCTGCAAGCCATCTAACCCATGTATTTCATGAAAACAAGAATCACTTGGCATAGATGTTCTTTGAATCCATGATAAAAAGAAATGGAACAAATATGCCTACAACTTTTAAACAACGATAGATTGAGTCTTCAACCTCCGTGGGTGCTTTGACAAACATCTATTGATTCCCCCACAAGCCACCAAACCAATGTATTTCATGAAAACATGAATCACTTGGCCTAGAAGTTCTTTCAATCCATTTTAAATAGAAATGGAACAAATATGCCTACAACTTTTAAACCACGATAGATTGAGTCTTCCACCTCCGTGGGTGCTTTGACAAACATATGCTGATTCCCCCGCAGGCCATGTAACCCATGCATTACATTATAACATGAATCACTTGGCCTAGATGTTCTTTGAATCCATGATAAACAGAAATGGAACAAATATGCCAACAACTTTTAAACCACAATAGATTGAGTCTTCAACCTCCGTGGGTGCATTGACGAACATCTATTGATTCCCCCGCAAGCCATCTAACCCATGTATTTCATTAAAACATGAATCACTTGGCCTAGAAGTTCTTTGAATCCAGGATAAACTTAAAAGGAACAAATAGGCCTAGAACTTTTAAACCACGATAGCTTGAGTCTTCAACCTCCATGGGTGCTTTGACAAGCATCTGCTGACTCCCTCATAAGCCGTGTCACCCTTGAATTTCATGAAAACTTGAATCACTTGGCCTAGATGTTCTTTGAAATCCATGATAAACAGAAATGCAACAAATATGCCTACAATTGTTAAACCACGATGGATTGAGTCTTCAACCTCCGTGGGTGCTTGACAAACATCTGTTGATTCCTCCGCAAGCCATCTAAACCATGTATTACATTAAAACATGAATCACTTGGCCTACAAGTTCTTTGAATCCAGGATAAACTTAAAAGGAACAAATAGTTCTACAACTTCTAAACCACAATAGCTTGAGCCTTCAACCTCCGTGGGTGCTTTGACAAACATTTGTTGATTCCCCCGTGATCAATCAATTTGAGACACTTATGTTAGCTTTGTATTAGGCATTATTAGATGTTTATTGTGCCCAATATTAGTACTTTAGATGAGTTTAATGTTGTTGGGCTTCATTGGGCTTTAATGCAAATATTGAATAATTTTCGGATTTTGATGCATTTTGACCTTTCTTCCTTGGTTTGGTCATAACTTGGGACTCAATGATCCAATTGAGGTGATCTTGGTGTCTTTGGAAAGCTAAGACAATGCTCTACAAGTTTCATGAAGAACTCAAGGGCTGGATCGGAATGCTAAGGGTCCGAAATATCCCTGCAATGCAGAGTGGGTTTGCTGTCACGGAACCATCTGGGCAGTATGCACATATTGGACTATATAGTGGGTTATAGGCCTCCTCTTGGGCTGAAACTTGGTCACTTGAAAGATAAGACCCATATCTCCAACTTCAATGAAGACCATTTTGTCAATAGATGTCGTTTTAGGCATGCTTCTGAAGCTACAAGTTGGTTTGAATTTGGAAACACGTTCTTCCAACCTAACTTGAGGTAGGTGAAGTGTTTTTGGCATTTCTGGAGTTCTAAAAGTCCAAATGACATGATTCAAATTGGAGATTTTCAAGGAGACAACTGGATACAACTTTGATGAAGACATCCAAGCCAAAATGCACCATCTAGGTGATGAATTTGAAGCCAGAAGTCGGATAAGAGTTGTTGACTAAAAGCCACCAACCATACACCAACCCACCTACCATGCACCAACCCACCAACCATGCATCAAGCTTCCATTTTTGACAATTTTCAGATTCTTATAGCTTGTATTCAGATTATGTACATGTACAAATTGGCTTCTAGGATTAGTATAAATAGACCTAACCTCTTTGTATTAGAGGCATTCAATTTGGAAGTAAGTTTCAAGAAAGTTTAAGTATTTGTAAGAGTTTTCTTTCTCTTCTTCTCCATTCTCTTTGCAATTTCGTTTTTGTTCTTTTATTTTTGAGTTCTTCCTTCCCATCCATGGAAGGCTAGGCTCTCATAATCAATCCAAGGGATTAGCCATCTTGATGTTTAATTTGGAGATCTTGTTTTGCTTGTTCATATTGCTTAATTGTTATTCAAGTTTCTCTTCTTCCTCTTTTGATTTTTATCTAGATTAAATTGCTTAATTTGATTTAGATGTTGATGTGGTAATAGCTTTATTATCATGTATTCAAAGAGGATCATAAAGATTAAACAATATATTAAAGCTTTTTGATAGATTGTTTAGCTTGGTTAAATTCTAGATCTTAAGTTAATCTATGTTGGATGGTGCTTACTTTATCTAACCTTGGTTAATCAAATCCTAGATGCTTATCTAGTAAAGAATTCTTGGATCATGTTAGGGCTTCTTGATGTGATCTAAGACCAAGAACATGGTTAGCAATTAAGTGAATTCCTTGTGATCAATGATGAGTTAAACTCAAGATCGGTAAATTTCCTTGGATTGGTTGTTTCTTTAGATTTGTTTACAACTTTGAATCTCCTACTTATATTAATCTTGTTAATCAACAACAAAACCCCCCCTTTTCTAATTATCTTGATCTAATTAAATCTTTGTTTTTGGATCCTTGAGAGACGATTCGGTTCATTCTCTATACTACAAATTAGTTTGTGAACCGGTTATTTTATTTGATAGGTCTCGACAACCTCTTGTCAAATTTGGCACCGTTGCCGGGGATCCAAGGCAACTATTTGATCATTTCAAGATCCCATCTAACTCTAACAAATGTGTTTGTTTTGTTTTTGAAGCATTTTCAAGTGGGATTCGGCTGAAATTGGATAAAGGGCGTTGTGTCAAGAATTTTGGTTCGGGCATCTCAGATTGATTTGAATTTTGGTACACAAATGGAAAATATTATTCTGAGAAAGGCTCACTATTTACAGTGAGGTCACCCTTAGTTTTGCCAAATTCCATCGTTTAGACCACGTTTTCAATTTGTTAAGATTTTTTATTATTATTTTGGATAGCATTTTTGTGTAGATTTTATCCTGTGGTAGTTCCATAATTTTTAAAATTCATTTGATACTGTTTTTATTTTTGTTTAATTTTTTTTGGAGTATTTGTTTTAGGAATTTTTAGTGTTTTAGTTGTTATTGCTTTTCTAATACCTTCTTATGAACTGCATGCTGTATGACTAGATCTGATCCTGGTACCTTGCATTCATTTGATCCTGAAATTGATAGAACATTTCATACACTTCATAGAATTCATAGGACTGGTAGTAGCATTCATAGAGCTAATAGAATTACTTCTGGAATTGGACTTGAACTTGACATTGCACCTAATCTTGTTGACTCTTTTAATCCTGTTGAGTCTGCTTCTGTTAGTACTTCAGTGTCTGATACTGAGTCTGTTGATTTTACTATGGCTGACTATAACAATAGGACCCTTAAGGAATTGGCTGCACCTGATGTGAATTATCAACCTTTGTGCATTCAATATCCTGAACTTAATGTTGATTTTGAGTTGAAATCTGGATTGATACACTTGTTGCCCAAGTTCCATGGTCTTGCAGGTGAAGATCCACATAAGCATTTGAAGGAGTTCCATGTTGTCTGCTCCACCATGAAACCTCATGGAATAGCTGAAGATCACATCAAGCTAAGAGCCTTTCCTTTCTCTTTGGATGGTGCTGTGATAAACATATTTTATATGCATAATTTAGCACCTCTCATTGGTCTATTCTTATGAAATTATTGCATATATGAAGTGAAAATTGCATAATTCCTCATATATTGGTTATGTTGTTACAAATTGAGCAAAACACCCGAAGGACTATTCAAAGCAGTTGTTGAACCAAAATATCATGAACTTGGATGTTGATATCAGTATAGCTCAAACAGAAGAGAAATGAAGACCTAAACTCAGTGAATTTTGGGTTACATCAAATTCAGGACAAATCAGAAAATTCCTGCTCAAACCTATACTCGGTTATTTGGTGATTTCTCAAGATCCAACCGTTGGATGTAGCTGAAATTTTGATATGTCATGCATGACATAATTCTCTATGACTTTCATAGAAATGAAGATTTCTAGATTAGCACCAGAAGTGGGTCAAAATTAGGCAACAATTTGGTGGCTGTCATTATTGATATAATCTGAGTAGTTTCGGCAAAATGGTCAGATCTCAAGATCCAACCGTTAGATCTGGCTGAAATTTTGACATGTTCTTCATGACTGCATGTGCTACAACTTTCATGAAGAGAATATTTCCAAATTATGACAGAAGAAATGACGAAATTGGTAATCTTCGGAGCTGAAATTTCAACCCATGTGCAAAGAGATTTGACAAAATTGTAATTGAATAGTTCTAGCCTTTGCCTATAAAAGGAAGGCATTTGCCACACTTAAGGGCATCCCATTTCTGAATTCTCTCATTGTAGTTTGAGTTAGGGGTGAAACTTGGATAAATTGTGAGATTTATACTTTGATTTCAAGGTTAGATCTTCCAATTTGTTTAAAGTAAATCCCAAAGCTCTTGTAGTTTGTATAATATAATCTTCATCTTATTCAAGTTTCTTCATCTTGATATCTAGTTAAGGTTCTTCCTAGAGTTAGGGGTGAAGCTTTCATAAATTGTGAGATTTATACTTTGATTTCAAGGTTACATCTTCCAATTTGTTTAAAGTAAATCCCGAAACTCTAGTGCGTTGTGTTCTTGTCAATACCAAACAACCACTTTCATTTCTATCATGATTTTCACTTATTCTTTTGTTTCCTTTAATATAATGAGTAGCTAAATTTCTATACTAGGATTGCAATTTGAACTCACACGTAATTTGATTCGTTTATCATATCCAAGAGTAGGTTGATTATCTTGAATTGTTTATCTTACTTGTTCTTAATGCTTTTAATTAATTGGCCATTAATTAAATTGAATTGATAAACCTTAAGCAACTTGGCAAAGGGATTTTGGTTTTAGATCTAGGTAAGATAACATATGATCTTTGTGCGAAAGCCTTGAGTTCATATAGGATAGACATATACCTATATGACATATGTAACCATTAATGAAATCGGAACTTAATGAATTCTTGATTATTTGATAGACATAGACATATAGTTTATCATTGATTAAGGATAATTCTATTTGACCATCGAAAGAGGCTTATAGATAAGTTAAGGATTTCAAGTTAACAATTCAGATAATTAATTGATCTTAGATAGAAGTAAGAGAATCAAGTAAAGTGTGAGGAATAATTGCAATCCTAAGCTTGGTTAATTTGATCATTAAATTCTTCTTCTTGTATACTTTAATTTTTAATCTTTCATAACACTTCCTCTTATTAAGTTGTTTAAATAAGATTGAGTTTTGTAAACTTTTAATAGATAGTTAAATTTAGAATTAATTCCTGTGGGTTCGACACTTTCTTACTATTATATTACTTGATTTGCGATAACGTCTACTTGTGTTCTGATTTACCATATCATGCTGCTAAGGATTGGTTGTATTACTTACAACCTGCTGCCATCACTTCTTGGAATGACATGAAAAGATTATTTCTGGAGAAGTTCTTTCCTGCATCAAGAACTGCTGCAATAAGGAAAGATATTTGTGGCATAAGGCAAATCAGTGGTGAAACTCTCCATGAGTATTGGGAGAGATTCAAGAAATTGTGCTCAAGCTGCCCACAGCATCAAATTAGTGATCAACTGCTGATCCAATACTTCTATGAAGGATTGATGCCAATGGAAAGGAGTATGATTGATGCTGCAAGTGGTGGAGCATTGGTAGATAAAACTCCAGCTGCTGCCAGAAACTTAATTGCAAACATGGTAGCAAATTCTCAGCAATTTGGTACTCGAATGGGTGCTGCAACCAGAGTAGTCAATGAAGTTAATACCTCTTCACATGCTGATCAACAAAGGGTGGAACATAGATTGGATGAGCTCACTTCTTTGGTTAGACAAATGGCTATAGGACAACACGAACCACGTGTGCAAACCCCTGCAAGAGTTTGTAGCATATGTTCTAGTTCCTCTCATCCTACAGATTCGTGCCCCACATTGCAAGATGATTACGAAGTTTCAAGACCAATGCGTGGCTGCACCGTATATTTCTGGGAAGCCACAATTCCATCAGCAGCAACAACAGAAATATGATCCATTCTCCAACACTTACAACCCTGGCTGGAGGGACCATCCCAATCTGAGATATGGGAATGCATCAAATCGTGACCACCAAACCAAGATAGACCACCATTCCAAAGCAAGCAAGGACAAATCGGTTTCGACCACATGCGGACCAAGTAGACCACCATTCCAGCAACAAGGTCCTGTAGCCACAAAATCTGAGCCCTCATTGGAGGATTTGGTGAAACAGTTGGCCACCAATAACATCCAGTTTCAACAGAGAACTGAAACCACCATTCAAAACTTGGAGACTCAAATTGGTCAACTTGCCACATCAATTCATGAATTAAAGTCACAGGGTTCTGGCCAATTACCCTCTCAAACCACTCCAAACCCTAGAGGCAATGTTAGTGCTATAGCTTTACGCAATGGTAAGCAAATCAATGGACCAGTGCAGCAGATACTCCCAGATTCTACCCTTGGCCCAGAGAAACAAGATTCTACAGCAACTTCAAGTTCTCGCAGCCTAATTCGAATCTTTGTCAGAGCAGATTCAAGACAAATGATCCTACAACAGCCAAGCAGAAAACCGGATCAAATCAGCAGTTGACAGAAAATTCAGTACAGCAGAAAAGTGAACATCCAAAAAAGTCAGCTTCCAACATTCCTCTTCCTTTTCCCAACCGAATGATACAGCCGAGGCATATGGTTGAGACTGACTTGGATAAGGAAATTATGGAGGTGAATATACCTCTCTTGGAGGCAATTAAACAAATCCCCAAGTATGCCAAGTTTTTGAAAGAGATGTGCACCCATAAGAGGAATCTAAAGGGGACTGAAAAAGTGAGTATGGGGAGGAATGTCTCTACTTTGATTCAGCCCAACCTACCTCCCAAATGCAAAGACCCAGGAACTTTTACCATCCCTTGCACCATAGGGTACCAACAGTTCACTCATGCCTTGCTAGACTTGGGAGCCTCCATCAATGTAATGCCAAAGTCAGTTTACACTTCCTTGCATATGGGAGAGCTAAAGCCCACCGGCATTGTCATTCAGTTAGCAAACCGGAGCACTGCACAACCTGCAGGAGTGTTGGAGGACGTTCTGGTTCGGGTACATAACTTAATATTCCCAGCTGATTTTTATGTGTTGAATATGGAAGATGAATCTGCCTCTTCCCCACCCCCATTGATCTTAGGTAGGCCATTTTTGAAAACTGCTAAAACTAAGATTGATGTGCATCTTTAGTACCCTTTCCATGGAATTTGGTGATGATATCATTCGAGTTTAACATTTTTGATGCCATGAAATACCCTTTAGAGGATCATTCATTTTCATTTTGATGTCATTGATTTACTAGTTGATGATATGTATGCTGATATGTTGGCAGAATTTCCTGAAATTGTAGGATACACTGATAGCATAGCTTATGATACTTGTTCTGCTTGCTTCGGACTTTCTGGTTGTAAACCCAATGCAATGTGTGCAGCCTGTGCTGAGATTTCTACATACTTGTCATGTGCTGTTGTTAATTCTGCTGACATTGATGATTCTGTTATTAATGGCAATGATGCTGTTATTAATGATGTTGTCATTCATCCTGCTCCTAAGTGTGATTCTTTTGATTCCATAAGATATGATGATGTTGTTTTGCAAGATTGTGCACAGCTTGCAGGTACAAGTACAGCAAGTGCAACTACTGAGAATTTAACAGATTTAGTTTCGGTTCCAAAACTAGTACCGTCAGTCCAGCAACCACCCTCCATTGAACTTAAGCCCCTGCCCGAGCATTTGAAGTATGCATTCTTGGAGGAGGATGAGAAGCTCCCGGTGATAGTGGCCAAACACCTCCAACCTGAGCAAGAAACCAGATTATTGGAAGTTTTGAAGCAACATAAAAGGGCAATTGGTTGGACACTTGCAGATATTCCTGGTATTAACCCCTCCACATGCATGCACAGGATATTACTTGAGGAGGAAACTAATCCAGTGAGACAACCCCAGAGGAGACTAAATCCTCTCATTCTAGATGTGGTGAAAAAAGAGGTGACCAAGCTACTGCAGGCTGGCATTATCTATCCCATCTCTGACAGCAAGTGGGTAAGCCCGGTACAAGTAGTTCCAAAGAAATCCGGGGTGACTGTCGTAACCAACCAGAAGAATGAGCTCATTCCAACCCGAGTGCAGAATAGTTGGAGAGTTTGCATTGATTACAGACGTCTCAACCAAGCCACTCGGAAGGATCATTACCCCCTTCCGTTCATTGATCAGATGCTGGAACGGTTGGCTGGTAAGTCCCATTACTGCTTTTTAGATGGCTACACTGGATACTTCCAAATCCACATTGCACCGGAGGATCAGGAGAAGACCACATTTACTTGTCCCTTTGGCACCTTTGCTTACAGACGGATGCCCTTCGGCCTCTGCAATGCCCCTGGTACCTTCCAGCGGTGCATGGTGAGCATATTTTCTGATTTCTTAGAGGAATGCATGGAGGTATTTATGGATGACTTCACTGTCTATGGTTCTTCTTTTGATTCATGTTTAGCTAGCCTATCTAGAGTACTGCAAAGATGCATTGAGACTAACCTTGTGCTAAATTTTGAGAAATGCCATTTTATGGTAGAACAGGGTATAGTTTTAGGCCATGTAGTATCCGATGAAGGGCATTGAGGTAGATCCTGCCAAGATTGATGTAATTACTTGTTTATCTTACCCTACATGCGTGCGGGAAGTGCGTTCTTTTCTTGGTCATGCAGGTTTCTACAGGCGCTTCATTGCCGACTTCAGCAAGATTGCTCTTCCACTTTCCCACTTACTGCAGAAAGATGTAGAGTTTAATTTTGATGATAAGTGCAAGGCAGCTTTCAACCACTTGAAGCAGGCCTTGACCAGTACCCCCATCATCCAGCCCACCGACCGACATTGCCATTTGAGTTAATGTGTGATGCTTCTAACTATGCAAAGAGGAGCGAGTCTTGGCACGAGAGTGGGGAAAGCTTCTCATGTGATATACTATGCTTCGAACTCTAGATCTTTGCTCGTGCCAACTATACCACAACCGAAAAAGAACTTTTAGCCATTGTTTTTACTTTGGATAAGTTTAGATCATATTTGCTTAGTTTTAAGGTTGTTGTGTTTGCGATCATGCACTAAGTTCCTTTTGAAGAAGCCAGAGGCAAAGCCCCGACTAATAAGATGGATGCTACTGCTCAAAGAGTTTCACATAGAGATCCGTGACAAGAGTGGAGCAGAGAACCTAGTGGCAGATCATTTGAGCCGCATTGAAAGGGCTTCGATCCCTTCCTGTACGGACTCCTTCCCGAGATGAGCGACTTATGCAATGCAAGGTAAGAACACCTTCTCTTGGTTTGGTCGATATGGTGAACTTCTTGGTTGCTACAGTTTTTCCCTCACATTTCACTCGTGCACAAATTTATAAACTTAAGAGTGAATCAAAATATTATGTGTAGGATGATCCATATCTATGGCGATTTTGTAGTGACCAAATTATTAGGCAATGTGTGCCTAATCAAGAGTTTCATTCTGTTCTTAGCTTTTGTCATGCATTTGCATGTGGTGGACATTTTGGGCCTCAACGCATGCCTAGGAAAGTTTTAGACTCTGGTTTATATTGGCCTACCTTGTTTCATGATGCATATTTGTTCTGTAAGTCTTGTGAACAGTGTCAGAGAACAGGGAACATTTCTCGCAGGAATGAGATGCCCCAGCAACCTCTACTGTATTGTGAAATCTTTGACGTATGGGGTATTGATTTCATGGGACCTTTTCCTGTTTCCTTTGGTTATGTTTACATTTTGCTAGCTGTTGATTATGTATCAAAATGGGTGGAGGCTAAAGCCACTCGGACTGATGATTCCAAAGTTGTTGTGGATTTTGTTAGATCACAGATTTTCTGTAGGTTTGGAATCCCGAGAGCTATCATCAGTGATCAAGGCACCCATTTCTGTAACCGGAGCATGGAGGGATTGATGAGGAAATTTGGCTTTTTGCTTAAAGTTTCTACACCTTACCATCCCCAGACTAATGGTCAAGCCGAGGTCTCCAATAGAGAGATCAAGCGCATACTTGAAAAAACAGTCCAACCTAATCGGAAGGATTGGAGTATGAGGCTTGAGGATGCTCTTTGGGCTTACCGGACCGCTTACAAAACTCCAATCGGGATGTCTCCATATCGGATAGTCTATGGTAAGGCATGCCACTTGCCAGTAGAAATTGAGCATAAAGCATATTGGGTCAGAAGCAATGCAACATGAATTTGGCCGGAGCCGCATAGAGCGGAAGTTGCGATTCACAGAATTGGAAGAGATCCGCCTAGATGCCTATGAGAGCTCCGACTCTACAAAGAAAAGACCAAAGCCTTCCATGATAAGTTTATTCTTCTAAGGAGTTTTCAGTTGGGCAAAAAGTTCTCTTGTTTAATTCTCGCCTTAAGTTGATGCCTGGTAAATTAAGGTCTAGGTGGGACGGTCCGTTTGTTGTCACTAACATTTTTTCTCATGGTGCAGTGGAAATTAAGAGTGAAGCCACCGACAAAGTGTTCAAAGTCAATGGTCATCGCCTCAAGAATTTTTATGAAGGAGCTCAAGAGAACCTCGTCGAGGAAGTTCAACTGCAGGATGCCCTCTACCATGATTGATCACTACTGTGTTGAAAAAAAAAAAAAAGAAAAAAAAAGCCACGATTAATGTCAATTGCCAGAGATTGAATTATTATTGGGGAGGACCCATCGCTCATGCAAAATCTTCAATCACGCTGGCTAAGGACATTAAAAGTAGCGCTTCTTGGGAGGCAACCCAAGCTTTCTAACTCTTTCATCTTTCAACTTTGACTTATTTGCAATCACAGGAATCGAGACAGAAACTTGGTGCCAAGCGAGAAAATCTATCAGAGTTTGATTTTTCTGTCTTAATTTTGTTTATTTTTCGTTGACAGATGATTTTTCACCAGTTAAATGGCGGATAACGGTACTCGTGAAAATCTTTTCGGTCCCTTCAGATTACCCACAAACACCAAATCATACATAATTTTACTTAATTTTTTCTCTCTCTTTCTTCTTTCTTTCGAAATGGATAATCAGCTTTTTTATCTCCGCAAGCAATTCCCTTCTCTCCCTCAAAATGCTTTAACTAACATTTATTGTGCAAGGTTTGAGAGATTAAGGATGCTTATGCACAAAGGCATCCCTGCGGATATACGCTGGTTGATCGAAGCAAAGGTCCGACTCGAGGTGAATTTTTACGCTCTTGTTTCATATATGCCAGGGCTAGGCAAAAGTTCATATGCAAAGAAGAGAAGAGCAAAAAGGTTACTGTCTGCTATAAATGTGCAAGATGGACCTGTAACACAAAATGCAAATCAATTGGAATGACGTCTATAAACCGAGATGATAAAATTAACTTCATAAAGGATGGCATGAGTAAGGAGTCTTTAGATAACATTCTATTGACTCTTGAGACGCATCCTAGTGGAGATGTGCAGAGAGTACTTCTCGATTTATGGCCAATATTCCAAGATGAACATGAGCGATATAGTCTCGGGAATCTGACTAAAAAAGACCCTGTTTGCCAATTTTTAATAAAATTGGATGGGAAGCCGACCATCGGCCCATAGAGAGCATTCAAGCCGTTACTGGACGTAAAACCAGAGGAATTTGTGAGCCACAATCACACCTCCTGTAAGTATTATTTTTTATTTTTATTTTTTTTCTTCTTGTTTAAGTAAAACAAAAAAAACAAAAACAAAACAAAAACAAAAAAAATAAAATAAAACAAAAACAAAAAAAAAGAGAAAAAAAAAGAAAGAAAAAAAAAGAATAGAAAAAGGAAGGAATGTGTGAAGAGAATGAACATTTTATGGTTTTGGGTAAAAAATTTATTCTTTCTACTTGAATTACTCCTCAATGCTCTTTTATTCTCGTTGGTTTTAACCTGCTATTATCTATATTGTTCCCTTCCTTCACCTTATAAGTTCCATTACAACCTTTTTGAAAGACCTCTTGATTTTTGCAATTTATTTGATCTAAGTAGTGGAGAATTGATGTATATGCAAGCCTATGGTAAAATACTTTCATAATTTGACTGAGTTGAGCGTAAACAGTTAACCTAAACACCTTGTGTGATTTGAGTGTCACTTGTGAAGAATTTTACTCAATCTGAACATGCCTATTTCTGATTAAAGCATGATTATGCTATACTTTATTCTCAATTGATTTGATTCAACTATTCTTTGTTAAGCATACTTGACTTATTAATTATGGTTTATATTTGATACAATGCTTGTATTTAAAAATTAGTGGAATTGATTAAATAAAATATTACATGTTTGTGGGTATCATCCTGGTAAACCCTCACAAGACTATAACTCGTCCACTAGGGACACCTAGGGGTTTAAAGGCTTGTGGCACATGCTAAGTGCCATCGTGTTTTCCTACGGAAGTGGATTAGATTAGGTACAATCAATTATTATGTTTTTAGTTTAATAATATGATATTTCTTGTTTTTCATTAGTTTCGTTGTTATGTGTTTTGCCCAGGAGTGCAAAAGCTTAACTGTGGGGGAATTTAATCAATCAATTTGAGACACTTATGTTAGCTTTGTATTAGGCATTATTAGATGTTTATTGTGCCCAATATTAGAACTTTAGATGAGTTTAATGTTGTTGGGCTTCATTGGGCTTTAATGCAAATATTGAATAATTTTCGGATTTTGATGCATTTTGACCTTTCTTCCTTGGTTAGGTCATAACTTGGGACTCGGTGATCCAATTGAGGTGATCTTGGTGTCTTTGGAAAGCTAAGACAATACTCTACAAGTTTCATGAAGAACTCAAGAGCTGGATCGGAATGCTAAGAATCCGAAATATCCCTGCAATGCAGAGTGGGTTTGCTGTCACGGAACCATCTGGGCAGTATGCACATATTGGACTATATAGTGGGTTATAGGCCTCCTCTTGGGCTGAAACTTGGTCACTTGAAAGATAAGACCCATATCTCCAACTTCAATGAAGACCATTTTGTCAATAGATGTCGTTTTAGGCATGCTTCTGAAGCTACAAGTTGGTCTGAATTTGGAAATACGTTCTTCCAACCTAACTTGAGGTAGGTGAAGTGTTTTTGGCATTTCTGGAGTTCTAAAAGTCCAAATGACATGATTCAAATTGGAGATTTTCAAGGAGACAACTGGCTACAACTTTGATGAGACATCCAAGCCAAAATGCACCGTCTAGGTGATGAATTTGAAGCCAGAAGTCGGATAAGAGTTGTTGACTAAAAGCCACCAACCATACACCAACCCACCTACCATGCACCAACCCACCAACCATGCATCAAGCTTCCATTTTTGACAATTTTCAGATTCTTATAGCTTGTATTCAGATTATGTACATGTACAAATTGGCTTCTAGGATTAGTATAAATAGACCTAACCTCTTTGTATTAGAGGCATTCAATTTGGAAGTAAGTTTCAAGAAAGTTTAAGTATTTGTGAGAGTTTTCTTTCTCTTCTTCTCCATTCTCTTTGCAATTTCGTTTTTGTTCTTTAAATTTTGAGTTCTTCCTTCCCATCCATGGAAGGCTAGGCTCTCATAATCAATCCAAGGGATTAGCCATCTTGTTGTTTAATTTGGAGATCTTGTTTTGCTTGTTCATATTGCTTAATTGTTATTCAAGTTTCTCTTCTTCCTCTTTTGATTTTTATCTAGATTTAATTGCTTAATTTGATTTAGATGTTGATGTGGTAATAGCTTTATTATCATGTATTCAAAGAGGATCATAAAGATTAAACAATATATTAAAGTTTTTTGATAGATTGTTTAGCTTGGTTAAATTCTAGATCTTAAGTTAATCTATGTTGGATGGTGCTTACTTTATCTAACCTTGGTTAATCAAATCCTAGATGCTTATCTAGTAAAGAAATCTTGGATCATGTTAGGGCTTCTTGATGTGATCTAAGGCCAAGAATATGGTTAGCAATTAAGTGAATTCCTTGTGATCAATGATGAGTTAAACTCAAGATCGGTAAATTTCCTTGGATTGGTTGTTTCTTTAGATTTGTTTACAACTTTGAATCTCCTACTTATATTAATCTTGTTAATCAACAACAAAACCCCCCTTTTCTAATTATCTTGATCTAATTAAATCTTTGTTTTTGGATCCTTGAGAGACGATTCGGTTCATTCTCTATACTACAAATTAGTTTGTGAACCGGTTATTTTATTTGATAGGTCTCGACAACCTCTTGTCAAATTTGGCGTCGTTGCTTAATTTGATTTAGATGTTGATGTGGTAATAGCTTTATTATCATGTATTCAAAGAGGATCATAAAGATTAAACAATATATTAAAGCTTTTTGATAGATTGTTTAGCTTGGTTAAATTCTAGATCTTAAGTTAATCTATGTTGGATGGTGCTTACTTTATCTAACCTTGGTTAATCAAATCCTAGATGCTTATCTAGTAAAGAATTCTTGGATCATGTTAGGGCTTCTTGATGTGATCTAAGGCCAAGAACATGGTTAGCAATTAAGTGAATTCCTTGTGATCAATGATGAGTTAAACTCAAGATCGGTAAATTTCCTTGGATTGGTTGTTTCTTTAGATTTGTTTACAACTTTGAATCTCCTACTTATATTAATCTTGTTAATCAACAACAAAACCCCCCCTTTTCTAATTATCTTGATCTAATTAAATCATTGTTTTTGGATCCTTGAGAGACGATTCGGTTCATTCTCTATACTACAAATTAGTTTGTGAACCGGTTATTTTAGTTGATAGGTCTCGACAACCTCTTGTCACCCCGCAAGCCATCTAACCCATGTATTTCATGAAAACGTGAATCACTTGGCGTAGATGTTCTTTGAATCCATGATAAACTGAAATGGATCAAATATGCCTACAACTTTTAAACCACGACAGATTGAGTCTTCCACCTCCGTGGGTGCTTTGAGAAACATATGTTGATTCCCCCACAAGCCATCAAACCCATGTATTTCATGAAAACATGAATCACTTGGCCTAGAAGTTCTTTTAATCCATGATAAACCGAAATGGAACAAATATGCCTACAACTTTTAAACAACGATAGATTGAGTCTTCAACCTCCGTGGGTGCTTCGACAAACATCTGTTGATTCCCCCACAAGCCATCAGACCCATATATTTCATGAAAAGATGAATCACTTGGCCTAGAAGTTCTTTCAATCCATGATAAACCGAAATGGAACAAATATGCCTACAACTTTTAAACAACGATAGATTGAGTCTTCCACCTCCGTGGGTGCTTTGACAAACATCTGTTGATTCCCCCACAAGCCATCAAACCCATGTTTTTCATGAAAACATGAATCACTTGGCCTAGAAGTTCTTTCAATCCATGATAAATAGAAATGGAACAAATATGCCTACAACTTTTAAACCACGATAAATGAGTCTTCAACCTCCGTGGGTGTTTTCACAAACGTATGTTGATTCCCCCGCAAGCCATGTAACCCATGTATTACATTTAAACATCAATCACTTGGCCTAGATGTTCTTTGAATCCATGATAAACAGAAATGGAACAAATATGCCTACAACTTTTAAACCACGATAAATGAGTCTTCAACCTCCGTGGGTGCGTTGACAAACATCTGTTGATTCCCCCAAAAGCCATCAAAACCATGTATTTCATGAAAACATGAATCACTTGGCCTAGAAGTTCTTTCAATCCATGATAAACAGAAATGGAACAAATATGCCTACAACTTTTAAACCACGATAGATTGTGTCTTCAACCTCCGTGTGTGCTTTGACAAACATCTGTTGATTCCCCATAAGCCATCAAACCCATGTATTTGATGAAAAGATGAATCACTTGGCCTAGAAGTTCTTTTAATCCATGATAAACCGAAATGGAACAAATATGCCTACAACTTTTAAACAACGATAGATTGAGTCTTCAACCTCCGTGGGTGCTATGACAAACATCTGTTGATTCCCCCACAAGCCATCATGTAACATCCCTAAATTTCATATGTTATGATTTAGCTTAATTCTTTGAATGGATTGTATGTTCTGTTACAGAAAAGGTGATAGATTGAGTTAGAATGATTGATTTGAGATTTTGGCTATACCGGTGAACTCGGTAGAACCTAAGGAAGAGATAGGTGGAATTTAAACTCTTAGATTTACTCTGGTTAAGTTAGGACCTACTGGTAAATTTAATTTTCTTCAGGACCTATTGGGAATTCTTAGAAATCACAAGGGTATTTTAGTCTTTTAACACCTCAGTGGCAAATTAGTGATTCTTCCTTTAAGTGAGGGGCAAGATGGACATTTCAACATCCCCTCCCTCTTGCATAAGGGAACCGGCCAGCCTAAGGAGCCAAAGGGCTCATCTTCTCCAAATCTCTAAGTTCTCCATAGCCAAAGCTAGCTCCAAGGTTCAAGGGTCCAAAGTAAGTATTTTTATACACCTTTTGGCTTAGGTTATTGATGGTTATTGATCACTATGATCTTTTCTTCAATCCTATGGTATTAGTTTCTTGAGAAACTCATTTTCATCCCTAAGAATCAAGAACACCCATGTCTAAAAGTTGGTTGTTATGCTTGAATGTTTTGAAGGAAGTTGAAGGGAAGGTTGCCTTGACTACCAATCCCATCTTGGAATCAAGTTAGGAGCACTTCAAGGTGAGTGTGGATTTACTTGTGCTATTGTATGATGTTCTTAGAGTGAAAGTGTATGAAGTAGGATCAAGCTTGAATCTAGGGTTTTCACCTTGCTTGAGGTTGGATGTGTTTTATTACATGTTTTCAAGGATTAGGGTTTAGGAAAAATGAGTGGAATGATTGGTATACTTGATGGATTTAAGGACATGATCCCATAGAGAAATTAGGGTTTTGATTTGAAGTTGGGCGTGGCACTATTCCTGCCCAGAAGACCAACCACGGGCGTGGTCCCCACCACGGCCCGGCCGTGGTCCTCTCTGGATAGTATATGTTGTTGTCTCGTGCCCAACCACGTCCTTGGTCCACACCACGGGCTAGACGTGTTTGGCTCTGGAAAGAAAATGTTGTGTGTCAAATCGACCCACGGGTGTGGTGGCCACGGTGGCGGTGGTCCAGACCACGGGCGTGGTGCCAACCAGGGGCAGGCCGTGGTTGTCTCTGTTTCCAATTTGTTGAGTTTTGTTTTCTGAACCGTGGCCGTGGTTACCACCACGGGCTGGCCGTGGTTGACTCTGTTTGTGTTATTGTGATGTTTATGCCTAGGGTCTTGATACCATATGCTAGGTTTAGGATGAAGAATGACTTAGCATTAGAATGAGATGTGTAGCTAAGTAAGAATGCTTGATAGAAGTGACTTAGCACTATTGTAACTAAGTAAGAATGCTTGCTAGAGTTAAGCATGATGGTTATGTGTTGTATATGCTTGAATTGATTACATGTAATGCTATTATGATGATATTATGAATGAGCATGATATGAGTATGAGAACATTGCATTGCATAGCGAGATGGCCTAACCAGAAAGGGTTAGTGTACAAAACAGAGGGGTGCCTAGCTGATGAGCTAGATGGAAATGAAATAGCATACCTAATTGCATTGCATTGCGAGGTGGCCTAACCGGAAAGGGTTAGTGTACAAAACAGAGGGGTGCCTAGCTTATTAGCTAGAAGGAAACGGAATTGGCATAACACATTCATATGCATATTGCGAGGGCCTAACCGAAAGGGGTTAGTGCACAACAAGAGGAGTGGAGAAAGAAAAAGTGTGAATAAAAAGTGTGAACATCATGTGCATTCATTCATTGCATTGGTTGGTTGGTGTTACTTGACATATTGTGAATTGTGTTATACTTGCTCTCGACTTACATTTATACTTTATCTGCAAGTTATTCATATTCACCGGGAAGTTGTTCTCACCACCTCTTTCTTAGATTCGCAGGAACACCCCGGACCCTCTACGGGTTAAGTACGGAGGATTCTGTTGGTTATTTGGGATTTATATTTTTGGTGGAGTTAAGCTCCGTGATGTAACTATAATAGGAAGTGTATCACATTCTTTTGATGTAAATATGACAGGGAACTGAATACTACCTTTGATGTACTCGGTTCCGTATATGTTTAGTGTGCTCAGTCAGGATAGTGTTTAGATTACACTTGTATAACGTTGCATACTCTGATAATATTTTGGTTGAGATCTGAGATCTCTTGATGATATATGTGTATGTGTATATATATAATATATGTACTCTGGTTGGTTTGAAATGGTTGTTGGAAATCCGCTGCTTATGTTAATTTTGTGGTAATGTTCAAGAACAAATGAAACGCTGCCGAATTTTCTATATTTATAAATTCCACGTAAGGCGTATGGTTGGTAAATAACATAGTAACTAATAGGCCTTACACATCAAACCCATGTATTTCATGAAAACATGAATCACTTGGCCTAGAAGTTCTTTCAATCCATGATAAACAGAAATGGAACAAATATGCCTTCAACTTTTAAACCACGATAGATTGAATCTTCAACCACCGTGGGTGCTTTGACAAACATCTGTTGATTCCCAAGCAAGCCATCTAACCCATGTATTTCCTTAAAACATGACTCACTTGGCCTAGAAGTTCTTTGAATCCAAGATAAACCGAAAAGGAACAAATAGGCCAACAACTTTTAAACCACGATTGCTTGGGTCTTCAACCTCTGTGGGTGCTTGACAAACATCTGTTGACTCCCCCATAAGCCGTCTAACCCATGAATTTCATGAAAACATCAATCACTTTGCCTAGATGTTCTTTGAATCCATGATTAACAGAAAAGGAACAAATATGCCTAAACTTTTAAACCACGATAAATGAGTCTTCAACCTCCGTGGGCGCTTTAACAAACGTATGTTGATTCCCCCGCAAGCCATGTAACCCATGTATTACATTTAAACATGAATCACTTGGCCTAAAAGTTCTTTGAATCCATGATAAACAGAAAAGGGACAAATATGCCTACAACTTTTAAACCACGATAGATTGAGTTTTCAACATCCGTGGGTGCATTGATCAACATCTGTTGATTCCCCCATAAGCCATCTAACCCATTTATTTCATGAAAACATGAATCACTTGGCCTAGAAGTTCTTTGAATCCATGATAAACAGAAATGGGACAAATATGCCTACAACTTTTAAACCACGATAGATTGAGTTTTCAACATCCGTGGGCGCATTGATCAACATCTGTTGATTACCCCATAAGCCATCTAACCCATTTATTTCATGAAAACATGAATCACTTGGCCTAGAAGTTCTTTCAATCCATGATAAACAGAAATGGAACAAATATGCCTTCAACTTTTAAACCACGATAGATTGAATCTTCAACCACCGTGGGCGCTTTGACAAACATTTGTTGATTCCCAAGCAAGCCATCTAACCCATATATTTCCTTAAAACAGGACTCACTTGGCCTAGAAGTTCTTTGAATCCAAGATAAACCGAAAAGGATCAAATAGGCCAACAACTTTTAAATTACGATTGCTTGAGTCTTCAACCTCTATGGGTGCTTGACAAACATCTGTTGACTCCCCCACTAGCCATCAAACCCATGTATTTCATGAAAACATGAATCACTTGGCCTAGAAGTTCTATCAATCCATGATAAACCGATATGGAACAAATATGCCTACAACTTTTAAACAATTATAGATTGAGTCTTCAACCTCCGTGGGTGCTTTGACAAACATCTTTTGGTTCCCCCACAAGCCATCAAACCCATGTATTTCATGAAAACATGAATCACTTGGCCTATAAGTTCTTTCAATCCATGATAAACCGAAATGGAACAAATATGCCTACAAATGTTAAACCACAATGGATTGAGTCTTCAACCTCCGTGGGTGCTTGACAAATATCTGTTGAATCCCCCACAAGCAATCTAAACCATGTATTACATTAAAACATGAATCACTTGGCCTACAAGTTCATTGAATCCAGGATACACTTAAAAGGAACAAATACGCCTACAACTTTTAAACCACGATAGCTTGAGCCTTCAACCTCCGTGCGTGCTTTGACAAACATTTGTTGATTCCCCCGCAAGCCATCTAACCCATGTATTTCATGAAAACATGAATCACTTGGCCTAGAAGTTCTTTCAATCCATGATAAACAGAAATGGAACAAATATGCCTACAACTTTTAAACCAAGATAGATTGAGTCTTCAACTTCTGGGTGTGCTTTGACAAACATCTGTTGATTCCCCCGCAAGCCATCTAACCCATGTATTTCATGAAAACATGAATCACTTGGCGTTGATGTTCTTTGAATTCATGATAAGCGGAAATGGTACAAATCTGCCTACAAATGTTAAACCACGATGGATTGAATCTTCAACCTCCGTTGGCGCTTGACAAACATCTCTTGATACCCCAACAAGCCATCAAACCCATATATTGCATGAAAACATGAATCGCATGGCCTAGAAGTTCTTTCAATCCATCATAAACAGAAATGGAACAAATATGCCTACAACTTTTAAACCACGATAGATTGAGTCTTCAACCTCCGTGTGTGCTTTGACAAACATCTGTTGATTCCCTCGCAAGCCATCTAGCCCATCTACTACATTAAAACATGAATCACTTGGCCTTGAAGTTCTTTCAATCCATGATAAAATGAAATGGAACAAATATGCCTACAACTTTTAAACAACGATAGATTGAGTCTTCAACCTCCGTGGGTGCTTTGACAAACATCTGTTGATTCCCCCACAAGCCATCAAACCCATGTATTTGATGAAAACATGAATCACTTGGCCTAGAAGTTCTTACAATCCATGATAAACAGAAATGGAACAAATATGCCTTCAACTTTTATACCATGATAGATTGAATCTTCAACCACCGTGGGTGCTTTGACAAACATCTGTTGATTCCCAAGCAAGCCAACTAACCCATGTATTTCCTTAAAACATGACTCACTTGGCCTAGAAGTTCTTTGAATCCAAGATAAACCGAAAAGGAACAAATAGGCCAACAACTTTTAAACCACGATTGCTTGACTCTTCAACGTCTGTGGGTGCTTGACAAACATCTGTTGACTCCCCCATAAGCCGTCTAACCCATGAATTTCATGAAAACATCAATCACTTGGCCTAGATGTTCTTTGAATCCATGATAAACAGAAATGGAACAAATATTCCTAAACTTTTAAACCACGATAAATGAGTCTTCAACCTCCGTGGGCGCTTTGATAAACGTATGTTGATTCCCCCGCAAGCCATGTAACCCATGTATTACATTTAAACATGAATCACTTGGCCTAGAAGTTCTTTGAATCCATGATAAACAGAAATGGGACAAATATGCCTACAACTTTTAAACCACGATAGATTGAATCTTCAACCACCGTGGGTGCTTTGACAAACATCTGTTGATTCCCAAGCAAGCCAACTATCCCATGTATTTCCTTAAAACATGACTCACTTGGCCTAGAAGTTCTTTGAATCCAAGATGAACCGAAAAGGAACAAATAGGCCAACAACTTTTAAACCACGATAGCTTGAGTCTTCAACCTCTGTGGGTGCTTGACAAACATCTGTTGATTCCCCCACAAGCCATCAAGCCCATGTATTTCATGAAAACATGAATCACTTGGCCTAGAAGTTCTTTCAATCCATGATAAACAGAAATGGAACAAATATGCCTACAAATTTTAAACCAAGATAGATTGAGTTTTCAACCTCCGTTTGTGCTTTGACAAGCATCTGTTGATTCCCCTGCAAGCCATCTAACCCATGTATTTCATGAAAACATGAATCACTTGCCCTAGAAGTTCTTTCAATCCATGATAAACAGAAATGGAACAAATATGCCTACAACTTTTAAACCACGATAGATTCAGTCTTCAACCTCCGTGTGTGCTTTGACAAACATCTGTTGATTCCCTCGCAAGCCATCTAGCCCATCTACTACATTAAAACATGAATCACTTGGCCTTGAAGTTCTTTCAATCCACGATAAACCGAAATGGAACAAATATGCCTACAACTTTTAAACAACGATAGATTGAATCTTCAACCACCGTGGGTGCTTTGACAAACATCTGTTGATTCCCAAGCAAGCCATCAAACCCATGTATTTCCTTAAAACATGACTCGCTTGGCCTAGAAGTTCTTTGAATCCAAGATAAACCGAAAAGGAACAAATAGGCCAACAACTTTTAAACCACGATTGCTTGAGTCTTCAACCTTTGTGGGTGCCTGACAAACATCTGTTGACTCCCCCATAAGCCGTCAAACCCATGTATTTCATGAAAACATCAATCACTTGGCCTAGAAGTTCTTTCAATCCATGATAAACAGAAATGGAACAAATATGCCTTCAACTTTTAAACCACGATAGATTGAATCTTCAACCACCGTGGGTGCTTTGACAAACATCTGTTGATTCCTAAGCAAGCCATCTAACCCATGTATTTCCTTAAAACATGACTCACTTGGCCTAGAAGTTCTTTGAATCCAAGATAAACCGAAAAGGAACAAATAGGCCAACAACTTTTAAACCACGATTGCTTGAGTCTTCAACCTCTGTGGGTGCTTGACAAACATCTGTTGACTCCCCCATAAGCCGTCTAACCCATGAATTTCATGAAAACATCAATCACTTGGCCTAGATGTTCTTTGAATCCATGATAAACAGAAATGGAACAAATATGCCTAAACTTTTAAACCACGATAAATCAGTCTTCAACCTCCGTGGGCGCTTTGACAAACGTATGTTGATTACCCCATTAAGCCATGTAACCCATGTATTACATTTAAACATGAATCACTTGGCCTAGAAGTTCTTTGAATCCATGATAAACAGAAATGGGACAAATATGCCTACAACTTTTAAACCACGATAGATTGAGTTTTCAACATCCATGGGTCCATTGATCAACATCTGTTGATTCCCCCATAAGCCATCTAACACATTTATTTCATGAAACCATGAATCACTTGGCCTAGAAGTTCTTTCAATCCATGATAAACAGAAATGGAACAAATATGCCTTCAACTTTTAAACCACGATAGATTGAATCTTCAACCACCGTGGGTGCTTTGACAAACATCTGTTGATTCCCAAGCAAGCCATCTAACCCATGTATTTCCTTAAAACATGACTCACTTGGCCTAGAAGTTCTTTGAATCCAAGATAAACCGAAAAGGAACAAATAGGCCAACAACTTTTAAACCACGATTGCTTGAGTCTTCAACCTTTGTGGGTGCCTGACAAACATCTGTTGACTCCCCCAGAAGCCGTCAAACCCATGTATTTCATGAAAACATCAATCACTTGGCCTAGAAGTTCTTTCAATCCATGATAAACCAAAATGGAACAAATATGCCTTCAACTTTTAAACCACGATAGATTGAATCTTCAACCACCGTGGGTGCTTTGACAAACATCTGTTGATTCCCAAGCAAGCCATCTAACCCATGTATTTCCTTAAAACATGAATCACTTGGCCTACAAGTTCTTTGAATCCAGGATAAACTAAAAAGGAACAAATAGGCCTACAACTTTTAAACCACGATAGGTTGAGCCTTCAACCTCCGTGCGTGCTTTGACAAACATTTGTTGATTCCCCCGTAAGCCATCTAACCCATATATTTCATAAAAACATGAATCACTTGGCGTAGATGTTCTTTTAATCCATGATAAATGGAAATGGATCAAATATGCCTACAAATGTTAAACCACGATGGAGTGAGTCTTCAACCTCCGTGGGCGCTTGACAAACATCTGTTGATACCCCAACAAGCCATCAAACCCATGTATTTCATGAAAACATGACTCACTTGGCCTAGAAGTTCTTTGAATCCAAGATAAACCGAAAAGGATCAAATAGGCCAACGACTTTTAAACCACGATTGCTTGAGTCTTCAACCTCTATGGGTGCTTGACAAACATCTGTTGACTCCCCCATAAGCCGTCTAACCCATGAATTTCATGAAAACATCAATCACTTGGCCTAGATGTTCTTTGAATCCATGATAAACAGAAATGGAACAAATATGCCGACAACTTTTTAACCTCGATAAATGAGTCTTCAACCTCCGTGGGTGCTTTGACAAACGTATGTTGATTCCCCCGCAAGCCATGTAACCCATGTATTACATTTAAACATGAATCACTTGGCCTAGAAGTTCTTTGAATCCATGATAAACAGAAATGGGACAAATATGCCTACAACTTTTAAACCACGATAGATTGAGTTTTCAACATCCGTGGGTGCATTGATCAACATCTGTTGATTCCCCCATAAGCCATCTAACCCATTTATTTCATGAAAACATGAATCACTTGGCCTAGAAATTCTTTGAATCCATGATAAACAAAAATGGGACAAATATGCCTACAACTTTAAAACCACGATAGATTGATTTTTCAACATCCGTGGGTGCATTGATCAACATCTGTTGATTCCCCCATAAGCCATCTACCCCATTTATTTCATGAAAACATGAATCACTTGGGCTAGAAGTTCTTTCAATCCATGATAAACAGAAATGGAACAAATATGCCTTCAGCTTTTAAACCACGATAGATTGAGTCTTCAACCTCCGTGGGTGCTTTGACAAACATCTGTTGATTCCCCCACAAGCCATCAAACCCATGTATTTCATGAAAACATGAATCACTTGGCCTACAAGTTCTTTGAATCCATGATAAATAGAAATGGAAAATATTCCAACAACTTTTAAACCACGATAGATTGAATCTTCAACCACCGTGGGTGCTTTGATAAACATCTGTTGATTCCCAAGCAAGCCATCTAACCCATGTATTTCCTTAAAACATGACTCACTTGGCCTAGAAGTTCTTTGAATCCAAGATAAACTGAAAAGGAACAAATAGGCCAACAACTTTTAAACCACGATTGCTTGAGTCTTCAACCTTTGTGGGTGCTTGACAAACATCTGTTGACTCCCCCATAAGCCGTCTAACTCATGAATTTCATGAAAACATCAATCACTTGGCCTAGATGTTCTTTGAATCCATGATAAACAGCAATGGAACAAATATGCCCAAACTTTTAAACCACGATAAATGAGTCTTCAACCTCCGTTGGCACTTTGACAAACGTATATTGATTCCCCCGAAATCCATGTAACCCATGTATTACATTTAAACATGAATCACTTGGCCTAAAAATCTTTGAATCCATGATCAACAGAAATGGGACAAATATGCCTACAACTTTTAAACCACGGTAGATTGAGTTTTCAACATCCATGGGTGCATTGATCAACATCTGTTGATTCCCCCATAAGCCATCTAACCCATTTATTTCATGAAACCATGAATCACTTGGCCTAGAAGTTCTTTCAATCCATGATAAACAGGAATGGAACAAATATGCCTTCAACTTTTAAACCACGATAGATTGAATCTTCAACCACCGTGGGTGCTTTGACAAACATCTGTTGATTCCCAAGCAAGCCATCTAACCCATGTATTTCCTTAAAACATGACTCACTTGGTCTAGAAGTTCTTTGAATCCAAGATAAACCGAAAAGGAACAAATAGGCCAACAACTTTTAAACCACGATTGCTTGAGTCTTCAACCTCTGTGGGTGCTTGACAAACATCTGTTGACTCCCCCACAAGCCGTCTAACCCATGAATTTCATGAAAACATCAATCACTTGGCCTAGATGTTCTTTGAATCCATGATAAACAGAAATGGAACAAATATGCCTAAACTTTTAAACCACGATAAATGAGTCTTCAACCTCCGTGGGCGCTTTGACAAACGTATGTTGATTACCCCATTAAGCCATGTAACCCATGTATTACATTTAAACATGAATCACTTGGCCTAGAAGTTCTTTGAATCCATGATAAACAGAAATGGGACAAATATGCCTACAACTTTTAAACCACGATAGATTGAGTTTTCAACATCCGTGGGTGCCTTGATCAACATCTGTTGATTCCCCCATAAGCCATCTAACCAATTTATTTCATGAAAACATGAATCACTTGGCCTAGAAATTCTTTGAATCCATGATAAACAAAAATGAGAGAAATATGCCTACAACTTTTAAACCACGATAGATTGAGTTTTCAACATCCGTGGGTGCATTGATCAACATCTGTTGATTCCCCCATAATCCATCTAACCCATTTATTTCATGAAAACATGAATCACTTGGCCTAGAAGTTCTTTCAATCCATGATAATCAGAAATGGAACAAATATGCCTTCAACTTTTAAACCACGATAGATTGAGTCTTCAACCTCCATGGGTACTTTGACAAACATCTGTCGATTCCCCCACAAGCCATCAAACCCATGTATTACATTTAAACATGAATCACTTGGCCTAGAAGTTCTTTCAATCCATGATAAACCGAAATGGAACAAATATGCCTACAACTTTTAAACAACGTTAGATTGAGTCTTCAACCTCCGTGGGTGCTTTGACAAAGATCTGTTAATTCCCCCACAAGCCATCAAACCCATGTATTTCATGAAAACATGAATCACTTGGCCTAGAAGTTCTTTCAATCCATGATAAACAGAAATGGGACAAATATGCCTTCAACTTTGAAACCACGATAGATTGCGTCTTCAACCTCCGTGGGTGCTTTGACAAACATCTGTTGATTCCCAAGTAAGCCATCTAACCCATATATTTCCTTAAAACATGACTCACTTGACCTCAAAGTTCTTTGAATCCAAGATAAACCGAAAAGGAACAACTATGCCTACAACTTTTAAACAACGATAGATTGAGTCTTCAACCTCCGTGGGAGCTTTGACAAACATCTGTTGATTCCCTACAAGCCATCAAACCCATGTATTTCATGAAAACATGAATCACTTGGCGTAGATGTTCTTTCAATCCATGATAAACCGAAATGAAACAAATATGCCTACAAATGTTAAACCACGATGGATTGAGTCTTCAACCTCCGTGGGTGCTTGACAAACATCTCTTGATTCCCCCACAAGCAATCTAAACCATGTATTACATTAAAACATGAATCACTTGGCCTACAAGTTCTTTGAATCGAGGATAAACTTAAAAGGAACAAATAGGCCTACAACTTTTAAACCACGATAGCTTGAGCCTTCAACCTCCGTGCGTGCTTTGACAAACATTTGTTGATTCCCCCGCAAGCCATCTAACCCATATATTTCATAAAAACATGAATCACTTGGCGTAGATGTTCTTTGAATCCATGATAAATGGAAATGGAACAAATATGCCTACAAATGTTAAACCACGATGGAGTGAGTCTTCAACCTCCGTGGGCGCTTGACAAACATCTGTTGATACCCCAACAAGCCATCAAACCCATGTATTTCATGAAAACATGACTCACTTGGCCTAGAAGTTCTTTGAATCCAAGATAAACCGAAAAGGATCAAATAGGCCAACGACTTTTAAACCAGGATTGCTTGAGTCTTCAACCTCTATGGGTGCATGACAAACATCTGTTGACTCCCCCATAAGCCGTCTAACCCATGAATTTCATGAAAACATCAATCACTTGGCCTAGATGTTCTTTGAATCCATGATATACAGAAATGGAACAAATATGCCGACAACTTTTAAACCACGATAAATGAGTCTTCAACCTCCGTGGGTGCTTTCACAAACGTATGTTGATTCCCCCGCAAGCCATGTAACCCATGTATTACATTTAAACATGAATCACTTGGCCTAGAAGTTCTTTGAATCCATGATAAACAGAAATGGGACAAATATGCCTACAACTTTTAAACCACGATCGATTGAGTTTTCAACATCCGTGGGTGCTTTCATAAACATCTGTTGATTCCCCGTAAGCCATCTAACCCATTTATTTCATGAAAACATGAATCACTTGGCCTAGAAGTTCTTTCAATCCATGATAAACAGAAATGGAACAAATATGCCTTCAACTTTTAAACCACGATAGATTGAGTCTTCAACCTCTGTGGGTGCTTGACAAACATCTGTTGATTCCCCCACAAGCCATCAAACCCATGTATTTCATGAAAACATGAATCACTTGGCCTAGAAGTTCTTTCAATCCTTGATAATCCAATGGAACAAATATGCCTACAAATGTTAAACCACGATGGATTGAGTCTTCAACCTCCATGGGTGCTTTGACAAACATCTGTTGATCCCCAAGCAAGCCATCAAACCCATCTATTTCCTTAAAACATGAATCACTTGACCTAGAAATTCTTTAAATCCAAGATAAACCGAAAAGGAACAATTAGGCCAACAACTTTTAAACCACGATAGCTTGAGTCTTCAACCTCTATGGGTGCTTGACAAACATCTGTTGACTCCCCCATAAGCCGTCTAACCCATGAATTTCATGAAAACATCAATCACTTGGCCTAGATGCTCTTTGAATCCATGATAAACAGAAATGGAACAAATATGCCTACAACTATTAAACCACGATAAATGAGTCTTCAACCTCCGTGGGTGCTTTGACAAACGTATGTTGATTCCCCCGTAAGCCATGTAACCCATGTATTACATTTAAACATGAATCACTTGGCCTAGAAGTTCTTTGAATCCAGGATAAACTTAAAAGGAACAAATAGGCCTACAACTTTTAAACCACGATAGCTTGAGCCTTCAACCTCCGTGCGTGCTTTGACAAACATTTGTTGATTCCCCCGCAAGCCATCTAACCCATATATTTCATAAAAACATGAATCACTTGGCGTAGATGTTCTTTGAATCCACGATAAACGGAAATGGAACAAATATGCCTACAAATGTTAAACCACGATGGAGTGAGTCTTCAACCTCCGTGGGTGCTTGACAAACATCTCTTGATTCCCCCACAAGCAATCTAAACCATGTATTACATTAAAACATGAATCACTTGGCCTACAAGTTCTTTGAATCCAGGATAAACTTAAAAGGAACAAATAGGCCTACAACTTTTAAACCACGATAGCTTGAGCCTTCAACCTCCGTGCGTGCTTTGACAAACATTTGTTGATTCCCCCGCAAGCCATCTAACCCATATATTTCATAAAAACATGAATCACTTGGCGTAGATGTTCTTTGAATCCACGATAAACGGAAATGGAACAAATATGCCTACAAATGTTAAACCACGATGGAGTGAGTCTTCAACCTCCGTGGGTGCTTGACAAACATCTCTTGATTCCCCCACAAGCAATCTAAACCATGTATTACATTAAAACATGAATCACTTGGCCTACAAGTTCTTTGAATCCAGGATAAACTTAAAAGGAACAAATAGGCCTACAACTTTTAAACCACGATAGCTTGAGCCTTCACCCTCCGTGCGTGCTTTGACAAACATTTGTTGATTCCCCCGCAAGCCATCTAACCCATATATTTCATAAAAACATGAATCACTTGGCGTAGATGTTCTTTGAATCCATGATAAACGGAAATGGAACAAATATGCCTACAAATGTTAAACCACGATGGAGTGAGTCTTCAACCTCCGTGGGCGCTTGACAAACATCTGTTGATACCCCAACAAGCCATCAAACCCATGTATTTCATGAAAACATGAATCACTTGACCTAGAAGTTCTTTAAATCCAAGATAAACCAAAAAGGAACAAATAGACCAACAACTTTTAAACCACGATAGCTTGAGTCTTCAACCTCTGTGGGTGCTTTGACAAGCATCTGTTGATTCCCCCACAAGCCATCAAACCCATGTATTTCATGAAAACATGAATTGTAACATCCCTAAATTTCATATGTTATGATTTAGCTAAATTCTTTGAATGGACTATATGTTCTGTTACAGAAATGGTAATAGATTGAGTTAGAATGATTGATTTGAGATTCTGGCTATACCGATGAACTCGGTAGAACCTAAGGAAGAAATAGGTGAAATCTAAACTATTAGATTTACTCTGGCTAAGTTAGGACCTACTGGTAAATTTAATTTCCTTCAGGACCTATTGGGAATTCTTAGAAATCACAAGGGTATTTTAGTCTTTTTACACCTCAGTGGCAAATTATTGATTCTTCCTTTAAGTGAGGGGCAAAATGGACATTTCACACTCCCCTCCCTCTTGAAATGGAGAACCGGCCAGCCTAGGGAGCCAAAGGGCTCATCTTCTCCAAATTTGCTAAGTTCTCCATAGCCAAAGCTTGCTCCAAGTTCAAGGGTCCAAAGTAAGTATTTTTATACACCTTTTGGCTTAAGTTCTTTGATAGTTATTGATCACTATGATCTCTTCTTCAACCCTATGGTATTAGTTTCTTGAGAAACTCATTTTCATCCCTAAGAATCAAGAACACCCATGTTTAAAAGTTGGTTGTTTTGCTTGAGTGTTTTGAAGGAAGTTGAAGGGAAGGTTGTCTTGACTACCAATACCATCTTGGAATCAAGTTAGGAACACTTCAAGGTGAGTGTGGATTTACTTGTGCTATTGTATGATGTTCTTAGAGTGAAAGTGTATGATGTAGGATTAAGCTTGAATCTAGGGTTTTCACCTATGCTTGAGGTTGGATGTGTTCTTATTACATGTTTTCAAGGATTAGGGTTTAGGGAAAATGAGTGGAATGATTGGTATACTTGATGGATTTGAGGACATGAATTCTAAGGGGAAAACTTGGGTTTTAGGGATGTGTTGGACGTGGCACTATTCCTGCCCAGATGACCAACCACGGGCGTGGTCCCCACCACGGCCCGGCCGTGGTCCTCTCTGGATAGGAAATGTTGGTGTCTCGTGCCCAACCACGGCCGTGGTCCCCACCACGGGCTGGCCGTGGTTGGCTCTGGAAAGAAAAATGTTGTGTGTCAAATCGACCACGGGTGTGGTGGCCACCGGGTGGCGTGGTCCGGACCACGGGCGTGGTGCCAACCAGGGGCAGGCCGTGGTTGTCTCTGTTTCCAATTTGTTGAGTTTGGTTTTCTGAACCGTGGCCGTGGTTACCACCACGGGCTGGCCGTGGTTGACTCTGTTTGTGATATTGTGATGCTTATGCCTAGGGTCTTGATACCATATGCTAGGTTTAGGATGAAGAATGACTTAGCATTAGAATGAGATGTGTAGCTAAGTAAGAATGCTTGATAGAAGTGACTTAGCACTATTGTAACTAAGTAAGAATGCTTGATAGAGTTGAGCTTGATGGTCATGTGTTGTATATGCTTGAATTGATTACATGTAATGCTATTATGATGATATTATGAATGAGCATGATATGAGTATGAAAATATTGCATTGCATAGCGAGATGGCCTAACCGGAAAGGGTTAGTGTACAAAACAGAGGGGTGCCTAGCTGATGAGCTAGATGGAAATGAAATAGCATACTTAATTGCATTGCATTGCGAGGTGACCTAACCGGAAAGGGTTAGTGTACAAAACAGAGGGGTGCCTAGCTTATTAGCTAGAAGGAAACGGAATTGGCATAACACATTCATATGCATATTGCGAGGGCTTAACCGAAAGGGGTTAGTGCACAACAAGAGGAGTGGAGAAAGAAAAAGTGTGAATAAAAGGTGTGAACATCATGTGCATTCATCCATTGCATTGGTTGGTAGGTGTTACTTGACATATTGCGAATTGTGTTATACTTGCTCTTTACTTACATTTATACTTTATCTGCAAGTTATTCATATTCACTGGGAAGTTGTTCTCACCACCTCTTTCTCAGATTCGCAGGAACACCCCGGACCCTCTACGGGTTAAGTACGGAGGATTCTGTAGATTTATTTTGAGATTCATATTTTGGTGTAGTTGAGCTCCGTGATGTAACTATGACAGGATGTGTATTATTCTGATGTAGATGTTACAGGGAACTGAATACTACTTTTGATGTACTCGGTTCTGTATATGTTTAGTGTGCTCAGTCAGGATAGTGTTTAGAATACACTTGTATAACGTTGCATACTCTGATAATGTTTTGGTTGAGATCTGAGATCTCTTGATGATATATGTGTATGTGTATATATATAATATATGTACTCTGGTTGGTTTGAAATGGTTGTTGGAAATCCGCTGCTTATGTTATATTTTGTGGTAATATTCAAGAAACAAATGAAACGCTGCCGAATTTTCTATATTTATATATTCCACGTAAGACTTATGGTTGGTAATTAACATAGTAACTAATAGGTCTTACATTTTTGGTATCAGAGCAGTTCTTCCTAAAGGACTGTAATATATGGGTCTAGAGTTATACTGAGCACTTAGGATGTATGCTTATAGCTTTTCATATACTTCTGATATATTGCATGAGGGGAGTTGGGACTGATCAACCCGATATTTTCTGTGCTATATACAGAGTTATGAGTGGACTAGGGCGAACACGTAGTGGAGGCCGAGGCAGAGGCCGAAGCCAACCCACTGCAAATCCTAATGAAGGTGATGGTCTGGTGGCTGTGCTTGCACATTTGGCTCAAGCCATAGACCGTATGCCTGGACCCCAGCATGATGGCAATCCTAATGCGGGACTTGTCGTTCCTCAACAGTTGGGACTGACGGAGTTCTGTAAAAGGGATCCCCCATCTTTTCATGGGAATTATGACCCAATGGCCGCTGAGAGGTGGGTGAAACACCTTGAGAAGATCTTCAGGGCCATGCGATTATCTTGAATGAGCAGAAAGTCATCTTTGCTGCTTATAAGTTGGAGGATGAAGCTGAACATTGGTGGGAAGCTTCTCATCCTGGATTGCTCATACGTGAGGATCCCATCAGTTGGGAAACATTTAAGACGGCATTTTTGCGGAAGTATTTCCCTGCTAATGTCAGAATCCAGAAGGAGCAAGAGTTTATGCACTTAAGACAGGGATATCTCACAGCTGGGCAGTATGCAGCTAAGTTTGATGAGTTATCTAAATACTCTAGTTACCTTCAAAATGGACCGAATGAGATTTGGAAGTCCATTCAGTTTGAGAGGGGACTTGAGTTTGAATTGAGAAAGGCTGTAGCTGGTTTTGAGATTAGGGAGTTTGCTTCCCTGGTTGAGAAATGTTTAATTATGGAAGAGTGCATGAATCCAGTTACTGAGAGCAGTCAGGGAACTGGGAAGAGAAAGGTGGAAGTTACACAGCCTGCACGAGGTATTAAGAAGGCTAAGGTGGAATTGTGCAAGACGTGTGGGAAACCGCACCAAGGTACTTGTCGGGCGAATGTATGTTTTGCTTGTGGTCAGAAGGGACACATTGCAAAATACTGCCCACAACGAATAGTGATTTGCTTCAAGTGCCAGCAGAAGGGGCACACTTCCCGAAATTGCCCACAGGTTTCTAAGGCACCTGTTTCTACCCCTAGACCGCTTACTCAGGGGAGAGTGTATACCCTCAGTGGGGCAGAGGCACAGGCGGAGGATTTGATCCAAGGTATGTGCTTACTGAATGGTCAGGACTTAATTGTACTGTTTGACTCTGGGGCAACCCATTCATTCATTTCTAATGCATGTGTGAAGTCCTTGAGTCTAACCACTGCTTCCTTACCTTATACACTGTCAGTGACTACTCCTGCTAAGGATAAGATTCTTACCACCCACATTTGTTTAAACTGTAAATTTGTGTTCCAGAATCGAACCTTTGTTGTTGATTTGATCTGTCTACCATTGAGAGGGTTAGATATTATCTTTGGTATGGATTGGCTTGCAACCAACCAAGTGTTGTTAGATTGTTGTAATAAGATTGTCATCATTCCTCCTGTTACAAACCATACACTAATTCCTGAAATTGCCATGTTACCCAAAGTGTCAGAGTTGAATCATTGCCTGATGGATGGGAGTCAAGTATACATGGTACTATTTTCTTTAGACTTAGAGGTTCAGTCAGACTTGGTGGGAATGCCAGGAGTCAGTGAATTCATGGATGTCTTTCCTAAGGAGATTCCTAGTTTACCACCTGATAGAGAGGTAGAGTTTGTTATAGACTTAGTACCGGGAGCCGGACCTATGTCTGTAGCACCTTATAGAATGTCACCATTGGAACTAGGAGAACTTAAGAAACAAGTAGAGGAACTATTGGAAAGGGGATTCATTAGACCCAGTGTGTCTCCATGGGGAGCACCTGTGTTATTGGTGAAAAAGAAGGATGGGAGTATGAGGTTGTGTGTGGATTACCGGCAGTTGAATAAGATTACCATAAAGAATAGGTATCCATTACCTAGGATAGATGATTTACTTGACCAACTTAGAGATGCCACGGTATTCTCTAAAATTGACCTTCGTTCTGGTTACCATCAAATTAAGATCAAGCCAGATGATGTACCAAAGTCTGCTTTTAGAACTAGGTATGGGCACTATGAGTATTTGGTGATGCCGTTTGGTTTAACCAATGCTCCAGCGGTGTTTATGGATTACATGAATAGAATTTTTAGACCGTACCTAGATAAGTTTGTGGTAGTGTTCATAGATGATATTCTCATATATTCGCAAACCGGGGAAGAACATGAGGAACATCTTAGAATAGTACTGCAGATACTTAGAGAGAGGAAACTGTATGCTAAACCTGAGAAGTGTGAATTTTGGCTGAATGAAGTGAAGTTTTTAGGGCACACTATATCCCAGGACGGGGTAGCAGTGGACTCTAGTAAGGTTGAGGCGGTTGTACAGTGGGAGCGACCAAAGTCGGTTCTTGAGATTAGAAGTTTTCTAGGATTAGCCGGATATTACCTAGGAAGTTCATTCGGGTTTTTCTCGCTTGGCACTTCCTTTAACCGAATTGACCCGGAAAGGACAAGCCATGGTATGGAGTGAAAAGTGTGAGGAGAGTTTTCAAGAACTCAAACGTAGATTGACCACACCCAGCTTTAGTTATTCTTTGACCTATCCAAAGATTTGGAGGTGTATTGTGATGCCTCTAAATTGGGTTTAGGATGTGTGTTGATGCAGGATAGGAAGGTAGTGGCTTATGCATCTAGACAACTTAGAACTCATGAGAAGAATTATCCGACCCATGACCTAGAACTTGCAGCCATAGTTTTTGCACTTAAGATCTGGAGACATTATTTGTATGGTGTAAAGTTTGAGGTGTTCAGTGATCATAAGAGCTTGAAGTATCTGTTTGATCAGAAGGAACTGAACATGAGACAAAGAAGGTGGATGGAATACTTAAAAGATTATGACTTCGAGCTGAAGTACCATCCTGGCAAGGCCAACGTTGTGGCTGATGCCCTTAGTAGGAAATCTCTGCATGTATCTCAGATGATGGTGCATGAGTTGGATTTGGTAGAACAATTTCGAGACCTTAGTATACAAGTGGATACGAGTAGTGTGACGCTGAGACTAGCTTTGTTAGAAATCTCATGTGACCTTAAGGATCAGATTAGACATGAACAAAGCCTGGATCAGGAACTACAAGATCGTAGGGTCTCAATAGCTTTTTCCTTAAAGGATGATGGATTGATTAGGTTTAGACAAAGGATTTGTGTTCCTAAGGGGGGAAACCTCAAGGGACAAATTCTGGAGGAAGCTCATAAGAGTAAGTTCTCGATACATCCTGGTGCGACTAAGATGTATCAAGATCTGAAAGAAAGATTTTGGTGGCCGGGAATGAAAAGAGATGTGGCTGAGTATGTGGCCAAATGTTTGACTTGTCAGAAAGTCAAGATTGAACACCAGAAACCAGCCGGGATGCTCCAACCTTTGGAAATCCCAGAGTGGAAGTGGGACAAAATAACCATGGACTTTGTAACTAGTTTGCCTAGGGTACAGAAGGGTTATGATGCTATATGGGTCATTGTGGATAGACTGACTAAGTCTGCCCATTTTCTTCCCATTAAGATTTCTTATTCCCTAGATAAACTTGCTGAGTTATTTGTTGGAGAGATTGTTCGATTGCACGGTGTGCCATTGAGCATTGTGTCGGATAGAGATCCCAGATTTACCTCTAGATTTTGGAATGCCTTACATCAGTCTTTTGGGACCAAGCTCAGTTTTAGTACTGCTTATCATCCACAGTCTGATGGTCAGTCCGAGCGGACTATCCAAACATTAGAAGATATGTTGAGAGCTTGTGTTCTTGAGGATAAGGGTAGTTGGGATAGATACTTACCATTGGTAGAGTTTGCTTACAACAACAGTTTCCATTCCAGCATTGGGATGGCACCATATGAGGCACTCTATGGTAGAAAATGTAGGTCACCTCTGTGTTGGTATGAGGTAGGTGAGCGAAACCTGCTAGGACCTGAGTTAGTTCAAGAAACTAGCGAAAAGATTAGGGTTATACAGGAGAAAATAAGAATTACTCAGAGTCGGCAAAAGAGTTATGCTGACAAAAGAAGGCGTCCTCTAGAGTTTGAAGAGGGTGATCATGTGTTTCTTAGAGTCTCACCCATGACAGGAATTGGTAGGGCCATTCGGGCTAAGAAGTTAAATCCTCGTTTCATTGGTCCGTTTCAAATTCTAAAGCGTATTGGACCTGTAGCTTACCATATAGCTCTTCCTCCACATCTGTCCAATCTCCATCCTGTGTTTCATGTATCCCAGTTGAGAAAGTATGTTCCGGATCTTTCACACATCATTGAGGTTGAGTCGGTACAATTGAGAGCTGACCTTACATTTCAGGCTAAGCCAACTAAGATCATTGACCGCAGTGTGAAGTCCCTGAGGAACAAGACTATTTCCCTGGTGAAGGTGCTTTGGGATGGACAGTCACCTGAAGAGGCTACGTGGGAATTGGAGGAAGATTTGCGCAAACTGCATCCCGATCTATTTTGATCAGGTATATCTTTAACTCAATTTTGTGGGCAAAATTCTTTTAAGGGGGGGAGAATGTAACATCCCTAAATTTCATATGTTATGATTTAGCAAAATTCTTTGAATGGACTATATGTTCTGTTACAGAAATGGTAATAGATTGAGTTAGAATGATTGATTTGAGATTCTGGCTATACCGATGAACTCGGTAGAACCTAAGGAAGAAATAGGTGAAATCTAAACTATTAGATTTACTCTGGCTAAGTTAGGACCTACTGGTAAATTTAATTTCCTTCAGGACCTATTGGGAATTCTTAGAAATCACAAGGGTATTTTAGTCTTTTTACACCTCAGTGGCAAATTAGTGATTCTTCCTTTAAGTGAGGGGCAAAATGGACATTTCACATTCCCCTCCCTCTTGAAATGGAGAACCGGCCAGCCTAGGGAGCCAAAGGGCTCATCTTCTCCAAATTTGCTAAGTTCTCCATAGCCAAAGCTTGCTCCAAGTTCAAGGGTCCAAAGTAAGTATTTTTATACACCTTTTGGCTTAAGTTCTTTGATAGTTATTGATCACTATGATCTCTTCTTCAACCCTACGGTATTAGTTTCTTGAGAAACTCATTTTCATCCCTAAGAATCAAGAACACCCATGTTTAAAAGTTGGTTGTTTTGCTTGAGTGTTTTGAAGGAAGTTGAAGGGAAGGTTGTCTTGACTACCAATACGATCTTGGAATCAAGTTAGGAACACTTCAAGGTGAGTGTGGATTTACTTGTGCTATTGTATGATGTTCTTAGAGTGAAAGTGTATGATGTAGGATTAAGCTTGAATCTAGGGTTTTCACCTATGCTTGAGGTTGGATGTGTTCTTATTACATGTTTTCAAGGATTAGGGTTTAGGGAAAATGAGTGGAATGATTGGTATACTTGATGGATTTGAGGACATGAATTCTAAGGGGAAAACTTGGGTTTTAGGGATGTGTTGGGCGTGGCACTATTCCTGCCCAGAAGACCAACCACGGGCGTGGTCCCCACCACGGCCCGGCCGTGGTCCTCTCTCGGATAGGAAATGTTGGTGTCTCGTGCCCAACCACGGCCGTGGTCCCCACCACGGCCGGCCGTGGTTGGCTCTGGAAAGAAAAATGTTGTGTGCTGAAATCTGACCACGGGTGTGGTGGCCACCAGGGGCTGGCCGTGGTCCAGACCACGGGCGTGGTGCCAACCAGGGGCAGGTCGTGGTTGTCTCTGTTTCCAATTTGTTGAGTTTGGTTTTCTGAACCGTGGCCGTGGTTACCACCACGGGCTGGCCGTGGTTGACTCTATTTGTGATATTGTGATGCTTATGCCTAGGGTCTTGATACCATATGCTAGGTTTAGGATGAAGAATGACTTAGCATTAGAATGAGATGTGTAGCTAAGTAAGAATGCTTGATAGAAGTGACTTAGCACTATTGTAACTAAGTAAGAATGCTTGATAGAGTTGAGCTTGATGGTCATGTGTTGTATATGCTTGAATTGATTACATGTAATGCTATTATGATGATATTATGAATGAGCATGATATGAGTATGAAAATATTGCATTGCATAGCGAGATGGCCTAACCGGAAAGGGTTAGTGTACAAAACAGAGGGGTGCCTAGCTGATGAGCTAGATGGAAATGAAATAGCATACTTAATTGCATTGCATTGCGAGGTGACCTAACCGGAAAGGGTTAGTGTACAAAACAGAGGGGTGCCTAGCTTATTAGCTAGAAGGAAACGGAATTGGCATAACACATTCATATGCATATTGCGAGGGCCTAACCGAAAGGGGTTAGTGCACAACAAGAGGAGTGGAGAAAGAAAAAGTGTGAATAAAAGGTGTGAACATCATGTGCATTCATCCATTGCATTGGTTGGTAGGTGTTACTTGACATATTGCGAATTGTGTTATACTTGCTCTTTACTTACATTTATACTTTATCTGCAAGTTATTCATATTCACTGGGAAGTTGTTCTCACCACCTCTTTCTCAGATTCGCAGGAACACCCCGGACCCTCTACGGGTTAAGTACGGAGGATTCTGTAGATTTATTTTGAGATTCATATTTTGGTGTAGTTGAGCTCCGTGATGTAACTATGACAGGATGTGTATTATTCGGATGTAGATGTTACAGGGAACTGAATACTACTTTTGATGTACTCGGTTCTGTATATGTTTAGTGTGCTCAGTCAGGATAGTGTTTAGAATACACTTGTATAACGTTGCATACTCTGATAATGTTTTGGTTGAGATCTGAGATCTCTTGATGATATATGTGTATGTGTATATATATAATATATGTACTCTGGTTGGTTTGAAATGGTTGTTGGAAATCCGCTGCTTATGTTATATTTTGTGGTAATATTCAAGAAACAAATGAAACGCTGCCGAATTTTCTATATTTATATATTCCACGTAAGACTTATGGTTAGTAATTAACATAGTAACTAATAGGTCTTACATGAATCACTTGGCCTAGAAGTTCTTTCAATCCATGATAAACCGAAATGGAACAAATATGCCTACAAATGTTAAACCACGATGGATTGAGTCTTCAACCTCCGTGGGTGCTTGACAAACATCTCTTGATTCCCCCACAAGCAATCTAAACCATGTATTACATTAAAACATGAATCACTTGGCCTACAAGTTCTTTGAATCCAGGATAAACTTAAAAGGAACAAATAGGCCTACAACTTTTAAACCACGATAGCTTGAGCCTTCACCCTCCGTGCGTGCTTTGACAAACATTTGTTGATTCCCCCGCAAGCCATCTAACCCATATATTTCATAAAAACATGAATCACTTGGCGTAGATGTTCTTTGAATCCATGATAAACGGAAATGGAACAAATATGCCTACAAATGTTAAACCACGATGGAGTGAGTCTTCAACCTCCGTGGGCGCTTGACAAACATCTGTTGATACCCCAACAAGCCATCAAACCCATGTATTTCTTGAAAACATGAATCACTTGACCTAGAAGTTCTTTAAATCCAAGATAAACCGAAAAGGAACAAATAGGCCAACAACTTTTAAACCACGATAGCTTGAGTCTTCAACCTCTGTGGGTGCTTTGACAAGCATCTGTTGATTCCCCCACAAGCCATCAAACCCATGTATTTCATGAAAACATGAATCACTTGGCCTAGAAGTTCTTTCAATCCATGATAAACCGAAATGGAACAAATATGCCTACAAATGTTAAACCACGATGGATTGAGTCTTCAACCTCCGTGGGTGCTTGACAAACATCTCTTGATTCCCCCACAAGCAATCTAAACCATGTATTACATTAAAACATGAATCACTTGACCTAGATGGTGCATTTTGGCTTGGATGTCTTCATCAAAGTTGTAGCCAATTGTCTCCTTGAAAATCTCCAATTTGAATCATATCATTTGGACTTTTAGAACTCCAGAAATGCCAAAAACACTTCACCTACCTCAAGTTAGGTTGGAAGAACGTGTTTCCAAATTCAGACCAACTTGTAGCTTCAGAAGTATGCCTAAAACGACATCTATTGACAAAATGGTCTTCATTGAAGTTGGAGATATGGGTCTTATCTTTCAAGTGACCAAGTTTCAGCCCAAGAGGAGGCCTATAACCCACTATATAGTCCAATATGTGCATACTGCCCAGATGGTTCCGTGACAGCAAACCCACTCTGCATTGCAGGGATATTTCGGACCCTTAACATTCCGATCCAGCTCTTGAGTTCTTCATGAAACTTGTAGAGCATTGTCTTAGCTTTCCAAAGACACCAAGATCACCTCAATTGGATCACCGAGTCCCAAGTTATGACCTAACCAAGGAAGAAAGGTCAAAATGCATCAAAATCCGAAAATTATTCAATATTTGCATTAAAGCCCAATGAAGCCCAACAACATTAAACTCATCTAAAGTACTAATATTGGGCACGATAAACATCTAATAATGCCTAATACAAAGCTAACATAAGTGTCTCAAATTGATTGATCAAATTCCCCCACACTTAAGCTTTTGCACTCCTGGGCAAAACACATAACAACGAAACTAAAGAAAAACAAGAAACATCATATTATTAAACTAAAAACATAAAAATTGATTGTACCTAATCTAATCCACTTCCGTAGGAAAACACGATGGCACTTAGCATGTGCCACAAGCCTTTAAACCCCTAGGTGTCCCTAGTGGACGAGTTATAGTCTCGTAAGGGTTTACCAGGATAATACCCACAAACATGTAATATTTTATTTAATCAATTCAACTAATTTTTAAATACAAGCATTGTATCAAATATAAACCATAATTAATAAGTCAAGTATGCTTAACAAAGAATAGTTGAATCAAATCAATTGAGAATAAAGTATAGCATAATCATGCTTTAATCAGAAATAGGCATGATCATATTGAGTAAAATTATTCACAAGTGACAATAAAATCACACAAGGTGTTTAGGTTAACTGCTTACGCTCAACTCAGTCAAATTATGAAAGTATTTTACCATAGGCTTGCATATACATCAATTCTCCACTACTTAGATCAAATAAATTGCAAAAATCAAGAGGTCTTTCAAAAAGGTTGTAATGGAACTTATAAGGTGAAGGAAGGGAACAATATAGATAATAGCAGGTTAAAACCAAAGAGAATAAAAGAGCATTGAGGAGTAATTCAAGTAGAAAGAATAAATTTTTTACCCAAAACCATAAAATGTTCATTCTCTTCACACATTCCTTCCTTTTTCTATTCTTTTTTTTTCTTTCTTCTTTTTTTCTCTTTTTTTTGTTTTTGTTTTATTTTTTTTGTTTTTTGTTTTTTTGTTTTTTGTTTTTGTACCAAGCATTTCGTATCAGCACACCAATTCCCCCACACTTAAATCACTACAAGCAGAAGAACTCCTCCAATAAGAAAATCAATGCTCTCCCATTCCCTAAGGTAAGGTAAAACATGGTTTTTCACTCAAAGCTTGTAATGAGCTAAGAACAAAGAATAGGCAAATAGGCTCAGAGGAAGTTAATATTTAGATAAATGCAAGGTAGGTTTATTTGGCCAAAGCAGCTAAGTCAAGAAAAAATGCCTCTGTCATTTTCATGCAACATACAGACCAATGTAATCTCAAATCGATTCAATGCAAGTTCTAGAAAATAAATTCATAATTGACATCACTCATGAAAGAAAATAACCAAGTGTAAGTATCAAACTTGGAAAAGCCCAAAACTCACAAAGGTATGGAACATTCACTCAATTCAACCATGCCTTCTTCCTAATATCCACAATCATATACACATGTATATCATGAAAATGATTCAATCAGAACTGTTTTGCATACTTTTATCATCAATTAAGCTCAGATTCAGCACATGCTTGTATCAAAATCAATTGAAAAGATCAAAATTGTGTGTGTGTGTGTGTGTGTTTTTTTTTTTAATATATATACAAGAACAAAGATGATTTAAGACCTATTATGAAATGCAAGTTAAGATGCGTCTCAGGAGCAAAACTACTCCTTACTCTGCTATCATACATCTAAAAAGTTAGTAACAATAAAGATTAGCTTTTTTTTTTAAATAAACTATGTACATGGTAATGTCAACTATCCCTCCCCCCAACTAATTAAAGACATTGTCCCCAATGTCAAAATAAAGATAGGTAGAGTGTAGAAGGTCTTACCAGAAAACTGCAAATCGAGCCTGAAATAAGAAAAAGTACAAAAAACTAAAACCATAAGAGAAAACAAAAATTCACAAAGACAAAGTCAAATCAAGTTTTTGCTTTTTGCTGCTGCTGCCTTGTTCCCAATTCAGTGGAGCCATTGCTGGATCACGTTGTGGTACAAATGCATTGAGTTGATCGAGCAATTGTTCAGGAGTTGCAGCAGTTACAAGACTTTGACGTGTCGCTTGTGAGATGAACCTTTTTTCTACAGCATGATCAAGAAAACAAAACAAACTGTCATAAAAACCATTAACATTTAATATACCTATGGGTTTTTGGTGAAAGTTCTGCTGTGACCAGGATGTAATTTGAAAGAGTTCTTCCAAAGTTTCAAAACCACCAGGTAGGGCAATAAAGGCATCAGCATTTGCTATCATAATGTTCATGCGTTGGTGCATGCAAAATACCATTACTTCATCCCCTAATGTTTTTCCAATGGGCTTGCTGGTAGATAAAGGACTGGGAATGACACCAAGGACTTTGCCACCTCCTAAATGTGCAGCAGTTGCTACACAACCCATTAACCCAAGACTACCTCCTCCATAAACTAAATGGATTTCTCTCTCAGCTAGCACTCGACCAAGATGGTGTGCAATATTTACAAACTCTTTATCTTTCCCAGGATTAGATCCACAAAAGACACAAACACTCTTGATCCGACGAACTGAAGTGACTTCCATTTTTTTTTCTCTTCGTTTTTTTTTTTTGTACTCTCACCTTATCAATGATCTGAAGAGAGCAAAGTGCAATATTTAAAGGCATCAAAACTCAAAGGTAATAATTACACCTATAAAGGAGGGGTAGATCCGTGTGTCAGGTAAGTTTGAAAATAAGCACAACAATGATAATAGCTATATGACAATGATAAAAGACTAATCTATATGTGTCAGAAGAAGTTTGAAAATATGCAACGCATATTTCAAAAGAATACGGCTACTTTTGATTTGATTTGATTTTTTTCTTTTTTCTTTTTTTTTGAATTTTTTTTTGAATTTTTTTGAATTTTTTTTATTTTTTTTTAATAAACAAGAAGAAAAATAAAAAATAAAAAATAATACTTACAGGAGGTGTGATTGTGGCTCACAAATTCCTCTGGTTTTACGTCCAGTAACGGCTTGAATGCTCTCTTGGGCTGATGGTTGGCTTCCCATCCAATTTTCTTAAAAATTGGCAAACAGGGTCTTTTTGAGTCAGATTCCCGAGACTATATCGCTCATGTTAATCTTGGAATATTGGCCATAAATCGAGAAGTACCCTCTGTACATCTCCACTAGGATGCGTCTCAAGAGTCAATAGAATGTTATCTAAAGACTCCTTACTCATGCCATCCTTTATGAAGTTAATTTTATCATCTCGGTTTATAGACATCATTCCAATTGATTTGCATTTTGTGTTACAGGTCCATCTTGCACATTTATAGCAGACCCGTAACCTTTTTGCTCTTCTCTTCTTTGCATATGAACTTTTGCCTAGCCCTGGCATATATGAAATAAGAGCGTCAGAAAATTCACCTCTGAGTCGGACCTTTGCTTCGATCAACCAGCGGATATCCGCAGGGATGCCTTTGTGCATAAGCATCCTTAATCTCTCAAACCTTGCACAATAAATGTTAGTTAAAGCATTTTGAGGGAGAGAAGGGAATTGCTTGCGGAGATTAAAAAGCTGATTATCCATTTCGAAAGAAAGAAGAAAGAGAGAGAAAAAAATTGAGTAAAATTATGTACAGATTTCAGTGTTTGTGGGTACCTGAAGGGGCCGAAAAAGATTTTCACGGAGTACCGTTATCCGCCATTTAACCGATGAAAAATCATCTGTCAACGAAAAATAAACAAAATTAAGACAGAAGAATCAAACTCTGATAGATTTTCTCGCTTGGCACCAAGTTTCTGTCTCGATTCCTGTGATTGCAAATAAGTCAAAGTTGAAATATGAAAGAGTTAGAAAGCTTGGGTTGCCTCCCAAGAAGCGCTACTTTTAATGTCCTTAGCCAGCGTGATTGAAGATTTTGCACGAGCGATGGGTCCTCCCCAATAATGATTCAATCTCTGGCAATTGACATTAATCGTGGCTTTTTTTTTCTTTTTTTTTTTCAACACAGTAGTGATCAATCATGGTAGAGGGCATCCTGCAGTTGAACTTCCTCGACGAGGTTCTCTTGAGCTCCTTCATAAAAATTCTTGAGGCGATGACCATTGACTTTGAACACTTTGTCGGTGGCTTCACTCTTAATTTCCACTGCACCATGAGAAAAAATGTTAGTGACAATAAACGGACCGTCCCACCTAGACCTTAATTTACCAGGCATCAACTTAAGGCGAGAATTAAACAAGAGAACTTTTTGCCCAACTGAAAACTCCTTCCGAAGAATAAACTTATCATGGAAGGCTTTGGTCTTTTCTTTGTAGAGTTGGGAGCTCTCATAGGCATCTAGGCGGATCTCTTCCAATTCCTGTAACTGCAACTTCCGCTCTATGCCAGCTCCGGCCAAATTCATGTTGCATTGCTTCACAGCCCAATATGCTTTATGCTCAATTTCTACTGGCAAGTGGCATGCCTTACCATAGACTATCCGATATGGAGACATCCCGATTGGAGTTTTGTAAGCGGTCCGGTAAGCCCAAAGAGCATCCTCAAGCCTCATGCTCCAATCCTTCCGATTAGGTTGGACTGCTTTTTCAAGTATGCGCTTGATCTCTCTATTGGAGACCTCGGCTTGACCATTAGTCCGGGATGGTAAGGTGTAGAAACTTTATGCAACACGCCATATTTCCTCATCAATCCCTCCATGCTCCCGGTTCTGAGAAATGGGTGCCTTGATCACCGATGATAGCTCTCGGGATTCCAAACCTACGTAAAATGCGTGATCTAACAAAATCCACAACAACTTTGGAATCATCAGTCCGAGTGGCTTTAGTCTCCACCCATTTTGATACATAATCAACAGCTAGCAAAATGTAAACATAACCAAAGGAAACAGGAAAAGGTCCCATGAAATCAATACCCCATACGTCAAAGATTTCACAATACAAGATGAGGTTCTTGGGGCATCTCATTCCTGCGAGAAATGTTCCCTGTTCTCTGACACTGTTCACAAGACTTACAGAACAAATATGCATCATGAAACAAGGTAGGCCAATATAAACCGGAGTCTAAAACTTTCCTAGCTGTACGTTGAGGCCCAAAATGTCCACCACATGCAAATGCATGACAAAAGCTAAGAACAGAATGAAACTCTTGATTAGGCACTGACAAGAGGTTGTCGAGACCTCGTCAAATAATAAAAATTTACCGGTTCGCAAACTAATTTGTAGTATAGAGCATGAACCGAATCGTCTCTCAAGGATCCAAAAAGAACAAATATTTAATCAGATCAAGATAATTAAAAGGGGGTTTTGATGATTTGAAAAGATAATACACTAATTGAATTAAAGGAAAGTAATTAACAAATTAACCAATCCAAGGAAATTTTACCGATCTTGAGTTTAGTCCATCATTGATCACAAGGAAATCACTTAATTGCTAACCATGTTCTTGGCCTTAGATCACATCAAGACGCCTCAACATGATCCAAGAATCCTCTACTAGATAAGCATCTAGGATTTAATTAACCAAGGTTAGATAAAGTAAGCACCATCCAAACATAGGTTAACTTAAGATCAAGAATTTAACCAAGCTAAACAATCCATCAAAAAGCTTTAATAAATTGTTTATTCTATGTGATCCTCTTGAATACATGATAATAAAGCTAGTATCACATAAACATCCAAATCAAATTAAGCAATTCAATCTAGATCAAAATTAAAAGAGGAAGAAGAGAAACTTGAATAACAATTAAGCAATATGAACAAGTAAAACAAGATCTCCAAATTAAACATCAAGATGGCTAATCCCTTGGATTGATTATGAGAGCCTAGCCTTCCATGGATGGGAAGGAAGAACTCAGAAAATAAAGAACAAAAATGAAATTCTAAAGAGAAGGGAGAAGAAGAGAAAGAAAACTAACAAATACTCAAACTTACTACAAAATTGAATTCTAACTTACTTCAAAATTGAATCTCTTAAAATACAAAGAGATTGGCTCTATTTATACTAATCCTAGAAGCCAATTTGTACATGTACATAATCTGAATACAAGCTATAAGAATCTGAAATTTGTCAAAAATGGAAGCTTGATGCATGGTTGGTGGGTTGGTGCATGGTAGGTGGGTTGGTGTATGGTTGGTGGCTTTTAGTCAACAACTCTTATCCGACTTCTGGCTTCAAATTCATCACCTAGACGGTGCATTTTGGCTTGGATGTCTCATCAAAGTTGTAGCCAGTTGCCTCCTTGAAAATCTCCAATTTGAATCATGTCATTTGGACTTTTAGAACTCCAGAAATGCCAAAAACACTTCACCTACCTCAAGTTAGGTTGGAAGAACGTGTTTCCAAATTCAGACCAACTTGTAGCTTCTGAAGCATGCCTAAAACGACATCTATTGACAAAATGGTCTTCATTGAAGTTGGAGATATGGGTCTTATCTTTCAAGTGACCAAGTTTCAGCCCAAGAGGAGGCCTATAACCCACTATATAGTCCAATATGTGCATACTGCCCAGATGGTTCCGTGACAGCAAACCTACTCTGCATTGCAGGGATATTTTGGACCCTTAGCATTCCGATCCAGCTCTTGAGTTCTTCATGAAACTTGTAGAGCATTGTCTTAGCTTTCCAAAGACACCAAGATCACCTCAATTGGATTACCGAGTCCCAAGTTATGACCTAAACAAGGAAGAAAGGTCAAAATGCATCAAAATCTGAAAATTATTCAATATTTGTATTAAAGCCCAATGAAGCCCAACAACATTAAACTCATCTAAAGTACTAATATTGGGCACAATAAACATCTAATAATGCCTAATACAAAGCTAACATAAGTGTCTCAAATTGATTGATCAGGCACACATCGCCTAATAATTTGGTCACTACAAAATCGCCATAGATATGGATCATCCCACACATAATATTTTGATTCACTCTTAAGTTTATAAATTTGTGCACGAGTGAAATGTGAGGGAAAACTGTAGCAACCAAGAAATTCACCATATCAGCAAACCAAGGGAAGGTGTTCTTACCTTGCAGCTGCATAAGCTGCTCATCTGGGAAGGAGTCCCGTACAGGGAAGGGATCTGAAGCCCTTTCAATGCGGCTCAAATGATCTGCCACTAGGTTCTCTGCTCCACTCTTGTCACGGATCTCTATGTGAAACTCTTTGAGCAGTAGCATCCATCTTATTAGTCGAGGCTTTGCCTCTGGCTTCTTCAAAAGGAACTTCAGAGCTGCATGATCAGTAAACACAACAACCTTAGAACCAAGCAAATATGATCTAAACTTATCCAAAGCAAAAACAATGGCTAAAAGTTCTTTTTCGGTTGTGGTATAGTTGGCCTGAGCAGCATCTAGAGTTCTGGAAGCATAGTATATCACATGAGAAGCTTTCCCCACTCTCTGTGCCAAGACTGCTCCTACTGCATAGTTAGAAGCATCACACATTAACTCAAATGGCAATGTCCAAATCGGTGGTCGGATGATGGGGGAGTGCTTGGTCAAGGCCTGCTTCAAGTGGTTGAAAGCTGCCTTGCACTTATCATCAAAATTAAACTCTACATCTTTCTGCAGTAAGTGGGAAAGTGGAAGAACAATCTTGCTGAAGTCGGCAATGAAGCGCCTGTAGAAACCTACATGACCAAGAAAAGAACGCACTTCCCGCACGCATGTAGGGTAAGATAAACAAGTAATTACATCAATCTTGGCAGGATCTACCTCAATGCCCTTACTGGATACTACATGGCCTAAAACTATACCCTGTTCTACCATAAAATGGCATTTCTCAAAATTTAGCACAAGGTTAGTCTCAATGCATCTTTGCAGTACTCGAGATAGGCTAGCTAAACATGAATCAAAAGAAGAACCATAGACAGTGAAGTCATCCATAAATACCTTCATGCATTCCTCTAAGAAATTAGAAAATATGCTCACCGTGCATCGCTGGAAGGTTCCAGGGGCATTGCAGAGGCCGAAGGGCATCCGTCTGTAAGCAAAGGTGCCGAAGGGACAAGTAAATGTGGTCTTCTCCTGATCCTCCGGTGCAATGTGGATTTGGAAGTATCCAGTGTAGCCATCTAAAAGCGAGAATGGGACTTACCCCAACCGTTCCAAAGATCTCGATCAATGAACGAAAGGGGGTAATGATCCTTCCGAGTGGCTTGGTTGAGACGTCTGTAATCAATGCAAACTCTCCAACTATTCTGCACTCGGGTTGGAATGAGCTCATTCTTCTGGTTGGCTACGACAGTCACCCCGGATTTCTTTGGAACTACTTGTACCGGGCTTACCCACTTGCTGTCAGAGATGGGATAGATAATGCCAGCCTGCAGTAGCTTGGTCACCTCTTTTTTCACTACATCTAGAATGAGAGGATTTAGTCTCCTCTGGGGTTGTCTCACTGGTTTAGTTTCCTCCTCAAGTAATATCCTGTGCATGCATGTGGAGGGGTTATTACCAGGAATATCTGCAAGTGTCCAACCAATTGCCCTTTTATGTTGCTTCAAAACTTCAAATAATCTGGTTTCTTGCTCAGGTTGGAGGTGTTTGGCCACTATCACCGGGAGCTTCTCATCCTCCTCCAAGAATGCATACTTCAAATGCTCGGGCAGGGGCTTAAGTTCAATGGAGGGTGGTTGCTGGACTGATGGTACTAGTTTGGAACCGAAACTAAATCTGCTAAATTCTCAGTAGTTGCACTTGCTGTACTTGTACCTGCAAGCTGTGCACAATCTTGCAAAACAACATCATCATATCTTATGGAATCAAAAGAATCACACTTAGCAGCAGGATGAATGACAACATCATTAATAACAGCATCATTGCCATTAATAACAGAATCATCAATGTCAGCAGAATTAACAACAGCACATGACAAGTATGTAGAAATCTCAGCACAGGCTGCACACATTGCATTGGGTTTACAACCAGAAAGTCCGAAGCAATCAGAACAAGTTTCACAAGCTATGCTATCAGTGTATCCTACAATTTCAGGAAATTCTGCCAACATATCAGCATGCATATCATCAACTAGTAAATCAATGACATCAAAATGAAAAACATAATGATCCTCTAAAGGGTATTTCATGGCATCAAAAATGTTAAACTGAATGATATCATCACCAAATTCCATGGAAAGGGTACCAGCATGCACATCAATCTTAGTTTTAGCAGTTTTCAAAAATGGCCTACCTAAGATCAATGGGGGTGGGGAAGAGGCAGATTCATCTTCCATATTCAACACATAAAAATCAGTTGGGAATATTAAATTATGTACCCGAACCAGAACGTCCTCCAACACTCCTGTAGGTTGTGCAGTGCTCCGGTTTGCTAACTGAATGACAATGCCGGTGGGCTTTAGCTCTCCCATATGCAAGGAAGTGTAAACTGACTTTGGCATTACATTGATGGAGGCTCCCAAGTCTAGCAAGGCATGAGTGAACTGTTGGTGTCCTATGGTGCAAGGGATGGTAAAAGTTCCTGGGTCTTTGCATTTGGGAGGTAGGTTGGGCTGAATCAAAGCAGAGACATTCCTCCCCATACTCACTTTTTTAGTCCCCTTTAGATTCCTCTTATGGGTGCACATATCTTTCAAAAACTTGGCATACTTGGGGATTTGTTTAATTGCCTCCAAGAGAGGTATATTCACCTCAACCTTCTGAAAAGTCTCCATAATTTCCTTATCCAAGTCAGTCTCAACCATATGCCTCGGCTGTATCATTCGGTTGGGAAAAGGAAGAGGAATGTTGGAACCTGACTTTTTTGGATGTTCACTTTTTCTGCTGTACTAAATTTTCTGTCAACTGCTGATTTGATCCGATTTTCTGCTTGGCTGTTGTAGGATCATTTGCTGCTGAATCTGCTACAGCATCTGAATTAGCTGCAGAACTTGAAGTTGCTGTAGAATCTTGTTTCTCTGGGCCAAGGGTAGAATCTGGAAGTATCTGCTGCACTGGTCCATTGATTTGCTTACCACTGCGTAAAGCTATAGCACTAACATTGCCTCTAGGGTTTGGAGTGGTTTGAGAGGGTAATTGGCCAGAACCCTGTGACTTTAATTCATGAATTGATGTGGCAAGTTGACCAATTTGAGTCTCCAAGTTCTGAATGGTGGTTTCAGTTCTCTGTTGAAACTGGATGTTATTGGTGGCCAATTGTTTCACCAAATCCTCCAATGAGGGCTCGATTTTGTGGCTACGAGGACCTTCTTCTGAATGGTGGTCTACTTGGTCCAAAGATGTGGTCGAAACCGATTTGTCCTTGCTTGCCGGAATGGTGGTCTATACTTGGTTTGGTGGTCATTGATTTGATGCATTCCCATATCTCAGATTGGGATGGTCCCTCCAGCCAGGGTTGTAAGCGTTGGAGAATGGATCATATTTCTGTTGTTGCTGCTGATGGAATTGTGGCTTCCCATGAAATATACCAGCTGCAGCCACAGATTGGTCTTGAAACTCAGAATCATCTTGCAATGTGGGGCATGAATCTGTAGGATGAGAGGAACTAGAACATATGCTACAAACTCTTGCAAGGGTTTGCACACGTGGTTCGTGTTGTCCTATAGCCATTTGTCTAACCAAAGAAGTGAGCTCATCCAATCTATATTCCACCCTTTGTTGATCAGCATGTGAAGAGGTATTAACTTCATTGACTACTCTGGTTGCAGCACCCATTCGAGTACCAAGTTGCTGAGAATTTGCTGCCATGTTTACAATTATGTTTCTGGCAGCAGCTGGAGTTTTATCTACCAATGCTCCACCACTTGCAGCATCAATCATACTCCTTTCCATTGGCATCAATCCTTCATAGAAGTATTGGATCAGCAGTTGATCCCTAATTTGATGGTGTGGGCAGCTTGAGCACAATTTCTTGAATCTCTCCCAATACTCATGGAGAGTTTCACCACTGATTTGCCTTATGCCACAAATATCTTTCCTTATTACAGCAGTTCTTGATGCAGGAAAGAACTTCTCCAAAAATAATCTTTTCATGTCATTCCAAGAAGTGATGGCAGCAGGTTGTAAGTAATACAACCAATCCTTAGCAGCACCATCCAAAGAGAAAGGAAAGGCTCTTAGCTTGATGTGATCTTCAGCTATCTCATGAGGTTTCATGGTGGAGCAGACAACATGGAACTCCTTCAAATGCTTATGTGGATCTTCACCTGCAAGACCATGGAACTTGGGCAGCAAGTGTATCAATCCAGATTTCAACTCAAAATCAACATTAAGTTCAGGATATTGAATGCACAAAGGTTGATAATTCACATCAGTTGCAGCCATTTCCTTAAGGGTCCTATTGTTATAGTCAGCCATAGTAAAATCAACGGACTCAAGATCGTTAATCAAGTACTAATGTATGCACTCAACAGATTAAAAGAGTCAACAAGATTAGGTGCAATGTCAAGTTCAAGTCCAATTCCAAAAGTAATTCTATTAGCTCTATGAATGCTACTACCAGTCCTATGAATTCTATGAAGTGTATGAAATGTTCTATCAATTTCAGGATCAAATGAATGCAAGGTACCAGGATCAAATCTAGTCATACAGCATGCAGTTCATAAGAAGGTATTAGAAAAGCAATAACAACTAAAACACTAAAAATTCCTAAAACAAATACTCCAAAAAAAATTAAACAAAAATAAAAACAGTATCAAATGAATTTTAAAAATTATGGAACCACCACAGGATAAAATCTACACAAAAATGCTACCCAAAAAAATAATAAAAAATCTTAACAAATTGAAAAAGTGGTCTAAACGATGGAATTTGGCAAAACTAAGGGTGACCTCACTATATATAGTGAGCCTTTCTCAGAATAATATTTTCCATTTGTGTACCAAAATTTAGATCAATCTGAGATGCCCGAACCAAAATTCTTGACACAACGCCCTTTATCCAATTTCAGCCGAATCCCACTTGAAAAAGCTTCAAAAACAAAACAAACACATTTGACAAGAGGTTGTCGAGACCTATCAAATAAAATAACCGGTTCACAAACTAATTTGTAGTATAGAGAATGAACTGAATCGTCTCTCAAGGATCCAAAAACAAAGATTTAATTAGATCAAGATAATTAGAAAAGGGGGGGTTTTGTTGTTGATTAACAAGATTAATATAAGTAGGAGATTCAAAGTTGTAAACAAATCTAAAGAAACAACCAATCCAAGGAAATTTACCAATCTTGAGTTTAACTCATCATTGATCACAAGGAATTCACTTAATTGCTAACCATGTTCTTGGCCTTAGATCACATCAAGAAGCCCTAACATGATCCAAGAATTCTTTACTAGATAAGCATCTAGGATTTGATTAACCAAGGTTAGATAAAGTAAGCACCATCCAACATAGATTAACTTAAGATCTAGAATTTAACCAAGCTAAACAATCTATCAAAAAGCTTTAATATATTGTTTAATCTTTATGATCCTCTTTGAATACATGATAATAAAGCTATTACCACATCAACATCTAAATCAAATTAAGCAATTTAATCTAGATAAAAATCAAAAGAGGAAGAAGAGAAACTTGAATAACAATTAAGCAATATGAACAAGCAAAACAAGATCTCCAAATTAAACAACAAGATGGCTAATCCCTTGGATTGATTATGAGAGCCTAGCCTTCCATGGATGGGAAGGAAGAACTCAGAATTTAAAGAACAAAAACGAAATTGCAAAGAGAATGGAGAAGAAGAGAAAGAAAACTCTCACAAATACTTAAACTTTCTTGAAACTTACTTCCAAATTGAATGCCTCTAATACAAAGAGGTTAGGTCTATTTATACTAATCCTAGAAGCCAATTTGTACATGTACATAATCTGAATACAAGCTATAACAATCTGAAAATTGTCAAAAATGGAAGCTTGATGCATGGTTGGTGGGTTGGTGCATGGTAGGTGGGTTGGTGTATGGTTGGTGGCTTTTAGTCAACAACTCTTATCCGACTTCTGGCTTCAAATTCATCACCTAGATGGTGCATTTTGGCTTGGATGTCTTCATCAAAGTTGTAGCTAGTTGTCTCCTTGAAAATCTCCAATTTGAATCATATCATTTGGACTTTTAGAACTCCAGAAATGCCAAAAACACTTCACCTACCTCAAGTTAGGTTGGAAGAACGTGTTTCCAAATTCAGACCAACTTGTAGCTTCAGAAGTATGCCTAAAACGACATCTATTGACAAAATGGTCTTCATTGAAGTTGGAGATATGGGTCTTATCTTTCAAGTGACCAAGTTTCAGCCCAAGAGGAGGCCTATAACCCATTATATAGTCCAATATGTGCATACTGCCCAGATGGTTCCGTGACAGCAAACCCACTCTGCATCGTAGGGATATTTCGGACCCTTAGCATTCCGATCCAGCTCTTGAGTTCTTCATGAAACTTGTAGAGCATTGTCTTAGCTTTCTAAAGACACCAAGATCACCTCAATTGGATCACCGAGTCCCAAGTTATGACCTAACCAAGGAAGAAAGGTCAAAATGCATCAAAATCTGAAAATTATTCAATATTTGCATTAAAGCCCAATGAAGCCCAACAACATTAAACTCATCTAAAGTACTAATATTGGGCACAATAAACATCTAATAATGCCTAATACAAAGCTAACATAAGTGTCTCAAATTGATTGATCAGCCGTCTAACCCATGAATTTTATGAAAACATCATTCACTTGGCCTAGATGTTCTTTGAATCCATAATAAACAGAAATGGAACAAATATGCCTATAACTTTTAAACCACGATAAATGAGTCTTCAACCTCCGTGGATGCGTTGACAAATGTATGTTGATTCCCCCGCAAGCCATGTAACCCATGTATTACATTTAAACATGAATCACTTGGCCTAGAAATCCTTTGAATCCATGATAAACAGAAATGGGACAAATATGCCAACAACTTTTAAACCACGATAGATTGAGTTTTCAACATCCGTGGGTGCATTGATAAACATCTGTTGATTCCCCCGTAAGCCATCTATCCCATTTATTTCATGAAAACATGAATCACTTGGCCTAGAAGTTCTTTCAATCCATGATAAACAGAAATGGAACAAATATGCCTTCAACTTTTAAACCACGATAGATTGAGTCTTCAACCTCCGTGGGTGCTTTGACAAACATCTGTTGATTCCCCCACAAGCCATCAAACCCATGTATTTCATGAAAACATGAATCACTTGCCCTAGAAGTTCTTTCAATCCATGATAAACCAATGGAACAAATATGCCTACAACTGTTAAACCACGATGGATTGAGTCTTCAACCTCTGTGGGTGCTTGACAAACATCAGTTGATTCCCCCACAAGCAATCTAAACCATGTATTACATTAAAACATGAATCACTTGGCCTACAAGTTCTTTGAATCCAGGATAAACTTAAAAGGAACAAATAGGCCTACAACTTTTAAACCACGATAGCTCTAGCCTTCAACCTCCGTGGGTGCTTTGACAAACATCTGTAGATTCCCCCGCAAGCCATCTAACGCACGTATTTCATGAAAACATGAATCACTTGGCTTAGATGTTCTTTGAATCCATGATAAACGAAAATGGAACAAATATGCCTACAAATGTTAAACCACGATGGATGGAGTCTTCAACCTCCGTGGGTGCTTTGACAAACATCTGTTGATTCCCAAGCAAGCCATCAAACCCATGTATTTCCATAAAACATGAATCACTTGACCTAGAAGTTCTTTAAATCCAAGATAAACCGAAAAGGAACAAATAGGCCAACAACTTTTAAACCACGATAGCTTGAGTCTTCAACCTCTGTGGGTGCTTTGACAAACATCTGTTGATTCCCCCACAAGCCATCAAACCCATGTATTTCATGAAAACATGAATTACTTGGCCTAGAAGTTCTTTTAATCCATGATAAAGAGAAATGGTACAAATATGCCTACAACTTTTAAACAACGATAGATTCAGTCTTCAACCTCCGTGGGTGCTTTAACAAACATCTGTTGATTCCCCCACAAGCCATCAAACCCATGTATTTCATGAAAACATGAATCACTTGGCCTAGAAGTTCTTTCAATCCATGATAAACCAATGGAACAAATATGCCTACAACTGTTAAACCACGATGGATTGAGTCTTCAACCTCCGTGGGTGCTTGACAAACATCAGTTGATTCCCCCACAAGCAATCTAAACCATGTATTACATGAAAACATGAATCACTTGACCTACAAGTTCTTTGAATCCAGGACAAACTTAAAAGGAACAAATAGGCCTACAACTTTTAAACCACGATAGCTTGAGCCTTCAACCTCCGTGGGTGCTTTGACAAACATCTATTGATTCCTCCGAAAGCCATCTAACCCATGTATTTCATGAAAACATGAATCACTTGGCGTAGATGTTCTTTGAATCCATGATAAACCGAAATGGAACAAATATGCCTACAAATGTTAAACCACGATGAATTGAGTCTTCAACCTCCGTTGGCGCTTGAGAAATATCTGTTGATTCCCCGACAAGCCATCAAACCCATTTATTTCATGAAAACATGAATCACTTGGCCTAGAAGTACTTTCAATCCATGATAAACCGATATGGAACAAATATGCCTACAACTTTTAAACAACGATAGATTGAGTCTTCAACCTCCGTGGGTGCTTTGACAAACATCTGTTGATTTCCCCACAAGCCATCAAACCCATGTATTTCATGAAAACATGATTCACTTGGCCTAGAAGTTCTTTCAATCCATGATAAACCAATGGAACAAATATGACTAGAACTGTTAAACCACGATGGATTGAGTCTTCAACCTCTGTGGGTGCTTGACAAACATCAGTTGATTCCCCCACAAGCAATCTAAACCATGTATTACATTAAAACATGAATCACTTGGCCTACAAGTTCCTTGAATCCAGGTTAACTTAAAAGGAACAAATAGGCCTACAACTTTTAAACCACGATAGCTTGAGCCTTCAACCTCCGTGGGTGCTTTGACAAACATCTGTAGATTCCCCCGCAAGCCATCTAACCCACGTATTTCATGAAAACATGAATCACTTGGCGTAGATGTTCTTTGAATCCATGATAAACGGAAATGGAACAAATATGCCTACAAATGTTAAACCACGATGGATGGAGTCTTCAACCTCCGTGGGTGCTTTGACAAACATCTGTTGATTCCCCCACAAGGCATCAAACCCATGTATTTCATGAAAACATGAATCACTTGGCCGTGAAGTTCTTTCAATCCATGATAAACAGAAATGGAACATATATGCCTTCAACTTTTAAACCACGATAGATTGAGTCTTCAACCTCCGTGGGTGCTTTGACCAACATCTGTTGATTCCCAAGCAAGCCATGTAACCCATGTATTTCCTTAAAACATAACTCACTTGGCCTAGAAGTTGTTTGAATCCAAGATAAACCGAAAAGGAACAAATAGGCCAACAACTTTTAAACCATGATAGATTGAGTCTTCAACCTCTGTGGGTGCTTTGACAAACATCTGTTGATTTCCCCACAAGCCATCAAACCCATGTATTTCATGAAAACATAAATCACTTGGCCTAGAAGTTCTTTCAATCCATGATAAACCGAAATGGAACAAATATGCCTACAACTTTTAAACAACGATAGATTGAGTCGTCAACCTCCGTGGGTGCTTTGACAAACATCTGTTGATTCCCCCACAAGCCATCAAACCCATGTATTTCATGAAAAACATGAATCACTTGGCCTAGAAGTTCTTTGAATCCTTGATAAACTGAAATGGAACAAATATGCCTACAACTGTTAAACCACGATGGATTTAGTCTTCAACCTCCGTAGGTGCATGACAAACATCTGTTGATTCCCCCGCAAGCCATCTAAACCATGTATTACATTAAAACAAGAATCACTTGGCCTAGAAGTTCTTTGAATCCAGGATAAACATAAACGGAACAAATAGGCCAACAACTTTTAAACAACGATTGCTTGAGTCTTCAACCTCTGTGGGTGCATGACAAACATCTGTTGACTCCCCTATAAGCCGTCTAACCCATGAATTTCACGAAAACATCAATCACTTGGCCTAGATGTTCTTTGAATCTATGATAAATAGAAATGGAACAAATATGCCTACAACTTTTAAACCACGATAAATTGAGTCTTCAGCCTCTGTGGGTGCTTTGACAAACATCTGTTGATTCCCAAGCAAGCCATCTAACCCATGAATTTCATTAAAACAGGAATCACTTGGCCTAGAAGTTCTTTGAATCCAAGATTAACCGAAACGGAACAAATAGGCCAACAACTTTTAAACCATGATTCCTTGAGTCTTCAACCACTGTGGGTGCGTGACAAACATCTGTTGACTCCCCCATAAGCCGTCTAACCCATGAATTTCACGAAGACATCAATCACTTGGCCTAGATGTTCCTTGAATCTATGATAAATAGAAATGGAACAAATATTCCTACAACTTTTAAACCACGATAGATTGATCTTCAACCTCCATGGGTGCTTTGACAAACATCTGTTGATTCCCCCGCAAGCCATCTAACCCATGTATTACATTAAAACATGAATTACTTGTCCTAGATGTTCTTCGAATCCATGATAAACAGAAATGGAACAAATATGACTACAACTTTTAAACCACGATAGATTGAGTCTTCAACCTCCGTGGGTGCTTTGACATACATATGTTGATTCCCCCGCAAGCCATCTAACCCATGTATTACATTAAAACATAAATTACTTGGGCTAGAAGTTCATTGAATCCAGGATAAAATTAAAGGAACAAATAGGCCTACAACTTTTAAACCACGATAGCTTGAGTCTTCAACCTCTGTGGGTGCATGACAAACATCTGTTGACTCCCGTATAAGCCGTCTAACCCATGAATTTCACGAAAACATCAATCACTTGGCCTAGATGTTCTTTGAATCTATGATAAATAGAAATGGAACAAATATGCCTACAACTTTTAAACCACGATGGATTGAGTCTTCAGCCTCTGTGGGTGCTTTGACAAACATCTGTTGATTCCCAAGCAAGCCATCTAACCCATGTATTTCATTAAAACAGGAATCACTTGGCCTAGAAGTTCTTTGAATCCAAGATTAACCGAAACGGAACAAATAGGCCAACAACTTTTAAACCACGATAGCTTGAGCCTTCAACCTCCGTGGGTGCTTTGACAAACATCTGTTGATTGCCCCACAAGCCATCTAACCCATGTATTTCATGAAAACATGAATCACTTGGCGTAGAAGTTCTTTGAATCCATGATAAACGGAAAGGGAACAAATATGCCTATAAATGTTAAACCGCGATGGATAGAGACTTCAACCACCGTGGGTGCTTTGACAAACATCTGTTGATTCCCCCACAAGCCATCAAACCCATGTATTTCCTTAAAACATGACTCACTTGGCCTAGAAGTTCTTTGAATCCAAGATAAACAGAAAAGGTACAAATACGCCAACAACTTTTAAACCACGTTTGCTTGAGTCTTCAACCTCTTTGGGTGCATGACAAACATCTGTTGACTCCCCCCTAAGCCGTCTAACCCATCAATTTCATGAAAACATGAATCACTTGGCCTAGATGTTCTTTGAATCCATGATAAACCGAAATGGAACAAATATGCCTACAACTTTTAAACCACGATAAATGAGTCTTCAACCTCCGTGGGTGCTTTGACAAACGTATGTTGATTGCCCCGCAAGCCATGTAACCCATGTATTACGTTTAAACATGAATCACTTGGCCTAGAAGTTCTTTGAATCCATGATAAACAGAAATGGGACAAAAATGCCTACAACTTTTAAACCACAATAGATTGAGGCTTCAACCTCCGTGGGGGCTTGACAAACATCTGTTGACTCCCCTATAAGCCGTCTAAACCATGAATTTCACGAAAACATCAATCACTTGGCCTAGATGTTCTTTGAAGGCATGATAAACAGAAATGGAACAAATACGCCTACAACTTTTAAACCACGATAGATGGTGTCTTCAACCTCCGTGGGTGCTTGACAAACATCTGTTGACTCCCCTATAAGCCGTCTAACCCATGAATTTCACAAAAACGTCAATCACTTGGCCTAGATGTTCTTTGAATCTATAATAAACAGAAATGGAACAAATATGCCTCCAACTTTTAAACCACGATGGATTGGGTCTTCAACCTCCGTGGGTGCTTTGACAAACATCTGTTGATTCCCCCACAAGCCATTAAACCCATGTATTTCCTGAAAACGTGAATCATTTGGACTAGAAGTTCTTTCAGTCCATGATAAACAGAAATGGAACAAATATGCCTACAACTTTTAAACCACGATAAATGAGTCTTCAACCTCCGTGGGTGCTTTGACAAACGTATGTTGATTCCCCCGCAAGCCATGTAACCCATGTATTACGTTTAAACATGAATCACTTGGCCTAGAAGTTCTTTGAATCCATGATAAACAGAAATGGGACAAATATGCCTACAACTTTTACACCACGATAGATTGAGTTTTCAACATCCTTGGGTGCATTGATAAACATCTGTTGATTCCCCCGTAAGCCATCTAACCCATTTATTTCATGAAAACATGAATCGCTTGGCCTAGAAGTTCTTTCAATCCATGATAAACAGAAATGGAACAAATATGCCTTTAACTTTTAAATCACGATAGATTGAGTCTTCAACCTTCGTGGGTGCTTTGATAAACATCTCTTGAATCCCAAGCAAGCCATCAAACCCATGTATTTCCTTAAAACATGACTCACTTGGCCTAGAAGTTCTTTGAATCCAAGATAAATCGAAAAAGATCAAATAGGCCAACAACTTTTGAACCACGATTGCTTGAGTCTTCAACCTCTGCGGGCATGACAAACATCTGTTGACTCCCCCATAAGCCGTCTAACCCATCAATTTCATGAAAACATCAATCACTTGGCCTAGACGTTCTTTGAATCCATGATAAACAGAAATGGAACAAATATGCCTACAACTTTTAAACCACGATAAATGAGTCTTCAACCTCCGTGGGTGCTTTGACAAACGTATGTTGATTCCCCCGCAAGCCATGTAACCCATGCATTACTTTTAAACATGAATCACTTAGCCTAGAAGTTTTTTGAATCCATGATAAACAGAAATGGGACAAATATGCCTACAACTTTTAAACCACAATAGATTGAGTTTTCAACATCCGTGGGTGCATTGATAAACATCTGTTGATTCCCCCGTAAGCCTTCTAACTCATTTATTTCATGAAAACAAGAATCACTTGGCCTAGAAGTTCTTTGAATCCATGATAAACAGAAATGGGACAAAAATGCCTACAACTTTTAAACCACAATAGATTGAGGCTTCAACCTCCGTGGGTGCTTGACAAACATCTGTTGACTCCCCTATAAGCCGTCTAAACCATGAATTTCACGAAAACATCAATCACTTGGCCTAGATGTTCTTTGAAGGCATGATAAACAGAAATGGAACAAATACGCCTACAACTTTTAAACCACGATAGATGGTGTCTTCAACCTCCGTGGGTGCTTGACAAACATCTGTTGACTCCCCTATAAGCCGTCTAACCCATGAATTTCACGAAAACGTCAATCACTTGGCCTAGATGTTCTTTGAATCTATAATAAACAGAAATGGAACAAATATGCCTCCTACTTTTAAACCACGATGGATTGGGTCTTCAACCTCCGTGGGTGCTTTGACAAACATCTGTTGATTCCCCCACAAGCCATTAAACCCATGTATTTCCTGAAAACGTGAATCACTTGGCCTAGAAGTTCTTTCAGTCCATGATAAACAGAAATGGAACAAATATGCCTACAACTTTTAAACCACGATAAATGAGTCTTCAACCTCCGTGGGTGCTTTGACAAACGTATGTTGATTCCCCCGCAAGCCATGTAACCCATGTATTACGTTTAAACATGAATCACTTGGCCTAGAAGTTCTTTGATTCCATGATTAACAGAAATGGGACAAATATGCCTACAACTTTTACACCACGATAGATTGAGTTTTCAACATCCGTGGGTGCATTGATAAACATCTGTTGATTCCCCCGTAAGCCATCTAACCCATTTATTTCATGAAAACATGAATCGCTTGGCCTAGAAGTTCTTTCAATCCATGATAAACAGAAATGGAACAAATATGCCTTTAACTTTTAAATCACGATAGATTGAGTCTTCAACCTTCGTGGGTGCTTTGACAAACATCTCTTGAATCCCAAGCAAGCCATCAAACCCATGTATTTCCTTAAAACATGACTCACTTGGCCTAGAAGTTCTTTGAATCCAAGATAAATCGAAAAAGATCAAATAGGCCAACAACTTTTGAACCACGATTGCTTGAGTCTTCAACCTCTGCGGGCATGACAAACATCTGTTGACTCCCCCATAAGCCGTCTAACCCATCAATTTCATGAAAACATCAATCACTTGGCCTAGATGTTCTTTGAATCCATGATAAACAGAAATGGAACAAATATGCCTACAACTTTTAAACCACGATAAATGAGTCTTCAACCTCCGTGGGTGCTTTGACAAACGTATGTTGATTCCCCCGCAAGCCATGTAACCCATGCATTACTTTTAAACATGAATCACTTAGCCTAGAAGTTTTTTGAATCCATGATAAACAGAAATGGGACAAATATGCCTACAACTTTTAAACCACGATAGATTGAGTTTTCAACATCCGTGGGTGCATTGATAAACATCTGTTGATTCCCCCGTAAGCCTTCTAACTCATTTATTTCATGAAAACAAGAATCACTTGGCCTAGAAGTTCTTTGAATCCATGATAAACAGAAATGGAATAAATATGCCTTCAACTTTTAAACCTCGATAGATTGAGTCTTCAACCTCCGTGGCTGCTTTGACAAACATCTGTTGATTCCCAAGCAAGCCATCTCATCCATGTATTTCCTTAAAACATGACTCACTTGGCCTAGAAGTTCTTTGAATCCAAGATAAATCGAAAACGAACAAATAGGCCAACAACTTTTAAACCACGATAGCTTGAGTCTTCAACCTCTGTGGGTGCTTGACAAACATCTGTGGACTCCCCTATAAGCCGTCTAACCCACGAATTTCACGAAAACATCAATCACTTGGCCTAGATGTTCTTTGAATATATAATAAACAGAAATGGAACAAATATGCCTACAACTTTTGAACCACGATAGATTGAGTCTTCAACCCCCGTGGGTGCTTTGACAAACATCTGTTGATTCCCACACAAGCCATCAAACCCATGTATTTCATGAAAACATGAATCACTTGGCCAAGAAGTTCTTTCAATCCATTTTAAACAAAAATGGAACAAATATGCCCACAACTTTTGAACCACGATAGATTGAGTCTTCAACCCCCGTGGGTGCTTTGACAAACATATGTTGATTCCTCCGCAAGCCATGTAACCCATGTATTACATTAAAACATGAATTACTTGGCCTAGAAGTTCTTTGAATCCATGATAAACAGAAATGGAAAATATGCCAACAACTTTTAAACCACGATAGATTGAGTCTTCAACCACCGTGGGTGCATTGGCAAACATCTGTTGTTTCCCCCGCAAGCCATCTAACCCATGTATTACAATAAAACATGAATCACTTGGCCTAGAAGTTCTTTGAATCTAGGAAAAACTTAAAAGGAACAAATAGGCCTAGAACTTTTAAACCACGATAGCTTGAGTCTTCAACCTCCATGGGTGCTGTGACAAACATCTGCTGACTCCCTCATAAGCCGTGTCACACATGAATTTCATGAAAACTAGAATCACTTGGCCTAGATGTTCTTTGAATCCATGATAAACAGAAATGGAACATATATGCCTACACCTATTAAACCACGATGGATTGAGTCTTCAACCTCCGTGGGTGCTTGACAAACATCAGTTGATTCCCCCACAAGTAATCTAAACCATGTATTACATTAAAACATGAATCACTTGGCCTACAAGTTCTTTGAATCCAGGATAAACTTCAAAGGAACAAATAGGCCTACAACTTTAAAACCACGATAGCTTGACCCTTCAACCTCCGTGGGTGCTTTGACAAACATCTGTTGATTCCCCCACAAGCCATCAAACCCATGTATTTCATGAAAACATGAATCACTGGCGTAGATGTTCTTTGAATCCATGATAAACGGAAATGGAACAAATATGCCTACAAATGATAAACCAGGATGGATGGAGTCTTCAACCTCCGTGGGTGCTTTGACAAACATCAGTTGATTCCCCCACAAGCCATCAAACCCATGTATTTCAGGAAAACATGAATCACTTGGCCGAGAAGTTCTTTCAATCCATGATAAACAGAAATGGAACAAATATGCCTTCAACTTTTAAACCATGATAGATTGAGTCTTCAACCTCCGTCGGTGCTTTGACAAACATCAGTTGATTCCCAAGCAAGCCATGTAACCCATGTATTTCCTTAAAACATGACTCACTTGGCCTAGCAGTTCTTTGAATCCAAGATAAACCGGAAAGGAAAAAATAGGCCAACAACTTTTAAACCACGATTGCTTGAGTCTTCAACCTCTTTGGGTGCTTGACAAACATCTGTTGACTCCCCCATAAGCCGTCTAACCCATGAATTTCATGAAAACATGAATCACTGGCGTAGATGTTCTTTGAATCCATGATAAACGGAAATGGAACAAATATGCCTACAAATGATAAACCAGGATGGATGGAGTCTTCAACCTCCGTGGGTGCTTTGACAAACATCAGTTGATTCCCCCACAAGCCATCAAACCCATGTATTTCAGGAAAACATGAATCACTTGGCCGAGAAGTTCTTTCAATCCATGATAAACAGAAACAAATATGCCTTCAACTTTTAAACCATGATAGATTGAGTCTTCAACCTCCGTCGGTGCTTTGACAAACATCAGTTGATTCCCAAGCAAGCCATGTAACCCATGTATTTCCTTAAAACATGACTCACTTGGCCTAGCAGTTCTTTGAATCCAAGATAAACCGGAAAGGAAAAAATAGGCCAACAACTTTTAAACCGCGATTGCTTGAGTCTTCAACCTCTTTGGGTGCTTGACAAACATCTGTTGACTCCCCCATAAGCCGTCTAACCCATGAATTTCATGAAAACATGAATCACTGGCGTAGATGTTCTTTGAATCCATGATAAACGGAAATGGAACAAATATGCCTACAAATGATAAACCAGGATGGATGGAGTCTTCAACCTCCGTGGGTGCTTTGACAAACATCAGTTGATTCCCCCACAAGCCATCAAACCCATGTATTTCAGGAAAACATGAATCACTTGGCCGAGAAGTTCTTTCAATCCATGATAAACAGAAACAAATATGCCTTCAACTTTTAAACCATGATAGATTGAGTCTTCAACCTCCGTCGGTGCTTTGACAAACATCAGTTGATTCCCAAGCAAGCCATGTAACCCATGTATTTCCTTAAAACATGACTCACTTGGCCTAGCAGTTCTTTGAATCCAAGATAAACCGGAAAGGAAAAAATAGGCCAACAACTTTTAAACCACGATTGCTTGAGTCTTCAACCTCTTTGGGTGCTTGACAAACATCTGTTGACTCCCCCATAAGCCGTCTAACCCATGAATTTCATGAAAACATGAATCACTTGGCCTAGATGTTCTTTGAATCCATGACAAACGGAAATGGAACAAATATGCCTACAAATGATAAACAAGGATGGATGGAGTCTTCAACCTCCGTGGGTGCTTTGACAAACATCAGTTGATTCCCCCACAAGCCATCAATCCCATGTATTTCATGAAAACATCAATCACTTGGCCTAGATGTTCATTGAATCCATGATAAACAGAAACGGAACAAATATGCCTACAACTGTTAAACCACGATGGATTGAGTCTTCATCCTCTTTGGGTGCATGACAAACATCTGATGACTCCCCCATAAGCCGTCTAACCCATGAATTTCATGAAAACATGAATCATTTGGCCTAGATGTTCTTTGAATCCATGATAAACCGAAATGGAACAAATATGCCTACAACTTTTAAACCACGATAAATGAGTCTTCAACCTCTGTGTGTGCTTGACAAACTTCTGTTGACTCCCCCACAAGCCGTCTAACCCATCAATTTCATGAAAACATCAATCACTTGGCCTAGATGTTCATTGAATCCATGATAAACAGAAATGGAACAAATGTGCCTACAACTGTTAAACCACGATGGATTGAGTCTTCAACCTTCGTGGGTGCTTTGACAAACATCTGTTGATTCCCCCACAAGCCATCAAACCCATGTATTTCATGAAAACATGAATCACTTGGCCTAGAAGTTCTTTCAATCCAAGATAAACAGAAATAGAACAAATATGCCTGCAACTTTTAAACCACGATAGATTGAGTCTTCAACCTCCGTGGGTGCTTTGACAAACAACTGTTGATTCCCAAGCAAGCCATCTAACCCACGTATTTCATTAAAACATGAATCACTTGGCCTAGAAGTTCTTTGAATCCAAGATAAACCGAAAAGGAACAAATAGGCCAGCAACTTTTAAACCACGATAGCTTGAGTCTTCAACCTCTGTGGGTGCTTGACAAACATCTATTGACTCCCCCATAAGCCGTCTAACCCATCAATTTCATGAAAATATCAATCACTTGGCCTAGAAGTTCTTTGAATCTAAGATAAACCGAAAAGGAACAAATAGGCCAGCAACTTTTAAACCACGATGCCTTGAGTCTTCAACCTTTGTGGGTGGTTGACAAACATCTGTTGACTCCCCCATAGGCCGTCTAACCCATCAATTTCAAGAAAACATCAATGACTTAGCCTAGAAGTTCTTTGAATCTAAGATCAAATGAAAAGGAACAAATAGACCAACAACTTTTAAACCACGATTGCTTGAGTCTTCAACCTCTGTGGGTGCTTGACAAACATCTGTTGACACCCCCATTAGCCGTCTAACCCATGAATTTCACGAAAACATCAATCACTTGGCCTAGATGTTCTTTGAATCCATGATAAACTGAAATGGAACAAATATGCCTACAAATTTTAAACGATTGCCTGTGTCTTCAACCTCTGTGGGTGCTTGACAAACATCTGTTGACTCCCCTATAAGCCGTCTAAGCCATGAATTTCACAAAAACATCAATCACTTGGCCTAGATGTTCTATGAATCTATGATAAATAGAAATGGAACAAATATGCCTACAACTTTTAAACCACGATAGATTGAGTCTTCAACCTCCGTGGGTGCTTTGACAAACATCTGTTGATTCCCAAGCAAGCCATCTAACCCATGTATTTCATTAAAACATGAATGACTTGGCCTACAAGTTCTTGAATCCAAGATAAAACGAAATGGAACAAATAGGCCAACAACTTTTAAACCACGATTGCTTGAGTCTTCAACCTCTGTGGGTGCTTGACAAACATCTGTTGACACCCCCATAAGCCGTTTAACCCATCAATTTCATGAAAACATCAATCACTTGGCCTAGATGTTCTTTGAATCCATGATAAACAGAAATGGAACAAATATGCCTACAACTGTTCACCCACGATGGATTGAGTCTTCATCCTCCGTGGGTGCTTTGACAAACATATGTTGATTCCCCCACAAGCCATCTAACCCATGTATTACATTAAAACATGAATCACTTGGCCTACAAGTTTTTTGAATCCAAGTTAAACTTAAAAGGAACAAAAGGCCAACAACTTTTTAAACAACGATTGCATGAGTCTTCATCCTCTGTGGGTGCTTGATAACATCTGTTGACTCCCCTATAAGCCGTCTAACTCATGAATTTCACGAAAACATCAATCACTTGGCCTAGAAGTTCTTTGAATCCATGATAAACTGAAAAGGAACAAATAGGCCAACAACTTTTGAACAACGATTGCTTGAGTCTTCAACCTCTTTGGCTGCTTGACAAACATCTGTTGACTCCACTATAAGCCGTCTAACCCATGAATTTCACGAAAACAACAATCACTTGGCCTAGATGTTCTTTGAATCTATGATAAATAGAAATGGAACAAATATGCCTACAACTTTTAAACCATGATAGATTGAGTCTTCAACCTCCGTGGGTGCTTTGACAAACATCTGTTGATTCCCAAGCAAGCCATCAAACCCATGTATTTCATTAAAACATGAATCACTTGGCCTAGAAATTCTTTGAATCCAAGATAAACTGAAAAGGAACAAATAGGCCAACAACTTTGAAACCATGATTTCTTGAGTCTTCAACCTCTGTGGGTGCGTGACAAACATCTGTTGACACCCCCATAAGCCGTCTAATCCATGAATTTCATGGAAGCATCAATCACTTGGCCTAGTTGTTCTTTGAATCCATGATAAAAAGAAATGGAACAAATATGCCTACAACTTTTAAACCACGATAGATTGAGTCTTCAACCTCCGTGGGTGCTTTGACAAACATATGTTGATTCCCCCGCAAGCCATCTTACCCATGTATTACATTATAACATGAATCACTTGGCCGAGAAGTTCTTTGAATCCAAGATAAACTGAAAAGGAACAAATAGGCCAACAACTTTTGAACAACGATTGCTTGAGTCTTCAACCTCTTTGAGAGCTTTACAAACATCTGTTGACTCCCCTATAAGCCGTCTAACACATGAATTTCACGAAAACATCCATCACTTGGCCTAGATGTTCTTTGAATCTTTGAGAAATAGAAATGGAACAAATATGCCTACAACTTTTAAACCATGATAGATTGAGTCTTCAACCTCCGTGGGTGCTTTGACAAACATATGTTGATTCCCACGCAAGCCATCTAACCCATGTATTACATTAAAACATGAATCACTTGGCCTAGAAGTTCTTTGAATCCAAGATAAACTGAAAAGGAAGAAATATGCCTACAACTTTTAAACCACGATAGATTGAGTCTTCAACATCTATGGGTGCATTGACAAACATCAGTTGATTCCCCCGCAAGCCATCTAACCCATTTATTTCATGAAAACATGAATCACTTAGCCTAGAAGTTCTTTCAATCCATGATAAAAGAAAATGGAACAAATACGCCTACAACTTTTAAACCACGATACATTGAGTCTTCAACCTTCGTGGGTGCTTCGACAAACCTCTGTTGATTCCCGAGCAAGGTATCAAACCCATGTATTTCATTAAAACAGGAATCACTTCGCCTAGAAGTTCTTTGAATCCAAGATAAACTGAAAAGGAACAAATAGACCAACAACTTTTCAACCATGATTTCTTGAGTCTTCAACCTCTTTGGGTGTGTGGCAAACATCTGTTGACTCCCCCATATGCCGTCTAACCCATGTATTTCTTGAAAACATCAATCAGTTGGCCTAGATGTTCTTTGAATCCGTGATTAAAAGAAATGGAACAAATATGCCTAGAACTTTTAAACCACGATAGCTTGAGTCTTTGACCTCCGTGGGTGCATTGACTAATATATGTTGATTCCCCCGCAAGCCATCAAACCCATGTATTACATTAAAACATAAATCACATGGCCAAGAAGTTCTTTGAATCCAGGATAAACTTAAAAGGAACAAATATGCCAAGAAGTTTTAAACCACGATAGATTGAGTCTTCGACCTCCGTAGGTGCTTTGACATACATATGTTGATTCCCCCGCAAGCCATCTAACCCATGTATTACATTTAATCATGAATCACTTGGCCTAGAAGTTCTTTGAATCCAGGATAAACTTAAAAGGAAAAAATAGGCCAACAACTTTTAAACAACGATTGCTTGAGTCTTCAACCACTGTAGGTGCTTGACAAACATTTGTTGAATCCCCCATAAGCCGTCTAACCCATGAATTTCATGAAAACATGAATCACTTGGCCTAGATGTTCATTGAATCCATGATAAACAGAAATGGAGCTAATATGCCTACAACATTTAAACCACGATAGATTGAGTCTTCAACCTCCGTGGGTGCGTTGACAAACATCGGTTGATTCCCCCGCAAGCCATCTAACACATGTATTTCATGAAAACATGAATCACTTGGCCTAGAAGTTCTTTCAATCCATGATAAACATTAATGGTACAAATAAGCCTGCAACTTTTAAACCACGATAGATTGAGGCTTCAACCTCCGTGCGTGTTTTGACAAACATCTGTTGATTCCCACGCAAGACATCTAACCCATGTATTTCATTAAACCACGATAGCTTGAGTCTTTGACCTCCGTGGGTGCATTGACTAATATATGTTGATTCCCCCGCAAGCCATCAAACCCATGTATTACATTAAAACATAAATCACTTGGCCAAGAAGTTCTTTGAATCCAGGATAAACTTAAAAGGAACAAATATGCCATGAAGTTTTAAACCACGATAGATTGAGTCTTCGACCTCCGTAGGTGCTTTGACATACATATGTTGATTCCCCCGCAAGCCATCAAACCCATGTATTTCATTAAAACAAGAATCTCTTGGCCTAGAAGTTCTATGAATCCAAGATAAACCGAAAAGGAACAAATAGGCGAACAACTTTTAAACCACGATTCCTTGAGTCTTCAACCTCTGTGGGTGCTTGACAAACATCTGTTCACTCCCCCATAAGCCGTCTAACCCATCAATTTCATGAAAACATCAATCACTTGGCCTAAATGTTCTTTGAATCCATGATAAACAGAAATGTAACAAATATGCCTACAACTTTTAAACCACGATAGAATGAGTCTTCAACCTCCGTGGGTGCTTTGACAAACGTTTGTTAATTCCCCCGCAAGCCATGTAACCCATGTATTACGTTTAAACATGAATCACTTGGCCTAGAAGTTCTTTGAATCCATGATAAACAGAAATGGGACAAATATGCCTACAATTTTTAAACCACGATAGATTGAGGCTTCAACCTCCGTGCGTGTTTTGACAAACATCTGTTGATTCCCACGCAAGACATCTAACCCATGTATTTCATTAAAACAAGAATCTCTTGGCCTAGAAGTTCTATGAATCCAAGATAAACCGAAAAGGAACAAATAGGCGAACAACTTTTAAACCACGATTCCTTGAGTCTTCAACCTCTGTGGGTGCTTGACAAACATCTGTTCACTCCCCCATAAGCCGTCTAACCCATCAATTTCATGAAAACATCAATCACTTGGCCTAAATGTTCTTTGAATCCATGATAAACAGAAATGTAACAAATATGCCTACAACTTTTAAACCACGATAGAATGAGTCTTCAACCTCCGTGGGTGCTTTGACAAACATATGTTGATTCCCCCGCAAGCCATCTAACCCATGTATTACATTAAAACATGAATCACTTGGCTTAAAAGTTCTTTGAATCCAGGATAAACTTAAAAGGAACAAATAGGCCAACAAGTTTTAAACAACCATTGCATGAGTCTTCAACCTCTGTGGGTGCTTGATAAACATCTGTTGACTCCCCTATAAGCCGTCTAACCCATCAATTTCACGAAAACATCAATCACTTGGCCTAGAAGTTCTTTGAATCCAAGATAAACTAAAAAGGAACAAATAGGCCAACAACTTTTGAACAACGATTGCTTGAGTCTTCAACCTCTTTGGCTGCTTGACAAACATCTGTTGACTCCGCTATAAGCCGTCTAAGCCATCAATTTCACGAAAACATCAATCACTTGGCCTAGATGTTCTATGAATCTATGATAAATAGAAATGGAACAAATATGCCTACACTTTTAATCCACGATAGATTGAGTCTTCAACCTCCGTGGGTGCTTTGACAAACATCTGTTGATTCCAAAGCAAGCCATCAAACCCATGTATTTCATTAAAACATGAATCACTTGGCCTAGAAGTTCTTTGAATCCAGGATAAACTTAAAAGGAACAAATAGGCCAACAACTTTTACACAACGATTACTTGAGTCTTCAACCACTGTAGGTGCTTTGACAAACATCTGTTGATTCCCAAGCAAGCCATCTAACCCATGTATTTCATGAAAACATGAATCACTTGGCCTAGAAGTTCTTTCAATCCATGATAAGCAGAAATGGAACAAATAGGCCAACAACTTTTAAACCATGATTCCTTGAGTCTTCAACCACTGTGGGTGCGTGACAAACATCTGTTGACTCCCCCATAAGCCGTCTAACCCATGAATTTCACGAAGACATCAATCACTTGGCCTAGATGTTCCATGAATCTTTGATAAATAGAAATGGAACAAATATGCCTACAACTTTTAAACCACGATAGATGGAGTCTTCAACCTCCGTGGGTGCTTGACAAACATCTGATGACTCCCCTATAAGCCGTCTAACCCATGAATTTCTCGAAAACGTCAATCACTTGGCCCAGATGTTCTTTGAATCTATAATAAACAGAAATGGAACAAATATGCCTCCAACTTTTAAACCACGATGGATTGGGTCTTCAACCTCCGTGGGTGCTTTGACAAACATCTGTTGATTCCCCCACAAGCCATTAAACCCATGTATTTCCTGAAAACATGAATCATTTGGCCTAGAAGTTCTTTCAATCCATGATAAACAGAAATGGAACAAATATGCCTACAACTTTTAAACCACGATAAATGAGTCTTCAACCTCCGTGGGTGCTTTGACAAACGTATGTTGATTCCCCCGCAAGCCATGTAACCCATGTATTACGTTTAAACATGAATCACTTGGCCTAGAAGTTCTTTGAATCCATGATAAACAGAAATGGGACAAATATGCCTACATTTTTTAAACCACGATAGATTGAGGCTTCAACCTCCGTGGGTGCTTGACAAACATCTGTTGACTCCCCTATAAGCCGTCTAAACCATGAATTTCACGAAAATATCAATCACTTGGCCTAGATGTTCTTTGAATCCATGATAAATAGAAATGGGACAAATATGCCTACAACTTTTACACCATGATAGATTGAGTTTTCAACATCCGTGGGTGCATTGATAAACATCTGTTGATTCCCCCGTAAGCCATCTAACCCATTTATTTCATGAAAACGTGAATCGCTTGGCCTAGAAGTTCTTTCAATCCATGATAAACAGAAATGGAACAAATATGCCTTCAACTTTTAAACCACGATAGATTGAGGCTTCAACCTCCGTGCGTGTTTTGATAAACATCTGTTGATTCCCACGCAAGACATCTAACCCATGTATTTCATTAAAACAAGAATCTCTTGGCCTAGAAGTTCTATGAATCCAAGATAAACCAAAAAGGAACAAATAGGCGAACAACTTTTAAACCACGATTCCTTGAGTCTTCAACCTCTGTTGGTGCTTGACAAACATCTGTTGACTCCCCCATAAACCGTCTAACCCATGAATTTCATGAAAACATCAATCACTTGGCCTAGATGTTCTTTGAATCCATGATAAACAGAAATGGAACAAATATGCCTAAAACTTTTAAAACACGATAAATGAGTCTTCAACCTCCGTGGGTGCTTTGACAAACGTATGTTGATTCCCCTGCAAGCCATGTAACCCATGTATTATATTTAAACATGAATCACTTGGCCTAGAAGTTCTTTGAATGCATGATAAACAGAAATGGGACAAATATGCCTACAACTTTTAAACCACGATAGATTGAGTTTTCAACATCCGTGGGTGCATTGATAAATATCTGTTGATTCCCCCGTAAGCCATCTAACCCATTTATTTCATGAAAACATGAATCACTTGGCCTAGAAGTTCTTTCAATGCATGATTAACAGAAATGTAACAAATATGCCTTCAACTTTTAAACCACGATAGATTGAGTCTTTAACCTCCGTGGGTGCTTTGACAAATATCTGTTGATTCCCCCACAAGCCATCAAACCAATGTATTTCATGAAAACATGAATCACTTAACCTAGAAGTTCTTTCAATCCATGATAAACAGAAATCGAACAAATATGCCTTAACCTTTTAAACCACGATAGATTGAGTCTTCAACCTCCGTGGGTGCTTTGACAAACAACTGTTGATTCCCAAGCAACCCATCTAACCCATGTATTTCCTTAAAACATGACTCACTTGGCCTTGAAGTTCTTTGAATCCAAGATAAATCGAAAAGGATCAAATAGGCCAACAACTTTTGAACCACTATTGCTGGAGTCTTCAACCTCTATGCGTGCTTCACAAACATCTGTTGACTCCCCCATAAGCCGTCTAACCCATCAATTTCATGAAAACATCAATCACTTGGCCTAGATGTTCTTTGAATCCATGATAAACAGAAATGGAACAAATATGCCTACAACTTTTAAACCGTGATAAATGAGTCTTCAACCTCCGTGGGTGCTTTGACAAACGTATGTTGATTCCCCCGCAAGCCATGTAACCCATGCATTACTTTTAAACATGAATCACTTAGCCTAGAACTTTTTTGAATCCATGATAAACAGAAATGGGACAAATATGCCTACAACTTTTAAACCACGATAGATTGAGTTTTCAACATCCGTGGGTGCATTGATAAACATCTGTTGATTCCCCCGTAAGCCTTCTAACTCATTTATTTCATGAAAACAAGAATCACTTGGCCTAGATGTTCTTTGAATCCATGATAAACAGAAATGGAATAAATATGCCTTCAACTTTTAAACCCCTATAGATTGAGTCTTCAACCTCCGTGGCTGCTTTGACAAACATCTGTTGATTCCCAGGCAAGCCATCTCATCCATGTATTTCCTTAAAACAAGACTCACTTGGCCTAGAAGTTCTTTGAATCCAAGATAAATTGAAAAGGAACAAATAGGCCAACAACTTTTAAACCACGATAGCTTGAGTCTTCAACCTCTGTGGGTGCTTGACAAACATCTGTTGATTCCCACACAAGCCATCAAACCCATGTATTTCATGAAAACATGAATCACTTGGCCAAGAAGTTCTTTCAATCTATTTTAAACAGAAATGGAACAAATATGCCTACAACTTTTAAACCACGATAGATTGAGTCTTCAACCTCCGTGGGTGCTTTGACAAACATATGTTGATTCCCCTGCAAGCCATGTAACCCATGTATTACATTAATACATGAATTACTTGGCCTAGAAGTTCTTTGAATCCATGATAAACAGAAATCGAAAATATGCCAACAACTTTTAAACCACGATAGATTTAGTCTTCAACCACCGTGGGTGCATTGACAAACATCTGTTGTTTCCCCCGCAAGCCATCTAACCCATGTATTACAATAAAACATGAATCACTTGGCCTAGAAGTTCTTTGAATCTAGGAAAAACTTAAAAGGAACAAATAGGCCTAGAACTTTTAAACCACAATAGCTTGAGTCTTCAACCTCCCTGGGTGCTGTGACAAACATCTGCTGACTCCCTCATAAGCCGTGTCACACATGAATTTCCTGAAAACTGGAATCACTTGGCCTAGATGTTCTTTGAATCCATGATAAACAGAAATGGAACATATATGCCTACAACTGTTAAACCACGATGGATTGAGTCTTCAACCTCCGTGGGTGCTTGACAAACATCAGTTGATTCCACCACAAGCAATCTAAACCATCTATTACATTAAAACATGAATCACTTGGCCTACAAGTTCTTTGAATCCAGGATAAACTTCAAAGGAACAAATAGGCCTACAACTTTTAAACCACGATAGCTTGAGTCTTCAACCTCCATGGGTGCCTTGACAAACATCTGTTGATTCCCAAGCAAGCCATGTAACCCATGTATTTCCTTAAAACATGACTCACTTGGCGTAGAAGTTCCTTGAATACAACATAATCCGAAAAGGAACAAATAGGCCAACAACTTTTAAACCACGATTGCTTGAGTCTTCAACGTCTTTGGGTGCTTGACAAACATCTGTTGACTCCCCCATAAGCCGTCTAACCCATGAATTTCACGAAAACATCAATCACTTGGCCTAGATGTTCTTGGAAGGCATGATAAACAGAAATGGAACAAATACGCCAACAACTTTTAAACCACGATAGATTGAGTTTTCTACATCCGTGGGTGCATTGATAAACATCTATTGATTCCCCCGTAAGCCATCTAACCCATTTATTTCATGAAAACCTGAATCACTTGGCCTAGAAGTTCTTTCAATCCATGATAAACAGAAATGGAACAAATATGCCTACAACTTTTAAACCACAATAGATTGAGTCTTCAACCTCTGTGGGTGCTTGACAAACATCTGTTGATTCCCCCACAAGCCATCAAACCCATGTATTTCATGAAAACATGAATCACTTGGCCTAGAAGTTCTTTCAATCCATGATAGACCGATATGGAACAAATATGCCTACAACTTTTAAACAACGATAGATTGAATCTTCAACCTCCGCGGGTGCGTTGACAAACATCTTTTGATTCCCACGCAAGCCATCTAACCTATGTATTTCATTAAAACATGAATCACTTGGCGTAGAAGTTCTTTGAATCCAAGATAAACCGAAAAGGAACAAATAGGCCAACAACTTTTAAACCACGATTGCTTGAGTCTTCAACCTCTGTGGGAGCTTGACAAACATCTGTTGACTCCCCTATAAGTCGTCTAACCCATGAATTTCACGAAAACATCAATCACTTGGCCTAGATGATCTTTGAATCCATGATAAACAGAAATGGAACATATATGCCTACAACCTTTAAACCACGATAGATTAAGTCTTCAACATCCGTAGGTGCTTTGACAAACATCTGTTGATTCCCCCGCAAGCCATCTAACCCATGTATTTCATTAAAACATGAATCACTTGGCCTAGATGTTCTTTGAATCCATGATAAACAGAAATGGAACATATATGCCTACAACCTTTAAACCACGATAGATTGAGTCTTCAACATCCGTAGGTGCTTTGACAATCATCTGTTGATTCCCCCGCAAGCCATGTAACCCATGTATTACATTAAAACTTGAATCACTTGGCCTAGAAGTTCTTTGAATCCATGATAAAAAAAATGGAACATATATGCCTACAACTTTTGAACCACGATACATTGAGTCTTCAACCTCCGTGGGTGCATTGAAAAACATCTGTTGTTTCCCCCGCAAGCCATCTAACCCATGTATTACATTAAAACATGAATCACTTGGCCTAGAAGTTCTTTGAAACCAGGATAAACTTAAATGGAACAAATAGGCCTTGAATTTTAAACCTCGATAGCTTGAGTCTTCAACCTCCGTGGGTGCTTTGACAAACATCTGTTGACTCCTCCGCAAGCCATCTAACCCATGTATTTCATGAAAATATGAATCACTTGGCCTAGAAGATCTTTGAATCCAAGATAAACCGAAAAGGAACAAATAGGCCAACAACTTTTAAACCACGATCACTTGAGTTTTCAACCTCCGTGGGTGGTTGACAAACATCTGTTGACTCCACCATAAGCCGTCTCACCCATGAATATCATGAAAACTTGAATCACTTGGCTTAGATGTTCTTTGAATCCATGATAAACAGAAATGGAACAAATATGCCTACAACTGTTAACCCACGATGGATTGAGTCTTCAACCTCCGTGGGTGTTTTGACAAACATCTGTTGATTCCCCCACAAGCCATCAAACCCATGTATTTCATGAAAACATGAATCACTGGCGTAGATGTTCTTTGAATCCATGATAAACGGAAATGGAACAAATATGCCTACAAATTATAAACCAGGATGGATGGAGTCTTCAACCTCCGTGGGTGCTTTAACAAACATCAGTTGATTCCCCCACAAGCCATCAAACCCATGTATTTCAAGAAAACATGAATCACTTGGCCGAGAAGTTCTTTCAATCCATGATAAACAGAAATGGAACAAATATGCCTTCAACTTTTAAACCATGATAGATTGAGTCTTCAACCTCCGTCGGTGCTTTGACAAACATCTGTTGATTCCCAAGCAAGCCATGTAACCCATGTATTTCCTTAAAACATGACTCACTTGGCCTAGAAGTTCTTTGAATCCAAGATAAACCGGAAAGGAACAAATAGGCCAACAACTTTTAAACCACGATTGCTTGAGTCTTCAACCTCTTTGGGTGCTTGACAAACATCTGTTGACTCCCCCATAAGCCGTCTAACCCATGAATTTCATGAAAACATGAATCACTTGGCCTAGATGTTCTTTGAATCCATGATAAACCGAAATGGAACAAATATGCCTACAACTTTTAAACCATGATAAATGAGTCTTCAACCTCTGTGTATGCTTGACAAACTTCGGTTGACTCCCCCATAAGCCGTCTAACCCATCAATTTCATGAAAACATCAATCACTTGGCCTAGATGTTCATTGAATCCTTGATAAACTGAAATGGAACAAATATGCCTACAACTGTTAAACCACGATGGATTGAGTCTTCAACCTCCGTGGGCGCTTTGACAAACATCTGTTGATTCCCAAGCAAGCCATCTAACCCACGTATTTCATGAAAACATCAATCACTTGGCCTAGATGTTCATTGAATCCTTGATAAACTGAAATGGAACAAATATGCCTACAACTGTTAAACCACGATGGATTGAGTCTTCAACCTCCGTGGGTGCTTGACAAACATCAGTTGATTCCACCACAAGCAATCTAAACCATCTATTACATTAAAACATGAATCACTTGGCCTACAAGTTCTTTGAATCCAGGATAAACTTCAAAGGAACAAATAGGCCTACAACTTTTAAACCACGATAGCTTGAGTCTTCAACCTCCATGGGTGCCTCGACAAACAACTGTTGATTCCCAAGCAAGCCATCTAACCTACGTATTTCATGAAAACATCAATCACTTGGCCTAGAAGTTCTTTGAATCCAAGATAAACCAAAAAGGAACAAATAGGCCAGCAACTTTTAAACCACGATAGCTTGAGTCTTCAACCTCTGTGGGTGCTTGACAAACATCTATTGACTCCCCCATAAGCCGTCTAACCCATCAATTTCATGAAAATATCAATCACTTGGCCTAGAAGATCTTTGAATCTAAGATAAACCGAAAAGGAACAAATAGGCCAGCAACTTTTAAACCACGATTGCTTGAGTCTTCAACCTTTGTGGGTGGTTGACAAACATCTGTTGACTCCCCCATAGGCCGTCTAACCCATCAATTTCAAGAAAACATCCATAACTTAGCCTAGAAGTTCTTTGAATCTAAGATCAAATGAAAAGGAACAAATAGGCCAACAACTTTTAAACCACGATTGCTTGAGTCTTCAACCTCTGTGGGTGCTTGACAAACATCTGTTGACACCCCCATTAGCCGTCTAACCCATGAATTTCACGAAAACATCAATCACTTGGCCTAGATGTTCTTTGAATCCATGATAAACTGAAATGGAACAAATATGCCTACAAATTTTAAACGATTGTTTGAGTCTTCAACCTCTGTGGGTGCTTGACAAACATCTGTTGACTCCACTATAAGGCGTCTAACCCATGAATTTCACGAAAACATCAATCACTTGGCCTAGATGTTCCTTGAATCTACGATAAATAGAAATGGAACAAATATGCCTACAACTTTTAAACCACGATAGATTGAGTCTTCAACCTGCGTTGGTGCTTTGACAAACATCTGTTGATTCCCAAGCAAGCCATCTAACCCATGTATTTCATTAAAACATGAATCACTTGGCCAAGAAGTTCTTTGAATCCAAGATAAACCGAAAAGGAACAAATAGGCCACCAACTTTTAAACCACGATTGCTTGAGTCTTTAACCTCTGTGGGTGCTAGACAAACATCTGTTGACTACCCCATAAGCCGTCTAACCCATCAATTTCATGAAAACATCAATGACTTGGCCTACAAGTTCTTGAATCCAAGATAAAACGAAAAGGAACAAATAGACCAACAACTTTTAAACCACGATTGCTTGAGTCATCAACCTCTGTGGGTGCTTGACAAACATCTGTTGACACCCCCATAAGCCGTCTAACCCATCAATTTCAAGAAAACATCAATCACTTGGCCTAGATGTTCTTTGAATCCATGATAAAAAGAAATGGAACAAATATGCCTACAATTTTAAACCACGATATATTGAGTCTTCAACCTCCGTGGGTGCTTTGACAAACATATGTTGATTCCCCCGCAAGTCATCTTACCCATGTATTACATTATAACATGAATCACTTGGCCGAGAAGTTCTTTGAATCCAAGATAAACTGAAAAGGAACAGATAGGCCAAAAACTTTTGAACAATGATTGCTTGAGTCTTCAACCTCTTTGAGAGCTTTACAAGCATCTGTTGACTCCCCTATAAGCCGTCTAACCCATAAATTTCACGAAAACATCCATCACTTGGCCAAGATGTTCTTTGAATCTTTGAGAAATAGAAATGGAACAAATATGCCTACAACTTTTAAACCACGATAGATTGAGTCTTCAACATCTGTGGGTGCATTGACAAACATCAGTTGATTCCCCCGCAAGCCATCTAACCCATTTATTTCATGAAAACATGAATCACTTGGCCTAGAAGTTCTTTCAATCCATGATAAAAGAAAATGGAACAAATACGCCTACAACTTTTAAACCACGATACATTGAGTCTTCAACCTTCGTGGGTGCTTTGACAAACCTCTGTTGATTCCCGAGCAAGGTATCAAACCCATGTATTTCATTAAAACATGAATTACTTGGCCTAGAAGTTCTTTGAATCCAAGATAAACTGAAAAGGAACAAATAGGCCAACAACTTTTAAACCATGATTTCTTGAGTCTTCAACCTCTTTGGGTGTGTGACAAACATCTGTTGACTCCCCCATATGCCGTCTAACCCATGAATTTCTTGAAAACATCAATCAGTTGGCCTAGATGTTCTTTGAATCCATGATAAAAAGAAATGGAAAAAATATGCCTAGAACTTTTAAACCACGATAGCTTGAGTCTTCGACCTCCGTGGGTGCTGTGACTAACATATGTTGATTCCCCCGCAAGCCATCTAACCCATGTATTACATTTAGTCATGAATCACTTGGCCTAGAAGTTCTTTGAATCCAGGATAAACTTAAAAGGAAAAAATAGGCCAACAACTTTTAAACAACGATTGCTTGAGTCTTCAACCACTGTAGGTGCTTGACAAACATCTGTTGAATCCCCCATAAGCCGTCTAACCCACGAATTTCATGAAAACATGAATCACTTGGCCTAGATGTTCATTGAATCCATGATAAACAGAAATGTAGCTAATATGCCTACAACATTTAAACCACGATAGATTGAGTCATCATCCTCCGTGGGTGCGTTGACAAACATCGGTTGATTCCCCCGCAAGCCATCTAACCCATGTATTTCATGAAAACATGAATCACTTGGCCTAGAAGTTCTTTCAATCCATGATAAACAGAAATGGTACAAATAAGCCTGCAACTTTTAAACCACGATAGATTGAGTCTTCAACCTCAGTGCGTGTTTTGAAAAACATCTGTTGATTCCCACGCAAGACATCTAACCCATGTATTTCATTAAAACAAGAATCTCTTGGCCTAGAAGTTCTATGAATCCAACATAAACCGAAAAGGTACAAATAGGCGAACAACTTTTAAACCACGATTCCTTGAGTCTTCTACCTCTGTGGGTGCTTGACAAACATCTGTTCACTCCCCCATAAGCCGTCTAACCCATCAATTTCATGAAAACATCAATCACATGGCCTAAATGTTCTTTGAATCCATGATAAATAGAAATGTAACAAATATGCCTACAACTTTTAAACCACGATAGATTGAGTCTTCAACCTCCGTGGGTGCTTTGACAAACATATGTTGATTCCCCCGCAAGCCATCTAACCCATGTATTACATTAAAACATGAATCACTTGGCTTAAAAGTTCTTTGAATCCAGGATAAACTTAAAAGGAACAAATAGGCCAACAAGTTTTAAACAACGATTGCATGAGTCTTCAACCTCTGTGGGTGCTTGATAAACATCTGTTGACTCCCCTATAAGCCGTCTAACCCATGAATTTCACGAAAACATCAATCACTTGGCCTAGAAGTTCTTTGAATCCAGGATAAACTTAAAAGGAACAAATAGGCCAACAACTTTAACACAACGATTGCTTGAGTCTTCAACCACTGTAGGTGCTTTGACAAACATCTGTTGATTCCCAAGCAAGCCATCAAACCCATGTATTTCATTAAAACATGAATCACTTGGCCTAGAAGTTCATTGAATCCATGATAAACAGAAATGGAGCTAATATGCCTACAACTTTTAAACCACGATAGATTGAGTCTTCAACCTCCGTGGGTGCGTTGACAAACATATGTTGATTCCCCCGCAAGCCATCTAACCCATGTATTTCATGAAAACATGAATCACTTGGCCTAGATGTTCATTGAATCCATGATAAATAGAAATGGAACAAATATGCCTGCAACTTTTAAACCACGATAGATTGAGTCTTCAACCTCCGTGGGTGCATTAACAAACATCTGTTGATTCCCCCTCAAGCAATCTAACCCATTTATTTCATGAAAACATGAATAACTTGGCCTAGAAGTTCTTTCAATCCATGATAAACAGAAATGGAACAAATATGCCTACAACATTTAAACCACGATAGATTGAGTCTTCAACCTCTGTGGGTGCTTTGACAAACATCTGATGAGTCTCCAGCAAGACATCTAACCCATGTATTACATTAGAACTTGAATCACTTGGCCTAGATGTTCATTGAATCCATGATAAACAGAAATGGAGCTAATATGCCTACAACTTTTAAACGACGATAGATTGAGTCTTCAACCTCCGTGTGTGCGTTGACAAACATCTGTTGATTCCCCCGCAAGCCATCTAACCCATGTATTTCATGAAAACATGAATCACTTGGCCTAGAAGTTCTTTCAATCCATGATAAACAGAAATGGAGCTAATATGCCTACAACTTTTAAACCACGATAGATTGAGTCTTCAACCTCCGTGGATGCTTTGACAAACATCTGTTGATTCCCCCGCAAGCCATCTAACCCATGTATTTCATGAAAACATGAATCAGATGGCCTAGATGTTCTTTGAAACCATGATAAACAGAAATGGAACAAATATGCCTACAACTTTTAGACTACGATAGTTTGAGCCTTCAACCTCCGTGGGTGCTTTGACATACATATATTGATTCCCCCACCAGCCATCTAACCCATGTATTACATTAAAATAAGAATCACTTGGCCTAAAAGTTCTTTGAATCGAGGATAAACTTAAAAGGAAAAAATAGGCCTAGAACTTTTGAACCACGATAGCTTAAGCCTTCAACCTCCATGGGTGCTTCGACAAACATCTGTTGATTCCCCCGCAAGCCATCTAACCCATGTATTACATAAAAACATGAATCACTTGGCCTAGATGTTCTTTGAATGCATGATAAAAAGAAATGGAACAAATATGCCTACAACATTTAAACCACGATAGATTGAGCCTTCAACCTCCGTGGGTGCTTTGACAAACATCTGTTGATTCCCCCACAAGACATCTAACCCATGTATTTCATGAAAACATGAATCACTTGGCCTAGAAGTTCTTTCAATCCATGATAAGTAGAAATGGAACAAATAGGCCAACAACTTTTAAACCATGATTCCTTGAGTCTTCAACCATTGTGGGTGCGTGACAAACATCTGTTGACTCCCCCATAAGCCGTCTAACCCATGAATTTCACGAAGACATCAATCACTTGGCCTAGATGTTCCATGATTCTATGATAAATAGAAATGGAACAAATATTCCTACAACTTTTAAACCACGATAGATTGATCTTCAACCTCCATGGGTGCTTCGACAAACATCTGTTGATTCCCCCGCAAGCCATCTAACCCATGTATTACATTAAAACATGAATTACTTGGCCTAGAAGTTCTTTTAATCCATGATAAAGAGAAATGGAACAAATATGCCTACAACTTTTAAACCACGATAGATTGAGTCTTCAACCTCCGTGGGTGCTTTGACATACATATGTTGATTCCCCCGCAAGCCATCTAACCCATGTATTTCTTGAAAACATGAATCACTTGGCGTAGAAGTTCTTTGAATCCATGATAAACGGAAAGGGAACAAATATGCCTACAAATGTTAAACCACGATGGATAGAGACTTCAACCACCGTGGGTGCTTTGACAAACATCTGTTGATTCCCCCACAAGCCATCAAACCCATGTATTTCCTTAAAACATGACTCACTTGGCCTAGAAGTTCTTTGAATCCAAGATAAACCGAAAAGGAACAAATACGCCAACAACTTTTAAACCAGGATTGCTTGAGTCTTCAACCTCTTTGGGTGCTTGACAAACATCTGTTGTCTCCCCCATAAGCCGTCTAACCCATCAATTTCATGAAAACATGAATCACTTGGCCTAGATGTTCTTTGAATCCATGATCAAATTAAAGGAACAAATAGGCCTACAACTTTTAAACTACGATAGCTTGAGCCTTCAACCTCCGTGGGTGCTTTGACAAACATCTGTTGATTGCCCCACAAGCCATCTAACCCATGTATTTCTTGAAAACATGAATCACTTGGCGTAGAAGTTCTTTGAATCCATGATAAACGGAAAGGGAACAAATATGCCTACAAATGTTAAACCACGATGGATGGAGACTTCAACCACCGTGGGTGCTTTGACAAACATCTGTTGATTCCCCCACAAGCCATCAAACCCATGTATTTCCTTAAAACATGACTCACTTGGCCTAGAAGTTCTTTGAATCCAAGATAAACCGAAAAGGAACAAATACGCCAACAACTTTTAAACCACGATTGCTTGAGTCTTCAACCTCTTTGGGTGCTTGACAAACATCTGTTGTCTCCCCCATAAGCCGTCTAACCCATCTATTTCATGAAAACATGAATCACTTGGCCTAGATGTTCTTTCAATCCATGATAATCCGAAATGGAACAAATATGCCTACAACTTTTAAACCACGATAGATTGAGGCTTCAACCTCCGTGGGTTCTTGACAAACATCTGTTGACTCCGCTATAAGCCGTCTAACCCATGAATTTCACGAAAACGTCAATCACTTGGCCCAGATGTTCTTTGAACCTATAATAAACAGAAGTGGAACAAATATGCCTCCAACTTTTAAACCACGATGGATTGGGTCTTCAACCGCCTGGGTGCTTTGACAAACATTTGTTGATTCCCCCACAAGCCATTAAACCCATGTATTTCCTGAAAACATGAATCATTTGGCCTAGAAGTTCTTTCAATCCATGATAAACAGAAATGGAACAAATATGCCTACAACTTTTAAACCACGATAAATGAGTCTTCAACCTCCGTGGGTGCTTTGACAAACGTATGTTGATTCCCCCGCAAGCCATGTAACCCATGTATTACGTTTAAACATGAATCACTTGGCCTAGAAGTTCTTTGAATCCATGATAAACAGAAATGGGACAAATATGCCTACAACTTTTACACCACGATAGATTGAGTTTTCAACATCCGTGGGTGCATTGATAAACATCTGTTGATTCCCCCGTAAGCCATCTAACCCATTTATTTCATGAAAACGTGAATCGCTTGGCCTAGAAGTTCTTTCAATCCATGATAAACAGAAATGGAACAAAAATGCCTTCAACTTTTAAACCACGATAGATTGAGTCTTCAACCTTCGTGGGTGCTTTGTCAAACATCTCTTGAATCACAAGCAAGACATCAAACCCATGTATTTCCTTAAAACATGACTCACTTGGCCTAGAAGTTCTTTGAATCCAAGATAAACCGAAAAGGAACAAATTGGCCAACAACTTTTAAACCACGATTGCTTGAGTCTTTAACCTCTGTGGGTGCTTGGCAAACATCTGTTGACTCCGCCATAAACCGTCTAACCCATGAATTTCATGAAAACATCAATCACTTGGCCTAGATGTTCTTTGAATCCATGATAAACAGAAATGGAACAAATATGCCTAAAACTTTTAAAACACGATAAATGAGTCTTCAACCTCCGTGGGTGCTTTGACAAACGTATGTTGATTCCCCTGCAAGCCAGGTAACCCATGTATTATATTTAAACATGAATCACTTGGCCTAGAAGTTCTTTGAATGCATGATAAACAGAAATGGGACAAATATGCCTACAACTTTTAAACCACGATAGATTGAGTTTTCAACATCCGTGGGTGCATTGATAAACATCTGTTGATTCCCCCGTAAGCCATCTAACCCATTTATTTCATGAAAACATGAATCACTTGGCCTAGAAGTTCTTTCAATGCATGATTAACAGAAATGGAACAAATATGCCTTCAACTTTTAAACCACGATAGATTGAGTCTTTAACGTCCGTGGGTGCTTTGACAAATATCTGTTGATTCCCCCACAAGCCATCAAACCCATGTATTTCATAAAAACATGAATCACTTAGCCTAGAAGTTCTTTCAATCCATGATAAACAGAAATGGAACAAATATGCCTTAACCTTTTAAACCACGATAGATTGAGTCTTCAACCTCCGTGGGTGCTTTGACAAACAACTGTTGATTCCCAAGCAACCCATCTAACCCATGTATTTCCTTAAAACATGACTCACTTGGCCTAGAAGTTCTTTGAATCCAAGATAAATCAAAAAGGATCAAATAGGCCAACAACTTTTGAACCACGATTGCTTGAGTCTTCAACCTCTATGCGTGCTTCACAAACATCTGTTGACTCCCCCATAAGCCGTCTAACCCATCAATTTCATGAAAACATCAATCACTTGGCCTAGATGTTCTTTGAATCCATGATAAACAAAAATGGAACAAATATGCCTACAACTTTTAAACCACGATAAATGAGTCTTCAACCTCCGTGGGTGCTTTGACAAACGTATGTTGATTCCCCCGCAAGCCATGTAACCCATGCATTACTTTTAAAAATGAATCACTTAGCCTAGAAGTTTTTTGAATCCATGATAAACAGAAATGGGACAAATATGCCTACAACTTTTAAACAAGAATAGATTGAGTTTTCAACATCCGTGGGTGCATTGATAAACATCTGTTGATTCCCCCGTAAGCCTTCTAACTCATTTATTTCATGAAAACAAGAATCACTTGGACTAGAAGTTCTTTGAATCCATGATAAACAGAAATGGAATAAATATGCCTTCAACTTTTAAACCCCGATAGATTGAGTCTTCAACCTCCGTGGCTGCTTTGACAAACATCTGTTGATTCCCAAGCAAGCCATCTCATCCATGTATTTCCTTAAAACATGACTCACTTGGCCTAGAAGTTCTTTGAATCCAAGATAAATCGAAAAGGAACAAATAGGCCAACAACTTTTAAACCACGATAGCTTGAGTCTTCAACCTCTGCGGGTGCTTGACAAACATCTGTGGACTCCCCTATAAGCCGTCTAACCCACGAATTTCACGAAAACATCAATCACTTGGCCTAGATGTTCTTTGAATATATAATAAACAGAAATGGAACAAATATGCCTACAACTTTTGAACCACGATAGATTGAGTCTTCAACCCCCGTGGGTGCTTTGACAAACATCTGTTGATTCCCACACAAGCCATCAAACCCATATATTTCATGAAAACATGAATCACTTGGCCAAGAAGTTCTTTCAATCCATTTTAAACAGAAATGGAACAAATATGCCTACAACTTTTAAACCACGATAGATTGAGTCTTCAACCTCCGTGGGTGCTTTGACAAATATATGTTGATTCCCCCGCAAGCCATGTAACCCATGTATTACATTAAAACATGAATTACTTGGCCTAGAAGTTCTTTGAATCCATGATAAACAGAAATGGAAAATATGCCAACAACTTTTAAACCACGATAAATTTAGTCTTCAACCTCCGTGGGTGCATTGACAAACATCTGTTGTTTCCCCCGCAAGCCATCTAACCCATGTATTACAATAAAACATGAATCACTTGGCCTAGAAGTTCTTTGAATCTAGGAAAAACTTAAAAGGAACAAATAGGCCTAGAACTTTTAAACCACGATAGCTTGAGTCTTCAACCTCCATGGGTGCTGTGACAAACATCTGCTGACTCCCTCATAAGCCGTGTCACACATGAATTTCCTGAAAACTAGAATCACTTGGCCTAGATGTTCTTTGAATCCATGATAAACAGAAATGGAACATATATGCCTACAACTGTTAAACCACGATGGATTGAGTCTTCAACCTCCGTGGGTGCTTGACAAACATCAGTTGATTCCCCCACAAGCAATCTAAACCATCTATTACATTAAAACATGAATCACTTGGCCTACAAATTCTTTGAATCCAGGATAAACTTCGAAGGAACAAATAGGCCTACAACTTTTAAACCACGATAGCTTGAGCCTTCAACCTCCGTGGGTGCTTTGACCCCCACACGCCATCAAACCCATGTATTTCATGAAAACATGAATCACTTGGCCGAGAAGTTCTTTCAATCCAAGATAAACAGAAATGGAACAAATATGCCTTCAACTTTTAAACCATGATAGATTGAGTCTTCAACCTCCATGGGTGCCTTAACAAACATCTGTTGATTCCCAAGCAAGCCATGTAACACATGTATTTCCTTAAAACATGACTCACTTGGCCTAGAAGTTCCTTGAATACAACATAAACCGAAAAGGAACAAATAGGCCAACAACTTTTAAACCACGATTGCTTGAGTCTTCAACCTCTTTGGGTGCTTGACAAACATCTGTTGACTCCCCTATAAGCCGGCTAACCCATGAATTTCACGAAAACATCAATCAGTTGGCCTAGATGTTCTTGGAAGGCATGATAAACAGAAATGGAACAAATACGCCAACAACTTTTAAACCACGATAGATTGAGTTTTCAACATCCGTGGGTGCATTGATAAACATCTATTGATTCCCCCGTAAGCCATCTAACCCATTTATTTCATGAAAACATGAATCACTTGGCCTAGAAGTTCTTTCAATCCATGAAAAACAGAAATGGAACAAATATGCCTACAACTTTTAAACCACAATAGATTGAGTCTTCAACCTCTGTGGGTGCTTGACAAACATCTATTGATTCCCCCACAAGCCATCAAACCCATGTATTTCATGAAAACATGAATCACTTGGCCTAGAAGTTCTTTCAATCCATGATAGACCGATATGGAACAAATATGCCTACAACTTTTAAACAACGATAGATTGAATCTTCAACCTCCGCGGGTGCGTTGACAAACATCTTTTGATTCCCACGCAAGCCATCTAACCCATGTATTTCATTAAAACATGAATCACTAGGCGTAGAAGTTCTTTGAATCCAAGATAAACCGAAAAGGAACAAATAGGCCAACAACTTTTAAACCACGATTGCTTGAGTCTTCAACCTCTGTGGGAGCTTGACAAACATCTGTTGACTCCCCTATAAGCCGTCTAACCCATGAATTTCACGAAAACATCAATCACTTGGCCTAGATGTTCTTTGAATCCATGATAAACAGAAATGGAACATATATGCCTACAACCTTTTAACCACGATAGATTAAGTCTTCAACATCCGTAGGTGCTTTGACAAACATCTGTTGATTCCCCCGCAAGCCATCTAACCCATGTATTTCATTAAAACATGAATCACTTGGCCTAGATGTTCTTTGAATCCATGATAAATAGAAATGGAACAAATATGCCTACAACTGTTAACCCACGATGGATTGAGTCTTCAACCTCCGTGGGTGCTTTGACAAACATCTGTTGATTCCCCCACAAGCCATCAAACCCATGTATTTCATGAAAACATGAATCACTGGCGTAGATGTTCTTTGAATCCATGATAAACGGAAATGGAACAAATATGCCTACAATTTATAAACCAGGATGGATGGAGTCTTCAACCTCCGTGGGTGCTTTGACAAACATCAGTTGATTCCCCCACAAGCCATCAAACCCATGTATTTCAGGAAAACATGAATCACTTGGCCGAGAAGTTCTTTCAATCCATGATAAACAGAAATGGAACAAATATGCCTTCAACTTTTAAACCATCATAGATTGAGTCTTCAACCTCCGTCGATGCTTTGACAAACATCTGTTGATTCCCAAGCAAGCCATGGAACCCATGTATTTCCTTAAAACATGACTCGCTTGGCCTAGAAGTTCTTTGAATCCAAGATAAACCGGAAAGGAACAAATAGGCCAACAACTTTTAAACCACGATTGCTTGAGTCTTGAACCTCTTTGGCTGCTTGACAAACATCTGTTGACTCCCCCATAAGCCGTCTAACCCATGAATTTCATGAAAACATGAATCACTTGGCCTAGATGTTCTTTGAATCCATGATAAACCGAAATGGAACAAATATGCCTACAACTTTTAAACCACGATAAATGAGTCTTCAACCTCTGTGTGTGCTTGACAAACTTCTGTTGACTCCCCCATAAGCCGTCTAACCCATCAATTTTATGAAAACATCAATCACTTGGCCTAGATGTTCCTTGAATCTACGATAAATAGAAATGGAACAAATATGCCTACAACTTTTAAACCACGATAGATTGAGTCTTCAACCTCCGTGGGTGCTTTGACAAACATCTGTTGATTCCCAAGCAAGCCATCTAACCCATGTATTTCATTAAAACATGAATCACTTGGCCAAGAAGTTCTTTGAATCCAAGATAAACCGAAAAGGAACAAATAGGCCACCAACTTTTAAACCATGATTGCTTGAGTCTTTAACCTCTGTGGGTGCTAGACAAACATCTGTTGACTACCCCATAAGCCGTCTAACCCATCAATTTCATGAAAACATCAATGACTTGGCCTACAAGTTTTTGAATCCAAGATAAAACGAAAAGGAACAAATAGGCCAACAACTTTTAAACCACGATTGCTTGAGACTTCAACCTCTTTGGGTGCTTGACAAACATCTGTTGACTCCCCTATAAGCCGGCTAACCCATGAATTTCACGAAAACATCAATTAGTAGGCCTAGATGTTCTTGGAAGGCATGATAAACAGAAATGGAACAAATACGCCAACAACTTTTAAACCACGATAGATTGAGTTTTCAACATCCGTGGGTGCATTGATAAACATCTATTGATTCCCCCGTAAGCCATCTAACCCATTTATTTCATGAAAACATGAATCACTTGGCCTAGAAGTTCTTTCAATCCATGAAAAACAGAAATGGAACAAATATGCCTACAACTTTTAAACCACAATAGATTGAGTCTTCAACCTCTGTGGGTGCTTGACAAACATCTATTGATTCCCCCACAAGCCATCAAACCCATGTATTTCATGAAAACATGAATCACTTGGCCTAGAAGTTCTTTCACTCCATGATAGACCGATATGGAACAAATATGCCTACAACTTTTAAACCACGATAGATTGAGTCTTCAACCTCCGTGGGTGCTTTGACAAACATCTGTTGATTCCCAAGCAAGCCATCTAACCCATGTATTTCATTAAAACATGAATCACTTGGCCAAGAAGTTCTTTGAATCCAAGATAAACCGAAAAGGAACAAATAGGCCACCAACTTTTAAACCATGATTGCTTGAGTCTTTAACCTCTGTGGGTGCTAGACAAACATCTGTTGACTACCCCATAAGCCGTCTAACCCATCAATTTCATGAAAACATCAATGACTTGGCCTACAAGTTTTTGAATCCAAGATAAACCGAAAAGGAACAAATAGGCCAACAACTTTTAAACCATGATTGCTTGAGTCTTCAACCTCTGTGGGAGCTTGACAAACATCTGTTGACTCCACTATAAGCCGTCTAACCCATGAATTTCACGAAAACATCAATCACTTGGCCTAGATGTTCTTTGAATCCATGATAAACAGAAATGGAACATATATGCCTACAACCTTTAAACCACGATAGATTAAGTCTTCAACATCCGTAGGTGCTTTGACAAACATCTGTTGATTCCCCCGCAAGCCATCTAACCCATGTATTTCATTAAAACATGAATCACTTGGCCTAGATGTTCTTTGAATCCATGATAAACAGAAATGGAACATATATGCCTACAACCTTTAAACCACGATAGATTGAGTCTTCAACATCCGTAGGTGCTTTGACAATCATCTGTTGATTCCCCCGCAAGCCATGTAACCCATGTATTACATTAAAACTTGAATCACTTGGCCTAGAAGTTCTTTGAATCCATGATAAAAAAAATGGAACATATATGCCTACAACTTTTGAACCACGATACATTGAGTCTTCAACCTCCGTGGGTGCATTGAAAAACATCTGTTGTTTCCCCCGCAAGCCATCTAACCCATGTATTACATTAAAACATGAATCACTTGGCCTAGAAGTTCTTTGAATCCAGGATAAACTTAAAGGGAACAAATAGGCCTAGAATTTTAAACCTCGATAGCTTGAGTCTTCAACCTCCGTGGGTGCTTTGACAAACATCTGTTGACTCCTCCGCAAGCCATCTAACCCATGTATTTCATGAAAATATGAATCACTTGGCCTAGATGATCTTTGAATCCAAGATAAACCGAAAAAGAACAAATAGGCCAACAACTTTTAAACCACGATCACTTGAGTTTTCAACCTCCGTGGGTGGTTGACAAACATCTGTTGACTCCACCATCAGCCGTCTCACCCATGAATATCATGAAAACTTGAATCACTTGGCCTAGATGTTCTTTGAATCCATGATAAACAGAAATGGAACAAATATGCCTACAACTGTTAACCCACGATGGATTGAGTCTTCAACCTCCGTGGGTGCTTTGACAAACATCTGTTGATTCCCCCACAAGCCATCAAACCCATGTATTTCATGAAAACATGAATCACTGGCGTAGATGTTCTTTGAATCCATGATAAACGGAAATGGAACAAATATGCCTACAAATTATAAACCAGGATGGATGGAGTCTTCAACCTCCGTGGGTGCTTTGACAAACATCAGTTGATTCCCCCACAAGCCATCAAACCCATGTATTTCAGGAAAACATGAATCACTTGGCCGAGAAGTTCTTTCAATCCATGATAAACAGAAATGGAACAAATATGCCTTCAACTTTTAAACCATCATAGATTGAGTCTTCAACCTCCGTCGGTGCTTTGACAAACATCTGTTGATTCCCAAGCAAGCCATGGAACCCATGTATTTCCTTAAAACATGACTCGCTTGGCCTAGAAGTTCTTTGAATCCAAGATAAACCGGAAAGGAACAAATAGGCCAACAACTTTTAAACCACGATTGCTTGAGTCTTGAACCTCTTTGGGTGCTTGACAAACATCTGTTGACTCCCCCATAAGCCGTCTAACCCATGAATTTCATGAAAACATGAATCACTTGGCCTAGATGTTCTTTGAATCCATGATAAACCGAAATGGAACAAATATGCCTACAACTTTTAAACCACGATAAATGAGTCTTCAACCTCTGTGTGTGCTTGACAAACTTCTGTTGACACCCCCATAACCCGTCTAACCCATCAATTTCAAGAAAACATCAATCACTTGGCCTAGATGTATTACATTAAAACATGAATCACATGGCCTAGAAGTTCTTTGAATCCAGGATAAACATAAAAGGAACAAATTGGCCAACAACTTTTAAACAGCGATTGCTTGAGTCATCAACCTCTGTGGGAGCTTGATAAACATCTGTTGACTCCCCTATAAGCCCTCTAACCCATGAATTTCCCGAAAACATCAATCACTTGGCCTAGATGTTCTTTGAATCCAAGATAAACTGAAAAGGAACAAATAAGCCAACAACTTTTAAACAATGATTGCTTGAGTCTTCAACCTCCGTGCGTGCGTTGACAAACATCTGTTGATTCCCCCGCAAGCCATCTAACCCATGTATTTCATGAAAACATGAATCACTTGGCCTAGAAGTTCTTTCAATCCATGATAAACAGAAATGGAACAAATAAGCCTACAACTTTTAAACAACGATTGCTTTAGTCTTCAACCTCCGTGGATGCTTTGACAAACATCTGTTGATTCCCCCGCAAGTCGTCTAACCCATGAATTTCATGAAAACATGAATCACTTGGCCTAGATGTTCTTTGAATGCCTGATAAAAAGAAATGGAACACATATGCCTACAACTTTTAAACCACGATAGATTAAGCCTTCAACCTCCGTGGGTGCTTTGACAAACATATGTTGATTCCCCCGCAAGCCATCTAACCCATGTATTACATTAAAACATGAATCACTTGGCCTACAAGTTCTTTGAATCCAGGATAAACATAAAAGGAACAAATAGGCCAACAACTTTTAAATAACAATTGCTTGAGTCTTCAACCTCTGTGGGTGCCTGATAAACATCTGTTGACTCCCCTATAAGCCGTCTAACCCATGAATTTCACGAAAACATGAATCACTTGGCCTAGAAGTTCTTTCAATCCATGATAAACAGAAATGGAACAAATAAGCCTACAACTTTTAAACCATGATAGATTGAGTCTTCAACCTCCGTGCGTGTTTTGACAAACATCTGTTGATTCCCACGCAAGACATGTAACCCATGTATTTCATTAAAACAAGAATCTCTTGGCCCTAGAAGTTCAATGATTCCAAGATAAACCGAAAAGGAACAAATAGGCGAACAACTTTTGAACCACGATTGCTTGAGTCTTCAACCTCTGTGGGTGCGTGACAAACATCTGTTGACTCCCCCATAAGTCGTCTAACCCATGAATTTCATGAAAACATGAATCACTTGGCCTAGAAGTTCTTTCAATCCATGATAAACAGAAATGGAACAAATAAGCCTACAACTTTTAAACCACGATAGATTGAGTCTTCAACCTCCGTGCGTGTTTTGACAAACATCTGTTGATTCCCACGCAAGACATCTAACCCATGTATTTCATTAAAACAAGAATCTCTTGGCCTAGAAGTTCTATGAATCCAAGATAAACCGAAAAGAAACAAATAGGCGAACAACTTTTGAACTACGATTGCTTGAGTCTTCAACCTCTGTGGGTGCGTGACAAACATATGTTGATTTCCCCGCAAGCCATCTAACCCATGTATTACATTAAAACATGAATCACTTGGCCTACAAGTTCTTTGAATCCAGGATAAACTTAAAAGGAACAAATAGGCCTAGAACTTTTAAACCACGATAGCTTAAGTCTTGTACCTCCATGGGTACTTCGACAAACATCTGTTGATTCCCCCATAAGCCAAATAACCCATGTATTATATAAAAACATGAATCACTTGGCGTAGATGTTCTTTGAATCCATGATAAACGGAAATGGAACAAATATGCCTACAAATGTTAAACCATGATGGATGGAGTCTTCAACCTCCGTGGGCGCTAGACAAACATCTGTTAATACCCCAACAAGCCATCAAACCCATGTATTTCATGAAAACATGAATCACTTGGCCTAGAAGTTCTTTCAATCCATGATAAACAGAAATGGAACAAATATGCCTTCAACTTTTAAACCACGATAGATTGAGTCTTCAACCTCCGTGGGTGCTTTGACAAACAACTGTTGATTCCCAAAGCAAGCCATCTAACCCATGTATTTCCTTAAAACATGACTCACTTGGCCTAGAAGTTCTTTGAATCCAAGATAAACGAAAAAGGAACAAATAGGCCAACAACTTTTAAACCACGATAGCTTGAGTCTTCAACCTCTGTGGGTGCTTGATAAACATCTGTTGATTCCCTCGCAAGCCATCTAGCCCATGTGCTACATGAAAACATGAATGACTTGGCCTAGAAGTTCTTTCAATCCACGATAAACCGAAATGGAACAAATATGCCTACTACTTTTAAACAACGATAGATTGAGTCTTCAACCTCCGTGGGTGCTTTGACAAACATCTATTGATTCCCCACAAGCCATCAAACCCATGTATTTCATGAAAACATGAATCACTTGAACTAGAAGTTCTTCCAATCCATGATAAACAGAAATGGAACAAATATGCCTTCAACTTTTAAACCACGATAGATTGAGCCTTCAACCGCCGTGGGTGCTTTGACAAACAACTGTTGATTCCCAAAGCAAGCCATCTAACCCATGTATTTCCTTAAAACATGACTCACTTGGCCTAGAAGTTCTTTGAATCCAAGATATACGAAAAAGGAACAAATAGGCCAACAACTTTTAAACCACGATAGCTTGAGTCTTCAACCTCTGTGGGTGCTTGACAAACATCTGTTGACTCCCCCATAAGTCGTCTAAGCCATGAATTTCATGAAAACATCAATCACTTGGCCTAGATGTTCTTTGAATCCATGATAAACAGAAATGGAACAAATATGCCTTCAACTTTTAAACCACGATAGACTGAGTCTTCAACCTCCGTGGGTGCTTTGACAAACATCTTTTGATTCCCCACAAGCCATCAAACCCATGTATTTCATGAAAACATGAATCACTTGGCCTATAAGTTCTTTCAATCCATGATAAACCGAATGGAACAAATATGCCTACAAATGTTAAACCACGATGGATTGAGTCTTCAACCTCCGTGGGTGCTTGACAAACATCTCTTGATTCCCCCACAAGCAATCTAAACCATGTATTACATTAAAACCTGAATCACTTGGCGTACAAGTTCTTTGAATCCATGATAAACAGAAATGGAACAAATATGCCTTCAACTTTTAAACCACGATAAATGAGTCTTCAACCTCTGTGTGTGCTTGACAAACTTCTGTTGACACCCCCATAACCCGTCTAACCCATCAATTTCAAGAAAACATCAATCACTTGGCCTAGATGTATTACATTAAAACATGAATCACATGGCCTAGAAGTTCTTTGAATCCAGGATAAACATAAAAGGAACAAATTGGCCAACAACTTTTAAACAGCGATTGCTTGAGTCATCAACCTCTGTGGGAGCTTGATAAACATCTGTTGACTCCCCTATAAGCCCTCTAACCCATGAATTTCCCGAAAACATCAATCACTTGGCCTAGATGTTCTTTGAATCCAAGATAAACTGAAAAGGAACAAATAAGCCAACAACTTTTAAACAATGATTGCTTGAGTCTTCAACCTCCGTGCGTGCGTTGACAAACATCTGTTGATTCCCCCGCAAGCCATCTAACCCATGTATTTCATGAAAACATGAATCACTTGGCCTAGAAGTTCTTTCAATCCATGATAAACAGAAATGGAACAAATAAGCCTACAACTTTTAAACAACGATTGCTTTAGTCTTCAACCTCCGTGGATGCTTTGACAAACATCTGTTGATTCCCCCGCAAGTCGTCTAACCCATGAATTTCATGAAAACATGAATCACTTGGCCTAGATGTTCTTTGAATGCCTGATAAAAAGAAATGGAACACATATGCCTACAACTTTTAAACCACGATAGATTAAGCCTTCAACCTCCGTGGGTGCTTTGACAAACATATGTTGATTCCCCCGCAAGCCATCTAACCCATGTATTACATTAAAACATGAATCACTTGGCCTACAAGTTCTTTGAATCCAGGATAAACATAAAAGGAACAAATAGGCCAACAACTTTTAAATAACAATTGCTTGAGTCTTCAACCTCTGTGGGTGCCTGATAAACATCTGTTGACTCCCCTATAAGCCGTCTAACCCATGAATTTCACGAAAACATGAATCACTTGGCCTAGAAGTTCTTTCAATCCATGATAAACAGAAATGGAACAAATAAGCCTACAACTTTTAAACCATGATAGATTGAGTCTTCAACCTCCGTGCGTGTTTTGACAAACATCTGTTGATTCCCACGCAAGACATGTAACCCATGTATTTCATTAAAACAAGAATCTCTTGGCCCTAGAAGTTCAATGATTCCAAGATAAACCGAAAAGGAACAAATAGGCGAACAACTTTTGAACCACGATTGCTTGAGTCTTCAACCTCTGTGGGTGCGTGACAAACATCTGTTGACTCCCCCATAAGTCGTCTAACCCATGAATTTCATGAAAACATGAATCACTTGGCCTAGAAGTTCTTTCAATCCATGATAAACAGAAATGGAACAAATAAGCCTACAACTTTTAAACCACGATAGATTGAGTCTTCAACCTCCGTGCGTGTTTTGACAAACATCTGTTGATTCCCACGCAAGACATCTAACCCATGTATTTCATTAAAACAAGAATCTCTTGGCCTAGAAGTTCTATGAATCCAAGATAAACCGAAAAGAAACAAATAGGCGAACAACTTTTGAACTACGATTGCTTGAGTCTTCAACCTCTGTGGGTGCGTGACAAACATATGTTGATTTCCCCGCAAGCCATCTAACCCATGTATTACATTAAAACATGAATCACTTGGCCTACAAGTTCTTTGAATCCAGGATAAACTTAAAAGGAACAAATAGGCCTAGAACTTTTAAACCACGATAGCTTAAGTCTTGTACCTCCATGGGTACTTCGACAAACATCTGTTGATTCCCCCATAAGCCAAATAACCCATGTATTATATAAAAACATGAATCACTTGGCGTAGATGTTCTTTGAATCCATGATAAACGGAAATGGAACAAATATGCCTACAAATGTTAAACCATGATGGATGGAGTCTTCAACCTCCGTGGGCGCTAGACAAACATCTGTTAATACCCCAACAAGCCATCAAACCCATGTATTTCATGAAAACATGAATCACTTGGCCTAGAAGTTCTTTCAATCCATGATAAACAGAAATGGAACAAATATGCCTTCAACTTTTAAACCACGATAGATTGAGTCTTCAACCTCCGTGGGTGCTTTGACAAACAACTGTTGATTCCCAAAGCAAGCCATCTAACCCATGTATTTCCTTAAAACATGACTCACTTGGCCTAGAAGTTCTTTGAATCCAAGATAAACGAAAAAGGAACAAATAGGCCAACAACTTTTAAACCACGATAGCTTGAGTCTTCAACCTCTGTGGGTGCTTGATAAACATCTGTTGATTCCCTCGCAAGCCATCTAGCCCATGTGCTACATGAAAACATGAATGACTTGGCCTAGAAGTTCTTTCAATCCACGATAAACCGAAATGGAACAAATATGCCTACTACTTTTAAACAACGATAGATTGAGTCTTCAACCTCCGTGGGTGCTTTGACAAACATCTATTGATTCCCCCACAAGCCATCAAACCCATGTATTTCATGAAAACATGAATCACTTGAACTAGAAGTTCTTCCAATCCATGATAAACAGAAATGGAACAAATATGCCTTCAACTTTTAAACCACGATAGATTGAGCCTTCAACCGCCGTGGGTGCTTTGACAAACAACTGTTGATTCCCAAAGCAAGCCATCTAACCCATGTATTTCCTTAAAACATGACTCACTTGGCCTAGAAGTTCTTTGAATCCAAGATATACGAAAAAGGAACAAATAGGCCAACAACTTTTAAACCACGATAGCTTGAGTCTTCAACCTCTGTGGGTGCTTGACAAACATCTGTTGACTCCCCCATAAGTCGTCTAAGCCATGAATTTCATGAAAACATCAATCACTTGGCCTAGATGTTCTTTGAATCCATGATAAACAGAAATGGAACAAATATGCCTTCAACTTTTAAACCACGATAGACTGAGTCTTCAACCTCCGTGGGTGCTTTGACAAACATCTTTTGATTCCCCACAAGCCATCAAACCCATGTATTTCATGAAAACATGAATCACTTGGCCTATAAGTTCTTTCAATCCATGATAAACCGAATGGAACAAATATGCCTACAAATGTTAAACCACGATGGATTGAGTCTTCAACCTCCGTGGGTGCTTGACAAACATCTCTTGATTCCCCCACAAGCAATCTAAACCATGTATTACATTAAAACCTGAATCACTTGGCGTACAAGTTCTTTGAATCCATGATAAACAGAAATGGAACAAATATGCCTTCAACTTTTAAACCACGATAGATTGAATCTTCAACCTCCGTGGGTGCTTTGACAAACATCTTTTGATTCCCCACAAGCCATCAAACCCATGTATTTCATGAAAACATGAATCACTTGGCCTATAAGTTCTTTCAATCCATGATAAACCGAATGGAACAAATATGCCTACAAATGTTAAACCACGATGGATTGAGTCTTCAACCTCCGTGGGTGCTTGACAAACATCTCTTGATTCCCCCACAAGAAATCTACACCATGTATTACATTAAAACATGAATCACTTGGCCTACAAGTTCTTTGAATCCAGGATAAACTTAAAAGGAACAAATTGGCCTACAAATTTTAAATCACGATAGCTTGAGCCTTCAACCTCCGTGCGTGCTTTGACAAACATTTGTTGATTCCCCCGCAAGCCATTTAACCCATGTATTTCACGAAAACATGAATCACTTGGCGTAGATGTTCTTTGAATCCATGATAAACGGAAATGGAACAAATATGCCTACAAATGTTAAACCATGATGGATTGAGTCTTCAACCTCCGTGGGCGCTTAACAAATATCTGTTGATACCCCAACAAGCCATCAAACCCATGTATTTCATGAAAACATGACTCACTTGGCCTAGAAGTTCTTTGAATCCAAGATAAACCGAAAAGGATCAAATAGGCCAACGACTTTTAAACCACGATTGCTAGAGTCTTCAACCTCTATGGGTGCTTGACAAACATCTGTTGACTCCCCCATAAGCCGTCTAACCCGTGAATTTCATGAAAACATCAATCACTAGGCCTAGATGTTCTTTGAATCCATGATAAACCGAAAAGGATCAAATAGGCCAACGACTTTTAAACCACGATTGCTTGAGTCTTCAACCTCTATGGGTGCTTGACAAACATCTGTTGACTCCCCCATAAGTCGTCTAAGCCATGAATTTCATGAAAACATCAATCACTTGGCCTAGATGTTCTTTGAATCCATGATAAACAGAAATGGAACAAATATGCCTACAACTTTTAAACAACGATAAATGAATCTTCAACCTCCGTGGGTGCTTTGACAACCATATGTTGATTCCCCCGCAAGCCATGTAACCCATGTATTACATTTAAACATGAATCACTTGGCCTAGAAGTTCTTTGAATCCATGATAAACAGAAATGGGACAAATATGCCTACAACTTTTAAACCACGATGGATTGAGTTTTCAACATCCGTGGGTGCATTGATAAACATCTGTTGATTCCCCCGTAAGCCATCTAACCCATTTATTTCATGAAAACATGAATCACTTGGCCTAGAAGTTCTTTCAATCCATGATAAACAGAAATGGAACAAATATGCCTTCAACTTTTAAACCACGATAGTTTGAGTCTTCAACCTCCGTGGGTGCTTTGACAAACATCTGTTGATTCCCAAGCAAGCCATCAAACCCATGTATTTCATGAAAACATGAATCACTTGGCCTAGAAGTTCTTTCAATCCAAGATAAATCGAAAAGGAACAAATAGGCCAACAACTTTTAAACCATGATAACTTGAGTCTTCAACCTCTATGGGTGCTTGACAAACATCTGTGGACTCCCCTATAAGCCTTCTAACCCATGAATTTCACGAAAACATCAATCACTTGGCCTAGATGTTCTTTGAATATATAATAAACAGAAATGGAACAAATATGCCTCCAACTTTTAAACCACGATAGTTTGAGTCTTCAACCTCCGTGGGTGCTTTGACAAACATCTGTTGATTCCCAAACAAGCCATCAAACCCATGTATTTCCTTAAAACATGAATCACTTGACCTAGAAGTTCGATAAATCCAAGATAAACCGAAAAGGAACAAATAGGCCAACAACTTTTAAACCACGATAGCTTGAGTCTTCAACCTCTGTGGGTGGTTTGACAAACATCTGTTGATTCCCCCACAAGCCATCAAACCCATGTATTTCATGAAAACATGAATCACTTGGCCTAGAAGTTCTTTCAATCCATGATAAACAGAAATGGAACAAATATGCCTTCAACTTTTAAACAACGATAGATTGAGTCTTCAACCTCCGTGGGTGCTTTGACAAACATCTGTTGATTCCCCCACAAGCCATCAAACCCATGTATTTCATGAAAACATGAATCACTTGGCCTAGAAGTTCTTTTGATCCTTGATAAACAGAAATGGAACAAATATGCCTTCAACTTTTAAACCACGATAGATTGAGTCTTCAACCACCGTGGGTGGTTTGCCAAACATATGTTGATTCCCAAGCAAGCCATCAAACCCATGTATTTCCTTAAAACATGAGTCACTTGGCCTAGAAGTTCTTTGAATCCAAGTTAAACCGAAAAGGAACAAAGAGGCCAACAATTTTTAAACCACGATTGCTTGAGTTTTCAACCTCTGTGGGTGCTTGACGAACATCTGTTGACTCCCTCATAAACCGTCTAACCCATGAATTTCATTAAAACATCAGTCACTTGGCCTAGATGTTCTTTGAATCCATGATAAACAGAAATGGAACAAATTTGCCTACAACTTTTAAACCACGATAAATGGGTCTTCAACCTCCGTGGGTGCTTTGACAAACGTATGTTGATTCCCCCGCAAGCCATGTAACCCATGTATTACATTTAAACATGAATCACTTGGCCTAGAAGTTCTTTGAATCCATGATAAACAGAAATGGGACAAATATGCCTACAACTTTTAAACCACGATAGATAGAGTCTTCAACCTCCGTGGGTGCTTTGACAAACATCTGTTGATTCCCAAGCAAGCCATCAAACCCATGTATTTCCTTAAAACATGAATCACTTGACCTAGAAGTTCTATAAATCCAAGATAAACCGAAAAGGAACAAATAGGCCAACAACTTTTAAACCACGATAGCTTGAGTCTTCAACCTCTGTGGGTACTTTGACAAACATCTGTTGATTCCCCCACAAGCCATCAAACCCATGTATTTCATGAAAACATGAATCACTTGGCCTAGAAGTTCTTTGAATCCATGATAAACAGAAATGGGACAAATATGCCTACAACTTTTAAACCACGATAGATAGAGTCTTCAACCTCCGTGGGTGCTTTGACAAACATCTGTTGATTCCCAAGCAAGCCATCAAACCCATGTATTTCCTTAAAACATGAATCACTTGACCTAGAAGTTCTATAAATCCAAGATAAACCGAAAAGGAACAAATAGGCCAACAACTTTTAAACCACGATAGCTTGAGTCTTCAACCTCTGTGGGTACTTTGACAAACATCTGTTGATTCCCCCACAAGCCATCAAACCCATGTATTTCATGAAAACATGAATCACTTGGCCTAGAAGTTCTTTGAATCCATGATAAACAGAAATGGGACAAATATGCCTACAACTTTTAAACCACGATAGATAGAGTCTTCAACCTCCGTGGGTGCTTTGACAAACATCTGTTGATTCCCAAGCAAGCCATCAAACTCATGTATTTCCTTAAAACATGAATCACTTGACCTAGAAGTTCTATAAATCCAAGATAAACCGAAAAGGAACAAATAGGCCAACAACTTTTAAACCACGATAGCTTGAGTCTTCAACCTCTGTGGGTACTTTGACAAACATCTGTTGATTCCCCCACAAGCCATCAAACCCATGTATTTCATGAAAACATGAATCACTTGGCCTAGAAGTTCTTTCAATCCATGATAAACAGAAATGGAACAAATATGCCTTCAACTTTTAAACCACGATAAATGGGTCTTCAACCTCCGTGGGTGCTTTGACAAACGTATGTTGATTCCCCCGCCAGCCATGTAACCCATGTATTACATTTAAACATGAATCACTTGGCCTAGAAGTTCTTTGAATCCATGATAAACAGAATTGGAATAAATATCCCTTCAACTTTTAAACCCTAATAGATTGAGTCTTCAACCTCCGTGGGTGCTTTGACAAACATCTGTTGATTCCCAAGCAAGCCATCTCACCCATGTATTTCCTTAAAACATGAGTCACTTGGCCTAGAAGTTCTTTGAATCCAAGATAAACCGAAAAGGAACAAAGAGGCCAACAATTTTTAAACCACGATTGCTTGAGTCTTCAACCTCTGTGGGTGCTTGACAAACATCTGTTGACTCCCTCATAAACCGTCTAACCCATGAATTTCATGAAAACATTAATCACTTGGCCTAGATGTTCTTTGAATCCATGATAAACAGAAATGCAACAAATTTGCCTACAACTTTTGAACCACGATAGATTGAGTCTTCAACCTCCGTGGGTGCTTTGACAAATATATGTTGATTCCCCCGCAAGCCATGTACCCATGTATTACATTAAAATATGAATTACTTGGCCTACAAGTTCTTTGAATCCTTCATAAATAGAAATGGAAAATATTCCAACAACTTTTAAACAACGATAGATTGAGTCTTCAACCACCGTGGGTGCATTGAGAAACATCTGTTGTTTGCCCCGCAAGCCATCTAACCCATGTATTACATTAAAAGATGAATCACTTGGCCTAGAAGTTCTTTGAATCCAAGATAAACCGAAAAGGAACAAAGAGGCCAACAATTTTTAAACCACGATTGCTTGAGTCTTCAACCTCTGTGGGTGCTTGACAAACATCTGTTGACTCGCTCCTAAACCGTCTAACCCATGAATTTCATGAAAACATTAATCACTTAGCCTAGATGTTCTTTGAATCCATGATAAACAGAAATGGAACAAATTTGCCTACAACTTTTAAACCACGATAAATGGGTCTTCAACCTCCGTGGGTGCTTTGACAAACCTATGTTGATTCCCCCGCAAGCCATGTAACCCATGTATTACATTTAAACATGAATCACTTGGCCTAGAAGTTCTTTGAATCCACGATAAACAGAAATGGAACAAATATGCCTTCAACTTTTAAACAACGATAGATTGAGTCTTCAACCTCCGGGGGTGCTTTGACAAACATCTGTTGATTCCCCCACAAGCCATCAAACCCATGTATTTCATGAAAACATGAATCCATTGGCCTAGAAGTTCTTTAAATCCAAGATAAATCGAAAAGGAACAAATAGGCCAACAACTTTTAAACCACGATAGCTTGAGTCTTCAACCTCTGTGGGTGCTTGACAAACATCTGTGGACTCCCCTATAAGCCGTCTAACCCATGAATTTCACGAAAACATCAATCACTTGGCCTACATGTTCATTGAATCCATGATAAACTGAAATGGAACAAATATGCCTACAAATTTTAAACGATTGCTTGAGTCTTCAACCTATGTGGGTGCTTGACAAACATCTGTGGACTCCCCTATAAGCCGTCTAACCCATGAATTTCACGAAAACATCAATCACTTGGCCTAGATGTTCTTTGAATATATAATAAACAGAAATGGAACAAATATGCCTACAACTTTTGAACCACGATAGATTGAGTCTTCAACCTCCGTGGGTGCTTTGACAAATATATGTTGATTCCCCCGCAAGCCATATACCCATGTATTACATTAAAACATGAATCACTTGGCCTAGAAGTTCTTTGAATCCAAGATAAACTTAAAAGGAACAAATAGGCCTAGAACTTTTAAACCACGATAGCTTGAGTCTTCAACCTCCATGGGTGCTTTGACAAACATCTATTGATTCCCAAGCAAGCCATCTCACCCATGTATTTCCTTAAAACATGACTCACTTGGCCTAGAAGTTCTTTGAATCCAAGATAAATCGAAAAGGAACAAATAGGCCAACAACTTTTAAACCACGATAGCTTGAGTCTTCAACCTCTGTGGGTGCTTGACAAACATCTGTGGACTCCCCTATAAGCCGTCTAACCCATGAATTTCACGAAAACATCAATCACTTGGCCTAGATATTCTTTGAATCCATGATAAACTGACATGGAACAAATATGCCTTCAAATTTTAAACGATAGCTTGAGTCTTCAACCCCTGTGGGTGCTTGACAAACATCTGTGGACTCCCCTATAAGCCGTCTAGCCCATGAATTTCACGAAAACATCAATCACTTGGCCTAGATGTTCTTTGAATATATAATAAACAGAAATGGAACAAATATGCCCACAACTTTTGAACCACGATAGATTGAGTCTTCAACCTCCGTGGGTGCTTTGACAAATATATGTTGATTCCCCCGCAAGCCATGTACCCATGTATTACATTAAAATATGAATTACTTGGCCTACAAGTTCTTTGAATCCTTGATAAATAGAAATGGAAAATATTCCAACAACTTTTAAACCACGATAGATTAAGTCTTCAACCACCGTGGGTGCATTGAGAAACATTTGTTGTTTCCCCCGCAAGCCATCTAACCCATGTATTACATTAAAAGATGAATCACTTGGCCTAGAAGTTCTTTGAATCCAAGATAAATCGAAAAGGAACAAATAGGCCAACAATTTTTAAACCACGATAGCTTGAGTCTTCAACCTCTGTGGGTGCTTGACAAAGATCTGTGGACTCCCCTATAAGCCGTCTAACCCATGAATTTCACGAAAACATCAATCACTTGGCCTACATGTTCATTGAATCCATGATAAACTGAAATGGAACAAATATGCCTACAAATTTTAAACGATTGCTTGAGTCTTCAACCTATGTGGGTGCTTGGCAAACATCTGTGGACTCCCCTATAAGCCGTCTAACCCATGAATTTCACGAAAACATCAATCACTTGGCCTAGATGGTCTTTGAATATATAATAAACAGAAATGGAACAAATATGCCTACAACTTTTGAACCACGATAGATTGAGTCTTCAACCTCCGTGGGTGCTTTGACAAATATATGTTGATTCCCCCGCAAGCCATGTACCCATGTATTACATTAAAACATGAATCACTTGGCCTAGAAGTTCTTTGAATCCAAGATAAACTTAAAAGGAACAAATAGGCCTAGAACTTTTAAACCACGATAGCTTGAGTCTTCAACCTCCATGGGTGCTTTGACAAACATCTGTTGATTCCCAAGCAAGCCATCTCACCCATGTATTTCCTTAAAACATGACTCACTTGGCCTAGAAGTTCTTTGAATCCAAGATAAATCGAAAAGGAACAAATAGGCCAACAACTTTTAAACCACGATAGCTTGAGTCTTCAACCTCTGTGGGTGCTTGACAAACATCTGTGGACTCCCCTATAAGCCGTCTAACCCATGAATTTCACGAAAACATCAATCACTTGGCCTAGATGTTCTTTGAATCCATGATAAACTGAAATGGAACAAATATGCCTAGAAATTTTAAACGATTGCTTGAGTCTTCAACCTCTGTGGGTGCTTGACAAAAATCTGTGGACTCCCCTATAAGCCGTCTAACCCATGAATTTCACGAAAACATCAATCACTTGGCCTAGATGTTCTTTGAATATATAATAAACAGAAATGGAACAAATATGCCTACAACTTTTGAACCACGATAGATTGAGTCTTCAACCTCCGTGGGTGCTTTGACAAATATATGTTGATTCCCCCACAATCCATGTACCCATGTATTACATTAAAATATGATTTACTTGGCCTACAAGTTCTTTGAATCCTTGATAAATAAAAATGGAAAATATTCCAACAACTTTTAAACCACAATAGATTGTGTCTTCAACCACCGTGGGTGCATTGACAAACATCTGTTGTTTCCCCCGCAAGCCATCTAACCCATGTATTACATTAAAACATGAATCACTTGGCCTAGAAGTTCATTGAATCCAAGATAAACTTAAAAGGAACAAATAGGCCTAGAACTTTTAAACCACGATAGCTTGAGTCTTCAACCTCCATGGGTGCTTTGACAAACATCTGTTGATTCCCAAGCAAGCCATCTCACCCATGTATTTCTTTAAAACATGTCTCACTTGGCCTAGAAGTTCTTTGAATCCAAGATAAATCGAAAAGGAACAAATAGGCCAACAACTTTTAAACCACGATAGCTTGAGTCTTCAACCCCTGTGGGTGCTTGACAAACATCTGTGGACTCCCCTATAAGCCGTCTAACCCATGAATTTCACAAAAACATCAATCACTTGGCCTAGATGTTCTTTGAATATATAATAAACAGAAATGGAACAAATATGCCTACAACTTTTGAACCACGATAGATTGAGTCTTCAACCTCCGTGGGTGCTTTGACAAATATATGTTGATTCCCCCGCAATCCATGTACCCATGTATTACATTAAAATATGAATTACTTGGCCTACAAGTTCTTTGAATCCTTGATAAATAAAAATGGAAAATATTCCAACAACTTTTAAACCACAATAGATTGAGTCTTCAACCACCGTGGGTGCATTGACAAACATCTGTTGTTTCCCCCGCAAGCGATCTAACCCATGTATTACATTAAAACATGAATCACTTGGCCTAGAAGTTCATTGAATGCAAGATAAACTTAAAAGGAACAAATAGGCCTAGAACTTTTAAACCACGATAGCTTGAGTCTTCAACCTCCATGGGTGCTTTGACAAACATCTGTTGATTCCCAAGCAAGCCATCTCACCCATGTATTTCCTTAAAACATGTCTCACTTGGCCTAGAAGTTCTTTGAATCCAAGATAAATCGAAAAGGAACAAATAGGCCAACAACTTTTAAACCACGATAGCTTGAGTCTTCAACCCCTGTGGGTGCTTGACAAACATCTGTGGACTCCCCTATAAGCCGTCTAACCCATGAATTTCACGAAAACATCAATCACTTGGCCTAGATGTTCTTTGAATATATAATAAACAGAAATGGAACAAATATGCCTACAACTTTTGAACCACGATAGATTGAGTCTTCAACCTTCGTGGGTGCTTTTACAAACATATGTTGATTCCCCCGCAAGCCATGTAACCCATGTATTACATTAAAATATGAATTACTTGGCCTACAAGTTCTTTGAATCCATGATAAATAGAAATGGAAAATATTCCAACAACTTTTAAACCACGATAGATTGAGTCTTCAACAACCGTGGGTGCATTGACAAACATCTGTTGTTTCCCCCGCAAGCCATCTAACCCATGTATTACATTAAAACATGAATCACTTGGCCTAGAAGTTCTTTGAATCCAGGATAAACTTCAAAGGAACAAATAGGCCTAGAACTTTTAAACCACGATAGCTTGAGTCTTCAACCTCCATGGGTGCTTTGACAAACATCTGCTGACTCCCTCATAAGCCATGTCACCCATGAATTTCATGAAAACTTGAATCACTTGGCCTGGATGTTCTTTGAATCCATGATAAACACAAATGGAACAAATATGCCTACAACTGTTAAACCACGATGGATTGAGTCTTCAACCTCCGTGGGTGCTTGACAAACATCTGATGATTCCCCCGCAAGCCATCTAAACCATGTATTACATTAAAACAAGAATCACTTGGCCTAGAAGTTCTTTGAATCCAGGATAAACATAAACGGAACAAATAGACCAATAACTTTTAAACAACGATTGCTTGAGTCTTCAACCTCTGTGGGTGCATGAGAAACATCTGTTGACTCCCCTATAAGCGGTCTAACCCATGAATTTCACGAAAACATCAATCACTTGGCCTAGATGTTCTTTGAATCTATGATAAATAGAAATGGAACAAATATGCCTATAACTTTTAAACCACGACAGATTGAGTCTTCAGCCTCTATGGGTGCTTTGACAAACATCTGTTGATTCCCAAGCAAGCCATCTAACCCATGTATTTCATTAAAACAGGAATCACTTAGCCTAGAAGTTCTTTGAATCCAAGATAAACCGAAAAGGAACAAATAGGCGAACAACTTTTAAACCATGATTCCTTGAGTCTTCAACCACTGTGGGTGCGTGACAAACATCTGTTGACTCCCCCATAAGCCGTCTGATCAATCAATTTGAGACACTTATATTAGCTTTGTATTAGGCATTATTAGATGTTTATTGTGCCCAATATAAGTATTTTAGATGAGTTTAATGTTGTTGGGCTTCATTGGGCTTTAATGCAAATATTGAATAATTTTCGGATTTTGATGCATTTTGACCTTTCTTTGTTGGTTAGGCCATAACTTGGGACTCGGTGATGCAATTGAGGTGATCTTGGTGTCTTTGGAAAGCTAAGACAATACCCTACAAGTTTCATGAAGAACTCAAGAGCTGGATCGGACTTCTAAGGGTCCAAAACATCCCTGCAATGCAGAGTAGGTTTGCTGTCAGGAAAATCTGGGCAGTATGCACATATTGGACTACATTGTGAGTTATAGGCCTCCTCTTGGTCTGAAACTTGGTCATTTGAAAGATAAGACCCATATCTCCAACTTCACTGAAGACCATTTTGTCAATAGATGTCGTTTAAGGCATGCTTCTAAAGCTACAATTTGGTATGAATTTGGAAACACGTTCTTCCAACCTAACTTGAGGTAGGTGCAGTGTTTTTGGAATTTCTGGAGTTCTAAAAGTCCAAATGACATGATTCAAATTGGAGGTTTTCAAGGAGACAACTGGCTACAACTTTCATGAGACATCCAAGCCAAAATGCACCGTCTAGGTGATGAATTTGAAGCCAGAAGTCGGATAAGAGTTGTTGACTAAAAGCCACCAACCATACACCAACCCACCTACCATGCACCAACCCACCAACCATGCATCAAGCTTCCATTTTTGACAATTTTCATATTCTTATAGCTTGTATTCAGATTATGTACATGTACAAATTGGCTTCTAGGATTAGTATAAATAGACCCAACCTCTTTGTATTAGAGGGATTCAATTTTAAGTAAGTTTCAAGAAAGTTTGAGTATTTGTTAGTTTTCTTTCTCTTCTTCTCCCTTCTCTTTAGAATTTCATTTTTGTTCTTTATTTTCTGAGTTCTTCCTTCCCATCCATGGAAGGCTAGGCTCTCATAATCAATCCAAGGGATTAGCCATCTTGATGTTTAATTTGGAGATCTTGTTTCGCTTGTTCATATTGCTTAATTGTTATTCAAGTTTCTCTTCTTCCTCTTTTGATTTCTATCTAGATTGAATTGCTTAATTTGATTTAGATGTTAATGTGATAATAGCTTTATTGTCATGTATTCAAAGAGGATCACAAAGAATAAACAATTTATTAAAGCTTTTGATGGATTGTTTAGCTTGGTTAAATTCTGGATCTTAAATTAATCTATGTATGGATGGTGCTTACTTTATCTAACCTTGGTTAATTAAATTCTAGATGCTTATCTAGTAGAGGATTCTTGGATTATGTTGAGGCTTCTTGATATGATCTAAGGCCAAGAACATGGTTAGCGATTAAGTGAATTCCTTGTGATCAATGATGGATTAAACTTAAGATCGGTAAATTTCCTTGGATTGCTTGTTTCTTTATATTTGTTTACAACATTAAGTCTTATACTTCTTTTCAATCTTATTAATCAACAACAAAACCCCCTTTCTAATTATCTTGATCTGATTAAATCTTTGTTTTTCTGGATCCTTGAGAGACGATTCGGTTCATGCTCTATACTACAAATTAGTTTGCGAACCGGTAATTATTATTTATTTGACGAGGTCTCGACAACCTCTTGTCAAATTTGGCGCCGTTGCCGGGGATCCAAAGGCATCTATTTGATCATTTCATCTAACTCTAACAATTGTGTTTGTTTTGTTTTTGAAGCATTTTCAAGTGGAATTCGGCTGAAATTGGGTAAAGGGCATCCTATCAAGATTTTGGTTCGGTAACGTATCTCTGATTGATCTGAATTTTGGTAGACTAATGGAAAACATTATTTTGTGAAAGACTCACTATATATAGTGAGGTCACCCTTATTTTAGCCAAATTCCATTGTTTAGACCACGTTTTCAATTTTGTAAGATTTTTTATTATTCTGTTAGATAGAATTTTTGTGTAGATTTCACTCTGTGGTAGTCCCATAATTTTTAAAAATCTGTAGATATGTTTTCTGTAATTATTTTGTGTGTATATTTAGACTTGTTTTTGTGATTTTGTGTTTTTGTGTTTGATTACTAATCTGATGGAGCATAGACTTGATGAGTTGGCTTATCTGGTGGGGCAGTTGGCAGTGGAACAACATCACTTACCTGTGCAAGAACCTGCAAGATTTTGTAGTATATGTTGTAGTTCTTATCATCCCACATATGCTTGCACCACACTACAATATGATGGTTCTGTATTTCATGACCATTCTGTTGATGCAACAGGTGTATTTCTTGGTGAACCACAATACCAACAGCTTGGATATGATCCTTATTCTATCACATATAACCATGATTGGGGAGATCATCCTTGGTTCGAACCTTATGTTGAACCAATCAGTATATACCACCAGCCTATGCAGCAGCAGCAAGCCCCAATAGGCATGGAATCTGAGCCTACATTAGAGGATTTGGTGAAACAATTTGCTCAGAACAACATCCAATTCCAGCAGAGAACAGAAGCTATAGTACAAAACGTGAAGACCCAAGTTGGTCAACTTACATCTTCATTGAGTCAGTTGAGCAAGCAACAGATGCAGAAATCTGATTCTGCAAAACATGAGATCATTGATGAGAAAAAATCAATTGATGATTTGTGTGCTGAATTTGCTAGTTTTACTGATTTTGATGATTCTGTTTGTTGTACTGGTTGTGATGGTGATATGTTGTGTAATGCATGTGTTGAGATTGCTGCCTTTTTGAGACATGATGAATCTTTTTCAACAGATAATGCAGCAATTCAATCTACAGAAGTAGTGAAGCCAACAAAATTGGAGTCCATTGTGGCTAAAAACCTCCTTATTGATGAGGAGGAGAGGTTGCTACCTGATGTGGTAATTCAGAACGCAAGTATACGTTATCGCAAATCAAGTAATATAATAGTAAGAAAGTGTCGAACCCACAGGGATTAATTCTAAATTTAACTATCTATTAAAAGTTTACAAAACTCAATCTTATTTAAACAACTTAATAAGAGGAAGTGTTATGAAAGATTAAAAATTAAAGTATACAAGAAGAAGAATTTAATGATCAAATTAACCAAGCCTAGGATTGCAATTATTCCTCACACTTTACTTGATTCATTTACTTCTATCTAAGATCAATTAATTATCTGAATTGTTAACTAGAAATCCTTAACTTATCTATAAGCCTCTTTCGATGGTCAAATAGAAATATCCTTAATTAATGATAAACTATATGTCTATGTCTATCAAATAATCAAGAATTCATTAAGTTCCGATTTCATTAATAGTTACATATGTCATATAGGTATATGTCTATCCTATATGAACTCAAGGCTTTCGCACAAAGATCATATGTTATCTTACTTAGATCTAAAACCAAAATCCCTTTGTCAAGTTGCTTAAGGTTTATCAATTCAATTCAATTAATGGCCAATTAATTAAAAGCATTAAGAACAAGTAAGATAAACAATTCAAGATAATCAACCTACTCTTGGATATGATAAACGAATCAAATTACGTGTGAGTTCAAATTGCAATCCTAGTATAGAAATTTAGCTACTCATTATATTAAAGGAAACAAAAGAACAAGTGAAAAGCATGATAGAAATGAAAGTGGTTGTTGGTATTAACAAGAACACAACGGGCTAGAGTTTTGGGATTTACTTTAAACAAATTGGAAGATCTAACCTTGAAATCAAAGTATAAATCTCACAATTTATGAAAGCTTCACCCCTAACTCTAGGAAGAACCTTAACTAGACATCAAGATGAAGAAACTTGAATAAGATGAAGATTATATTATACAAACTACAAGAGCTTTGGGATTTCCTTTAAACAAATTGGAAGATCTAACCTTGAAATCAAAGTATAAATCTCACAATTTATCAAAGTTTCACCCCTAACTCAAACTACAATGAGAGAATTCAGAAATGGGATGCCCTTAAGTGTGGCAAATGCCTTCCTTTTATAGGCAAATGCTAGAACTATTCAATTACAATTTTGTCAAATCTCTTTGCACATGGGTTGAAATTTCAGCTCCGAAGATTATCAAATTCGTCATTGCTCCCGTCATAATTTGGAAATCTTCTCTTCATGAAAGTTGTAGCACATGCAGTCGTGAAGAACATGTCAAAAATTCAGCCAGATCTAACGGTTGGATCTTGAGATCTTACCATTTTTCCGAAACTACTCAGATTATATCAAAAATGACAGCCACCAACTTGTTGCCTAATTTTGACCCACTTCCGGTGCTAATCTGGAAATCTTCATTTCTATGAAAGTCATAGAGAATTATGTCATGCATGACATATCAAAATTTCAGCTACATCCAACGGTTAGATCTTGAGAAATCACCAAATAACCGAGTATAGGTTTGAGCAGAAATTTTCTGATTTGTCCTGAATTTGATGTAACCCAAAATTCACTGAGTTTAGGTCTTCATTTCTCTTCTGTTTGAGCTATACTGATATCAACATCCAAGTTCATGATATTTTGGTTCAACAACTGCTTTGAATAGTCCTTCGGGTGTTCTGCTCAATTTGCAACAACATAACCAATATATGAGGAATTATGCAATATTCACTTCATATATGCAATAATTTCATAAGAATAGACCAATGAGAGGTGCTAAATTATGCATATAAAATATGTTTATCACTACCCATTTTGAGGGAGAATCTGAGAGCATGCACACTTGCAGACATTCCAAGCATTAGCCCTTCCATTTGCATGCGTAAGATTTTACTTGAAGATGGAGCTAAACCAGTAAAGCAACCCCGGAAAATACTAAACACTTTGATTTTGGATGTGGTGATCCATTACACTGGCTATGGTGTGGCTGCTGGAACGTTAATTCTTCTGCTATCCATAGGGTGTTTTCTTTCCACACTTTTATTTCATTTTTCTAGTTGTTGTTTTCTTTTTGTTTTTACTATTTTACTATTGTTTTTAATATTGTTTCTGTTTTTATTTGACTGTTACAATTTACTCTTTTTTGTTGTTGTTGTTTTTGCTGTTTGTGTTGTATGTTTATGTTTCTATTTCTGCTTCTGTTTTTCCGTACTGCTGATGTTTGTCTTTTATTACTTTTTTTTCTGTTTTTATTTTTTGTTTTGTCTGCTGTTTTTTTATTTTCTGTTTTCTATATAAATCTTTGTTGGAAAAAAAAATGAAAAAAAAAAGCCACGTTTAAGGTCAATGGCCAGAAATTGAATCATTATTGGGGAGGACCCATGGATCGTGCAAAATCTTCAATCACGCTGGCTAAAGACATTAAAAGTAGCGCTTCTTGGGAGGCAACCCAAGTTTTCTAACTTTTTCATTTTTTTCAAAATTTGACTTATTTGCATTCACAGGAATCAAGACAGAAAATCGGTGCCAAGTAAGAAAATCTATCAGAGTTTGATTTTTCTGTCTTAATTTTGTTTGTTTTTTTACAGATGATTTTTCACCGGTTAAATGGCGGATAACGGTACTCTGTGAAAATCTTTTTCGGTCCCTTCAGTTACCCACAAACACTGAAATCCGTATATAATTTTACTCAATTTTTTTTCTCTCTCTTTCTTCTTTCTTTCGAAATTGATAATCAGCTTGTTAACCTCCGCAAGCAATTCCCCTCTCTCCCTCAAAATGCTTTAACTAACATTTATTGTGCAAGGTTTGAGAGATTAAGGATGCTTATGCACAAAGGCATCCCTGCGAATATACGCTGGTTAATCGAAGCAAAGGTCCGACTCAGAGGTGAATTTTCTGATGCTCTTGTTTCATATATGCCAGGGCTAAGCAAAAGTTCATATGCAAAGAAGAGAAGAGCAAAAAGGTTACGGGTCTGCTATAAATGTGCAAGATGGACCTGTAACACAAAATGCAAATCAATTGGAATGACGTCTATAAACCGAGATGATAAAATTAACTTCATAAAGGATGGCATGAGTAAGGAGTCTTTAGATAACATTCTATTGACTCTTGAGACGCATCCTAGTGGAGATGTGCAGAGAGTACTTCTCGATTTATGGCCAATATTCCAAGATGAACATGAGCGATATAGTCTCGGGAATCTGACTCAAAAAGACCCTGTTTGCCAATTTTTAAGAAAATTGGATGGGAAGCCGACCATCGGCCCATAGAGAGCATTCAAGCCGTTACTGGACGTAAAACCAGAGGAAAATGTGAGCCATAATCACACCTCCTGTAAGTATTTTTTTATTTTTTATTTTTCTTTTTTCTTCTTGTTTATTAAAAAAAATCAAAAAAAAAATCAAATCAAAAGTAGCCGTATTCTTTTGAAATATGCGTTGCATATTTTCAAACTTCTTCTGACACATATAGATTAGTCTTTTATCATTGTCATACAGCTATTATCATTGTTGTGCTTATTTTCAAACTTACCTGACACACGGATCTACCCCTCCTTTATAGGTGTAATTATTACCTTTGAGTTTTGATGCCTTTAAATATTGCACTTTGCTCTCTTCAGATCATTGATAAGGTGAGAGTACAAAAAAACAAAGAGAAAAAATGGAAGTCACTTGATTCGTCGATCAAGAGTGTTTGTGTCTTTTGTGGATCTAATCCTGGGAAAGATAAAGAGTTTGTAAATATTGCACACCATCTTGGTCGAGTGCTAGCTGAGAGAGAAATCCATTTAGTTTATGGAGGAGGTAGTCTTGGGTTAATGGGTTGTGTAGCGACTGCTGCACATTTAGGAGGTGGCAAAGTCCTTGGTGTCATTCCCAGTCCTTTATCTACCAAAGAAGCCCATTGGAAAAACATTAGGGGATGAAGTAATGGTATTTTGCATGCACCAACGCATGAACATTATGATAGCAAAAGCTGATGCCTTTCTTGCCCTACCTGGTGGTTTTGGAACTTTGGAAGAGCTCTTTCAAATTATATCCTGTCACTGTGAGAACTTTCACCAAAAACCTATAGGTATATTAAATGTTAATGGTTTTTATGACGGTTTGTTTTGTTTTCTTGATCATCTTTGTAGAAAAAGGGTTCATCTCACAAGCGACACGTCAAAGTCTTGTAAGCTGCGCAACTCCTGAACAATTGCTCGATCAACTAAATGAATTTGTACCACAATGTGATCCGATAATGGCTCCACGGAATTGGGAACAAGGCGGCAAAGACAAAAGCCAAAACTTGATTTGAATTTGTCTTTGTGAATTTTTGTTTTTACATTACGGTTTTTGTTGTTTTTTTGTAATTTTTCTTATTTCGAGGCCCGATTTGCGGTTTTTACGGTAAGACCTTCTACACTCTACGTATCTTTATTTTGACATTGGGGACAATGTCTTTAATTAGTTGGGGGAGGGATAGTTGACATTACCATGTACATAGTTTAGTTAAAAAAAAAAAACTAACTTGACTAATCTTTATTGTTACTAGCTTATTAGATGTTTGTGGGCAGCGTTAGGTGGAGTTTTGCTCTTGTGACGCATCTTAACTTGCATTTCATAGTATGTCTTAAATTATTTTGTTCTTGCATATTAAAAAAAAAAAGACAAAAAAAGACAAAAAAAGACAAAAACAAAAAAAATATTTGATCTTTTCAATTAATTTTGATGCAAGCATGTCTTTGAATACGAGCTTAATTGATAATAAAAGTATGCAAAACAATTTATAGTTGAATCATTTTCATGATATACATGTGTATATGATTGTGGATATTAGGAAGAAGGCATGGTTGAATTGAGTGAATGTTTCATACCTTTGTGAGTTTTGGGCTTTTCCAAGTTTGATACTTACACTTGGTTATTTTCTTTCATGAGTGATGTCAATTATGAATTTATTTTCTAGAACTTGCATTGAATCGATTTGAGATTACATTGGTCTGTATGTTGCATGAAAATGACAGAGGCATTTTTCTTGACTTAGCTGCTTTGGCCAAATAAACCTACCTTGCATTTATCCCATTGTTAACCCCCTCTAAGCCTACTTGCCTATTCTTTGTTCTTAGCTCATTACAAGCCTTAAGTGAAAAACCATGTTTTACCTTACCTTTGAGAATGGGAGAGCATTGATTTTCTTATTGGAGGAGTTCTTTTGCTTGCAATGATTTAAGTGTGGGGGAATTGGTGTGCTGATACGAAATGCTTGGTACAAAAAAAAAAAAAACAAAACAAAAAAACAAAACAAAAAAAAACAAAAGAAAAAAAAACAAAAAAAAAGAGAAAAAAGAAAGAAAAATAAAAGAATAGAAAAAGGAAAGAATGTGTGAAGAGAATGAGAATTTTATGGTTTTGGGTAAAAATTTTATTCTTTCTACTTGAGTTACTCCTCAATGCTCTTTTATTCTCTTTGGTTTTAACCTGCTATTATCCATATTGTTCCCTTCCTTCATCTTATAAGTTCCATTACAACTTTTTTGAAAGACCTCTTGATTTTTGCAATTTATTTGATCTAAGTAGTGGAGAATTGATGTATATGCAAGCCTATGGTAAAATACTTTCATAGTTTGACTGAGTTGAGCGTAAACAGTTAACCTAAACACCTTGTGTGATTTGAGTGTCACTAGTGAGGAATTTTACTCAATTTGAACATGCCTATTTCTGATTAAAGCATGATTATGCTATACTTTATTCTCAAATGGTTTGATTTAACTATTCTTTGTTAAGCATACTTGACTTATTAATTATGGTTTATATTTGATACAATGCTTGTATATAAAAATTAGTTGAATTGATTAAATAAAATATTACATGTTTGTGGGTATCATCCTGGTAAACCCTCACGAGACTATAACTCGTCCACTAGGGACACCTAGGGGTTTAAAGGTTTGTGGCACATGCTAAGTGCCATCGTGTTTTCCTACGAAAGTGGATTAGATTAGGTATAATCAGTTTTATGCTTTTAGTTATATAATATGATATTTCTTGTTTTTCTTTAGTTTTGTTCTTATGTGTTTTGCCCAGGAGTGCAAAAGCTTAAGTGTGGGGGCATTTGATCAATCAATTTGAGACACTTATATTAGCTTTGTATTAGGCATTATTAGATGTTTATTGTGCCCAATATAAGTATTTTAGATGAGTTTAATGTTGTTGGGCTTCATTGGGCTTTAATGCAAATATTGAATAATTTTCGGATTTTGATGCATTTTGACCTTTCTTCCTTGGTTAGGCCATAACTTGGGACTCGGTGATCCAATTGAGGTGATCTTGGTGTCTTTGGAAAGCTAAGACAATACTCTACAAGTTTCATGAAGAACTCAAGAGCTGGATCGGACTTCTAAGGGTCCAAAACATCCCTGCAATGCAGAGTAGGTTTGCTGTCAGGAAAATCTGGGCAGTATGCACATATTGGACTACATAGTGAGTTATAGGCCTCCTCTTGGTCTGAAACTTGGTCATTTGAAAGATAAGATCCATATCTCCAACTTCACTGAAGACCATTTTGTCAATAGATGTCGTTTAAGGCATGCTTCTAAAGCTACAAGTTGGTATGAATTTGGAAACACGTTCTTCCAACCTAACTTGAGGTAGGTGCAGTGTTTTTGGAATTTCTGGAGTTCTAAAAGTCCAAATGACATGATTCAAATTGGATATTTTCAAGGAGACAACTGGATACAACTTTGATGAAGACATCCAAGCCAAAATGCACCGTCTAGGTGATGAATTTGAAGCCAGAAGTCGGATAAGAGTTGTTGACTAAAAGCCACCAACCATACACCAACCCACCTACCATGCACCAACCCACCAACCATGCATCAAGCTTCCATTTTTGACAATTTTCATATTCTTATAGCTTGTATTCAGATTATGTACATGTACAAATTGGCTTCTAGGATTAGTATAAATAGACCCAACCTCTTTGTATTAGAGGGATTCAATTTTAAGTAAGTTTCAAGAAAGTTTGAGTATTTGTTAGTTTTCTTTCTCTTCTTCTCCCTTCTCTTTAGAATTTCATTTTTGTTCTTTATTTTCTGAGTTCTTCCTTCCCATCCATGGAAGGCTAGGCTCTCATAATCAATCCAAGGGATTAGCCATCTTGATGTTTAATTTGGAGATCTTGTTTCGCTTGTTCATATTGCTTAATTGTTATTCAAGTTTCTCTTCTTCCTCTTTTGATTTCTATCTAGATTGAATTGCTTAATTTGATTTAGATGTTAATGTGATAATAGCTTTATTGTCATGTATTCAAAGAGGATCACAAAGAATAAACAATTTATTAAAGCTTTTTGATGGATTGTTTAGCTTGGTTAAATTCTGGATCTTAAATTAATCTATGTATGGATGGTGCTTACTTTATCTAACCTTGGTTAATTAAATTCTAGATGCTTATCTAGTAGAGGATTCTTGGATTATGTTGAGGCTTCTTGATATGATCTAAGGCCAAGAACATGGTTAGCGATTAAGTGAATTCCTTGTGATCAATGATGGATTAAACTTAAGATCGGTAAATTTCCTTGGATTGCATGTTTCTTTATATTTGTTTACAACATTAAGTCTTATACTTCTTTTCAATCTTATTAACCAACAACAAAACCCCCCTTTCTAATTATCTTGATCTGATTAAATCTTTGATTTTCTGGATCCTTGAGAGACGATTCGGTTCATGCTCTATACTACAAATTAGTTTGCGAACCGGTAATTATTATTTATTTGACGAGGTCTCGACAACCTCTTGTCACCGTCTAACCCATGAATTTCACGAAGACATCAATCACTTGGCCTAGATGTTCCTTGAATCTATGATAAATAGAAACGGAACAAATAGGCCTACAACTTTTAAACCACGGTAGCTTGAGCCTTCAACCTCCGTGCGTGCTTTGACAAACATTTGTTGATTCCACCGCAAGCCATCTAACCCATGTATTTCATGAAAACATGAATCACTTGGCGTAGATGTTCTTTGAATCCATGATAAACGGAAATGGAACAAATATGCCTACAAATGTTAAACCACGATGGATTGAGTCTTCAACCTCCGTGGGCGCTTGACAAACATCTGTTGATACCCCAACAAGCCATCAAACCCAAGTATTTCAAGAAAACATGACTCACTTGGCCTAGAAGTTCTTTGAATCCAAGATAAACCGAAAAGGATCAAATAGGGCAACAACTTTTAAACCACGATTGCTTGAGTCTTCAACCTCTATGGGTCCTTGACAAACATCTGTTGACTCCCACATAAGCCGTCTAACCCATGAATTTCATGAAAACATCAATCACTTGGCCTAGATGTTCTTTGAATCCATGATAAACCGAAAAGGATCAAATAGGCCAACGACTTTTAATCCACGATTGCTTGAGTCTTCAACCTCTATGGGTGCTTGACAAACATCTGTTGACTCCCCCATAAGCCGTCTAACCCATGAATTTCATGAAAACATCAATCACTTGGCCTAGATGTTCTTTGAAGCCATTATAAACAGAAATGGAACAAATACGCCAACAACTTTTAAACAACGATAGATTGAGTCTTCAACCTCCGTGGGTGCTTCACAAACATCTGTTGACTCCCCTATAAGCCGTCTAACCCATGAATTTCATGAAAACATCAATCACTTGGCCTAGATGTTCTTTGAATCTATAATAAACAGAAATGGAACAAATATGCCTCCAACTTTTAAACCACGATGGATTGGGTCTTCAACCTCCGTGGGTGCTTTGGCAAACATCTGTTGATTCCCCCACAAGACATTAAACCCATGTATTTCCTGAAAACATGAATCATTTGGCCTAGAAGTTCTTTCAATCCATGATAAACAGAAATGGAACAAATATGCTTACAACTTTTAAACCACGATAAATGAGTCTTCAACCTCCGTGGGTGCTTTGACAAACGTATGTTGATTCCCCCGCAAGCCATGTAACCCATGTTTTACGTTTAAACATGAATCACTTGGCCTAGAAGTTCTTTGAATCCATGATAAACAGAAATGGGACAAATATTCCTACAACATTTAAACCACGATAGATTGAGTTTTCAACATCCGTGGGTGCATTGATAAACATCTGTTGATTCCCCCGTAAGCCATCTAATCCATTTATTTCATGAAAGCATGAATCGCTTGGCCTAGAAGTTCTTTCAATCCGTGATAAACAGAAATGGAACAAATATGCCTTCAACTTTTAAACCACGAAAGATTGAGTCTTCAACCTCCGTGGGTGCTTTGACAAACGTATGTTGATTCCCCTGCAAGCCATGTAACCCATGTATTGCATTTAAACATGAATCACTTGGCCTAGAAGTTCTTTCAATCCATGATAAACAGAAATGGAACAAATATGCCTTCAACTTTTAAACCACGATAGATTGAGTCTTTAACCTCCGTGGGTGCTTTGACAAATATCTGTTGATTCCCCCACAAGCCATCAAACCCATGTATTTTATGAAAATATGAATCACTTGGCCTAGAAGTTCTATCAATCCATGATAAAGAGAAATGGAACAAATATGCCTTCAACTTTTAATCCACGATAGATTGAGTCTTCAACCTCCGTGGGTGCTTTGACAAACAACTGTTGATTCCCAAGCAAGCCATCTCACCCATGTATTTCCTTAAAACATGACTCACTTGGCTTAGAAGTTCTTTGAATCCCAGATAAATCGAAAAGGATCAAATAGGCCAACAACTTTTGAACCACGATTGCTTGAGTCTTCAACCTCTATGCGTGCTTGACAAACATCTGTTGACTCCCCCATAAGCCGTCTAACCCATCAATTTCATGAAAACATCAATCACTTGGCCTAGATGTTCTTTGAATCCATGATAAACAGAAATGGAACAAATATGCCTACAACTTTTAAGCCACGATAAATGAGTCTTCAACCTCCGTGGGTGCTTTGACAAACGTATGTTGATTCCCCCGCAAGCCATGTAACCCATGTATTACTTTTAAACATGAATCACTTAGCCTAAAAGTTTTTTGAATCCATGATAAACAGAAATGGGACAAATATGCCTACAACTTTTAAACCACGATAGATTGAGTTTTCAACATTCGTGGGTGCATTGATAAACATCTGTTGATTCCCCCGTTAGCCATCTAACTCATTTATATCATAAAAACATGAATCACTTGGCCTAGAAGTTCTTTCAATCCATGATAAACTGAAATGGAATAAATATGCCTTCAACTTTTAAACCCCGACAGATTGAGTCTTCAACCTCCGTGGGTGCTTTGACAAACATCTGTTGATTCCCATGGAAGCCATCTCACCCATGTATTTCCTTAAAACATGACTCACTTGGTCTAGAAGTTCTTTGAATCCAAGATTAATCGAAAAGGAACAAATAGGCCAACAACTTTTAAACCACGATAGCTTGAGTCTTCAACCTCTGTGGGTGCTTGACAAACATCTGTGGACTCCCCTATAAGCCGTCTAACCCATGAATTTCACGAAAACATCAATCACTTGGTCTAGATGTTCTTTGAATATATAATATACAGAAATGGAACAAATATGCCTACAACTTTTGAACCACGATAGATTGAGTCTTCAACCTCCATGGGTGCTTTGACAAACATCTGTTGATTCCCACACAAGCCATCAAACCCATGTATTTCTTGAAAACATGAATCACTTGGCCAAGAAGTTCTTTCAATCCATTTTAAACAGAAATGGAGCAAATATGCCTACAACTTGTAAACCACGGTAGATTGAGTCTTCATCCTCCGTGGGTGCTTTGACAATCATATGTTGATTCCCCCGCAAGCCATGTAACCCATGTATTACATTAAAACATCAATTACTTGGCCTAGAAGTTCTTTGAATCCATGATAAAAAGAAATTGAAAATATTCCAACAAGTTTTAAACCACGATTGATTGAGTCTTCAACCACCGTGGGTGCACTGACAAACATCTGTTGTTTCCCCCGCAAGCCATCTAACCCATGTATTACATTAAAACATGAATCACTTGGCCTAGAAGTTCTTTGAATCCAGGATAAACTTAAAAGGAACAAATAGGCCTAGAACTTTTAAACCACAATAGCTTGAGTCTTCAACCTACATGGGAGCTGGGACAAACATCTGCTGACTCCCTCATAAGCCGTGTCACCAATGAATTTCATGAAAACTTGAATCACTTGGCCTACATGTTCTTTGAATCCATGATAAACAGAAATGGAACATATATGCCTACAACTGTTAAACCACGATGGATTGAGTCTTCAACCTCCGTGGGTGCTTGACAAACATCTGATGATTCCCCCGCAAGCCATCTAAACCATGTATTACATTAAAACATGAATCACTTGGCCTACAAGTTCTTTGAATCCAGGATAAACTTAAAAGGAAGAAATAGGCCTACAACTTTTAAACCATGATAGCTTGAGCCTTCAACCTCCGTGGGTGCTTTGACAAACATTTGTTGATTCCCCCGCAAGCCATCTAACCTATGTATTTCATGAAAACATGACTCACTTGGCCTAGAAGTTCTTTCAATCCATGATAAATAGAAATGGATCAAATATGCCTACAACTTTGAAACCATGATTGATTGAGTCTTCAACCTCCGTGGGTGCGTTGACAAACATCTGTTGATTCCCCGACAAGCCATCAAACCCATGTATTTCTTGAAAACATGAATCACTTGGCCTACAAGTTCTTTGAATCCAGGATAAACTTAAAAGGAAGAAATAGGCCTACAACTTTTACACCACGATAGATTGAGCCTTCAACCTCCGTGGGTGCTTTGACAAACATCTGCTGATTCCCCCGCAAGCCATCTAACCCATGTATTTCATGAAAACATGAATCACTTGGCGTAGATGTTCTTTGAATCCATGATAAATGGAAATGGAACAAATATGCCTACAAATGTTAAACCACGATGAATTGAGTCTTCAACCTCCGTGGGCGCTTGACAAACATCTGTTGATTCCCCGACAAGCCATCAAACCCATGTATTTCTTGAAAACATGAATCACTTGGCCTAGAAGATCTTTCAATCCATGATAAACCGATATGGAACAAATATGCCTACAACTTTTAAACAACGATAGATTGAGTCTTCAACCTCCGTGGGGGCTTTGACAAACATCTGTTGATTCCCCCACGAGCCATCAAACCCATGTATTTCATGAAAACATGAATCACTTGGCCTACAAGTTCTTTGAATCCAGGAAAAACTTAAAAGGAACAAATAGGCCTACAACTTTTAAACCACGATAGCTTGAGCCTTCAACCTCCGTGGGTGCTTTGACAATCATCTGTTGATTCCCCCGCAAGCCATCTAACCCATGTATTTCATGAAAACATGAATCACTTGGCGTAGATGTTCTTTGAATCCATGATAAACGGAAATGGAACAAATATGCCTACAAATGTTAAACCACGATGGATGGAGTCTTCAACCTCCGTGGGTGCTTTGACAAACATCTGTTGATTCCCCCACAAGCCATCAAACCCATGTATTTCATGAAAACATGAATCACTTGGCCGAGTAGTTCTTTCAATCCATGATAAACAGAAATGGAACAAATATGCCTTCAACTTTTAAATCACGATAGATTGAGTCTTCAACCTCCATGGGTGCCTTGACAAACATCTGTTGATTCCCAAGCAAGCCATGTAACCCATGTATTTCCTTAACACATGACTCACTTGGCCTAGAAGTTCTTTGAATCCAAGATAATCCGAAAAGGAACACATAGGCCAACAACTTTTAAACCACGATTGCTCGAGTCTTCAACCTCTTTGGGTGCTTGACAAACATCTGTTGACTCCCATATAAGCCGTCTAAGCCATGAATTTCACGAAAACGTCAATCACTTGGCCTAGATGTTCTAGGAAGGCATGATAAACAGAAATGGAAGAAATACGCCAACAACTTTTAAACCACGATAGATTGAGTTTTCAACATCCGTGGGTGCATTGATAAACATCTATTGATTCCCCCACAAGCCATCAAACCCATGTATTTCATGAAAACATGAATCACTTGGCCTAGAAGTTCTTTCAATCCATGATAAACCGATGTGGAAGAAATATGCCAACAACTTTTAAACAACGATAGATTGAGTCTTCAACCTCCGTGGGTGCGTTGATAAACATCTGTTGATTCCCACGCAAGCCATCTAACCCATGTATTTTATTAAAACATGAATCACTTGGCGTAGAAGTTCTTTGAATCCAAGATAAACCGAAAAGGAAGAAATAGGCCAACAACTTTTAAACCACGATTGCTTGAGTCTTCAACCTCTGTGGGTGCTTGACAAACATCTGTTGACTCCCCTATAAGCCGTCTAACCCATGAATTTCTAGAAAACATCAACCACTTGGCCTAGATGTTCTTTGAATCTATAATAAATAGAAATGGAACAAATATGCCTCCAACTTTTAAACCACGATGGATTGGGTCTTCAACCTCCGTGGGTGCTTTGACAAACATCTGTTGATTCCCCCACAAGCCATTAAACCCATGTATTTCCTGAAAACCTGAATCATTTGGCCTAGAAGTTCTTTCAATCCATGATAAACAGAAATGGAACAAATATGCCTACAACTTTTAAACCACGATAAATGAGTCTTCAACCTCCGTGGGTGCTTTGACAATCGTATGTTGATTCCCCCGCAAGCCATGTAACCTATGTATTACGATTAAACATGAATCACTTGGCCTAGAAGTTCTTTGAATCCATGATAAATCCAAAAGGAACACATAGGCCAACAACTTTTAAACCACGATTGCTTGAGTCTTCAACCTCTTTGGGTGCTTGACAAACATCTGTTGACTCCCCTATAAGCCGTCTAACCCATGAATTTCACGAAAACGTCAATCACTTGGCTTAGATATTCTTGGAAGGCATGATAAACAGAAATGGAAGAAATACGCCAACAACTTTTAAACCACGATAGATTGAGTTTTCAACATCCGTGGGTGCGTTGATAAACATCTATTGATTCCTCCGTAAACCATCTAACCCATTTATTTCATGAAAACATGAATCACTTGGCCTAGAAGTTCTTTCAATCCATGATAAACAGAAATAGAACAAATACACCTACAACTTTTAAACCACGATAGATTGAGTCTTCAACCTCCGTGGGTGCTTGACAAACATCTGTTGACTCCCCTATAAACCGTCTAACCCATGAATTTCACGAAAATATCAATCACTTGGCCTAGATGTTCTTTGAATCTATAATAAACAGAAATGGAACAAATATGCCTCCAACTTTTAAACCACGATAGATTGAGTCTTCAACCTCCATGGGTGCGTTGACAAATATTTGTTGATTCCCACGCAAGCCATCTAACCCATGTATTTCATTAAAACATGAATCACTTGGCCTAGAAGTTCTTTGAATCCAAGATAAACCAAAAAGAAACAAATAGGCCAACAACCTTTAAACCACGATTGCTTGAGTCTTTAACCTCTGTGGGTGCTTGACAAACATCTGTTGACTCCCCCATAAGCCGTCTAACCCATGAATTTCAGGAAAACATCAATCACTTGGCCTAGATGTTCTTTGAATCCATGATAAACAGAAATGGAACATATATGCCTACTACCTTTAAACCACAATAGATTGAGTCTTCAACATCCGTAGGTGCATTGACAAAGATCTGTTGATTCCCCCGCAAGCTATCTAACCCATGTATTTCATTAAAACATGAATCACTTGGCCTAGATATTCTTTGAATCCATGATAAACAGAAATGGAACATATATGCCTACAACCTTTAAACCACGATAGATTAAGTCTTCAACATCTGTAGGTGCTTTGACAAACATCTGTTGATTCCCCCGCAAGCCATGTAACCCATGTATTACATTAAAACTTGAATCACTTGGCCTAGAAATTCTTTGAATCCATGATAAAAAGAAATGGAACATAAATGCCTATAACTTTTGAGCCACGATACATTGAGTCTTCAACCTCCGTGGGTGCATTGACAAACATCTGTTGTTTCCCCCGCAAGCCATCTAACCCATGTATTACATTAAAACATGAATCACTTGGCCTAGAAGTTCATTGAATCCAGGATAAACTTAAAGTGAACAAATAGGCCTAGAATTTTAAACCACGATAGCTTGAGTCTTTAACTTCCGTGGGTGCTTTGACAAACATTTGTTGATTCCCCCACATGCCATCTAACCCATGTATTTCATGAAAACATGAATCACTCGGCGTAGATGTTCTTTGAATCCATGATAAATGGAAATGGAACAAATATGCCTACAAATGTTAAACCACGATGAATTGAGTCTTCAACCTCCGTGGGCGCTTGACAAACATCTGTTGATTCCCCGACAAGCTATCAAACCCATGTATTTCCTGAAAACATGAATCACTTGGCCTAGAAGTTCTTTCAATCCATGATAAACCGATATGGAACAAATATGCCTACAACTTTTAAACAACGATAGATTGAGTCTTCAACCTCCGTGGGTGCTTGACAAACATCTGATGATTCCCCCGCAAGCCATCTAAACCATGTATTACATTAAAACATGAATCACTTGGCCTACAAGTTCTTTGAATCCAGGATAAACTTAAAAGGAAGAAATAGGCCTACAACTTTTAAACCACGATAGCTTGAGCCTTCAACCTCCGTGGGTGCTTTGACAAACATTTGTTGATTCCCCCGCAAGCCATCTAACCTATGTATTTCATGAAAACATGACTCACTTGGCGTAGATGTTCTTTGAATCCATGATAAACTGAAATGGAACAAATATTGCTACAAATGTTACACCACGATGGATTGAGTCTTCAACCTCCGTGGGCGCTTGACAAACATCTGTTGATTCCCCGACAAGCCATCAAACCCATGTATTTCATGAAAACATGAATCACTTGGCCTAGAAGTTCTTTCAATCCATGATAAATAGAAATGGATCAAATATGCCTACAACTTTGAAACCATGATAGATTGAGTCTTCAACCTCCGTGGGTGCGTTGACAAACATCTGTTGATTCCCCCACAACCCATCTAAACCATGTATTAATTTAAAACACGAATCACTTGGCCTACAAGTTCTTTGAATCCAGGATAAACTTAAAAGGAACAAATAGGCCTACAACTTTTACACCACGATAGCTTGAGCCTTCAACCTCCGTGGGTGCTTTGACAATCATATGTTGATTCCCCCGCAAGCCATGTAACCCATGTATTACATTAAAACATCAATTACTTGGCCTAGAAGTTATTTGAATCCATGATAAATAGAAATGGGAAATATGCCAACAAGTTTTAAACCACGATTGATTGAGTCTTCAACCACCATGGGTGCCTTGACAAACATCTGTTGATTCCCAAGCAAGCCATGTAACCCATGTATTTGCTTAACACATGACTCACTTGGCCTAGAAGTTCTTTGAATCCAAGATAAACCGAAAAGGAACACATAGGCCAACAACTTTTAAACCACGATTGCTTGAGTCTTCAACCTCTTTGGGTGCTTGACAAACATATGTTGACTCCCATATAAGCCGTCTAACCCATGAATTTCACGAAAACGTCAATCACTTGGCCTAGACGTTCTTGGAAGGCATGATAAACAGAAATGGAAGAAATACGCCAACAACTTTTAAACCACGATAGATTGAGTTTTCAACATCCGTGGGTGCATTGATAAACATCTATTGATTCCCCCGTAAGCCATCTAACCCATTTATTTCATGAAAACATGAATCACTTGGCCTAGAAGTTCTTTCAATCCATGATAAACAGAAATGGAACAAATATGCCTACAACTTTTAAGCCACAATAGATTGAGTCTTCAACCTCTGTGGGTGCTTGACAAACATCTGTTGATTCCCCTACAAGCCATCTAACCCATGAATTTCACGAAAACATCAATCACTTGGCCTAGATGTTCTTTGAATCTATAATATACATAAATGGAACAAATATGTTTCCAACTTTTAAACCACGATGGATTGGGTCTTCAACCTCCGTTGGTGCTTTGACAAACATCTGTTGATTCCCCCACAAGCCATCAAACGCATGTATTTCATGAAAACATGAATCACTTGGCCTAGAAGTTCTTTCAATCCATGATAAACCGATATGGAAGAAATATGCTTACAACTTTTAAACAACGATAGATTGAGTCTTCAACCTCCGCGGGTGCGTTGACAAACTTCTGTGGATTCCCACGCAAGCCATCTAACCCATGTATTTCATTAAAACATGAATCACTTGGCGTAGACGTTCTTTGAATCCAAGATAAACCGAAAAGGAAGAAATAGGCCAACAACTTTTAAACCACTATTGCTTGAGTCTTCAACCTCTGTGGGTGCTTGACAAACATCTGTTGACTCCCCTATAAGCCGTCTAACCCATGAATTTCACGAAAACATCAATCACTTGGCCTAGATGTTCTTTGAATCTATAATAAACAGAAATAGAACAAATATGTCTCCAACTTTTAAACCACGATGGATTGGGTCTTCAACCTCCGTGGGTGCTTTGACAAACATCTGTTGATTCCCCCACAAGCCATTAAACCCATGTATTTCCTGAAAACATGAATCATTTGGCCTAGAAGTTCTTTCAATCCATGATAAACAGAAATGGAACAAATATGCCTACAACTTTTAAGCCACGATAAATGAGTCTTCAACCTCCGTGGGTGCTTTGACAGTCGTATGTTGATTCCCCCGCAAGCCATGTAACTCATGTATTACGATTAAACATGAATCACTTGGCCTAGAAGTTCTTTGAATCCATGATAAACAGAAATGGGACAAATATGCCTACAACTTTTAAACCACAATAGATTGAGTTTTCAACATCCGAGGGTGCATTGATAAACATCTGTTGATTCCCTCATAAGCCATCTAACCCATTTATTTCATGAAAACATGAATCACTTGGCCTAAAAGTTTGTTGAATCCAAGATAAACCGAAAAGGAACACATAGGCCAACAACTTTTAAACCACGATTGCTTGAGTCTTCAAGCTCTTTGGGTGCTTGACAAACATCTGTTGACTCCCCTATAAGCCGTCTAACCCATGAATTTCACGAAAACGTCAATCACTTGGCCTAGATGTTCTTGGAAGGCATGATAAACAGAAATGGAACAAATACGTCAACAACTTTTAAACCACGATAGATTGAGTCTTTAACCTCTGCGGGTGCTTGACAAACATCTGTTGACTCCACCATAAGCCGTCTAACCCATGAATTTCAGGAACACATCAATCACTTGGCCTAGATGTTCTTTGAATCCATGATAAACAGAAATGGAACATATATGCCTACAACCTTTAAACCACGATAGATTAAGCCTTCAACATCCGTAGGTGCTTTGACAAACATCTGTTGTTTCCCCCGCAAGCCATCTAACCCATGTATTACATTAAAACATGAATCACTTGGCCTAGAAGTTCATTGAATCCAGGATAAACTTAAAGGGAACAAAAAGGCCTAGAATTTTAAACCACGATAGCTTGAGTCTTTAACTTCCGTGGGTGCGTTGACAAACATTTGTTGATTCCCCCGCAAGCCATCTCACCCATGTATTTCATGATAACATGAATCACTTGGCGTAGATGTTCTTTGAATCCATGATAAATGGAAATGGAACAAATATGCCTACAAATGTTAAACCACGATGAATTGAGTCTTCAACCTCCGTGGGCGCTTGAAAAACATCTGTTGATTCCCCGACAAGCCATCAAACCCATCTATTTCCTGAAAACATGAATCACTTGGCCTAGAAGTTCTTTCAATCCATGATAAACCGATATGGAACAGATATGCCTACAACTTTTAAACAATGATAGATTGAGTCTTCAACCTCCGCGGGTGCGTTGACAAACATCTGTTGATTCCCACGCAAGCCATCTAACCCATGTATTTCATTAAAACATGAATCACTTGGCGTAGACGTTCATTGAATCCAAGATAAACCGAAAAGGAAGAAATAGGCCAACAACTTTTAAACCACGATTGCTTGAGTCTTCAACCTCTGTGGGTGCTTGACAAACATCTGTTGACTCCCCTATAAGCCATCTAACCCATGAATTTCACGAAAACATCAATCACTTGGCCTAGATGTTCTTTGAATCTATAATAAACAGAAATGGAACAAATATGTCTCCAACTTTTAAACCACGATGGATTGGGTCTTCAACCTCCGTGCGAGCTTTGACAAACATCTGTTGATTCCCCCACAAGCCATTAAACCCATCTATTTCCTGAAAACATGAATCATTTGGCCTAGAAGTTCTTTCAATCCATGATAAACAGAAATGGAACAAATATGCCTACAACTTTTCAACCACGATAAATGAGTCTTCAACCTCCGTGGGTGCTTTGACAATCGTATGTTCATTCCCCCGCAAGCCATGTAACCCATGTATTACGATTAAAAATGAATCACTTGGCCTAGAAGTTCTTTGAATCCATGATAAACTGAAATGGGACAAATATGCCTACAACTTTTAAACCACAATAGATTGAGTTTTCAACATCCGAGGGTGCATTGATAAACACCTGTTGATTCCCTCGTAAGCCATCTAACCCATTTATTTCATGAAAACATGAATCACTTGGCCTAAAAGTTCTTTGAATCCAAGATAAACCGAAAAGGAACACATAGGCCAACAACTTTTAAACCACGATTGCTTGAGTCTTCAACCTCTTTGGGTGCTTGACAAACATCTGTTGACTCCCCTATAAGCCGTCTAACCCATGAATTTCACGAAAACGTCAATCACTTGGCCTAGATGTTCTTGGAAGGCATGATAAACAGAAATGGAACAAATACGCCAACAACTTTTAAACCACGATAGATTGAGTTTTCAACATCCATGGGTGCGTTGATAAACATCTATTGATTCCACCGTAAGCCATCTAACCCATTTATTTGATGAAAACATCAATCACTTGCCCTAGAAGTTCTTTCAATCCATGATAAACAGAAATGGAACAAATACACCTACAACTTTTAAACCACGATAGATTGAGTCTTCAACCTCCGTGGGTGCTTGACAAACATCTGTTGACTCCCCTATAAGCCGTCTAACCCATGAATTTCACTAAAACATCAATCACTTGGCCTAGATGTTCTTTGAATCTATAATAAACAGAAATGGAACAAACATGCCTCCAACTTTTAAACCACGATAGATTGAGTCTTCAACCTCCATGGGTGCGTTGACAAACATCTGTTGATTCCCACGCAAGCCATCTAAACCATGTATTTCATTAAAACATGAATCACTTGGCCTAGAAGTTCTTTGAATCCAAGATAAACCAAAAAGAAACAAATAGGCCAACAACCTTTAAATCACGATTGCTTGAGTCTTTAACCTGTGTGGGTGCTTGACAAACATCTGTTGACTCCCCCATAAGCCGTCTAACCCATGAATTTCAGGAAAACAACAATCACTTGGCCTAGATGTTCTTTGAATCCATGATAAACAGAAATGGAACATATATCCCTACTACCTTAAAACCACAATAGATTGAGACTTCAACATCCGTAGGTGCTTTGACAAACATCTGTTGATTCCCCCGCAAGCCATCTAACCCATGTATTTCATTAAAACATGAATCACTTGGCCTAGATGTTCTTTGAATCCATGATAAACAGAAATGGAACATATATGCCTACAACCTTTAAACCACGATAGATTAAGTCTTCAACATCCGTAGGTGCTTTGACAAACATCTGTTGATTCCCCCGCAAGCCATGTAACCCATGTATTACATTAAAACTTGAATCACTTGGCCTAGAAGTTCTTTAAATCCATGATAAAAAGAAATGGAACATATATGCCTATAACTTTTGAACCACGATACATTGAGTCTTCAACCTCCGTGGGTGCATTGACAAACATCTGTTGTTTCCCTCGCAAGCCATCTAACCCATGTATTACATTAAAACATGAATCACATGGCCTAGAAGTTCATTGAATCCAGGATAAACTTAAAGGGAAGAAATAGGCCTAGAATTTTAAACCACGATAGCTTGAGTCTTGAACTTCCGTGGGTGCTTTGACAAACATCTGTTGACTCCTCCGCAAGCCATCTAACCCATGTATTTCATGAAAATATGAATCACTTGGCCTAGAAGATCTTTGAATCCAAGAAAAACCGAAAAGGAACAAATAGGCCAACAACTTTTAAACCACGATCACCTGAGTTTTCAACCTCCGTGGGTGCTTGACAAACTTCTGTTGACTCCCCCATAAGCCGTCTAACCCATCAATTTCATGAAAACATCAATCACTTGGCCTAGATGTTCATTGAATCCATGATAAACAGAAATGGAACAAATATGCCTACAACTGTTAAACCACGATGGATTGAGTCTTCAACCTCCGTGGGCGCTTTGACAAACATCTATTGATTCCCGCACAAGCCATCAAACCCATGTATTTCATGAAAACATGAATCACTTGGCCTAGAAGTTCTTTCAATCCATGATAAACAGAAATGGAACAAATATGCCTACAACATTTAAACCACGATAGATTGAGTCTTCAACCTCCGTGGGTGCTTTGACAAACATCTGATGAGTCTCCAGCAAGCCATCTAACCCATGTATTACATTAAAACTTGAATCACTTGGCCTAGATGTTCATTGAATCCATGATAAACAGAAATGGAGCTAATATGCCTACAACTTTTCAACCACGATAGATTGAGTCTTCAACCTCCGTGGGTGCGTTGACAAACATCTGTTGATTCCCCCGCAAGCCATCTAACCCATATATTTCATGAAAACATGAATCACTTGGCCTAGAAGTTCTTTCAATCCAAGATAAACAGAAATAGAACAAATATGCCTGCAACTTTTAAACCACGATAGATTGAGTCTTCAACCACCGTGGGTGCTTTGACAAACAACTGTTGATTCCCAAGCAAACCATCTAACCCACGTATTTCATTAAAACATGAATCACTTGGCCTAGAAGTTCTTTGAATCTAAGACAAACTGAAAAGGAACAAATAGGCCAGAAACTTTTAAGCCACGATAGCTTGAGTCTTCAACCACTGTGGGAGCTTGACAAACATCTATTGACTCCCCCATAAGCCGTCTAACCCATCAAATTCATGAAAATATCAATCACTTGGCCTAGAAGTTCTTTGAATCTAAGATTAACCGAAAAGGAACAAATAGGCCAACAACTTTTAAACCACGATTGTTTGAGTCTTCAACCTTTGTGGGTGGTTGACAAACATCTGTTGACTCCCCCATAAGCCGTCTAACCCATCAATTTCAAGAAAACATCAATGACTTAGCCTAGAAGTTCTTTGAATCTAAGATAGATCGAAAAGTAACAAATAGGCCAACAACTTTTAAACCACGATTGCTTGAGTCTTCAACCTCTGTGGGTGCTTAACAAACATCTGTTGACACCCCCATTAGCTGTCTAACCCATGAATTTCACGAAAGCATCAATCACTTGGCCTAGATGTTCTTTGAATCCATGATAAACTGAAATGGAACAAATATGCCTACAACTTTTAAACGATTGCTTGAGTCTTCAACCACTGTGGGTGCTTGACAAACATCTGTTGACTCCACTATAAGCCGTCTAACCCATGAATTTTACGAAAACATCAATCACTTGGCCTAGATGTTCCTTGAATCTACGATAAATAGAAATGGAACAAATATGCCTTCAACTTTTAAACCACAATAGATTGAGTCTTCAACCTCCGTGGGTGCTTTGACAAACATCTGTTGATTCCCAAGCAAGCCATCTAACCCATGTATTTCATTAAAACATGAATCACTTGGCCAAGAAGTTCTTTGAATCCAAGATAAACCGAAAAGGAACAAATAGGCCACCAACTTTTAAACCATGATTGCTTGAGTCTTCAACCTCTGTGGGTGCTAGACAAACATCTCTTGACTCCCCCATAAGCCGTCTAACCCATCAATTTCATGAAAACATCAATGACTTGGCCTACAAGTTCTTGAATCCAAGATAAAACGAAAAGGAACAAATAGGCCAACAACTTTTAAACCACGATTGCTTGAGTCTTCAACCTCTGTGGGTGCTTGACAAACATCTGTTGACACCCCCATAAGCCATCTAACCCATCAATTTCATGAAGACATCAATCACTTGGCCTAGATGTTCTTTGAATCCATGATAAACAGAAATGGAACAAATATGCCTACAACTTTTAAACCATGATAGATTGAGTCTTCAACCTCCGTGGGTGCTTTGACAAACATATGTTGATTCCCCCGCAAGCCATCTAACCCATGTATTACATTAAAACATGAATCACTTGGCCTAGAAGTTTTTTGAATCCATGATAAACTTAAAAGGAACAAAAGGCCAACAACTTTTAACCAACGATTGCATGAGTCTTCAACCTCTGTGGGTGCTTGATAAACATCTGTTGACTCCCTTATAAGCCGTCTAACCCATGAATTTCACGAAAACATCAATCACTTGGCCTAGATGTTCTTTGAATCTATGAGAAATAGAAATGGACCAAATATGCCTACAACTTTTAAACCACGATAGATTGAGTCTTCAACCTCCGTCGGTGCTTTGACAAACATATGTTGATTCCCAAGCAAGCCATCAAACCCATGTATTACATTAAAACATGAATCACTTGGCCTTGAAGTTCTTTGAATCCAAGATAAACTGAAAAGGGACAAATATGCCTACAACTTTTAAACCACGATAGATTGAGTCTTCAACATCCGTGGGTTCATTGACAAACATCAGTTGATTCCTCCGCAAGCCATCTAACCCATTTATTTCATGAAAACATGAATCACTTGGCCTAGAAGTTCTTTCAATCCATGATAAAAGAAAATGGAACAAATACGCCTACAACTTTTAAACCACGATAGATTGAGTCTTCAACCTCCGTGGGTGCTTTGACAAACCTCTGTTGATTCCCGAGCAAGCTATCAAACCCATGTATTTCATTAAAACATGAATCACTTGGCCTAGAAGTTCTTTGAATCCAAGATAAACTGAAAAGGAACAAATAGGCCAACAACTTTTAAACCATGATTTCTTGAGTCTTCAACCTCTTTGGGTGTGTGACAAACATCTGTTGACTCCCCCATATGCCGTCTAACCCATGAATTTCTTGAAAACATCAATCAGTTGGCCTAGATGTTCTTTGAATCCATGATAAAAAGAAATGGAACAAATATGCCTAGAACTTTTAAACCACGATAGCTTGAGTCTTCAACCTCCGTGGGTGCTTTGACAAACATATGTTGATTCCCCCGCAAGCCATCTAACCCATGTATTACATTAAAAAATGAATCACTTGGCCAAGAAGTTCTTTGAATCCAGGATAAACTTAAAAGGAACAAATATGCCAAGAAGTTTTAAACAACGATTGCTTGAGTCTTCAACCACTGTAGGTGCTTGACAAACATCTGTTGAATCCCCCATAAGCCGTCTAACCCATGAATTTCAAGAAAACATCAATCACTTGGCCTAGATGTTCTTTGAATCCATGACAAATAGAAATGGAACAAATATGCCTACAACTTTTAAACCACGATAGATTGAGTCTTCAACCTCCGTGGGTGCTTTGACAAACATATGTTGATTCCCCCGCAAGCCATCTAACCCATGTATTACATTAAAACATGAATCACTTGGCCTAGAAGTTTTTTAAATCCAAGATAAACTTAAAAGGAACAAATAGGCCAACAACTTTTAAACTACGATTGCATGGGTCTTCAACCTCCGTGGGTGCATTAACAAACATCTGTTGATTCCCCCTCAAGCCATCTAACCCATTTATTTCATGAAAACATGAATCACTTGGCCTAGAAGTTCTTTCAATCCATGATAAACAGAAATGGAACAAATATGCTTACAACATTTAAACCACGATAAATTGAGTCTTCAACCTCCGTGGGTGCTTTGACAAACATCTGATGAGTCTCCAGCAAGCCATCTAACCCATGTATTACATTAAAACTTGAATCACTTGGCTTAGATGTTCATTGAATCCATGATAAACAGAAATGGAGCTAATATGCCTACAACTTTTCAACCACGATAGATTGAGTGTTCAACCTCCGTGGGTGCGTTGACAAACATCTGTTGATTCCCCCGCAAGCCATCTAACCCATATATTTCATGAAAACATGAATCACTTGGCCTAGAAGTTCTTTCAATCCATGATAAACAGAAATGGAACAAATAAGCCTACAACTTTTAAACCACGATAGATTGAGTCTTCAACCTCCGTGCGTGTTTTGACAAACATTTGTTGATTCCCACGCAAGACATCTAACCCATGTAATTCATTAAAACAAGAATCTCTTGGCCTAGAAGTTCTATGAATCCAAGATAAATCGAAAAGGAACAAATTGGCGTACAACTTTTAAACCACGATTCCTTGAGTCTTCAACCTCTGTAGGTGCTTGACAAACATCTGTTCACTCCCCCAAAAGCCGTCTAACCCATCAATTTCATGAAAACATCAATCACTTGGCCTAGATGTTCTTTGAATCCATGATAAACTGAAATGGAACAAATATGCCTACAAGTTTTAAACGATTGCTTGAGTCTTCAACCACTGTGGGTGCTTGACAAACATCTGTTAACTCCACTATAAGCCGTCTAACCCATGAATTTTACGAAAACATCAATCACTTGGCCTAGATGTTCCTTGAATCTACGATAAATAGAAATGGAACAAATATGCCTTCAACTTTTAAACCACGATAGATTGAGTCTTCAACCTCCGTGGGTGCTTTGACAAACATCTGTTGATTCCCAAGCAAGCCATCTAACCCATGTATTTCATTAAAACATGAATCACTTGGCGAAGAAGTTCTTTGAATCCAAGATAAACCGAAAAGGAACAAATAGGCCACCAACTTTTAAACCATGATTGCTTGAGTCTTCAACCTCTGTGGGTGCTAGACAAACATCTCTTGACTCCCCCATAAGCCGTCTAACCCATCAATTTCATGAAAACATCAATGACTTGGCCTACAAGTTCTTGAATCCAAGATAAAACGAAAAGGAACAAAGAGGCCAACAACTTTTAAACCACGATTGCTTGAGTCTTCAACCTCTGTGGGTGCTTGGCAAACATCTGTTGACACCCCCATAAGCCGTCTAACCCATCAATTTCATGAAGACATCAATCACATGGCCTAGATGTTCTTTGAATCCATGATAAACAGAAATGGAACAAATATGCCTACAACTTTTAAACCATGATAGATTGAGTCTTCAACCTCCGTGGGTGCTTTGACAAACATATGTTGATTCCCCCGCAAGCCATCTAACCCATGTATTACATTAAAACATGAATCACTTGGCCTAGAAGTTTTTTGAATCCATGATAAACTTAAAAGGAACAAAAGGCCAACAACTTTTAACCAACGATTGCATGAGTCTTCAACCTCTGTGGGTGCTTGATAAACATCTGTTGACTCCCCTATAAGCCGTCTAACCCATGAATTTCACGAAAACATCAATCACTTGGCCTAGATGTTCTTTGAATCTATGAGAAATAGAAATGGACCAAATATGCCTACAACTTTTAAACCACGATAGATTGAGTCTTCAACCTCCGTCGGTGCTTTGACAAACATATGTTGATTCCCAAGCAAGCCATCAAACCCATGTATTACATTAAAACATGAATCACTTGGCCTTGAAGTTCTTTGAATCCAAGATAAACTGAAAAGGGACAAATATGCCTACAACTTTTAAACCACGATAGATTGAGTCTTCAACATCCGTGGGTTCATTGACAAACATCAGTTGATTCCTCCGCAAGCCATCTAACCCATTTATTTCATGAAAACATGAATCACTTGGCCTAGAAGTTCTTTCAATCCATGATAAAAGAAAATGGAACAAATACGCCTACAACTTTTAAACCACGATAGATTGAGTCTTCAACCTCCGTGGGTGCTTTGACAAACCTCTGTTGATTCCCGAGCAAGCTATCAAACCCATGTATTTCATTAAAACATGAATCACTTGGCCTAGAAGTTCTTTGAATCCAAGATAAACTGAAAAGGAACAAATAGGCCAACAACTTTTAAACCATGATTTCTTGAGTCTTCAACCTCTTTGGGTGTGTGACAAACATCTGTTGACTCCCCCATATGCCGTCTAACCCATGAATTTCTTGAAAACATCAATCAGTTGGCCTAGATGTTCTTTGAATCCATGATAAAAAGAAATGGAACAAATATGCCTAGAACTTTTAAACCACGATAGCTTGAGTCTTCAACCTCCGTGGGTGCTTTGACAAACATATGTTGATTCCCCCGCAAGCCATCTAACCCATGTATTACATTAAAAATGAATCACTTGGCCAAGAAGTTCTTTGAATCCAGGATAAACTTAAAAGGAACAAATATGCCAAGAAGTTTTAAACAACGATTGCTTGAGTCTTCAACCACTGTAGGTGCTTGACAAACATCTGTTGAATCCCCCATAAGCCGTCTAACCCATGAATTTCAAGAAAACATCAATCACTTGGCCTAGATGTTCTTTGAATCCATGACAAATAGAAATGGAACAAATATGCCTACAACTTTTAAACCACGATAGATTGAGTCTTCAACCTCCGTGGGTGCTTTGACAAACATATGTTGATTCCCCCGCAAGCCATCTAACCCATGTATTACATTAAAACATGAATCACTTGGCCTAGAAGTTTTTTAAATCCAAGATAAACTTAAAAGGAACAAATAGGCCAACAACTTTTAAACTACGATTGCATGGGTCTTCAACCTCCGTGGGTGCTTTAACAAACATCTGTTGATTCCCCCTCAAGCCATCTAACCCATTTATTTCATGAAAACATGAATCACTTGGCCTAGAAGTTCTTTCAATCCATGATAAACAGAAATGGAACAAATATGCTTACAACATTTAAACCACGATAAATTGAGTCTTCAACCTCCGTGGGTGCTTTGACAAACATCTGATGAGTCTCCAGCAAGCCATCTAACCCATGTATTACATTAAAACTTGAATCACTTGGCTTAGATGTTCATTGAATCCATGATAAACAGAAATGGAGCTAATATGCCTACAACTTTTCAACCACGATAGATTGAGTGTTCAACCTCCGTGGGTGCGTTGACAAACATCTGTTGATTCCCCCGCAAGCCATCTAACCCATATATTTCATGAAAACATGAATCACTTGGCCTAGAAGTTCTTTCAATCCATGATAAATAGAAATGGAATAAATAAGCCTACAACTTTTAAACCACGATAGATTGAGTCTTCAACCTCCGTGCGTGTTTTGACAAACATTTGTTGATTCCCACGCAAGACATCTAACCCATGTAATTCATTAAAACAAGAATCTCTTGGCCTAGAAGTTCTATGAATCCAAGATAAATCGAAAAGGAACAAATTGGCGTACAACTTTTAAACCACGATTCCTTGAGTCTTCAACCTCTGTAGGTGCTTGACAAACATCTGTTCACTCCCCCAAAAGCCGTCTAACCCATCAATTTCATGAAAACATCAATCACTTGGCCTAGATGTTCTTTGAATCCATGATAAACTGAAATGGAACAAATATGCCTACAAGTTTTAAACGATTGCTTGAGTCTTCAACCACTGTGGGTGCTTGACAAACATCTGTTAACTCCACTATAAGCCGTCTAACCCATGAATTTTACGAAAACATCAATCACTTGGCCTAGATGTTCCTTGAATCTACGATAAATAGAAATGGAACAAATATGCCTTCAACTTTTAAACCACGATAGATTGAGTCTTCAACCTCCGTGGGTGCTTTGACAAACATCTGTTGATTCCCAAGCAAGCCATCTAACCCATGTATTTCATTAAAACATGAATCACTTGGCGAAGAAGTTCTTTGAATCCAAGATAAACCGAAAAGGAACAAATAGGCCACCAACTTTTAAACCATGATTGCTTGAGTCTTCAACCTCTGTGGGTGCTAGACAAACATCTCTTGACTCCCCCATAAGCCGTCTAACCCATCAATTTCATGAAAACATCAATGACTTGGCCTACAAGTTCTTGAATCCAAGATAAAACGAAAAGGAACAAAGAGGCCAACAACTTTTAAACCACGATTGCTTGAGTCTTCAACCTCTGTGGGTGCTTGACAAACATCTGTTGACACCCCCATAAGCCGTCTAACCCATCAATTTCATGAAGACATCAATCACTTGGCCTAGATGTTCTTTGAATCCATGATAAACAGAAATGGAACAAATATGCCTACAACTTTTAAACCATGATAGATTGAGTCTTCAACCTCCGTGGGTGCTTTGACAAACATATGTTGATTCCCCCGCAAGCCATCTAACCCATGTATTACATTAAAACATGAATCACTTGGCCTAGAAGTTTTTTGAATCCAAGATAAACTTAAAAGGAACAAAAGGCCAACAACTTTTAACCAACGATTGCATGAGTATTCAACCTCCGTGGGTGCTTTGACAAACATCTGTTGATTCCCAAGCAAGCCATCTAACCCATGTATTTCTTTAAAACATGAATCACTTGGCCAAGAAGTTCTTTGAATCCAAGATAAACCGAAAAGGAACAAATAGGCCACCAACTTTTAAACCATGATTGCTTGAGTCTTCAACCTCTGTGGGTGCTAGACAAACATCTCTTGACTCCCCCATAAGCCGTCTAACCCATCAATTTCATGAAAACATCAATGACTTGGCCTACAAGTTCTTGAATCCAAGATAAAACGAAAAGGAACAAAGAGGCCAACAACTTTTAAACCACGATTGCTTGAGTCTTCAACCTCTGTGGGTGCTTGGCAAACATCTGTTGACACCCCCATAAGCCGTCTAACCCATCAATTTCATGAAGACATCAATCACTTGGCCTAGATGTTCTTTGAATCCATGATAAACAGAAATGGAACAAATATGCCTACAACTTTTAAACCATGATAGATTGAGTCTTCAACCTCCGTGGGTGCTTTGACAAACATATGTTGATTCCCCCGCAAGCCATATAACCCATATATTTCATGAAAACATGAATCACTTAGCCTAGAAGTTCTTTCAATCCATGATAAACAGAAATGGAACAAATAAGCCTACAACTTTTAAACCATGATAGATTGAGTCTTCAACCTCCGTGGGTGCGTTGACAAACATCTGTTAATTCCCCCGCAAGCCAGCTAACCCATGTATTTCATGAAAACATGAATCACTTGGCCAAGAAGTTCTTTCAATCCATGATAAACAGAAATGGAACAAATAAGCCTGCAACTTTTAAACCACGATAGATTGAGTCTTCAACCTCCGTGCGTGTTTTGACAAACATTTGTTGATTCCCACGCAAGACATCTAACCCATGTATTTCATTAAAACAAGAATCTCTTGGCCTAGAAGTTCTATGAATCCAAGATAAATCGAAAAGGAACAAATAGGCGTACAACTTTTAAACCACGATTCCTTGAGTCTTCAACCTCTGTGGGTGCTTGACAAACATCTGTTCACTCCCCCAAAAGCCGTCGAACCCATCAATTTCATGAAAACATCAATCACTTGGCCTAGATGTTCTTTGAATCCATGACAAATAGAAATGGAACAAATATGCCTACAACTTTTAAACCACGATAGATTGAGTCTTCAACCTCCGTGGGTGCTTTGACAAACATATGTTGATTCCCCCGCAAGCCATCTAACCCATGTATTACATTAAAACATGAATCACTTGGCCTAGAAGTTCTTTGAATCCATGATTAACTTAGAAGGAACAAATAGGCCTAGAACTTTTAAACAACGATTGCTTGAGTCTTCAACCTCCGTGGGTGCTTTGACAAATATCTGTTGATTCCCCCGCAAGCCATCTAACCCATGTATTTCATGAAAACATGAATCACTTGGCCTAGATATTCTTTGAATCCTTGATAAATAGAAATGGAACAAATATGCCTACAACTATTAAACCACGATAGATTGAGTCTTCAACCTCCGTGGGTGCTTTGACATACATTTGAGGATTCCCCCTCAAGCCATCTAACCCATGTGTTACATTAAAACATGAATCACTTGGCCTAGAAGTTCTTTGAATCTAGGATAAACATAAAAGGAACAAATATGTCCACAAATTTTAAACCACGAAAGATTGAGTCTTCAACCTCCGTGGGTGCGTTGACAAACATCTGTTGATTCCCCCGCAAGCCATCTAACCCATGTATTTCATGAAAACATGAATCACTTGGCCTAGATGTTCTTTGAATGCCTGATAAAAAGAAATGGAACAAATATGCCTACAACTTTTAAACCACGATAGATTGAGCCTTCAACCTCCGTGGGTGCTTTGACAAACATATGTTGATTCCCTCGCAAGCCATCTAACCCATGTATTACATTAAAACATGAATCACTTGGCCTAGAAGTTCTTTGAATCCATGATTAACTTAGAAGGAACAAATAGGCCTAGAACTTTTAAACCACGATAGCTTAAGTCTTCAACCTCCATGGGTGCTTCGACAAACATCTGTTGATTCCCCCGCAAGCCAAATAACCCATGTATTACATAAAAACATCAATCACTTGGCCTAGATGTTCTTTGAATGCATGATAAAAAGAAATGGCACAAATATGCCTACAACTTATAATCCACGAAAGATTGATCCTTCAACCTCCTTGGGTGCTTTGACAAACATATGTTGATTCCCCCGCAAGCCATCTAACCCATGTATTACATTAAAACATGAATCACTTGGCCTAGAAGTTCTTTGAATCCATGATTAACTTAGAAGGAACAAATAGGCCTAGAACTTTTAAACCACGATAGCTTAAGTCTTCAACCTCCATGGGTGCTTCGACAAACATCTGTTGATTCCCCCGCAAGCCAAATAACCCATGTATTACATAAAAACATCAATCATTTGGCCTAGATGTTCTTTGAATGCATGATAAAAAGAAATGGCACAAATATGCCTACAACTTATAATCCACGAAAGATTGATCCTTCAACCTCCTTGGGTGCTTTGCCAAACATATGTTGATTCCCCCGCAAGCCATCTAACCCATGTATTACATTAAAACATGAATCACTTGGCCTAGAAGTTCTTTGAATTCAGGATAAACTTAAAAGGGACAAATAGGCCTAGAACTTTTAAACAATGATTGCTTGAGTCTTCAACCTCCGTGGGTGCTTTGACAAACATCTGATGATTCCCACGCAAGCCATCTAACCCATTTATTTCATGAAAACATGAATCACTTGGCCTAGAAGTTCTTTCAATCCATGATAAACATAAATGGAACAAATATGCCTACAACTTTTAGACTACGATAGATTGAGTCTTCAACCCCCGTGGGTGTTTTGACAAACATCTATTGATTCCCACGCAAGACATCTAACCCATGTATTTCATTAAAACATGAATCTCTTGGCCTTGAAGTTCAATGAATCCAAGATAAACCGAAAAGGAACAAATAGGCGAACAACTTTTGAACCACGATTGCTTGAGACTTCAACCTCTGTGGGTGCGTGACAAACATCTGTTGACTCCCCCATAAGCTGTCTAACCCATCAATTTCATGAAAACATGAATCACTTGGCCTAGATGTTCTTTGAATGCCTGATAAAAAGAAATGGAACAAATATGCCTACAACTTTTAAACCACGATAGATTGAGCCTTCAACCTCCGTGGGTGCTTTGACAAACATATGTTGATTCCCCCGCAAGCCATCTAACCCATGTATTACATTAAAACATGAATCACTTGGCCTAGAAGTTCTTTGAATCCAGGATAAACTTAAAAGGAACAAATAGGTCTAGAACTTTTAAACCCCGATAGCTTAAGTCTTCAACCTCCATGGGTGCTTCGACAAACATCTGTTGATTCCCCCGCAAGCCAAATAACCCATGTATTACATAAAAACATGAATCACTTGGCCTAGATGTTCTTTGAATGCATGATAAAAAGAAATGGAACAAATATGCCTACAACATTTAAACCACGATAGATTGAGCCTTCAACCTCCGTGGGTGCTTTGACATACATATGTTGATTCCCCCTCAAGCCATCTAGCCCATGTATTACATTAAAATATGAATCACTTGGCCAAGAAGTTCTTTGAATCCAGGATAAACTTAAAAGGAAAAACTAGGCCTAGAACTTATGAACCACGATAGCTTAAGTCTTCAACCTCCATGGGTGCTTCGACAAACATCTGTTGATTCCCCCGCAAGCCAAATAACCCATGTATTACATAAAAACATGAATCACTTAGCCTAGATGTTCTTTGAATGCATGATAAAAAGAAATGGAACAAATATGCCTACAACTTTTGAACCACGATAGCTTGAGCCTTCAACCTCCGTGCGTGCATTGACAAACATTTGTTGATTCCCCCGCAAGCCATCTAACCCATGTATTACATTAAAACATGAATCATTTGGCCTAGAAGTTTTTTAAATCCAAGATAAACTTAAAAGGAACAAATAGGCCTAGAACTTTTGAACCACGATAGCTTAAGTCTTCAACCTCCATGGGTGCTTCGACAAACATCTGTTGATTCCCCCGCAAGCCATCTAGCCCATGTATTTCATGAAAACATGAATCCCTTGGCCTAGAAGTTCTTTCAATCCATGATAAACAGAAAAGGAACAAATAGGCCAACAACTTTTAAACAACGATTGCTTTAGTCTTTTACCTCCGTGGATGCTTTGACAAACATCTGTTGATACCCCCGCAAGCCATCTAACCCATGTATTTCATGAAAACATGAATCACATGGCCTAGATGTTCTTTGAATCCATGATAAACAGAAATGGAACAAATATGCCTACAACTTTTAGACTACGATAGATTGAGCCTTCAACCTACGTGGGTGCTTTGACATACATATGTTGATTCCCCCACAAGCCATCTAACCCATGTATTACATTACAATAGGAATCACTTGGCCTAGATGTTCTTTGAATCCATGATAAACTGAAATGGAACAAATATGCCTACAACTTTTAAACCACGATAGATTGAGTTTTTAACATCCGTGGGTGCATTGATAAACATCTGTTAAGCCATCTAACCCATGAATTTCATGAAAACATCAATCACTTGGCCTAGATGTTCTTTGAATCCATGATAAACAAAAATGGAACAAATATGCCTACAACTTTAAAACCACGATACATTAAGTTTTCAACATCCGTGGGTGCATTGATAAACATCTGTTGATTCCCCCGTAAGCCATCTAACCCATTTATTTCATGAAAACATTAATCACTTGGCCTAGAAGTTCTTTGAATCCATGATAAACAGAAATGGAACAAATATGCCTACAACTTTTAAACCACGATAGATGAGTCTTCATCCTCCGGGGGTGCTTTGACAAACATCTGTTGATTCCCCCGCAAGCCATGTAACCCATGTATTACATTTAAACATGAATCACTTGGCCTACAAGTTCATTGAATCCAAGATAAACAAAAATGGGACAAATATGCCTACTACTTTTAAACCACGATAGATTGAGTTTTCAACATCCGTGGATGCATTGATAAACATCTGTTGATTCTCCCGTAAGCCATCTAACCCATTTATTTCATGAAAACATGAATCACTTGGCCTAGAAGTTCTTTCACTCCATGATAAACAGAAATGGAACAAATATGCCTTCAACTTTTAAACCACGATAGATTGAGTCTTCAACCTCCGTGGGTGCTTTGACAAACATCTGTTGATTCCCAAGCAAGCCATCTAACCCATGTATTTCCTTAAAACATGACTCACTTGGCCTAGAAGTTCTTTGAATCCAAGATAAACCGAAAAGGAACAAATAGGCCAACAACTTTTAAACCACGATAGATTGAGTCTTCAACCTCTGTGGGTGCTTGACAAACATATGTTGATTCCCCCACAAGCCATCAAACCCATGTATTTCATGAAAACATGAATCACTTGACCTAGAAGTTCTTTCAATCCATGATAAACCGAAATGGAACAAATATGCCTTCAACTTTTAAACAACGATAGATTGAGTCTTCAACCTCCGTGGGTGCTTTGACAAACATCTTTTGATTCCCCCACAAGCCATCAAACCGATGTATTTCGTGAAAACTTGAATCACTTGGCCTAGAAGTTCTTTCAATCCATGATAAACCGAAATGGAACAAATATTCTTACAAATGTTAAACCAAGATGGATTGAGTCTTCTACCTCCGTGGGTGCTTGACAAACATCTGTTGATTCCCCCACAAGTAATCTAAACCTTGTATTACATTAAAACATGAATCACTTGGCCTACAAGTTCTTTGAATCCAAGATAAACTTAAAAGGAACAAATACGCCTACAACTTTTAAACCACGATAGCTTGAGCCTTCAACCTCCGTGCGTGCTTTGACAAACATTTGTTGATTCCCCCGCAAGCCATCTAACCCATGTAATTCATGAAAAAATGAATCACTTGGCGTAGATGTTCTTTGAATCCATGATAAACAGAAATGGAACAAATATGCCTACAACTTTTAAACCACGATAGATTGAGTTTTCAACATCCGTGGGTGCATTGATAAACATCTGTTGATTCCCCCGTAAGCCATCTAACCCATTTATTTCATGAAAACATTAATCACTTGGCCTAGAAGTTCTTTGAATCCATGATAAACAGAAATGGAACAAATATGCCTACAACTTTTAAACCACGATAGATTGAGTCTTCAACCTCCGTGGGTGCTTTGACAAACATCTGATGATTCCCAAGCAAGCCATCTAACCCATATATTTCCTTAAAACATGACTCACTTGGCCTAGAAGTTCTTTGAATCCAAGATAAACCGAAAAGGAACAAATAGGCCAACAACTTTTAAACCACGATAGCTTGAGTCTTCAACCTCTGTGGGTGCTTGACAAACATCTGTTGATTCCCCCACAAGCCATCTAACCCATGTATTTCATGAAAACATGAATCACTTGGCCTACAAGTTCTTTCAATCCATGATAAACCGAAATGGAACAAATATTCCTACAAATGTTAAACCACGATGGATTGAGTCTTCAACCTCCGTGGGTGCTTGACAAACATCTGTTGATTCCCCCACAAGTAATCTAAACCATGAATTACATTAAAACATGAATCACTTGGCCTACAAGTTCTTTGAATCCAGGATAAACTTAAAAGGAACAAATACGCCTACAACTTGTAAACCACGATAGCTTGAGCCTTCAACCTCCGTGCGTGCTTTGACAAACATTTGTTGATTCCCCCGCAAGCCATCTAACCCATGTATTTCATGAAAACATGAATCACTTGGCGTAGATATTCTTTGACTCCATGATAAACGGAAATGGAACAAATATGCCTACAAATGTTAAACCACGATGGATTAAGTCTTCAACCTCCGTGGGCGCTTGACAAATATTTTTTGATTCGCCACAAGCCATCAAACCCATTTATTTCATGAAAACATGAATCAATTGGCCTATAAGTTCTTTCAATCCATGATAAACCGAAATGGAACAAATATGCCTACAAATGTTAAACCACGATGGATTGAGTCTTCAACCTCCGTGGGTGCTTGACAAACATCTGTTGATTCCCCCACAAGTAATCTAAACCATGTATTACATTAAAACCTGAATCACTTGGCCTACAAGTTCTTTGAATCCAGGATAAACTTAAAAGGAACAAATACGCCTACAACTTTTAAACCACGATAGCATGAGCCTTCAACCTCCGTGCGTGCTTTGACAAACATTTGTTGATTCCCCCGCAAGCCATCTAACCCAAGTATTTCATGAAAACATGAATCACTTGGGGTAGATGTTCTTTGAATCCATGATAAACGGAAATGGAACAAATATGCCTACAAATGTTAAACCACGATGGTTTGAGTGTTCAACCTCTGTGGGCACTTGACAAACATCTGTCGATACCCCAACAAGCCATCAAACCCATGTATTTCATGAAAACATGAATCACTTGGCCTAGAAGTTCTTTCAATCCATGATAAACCGAAATGGAACAAATATGCCTACAACTTTTAAACAACGATAGATTGAGTCTTCAACCTCCGTGGGTGCTTTGACAAACATCTATTGATTCCCCCACAAGCCATCAAACCCATGTATTTCATGAAAACATGACTCACTTGGCCTAGAAGTTCTTTGAATCCATGATAAACCGAAAAGGATCAAATAGGCCAACGACTTTTAAACCACGATTGCGTGAGTCTTCAACCTCTATTGGTGCTTGACAAACATCTGTTGACTCCCCCATAAGCCGTCTAACCCATGAATTTCATGAAAACATCAATCACTTGGCCTACATGTTCTTTGAATCTATAATAAACCGAAATGGATCAAATAGGCCAACGACTTTTAAACCACGATTGATTGAGTCTTCAACCACTATGGGTGGTTGACAAACATCTGTTGACTCCCACATAAGCCGTCTAACCCATGAATTTCATGAAAACATCAATCACTTGGCCTAGATGTTCTTCGAATCTATAATAAACCGAAAAGGATCAAATAGGCCAACGACTTTTAAACCACGATTGCTTGAGTCTTCAACCTCTATGGGTGCTTGACAAACATCTGTTGACTCCCCCATAAGCCGTCTAACCCATGAATTTCATGAAAACATCAATCACTTGGCCTAGATGTTCTTTGTATCCATGATAAACAGAAATGGAACAAATATGCCAACAACTTTTAAACCACGATAAATGAGTCTTCAACTTCTGTGGGTGCTTTGACAAACGTATGTTGATTCCCCCGCAAGCCATGTAACCCATGTATTACATTTAAACATGAATCACTTGGCCTAGAAGTTCTTTGAATCCATGATAAACAGAAATGGAACAAATATGCCTACAACTTTTAAACCACGATAAATGAGTCTTCAACTTCCGTGGGTGTTTTGACAAACATCTGTTGATTCCCCCACAAGTAATCTAAACCATGTATTACATTAAAACATGAATCACTTGGCCTATAAATTCTTTGAATCCAGGATAAACTTAAAAGGAACAAATACGCCTACAACTTTTAAACCACGATAGCTTGAGCCTTCAACCTCCGTGCGTGCTTTGACAAACATTTGTTGATTCCCCCGCAAGCCATCTAACCCATGTATTTCTTGAAAACATGAATCACTTGGCGTAGATGTTCCTTGAATCCATGATAAACGGAAATGGAACAAATATGCCTACAAATGCTAAACCATGATGGATTGAGTCTTTAACCTCCGTGGGCGCTTGACAAACATCTGTTGATACCCCAACAAGCCATCAAACCCATGTATTTCATGAAAACATGAATCACTTGGCCTAGAAGTTCTTTCAATCCATCATAAACAGAAATGGAACAAATATGCCTACAACTTTTAAACCACGATAGATTGAGTTTTCAACGTCTGTGGGTGCATTGATAAACATCTGTTGATTCCCCCAAAAGCCATCTAACCCATTTATTCATGAAAACATGAATCACTTGGCCTAGAAGTTCTTTCAATCCATGATAAACAGAAATGGAACAAATATGCCCTCAACTTTTAAACAACGATAGATTGAGTCTTCAACATCCGTGGGTGCTTGACAAACATCTGTTGATTCCCCCACAAGTAATCTAAACCATGTATTTGATGAAAACATGAATCACTTGGCCTAGAAGTTCTTTCAATCCAGGATAAACTTAAAAGGAACAAATATTCCTACAAATGTTAAACCACGATGGATTGAGTCTTCCACCTCCGTGCGTGCTTTGACAAACATTTGTTAATACCCCAACAAGCCATCAAACCCATGTATTTCATGAAAACATGAATCACTTGGCCTACAAGTTCTTTGAATCCAGGATAAACTTAAAAGGAACAAATAGGCCTACAACTTTTAAACCACGATAGCTTGAGCCTTCAACCTCCGTGCGTGCTTTGACAAACATTTGTTGATTCCCCCGCAAGCCATCTAACCCATGTATTTCATGAAAACATGAATCACTTGGCGTAGATGTTCTTTGAATCCATGATAAACGGAAATGGAACAAATATGCCTACAAATGCTAAACCACGATGGATTGAGTCTTTAACCTCCGTGGGCGCTTGACAAACATCTGTTGATACCCCAACAAGCCATCAAACCAATGTATTTCATGAAAACATGAATCACTTGGCCTAGAAGTTCTTTCAATCCATGATAAACAGAAATGGAACAAATATGCCTACAACTTTTAAACCACGATAGATTGAGTTTTCAACGTCCGTGGGTGCATTGATAAACATCTGTTGATTCCCCCAAAAGCCATCTAACCCATTTATTTCATGAAAACATGAATCACTTGGCCTAGAAGTTCTTTCAATCCATGATAAACAGAAATGGAACAAATATGCCTTCAACTTTTAAACAACGATAGATTGAGTCTTCAACATCCGTGGGTGCTTGACAAACATCTGTTGATTCCCCCACAAGCCATCAAACCCATGTATTTCATGAAAACATGAATCACTTGGCCTAGAAGTTCTTTCAATCCATGATAAACCGAAATGGAACAAATATTCCTACAAATGTTAAACCACGATGGATTGAGTCTTCCACCTCCATGGGTGCTTGACAAACATCTGTTGATTCCCCCACAAGTAATCTAAACCATGTATTACATTAAAACATGAATCACTTGGCCTACAAGTTCTTTGAATCCAGGATAAACTTAAAAGGAACAAATACGCCAACAACTTTTAAACCACGATAGCTTGAGCCTTCAACCTCCGTGCGTGCTTTGACAAACATTTGTTGATTCCCCCGCAAGCCATCTAACCCATTTATTTCATGAAAACATGAATCACTTGGCGTAGATGATCTTTGAATCCATGATAAACGGAAATGGAACAAATATGCCTACAAATGTTAAACCACGATTGATTGAGTCTTCAACCTCCGTGGGCACTTGACAATCATCTGTTGATACCCCAACAAGCCATCAAACCCATGTATTTCATGAAAACATGACTCACTTGGCCTAGAAGTTCTTTGAATCCAAGATAAACCCAAAAAGGATCAAATAGGCCAACAACTTTTAAAACACGATAGCTTGAGTCATCAACCTCTGTGGGTGCTTGACAAACATCTGTGGACTCCCCTATAAGCCGTCTAACCCATGAATTTCACGAAAACATCAATCACTTGGCCTAGATGTTCTTTGAATATATAATAAACAGAAATGGAACTAATATGCCTTCAACTTTTGAACCACGATAGATTGAGTCTTCAACCTCCGTGGGTGCTTTGGCAAACATCTGTTGATTCCCACACAAGCCATCAAACCCATGTATTTCATGAAAACATGAATCACTTGGCCAAGAAGTTCTTTCAATCCATTTTAAACAGAAATGGAACAAATATGCCTACAACTTTTGAACCACGATAGATTAAGTCTTCACCTCCGTGGGTGCTTTGACAAACATATGTTGATTCCCCCGCAAGCCATGTAACCCTTGTATTACATTAAAACATGAATTACTTGGCCTAGAAGTTTTTTGAATCCATGATAAACAGAAATGGAAAATATGCCAACAACTTTTAAACCACGATAGATTGAGTCTTCAACCACCGTGGGAGCATTGACAAACATCTGTTGTTTCCCCCGCAAGCCATCTAACCCATGTATTACATTAAAACATGAATCACTTGGCCTAGAAGTTCTTTGAATCCAGGATAAACTTCAGAGGAACAGATAGGCCTAGAACTTTTAAACCACGATAGCTTGAGTCTTCAACCTCCATGGGTGCTGTGACAAACATCTGCTGACTCCCTCATAAGCCGTGTCACCCATGAATTTCATGAAAACTTGAATCACTTGGCCACGATGGATTGACAAACATCTGTTGATTCCCAAGGAAGCCATCAAACCCATGTATTTCCATAAAACATGAATCACTTGGCCTAGAAGTTCTTTAAATCCAAGATAACCGAAAAGGAACAAATAGGCCAACAACTTTTAAACCACAATAGCTTGAGTCTTCAACCTTTGCGGTGCTTGACAAACATCTGTTGACTCCCCCATAAGCCGTCTAACCCAATAATTTCATGAAAACATCAATCACTTGGCCTAGATGTTCTTTGAATCCTTGATAAACAGAAATGGAACAAATATGCCTACAACTTTTAAACCACGATATATGAGTCTTCATCCTCCGGGGGTGCTCTGACAAACAAATGTGGATTCCCCCGCAAGCCATGCAACCCATGTATTACATTAAAACATGAATCACTCGGCCTAGAAGTTCTTTAAATCCATCATAAACAGAAATGGAACAAATATGCCTACAACTTTTAAACCACGACAGATTGAGTCTTCAACCTCCGTGGGTGATTTGACAAACATCTGTTGATTCCCCCATAAGCTGTCAAACCCATGTATTTCATGAAAACATGAATCACTTGGCCTAGAAGTTCATTCAATCCATGATAAACCGAAATGGATCAAATATGCCTACAACTTTTAAACAGCGATAAATTGATTCTTCAAGCACCGTGGGTGGCTTGACAAACATCTGTTGCTTCCCAAGCAAGCCATCTAACCCATGTATTTCCTTAAAACATGACTCACTTGGCCTAGACGTTCTTTGAATCCAAGATAAACCGAAAAGGAACAAATAGGCCAACAACTTTTAAACCACGATTGCTTGAGTCTTCAACCTCTGTGGATTCTTGACAAACATCTGTTGACTCCCTCAAGCCGTCTAACCCATGAATTTCATGAAAACATCAATCACTTGGCCTAGATGTTCTTTGAATCATGATAAACAGAAATGGAACAAATATGCCTACAACTTTTAAACCACGATAAATGAGTCTTCAACATCCGTGGGTGCTTTGACAAACGTATGTTGATTCCCTCGCAAGCCATGTAACCCATGTATTACATTTAAACATGAATCACTTGGCCTAGAAGTTCTTTGAATGCATGATAAACAGAAATGGAATAAATATCCCTTCAACTTTTAAACGCCGATAGATTGAGTCTTCAACCTCCGTGGGTGCTTTGACAAACATCTGTTGATTCCCAAGCAAGCCATGTCAACCATGTCTTTCCTTAAAACATGACTCACTTGGCCTAGAAGTTCTTTGAATCCAAGATAAATCGAAAAGGAACAAATAGGCCAACAACTTTTAAACCACGATAGATTGAGTCTTCAACCTCCGTGGGTGCTTTGACAAATATATGTTGATTCCCCCGCAAGCCATGTAACCCATGTATTACATTCAAATATGAATTACTTGGCCTACAAGTTCTTTGAATCCATGATAAATAGAAATGGAAAATATTCCAACAACTTTTAAACCACGATAGATTGAGTCTTCAACCACCGTGGGTGCATTGACAAACATCTGTTGTTTCCCCCGCATGCCATCTAACCCATGTATTACATTAAAACATGAATCACTTGGCCTAGAAGTTCTTTGAATCCAGGATAATCTTAAAAGGAACAAATAGGCCTACAACTTTTAAACCACGATAGCTTGAGTCTTCAACCTCCATGGGTGCTTTGACAAACATCTGCTGATACCCAAGCAAGCCATCTCACCCATGTATTTCCTTAAAACATGACTCTCTTGGCCTAGAAGTTCTTTGAATCTAAGATAAATCGAAAGGGAACAAATAGGCCAACAACTTTTAAAGCACGATAGCTTGAGTCTTCAACCTCTGTGGGTGCTTGACAAACATCTGTGGACTCCCCTATAAGCCGTCTAACCCATGAATTTCACAAAAACATCAATCGCTTGGCCTAGATGCTCCTTGAATATATAATAAACATAAATGGAACAAATATGCCTACAACTTTTGAACCACGATAGATTGAGTCTTCAACCTCCGTGGGTGCTTTGACAAACATATGTTGATTCCCCCGCAAGCCATGTAACCCATGTATTACATTAAAATATGAATTACTTGGCCTACAAGTTCTTTGAATCCCTGGTAAATAGAAATGGAAAATATTACAACAACTTTTAAACCACGATAGATTGAGTCTTCAACCACCGTGGGTGCATTGACAAACATCTGTTGTTTCCCCCGCAAGCCATCTAACACATGTATTACATTAAAACATGAATCACTTGGCCTAGAAGTTCTTTGAATCCAGGATAAACTTAAAAGGAACAAATAGGCCCAGAACTTTTAAACCACGATAGCTTGAGTCTTCAACCTCCATGGGTGCTTTGACAAACATCTGTTGACTCCCTCATAAGCCGTATCACCCAGGAATTTCATGAAAACTTGAATCACTTGTCCTAGATGTTCTTTGAATCCATGATAAACAGAAATGGAACAAATATGCCTACAACTGTTAAACCACGATGGATTGAGTCTTCAACCTCCGTGGGTGCTTGACAAACATCTGATGATTCCCCCGCAAGCCATCTAAACCATGTATTACATTAAAACAAGAATCACTTGGACTAGAAGTTCTTTGAATCCAAGATAAACCGAAATGGGACAAACATGCCAACAACTTTTAAACCACGATAGATTGAGTCTTCAACCTCTGTGGGTGCATGACAAACATCTGTGGACTCCCCTATAAGCCGTCTAACCCATGAATTTCACAAAAACATCAATCGCTTGGCCTAGATGCTCCTTGAATATATAATAAACAGAAATGGAACAAATATGCCTACAACTGTTAAACCACGATAGATTGAGTCTTCAGCCTCTATGGGTGCTTTGACAAACATCTGTTGATTCCCAAGCAAGCCATCTAACCCATGTATTTCATTAAAACAAGAATCACTTGGACTAGAAGTTCTTTGAATCCAAGATAAACCGAAATGGGACAAACATGCCAACAACTTTTAAACCACGATAGATTGAGTCTTCAACCTCTGTGGGTGCATGACAAACATCTGTGGACTCCCCTATAAGCCGTCTAACCCATGAATTTCACGAAAACATCAATCACTTGGCCTAGATGTTCTTTGAATCTAAGATAAATAGAAATGGAACAAATATGCCTACAACTTTTAAACCACGATAGATTGAGTCTTCAGCCTCTATGGGTGCTTTGACAAACATCTGTTGATTCCCAAGCAAGCCATCTAACCCATGTATTTCATTAAAACAAGAATCACTTGGACTAGAAGTTCTTTGAATCCAAGATAAACCGAAATGGGACAAACATGCCAACAACTTTTAAACCACGATAGATTGAGTCTTCAACCTCTGTGGGTGCATGACAAACATCTGTGGACTCCCCTATAAGCCGTCTAACCCATGAATTTCACAAAAACATCAATCGCTTGGCCTAGATGCTCCTTGAATATATAATAAACAGAAATGGAACAAATATGCCTACAACTGTTAAACCACGATGGATTAAGTCTTCAACCTCCGTGGGTGCTTGACAAACATCTGCTGATTCCCCCGCAAGCCATGTAACCCATGTATTACATTTAAACATGAATCACTTGGCCTAGAAGTTCTTTGAATCCATGCTAAACAGAAATGGGACAAATATGCCAACAACTTTTAAACCACGATAGATTGAGTCTTCAACCTCTGTGGGTGCATGACAAACATCTGTTGACTCCCCCATAAGCCTTCTAACCCATGAATTTCACGAAGACATCAATCACTTGGCCTAGATGTTCCTTGAATCTATGATAAATAGAAAAGGAACAAATAGGCCTACAACTTTTAAACCACGATAGCTTGAGCCTTCAACCTCCGTGCGTGCTTTGACAAACATTTGTTGATTCCCCCGCAAGCTATCTAACCCATTTATTTCATGAAAACATGAATCACTTGGCGTAGATGTTCTTTGAATCCATGATAAACGGAAATGGAACAAATATGCCTACAAATGTTAAACCACGATGGATTGAGTCTTCAACCTCCGTGGGCGCTTGACAATCATCTGTTGATACCCCAACAAGCCATCAAACCCATGTATTTCATGAAAACATGACTCACTTGGCCTAGAAGTTCTTTGAATCCAAGATAAACCCAAAAAGGATCAAATAGGCCAACAACTTTTAAAACACGATAGCTTGAGTCATCAACCTCTGTGGTTGCTTGACAAACATCTGTGGACTCCCCTATAAGCCGTCTAACCCATGAATTTCACGAAAACATCAATCACTTGGCCTAGATGTTCTTTGAATATATAATAAACAGAAATGGAACTAATATGCCTTCAACTTTTGAACCACGATAGATTGAGTCTTCAACCTCCGTGGGTGCTTTGACAAACATCTGTTGATTCCCACACAAGCCATCAAACCCATGTATTTCATGAAAACATGAGTCACTTGGCCAAGAAGTTCTTTCAATCCATTTTAAACAGAAATGGAACAAATATGCCTACAACTTTTGAACCACGATAGATTAAGTCTTCACCTCCGTGGGTGCTTTGACAAACATATGTTGATTCCCCCGCAAGCCATGTAACCCTTGTATTACATTAAAACATGAATTACTTGGCCTAGAAGTTTTTTGAATCCATGATAAACAGAAATGGAAAATATGCCACCAACTTTTAAACCACGATAGATTGAGTCTTCAACCACCGTGGGTGCATTGACAAACATCTGTTGTTTCCCCCGCAAGCCATCTAACCCATGTATTACATTAAAACATGAATCACTTGGCCTAGAAGTTCTTTGAATCCAGGATAAACTTCAAAGGAACAGATAGGCCTAGAACTTTTAAACCACGATAGCTTGAGTCTTCAACCTCCATGGGTGCTGTGACAAACATCTGCTGACTCCCTCATAAGCCGTGTCACCCATGAATTTCATGAAAACTTGAATCACTTGGCCTTGATGTTCTTTGAATCCATGATAAACAGAAATAGAACAAATATGCCTACAACTGTTAAACCACGATGGCTTGAGTCTTCAACCTCCGTGGGTGCTTTGACAAACATCTGTTGATTCACCCACAAGAGATCAAACCCATGTATTTCATGAAAACATGAGTCACTTGGCGTAGATGTTCTTTGAATCCATGATAACCTGAAATGGAACAAATATTGCTACAAATGTTAAACCACGATGGATTGAGTCTTCAACCTCCGTGGGCGCTTGACAAACATCTGTTGATTCCCCGACAAGCCATCAAACCCATGTATTTCATGAAAACATGAATCACTTCGCCTAGAAGTTCTTTCAATCCATGATAAATAGAAATAGATCAACTATGCCTACAACTTTGAAACCATGATAGATTGAGTCTTCAACCTCCGTGGGTGCGTTGACAAACATCTGTTGATTCCCCCACAACCCATCTAAACCATGTATTACATTAAAACATGAATCACTTGGCCTACAAGTTCTTTGAATCCAGGATAAACTTAAAAGGAACAAATAGGCCTTTAACTTTTAAACCACGATAGATTGAGTCTTCAACCATCGTGGGTGCAATGACAAACATCTGTTGTTTCCCCCACAAGCCATCTAACCCATGTATTACATTAAAACATGAATCACTTGGCCTAGAAGTTCTTTGAATCCAGGATAAACTTAAAAGGAACAGATAGGCCTAGAACTTTTAAACCACAATAGCTTGAGTCTTCAACCTCCATGGGTGCTGTGACAAACATCTGCTGACTCCCTCATAAGCCGTGTCACCCATGAATTTCATGAAAACTTGAATCACTTGGCCTTGATGTTCTTTGAATCCATCATAAACAGAAATAGAACAAATATGCCTACAACTGTTAAACCACGATGGATTGAGTCTTCAACCTCCGTGGGTGCTTGACAAACATCTGATGATTCCCCCGCAAGCCATCTAAACCGTGTATTACATTAAAACATGAATCACTTGGCCTACAAGTTCTTTGAATCCAGGATAAAGTTAAAAGGAACAAATAGGCCTACAACTTTTAAACCACGATAGCTTGAGCCTTCAAGCTCCGTGGGTGCTTTGACAAACATTTGTTGATTCCCCCGCAAGCCATCTAACCTATGTATTTCATGAAAACATGAGTCACTTGGCGTAGATGTTCTTTGAATCCATGATAACCTGAAATGGAACAAATATTGCTACAAATGTTAAACCACGATGGATTGAGTCTTCAACCTCCGTGGGCGCTTGACAAACATCTGTTGATTCCCCGACAAGCCATCAAACCCATGTATTTCATGAAAACATGAATCACTTCGCCTAGAAGTTCTTTCAATCCATGATAAATAGAAATAGATCAACAATGCCTCCAACTATGAAACCATGATAGATTGAGTCTTCAACCTCCGTGGGTGCGTTGACAAACATCTGTTGATTCCCCCACAACCCATCTAAACCATGTATTACATTAAAACATGAATCACTTGGCCTACAAGTTCTTTGAATCCAGCATAAACTTAAAAGGAACAAATAGGCCTACAACTTTTAAACCACGATAACTTGAGCCTTCAACCTCCGTGGGTGCTTTGACAAACATCTGTTGATTCCCCCGCAAGCCATCTAACCCATGTATTTGATGAAAACATGAATCACTTGGCGTAGATGTTCTTTGAATCCATGATAAACGGAAATGGAACAAATATGCCTACAAATGATAAACCAGGATGGATGGAGTCTTCAACCTCCGTGGGTGCTTTGACAAACATCTGTTGATTCACCCACAAGCCATCAAACCCATGTATTTCATGAAAACATGAATCACTTGGCCGAGAAGTTCTATCAATCCATGATAAACAGAAATGGAACAAATATGCCTTCAACTTTTAAACCACGATAGATTGAGTCTTCAACCTCCACGGGTGCCTTGACAAACATCTGTTGCTTCCCAAGCAAGCCATGTAACCCATGTATTTCCTTAAAACATGACTCACTTGGCCTAGAAGTTCTTTGAATCCAAGATAAACCGAAAAGGAACAAATAGGCCAACAACTTTTAAACCACGATTGCTTGAGTCTTCAACCTCTGTGGGTGCTTGACAAACATCTGATGATTCCCCCGCAAGCCATCTAAACCATGTATTACATTAAAACATGAATCACTTGGCCTACAAGTTCATTGAATCCAGGATAAACTTAAAAGGAACAAATAGGCCTACAACTTTTAAACCACAATAGCTTGAGCCTTCAACCTCCGTGGGTGCTTTGACAAACATTTGTTGATTCCCCCGCAAGCCATCTAACCTATGTGTTTCATGAAAACATGAGTCACTTGGCGTAGATGTTCTTTGAATCCATGATAAACTGAAATGGAACAAATATTGCTACAAATTTTAAACCATGATAGATTGAGTCTTCAACCTCCACGGGTGCCTTGACAAACATCTGTTGATTCCCAAGCAAGCCATCTAACCCATTTATTTCATTAAAACATGAATCACTTGGCGTAGAAGTTCTTTGAATCCAAGATAAACCGAAAAGGAACAAATAGGCCAACAACTTTTAAACCACGATTGCTTGAGTCTTCAACCTCTGTGAGTGCTTGACAAACATCTGTTGACTCCCCTATAAGCCGTCTAACCCATGAATTTCACGAAAACATCAATCACTTGGCCTAGATGTTCATTAAACAGAATGGAACAAATATGCCTCCAACTTTTAAACCACGATGGATTGGGTATTCAACCTCCATGGGTGCTTTGACAAACATCTGTTGATTCCCCCACAAGCCATTAAACCCATGTATTTCCTGAAAACATGAATCATTTGGCCTAGAAGTTCTTTCAATCCATGATAAACAGAAATGGAACAAATATGCCAACAACTTTTAAACCACGATAAATGAGCCTTCAACCTCCGTGGGTGCTTTGACAATCGTATGTTGATTCCCCCGCAAGCCATGTAACCCATGTATTACGTTTAAACATGAATCACTTGGCCTAGAAGTTCTTTGAATCCATGATAAACAGAAATGGGACAAATATGCCTACAACTTTTAAACCACGATAGATTGAGTTTTCAACATCCGAGGGTGCATTGATAAACATCTGTTGATTCCCTCGTAAGCCATCTAACCCTTTTATTTCATGAAAACATGAATCACTTGGCCTAAAAGTTTTTTCAATCCATGATAAATAGAAATGGAACAAATATGCCTACAACTTTTGAACCACGGTACATTGAGTCTTCAACCTCCGTGGGTGCATTGACAAACATCTGTTGTTTCCCCCGCAAGCCATCTAACCCATGTATTACATTAAAACATGAATCACTTGGCCTAGAAGTTCTTTGAATCCCGGATAAACTTAAAGGGAACAAATAGGCCTAGAATTTTAAACCATGGTAGCTTGAGTCTTCAACCTCCGTGGGTGCTTTGACAAACATCTGTTGATTCCCTCGCAAGCCATCTAACCCATGTATTTCATGAAAACATGAATCACTTGGCCTAGATATTCTTTGAATCCATGATAAACAGAAATGGAACAAACATGCCTACAACTTTTAAACCACGATAGATTGAGTCTTCAACCTCCGTGGGTGCTTTGACATACATTTGATGATTCCCCCTCAAGCCATCTAACCCATGTATTACATTAAAACATGAATCACTTGGCCTAGAAGTTCTTTGAATCCTGGATAAACATAAAAGGAACAAATAGGCCAACAACTTTTAAACAACGATTGCTTGAGTCTTCAACCTCTGTGGGTGCTTGATAAACATCTGTTGACTCCCCTATAAGCCGTCTAACCCATGAATTTCACGAAAACATCAATCACTTGGCCTAGATGTTCTTTGAATCTATAATAAACCAAAAAGAAACAAATAGGCCAACAACGTTTAAACCACGATTGCTTGAGTCTTTAACCTCTGTGGGTGCTTGACAAACATCTGTTGATTCCCACGCAAGCCATCTAACCCATGTATTTCATTAAAACATGAATCACTTGGCCTAGAAGTTCTTTGAATCCAAGATAAACCAAAAAGAAACAAATAGGCCAACAACGTTTAAACCACGATTGCTTGAGTCTTTAACCTCTGTGGGTGCTTGACAAACATCTGTTGACTCCCCCATAAGCCGTCTAACCCATGAATTTCAGGAAAACATCAATCACTTGGCCTAGATGTTCTTTGAATCCATGATGAACAAAAATGGAACATATATGCCTACAACATTTAAACCACGATAGATTGAGTCTTCAACATCCGTAGGTGCTTTTACAAATGTATGTTGATTCCCCCGCAAGCCATGTAACCCATGTATCACATTAAAAGTTGAATCTCTTGGCCTAGAAGTTCTTTCAATCCATGATAAAAAGAAATGGAACATATATGCCTACAACTTTTGAACCACGGTACATTGAGTCTTCAACCTCCGTGGGTGCATTGACAAACATCTGTTGTTTCCCCCGCAAGCCATCTAACCCATGTATTACATTAAAACATGAATCACTTGGCCTAGAAGTTCTTTGAATCCCGGATAAACTTAAAGGGAACAAATAGGCCTAGAATTTTAAACCATGGTAGCTTGAGTCTTCAACCTCCGTGGGTGCTTTGACAAACATCTGTTGATTCCCTCGCAAGCCATCTAACCCATGTATTTCATGAAAACATGAATCACTTGGCCTAGATATTCTTTGAATCCATGATAAACAGAAATGGAACAAACATGCCTACAACTTTTAAACCACGATAGATTGAGTCTTCAACCTCCGTGGGTGCTTTGACATACATTTGATGATTCCCCCTCAAGCCATCTAACCCATGTATTACATTAAAACATGAATCACTTGGCCTAGAAGTTCTTTGAATCCTGGATAAACATAAAAGGAACAAATAGGCCAACAACTTTTAAACAACGATTGCTTGAGTCTTCAACCTCTGTGGGTGCTTGATAAACATCTGTTGACTCCCCTATAAGCCGTCTAACCCATGAATTTCACGAAAACATCAATCACTTGGCCTAGATGTTCTTTGAATCTATAATAAACCAAAAAGAAACAAATAGGCCAACAACGTTTAAACCACGATTGCTTGAGTCTTTAACCTCTGTGGGTGCTTGACAAACATCTGTTGATTCCCACGCAAGCCATCTAACCCATGTATTTCATTAAAACATGAATCACTTGGCCTAGAAGTTCTTTGAATCCAAGATAAACCAAAAAGAAACAAATAGGCCAACAACGTTTAAACCACGATTGCTTGAGTCTTTAACCTCTGTGGGTGCTTGACAAACATCTGTTGACTCCCCCATAAGCCGTCTAACCCATGAATTTCAGGAAAACATCAATCACTTGGCCTAGATGTTCTTTGAATCCATGATGAACAAAAATGGAACATATATGCCTACAACATTTAAACCACGATAGATTGAGTCTTCAACATCCGTAGGTGCTTTTACAAATGTATGTTGATTCCCCCGCAAGCCATGTAACCCATGTATCACATTAAAAGTTGAATCTCTTGGCCTAGAAGTTCTTTCAATCCATGATAAAAAGAAATGGAACATATATGCCTACAACTTTTGAACCACGGTACATTGAGTCTTCAACCTCCGTGGGTGCATTGACAAACATCTGTTGTTTCCCCCGCAAGCCATCTAACCCATGTATTACATTAAAACATGAATCACTTGGCCTAGAAGTTCTTTGAATCCCGGATAAACTTAAAGGGAACAAATAGGCCTAGAATTTTAAACCATGGTAGCTTGAGTCTTCAACCTCCGTGGGTGCTTTGACAAACATCTGTTGATTCCCTCGCAAGCCATCTAACCCATGTATTTCATGAAAACATGAATCACTTGGCCTAGATATTCTTTGAATCCATGATAAACAGAAATGGAACAAACATGCCTACAACTTTTAAACCACGATAGATTGAGTCTTCAACCTCCGTGGGTGCTTTGACATACATTTGATGATTCCCCCTCAAGCCATCTAACCCATGTATTACATTAAAACATGAATCACTTGGCCTAGAAGTTCTTTGAATCCTGGATAAACATAAAAGGAACAAATAGGCCAACAACTTTTAAACAACGATTGCTTGAGTCTTCAACCTCTGTGGGTGCTTGATAAACATCTGTTGACTCCCCTATAAGCCGTCTAACCCATGAATTTCACGAAAACATCAATCACTTGGCCTAGATGTTCTTTGAATCTATAATAAACCAAAAAGAAACAAATAGGCCAACAACGTTTAAACCACGATTGCTTGAGTCTTTAACCTCTGTGGGTGCTTGACAAACATCTGTTGATTCCCACGCAAGCCATCTAACCCATGTATTTCATTAAAACATGAATCACTTGGCCTAGAAGTTCTTTGAATCCAAGATAAACCAAAAAGAAACAAATAGGCCAACAACGTTTAAACCACGATTGCTTGAGTCTTTAACCTCTGTGGGTGCTTGACAAACATCTGTTGACTCCCCCATAAGCCGTCTAACCCATGAATTTCAGGAAAACATCAATCACTTGGCCTAGATGTTCTTTGAATCCATGATGAACAAAAATGGAACATATATGCCTACAACATTTAAACCACGATAGATTGAGTCTTCAACATCCGTAGGTGCTTTTACAAATGTATGTTGATTCCCCCGCAAGCCATGTAACCCATGTATCACATTAAAAGTTGAATCTCTTGGCCTAGAAGTTCTTTCAATCCATGATAAAAAGAAATGGAACATATATGCCTACAACTTTTGAACCACGGTACATTGAGTCTTCAACCTCCGTGGGTGCATTGACAAACATCTGTTGTTTCCCCCGCAAGCCATCTAACCCATGTATTACATTAAAACATGAATCACTTGGCCTAGAAGTTCTTTGAATCCCGGATAAACTTAAAGGGAACAAATAGGCCTAGAATTTTAAACCATGGTAGCTTGAGTCTTCAACCTCCGTGGGTGCTTTGACAAACATCTCGTTGATTCCTCGCAAGCCATCTAACCCATGTATTTCATGAAAACATGAATCACTTGGCCTAGATATTCTTTGAATCCATGATAAACGTAAATGGAACAAACATGCCTACAACTTTTAAACCACGATAGATTGAGTCTTCAACCTCCGTGGGTGCTTTGACATACATTTGATGATTCCCCCTCAAGCCATCTAACCCATGTATTACATTAAAACATGAATCACTTGGCCTAGAAGTTCTTTGAATCCTGGATAAACATAAAAGGAACAAATAGGCCAACAACTTTTAAACAACGATTGCTTGAGTCTTCAACCTCTGTGGGTGCTTGATAAACATCTGTTGACTCCCCTATAAGCCGTCTAACCCATGAATTTCACGAAAACATCAATCACTTGGCCTAGATGTTCTTTGAATCTATAATAAACCAAAAAGAAACAAATAGGCCAACAACTTTTAAACCACGAATACTTGAGTTTTCAACCTCCGTGGGTGGTTGACAATCATCTGTTGACTCCCCCATAAGCCGTCTCACCCATGAATTTCATGATAACTTGAATCACTTGGCCTAGATGTTCTTTGAATGCATGATAAACAAAAATGGAACAAATATGCCTACAACTGTTAACCCACGATGGATTGAGTCTTCAACCTCCGAGGGACCTTAACATACATCAGTTGATTCCCCCACAATCCATCAAACCCATGTATTTCATGAAAACATGAATCACTTGACCTAGAAGTTCATTAAATCCAAGATAAACAGAAAAGGAACAAATAGGCCTACAACTTTTAAACCACGATATATGAGTCTTCATCCTCCGGGCGTGCTCTGACAAACAAATGTGGATTCCCCCGCAAGCCATGTAACCCATGTATTACATTAAAACATGAATCACTTGGCCTAGAACTTCATTAAATCCATGATAAACAGAAATAGAACAAATATGCCTACAACTTTTAAACCACGACAGATTGAGTCTTCAACCTCCGTGGGTGATTTGACAAACATCTGTTGATTCCCCCATAAGCCATCAAACCCATGTATTTCATGAAAACATGAATCACTTGGCCTAGAAGTTCATTCAATCCATGATAAACCGAAATGGAACAAATATGCCTACAACTGTTAACCCACGATGGATTGAGTCTTCAACCTCCGAGGGACCTTAACAAACATCAGTTGATTCCCCCACAATCCATCAAACCCATGTATTACATTAAAACATGAATCACTTGGCCTAGAACTTCATTAAATCCATGATAAACAGAAATAGAATAAATATGCCTACAACTTTTAAACCACGACAGATTGAGTCTTCAACCTCCGTGGGTGATTTGACAAACATCTGTTGATTCCCCCATAAGCCATCAAACCCATGTATTTCATGAAAACATGAATCACTTGGCCTAAAAGTTCATTCAATCCATGATAAACCGAAATGGAACAAATATGCCTACAACTTTTAAACAGCGATAGATTGAGTCTTCAACCACCGTGGGTGGCTTGACAAACATCTGTTGATTCCCAAGCAAGCCATCTAACCCATGTATGTCCTTAAAACATGACTCACTTGGCCTAGACGTTCTTTGAATCCAAGATAAACCGAAAAGGAACAAATAGGCCAACAACTTTTAAACCACGATTGCTTGAGTCTTCAACCTCTGTCGGTGCTTGACAAACATCTGTTGACTCCCTCATAAACCGTCTAACCCATGAATTTCATGAAAACATCAATCACTTGGCCTAGATGTTCTTTGAATCCATGATAAACAGAAATGGAACAAATATGCCTACAACTTTTAAACCACGATAAATGAGTCTTCAACATCCGGGGGTGCTTTAACAAACGTATGTTGATTCCACCGCAAGCCATGTAACCCATGTATTACATTTAAACATGAATCACTTGGCCTAGAAGTTCTTTGAATCCATGATAAACAGGAATGGAATAAATATCCCTTCTACTTTTAAACCCCGATAGATTGAGTCTTCAACCTCCGTGGGTGCTTTGACAAACATCTGTTGATTCCCAAGCAAGCCATGTCAACCATGTCTTTCCTTAAAACATGACTCACTTGGCCTAGAAGTTCTTTGAATCCAAGATAAATCGAAAAGGAACAAATAGGCCAACAACTTTTAAACCACGATAGCTTGAGTCTTCAACCTCTGTGGGTGCTTGACAAACATCTGTGGACTCCCCTATAAGCCGTCTAACCCATGAATTTCACGAAAACTTCAATCACTTGGCCTAGATGTTCTTTGAATATATAATAAACAGAAATGGAACAAATATGCCTACAAGTTTTGAACCACGATAGATTGAGTCTTCAACCTCCGTGGGTGCTTTGACAAATATATGTTGATTCCCCCGCAAGCCATGTAACCCATGTATTACATTAAAATATGAATTACTTGGCCTACAAGTTCTTTGAATCCATGATAAATAGAAATGGAAAATATTCCAACAACTTTTAAACCACGATAGATTGAGTCTTCAACCACCGTGGGTGCATTGACAAACATCTGTTGTTTCCCTCGCAAGCCATCTAACCCATGTATTACATTAAAACATGAATCACTTGGCCTAGAAGTTCTTTGAATCCAGGATAATCTTAAATGGAACAAATAGGCCTACAACTTTTAAACCACGATAGCTTGAGTCTTCAACCTCCATGGGTGCTTTGACAAACATCTGCTGATACCCAAGCAAGCCATCTCACCCATGTATTTCCTTAAAACATGACTCTCTTGGCCTAGAAGTTCTTTGAATCCAAGATAAATCGAAAGGGAACAAATAGGCCAACAACTTTTAAAGCACGATAGCTTCAGTCTTCAACCTCTGTGGGTGCTTGACAAACATCTGTGGACTCCCCTATCAGCCGTCTAACCCATGAATTTCACGAAAACATCAATCACTTGGCCTAGATGTTCCTTGAATATATAATAAACATAAATGGAACAAATATGCCTACAACTTTTGAACCATGATAGATTGAGTCTTCAACCTCTGTGGGTGCTTGACAAACATCTGATGATTCCCCCGCAAGCCATCTAAACCATGTATTACAATAAAACATGAATCACTTGGCCTACAAGTTCATTGAATCCAGGATAAACTTAAAAGGAACAAATAGGCCTACAACTTTTAAACCACAATAGCTTGAGCCTTCAACCTCTGTGGGTGCTTGACAAACATCTGTTGATTCCTCCATAAGCCATCAAACCCATGTATTTCATGAAAACATGAATCACTTGGCCTAGAAGTTCTTTCAATCCATGGTAAACCGATATGGAACAAATATGCCTACAACTTTTAAACAACGATAGATTGAGTCTTCAACCTCCGTGGGTGCTTTGACAAACATCTGTTGATTACCCCACAAGCCATCAAACCCATGTATTTAATGAAAACATGAATTACTTGGCCTAGAAGTTCTTTCAATCCATGATAAATAGAAATGGATCAAATATACCTACAACTTTGAAACCATGATAGATTGAGTCTTCAACCTCCACGGGTGCCTTGACAAACATCTGTTGATTCCCAAGCAAGCCATCTAACCCATGTATTTCATTAAAACATGAATCACTTGGCGTAGAACTTCTTTGAATCCAAGATAATCCGAAAAGGAACAAATAGGCCAACAACTTTTAAACCACGATTGCTTGAGTCTTCAACCTCTGTGAGTGCTTCACAAACATCTGTTGACTCCCCTATAAGCCGTCTAACCCATGAATTTCACGAAAACATCAATCACTTGGCCTAGATGTTGTTTGAATCTATAATAAACAGAATGGAACAAATATGCCTCCAACTTTTAAACCACGATGGATTGAGTATTCAACCTCCGTGGGTGCTTTGACAAACATAAGTTGATTCCCCCGCAAGCCATGTAACCCATGTATTACATTAAAATATGAATTACTTGGCCTACAAGTTCTTTGAATCCCTGATAAATAGAAATGGAAAATATTCCAACAACTTTTAAACCACGATAGATTGAGTCTTCAACCACCGTGGGTGCATTGACAAACATCTGTTGTTTCCCCCGCAAGCCATCTAAACCATGTATTACATTAAAACATGAATCACTTGGCCTAGAAGTTCTTTGAATCCAGGATAAACTTAAAAGGAACAAATAGGCCCAAAACTTTTAAACCACGATAGCTTGAGTCTTCAACCCCCAGGGGTGCTTTGACAAACATCTGCTGACTCCCTCATAAGCCGTATCACCCATGAATTTCATGAAAACTTGAATCACTTGGCCTAGATGTTCTTTGAATCCATGATAAACAGAAATGGAACAAATATGCCTACAACTGTTAAACCACGATGGATTGAGTCTTCAACCTCCGTGGGTGCTTGACAAACATCTGATGATTCCCCCGCAAGCCATCTAAACCATGTATTACATTAAAACAAGAATCACTTGGCCTAGAAGTTCTTTAAATCCAAGATAAACTCAAAAGGAACAAATAGGCCAACAACTCTTAAACAACGATTGCTTGAGTCTGTGGGTGCATGACAAACATCTGTTGACTCCCCTATAAGCCGTCTAACTCATGAATTTCACGAAAACATCAATCACTTGGCCTAGATGTTCTTTGAATCTAAGATAAATAGAAATGGAACAAATATGCCTACAACTTTTAAACCACGATAGATTGAGTCTTCAGCCTCTATGGGTGCTTTGACAAACATCTGTTGATTCCCAAGCAAGCCATCTAACCCATGTATTTCATTAAAACAAGAATCACTTGGCCTAGAAGTTCTTTGAATCCAAGATAAACCGAAAAGGAACAAATAGGCCAACAACTTTTAAACCACGATAAATGAGTCTTCAACCTCCGTGGGTGCTTTGACAAACGTATGTTGATTCCCCCGCAAGCCATGTAACCCATGTATTACATTTAAACATGAATCACTTGGCCTAGAAGTTCTTTGAATCCATGATAAACAGAAATGGGACAAACATGCCAACAACTTTTAAACAACGATGGATTGAGTCTTCAACCTCTGTGGGTGCTTGACAAACATCTGATGATTCCCCCGCAAGCCATGTAACCCATGTATTACATTTAAACATGAATCACTTGGCCTAGAAGTTCTTTGAATCCATGCTAAACAGAAATGGGACAAATATGCCAACAACTTTTAAACCACGATAGATTGAGTCTTCAACCTCTGTGGGTGCATGACAAACATCTGTTGACTCCCCCATAAGCCGTCTAACCCATGAATTTCACGAAGACATCAATCACTTGGCCTAGATGTTCGTTGAATCTATGATAAATAGAAAAGGAACAAATAGGCCTACAACTTTTAAACCACGATAGCTTGAGCCTTCAACCTCCGTGCGTGCTTTGACAAACATTTGTTGATTCCCCCGCAAGCCATCTAACCCATGTATTTCATGAAAACATGAATCACTTGGCGTAGATGTTCTTTGAATCCATGATAAACGGAAATGGAACAAATATGCCTACAAATGTTAAACCACGATGGATTGAGTCTTCAACCTCCGTGGGCGCTTGACAATCATCTGTTGATACCCCAACAAGCCATCATACCCATGTATTTCATGAAAACGTGACTCACTTGGCCTAGAAGTTCTTTGAATCCAAGATAAACCGAAAAGGATCAAATAGGCCAACGACTTTCAAACCACGATTGCTTGAGTCTTCAACCTCTATGGGTGCTTGACAAACATCTGTTGACTCCCCCATAAGCCGTCTAACCCATGAATTTCATGAAAACATCAATCACTTGGCCTAGATGTTCTTTGAATCCATGATAAACCGAAATGGAATAAATATGCCTATAACTTTTAAACCACGATAGATTGAGTCTTCAACCTCCGTGGGTGCTTTGACAAACATCTGTTGATTCCCAAGCAAGCCATGTAACCCATGTATTTACTTAAAACATGACTCACTCGGCCTAGAAGTTCTTTGAATCCAAGATAAACCGAAAAGGAACAAATACGCCAACAACTTTTAAACCACGATTGCTTGAGTCTTCAACCTCTTTGGGTGCTTGACAAACATCTGTTGACTCCCCCATAAGCCGTGTAACCCATGAATTTCATGAAAACATGAATCACTTGGCCTAGATGTTCTTTGAATCCATGATAAACCGAAATGGAATAAATATGCCTATAACTTTTAAACCACGATAAATGAGTCTTCAACCTCCGTGGGTGCTTTGACAAACGTATGTTGATTGCCCCGCAAGCCATGTAACCCATGTATTACGTTTAAACATGAATCACTTGGCCTAGAAGTTCTTTGAATCCATGATAAACAGAAATGGGACAAATCTGCCAACAACTTTTAAACCACGATAGATTGAAGCTTCAACCTCCGTGGGTGCTTGACAAACATCTGTTGGCTCCCCTCTAAGCCGTCTAACCCATGAACTTCACGAAAACATCAATCACTTGGCCTAGATGTTCTTTAAAGGCATGATAAACAGAAATGGAACAAATATGCCTCCAACTTTTAAACCACGATGGATTGGGTCTTCAACCTCCGTGGGTGCTTTGACAAACATCTGTTGATTCCCCCACAAGCCATTAAACCCATGTATTTCCTGAAAACATGAATCATTTGGCCTAGAAGTTTTTTCAATCCATGATAAACAGAAATGGAACAAATATGCCTACAACTTTTAAACCACGATAAATGAGTCTTCAACCTCCGTGGGTGCTTTGACAGACGTATGTTGATTCCCCCGCAAGCCATGTAACCCATGTATTACGTTTAAACATGAATCACTTGGCCTAGAAGTTCTTTGAATCCATGATAAACAGAAATGGGACAAATATGCTTACAACTTTTAAACCACGATAGATTGAGTTTTCTGCATCCGTGGGTGGATTGATAAACATCTGTTGATTCCCCCGTAAGCCATCTAACCCATTTATTTCATGAAAACATGAGTCACTTGGCGTAGATGTTCTTTGAATCCATGATAAACTGAAATGGAACAAATATTGCTACAAATGTTAAACCACGATGGATTGAGTCTTCAACCTCCGTGAGCGCTTGACAAACATCTGTTGATTCCCAAGCATGCCATCTCACCCATGTATTTCCTTAAAACATGACTCAGTTGGCCTTGATGTTCTTTGAATCCATGATAAACAGAAATAGAACAAATATGCCTACAACTGTTAAACCACGATGGATTGAGTCGTCAACCTCCGTGGATGCTTGACAAACATCTGATGATTCCCCCGCAAGCCATCTAAACCATGTATTACATTAAAACATGAATCACTTGGCCTACAAGTTCTTTGAATCCAGGATAAACTTAATAGGAACAAATAGGCCTACAACTTTTAAACCACGATAGCTTGAGCCTCCAAGCTCCGTGGGTGCTTTGACAAACATTTGTTGATTCCCCCGCAAGCCATCTAACCGATGTATTTCATGAAAACATGAGTCACTTGGCGTAGATGTTCTTTGAATCCATGATAAACTGAAATGGAACAAATATTGCTACAAATGTTAAACCACGATGGATTGAGTCTTCAACCTCCGTGAGCGCTTGACAAACATCTGTTGATTCCCAAGCATGCCATCTCACCCATGTATTTCCTTAAAACATGACTCAGTTGGCCTTGATGTTCTTTGAATCCATGATAAACAGAAATAGAACAAATATGCCTACAACTGTTAAACCACGATGGATTGAGTCGTCAACCTCCGTGGATGCTTGACAAACATCTGATGATTCCCCCGCAAGCCATCTAAACCATGTATTACATTAAAACATGAATCACTTGGCCTACAAGTTCTTTGAATCCAGGATAAACTTAATAGGAACAAATAGGCCTACAACTTTTAAACCACGATAGCTTGAGCCTCCAAGCTCCGTGGGTGCTTTGACAAACATTTGTTGATTCCCCCGCAAGCCATCTAACCGATGTATTTCATGAAAACATGAGTCACTTGGCGTAGATGTTCTTTGAATCCATGATAACCTGAAATGGAACAAATATTGCTACAAATGTTAAACCACGATGGATTGACTCTTCAACCTCCGTGGGCGCTTGACAAACATCTGTTGATTCCCCGACAAGCCATCAAACCCATGTATTTCATGAAAACATGAATCACTTGGCCTAGAAGTTCTTTCAATCCATGATAAATAGAAATAGATCAACTATGCCTACAACTTTGAAACCATGATAGATTGAGTCTTCAACCTCCGTGGGTGCGTTGACAAACATCTGTTGATTCCCCCACAACCCATCTAAACCATGTATTACATTAAAACATGAATCACTTGGCCTACAAGTTCTTTGAATCCAGCATAAACTTAAAAGGAACAAATAGGCCTACAACTTTTAAACCACGATAACTTGAGCCTTCAACCTCCGTGGGTGTTTTGACAAACATCTGTTGATTCCCCCGCAAGCCATCTAACCCATGTATTTCATGAAAACATGAATCACTTGGCGTAGATGTTCTTTGAATCCATGATAAACGGAAATGGAACAAATATGCCTACAAATGATAAACCAGGATGGATGGAGTCTTCAACCTCCGTGGGTGCTTTGACAAACATCTGTTGATTCACCCACAAGCCATCAAACCCATGTATTTCATGAAAACATGAATCACTTGGCCGAGAAGTTCTTTCAATCCATGATAAACAGAAATGGAACAAATATGCCTTCAACTTTTAAACCACGATAGATTGAGTCTTCAACCTCCACGGGTGCCTTGACAAACATCTGTTGCTTCCCAAGCAAGCCATGTAACCCATGTATTTCCTTAAAACATGACTCACTTGGCCTAGAAGTTCTTTGAATACAAGATAAACCGAAAAGGAACAAATAGGCCAACAACTTTTAAACCACGATTGCTTGAGTCTTCAACCTCTGTGGGTGCTTGACAAACATCTGATGATTCCCCCGCAAGCCATCTAAACCATGTATTACATTAAAACATGAATCACTTGGCCTACAAGTTCTTTGAATCCAGGATAAACTTAAAAGGAACAAATAGGCCTACAACTTTTAAACCACGATAGATTGAGTCTTCAACCACCGTGGGTGCATTGACAAACATCTGTTGTTTCCCCCGCAAGCCATCTAACCTATGTATTTCATGAAAACATGAGTCACTTGGCGTAGATGTTCTTTGAATCCATGATAAACTGAAATGGAACAAATATTGCTACAAATTTTAAACCACGGTGGATTGAGTCTTCAACCTCAGTGGGCGCTTGAGAAACATCTGTTGATTCCCCGACAAGCCATCAAACCCATGTATTTCATGAAAACATGAATCACTTGGTCTAGAAGTTCTTTCAATCCATGATAAATAGAAATGGATCAAATATGCCTACAACTTTGAAACCATGATAGATTGAGTCTTCAACCTCCACGGGTGCCTTGACAAACATCTGTTGATTCCCAAGCAAGCCATGTAACCCATGTATTTCCTGAAAACATGACTCACTTGGCCTAGAAGTTCTTTGAATCCAAGATAAACCGAAAAGGAACAAATAGGCCAACAACTTTTAAACCACGATTGCTTGAGTCTTCAACCTCTTTGGGTGCGTGACAAACATCTGTTGACTCCCCTATAAGGCGTCTAACCCATGAATTTCTTGAAAACATCAATCACTTGGCCTAGATGTTCTTGGAAGGCATGATAAACAGAAATGGAACAAATACGCCAACAACTATTAAACCACGATAGATTGAGTTTTCAACATCCGTGGGTGCATTGATAAACATCTATTGATTCCCCCGTAAGCCATCTAACCCATTTATTTCATGAAAACATGAATCACTTGTCCTAGAAGTTCTTTCAATCCATGATAAACAGAAATGGAACAAATATGCCTACAACTTTTAAACCACAATAGATTGAGTCTTAAACCTCTGTGGGTGCTTGACAAACATCTGTTGATTCCTCCATAAGCCATCAAACCCATGTATTTAATGAAAACATGAATCACTTGGCCTAGAAGTTCTTTCAATCCATGGTAAACCGATATGGAACAAATATGCCTACAACTTTTAAACAACGATAGATTGAGTCTTCAACCTCCGTGGGTGCTTTGACAAACATCTATTGATTACCCCACAAGCCATCAAACCCATGTATTTAATGAAAACATGAATTACTTGGCCTAGAAGTTCTTTCTATCCATGATAAATAGAAATGGATCAAATATACCTACAACTTTGAAACCATGATAGATTGAGTTTTCAACGTCCACGGGTGCCTTGACAAACATCTGTTGATTCCTAAGCAAGCCATCTAACCCATGTATTTCATTAAAACATGAATCACTTGGCGTAGAAGTTCTTTGAATCCAAGATAAACCGAAAAGGAACAAATAGGCCAACAACTTTTAAACCACGATTGCTTGAGTCTTCAACCTCTGTGAGTGCTTGACAAACATCTGTTGACACCCCCATTAGCCGTCTAACCCATGAATTTCACGAAAACATCAATCACTTGGCCTAGATGTTCTTTGAATCTATAATAAACAGAATGGAACAAATATGCCTCCAACTTTTAAACCACGATGGATTGGGTATTCATCCTCCGTGGGTGCTTTGACAAACATCTGTTGATTCCCCCACAAGCCATTAAACCCATGTATTTCCTGAAAACATGAATTATTTGGCCTAGAAGTTCTTTCAATCCATGATAAACAGAAATGGAACAAATATGCCTACAACTTTTAAACCACGATAAATGAGCCTTCAACCTCCGTGGGTGCTTTGACAATCGTATGTTGATTCCCCCGCAAGCCATGTAACCCATGTATTACGTTTAAACATGAATCACTTGGCCTAGAAGTTCTTTGAATCCATGATAAACAGAAATGGGACAAATATGCCTACAACTTTTAAACCACGATAGATTGAGTTTTCAACATCCGAGGGTGCATTGATAAACATCTGTTGATTCCCTCGTAAGCCATCTAACCCATTTATTTCATGAAAACATGAATCACTTGGCCTAAAAGTTTTTTCAATCCATGATAAATAGAAATGGAACAAATACGCCTACAACTTTTAAACCACGATATATTGAGTCTTCAACCTCCGTGGGTGCTTGACAAACATCTGTTGACTCCCCTATAAGCCGTCTAACCCATGAATTTCACGAAAACATCAATCACTTGGCCTAGATGTTCTTTGAATCTATAATAAACATAAATGGAACAAATATGCCTCCAACTTTTAAACCACGATAGATTGAGTCTTCAACTTCCATGGGTGCATTGACAAACATCTGTTGATTCCCACGCAAGCCATCTAACCCATGTATTTCATTAAAACATGAATCACTTGGCCTAGAAGTTCTTTGAATCCAAGATAAACCAAAAAGAAACAAATAGGCCAACAACGTTTAAACCACGATTGCTTGAGTCTTTAACCTCTGTGGGTGCTTGACAAACATCTGTTGACTCCCCCATAAGCCGTCTAACCCATGAATTTCAGGAAAACATCAATCACTTGGCCTAGATGTTCTTTGAATCCATGATGAACAAAAATGGAACATATATGCCTACAACATTTAAACCACGATAGATTGAGTCTTCAACATCCGTACGTGCTTTTACAAATGTATGTTGATTCCCCCGCAAGCCATGTAACCCATGTATCACATTAAAACTTGAATCTCTTGGCCTAGAAGTTCTTTCAATCCATGATAAAAAGAAATGGAACATATATGCCTACAACTTTTGAACCACGATACATTGAGTCTTCAACCTCAGTGGGTGCATTGACAAACATCTGTTGTTTCCCCCGCAAGCCATCTAACCCATGTATTACATTAAAACATGAATCACTTGGCCTAGAAGTTCTTTGAATCCCGGATAAACTTAAAGGGAACAAATAGGCCTCGAATTTTAAACCATGGTAGCTTGAGTCTTCAACCTCCGTGGGTGCTTTGACAAACATCTGTTGATTCCCCCGCAAGCCATCTAACCCATGTATTTCATGAAAACATGAATCACTTGGCCTAGATATTCTTTGAATCCATGATAAACAGAAATGGAACAAATATGCCTACAACTTTTAAACCACGATAGATTGAGTCTTCAACCTCCGTGGGTGCTTTGACATACATTTGATGATTCCCCCTCAAGCCATCTAACCCATGTATTACATTAAAACATGAATCACTTGGCCTAGAAGTTCTTTGAATCCTGGATAAACAGAAAAGGAACAAATAGGCCAACAACTTTTAAACAACGATTGCTTGAGTCTTCAACCTCTGTGGGTGCTTGATAAACATCTGTTGACTCCCCTATAAACCGTCTAACCCATGAATTTCACGAAAACATCAATCACTTGGCCTAGATGTTCTTTGAATCCAAGATAAACTGAAAAGGAACAAATAGGCCAACAACTTTTAAACCACGATCACTTGAGTTTTCAACCTCCGTGGGTGGTTGACAAACATCTGTTGACTCCCCCATAAGCCGTCTCACCCATGAATTTCATGATAACTTGAATCACTTGGCCTAGATATTCTTTGAATCCATGATAAACAGAAATGGAACAAATATGCCTACAACTGTTAACCCACGATGGATTGAGTCTTCAACCTCCGTGGGACCTTAACAAACATCAGTTGATTCCCCCACAATCCATCAAACCCATGTATTTCATGAAAACATGAATCACTTGGCCGAGAAGATCTTTCAATCCAGGATAAACTTAGAAGGAACAAATAGGCCAACAACTTTTAAACCGTGATAGCTTGAGCCTTCAACCTCCTTGGGTGCATTGGCAAACATTTGTTGATTCCCCCACAATCCATCAAACCCATGTATTTCATGAAAACATGAATCACTTGGCCGAGAAGTTCTTTCAATCCATGATAAACTTAGAAGGAACAAATAGGCCAACAACTTTTAAACCATGATAGCTTGAGCCTTCAACCTCCTTCGGTGCATTGACAAACATTTGTTAATTCCCCCGCAAGCCATCTAACCCATGTATTTCATGAAAACATGAATCTCTTGGCCTATATGTTCTTTTGATCCAAGATACACCAAAAACGAACAAATAGGCCAACAACTTTTAAACCACGATAGATTGAGTCTTTAACCACCGTGGGTGCTTGACAAACATCTGTTGACTCCCCCATAAGCCGTTTAACTCATCAATTTCATGAAAACATCAATCACTTGGCCTAGATATTCTTTGAATCCATGATAAACAGAAATGGAACAAATATCCATATAACTTTTAAACCATGATAGATTGAGTCTTCAACTTCCGTGGGTGCTTTGACAAACATCTGTTGATTCCGCCACAAGCCACCAAACCCATGTATTTCATGAGAACATGAATCACTTGGCCTAGAAGTTCTTTCAATCCATGATAAACCAATGGAACAAATATGCCCACAACTGTTAAACCACGATGGATTGAGTCTTCAACCTCCGTGGGTCCTTAACAAACATCAGTTGATTCCCCCACAAGCAATCTAAACCATGTATTACATTAAAACATGAATCACTTGGCCTACATGTTCTTTCAATCCAAGATAAACTTAACAGGAACAAATAGGCCTACAACTCTTAAACCACGATAGCTTGAGCCTTCAACCTCCGTGGGTGCTTTGACAAACATCTGTTGATTCCCCCGCAAGCCATCTAACCCATGTATTTCATGAAATCAAGTATCACTTGACGTAGATGTTCTTTGAATCCATAACAAACGGAAATGGAACAAATATGCCTACAAATGATAAACAAGGATGGATGGAGTCTTCAACCTCCGTGGGTGCTTTGACAAACATCAGTTGATTCCCCCACAAGCCATCAATCCCATGTATTTAATGAAAACATCAATCACTTGGCCTAGATGTTCATTGAATCCATGATAAACAGAAACGGAACAAATATTCTTACAAATGTTAAACCACGATTGATTTAGTATTCATCCTCTTTAGGTGCATGACAAACATCTGATGACTCCCCCATAAGCCGTCTAACCCATGAATTTCATGAAAACATGAATCATTTGGCCTAGATGTTCTTTGAATCCATGATAAACCGAAATGGAACAAATATGCCTACAACTTTTAAACCATGATAAATGAGTCTTCAACCTCTGTGTGTGCTTGACAAACTTCTGTTGACTCCCCCACAAGCCGTCTAACCCATCATTTTCATGAAAACATCAATCACTTGGCCTAGATGTTCATTGAATCCAAGATAAACAGAAATGGAACAAATATGCCTACAACTGTTAAACCACGATGGATTGAGTCTTCCACCTCCGTGGGCGCTTTGACAAACATCTGTTGATTCCCCCACAAGCCATCAAACCTATGTATTTCATATAAACATGAATCACTTGGCCTAGAAGTTCTTTCAATCCAAGATAAACAAAAATAGAACAAATATGCCTGCAACTTTTAAACCACGATAGATTGAGTCTTAAACCTCCGTGGGTGCTTTGATAAACAACTGTTGATTCCCAAGCAAGCCATCTAACCCACGTATTTCATTAAAACATGAATCACTTGGCCTAGAAGTTCTTTGAATCCAAGATAAACCGAAAAGGAACAAATAGGCCAGCAACTTTTAAACCACGATAGCTTGAGTCTTCAACCTCTGTGGGTGCTTGACAAACATCTATTGACTCCCCCATAAGCCGTCTAACCCATCAATTTCATTAAAATATCAATCACTTGGCCTAGAAGTTCTTTGAATCTAAGATAAACCGAAAAGGAACAAATAGGCCAACAACTTTTAAACCACGATTGCTTGAGTCTTCAACCTTTGTGGGTGGTTGACAAACATCTGTTGACTCCTCCATAAGCCGTCTAACCCATCAATTTCAAGACAACATCAATGACTTAGCCTAGAAGTTCTTTGAATCTAAGATAAAACGAAAAGGAACAAATAGGCCAACAACTTTTAAACCACGATTGCTTGAGTCTTCAACCTCTGTGGGTGCTTGACAAACATCTGTTGACACCCCCATTAGCCGTCTAACCCATGAATTTCACGAAAACATCAATCACTTGGCCTAGATGTTCTTTGAATCCATGATAAACTGAAATGGAACAAATATGCCTACAAGTTTTAAACGATTGCTTGAGTCTTCAACCTCTGTGGGTGCTTGACAAACATCTGTTGACTCCACTATAAGCCGTCTAACCTATGAATTTCACGAAAACATCAATCACTTGGCCTAGATGTTCCTTGAATGTACGATAAATAGAAATGGAACAAATATGCCTACAACTTTTAAACCACGATAGATTGAGTCTTCAACCTCCGTGGGTGCTTTGACAAACATCTGTTGATTCCCAAGCAAGCATCTAACCCATGTATTTCATTAAAACATGAATCACTTGGCCAAGAAGTTCTTTGAATCCAAGATAAACCGAAAAGGATCAAATAGGCCACCAACTTTTAAACCATGATTGCTTGAGTCTTCAACCTCTATGGGTGCTAGACAAACACTTGTTGACTCCCCCATAAGCCGTGTAACCCATCAATTTCATGAAAACATCAATGACTTGGCCTACAAGTTCCTGAATCCAAGATAAAACGAAAAGGAACAAATAGGCCAACAACTTTTAAACCACGATTTCTTGAGTCTCCAACCTCTGTGGGTGCTTGAAAAACATCTGCTGACACCCCCATAAGCCGTCTAACCCATCAATTTCATGAAAACATCAATCACTTGGCCTGGATGTTCTTTGAATCCATGATAAACAGAAATGGAACAAATATGCCTACAACTTTTAAACCATGATAGATTGAGTCTTCAACCTCCGTGGGTGCTTTGACAAACATATGTTGATTCCCCCGCAAGCCATCTAACCCATGTATTACATTAAAACATGAATCACTTGGCCTAGAAGTTTTTTGAATCCAAGATAAACTTAAAAGGAACAAAAGGCCAACAACTTTTAAACAACGATTGCATGAGTCTTCAACCTCTGTGGGTGCTTGATAAACATCTGTTGACTCCACTATAAGCCGTCACCCTTGAATTTCACGAAAATATCAATCACTTGGCGTAGAAGTTCTTTGAATCCAAGATAAGCTGAAAAGGAACAAATAGGCCAACAACTTTTGAACAAAGATTGCTTGAGTCATCAACCTCTTTGACTGCTTGACAAACATCTGTTGACTCCACTATAAGCCGTCACCCTTGAATTTCACGAAAACATCAATCACTTGGCTTAGATGTTCGTTGAATCTATGATATGTAGAAATGGAACAAATATGACTACAACTTTTAAACCACGATAGATTGAGTCTTCAACCTCCATGGGTGCTTTGACAAACATCTGTTGATTCCCAAGCAAGCCATCTAACCCAAGTATTACATTAAAACATGAATCACTTGGCCTAGAAGTTCTTTCAATCCAAGATCAACTGAAAAGGAACAAATAGGCCAACAACTATTGAACAACGATTGCTTGAGTCTTCAACCTCTTTGAGAGCTTTACAAACATCTGTTGACTCCCCTATAAGCCGTCTAACCCATGAATTTCACGAAAACATCAATCACTTGGCCTAGATGTTCTTTGAATCTATGAGAAATAGAAATGGAACAAATATGCCTACAACTTTTAAACCACGATAGATTGAGTCTTCAACCTCCGTGGGTGCATTGACAAACATCTGTTGATTCCACCGCAAGCCATCTAACCCATGTATTTCATGAAAACAAGAATCACTTGGCCTAGAAGTTCTTTCAATCCATGATAAACAGAAATGGAACAAATATGCCTACAACTTTTAAGCCACGATAGATTGAGTCTTCAACCACCGTGGGTGCTTTGACATACACATGTTGATTCCCCCGCATGCCATCTAACCCATGTATTACATTAAAACATGAATCACTTGGCCTAGAAGTTTTTTGAATCCAAGATAAACTTAAAAGGAACAAAAGGCCAACAACTTTTAAACAACGATTGCATGAGTCTTCAACCTCTGTGGGTGCTTGATAAACATCTGTTGACTCCCCAATAAGCCGTCTAACCCATGAATTTCACGAAAACATCAATCACTTGGCCTAGAAGTTCTTTCAATCCATGATAAACAGAAATGGAACAAATATGCCTACAACTTTTAAACCACGATAGATTGAGTCTTCAACCTCCGTGGGTGCTTTGACATACATTTGATGATTCCCCCTCAAGCCATCTAACCCATGTATTACATTAAAACATGAATCACTTGGCCTAGAAGTTCTTTGAATCCTGGATAAACAGAAAAGGAACAAATAGGCCAACAACTTTTAAACAACGATTGCTTGAGTCTTCAACCTCTGTGGGTGCTTGATAAACATCTGTTGACTCCCCTATAAACTGTCTAACCCATGAATTTCACGAAAACATCAATCACTTGGCCTAGATGTTCTTTGAATCCAAGATAAACTGAAAAGGAACAAATAGGCCAACAACTTTTAAACCACGATCACTTGAGTTTTCAACCTCCGTGGGTGGTTGACAAACATCTGTTGACTCCCCCATAAGCCGTCTCACCCATGAATTTCATGATAACTTGAATCACTTGGCCTAGATGTTCTTTGAATCCATGATAAACAGAAATGGAACAAATATGCCTACAACTGTTAACCCACGATGGATTGAGTCTTCAACCTCCGTGGGACCTTAACAAACATCAGTTGATTCCCCCACAATCCATCAAACCCATGTATTTCATGAAAACATGAATCACTTGGCCGAGAAGATCTTTCAATCCAGGATAAACTTAGAAGGAACAAATAGGCCAACAACTTTTAAACCGTGATAGCTTGAGCCTTCAACCTCCTTGGGTGCATTGGCAAACATTTGTTGATTCCCCCACAATCCATCAAACCCATGTATTTCATGAAAACATGAATCACTTGGCCGAGAAGTTCTTTCAATCCATGATAAACTTAGAAGGAACAAATAGGCCAACAACTTTTAAACCATGATAGCTTGAGCCTTCAACCTCCTTCTGCATTGACAAACATTTGTTAATTCCCCCGCAAGCCATCTAACCCATGTATTTCATGAAAACATGAATCTCTTGGCCTATATGTTCTTTTGATCCAAGATACACCAAAAACGAACAAATAGGCCAACAACTTTTAAACCACGATAGATTGAGTCTTTAACCACCGTGGGTGCTTGACAAACATCTGTTGACTCCCCCATAAGCCGTTTAACTCATCAATTTCATGAAAACATCAATCACTTGGCCTAGATATTCTTTGAATCCATGATAAACAGAAATGGAACAAATATCCATATAACTTTTAAACCATGATAGATTGAGTCTTCAACCTCCGTGGGTGCTTTGACAAACATCTGTTGATTCCGCCACAAGCCACCAAACCCATGTATTTCATGAGAACATGAATCACTTGGCCTAGAAGTTCTTTCAATCCATGATAAACCAATGGAACAAATATGCCCACAACTGTTAAACCACGATGGATTGAGTCTTCAACCTCCGTGGGTCCTTAACAAACATCAGTTGATTCCCCCACAAGCAATCTAAACCATGTATTACATTAAAACATGAATCACTTGGCCTACATGTTGTTTCAATCCAGGATAAACTTAAAAGGAACAAATAGGCCTACAACTCTTAAACCACGATAGCTTGAGCCTTCAACCTCCGTGGGTGCTTTGACAAACATCTGTTGATTCCCCCGCAAGCCATCTAACCCATGTATTTCATGAAATCAAGTATCACTTGACGTAGATGTTCTTTGAATCCATAACAAACGGAAATGGAACAAATATGCCTACAAATGATAAACAAGGATGGATGGAGTCTTCAACCTCCGTGGGTGCTTTGACAAACATCAGTTGATTCCCCCACAAGCCATCAATCCCATGTATTTAATGAAAACATCAATCACTTGGCCTAGATGTTCATTGAATCCATGATAAACAGAAACGGAACAAATATGCTTACAACTGTTAAACCACGATGGATTGAGTCTTCATCCTCTTTAGGTGCATGACAAACATCTGATGACTCCCCCATAAGCCGTCTAACCCATGAATTTCATGAAAACATGAATCATTTGGCCTAGATGTTCTTTGAATCCATGATAAACCGAAATGGAACAAATATGCCTACAACTTTTAAACCATGATAAATGAGTCTTCAACCTCTGTGTGTGCTTGACAAACTTCTGTTGACTCCCCCACAAGCCGTCTAACCCATCATTTTCATGAAAACATCAATCACTTGGCCTAGATGTTCATTGAATCCAAGATAAACAGAAATGGAACAAATATGCCTACAACTGTTAAACCACGATGGATTGAGTCTTCCACCTCCGTGGGCGCTTTGACAAACATCTGTTGATTCCCCCACAAGCCATCAAACCTATGTATTTCATATAAACATGAATCACTTGGCCTAGAAGTTCTTTCAATCCAAGATAAACAAAAATAGAACAAATATGCCTGCAACTTTTAAACCACGATAGATTGAGTCTTAAACCTCCGTGGGTGCTTTGACAAACAACTGTTGATTCCCAAGCAAGCCATCTAACCCACGTATTTCATTAAAACATGAATCACTTGGCCTAGAAGTTCTTTGAATCCAAGATAAACCGAAAAGGAACAAATAGGCCAGCAACTTTTAAACCACGATAGCTTGAGTCTTCAACCTCTGTGGGTGCTTGACAAACATCTATTGACTCCCCCATAAGCCGTCTAACCCATCAATTTCATTAAAATATCAATCACTTGGCCTAGAAGTTCTTTGAATCTAAGATAAACCGAAAAGGAACAAATAGGCCAACAACTTTTAAACCACGATTGCTTGAGTCTTCAACCTTTGTGGGTGGTTGACAAACATCTGTTGACTCCTCCATAAGCCGTCTAACCCATCAATTTCAAGAAAACATCATTGACTTAGCCTAGAAGTTCTTTGAATCTAAGATAAAACGAAAAGGAACAAATAGGCCAACAACTTTTAAACCACGATTGCTTGAGTCTTCAACCTCTGTGGGTGCTTGACAAACATCTGTTGACACCCCCATTAGCCGTCTAACCCATGAATTTCACGAAAACATCAATCACTTGGCCTAGATGTTCTTTGAATCCATGATAAACTGAAATGGAACAAATATGCCTACAAGTTTTAAACGATTGCTTGAGTCTTCAACCTCTGTGGGTGCTTGACAAACATCTGTTGACTCCACTATAAGCCGTCTAACCTATGAATTTCACGAAAACATCAATCACTTGGCCTAGATGTTCCTTGAATGTACGATAAATAGAAATGGAACAAATATGCCTACAACTTTTAAACCACGATAGATTGAGTCTTCAACCTCCGTGGGTGCTTTGACAAACATCTGTTGATTCCCAAGCAAGCATCTAACCCATGTATTTCATTAAAACATGAATCACTTGGCCAAGAAGTTCTTTGAATCCAAGATAAACCGAAAAGGATCAAATAGGCCACCAACTTTTAAACCATGACTGCTTGAGTCTTCAACCTCTATGGGTGCTAGACAAACACTTGTTGACTCCCCCATAAGCCGTGTAACCCATCAATTTCATGAAAACATCAATGACTTGGCCTACAAGTTCCTGAATCCAAGATAAAACGAAAAGGAACAAATAGGCCAACAACTTTTAAACCACGATTTCTTGAGTCTCCAACCTCTGTGGGTGCTTGAAAAACATCTGCTGACACCCCCATAAGCCGTCTAACCCATCAATTTCATGAAAACATCAATCACTTGGCCTAGATGTTCTTTGAATCCATGATAAACAGAAATGGAACAAATATGCCTACAACTTTTAAACCATGATAGATTGAGTCTTCAACCTCCGTGGGTGCTTTGACAAACATATGTTGATTCCCCCGCAAGCCATCTAACCCATGTATTACATTAAAACATGAATCACTTGGCCTAGAAGTTTTTTGAATCCAAGATAAACTTAAAAGGAACAAAAGGCCAACAACTTTTAAACAACGATTGCATGAGTCTTCAACCTCTGTGGGTGCTTGATAAACATCTGTTGACTCCCCAATAAGCCGTCTAACCCATGAATTTCACGAAAACATCAATCACTTGGCGTAGAAGTTCTTTGAATCCAAGATAAGCTAAAAAGGAACAAATAGGCCAACAACTTTTGAACAAAGATTGCTTGAGTCTTCAACCTCTTTGACTGCTTGACAAACATCTGTTGACTCCACTATAAGCCGTCTAACCCTTGAATTTCACGAAAACATCAATCACTTGGCCTAGATGTTCGTTGAATCTATGATAAGTAGAAATGGAACAAATATGACTACAACTTTTAAACCACGATAGATTGAGTCTTCAACCTCCATGGGTGCTTTGACAAACATCTGTTAATTCCCAAGCAAGCCATCTAACCCAAGTATTACATTAAAACATGAATCACTTGGCCTAGAAGTTCTTTCAATCCAAGATCAACTGAAAAGGAACAAATAGGCCAACAACTATTCAACAACGATTGCTTGAGTCTTCAACCTCTTTGAGAGCTTTACAAACATCTGTTGACTCCCCTATAAGCCGTCTAACCCATGAATTTCACGAAAACATCAATCACTTGGCCTAGATGTTCTTTGAATCTATGAGAAATAGAAATGGAACAAATATGCCTACAACTTTTAAACCACGATAGATTGAGTCTTCAACCTCCGTGGGTGCATTGACAAACATCTGTTGATTCCCCCGCAAGCCATCTAACCCATGTATTTCATGAAAACATGAATCACTTGGCCTAGAAGTTCTTTCAATCCATGATAAACAGAAATGGAACAAATATGCCTACAACTTTTAAACCACGATAGATTGAGTCTTCAATCTCCGTGGGTGCTTTGACATACACATGTTGATTCCCCCGCATGCCATCTAACCTATGTATTACATTAAAACATGAATCAGTTGGCCTAGAAGTTCTTTGACTCTAGGATAAACTTAAAAGGAACAAATAGGCCAACAACTTTTCAACCACGATTGCTTGAGTCTTCAACCTCCGTGGGTGCTTTGACAAACATCTGTTGATACCCCCGCAAGCCATCTACCCATGTATTTCCTAAAAACATGAATCACTTGGCCTATATATTCATTGAATCCATGATAAACCGAAATGGAACAAATATGCCTACAACTTTTAAACCACGATTGCTTCAGTCTTCAACCTCTGTGGGTGCTTGACAAACATCTGTTGACTACCCTATAAGCCGTCTAACCCATGAATTTCACAAAAACATCAATCACATGGCCTAGATGATCTTTGAATCTATGATAAATAGAAATGGAAAAAATATGCAGATAACTTTTAAACCACGATAGATTGAGTCTTCAACCTCTTTGAGAGCTTTACAAACATCTGTTGACTCCCCTATAAGCCGTCTAACCCATGAATTTCACGAAAACATCAATCACTTGGCCTAGATGTTCTTTGAATCTATGAGAAATAGAAATGGAACAAATATGCCTACAACTTTTAAACCACGATAGATTGAGTCTTCAACCTCCGTGGGTGCATTGACAAACATCTGTTGATTCCCCCGCAAGCCATCTAACCCATGTATTTCATGAAAACATGAATCACTTGGCCTAGAAGTTCTTTCAATCCATGATAAACAGAAATGGAACAAATATGCCTACAACTTTTAAACCACGATAGATTGAGTCTTCAATCTCCGTGGGTGCTTTGACATACACATGTTGATTCCCCCGCATGCCATCTAACCTATGTATTACATTAAAACATGAATCAGTTGGCCTAGAAGTTCTTTGACACTAGGATAAACTTAAAAGGAACAAATAGGCCAACAACTTTTCAACCACGATTGCTTGAGTCTTCAACCTCCGTGGGTGCTTTGGCAAACATCTGTTGATTCCCCCGCAAGCCATCTAACCCATGTATTACATGAAAACATGAATCGCTTGGCCTAGAAGTTCTTTGAATCCAAGATAAAGTCAAAAGGATCAAATAGGCCAACAACTTTTAAACCACGATTGCTTCAGTCTTCAACCTCTGTGGGTGCTTGACAAACATCTGTTGACTACCCTATAAGCCGTCTAACCCATGAATTTCACAAAAACATCAATCACATGGCCTAGATGATCTTTGAATCTATGATAAATAGAAATGGAAAAAATATGCAGATAACTTTTAAACCACGATAGATTGAGTCTTCAACCTCCGTGGGTGCATTGACAAACATCTGTTGATTTCCCCGCAAGCCATCTAACCCATGTATTTCATGAAAACATGAATCACTTGGCCTAGAAGTTCTTTCAATCCATGATAAACAGAAATGGAACAAATATGCCTACAACTTTTAAACCACGATAGATTGAGTCTTCAACCTCCGTGGGTGCTTTGACAAACATCTGTTGATTCCCCCGCAAGCCATCTACCCATGTATTTCCTGAAAACCTGAATCACTTGGCTTATATGTTCTTTGAATCCATGATAAACCGAAATGGAACAAATATGCCTACAACTTTTAAACCACGATGGATTGAGTCTTCAACCTCCGTGGGTGCTTTGACAAACATCTGTTGATTCCCCCGCAAGCCATCTAACCCATGTATTACATCAAAACATGAATCGCTTGGCCTAGAAGTTCTTTGAATCCAAGATAAAGTCAAAAGGAACAAATAGGCCAACAACTTTTAAACCACGATTGCTTGAGTCTTCAACCTCTGTGGGTGCTTGACAAACATCTGTTGACTCCCCTATAAGCCGTCTAACCCATGAATTTCACGAAAACATCAATCACATGGCCTAGATGTTCCTAGAATCTATGATAAATAGAAATGGAACAAATATGCCGATAACTTTTAAACTACGATAGATTGAGTCTTCAACCTCCGTGGGTGCATTGACAAACATCTGTTGATTCCCCCGCAAGCCATCTAACCCATGTATTTCATGAAAACATGAATCACTTGGCCTAGAAGTTCTTTCAATCCATGATAAACAGAAATGGAACAAATATGCCTACAACTTTTAAACCACGATAGATTGAGTCTTCAACCTCCGTGGGTGCTTTGACATACACATGTTGATTCCCCCGCATGCCATCTAACCTATGTATTTCTTTAAAACATGAATCAGTTGGCCTAGAATTTCTTTGACTCTAGGATAAACTTAAAAGGAACAAATAGGCCAACAACTTTTCAACCACGATTGTTTGAGTCTTCAACCTCCGTGTGTGCTTTGACAAACATCTGTTGATTCCCCCGCAAGCCATCTAACGCATGTATTTCATTAAAACATGAATCAGTTGGCCTAGAATTTCTTTGACTCTAGGTTAAACTTAAAAGGAACAAATAGGCCAACAACTTTTCAACCACGATTGCTTGAGTCTTCAACCTCCGTGGGTGATTTGCCAAACATCTGTTGATTCCCCCGCAAGCCATCCAACCCATGTATTTCATGAAAACATGAATCACTTGGCCTAGAAGTTCTTTCAATCCATGATAAACAGAAATGGAACAAATATGCCTACAACTTTTAAACCACGATAGATTGAGTCTTCAACCTCCGTGGGTGCTTTGTCGAACATATGTTGATTCCCCCGCAAGCCATCTAACCCATGTATTAGATTAAAACATGAATCACTTGGCCTATATGTTCTTTGAATCCATGATAAACAGAAATGGAAGTAATACGCGTACAACTTTTAAACAACGATAGATTGAGTCTTCAACCTCCGTGGGTGCTTTGACAAACATCTGTTGATTCCCCCGCAAGCCATCTAACCCATGTATTACATCAAAACATGAATCGCTTGGCCTAGAAGTTCTTTGAATCCAAGATAAACTCAAAAGGAACAAATAGGCCAACAACTTTTAAACCACGATTGCTTGAGTCTTCAACCTCTGTGGGTGCTTGACAAACATCTGTTGACTCCCCTATAAGCCGTCTAACCCACGAATTTCACGAAAACATCAATCACATGGCCTAGATGTTCTTTGAATCTATGATAAATAGAAATGGAACAAATATGCCGATAACTGTTAAACCACGATAGATTGAGTCTTCAACCTCCGTGGGTACATTGACAAACATCTGTTGATTTCCTCGCAAGCCATCTAACCCATGTATTTGATGAAAACATGAATCACTTAGCCTAGATGTTCTTTGAATCCATGATAAACAGAAATGGAACAAATATGCCCTCAACATTTAAACCACGATAGATTGAGTCTTCAACCTCCGTGGGTGCTTTGACATATACATGTTGATTCCCCCGCATGCCATCTAACCAATGTATTACATTAAAACATGAATCAGTTGGCCTAGAAGTTCTTTGACTCTAGGATAAACTTAAAAGGAACAAATAGGCCAACAACTTTTCAACCACGATTGCTTGAGTCTTCAACCTCTGTGGGTGCTTGACAAACATCTGTTGACTCCCCTATAAGCCGTCTAACCCATGAATTTCACGAAAACATCAATCACATGGCCTAGATGTTCTTTGAATCTATGATAAATAGAAATGGAACAAATATGCTGATAACTGTTAAACCATGATAGATTGAGTCTTCAACCTCCGTGGGTGCATTGACAAACATCTGTTGATTCCCTCGCAAGCCATCTAACCCATGTATTTCATGAAAACATGAATCACTTTGCCTAGATGTTCTTTGAATCCATGATAAACAGAAATGGAACAAATATGCCCACAACATTTAAACCACGATAGATTGAGTCTTCAACCTCCGTGGGTGCTTTGACATATACATGTTGATTCCCCCGCATGCCATCTAACCAATGTATTACATTAAAACATGAATCAGTTGGCCTAGAAGTTCTTTCAATCCATGATAAACAGAAATGGAACAAATAGGCCAACAACATTTCAACCACGATTGTTTGAGTCTTCAACCTCCGTGGGTGCTTTGACAAACATCTGTTGATTCCCCCGCAAGCCATCTCACCCATGTATTTCATGAAAACATGAATCACTTAGCCTAGATGTTCTTTGAATACATGATAAACAGAAATGGAACAAATATGCCTACAAATTGTAAACCACGATAGATTGAGTCTTCAACCTCCGTGGGTGCTTTGACATACACATGTTGATTCCCCCGCATGCCATCTAACCTATGTATTACATTAAAACATGAATCAGTTGGCCTAGAAGTTCTTTGACTCTAGGATAAACTTAAAAGGAACAAATAGGCCAACAACTTTTCAACCACGATTGCTTGAGTCTTCAACCTCTGTGGGTGCTTGACAAACATCTGTTGACTCCCTTATAAGCCGTCTCACCCATGAATTTCACGAAAACATCAATCACATGGCGTAGATGTTCTTTGAATCTACGATAAATAGAAATGGAACAAATAAGCCTATAACTTTTAAACCACGATAGATTGACTCTTCAACCTCCGTGGGTCCATTGACAAACATCTGTTAATTCCCCCGCATGCCATCTAACCCATGTATTTCATGAAAACATGAATCACTTGGCCTAGAAGTTCTTTGACTCAAGGATAAACTTAAAAGGAAAAACTAGGCCAACAACTTTTCAACCACGATTGCTTGAGTCTTCAACCTCCGTCGGTGCTTTGACAAACATCTGTTGATTCCCCCGCAAGCCATCTAACCCATGTATTTCCTGAAAACATGAATCACTTAGTCTAGATGTTCTTTGAATCCATGATAAACAGAAATGGAACAAATATGCCCACAACTTTTAAACCACGATAGATTGAGTCTTCAACCTCCGTGGGTGCTTTGTCGAACATATGTTGATTCCCCCGCAAGCCATCATATCCATGTATTAGATTAAAACATGAATCACTTGGCCTATATGTTCTTTGAATCCATGATAAACCGAAATGGAACAAATATGCCTACAACTTTTAAACCACGATAAATTGAGTCTTCAACCTCCGTGGGTGCTTCGACAAACATTTGTTGATTCCCCTGCAAGCCATCTAACCTATTTTTTGCATCAAAACATGAATCGCTTGGTCTAGAAGTTCTTTGAATCCAAGATAAACTCAAAAGGAACAAATAGGCCAACATTTTTTAAACCATGATTGCTTGAGTCTTCAACAGCTGTGGGTGCTAGACAAACATCTGTTGACTCCCCTATAAGCCGTCTAACCCGTGAATTTCACGAAAACATCAATCACATGGCCTAGATGTTCTTTGAATCTATGATAAATAGAAATGGAACAAATTTGCCGATAACTTTTAAACCACGATAGATTGAGTCTTCAACCTCCGTGGGTGCATTGACAAACATCTGTTAATTCCCCCGCAAGCCATCTAACCCATGTATTTCCTGAAAACATGAATCACTTAGCCTAGATGTTCTTTGAATCGATGATAAACAGAAATGGAACAAATATGCCCACAACTTTTAAACCACGATAGATTGAGTCTTCAACCTCCGTGGGTGCTTTGTCGAACATATGTTGATTCCCCCGCAAGCCATCTAACCCATGTATTAGATTAAAACATGAATCACTTGGCCTATATGTTCTTTGAATCCATGATAAACCGAAATGGAAGTAATACGCCTACAACTTTTAATCCACGATAGATTGAGTCTTCAACCTCCGTGGGTGCATTGACATACATCTGTTGATTCCGTCGCAAGCCATCTAACCCATGTATTTCATGAAAACATGAATCACTTAGCCTAGATGTTCTTTGAATCTATGATAAATAGAAATGGAACAAATATGCCGATAACTTTTAAACCACGATAGATTGAGTCTTCAACCTCCGTGGGTCCATTGACAAACATCTGTTAATTCCCTCGCATGCCATCTAACCCATGTATTTCATGAAAACATGAATCACTTGGCCTAGAAGTTCTTTGACTCTAGGATAAACTTAAATGGAACAAATAGGCCAACAACTTTTCAACCACGATTGCTTGAGTCTTCAACCTCCGTCGGTTCTTTGACAAACATCTGTTCATTCCCCCGCATGCCATCTAACCCATGTATTTCCTGAAAACATGAATCACTTAGCCTGGATGTTCTATGAATCCATGATAAACAGAAATGGAACAAATATGCCCACAACTTTTAAACCACGATAGATTGAGTCTTCAACCTCCGTTGGTGCTTTGTCGAACATATGTTGATTCCCCCGCAAGCCATCATATCCATGTATTACATTAAAACATGAATCACTTGGCCTATATGTACTTTGAATCCATGATAAACCGAAATGGAACAAATATGCCTACAACTTTTAAACCACGATAGATTGAGTCTTCAACCTCCGTGGGTGCTTTGACAAACATCTGTTGATTACCGCGCAAGCCATCTAACCTATGTTTTGCTTCAAAACATGAATCGCTTGGCCTAGAAGTTCTTTGAATCCAAGATAAACTCAAAAGGAACAAATAGGCCAACAACTTTTAAACCACGATTGCTTGAGTCTTCAACTGCTGTGGGTGCTTGACAAACATCTGTTGACTCCCCTATAAGCCGTCTAACCCATGAATTTCTCGAAAACATCAATCACATGGCCTAGATGTTCATTGAATCTATGATAAATAGAAATGGAACAAATTTGCCCATAACTTTTAAACCACGATAGATTGAGTCTTCAACCACCGTGGGTGCATTGACAAACATCTGTTAATTCCCCCGCAAGCCATCTAACCCATGTATTAAATTAAAACATGAATCACTTGGCCTATATATTCTTTGAATCCATGATAAACCGAAATGGAACAAATATGCCTACAACTTTTAGACCACGATAGATTGAGTCTTCAACCTCCATGGGTGCTTTGACAAACGTCTGTTGATTCCCCCGCAAGCCATCTAACCCATGTATTAAATTAAAACATGAATCACTTGGCCTATATATTCTTTGAATCCATGATAAACCGAAATGGAACAAATATGCCTACAACTTTTAAACCACGATAGATTGAGTCTTCAACCTCCGTGCGTGCTTTGACAAACATCTGTTGATTCCCCTGCAAGCCATCTAACGTATGTTTTGCATCAAAACATGAATCGCTTGGCCTAGAAGTTCTTTGAATCCAAGATAAACTCAAAAGGAACAAATAGGCCAACAACTTTTAAACCACGATAGATTGAGTCTTCAACCTCCGTGGGTGCTTTGACAAACATCTGTTGATTCCCCTGCAAGCCATCTAACCCATTTATTTCCTGAAAACATGAATCACTTAGCCTAGATGTTCTTTGAATCCATGATAAACAGAAATGGAACAAATATGCCCACAACTTTTAAACCACGATAGATTGAGTCTTCAACCTCCGTGGGTGCATTGACAAACATCTGTTAATTCCCCCGCAAGCCATCTAACCTGTGTATTAAATTAAAACATGAATCACTTGGCCTATATGCTCTTTGAATCCATGATAAACCGAAATGGAACAAATATGTCTACAACTTTTAAACCATGATAGATTGAGTCTTCAACCTCCGTGGGTGCTTTGACAAGCATCTGTTGATTCCCCCGCAAGCCATCTAACCTATGTATTGCATCAAAACATGAATCGCTTGGCCTAGAAGTTCTTTGAATCCAAAACAAACTCAAAAGGAACAAATAGGCCAACAACTTTTAAACCACGATTGCTTGAGTCTTCAACCTCTGTGGGTGCTTGACAAACATCTGTTGACTCCCCTATAAGCCGTCTAACCCATGAATTTCACGAAAACATCAATGACATGGCGTAGATGTTCTTTGAATCTATGATAAATAGAAATGCAACAAATATGCCGATAACTTTTAAACCACGGTAGATTGAGTCTTCAACCTCCGTGGGTGCATTGACAAACATCTGTTGATTCCCCCGCAAGCCATCTAACCCATGTATTTCATGAAAACATGAATCACTTGACCTAGAAGTTCTTTCAATCCATAATAAACAGAAATGGAACAAATATGCCTACAAGTTTTAAACCACGATAGATTGAGTCTTCAACCTCCGTGGGTGCTTTGACATACACATGTTGATTCCCCCGCATGCCATCTAACCTATGTATTACATTAAAACATGAATCAGTTGGCCTAGAAGTTCTTTGACTCTAGGATAAACTTAAAAGGAACAAATAGGCCAACAACTTTTAAACCACGATTGCTTGAGTCTTCAACCTCTGTGGGTGCTTGACAAACATCTGTTGACTCCCCTATAAGCCGTCTAACCCATGAATTTCACGAAAACATCAATGACATGGCGTAGATGTTCTTTGAATCTATGATAAATAGAAATGGAACAAATATGCCGATAACTTTTAAACCACGATAGATTGAGTCTTCAACCTCCGTGGGTCCATTGACAAACATCTGTTAATTCCCCCGCAAGCCATCTAACCCATGTATTTCATGAAAACATGAATCACTTGGCCTAGAAGTTCTTTGAATCCAAGATAAACTCAAAAGGAACAAATAGGCCAACAACTTTTAAACCACGATTGCTTGATTCTTCAACCTCTGTGGGTGCTTGACAAACATCTGTTGACTCCCCTATAAGCCGTCTAACCCATGAATTTCACGAAAACATCAATCACATAGCGTAGATGTTCTTTGAATCTATGACAAATAGAAATGGAACAAATATGCCGATAACTTTTAAACCACGATAGATTGAGTCTTCAACCTCCGTGGGTCCATTGACAAACATCTGTTAATTCCCCCGCAAGCCATCTAACCCATGTATTTCATGAAAACATGAATCACTTGGCCTAGAAGTTCTTCGACTCTAGGATAAACTTAAATGGAACAAATAGGCCAACAACTTTTCAACCACGATTGCTTGAGTCTTCAACCTCTGTGGGCGCTTGACAAACATCTGTTGACACCCCTATCAGCCGTCTAACCGATGAATTTCACGAAAACATCAATCAAATGGCGTAGATGTTCTTTGAATCTATGATAAATAGAAATGGAACAAATATGCCGATAACTTTTAAACCACGATAGATTGAGTCTTCAACCTCCGTGGGTCCATTGACAAACATCTGATAATTCCCCCGCATGCCATCTAACCCATGTATTTCATGAAAACATGAATCACTTGGCCTAGAAGTTCTTTGACTCTAGGATAAACTTAAATGGAACAAATAGGCCAACAACTTTTCAACCACGATTGCTTGAGTCTTCAACCTCCGTCGGTGCTTTGACAAACATCTGTTCATTCCCCCGCATGCCATCTAACCCATGTATTTCCTGAAAACATGAATCACTTAGCCTAGATGTTCTATGAATCCATGATAAACAGAAATGGAACAAATATGCCCACAACTTTTAAATCACGATAGATTGAGTCTTCAACCTCCGTTGGTGCTTTGTCGAACATATGTTGATTCCCCCGCAAGCCATCATATCCATGTATTACATTAAAACATGAATCACTTGGCCTATATGTTCTTTGAATCCATGATAAACCGAAATGGAACAAATATGCCTACAACTTTTAAACCACGATAGATTGAGTCTTCAACCTCCGTGGGTGCTTTGACAAACATCTGTTGATTACCACGCAAGCCATCTAACCTATGTTTTGCTTCAAAACATGAATCGCTTGGCCTAGAAGTTCTTTGAATCCAAGATAAACTCAAAAGGAACAAATAGGCCAACAACTTTTAAACCACGATTGCTTGAGTCTTCAACTGCTGTGGGTGCTTGACAAACATCTGTTGACTCCCCTATAAGCCGTCTAACCCATGAATTTCTCGAAAACATCAGTCACATGGCCTAGATGTTCATTGAATCTATGATAAATAGAAATGGAACAAATTTGCCCATAACTTTTAAACCACGATAGATTGAGTCTTCAACCTCCGTGGGTGCATTGACAAACATCTGTTAATTCCCCCGCAACCCATCTAACCCATGTATTAAATTAAAACATGAATCACTTGGCCTATATATTCTTTGAATCCATGATAAACCGAAATGGAACAAATATGCCTACAACTTTTAGACCACGATAGATTGAGTCTTCAACCTCCGTGGGTGCTTTGACAAACATCTGTTGATTCCCCCGCAAGCCATCTAACCCATGTATTTCCTGAAAACATGAATCACTTAGCCTAGATGTTCTTTGAATCCATGATAAACCGAAATGGAACAAATATGCCTACAACTTTTAAACCACGATAGATTGAGTCTTCAACCTCCGTGCGTGCTTTGACAAACATCTGTTGATTCCCCTGCAAGCCATCTAACCTATGTTTTGCATCAAAACATGAATCGCTTGGCCTAGAAGTTCTTTGAATCCAAGATAAACTCAAAAGAACAAATAGGCCAACAACTTTTAAACCACAATAGATTGAGTCTTCAACCTCCGTGGGTGCTTTGACAAACATCTGTTGATTCCCCTGCAAGCCATCTAACCCATGTATTTCCTGAAAACATGAATCACTTAGCCTAGATGTTCTTTGAATCCATGATAAACAGAAATGGAACAAATATGCCCACAACTTTTAAACCACGATAGATTGAGTCTTCAACCTCCGTGGGTACTTTGTCGAACATATGTTGATACCCCCGCAAGCCATCTAACCCATGTGTTAGATTAAAACATGAATCACTTGGCCTAGAAGTTCTTTGACTCTAGGATAAACTTAAAAGGAACCAATAGGCCAACAACTTTTCAACCACGATTACTTGAGTCTTCAACCTCCATGGTTGCTTTGACAAACATCTGTTGATCCCCCCCCAAGCCATCTAACCCATGTATTTCATGAAAACATGAATCACTTAGCCTAGATGTTCTTTGAATCCATGTTAAACAGAAATGGAACAAATTTGCCCACAACTTTTAAACCACGATAGATTGAGTCTTCAACCTCCGTGGGTGCTTTGTCGAACATATGTTGATTCCCCCGCAAGCAATCAAACCCATGTATTAGATTAAAACATGAATCACTTGGCCTATATGTTCTTTGAATCCATGATAAACCGAAATGGAACAAATATGCCTACAACTTTTAAATCCACGATAGATTGAGTCTTCAACCTCCGTGTGTGCTTTGACAAACATCTCGTTGATTCCCCATAAGCCATCTAACCCATGTATTACATCAAAACATGAATCGCTTGGCCTAGAAGTTCTTCGAATCCAAGATAAACTCAAAAGGAACAAATAGGCCAACAACTTTTAAACCACGATTGCTTGAGTCTTCAACCTCTGTGGGTGCTTGACAAACATCTGTTGACTCCTATAAGCCGTCTAACCCACGAATTTCACGAAAACATCAATCACATGGCCTAGATGTTCTTTGAATCTATGATAAATAGAAATGGAACAAAAATGCCGATAACTTTGAAACCACGATAGATTGAGTCTTCAACCGCGGTGGGTGCTTGACAAACATCTGTTGACTCCCCTATAAGTCGTCAAACCCATGAATTTCACGAAAACATCAATCATATGGCCTAGATGTTCTTTGAATCTATGATAAATAGAAATGGAACAAATTTGCCGATAACTTTTAAACCACGATAGATTGAGTCTTCAACCTCCGTGGGTGCATTGACAAACATCTGTTAATTCCCCCGCAAGCCATCTAACCCATGTATTAAATTAAAACATGAATCACTTGGCCTATATGTTCTTTGAATCCATGATAAACCGAAATGGAACAAATATGCCTACAACTTTTAGACCACGATAGATTGAGTCTTCAACCTCCGTGGGTGCTTTGACAAACATCTGTTGATTCCCCCGCAAGCCATCTAACCTATGTATTTCCTGAAAACATGAATCACTTAGCCTAGATGTTCTTTGACTCTAGGATAAACTTAAAAGGAACAAATAGGCCAACAACTTTTCAACCACGATAGATTGAGTCTTCAACCTCCGTGGGTGCTTTGACATACACATGTTGATTCCCCGCATGCCATCTAACCTATGTATTACATTAAAACATGAATCAGTTGGCCTAGAAGTTCTTTGACTCTAGGATAAACTGAAAAGGAACCAATAGGCCAACAACTTTTCAACCACGATTGCTTGAGTCTTCAACCTCCGTGGGTGCTTTGACAAACATCTGTTGATTCCCCCGCAAGCCATCTAACCCATGTATTTCATGAAAACATCAATCACTTAGCCTAGATGTTCTTTGAATCCATGATAAACAGAAATGGAACAAATATGCCCACAACTTTTAAACCACGATAGATTGAGTCTTCAACCTCCGTGGGTACTTTGTCGAACATATGTTGATACCCCCGCAAGCCATCTAACCCATGTGTTAGATTAAAACATGAATCACTTGGCCTAGAAGTTCTTTGACTCTAGGATAAACTTAAAAGGAACCAATAGGCCAACAACTTTTCAACCACGATTACTTGAGTCTTCAACCTCCATGGTTGCTTTGACAAACATCTGTTGATCCCCCCCCAAGCCATCTAACCCATGTATTTCATGAAAACATGAATCACTTAGCCTAGATGTTCTTTGAATCCATGTTAAACATAAATGGAACAAATTTGCCCACAACTTTTAAACCACGATAGATTGAGTCTTCAACCTCCGTGGGTGCTTTGTCGAACATATGTTGATTCCCCCGCAAGCCATCAAACCCATGTATTAGATTAAAACATGAATCACTTGGCCTATATGTTCTTTGAATCCATGATAAACCGAAATGGAACAAATATGCCTACAACTTTTAAATCACGATAGATTGAGTCTTCAACCTCCGTGTGTGCTTTGACAAACATCTGTTGATTCCCCCGCAAGCCATCTAACCCATGTATTACATCAAAACATGAATCGCTTGGCCTAGAAGTTCTTCGAATCCAAGATAAACTCAAAAGGAACAAATAGGCCAACAACTTTTAAACCACGATTGCTTGAGTCTTCAACCTCTGTGGGTGCTTGACAAACATCTGTTGACTCCCCTATAAGCCGTCTAACCCACGAATTTCACGAAAACATCAATCACATGGCCTAGATGTTCTTTGAATCTATGATAAATAGAAATGGAACAAATATGCCGATAACTTTTAAACCACGATAGATTGAGTCTTCAACCTCCGTGGGTGCATTGACAAACATCTGTTGATTGCCCCGCAAGCCATCTAACCCATGTATTTCATGAAAACATGAATCACTTGGCCTAGAAGTTCTTTCAATCAATGATAAACAGAAATGGAACAAATAGGCCAACAACTTTTAAACCATGATTGCTTGAGTCTTCATCCTCTGTGGGTGCTTGACAAACATCTCTTGACTCCTCTATAAGCCGTCTAACCCACGAATTTCACGAAAACATCAATCACATGGCCTAGATGTTCTTTGAATCTATGATAAATAGAAATGGAACAAATATGCCGATAACTGTTAAACCACGATAGATTGAGTTTTCAACCTCCGTGGGTGCATTGACAAACATCTGTTGATTCCCCCGCAAGCCATCTAACCCATGTATTTCATGAAAACATGAATCACTTAGCCTAGATGTTCTTTGAATCCATGATAAACAGAAATGGAACAAATATGCCCACAACATTTAAACCACGATAGATTGAGTCTTCAACCTCCGTGGGTGCTTTGACATATACATGTTGATTCCCCCGCATGCCATCTAAACTATGTATTACATTAAAACATGAATCAGTTGGCCTAGAAGTTCTTTGACTCTAGGATAAACTTAAAAGGAACAAATAGGCCAACAACTTTTCAACCACGATTGCTTGAGTCTTCAACCTCCGTGGGTGTTTTGACAAACATCTGTTGATTCCCCCGCAAGCCATCTAACCCATGTATTTCATGAAAACATGAATCACTTAGCCTAGATGTTCTTTGAGTCCATGATAAACAGAAATGGAACAAATATGCCCACAACTTTTAAACCACGATAGATTGAGTCTTCAACCTCCGTGGGTGCTTTGTCGAACATATGTTGAGTCCCCCGCAAGCCATCATATCCATGTATTAGATTAAAACATGAATCCCTTGGCCTATATGTTCTTTGAATCCATGATAAACCGAAATGGAACAAATATGCCTACAACTTTTAAACAACGATAGATTGAGTCTTCAACCTCTGTGGGTGCTTTGACAAACATCTGTTGATTCCCCCGCAAGCCATCTAACCTATGTTTTGCATCAAAACATGAATCGCTTGGCCTAGAAGTTCTTTGAATCCAAGATAAACTCAAAAGGAACAAATAGTCCAACAACTTTTAAACCACGATTGCTTGAGTCTTCAACCGCTGTGGGTGCTTGACAAACATCTGTTGACTCCCCTATAAGTCGTCAAACCCATGAATTTCACGAAAACATCAATCATATGGCCTAGATGTTCTTTGAATCTATGATAAATAGAAATGGAACAAATTTGCCGATAACTTTTAAACCACGATAGATTGAGTCTTCAACCTCCGTGGGTGCATTGACAAACATCTGTTAATTCCCCCGCAAGCCATCTAACCCATGTATTAAATTAAAACATGAATCACTTGGCCTATATGTTCTTTGAATCCATGATAAACCGAAATGGAACAAATATGCCTACAACTTTTAGACCACGATAGATTGAGTCTTCAACCTCCGTGGGTGCTTTGACAAACATCTGTTGATTCCCCATAAGCCATCTAACCTATGTATTTCCTGAAAACATGAATCACTTAGCCTAGATGTTCTTTGACTCTAGGATAAACTTAAAAGGAACAAATAGGCCAACAACTTTTCAACCACGATAGATTGAGTCTTCAACCTCCGTGGGTGCTTTGACATACACATGTTGATTCCCCCGCATGCCATCTAACCTATGTATTACATTAAAACATGAATCAGTTGGCCTAGAAGTTCTTTGACTCTAGGATAAACTGAAAAGGAACCAATAGGCCAACAACTTTTCAACCACGATTGCTTGAGTCTTCAACCTCCGTGGGTGCTTTGACAAACATCTCGTTGATTCCCCATAAGCCATCTAACCCATGTATTTCATGAAAACATCAATCACTTAGCCTAGATGTTCTTTGAATCCATGATAAACAGAAATGGAACAAATATGCCCACAACTTTTAAACCACGATAGATTGAGTCTTCAACCTCCGTGGGTACTTTGTCGAACATATGTTGATACCCCCGCAAGCCATCTAACCCATGTGTTAGATTAAAACATGAATCACTTGGCCTAGAAGTTCTTTGACTCTAGGATAAACTTAAAAGGAACCAATAGGCCAACAACTTTTCAACCACGATTACTTGAGTCTTCAACCTCCATGGTTGCTTTGACAAACATCTGTTGATCCCCCCCCAAGCCATCTAACCCATGTATTTCATGAAAACATGAATCACTTAGCCTAGATGTTCTTTGAATCCATGTTAAACAGAAATGGAACAAATTTGCCCACAACTTTTAAACCACGATAGATTGAGTCTTCAACCTCCGTGGGTGCTTTGTCGAACATATGTTGATTCCCCCGCAAGCCATCAAACCCATGTATTAGATTAAAACATGAATCACTTGGCCTATATGTTCTTTGAATCCATGATAAACCGAAATGGAACAAATATGCCTACAACTTTTAAATCACGATAGATTGAGTCTTCAACCTCCGTGTGTGCTTTGACAAACATCTGTTGATTCCCCCGCAAGCCATCTAACCCATTTATTACATCAAAACATGAATCGCTTGGCCTAGAAGTTCTTCGAATCCAAGATAAACTCAAAAGGAACAAATAGGCCAACAACTTTTAAACCACGATTGCTTGAGTCTTCAACCTCTGTGGGTGCTTGACAAACATCTGTTGACTCCCCTATAAGCCGTCTAACCCACGAATTTCACGAAAACATCAATCACATGGCCTAGATGTTCTTTGAATCTATGATAAATAGAAATGGAACAAAAATGCCGATAACTTTGAAACCACGATAGATTGAGTCTTCAACCGCTGTGGGTGCTTGACAAACATCTGTTGACTCCCCTATAAGTCGTCAAACCCATGAATTTCACGAAAACATCAATCATATGGCCTAGATGTTCTTTGAATCTATGATAAATAGAAATGGAACAAATTTGCCGATAACTTTTAAACCACGATAGATTGAGTCTTCAACCTCCGTGGGTGCATTGACAAACATCTGTTAATTCCCCCGCAAGCCATCTAACCCATGTATTAAATTAAAACATGAATCACTTGGCCTATATGTTCTTTGAATCCATGATAAACCGAAATGGAACAAATATGCCTACAACTTTTAGACCACGATAGATTGAGTCTTCAACCTCCGTGGGTGCTTTGACAAACATCTGTTGATTCCCCCGCAAGCCATCTAACCTATGTATTTCCTGAAAACATGAATCACTTAGCCTAGATGTTCTTTGACTCTAGGATAAACTTAAAAGGAACAAATAGGCCAACAACTTTTCAACCACGATAGATTGAGTCTTCAACCTCCGTGGGTGCTTTGACATACACATGTTGATTCCCCCGCATGCCATCTAACCTATGTATTACATTAAAACATGAATCAGTTGGCCTAGAAGTTCTTTGACTCTAGGATAAACTGAAAAGGAACCAATAGGCCAACAACTTTTCAACCACGATTGCTTGAGTCTTCAACCTCCGTGGGTGCTTTGACAAACATCTGTTGATTCCCCCGCAAGCCATCTAACCCATGTATTTCATGAAAACATCAATCACTTAGCCTAGATGTTCTTTGAATCCATGATAAACAGAAATGGAACAAATATGCCCACAACTTTTAAACCACGATAGATTGAGTCTTCAACCTCCGTGGGTACTTTGTCGAACATATGTTGATACCCCCGCAAGCCATCTAACCCATGTGTTAGATTAAAACATGAATCACTTGGCCTAGAAGTTCTTTGACTCTAGGATAAACTTAAAAGGAACCAATAGGCCAACAACTTTTCAACCACGATTACTTGAGTCTTCAACCTCCATGGTTGCTTTGACAAACATCTGTTGATCCCCCCCCAAGCCATCTAACCCATGTATTTCATGAAAACATGAATCACTTAGCCTAGATGTTCTTTGAATCCATGTTAAACAGAAATGGAACAAATTTGCCCACAACTTTTAAACCACGATAGATTGAGTCTTCAACCTCCGTGGGTGCTTTGTCGAACATATGTTGATTCCCCCGCAAGCCATCAAACCCATGTATTAGATTAAAACATGAATCACTTGGCCTATATGTTCTTTGAATCCATGATAAACCGAAATGGAACAAATATGCCTACAACTTTTAAATCACGATAGATTGAGTCTTCAACCTCCGTGTGTGCTTTGACAAACATCTGTTGATTCCCCCGCAAGCCATCTAACCCATGTATTACATCAAAACATGAATCGCTTGGCCTAGAAGTTCTTCGAATCCAAGATAAACTCAAAAGGAACAAATAGGCCAACAACTTTTAAACCACGATTGCTTGAGTCTTCAACCTCTGTGGGTGCTTGACAAACATCTGTTGACTCCCCTATAAGCCGTCTAACCCACGAATTTCACGAAAACATCAATCACATGGCCTAGATGTTCTTTGAATCTATGATAAATAGAAATGGAACAAATATGCCGATAACTTTTAAACCACGATAGATTGAGTCTTCAACCTCCGTGGGTGCATTGACAAACATCTGTTGATTGCCCCAAGAAGCCATCTAACCCATGTATTTCATGAAAACATGAATCACTTGGCCTAGAAGTTCTTTCAATCAATGATAAACAGAAATGGAACAAATAGGCCAACAACTTTTAAACCAAGATTGCTTGAGTCTTCATCCTCTGTGGGTGCTTGACAAACATCTCTTGACTCCTCTATAAGCCGTCTAACCCACGAATTTCACGAAAACATCAATCACATGGCCTAGATGTTCTTTGAATCTATGATAAATAGAAATGGAACAAATATGCCGATAACTGTTAAACCACGATAGATTGAGTTTTCAACCTCCGTGGGTGCATTGACAAACATCTGTTGATTCCCCCGCAAGCCATCTAACCCATGTATTTCATGAAAACATGAATCACTTAGCCTAGATGTTCTTTGAATCCATGATAAACAGAAATGGAACAAATATGCCCACAACATTTAAACCACGATAGATTGAGTCTTCAACCTCCGTGGGTGCTTTGACATATACATGTTGATTCCCCCGCATGCCATCTAAACTATGTATTACATTAAAACATGAATCAGTTGGCCTAGAAGTTCTTTGACTCTAGGATAAACTTAAAAGGAACAAATAGGCCAACAACTTTTCAACCACGATTGCTTGAGTCTTCAACCTCCGTGGGTGTTTTGACAAACATCTGTTGATTCCCCCGCAAGCCATCTAACCCATGTATTTCATGAAAACATGAATCACTTAGCCTAGATGTTCTTTGAGTCCATGATAAACAGAAATGGAACAAATATGCCCACAACATTTAAACCACGATAGATTGAGTCTTCAACCTCCGTGGGTGCTTTGACATATACATGTTGATTCCCCCGCATGCCATCTAACCTATGTATTACATTAAAACATGAATCAGTTGGCCTAGAAGTTCTTTGACTCTAGGATAAACTTAAAAGGAACAAATAGGCCAACAACTTTTCAACCACGATTGCTTGAGTATTCAACCTCTGTGGGTGCTTGACAAACATCTGTTGACTCCCCGATAAGCCGTCTAACCCATGAATTTCACGAAAACATCAATCACATGGCGTAGATGTTCTTTGAATCTATGATAAATAGAAATGGAACAAATATGCCGAAAACTTTTAAACCACGATAGATTGAGTCTTCAACCTCCGTGGGTCCATTGACAAACATCTGTTAATTCCCCCGCAGGCCATCTAACCCATGTATTTCATGAAATCATGAATCACTAGGCCTAGAAGTTCTTCGACCCTAGGATACACTTAAAAGGAACAAATAGGCCAACAACTTTTCAACCACGATTGCTTGAGTCTTCAACCTCCGTGGGTGCTTTGACAAACATCTGTTGATTTCCCCGCAAGCCATCTAACCCATGTATTTCATGAAAACATGAATCACTTAGCCTAGATGTTCTTTGAATCCATGATAAACAGAAATGGAACAAATATGCCCACAACTTTTAAACCACGATAGATTGAGTCTTCAACCTCCGTGGGTGCTTTGTCGAACATATGTTGATTCCCCCGCAAGCCATCATATCCATGTATTAGATTAAAACATGAATCACTTGGCCAATATGTTCTTTGAATCCATGATAAACAGAAATGGAACAAATATGCCCACAACATTTAAACCACGATAGATTGAGTCTTCAACCTCCGTGGGTGCTTTGACATATACATGTTGATTCCCCCGCATGCCATCTAACCTATGTATTACATTAAAACATGAATCAGTTGGCCTAGAAGTTCTTTGACTCTAGGATAAACTTAAAAGGAACAAATAGGCCAACAACTTTTCAACCACGATTGCTTGAGTCTTCAACCTCCGTGGGTGCTTTGACAAACATCTGTTGATTCCCCCGCAAGCCATCTAACCCATGTATTTCATGAAAACATGAATCACTTGGCCTAGAAGTTCTTTCAATCCATGATAAACAGAAATGGAACAAATATGCCTACAAATTGTAAACCACGATAGATTGAGTCTTCAACCTCTGTGGGTGCTTTGACATACACATGTTGATTCCCCCGCATGCCATCTAACCTATGTATTACATTAAAACATGAATCAGTTGGCCAAGAAGTTCTTTGACTCTAGGATAAACTTAAAAGGAACAAATAGGCCAACAACTTTTCAACCACGATTGCTTGAGTCTTCAACCTCCGTGGGTGTTTTGACAAACATCTGTTGATTCCCCCGCAAGCCATCTAACCCATGTATTTCATGAAAACATGAATCACTTAGCCTAGATGTTCTTTGAGTCCATGATAAACAGAAATGGAACAAATATGCCCACAACATTTAAACCACGATAGATTGAGTCTTCAACCTCCGTGGGTGCTTTGACATATACATGTTGATTCCCCCGCATGCCATCTAACCTATGTATTAAATTAAAACATGAATCAGTTGGCCTAGAAGTTCTTTGACTCTAGGATAAACTTAAAAGGAACAAATAGGCCAACAACTTTTCAACCACGATTGCTTGAGTCTTCAACCTCCGTGGGTGCTTTGACAAACATCTGTTGATTCCCCCGCAAGCCATCTAACCCATGTATTTCATGAAAACATGAATCACTTGGCCTAGAAGTTCTTTCAGTCCATGATAAACAGAAATGGAACAAATATGCCTACAAATTGTAAACCACGATAGATTGAGTCTTCAACCTCTGTGGGTGCTTTGACATACACATGTTGATTCCCCCGCATGCCATCTAACCTATGTATTACATTAAAACATGAATCAGTTGGCCTAGAAGTTCTTTGAGTCTAGGATAAACTTAAATGGAACAAATAGGCCAACAACTTTTCAACCACGATTGCTTGAGTCTTCAACCTCCGTGGGTGCTTTGACAAACATCTGTTGATTCCCCCGCAAGCCATCTAACCCATGTATTTCATGAAAACATCAATCACTTAGCCTAGATGTTCTTTGAATCGATGATAAACAGAAATGGAACAAATATGCCCACAACTTTTAAACCACGATAGATTGAGTCTTCAACCTCCGTGGGTACTTTGTCGAACATATGTTGATTCCCCCGCATGCCATCTAACCCATGTATTACATTAAAACATGAATCAGTTGGCCTAGAAGTTCTTTGACTCGAGGATAAACTTAAAAGGAACAAATAGGCCAACAACTTTTCAACCCCGATTGCTTGAGTCTTCAACCTCCGTGGGTGCTTTGACAAACATCTGTTGATTCCCCCGCAAGCCATCTAACCCATGTATTTCATGAAAACATCAATCACTTAGCCTAGATGTTCTTTGAATCGATGATAAACAGAAATGGAACAAATATGCCCACAACTTTTAAACCACGATAGATTGAGTCTTCAACCTCCGTGGGTACTTTGTCGAACATATGTTGATTCCCCCGCAAGCCATCAAACCCATGTATTAGATTAAAACATGAATCACTTGGCCTAGAAGTTCTTTGAGTCTAGGATAAACTTAAAAGGAACAAATAGGCCAACAACTTTTCAACCACGATTGCTTGAGTATTCATCCACTGTGGGTGCTTGACAAACATCTCTTGACTCCCCTGTAAGCCGCCTAACCCATGAATTTCACGAAAACATCAATCACATGGCCTAGATGTTCTTTGAATCTATGATAAATAGAAATGGAACAAATATGCCGATAACTTTTAAACCACGATAGATTGAGTCTTCAACCTCCGTCGGTGCATTGACAAACATCTGTTGAATCCCCCGCAAGCCATCTAACCCATGTATTTCATGAAAACATGAATCACTTGGCCTAAAAGTTCTTTCAATCCATGATAAACAGAAATGGAACAAATATGCTTACAACTTTTAAACCACGATAGATTGAGTCTTCAACCTCCGTGGGTGCTTTGACATACACATGTTGATTCCCCCGCATGCCATCTAACCTATGTATTACATTAAAACATGAATCAGTTGGCCTAGAAGTTCTTTGACTCTAGGATAAACATAAAAGGAACAAATAGGCCAACAACTTTTCAACCACGATTGCTTGAGTCTTCAACCTCCGTGGGTGCTTTGACAAACATCTGTTGATTCCCCCGCAAGCCATCTAACCCATGTATTTCCTGAAAACATGAATCACTTAGCCTAGATGTTCTTTGAATCCATGATAAACAGAAATGGAACAAATATGCCCACAACTTTTAAACCACGATAGATTGAGTCTTCAACCTCCGTGGGTGCTTTGTCGAACATATGTTGATTCCCCCGCAAGCCATCTAACCCATGTATTAGATTAAAACATGAATCACTTGGCCAATATGTTCTTTGATTCCATGATAAACCGAAATGGAACAAATACGCCTACAACTTTTAAACAACGATAGATTGAGTCTTCAACCTCCGTGGGTGCTTTGACAAACATCTGTTCATTCCCCCGCAAGCCATCTAACCCATGTATTACATCAAAACATGAATCGCTTGGCCTAGAAGTTCTTTGAATCCAAGATAAACTCAAAAGGAACAAATAGGCCAACAACTTTTAAACCACGATTGCTTGAGTCTTCAACCTCTGTGGGTGCTTGACAAACATCTGTTGACTCCCCTATATGCCGTCTAACCCACGAATTTCACGAAAACATCAATCACATGGCGTAGATGTTCTTTGAATCTATGATAAATAGAAATGGAACAAATATGCCGATAACTGTTAAACCATGATAGATTGAGTCTTCAACCTCCGTGGGTGCATTGACAAACATCTGTTGATTCCCTCGCAAGCCATCTAACCCATGTATTTCATGAAAACATGAATCACTTAGCCTAGATGTTCTTTGAATCCATGATAAACAGAAATGGAACAAATATGCCCACAACATTTAAACCACGATAGATTGAGTCTTCAACCTCCGTGGGTGCATTGACATATACATGTTGATTCCCCCGCATGCCATCTAACCTATGTATTACATTAAAACATGAATCAGTTGGCCTAGAAGTTCTTTGACTCTAGGATAAACTTAAAAGGAACAAATAGGCCAACAACTTTTCAACCACGATTGCTTGAGTCTTCAACCTCCGTGGGTGCTTTGACAAACATCTGTTGATTCCCCCGCAAGCCATCTAACCCATGTATTTCATGAAAACATGAATCACTTGGCCTAGAAGTTCTTTCAATCCATGATAAACAGAAATGGAACAAATATGCCTACAAATTGTAAACCACGATAGATTGAGTCTTCAACCTCCGTGGGTGCTTTGACATACACATGTTGATTCCCCCGCATGCCATCTAACCTATGTATTACATTAAAACATGAATCAGTTGGCCTAGAAGTTCTTTGAGTCTAGGATAAACTTAAATGGAACAAATAGGCCAACAACTTTTCAACCACGATTGCTTGAGTCTTCAACCTCCGTGGGTGCTTTGACAAACATCTGTTGATTCCCCCGCAAGCCATCTAACCCATGTATTTCATGAAAACATCAATCACTTAGCCTAGATGTTCTTTGAATCGATGATAAACAGAAATGGAACAAATATGCCCACAACTTTTAAACCACGATAGATTGAGTCTTCAACCTCCGTGGGTACTTTGTCGAACATATGTTGATTCCCCCGCAAGCCATCAAACCCATGTATTAGATTAAAACATGAATCAGTTGGCCTAGAAGTTCTTTGAGTCTAGGATAAACTTAAAAGGAACAAATAGGCCAACAACTTTTCAACCACGATTGCTTGAGTATTCATCCTCTGTGGGTGCTTGACAAACATCTCTTGACTCCCCTGTAAGCCGCCTAACCCATGAATTTCACGAAAACATCAATCACATGGCCTAGATGTTCTTTGAATCTATGATAAATAGAAATGGAACAAATATGCCGATAACTTTTAAACCACGATAGATTGAGTCTTCAACCTCCGTGGGTGCTTTGTCGAACATATGTTGATTCCCCCGCAAGCCATCAAACCCATGTATTAGATTAAAACATGAATCACTTGGCCTATATGTTCTTTGAATCCATGATAAACCGAAATGGAACAAATATGCCTACAACTTTTAAACAACGATAGATTGAGTCTTCAACCTCCGTGGGTGCTTTGACATACACATGTTGATTCCCCCGCATGCCATCTAACCCATGTATTACATTAAAACATGAATCAGTTGGCCTAGAAGTTCTTCGACTCGAGGATAAACTTAAAAGGAACAAATAGGCCAACAACTTTTCAACCCCGATTGCTTGAGTCTTCAACCTCCGTGGGTGCTTTGACAAACATCTGTTGATTCCCCCGCAAGCCATCTATCCCATGTATATCATGAAAACATGAATCACTTAGCCTAGATGTTCTTTGAATACATGATAAACAGAAATGGAACAAATATGCCCACAACTTTTAAACCACGATAGATTGAGTCTTCAACCTCCGTGGGTGCTTTGTCGAACATATGTTGATTCCCCCGCAAGCCATCAAACCCATGTATTAGATTAAAACATGAATCAGTTGGCCTAGAAGTTCTTTGAGTCTAGGATAAACTTAAAAGGAACAAATAGGCCAACAACTTTTCAACCACGATTGCTTGAGTATTCATCCTCTGTGGGTGCTTGACAAACATCTCTTGACTCCCCTGTAAGCCAACTAACCCATGAATTTCACGAAAACATCAATCACATGGCCTAGATGTTCTTTGAATCTATGATAAATAGAAATGGAACAAATATGCCGATAACTTTTAAACCACGATAGATTGAGTCTTCAACCTCCGTCGGTGCATTGACAAACATCTGTTGAATCCCCCGCAAGCCATCTAACCCATGTATTTCATGAAAACATGAATCACTTGGCCTAAAAGTTCTTTCAATCCATGATAAACAGAAATGGAACAAATATGCTTACAACTTTTAAACCACGATAGATTGAGTCTTCAACCTCCGTGGGGGCTTTGACATACACATGTTGATTCCCCCGCATGCCATCTAACCTATGTATTACATTAAAACATGAATCAGTTGGCCTAGAAGTTCTTTGACTCTAGGATAAACTTAAAAGGAACAAATAGGCCAACAACTTTTCAACCACGATTGCTTGAGTCTTCAACCTCCGTGGGTGCTTTGACAAACATCTGTTGATTCCCCCGCAAGCCATCTAACCCATGTATTTCATGAAAACATCAATCACTTAGCCTAGATGTTCTTTGAATCCATGTTAAACAGAAATGGAACAAATATGCCCACAACTTTTAAACCACGATAGATTGAGTCTTCAACCTCCGTGGGTGCTTTGTCGAACATATGTTGATTCCCCCGCAAGCCATCAAACCCATGTATTAGATTAAAACATGAATCACTTGGCCTATATGTTCTTTGAATCCATGATAAACCGAAATGGAACAAATATTCCTACAACTTTTAAACAACGATAGATTGAGTCTTCAACCTCCGTGGGTGCTTTGACATACACATGTTGATTCCCCCGCATGCCATCTAACCCATGTATTACATTAAAACATGAATCAGTTGGCCTAGAAGTTCTTTGACTCGAGGATAAACTTAAAAGGAACAAATAGGCCAACAACTTTTCAACCCCGATTGCTTGAGTCTTCAACCTCCGTGGGTGCTTTGACAAACATCTGTTGATTCCCCCGCAAGCCATCTATCCCATGTATATCATGAAAACATGAATCACTTAGCCTAGATGTTCTTTGAATCCATGATAAACAGAAATGGAACAAATATGCCCACAACTTTTAAACCACGATAGATTGAGTCTTCAACCTCCGTGGGTGCTTTGTCGAACATATGTTGATTCCCCCGCAAGCCATCTAACCCATGTATTAGATTAAAACATGAATCACTTGGCCAATATGTTCTTTGATTCCATGATAAACCGAAATGGAACAAATACGCCTACAACTTTTAAACAACGATAGATTGAGTCTTCAACCTCCGTGGGTGCTTTGACAAACATCTGTTCATTCCCCCGCAAGCCATCTAACCGATGTATTACATCAAAACATGAATCGCTTGGCCTAGAAGTTCTTTGAATCCAAGATAAACTCAAAAGGAACAAATAGGCCAACAACTTTTAAACCACGATTGCTTGAGTCTTCAACCTCTGTGGGTGCTTGACAAACATCTGTTGACTCCCCTATATGCCGTCTAACCCACGAATTTCACGAAAACATCAATCACATGGCGTAGATGTTCTTTGAATCTATGATAAATAGAAATGGAACAAATATGCCGATAACTGTTAAACCACGATAGATTGAGTCTTCAACCTCCGTGGGTGCATTGACAAACATCTGTTGATTCCCTCGCAAGCCATCTAACCCATGTATTTCATGAAAACATGAATCACTTAGCCTAGATGTTCTTTGAATCCATGATAAACAGAAATGGAACAAATATGCCCACAACATTTAAACCACGATAGATTGAGTTTTCAACCTCCGTGGGTGCTTTGACATATACATGTTGATTCCCCCGCATGCCATCTAACCTATGTATTAAATTAAAACATGAATCAGTTGGCCTAGAAGTTCTTTGACTCTAGGATAAACTTAAAAGGAACAAATAGGCCAACAACTTTTCAACCACGATTGCTTGAGTCTTCAACCTCCGTGGGTGCTTTGACAAACATCTGTTGATTCCCCCGCAAGCCATCTAACCCATGTATTTCATGAAAACATGAATCACTTGGCCTAGAAGTTCTTTCAATCCATGATAAACAGAAATGGAACAAATATGCCTACAAATTGTAAACCACGATAGATTGAGTCTTCAACCTCCGTGGGTGCTTTCACATACACATGTTGATTCCCCCGCATGCCATCTAACCTATGTATTACATTAAAACATGAATCAGTTGGCCTAGAAGTTCTTTGACTCTAGGATAAACTTAAAAGGAACAAATAGGCCAACAACTTTTCAACCACGATTGCTTGAGTCTTCAACCTCCGTGGGTGCTTTGACAAACATCTGTTGATTCCCCCGCAAGCCATCTAACCCATGTATTTCATGAAAACATGAATCACTTGGCCTAGAAGTTCTTTCAATCCATGATAAACAGAAATGGAACAAATATGCCTACAAATTGTAAACCACGATAGATTGAGTCTTCAACCTCCGTGGGTGCTTTCACATACACATGTTGATTCCCCCGCATGCCATCTAACCTATGTATTACATTAAAACATGAATCAGTTGGCCTAGAAGTTCTTTGACTCTAGGATAAACTTAAAAGGAACAAATAGGCCAACAACTTTTCAACCACGATTGCTTGAGTCTTCAACCTCCGTGGGTTCTTTGACAAACATCTGTTGATTCCCCCGCAAGCCATCTAACCCATGTATTTCATGAAAACATCAATCACTTAGCCTAGATGTTCTTTGAATCCATGTTAAACAGAAATGGAACAAATATGCCCACAACTTTTAAACCACGATAGATTGAGTCTTCAACCTCCGTGGGTGCTTTGTCGAACATATGTTGATTCCCCCGCAAGCCATCTAACCCATGTATTAGATTAAAACATGAATCACTTGGCCAATATGTTCTTTGATTCCATGATAAACCGAAATGGAACAAATACGCCTACAACTTTTAAACAACGATAGATTGAGTCTTCAACCTCCGTGGGTGCTTTGACAAACATCTGTTCATTCCCCCGCAAGCCATCTAACCCATGTATTACATCAAAACATGAATCGCTTGGCCTAGAAGTTCTTTGAATCCAAGATAAACTCAAAAGGAACAAATAGGCCAACAACTTTTAAACCACGATTGCTTGAGTCTTCAACCTCTGTGGGTGCTTGACAAACATCTGTTGACTCCCCTATATGCCGTCTAACCCACGAATTTCACGAAAACATCAATCACATGGCGTAGATGTTCTTTGAATCTATGATAAATAGAAATGGAACAAATATGCCGATAACTGTTAAACCACGATAGATTGAGTCTTCAACCTCCGTGGGTGCATTGACAAACATCTGTTGATTCCCTCGCAAGCCATCTAACCCATGTATTTCATGAAAACATGAATCACTTAGCCTAGATGTTCTTTGAATCCATGATAAACAGAAATGGAACAAATATGCCCACAACATTTAAACCACAATAGATTGAGTCTTCAACCTCCGTGGGTGCTTTGACATATACATGTTGATTCCCCCGCATGCCATCTAACCTATGTATTACATTAAAACATGAATCAGTTGGCCTAGAAGTTCTTTGACTCTAGGATAAACTTAAAAGGAACAAATAGGCCAACAACTTTTCAACCACGATTGCTTGAGTCTTCAACCTCCGTGGGTGCTTTGACAAACATCTGTTGATTCCCCCGCAAGCCATCTAACCCATGTATTTCATGAAAACATGAATCACTTGGCCTAGAAGTTCTTTCAATCCATGATAATCAGAAATGGAACAAATATTCCTACAAATTGTAAACCACGATAGATTGCGTCTTCGACCTCCGTGGGTGCTTTGACATACACATGTTGATTCCCCCGCATGCCATCTAACCTATGTATTACATTAAAACATGAATCAGTTGGCCTAGAAGTTCTTTGAGTCTAGGATAAACTTAAAAGGAACAAATAGGCCAACAACTTTTCAACCACGATTGCTTGAGTCTTCAACCTCCGTGGGTGCTTTGACAAACATCTGTTGATTCCCCCGCAAGCCATCTAACCCATGTATTTCATGAAAACATCAATCACTTAGCCTAGATGTTTTTTGAATCGATGATAAACAGAAATGGAACAAATATGCCCACAACTTTTAAACCACGATAGATTGAGTCTTCAACCTCCGTGGGTACTTTGTCAAACATATGTTGATTCCCCCGCAAGCCATCAAACCCATGTATTAGATTAAAACAAGAATCACTTGGCCTATATGTTCTTTGAATCCATGATAAACCGAAATGGAACAAATATGCCTACAACTTTTAAATCACGATAGATTGAGTCTTCAACCTCCGTGGGTGCTTTGACATACACATGTTGATTCCCCCGCATGTCATCTAACCCATGTATTACATTAAAACATGAATCAGTTGGCCTAGAAGTTCTTTGACTCGAGGATAAACTTAAAAGGAACAAATAGGCCAACAACTTTTCAACCCCGATTGCTTGAGTCTTCAACCTCCGTGGGTGCTTTGACAAACATCTGTTGATTCCCCCGCAAGCCATCTATCCCATGTATATCATGAAAACATGAATCACTTAGCCTAGATGTTCTTTGAATACATGATAAACAGAAATGGAACAATTATGCCCACAACTTTTAAACCACGATAGATTGAGTCTTCAACCTCCGTGGGTGCTTTGTCGAACATATGTTGATTCCCCCGCAAGCCATCAAACCCATGTATTAGATTAAAACATGAATCAGTTGGCCTAGAAGTTCTTTGAGTCTAGGATAAACTTAAAAGGAACAAATAGGCCACAACTTTTCAACCACCATTGCTTGAGTATTCATCCTCTGTGGGTGCTTGACAAACATCTCTTGACTCCCCTGTAAGCCGTCTAACCCATGAATTTCACGAAAACATCAATCACATGGCCTAGATGTTCTTTGAATCTATGATAAAAAGAAATGGAACAAATATGCCGATAAATCTTAAACCACGATAGATTGAGTCTTCAACCTCCGTGGGTGCATTGACAAACATCTGTTGATTCCCCCGCAAGCCATCTAACCCATGTATTTCATGAAAACATGAATCACTTGGCCTAGAAGTTCTTTCAATCAATGATAAACAGAAATGGAACAAATAGGCCAACAACTTTTAAACCATGATTGCTTGAGTCTTCATCCTCTGTGGGTGCTTGACAAACATCTCTTGACTCCTCTATAAGCCGTCTAACCCACGAATTTCACGAAAACATCAATCACATGGCCTAGATGTTCTTTGAATCTATGATAAATAGAAATGGAACAAATATGTCGATAACTGTTAAACCACGATAGATTGAGTTTTCAACCTCCGTGGGTGCATTGACAAACATCTGTTGATTCCCCCGCAAGCCATCTAACCCATGTATTTCATGAAAACATGAATCACTTAGCCTAGATGTTCTTTGAATCCATGATAAAGAGAAATGGAACAAATATGCCCACAACATTTAAACCACGATAGATTGAGTCTTCAACCTCCGTGGGTGCTTTGACATATACATGTTGATTCCCCCGCATGCCATCTAACCTATGTATTACATTAAAACATGAATCAGTTGGCCTAGAAGTTCTTTGACTCTAGGATAAACTTAAAAGGAACAAATAGGCCAACAACTTTTCAACCATGATTGCTTGAGTCTTCAACCTCCGTGGGTGCTTTGACAAACATCTGTTGATTCCCCCGCAAGCCATCTAACCCATGTATTTCATGAAAACATGAATCACTTGGCCTAGAAGTTCTTTCAATCCATGATAAACAGAAATGGAACAAATATGCCTACAAATTGTAAACCATGATAGATTGAGTCTTCAACCTCCGTGGGTCCTTTGACATACACATGTTGATTCCCCCGCATGCCATCTAACCTATGTATTACATTAAAACATGAATCAGTTGGCCTAGAAGTTCTTTGAGTCTAGGATAAACTTAAAAGGAACAAATAGGCCAACAACTTTTCAACCACGATTGCTTGAGTCTTCAACCTCCGTGGGTGCTTTGACAAACATCTGTTGATTCCCCCGCAAGCCATCTAACCCATGTATTTCATGAAAACATGAATCACTTGGCCTAGAAGTTCTTTCAATCCATGATAAACAGAAATGGAACAAATATTCCTACAAATTGTAAACCACGATAGATTGCGTCTTCGACCTCCGTGGGTGCTTTGACATACACATGTTGATTCCCCCGCATGCCATCTAACCTATGTATTACATTAAAACATGAATCAGTTGGCCTAGAAGTTCTTTGAGTCTAGGATAAACTTAAAAGGAACAAATAGGCCAACAACTTTTCAACCACGATTGCTTGAGTATTCAACCTCTGTGGGTGCTTGACAAACATCTGTTGACTCCCCTATAAGCCGTCTAACCCATGTATTTCATGAAAACATGAATCACTTAGCCTAGATGTTCTTTGAATCCATGATAAACAGAAATGGAACAAATTTGCCCACAACTTTTAAACAACGATAGATTGAGTCTTCAACCTCCGTGGGTGCTTTGACATACACATGTTGATTCCCCCGCATGCCATCTAACCTATGTATTACATTAAAACATGAATCAGTTGGCCTAGAAGTTCTTCGACTCTAGGATAAACTTAAAAGGAACAAATAGGCCAACAACTTTTCAACCACGATTACTTGAGTCTTCAACCTCCGTCGGTGCTTTGACAAACATCTGTTGATTCCCCCGCAAGCCATCTAACCCATGTATTTCATGAAAACATGAATCACTTGGCCTAGAAGTTCTTTCAATCCATGATAAACAGAAATGGAACAAATATGCCCACAACTTTTAAACCACGATAGATTGAGTCTTCAACCTCAGTGGGTACTTTGTCGAACATATGTTGATTCCCCCGCAAGCCATCTAACCCATGTGTTAGATTAAAACATGAATCACTTGGCCTAGAAGTTCTTTGACTCTAGGATAAACTTAAAAGGAACAAATAGGCCAACAACTTTTCCACCACGATTACTTGAGTCTTCAACCTCCGTGGTTGCTTTGACAAACATCTGTTGATTCCCCCGCAAGCCATCTAACCCATGTATTTCATGAAAACATGAATCACTTAGCCTAGATGTTCTTTGAATCCATGTTAAACAGAAATGGAACAAATTTGCCCACAACTTTTAAACAACGATAGGTTGAGTCTTCAACCTCCGTGGGTGCTTTGACATACACATGTTGATTCCCCCGCATGCCATCTAACCTATGTATTACATTAAAACATGAATCAGTTGGCCTAGAAGTTCTTTGACTCGTGGATAAACTTAAAAGGAACAAATAGGCCAACAACTTTGCAACCCCGATTGCATGAGTCTTCAACCTCCGTGGGTGCTTTGACAAACATCTGTTGATTCCCCCGCAAGCCATCTAACCCATGTATATGATGAAAACATGAATCACTAAGCCTAGATGTTCTTTGAATACATGATAAACAGAAATGGAACAAATATGCCCACAACTTTTAAACAACGATAGATTGAGTCTTCAACCTCCGTGGGTGCTTTGTCGAACATATGTTGATTCCCCCGCAAGCCATCAAACCCATGTGTTAGATTAAAACATGAATCAGTTGGCCTAGAAGTTCTTTGGGTCTAGGTTAAACTTAAAACGAACAAATAGGCCAACAACTTTTCAACCACGATTGCTTGAGTATTCATCCTCTGTGGGTGCTTGACAAACATCTCTTGACTCCCCTATAAGCCGTCTAACCCATGAATTTCACGAAAACATCAATCACATGGCCTAGATGTTCTTTGAATCTATGATAAATAGAAATGGAACAAATATGCCGATAACTTTTAAACCACGATAGATTGAGTCTTCAACCTCCGTGGGTGCATTGACAAACATCTGTTGATTCCCCCGCAAGCCATCTAACCCATGTATTTCATGAAAACATGAATCACTTGGCCTAGAAGTTCTTTCAATCCATGATAAACAGAAATGGAACAAATAGGCCAACAACTTTTAAACCATGATTGCTTGAGTTTTCATCCTCTGTGGGTGCTTGACAAACATCTCTTGACTCCCCTATAAGCCGTCTAACCCTTGAATTTCACGAAAACATCAATCACATGGCCTAGATGTTCTTTGAATCTATGATAAATAGAAATGGAACAAATATGCCGATAACTTTTAAACCACGATAGAATGAGTCTTCAACCTCCGTGGGTGCATTGACAAACATCTGTTGATTCCCCCGCAAGCCATCTAACCCATGTATTTCATGAAAACATGAATCACTTGGCCTAGAAGTTCTTTCAATCCATGATAAACAGAAATGGAACAAATATGCCCACAACTTTTAAACCACGATAGATTGAGTCTTCAACCTCAGTGGGTACTTTGTCGAACATATGTTGATTCCCCCGCAAGCCATCTAACCCATGTGTTAGATTAAAACATGAATCACTTGGCCTAGAAGTTCTTTGACTCTAGGATAAACTTAAAAGGAACAAATAGGCCAACAACTTTTCAACCACGATTGCTTGAGTCTTCAACCTCCGTGGTTGCTTTGACAAACATCTGTTGATTCCCCATGAGCGATCTAACCCATGTATTTCATGAAAACATGAATCACTTAGCCTAGATGTTCTTTGAATCCATGTTAAACAGAAATGGAACAAATTTGCCCACAACTTTTAAACCACGATAGATTGAGTCTTCAACCTCCGTGGGTGCTTTGTCGAACATATGTTGATTCCCCCGCAAGCCATCTAACCCATGTTTTAGATTAAAACATGAATCACTTGGCCTATATGTTCTTTGAATCCATGATAAACCGAAATGGAACAAATATGCCTACAACTTTTAAATCACGATAGATTGAGTCTTCAACCTCCGGGGGTGCTTTGACAAACATCTGTTTATTCCCCCGCAAGCCATCTAACCCATGTATTACATCAAAACATGAATCGCTTGGCCTAGAAGTTCTTAGAATCCAGGATAAACTCAAAAGGAACAAATAGGCCAACAACTTTTAAACCACGATTGCTTGAGTCTTCAACTTCTGTGGGTGCTTGACAAACATCTGTTGACTCCCCTATAAGCCGTCTAACCCATGAATTTCACGAAAACATCAATCACATGGCCTAGATGTTCTTTGAATCTATGATAAATAGAAATGGAACAAATATGCCGATAACTTTTAAACCACGATAGAATGAGTCTGCAACCTCCGTGGGTGCATTGACAAACATCTGTTGATTCCCCCGCAAGCCATCGAACCCATGTAATTCATGAAAACATGAATCACTTGGCCTAGAAGTTCTTTCAATCCATGATAAACAGAAATGGAACAAATAGGCCAACAACTTTTAAACCATGATTGCTTGAGTTTTCATCCTCTGTGGGTGCTTGACAAACATCTCTTGACTCCCCTATAAGCCGTCTAACCCTTGAATTTCACGAAAACATCAATCACATGGCCTAGATGTTCTTTGAATCTATGATAAATAGAAATGGAACAAATATGCCGATAACTTTTAAACCACGATAGAATGAGTCTTCAACCTCCGTGGGTGCATTGACAAACATCTGTTGATTCCCCCGCAAGCCATCTAACCCATGTATTTCATGAAAACATGAATCACTTGGCCTAGAAGTTCTTTCAATCCATGATAAACAGAAATGGAACAAATATGCCCACAACTTTTAAACCACGATAGATTGAGTCTTCAACCTCAGTGGGTACTTTGTCGAACATATGTTGATTCCCCCGCAAGCCATCTAACCCATGTGTTAGATTAAAACATGAATCACTTGGCCTAGAAGTTCTTTGACTCTAGGATAAACTTAAAAGGAACAAATAGGCCAACAACTTTTCAACCACGATTGCTTGAGTCTTCAACCTCCGTGGTTGCTTTGACAAACATCTGTTGATTCCCCCGCAAGCGATCTAACCCATGTATTTCATGAAAACATGAATCACTTAGCCTAGATGTTCTTTGAATCCATGTTAAACAGAAATGGAACAAATTTGCCCACAACTTTTAAACCACGATAGATTGAGTCTTCAACCTCCGTGGGTGCTTTGTCGAACATATGTTGATTCCCCCGCAAGCCATCTAACCCATGTATTAGATTAAAACATGAATCACTTGGCCTATATGTTCTTTGAATCCATGATAAACCGAAATGGAACAAATATGCCTACAACTTTTAAATCACGATAGATTGAGTCTTCAACCTCCGGGGGTGCTTTGACAAACATCTGTTTATTCCCCCGCAAGCCATCTAACCCATGTATTACATCAAAACATGAATCGCTTGGCCTAGAAGTTCTTAGAATCCAGGATAAACTCAAAAGGAACAAATAGGCCAACAACTTTTAAACCACGATTGCTTGAGTCTTCAACTTCTGTGGGTGCTTGACAAACATCTGTTGACTCCCCTATAAGCCGTCTAACCCATGAATTTCACGAAAACATCAATCACATGGCCTAGATGTTCTTTGAATCTATGATAAATAGAAATGGAACAAATATGCCGATAACTTTTAAACCACGATAGAATGAGTCTGCAACCTCCGTGGGTGCATTGACAAACATCTGTTGATTCCCCCGCAAGCCATCGAACCCATGTATTTCATGAAAACATGAATCACTTGGCCTAGAAGTTCTTTCAATCCATGATAAACAGAAATGGAACAAATATGCCCACAACTTTTAAACCACGATAGATTGAGTCTTCAACCTCAGTGGGTACTTTGTCGAACATATGTTGATTCCCCCGCAAGCCATCTAACCCATGTGTTAGATTAAAACATGAATCACTTGGCCTAGAAGTTCTTTGACTCTAGGATAAACTTAAAAGGAACAAATAGGCCAACAACTTTTCAACCACGATTGCTTGAGTCTTCAACCTCCGTGGTTGCTTTGACAAACATCTGTTGATTCCCCCGCAAGCCATCTAACCCATGTATTTCATGAAAACATGAATCACTTAGCCTAGATGTTCTTTGAATCCATGTTAAACAGAAATGGAACAAATTTGCCCACAACTTTTAAACCACGATAGATTGAGTCTTCAACCTCCGTGGGTGCTTTGTCGAACATATGTTGATTCCCCCGCAAGCCATCTAACCCATGTATTAGATTAAAACATGAATCACTTGGCCTATATGTTCTTTGAATCCATGATAAACCGAAATGGAACAAATATGCCTACAACTTTTAAATCACGATAGATTGAGTCTTCAACCTCCGGGGGTGCTTTGACAAACATCTGTTGATTCCCCCGCAAGCCATCTAACCCATGTATTACATCAAAACATGAATCGCTTGGCCTAGAAGTTCTTAGAATCCAGGATAAACTCAAAAGGAACAAATAGGCCAACAACTTTTAAACCACGATTGCTTGAGTCTTCAACCTCTGTGGGTGCTTGACAAACATCTGTTGACTCCCCTATAAGCCGTCTAACCCATGAATTTCACGAAAACATCAATCACATGGCCTAGATGTTCTTTGAATCTATGATAAATAGAAATGGAACAAATATGCCGATAACTTTTAAACCACGATAGATTGAGTCTTCAACCACCGTGGGTGCATTGACAAACATCTGTTGAATCCCCCGCAAGCCATCTAACCCATGTATTTCATGAAAACATGAATCACTTGGCCTAGAAGTTCTTTCAATCCATGATAAACAAAAATGGAACAAATATGCTTACAACTTTTAAACCACGATAGATTGAGTCTTCAACCTCCGTGGGTGCTTTGACATACACATGTTGATTCCCCCGCATGCCATCTAACCTATGTATTACATTAAAACATGAATCAGTTGGCCTAGAAGTTCTTTGACTCTAGGATAAACTTAAAAGGAACAAATAGGCCAACAACTTTTCAACCACGATTGCTTGAGTCTTCAACCTCCGTGGGTGCTTTGACAAACATCTGTTGATTCCCCCGCAAGCCATCTAACCCATGTATTTCATGAAAACATGAATCACTTAGCCTAGATGTTCTTTGAATCCATGTTAAACAGAAATGGAACAAATTTGCCCACAACTTTTAAACCACGATAGATTGAGTCTTCAACCTCCGTGGGTGCTTTGTCGAACATATATTGATTCCCCCGCAAGCCATCTAACCCATGTATTAGATTAAAACATGAATCACTTGGCCTATATGTTCTTTGAATCCATGATAAACCGAAATGGAACAAATATGCCTACAACTTTTAAATCACGATAGATTGAGTCTTCAACCTCCGTGGGTGCTTTGTCGAACATATGTTGATTCCCCCGCAAGCCATCAAACCCTTGTATTAGATTAAAACATGAATCACTTGGCCTATATGATCTTTGAATCCATGATAAACAGAAATGGCTACAATTTTCATGAAGACATCCAAGCCAAAATACACCGTCTAGGTGATGAATTTGAAGCCAGAAGTCAGATAAGAGTTGTTGACTAAAAGCCACCAACCATACACGAACCCACCTACTATGCACCAACCCACCTACCATGCATCAAGCTTCCATATTTGACAATTTCCTTGTTTTTATAGCTTTTATTCAGATTATGTACATGTACAAATATGCTTCTAGGATTAGTATAAATAGAGTCAACCTCTTTGTATTAGAAGAGTTCAATTATTAAGTAAGTTTGAAGAAAGTTTGAGTATTTGTGAGAGTTTTCTTTCTCTTCTTCTTCTTTCTCTTTAGAATTTCGTTTTTGTTCTTTATTTTATGAGTTCTTCCTTCCCATCCATGGAAGGCTAGGCTCTCATAATCAATCCAAGGGATTAGCCATCTTGTTGTTTAATTTGGAGATCTTATTTTGCTTGTTCATATTGCTTAATTGTTATTCAAGTTTCTCTTCTTCCTCTTTTGATTTTTATCTAGATTAAATTGCTTAATTTGATTTAGATGTTGATGTGGTAATAGCTTTATTATCATGTATTCTAAGAGGATCACATAGAATAAACAATTTATTAAAGCTTTTTGATAGATTGTTTAGCTTGGTTAAATTCTTGATCTTAAGTTAATCTTTGTTTGGATGGTGCTTACTTTATCTAACCTTGGTTAATTAAATCCTAGATGCTTATCTAGTAGAGGATTCTTGGATCATGTTGAGGCGTCTTGATATGATCTAAGGCCAAGAACATGGTTAGCAATTAAGTGAATTCGTTGTGATCAATGATGGGTTAAACTCAAGATCGGTAAATTTCCTTGGATTGGTTAATTTGTTAATTGCATTTCTTTAATTCAACCGGTATATTTTCTTTTCAAATCATCTAAACCCCCCTTTTAATTATCTTGATCTGATTAAATATTTGTTCTTTTTGGATCCTTGAGAGACGATTCGGTTCATGCTCTATACTACAAATTAGTTTGCGAACCGGTAATTGAGTCTTCAACTACCAGTAGATTGAGTCTTCAACCTCCGTGGGTGCTTGACAAACATCTGTTGCCTCTCCCATAAGCCGTCTAACCCATGAATTTCAACAAAACATCAATCACTTGGCCTAGATGATCTTGGAATCCATGATAAACAAAAATGGAACAAATATGCCTACAACTTTTAAACCACGATAGATTGAGTCTTCAACCTCCGTGGGTGCTTTGACAAACATCTGTTGATTCCCAAGCAAGCCATCTAACCCATGTATTTCATTAAAACATGAATCACTTGGCCTTGAAATTCTTTGAACGCAAGATAAACAAAAAAGGAACAAATAGGCCAACAACTTTAAAACAACGATTGCTTAAGTCTTCAACCTCTGTGGGTGCTTGACAAACATCTGTTGACTCCCCCATAAGCCGTCTAACCCATGAATTTCATGAAAACATGAATCACTTGGCCTAGAAGTTCTTTGAATCCATGATAAACAGAAATGGAACAAATATGCCTACAACTTTTAAACCACGATAGATTGAGTCTTCAACCTCCGTGGGAGTGATCAATCAATTTGAGACACTTATATTAGCTTTGTATTAGGCTTTATTAGATGTTTATTGTGCCCAATATTAGTATTTTAGATGAGTTTAATGTTGTTGGGCTTCATTGGGTTTTAATGTAAATATTGGATAATTTTTGGATTTTGATGCATTTTGACCTTTCTTCCTTGGTTAGGCCATAACTTGGGACTCGGTGATCCAATTGAGGTGATCTTGGTGTCTTTCGAAAGCTAAGACAAGGATCTACAAGCTTCATGAAGAACTCAAGAGCTGGATCAGACTTCTAAGGGCCAAAAATAGCCTTGCAATACAGAGTGAGTTTGCTGTCACAGAACCATCTGGGCAGTATGCACATATTGAATTATAGTGGGTTATAGGCCTCCTGTTGGGCTGAAACTTGGTCATTTGAAAGATAAGACCCATATCTGAAACTTGGCCTAGAAGTTCTTTCAATCCATGATAAACAGAAATGGAACAAATATGCCTACAGCTTTTAAACCACGATAAATTAAGTCTTCAACCTCCATGGGAGCGTTGACAAACATCTGTTGATTGCCCCGCAAGCCATCTAACCCATGTATTACATTAAAACATGAATCACTTGTCCTAGAAGTTCTTGGAATCCAAGATAAACCGAAACGGAACAAACAGGCCAATAACTTTTAAACCACGATTGCTTGAGTCTTCAACCTCTGTGGGTGCTTGAAAAAACATCTGTTGACTCCCCTATAAGCCGTCTAACCCATGAATTTCAAGAAAACATCAATCACTTGGCCTAGATGTTCTTTGAATCCATGATAAACAAAAATGGAACAAATATGCCTACAACTTTTAAACCACGATAGATTGAGTCTTCAACCTCCGTGGGTGCTTTGACAAACATCTGTTGATTCCCAAGCAAGCCATCTAACCATGTATTTCATTAAAACATGAATCACTTGGCCTTGAAGTTCTTTGAACGCAAGATAAACAGAAAAGGAACAAATAGGCCAACAACTTTCAAACAACGATTGCTTGAGCATCAACCTCTGTGGGTGCTTGACAAACATCTGTTGACTCCCCCATAAGCCGTCTAACCCATGAATTTCATGAAAAGATGAATCAATTGGCCTAGAAGTTCTTTCAATCCATGATAAACAGAAATGGAACAAATATGCCAACAACTTTTAAACCACGATAGATTAAGTCTTCAACCTCCGTGGGAGCTTTGACAAACATCTGTTGATTGCCCCGCAAGCCATCTAACCCATGTATTACATTAAAACATGAATCACTTGTCCTAGAAGTTCTTTGAATCCAAGATAAATCGAAATGGATCAAACAGGCCAATAAATTTTAAACCACGATTGCTTGAGTCTTCAACCTCTGTGGGTGGTTGACAAACATCTGTTGACTCCCCTATAAGCCGTCTAACCCATGAATTTCACGAAAACATCAATCACGAGGCCTAGATGTTCTTTGAATCCATGATAAAAAGAAATGGAAAAAATATGCCTACATCTTTTAAACCACGATAGATTAAGTCTTCAACCTCCGTGGGAGCTTTGACAAACATCTGTTGATTGGCCCGTAAGCCATCGAACCCATGGATTTCATGAAAACATGAATCACTTGGCCTAGATGTTCTTTCAATCCATGATAAACAGAAATGGAACAAATATGCCTACAACTTTTAAACCACGATAGATTGAGTCTTCAACCTCCGTGGGTGCTTTGACATACACATGTTGATTCCCCCGCATGCCATCTAACCTATGTATTACAATAAAACATGAATCAGTTGGCCTAGAAGTTCTTTGAGTCTAGGATAAACTTAAAAGGAACAAATAGGCCAACAACTTTTCAACCACGATTGCTTGAGTCTTCAACCTCTGTGGGTGCTTGACAAAATCTGTTGACTCCCCCATAAGCCGTCTAACACATGAATTTCATGAAAACATGAATCACTTGGCCTAGATGTTCTTTGAGTCGATGATAAACCGAAACGGAACAAATATGCCTACAACTTTTAAACCACGATAGATTGAGTCTTCAACCTCCATGGGTGCATTGACAAACATCGGTTGATTCCCCCGCAAGCCATCTAACTCTTTTATTTCTTGAAAATATGAATCACTTGGCCTTGAAGTTCTTTGAATCCGTGATAAACAGAAATGGAACAAATATGCTTACAACTTTTAAACCACGATAGATTGAGTCTTCAACCTTCGTGGGTGCTTGACAAACATCTGTTGCCTCTCCCATAAGCCGTCTAACCCATGAATTTCAAGAAAACATCAATCACTTGGGCTAAATTTTCTTTGAATCCATGATAAACAAAAATGGAACAAATATGCCTACAACTTTTAAACCACGATCGATTGAGTCTTCAACCTCCGTGGGTGCTTTGACAAACATCTGTTGATTCCCAAGCAAGCCATCTAACCATGTATTTCATTAAAACATGAATCACTTGGCCTTGAAGTTCTTTGAACGCAACATAAACAGAAAAGGAACAAATAGGCCAACAACTTTTAAACAACCATTGCTTGAGTCTTCAACCTCTGTGCGTGCTTCACAAACATCTGTTGACTCCCCCATAAGCCGTCTAACCCATGAATTTCATGAAAACATGAATCACTTGGCCAAGAAGTTCTTTCAATCCATGATAAACAGAAATGGAACAAATATGCCTACAACTTTAAAACCACAATAGATTGAGTCTTCATCCTCCGCGGGTGCAATGACAAACATCTATTGATTCCCCCGCTAGCCATCTAACCCATGTATTTCATGAAAACATGAATCACTTGGCCTTGATGTTCTTTCAATCCATGATAAACAGAAATGGAACAAATATGCCTACAACTTTTAAACAATGATAGATTGAGTCTTCAACCTCCGTGGGTGCTTTGACAAACATATGTTGATTCCCATGCAAGCCATCTAACCCTTATATTTCATTAAAACATGAATCTCTTGGCCTAGAAGTTCTATGAATCCAAGATAAACCCAAAAGGAACAAATAGGCCAACAACTTTAAAACTACGATTGCTTGAGTCTTCAACCTCTGTGGGTCCTTGACAAACATCTGTTGACTCCCCCATAAGCCGTCTAACCCATGAATTTCATGAAAACATCAATCACTTGGCCTTGAATTCTTTCAATCCATGATAAACAGAAATGGAACAAATATGCCTACAACTTTTAAACCACGATAGATTGAGTCTTCAACCTCCGTGGGTGCTTTGACAAACATCTGTTGATTCCCCCGCGAGCCATCTTACCCATGTATTTCATGAAAACATGAATCACTTGGCCTTGAAGTTCTTTGAATCCAAGATAAACCGAAACGGAACAAATATGCCTACAACTTTTAAACCACGATAGATTGAGTCTTCAACCTCCGTGGGTGCATTGAAAAACATCGATTGATTCCCCCGCTAGCCATCTAACCCATGTATTTCATAAAAACATGAATCACTTGCCCTTGATGTTCTTTGAATCCGTGATAAACAGAAATGGAACAAATATGCCTACAACTTTTAAACCGTGATAGATTGAGTCTTCAACCTCCGTGGGTGCTTTGACAAACATCTGTTGATTCCCCCCCGAGCCATCTTACCCATGTATTTCATGAAAACATGAATCACTTGGCCTTGAAGTTCTTTGAATCCAAGATAAACCGAAACGGAACAAATATGCCTACAACTTTTAAACCACGATAGATTGAGTCTTCAACCTCCGTGGGTGCATTGAAAAACATCGATTGATTCCCCCGCTAGCCATCTATCCCATGTATTTCATAAAAACATGAATCACTTGCCGTTGATGTTCTTTGAATCCGTGATAAACAGAAATGGAACAAATATGCCTACAACTTTTAAACCATGATAGATTGAGTCTTCAACCTCCGTGGGTGTTTGACAAACATCTGTTGCCTCTCCCATAAGCCGTCTAACCCATGAATTTCATGAAAACATCAATCACTTGGCCTAGATGTTCTTTGAGTCCATGATAAACAAAAATGGAACAAATATGCCTACAACTTTTTAACCACGATAGATTGAGTCTTCAACCATCGTGGGTGCTTTGACAAACATCTGTTGATTCCCAAGCAAGCCATCTAACCCATGTATTTCATTAAAACATGAATCACTTGGCCTTGAAGTTCTTTAAACGCAAGATAATCAGAAAAGGAACAAATAGGCCAACAACTTTTTAACAACGATTCCTTGAGTCTTCAACCTCCGTGGGTGCTTGACAAACATCTGTTGACGCCCCCATAAGGCGTCTAACCCATGAATTTCATGAAAACATGAATCACTTGGCCTAGAAGTTCTTTCAATCCATGATAAACAGAAATGGAACAAATATGCCTACTACTTTTAAACCACGATAGAATAAGTCTTCAACCTCCATGGGAGCTTTGGCAAACATCTGCTGATTGCCCCGCATGCCATCTTACCCATGTATTTCATGAAAACATGAATGACTTGGCCTTGAAGTTCTTTGAATCCAAGATAAACCGAAACGGAACAAATATGCCTACAACTTTTAAAACACGATAGATTGAGTCTTCAACCTCCGTGGGTGCATTGAAAAACATCGATTGATTCCCCCACTAGCCATCTAAACCATGTATTTCATAAAAACATGAATCACTTGCCCTTGATGTTCTTTGAATCCGTAATAAACAGAAATGGAACAAATATGCCTACAACTTTTAAACCACGATAGATTGAGTCTTCAACCTCCGTGGGTGCTTTGACAAACATCAGTTGATTCCCACGCAAGGCATCTAACCCTTATATTTCATTAAAACATGAATCTCTTGGCCTAGAAGTTCTATGAATCCAAGATAAACCGAAAAGGAACAAATAGGCCAACAACTTTAAAACCACGGTTGCTTGAGTCTTCAACCTTTGTGGGTCCTTGACAAACATCTGTTGACTCCCCCATAAGCCGTCTAACCCATGAACTTCATGAAAACATGAATCACTTGGCCTTGAAGTTCTTTGAACGCAAGATAAACAGAAAAGGAACAAATAGGCCAACAACTTTTATACAACGATTGCTTGAGTCTTCAACCTCTGTGGGTGCTTGACAAACATCTGTTGACTCCCCCATAAGCCGTCTAACCCATGAATTTCATGAAAACATGAATCACTTGGCCTAGAAGTTCTTTCAATCCATGATAGACAGAAATGGAACAAATATGCCTACAACTTTTAAACCATGATAGATTGAGTCTTCAACCTCCGTGGGTGTTTGACAAACATCTGTTGCCTCTCCCATAAGCCGTCTAACCCATGAATTTCAAGAAAACATCAATCACTTGGCCTAGATGTTCTTTGAATCCATGATAAACAAAAATGGAACAAATATGCCTACAACTTTTAAACCACGATAGATTGAGTCTTCAACCTCCGTGGGTGCTTTGACAAACATCTGTTGATTCCCAAGCAAGCCATCTAACCCATGTATTTCATTAAAACATGAATCACTTGGCCTTGAAGTTCTTTGAACGCAAGATAAACAGAAAAGGAACAAATAGGCCAACAACTTTTAAACAACGATTGCTTGAGTCTTCAACCTCTGTGGGTGCTTGACAAACATCTGTTGACTCCCCCATAAGCCGTCTAACCCATGAATTTCATGAAAACATGAATCACTTGGCCTAGAAGTTCTTTCAATCCATGATAAACAGAAATGGAACAAATATGCCTTCAACTTTTAAACCACGATAGAATAAGTCTTCAACCTCCGTGGGAGCTTTGACAAACATCTGTTGATTGCCCCGCAAGCCATCTTACCCATGTATTTCATGAAAACATGAATCACTTGGCCTTGAAGTTCTTTGAATCCAAGATAAACCGAAACGGAACAAATATGCCTACAACTTTTAAACCACGATAGATTGAGTCTTCAACCTCCGTGGGTGCTTTGACAAACATCTGTTGATTCCCACGCAAGCCATCTAACCCTTATATTTCATTAAAACATGAATCTCTTGGCCTAGAAGTTCTATGAATCCAAGATAAACCGAAAAGGAACAAATAGGCCAACAACTTTAAAACCACGATTGCTTGAGTCTTCAACCTTTGTGGGTCCTTGACAAACATCTGTTGACTCCCCCATAAGCCGTCTAACCCATCAATTTCATGAAAACATCAATCACTTGGCCTAGAATTCTTTCAATCCATGATAAACAGAAATGGAACAAATATGGCTACAACTTTTAAACCACGATAGATTGAGTCTTCAACCTCCGTGGGTGCTTTGACAAACATCTGTTGATTCCCCCGCAAGCCATCTTACCCATGTATTTCATGAAAACATGAATCACTTGGCCTTGAAGTTCTTTGAATCCAAGATAAACCGAAACGGAACAAATATGCCTTCAACTTTTAAACCACGATAGATTGAGTCTTCAACCTCCGTGGGTGCTTTGACAAACATCTGTTGATTCCCAAGCAAGCCATCTAACGCATCTATTTCTTTAAAACGTGAATTACTTGGCCTTGAAGTTATTTGAACGCAAGATAAACAGAAAAGGAACAAATAGGCCAACAACTTTTAAACAACGATTGCTTCAGTCTTCAACCTCTGTGGGTGCTTGACAAACATCTGTTGACTCCCCCATAAGCCGTCTAACCCATGAATTTCATGGAAACATGAATCACTAGGCCTAGAAGTACTTTCAATCCATGATAAACAGAAATGGAACAAATATGCCTACAACTTTTAAACCAGGATAGAATAAGTCTTCAACCTCCGTGGGAGCTTTGACAAACATCTGTTGATTGCCCCGCAAGCCATCTTACCCATGTATTTCATGAAAACATGAATCACTTGGCCTTGAAGTTCTTTGAATCCAAGATAAACCGAATCGGAACAAATTTGCCTACAACTTTTAAACCACGATAGATTGAGTCTTCAACCTCCATGGGTGCTTTGACAAACATCTGTTGATTCCCACGCAAGCCATCTAACCCTTATATTTCATTAAAACATGAATCTCTTGGCCTAGAAGTTCTATGAATCCAAAATAAACCGAAAAGGAACAAATAGGCCAACAACATTAAAATCACGATTGCTTGAGTCTTCAACCTTTGTGGGTCCTTGACAAACATCTGTTGACTCCCCCATAAGCCGTCTAACCCATCAATTTCATGAAAATATCAATCACTTGGCCTAGAATTCTTTCAATCCATCATAAACAGAAATGGAACAAATATGCCTACAACTTTTAAACCACGATAGATTGAGTCTTCAACCTCCGTGGGTGCTTTGCCAAACATCTGTTGATTCCCCCGCAAGCCATCTTACCCATGTATTTCATGAAATCATGAATCACTTGGCCTTGAAGTTCTTTGAATCCAAGATAAACCGAAACGGAACAAATATGCCTTCAACTTTTAAACCACGATAGATTGAGTCTGCAACCTCCGTGGGGGCTTTGACAAACATCTGTTGATTCCCAAGCAAGCCATCTAACGCATGTATTTCTTTAAAACGTGAATTACTTGGCTTTGAAGTAATTTCAACGCAAGATAAACAGAAAAGGAACAAATAGGCCAACAACTTTTAAACAACGATTGCTTGAGTCTTCAACCACTGTGGGTGCTTGACAAACATCTGTTGACTCCCCCATAAGCCGTCTAACCCATGAATTTATTGAAAACATGAATCACTTGGCCTAGAAGTTCTTTCAATCCATGATAAACAGAAATGGAACAAATATGCCTACAACTTTTAAACCAGGATAGAATAAGTCTTCAACCTCCGTTGGAGGTTTGACAAACATCTGTTGATTGCCCCGCAAGCCATCTTACCCATGTATTTCATGAAAACATGAATCACTTGGCCTTGAAGTTCTTTGAATCCAAGATAAACCGAAACGGAACAAATATGCCTACAACTTTTAAACCTCGATAGATTGAGTCTTCAACCTCCGTGGGTGCTTTGCCAAACATCTGTTGATTCCCCCGCAAGCCATCTAACCCATGTATTTCATGAAATCATGAATCACTTGGCCTTGAAGTTCTTTGAATCCAAGATAAACCGAAACGGAACAAATATGCCTACAACTTTTAAACCACGATAGATTGAGTCTTCAACCTCCGTGGGTGCTTTGACAAACATCTGTTGATTCCCAAGCAAGCCATCTAACCGATGTATTTCATTAAAACATGAATCACTTGGCCTTGAAGTTCTTTGAACGCAAGATAAACAGAAAAGGAACAAATAGGCCAACAACTTTTAAACAACGATAGATTGAGTCTTCAACCTCCGTGCGTGCTTGACAAACATCTGTTGCCTCTCCCAAAAGCCGTCTTACCCATGAATTTCAAAAAACATCAATCACTTGGCCTAGATGTTCTTTGAATCCATGATAAACAAAAATGGAACAATTATGCCTACAACTTTTAAACCACGATAGAATAAGTCTTCAACCTCCGTGGGAGCTTTGACAAACATCTGTTGATTGCCCTGCAAGCCATCTGACCCATGTCTTTCATGAAAGCATGAATCACTTGGCCTTGAAGTTCTTTGAATCCAAGATAAACCGAAACGGAACAAATATGCCTACATCTTTTAAACCACGATAGATTGAGTCTTCAACCTCCGTGGGTGCTTCGACAAACATCTGTTGATTCCCAACCAAGCCATCTAACGCATGAATTTCTTTAAAACGTGAATTACTTGGCGTTGAAGTTCTTTGAACGCAAGATAAACAGAAAAGGAACAAATAGGCCAACAACTTTTAAACAACGATTGCTTGAGTCTTCAACCTCTGTGGGTGCTTGACAAACATCTGTTGACTCCCCCATAAGCCGTCTAACCCATGAATTTCATGAAAACATGAATCACTTGGCCTAGAAGATCTATGAATCCAAGATAAACCGAAAAGGAACAAATAGGCCAACAACATTAAAACCACGATTGCTTGAGTCTTCAACCTTTGTGGGTCCTTGACAAACATTTGTTGACTCCCCCATAAGCCGTCTAACCCATCAATTTCATGAAAACATCAATCACTTGGCCTAGAATTCATTTAATCCATCATAAACAGAAATGGAACAAATATGCCAACAACTTTTAAACCACGATAGATTGAGTCTTCAACCTCCGTGGGTGCTTTGCCAAACATCTGTTGATTCCCCCGCAAGCCATCTTACCAATGTATTTCATGAAATCATGAATCACTTGGCCTTGAAGTTCTTTGAATCCAAGATAAACCGAAACGGAACAAATATGCCTTCAACTTTTAAACCCCGATAGATTGAGTCTTCAACCTCCGTGGGTGCTTTGACAAACATCTGTTGATTCCCAAGCAAGCCATCTAACCCATGTATTTCTTTAAAACGTGAATTACTTGGCTTTCAAGTTATTTCAACGCAAGATAAACAGAAAAGGAACAAATAGGCCAACAACTTTTAAACAACGATTGCTTGAGTCCTCAACCTCTGTGGGTGCTTGACAAACATCTGTTGACTCCCCCATAAGCCGTCTAACCCATGAATTTCATGAAAACATGAATCACTTGGCCTAGAAGTTCTTTCAATCCATGATAAACAGAAATGGAACAAATATGCCTACAACTTTTAAACCACGATAGAATAAGTCTTCAACCTCCGTGGGAGCTTTGACAAACATCTGTTGATTGCCCCGCAAGCCATCTTACCCATGTATTTCATGAAAACATGAATCACTTGGCCTTGAAGTTCTTTGAATCCAAGATAAACCGAAACGGAACAAATATGCCTACAACTTTTAAACCTCGATAGATTGAGTCTTCAACCTCCGTGGGTGCTTTGCCAAACATCTGTTGAGTCCCCCGCAAGCCATCTTACCCATGTATTTCATGAAATCATGAATCACTTGGCCTTGAAGTTCTTTGAATCCAAGATAAACCGAAACGGAACAATTATGCCTACAACTTTTAAACAACGATAGATTGAGTCTTCAACCTACGTGGGTGCTTTGACAAACATCTGTTGATTCCCAAGCAAGCCATCTAACCGATGTATTTCATTAAAACATGAATCACTTGGCCTTGAAGTTCTTTGAACGCAAGATAAACAGAAAAGGAACAAATAGGCCAACAACTTTTAAACAACGATAGATTGAGTCTTCAACCTCCGTGGGTGCTTGACAAACATCTGTTGCCTCTCCCATAAGCCGTCTTACCCATGAATTTCAAGAAAACATCAATCACTTGGCCTAGATGTTCTTTGAATCCATGATAAACAAAAATGGAACAATTATGCCTACAACTTTTAAACAACGATAGATTGAGTCTTCAACCTACGTGGGTGCTTTGACAAACATCTGTTGATTCCCAAGCAAGCCATCTAACCGATGTATTTCATTAAAACATGAATCACTTGGCCTTGAAGTTCTTTGAACGCAAGATAAACAGAAAAGGAACAAATAGGCCAACAACTTTTAAACAACGATAGATTGTGTCTTCAACCTCCGTGCGTGCTTGACAAACATCTGTTGCCTCTCCCATAAGCCGTCTTACCCATGAATTTCATGAAAACATGAATCACTTGGCCTAGAAGTTCTTTCAATCCATGATAGACAGAAATGGAACAAATATGCCTACAACTTTTAAACCACGATAGAATAAGTCTTCAACCTCCGTGGGAGCTTTGACAAACATCTGTTGATTGCCCTGCAAGCCATCTGACCCATGTCTTTCATGAAAGCATGAATCACTTGGCCTTGAAGTTCTTTGAATCCAAGATAAACCGAAACGGAACAAATATGCCTACAACTTTTAAACCACGATAGATTGAGTCTTCAACCACCGTGGGTGCTTCGACAAACATCTGTTGATTCCCAACCAAGCCATCTAACGCATGAATTTCTTTAAAACGTGAATTACTTGGCGTTGAAGTTCTTTGAACGCAAGATAAACAGAAAAGGAACAAATGGGCCAACAACTTTTAAACAACGATTGCTTGAGTCTTCAACCTCTGTGGGTGCTTGACAAACATCTGTTGACTCCCCTATAAGCCGTCTAACCCATGAATTTCATGAAAATATGAATCACTTGGCCAGAAGTTCTTTCAATCCATGATAAACAGAAATGGAACAAATATGCCTACAACTTTTAAACCAGGATAGAATAAGTCTTCAACCTCTGTGGGACCTTTGACAAACATCTGTTGATTCCCAACCAAGCCATCTAACGCATGTATTGCTTTAACACGTGAATTACTTGGCCTTGAAGTTCTTTGAACGCAAGATAAACCGAATCGGAACAAATTGGCCAACAACTTTAAAACCACGATTGCTTGAGTCTTCAACCTTTGTGGGTCCTTGACAAACATCTGTTGACTCCCCCATAAGCCGTCTAACCCATGAATTTCATGAAAAGATCAATCACTTGGCCTAGAATTCTTTCAATCCATGATAAACAGAAATAGAACAAATATGCCTACAACTTTTAAACCACGATAGATTGAGTCTTCAAGCTCCGTGGGTGCTTTGACAAACATCTGTTGATTCCCCCGCAAGCCATCTTACCCATGTATATCATGAAAACATGAATCACTTGGCCTTGTAGTTCTTTGAATCCAAGATAAACCGAAACGGAACAAATATGCCTACAACTTTTAAACCACGATCGATTCAGTCTTCAACCTCCGCGGGTGCTTTGACAAAAATCTGTTGATTCCCAAGCAAGCCATCTAACCCATGTATTTCATTAAAACATGAATCACTTGGCCTTGAAGTTCTTTGAACGCAAGATAAACAGAAAAGGAACAAATAGGCCAACAACTTTTAAACAACGATTGCTTGAGTCATCAACCTCTGTGGGTGCTTGACAAACATCTGTTGACTCCCCCACGAGCTGTCTAACCCATGAATTTCATGAAAATATGAATCACTTGGCCTAGAAGTTCTTTCAATCCATGATAAACAGAAATGGAACAAATATGCCTACAACATTTAAACCACGATAGAATAAGTCTTCAACCTCTGTGGGACCTTTGACAAACATCTGTTGATTGCCCCGCAAGCCATCTTACCCATATATTTCATGAAAACATGAATCACTTGGCCTTGAAGTTCTTTGAATCCATGATAAACCGAAACGGAACAAATATGCCTACAACTTTTAAACCACGATAGATTGAGTCTTCAACCTCCGTGGGTGCTTTGACAAACATCTGTTGATTCCCAACCAAGCCATCTAACCCATGTATTTCATGAAAACATGAATCACTTGGCCTTGAAGTTCTTTGAATCGAAGATAAACCAAAACGGAACAAATATGCCTACAACTTTTAAACCACGATAGATTGAGTCTTCAACCTCCGTGGGTGCTTTGACAAACATCTGTTGATTCCCACGCAAGCCATCTAACCCTTATATTTCATTAAAACATGAATCTCTTGGCCTAGAAGTTCTATGAATCCAAGATAAACCGAAAAGGAACAAATAGGCCAACAACTTTAAAACCACGATTGCTTGAGTCTTCAACCTTTGTGGGTCCTTGACAAACATCTGTTGACTCCCCCATAAGCCGTTTAACCCATGAATTTCATGAAAACATCAATCACTTGGCCTTGAATTCTTTCAATCCATCATAAACAGAAATGGAACAAATATGCCTACAACTTTTAAACCACGATAGATTGAGTCTTCAACCTCCGTGGGTGCTTTGCCAAACATCTGTTGATTCCCCCGCAAGCCATCTTACCCCTGTATTTCATGAAAACATTAATCACTTGGCCTTGAAGTTCTTTGAATCCAAGATAAACCGAAACGGAACAAATATGCCTACAACTTTTAAACCACGATAGATTAGGCCTTCAACCTCCGTGGGTGCTTTGACAAACATCTGTTGATTCCCAAGCAAGCCATCTAACCGATGTATTTCATTAAAACATGAATCACTTGGCCTTGAAGTTCTTTGAACGCAAGATAAACAGAAAAGGAACAAATAGGCCAACAACTTTTAAACAACAATAGATTGAGTCTTCAACCTCCGTGGGTGCTTGACAAACATCTGAGCCTCTCCCATAAGCTGTCTTGCCCATGAATTTCAAGAAAACATCAATCACTTGGCCTAGATGTTCTTTGAATCCATGATAAACAAAAATGGAACAAATATGCCTACAACTTTTAAACCACGATAGATTGAGTCTTCAACCTCCGTGGGTGCTTTGACAAACATCTGTTGATTCCCAAGCAAGCCATCTAACCCATGTATTTGATTAAAACATGAATCACTTGGCCTTGAAGTTCTTTGAACGCAAGATAAACAGAAAAGGAACAAATAGGCCAACAACTTTTAAACAACGATTGCTTGAGTCTTCAACCTCTGTGGGTGCTTGACAAACATCTGTTGACTCCCCATAAGCCGTCTAACCCATGAATTTCATGAAAACATGAATCAATTGGGCTAGAAGTTCTTTCAATCCATGATAGACAGAAATGGAACAAATATGCCTACAACTTTTAAACCACGATAGAATAAGTCTTCAACCTCCGTGGGAGCTTTGACAAACATCTGTTGATTGCCCTGCAAGCCATCTGACCCATGTATTTCATGAAAACATGAATCACTTGGCCTTGAAGTTCTTTGAATCCAAGATAAACCGAATCGGAACAAATATGCCTACAACTTTTAAACCACGATAGATTGAGTCTTCAACCTCCGTGGGTGCTTTGACAAACATCTGTTGATTCCCAAGCAAGCCATCTAACGCATGTATTTCTTTAAAACGTGAATTACTTGGCCTTGAAGTTCTTTGAACGCAAGATAAACAGAAAAGGAACAAATAGGCCAACAACTTTTAAACAACGATTGCTTGAGTCTTCAACCTCTGTGGGTGCTTGACATCTGTTGACTCCCCCATAAGCCGTCTAACCCATGAATTTCATGAAAACATGAATCACTTGGCCTAGAAGTTCTTTCAATCCATGATAAACAGAAATGGAACAAATATGCCTACAACATTTAAACCACGATAGAATAAGTCTTCAACCTCCGAGGGACCTTTGACAAACCTCTGTTGATTGCCCCGCAAGCCATCTTACCCATGTATTTCATGAAAACATGAATCACTTGGCCTTGAAGTTCTTTGAATCCAAGATAAACCGAAACGGAACAAATATGCCTACAACTTTTAAACCACGATAGATTGAGTCTTCAACCTCCGTGGGTGCTTTGACAAACATCTGTTGATTCCCACGCAAGCCATCTAACCCTAATATTTCAATAAAACATGAATCTCTTGGCCTAGAAGTTCTATGAATCCAAGATAAACCGAAATGGAACAAATTGGCCAACAACTTTAAAACCACGATTGCTTGAGTCTTCAACCTTTGTGGGTGCATTGACAAACATCTACTGATTCCCCCGCAAGCCATCAAACCCATTTATTTCATGAAAACATGAATCACTTGGCCATCAAGTTCTTTGAATCCATGATAAACAAAAATGGAACAAATATGCCTACAATTTTATAACCACGATAGATTGAGTCTTCAACCTCCGTGGGTGCTTGACAAACATCTGTTGACGCCCCTGTAGGCCGTCTAACCCATGAATTTGACGAAAACATCAACCACTTGGCCTAGATGTTCTTTGAATCTATGATAAACAGAAATGGAAGAAATATGCCTACAACTTTTAAACCACGATAGATTGAGTCTTCAACCTCCGTGGGGGCTTTGACAAACATCTGTTGATTCCCCCGCAAGCCATCTAACCCATGAATTTCATGAAAATATGAATCACTTGGCCTTGAAGTTCTTTGAATCGAAGATAAACCGAAATGGAACAAATATGCCTACAACTTTAAAACCACGATAGATTGAGTCTTCAAACTCCGTGGGTGCTTTGACAAACATCTGTTGATTCCCACGCAAGCCATCTAACCCTTATATTTCATTAAAACATGAATCTCTTGGCCAAGAAGTTCTATGAATCCAAGATAAACCGAAAAGGAACAAATAGGCCAACAACTTTAAAACCACGATTGCTTGAGTCTTCAACCTTTGTGGGTCCTTGACAAACATCTGTTGACTCCCCCATAAGCCGTTTAACCCATGAATTTCATGAAAACATCAATCACTTGGCCTTGAATTCTTTCAATCCATCATAAACCGAAATGGAACAAATATGCCTACAACTTTTAAACCACGATAGATTGAGTCTTCAACCTCCGTGGGTGCTTTGACAAACATCTGTTGATTCCCAAGCAAGCCATCTAACGCATGTATTTCTTTAAAACGTGAATTACTTGGCCTTGAAGTTCTTTGAACGCAAGATAAACAGAAAAGGAACAAATAGGCCAACAACTTTTAAACAACGATTGCTTGAGTCTTCAACCTCTGTGGGTGCTTGACATCTGTTGACTCCCCCATAAGCCGTCTAACCCATGAATTTCATGAAAACATGAATCACTTGGCCTAGAAGTTCTTGCAATCCATGATAAACAGAAATGGAACAAATATGCCTACAACTTTTAAACCACGATAGATTAAGTCTTCAACCTCCGTCGGAGCTTTGACAAACATCTGTTGATTGCCCCGCAAGCCATCTTACCCATGTATTTCATGAAAACATGAATCACTTGGCCTTGAAGTTCTTTGAATCAAAGATAAACCGAAACGGAACAAATATGCCTACAACTTTTAAACCACGATAGATTGAGTCTTCAACCTCCGTGGGTGCATTGAAAAACATCGATTGATTCCCCCGCTAGCCATCTAACCCATGTATTTCATAAAAACATGAATCACTTGCCCATGATGTTCTTTGAATCCGTGATAAACAGAAATGGAACAAATATGCCTACAACTTTTAAAGCAGAATAGATTGAGTCTTCAACCTCCGTGGGTATTTGACAAACATCTGTTGCCTCTCCCATAAGCCGTCTAACCCATGAATTTCAAGAAAACATCAATCACTTGGCCTAGATGTTCTTTGTATCCATGATAAAAAAAAATGGAACAAATATGCCTACAACTTTTAAACCACGATAGATTGAGTCTTCAACCTCCGCGGGTGCTTTGACAAACATCTGTTGATTCCCAAGCAAGCCATCTAACCCATGTAATTCATTAAAACATGAATCACTTGGCCTTGAAGTTCTTTGAACGCAAGATAAACAGAAAAGGAACAAATATGCCTACAACTTTTAAACCACGATAGATTGAGTCTTCAACCTCCGTGGGTGCTTTGACAAACATCTGTTGATTGCCAAGCAAGCCATCTAACACATGTATTTCATTAAAACATGAATCACTTGCACTTGAAGTTCTTTGAACGAAAGATAAACAGAAAAGGAACAAATAGGCCAACAACATTTAAACAACGATTGCTTGAGTCTTCAACCTCTGTGGGTGCTTGACAAACATCTGTTGAGTCCCCCATAAGCCGTCTAACCCATGAATTTCATGAAAACATCAATCACTTGGCCTAGACTTCTTTCAATCCATGATAAACAGAAATAGAACAAATATGCCTACAACTTTTAAACCACGATAGATTGAGTCTTCAACCTCCGTGGGTGCTTTGAGAAACATCTGTTGATTCCCACGCAAGCCATCTAACCCTTATATTTCATTAAAACATGAATCTCTTGGCCTTGAAGTTCTTTCAATCCAAGATAAACCGAAACGGAACAAATATTCCTACAACTTTTAAACCACGATAGATTGAGTCTTCAACCTCCGCGGGTGCTTTGACAAACATCTGTTGATTCCCAAGCAAGCCATCTAACCCTTGTATTTCATTAAAACATGAATCACTTGGCCTTGAAGTTCTTTGAACGCAAGATAAACTGAAAAGGAACAAATAGGCCAGAAACTTTTAAACAACGATTGCTTGAGTCTTCAACCTCTGTGGGTGCTTGACAAACATCTGTTGACTCCCCCACGAGCCGTCTAACCCATGAATTTCGTGAAAATATAAATCACTTGGCCTAGAAGTTCTTTCAATCCATGATAAACAGAAATGGAACAAATATGCCTACAACATTTAAACCACGATAGAATAAGTCTTCAACCTCCGTGGGACCTTTGACAAACCTCTGTTGATTGCCCCGCAAGCCATCTTACCCATGTATTTCATGAAAACATGAATCACTTGGCCTTGAAGTTCTTTGAATCCAAGATAAACCGAAACGGAACAAATATGCCTACAACTTTTAAACCACGATAGATTGAGTCTTCAACCTCCGTGGGTGTTTTGACAAACATCTGTTGATTCCCACGCAAGCCATCTAACCCTAATATTTCAATAAAACATGAATCTCTTGGCCTAGAAGTTCTATGAATCCAAGATAAACCGAAAAGGAACAAATAGGCCAACAACTTTAAAACCACGATTGCTTGAGTCTTCAACCTTTGTGGGTGCATTGACAAACATCTACTGATTCCCCCGCAAGCCATCAAACCCATTTATTTCATGAAAACATGAATCACTTGGCCATCAAGTTCTTTGAATCCATGATAAACAAAAATGGAACAAATATGCCTATAATTTTATAACCACGATAGATTGAGTCTTCAACCTCCGTGGGTGCTTGACAAACATCTGTTGACGCCCCTGTAGGCCGTCTAACCCATGAATTTCACGAAAACATCAACCACTTGGCCTAGATGTTCTTTGAATCTATGATAAACAGAAATGGAAGAAATATGCCTACAACTTTTAAACCACGATAGATTGAGTCTTCAACCTCCGTGGCGGCTTTGACAAACATCTGTTGATTCCCCCGCAAGCCATCTAACCCATGTATTTCATGAAAATATGAATCACTTGGCCTTGAAGTTCTTTGAATCGAAGATAAACCGAAACGGAACAAATATGCCTACAACTTTTAAACCACGATAGATTGAGTCTTCAACCTCCGTGGGTGCATTGAAAAACATCGATTGATTCCCCCGCTAGCCATCTAACCCATGTATTTCATAAAAACATGAATCACTTGCCCATGATGTTCTTTGAATCCGTGATAAACAGAAATGGAACAAATATGCCTACAACTTTTAAAGCAGGATAGATTGAGTCTTCAACCTCCGTGGGTATTTGACAAACATCTGTTGCCTCTCCCATAAGCCGTCTAACCCATGAATTTCAAGAAAACATCAATCACTTGGCCTAGATGTTCTTTGAATCCATGATAAACAAAAATGGAACAAATATGCCTACAACTTTTAAACCACGATAGATTGAGTCTTCAACCTCCGCAGGTGCTTTGACAAACATCTGTTGATTCCCAAGCAAGCCATCTAACCCATGTATTTCATTAAAACATGAATCACTTGGCCTTGAAGTTCTTTGAACGCAAGATAAACAGAAAAGGAACAAATATGCCTACAACTTTTAAACCACGATAGATTGAGTCTTCAACCTCCGTGGGTGCTTTGACAAACATCTGTTGATTCCCAAGCAAGCCATCTAACCCATGTATTTCATTAAAACATGAATCACTTGCACTTGAAGTTCTTTGAACGAAAGATAAACAGAAAAGGAACAAATAGGCCAACAACTTTTAAACAACGATTGCTTGAGTCTTCAACCTCTGTGGGTGCTTGACAAACATCTGTTGAGTCCCCCATAAGCCGTCTAACCCATGAATTTCATGAAAACATCAATCACTTGGCCTAGACTTCTTTCAATCCATGATAAACAAAAATAGAACAAATATGCCTACAACTTTTAAACCACGATAGATTGAGTCTTCAACCTCCGTGGCTGCTTTCAGAAACATCTGTTGATTCCCACGCAAGCCATCTAACCCTTATATTTCATTAAAACATGAATCTCTTGGCCTTGAAGTTCTTTCAATCCAAGATAAACCGAAACGGAACAAATATTCCTACAACTTTTAAACCACGATAGATTGAGTCTTCAACCTCCGCGGGTGCTTTGACAAACATCTGTTGATTCCCAAGCAAGCCATCTAACCCTTGTATTTCATTAAAACATGAATCACTTGGCCTTGAAGTTCTTTGAACGCAAGATAAACAGAAAAGGAACAAATAGGCCAACAACTTTTAAACAACGATTGCTTGAGTCTTCAACCTCTGTGGGTGCTTGACAAACATCTGTTGACTCCCCCACGAGCCGTCTAACCCATGAATTTCGTGAAAATATAAATCACTTGGCCTAGAAGTTCTTTCAATCCATGATAGACAGAAATGGAACAAATATGCCTACAACATTTAAACCACGATAGAATAAGTCTTCAACCTCCGTGGGACCTTTGACAAACCTCTGTTGATTGCCCCGCAAGCCATCTTACCCATGTATTTCATGAAAACATGAATCACTTGGCCTTGAAGTTCTTTGAATCCAAGATAAACCGAAACGGAACAAATATGCCTACAACTTTTAAACCACGATAGATTGAGTCTTCAACCTCCGTGGGTGCTTTGACAAACATCTGTTGATTCCCACGCAAGCCATCTAACCCTAATATTTCAATAAAACATGAATCTCTTGGCCTAGAAGTTCTATGAATCCAAGATAGACCGAAAAGGAACAAATAGGCCAACAACTTTAAAACCACGATTGCTTGAGTCTTCAACCTTTGTGGGTGCATTGACAAACATCTACTGATTCCCCCGCAAGCCATCAAACCCATTTATTTCATGAAAACATGAACCACTTGGCCATCAAGTTCTTTGAATCCATGATAAACAAAAATGGAACAAATATGCCTACAATTTTATAACCACGATAGATTGAGTCTTCAACCTCCGTGGGTGCTTGACAAACATCTGTTGACGCCCCTGTAGGCCGTCTAACCCATGAATTTCACGAAAACATCAACCACTTGGCCTAGATGTTCATTGAATCTATGATAAACAGAAATGGAACAAATATGCCTACAACTTTTAAACCACGATAGATTGAGTCTTCAACCTCCGTGGGGGCTTTGACAAACATCTGTTGATTCCCCCGCAAGCCATCTAACCCATGTATTTCATGAAAATATGAATCACTTGGCCTTGAAGTTCTTTGAATCGAAGATAAACCGAAATGGAACAAATATGCCTACAACTTTAAAACCACGATAGATTGAGTCTTCAACCTCTGTGGGTGCTTTGACAAACATCTGTTGATTCCCACGCAAGCCATCTAACCCTTATATTTCATTAAAACATGAATCTCTTGGCCTAGAAGTTGTATGAATCCAAGATAAACCGAAAAGGAACAAATAGGCCAACAACTTTAAAACCACGATTGCTTGAGTCTTCAACCTTTGTGGGTCCTTGACAAACATCTGTTGACTCCCCCATAAGCCGTCTAACCCATGAATTTCATGAAAACATCAATCACTTGGCCTAGAATTCTTTCAATCAATGATAAACAGAAATGGAACAAATATGCCTACAACTTTTAAACCACGATAGATTGAGTCTTCAACCACCGTGGGTGCTTTGACAAACATCTGTTGATTCCCCCGGAAGCTATCTTACCCATGTATATCAGGAAAACATGAATCACTTGGCCTTGTAGTTCTTTGAATCCAAGATAAACCGAAACGGAACAAATATTCCTACAACTTTTAAACCACGATAGATTGAGTCTTCAACCTCCGCGGGTGCTTTGACAAACATCTGTTGATTCCCAAGCAAGCCATCTAACCCATTTATTTCATTAAAACATGAATCACTTGGCCGAGAAGTTCTTTGAATCCAAGATAAACAGAAATGGAACAAATATGCCTTCAACTTTTAAACCACGATAGATTGAGTCTACAACCTCCGTGGGTGCTTTCACAAACATCGATTGATTCCCCCGCTAGCCATCTAACCCATGTATTTCATAAAAACATGAATCACGTGGCCTTGATGTTCTTTCAATCTATGATAAACAGAAATGGAACAAATATGCCTACAACTTATAAACCACGATATATTAAGTCTTCAACCTCGGTGGGAGCTTTGACAAACATTTGTTGATTGCCCCGCAAGCATCTTACCCTTGTATTTCATGAAAACATGAATCACTTGGCCTTGAAGTTCTTTGAATCCAAGATAAACCGAAACGGAACAAATATGCCTACAACTCTTAAACCACGATAGATTGAGTCTACAACCTCCGTGGGTGCTTTGACAAACATCTGTTGATTCCCAAGCAAGCCATCTAACCCATGTATTTCATGAAAACATGAATCACTTGGCCTTGATGTTCTTTCAATCCATGATAAACAGAAATGGAACAAATATGCCTACAACTTTTAAACCACGATAGATTGAGTCTTCAACCCCCGTGGCTGCTTTGACAAACATCTGTTGATTCCCAAGCAAGCCATCTAACCCATGTATTTCATTAAAACATGAATCACTTGGCCTGGAAGTTCATTGAACGCATGATAAACAGAAAAGGAACAAATAGGCCAACAACTTTTAAACAACGATTGCTTGAGTCTTCAACCTCAGTGGGTGCTTGTCAAAATCTATTGACTCCCCCATAAGCCGTATAACCCATGAATTTCATGAAAACATGAATCACTTGGCCTAGAAGTTCTTTCAATCCATGATAGACAGAAATGGAACAAATATGCCTACAACTTTTAAACCACGATAGATTGAGTCTTCAACCTTCGTGGGTGCTTTGACAAACATCTGTTGGTTCCCAAGCAAGCCATCTCACCCATGTATTTAATGAAAACATGAATCACTTGGCCTAGAAGTTCTTTCAATCCATGATAGACAGAAATGGAACAAATATGCCTACAACTTTTAAACCACGATAGATTAAGTCTTCAACCTCCGTGGGTGCTTTGACAAACATCTGTTGATTGCCCCGCAAGCCATCAAACCCATGTATTTCATGAAAACATGAATCACTTGGCCTAGAAGTTCTTTCAATCCGTGATAAACAGAATTGGAAGAAATATGCTTACAACTTTTAAACCACGATAGATTGAGTCTTCAACCTCCGTGGGTGCTTTGACAAACATCTGTTGATTCCCAAGCAAGCCATCCAACCCATGTATTTCATGAAAACATGAATCACTTGGCCTAGAAGTTCTTTCAATCCATGATAGACAGAAATGGAACAAATATGCCTACAACTTTTAAACCACGATAGATTAAGTCTTCAACCTCCGTGGGTGCTTTGACAAACATCTGTTGATTGCCCCACAAGCCATCAAGCACATGTATTTCATGAAAACATGAATCACTTGGCCTAGAAGTTCTCTCAGTCCGTGATAAATGTAAACGAAACAAATATGCCTACAACTTTTAAAACCACGATAGATTAAGTCTTCAACCTCCGTGGGTGCTTTGACAAACATCTCGTTGATTGCCCCGCAAGCCATCAAACCCATGTATTTCACCAAAACATGAATCACTTGGCCTAGAAGTTCTTTCAATCCGTGATAAAATGTAATTCGAACAAATATGCTTACAACTTTTAAACCACGATAGATTGAGTCTTCAACCTCCGTGGTCGCTTGACAAACATCTCGTTGATTCCCAAGCAAGCCATCTAACCCATGTATTTCATTAAAACATGAATCACTTCGCCTAGAAGTTCTTTGAATCGAAGATAAACCGAAACGGAACAAATAGGCCAATAACTTTTAAACCACGATTGCTTGAGTCTTCGACATCTGTGGGTGCTTGACAAAATCTGTTGACTCCCCCATAAGCAGTATAACCCATGAATTTCATGAAAACATGAATCACTTGGCCTAGAAGTTCTTTCAATCCATGATAGACAGAAATGGAACAAATATGCCAACAACATTTAAACCACGATAGATTGAGTCTTCAACCTCCGTGGGTGCTTTGACAAACATCTGTTGATTCCCAAGCATGCCATCTAACCCATGTATTTCATGAAAACATGAATCACTTGGCCTTGATGTTCTTTCAATCCATGATAAACCGAAATGGAACAAATATGCCTACAACTTTTAAACCACGATAGATTGAGTCTTCAACCTCCGTGGGTGCTTTGACAAACATCTGTTGATTCCCAAGCAAGCCATCCAACCCATGTATTTCATGAAAACATGAATCACTTGGCCTAGAAGTTCTTTCAATCCATGATAGACAGAAATGGAACAAATATGCCTACAACTTTTAAACCACGATAGATTAAGTCTTCAACCTCCGTGGGTGCTTTGACAAACATCTGTTGATTGCCCCACAAGCCATCAAGCACATGTATTTCATGAAAACATGAATCACTTGGCCTAGAAGTTCTCTCAGTCCGTGATAAACAGAAACGAAACAAATATGCCTACAACTTTTAAACCACGATAGATTAAGTCTTCAACCTCCGTGGGTGCTTTGATAAACATCTGTTGATTGCCCCGCAAGCCATCAAACCCATGTATTTCACCAAAACATGAATCACTTGGCCTAGAAGTTCTTTCAATCCGTGATAAACAGAATTCGAACAAATATGCTTACAACTTTTAAACTACGATAGATTGAGTCTTCAACCTCCGTGGCTGCTTTGACAAACATCTGTTGATTCCCAAGCAAGCCATCTAACCCATGTATTTCATTAAAACATGAATCACTTCGCCTAGAAGTTCTTTGAATCGAAGATAAACCGAAACGGAACAAATAGGCCAATAACTTTTAAACCACGATTGCTTGAGTCTTCAACATCTGTGGGTGCTTGACAAAATCTGTTGACTCCCCCATAAGCCGTATAACCCATGAATTTCATGAAAACATGAATCACTTGGCCTAGAAGTTCTTTCAATCCATGATAGACAGAAATGGAACAAATATGCCTACAACTTTTAAACCACGATAGATTGAGTCTTCAACCTTCGTGGGTGCTTTGACAAACATCTGTTGATTCCCAAGCAAGCCATCTAACCCATGTATTTAATGAAAACATGAATCACTTGGCCTAGAAGTTCTTTCAATCCATGATAGACAGAAATGGAACAAATATGCCTACAACTTTTAAACCACGAGAGATTGAGTCTTCAACCTCCGTGGGTGCTTTGACAAACATCTGTTGATTCCCAAGCAAGCCATCAAACCCATGTATTTCATGAAAACATGAATCACTTGGCCTAGAATTCTTTCAATCCGTGATAAACAGAATTCGAACAAATATGCTTACAACTTTTAAACCACGAAAGATTGAGTCTTCAACCTCCGTGGGAGCTTTGACAAACATCTGTTGATTCCCAAGCAAGCCATCCAACCCATGTATTTCATGAAAACATGAATCACTTGGCCTAGAAGTTCTTTCAATCCATGATAGACAGAAATGGAACAAATATGCCTACAACTTTTAAACCACGATAGATTAAGTCTTCAACCTCCGTGGGTGCTTTGACAAACATCTGTTGATTGCCCCGCAAGCCATCAAGCACATGTATTTCATGAAAACATGAATCACTTGGCCTAGAAGTTCTCTCAGTCCGTGATAAACAGAAACGAAACAAATATGCCTACAACTTTTAAACCACGATAGATTAAGTCTTCAACCTCCGTGGGTGCTTTGACAAACATCTGTTGATTGCCCCGCAAGCCATCTAACCCATGTATTTCACCAAAACATGAATCACTTGGCCTAGAAGTTCTTTCAATCCGTGATAAACAGAATTGGAACAAATATGCTTACAACTTTTAAACCACGATAGATTGAGTCTTCAACCTCCGTGGCTGCTTTGACAAACATCTGTTGATTCCCAAGCAAGCCATCTAACCCATGTATTTCATTAAAACATGAATCACTTCGCCTAGAAGTTCTTTGAATCGAAGATAAACCGAAACGGAACAAATAGGCCAATAACTTTTAAACCACGATTGCTTGAGTCTTCAACATCTGTGGGTGCTTGACAAAATCTGTTGACTCCCCCATAAGCCGTATAACCCATGAATTTCATGAAAACATGAATCACTTGGCCTAGAAGTTCTTTCAATCCATGATAGACAGAAATGGAACAAATATGCCTACAACATTTAAACCACGATAGATTGAGTCTTCAACCTCCGTGGGTGCTTTGACAAACATCTGTTGATTCCCAAGCAAGCCATCTAACCCATGTATTTCATGAAAACATGAATCACTTGGCCTTGAAGTTCTTTCAATCCGTGATAAACAGAAATGGAACAAATATGCCTACAACTTTTAAACCACGATAGATTAAGTCTTCAACCTCCATGGGATCTTTGACAAACATCTGTTGATTGCCCTGCAAGCCATCTTACCCATGTATTTCATGAAATCATGAATCACTTGGCCTTGAAGTTCTTTGAATCCAAGATAAACCGAAACGGAACAAATATGCCTACAACTTTTAAACTACGATAGATTGAGTCTTCAACCTCCGTGGGTTCTTTGACAAACATCTGTTGATTCCCAAGCAAGCCATCTAACCCATGTATTTCATTAAAACATGAATCACTTGGCCTGGAAGTTCATTGAACGCAAGATAAACAGAAAAGGAACAAATAGGCCAACAACTTTTAAACAACGATTGCTTGAGTCTTCAACCTCAGTGGGTGCTTGTCAAAATCTATTGACTCCCCCATAAGCCGTATAACCCATGAATATCATGAAAACATGAATCACTTGGCCTAGAAGTTCTTTCAATCCATGATAGACAGAAATGGAACAAATATGCCTACAACTTTTAAACCACGATAGATTGAGTCTTCAACCTTCGTGGGTGCTTTGACAAACATCTGTTGATTCCCAAGCAAGCCATCTCACCCATGTATTTAATGAAAACATGAATCACTTGGCCTAGAAGTTCTTTCAATCCATGATAGACAGAAATGGAACAAATATGCCTACAACTTTTAAACCACGATAGATTAAGTCTTCAACCTCCGTGGGTGCTTTGACAAACATCTGTTGATTGCCCCGCAAGCCATCTAACCCATGTATTTCACCAAAACATGAATCACTTGGCCTAGAAGTTCTTTCAATCCGTGATAAACAGAATTGGAACAAATATGCTTACAACTTTTAAACCACGATAGATTGAGTCTTCAACCTCCGTGGCTGCTTTGACAAACATCTGTTGATTCCCAAGCAAGCCATCTAACCCATGTATTTCATTAAAACATGAATCACTTCGCCTAGAAGTTCTTTGAATCGAAGATAAACCGAAACGGAACAAATAGGCCAATAACTTTTAAACCACGATTGCTTGAGTCTTCAACATCTGTGGGTGCTTGACAAAATCTGTTGACTCCCCCATAAGCCGTATAACCCATGAATTTCATGAAAACATGAATCACTTGGCCTAGAAGTTCTTTCAATCCATGATAGACAGAAATGGAACAAATATGCCTACAACATTTAAACCACGATAGATTGAGTCTTCAACCTCCGTGGGTGCTTTGACAAACATCTGTTGATTCCCAAGCAAGCCATCTAACCCATGTATTTCATGAAAACATGAATCACTTGGCCTTGAAGTTCTTTCAATCCGTGATAAACAGAAATGGAACAAATATGCCTACAACTTTTAAACCACGATAGATTAAGTCTTCAACCTCCATGGGATCTTTGACAAACATCTGTTGATTGCCCTGCAAGCCATCTTACCCATGTATTTCATGAAATCATGAATCACTTGGCCTTGAAGTTCTTTGAATCCAAGATAAACCGAAACGGAACAAATATGCCTACAACTTTTAAACTACGATAGATTGAGTCTTCAACCTCCGTGGGTTCTTTGACAAACATCTGTTGATTCCCAAGCAAGCCATCTAACCCATGTATTTCATTAAAACATGAATCACTTGGCCTAGAAGTTCTTTCAATCCATGATGGACAGAAATGGAACAAATATGCCTACAACTTTTAAACCACGATAGATTGAGTCTTCAACCTTCGTGGGTGCTTTGACAAACATCTGTTGATTCCCAAGCAAGCCATCTCACCCAGGTATCTAATGAAAACATGAATCACTTGGCCTAGAAGTTCTTTCAATCCATGATAGACAGAAATGGAACAAATATGCCTACAACTTTTAAACCATGATAGATTAAGTCTTCAACCTCCGTGGGTGCTTTGACAAACATCTGTTGATTGCCCCGCAAGCCATCAAACCCATGTATTTCATGAAAACATGAATCACTTGGCCTAGAAGTTCTTTCAATCCGTGATAAACAGAATTGGAACAAATATGCTTACAACTTTTAAACCACGATAGATTGAGTCTTCAACCTCCGTGGGTGCTTTGACAAACATCTGTTGATTCCCAAGCAAGCCATCCAACCCATGTATTTCATGAAAACATGAATCACTTGGCCTAGAAGTTCTTTCAATCCATGATAGACAGAAATGGAACAAATATGCCTACAACTTTTAAACCACGATAGATTAAGTCTTCAACCTCCGTGGGTGCTTTGACAAACATCTGTTGATTGCCCCGCAAGCCATCAAGCACATGTATTTCATGAAAACATGAATCACTTGGCCTAGAAGTTCTCTCAGTCCGTGATAAACAGAAACGAAACAAATATGCCTACAACTTTTTAACCACGATAGATTAAGTCTTCAACCTCCGTGGGTGCTTTGACAAACATCTGTTGATTGCCCCGCAAGCCATCAAACCCATGTATTTCACCAAAACATGAATCACTTGGCCTAGAAGTTCTTTCAATCCGTGATAAACAGAATTGGAACAAATATGCTTACAACTTTTAAACCACGATAGATTGAGTCTTCAACCTCCGTGGCTGCTTTGACAAACATCTGTTGATTCCCAAGCAAGCCATCTAACCCATGTATTTCATTAAAACATGAATCACTTCGCCTAGAAGTTCTTTGAATCGAAGATAAACCGAAACGGAACAAATAGGCCAATAACTTTTAAACCACGATTGCTTGAGTCTTCAACATCTGTGGGTGCTTGACAAAATCTGTTGACTCCCCCATAAGCCGTATAACCCATGAATTTCATGAAAACATGAATCACTTGGCCTAGAAGTTCTTTCAATCCATGATAGACAGAAATGGAACAAATATGCCTACAACTTTTAAACCACGATAGATTGAGTCTTCAACCTTCGTGGGTGCTTTGACAAACATCTGTTGGTTCCCAAGCAAGCCATCTAACCCATGTATTTAATGAAAACATGAATCACTTGGCCTAGAAGTTCTTTCAATCCATGATAGACAGAAATGGAACAAATATGCCTACAACTTTTAAACCACGATAGATTAAGTCTTCAACCTCCGTGGGTGCTTTGACAAACATCTGTTGATTGCCCCGCAAGCCATCAAACCCATGTATTTCATGAAAACATGAATCACTTGGCCTAGAATTCTTTCAATCCGTGATAAACAGAATTCGAACAAATATGCTTACAACTTTTAAACCACGATAGATTGAGTCTTCAACCTCCGTGGGAGCTTTGACAAACATCTGTTGATTCCCAAGCAAGCCATCCAACCCATGTATTTCATGAAAACATGAATCACTTGGCCTAGAAGTTCTTTCAATCCATGATAGACAGAAATGGAACAAATATGCCTACAACTTTTAAACCACGATAGATTAAGTCTTCAACCTCCGTGGGTGCTTTGACAAACATCTGTTGATTGCCCCGCAAGCCATCAAGCACATGTATTTCATGAAAACATGAATCACTTGGCCTAGAAGTTCTCTCAGTCCGTGATAAACAGAAACGAAACAAATATGCCTACAACTTTTAAACCACGATAGATTAAGTCTTCAACCTCCGTGGGTGCTTTGACAAACATCTGTTGATTGCCCCGCAAGCCATCTAACCCATGTATTTCACCAAAACATGAATCACTTGGCCTAGAAGTTCTTTCAATCCGTGATAAACAGAATTGGAACAAATATGCTTACAACTTTTAAACCACGATAGATTGAGTCTTCAACCTCCGTGGCTGCTTTGACAAACATCTGTTGATTCCCAAGCAAGCCATCTAACCCATGTATTTCTTTAAAACATGAATCACTTCGCCTAGAAGTTCTTTGAATCGAAGATAAACCGAAACGGAACAAATAGGCCAATAACTTTTAAACCACGATTGCTTGAGTCTTCGACATCTGTGGGTGCTTGACAAAATCTGTTGACTCCCCCATAAGCAGTATAACCCATGAATTTCATGAAAACATGAATCACTTGGCCTAGAAGTTCTTTCAATCCATGATAGACAGAAATGGAACAAATATGCCTACAACATTTAAACCACGATAGATTGAGTCTTCAACCTCCGTGGGTGCTTTGACAAACATCTGTTGATTCCCAAGCAAGCCATCTAACCCATGTATTTCATGAAAACATGAATCACTTGGCCTTGAAGTTCTTTGAATCCAAGATAAACCGAAACGGAACAAATATGCCTTCAACTTTTAAACTACGATAGATTGAGTCTTCAACCTCCGTGGGTTCTTTGACAAACATCTGTTGATTCCCAAGCAAGCCATCTAACCCATGTATTTCATTAAAACATGAATCACTTGGCCTGGAAGTTCATTGAACGCAAGATAAACAGAAAAGGAACAAATAGGCCAACAACTTTTAAACAACGATTGCTTGAGTCTTCAACCTCAGTGGGTGCTTGTCAAAATCTATTGACTCCCCCATAAGCCGTATAACCCATGAATTTCATGAAAACATGAATCACTTGGCCTAGAAGTTCTTTCAATCCATGATAGACAGAAATGGAACAAATATGCCTACAACTTTTAAACCACGATAGATTGAGTCTTCAACCTTCGTGGGTGCTTTGACAAACATCTGTTGATTCCCAAGCAAGCCATCTCACCCATGTATTTAATGAAAACATGAATCACTTGGCCTAGAAGTTCTTTCAATCCATGATAGATAGAAATGGAACAAATATGCCTACAACTTTTAAACCACGATAGATTAAGTCTTCAACCTCCGTGGGTGCTTTGACAAACATCTGTTGATTGCCCCGCAAGCCATCAAACCCATGTATTTCATGAAAACATGAATCACTTGGCCTAGAAGTTCTTTCAATCCGTGATAAACAGAATTGGAACAAATATGCTTACAACTTTTAAACCACGATAGATTGAGTCTTCAACCTCCGTGGCTGCTTTGACAAACATCTGTTGATTCCCAAGCAAGCCATCTAACCCATGTATTTCGTTAAAACATGAATCACTTCGCCTAGAAGTTCTTTGAATCGAAGATAAACCGAAACGGAACAAATAGGCCAATAACTTTTAAACCACGATTGCTTGAGTCTTCGACATCTGTGGGTGCTTGACAAAATCTGTTGACTCCCCCATAAGCAGTATAACCCATGAATTTCATGAAAACATGAATCACTTGGCCTAGAAGTTCTTTCAATCCATGATAGACAGAAATGGAACAAATATGCCTACAACATTTAAACCACGATAGATTGAGTCTTCAACCTCCGTGGGTGCTTTGACAAACATCTGTTGATTCCCAAGCAAGCCATCTAACCCATGTATTTCATGAAAACATGAATCACTTGGCCTTGATGTTCTTTCAATCCATGATAAACCGAAATGGAACAAATATGCCTACAACTTTTAAACCACGATAGATTGAGTCTTCAACCTCCGTGGGTGCTTTGACAAACATCTGTTGATTCCCAAGCAAGCCATCTAACCCATGAATTTCATGAAAACATGAATCACTTGGCCTAGAAGTACTTACAATCCATGATGGACAGAAATGGAACAAATATGCCTACAACTTTTAAACCACGATAGATTGAGTCTTCAACCTTCGTGGGTGCTTTGACAAACATCTGTTGATTCCCAAGCTAGCCATCTCACCCAGGTATTTAATGAAAACATGAATCACTTGGCCTAGAAGTTCTTTCAATCCATGATAGACAGAAATGGAACAAATATGCCTACAACTTTTAAACCACGATAGATTAAGTCTTCAACCTCCGTGGGTGCTTTGACAAACATCTGTTGATTGCCCCGCAAGCCATCAAGCACATGTATTTCATGAAAACATGAATCACTTGGCCTAGAAGTTCTCTCAGTCCGTGATAAACAGAAACGAAACAAATATGCCTACAACTTTTAAACCACGATAGATTAAGTCTTCAACCTCCGTGGGTGCTTTGACAAACATCTGTTGATTGCCCCGCAAGCCATCAAACCCATGTATTTCACCAAAACATGAATCACTTGGCCTAGAAGTTCTTTGATTCCGTGATAAACAGAATTCGAACAAATATGCTTACAACTTTTAAACCACGATAGATTGAGTCTTCAACCTCCGTGGCTGCTTTGACAAACATCTGTTGATTCCCAAGCAAGCCATCTAACCCATGTATCTCATTAAAACATGAATCACTTCGCCTAGAAGTTCTTTGAATCGAAGATAAACCGAAACGGAACAAATAGGCCAATAACTTTTAAACCACGATTGCTTGAGTCTTCAACATCTGTGGGTGCTTGACAAAATCTGTTGACTCCCCCATAAGCCGTATAACCCATGAATTTCATGAAAACATGAATCACTTGGCCTAGAAGTTCTTTCAATCCATGATAGACAGAAATGGAACAAATATGCCTACAACTTTTAAACCACGATAGATTGAGTCTTCAACCTTCGTGGGTGCTTTGACAAACATCTGTTGATTCCCAAGCAAGCCATCTAACCCATGTATTTAATGAAAACATGAATCACTTGGCCTAGAAGTTCTTTCAATCCATGATAGACAGAAATGGAACAAATATGCCTACAACTTTTAAACCACGAGAGATTGAGTCTTCAACCTCCGTGGGTGCTTTGACAAACATCTGTTGATTGCCCCGCAAGCCATCTAACCCATGTATTTCATGAAAACATGAATCACTTGGCCTAGAAGTTCTTTCAATCCGTGATAAACAGAAATGAAACAAATATGCCTACAACTTTTAAACCACGATAGATTATGTCTTTAACCTCCGTGGGTGCTTTGACAAACATCTGTTGATTGCTCCGCAAGCCATCAAACCCATGTATTTCATGAAAACATGAATCACTTGGCCTAGAAGTTCTTTCAATCCGTGATAAACAGAATTCGAACAAATATGCTTACAACTTTTAAACCACGATAGATTGAGTCTTCAACCTCCGTGGCTGCTTTGACAAACATCTGTTGATTCCCAAGCAAGCCATCTAACCCATGTATTTCATTAAAACATGAATCACTTCGCCTAGAAGTTCTTTGAATCGAAGATAAACCGAAACGGAACAAATAGGCCAATAACTTTTAAACCACGATTGCTTGAGTCTTCAACATCTGTGGGTGCTTGACAAAATCTGTTGACTCCCCCATAAGCCGTATAACCCATGAATTTCATGAAAACATGAATCACTTGGCCTATTAGTTCTTTCAATCCATGATAGACAGAAATGGAACAAATATGCCTACAACATTTAAACCACGATAGATTGAGTCTTCAACCTCCGTGGGTGCTTTGACAAACATCTGTTGATTCCCAAGCAAGCCATCTAACCCATGTATTTAATGAAAACATGAATCACTTGGCCTAGAAATTCTTTCAATCCATGATAGACAGAAATGGAACAAATATGCCTACAACTTTTAAACCACGATAGATTAAGTCTTCAACCTCCGTGGGTGCTTTGACAAACATCTGTTGATTGCCCCGCAAGCCATCAAACCCATGTATTTCATGAAAACATGAATCACTTGGCCTAGAATTCTTTCAATCCGTGATAAACAGAATTCGAACAAATATGCTTACAACTTTTAAACCACGATAGATTGAGTCTTCAACCTCCGTGGCTGCTTTGACAAACATCTGTTGATTCCCAAGCAAGCCATCTAACCCATGTATTTCATGAAAACATGAATCACTTGGCCTTGAAGTTCTTTCAATCCGTGATAAATAGAAATGGAACAAATATGCCTACAACTTTTAAACCACGATAGATTAAGTCTTCAACCTCCGTGGGATCTTTGACAAACATCTGTTGATTGCCCTGCAAGCCATCTTACCCATGTATTTCATGAAATCATGAATCACTTGGCCTTGAAGTTCTTTGAATCCAAGATAAACCGAAACGGAACAAATATGCCTACAACTTTTAAACTACGATAGATTGAGTCTTCAACCTCCGTGGGTTCTTTGACAAACATCTGTTGATTCCCAAGCAAGCCATCTAACCCATGTATTTCATTAAAACATGAATCACTTGGCCTTGAAGTTCTTTGAACGCAAGATAAACAGAAAAGGAACAAATAGACCAACAACTTTTAAACAACGATTGCTTGAGTCTTCAACCTTCGTGGGTGCTTGACAAAATCTGTTGACTCCCCCATAAGACGTATAACCCATGAATTTCGTGAAAACATGAATCACTTGGCCTAGAAGTTCTTTCAATCCATGTTAGACAGAAATGGAACAAATATGCCTACAACTTTTAAACCACGATAGATTAAGTCTTCAACCTCCGTGGGTGCTTTGACAAACATCTGTTGATTGCCCCGCAAGCCATCAAACCCATGTATTTCATGAAAACATGAATCACTTGGCCTAGAAGTTCTTTTAATCCGTGATAAACTGAATTGGATCAAATATTCTTACAACTTTTAAACAACGATAGATTGAGTCTTCAACCTCCGTGGCTGCTTTCACAAACATCTGTTGATTCCCAAGCAAGCCATGTAGCCCATTTATTTCATTATAACATGAATCACTTGGCCTAGAAGTTCTTTGAATCTAAGATAAACCGAAACGGAACAAATAGGCCAATAACTTTTCAACCACGATTGCTTGACTCTTCAACCTCTGTGGGTGCTTGACAAACTCTGTTGACTCCCCCATAAGCCGTATAACCCATGAATTTCATGAAAACATGAATCACTTGGCCTAGAAGTTCTTTCAATCCATGATAGACAGAAATGGAACAAATATGCCTACAACTTTTAAACCACGATAGATTAAGTCTTCAACCTCCGTGGGTGCTTTGACAAACATCTGTTGATTGCCCCGCAAGCCATCAAACCCATGTATTTCAACAAAACATGAATCACTTGGCCTAGAAGTTCTTTCAATCCGTAATAAACAGAATTGGAACAAATATGCTTACAACTTTTAAACCACGATAGATTGAGTCTTCAACCTCCGTGGCTGCTTTGACAAACATCTGTTGATTCCCAAGCAAGCCATCTAACCCATGTATTTCATTAAAACATGAATCACTTGGCCTAGAAGTTCTTTGAATCTAAGATAAACCAAAACGGAACAAATAGGCCAATAACTTTTAAACCACGATTGCTTGAGTCTTCAACCTCTGTGGGTGCTTGACAAAATCTGTTGACTCCCCCATAAGCCGTATAACCCATGAATTTCATGAAAACATGAATCACTTGGCCTATAAGTTCCTTCAATCCATGATAGACAGAAATGGAACAAATATGCCTACAACTTTTAAACCACGAGAGATTGAGTCTTCAACCTCCGTGGGTGCTTTGACAAACATCTGTTGATTCCCAAGCAAGCCATCTAACCCATGTATTTCATGAAAACATGAATCACTTGGCCTTGAAGTTCTTTCAATCCGTGATAAACAGAAATGGAACAAATATGCCTACAACTTTTAAACCACGATAGATTAAGTCTTCAACCTCCGTGGGTGCTTTGACATACATCTGTTGATTGCCCCGCAAGCCATCAAACCCATGTATTTCATGAAAACATGAATCACTTGGCCTAGAAGTTCTTTCAATCCGTGATAAACAGAAATGAAACAAATATGCCTACAACTTTTAAACCACGATAGATTCTGTCTTTAACCTCCGTGGGTGCTTTGACAAACATCTGTTGATTGCTCCGCAAGCCATCAAACCCATGTATTTCTTGAAAACATGAATCACTTGGCCTAGAAGTTCTTTTAATCCGTGATAAACAGAATTGGAACAAATATGCTTACAACTTTTAAACCACGATAGATTGAGTCTTCAACCTCCGTGGCTGCTTTGACAAACATCTGTTGATTCCCAAGCAAGCCATCTAACCCATGTATTTCATTAAAACATGAATCACTTCGCCTAGAAGTTCTTTGAATCGAAGATAAACCGAAACGGAACAAATAGGCCAATAACTTTTAAACCACGATTGCTTGAGTCTTCAACATCTGTGGGTGCTTGACAAAATCTGTTGACTCCCCCATAAGCCGTATAACCCATGAATTTCATGAAAACATGAATCACTTGGCCTATTAGTTCTTTCAATCCATGATAGACAGAAATGGAACAAATATGCCTACAACATTTAAACCACGATAGATTGAGTCTTCAACCTCCGTGGGTGCTTTGACAAACATCTGTTGATTCCCAAGCAAGCCATCTAACCCATGTATTTAATGAAAACATGAATCACTTGGCCTAGAAGTTCTTTCAATCCATGATAGACAGAAATGGAACAAATATGCCTACAACTTTTAAACCACGATAGATTAAGTCTTCAACCTCCGTGGGTGCTTTGACAAACATCTGTTGATTGCCCCGCAAGCCATCAAACCCATGTATTTCATGAAAACATGAATCACTTGGCCTAGAATTCTTTCAATCCGTGATAGACAGAAATGGAACAAATATGCCTACAACATTTAAACCACTATAGATTGAGTCTTCAACCTCCGTGGGTGCTTTGACAAACATCTGTTGATTCCCAAGCAAGCCATCCAACCCATGTATTTCATGAAAACATGAATCACTTGGCCTAGAAGTTCTTTCAATCCATGATAGACAGAAACGGAACAAATATGCCTACAACTTTTAAACCACGATAGATTAAGTCTTCAACCTCCGTGGGTGCTTTGACAAACATCTGTTGATTGCCCCGCAAGCCATCAAGCACATGTATTTCATGAAAACATGAATCACTTGGCCTAGAAGTTCTCTCAGTCCGTGATAAACAGAAACGAAACAAATATTCCTACAACTTTTAAACCACGATAGATTAAGTCTTCAACCTCCGTGGGTGCTTTGACAAGCATCTGTTGATTGCCCCGCAAGCCATCAAACCCATGTATTTCACCAAAACATGAATCACTTGGCCTAGAAGTTCTTTCAATCCGTGATAAACAGAATTGGAACAAATATGCTTACAACTTTTAAACCACGATAGATTGAGTCTTCAACCTCCGTGGCTGCTTTGACAAACATCTGTTGATTCCCAAGCAAGCCATCTAACCCATGTATTTCATTAAAACATGAATCACTTCGCCTAGAAGTTCTTTGAATCGAAGATAAACCGAAACGGAACAAATAGGCCAATAACTTTTAAACCACGATTGCTTGAGTCTTCAACATCTGTGGGTGCTTGACAAAATCTGTTGACTCCCCCATAAGCCGTATAACCCATGAATTTCATGAAAACATGAATCACTTGGCCTAGAAGTTCTTTCAATCCATGATAGACAGAAATGGAACAAATATGCCTACAACTTTTAAACCACGATAGATTAAGTCTTCAACCTCCGTGGGTGCTTTGACAAACATCTGTTGATTGCCCCGCAAGCCATCAAGCACATGTATTTCATGAAAACATGAATCACTTGGCCTAGAAATTCTCTCAGTCCGTCATAAACAGAAACGAAACAAATATGCCTACAACTTTTAAACCACGATAGATTAAGTCTTCAACCACCGTGGGTGCTTTGACAAACATCTGTTGATTGCCCCGCAAGCCATCAAACCCATGTATTTCACCAAAACATGAATCACTTGGCCTAGAAGTTCTTTCAATCCGTGATAAACAGAATTCGAACAAATATGCTTACAACTTTTAAACCACGATAGATTGAGTCTTCAACCTCCGTGGCTGCTTTGACAAACATCTGTTGATTCCCAAGCAAGCCATCTAACCCATGTATTTCATGAAAACATGAATCACTTGGCCTTGAAGTTCTTTCAATCCGTGATAAACAGAAATGGAACAAATATGCCTACAACTTTTAAACCACGATAGATTAAGTCTTCAACCTCCGTGGGATCTTTGACAAACATCTGTTGATTGCCCTGCAAGCCATCTTACCCATGTATTTCATGAAATCATGAATCACTTGGCCTTGAAGTTCTTTGAATCCAAGATAAACCGAAACGGAACAAATATGCCTACAACTTTTAAACTACGATAGATTGAGTCTTCAACCTCCGTGGGTTCTTTGACAAACATCTGTTGATTCCCAAGCAAGCCATCTAACCCATGTATTTCATTAAAACATGAATCACTTGGCCTTGAAGTTCTTTGAACGCAAGATAAACAGAAAAGGTACAAATAGGCCAACAACTTTTAAACAACGATTGCTTGAGTCTTCAACCTTCGTGGGTGCTTGACAAAATCTGTTGACTCCCCCATAAGACGTATAACCCATGAATTTCGTGAAAACATGAATCACTTGGCCTAGAAGTTCTTTCAATCCATGTTAGACAGAAATGGAACAAATATGCCTACAACTTTTAAACCACGATAGATTAAGTCTTCAACCTCCGTGGGTGCTTTGACAAACATCTGTTGATTGCCCCGCAAGCCATCAAACCCATGTATTTCATGAAAACATGAATCACTTGGCCTAGAAGTTCTTTTAATCCATGATAAACTGAATTGGATCAAATATTCTTACAACTTTTAAACATCGATAGATTGAGTCTTCAACCTCCGTGGCTGCTTTCACAAACATCTGTTGATTCCCAAGCAAGCCATGTAGCCCATTTATTTCATTATAACATGAATCACTTGGCCTAGAAGTTCTTTGAATCTAAGATAAACCGAAACGGAACAAATAGGCCAATAACTTTTAAACCACGATTGCTTGACTCTTCAACCTCTGTGGGTGCTTCACAAACTCTGTTGACTCCCCCATAAGCCGTATAACCCATGAATTTCATGAAAACATGAATCACTTGGCCTAGAAGTTCTTTCAATCCATGATAGACAGAAATGGAACAAATATGCCTACAACTTTTAAACCACGATAGATTAAGTCTTCAACCTCCGTGGGTGCTTTGACAAACATCTGTTGATTGCCCCGCAAGCCATCAAACCCATGTATTTCAACAAAACATGAATCACTTGGCCTAGAAGTTCTTTCAATCCGTGATAAACAGAATTGGAACAAATATGCTTACAACTTTTAAACCACGATAGATTGAGTCTTCAACCTCCGTGGCTGCTTTGACAAACATCTGTTGATTCCCAAGCAAGCCATCTAACCCATGTATTTCATTAAAACATGAATCACTTGGCCTAGAAGTTCTTTGAATCTAAGATAAACCAAAACGGAACAAATAGGCCAATAACTTTTAAACCACGATTGCTTGAGTCTTCAACCTCTGTGGGTGCTTGACAAAATCTGTTGACTCCCCCATAAGCCGTATAACCCATGAATTTCATGAAAATATGAATCACTTGGCCTATAAGTTCCTTCAATCCATGATAGACAGAAATGGAACAAATATGCCTACAACTTTTAAACCACGAGAGATTGAGTCTTCAACCTCCGTGGGTGCTTTGACAAACATCTGTTGATTCCCAAGCAAGCCATCTAACCCATGTATTTCATGAAAACATGAATCACTTGGCCTTGAAGTTCTTTCAATCCATGATAAACAGAAATGGAACAAATATGCCTACAACTTTTAAACCACGATAGATTAAGTCTTCAACCTCCGTGGGTGCTTTGACATACATCTGTTGATTGCCCCGCAAGCCATCAAACCCATGTATTTCATGAAAACATGAATCACTTGGCCTAGAAGTTCTTTCAATCCGTGATAAACAGAAATGAAACAAATATGCCTACAACTTTTAAACCACGATAGATTATGTCTTTAACCTCCGTGGGTGCTTTGACAAACATCTGTTGATTGCTCCGCAAGCCATCAAACCCATGTATTTCATGAAAACATGAATCACTTGGCCTAGAAGTTCTTTCAATCCGTGATAAACAGAATTGGAACAAATATGCTTACAACTTTTAAACCACGATAGATTGAGTCTTCAACCTCCGTGGCTGCTTTGACAAACATCTGTTGATTCCCAAGCAAGCCATCTAACCCATGTATTTCATTAAAACATGAATCACTTCGCCTAGAAGTTCTTTGAATCGAAGATAAACCGAAACGGAACAAATAGGCCAATAACTTTTAAACCACGATTGCTTGAGTCTTCAACATCTGTGGATGCTTGACAAAATCTGTTGACTCCCCCATAAGCCGTATAACCCATGAATTTCATGAAAACATGAATCACTTGGCCTATTAGTTCTTTCAATCCATGATAGACAGAAATGGAACAAATATGCCTACAACATTTAAACCACGATAGATTGAGTCTTCAACCTCCGTGGGTGCTTTGACAAACATCTGTTGATTCCCAAGCAAGCCATCTAACCCATGTATTTAATGAAAACATGAATCACTTGGCCTAGAAGTTCTTTCAATCCATGATAGACAGAAATGGAACAAATATGCCTACAACTTTTAAACCACGATAGATTAAGTCTTCAACCTCCGTGGGTGCTTTGACAAACATCTGTTGATTGCCCCGCAAGCCATCAAACCCATGTATTTCATGAAAACATGAATCACTTGGCCTAGAATTCTTTCAATCCGTGATAAACAGAATTCGAACAAATATGCTTACAACTTTTAAACCACGATAGATTGAGTCTTCAACCTCCGTGGGAGCTTTGACAAACATCTGTTGATTCCCAAGCAAGCCATCCAACCCATGTATTTCATGAAAACATGAATCACTTGGCCTAGAAGTTCTTTCAATCCATGATAGACAGAAATGGAACAAATATGCCTACAACTTTTAAACCACGATAGATTAAGTCTTCAACCTCCGTGGGTGCTTTGACAAACATCTGTTGATTGCCCCGCAAGCCATCAAGCACATGTATTTCATGAAAACATGAATCACTTGGCCTAGAAGTTCTCTCAGTCCGTGATAAACAGAAACGAAACAAATATTCCTACAACTTTTAAACCACGATAGATTAAGTCTTCAACCTCCGTGGGTGCTTTGACAAGCATCTGTTGATTGCCCCGCAAGCCATCAAACCCATGTATTTCACCAAAACATGAATCACTTGGCCTAGTAGTTCTTTCAATCCGTGATAAACAGAATTGGAACAAATATGCTTACAACTTTTAAACCACGATTGATTGAGTCTTCAACCTCCGTGGCTGCTTTGACAAACATCTGTTGATTCCCAAGCAAGCCATCTAACCCATGTATTTCATTAAAACATGAATCACTTCGCCTAGAAGTTCTTTGAATCGAAGATAAACCGAAACGGAACAAATAGGCCAATAACTTTTAAACCACGATTGCTTGAGTCTTCAACATCTGTGGGTGCTTGACAAAATCTGTTGACTCCCCCATAAGCCGTATAACCCATGAATTTCATGAAAACATGAATCACTTGGCCTAGAAGTTCTTTCAATCCATGATAGACAGAAATGGAACAAATATGCCTACAACTTTTAAACCACGATAGATTAAGTCTTCAACCTCCGTGGGTGCTTTGACAAACATCTGTTGATTGCCCCAAGCCATCAAGCACATGTATTTCATGAAAACATGAATCACTTGGCCTAGAAATTCTCTCATCCGTGATAAAAGAGAAACGAAACAAATATGCCTACAACTTTTAAACCACGATAGATTAAGTCTTCAACCACCGTGGGTGCTTTGACAAACATCTGTTGATTGCCCCGCAAGCCATCAAACCCATGTATTTCACCAAAACATGAATCACTTGGCCTAGAAGTTCTTTCAATCCGTGATAAACAGAATTGGAACAAATATGCTTACAACTTTTAAACCACGATAGATTGAGTCTTCAACCTCCGTGGCTGCTTTGACAAACATCTGTTGATTCCCAAGCAAGCCATCTAACCCATGTATTTCATGAAAACATGAATCACTTGGCCTTGAAGTTCTTTCAATCCGTGATAAACAGAAATGGAACAAATATGCCTACAACTTTTAAACCACGATAGATTAAGTCTTCAACCTCCGTGGGATCTTTGACAAACATCTGTTGATTGCCCTGCAAGCCATCTTACCCATGTATTTCATGAAATCATGAATCACTTGGCCTTGAAGTTCTTTGAATCCAAGATAAACCGAAACGGAACAAATATGCCTACAACTTTTAAACTACGATAGATTGAGTCTTCAACCTCCGTGGGTTCTTTGACAAACATCTGTTGATTCCCAAGCAAGCCATCTAACCCATGTATTTCACTAAAACATGAATCACTTGGCCTTGAAGTTCTTTGAATCTAAGATAAACCAAAACGGAACAAATAGGCCAATAACTTTTAAACCACGATTGCTTGAGTCTTCAACATCTGTGGGTGCTTGACAAAATCTGTTGACTCCCCCATAAGCCGTATAACCCATGAATTTCATGAAAACATGAATCACTTGACCTATTAGTTCTTTCAATCCATGATAGACAGAAATGGAACAAATATGCCTACAACATTTAAACCACGATAGATTGAGTCTTCAACCTCCGTGGGTGCTTTGACAAACATCTGTTGATTCCCAAGCAAGCCATCTAACCCATGTATTTAATGAAAACATGAATCACTTGGCCTAGAAGTTCTTTCAATCCATGATAGACAGAAATGGAACAAATATGCCTACAACTTTTAAACCACGATAGATTAAGTCTTCAACCTCCGTGGGTGCTTTGCCAAACATCTGTTGATTGCCCCGCAAGCCATCAAACCCATGTATTTCATGAAAACATGAATCACTTGGCCTAGAATTCTTTCAATCCGTGATAAACAGAATTCGAACAAATATGCTTACAACTTTTAAACCACGATAGATTGAGTCTTCAACCTCCGTGGGAGCTTTGACAAACATCTGTTGATTCCCAAGCAAGCCATCCAACCCATGTATTTCATGAAAACATGAATCACTTGGCCTAGAAGTTCTTTCAATCCATGATAGACAGAAATGGAACAAATATGCCTACAACTTTTAAACCACGATAGATTAAGTCTTCAACCTCCGTGGGTGCTTTGACAAACATCTGTTGATTGCCCCGCAAGCCATCAAGCACATGTATTTCATGAAAACATGAATCACTTGGCCTAGAAGTTCTCTCGATCAGTGATAAATGTAAACGAAACAAATATTCCTACAACTTTTAAACCACGATAGATTAAGTCTTCAACCTCCGTGGGTGCTTTGACAAGCATCTGTTGATTGCCCCGCAAGCCATCAAACCCATGTATTTCACCAAAACATGAATCACTTGGCCTAGAAGTTCTTTCAATCCGTGATAAACAGAATTGGAACAAATATGCTTACAACTTTTAAACCACGATAGATTGAGTCTTCAACCTCCGTGGCTGCTTTGACAAACATCTGTTGATTCCCAAGCAAGCCATCTAACCCATGTATTTCATTAAAACATGAATCACTTCGCCTAGAAGTTCTTTGAATCGAAGATAAACCGAAACGGAACAAATAGGCCAATAACTTTTAAACCACGATTGCTTGAGTCTTCAACATCTGTGGGTGCTTGACAAAATCTGTTGACTCCCCCATAAGCCGTATAACCCATGAATTTCATGAAAACATGAATCACTTGGCCTAGAAGTTCTTTCAATCCATGATAGACAGAAATGGAACAAATATGCCTACAACTTTTAAACCACGATAGATTAAGTCTTCAACCTCCGTGGGTGCTTTGACAAACATCTGTTGATTGCCCCGCAAGCCATCAAGCACATGTATTTCATGAAAACATGAATCACTTGGCCTAGAAATTCTCTCAGTCCGTGATAAACAGAAACGAAACAAATATGCCTACAACTTTTAAACCACGATAGATTAAGTCTTCAACCACCGTGGGTGCTTTGACAAACATCTGTTGATTGCCCCGCAAGCCATCAAACCCATGTATTTCACCAAAACATGAATCACTTGGCCTAGAAGTTCTTTCAATCCGTGATAAACAGAATTGGAACAAATATGCTTACAACTTTTAAACCACGATAGATTGAGTCTTCAACCTCCGTGGCTGCTTTGACAAACATCTGTTGATTCCCAAGCAAGCCATCTAACCCATGTATTTCATGAAAACATGAATCACTTGGCCTTGAAGTTCTTTCAATCCGTGATAAACAGAAATGGAACAAATATGCCTACAACTTTTAAACCACGATAGATTAAGTCTTCAACCTCCGTGGGATCTTTGACAAACATCTGTTGATTGCCCTGCAAGCCATCTTACCCATGTATTTCATGAAATCATGAATCACTTGGCCTTGAAGTTCTTTGAATCCAAGATAAACCGAAACGGAACAAATATGCCTACAACTTTTAAACTACGATAGATTGAGTCTTCAACCTCCGTGGGTTCTTTGACAAACATCTCGTTGATTCCCAAGCAAGCCATCTAACCCATGTATTTCATTAAAACATGAATCACTTGGCCTTGAAGTTCTTTGAACGCAAGATAAACAGAAAAGGAACAAATAGACCAACAACTTTTAAACAACGATTGCTTGAGTCTTCAACCTTCGTGGGTGCTTGACAAAATCTGTTGACTCCCCCATAAGACGTATAACCCATGAATTTCGTGAAAACATGAATCACTTGGCCTAGAAGTTCTTTCAATCCATGTTAGACAGAAATGGAACAAATATGCCTACAACTTTTAAACCACGATAGATTAAGTCTTCAACCTCCGTGGGTGCTTTGACAAACATCTGTTGATTGCCCCGCAAGCCATCAAACCCATGTATTTCATGAAAACATGAATCACTTGGCCTAGAAGTTCTTTTAATCCGTGATAAACTGAATTGGATCAAATATTCTTACAACTTTTAAACAACGATAGATTGAGTCTTCAACCTCCGTGGCTGCTTTCACAAACATCTGTTGATTCCCAAGCAAGCCATGTAGCCCATTTATTTCATTATAACATGAATCACTTGGCCCAGAAGTTCTTTGAATCTAAGATAAACCGAAACGGAACAAATAGGCCAATAACTTTTAAACCACGATTGCTTGACTCTTCAACCTCTGTGGGTGCTTGACAAACTCTGTTGACTCCCCCATAAGCCGTATAACCCATGAATTTCATGAAAACATGAATCACTTGGCCTAGAAGTTCTTTCAATCCATGATAGACAGAAATGGAACAAATATGCCTACAACTTTTAAACCATGATAGATTAAGTCATCAACCTCCGTGGGTGCTTTGACAAACATCTGTTGATTGCCCCGCAAGCCATCAAACCCATGTATTTCAACAAAACATGAATCACTTGGCCTAGAAGTTCTTTCAATCCGTGATAAACAGAATTGGAACAAATATGCTTACAACTTTTAAACCACGATAGATTGAGTCTTCAACCTCCGTGGCTGCTTTGACAAACATCTGTTGATTCCCAAGCAAGCCATCTAACCCATGTATTTCATTAAAACATGAATCACTTGGCCTAGAAGTTCTTTGAATCTAAGATAAACCAAAACGGAACAAATAGGCCAATAACTTTTAAACCACGATTGCTTGAGTCTTCAACCTCTGTGGGTGCTTGACAAAATCTGTTGACTCCCCCATAAGCCGTATAACCCATGAATTTCATGAAAACATGAATCACTTGGCCTATAAGTTCCTTCAATCCATGATAGACAGAAATGGAACAAATATGCCTACATCTTTTAAACCACGATAGATTGAGTCTTCAACCTCCGTGGGTGCTTTGACAATCATCTGTTGATTCCCAAGAAAGCCATCTAACCCATGTATTTCATGAAAACATGAATCACTTGGCCTAGAAGTTCTTTCAATCCGTGATAAACAGAAATGAAACAAATATGCCTACAACTTTTAAACCACGATAGATTAAGTCTTCAACCTCCGTGGGTGCTTTGACAGACATCTGTTGATTGCCCCGCAAGCCATCAAACCCATGTATATCATGAAAACATGAATCACTTGGCCTAGAAGTTCTTTCAATCCGTGATAGACAGAAATGGAACAAATATGCCTACAACTTTTAAACAACGATAGATTATGTCTTTAACCTCCGTGGGTGCTTTGACAAACATCATTGATTGCTCGCAAGCCATCAAACCCATGTATTTCATGAAAACATGAATCACTTGGCATAGAAGTTCTTTCAATCCGTGATAAACTGAATCGGAACAAATATGCTTACAACTTTTAAACCACGATAGATTGAGTCTTCAACCTCCGTGGCTGCTTTGACAAACATCTGTTGATTCCCAAGCAAGCCATCTAACCCATGTATTTCATTAAAACATGAATCACTTCGCCTAGAAGTTCTTTGAATCGAAGATAAACCGAAACGGAACAAATAGGCCAATAAATTTTAAACCACGATTGCTTGAGTCTTCAACATCTGTGGGTGCTTGACAAAATCTGTTGACTCCCCCATAAGCCGTATAACCCATGAATTTCATGAAAACATGAATCACTTGGCCTATTAGTTCTTTCAATCCATTATAGACAGAAATGGAACAAATATGCCTACAACATTTAAACCACGATAGATTGAGTCTTCAACCTCCGTGGGTGCTTTGACAAACATCTGTTGATTCCCAAGCAAGCCATCTAACCCATGTATTTCATGAAAACATGAATCACTTGGCCTTGAAGTTCTTTCAATCCGTCATAAACAGAAATGGAACAAATATGCCTACAACTTTTAAACCACGATAGATTAAGTCTTCAACCTCCGTGGGATCTTTGACAAACATCTGTTGATTGCCCTGCAAGCCATCTTACCCATGTATTTCATGAAATCATGAATCACTTGGCCTTGAAGTTCTTTGAATGCAAGATAAACCGAAACGGAACAAATATGCCTACAACTTTTAAACTACGATAGATTGAGTCTTCAACCTCCGTGGGTTCTTTGACAAACATCTGTTGATTCCCAAGCAAGCCATCTAACCCATGTATTTCATTAAAACATGAATCACTTGGCCTTGAAGTTCTTTGAACGCAAGATAAACAGAAAAGGAACAAATAGACCAACAACTTTTAAACAACGATTGCTTGAGTCTTCAACCTCTGTGGGTGCTTGACAAAATCTGTTGACTCCCCCATAAGACGTATAACCCATGAATTTCGTGAAAACATGAATCACTTGGCCTAGAAGTTCTTTCAATCCATGATAGACAGAAATGGAACAAATATGCCTACAACTTTTAAACCACGATAGATTAAGTCTTCAACCTCCGTGGGTGCTTTGACAAACATCTGTTGATTGCCCCGCAAGCCATCAAACCCATGTATTTCATGAAAACATGAATCACTTGGCCTAGAAGTTCTTTCAATCCGTGATAAACAGAATTGGAACAAATATGCTTACAACTTTTAAACCACGATAGATTGAGTCTTCAACCTCCGTGGCTGCTTTGACAAACATCTGTTGATTCCCAAGCAAGCCATCAAACCCATGTATTTCATTAAAACATGAATCACTTGGCCTAGAAGTTCTTTGAATCCAAGATAAACCGAAACGGAACAAATAGGCCAATAACTTTTAAACCACGATTGCTTGAGTCTTCAACCTCTGTGGGTGCTTGACAAAATCTGTTGACTCCCCCATAAGCCGTATAACCCATGAATTTCATGAAAACATGAATCACTTGGCCTATTAGTTCTTTCAATCCATGATAGACAGAAATGGAACAAATATGCCTACAACATTTAAACCACGATAGATTGAGTCTTCTACCTCCGTGGGTGCTTTAACAAACATCTGTTGATTCCCAAGCAAGCCATCTAACCCATGTATTTCATGAAAACATGAATCACTTGGCCTTGAAGTTCTTTCAATCCGTGATAAACAGAAATGGAACAAATATGCCTACAACTTTTAAACCACGATAGATTAAGTCTTCAACCTCCGTGGGATCTTTGACAAACATCTGTTGATTGCCCTGCAAGCCATCTTACCCATGTATTTCATGAAATCATGAATCACTTGGCCTTGAAGTTCTTTGAATGCAAGATAAACCGAAACGGAACAAATATGCCTACAACTTTTAAACTACGATAGATTGAGTCTTCAACCTCCATGGGTTCTTTGACAAACATCTGTTGATTCCCAAGCAAGCCATCTAACCCATGTATTTCATTAAAACATGAATCACTTGGCCTTGAAGTTCTTTGAACGCAAGATAAACAGAAAAGGAACAAATAGACCAACAACTTTTAAACAACGATTGCTTGAGTCTTCAACCTCTGTGGGTGCTTGACAAAATCTGTTGACTCCCCCATAAGACGTATAACCCATGAATTTCGTGAAAACATGAATCACTTGGCCTAGAAGTTCTTTCAATCCATGTTAGACAGAAATGGAACAAATATGCCTACAACTTTTAAACCACGATAGATTAAGTCTTCAACCTCCGTGGGTGCTTTGACAAACATCTGTTGATTGCCCCGCAAGCCATCAAACCCATGTATTTCATGAAAACATGAATCACTTGGCCTAGAAGTTCTTTTAATCCGTGATAAACTGAATCGGAACAAATATTCTTACAACTTTTAAACCACGATAGATTGAGTCTTCAACCTCCGTGGCTGCTCTCACAAACATCTGTTGATTCCCAAGCAAGCCATGTAACCCATTTATTTCATGATAACATGAATCACTTGGCCTAGAAGTTCTTTGAATCTAAGATAAACCGAAACGGAACAAATAGGCCAATAACTTTTAAACCACGATTGCTTGACTCTTCAACCTCTGTGGGTGCTTGACAAACTCTGTTGACTCCCCCATAAGCCGTATAACCCATGAATTTCATGAAAACATGAATCACTTGGCCTAGAAGTTCTTTCAATCCATGATAGACAGAAATGGAACAAATATGCCTACAACTTTTAAACCACGATAGATTAAGTCTTCAACCTCCGTGGGTGCTTTGACAAACATCTGTTGATTCCCAAGCAAGCCATCTAACCCATGTATTTCATGAAAACATGAATCACTTGGCCTTGAAGTTCTTTCAATCCGTGATAAACAGAAATGAAACAAATATGCCTACAACTTTTAAACCACGATAGATTAAGTCTTTAACCTCCGTGGGTGCTTTGACAAACATCTGTTGATTGCTCCGCAAGGCATCAAACCCATGTATTTCATGAAAACATGAATCACTTGGCCTAGAAGTTCTTTCAATCCGTGATAAACAGAATTGGAACAAATATGGTTACAACTTTTAAACCACGATAGATTGAGTCTTCAACCTCCGTGGCTGCTTTGACAAACATCTGTTGATTCCCAAGCAAGCCATCTAACCCATGTATTTCATTAAAACATGAATCACTTCGCCTAGAAGTTCTTTGAATCGAAGATAAACCGAAACGGAACAAATAGGCCAATAACTTTTAAACCATGATTGCTTGAGTCTTCAACATCTGTGGGTGCTTGACAAAATCTGTTGACTCCCCCATAAGCCGTATAACCCATGAATTTCATGAAAACATGAATCACTTGGCCTAGAAGTTCTTTCAATCCATGATAGACAGAAATGGAACAAATATGCCTACAACATTTAAACCACGATAGATTGAGTCTTCAACCTCCGTGGGTGCTTTGACAAACATCTGTTGATTCCCAAGCAAGCCATCTAACCCATGTATTTCATGAAAACATGAATCACTTGGCCTTGAAGTTCTTTCAATCCGTGATAAACAGAAATGGAACAAATATGCCTACAACTTTTAAACCACGATAGATTGAGTCTTCAACCTCCGTGGGTGCTTTGACAAACATCTGTTGATTCCCAAGCAAGCCATCTAACCCATGTATTTCATGAAAACATGAATCACTTGGCCTTGAAGTTCTTTCAATCCGTGATAAACAGAAATGGAACAAATATGCCTACAACTTTTAAACCACGATAGATTAAGTCTTCAACCTCCGTGGGATCTTTGACAAACATCTGTTGATTGCCCCGCAAGCCATCTTACCCATGTATTTCATGAAATCATGAATCACTTGGCCTTGAAGTTCTTTGAAACCAAGATAAACCGAAACGGAACAAATATGCCTACAACTTTTAAACTACGATAGATTGAGTCTTCAACCTCCGTGGGTTCTTTGACAAACATCTGTTGATTCCCAAGCAAGCCATCTAACCCATGTATTTCATTAAAACATGAATCACTTGGCCTTGAAGTTCTTTGAACGCAAGATAAACAGAAAAGGAACAAATAGACCAACAACTTTTAAACAACGATTGCTTGAGTCTTCAACCTCTGTGGGTGCTTGACAAAATCTGTTGACTCCCCCATAAGACGTATAACCCATGAATTTCGTGAAAACATGAATCACTTGGCCTAGAAGCTCTTTCAATCCATGTTAGACAGAAATGGAACAAATATGCCTACAACTTTTAAACCGCGATAGATTAAGTCTTCAACCTCCGTGGGTGCTTTGACAAACATCTGTTGATTGCCCCGCAAGCCATCAAACCCATGTATTTCATGAAAACATGAATCACTTGGCCTAGAAGTTCTTTTAATCCGTGATAAACTGAATTGGATCAAATATTCTTACAACTTTTAGACAACGATAGATTGAGTCTTCAACCTCCGTGGCTGCTTTCACAAACATCTGTTGATTCCCAAGCAAGCCATGTAACCCATTTATTTCATTATAACATGAATCACTTGGCCTAGAATTTCTTTGAATCTAAGATAAACCGAAACGGAACAAATAGGCCAATAACTTTTAAACCACGATTGCTTGACTCTTCAACCTCTGTGGGTGCTTGACAAACTCTGTTGACTCCCCCATGAGTCGTATAACCCATGAATTTCATGAAAACATGAATCACTTGGCCTAGAAGTTCTTTCAATCCATGATAGACAGAAATGGAACAAATATGCCTACAACTTTTAAACCACGATAGATTAAGTCTTCAACCTCCGTGGGTGCTTTGACAAACATCTGTTGATTGCCCCGCAAGCCATCAAACCCATGTATTTCACCAAAACATGAATCACTTGGCCTAGAAGTTCTTTCAATCCGTGATAAACAGAATTGGAACAAATATGCTTACAACTTTTAAACCACGATAGATTGAGTCTTCAACCTCCGTGGCTGCTTTGACAAACATCTGTTGATTCCCAAGCAAGCCATCTAACCCATGTATTTCATTAAAGCATGAATCACTTGGCCTAGAAGTTCTTTGAATCTAAGATAAACCAAAACGGAACAAATAGGCAATAACTTTTAAACCACGATTGCTTGAGTCTTCAACCTCTGTGGGTGCTTGACAAAATCTGTTGACTCCCCCATAAGCCGTATAACCCATGAATTTCATGAAAACATGAATCACTTGGCCTATAAGTTCTTTCAATCCATGATAGACAGAAATGGAACAAATATGCCTACAACTTTTAAACCACGAGAGATTGAGTCTTCTACCTCCGTGGGTGCTTTGACAAACATCTGTTGATTCCCAAGCAAGCCATCTAACCCATGTATTTCATGAAAACATGAATCACTTGGCCTTGAAGTTCTTTCAATCCGTGATAAACAGAAATGGAACAAATATGCCTACAACTTTTAAACGACGATAGATTAAGTCTTCAACCTTCGTGGGATCTTTGACAAACATCTGTTGATTGCCCCGCAAGCCATCTTACCCATGTATTTCATGAAATCATGAATCACTTGGCCTTGAAGTTCTTTGAATCCAAGATAAACCGAAACGGAACAAATATGCCTACAACTTTTAAACTACGATAGATTGAGTCTTCGACCTCCGTGGGTTCTTTGACAAACATCTGTTGATTCCCAAGCAAGCCATCTAACCCATGTATTTCATTAAAACATGAATCACTTGGCCTTGATGTTCTTTGAACGCAAGATAAACAGAAAAGGAACAAATAGACCAACAACTTTTAAACAACGATTGCTTGAGTCTTCAACCTCCGTGGGTGCTTTGACAAACATCTGTTGATTGCCCCGCAAGCCATCAAACCCATGTATTTCACCAAATCATGAATCACTTGGCCTTGAAGTTCTTTGAATCCAAGATAAACCGAAACGGAACAAATATGCCTACAACTATTAAACTACGATAAATTGAGTCTTCAACCTCCGTGGGTTCTTTGACAAACATCTGTTGATTCCCAAGCAAGCCATCTAACCCATGTATTTCATTAAAACATGAATCACTTGGCCTTGAAGTTCTTTGAACGCAAGATAAACAGAAAAGGAACAAATAGACCAACAACTTTTAAACAACGATTGCTTGAGTCTTCAACCTCTGTGGGTGCTTGACAAAATCTGTTGACTCCCCCATAAGCCGTCTAACCCATGAATTTCACGAAAACATCAATCACTTGGCCTAGATGTTCTTTGAAGCCATGATAAACAGAAATGGAGCTAATATGCCTACAACATTTAAACCACGATAGATTGAGTCTTCAACCACCGTGGCTGCTTTCACAAATATCTGTTGATTCCCAAGCAAGCCATCTAACCCATGTATTTCATTATAACATGAATCACTTGGCCTAGAAGTTCTTTGAATCCAAGATAAACCGAAACGGAACAAATAGGCCAATAACTTTTAAACCACGATTGCTTGAGTCTTCAACCTCTGTGGGTGCTTGACAAACATCTGTTGACACCCCCATAAGCCGACTAAGCCATGAATTTCACGAAAACATCAATCACTTGGCCTAGATGTTCTTTGAATCGATGATAAACTGAAATGGAACAAATATGCCTACAACTTTTTAACCACGATAGATTAAGTCTTCAACCTCCGTGGGAGCTTTGACAAACATCTGTTGATTGCCCCGCAAGCCATCTAACCCATTTATTACATTAAAACAAGAATCACTTGGCCTAGAAGTTCTTTGAATCCAAGATAAACCGAAACGGAACAAATAGGCCAATAACTTTTAAACGACGATTGCTTGAGTCTTCAACCTCTGTGCGAGCTTGACAAACATCTGTTGACGCCCCTATAAGCCGTCTAACCCATGAATTTCACGAAAACATCAATCACTTGGCCTAGATGTTCTTTGAAGCCATGATAAACAGAAATGGAGCTAATATGCCTACAACATTTAAACCACGATAGATTGAGTCTTCAACCTCCGTGGCTGCTTTGACAAACATCTGTTGATTCCCAAGCAAGCCATCTAACCCATGTATTTCATTAAAACATGAATCACTTGGCCTAGAAGTTCTTTGAATCCAAGATAAACCGAAACGGAACAAATACGCCAATAACTTTTAAACCACGATTGCTTGAGTGTTCAACCTCTGTGGGTGCTTGACAAACATCTGTTGACGCCCCCATAAGCCGACTAAGCCATGAATTTCACGAAAACATCAATCACTTGGCCTAGATGTTCTTTGAATCGATGATAAACAGAAATGGAACAAATATGCCTACAACTTTTTATCCACGATAGATTAAGTCTTCAACCTCCATGGGAGCTTTAACAAACATCTGTTGATTGCCCCGCAAGCCATCTAACCCATGTATTACATTAAAACAAGAATCACTTGGCCTAGAAGTTCTTTGAATCCAAGATAAACCGAAACGGAACAAATAGGCCAATAACTTTTAAACCACGATTGCTTGAGTCTTCAACCTCTGTGGGTGCTTGACAAACATCTGTTGACGCCCCAATAAGCCGTCTAACCCATGAATTTCACGAAAACATCAATCACTTGGCCTAGATGTTCTTTGAATCTATGATAAACAGAAATTGATCAAATATGCCTACAACTTTTAAACCACGATAGATTGAGTCTTCAACCTCCGTGGGGGCTTTGACAAACATCTGTTGATTGCCCCGCAAGCCATCTAACCCATGTATTACATTAAAACATGAATCACTTGGCCTAGATGTTCTTTGAATCCATGATAAACAAAAATGGAACAAATATGCCTACAACTTTTAAACCACGATAGATTGAGTCTTCAACCTCCGTGGGTGCTTTGACAAACATCTGTTGATTCCCACGCAAGCCATCTAACCCATATATTTCATTAAAAGATGAATCTCTTGGCCAAGAAGTTCTATGAATCCAAGATAAACCGAAAAGGAACAAGTAGGCCAACAACTTTTAAACCACAATTGCTTGAGTCTTCAACCTCTGTGGGTGCTTGACAAACATCTGTTGACTCCCCCATAAGCCGTCTAACCCATGAATTTGACGAAAACATCAATCACTTGGCCTTGATGTTCTTTGAAGCCATGATAAACAGAAATGGAGCTAATATGCCTATAACATTTAAACCACGATAGATTGAGTCTTCAACCACCGTGGCTGCTTTGACAAACATCTGTTGATTCCCAAGCAAGCCATCTAACCCATGTATTTCATTAAAACATGAATCACTTGGCCTAGAAGTTCTTTGAATCCAAGATAAACCGAAACGGAACAAATACGCCAATAACTTTTAAACCACGATTGCTTGAGTGTTCAACCTCTGTGGGTGCTTGACAAACATCTGTTGACGCCCCCATAAGCCGACTAAGCCATGAATTTCACGAAAACATCAATCACTTGGCCTAGATGTTCTTTGAATCGATGATAAACAGAAATGGAACAAATATGCCTACAACTTTTTATCCACGATAGATTAAGTCTTCAACCTCCATGGGAGCTTTAACAAACATCTGTTGATTGCCCCGCAAGCCATCTAACCCATGTATTACATTAAAACAAGAATCACTTGGCCTAGAAGTTCTTTGAATCCAAGATAAACCGAAACGGAACAAATAGGCCAATAACTTTTAAACCACGATTGCTTGAGTCTTCAACCTCTCGTGGGTGCTTGACAAACATCATTGACGCCCAATAAGTCGACTAAGCCATTAATTTCACGAAAACATCAATCACTTGGCCTAGATGTTCTTTGAATCGATGATAAACAGAAATGGAACAAATATGCCTACAACTTTTAAACCACGATAGATTGAGTCTTCAACCTCCGTGGGGGCTTTGACAAACATCTGTTGATTCCCCCGCAAGCCATCTAACCCATGTATTACATTAAAACATGAATCACTTGGCCTAGATGTTCTTTGAATCCATGATAAACAAAAATGGAACAAATATGCCTACAACTTTTAAACCACGATAAATTGAGTCTTCAACCTCCGTGCGTGCTTTGACAAACATCTGTTGATTCCCACGCAAGCCATCTAACCCATATATTTCATTAAAAGATGAATCTCTTGGCCAAGAAGTTCTATGAATCCAAGATAAACCGAAAAGGAACAAGTAGGCCAACAACTTTTAAACCACAATTGCTTGAGTCTTCAACCTCTGTGGGTGCTTGACAAACATCTGTTGACTCCCCCATAAGCCGTCTAACCCATGAATTTCACGAAAACATCAATCACTTGGCCTAGATGTTCTTTGAAGCCATGATAAACAGAAATGGAGCTAATATGCCCATAACATTTAAACCACGATAGATTGAGTCTTCAACCACCGTGGCTGCTTTGACAAACATCTGTTGATTCCCAAGCAAGCCATCTAACCCATGTATTTCATTAAAACATGAATCACTTGGCCTAGAAGTTCTTTGAATCCAAGATAAACCGAAACGGAACAAATACGCCAATAACTTTTAAACCACGATTGCTTGAGTGTTCAACCTCTGTGGGTGCTTGACAAACATCTGTTGACGCCCCCATAAGCCGACTAAGCCATGAATTTCACGAAAACATCAATCACTTGGCCTAGATGTTCTTTGAATCGATGATAAACAGAAATGGAACAAATATGCCTACAACTTTTTATCCACGATAGATTAAGTCTTCAACCTCCATGGGAGCTTTAACAAACATCTGTTGATTGCCCCGCAATCCATCTAACCCATGTATTACATTAAAACAAGAATCACTTGGCCTAGAAGTTCTTTGAATCCAAGATAAACCGAAACGGAACAAATAGGCCAATAACTTTTAAACCACGATTGCTTGAGTCTTCAACCTCTGTGGGTGCTTGACAAACATCTGTTGACGCCCCAATAAGCCGTCTAACCCATGAATTTCACGAAAACATCAATCACTTGGCCTAGATGTTCTTTGAATCTATGATAAACAGAAATTGAACAAATATGGCTACAACTTTTAAACCACGATAGATTGAGTCTTCAACCACCGTGGGGGCTTTGACAAACATCTGTTGATTCCCCCGCAAGCCATCTAACTCATGTATTACATTAAAACATGAATCACTTGGCCTAGATGTTCTTTGAATCCATGATAGACAAAAATGGAACAAATATGCCTACAACTTTTAAACCACGATAGATTGAGTCTTCAACCTTCGTGGGTGCTTTGACAAACATCTGTTGATTCCCACGCAAGCCATCTAACCCATATATTTCATTAAAACATGAATCTCTTGGCCAAGAAGTTCTATGAATCCAAGATAAACCGAAAAGGAACAAGTAGGCCAACAACTTTTAAACCACAATTGCTTGAGTCTTCAACCTCTGTGGGTGCTTGACAAACATCTGTTGACTCCCCATAAGCCGTCTAACCCATGAATTTCACGAAAACATCAATCACTTGGCCTAGATGTTCTTTGTAGCCATGATAAACAGAAATGGAGCTAATATGCCTACAACATTTAAACCACGATAGATTGAGTCTTCAACCACCGTGGCTGCTTTGACAAACATCTGTTGATTCCCAAGCTAGCCATCTAACCCATGTATTTCATTAAAACGTGAATCACTTGGCCTAGAAGTTCTTTGAATCCAAGATAAACCGAAACGGAACAAATAGGCCAATAACTTTTAAACCACGATTGCTTGAGTCTTCAACTTCTGTGGGTGCTTGACAAACATCTGTTGACATCCCCATAAGCCGACTAAGCCATGAATTTCACGAAAACATCAATCACTTGGCCTAGATGTTCTTTGAATCGATGATAAACTGAAATGGAACAAATATGCCTACAACTTTTTAACCACGATAGATTAAGTCTTCAACCTCCGTGGGAGCTTTGACAAACATCTGTTGATTGCCCCGCAAGCCATCTAACCCATGTATTACATTAAAACATGAATCACTTGGCCTAGAAGTTCTTTGAATCCAAGATAAACCGAAACGTAACAAATAGGCCAATAACTTTTAAACGACGATTGCTTGAGTCTTCAACCTCTGTAGGTGCTTGACAAACATCTGTTGACATCCCCATAAGCCGACTAAGCCATGAATTTCACGAAAACATCAATCACTTGGCCTAGATGTTCTTTGAATCGATGATAAACTGAAATGGAACAAATATGCCTACAACTTTTTAACCACGATAGATTAAGTCTTCAACCTCCGTGGGAGCTTTGACAAACATCTGTTGATTGCCCCGCAAGCCATCTAACCCATGTATTACATTAAAACATGAATCACTTGGCCTAGAAGTTCTTTGAATCCAAGATAAACCGAAACGTAACAAATAGGCCAATAACTTTTAAACGACGATTGCTTGAGTCTTCAACCTCTGTGGGTGCTTGACAAACATCTGTTGACGCCCCAATAAGCCGTCTAACCCATGAATTTCACGAAAACATCAATCACTTGGCCTAGATGTTCTTTGAATATATGATAATTAGAAATTGAACAAATATGCCTACAACTTTTAAACCACGATAGATTGAGTCTTCAACCTTCGTGGGGGCTTTGACAAACATCTGTTGATTCCCCCGCAAGCCATCTAACCCATGTATTACGTTAAAACATGAATCACTTGGCCTAGATGTTCTTTGAATCCATGATAAACAAAAATGGAACAAATATGCCTACAATTTTTAAACCACGATAGATTGAGTCTTCAACCTCCGTGGGTGCTTTGACAAACATCTGTTGATTCCCACGCAATCCATCTAACCCATATATTTCATTAAAACATGAATCTCTTGGCCAAGAAGTTCTATGAATCCAAGATAAACCGAAAAGGAACAAGTAGGCCAACAACTTTTAAACCACAATTGCCTGAGTCTTCAACCTCTGTGGGTGCTTGACAAACATCTGTTGACTCCCCCATAAGCCGTCTAACCCATGAATTTCACGAAAACATCAATCACTTGGCCTAGATGTTCTTTGAAGCCATGATAAACAGAAATGGAGCTAATATGCCTACAACATTTAAACCACGATAGATTGAGTCTTCAACCACCGTGGCTGCTTTGACAAACATCTGTTGATTCCCAAGCAAGCCATCTTACCCATGTATTTCATTAAAACATGAATCACTTGGCCTAGAAGTTCTTTGAATCCAAGATAAACCGAAACGGAACAAATAGGCCAATAACTTTTAAACCACGATTGCTTGAGTCTTCAACCTCTGTGGGTGCTTGACAAACATCTGTTGACGCCCCCATAAGTCGACTAAGCCATTAATTTCACGAAAACATCAATCACTTGGCCTAGATGTTCTTTGAATCGATGATAAACAGAAATGGAACAAATATGCCTACAACTTTTTAACCACGATAGATTAAGTCTTCAACCTCCGTGGGAGCTTTGACAAACATCTGTTGATTGCCCCGCAAGCCATCTAACCCATGTATTACATTAAAACATGAATCACTTGGCCTAGAAGTTCTTTGAATCCAAGATAAACCGAAACGTAACAAATAGGCCAATAACTTTTAAACGACGATTGCTTGAGTCTTCAACCTCTGTGGGTGCTTGACAAACATCTGTTGACGCCCCAATAAGCCGTCTAACCCATGAATTTCACGAAAACATCAATCACTTGGCCTAGATGTTCTTTGAATATATGATAATTAGAAATTGAACAAATATGCCTACAACTTTTAAACCATGATAGATTGAGTCTTCAACCTTCGTGGGGGCTTTGACAAACATCTGTTGATTCCCCCGCAAGCCATCTAACCCATGTATTACGTTAAAACATGAATCACTTGGCCTAGATGTTCTTTGAATCCATGATAAACAAGAATAGAACAAATATGCCTACAACTTTTAAACCACGATAGATTGAGTCTTCAACCTCCGTGCGTGCTTTGACAAACATCTGTTGATTCCCACGCAAGCCATCTAACCCATATATTTCATTAAAACATGAATCTCTTGGCCTAGAAGTTCTATGAATACAAGATAAACCGAAAAGGAACAAATAGGCCAACAACTTTTAAACCACAATTGCTTGAGTCTTCAACCTCTGTGGGTGCTTGACAAACTTCTGTTGACTCCCCCATAAGCCGTCTAACCCATGAATTTCATGAAAACATCAATGACTTGGCCAAGATTTTCTTTGAATCCATGATAAACAGAAATGGAACAAATTTGCCTACATCTTTTAAACCACGATAGATTGAGTCTTCAACCTCCGTGGGTGCTTTGACAATCATCTGTTGATTCCCAAGAAAGCCATCTAACCCATGTATTTCATTAAAACATGAATCACTTGGCCTAGAAGTTCATTGAATCCATGATAAACCGAAATGGAACAAACATGCCTACAATTTTAAACCACGATAGCTTGAGTCTTCAACCTATGTGGGTGCTTGACAAACATCTGTTCATTCCCCAAAAAGCCTTATAACTCATGTATTTCATGAAAACATGAATCACTTGGCCTAAAAGTTCTTTGAATCCAAGATAAACCGAAAATGAACAAATAGGCATATAACTTTTAAACAAAGATAGCTTGAGTCTTCAACCTCCATGGGTGTTTGACAAACATCTGTTGACTCCGCCATAAGTCATCTAACCCATGTATTTTAGGAAAACAAGAATCACTTGGCCTAAAAGTTCTTTTAATCAAAAATAAACCGAAAAAGAACAAACAGGCCTAAAGTTTTAAACCACGATAGCTGGATTCTTTAATCTCCGTGGGTGCTTGACAAACATCTGTTGACTCCCCACAAGCCATCTAACCCATATATTTCATGAAAACATGAATCACTTGGCCTAGCAGTTCTTTCAATCCATGATAAACAGAAGTGGAACAAATATGCCTTCAACTTTTAAACCACGATTGATTTAGTCTTCAACCTCCGTGGGTGCATTAACAAACATCTGTTGAATCCCCCGCTAGCCATCTAACCCATGTATTTCATGAAAACTTGAATCAGTTGGTGTAACATCCCTAAATTTCATATATTATGACTTAGTTAAATTCTTTGGATGAGTTGTATGTTCTGATACAGAAATGGTAATAGATTGAGTTAGAATGATTAATTCGTGATTCTGGCTATACCGGTGAACTCGGTAGAACCTAAGGAAGAGATAGGTGGAATCTAAACTCTTATATTTATTCTGGCTAAGTTAGGACCTACTGGTAAATTAAATTTTCTTCAGGACCTATTGGGAATTCTTAGAAATCACAAGGTTATTTTAGTCTTTCTACACCTTCAGTGGAAAATTTGTGATTCTTCATTGGAGTGAGGGGCAAAATGGACAATTCACACCCCTCCCTCTTGCATAAGTGGACCGGCCAGCCTAGGGAGAGCCAAAGGCTCATCTTCTCCAAAATTTGCTAAGTTCCATAGCTAAGCTTGTTCAAGAGTTCAAGGGTCCAAAGTAAGTATTTTTTTACACCTTTTGGCTTAGGTCTTTTGATGGTTATTGATCACTATGATCTCTTCTTCAATCCTATGGTATTAGTTTCTTAAGAAACTCATTTTCATCTCCAAGAATCAAGAACACCCATGTCTAAAAGTTGGTTGTTTTGATTGAGTGTTTTGAAGGAAGTTGAAGGGAAGGTTGCCTTGACTACCAATCCCATCTTGGAATCAAGTTTAGAGCATTTGAAGTTGAGTGTGGATTTACTTGTGCTATTGTATGATGTTCTTAGAGTGAAAGTGTATGATATAGGATTAAGCTTGAATCTAGGGTTTTCACCTATGCTTAAGGTTGATGTGTTTTGTTATATGTTTTAAAGGATTTAGGTATGTGGAAGTGAATGATATGGTTAGTGTATTTTGATGGATTTGAGGACATGATCCCATAGGGAAATTAGGGTTTTGATTTGAAGTTGGGCGTGGCACTATTCCTGCCCAGATTCCAAACCACGGGCGTGGTCACCACCACGGTCCGGCCGTGGTTGTCTCTGGAAGTTTGGTTTCTTGTTTAAATATCACACCACGGCCGTGGCCTTCACCACGGGCTGTTTGGTTGAGATATGAGATCTCTTGATGATATATGTGTCTGTGTCTATATATAATATATGTACTCTGGTTGGTTTGAAATGGTTGTTGGAAATCCGCTGCTTATGTTTATAACGTGTGGTAATGTTAGAGAAACAAAGGAAACGCTGCCGAATTTTCTATATTGATATATTCCACATAAGACTTATGGCTGGTGAACAACATAGTAACTAATAGGTCTTACATTTTTGGTATCAGAGCAGTTCTTCCTAGAGGACTATAACATATGGGTCTAGAGTTATACTGAGCACTTAGGATGTATGCCTATAGCTTTTCATATACTTCTGATGTAAGACCTATTAGTTACTATGTTATTTACCAACCATAAGCCTTACGTGGAATATATAAATATAGAAAATTCGGCAGCGTTTCCTTTTGCTTTTTGAACATTACCACAATTTATAACATAAGCAGCGGAATTCCAATAACCATTTCAAGCCAACCAAAGTACATATATTATATATAAACATACACAGATATTAAAAAGACATCTCATATCTCAACCAAAACATTATCAGAGTATGCAACGTTATACAAGTGTATTCTAAACACTATCCTGACTGAGCACACTAAACATATACAGAACCGAGTACATCAAAAGTAGTATTCAGTTCCCTGTAACATCTACATCAGAATAATACACATCCTGTTATAGTTACATCACGGAGCTTAACTCCACCAAAATACAAATCTAAAAAATGAATCAACAGAATCCTTCGTACTTAACCCGTAGAGGGTCCGGGGTGTTCCTGCGAATCTGAGAAAGAGGTGGTGAGAACAACTTCCCAGTGAATATGAATAACTTGCAGATAAAGTATAAATGTAAGTAGAGAGCAAGTATAACACAATTCACAATATGTCAAGTAACACCAACCAACCAATGCAATGAATGAATGCACATGATGTTCACACCTTTTATTCACACTTTTTCTTTCTCCACTCCTCTTGTTGTGCACTAACCCCTTTCGGTTAGGCCCTCCCAATATGCATATGAATGTGTTATGCCAATTCCGTTTCCTTCTAGCTAATAAGCTAGGCACCCCTCTGTTTTGTACACTAACCATTTCCGGTTAGGTCACCTCGCAATGCAATGCAAATAAGTATGCTATTTCATTTCCATCTAGCTCATCAGCTAGGCACCCTACATTTTGTACACTAACCCCTTCCGGTTAGGCCATCATGCTATGCAATGCAATGTTCTCATACTCATATCATGCTCATTCATAATATCATCATAATAACATTACATGTAAGCAATTCAAGCATATACAACACATAACCATCATGCTCAACTCTATCAAGCATTCTTACTTAGTTACAATAGTGCTAAGTCACTTCTATCAAGCATTCTTACTTAGCTACACATCTCATTCTAATGCTAAGTCATTCTTCATCCTAAACCTAGCATATGGTATCAAGACCCTAGACATAAGCATCACAATATCACAAACAGAGTCAACCACGGCCAGCCCGTGGTGGTAACCACGGCCACGGTTCGTAAAAACAAAACCCAACAAATTGGAAAGCAGAGACAACCACGGCTGCCCTGGTTGGCACCACGCCCGTGGTCCGGACCACGGCCACCCAGTGGCCACCACACCCGTGGTCAGATTTCAGTACACAACATTTTCCTTTCCAGAGCCAACCACGGCCAGCCCGTGGTGGGGACCACGGCCGTGGTTGGGCACGAGACATCAACATTTCCTATCCAGAGAGGACCACGGCCGGGCCGTGGTGGGGACCACGCCCGTGGTTGGTCTTCTGGGCTGGAATAGTGCCACGCCCAACTTCAAATCAAAACCCTAATTTCTCTATGGGATCATGTCCTCAATTCCATCAAGTATACCAATCATTCCACTCATTTTTCCTAAACCCTAATCCTTGAAAACATGTAATAAAAACACATCCAACCTCAAGCATAGGTGAAAACCCTAGATTCAAGCTTAATCCTTTATCATACACTTTCACTCTAAGAACATCATAAAATAGCACAAGTAAATCCACACTCACCTTGAAGTGCTCCTAACTTGATTCCAAGATGGGATTGGTAGTCAAGGCAACCTTCCCTTCAACTTCCTTCAAAACACTCAAGCAAAACAACTAACTTTTAGTCATGGGTGTTCTTGATTCTTAGGGATGAAAATGAGTTTCTCAAGAAACTAATACCATAGGATTGAAGAAGAGATCATAGTGATCAATAACCATCAAATAACCTAAGCCAAAAGGTGTAGAAAAATACTTACTTTGGACCCCTGAACTTGGAGCAAGCTTTAGCTATGGAACTTAGCAATTTTGGAGAAGATGAGCCTTTGGCTCTCCTATGCTGGCCGGTTCTCCATTTCAAGAGGGAGGGGAGGTTGAAATGTCTATCTTGCCCCTCACTTAAAGGAAGAATCACTAATTTGCCACTGAGGTGTAAAAAGACTAAAATATCCTTGTGATTTCTAAGAATTCCCAATAGGTCCTGAAGAAAATTAAATTTACCAGTAAGTCCTAACTTAGTCAGAGTAAATCTAAGAGTTTAGATTTCACCTATTTCTTCCTTAGGTTCTACCGAGTTCACCGGTATAGCCAGAATCTCAAATCAATCATTCTAACTCAATCTATCACCTTTTCTGTAACAGAACATACAATCCATTCAAAGAATTTAGCTAAATCATAACATATGAAATTTAGGGATGTTACATTCTCCCCCCTTTAAAGAATTTTGCCCACAAAATTAAGTTAAAGATATACCTGATCAAAATAGATCGGGATGCAGCTTGCGCAAATCTTCCTCCAATTCCCACGTAGCCTCTTCAGGTAACTGTCCATCCCAAAGCACCTTCACCAGGGAAATAGTCTTGTTCCTCAGGGACTTCACACTGCGGTCAATGATCTTAGCCGGCTTAGCCTGAAATGTAAGGTCAGCTCTCAATTGTACCGACTCAACCTCAATGATGTGTGAAAGATCCGGAACATACTTTCTCAACTGGGATACATGAAACACAGGATGGAGATTGGACAGATGAAGAGGAAGAGCTATATGGTAAGCTACAAGTCCAATACGCTTTAGAATTTGAAACGGACCAATGAAACGTGGATTTAACTTCTTAGCCCGAGTGGCTCTACCAATTCCTGTCATGGGTGAGACTCTAAGAAACACATGATCACCCTCTTCAAACTCTAGAGGACGCCTTCTTTTGTCAGCATAACTCTTTTGCCGACTCTGAGCAATTCTAATTTTCTCCTGTATAACCCTAATCTTTTCGGTAGTTTCTTGAACTAACTCAGGTCCTAACAGGTTCCGCTCACCTACCTCATACCAACACAGAGGTGACCTACATTTTCTACCATAGAGTGCCTCATATGGTGCCATCCCAATGCTGGAGTGGAAACTGTTGTTGTAAGCAAACTCTCCTAATGGTAAGTATCTATCCCAACTACCCTTATCCTCGAGAACACAAGCTCTCAACATATCTTCTAATATTTGGATAGTCCGCTCGGACTGACCATCGGACTGTGGGTGATAAGCAGTGCTGAAATTTAGCTTAGTCCCAAAAGACTGATGTAAGGCATTCCAAAATCTAGAGGTAAATCTGGGATCTCTATCTGACACAATGCTCAATGGCACACCGTGCAATCGAACAATCTCTCCAACAAATAACTCAGCAAGTTTATCTAGGGAATAAGAAATCTTAATGGGAAGAAAATGGGCAGACTTAGTCAGTCTATCCACAATGACCCATATAGCATCATAACCCTTCTGTACCCTAGGTAAACTAGTTACAAAGTCCATGGTTATTTTGTCCCACTTCCACTCTGGAATTTCCAAAGGTTGGAGCATTCGGCTGGTTTCTAGTGTTCGATCTTGACTTTCTGACAAGTCAAACATTTTGCCACATACTCAGCCACATCTCTCTTCATTCCCGGCCACCAAAATCTTTCTTTCAAATCTTGATACATCTTAGTCGTACCAGGATGTATCGAGAACTTACTTTTATGAGCTTCCTCCACAATTCGTTCCTTAAGGTTTCCCCATTTCGGAACACAAATCCTTTGTCTAAACCTAATCAAACCATCATCCTCTAAAGAAAAGGCTATTGAGACCCTACGATCTTGTAGTTCCTTATCCAAACTTTGTTCATGTCTAATCTGGTCCTTAAGGTCACATGAGATTTCCAACAAAGCTAATCTCAGTGTCACACTACTCATATCCACTTGGATGCTAAGGTCTAGAAATTGTTCTACCAGGTCTAACTCATGCACCATCATCTGAGATACGTGCAGAGACTTCCTACTGAGGGCATCAGCCACAACGTTGGCCTTGCCAGGATGATACTTAAGCTTAAAGTCATAATCCTTTAAGTATTCCATCCACCTTCTTTGTCTCATGTTCAGTTCCTTCTGATCAAATAGATACTTAAAGCTCTTATGATCACTGAACATCTCAAACTTCACGCCATACAAATAATGTCTCCAGATCTTAAGTGCAAAAACTATGGCTGCTAGTTCTAGGTCATGGGTCGGATAATTCTTCTCATGAGTTCTAAGTTGTCTAGATGCATAAGCCACTACCTTCCTATCCTGCATCAACACACATCCTAAACCCAATTTAGAGGCATCACAGTACACCTCCAAATCTTTGGATAGGTCAGCAATAACTAAAACTGGAGCTGTGGTCAATCTATGTTTGAGTTCCTGAAAACTCTCCTCACACTTTTCACTCCATACCATGGCTTGTCCTTTCCGGGTCAATTCAATTAAAGGAAGTGCCAACTGAGAAAAACCCCGAATGAACTTCCGGTAGTATCCAGCTAATCCTAGAAAACATCTAATCTCGATGGAGGCTTTGGTCGGTCCCACTGTACTACCGCCTCAACCTTACTAAAGTCCACTGCTACCCCGTCCTGGGATATAGTGTGCCCTAAAAACTTCACTTCATTCAGCCAAAATTCACACTTCTCAGGTTTAGCATACAATTTCCTCTCTCTGAGTATCTGCAGTACTATTCTAAGATGTCCCTCATGTTCTTCCGCTGTTTGCGAATATATGAGAATATCATCTATGAACACTACCACAAACTTATCTAGGTACGGTCTGAAAATTCTATTCATGTAATCCATAAACACCGCTGGAGCATTAGTTAAACCAAATGGCATCACCAAATACTCATAGTGTCCATACCTAGTTCTAAAAGCAGACTTGGGTACATCATCTGGCTTTATCTTAATTTGATGATAACCAGAACGAAGATCAATTTTAGAGAATACCGTGGCATCTCTAAGTTGGTCAAGTAAATCATCTATCCTAGGTAATGGATACCTATTCTTTATGGTAATCTTATTCAACTGTCAGTAATCCACACACAACCTCATACTTCCATCCTTCTTCTTCACCAATAACACAGGTGCTCCCCATGGAGACACACTGGGTCTAATGAATCCTCTTTCCAATAGTTCCTCTACTTGTTTCTTAAGTTCTCCTAGTTCCAATGGTGACATTCTATAAGGTGCTACAGACATAGGTCCGGCTCCCGGTACTAAGTCTATAACAAACTCTACCTCTCTATCAGGTGGTAAACTAGGAATTTCCTTAGGAAAGACATCCATGAATTCACTGACTACTGGCACTCCGACCAATTTTGATTGAACCCCTAAGTCTAAAGAAAATAGTACCATGTATACTTGACTCCCATCCATCAGGCAATGGTTCAACTCTGAGACTTTGGGTAACATGGCAATTTCAGGAATCAGTGTATGGTTTGTAACAGGAGGAATGATGACAATCTTATTACAACAATCTAACAACACTTGGTTGGTTGCAAGCCAATCCATACCCAAGATAATATCTAACCCTCTCAATGGTAGACAGATCAAATCAACAACAATGGTTCGATTCTGGAACACAAACTTACAGTTTAAACAAATGTGGGTGGTAAGAATCTTATCCTTAGCAGGAGTAGTCACTGACAGTGTATAAGGTAAGGAAGTAGTGGTTAGACTCAAGGACTTCACACATGCATTAGAAATGAATGAATGGGTTGCCCCAGAGTCAAACAGTACAATTAAGTTCTGACCATTCAGTAAGCACATACCTTGGATCAAATCATCCGCTTGTGCCTCTGCCCCACTGAGGGTATACACTCTCCCCTGAGTAAGTGGTCTAGGGGTAGAAACAGGTGCCTTAGAAACCTGTGGGCAATTTCGGGAAGTGTGCCCCTTCTGCTGGCACTTGAAGCAGATCACTATTCGTTGTGGGCAGTATTTTGCAATGTGTCCCTTCTGACCACAAGCAAAACACACATTCGCCCGACAAGTACCTTGGTGCGGTTTCCCACACGTCTTGTACAATTCCACCTTAGCCTTCTTAGTACCTCGTGCAGGCTGAGTAACTTCCACCTTTCTCTTTCCAGTTCTCTGATTGCTCTCAGTAACAGGGTTCATGCACTCTTCCATGATCAAACACTTCTCAACCAGGGAAGCAAACTCCCTAATCTCAAAACCAGCTACAGCCTTTCTCAACTCAAACTCAAGTCCCCTTTCAAACTGAATGGACTTCCAAATCTCATTCGGTCCATTTTGAAGGTAACTAGAGTATTTTGACAACTCATCAAACTTAGCTGCATACTGACCAGCTGTGAGATCTCCCTGTGTTAAATGCATAAACTCTTGTTCCTTTTGAATCCTAACATTTGCAAGGAAATACTTCCGCAGAAATGCCGTCTTAAATGTTTCCCAAGTGAGGGGATCCTCACGTAGGAATAATCCAGGATGAGTAGCTTCCCACCAATGTTCAGCTTCATCCTCCAACTTATAAGCAGCAAAGATAACTTTCTGCTCATCGGTACACTGCATGGCCTTGAAGATCTTCTCAAGGTGTTTCACCCACCTCTCAGCGGCCATTGGGTCATAATTCCCATGAGAAGATGGGGGATCCCTTTTACAGAACTCCGTCAGTCCCAACTGTTGAGGAACGACAAGTCCCGCATTAGGATTGCCATCATGCTGAGGTCCAGGCATACGGTCTATGGCTTGAGCCAAATGTGCAAGCACAGCCACCAGACCATCACCTTCATTAGTATTTGCAGTGGGTTGGCCTCGGCCTCTGCCTCGACCTCCACTACGTGTTCGCCCTAGTCCACTCATAACTCGTATACGGCCACAGAAAATATCGGGTTGATCAGTCCCAACTCCCCACATGCAATATATCGAAGTATATGAAAAGCTATAGGCATACATCCTAAGTGCTCAGTATAACTCTAGACCCATATGTTACAGTCCTCTAGGAAGAAACTGCTCTGATACCAAAAATGTAAGACCTATTAGTTACTATGTTATTTACCAACCATAAGCCTTACGTGGAATATATAAATATAGAAAATTCAGCAGCGTTTCCTTTTGCTTTTTGAACATTACCACAATTTATAACATAAGCAGCGGAATTCCAATAACCATTTCAAGCCAACCAGAGTACATATATTATATATATACACATACACAGATATTAAAAAGAGATCTCAGATCTCAACCAAAACATTATCAGAGTATGCAACGTTATACAAGTGTATTCTAAACACTATCCTGACTGAGCACACTAAACATATACAGAACCGAGTACATCAAAAGTAGTATTCAGTTCCCTGTAACATCTACATCAGAAGAATACACATCCTGTTATAGTTACATCACGGAGCTTAACTCCACCAAAACACAAATCTAAAAAATGAATCAACAGAATCCTCCGTACTTAACCCGTAGAGGGTCCGGGGTGTTCCTGCGAATCTGAGAAAGAGGTGGTGAGAACAACTTCCCAGTGAATATGAATAACTTGCAGATAAAGTATAAATGTAAGTAGAGAGCAAGTATAACACAATTCACAATATGTCAAGTAACACCAACCAACCAATGCAATGAATGAATGCACATGATGTTCACACCTTTTATTCACACTTTTTCTTTCTCCACTCCTCTTGTTGTGCACTAACCCCTTTCGGTTAGGCCCTCGCAATATGCATATGAATGTGTTATGCCAATTCCGTTTCCTTCTAGCTAATAAGCTAGGCACCCCTCTGTTTTGTACACTAACCATTTCCGGTTAGGTCACCTCGCAATGCAATGCAAATAAGTATGCTATTTCATTTCCATCTAGCTCATCAGCTAGGCACCCCTCTGTTTTGTACACTAACCCCTTCCGGTTAGGCCATCATGCTATGCAATGCAATGTTCTCATACTCATATCATGCTCATTCATAATATCATCATAATAACATTACATGTAAGCAATTCAAGCATATACAACACATAACCATCATGCTCAACTCTATCAAGCATTCTTACTTAGTTACAATAGTGCTAAGTCACTTCTATCAAGCATTCTTACTTAGCTACACATCTCATTCTAATGCTAAGTCATTCTTCATCCTAAACCTAGCATATGGTATCAAGACCCTAGACATAAGCATCACAATATCACAAACAGAGTCAACCACGGCCAGCCCGTGGTGGTAACCACGGCCACGGTTCAGAAAACAAAACCCAACAAATGGAACTTATCAAAACAGAACTTGGAGCAAGCTTTGGCTATGGAACTTAGCAATTTTGGAGAAGATGAGCCTTTGGCTCTCCTATGCTGGCCGGTTCTCTATTTCAAGAGGGAGGGGAGGTTGAAATGTCTATCTTACCCCTCACTTAAAGGAAGAATCACTAATTTGCCACTGAGGTGTAAAAAGACTAAAATATCCTTGTGATTTCTATGAATTCCCAATAGGTCCTGAAGAAAATTAAATTTACCAGTAGGTCCTAACTTAGCCAGAGTAAATCTAAGAGTTTAGATTTCACCTATTTCTTCCTTAGGTTCTACCGAGTTCACCGGTATAGCCAGAATCTCAAATCAATCATTCTAACTCAATCTATCACCTTTTCTGTAACAGAACATACAATCCATTCAAAGAATTTAGCTAAATCATAACATATGAAATTTAGGGATATTACATCTGATATATTGCATGTGGGGAGTTGGGACTGATCAACCCGATATTTTCTGTGTTGTATACAGAGTTATGGGTGGACTAGGGTGAACACGTAGTGGAGGCCGAGGCAGAGGCCGAGGCCAACCCACTGCAAATACTAATGAAGGTGATGGTCTTGTGGCTGTGCTTGCACATTTGGCTCAAGCCATAGACCGTATGCCTGGACCCCAGCATGATGGCAATCCTAGTGCGGGACTTGTCATTCCCCAACAGTTGGGACTGACGGAGTTCTGCAAAAGGGATCCCCCATCTTTTCATGGGAACTATGATCCAATGGCTGCTGAAAGGTGGGTGAAACACCTTGAGAAGATTTTCAGGGCCATGCAGTGTACTGAAGAGCAGAAAGTTATCTTTGCTGCTTATAAATTAGAGGATGAAGCTGAACATTGGTGGGAAGCTTCTCATCCTGGATTACTCCTCCGGGAGGATCCCATCACTTGGGAGACATTTAAGATGGCATTTTTGCGTAAGTACTTCCCTGCTAATGTCAGAATCCAAAAGGAACAAGAATTTATGCACTTGAGACATGGAGATCTCACAGCTAGGCAATATGCAGCTAAGTTTGATGAACTGTCTAAATACTCTAGTTCCCTGCAAAATGGACCGAATGAGATTTGGAAGTCCATTCAGTTTGAGAGGGGACTTGAGTTTGAGTTGAGAAAGGCTGTAGCTGGTTTTGAGATTAGAGAGTTTGCTTCTCTAGTTGAGAAGTGTCTGATTATGGAAGAGTGTATGAATCCTGTTGCTAAAAGCAGTCAGGGAACTGGGAAGAGGAAGGTGGAAGTTACTCAGCCCGTACTAGGTACTAAGAAGGCTAAGGTGGAATTATGCAGGACGTGTGGGAAACCGCATCAAGGTGCTTGTCGGGCGAATGTATGTTTTGCTTGTGGCCAGAAGGGACACATTGCAAAATATTGCCCACAACGAATAGTGATCTGCTTCAAGTGCCAGCAGAAGGGGCACACTTCCCGAAATTGCCCACAAATTTCTAAGGCACATGTTTCTACCCCTAAACCGCTTACCCAGGCGTGAGTGTATACCCTCAATGGGGCAGAGGCACAAGCGGATGATTTGATCCAAGGTATGTGCTTACTGAATGGTCAGAACTTAATTGTACTGTTTGACTCTGGGGCAACCCATTCATTCATTTCTAATGCATGTGTGAAGTCCTTGAGTCTAACCACTACTTCCTTACCTTATACACTGTCAGTGACTACTCCTGCTAAGGATAAGATTCTTACCACCCACATTTGTTTAAACTGTAAATTTGTGTTCCAGAATCGAACCTTTGTTGTTGATCTGATTTGTTTTCCATTGAGAGGGTTAGATATTATCTTGGTTATGGATTGGCTCGCAACCAACCAAGTGTTGTTAGATTATTGTAATAAGATTGTCATTATTCCTCCTGTTACAAACCATACACTGATTCCTGAAATTTCCATGTTACCCAAAGTGTCAGAGTTGAACCATTGCCTGATGGATGGGAGTCAAGTATACATGGTACTATTTTCTTTAGACTTAGAGGTCCAGTCAGAATTGGTCGGAGTACAAATAGTGAGTGAATTCATGGATGTCTTTCCTAAGGAGATTCCTAGTTTACCACCTGATAAAGAGGTAGAGTTTGTTATAGACTTAGTACCGGGAGCCGGACCCATGTCTGTAGCACCTTATAGAATGTCACCATTGGAACTAGGCGAACTCAAGAAACAAGTAGAGGAACTATTGGAAAGGGGATTCATTAGACCCAGTGTGTCTCCATGGAGAGCACCTGTGTTATTGGTGAAAAAGAAGGATGGGAGTATGAGGTTGTGTGTAGACTACCGGCAGTTGAATAAGATTACGATAAAGAATAGGTACCCATTACCTAGGATAGATGACTTACTTGACCAACTTAGAGATGCCACGGTATTCTCTAAGATTGATCTTCGTTCTGGTTACCATCAAATTAAGATAAAGCCAGATGATGTACCGAAGTCTGCTTTTAGAACTAGGTATGGACACTATGAGTACTTGGTGATGCCATTTGGTTTAACCAATGCTCCAGCGGTGCTAATGGATTACATGAATAGAATTTTCAGACCGTACCTAGACAAGTTTGTGGTAGTGTTCATAGATGATATTCTCATATATTCACAGACAGTGGAAGAACATGAGGAACATCTTAGAATAATACTGCAGATACTCAGAGAGAGGAAACTGTATGCTAAACCTGAGAAGTGTAAATTTTGGCTGAATGAAGTGAAGTTTCTAGGGCACACTATATCCCAGGACGGGGTAGCAGTGGACTCTAGTAAGGTTGAGGCGGTAGTACAGTGGGAACGACCAAAGTCGGTTACTGAGATTAGAAGTTTCCTAGGGTTAGCCGGATACTACCGGAAGTTCATTCGGGGTTTTTCTCAGTTGGCACTTCCTTTAACTGAACTGACCCGGAAAGGACAAGCCATGGTATGGAGTGAAAAATGTGAGAAGAGTTTTCAGGAACTCAAACTTAGATTGACCACAGCTCTAGTTTTAGTTATTGCTGACCTATCCAGAGATTTGGAGGTGTACTGTGATGCCTCTAAATTGGGCTTAGGATGCGTGTTAATGCAGGATAAGAAGGTAGTGGCCTACGCATCTAGACAACTTAGAACTCATGAGAAGAATTATCTGACCCATGACCTAGAACTGGTAGCCATAGTTTTTGCACTTAAGATCTGGAGACATTATTTGTATGGTGTAAAGTTTGAGGTGTTCAGTGATCATAAGAGTTTGAAGTATCTGTTTGATCAGAAGGAGCTGAACATGAGACAAAGAAGGTGGATAGAATACTTAAAGGATTATGACTTTGAGCTGAAGTATCATCCTGGCAAGGCCAACGTTGCGGCTGATGCCCTCAGTAGGAAGTCTCTGCACGTATCTCAGATGATGGTGTATGAGTTAGACCTGGTAGAGCAATTTCGAGACCTTAGTATACAAATGGATACGAGTAGTGTGACTAATAGGTCTTACAATTGACCTAGAAGTTCTTTCAATTCATGACAAACAGACATGGAACAAATATGCCTACAACTTTTAAACCACGATAGATTGAGTCTTTAACCTCCGTGGGTGCTTTGACAAACATCTGTTGAGTCCCCCATAAGCCATCTAACACGTGTATTTCATGAAAACATGAATCACTTGGCCTAGATGTTCTTTGAATCCATGATAAACCGAAAAGGAAAAAATATGCCTACAACTTTTAAACCACAATAGATTGAGACTTCAACCTCCGTGCGTGCTTTGACAAACATCTGTTGATTCCCCCGCAAGCCATCTAACCCATGTATTACATTAAAACATGAATCACTTGGCCTAGAAGTTCTTTGAATCCATGATACACCGAAAAGGAGCAAATAGGCCTACAACTTTTAAATCACGATAGCTTGAGTCTTCAACCTCCGTGGGTGCTTTGCAAACATCCGTTGATTCCAACGCAAGCCATCTAACCCATGTATTTCATTAAAACATGAATCTCTTGGCCTAGAAGTTCTTTGAATCCAAGATAAACCGAAAAGGAACAAACAGGCCAACAAATTTTAAACCACGATTGCTTGAGTCTTCAAGCTCTATGGGTGCATGACAAACATCAGTTGACTCCCCCATAAGCCGTCTAACCCATGAATTTCATGAAAACATCAAATACTTGGCCTAGATGTTCTTTGAATCCATGATAAACAAAAATGGAACAAATATGCCTACAAATTTTAAACCACGATAGATTGAGTCTTCAACCTCCGTGGGTGCCTTGACAAACATCTGTTGACTCCCCCGCAAGCCATCTAACCCAAGTATATCATTAAAATATGAATCACTTGGCCTAGAAGTTCTTTGAATCCAGGATCAACTGAAAAGGAACAAATAGGCCTAAAACACTTAAACCACGATAGCTTGAGTCTTCAACCTCCGTGGGTGCTTTGACAAACATCTGTTGATTCCCCTGCCAGCCATCTAACCCATGTATTACCTTAAAACATGAATCACTTGGCCTATATGTTCTTTGAATCCATTATAAACAGAAATGGAACAAATATGCCTCCAATATTTAAACCACGATAGATAGAGTCTTCAACCTCCGTGGCTACATTAACAAACATCTGTTGATTCCCCCGCTAGCCATCTAACCCATGTATTTCATTTAAACATGAATCACTTGGCCCAGAAGTTCTTTGAATCCAGGACAAACCGAAAAGAAACAAACCGGCCTACCACTTTTAAACCACGATAGATTGAGTCTTCAACCTCCGTGGGTGCTTTGACAAACATCTATTGATTCCCACGCAAGCCATCTAACCCATGTATTTCATTAAAACATGAATGTCATGGCGTAGAAGTTCTTTGAATCCAAGATAAACCGAAAAGGAACAAATAGGCCAACAACTTTTAAACCACGATTGTTTGAGTCTTCAACCTCTGTGGGTGCTTTGACAAACATCTGTTGATTCCACCGCAAGCCATCTAAGCCATGTATTTCATGAAAACATGAATCACTTCGCCTAGAAGTTCTTTGAATCCAAGATAAACCGAAAACGAACAAATAGGCATATAACTTTTAAACCAAGATAGCTTGAGTCTTCAACCTCCATAGGTGTTTGACAAACATCTGTTGACTCTCCCATAAGCCGTCTAAGCCATGAATTTCATGGAAACATCAAACACTTGGCCAAGATATTCATTGAATCCATGATAAATAGAAATGGAACAAATATGCCTACAACTTTTAAACCACAATAGATTGAGTCTTCAACCTCCGTGGGTGCGTTGACAAACATCTGTTGATTCCACCGCTAGCCATCAAACCCATGTATTTCATGAAAACATAAATCTGTTGGCCTAGAAGTTCTTTGAATCCAAGATAAACCGAAAAAGAACAAATTGGCCAACAACTTTTAAAACACAATTGCTTGAGTCTTCAACCTCCGTGGGTGCTTTGACAAACATCTGTGGATTCCCCTGCCAGCCATCTAACCCATGTATTTCATGAAAACATGAATCAATTGGCATAGAAGTTCTTTGAATCCAAGATTATCCGAAAAGGAACAAATAGGCCAGCGACTTTTAAACCTCGTTTACTTGAGTTTTCAACCTCCGTGGGTGCTTGACAAACATCTGTTGACTCCTCCATAAGCCGTCTAACCCATGAATTTCATGAAAACATGTATCACTTGGCCTAGATATTCTTTGAATCCATGATAAACAGAAATGGAACAAATATGCCTACAATTGTAAAACTACGATGGATTGAGTCTTCAACCTCCATGGGTGTTTGACAAACATCTGTTGACTGCGCCATAAGCCATCTAACCCATGTATTTCAGGAAAACAAGAATGACTTGGCCTAAAAGTTCTTTTAATCCAAAATAAACCGAAAAAAAACAAATAGGCCTAAAAGTTTTAAACCACGACAGCTTGAGTCTTTAATCTCCGTGGGTGCTTGACAAACATCTGGTGATTCCCCCGCAAGCCATGTAATCTATTTTTTTCATGAAAACATGAATCACTTGACCTACAAGTTCATTGAATCCAAGATAAATCGAAAAGGAACAAATATGCCAACAACTTTTAAATCACGATAGCTTGAGTCTTCAACCTCCGTGGGTGCTTTGACAAACATCTGTTGATTTCCACGCAAGCCATCTAACCCATGTATTTCATTAAAACATGAATGTAATGGCCTAGAAGGCCTTTGAATCCAAGATAAACCGAAAAGTAACAAATAGGCCAACAACTTTTAAACCACGATTGTTTGAGTCTTCAACCTCTGTGGGTGCTTTGACAAACATCTGTTGATTCCACCGCAAGCCATCTAAGCCATGTATTTCATGAAAACATGAATCACTTCGCCTAGAAGTTCTTTGAATCCAAGATAAACCGAAAACGAACAAATAGGCATATAACTTTTAAACCAAGATAGCTTGAGTCTTCAACCTCCATAGGTGTTTGACAAACATCTGTTGACTCTCCCATAAGCCGTCTAAGCCATGAATTTCATGGAAACATCAAACACTTGGCCAAGATATTCATTGAATCCATGATAAATAGAAATGGAACAAATATGCCTACAACTTTTAAACCACAATAGATTGTGTCTTCAACCTCCGTGGGCGCTTTGACAAACATCTGTTGATTCCACCGCTAGCCATCTAACCCATGTGTTTCATGAAAACATAAATCTGTTGGCCTAGAAGTTCTTTGAATCCAAGATAAACCGAAAAAGAACAAATTGGCCAACAACTTTTAAAACACAATTGCTTGAGTCTTCAACCTCCATGGGTGCTTTAAAAAACATCTGTTGATTCCCACGCAAGCCATCTAACCGATGTATTTCATTAAAACATGAATCTCTAGGCCTAGAAGTTCTTTGAATCCAAGATAAATCGAAAAGGAACAAATAGGCCAACAACTTTTAAACCACGATAGATTGAGACTTCAACCTCCGTGGGTGCCTTGACAAACATCTGTTGATTCCCTCGCAAGCCATCTAACCCAAGTATATCATTAAAATAAGAATCTCTTGGCCTAGAAGTTCTTTGAATCCAAGATATACCGAAAAGGAACAAACAGGCCAAAAAATTTTGAACCACGATTGCTTGAGTCTTCAACCTCCATGGGTGCATGACAAACATCTGTTGACTCCCCTATAAGCCGTATAACCCATGAATTTCATGAAAACATCGAACACTTGGCCTAGATGTTCTTTGAATCCATGATAAACAAAAATGGAACAAATATGCCTACAACTTTTAAATCACAATAGATTAAGTCTTCAACCTCCGTGGGTGCCTTGACAAACATCTGTTGACTCCCCCATAAGCCATCTAACACGTGTATTTCATGAAAACATGAATCACTTGGCCTAGAAGTTCTTTGAATCCAGGATAAACTGAAAAGGAACAAATAGGCCTAAGACTCTTGAACCACGATAGCTTGAGTCTTCAAACTCCGTGGGTGCTTTGACAAACATCTGTGGATTCCCACGCAAGCCATCTAACCCATGTATTTCATTAAAACATAAATCTTTTGGCCTAGAAGTTCTTTGAATCCAACATAATCCGAAAAAGAACAAATTGGCCAGCCACTTTTAAAACACAATTGCTTGAGTTTTCAACCTCCGTGGGTGCTTGACAAACATCTGTTGACTCCTCCATAAGCCATCTAACCCATGAATTTCATGAAAACATGAATCTCTTGGCCTAGAAGTTCATTGAATCCAAGATAAATCGAAAAGGAACAAATAGGCCAACAACTTTTAAACCACGATAGATTGAGACTTCAACCTCCGTGGGTGCCTTGACAAACATCTGTTGATTCCCTCGCAAGCCATCTAACCCAAGTATATCATTAAAATATGAATCTCTTGGCCTAGAAGTTCTTTGAATCCAAGATAAATCGAAAAGGAACAAACAGGCCAACAAATTTTAAACCACGATTGCTTGAGTCTTCAACCTCCATGGGTGCATGACAAACATCTGTTGACTCCCCTATAAGCCGTATAACCCATGAATTTCATGAAAACATCGAACACTTGGCCTAGATGTTCTTTGAATCCATGATAAACAAAAATGGAACAAATATGCCTACAACTTTTAAATCACAATAGATTGAGTCTTCAACCTCCGTGGGTGCCTTCACAAACATCTGTTGATTCCCCCGCAAGCCATCTAACCCATGTATTACATTAAAACATGAATCACTTGGCCTAGAAGTTCTTTGAATCCAGGATAAACTGAAAAGGAACAAATAGGCCTAAGACTCTTAAACCACGATAGCTTGAGTCTTCAACCTCCGTGGGTGCGTTGACAAACATCTGTGGATTCCCATGCCAGCCATCTAACCCATGTATTTCATGAAAACATGAATCAATTGGCATAGAAGTTCTTTGAATCCAAGATTATCCGAAAAGGAACAAATAGGCCAGCCACTTTTAAACCACGTTTACTTGAGTTTTCAACCTCCGTGGGTGCTTGACAAACATCTGTTGACTCCTCCATAAGCCGTCTAACCCATGAATTTCATGAAAACATGTATCACTTGGCCTAGATATTCTTTGAATCCATGATAAACAGAAATGGAACAAATATGCCTATAATTGTAAAACTACGATGGATTGAGTCTTCAACCTCCATGGGTGTTTGACAAACATCTGTTGACTGCGCCATAAGCCATCTAACCCATGTATTTCAGGAAAACAAGAATGACTTGGCCTAAAAGTTCTTTCAATCCAAAATAAACCGAAAAAAAACAAATAGGCCTAAAAGTTTTAAACCACGATAGCTTGAGTCTTTAATCTCCGTTGGTGCTTGACAAACAACTGGTGATTCCCCCGCAAGCCATGTAATCTATTTTTTTCATGAAAATATGAATCACTTGGCCTACAAGTTCTTTGAATCCAAGATAAACCGAAAAGGAACAAATAGGCCAACAACTTTTAAATCACGATAGCTTGAGTCTTCAACCTCCGTGGGTGCTTTGACAAACATCCGTTGATTCCCACGCAAGCCATCTAACCCATGTATTTCATTAAAACATGAATCTCTTGGCCTAGAAGTTCTTTGAATCCAACATAAACCGAAAAGGAACAAACAGGCCAACAAATTTTAAACCGCGATTGCTTGAGTCTTCAACCTTCGTGGGTGCGTGACAAACATCTGTTGACTCCCCTATAAGCCGTATAACCCATGAATTTCATGAAAACATCGAACACTTGGCCTAGATGTTCTTTGAATCCATGATAAACAAAAATGGAACAAATATGCCTACAACTTTTAAATCACAATAGATTCAGTCTTCAACCTCCGTGGGTGCCTTGACAAACATCTGTTGATTCCCCCGCAAGCCATCTAACCCATGTATTACATTAAAACATGAATCACTTGGCCTAGAAGTTCTTTGAATCCAGGATAAACTGAAAAGGAACAAATAGGCCTAAGACTCTTAAACCACGATAGCTTGAGTCTTTAACCTCCGTGGGTGCTTTGACAAACATCTGTGGATTCCCCTGCCAGCCATCTAACCTATGTATTTCATGAAAACATGAATCAATTGGCATAGAAGTTCTTTGAATCCAAGATTATCCGAAAAGGAACAAATAGGCCAGCCACTTTTAAACCACGTTTACTTGAGTTTTCAACCTCCGTGGGTGCTTGACAAACATCTGTTGACTGCTCCATAAGCCGTCTAACCCATGAATTTCATGAAAACATGTATCACTTGGCCTAGATATTCTTTGAATCCATGATAAACAGAAATGGAACAAATATGCCTACAATTGTAAAACTACGATGGATTGAGTCTTCAACCTCCATGGGTGTTTGACAAACATCTGTTGACTGCGCCATAAGCCATCTAACACATGTATTTCAGGAAAACAAGAATGACTTGGCCTAAAAGTTCTTTCAATCCAAAATAAACCGAAAAAAAACAAATAGGCCTAAAAGTTTTAAACCACGACAGCTTGAGTCTTTAATCTCCGTGGGTGCTTGACAAACATCTGTTGATTCCCCGCAAGCCATGTAATCTATTTTTTTATGAAAACTTGAATCACTTGACGTACAAGTTCTTTGCATCCAAGATAAACCGAAAAGGAACAAATAGGCCAACAACTTTTAAATCACGATAGCTTGAGTCTTGAACCTCCGTGGGTGCTTTGACAAACATCCGTTGATTCCCACGCAAGCCATCTAACCCATGTATTTCATTAAAACATGAATCTCTTGGCCTAGAAGTTCTTTGAATCCAAGATAAACCGAAAAGGAACAAATAGGCCAACAAATTTTCAACCACGATTGCTTGAGTCTTCAACCTCCGTGGGTGCGAGACAAACATCTGTTGACTCCCCCATAAGACGTCTAACCCATGAATTTCATGAAAACATCGAACACTTGGCCTAGATGCTCTTTGAATCCATGATAAACAAAAATGGTACAAATATGCCTGCAACTTTTAAATCACAATAGATTGAGTCTTCAACCTCCGTGGGTGCCTTGACAAACATCTGTTGATTCCCCCGCAAGCCATCTAACCCATGTATTACATTAAAACATGAATCACTTGGCCTAAAAGTTCTTTGAATCCAGGATAAACTGAAAAGGAACAAATAGGCCTAAAACTCTTAAACCACGATAGCTTGAGTCTTCAACCTCCGTGGGTGCGTTGACAAACATCTGTGGATTCCCCTGCCAGCCATCTAACCCATGTATTTCATGAAAACATGAATCAATTGGCATAGAAGTTCTTTGAATCCAAGATAATCCGAAAAGGACCAAATAGGCCAGCCACTTTTAAACCACGTTTACTTGAGTTTTCAACCTCCGTGGGTGCTTGACAAACATCTGTTGACTCCTCCATACCCATGAATTTCATGAAAACATGTATCACTTGGCCTAGATATTCTTTGAATCCATGATAAACAGAAATGGAACAAATATGCTGACAATTGTAAAACTACGATGGATTGAGTCTTCAACCTCCATGGGTGTTTGACAAACATCTGTTGACTCCACCATAAGCCATCTAAAACATGTTTTTCAGGAAAACAAGAATCACTTGGCCTAAAAGTTCTTTCAATCAAAAATAAACCGAAAAAGAACAAATAGGCCTAAAATTTTTAAACCAACATAGCTTGAGTCTTTAATCTCCGTCGGTGCTTGAGAAACATCTGTTGACTCCCCCATAAGTCATCTAACACTTGTATTTCATGAAAACATGAATCACTTGGCCTAGATGTTCTTTGAATCCATGATAAACCGAAAAGGAACAAATAGGCCTACAACTTTTAAATCACGATAGCTTGAGTCTTCAACCTCCGTGGGTGCTTTGACCAACATCCATTGATTCCCACGCAGGCCATCTAACCCATGTATTTCATTAAAACATGAATCTCTTGGCCTAGAAGTTCTTTGAATCCAAGATAAACCGAAAAGAAACAAATAGGCCAACAACTTTAAAACCACGATTGCTTGAGTCTTCAACCTCTATGGGTGCATGACAAACATCTGTTGACTCCCCCATAAGCCGTCTAACCCATGAATTTCATGAAAACATCAAACACTTGGCCTAGATGTTCTTTGAATCCATGATAAACAAAAATGGAACAAATATGCCTACAACTTTTAAACCACGATCGATTGAGTCTTCAACCTCCGTGGGTGCCTTGATAAACATCTGTTGATTCCCTCGCAAGCCATCTAACCCAAGTATATCATTAAAATGTGAATCACTTGGCCTAGAAGTTCTTTGAATCCAGGATAAACTGAAAAGGAAAAAAAAGGCCTAAAACTCTGAAAGCACAATAGCTTGAGTCTTCAACCTCCGTGGGTGCTTTGACAAATATCTTTTGATTCCCCTGCCAGCCATCTAACCCATGTATTTCATGAAAACATGAATCAATTGGCATAGAAGTTCTTTGAATCCAACATAATCCGAAAAGGAACAAATAGGCCAGCAAATTTTAAACCACATTAACTTCAGTTTTCAACCTCCGTGGGTACTTGACAAACATCTGTTGACTCCTCCATAAGCCATCTAACCCATGAATTTCATGAAAACATGTATCACTTCACCTAGATATTCTTTGAATCCATGATAAACAGAAATGGAACAAATATGCCTACAACAGTTAAACTACGATGGATTGAGTCGTCGACCACCGTGGGTGCTTGACAAACATCTGTTGACACCCTCATAAGCCATCTAACCCATGAATTTCATGAAAACATGAATCACTTGGCCTAGATGTTCTTTGAATCCATGATTAACAGAAATGGAACAAACATGCCTACAACTGTTAAACCAGGATGGATTGAGTCTTCAACCTTGGTGGCTGCTTTGACAAACATCTGTTGATTCCCACGCAAGCCATCTAACCCATTTATTTCATTAAAACAAGAATCACTTGGCCTAGAAGTTCTTTGAATCCATGATAAACCGAAATGGAACAAGCATGCCTACAAGTTTTAAATCACGATAGCTTGAGTCTCCAACCTACGTGGGTGCTTTGACAAACATCCGTTGATTCCCACGCAAGCCATCTAACCCATGTATTTCATTAAAACATGAATCTCTTGGCCTAGAAGTTCTTTGAATCCAAGATAAACCGAAAAGGAATAAATAGGCCAACAACTTTTAATCCACGATAGATTGAGTCTTCAACCTCCGTGGGTGCCTTGACAAACATCTGTTGATTCCCCCTCAAGCCATCTAACCCAAGTATATCATTAAAATATGAATCACTTGGCCTAGAAGTACTTTGAATCCAGGACAAACTGAAAAGGAACAAATAGGCCAACAACTTTTAAACCACGATTGCTTGAGTCTTCAACCTCCGTGGGTGCTTTGATAAACATCTGTTGATTCCCACGCAAGCCATCTAACCCATGTATTTCATTAAAACATGAATCTCTTATCCTAGAAGTTCTTTGAATACAAGATAAACCGAAAAGGAATAAATTGGCCAACAACTTTTAATCCACGATAGATTGAGTCTTCAACCTTCGTGGGTGCCTTGACAAACATCAGTTAATTCCCCCTCAAGCCATCTAACCCAAGTATATCATTAAAATATGAATCACTTGGCCTAGAAGTACTTTGAATCCAGGACAAACTGAAAAGGAACAAATAGGCCTAAAACTCTTAAACCACGATAGCTTGAGTCTTCAAACTCCGTGGGAGCTTTCACAAACATCTGTTGATTCCCCTGCCAGCCATGAAACCCATGAATTTCATGAAAACACGAATCACTTGGCCTAGATGTTCTTTGAATCCATGATAAACAGAAATGGAACAAACATGCCTACAATTTTAAACCACGATAGATTGAGTCTTCAACCTCCGTGGGTGCTTTGAAAAACATCTGTTGATTCCCCCGCAGGCCATCTATCCCAATTATATCATTAAAATATGAATCACTTGGCCTAGAAGTTCTTTGAACCCAGGATAAACTGAAAAGGAACAAATAGGCCTAAAACTCTTAAACCACGATAGCTTGAGTCATCAACCTCCGTGGGTGCTTTGACAAATATCTGTTGATTCCCCTGCCAGCCATCTATCCCATGTATTTCATGAAAACATGAATCACTTGGCCTAGAAGTTCTTTGAATCCAAGATAAACCAAAAAGGAACAAATAGGCCAACAACTTTCAAACCACGATCACTTGAGTTTTCAACCTCCGTGGATGCTTGACAAACATCTGTTGACTCCCGCATAAGTCGTGTAACCCTTGAATTTCTTGAAAACTTGAATCACGTGGCCTAGATGTTCTTTGAATCCATGATAAACAAAAATGGAACAATTATGGCTACAACTGTTAAACCACGATGGATTGAGTCTTCAACCTCCGTGGTTGCTTTGACAAACATCTGTTGATTCCCACGCAAGCCATCTAACCAATTTATTTCATTAAAACAAGAATCACTTGGCCTACAAGTTCTTTGAATCCATGATAAACAGAAATGGAACAAGCATGCCTACAACTTTTAAATCACGATAGCTTGAGTCTTAAACCTCCGTGGGTGCTTTGACAAACATCCGTTGATTCCCACGCAAGCCATCTAACCCATGTATTTCATTAAAACATGAATCTCTTGTCCTAGAAGTTCTTTGAATCCAAGATAAACTGAAAAGGAACAAATAGGCCAACAACTTTTAAACCACGATTGCTTGAGTCTTCAACCTCCGTGGGTGCTTTGATAAACATCTGTTGATTTCCACGCAAGCCATCTAACCCATGTATTTCATTAAAACATGAATCTCTTGGCCTAGAAGTTCTTTGAATCCAAGATAAACTGAAAAGGAACAAATAGGCCAACAACTTTTAAACCACGATTGCTTGAGTCTTCAACCTCTGTGGGTGCTTTGATAAACATCTGTTGATTCCAACGCAAGGCATCTAACCCAAGTATATCATTAAAATATGAATCACTTGGCCTAGAAGTTCTTTGAATACAGGATAAACTGAAAAGGAACAAATAGGCCTAAAACTCTTAAACCACGATAGCTTGAGTCTTCAACCTTCGTGGGAGCTTTCACAAACATCTGTTGATTCCCCTGCCAGCCATCTAACCCTTGTATTTCATGAAAACATGAATCAATTGGCATAGAAGTTCTTTGAATCCAAGATAATCTGAAATGGAACAAATAGGCCAGCAACTTTTAAACCACATTTACTTGAGTTTTCAACCACCGTGGGTGCTTGACAAACATCTGTTGACTCCTTCATAAGCCGTCTAACCCAAGAATTTCATGAAAACATGTATCACTTGGCCTAGATATTCTTTGAATCCATGATAAACAGAAATTGAACAAATATACCTACAACTGTTAAACTACGATGGATTGAGTCATCAACCTCCATGGGTGTTTGACAAACATCTGTTGACTCCGCCATAAGCCATCTAACCCATGTATTTCAGGAAAACAAGAATCACTTGGCCTAAAAGTTCTTTCAATCAAAAATAAACCGAAAAAGAACAAATAGGCCTAAAAGTTTTAAACCACGATAGCTTGAGTCTTTAATCTACGTGGGAGCTTGACAAACATTTGTTGATTCCCCCGCAAGCCATCTAATCCATGTATTTCATGAAAACATGAATCACTTGGCCTACAAGTTCTTTGAATCCAAGATAAATCGGAATGGAACAAATTGGCCAACAACTTTTAAACCACGATCACTCGAGTCTTTAACCTCCGTGGGTGCTTGACAAACATCTGTTGACTCTTCCATAAGCCATCTAACCCATGAATTTCAGGAAAACATGTATCACTTGGCCTAGATATTCTTTGAATCCATGATAAACAAAAATGGAACAAATATGCCTACAACTGTTGAACTACGATGGATTGAGTCTTCCACCACCGTGGGTGCTTGATAAACATCTGTTGACTCCCCCATAAGCCATCTAACCCATGAATTTCATGAACACACGAATCATTTGGCCTATATGTTCTTTGAATCCATGACAAACAGAAATGGAACAAACATGCCTACAATTTTAAACCACGATAGATTGAGTCTTCAACCTCCGTGGGTGCTTTCACAAACATCTGTTGATTCCCCCGCAAGCCATCTAACCCAGGTATATCATTAAAAGATGAATCACTTGGCCTAGAAGTTCTTTGAATCCAGGATAAACTGAAAAGGAACAAATAGGCCTAAAACTCTTAAACCACGATAGCTTGAGTCTTCAACCTCCGTGGGTGCTTTGACAAATATCTGTTGATTCCCCTGCCAGCCATCTATCCCATGTATTTCATGAAAACATGAATCACTTGGCCTGGAAGTTCTTTGAATCCAAGATAAACCAAAAAGGAACAAATAGGCCAACAACTTTCAAACCACGATCACTTGAGTTTTCGACCTCCGTGGATGCTTGACAAACATCTGTTGACTCCCACATAAGCCGTGTAACCCTTGAATTTCTTGAAAACTTGAATCACGTGGCCTAGATGTTCTTTGAATCCATGATAAACAAAAATGGAACAATTATGGCTACAACTGTTAAACCACGATGGATTGAGTCTTCAACCTCCGTGGCTGCTTTGACAAACATCTGTTGATTCCCACGCAAGCCATCTAACCCATTTATTTCATTAAAACAAGAATCACTTGGCCTAGAAGTTCTTTGAATCCATGATAAACCGAAATGGAACAAGCATGCCTACAACTTTTAAATCACGATAGCTTGAGTCTCCAACCTACGTGGGTGCTTTGACAAACATCCGTTGATTCCCACGCAAGCCATCTAACCCATGTATTTCATTAAAACATGAATCTCTTGGCCTAGAAGTTCTTTGAATCCAAGATAAACCGAAAAGGAACAAATAGGCCAACAACTTTTAAACCACGATAGCTTGAGTCTTCAACCTCCGTGGGTGCTTTGATAAACATCTGTTGATTCCCACGCAAGCCATCTAACCAATGTATTTCATTAAAACATGAATCTCTTGGCTTAGAAGTTCTTTGAAAACAAGATCAACTGAAAAGGTATGAATAGGCCAACAACTTTTAATGCACGATAGATTGAGTCTTCAACCTCCGTGGGTGCCTTGACAAACATCTGTTCATTCCCCCTCAAGCCAACTAACCCAAGTATATCATTAAAATATGAATGAGTTGGCCTAGAAGTTCTTTGAATCCAGGATAAACTGAAAAGGAACAAATAGGCCTAAAACTCTTAAACCACGATAGCTTGAGTCTTCAACCTCCGTGGGAGCTTTCACAAACATCTGTTGATTCCCCTGCCAGCCATCTAATCCATGTATTTCATGAAAACATGAATCAATTGACATAGAAGTTCTTTGAATCCAAGATAATCCGAAAAGGAACAAATAGGCCAGCAACTTTTAAACCATGTTTACTTGAGTTTTCAACCACCGTGGGTGCTTGACAAACATCTGTTGACTCCCCCATAAGTCGCATAACCCATGAATTTAATGAAAACATGAATCACTTGGCCTAGATCTTCTTTGAATCCATGAATATGACTACACCTGTTAAACCACGATGGATTGAGTCTTCAACCTCCGTGGGTGCTTTGACAAACATCTGTTGATTCCCACGCAAGCCATCTAACCCATGTATTTCCTTAAAACATGAATCACTTGGCCTAGATATTCTTTGAATCCATGATAAACAGAAATGGAACAAATATGCCTACAACTGTTAAACTACGATGGATTGAGTCTTCAACCTCCATGGGTGTTTGACAAACATCTGTTGACTCCGCCATAAGCCATCTAACCCATGTATTTCGGGAAAACAAGAATCACTTGGCCTAAAAGTTCTTTCAATCAAAAATAAACCGAAAAAGAACAAATAGGCCTAAAAGTTTTAAACCACGATAGCTTGAGTCTTTAATCTACGTGGGAGCTTGACTAACATCTGTTGATTCCCCCGCAAGCCATCTAATCCATGTATTTCATGAAAACATGAATCACTTCGCCTACAAGTTCTTTGAATCCAAGATAAATCGGAATGGAACAAATTGGCCAACAACTTTTAAACCACGATCACTTGAGTTTTCAACCTCCGTGGGTGCTTGACAAATATCTGTTGACTCCCCCATAAGTCGCATAACCCATGAATTTAATGAAAACATGAATCACTTGGCCTAGATGTTCTTTGAATCCATGAATATGACTACACCTGTTAAACCACGATGGATTGAGTCTTCAACCTCCGTGGGTGCTTTGACAAACATCTGTTGATTCCCACGCAAGCCATCTAACCCATGTATTTCCTTAAAACATGAATCACTTGGCCTAGAAGTTCTTTGAATCCATGATAAACCGAAATGGAAAAAACATGCCTACAATTTTCAACCATGATAGCTTGAGTCTTCAACCTCCGTGGGTGCTTAACAAACATGTGTTGATTCCCCCAAAAGCCTTCTAACTCATGTATTTCATGAAAACATGAATCACTTGGCTTTGAAGTTCTTTGAATCCAAGATAAACCGAAAACGAACAAATAGGCATATAACTTTTAAACCAAGATAGCTTGAGTCTTCAACCTCCATGGGTGTTTGACAAACATCTGTTGACTCCGCCATAAGCCATCTAACCCATGTATTACTGGAAAACAAGAATCACTTGGCCTAAAAGTTCTTTCAATCAAAAATAAACCGAAACATAACAATAGGCCTAAAAGTTTTAAACCAAGATAGCTCGAGTCTTTGATCTCCGTCGGTGCTTGACAAACATCTGTTGACTCCCCCATAAGCCATCTAACCCATGTATTTCATGAAAACATGAATCACTTGGCCTAGAAGTTCTTTGAATCCCATATTAACTGAAAACGAACAAATAGGCCAACAACCTTTGAACCAAGATAGCTTGAATCTTCAACCTCTGTGGGTGCTTGACAAACAACTGTTGACTTCACCATAAGCCATCAAACCCATGTATTTGAGGAAAACATGAATCACTTGGCCTAGAAGTTCTTTTAATCAGAGATAAACCGAAAAGGAACAAATATGCCATCAACTTTTAAACGTCGATAGCTCAAGTCTTTAAACTCCGTGGGTGCTTGACAAACATCTGTTGACTCCCCCATAACCATCTAACCCATGAATTTGATGAAATCATGAATCATTTGGACTATAAGTTCTTTTCATCCAAGTTAAACCGAAAAGGAACAAATAGGCCTACAACTTTTAAACCACGATAGCTTGAGTCTTCAACCTCCATGGGTGCTTGACAAACATGTGTTGACTCCCCCATAAGCCATCTCACCTATGAATTTCATGAAAACATGAATCACATGGCAGATAAGTTCTTTGAATCTATGATAAACCCAAAAAGAACAAATAGGCCAACAAGTTTTAAACCACGATAGCTTGAGTCTTCAACCTCCGTGGGTGCTTGACAAACATCTCTTGACTCCCCAATAAGCCATCTAACCCATGTATTGCATGAAAACATGAATCACTTGGCCTACAAGTTCTTTGAATCCAATATTAACTGAAAACTAACAAATAGGCCAACAACCTTTGAACCAAGATAGCTTGAATCTTCAACCTCTGTGGGTGCTTGACAAATAACTGTTGACTCCTCCATAAGCCATCAAATCCATGTATTTGAGGAAAACATCAATCACTTGGCCTAGAAGTTCTTTTAATCAGAGATAAACCGAAAAGGAACAAATATGCCTACAACTTTTAAACCTCGATAGCTCGAGTCTTTAACCTCCGTGGGTGCTTGATAAACATCTGTTGACTCCCCCATAACCATATAACCCATGAATTTGATGAAATCATGAATCACTTGGCCTATAAGTTCTTTTCATCCAAGATAAACCGAAAAGGAACAAATAGGCCTACAACTTTTAAACCACGATAGCTTGAGTCTTCAACCTCCGTGGGTGCTTGACAAACATGTGTTGACTCCCCCATAAGCCATCTCACCTATGAATTTCATGAAAACATGAATCACATGGCAGATAAGTTCATTGAATCTATGATAAACCCAAAAAGAACAAATAGGCCAACAAGTTTTAAACCACGATAGCTTGAGTCTTCAACCTCCGTGGGTGCTTGACAAACATGCGTTGACTCCCCCATAAGCCATCTCACCTATGAATTTCATGAAAACATGAATCACATGGCAGATAAGTTCTTTGAATCTATGATAAACCCAAAAAGAACAAATAGGCCAACAAGTTTTAAACCACGATAGCTTGAGTCTTCAACCTCCGTGGGTGCTTGACAAACATCTCTTGACTCCCCAATAAGCCATCTAACCCATGTATTGCATGAAAACATGAATCACTTGGCCTACAAGTTCTTTGAATCCAATATTAACTGAAAACTAACAAATAGGCCAACAACCTTTGAACCAAGATAGCTTGAATCTTCAACCTCTGTGGGTGCTTGACAAATAACTGTTGACTCCACCATAAGCCATCAAATCCATGTATTTGAGGAAAACATCAATCACTTGGCCTAGAAGTTCTTTTAATCAGAGATAAATCGAAAAGGAACAAATATGCCTACAATTTTTAAACCTTGATAGCTCGAGTCTTTAACCTCCGTGGGTGCTTGATAAACATCTGTTGACTCCCCCATAACCATATAACCCATGAATTTGATGAAATCATGAATCACTTGGCCTATAAGTTCTTTTCGTCCAAGATAAACTGAAAAGGAACAAATAGGCCTACAACTTTTAAACCACGATAGCTTGAGTCTTCAACCTCCGTGGGTGCTTGACAAACATCTCTTGACTCCCCAATAAGCCATCTAACCCATGTATTTCATGAAAACATGAATCACTTGGCCTAGAAGTTCTATGAATCCAATATTAACTGAAAACGAACAAATAGGCCAACAACCTTTGAACCAAGATAGCTTGAATCTTCAACCTCTGTGGGTGCTTGACAAACAACTGTTGACTTCACCATAAGCCATCAAACCCATGTATTTGAGGAAAACATGAATCACTTGGCCTAGAAGTTCTTTTAATCAGAGATAAACCGAAAAGGAACAAATATGCCAACAAATTTTAAACCTCGATAGCTCGAGTCTTTAACCTCCGTGGGTGCTTGACAAACATCTGTTGACTCCCCCATAACCATCTAACCCATGAATTTGATGAAATCATGAATCATTTGGCCTATAAGTTCTTTTCATCCAAGATAAACCGAAAAGGAACAAATAGGCCTACAACTTTTAAACCACGATAGCTTGAGTCTTCAACCTCCGTGGGTGCTTGACAAACATGCGTTGACTCCCCCATAAGCCATCTCACCTATGAATTTCATGAAAACATGAATCACATGGCAGATAAGTTCTTTGAATCTATGATAAACCCAAAAAGAACAAATAGGCCAACAAGTTTTAAACCACGATAGCTTGAGTCTTCAACCTCCGTGGGTGCTTGACAAACATCTCTTGACTCCCCAATAAGCCATCTAACCCATGTATTTCATGAAAACATGAATCACTTGGCCTAGAAGTTATTTGAATCTAAGATAAACCGAAAAGGAACAAATAGGCCTAAAACGTTTAAACCACGATAGCTTGAGTCTTGAACCTCCGTGGGTGCTTGACAAACATCTCTTGACTCCACCATAAGCCATCAAACCCATGTATTTGAGGAAAACATGAATCACTTGGCCTAGAAGTTCTTTTAATCAGAGATAAACCAGAAAGGAACAAATATGCCTACTACTTTTAAACCACGATTGCTTGAGTCTTGAACCTCCGTGGGTGCTTGACAAACATCTGTTGACTCCTCCATAAGCCATCTAACCCATGTATTTCAGGAAAACATGAATCACTTGGCCTAAAAGTTCTTTTAATAAAAAATAAACCGAAAAGGGACAAATAGACCTAAAAGTTTTAATCCTAGATTGCTTGAGTCTTTAACCACCGTGCGTGCTTGGCAAACATCTGTTGACTCCCCCATAAGCCATCTAACCAATGAATTTCATGAAATCATAAATCACTTGGCCTAGAATTTCTTTTCATCCAAGATAAACCGAAAAGGAACAAATAGGCCTACAACTTTTTAACCACGATAGCTTGAGTCTTTAACCTCCGTGGGTGCTTGACAGACATCTGTTGATTCCCCCAAAAGCCTTCTAATTCATGTATTTCATGAAAACATGAATCACTTGGCCTAGAAGTTCTTTGAATCTAAGATAAACCCAAAAGGAACAAATAGGCCAACAACTTTTAAACCATGATAACTTGAGTCTTCAACCTCCGTGGGTGCTTGATAAACATTTGTTGAATCCCCCACAAGCCATCTAGCCCATGTATTTCATGAAAACATCACTACAAGAAAATCAAAATTTAGCTACGGAAAAATGCCTTGCTAAAGGTTGAAAACCCCTAGCTAAACATTATTTAGCGACGGAATGGTTCGTTGCTAAATCCCTAGCTAATAAGCTCCACACTAAATTTTTGCAATGGAAAGTTGTTTGTTGCTAAAATTTAGATAAGGAATAATCCGTTGCTAATCCGTCGCTAAAAAATGTTATGTCATATTGAACTTGACCGTTACTAATTTTTATTTAGCAACGGAATTTCTGTCGTTATTTATTGCTAATTTTTATTAGTTATCCATTGCTAATTTTAATTTAGCAATGAAAAATCCATTGCTATCTGTCATTAATTTGCATTAGTTAATACATATTTTTGTCTTTTTTCGTGTAATCTATTACTTGATGATTCTTTAAAAATATTATTTAATTTATAAACTCAATATCATAAAAAATATTTATAAAAATATACATAACGAAATTAATATATAACATCAAATACATTGTTAGCATAACATAAAATGTTATACAAGGAGCTAAACAAGTTCTCAATCCTATCCAATAAGTTTGAAATTGTCTACATTATACAACATAACTCAAGTTCTCAAATGTCATAATAAAACGATCTTTGAGAAGATTTGTCCCTTCCAGTTGATGCCATTGCTAACATGAAATCCTCCTCTGGAAACCACCTAAAGAGACCAACAAATTCAATAACAAAATAAATAAAAACCATTCATACATAATTGTTGTCAAAGAACACAGTTTCACTAACTCACCTCTGTATACAAGTTGTAGAGATCAAGGCGTTTCCCATTGAGTATGGCATCAGGGAACTCGGTAAGCCCTCCTTGGGGAATTAGTCGACTATGTCCCCAAAGAATAAGAAACTCCATGACACCTTTAAGAAATTCCTACTAAATAGAAATTATAAATTATTTGAATTTTTTAAGAATAGATTCTCATTGAATGTTAGCATATAAAGAAATTGACAAACCCAGAATGGTATAGTAATATTTTATATTTAGAATGTAATGAAGTATTTTGATATAAAATTAATCTAGATCATCTTTTTATAATAATTCATGAATCAATACATAAAGAGCTCTTCTTTCATTCTCCAAGGCAAGATATCTTTTCGATTTGACTTACATGTGCAATTGCATGACAATTATACATCATTTGATCTTTAATTATAATTGTTAATAAAGTCACATTGCTCAATTATTAGAACACTACCAAATTGCAACTCTTTTTTGCTAAATGATGGAGACTAAGTCCACCACCCATATTATCTTATCTTCATAAGTTAGTAGGCTGAAGTACCCCGTTGCCCAAAATACACAATTACAAGTTCCCAGGTATACATTTAGTTCAATTAATATATGTCGTTCATAATTGACTTTTACTTTTTACTTTTTAGATAATTACATTATTGATTAAAATATGTAGTGCTATTGTTTAAAAAAGTGTGCTAGTATGTTATTGTAATATAAATTAATAAGAAACTAATTGTCATCGTATTGAATTTTATTGTGTTATTAATGGATGAATTTTTTAAAAGGAAATCAAAATCAAAGCAACTAAGTTTTTATTAGGCATTCCAGATCTATGTTTATGGCAAAAAAAATTAGATTATCTATGAAGTGATCAAGATGAAATTTTAGGAGTTTTAATAATACACTAATCAAGATGAAATTGAATACACTAAACTACAACATCGAGGCCATTCAAGCAGCTGATCAAGCAGTGGTGGATGAGCTAAGAGCTATCTCAAGCGCAGTTTCTTGAAGAAACAATTACCATTTGAATTGCTATATGCCAAATCAAAAGAAAGAGAAGCTTCTTGTATGTTACCTTGCTTTTAAGGAATCTTGTGTTGCATTTGTAAATCCATCAAAAGCAAGGTTCAGGAAACATAGCCTATATCCAAGGGGAGCATTTAGATGTGCTAGCTTGTTGATAGTCTTTAAGCTACTATGTAATCAGCATATGCAAATAAAACTGAACTGCATTCTTAGACCACATAAATTCCTAGACAAGGTGGGTGAAAGGAAGCTCTGGCTAAATGCTAAAATGATTTTCTCATTATTTTAAGAAGTTCCTAACCATTAGAAGTGCAAATCTTGGTAGCCCTCCAAAGAACAAGGAATGTACAAAGGTAAAGTGAATCATTTGTTAGACATTTTAAGAGTATTTTTTCATAATCCCGAGGTTAAATTTGAATGACTATTTAAAAATAATAAAAACATTTCATAAGTTTTTTCATAAATGCAAGACTACTAAGTAAATAAATAAAAACTCAACTAATTTTCATTGCATCTTACTAACCTGGAATCATTTTCGAGAACATTGCCAGGACTCGTAAATAGTAAAAATAATCCTACCCTTTAAAACCATCATACCAAAGACATTCAAATAAAAAAGACACAACAAATGATGTGGCAGGTAGAATGAAAAATAGCTACTAATCTATCTTCTGGTCTATGATTAAAGAAAATAGCTTTTGAATAGTTCAAACTGATTTCATGACAATAGAGAGAACATAGTTGATGGCAGACAATCTATCTTAACCTCTACAGTAAAATCAACTCAGTAACACAATTTAAATTGACTGGAACAAAGGACGCTTTATGAAAGCTTCAACAAGTTTAGCTTTCATATTGGAGTACACATAGAATAACACATGAAGACATTCACTCAGGAAATCGACAAAGTAGGCTTCAGGGCCAAAATAGTTCAAAGCACCAAAATCTAAGATCAGAATAAATATCAAATTCAAAGGCATCAAAATATAAGGTGTATCAACTATGACAAGTTTCCCACGAGACTTCAGCAGATCAATCAAGGGCAAGAGAGGATGGACTGCAGAAACTGTGTCAATGATACCATCCAGTAGCTTGAGAACTTGAGAATTTTCTCCTGAAATCAAGTGGATTGAAGAAACTTGAGAACAAACAGAAATAATATACTTTCTTATAATATTAAAGCCACAGTAGAATCTATTGATGTCATATGAATGTAGCTTCACCAAGTAGGTTCTCCCTGAAAACAGGGACTTGGCTCTGCAACACCTCAAACAAGTTGGATTAAATCATCACTGGCAATCTTATAAACCAAATTATCACATCTCATTATAAAAAAAATTTCAGAAAATAAAAATTAAGTAATTTATATAGAATATAAACACAGATTAATAACAAGTTAACAACAAATAAAAATCACAGGAAAAATAGCTTCACACCTCATTATGTAGAGGCTCAGAATATATTACAACTCTATCAATCAGGACTTTTTGGAAGCAAAACTGACATTTAAAGGTGAATAAATATCCTCACAGCCAACTATTACACTAGAATAAAAAAAAAGGTTCTGCAGCCCATGATAACAGATGTGCCTCCTGGCATTCTCAACTTGTCCTAACCAGTGAGAAGAATATTTTACCACTTAATTTTCAGTTCAATACCATTCCATGTACTATGTAAAGGGGTGCCAACAATGAATCTAAAATACATAACAAAATGGTATCTGATAATAAGGTGGTGAGTGGAGGATGGTTGAGACTCGAACCCTAAATCCAAATGAACTTGATAATAGAATTAGAAATCTTTGCAATGCCATTCAAGCTGGCAACTTTGAAACGTATGGAAATAACTAAGAAACTTGAATCTTAAATTAAAACTAGAAGGAAAACAAAAGAAACCATAAAAATCAACCAAAATAATTCAACCATTGCTCGCCTTCGCATTGGTGAATAAATAAGAAATTCAATCATTTTTTGTCCTTTGTGTTTCATCGAGAATACTCAAAAGCACGAATAACATGTAATCATTGCCGAGAAAGCAAAAAAAATATTGAACTTTCAGATTGCACAAATCATGTGTGAAGGACATTTTCAGAGGCACAAACATTGAAATGGTGAGAACCCCCAAGTGAAAACGATAAACTAAGACTAGTTTAAGCACATGAATATTCAGAGCACTTACAACTCACCCTAATACTTGAATCGAAAGCTCAATTGAGCTATAAACTGAAGGATAAGTGAAATCTATGTTCCTAAAATTGACAAAAAGAGCAAAAATTAAATAGAAATTAGAAAGGTGAAGTTGCAATGTTAACGAAACTAGATTAGAAAGCATAAATTAGTGGCAAAACCTCAAAAAAAAATTGAAGAGTTTATAACTTTTAACCCTAATTTGGAAACATTACGCTCATAATTTCACCAAAATTTCAAGTAAAAAAGGAAAAAGGTGAAGGAAGAACAACTTGGGATTGGAATTGGAACAAGATCACCCACCCATGGCAGCGAAAAGGTGAACGGTGTGCAGGTGCAGCAAAATCAACCACCCATGGAAGCGAAGAGCAGCAAAATCAACTTGAAATGAATTGATGAGCAAAATGAAATGTAAAATTACCACTTGGAATTGGTGACCAAGTGGAACTTCTTGGAGTTGAGAGCGTTGCAGTGCAGGAGGTTAGAGTTGAATTGATGAACGTGAAAAAATAAAAAATAAATAGCGCGAGTTTTATTAGAGCGCCAAAATCATTCGCGATGGTTTAACGAGGGGGCAACCTCTCTGTCATTAATCCATTGCTAAATTTATGAATTTTTTTTATTCGCGTCAGATTAAGTGTTTCTTGTGAAATTCATCGCTAAAATAGTGTATTAGCTACGGAAATCATATCCGTAACTAAAATCCGTTGCTAAATCATAATTTCCTTGTAGTGCATTAATCCCTTGGCCAAGACGTTCTTTGAATCCAAGATAAACCAAAAAGGAACAAATAGGCCTACAACTTTTAAACCACGATAGCTTGAGTCTTCAACTTCTGTGGGTGCTTGACAAACATCTGTTGACTCCCCCATAAGCCATCTAACTCATGAATTTCATGAAATCATGACTCACTTGGCCTAGAAGTTCTTTGAATCCAGATGAACCGAAAGGGAACAAATAGGCCTAAAACTTTTAAACCACGATAGCTTGAGTCTTCAACCTCCGTGGGTAAGACCTGTTATTTATTGTGTTATTTACCGACCATAAGACTTACGTGGAATATATAAATATAGAAAATTCGGCAGCGTTTCCTTTGTTTCTCCAACATTACCACACGTTATAAACATAAGCAATGGATTTCCAACAATCACTCCAAACCAACCAAAATATTATCAGAGTACGCAATGTTATACAAGTGTAATCTAAACACTATCCTGACTGAGCACACTAAACACATACAGAACTGAGTACATCAATAGTAGTATTCAGTTCCCTGTCATATTTACATCAGAAGAATATAATACACATCCTATTATAGTTACATCACGGAGCTTAACTCCACCAAAATAGGAATCTAAAAAATGAAGCAACAGAATCCTCCGTACTTAACCCGTAAAGGGTCCGGGGTGTTCCTGCGAATCTGAGAAAGAGGTGGTGAGAACAACTTCCCAGTGAATATGAATAACTTGCAGATAAAGTATATATGTAAGTAAAGAGCAAGTATAACACAATTCACAATATGTCAAGTAACACCAACCAACCAATGCAATGAATGAATGCACATGATGTTCACACCTTTTATTCACACTTTTTCTTTCTCCACTCCTCTTGTTGTGCACTAACCCCTTTCGGTTAGGCCCTCGCAATATGCATATGCAATGTATTATGCCAATTCCGTTTCCTTCTAGCTAATAAGCTAGGCACCCCTCATTCTTATACACTAACCCCTTTCGGTTAGGTCACCTCGCAATGCAATGCAAATAAGTATGCCATTTCATTTCCATCTAGCTCATCAGCTAGGCACCCCTCGGTCTTATACACTAACCCTTTCCGGTTAGGCCATCTCGCTATGCAATGCAATGTTCTCATATTCATATCATGCTCATTCATAATATCATAATAACATTACATGTAACCAATTCAAGCATATACAACACATAACCATCATGCTCAACTCGATCAAGCATTCTTACTTAGCTACACATCTCATTATAGTGCTAAGTCACTTCTATCAAGCATTCTTACTTAGCTACATATCTCATTATAATGCTAAGTCATCCTTAATCCTAAACCTAGCATATGGTATCAAGACCCTAGGCATATGCACCACAATAACACAAACAGAGTCAACCACGGCCAGGGTGTGGTGGTGACCACGGCCACGGTTCAGAAAAAATAGAAACTCAATAATTGTAAACAGAGGCAACCACGGCCAGGGTGTGTTGTAGACCACGCCCATGGTGGGTATTTCCAGAGCGAACCACGGCCAGACCGTGGTGAAGGCCACGACCGTGGTGGGGTATTTATACACGAGACCAAACTTCTAGAGACAACCACGGCCAAACCGTGGTGAAGACCACGCCTGTGGTTGGCCACGAGACACCATAATTCCATTTCCAGAGAGAACCACGGCTAGGCCGTGGTGGTGACCACGCCCGTGGTTTGGAATCTGGGCAGGAATAGTGCCACGCCCAACTTCAAATCAAAACCCTAATTTCCCTATGGGGTTATATCCTCAAATCCATCAAAATACACTAACCATATCATTCACTTTCATATACCTAAATCCTTTAAAACATGTAACAAAACACATCAACCTTAAGCATAGGTGAAAACCCTAGATTCAAGCTTAATCCTATATCATACACTTTCACTCTAAGAACATCATACAATAGCACAAGTAAATCCACACTCACCTTCAAATGCTCTAAACTTGATTCCAAGATGGGATTGGTAGTCAAGGCAACCTTCCCTTCAACTTCCTTCAAAGCACTCAATCAAAACAACCAACTTTTAGACATGGGTGTTCTTGATTCTTTGAGATGAAATTGAGTTTCTCAAGAAACTATTACCATAGGATTGAAGAAGAGATCATAGTGATCAATAACCATCAAATAACCTAAGCCAAAAGGTGTATAAAAATACTTACTTTGGAACCTTGAACTCTTGAACAAGCTTAGCTATGGAACTTAGCAAATTTTTGTAGAAGATGAGCCTTTGGCTCTCCTTAGGCTGGCCGGTCCACTTAAGCAAGAGGGAGGGGGTGTGAATTGTCCATTTTGCCCCTCACTCAAATGAAGAATCACAAATTTGCCACTGAGGGTGTAAAAAGACTAAAATACCCTTGTGATTTCTAAGAATTCCCAATAGGTCCTAAAGAAAATTTAATTTACCAGTAGGTCCTAACTTAGCCAGAATAAATATAAGAGTTTAGATTTCACCTATCTCTCCCTTATGTTCAACCGAGTTCCCCAGTATAGTCAGAATCTAAAAATACTTATTCTAACTCAATCTATCACCGTTCCTGTAACAGAACATACAACTCATTCAAAGAATTTAACTAAGTCATAATATGTGAAATTTAGGGATGTTACATTCTCCCCCCTTAAAAGAATTTTGCCCACAAAATTGAGTTAAAGATATACCTGATTAAAATAGGTCGGGATGCAGCATGCGCAAATCTTCCTCTAATTCCCACATAGCCTCTTCAGGTGACTGTCCATCGTAAAGTACCTTCACCAGGGAAATAGTCTTGTTCCTCAGGGACTTCATACTGCGGTCAATGATCTTAGCTGGCTTAGCCTGAAATGTAAGGTCAACTCTCAATTGTACCGACTCAACCTTAATGATGTGTGAAAGATCCGGAACATACTTTCTCAACTGGGATACATGAAACACAGGATGGAGATTGGACAGATGTGGAGGAAGAGCTATATGGTAAGCTACAAGTCCAACACGCTTTAGAATTTGAAACGGACCAATGAAACGAAGATTTAACTTCTTAGCCCGAATGGCTCTACCAATTCCTGTCATGGGTGAGACTCTAAGAAACACATGATCACCCTCTTCAAACTCTAGAGGACGCCTTCTTTTGTCAGCATAACTCTTTTGTCGACTCTGAGCAATTCTTATTTTCTCCTGTATAACCCTAATCTTTTCGGTAGTTTCTTGAACTAACTCTGGTCCTAACAGATTCCGCTCACCTACCTCATACCAACACAGAGGTGACCTACATTTTCTACCATAGAGTGCCTCATATGGTGCCATCCCAATGCTGTAATGGAAACTGTTGTTGTAAGCAAACTCTACAAACGGTAAATATTTATCCCAACTACCCTTATCTTCAAGAACACAAGCCCTCAACATATCTTCTAATGTTTGGATAGTCCGCTCGGACTGACCATCAGACTGTGGGTGATAAGCAATACTAAAACTGAGCTTAGTCCCAAAAGACTGATGTAAGGCATTCCAAAATCTAGAGGTGAATCTAGGATCTCTATCTGACACAATGCTCAATGGAACACCGTGCAATCGAACAATCTCCCCAACAAATAACTCAGCAAGTTTATCTAGGGAATAAGAAATCTTAATGGGAAGAAAATGGGCAGACTTAGTCAGTCTATCCACAATGACCCATATAGCATCATAACCCCTTTGTACCCTAGGTAAACTGGTCACAAAGTCCATGGTTATTTTGTCCCACTTCCACTCTGGAATTTCTAAAGGTTAGAGCATTCTGGCTGGTTTCTGATGTTCAATCTTGACTTTCTGACAAGTCAAACATTTGGCTAATACTCAGCCACATCTCTTTTCATTCCCGGCCACCAAAACCTTTCTTTCAAATCTCGATATATCTTAGTCGTACCAGGATGTATTGAGAACTTACTCATATGAGCTTCCTCCAGAATTTGTTTCTTAAGGTTTACCCCCTTAGGAACACAAATCCTTTGTCTAAACCTAATTAATCCATCATCCTCTAAAGAAAAAGCTATTGAGACCCTACGATCTTATAGTTCCTTTTCCAAACTTTGTTCATGTCTAATATGATCCTTAAGGTCGCATGAGATTTCCAACAACGCTAATCTCCGCGTCATACTACTCGTATCCACTTGTATATTAAGGTCTCGAAATTGCTCTACAAGGTCTAACTCATGAATTTCATGAAATCATGACTCACTTGGCCTAGAAGTTCTTTGAATCCAGGATAAACCGAAAGAAACAAATAGGCCTATAACTTTTAAACCACAATAGCTTGAGTCTTCAACCTCCGTGGGTGCTTGACAAACATCTGTTGACTCCCCCATAAGCCGTCTAACCCATGAATTTCATGAAAACATGAATCACTTGGCCTAGATGTTCTTTGAATCCATGATAAACAGAAATGGAACAAATATGCCTACAACTTTAAAACCAAGATAGATTGAGTCTTCAACCACCGTGGGTGCATTGACAAACATCTGTTGATTCCCCCGCAAGCCATCTAACCCATGTATTTCATTAAAAAATGAATCTATTGTCCTAGAAGTTCTTTGAATCCAAGATAAACCGAAAAGGAACAAATAGGCCAACAACTTTAAAACCACAATTGCTTGAGTCTTCAACCTCTGTGGGTGCTTGTCAAACATCTGTTGACTCCCCCATAAGTCGTCTAACCCATGAATTTCATGAAAGCATCAAACACTTGGCCTAGATGTTCTTTGAATCCATGATAAACTGAAAAGGAACAAAAAGGCCTAAAACTTTAAAACCACGATAGCTTGATTCTTCAAACTCCGTGGGTACTTTGACAAACATCTATTGATTCCCCTGCCAGCCATCTAACCCATGTATTTCATGAAAACATGAATCAATTGGCATAGAAGTTCTTTGAATCCTAGATAATCAAAAAAGGAACAAATAGGCCAGCAACTTTTAAACCACGTTTACTTGAATTTCAACCTTCGTGGGTTCTTGACAATCATCTGTTGACTCCCCCATAAGCAGTCTAAACCATGAATTTAATGAAAACGTGAATCACTTGGCCTAGATATTCTTTGAATCCATGATAAACAGAAATGGAACAAATATGCCTACAACTGTTAAACTACGATGGATTGAGTCTTCAACCTCCGTGGGTGCTTGACAAACATCTGTTGATTCCCCCGCAAGACATCTAACCCATGTATTCCATTAAAACATGAATCACTTGGCCTAGAATTTCTGTCAATCCATGATAAACCGAAAATGAACAAATAGGCGAACAACTTTTAAAGCACGATTGCTTGAGTCTTCAACCTCTGTGGGTGCTTGACAAACATCTGTTGACTCCCCCATAAGGCGTCTAACCCATCAATTTCATGAAAACATCAATCACTTGGCCTAGATGTTCTTTGAATCCATGATAAACAGAAATGGAACAAACAGGCCTACAACTTTAAAACCACGATAGATTGAGTTTTCAACCTCCGTGGGTGCATTGACAAACATCTGTTGATTACCCCGTAAGCCATCTAACCCATGTATTTCATGAAAACATGAATCACTTGGCCTAGAAGTTCTTTGAATCCATGATAAACAGAAATGGAACAAATATGCCTAAAACTTTTAAACCACGATAGATTGAGTCTTCAACCTCCGTGGGTGCTTTGACAAACATCTGTTAATTCCCCCGTAAGACATCTAACCCATGTATTTCATTAAAACATGAATCACTTGGCCCAGAAGTTCTTTGAATCCAGGAAAATTGAAAAGGAACAAATAGGCCTACAACTTTTAAATCACGATAGCTTGAGTCTTCAACCTCCGTGGGTGCTTGACAAACATTTGTTGACTCCCCCATAAGCCGTCTAACCCATGAATTTCATGAAAATATGATTCACTTGGCCTAGATGTTCTTTGAATCCATGATAAACAGAAATGGGACAAATATGCCTACAACTTTTAAACCATGATAGATTGAGTCTTCAACCTCCGTGGATGCTTGACAAACATCTGTTGATTCCCCCAATTGCCTTCTTAGTCATGTATTTCATGAAAACATGAATCATTTGGCCAAGAAGTTCTTTGAATCCAAGATAAACTGAAAACGAACAAATAGGCCTATAACATTTAATCCAAGATAGCTTGAGTCTTCAACCCCCATGGGTGTTTGACAAACATCTGTTGACTCCGCCAGAAGCCATCTAACCCATCTATTTCAAGAAAATAAGAAGCACTTGGCCTAAAAGTTCTATTAATAAAAAATAAACCGAAAAAGAACAAATAGGCCTAAAAGTTTTAAACCACGATAGCTTGAGTCTTTAATCTCCGTGGGTGCTTGACAATCATCTGTTGACTCCCACATAAGCCATCTAACCCATTTATTTCATGAAAACATGAATCACTTGATCTAGATGTTCTTTGAATCCATTTTAAATAGAAATGGAACAAATACGCCTACAACATTTAAACCACGATAGATTGAGTCTTCAACCTCCGTGGGTGCTTTGACAAACATCTATTCATTCCCCCGCAAGACATCTAACCCATGTATTTCATTAAAACATGAATCACTTGGCCTTGAAGTTTTTAGAATACAGGATAAACCGAAAAGGAACAAATAGGCCTACAACTTTAAAATCACGATAGCTTGAGTCTGCAACCTCCGTAAGTGCTTTGACAAACATCCATTGATTCCCACGCAAGCCATCTAACCCATGTATTTCATTAAAACATGAATCTCTTGTCCTAGAAGTTCTTTGAATCCAAGATAAACCAAAAAGGAACAAATAGGCCTACAACTTTTAAATCACGATAGCTTGAGTCTTCAACCTCCGTGGGTGCTTTGACAAACATCCGTTGATTCCCACGCAAGCCATCTAACCTATGTATTTCATTAAAACATGAATCTCTTGGCCTAGAAGTTCTTTGAATCCAGGATAAACCGAAAAGGAACAAATAGGCCAACAACTTTAAAACCACGATTGCTTGAGTATTCAACCTCTGTGGGTGCTTGACAAACATTTGTTGACTCCCCCATAAGCCGTCTAACCCATGAATTTCATGAAAACATCAAACACTTGGCCTAGATGTTCTTTGAATCCATGATAAACGGAAATGGAACAAATATGCCTACAACTTTTAAACCACGATAGATTGAGTCTTCAACCTCCGTGGGTGCTTTGGCAAACATCTGTTGATTCCCCCGCAAGCCATCTAACCCATGTATTTCATTAAAACATGAATCACTTGGCCTAGAAGTTCTTTGAATCCAGGATAAACTGAAAAGGAACAAATAGGCCTAAAACTTTTAAACCACGATAGCTTGAGGCTTCAACCTCCGTGGGTGCTTTGACAAACATCTGTTGATTCCACTGCCCGCCATCTAACCCATGTATTTCATGAAAACATGAATCAATTGGCATAGAAGTTCTTTGAGTCCAAGATAATCCAAAATGGAACAAATAGGCCAACAACTTTTAAACCACGTTTACTTGAATTTCAACCTCCGTGGGTGCTTGACAAACATCTGTTGACTCCCCCATAAGCAGTCTAACCCATGAATTTGATGAAAACATGAATCACTTGGCCTAAAAGTTATTTTAATACAAAATAAACCGAAAAAGAACCAATAGGCCTAAAATTTTTAAACCACGATAGCTTGAGTCTTTAATCTCCGTGGGTGCTTGATAAACATCTGTTGACTCCCCCATAAGCCATCTAACCCATGTATTTCATGAAAACATGAATCACATGATCTAGATGTTCTTTGAATCCATTTTAAATAGAAATGGAACAAATATGCCTACAACATTTAAACCACGATAGATTGAGTCTTCAACCTCTGTGGGTGCTTTGTCAACATTTAAACCACGATAGATTGAGTCTTCAACCTCTGTGGGTGCTTTGACAAACATCTGTTGATTCCCCCGCAAGACATCTCACCCATGTATTTCATTAAAACATGAATCACTTGGCCTAGAAGTTCTTTGAATCCAAGATAAACCGAAAAGGAGCAAATAGACCAACAACTTTTAAACCATGATTGCTTGAGTCTTCAACCTCTGTGGGTGCTTGACAAACATCTGTTGACTCCCCCATAAGCCGTCTAACCCATGAATTTCATGAAAACATCAATCACTTGGCCTAGATGTTCTTTGAATCCATGATAAACAGAAATGGAACAAATATGCCTACAACTTTAAAAGGCACTGCTGTGGTGCTGTGGTGCTGTGGTGTTTGACAGTCATCTTCTACACGTTACAAGAGGTAAACGTTTTGAACATGAACCATGACTATTCGCTTGGATTCCTGGTGGGAATTTGTCGGCTACGTTTTGTTTTTATCCGCTTTTCGCAACACAAGCATCTCTGCTTCTATGCGAGGTTGCTCATCGTCAGATGCAAGATCAACAAGGGGTATGCCCTTGGGCCTCTTTGCATTTACCTTGAATCTGATGGTAATAGCTCTCAAACGGTCTGAATGTATGGAACCAGATAGGGTTTTGGCTCATCTTGTCCTTACCATTATAAAATGGGCTTGGGGTTTCAAAGTGTAGGTGAGAGAATAGAGTTTTGGTGAGTTGGAGAAGTAACGACAGAAGGGAAAGAGAATACATCTGAAAAGGTGGTCTTGTCTTGCAATGGGTAGTTAATGTGCAGTTCTTTAAAGGTGAAAGAGAGTGGGGAGTTGACAGGCTAAAAGGTTAGAACTTCCTTTTAAGTGTAAGTAGGTGTGGAGACATTTAAGGTGGCATAGATAAATTGTCAAATAACTATCAAAGTGTCTTTAGTTTAAAAAAATAATTTTCAAAAACTGGATCAAGTTTTGCATAGCATGTGATGACCTAGCTCATCTAAAATCATGAGTTAGCTTACTGAAAGTAAAAAGTGATTTTCTGCAAAATTGACTTTCTTAGTAAAGGTGACATGGCATATCTGTCCTTACAGTGACTTTCTTAAAATACTCTAGAAAACTAAAAACACTTTGTATTCACTTGAATGTGAATAAGTCATCATTTTGGATAGCTTACCTTATGCAGATGCATGACAAAAAAGGTTTTAAAACTTCAAATTTTGCAAGTCAATTTCAAATGAATTCAAATTACTTTTAAACAAATAAATATGCAAAAATATTTTTTTATAAATAATTAAATAAAACCATTATGTAGTAAGTTATGCAATAAGCTGAATCCTAAATGTATAACTTTGAACAATAGTGCAGGGAATTTATGCAGTAAACAAATGATTAAACACAGAAAAACACTTGTGGACTATGAATTTGAGTAAGAAATCTTCAACATAGCTCATTAAGCTAAGCCCATAGAACTAGACATTCAATTTCTTTTCTTAAAGTGCAGAATCTTTCTTCTTGAATGGATTTTGTAAAGATATCAGCCAACTGTTGGTCAAAATTTTCAAAGGACATTTCAATGTTCCCCTTTTGCACATGATCACGTTTAAAATGATGTCTTATTTCTATGTGTTTAGTTCTTGAGTGCTAAATTGGATTTTTAGTCAATATATTGTGTTGTCACAAAACAAGGGTAAATGATCAAAATGCAAAGAATAATCAACTAATTGTTGTTTCATCCACATCAGTTGTGAACAACAACTGGATGCAGCCATGTACTCAACTTCAGTTGTTGAAAGAGCAACTGAGCTTGTTCAAGATACTAAGGAATTGCCAATAAATTGACAATAGCCACTAGTTCGTCTTCTATCCACTTTGTCTCTAGCAAAGTCAATATCACAATATCCAATAAGATCAACAAGATTAGTAGTAGGATTAGGATACCATAAGCCATAAGATGAAGTTCCAAGCAAATATATAAAAATCCTCTTAGCAGCCATTAAGTAAGATTCTTTAGGATTTGATTGGAATCTTGCACATAAGCAAACGCTAAATATGATATCTGGTCAAGAGGATGTTAAATATAGCAATGAACCAATCATACCTCTATACCTTTTCTCATCTACTAGCTTGCCATTTTCATCTTTGTCAAATTTACAAGATGGATGCATTGGTGTTGTCATTGGCTTTTCCTTATCCATCCCAAATCTTTTCAAGAGCTCTCTTATGTACTTCTCTTGATTGATGAAGATGCCTTCTTCAAGTTGTTTTACTTGCAGTCCAAGGAAGAAGGTCAGTTCACCCATCATGCTCATATCAAACTCATTAGTCATAAGCTTAGAGAACCTCTGGCATAAAACTTCATTAGTTGAAACCAAATATAATATCATCAACATAAATTTGAACTAACAAAGTATCATGCTTCAAAGATTTAGTGCTGTGTCAACTTTCCCTATTTCAAAACCATTTTCAACAAGAAAGTTGCTAAGTCTTTAAACCATAAAAGGCTTTGGAAAGCTTAAGCACATGGTTTGCAAAGCTTATGTTTTCAAAACCAGGGGGTTATTTGAAAAATACTTCCTCATTAATGCAACCATTAGCACTCTTAACATCCATTTGGTAAAGCTTAAAACTTTTATGAGATGCATATGCAAGTAACATACAAATGGCTTCAATTTTGGATACAGGAGCATATGTCTCATCAAAGTCAATTCCTTCTTGCAGATTGAACCTTGGGCTACTAGTCTTGCCTTGTTTCTCACAACTTTGCCATTTTCATCAAGTTTGTTGCGAAAAACCCATTTGGTCCTAATGATTGTGCAATCTGCAAGTTCTGGAACAAGCTTCTAAACTTGATTCTTTTCAAATTGTTGCAGCTTATCTTTCATTGCATGAATTCAAGCTTGATCATCCAAAGCTTCATCAATGGTTTTTGGCTCAAGTTGAGATAGGAGTCCCAAGTTGTTGTGCTCGAAGGAGGATCTGGTTCTTATTCCTTCAGATAGATCTCCAATAATAAATTATTGAGGATAAGTAGTAGAGAATCTCCATTCTCTTGGAAGATTTTGATGTGTGCCTCTGGATGAGATATTAGGAGCATCTTGATGAGTTAGCTCATCTCTATCAAGAACATATTCTTGAATTTTTGTAGAAATAGTTTGCTTATTTTGATTATTTTGTACCTACACTTCATTATCCTATGTTAGAACAAGTTGACTTACAGAGAACTTGTTAGATTCATCAAAGGCTACATGCATGGTTTCTTCTACTACTTGTGTTCTTTTGTTAAAAACTCTATAAGCTTTGCTTGTAGTTGAATACCCATGAAAGATTCCATCATTAGTCTTTGAATCAAATTTACTAAGATTATATTTGTTATTCAAGATAAAACACTTGCATCCAAAATCATGAAAATAACTCAAGTTTGGTTTTCTTCCAATCCATTGCTCATAAGAAGTTTTGTTAAAAAGAGGTCTTATTAAAATCCTGTTTTGAGTGTACCAAGTTATATTGACAACTTCTGCCCAAAAATATTTTAGTAAATCATTTTCACAAAGCATAGCTCTAACCATTTCTTGTAAGAAACGATTCTTCCTTTCAACTACCCATTTTTTTAAGGTGTTCTAAGACAAGAAAAGTTATGAGATATGCCATTTTCTTCAAATATGATGTCAAATCTTGGACTTTCAAATTCACCTCCATGATCACTTCTAATAGAAGCAATACATGAACCTTTTTTATTTTGAACCCTTTTGCAAAACTTCTCAAAATTTTCAAAAGCTTCATCTTTATGAGCTAGGAATAAAACCCAACTAAACCGTGAGTAATCATCTACAATAACCATGCCATACTTTTTGCCACTAAAGCTTCAAGACTAAGTTGGACTAAACAAATCAATGTGTAGTAGTTAAAATGGTCTAGTGGTTGTCACAATGTTTTTAGATTTGAAAGAACTTTTGGTTTGCTTTCCTTGTTGATAAGCTTCACAAGTGAAATCATTTTCAAACTTATTTTTTGGCAAACCTCTTATCAAATCATTCTACAAAAGCTTTGAAATTAGGTGCATACTTGCATGACCCAATCTTCTATGCCACAACCACTTGTCATCATTGAAAGAAGAAAAACATTTTACATTTTGACTATTTAGGTCCTCTAAGTTAGCAATGTAAACATTGCCTCTTCTTTAGCCAACAAAAAGTATGTTGTTATTGGATTTTTCATGTATAATGCATTGAGTTAATCGAAAAACAACTTAATAACCCTTATACAGAGTTGGCTCATGCTAAGCAAGTTATGTCTTAAACCATCCACCAAATACACATTATCAATAGTAGTTGAGCAACTCTTACCAATTTACCTATACCAATGATCTTCCCTTTACCATTGTCTCCAAAAGTTACATTTCCACCATCTTTTGGAATGAGAGTAATGAACTTGGAAGGATCACTAGTCAATTATCTTGATTAGCCACTGTCAAGAAACCATTGATCCATCTTGTTCCTTGACTTCAAGCATACCTACATGAGGATTCAAGCAATCTTAGGTACCCAATCTGTCTTGGGTCCTTTGGGGTTAGTTCCTTGATCTTTTGGTACATAAGTACTTTTTGGAACCCAAATCATTTTCATTTTAACATGATGCTTTCTTTTATAGGCACTCTCATGTGACATATGACCTTTAAAACCACAATGAAAACAAGGAATATGTGGAGATTTAGAACTGGATGCTTTCACAAAGAGGTTGTTGTAATACTTGTCACTTTTAAGTTGATTGCATCCTGAACCAACTTTGTTAAAAGCACATCTTTGCTTACCTAGTAGTATAGCATCCAAGTTTTCTTTCCCTTGAACAAAATTTGCTAGGTACATAGTTAAGCTTTCTACTTTCTTCTTTAACTTTTCAAGTTACAAGAAGTAGATTGTGCATTTTTAGACATTAAAAATTCATTTTCTTTAACAAAAGAATCGTTAAGTTTCTTCAAAGAATAATATTTGGAGAGAATAATTTTTTAGTTGACTAGCAGTTCATCAAATGCTTCAAGTAACTCATCATAGGAAAGGTTAGATTTAGTTATCTCATCATCATTAGTAGTCATGAGATAAATGCTTGCAACATTGTCTTCATCTTCATTATCACTCTCGGATGAGTCATCTTCTATGTCTTCTCATGTGGTCATCATAGTTTTTTTTTCTTCTAGGTTATTTGGAGTCCTTCTTGAGAGTAGGGCATTCAGTTTTGAAGTGTCCAAGTTTTCTGCATTCATAACAAATGACATCTTTCTTACAATTGGACTCTCCTTTGGTTGAGTCTTTCTAAAAGTCTCTCTTAAAATTAGAGGGCTTCTTGGATTTGCCTATTTTCTTCCACATCTTGTAAACTATCTTTGAAATGAAAGTCAGATCATCATTGTCAATAGCTTCTGTGTAACATCCCTAAAATTCATATTTCATGACTTAGCTAAATTCTCTGAACATGTTTGTATGTTCTGTTACAGAAATTGAGATAGATTGAATTAGGGTAATTACTTTGAGATTCTGGTGATACCAGGAGACTCGGTAGAACATAAAGAGGATATAGGTCAAATCTAAACTTTCATATTTTCTCTGGCCAAGATAGGACCTACTGATAAATTAATTTTCTTCAGGACCTATTGAGAATTTTTACAAATCACAAGGGTATTTTAGTCTTTTTACACCCTCAGTGGAAATTTAGTGATTCTTTCCCTAAGTGAGGGGCAAAATAGACAATTCAATTCCCCTCCCTCTTGAAATACGGAACCGGCCCCCCTTGGATGACACAAGGTCATCTTCCCCAAAATTCAAGACAAGTTTCCATAGCCAAAGCTCGTTCAAGGGTTCAAGGTCCAAAAGTAAGCATTTTTATTCATCTTTTGGCTTAGGTTATTTGATGGTTATTGATCACTATGATCTCTTCTTCAATCCTATGGTATTAGTTTCTTGAGAAACTCATTTTCATCCCTAAGAATCAAGAACACCTATTTCTAAAGTTGGTTGTTTTGATTGAGTGTTTTGAAGGAAGTTGAAGGAGAGGTTGCTTTGACTACAAATCCAATTTTGGAATCAAGTTTGGAGCACTTTAAGGTGAGTGTGGGTTAACTTGTGATTTTTGTATGATGTTCTTAGAGTGTAAGTGTAAGATGTATGATTAAGCTTGAATCTAGGGTTTTCACCTATGCTCAAATATGGAAGTGTTTTTGTTACATGTTTTTAAGGATTTAGGTATAGGAAAGTGAATGATATGGTTGGTGTATCTTGATGGATTTAAGGACATGATTATGAAAGGAAATATTAGGTTTGGTTGTGGTTGGGCGTGGCACTATTCCTGCCCAGAATTCCAGGCCACGGTCGTGGCCTCTACCACGGTCTGGCCGTGGTTGTCTCTGGAAAGTTGGTTTAGTGTATAAAAGTCCAGACCACGGCCGTGGCCTACACCACAGGCTGGCCGTGGTTGGCTCTGGAACCAAACCACGGGCGTGGCCTCCACCACGGGTTGGCCATGGTTGGCTCTGGAATTAGGGTTTGTGCTCTGACACCAAACCATGGCCGTGGTATCCACCACGGTCTGGCCGTGGTTGTCTCTGTTTCCATTTTGTTGAGTTTCTGGTTTCCTGAACCGTGGCAGTGGTTGTCACCACACCCTGGCCGTGGTTGACTCTGTTTGGATTGTTGTGGTGCTTATGTGTAGTGTCTTGATACCATATGTTATGTTTATGAATAAGGATGACTTAGTACTATGATGAGATATGTAACTAAGTAAGAGTGATTGATAGAATTGAGCATAATGGTTGTGTGGTGTACATACTTGAATTGATTTACATGTGATGTTATTCTGATATTATGGATTGAGCATGATATGAATATGAGAACATTCCATTGCATAGCGAGATGGCCTAACCAGAAAGGGTTAGTGTACAAAACATGAGGGGTGCCTAGTTTACGAAGCTAAATGGAAATGGAATGGCATAATTAATTGCACTGCATAGCAAGATGGCCTAACCGGAATGGGTTAGTGTACAAAACATGAGGGGTGCCTAGCTTACGGAGCTAGAAGGAAACGGAATGGCATAAAACATTACATATGCATATCGCGAGGGCCTAACCGGAAGGGGTTAGTGCACAACAAGAGGAGTGGAGAAAGAAAAAGTGTGAAGAAAAGGTGTGAACATCATGTGCATTCATTCATTGCATATGTTGATTGGGATTACTTGTTGTATTGAATTGTGTTTACACTTGTATTCAAATTATATGCATACTTTACTTGCAAGTTTTATTCACTTCACTGGGAAGTTGTTCTCACCCCCTCTTTCTCAGATTCACAGGAACACCCGTAACCCTCTACGGGTTAAGTACGGAGGATTATGTTGTTTATCACTTTTAATGATAAAATGTATTATGGGACTTGTATTTTGAGGGAGTTAAGCTCCATGATGTAATTATGCTATGATGTGTATTATATATTACTCTGATGTAGATATGACAGGGAACTGGTGAACGCCTGCTAATGTTCTCAGTTCTGTATATATTTAAGTGTGCTCAGTCAGGATAGTGTCTAGTATACACTTGTATAATGTACGTACTCTGATGATATTTGAATGAGATAATATTTTGATTGAGATCGAAGATCTCTTGTTGATATATATATATATATATATATGTACTCTGGTTGGTTTGAGATGATTGGTTGGATTTCGCTGTCCATTTTATGACATTTGGTAACGTACGAGAAACCAAGGAAACGCTGCCGAATTTTCTATATAATGAAAAAAAATATCCACGTAAGACTTATGAGTTGGTAAATGACATAGTAATTAATAGGTCTTACAGTTTTGGTATCAGAGCAGTTCTTCCTAGTGGACTGCGAAATATGGGTCTAGAGTTACACTGAGCACTTAGGATGTATGCCTATAGTTTTTCATATACTTCTGATATATTGCATGTGGGGAATTGGGACTGATCAACTAGATATTTTTTGTGCTGTATACAGAGTTATGAGTGGACTAGGGCGAACACGTAGTGGTGGCCGAGGCAGAGGCCAATGCCAGCCCACTGCTACTGCTGGTGATGGTGATGGTCTGGTGGCTGTGCTTGCACATTTGGCTCAAGCCATAGACCGTAAGCCAGGACCCCAGCATGATGGCAATCATAATGCGGGACTTGTCGTTCCTCAACAGTTGGGATTGACGGAGTTCTGCAAGAGGGATCCCTTATCTTTTCATGGGAATTATGACCAGTAGCTGCTGAAAGGTGGGTGAAACACCATGAGAAGATTTTAAGGGCATGCAGTGTACTGAAGAGCAGAAAGTTAACTTTGCTGCTTGCAAACTAGAGGATGAGGCCGAACATTGGTGGGACGCTACTCATCCTGGATTACTTGTTAGGGAGGATCCCATTACTTGGGAGACATTTAAGATGGCATTTCTGCGTAAGTATTTCCCTGCCAATGTCAGAATCCAAAAGGAACAAGAATTTATGCATTTGAGACAGGGAGATCACACGGCTGGTTGGTATGCATCTAAATTTGATGAATTGTCTAAATACTCTAGTTACCTGCAGAATGGACCGAATGAGAATTGGAAGTCCATTCAGTTTGAAAGGGGACTTGAGTTTGAGCTGAGAAAGGCTGTTGCAGGCTTTGAGATTAGGGATTTGGCTTCTCTAGTTGAGAAGTGCTTGACTATGGAAGAGTGCATGACCCCTGTTGTTGAGAGCAGTCTGGGAGCTGGAAAGAGAAAGGTAGAGGTTATCCAACCCGCATGAAATACTAAGAAGGCTAAGGTGGAACCATGTAAGACATGCGGGAAACTACACCAAGGTACTTGTCGGACAACTATTGGTGAGTGTTTTGTTTGTGGCCAGAAGGGACATATAGCAAAATACTGCCCACAACAGATAATGATTTGTTTCAAGTGCCAGCAGAAGGGGCACACTTCCCGAAATTGCCCACAGACTTCTAAGGCACCAATTCTTGCCCAAAGACCACCAACCCAGGGGCGAGTGTATACCCTCAGTGGGGCTGAGGCACATGCGGATGATTTGATCCAAGGTATGTGCTTACTGAAGAGTCAGAACTTAATTGTACTGTTTGACTCTGGGGCAACCCATTCATTCATTTCTAATGCATGTGTGAAGACCTTGAGTCTGACCACTACTTCCTTACCTTATACACTGTCAGTGACTACTCCTGCTAAGGATAATATTCTTACCACCCATATTTGTTTAAACTGCAAGTTTGTGTTCCAAAACCGAACCTTTGTTGTTGATTTAATTTGTTTACCTTTGAGAGGGTTAGATGTTATCTTGGGTATGGATTGGCTTGCAACCAACCAAGTGTTGTTAGGTTGTTGTAATAAGTCTATCATTATTCCTCCTGTTATAAACCATACACTGATTCCTAAGATTTCCATGTTACCCAAAGTGTCAGAATTGAACCATTGCCTGATGGATGGGAGTCAAGTATACATGGTATTATTTTCTTTAGACTTAAGAGGTTCAATCAGAATTGGGCGGAGTACCAATAGTGAGTGAATTCATGGATATGTTTCCTAAGGAGATTCCTAGTTTCCCACCTGATAAAGAGGTAGAGTTTGTTATAGACTTAGTACCGGGAGCCGGGCCTGTGTCTGTAGCACCTTATAGAATGTCACCATTGGAACTAGGAGAACTTAAGAAACAGGTAGAGTTACTTGAAAGAGGATTCATTAGACCTAGTGTGTCGCCATGGGGAGCACCAGTGATGTTGGTGAAAAAGAAGGATGAGAGTATGAGATTGTGTGTGGATTACCGACAGTTGAACAAGATTACCATAAAGAATAGGTATCCATTACCTATGATAGATGATTTGCTTGACCAACTTAGAGATGCCACGGTATTCTCTAAGATTGATCTTCATTCTGGTTACCATTAGATTAAGATAAAGCCGGATGATGTACCAAAGTCTACTTTCAGAACTAGGTATGGACATTATGAGTACTTGGTAATGCCGTTTGGCCTAACCAATGCTCCAGCGGTGTTTATGGATTATATGAATAGAATTTTCAGACCTTACCTAGATAAGTTTGTGGTAGTGTTCATACATGATATTCTCATATATTCTCAGACAGTAGAAGAACATGAGGAACATCTTAGAATAGTACTGCAGATACTAAGAGAGAGGAAACTGTATGCTAAACCCGAGAAGTGTGAATTCTGGTTGAATGAGGTCAAATTTATAGGGCACACTATATCCCAGGAGGGAGTAGCAGTGGACTCTAAAAGGTTGATGTTGTGATAGAGTTGGAGCGACCAAAGTTATTTACTGAGATCAAAAGTTTTTTAGGATTAGCCAGATATTACCGAAAATTCATTTGGGGTTTTTCTCAGTTGGCACTTCCTTTAACTGAACTGACCCAGAAAGGACAAGCTATGGTGTGGAGTGAAAAGTGTGAGAAGAGTTTTCAGGAACTCAAACATAGATTGACAACAGCTCCAGTTTTAGTTATTGCTGACCTATCCAGAGATTTGGAGGTGTACTGTGATGCTTCTAAATTGGGTTTAGGATGTGTATTAAGGCAAGATAAAAAGGTAGTGGCTTACGCATCTAGACAGCTTAGACCTCATAAGAAGAATTATCCTACCCATGACCCAGAGCTAGCAGCCATAGTCTTTGCACTTAAAATCTGGAGACATTATTTGTATGGTGTAAAGTTCGAAGTGTTCAGTGATCATAAGAGTTTGAAGTATCTATTTGATCAGAAGGAACTGAGCATGAGACAAAGAAGGTGGATGGAATACTTAAAGGATTATGACTTTGAGCTTAAGTATCATCCAGGCAAGGCCAACGTTGTGGCTGATGCCCTTAGTAGGAAATCTCTGCACGTATCTCAGATGATGGTGCATGAGTTGGACCTGGTAGAGCAATTTCGAGACCTTAGTATACAAGTGGATATGAGTAATGTGACGTTGAGATTGGCTTTGTTGGAAATCTCATGCGACCTTAAGGATCAGATTAGACATGAACAAAGTTTGGATAAGGAACTACAAGATCGTAGGGTCTTGATAGCTTTTTCTTTGGAAGATGATGGATTGATTAAGTTTAGACAGAGGATTTGTGTTCCTAAAGGGGGAAACTTTAAGGAACAAATTCTTGAGGAGGCTAATAAAAGTAAGTTCTTGATACATCCTGGTGCAACTAAGATGTATCAAGATTTGAAGGAAAGATTTTGGTGGCCAGGAATGAAAATAGATGTGGCTGAATATGTGGCTAAATGTTTGACTTGTCAAAATGTCAAGATCAAACACTAGAGACCAGTCGGAATGCTCCAACCTTTGGAAATACCCGAGTGGAAGTGGGACAAAATTTCCATGGATTTCGTGACTAGTTTGCCTAGGGTACAAAAGGGTTATGATACTATATGGGTCATTGTGGACAGACTAACTAAGTCTGCTCATTTTCTTCCCATTCGGATTTCTTATTCTCTAGATAAACTTGCTGAGTTATTTGTTGGAGAGATTGAAATAACCAAATGAAACACAAGAAGGGGGTTGAATTGTGTTTCTTAACCCTTTTTGAAAATTAATAAAAGATTTTCCTTTTCAATAGAAAATAGAACACAGCGAAGGATAAAGTTTAACAAGCAAAGAGCTTAGGACCAACACCGCTTAGTCCTATTGGACTCTAAGGATTTTGAAAAGACTTTTAATAAAATGGTTAACACGTTCTAAAACCAAATAAAAAGATCTTTGTTAATAAACACAATGGTAAACCCCAGAGGTTAGTGAATATAATAAAGCACACTAGAAGAGAAGAGAAGCTTACACACGAGATTTATCCTGGTTCACTCTTATCAACCAAGAGCTACGTCCAGTCCCTTCAACCAGAAGGATTTTCCAACTAATCTTTTTCACGATTACAAGTATTATGCACCTCTTCAGGTAACAAGTATTTTCAACCTCTTCAGGTTCTATCTCACAAGTATTCTTTTACACACAGCCTCTTCAGGCTTACAATGCTTAAGATGAATAATTGAAAGTAGATGAAAGCTTGAGTTTAAAACTCACTGACAAATGAGAATAGACAATAGAGATCTCAAGTCTTTTTCTTTTTACATGTATATGGAAATCCAAGAAGAAATAAAGCTTTTTAGACTTTGTAGGATGCTTCGGCAAAGATCTCTCTGTATCCTCAAGTGCTGCTTCTTCTCTTTATAAGTAAGAACAAATTGAAGCACTTCATGGGCTAGATCGTCCAACGGAAACATTTATTACCGTTCTGAGTAGCATTAAATGCATCTACTGGAAAAGTGCTGAACTTCTTTTGATGATGACTTTTATTCTCTGAGATTTCCAATCAATGAAAACAAAGTCCTGATTTGTCTAAGATTGCAGACGGTTTCTTATTTGCAGATCTTTGTAGTTGTTAGACAATGTCAGCAAAAGTGGCTTAGTTGACTTCTTCTGTCGCCGTGAGTCAGCCGAGTTCTTTTCTAGCATTTAATGAGGAACAGTTCTTCATTTTTGAAATTTCACTTGGACGAGAGCTTGAGCTTGAACTTTGAAAGAGTGAGTTGAGTCCGAGCTTTGTGCATGCATCGTATTGGACGAACTAATAAAAGGTAACAGTATATGCATACAAGTATTGGACGCACCAATAGTAAAAGTATATAATACATTTATTGGACCCACGAAGAGTTATAGCATATTGGACGCACGAAGAGTTATCTTTAAGCATAGAGCAGAATGGACGCACATACAAGTAGCGATTTGTTAATACTATTGTCAAAACACTTACTTGTTCAAACTAAATAAATATTTTTGTTATCCTCAAAACTTAAACAGGGAAAGCTACAGCTTTTAAGAATTTAGTACTTAAACCTTTTTATAAAAATTTGGTTTCAACAATCTCCCCCTTTTTGATGATGACAAAAATTATTAATTTGGTTGAACACAGATTCTTTTTAAAACAAAATTGCTCCCCCTAAGAAAAACATTTCTAAGGGATGGACTCAAAGTCTGTTGGACGCAGAGTTGATTGGACGTAGTACACGAAATTTATTTTTACGAAACAATTTTCAAGAGCAAGTAATATTATCTTTGTATCGAAGTTTAGTACTTGAGAAAAGTGTTTAACAGAGACAATACCTTTTGAAAAGAAATAAACCCTGCCAAAAAATTTTAGAGCAGATCCTTCACAGCAACACAGTGCATTAGCATCACAATTTCAATTAAAGCATTTATATAAGTGCAACAGAATAAACGAAACAAGGATAATGAAACAACCAGAGGAGAAAATAATAATTCATAGTATCATTGAATCAGTATAAATTATAAAATAAATTTGTTTGTAACAAGTCAAATTCCCATTATTCTCCCCCTTTGTCATCAGACAAAAAGAAAGAAAGACATCACTGTCAAAAAAAATTTGGCTAGAAAAAAATAAAATCAAGAGGAAGAAGGTGGAGGAGGAGGAGGTGGCCCTTGTTGAAAAAGAGATTTGAGGAGGTCTTCAACTCTCTTGTACATTAAGTCCATTTGATTATTCACGTAGGCCTGAAAGCTGGGGGCACTTGGGTGAGAATGTCAACAGAAGGTTGTGGTTCCACAATAGCTAACTCAGTGGTGGAAGCAGGAGGGGTCACATCCATTTGCTGCACAACAGACTCAACTTCGTCTTCAGACAGAGGAAGGTCAACATCCCAAGGAAGAGAAGTTCTCCGGTATCCAAACATGTGATCCCAGGGATAAGGCCTGCCTATGTTGTCAGACGGAGGTCCAGAGACATAGCTTAGACAAGAGAAGATTGTTGGTAATGGCGAGTTCAGAGGCAGTCCAAGAAGATCATCTACCATATAGATAGGACGAAAACACTGGAAGCTCTGACCAGGCACAGTTATAGTATCTTCCTTATCTTCATCGCTTAGTCCTGAAGAAGATGCTTGTTGCTCACACTCCCAAATGTGCTTTTCCCAGAAGGTCTTAGCCTCGTTCTCCTCAGCTTCTCCTTTATTCGAAACTTGCCACAAGAATTCAACATCAACATCAGGGGAACGTAAGCTCCCAAAATTTGGCTTAAAGAAGATGGGCTTAGGAAAGGTGGCTTGGCTTCTGTACTTTTTCAAGTCTTTGTTTTTATTTAAATCCACCATTGGCAACCTTGGACAAACCCGATCCGGCTGAATCTTGATGGCAGTTGTAGAAGTGATGATCAGTGAAGGGGGTACAAATCTCAAATCCTTCAACAGAAGACTCCCCTTAATGACACTGACAAGGATGGTGTCATAAGGACTCGCAAACTGGCCCATTTCTTCCAAGGTGACAGGTTTGAAGGAGAGGTCACTAGGGAAGATGTGAACTTTTGTTGAGTAACCATCACAGCACCGAGAGCGTCTTGCTGTGAGTGAGAGAGAAGAGTCCTTGGATTCCCAAAGAGGGATAATGTGAGGAGAAACCCCCACAGAGAAAAGGTTAAGGTAAGAGGAGTTGTAGAAGGTCTTTTGAGAGAGGGAAGGTGAAGGAGATTGGAAAGGTATGATGTGAGTTTGAGAAGAAAAAGGTTTAGTGTTTAAGGGAGAGGAAGTTATTTGAGAGGTTGGGACAGAGGTTTGTGGTTCTGGTTGAGAAGAGGGTAAAATGGAGGAAGAGGGAATGGTAGGAAGAGGTTCCTTAGGAATGGACGCAAGCTTGGAAGAGGGTTTCCTTGTGATGGGTAGCTTCGTCCGGGTTCCTTTTGGGATGCTCGCAATGGACGCAACCTTCATCCTTTTAGCGATGGGTTGGTCATCTTCAGAGTCATCGTCTATAATGAGTCTTCGCTTGGGAAGGGCTTGGACGGATGGTGATTTCTTCTTTGAACTCTCAGCTTTTGAAGGAATAAAAGGCTGTTTATGGTCCAGAAAATCTTGGACGCTTTGAAGTTTCATCCTTAGAAGATTGCTTCGTCCAAAGATTTGTTGCTCTTGGATCCGTCCAAATATCCTCTTCTTCTCTTCAACATCTTTAGTCTCATGGGGACTAAAGATACCTTGATCTCTGAAGATCTTGGTTAAGAGAACACCATAGGAGATGGTGGTCTTCTTCCCTTTTCCTTGTACACTTCTCTTTGAAGTTCTTAAAAAGCAGAGAAGGGAGATTGACTCGTTGACACAAAGATCGGATGACACAGTGTAAGGCATGAATCGTAGAGACCGAGTCTTTGGGCCCCGCCTTGTGGAGTATTGCCTTGTTCGTAAGTTGATGCAAAACTCTTGCCTTGTCATTCATCTTGGATGCAGTTATCTTCCCCGTGGATGACTCCTTTAGTAAGGTGTCAAGAACAACATCAAGCCTCCCAAATGCTTTTTCCCAATCAGAAGTGATGGTGGCTCCTTCCAACCAACATTGGGTGGCGTTGGAGATGGTTACCTCTGAAACCACAACGGGTTTTCCCAAAACACATCCTCTGACCTCTGTTGCAGACACGGATGCGTCTTTCCAGAACATTTTCACCAATTCCGGATAAACTTGCACCTATTTCTCTCAAGTAACTATCCCAACCAAGACCGACGAGACATTCTTTGATATCTATTCCACATTCTGCTAAAATTGAAGTTTGGAATGAGTATTCAACTGATACCTCGGCTCTTTCAACACCAAGGGTCTTTCCTCCGGCCATTTCTTAGGGTTAAGAAAATTTTGAGAGAGAGAGAATTTGCTAAGGTTCTTTTTGCAACTGTTTTCTTTCAAGGCTTGAAGGCGTAAAAATTTGATCTTGTAAAGAAAGAAAATATTTATAGAAGAAGGTAGGTTTTTACAGTGAAAGGATTCTTGAGAGAAAAACGAATCGTTTTTTTTTTTTAAAAAAAAAAAAAAACAAACACAATAAATGTGTATTAAAAGCAACTGTCACGTCCGCAGTAAAAAGCTACTTTCGTGACCTTTCAAAAACTGACTCAGCGTGGGAAATTTGAAAAGTTTCAAACAAGATAAATGCAAATGATTTATGTCTTATCAAGAAATTTACCACACCATTTATCAAGTACAAGGCATTTTGGACGCAGATCTTCAATGGACGCAAGAAATATTAATTCTTTACAAAATGCATACATAGATGTTTTCGAATAAGAGTGAATCTATCCTCTGAGAGGGGTTTTGTGAAAATATCCGCCCATTGATGATCTGTATCCACATATTGAATATCAAACACACCTTTCTGAATATAGTCTCTTATAAAGTGATGTTTGATTTCAATGTGTTTTGCCCTTGAGTGTAGTATGGGATTTTTTGATAAGTTAATTGCAGCAGTATTATCACATAGTAAAGGAATCTTACTTTCAAAGATGTTGTAGTCTTCTAATTGATGTTTGATCCAGAGTAGTTGAGAGCAACAATTGGACGCAGAGATATATTCAGCTTCAGCTGTTGATAGAGCAATTGTGCTTTGTCTCTTGCTGGACCATGATACTAGATTTCCTCCAATGAAGTGACATCCTCCACTTGTACTTTTCCTTTCGATTCTATCTCCAGCATAGTCAGCATCACAAAAACCAACTAATCTGTACTCATGAGATTTCTTAAATACCAAACCCAGATTAGTAGTTCCTTTCAAGTATCTGAATATTCTTTTTACAGCAATTAAGTGTGACTCTCTAGGATCAGATTGAAAACGTGCACAAAGACACACACTAAACATTATATCAGGTCTGGACGCAGTGAGATATAAGAGTGATCCGATCATACCTCTGTATACCTTTTCGTCCACCTTTTTATCCTTATCGTCCAATCTTAGTGTGGACGATGGATGCATTGGTGTGCTCATTGTTTTGCAATCGTCCAATTTGAATTTCTTCAGAAGTTCATTTGTATATTTTGTCTGATGAATGTAGATTTCGTCCAATGTTTGCTTCACTTGCAAACCCAGAAAGAATTTTAATTCTCCCATTAAGCTCATTTCGAATTCCTTCTGCATCAGATTGGAAAAATCCTTGCAAAGAGATTCATCAGTAGCTCCAAAGATAATATCATCAATATAAATTTGAACTAAAATGAATTTCGAGTTTTTGTCTTTTCGAAAAAGAGTAGTGTCAACTTTTCCTCTAGAAAAACCGCTTTCTATTAAAAAGGTGCTTAACCTTTCATACCAGGCTCGAGGAGCTTGTTTTAAACCGTACAAGGCCTTTTTCAATTTGAAAACATGCTCGGGAAATTTTCATCCTCGAAACCAGGTGGTTGTTTAACGAAAACTTCTTCATTGATTATACCATTTAGAAATGCACTTTTACGTCCATTTGATATAGTCTCATGCTATGATGAGCAACAAATGAAAGTAAAATGCGTATGGCTTCTAGTCTAGCTACAGGAGCAAAAGTTTCAGTGAAATCAATACCTTCTTGTTGTGAGTAACCTTGGGCTACCAACCTTGCTTTGTTTCTCACAACCTTACCATCTTCGTCCAATTTGTTTTTGAATATCCATTTTGTGTCGATGATGGACTTGTTTTTAGGCTTTTGAACCGGCGTCCAAACATCATTTCTTTTAAATTGATTTAGCTCTTCTTGCATGGCTAAGATCCATCCTTCGTCCTTCAGTGCTTCTTCTATTTTTCTTGGTTCCATTTCAGAGATGAAGGCTACATTTGAGTATTCTCTGAAGGTAGATCTTGTACGTACTTTATCATCTGGATTACCAATGATTTGGTGTTCTGGATGATAAGTTTTGAAATGCCAGCTTCTTTGACCATCAGTTGTTTCTTCTTTTCTTTCATCGTCCAGTGCTTCTTTGTTTTGGGTTGCTGATCCTTCTCCTTTGTCTTTTAAGTTTAACTCTGCAAAGGACTCATCTAGCTCTGACAAGTCATTGTCAGGCTTTTTGTCATTGAATTTAACATGAACAGATTCTTCAACAGTTAGAGAGCGAGAGTTATATACTCTATATGCTTTAGATGTTTCTGAGTATCCTAGGAAAATACCAGAGTCAACTTTAGCATCAAACTTTCCTAAAGAATCCTTAGTATTCAAAATAAAACATTGACAGCCAAAAGAATGAAAGTAAGAGATGTTGGGTTTTCGTCCTTTCCACAATTCATATGGAGTCTTGTTTAAAATAGGTCTAATATATATTCTGTTTTGAATATAACACGCAGTGTTAACAGCTTCAGCCCAGAAGTGTTTGGAGATTGAGTTGTCATTGAGCATTGTTCTAGCCATCTCTTGAAGAGATCTATTTTTTCTTTCTACCACACCATTTTGTTGTGGTGTTCTTGAGGCAGAGAAGTTGTGATGAATACCGTTTTCTTCACAGAACAATTGGAAACTCTCATTCTCAAATTCTCCTCCATGATCACTTCGGATTGAGTTGATACACATTCCTTTTTCATTTTGAATTCTTTTACAGAAAATAGAAAAGACTTTGAAAGACTCATCCTTGTGAGCTAGAAACATAACCCATGTCCATCTAGTATAGTCATCTACTATGACCAATCCATATTTCTTTCCATTTAGTGAAGAAGTTCTTGTAGGACCAAATAAATCAAGATGTAACAATTCTAGTGGTCTAGAGGTGGAAACGATGTTTTTGGACTCAAAAGAATTTTTGATTTGTTTCCCCTTTTGACAAGCTTCACAAAGAACATCTGATTTGTACACAAGCTTTGGTAGTCCTCTTACGAGGTTATGCTTATTTAGTTTAGAGATTAATCTCAAACTTGCATGACCAAGCTTCTTGTGCCATATCCACTGTTCTCCTTTTATGGAAACTAGACATGATACATTTTGATCTGAAAGATCTTCCAAGTCAATTTTATAAAGATTGTTTTGCCTTTTAGCAATGAAGAGTATGGATCCGTCAGAGTTTTTAACTATACATTCTCCTTGATTGAATGAAACATTAGATCCACTATCACATAATTGACTAATGCTAAGCAGATTATGTTTCAATCCTTCAACTAGAAGAACATTATCGATAGAGGGAAAAGGATGCTTACCAATCTTACCTATTCCAACTATTTTACCTTTCTGGTTTCCTCCAAACGTGACAGAGCCTCCTGAATTAGTTTTGATGTCTTGGAACATAAACCTTTCTCCCGTCATGTGCCGTGAGCAACCACTGTCCGTGTACCATGACAGTGTCTTTTTCTTGTTGCTAAGCACATCCGCAAGAGGAATTATCATATCCTTAGGTACCCATATCTTTTTGGGTCCTTTTTGGTTAGCTCTTGGAGATCCATAATATTTTGACCTTTTATTAAAAAGATCTATTGAGGAAGGGTAAACGTTCTTTTTACAAACATTCTTAATGAATTTAGGTTGAGTAGTAGTTTTTTGAAAAAACTGTTTATCAGTATCTTGATATCCCAATCCAGATTTGTCACGAGGGTCTCTGGAATATTTGAGTAAAATGTTTAGGTTGTTGGTGCTTTTTACAAATTTACTAAGGTCCTCAATTAACTCTTTTACCTCATTATGAAGTTTATCAACTTCATCTGAAGTGTTGGACTCAGAAGAATTTTTCAAAGAGCATTTTCGCTTTTAATTTTTCACAATAAATTTCAAGTTCTTGTTTTTCTGAAAACATTTTTCCATATTCTCTAGTTAATTTTGAAAATTTTCTTTTCAAGGATTTATATTCAACCGCTAAAATAGATGAATTATTTAACAACTCATCAAATGCATTTTGAAGATCAAGATCACAGTTTGTTACCTCATCTTCTTCTTCTTCTGACAAGGTGTTAGCCATGAGACATAGATTTGCTTCTTCTTCTGCTTCTTCTTCATCATCAGTAGTTGAAAGATCAAGATCTTCCCAGGTGGCCATTAATCCTCTTTTCTTCTTTGGAAAGAATCTCCTTTTCTCTTTCTCCTTGTTTAGTGAAGGGCATTCCGCTTTAATGTGTCCGGGCTTCTTGCATTCATAGCATATGATTGGACTCTTGTCTTTTGTTTCTGTTCTGTCCTTTGGTGACCTTCGTCCAAAGTGCTTTCTCCGCATACCTCCTTTCTTTTTCCACATTGCTTGTATCTTTCTAGAGATGAAAGATAACTCGTCATTATCAGATATATCATCTTCAGATGACTCGGCCTCGTCTGATGATTTTTCAGCTTTAAGTGCTTTGGACGTACTGCCTTTATGAGCTTTAAGAGCAATTGATTTCCTTTTTCTTGAGCTTTCCTCTTCTTGAAGTTCCAGCTCATGAACTTTAAGAGAACCCAAGAGTTCCTCCATGGTAAGAGAAGCTAGATTCTTTGCTTCTTATATGGCAGTAACCTTAGGTCTCCACTGTCTGGAAAGACTTCTTAGGATTTTTCTGATATGATCTTGATTATCATAGTTCTTTCCCAGAGATCTCAAGCCATTGATTATTGTTTGGAATCGTCCAAACATTTGATCAATGTTTTCATGCTCTCCCATTTTGAAGAGCTCATCTTGGTGAACCAAAGATGCTTATCTTTGATTCTTTGACTGAGATGAGCCTTCATGTGCTAAGGCCGAGTATCCCATATCTCTTTAGTCATTTCACGCCTATGAACTTTATTGTGCTCGATCTGGTGATGGCACACATAAGATAATGTTTGGCTTTTGAGTTAAGGCGATGTCCGGTTCGTTGTCCTTCCATCCATTGTGATCGAGGAGATCCTGTCCCTTCCTGCGTTGGTGGGTGTTTGATATCCATTTTGAACTAGGTCCCGAGATATCCATATTTTGGGCATCAAAAAGGCAATCATTCTCTTCTTCCAAGAATCATAGTCGTTTCCATTGAATAGAGGTGGTCCTGCTCACCGCTTGTCCTTCGTTCTCCATTAAAGGGTGTAATGGATCTTTTCCTCTCGATCGTTAGATGCTCAACCCAAGAGGCTGAGCTCTGATACCAATTGAAATAACCAAATGAAACACAAGAAGGGGGGTTGAATTGTGTTTCTTAGCCCTTTTTGAAAATTAATAAAAGATTTTCCTTTTCAATAGAAAATAGAACACAAATAAGGATAAAGTTTAACAAGCAAAGAGCTTAGGACCAACACCGCTTAGTCCTATTGGACTCTAAGGATTTTGAAAAGACTTTTAATAAAATGGTTAACACGTTCTAAAACCAAATAAAAAGATCTTTGTTAATAAACACAATGGTAAACCCCGTGAGGTTAGTGAATATAATAAAGCACACTAGAAGAGAAGAGAAGCTTACACACGAGATTTATCCTGGTTCACTCTTATCAACCAAGAGCTACGTCCAGTCCCTTCAACCAGAAGGATTTTCCAACTAATCTTTTTCACGATTACAAGTATTATGCACCTCTTCAGGTAACAAGTATTTTCAACCTCTTCAGGTTCTATCTCACAAGTATTCTTTTACACACAGCCTCTTCAGGCTTACAATGCTTAAGATGAATAATTGAAAGTAGATGAAAGCTTGAGTTTAAAACTCACTGACAAATGAGAATAGACAATAGAGATCTCAAGGCTTTTTCTTTTTACATGTATATTGAAATCCAAGAAGAAATAAAGCTTTTTAGACTTTGTAGGATGCTTCGGCAAAGATCTCTCTGTATCCTCAAGTGCTGCTTCTTCTCTTTATAAGTAAGAACAAATTGAGCAGACTTCATGGGCTAGATCGTCCAACGGAAACATTTATTACCGTTCTGAGTAGCATTAAATGCATCTACTGGAAAAGTGCTGAACTTCTTTTGATGATGACTTTTATTCTCTGAGATTTCCAATCAATGAAAACAAAGTCCTGATTTGTCTAAGATTGCAGACGGTTTCTTATTTGCAGATCTTTGTAGTTGTTAGACAATGTCAGCAAAAGTGGCTTAGTTGACTTCTTCTGTCGCCGTGAGCTGTCAGAGTTCTTTTCTAGCATTTAATGAGGAACAGTTCTTCATTTTTGAAATTTCACTTGGACGAGAGCTTGAGCTTGAACTTTCAAAGAGTGAGTTGAGTCCGAGCTTTGTGACATGATCGTATTGGACGAACTAATAAAAGGTAACAGATATGCATACAAGTATTGGACGCACCAATAGTAAAAGTATATAATACATTTATTGGACCCACGAAGAGTTATAGCATATTGGGCCTTACGAAGAGTTATCTTTAAGCATAGAGCAGAATGGACGCACATACAAGTAGCGATTTGTTAATACTATTGTCGAAACACTTACTTGTTCAAACTAAATAAATATTTTTGTTATCCTCAAAACTTAAACAGGGAAAGCTACAACTTTTAAGAATTTAGTACTTAAACCTTTTTATAAAAATTTGGTTTCAACAGAGATTGTCCGATTACACGGAGTGCCGTTGAGCATAGTGTCCGATAGAGATCCCAGATTTACCTCTAGATTTTGGAATGCCTTACATTAGTCTTTTGGGACTAAGCTCAGTTTTAGTACTGCCTATCATCCGCAGTCCGATGGTCAGTCCGAGAGGACTATCCAGACGTTAGAAGATATGTTAAGAGCTTGTGTCCTCGAAGATAAAAGTAGTTGGGATGAGTATTTACCATTAGTAGAGTTTGCGTACTGTAACATCCCTAAATTTTGATTCTAATCTTAATTCTAGCTTAACTAAATCATATGGAAGTACTAGAGTAATTTTCTAGAATTGGGATAAATTGAAAATTTTTAGAAACCACCAAGGGTATTTTGGTCATTTTACACCCTCAGTGGCAATTTTGTGAATTCTCATTCAAGTGGAGGGCAAAGTTGACAATTCAACTTCACCCCCTTTTTCTTCATATTGGAACCGTGCATGTGTGGAAGACCATATGGTCATCTTCTTAAAATATCCAACTCTCCTTAGCCAAGGTTTTCCAAGCTTTCAAGGTCCAAAGTAAGTGTTTTTACTCATCTTTTGGCTTAGGTTATTTGATGGTTAATGATCACCTTCATCTCTTCTTCAATCCTATGGTTTTAGTTTATTGGAGAACTCATGTTCATCTTTGAGAATCAAGAACACAAATTCTAAAGTTCTTGTATGATTTGGTTGTTTTGAAGGAAGTTGAAGAAGAAGTTATCATAAGGATTTTGGTTGGTTTGATATCACCTGAAGCCTAGTTCTTGTCCTAAATCATTGCTAGGTGAGTGTGGGTTGATTTGTGATATGGTATGGTGTTATTTAGGGTGTAAGTTTAAGTCTTGAGGATAAGAACTTCTATGTGTTAAGGTTGTTTTTGAATGTTTGGATTGTTACTTGTATTCAATGGTATGGATGCATGAGAATGATTGGATTTGCTACTTGTTATTCAATGAAATGAATGAATGAATGAATGAATGGATGAATGAATAGAGTTTAAGATAAGAGGTGCATGATCAAATGTTGATTTTTATGTCTGTGAATCGATTCACAAGATGTGTGAATGGATTCACAGACCTGTGAATAGCACTGTGAATCGATTCACAACATTTTGTGAATGGATTCACAGACTTGAGAATAGCAATGTGAACTCATGAATAGTACTATGAATCGATTCACAACTTTTTGTGAATAGATTCACAGACCCAAGAATAGCATTGTGAATAGATTCACAATAGTGTGTGAATAGATTCACAAGACCCATGAATAGCATTGTGAATAGATTCACAATAATGTGTGAATAGATTCACAATAATGTGTGAATAGATTCACAATAGTGTATGAATAGATTCACTAAGAGATTTATTGAATAGATTCACATAGGCTTGAAATGAAAACTTAGTACAATGAAGGGATGTGTAACTAAGTGGAAGTAGTTGAGAGGATTGAGCATAATACTTGTGTGGTTCAATCATAAATTGAGAGGATTGAGCACAATGCTTGGGTAGTTTAAACCTTATATTGATTAAATGTGATGTTATTATGATATTATGATTGAGCATGATATGAATATGAAAGCATTGCATTGCATGGTGAGATGGCCTAACCGGAAGGGGTTAGTGTACAATATGTGAGAGATTACCTAACCGGAAGGGGTTAGATGAAAGAATAAGCGGTGCATAATTACTTGCATTGCAAAGTGAGATGGCCTAACCGGAAGGGGTTAGTGTACAATACTTGAGGGGTGCCTAACCTACGGGGTTAGATGGAAACGGAATGACATAAAACATTGCATATTGCATATTGCGAGGGCCTAACCGGAAGGGGTTAGTGCACAACATGAGGAGTGGAGAAAGAAAAAGTGTGAAGAAAAGGTGTGAACATCATGTGCATTCATAAAGTCATTGCATATGGTTGTTTAATATTACTTGATATATTGAATTGTGTGCATGCTTGCATTCAAATTACATGCATACTTTATATACAAGTTTTATTCACATTCACATTGCATATTGCATATTGCGAGGGTATAACCGGAAGGGGTTAGTGCACAACATGAGGAGTGGAGAAAGAAAAAGTGTGAAGAAAAGGTGTGAACATCATGTGCATTCATAAAGTCATTGCATATGGTTGTTTAATATTACTTGATATATTGAATTGTGTGTATGCTTGCATTCAAATTACATGCATACTTTATATACAAGTTTTATTCACATTCACTGGGAAGTTGTTCTCACCCCTTCTTTCTCAGATTCGCAGGAACACCCTGGACCCTCTACGGGTTAAGTATGGAGAATTCTATGATACTTGTATTTTGGTGGAGTGAGCTCCATTATGTAATTATAATATGATGTGTATTATATATTACTCTGATGTAGATGTGACAATGAAACTGATCAAATACTGTTGAAGTTATCAGTTCTGTTAATATTTTAGTGTGCTCAGTTAGGATAGTGTCTAGTATACACTTGTATAATATACGTACTCTGATAATATTTTGAATGAGATAATGTTTTGAATGAGATCGGAGATCTCTTGTTGATATATATATATATATATATATATATACTCTGGTGGGTTTGAATGATTGTTTGGAATCCGCTGTTTATTTATGACGTTTGGGAACATACAAGAAGCAAAGGAAACGCTGCCGAATTTTATATGTAATAAAAAAAAATATTCCACGTAAGACTTATGAGTAGTAAATAATAGGTCTTACATTTTTGGTATCAGAGCAGTTCTTTCTATAGGACTGCGAAATATGGGTCTAGAGTCATACTGAGCACTTAGGATGTATGCCTATAGCTTTTCATATACTTCTGATATATTGCATGTGGGGAATTGGGACTGATCAACCCGATATTTTTTGTGCTGTATACAGAGTTATGAGCGGACCGAGGCCGAGGTCAACCCACTGCTACTACTGGTGAGGGCGAGGGTCTGGTGGCTGTGCTTGCTCATTTGGCTCAAGCCATAGACCGTATGCCTGGACCCCAGCATGATGGCAATCCTAATGCGGGACTTGTCGTTCCTCAACAGTTGGGACTGACGGATTTCTGCAAGAGGGATCCCCCATCTTTTCATGGGAACTATGACCCAATGGCTACTGAAAGGTGGGTGAAACACCTTGAGAAGATTTTTAAGGCCATGCAGTGTACTGAGAAGCAGAAAGTTAACTTTGCTGCTTACAAATTGGAGGATGAGGCCGAACATTGGTGGGAGGCTACTCATCATGGACTACTAGTTAGGGAGGATCCCATCACTTGGGAGACATTTAAGATGGCATTTCTGCATAAGTACTTCCCTGCTAATGTCAGAATCTAGAAGGAACAAGAATTTATGCATTTGAGACAGGGAGATCTCACAGCTGGTCAGTACGCAGCTAAATTTGATGAATTGTCTAAATACTCTAGTTACCTACAGAATGGGCCGAATGAGAATTGGAAGTCCATTTAGTTGGAGAGGGGACTTGAGTTTGAGTTGAGAAAGGTTGTTGCTAGCTTTGAGATTAGGGATTTTGCTTCCCTGGTTGAGAAGTGTTTGACTATGGAGGAGTGCATGACCCCTATTGCAGAAAACAGTCAGGGAAATGGGAAGAGAAAGGCAGAAGTTTTCTAGCCTGCATGAAGTACTAAGAAGGCTAAAGTGGAACCATGCAAGACATGTGGGAAACCGCATCAGGGTACTTGTCGGATGATTACTGGAGTGTGTTTTCTTTGTGGCCAGAAGGGACACATTGCAAAATACTGCCCACAGCGAATAGTGATTTTCTTCAAGTGCCAACAGAAGGGGCACACTTCTCGAGATTGCCCACAGACTTCTAAGGCACCAGTTCCTACCCCTAGACCACCAACCTAGGGGTGAGTGTATACCCTTAGTGGGGCAGAGGCACATGCGGATGATTTGATCCAAGGTATGTGCTTACTGAATGGTCAGAACTTAATTGTACTGCTTGACTCTGGGGCAACCCATTCATTCATTTCTGATGCATGTGTGAAGTCCTTGAGTCTGACCACTACTTCCTTACCTTATACGTTGTCAGTGACTACTCCTGCTAAGGATAACATTCTTACAACCCGTATTTGCTTAAACTGCACATTTGTATTCCAGGACCGAACCTTTGTTGTTGATTTGATTTGTTTACCTTTGAGAGGGTTAGATGTTATCTTGGGTATGGATTGGCTTGCAACCAACCAAGTGCTGTTAGATTGTTGTAATAAGACTATCATTATTCCTCCTGTTATAAATCATACACTGATTCCTGAAATTTCCATGTTACCCAAAGTGTCAGAATTAAACTATTGCCTGGTGGATGGGAGTCAAGTATATATGGTACTATTTTCTTTAGACTTAGAGGTTCAATCAGAATTGTTCAGAATGCCAATAGTGAGTGAGTTTATGGATGTGTTTCCTAAGGAGATTCCTAGTTTGCCACCTGATAGAGAAGTAGAGTTTGTTATAGACTTAGTACCCGGAGCCGGAGCCGTTTCTATAGCACCTTATAGAATGTCACCCTTGGAACTAGGAGAACTTAAGAAACAAGTAAAGGAATTACTTGAAAGAGGATTCATCAGACCCAGTGTGTCTCCGTGGGGAGCACCGGTGTTGTTAGTGAAAAAGAAGGATGGTAATATGAGATTGTGTGTGGATTACCGGCAGCTGAATAAGATCATGACAAGAGGTTGTCGAGACCTATCAAATAATAAAAATAACCGGTTCACAAACCAATTTGTAGTATAGAGAATGAACCGAATCGTCTCTCAAGGATCCAAAAACAAAGATTTAATTAGATCAAGATAATTAGAAAAGGGGGGTTTTGTTGTTGATTAACAAGATTAATAAAAGTATGAGACTTAAAGTTGTAAACAAATCTAAAGAAACAACCAATCCAAGGAAATTTACCGATCTTGAGTTTAACTCATCATTGATCACAAGGAATTCACTTAATTGCTAACCATGTTCTAGGCCTTAGATCACATGAAGAAGCCTTAACATGATCAAAGAATTCTCTACTAGATAAGCATCTAGGATTTGATTAACCAAGGTTAGATAAAGTAAGCACCATCCAACATAGATTAACTTAAGATCTAGAATTTAACCAAGTTAAACAATCTATCAAAAAGCTTTAATATATTGTTTAATCTTTGTGATCCTCTTTGAATACATGATAATAAAGCTATTATCACATCGACATCTAAATCAAATTAAGCAATTTAATCTAGATAAAAATCAAAAGAGGAAGAAGAGAAACTTGAATAACAATTAAGCAATATGAACAAGCGAAACAAGATCTCCAAATTAAACATCAAGATGGCTAATCCCTTGGATTGATTATGTGAGCCTAGCCAGTTGTCTCCTTGAAATTTTGCAATTTGAATCATGCCATTTGGACGTTAGAACTCCAGATATGCCAAAAACACTGAACCTACCTCATGTTAGGTTGGCAGAACGTGTTTCCAAATTCAAACCAACTTGTAGCTTCATTATCATGCCTAAAACGACATCTATTGACTAAATGGTCTTCAGTGAAGTTGGCGATATGGGTCTTATCTTTCCAATGGCCAAGTTTCAGCCCAAGAGAAGGCCTATAACTCACTATGTAGTCCAATATGTGCACACTGCCCAGATTTTCCTGACAGCAAACCTGCTCTACATTTCAGGGATGTTTTGGACCCTTAGAATTCTGTCCAGCTCTTGAGTTCTTCATGAAACTTGTAGAGCATTGTCTTAACTTTCCAAAGACACCAAGATCACCTCAATTAGATCACCGAGTCCCAAGTTATGGCCTAACCAAGGAAGAAAGATCAAAATGCATCAAAATCCGAAAATTATCCAATATTTACATTAAAACCCAATGAAGCCCAACAACATTAAACTCATCTAAAATACTAATATTGGGCACAATAAACATCAAATAAAGCCTAATACAAAGCTAACATAAGTGTCTCAAATTGATTGATCAAATTCCCCCACACTTAAGCTTTTGCACTCCTGGGCAAAACACATAAGAACAAAACTAAAGAAAAATAAGAAACATCATATTATTAAACTAAAAACATAAAAAACTGATTATACCTAATCTAATCCATTTTCGTAGGAAAACACGATGGCACTTAGCATGTGCCACAAGCCTTTAAACCCCTAGGTGTCCCTAGTGGACGAGTTATAGTCTCGTGAGGGTTTACCAGGATGATACCCACAAACATGTAATATTTCATTTAATCAATTCAACTAAATTTTAAATACAAGCATTGTATCAAATATAAACCATAATTAATAAGTCAAGTATGCTTAACAAAGAATAGTTGAATCAAACCAATTGAGAAAAAAGTATAGCATAATCATGCCTTAATCAGAAATAGGCATGTTCAAATTGAGTAGAATTCCTCACAATTGATACTCAAATCACACAAGGTGTTTAGGTTAACTGTTTGCACTCAACTCGGTCAAATTATGAAGGTATTTTACCATAGGCTTGCATATACATCAATTCTCCACTACTTAGATCAAATATATTGCAAAAATCAAGAGGTCTTTCAAAAAGGTTGTAATGGAACTTATAAGGTGAAGGAAGGAAACAATATGGATAATAGCAGCTTAAAACCAAAGAGATAAAAGAGCATTGAGGAGTAACTCAAGTAGAAAGAATAAAATTTTTACCCAAAACCATAAAATGCTCATTCTCTTCACACATTCCTTCCTTTTTCTATTCTTTTATTTTTCTTTCTTTTTTTTTGTTTTGTTTTTTTTTTGTACCCAGCATTTCGTATCAGCACACCAATTCCCCCACACTTAAATCATTGCAAGCAAAAGAACTCCTCCAATAAGAAAATCAATGCTCTCCCATTCCCTAAGGTAAGGTAAAACATGGTTTTTCACTCAAAGCTTGTAATGAGCTAAGAACAAAGAATAGGCAAATAGGCTCAGAGGGAGTTAATATTTGGATAAATGCAAGGTATGTTTATTTGGCCAAAGCAGCTAAGTCGAGAAAAAATGCCTCTGTCATTTTCATGCAACATACAGACCAATGTAATCTCAAATCGATTCAATGCAAGTTCTAGAAAATAAATTCATAATTGACATCACTTATGAAAGAAAATAACCAAGTGTAAGTATCAAACTTGGAAAAGCCCAAAACTCACAAAGGTATGGAACATTTACTCCATTCAACCATGCATTCTTCCTAATATCCACAATCATATACACATGTATATCATGAAAATGATTCAACTATAAACTGTTTTGCATACTTTTATCATCAATTAAGCTCAGATTCAGCACATGCTTGTATCAAAATCAATTGAAAAGATCAAAATTGTGTGTGTGTGTGTGTTTTTTTTATTTTTTTTTATTTTTAATATATATACAAGAACAAAGATGATTTAAGACCTGTTATGAAATGCAAGTTAAGATGCGTCTCAAGAGCAAAACTACTTGATGGAGACCAAGAAAGCTTAAGTGGAAGCCCAATGGGCCCAAGGCCCAAAGATGCACTGCAAGGACTTGGAGGCCCAATGACGAGGACAAGAGCTAAGAAGGCTAAGGAGAATTTGGATAAAGAAGTCAACCATTTTCTCTCACTCAAGCCCATTCCAGAAGAAGAAGCACTCAAGATGGTCCAAATGAACCAAGTTGATGAAGGGCCCAATGTGGGGGCATGATTTCTTCTTAGAAATTTTATTTAATTATGTATTTGAACCTTTTAATCTTTTCAGTTTTGATTCTTATTTTCTTTTTGGGATATTTTGTAATAAGGGCCTATTGTTTGGGCTTAACTAAGTGCATAGCATAGCTAGGGATAGATGTTGCCTTCTAATTAGGGGCCACTTTTGTGTTAGGTTTAGGTTAAAAGGTGTTAGCATGCTGCCTCCTTTTAATTAGACCTAGCCACCAACTCAATCCCTATAAATAGGTTTGTATTTGCTGCATTTGTCAACTTTGAATTTCAGAATACAATTACACTCCTTTGTGAGTTTTTGAGAGCTTAGTTCTCTTGGGTTCTTGGGTGAACTATCTTGGTTCTTATCAAAGGTTTCCTTACCTTTGTGGCGAATCTTCGCTTGACTTATCACTCCCCAAGAGTGTGGCGTCTTCTTCCTTCCATCTAATAAGTTAGTAACGATAAAGATTAGCTTGTTAGTTTTTTTTTTTTTTTTAACTAAACTATGTACATGGTAATGTCAACTATCCCTCCCCCCAACTAATTAAAGACATTGTCCCCAATGTCAAAATAAAGATAGGTAGAGTGTAGAAGGTCTTACCTAAAACCCAAATCGGGCTCCGAAATAAGAAAAATTACAAAAAAACTAAAACCATAAGAGAAAACAAAAATTCACAAAGACAAAGTCAAATCAAGTTTTTGCTTTTTGTCATTCGCTTGTTCCCAATTCAGTGGAGCCATTCTTTGGATCACGTTGTGGTACAAATGCATTTAGTTGATCGAGCAATTGTTCGTGAGTTGCAAAGTAGCTTACAAGACTTTGACGACGCTTGTGAGATGAACCTTTTTTCTACAAAGATTATCAAGAAAACAAAACAAACCGTCATAAAAACCATTAACATTTAATATACCTATGGGTTTTTGGTGAAAGTTCTCAGACTGTGATGTAATTTGAAAGAGTTCTTCCAAAGTTCCAAAACCACCGTGTAGGGCAATAAAGGCATCAAGATTTGCTATCATAATGTTCATGCGTTGGTGCATGCAAAATACCATTACTTCATCCCCTAATGTTTTTCCAATGGGCTTGCCGATAGATAAAGGACTCGGAATAACACCAAGGACTTTTGCCACCTCCTAAATGTGCAAGTATAGCTTGCTACACAACCCATTAACCCAAGACTACCTCCTCCGTAAACTAAATGGATTTCTCTCTCAGCTAGCACTTGACCAAGATGGTGTGCAATATTTACAAACTCTTTATCTTTCCCAGGATTAGATCCCCAAAAGACACAAACACTCTTGATCTGACGAACTGAAGTGACTTCCATTTTTTTCTTTTTTTTTCTTTTTTTTTTGTACTCTCACCTTATCAATGATCTGAAGAGAGCAAAGTGCATTATTTAAAGAATCAAAACTCAAATGTAATAATTACACCTATAAAGGAGGGGTAGATCCGTGTGTCAGGCAAGTTTGAAAAGAAGCAAAACAATAATAATAGCTATATGACAAGGATAAAAGACTAATCTATATGTGTCAGAAGAAGTTTGAAAATACGCAAGGCATATTTCAAAAAAATACGGCTACATTTTTTTTTTTTGAATTTTTTTGAAATTTTTTTTTGAATTTTTTTTAATAAACAAGAAGAAAAAGGAAAAATAAAAAAAAATAATACTTACAGGAGGTGTGATTATGGCTCACTTTTTCCTCTGGTTTTATGTCCATGAACGTCTTGAAATCTCTTTATGGGCCTATTTACTGCTTCCCATCCAATTTTCTTAAAAATTAGCAAACAGGGTCTTTTTAAGTCAGATTCCCAAAACTATAACGCTTATGTTCATCTTGGAATATTGGCCATAAATCAAGAAGTACTCTCTGCACATCTCCACTAGGATGCGTCTCAAGAGTCAATAGAATGTTATCTAAAGACTCCTTACTCATGTCATCCTTAATGAAGTCAATTTTATCAAGTCGATTTATAGACGTCATTCCAATTGATCTGCATTTTGTGTTACAGGTCCATCTTGCACATTTATAGCAGACTCGTAACCTTTTTGCTCTTCTCTTTTTTGCATATGAACTTTTGCCTAGCCCTGGAATATATGAAACAAGAGCATCAGAAAATTCTCCTGTGATTCTGACCTTTGCTTCGATTATCCAACAGATATCCGCAGGGATGCCTTTGTGCATAAGCATCCTTAACCTCTCAAACCTTGCACAATAAATGTTAGTTAAAGCATTTTGAGGGAGAGAAGGGAATCACTTGCGGAGGTTGACAAGCTGATTATCCATTTTGAAAGAAAGAAAGAAGAAAAACAAATTGAGTAAAATTATATATAAATTTCAGTGTTTGTAGGTAACTGAAATGACCGAAAAAGATTTTCACGGAGTACCGTTATCCGCCATTTAACCGGTGAAAAATCATCTGTCAACGAAAAATAAACAAAATTAAGACAGAAAAATCAAACTCTGATAGATTTTCTCACTTGGCACCGATTTTTTGTCTCGATTCCTGTGATTGCAAATAAGTCAACGTTGAAAGATGAAAGAGTTAGAAAACTTGGGTTGCCTCCCAAGAAGCGCTACTTTTAATGTCCTTAGCCAGCGTGATTGAAGATTCCTGTGATTGCCTCCCAAGATTTTTTTTTTTATTTTTTTGTAATTTTTCTTTTTTCTTTTTTTTTCAACACAATAGTGATCAATCATGGTAGAGGGCTGATCAATCAATTTGAGACACTTATGTTAGCTTTGTATTAGGTTTCATTAGATGTTTATTGTGCCCAATATTAGTATTTTAGATGAGTTTAATGTTGTTGGGCTTCATGGTTTTAATGTAAATATTGGATAATTTTTGGATTTTGATGCATTTTGACCTTTCTTCCTTGGTTAGGCCATAACTTGGGACTCAGAGATCCAATTGAGGTGATCTTAGTGTCTTTGGAAAGCTAAGACAAGGATCTACAAGTTTCATGAAGAACTCAAGAGCTGGATCGGACTTCTAAGGGCCCAAAATAGCCTTGCAATACAAAGTGAGTTTGCTGTCACGGAACCATCTGGGCAGTATGCACATATTGGACTATATAGTGGGTTATAGGCCTCCTCTTGGGCTGAAACTTGGTCATTTGAAAGATAAGATCCATATCTCCAACTTCACTGAAAACCATTTTGTCAATAGATGTCGTTTTAGGCATGCTTCTGAAGCTACAAGTTGGTCTGAATTTGGAAACACGTTCTTCCAACCTAACTTGAGGTAGGTGCAGTGTTTTTGCCATTTCTGGAGTTCTAAAAGTCCAAATGACATGATTCAAATTGGAGATTTTCAAGGAGACAACTGGATACAACTTTCATGAGACATCCAAGCCAAAATGCACCGTCTAGGTGATGAATTTGAAGCCAGAAGTCGGATAAGAGTTGTTGACTAAAAGCCACCAACCATACACCAACCCACCTACCATGCACCAACCCACCAACCATGCATCAAGCTTCCATTTTTGACAATTTTCATATTCTTATAGCTTGTATTCAGATTATGTACATGTACAAATTGGCTTCTAGGATTAGTATAAATAGACCCAACCTCTTTGTATTAGAGGCACTCAATTTGGAAGTAAGTTTCAAGAAAGTTTAAGTATTTGTGAGAGTTTTCTTTCTCTTCTTCTCCATTCTCTTTGCAATTTCGTTTTTTGTTCTTTAAATTCTGAGTTCTTCCTTCCCATCCATGGAAGGCTAGGCTCTCATAATCAATCCAAGGGATTAGCCATCTTGTTGTTTAATTTGGAGATCTTGTTTTGCTTGTTCATATTGCTTAATTGTTATTCAAGTTTCTCTTCTTCTTCTTTTGATTTTTATCTAGATTAAATTGCTTAATTTGATTTAGATGTTGATGTGGTAATAGCTTTATTATCATGTATTCAAAGAGGATCATAAAGATTAAATAATATATTAAAGCTTTTTGATATATTGTTTAGCTTGGTTAAATTTTAGATCTTAAGTTAATCTATGTTGGATGGTGCTTACTTTATCTAACCTTGGTTAATCAAATCCTAGATGCTTATCTAGTAAAGAATTCTTGGATCATGTTAAGGCTTCTTGATGTGATCTAAGGCCAAGAACATGGTTAGCAATTAAGTGAATTCCTTGTGATCAATGATGAGTTAAACTCAAGATCGGTAAATTTCCTTGGATTGGTTGTTTCTTTAGATTTGTTTACAACTTTGAATCTCCTACTTTTATTAGTCTTGTTAATCAACAACAAAACCCCCCTTTTCTAATTATCTTGATCTAATTAAATCTTTGTTTTTGGATCCTTGAGAGACGATTCGGTTCATTCTCTATACTACAAATTAGTTTGTGAACCGGTTATTTTTTTGATAGGTCTCGACAACCTCTTGTCAAGGGCATCCTGCAGTTGAACTTCCTCCACGAGGTTCTCTTCAGCTCCTTCATAAAAAATTTTGAGGCGATGACCATTAACTTTGAACACTTTGTTGGTGGCTTCACTCTTAATTTCTACTGCACCATGAGGAAAAACATTAATAACAATGAAGGGACCAAGCCACCTAGAACGAAGCTTACCAGGCATAAGTGTAAGGCGAGAGTTGTAGAGAAGTACTTTTTGACCAATGGTGAACTCCTTTCGTACCAACATCTTATCATGAAGGAGTTTGGTCTTCTCCTTGTAGATCCGGGAGTTCTCATATGTCTCTAATCGAAGCTCCTCAAGTTCCTGAAGTTAGAGCTTCCTTTGAGATCTGGCTTGACTCAAGTCAAGGTTACACTGTTTCACCGCCCAATAGGATTTATGCTCAATTTCCACCGGAAGGTGGCACGCTTTCCCAAAGACAATCCGGTACGGGGACATCCCTATCGATGTCTTATAGACAGTTCGGTAAGCCCACAGAGCATCCTCAAGTCTCAGGCTCTAGTCCTTCCTATTAGGTTGGACTGTCTTCTCAAGTATGTGCTTGATCTCTCGATTTAAGACTTCGGGTGATAAGGTGTAGAAACCTTGTGCAAGATGTTGTACTTTCTCATCAAAGCCTCTATTCTCCGGTTACAAAAGTGTGATCCCTGATCACTGATAATGGCCCTCGGGATTCCAAACCTGCAGAAAATATGTGATCTAACAAAGTCCACAACAACTTTGGAATCATCAGTCCCAGTGGCTTTTGCCTCCACCCATTTAGATACATAATCAAAACAAAATATAAATAAAACCAAAGGAAACAGTGGAAAAGGCCCATGAAATCAATACCCCAAACATCAAAGATCTCACAAGACAAAGATAGGGCATCTCATTCCTGTGTGAAATTGTCCCCTGTTCTTCACAAGACTTACAAAACAGATATGCATCATGAAATAGGGTAGGCCAATACAATCCGAGTCCAAAACCTTCCTAGGTGGGAGCCAAAGTGCCCACCACATGCAAATGTATGACAAAAGCTAAGAATAGAATGAAACTCATGATCGTAGACACATCTTCTAATAATCTGGTCACTACAAAGCTTCCACAGATAAGGATCATCCCATACATAGTACTTAGACTCACTTCTCAATTTGTCAGATTGAGCTCTAGTAAAATATGCAGGAAGAACACCAGCAACCAAAAAATTAACCATATTTGCAAACCAAGGGGAGGTGTTCTTACCTTGTAGGGGAAGGAGTCCCAAGGGATCTGAAGCCCTTTCAATGTGGCTCAAGTGATCTGCCACTAGATTTTCTGCTCCACTCTTGTCACGGATCTCTATATGAAACTCTTGGAGAAGTAGCATCCACCTTATTAGTCGAGGCTTTGCCTCTGGCTTCTTCAAAAGAAACTTAAGTGCTGCATGATCAGTAAACACAACAACCTTAGAGCCAAGCAAATATGATCTAAACTTATCCAAAGCAAAAACAATGGCTAAAAGCTCTTTTTCAGTTGTGGTATAGTTGGCGTGAGCAGCATCTAGAGTTCTGGAAGCATAGTATATCACATGAGAAGCTCTCCCCACTCTCTATACGAAGACTGCTCCTACTGCATAGTTAGAAGCATCACACATTAACTCAAATAGCAATGTCCAGTCAGGTGGCTGGATGATAGGGGCACTAGTCAAGGCCTGCTTCAAGTGGTTGAAAGCTGCCTTGCATTTGTCATCAAAATTGAACTCCACATCTTTCTGCAGTAAGTGGGAAAGTGGAAGAGCAATCTTGCTGAAGTCGGCAATGAAGCGCCTGTAGAAACCTGCATGACCAAGAAAAGAACGCACTTCCCGCACGCATGTGGGGTAAGATAGACAGGTAATTACATCAATCTTGGCAGGATCTACCTCAATGCCCTTACTGGATACTACATGGTCTAAAACTATATCCTGTTCTACCATAAAATGACATTTCTCAAAATTTAGCACAAGGTTAGTCTCAATGCATCTTTATAGCACTCTAGATAGGCTAGCTAAACATGAATCTAAAGAAGAACCACAGACAGTGAAGTCATCCATAAACACTTCCATGCACTCCTCTAAGAAATCAGAAAATATGCTCACCATGCACCGTTGGAAGGTACCAGGGGCATTGCAGAGGCCGAAGGGCATCCTTCTGTAAGCAAAGGTGCTGAAGGGACATGTAAATGTGGTTTTCTCTTGATCCTCTGGTGCAATGTGGATCTGGAAGTATCCAGTGTAGCCATCCAAAAAGCAATAATGGGACTTACCAGCCAACCGTTCCAACATTTGATCAATGAACGGAAGGGGGTAATGATCCTTCCGAGTGGCTTGGTTGAAACGTCTGTAGTCAATGCAAACTCTCCAACTATTCTGTACTCGGGTTGGAATGAGCTCATTCTTCTGGTTGGCCACAACAGTCACTCCGGATTTCTTTGGAACTACTTGCACCGGGCTTACCCACTTGCTGTCAGAGATGGGATAGATAATGCCAGCCTGCAGTAGCTTGGTCACCTCTTTTTTCACCACATCTAGAATGAGAGGATTCAGTCTCCTCTGGGGTTGTCTCACTTGTTTAGTTTCCTCCTCAAGTAATATCCTGTGCATGCATGTGGAGGGGTTAATACCAGGAATATCTGCAAGTGTCCAACCAATTGCCCTTTCATGTTGCTTCAAAATTTCCAATAATCTGGTTTCTTGCTCAGGTTGGAGGTGTTTGGCTACTATCACAGGGAGCTTCTCATCCTCCTCCAAGAATGCATACTTCAAATGCTCGGGCAGGGGCTTAAGTTCAATGGAGGGTGGTTGCTGGATTGACGATACTAGTTTCGGAACTGAAACTAAATCTGCTAAATTCTCAGTAGTTGCACTTGCTGCACTTGTACCTGCAAGCTGTGCACAATCTTGCAAAACAACATCATCATATCTTATGGAATCAAAAGAATCACACTTAGCAGCAAGATGAATGACAACATCATTAATAATAGCATCATTGCCATTAATAACAGAAACAGATTCATCAATGTCAGCAGAATTAACAACAGCACATGACAAGTATGTAGAAATCTCAGCACAGGCTGCACACATTGCATTGGGTTTACAACCAAAAAGTCTGAAACAGGTGGAACAAGTATCGCAAGCTATGCTATCAGTGTATCCTACAATTTCAGGAAACCCTGCCAACATATCAGCATGCATATCATCAACAAGTAAATCAATGACATCAAAATGAAAAACAGAATGATCCTCTAAAGGGTATTTCATGGCATCAAAAATGTTAAACTGAATGATATCATCACCAAATTCCATGGAAAGGGTACCAGCATGCACATCAATCTTAGTTTTAGCAGTTTTCAAAAATGGCCTACCTAAGATCAATGGGGGTGGGGAAGAGGCAGATTCATCTTCCATATTCAACACATTAAAGTCAGCTGGGAATATTAAATTATTTATCCGAACCAGAACGTCCTCCAATACTCCTGCAGGTTGAGCAGTGCTCCGGTTTGCTAACTGAATGACAATGCCGGTGGACTTTAGCTCTCTGATCAATCAATTTGAGACACTTATGTTAGCTTTGTATTAGGCTTTATTAGATGATTATTGTGCCCAATATTAGTATTTTAGATGAGTTTAATGTTGTTGGGCCTCATTGGGTTTTAATGTAAATATTGGATAATTTTCGGATTTTGATGCATTTTGACCTTTCTTCCTTGGTTAGGCCATAAGTTGGGACTCGGCGATCCAATTGAGGTGATCTTGGTGTCTTTGGAAAGCTAAGACAATGCTCTACAAGTTTCATCAAGAACTCAAGAGCTGGATCAGAATTCTAAGGGTCCAAAACATCCCTGCAATGCAGAATGGGTTTGCTGTCAGGAAAATCTGGGCAGTGTACACATATTGGACTACAAAGTGAGTTATAGACCTCCTCTTGGGCTGAAACTTGGCCATTGGAAAGATAAGACCCATATCTCCAACTCCACTGAAGACCATTTAGTCAATAGATGTCGTTTTAGGGATGATAATGAAGCTACAAGTTGGTTTGAATTTGGAAACACATTCTGCCAACCTAACATGAGGTAGGTTCAGTGTTTTTGGCATATCTGGAGTTCTAAATGTCCAAATGGCATGATTCAAATTGCACAATTTCAAAGAGGCAACGGGCTACAACTTTCATGAAGACCTCCAAGCCAAAATGCACCGTCTAGGTGATGAAAATGAAGCCAGAAATCGGATAAGAGTTATTGACTAAAAGCCACCAACCATACACCAACCCACCTACCATGCACCAACCCACCAACCATGCATCAAGCTTCCATATTTGACAATTTTCATATTTTTATAGCTTGTATTCAGATTACGTACATGTACAAATTGGCTTCTAGGATTAGTATAAATAGAGCCAACCTCTTTGTATTAGAATCATTCAATTTTAAGTAAGTTTCAAGAAAGTTTGAGTATTTGTGAGAGTTTTCTTTCTCTTCTTCTCCATTCTCTTTACAATTTCGTTTTTGTTCTTTAATTTCTGAGGTCTTCCTTCCCATCCATGGAAGGCTAGGCTCTCATAATCAATCCAAGGGATTAGCCATCTTGATGTTTAATTTGGAGATCTTGTTTCGCTTGTTCATATTGCTTAATTGTTATTCAAGTTTCTCTTCTTCCTCTTTTGATTTTTATCTAGATGAAATGATCAAAAAGTTGCCTTTGGATCCCCGGCAACGGCGCCAAATTTGACAAGAGGTTGTCGAGACCTATCAAATAAAATAACCGGTTCACAAACTAATTTGTAGTATAGAGAATGAACCGAATCGTCTCTCAAGGATCCAAAAACAAAGATTTAATTAGATCAAGATAATTAGAAAAGGGGGGGTTTTGTTGTTGATTATCAAGATTAATAAAAGTAGGAGATTCAAAGTTGTAAACAAATCTAAAGAAACAACCAATCCAAGGAAATTTACCGATCTTGAGTTTAACTCATCATTGATCACAAGGAATTCACTTAATTGCTAACCATGTTCTTGGCCTTAGATCACATCAAGAAGCCTTAACATGATCCAAGAATTCTCTACTAAATAAGCATCTATGATTTGATTAACCAAGGTTAGATAAAGTAAGCACCATCCAACATAGATTAACTTAAGATCTAGAATTTAACCAAGCTAAACAATCTATCAAAAAGCTTTAATATATTGTTTAATCTTTGTGATCCTCTTTGAATACATGATAATAAAGCTATTACCACATCAACATCTAAATCAAATTAAGCAATTTAATCTAGATAAAAATCAAAAGAGGAAGAAAAGAAACTTGAATAACAATTAAGTAATATGAACAAGCAAAACAAGATCTCCAAATTAAACAACAAGATGACTAATCCCTTGGATTGATTATGAGAGCCTAGCCTTCCATGGATGGGAACGAAGAACTCAGAAATTAAAGAACAAAAACGAAATTGCAAAGAGAATGGAGAAGAAGAGAAAGAAAACTCTCACAAGTACTCAAACTTTCTTGAAACTTACTTAAAATTGAATGCATGATAATACAAAGAGATTGGCTCTATTTATACTAATCCTAGAAGCCAATTTGTACATGTACATAATCTGAATACAAGCTATAAAAACAAGGAAATTGTCAAATATGGAAGCTTGATGCATGGTAGGTGGGTTGGTGCATGGTAGGTGGGTTGGTGTATGGTTGGTGGCTTTTAGTCAACAACTCTTGTCCGAATTCTGGCTTCAAATTCATCACCTAGACGGTGCATTTTGGCTTAGATGTCTCATGAAAGTTGTAGCCAGTTGTCTCCTTGAAAATCTCCAATTTGAATCATGTCATTTGGACTTTTAGAACTCTAGAAATGCCAAAAACACTGCACCTACCTCAAGTTAGGTTGGAAGAACGTGTTTCCAAATTCAGACCAACTTTTAGCTTCAGAAGCATGCCTAAAACGATATCTATTGACAAAATGGTCTTCAGTGAAGTTGGAGATATGGGTCTTATCTTTCAAATGACCAAGTTTCAGCCCAAGAAGAGGCCTATAACTCACTATGTAGTCCAATATGTGCATACTACCTAGATTTTCCTGACAGCAAACCCACTCTGTATTGCAGCGATGTTTTGAACCCTTAGAAGTCCGATCCAGCTCTTGAGTTCTTCATGAAACTTGTAGCGAATTGTCTTAGCTTTCCAAAGACACCAAGATCACCTCAATTGGATCACCGAGTCCCAAGTTATGGCCTAACCAAGGAAGAAAGGTCAAAATGCATCAAAATCCGAAAATTATCCAATATTTACATTAAAACCCAATGAAGCCCAACAACATTAAACTTATCTAAAATACTAATATTGGGTACAATAAACATCTAATAATGCCTAATACAAAGCTAACATAAGTGTCTCAAATTGATTGATCACAAGGCCAACGTTGTGGCTAATGCCCTTAGTAGGAAATCTATGCACGTATCTCAGATGATGGTGCATGAGCTGGACTTGGAAGAGCAATTTCGAGACCTTAGTATACAAGTGGATATGAGTAGTGTGACACTGAGATTGGCTTTGTTGGAAATCTCATGCGACCTTAAGGATCATATTAGACATGAACAAAGTTTAGATAAGGAACTATAGGAACGCAAGGTCTCGATAGCTTTTTCTTTAGAGGATGATGGATTAATCAAGTTTAGGCAGAGGATTTGTATTCCTAAAGGAGGAAACCTTAAAGAACGGATTCTTGAGGAGGCTCACAAGAGTAAGTTCTCGATACATCCTGGTGCGACTAAGATGTATCAAGATTTGAAAGAGAGGTTTCGGTGGCCAGGTATGAAAAGGGAAGTGGCCGAGTATGTGGCCAAGTGTTTGACTTGTCAGAAGGTCAAGATCGAACACCAGAAACCAGCCGGAATGCTCCAACCTTTAGAGATACCCGAGTGGAAGTGGGATAAAATTACCATGGATTTTGTGACCTGTTTGCCTAGGGTACAAAAGGGTTCTGATGCTATATGGGTCATTGTGGACAGACTAACTAAGTCTGCTCATTTTCTTCCCATTAGGATTTCCTATTCCCTAGATAAGCTTGCTGAGTTATTTGTTGGAGAGATTGTCCGACTACACAGAGTGCCATTGAACATAGTGTCAGATAGAGATCCCAGATTTACCTCTAGATTTTGGAATGCATTACATCAGTCTTTTGGGACTAAGCTCAGTTTTAGGACTGCTTATCACCCACAGATAGATGGTCAATCCGAGAGGACTATCCAAACGTTAGAAGATATGCTGAGAGCTTGTGTCCTCGAAGATAAGGGTAGCTGGGATAGGTATTTGCCATTGGTAGAGTTTGCATACAACAACAGTTACCATTCCAGCATTGGGATGGCACCGTATGAGGCCCTCTATGGTAGGAAGTGTAGGTCGCCTCTATGTTGGTATGAGGTAGGTGAGCGGGACCTATTAGGCCCAGATTTAGTGCAAGAGACCACTGAGAAGATTAGGGTTATACAGGAGAAAATAAGAGTTGCTCAAGTCGGCAAAAGAGTTATGCTGACAAAAGAAGGCGTCCTCTAGAGTTTGAAGAGGGTGATCATGTATTTCTTAGAGTCTCTCCCATGACAGGTATTGGTAGGGCCATTCGGGCCAAGAAGTTAAATCCTCATTTCATTGGTCCATTTCAAATTATGAAACGTGTTGGACATGTAGCTTACCACAAAGCCCTTCCTCCACATCTGTCAAATCTCCATCTTGTGTTTCATGTATCCCAGTTAAGAAAGTATGTTCCGGATCCTTCACACATCATAGAGGTTGAGTCGGTACAATTGAGAGCTGACCTTACATTTCAGGCTAAGCCAGCTAAGATCATTTACCGCAGTGTGAAGACCCTGAGGAACAAGACTATTCCTTTGGTGAAGGTGTTCTGGGATGGACTGTCATCTTCTTAAAATATCCAACTCTCCATAGCTAAGGTTTTCCAAGCTTTCAAGGTCCAAAGTAAGTGTTTTTACTCATCTTTTGGCTTAGGTTATTCGATGGTTAATGATCACCTTCATCTCTTTGATCAATCAATTTGAGACACTTATGTTAACTTTGTATTAGGCTTCATTAGATGTTTATTGTGCCCAATATTAGTATTTTAGATGAGTTTAATGTTGTTGGGCTTCATTGGGTTTTAATGTAAATATTGGATAATTTTCGGATTTTGATGCATTTTGACCTTTCTTCCTTGGTTAGGCCATAACTTGGGACTCGGTGATCCAATTGAGGTGATCTTGGTGTCTTTGGAAAGCTAAGACAAGGATCTACAAGTTTCATGAAGAACTCAAGAGCTGGATCGGACTTCTAAGGGCCCAAAATAGCCTTGCAATACAGAGTGAGTTTGCTGTCACGGAGCCATCTGGGCAGTATTCACATATTGGACTATATAGTGGGTTATAGGCCTCCTCTTGGGCTGAAACTTGGTCATTTGAAAGATAAGATCCATATCTCCAACTTCACTGAAGACCATTTTGTCAATAGATGTCGTTTTAGGCATGCTTCTGAAGCTACAAGTTGGTCTTAATTTGGAAACACGTTCTTCCAACCTAACTTGAGGTAGGTGCAGTGTTTTTGCCATTTCTGGAGTTCTAAAAGTCCAAATGACATGATTCAAATTGGAGATTTTCAAGGAGACAACTGGATACAACTTTCATGAGACATCCAAGCCAAAATGCACCGTCTAGGTGATGAATTTGAAGCCAAAAGTCGGATAAGAGTTGTTGACTAAAAGCCACCAACCATACACCAACCCACCTACCATGCACCAACCCACCAACCATGCATCAAGCTTCCATTTTTGACAATTTTCATATTCTTATAGCTTGTATTCAGATTATGTACATGTACAAATTGGCTTCTAGGATTAGTATAAATAGACCCAACCTCTTTGTATTAGAGGCATTCAATTTGGAAGTAAGTTTCAAGAAAGTTTAAGTATTTGTGAGAGTTTTCTTTCTCTTCTTCTCCATTCTCTTTACAATTTCGTTTTTGTTCTTTAATTTCTGAGTTCTTCCTTCACATCCATGCAAGGCTAGGCTCTCATAATCAATCCAAGGGATTAGCCATCTTATTGTTTAATTTGGAGATCTTGTTTTGCTTGTTCATATTGCTTAATTGTTATTCAAGTTTCTCTTCTTCCTCTTTTGATTTTTATCTAGATTAAATTGCTTAATTTGATTTAGATGTTGATGTGGTAGTAGCTTTATTATCATGTATTCAAAGAGGATCACAAAGATTAAACAATATATTAAAGCTTTTTGATAGATTGTTTAACTTGGTTAAATTCTAGATCTTAAGTTAATCTATGTTGGATGGTGCTTACTTTATCTAACCTTGGTTAATCAAATCCTAGATGCTTATCTAGTAGAGAATTCTTGGATCATGTTAAGGCTTCTTGATGTGATCTAAGGCCAAGAACATGGTTAGCAATTAAGTGAATTCCTTGTGATCAATGATGAGTTAAACTCAAGATCGGTAAATTTCCTGGAACCTTGCATTCATTTGATCCTGAAATTGATAGTACCTTTCATACACTTCACAGAATTCATAGGACTGGTAGTAACATTCATAGAGCTAATAGAATTACTTCTGGAATTGGACTTGAACTTGACAGTGCACCTAATCTTGTTGACTCTTTTAATCCTGTTGAGTCTACATTAGTACTTCGATTGTCTGACATCGAGTCTGTTGATTTTACTATGGTGACAATAACAATAGGACCCTTAAGGAATTGGTACGCACCTGATGTGAATTATCAACCTTTGTGCATTCAATATCCTGAACTTAATGTTGATTTTGAGTTGAAATCTGGATTGATACACTTGCTGCCCAAGTTTCATGGTCTTGCAGGTGAAGATCCATATAAACATTTGAAGGAGTTCCATGTTGTCTGCTCCACCATGAAACCTCATGGAATAGGCCAGATCACATCAAGCTAAGGGCCTTTCCTTTCTCTTTGGATGGTGCTGCTAAGGATTGGTTGTATTACTTACAACCTGCTGCCATCACTTCTTGGAATGACATGAAAAGATTATTTCTGGAGAAGTTCTTTCTTGCATCAAGAACTGCTGCAATAAGGAAAGATATTTGTGACATAAGGCAAATCAGTGGTGAAACTCTCCATGAGTATTGGGAGAGATTCAAGAAATTGTGCTCAAGCTGCCCACACCATCAAATTAGTGATCAACTGTTGATCCAATACTTCTATGAAGGATTGATGCCAATGGAAAGGAGTATGATTGATGCTGCAAGTGGTGGAGCATTGGTAGATAAAACTCCAACTGCTGCCAGAAACTTAATTGCAAACATGGAAGCAAATTCTCAGCAATTTGGTACTCGAATGGGTGCTGCAACCAGAGTAGTCAATGAAGTTAATACCTCTTCACATGCTGATCAACAAAGGATGGAACATAGATTGGATGAGCTCACTTCTTTGGTTAGACAGATGGCAATAGGACAACACGAACCACGTGTGCAAACCCCTGCAAGAGTTTGTAGCATATGTTCTAGTTCCTCTCATCCCACAGATGCGTGCCCCACATTGCAAGATGATTCTGAGTTTCAAGACCAACTGCTGTCGCACTGGTATATTTCTGGGAAGCCACAATTCCATCGAAGCAACAACATAAATATGATCCATTCTCCAACACTTACAACCCTGGTGGAGGGACCATCCCAATCGAGATATGGGAATGCATCAAATCGCTGACCACCAAACCAAGATAGACTACCATTCCAAGAAGAAGCAAGGACAAATCAGTTTCAGCCACATGATGGACCAAGTAGACCACCATTCCAGCAGCAAGGTCCTGTAGCCACAAAATCTGAGCCCTCATTGGAGGATTTGGTGAAACAGTTGGCCACCAATAACATCTTGTTTCAACAGAGAACTGAAACCACCATTCAGAACTTGGAGACTCAAATTGGCCAACTTGCCACATCTATTCATGAATTAAAGTCACAAGGTTCTGGCCAATTACCCTCTCAAACCACTCCAAACCCTAGAGGCAATGTTAGTGCCATAGCTTTGCTAGATGGTAGGCAAATCAATGGACCAAGACAAGAGATAATTCCAGATTCTACCATTGACCCAAAAAAACAAGATGTCAGAGCGCATTCAAGAACAAATGATCCCGCAACATCCAAGCGTAAAGTCGATCAAACCAAATAGCTGATGTAAAATTCAAGAAAGCGTAAAAGTGAACATCCACAAAAGTCAGCTTGCAACATTCCTCTTCCTTTTCCAAACCGAATGATACAGTCGAGGCATATGGTTGAAACTGACTTGGATAAGGAAATTATGGAGACTTTTCAGAAGGTTGAGGTGAATATACCTCTCTTGGAGGCAATTAACCAAATCCCCAAGTATGCCAAGTTCTTGAAAGAGATGTGCACCCATAAAAGGAAGCTAAAAGGCACTGAAAAAGTGAGTATGGGGAGAAATGTCTCTGCTTTGATTCAGCCCAACTTGCCTCCCAAATGCAAGGATCCAGGCACTTTTACCATCCCTTGCACCATAGGGCACCAACAGTTCACTCATGCCTTGCTAGACTTGGGAGCCTCCATCAATGTAATGCCAAAGTCAGTTTACACTTCCTTGCATATGGGAGAGCTAAAATCCACCGGCATTGTCATTCCGTTAGCAAACCAAAGCACTGCTCAACCTGCAGGAGTGTTAAAAGACGTTCTGGTTCGGGTAAATAATTTAATATTCCCAGCTGATTTTTATGTGTTGAATATGGAAGATGAATCTGCCTCTTCCCCACCCCCATTGATCTTAGGTAGGCTATTTTTGAAAACTGCTAAAACTAAGATTGATGTGCATGCTGGTACCCTTTCTATGGAATTTGGTGATGATATCATTCAGTTTAACATTTTTGATGCCGTTAAATACCCTTTAGAGGATCATTCTGTTTTTCATTTTGATGTCATTGATTTACTGGTTGATGATATGCATGCTGATATGTTGGCAGAGTTTCCTGAAATTGTAGGATACACTGATAGCATAGCTTGCGATACTTGTTCCGCCTGTTTCAGACTTTCTGGTTGTAAACCCAATGCAATGTGTACAGCCTGTGCTAAGATTTCTACATACTTATCATGTGCTGTTGACATTGATGACTCTGTTTCTGTTATTAATGACAATGATGCTATTATTAGTGATGTTGTCATTCATCCTGCTGCTAAGTGTGATTCTTTTGATTCCATAGGATATGATGATGTTATTTTGCAAGATTGTGCACAGCTTGCAGGTACAGGTACAACTACTGAGAATTTAGCCGATTTAGTTTCAGTTCTAAAACTAGTACCGTCAGTCCAGCAACCACCCTCCATTGAACTTAAGCCCCTGCCCGAGCATTTGAAGTATGCATTCTTGGAGGAGGATGAGAAGCTCCCGGTGATAGTGGCCAAACACCTCCAACCTGAGCAAGAAACCAAATTATTGGAAGTTTTGAAGCAACACAAAAGGGCAATTGGTTGGACACTTGCAGACATTCCTGGTATTAACCCCTCCACATGCATGCACAAGATATTACTTGAGGAGGAAACTAAACCAGTGAGACAACCCCAGAGGAGACTGAATCCTCTCATCCTAGATGTGGTGAAAAAAGAGGTGACCAAGCTACTGCAGGCTGGCATTATCTATCCCATCTCTGACAGCAAGTGGGTAAGCCCGGTGCAAGTAGTTCCAAAGAAATCTGGAGTGACTGTCGTGGCCAACCAGAAGAATGAGCTCATTCCAACCCGAGTGCAGAATAGTTGGAGAGTTTGCATTGACTACAGACGTCTCAACCAAGCCACTCGGAAGGATCATTACCCCCTTCCGTTCATTGATCAAATGTTGGAACGGTTGGCTGGTAAGTCCCATTATTGCTTTTTGGATGGCTACACTGGATACTTCCAAATCCACATTGCACCAGAGGATCAGGAGAAGACCACATTTACCTGTCCTTTCGGCACCTTTGCTTACAGACGGATGCCCTTCGGCCTTTGCAATGCCCCTGGTACCTTCCAACGGTGCATGGTGAGCATATTTTCTGATTTCTTAGAGGAGTGCATGGAGGTGTTTATGGATGACTTCACTGTCTATGGTTCATCTTTTGATTCATGTTTAGCTAGCTTATCTAGGGTGCTGCATAGATGCATTGAGACTAACCTTGTGTTAAATTTTGAGAAATGCCATTTTATGGTAGAACAGGGTATAGTTTTAGGCCATGTAGTATCCAGTAAGGGCATTGAGGTAGATCCTGCCAAGATTGATGTAATTACTTGTCTATCTTACCCCACATGCGTGCGGGAAGTGCGTTCTTTTCTTGGTCATGCAGGTTTCTACAAGCGCTTCATTGCCGACTTCAGCAAGATTGCTCTTCCACTTTCCCAGTTACTGCAGAAAGTGTGGAGTTCAATTTTGATGACAAGTGCAAGGCAGCTTTCAACCACTTGAAGCAGGCCTTGACTAGTACCCCTATCATCTAGCCACCTGACTGGACATTGCCATTTGAGTTAATGTGTGATGCTTCTAACTATGCAGTAGGAGCAGTCTTGGCACAAAGAGTGGGGAGAGCTTCTCATGTGATATACTATGCTTCCAAAACTCTGGATGCTGCTCAGGCCAACTATACCACAACTGAAAAAGAGCTTTTAGCCATTGTTTTTGCTTTGGATAAGTTTAGATCATATTTGCTTGGCTCTAAGGTTGTTGTGTTTACTGATCATGCAGCACTTAAGTTTCTTTTGAAGAAGCCAGAGGCAAAACCTCGACTAATAAGGTGGATGCTACTGCTCCAAGAGTTTCATATAGAGATCCGTGACAAGAGTGGAGCAGAAAATCTAGTGGCAGATCACTTGAGCCGCATTGAAAGGGCTTCAGATCCTTCCCTGTACAGGACTCCTTCCCAGATGAGCAGCTTCTGCAGCTGCAAGGTAAGAACACCTCCCCTTGGTTTGCAGATATGGTTAATTTTTTGGTTGCTGGTGTTCTTCCTGCATATTTTACTAGAGCTCAATCTGATAAATTGAAAAGTGAGTCTAAGTACTATGTATGGGATGATCCTTATCTGTGGAAGCTTTGTAGTGACCAGATTATTAGAAGATGTGCCTCTGATCATGAGTTTCATTCTATTCTTAGTTTTTGTCATACATTTGCATGTGGTGGGTACTTTGGCTCCCAACGTACAGCTAGGAAGGTTTTGGACTCTGGATTGTATTGGCCTACCCTATTTCATGATGCATATCTGTTTTGTAAGTCTTGTGAACAGTGCCAGAGAACAGGGACAATTTCACACAAGAATGAGATGCCTCAGCAGCCTATGCTGTCTTGTGAGATCTTTGATGTTTGAGGTATTGATTTCATGGGCTCTTTCCCTATTTCCTTTGGTTTTATTTATATTTTGTTGGCTGTTGATTATGTATCTAAATGGGTGGAGGCAAAAGCCACTCGGACTGATGATTCCAAAGTTGTTGTGGACTTTGTTAGATCACATATTTTCTGCAGGTTTGGAATCCCGAGGGCCATTATCAGTGATCAGGGTTCACACTTTTGTAACCGGAGAATAGAGGCTTTGATGAGAAAGTACAGTGTCTTGCACAAGGTTTCTACACCTTATCACCCCCAGACAAACGGGCAGGCCGAAGTCTCAAATCGAGAGATCAAGCACATACTTGAGAAGACAATCCAACCTAATAGGAAGGACTGGAGCCTGAGACTTGAGGATGCTCTGTGGGCTTACCGAACTACCTACAAAACACCGATAGGGATGTCCCCGTACCAGATTGTCTTTGAGAAAGCGTGCCACTTTCTGGTGGAAATTGAGCATAAATCCTATTGGGCGGTTGATCAATCAATTTGAGACACTTATGTTAGCTTTGTATTAGGCTTCATTAGATGTTTATTGTTCCCAATATTAGTATTTTAGATGAGTTTAATGTTGTTGGGCTTCATTGGGTTTTAATGTAAATATTGGATAATTTTTGGATTTTGATGCATTTTGACCTTTCTTCCTTGGTTAAGCCATAACTTGGGACTCGGTGATCCAATTGAGGTGATCTTGGTGTCTTTGGAAAGCTAAGGCAAGGATCTACAAGTTTCATGAAGAACTCAAGAGCTGGATCGGACTTCTATGGGCCCAAAATGGCCTTGTAATACAGAGTGAGTTTGCTGTCACGGAACCATCTGGGCAGTATGTACATATTGGACTATATATGGGTTATAGGCCTCCTCTTGGGCTGAAACTTGGTCATTTGAAAGATAAGACCCATATCTCCAACTTCACTGAATACCATTTTGTCAATAGATGTCGTTTTAGGCATGCTTCTGAAGCTACAAGTTAGTCTGAATTTGGAAACACGTTCTTCCAACCTAACTTGAGGTAGGTGCAGTGTTTTTGGCATTTCTGGAGTTCTAAAAGTCCAAATGACATGATTCAAATTGGAGATTTTCAAGGAGACAACTGGCTACAACTTTGATGAAGACATCCAAGCCAAAATGCACCGTCTAGGTGATGAATTTGGAGCCAGAAGTCGGATAAGAGTTGTTGACTAAAAGCCACCAACCATACACCAACCCACCTACCATGCACCAACCCACCAACCATGCATCAAGCTTCCATTTTTGACAATTTTCATATTCTTATAGCTTGTATTCAGATTATGTACATGTACAAATTGGCTTCTAGGATTAGTATAAATAGACCCAACCTCTTTGTATTAGAGGCATTCAATTTGGAAGTAAGTTTCAAGAAAGTTTAAGTATTTGTGAGAGTTTTCTTTCTCTTCTTCTCCATTCTCTTTGCAATTTCGTTTTTGTTCTTTAAATTCTGAGTTCTTCCTTCCCATCCATGGAAGGCTAGGCTCTCATAATCAATCCAAGGGATTAGCCATCTTGTTGTTTAATATGGAGATCTTGTTTTGCTTGTTCATATTGCTTAATTGTTAATGAAGTTTCTCTTCTTCCTCTTTTGATTTTTATCTAGATTAAATTGCTTAATTTGATTTAGATGTTGATGTGGTAATAGCTTTATTATCATGTATTCAAAGAGGATCATAAAGATTAAACAATATATTAAAGCTTTTTGATAGATTGTTTAGCTTGGTTAAATTCTAGATCTAAAGTTAATCTATGTTGGATGGTGCTTACTTTATCTAACCTTGGTTAATCAAATCCTAGATGCTTATCTAGTAAAGAATTCTTGGATCATGTTAAGGCTTCTTGATGTGATTTAAGGCCAAGAACATGGTTAGCAATTAAGTGAATTCCTTGTGATCAATGATGAGTTAAACTCAAGATCGGTAAATTTCCTTGGATTGGTTGTTTCTTTAGATTTGTTTACAACTTTGAATCTCCTACTTTTATTAATCTTGTTAATCAACAACAAAACCCCCCTTTTTTAACTATCTTGATCTAATTAAATCTTTGTTTTTGGATCCTTGAGAGACGATTCGGTTCATTCTCTATACTACAAATTAGTTTGTGAACCGGTTATTTTATTTGATAGGTCTCGACAACCTCTTGTCAAATTTGGCGCCGTTGCCGGGGATCCAAGGCAACTATTTGATCATTTCAAGATCCCATCTAACTCTAACAAATGTGTTTGTTTTGTTTTTGAAGCTTTTTCAAGTGGGATTCGGCTGAAATTGGATAAAGGGCATTGTGTCAAGAATTTTGGTTCGGGCATCTCTGATTGATCTGAATTTTGGTACACAAATGGAAACTATTATTCTGAGAAAGGCTCACTGTATACAGTGAGGTCACCCTTATTTTTTCCAAATTCCATCATTTAGACCACTTTTTCAATTTTTTAAGATTTTTTATTATTTTGTTGGATAGCATTTGTGTGTAGATTTTATCTTGTGGTGGTTCCATAATTTTTAAAATTCATTTGATATTTTATTTTATTTTTGTTTATTTTTTTGGAGTATTTGTTTTAGGAATTTTTAGTGTTTTAATTGTTATTACTTTTCTAATACCTTCTTATGAACTGCATGTTGTATGACTAGATCTGATCCTAGTACCTTGCATTCATTTGATCCTAAAATTGATAGAACATTTCATACACTTCATAGAATTCATAGGACTGGTAGTAGCATTCATTGAGCTAATAGAATTACTTCTGGAATTGGACTTGAACTTGACGTTGCACCTAATCTTGTTGACTCTTTTAATCCTGTTGAGTCTGTCATTAGTACTTCGATTAATCGATCTTGAGTCTGTTGATTTTACTATGACTGACTATAACAATAGGACCCTTAAGGAATTGGCTGCACCTGATGTGAATTATCAACCTTTGTGCATTCAATATCCTGAACTTAATGTTGATTTTGAGTTGAAATCTGAATTGATACACTTGCTACCCAAGTTTCATGGTCTTGCAGGTGAAGATCCACATAAGCATTTGAAGGAGTTCCATGTTGTCTGCTCCACCATGAAACCTCATGGAATAGCTGAAGATCACATCAAGCTAAGGGCCTTTCCTTTCTCTTTGGATGGTGCTGCTAAGGATTGGTTGTATTACTTAGAACCTGCTTCCATCACTTCTTGGAATGACATGAAAAGATTATTTCTGGAGAAGTTCTTTCCTGCATCAAGAACTGCTGCAATAAGGAAAGATATTTGTGGCATAAGGCAAATCAGTGGTGAAACTCTCCATGAGTATTGTGAGAGATTCAAGAAATTGTGCTCAAGCTGCCCACACCATCAAATTAGTGATCAACTCACTGATCCAATACTTCTATGAAGGATTGATGCCAATGGAAAGGAGTATGATTGATCTTTGCCAAGTGGTGGAGCATTGGTAGATAAAACTCAGTTCTTTGCGAGAAACTTAATTGCAACCATGGCCGCAAATTCTCAGCCATTTGGTACTCGAAGGGGTGCTGCACCCCGAGTAGTCAATGAAGTTAATAGGTCTTCACATGGTAATCAACCAGGGGTGGAACATCGATTGGATGAGCTCACTTCTTTGGTTAGACAGATGGCAATAGGACAACACGAACCACGTGTGCAAACCCCTGCAAGAGTTTGTAGCATATGTTCTAGTTCCTCTCATCCCACAGATGCGTGCCCCACATTGCAAGATGATTCTGAGTTTCAAGACCAATTTGTGGCTGCAGCTGGTATATTTCCTGGGAAGCCACAATTCCATCAGCAGCAACAACATAAATATGATCCATTCTCCAACACTTACAACCCTGGTGGAGGGACCATCCCAATCGAGATATGGGAATGCATCAAATCGGCTGACCACCAAACCAAGATAGACTACCATTCCAGAAGAAGCAAGGACAAATCGATTTCAGCCACATGCTGGACCAAGTAGACCACCATTCCAGCAGCAAGGTCCTGTAGCCACAAAATCTGAGCCCTCATTGGAGGATTTGGTGAAACAGTTGGCCACCAATAACATCTTGTTTCAATAGAGAACTGAAACCACCATTCAGAACTTGGAGACTCAAATTGGCCAACTTGCCACATCTATTCATGAATTAAAGTCACAAGGTTTACCCTCTCAAACCACTCCAAACCCTAAAGGCAATGTTAGTGCTATAGCTTTCTGTGATGGTAGGCAAATCAATGGACCAAGACAATGAGATAATTCCAGATTCTACCATTGACCCGTAAAAACAAGATCTTTGTGCATTCAATGACAAATGATCCTGCAACATCCAAGTAGAAAGTCAGATCAAACCAGCAGTTGACAGAAAATTCAGTAAAGCAGAAAAGTGAACATCCACAAAAGTCAGCTTGCAACATTCCTCTTCCTTTTCCAAACCGAATGATACAGTCGAGGCATATGGTTGAAACTGACTTGGATAAGGAAATTATGGAGACTTTTCAGAAGGTTGAGGTGAATATACCTCTCTTGGAGGCAATTAAACAAATCCTCAAGTATGCCAAGTTCATGAAAGAGATGTGCACCCATAAGAGGAAGCTAAAGGGCATTGAAAAAGTGAGTATGGGGAGAAATGTCTCTGCTTTGATTCAGCCCAACCTGCCTCCCAAATGTAAGGATCTAGGCACTTTTACCATCCCTTGCACCATAGGGCACCAACAGTTCACTCATGCCTAGCTAGACTTGGGAGCCTCCATCAATGTAATGCCAAAGTCAGTTTACACTTCATTGCATATGGGAGAGCTAAAATCCACCGGCATTGTCATTCAGTTAGCAAACCGAAGCACTGCTCAACCTACAGGAGTGTTGGAAGACGTTAATTTAATATTCCCAGCTGATTTTTATGTGTTGAATATGGAAGATGAATCTGCCTCTTCCCCACCCCCATTGATCTTAGGTAGGCCATTTTTGAAAACTGCTAAAACTAAGATTGATGTGCATGCTGGTACCCTTTCCATGGAATTTGGTGATGATATCATTTAGTTTAACATTTTTGATGCCATGAAATACACTTTAGAGGATCATTATGTTTTTCATTTTGATGTCATTGATTTACTGGTTGATGATATGCATGGTGATATGTTGGCAGAGTTTCCTGAAATTGTAGGATACACTGATAGCATAGCTTGTGATACTTGTTCTGCCTGCTTCGGACTTTTTGGTTGTAAACTCACTGCAATGTGTGCAGCCTGTGCTGAGATTTCTACATACTTATCATGTGCTGTTGTTAATTCTACTGACATTGATGATTACATTTACATTATTAATGGCAATGATGTTGTTATTAATGATGTTATCATTCATCCTGCTGCTAAGTGTGATTCTTTTGATTCCATAGGATATGATGATGTTGTTTTGCAAGATTGTGCACGACTTGCAGTGCAGTGCAATCACGAGAATTTAGCAGATTTAGTTTCGGTTCCAAAACTAGTACCATCAGTCCAGCAACCACCCTCCATTGAACTTAAGCCCTTGCCCGAGCATTTGAAGTATGCATTCTTGGAAAAGGATGAGAAGCTCTCGGTGATAATGGCCAAACACCTCCAACCTAAGCAAGAAACCAGATTATTGGAAGTCTTGAAGCAACACAAAAGGGCAATTGGTTGGTCACTTGCAGACATCCCTGGTATTAACCCCTCCACATGCATGCACAGGATATTACTTGAGGAGGAAACTAAACCAGTGAGACAACCCCAGAGGAGACTGAATCCTCTCATTCTAGATGTGGTGAAAAAAGAAATGACCAATCTACTGCAGGCTGGCATTATCTATCCCATTTCTGACAGCAAGTGGGTGAGCCCGGTGCAAGTGGTTCCAAAGAAATCCGGGGTGACTGTCGTGGCCAACCAGAAGAATAAGCTCATTCCAACCCGAGTGCAGAATAGCTGGAGAGTCTGCATTGACTACAGACGTCTTAACCAAGCCACTCGGAAAGATCATTACCCCCTTCTGTTCATTGATCGAGATCTTTGGAGCAGTTGGTGGTAAGTCCCATTACTGCTTTTTAGATGGCTACACTGGATACTTCCAAATCCACATTGCACCGGAGGATCAGGAGAAGACCACATTTACTTGTCCCTTTGGCACCTTTGCTTATAGACGGATGCCCTTCGGCCTCTGCAATGCCCCTGGTACCTTCCAGCGGTGCATGGTGAGCATATTTTCTGATTTCTTAGAGGAGTGCATGGAGGTATTTATGGATGACTTCACTGTCTATGGTTCTTCTTTTGATTCATGTTTAGCTCGCCTATCTAGAGTACTGCAAAGATGCATTGAGACTAACCTTGTGCTTAATTTTGAGAAATGCCATTTTATGGTAGAACAGGGTATAGTTTTAGGCCATGTAGTATCCAGTAAGGGCATTGAGGTAGATCCTGCCAAGATTGATGTAGTTACTTGTTTATCTTACCCCACATGCATGCGGGAAGTGCGTTCTTTCCTTGGTCATGCAGGTTTCTACAGGCGCTTCATTGCCGACTTCAGCAAGATTGCTCTTCCACTTTCCCACTTACTGCAGAAAGATGTAGAGTTTAATTTTGATGATAAGTGCAAGGCAGCTTTCAACCACTTGAAGCAGGCCTTGACCAAGACTCCCCATCATCCGACCATCCATTTGGACATTGCCATTTGAGTTAATGTGTGATGCTTCTAACTATGCGAGGAGCGAGTCTTGGCACGAGAGAGTGGGGAAAGCTTCTCATGTGATATACTATGCTTCCGAACTCTAGATCTTTGCTCGAGGCCAACTATACCACAACCGAAAAGAACTTTTAGCAATTGTTTTTACTTTAGATAAGTTTAGATCATATTTGCTTGGTTCTAAGGTTGTTGTGTTTACCGATCATGCGACTCAAGTTCCTTTTGAAGAAGCCAGAGGCAAAGCCCCGACTAATAAGATGGATGCTCTTGCTCCAAGAGTTTCACATAGAGATCCGTGACAAGAGTGGAGCGAGAGAACCTAGTGGCGGATCATTTGAGCCGCATTGAAAGGGCTTCGGATCCCTTCCTGTGCGGGACTCCTTCCCGAGATGAGCAACTTATGCAACTGCAAGGTAAGAACACCTCCCCTTGGTTTCTTTGATATGGTGAATTTCTTGGTTGCTACGATTTTCCCTCATATTTCACTCGTGCTCAAATTTATAAACTTAAGAGTGAATCAAAATATTATGTGTGGGATGATCCATATCTGTGGCGATTTTGTAGTGACCAAATTATTAGGCGATGTGTGCCTAATCAAGAGTTTCATTCTGTTCTTAGCTTTTGTCATGCATTTGCATGTGGTGGACATTTTGGGCCTCAACGTACGCTAGGAAAGTTTTAGACTACTGGTTTATATTGGCCTACCTTGTTTCATGATGCATATTTGTTACGTAAGTCTTGTGAACAATGTCGAGAGAACAGGGAACATTTCTCGCGAGGAATGAGATGCCCCAAAGAACCTCTCTTGTATTGTGAAATCTTTGACGTATGGCGTATTGATTTCATGGAACCTTTTCTGTTTCCTTTGGTTATGTTTACATTTTGCTAGCTGTTGATTATGTATCAAAATGGGTGGAGGCTAAAGCCACTCGGACTGATGATTCCAAAGTTGTTATGGATTTTGTTAGATCACAGATTTTCTGCAAGTTTGGAATCCCGAGAGCTATCATCAGTGAACAAGGCACCCATTTCTGTAACCGGAGCATGGAGGGATTGATGAGGAAATATGGAGTGTTGCATAAAGTTTCTACACCTTACCATCCCCAGACTAATGGTCAAGCCGAGGTCTCCAATAGAGATCAAGCGCATACTTGAAAAAACGTCCAACCTAATCGGAAGGATTGGAGCATAAGGCTTGAGGATGCTCTTTGGGCTTACCGGACCGCTTACAAAACTCCAATCCGGATGTCTCCATATCGGATAGTCTATGGTAAGGCATGCCACTTGCCAGTAGAAATTGAGCACAAAGCATATTGGGCTGTGAAGCAATGCAACATGAATTTGGCCGGAGCTGGCATAGAGCGAAAGTTGCAGTTACAAGAATTGGAAGAGATCCGCCTAGATGCCTATGAGAGCTCCCGACTCTACAAAGAAAAGACCAAAGCCTTCCATGATAAGTTTATTCTTCGGAAGGAGTTTTCAGTTGGGCAAAAAGTTCTCTTGCTTAATTCTCGCCTTAAGTTGATGCCTGGTAAATTAAGGTCTAGGTGGGACGGTCCGTTTGTTGTCACTAACATTTTTCCTCATGGTGCAGTGGAAATTAAGAGTGAAGCCACCAACAAAGTGTTCAAAGTTAATGGTCACCGCCTCAAAAATTTTTATGAAGGAGCTCAAGAGAACCTCGTGGAGGAAGTTCAACTGCAGGATGCCCTCTACCATGATTGATCACTACTGTGTTGAAAAAAAAAAGACAAAAAAAAAGAAAAAAAAAGAAAAGAAAAAGCCACGATTAATGTCAATTGCCAGAGATTGAATCATTATTGGGGAGGACCCATCGCTCGTGCAAAATCTTCAATCACGCTGGCTAAGGACATTAGAAGTAGCACTTCTTGGGAGGCAACCCAAGTCTTCTAACTCTTTCATCTTTCAACTTTGACTTATTTGCAATCACAGGAATCGAGACAGAAAATCGGTGCCAAGCGAGAAAATCTATCAAAGTTTGATTTTTCTGTCTTAATTTTGTTTATTTTTCGTTGACAGATGATTTTTCACCGGTTAAATGGCAGATAACGGTACTCCGTGAAAATCTTTTTTGGTCCCTTCAGTTACCCACAAACACTGAAATTTGTATATAATTTTACTCAATTTGTTTTTCTTCTTTCCCTCTTTCAAAATGGATAATCACCTTGTCAACCTCCACAAGCGATTCCCTTCTCTCCCTCAAAATGCTTTAACTAACATTTATTGTGCAAGGTTTGAGAGGTTAAGGATGCTTATGCACAAAGGCATCCCTGCAGATATACGTTGGATAATCGAAGCAAAGGTCCGAATCACAGGGGAATTTTCTGATGCTCTTGTTGCATATATGCCAGGGCTAGGCAAAAGTTCATATGCAAAAAAGAGAAGAGCAAAAAGGTTACGAGTCTGCTATAAATGTGCAAGATGGACCTGTAACACAAAATGCAGATCAATTGGAATGGCGTCTATAAATCGACTTGATAAAATTGACTTCATTAAGGATGGCATGAGTAAGGAGTCTTTAGATAACATTCTATTGACTCTTGAGACGCATCCTAGCGGAGATGTGCAAAGAGTACTTCTCGATTTATGGCCAATATTCCAAGATGAACATAAGCGTTATAGTCTCGGGAATCTGACTCAAAAAGACCCTGTTTTCCAATTTTTAAGAAAATTGGATGGGAAGCCGACCATTGGCCCATAGAGAGCATTCAAGCCGTTACTGGACGTAAAACCAGAGGAATTTGTGAGCCACAATCACACCTCCTGTAAGTATTATTTTTATTTTTGTTTTTGTTTTTCTTCTTGTTTATAAAAAAAAAATCAAAAAAAAATCATCAAAATAAAAAAAAAATCAAATCAAAAGTAGCCGTATTCTTTTGAAATATGCATTGCATATTTTCAAACTTCTTCTGACACATATAGATTAGTCTTTTATCCTTGTTATATAGCTATTATCATTGCTGTGCTTATTTTCAAACTTACCTGACACACAGTTCTACCCCTCCTTTATAGGTGCAATTATTACATTTGAGTTTTGATTCTTTAAATAATGCACTTTGCTCTCTTCAGATCATTGATAAGGTGAGAGTACAAAAAAAAAAAAAAAGAAAATGGAAGTCACTTCAGTTCGTCGGATCAAGAGTGTTTGTGTGTTTTGTGGATCTAATCCTATGAAAGATAAAGAGTTTGTAAATATTGCGCACCATCTTGGTCGAGTGTTAGCTGAGAGAGAAATCCATTTAGTTTACGGAGGAGGTAGTCTTGGGTTAATGGGTTGTGTAGCAACTGCTGCACATTTAGGAGGTGGCAAAGTCCTTGGTGTCATTCCCAGTCCTTTATCTATCGGCACGCCCATTGGAAAAACATTAGGGGATGAAGTAATGGTATTTTGCATGCACCAACGCATGAACATTATGATAGCAAATGCTGATGCCTTTATTGCCCTACCTGGTGGTTTTGGAACTTTGGAAGAGCTCTTCCAAATTACATCCTGGTCACAGCAGAACTTTCACCAAAAACCCATAGGTATATTAAATGTTAATGGTTTTTATGACAGTTTGTTTTGTTTTTTTGATCATGCTGTAGAAAAAAAGTTCATCTCACAAGCGACACGTCAAAGTCTTGTAACTGCTGCAACTCCTGAACAATTGCTCGATCAACTAAATGAATGTGTACCACAACATGATCCAGTAATGGCTCCACGGAATTGGGAACAAGGCAGCAGCAGCAAAAAGCAAAAACTTGATTTGACTTTGTCTTTGTGAATTTTTGTTTTCTCTTACGGTTTTAGTTTTTCATAATTTTTCTTATTTCAGGCTCGAATTGCAGTTTTCTGGTAAAACCTTCTACACTCTACCTATATTTATTTTGACATTGGGGACAATGTCTTTAATTAGTTGGGGGGAGGGATAGTTGACATTACCATGTACATAGTTTAGTTTAAAAAAAAAAACTAACAAGCTAATCTTTATTGTTACTAACTTATTAGATGTATGATGGCAGAGTAAGGAGTAGTTTTGCTCTTGAGACGCATCTTAACTTGCATTTCATAATAGGTCTTAAATCATCTTTGTTCTTGTATATATTTAAAAAAAAAAAAAACACACACACACACACAATTTTGATCTTTTCAATTGATATTGATACAAGCATGTGCTGAATCTGAGCTTAATTGATGATAAAAGTATGCAAAATAGTTTATAGTTGAATCATTTTCATGATATACATGTGTATATGATTGTGGATATTAGGAAGAATGCATGGTTGAATTGAGTGAATGTTCCATACCTTTGTGAGTTTTAGGCTTTTCCAAGTTTGATACTTACACTTGGTTATTTTCTTTCATGAGTGATGTCTATTATGAATTTATTTTCTAGAACTTGCATTGAATCGATTTGAGATTACATTGGTCTGTATGTTGCATGAAAATGACAGAGGCATTTTTTCTTGACTTAGCTGCTTGGGCCAAATAAACCTACCTTACATTTATCCAAATATTAACTCCCTCTGAGCCTATTTGCCTATTCTTTGTTCTTAGCTCATTACAAGCTTTAAGTGAAAAACCATGTTTTACCTTACCTTAGGGAATGGGAGAGCATTGATTTTCTTATTGGAGAAGTTCTTTTGCTTGCAATGATTTAAGTGTGGGGGAATTGGTGTGCTGATACGAAATGCTTGGTACAAAAAAAAACAAAAAACAAAAAACAAAAAACAAAAAACAAAAAACAAAAAAGCAAAAAAAAATAAAAAAAAATAAAAAATAAAAGAATAGAAAAAGGAAGGAATGTGTGAAGAGAATTAGCATTTTATGGTTTTGGGTAAAAATTTTATTCTTTCTACTTGAGTTACTCCTCAATGCTCTTTTATTCTCTTTGGTTTTAACCTGCTATTATCTATATTGTTCCCTTCCTTCACCTTATAAGTTCCATTACAACCTTTTTGAAAGACCTCTTGATTTTTGCAATTTATTTGATCTAAGAAGTGGAGAATTGATGTATATGCAAGCCTATGGTAAAATACTTTCATAATTTGACTGAGTTGAGCGTAAACAATTAACCTAAACACCTTGAGTGATTTGAGTGTCACTTGTGAAGAATTCTACTCAATCTGAACATGCCTATTTCTGATTAAAGCATGATTATGCTATACTTTATTCTCAATTGATTTGATTCAACTATTCTTTGTTAAGCATACTTGACTTATTAATTATGGTTTATATTTGATACAATGCTTGTATTTAAAAATTAGTTGAATTGATTAAATAAAATATTACATGTTTGTGGATATCATCCTGGTAAACCCTCACGAGACTATAACTTATCCACTAGGGACACCTAGGGGTTTAAAGGCTTGTGGCACATGCTAAGTGCCATCGTGTTTTCCTACGAAAATGGATTAGATTAGGTATAATAAGTTTTTTATGTTTTTAGTTTAATAATATGATGTTTCTTGTTTTTCTTTAGTTTTGTTCTTATGTGTTTTGCCCGGGAGTGCAAAAGCTTAAGTGTGGGGGAATTTGATCAATCAATTTGAGACACTTATGTTAGCTTTGTATTAGGCTTCATCAGATGTTTATTGTGCCCAATATTAGTATTTTAGATGAGTTTAATGTTGTTGGGCTTCATTGGGTTTTAATGTAAATATTGGATAATTTTTGGATTTTGATGCATTTTGATCTTTCTTCCTTGGTTAAGCCATAACTTGGGACTCAGTGATCCAATTGAGGTGATCTTGGTGTCTTTGGAAAGCTAAGACAAGGATCTACAAGTTTCATGAAGAACTCAAGAGCTGGATCGGACTTCTAAGGGCCCAAAATAGCCTTGCAATACAGAGTGAGTTTGCTGTCACGGAACCATCTGGGCAGTATGCACATATTGGACTATATAGTTGGTTATAGGCCTCCTCTTGGGCTGAAACTTGGTCATTTGAAAGATAAGACCCATATCTCCAACTTCACTGAAGACCATTTTGTTAATAGATGTCGTTTTAGGCATGCTTCTGAAGCTACAAGTTGGTCTGAATTAGGAAACACGTTCTTCCAACCTAACTTGAGGTAGGTGCAGTGTTTTTGGCATTTCTGGAGTTCTAAAAGTCCAAATGACATGATTCAAATTGGAGATTTTCAAGGAGACAACTGGCTACAACTTTGATGAAGACATCCAGGCCAAAATGCACTGTCTAGATGATGAATTTGAAGCCAGAAGTCGGATAAGAGTTGTTGACTAAAAGCCACCAACCATACACCAACCCACCTACCATGCATCAAGCTTCCATTTTTGACAATTTTCATATTCTTATAGCTTGTATTCAGATTATGTACATGTACAAATTGGCTTCTAGGATTAGTATAAATAGACCCAACCTCTTTGTATTAGAGGCATTCAATTTGGAAGTAAGTTTCAAGAAAGTTTAAGTATTTGTGAGAGTTTTCTTTCTCTTCTTCTCCATTCTCTTTACAATTTCGTTTTTGTTCTTTAATTTCTGAGTTCTTCCATCACATCCATGGAAGGCTAGGCTCTCATAATCAATCCAAGGGATTAGCCATCTTGTTGTTTAATTTGGAGATCTTGTTTTGCTTGTTCATATTGCTTAATTGTTATTCAAGTTTCTCTTCTTCCTCTTTTGATTTTTATCTAGATTAAATTGCTTAATTTGATTTAGATGTTGATGTGGTAGTAGCTTTATTATCATGTATTCAAAGAGGATCACAATGATTAAACAATATATTAAAGCTTTTTGATAGATTGTTTAACTTGGTTAAATTCTAGATCTTAAGTTAATCTATGTTGGATGGTGCTTACTTTATCTAACCTTGGTTAATCAAATCCTAGATGCTTATCTAGTAGAGAATTCTTGGATCATGTTAAGGCTTCTTGATGTGATCTAAGGCCAAGAACATGGTTAGCAATTAAGTGAATTCCTTGTGATCAATGATGAGTTAAACTCAAGATCGGTAAATTTCCTTGGATTGGTTGTTTCTTTAGATTTGTTTACAACTTTAAATCTCCTACTTTTATTAATCTTGTTAATCAACAACAAAACCCCCCTTTTCTAATTATCTTGATCTAATTAAATCTTTGTTTTTGGATCCTTGTGAGACGATTCGGTTCATTCTCTATACTACAAATTACTTTGTGAACCGGTTATTTTATTTGATAGGTCTTGACAACCTCTTGTCACTCTTCTTCAATCCTATGGTTTTAGTTTATTGGAGAACTCATGTTCATCTTTGAGAATCAAGAACACAAATTCTAAAGTTCTTGTATGATTTGGTTGTTTTGAAGGAAGTTGAAGAAGAAGTTATCATAAGGATTTTGGTTGGTTTGATATCACCTGAAGCCTAGTTCTTGTCCTAAATCATTGCTAGGTGAGTGTGGGTTGATTTGTGATATGGTATGGTGTTATTTAGGGTGTAAGTTTAAGTCTTGAGGATAAGAACTTCTATGTGTTAAGGTTGTTTTTGAATGTTTGGATTGTTACTTGTATTCAATGGTATGGATGCATGAGAATGATTGGATTTGCTACTTGTTATTCAATGAAATTAATGAATGAATGAATGAACGGATGAATGGATGAATGAATAGAGTTTAAGATAAGAGGTGCATGATCAAATGTTGATTTTTATGTCTGTGAATCGATTCACAAGATGTGTGAATGGATTCACAGACCTGTGAATAGCATTGTGAATCAATTCACAACATTTTGTGAATAGATTCAGAGACCCAAGAATAGCATTGTGAATAGACTCACAATAGTGTGTGAATAGATTCACAAGACCCATGAATAGCATTGTGAATAGATTCACAATAATGTGTGAATAGATTCACAATAGTGTATGAATAGATTCACTAAGAGATTCATTGAATAGATTCACATAGGCTTGAAATGATAACTTAGTACAATGAAGGGATGTGTAACTAAGTGGAAGTAGTTGATAGGATTGAGCATAATACTTGTGTGGTTCAATCATAAATTGAGAGGATTGAGCACAATGCTTGGGTAGTTTAAACCTCATATTGATTAAATGTGATGTTATTATGATATTATGATTGAGCATGATATGAATATGAAAGCATTGCATTGCATGGTGAGATGGCCTAACCGAAAGGGGTTAGTGTACAATATGTGAGAGATTACCTAACCGGAAGGGGTTAGATGAAAGAATAAGCGGTGCATAATTACTTGCATTGCATAGTGAGATGGCCTAACCGGAAGGGGTTAGTGTACAATACTTGAGGGGTGCCTAACCTACGGGGTTAGATGGAAACGGAATGACATAAAACATTGCATATTGCATATTGCGAGGGCCTAACCGGAAGGGGTTAGTACACAACATGAGGAGTGGAGAAAGAAAAAGTGTGAAGAAAAGGTGTGAACATCATGTGCATTCATAAAGTCATTGCATATGGTTATTTAATATTACTTGATATATTGAATTGTGTGTATGCTTGCATTCAAATTACATGCATACTTTATATACAAGTTTTATTCACATTCACTGGGAAGTTGTTCTCACCCCCTCTTTCTCAGATTCGCAGGAACACCTTGGACCCTCTACGGGTTAAGTATGGAGAATTCTATGATACTTGTATTTTGGTGGAGTGAGCTCCATTATGTAATTATAATATGATGTGTATTATATATTACTCTGATGTAGATGTGACAATGAAACTGATCAACTACTATTGAAGTTATCAGTTCTGTTAATATTTTAGTGTGCTCAGTCAGGATAGTGTCTAGTATAGACTTGTATAATGTACGTACTCTGATAATATTTTGAATGAGATAATGTTTTGAATGAGATCGAAGATCTCTTGTTGATATATATATATATATACTCTGGTTGGTTTGAATGATTGTTTGGAATCTGCTGTTTATTTATGACGTTTGGGAACATTCGAGAAACAAAGGAAACGCTGCCGAATTTTATATGTAATAAAAAAATATATTCCACGTAAGACTTATGAGTAGTAAATAATAGGTCTTATACGTACAACAACAGTTACCATTCCAGTATTGGGATGGCACCGTATGAGGCACTCTATGGTAGAAAATGTAGGTCACCTCTGTGTTGGTATAAGGTTGGTGAGCGGAACCTGTTAGGACTAGAATTAGTTCAAGAAACTACCGAGAAAATTAGGGTTATACAGGAGAAAATAAGAATTGCTCAGAGTCGGCAAAAGAGTTATGCTGACAAGAAGAGGCGTCCTCTAGAGTTTGAAGAGGGTGATCATGTATTTCTTAGAGTCTCACCCATGATAGAAATTGGTAGGGTCATTCGGGCCAAGAAGTTAAACCCTCGTTTTATTGGTCCGTTTCAAATTCTGAAACGTGTTGGACATGTAGCTTACCACATAGCTCTTCCTCCATATCTGTCAGATCTCCATCCTATGCTTCATGTATCCCAGTTAAGAAAGTATGTTCCGGATCCTTCACACATCATATAGGTTGAGTCGGTACAATTAAGAGCTGACCTTACATTTCAGGCTAAGCCAGCTAGGATCATTGACCGCAGTGTGAAATCCCTAGTGAAGGTATTCTGGGATGGACTGTCACCTGAAGAGGCTACGTGGAAATTGGAGGAAGATTTGCGCAAGCAACATCCGGATCTATTTTTATCAGGTTTATCCTTAACTAAAATTTGTGGGCAAAATTCTTTTAAGGGGGGAGAATGTAACATCCCTAAATTTCATATTTCATGACTTAGCTAAATTCTCTGAACATGTTTGTATGTTCTGCTACAGAAATTGAGATAGATTGAATTAGGGTAATTACTTTGACATTCTGGTGATACCGGGAGACTCGGTAGAACCTAAAGAGGATATAGGTTAAATCTAAACTTTCATATTTTCTTTGGCTAAGATAGGACCTACTGGTAAATTAATTTTCTTCAGGACCTATTGTGAATTTTTAGAAATCACAAGGGTATTTTAGTCTTTCCACACCCTCAGTGGCAATTTAGTGATTCTTCCCCTAAGTGAGGGGTAAAATAGACAATTTAGTGATTCCTCCCTCTTGAAATAGGGAACCGACCCCCCTTGACACAAGGTCATCTTCCCCAAAATTCAAGACAAGTTTCCATAGCCAAAGCTTGTTCAAGGGTTCAAGGTCCAAAAGTAAGCATTTTTATTCATCTTTTAGCTTAGGTTATTTGATGGTTATTGATCACTATGATCTCTTCTTCAATCCTTTGGTATTAGTTTCTTGAGAAACTCATTTTCATCCCTAAGAATCAAGAACACCCATTTCTAAAGTTGGTTGTTTTGATTGAGTGTTTTGAAGGAAGTTGAAGGAAAGGTTGCTTTGACTACAAATCCAATCTTGGAATCAAGTTTGGAGCACTTTAAGGTGAGTGTGGGTTAACTTGTGATTTTTGTATGATGTTCTTAGAGTGTAAGTGTAAGATGAATGATTAAGCTTGAATCTAGGGTTTTCACCTATGCTCGAGGATGGAAGTGTTTTTTGTTACACGTTTTTAAGGATTTAGGTATAGGAAAGTGAATGATATGGTTGGTGTATTTTGATGGATTTAAGGACATGATTATGAAAGGAAATATTAGGCTTGGTTGTGGTTGGGTGTGGTACTATTCTTGCCCAGAATTCCATATCACGGTCGTGGCCTCTACCACAGTTTGGTCGTGGTTGTCTCTGGAAAGTTGGTTTTATGTATAAAGTCCAGACCACGGTCGTGGCCTACACCATGGGTTGGCCGTGGTTGGCTCTGGAATTAGGGTTTGTGCACTGACACCTGACCACGGTCGTGGTGTCCACCACGGTCGTGGTGTCCACCACGGTCTGGCCATGGTTGTCTCTGTTTCCATTTTGTTGAGTTTCTGGTTTCCTGAACCGTGGTCGTGGTTGTCACCACATCCTGCCGTGGTTGACTCTATTTGGATTATTGTGGTGCTTATGTCTTGTATCTTGATACCATATGCTATGTTTATGAATATGGATGACATAGTACTATGATGAGATATGTAACTAAGTGAGAGTGATTGATAGAATTGAGCATAATGGTTGTGTGGTGTACATACTTGAATTGATTTACATGTGATGTTATTATGATATTATGGATTGAGCATGATATGAATATGAGAACATTGCATTGCATAGCAAAATGGCCTAACCGGAAAGGGTTAGTGTACAAAACATGAGGGGTGCCTAGCCTACGGAACTAGATGGAAACAGAATGGCATAATTAATTGCATTGCATAGCGAGATGGCCTAACCGGATGGGGTTAGTGTACAAAACATGAGGGGTGCCTAGCTTACGGAGCTAGAAGGAAATAGAATGGCATAAAACATTACATATGCATATCGCGAGGGCCTAACCGGAAGGGGTTAGTGCACAACAAGAGGAGTGGAGAAAGAAAATGTGTGTAGAAAATGTGTGAACATCATGTGCATTCATTCATTGCATATGTTGATTGGGATTACTTGTTGTATTAAATTGTGTTTACACTTGTATTCTAATTATATGCATACTTTACTTGCAAGTTTTATTCACACTCACTGGGAAGTTGTTCTCACCTCCTCTTTCTCAGATTCGCAGGAACACCCTGGACCCTCTACGGGTTAAGTACGGAGGATTCTGTTGTTTATCACTTTTAGTGATAGAATGTATTATGAGACTTGTATTTTAAGGGAGTTAAGCTACGTGATGTAATTATGTTATGATGTGTATTATATATTACTCTGATGTAGATATGACAGGGAACTGGTGAACGCCTGTTAATGTTCTCAGTTCTGTATATATTTAAGTGTGCTCAGTCAGGATAGTGTCTAGTATACACTTGTATAATGTACGTACTCTGATGATATTTGAATGAGATAATATTTTGATTGAGATCAGAGATCTCTTGTTGTACTCTGGTTGGTTTGAGATGATTGATTGGATTCCGTTGTCCATTTTATGACGTTTGGTAACGAACGAGAAACCAAGGAAACACTGCCGAATTTTCTATATAATGAAAAAATAAATATCCACGTAAGACTTATGAGTTGGTAAATGACATAGTAATTAATAGGTCATACATTCTGCATTATCAGAATCTGAGAATTCTTCTTCATCAGCTTGTGTCTTAAGGGTAATGCTCTTTTCCTTCTTATCTGTCATCCTGTTTCTAAGATGAGATTGTCTCTGAATTCATCATATGACAAGATACTGATGTCTCTGCCTTCTTGAATGGCTAAGATTTTGGAAAGCCAAGGCTTGGAGAGACTCTTTAGAACTTTTCTCATAAGCTCTTCATCTGAATGAGATTTCCCAAGAGAATCAAGATTGTTGATGGTAATGAAAAGTCTTTCAAACATCTCATCAATCTTTTCATCTTTTTTCTTTCTAAACAGCTCATATTCATGAATGAGCATGTCTACCTTGGTCTGCCTCACTTGTTTGGTACCTTCATGAGTGATTTTAAGTTTATCCCACATCTCTTTAGCACTTTTGCATCTAGAGATTTTTTTGTATTCATCAAAGCAAGTAGCACAATACATCATGTTGACAACTTTAGCATTTAGCTCTATTTGATTTATGTCATCAATACTCCATTCTTCTTCAGGTTCATCAATTGACTAAGTGATAAAGTAGTATGAAGATAAAGTCTTGTAATTGAAGAAGTCCCTTACATAGGCCACGTGACTCCATTAAATTTTGAGAAAACAGTGTCGTATTGAACTTTTTGAGCTGATCAAATGTTGACATGTCATACAAAATGTTACAACTCAGCCAATTCCCTTAATGATGTTATGATAAAATGGATGCAGGGACCAAATTATTGAGAATTTGAAGTGTGAGGGAAAAAATTGATAAAAGATGTTTATGTGAGGGATGAAAAAGTGATTTTAGTCTTCTTATTGTATAACAAAAATCTTATGAAAAGAGGGGAAATAAGGGAGTGTCTATTGTCACTCCTTTCTAACTAACTTTTAATTATTTTTCCTAAAATGTCATTCATTAAATAATTGTTTTTATTTTCTTAATACTAGTTAAATTTATCATCTATTGAGTCTTATATTTATACTCAAAGTCTATATTATTAATTGTAAGAATAATTTAGGTTTTTAAAAATAATTTTTTTAATGTTTATAAACTCCTAAACATAATTACTCTCACCACTCTAAATCACTCTCCCTTATGTGATTGCCTTCGTGAATGTCATGTGTTCTTAATAGTTCGCTTATTACAAGCTAGATTTGATTATAATTAGTAAATTAAAAAATCAATTACAATTAATTATTTTTCACCTAAACCTTATCTAGGCATACTTAAAGAAATCATGAGAAGATATAAATTTAATTAAACCTAAGCTATTTTAAAAATATAGAGAATAAATTTTAGTCACATACATATTTTCACTCTTAATTTTATTTTTTAGTACATTTTTTATTGCCATTTTGTTAATAAGAAACTGAGTCTAAAGCATTTTATAGAAAAGAAAAGAAAAGACAAGATGAAAAATTGTTAACATAGAGAAAACATATCATAGTAGTAGAAGTAATTTGGATAATTAAGAATCTATAATAATTAAAATATTTTTAATTAACTAAACTTTATAATTAACAATATTGGGGAGTTTTGACTTTGGATAGATATAAGAGTAGCAATAGACAACTAGTTTAATTATGAATCAGAAAACCACTACATGATGAAGGATATTTTAGGAAAACTAATCAAAGTTCGTTAGAGTGTGTTTGGAATGTAAAAAAAAAAAAAAAGAGATTTGAAATCAAATTTTGTGTTTGAAATGTTAAAAAACAAGAAATGATTTGATTTCAAAATCTCAAAGATTTTAATGGTTTAGAATTACAAACCCTATCAAATATGGTAGGATTTGTTAGGATTTGATTTGATTTTAAATTTAATTAGTTCGATTGACTATTTTACCCTTACTAAATTTTTGACTTTACAATGATATAAGGGTAAAAAAAAATCAAATCAAATCAATTCCTTTTTTAATGAATTCCAAACATAAGAATTAATCTCCAAATCAATTCAAATATAATTTTTTTATAATGAGTTCCAAATATAGAATTTGATTTTTAAATCAAATCAATTCATTTCAAATAAAATAAAATCAATTAAATTCCTTTTTTAATTGATTCCAAACACAATCTTAGATAGAAGTGGCAATAGACAAATAATTGTGACAATAAACCCATCCAGAAAAATAAATGTTTGCCATACATTATGAGAAATTACTCACCATAACTAGGATTAGCAATGAAATTTTAATATATGAGTGCCGCTACAAACAATCTGAAACAAAAGGCAAGTTCTACTAACTCAAGTTCTGATTGTTTTAGGTTGTCACCAATGTACACAAACGTTGGTAAAATGCTCGTTTGTGTTGAGTCGAAGCGGAAACAAACATGCCATCACATGATAAGACTCACTGTGAACACCCCATTTTGACTGGATCATATTAGAAATTTTTTAAAAAATAAAGAAATAAGATTGAAAAAAGAAAAAATATATATATATATTTATATATATATATATTTATATATATATATATATATAACATGTTTGGTTTTGAAGAGATCTGGCCTAATTTCCACCTAACCTACTTGGCACAAAACCAAGGCCCTTTACCCATCAAAGCCCATTAACCAAATGACCCACCTACCCAAAACCAAAGCTCACACCTATGGCCCATATCCAAATCGAGGACCCACAGGCACACCCACAAACACACGTTATCTCTCCTGCAAGTTGGTGGCGTCAGGGAAGTGCAGAGAGGGTAGTAGGTGAGAGTGGGAGAAGGTGGTCTTGACCACCTCCTATACAACTATACCATACCCCATCATCATCACAGACAGAGGGGGGAGAGGGGAGTGTCCCATAGAGGTAGTGGAAGAGAAAAGGAAAAGGGGGGAGCATTGAAGAGGAGAGGAGATCAAGAAGAAAAAGGGAAGAGCTTAGAGTTTCTTGGAGCTGGCCTAAAAGCTTAGAACTGAGGTGAGCATCCCAACCTTTTTACCTTCATGATGTGTTGAGCCTGTGCTGAAAATTCTCATGATAATGCTTGTTTGTAACATGGTTGGTTTGCTTTAGAGAGTTTCTTTTCTTTGGATATGTAATTTTGTTGTGAAACCACCATGAGCCAGCCTCCCTACACACACCACCTTTCCCATGATCGTGTCCGATCGATCACTTTTACACAAGATCATAGCTTACCTCATTGACCAATCTATCAACCATTTCCCATGATCTCTATCCATTAACCTTTCAAATCGATAAAACCTTACCCTTAATCAATCATATTTGACAAAACGCCTCTTTCCCTTGATCTCCACCACCCAATCGTCCCTAACAATCACCCCATTTTCCCTGATCTCCACCAACATCGTGCACTAACCGATCAGACCTTTCCCATGACCACCACTAAACTAATCAAACCCTTCCCCTGATCTCAACAACTAACTGATTGTACTCCAATCGATCAACCACTTCCCATGATCTCTATCCAATAACCTTTTCAGATCTCCAAAACTAACCGATCAAACCTTACCCTTAACTGATCGTAACTGATCTCCCATTTCCCTTGATCTCCACCACCCAATCAATCTCCCTCTTTTTCTACCGATCACCCATTTATCTTGATCTCTACCACCTGATCGTCACCAAATCGATTATTGGGAAAAGCAGAAACAAAAGCATAAAACGCAACGGAAAATTCCCACCAGGAATCCAAGCGAATGGTCATGGTTCATGTTCAAAAGTTTACCTCTTGTAGCATGTAGCGTGTAGAAGACAGCTGTCAAACACCACAGCACCGCAACAGCGCCTCTACGACGAAGTCCACATGAGCAGATTCTTGGAGCGCGTCTTTATGCATTGCTAGATGCCAAACGAGACGCAGTGGCTGTTTCTTTTCACACAAATTGAGTGTAGTATGCAACTAGGGTTAGGATTAGACGGCACAACACTCTTAGTGTTGCTATTTATAAGCAGCACACAATGGTAAGGTGAAAAGACTTAGCCTTGGCCTTATGGGCTCATCTGACATGAGGTTGGCCCACGAGGGATTGAGTCCAACTCTAATTCCTCGTGCTCCAATTAATCTACTCTAAGTATGTGACCCTATAGGTTCTCATTACGTATGCAATAATATTAAATCATATTTAAATATTATAAACAATGAGCGGTGTCTAGCAACACATCATCGATACCTAAGTAATGAGAAAGTCAATGGTTTGACATAACCTTTTCGTGACCAATGTTACCATGTAGTCTAGTCCCTTTGTCCAAATATCTTGATTAAACACAAGGCATGGAACATGTCATCCTTGTAATGTTCAATCTTTAGTTTCTTGATGTCCGAGTATACATACTAAGACAAATGAGATCAATATCTCATATTGATTCATTCGAGCACGGCCATGCATTTTCAGTCTTACTCTTATCAAGGGGCCCATAGATATTGCTCTCATTAAGTAGGAGAGACAAATCCTATCTAGGCCACTCACATCCCTTTGCATGATTCGCAATATGTCCAATAGCCATCTTAATGATCTCCTTGTTACAGGGGACATTTAACGGTATTAAGTCATATAACTCCTCATGTAGGGAACTGTAGTGCCATCAAGTCAAAGGACCACATACACCATTGTCACTGTGAGAATCACTTATGACATTCACGTGACGATCCATGCAGCGTTCTTATGGTGGGTCAATCCAGTACAACATTACTCTAATGTGTACCCATGTGAAGACTTGAATCTCATATCTATGACCCATGAGATGTGATTATCAATCTACACACATACCAGTCTCAATGTTTTATTATTGTCCTAAATGACAATAATACTTGACTAGGGATATTTAAGAATAGGGTTCTAATGAGTGCCAACAATGTCTCACTATCAAGTCATGTACTTGAAATTCCATGGCATAGAACTTCCATTCTAAGCACTTTATTATGTTCATTTAATATAAATAAACAACACAATAAATGAAATGCCTCATATATTAAATAAATGTCATAATACAGTGTAAACCATAAAGTCAATATATAATAGGCCTCTAGAGCATACACCAACATCGATCTCACCCACTTTTATCATCAATTGACTGACCGATCAAATCCCCTCCAATTTCATCACTATTGATTGACTAATCCTTGCCAAGTGGTCTCAGACGGAGGACTGATCTACAGATCAATCAGATTTCATTTCCATTTCATCACCGACTGACCAACCGATTAGGTCCTTCCATTTCCATATCCAACTGATCAATCAAATCCTTCCCAATATGCTCGGACGACTGACCTATCAATCCTGTCCCTTCCTTTTTTTGTTAGTTTCATGGTTTTCTTGGCATCCAACATGTTAATTTTAGCTTTTCATTATCTTGCAATGACCAATGAGACTGATTGTACACCTTTATGTTGTCTTGTGTGTCATTAGGATTCGTAAGGGTTTAGCCCAGTGTTTTCTTGAATCCCGTGCAAGAGCGGATATAGTTTCGACAATAAAAACTTCAGTGAGTATTCTTAACAATTTTTTTAAAATTAGTTTAATGAGTTTTTGACACTTCACTAAAAATAAATGTGTTTTAACAGCGGTTTTCACCGCCACTAAACATGTTTAGTGGCGGTTGGGAAATCGCCACCTATAAGAGGGTCACATAATGATCTGCGATGGTTTTCACCAACCGCTGGAATAACCGCCGCTAATAGTCAAGCGAATACAAAATTTATAGTTGTTTAGCCGCAGTTTTTATATAAAACTAAATGACCGATTTTTTTCAAAAGCATTATTTACCACGTGAACTTCCCCAACATGGATCTATGGTTTCGGAAACCACAAACATCATAAACATGAGAACTTCCCCAACGTGAATATATATATATATATATATTCACCAATATCAAACTTTGGCTTCTGCCACCAAAAAGCTGAAAGTTCAGAGGTTATTCTAATGCTAGCACATTAAATAATCAGTTGAAGGCATCCTTCTATTCTTATGATTGTGAACCTAATATTCCACGACAAAAATGAAAATGGAGGAAAACAAATGAGTTTTGAGATTTTGGTAATGCATCTAACCATGAGAACTTGGACTAATAAAAAGAATAAAATATTAAAAATCAAACAGTATCACATCATAACTGCAAATATTAGGGGAAGCATAAATATTTCACCTCTGCTACAAGAATTCTTCCAAACGCATTGGCAAGTGCTGGATCAATACCAATCATATTATTCATATCAAACTCTATGTCATCATCATTTGAGTTGTTTCCCTTTAACTTTGAGTTTTGACAATCATTACCGGCTGATTTTTTTTTAGGGACAGTCACCAATGTGGTGAGAACCACACCACCAGCATATGTGAGGATCATCATTTGGAAAGAAGCCATAAGATATCCAATTGCAAATGCAATCACAGCAAATGAAAGAAGCATTATCTACATCAACTGCTCCGCTAGCTTTTGCCCTTGCCAATCCATCTAATGAAGCAAAAAAAAATTAAAGTTAAACACTGAGCAACCCTTCAAATAAATTTAAAAAACAAAACAAAACCAAGATCAAAATATGTGCTAAGATATGAAACATGCTTATTATGATTATACTACTTACATAATCTTAGAATAGAATGCAAAAAATGTTACATAAAAAAATTACAACGAAAATTTTAAGTCTTTCAAGGGTTTATACATCTTTCTCAGTAATAACACAAATTTCTCGTGTCCTTACAGGTACTATTTAATATTCCATTTATTAACTGCCAAGCTAAACATAAAGGCCCTAACTATCATAGGACAGATACAAAATTATCTAAACTTCAAGTAAAGTTTACTCTCCTGAGTCTAAGAGAAAGGTTAAGCCTAATTAATCACAACCCAATGGAGATAAAGGACCTGACTTAGAATATTAAAGCAGAGACAATGCCTGAATGAAGTAAAAGGAGTGATATTGTAAAGAAACAATCTATTATTTATACTTATTATTATACAGTCACCAAGATTTAGCCTTCCCTGAACACATTGAACGATGACAAAATTCCACAAAGGTCACACAACAAACCTTGGACCATATCTCAATTTTGTGGTGTAACTGTAACCCGTGCTCAGTGCAATATTTGGTGCGGAGCGAAAAAGACCTAGTCTATACTCTATACTCTATACATAAAAATTAGTGTTTGATGGGGTTTTAGCAAATCTTCTAAAAAAAAATTTTATGCTCAGCAGAATATTGTTTGGAATGTCACGAGAAACTTTTCTGAATTGAGCAATAGAATTCTCTGCATAATTGGACCTTATTTTTTTTCTTCTGTTTTTGGTTTTATTCTGTGCCCATTTGGTCACATGATGTTATACAAATGGACACCAAAACGCGTACAGGTTAGCAACATATATAATATTAATATCACTCATATTCATCATATCACTTACTAATTTTATATAATTTACTAAATAATACCCTCTAAGTTGTGTATTCATATTCATCGATCAAGGAACATGAGTGAGTAAGAACAATCAAATCCAAAACAGAATATTCTCAGTCTCCAAAACAAAACTAAATTTACAATTTAAAATAAGTAGAGTTATGGTACCTATATTCATAGCTGGCGGAGTTTCATATTGAAGGAGAAGCATAAACTGATATAAGGGATCTGATTGCACCAAACCCAAGTGTATTGCCCCTTTAACAACTAGAATAACCAACAATGGCAGGAAAATATATCAGACTGCTATAATTCCCATAATGGTCCACATTGGAGTACCTGTTGTTCCCTTCAATCCTAGTTCATTCATCCATAAAAGAATAAAAAAATTGAAGTAGGCTATTATGTAAGAAACTAAATAACTAGCATTATAATTGGTTTACCTTTAAGGAGGTTTGCACCCAATATAAGGGTGATAGTTGGGATGGCTACATCACTGGACTTATCAAGACTCACCACAACAGAAGACAAAGAATGCCCCAAACCAGAAAATACAATACAAATACAGAGCGTGAGAAGCATATGCAGAAGAAGATGAAGCCAGTAACTCCAAAGAATTACCTAGCAAGAATCAATAAATGCAAATATCACATCACATGTTTAGTCTACTTGTGCGAAATTACCCCAAAAGAAATCATATGTTTCTCATCCCACTTCTCCAAAGTAAAATTTATCATAGCTTGTAGTGTCAGAACCAATAAGCAATTGAAGTTTTGACACCTGAAAATAAGAAGGTACCTTGATTCTTGCATCCAAAAGCTTAAACATAGAAGAATTCTTCAGCATGTCTGAAATGACCATAAACTTGTCCAAATTCATATCATTTCAAAGCACTCTTCATAAAGAAGACAATATACAATATTATTTGAAATTTAAAATTATAGTTAAAAAGTAACGTGATTCATACCTGACTTTGCTGCCACGAATAAATACGTGTTCAAGTTGTGATGTTTTTCCATCCTGAGGATGATTTGGCTAGTATCTTAGGCCCTGCTCTATCCAGTATGACTATAATACATTCCCACTGATATATAATTAAATGTATATTTATATGTAATATACTAATCTAAATAAATAAAAAGATAAAAAAGTAATATAAATTAAGAGTACGAATATTTAAAACATGATAAAAATTAAAAATAATGTCAAACTAAATTGTTTTTGTTAAATTTGAAATTCTTTTTTTGGCCAAAGATAAGAGAAAACTTTATAGATAGGAAAATAGTAAAAATCAAACCAATGCTTCAAACCTTTCTAGGTATGTCAACCAATTTCGCTAGAAAGTTAGGTGCTCAAGGAAAACTACCAGAGTTGATGATAATGATAAGAGAGAGTGTCTTTACTTCTAGCACATATACTCTTTAAGAGAAAACAGGATGTCTAATTTGTGAAATATGACAAGACAATTAAAATGAAAATCTATATCTTTACTTCAATAACCATGAAATATCAGGCTATTGTGATTTGTGGCTAATATAGAATATCAACCATTAGGGTACCCTGTTTATTTTAAAATGATATCTTATTCTCCAAATGTGAAATATCTAAGGCATGTTTGCAATAGAAAGCAAAGTCACCAAAGGAGAGTCTGCTCTGGACCATTTTGGCTACTTTAGTGGACAGGGAAAAGGTCAACCTATAAAATTTAATAGGAAACTTGGTTTGTTTTCCAACTCTATTATTGATGTACAAGTGTGAATATTCATCAATGTCCTGTGTCAATTTCTAGGTATGTCAACCGAAAAATATTGCAATGAGTCTCTATATGTTGGAGATGTCCTGTGTTTTAGATAATATGCACACCCTATATATCATATTCAAGTTTTTCCATTCTCCATCTTCTTTGCTGCAATTGCATCAGCAGTAGGCCAAGTTTCTCGAAAACTGGCACTTTCAGTAGGAGATTCACGGAGATTGTCAGAGTTTGATCCAGGTTCTTCTGAAGAAAAGCGAGGGAGCATTTTTTTGGCAAAGGCGTCTGGTTGATGTTAGACCCTGATGACATACCCATCAAAAGTTTACGTTGTCAGTAACTGACAGAGGTGAATATATGCATTATATACCACCATACAAGATTATTACATATTATTTGATATCATTTAATTGACTAAGCCGCAAATGCTAAAAGTTATGAGGAACTTGAGAAAATTCATAATCTGCTAAAAGTTGCAGGCTTTCATCCTCCCCCTACTCCACACAAACCACCAAAATACAGAAAAAGTAAATAAATAAACAGAAAAGACAAAGCAAGAGAAGATTATTTAACAATTTAATACTTGTGATTTTATTGTTCATGCTATTATGCAACAGCTCCTGATCGGGTTTCTTCTATCCTCTAATAACTTTCATTCAGTTACTATGCACAGTTGATATTAGGTTACATATTTAAGAATATCCAATCTTAATTATGATACAAAAGAAGCTTGACAATTGTAAATACATGTAAAAATATATATATTCCGTTGAAGGATATGTAAGCTCAATTCTCCCTATCCTCTTCTTTGTAACCCACAAAATAAAAAAAACTTTGACATCACAGAAGCTAAGTCATGAACTCAAACAGCAAATCAAATAATAAAGACGCAACTAGAGTGACCCACAACACAAAGTTGACCTAAAAATCACCTCTTCAAATCCTCACCACTATTTCTCACACATAAAAGAATAAAAAATTGCTGCAGGAACAGGAACTGCAAAGGATGTTTCAAATGTTCACACAGCTAAATTAAAATTCGTGCAATCACAGCAAAAAAAAATCTCTTAGAAAAAGAAACAAATTGGATTGAAAGGGAGAAGAAGCTCACCAGAGGAGAAGACAACTGAATAGAGCTCTCATCAATTGGAGTTAGAAAGGGGATCGAAGAGCTCTCACCAATTCAAAAGTTGATAATTTGATGGGATGGGGGACGAGTTGATAATTCCAATACATAGACCCATTTCCATTTGCCTGTAAATTTGATGATAAATGCGTGAAAAGGAAGGTATTAAGCTCCATATTAGAAAACAAATTGAAACCTGAAAAGGAGAAACCTACAAGAAGAGTGCGCCTCTGCCTCCGACATATGTCAACCCTCTCACTGTAATATCCAGGTAAAAGTTAATTAATATGAAAAAAACATAAATCTAGAAGCTCACAGTCACAGTAGCTAGGGTGGAGTTTTCATTATGCCCAGATTGGACAATATCATCTACAAAATCAAAATGGTAGTGAATAGCAATGATTCAAATTGCATTTCAAAAATATTATAATCAACCTAAAAATCAACAAAAAACCAATGCAACTAGATGCAAAATCACTAGAAAGTCATCTTGCACCATATAAGACTAAGCATTAAGCAAATAGTTTCCTACACTCATGAGAGTATCTCAAATTTCACATTACTTCCAATCTACAGACGTGGTAGATTTGCAAATCATTAGCGTCACCATTAGCAGGCAATAATGAACGAAGAGAAATATCACACGGAATCGAAAGGCTAGAAAGGAAAAAGGAAATCGTGAAAGGGATGAAATCGGAGATTTTGATTCTATGTACATTGAGTTCAGAATTCCAGAAGCTTGCGGAAACCGAATCGTAGGGTTCAAGCTCGCAATATCGTTTCACCGCCACCATTAGAGATCGATTTTGTGAAGGTTTCGGAAAAGTGGATGATATGGATTTGGTGAAGATTGATTTTGTGAGGGTTCAGGAAAAGTTCAAGATCGATTTAGGGATTAATGGAATTTGGAGATGTGGAGTTCAATTTGGGGAAGCTTGGGAAAGAGGGAATTGAGGGAAATTTTGGAGAAGGAGTTGGATAATGGTGTGAAATCCACGGCCAAACTCTCTTAAACAGGAGCTAAACATTTTAATTTACATTGGTTGTAATAAACGACTCTAATAGAATATAATAGAGGCGGTTCACTGTAACCGCCCCTAAGTAATTGTCGTAAAGAAGCACTTTTTTTGTAGTGCTTTAATGAATCTTTTAATAATAATAAATATCCATGCAGCAACTGATGAGACTAATTATGCAACCTTGTGCCGTCTTCACTATCACTTGGATTCCCAATGGTTCATTGTGCGACCTCGTGCTGTCTTGAATCATGTGCAAGAGGGAATTTGTTTTTAATAATTAAGAATAATAAATAACCCTCTTAATGAACTTTTGACTCCTTTCCAAGTGATTTTTCAATTCTTTCATTTAATTTTTAATCCTATTAAAACAATTTCATTTTTAAATTAAAATCAAGCAAACCACAATCATTTTCTATAAAGAACTACATGAATTTGAGTTCCCCATTACACTAGGAGATACGAAGACATGCAAGTCAAGCCAAACCTTTATATTTTGTAATTTAGTTTCTTTTCCTAATTTGTGAATATTTGTTTGCTTTTGCTTAAGGGGTAAAATAGATATCGTTTAGGTTATAAAATTTACACAATTAGCATAACATAACCATCTTAGGGAGGATGTATCTAGGGTGTAGTGGAATAAAATTTTCACCCTTCCTTATGCATGATCGACTCTCGAACCTTGCCTGGTTTTATAGACCATTTTATTTTTAAATCTTTTTAAACAATTTTGTCAGTCATTTATTCTACTCAATAAACAATTGATGGCAACTCCATTATTTTTTTAATTATTATTATCTGGCCACATCCGTCACGATTTTTTTTGGGGCATAACACTCACTTTATTTATCTCTTCTCAAACTATCTACATAACTATCCGGGCTGTATTGATGTATAAAGCTCGCACGCACATAAAAGAAACTTAAGTGGATAACAAATTAAGATACACAAATTTCTTTTAAAATGACATTGTAAATTTTGAAAAAAGAGACAATAATCTTATGCAAGGGACTCACAAACCCTTCGCAAGATTTTGTTGCATCTATCTTGCTTTCTCAATGATAGATACCACGTACTCCTTGGGTAACCAAAGTGGGTGAGATTTTTGATAATAACCTAATATTACATATTTTTCATACAAAAATAGGATTTTATGACGTCATGATATAAGTTAATTTTCTTATTTTAAGATATTAATGATTATTTGTTGAAAAAGACTAATTATTAATTAACTCTGATTATTACAGGATTTTGGCAAGATCCTATAAAGATATCAACAACCCAATTATGAAAGATTTTAGCAAGATTTCAGAAGATATCATCAACCCAGCTATGAAAGTTTCCTATTTTGAATCAATTTATAATTCTTGGAAGACTTTCCTTCTTATCTCACATTAATTAGAAAGAGGGAAAGAAATCTACTTTCCTTGTTACTCAAAAGTTGCACATTAAATGAGTTTGTAGATAAATAGGAAACCCTAGAAGAAAATCTTGCTAGAATTGTTGGTCTAATAAATTATTATAAATAGGAGGAGTAGCGGCCACAAGAGGGGAAGGAACACAGAAGAGGCTACATAGAAGTTGCACAAGAGGAGATAATGAAGTAAGGGGCAGTACTGATGCTGTCCCCTCAAAGTCAATCATGTTTTTCTCATGCTTTAAGTTTGTTTTTATTATCTGTGTGTTGGTTGTAATCGAATATCAATTGTGATTTCTAGATAGGGATATAGTTGATGATTTGACAAATTATAGTTAATTAGAAAAATAAAACATACCTTTCATAATTTTTATTAGAGCTTCATTGATAGATTTTCCGTGAATACATGCTTTGCTGCTAGATGTTCATGAGATAAATTATCTAAGAATAATATATTTAACATAGTTTATGTTAAAATTAATCATGGTGAATTCTGATCCTTAGTCAATTCATATTTAGTTAATTAGATTTATTATTTGTTTTACTTGCTTTTACTTTTTTTTTTATATCTTGATTATTTTGTTTGACTAGATTAGAAAAAAATTTCAATACCTAAAACTTTAACTCTAAGTCTCTGTGGGATTGACCTCGTATTTGCTGAACTGTACTAAAGTACGACTCGTGCACTTGCGAGTATTTTAAAGCTTATAAAATGTCACAAGTTTTTGGCGTCATTGCTAGGGACTTAAGTAGTTTAAAGTTTTAAGGTTTTTGTTAGATTTCTTCTTCTACTAGTTATTTTTTATATATAAAAAAATATTATTTTGTTTTATGTTGTCACAGTGCTCAATATGAATTACACTAATTGTGAGACGTGCTCATTATGTGGAAGCCCTATGCATGCTACATTTATGTGTCCCTTAAATAACTTAGAGAGGTCTTTTGCTAATTCATATTATGAGACATATAATTCTTATTGGCAAAATCATCATAATTTTTCATGGCAACAAAATTATTTCCCTAGTAACATGGGTGGTCAATATTTTGAAACTCATCAATTCTACTCACTTGCCCAAGGTTGCTATCAAACACCTTATTTTCCTACTCATATTGCAAATCAGTGTAGGCAGGAAGAGTCATTAGAGCATACATACAAGAGATGAAAAGTGTCACCCAAGAAAATGCCAATGATACCCAAGGCTACTATCAACCATCTTATTTCCCTATTCAGCTTGCAAGTCAGTCTTGGCATCAACCACCATTAGAGGAGACCCATAGAGAATTCATGCAAGATATGAAAAAAGAACATTCTAATGATATAGATAGGTTAGAAGCTCAAATTTTTCAATTAGCTACTCGGATGGTAGAGATAGATAAAGAGGAGTTCCCTAGCCAACCTTTCCTTAATATTGAAGAACAATATGTAGGGCTGTTAAATGGGCTGACCCGGCCCGTTTAGACCCACCCGCGACAGACCGAGACAAAATTGCTCGCATTTAAACGAGTTGCAAATTAGTCAGCCCGACTTGCCTTGCATCAACTTGTGGGCCTAAACAGGCTGGCCCGCGAAACTTTTTTTTTTAACTTGTAAACTTTGAAATAAATTTAAATGTAATAAAAATTTAAATTTAATAATCTCAAATTAAATATTACATTACATAGACATAGTATTGAATACTTTAATCTCATTTAAAGGGTAAGGGATAATTTAAACAAATAAATAACATAAACTTATGGAGTTTAACGAATATGTTTGTGTGTGAGTTGTATCATTACTAGCATGTATAGTACGTATATTTTGTATTTTTGTTTATGAAAAGACTGTTTAATTGACTTTTAAATTTTTAAATTGAAATTTTTTCTTTGGATACAAACAAATTGAAATTTTATTAAAAAATAAAAAGTTATGCGAGCGGCCCGCAGGTTAAACGGGCCGATCCAAAATCACCCGCGTTTTTACAAGCCACTAATTTTGAAACCCGACTCGCATAATTTATGCGGGTAAACGGGCCGGCCCTACGAGTTTGGCCCGTTTTGATGACCGTAACAATATGTAGGTAATGAAACATTTAGTTCTAGTAGGAAACATGAGCAAGTTGATGATAATGTTGTAGTACAAGTGGAAAAAGATGATGAGAAATCTAATAATGCTAATGGTTTTAGGGTTGAGCAAAATTTAGATGAGGATGAATCGTTCTCAAAGCTTAATGTGTTTGTCCCTAAAACTGAAATTGTAGTGCTTGAGATTGAGGAATTTGTGCCTAGGACCTTGGTAACTCATAGATTAGTAAACTCTAAAGACATTGCACAATTTGGTGTTATTTTTTAGGTATTCAAATAGGTATTATGTAATTTGTCTTTTCTATGTGTTATTAAACAGGAACCTATTTATTCTAAATTTCTAACAGATCTTGTCCTTGTGAAGATAAGATTAATTTATGATACTTTTGATTGAGGTGTGATAATATTTTCTTGTTACTATTTCAGTGCCTCAGCTTAAGTGCCTCTCAGAGTTCAAAGCCTTTGTATGAGGATGTGAATAGTGTCGACCAACAAAAAAAAAGTGTTTTTTTTCGTTTCTTAGTTTGCATATTTTTTTTATCCTTGTTGTTTTATTGCTAACACTTTTTAGGGTTAAGTAATCAAGTAATCTTTTTTTATTCCTCCCTTTTAATTGCTACAAATTTTAGGTACGTGACTCTTCCCCTTTATATTCTTTATTTTTATTCAAATATTTGTTTTCATTCATTTAATTAAGCATTAATTTTAAACATTGAGGACAATGTTTGGTTTTGATTAGGGGTGGGTGTCGCTTTAGTTTTAGTCATGTTTTCATTATGCTACTTCTGTGTAAATTTTTTTTAAATCATCATACTCAATCTATTGCACATTCACATAGCCACTTATGCATATTACTCTTTGTTAAAAGGTTGAATAATTAGAGAACTTGATGAGAATATGTGGATACAATTTTTACCCAGTGAGTTTTGAACCATTCTTTTATTGTGAGAGTGTTTTCTTGGCCATCCTATTTTCTTGTTACTCGCTCATAATTTTTTTATTTTTATTTTTTTACATCATTTCATTATTATTGTTTTTGGCTCAAGAGAAGCTTTTTATTGCACTCACATTTAATGTCATGGAAATTGGTTGAGTTATGTGTTTCCTTAAGAGATGATTTTAGGCCATGTTTCCTACTTTGAGCCTTTACATAATATTTTTTGTTCTTTCATATATTACCACTAGTCTCCCCATTGAGCCTTTATATTTAGCCTTTTTTCTTAACCATTTACCAAGTGTTTCAAGAAATAAGCGTTATTATTGTACTATGTGGTGGTATAAGGAGACTTTGAAAATAGAAAAAGAAGAGTGAGAAAGAAGAAAATAAGAAGAATAAAAAGTGATAATGTGAAAAAAATTTCAGAAAAAAAAAGAATGCAAAAAAAAGGTTTAAAAAAATGGGAGAAAAAGTGTGAAGAAAAAAAGAAAAGAAAGAAAGAAAGTGAAAGTTGGTTAAGTAAAAAAAAAAAAAAGAGGTTTGAAAAAAGAAGGAAAAAAAAGTTGTTGAAAGTGTATAAAAAGAGCTTTTAAATATTCTTGAAACACTTTGATACTTATTATTACCCTTTCACCTTTATCTTTCCCTTTTACCCACATTACAAGCTGATAAAAGTCCTATTTGATCTTATGGAATTGCATGGTTCTTTCAATGTACATGACAAATCTAAAAAGTGTGATATTTAGTCTTTTTCTTGGCATCCTTCCATGAAGCAATGTATATTTTTTCTTTGTTAAGCCTTTCTTCCTTATATTTTATATGTGAGATCTTTGATTTGATTTGTCCTACTCACATATACTAGCTGAGAGTGACACCTTACTTCTGAGTGATCTTTCTTATTGAGTGTGATACTTGTGAGGATTGCAAGTTGTTGAAATATGTTCTCTAATAAGGATTCTAGTTATGATGTTTTAAGACAATGGGTATATGTTGTAGTGGCTATATTATTCAAACACATTGAGTTTTAATGATTATTGAAATTTTTGTGACAGTTGTAGTGATTTGATTCATGACTGATATTCTAGAGTTGAGTTAAAATTGGAATTAATTTGAAATACTTTGATTTTGAGCATTGTTTAGAGTCGCTTTAATTGTTAGGGACTAGCAATAAGCTGATTGGGGGTTGTGATAATAGCCTAATATTACATATTTTTCATACAAAACTAGGCTTTTATTATGACCTAATATAAGTTAATTTTTCCTATTTTAAGATATTAATGATAATTTGTTGAATGTGACTAATTATTAATTAACTTTGATAATTACAGGATTTTGGCAAGATTCTATAAAGATATCAGCAACCCAATTATGAAAGATTTTGGCAAGATTTCATGAAGATATCATCAACTTAGCTATGGAAGTTTCCTATTTTGAATCAATTTATAATATTTGGAAGACTTTCCTTCTTATCTCACATTAATTAGAAAGAGGGAAAGAAATCTACTTTCCTTGTTACTCAAGAGTTGCACATTAAATGAGTACACAAATAGGAAACCTTAGAAGAAAATCTTGCTAGAGTTGTTGGTCTAATAAATTATTATAAATAGGAGGAGTAGCAGCCACAAGAGGGGAAGGAACATAGAAGAGGCTACACAGAAGTTGCACAAGAGGAGATAATGAAGTAAGGGGTAGTATTAATGTTGTCCTTCAAAGTTAGTATATGTAATTAGATTTTATGTACTAAGGGGATGATGAAACCCTGATTGTTTTAGCATTGTCTATGTTAGATTTTTATTACCCAGTTGTTTTATAGATTAAATGTTTATTGTTTCTATTTTTCTATCAATTAGTTTGAATAAATTTTTAAAGGCTAAAATGCACAGAACCCCCTCCAACTATAGGTCATCAGTAAAGAAACCCCCTGTGGTTCAAAACTCAACAACCCAACACCTTATGGTTAGAAAACTAAGTATCCCAACCCTTCTCTTAGGCTTCCGTGAGTATTTCTAATGGTGAACCATTCATGTGACATGCACATGTCATTTAAATCTATAAAATCCCTAAATTCTTTCCTCTCCAAAAAGTTTCTCTCTCACACAAGTTCATCAGAATTAAAGTGACCATAAACATCAACTTATTTTGAAATTTCAGTTGAAACCCAGGTAATCAAAACTTCTTGCATATTGGGCCGACCAGATATATACTTAAAATTTGCAACTTTGATTTGGGTGTTTACACTTAATAATCATTAGTACTGGATCTAGCCAGAGTTAAAGAAATCAAAGCATCTTTCTTTCTTATTCGTCAAGCTAGCCACGAATCCAATTGAGCACAATCTTGTCAAAATTTGAAACTTTACTATTTTGAGGGGCATTTGTGAGGTTTAGGACTACTTGTGATTGATTGGAGGGAGAGGAAGAGGAAGGAAAGAATAAGGTGATCCTTTTGCATTTCGCATTTTACTTTAGAAGCTGGATTTGATCTTTTTGTGCTTCTGAGCTTAGTCAAGCAAGATGATTAGTGTTGATGTCCCAACACCCATCAAAATCGGGATACTCATTCCCTGTATTCGGTAGATTTGAGCTTCTACGAAGCTGCATGTGTGAAAGATCCAAACTTGCAATCCTTTGATGTGAACATTCAAGAGCACACCAACAGGATGATCAACTCGTTTGCTTATGGGGTCCATATCTTTTGACTCACCTAAAGAAGTGACTGACAATCTGCTTGAAATGAACCTGGAAAACATAGGACTTTGAAAGCAAAAGTAGAGCATCCTTCGCCACCGCTAGTTGGAGTCACCGTCGCTGCCATGCCTCCCTCAGTCACCACAACAATACTTCCCTAGGGCATCCCCTCTCTTTTCAGATCCGTTCATTTCTCTTAGGCCCCAAAACACATAACACAAAGAAAAAGCAATAAGGGATCCTCTTTGTCTCGATCAGAGGCAATCATTTCTCAACAAGTATAGCTTTTTCTCCTTCAAAAATTCTTTGCTCTTCGTTTACTCTCCAAACCTACCATTTTTTCATATTGGGAATTCGCAAATTGCAAAAAAGATTGAGAGAGAAAGTTAACAGTTTTCTGATGAACTTGTGTGGGAGAGAAACTTTTTGGAGAGGAAAGAATTTAGAGATTTCAGAGATTTAAGTGACATGTGCATGTCATGTAAATGGCTCACCGTTAGAAATACTCACGGAAGCCTAACAGAAGAGTTGGTATACTTAGTTTTTTAAACATAAGGTGTCGGGTTGTTGAGTTTTGAACCACAGAGGATTTCTTTACACATGACCTATAGTTGAGGGGGGTTCTGTGCATTTTAGTCATTTTTAAATGAGTTCAATCATGTTTTTCTCATACTTTAAGTTTGTTTTTATTATCCGTATGTTGTGAAATAACCAAGTGAAACACAAGAAGGGGGGTTGAATTGTGTTTCTTAACCCTTTTTGAAAATTAATAAAAGATTTTCCTTTTCAACAGAAAATTGAACACAGCGAAGGATAAAGTTTGACAAGTAAAGAACTTAGAACCAACACGGCTCAGTCCTATTGGACTCTAAGGATTTTGAAAAGACTTTTAAGAAAACCGTTAACACGTTCTAAAACCAATTAAAAGGTCTTTGTTAATAAACACAATAGTAAACCCCAGAGGTTAGTGAATATAATAAAAACACTAGAAGAGAAGAGAAGCTTACACACGAGATTTATCCTGGTTCACTCTTATCAACCAAGAGCTACGTCCAGTCCCTTCAACCAGAAGGATTTTCCAACTAATCTTTTTCGAGATTACAAGTATTATACACCTCTTCAGGTAACAAGTATTTTCAACCTCTTCAGGTTCAATCACACAAGTATTCTTTTACACACAGCCTCTTCAGGCTTACAACGCAAAAGTGAATAAGTATAAGAAGATGAATGCTTGAGTTTTAAACTCACTTAACAAATGATAATAGACAATAGAAATCTCAAGGCTTTTTCTTTTTACACGTATATGATAATCCAAAAGGAAATAAAGCTTTTTAGACTTTGTAAGATGCTTTGGCAAAGATATCTCTATCTTTCAAGTGCTGCTTCTTCTCTTTATATGTAAGAACAAATTGAGCAGACTTCAAGAGCTATATCCTCCAACGGAAACATTTATTACCGTTCTGAGTAGCATTAAATGCATCTACTGGAAAAGTGCTGAACTTCTTCTGACGGTGACTTTTATTCTCTGAGATTTCCAATCAGTGAAAACAAAGTCCTGATTTGTCTAAGATTGCAGAAGGTTTCTTATTTGCAGATCTTTGTAGTTGTTAGATAATGTCAGCAAAAGTGGCTTAGTTGACTTCTTACGTCACGTAGAGAGTCGTCGTAGTTCTTTTCTAGCATTTAATGAGGAACAGTTCTTCATTTTTGAATTTTAACTTGGACGAAGGCTTGAGCTTGAACTTTGTAATAGAGAAATGAGTCTAAGCTTTGGCAAAAGGATAGTATTGGACGAACCAATAAAAATAGTAACAGTATATAAGACAGTTATTGGACGCACAAAGCATTTTTAGACATTCATTGGACGCACCAAGCATTTTTAGACATTCATTGGACGCACAAAGCATTTTCTTTAAGCTCAGAGCAGAAAGGACGCACATACAAGTAGCGATTTGTTAATACTATGTCGAAACACTTACTTGTTCAAACTAAATAAATATTTTTGTTATCCTCAAAACTTAAACAGGGAAGGCTACAACTTTTTAAGATTTAGTGCTTAAACCTTTTATAAGATTTTGGTTTCAACAATCTCCCCCTTTTTTATGATGACAAAAACTATTAATTTGATTGAACACAGATTCCTTTTAAAACAAAATTTGCTCCCCCTAAGAAAAACATTTCAAAGAGATGAAACTCAGAGTCTGTTGGACGCAAATTCGATTGGACGTAGTACACGAAATATATTTTTAAGAAACAAGTTTCAAGAGCAAGTAACATGATCTCTGTATAGAAGATTAGTACTTTAAGAGAGAAACGTTAACAGAGACAATACCTTTTGAAAAGAAATAAACCATGCTAATATTTAGAGCAGATCCTTCACAGCAACACAGTGTATTAGCAGAGTATTCATAATTTCAATTAAAGCATTTATATAAGGGCAACAGAATAAACGAGACAAGGATAATGAAACAACCAGATGAAAAAAAAATTCACAGTTTCATTGAATCAATTTAAATTATACAACAAGTTTGTAACAAGTCAAATTCCCATTATTCTCCCCCTTTGTCATCAGACAAAAAGAAAGAAAGACATCATTGTCAAAAAAAATTTGGCTAAAAAAAAAATAAAAAAAAATCAAGAGGAAGAAGGTGGAGGAGGAGGAGGTGGCCCTTGTTGAAAAAGAGATTTGAGGAGGTCTTCAACTCTCTTATACATCAAGTCCATTTGATTATTCACGTAGGCCTGAAAAGCTGGGGGCACTTGGGTGAGAGTGTCAGCAGAAGGTTGTGGTTCCACAATAGCTAACTCAGTGGTAGAAGCAGGAGGGGTCACATCCATTTGCTGCACAACAGATTCAACTTCGTCTTCAGACAGAGGAAGGTCAACATCCCAAGGAAGAGAAGTTCTCCGGTATCCAAACATTTGATCCCAGGGATAAGGCCTGCCTATGTTGTCAGACGGAGGTCCAGAGACATAGCTTGGACAAGAGAAGATTGTTGGCACCTTGGCGAGTTCGTAGGCGATCCAAGAAGATCATCTACCATAAAGATAGGACGAAAACACTGGAAGCTCTGACCAGGCACAGTTATAGTATCTTCCTTATCTTCATCACTTAGACCTGAAGAAGACGCTTGTTGCTCACATTCCCAAATGTGCTTTTCCTAGAAGGTCTTAGCCTCGTTCTCCTCAGCTTCTCCTTTATTCGAGACTTGCCACAAGAAATCAACATCAACATCAACATCAGGGGAACGTAAGCTCCCAAAATTTGGTTTAAAGTTGATAGGCTTGGGAAAGGTGGCTTGGCTTCTGTACTTTTTCAAGTCTTTGTTTTTATTTAAATCCACCATTGGCAACCTTGGACAAACCCGATCCGGCTGAATCTTGATGGCAGTTGCAGAAGAGATGATCAGTGAAGGGGGTACAAATCTCATATCCTTCAACAGAAGACTCCCCTTAATGACACTGACAAGGATGGTGTCATAAGGACTCGCAAACTGTCCCATTTCTTCCAAGGATGGTTTGAAGGAGAGGTCACTAGGGAAGATGTGAACTTTTGTTGAGCAACCATCACAGCACCGGGAGCGTCTTGCTGTGAGTGGGAGAGAAGAGTCCTTGGATTCCCAAGGAGGGATAATGTGGGGAGTAACGCCCACAGAGAAGGGGTTAAGGTAGGAGGAGTTGAAGAAGGTCTTTTGAGAGGGTGAAGGTGAAGGAGATTGGAAAGGTATGATGTGAGTTTGAGAAGAAGGTTCAATGTTTAAGGGAGAGGAAGTTATTTGAGAAGTTGGGAAGGAGGTTTATGGTTCTGGTTGAGAAGAGGGTAAAATGGAGGAAGAGGGAATGGAAGGAAGGGGTTCCTTAGGAATGGACGCAAGCTTGGAAGAGGGTTTCCTTGTGATGGGTAGCTTCATCCGGGTTCCCTTTGGAATGCTCGCAATGGATGCAACCTTCATCCTTTTAGCGATGGGTTGGTCATCTTCAGAGTCATCGTCCATTATGAGTCTCCGCTTGGGAATGGCTTGGACGGATGGTGATTTCTTCTTTAGACTCTCAGCCTTTGCAGGAATTAGAGGCTCTTTCTGGTCCAGAAAATCTTGGATGCTTTGAAGTTTCATCCTTAGAAGATTGCTTCGTCCAAAGATTTGTTGCTCTTGGATCCGTCCAAAGATCCTCTTCTTCTCTTCAACATCTTTAGTCTCATGGGGACTAAAGATACCTTGATCTCTGAAGATCTTGGTTAGTAGGACACCATACGAGATGGTGGTTTTCTTCCCTTTTCCTTGTACACTTCTCTTGAAGTTCTTAAAAAGCAGGGAAGGGAGATTGACCTGTTGACACAACATCAGATGACACAGGCAGAAGGCATGAACTGTAGATACTGAATCTTTGGACCCTGCCTTGTGGAGTACTGCCTTGTTCAGAAGTTGATGCAAAACTCTTGCCTTGTCATTCATCTTGGAAGCAGTTATCTTCCCTGTGGATGACTCCTTTAGTAAGGTGTCAAGAACAGCATCAGTTCCCCCAAAAGCTTTTTCCCAATCTGAAGTGATGGTGGCTCCTTCCAACCAACATTGGGTGGCGTTGGAGATGGTTACCTCTGAAACCACAACAGGTTTTCCCAAAACACACCCTTTGACTTCTGTCGCAGACACGGATGCGTCTTTCCAGAACATTTTCACCAATTCCGGATAAACCTCCACCGGTTCTCTGAAGTAACTATCCCAACCAGCACCAACGAGACAATCTTTGATATCTATTCCACATTCTGCTAAAATTGAAGTTTGGAACGAGTATTCAACCGATACCTCGGCTCTTTCAACATCAAGGGTCTTTCCTCCGGCCATTTCTCAGGGTTAAGGAAATTTGAGAGAGAGAGAGAAATTTGCTAAGGTTCTTTTTGCAAAGGTTTTCTTTCAAGGCTTGAAGGCGTAAAAATTTGATCTTGTAAAGAAGGAAAATATTTATAGAAGAAGGTTGGTTTTTACACTGAAAGGTTTCTTGAAAGAAAACGAATCGTTTTTCCCTTTTTTTTAAAAAAACAAACACATTAAATGTGTATTAAAAGCAACATCACGTCCACGATAAAAAGTTACTTTTGTGACCTTTCAAAAACTGACTCAGCGTGGGAAATTTGAAAAGTTTCAAACAAGATAAATGCAAATGATTTATGTCTTATCAAGAAATTTACCACACCATTTAACAAGTACACAGCATTTTGGACGCAGATCTTCAATGGACGCAAGAAGTATTAATTCTTTACAAAATGCATACTTAGATGTTTTCGAATAAGAGTGAATCTATCCTCTGAGAGAGGTTTTGTGAAAATATCTGCCCATTGATGATCTGTATCCACATATTGAATATCAAACACACCTTTACGAATATAGTCTCTTATAAAGTGATGTTTGATTTCAATGTGTTTTGCCCTTGAGTGTAGTATAGGATTTTTTGATAAGTTAATTGCAGCAGTATTATCACATAGTAAAGGAATCTTACTTTCAAAGACGTTGTAATCTTCTAATTGATGTTTGATCCAAAGTAGTTGAGAGCAACAATTGGATGCAAAAATATATTCAGCTTCAGCTATTGCAGCTTCAGCTGTTGATAGAGCAATTGTGCTTTGTCTCTTGCTGGACCATGATACTAGATTTCCTCCAATGAAGTGACATCCTCCACTTGTACTTTTCCTTTCGATTCTATCTCCAAAGATAGTCAGCATCACAAAAACCAACTAATCTGTACTCATGAGATTTCTTAAATACTAAACCCAGATTAGTAGTTCCTTTCATGTATCTGAAAATTCTTTTTACAGCAATTAAGTGTGACTCTCTAGGATCAGATTGAAAACGTGCACAAAGACACACACTAAACATTATATCAGGTTTGGATGCAGTGAGATATAAGAGTGATCCGATCATACCTCTGTATACCTTTTCGTCCACCTTTTTATCCTTATCGTCCAATCTTACTGTGGACGACGGATGCATTGGTGTGCTCATTGTTTTGCAATCGTCCAATTTGAATTTCTTCAGAAGTTCATTTGTGTATTTTGTCTGATGAATGTAGATTTCGTCCAATGTTTGCTTCACTTGCAAACCCAGAAAGAATTTTAATTCTCCTATTAAACTCATTTCGAACTCCTTCTGCATCATATTGGAGAAATCCTTGCAAAGAGATTCATCAGTAGCTCCAAAGATAATATCATCAATATAAATTTGAACTAAAATGAATTTCGAGTTTTTGTCTTTTTGAAAAAGAGTAGTGTCAACTTTTCCTCTAGAAAAACCGCTTTCTATTAAAAAAGTGCTTAACCTTTCATACCAGGCTCGAGGAGCTTGTTTTAAACCGTACAAGGCCTTTTTCAATTTGAACACATGCTCAGGGAAATTTTCATCCTCGAAACCAGGTGGTTGTTTAACGAAAACTTCTTTATTGATTATACCATTTAGAAATGCTCTTTTTACGTCCATTTGATATAGTCTCATGCTATGATGAGCAGCAAATGAAAGTAAGATGCTTATGGCTTCTAGTCTAGCTACAGGAGCAAAGGTTTCAGTGAAATCAATACCTTCTTGTTGTGAGTAACCTTGGGCTACCAACCTTGCTTTGTTTCTCACAACCTTACCATCTTCGTCCAATTTGTTTTTGAATATCCATTTTGTGCCGATGATGGACTTGTCTTTAAGCTTTTGAACCAGCGTCCAAACATCATTTCTTTTAAATTGATTTAGCTCTTCTTGCATGGCTAAGATCCATCCTTCGTCCTGTAGTGCTTCTTCTATTTTTCTTGGCTCCATTTCAGAGATGAAGGCTACATTTGAGTATTCTCTGAAGGTAGATCTTGTACGCATTTTATCATCTGGATTACCAATGATTTGGTGTTCTGGATGATAAGTTTTGAAGTGCCAGCTTCTTTGACCATCGATTGTTTCTTCTTTTCTTTCATCGTCCAATGCTTCTTTGTTTTGGGTTCTTTGATCCTTCTCCTTTGTCTTTTAGGTTTAATTCTGCAAAGGACTCGTCAAGCTCTGACAAATCATTATCAGGCTTTTTGTCATTGAATTTAACATGAACAAATTCTTCAACAGTTAAGGAGCGAGAGTTATATACTCTATATGCTTTAGATGTTTCTGAGTATCCTAGGAAAATACCAGAGTCAACTTTAGCATCAAACTTTCCTAAAGAATCCTTAGTATTCAAGATAAAGCATTGACAGCCAAAAGAATGAAAGTAAGAGATGTTGGGTTTTCGTCCTTTCCACAATTCATATGGAGTCTTGTTTAAAAGAGGTCTAATATATATTTTGTTTTGAATATAACATGCAGTGTTAACAGCTTCAGCCCAGAAGTGTTTGGAGATTGAGTTGTCATTGAGCATTGTTCTAGCCATCTCTTTAAGAGATCTATTTTTTCTTTCTACCACACCATTTTGTTGTGGTGTTCTTGGGGTAGAGAAGTTGTGATGAATACCGTTTTCTTCACAGAACAATTGGAAGCTCTCATTCTCAAATTCTCCTCCATGATCACTTCGGATTGAGTTGATACACATGCCTTTTTCACTTTGAATTCTTTTACAGAAAATAGAGAAGACTTTGAAAGACTCATCCTTGTGAGCTAGAAACATAACCCATGTCCATCTAGTATAGTCATCTACTATGACCAATCCATATTTCTTTCCATTTAGTGAAGAAGTTCTTGTTGGACCAAATAGATCAAGATGTAACAATTCTAGTGGTCTGGAGGTGGAAACGATGTTTTTGGATTCAAAAGAGTTTTTGATTTGTTTCCCCTTTTGACATGCTTCACAAAGAACATCTAATTTGTACACAAGCTTTGGTAGTCCTCTTACGAGGTTATGCTTATTTAGTTTAGAGATTAATCTCAAACTTGCATGACCAAGCTTCTTGTGCCATATCCACTGTTCTCCTTTTATGGAAACTAGACATGATACATTTTGATCTGAAAGATCTTCCAAGTCAATTTTATAAAGATTGTTTTGCCTTTTAGCAGTGAAGAGTATGGATCCGTCAGAGTTTTTAACTATACATTCTCCTTGATTGAATGAAACATTAGATCCACTATCACATAATTGACTAATGCTAAGCAGATTATGTTTCAATCCTTCAACTAGAAGAACATTATCGATAGAGGGAAAAGGATGCTTACCAATCTTACCTATTCCAACTATTTTACCTTTCTGATTTCCTCCAAACGTGACGGAGCCTCCTGAATTAGTTTTGATGTCTTGGAACATAGACCTTTCTCCCGTCATGTGCCGTGAGCATCCACTGTCCAGGTACCATGACAGATGTCTTTTTCTTGTTGCTAAGCACATCTGCAAGAGGAATTATCATATCCTTAGGTACCCATATCTTTTTGGGTCCTTTTTGGTTAGCTCTTGGAGATCCATAATATTTTGACCTTTTATTAAAGAGATCTTTAGAGGAAGGGTAAACGTTCTTATAACCATTCTTAAAAGATTTAGGTTGGGTAGTAGTTTTTTGAAAAAAATTTTTATCAGTATCTTGATATCCCAATCCAGATTTGTCACGAGGATCTCTTGAATACCTGAGTAAAATGTTTAGGTTGGTGCTTTTCACAAATTTACTGAGGTCCTCCGTTAATTCTTTTACCTCAGTATGAAGTTTATCAACTTCATCTGAAGTGTTGGACTCAGAGGATGTTTTTAAAAGAGCATTTTCGATTTTTAATTTTTCACAATAAATTTCAAGTTCTTGTTTTCCTGAAGACATTTTTCCATATTCTTTGGTTAATTTTGAAAACTTCCTTTTCAGGGATTTATATTCAACTGCTAAAATAGATGAATTATTTAACAACTCATCAAATGCATTCTGAAGATCAAGATCACAGTTTGTTACCTCATCTTCTTCTTCTTCTGTCAAGGTGTTCGCCATGAGACATAGATTTGCTTCTTCTTCTGCTTCTTCTTCATCATCAGTAGTTGAAAGATCAAGATCTTCCCAGGTGGCCATTAATCCTCTTTTCTTCTTTGGAAAGAATCTCCTTTTCTCTTTCTCCTTGTTTAGTGAGGGGCATTCCGCTTTAATGTGTCCGGGCTTCTTGCATTCATAGCATATGATTGGACTCTTGTCTTTGTTTCTGTTCTGTCCTTTGGTGACCTTCGTCTAAAGTGCTTTCTCCGCATACCTCCTTTCTTTTTCCACATTGCTTGTATCTTTCTAGAGATGAAAGATAACTCGTCATTATCAGATATATCATCTTCAGATGACTCGGCCTCGTCTGATGATTTTTCAGCTTTAAGTGCTTTGGGCCTTACTTGCCTTTGTGAGCTTTAAGGGCAATTGATTTCCCTTTTCTTGAGCTTTCCTCTTCTTGAAGTTCCAGCTCATGAACTTTAAGAGAACCCAAGAGTTCCTCCATGGTAAGAGAAGCTAGATTCTTTGCTTCCTGTATGGCAGTAACCTTAGGTCTCCACTGTCTGGAAAGGCTCCTTAGAATTTTTCTGATATGATCTTGATTATCATAGGTCTTTCCCAGAGATCTCAAGCCATTGATTATTGTTTGGAATCGTCCAAACATTTGATCAATGTTTTCATGCTCTCCCATTTTGAAGAGCTCATACTGGTGAACCAAAGATGCTTATCTTTGATTCCTTGACTTGAGATAAGCCTTCATGTGCTAAGGCCAAGGTATCCCATATCTCTTTAGCTGTTTCACAGCTATGAACTTTATCGTGCTCTGATCTGGTGATGGCACACATAAGATAATGTTTGGCTTTTGAGTTAAGCTGATGTCTGGTTCGTTGTCTTTCTGTCCATTGCGGTCGAGGAAGTTCCTGTCCTTCTGCGTTGGTGGGTATTTGATATCCATTTTGAACTAGGTCCCAAATGTTCATATTTTGGGCATCAAAAATGCAATCATTCTCTTCTTCCAAAGAATCATAGTCGTTTCCATTGAATAGAGGTGGTGCATTCCTTTGCTTGTCCTTCGTTCTCCATTTAAGGGTGTACTGGATCTTTTTCCTCTGCACTGTTAGATGCTCAACCCAAGAGGCTGAGCTCTGATACCAATTGAAATAACCAAGTGAAACACAAGAAGGGGGGTTGAATTGTGTTTCTTAACCCTTTTTGAAAATTAATAAAAGATTTTCCTTTTCAACAGAAAATTGAACACAGCGAAGGATAAAGTTTAACAAGTAAAGAACTTAGAACCAACACGGCTCAGTCCTATTGGACTCTAAGGATTTTGAAAAGACTTTTAAGAAAACCGTTAACACGTTCTAAAACCAATTAAAAGGTCTTTGTTAATAAACACAATAGTAAACCCCAGAGGTTAGTGAATATAATAAAAACACTAGAAGAGAAGAGAAGCTTGCACACGAGATTTATCCTGGTTTACTCTTATCAACCAAGAGCTACGTCCAAATTCCTTCAACCAGAAGGATTTTCCAACTAATCTTTTTCGAGATTACAAGTATTATACACCTCTTCAGGTAACAAGTATTTTCAACCTCTTCAGGTTCAATCACACAAGTATTCTTTTACACACAACCTCTTCAGGCTTACAACGCAAAGGTGAATAAGTATAAGAAGATGAATGCTTAAGTTTTAAACTCACTTAACAAATGAGAATAGACAATAGAAATCGCAAGGCTTTTTCTTTTTACACGTATATGATAATCCAAAAGGAAATAAAGCTTTTTAGACTTTGTAAGATGCTTTGGCAAAGATCTCTCTATCTTTCAAGTGCTGCTTCTTCTCTTTATATGTAAGAACAAATTGAGCAGACTTCAAGAGCTATATCCTCCAACGGAAACATTTATTACCGTTCTGAATAGCATTAAATGCATCTACTGGAAAAGTGCTGAACTTCTTTTGACGGTGACTTTTATTCTCTGAGATTTCCAATCAGTGAAAACAAAGTCCTGATTTGTCTAAGATTGCAGAAGGTTTCTTATTTGTAGATCTTTGTAGTTGTTAGACAATGTCAGCAAAAGTGGCTTAGTTGACTTCTTCTGTCACCAAGAGCTGTCAGAGTTCTTTTCTAGCATTTAATGAGGAACAGTTCTTCATTTTTTAATTTTAACTTGGACGAAGGCTTGAGCTTGAACTTTGTAATAGAAAAACGAGTCTAAGCTTTGGCAAAAGGATAGTATTGGACGAACCAATAAAAATAGTAACAGTATATAAGACAGTTATTGGACGCACAAAGCATTTTTAGACATTCATTGGACGCACAAAGCATTTTCTTTAATCTCAGAGCAGAAAGGACGCACATACAAGTAGCGATTTGTTAATACTATATCGAAACACTTACTTGTTCAAACTAAATAAATATTTTTGTTATCCTCAAAACTTAAACAGGGAAGGCTACACCTTTTTAAGATTTAGTGCTTAAACCTTTTATAAGATTTTGGTTTCAACATGTTGGTTGTAATCGGATATCAATTGTGATTTCTAGATAGGGATACAGTTGATGATTTGAAAAATTACAGTTAATTAGAAAAATAAAACATACATTTCATAATTTTTATTCGAGTTTCATTGATAGATTTTTCGTGAATACATGCTTTGCCGCTAGATGTTCATGAGATAAATTATCTCAAAATAATATATTTAACATAGTTGATGTTAAAATTAATCTTGGTGAATTCTAATTCTTTGTCAATTCATATTTGGTTAATTAGATTTATTATTTGTTTTACTTGCTTTTACTTTTATTTATTTATTTTTATATCTTGATTATTTTTGTTAGACTAAATTAGAAAAATTCTTCAATACCTAAAACTTTAACTTTAAGTCTCTGTGGGATCGATCCCGTATTTGCTGAACTGTACTACCATACGACTCGTGCACTTGCGAGTATTTTAAAGCTTATAAAAAAGTCACAACAATCTTTCTTACACAAGTTAGGACTACTTTGAACATATTTTTCTTTTTGAATATTTCCACCTATTTATATAATTGGGTAAAATACACTTTACTACCCTGTTGTTAAAGCCTTTCTCAAATAACTCTTCTCAATAATTTTTTTAATCACTTAACACCTCTCTTGTTTGGATTACGTTAAAAATATTTGATTTTGTGTAAAATGTAACGATGGTTAACCCATGTAAGAAGCACGTGTTAGTTATAGGAAATGTGATATTCCACATTCACTATCACATCAAACAGTTCCTCCATGATTTAATTGTTTGGTTATTGTGTTGATGAAAGCACCCACAAATCCCCTGATGTTTCCATCAACACAATAACCAAGCAATTGAATTATAGAGAAACTGTCTGATGCGGTAGTAAATAAGAAACGTCACATTTCTAATAACCAAAGGCCGTGGGTTAACCATTGTTACATTTCACAGAAAATCAAACATTTTCATTGTGATCCAAACAAAAGGAGTTAAGTGATAAAAAAAGTTATTGAGGACAGTTATTTGAGGAAGGCCTAAACAATATGGTAATAAAGTGTATTTTATCCAATATAATACAACTCCGATTTTAAGCTGTGAGGATTAGTAGGAAGAAGTCGTTTTCTTTTAATGCTAAAGGGAAAATTGCTGTGTTGAAAGTATTGCTGTCAACTGTGTCAAAGAAATCGGACAAAGAGAAAATTCAAATCCATGATCACCTAGTTTCCGAGCAAACTTGTAACTACGATGCAAAGGCAATGAACAATCATTCAAAAAAGAAAAAAATGAAAGAGATATAGAAATGGGAAAGACATGGTCAGATACGCGTTTCCCATATAAGTGCTATTTTCCCATTAGCATACCATCACCACAAAATAGTCTGCCAAACAGCATTTAAGTCAAAATATGGAAATAGACAATTACGTGTTTCCCAAATAAGTGTTATTTTCCCATTATCATACCATCACCGCAAAATAGTCTGCGAAACAGCATTTAAGTCAAAATATGGAAATAGACAATTCCAAGGAACCGAAAATAAAAAGGAAAAAAAGAAGGCTACGATTCCCAATTTACTAACGAAATCCATCTACAGGGAATTTCATCAAACCTTGATGCCTTTCAGAGGTACGTTCAAAGAAGCTACCATGAAACTCAGAAAGAAGTGTAGTAAGAACAGGGAATGAAAAAAGAAGTTAGGAAACAGACCATGCGAAGACTTCAAAAAACAGCAGCGTTTTTAAAGTCATAAAATAAGGAAAAAGGCAAGACTAAAATAAGAGGGAAAAACTTATGAGACAGCAGAAGGCATATATGGATGCCTATAATAACTATATATCAGTTTTCTGAACCTAATATTAACTAGAATAATCTCATATATAGTAAAGGGCAGAATATTAGAATGGGGTTGATGATAATTCAGAACGCAGGTCAGATTTTTTTGCCAGCTAAATACACGGGAAGAAGTTCAATTACTAGCTGAAAACCCAAATTTTATAAGATGAAGGTAAACTTTCTAGCCAAGTGACTAGACCGCTATAAATAATTTTGGACTTTCAAAGGCAAGACTAATGACACTGGCTTGAACCTAGAATGTAATATACACAGAAGAGCTCTCACATGGCTGGTCCAAATAAATCAAGGTGATTGCAAAATCACAATTCAAAGATGATATATGTTTGGGTTTCCAGTAGAAAGTGCTAGAATTAAATTTTATTTCAAGGTAAGACGAATTTGTGCTCTTTCTAACAGAAAAACACATACGAGTACCTATGGGTTACAAAATAATAAATCTAATCATTTTTTGGATGAAAACCAACAAAACATTATGTGTTCTACAATATGTCAAGTGAGAGGAGAACAACCAAATTATAACAGATATTGCAAAAAATATCGATACCATTTTAGGTTACACGGTATCCATATAAATTGATGTTAAACTCGTTGACTGTCAATTGTCACAACAGGGTATATGGAGTTCTTATTTAGCAAGTAAAAAGTATTAACTAGAACTAGGGATCATTTGGTGTGTTGAGCGTAACCAGGTCTATGTATCTGACCAACAACAGCCCAAGAAAAATGAAAATAAGCAAAGATGTCTACAAGACAATATATGCCGACTTACCATTTCTAGATCAACTTTTCTTATAGAACAAATTACTAGTCAAGGAAATCACTTAAGTCATAAGATGGGTTTCAAATATATAAATTCAAATTTGCTATAGAAAACTAATATACGATGCATAGAACTAACCACAGTAAAACTATATGACAGCAAGTCTGAAAGAGGATATAAAATTTGATCCCTTTAAACAAGTGTGATCCATATGGTTCAACAATTATATGAGAAAAAATGACAAGATTCAATTATGTAACAGAATCAAAATAAATCTAAATTATAAAATTCTGATTATAGCATATAGATATATGTCATCTGTATAAGCTCATCAAACATAAGAATCTTCATTTCCTCCAACAACAGAGTGAGCAACTTGAACTCTTCTGCATCCGTGCCTATCTATATACACTCTCGTCCTTCAAGAAAAACCATTTTATGCTAGTGACCAAATTCATTATATCTAACCTATTAAAATCTATTGTATACATTAGCTATGAAATTGTTTACTAAGTGGCAGCTATGAACATGTAGCTAGACCATCTTGTGGTAGCAACCGCCCTTCTCGATCCAGTGTCTCCTTAACTGCCCGATAAAACTCTATCCATGAAGAAGAGTAGGAATCCACAGGACCCCATAAAAATGTAGGATTTGGACTTGCAGGGCAGGCAGTAACCAAATCCAAAACTGAAACTGGTTTGATGGTCTGTGGAAAATTGAATGCTAAATTATCAACTTTGTGTTCATAAATTTTGCCATTTCTGTCCAATTTATACCGTGAAGTACCCTGAAATTCCCCTTTAGCCTCCCATGGAACCCGAGGCACACCCCTCAGGTTCCACCTAATCAATATCACATTCTCTGAAGGCTGCCATATCCGGTATACATCCAGAGCAATGTCACGAAACAGAATTTTACCATGAAACCTCAATGCCCAAAAGATCAATTTGTACTTTTGAATACCAGTAAATGTGTTCAAAGGGTCCATGAATGTTATATCATGCCTGAAATGATCAAATTCCACATAAAAATTCCACTGTTTTCCTCAGAATTTTTTAAAAACTTAAAAAATAAAGTTAAAAAAAAAAATACCCCAAAGAAGGGAACTCGAAGACCCAGATGAGAAAATTACCTGTAAATGTCATAGTTGAGGTCTTTGATGAAGATCAGGGGCATATCCTCACGGAGGGTCCTCACAGCTAGGCCAAGATTGACATAGAATTCATCCTTTTGCTGCTGCTGCTGCTTATCTTGAGCACCTGGTGGTGTGTTGACCTGGGCAACCCGTGCAATGGAACTTTGGAGGGTGGCCAGTGGAGAACAGGAGGTGAAAGATAAAAGATACTGAGAACTGGGTTTTGCTGATGAGAGCGTTTGGTGAAGGTGTTTGTCTTTGGATTTGGATTGGGGTAGCAGCGAAGGTGGAAGGTTGGATAGAAGAAAAGCCATAGCCTTTAATGCTCAATGGTTTTCAGAGATATTAGGTTTTCATTTGATTGAGAGAGAAGAGACTTGTGCTGCTTTTGTTTTCTTGTGTTTGTGACTGTTGAAGCAAATTTTGAGGCTGTAGCTTGCCGGCAATTTTGAGTGGTTTTGAACATGGCCATGAAATCGATTGAATAAAATATTAAAACCATTGGCTTTTTTGCATATTGCTCCCTGCATTTTGCAGTATTTTCCTTCCAAAAGAGAAATAAAAATCTTTATGAAAAGGCACTACAAAAAATTTTCTTTTTAAAAAACTAATATCTCGAAAGACATCTTATAAGAAATTAAAACTACAAAGAATTTATAAAAAAAGCTTCTGGAACGGTATGATTTATGAGATGGGCAATGTTTATCTTGTAGCGTGAGTTTACATTTGTATTGGGAGAATTTGATTCCTCTCCATAGTGAATTGACAAAACTTCTAATTCAAGTTCAATTGATTTATCCGTTTAAATTAATTGGTTAAATTAAATGAAGTCATAAAATAATTCATATGTAATAATATAATATATATAAAAATATTTATAAAATGTAAAAAATTTTGAATTTTCCTTTTTAAAGAAAACTAATGGTTGGATGGTTCAACATAATGATCTAGGCTATTCAACTGAGTTTTGATTGGTTTTGATCACTTTTGACTACACCAAAGTGGTATAACTGTAAATTCAATTATGAGACTGAACCATAACTGTCTAAGTATCTAATTCACAGTCATACTGATCAGATCATCTAGTTCGATTCGATTATGACAAAACTAATTCCCTATACCTTGATCTTACAAAAATCTAGGAATGAATGAAAATTTCAATACCCATACAAGTGTGACCGTACACCATATATGTAAATCTATAATTAAAAGATAATAGAACTTAGCATAACTTTCTATTGTGCTTCTTGAAAGTGAATTTGATGGATATGGGTCCTATAAAGTGAAGGATGTACTTTAAATAGTAAAGTGTATAATTGTAACCATTGATGAGAAAATACATGAATTACATATTATGGATTATGAGAACTTACTCCCTTGACTTTTTCATCAAAGATTATAATTCTACACACTACTCTCTAAAATGTAACTCTCACTTTAAAGGATACAAATTTGAATTTGATAAATCAAATGATATTGGAGAAAATTAAGCACCAAACTCTTTGCATTACACGTGATTTAAAACAATGTATGATTAATTAATTCAATAGATGACTAATAAGTTATTTAATATTGTGGGTTAGGTAATTAAAACACATTTTGAAAATGTTATTAATTAAATTTAAACGTGATTAATGTATAATATTTTGAGATAATTGATGGTGAGAACTAGATTACTACAAAGTTGATGGATCAACTAACCACTTTATGTGGTTATTTAATTCAAACATTGAATTGAATAATATATTTAAGTGATTATTTGATACTTTGATCAATTAATTTGAGACACTTATGTTAGCTTTGTATTCAGCTTTATTAGATGTTTATTGTGCCCAATATTAGTATTTTAGATGAGTTTAATGTTGTTGGGCTTCATTGGGTTTTAATGCAAATATTGAATAATTTTCGGATTTTGATACATTTTGACCTTTCTTCCTTGGTTAGGCCATAACTTGGGACTCGGTGATCCATTTGAGGTGATCTTAGTGTCTTTGGAAAGCTAAGACAAGGCTCTACAAGTTTTATGAAGAACTCAAGAGCTGGATCGGACTTCTAGGGGTCCAAAATATCCCTGCAATGCAGAGTGGGTTTGCTGTCACGAAAATCTGGGCAGTGTGTACATATTGGACTACATAGTGAGCTATAGGCCTCCTCTTGGGTTGAAACTTGGCCATTGGAAAGATAAGACCCATATCTCCAACTTCACTGAAGACATTTAGTCAATAGATATCGTTTTAGGCATGATTATGAAGTTACAAGTTGGTTTGAATTTGGAAACTTGTTCTGCCAACCTAACTTGAGGTAGGTGCAGTGTTTTTGACATATCTGGAGTTCTAAAAGTCCAAATGGCATGATTCCAATTGCAAAATTTCAAGGAGACAACTGGCTACAACTTTCATGATAGACCTCTAAGCCAAAATGCACCGTCTAGGTCATAAAAATCAAGCCAGAAGTTGGATAAGAGTTGCTGACTAAAAGCCACCAACCATACACCAACTCACCAACCATACATCAAGCTTCCATATTTGACAATTTCCATGTTTTTACAGCTTGTATTCAGATTATGTACATGTACAAATTGGTTTCTAGGATTAGTATAAATAGAGCCAATCTCTTTGTATTATGATCATTCAATTTTTAAGTAAGTTTCAAGAAAGTTTGAGTATTTGTGAGAGTTTTCTTTCTCTTCTTCTCCATTCTCTTTACAATTTCGTTTTTGTTCTTTAATTTCTGAGTTCTTCCTTCCCATCCATGGAAAGCTAGGCTCTCATAATCAATCCAAGGGATTAGCCATCTTGATGTTTAATTTGGAGATCTTGTTTCGCTTGTTCATATTGCTTAATTGTTATTCAAGTTTCTCTTCTTCCTCTTTTGATTTTTATCTAGATTAAATTGCTTAATTTGATTTAGATGTTGATGTGATAATAGCTTTATTATCATGTATTCAAAGAGGATCACAAAGATTAAACAATATATTAAAGCGTTTTGATAGATTGCTTAGCTTGGTTGAATTCTAGATCTTAAGTTAATCTATGTTGGATGGTGCTTACTTTATCTAACCTTGGTTAATCAAATTCCTAGATGCTTATCTAGTAGAGAATTCTTGGATCATGTTAAGGCTTCTTGATCTGATCTAAGGCCAAGAACATGGTTAGCAATTAAGTGAATTTCTTGTGATCAATGATGAATTAAACTCAAGATCGGTAAATTTCCTTAGACTGATTGTTTCTTTAGATTTGTTTACAACTTTAGGTCTCATACTTTTATTAATCTTGTTAATCAACAGCAAAACCCCCCATTTTCTAATTATCTTGATCTAATTAAATCTTTGTTTTGGATCCTTGAGAGACGATTCGGTTCATTCTCTATACTACAAATTAGTTTGTGAACCGGTTATTTTTATTATTTAATAGGTCTCGACAACCTCTTGTCAAATTTGGCGCCGTTGCCAGGGATCCAAGGCAACTATTTGATCATTTCAAGACCCCATCTAACTCAAACAATTGTGTTTGTTTTGTTTTTGAAGCTTTTTCAAGTGGAATTCGGCTGAAATTGGGTAAAGGGCATTGTGTCAAGAATTTCGGTTCGGTAAAGTATCTCTGATTAACCTGAATTTTGGTAGACTAATGTAAAACATTATTCTAAGAAATGCTCACTATTTATAGTGAAAATAGTTAGGTCACCCTTATTTTAGCCAAATTTCGTCGTTTAGACCACTTTTTCAATTTTTTAAGATTTTTTATTATTTTGTTGGTTAGTATTTTTATGTAGATTTTACCCATTGGTGGTTCCATAATTTTTAAAATTCATTTGATACTGTTTTTATTTTTGTTTAATTTTTTGGAGTATTTATTTTAGGAATTTTTAGTGTTTTAGTTGTTATTGCTTTTCTAATACCTTCTTATGAACTGCATGCTGTATGACTAGGTCAGATCCTGGTACCTTGCATTCATTTGATCCTGAAATTGATAGAACATTTCATACAGTTCATAGAATTCATAGGACTGGTAGTAGTATTCATAAAGCTAATAGAATTACTTCTGGAATTGAGCTTGAACTTGACATTGCACCTAATCTTGTTGACTCTTTTAATCCTGTTGAGTCTGCTTCTGTTAGTACTTCAGTGTCTGATACTGAGTCTACTGATTTTACTATAGCTGACTATAACAATAGGACCCTAAAGGAATTGGCTGCACCTGATGTGAATTATCAACCTTTATGCATTCAATATCCTGAACTTAATGTTGATTTTGAGTTGAAATCTGGATTGATACACTTGTTGCCCAAGTTTTATAGTCTTGCAGGTGAAGATCCACATAAGCATTTGAAGGAGTTCCATGTTGTCTGCTCCACTATGAAACCTCATGAAATAGCTGAAGATCACATCAAGCTAAAAGGTCTTTCCTTTCTCCTTGGATGGTGCTGCTAAGGATTGGTTGTATTACTTACAACCTGCTGCCATCACTTCTTGGAATGACATGAAAAGACTGTTTCTAGAGAAGTTCTATCCTGCATCAAGAACTGCTGCAATAAGGAAAGATATTTGTGGCATAAGGCAAATCAGTGGTGAAACTCTCCATGAGTATTGGGAGAGATTCAAGAAATTATGCTCGAGCTGCCCACACCATCAAATTAGTGATCAACTGCTGATCCAATACTTCTATGAAGGATTGATGCCAATGGAAAGGAGTATGATTGATGCTGCAAGTGGTGGAGCATTGATAGATAAAACTCCAGCTGCTGCCAGAAACTTAATTGCAAATATGGGAGTAAACTCTCAGCAATTTGGTACTCGAATGGGTGCTGCAACTAGAATAGTCAATGAAGTTAATACCTCTTCACATGCTGATCAACAAAGGGTGGAACATAAATTGGATGAGCTCACTTCTTTGGTCAGACAGATGGCAATAGGACAACACCAACCACTTGTGCAAACCCCTGCAAGAGTTTGTAGCATATGTTTTAGTTCGTCTCATCCTACAGATTCGTGCCCCACATTGCAAGATGATTCTGAGTTTCAAGAGCAATCTGTGGCTGCAGCTAGTATATTTCCTGGGAAGCCACAGTTCCATCAGCAGCAACAACAAAAATATGATCCATTCTCCAATACTTACAACCCTGGATGGACGGACCATCCCAATCTGAGTTATGGGAATGCATCAAATCAGCAGCCACCAAACCAGTACAGACCACCATTCCAGCAGCAAGCAAGGACAAATCAATTTCAGCCACATGCTGGACCAAGTAGACCACCATTCCAGCAGCAAGGTCTTGTAGCCACGAAATCTGAGCCCTCATTGGAGGATTTGGTGAAACAGTTGGCCACCAATAACATCCAGTTTCAACAGAGAACTGAAACCACCCTTCAGAACTTGGAGACTCAAATTGGTCAACTTGCCACATCTATTCACCAATTAAAGTCACAAGGTTCTGGCCAATTACCCTCTCAAACCACTTCAAACCCTAGAGGCAATGTTAGTGCTATAGCTTTGCGCAGTGGTAAGCAAATCAATGGACCAGTGCAGCAGATAATTCAAAATTCTACCATTGATTCTGCAGCAAATTCAAGTTCTGCAGCGAATTCAAATGTCAGAAAGCGCATTCAACAAGAAATGATCCTACAACGGCCAAGCGAGAAAACCGTATCAAACCAAATAGCTTGACACAAAATTCAAGATGCTGTGAGAAAAGTGAACATTCACAAAAGTCAGCTTCCAACATTCCTCTTCCTTTTCCCAATCGAATGATACAGCCGAGGCATATGGTTGAGACTGACTTGGATAAGGAAATAATGGAGACTTTTCAGAAGGTTGAGGTGAATATACATCTCTTGGAGGCAATTAAACAAATCCCAAAGTATGCCAAGTTTTTGAAAGAGACGTGCACCCATAAGAGGAAGCTAAAGGGCACTGAAACAATGAGTATGGGGAGAAATATCTCTGCTTTGATTCAGCCCAACCTGCCTCCCAAATGCAAAGACCCAGGTACTTTTACCATCCCTTGCACCATAGGGCACTAACAGTTCACTCATGCCTTACTAGACTTGGGAGCCTCCATCAATGTAATGCCAAAGTCAGTTTACACTTCATTGCATATGGGAGAGCTAAAGTCCACCGGCATTGTCATTCAGTTAGTAAATCGGAGCACTACTCAACCTGCAGGAGTGTTGGAGGACGTTCTGGATCAGGTAAATAATTTAATATTCCCAGCTGATTTTTATGTGTTGAATATGGAAGATGAATCTGCCTCTTCCCCACCCCCATTGATCTTAGGTAGGCCAATTTTGAAAACTGCTAAAACTAAGATTGATGTGCATGCTGGTACCCTTTCCATGGAATTTGATGATGATATTATTCAGTTTAACATTTTTGATGCCATGAAATGCACTTTAGAGGATCATTCTGTTTTTCATTTTGATGTCATTAATTTACTGGTTGATGATATGCATGCTGATATGTTGGCAGAGTTTCCTGAAATTGTAGGATGCACTGATAGCATAGCTTGCGATACTTATTCTGCCTGCTTCAGACTTTCTGGTTGTAAGCCCAATGCAATATGTGCAGCCTGTGCTGAGATTTCTACATACTTGTCATATGCTGTTGTTAATTCTGCTGACATTGATGATTCTATTTTTGTTATTAATGGCAATGATGTTGTTATTAATGATGTTGTCACTCATGCTACTGCTAAGTGTGATTCTTTTGATTCCATAGGATATGATGATATTGTTTTGCAAGATTGTGCGGAACTTGCAGGTGCAGGTGCAGCAAGTGCAACTGCTGAGAAATTGGCAGATTTAGTTTCGGTTCCAAAACTAGTACCGTCAGTCCAGCAACCACCTTCCATTGAACTTAAGCCCTTGCCCGAACATTTGAAGTATACATTCTTAGAGGAGGATGAGAAGCTCCCGGCGATAGTGGCCAAACACCTCCAACCTGAGCAAGAAACTAGACTATTGGAAGTTTTGAAGCAACACAAAAGGGCAATTGGTTGGACACTTGCAGACATCCCTGGTATTAACCCCTCCACATGCATGCACAAGATATTACTTGAGGAAGAAACTAAACCAGTGAGACAACCCCAGAGGAGACTGAATCCTCTCATTCTAGATGTGGTGAAAAAAGAGGTGACCAAGCTACTACAGGCTGGCATTATCTATCCCATCTCTGACAGCAAGTGGGTGAGCCCGGTGCAAGTAGTTCCAAAGAAATCCGGGGTGACTGTCATGGCAACCAGAAGAATAAGCTCATTCCAACCTGAGTACAGAATAGTTGGAGAGTTTGCATTGACTACAGACGTCTCAACCAAGCCACACAGAAAGATCATTACCCTCTTCCATTCATCGATCAGATGCTGGAATGGCTGGCTGGTAAGTCCTATTACTGCTTTTTGGATGGCTACACTGGATACTTCCAGATCCACATTGCACCAGAGGATCAGGAGAAGACCACATTTACCTGTCCCTTCAGCACCTTTGCTTATAGACGGATGCCCTTCGGCCTTTGCAATGCCCCTGGTACCTTCCAACGGTTCATGGTGGGCATATTTTCTGATTTCTTAGAGTAATGCATGGAGTTATTTATGGATGACTTCACTGTCTATGGTTCTTCTTTTGATTCATGTTTAGCTAGCCTATCTAGAGTGCTTCAAAGATGCATTGAGACTAACCTTGTCCTAAATTTTGAGAAATGCCATTTTATGGTAGAACAGGGTATAATTTTAGGCCATGTAGTATCCAGTAAGGGCATTGAGGTAGATCCTGCCAAGATTGATGTAATTACTTGTTTATCTTACCCCACATGCGTGCGGGAAGTGCGTTCTTTTCTTGGTCATGCAGGTTTCTACAGGCGCTTCATGCCGACTTCAGCAAGATTGCCCTTCCACTTTCCCACTTATTGCAGAAAGATGTAGAGTTTAATTTTGATGACAAGTGCAAGGCAGCTTTTAACCACTTGAAGCAGGCCTTGACCAGTACTCCTATCATCCAACCACCTTACTGGACATTGCCATTTGAGTTAATGTGTGATGCTTCTAACTATGCAGTAGGAGCAGTCTTGGCACAGAGAGTAGGGAGAGTTTCTCATGTGATAAACTATGCTTCCAGAACTCTAGATGCTGCTCAGGCCAACTATACCACAACCGAAAAAGAACTTTTAGCCATTGTTTTTGCTTTGGATAAGGTTAGATCATACTTGCTTGGCTCTAAGGTTGTTGTGTTTACTGATCATGCAGCTTTTAAGTTTCTTTTGAAGAAGCAAGAAGCAAAGCCCCGACTAATAAGGTGGATGCTATTGCTCCAAGAGTTTCATATAGAGATCCGTGACAAGAGTGGAGCAGAAAATCTAGTGGCAGATTACTTGAGCCGCATTGAAAGGGCTTCAGATCCCTTCCCTGTACAAGACTCCTTCCCAGATGAGCAGCTTCTGCAGCTGCAAGGTAAGAACACCTCCCCTTGGTTTGCAGATATGGTTAATTTTTTGGTTGCTGGTGTTCTTCCTGCATATTTTACTAGAGCTCAATCTGATAAATTAAAAAGTGAGTCTAAGTACTATGTATGGGATGATCCTTATCTGTGGAAGCTTTGTAGTGACCAAATTATTAGAAGATGTGTCTCTGATCATGAGTTTCATTCTATTCTTAGCTTTTGTCATACATTTGCATGTGGTGGGCACTTTGGCTCCCAACGTACAGCTAGGAAGGTTTTGGATTCTGGATTATATTGGCCTACCCTATTTCATGATGCATATTTATTTTGTAAGTCTTGTGAACAATGCCAGAGAACAGGGACAATTTCACACAGGAATAAGATGCCTCAGCAGCCTATGCTGTCTTGTGAGATCTTTGATGTTTGGGGTATTGATTTCATGGGCCCTTTCCCTGTTTCCTTTAGTTTTATTTATATTTTGTTGGCTGTTGATTATATATCTAAATAGGTGGAGGAAAAAACCACTCGGACTGATGATTCCAAAGTTGTTGTGGACTTTGTTAGATTACAGATTTTCTGCAGGTTTGGAATCCCGAGGGCCATTATCAGTGATCAGGGTTCACACTTTTGTAACCGGAGAATAGAGGCTTTGATGAGAAAGTACAGCGTCTTGCACAAGGTTTCTACACCTTATCACCCCCAGACAAACGAGCAAGCCGAGGTCTCAAACCGAGAGATCAAGCACATACTTGAGAAGACAATCCAACCTAATAGGAAGGACTGGAGCTTGAGACTTGAGGATGCTCTGTGGGCTTACCAAACTGCCTATAAGACATCGATAGGGATGTCCCCGTACTGGATTGTCTTTGGGAAGGCGTGCCACCTTCCGGTGAAAATTGAGCATAAATCCTATTGGGCGGTGAAACAGTGTAACCTTGACTTGAGTCAATCCGGATCTCAAAGGAAGCTCCAACTTCAGGAACTTGAGGAGCTTCGATTAAAGGCATATGAGAACTCCCGGATCTACAAGGAGAAGACTAAACTCCTTCATGATAAGATGTTGGTACGAAAAGAGTTCACCATTGGTCAAAAAGTCCTTCTCTACAACTCTCGCCTCAAACTTATGCCCGGTAAGCTTCGTTCTAGGTGGCTTGGTCCTTTCATTGTTATTAATGTTTTTCCTCATGGTGTAGTAGAAATTAAGAGTGAAGCCACCAACAAAGTGTTCAAAGTTAATGATCATCGCCTCAAGAATTTTTATGAAGGAGCTCAAGAGAACCTCGTGGAGGAAGTTCAACTGCAGGCGGCCATCTACCATGATTGATCACTACTTTGTTGAAAAAAAAAAGTCACGTTTAACGTCAATGGCCAGAAATTGAATCATTACTGGGGAGGACCCATCGATCGTGCAAAATCTTCAATCACGCTGGCTGATGACATTAAAAGTAGCGCTTCTTAGGAGGCAACCCAAAGTTTTCTAACTCTTTTTTTTTCAAACTTTGACTTATTTGCTATTACAGGAATCGAGACAAAAAAACAAAAACGGTGCCAAGTGAGAAAATCTATCAAAGTTTGATTTTTTTGTCTTTATTTTGTTTGTTTTTCTTTGACAAATGATTTTTCACCGGTTAAATGGCGGATAATGGTACTCCGTGAAAATCTTTTTCGGTTCCTTCAATTACCCACAAACACTGAAATCTGTATATAATTTTACTCAATTTTTTTTCTCTCTTTCTTCTTTCTTTAGAAATGGATAATCAGCTTTTTAACCTCTGCAAGCAATTCCCTTCTCTCCCTCAAAATGCTTTAACTAACATTTATTGTGCAAGGTTTGAGAGATTAAGGATGCTTATGCACAAAGGCATCCCTGCGGATATATGCTGGTTAATCGAAGCAAAGGTCCGAATCACAAGGGAATTTTCTGACGCTCTTGTTTCATATATGCCAAGGCTAGGCAAAAGTTCATATGCAAAGAAAAGAAGAGCAAAAAGGTTACGAGTCTGCTTTAAATGTGCAAGTTGGACCTGTAACACAAAATGCAAATCAATTGGAATGGCGTCCATAAATCGACTTGATAAAATTCACTTCATTAAGGATGGCATGAGTAAGGAGTTTTTAGATAACATTCTATTGACTCTTGAGACGCATCCTAGTGGAGATGTGCAGAGAGTACTTCTCGATTTATGGCCAATATTCCAAGATGAACATGAGCGTTATAGTCTCAGGTATCTGACTCAAAAAGACCCTGTTTGCTAATTTTTAAGAAAATTGGATGGGAAACCGTCCATCGGCCCATAAAGAGCATTCAAGCCGTTACTGGACGTAAAACCAGAGGAAAATGTGAGCCATAATCACACCTCCTGTAAGTATTATTTTTTATTTTTCTTTTTTCTTCTTGTTTATTAAAAAAATTCAAAAAAAAATCAAAAAAAATTAAAAAAAAAAAAAGAAAATCAAATCAAATCAAAAGTAGCCGTATTCTTTTGAAATATGCGTTGCATATTTTCAAACTTCTTTTGACACATATAAATTAGTCTTTTATCATTGTCATATAGCTATTATCATTGTTGTGCTTATTTTCAAACTTACCTGACACACAGATCTACCCCTCCTTTATAGTAATTACTACCTTTGAGTTTTGATGTCTTTAAATATTACACTTTGCTCTCTTCAGATCATTGATAAGGTGAGAGTACAAAAAAACAAAGAAAAAAAAAGAGAAAATGGAAGTCACTTCAGTTCGTCGGATCAAGAGTGTTTGTGTCTTTTGTGGATCTAATCCTGGGAAAGATAAAGAGTTTGTAAATATTGCAAACCATCTTGGTCGAGTGCTAGCTGAGAGAGAAATCCATTTAGTTTACGGAGGAGGTAGTCTTTGGTTAATGGGTTGTGTAGCAACTGCTGCACATTTTTGAGGTGGCAAAGTCCTTGGTGTCATTCCCAGTCCTTTATCTATCAGCAAGCCCATTCGAAAAACATTAGGGGATGAAGTAATGGTATTTTGCATGCACCAACGCATGAACATTATGATAGCAAATGCTAATGCCTTTATTGCCCTACCTGGTGATTTTGGAACTTTAGAAGAACTCTTCCAAATTACATCCTGGTCACAGTAGAACTTTCACCAAAAACCCATAGGTATATTAAATATTAATGGTTTTTATGACAGTTTGTTTTGTTTTCTTGATCATGCTGTAGAACAAAGGTTTATCTCACAAGTGACACGTCAAATTCTTGTAACCGCTGCAACCCCTGAACAATTGCTTGATCAACTACATGAATTTGTCCCCCAACGTCATCCAGCAATGACTCCACTGAATTGGGAACAAGGCAGCAGCAGCAAAAATCAAAAACTTGATTTGACTTTGTCCTTGTGAATTTTTGTTTTCTCTTATGGTTTTAGTTTTTTGTAATTTTTTCTTATTTCATGCCCGATTTGCAGTTTTCTGGTAAGACCTTCTACACTCTACCTATCTTTATTTTGACATTAGGGACAATGTCATAAAATAGTTAGGGGGAGGGATAGTTGACAACACCATGTACATAGTTTAGTTAAAAAGAAAAAAAAAAGAAAAAAAAAACTAACCAGCTAATCTTTATTGTTACTAGCTTATTAGATGTATGATGGCAGAGTAAGGAGTAATTTTGCTCTTGAGATGCATCTTAACTTGCATTTCATAGTATGTCTTATAATATTTTGATCTTGCATATAAAAAAAGTTATTTTTATCTTTTCAATTAATTTTGATGCAAGCATGTGCTGAATCTGAGCTTAATTGATAATAAAAGTATGCAAAACAGTTTATAGTTGAATCATTTTCATGATATACATGTGTATATGAATGTGGATATTATGAAGAAAGCATGGTTGAATTGAGTGAATGTTCCATACCTTTGTGAGTTTTAGGCTTTTCTAAGTTTGATACTTACACTTAGTTTATTTTCTTTCATGAGTGATGTCAATTATGAATTTATTTTCTAGAACTTGCATTGAATCGATTTGAGATTACATTGGTCTGTATGTTGCATCAAAATGACAGATGCATTTTTTTTTCTTGACTTAGCTGCTTTGGCCAAATAAACCTACCTTGCATTTATCCAATTATTAACTCCCTCTGAACCTATTTGCCCATTCTTTGTTCTTAACTCATTTCAAACTTTGAGTGAAAAATCATGTTTTACCTTACCTTAGGGAATGGGAGAGCATTGATTTTCTTATTGGAGGAGTTCTTTTGCTTGTAATGATTTAAGTGTAGGGGAATTGGTGTGTTGATACGAAATGCTTGGTACCACAAAAAAAAACAAAAAGAAAACAAAAAAAAGAAAAAAAAGAGAAAAGGAAAAGAATAGAAAAACGAAGGAATATGTGAAGAGAATGAGCATTTTATGGTTTTTGATAAAAAATTTATGCTTTCTACTTGAGTTACTCCTCAATGCTCTTTTATTCTCTTTGGTTTTAACCTGCTATTATCCAAATTGTTCCCTTCTTTCACCTTAAAAGTTCAATTACAACCTTTTTGAAAGACCTCTTGATTTTTGCAATTTATTTGATCTAAGTAGTGGAGAATTGATGTATATGCAAGCTTATGGTAAAATACTTTCATAATTTGACTGAGTTGAGCGCAAACAATTAACCTAAACACCTTGTGTGATTTGAGTGTCATTTGTGAGGTTTTTTTTTAGGAGAATGTCTTTGTCCTTGTCCTTTTCCACAACATGGCCATCTTTCAATATTTGTTGATTTGCTTGTTGGATATGTTGGGTCCTAATGTCTTATTTTCATACATTTTTCTCTCTCTATTTTATTTTTGGTTCAGTTTGTTAATTATATCTTTAGATTTATATTAAAATATTTTAAAAAAATGATATTTGTATAATTCGAAAAACTGAGTCTGAGAAAGATTCATACGATCCGTAAACTACATTTAGCAATTGCTAGTGACAGTTCTCAACGGAATGCTCACTCTTTGTAATTATATCCTATCAAATTTGTAATAGCATTTTAGTTTGCATTTCGCTTTCTTATCAATCCTTTTCTGTAAGTTTATAATAGGTATGATGCAACACTTCCCACGTCTATTAACAACCAAGCATTGATCGATGTATTGTTTGGGCTATTTAAGGGTTTCTGAAAACACATTAGTTGTTTCATTTTTGAGTTTCAACTGACATTATTATGAAACAAAATAGTCAATGGAGATTAATTTAAACCTTTTATTCATAACAACTGCATGATTTTAGTTTGTATTCAAGGAAGCTCATTAGTCTCTTGTAATTTACATTGACCTTTGAATGAGGAGAGCCTCCTCTAGTCTTAAACTTTTGTTCACAAAAAAATAATAAAATAATAAAATAATTTGCTAGTTTTATTTTTTGTCTTTTGAAGTTTACCGGAAGTTCAATATGGAAACAATGGCCCATTTAATTACTATTATTGCGAGTAAAGATAATCACTTTGACTCATTTAACCTTATTTATTTGTATCCAAAAGCAAACCTTGTAGCTGTATGGGGACTGCATTGTTTCGATTCTAAGGTAAAAAGAAAACAAAAATTACTTTTACGGGTATCCTTAATTAATCAACAAGGGAGGAATTTTAACTAAAAGTATGAAAAAGTCAAATAGGATTGACAAAAATTGAAGTCAACATTATCACATGGAGTGTAGTAACTGCATGATCATCCCAATTATTGTATCTGTTTTCTTGATAAACAACCTAATTTCCTAATAATTAAACAATAGCATTATAAAATATAATAATCAATAGATAAATACTTAAACCACGTATCATCATAACTTGGTGGACGAAGTTTCCTTGTGCTTCCCAATTAAATAATGAAATGCATTATAGCAAACTTAGTATTATATGACTAAAACAGGATGATATAGGTAGTATCAGTTGTTGTTGAAGTGTTTGAAAACGGGCAAACCCAAGATACAAGGACGCTAATACATTCCATAGTACTAATATAATGCATCCATAATTTCTCATTATCTCGAGTTATTAAATTTTTAATATGAGGAAGCTTGTAATAATATTCAATAATATTGTTGTCACAATATATTATTCACGTTCTCTGCTGCCTTACATCATGAGCGCGTGCACATTCTTTCATTTGCACAACCCTTGCTTTGCCCGCAATTTGGCATGCTGTATAAACTAATTAAGAATTTGTTTTGTTCAACAAAACAACTTTGGTTTAGGACGGGTGGAGTTTAGCTGCAGCTAAAACATGTACACTTTGTTGTATGCTACAAATAGTAATAAGAAAGGTAACAAAGATGAGGACAATAGTAGAACACAAGGAATAATTTTAGGGGGACATGCAGCTGCTGAATTACATCACTTCACCATTGTCTACTACTAATAATCTTCATTGTTTGTCCATGTCTTCAAGTCATGGAACTTAGGAGTTTAGGGGAGCAGCTTGTCACGACATAGCTTCTTGGACACTCTGGGAGTTTAGTTTTTCTCATAAAAGCTTGATGCCTAAATAATTATAGATCTTTGGAAAAAAATCTAGAAGCCTCAAGAATGTTCTAGAACCTTGAAGAACATTTTAGAGTATTACAGAATGTTCTAGAACCTTGCTGAAGTTAAATATTCTTCAAACTTTTAATAAAGAATGACATGTTTTGCTTTCGGTTAGGCAATGTGTTGTGGTTGTGGCAAGATATAATTGAAAAGTTGAGAAAGTTAAACTCTTTTTAGATGTTAATTTTTCCATTACAGTGGCACAGTGCTTGCATTGCCACCCTTTTAGAATGTCAACAAGAAGTTATTAAACCTTTTCATAACTAGTATATAAACAGCTCTTGCATTCACAACCAAGCATAACTGGAGTAAAAGTGACCTCATGAGTTTAACAAGAAAAAGTTTAGTTGAAGCCACCAAAGGTGTACTTCATATCTCACATTTGTCTAGTTACACACTTCTATGAAAGCAAAGCATTACAGCTGGAACCAAGGTTGTGCATCCAACCTTGATTAAGAACCCCGACTAAGATAAAACCTCGAGATTTTTTGAATTTAATTTCTTAATACATATTTATATGCCATTGCAAATGTGGTTACAACATCATTGCAAGAGTTCCTAAGAATATCATACTATATAACAGATGTATAACTCGAGCACAAGTCGAATCAAAGGGGAAGCCTATCCAACGGTTTCACTGCTGCAACCCCACTGAGTTCCGGTCTGGAGTATTTTTCATATGTAACCTTTAACTTTCCCATTACGGCAGCTTTATGGAACTTCAATATCATCTCCGCACAACCCCTGCAAATATTTCAGTTAGCATAAATAGAGATCACCCAAAATTTAAAAACTGAAAAAGAAAATGATAGAAGAAGTGCCTGATTTGTATAACTTCATAACGCGCGTGCTTGTGAAGCAGTGGGGTCCATGGTGGGGTTATTTGCAGGGTACAACGTGCAACATAGAGGGCTGATGCACATAGTAATGAAGGCTTGAAAGCTAAAGCTTCATATTCAACTAAGCATAGGTCAATGAGAAAGTATGCCATGTGTTCAAGCTGGGAAAAAATTAAAAGAAAAAAGTTGTTAGAAATCAAGCTTATTGTCCTGCATGGAACAATCAAGTAGAACAATTGATTTCTCATTGAAATTAACTGATCATCCTTCAAGCTCTAGAAGCAATATCAATTTGATAAACTAAATTGGTACAGTCAACAGTCTGAGATATAGTACATCTGTAGACCATGCATGCTGAAATACTTACCTCCGTATCTGATTGTGCAGCCTTGAGAAACCTCACCATAAAAACATACGGAGTAGCAGCATTAAGACGGAACTTCAATTTTCTAAGAATAAGCTTTTCCTGAACAGAAAAACCACTCCACACATTAGAATATAACCATAAGAACCATGAATCTTATACAGGTCCAAATGTTCAAAACAGAAAATAAGAACAGAGAATTGAACAAAACCAGCAAGATTTTGGAATTTATCAATTAGACTCCATGCACCCTTTCCTTCCTCATTTACATCTATTTTTGGCTCAATAATAAAAATTTGCCTGATCAACCTGAATATTGGTTCAATAAAAATCTCACCAACTTGTATATTTTATGAATTTCCAAGTCTTTTATTATTTACATAACTATGCTATGAAATGTATCAATATCACTCTGAAACCAGAGGAGCGAAAGGGAGTAGTGACATAAGATTAAGACATGCTTCAAAAAAGTCATTTAATAAGCACTGCATACCATTCCAAGCATTTGATCTCTTGTATATGACTCAGCTGAGATGCTTATTAAATCCTTGACCTAGAATAGATGGGACAAAAAACACATTACAATCATCACAATTAATCATGCCATCTTTTCTTCAAAATAAAATGTTTGAAAAATGGCTTCTTACCCTAGGATGCCAAAAATCCTCATATTTTGAGGCCAGCAAAAGTGCAGTAAGACCAACTAACTGCATATCAGTCTTTTTTATTTGCACTAGGGAAAGATATTGATCCAACAATGTAACTGTGAGATACAGTGTTTCTGGCATCAAATCAAATTTGAAGTGTACCTGTAATAGCAACGAATGATATGCAACGAAAATGACTATGATAAACCATCGGTAGAACAATAGATAAAGAAAAGACACAGAAAAGAAAAGCCATCTGAAGGATGACGCAAATCAGTGACTTACTTCAATTAACCAGTTGATCAATATGCCTCGCATATGAGGTGTAATGTCTGTCTGAATTGACATGTAATTTGCCAGAGCTGGATTCTGTGCCTGCAGTTGAAAGCAAATTTAAAATAGACAAAAAACATTAGTCGAAATTAGAGAAAAAGGATAAAATATAATATGAATTTGTATTGACAAGAGAAAGCTAGTGGCAACATGATTATGCCAATGGGGAAGGGACTGAAATCAGTGAAACAATGGTAGAAGTAGAAGAACAAGATTGCACCTTTTTCTGATAAAGAAATGAAGTATCTCCTATCTAAGCATATGGGATAAACATCGAAATAAGATTCGTGATTCATGGTCACAATTTTTGGACCTCCTGTAGGATTTTTAGAAGAAAAACAAATTGTGGACATTGACTATATTGACTGTCAAGGTGTGTATTGTAAGTGTGAATTATGATAATTCCTGCAAGATTGAGATGACTTCCAGACACAACTTGACAAGAAGAGACATGAGATGAGCTTACAACCACTAAAAAATGCAACAATGCCAAAAAAAAATGTCAAGTTATTAAAAGGTTTCAAATTTTAAGGTTCCAAAGTTTGTTGTCCTGTACCATTTCTTATTATACACAAAATTATTTACTAATTCTATAATTAGTGGTGCTACTAAAGCCTACAGTGAAATGGGAAGAAAATAAAAAGGAAAGAGATAAGCATCTTCAGGAAAGGAAGTAACTCAACCAAAAAAATGTACTGCATAAAGTATCTTCTATAGTACATCACTATTTTAAATCCGTAAGAAAGTGATAAATGATAACAAAAGCAAAATAAAGTGACATCAGAGACGTGATGAATTACCTCAGTAACCCAATAGTATTGATATATCTCATCAATATATTCAGAAACTTCTAGTTGATTGCATTCATTATCTATATTTGGCAGGTTATCCTGCTCCATAACCTCACCACTTTCCTTGAGCAACTGCAAAATAATGCTACTAGTCACTTAAATTTATATGAAAACCAAAAAAGAAATGTGATTTAATACATTAAGCATCAACCTTAGATCTTTCCATTAATGAAGTTGTATAAGATTTTCGGCGGGTGGACTTTTTCCTTGGAATGAAATCTGACAAATCTGTTCTCAGGTTGCTCTCTCCATCAGATGGAAAAAGTCCTTGATTTGCATCATCAGAAACTACAGCTAAACCATTCTCAGGAAGAGACAAAGCAACTGCATCCTCATCCTGAGATGACATTACAGCAGTTGATTCTGATTTGTTCTGACCTGATATGGACTTAGATTTTAAAGACCTTTGAGCAGTAGAAGCCTTGAGTGTGGTCTTAACAAGAGGCTGTAACCAACGAGTCGAAAAGGCGGGTTCACACTTTACATTCCACATCTTTGATTGCAAAAGTACTCTCAGTTAAGAAACAAAATCAAAAAATGCCGTGCAAATTATTGACCCACAGGACAGTAGCTTATAGTCACTAAATGAACCAAACGCAATATTGAGCACAACGTATCACAAGTACGTTAATAGAACATTAAAAATAGACGCCAACTTTGCAGCGTCAGTAGACTAGGGGCAATAGAGAGTGTGCCACTAGCAAGAAAACAAGCAGCTAATCAGACAAACCCAGGTAAACCATTTTTAACAAATATTTCTCCCCTCCCCCCCGCCCCCTCTTTCAAATTCATCTAAAAGTGCATATCAATCATATAATGCGTACTTGAAAGGTTTTCTGCAAGATTTTCTAACCTCAACGCTACGCTATACAGTTCACTCTTATAAATTATACATGCATCACAAACTTAATGGTTTACTACATTGTATAAAACTAGCCTAAAAACATAAGCAATCAAATGAAATTAAATTCCAAAGAACAATTGCTGCTCCAATCAATCAAATAAAGCAAGTACAGATACCAAGTTTTAAAGCACAGCTAACATACCTTGGTGGACTTCCTTGAGGATGCATGTAAAACGTTGGTTTGAATCCTGGATCCCAGATGAATTGCATGAAAATGAACAATTAATAACAACCAATCTCATCCTCTAAAATATCAATTAATAAAATCCAAGTCTAACTTATTAGTCAACAAATTTATCTTGCATCTCAAGGAGAATTAGTAGTTACAGATTAATACAAACAGGCAAACAGGCTATAAATAGTGATTTTTAAGAACGCCAAATTCTGAAAAAACTCAAGGTTTCATTATCCAAAGATTCAAAGAATGGATCCTTTACTTGATATCCTCACATCTAATATCAACCTGAAATTTGTCAACGACCAAGCTTCCACACAAGTGGCATTTATGTGAAGGTGTAGAACAATTCACAACTATGGAAAAAAAACACAAATTTACTTAATGGAGAATACCAAAACAAAAAATGAAAGAAAATGACATATGGAAGAAAATCAATGGCCTGAAGAATGTAAGTAAATAATTTCAACAAGAGGCTGTAACAAGGCCAAATCACAATACCATGATAATTCTCTTTTCCAGATGGAAAATAGAACCTTACTGTTAGAAATATAAAAGTATAAAACCACTCATGAGCCTCCACCTAATAACTTAAGCTTTTAATTGCTAACAGATACTTTCTTCTTGTAGCATAATAGAAATCTAAAACATTAATAGCATCATGGATTACTTTATTAAGGGGTAATCATAAATATTACTCCCTTCAAGTGCCTCCTCTTTGGCCCACCAGAATGCAGGGCATTGCTGTGGGTCGTTAGTACCAATTTTCTAGACATAAACTCTAAATTGTATAGCCAGTATAGGCTCACTTGCTACATTCCTCCAGTTTTGCAACTTGATAACCAATCAAACAGACAAAATGTATGGCAAATTCATACGTCCAGAAGTACACAATTCACATAGAGGCAGCAAGAACTAACCAATGATATGATTTATTATCACTTACTTTTGAACAAAGCCATCACTCACTCGAGTCTTCCATAGATGGGTCCTTGTGTTAACTAGTTGGGAACTAACTCTTCTGCCTGCTGTTGCCTTAGCTGAAATCAACAGTAAATTAAGTTTAATCAACTTAGCATAAGTCTGTTCATTGACATTTACAGAGTTGCTTATCTATATCACAGCTTCTTACTGGGGAGACCACTTTGTGCTTTTTCCATTTCAGAACTACTAGCATTTTCCTAAAAGGAAGTAAAATAAGGGGAAACATAAGAAAAGGACAAAAAATTTGAATAAAAAGAAAAAAAGATCCTCCTATCTGAATAAGCACAACTATATGGAAGAAAAAAGATTGTATTGCAATTATTCACCACAATGAAAAACAAATTGTAACGAGATTATAATAACCTTTGTGTTACTCATATTTGCCCTGTTTACCCTCCTTGGTACTGGTAAAGACTTCCTTGAAGAATAGACAAATGAATATTCTGGTTTCAGCCACATTTTATTCATAAAAAGCTTATCTGAATTAAGAAAATAAAATACACAAACCTTGTAGTTGTAGGTAATATAGGCTTCCTTGCAAACCTGAAAGAAAAAAAAAAGTCACAATTTCTACAATGAAGTGCTTGGAAGTTGGAACCATAAATATCAACCATGAATAGCATCCAACTAAATGTGAGAAAAACAAGAGACAGGATCCCAAGTACCTGTCCTTTGTGACAACAACTGATCGGCCTCCATTTGTATTATTCTTCTGATCATCTAAAGATGCCCTCAAATCTGTGCCTACTGCTTATTAGACGAAAGAGAGCTAAATACCTAACTGTAATTCCTACCATTGGAAGCATACAATAAAAACATTTAAGGGAAAATAAGTCACCTCTCTTGGAAGCATCTAACTGAATGCCACCTTGACTTATATTTCCTTGCACTCTTCCCTAATTTGAGCAAGAAAAGCAATCAGTACTTCATAGTTGTACTTGTAGGCCTAAGGAAAGTTTAAATTGTTAATATTTCATATATGCTGCCCTTTTTCCATCCCCATCCCAGCAAGAGAAAAAGTGAAGAGTTCCACAGTCGATGCAGCTGAATGGTAGAAAATGATTAAAAAAGGGAGAAAACTGGAGTCAGTGAAGTTATTGGTCAGCTGATATCTGCTATCATATGGCTGCCACTAAAACAAGCTGCTATAAAACCATTGAGTCTACCAGCAACCACCTACAAAAGTTTATGCTGTATATATGATTATTAGCTGCACTAGGCAATGTCAATTGCTAGGACCATGAGTGGTATAGGTTTATTAAAAAAAAAAAGGGACCCGGTTGGCATTCCTAGTTCACCACAGTAAGGATCCTAGTTTCAATTTCCTATCTTCTGACATTCTTGTTCTTTTCTAGGAAATGAAGTGATAGCTCTGAATTTTGGAGATTCATTTCAAACCTACAACTAAATTAAAAATGCTATGCCATAATGACACCAGTCGCCATCTGCTTGCTTTCTAAGAAAGAGAAGTTGGGGACAAGAAGGGAAACAGGAGAAAAAATTCATCGGAGTATGAATGTCACACTAAATAAGAATATAACTAGAAATGATTTACCACCTATGACAAAGGCTTCTTACTACTTACTACTTAGAGCACTCTGTCCATTAATCAAGATGAATGAGTTTGTAGAACTTCTTACTTTTTCACTTTTTATGTTTTTGTAAGTGACTTTGTAGATTTTATATCCACAGTTCCACTCATTGTGTCATTACGGAGTATCAAGAACATTAATTAGCACTAGTGAAAAGGAGTATTCCTTCAGCCGAAGAACTGATTAAGAAAACAAGAAACAGCATGAGTTAACAGAAAATTGGAAGAGCTGTGACTTAGTAACTGGTTTTCATACCGTAAAGGATTTCCTCAAAGAGACACCAACTATTGTAGTGCTTGAACCTGCTGAAACCCTAGAAAGGCACATAAGACATAAAATCAAATAATAGATATTCAGCGATAAAGGAAGCAAGCATTAGAGGAAATGAAGGAAGAGATACATAATTAATATACTACCTTATTCTAGCAAATGTAAAGAGATTACATCAATCTTTGTTTGAGATAAAGCATCACAAGAACGATTTCTATTATGTGAATTACCTAAAGAGAGTGAACTTCTTTTAATGCCATGGCCCATATAACAAACAAACTATGAAAGCAAAGGGGAGAGAGTTTAGGTTGCCACTAGATATTAGTATCCAATGACCTATCAGAATATTCCAAGACAAAAGATCCCATGAATGAATGCCACTAATTGTTAGTCTCTTCTCTAGATTATCTGAAAAAAGAAAAAAAAAAGTATGGAACATTGCCTGCTTGATATCTATATACAACATAACAAGTTGTTCTCCAAAAAATAACTTGCAAAGATTTTACTAGAATAGTAAAATACTACCACCTCCCCTTCTAGCTTTCTCTCTACCCAGAATAAAGAAGATTCTCACTTTATTTTGGAGCCATCACGCCCAATATTCGTTGCAGAGTTGCCTCGAACATTGCTAACATCAGCCAATGCCTTTCTCAGATTTATATTTGCTACCAAAAACCAAAAAAATGAAAATGATAAATGCATTTCACAACACATTTCTGTCACACAAAATTAGTCTAGTTAAAACTTACCAGAAGTACCATATTTGCCACTGCTTTTCTCCAGACTTTTGATACCACCCTTCACCATTAAAGTTGCGGAACAATTATACATACAGTGAGTAAGCAATGGCATGCTCAAGGATACAAAATATATAGCAACTTCCCAAGTATTTACAGAAGTTATAGAGTATTCAGAAAGTATTAGAACGCATATTACCTTTGGATTACTGGCACTATTCCGGATAACCCCTTTGTTAGCTACAATAGCACTCCTACATAAATTGCAAAAAAAAAATTAAAATAGATCACTACATTTCTCTCTTGTACTCAGGAAATTTATGGAACATCTAAAGAAAATGAAAGTCATTCTCCTGAATGTTGTCGTGGTTTCTAAAATGCAACCAGTTCTCACAAATGACAAGACATACAAAAACATAACACAAGGTAACAGCTTTAGACTTCATATGTGTCGTATAAAAGATACAATCTTGTTTAATTTGAACCAAGAGTGTCTAAAAAAAAGAAAAAGAAAAAGTAGATAAATATAAAATTCTCAAAGCCCTGGAAACAGAAATTCCTTCTACTGCAGCACAGCTAAAGGGCTTCATTGTGTATCTAATATCTCAGAGAAGCAAACAACTAAATTTCACCAAAACCATCCTCTGTTAGCTTCGCTTATGATTTCACGTGATTAATAAATGTTATAAGATCACAGACCCAATAAGTACAATCACTCAGAAGTCAGAATTCTACTCTTTTCCTAAATTTCAGCATCTATCAACAACTTTCATAACAGAAATTTCATCTTTTGAAGTCAGAATCTTATACCATACCTTGAAGTGGCACCGGCTTCTCTTGCAGGTTTCCTACAGAAAGATTCAAAATTAGTTCTATAAAATATACTCATACACCCACTAACGGCACATTCTCAATGACGCAAACAAAAAAAAAGAAAAAAAAGAAATACATACATGAGTCCATCACCAACTTTATGCCGTTCATTTTCCGAAAAGACCTTGAAATTCCGACCACCCACTGTTCCATATTACAATACCGAAGAAAAAAAAAACAAGAAAACAAAAATTAGTCTAGTATATAACATTTCAAATCCATAAACGCAAAAATAAAATTAAATTAAATTAAATTAAATTATAAAACTTAAACATAGATATAGAAAAGATACCACTTGGACGAGATTGGCCACCTTCAGAGACTCGAGTTGAGCCCATTTTAGATTTTCCCTGCACCATACAAGAATCAAACAAGAACGTCACCACAAAAAAAAAAAAAAAAACCACCCGCGTTGCCGATAAACAAAACCACGAATAAATTCAAAGAACTGGTTTAGGGGCATCTAGCATGCACCTTAGCAGCTACCATGGCTTTTCGATAACTAACTTATTGTTTCACTGGCTGATGGAAAATCTACGGAAGGAGAACGTGTGTCTCAGAACATTACCAATTGAATCGAACTAAACATTTTTCGATGTAGCACTATAGGAGATTCGAAGGATCAAACCTCGTAATCGATCATAGGATTGTGCGAAATTTGAATACTAAACGAGGCTAGGGTTTTTGTCGGATAATTGAAAAGCGAAAGAAGATTGAAATTTTTTTCGATATTCGGAATTGAGATTATACGTACCGTGAGAGAAACCATTGAGATTTTGGTTTCGATTCGGTTTGTAGTTTGATTCAAAGGAAAAGGAATGGTGAAAAATCTGAATGCGAAGAAGACCGCGTAGTTACTTTAGATTTTGAAAATTAGATGTTTTTACATTAATGCCCTTCCAGCTTGAGGTGTTTTTATATTAATGCCCTTCTGGTTTTGAAGAAAAAGGTTTTGAACTTCCGAGTTTGAAGTTTGATTCAAATGAAAAGGAATGGCGAAAAATATGATGCCGTTCTAGCTTTGAAGAAAGGTTTTGAACTTCTACGAATGAAAAACTGGCACATAATTTGGGCCTACTAAGTTATTTTGGGCTGAGTCGAGTTGGCCTACAATAGATACAAATTAATAAATAATCAGCTTAGTTCATGCAAGTTGCGAACTAGGTTGGGCTGGCCTAGTCTATGGACTCAATATTTTTTTCTTTTCTTTGTCTTTCTGAACTTTTTTCATATTTATAATAATAAGTTATTAATAAATTAAACTTTTACATAAATTAAAGCACACAAAAGTCATGTACGTAAATTAGATATAAATATAACATATTATATTAAGGGTCATTAATATCAACAGTACAAATTTATTATATTGTTTTTGATATAAACGATTTATGATATATTTATAAAGTATCACTTAAATCATAAATTAATCAATTTAAGAAACTAGCACAAGTTAACATCATGTTTTAAGTGGAAAAAAAATTTAAATATACGCACTAAATTTAATTCTTTTTTTAAAATTTTAAATATAACTAAGTAAAAATATGAATAAAAAATAACAAAATTAAATATATAAAAAAAATGACATTTTCATATTGGGTTGAACTAACCCATAATTAATGTGGCTGAACTCATCCCATGCTTTTTGCATGCCCATTCAGGTCGACCCCATGACATCTCTACATGCAGGTCGAGTTTCAAACCTGCTAGCTTCGTGTTATTAGCACAATGCTCTAACTAACTGAGCTAATAGGGCATTAGTGACTGTAACATTTCTATTTACTAACTTATTTTCTACTTCTCAACTGTTTTTTTACAAGAAGTATGATTCAATCTTTTAATTCTTATGTGAAGTGAATCAAGAACGCTTGAGATACAGTATTTTTATACCAAAAATATACACACTTATTTTTATTCAAAGATTTTGAATAAAAAATTTTAGAAATTGGAAAAAAAGATAACTAAAAATCAAATAAGAAAAAAATAAATAAAGAAACTAATTTTTATTATTTATGAGATATTTATTTTAAAAAATAGTAAAAGCATATATCAGTATTTAATTTTAAAAGTATTTATAAAATTTTAAGGGTTATTTTAAAAAATCTACACAAATAAGAAATAAAGAGTTATTTAAAAAAATTGTGAATAAGTTTTAGGTGAAGGAATGCCCATCCCTAGTTTAGGCTAGGACAAACCACTAATCTCAGTAAAAATTTATGGTAAAATTATAGACTGCCTATCAATCATCTTTAATTTAGGTTAAGGCAAACCACTAATCTCAGTAAGAATTTATGATAGAATTATAAACCGCCTATGAATGAGCGTACCTTGAATTCAAACTCAAGTCATAAATAGCTAGAACAAAAGGTTTGACAAAATAAGCCAACACCCATTGGCTAAAGTTATTATTATTTATAGAATAAACACTTATTTTAGTCCTCCAAAGATATACGGAATATCATATTGATCTTCCAATTATTAGTGACATCAAATTGGTATTCAATAATAATTAATGCCAACAATTTTGTCCTTCAAAAACCAATTTAATGTCATTCTAATAATCAATTTGATGGCAAAAATGTAACTTTAAAGGACTAATTAATGAATCACCTATGTAGAAAGTGAACATTTAATACACATATTAATATAATAATAAAATAACCTATCAATAATAGAGATCCAACAAATTAATTGTGAAGTCATCAGAGAAATAAGAAAATTATAAATGAAACAATACCAAGAGTAATGAAATAACTTTTCAGTAGATAAAACATAACAATCTACATAGTATATATAATTATTGTTAAATTTGATTGTTTTTCTTCATGCTTTTGGCTCTGGACATAGAGGATACATTAAAACTTCATCAAAAATATGACCAAACTATTGATTACTTAAATTAGAAATGCGAATTTAAAATTTTGAACAAATCCATTGGTAAGACAATGATTTCTATTGTTGATGAAGAGTACAAAAGGTCCCTACAATTTGAATTGATCTTTCAGCAATAATCCCCTACTTTCCCCCTATAATTGACCCACAATTATATATACATGATGCAATTCAATTACATTGATAATTTAGTTATTAAAAATAACTTAATAAGGGGCAAATATAGGAAATAATCTAAGCATTTGTTGTTGGGAAAAAGGAACTTGATCAATCAATTTGAGACACTTATGTTAGCATTGTATTAGGCATTATTAGATGTTTATTGTGCCCAAAATTAGTACTTTAGATGAGTTTAATGTTGTTGGGCTTCATTGGGCTTTAATGTAAATATTGAATAATTTTCGGATTTTGACCTTTCTTCCTTTGTTAGGTCATAACTTGGGACTCGGTGATCCAATTGAGGTGATCTTGGTGTCTTTGGAAAGCTAAGACAATGCTCTACAAGTTTCATGAAGAACTCAAGAGTTGGATCGGAATGCTAAGGGTCCAAAATATCCCTGCAATGCAGAGTGGGTTTGCTGTCACGGAACCGTCTGGGCAGTATGCACATATTGGACTATATAGTGGGTTATAGGCCTCCTCTTGGGCTGAAACTTGGTCACTTGAAATATAAGACCCATATCTCCAACTTCAATGAAGACCATTTTGACAATAGATGTCGTTTTAGGCATGCTTCAGAAGCTACAAGTTGGTCTGAATTTGGAAACACGTTCTTCCAACCTAACTTGAGGTAGGTGAAGTGTTTTTGGCATTTCTGGAGTTCTAAAAGTCCAAATGACATGATTCAAATTGGAGATTTTCAAGGAGACAACTGGCTACAACTTTGATGAAGACATCCAAGCCAAAATGCACCGTCTAGGTGATGAATTTGAAGCCAGAAGTCGGATAAGAGTTGTTGACTAAAAGCCACCAACCATGCACCAACCCACCAACCATGCATCAAGCTTCCATTTTTGACAAATTTCAGATTCTTATAGCTTGTATTCAGATTATGTACATGTACAAATTGGCTTCTAGGATTAGTATAAATAGACCCAACCTCTTTGTATTAGATTGATTCAATTTGGAAGTAAGTTTCAAGAAAGTTTAAGTATTTGTGAGAGTTTTCTTTCTCTTCTTCTCCATTCTCTTTGCAATTTCGTTTTTGTTCTTTAAATTCTGAGTTCTTCCTTCCCATCCATGGAAGGCTAGGCTCTCATAATCAATCCAAGGGATTAGCCATCTTGTTGTTTAATTTGGAGATCTTGTTTTGCTTGTTCATATTGCTTAATTGTTATTCAAGTTTCTCTTCTTCCTCTTTTGATTTTTATCTAGATTAAATTGCTTAATTTGATTTAGATGTTGATGTGGTAATAGCTTTATTATCATGTATTCAAAGAGGATCATAAAGATTAAACAATATATTAAAGCTTTTTGATAGATTGTTTAGCTTGGTTAAATTCTAGATCTTAAGTTAATCTATGTTGGATGGTGCTTACTTTATCTAACCTTGGTTAATCAAATCCTAGATGCTTATCTAGTAAATAATTCTTGGATCATGTTAAGGCTTCTTGATGTGATCTAAGGCCAAGAACATGGTTAGCAATTAAGTGAATTCCTTGTGATCAATGATGAGTTAAACTCAAGATCTGTAAATTTCCTTGGATTGGTTGTTTCTTTAGATTTGTTTACAACTTTGAATCTCCTACTTTTATTAATCTTGTTAATCAACAACAAAACCCCCTTTTCTAATTATCTTGATCTAATTAAATCTTTTGTTTTTGGATCCTTGAGAGACGATTCGGTTCATTCTCTATACTACAAATTAGTTTGTGAACCTAAGTATTTTATTTGATAGGTCTCGACAACCTCTTGTCAATTTGGCGCCTGTTGTCGGGGATCCAAGGCAACTATTTGATCATTTCAAGATCCCATCTAACTCTAACAAATGTGTTTGTTTTGTTTTTGAAGCTTTTTCAAGTGGGATTCTACTTAAATTGGATAAAGGGCGTTGTGTCAAGAATTTTGGTTCTAGAATCTCGATTGATCTGAATTTTGGTACACAAATGGAAAATATTATTCTGAGAAAGGCTCACTATTTACAGTGAGGTCACCCTTAGTTTTGCCAAATTCCATCGTTTAGACTACTTTTTCAATTTTTTAAGATTTTTTATTATTTTTTTGGATAGCATTTGTGTGTAGATTTTATCCTGTGGTGGTTCCATAATTTTTAAAATTCATTTGATACTGTTTTTTATTTTTGTTTAATTTTTTGGAGTATTTGTTTTAGGAATTTTTAGTGTTTTAGTTGTTATTACTTTTCTAATACCTTCTTATGAACTGCATGTCAGATTTGACTAGATCTCGATCCTCGGTACCTTGCATTCATTTGATCCCAAATTGATAGAACATTTCATACACTTCATAGAATTCATAGACCGTAGTAGCGTTCATAGAGCTAATAGAATTACTTCCTGAATTGGACTTGAACTTGACATTGCACCTAATCTTGTTGACTCTTTTAATCTCGTTGAGTCCGTCGTTAGTACTTCCGTCTCCGGAGCATCGAGTCCGTTGATTTTACTATGGTCGACTATAACAATAGGACCCTTAAGGAATTGGTCGCACTGATGTGAATTATCAACCTTTGTGCATTCAATATCCTCAACTTAATGTTGATTTTGAGTTAAAATCTGATCGATACACTTCGTCGCCCAAGTTTCATGGTCTTGCAGTGAAGATTCACATAAGCATTTGAAGGAGTTCCATGTTGTCTCGCTCCACCATGAAACCTCATGGAATAGTCAAGATCACATCAAGCTAAGGGCCTTTCCTTTCTCTTTGGATGGTGTCATAAGCGATTGGTTGTATTACTTACAACCTCACGCATCACTTCTTGGAATGACATGAAAAGATTATTTCTCGGAGAAGTTCTTTCCTGCATCAAGAACTCGCCTGCAATAAGAAAAGATATTTGTGGCATAAGGCAAATCACAGAAACTCTCCATGAGTATTGGGAGAGATTCAAGAAATTGTGCCTAAGCCGCCCACACCATCAAATTAGTGATCAACTCACGATCCAATACTTCTATGAAGGATTGATGCCAATGGAAAGGAGTATGATTGATGCCGCAAGTGGTGGAGCATTGGTAAATAAACTCCACCGGGCCGCTGTAAACTTAATTGCAAACATGGCAAAGAAATTCTCAAAGAATTTGGTACTGAATGGGTGCTGCAACCAGAGTAGTCAATGAAGTTAATACCTCTTCACATGTCGATCAACAAAGGGTGGAACATAGATTGGATGAGCTCACTTTTGGTTAGACAGATGGCAATAGGACAACACGAACCACGTGTGCAAACCCCGCAAGAGTTTGTAGCATATGTTCTAGTTCCTCTCATCCTACGCATTCGTGCCCCACATTGCAAGATGATTCCGAAGTTTCAAGACCAATCATGGGTCGGCACCTGGTATATTTCCTGAAGCCACAATTCCATCAGAAGAACAACAGTAAATATGATCCATTCTCCAACACTTACAACCCTGGCCGAGGGACCATCCCAATCCTGAGATATGGGAATGCATCAAATCACAGCTCACCAAACCAAGATAGACCACCATTCCAAGCAAGCAAGGACAAATCGCTTTCAACCACATGCCTGGACCAAGTAGACCACCATTCCAAGAAGAAGGTCCTGGTAGCCACAAAATCGAGCCCTCATTGGAGGATTTGGTGAAACAGCTGGCCACCAATAATATCCAAGCCAACAGAGAACTCGAAACCACCATTCGTAACTTGGAGACTCAAATTGGTCAACTTGCCACATCAATTCATGAATTAAAGTCACAGGTTCTCGCCAATTACCCTCTCAAACCACTCCAAACCCTAGAGGCAATGTTAGTGCTATAGCTTTACGCAGCGTAAGCAAATCAATGGACCAAAGGCAGAGATACTTCCGTGATTCTACCATTGGCCCAGAGAAACAAGATTCTACAAAGAACTTCAAGTTCTCGTGAATAATTCAGATGTCAGAAAGTGCATTCAGCAAAGAATGATCCTACAACATGCCTAAGCGTAAAATCGGATCAAATCAAATCAGCTGACAGAAAATTTAGTACAGATGTAAAAGTGAACATCCAAAAAGTCAGCCTTCCAACATTCCTCTTCCTTTTCCCAACCGAATGATACACCTAGGCATATGGTCGAGACCGACTTGGATAAGGAAATTATGGAGACTTTTCGTAAGGTTGAGGTGAATATACCTCTCTTGGAGGCAATTAAACAAATCCCCAAGTATGCCAAGTTTTTGAAAGAGATGTGCACCCATAAGAGGAAGCTAAAGGGGACTGAAAAGTGAGTACGGGAGGAATGTCTCGCTTGATTCAGCCTCAACCTACCTCCCAAATGCAAAGACCCAGTGAACTTTTACCATCCCTTGCACCATAGGGCGCCAACAGCTCACTCATGCCTTGCTAGACTTGGGAGCCTCCATCAATGTAATGCCAAAGTCGCTTACACTTCCTTGTATTTGGGAGAGCTAAAGCCCACCAAGATTGTCATTGGGCTTAGCAAACCGAAAGCACTACACAACCCGCAGGAGTGTTGGAGGACGCTCGTTCGGCACATAATTTAATATTCCCAATTTGATTTTTATGTGTTGAATATGGAAGATGAACCGCTTTTCCCACCCCCCCATTGATCTTAGGTAGGCCATTTTTGAAAATTGCTAAAACTAAGATTGATGTGCATGTCGGTACCCTTCCATGGAATTTGGTGATGATATCATTCAATTTAACATTTTTGATGCCATGAAATACCCTCAGAGGATCATTCTCGTTTTTCATTTTGATGTCATTGATTTACTAGTTGATGATATGCATGTCGATATGTTGGCAGTTTCGAAATTGTAGGATACACCGATAGCATAGCTTGTGATACTTGTTCTCGCTTGCTTCGACTTTCTCGGTTGTAAACCCAATGCAATGTGTGCACTGGTGGCCGAGATTTCTACATACTTGTCATGTGTCAGCTGTTAATTCTCATCGACATTGATGATTCAATTAATGGCAATGATGTCATATTAATGATGTTGTCATTCATCCGCCGCTAAGTGTGATTCTTTTGATTCCATAAGATACGATGATGTTGTTTTGTAAGATTGTGCAAAACTAGTACAAAGAAATGCAACTACCGAGAATTTAGCGTATTTAGTTTCTGCCCAAAACTAGTATCATCAAATTCAAAGAACCACCCTCCATTGAACTTAAGCCCCCGCCCGAGCATTTGAAGTATGCATTCTTGGAGGAGGATGAGAAGCTCCCTGATAGTAGCCAAACACCTCCAACCCGAGCAAGAAACCGATTATTGGAAGTTTTGAAGTAACATAAAAGGGCAATTGGTTGGACACTTGCGTGATATTCCGGTATTAACCCCTCCACATGCATGCACAGATATTACTTGAGGAGGAAACTAAAACCTGAGACAACCCCGTGAGGAGACTCGAATCCTCTCATTCTAGATGTGGTGAAAAAGAGGTGACCAAGCTATTGCAGTCAGGCATTATCTATCCCATCTCTCGACAAGCTGGTAAGCCCTATGCAAGTAGTTCCAAAGAAATCCTGAGTGACTGTCGTGGGCCAACCGTAAGAATGAGCTCATTCCAACCCGAGTGAATAGCCGGAGAGTCCGCATTGACTACGACGCCTCAACCAAGCCACTTGAAAGATCATTACCCCCTTCCGCTCATTGGATCGATGGCCGGAACGGTTGGCTGGTAAGTCCTATTACCGCTTTTTAGATGGCTACACCGATACTTCCAAATCCACATTGCACCGAGGATCGTGAGAAGACCACATTTACTTGTCCCTTCTATGACCTTTGCTTACGTGCACTGATGCCCTTCGGGCTCCGCAATGCCCCCTGGTACCTTCCAACGGTGCACATGGTGAGCATATTTTATGATTTCTGTAGAGGAATGCATGGAGGTGTTTATGGATGACTTCACCGCCTATGGTTCATCTTTTGATTCATGTTTAGCTAGCTTATCTAGTAATGCCGTATAGATGCATTGAGACTAACCTTGTGCTAAATTTTGAGAAATGCCATTTTATGGTAGAACAGGGTATAGTTTTAGGCCATGTAATATCCAAGAAGGGCATTGAGGTAGATCTCACAAGATTGATGTAATTACTTGTCTATCTTACCCCCCACATGCGTGCGGTAAGTGCGTTCTTTTTCTTGGTCATGCAGTTTCTACAGTGCACTTCATTGCCAACTTCAAGAAGATTGCTCTTCCACTTTCCCGCCATCGCGTAAAGATGTGGAGTTCAATTTTGATGACAAGTGCAAGGCAGCCTTTCAACCACTTGAAGCATGCCTCGACTAGTACCCTATCATCCGGCCTCCACCGATCGACATTGCCATTTGAGTTAATGTGTGATGCTTCTAACTATGCAAGAGGGAGCAAGCCTTGGCACAGTAGAGTGGGGAAAGCTTCTCATGTGATATACTATGCTTCCGTAACTCGGATGCCGCCGTGCCAACTATACCACAAACCGAAAAAGAGCTTTTAGCCATTGTTTTTGCTTTTGGATAAGTTTAGATCATATTTGCTTGGCTCTAAGGTTGTTGTGTTTACTCGATCATGCAAAGACTTAAGTTTCTTTTGAAGAAGCCAGAGGCAAAGCCTCGACTAATAAGGTGGATGCTAACGCTCCAAGAGTTTCATATAGAGATCCGTGACAAGAGTGGAGCGTAAAATCTAGTGGCGGCATCACTGAGCGCATTGAAAGGGCTTCGTGATCCCTTCCCCAGACAAGACTCCTTCCCAGATGAGCAAGAATGCAAGGTAAGAACACCTCCCCTTGATTTGCAGATATGGTTAATTTTTTTGTCATTGTGTTTTTCCCGTGCATATTTTACTAGAGCTCAATCGATAAATTGAAAAGTGAGTCCAAGTACTATGTATGGGATGATCCTTATCTATGGAAGCTTTGTAGTGACCAGATTATTAGAAGATGTGTCTCCTCGATCACGAGTTTCATTCTATTCTTAGCTTTTGTCATACATTTGCATGTGGTGGGCACTTTGGCTCCCAACGCACAACTAGGAAGGTTTTGGACTCGATTGTATTGGCCAACCCTATTTCATGATGCATATCTGCTTTGTAAGTCTTGTGAACAACAAGCCAGAGAACAGGGACAATTTCACACAGAATGAGATGCCTTAGCAAAATTTATGCCGTCTTGTGAGATCTTTTGATGTTTGGGGTATTGATTTCATGGGCCCTTTCCCCTGCTTTCCTTTGGTTTTATTTATATTTTGTTGGTGCGTTGATTATGTATCTAAATGGGTGGAGGCAAAAGCCACTTGACCGATGATTCCAAAGTTGTTGTGGACTTTGTTAGATCACAGATTTTCTGCAGTTTGGAATCCCGAGGGCCATTATCGCTGATCGTGTGGTTCACACTTTTGTAACCGGAGAATAGAGGCTTTGATGAGAAAGTACAAAGTTGTCTTGCACAAGGTTTCTACACCTTATCACTCCCTGCACAAACGGCAGGCCGAAGTCTCAAATCGAGAGATCAAGCACATACTTTGAGAAGACAAACTCCAACCTAATAGGAAGGATCGAGCTTGAGACTCAGGATGCCTGCGTGGACTTACCGAACTCGCTTACAAGACACCGAGCAGGATGTCCTCTGCACGGATTATCTTTGGGAAAGCGTGCCACCTTCCGGTGGAAATTGAGCATAAATCCTATTGGGCTAAGTGAAAATGTTGTAACCTTGACTTGAGTCAAGCCGATCTCAAAGAAAGCTCCAACTTCGTGAACTTGAGGAGCTTCGATTAGAGGCATATGAGAACTCCCTGATCTACAAAGAGAAGACCAAACTCCTTCATGATAAGATGTTGGTACGAAAGAAGTTCACCATTGGTCAAAAAGTTCTTCTCTACAACTCTCGCCTCAAACTTATGCCCTGGTAAGCTTCGCTCTAGGTGGCTTGGTCCCTTCATTGTTATTAATGTCTTTCCTCATGGTGCAAGATAAATTAAGAGTGAAGCCACCAACAAAGTGTTCAAAGTTAATGGTCATCGCCTCAAAAAAATTTTATGAAGGAGCTCAAGAGAACCTCGTGGAGGAAGTTCAACTCAGGATGCCCTCTACCATGATTGATCACTACCGTGTTGATAAAAAAAAAGCCACGATTAATGTCAATTGCCGTGAGATTGAATCATTATTGGGGAGGACCCATCGCTCGCGGCAAAATCTTCAATCACGCTCGGCTAAGGACATTAAAAGTAGCGCTTCTTGGGAGGCAACCCAAGCTTTCTAACTCTTTCATCTTTCAACTTTGACTTATTTGCAAACACAGAATCGAGACAAACTTGGTGCCAAGCGAGAAAATCTATCGAGTTTGATTTTTCTCGTCTTAATTTTGTTTATTTTTCGTTGACAGATGATTTTTCACCTGCTAAATGGCTGAGCAACTAGATTCGTGAAAATCTTTTCATTCCTTCGCTACCCACAAACACTCGAAATCTGTACATAATTTTACTCAATTTTTGTTTCTCTCTCTTCTTCTTTCTTTCGAAATGGATAATCGGGCCTTTTTAATCTCCGTAAGCAATTCCCTTCTCTCCTCAAAATGCTTTAACTAACATTTATTGTGCAAGGTTTGAGAGATTAAGGATGCTTATGCACAAAGGCATTCCCCGCTGATATACTGTGATCAAGCAAAGGTCCGACTCAGAGGTGAATTTTCTCTGACGCTCTTGTTTCATATATGCCAGGGCTAGGCAAAAGTTCATATGCAAAGAAGAGAAGAGCAAAAAGGTTACTGTCCTGCTATAAATGTGCAAGATGGACTCAGAACACAAAATGCAAATCAATTGGAATGACGCCTATAAACCGAGATGATAAAATTAACTTCATAAAGGATGGCATGAGTAAGGAGTCTTTAGATAACATTCTATTGACTCTTGAGATGCATCCTAGTGGAGATGTGCAGAGAGTACTTCTCGATTTATGGCCAATATTCCAAGATGAACATGAGCGTTATAGTCTCTGAATCGACTCAAAAAGACTCGCTTGCCAATTTTTAAGAAAATTGGATAGAAGCCGACCATCGGCCCATAGAGAGCTTCAAAACGCTATCGACGTAAAACCGCAGGAAAATGTGAGCCACAATCACACTCTCGTATATTTTTTTTTTCCTTTTTTTTCTTGTTCAATAAAAAAATTAAAAAAAAATTCAAAAAAAAAATAGTCGTATTATATGAAAAATGTGTTTCATATTATAAAACTTCTTCTGACACATATAAATTAGACTTTTATCATTGACATATAGATATTATCATTTCGTGTTTATTTTTCAAACTTATCCGACACGCAGATCTACCCCTCCTTTATAGGTGTAATTATTACCTTTGAGTTTTAATGCCTTTAAATAATGCACTTTGCTCTCTTCGTATCATTGATAAGGTGAGAGTACAAAAAAAAACAAAGAGAAAAAAAATGGAAGCCACTTCACCTGGTCATTTGATCAAGAGTGTTTGTGTCTTTTCAGGATCTAATCCTATGAAAGATAAAGAGTTTGTAAATATTGCACACCATCTTGGTCGAGTGCTAGCCGAGAGAGAAATCCATTTAGTTTATGGAGGAGGTAGTCTTGGTTAATGGGTTGTGTAGCGACCGCTGCACATTTAGGAGGTGGCAGTCCTTGGTGTCATTCCCACCTTATCTACCAAGAAGCCCATTGGAAAACATTAGGGGATGAAGTAATGGTATTTTGCATGCACCAACGCATGAACATTATGATAGCAAAATGCCGATGCCTTTATTGCCCTACCTGGTGGTTTTGAAACTTTGGAAGAACTCTTTCAAATTACATCCTGGTCACAAAGAGAACTTTCACCAAAACCCATAGGTATATTAAATGTTAATGGTTTTTATGACAGCCTTGTTTTGTTTTCTTGATCATGTCAGAAAAAAGGTTCATCTCACAAGCGACACGTCAAAGTCTTGTGAATCACGCAACTCCCGAACAATTGCTCGATCAACTCAATGCATTTGTACCACAACGTGATCCAAAGAATGGCTCCACCGAATTGGGAACAAGGCACGCAGAAAGGAAAAAGCAAAAACTTGATTTGACTTTGTCTTTGTGAATTTTTGTTTTCTCTTATGGTTTTAGTTTTTTGTAATTTTTCTTATTTCGTGCCCGATTTGCGCTTTCTCGGTAAGACCTTCTACACTCTACCTATTTTATTTTGACATTGGGGACAATGTCTTTAATTAGTTGGGGAGTGGATAGTTGACATTACCATGTACATAGTTTAGTTAAAAAAAAAAAGCTAATCTTTATTGTTACTAACTTTTTAGATGTATGATGGCGAGTAAGGGAGTAATTTTGCCCTTGAGACGCATCTTAACTTGCATTTCATAATAGGTCTTAAATCATCTTTGTTCTTGTATATATATTAAAAAAAAAACACACACACACACACAATTTTGATCTTTTCAATTGATTTTGATACAAGCATGTGCTGAATCGAGCTTAATTGATGATAAAAGTATGCAAAACAGCTTTACAGCTTGAATCATTTTCATAATATACATGTGTATATGATTGTGGATATTAGGAAGAAGGCATGGTTGAATTGAGTGAATGTTTCATACCTTTGTGAGTTTTGGGCTTTTCCAAGTTTGATACTTACACTTGGTTATTTTCTTTCATGAGTGATGTCAATTATGAATTTATTTTCTAGAACTTGCATTGAATCGATTTGAGATTACATTGGTTTTTTTCTTAACTTAGCTGCTTTGGCCAAATAAACCTACCTTGCATTTATCCAATTATTAACTCCCTCTAAGCCTATTTGCCTATTCTTTGTTCTTATCTCATTACAAGCTTTGAGTGAAAAACCATGTTTTACCTTACCTTAGGGAATGGGAGAGCATTGATTTTCTTATTGGAGGAGTTCTTTTGCTTGCAATGATTTAAGTGTGGGGGAATTGGTGTGCTGATACGAAATGCTTGGTACAAAAAAAAAAACAAAAACAAAAAAAACAAAAAACAAAAAAAAAAGAGAAAAAAGAAAGAAAAAAAAAGAATAGAAAAAGGAAGGAATGTGTGAAGAGAATGAGCATTTTATGGTTTTGGGTAAAAAATTTATTCTTTCTACTTGAATTACTCCTCAATGCTCTTTTATTCTCTTTGGTTTTAACCTGCTATTATCTATATTGTTCCCTTCCTTCACCTTATAAGGTCCATTACAACTTTTTGAAAGACCTCTTGATTTTTGCAATTTATTTGATCTAAGTAGTGGAGAATTGATGTATATGCAAGCCTATGGTAAAATACTTTCATAATTTGACTCGAGTTGAGTGTAAACATTAACCTAAAACACCTTGTGTGATTTGAGTGACACTTGTGAAGAATTTTACTCAATCAACACGCTATTTCTGATTAAAGCATGATTATGCTATACTTTATTCTCAATTGATTTGATTCAACTATTCTTTGTTAAGCATACTTGACTTATTAATTATGGTTTATATTTGATACAATGCTTGTATTTAAAAATTAGTTGAATTGATTAAATAAAATATTACATGTTTGTGGGTATCATCCTGTAAACCCTCACGACTATAACTCGTCCACTAGGGACACCTAGGGGTTTAAAGGCTTGTGGCACATGCTAAGTGCCATCGTGTTTTCCTACGGAAGTGGATTAAATTAGGTACAATCAGTTTTTATGTTTTTAGTTTAATAATATGATGTTTCTTGTTTTTCTTTAGTTTCGTTGTTATGTGTTTTGCCCAAGAGTACAAAAGCTTAAGTGTGGGGGAATTTGATCAATCAATTTGAGACACTTATGTTAGCTTTGTATTAGGCATTATTAGAAGTTTATTGTGCCCAAAATTAGTACTTTAGATGAGTTTAATGTTGTTGGGCTTCATTGGGCTTTAATGCAAATATTGAATAATTTTCGGATTTTGATGCATTTTGACCTTTCTTCCTTTGTTAGGTCATAACTTGGGACTCGGTGATCCAATTGAGGTGATCTTGGTGTCTTTGGAAAGCTAAGACAATGCTCTACAAGTTTCATGAAGAACTCAAGAGCTGGATCGGAATGCTAAGGGTCCAAAATATCCCTGCAATGCAGAGTGGGTTTGCTGTCACGGAACCATCCGGCAGATGCACATATTGGACTATATAGTGGGTTATAGGCCTCCTCTCTTGGGCTGAAACTTGGTCACTTGAAAGATAACACCCATATCTCCAACTTCAATGAAGACCATTTTGTCAATAGATGTCGTTTTAGGCATGCTTCGTGAAGCTACAAGTTGGTCTGAATTTGGAAACACGTTCTTCCAACCTAACTTGAGGTAGGTGAAGTGTTTTGGCATTTCGAGTTCTAAAAGTCCAAATGACATGATTCAAATTGGAGATTTTCAAGGAGACAACTGGCTACAACTTTGATGAGACATCCAAGCCAAAATGCACCGTCTAGGTGATGAATTTGAAGCCAGAAGTCGGATAAGAGTTGTTGACTAAAAGCCACCAACCATGCACCAACCCACCAACCATGCATCAAGCTTCCATTTTTAACAAATTTCAGATTCTTATAGCTTGTATTCAGATTATGTACATGTACAAATTGGCTTCTAGGATTAGTATAAATAGACCCAACCTCTTTGTATTAGATTGATTCAATTTGGAAGTAAGTTTCAAGAAAGTTTAAGTATTTGTGAGAGTTTTCTTTCTCTTCTTCTCCATTCTCTTTGCAATTTCGTTTTTGTTCTTTAAATTCTGAGTTCTTCCTTCCCATCCATGGAAGGCTAGGCTCTCATAATCAATCCAAGGGATTAGCCATCTTGTTGTTTAATTTGGAGATCTTGTTTTGCTTGTTCATATTGCTTAATTGTTATTCAAGTTTCTCTTCTTCCTCTTTTGATTTTTATCTAGATTAAATTGCTTAATTTGATTTAGATGTTGATGTGGTAATAGCTTTATTATCATGTATTCAAAGAGGATCATAAAGATTAAACAATATATTAAAGCTTTTTGATAGATTGTTTAGCTTGGTTAAATTCTAGATCTTAAGTTAATCTATGTTGGATGGTGCTTACTTTATCTAACCTTGGTTAATCAAATCCTAGATGCTTATCTAGTAAATAATTATTGGATCATGTTAAGGCTTCTTGATGTGATCTAAGGCCAAGAACATGGTTAGCAATTAAGTGAATTCATTGTGATCAATGATGAGTTAAACTCAAGATCGGTAAATTTCCTTGGATTGGTTGTTTCTTTAGATTTGTTTACAACTTTGAATCTCCTACTTTTATTAATCTTGTTAATCAACAACAAAACCCCCCCTTTTCTAATTATCTTGATCTAATTAAATCTTTGTTTTTGGATCCTTGAGAGACGATTCGGTTCATTCTCTATACTACAAATTAGTTTGTGAACCGGTTATTTTATTTGATAGGTCTCGACAACCTCTTGTCAGAACTCCACCCTCAAAAAACAAGCAAACACAAGTGCACAATAAATTTAACGTGTTTCAACCTTCACTACCTATGTCCACAAATTCCCAAATCAATTCACTAATTTCAATCAACAATTATAAACACCAGTCTTAAAAAGTATCTCTCACAAGCCCAAAGGCCCAATACACTCAATCTCACAAAGTGAATTTTCTCACTCAAACAAAGCACTCAAAGAAAAATGTCACACTCACAAATACCTCCACCTCTCTCTGCGGCGCTGTGCTACACACAAGGAAAAGTAAAAGGGCAAACCTTTTAAAAGCAATCTCGTCACGTTGCTGTCATGTACATTGCACACACTTGCACCTCTTCCCCCCCTCCCCCCCAAAATGGGCTCAACTCAAAAGAAAGCCCAAACAAGGCAATACCCAACAAATCTCTACCTTGACTTGTGATTGAAACAAATTGCAAGTGTAATTGTAAGTGCCAGACTCCATGCTCCATCATTGCCTTTTGTTATCATAGTCTCTCCCATCAACTTATACAAATTACTACTAGTCTTCTTACCTTTCATCATCACCAAGGAGCCTCTACAAACTTGCATAACTCCACCTCTTGCAGAATATCCATATCCCAATGCATCAAATTTACCCAAAGAAATCAAATTCTTTCCAAGTGTAGACACATGCCTCACATCACCAAGTCTCTTCACACTACCATTATGCATCTTATTGTTCACAGTACCCTTTCCAACAACATTCAAATAATCACCATTAGCCACTTTCACTACTTCATCATCACATGCATTATAAGTGTCAAACCATTCCTTCTTGGAACAAATATGATTAGAACAAGCAGAATCTAAAAACCAACAATCATTAGAGGTATTGTTACCTTCTTCAATCATCATTAACTCATTTTCATAATTCCAAGGTTCTTGTACAATGGCTATAACATCTTCAGACTTTTCTTTTCCTTTTCTTTTACTCTTCTCATATTCTTCCATATCTGCTTTCAGCTTCCTACAATAAAATTTAATGTGACCCATCTCATGACAATAATAGCAATCCTTATCTCTATAATCCGGCCCCGACTTAGAACTTGATCTTGATATCTCCCTACCAGAATTGTTGCCACAAGACATACTCCTACCACGGTCAGATCTAGCAACAAAAAGAGCTCCCTCAGACTGAACATTTGACTTCTTAAATTTTTCATTCTCCAATAATATAGCAATCACATCATCTACCTTAAGTCTCTTTTCCAACCAGCCATCGTTGTCAAACTCGCGAGTTTAGGTAAACTCATGGAGGCTCCACAAACTCTACTCGTAAACTCATAAGAGTTTACTTACTTCAATAATAATATTAAAAAAATATCATAGACCTAAACATAATGAAATAGTATATCCATAATCAACATTTAACATTCTAATTTCATAATGAAGCATACAAAAGTAATAAAATATGATAGTACACATTAAAATCATACATAATAAGCAAATCATAAGTTCATAATGTCAGACATTCTGAAATAACAAGTCAAGAAAAAAAAATAAAATCCACTTAGAAGCCAAATAAAACAATAACAAAGGCAAAGAAGGGAAAATAGGAAGGCATTTATTTGATTTTTGAAAGAACTCGTTGGCTAGCTAGTATAGAGGACTGAGGAAGGAGGGAATAGAGGTTGAACGAACCAGGACTGAGGAGGACAAACCAGAGGCTGAAGTCGCTGAAAGGCGAGGACGAACACTCACCTGAACAGAAGCTGAATGTGCATGCCCGGCGACAGCCAACAACGGAGCTTCATGCGAATTGGGCGGCAACAGCGACCAACAATGGAGCTTCAAACTGGATGGCCAATGATGGAGCTTCGAATGGCCTTTAGGGTTTTCGATCCCTAAGAAGTAGCTGCAACTTGCTGAGTGTTTTAGGTAAGGTAAAACGATGAGTTTTGGTTTTTCTTCAGCAAATTTAAACTCGCAAAATCAGTCTTGAAATCCCGAGTTCACTGATTTTACTCTAATTTCACCAATCCCGGACGAGTTTACAAGGGACTGAGTTTTCGAACGTTTGACTCGATTTGGGTGGTGAGCTCATAAAATCGGACGATTTTACGAGTTAACACTCGAGTTTGATTACCATGCAACCAGCAATGTAATAATCAAATTCTCATAGATATGTGGAAGGGACGACAACAACAACAATGCTTTATCCTCATTCTCAACTTTCACCCCAATGCTAGATAATTGTGTAATCAACTTTGTAAAATAATTCAAGTGATCTCTAATGTCTACACCATCACCCATCTTCAATTGATATAATTCTTTCTTTAAAAATAAATGATTTGTGAGAGACTTAGACATATACATGTGACAAGAGGTTGTCGAGACCCCGTCAAATAATAAAAATTACCGGTTCACAAAATAATTTGTAGTATAGAGCATGAACCGAATCGTCTCTCAAGGATCCAAAAAGAACAAAGATTTAATCATATCAAGATAATTAGAAAGGGGGTTTTATTGTTGAGTAATAAGATTGAAAAGAAGTACAAGACTTAATGTTGTAAACAAATATAAAGAAACAATCAATCCAAGAAAATTTACCGATCTTGAGTTTAACTCATCATTGATCACAAGGAATTCACTTAATTGCTAACCATGTTTTTGGCCTTAGATCATATCAAGACGCCTCAACATGATCCAAGAATCCTCTACTAGATAAGCATCTAGGATTTGATTAACCAAGGTTAGATAAAGTAAGCACCATCCAAACATAGATTAACTTAAGATCCAGAATTTAACCAAGCTAAACAATCTATCAAAAAGTTTTAATAAATTGTTTAATCTTTGTGACCCTATTTGAATACATGATAATAAAGCTATTACCACATCAACATCTAAATCAAATTAAGCAATTTAATCTAGATAAAAATCAAAAGAGCAAGAAGAGAAACTTGAATAACAATTAAGCAATATGAACAAGCGAAACAAGATCTCCAAATTAAACATCAAGATGGCTAATCCCTTGGATTGATTATGAGAGCCTAGCCTTCCATGGATGGGAAGGAAGAACTCAAAAATAAAAGAACAAAAATGAAATTCTAAAGAAAATGAAGAAGAAGAGAAAGAAAACTCTCACAAATACTCAAACTTTCTTGAAACTTACTTAAAATTGAATTCCTCTAATACAAAGAGGTTGGGTCTATTTATACTAATCCTAGAAGCCAATTTGTACATGTACATAATCTGAATACAAGCTATAAGAATATGAAAATTGTCAAAAATGGAAGCTTGATGCATGGTTGGTGGGTTGGTGCATGGTAGGTGGCTTGGTGTATGGTTGGTGGCTTTTAGTCAACAACTCTTATCCGACTTCTGGCTTCAAATTCATCACCTAGACGGTGCATTTTGGCTTGGATGTCTAAGTTGTAGCCAGTTGTCTCCTTGAAAATCTTCAATTTGAATCATGTCATTTGGACTTTTAGAACTCCAGAAATGTCAAAAACACTGCACCTACCTCAAGTTAGGTTGGAAGAACGTGTTTCCAAATTCAGACCAACTTGTAGCTTCAGAAGCATGCCTAAAACGACATCTATTGACAAAATGGTCTTTAGTGAAGTTGGAGATATGAGTCTTATCTTTCAAATGACCAAGTTTCAACCCAAGAGGAGGCCTATAACTCACTATGTAGTCCAATATGTGCAAATTGCCCAGATTTTCCTGACAGCAAACCCACTCTGTATTGCAGGGATGTTTTGGACCCTTAGAATTCCGATCCAGCTCTTGAGTTCTTCATGAAACTTGTAGAGCATTGTCTTAGCTTTCCAAAGACACCAAGATCACCTTAATTGGATCACCGAGTCCCAAGTTATGGCCTAACCAAGGAAGAAAGGTCAAAATGCATCAAAATCCGAAAATTATCCAATATTTAAATTAAAACCCAATGAAGCCCAACAACATTAAACTCATCTAAAATACTAATATTGGGCACAATAAACATCTAATAAAGCCTAATACAAAGCTAACATAAGTGTTTCAAATTGATTGATCAACATGTTTTCTAGTTTCTTCCATAAATTGACAGCAAAAGTTTCATTCAAAACACTATTTTACCTCAGGTGCTAAACATAGCTGAATCGTACTGACCGCCTTCATCTCCAGCTTTTCCCATTCTTCATCTGTCATCTTGTCAGGCTTCTTTTCCTTCCCATTCAAAGCTTTGACCAATCCCTGCTACACTAGAATATCCTTCATAGTACTCTGTCATAGACTAAAATTTTTCTTTCCATCAAACAACTCCACTTCAAATTTACTACTTCCTAAGCCTTGCATCTTTGCCATATGAAACTATAGAGACGGGATCACAACCCACTCTGATACCAATTGTTGGGAAAAAGGAACCCCACATTTCGAAAACAAGCAAACACAAGTACACAATAAATTTAACGTAGTTCAGCCTTCACTGCTTACGTCCACGAATTCCCAAATCAATTCACTATTTTCAATCAACAATTACAAACACCAATCTTAAAAAGTATCTCTCACAAACCTAAAGCCCCAATACACCCAATCTCACAAAGTGAATTTTCTCACTCAAATAAAGCACTCAAACAAAAATGTCACACTCACAAATACCTCCACCTCTCTCTGCGGCGCTGTGCTACACACAAGGAAAAGTAAAAGAGCAAACCTTTTAAAAACAATCTCATCACGTTGCTGTCACTTACATTGCACACACTTGCACCTCTTTTTTTCCCCCACAAATGGGCTTAACTCAAAAGAAAGCCCAAACAAGGCAATACCCAACATTTGTTTGGCAGGAATTCATAGATTAACATCTTCTCAACCCTTTTTGTGCAGTAAATTAGAAGTCTTACTAAATTAACATGTTGTAATATTGCTGTAAGTGTGATATCATTTTTGAACTCTTCAAGGCCTTGATATAAAGCTTTTGAGAACCTTTCTACCGTTATTTACTATACATTTTGTAATTTGCCCTGATAAAACCAAATCATTACTAACTCACCCAAGAATTACTTGACTGCACTCTCACTTTGTAGCATGACTTATTATAAGTGCTAAACAAATATATGCTTTTTTATGCAAAACTTAATCTGCTGGATCAATGGTAAGTAGCCAGAAGATCGAAAAGCATAACTCTAGTCCCTAATCCAGTTTTGAATAACCGGAAGCTGAGGCATATATACTTATCATGAAGTTGTTAAGAAATATATTCAGAGGGAAAGATGGCTAAAAGGATATTCAACTTTTGTTTCATACATCGATATTAAATTAAATTAATACTTTAAGCTAAAAGATTGTTGGATGTGATAGAGTGTACTGGATATGATGCAGCCTAGAGGCGCTTTGCCAAACCAGGAGATTAAAATATATCAATAATTTAATGCATACAAAATCAACTAAAAGAATACCTCATCAATGTCCAAGCCATATAAATTGCAAATGTTGTTAACCTTTAATTCATAGTTTCTCTTTGCATGAAGAAATTCACAAACATTAGAATTTCCAAATGTTTCCTTATACATTATGCCAAATACACCCTCTCTAAGCTTACTATCTTTTAAGGACTATTGCTACTTTAATTGTGAGATAACTGAATACTATCATATCAAAAGCATTTCATTGAGATCTTTTTCAGCTCCCGATAAATATATCCTCAATTTGTATAATATTCTTGTAATTGTGGCTAAGGTTCCTGCCAAAACAGTGAGATAAATAGAAGGAAAAATGTTTGTATGTCAATCTCATGGTGTATAACTCATTTTCTTGACTCTTAGAAAAAGAGAACTACATTTGTTACCTCTGTGGTAGTAGCAAAATACTTTTCCCTACAAAAGTAGGACAATGGGAGTTGTAAGCAGAACAATTGTCAATAACCACATTTTATGTAATGGAAGGATATTAATTTTAAATGAAAAAAAAATAGAATCAGTACATAAATATGAACAATATTACCTATATCCTAAAGTGCTGCCAACCATCTAATCAACATGCAAAAATATGGATATGTGGAATTCCACTATGGGCATTATGATACCATGGAATCGAAACCTCTTGCATGGGGGAATATTTGATTAAAAAATATTGATTTTGAAGTAAAGAATGGAAAGCACGTATAATTACCAGCAAGCATATGTGTCATTCTACCACAAAAAGCAATTAATTTAATTTTGATATACAAAAGACAACAATACTACCTACTTCTTCGCGACTAAGTGAAACTATATGATAGTCAACTTTATTTAATAGAAGTAGATGACAGCAGCAGCACATACCCATAAATTTTCTTAAACGCTTTACAACTTGTATCAAGATCTCATCTTCTCTTATTCCCTTTTCTCTCACTTTTTCACCGTTTCTATTTTTAAAATTCAGAAACACCAATATATAAATGCACAAAGAGGATTATGTACAAAAGGTACCTACCAAAAAAAAACCCTATATTTTCTTTACCATTGAGGAAAAGCTACAAAAGCAGAGAATATCTATCTTCTATATTACATTCACAATAAAAATCACCATCTAAACTAATTATATAGAAATATTTCTATTCATTTAGGAAATTTGATCAACGACTTTTGTAATTATAGTATGTTGTATTCTTCATTACCTGCAACACTTAGGAAATTATTCAAAATTGACCTCAAGATTTCAGAGATTGATGCCTCCATGAGTAGGGATGTCCCTGAACAAATAAAAGCAGATAAGTATTATCCTCTAGCTTTAGTGATTACAACTCACAAAGAAGAAATAGGCACCAGCAAGAAACTCGACTCACAAAGGGAAATACTTACCATGTTATTCAAACTCAAAAGCAACGGAGTCTCAACCCAGGCTCAAACTTCATCTTTAAATTAAAACCTAAAATAAGTAAATATTCAGAGAAAATCTAACACTAATTACCCATGATCAGCATATCAAACCTATGAATTTAAAAAAGTTTTGAGAGATTAAATTTACTTCAAACCACATCCTCTTATCACTTCTTATATGAAATCTGCCTTAGTTTTTACAATTGAAGCAACCACCAAATTAGAAAAAGTTTAAGTATCTCACGGTACAATAGCATATAAGCTTCTGAAGAAAAAGAATTGCTGCTTAAAAAGGAGTTGCATAACGTTTGAGATTCGAAGGGCAATAAGATAGTCATTAACCACTTGTGCTTGAATTTTAGATCGAAATCTCCATATCCTTTGATATTTAGAAAACATCTCTCAACAGAGAGAGAGAGTCAACAATGACTTTTTTCCAAAAAAAAAAAGATAAAAAATTTTACAAAAAAAGATTGAAGAACCTGTGTGTGACAAGAAGGGGAGTTGTAAAGACCTAGATTACAGAACTTTGCATTACATGTGTGTGCGTCCAACGAAAATCAAAAGGGTACCCCAGCAGTAGATTTGGAAGAATAGAAGTGCGTATAGGAGAAGGAAGTGAACTCTCTTCAATCAATTCAAATTTCAAATCTAGATTTGAACTTCATTTAGAATCCAACAGATCTAGAAAAAGGTTTTACCTAATAAATTATTGAAATAACAAAAAGAAACACAAGAAGGGAGTTGAATTATGTTTCTTAACTGATTTGGAAAACTTTTTCTTTAACTAAAAAGTAAAACAAGGATGCTGTTGAAATTTAATAAGGGACAAAAAGAAAAACTTCTCAGTCCGTTGGACGCGGAGAAGATTTTTATGAAAATTCTTTTTGACCGCAGTTAAAAAGTTTTTGGTTTAACTTAAAAACTTTGTTAAGAAAATAATGACAATCCCAGAGTTAGTGAATAAAATAAAACACAAGTAAAGGGAAGAGAATCTTACACCAGATGTTTATACTTGTTCACTCTCACAATCTGAGAACTACATCCAATCCCTTCAACGAAAAGGATTTTCCACTAATCTTCACAAAGATTACAAGTATTCTTCAACTCTTTAAGTATATAAGTATTCTCAAACCTCTTTAGGTTCTAATAGCCAAGTATTCTTTTATACACAGCATCTTCAAGCTAAAACAAATAAGTTGATATAAAGGATGTTATAAACAACACTTGAGATTAACTTACAATAGGTGAGAATAAAAAAATAATTCTCAAGAAAGAAAACTCTATACAAGAGTGTAACAAATAGAAAGAATATGAGCGTTGAATCTTTTTCACATAAGACTTCTTTATTATTTTCTTCGAAGACCTTTGTATTTATAGGCAATGAGCACTAGAAGTAGTCTTCATAAGCTTCTTCATCCAACGGAAACATTTATTACCGTTTTGAGTAGCATTAAATGCATAAGCTGATATTGTGTTGAGCTTCTTCTGAAAAGTGACTTTGAATATCATAGACTACTAAGAATATGATATCTTAGTTCTGATTTATCTGAGCGCGCAAAAAATTCCTTGTTTGCTAATTTTTATAGTTGTTAGAAGTGTCAGCTTCGTAGCATAATTGACTTCTTTTTGCCGCGTACTTCGTCAGATATCTCTTCAGCATTTAATGACGAACAGTTCTTGTATTTGAATTCGAGCTTTGGACAAATGTTTGAATCCGAACTTTTTAAGGAAATTTTGGACGATCTAATATAATATAATAAAATAATTCAAAGTATATTGAACACATACCAAATTTTCTTTTTAGTCATAATAGGAGTCATATTGGATGTACGCTAATAAAGTTTAGTTAAAACTGTGCTTCCTTATAAGAGTATAATCAACATATTTTTAAGCAAGAAAAACATCATTGGATTATCAATTATGTTATACACTGGTTTAAATGACACTTGTACTTGTTCATTCTTATTTAATACCTATGTCATCTTTAAAACTTTGAGAGGTTCAATTCTTTGAACTACTTTGATTCCAAATTCAATTTCTCAATTTATCTTTGGTTCCAACAATTATGACTCTGGAAATGCCTTACTTTCAACGGGCTGGGTTGGTTTTTAGAGGGAAAATAGAACATATTTCCCATAGACGGAGAATAGGTTTCGAAGAGGACAGAAGAACATTCTTTCTTTAGTGGTGTAATGGGTGAAGTGAATGGTCATTCTAATGAGGAGACATCTACCCTTGCAGGCTTTCTTTAACGCTTTGATTGGATTAGGAAAGATGTAGAGTGGAAAAAAGTAGGTGTGATGACCCGAATTTTTGCATATGACAGTCGTATTATGTATAGTCTCTTTCTTATGAATTTGAGTTTAAAGGATTAACCTTTTGAGTCACTTTACTTCATTTATGAGATTCTTAAAATTTAACTTACCTTATAAAAGTTATCTAAAGCCATTTTGGATGACTATCTGTTAATACGGGTCCTGAAATTTGGCTAAGATTGGGAAGTGACACCTATATGGAGGGCTATAGTAAATATGTATTTTCTTAAAATCAAAATTGGCGATAATTGATAATTGGATATTAAAGAGCTACAAATGATTTTTAATGAATTTTTAGAAACCTTTGACCCACTCGTTTTGAAAAGAAACATCTTTGAAAGTTTCAAATTTCAGGAATTTGAACTAAAACTCAAGATTTGACTTTTTATTTATAAGGATTTTAATTTTCTTGATATTTTTATTGAATCCAAATGGGGGGTATTCTCTTATTTACATTTATGTTTTAAAGTTAAGAAATGTAAATAAGATTGCAAGATTGCACCAGAATATGATAGCATACATTATCTCCACTTCCAAACACTCATATCCTCACTACCAAACACTCCCGCCCTCACCCCTGTTATGTCTGTTCGACCAGTGGCAGGGAGATCCATTTCTCTCCGTCTTTGCTCTCTCCTTCTCTGACTTCTCTCATTTCCTTCTCTACTTTGTCACCTTCCTCATCCTCCTCTTCTTCCATCTACCAGATTTCACCATTCTTGGTCGTTTCAAGCTACTGGAACATAATTCATTCATCTTCCAAGGGTTGGGTTGCACGGTTTAGTCTAGCAACCAAGTCATCCCTTCATCCTTCCATCTTTGTGACTCATTTAGGTAATCTCTTACCTCACATACGTTATTAGCAGTTGGATTATGGTGAATTGCAGATTGGATTGTAAGATGCATAATGGGTATTGAACCTAGGGTTTGATTTGGAAATTTTGGAGTTCTTGGAAATTGATAGTATATGGAATGAATTGGATGAGTTGTAATGTTGTTATGGAGAAGTGATATTGATAGGAAGGGTGTTAGAACACAGAATTTTCGTGCTAGCTTTGGAAAGGAATAATTGCTCATTAAGTGTTTGATAAAATGCTTAGATGAGATAAAAATTATACTCCCGTGTAAACTGGATAATGTGTAGTAATTTGATCATAACTCTTGATTGGGAGAACGTATTGAGGTGATTTTAGTTGCGTTAGAAACTAGACACATAGAGCTTCAATTCCATATATTATTTGTAATTTATTAGCCTCTGAATCAGTACAGAATTTCTGTCAAACAAATGTCATCTTTCTAAACTAACTTGAATGTTTTCTAGATTCTTCAAGAACCCCTTATCCCACAAGTGGATGAATCCTTAGTTTTAAATGTTGATTGTTATCTTGGTTATGTTGTTGTGATCCTAGATTCTTTGGAGGATCGTCCGGTTGGTCCATGACAACATAGCTTTTGGACTCGTCAAGTTTTGTCCCTTGAGTGAGTTGATGACACGATCTATAACATGTTTTTGTATATTTTTTTTAAAATGTTCTTTATTGAAGGATTTAACAAAATCAATTACTTTTCTTCGTTGTCAAATTATAAGAAAGCTTCGGACAAATAATTTTTCATGATTCTGAATATCTATCATTGTATTTCTGATAAATTGTTTTGGATTATGAATATATATATATATATATTTAGATTTATACAATTATGTTTTTGATCAATCAATTTGAGACACTTATGTTAGCTTTGTATTAGGCATTATTAGATGTTTATTGTGCCCAATATTAGTATTTTAGATGAGTTTAATGTTATTGGGCTTCATTGGGTTTTAATGTAAATATTGGATAATTTTCGGATTTTGATGCATTTTGACCTTTCTTCCTTGGTTAGGCCATAACTTGGGACTCGGTGATCCAATTGAGGTGATCTTGGTGTCTTTGGAAAGCTAAGACAAGGATCTACAAGTTTCATGAGAACTCAAGAGCTGGATCGGACTTCTAAGGGTCCAAAATATCCCTGCAATGTAGAGTGAGTTTGCTGTCACGAAAATCTAGGCAATGTGCACATATTAGACTACATAGTGAGCTATAGGCCTCCTATTGGGCTGAAACTTGGCCATTGAAAAGATAAGACTCATATCTCCAACTTCACTGAAGACCATTTTGTCAATAGATGTCGTTTTTGGCATGATAATGAAGCTACAAGTTGGTCTGAATTTGGAAACACGTTCTTCCAACCTAACTTGAGGTAGGTGCAGTGTTTTTGGCATTTCTGGAGTTCTAAAAGTCCAAATGACATGATTCAAATTGGAGATTTTCAAGGAGACAACTAGCTACAACTTTCATGAAGACATCCAAGCCAAAATGCACCTTCTAGGTGATGAATTTGAAGCCAGAAGTCGGATAAGAGTTGTTGACTAAAAGCCACCAACCATACACCAACCCACCTACCATGCACCAACCCACCTACCATGCATCAAGCTTCCATTTTTGACAATTTTCATATTTTTATAGCTTGTATTCAGATTATGTACATGTACAAGTTGGCTTCTAGGATTAGTATAAATAGAGCCAACCTCTTTGTATTAGAAGAATTCAATTTTGAAGTAAGTTTGAAGAAAGTTTTAGTATTTGTTAGAGTTTTCTTTCTCTTCATCTCCATTCTCTTTAGAATTTCGTTTTTGTTCTTTTATTTTTGAGTTCTTCCTTCCCATCCATGGAAGGCTAGGCTCTCATAATCAATCCAAGGGATTAGCCATCTTGATGTTTAATTTGGAGATCTTGTTTTGCTTGTTCATATTGCTTAATTGTTATTTAAGTTTCTCTTCTTCCTCTTTTAATTTTGATCTAGATTGAATTGCTTAATTTAATTTAGATGTTTATGTGATAATAGCTTTATTATCATGTATTCAAGAGGATCACATAGAATAAACAATTTATTAAAGCTTTTTGATGGATTGTTTAGCTTGGTTAAATTCTTGATCTTAAGTTAATCTATGTTTGGATGGTGCTTACTTTATCTAACCTTGGTTAATTAAATCCTAGATGCTTATCTAGTAGAGGATTCTTGGATCATGTTGAGGCATCTTGATGTGATCTAAGGCCAAGAACACGATTAGCAATTAAGTGAATTCCTTGTGATCAATGATGAGTTAAACTCAAGATCGGTAAATTTCCTTGGATTGGTTGTTTCTTTAGATTTGTTTTCAACTTTAATTCTTGTACTTTTGTCAATCTTGTTAATCATCATCAAAACCCCCTTTTAATTATCTTGATTTGATTAAATCTTTGTTCTTTTTGGATCCTTGAGAGACGATTCGGTTCATGCTCTATACTACAAATTAGTTTGCGAACCGGTAATTATAATTATTTGACGGGGTCTCGACAACCTCTTGTCAAATTTGGCGCCGTTGCCGGGGATCCAAGGCAACTATTTGATCATTTCATCTAACTCTGACAATTGTGTTTGTTTTGTTTTTTGAAGCATTTTTAAGTGGAATTCGGCTGAAATTGGGTAAAGGGCATTGTGTCAAGAATTTCGGTTTGGTAAAGTATCTCTGATTGACCATAATTTTGGTACACTAATGGAAACCGTTATTGTGAGAAAGGCTCACTACATGTAGTGAGGTCACCCTTATTTTTGCCAAATTCCATCGTTTAGACCACTTTTTCAATTTTTTAATATTTTTTATTATTCTGTTAGATAGAATTTTTGTGTAGATTCCACTCTGTGGTAGTCCCATAATTTTTAAAAATCTGTAAATATGTTTTCTGTAATTATTTTGTGTGTATATTTAGACTTATTTTTGTGATTTTGTGTTTGATCACTAATCTAATGGAGCATAGACTTGATGAGCTGGCTTATCTGGTGGGGCAGTTGGCAGTGGAACAACATCACTTACCTGTACAAGAACCTGCAAGATTTTGTAGTATATGTTGTAGTTCTTATCATCCCACATATGCTTGCACCACACTACAATATGATGGTTCTGTATTTCATAACCATTCTGTTGATGCAACAGGTGTATTTCTTGGTGAACCACAATACCCACAGCTTGGATATGATCCTTATTCTACCACATATAACCATGATTGGGGAGATCATCCTTGGTTCGAACCTTATGTTGAACCAATCGCCTATACCAAAGAACCTATGCAAAGAAGAAGCCCCAATAAGCATGGAATCGAGCCTACACTAGAGGATTTGGTGAAACAATTTGCTCGAACAACATCCAATTCCAAAGAGAGAACGAAGCTATAGTACAAAACGTGAAGACCCAAGTTGGTCAACTTACATCTTCATTGAGTCGCTTGAGCAAGCAATGCATGCAGAAATCGATTCTCGCAAAACATGAGATCATTGATGAGAAAAACCAATTGATGATTTGTGTGATGAATTTGCTAGTTTTACCGATTTTGATGATTTTGTTGTACTTGGTTGTGATGGTGATATGTTGTGTAATGCATGTGCGAGATTGTCGCCTTTTGAGACATGATGAATCTTTTTCAACAGATAATACAGCAATTCAATCTACAAAAGTAGTGCAGCCACCAAAATTGGAGTTCATTGTGGCTAAAAACTTCCTTACTGATGAGGAGGAGAGGTTGCTACCCATTTTGGGGGAGAATTTGAGAGCATGTACACTTGCAGACATTCCAAGCATTAGCCCTTCCATTTGCATGCATAAGATTTTACTTGAAGATGGAGCTAAACCAGTAAAGCAACCCCTGAGGAGACTAAACTCTCTGATTCTGGATGTGGTGATCCATTACACTGGCTATGGTGTGGCTGCTGGAACGTTAATTCTTCTGCTATCCATAGGGAGTTTTCTTTTCACACTTTTATTTCATTTTTCTATTTGTTGTTTTCTTTCTGTTTTTACTATTTTGCTATTGTTTTTAATATTGTTTCTGTTTTTATTTGACTGTTACAATTTACTCTTTTCTGTTGTTGTTGTTTCTGCTGTTTGTGTTGTCTGTTTCTATTTATGCTTCTGTTTTGCTGTAATGCTGATGTTTGTCTTTTATTATTATTATTTTTTCGTTTCTCTATTTCTGTTTTTATTTTTTTATTTTTTGTCTTTTTTTTCTGTTTTCTATATAAATCTTTGTTGAAAAAAAAAAGCCACGTTTAAGGTCAATGGCCAGAAATTGAATCATTATTGGGAAGGACCTATGGATCGTGTAAAATCTTCAATCACGCTGGCTAAAGACATTAAAAGTAGCGCTTCTTGGGAGGCAACCCAAGTTTTCTAACTTTTTCATTTTTTCAAACTTTGACTTATTTGCATTCACAGGAATCAAGACAGAAAATCGGTGCCGAGCAAGAAAACCTATCAGAGTTTGATTTTTCTGTCTTAATTTTGTTTGTTTTTCATTGACAGATGATTTTTCACCGGTTAAATGACGGATAACGGTACTCCGTGAAAATATTTTCGGTCCTTTCAGTTACCCACAAACATTGAAATCTGTATAAAAATTTTCTAATTTTTTTCCCTTATTCTTTCTTTATTTCGAAATGGATAATCAGCTTGTTAACCTCCACAAGCAATTCCCCTCTCTCCCTTAAAAAGCTTTAACTAACATTTATTGTGCAAGGTTTGAGAGATTAAGGATGCTTATGCACAAAGGCATCCCTGCGGATATACGTTGGTTAATCGAAGCAAAGGTCCGACTCAGAGGTGAATTTTCTGACGCTCTTGTTTCATATATGCCAGGGCTAGGTAAAAGTTCATATGCAAAAAAGAGAAGAGCAAAAAGGTTACGAGTCTGCTATAAATGTGCAAGATGGACCTGTAACACAAAATGCAGATCAATTGGAATGGCGTCTATAAATCGACTTGATAAAATTGACTTCATTAAGGATGGCATGAGTAAGGAGTCTTTAGATAACATTCTATTGACTCTTGAGACGCATCCTAGTGGAGATGTGCAGAGAGTACATCTCAATTTATGGCCAATATTCCAAGATGAACATAAGCGTTATAGTCTTGGGAATCTGACTCAAAAAGACCCTGTTTGCCAATTTTTAAGAAAATTGGATGGGAAGTCGTCCATCGGCCCATAAAGAGCATTCAAGCCGTTCCTGGACGTAAAACCAGAGGAAAAAGTGAGCCATAATCACACATCCTGTAAGTATTTTATTTTATTTTATTTTTCCTTTTTCTTCTTGTTTATAAAAAAAATTCAAAAAAAAAAAACAAACAAAAAATTTCAAAAGAATTCAAAAAAATAAAATAAAAATTTAGCCGTATTTTTTTGAAATATGCATTGCATATTTTCAAACTTCTTCTGACACATATAGATTAGCCTTTTATCTTTGTCATATAGCTATTATCATTTCTGTGCTTATTTTTCAAACTTATCTGACACGCAGATCTATCCCTCCTTTATAGGTGTAATTATTACCTTTGAGTTTTGATGCCTTTAAATGTTACACTTTGCTCTCTTCAGATCATTGATAAGGTGAGAGTACAAAAAAACAAAGAAAAAAAAAAGAGAAAATGGAAGTCACTTCAGTTCGTCAGATCAAGAGTGTTTGTGTCTTTTGTGGATCTAATCCTGGGAAAGATAAAGAGTTTGTAAATATTGCAAACCATCTTGGTCGAGTGCTAGCTGAGAGAAAAATCCATTTAGTTTACGGAGGAGATAGTCTTGGGTTAATGGGTTGTGTAGCAACTGTTGCACATTTTGGAGGTGGCAAAGTCCTTGGTGTCATTCCCAGTCCTTTATCTACCAGCAAGCCCATTGGAAAAACATTAGGGGATGAAGTAATGGTATTTTGCATGCACCAACGCATGAACTTTATGATAGCAAATGCTGATGCCTTTATTGCCCTACCTGGTGGTTTTGGAACTTTGGAAGAGCTCTTCCAAATTACATCCTGGTCACAGCAGAACTTTCACCAAAAACCCATAGGTATATTAAATGTTAATGGTTTTTATGACAGTTTGTTTTGTTTTCTTGATCATGCTGTAGAAAAAATGTTCATCTCACAAGCGACACGTCAAAGTCTTGTAACTGCTGCAACTCCTGAACAATTGCTCGATCAACTAAATGAATTTGTACCACAACGTGATCCAGTAATGGCTCCACGGAATTGGGAACAAGGCAGCAGCAGCAAAAAGCCAAAACTTGATTTGACTTTGTCTTTGTGAATTTTTGTTTTCTCTTACGGTTTTAGTTTTTTGTAATTTTTCTTATTTCAGGCTCGATTTGAAGTTTTCTGGTAAGATCTTCTACACTCTACCTATCTTTATTTTGACATTGGGGACAATGTCTTAAATTAGTTGGGGGAGAGATAGTTGACATTGCCATGTACATAATTTAGTAAAAAAAAAAAACTAACAAGCTAATCTTTATTGTTACTATCTTGTTAGATGTATGATGGCAGAGTAAGGAGTAGTTTTGCTCTTGAGACGCATCTTAACTTGCATTTCATAGTATGTCTTAAATTATTTTGTTCTTGCATATTAAAAAAAAATTAAAAAATTAAAAAAAAAATTTCATTTTGATCTTTTCAATTAATTTTGATGCAAGTATGTGCTGAATCTGAGCTTAATTGATAATAAAAGTATGCAAAACAATTTATAGTTGAATCATTTTCATGATATACATGTGTATATGATTGTGGATATTAGGAAGAAGGCATGGTTGAATTGAGTGAATGTTTCATACCTTTGTGAGTTTTGGGCTTTTCCAAGTTTGATACTTACACTTAGTTATTTTCTTTCATGAGTGATGTCAATTATGAATTTATTTTCTAGAACTTGCATTGAATCGATTTGAGATTACATTGGTCTGTATGTTGCATGAAAATGACAGAGGCATTTTTTCTTGACTTAGCTGCTTTGGCCAAATAAACCTACCTTGCATTTATCCCATTGTTAACCCCCTCTGAGCCTACTTGTCTATTCTTTGTTCTTAGCTCATTACAAGCCTTGAGTGAAAAACCATGTTTTACCTTACCTTAGGGAATAGGAGAGCATTGATTTTCTTATTGGAGGAGTTCTTTTACTTGCAATGATTTAAGTGTGGGGGAATTGGTGTGCTGATACGAAATGCTTGGTAAAAAAAAAAACAAAAAAAAACAAAAGAAAAAAAAAACAAAAAAAAGAGAAAAAAGAAAGAAAAAATAAAAGAATAGAAAAAGGAAGGGATGTGTGAAGAGAATGAGCATTTTATGGTTTTGGGTAAAAATTTTATTATTTCTACTTGAGTTACTCCTCAATGCTCTTTTATTCTCTTTGGTTTTAACCTGCTATTATCCATATTGTTCCCTTCCTTCACCTTATAAGTTTCATTACAACCTTTTTGAAAGACCTCTTGATTTTTGCAATTTATTTGATCTAAGTAGTGGAGAATTGATGTATATGCAAGCCTATGGTAAAATACTTTCATAATTTGATTGAGTTGAGCGTAAACAGTTAACCTAAACACCTTGTGTGATTTGAGTGTCACTTGTGAAGAATTTTACTCAATCTGAACATGCCTATTTCTGATTAAAGCATGATTATGCTATACTTTATTCTCAATTGATTTGATTCAACTATTCTTTGTTAAGCATACTTGACTTATTAATTATGGTTTATATTTGATACAATGCTTGTATTTAAAAATTAGTTGAATTGATTAAATAAAATATTACATGTTTGTGGGTATCATCCTGGTAAACCCTCACGAGACTATAACTCGTCCACTAGGGACACCTAGGGGTTTAAAGGCATGTGGCACATGCTAAGTGCCATCGTGTTTTCCTACGAAAATGGATTAGATTAGGTATAATCAGTTTTTTATGTTTATAGTTTAATAATATGATATTTCTTGTTTTTCTTTAGTTTTGTTCTTATGTATTTTGCCCAGGAGTGCAAAAGTTTAAGTGTGGGGGAATTTGATCAATCAATTTGAGACACTTATGTTAGCTTTGTATTAGGCATTATTAGATGTTTATTGTGCCCAATATTAGTATTTTAGATGAGTTTAATGTTATTGGGCTTCATTGGGTTTTAATGTAAATATTGGATAATTTTCGGATTTTGATGCATTTTGACCTTTCTTCCTTGGTTAGGCCATAACTTGGGACTCGGTGATCCAATTGAGGTGATCTTGGTGTCTTTGGAAAGCTAAGACAAGGATCTACAAGTTTCATGAAGAACTCAAGAGCTGGATCGGACTTCTAAGGGTCCAAAATATCCCTGCAATGCAGAGTGAGTTTGCTGTCACGAAAATCTAGGCAATGTGCACATATTAGACTACATTGTGAGCTATAGGCCTCCTATTGGGCTGAAACTTGGCCATTGAAAAGATAAGACCCATATCTCCAACTTCACTGAAGACCATTTTGTCAATAGATGTCGTTTTTGGCATGATAATGAAGCTACAAGTTGGTCTGAATTTGGAAACACGTTCTTCCAACTTAACTTGAGGTAGGTGCAGTGTTTTTGGCATTTTTGGAGTTCTAAAAGTCCAAATGACATGATTCAAATTGGAGATTTTCAAGGAGACAACTAGCTACAACTTTCATGAAGACATCCAAGCCAAAATGCACCGTCTATGTGATGAATTTGAAGCCAGAAGTCGGATAAGAGTTGTTGACTAAAAGCCACCAACCATACACCAACCCACCTACCATGCACCAACCCACCTACCATGCATCAAGCTTCCATTTTTGACAATTTTCATATTTTTATAGCTTGTATTCAGATTATGTACATGTACAAGTTGGCTTCTAGGATTAGTATAAATAGAGCCAACCTCTTTGTATTAGAAGAATTCAATTTTGAAGTAAGTTTGAAGAAAGTTTTAGTATTTGTTAGAGTTTTCTTTCTCTTCTTCTCCATTCTCTTTAGAATTTCGTTTTTGTTCTTTTATTTTTGAGTTCTTCCTTCCCATCCATGGAAGGCTAGGCTCTCATAATCAATCCAAGGGATTAGCCATCTTGATGTTTAATTTGGAGATCTTGTTTTGCTTGTTCATATTGCTTAATTGTTATTTAAGTTTCTCTTCTTCCTCTTTTAATTTTGATCTAGATTGAATTGCTTAATTTAATTTAGATGTTTATGTGATAATAGCTTTATTATCATGTATTCAAGAGGATCACATAGAATAAACAATTTATTAAAGCTTTTTGATGGATTGTTTAGCTTGGTTAAATTCTTGATCTTAAGTTAATCTATGTTTGGATGGTGCTTACTTTATCTAACCTTGGTTAATTAAATCCTAGATGCTTATCTAGTAGAGGATTCTTGGATCATGTTGAGGCATCTTGATGTGATCTAAGGCCAAGAACACGATTAGCAATTAAGTGAATTCCTTGTGATCAATGATGAGTTAAACTCAAGATCGGTAAATTTCCTTGGATTGGTTGTTTCTTTAGATTTGTTTTCAACTTTAATTCTTGTACTTTTGTCAATCTTGTTAATCATCATCAAAACCCCCCTTTTAATTATCTTGATTTGATTAAATCTTTGTTCTTTTTGGATCCTTTAGAGACGATTCGGTTCATGCTCTATACTACAAATTAGTTTGCGAACCGGTAATTATAATTATTTGACGGGGTCTCGACAACCTCTTGTCAGTTTTGTTGTGAGGGAACTTTGACAGAATACTGTAGTTAACGGCAGTAGACGTTATCCTTGGTGCACCTTGGCCTGACCCTCAGCTAGTAGGGGTGTTGCTAGCCTGACGTGTTGGTCCACACGATCAGATATGTTTGACTTGACAGGTGGATTTGATCCTCGTGCCCTGTTGGTGGGCGTTTGTCAAACCTTATAGTTCGTCGGTGAGATTTCTATTTAATTCTGGATTAGAAACCTCCCATACAATATTTAACAATATGATATTTGACTATTGATATATTGGATTTGGTATTTCATGATTTACTTACTTATTAGATTTTGTTATGATTAGTTGAAATAACCCATATGTTTTGATATGTGGATGTAATTTCAGTGAAAAACTTGTGCTTATACTTATCCCAATTTCATTATAGATTATGTTATTTCTCATTGGGTCTTATGACTCACTCCTTTATCTTATATGTATTTCAGATACAAATACTAAGCCGGGTCCAGGTTCTTCAGTTAGCTAGAAGTGGTTCTTTTTGGTGAGCCCAACATTTTGTTCATGTGGGCATGTCCCTTGTGTTTCTTGTACATTTTGGATATGTAATTATCTTAGATATGCTTCATTATTCACAGGCAGGATCTAGCTTCGATTGTATCTTTGTCTGGTCATACAATATATAGCGGTTGAGATTCTGTTTATTTATGCTTGCGATTGAATAGGTAGTGAATTGTTAAATTGGGATATCCAACTTTTAGAGGTTACTCTGTTGAATTTTCAATAAATTTAGCATGCTATCTTATTTTGATCAATGGCCTGTTATGCTTGTTAAGTTGGCTAATCCTTCCTATGCGTCGGTCAGGACCCCTTACTTTAGGTCATGACAGTAGGAAGAATAGAAGTATAGTATAAAATAAATAAAATTTTTAAGTTGTTTGGATTGAGAGAATTAGGAGAGAAGTAGGAAGGAAAAAAATTTAAATTTTGTTGTAAATACATATTTATCCCTATTTATTTATTTATAAAACAACAAGAAGAATGGTATAATAGGTAAGTATTCCACCTTTACTCATTTTTTTATTCCTTTCTTCTTACTTTAAGCCTTTGTTTGTTTTGAGAGAAATGAGGAAGAGAGAGTTAGAGAAGAGAGAAATAGAAGAGAAATGATGTCACTTTCTTATTTTGTTAGAGGAGAAATAAAGAAGAAAAAAAATGATGAGTCCCACAACTTTTTCATTTCTCTCCTAAAGTAAGAAGAAATTGGTAGAGGTAAAAATTTGTTTAATATACTCTTCTTTTTATTGTTTTATAAATAAATATATATGGGCAAATATGTATTTACAACAAAATTTAATTTTCTTACTTTCTTACTTCTCTCCTAATTTTCTTAATCCAAACAACTTAAAAATATACTCATTTTCTACTCTACTTCTCTTCTCCCTACTTCTTTATACTCTATTTCTCTCAATTCTATTTTTCTCCTAATTCAAACAAAGCCTAATGAAGAAATGAAAAAGTTATAGGACCCACTAATTTTTTTCTTTTTTATTTCTCCTCCAACCAAACAAAAAAAATATGTCGTCTCTTTTTTTTTTTTTCTCTTTTCTCTAATTCTTTCTTACCTCTTTCTCTCAAAACAAAACTAAAAAAAAGGGAAAAAAAGATAAAAGAAAAATTTATGGTTGAACATAAAAAATGCATTGGTCGTTAGAGTAAATAATTGCTCTCAGTGATAAATGAAACATTTGAATTTTTTAATTAATTAAAGAAAAAATGGCCAAAGAAGAAGAACAAAAGGTCACTGGATTTTATTAAAAAACAATTGTTACGGTTTCCAATGAAAGCTCATAGATGCAATTCATTTATGTGATTAAAAATAATTATAGTAAACACTATTTTAGAAACACTTTCAAGAAAAAAAATAAAAACAAAGTTATAATTCCAACATTTTTCATTTAAACATGACATCAATCAACTCATTAAATATTTAATATAGTATCCAAAATAGTAAATATTAAGCATTGAAACTAACTATTTTCAACACATGTCAATATAGATAGCCAAATGGCAAAATTATTTATGATAAATGTAAAAACAGAATTACAAATGTCAAATGATAGAATTTTTTTTTTGTTACATGACGGTTTTAAATATGTTAATTCTTTTATATATAGTATTAAATTTGATGTCTTTTATATCTTTTAAGGAACAATTTAATATTTTTATAAATAGATGATTAATATAATGTCGCATATATTTTTAAAAGATAATGATAAATATTTACTTTTATTTATAATATAGAAATATGAGTATTTTATATGAAACTCTAGTGGCAACCTACTAACCTCGCTACCCAATGAAATAATGCTTAATTATGGTTATATGGGAAGATATCACATTTCTAAAACACTCATGTGATATGACTTCAAATAGAAGATATTGAGTTTTATGCTGAGTTCTTCTATATTTCATCTTTTTGAATTTTATGCTGAGTTCATCTTTTTGTTTTGTCTTTAGAATTATTATAGGTGTTTTTTATAGATGATATTCTAGTTTGATATATATATATATATATAATTTACAACAATTTTTCATCATAATAAAATAATCCTAACAAAAAATATAATTATTATGTTATGTAATATTATTATGTTAAATAATCTAAATAACAAAAATGTTAATATAATAACCACTTTTTATTTAAAATAATATCTTTTATATATAAAAGAAGAGTACCTGGTGCATGATAAGAAGTTTTCTTTTTTTCCTACCTAAATTGAGGTTAAAATTGACATCTTATAACTCATTATTATAACTAGTAAATCACCCGTGCGTTGCACGAGAAAAATTAAAAAGAATAAATAACTTAAAAAGTATAGCATATTAAAAATTTATTTTAGAATATTTTATATCTGACATGAAAAGGTATGATTAGAGATGATTAACGTATTATGGTGATTGCAAAGAGAATTTCATAAAATAAATAAATTAAAAGCATGAAATCAATTCAAAGTCTATGATCAAATAGATAAAAGAAGTTTGAAAGTAAAGTCTAGAACTATTAGCAACCAAGTGCCAAAATAAATTAATGGTCTTTAAGATTGACTATTGCTTTATAATCCAACCTGCTTGGTTTAACATATTCATTAGATGAAAATCCCATTTTGGGTGAAAGCTTCTTCACCTTTTCGTGCATGCACATATATACAAAATTAAGCATCTAATGTTTCTCAATGTAAGATTAAAAGCAAGCATCATAAGTTTGAACTGAGGTAACTTTTTTCTATAGCTTTTACTACTAAATGGCTGGAGAAAATTCTTCCTTTACCCAATTTCCAAATTATATTACAAAGGAAAAATTGCAAGAGTTTTAAACTAATTTGTTTGATAGAGAATATGTTCTTTTGTATGTAAAATTATATATAACTTTTTGGTGTTTGACATTCATTAAAATTTAAGTTCTCGAACTCGAGCATTATCTGTTCAACATGCAAAAAACATTTTTTTGTTAGAAATAGTTATTCATTTGAAAAACAACTATATACATAGATTAAAAAAAATATTCAATTTCAGAAAATAAGAATATTTGGTGTATAAAAGTACTATTTGGATCAAAACTGTAATTGCAAATAAATGTTTGAAACTGAACCATAAAAAAAAAACATTTACAGAAAGAAACTAAGGCATAATAAAAAAATAAAGAATATTGGAAACTCACTATTACATATATAAGTGAGAACATAGCTTTTGGGGGTTTGAGTATCACTGAAATGCATAACTCTTTTACTTTCCAATGATCTTTTAGACCTCTGCATAATACTTTTCTTCTTTCCCTTGCAACTTTTTTATCAGGAGAATCACAATTAGAAACTGTGCAACAGTATAAATATGACGAAGATCAGTATTTAAGAAAATTTATACATTTACTGAAATATATAGTACGTAGAAGTAATAGTGAACAAACTAACCATTAGAAATATCTGTCACCAGATAATTTCTTGGTATTTGCATATCTTTCAAATTGATATTTTCAGCAAATAAATTTCTCTTTAAAAGATTATCATTCTCCATGCTTTACCTTTAAAACTTTTCTTCTTACCTTTGTTATTCCATAATTGAAACAATGTTAAGACTTATATATCACTGCAATCATTAAAAAAATAGCAGATAAGATCATATTCGAAAGTAATCTACATCAATTGCCTGTTCATATTTTTTATTTTCAATATTAAATGCATATTTACTGTTTTATCCTCCATAAGTGACACTGCCACAAATAAATGGGAGGGACCTTTAATTTTCACACGTGATGAGTTGATGATAGTTGAATGAACACCGGACAAAGAACCCACTTGCAAGCTGGCAGTAACTTTTTTTTAAAGGTTATGTTATGCATATTAAAATTAAAAATACAAAAAAATTCACATATACTTTTATAATTTTTTAAAATTTAAAATCATATTAATTTTTTTAATACATATATAGAATCAATCTTGTCATGACCCAAACCAATGGGTCATGACCGGCGCATAAGAAGGATTAGCCAACCTAGCAAGCCTAATAGACCATTGATCAAAATAAGACAGCATGTTAAATCTACTGAAAATTCAACAGAGTAACATCTAAAAGTTGGACATCCCAATTTAACAATTCACAACCTGTTTAATCGCAAGCATAAATAAACAGAATCTCAACCGCTATATATCGTATGACCAGACAAATATACAATCGAACCTAGATCATGCCTGTGAATAATGGAGCATATATAAGATAATTATATATCCAAAATGTACAAGAAAAATAAAAGACAAGAAACACAAGGGACATGCCCACACGAACAAAATGTTGGGTTCACCAAAAAGAACTACTTCTAGCTAACTGAAAAACCTGGACCCGACTCAGTATTTGTATCTGAAATACATATAAGATAAATGAGTGAGTCATAAGACCTAGTGAGAGTGATCAATCAATCTGAGACACTTATGTTAGTTTTATATTAGGCTTTATTAAATGTTTATTGTGCCCAATATTAGTATTTTAGATGAGTTTAATGTTGTTGGTCCTCATTGGGCTTTAATGTAAATTGTGAATAATTCTTGGATTTTGATTCATTTTGACATTTCCTCCTTGGTTAGACCATAACGTCAGACTCGGTGATCCATTTGAGGTGATCTTGGTGTCTTTGCAAAGCTAAGACAAGGCTCTACAAGTTTCATGAGAACTCAAGAGTTTGATCGGACTTCTAAGGGTCTAAAATAACCTTGCAATACATAATGGGTTTGTTGTTATGGAAATCTGGGCAGTGTGCACATATTGGACTATATAGTGGGCTATAAGCCTCCTCTTGGGCTGAAAATTGGCCATAAAAAAGATAAGACCCATATCTCCAACTTCACTGAAGACTATTTAGTCAATAGATGTCGTTTTAGGCATGATTATGAAGCTACAAGTTGGTTTGAATTTGGAAACATGTTCTGCCAACCTAACTTAAGGTAGGTGCAGTGTTTTTAGCATATATGGAGTTTTAAAAGTCCAAATGGCATGAAACTAACGTCAAAATTTCAAGGAGACAACTGGCTACAACTTTCATGAAGACCTCCAAGTCAAAATACATCGTTTAGGTCATGAAAATCAGGCTGGATATCGGAGTAGAGTTACTGACTTGAAACCACCAACATACACCAACCCACCTACCATGCACCAACCATGCATCAAGCTTCCATATTTGACTATTTCCATGTTTTTACAGCTTGCATTCATATTATTTTCAATTACAAATTAGCTTATAGGATTAGTATAAATAGAGTCAATCTTTTTGTATTATACATCATTCAATTTGAAGTAAGTTTGAAGAAAGTTTAAGTATTTGTGAGAGTTTTCTTTCTCTTCTTCTTCATTCTCTTTAGAATTTCGTTTTTGTTCTTTTATTTCTGAGTTCTTCCTTCCATGTATAGAAGGCTAGGTTCTTATAATCAATCCAAGGGATTAGCCATCTTGATGTTTAATTTGGAGATCTTGTTTTGCTTGTTCATATTGCTTAATTATTATTCAAGTTTCTCTTCTTCCTCTTTTTATTTTTATATATATTGAATTGCTTAATTTGATTTAGATGTTGATGTGGTAATAGCTTTATTATCATGTATTCAAAGAGGATCACATAGAATAAATGATTTATTAAAGATTTTTGATGGATTGCTTAGCTTGGTAAATTATGGATCTTAAGTTAATCTATGTTTGGATGGTGATTACTTTATTTAACCTTGGTTAATTAAATCCTAGATGCTTATCTAGTAGAGGATTCTTGGATCATGTTGAGGAGTTTTGATATGATCTAAGGCCAAGAACATGGTTAGCAATTAAGTAAATTCCTTGTGATCAATGATGGATTAAACTCAAGATCGGTAAAATTTCCTTAGATTGGTTAATTTGTTAATTGCATTTCTTTAATTCAACCGGTATATTTTCTTTTCAAATCATCAAAACCCCCTTTTAATTATCTTGATTTGATTAAATCTTTGTTCTTTTTGGATCCTTGAGAGACGATTCTGTTCATTCACTATACTACAAATTAGTTTGTGAACCGGTAATTTTTATTATTTGACAGGTCTCGACAACCTCTTGTCAAGAGATAACATAATCTACAATGAAATTGGGATAAGTGTAAGCACAAGTTTTTCACTGAAATTACATCCACATATCGAAACATATGCGTTATTTCAAATAATCATAACAAAAACTAATAAGTAAGTAAATCATGAAATACCAAATCCAATATATCAATAGTCAAATATCCAATTGTCAAATATCGTATGGGAGGTTTCTAATCTAGAATTAAACAGAAATCTCACCGACTAACACATAGTTCGAAGGTTCGACAAGCGCCCACCAACAGGGCATAGGAGTCAAATCCACCTGTCAAGTCAAACAGATATGATCATGTGGGCCAACACGTTGGGCTAGCAACACCCCTACTAGCTGAGGTTCAGACCACGGTGCACCAAGGCTAACGTCTATTGCCATTAGTTACAGTATTCTGCCAAAATTTCTTCCCAACAAAACAAAATTGTATAAATCTAAATATACATATATTCATAATCCAAAACAATTTATCAGAAATACAACGATATATATTCAGAATCATGAAAAAGTATTTGTCTCAAGCTTTCTTATAATTTAACAACGAAGAAAAGTAATCGATTTTGTGAAATCCTTCAATAAAGAACATTTTAAAAAAATGTACAAAAACATGTTATACATCACGTCATCAACTCACTCAAAGGACGAAACTTGACGAGTCCAAAAGCTATGTTGTCACGGACCAACCGAACGATCCTCTAAAGAATCTAGGATTACAACAACATAACCAAGATAACAATCAACATTTAAAACTAAAGATTCATCCACTTGTGGGATAAGGAGTTCTTGAAGAGTCTAGAAAACATTCAAGTTAGTTTAGAAGTATGACATTTGTTTGACAGAAATTCTGTACTGATTCAAAGGCTAATAAATTGCAAATAATATATGGAATTAAAGCCCTGTGTGTCTAATTTCGAACACAACTGGAATCATCTCAATACGATCTCTCAATCAAGAGTTATGATCAAATTACTACACCTTGTCCAGTTTACACGAGAATACAATTTTTATCCCATCTAAGCATTTTATCAAACACTTAATGAGCAATCATTCCTTTCCAAAACTAGCACAAAAATTTTGTGTTCTAACACCCTTCCTATCACTATCACTTCTCCATAACAATATTACAACTCATCCAATTCATTCCATATACTATCAATTTCCAAAAACTCCAAAATTTCCAAATCAAACCCTAGGTTCAATACCCATTATGCATCTTACAATCCAATCTGCAATTCATCATAATCCAACCGCTAATAACGTATTTGAGGTATGAGATTACCTAAATGAGTCACAAAGATGGAAGGATGAAGTGGATGGCTTGGTTGCTACACCAAACTGTGCAACCCAACCCTTGGAAGATGAAGGAATTATGTTCCAGCAGCTTGAAACGACCAAGAATGGTGAAATCCGGTGGATGGAAGAAGAAAAGGATGAGAAAGATGGCGAATTAGAGAAGGAAAATGAGAGAAGGCAGAGAATGAGAGAGAGCAGAGACAGAGAGAAATTGATCTCTCTGCCACTGCTCGACCGGACATAACAGGGGTGAGGGGCAGGAGTGTTTGGTATTGAGGATATGAGTGTTTGGAAGTGGGGATAGAGTATGCTATCCTATTTTGGTGCAATCTTGCAATCTTATTTACAAAGTTAATGTCCTCTTTAATTTTACTCTCCATTAACTTTAAAACATAAATGTAAATAAAGGAATACCTCCCATTTGGATTCAATAAAAATATCAAGAAAGTTAAAATCCTTATAAATAAAAATTCAAATCTTGAGTTTTAATTCAAATTCCTAAAATCTGAAACTTTCAAAGATGTTTCTTTTTAATATGAGTTGGTCAAAGGTTTCTAAAAATTCATTAAAAATCATTTTGTAGCTCTTTAATATCCAATTATCAATTACCGTCAATTTTAATTTTAAGAAAATACATATTTACTATAGCCCTCCATATAGGTGTCACTTTCAGACTTAGGCAAATTTCAGAACCCGTATTAACAGGTAGTTATCTAATACACCCTAAATAGTTCTAAGTAACTTTTATAAGGTAAGTTAAATTCTAAGTTTCCCACAAATGAAGTAAAGTGACTCAAAAGGTTAATCCTTTAAACTCAAATTCATAAGAAAAAGACTATACATAATACGACTATCATATGCAAAAATTCGGGTCATCACAAGTACCATGTACCTATTTATTGGTGCTCTGGAAATACCACATACAGTAATGAGAAATAGTATTTCCCAATAGGAATTCAAGTAACATTTAAATAAAGTAGGAAATAAAATAGTAGTATTTCCAGCTGCATAAAGCTGCAAAAGAATAATAACTCCATGGATATTCATATGTAAAGCAGGATACAATCAAATAAATTTAACTTGACCTACTTTAGAGTTTACTATTCTAACTTTAACTCTTAGAACATTTAATAGCAATCGAGCTATTAATCCTTGAACTTTCCTTTCTGTGGACAATTACATGCTTATCATTTCATAGTCCTTAAACCTATGCTTACATGGTCCATGAAAGTTTCCATAAAATAGAAACCAGAGCTCTGCCTTGACATGGAGCGTCCTCCAATATCCTATGCCAAATGGTCATTCCACAAATTTTCTAAGGGTGGATTCCATTTGGTTCATGAACAGAATATTTCATCGTCATGACTATGTGAATAATGTAAATACTGGAATATCTGTATGACACATGTAAGTTTCGTGAAGATCCCGGGACTAATAAGGATTACCTAGATCACCTTATTCTGTAAAGGATCATTTCTAGCATAACATGAATATAGGATCACCTCATACTTGGAAGGATCATTTCCTTGCCTTGTAACCATGAGATGAGCATGCAATGTCAAATCTTGAGTTTCTAGGGTACTTGAACATTTTTCACATAATGTCCACTTTTAGGACAATTTCATGGCAAAATAAACCCTAGAAAGGCAATAATATAACACATAGCCTTAGAAACTAGGATTTGGTCGAAACCTTAACCCTATGGTCTAGGTTTCTCATGTACATAATAACCATGATCTCTTAGTAAAATACATTAGTCATATTATAGGTCAAATGAACTTCATAACTTAGATAAGTTGCTATTCATTTGGTCATTTTCACTATTCATATGGTTAATTTTCCAAATAATTGGATTTTCATTATCTTTATACAACTAACATTCTTTATTCATTCTAATACTCAATTCTATGATATTTACATCAATTCTTAGCCAATTTACTCTTACTTGGCCGAAACCTAGTCCTTGAAGATAACCTAGGTTTTAGTTGATTTCTTCATCAAATCTTGATTTATTTTTATCTTAAACACTTTAAATTCAATCTAAACTACCTAATCAAGCTTTAAACCATCAAAAACCCAAATTGAAACCCTAAAACATAACATGGATAAATATAAAAAGTCTTGCTTCCTAGGGTTCTTCCATCCAAACAACTATATAACATCAAAATATAGCATAAATCACTTGGTATATCATCAAACCATCATTTCAAATCAATCCTGTAACAATCCTAGTAAACCTTCATGCAGTAAAATGACCATAACTTAAGATACAGTGACTTAAATGAAGTGATTCCAAAGCCCATGGAAAGCTAAGATATATATCTAAAACTTTCATGTAGAGTGTAACTTCTAATTATGGCTTTAAAATACTGTAATCCTAAGCATATCCAATCATGTCTTGGATGCCAGCTGAAAGACATACTGACCTTGTAGTATTTTGATTATAACTTTTTCTACAGATCTCAATTTCGGATGATTCTTGATGCGTTGGAAAGCTAAGACAATTTTCTACAACTTTACAGAAGACATCTAAGACTAATTCAAAATTTAAAGGGCCAAATCTAGCATACAAAGCCTCTGCCCTGCTGGTACTCAGGAATGACTATAGCAAAATAATTTTGAGTTTTTCATCTAACTTAAGCTAATAACAAAAATTCTAACATAATCCTCAAAAATTATAACTTCAATCATCGTTAACTAGTCATTCAAAATCTCATGGTAATCTTTCCTAAAAACTTAAAGAACTTCTAAACAAAAATGTAAAGATAAATTTGAAAATCCAAAGTATAAAGAACTTGAACTCCTACCTTTCCTCCTCTTCCAATGAAACTTGAAACTTGAAGATGATATGAAAATCCTATCTTTTTCTTAGTTTATGGTTGATCTTTGAGTGTAGATGAGATTTCCCACACTTTTTCAATTTTTCTAGATTTTTTTTCCTATTTTTCTCTCTTTTTCTTTCTCTCTTTTTCTCTTCCTTTTCTTTCTCATTTCTCCTCCCTTGGCTGTGCAACCTTCTTCTTCTCCTTATCTGTCCCTTCTCCACCGACTAAGTCTTGTAATTATCTCATCTTTTTTTTTTTCTAATAGCTTCTTGATAAGTCTTAAAGATAATGTTTATCTTATCTTATCTTATCTTTTTCTTTTATTGTTATTGTTATTATTATTATTAACCTTAGTTAATCTTAGGTTTAGTTAATTAACCATAGTTAGATCTTAACCATAGTTATATTTTAACCATAGTTAGATCCATTTTTGTCTTATTCTACTAATAATTTAAAATGACAATTTTGCCCTTATTTTAATACATAATAAATTCTAAATTACACTTACGTCCTAGTTACAAACCATACTATACAAAATGTCTATGTTTAATTAAATAAGCTATACTAACTATTTTAACATATACTATTTGCACAAAAATAGTTTCTAAAATACTATTAACATATAATCAAAGAGAAACAGAAAATAATATTAACAATAATCTATTTCGACTAATTATATTTACTAATATACTAAAAATAGGAAATTTCTGTAATTAAATAAATAAAATTATATCCTAAGTAATTTTCTCTGTCCTCTAATTTTTAGTCAACAGAGATCAGAATTCTAGGACATAACAATAGAGAAATAAAATTATTAAGAAATAAATATCGCATAATTAAAAATTAATATTTAAATAATACATTTTAAGGAATGATGTTACATTGGAGCCAATGATAACTTTGGGTCATGGGAGCTTAAAACTAGATGATTAGGTTTGTTTTTATTAACAAATTAGCCACAACATTGCCTAGCCTAATATTGCAAGTAGATTACTCATTAACAGTAAGAGGAATTGCAAGCCTGGAATTCAGAGTTCTACCACCATACATCAAAAGTGATGCAACAATGAGGACAATATGTCCTTTTGATCTCAAACATGCAAACAATGTTTTTCATATGAATGTTTTCCCAATTCATCCATATCCATGGACAAAAAATACTCCTCTATCTGTTGAAAGAGCATTCATATAATCATATTGATCAATCAATTTGAGACACTTATGTTAGCTTTGTATTAGGCATTATTAGATGTTTATTGTGCCCAATATTAGTACTTTAGATGAGTTTAATGTTGTTGGGCTTCATTGGGCTTTAATGCAAATATTGAATAATTTTCGGATTTTGATGCATTTTGACCTTTCTTCCTTGGTTAGGTCATAACTTGGGACTCGGTGATCCAATTGAAGTGATCTTGGTGTCTTTGGAAAGCTAAGACAATCCTCTACAAGTTTCATGAAGAACTCAAGAGCTGGATCGGAATGCTAAGGGTCCAAAATATCCCTGCAATGCAGAGTGGGTTTGCTGTCACGGAACCATCTGGGCAGTATGCACATATTGGACTATATAGTGGGTTATAGGCCTCCTCTTGGGCTGAAACTTGGTCACTTGAAAGATAAGACCCATATCTCCAACTTCAATGAAGACCATTTTGTCAATAGATGTCGTTTTAGGCATGCTTCAGAAGCTACAAGTTGGTCTGAATTTGGAAACACGTTCTTCCAACCTAACTTGAGGTAGGTGAAGTGTTTTTGGCATTTCTGGAGTTGTAAAAGTCCAAATGACATGATTCAAATTGGAGATTTTCAAGGAGACAACTGGCTACAACTTTGATGAAGACATCCAAGCCAAAATGCACCGTCTAGGTGATGAATTTGAAGCCAGAAGTCGGATAAGAGTTGTTGACTAAAAGCCACCAACCATACACCAACCCACCTACCATGCACCAACCCACCAACCATGCATCAAGCTTCCATTTTTGACAAATTTCAGATTCTTATAGCTTGTATTCAGATTATGTACATGTACAAATTGGCTTCTAGGATTAGTATAAATAGACCCAACCTCTTTGTATTAGAGGCATTCAATTTAGAAGTAAGTTTCAAGAAAGTTTAAGTATTTGTGAGAGTTTTCTTTCTCTTCTTCTCCATTCTCTTTGCAATTTCGTTTTTGTTCTTTAAATTCTGAGTTCTTCCTTCCCATCCATGGAAGGCTAGGCTCTCATAATCAATCCAAGGGATTAGCCATCTTGTTGTTTAATTTGGAGATCTTGTTTTGCTTGTTCATATTGCTTAATTGTTATTCAAGTTTCTCTTCTTCCTCTTTTGATTTTTATCTAGATTAAATTGCTTAATTTGATTTAGATATTGATGTGGTAATAGCTTTATTATCATGTATTCAAAGAGGATCATAAAGATTAAACAATATATTAAAGCTTTTTGATAGATTGTTTAGCTTGGTTAAATTCTAGATCTTAAGTTAATCTATGTTGGATGGTGCTTACTTTATCTAACCTTGGTTAATCAAATCCTAGATGCTTATCTAGTAAAGAATTCTTGGATCATGTTAGGGCTTCTTGATGTGATCTAAGGCCAAGAACATGGTTAGCAATTAAGTGAATTCCTTGTGATCAATGATGAGTTAAACTCAAGATCGGTAAATTCTCTTGGATTGGTTGTTTCTTTAGATTTATTTACAACTTTGAATCTCCGACTTTTATTAATCTCGTTAATCAACAACAAAACCCCCCCTTTCCTAATTATCTTGATCTAATTAAATCTTTGTTTTTGGATCCTTGAGAGACGATTCGGTTCATTCTCTATACTACAAATTAGTTTGTGAACCGGTTATTTTATTTGATAGGTCTCGACAACCTCTTGTCAAATTTGGCGCCGTTGCCGGGGATCCAAGGCAACTATTTGATCATTTCAAGATCCCATCTAACTCTAACAAATGTGTTTGTTTTGTTTTTGAAGCTTTTTCAAGTGGGATTCGGCAGAAATTGGATAAAAGGGCGTTGTGTCAAGAATTTTGGTTCGGGTATCTCAGATTGATCTGAATTTTGGTACACAAATGGAAAATATTATTCTGAGAAAGGCTCACTATTTATAGTGAGGTCACCATTAGTTTTGCCAAATTCCATCGTTTAGACCACTTTTTCAATTTTTTAAGATTTTTTATTATTTTTTTGGATAGCATTTTTGTGTAGATTTTATCCTGTGGTGGTTCCATAATTTTTAAAATTCATTTGATACTGTTTTTTATTTTTGTTTAATTTTTTGGAGTATTTGTTTTAGAAATTTTTAGTGTTTTAGTTGTTATTGCTTTTCTAATACCTTCTTATGAACTGCATGCTGTATGACTAGATCTGATCCTGGTACCTTGCATTCATTTGATCCTGAAATTGATAGAACATTTCATACACTTCATAGAATTCATAGGACTGGTAGTAGCATTCATAGAGCTAATAGAATTACTTCTGGAATTGGACTTGAACTTGACATTGCACCTAATCTTGTTGACTCTTTTAATCCTGTTGAGTCTGCTTCTGTTAGTACTTCAAATCCGACATCGAGTCTCGTTGATTTTACTATGGCAGACAATAACAATAGGACCCTTAAGGAATTGGCTGTAACTGATGTGAATTATCAACCTTTGTGCATTCAATATCCTGAACTTAATGTTGATTTTGAGTTGAAATCGATTGATACACTTGTCGCCCAAGTTTCATGGTCTTGCAGTGAAGATCCACATAAGCATTTGAAGGAGTTCCATGTTGTCCGCTCCACCATGAAACCTCATGGAATAGTCGAAGATCACATCAAGCTAAGGGCCTTTCCTTTCTCTTTGGATGGTCTTTGCTAAGGATTGGTTGTATTACTTACAACCTCCGCCATCACTTCTTGGAATGACATGAAAAGACTGTTTCTGGAGAAGTTCTTTCCTGCATCAAGAACTGCTGCAATAAGGAAATATATTTGTGGCATAAGGCAAATCAGTGGTGAAACTCTCCATGAGTATTGGGAGAGATTCAAGAAATTGTGCTCAAGCTGCCCACACCATCAAATTAGTGATCAACTCACGATCCAATACTTCTATGAAGGATTGATGCCAATGGAAAGGAGTATGATTGATGCCGCAAGTGGTGGAGCATTGGTAGATAAAACTCCAAACACGCCGTAAACTTAATTGCAAACATGGCACAAATTCTCGAATTTGGTACTGAATGGGTGTCGCAACTGCATAGTCAATGAAGTTAATACCTCTTCACATGCCGATCAACAAAGGGTGGAACATAGATTGGATGAGTTCACTTCTTTGGTTAGACAGATGGCAATAGGACAACACGAACCACGTGTGCAAACCCCGCAAGAGTTTGTAGCATATGTTCTAGTTCCTCTCATCCCACGATGTGTGCCCCACATTGCAAGATGATTCTCGAGTTTCAAGACCAATCGTGGCTGCACTGTATATTTCCTGGGAAGCCACAATTCCATCAAGCAACAACGAAATATGATCCATTCTCCAACACTTACAACCCTGGTCGAGGGACCATCCCAATCTAAGATATGGGAATGCATCAAATCGTGACCACCAAACCAAGATAGACCACCATTCCAAAGAAGAAGCAAGGACACATCGGTTTCGACCACATGCCGGACCAAGTAGACCACCATTCCAAAGAAGAAGGTCCTGTAGCCACAAAATCGAGCCCTCATTGGAGGATTTGGTGAAACAGCTTGGCCACCAATAACATCCAGCTTCAACAGAGAACTCGAAACCACCATTCGTAACTTGGAGACTCAAATTGGTCAACTTGCCACATCAATTCATGAATTAAAGTCACAGGTTCTGGCCAATTACCCTCTCAAACCACTCCAAACCCTAGAGGTAATGTTAGTGCTATAGCTTTACGCAGTGGTAAGCAAATCAATGGACCAGTGCAGCAGATACTTCCAGATTCTACCCTTGGCCCAGAGAAACAAGATTCTATAGCAACTTCAAGTTCTGCAGCTAATTCAGATGTTGTAGCAGATTCAAGAAGAAATGATCCTACAATGTGCCCAAGCAGAAGCCGTATCAAACCAAAGAAGCTGATTGTAAAATTCAAGAAAGCGTAAAAATGAACATCCACAAAAGTCAGCTTGCAACATTCCTCTTCCTTTTCCAAACCGAATGATACATTCGAAGCATATGGGTGAAACTGACTTGGATAAGGAAATTATGGAGACCTTTCAGAAGGTTGAGGTGAATATACCTCTCTTGGAGGCAATTAAACAAATTCCCAAGTATGCCAAGTTCTTGAAAGAGATGTGCACCCATAAGAGGAAGCTAAAAGGCAATGAAAAAGTGAGTATGGGGAGAAATGTCTCTGCTTTGATTCAGCCCAACCTGCCTCCCAAATGCAAGGACCAGTGTACTTTTACCATCCCTTGCACCATAGGGCACCAACAGCTCACTCATGCCTTGCTAGACTTGGGAGCCTCCATCAATGTAATGCCAAAGTCGGTTTACACTTCCTTGCATATGGGAGAGCTAAAGCCCACCGCATTGTCATTCGCTTAGCAAACCTGAGCAATCGCACAACCTCGCAGGAGTGTTGGAAGACGTTCGTTCGAGTAAATAATTTAATATTCCCACCGATTTTTATGTGTTGAATATGGAAGATGAATCGCCTCTTCCCCACCCCCATTGATCTTAGGTAGGCCATTTTTGAAAACTCGCTAAAACTAAGATTGATGTGCATCTTTGGTACCCTTTCCATGGAATTTGGTGATGATATCATTCAGATTTAACATTTTTATGCCATGAAATACCCTTTAGAGGATCATTCTGTTTTTCATTTTGATGTCATTGATTTACTAGTTGATGATATGCATGCTGATATGTTGGCAGAGTTTCCTGAAATTGTAGGATACACTGATAGCATAGCTTGTGATACTTGTTCTGCTTGCTTCGGACTTTCTGGTTGTAAACCCAATGCAATGTGTGCGACTGTCTTTGAGATTTCTACATACTTGTCATGTCTTTGTTGTTAATTCTCACGACATTGATGATTCTGTTATTAATGGCAATGATGTTGTTATTAATGATGTTGTCATTCATCCTGCTGCTAAGTGTGATTCTTTTGATTCCATAGGATATGACGATGTTGTTTTGCAAGATTGTGCACAAACTTGCGGTACAGTGCAATCACGAGAATTTAGCAAATTTAGTTTCGGTTCCAAAACTAGTACCGTCACCCGAGAACCACCCTCCATTGAACTTAAGCCCTTGCCCGAGCATTTGAAGTATGCATTCTTGGAAGAGGATGAGAAGCTCCGGTGATAATGGCCAAACACCTCCAACCTCGAGCAAGAAACCAGATTATTGGAAGTCTTGAAGCAACACAAAAGGGCAATTGGTTGGACACTTGCGGACATTCCTGGTATTAACCCCTCCACATGCATGCACAGGATATTACTTGAGGAGGAAACTAAACCGTGAGACAACCCTGCAGGAGACCGAATCCTCTCATTCTAGATGTGGTGAAAAAGAAGTGACCAAGCTACTGCAGTGGCATTATCTATCCCATCTCTCGACAAAGAAGTGGGTGAGCCGGTGCAAGTAGTCCCAAAGAAATCCGGTGACTGTTGTGGCCAACCGTAAGAATGAGCTCATTCCAACCCGAGTGCGAGAATAGCCGGAGAGTCCGCATTGACTACGACGCCTCAACCAAGCCACTCGGAAAGATCATTACCCCCTTCCGCTCATTGATCGAGATCTTTGGAACGGTTGGGTGGTAAGTCCCATTACCGCTTTTAGATGGCTACACGGATACTTCCAAATCCACATTGCACCGGAGGATCGGAGAAGACCACATTTACTTGTCCCTTCGGCACCTTTGCTTACAGACGGATGCCCTTCGGCCTCTGCAATGCCCCCTGGTACCTTCCAAATGTGCATGGTGAGCATATTTTCGATTTCTTAGAGGAGTGCAAGGAGGTATTTATGGATGACTTTACCGTCTATGGTTCTTCTTTTGATTCATGTTTAGCCAAACCTATCTAGAGTACTCGCAAAGATGCATTGAGACTAACCTTGTGCTAAATTTTGAGAAATGCCATTTTATGGTAGAACAGGTATAGTTTTAGGCCATGTAGTATCCAAGAAGGGCATTGAGGTAGATCCTGCCAAGATTGATGTAATTACTTGTCTATCTTACCCCACATGCGTGCGGGAAGTGCGTTCTTTTCTTGGTCATGCAGTTTCTACAGCGCTTCATTGCCGACTTCAAGAAGATTGCTCTTCCACTTTCCCGATTCTTTGCAGAAAGATGTGGAGTTCAATTTTGATGACAAGTGCAAGGCGACTTTCAACCACTTGAAGCGTGCCTTGACTAGTACCCCCATCATCCACCACCGACCGACATTGCCATTTGAGTTAATGTGTGATGCTTCTAACTATGCAAGAGGGAGCAGCTTGGCACAGAGTGGGGAAAGCTTCTCATGTGATATACTATGCTTCCAGAACTCTAGATGCTGCTCATGCCAACTATACCACAACCGAAAAAGAACTTTTAGCCATTGTTTTTGCTTTGGATAAGTTTAGATCATATTTGCTTGGTTCTAAGGTTGTTGTGTTTACTGATCATGCGACTACGGGTTCCTTTTGAAGAAGCCAGAGGCAAAGCCCCGACTAATAAGATGGATGCTACCGCTCCAAGAGTTTCACATAGAGATCCGTGACAAGAGTGGAGCGAGAGAACCTAGTGGCGTATCATTTGAGCCGCATTGAAAGGGCTTGATCCCTTCCTGCACGGACTCCTTCCCGGATGAGCGGCTTATGCACTGCAAGGTAAGAACACCTTCCCTTGGTTTGCCGATATGGTGAATTTCTTGGTTGCTACGCTTTTCCCTCACATTTCACTCGTGCACAAATTTATAAACTTAAGAGTGAATCAAAATATTATGTGTGGGATGATCCATATTGTGGCGATTTTGTAGTGACCAAATTATTAGGCGATGTGTGCCTAATCAAGAGTTTCATTCTGTTCTTAGCTTTTGTCATGCATTTGCATGTGGTGGACATTTTGGGCCTCAACGCATGTACTAAGAAAGTTTTAGACTCTGGTTTATATTGGCCTACCTTGTTTCATGATGCATATTTGTTCTGTAAGTCTTGTGAACAGTGTCAGAGAACAGGGAACATTTCTCGTAGGAATGAGATGCCCCAGCAACCTCTACTGTATTGTGAAATCTTTGACATATGGGGTATTAATTTCATGGGACCTTTTCCTGTTTCCTTTGGTTATGTTTACATTTTGCTAGCTGTTGATTATGTATCAAAATGGGTGGAGGCTAAAGCCACTCGGACTGATGATTCCAAAGTTGTTGTGGATTTTGTTAGATCACAGATTTTCTGCAGTTTGGAATCCCGAGAGCTATCATCGGTGATCAAGGCACCCATTTCTGTAACCGGAGCATGGAGGGATTGATGAGGAAATATGGCGTGTTGCATAAAGTTTCTACACCTTACCATCCCCAGACTAATGGTCAAGCCGAGGTCTCCAATAGAGAGATCAAGCGCATACTTGAAAAAACAGTCCAACCTAATCGGAAGGATTGGAGCATGAGGCTTGAGGATGCTCTTTGGGCTTACCGGACCGCTTACAAAACTCCAATCGGGATGTCTCCATATCGGATAGTCTATGGTAAGGCATGCCACTTGTCAGTAGAAATTGAGCACAAAGCATATTGGGCTGTGAAGCAATGCAACATGAATTTGGCCGGAGTTGGCATAGAGCGGAAGTTGCAGTTACAGGAATTGGAACAGATTCGTCTAGATGCCTATGAGAGCTCCTGACTCTACAAAGAAAAGACCAAAGCCTTCCATGATAAGTTTATTCTTCGGAAGAAGTTTTCAGTTGGGCAAAAAGTTCTCTTGTTTAATTCTCGCCTTAAGTTGATGCCTGGTAAATTAAGGTCTAGGTGGGACGGTCCGTTTGTTGTCACTAACATTTTTCCTCATGGTGCAGTGGAAATTAAGAGTGAAGCCACCAACAAAGTGTTCAAAGTTAATGGTCACCGCCTCAAAAATTTTTATGAAGGAGCTCAAGAGAACCTCGTGGAGGAAGTTCAACTGCAGGATGCCCTCTACCATGATTGATCACTACTGTGTTGAAAAAAAAAAAAAGAAGACAAAAGAAAAAAAAAGAAGAAAAAAAATAGAAAAGAAAAAGCCACGATTAATGTCAATTGCCAGAGATTGAATCATTATTGGGGAGGACCCATCGCTCGTGCAAAATCTTCAATCACGCTGGCTAAGGACATTAAAAGTAGCGCTTCTTGGGCGGCATCCCAAGTTTTCTAACTCTTTCCTCTTTCTAACTTTGACTTATTTGTTGTCACAGGAATCGAGACAGAAAAAACGGTGCCAAGTGAGAAAATCTATCAAAGTTTGATTTTTCTGTCTTTATTTTGTTTGTTTTTCTTTGACAGATGATTTTTCACCGGTTAAATGGCGGATAACGGTACTCTGTGAAAATCTTTTTCGGTCCCTTCAGTTACCCACAAACACTGAAATCTGTACATAATTTTACTTAATTTTTTTTCTCTCTCTTTCTTCTTTCTTTCGAAATGGATAATCAGCTTTTTAATCTCCGCAAGCAATTCCCTTCTCTCCCTCAAAATGCTTTAACTAACATTTATTGTGCAAGGTTTGAGAGATTAAGGATGCTTATGCACAAAGGCATTCCTCATGCGGATATACTGTTGATCGAAGCAAAGGTCCGACTCGTGAGGTGAATTTTCTCGACGCTCTTGTTTCATATATGCCAGGGCTAGGCAAAAGTTCATATGCAAAGAAGAGAAGAGCAAAAAGGTTACTGGTCTGCTATAAATGTGCAAGATGGACCTGTAACACAAAATGCAAATCAATTGGAATGACGTCTATAAACCGAGATGATAAAATTAACTTCATAAAGGATGGCATGAGTAAGGAGTCTTTAGATAACATTCTATTGACTCTTGAGACGCATCCTAGTGGAGATGTGCAGAGAGTACTTCTCGATTTATGGCCAATATTCCAAGATGAACATGAGCGTTATAGTCTCGGGAATCTGACTCAAAAAGACCTTGTTTGCCAATTTTTAAGAAAATTGGATGGGAAGCCGACCATCGGCCCATAGAGAGCATTCAAGCCGTTACTGGACGTAAAACCAGAGGAAAATGTGAGCCACAATCACACCTCCTGTAAGTATATTTTTTTTTTCCTGTTTTCTTCTTGTTTATAAAAAAAAATTTCAAAAAAAAATTCAAAAAAAAAAAGTTCAAAAAAAAAATTCAAAAAAAAAAAAAAATAGCCGTATTTTTTTTTGAAATATGTGTTTTCAAACTTCTTCTGACACATATAGATTAGCCTTTTATCTTTGTCATATAGCTATTATCATTTCTGTGCTTCTTTTTCAAACTTATCTGACACGCAAATCTACCCCTCCTTTATAGGTGTAATTATTACCTTTGAGTTTTGATGCCTTTAAATAATGCACTTTGCTCTCTTCAGATCATTGATAAGGTGAAAGTACAAAAAAAAAAAAAACAAAGAGAAAAAAATGGAAGTCACTTCAGTTCGTCGGATCAAGAGTGTTTGTGTCTTTTGTGGATCTAATCCTGGGAAAGATAAAGAGTTTGTAAATATTGCACACCATCTTGGTCGAGTGCTAGCTGACAGAGAAATCCGTTTAGTTTATGGAGGAGGTAGTCTTGGGTTAATGGGTTGTGTAGCAACTGCTGCACATTTAGGAGGTGGCAAAGTCCTTGGTGTCATTCCCAGTCCTTTATCGACCAGCAAGCCCATTGGAAAAACATTAGGGGATGAAGTAATGGTATTTTGCATGCACCAACGCATGAACATTATGATAGCAAATGCTGATGCCTTTATTGCCCTCCCTGGTGGTTTTGAAACTTTGGAAGAACTCTTTCAAATTACATCCTGGTCACAGCAGAACTTTCACCAAAAACCCATAGGTATTTTAAATGTTAATGGTTTTTATGACAGTTTGTTTTGTTTTCTTGATCATGCTGTAGAAAAAAGGTTCATCTCACAAGCGACACGTCAAAGTCTTGTAAATCACGCAACTCCCGAACAATTGCTCGATCAACTCAATGCATTTGTACCACAACGTGATCCGGCAATGGCTCCACGGAATTGGGAACAAGGCAAAGCAAAGAGGAAAAAGTAAAAACTTGATTTGACTTTGTCTTTGTGAATTTTTGTTTTCTCTTATGGTTTTAGTTTTTATAATTTTTCTTATTTCGTGCCCGATTTGCAGTTTTCTGGTAAGACCTTCTACACTCTACCTATCTTTATTTTGACATTGGGGACAATGTCTTTAATTAGTTGGGGGGAGGGGTAGTTGACATTACCATGTACATAGTTTAGTTAAAAAAAAAAAGCTAATCTTTATTGTTACTAACTTTTAGATGTATGATGGCAGAGTAAGGAGTAGTTTTGCTCTTGAGACGCATCTTAACTTGCATTTCATAATAGGTCTTAAATCATCTTTGTTCTTGTATATATATTAAAAAAAAAAAACACACACACACACACAATTTTGATCTTTTCAATTGATTTTGATACAAGCATGTGCTGAATCTGAGCTTAATTGATGATAAAAGTATGCAAAACAGTTTACAGTTGAATCATTTTCATGATATACATGTGTATATGATTGTGGATATTAGGAAGAAGGCATGGTTGAATTGAGTGAATGTTTCATACCTTTGTGAGTTTTGGGCTTTTCCAAGTTTGATACTTACACTTGGTTATTTTCTTTCATGAGTGATGTCAATTATGAATTTATTTTCTAGAACTTGCATTGAATCGATTTGAGATTACATTGGTCTGTATGTTGCATGAAAATGACAGAGGCATTTTTTTCTTGACTTAGCTACTTTGGCCAAATAAACCTACCTTGCATTTATCTAAATATTAACTCTCTCTGAGCCTATTTTCCGATTCTTTGTTCTTAGCTCATTACAAGCTTTGAGTGAAAAACCATGTTTTACCTTACCTTAGGGAATGGGAGAGCATTGATTTTCTTATTGGAGGAGTTCTTTTACTTGCAATGATTTAAGTGTGGGGGAATTGGTGTGCTGATACGAAATGCTTGGTACAAAAAAAAACAAAAACAAAAAAAACAAAAAAACAAAAAAACAAAAAAAAAAGAATAGAAAAATGAAGGAATGTGTGAAGAGAATGAGCATTTTATGGTTTTGGGTAAAAAAATTTTATTCTTTCTACTTGAATTACTCCTCAATGCTCTTTTATTCTCTTTGGTTTTAACCTGTTATTATCTATATTGTTCCCTTCCTTCTCCTTATAAGTTCCATTACAACCTTTTTGAAAGACCTCTTGATTTTTGCAATTTATTTGATCTAAGTAGTGGAGAATTGATGTATATGCAAGCCTATGGTAGAATACTTTCATAATTTGACTGAGTTGAGCGTAAACAGTTAACCTAAACACCTTGTGTGATTTGAGTGACACTTGTGAAGAATTTTACTCAATCTGAACATGCCTATTTCTGATTAAAGCATGATTATGCTATACTTTATTCTCAATTAATTTGATTCAACTATTCTTTGTTAAGCATACTTGACTTATTAATTATGGTTTATATTTGATACAATGCTTGTATTTAAAAATTAGTTGAATTGATTAAATAAAATATTACATGTTTGTGGGTATCATCCTGGTAAACCCTCACGAGACTATAACTCGTCCACTAGGGACACCTAGGGGTTTAAAGGCTTGTGGCACATGCTAAGTGCCATCGTGTTTTCCTACGGAAGTGGATTAGATCAGGTACAATCAGTTTTTATGTTTTTAGTTTAATAATATGATGTTTCTTGTTTTTCTTTAGTTTCGTTGTTATGTGTTTTGCCCAGGAGTGCAAAAGCTTAAGTGTGGGGGAATTTGATCAATCAATTTGAGACACTTATGTTAGCTTTGTATTAGGCATTATTAGATGTTTATTGTGCCCAATATTAGTACTTTAGATGAGTTTAATGTTGTTGGGCTTCATTGGGCTTTAATGCAAATATTGAATAATTTTCGGATTTTGATGCATTTTGACCTTTCTTCCTTGGTTAGGTCATAACTTGGGACTCAGTGATCCAATTGAAGTGATCTTGGTGTCTTTGGAAAGCTAAGACAATGCTCTACAAGTTTCATGAAGAACTCAAGAGCTGGATCGGAATGCTAAGGGTCCAAAATATCCCTGCAATGCAGAGTGGGTTTGCTGTCACGGAACCATCTGGGCAGTATGCACATATTGGACTATATAGTGGGTTATAGGCCTCCTCTTGGGCTGAAACTTGGTCCCTTGAAAGATAAGACCCATATCTCCAACTTCAATGAAGACCATTTTGTCAATAGATGTCGTTTTAGGCATGCTTCAGAAGCTACAAGTTGGTCTGAATTTGGAAACACGTTCTTCCAACCTAACTTGAGGTAGGTGAAGTGTTTTTGGCATTTCTGGAGTTGTAAAAGTCCAAATGACATGATTCAAATTGGAGATTTTCAAGGAGACAACTGGCTACAACTTTGATGAAGACATCCAAGCCAAAATGCACCGTCTAGGTGATGAATTTGAAGCCAGAAGTCGGATAAGAGTTGTTGACTAAAAGCCACCAACCATACACCAACCCACCTACCATGCACCAACCCACCAACCATGCATCAAGCTTCCATTTTTGACAAATTTCAGATTCTTATAGCTTGTATTCAGATTATGTACATTTACAAATTGGCTTCTAGGATTAGTATAAATAGACCCAACCTCTTTGTATTAGAGGCATTCAATTTAGAAGTAAGTTTCAAGAAAGTTTAAGTATTTGTGAGAGTTTTCTTTCTCTTCTTCTCCATTCTCTTTGCAAATTCGTTTTTGTTCTTTAAATTCTGAGTTCTTCCTTCCCATCCATGGAAGGCTAGGCTCTCATAATCAATCCAAGGGATTAGCCATCTTGTTGTTTAATTTGGAGATCTTGTTTTGCTTGTTCATATTGCTTAATTGTTATTCAAGTTTCTCTTCTTCCTCTTTTGATTTTTATCTAGATTAAATTGCTTAATTTGATTTAGATATTGATGTGGTAATAGCTTTATTATCATGTATTCAAAGAGGATCATAAAGATTAAACAATATATTAAAGCTTTTTGATAGATTGTTTAGCTTGGTTAAATTCTAGATCTTAAGTTAATCTATGTTGGATGGTGCTTACTTTATCTAACCTTGGTTAATCAAATCCTAGATGCTTATCTAGTAAAGAATTCTTGGATCATGTTAGGGCTTCTTGATGTGATCTAAGGCCAAGAACATGGTTAGCAATTAAGTGAATTCCTTGTGATCAATGATGAGTTAAACTCAAGATCGGTAAATTCTCTTGGATTGGTTGTTTCTTTAGATTTATTTACAACTTTGAATCTCCGACTTTTATTAATCTCGTTAATCAACAACAAAACCCCCCTTTCCTAATTATCTTGATCTAATTAAATCTTTGTTTTTGGATCCTTGAGAGACGATTCGGTTCATTCTCTATACTACAAATTAGTTTGTGAACCGGTTATTTTATTTGATAGGTCTCGACAACCTCTTGTCACATATCTTATAGTTTTATTTATTTATCACAATTTAGAGAAGACCGCAGGTGTCATGTTCTTTTGCCAATGAGACCCTATCATAAGATAGATCATCTTTGATAAACTTGTTACATGATTAAGAGGGATCACCTTCTAGAAAAGGCATTGGTGAATAAACTTTGAGACTTCTATCGTTACTTTGTAAAAGCTTTTCAATTTCGCATAGACTAAGATATTTCAACAGATCATCATAAAACACTAAATCTACGAACAAATAGTAAAATATATTAATGAATGAATATAGAATTAATTAATAGCAAAAAAATTCATAAATTAAACAAATGGAATGTATAAGACCCATTAAAAAAATCCAACAAAAACATATAAAATGGGAAGTAAGAAGGTAATGTCTACTTATTACCCCCAAAGTAAATCCAAAATCATAAACCACTAATTACAGTATCTCTATTTACAACAATATTATACCAAAGTTTTGACCCAACATAAAAGATACACACTATCATTGTTCCACTAATGAACTAATGCAAAAGATCATCTTATATTTCGAACATACCAATGCTCAAAATTCATTGTTATGAGTCATATATATATAATACATAATTATGACATCATCAATTTGACCAGGCGGCGGAACCGGTTGAACTTGAACTGAAAGCTTTTCCAGTTTATTGTTTGGTCCAGCTTTAACAACATTTCATGTTTTGGTATCAAAATTTATGAATCAGAAATTTAAATAATTATAATTTAAGTTTATAATTAAGTTCACATATAAATTATTATTAGTTGAATAAAATTAATTAGAATTTCATGGAATTGTTTAATATATTCGATTGAATTAATTGATTAATAAACTCTTTATAAAATAATTCAAATATTTTTTTATTTTATAAATATTCGTTATATTTTTATTATTGTATTTGAATTATTTTTATGATGTCATTTAATTTGATTAGTTGGATAAATAGTTGAACCTGAACTAAAAAACTTATTAGTTAAAAGGTTGAACTTGAATTGAAAGATTGATCGGTTCAGTGTCTGGTCTGATTTTAATAATATTAGTTGATATATCATTAAAATTTTAATTTCTTAAATAATTATTGTGATAGTTAAATTCTTTTAATAATTTGACAATATATAATTATAAAAAGTTTTACATTAAAATTAAATCAAAATTAAATTCATTAATTTTAACCGTTTAGTGTGTGTTTGGATTAGCTGTGAAAAAAATATTATGTTAAAACTCGATTATGTGTATAATCGATTTTTAAGAAAATCAATTATGAAAAAATTAATTTATGTTTGGATATGTTAATTTATAATTGATTTTATGATAAAGAGTTTGGTTTGGATTGTATTAAAAAAATCGCTTTTATGTATTAAATTATCAAAAGATATATGAAAGTATTAAAAAAGTTATTTAATTGAGGGCAAATAGGTATTTATCTCTTAAAGCTTTTGAAATAATCTAAAATCAAATAATTAAAAGCTTAAACTAACAGCTTTTTAAAAAAAAGTTGTTTTTAGTTATGAAAAAATAATCTTAACCTATAATCAATTTTACACACTTTAAACAAACAAGATAGATTTTACATAAAATAAATTTTAATTAAAAAAAGTGATTATTCCCAAAAAAAAAGCAAAACAAACATGCTCTTAATTCATTATGAATTAGAATAGCTTGGAAATAATAATTTTTTTTTGTTTAAAGCTCCTTTAGTCCTATATTTTGTTGATTTTAGGTTAGGTTTGCATAAACATATTAAATAGGTATAGTTTGTTGGTATCTGCTATTGAGTGCCCGCACTATTTAAAGAATTAAAATAAAAATTATTAAATATAAAAGTAAAATATTTAATATCTTGAGAAACTAAAAAATATTTAATACTTTTTTCATTAAGTAATTAGGAGAATTTATTGAGGAATATTAAATATTTTTAAATAATGCCCTAAGGACACTTTTTAGGAGCACCTAGTTTATTTTAAACGAGGTTTATTATTATAAAGATTTAATTTTGATATATTACATTATCATCTAATCATGTATTATCAAATCATTAAAGAAGTTTGATTATCATAACAACTACTTAGGAAGTCTAACTCTTTTAATAATGTGTTAACATATTATTAGATGATAATGTGAATAGCTTTACACTTAAAGTAGATTAAATTTAAACTCATTATAAATACTATTTAAAATAAATTAAAATAAGATTTGAATTTCTAAAAGAGTTTATACAAGAAGAAAATAATCATATAAACAATTATAATGAAAAAATAGTTACTGCCTAAATTATTTTTAATTTTCATAAAATTTCATTATGAATTTATCTTATTTTTAATATAAAAATGTCTCTTTTAATATATTTAGTGTTTTAAAGTTGTATTACTTTTTAGAATAAATTTGTGTTTAAAATGAAGTTCTTTAACTTTTAATTTTTAAAAATTAAAATTAAAATTTCTTCCATTTTTAATTTTTTTAAAAAATTAAAATTTATTTTATTTTGAGCTTCAAGAAGTCTTGGGCTTGAATTCTTCAAAATAAAATGGGAAAATGACCGAATAATGCGGCTTAGAAAAATAAGTGACCGTTTGATTCTTTTTGAAAATTAACAAAATATTCAACTACATTAACTAATAATTTACATACGATTAATCAATAATTTATCTTTATTTTTATGTTTAATACATAATTAATTATATTAAATTATTAATTAATGTAGTTAAATACTTAGTTAATTTTTAAAATAAACTAAATAATCATTTTTTTTAAGCCGCACTGCTCGATATTTTTTCAAATAAAATTGGAATGAACTCGACTTGGGTTGGCTGTAACAAATTATCCCGGTCCCGTTCTTTGTTATATATATATATATATATATATACATTTGAACTTAATTTTTGGTGTAGAGCACTAGAGCCCAATTAAATAATAGATTTTTGTTTGGCCCCCAAATGAATATTTTTTTTTGCATAATGTTAGTACCCAAAATTAACTAAAAAGACAAATAAAGCAAATCCATTAAAGCAATGGCACAAAAGGACGTGTATTATTTTTTTGCCAGGTGCTATCTTTTTGCTTGCCTGCCTACCAGAATATGGATGCATTTAGGTTTGAGTTTAGATCCACACTTTGCAGCTTTTAAATGTGGTGGTATCCTTTTAAATGATTTGAGTTTAGACCTATTTTTATCCATTTGCTTATAGAGACTCTTATACTATTTCAATATAGATATAAAGCTGGAATGGTGGCTTAATTATGCACATATCTAGACTATGATCAAAGCTTCTGTCCACTTGTTAAGCCATCAACAACAACAAGCCATACTTTGGTTAGCACTTTTAAGACAATGAGAACTTAGACAATGATACGTCAACAATGCAAATTAACCTTATGGATTAAAATAAGCCTTAAGGGATGGTTCCATAGGTTCATTTCTTATATCCATCAAATTGGTTTTGTGGCCAGCGAATCTGACAGTCAAAATTTGTACTTCGTCTATGTCAAGGTACTGCGAGTTTACTTCTTCATATATGTTGATGTTCATTGTCTCTTTTGCAATCCATAATAACCAAATTATGTGTAGAATTTGTAATGAAAGATCTTGTGTAATTTCTCCACTACTTTCCTGGTGTGTAGTTTGAAAATAATGACTTGAGATTATTTCTCCAGTCTCCTTCAATTCAGTTAATGGTGGAGATTAGTTAGGTTGGGTTAGATTTGGATCCAACTCACTCATAGAAACAGTGAGTTATATTCAGTTTAGAAATCCGACCCACTCATACGTGGATTGAGTTTGGTTCAACTCATGGGTTGAACTTGAATCTAAAAAAATAATTAACATGCTAAAATCAAAATCAAAATCTATTTTGAATAACGTAACATAAACTTCCAAATGACATAATATCATACATAAATTTCAAAGTATATATAACTCTACGGTTACAATTATGATCAACACAAACAAACAATAAAGACATATGTAATACAATTAATCAATGACACTATAATCAATGTCTCATTTCCTCTTTGATTTACTGTAAGTCAATAACACCATAGCATTAATCATAATTAAATAATAAATTTTTGTTTGGGCTTCCAAATATATATATATATATATATATATATATATATTGCGTAATGTTAGTACCCAAAATTCTAACTAAAAGATAAATAAAACAAATCCACTAAAGCAATGGCACAAAAGGACATGTATTATTCTTTTGCCATGTGCTATCCTTTTGCTTGCCTGCCTGAATGTGGATGCATTTAGGTTTGGGTTTAGATCCACCCTTAGCAGCTTTAAAATTTGGTGGTATCCTTTTAAATGATTTGAGTTTAGATCCATTTTTATCCATTTGCTTATAGAGACTCATACTATTTCAATATAGATATAGAAAGATATAAAGCTGGAATGGTGGCTTAAGTATGCACATGTCTAGTGGCTTAAGTATGCACATGTATCATCATGATTATTATTAATATTATTATTATTATTGTTTTCACTATTTTTTTTATAAATTGTAAATTTGAGTATTATTTTTTCTGGTACAATAATTGAATGGGTTAAATTACTAAACTCCAAAATAAGTCCTAGCACAGTTGTTTTTTGATCAATCCATTGGCCCATTTTTAGAAGAGTTGCACTTTTCTAAAACTAAGTGCAGCTGTGTGTGCCGGGTAGAAGTTCCTAGAATTTTTTCCATGGTGCTTCCGCTATCTAGCGCCTCTGCATCCTTTCTCTCTGCACCATGTAACCCTTCATCAGCAACCATGACAACTTCAAGCTAACTATCCTTTCAAGCAGCATGGGAGACCAATGATTCTTCCCTTCATTTTCTACCATGTCTTCTATTCAATTTTTTGTAAGAAACCGTTGCGCTAACCTTAATGATATGGATCACGTTCTGTAACATTTAATTCAGATTGCAAAAGTGCCGTAAAAATGTTGTTCATGATTAATTATGATTGCTTATGATTTGTAATTCCCTTCCATGTTGAATCATGTATGAACTGTGGAGTTTGAGGAGTTATTTGTTGGACCTCAAACGTCCGTCATTAATGACGAATTGAGCTTTTTTTAGATGAGTGAAAATTGCGAAATAAAGCTATTTTTCATGAAATTTTATAAATGGGTGTTTGTGATTCTTCATTTATGGTTTGTTTTATGTAAAACCTAGTGAGAAGTTCCATGTTTTACTAATTTGGGGGGAACCCTTAGGGTTCTGTCATGCCTGTGATTAGCAGCTGGAGGTAAAAGACGAACCAGTCTTCCCCATTGGCCTATGCGTGGGTAAGTTAACTTACCCAATTTTATGACCTGTTGTTTACTGTTTTGCCCCATGCCATATATATATATTTGAGTCATCTAGAAATTGATGTGAATTTATTTCAATTTTTTCTAATTTAAATATTTCTTAAATTATTTTATCTCACTCTGATTGTTAGAAAATATTAGTTTTGTTTTTTGGTGAACTTGTTTATGGTTGTCACTCTCCTTAGTTATTAAATCTTATTGGTATACTTTATTTATGTGTTGGGAAGTTGTAAATGAATGAGAAAATGAACTTTGGGTAATTGTTTATCCTTGTTTAAAGCTTTATTAATTGAAGTGAGTATATGCCACCACTAGAGGTGTTCATGAGTCGTGTTTGATCAAATTGAACTTGACCTTGGTCTCGGGCAGAAGTTTTGATTAGGCCAAATTTCATAGCACAAGTTTGATCATATTGGAGCCCAAGTTGGGCTGGGCCGGGACTTAACACCTCGGGCCAAGGCTGATTTTTGAGTCGTTCTGGGTCATGAACACCCCTAGCCATCACAGTGGCTCATTCACAAAATTATTGGGTTACCTATTAAATAAAAGTTGGCATGTTGTATTACTTAAATTAATTTATGATCTAACTCACCCACCAGGAGTAAATGCATGAGTTAGTTTGTTGATACATGGATTTGTATGATGGTTTTAATAGTAAAAATCTATCTGCCCACATGTGTTAGGTTTTTTTAGATTGTCGTTATTGTATGGTATATTCTCCACCCACATGGGAATTTATATCCATATGTGCTAAAATTTTCTTTTCCATAACTTTTAACTCAAATTTCTTTTTCCTGAATAACACAATTCATAATGATATGTTTCTGCCTAGTGTGAAATTTATTTTATTTGATCATGTTATGGAAATATGGATTTTGAATTTTTCTTTGACTAAGATGACATAAAAATTTATGTGGAAATAATATGATAATTTTAACTCAATGTTGAAAAATTGGTTTTTAAGACTTTAGGCATAAGAGGTAAATGATAGCCAGCTACTTAGGTAGTTGGGCTAAGTTTAGATACCGTATACTTGTGCAGTGGATGAAAAATTATGGTTTAGCTAACTAAATTGTTTTTAGGCTTTTGGTATTTGGTTAAGTTTGCCTAAACCATTTAAAGTTGTATAAGAAGTTATGTTAAACTCTTATGAATTAAAGGTTTATATATACTAGATTTTTACTCGTGCGATGCACGATTAACTATTTTGAAGAGAATTTTATAAATCATAAATATTAAATTATTAAATATTATAAATAAAATAAAAAGTACAATATATATTGAATAATAAAATATAAGAAGACAAAAAAAATTAAATTTTGTCAAACATATATAATGTAACATAATGAAAATAAAAATTAATAGCAACTTTAGATATAGTTTCATATATGGATCAAGACTTAAAGAAAATATATTTTATAAATGGTGGACATATTTTATTTTATTTTTTGTTTTTTCAAGGTATCCCTTTAAGGGGTTGACATCTTCCAACAGATGTTTTTCCATATACATGGATTAAGAATCGAACTCCTTACCACATGCTTAAGGGCCTAAATATCTACCACTTGTGTCACATCATACCACACCATATTGGTATAAATGATGGACATATGAAAATGTACATTATTTTGAAATAAATTATATAAATTTATTGTAGTTGGATTAATTTATGAAAACAAAGTAAACAATAAAAATATCGAATGCCATGTATGTCATAGTTTGAGATATGGATATTGAATTATATAAAATTTAATATTTTACATGGTGCATTAATGATAAAAAGAGAAAGATACAGATGAGCCTAGCAAATAGGCTTGCATTCACTTTAGATAATAACAGTGCATATAAAGTCTTAACAACATCACTCTTGAAACCAATATTTAGTTAGACATTCTGACATAAAGCATAAAAGAAATTAATTTTCATATTGACAATGTAAAATAACAGCTTATTGTTTGGATAATATACATGAGATGTGTATTCAACCTCTTCATAGAATCACTTTTGAAAGCAGTCAATAGTTTAGAAGATAATACATGCCTATAAAATTTCGAAAACCTTCCTTGAAGACAACATTATTTGCTAAAGAAGATAATTGTCCTTCTTTGTTTGCAATCAAAACTTTTAGCCTTTGTTTGTTTCGAATCTCTAAAGATTTCAACATACAATTGGCCATGGCTAAAGACTAAAGTTTGAAGGAGTAAACCAACACAGGACAAAGATTGTCCTAAGCTCTTATTAATTGTCTTGGCAAAGGAAACAAATATAAGATATTGCATCATTTGAAGTTTAAGCGAAGGTTGTGAATCTTAAGGTGTTAATAGCATGCGAGGAATAGATAGCTTATGGGCCATGTTGGAGCCAATGATAACTTTGGGACATGGGAGACCGAGGCAAGATTCCTAATCATAGATGTATATCATGAAACCATGAGGAATTCCAGGAATTCACCTAGCTAGAGTTTTGGTTTGGCGACTATGAGATCCTTCGAGACCTAGTGTACTACCCTCGGGGTCCTTTAAGATACTTGAGCATAAATTATTTGATGCATAGATGGATTTGATGCATAAATAATGATTTATTTTAAATGATTAATAGTCATGAATTTTCTGTGTATAACAACTAGAACCATAAGAAGAAGATTCTGTTTTCTCGATTTCCTACTAAGATTTATTATCTTATGTGTTTTCTATGGTTTCAGATTTCTCGTCATGGGTACGACCGTCATTTGGATAGAGATTAAGTGGGCCAAGTCTTGCGAGATATTCTGTTTCATATGACCGAAATAATAGTCATATATAGGACTTGATGTTGTAACATACAAAATATGGGGTTAGAAGTTAGAGACTTTTGGTTTGTAATGAAAAGAAAACATGCCTTATTTTATGTTTGTATCTATAAATAACAATTCCTACTATATTCTCTACTTTTAACAAATGAATGAAGAAAGACTCTTAATAGTTATTCCGTTATCTCTTTTTATTTAAAGAAGTCACAGAAGTTATGGGTATGAAGCCAAATATTTTGATTTCCTAATAACTAACCAAGCCATGACAATTGTATCTATATAAAGACGTACTTTTGGAGTTCTTGGACTTGTAAGTCAAGTAGGAACCAATTCACCACCATAGATCTATTTTTTATACAAAGGGCTTCGTGTACTTCAACATACATGTTAAACCGAGACATGTAAAGGATAAAATAATGATGACTTAGGATTGTGATTGGGTAATTTGACTGTAGACAATTCCTTAAGATTTTGATGAACTATAACTAAAATTCTTGAGGAAGTAATATAAAGATAACTTGATTTGTCAAACCACTAGTTTTGGTTATCTAGATCCAAGTGGAATCTACAACTATATTCTGTGGGAAAATTAGAAAGCTTATAGTAGGCTAATGGGGTAATCACAAGAAGCATCAAGATGACGCCTTAGATGTCGGATGTCTCATGCTAGCCACCATGAACTCTGAGCTTCAAAAGCAACATGAGAACATGGATGCTTATGATATGATTGTGCATTTAAAAAGGCTCTACCAAGAGCAAGCTAGACATGAGAGGTTTGAGGTCTCAAAGGCATTGTTTCAGTGCAAACTGGCAGAGGGAGGTCCTGTTGGAACTCATGTGCTCAAGATGATTGGGTACATTGAGAACCTTGTGAGGCTAGGTTTCCCTTTGGGTCAAGAGTTGGCCACTGACCTTGTCCTGCAATCGTTGCCGGATGGTTATAGTCAATTTGTCATGAACTACAACATGAATGAGATTGCTAAACTTCTGCCAGAGTTGTTGAGCAAGTTGTGAACTGTTGAGCAGAATGCTAACAAGGGAATGACTATTATGATGGTCCAAAATGCCAAAGCAAAGGCAAGGGCAAAAAAATAACAAAGAAACTCAAGGACAAGTGGAAGGGCAAGGGCAAGGTCGGATCTAAGCCTAGCACTTCTGCCTTGAAACCTAATGGTGGGGTGGCTAAGGAAGGTACATGCTTCTACTGTGGTCCGACCGGACATTGGAAGAGGTACTGTTACAAATACTTGGAGGAGCTAAAGAAGAAGAAGAGAAGTGAGACTTCCACTTCAGGTATTTTTGTTATAGAAGTCAATTTATCTACTTCTTCATATTGGGTATTGGATACTGGATGTGGATCTCACATTTGTGTGAATGTACTGGATCTAAAAAGGAGTAGGACATTGGCTAAGGGTGAAGTGGACCTACGAGTTGGTAATGGAGCAAGGGTTGCTGCATTAGCTGTAGGAACTTGTTTTTTATCTTTGTCCTTTGGATTTGTTATTGAGTTAGAGAACTGTTATTTTGTGCCTGCCATTAATAGGAATATTATTTCTGTTTCTTGTTTGGACAAGAAGGGTTTTTTATTTATAATAAAGGACAAATGTTGTTGATGATATCTTCTATGGTAGTGCGCAATTGAGTAATGGACTTTACGTTCTCGACCTCGATATACTCATCTATAGCATAAATACTAAGAAGTTCAAATCAAATGTTATGAACCCAACTTATCTCTGGCATTGTCTTCTAGGTCACATAAATGAGAGTCGCATATCCAAACTCCATCAAAATGGATTGTTGGACTCGTTTAATTTTGAATCATATGAGACATGTGAACCTTGTCTATTGGGAAAGATGACTAAGGCACCCTTCACTGGAAAAAGTGAAAGGGCTAGTGATGTTTGTAGGCCCTTCGACCCACAGGCTAGAGGAGCTTTTCAGTACTTCATTACATTTACTGATGATTTCAGTAGATATGGATTTGTGTTTTTAATGAAATACAAATCAGAATCCTTTGAAAAGTTCAAAGAATTCAAGAATGAGGTACAAAATCAACTTGGTAAGAATATCAAAATCCTTCGATCAGATCGAGGTGGAGAGTATTTGAGCAAAGAATTTAATGACCATCTGAAAGAGTGTGGGATGTTACCCCAACTCACTCCCCCTGGTACACCACAATGGAATGGTGTTTCTGAGAGGAAAAACTGAACTGTGTTAGACATGGTCTGGTCCATGATGAGTCATGTAGACCTTCCAAGCTCCTTTTGGGGTCATGCTCTATTAACAGCTGCTTTCATGTTTAACTGTGTTCCATCTAAAACGGATCATGAGACACCATATGAGATATGGACTGGGAGGCATCCCAGTATGTCTTTTTATGAAGATTTGGGGTTGTGAAGCTTATGTAAGACGTCAAGTCTCTGATAAACTTGGTCCTAAATTTGATAAATGCTTCTTTGTTGGGTATTCCAAAGAAACTAAGGGATACTATTTCTATAATCCCGTCGAAGGCAAAGTGGTTGTCGCATGGACTGCTGAATTCATAGGGAGAGAGTTTATCTCCAAAGGAACTAGTGGGAGGAAGATAGAACTTGAAGTGGTTCAAGAATCCCAAAGTAGCAAGGAACCAATGGTGGAAAGTGAGCAGACTCTGCAAAGTGTTGTGGAACAACCACATGCTCACGTGGCACAAGGCTCACGTAAGTCTAGTAGGATATGTCATTAACCCGAGAAATATGGATTTTTTGTAACACAACAAGGTGATGTATTGCTCATGGATCAAGATGAGCCTGCAACTTACGAGGAAGTCGTGACAGGCCCAAACTCTGAGAAATGGCTTGAGGCCATGAGATTTGAGATGGAATCCATGTATACCAAGCAAGTATGGACCTTGGTGGATCCTCCTGAAGGGGTAAAACACATTAGGTGCAAATGGATCTTTAAAAAGAAGACTGACATGGATGGTAACGTACATACCCTTAAGGGGTGATTGGTGGCTAAAAGTTTCAAGCAAGTTCATGGTGTAGACTATGACGAGACCTTTTCCTCAATTGCCATGCTTAAATCCATCAGGATCTTGCTTGCTATTGTAGCTTATCATGATTATGAAATTTGACAGATGGATGTCAAAACCGCTTTCCTTAATGGAAATCTTCTCGAGGATGTGTACATGACACAACTTAAGGGTTTTGTCATTCCAGAGGACGCTGGAAAAGTATGTAAGCTGCAACGATCCATTTATGGATTAAAGCAAGCTTCCAGAAGCTGGAATCTTCATTTTAATGAAGCAATCAAAGAGTTTGGCTTCATCAAGAATGAAGATGAACCTTGTGTCTACAAGAAGTTTAGTGGGAGCGCAGTTGTTTTTTCTAGTGCTGTATGTAGATGACATACTAATCATTGGAAATGACATCCCTATTTTGCAGTTTGTAAAGACTTGGCTAGGAAAGTGTTTTTTCATGAAAGACTTGGGCGAAGTTGCCTATATGTTAGGCATCAAGATCTATAGAGATAGATCAAGGAGGTTGCTTGGCTTAAGTCAGAGTACTTACATGGACAAAGTATTAAAATGTTTTAATATGCAAGAATCCAAAAAGGAGTTTTTGCCTATGTCCCATGGTGTAAGTCTTTCAAAGGCTCAATGTCCTTCCACTAAAGATGAGAGGGAGCACATGAGTAAGATTCCATATGCATCTGCAATTGGATATATCGTGCATGCCATGTTGTGTACTCGCCCAAATGTCTCGTATGCCTTGAGCATGACGAGCAGATAGCAGTTAGATCCGGGTGAGAGTTATTGGATAGCTGCCAAGAACATATTTAAGTACTTAAGAAGGACCAAGGATTCGTTCTTGGTATATGGAGGCGAGGAAGAGCTTGTTGTAAAGAGTTACATCGATGCTAGCTTCCAGTCTGATAAGGAAGACTCTAGATCGCAATCGAGTTTTGTGTTTTTCCTTAATGGTGGGGCTGTAAGCTAGAAAAGTTCAAAGCAAGAGACAATGACCGATTCTACCACAGAGGCCGAGTAAATTGCTGCCTCCAGTGCTGCAAAGGAGGTTGTTTGGATCAAGAAGTTCATCATTGAACTTGGCGTAGTTCCTAGCATTGTGGACCCAGTGGACCTCTTTTGTGACAACAATGGGGCCATTGCACAAGCTAAGGAACCTAGATCACATCAGTGATCCAAGCATATACTTTGGCGCTTCCATCTCATTTGAGAGATTGTCGACAAAGGAGATGTGAAGATATGCAGAGTACCAATAGAGGATAACATCGCTGACGCACTGACAAAGCCTCTTGCTTAGCGTAAGTATGAGGGTCACATTAGGTCTTTAGGCATTAGGTATATGCCAGATTGACTCTAGTGCAAGTGGGAGATTGTTGGTGTATGCCTTAGAGGCCAATTATATATTGACTTTATAGTTTACATTGTATTATGACATTTATTATATATATGAGGCATTTCAGTTATTGTATTATTTATCTTATTTAAATATGCATGATAAAGTCCTTAGAATAGTAAGTACAATCCCATAGGATATCAAATGCATGACTTGATTGTGAGATCCTATTGGTTACTTTTGAAACACTATTCTTAATTATCCCTAGTCAAGTATTATTGTCAATTAGGACAACAAAAATACATTGAGACTAGTATGTGCATAAACTGATGACCACATCTCATAGGTCATAGATATGAGATATCAAGTCTTCACATGGATACACATTAGAGTAATGTGGTACTGTATTGACCCACTATGAGAACGCTGCATGGATCGTTACGTGAGTGTTATAAGCTATTCTCACAGGGACAATGATGCATGTGGTCTTTTGACTTGATTATACTATAATTCCCTACATGAGGAGTTGTGTGACTTGATACCGTCAAACGTCCCCTGTAACAAGGAGATTATAAAGACGACTATTGGACATACTGCGAATCATGCAGAGGGATATGAGTGGCTTAGACAGGGTTTGTCCCTCCTACGTAACGAGAGTGATATCTGTGAGCCCCTTGATAAGAGTAAGACTGAAAATGCATGGCCATGCTCGAATAAATCAATATGAGATATTGATCTCATTTGTCTTAGTATGTCTACTCGGAGATCAAGAAACCAAAGATTGAAATGTAAAAAGATGACCATTCTATGCCTTGTGGTCAATGTAGATATTTGGACAAATGGACTAGACTACATCGTAACATTAGTCACGATTAGGTTATGTTAAATCATGGACATTCCTATTACTTAAGTAGTAGTAATGTATTGCTAGATATTACTCACTATTTTGTAATATTAAATAGAATTTAATGTTACTGTCAACATAATAGGATCCTATAAGGTCACACACATAGAATGGATTGGAATGGAGTTGAATGGAGCTAGTTGGACATTTAGTAAGACTAAATGGGCCAAACAAATTGAATAGGTCCACACATGATTCTGACCTAGGTCAAATATGTGTAGGGGTCTATATATACATCTTTTACTCTTTTGTGCTAACATACTACACACGCGCAACTGAGAGTCGGAAACAGTTTCCAAATAGAGAGAGTTAGAGAGAAAACCACCCAATTCGTGGCTAGCACCGTGCCGAAGAGGGAGTTCATTGCATCCATTCATGTGGATACCGTAGAGGCACTGCTCGTTTGTTATGTTCATGATTGTTAGTCATTTCTTCCTAGAGGTAAATCCCTTAACATGTTTTATGATTATTTCGCATGGATTTTGGGCTGGGTTTGGGATTTAGTTTTTGTTTTTTGCTGGGTTTCCCGATCCCTAAACCCACCGTGCTCACTTGTTTCTTCTTGATCCTTCGAAGACTTTGGTATTTATAGGCTTGTGAGCTTCGTATAAGTCTTCATAATCTTTTTCTTCCAACGACAACATTTCTTACCATTTTGAGTAACATTAAATGCACTAAGTTGATAATGTGTTGATCTTCTTCTGAAAAGTGGTTTTGGTTATCAACGTTGCTAGAAACTTGATATATTTGTTTTGACTCTTTTAAATGAGCATAAAGTTCCTATTTGCTGGTCCTTGTAGTTGTTAGGTGTGTTAGTTCCAGCGTACAACGTTGATTTTGAAAAGCGCATACTTTGTCAGAGATCATATCAGCAATAAATGCATTTTGTCTTGCTCGGTTTTTGAAATTCTTTGAACGAATGCTTTGAGAAACAATCAACAAAGACAAAACAATGGATGATCCAATATAATATAATAAATATTACATAATATTGGGCACTCATAGCCTCATAGTGAAACAGAGGTTTTGTCTTTACAAAACTTATCTTTAGTCCAAAAAGTGTTTATAAGTAATTTGTTCAGAAGATATAACTTGGACTATTTCTTTTTAAAATGAAATAACATAAGTTTATTTTAAAATTTATTTATTCAATCTAATTTAATATTAATGTTATCTTCAAAATTTTAAGGAGTTTAATTTCTTTGAACAATTTTGATTTCAATATTAATTACTTAAATAAGTCTTTGGTTCCAACAAGTCTTTCAAAAATATATATAATTTTAAATTGATCTTTTAATATTATATTTTTATTATTAAATTAATCTTTAAAATAACATAAAATTAGTTATTAAAAAATAAAATTAATATCGTTAATTATTATTAAAAAATTAATTTTAATCTTATTAATGAATGAAGGATTAATATTAACGAAAATAATTATTTACTCTTTATTCATTTTTGTGGTACATGGTGCCAAGTTAGCTTTATACCCTTTATTGAAAACTGATTTGTCTGGTGTGAATATATGACTCTAATGTGAAAGAACAACACCTTTTATGTGGAATTCTTCTCCATTCAAACTGCTTTTGTGGAAGCAACCAGTTAGAGGAAAAAGATTCTGCCCCTCCGTGGAGACTGGTGGGACAGAATCTGATACAAACCGCTAAAAACGTTTGAAAAGTTGATGGACAATTTAACCTGCTGTTATATATTTATATACTAAAATAACGTTAATTTCACGGCGAAACCTAGGGGCACAATTGTCATGTAGTCATTTATTTATACGTATTTGTGTCTGATAAAAAAATTAGAAAAAATAAGTATGATTAAATATAAATACATAAGCATTTTTAGTGAGCTAAAATATTGTGAAATTTTATTATCATTATTATTTAATAATAATAACAACTTTACACTATTTAGAATAACAAATATTAAAATTTATTGGAAACCAAAATTATTATAAGAAAGTAAAAAATTAAATTTATTAAAAGTAATTTAAAATTTTATATTTCTTAAAATGCTTAATCACAGATTGATGCTGGTGTAGTTCATATATATATATATATATATATATATATATATTATTAATTGTATGTCGCACAGATTTATTTTCACATGTGAGTATTTCTTTTTTTATTGTAAAGGAGGTTTAAAACCTGCCATACGGAGGAGGAGAATGGAGGCAAAGTAGCTAATGTAGGATTTAATCTGTAAATCAAACAATTCCTAAAATGACTTATGCCACGTTGAGCGAAAAGAATAGAAATTTATGGAATAAGATTATAAATTAATAAATTGAAATGACAATCACATCTAATTCCATAGTTTTGTAAGCCTAGAAATAAAATAAATTGGAAAGCGATTTTGTAGTTTGGTGTATGTAATACAATATGAGGAGCAATATAAAATGATGATAGAACGTCATAAATACTGCTAATGAGAAAAATGAAAAAAGTTCATTTTTTTTTAAATCTTATATATATAATATGAATGTGTATTTTTTGAAACAATATTTAAGATTACTTTTTCAACAACTTGATTAAAAAAAATTGATAGTAATTTTTTTCTTTTCTTATAATTAATATGTTATAATTATGGACCTATGCTTTATGACATTTGTATAATACTGATTTTAGTATTTTGCATGACAAAAATTAAATAAAAAGATTGATTAAAAATCATCCAAAATATTGTAGAGATATTAATGGTTCCATTATAATCTTAAATGAAAAATAACACCGCAAAAATGCTTCAAATTCAAATATCTAAAAAACTAAAATTTGCACTATCATAAACCAACAAATTTTGTACTGTTTGTATGAATAGATATGCGAAGAAAGAGAAATAGGAAGTCATGATGAGAGAGGAGAGACCGGTCAAAGAGATAGTAAGAAAACTTTTTTTTTTTTTTTGGTAATTGATAGTAAGAATAATTTATAAATTTATTAAAAATAATTTAAAATTTTATATTTCTTAAAATGCTTAATCACAGATTGATGCTGGTGTAATTCATATATATATATATATATATATTATTAATTGTATGTCGCACAGATTTATTTTCACGTGTGAGTAAATTTTTTTTTTATTATAAAGGAGGTTTAAAACCTGCCATAGGGAGGAGGAGAATGGAGGCAAAGTAGCTTATGTAGGATTTAATCTGGAAATCAAACAATTCCTAAAATGACTTATGCCACGTTGAGCGAAAAGAATAGAAATTTATGGAATAAGATTATAAATTAATAAATTGAAATGACAATCACATCTAATTCCATAGTTTTGTAAGCCTAGAAATAAAATAAATTGGAAAGCGATTTTGTAGTTTGGTGTATGAAATACAATATGAGAAGCAATATAAAATGATGATAGAACATCATAAATACTGCTAATGAGAAAAATGAAAAAAGTTCATTTTTTTTTAAAATCTTATATATATAATATGAATGTGTATTTTTTGAAACAATATTTAAGATTGATTTTTCAACAACTTGATTAAAAAAAATTGATAGTAATTTTTTTTCTTTTCTTATAATTAATATGTTATAATTATGGACCTATGCTTTATGACATTTGTATAATACTGATTTTAGTATTTTGCATGACAAAAATTAAATAAAAAGATTGATAAAAAATCATCCAAAATATTGTAGAGAAATTAATGGTTCCATTATAATCTTAAATGAAAAATAACACCGCAAAAATGCTTCAAATTCAAATATCTAAAAAACTAAAATTTGCACTATCATAAACCAACAAATTTTGTACTGTTTGTATGAATAGATATGCGAAGAAAGAGAAATAGGAAGTCAATATGAGAGAGGAGAGACCGGTCAAAGAGATAGTAAGAAAACTTTTTTTTTTTTGGTAATTGATAGTAAGAATAATTTATAAATTTATTAAAAATAATTTAAAATTTTATATTTCTTAAAATGCTTAATCACATATTGATGCTGGTGTAATTCATATATATATATATATATATATATATATATATTCAAAGTATTAGAGACCTCCATTGAAGACACAAGAATGAATGAAGAAATTATCAAACTGATTCACGTTATTGAAGTAAACAAGATACAGGGTATTTATACGAACTACAATCGAAATGAAATGAACTGAAATTACAGAGATGAATTTACATTTGTAACTAACTAACTACAAATGATTAACTAATGCCAGCTAATTAAACTAACTGACTCATTGGCTGGTGCTGAGTTGGCACTTCTCCTTGCCTTGAGTATCCTCTTCTTCTACGGTTAATACCCCCCGCAAGCTGGAGGGTGGAATATGTCCACCATGCCAAGCTTGGTGATACAGCCATGAAAAACCCGAGGACATGAAGCTTTAGTGAATACATCAGCAACTTGAAATTGAGTAGATATTGGAAGGAGTCGCATTAAACCAGCACGAGACTTTTCCCTAACAATGTGACAATCAATATCAAGATGCTTTGTCCGCTCATGGAAAACCGGATTAGCTGCAATATGGAGTGCACTTTGATTGTCACAGTAAACAACAGGAGATCGAGAAGGTAACTGGGACAAGTCTGTAAGTAAGTAGCAAATCCACTGCAACTCTCTAGTAGCAGATGCTAGTGCTCGATATTCGGCTTCAGCAGAGGAGCAACTCACTGTGACCTGTTTCTTTGATTTCCAAGAGACTAATGAGTGTCCAATAAAAAAACAGAACCCAGAAATAGACCTGCGAGTATCAATGCAGCCGCCCCAATCAGCATCAGAGAAACCCAGAACGTGTAAATCAGAATTGCTGGAGAAAAAGAGACCACGACCAGGTGATCGTTTGAGATACCGCAATACTCGAAGAGCTGCTCTATGATGTGCCTCAGTTGGTTTAGACATGAACTGGCTCAATTGTTGTGTTGCAAACGCAATATCTGGTCTTGTTGTAGTTAGATACAACAAACGACCAACCAATCTTCGATAACCTGCTATATCAGTAAGAACAGAACTGGAATCCTGATGTAATCTCACAGCAGGATCGAGTGGAGTGCTGGCAGGTTTACAACCAGTGAGACCAGAATCAGCTAGTAGTTCAAGGCAATATTTCCGTTGGCACAAAGAAATCCCTTTGGAAGAATGTGCTACTTCAAGTCCTAAAAAGAACTTAAGTTGCCCAAGATTTTTAATCTTAAAAGCATCATGTAAAAGTGCTTTAATAAGATCAAATGCAATAAGGGATGTACCTGCCAATATTATGTCATCTACATATATGAGTAATACAGTGAAAGAATCTTTTGTAGACTTGATGAAAAGTGTGTGATCAGCTTGTCCTTGAACAAAACCATGAGAAGTAAGAAAACCAGTCAATTTTTCAAACCACTGTCGACTAGCTTGCTTAAGTCCATAAAGAGACTTAAGCAACTTACAAACTTGGCCAGGTTTGGGAGCTGAAACGCCTTGAGGAACCTTCATATATACAGCTTCATGTAAGTCTCCATGCAAAAATGCATTGTTAACATCAAGCTGATGAAGATGCCATCCATGTATAGCTGCCAATGCAAGCAAGATTCTGACTGTAGACAATTTTGCAACTGGAGAGAATGTCTCAAAGTAGTCTAGGCCTTCTGTTTGATTAAATCCTTGAGCAACTAATCGAGCCTTGAACCTTTCAATGGATCCATCAGCATGCCTTTTTATCTTGTAAACCCATTTGTTGCCTATTGGTACAACATCAGTTGGAAGATCTACAAATTCCCAAGTTTTGTTGCTGTTTAGAGCTGCTATTTCAAGATTCATAGCTTCAATCCATTTTGGATCTTTACTGGCAGTGGAGTATGAGGTAGGTTCAGAAATAGAAGTGAGGGACATGGCATAGGCTTGGTGTTTAGATGAAAGATGGTCATAGGTAAGAAATTCAGATAAAGGATGTTTGATTGTTGAAGCATGGTTACAAACATAGTCATTAAGATGTGAAGGTCTTTGGCGAATTCTTGTGGATTTTCGGGTAGAAGAAGGAGGAACAGATTCTGGTGTAGATTCAGAACTACCAGGTGTAAAAACAGAAGATGAATTAGAGGTAACAGATGGAACTGTTTGCTGGTTTGGTGGAACTACAGAATTGCAGTCAGTAAGTTTAGGCATTGAACTGATAATTTGAGAATCAGAGTGAGTATAAGGTGGTTGTGTTGTGGAATGGAAAGGAAATTCCAAATCATAAAAGTAAACATTTCTGGAAATCAAGATTTCATTGGAGTGAACATCAACCAACACATAGCCTTTCATGCCTAACCTGTATCCTAGGAAAGCACACTTCTTTGCTCTAGAATCAAATTTATTTCTGTTGCTAGAGAGAGTTGAAGCATAGCATAAACAGCCAAACACTTTCAAGCAACTAAGATCAGGCATGTGACCATGTAACATCTCATAAGAAGACTTATTTCCTAGCAGCTTTGTAGGAATTCTGTTCATCAAAAAAACTGCATGAAGTACTGCATAAGACCAGAAACTCTTAGGCATTTGAGATTGAATCATTAAAGCCCTACTGATATTAAGTATGTGTTGATGTCTTCTTTCAACTCTCCCATTCTGTTGAGGAGTAGCCACACAACTTCTTTGATGGATGATACCTTTTGAAGCATAAAATTCTGGCAGTATAAACTCAGGCCCATTATCACTTCTCACTATTTTTACTTTCCTTTCAAACTGATTTTCCACCATGGCAATAAATCTTCGAACACATGCAGAAACTTCAGATTTCAATTTTATCATTACCACCCAAACATGTCGGCTAAAATCATCCAAAATAGTCAGGAAATATTTATATCCATGTACTGATTTAGTATAAAAAGGGCCCCAAATATCAAAATGAACCAAGTCAAACATTGAACTTGCATTATTACTACTAATAGGAAATGGCAACTTCTTTTGTCTAGCCATATGACACACATCACATGCAGTATGTTGAGCTGCAGGAATGTATGCATATTGTTTATTCAAACAATGCATCCTATCATGAGATAGATGACCTAACCTCAAATGCCATAGAATAGCAGAGGTTTTTACATGTGTATTCAGATTAAATGCAGTAGCTAAATTTGGAATAACAGTGGATGAAACCTGATCTGTTTCCAAGTAGTATAGACTTCCAATTTCTCTAGCCAAACCAATCTTCCTCGAATCCTTCTTGGCCTGTATGACACAACAATCAGGTCCAAAAGACAATGAACATGATTGTGCTTTACTTAGTTTGGCTAACAAATCGTGTTTATCGCAACCGAGGAAGATACAACACATCATCTATTATTAAATCACGTGTAAGCTTCATTACCACTAACTGATGCACTTACAGAATTACCATTTGGTAGATTAACTGCAATTGGACTAATCTTTTGATAAGTAACAAACCAATCTATGCAACAGCAAATATGATGAGTGGCCCCAGTATCTAAAATCCACCTTGACTTGTTACTTTTGGAATCAAAAGACATTAAGGAAGGATTACCTGCTGCATGTGCTGCATGACAGTAACTTTCTCCCTTAGCCATGTTCACTGAAGGTCTTGAATCCACAAAATTCTTCTCAAGTAAAGAAACCAATTGGTTGTATTGTTCTTTTGTCAAACTCACATTTTCATTTTCTGTTCTTGTTGACCCTATCACTGACTTGCCATCTGAATCATCACTAGTGACATTATTTGCATAAGATGAACCTCCACGACCAAAGTTAGGAGGAAAGCCATGTTTCTTGTAACAAGTTTCAACAGTGTGACCAATTTTCCCACAGAAGGTACACACCTTTCCATTGCCTCTTCCTCTTCCTTGAAAGCCACCATTACCTCTTCCTTGAAAATTACTATTTCCTCTACCTCTTCCATAGTCCCTTGTTCCTTCCACAGCATTAACTAAAGCTCCTGATTCATCATTATCATATTCTGTCTTTGAAGAAGAATAACCTTGCAACTGTCTTTCTTGCTCCATCACCATTGAAAAGACTCTAGTTATCTGAGGTAAGGGTTCCATAAGGAGGATTTGTGATCTCACTCCTTGATAATCATCATTTAAACCAACCAGAAACTGGATTATCCTATCTTCCAACTTAAAGCTTCTTGCATTTCTCATGGCCAAACAACCACAAGGCACTGTACACGTACATTGAGGCAAAGGCCTGAATTGTTCTAAGTCCTCCCACAAAGTTCTCAATTCAGTAAAGTATTCTGAGATTGTATGATTACCTTGTTTCAGATTGGAAATTTCCTGTTGCAGTTGTGAGACTCGAATCCTGTCTCCTCTCATGAATCTATCTTTTAAATCATTCCACACATCGATCGCGTTCTCTATGAACACAACACTTTCAGCAAGTTCTGGAGTCATGGAATTGATTATCCATGAATGCACCAGATTATTACATTTATCCCAAGCTGCGAAATTCAGGTTTGATTCAGTCGGTACTGGAATTGTTCCATCTACAAATTTATATTTGTTCTTTAGCGCCAAAGCTCTTCGCATCTTTCTTGCCCAACTATGGTAATTCTTTCCAGATAATTGCGGTGTAACTGACACAGAACTGGTGTTTTCTGAATGATGAACATAATATGGATCAAGAGATTGATCCTGATTTGAACCTTGACTGCCGTTAGAAGTAGAAGAATTGTTGTTGTTGTTAGAGTTTCTCGCCATTTTCAATGATCGAGGAAATCCGAAATCAGCGAAATGTAGAAATCAAGAAAAACAGAATCAATGAATCAAAAGAAACGAAGAATCAGAGTTCTACACGTGACGACGAGCGGGAAGAACCCGCTCTGATACCATCAAAGTATCAGAGACCTCCATTGAAGACACAAGAATGAATGAAGAAATTATCAAACTGATTCACGTTATTGAAGTAAACGAGATACAGGGTATTTATACGAACTACAATCGAAATGAAATGAACTGAAATTACAGAGATGAATTTACATTTGTAACTAACTAACTACAAATGATTAACTAATGCCAGCTAATTAAACTAACTGACTCATTGGCTGGTGCTGAGTTGGCACTTCTCCTTGCCTTGAGTATCCTCTTCTTCTACGGTTAATATATATATATATATATATATATATATATATATATATATTATTAATTGTATGTCGCACAGATTTATTTTCACGTGTGAGTATTTTTTTTTTTATTATAAAGGAGGTTTAAAACCTGCCATAGGGAGGAGGAGAATGGAGGCAAAGTAGCTTATGTAGGATTTAATCTGGAAATCAAACAATTCCTAAAATGACTTATGCCACGTTGAGCGAAAAGAATAGAAATTTATGGAATAAGAATATAAATTAATAAATTGAAATGACAATCATATCTGATTCCATAGTTTTGTAAGTTTAGAAATAAAATAAATTGGAAAGCGATTTTGTAGTTTGGTGTATGTAATACAATATGAGAAGCAATATAAATTGATGTTAGGACGTCATAAATACTGCTAATGAGAAAAATGAAAAAAGTTCAATTTCTTTTTGAAATCTTATATATATAATATGAATATGTATTTTTTGAAACAATATTTAAGATTAATTTTTCAACAACTTGATTAAAAAAAATTGATAGTAATTTTTTTCTTTTCTTATAATTAATATGTTATAATTATGGACCTATGCTTTATGACATTTGTATAATACTGATTTTAGTATTTTGCACGAAAAAAATTAAATAAAAAAGATTGATTAAAAATCATCCAAAATATTTTAGAGAAATTAATGGTTCCATTATAATCTTAAATGAAAAATAACACCGCAAAAATGCTTCAAGTTCAAATATCTAAAAAACTAAAATTTGCACTATCATAAACCAACAAATTTTGTACTGTTTGTATGAATAGATATGCGAAGAAAGAGAAATAGGAAGTCAAGATGAGAGAGGAGAGACCGGACAAAGAGATAGTAAGAATAATTTTTTTTTGGGTAATTGATAGCAAGAATAATTTATAAATTATAAAAGAATAATTTGTGTGATTTTATAAGTTAAATATGAGTATATTTGAAAAAAAATATTGAATGCTGTTCCATAAAAACATGGGATCTTAATTTGAATTTTTTTAGGAATGTGATTTTATAAATTTGTAGAATAAGATTTAGGATATAAACGTCACTTCATATATTATTTTGATTAATTTGTAGAGTAATTTTTTTAATATTATTTTTTACGGTTATATGTTATTATATTATTAAAAAAATTATTTATAATAATACATACTTAAAAAATTAATTTTTTAATGATGTAATAATATTAGATGATAGTATAAGAGTGAATTAAAATTAAATATATTTTTTCTCATAATTAAATTCCATAATTAAATTCGTAATGATACTGCAATTTTTTTTCACACCTATTGAGCTAAAGTTCGGGGACGAAGCTCAATTCTACGCAAGTCAAATAGGCTACAGTTCGTGTTTTTTTTTTTTTTGATTGGTTATAAAAAATGGAAATTCTTTTTCATTTTCCCTAATCTAATAACCTTAAAAGGTGGAGGAAATTAAAAAAAAGAAAAAAGTTTTTCTTTTCTTTTTCTTTTTCTTTTTGTTTTCTTTGTGTTGTTTTGGGTTTTGCTTCTTTTATAAGTTGGAAGGTGGAAACTAGCTTCGTTGGTCACCCGCCGCCTGAAACAACAGCAACAACAACGAGGAGAGGGAAAGAGAGGGAGGGGTGGCATTTCGGTTAACAGGGCCAAAAGGGCATATTCTCCATCAAAATTTGATGCTTTTTCTCATATATACACATCCCCTAATCCCTCTAAAATTACCCTCATTCCTTTGTTGATTGAGATTTGAGGCTTTCAAGGTGGTACTTTTCTCTCTTTGTTGTGGCGGCTATAATAAAGAAAAGCCTTTGGATATAAAAGCAGTAAAAGAAGCACCTTGTAAAACCCGTCATTGTGAACAAGGTTTCTCATTATTCTCTCCGTTATTTATTAAAAGTACCCATATATATATATATATATATAATTTTGTTGTAATCTTCAAATTTTCTTATGATATCTATGTAATGTCACTGCCATCTATCTATTTTATCCTCTTATCCGCATTCCCAGTAATGTTTATGTTGTTGTTGTCATCATTCATAGTTTTATCAGAGCACAAAGGTTAGTGGGTCTTTGTAATAGCTACTTCAGTGATGGTGGTGCTGGCACTGTTTTTGTCTGTCTCTCTCTGTCTGAGGTTGTGTTGTCGTTGTTTTTCTCACAGTACTGATATTTGGGTTTCTGCGGCTTTGTGCATTTTGCCTAGGACAAGCAGCAGAGGATCAATTTCACTGTCCAATATTGTTAGAGAAAACTAAGGAAGAATGAAGTACGTGTTGGTGACAGGTGGTGTTGTTAGTGGACTTGGGAAAGGAGTCACCGCCAGCAGTATTGGGGTACTCCTTAAGGCCTGTGGTTTTCGAGTTACTTCTATCAAGATTGGTATTTTCCGTTCTTGTTCTTCTCTGAATTGAAATCTAATCTTTCTTTCTTTTTTTGTCTTCTCTAATGAAAATAGTGATGGCAAAATACTTGGGGGATGGCATTTTTATATATCTATGTTGATAAATTCAGTTTAATAATAAAATTTCTATAAAGTTGATTGGCGGACTGGTTTCCTCTTCTTGAGATGATGTATGCAGTCAAATCCCAGTCTTTCTTGCTTATTGTGAAACTAATCTTTTGGTGTTATGCAAAATGATGCTGTTTATTCTAAATCATTCTAGTTGTTTTAAAACTTATCTATCACTTGCAGATCCCTACCTGAACACTGATGCGGGGACAATGTCTCCTTTTGAGCATGGGGAGGTGTTTGTCTTAGATGATGGCGGTGAGGTAATGGATTAGTTTGCTGTTATTTTTTCTACCATGGGATGTGAATTACTCGTTCCTGTTGAGGACTAAATTGCTCAGTTGAGATTATGTTGATTGCTTTTTATTGACATGGCACCAGCCATCATTTGAATCTTCACTTATGCGATGTTTCTCCTTCTTTTCCATTTCTCATTTTACTTGAACGTACAGCTAAATATATCTTTTATTTGTTCTGAGGTCTTGTGATTGGTTTCAGTTATAATAACAGAGGGTTGCATTCCTTTTTTATTCAAGTTTTAGTTTTCAATTTTTCTTTTTTCTTTTTTTTTTTGGTTGTTGAAGGTTGACCTTGATCTTGGAAACTATGAACGTTTCTTGGACATCAAATTAACCCGTGACAATAATATCACTACTGGAAAAATATATCAGGTGAACAAACTGCCTATTTCTTCTGTATCTTCTATTTTAATTTTGACTAGGTGTGCCTATTATTTCTTATTGTTTTTTTGTTCTGAATGTTCAATAGTCTGTTATTGAGAAGGAGAGAAGAGGAGATTATCTTGGAAAGACTGTCCAGGTCTGTTTAATCATTTTTATTTTCCCCTTTGAAACTATCTGTTATAGTTGATAGTGTCTTGATTTTGATTTCACCTTTACTTTACTGGTAGGTTGTTCCACACATTACAGATGCCATCCAAGAGTGGATAGAGCGTGTAGCACAAATACCAGTTGATGGAAAAGAAGGCCCAGCTGATGTTTGTGTAATTGAATTGGGTGGAACTATTGGTAAATAAATATTTTTAGAACAAACTTTTAATTAATACTAAGGTAGAATTTGATTTTCAGTACTATTATAATTCTATTCAATTTTTTCTATATTTTATTTTTAAAAATCATGGGTGAGGTCAAAGTGGAAGTTCAAATTTGTTTTTATTTGGCAAATAGTGAGTGCAAATAGTATTGATTTTATCAGTACTATGAAAAATTTAGAACTTTATATTATAAAACGTTAATTTAAAATGACTTTTCTTTAATGTAGGGGATATTGAGTCTATGCCTTTTATTGAAGCACTTGGCCAATTTTCCTACCGTGTAGGTAATGCTTGTCATGCTTTAAACCTCATAGTTTAGTGATTTATATCAACCAATTTTCTGTTGGGTTGGCTTCGGTGAAGCAGTCTTGCGCTACTGTTTCTTTTTTGTAGGCTCTGGCAACTTCTGTTTGGTTCATGTCAGCCTTGTCCCTGTTCTCAATGTTGTTGGTGAACAGGTATACTGCAAAATATATGTCATCAATGCAACATTTATATAAGACATAAATGGGAAATATAAATATTGTCTAGTTTTAGTGAAGTATAAAATTGAATTTTTTTGTTTCTTTCTAGATATTTGTTTCACTATAAATAAACCAAATGGAATGTTTTCATTGCATCTTTTCAAGTGGTATGATCAATTTAATATTATCTTTTACTTATTGAAAGTTTAATCTGCAGAAAACAAAGCCAACTCAGCACAGTGTTCGTCAACTTAGAGGGTTAGGGTTGACCCCTAATCTTCTTGCTTGTCGCAGTTCAAATGTGTGTCTCTTGCTCTTTTGCCTTTTCTTATCATCCTGTTGGTTCCATGTAATAATGATTGAAGATTTTGACATTGTCCTTAACAGGAACTTGATGACAACGTTAAGGCAAAACTTGCTCAATTTTGTCATGTGCCGGTAATATGACATAAATGTTGACAATTTTTACATTTCTTTTCACTATATCCTTACATATATTCTCAAAGCAAACTGTTGTATCTGCAGATATCAAACATAGTTACTCTCCATGATGTTCCAAATATTTGGCACATTCCTTTGCTATTAAGAGTAAGTAATTCTGTAGTATTTTTATGAAACTGCTTTCTGTGGTTGTTTTCTAGTACTACAGAAACCTTATTCATGATATTTTAATTTGTTTAACTTCTGGTTTAATAACTGTAGCTTTTCCTAGATAGTTGAATTTCGTTGTTCTCCATGGAGTGATGTAATTCGTATAATAACCTGAACTTTTTTTTATGTTACAAATAGGACCAGAAGGCGCATGAGGCAATCCTGAAAGCATTAAACCTGCTAGGGTTTGTCTGACAAACTCATTCTTTTTTTGGTGTATAACCCCTCCCAACCCCAAAAAGAATCCTCATCTGCTGTGGTTTGATGTTTAGAGAATTTATTGTTAGTTATGCTACAGAAGTTAGCTTAATTGTTTCTGTCATTCCACTAATGGATGGCCCTATTATTTGCAGTGTTGCGACAGAGCCTAATTTGAAGGAGTGGAGCACTAGGACAAAAGTTTATGACAAGTTTCATGAATCTGTGGGTCTCAACATCTTCGATATATCATCCTAAAAAAACACTAATATATGAGTCGATATTCAGCTCTCTGAATAATGCCAAGTATTAACCTCAACTATTATGTTCTTCACAGGTTAGAATTGCAATGGTGGGGAAATACACTGGCCTTTCGGATGCATATCTTTCTGTGCTGAAGGTACACTGCTCCTTAATTTATTTGCCATGTTTAATAGTAATACATAATAATTTCCATTTATTTTTTGCATCCTCTGCAGCTTGCATTTTTAGTGGTGCTTATTCTGTTATCTCTAGCATAGACACTTTGGATGAATGATCTGAAGTAATATCTTCAGGATCCATATCAACCCGTAGAATTCTGATGCAGGGAAACATGATTTAAGACACATTTCAGGGAGAATTGCTATGATTGAAGGAGAGTAGGATTTTTTTGAGTGCTGTAGGAACAGCAGTTGGATATTTATGAAAATGTACAGCCATATTGTTTAGGTCACAGTCCAGGGTTTCAGATTGGGTGGACTCTGACATAAAGCAACAGACTGTTAAGAAAACAAGGAAAAGTAGAAATAAGATGGGAGAAATTTATGACTTGCACTTAAAGGATGCATCAGGTTTTTGGAAGGGAGTCATAACATATGATTAATTATGCATCACATGTGCATATATATCCTGATAGAAGATGTTCAGCTGCTGTCCCTTATTTTTGTTTTCTTGCATCTCTGTGCATAATAACAAGAGCAAAGCATTTGAGTCAGCAGATTTAGAGATTTATTTGTGTAAAATCATCAAGGAAAGTTTTTCATGTTAGCTTTTGTTTTATCCCCATGGGCTATGTTGTATTTTTTTATGACTAGGTTTTATCTATGATCTAGTTTGCTTGTTTTCAGTGCTTTTTCTCCTTCTAATGTTAAAGATTTAATGTTTGTTGTGAGGATAAGCCAGGGACTCCTTAAGATGCATATAATAATTCACAGATTATTTACATGGCTTTGGGCATTTATTGACAGTTAATTTTCTCGTTTCAAGTGTCTTTGATATGAACCAAGTCTAAGGAAACACTAAACTCTGATATGCCAAAAGCTTATATACTTGGTTTTTCATGCAGGCACTTTTGCATGCTTCTGTTGCTCACAATCGTAAACTTAGTGTGGACTGGGTTCCAGCTGGGGATCTTGAAGATGATACTTTAAAAGAGGTGATTAATGATCTTTCTGCTGTACTGCATATGTTAGTTAACTTCTTGGTTTTACTTTATGTCAAACCTCTGATCATTAATGTTGCAGGATCCTGATGCATATAAAGCTGCTTGGGGTCTTTTGAAGGTTTTCCTACTATTTGGACTTTGGACTAAATGCCTTTCTTCAATTTTCCTTTTTTAATGCTACATTGGTTTAAATGTATTCAAATGTGAGATTATCTTCCATTATTCCCTAAATGGGGTTGCAGGGTGCTAATGGGATTCTAGTTCCGGGAGGTTTTGGTGATAGAGGAGTGCAAGGGAAAATTCTTGCTGCTAAGCATGCTCGAGAAAATAATGTTCCGTTTTTGGGCATTTGCTTAGGGATGCAAATTGCTGTTATTGAGTTTGCAAGATCTGTTCTGGGTCTGCATGATGCTAATAGCACAGAGTTTGATCCTGAAGCCAAGAATCCTTGTGTCATATTTATGCCAGAAGTATATTGTCCCGTACTCCTATTCTACTTGAGTTGATAATATTCTTACGTTTAGAATCTAGTTAAGCTGGTTTGTATTCTATTGATAGGGTTCAAAGACTCATATGGGGGGAACTATGCGTCTTGGTTCAAGGAGAACTTACTTCCAAGTTGCTGACTGCAAATCTGTGAAGTTGTAAGAATTGAGAACCAAACTCAAGTTTACTGACATACATATAAACATATTGCATATTGACATATTCAATCATCTCTTAAGGTATACCACACTGATAAATGTGCTCCTGTACATGGATTTGTTTTTGTCAAAATTTGCATCATCTTTAATGCCAATAAGAAAATTCATTATCACTTGTATAACAAAAGATTAGGTCAAAATGGTATCTTATGGATCTCCATCAAAGATTGATATTACTTACCTGTGATACTATAATTTGAAATTCTGCATAGGTATGGCAATGCAAGCTTTATTGATGAGAGACATCGGCATAGATACGAGGTAAATTATGTTTGCATGCAGAATCTTCCTTTAAGGGCAAAGATGCAAATGGTCTCATACAATAATTGTTTCGCTGTACAGGTTAATCCTGACATGATATCACAACTAGAGAGTGCTGGTCTATCTTTTGTTGGCAAAGATGAAACTGGGAGGCGCATGGAGGTCTGTCTTTGCATGAAACCCTTAGGGCATGGATCTTGAGATTGCCACAAATTAATAATTATAATTTTTGTAATTATGTGCATGATACAAGTGCAGATAGTTGAATTGCCTGGTCATCCTTTCTTTATTGGTGCTCAGTTTCACCCTGAGTTCAAGTCCAGACCAGGGAAACCTTCTCCACTCTTCTCAGGTATTTTCTCCAGGGAATCACTGCACATCTCGTCATTAAAATTCATTTATTGATGTTTTTGTTACAATCATGAAATTATTGATGGATCTTTTCTGAAGAATGAAGTATTATATTTTTGCCCTTCAAATTTGTTATTGTGGTTCCTGTTGGTTTCATATCTCATGGCTATTATTGATGAACCCTTATTAAGGTTGAACCCTTGTGTGACTACTAAACAGTAAATCTGTATTGTTAAGTTGGAAGCTTGGAAGTTCCAAGCTTTCTTGAAAGTTTTATCTTCTAATTTCTTTTAATCTTCGATGACATAGTCCTTCATCTGTTTTGAGGAAAACATATTATAGTCGTCTTTCATTCTTGGTTCAAAATCCTTCTGTGGATCAATTTTGATTACTCAATAATGACTCTGCATTACAAACATGGTTAAGAATTAAAATCCCTTCATTTGTCCCAGCCAAGCTAAGCCGCTTTTCCTGCACTTCAGCCTACCATCCCTCTAACCTTCTCCCCATACCAGGTCATAGACCTCCTTTGTAACCCCCCAAAAAAAAAACCTCTTCATTTATGATGAAGGTCTACTTCTGGATGGTTTAAGGGAAAAATTTGATCAACAAAAAGTTCAGGAAGAGTATCCTGACTTTGATGGTAACTTACAAGGAGTGAAGGAGCATTTTCAACTACAAAGTGTTGAGGTTAACGATACTTTAAGTTTAGGCTGCCACAATCTCATAGAGGACAAGAATAGTCTTCTCGGAGGTCTTTCTATTAATGCTGGTTCTGAGAAGGGAATTTTGCTTTGTCCAGATGTTGAAAAGCTGAAACCTTTTGGCCAAAGTGAGAGGGCATTGTATGAGGAAGTTATTTCTATTAGGCCTTTAGGCAATGCAAGTGATTTGCGTGATCCACAATCACTTGTTGATTCAATGGGGATAAAGTTGGTTAATCCGTTGGGTGAGGAGGTAAACGTGGCTTTTTCACCAAATACCTATAGTACGAAGAAGGTAGAAAAGGAACTTGAAAGATTAGCAACAACAGTAAATTATGGATGACCTAGAGGAATTTGAAGGCTTAATTAGGTTCTTTTGAAGCTTCAAAGTTGTCTTCTTTGTTGAAGGCAAAGGGAGTGTTGTTTCATGTTTATTTTGGTATTAGTTTATCCCTTTTGTTGTAGATGTTCTTCTGTGGGGGGAGTTTCCTAGGAGAGTTTTGGGGCAGTTGTGGTGGTTTCCTTTTCTGTTTTCTCCTTTGATTATGTTTGTTTTGTGGTTTCCAATGGGGGATACTACTTTTTGTTTTCCTTCAGCTTTGTGATTTCTTTTGGAGGGTACCTTATCCTCTCTTGTATTTTCCCCTTCCTTTCTAATAATATTTCTTTTTCTCTAAAAAAAAAAAACATGTTATGCTTCTTTTGTGGTTTGGAAGTTGTTCAATTTGTACAAGTAATAATCATGCAGAGTATTACAATATGAACATTTAGGTGCAATTTTTTTTTCCGAGTATCTTTCTTGTGCTCCATTTAATGGGTAAATTTTGTATTTTGTTTTTAATGTTCCATTTCTATCCATTCTTGCATCATTTTGTTTTTTTTTATCTATGGCGCATTTTGGAATTATCTTTTGATTTAACCAAAATGCTTGTGATACTATGCAAAATAAGCCATATTGATATCATATGTGAATTTATGTAGAAAAAGAGATGAAAAAACACCACTAAATCTCTGAGAGCAAGAGTGGCATTTTATACACTAATTGCCTCATTGTAACAGGATTAATAGCAGCAGCATGTGAACTGAGGAAGACAGTTCTGCCAGCAAGCAATGGCTACACCAAGTTAACTAATGGGATGTATAATGGACACTCACCAATGTTGAAAGCACACCACAACGGAAATGGGTTCAAATCTTCTAATGGTTCCTTAAATGGTGTATATACCAATGGCAATGGCCTATACGTGGATGGGAGCTGTTAATCATCTGCATTTTCTGCTTACAATCGTGGTTTAATTTTCTCGAAGGACATTCTTGTTGTCCTCGGTTACCCTGTACAGTTTGAGTGGATTAGATCTTTTAGCTCTACGGGGATTTGTCACCAGCATGAAGCAAATTTTGTCGAACAGCTTTTATATTTCCAAGCACATAGGCTAAAGGTTATGGGTGATATTTGTTCACAATGAATCAAAATCGCTATAGCTGGTCAAGATTAATTTTCATAGGGCACCTTAATTTCCTCCCTTATTTTATCTTGAGCTGTAATGTTGGATAATTGAGATAGATGTCCCTTTGTTCCATGATTTATCATGCGAGCATTCTACACCTTTTTCTTTGCTGGATTTCCTGTGGGAAAGAATAAAAGCAAATATAGTGGAACTCAACCACCTCTTTATGGATGTTTTCTCTAGCTTGAGTGTTGTATCTATTCCATTTGCAAGATGCAACATTTTATCTACGATGAGCACTCATAATCGAAGCTGGAAAACATATATAATTATTTAGTAGTGACGTGATGCTAAAAAAGTTTAGAAGTTATACAAAATTTTAACCAGTATAAGAAAAAAAATTGCATAAACTCCTTCAACTTTGGGTGAGTTAATCCCTGAAGAAACTCCTAATCTCAAAACCTTCCTTTCCATTCGATTTATTCCCATGAAGCAATCTTTGGAGAACTCCCCGTAACCCCTACTTTCTTTTTGAGAACTCTTGAGCAACTAACTTTCATTTAGAAAATAAAAAGAAACCTTATTTGTTTTAAGGGTTCGTGTTTTCTTGCAAACAACTAATTGTGGGAATGTTATACATGATGATGATGAGCCTACAGACCTGTAATGGACATCTAAGGGATTGTTATTGCGTTTAGTTTCAATAGAGTAGTGTTGTTATTGTGATTGGCAATGTTAATTGAGAAATTGGGTTGATCATTATAATTTGAAGTTTAGAAACCAGTAAGCCGTTTATTTTTAGCTTAACATTCAAGTCCTTTTACTGGTAACTGCAGAATGGTGAAGTCATTTTTGAACTCTGAATTGAGTTCCTTAATATTTTTGATTCATCAATATTTCTTTTCATGCTTGGTATCTGTTCACGTATGATTGTCTGGGTGGAGGTCGTCAACGTGGGACATTTGCCTTCCAAAGCAAAGGAGCACTCTCCATGAGGCGCGGGGGGTACCTAGGGCACTCTGATGCTTAAGTCAACAAAATGTAATAGGGTAGGCTAGTGTTTAGGGTTTTATGATCATACCTGAAGGGTTTGCAATTGGGAATAGAATTCCTTTTAGCCAATCTCGTCACTTATCTTTGCGTATAACTCAGTGCAGAGTTCTCATTATTCTTATTAGTTTGACTTAGTCTGTGCCTCTATCATTCTAGAAGATCGACCCATGGGTCCTAGCCCAATCAATAGTACCAAACATTGCCCCCAGTTGGGTGTCGAACTAGGCAATTGGGTGCCGAGCTCTTAAGCACTTCCCTCGATTTTATTCGATCTTTGTTGCTCACTGCAAGTGCACGGATCGTACAAGTAGAAAAGAAAGATATCGTTCCCACGAGGATCGTGTGAATATCGCACTTTAACGATTACGATTATCTAGACAATTAATTAAGGCAATGAAACGGAAACTAAATCGTAAGAAAATCAAATTAAACAAGTAATAATAATGAAATGTCAATGGATTGAAACTCTAGGATTCGGGATTCACTACAACTATTTTCTATGACAAAAGCTTAGAATATTCTAGTTAATGGTTCGACTGTGTTTTGAAGGTGAATCTTCCTATTTTGTTTGATGCTTTTTCTCAAGTTACAAGAAACGTGTTAGAATTAAAGTAATACCTATTTTCATGGTACTAAGTTAATTGAAACCTATTAAGCTCTATGAAGTTCAGTTGCCCCTCGAAGGATTATGCCTACTTTTGTGGTCATAAAACCTAAGTTCAAATTCTAGATTTTCAGATAACAAACTTCATCTCTCGATTCTTCATTTAATTATCTTAGATCATGCGATTATGGGTACCAACATAAGGCAAGTATTCAGAACACTAGAATTGAATCAAAACAACAATCTTCCATTAACTAAAAGAGGTTCACACCCATGTCATAGAATCATAGAATAGTTACATCCCTATCCTAGATAAGAGACCTAGCCTCTCATAATTACAAGAAAGCACATGATAGATGAAGAAATAGAAGACATCACAAAGAAATACAGGTAAGGATGAGAGGTTTCCCCAATCTCTTTAAGAACGATCTCCTTCTTCTTCAATCTTCACTTTTCAATCCTCAATCCCCTGATCTTCCTCCCTTTTTAGGGTTTCTAATCTTTGCTTTTATATGTCTTACCCCCTTAGGGTTTCCTCATGTGTGTAGGAGTCTCTCTCTTTCTATTTCATGCAGCCCAAGCCCAAGAAGTTCAGTTTCTGCACCATTCGCACAACAACATGGGCTAGGCCGTGTGATTTCACATGACCTAAAAGATGGTGGCCGTGTATGCTCTGGATTCCGAATTAGGAAAAGTGTCCAACATCAAAGTTGTAGCTTTGTCTCTTAGCTTTCCAACGTAACAAAGATCACCTCAATATCATTTTTCTAGCTCGAGATATGGCCATTTTATTGCCAAGGGGTCAGATAGCTACGAGATTTAGCAACATTCTTTATTCAAGCTTGTGATTCTTCCAAGGAATGAGTCCAAAATGTCAAATAAGTTCCTGAAAACGCTAAGAATGAGAGGAAAAGAGTCAAAATAAAAAAGTATGCAAAATATAGCAAAGAGGGGAAGGATTCAATCAAAATTGGTCCAGATCCATATCAAATCAAGCACTAGATGTTTGCATTTTATTCACACATCAATATCGTAGTATGGTTGTATGGAGATGGTTAACCTTCCTATCTTTTCGTGCATGTCCATGTGTCACCATCTGAACGAGCCACGTGCCACACACATGATCGTGGAGCAGGATATGCGCAACTTTCCAAATTCCCAATAAGTTTGAATTTCAAAATCAAGGTACCTTAATGAGGTAGGTGAGAGGGTGGAAAGGTGAAGGATTGGACCTTTCTTTAAAAGAAAAATCTGGTGGTTCATTTCCACTTTTCACTTCTTTCACTCGAAGCTCTCCATCTAATTCTCTCTCCTTTACTTGAAGTGCCCCCTGCTCCACAATGTCTTTCCTGCTCCACTATCCACTGCTGGCATATTTTCAGTATCTTTCTTCTGTTTACGGTACTAGAACCTCCATCTTCTCTTTCTAGGTAATCATCTAGAACCTCCCCTGCATATTTACATTTATGTTACCATGGTTAGGCTTAGGAACTTACAGAATGATAATGAGGATAGTGTTTCGTTCTGTAGAGATTTTGGAGGAATAGTCGTTTCCTCTTGTGGGGAGAGACATCCTCTTCTAAGGTCTTAGTGATCGGAAAAAGTGGTACACCATAGAAGAATTTAAAGCCGAACTAAGTGAGTTAGGTTTTGGTTCTGACTCTAATTCCTTTGTTTCTAATGAACTCGAGGATCTTGTAGGTCTAAGCCTTTTGCTGATCTCGTGGATGGATAGAGGGAGGATTGTTAAGCTCCCCGCGGGGGAGTATCCGCTTCCTTCCAACCACCATATGTATAGATGGGTTGAAGAGAAAGTGTGAAGAATCCAATCCGTAATCACATCAAAGTTGGAGATGAGACAACACCAGTAGTATATACAACTTATGGAGAGTGGGTTACGAGGGAATTCCTTTTTCATCCATGCGACGTAGAAGATCGAGTATGTAAGACTTGAACCGATGGTGACCATTTTATGTACATGTACGAGACATCCTTCATTAAACTCAGCCTAAGACTTCCATTCACCCCTTCCTGATCAAGATCCTCTTCTTTTTTTTCCTGTTGCTCCTTCTCAGCTGCATCCCTATGGTTGAGCGTTCGTCAGGAGCTTCGAGATCCTTTGTGGTTTCTACGAGCTCCCGAAGATGCTTCACGTGTTTTTCTACTACCTTAACCCTCAGGGTTCCAAGAGTGGGAAGGTAAATTGGATATCTCTTCAGAGTAGGGCGAGGAGGAGGATTTTGGAGCCGTATGAAACATCTTATAAGGATTTCAAAGTGTAATATCCTCCCCTAAATTAAAACAAAAAAGATTTAAATGTTTGTTTATTTTCTTGTTATTTATTCTTGTTTTGTTTTGCTTAAAATTTTTGATATCTGTCATCTGGTATAAAGAGGACACAAAAAATTACCCAAGTGATTTTTTATTTATTTAAATATAAATATTTATTATTTTCATGTATTAATGCCTGTATTTATGTTTGAATAAATTTATGTAAGGTTTGTTTTTCTAGTTCTTTATGATTATAAGAAAATAGAGCTTTAAAAATTATCTAAATGAGAAAATAATTTAGAGTAAACACCTATTTTGCTCCTCCAAAGATACAAGTGACATCAATTTGGTCCTTTAATAGTTTTTGACATCAAATTGGTCATTTTGGTGGACCAATTTGATATTAAAAAATCACTTTAAAGGACCAGTTTGATGTCAATAAATGAAATGGAAGGACCAATTTGATGTCAAAAATTGACATTGAAAAACTATTTTGATTCCATTATTATTGGATGACCTAACTGATGACACTTATATTTTGAAAGACCAAAATAAGTGTTTACTCAAGAATTTATTTAAATACCAGTGTAAATTAGTGAAATTAAGTAGTCACATTTTTATAAATATAAACTTATGAGCAAGGTTATTTTGGTCTAAGGGTAAATTGACCAAGAAAGATTAGAACATAAGCATTTATGTCCAAGAATGGTTAGTATCTAGAAAGTAGCTAAATAGTTACCCTAATTACTAGTTACTCTAAATATCTACTAGTTAGCCTAAATATCTAGTTAGTTTAAGTACTAGTTAGGAACTATTTAGTTAGAATCCAACTATCTCGTTACATAAAATATTATTTTAAAACATTAATTAATACAAACAAGACAATTGAAGGGTAAATGGTGGTTTCGTATTGGTTGACATTAAGGTTAAACTTGTAAAAATTTGATTAGTTAAAATAAAACCTAATGATTAGCTAATTAACCTTCCAACTAAGGTAATGCCTAATAGGCCCTAAGCTTTCTAAATAAGCCATTGGAGTTTGTTAGTGTATGCCCTAAAGGCTAGTTGTATACAAACCTTCTGGTTACATTGTATCTTGTCGTTTATTTTATATATATGTATATATATTAGGCATTTATTTTATTGTGTTATTTATTTTATTTAAATATGCATGATAAAGTCCTTAGAATAGTAAGTACAATGTCATGAAATATCAAGTGTGTGACTTGGTTGTGAGATCCTATTGGTTACTTTTGAAACACTATTCTTAAATGTCTTGTCAAGTATTATTGTGGATTAGGACAATTGTAATACATTGAGACTAGTATGTGCGTCGACTGATGACCATATCTCACGAGTCATAGATATGAGATATCAAATCTTCACATGAGTACACATTAGAGTAATGTTGTACTGGATTGACCCACCATGAGAACGCTGCATGGATCTTACGCGAGTGTCATGAGTGATTCTCATAGTGACAGTGGTGTATATGGTCATTTGACTTGAAGGCACTATAGTTCCCTACATGAGGAGTTGTATGACTTGATACCGTCAAACATCCCCTATAACAAGGTGATGAAAAAGACAGCTATTGGGCATACTGCAAATCATGCAGAGGGATGTGAGTGGCGTAAATAAGATTTGTCCCTACTACTTAACGGGAGCGATATCTTCAGGCCCCTTCATAAGTGAGACTGAAAATGCATGATCATGCTCGAATAAGTCAATATGAGATATTGATCTCATTTGTCTTAGTATGTCTACTCAGAGATCAAGAAACCAAAGATTGAACTATACAAGGATGATCGTTCCATGCCTTGTGTTCAATCTAGATATCTGGACAAAAGGACTAGACTACACGGTAACATTGTTCACGGAAAGGTTATGTCAAATCATTGACATTCCTATTTTTGGAGTAGCAATGATGTATTACTAGATACCACTCATTGTTTGTATTGCTAAACTTGGATTTTAGTATTACTGTCAACGTAATGGGAGCCTACAGGGTCATACACTTTGAATGGACTGATATTGGGGTTTGATATTCATGAGATGAATTTAATTAGGAATCCAATTTTGACTTGGGCTCTTAGATAACTAGTTGGACATTTAGTTAGACTAAATGAGCCAATTGAATAGATGAGACTGCACATAATTGTGACCTAGGTCAAATTATGAGCAGGCACATCAATGCTCCTCTTACTCACTGATGATGGTTGCCCCAACTATATATATAGCTGCTGCAGCAGCACACAACACAAGAGACAAAAAGAGTGAGAGTGAGAGGAGCACCACCCCTTGCTGCTAGTATCGCAGAGTGGAAGAAAACCCAATCTCGGTTCGTTCGTGTGGATACCGTAGAGGCACCGCTCGTTGTTGTGCTCATGGTTGACAACCGTCTCTTCTTAGAGGTAAATCCCTGAAATACGTTTTATGATTTTCGCATGGATCCTCTGCTGGGTTTGGGATTTGGTTTTTGTTTTTTGCTATGTTTCCTGATCCCGAAGCCCAACAGAATTTTGGACAAGAAGAAGAAGAGAGAAGGAAGAAGAAAAGAGAAAAGAAAGGAGAAGAAAAGAGAAAATAAAGGAAGAGGAAGAAGGAGGGAAGGAAGAAAAATCAAGAAAAAATTAGGAAAAATTAAGTTTTCGCTTCAAGGATCAAGATAAATTAAAAAAATCAACAAGAATCAAAGAGGAATGCTCATCTTTCATCTTTAAACATGTGAAGAAGACCAAACATAAGGTAGGAGTTCAAGTCTTCCAGTTCCTTGATTTTTAAACTTTGAAGTTATTGATATATTTTCACGATCTAGATTCTTTTCATGAGTTTCTATTAAAGAGTACAGTCAAATTTGCTTGGTAGATGATGGATTATTGATGGATAATGGAAGTTAGGGTTTTGATGTAAATTCTTGATATGGTAGATTTATGGCTGCTTGTTACTTGTTTGATGAAATTCCTTGCAAACTATGCTTGAATCCTTTGGAAATTGCTTGGAGTTGGATGAAACCCTAGAAATCTTATACTTACCTATGTTTCAGCCAAGCTGGGGAATAAGGGATTGAATGGTTTAATTATGGATTTGGTAGTTAATTCAAGGGATTAATGCTTAACTAGGTTTATTGATGAAATCTAAGCATAACTAAGTATTGTAAACTTGAAGAATTCCTTAGAACATTTGAGGTTTCAGCCATGTAAGATAAATGACCTGGTCTAGTAGTTCTATATAATATAATTACATACTTGTAATTAGATGATTTAATTGAATGATTACAAGTAAAAGAGAGGTAATTACAGGTTAAACTCCCTAGAGCAACCCTAATGTGGGATTTGACCATTTAGGGTTAGTTGACTAGGCAATTAGTGTAAACTCAATTAAATTGATACTTATGGTTAGTGAAGAATATATTAAGGGTTGATGACAAGTTAAATGAAATTAGAAGTTAGAATAATAATTAAATTGGCTAGGGAGCCACATAAGTGATTTAGCCAAGGGCCTTAAAGCTAAACCTAGAATTTAACTAGTTTAAGTTCAATTCAGTTTCTTTGGTTGAAAAGTTAGAAAGATGTAAGAAAAGAAAAGATAAAATTCTAAATACCGTAGAAATGACAAGAGGTTGTCGAGACCCGTCAAAATAATAAAATTTATCGGTTCACAAACTAATTTGTAGTATAGAGAATGAATCGAATCGTCTCTCAAGGATCCAAAAATAAAGATTCAATTAGATCAAGATAATTAAAAATGGGGGTTTTGATGATTTATAAAGAAAATACATCGGTTGAATTTAAAGAAAATCAATTAACAAATTAATCAATCCAAGGAAATTTACCGATCTTGAGTTTAATCCATCATTGATCACAAGAAATTCACTTAATTGCTAACAATATTCTTGGCCTTCTATTACATCAAGAAGCCTCAACATGATCTAAGAATCCTCTACTAGATAAGCATTTAGGATTTAATTAACCACAGTTAAATAAATTAAGCACTATCCAAACATAAATTAACTTAAGATCAGAGATTTAACCAAGCTAAACAATCCATCAAAAAGCTTTGATATATTGTTTAGTCTTTGTGATCCTCTTTGAATACATGATAATAAAGCTATTATCACATAAACATCTAAATCAAATTAAGCAATTCAATATAGATTAAAATAAAACGAGGAAGAAGTGAAACTTGAATAACAATTAGGTAATATGAACAAGTAAAACAAGATCTTCAAATTAAACATCAAGATGGTTAATCCCTTGTATTGATGATAAGAGCCTAGCCTCCCATGGATGGGAAGGAAGAAATAAGAAAATAAAGAACAAAAACGAAATTCTAAAGAGAAGGGAGAAGAAGAGAAAGAAAACTCACAAATACTCAAACTTACTTCAAATATCATTGATGCAATTACAAGAGAAATTGACCTTATTTATACTAATCCTAGAGGCCAATTTACAGTTGATAAAAGCTGTAAATAACTGGAATACAAGATAAAAAATGGATGTTTGTCAATAATGGTGGCTTGATGCATGGTTGGCGGGTTGGTGCATGGTTGATGGCTTCTCTTCACCAACTCTTCTCTCACTTCCAGCTTAACTTTCATGACCGAAACAACGTATTTTGGCTTGGAAGTCTTCATAAGAGTTGTAGTTTTATGTCTCAGCTTTCCAATGGCACCGATTTCACTTCAAAAGGACTTGTTACAACTAAAGATATTCTAAAAACATTGCACCTACCTCAGGTCACGTTGGCAGAATGTGTTTCCAAATTCAAACCAAATTGCAGCTTCATAATCATGCCGACAACGGTATCGATTGACAAAATGGTTTTCAGAAAAGTTGGAGCCATGCATGTTATCTTTCCAATGGTACCCGTTTCAACTCAAAAGAAGGCCTACAACCCACGATATGGTCCAATATGTGCACACTACCTAGATTCCAGCGACAGCAAGCCAACTCTAACTTTCAGGCATATTTTGGACCATTATAAGTTCGATCCAGCTCTCGAGTGCTCATGAAACTTGTAAATTTTTATCTTAGCTTTCCACAGACCCCAAGAGAACTGCAAACGGATCACCAAAGCCCAAGTTATAGCCTAATCAATGAGGAAATGTCAAAATGCATCAAAATTCGAGAGTTAATCAAAATTTGCATTAAAGCCCAATGATGCCCAATAACACAAAACTCAGTTAATATACTAATATTGGGCACAAACTAAAAAGAATGAGAGTGGTAAAACAAATGTTTGAGAGAAAAAAATTGAAAAAGTTCTTATTTAGAAGTAGGCGGAGGAGGAGGGCCATTTGAGAAGTAGAGCTTGAGTAGTCCTATAAACTATTTGTATACTAAGTTCATTTTAATGAGTCGATGAACATCAGGGTGAACTTCGTGAATGGGGCAAGTTGAGGAAGACTCTCAGCTGAAGCTTCAACTTCAATGGCTTTAACTGCCACAGACTGCTTAGTTGGATTTACGATGGAGAGAGGAATAGGAGGAGAAAGTTGAAGTTGAACTTTGTCTTCTTTTTCTTCTTCTTCAGAAGCCATAATCTGATCCCAGGGAAATGGATCTTGATACTTTGTGAAAAGGTCTTCCCATGGGTATGGCTTGTCCAAATTGGTTGAAGCTGACCAATCTCCTAATTCTTCTATGTCCAAGAGAGAGATGAAGCCACTAGAGGTCCTCAGAGGTATCCCAAAGATATCATCAACGATAAAGTAAGGGGTATACCACTGAAAGCTCTGGCCTTCAACTGTAATGATCTTCTCTTTCTCGTCTGCACTTAGCCCAGAAGAAGATGTTTCTTGCTCACACTCCCATACATATCTCTCCCACATTGACTTGGCTTCTCCTTCCTTAGCCTCTCTATGCAAAGATAATTGTCTCAGAAAGTCCAAGTCTACCTCTGGTGCAAGTTTCTTCCCAATGTCAAAGTCAAAAGTAGTGGGTAGAGGCCAAGGCTTTTTGGCCTAATTACAGTAGATTAGGAATCAAATTACTGAAATGCCATTCATTTTAAACTATTTACCCGCATACTGTTGTTTTTGCCATGTTGGCATATATATATATTTTTAATATTCCACGTGTATCATGCCAAAGCGGTGGGTGTGATACACGTCATCACTCCAACACGGGTGGCGTGATATACATGGACATACTCATTACAAAGGCGTGATATACGTGATAACGTCTACCACTTCTGCGTGTCTACATATATCACGCCAACCGTGTTGGCGTGATGACGTGTATCACGCCTACCGCTTTGGCATAATACCCGCGGAACCCTAATTCCCCTTTTCTTTTTTTCTTCTTCTTCCTTTCTCTTTTCTTCTTTCTTTCTCTTCTCTGCCGCCGCCGTCGCCCCCTCCCTCCATTTTTCCTCCATTTCTCCTCCTTCAACTCACCATATCCCCCATTATTCCTATTTGTAGGTATGTTATTCATTTTATAATTATATTTTGTAACTGATAATTTTTGTTTATATGTATGACTTAAGTTTATGTAGTTGTACATTAGTTATTTTGGAGGAATATTGTTATGATGAAGTATAAAACATATGTATATTGTATTTTTTTAATGCTATTATTGTTTATATGTGGTAATTTATTTATAGTTTATATTATATTATATGATAATTAAATTATGTATATTATGTTGTGGTAGAATATATGTATATTGTCTCTTTTGTGATGTAGCATTATTGATATGTTGATTGCTATGATTTATATTATTTGATACTTATATTATGTATATTATGTTGTGATAGGATATATGTATATTGTATATTTTGTAAAATAATATTGTTGACAAGTTGAAAGCTATAATTTATTTATGATCCTTATTGTATGATGTCTATATACTATATTTTATGTTCTTATGGTATAGTATAAGATGTATGTTTTTTAGTGTATTTATAACATTTTTTATGGCATAAATTTTAATGTGATAGTGGGTGTGATCTATATATAATTTATATTGTGTAAGAAATGTATGTCATATATTTGTATATTTTGTGATCCTAAATTTTAGTTGATTTGTGTTCAGAATATTTTAAAATGGGAAAACCACTCCTTGTGCTAATTTTCTCTAACGAGAGAATGTGTGAGGGTTAAGAGGGTGTTAAGTATGATGGTCCTCCTCCTAAGTCAATATTGATTAAATGAGAAACTACTATTAGTGGTTTGAAGAGGATGATTCATTTAAAATTGAAACTTCAACCAAATCAAGTGATCTCACAGCTCCAGTATCGGTTCCCTGAATTGTGCAACGTGTTGAGGTGGATAGCTCTTCCATTGGAAGATAATGAAGATATTGCATGTATGATTGATAGTTATGAGCAATATCCTAACATTGCTTCGATGCAAGTGTATGTTGAGGTGGAAACAATTGAAGATCATGTCAATGTGATAGCTCCTTCTGTTACTTGTATTGAAGTTGGACCTTCTATAGATACGTCAATTTATCCCATCAACACTCAATTATCTATGGCTCAAAATGATCCGATACATCAATATCAAGAAGTTAATATTGTTGAACGTCATGAACCTTTTCACACTTCTTACATTGCTGAAGTAACTCCTGTTGAACAATGTGAGCCTTCAAGCACGTACAATGTTACTAACCATGAACAAGTTACATGTGACTTGAACTTAGCAAGTGAGAATCCAATTACCAGAGATTCATTGTCCGATACCAGTGAAGATGAAGGGGTGTTACTTGATAGTGATGATAGTGACACCGACATAGAAGGAGACTTTGATGCCAATGAAAATTTAGAAGAAGATCCTCCAAGACAAAACATTCTTATGACGTCTTCTGTTCCATCATTTGTAATGCCTACACATAATGCATCTTCAGTCACAGCAGCTCCAGTATCTATTTTTATGCCTCTGTCCCCTATGTTCTCAAATATTAATTGGGATGTCTGGAGAAATCTGGATTTGTTTCCTGAATTAGCTAGGCCTAGTACTTGGAGTTCAACAGAAGAGCTATATATTGGGTTGCAATTCCCTACAAAAGAAGCTGTGAACTTGGCCCTTAAGCATTACTCACTTAGACGACATCAGAGCTACAAGGTTGAAGAGTCTGATAGCCGAAGATTAAGTGTTAAATGTCCTAGATTTGGCAACGGCTGTAACTGGAAGGTTATGGCCATTTTAGGGAAGAAATCAAATGTGTGGCAAATTACAAAATATGATGGCCCTCATACTTGTGTTAAGCCTGCTCTTTCCCAATATCATACTAAATTGGACTCCGATATGATTTGCTATTGCATTTTAGACATGGTCAGTGTGAAACCAGACGTGCCTATATCTTTAATTATTGAAAGGATTAAGGCTATGTTCTCATACAAGGTATCATACAAGAAAGCTTGGAAGGCTAAACAAAAGGTCATTGTTAAGATATTCAGAGATTGGGAGAAATCATATCATATATTACCTACATATCGTCATAAGATGTTAATTGCCACAACACAAGTCACTCAACAACAAGGGCTATGTCTGATTTCTGATAGACACGCTAGCATATTGGAGGCAGTTAGAAATCCACACCTAGGTTGGCAGCCGCCTCACGCCTATCATGTCTTCTGTATTTGACATATTGCTAGCAATTTTAATAGCAGGTTCAAGAATGTGGTACTTAAAAAACATTTGATAAATACAGGTACATTTCATATTCTACATTTAAGGTCTTTGTTGTACAGGATATGAACCTAGTAAGACCAAATATGCATCCATGCTGGAGAAGTTGACAGTTGATGAAGATATGTCTAATTGGATTAATTCAATCCCTAAAGAGAAATGGGCCAAGTCATATGATGGTGGCCAAAGATTTGGACATATGACTACGAACTTATCCGAGTGTATTAATGGAGTCTTGAAGGGAGGCAGAAACCTACCAATAACTGCATTGGTTCAGATGACATTTTTTAAATTGGTTGAGTACTTTGTTTGCCATAGTCGAAAGGTCCATGAACAAGTTACAAATGGACAAGTGTATACTGATGATCTTGTCAAATCTATGACTGCAAACAATCTAGTTGAGAGCTCCCATCAAGTGCGCGATTACAATAGAGAATCCACAAGATTTGACATACAAGAGGCACATCATCCTATAACACAAGCTGGGGGCCGAAGATTTAATTTAAACCTTAATGAAGGATGGTGGGATTGTGGCGATTATCAGGCGTTACGTTACCCATGTTCTCATGTTATTTCTGCATGTGCTACTTTGGCCATTAATCCTATGGAATATGTTCATCCAGTTTATAAGTTGGAGAACATTGTCAAAGCTTATCAGGGTCAGTGATATCCAGTTAAGGATAAGCCTTTTTGGCCCCCAGCTCCAGCAATAACATTAGTAGCAGATCCAGCTTTGCTTCGGGCACGGGGTCAGCCAAAGTTAACCCGTATCAGGAATGAGATGGATTGGATTGAATCAGGACCAAGACAAAGATGCCGTTTATGTGGTGAAGAGGGACATAATCGTCGTAGTTGTCCTTCTCGTAGATCAAGGACTTCTGGAGAAGGCCCTTCTAGTTGATTTGAGCTTTAGTTTATTATATGTACCGAATTCATATCGTTATATGTAATATTCATGTGTACTGATTAATTCTTAGTCTTATGTGTAACATTGAATTTTAGTTTATAATTATCATTGTACTTTATATATCATGTAATGAATTACTCACTTTGATGATGCATTAGTCAATGTATGATTATTACTGTGTGATGACTGAACATGATTTAAATTGACAATTATTACCAGGAGACATGACTTTAGATCCATCGCGCCAGGAATTGAAACCAGGGCCAGAGGATCCGTCCTTACTTGTATTGCAGCCAGTGCATATATCACAGCATATATGGAATGGATCGGTATATTATGTTATATAATTATTTGAATTTGAGTTATTATGTTTAACTTGAACTTTCAACGAACTTCTAATTGTTGATTATGTTTAATCAGGCTGATCGATCACTGCGTGTCAGACGTGCCCACAAATATAAGCACGATCCGCCACATGACGCTATCATTCCATACCTACAGCTAGCAGGCTTCATTGGCGTAGCCCATTGTAGTTATTTCCCAGTTGACCATGACCTCATTAGTGCATTAGTGGAGAGATGGCGGCCTGAGACGCATACATTTCATATTCCATTTGGGGAGTGCACCATCACTTTGGAGGACGTGTCTATCCAGTTAGGTCTTCCAATTGATGGCTTACCAGTGACTAGGAGTACTTATCACAACTGGATTGATTTGTGTGAGAGATTATTAGGCGTTACACCCCCTGAGGATGAGATGAGGGGTGGAGGGCTTAGTATGTCATGATTGAGTAACTACTTTCACACTATCCCACCTGATGCAGATGAGATAGTCCTGCAGCGGCATGCACGAGCATATATCCTGAGATTGATCAGAGGCATGCTGTTTCCAAATAAGTCTGGAAGATATGTGCACTTGATGTACCTTCCACTCCTTGAGGATCTTACTGCTGCAGGCCAGTATAGTTTGGGATATGCATATTTAGCCTACCTGCACCGGGAGCTATGTAAGGCCACTAACTATGATACGAGAGAGATTAGTGGTGCATGTATCTTAGTACAGATGTGGGCATGGGATAGGTTTCCCCTCCTTGCTCCTACATTGTTAGATCCTGATGATGATGACATTGTTGAGCATGCTATTGATCGTGGCCAGTTTCGTCCACTTGGATATCGGTAAGTTTATAATCATTTGCTTTTATTAATATAGACATGGATTTATATTCTTATTTGTTAATATCATTGTTACTTGCACATTTTAATAGGTGGCATTGTTGTAAGAGTTTGTCAGAGACTCCACTGCACGTCTTATCCTATTATCGACGCCACCTATATCGTCTCAAGAAATCTGAGGTATGTAATGTCGTAAACAATCCACCAATTAAATTTACTATTAGACTCATCGTTAAACTTTATGTCTAATTGTCTCTTTTATGTAGTTCACATGGCAACCATATACAGATGAGCTTGTATCCACGCTTCCAGCATTCTGTGTTGCTGACAGAGACTTGTGGCGAGCTGTGGTTCCACTTATATTCTTCCACATTGTTGAGTGGCACCAACCAGATAGGGTCATGCGTCAATTTGGTCTTAATCAGCCAATACCTCGCGCACCACATCAGCCTGACCATTTGCATACCATTTCTTTGAAAGGGGGGTATGATGAGTTTTGGCCTAGAGTACACAGGCAGTACATAGTTATTTGGGATAGTCGCCACGATCATATCATTACCGGTGAGCCATTGACTCAACCTTTGTGGGTACATTCTGAGTACATGAGATGGTATAAGCGGGTCAGTAGACAGTGGATTACTCCTATTACCAAAGTAAGTATTTTTATACACCTTTTGGCTTAAGTTCTTTGATAGTTATTGATCATTATGATCTCTTCTTCAACCCTATGGTAATAGTTTCTTGAGAAACTCATTTTCATCCCTAAGAATCAAGAACACCCATGTCTAAAAGTTGGTTGTTTTGCTTGAGTGTTTTGAAGGAAGTTGAAGGGAAGATTGTCTTGACTACCAATACCATCTTGGAATCAAGTTAGGAGCACTTCAAGGTGAGTGTGGATTTACTTGTGCTATTGTATGATGTTCTTAGAGTGAAAGTGTATGATGTAGGATTAAGCTTGAATCTAGGGTTTTCACCTATGCTTAAGGTTGATGTGTTTTGTTATATGTTTTTAAGGATTTAGGTATAAGAAAGTGAATGATAAGGTTATTATATTTTGATGGATTTAAGGACATGATCCCATAGAGAGATTAGGGTTTTGATTTGAAGTTGGGCGTGGCACTATTCCTGCCCAGAAGGCCAACCACGGCGTGGTCTCCACCACTGGCACTAGCCGTGGTTCTCTCCGAAAGGAAATTTTGGTGTCTCGTGGCCAACCACTATTAGTGGCCTCTACCACGATGGCCGTGGTTGTCTCCTCACGGAAGTTTGGTTTCGTGTTTAAATACCACACCACGGTCGTGGCCTTCACCACAGGCCGCGTGGGTTGGCTCTGGAAATACCACCACGGGCGTGGGTTCGTACCACACACCCTGCCGTGGTTGTCTCTGTTTATAAAATGTTGAGCTTCGTTTTCTCCGAACCGTGGCGTGGTTACCACTACCGGGTGGCCGTGGTTGACTCGTTTTGTGATATTGTGATGTTTATGCCTAGGGTCTTGATACCATATGCTAGGTTTAGGATGAAGAATGACTTAGCATTAGAATGAGATGTGTAACTAAGTAAGAATGCTTGCTAGAGTTGAGCATGATGGTTATGTGTTGTATATGCTTGAATTATTTACATGTAATGTGATTATGATGATATTATGAATGAGCATGATATGAGTATGAGAACATTGCATTGCATAGCGAGATGGCCTAACCGGAAGGGATTAGTGTACAAAACAGAGGGGTGCCTAGCTGATGAGCTAGATGGAAATGAAATAGCATACTTAATTGCATTGCATTGCGAGGTGACCTAACCGGAAAGGGTTAGTGTACAAAACAGAGGGGTGCCTAGCTTATTAGCTAGAAGGAAACGGAATTGGCATAATACATTCATATGCATATTGCGAGGGCCTAACCGAAAGGGGTTAGTGCATAACAAGAGGAGTGGAGAAAGAAAAAGTGTGAATAAAAGGTGTGAACATCATGTGCATTCATCCATTGCATTGGTTGGTAGGTGTTACTTGACATAATGTGAATTGGGTTATACTTGCGCTTTACTTACATTTATACTTTATCTGCAAGTTATTCATATTCACTGGGAAGTTGTTCTCACCACCTCTTTCTCAGATTCGCAGGAACACCCCGGACCCTCTACGGGTTAAGTACGGAGGATTACTTGATTATTTTGGGATTTATATTTTTGGTGGAGTTAAGCTCCGTGATGTAACTATAATAGGAAGTGTATCACATTCTTTTGATGTAAATATGACAGGGAACTGAGTACTACTTTTGATGTACTTGATTCCGTGTATGTTTAGTGTGCTCAGTCAGGATAGTGTTTAGATTACACTTGTATAACGTTGCATACTCTGATAATAGTTTGGTTGAGATCAGAGATCTCTTGATGATATATGTGTATGTGTATATATATATAATATATGTACTCTGGTTGGTTTGAAATGGTTGTTGGAAATCCGCTGCTTATGTTATAGTTTGTGGTAATGTTTAAGAAACAAATGAAACGCTGCCGAATTTTCTATATTTATATATTCTACGTAAGGCTTATGGTTGGTAAATTACATAGTAACTAATAGGTCTTACATTTTTGGTATCAGAGCAGTTTCTTCCTAGAGGACTGTAACAGATGGGTCTAGAGTTATACTGAGCACTTAGGATGTATGCCTATAGCTTTTCATATACTTCTGATATATTGCATGTGGGGAGTTGGGACTGATCAACCCGATATTTTCTGTGCTGTATACAGAGTTATGAGTGGACTAGGGCGAACATGTAGTGGAGGTCGAGGCAGAGGCCGAGGCCAACCCACTGCAAATACCAATGAAGGTGATGGTCTGGTGGCTGTGCTTGCACATTTGGCTCAAGCCATAGACCGTATGCCTGGACCCCAGCATGATGGCAATCCTAATGCGGGACTTGTCGTTCCTCAACAGTTGGGACTGACGGAGTTCTGCAAGAGGGATCCCTCATATTTTCATGGGAATTATGACCCAATGGCCGCTGAGAGGTGGGTGAAACACCTTGAGAAGATCTTCAAGGCTATGCAGTGTACTGATGAGCAGAAAGTCATCTTTGCTGCTTATAAGTTGGAGGATGAAGCTGAACATTGGTGGGAAGCTACTCATCCTGGATTACTCCTACGTGAGGATCCCCTCACTTGGGAAACATTTAAGACGGCATTTCTGCGGAAGTATTTCCCTGCAAATGTCAGGATTCAAAAGGAACAAGAGTTTATGCATTTGACACAGGGAGATCTCACAGCTGGTCAGTATGCAGCTAAGTTTGATGAGTTGTCAAAATACTCCAGTTACCTTCAAAATGGACCGAATGAGATTTGGAAGTCCATTCAGTTTGAGAGGGGACTTGAGTTTGAGTTGAGAAAGGCTGTAGCTGGTTTTGAGATTAGGGAGTTTGCTTCCCTGGTTGAGAAGTGCTTGATTATGGAAGAATGCATGAACCCAGTTACTGAGAGTAGTCAGGGAATTGGAAAGAGAAAGGTGGAAGTTACCCAGCCTGCACGAGGTACTAAGAAGGCTAAGGTGGAATTGTGCAAGACGTGTGGGAAACCGCACCAAGGTACTTGTCGGGCGAATGTATGTTTTGCTTGTGGTCAGAAGGGACACATTGCAAAATACTGCCCACAACGAATAGTGATCTGCTTTAAGTGCCAGCAGAAGGGGCACACTTCCCGAAATTGCCCACAGGTTTCTAAGGCACCTGTTTCTACTCCTAGACCACTTACTCAGGGGCGAGTGTATACCCTCAGTGGGGCAGAGGCACAAGTGGATGATTTGATCCAAGGTATGTGCTTACTGAATGGTCAGAACTTAATTGTATTGTTTGAGTCTGGGGCAACCCATTCATTCATCTCTAATGCATGTGTGAAGTCCTTGAGTCTAACCACTACTTCCTTACCTTATACACTGTTAGTGACTACTCCAGCTAAGGATAAGATTCTTACCACCCACATCTGTTTAAACTGTAAATTTGTGTTCCAGAATCGAACCTTTGTTGTTGATTTAATCTGTTTACCATTGAGAGGGTTAGATATTATCTTGGGTATGGATTGGCTTGCAACCAACCAAGTGTTGTTAGATTGTTGTAACAAGATTGTCATTATTCCTCCTGTTACAAACCATACACTGATTCCTGAAATTTCCATGTTACCCAAAGTGTCAGAGTTGAACCATTGTCTGATGGATGGGAGTCAAGTATACATGGTACTATTTTCTTTAGACTTAGAGGTTCAGTCAGACTTGGTCGGAGTTCCAGTAGTCAGTGAATTCATGGATGTCTTTCCTAAGGAAATTCCTAGTTTACCACCTGATAGAGAGGTAGAGTTTGTTATAGACTTAGTACTGGGAGCCGGACCTATGTCTGTAGCACCTTATAGAATGTCACCATTGGAACTAGGAGAACTTAAGAAACAAGTAGAGGAACTATTGGAAAGGGGATTCATTAGACCCAGTGTGTCTCCATGGGGAGCACCTGTGTTGTTGGTGAAAAAGAAGGATGGAAGTATGAGGTTGTGTGTGGATTACCGGCAGTTGAATAAGATTACCATAAAGAATAGGTATCCATTACCTAGGATAGATGATTTACTTGACCAACTTAGAGATGCCACGGTATTCTCCAAAATTGATCTTCGTTCTGGTTACCATCAAATTAAGATAAAGCTAGATGATGTATCAAAGTCTGCTTTTAGAACTAGATATGGACACTATGAGTATTTGGTGATGCCATTTGGTTTAACTAATGCTCCAGCTGTATTTATAGATTACATGAATAGAATTTTCAGACCGTACCTAGACAAGTTTGTGGTAGTGTTCATAGATGATATTCTCATATATTCGCAAACAGCGGAAGAACATGAGGAACATCTTAGAATAGTACTGCAGATACTTAGAGAGAGGAAATTGTATGCTAAACCTGAGAAGTGTGAATTTTGGCTGAATGAAGTGAAGTTTTTAGGGCACACTATATCCCAGGACGGGGTAGCAGTGGACTCTAGTAAGGTTGAGGCGGTTGCCAGGGGAGCCACCAAAGCCTAAGCATCGAGATTAGAAGTTTTCTAGGATTAGCTGGGTATTACCGGAAGTTCATCCGGGGTTTTTCTCAGTTGGCACTTCCTTTAACTGAATTGAGCCGGAAAGGACAAGCCATGGTATGGAGTGAAAAGTGTGAGAAGAGTTTTCAGGAACTCAAACATAGATTGACCACAGCTCCAGTTTTAGTTATTGCTGACCTATCCAAAGATTTGGAGGTGTACTGTGATGCCTTGAAATTGGGCTTAGGATGTGTGTTAATGCAGGATAGGAAGGTAGTGGCTTATGCATCTAGACAAATTAGAACCCATGAGAAGAATTACCCGACCCATGACCTAGAACTTGTAGCCATAGTTTTTGCACTTAAGATCTGGAGACATTATTTGTATGGTGTAAAGTTTGAGGTGTTCAGTGATCATAAGAGCTTGAAGTATCTATTTGATCAGAAGGAACTGAACATGAGACAAAGAAGGTGGATGGAATACTTAAAGGACTATGACTTTGAGCTTAAGTATCATCCTGGCAAGGCCAACGTTGTGGCTGATGCCCTTAGTAGGAAATCTTTGCATGTATCTCAGATGATGGTGCATGAGTTGGATTTGGTAGAGCAATTTCGAGACCTTAGTATACAAGTGGATACGAGTAGTGTGACACTGAGACTAGCTTTGTTAGAAATCTCATGCGACCTTAAGGACCAGATTAGACATGAACAAAGTCTGGATAAGGAACTACAAGATCGTAGGGTCTCAATAGCTTTTTCTTTAGAGGATGATGGATTGATTAGGTTTAGACAAAGGATTTGTGTTCCTAAGGGGGGAAACCTCAAGGGACAAATTCTGGAGGAAGCTCATAAGAGTAAATTCTCGATACATCCTGGTACGACTAAGATGTATCAAGATCTGAAAGAAAGATTTTGGTGGCCGGGAATGAAAAGAGATGTGGCTGAGTATGTGGCCAAATGTTTGACTTGTCAAAAAGTCAAGATCGAACACCAGAAACCAGCCGGAATGCTCCAACCTTTGGAAATTCCAGAGTGGAAGTGGGACAAAATTACCATGGACTTTGTAACCAGTTTGCCTAGGGTACAGAAGGGTTATGATGCTATATGGGTCATTGTGGATGTAATCGACTAAGTCTCCGCCCATTTTCTTCCCATTAAGATTTCTTATTCCCTAGATAAACTTGCTGAGTTGTTTGTTGGAGAGATTGTTCGATTGCACGGTGTTCCATTGAGCATTGTGTCGATAGAGATCCTGCATTTACCTCTAGATTTTGGAATGCCTTACATCGCCTTTGGGACTAAGCTCGGTTTCGATCTTGCTTATCACCCACAATGATGGTCAATTCCGAGCTTGACTATCCAAACATTAGAAGATATGTTGAGAGCTTGTGTTCTTGAGGATATGGTAGTTGGGATAGATACTTACCGTTGGTAGAGTTTGCTTACAACAACAGCTTTCCATTCCAAAGATTGGGATGGCACCATATGAGGCACTCTATGGTAGAAAATGTAGGTCACCTCTCGTGTTGGTATGAGGTAGGTGAACGGAACTCGTTAGGACCCGAGTTAGTTCAAGAAACTACCGAAAAGATTAGGGTTATACAGAGAAAATAAGAATTGCTCGTAGTCGGCAAAAAGAGTTATGTCGACAAAAAGAAGGCGTCCTCTAGAGTTTGAAGAGGGTGATCATGTGTTTCTTAGAGTCTCACCCATGACAGAATTGGTAGAGCCATTCGGCTAAGAAGTTAAATCCTCAAGCCATTGGTCCGTTTCAAATTCTAAAGCGTATTGGACTTGTAGCTTACTAAATAGCTCTTCCTCCTCATCTCATTCCAATCTCCATCCCGTGTTTCATGTATCCCATTGAGAAAGTATGTTCCTGATCTTTCACACATCATTGAGGTTGAGTCGGTACAATTGAGAGCCGACCTTACATTTCAGGCTAAGCCAGCTAAGATCCTTGACCGCAGTGTGAAGTCCCTGAGGAACAAGACTATTTCCCTGGTGAAGGTGCTTTGGGATGGACAGTCACCTGAAGAGGCTACGTGGGAATTGGAGGAAGATTTGCGCAAACTGCATCCCGATCTATTTTGATCAAGTATATCTTTACCTTAATTTTGTGGGCAAAATTCTTTTAAGGGGGGAAGAATGTAACATCCCTAAATTTCATATGTTATGATTTAGCTAAATTCTTTGAATGGATTGTATGTTCGGTTACAGAAAATGTGATAGATTGAGTTAGAATGATTGATTTGAGATTCTGGCTATACCGGTGAACTCGGTAGAACCTAAGGAAGAAATAGGTGAAATCTAAACTCTTAGATTTATTCTGGCTAAGTTAGGACCTACTGGTAAATTTAATTTTCTTCAGGACCTATTGGGAATTCTTAGACATCACAAGGGTATTTTAGTCTTTTCACACCTCAGTGGCAAATTAGTGATTCTTCCTTTAAGTGAGGGGCAAGATGGACATTTCAACATCCCCTCCCTCTTGAAATGGAGAACCGGCCAGCATAGGAGAGCCAAAGGCTCATCCTCTCCAAAATCTCTAAGTTCCATAGCCAAAGCTTGCTCCAAAGTTCAAGGGTCCAAAGTAAGTATTTTTATACACCTTTTGGCTTAAGTTCTTTGATAGTTATTGATCACTATGATCTCTTCTTCAACCCTATGGTAATAGTTTCTTGAGAAACTCATTTTCATCCCTAAGAATCAAGAACACCCATGTCTAAAAGTTGGTTGTTTTGCTTGAGTGTTTTGAAGGAAGTTGAAGGGAAGATTGTCTTGACTACCAATACCATCTTGGAATCAAGTTAGGAGCACTTCAAGGTGAGTGTGGATTTACTTGTGCTATTGTATGATGTTCTTAGAGTGAAAGTGTATGATGTAGGATTAAGCTTGAATCTAGGGTTTTCACCTATGCTTAAGGTTGATGTGTTTTGTTATATGTTTTTAAGGATTTAGGTATAAGAAAGTGAATGATAAGGTTATTATATTTTGATGGATTTAAGGACATGATCCCATAGAGAGATTAGGGTTTTGATTTGAAGTTGGGCGTGGCACTATTCCTGCCCAGAAGGCCAACCACGGGCGTGGTCTCCACCACGGCCTGACCGTGGTTCTCTCTGGAAAGGAAATTTTGGTGTCTCGTGGCCAATCGTGGCCAACCACGGCCGTGGCCAACCACGGTCGTGGCCTCTACCACGGTCTGGCCGTGGTTGTCTCTGGAAGTTTGGTTTCGTGTTTAAATACCACACCACGGCCGTGGCCTTCACCACGGGCTAGCCGTGGTTGGCTCTGGAAATACCACCACGGGCGTGGTTCGTACCACACCCTGGCCGTGGTTGTCTCTGTTTATAAAATGTTGAGCTTCTGTTTTCTGAACCGTGGCCGTGGTTACCACCACGGGCTGGCCGTGGTTGACTCTGTTTGTGATATTGTGATGTTTATGCCTAGGGTCTTGATACCATATGCTAGGTTTAGGATGAAGAATGACTTAGCATTAGAATGAGATGTGTAACTAAGTAAGAATGCTTGCTAGAGTTGAGCATGATGGTTATGTGTTGTATATGCTTGAATTATTTACATGTAATGTGATCGTGATGATATTATGAATGAGCATGATATGAGTATGAGAACATTGCATTGCATAGCGAGATGGCCTAACCGGAAGGGGTTAGTGTACAAAACAGAGGGGTGCCTAGCTGATGAGCTAGATGGAAATGAAATAGCATACTTAATTGCATTGCATTGCGAGGTGACCTAACCGGAAAGGGTTAGTGTACAAAACAGAGGGGTGCCTAGCTTATTAGCTAGAAGGAAACGAAATTGGCATAATACATTCATATGCATATTGCGAGGGCCTAACCGAAAGGGGTTAGTGCACAACAAGAGGAGTGGAGAAAGAAAAAGTGTGAATAAAAGGTGTGAACATCATGTGCATTCATCCATTGCATTGGTTGGTAGGTGTTACTTGACATAATGTGAATTGTGTTATACTTGCTCTTTACTTACATTTATACTTTATCTGCAAGTTATTCATATTCACTGGGAAGTTGTTCTCACCACCTCTTTCTCAGATTCGCAGGAACACCCCGGACCCTCTACGGGTTAAGTACGGAGGATTCTGTTGATTATTTTGGGATTTATATTTTTGGTGGAGTTAAGCTCCGTGATGTAACTATAATAGGAAGTGTATCACATTCTTTTGATGTAAATATGACAGGGAACTGAGTACTACTTTTGATGTACTTGATTCCGTGTATGTTTAGTGTGCTCAGTCAGGATAGTGTTTAGATTACACTTGTATAACGTTGCATACTCTGATAATAGTTTGGTTGAGATCAGAGATCTCTTGATGATATATGTGTATGTGTATATATATATAATATATGTACTCTGGTTGGTTTGAAATGGTTGTTGGAAATTCGCTGCTTATGTTATAGTTTGTGGTAATGTTTAAGAAACAAATGAAACGCTGCCGAATTTTCTATATTTATATATTCCACGTAAGGCTTATGGTTGGTAAATAACATAGTAACTAATAGGTCTTACAATTATCACGTCAATGACTTAGGCATGACATATTTTATCACGCCATTTATTACAGCGTTTTATGTATTGTTACGCTAGTGCTTTTAACGTGATTGTGCATATCACGCCAGTGCTTTCAGCGTGTCCACGTATGTCACGCCACCCCGTGTTGGCTTGATGACGTGTATCATGCCTACCTCTTTGACGTGATACACATGGAATATTAAAAAAAAATGCCAGCGTGGCAAAAACGACAGTATGCAGGTAAATTGTTTCAAATGAGTGACATTTCAATAATTTGTCTCCTAATCTACTGTACTTAGGCCAAATTGCCAAAGGCCAATGGTTTTGATTTCTGAGCTTTTTGAGATCCTTGTCTTCGTTTGCATCCACCATTGGTAGTCTTGGGAAAATCCGATCAGGCTGAATCTTTATGGAGGTAGCTCAGGTGACAATCCATGAGGGAGGGATGTACCTCAAGTCCTTGATAGAGATACCAGTTTTGATGACACCCACAAACATGGTGTCAAAAGCAGTAGCATGGAAGCCCAATTTTTCAAGGGTCGGAGGTTTGAACTTAAGTTGTTGAGGGTAAACGTGTATTTGTTAAGAGAACCTATCACAGCTTCGAGATCGCCTCTAAACCATTGGAAGACCAGGGTCCTTCAACTCCCTGTGTTCAATGTGATTGGGCGTCACTCCCAGGGTGAAGGTGCGAAATTTCCAATCTTGGATAACATTGGGTTTAGGAGAAATGGGGATAAGTGTTTGTTCAAGTAAAGAGGAAAGAGGAGGGGTAAAGTGTGGTGAGGCAGGTGTTGGAGGTGAAGTTTGTGTATGAGTTGAGGGTAAAGGTGAAGATTGTGTTTGAGTAGGTGGTGGTGAAAAGGGGTTAACTGTTTGAGGTAGGGATACTGTTTGAGGTGGTTGAAGTGTTTGAGGGTCAGGTTGGGTAGGTGAATAAGGAGAAGTTGGGATGGACGCAGTTGCAAGAGTGAAGATGAGTTTCTTGAAAGGCCTTTGTCTGGCAGTCATCTTCGTCCTAGTGCCCCTAGGAACTTTGAAAGTGGATGCAACCTTAGTCTTTAGCTTCTTGGTTATAGGTTGGTCATCGTTTGAGTCATCATCCATAATCAACTTTCTTGGACACTTGGACTCTACTGCTTTGGGCGTAGGCTCTTGTGGATGCTCAGCTTCTGAGAGAGGTTTGTCTTCTTCTCTAGTGTCACTTCATCCAATGAAGTGTAGGACAGTTTGAAGCCTCATCTTCATCAGATTGTTTTGTCCAAAGAATTGTTGAAATTGTCTTTTGCCATACACCTTTTTCTTTTCTTCGTCTAAGGCTTTGAAGAGGGTGTATATATGTTGGTCTAGGATCATCTTTTGTTAGCAAAACACCATAGGAGATAGTGATTTTCTTTCCTTTCCCTTGAACACTTCTTTTGAAGTTCTTGAAGAGCAGGGATGGGAGGTCGATCTATTGACACAACATTAAGTGGAAAAGGCAAAAGGCATGTCCACTTGTGACAAAGTCCTTGGACCCAGCCTTGTGAAGAATCACCTTGTTTAAGAGTTGATGTAGAACTCTCGTCTTGTCATGCATTCCTGATGCAGTCATTTTATCAACAGATGGGTCTTTCAAAAGAATGTCAAAAACTCCATCTTTTCCTCCAAAGTCATTTTCCTAGTCAATTGTGACTTTGGCTCCTTCTAGCCAACACTTGGTAGCATCTGAGATTGTCACTTCAGACACTACAACTTCTTTGCCCAAAACCTCTCCTCTGACATCAATATCAAAGACAACGACGTTTTTCCAAAACTTACGGACCAGTTCCGGATGAACATCCACAGCTTCTCTAAAATAATTTGCCCAGCCTACTCCTTGTAGGTTCTCATCAATATTTATGCCACACTTTACCAGTGTTGAGGTTCGAAATATATATTCCACAAAATCTTCGGCTTCTTCAATGTTGAACCTCTTTCCTCTGGCCATTTCCTCAGTAGATTGAAAGTTTGAGAAGAAGTGTTTTCGAAAGATGAAGTTTTTCGCAAAGGTTTTTCAGAGAAATGGTTTTGAGAGCATAAAAACTTAATCTTGAAATAAAAGAGGGGCTTTTAACAAGCTGTAGAAGATGAGGGTATTTCAAACTTTTTGATTTAAAAATAAATGAAAATTTGAAATAAAAGCTCATTAAGTAATTGTCACACGCCGCAGTAAAAAGTAACTGTTGTGACGATTCAAGTACTAACTCAACGTGGGAATTTCAAATAAATTCAAACAAGACAAAGATGTTTTACAATACATGCAAAGTATATCTATCAGAGAACTTATCAATTATTGGAACGTATACACACAATACATATCACGTACAAGTTATTTTGGAGGCACAATCATTAGTTTTTCACAAAGTGCATAATTTAGTACCTCACTTTAGGGGATATCTCTTATCCTTCCTTCTCTCCTCAATTTGTCCCCTTGCATTTTTTCTTGCTCATATGGTCTGTCAGCAAGCCAAGACAAGGCGGCACGGTAAAGTTGTTGGTCTATAGAGGGCTTGGTGGTAAATAGTTTCCTTTGGTGGGGCCGGAGGGGGGTGAGAAGTGGCGATTATGATCATGGCATCAAAACTTGCACTTGATTCTCTGTGATTGTCTTAGATGATGGCTGGACTCAAATTTGTGTAAGACTGGCTTTTTTGGAGCACAAGACGCCTCTTGTTCTCGATCAAGGTTCATGTTGGCGTTTTGAGTTTGGTTAAATGTTTGGGTTTGTTTTTAATTTTTTTAATGTCATGGTAGTCAGCTCAGAATTACGAGGAAGTTTTATAAGATTTCCACAAACGGCACCTATGTTTTGCCCCGAGGTAGACTTCAGGTAGTGTAGAGAAGGATCACCCGAACACCAAGTCAGGTTGTAACCTTCAAAAGGACGATCACAGCAGTTTGTTGGAGAGAAATAATTATTTAGAGAAAAGGAACTCAAAGGAGTGAGTGGATTCTAGATGCATACATGTGGAGCGAGGGGCCTATTTACAAGATTAGTTATTTTAGTATAATTAAACTAGGCTGTATAGCTGGGTTGGTCATCTTTCTCCGAGTTTGAGCCTAATGGGATCGGCATGTGATCCATTGCACAACATGCATGCTGAGCTTGCCCAGTTAAGACGAAAATTGGGAACCGCATAGGCAATGAATATTGCTGAATTATCCGTAGGGTAGAATTGCTTGCGAATTGCAATACACATATTTCCACGAACAGAGTAATAGTTTCTTCTTTGAATTGAATTACAGTCTATTACACGGGTCTAAATTTGGAGAAAGAATTCACAATCGAATGAACTTCAATCTTTCTATTTTTTTAGGTAAATGTATGAACTTCATTTTAAAAGTATAATGAGGTCAATCTTTCTTTTTTTTTTAGGTAAATGTATGAACCTCATTTTTACAAGTATAATGAGGTTACAATAAAATAAGATAAATCCTCATTTACTCAAGTCAAAATGCAAAAGAAGCTATAACAACCTCATTAACGCATTAATTTCCTTTTTATTAATGTTAAACAGCTACATGTTAAAAGAAGATATTTTTTGCATATTAGTTTTATCTTTTAAATTTATGGAGGACCACAAAAAAATTTGTGCATAAAATCATATATCATATATCATATAATAATTTTATAAACTATTTATCTTTTCTAATTTTTTTTATTGCTTTTATATCTATTTTTCTAGTTCAAACATTATTCTTTACACATAAATTCATATTAATATACCAATATTATATATATATATATATATATATAGTCATATTGATTATAAATCGTAAAGAGTATATTCATAGAGTTGAATTGCATTTTGTTGGTCAAATGACCATTAAAGAGAGCACATCAGGCCAGTCCAGTGAGAAATTAGTCATCAAAGGAAGCTAAGCAGGTCTTCTGCCACAGCTGTTCAAATCATGATATGCAGTAAAACAAGGTGGAAAGAGAGGAACAGAAAATACAGAGTGAATTTTCATGCAAGATCTCAATGCTGTTCCTGAACAGAACCAGGCCCTTTTTCATGGCCTTTTGCTTCCCCTCCATTGGTTGTTGATGTTCCTTGCGATTTTGCCATCTCCATAACTTCTCCAGGTGGTGGGTGGTCAAACTTGCAGGTTGCACCAAACTTGCACGTGCCAGTTTTCAAATAATATGGACATATGACAGCACCCTGTCAAGACATAATACATAAAAGTTTGAATATAAAACAGTTTAATGCAACACTTAAACTTGAATAGGAAATTCACTAGTATCACGGTTCCTTTGATAGTAGTTGTGAGGCTAGTTAAATGGACGCTACTTAAAACTGAAGTCTATGGCTACAAGGACAAAATGCACCAGAGCCACTTGCTTGGATACATTGTTTATTAGAACAGTCTATTCATGCAATTTAATAAGTATCTACTGGGATTGACTTGATAACCTTCCACCACATGCAATATGCAATGATCCAAGTAACTTCCAGCAGATTGAAACAACCTCCAAACTTAAACTAACCTTGTCAATCAATAACTTGCACTTTTGAGAGAATACCCTTAAACAATTTATTTATTGTAAGGATTCTACAGAAAAATGCAAATAAAACAAGAATAAAATATCAAACATACCTCTCTCCTAGGTAATCCTGCAGGAGTGAGTTTAACAGTTTGTTGAGGGGCCTGCTTTGACAGTGATGGTGCTGAGCGGTCAACTGGGTGATGGAACTTGCATCTTTCCCCGAATTTACACTCACCAGTTTTCATATAGTACTTCAACATAGTAAATCATTATATAGAAATGAAAATAGACATTAGATGTTTATACATAGGTCAAGCTAAGTTAAGCAAATAACATAAGTAGCATGAAGTCTCAATAACTGTCTTATTCTGTAAGAATCAATGTTTTGAAAACTGGACTGGTCCTTGAACTGGTAAGGGAAGAAGTTCAAGGTTTTGAGGTCGGACCAGAGTTGATCCGGGGTTTTGTACATACTTATATATTTTATAAATATATGATATTATGCACACAAAAAATATTACATACGTTATCTATATAAGTAAAATCATGAAGAAAAATTCAAATTAATTCATGAGGCATACAATAAGTCAACACTAGATGAGTAGTACTATTTCACACAAAAATTGTTGTTACGAAAGACTACGAATGATGTGACGTTGTTTTGTATAGCCACAACCTATTCTACGGGACCCACATCAATCTGCCTCAACTTTGCTCATGGAACCCACATCAATTAACTTCCACAAAGAGATAAAGTTGTTCCATGTCATTCGTAACAGATTTCACGTAAAACTCTTTGTTTATTTAGCATTTTCCATACTAAATATATCATGACTATATAGATATCTATTATACTAAATATATCTTACATTATATAATACAAAAATATAATATACAGTATAATAAATAATCTAAGCCTAACAACTAATAAGTGCCAATGGCTATTATCAAAAAATAAAAAATAAAAAAAAATAAAGTGCCAATGGCTTAGAGGGTGAATGCTTTAATGTTACTCTAAAAAAGCCAAGTTCGGTTCATTGATTTCCTATTTTACAATATCTTCTCCATATTAAAAAGCATTACAAAAGTGTGAGCTTATCAATTAAAATCAATTTAGTAAGAAACAAAAAGCATTGCATTCAAATCAATTTAATAAGAAACAACTGTTGCGCACAGGGCATTAGAATAATGTGAGCTTATTAACTAAGAAGCTGTGGTGCAGTGGTGAATTGCAGTGCTTCCAGCAGTACAGCCCTGAACCAGTCCAACTTGTCAAATTGTACCCAAGATCACATGGACCGGTTCTCTACATACCAGCTTTGGATGCTTGACCAAACCATTTCCCAGTTAAACTGGTCCGATTGTCTGGTTCGGTCTAGTTTTAATAACACCGGTAAGAATGGACCAAATAACTTGACAGAAGTTAGGAAGTTTGTTAGGTATGGGTACATGTACCCGTATCCATGCAACCTAGCTGCCTATATAATCTAATCTCTTTTGTTAATAAAGAATGAAAATATTTTTTCCCCCTTTTCTAGTTCTGATCCCCTACAACCTGTTTATTTTTCCTAGTGTACACCCTCTTAATTAGAGGTTTGCTAACAGAGGCTGTTTACAGAATTTTGAGGTACATAAAGAGCACTACTGGAAAAGGGCTACTTTTCAAGAAAAACATGCAGTGGAGAGTTGAAGTTTATACGGATGCTGACTGAGCAAGGTCTGCCATTAATAGAAAATCAACCTCAGGGTACTGCACCTACGTTTGGGGAAATGTCGTCAATCAGAGAAGCAAAAAACAGAATGTTGTAGCAAGGAATAGTGCAGAACCTGAATTCAGAGATGTGGCACATGGAATATGTGAAGTGCTGTGGTTAAAACAAGTCAGAAAGGAACTAAGACCAGTTGAAAGGCCAATGAAATTGTACTGTGATAATAAAGTTGCAATCAGCATTGCACACAATCTAGTACAACATGACAGGACAAAACATGTAGAGATTGATCGACATTTCATAAAGGAGAAGTTAGAAGGAGGTGTGATATGCATGCCTTTTGCTCTGACAACACAACAAACTGCTCACATTTTGACCAAGGGCCTCCCAAGATCACATTTTGAATTTCTAATAAGCAAGTTGGGCATGATGGATATCTATGCACCAACTTGAGAGGGAGTGACAGAAGTTAGGAAGTTTGTTAGGATAAAGATAGAATAAGATTTGTTTCTTTATGTTTTAAAATAAACATCCGAGTAGTTTACTCGGATAAGGATTAGGATTGTTTCTGTTTTCTAGTAGGTGAGTAGGTGAGATTTATGTGGGAATAATCTTCCACATCTCGTGCCTATATATTTGTAATCTCTGTTGTTAATAAAGAATGAAAATACTATTTCCCCTTTTCTATATAATTTTTATCTAAAATTACTGAAATCTCTTATGACTGGAACATAAAACAAGTGCTTACATCGCATTCAATCTGTCCAGGCCGCTGAGCATAGATAATTTCTGCCATTCCCACCTGAGACTGGAAAACAAGTCACATGCATGATGCATCAGCTTTTAAGTATTACTCATCTATGATGATATATCATGTAAACACAACTTCACAGTAATTTAAGAATGGCTACTTTTCTAAGCTGATCTTACTCTTCTTTCTACAATGTTGTTTGTTATTAATATTACTAATTGGGCTAGGGGATTTCCAAACTAGTCCTCCTAGGTTCTTGAGGCAAAACAACAAAGATAGGCATTCACCTCTAAAGGACCCCAACATTTACTGTTCATTATAAGAGAAACATATACCATATACCATATACATAAAATGTACTAGATCAGCAGCATCATTTCACAAATTATGAGAATAAGAATTTGAGAAAACTACATAATTGTGAAGAAAATTATGCTAGCAAGCTCTGCAGCACAAACAGAAAATGAGACTTGAGGTTAAAAAAGGACCAATGGAAGAGTACGGACATGTAAACAAAAAACATATAAGCACAAAACCACAAGATCTATAATAAAGGGTCAAGCAATATAACATAGCGAATACCATGAGAATCACCAAAGTTCATACTAACCCACAAATAACCACATTCAACTACTTAATATTCATTCAGATTGAAAGATGTACATCTCACATATTATTGACATGTACAGAATGCAAGCCATGTTTATTGCATTTATGAACCCTATACATGTCTTATATATATAACTATACTTCCATTCATTATATGCACGTGTCTTAAGTCTTAACACATTTGAAAGTGTGTTATTTGGGTTGATACCAAGAGACATACAACATCTAATACATATATACATATTCGTGCTTTATCAATAGCAAGTATCTTAACAAGCATATGGCTAGGAAAATGACTATGCTTAAACCCAATTTCCAACCTAAATACTCCTTTTTCAAGCCTTGGTTTTGCTTTGCAGCATTATGTAAGCATGATTTTATAAAATTCACAATACTATTAGCCTGGCTATTTCTCCACATGCCATATCAGGCTTTGCTTTCAATTTTCAGTTTAAAGAGAATACAACAATAACAACCAAGCCTCATCCCACTAGGTGGGGTCAGTGCAAAGTGTTGCGTCACCCATCAATTTTATGCTTAAACATGCCTGAAAAAATTCATTTATTTTAAACCCTGATTTCTGAACATAACAACAAGCATCCTCAGCCCCCTCCCCTACCCCACAAGAATGAGCAGCAGGTGTTGGATTACATTCTTTGCAATTTGCACCAGTCAATTCTCTAGGAGAATAAGTAAAGCAATAACTTCCTCTTTACCATTGGATTTGACAACCTGGTGTCAAAAGCTTGATAAACAGGCACAGCTGGATTAATAACTCCAACATTCAGATTAGCAGCCGAGGATGTCAAAACAGAAGGGCCTAATGCAGTAATAGGCGGATTAATTTCTGCACCATAGTACAGCTATGTGAAATGATTGTTTATGAAACATGAAAAAGTATGAACAACCAACGCCATATGCATACCATTCCTGTCAGGATGATTGTAGCGGCAAGTGGCACCATACTTGCAACTGATTCATATGAATGAAAAAACTTCAAGGATCTTCAATTGATTGAATACTTCTATTAAAACCAATGAAAAATAAATCAAATACTTACCTGCCAGTTTTCATGTAGAATGGACAATCTACTTCCCCCTGTCAGAAGAGATTTAAACCCAGATTTTTCAAAATCATGAAAGCAATAAATTAGCAGAGGAAAAGGTTGTAATCAACTAGCACTTGATGGGCATCCTTAGATATAAAACATCAAAGATAAAAATAAATGAAGAAAACTTTATCATCATTTCACTTTAGCTAACTATGAGCACAGATTGCAACCCAGCAAAGGCCTGAGTTACACAACCAGACAAAACCAATCCACTCAAGCAAATTGAAAACCATAATTTCCGCTACAATCATTAATTAGTGTAGCAGGCACCATACTGTTCTCAACAGTCCAAAGCAGCATAAAGCCCGAGAATAATGGAGCAAAAAGGAACTTAAAGAATGACACTGGAATGAACATTATGGTGGAGATATAACTGGAATATAATACTGAAATGAGGTTAAAGAATTCGTCTCAGTCATTCCTTTTATCAACAGAGAATGAACACCAAAGAATTTAGTAGAGCATTAATACCAGTCTAACAGGAAGCCCTTTGCTATTATGCATTAGTGGAGATATAAGAAGCTTAATTGGTTGTGTATCTCCTGTTGCCCCTTCCATCATAGAATTTGTTTGTGTCTGTTCAGCAGTACGACTCAGTTCTTCTGACAACTGAATCTGGATATCTTTTGGGTGATGGAATTTACATGCAGCACCAAATTTACATCTTCCAGTTTTCATGTAGAACTGCATAAATATAGAAGATGAAGTAAGCCATAGACAAATGATGTCTCGTGAATGTAAAAGATAAATATCTAACCGCACACAGGGGCTCAGATGGCCTCTCTGGTAAGCCAGAAACATCAGCATTTTCAGAGGAAGCCTTTGGATGATTAAACTTGCATCTTGAACCAAACTTGCATCTCTGAGTTTTCAGAAAGTACTGCAACATATTGGACTCAAAATGAATTAGAAAATGCCCAAATGCATCTGAAGAAAAAAGGGAGGAAAGAGAATAATTGCAAACTCTACTCACTGGACAATCTGGTTCTCCTGGTCTCTCAGGAAGTGTTTCACTTGTAACAATATTTGGAACCTAAATCAGGTATGAATCAACCATGTGTATCATAACAAATTAGTAAACCTGCTTTATATTTAAGAATCAAAATGGCTAGATGATTAAATTTCACCTTTTGTGACCAAAACCCATTGCCAGCAGATACAAATTAGAAAAGTTAAGAATGGTAAGAAACACAGATGCAATATTTAGTTCAATACAAGAAAACAACTGGAACAGAGCTATCCTAACATACAAAATAGACAGCCCATGTAGGTTCTACACCTATAATCTCTCACTCCTACCTTAAACTTCAAGGGGCACAGGATACTACTAGAACAAAAATTGATTGACAACTTCAGTAATAAAATCATTCTAATACGTTAAGCAGTTGACTACATTGAGCGTTGGATAGACAGATATATTAAGTTGCCCAACTTCAAATACGTGAAATAGTTGTAAACAATCATGTGACACCATAAAATCACAGTTTTTTTAATATAAGAATCTTTATTAGAAGTGAAGAAATACATGAAGTCACACCTCTCACACTGCCTACTTGGGAATTAAATCTACTGTTACCTCCCCTATTCTTTCTAAACTACACCTTAGTAATCTTAGGGTGCCCAACAGAATTTGCATCCTCATGTATATCAAAAAGGCGGCCAAGGACTGCTATATGAAGATAAGGGAGACACCCAATCGATTGACGTTTACAAATGCAAATTAGTCCGAATCTCTATCAAACAAACATTCATCTTCAGGATATTGTGTTCTTTTCAGAGGAAACCCAGCGTCCCCAAAAAGCAAGAACCATGATATTGCTAGCAAGGTTGTTAATGGAAAAACGCGGCGCGGAGCGGCCACCCCCAAAAACATTATACCTGCATAGTGGATCGCAAAGCGGCCGCTACACTGAAGATAGCGGATGCAATGTTAAAATTTCACAAATTTGAAATACACACATAATTAATACTCAAAACTCAAAGTGTTCATCATTAATATTCAAAACTCGAAAGACAAATTCTTCATTCATCTTAGTCAAAGAGCCAAATAGAAAAAACTTAAAGTACCAATAACAACAAGTCTAACAAGCATAATCAAATACAAAGTAGAGCACCAAATCCTAAACAAGTCTAAGCCTCTACGGCATAAGCTAAGCATTAAATAAGAAAGCAATCAATATCAATCAAAGTCATTATCCTAGTCCTCCAAGTTCCCTTCATCATCATTGCTTTCATCACTACTAGATTTGTAGGCCTCTTCCTCTCTTCAGTTTCTACATCATCCATCTCTTCTTCCTCTTCCTCTTCAATCCTTATCCTAGAGCTTGAAGGTCTTGAAGTTGTTTTCTTCTTCTTCACTCTTGTTTGTTGCCTATATATTATAGGCTCTCCAGCCCCAACTACATTAGCAACATCTCCCCAAGTCAAAGTATCATCATCAAAGACCAACTCTTCAGCAGCAGCTTTATCTCCACCCATTTCTCCCACTAACCACCCATTACTTTCATCAATGTCATTTAGGACAATGGGGTCAATTACATCACGGTTGTCAAAATGCTCTTTAAGGGTTTGATTATACTTTATGAAAACCAAAATTGTAAGTCTTGCAATTTCAGATGTTCAAGCCTGCTTCTCTTCTTAGAATGAATCTAATGTATAATTAAAACAAAAACTAATGTGTTAGTTTCATTTCATGAAATGAGACTATATAAAATGTAATATCATTTCAATCATCTACTTACATGCTCAAAAGTACTCCAATTACGCTCACATCCAGATGCACTACAACTATAAGTCAAGCTCAATACTTTTATAGCAAAGGCTAGCAAATTTGGAGTACTTGATCCATATATCCTCCAACACTCAACTGCAATGCCATAGGCAATTACTAATAAAATGAATTGTTAACGTAATTTAATTTATCTAGAAATTCACTCTTACTTACCAAGAGCCAATTTTGTCATTTGTCTTACTGCTGCCTTCATACCAAAGATGCCCACAACTCTCTTATATAATGGAAACTCTTTTGTAAAACTATCTACCCCTTCTTCAACTGGTATTAGCCTCTCAATGCACTTATATCGTCCTTCCATTACCTCAGAAACAAATTCAATTTGTGGATTTGCAAAGAAGAAATCTAGGTTTAAGAAATGACTTGCAGCATGCAATGGATGATGAAGTTGGCAATTCCATCTTCTATCAATGATGGAAAATATCTCCTTGTAATTGTCTTCATTTCCATTGAAGGATCTTTGCATAGCTTCCTTTGGCCTATCCACTGCTTCATATATATAACTCATTGCTGACCTTTTTTTCATTATCAGCATGTCTAAGAACACGCACTAGAGGCCCCATGGCTTTGAGAGTATAAACAACACGATTCCTAAATGAAGTCATGAGTACTGTCTCAGTAGCCCTTTTTGCCTTAGCCATCTTTAGATGTCTTAGATCTCAACCATTCTTCTGATGTGAACATCTTTCTAAGGTTGTTTTTTTGTTTGTGCAACCTTTGTGATGTAAGGAAGGTTGTTGCAAACCTTGTGACCCCATACCTAACCAATTTCGTCTTGTTTGTGAACTTTCTTATCACATTTAAGGCCCATGTATGGTTGTAAATGAATCCTACAAGAGAGATGCCTCTTTGTATTGTCTTTTTCACTTGGAGAAGCTTTCCAATGTCTTCTAACATCAAGCAATGTGCAACACATGGAGTCCAATAAAGATGCTTTCTTTAGGCTTGTAATAATTTACCTAAGGCTTGTAATGCCTTAAAGCAATGAAATTATGAAAACCTTACCAGCCAAGACCAGTGTTGTCATGAGGTGAAAAGCGAGTTGATGCGGCCACCCCAAAAACCACATCACTTTGATGCAATGAGGCGAAGCGGATATTTAAAAAAATAAATAAAATTATGCATATTTACCAGCCTTGCACATTTGGTGCTATTTTGCCCAATTAATACCCCAATTTGTAGTTTTATTACAGAAATTGCATGTCACAGCTTTCCTATTTGTAGGGTCCTTCAAATGATTGTACTTCCAACCAATATCTTTTCCCCTAGAAGCTGATGACTCCTCTTGGGTTGCCATATAAACACTAAAAACAAGGAGATTGGAAGAGTATACCAAAGAAAAGGGGAGGAAATCAAGAAAGCTAGGAAAAGGAGAGCTTCTGCTTGACCCTCGAGTTCTGCAGAAGAAGCTCCACCAAAACCTCTGTGTTTTGCTCTCTAGAAACACACACAGGTTTGTCCTCCTTTTTTGCTCCCCAGAACATAAACGCAGCAGTTGCTGATTGTGTTTGTTAGGCATTAGCTTTGTTTTTAGGGTTAGGAATTAGTACAGAAGGGGTGATTAGACCAAAATCACCCTTTAGAATAGATACCCACTGGATAATGGGTGTTTTACGTGAGGGCATAAAGGAAATTTGGCAGAAGATCATGATGCACCTGCATCAGGGTGTTGCAGCTGCATCATGCAAGCCACTCCGCCTCAGGCCATTTGAGGCGATTCTTCAAATTTCCGCCCTGCCTCACCGCCTAGGCGGCCGCATCAAGCACCTTAAACAACACTGGCAAAGACATAGTTGCTGCCATTGTTTGTTACAATTTGAACGACATTCTTCTCTCCAATCTCTTCTACAAAAGCATCTAACAACTCATATAGCTTGTCCCCAGTCTTCATAAATCCATAAGCATCAATGGTCTTTACAAACATAGTCTCGGATAGACAATTCACCATGAAATTGATTAAGGCCCTATTTTTCCTGTCAGTCCACACATCTGACATAATTGAACAACCAAATTTTAACCATTCTTCCTTGTGACCTTCAACAGTTCCTTTGTGTTCTCCAATTCCTTTTTAAGGAGTGGAAACCTCAATTCATGATAACTTGGAGGTTCTAGGTGTCGACCGTAGTTTCCAATAGCTTCAACCATCAACTTGAAGAATTTCAAATTGGCTACATTGAATGCTATTCCTCCTTGGTCAAAAGACCGAGCTACATACTAAATAGTTCTCGCCCTAGCTTTTTTATCACACAAATCATTAATTCTTGTTTGTCTCAACTTGTCAGCCTTTGATAATTTGAGAGATTCTTCTGGTCCTTTTAAGAGGTGTAAATCCATAGGGCCTTTCACATTTTTGCCTTTCTTGGCAGTGGAAGGGGTGTCACTTGATGATGATGCCTTTCTTTTTTCTACTTCTAATACTAATAATTTCTTGCAACTCTTCCTCCTCTTCAGCCTCCTCCTCTTGCACCTCATCATTATACGCAATTTTGTCACTATTTTTTTTGTTAGCAGCATCCAAGTGCAACTGCTTAACCTCAGGTGGACATTTTCTACAAGCATTGACATCACCTTTTACACCAAGTTGATGTTTCTTTGCTCTAGTAATCCCACCATTGGTCACTTTAAGACAAAAATACATGTAATAGCCTTTTTATTATTTATATCTCTCAAACTATTCCACTGCAATCCAATATCAACATGATTAACAGTGGTTACCAATGAAGAAGAGGAAGTGCTATGTGACTGTGACTATGGCTGTGACTGTGATGATGCCATGGGAGAGGTTGAATGCGTGCTAAGATGGATGGGGTCTGGTCTGGCAAATCAGAAAGATGCGAAACAATCTAGGTGAACAAGAGAGAGGCTAAACAGGATGCAAAACGGGATGGGAAATGTCAGACCAGAGGCTAAATAGTCTAGGTTCTGGAGAAACTCCGGCCAAAGTGGGTGCAACCAAACAGAGTGAGAAAATGAAGCAGAGGCTTTGTGCAACTAAACAGAGCAAGAAATTTGAGGGTGAGAGCTTCGTGAGAAATCAAAGCGAGCTTCTTGCGGCTAAATAGAGATTGAAAGAGGCTGAAAATCGTGGCTGCTTACCCTAAATCAGTCGGTGTTTGCATGATGGGCTGGGGAGACATAAAACTCCCTCAAACGGTTCTTTAAGCCAGGGCAAAAGAGAGATTTACTCTCTGTTAACCATAGCGGCCGCAATGGCCGCTATTTGCACCGCGACAAGCCACAATAGTGGCACTCCACACCGCTTCATTGAAATGCTCTACCACTATTGCAGCCGCTCCAAGAGCAATTAATAACCCTAATTGTCAAGTCAAGTACACAAGCAGAATACTAAGCCATGGCGTTGGTAACCAGTGAATTCACGTGGCTGAAATAGTTGTTTCAAAAGAATTGAAGTTTGTCGAAGTAAAACAAATGCTACAAATATGTAACAACCAAGCTACCTTACACATTGCATCCAACTACGCTTTTAATGAGAAGATCAAATATAAAGGTGGATTTCCATTTAATCCATGAGAAGATCTTGTTAGGATGTATCTCTACTAGTTTTGTTAGTTCAAATGACCAAGTGGAAGACGTATATACTATGTTTCTCATAAGTCCTCAAGTTAGTTATATTTACATCAAGCTTTGTGCAAATGATGTACCTACTTCAGCTTGAGGGGGAGTGTTGAGATATTAGCATTAGTCTTTAATATTATTACTTTGTATATAGTTGTACTATAACTGTACTATTGTACTAAACATATTTGTATTAGTTTTTATTCTATTATAAATAAGACCTCTCTAGAGTATTGGACACTGACATACACAGAAATCAAGGGTTTTTCTACAAATGTAATAAATATAAACAGTAAGAAATAGACTTGGTTAAACTAGTATATAATATACCACTATATAAATAGATTCATATATGTTCAACTCTATACTTTTATATGAATATAGAATAGTAAGAATACATATCACTTTGCAATAACAATACAAAATGTATTATATACAATAAGATATAATTTTCATGGGCATAAATAATAGCAATAAACAGTCACCTCTTTCCAATCTGGGATTCCACCCTCAGGAACCCAAATAGGATGGTCAAACTTGCAGCTATCTCCAAATTTACAGGTTCTTGTGAGCATATAGTGGGCACAATCCTTCTCTCCTGGCCTTTGTGGATATATGGGCAAATTGCTTCCACCCTCGTATCTAGGGCGCTTGGTTAGTGAGTTCGTAGAATACCAAGCTTCACTTTGCCCAATTGTGTTATGGATACCCAAAATGGTTGGATGGTAGAGCGCTATAGTACATAATAGACGAGTATATACAAGAAAACCAAAGCAAATGTATAATGTTACTTTATAAGTTTGACTTAGAAAGTAATTTTGGACAAAGAGCATACGCTTAGTAAATATAAAGAATATATTTTGTAGCAAAAACGTGATGACTAATGTCTATTGAAATTGTACAAAAGATCTAAGTATACGCTTATTAAAATTATATCAAAATAATGTCAATATCTCTAGCACACAACCCAACATATTCCAGAAAATATGTAAAGTAGAAAAACTGTGCACACTTTCAAGTAAAAGGTCAAATTCTCTTTGTCAGTGAGCAGTCAAACACTCAATCAAGAAGCCTACTCTAGTACAAAATTTTTACTGTAGCTAATATTGTCATTGCTGCCATCATCAGCTAGTACACATTCATTCAACATATCTTTTTCTATGTATATCTTTGCTCATTTGCTACACTAGCCACTACTTTTGCTTTGGGTGCAATTCCTAAAACTACATAAGTCCCACCTATAAGCCCATGCCACAAGAGTCATAATCACAGACTTAAATTTGATAAGAAGTACTGCTTCTTGATTAGTATATTCTGACGGTAGGAACATTCGAGAACTATATATGAAAAATGAGTAAAATACTAACAATGCAATAATCAATATGTGAAAACTGAAAAATTAAGGTTAAACCACTCCAATGAGTTGACAAAGGCTAATCAAAATAAGAAACCAAAGTTCTAGGACATATCTTCTCAATCTCAAAGGTAGCCCAAAAATTACATGATAAGAACAAAATTCAAAATCTATCAGAATACTCTGATATTTCCCTACCCTAGTTTGTGATTGCTGTTTAACACACATAACAGGTGATGAAATGAAACACTACACTACACAGTCATTGGGATGCTGCAATTCGCATACTCCTTTTTATATAATATATACCATACCTGGAACATAAATATTAATTGCTTTACTTAGTCTGTTAGAAAACTGAATACTGCAAATGTTTACTTTGAGAATTATATGCACAACATTGATAATTGCAATATACTATAGACAATATGTTTCACGTTATTATTTAAATGATACTTCATCTTTTATATTTAAATGACACCCTTATTCAACCTAAGAAGACAGTCAGTGCGTACTTCATTTTTTTTAATTAAATGAAGATCCACAGTGAAGCTCTTATTCCACAAATCAATTATCAGGTGATCAAAAGATAGAACCTGTAGCTCAATAACCACAGGAATGGGCTAAAAGATGAAACCTTAATCCACATTAGGTTCTAAAACAAGCATTAAAGATTTCAAAGAATTCAAATCACTTAAAAAATCTCCAATTCATATTGAAGAAAAGATTGTGAAACCAAAAAAAGAATACACAATATTCAAGAAAGCCCAGAAAGATAAAGAGAGAGGGGGGGGGGGGCTGGGGCTAACCTTCAGAAGAGCGTTTCAGGTCGAGCGCAGTAGGGCCGACATTTGCAGCAGGCCAGGAAGCTTGAGACAGTAAGTGGGTCGTTGTGGAAGAGTTCGGTCCAATGGAGATTCTGGAAGCAACCCCAGGTGGGCCAATGTCGATATCGGCGGCGCTGCGGTGGTGGGACAGAAACATGGTACTCGGGTCAAGAAATCGGGTTGGTGATGCTGCTCCTCCTCCTTCTACTCTGTAGTTGGTAGGGCTGTAGGCGTAGATGTGATTTTCCATCTTAATAAAAACAAAAAAAAAAAAAGAAAAAAGAAAACTTTGATGTTACTGTGACAAAATAATGTTGCTTTCAATTCGTACAGTGAAATAGTGAAAAGTAACGAGTCAAGTGAGTGTGATAACAACAGCAACTAGCATAGCATCATTGCGCCTCTTCTCAATGGAATTGGCGGTGGAGGAAGTATCCTTTCCATCTTACCTTTTTACTTTTTAACCCTCGCAATATATAATTGGAGTGGATAGCTCGATTCCGTGACTTCTCAATAAGTTACGTTTAGGGGTGGGCATTAGACGGGCCAATTTACATATTTTTATCTAATTTAATTCATAATTGATGGGTTGGTAAAGTTTGTGAGTTGGGTTGAGTTTATAATAACCAAATTCATAAGGTATGGGTCGAGTAGAGTATTAAGACTCTCTTAACTTGTAAAACTCAACTCAACTCACTAAATTTTTTTTAATAATATTTTATGATGTGTAATCAATTTTTATTAGGACTTCGATAATCTTATATAAGTTTATAATTTTTTAGATAATTAATTTTTTAAGAATTTTTAAATTAAAATTACATTACATTTACTATTAGAATGCGAGTTTTGAATCATGTTTATAGTTTTTGGCAACCCACTATAATTGAGGCATTGATTTGTACTCATAACTAATTAAGAACTCTTGATAAACACATTGATTTACATGTTCAAATAGATGAAATTGAAAAGATTGAAACTGGTAGTGTACTATATAAAATTTGTTTAATTTGCTTAGTCAATTACTAATAGTTTAATCATTAATGTTTTCTAATGCTTCATTATTCCTTTATGTATTACATATGCATACTACTAGAGATGAAGTTGTGGATCGTAATAATTAATCATTTTAAATGTTTTCCATTTAACTGGTTAGGATTCTAATTTTTTTAACTTATTATTTCATTGTTGGTTTCAATTTTTCTTTATTTTAACAATTGTATTGATTGTGGTTAATATTATGGTGTTATTGACTTGCAAGAAATCAAATAGGAGATGAGGCATTGATTATAATGTCATTGGATAATTGTGTTACATGTATCTTTATTGTTTGTATGTATTTATCGTAATTGTAATCCTAGAGTTATATGTACTTTGAAATTTATATTTTATGTTATGTCATTTGGAAACTTATGTTATGTTATTCATAATAGATTTCAATTTTTATTTTAGTATGTTATTTTTTTTGTTTAAGTTCAACCCACGAGGTGAACCCAACTCAACCCACATATGAGCAAGTCGGGTTGGTTTGGGTCAGAGAAAAAAAATCTCCAAACCCAACCCAACCCACTACTTCCATGAGTGGGTTGGGTCCAAAATTACCCCAAACTCAAACCATGTCCACCCCTAGTTAGGTTCACTAATTAATGAGCTAAGTTTGATTTGGATATTTAGGCTTATTTGTTAAATAAGCTACTTTTGAACTTTCACATATTCGACTTATAAACTTATAAATTGATTGGATGATAAATATAATAATGTTATAATTTAATATAATTTAGATATATATGTATTTTATTTTATTTTTTATCAAACTAAACTCTTTTTTAATTAAAAATATAAAATGTAAATTTTATTGTATTATAAATTTGAGCCTAGGCTCAGTTGGTGCAAGTTTTGAGCTTGTCTCATTGAGCTCATTATCGAGTGTGAGTATGTAAGTGTCGTGACTCTAAGCCGGACAACGTTGGAGACACCATCTATTTCCAAATCAGTGATGCAACTAAGGAAGCCATCCCGGCAAATGAAGATGCGAAGTTGCCATCATCTACAGTGAAGTCCAAGCTGCCCCTTCTGTTATATGTTATTGGTGCAGCACAAGTCATAAACCACTTCCCCAAAACAAAACCTACATTACCACCGTCCAAACTCCAATTTGTACTCAGCAACAAACATCCACCACCGTCCAACCCCTGCACTTTTAATCCAAAAATAGAGCCATCTTTGCCCACCATAAGATGTCATCTAAAGCCACCCATGAACAACCAAAACCATCATAATCTCCCACTACCTTGCCTCCACATGCAGCAACAACACCCCCTATAGCCATCAACAACACCCCAAATCTGCATAAAACCAAAAAACAGAATCTGCGTCCGTGCCCGATAGACCACTTACTTCCAAACCATTTTCTGACCGACTACCACTTCCTAGGATCATTTTCTAACCGACTACCACTTCCTAGGATCATTTTTCGACCAACCATCCAATTCCCTGACCATTACCGACCAAACATCCACTTCCCAGACAATTTTTGACTGATCACCCTTGTATATGATCGATCACTCCCAACGAAGATTACCCTTGGTCGATCGGTCCTTATCGATCTGACCCCTAACATTTATACACAAACCCCTCAGATCTCCCAACAAAACCGATCCAACCTAGTCTTAGCCTATAACCCATCAGATCACTTCTCCGAGTTGAGCTACCCTTAACCGATCCTTTAAACATTTTTTCCATCACTATACCGAGCAGACCTTACCCTTAAATCAGTAACATCTCAGCTCTTTTAACCGATTGAGCAAACCTCACTTTTAGCCTTAACCCCCTCAGATGAACACTTATCCAAGCCGCACTTGCCTTTTACCACAAACCCCTCAGATCTCCTAATCGACCAATCAAATCATTTCCCTATGAAACTCAAATCGACCGAGCTCAGCTACCCTTAACTGATTCGATCCCTTAAACATTTTTCCCCTTTAATAAACCAAATCAAGCTACCCTTTACCGACCGACCCTTAAACACTTTTCTCAATCACTTGACCGAGACGAGCTACCCCTACTGATCAGACCCCAAACATTTTCCTTACCAACTAACTGACCGAGCGGACCTCACCCTTAGCCCCTCAACTCTCATAACCAAACCGACTCCCATAAACATTTGCCCTATCACTAGACTGAGCCGAGTTTAACCTTGCCCCAAACACCTCACATCAACCATTGTCCAACTGAGTAGACTCATTCCTTGGCCGACCCAACATTTTCCATCCTCATCAGTTAAACCGATTGGTTCTATCCGATCACTACCTTTTTATTCTCACCAACTAAACGAATTGTTTCCTAACCAGTCAGATAACCTTTCCCATGATCTCCATCAACCAAACCGATCGGTCTCATACCCGATCCGATCTCATCCCATGACTTTTCCTTTATCCGATCAGCTCCTGACCGATTTGGTCTCCACTGAGTACCCCCTCTCCCTTTTCCGATCAGATGACCGATCGACCAGATCGTGTTTCCTGTTGTAATTTCAGTGGTCAGGTCGGATCCTGTCTGAGGTGCTCGGATTTCCAATTGACCGATCAGTCCTTGCCTTTGTTTGCTGTTGTGTGATTACTTTTGCATCCAAATTATTTAATTTCAGTTTTAATAATTATCAATTGATAATTTCTTCGCTTTATGTGTAAGTAATGACTTATAAGAGTTAAATGATCCTAGGCCATAATGTTTGCGTTTTAGTTGTTTTCAGGGGTTAAGTACCCATTAGATATTTTTCTTTTGATGGATCAGTGAGTTTAGTACTGCATTCTATCCTATTTATGACGCGTTAATAAGGTTCTCTTTTCTAATCAAATCATTTTTCTTTTAAACCAAATCATTTCATTCTCTTTTAATTAGATCGTTTCTTTATCAATTAATTCAAAACAATATTTTTCTTAATTAAAATCAATCAACCCACAATCATCTTTTTACTAAAGAACAACGTGATTTTGAATTCGTCATTGTACTAGGGGATACATAGGAGCGTAAATCAAGCCAAATTTTAATTTTTGCAATTTAGTTTATTTGTTATCTGTGAATAATTGTTCGCACGTGTTTCATTTCTCTATTTGCTTAAGGGGTAAAATAGTGTTGGTGTATGCCCTAGAGGCCAGTTATATATTAACTTTAAGGCTTATATTGTATCATGACATTTATTTAATATATGAGGCATTTTATTTATTGTGTTATTTATATATATTAAATAAACATAATAGAGTCCTTAGAATGACAAGTTCTATGCCATAAAATATCAAGTACGTGACTTGATAGTGAGATGTCATTGGCTAAATTGGAACGTTATTCTTAAATGTTCCTAGTCAAGTATTACTGTCAATTAGGACGACAGTGATGCTTTGAGACTAATATTTGCGTAGGCTGATGACCGTGTCTCACAAGTCACAGATATGAGATGTCAAGTCTACACATAGGTACATATTAGAGTAATGATGTACTGGATTGACCCACCATGAGAGCACTACATGGATCGTTACGTGAGTGTCATAAGCAGTTCTCATAGTGACAATGATGTACGTGGTCCTATGACTTGAGATCATTACAGTTCCCTACATGAGGAGTTATATATTTTAATTTCGTCAAACATCACCTGTAACAAGGTGATCATAAAGTCGATTATTGGACATGTTACAAGTCATGTGGAGGGATGTGAATGACGTAGATAGGATTAGTCCCTCCAACATAACAGGAGCGATATCTGAATCGCGGCAGTATAGGGCTCAAAAACAAGAAAAAAAGCTTGCAGTACAAGGTAAAATAACCTTAGTCGTCTTACAAGGATCTTCAATTGTATTAGCCAATTAAGATTGTTAGAAAAATGAGGGTTTGAATTTCAAGAGTAAAAAGGAAACAAATCGCAATAAAAAGGGAAATCAATCAATTAAAAAAGACCAATCCATTGGGTAAGTTTTCTAATAGAATCTATCATTGATTTCTAAAGATTTGATTCCAATTCTTGATTTAATTCTTGCTTGATCCCTACTTAACTAATTAAGCATCAATTAATTTAGGTGATTTCCTACTTAATTAAGCATTCAGAATATAATTGAATTGGGTTAAACAATTAAGCAATCATCTAAGTCACTAAATCAATCTAAAAGTCGAAATTCAATCAAGTCTATGATTAAGCATCACAGATCCTATTAATCTCAAAATTAAATATGCCAAATTAAGCATCTAACATTTTCATTCATCCCCAAATTATATTTTCAATGTAAACAGAATGCAAATTCAATTGAATGATTAAGCATCAAATCAAAAAGAATTCACAATCAAGATCCAAGAGAATAGATTAACAGGAAAAGAAAGAAAACAAGAATCGAAATTCAAAATTAAAACCAAACCTCAAGATCCATAAAAGAAATCCTTAAACCAATGAATTGATCAAAAGGGTTTAGCCCTCCATGGAGGCTTCAACCGAAAATCAAAGAAAGAAAAGAAAACAGAAAGTAAAACTAGCCGAAAACTTAAAATTCAAAGTGTAGAATATGTTGCCTCACGTTTTTGCTCTCCTTCAATTTGACTCTTCCAACACCTAAATATAGTGCCCTCTATGATAACTAAAGGATCTTCCCAAATCACGAGTCTATCAAATGTTAATTAGCCAGATTACGATTTAATTACACAAAAATTTGCTGAGATACAGGGCAGATTCTATGTGATTTTGTTTCTGATTTATATGACCCTCCAAGAGACTGAATTGACTTTAGGTTCCTTCATAAATGTTGTAGATAATTTCTCCCTTGAATTTTGGCACTGGTCCCATGTTATTTGAATTTTGACATCTCAAGATATTCTCAAATTACTGCACCTATGCCAGGCTGCCTGGACAGAACGCATTTGTCAACTTCAAACTTAATTTAGTCCATGATCCACATTGAATCAACCCAGGAACTCTTCATGAAAGTTATAGGTCTATGTCTAATCTTTCCAAGGACACAAAGATCACCTCAATTGGATCATTGAATCCTAAGTTATGGCTTAATCAAGGAGGAAATGTTAGAATGCATTAAAACCGAGAATTAATCAAGATTTGCATTAAGGCCCAACAACATAAAACTCAACTAACAAACTAATATTTGGCACAATAAACATCCAATAAGGAAAAGTACAAAGCTATGATAAGTGTCTCAAAATTGATTAATCAATATCTTCGGGCCCTTTGATGAGTGAGACTTGAAAATGCATGTCCGTGTTCAAATGAGTCGAAATGACATATTGATATCATTTATTTTTATATAAGTCTACTCAGTAATCAAGAAACCAATGATAGAACTTTACAAGGGTGACACGTTCTATGCCTTGTGTTCAATCAAGATATCAGGACAAAGGGACTAGACTACATGGTAACATTAGTCACGATTAGGTTATGTCGAATCACTGGCATTCTTATTACTTGAGTAGCAGTGATGTATTGCTAGTTACCACTCACTATTTGTAATATTAAATATGATTTAATAATACTGTCAATGTAATAGGATCCTACAGGGTCACACACATAGAATGGATTGAAATGGAGTTAAATGAGGTTAGTTGGACCTCTAGTAAGACTAGATAGGCCAACCCAATTGAAGAGGCCCACACATGAGTCTGACCTAGGTCAGATATGTGGAGGGGCCTATATAAACATATCTTAGACTCTTTGTGATGCACTGCTACATCAAGCACAACTCAGATTCGGGAACCGTTTCCAAATAGAGAGAGTTAGTGAGAACTCGTAGAGTGAGTCACCCCTTCGTGGCTAGCATCATGCCGAAGAGGGAGACCTTCACATCCGTTCGTGTGAATACCGTAGAGACGCTACAACAACGTTCGTGCGTTGCAGCGTTCGTGATTTGATGTCCATCATGAAATCAGTTTCATCTTTAAGGTAGTCATCTTAACACAGATTATGACCATCGCTTGGATCCTTAGAGGGTTTCAATTTTTTTGTGTTTTTCCACTGCCTATTTTCTGGTATCAAAACCCAACAAATAGACATCGTTTAGGTTATAAAATTCGTACAATGAGCTTAAGGTAACCATCTTAAGACTGATATATCAGGGGTGCAGTGAGGTTAAGTTTCTACCATTCCCTGTGCATAATCGACTCTGAAACCTTACGTGGTTTCGTAGACCTTTCTTTTTGTGTTTTTATTTTCAATCCATTTTTAAAGGGTTTTGCCAGTCATTTTCCTTACCCAATAAACGATTGGTGGCGACTCTATTGTTTTTAACTATTTTTCTCTCGCCACTCCTCATCGCGTTTTTCCTGGTCGTGATAATGTCTATTGGTCGAAACCCATTGGATGGAACTATTAGACGCAATAGCGCTGAGCGTTGTTGAAGTTGCGCTCAATATGATTTCCATTGGACGAAACAAAAGAACCACTGGACAAAAAAAATTAAAGTAAAAGAAGGAAAAAGGTTGTACAAGGAAAGAAAATGAAGGAATAAAAGAATGCACATTATGTGACTTTGGGGTAACTTTTATGCTTGATTACTTGAGTTCCTCCCTAATGCTATTTTACTCTCTTAAGTTTTAACTTGCTATATCCATATTAATTCCTTCCCTTACCTTGGCCCCATTACAATCTTGAGCAAAGTCATCTTGATTTGTGTGTGCATGCATTTTGAGTAATGGAGAAGTATAAGATAAGCAAGTTTATGGTAGTGTAATTTTTCATGAGTTGAATTGAGTGAAACACATACCTTCTAAACACTTAAGAGATTGAGAGTGTATCTTGTGAGATTCTATCATGCTTGGTCCATGATTCTACTTGAAGTACCTTGCTTGTTAATTTGGGATGTAAAGGCATATCACTTCATGAATGTTTTGATTCCTTAAAACTATGGTTACTCTTAATTCTCATAAATTATGACATTCTTGAATATCAATTGAAAGGTTAGTCTTTTTGAGTCTTTAGCTTTTGAGTTTGTGTTTAGTTGTTTTGTGTTCCCTCTCACTAGGTCACTTAAGGTTTAATTTGACTTAATTTAGTTGATCTTATCACATTTTATGATATTGGACCCAATTGGATCATTGTAGGAATTTTTGCACAATTTGGCTTAAACGTGTTTTTTTTGCAGTGTTTGGTAATTTGGCCCTAAATTGATCTACAGATATCCGATTGATGTGATTTTGATCCTGTATGAAAGTTAAGATAAAGATCTACAACTCTCGTGAAGACCTCCAAGCCAAACTACATCGTTCGGGACATGAAACTTAAGCTTGAAGCATGGAATAAGCTGCTAACGAGATTAGGTCACCTAATTAGGCATAACTTGGGCTCTAAGCCCCCAATTAGCATGAAACTTGGGCCCAGTAATTCCTTATTGACCTAGATTTGTGTCTAATAGGTTTCTGATGATGTATAGCCAAAATAAGGGTTAGTTATATAGTGAGGAGGCGGCAAAACGTGAGAACAGTTTTACATTCTGCACTTTGAATTTTAAGATTTCGGCTAGAGTTTACTTTTTGTTTTCCTACTTTTCTTTGATTTTCGTTTGAAGCCTCCATAGAAGGCTAAAGCCTTTCGATCAATTCATTGGTGTAATGATTTTTTTTATCGATCTTGAGGTTTGGTTTTAATTTTGAATTTCGATTCTTGTTTTTCTTTCTTTTCCTATTAATCTCTTCTCTTGGATCTTGATTGCAATTTCTTGTTGGGTCGATGCTTATCATTCGATTTGAAATTGCATTCTGTCTATATTGTAAATATAATCTGGGGATGAATGAACATGTTAAATGCTTAATGTGGCATGTTTAATTTCGAGATTAATAGGATCTATGATGCTTAATCATAGGCTTCATTGAATTTTGACTTTTAGATTGATTTGGTGAATTAGTTATTGCTTAATTGTTTAACCCAATTCAATTATATTTTGAACACTTAATTTAGTAGGAAATTATCGAAATTAATTGATGCTTACTTAGTTAATTAGGGATCAAGTAATTAAAGCAAGAATCAGAATCAAATCTTCAGAAATCAATGATAAATCTTATTAGAAAACTTAACTAGTGGATTGATCTTTTTAATTGATTGATTTCCCTTTTTACTGCGATTTGCTTCCTTTTAACCCTTGAAATTCAAACTCCTCCCTTTTCTAACAATCCTAATGGGCTAATACAATTGAAGATCTTTGTGAGATGACCAAGGTTATTCTGCCTTGTATTGCAAGTTATTCTTGCTTTTGAGCTGTTGACAAGAGGTTGTCGAGACCTATCAAATAAAATAACCGGTTCACAAACTAATTTGTAGTATAGAGAATGAACCAAATCGTCTCTCAAGGATCCAAAAACAAAGATTTAATTAGATCAAGATAATTAGAAAATGGGGGGTTTTGTTGTTGATTAACAAGATTAATAAAAGTAGGAGATTCAAAGTTGTAAACAAATCTAAAGAAACAACCAATCCAAGGAAATTTATCGATCTTGAGTTTAACTCATCATTGATCACAAGGAATTCACTTAATTGCTAACCATGTTCTTGGCCTTAGATCACATCAAGAAGCCTTAACATGATCCAAGAATTATGTACTAGATAAGCATCTAGGATTTGATTAACCAAGGTTAGATAAAGTACGCACCATCCAACATAGATTAACTTAAGATCTAGAATTTAACCAAGTTAAACAATCTATCAAAAAGCTTTAATATATTGTTTAATCTTTATGATCCTCTTTGAATACATGATAATAAAGCTATTACCACATCAACATCTAAATCAAATTAAGCAATTTAATCTAGATAAAAATCAAAAGAGGAAGAAGAGAAACTTGAATAACAATTAAGCAATATGAACAAGCAAAACAAGATCTCCAAATTAAACAACAAGATGGCTAATCCCTTGGATTGATTATGAGAGCCTAGCCTTCCATGGATGGGAAGGAAGAACTCAGAATTTAAAGAACAAAAACGAAATTGCAAAGAGAATGGAGAAGAGAAAGAAAACTCTCACAAATACTTAAACTTTCTTGAAATTTACTTCCAAATTGAATGCTTCTAATACAAAGAGGTTGGGTCTATTTATACTAATCCTAGAAGCCAATTGGTACATGTACATAATCTAAATACAAGCTATAAGAATATGAAAATTGTCAAAAATGGAAGCTTGATGCATGGTTGGTGGGTTGGTGCATGGTAGGTGGGTTGGTGTATGGTTGGTGGCTTTTAGTCAACAACTCTTATCCGACTTCTGGCTTCAAATTCATCACCTAGACGGTGCATTTTGGCTTGGATGTCTTCATCAAAGTTGTAGCCAGTTGTCTCCTTGAAAATCTCCAATTTGAATCATGTCATTTGAACTTTTAGAACTCCAGAAATGCCAAAAACACTGCACCTACCTCAAGTTAGGTTGGAAGAACGTGTTTCCAAATTCAGACCAACTTATAGCTTCATTATCATGCCTAAAACGACATCTATTGACAAAATGGTCTTCAGTGAAGTTGGAGATATGGGTCTTATCTTTCAAATGACCAAGTTTCAGCCCAAGAGGAGGCCTATAACCCACTATATAGTCCAATATGTGCATACTGCCCAGATGGTTCCGTGACAGCAAACTCACTCTGTATTGCAATGCTATTTAGGGCCCTTAGAAGTCCGATCCAGCTCTTGAGTTCTTCATGAAACTTGTAGATCCTTGTCTTAGCTTTCCAAAGACACCAAGATTACCTCAATTGGATCACCGAGTCCCAAGTTATGGCCTAACCAAGGAAGAAAGGTCAAAATGCATCAAAATCCGAAAATTATCCAATATTTACATTAAAACCCAATGAAGCCCAACAACATTAAACTCATCTAAAATACTAATATTGGGCACAATAAACATCTAATGAAGCCTAATACAAAGCTAATATAAGTGTCTCAAATTGATTAATCAGCTGTGTACGGCCTCGGTTCAACATGTCTTTTGCCTTTGCCACTTATTGATGTGTCAACATATCAACCTCCCATCCCTGCACTTCAATAACTTCAAAAGAAGAGTTTAGGGGAAAGGAAAGAAAATCATCATCTCTTATGGTGTTCTGTTGACAGATTTTCAAAGACCAGCACATATACACCCTCTTTGAAGCCTTATACGATGAAAAGAAAAAGGTGTATGGAAAAAGACAATTCCAACAAGTCTTTGGACGAAGCAATCTGATGAAGATGAGGCCTCAAACAGTCCTAGACTTCAGAGGATGGAGTGATGCTGGAGAATAAGCAAAACCTTCTCCCTCAATAGCTGAGCGTCCACAAGAGCTTGTGCTAAAGGAAACAGAGTCCAAGCGTCCAAGAAAGTTGATTATGGACGATGACTCAGACGATGACCAACCTATAGCCAACAAGCTAAAGACTAAGGTTGCGTCCACTTTCAAAGTGCCTAGGGGCACTAGAACAAAGATGGCTGCCAGGCAAAGGCCCTTCAAGAAACTCACAGTCACTCCTGCAACTGCGTCCATTCCAACTCTTCCTTCTTCACCAATCCAAACTGACCCTTAAACACCTCAACCAGTATCCCTACCTCAAACCGTTAATCCCTCTCCACTACCAACTACTCAAATACAACCATCACCTTGTTGGTTCGTATTCTAGACTATGAAAGTATACATATCGACAAGTAATAAAGAGAGAGTATCAAGTATCGTCCCACAAGAATTGAATCAATTATTTGCTAATTACCACCCTATCACAACTTAATCTTTATCCAAGCAACCAAAATTTCCATGCAAAAACATAATATTAACAACTAAAATTAATACTAAAAACAGAGGAGTACAACTAATTGAGAGCAAAGATTGAGAATGAATCAATGGACTTACATCTAGGGCCTAACTTCACTCACTATTTCATTTGATGTCATACAATTCCTTCAATACACTTGTTAAAGAAATGATTATGTTAGCTAAGGAACTAGCCTATTTATAAGCCTCTTTCAATAGCCTTATAAACCTATGAAATCTAACAAAAACATTATATTTCTATGTGAATTGATGCATTAAGACAAATCCTCAAACACTTGCTATGCATGACCAAGAGGTATACGTCTATCCTATTGGCTAGTCAACTATTTCACCAAATTGAATGAAATTAAATATGCATGATCCAATCCAAGGTCAAACATCTATTTCCCAATGTCTAGTTCAATAGGTTCCCCAAATCAATCACAATTGGAGGCTAATCAATTGGAAGCATTAAGCATTGAAAAGGATAACTATAACCAAAATCCATACAAGTGCATAAGAAATCACAATCTAATCAAATTACATAGCAAGATCCATTAGAACCCTAGAAAAGAGGTTTAGAATTCCATGAATACAGAACTACAAATCCAAAGCATGAAAGTCAAATTCGTCAAAGAAACTAAGAGAAGATGAAGATAAGAACTAAGGATTTGAGAATCTTCAAGCTCAATCTTCTTCTTTCTCCTTGGGCTTCTTGATTTCTTGCTTTCTCACTCTAGAAATCCTTGAAAATCTAGAGCTTCTCTCCCTAAACTCTCCTTTCGTGCATAAAAATATGAAAAGACCCCTCCAATTCCATTTAAAATCACTTAAGTGCTGATATCAGTGTCAGGGGTCAAGGTCTCGGCTTCATTTTACAGAATCGCGGCTTTGTGTTCTCAGGTGACAAACTTGCACTCAGCAAAAGCCATGGAGCCGCGGCCTCAATACGTTTGATAGCAACTATCCATTTTCTCTTCTTCTATGTTGTTTCATCTTGCTTCTATGATATCCCTTAGTTATTTTACTTGAAATTCAACACGAAAATGACTCAATATAAGATCAATTAATATGGGGGGGGGGGAATCATGATTGAGAATAAAAATCTTGAATGAGATGCAAGGTAAAGAATTACAACTTCTTTAGAGAAAGCATGCAAAATTAACACAAACTCAAGGATCTAGCATCAATTTCTCATTAAAATAAAAGGTAAATAACTCTATGTCGTAGAGTTATCACACCGTCACCCTCAACTCATTCACAAACCCCACCCCCAACACCTGCCTCGCCACACTTTATACCTCATCTTCCCTCTTCACCAGACCAAACACTTATCCCCATTTCTCCTAAACCTTCTGTTATTTGAGACTGGCAATTCTGCACCTTCACCCTGGGAGTGACGCCCCACATCATTAAACACTGTGACAGGTTCTCTCAACAAATATACATCTACCCTCAGCAACTCAAGTTCAAACCTCTGACCCTTGAAGAACTGGGACTCTATGCGACTGCCTTTGACACCATGTTTGTGGGTGTCATCAAGACTGGTGTGTTTGTAAAAGATTTAAGGTACATTCCTCCTAAGCTCATTGTCACCACTGCTACCTCCATCAAGATTCAGCCTGATCGGGTTTGCCAAATAATACCAATGGTGGATCAAAACAAAAACAAGGATCTGAAAAAGCTCATAAATCAAAACTATTGGCCTCTACCCACTGCTTTTGATTCTGCCTTTGGAAAGAAGCCAGCACCAAAGATAGATTTGGACTTCCTGAGACAATTATATCTACATGGAGAAGCTAAGGAAGGAGAAGCCAAGTCTCCATGGGAGAGATATGTCTGGGAGTGCGAGCAAGAAGCATTGTCTTCTGGGCTAAGTGCAAAAGACAAAGAGAAGGTCACGGCAGTTAAAGGCCAGAACATCAGAAGCATCAATAGATTTTAGAAACACGATTCTGTTGCTGCAATACACTAGAAAGTTCATAATGTGCATGTGATTTATGCTATTTGTCCAACCATCACACATTATTGTCACTCCTCTTTCCTTCCATGTTGGTTTAAGTTCTTATATATAAATTTTCATAGATTGAAACTCATTTTCCAAGTTCACCTCTGAAACCTCATAAGGAGTAGGGCATTTAACCCCAAGACCTAACTGTATAGCTTCATCAAGTAAAAGGTGTAGCCACGGAGAATTACACAAGTTCATAGGAAGACGCTCATATATGATCAATTTAGATACTGCTTCTACTAACTTTTTTCTTAGGGTTTTCATCATTCCCTTATTAATTTTTGTTTGTTTCATACTTTTACTTTTAGCCAAATCAATATCCACTGACCTTAACTGGCGTTCAAGATTGATTGGTTGTTATTGGCAAGAAGCTCCACTACTATTACCTCTATAAGAGCTGCCTCCACCTTCATGAATAGAGTCCAATCTTCCAGATTGTTGTATAAATCTTTGTCTGTCTTCCCATTATCCCTGTGCTATAATGCTTTCTTGAGTAGCTTGCCTTATAGCCTGATCTTCATCAAGAAAACCTTCAATCTCCTCCTCCTCCTCATCATCATCATCATCTCCTCTTAAACGTGCCACAAATTCCTTTTTTCTTTTCCTGAGATCTATTTTCTTTGATTTGCATGCTATCCAACAAAAGCTTCATCATATTTTCTCTAACAAAAGTTGAGACCCTAGCACAACCCTTTACTTCTCCTAGCATATGAGCAAGATGCTCTTTCAACTGAGTAATTCCACCAGTTAAAATTCTACCACAGAGTTTACAGGCTATATTGTTTCTAGTTTAACCAGTATAGGTCTTCAAAAGTGCCAACCAATATCTTCACTTGGTGCAGCTTCAGCTTTACCCGTCGGAAATTCTTCTCTTGATGGCATTGTTTAACCAACCCACATATAAACAAATATATAACAAATTAAAAAAAAATAAAGATAAGTTATATAATTAAAGCATAAATAATATAACATATACTTCAAGCTAATTTTCAAAATGTGTTAGTTAACAAGTTAATTGAAAGTAAACAATAATTTAATATTAGAAATTTTTAAAGTTCTCCATAAATTTATAACAATTAAATTTCCTCTCATCCTCAATTTTCTATTTTGAATCTTTAATTTTGTTTATACTCTATCACCCACTTAATTAATTTTTTTTCATCAATACTACTAAATTTTCCCTTTTTCTGCTCCCACTAAAATTTCCCTGTACCTCACCAAAATTTTTCATTTCCCTCACATTTTTCCCAACCTTTTCCCTCACAATTTCCCACCTTTCCCACACAAATTTTCATTTCCCCAATAATTTATTTTATTAACAACAAATCCTCACTCCTATCCTTATCCTACGGTCTCCACTAATCTATTTCTCCCTCATTTTCTTCAGAAAACAGCCACCCACGCACCAACAGAGACATCATTTTGACTTTGAAAAACAGAGCCTGACTGGCTCACCCTCACCCTCACGTGGCCACCCCCAACCCACTTCCCCGTCTCCCCGTAACAGCCACCCACCACCGCCAGCCCACCATAGATGCAGATCGAGGCTATGACAGGACAAGAGTGTTACCTGTTGAACGGCGGAAGCAGATCTAAATCGGACTGCGATGGCGAACCAGAGGCGTCATGGGCACGGCGGCGGCGAGTCTGTGACTACGAACCATAGGGGAAACCATAGGTGTCATGGACTCATGGGGACGGCAGAGTGGCGGACAGAGGTTGAAGATGCTGCTGGGTGCTTGGTGGTGCAGCGTTGAGCTTCAGAGATAAGATAAAAGAGGTTAGTAGGTTTGAGGGTGTTGTATTTTGCTGTGTTGCACCTTCCCCTATGTCATTTTTCATTTTAAATGGGGTTGAAAACCCGTAACGGGACGTATCGCCATTACGTAATGGTCGTTTCGCGTGATAATGAAAAACTACCTTGTAGCGCCTTGTTACAGTTGCGGCGACGGCTGCGACCGTTTTGTCGCAACCGCAACACCTGTTGCGGAACGATATTTGAAACCTTGCCTGAGAGTGCAAGAATCACCTCTTTGTTACAAACTTCGTTCCTTTGAAGAACAAAAAACAAATGACCGATCACTTTGCTGTTAAGAAACAAGCACTCACTTGATCTTTGAGTAGGACGACAATTACTGGTCACTTTGCTGACAACAACACTCCAACTGTGGCCTGCGAACAATGGAGGTTGAGTGCGTAGGTGTTGAGAGGTTGGGTGCGTAGTTGAGGTAAGGGCATGAATGCAAGTCCGAGAGGTTTTGAAAACTTATTAAACAGAAATAGCTAGGGAATAGGGAGGGAAATCCCTAGCTAAAAATGTAACTTTCAACATTTTCTTTTTAACGAGGAAACAATCCCTAGTTGGATAGATTAGCTACGGAATATATTTAGCTACAAAATATTTCATAGTTAATCCATAGCTAATTGCTTGCTAAAAATTCATTCCTTTTATTTTTAAAATTTAGCGAGGGAATTGATTTTCCTAGTTAATCCGTAGCTAATTAGTTGCGGATCAGCTAAGGAAAATTTCTGTAGCTAAATTTCGTAGCAATTTAGCGAAATTCTTGTAGTGCATGTACCTTTAAACTCAATCAAATTGCGGACTTACACGTGATCCTATCAGCCTTGCTGCCTATAAAATTTACCAAACTACGCATGTATCAACTTCTTTATTTTCTTTTGTATGCATTACCTTTTAAGCCTATTTCAGGTATTGCGAATGTTTATAACAGAACTGAATTGAACCAATCTAAACTGAATTGAAAAATAAAAAATTGAACAAAATTAATTAATTTTGATTTTGTTGTTTAGCTTCTTTTTCATTAAAACCAATCCAAACCTAACTTATACAATTATATATATATATATATATTACATTTACATACACATTACATATATATATATATAATTGTATTTTAGTTTGTTGTTATTTCTATGAAAACTTTTAAGCCAATTTATTGTTTATATCTATTAAATGATGTTTCAATTAGAAATTTTAGGCTAATTTGCTGGTAATGGGCCAATGAAATTTGGTTCGATTCTAAAATCAAAACTAAACTAATCGGTTCCCATTATAGAAAAATCGTTTGGTTTAGTTTGAATGACTTTTCCCTTCAAAACTAAACCAATCAAAATTGCGACATCCCTACCATGTATGGCTTCCTTCTCTACTCTGGTATACTTTTTTTTTTAATTTCCAAATTACTCACATCAATATGATATATCAATTTTAACATTACTTATTTTTATAGGGATTCAATTATGTTCATGTATGGATACCTAGATAGAGGATTCAGATGTCGACCTTCACTTTCTCAAACTATTGGAGTGTCTATCGAAATGTGTGTGAGTACTTGCAAAAGGTACTCTAACATTCAAGTTAATGATAACAAATGATAGACTAATGTTTAAGATTTAACGATCATATCCGTAAAATTTACCCTTTATTTATATAGAGGAAGTATTGAAATTTAAGTAAAGAGTACTGACAGATACACAGAGTTAAATTCACAGAACCCTCACAGACCCTTCCACGGTGGATTCATTTGCTGACTCACCTTTGTTTTTGCCGACTCCCTCCAAATTTCTCACCCCTAAAATTTCCTTCTCTTGCTTGAGTCTCCTTCTTTCTTCTTCCTCTTTGTTTGCAATCGGTGATGGCTCTTCCATTAGGGACCCAAAATTTCACAAGCATTGCTCCACAACTTCATTGTTCTTCTCCGTTGGAAGATCTGCCATCAATCCTTCAACCCCCATTGTTCTTTGTCAAGGACCCATTGTTGGTGCTTTAGCCAGTATTATTATATTGCTTCACCATTCTCCGTTGAGGTAAGATTCTCACTCTCTCAATGCCATAATTCATCTTCATAGTCTCTTTCCCTTCCCCAATCCTCCACAAAATGTTATTAAAAATTCCCCAAATTCCCCCATATCTAAAGGTCCTTTATTTTTGCAGTAAGTTTTAGATTTTATCATTTTCGTTTTTCAGGTAAGGAGCATTTACATTCATTTTGACTCAATTTTGGTAACATGGTATGATTTTTTATTTAAAGAAAATGTCCATAATGAGTGTTTAAATATTGGAAGTAGCACTTTGTTTGGTCAATTCTCTTTTAATATTACACTACTAGAATATTAAAAAAAAAAATTGGCTTTCTTAATGGGGATTTGGGTCCTTTAACTAACATAAAATGCCAAGAGTTTTCTTAGACATTTTACTAATCTACATAATTTCTTATCTCTGATATTTGATCCTGCATTACCTTGATATCTTCCCTCATGTCATCGTATAGATACCTAATAACTTGCTTTATTTGGCCAACTCCCACATAAGTTTACTAGAACTTGTGGCATCACATTATAGCTCTTAAAAATTATGTAAATTGGTTGCAAGATATATCTCTTGATACGGTAGTAGAGATGTGTTTGATTGGATTTAAATTCATAACAAATGCTAGACTAATGGGCAGAGTGAGTTACAAGTGTTATCTGGGGAGCTAACTAGAACTATTCAACTTCATAATTTTGTTTCCTTCTTTTGCAGAAAACTTTGTGCTTTTTAAATTTGTTAGTGTTTTAGTTTATTAGTTTGAACTATCAGTGTTTTTTCCCCATAAGATCTATACTTATAATGTTTTTATCTTGAATGCGCATGCCAGTTCAGGATTTTTGTAGTTTGATTTTTGGGTCTCTGTACATGATCTTATTGTTGTATATGCCATTTTTTTCTATTTCCTTTTCAATTTTCCTGCTCTCATCATTTCAATGATTTGCATTAGTGAAAAAAGTAAGGTATTATAATTTTACAGTAGTGCAATTGTCATAGTGCAATTCTCAATATGGAATGCTGATGGCATCATCAGTCCCTCATCATTTCTAAACATGAGCTCAAAACATTCAACATAAATAGCAATTTGTTATTGCACTTTCAAAATGCAACTTCAACTACTTTAATTTGTTTTATGTGCTGCAATTTTTGTCTTTAAGGTCCTCATGGCCAAGTTGTGTGGCAAGCTCATATGAAGGATAAATGACAACTTTTCTCCATTTTCATTTTTCTTCCTGTTTTTTTAGATCATGATCGACTACGTCTGTCTCATCTACTTAGTGGGTTGCTAACATCCTTGGTTAGGCAAACTGCCATGAGGAGCACACTTGGAGGCATGGATATCTATTTGAATCATACAGTCTTAGGAAATAAGAATCCATTATTTTGGTTTAATGTGTATTCTTATTATGTTTCTACATGGGATTGTATCACTCTGTTTTTATCTAGAGTTTGAAGAGTTGAGCTCCCTTTTGTTGATTTATGTTTCTCATATATGAACTTAATGTCCAGATTAATGTGAATTCTATTTGTACACTTTGGGAAGTCTCCTATTTTAGGATAAATTCTATCAATTTTTTTTATAAAATAATGCATTAGTATTCTATTTTTTGTCTTGGTATATATATTTTCTATTTTAGTGTATTATGTGGTGGTTAATGTTGCGCCTTAAATCTTGGACACATGTTTTCAAGCATGCTTTTTTCTTCTTTTCTATGTTATTTCTACTATTTTTCCCTCACATCAAGCATGAGCATAATGAAATAGTTGTATAGTCTCTACATGACCAAGGATGAAATTACGGCTAGATAATACATAAATTGGAATAGAGATGTTTAAGTAAATGGCTTACTCTGTGAAACGAATAAGGGTAAATTTAACCAAATAAAAATGTCATTTAACCAATGAATTATATAATGTTAACCAATATTTCGAATTATTCTATGAAGTGAACATTGATAAATTTAACTAAAGAAGAATGTTCTTTAACCAACATTTTATATAATGCTAACCAATAATATGATGTCTTAGTCTATGAGGTGAATGGAGATAAATTTAACCAAATAATATTGTCACTTAACCATTCCTTTATATTATGTTAACCAATATAATGTCTAACTCTATAAATCGAACATGGATGAATTTAACCAATAAAAAAGTCATTTAACCAATCTTTCATATAATCTTAACAAATATCATAACCAACGAATAAGTGAACATGGATAAATTTCACTAAAGAAGAAGGTCATTTAATTAATCTTTAGTATAATATTAATCAATATCATGTCTTAATTTATAAACAAACATGGATAAATTTAACTAAATAAAAAAGTCATTTAACCATTATTTTATATAATATTAATCAATATTATATCTTACTCTATGAAGTGAACATGTATAGATCTAGGAAAATGATAATTGCACATCTTTTTTTACACCATCTTTACATTTGGTTAACAATGAGTAAATTTTTTGCTAATACAATATATTATTTGGTTAATGAGTTTTTGGTAATTGATTACTTATAGACTTGGTTAAGGATGAACAAATTCTTGGTTAATTTAGTATATCTTTTGGTTAATAGATTACCAGCTTGTAAATGATTGGTTACCAAAACCTATTAATTAAATGATATACTATATTAACCAAGAATTTGCTCATTGTTAACCAAGTGTAAAAATTGTGTAAAAATTTGGTGTTCAAATATCATTGTTGATAAATCTAATATTATTATTAACAATGATATTTGCACATAATTTTTTTTTCACTTGGTTAACAATGAGCAATTTTTTTATTAATACAGTGCATCATTTGGTTAATGAGTTTTAATAATCGATTACTTACGGACTTGGTTAACGATGAGAAAATTATTGGTTAATGAAGTATATCGTTTGCTTAATAGATTACCAGCTTGTAAGTTATTGCTTACAAAAACTCATTAACTAAACGATATATTGTATTAACCAAAATTTTACTCATCGTTAACTAAGTATTAAAATGGTGTAAAAAATGGTGTGCATTTAAATGCACACTATTTTGTTATGCCATTTTTACACTTTGTTAATGATGAGTAAAGTTTTAGTTAATACAGTATATCACTTGAATAATGAGTTTTGGTAACTGATCAATCAATTTGAGACACTTATGTTAGCTTTGTATTAGGCTTTATTAGATGTTTATTGTGCCCAATATTAGTGTTTTAGATGTGTTTAATGCTGTTGGGCTTCATTGGGTTTTAATGTAAATATTAGATAATTTTCGGATTTTGATGCATTTTGACCTTTCTTCCTTGGTTAGGCCATAACTTGGGACTCAGTGATCCAATTGAGGTGATCTTGGTGTCTTTGGAAAGCTAAGACAAGGATCTACAAGTTTCATGAAGAACTCAAGAGCTGGTTCGGACTTCTAAGGGCCCAAAATAGCCTTGTAATACAGAGTGAGTTTGCTGTCACGGAACCATCTGGGCAGTATGTACATATTGGACTATATAGTGGGTTATAGGCATCCTCTTGGGCTGAAACTTGGTCATTTGAAAGATAAGACCCATATCTCCAACTTCACTGAAGACCATTTTGTCAATAGATGTCGTTTTAGGCATGATAATGAAGTTACAAGTTGGTTTGAATTTGGAAACACGTTCTTCCAACCTAACTTGAGGTAGGTGCAGTGTTTTTGGCATTTCTGGAGTTCTAAAAGACCAAATGACATGATTCAAATTGGAGATTTTCAAGGAGACAACTGGCTACAACTTTGATGAAGACATCCAAGCCAAAATGCACCGTCTAGGTGATGAATTTGAAGCCAGAAGTCGGATAAGAGTTGTTGACTAAAAGCCACCAACCATACACCAACCCACCTACCATGCACCAACCCACCTACCATGCATCAAGCTTCCATTTTTGACAATTTTCATATTCTTGTAGCTTGTATTCGGATTATATACATGTACAAATTGGCTTCTAGGATTAGTATAAATAGACCCAACCTCTTTGTATTAGAAGCATTCAAATTTGAAGTAAGTTAGAATTCAATTTTGTAGTAAGTTTGAGTATTTGTTAGTTTTCTTTCTCTTCTTCTCCCTTCTCTTTAGAATTTCGTTTTTGTTCTTTAAATTCTGAGTTCTTCCTTCCCATCCATGGAAGGCTAGGCTCTCATAATCAATCCAAGGGATTAGCCATCTTGTTGTTTAATTTGGAGATCTTGTTTTGCTTGTTCATATTGCTTAATTGTTATTCAAGTTTCTCTTCTTCCTCTTTTGATTTTGATCTAGATTGAATTGCTTAATTTGATTTAGATGTTGATGTGGTAATAGCTTTATTATCATGTATTCAAGAGGATCACATAGAATAAACAATTTATTAAAGCTTTTTGATAGATTGTTTAGCTTGGTTAAATTCTGGATCTTAAGTTAATCTATGTTTGGATGGTGCTTACTTTATCTAACCTTGGTTAATTAAATCCTAGATGCTTATCTAGTAGAGGATTCTTGGATCATGTTGAGGCGTCTTGATGTGATCTAAGGCCAAGAACATGGTTAGCGATTAAGTGAATTCCTTGTGATCAATGATGGATTAAACTCAAGATCGGTAAATTTCCTTGGATTGGTTGTTTCTTTAGATTTATTTTCAACTTTAAGTCTTGTATTTTTATCAATATTGTTAATCAACAACAAAACCCCCCATTTTAATTATCTTGATCTGATTAAATCTTTGCTCTTTTTGGATCCTTGAGAGACGATTCGGTTCATGCTCTATACTACAAATTAGTTTGCGAATCGGTAATTTTTATTATTTGACGTGGTCTCGACAACCTCTTGTCAGTAACCAATCACTTACAAGTTAGTAATCTATTAACCAAATAATATACTTAATTAACCAATAATTTGTTCATTGTTAACAAAGTTTGTAAGTAATCGATTACCAAAATCTATTAAACAAATGATATATTGTATTAACTAAAAATTTGCTCATTGTTAACCAAGTATAAAAATTGTGTAAAAAAATGGTGTGCAAATATTATTGTTGATTATCTAAACAACAATAATATTCACTCACCACAAATTTTACACTACTTTTACACTTGATTAACGATGAACAATTTTTTGGTTAATACAGTATATCATTTGGTTAATGAGTTTTAGTGACCAATCACTTACAAGCTGGTAATTTATTAACCAAATGATATATTAAATTAACCAAGAATTTGTTCATTGTTAACCAAGTCTGTAAGTAATCGATTACCAAAACTCATTGACCAAACGATATATTGTATTAACAAAAAATTTACTCATTGTTAACCAAGTGTAAAAATGATGTAAAAAAATAGTGTGCAAGTATCTTTTTCCTTATCTAAAACACAATTCATGCAAGTAGGGCCAATGTCACGTTTTACTTATATATGAGAATTTTTTCCCTCTAATTTTTTTTATGTGAACCAAGGGGATTCCAGCCGCCAGCTAGAGACTAATCCCTTTTAAGGTAGAGAGATCACCTAAGTAGGTACAATATCTCCCAACAAAGCTTTTTCCATAAACACGGCCTAGTTTGAACCCATGACAGCATGGTTAAGGGACCCAGCTATCTACCAATTGTACTGGACCTTGTTGGTTTTCCCTCCAAATTTTTACTCGTTTTTTATATAGCCTTGTTTTTTATGTATTCAAAACTTGTTTAAAAAAGTTTAAATCCAATTCAAATTTCCATTATATTGCCAAGTCCGTAAGTAATCAATTACCAAAACTCATTAATCAAATGATATATTGTATTAATAAAAAATTTGCTTATTGTTAATCAATTGTAAAAATAGTGAAAAAATAATGTGTAGATATCATTGTTGTTTATTTTATTTAAGTGATAAATTTCACTACTTTAAATTCTCAAATTTATATTAATAAAAATACCAATTACTTATTTACTTATTAATAAGTGTCATCAATGAAGATCATATATATCATAGTTTATGTAAATTGTTAATATTTTTTATATTAATTAAATATTAATTATACTTATTTACCTATTATAATAAACAAATAATCTGATAAAAGTTTAATTTAGAATATTATTAATCATAATCAAATACTTCAAGTTTTATATTTTTGTAGTTATTATTATTATTATTATTTTACATCTTCCTAGTCACACAATATGCTAAATATGAAGTGAATATAATGTTAACTAATATCATGTCACAATATATGAAGTGAATATGGATAAATTTAACTATAAAATAGTCACATTTAACTATTAATTTATACAATGTTAACCAATATAATGTCTTAATATATGAAGCAAGCAATAATAAATTTAACCAAACAAGAGTTTCATTTAATCATTCATTTATACAATGTTAATCAATATAATATCTTATTACATGAAGCAAACATGGATAAACGTCATCAAACAAGAAGGGCATTTAACCACTTTTTTATATAGTGTAATCAATATCAGGTTTTAATGTATGAAATGATCATGGATAAATTTAACCAAATAATAATTACAGTTAACCATTAATTAATATAATGTTAACTAATATAATGTCTTAGTATATGAACCAAACAATGATGTCATTTAACCACACAATAATATCATTTAACAATTTATTTATATAATTTTAACCAATATAATGTCTTATTATATTAAGCAAGCATAGATAAACGTAACCAAACAAGAATGACATTTAACCACTCTTTTATATGGTGATAACCAATATCATGTCTTAATGTATGAAGTGAACATGGATAAATTTAACAAAACAGTAGTCACATTTAACCATTAATTTTAAAAAATTTAAATAATATAATGTCTTAGTATAAAAAAAACAAACAAGAATAAATTTAACCAAATAATAATGTCATTTAATCATTCATTTATATAATGTTAACCAATATAGTGTCTTACTATATGAAGCAAACAGGGGTAAATGTAACCAAACAAGAAGGATATTTAACCACTTTTTATATAGTATTAACCAATATCATGTCTTAATGTAGAGATATATTTAACCAAACAATAGTTACATTTAACCATTAATCATTGGAATACACCTTAGTTTACAAAGTAACCAGTGGATCCATTCTGTACCATCCTAATAAACATTGTACATTATATATAAGTTACAAAGTAATCTACAAATTCATAGCTCACCATTTATCCAAAAATAATGCATGGTGATTCTTTAACTTCGTTTATATGACTTCTTTAGCAATCCTATGTACTTCTATTTTTCTTCACTACACAAACAACCCACTCCAAAAAACAAATAGTGGGTAATTTGTTGAACACATCTTCTGTCGAACAAAAAATAAGTAATCTGTGCTTGTACTATGCAGGGTAGAAAGCAAGTAAATCAAGTTGTATCTCATCCACCTGCAATCCCAAAGTAGTTATTATAAGTGGACACTCATAGGATTAAACCTTATGTTTCATTTAGATTAATAATATTCATTGTAGTAATTATTGTAGTATATAAGGAAATTAGATAGTATGCCACACTGACTAATATTTCAAACCTGCAATTGCAACTCAGTATTTGCAAGACTAAAGTGTTGCTGACTACTTTGAAACTTGTCATTTGGGGTTGCCTACAAACATAAAAGTGTTGATAATAATGAATGCCATAAAACTTAACTACAAAGTTTGAAAATTGTGGATATGATAAAATCACTATGAGCTATAGAATAACCTGTGAGAAAAGGGTGTATTGATGTTGTAAAGTATCTAGAGAAATCATAACCTCATTAGAGCAAGAGCCTAGTGTGTTTTCTTGTGAACAAATATTTAATATTCTAGCTATTGTTCCTGGGGTGTAGTTACTTAATGAACCTAAAGTTGCATCATTGCTTTTTTTGGTTAACTACTTTGTAAATCAGCCTATATCATAAACAAGCATCACATAGTAATAAACTTTTTTTTTCTTTTATAAATACACATAACAAACCCATCATGAGAGTCAAAACTAAAAATTCAATAAACACAAATAGGGTACTCAATATACATGTAGATTGTATGAAAATTACTATCATTTATTGAACTTAAATTTGTACCTATAAGTAGAGTTTTTTCACATTAAAGAACTGCAGAAATATATTGTTAAGTCTAGACATATCAACACAAATGTTAAGTATTGTTATAATTTAAAAGTGCATCAATTATAATGGACAACATCCAAGTTGTACAAAGATCTGCAGTGATCTTAACACCCATACCATGCTTTTAGTATCCATTCTTTTTTTTTCGTCTTTAAACTAATTTCTCCACAGCTGAGATATTTCTCTTGCAAAGTGGGAGTCCTTTTCTACGAACACGATTAGGACTTAACACCTTGTCAGTTGAGTCCACAGTTTTCTCATAAACATCATTAGTTGTTACACTAAATCTTGGTGCAACCAATTGACTTGAGTTCCTCAAAGAAATTGACAATGCTTCAACTTTATTCCTTAACTCATAGAGAGTATCTTTTACAATAACACTAGTTTCCTCAAATTCAGAAGCCACTTCAGCAACACCGTCAAATTGCCTAGTGAGTACATCAAATCTTTGCATTTGTGGTTTTAGTTGCTTAACATCATAACTGGTTTTGATCAAAGTATATCTCCTTTTTAAATTCTTTCTCCATTTATCCAACATATATTGACATGGTACCTCTGCCACTTGCTCTTGAGATAATATAGAAAGCGAATGCTTACAAATTATCCCTTTGAACTCAAACAAGCGGCATGTACATTTTACATCACATTTCACCCTATCAAATATGACTTCAAACATGGCTTTCCTACGCTTACCTGCTATTGTTACATCTTCCATAATATTATACTGACAAATAAAGCCTTCATCATTGGTAATATGTACACTGCAGTCAGCTTTTCCAGAAAACTCTTTTTGAACCTCTAAGAATTTTGCATGAGTATAGGCAGCTTGAAATTGTGGCTCAAATGGAGAGTTAGTGGTACAAGCAAGAGTGCTAGAAAATGAACGAAAGTCAGCTTCAAATTCTTTCTCCGCCTTATCTTGCAAAGCATTGTCATATTGATCGACAAATTGCTTCAAAGTTGTTTGAGAATGCACATATCCGACAAAAAAGGCATGCATGCTTTCACTACGTTGGGTGGTGGACATTCCAGCCCCAAAATCACCTTTTACAAATGCAGGAACCCAACGACGTCGCTCAAAGAATAGTCCTTTTAACCATTCATTCTCTTCTAGACCATAATCCTCTATAATCTTCTTCCAATGCAACTCAAACTCATTAATACTGAGTGAGTCACATATAGCATTGTGCAAATGATAACTTATAGCCTTAAACTGAGTATTGTTTCCAAATTTTTGAGGCACCTTTTTCATTATATGCCATAAACACCAACGATGTCGTGTGGAGGGAAACACCACTTCAATTGCTTTCTTCATTGCAAGACATTGATAAGTTATTATGCCTTTTGGGGCAATAGAATTCATGCAATTTAGCCATGATTTAAACAGCCAAACAAATGACTCTGTGTCTTCAAATGATAATGATAATAACCCACAAACAAGAAGTATAAACTGACCATGATGGTTTACTCCAACAAAAGCAGCAAAAGGCATGTCATATTTGTTAGTGAGATATGTAGGATCAAATGTCACCACGTCACCAAATGATTCATAAGCAGCACTATTCCTTGCATCAGCCCAGAAAACAGCTCTCACGTGCATGCTTCCATCCAAGTCAAATACATAGAAGAAGTTGTTGTTTTGTTCTCGCATCCTTACAAAATACTTATGAAGGGCGTCACCATCTCCGTCCTTCCCAATCAGTCTTCTTTCTTTCTGGATGTGATTTCTTACATCCCTTTCACGAAATGTAAGATTATCATAACCCCCGGCTTCAACAACTAAAGATCGGAAACACTTGTTTATTCGTACCCTAGCTCGATCCTGTAGGTCCAATTTCCTCGCCACATGCATGTCAATCTTAATATTGTTTCTAAATAACCTGGCTTTACTTGGACTTATCTCATGATTATGAGTAAGCACAACTGTGCTAATATGGTACCCACCATCTTTAGATAAATTCACATTGATTCTAGCTTCACATTTTAGTTTCATTGATGGAACATTTCTAACATAGTTTTTGTTGCTAGCTTTACTACTCCCTTCTCTAGAACATGCAAGGACCAAATTTTTTACTTTTCCATCGGCTCCCTTTTTTGAAGTTCTTGTCATGAAGCCAAAACCTTCTTGATTAGCATAGTTTTGATAGTATGATCTCACTTCTTCCACTGAATCAAATGTCATTCCTTTTATTGGAGGTCTAACAACACCATTTTCATTTGAATTTTTGACTTCATCATGCCTATTTGCATTAGTATCTACTGGTAATGGTGAATCATCATCAGCATCCATTTTTCTGAAAGCAGTGCAACTATGTCAAATTTTAAGAAATGAAGCCTGAAAGTAGGAAAACAAAAAGTTAGATGACAAGTTCATATTAATAACAAATTTGGACTTTAAAACTGAAAAGTAGGAAAATATAAAGTTAGATGATAAATCATGGGAGAATGACCCTTAAGGTTGGTTTGGAAAAAAGTATCCTTATTTGGTTCTTAGATAAAATTAACCAAGTATTAAATAAATTTAACCAATAATTTACATATAGTTAACCATGTATCAAGTATCAAAATGAAGATAAATTATTAGTTAATTGTATGTATATTATTAGTTAAATTAGTTGAATACTTAGTTAATTTTATCTAAAAACCAAATGGGAATATTTTTCTACCAAACTAACCTAAAGGGTCGTTTTCCCATAAATCATTTACATAACACAAGAAATTGTAGTTTCATGATGCTCTATCACTATTTTAAAGTCCTTTTACATTCTTTACTTTGAAAACAAATAAAAAAAATTGTAAATACGTTAAAGCCCAATAGTAAATACCTTGATATAAGGTGATAATTACTTGAAAGCTAACTATTAACTCATTCAACCATCCCCAATAAAATGAACCTTACTTATCTATTAAGAACATCAATTAATGTTGACATCAATTCTTGATATTTACCATGATAGCAATTGAAGGATCAGATTCAAAATAGAAACTTCATACAGATCAGGCTCTAAAGTAATAATCCAATCCACTCTCCCATCCCAATTTGAAAGCAAGTAGATGAGAAAATGTTTCAAGCACGATTAAGCATTAACTTCGACCATGAAACATAGTGTTTAGTCCAACACATGATATGATAAAAATAACAAATATAAGAAAAAATTAAAGGAGATTCAAATAAACAATCAAGAATTATAATGGCAATGCCTAAATGAAAATGCAAGAAAGAAACTTTATCCAGTATTGCAAAGTGATCCTAGACAACATTTTAATTCATAAGAACCTAGAGACGACCAACACTAGAATAGAAGACAAATAGCCATACATGTTCGGTTACCTTACCAATCTATTGAACATCATAATTGACATTCATTGCCCAATAACATGTAAATTAGAATAATAGTCCATCAAAAAAGGCATCGTTTTTAATAATCAACTTCAAAGATAAAAAGGAGGGGGGCAATGAATTGTTCTCTAAATTGATAAAGACAAATAAAAAGAAGAAAAAAACAACAAACTTAACTCAAAAAATCAAAAAGGGTTTAACCCTAAAACCCATAAACTCTAAAGCTACATGAAAAATTCATAATCAAACGTTCTTTGTGCTTCTAATCATGAACTTGGGGGAAAAAGTCTCTATAGTTTCCTTTCTTACATTTTCTAGCATACCCTCAGTAAATAAAGCAAGATAATTGAGAGAGAAAGAGAGAAGAGAGAGATACAATGAGTATAAAGTTACATAGCAACAAACACAATTAGAGAGTAAAAAAAGGAGAAAAGAAGAAAACAACACGGTGAGAGGGAAAATGAGAGAATCATGAGCGGGGGAGAAAAAGATGATACATGCTGACTTTTTTGTTGGTGGTGGATGAGTTAGCAAATAAGTACACCGTAGAAGGATATGTGAGGGTTATGTGAGTTTTAACTCTGTGTAAATAGCATTTCTCTTAAGTAAAATCACTACTACTTCCATCTGGTCATTTATCTGGGGGGATTTCTCAAGTGGGATTCTCTTGATTTTATTTTATTGAGCAGGTCCAATTAGCTATTGCTCCTGAAGTCGGCCCATGAGTCTAGCCTAATTGTCACATTACCGAACAAGTTACCATGATAAGATTTATTTTATTTTGTAACTATATGGTCAAATTTTAAAACTAGTGTAAAACTAACGTAAAAAAAAAGGAAATACCCACAAATCACTAACCAGTTTTGTTTCTATTTGTTTGTCACCAGACACATTTACTCCTCTTTTTAAATTTATGGCCTTCTTTCTTTAATAGAAGTGGCAATGACTCTCACAATTCCCCCACCACCCCACTACCAGTATAAGATTTATTTTGATTTGTGATTAATAATGATCAAATTTTAAAACTAGTGTGAAAGTAAATGAAAAAAGTGATATCAACATATCACTAACCTCTTTTTTTTCCCTCTTTCTTTGTCACCACACAAGTGCATTCCCCTTAAATTTATTATATTATTTCTTTAATAGAGAAGTGGCAGATATTCTCATCTTTCTCCCACCACACCACTACCAGCGTACGATTTATTTTATTTTGTAATTAATTATGAAAATTTTAAAACTATTGTAATGATTATGTTAGCTATTTATGAAAGAGTACCTAATCCTCCCCTATTTCGCATTTCAATAAGTGCCTAGGCAAGATCTAACGGTGCTTATTTGGTATACATCCACGAAGGAAGAAAAAGAATAATCTTCGAACAGTACTAATTCTAACATGTTAATGCAGCCAAACCAAGGGCTATATCTCATCTCAGCAATGGGATTCAACATCTACACAAACATTCTTGGTGTCTTGGTCTTATTTTCCAGCATTTGTTTACTCTCGGGTTCTTCTATGGACTCCATTACCTCATCCAAATTCATCAAAGACCCTGAAACGTTGAGCTCCACTGAGTTTAAACTAGGATTCTTCAGCCCTGAAAATTCAACCAATCGCTACTTGGGAATCTGGTATTTGTCTGAATCGGCTGTCATATGGGTAGCAAACAGAAACCAACCTGTCAGGGATTCTTCAGGGCTTGTCACCGTATCAGAGGATGGAAACCTAGTGGTATTAAATGGACAGAAGCAGACACTTTGGTCTTCCAATGTGTTCAATATCTCTCTCAATTCAATTGCTCAACTTTTAGATACTGGAAACCTTGTCTTGAAAGATAACACCACTGGAATGATACATTGGGAGAGTTTCCAACATCCTTCTGATTCATTTGTGCCAAAGATGAAACTTTCTTCCAACCGAAGAACAGATGAGAAAGCAAAGCTTACCTCATGGAAAAGCCTTTCTGATCCATCCATAGGCAGCTTCTCTGCTAGCCTTGAACGCCTAAATGCTCCAGAAGTGTTCATATGGAATGGTTCTCGCCCATATTGGCGCTCTGGTCCATGGAATCGTCGGGTATTTCTAGGATTGTATTGGTTCAGAGCTTACGATTCGTATCTTGATGGATTCAACTTACGAAGCGAGCAGGATAAGATTTCTATAACATTTGATCTGGTAAATAAGTCTGATTTTGCAGTTTTCAAGTTGGATTATATGGGACAATTGTTTGTAACTGGTTGGCGAGACCAAAAGAAAGTTGGGGTTTGGATTTCTCCAAATAGTTACAATGAGTGTCATGTATATGGCCGATGTGGGGAATTTGGAAGCTGCGATATGCAGAGTTCACCAATTTGTACATGTTTGAGTGGGTTTGAACCCAGGAATTTAGAGGAATGGAACAGGCAAAATTGGACAAGTGGATGTGCGAGAAAGGCACCACTGATGTGTGAGAGGTTAAAAAATGGAGGTGAAGCCGACAAACAAGATGATTTCCTGAAACTGGAGATGATGAAAGTTCCTGACTTTGTAGAGAGCTCACACGTTCAGGAAGAGAAATGCAGAACACAGTGCTTGGAGAATTGCTCCTGTGTAGCATATGCATATGATGATACCATTGGCTGCATGTCTTGGAGTGTTAACTTAATTGACATACAGAAATTTCCGAGTGGAGGAGTTGATCTTAACATACGTCTATCCAATTCAGAATTTGGTACCTTACTTTCTCCTTTATTCGTTAGTATCTAAATTTTTTCAAAAAAAAATTCCTGTATTGTATATTGTTTCACATTGATTATGCAGTCAATAATGAAAAAAATGAGAACAAAAGGAAGGGCAAGGCTGCAGGAATTGCAATCACAGTGACAATCGGAACGATCATCGTTGCTGTCTGTGCGTTTTTCTTCTGGACGCGGGCCGCGAAACATGCAGGTATGTCTATATAAGAAAACTTTACACTGATAAAAAAATTAAATCTATACAAGAATATACTAGAAGATTGAAATATAGAGTATATACATTCAGCCAGAACTTCTTAACATCATACTTTCCGAAGATTGAAATATAGAGTATATGATCAAAAAAGTATACAGTCAGAACTTCTTAACACCATACATTCATAATCTTGTGCCTTCAACATCAAGGCTTATGTTTGGCAAAACCAAAAAATTTTAGCACTGTAATCGGATTTTCTGTATCGAAACTTTTAACTTTTAAGTATAGAATTGGGGACTTGTTATGGTACTTAATTTTTTTTAAGGTACAAATACTCTAAATTAGTTGTTATTATTTGATAATTCTCACAATAAATATTTGGAGTACAACCACGATTAGATTATAAACGCCACTTATGCCACTGAATTGGTTGGTAGGTGGCATTTGGGTTCAACTTGCGCTATTATTATATGACACATATTATAATATGATTTTATAAATTTCTTTATTTGTAATATTAATATATATTTTAAAATAAGTACTTCTATATTTTTTATGATAATTTTACATTAAAAATAATTTTATCTAACATTTTCTTTAAATAAAATTTAACTTTTAAATAAATATTTTCAAACACCAAACTCATTAATTCATTCAAAAGTATTTCTAAAATAAATTAAAAATATTTTACTTAAAATAATTATATACCAATACTCAATCATGGTATAAGTATCCTAAGAATAATATGTTAAAAAGCTTAACTCACTACAAATATAATAATAATAATAATAATAATAATAATAATAATACTCACCGGGTTAAAAAAATGTAACAAACTTGAATTAAAGTGTCTCTGCTCTCCCTTGGGTTCATCGTTTCGAGAATGGACTGTGATTTCTTCCATTGAAACTTGAAAAGTGCAAGTCTCTGTTGGAGTTGGAGGGATGCACCGCAGCAAAGAACCCTAACAGATGAAGACAACAAGGCCTGCCATTAGGCACTGTAACGCCTACACTTTTGTGATGGCTTGATTTTGATCATAATTATTTTACGAGACATTCTTGCTTACACTTGGTGTAAGCTTTTTGCTTCCTCCGTTTAAATCTCTACCATCAATTTTATGTGAGTTTCACTAGCTGTGTGAGTCCCATTAATAATCAAATGGTGGTAATCCTCCTAGAGGGAGAGAAATCATTTACTCTGGGAAGAAGTAACAATTTTCCGTATTTTACACAAAAGAAGGGGGGAGGGACAGTTTCACTTTTTGATTGCCATTTAATTTGGAATTTGAGTTAATTACGTCGTAGAATTGTATGTTGTGACAAAAAACACAGGAAAATCACATTCAAAAGGTCAAACTGAAAGCATAACTGGAGACATAAAACAAATTAAACCCAAGGAGCTCCCCCAACTAGATTTTGATCAGATTGTAACTGCAACAAACAACTTTCACACATCTAACAAGCTTGGACAAGGGGGCTTCGGTCCAGTATACAAGGTACTTTTTTTCCTTCTCTCAAGTACTGTCATCTTTAGCTTTTCATTTATTTTTCAAAAAACTTTCACTCTTTCTTTTAGGGAGAATTGCAAAATGGACAGCAAATAGCAGTTAAAAGACTCTCAAGAACCTCAGGACAAGGGTTAGAAGAATTTACGAATGAGGTTTTAGTGATTTCTAAGCTTCAACACCGCAATCTTGTGAAACTTCTTGGTTTTTGTGTCCAAAGAGATGAAAAGATGTTGATTTATGAGTACATGCCAAATAAAAGTTTGGATGCGATTATATTTGGTAAGTTTTTGTTAATGCTCTCTTTATTATTTCTGTTCACTTTCCTTCCTTGCCAACAAATAAGACAAGCGTGAAACGATTTTGGGACCATTTTTTTCTTCTAAAGTATGTTCACTTAGTGAAACTATTTTCATTCCTAATGTGTTCCGTTCATTGTACATGATTATACACCTTTTTTTATTCTTTTAGATCCACAAAGAGAGATTATCCTAGATTGGAGAAGACGCTTTAATATAATTGAAGGAGTTGCTCGAGGTCTGCTTTACCTTCATAGAGATTCTAGATTAAAAATTATTCATAGAGATTTAAAGGCAGGTAATATCTTATTGGATGAAGAGCTGAATCCAAAAATATCAGACTTTGGCTTGGCAAAGATATTTGCAGCTAGTGAAGATGAGGCCAACACTAGAAGGGTTGTTGGAACATAGTATGTATGCATTCTTTTCTATTTCATTATTGTTTCATATTAAATGCTGTGATATTTATTGCTACATGATCTAAATGCAGTGGTTATATGTCCCCTGAGTATGCAATGGAAGGTTTAGTTTCAGAGAAATCAGATGTCTTCAGCTTTGGGGTTTTGTTATTGGAGATTGTTAGCGGGAGAAAAAACACTAGCTTTTATAATAATGAGCTGTCTCTAAGCCTATTAGGATTTGTAAGACTCTTAACTTTGCGGACTAACTTATTTGAGTTACTTTTATGTTTATTTAGCAACTAGCATTGATGCTTCATTTAATGCTTTTAGGCATGGAAATTATGGAATGAAGAGAACATAATACCTCTAATAGACTCAGAGATATGTGTTCCAGAATTTCATACGGATATTTTGAGATGCATACACACTGGACTTTTGTGTGTGCAAGAATTTGCAAGAGACAGGCCAACCATGGCCACTATAACTTCAATGCTTAACAGTGAGATCGCGGATCTTCCTCCACCAAAAGAACCTGCTTACACTAGAAGGCAAGCCATATTGAGTGCGAAATCCCCTCAAACTAGCAATGGAATGTCCTCCCTCAATAACATTACCATCACAGAATTCCAAGGCAGATGAAAATGGGGCCAGTATATTTCTTTCTCGAATGTGCTAATTTCATCATTGAATAAACTATATGAAGATTGTTATAAGATATTAAGCCTTGTGTTAGTCACACCCCGCCATTCATCTTGTAATTTTTAGACTTTGTTAATAATGAAGTACTTTATTAAATGAATGAAGCTTCACCTTAAAGATCCTCTTGAGGATAATGTGGTCCCGTAGATTTACCTGATAGTGTCTACCTCAAAAATCTGCAGATCGACGCACATACTTGTAACAAAATGGTTAAATGTATTATGCCCTTATATTACCGTACGTCTTCTCCTCTCGTCCATTATTTGGAACACACTACTGTTTCTAATATATGATTATCCAAATTGTCTGTTTTAGAATTTTCCCGCATGGAGCAGTTCATGATATATAGAAAAACAAATTCTTAAGAAGCGTTTCAGATGAACCTCTACACTTTCCAGGTGCACAGGTACGAATTCCCTCTAGTTAGTAATCCTCCCAAAGAGATCCCATGTTGTTTAAGGGTTAGTTGAATAGCCTTAATGGAAGGAGACATCCATTTGAGGTAATTTTTTAGGAGAGATTTCTACCTCTCCCCTAAAATTTCAGATATGTCACTAGCGTTCTAACCGATATTATTGAAGCAACCTAATTTTACTATCATTTTTGCTAAACTATAAAAGAAAATATTAGGAAGGCATTTGTTGGGCCGTGGTATAAGTGGACTGAAGCACAAGATGAAGTAAAGGCATTATGGTTCCACGAACTGTAGGTAATTGTAGGTTTTGCATGTACTGTCTGGATTCTTTTCCGTTGATTATACTGGATTTTACCTTTGCAAGTTATATTTGGATTTCGATGTCTGCAAGTTATAATTAGGACAGTTATGGAGCTAAATAAGCCATGCAAAGTGGCTTTTTAACATATCGAAATGGCTTATTCACAAGGAACAACATGTCAAAGTCATGCTGATTTATATCTTTTTCAGTCTGGCTTATCGTGTCTGTCTCTTATATAGTTCAGTCCGTGTCTTTCTGTCTCTAGACATCATGTGAAAAACAAATCAAACCATGATTGATGTGAATCAGGTGATGGACAACCAGGCAACCACCAGGCACCTGTATTGCTCCTCTGCAAACCAAATAAAAAACACACAATTCAAGCCAAAAAAACATGCATAAAAAACGTGTCATATTTCAATTTTAACGATTTTTCTATTTTTAACTTTTATAAAAGGGTAAAATGCTTAAACACTCATAAAAATGATCGTTGTTAAATAAAATATTATCGATCATCAAGGATGGATCCAAAAAATATGTGTTGCGGCCTAAAAATAAGTATTAAATAAATAATAATTGAAAATTAATTATATGTCTCCTTAATTTTATTTTTCTTAATAGAATTCATACATCTGAAGAGAATCCAGACTATTTATTTATTTTTTCTAACATTCTAATTAGGTTATTCTTTCTATGTGATTACATTACTTATTTCATTATTTTATTCACATATTTTAAAAGTTATATATAAAAGCTTTAGAATTTTCATGACAATTAACACTACTACATTATTAGAAAATATTTGGAGATCAAAATGTTAGGAAATTATGTCCAATAGAGTTTGCTTTAATTAATTTGTTATAAATTACATACATTATAATAAAGTTGATCCCGCACGTCTTAAATATGTATAAAGTTGTATTGGGTTTATGTAATTTGAATGGACAAATTAAAATGGGGGCAAGATTTGTTTCAAAATTTCAATATATATATAATTTGAAACGATGGGATTTCTCAGAAAACAAATAGTCAAATATAGCTACCAACATGGTGTAGCACAAGTGGAAGATACTTTGGCCCCTTAAGCATATGGTCAGGGGTTCGATTCCTGACTCATGTGTAAGAAAAAATATTTGTTGGGAGAGGTCAACCTCTTAAATAGATATCAGTTCCTCGAGGGATTAATCCCCACAGTCGCGTACAGGAGATACCCTGCGAAACCAAAAAAAATAGTCAAATATAGCTCATAATTTCTAATTTCGGTTCTGTTAAATAATAAAGAGGTTAAAATAAAAGGATTAAGTGAATTATTCTGAATTAGGATTTAAAAATGCATTTAGTTAATATCGGAAACTATTGGTCAATAAATTTGTTCATGGAGCAATGTTAGATATACAACTCTTTTCATATACAAAATATTACACTCATTTATGCATAATTAATTAACATCCAAATTTATATAGGGTCACATTGTTACTTTTTTATATAGACTTGCATGCAATTTAATGACTCTACATACTATTTTCTTTTGTATACCAAAAAGTTATCCACCTAATATAATATTTGTATGTATAAAAAGTGTAAGAGCCAAAATAAAAGTTGGAGAAAATCAAACATGAGTTAAATAAAAATTTTCCTGCACTACTAATTACAACTTGAAACTGTGGGGAAGCCAAGGCCCCCACTGTTGGCCACTAACTTTCCTAATAAAATTGTGAATCAATATTCTATGATGTTATGAATAATATTGAAAAGTAGATATCCAAAAGTTATTAAAGGAAACTATTGTCTGATCATGATTTGATTTGGATTTAATTATATGGAAACTTGTATATATTTGATTAGGATTTGATTATAGGGGAACTTTGTATCTCTGATTATGATTTGATTTGGTTTTGATTACCTCATTCTTGAGTTATAAATACCCTTTGGGTGACATATGTTAGACACATCTTTAATATTGATCAACTACATTCTCTCTAGATATTTCTTCTCTATCTCTTGAGTTGTTTATGCTTATTTTTATATATAACATGTTATTAGCATGAAAGCTACCATCAAAATCTGAGTGGCGGCCTAATTAATTTCATGAAGGTTCTATTCAAAAAGTAATGTTTTTTTATCACTCTTTTTGGATTAATCTAATTCATGGCCTTATTCTTTCTTATGGCTTCTTTCATATTATTTTCAATATGAAATATATTTTGTATTTCATCTATGGAGATTTTATTTCTAAATATTCTTCATTGTCGTAATTTTCATATTTTGTCTTATATTAAATTTTGTTGCTCTCGATAAATTCTGTAAGAAATTCCTTACCATGGGTCATCATTGATTTTGAGATTCATCTTAATGTTATGAATCTTGGAAATAATACAAAATGATGGAAATCAAGTATCCCTATAGAATTGCACAAAATTAATGATATTTATTGGTCATTATTTTAAATGAAAATTGTGTTATAGTTCTTGAAGAACTAAACCTTTAGACCATGATTGAAATATGAAAAGATCTAGTCGATCTTTGAAATAATTTCAAAGAAAGATATAACCACTAAGAAAGAGTAATACAATAAGTGACCAATAGAAACAAGACATCTTGTTAAATGTTAGTTTCCTATTGGCTAGTCAAGGTTCCAAATAATGATTAGGTTAATGTTATGTGTTAAATTTTTATTGGTTGGCAATTAATAAGCTTATTGAAGTGTTAGTTTTTTATTGGTTGATTCTTTAAGTAATGATTAATGATGAAAAATGGTGACTTTCTATTGGTTAATTCCTTAAGTAATGATTAGCTTGCTAGTAGCCAATAGAAATGAGACACCTTGGTGCTAAATGTTGTTTTTCTATTGGTTATTTCTTCATGTAATCATTAGTAATGAATTAGCCAATAGAAACAAGACAAGTTTAGGGATAAATGTTGAATTCTTATTGTTTAGCATTATTTAAGAATAAAAGTGTAAGCATATGATTGGTTAAGGTGTCAAGTAATGATTAGGCTAGTTAAATGTGTTAGTTTCTTATTGGTTGATCATTAATACACTTCTCTAAACTACTAGAACCAAGAAGCAACGAAATCTAAAAGAGAAAAAAGAAGAAAAATAAAATAAAAATAGGAAAAACTAGGAAAAAATGCTTAAAATAACCAAAAGCTTGGATTTGCTTCAAGGTTTCAAAAACTACCAAGGAACAAGGAAGAAAATCACCTTAGCATCTTCAAACTCCACGTGAAAGAGGCAGGAGTTTAAATACCCTTAATTTCTTTATTTTTTAAGTATGGAGTTTTGAAGAGATTTACACACTACTAAAAAAATGTGTTTTAGAGACAAAAAAATTCCACCGCTAAAAGTTTCAAATTCCTTGCTAAGCATGTCAGCGACGGAAATAGTGATGTAACAGCATCCATTACTAAAACAAGCGTTGCTAAATTGTTTAGAGGCAGAAATTAATTAGCGAAAGAAAATTTCGTCTCTAATTTATTTATAAAAACACCATTGCTAATATTAGACAAAATTTTTGTCTAAATTTTTTATTTTTGAATATCAACAACTATTTTTTCTATTGCTTAATCCGTCTTTGAAAAATAGAGAAGTGTAAAAAAAAGTATTTAGTTTTTATCAAAACTGCAGCTACATGCTTTTTTTTTAATCAAAAAAATTGCCATTATTCTACTCTAAAATGGATGTCGAAAGATCTCAACATTTGGGTTCTTTTAAATTTCATGCATTAGCCAAAATAAACAAAAAAGAAATACAAGAAGAAAGTTTCCATCGATAGACCAAAAAGCCAAAACCCATTCCCCAACTCCATTAACTAATAAACATTCAAATATAAGGAAACTACAATTTTATTTATAAAAACAAATCTCTATAGATGCTGAGGTATTATTAAAGCAAAATAAGATATAAAGAATTATACATCGTGCAAGGCCAGTGTTTCCATGCACCACAAATGTTTATGAGAACTCAAATATTATCCCAATCAGATCATTTCACCCCAAAAAAATAGTTCATTGGTTGCATGCAAGGAGGCAAGCACAAGCACAAACAAAACTACAATTCGCTATGGTAGATCAAGGCATCACGCACAAAAATATGGCAACATTAACATAATGAACTAAAAATATTAAATATGAGAATAAATAATGACTTTGTAGTGTTAAATACAAGACCTAGGCCTCTAAAATATAGAAAACAATGTTCAAGTGGCAATGGCATAAGATGCAGTGGCCAGAACACCAAGTTATATATTGTGAATAGATATAATAGAAGAAGGCATGTTGCTTTGTTGTCTCATGAGCCTCTTAACTCCAACTCGCAGCTCCACATTTTTACCCCTACAATATAGAATGCAACACAAAGCCACCACAATACTTAGGTCACGGGCAATTGAAAGAAACGGCCAAAATAAGATAACATTTCTTCTTTTATAATCGAAAAGAAAAGTAAAAAATAAAGAGGAATGGGGAAACTCTTTTGGCAATTCCCATTATATTCTCACATAAGGTGTGAACTATAAGGTAAACTCGTCAAATCATATAAAAATTACTATTTTTTTTCTTTTGTTTTAGTAAAAAAATATTTATTAAGGATGATATAATATGGTTCCTATTCCCACACCGCAAAATACAATTTGCTAACTTATTAGGTGCACCAAACTTTAGCTATAAGATTAAGCCACATTTTAAATGGAAAATACGATAATCAAATAAATAAATAAAAAAAGGAATAAAACCAAATGAGACAAAATACAATCAATGCCTAGGTTCCTATGAAAAGACGATTCACCAAATCAAAGAACAAATATTAATTTAAAACTTTGCCTTGGTGGAATGATGTTAGGGTTAGAAAGAAAATGGAATTCATGATAACTATATTATCATATAAGACAAGCATGAAAATGGGTATGGAATAATCAATATTTAAATGCAACCCACTTACAATTAAAACAAAAAACTCCATTTTAATACTTATTGCTGGGAAAGCCATCTAGTTTAGGGAGCTATACCGTCCATTGGTGGCCTGGTATTCAAACAATGAATGAAGGTCCAAATGTGCAAGCATGATCCAAAAAGTACTTTATATTTTCCTTCCTGTAAGAGCCGCAAAGCTGCTAGTTTTGTTAAACACTTGCAAGATAGAAAAAGCAAAAACCACCACATTGAAATCCATGAAGAATGATATACATACATTGGAGACAAAAAAATGGAAGGTTCAATATAGCACCAGCATCAAAGAAAGCTGCCCTATGGCGTGTGTCTTCAACCTCTGTGACATCACAAGGTCAAACAAGCTTGTTGCAAACCAATGTATTTTAGAAGAGGGCATATACAAATACGATACAACCAACATATAAATGCATACCACCAAGATGCGATGCAGGTATTGAAAGTGAATTCACCGGATGAGTCTGTTAGTTTTAGAAAGGATGATTAATTATGAGTTTAGTTTGTAAGGAACAATAGTTGTAGAAAAGGAAATTTTATTGATGGAATGAGATACAAGGCTATTAGCAAGTATGTATAGTCTTGATTGCTTTGACTTTGGTTTTGACTTTCACCAATTGTGCAAGTGTTTTGCCTATTTATAGTAGTTCTACCTCCTCAATGGACGGTAGAGATTAAGCCAAGTGTACGGTGGTGATGAGGTTCTAGAACCTTCCCACCTCCTTACTTTAAGATATTTACATACAACCTTCTAAAGGTTTATAGAGAGTCTTTGAGTCTTCTCCAAGAGTCTAGAGATTTCTTAGTGCCTAGAGTTTCCTAGAACCTTCCATAAGATTCTAGATTATTCCAATGTGTTCTAGAATATTTTACAAGGTTCTAGAATGTTCTAAAGTGCTCAAGAATGTTCTTTAAGGTTCTAGAATATTCTGGAGACTTCTAGATTCTTCTAGCCTTTTCTCCAAACACCAACCATTGTGACTTGAATTTAGATTGCTGCTACTCTTGAAGATTCAAGAATGTGCATCATTTTCTAACACTCCTCCTTGATGCACATTTCTGTAACTCTAAGGATTTCTCGTAGTAGTTCAAACCTTTGTCTTGGTAATGCTTTAGTGAAGATGTTTGTAATTTGCTCCTTTGTATTGCAGTATTTGAGTTCAATCTCTCCTTTGCCTGTTGTTTCTCTGACAAAGTGTACTTAATTGCAATATGTTTTGTTTTGCTATGGTACTAGGTTCTTAGTCATTGCAATTACAGACTTGTTGTCGCAAAAGATCTCAGTTGGATCATTTTGTCGTTCTCCCATATCTTCAAGTATTCTTCTTAGCCATATCGTTTGATTTGTTGTCATTGTTGCTGCTATATACTCCGCTTCTGCTGATGATTGTGCAATAGTCTCTTATTTCTTGAACCTAGTGTAAACCCGTAGCAAGAAGTGCTCTTCATGTCATCCACAAATCCAGCCTAGTCATTGTCCGTGAACCCGATTAACCTCGAATATGGAATGGATTTATACCATATTCCATAGTCAACTGTGCCTTGTAAGTATCTTAGTATTCTCTTTGCAGTTCCATAGTGTACTTAAGTTGGGCTTTGCATATATCTTGATAGTAGGCTCGTCGCATACATTATGTCTAGTCTAGTAGCTGTGAGGTAGAGTAGGCTACCAATGAGACTTCTGTACTTGGAGGCATCTGCTTATCCTGAACCGTCTTCTCTCCTTAGTTTTTCATTTGTCACTAGTGGAGTTACCACAGTTTTGCAGCCGTACATCTTGAACTTCTTCAAGAGGTTTTGTGTATATTTCTTTTGGAAAATGAATATTCCATCTTTCTCTTGCTTTATCTCTATGCCAAGGAAATAGTGCATCAATCCTAAGTCACTCATCTCGAACGTCTTCATCATATCTTTCTTGAACTCTTGAATCATCTTCTCATTATTTCCTGTACAAATGAGATCATCCACGTACAGAGAAACAATGATCCTGTCTCCATGTCCTTGGGTCTTGATGTATAATGTTGGCTCACTCAGACTCCTCCTGAATCCTTGATTTGTGAAGTACCCATCAATGCGACTATACCATGCTCTAGGGGCTTGCTTGAGTCCATATAATGCTTTCTTTAATCGTAGTACCTTGCTTTCTTTTCTTTCGATCACAAACCCTTGTGGTTGCTCAACATAGATTTCTTCTTGTAGATCTCCATTAAGGAATGCAGATTTTACATCTAGTTGATAGATCTTCCATTGTTTGTGTGCTGCTAGCGCTACTAGTGCTCTTATTGTATCTAAGCGAGCAACAGGGGCGAATGTCTCTGTATAGTCTATACCTGGTATTTGTGAGTACCCCTTTGCCATAAGCCTTGCCTTATGCTTCTGAATTGAGCCATCTGTATTGAGTTTCGTCTTGTATACCCATTTTAATCCGATGATTTCTTTATTTTCTAGTCTCTCCACTAGTTCCCATGTGTTATTCTTCTCAATTATTCTGATTTCTTCTTCCATTGCATGCCTCTACTCTTCTTGCTTTGCTGCTGCTTCAAAACTTTTTGGTTCGATTATTGCAAAGTTGCACGTTTCATAGATCTCTTGTAGTGGTCTCGTTTTCCATGGAGGAGAATTAGTGCTTGTTGAAGTTGATTGTGAAGATGTTGTAGTTGTGGAGTCTAAAGCTTCTCTTTCTTGTTGCTCTAGCCCTTCGGACTGTAATTGGGGAACTATAATGTTTCCTCTTTCTTCCTTTTTTTCTTGCCAATTCCATGCAGTGTTTTCATCGAATTCCACATCTCGACTGATTATCAACTTCTTGGTTCGTAGGTTATATACTCGATAACCTTTCGATTGTGAGCTGTACCCAAGGAAAATTCCTTTTTCTGAATTTTGGTCAAGTTTAATTCTCTTTATTGTTGGAATATGAACATAGCACATGTAGCCGAAGACTTTCAAGTGCTTTGCTGAAGGCTTTTGTCCACTCCAAGCCTCGATAGGAGTCTTGTTTTCTACTGCCTTAGTAGGACAACGATTTAGTAGATATACTGCTGTGTATAATGCTTTTGCCCAGAAGATATTTGGCAGGTTTTTATCTTTTAAGATTGAACGTGCCATCTCCATCACTGTTCTATTTTTTCTTTCTGATACTCCATTTTGTTCAGGAGCATATCCAACAGTCAATTGATGTTCCATCCCTTCATCTTCACAGAACTTGTCGTACTCTGTGGAGGTGTATTCTTTTCCTCGATCACTTCTTAGCACCTTGATACTTCTCCCACTTTGTTTCTCCACATAGTTCTTATACTTAAAAATTTTAAAGACTTTTGATTTTTCACGAAGGAAGTATACCCACGTCATTCTAGTGTAATCATCGATGAAGAGGATGAAGTACCTATTGTTGCTAAGAGATGGAGTCCTCATAGGGCCACGAATGTCAGTGTGTACTAACTCCAACAACTCCTTAGCTCGCCATGCTTTCCCAGAGGGAAATGATTGACGATGTTGTTTGCCAAGTAGACAACCTTCACAGGCTTGGTTGATCTCTTTTATGTTTGGCAAATCTCTCATTAGTTGTTTCTGGTGTAGTATCTTTAACCCATGAAAGTGGAAGTGGCCAAACCTTTGATGCTAGAGCCATGATTCGTCTTCTTGTGCTTTTAAGGCAGTTTCCGTAGCATAGCTCCATTTCATTGGAAAATTTCTATTTCTCATTCTCACTTTTGCTATTTGAAGATTTTTAATTTTGTTGTCATATATTGTGCAAGAATCTCCTTCAAAGTGTAGGGCATAACCTTTCTCCATCACCTGACCAATACTTAACAGATTCTGGGCAAGTTTAGGAACTAGTAGAACATCACGGATGAGTCTTGTACCTTTCTTAGTGTTGATGGCAATCGTGCCTTTGCCACTTGCCTCCACCAACGTACCATCTCCAAGTTGAATTTCAGATCTTATAGATCTATCTATATTGCAGTATACGCTTTTGATGCCAGTCATGTGATTGCTACATCCACTATCGAGATACCATGTTTCATCTTTTATCTCTCTGTCAGCTTGGGATGCATAAAAGAGATTATCTTCCTTTTCTTTTTCTTTAGAGAAATTGGCACAGTGGTTGATCTTTAATCTGCAGTCTTTCTCTTTGTGACCAAATCTTTTACAGTTGCGGCACTGTAGCTTTCCTCGATGTCAACAATCCTTGTCCAAGTGGTTATTTCTTTTGTAAATACCACATGGAGGATATTGACAAGAGTTAGTTGAGACTCGTCAAATAATAAAAATTACCAGTTCACAAACTAATTTGTAGTATAGAGAATGAACCGAATCGTCTCTCAAGGATCCAATAAAAACAAAGATTCAATCAGATGAAGATAATTAAAATGGGGGGTTTTGTTGTTGATTAACAAGATTGATAAAAGTATGAGACTTAAAATTGAAAACAAATCTAAAGAAACAACCAATCCAAGGAAATTTACCGATCTTGAGTTTAATCCATCATTGATTGCAAGGAATTCACTTAATTGCTAACCATGTTCTTGGCCTTAGATCACATCAAGACGCCTCAACATGATCCAAGAATTCTCTACTAGATAAGCATCTAGGATTTAATTAACCAAGGTTAGATAAAGTAAGCATCATCCAAACATAGATTAACTTAAGATCCAGAATTTAACCAAGCTAAACAATCCATCAAAAAGCTTTAATAAATTGTTTATTCTCTGTGATCCTCTTTGAACACATGATAATAAAGTTATTATCACATCAACATCTAAATCAAATTAAGCAATTTAATCTAGATAAAAATCAAAAAGAGGAAGAGGAGAAACTTGAATAACAATTAAGCAATATGAACAATCGAAACAAGATCTCCAAATTAAACATCAAGATGGCTAATCCCTTAGATTGATTATAAGAGCCTAGCCTTCCATGGATGGGAAGGAAGAACTCATAAAATAAAGAACAAAAATGAAATTCTAAAGAGAATGGAGAAGAAGAGAAAGAAAAACTCTCATAAATACTCAAACTTTCTTCAAACTTACTTAAAATTGAATGATGTATAATACAAAGAGATTGACCCTATTTATACTAATCCTAGAAGCCAATTTGTAATTGAAAATAATGTAAATACAAGCTGTAAAAACATGAAAATTGTCAAATATGGAAGCTTGATGCATGGTTGGTGGGTTGGTGCATGGTAGATGGGTTGGTGTATGGTTGGTGGCTTTTAGTCAGCAACTCTTATTCGACTTCCAGCTTGTTTTCATGACCTAGACGGTGCATTTATGCTTTGAGGTCTCATAAAAGTTGTAGCCAGTTGTCTCCTTGAAATTTTGGCGTTGGAATCATGCCATTTGGACTTTTAGAACTCCAGATATGCCAAAAACACTGCACCTACCTCAAGTTAGGTTGGCAAAACGTGTTTCCAAATTCAAACCAACTTGTAGCTTCATGATCATACCTAAAATGACATCTATTGACTAAATGGTCTTCAGTGAAGTTGGAGATATGAGTCTTATCTTTCCAATGGCCAAGTTTCAGCCCAAGAGGAGGCTTATAGCCCACTATATAGACCAATATATGCACACTACCTAGATTTCGGTAACAGCAAACCCACTCTGCATTGCAGGGATATTTTAAACCCTTATAAGTCCGATCCAGCTCTTGAGTTCTTCATGAAACTTGTAGAGCCTTGTTTAGCTTTCCAAAGACACCAAGATCACCTCATATGGATCACCGAGTCCCAAGTTATGGCCTAACCAAGGAGGAAAGGACAAAATGCATCAAAATCCAAGAATTATTCATAATTTGCATTAAAGCCCAATGAGACCCAACAACATTACACTCATCTAAAATATTAATATTGGGCACAATAAATATCTAATAAAGCCTAATACAAAGCTAACATAAGTGTCTCAAATTGATTAATCAAATTCCCCCACACTTAAGCTTTTGCACTCTTAGGCAAAACACATAAGAACAAAACTAAAGAAAAACAAGAAACATCATATTAAAAGCATAAAAACTGATTATACCTAATCTAATCCACTTTCGTAGGAAAACACGATGGCACTTAGCATGTGCCACAAGCCTTTAAACCCCTAGGTGTCTCTAGTGGACGAGTTATAGTCTCGTGAGGGTTTACCAGGATGATACCCACAAACATGTAATACTTTATTTAATCAATTCAACTAATTTTTAAATACAAGCATTGTATCAAATTTAATCCATAATTAATAAGTCAAGTATGCTTAACAAAGAATAGTTAAATCAAACCAATTGAGAATAAAGTATAGCATAATCATGCTTTAATTAGAAATAGGCATGTTCAAATTGAGTAGAATTCCTTACAAGTGACACTCAAATCACACAAGGTGTTTAGGTTAACTGTTTGCGCTCAACTCAGTCAAATTATGAAAATATTTTACCATAGGCTTGCATATACTTCAATTCTCCACTACTTAGATCAAATAAATTGCAAAAATCTAGAGGTCTTTCAAAAAGGTTGTAATGGGACTATAAGGTGAAGGAAGAGAATAAGATGGATAATAGCAGGTTAAAACCAAAGAGAATAAAAAAGCATTGGGGATTAACTCAAGTAGAAAGTATAAAATTTTACCCAAAACCATAAAATGCTCATTCTCTTCACACATTCCTTCCTTTTTCTATTCTTTCTTTTTTTTTTTTACAACCTTTTGGCTTTATTTTCTTTTTTTCATTTTTTTTGGGTTTTTTTTTGTTTTTTTCTTTTTTTTATTTTTTTATTTTTTTTACTCAAACTTTTCGCATCAGCATACCAATTCCCCCACACTTAAATTATTGTAAGCAAAATAACTCCTCCAATAGGAAAATCAATGCTCTCATATTCCCTAAGGTGAGGTAAAACATGGTTTTTCACTCAAGGCTTGTAATGAGCTAAGAACAAAGAATGGGCAAGTAGGTTCAGAGGGGGTTAACAATGGGATAAATGCAATGTAGGTTTATTTGGTCAAAGCAGCTAAGTAAAAAAAATGTCTCTGTCATTTTCACGCAACATACAGACCAATGTAATCTCAAATCAATTCAATGCAAGTTCTAGAAAATAAATTCATAATTGACATCACTCATGAAAGAAAATAAACAAAGTGTAAGTATCAAACTTGGAAAAGCCCAAAAATCACAAAGGTATGGAACATTCACTCAATTCAACCATGCTTTCTTCCTAATATCCACAGTCATATACACATGTATATCATGAAAATGATTCAACTATAAACTGTTTTGCATACTTTTATTATCAATTAAGCTTAGATTCAGCACATACTTGCATCAAAATTAATTGAAAAGATCAAAATAAATTTTTTTTTAATATGCAAGAACAAAATAATTTAAGACATACTATGAAATGCAAGTTAAGATGCGTCTCAAGAGCAAAATTACTCCTTACTCTGCCATCATACATCTAATAAGCTAGTAACAATAAAGATTAGCTGGTTATTTATTTATTTTTTTTAAACTATGTACATGGTAATGTCAACTATCTCTCCCCCCAACTAATTTAAGACATTGTCCCCAATGTCAAAATAAAGATAGGTAGAGAGTAGAGACGATCTTACTAGAAAACTGCAAATCGAGCCTGAAATAACAAAAATTACAAAAAACTAAAATTATAAGAGAAAACAAAAATTCACAAGGACAAAGTCAAATTAAGTTTTTACTTTTTGCTGCTGCTGCCTTGTTCCCAATTCAGTGGAGTCATTGCTGGATGACATTGTGGCACAAATTCGTGTAGTTGATCGAGCAATTGTTCAGGGGTTGCAGCAGTTATAAGAATTTGACGTGTCGCTTATGAGATGAACCTTTGTTCCACAACATGATCAAGAAAACAAAACAAACTGTCATAAAAACCATTAACATTTAATATACCTATGGGTTTTTGGTGAAAGTTCAGTTGTGACCAGGATGCAATTTGGAAGATCTCTTCCAAAGTTCCAAAACCACCAGGTAGGGCAATAAAAGCATTAGCATTTGCTATCATAATGTTCATGCGTTGGTGCATGCAAGATACCATTACTTCATCCCCTATTATTTTTCCAGTGGGATTGCCAATAGCTAAAGGACTAGGAATGACACAAAGGACTTTGCCACCTCCTAAATGTGCAGCAGTGGCTACACAACCCATTAACCTAAGACTACCTCCTCTGTAAACTAAATGGATTTCTCTCTCAGCTAGCACTCGACCAGGATGGTTTGTAATATTTACAAACTCTTTATCCTTCCGAGGATTAGATCCACAAAAGGCACAAACACTCTTGATCCGACGAACTAAAGTGACTTCCATTTTTTTTTTGTACTCTCACCTTATCAATGATCTGAAGAGAGCAAAGTGCATTATTTAAAGGAATCAAAACTCAAATGTAATAATTACACCTATAAAGGAAGCATAGATTCGTGTGTCAAGAAAGTTTGAAAATAAGCACATAAATGATAATAGCTATATGACAAGGATAAAAAGACTAATCTATATGTGTCAGAAGAAGTTTGAAAATACGCAACGCATATTTCAAAAAAATACGGCTAAATTTTTTTTAATTTTTAAAATTTTTTTTAATGAACATGAAGAAAAAGAAAAAGAAAAAGAAAAATAATACTTACAGGAGGTGTGATTGTGGCTCACATTTTCCTCTGGTTTTACGTCCAGTAACGGCTTGAATGATCTTTATGGGCCGATGGTCAGTTTCCCATCCAATTTTCTTAAAAATTGGCAAAGAGGGTCTTTTTGAGTCAGATTCCTGAGACTATAACGCTCATGTTCATCTTGGAATATTGGCCATAAATCGAGAAGTGCTCTCTGCACATCTCCACTAGGATGCGTCTCAAGAGTCAATAGAATGTTATCTAAAGACTCCTTACTCATGTCATCCTTAATGAAGTGAATTTTATCAAGTCGATTTACAGACGCCATTCCAATTGATCTGCATTTTGTGTTACAGGTCCATCTTGCACATTTATAGCAGACTCGTAACCTTTTTGCTCTTCTCTTCTTTGCATATGAACTTTTGCCTATCCCTGGCATATATGAAACAAGAGCATCAAAAAATTCCCCCATGATTCGGACCTTTGCTTCGATTAACCAGCATATATCTGCAGGGATGCCTTTGTGCATAAGCATCCTTAATCTCTCAAACCTTACACAATAAATGTTAGTTAAAGCATTTTGAGGGAGAGAAGGGAATCACTTGCGGAGGTTAACAAGCTGATTATCCATTTTGAAAGAAAGAAAGAAGAAAAAATTTGAGTAAAATTATATACAGATTTCAGTGTTTGTGGGTAACTGAAGGGACTGAAAAAGATTTTCACGGAGTACCATTATCCGCTATTTAATCGGTACAAAATCATCTGTTAATGAAAAACAAACAAAATTAAGACAGAAAAATCAAACTCTGATAGATTTTCTTGCTTGGCACTGATATTCTGTCTCGATTCCTGTGATTGCAAATAAGTCAAAGTTGGAAAGATGAAAGAGTTAGAAAACTTGGGTTGCATCCCAAGAAGCGCTACTTTTAATGTCATCAGCCAGCGTGATTGAAGATTTTGCACGATTGATGGGTCCTCCCCAATAATGATTCAATCTCTGGCCATTGACCTTAAATGTGGCTTAATTTTTTTTTCAACAAAGTAGTGATCAATCATGGTAGAGGGCCTCCTGCAGTTGAACTTCCTCCACGAGGTTCTCTTGAGCTCCTTTATAAATATTCTTGAGGCGATGACCATTAACTTTGAATACTTTGTTGGTGGCCTCACTCTTAATTTCCACTGCACCATGAGAAAAAATGTTAGTAACAAAAAACAGACCGTCCCACCTAGACTTTAATTTACCAGGAATCAACTTAAGGCGATAATTAAACAAGAGAACTTTTTGCCCAACTGCAAACTCTTTCCGAAGAATAAACTTATCATGGAAGGCTTTGGTCTTTTCTTTGTAGAGTCGGGAGCTCTCATAGGCATCTAGGCGGATCTCTTCGAATTCCTGTAACTGCAACTTCCGCTCTATGCTAGCTCCGGCCAAATTCATGTTGCATTGCTTCACCGCCCAAAATGCTTTGTGCTCAATCTCTACTGGCAAATGGCATGCCTTACCATAGACTATCCAATATGGAGACATCCCGATCGGAGTCTTATAAGCGGTCCGGTAAGCCCAAAGAGCGTCCTCAAGCCTCATGCTCCAATCCTTTCGATTAGGTTGGACTGTCTTTTCAAGTATGCGCTTGATCTCTCTATTGGAGACCTTGGCTTGACCATTAGTCTGGGGATGATAAAGTGTAGAAACTTTATGCAACACGCCATATTTCCTCATCAATCCCTCCATGCTCCTGTTACAGAAATGGGTGCCTTGATTGCTGATGATGGCCCTCGGGATTCCAAACCTGCAGAAAATCTGTGATCTAACAAAACCACAATAACTTTGGAATCATCAGTCCGAGTGGCTTTAGCCTCCACCCATTTTGATACATAATCAACAACTAGCAAAATGAAAACATAACCAAAGGAAACAGGAAAATGTCCCATGAAATCAATACCCCGTACGTCAAAGATTTCACAATATAGTAGAGGTTGCTGGGGCATCTCATTCTTGCGAGAAATGTTCCCTGTTCTCTGGCACTGTTCACAAGACTTACAGAACAAATATGCATCATGAAACAAGGTAGGCCAATATAAACCAGAGTCTAAAACTTTCCTAGTTGTACGTTGAGGCCCAAAATGTCCACCACATGCAAATGCATGACAAAAGCTAAGAACAGAATGAAACTCATGATTAGGCACACATCGCCTAATAATTTGGTCACTACAAAATCGACACAGATATGGATCATCCCACATATAATATTTTGATTCACTCTTAAGTTTATAAATTTGTGCACGAGTAAAATGTGGGGAAAAACTGTAGCAACCAAGAAATTCACCATATCAGCAAACCAAGGGAAGGTGTTCTTACTTTGCAGCTGCATAAGCTGCTCATCTAAGAAGGAGTCCTGTACAGGGAAGGGATTTGAAGCCCTCTCAATGCGGCTCAAATGATCTGCCACTAGGTTCTCTGCTCCACTCTTGTCACGAATCTCTATGTGAAACTCCTGGAGCAGTAGCATCCATCTTATTAGTCGGGGCTTTGCCTCTGGCTTCTTCAAAAGGAATTTCAAAGCTGCATGATCAGTAAACACAACAACTTTAGAACCAAGCAAATATGATCTAAACTTATCCAAAGCAAAAACAATGGCTAAAAGCTCTTTTTCGGTTGTAGTATAGTTAGCCTGAGCAGCATCTAGAGTTCTAGAAGCATAGTATATCACATGAGAAGCTCTCCCCACTCTCTGTGCCAAGACTGCTCCTGCTGCATAGTTAGAAGCATCACACATTAACTCAAATGGCAATGTCCAATCAGGTGGCTGGATGATAGGGGTACTAGTCAAGGCCTGCTTCAAGTGGTTGAAAGCTGCCTTGTACTTGTCATCAAAATTAAACTCTACATCTTTCTGCAGTAAGTGGGAAAGTGGAAGGGCAATCTTGCTGAAGTCGGCAATGAAGCGCCTGTAGAAACTTGCATCTGCATGACCAAGAAAAGAACGCACTTCCCGCACGCATGTGGGGTAAAATAAACAAGTAATTACATCGATCTTGGCAGGATCTACCTCAATACCCTTACTGGATACTACATGACCTAAAACTATACCTTATTCTACCATAAAATGACATTTCTCAAAATTTAGCACAAGGTTAGTCTCAATGCATCTTTGCAGCATTCTAGATAAGTTAGCTAAACATGAATCAAAAGAAGAACCATAGACAGTGAAATCATCCATAAATACCTCCATGCACTCCTTTAAGAAATCAGAAAATATGCTCACCATGCACCACTGGAAGGTACCAGGGGCATTGCAGAGGCCGAAGGGCATCCGTATGTAAGCAAATGTGCCAAAGGGACAGGTAAATATGGTCTTCTCCTGATCCTCTAGTGCAATGTGGATCTGGAAGTATCCAGTGTAGCCATCCAAAAAGCAGTAATGAGACTTACCAGCCAATCGTTCCAGTATCTAATCAATGAACGGAAGAGGGTAATGATCCTTCCGAGTGGCTTGGTTAAGGCGTCTATAGTCAATGCAGACTCTCCAGCTATTCTGCACTCGGGTTGGAATGAGCTCATTCTTTTGGTTGGCCACGACAGTCACTCCGGATTTCTTTGGAACCAATTGCACCGGGCTCACCCACTTGCTGTCAGAGATGGGATAGATAATGCCAACCTGAAGTAGTTTGGTCACCTCTTTCTTCATCACATCTAGAATGAGAGGATTCAGTCTCCTCTGGGGTTATCTCACTGGTTTAGTTTCCTCCTCAAGTAATATCTATGTATGCATGTGGAGGGGTTAATACCAGGAATGTCTGCAAGTGTCCAACCAATTGCCTTTTTGTGTTGCTTCAAGACTTCCAATAATTTGGTTTCTTGCTCAGATTGGAGGTGTTTGGCCACTATGACAAGTAATTGCTCATCTTCTGCAAGGAAAACATATTTGTGATGGTCAGGCAGTGGCTTCAATTCTAATTTAGGTGGTTGCACTATAGAGAGAAGCATGCTCCTAGTGGAATTAAGTTCTACAGGTGCTATAATTTCTGTATCTACAAAATCAGTTGCTACAGAATCCGGTTCTGCATAATCTGCATGATCTGCACAATTCACATCAATTCTTTGAAAGCAGAATGGTCGACTTTTAAAAGCTATGACAATCTCAAAGACATGCATTACACAAAATAGCACCATTACAACTAGTGCATATAAAATCAGAAAATCCATCAAAGTTAGCAGCACACAACTCATCATATGCAATATCAATCAAATCAGCAAGGACATCAATATGAAAAATAGAATGCTCCTCCATGGGATGCTTCATAGCATCAAAGATGTTAAACTGCACAATGGAGTCACCAAAATCCATGGAAAGAGTTCCTGCATGCATGTCAATCTTCGTCCGAGCTGTCTTAAGGAAAGGTCTCCCCAAAATGAGTGGAGCCCTAGTGGTTGGTGATTCCCCCCATTTCCAGAATGTAGAAGTCCGTAGGGAATATCAATTCACCCACTCACGCTAGCACATCCTCAATCAGTCCGGTTGGATAGGCGTTGCTCCTATTTGCCAACTGAATCACTACACCTGTGGCATGCAAAGGTCCAAGTCCAAGAGAGTTAAATACAGACATAGGCATAACATTAATTGAAGCACCTAAGTCTAGCATGGCATTTTCAAATTTCGAGTTGCCTATTATGCATGGAATGGTAAAAGTCCCTGGATCTTTGCATTTCTGTGGCATAGGTTGAATGAGGGCTGAGATGTTCCGGCTCATGCTAATTCTCTCATTGTCTTTCAGTCGCCTCTTGTGTGTGCAGAGTTCTTTTAGAAACTTGGCATGCTTAGGAATTTGCTTAATTGCATCCAACAATGGGATGTTCACCTCCACCTTCCGAAAGGTCTCCAGAAGCACTTTATCTTTCTCAGCATCATCTCCTCTTCTAGATTGGACTGCTCTATGTGGGAAAGGAAGTGGCACTGCACAATTGTTCTTCTGCTACACAAGTGGTACAGAATCTGATTTTTCTATTGCAGAATGTGGTTTATGTGCAGAATCTGTATTTTTATTATCAGCAAAATTGGACACATCTATTGCAGAGTTTGTTGCTGCCGCTGAATCTGTAAAATTTGCAGAATTCGAATTCTACTGCTGCTCAGCTTATAAAGATTTCCCAGACCTCAAAGTAATAGCACTGACATTCCCTTTTGGATTTGGAATTGTTTGTGCAGGAAGTTGACTACTGTCTTGAGCTTGTAACTGATTCATAGAGGAAGCTAATTGACCAATTTGTGTCTCCAAATTTTGAATTGTGGCATTAGTCCTTTGTTGGAATTGGAGATTATTGGTAACAAGTTGCTTCATCATATCCTCTAATGAAGGCTCAGACTTTGGTGTTGCATTTGCTTGCCGCTGCTGCTGTATAATTGGTTGTTGTTGCACATTTGATTGAAATGGCCTACTAGTTCTAGCATGGGATTGAAATTGTTGCTGCCTCATTGGTTGCTGTTGGAAAGTTTGCCTATATTGATTTGGCTGGTGAGCAGCGGCATTGCCATATCTCAGATTTGGATGATCCCTCCAACCAGGGTTGTAGGTGTTGGAGAATGGGTCATATCTCTGCTGCTGCTATTGAAATTGAGGTTTACCAGGAAAAATTCTTACTGCAACAACATATTGGTCTGGAAAGGCAGAACCATCATCTTGCAATATGGAGCACGAATCTGTGGGATGGGATGAGCTAGAGCATATACTGCAAACTCTTGCAGGGGTTTGCACGGGTGGTTCGTGTTGTCCCATTACCATCTGTCTGACCAAAGAAGTGAGCTCATCCAATCTATGTTCCATCCTTTGTTGATCAGCATGTGAAGAGGTATTAACTTCATTGACTACTCTGGTTGCAGCACCCATTCGAGTACCAAATTGCTGAGAATTTGCTGCCATGTTTGCAATTAAGTTTCTGGCAGCAGCTGGAGTTTTATCTATCAATGCTCCGCCACTTGCAGCATCAATCACACTCCTTTCCATTGGCATCAACCCTTCATAGAAGTATTGGATTAGCAGTTGATCACTAATTTGATGGTGTGGGCAGCTAAGCACAATTTCTTGAATCTCTCCCAATACTCATGGAGAGTTTCACCACTGATTTGCCTTATGCCACAAATATCTTTCCTTATTGCAGCAGTTCTTGATGCAGGAAAGAACTTTTCCAGAAACAGTCTTTTCATGTCATTCCAAGAAGTGATGACAGCAGGTTGTAAGTAATACAACCAATCCTTAGCAGCACCATCCAAGGAGAAAGGAAAGGCCCTCAACTTGATGTGATCTTTAGCTATTCCATGAGGTTTCATGGTGGAGCAGACAACATGGAACTCTTTAAAATGCTTATGTGGATCTTCACCTGCAAGACAATGAAACTTAGGCAACAAGTGTATCAATCCAGATTTCAACTCAAAATCAACATTAAGTTCAGGATATTGAATGCACAAAGGTTGATAATTCACATCAGGTGCAGCCAATTCCTTAAGGATCCTATTATTATAGTCAGCCATAGTAAAATCAGCAGACTCGGTATCAGACATTGAAGTACTAACAGAAGCAGACTCAACATGATTAAAAGAGTCAACAAGATTAGGTGCAATGTCAAGTTCAAGACCAATTCCAGAAGTAATTCTATTAGCTCAATGAATGCTACTACTACCAGTCCTATGAATTCTATGAAGTGTATGAAATGTTCTATCAATTTCAGGATCAAATGAATGCAAGGTACCAGGATCAGACCTAGTCATACAGCATGCAGCTTATAAGAAGGTATAGGAAAGCAATAACAACTAAAACACTAAAAATTCCTAAAACAAATACTCTAAAAAAAAAAAAACAGTATCAAATGAATTTTAAAAATTATGGAACCACCACAGGGTGAAATCTACACAAAAATTTTATCCAACAAAATAATAAAAAATTGAAAAGTGGTCTAAACGATGGAATTTGGCTAAAATAAGGGTGACATCACTATAAATAGTGAGTTTTTCTCAAAATAACGTTTTCCATTAGTTTACCAAAATTCAGGTCAATAAGAGATACGTTACCGAACCGAAATTCTTGACATGATGCCCTTTACCCAATTTCAGTTGAATTCCACTTGAACAAGCTTAAAAAATAAACAAATACAATTGTTAGAGTTAGATGGAGTCTTAAAATGATCAAATAGTTACCTCGGCAACGGCGCCAAATTTGACAAGAGTTAGTCAAGACTCGTCAAATAATAAAAATTACCGGTCCACAAACTAATTTGTAGTATAGAAAATGAACCAAATCGTCTCTCAAGGATCCAATAAAAACAAAGATTCAATCAGATCAAGAAAATTAAAATGGGGGGTTTTGTTGCTGATTAACAAGATTGATAAAAGTATGAGACTAAAAGTTGAAAACAAATCTAAAAAAACAACCAATGCAAGGAAATTTATAGATCTTGAGTTTAATCCATCATTGATCACAAGGAATTCACTTAATTGCTAACCATGTTCTTGGCCTTAGATCACATCAAGACGCCTCAACATGATCAAAGAATCCTCTACTAGATAAGCATCTAGGATTTAATTAACCAATGTTAGATAAAGTAAGCACCATCCAAACATAGATTAACTTAAGATCCAGAATTTAACCAAGCTAAACAATCCATCAAAAAGCTTTAATAAATTGTTTATTCTTTGTGATCCTCTTTGAAGACATGATAATAAAGCTATTATCACATCAACATCTAAATCAAATTAAGCAATTTAATCTAGATAAAAATCAAAAAGAGGAAGAGAAGAAACTTGAATAACAATTAAGCAATATGAACCAGCGAAACAAGAACTCCAAATTAAACATCAAGATGGATAATCCCTTGGATTGATTATAAGAGCCTAGCCTTCCATGGATGGGAAGGAAGAACTCATAAAATTAAGAACAAAAACAAAATTCTAAAGAGAATGGAGAAGAAGAGAAAGAAAAACTCTCACAAATACTCAAACTTTCTTCAAACTTATTTAAAATTGAATGATGTATAATACAAAGAGATTGGCCCTATTTATACTAATCCTAGAAGCCAATTTGTAATTGAAAATAATGTGAATACAAGCTGTAAAAACATGAAAATTGTCAAATATGGAAGCTTGATGCATGGTTAGTGGGTTGGTGCATGGTAGGTGGCTTTTAGTCAGCAACTCTTATCCGACTTCCAGCTTGATTTTCATGACCTAGACGACGCATTTTGGCTTTGAGATCTCATGAAAGTTGTAGCCAGTTGTCTCCTTGAAATTTTGGCGTTATAATCATGCCATTTGGACTTTTAGAACTCTAGAGATGCCTAAAACACTGCACCTACCTCAAGTTAGGTTGGCAGAACGTGTTTCCAAATTCAAACCAACTAGTAGCTTCATGATCATGCCTAAAACAACATCTATTGACTAAATAGTTTTAGTAAAGTTGGAGATATGGGTCTTATCTTTCCAATGGTTAAGTTTCAGCCCAAGAGGAGGCTTATAGCCCACTATATAGTCCAATATATGCACACTGCCTAGATTTCCGTGATAGCAAACCCACTCTGTATTGCAGGGATATTTTGGACCCTTAGAAGTCATATCCAGCTCTTGAGTTCTTCATGAAACTTGTAGAGCCTTGTCTTAGCTTTCCAAAGACGCCAAGATCACCTTAGATGGATCACCGAGTCCCAAGTTATGGCCTAACCAAGGAGGAAAGGTCAAAATGCATCAAAATCCAAGAATTATTCATAATTTGCATTAAACCCCAATGAGACCCAACAACATTACACTCATTTAAAATACTAATATTGGGCACAATAAACATCTAATAAAGCCTAATACAAAGCTAACATAAGTGTCTCAAATTGATTGATCGGATATTGTTTGATTTTTCCCTTTTTATTTTCCAAGCTTCTAGAATTTTCTACCATTCTTGAATTTTCTTGTTCTTTTCCTCCTCCTCTATTTAGACTCTGAGACCTTATGTTGAGCTTAGACTAAAAAACATTTTCCATAGAATCTTCATCACGGCTAGCCAGTCTTTGCTCAAAAGCATGTAGTGAGCTGATTAATTATGTTATTGTTAATGTCGACAAATCTTTTGTGTCTTCAATTGTAGACACTTTGGGATCAAATTTAGTAGGCAAGCTAATTAATATTTTTTCTACAACTTTTTGATCTGACAGATCTTCCCCATAAGCTTTCATCTCACTTACTAAGCTCATAATTCTTGTATAGTAATTTTTTTTTGTCTTAGAATCTTTCATTTTCATATTTGCATATTGTTTCCTTAGAGATTGGAGGAGCACAGTGCGTACCTTTTTATCACCACGAAACTCTTGCTCCAATTTCTGCCATACTTCTTGTGATGAAGATACGTCTCTAATTCTTGAAAAAATTGACTTGGTCATCGATTGTTGTAGGAAGCAAAGGGCTATCGAATTTTTTTGTTGATCTTCCTTTTATTTTTTTCGCTCTGCAGCCGAAAGAGTAGATTGATTTCCAGGACTGACAAAACCATCTTGAACAATTTTCCACAAGTCTTGAGCTTGGAGAAATGTCTTCATTTGACTATACCAATCCCTGTAATTGTCCTCAGACAAAATGGGGACTGGAATATTGATGGTTGAGATAGTCATGGTTATGGGTAGAACAATTGTTAGATGAGATTTAGTTGAAGGCTAGGAATGCCACGCCCAATATATGACCGAACGTAGCTCTAATACCACTGTTAGTTTTAGAAAGGATGATTAATTATATGAGTTTAGTTTGTAAGGAACAATAGTTGTAGAAAAGGAAATTTTATTGACAGAATGAGATACAAGGCTATTAGCAAGTATGTATAGTCTTGATGGCTTTGGCTTTGGTTTTGGCTTGCACCAATTGTGCAAGTGCTTTTCCTATTTATAGTAGTTCTACCTCCTCAATGGATGGTAGAGATTAAGCCAAGTGTACAGTGGCGATGAGGTTCTAGAACCTTCCCACCTCCTTACTCTAAGATATTTACATACAACCTTCTAGAGGTTTATAGAGAGTCTTGGAGTCTTCTCCAAGAGTCTAGAGATTTCTTAGTGCCTAGAGTTTTCTAGAACCTTCCATAAGATTCTAGATTATTCCAAAGTGTTCTAGAATATTCTACAAGGTTCTAGAATGTTCTAGAGTGCTTTAGAATGTTCTTTAAGGTTCTAGAATATTCTAGAGACTTCTCGATTCTTCTAGCCTTTTCTCCAAATACCAACCATTGTGACTTGAATTTAGATTGCTGCTACTCTTGAAGATTCTAGAATGTGCATCATTTTCTAACAGAGTCAGTGCCACCATAGCCACGACTAGTGTGTGACATTAGTTTGAATGCATGACAATTTTGGCTAGCAAACAAAAAAGGAAAACTTCATAGGATACCCGAACTGTGAAGTCAAAGCTGGAGAGCATACCTTTCTACTTTTGATAATGTTAATATTTTTGTAACTCAAGAAAATTGAAGGAATCAAACTCTGATGTAGTTTTCTCTACAAAACTAACACTCCGGATCTCAACATTTTAAAGAAAGAATTTGGTTGATACAACCATCTCAAAATACATAGACTGTGAGTTCTCTATCTTAATTCTAATGCAATCAAATGCTAATAATGGAACACAAAAAACAATACTTTTAGTGAAAACCCATTTTATTCAAATGGAAATTGAACAAGAATGCAAATCAACAAGATACTTCGAATAAAAGAAAGCTAGAAACTTTTGGTAATTGAGAAATGGTAGAAACCAATGCCACCATGCTACTCTAATTTTGGCTAGTGGGTACTCTTAAATAACACAACACTATTTTCTAACACCCCTTTACTTAAAAAAAATGCAAACTTGAACAAGGATCGTGACATAGATTACACCCAAAATAGTATCCTTGAGTGAAATTCAATCTGCAAGTACCCAACTTGAAACAGAAATTAGGGTGCTCTTGGTGTAAGCTGACCATGGAGTAAAGAGAGAGAGAGAGACAGAGAGAGAGCTGTTATAGTGGAAAATAAACATCTGGTCGGGTATGACTAGTGTATGACATGCGGCAATCCAAGACCCTCAAGATTTGTGCAAATCATTTGGGTATGCTATGCAAAAAAAAAAAAACTAACATTTGAATGCCACTGAATCTAACAATCTAACAATGAAAGAGACGCACCTAACTGCAACACGCAACCTCTCCGGTGAACGGGACGCAGGCACTCCAGCTGGCACAATGACCACAACGGGAAAGAGAGGAACAAGGGGGATTAGGGTTTAGGAAGAGGCTAGGAATGGTGGAAGATGAGGGGCTTAGTGTGTGTTTGGATTAGTTGTGAAAAAAGATTATGTTAAAAATTGATTATATGTATAATCGATTTTAAAAAAATCGATTACGAAAACATTAATTTATGTTTGGATGCGTTAGTTCATAATCGATTTTAATCTAAAATTTTTAGTTTGGATTGTATAAAAAAACCGTCTTTATGTATTAAATTACCAAAAGATATATGAAATGATTGAAAAAGTTATTTGGTTAAGGGCAAATATGTATTTCTCTCTCAAAGATTTTGAAATAATCTGAATAATTCAAATCTTAAAATAAAATATTTTTATAAAAATTTGTTTTTAGTTATGAAAAAATAATCTTTACTTATAATCAATTTTACACACTTTAAACAAATAAGATAGATTTTAGATAAAACAGCTTTTAATTGAAAAAAAAAGATTATTTCAAAAATTTAAGCAAAAACAAACATGCTTTTAGTGTGTGTTTGGATTAACTGTGAAAAAAATATTACGTGAAAAATCGATTATGAGAAAATTAATTTATGTTTAAATTAATTTATGTTTGGATATGTTAATTCATAATCGATTTTATGATAAAGAGTTTTGTTTGGATTGTATAAAAAATCGCTTTTTATGTATGAAATTACAAAAAGATGTATGAAATGATTGAAAAAGTTATTTGATTGAGGGCAAATAGGTATTTCTCTATTAAAACTTTTGAAATAATATGAAATCAAATAATTAAAAGCTTAAAATAACAGCTTTTTTAAAAAAGCTATTTTTAGTTATAGGAAAATAATCTTAATTTATAATCAATTTTACACACTTTAAACAAACAAGATAGATTTTACATAAAATAGCTTTTTTTTTTTAAAAAAAAGTTGTTTTGGGAAAGAATTAATCTTTTCCAAACATGCTCTTAATGGTTTTGGGTCTCTTCAACGATTCATTTTGTTTATTAAATTTAGAGACAGAATTTGTCTGTCTCTACCATTTGTTTTTAATAAGAAAATTTATTTATTAAAATAGCGACAAATTTAGTGATAGAAATTATTGAGACAGAATAATTTCATCTCAGATTCCGTCTCTAAATTAAAAAATAAATTTTCAATTACATTTACAATTTCTATGACAAATTCCGTGGCTAATAGAGAGGGAAGTAATTCCATCTCTAAATTCAATCATTATTCCATACTTTTATAGTAGTGTAGATCAATGAGTGGCATCAGAAAGTGTGAGGTATTCTTTTTTCATAATATCCTATAAATGATGAATCAAGTGACTTTTAAAAGAAAGATCTTGAAATACCCTATAGCACTAATAACAAAAGAGAGCTTATTTAACACAATCAAGAAAATTCTACTGGTTGTTTAAGATTTTGTGATCAAAATTGTGTTGTAGGTGTTCCATACACTAAAAGAAAATTGATTATTTGCAGCACATAATTTTCTATGATCACAGAATATATAGGGAAAAGAATTATATTTCAACATTTATTTATGGCTGTTGAAATGTAACAACTATTTTTTAAGCCACCAGAGCAAGCCGTCAGAATTAATTATACCCACTAAGCAAGTTCAAAGAAATACATGCAAGTTACGAAAAAGGGAGATTTCACTGCCACCCACTGCTTCATGAGTTCTCGAAGATTTCACTGCTACACAAGGTAAAATTCTCTATTTCTCATAAATTCACTACTACCCACTCCATTATCCCTTCACATTGCAAATCTCCACCGAAAATTGCAATATCCATTTTTGTTTCTCTTTCACTTCAGAATCTAAGAGTGGTTGAGCTAGGTTTGGGAAGCTAGGTTTATTCTCAATTTTGAATTCCAATCAATTCATCATTTGTTTGCTAATTTTATTCTTGATTTTGAATTCTAATCACTTTATCAGCTTCATCAATTTTGTTAATTGAACGAATCAGAATTAGAGAAAGGAAGGAGGAGAGAAAGTTGTTGAGTGGTTCGTTCTTGCCTACATCAACTTAGGCTTCTTCACCAAGAACCATCGATAACTTAGATTTCTTTCCCTTGCATTTGGCTTGCAATTAGGATATTGAGAATGTAACATTTTGGTAGCATCAAGGATATAATCGTACTCTGTTCTTGCTATTGGGATGACAATTTTCATAATTGTGTAGAGTCACTTTGATTTTGATTTGATTTTTGGTCTATTCCTAATTGCTTGATAATTTGCACATATTTTCTTTGACAAAAAGCTTGATTGAAAGTGTAATGGGATGCTTCTTATCTGGGTTTTTATTTTTTGGCTTGATTCTAATGAATTGATTCATCACAAATTTCTAGCTTTAATTTGTGCAAATTAATTGTTCAGATTTAATTATACTTGGATTGTGTGCTTCATTATGATTGTAGAAAATTCTAAAATATTTACTTAAACAAACTATTATTAATGTTTATGTGCATTTGTCTTAGAAAATTGACTTTAATTTCTTGGTTAAGACTTGATACTACATTAAGATCTATCTTTGATTGGACAAAGGATTTGCATGTTTTTCCTTTATAAGTTCTAGGTGTCAGTAAATTGATTAAATTTCCGAACCATCTAGTGTAGGTCTATGTAAATAAATCCATCAAAATGCTCACTTGTAAGTTGTAAGATGTGCTACAAGAGTTGAATATTTGAAATATACTTACTGAGAATTAGTTGAATTAGCACCCTACAACTAGTGCTCTGACTAAATATAAGGCTATCTTGAATTTGATTTAATGATTTTGGCTTGTACATCTTTAGTATGCTGAGTTTTTCTCTATCCAACTATGAATTTGATAATTTAATTTTGAAATCTGGAACTGGATTTATTCTTTGTATTCCTTTATTTTTTTTATCAATCTACATGAAGGGGGAAAGAGGGATGATACCTCAGCGGGTCAATTCATAGACTATGATCATGGTGATGCAGTTCCAGTAATGATTGTTTATACACCCTTTAAGTCTTTCCAAAACATCTCATTTCCTCTCTTTCTTTCTCTCTCTCTCTCTCTCTCTCACACACACACACACACACACACACACACACTCAAGCGCACACACTAACTCAAAATTATGTAGGCATGTATATATACTTGTTGCTAAGTGCCAACATCTCCAGATATAAGTTAGAGTTGCTTTCTATTGAACATGGAATTGTTCCTATTGCAGCAAAAAATTGGTGGGAAGATAACTGAGATTGTTTGAGCAGATATCTAAACACTTGAAAAGAAAGCTAAAGCTTTGAATGCTGTCAAAAACACCATACTAAATATCTTTCTGATTATTATTATCAGGTATGATCCTTTCTCTAGTGCTTTCTAATTGATATAGTTTTATTTGGAAGAAATTATGCTTTCTGATTTATCAGATATATTTTCTGAGACCCCAAGTGATTCACTGAGTTTTCTTGGATTTTCAGTGCAGTTTGTAACACCTTTAGTTGGGTGCCACATTTTTAACATAACCAGTTTCTTAATAAATTTCCCTTAACCTTTTTATCATAAAATTCTGTGTGTTTTAGTGATGTAATATGAACAGAGACCGAATATATATAACTAATATCCACATAATTTTTACTTATTAAGTTCATTTTACACATACTATTTATACACAAATATTCATATATGTCACATATTTTACAACTATATATTTTATAACTAATTTTAAACATATATACATAACCCAGACGCCTCCCTCTGTCTACATCGGAGGGTTATCATCAATAAACCCGTTATGATGCAAGGGTCCTAGAGCTGAGGTCCGGTGAGCTTGACGCCACCTAGGGGTTCGAGCTGAAGAGACTATAGATCTCTCGCGAGGCGTACGATGGGCGGTGGCATTCCAAATGTCACCAAATGGCATGTGCAACTCAACATAAGCCGAAAGGATAAACATCGTCACAAGATTCCCATCGTAGGACCTCCGGAGAGTGATAGTGAGTTCATCAACGTAGGTAACTCTTTCTTCAGTTAACTCAACATGCCAAATATCTGGTCCCTCGTGGAAATCGACGATAATTGTAACACCCTCATTTGGATGTCATATTTTGCGGAACTTCAAGTTAATTTCAAAAACCTTTTCACAATTTCTTTATGAAAATATAAGTTCTAAAATTTCTTTTGTGGATATAACATAAGATAAAAAGAAACAACTCAATATCAAAAGATTTCAAGAATACACATTATAAGTATTTATATCTGATTCTATTGTTTAATTCTACTGCTTAACAAAATACATAAAAGATATTCAGCAGAATTTCTACAAACTCTGTATATCATCTTATTGACCAAAGTTCTAAATACTTAATTATTCTATAACCGAGTGGACGCCTCGTACGTCAAAATCACTACAGAATTTAATCAAACTAAACAGATCCTTCCTTGATGCCTTCGTCGTCTTCATAATACAGAAAAAAAAACCAGCTACCTCGTTGTCTTCATAAGACCAAAGAAAACAATACAAAACATACAAAAGCAATATAACAAAGAGGTGAGATCCTCGTCACCTATCAATACCAATAAAGCAGTGTAGAAAACATAATAATTTATATAGTTCTATAGATACAATCATGTTATCAAACAATGAGTAAATCAAAATCAAATAGTACATTTAACATAGCCAATAACATAGTTTCATACTGGATCAACATATATAATCATATTATCAAATAATAGGTAGATCAAAATCAATATGCATCATGATAATGTGACAGTATGACAACTAACTATGCAATCATCCAATGATTGACCCCTACTCCATGGAGCTAAAACACAACAAGTCGGAGAGAGTGATTGGGAGCACATGTTCTGTATCTCATTAGCCTCCAATTTGCTCAAAATGCTATAGAATCATTTCTTTTGGCAATACGGCTCACGAGAACACTCTACACCAATCGGGAATAGGATAGTGTCTGGTCGGGATTGTTCGGTGTATTGCAATCATATCACCACGACACAGTTCAACTGGCCTCCTGTGGAGTTTTCGCACCCCGACGTCTCTAAGATCATTGAAGATCTTCACTACACAATTCGCACCCGCACTAAGGTGTAAGCTCAACTCCTAGGCTCAAAGCCTTAATAACAAGTCTCATACATACTATCACAATATCATGGTCAACTAATCCATGCAAAGTGCAATCACTCATAATTAATGTAATAATTCATGGTCAACTAACTCATAATTATTAAATTAATCATGATCAACCCAATAATTCATGGTCAACGAACCCATAATTATTGGTTTATCAAAACACAATCCCCTTGGGATTCAAGCCACCATTTTAAGAATAGCGTCAACTGTCCTATCCAGAGTTCAGTCTACGTCGGCTTGATAGTAGTACCGCTGTTTCTTAACCTATGGTGCTTCTAAAACATTTTCCAAATCATGTAACACTATAGTTACGGTTTTCCAATCACGTAACATCTCTGTTACGTTTTATAAATCGTGTGACATTTCTGTTAAATCGCGTGACATTTCTGTTACGTTTTTCAATCTCGTAAAACCATTTTTCTATTCTTCAAATCGGGTAACTCAAAAATTAATATTTTTGAATCGCATAGCAGTTTAAAATCACTTTTCAATCGCGTAAAGCATTTTCTGTAAAATTGAAATCGCGTAAAGCATTTTTCACATTTACTGTGCTATTTTGATCTAAATAAAATATTTCCAAGTTTATTCTCACTATGTGAGCTAAAAATAAGTTTTAAATATAAATAGAGATTTTTCAACAAATCTTTCGAAAATCATTTCTATTGAAAAACATTTATTTCTACATCAAATCATTACTAAAATGTTTTTCTCCAACTTTCTGGAAATTAATAGTCTTTAATAAAAGTAAGCATTAATTCAAAATAGTTTGATACTAGTAAATACTTCAAGATCTAAACTAATCTTTAGAAAATCTTTCAAGATCCAAACAAATTTTCAAAAGTGTTTCTACTTGAAAAATATCTTTAAATCATCACTAAATATTTTCTCTCATATTTTCGAAAATCCTTTATACTATCTACTTATTTTCGAAAATAAGAACAAAAATCTTTAATAAAGTAAATATCACTTCTACAATAGTTTCTTTTCAAAACGTTTCCATGTCCATCATGATTCATTGGCTTCCAACCAAACATATGCATGCTCATAACCATGTTTTTCATCCACACATACCTCATTTTGCTTACACATAAGCTAAATCATGCTTGAATCATAACAAGTTCATGCCATATATCTCAAAACATAAAAACACATAGAATAACCAAAGCATAAATCATAAAGCACAAAGCACAACATATCAACCATAAAACATGAAAGTATAAAATATAAATTATAAATTAGTTCCTCACCACCATATTGGTTGATGAGAGAAATCTCCCCCTTTCCTTGGTTCAAAATCCTCTCTAGTGAAAGTAACTTAGCTTTCCACCAATAAAATCCTTCTTCCACCAACGAAATCCCTTATAGAACCAAGTTCATAACTTTTAAACTCTAAAACATGGAATAAGATGATCATTGATCAATCCAATGATTTAAAACTTTGAAATAGAAATTTAAAAGTGAAGAGAAAGTATTTTCACCTTAGGCTCCTTCAAATTTAGGCAAGCTTGAAAGTCATGAAAAAAGTTTGTATTTCAAGAAACTTACAACATCAAAGTTTCTCAAAACACTACTAGGATGCTAGAAACTAACTTAGAATTTTGGTAAGAGTTTAGGAAGGTGAAGAAAATCTCTAGGCTGTGAGCTTTGTAGAGAGAAAGTGAAGGTTTTGGTGTGAGTTCAAGTGAATGGTGAAGTTGGCTATTTATAGAAGAAAAGTAAGGACCAAGAAGTAATTAAAAGAAACATTGCTATTAATATATAGGTGATTCACCATGTCATTTAATGCATTCATGACTCACCCATTCACATAAATGCCATAGATATTTTCCTTGAGATATTTTTCAGTAGCTATTATCCAATGGACAAAAATCAGTATCTATTGTCCAATGAACAATAGGATGTATCCAAAATCACCCGAAGATTTTATTTGATCATTAAATCCCTAAAAATGGAAAATGATCAAATCTGTTCTTGGAATTGAGTTTCGTAAACTTCCCTGTTCCTAATAAATAGTAAGAGTATTTTTTGGTCAAAACTTAAAAATTATTATTTTATTATCTGAAATATCCCCGGTTTAACACATAAAGTCAACAAAACTTAAAAATTTCCAAAAATGAAAAACTTAAGAATCTGGTATTAGCTTCAAGTTTCATGACTTTCCCCGATCTTAATAAATAGTAAGGGTATTTACGGGCCGAAAATATAAGTTATTTATTTTTATTTTCTGGAACTGCCCTGTATCGGCTCATAGCATTTATGAAAAATAACCTATTTTAAATTAAGCTCAGAAAAATTCCCAAAAATCATCATAAATCACGAAAATTGGGAAAATCATTATTTTAATTAAAAACATAAATTTCAGGCTGTTACAATAATGACCCCGGAGAATTCATTTCCAGCCATCTTTGAATGTATAGCCAAAACATAATTTTCACAAAAAGGGGGTGAGAATCTTATATCATCATAAATATCGATAAAGTAGTATACAAATAGCATACAACAATAATATAATTTCTATCTAAAATCAATAGGCACTCAATCCATGCGAAAAGTCATATTTAAATAAAATGACATACTAATCTTAGTGCACAAATTGATAATGCAACTATGACAACTGACCATGCAGATGCACACAAATGACTCCTACTCCATGGAGTTAAACACAACAAGTCGGAGAAAGTGATTGAGAGTACATGTTCAGTATCAGTTAGTCAACAAGTGCTAACAATTCATTTGCGCATACTGCTCATGTGAACACTCTTCACCAATCGTGAATGGACCAGTGTATAGTCGAGATTGTCGATGTTTTGCAATCATAATACCACGGCACAGTCCCAGCCGACCACTTGTGGAGTTTCCGGACCCCTGACGGCTTCAAGATCATTGAAGATCTTCACTCGGCCATTCGCATCAGCACTAAGGTGTAAGATCAATCTCCTAGGCTCCAAGCTTTACAACAACATTGTCTCATACAGACTAATATATATAGTATAAATATTCCCAGAATATATATACACAATTCCTTCGGGATTCAAGCTACCATCTCTTTAAGAATAATGTCAACTGACTTATCTAGGGTCCAGTCTATGTCGGCCCGATAGTAGTACCGTTGTTTCTCAATTATATGGCGCTACAAAATAATTTATAAAATCGCGTAATGCATCCGTTACGGTTTTTAAGTCGCGTAAAGCTTTTTCCGTAAAAATTCAATCGGGTAGGGTAAAAAAATTGTTTTTCAGTCACAAAAAATGTTTTATGTAAATTTTCAATTGCGTAACTTATTTTCTGTAAACTTTCAATGGCGTAAAACACTTTTCAGATAAACTAATTTATTTTATGCTAAATAAAATATTTTCAAGTTTATTTTCACTTTTTCATCATAAAATAAGTAAAAATAAATATTTTAACTTTAAAATAAATCCTCCAAATTTCTTCCTTTATTCAAAATACTAATTAAGATGATGAATATTAGTAAAACTATTTATACTCATATTTTCAAAAATTCAAAAATTCTTCTAATTAAGATAATTGTTTTCCATAATCAAAGCATTTAATTAGAGTTCTAAATTTCTCTAAAATAATTTCTCTACATTTTCGGAAAATACTAACAATAATATCTTAAATAATATAACTTCAAATAAATCCATAAACTATATATATATATATATATATATATATATATATATTGCAACATATAAACAAAGCAAAGAAACAATTATCAAATAGAACATGAACCTAACTCTTTGACCATAAAAGATTCATCCAACAGTATGAACTACACAACTAATCGTGGTTTATTAACATATCAAAATTCTAATATATACCATAATATTGGTTGATAGAGAAAACTCCCCCTTACCTTAGTTCTTAAGTCAAGATCCTTGGACAACACTTAGTTTCTTGTCTTCTACCAATACAAAATCACAAAGAAACACAAACAGATATTATTTCAAGCATCATAACACATATCAAGATGATCATGGACTAATCCAATGATCTAAAACCTTAAAATAAAAATTTAGAAGTGGAAGGAAAGAACTTTCACCTTAGGATTTCTTTAACCTCAAAGCTTCTTCTTGATAAACTTCTAACTAGAAAAGCTCTCAAAATACTACCAAGATACTAGGACTAAGCTTGAAAATTTAGCAAAGGTTTGGGAAGGAAATTAAAAGAGCAAGGTCGTGGCTTATGGAGAGCTTGGCCGTGGGTTATGGAGAGGAAGTAGGAAGGATTTTGGTGTGAAGATTATGAATGAATCATGGTGCTATTTATAGATGAAATTTAGGATGAAATGGGAATTAAATTTGGAGATATTTCTCCATAGCTTGGCCGGCCTCACCAGGGCAAGGTGGTGGTCTTCAACTTAGCTTCCTTGTTTCATTTAATGCCATGGTGATTCACCATGGTAATAAATATTCACCATGACTCACCCCCTTGAGTCACCAATGCCATTAATTACCTAGAGATATTTTCTCAAGATTTTTATCAGTAAGTTTTATCTAATGAATAAAGATCAGTATCTATTATCCAATGGACAATAGGATGTACCCAAAATCACCCAGAGATTTTATTAGCTCATAAAATTCCTAAAATTGGAAAATGATCAAATCTATTGATGGATTTAAAATCTGAACTTCCATTTATTCAAAAAAATTCCCCAAAGGTATTTTGGATAAAAAATAAAATTATTTTATTTTATTTTCCGGAATGGTCTAAAATCAACTTATAAGTTTAAGTTCAGTTAAACTTTGATTTAATTAAACTCACAGAAATTTCTAAAATCATTTACCACGGAGACCTGAGAAAATAACATGTATAGTATAAGTCAAAATTTTGAGGTGTTACACAATTTGCGCAACACTTCAAGTATGGCTTTTTACTTCCGCTAGTGAAAGGTTTTTTTACTTCTTGCATTATTTTTCTTTGTTTGTGTTAGTTGTAACATCCCTAAATTTCATATGTTATGACTTAGTTAAATTCTGTGGATGAGTTGTATGTTTTGTTACAGAAATGGTGATAGATTGAGTTAGAATAATTAATTTGAGATTCTGGCTATACCGGTGAACTCGGTAGAACCTAAGGAAGAAATAGGTGAAATCTAACCTCTTATATTTACTCTGGCTAAGTTAGGACCTACTGGTAAATAAAATTTTCTTCAGGACCTATTGGGAATTCTTAGAAATCACAAGGGTATTGTAGTCTTTTTACACCCTCAATGGCAAATTTGTGATTCTTCCTTTGAGTGAGGGGCAAAATGGACAATTCACACCCCCTCCCTTTTGCTTAAGTGGACCGGCCAGCCTAGGGTGAGCCAAAGGGCTTATCTTCTCCAAATTGCTAAGTTCTCCATAGCCAAAGCTTGCTCCAAGGTTCAAGGTCCAAAAGTAAGTATTTTTACTCATCTTTTGGCTTAGGTTATGTGATGGTTATTGATCACTATGATCTCTTCTTCAACCCTATGGTATTAGTTTCTTGAGAATCTCATTTTTATCTCTAAGAATCAAGAACACCAATGTCTAAAAGTTGGTTGTTTTGGTTGAGTGTTTTGAAGGAAGTTGAAGGGAAGGTTGCCTTGACTACCAATCCCATCTTTGAATCAAGTTTAGAGCATTTTAAGGTGAGTGTGGATTTACTTGTGTTATTGTATGATGTTCTTAGAGTGAAAGTGTATGATATAGGATTAAGCTTGAATCTAGGGTTTTCACCTATGCCTAAGGTTGGATGTGTTTTGTTACATGTTTTTAAGGATTTAGGTATATGAAAGTGAATGATATGGTTAGTGTATTTTGATGGATTTGAGGACATGATCCCATAGGGAACTTAGAGTTTTGATTTGAAGTTGGGTGTGGCACTATTCCTGCCCAGATTCCAAACCACGGGCGTGGTCACCACCACGGCCTGGCCGTGGTTCTCTCTGGAAGTGGAATTTTGGTGTCTCGTGGCCAACCACGGCCGTGGCCACCACCACGGGCTGGCCGTGGTTGTCTCTGGAAAATATAATGTTGTGTGCTGAAACCAGACCATGGGCGTGGTTGCCACCACACCCTGGCCGTGGTCCAGACCACGGGCATGGTCCCAACCAGGGGCAGGCCGTGGTTGTCTCTATTTCTAATTGTTGAGTTATTGTTTTCTGAACCGTGGCCGTGGTTACCACCACACCCTAGCCGTGGTTGACTCTGTTTGTGTTATTGTGGTGCATATGTCTAGGGTCTTGAAGCCATATGCTATGGTTAGAATTAAGGATGACTTAGCACTATAATGTGATGTGTAGCTAAGTAAGAATGCTTGATAGAATTGAGCATAATGGTTATGTGTTGTATATGCTTGAATTGGTTATATGTGATGTTATTATGATATTAAGAATGAGCATGATATGATTATGAGAACATTGCATTGCATAGCGAGATGGCCTAACCGGAAGGGGTTGGTGTACAAGAATGAGGGGTGCCTAGCTGATGAGTTAGATGGAAATGAAATGGCATACTTATTTGCATTGCATTGCGAGGTGGCCTAACTGAAAGGGGTTAGTGTACAAGAATGGGGGGTGCCTAGCTTATGAGATAGAGAAGGAAACAGAATTGGCATAACACATTACATATGCATATTGCGAGGGCCTAACCGAAAGGGGTTAGTGCACAACAAGAGGAGTGGAGAAAGAAAAAATGTGAATAAAAGGTGTGAACATCATGTGCATTCATTCATTGCATTGGTTGGTTGGTGTTACTTGACATATTGTGAATTGTGTTATACTTGCTCTCTACTTACATATATACTTTATCTGCAAGTTATTCATATTCACTGGGAAGTTGTTCTCACCACCTCTTTCTTAGATTCGCAGGAACACCCCGGACTCTCTACGGGTTAAGTACAGAGGATTCTGTTGCTTTATTTTTGAGATTTGTATTTTGGTGGAGTTAAGCTCCGTGATGTAACTATAACAGGATGTGTATTATTCTGATGTAGATATGACAGGGAACTGAATACTACTATTGATGTAGTCAGTTCTGTATATGTTTAGTGTGCTCAGTCAGAATAGTGTTTAGATTACACTTGTATAACATTGCGTACTCTGATAATATTTTGGTTAAGATCTGAGATCTCTTGTTGATGTATGTGTATGTGTATATATATAATATATGTACTCTGGTTGGTTGAAATGCTTGTTGGAAATCCGCTGCATATGGTATAATTAGTGGTAATGTTTGAGAAACAAAGGAAACGCTGCCGAATTTTCTATGTTTATATATTCCACGTAAGACTTATGGTTGGAAAATAACATAATAAATAATAGGTCTTACATTAGTTATGGTTAGAGTAGAATTTTTTGACTTTGCAGCTTGTAATCCCCTTGGATCACAATAAAAGCTTGTGTATTATGGATGATGATTTCTAAGGATATAGCCTTCTTTGATGTTACCCAAACAGGGGAACTTTTATGTAGGCTATTTGAAGTTACACAAATCATTAAGAATGTTGCAACTACCAATCTTAAAAAGGCATTGAGACACTTATCAACTACACTGATTGGTCTCAGCTTCATGTTAGCATGTTCATGGAAGTTAATATGTGAGTAGATCAAATTTAAAGCTTTATTTCACAAACAACACACACACACACTCATATTCTCTTTTTCCATCCTAACTTATTTTTCTGTCTCTCCTTTTGACAACATCTTTACTTTTGGCTTTGGTTGTTATGCTTACTATTTCTATTAGTGTTCGTATATTTGGCTAGTTCCTATGTGACATAGTTGGATAACCCAGACCGGTTGTTGACTCGATCAGAAGGCTGGGTCACTGGGTCAACGGTTCGACCTGCGATTTAACGGTCAATCCAAAGAACCCGATTATAGAAAGAAAAAAAAATGTAATAGCCCAAATATATATATATGAAAGCATGACATATAAAAGAAATTATCTCATACATTTAAGAGTACAAATTTAACATTCTATAACCCAATATAAATTTAAATTTTTAAGTTATCAGTTTTCCCAATAGTACATAATTATACTAATATAAATGATAAATTACTCAAGAGTCAGTACAAATCTAATGTGTTAAAGTTACATATCAAACAAAAGGCTCCTAGTAAGTTGTAAGGCGATTGTGAACTAAAGAGAAAAGAGGACGACAATGCTTCACTTAACTTTTTTTTACCCCACAAAAAAAAGTGACTTGGTTCATGAAAAACCAGGTTGAGTCAATTGGGTTTGACGGGGTCCACCAAAAAACCCGTAAAAAACTTGGACCGGACCGATAAACAGGCCGGGTGGCTGGTTTTTCGGTCCAACCGACTGGGCTGGTCTGGTCCATACAACTATGCTACATGAACTTTCTCATAAAACTCAAGCTGTAGCTGCTTCAATTGCAGAGGAACATATTTTCCATTAAAAAATATTATTGGAAAAGATATTTAAACTAGAATTCTAAAGAAATAAGAGTATATGTGCCTTTGCCTTTTGGTTAGAAGTTGGTAGAGCACCAAGATCATTATGGTTTGCTGATGCTACCCAAATGCCACCTAGTTGTGCCTTTTATATTCAGGGGTAATTCTCTTTTCCATGAATACTTAATTACATCTCATTGTTTGGTTGCAACATATAGAGATGGTTTCCCCCGCTGCAGCGAATGTTGAGATAGCAACCTTTGATCTGGTCAGCCATGTCTGTTAGTCTGAAGATTTCTTAGGAAAAGGAAGAAAACTTCCAACTCCAGCCAAGGTAATATGAGTTATTGATCTTATATTTAATTAGTTGCATTAATAATATATTTGCATAATCTGTGCAAAACTATGATGATGACAACAACAATGCCCTTGTTTAAACTATCTCAACTGAGTTTCATTGTGCAGGGTACTGACCAGTCTGGTTGTTCATGATGTTGGTCTTATTGCATGAGTGTGGCATCAACTTATGATATAAAGATGCAACCTCTTGAGTATTGAGTATTGAGTATGGATCTTAACTAGTCTAGTTTCAATTGGCATAATTCTTAAAGTCTCAATAAAATTTTATTGGAACTAAAATCAAAGGCATATGGTGTAGATGGGTTATGCACCCTTTGATGGCTCTCTTTTAAAGTAATGTATTTTTACTTGTATAGGAAGAGAAACAAATAATCTAAATCATGTGTCAAGGTTCTTCACTTGCATAATCTGAACTGATTCATGCATCTTAGGTAAAATGCTTGTATCTACCATGGGAATCTGAATCAGAAAGTCAGTTCCAAGTCATTCTATTTGTATTTGTGACAGTCGTCATTTTTTACTTTTGGCAACTTATTTGTGACCGCCATTGGCTTTTGTTAAATATGTGAAATAGTTCTGACGGCCATTGGGGTAGAAAAATGTGATTTACTTCACACTTGCTTAGCACATTTGTTTCAACGGCCACAAATGTAGATAATGATATCTACTTATTATCAACAGTCAATGGCTGTCAAAAATAGTTTTTGTGACACCACTTTTAATGACACTTAGCGACGCTCGAATGAATGTGGAAAATAGAATTTGTGACATTCTTAGTTTTATTCACGGTCGTGGCCGTAAAAAATAGTATGTTTTGTTGTTGTAGGTGAACTTCTATCCTTAAGGTATGATGAAAGGGCAGTTGTTGCTATTCCCCTATAGATATAATGTCACACCTCAACTTAGTCTCGTGAGAGTAATAATTAATTATTTCAAAATTCTTTCTTCCCCAAGCTGACTAATCACGGTACTATACTTATGCCTAAGATAAATACAACACTTATAAACCATTAAAATAATTGAAATTCAAGTTTATTTCTTATTCTAACTGACCAATCATTTGACTTTTGTATTTGTTTGATTTGTATTTGCATCCTAATTATACATTAAATTTTATCTATAAAACCATTTACTGATTAATTCAGAGAAACCTTTTAATTATCAAATTATTATATATATAAAAGAATAGGGCCCAAAAAGAATTGTGAAAATATGTTTGCCCCAATGGTTTATTGTATTATGTTTTGATGATGACAAATACATTACAAAAAGGATTACAAATATGCTACATATGTGCATGATGAGCTATATTGGATAATGCATGGTTATATATTATCTTGTTGTTCCTATTATAAGAATCATGCATTAAGTTTTGTGTAGCATCATTGATAGGATATATCCAATGTACTTGATAAGTGATATAATTAATTATTGGATATGTGTCTATATGTGAATCATATATGCATGAAGAACTTTATAAAGTTATATACATGTGAATCATGCATATTTAGTTATTGAGTTATGGATTTGGACTAACCATGGTTTTCAAGTGAGTTATGCTTTGTAGGATAGTCCAAGTATCAAGAGTGAGCATTGGAATAAGAAAGTGAAAGATCCTATTTATGCTCAACTCAAGAAGAAGGAGAATGAAGAGATGAACCAAGCATTTAGAAGATTTGAAGAGAAGAATTCTTGGAAGCTTGGATTGCATCAAGAAGCCTAAGGACTCATTTGGGTATATATTATCTTATAGGCAATTCTCCTTTGTAAGGATAGAGGTTTTTACATGAAGAGAGCTCAAATATATTTATTCAATCTTGACAAATGTTTTTAACATGGTAAAATGCCCAACAAACAAGTTTTGGGAAGTTAGTCTTGGTGGTATTTCAAAACTATGAAAAATAGCCAAATCTGAATTTTGAAAGCTGACCTATGGTCACTATTTTTATCATAACTTTTAAAATACTTTGAGTTTTGATCTGAAACTTATCTCATATGAAAGTAGACTCAAAGAGCTTTCCAACGCATGGTCATTTGCTTAATTTGGATAAGAAACGAAGAAGTTATGATATTTTTAAGAAGACTACTTTTCTGATAGGAATCGTAGTCGACTACACAAGACTTGTAGTCGACTACAAGACCTTGAAAAACTGACATATGGTCACTATTTTTATCATAACTTTTAAAATACTTTGCGTTTTGATCTGAAACTTATTTCATTTGAAAGTACACTCAAAGAGCTTTCCAACGCATGGTCATTTGCTTAAATTGGTTAAGAAACGAAGAAGTTATGACCATTTCAAAACGACTACTTTCCCGAGTGGAATTGTAGTCGACTACACAAGACTTGTAGTCGACTACAAGACCACCAGAAATGGATTGTAGTCGACTACAAGACCTTGTAGTCGACTACAAAGTGTCAGAAATCAAATATATTTTCCAAAGATGAATGGTAGTCGACTACAAGGTATCTGCAGTCGACTACAAAGTGTTAAAACTCGAAAACTACATTCCAGGAATGGATTGTAGTCGACTACAATATTGTGTAGTCGACTACATAGTGTTAAATTTCAAAACCTACATTCCAGAGAGGAATCGTAGTCGACTACAAGTTATCTGTAGTCGACTACAACGTGCCAGAAATGCCTGTAACGGCTATAAACGGCTAGATTTCGAAATTAATCATTCTTAAACACCACCAACGACTATTTTATCACTTGGGCTATTAATATATGCTAAGATTGAAGCATTAATAAGTTGATAAACACCCATTTGCAAATCATTATGAGGATTTGATCATTTTCTATCAAAATCAACATTTGAGATCTTCATTTTAATAATCCCTCTATCCATTAGTTCTTCAAGTTGTATTATCTACTCTTTGAGAGAGTTTATCATTTTCTATCAATCATATATACTTGTAAGAGGGTGGATAATCCCTCAAGAGAGTTCAAGGGTAGACTTCCCTTTGAGTTGTATTATCTACTCTTTGAGAGAGTTTATCATTTTCTATCAATCATATATACTTGTAAGAGGGTGGATAATCCCTCAAGAGAGTTCAAGGGTAGACTTCCCTTGAAGAGAAAAGAAAGAGGCTCAAGCATAAGGGTGGAGGATCCCAAAGTGTGAAGAGTGCTCTGTTTTTGTAAAGGTTTCTCAAGCACCTAAGTTACAAGCTTGAAGAATAGTGGAAACCTCAAGTGGATGGTCTTGGGGCTGGATGTAGATCACAAGAAGTGATTGAACCAGTAAAATATTGTTTGCACTCTCTTATCCCTCACTCTCTTTACATTCTAGCGATTTACATTTAACTACTTATTTGTTGAGTTCTCATGATTGCTATAATTATTGATCTACTGCATATCTTGTGATATTTCTACTTAGATCATTAGAACTTGATATATATCTTGTTTGCTTGATTTATATATATATATCTAAGTTATACTCAAGGTATCTACATTAATTGACAAATCTTCATAAGAGTAAGGCATTCATTTAAAACTCAATTTGCTCACAGAAGCAAATTGTAGTCTACTACAAGAAAAGTGTAGTCTACTACAAGACTACTAGAAACTCAACATTAGTGTTTTATTTGTTGATCTTGCAAAACCACTTTTAGGGGTTTATTGTAGTTGACTACACACTACTTGCAGTCTACTACAAGGTTTCAACCAAGTGATTTTCTATCTTGGTTTATTTCCCACTAGTCTCAAATTAATCACACTATAATTTACATTGTTCAATATACTTATATGTGATTGATATTATGCATTATATGAATTGTTAATAATATGAAAGCATGAATTGTTGTGAAATATATTTATTCCGCTGCATGTATTGATTGGGTGCATCAAAATGCACAATTGCACAAAGTTGAAATAAAATTTGTGATCACCCAATTCACCCCCCCTCTTGTGTGATGGTTGCCCTTGGCTAACAAGAATTCTACTTCCCGTGGCTATTTAAATTTATAATTAATTAATAATTAAAACATAATCACAATATATATATATTATATATATTGCCTAGATAAATATCAGGTTCAAGAATAGAATAATACTAGCAATTACAAATAGATAAACTCATAATTTATATTTAACAATTAACTGCTTATTTATTTATTAACATTAGATTCAAGAACAAGATAATACGAGCATATGAAAATAATTAGAGGGGGGCTCTTCGCGATTTTGTGGGCGAACCATGGCTGCTTGGTGAGATGGCATTGTGTTGGAGTGGAGGAACATGTCGCCATGGAAGATTCAAAGATAGTGTCTATTGGGGAGGCAAGAAAGGGAGGGAGAGGGGGAAGTTGTGGGTGTCAAGGGAGACGGCGTCGGTGGGGAAGTCGAGGGAGGAAAATGACGTCGTTATAGGTGTAGGAGTAGCCCTAGCTAAATAGCTTCTTCGCCGTGAAGCTGTCGTCGACCGGAGACAACGTAAAGTCAACGATCGGTTGTAACATCCCTAAATTTCATATTTCCTGACTTAACTAAATTCTCTGAACATGTTGTATATTCTGTTACAGAAATTGTGATAGATTGAGTTAGAGTAATTATTTTGAGATTCTGGTTATACTGGAAAGCTAGGTAGACCCTAAGTAAGAAATAGGTTATATCTAAACTTTTATATTTTTTCTGGCTAAGATAGGACCTATTGGTAAATTAATTTTCTTCAGGACCTATTGGGAATTTTTAGAAATCACAAGGGTATTTTATTCTTTTACACCCTCAATGGCAATTTGGTATTTTTCCACTTAAGTGGGGGGCAAAGTTGACAATGCAACTTCACCCCCTTGTGATTAAAGGGACCGGCCCTCTTAGATGGCCAAAGGGTCCATCTTCTCCAAAATTGCTAAGTCTCCATTCTCCATAGCCAAAGCTTGCTTCAAGGTTCAAGAACCAAAAGTAAGCATTTTTATTCATCTTTTGGCTTAGGTTATTGATGGTTATTGATCACTATGATCTCTTCTTCAATCCTATGGTTTTAGTTTCTTGGAAAACTCATTTTCATCTCTAAGAATCAAGAACACTCATTTCTAAAGTTGGTTGTTTTGATTGAGTGTTTTGAAGGAAGTTGAAGGAAAGGTTGCCTTGACTACAAATCCAATCTTGGAATCAAGTTTGGAGCACTTTAAGGTGAGTGTGGGTTAATTTGTGATATTGTATGATGTTCTTAGAATGTAATTATAAGATGTATGATTAAGCTTGAATCTAGGGTTTTCACATATGCTTGAGGTTGGATGTGTTTTTGTTACATGTTTTTAAGGATTTGGATATATGTAAATGGATGATAAGGTTGGTGTATTTTGATGGATTTAAGGACATGATTCAAAAGGGGAAATTAGGTTTTAGGGTCGGGGTTTGGCGTGGACTATTCCTGGCCGTGGTTGTCTCTGGAAAGATGGTTTCGTGTATAAATTTGAAACCACGGGCGTGGCCTCCACCACAGCCTGGCCGTGGTTGCCTTTGGAATTAGGGTTCGTGCTTTGACACCAGACCACGGCCATGGTGTCCACCACGGTCTGGCTGTAGTTGTCTCTGTTTCCATTTCATTGAGTTTCTAGTTTCATGAACCATGGCCGTGGTTGCCACCACACCCTGGCCATTGTTGACTCTGTTTGTGTCCTTGTGGTGCATTTGTCTATTGCTTTAATACCTTATGCTATGTTTGTGAATAAGGATGACTTAGTACAATGATGGGATGTGTAACTAAGTGAGAGTGGTTGGAAGGATTGAGCATAATGCTTGTGTGGTTTAAATTTTGAGTTCATATACATGTGATGTTATTGTGATATTGTGAATTGAGCATGATATGACTATGAGAACATTGCATTTCATAGTGAGATGGCCTAACCGGAAGGGGTTAGTGTACAATATGTGAGAGATTACCTAGCCTACGGGGTTAGATGAAAGAATAAGCGGTGCATAATTAATTGCATTGCATAGTGAGATGACCTAATCAGAAGGGGTTAGTGTACAATACGTGAGGGGTGCCTAGCCTACAGGGTTAGATGGAAAAAGAATGACATAAAACATTGCATATGCATATTGCGAGGGCCTAACCGGAAGGGGTTAGTGCACAACAAAAGGAGTGGAGAAAGAAAAAGTGTGAACATCATGTGCATTCATTCATTGCATATATTGATTGGTATTGCTTGTTATATTGAATTGTGTTTATACTTGTATTCTAATTACATGCATACTTTACTTGTAAGTTTTATTCACATTCACTGGGAAGTTGTTCTCACCCCCTCTTTCTTAGATTCGCAGGAACACCCCGGACCCTCTACGGGTTAAGTACGGAGGATTCTATTGTTTATCACTTTTAGTGATAGAATGTATTATGAGACTAGTATTGTGGTGGAGTTAAGCTCCGTGATGTAATTATAGTATGATGTGTATTATATTACTATGATGTAGATATGACAGAGAATTGGTGAACTACTGTTAACGTTCTCAGTTCTATTAATATTTAAGTGTGCTCAGTCAGGATAGTGTCTAATATACACTTGTTTAACTTGCGTACTCTAATAATATTTTGAAGGAGATCCGAGATCTCCTGTTTATGAATATATATATATATATATGTACTCTGGTTGGTTTGAAATGATTGATTGGAATCCGCTGCTTATTTTATGTCATGTGGTAACGTACGAGAAACGAAGGAAATGCTGCTAAATTTTTTATATAATGAAAAATATATATATTCCACGTAAGACTTATGAGTTGGTAAATGACATAGTAAATATTAGGTCTTACATCGGTGGTGGCCAGCTATGGAGAAGGGTTGTGTTAGGTAAGGTTGCAGAAGAGTGGTGAGGTGAGTGTGAGTGAGGAGTTGGATTTTATAGGAGGAAGCATTGGCAGTTTAGCACTAGTAGTGAAGAGCGTGTTTGGATTTAGTTAATAATTACTAGTGCTAATACTTGGAAGGAAACAAATTAAAATGCGGAGGGAAAAGAGATGCCATGCCAAGGAATGCATAAATTCTTAAATAATCAATAGTATTACTACTAAGTAGAAAAAATAAAATAAAATCTTTAATAGACTTGCTTGCCAAGAGTGTGGTACAAAGCAAGGTGGGGACTTCCTTAAAAAAGAAAAAGAAAAAGTTCAATATAAAAAAAGCCAGGCAGATCCATAAATTAACTTATTGAGGGGGTCAAAATTATCTAAGTTAAGAAAGTTAGATAAAAAAATCTTATTTTAAAGATTAAATATAGAGTAAACATTCATTTTGTTTATTCAAAGACACATGTAATATTAATTAGGTCCTTGAATGACAAATACATCAAAATAGTAATTCAATGTCAAATTTTGACATTAAATAAGTCATTTGATATCATTTTCTAATATCAAATTAATCATTTAATATTAATTTTTTCTTACATTAAATTAGTTATTTAAAACGATTAATTTGATGTAAAAAAATATTAAAGAATTAAAATGATGACACTCATATCTTTACATGACACGTTGAATTTATTTTAAAATTTTCGGTAATTTCTAAAATAATAATTTAATATGACATAAATATCATAGGAAAGTAAAAACTAACATTGAAGTTAGAGACGTGAATTAACAAATAAAATACTAATATTTTATAGTGGATTCTTTCGTACATAAAGGGTAGATATAAACGTACCGAACATAAAAGTTTCTATTGACTTAAAAACAGTACAATTACGCATAACAGGTGATATGAATAAATGCATATATATATATATATATATATATATAATATGGTAGCATCCAGAAAGGAGCTGCGTATGTGAAAGACTTGCATAATCATTATTCAAACAAATTTATAATGACATTCTGGATAAACAAAGATTATAACAATTATCAAATAAACAACGTAAAAAGGAGCTCGTAAATAACACATCAAAATATACAGCATTACTTGGTACGATTTACCCGTGAGCAATGCAACCAAAGTCCTCACACCCCAACTATTGACAGTAACCTATAATTAGAATTTTTTTATTAATGACGCTAGACATTATTATTATTATCATATAAAGAATACAAAGATAAATGTTGTAAAGTACCTGTCTATGACAGATTTTGAAACACTTCCTTGAACACAACATTATTTACTGATGTAGATAATTGTACATGCTTGTCAGCAATCAAGATTTTTAGCCTTTTTTGTTGTTTCAAACTCTAGAAATTACAACATATAGCTCGCCACGGCTAAAGACAGGAGTTTTAAGAAACAAACCAACATGTGACAGAGATTGACTCTAGCTCTCGTTAATAGTCATGGCAAAGCAGACAGATATAGGATATTGTCTCTTTTAAAATTTAATTAAATGGTAGCTTTGAATTTGATGGAGTTAATAGCATGTGAGGTATAAATAGCTTTTGACCCATGTTGGTGCTAGAGATAACTTAACCTTCTAATGCATGATTTCCAAGTTGAGGTAGAATTAATCTGGTACCATTACATAAACCTGAAGATTGATCAATGCTTCTGAGTAGCATAACAGGAGCACCTACTTTTAATTTAAGGAAATGATGTGGAAGTCTAGAACATCTAATATTGTTAAGAACTTCTTATGTATGTAGATCTTCATTAGGAAATGAATTCAAGTCTGATTTGCAGATACTATTTGAGCTCAAGTAGACATTTTCCTCACCTTGCATAATTGAAAGCACATAATCATTGATTATATCCACAATGTCATTAGTTGGTGCTAGGATAGCTTTTTCTTGAATGTATGCAGGATCATGCATATTCTCTAATAAATGTGGATATGTACTATAGACAATTGTTGCAACAGGATTGCCTAAAGTCTTAATAAGGAATTTATCAGGCATATGTACCAAACCTTCCCCATCATTTGCTTCGTCCATATTCCCATCTCCAATTTTCAAGATCCACTCCGAGAAAAGTCTTATGTGTTCTACTGAAGTTTCTTCCAAAGCATTAGACACCTTATATTTTTCGGCAATCTCAATACCTTGCAGTAAGACCACAAATAGGAAGAATTAATAGTAGCAAAAACGATATCGTGGCTAGTACCCTTAGAGATAACAGGCAAGATTTGTCTAAAGTCTCCACCAAAGACAATTACTTTGCCTCCAAATGGTTTTTCATAACTTCAACCATTAGAAAATTTGAGAATATCTCTCATGGATCTGTCCAAAGCCTCAAAACAATACCTTTGAGTCATCGGAGCCTCATCCCATATGGTTAGTTTAGCTTTAACTAATAGCTCAGCCAAATTACTGTCTTGCCTAATATTGCAAGTAGAAACAATAAGAGGAATAGAAAACTTAGAATGTGCAGTTCTACCATCGGGCATCAAAACTCCTGATATTCCACTTAAGGCAACAATGAGGACAATGTCACTTCTTGATCTCAAACATGCATAAGATGCACTAGCTTGTTACATGAATAAGAGGAATCACCTTCTGGAAATGGCATTGGTGGATAATCCTTGAGACTTTTACCGTTACTTCAAAGTAGCTTTTCAATTTTAGAAAGACTTATTATCTTTCAACTAATCATCAGTAAGAACTAAGTCTGCAAACAAATAGCAAAGTATATTAATTAACAAATAAATAGTGAGTTAATTAACTGTTTAAATGTAAAATAATTAACAGAAGTTTTTTACAATGTAATACCTTCATTTTGAAGTAATCTTCTTTGAGAGTAAAGTAAATCTTCACTCAATAGCAACCACAACTGTTCCCAATCGTATTCTAGCCAATAAATGTTGCCTTAAACACAACAGAAAAGCAAAAAGCTTTTTTAAAAAATGCCTAGAACCCCAGTGACTTGATTCAATTATAGCATTAACATATTCTTTGTCATCGCCCAACAATTACCTCCAATTACAGTTCTAAAGCCCTAAGAGATTGTCAAAGTATCTGTGTCAAGCTCAGTCTTTACTTTAGGGTTCTCATCAAGGGATAATATCTAAAGTAAATAAGTGAAACACAAGAAAGGGGGTTGAATTGTGTTTCTTAACTTTTTTGGAAAACTTTTTATGAAGAAAGCAAAAAAGCAATGGACGAAGAAAACTTCTTAGTCCAATTGGACGCTAAAGCAATTTTGTGATTAATAACTTTAAACAAGGTGAAAAAGTTCTAAGTTTTATCTCAACACCTTAGTTAGAAAAACAATGGCAATCCCCAGATGTTAGTGGATAAATAAAACACAAGAGGAGGGAAGAAAAGCTTACACCAGATGTTTATCCTGGTTCACTCCTACAAACCGAGAGCTACGTCCAGTCCCTTCAACTAGAAGGATTTTCTACTAATCTTATACAAAGATTACAAGTATTGTCCACCTCTTTAGGTATACAAGTATTCTCAACCTCTTCAGGTTCTACGATCCAAGTATTCTTTTATACACAGCCTCTTCATACTTAAACACCAAGTTGAATAAAAAAAAGGTATAAAAGTGCTTGAGTTTTTAACTCACTACTGGTGAGGATAGAAAATAAATCTCAAGACTTAATCTCTTTACAAGAGTGAGAATACTAAGAAGAATGAAAGCTTTGATTCTTTTACACTTTTGATCACATAGATTGTTATCACTTCTTTTTTTCTTCGAAGACATTTGTATTTATAGGTGAGAGTATTTGGAGCAGTCTTCATAAGCTTCTTCGTCCAACAGAAACATTTATTACCATTTTGAGCAGTATTAAATGCATAAGATGATAACATGTGGATCTTCTTCTGAAAAGACACTTTGATTATCAGGAATGTCCAAGAATATGAAAACTTAGCCTTGACTAATCTGAGCGCGCAGAAAGTTCCTTATTCGCAGATCTTTGTAGTTGTTAGCGATGTCAGCTTAAGCGGCTCAGTTGACTTCTTTTGTAGTGTACATTGTCAGAGTCCTTCTCATCATTTAATGATGAACAGTTTCTTCACATTTGAATTTTAGCTTTGGACGAATATTTCGAACCTGAGCTTAGTAAGGAAAACATTAGACGATCCAATATAATAAAACTTGTGAACCAGTTTAAAAGGTATTGGATGCATACTTAGTTTCCTTTAGCACAAGTAAGAATGGACGCACAAAGTAACTGTTTGTTAACACTTTGTTCTCTTTTTGAAATAGTTCAAAAACATGTTACGTGAGTCTATTACTTATTCATTCTAAATTAAAACTTTGTTATCTTCAAAACTTTATGGGGTAATAATTCTTTAAATAAACAGGTTCCAAACTTAATTTCACAAAGGTTCTTTGGTTCCAACAATTTTCCCTTTTTTGATGATGACAAAACTGTTTTAATTTTGATTGAATACATATCTTTTTACTCGAGAGAACACTCCCCCTAAGATCGTGCATAAAAACAGAATGGACGCAAAAAGGATACAATAGGGTTTAGCTAAGAGTGAGTAAGTGTGCAAACACAACGCTTAGTTTTGAGCAAAAGTTGATTTTGAGAAAATACTTAAAGGATGGGAAAATACTACTGTTAGAGCAGAATAAGCACATCCTTTACCAAAACAAAACGAGCAGTAGAGCAAGAATATAATCAAGTTTAGATTAGCAGAGAATGCATCAGAATAAGTATGAACAATTGAAACAACTCATAGTAAACAAATTTAGACAACATACAGATAGATTTACAGATATGCTCATATTATTTTATCAAGGGTATTAACAAATATATGAACAAAAGAATCAATCAAGAATTTCCCAATTTTCTCCCCCTTTGTCATCAAACAAAAAGTGAGAGGAAAAAAAACATCATTGTCAAAAAAAAATTTGAGAAAAAAAAAATTTAAGAGGAGGAAGGAGGAGGAGGAGGCCCTTGTTGAAAGAGAGACTTAAGAAGGTCTTCAACTCTCTTGAACAGGTGATCTATTTGAGTGGACACATAGGCTTAAACTTCAGGGGGAACTTGAGATTGTGTGTCAACAGTGGGAGGGCGTTCAGTAGAGGTCTCCCTAATCATTAACTCAGTGGATGACGCAGGAGGAGCAACAATAGAGACTGTGGATGCTGGGTCTTCTGTAGCCATAAGCACTTCAACTGATTCCACTTCGTCTCAGACAACATTAAGTCCAAATTTCAAGGGATTGGATCTCTTTGAAATCCAAAAATTGTATCCCAAGGATATGGTTTTCCTAAGTTATTTGAGCTAAAGGAAACTAAGTTTTCGTCCAATACCTTTTAAATTATTTTTCAAATAATATTATATTGGATTGTCTAAACTTTTCCTTACTAAGCTCAGGTTCAAAGCATTCATCCAAAAGCCAAAATTCAAATATGAAGAAACTGTTCATTATTAAATGCTGAGAAGAACTTTGACAAAGTACACTACAAAAGAAGTCAACTGAGCCGCTTAGTTGACACCGCTAACAACTACAAAGACCTGCAAATAAGAAACTTTCTGCGCGCTCAGAGAAGTCAGGACTCAGATATCATATTCTTGGACATTCCTGATAATCAAAGTGTCTTTTCAGAAGAAGTTTCACACAATATCAGCTTATGCATTTAATACTGCTTAGAACGGTAATAAATGTTTTCATTGGACGAAGGAGCTTATGAAGACTGCTCCAAATGCTCTCACTTATATATACAAATGCCTTCGAAGAATAAAGTAGGACAATAACAATCTGTGTGATCAAAAGTGTAAAATAATCAAAGCTTTCTTTCTTCCTAGTAATCTTACTCTTGTAAAGAGTTCAAGTCTTGAGATTTATTTTTTTATCATCACCTGTAGTGAGTTAAAAACTCAAGCACTTCTACATCTTCTTTTATTCAACTTGGTTGTTTAAGCCTGAAGAGGCTGAGTATAAAAAAAGACTTGGATCTTAGAGCCTGAAGTGGTTGAGAATACTTGTGTACCTGAAGTGGTAGACAATACTTGTAATCTTTGTAAAAGATTAGTGGAAAATCCTTCTAGTTGAAGGGACTGGACGTAGCTCTCGGTTTGTGAGAGTGAACCAGGATAAACATCTGGTGTGAGCTTCTCTTCCCTCCTCTTATGTTTTATTTATTCACTAACATCTAGGGATTGCCATTATTTTCTTAACAAAGGTTATAAGATAAAACTTAGAACTTTTTCACTACGCTCAAAGTGATTTATTATAAAATCTTTTTAGCGTCCAATTGGACTGAGAAGTTTTATTCGTCCATTGCATTTTATTGATTCAACCTTTGTCATAACTAATTAACGAAAAGTTTTCCAAAAAGGTTAAGAAACATAATTCAACCCCCCTTCATGTGTTTCACTTGTTTACTTCAATTGGTATCAGAACTCAGCCTCTTGGGTTGAGCATCTAACAGTGCAGAGGAAAAGATCCAGTACTACCTTAAAGGGAGAACGAAGGACAAGCTGTGAACAGACCACCTCTATTCAATGGAAACAATTATGATTACTGGAAGAAGAGGATGATTGCATTTTTTGATGCACAAAATATGGACATTTGGGACCTAGTCCAAATTGGCTATCAAATGCCCACCAACGCAGAAGGATTAGAACTTCCTCAACCACAATGGACGGAAGGACAACGAACCAAGCACCAGTTAAACTCAAAAGCCAAACACTACCTTATGTGCGCCATTACCATATCAGAACACGACAAAGTTCATAGCTGTGAAACAGCTAAAGAGATATGGGATACTTTGGCTTTAGCACATGAAGGTTCCCTTTAGGTCAAAGAATCAAAGATAAGCATGCTAGTTCATCAGTATGAACTCTTCAAAATGGGCGAACATGAAAATATTGATCAAATGTTTGGACGATTCCAAACAATAATCAATAGCTTGAGATCTCAGGGAAATACATGATAATCAAGATCATATCAGAAAAAAATTTAGAAGTCTTTCCAGACAATGGAGACCTAAGGTTACTGCCATACAAGAAGCAAAAAACTTAGCTTCTCTTACCATGGAGGAACTCCTAGGTTCCCTCAAAGTTCATGAGCTTGAGTTCCAAGAAGAGGAAAGCTCAAGAAAAGGGAAATCAATTGCCCTTAAAGCTCACAAAGGAAGTGCGTCCAAAGCACTTAAACCTGAAGAATCTTCAGATGAGACTGAATCATCTGGAGAAGATATCTCAGACAACGACGAACTATCTTTCATCTCCAGAAAAATACAAGCAATGTGGAAAAAGAAAGGAGGCATATGGAGAAAATACTTTGGACGTAGACCTCCAAAGGACAGGACTGAGACAAAAGACAAGAGTCCAATCATATGTTATGAGTGCAAGAAGCCTGGACACATCAAAGCTGAATGCCCTTCTCTAAACAAGGAGAAGGAGAAAAAGAGATTCTTTTCAAAGAAGAAAAGATGATTAATGGCCACATGGGAAGACCTTGACCTCTCATCTACTGATTATGAAGAAGAAGCAGAAGAAGAAGGCAACCTGTGCCTCATGGTAAGCACATTCTCTAAAGAGGAAGAAGATGAGGTAACAAACTCTAACCTTAATCTTCTTAGCTGTTGAATTCAAATCTCAAAAGAAAATTTTCAAAATTATTTAAGGTTTATGAAAAAGCATTTTCAGAAAAACAAGAGCTTGAAATCCTTTGTGAAAAACTAAAAACTGAAAACACTCTTTTAAAAACATCGTCTGAGTCCAATATAACTGATGAGGTTAATAAACTTCAATCAGAGATAAAGGAACTAACTGAGGATCGCAGTAAATTTGTGGGCAACTCCAAAAAGCTAAACACTCTACTCAAATACTTTAGAGACCCTCGTGATAAATCTGGATTGGGGTACCAAAACACTGAGAAAATAATTTTCAAAAAAGTACCAACTCCTACGAAATCGAAATCCGTTGAAAATTTTCATAAAAAGGATAATCATTTTACTTCAAAATATTTATACAATAAAAGATCAAGATATTATGGATCTCCAAAAACTAACCTAAAAGGACCCAAAAAGATATGGGTACCTAAGGATATCATAATTCCTCTTGCAGATGTACTTAGCAATAAGAAAAAGACACCTGTCATGGTACCTGGACAGTGGTTGCTCACAGCACATGACGGGAGAAAAGTCTATGTTACAAGACCTCAAACTTAAAGCTGGTGGCTTTGTCACCTTTGGTGGAAACCAGAAGGGTAAAATAGTTGGATTTGATAAGATTGGTAAGCATCATTTTCCCTCTATTGATAATGTACTTCTGGTTAAAGGGTTGAAATATAATCTGCTTAGTATAAGTCAATTATGCGATAATGGATCAAAAGTTTCATTCAGCTATGAAGAATGTATAGTTAAAAACTCTGACGAATCCATACTCTTCACTGCCAAAAGGCAAAACAATCTTTACAAGATTGATTTAGAAGATCTCTCAGATCATAATGTATCATGTCTAGTTTCCATAAAAGGAGAACAATGGATATGGCACAAGAAGCTTGGTCATGCAAGCTTGAGGTTAATCTCAAAGCTAAATAAGCATAACCTAGTAAGAGGACTACCAAAACTTGTGTACAAATCGGATGTTTTATTCAAAGCATGTCAAAAGGGGAAACAAGTCAAAAACTCTTTTGAGTCCAAAAATGTTGTTTCCACCTCTAGACCATTGGAACTGCTACATCTTAATCTATTTGGACCAACGAGAACTGCCTCATTAAATGGAAAGAAATATGGACTTGTCATATTAGATGACTATACTAGATGGACATGGGTTATGTTCCTAGCTCACAAGGATGAGTCCTTTAGAGTCTTTTCTATATTCTGTAAAAGAATTCAAAATGAAAAAGACATGTGTATCAACTCAATCCGAAGTGATCATGGAGGAGAATTTGAGAATGAGAGCTTTCAATTGTTTTGTGAAGAAAGTGGTATCCTTCACAACTTCTTTGCCCCAAGAACACCACATCAAAATGGTGTGATAGAAAGAAAAAATAGATCTCTTCAAGAGATGGCTAGAACAATGCTCAATGACAACTCAACCTCCAAACACTTCTGGGTTGAAGCTGTTAACACTACATGTTATATTCAAAACAGAATATATATTAGACCCTTATTAAATAAGACCCCTTATGAATTGTGGAAAGGACGAAAACCCAACATTTCTTATTTTCACTCTTTTGGATGTCAATGTTTTATTTTAAATACCTAAGATTCTTTAGGAAAGTTTAATGCTAAAGTTGACTGTGGTATTTTCTTAGGATACTCTGAAACTTCAAAAGCATATAGAGTGCGTACAAGATCTACCTTTAAAGAATACTCCGATATAGCATTCATCTCCGAAATGAAACCAAAGAAAATTGAAGAAGCTCTTTTGGACTAAGGATGGATATTAGCTATGCAAGAAGAGTTAAATCAATTTACAAGAAACAACGTTTGGACACTATTCAAAAGCCTAAAGACAAGACCATCATCGACACAAAACGGGTATTCAGAAATAAATTGGACGAAGATGGTAAAGTTATGATAAATAAAGCAAGGTTAGTTGCTCAAGGGTACTCGCACAACAAGAAGGTATTGATTTCACTTGAACTTTTGCCCCTGTAGCTAGACTAGAAGCCATACGCATCTTACTTTCATTTGCTGCTCATGACAATATGAGACTTTATCAAATAGATGTATAGAGTGCTTTTCTAAATGGCATAATCAATGAAGAAGTTTTTGTCAAACAACCACCTAGTTTCGATGATCAAAATCAACCAGAGCATGTTTTCAAATTGAGAAAGGCTCTGTATGGACTAAAACAAGCTCATCGAGCATGGTATGAAAGGTTAAGCACTTTTCTAATGGAAAATGAATTTTCTAGAGGAAACGTTGATACTACTCTTTTTCGTAAAGACAAAAACTCACATTTTATCATAGTCCAAATTTATGTAGATGATATTATTTTTGGAGCTACTGATGAATCTCTTTGCAAGGAGTTTTCCAAACTGATGTAGAAGGAGTACCAGTGGAGGATGTCACTTCATTGGAGGAAACCTAGTATCATGGTCCAGCAAAAGACAAAGCACGATTGCTCTTTCAACAGCCAAAGCTGAATATATTTCTGCGTCCAGTTGCTGCTCTCAACTACTTTGGATCAAACATCAATTGGAAGATTACAACATCTTTGAAAGTAAGATTCCTTTACTCTGTGATAATACTGCTGCAATTAACTTATCAATGAATCCCATTTTACATTCAAGAGCAAAACACATTGAAATTAAACATCACTTTATAAGTGATTATATCCAAAAAGGTGTGTTTGATATTCAATTTGTGGATACAGATCATCAATATGCTGATATTTTTACAAAACCCCTCTCTGAGGAAAGATTCAATTTTATTAGAAAGCATCTAAGTATGCATTTTTGTAAAGAATTGATGTCTATGGGTCCATTGATAATCTGCATCCAATATAACTTGTACTTGTTAAAAAATGTTGAAAATTCTCTGATAAATAAATTGACATATATCTTTTGCATTTAACCTGCATTCCTTTTGTCTCATTTGAATCTTTTCAAATTTCCCACGTTGAGTCTGTCTACGAAAGGTCACAGAAGTTACTTTTTACTGCGGACGTGACAGTTACTTTTAATACACATTTATTGTGATATTTGAAAAACGATTCACTTTCTCTTTCCAGAAACCTTTAAGTAAAAGCTTTGCTCTCTTATAAATATCTCATCTCTTTTCAAGATCAAATTTTAATGCTTTCAAGTGTTTGAGAAACCCATTGCTGAAAAACCTTCAACAAATTTCCTTTCTTCTCAAAATTTCAAAATACCTTTACAAAAATTCTAAGAGATGGCCGAAGGAAAGAAAACCCTGTTGAACAAAGCTGATGTAGCCGTGGAATACCTGTTTCAGTCATCTATTCTAGCTGAGTACGGAATAGATATTGTTGAAAGTCTACAAGGAGCAAGGTGGGAAAACTACTTCCAAGAAGCAGTTGAAGTTTGCCTCAAGCTTATCTGTGAGTTCTGGCAAAGTGCTGAAGTTTCTGAAACAACTGTTGTGGGGAAGGTACTGGGGAAGGAAGTAACGGTGTCAGAAGTCAAAATGTTAGATGTAACCCAGTGTTGGCTAGAAAGAGCCAAGCACACTAAAGATTGAACAAGGGACATTGAGGGAGTCGACTGTGTGTTCGAAATCCTTCTGAAGGACCCAAACCAAGGAAGCAAGAAGAAAAATATCGCCTCTCAAATGCATGATAAGACCAGAGTTCTTCACCAGCTGCTGAATAAGGTGATACTCCACAAAGCTGGGTCCAGGGACTCAGTCTCAAGTATACATGCATTCTGCTTGTGTCACTTGATGCTGTGCCAGCAGATCAACCTCCCTCATATTCTGTTTAAACACTTCAAGAATAGTGTTCAAGGGAAGGGAAAGAAAACCACCATTTCTTATGGTGTGCTTCTAACAAAGATCTTCAGAGATCAAGACATTTTCAATCAGTTTGGAGCCCTTAAAAGTGAAGAAAAATTGAAGACATTTGGACGAACCCAACTGCAACAGGTTTTTGGGCGGAGCAATCTGATGAAGATGAAACTCCAATCTGTGTTGAGTTGTGTTAAACGGAAAGGAAGTCCAAAACCTTTGGTCACTATCGCTGAGCCTTCACAGGAAGAAAAGGCCCCGTCCACTCAAGCTCCACCTAAAAGAAGGCTGATAATGGACGATGACTCTGACGATGACCAACCCATCGCGAAATGGATGAAGGTTGCATCCAAAGTGACTATTCCTAAGGGGACTCAGACGAAGTTACCCATCAAAAGAAAACTTACTGCCAAAGCTGCGTCCACTCCTGAGGAACCCATTCCTGCTCCCCTCCCCTCAACTCCTTTACCCTCATCTTAACCTGAACCTCAAATACCTTCATCTCACTCTCAATTACCCTCCTCTCCATCAAACACTAACCCTCCTCACAAACACAAACTATACCATACAAACCTCCTTCACCTTCACCTTCAAAACACTTCACCTCAACCACCCCTATCCCAAATTCTTTCTTAGTAGGAGTCCCTCCCCATATAATTCCCCCATGGGAATCAAATGACTCTTCTCTCTAGCTAACAGCAAGAAGATCCAGATGTTGTGATGGGATCAGCACTAGGGTCCATATCTTCCTAAGCTAACTTACCTTCAAATTTGTATCCTTGGAAGAAACGGATCAGTTTGCTAGTCCTCATGACACAATGGTAGATTTGTGATACGTATCACTCCGGCAACTGCCATCAAGATTCAGCCTGATAGAATCTGTCCAAGACTGCCAATGGTAGATTTGAACAAGAACAAGGATTTGAAGAAGTACAAAAGCCAAACTACTTTGCCAACACCGTTCTACTTCAAACCTACTTTTGGAATTCAAAAATCACCTGAGGTAGACTTGAGATTCTTATGGCAAATCTCGAAGAAAAGAGAGGTAGAGGAGAAGGATGCAAAGACTTTCTGGGAAAAGCACATTTGGGATTGTGAACAACGAGCTTCCACCTCAAGGCTAAGCGATGAAGAGAAGGAAAAGACATTACTATGCCAGGATAGAGCTTCAAGTGTTTTCATCCAATCTACATAGTGGACGATATCCTTGGATTACCGCTAAGGACACCTGCGCCCACAATCTTTTCTTCTCAGAGCTACGTCTTAGGATCTCCTCCTGACAACTTAGGTAGACCATATCCTTGGGATAAAATTTTCGGATATCAAAGAGATCTAATCCCTTGGAATTTGGACTTAATGTTGTCTGAAGACGAAGTAGAATCAGTTGAAGTGCTTATGGCAGCAGAAGACCCAGCATCAACAGTATCTCATGTTGCTCCTACCTCGGTTGCTCCTCCTGCACCCTCAACTGAGTTAATGCTTATGGAAACTGACCTGGAGACCTCTGCTGAAAGCCCTCCCACTATTGACACACAACCTCAAGTGCCCCCAGAAATTCAAGCTTATGTGACCACTCAGATGGATCATCTTTTTAAGAGAGTTGAAGACCTACTTAGGTATTTCTTTCAACAAGGGCCTCCTCCTCCTCCTTCCTCCTCTTAGAAATTTTTTTTCTTTTTTAAAAATTCCTCTCAAATTATTCTTTTTTCTGGCAATGATGTTTTTTTTCTTCACTTTTTGTCTGATGACAAAGGGGGAGAAAATGGGAAATCTTGATTGATTGATTCATAATTCAGTTGTTCATAAATCTTGATTGATTCATTCATTAATTCAATTGTTCATATATCTTAATTGATTGATTCATTGATTCAATTGTTCATATCTCTGAGTAAATAATATGAGCATATCTGAGCATCTATTGTGTTGTTCTAAACTTTGTTTACTATGTGTTACTTCAATTAAGATTATTGCTCTTATACATTCTCTGTTAATCTAAACTTGCTTATATTCTTGCTCTAATGCTTGTTTTGCTTTGGTAAAGGATGTGCTTATTCAGCTCTAAAAATAGCATTTTCCCATCCTTTAAGTAATATTTCAAATAAACTATTTTCAAAACTAAGTTATTTGGTAACTTTGTTACTCGCTCTTAGCTAAACTCTGTCGTTGTATCCTTTTTGCGTCCATTCTGCTTTTATGCACGTTCTTAGGGGGAGCGTTCTCTTCCCTCCTCTTGTGTTTTATTTATTCACTAACATCTGGGGATTGCCATTGTTTTCTTAACAAAGGTTATAAGATAAAACTTAGAACTTTTTCATTGCATTTAAAGTGATTTATTACAAAATCTTTTTAGCGTCCAATTGGACTGAAAAGTTTTATTCGTCCATTGTGTTTTATTTATTCAACCTTTGTCATAACTAATTAACGAAAAGTTTTCCAAAAAGGTTAAGAAACACAATTCAACCCCCCTTCTTGTGTTTCACTTGTTTACTTCAGGTCTTCTTTCAGCATCCTTACTGCCTTTGTAAAAGGAGCAGCACCAATGCCTTCAAGATTGTCAAGGATGCTCAACCAAGTCATCAATTTCTTATTTGCTTCATTGTCTTGTCCATCTACTTCCCCTGTAGCATTAGAATGTGACCCTACAATTTGGCTAGTGCTTACCTTCTCCAAAATATCATCTTTTCTCAACCACGTCATTTCCAACCGCTTCATTCTCGTTTGCCATTTAATAAAGTTGTCATAAAAATGCGAGTTATTTTTATATCTAACAAATTAATTGACATGAAAGTACTTCATAGAATGAAAATTGTAGCATAAAAATCATAAGCCAACCAATAATTACGAAGTAAAAACGTTAAGTGAACCAATAATATTCCTAACTACTGCAAGATAAGCAATTTCACAATTTGCTGGAAAATGCAAGAGAGGTGAATGAAACCACAATTACCAGAACTGATATTATTATCTCATGAGTCATTTTACATCAATAGAATTAGAAACCAAAACTTATTGGTGAATGAATCTTAACTATAACTATATCATGAGTCATTAACATCATTAGAAACCAACAAAATCAAAACTATAACTATACCAACATCAACTTTGTTGAGAAAGGGAGGGAGAAATGATGAGAAGGGTCTATAAAGAAAATGAAAGGGTGGTAAAAAAATACAACAAAGACAGAAAAATAGTAAAAAATAGCCAGAGAAGAGAAGAGATGGAAGAAGGAGAGAATATACCTTCACAAAAGCAAGAGAGTCAAGAACAAAAGAGTCACCAACAGGAGAGGAGTGGTGAAAGGGCAGAGAGGGATGGTGAAGGGCACGAAAGAGAGACTTGAAGGGGCACGATAGCGAAAACGTGATTTTAAGATGACAATTGAAACAAAAATCACAAAACCTATTTTTATGGTTTTATGCCTTAGAAGAAAATTGTTTTAAAATTAAGTAAAAAAATAATTTGAACCTCATTTTACCCGAACACATTTCGTTGTCAAATTTAGTTTTTAAAACCAAAAACAGGAAACTTACAACCACCCTGAACGTGGCCTTTGTTAGAAACTAACTAGATAGTTAGAATCCAACTAAATAAGGAATAAAAAATTATTTTTTCTATGGTTTCTTCAAGAAGCCAAATAATAAAATATTAATTCTTAATAATTATCTCTTAATAAAATATTAACTCTTAAAAGAATATCAAGGTAAATAAAAAAAAAGAAAAATTGGGATAATTACATGACAATGTCGGCTAAGTGAGGAATAAAGAAGAGAAGTGCACGACCAATAGGAGATGGAGAGAAAGAGAGAAAGAAAAAGAGAGAAAAATTCCAAAAAAAATTAGAAAATTGTTACAATGTGAATCTTCATCCAAGAATCTAGCTAGAATGAAGAAGAAAATAAGGTTCTCCACTTGTTTTCAAGCTCAAAGTTTCATTTAAAGAAGAGGAAGAAGTAGGAGTTCAAGTGTTCTTCATCTCTCAGTTTTCAAATTTGAAGTTTTGATTAGTTTTCCATGGATTTTGATTCTTTTATGAATTTTTATCAAGAATACAATCAAATAATGCTTGAATATGGATGATGGTTGGAGACTTTGGCACAATAAGAATTTCAAAATCCATGGGCTTGTAGTGATTGAATGATGGTTTTGTTGATATATTAAGTGATTTATGCTATGTTTTAATGTTATATGATTATTTGGATTGAAAAAAAAAACCCCTAGGAACCATGACCATGTGTGTTTCGGCCAAGCTAGGGCTTCAATGTGTTTAATTATGTAAGTAAAAGTTTATGATGTAGATTAGTGATTAGTTAAGTGACTTTTCAAGTATTGCTGGAAATTTGATGGATTTGAAGGAAGATATTGCAAACCCTAGCTATATACATGTTTCGGCCAAGACTAATCCCATAGGGATTATATATGTAAATTGTTAGATTAATAGTTAAGAGAATGGATTAGAAGTTAATTAAATTGTATGGTAAAAATCCAAGCATAGTTAGGTAACAAAAGTTTAGAAAATCACTAGGAAACCAAGTGTGAGGTTTCGGCCAAGTGCTTTGGATGGCCTAGGTTGGGAACTTTTCATGTAATCACTATATTATGGTGATTAGAAGATGACATAAGTGGAAAATTGGAAGAGAATGAGATAAATTAACAAAGTCAAGTGTTAAACTAAGTTAAGGAACCCTAAATTAGGTTTCAACCAAATTAGGATTTTCAACCTAAGATTTGATTTGGATTCAAAGAAATGAGTATTAGTATAACTAAGAAAGATTAAGTACTAAGAAATAATGAAAGTTCAAGCAATTGGAAAAATGACCAAATCAATAGTAGAAATGACCAAATGAATAGTGATTTGGCTAAGTTATGAAGCATTTTTAGACCTCTTAATGGCTAAATTAGATTAGCAAAATGAGACGTTTATGATGATAAAATGAAACCTAGACATAGGGTTAAGGCTTCGGCCAAAACCAAGTTTCTAAGGCTTGGTATTAGTCAAGTATGTTTTTATCAGTAATTAGGTATGAAAAAGGTCAAGAAAGTTGACTTTGTGAGAAAAGTGTCCAATTACTCTAAAAACTTAGAAAATAACATTACATGCTCATGTAATGATATGTAAAGATGATATAAAATACAAGGATGTGATCCTCGGTAAGGGAGGTGATCTTGGAAAATGATCATCAGTAAGGGAGGTGATTCCTAGATAATCAGATGAAAATAATCCTCGTAAGGGAGGTGATTCCCAGATAATTATTGGATTTGATCCTCAATAAGGGAGGTGATCCATTAAAGTCTTACATGTGCCTAGAGATGGATAATCCATAACAGAAGAGTAGAATTATCAGAGGACCAGATGGAATCCGCCCTATGCCAAGGAAGAGCTCTTATTACTATTTTTATAGTAATCTTATCATGTCGACCATGTAAGCATAGATTATGGGGCTATGCCTACTGATGAAAGATAAACATTAGTATGTAATTGTCCCAATAGAAAATAAGAGATCAGATTCTTAGCAGTTATTTTGCTGTTAAATGTTCTGAGAAATTAAGACATAAAGCGTAAAGCTTAGAATATGTATCGCTAGCTTATTTAATTGTATTCTGTGCATTATTTTATTCACGAAAATGTTTCTACAGTTTAATGTAGCTGAAAATATTATAGTTATTGTTTTGCTTATTTTATTTGCTTGAATTCCTACTGAGAATTTAATTCTCAATCGTAAGTCTAATATTTCCAGAGGAGCCAGAGGATTAAGAATATGTACTACATTACTATTATGATTGACTTTGATGTGGCACTACTACATGAGCTAGAGGACAACACCTATATATATTAGATATTAGGGGCTTTCGTGCCCGTTACTTTTTAGTTATTGTATAATCATGTAGTTTGTAATAGATATGTAACAATATAGAAAAAGGCTTCATCAATAGGGCTAGAGTACTCTTTTTGAATTTTAATGTATTTATGTAAATAATTTGTAAGATGAAGTCTATGTATATAAATAAGTTCTAGTAATGAACAAGGAAGATATTTTGGTGTGCTACATTATCACTAAAGTAAATTTTTATCTAAGTTTAATTATTAAATCCTGAAAAAAAATTCATGTTTTTAGTATAATTCAAGATAGATAAAATTAAATAAACGCCATAATTCAGTGAATTCCATATATTACAAACTAATTTAATAATGGTATTAATAAAGAATTAAGGTAGGGTATTACAAGGACTCCCTGGTTTCTTCTGGTAGGGCTCCAGCGTGCAGAGTTGCTCGGACTCCAGCATGCAGATTTAGCTACTTCAGAGGTGATCAATCATTTTGAGACACTTTTGTTAGCTTTATACTTGGCATTATTATATGTTTATTGTGCCTGATATTAATATATTAGTTGAGTTTTATGTTGTTAGGCCTCGTTGGGCTTTAATGCAAATTTTGATTATTCTCGGATTTTGATGCATTTTGACCTTTCCTCCTTGATTAGGCCATAACTTGGGCTTCGGTAATCCATTTGAGGTGTTCTTGGTGTCTATGAAAAGCTAAGACAAATATCTACAAGCTTCATGAGAACTCTCAAGAACTGGATCGGACTTCTAATGGACCAAAATATGCCTGAAAGTCAGAGTTGGCTTGCTGTGGTTGGAATCTAAGCAATGTGCACATATTGGACCATATTGTCGGCTGTAGGCCTTCTTTTGAGCTGAAACCGGTGCCATTGGAAAGATAACACGCACAACTCTAACTTTACTGAAGACCATTTAGTCAATAGATGTCGTTGTCAGCATGATTATGAAGCTGAAATTTGGTTTGAATTTGGAAACACGTTCTGCCAACTTGACTTGAGGTAGGTGTAGTGTTTTTAGAATATCTTGAGTTGTAAAAGTCCTATTGACATGAAACCAGTGCCAAAAGTTCAAGGAGGCAATTTCCTACAACTGCCATGAAAACTCCTAAAGTCAATTTGGTGGGATGGAGGGTCATACATATCATGGAAGGAGGCACACGAAATCTGGCAGAATATCAACTTTGATTTTCTTTTGTAATTGTTTATCATTTGGTTGGTTAACATAGACCACTATATTTGACAATCTCCATTTTTTACATCTTGCATTCATTTTATTTTCAGTTACAAATTGGCTTCTAGGATTAGTATAAATAGGGTCAATCTCTTTGTATTAAGCATCATAAAGTTTGAAGTAAGTTTGAGTATTTGTGAGAGTTTTCTTTCTCTTCTTCTCCCTTTTCTTCAGAATTTTGTTTTTGTTCTTTATTTTCTGAGTTCTTCCTTCCCATCCATGGAAGGCTAGGCTCCTATAATCAATCCAAGAGATTAACCATCTTGCTGTTTAATTTGGAGATCTTGTTTTGATTGTTCATATTGCTTAATTGTTATTCAAGTTTCTCTTCTTCCTCTTTTGATTTTTATCTAGATTGAATTGCTTAATTTGATTTAGATGTTGATGTGATAATAGCTTTATTATCATGTATTCAAAGAGGATCACAAAGACTAAACAATATATCAAAGCTTTTTGATGGATTGTTTAGCTTGGTTAAATCCTGGATCTTAAGTGAATTTATGTTTGGATGGTGCTTAATTCATCTAACCTTGGTTAATTAAATCCTAGATGCTTATCTAGTAGAGGATTCTTGGATCATGTTGAGGCTTCTTGATGTGATCTAAGGCCAAGAACATGGTTAGTAATTAAGTGGATTCCTTGTGATCAATGATGGATTAAACTTAAGATCTGTAAATTTCCTTGGATTGGTTAAATTGTTAATTGATTTTCTTTAAATTCAACCGGTGTATTTTCTTTACAAATCATAAAAAAAAACCCCTTTTTAATTATCTTGATCTAATTGAATCTTTGTTTTTGGATCCTTGAGAGACTATTCGGTTCATTCTTTATACTGAAAATTAGTTTGTGAACAGGTAATTTTATTATTTTGACGGGCCTCGACAACCTCTTGTCAAATTTGGCACTGTTGCCGGGGATCCAAGGCAACTATTTGATCATTTCAAGACCCCATCTAACTCTAACAGTTGTGTTTGTTTTGGTTTTTGAAGTTTTTGTTCAAGTGGAATTCGGCTGAAAGTAGGTAAAAGGCATCTCTGATCGAGCTGAATTTTGGTAGACTAATGGAAAACGTTATTTTGAGAAAGGCTCACATTTTATAGTAAGGTCACCCTATTTTAGCCAAATTCCATCGTTTAGACTACTTTTGGATAGCATTTTTGTGTAGATTTCACCCTGTGGTGATTCCATAATTTTTAAAACTAATTTGATACAGTTTTTATTTTTTTTAGATTTTTAGAGTATCTATTTTAGGAAATTTTAGTGCTTTAGTTATTATTGTGTTTCTATACCTTCTATGAGCTGCATGCTGTATGACTAGGTCTGATCATAGTACCTTACATTCATTTGATCCTAAAATTGATAGAACCTTTCATATACTTCATAGAATTCATAGGACTGGTAGTAGCATTCATAGAGCTAATAGAATTACTTCTGGAATTGGAATTGAATTTGACATTGTACCTGATCTTGTTGTTGACTCTGTTAATCCTGTTGAGTTTGTTTTTGTGAGTGCTTTAGTGTCTGATACCGAGTCTACAGATTTTACTATAGCTGACAATAACAATAAAACTCTGAAAGAACTTGCTGCACTTGATGTTGCATATCAGCTTTTGTGCATCCAATATCCTAACCTTCATGTTAATTTTGACCTTAAATCTGGATTAATACACTTGTTGCCCAAGTTTCATGATCATGGAGGTGAGGATCCACACATGCACTTGAAGGAATTCCATGTGGTCTGCTCAACCATGAACCCTCATGGAATAGCTGAGGATCACATCAAGTTGCGGGCATTTCTATTTTCACTGGATGGTGCAGCCAAGGACTGGTTATATTACCTTCAACCAGCCTTTATAGCATCCTGGAATGACATGAAGAGGCTGTTTTTGGGAAAATTCTTCCCTGCCTCAAGAGTTGCTGCAATCAGAAAGGACATATGTGGCATAAGGCAGATGACTGGGGAGACTTTGCATGAATACTAGGAGAGGTTCAAAAAGCTTTATGCAAGCTGTCTTCATCACCAAATCAGTGACCAATTACTGATTCAGTATTATTATGTAGGCTTGATACCTATGGATAGAAGCATGGTTGATACTGCTAGTGGAGGTTCCTTAGTTAACAAAACTCCTGCTGCTGCTAGGGATTTAATTGCTAACATGGCTGCCAACGCCCAACAGTTTGGCACTAAGGTCATTACCTTTACAAGAGGAGTACTGAGGTTCATGTTTCCCATGCTAACCAATAGAGGATGGAGCACCAAATTGATGAGTTAACCTCCTTGGTGAGATAATTAGCCATGGGACAGCATCAAACACCTGTGGCTACAAGAGTTTGTAGCATATGTTCTAGTTCCTCTTATCCCACAGATTTATGCCCCACATTGCAAGATGATTCTGAGTTTCAAGATTAAACAGTGGCTACAGCTGGTATATTTCCTGGGAAGCCTCATTTTCATGAAGAACAACAATAGAAATATGATCAATTCTCCAGCACTTATAACCCTAGCTGGAGGGACCATCCCAATCTGAGACATGGGAATGCCGCCGATCAGCAGTCACCAAACTAGTATAGACCACCATTCCAGCAGCAAGGTCCTGTAGCCACGAAATCTAAGCCCTCATTGGAGGATTTGGTGAAACAGTTGGCCACCAATAACATCCAGTTTCAACAAAGAACTGAAACCACCATTCAGAACTTGGAGACTCAAATTGGTCAACTTGCCACATCTATTCATGAATTAAAGTCACAGGGTTCTGGCCAATGACCCTTTCAAACCACTCCAAACCCTAGAGGCAATGTCAGTGCTATAGCTTTGCGCAGTGGTAAGCAAATCAATGGATAAGTGCAGCAGATAATTCCAGATTCTGCCGTTGACCTAGACAAACAAAATTCACCTGAAGGTTCAGATTTAGCAAATTCAGATTCTGTAGCAGATTCAACAGTAAATTCAAATTCTTCCACAACAAATGATCCTACAACAACTAAGTAGAAAATAAGATCAAACCAGAAGTTGACAAAAAATTTAGTACAACAGAAAAGTGAACATCCACAGAAGTCAGCTTCCAACATTCCTCTTCGTTTTCCCAACCAAATGATACAGTCGAGGCATATGGTTGAGATTGACTTGGATAAGGAAATTATGGACACTTTTCAAAAGGTTGAGGTGAATATACTTCTCTTGGAGGCAATTAAACAAATCCCCAAGTATGCCAAGTTTTTTAAAGAGATGTGCACCCATAAGAGGAAACTAAAGGGAACTGAAAAAGTGAGTATGGGAAGAAATGTCTCTGCTTTGATTCAGCCCAACTTGCCGCCCAAATGCAAAGACCCAGCCACTTTTACCACCCCATGCACCATAGCACACCAACAGTTCACCCATGCCTTGCTAGATTTGGGAGCTCCCATCAATGTAATGCTAAAGTCAGTTTACACTTCCTTTTATATGGGAGAGCTAAAACCCACCGGCATTGTCATTCAGTTAGTAAACCGAAGCAATGCTCAACCTGCAGGAGTGTTGGAGGATGTTCTGGTTATGGTAAACAATTTAATATTCATAGTTAACTTTTATGTGTTGAATATGGAAGATGAATTTGCCTCTTCCCCACCCCCATTGATCTTAGGTAGGCCATTTTTTAAAATTGCTAAAACTAAGATTGATGTGCATGCTGATACCGTTTCCATGGAATTTGGTGATGATATAATTCAATTTAACATTTTTTATGCCATGAAATACCCTTTAGAGGATCATTCTGTCTTTCATTTTGACGTCATTGATTTACTGGTTGATGATATACATGCTGATATGTTGGCAGAGTTTCCTGAAATTGTAGGATACACTGATAGAAGTGCTTGTGATACTTGTTTTGCCAGTTTCAGACTTTCTGGTTGTAAACCCACTGTAATGTGTGCAGCCTATGCTGAGATTTCTACATACTTGTCATGTGCTGTCATTGATACTGCTGTCATTAGTGATTCTATTTCTGTTATTAATTGCAATGATGTTGTTATTAATGATGTTGTCATTCATCCTGCTGTTAAGTATGATTCTTTTAATTCCATGGGATATGATAATGTTGTTTTGCAAGATTGTGCACAGCTTGCAGGTGTAGGTGCAACAGGTACAACTACTGAGATTGGCAAATTTGGTTTCGGTTCCAAAGCTGGTACCGTCAATCTAACAACCACCCTCCATTAAACTTAAGCCCTTGTCCGAGCATCTGAAGTATGCATTCTTGGAAGAGGATGAGAAGCTCCTGGTCATAGTGGCCAAACACCTCCAACCTGAGTAAGAAACCATATTATTAGTGGTCTTGAAGCACCACAAAAGGGCAATTGGTTGGACACTTGCAGACATTTTTGGTATTAGCCCCTCCACATGCATGCACAGGATATTACTTGAGGAGGAAACTAAACCAGTGAGATAGCCCCAGAGGAGACTGAATCCTCTCATTCTAGATGAGGTAAAGAAAGAGGTGACCAAGCTACTGCAGGTTGGCATTATCTATCCCATCTCTAACAGCAAGTGAGTGAGCCCGGTGCAAGTAGTTCCAAAGAAATCCAAGGTGACTGTCGTGACCAACCAGAAGAATGAGCTAATTCCAAATCGAGTACAGAATAGCTAGAGATTGTGCATTGACTACAGACGCCTCAACCAAGCCACTCAGATATATCATTACCTCCTTACGTTCATTGATCAAATACTAGAAAGGTTGGCTGGTAAGTCCCATTACTGCTTTTTTGATGGCTACACTGGATACTTCCAAATCCACATTGCACCAGAGGATCAGGAGAAGACCACATTTACCTGTCCCTTCGGCACCTTTGCTTACAGACAGATGCCCTTCGACCTCTGTAATGCCCCTGGTACCTTCTAGCTTTGCATGGTGAGCATATTTTCTGATTTCTTAGAGGAGTGCATGGAGGTATTTATGGATAACTTCACTGTCTATGGTTCTTCTTTTGATTTCTGTTTAGCTAGCTTATCTAGGGTGCTGCATAGATGCATTGAGACTAACCTTGTGCTAAATTTTGAGAAATACCATTTTATGGTAGAACAAGGTATAGTTTTAGGCCATGTAGTATCCAGTAAGGGCATTGAGGTAGATCCTACTAAGATCAATGTAATTACTTGTTTATCTTACCCCACATGCGTGCAGGAAGTGCGTTCTTTTCTTGGTCATGCAGGTTTCTACAGACGCTTTATGGCAGACTTCAGCAAAATTGCCCTTCCATTTTCCCACTTGATGCAGAAAGATATAGAGTTCAGTTTGATGACAAGTGCAATGCAACTTTCAACCAGTTAAAGTGGGCCTTGACCAGTACCCCCATCATCCAGTCACCTGACTAGACATTGCCATATGAGCTTACGTGTGATGCTTCTAACTATGCAGTAGGAGCAGTCTTGGCACAAAGAGTGGGGAGAGCTTCTCATGTGATATACTATGCTTCCAGAACTCTGGATGCTGCTCAGGCCAACTATACTACAACCGAAAACGAGCTTTTAGCCATTGTTTTTGCTTTGGATAAGTTTAGATCATATTTGCTTGGTTCTAAGGTTGTTGTGTTTACTGATCATGCAGCTCTAAAGTTCCTTTTGAAGAAGCCAAAGGCAAAGCCCCAACTAATAAGGTGGATGCTGCTGTTCTAAGAGTTTCACATAGAGATCCATGACAAGAGTGGAGCAGAGAACCTAGTGGCAGAATACTTGAGCCGCATTGCAAAGGCTTCAAATCCCTTCCCTATATAGGACTCCTTCCCAGATGAGCAGCTTCTACAGCTACAAGGTAAGAACACTTCCCTTTGGTTTGCAGATATGGTTAATTTCCTGGTTGCTGGTGTTCTTCCTACATGTTTTACTAGAGCTCAATATGATAAATTGAAAAGTGAGTCTAAGTACTATGTATGGGATGATCATTATCTGTGGAGGCTTTTTAGTGACCAGATTATTAGGAGGTGTGTATCTGATCATGAGTTTCAGTCAATTCTTAGCTTTTGTCATACATTTGCATGTGGTGGGCACTTTGCTTCCCAACGTACAGCTAGGAAGGTTTTGGACTCTAGTTGTATTGGCCTACCCTATTTCATGAGGCATATCTGTTTTGTAAGTCTTGTGAACAGTGCCAGAGAACAGGGACAATTTCACACAGGAATGAGATGCCTCAGCAGCCTATGCTGTCTTGTGAGATCTTTGATGTTTGGGGTATTGATTTCATGGGCCCTTTCCCTGTTTCCTTTGGTTTTATTTATATTTTGTTAGCTATTGATTATGTATCCAAATGGGTGGAGGCAAAAGCTACTCGGACTGAAGATTTCAAAGTTGTTATGAACCTTGTTAGATCACAGATTTTCTGCAGGTTTGGAATCCCAAGGGCTATTATCAGTTATCAGGGTTCACACTTTTGTAACCGGAGAATAGAGGCTTTGAGGAGAAAGTACAGCGTATTGCACAAGGTTTCTACACCTTATCACCCTCAGACAAACGGGAAAGCCATAATCTCCAACCGAGAGATCAACACATACTTGAGAAGATAGTCCAGCCTAATAGTAAGGACTAGAGCCTAAGACATGACGATGCTCTGTGGGCTTACCGAACTGCCTACAAGACACCAATAGGGATGTCCCTGTACCGGATTGTCTTTGGGAAAGTGTGCCACCTTCTGATGGAAATTGAGCATAAATCCTATTGGGCAGTAAAACAGTGTAACCTTGACTTGAGTCAAGCCGGATCTCAAAAGAAGATCCAACTTCAGGAACTTGAGGAGCTTCGATTAGAGGTGTATGAGAACTCCCGGATTTACAAGGAGAAGACCAAACTCCTTCATGATAAGATGTTGGTATGAAAGTGAAGTAAACAAGTGAAACACAAGAAGGGGGGTTGGAATGTGTTTCTTAACCTTTTTGGAAAACTTTTCTTTAAGAAGCAAAAATGCAATGGACGAAGAAAACTTTTTAGTCCAATTGGACGCTAACACGATTTTGTAATTAATCACTTTAAACGCAGTGAAAGAGTTCTAAGTTTTATCTCAAAACCTTAGTTAAGAAAACAATGGCAATCCCTAGATGTTAGTGAATAAATAAGACAAAAGAGGAGGGAAGAAAAACTTACACCAAATGTTTATCCTGGTTCACTCTCACAAACCGAGAGCTACGTCCAGTCCCTTCAACAAGAAGGATTTTCTCTAATCTTATACAAAGATTACAAGTATTGTCCACCTCTTTAGGTATACAAGTATTCTCAACCTCTTCAGGTTCTACTATCCAAGTATTCTTTTATACTTAGCCTCTTCAGGCTTAAACACCAAGTTGAGTAAAAATGTAGAAGTGCTTGAGTTTTTAACTCACTACAGGTGAGGATAGAAAATAAATCTCAAGACTTAAACTCTTTACAAGAGTAAGAGTGCTAGGAAGAATGAAAGCTTTGATTCTTTTACACTTTTGATCACCCGGATTGTTATCCTCACACTTTCTTCTTCGAAGACATTTGTATTTATAGGTGAGAACATTTGGAACAGTCTTCGTAAGTGACAAGAGGTTGTCGAGACCCCGTCAAATAGTAAAAATTACCGGTTCGCAAACTAATTTGTAGTATAGAGCATGAACCGAATCGTCTCTCAAGAATCCAAAAAGAACAAAGATTTAATCAGATCAAGATAATTAAAAGGGGGGGTTTTGTTGTTGATTAACAATATTGATAAAAATACAAGACTTAAAGTTGAAAACAAATCTAAAGAAACAACCAATCCAAGGAAATTTTACCGATCTTGAGTTTAACTCATCATTGATCACAAGGAATTCACTTAATTGCTAACCGTGTTCTTGGCCTTAGATCACATCAAGACGCCTCAACATGATCCAAGAATCCTCTACTAGATAAGCATCTAGGATTTAATTAACCAAGGTTAGATAAAGTAAGCATCATCCAAACATAGATTAACTTAAGATCCAGAATTTAACCAAGCTAAACAATCTATCAAAAAGCTTTAATAAATTGTTTATTCTATGTGATCCTCTTTGAATACATGATAATAAAGCTATTACCACATCAACATCTAAATCAAATTAAGCAATTCAATCTAGATATAAATCAAAGAGGAAGAAGAGAAACTTGAATAACAATTAAGCAATATGAACAAGCGAAACAAGATCTCCAAATTAAACATCAAGATGGCTAATCCCTTGGATTGATTATAAGAGCCTAGCCTTCCATGGATGGGAAGGAAGAACTCAGAAATAAAAGAACAAAAACGAAATTCTAAAGAGAAAGAAGAAGAAGAGAAAGAAAACTCTCACAAATACTTAAACTTTCTTGAAACTTACTTCCAAATTGAATCCATCTAATACAAAGAGGTTGGCTCTATTTATACTAATCCTAGAAGCCAATTTGTACATGTACATAATCTGAATACAAGCTATAAAAATATGAAAATTGTCAAAAATGGAAGCTTGATGCATGGTTGGTGGGTTGGTGCATGGTAGGTGGGTTGGTGTATGGTTGGTGGCTTTTAGTCAACAACTCTTATCCGACTTCTGGCTTCAAATTCATCACCTAGACGGTGTATTTTGGCTTGGATGTCTCATCAAAGTTGTAGCCAGTTGTCTCCTTGAAAATCTCCAATTTGAATCATGTCATTTGGACTTTTAGAACTCCAGAAATGCCAAAAACACTGCACCTACCTCAAGTTAGGTTGGAAGAACGTGTTTCCAAATTCAGACCAACTTGTAGCTTCATTATCATGCCTAAAACGACATCTATTGACAAAATGGTCTTCAGTGAAGTTGGAGATATGGGTCTTATCTTTCAAATGACCAAGTTTCAGCCCAAGAGGATGCCTATAACCCACTATATAGTCCAATATGTGCATACTGCCCAGATGGTTCCGTGACAGCAAACTCACTCTGTATTGCAAGGCTATTTTGGGCCCTTAGAAGTCCGATCCAGCTCTTGAGTTCTTCATAAAACTTGTAGATCCTTGTCTTAGCTTTCCAAAGGCACCAAGATCACCTCAATTGGATCAACGAGTCCCAAGTTATGGCCTAACCAAGGAAGAAAGGTCAAAATGCATCAAAATCCGAAAATTATTCACAATTTGCATTAAAACCCAATGAAGCCCAACAACATTAAACTCATCTAAAATACTAATATTGGGCACAATAAACATCTAATGAAGCCTAATACAAAGCTAATATAAGTGTCTCAAATTGATTGATCAATAAGCTTCTTCGTCCAACGGAAACATTTATTACCGTTCGAAGACATTTGTATTTATAGGTGAGAACATTTGGAGCAGTCTTCATAAGCTTCTTCGTCCAACGGAAAGATTTATTACCGTTTTGAGTAGTATTAAATGCATAAGATGATAACGTGTGGAGCTTCTTCTGAAAAGACACTTTGATTATCAGGAATGTCCAAGAATATGATAGCTTAGTCCTGACTTATCTGAGCGCACAGAAAGTTCCTTATTCGCAGGTCTTTGTAGTTGTTAGCAATGTCAGCTAAGCGGCTCAATTGACTTCTTTTATAGTGTACGTTGTCAGAGTCCTTCTCAGCATTTAATGATGAATGGTTTCTTCACATTTGAATTTTGGCTTTTGGACGAATACTTTGAACCTGAGCTTAGTAAGGAAAACATTGGATGATCCAATATAATAATATTTGCAAAACAATTTAGAAGTTATTGGACGAATACTCAGTTCCTTTAATTCAAGAAAGAATGGACGCACGTACAAGTAGCTATTTGTTAACACTTTGTTTTCTTGTTGAAACAGTTTAAAAACAAGTTATGTGTGTCTTTCACTTATTCATTCTAAATTAAAACTTTTGACTTCAAAACTTTATGGGGTATTATTTCTTTAACAAATTGGTTCCAAACTTAATTTCACAAAGGTTCTTTGATTCCAACATAAAGGAGTTCACCATTGGTTCAAAAGTCTTCTCTACAACTCTCGCCTCAAACTTATGCCCAGTAAGCTTCGTTCTAAGTGGCTTGGACCTTTTATTGTTATTAGTTTTTTCTCATGGTGCAGTGGAAATTAAGAGTGAAGCCACCAACAAAGTATTCAAAGTCAATGGTCATCGCCTCAAGAATTTTTATGAAGGAGCTCACGAGAACCTCGTGGAGGAGGTTCAACTGCAGAAGGCCCTTGATCAATCAATTTGAGACACTTATGTTAGCTTTGTATTAGGCATTATTAGATGTTTATTGTGCCCAATATTAGTACTTTAGATGAGTTTAATCTTGTTGGGTTTCATTGGGCTTTAGTGCAAATATTGAATAATTTTCGGATTTTGATGCATTTTGACCTTTCTTCCTTGGTTAGGTCATAACTTGGGACTCGGTGATCCAATTGAGGTAATCTTGGTGTCTTTGGAAAGCTAAGACAATGATCTACAAGTTTCATGAAGAACTCAAGAGCTAGATCGGAATGCTAAGGGTCCAAAATATCCCTGCAATGCAGAGTGGGTTTGCTGTCACGGAACCATCTGGGCAGTATGCACATATTGGACTATATAGTAGGTTATAGGCCTCCTCTTGGGCTGAAACTTGGTCACTTGAAAGATAAGACTCATATCTCCAACTTCAATGAAGACCATTTTGTCAATAGATGTCGTTTTAGGCATGCTTCTGAAGCTACAAGTTGGTCTGAATTTGGAAACACGTTCTTCCAACCTAACTTGAGGTAGGTGAAGTGTTTTTGGCATTTCTGGAGTTCTAAAAGTCCAAATGACATGATTCAAATTGGAGATTTTCAAGGAGACAACTGGCTACAACTTTGATGAAGACATCCAAGCCAAAATGCACCGTCTAGGTGATGAATTTGAAGCCAGAAGTCGGATAAGAGTTGTTGACTAAAAGCCACCAACCATACACCAACCCACCTACCATGTATCAAGCTTCCATTTTTGACAATTTTCATATTCTTATAGCTTGTATTCAGATTATGTACATGTACAAATTGGCTTCTAGGATTAGTATAAATAGAGCCAATCTCTTTGTATTATCATGAATTCAAGTTTAAGTAAGTTTAAAGAAAGTTTGAGTATTTGTGAGAGTTTTCTTTCTCTTCTTCTTCTTTCTCTTTAGAATTTCGTTTTTGTTCTTTATTTTATGAGTTCTTCCTTCCCATCCATGGAAGGCCAGGCTCTCATAATCAATCCAAGGGATTAGCCATCTTGATGTTTAATTTGGAGATCTTGTTTTACTTGTTCATATTGCTTAATTGTTATTCAAGTTTCTCTTCTTCCTCTTTTAATTTTGATCTAGATTGAATTGCTTAATTTGATTTGGATGTTTATGTGATAATAGCTTTATTATCATGTATTCAAGATGATCACATAGAATAAACAATTTATTAAAGCTTTTTGATGGATTGTTTAGCTTGGTTAAATTCTTGATCTTAAGTTAATCTATGTTGGATGGTGCTTACTTTATCTAACCTTGGTTAATCAAATCCTAGATGCTTATCTAGCAGAGAATTCTTGGATCATGTTGAGGCGTCTTGATGTGATCTAAGGCCAAGAACAACGTTAGCAATTAAGTGAATTCCTTGTGATCAATGATGAGTTAAACTCAAGATCGGTAAATTTCCTTGGATTGGTTGCTTCTTTAGATTTGTTTATAACTTTAAGTCTTGTACTTTTTTGCTTTAATCTTATTAATCAACAACAAAACTCCCCTTTTTAATTGTCTTGATTTGATTAAATCTTTGTTCTTTTTGGATCCTTGAGAGACGATTCGGTTCATGCTCTATACTACAAATTAGTTTGCGAACCGGTAATTATTATTATTTGACGAGGTCTCGACAACTTCTTGTCAGCCCTCTACCATGATTGATAACTACTTTGTTAAAAAAAAAATTTAAGCCACGTTTAAGGTCAATGGTCAGAGATTGAATTATTATTGGGTAGGACTAATCGATCGTGAAAAAATCTTCAATCACGCTGGCTGAATACGTTAAAAGTAGCGCTTCTTGGGAGGCAACCTAAGTTTTCTAACTCTATCATCTTTCAAACTTTGATTTATTTGAAATAACAGGAATCGAGAAAGAAAATCAGTGCAAAAAAAAATCTATCAGAGTTTGATTTTTTTATATTAATTTTGTTTGTTTTTATTGCCAAATTATTTTTCACTGGTTAAATGGCGGATAACGATACTCCGTGAAAATCTTTTTCGGTCCCTTCAGTTACCCACAATAACTGAAATCTGTATAAAATTTTACTCATTTTTTTCTTTATCTTATTCTTTCTTTCTTTCAAAATGGATAATCAGCTTGTTAACCTCCGCAAGTGATTCCCTTCTGTCCCTCAAAATGCTTTAACTAACATTTATTGTGCAAGGTTTGAGAGTTTAAGGATGCTTATGCATAAAGGCATCCCTGCGGATATATGCTGGTTAATCGAAGCAAAGGTCCGAATAACAGGTAAATTTTCTAACGCTCTTGTTTCATATATGCCAAGGCTTGGTAAAAGTTTATATGCAAAGAAAAGAAGAGCAAAAAGGTTACGAGTCTGCTATAAATGTGCAAGATGGACCTATAACACAAAATGCAGATCAATTGGAATGGTATCTATGAATCGAGTTGATAAAATTCACTTCATTAAGGATGACATGAGTAAGGAGTCTTTAGATAACATTCTATTGCCTCTTGAGATGCATTCTAGTGGAGATGTGCAAAGAGTACTTCTCGATTTATGGCCAATATTCCAAGATGAACATGAGCGTTATAGTCTCGGGAATTTGACTCAAAAAGACCTTGTATGCCAATTTTTGAGAAAATTGGATGGGAAGCCGACCATCAGCCCATAGAGAGCATTCAAGCTATTACAGGACGTAAAACCAGAGAAAAATGTGAGCCACAATCACACCTACTGTAATTATTATTATTATTATTATTATTTTTTTTTAATCTAAAAAAACAAAACAAAAAACAAACAAAAAATAATTTAGCCGTATTTTTTTGAAATATGCATTACATATTTTCAAACTTCTTCTGACACGTATCAATTAGTCCTTTATCTCTGTCATATAGCTATTATCATTTTTGTGCTTATTTTCAAACTTACCTGACACATGGATCTACCCCTCCTTTATAGGTGTAATTATTGCATTTGAGTTTTGATTCATTTAAATAATGCACTTTGCTATCTTCAGATCATTGATAAGGTGAGAGTACAAAAAAAAATGGAAGTAACTTCAATTCATCCGGTCAAAAGAGTTTGTATCTTTTGTGGATCTAATCCTAGAAAGGATAAAGAGTTTGTGAATGTTGCAAACCATCTTGGTTGAGTGCTAGCTGAGAAAGAAATCTATTTAGTTTACGGATGAGGTAGTCTTAGGTTAATGGGTTATGTAGCAACTACTACACATTTAAGAGGTGGCAAAGTCCTTAATGTCATTCCTAATCTTTTAGCTATCGGCAAGCCCGCTAGAAAAATAGTAGGGGATGAAGTCATGGTATTTTGCATGCACCAATGCATGAACATTATGATAGCAAATGTTGATGCCTTTATTGCCCTACCTAGTGGTTTTGGAACTTTGGATGGGATCTTCCAAATTGTATCCTGGTCACAACAGAACTTTCACCAAAAACTGATAGGTATATTAAATGTTAATGGTCTTTATGACAATTTGTTTTGTTTTCTTGATCATGCTGTGGAACAAAGGTTCATCTCCCAAGCAACACGTCAAATTCTTGTAACTGCTGCAACTCCTGAACAATTGCACGATCAACTACAAGAATTTGTACCACAACGTGATCTAGCAATGGCTCTATTGAACTAGGAAAAAAACAGCAATAACAAAAGCAAAAACTTAATTTGACTTTGTCCATGTGAATTTTTTGTTTCTCTAATGGTTTTGGTTTTTTGTAATTTTTCTTATTTTAGGCTCGATTTGCAGTTTTTTGGTAAGATCTTCTACACTCTACCTATCTTTATTTTGACATTGGGGACAATATCTTAAATTAGTTAGGGGAGGGATAGTTGATATTGTCATGTACATAGTTTAGTAACAAAATTTAAAACAAAAATTTTAAAAAAAACTAACTAGCTAATCTTTATTATTACTAACTTATTAGATGTATGATGACAGAGTAAGGAGAAGTTTTGCTCTTGAGACGCATCTTAACTTGCATTTCATAGTGGATCTTAAATCATTTTGTTCTTGCATTTTATTATATGTTTATTGTGCCCAATATTAGTATATTAGTTGAATTTTATGTTGTTGGGCTTCATTGGGCTTTAATGCAAATTTTGATCAACTCTCATATTTTGATGTATTTTGACATTTCCTCCTTGATTAGGCCATAACTTGGGCTTCGGTAATCCGTTTGAGGTGTTCTTGGTGTCTATGGAAAGCTAAGACAAATATTTACAAGTTTTATGAGAACTCAAGAGCTCGATCGGACTTCTAATGGTCCAAAACATGCCTGAAAGTCAAAGTGGCTTGCTATCACTAGAATCTGAGCAGTGTGCACATATTGGACCATATCGTGAGTTGTAGGCCTTCTTTTGAGCTGAAACTGGTGCCATTGGAAAGATAATACACACAAATCCAACTTTACTGAAGACAATTTAGTCAATGGATGTCGTTGTCGGCATGATTATGAAGCTGCAAGTTGGTTTGAATTTGGAAACAAGTTCTACTAATGTGACTTAAGTTAGGTGCAGTGTTTTTAGAATATCTTGGGTTGTAAAGTCCTATTAACATGAAACCAGCGCCAAAAGCTCAAGAAGACAATTGTCTACAACTGTCATGAAGACACCTAAAGTCAATTCGGTGGGATGGAGGGTCATACAGATCATGGAAGGAGGCACACGAAATCTAGCAAAATATCAACTTTGCTTTTCTTTTATAATTGTTTATCATTTGGTTGGTTAACATGGACCACTATATTTGATAATCTCCATTTTTTACAGCTTGCATTCATTTTATTTTCAGTTACAAATTAGCTTCTAGAATTAGTATAAATAGGGCCAATCTCTTTGTATTAAGCATCATAAAATTTGAAATAAGTTTGAGTATTTGTGAGAGTTTTCTTTCTCTTTTTCTCCCTTCTCTTTAGAATTTCGTTTTTGTTCTTCATTTTTTGGGTTCTTCCTTCCTATCCATGGAAGGCTAGGATCTTATAATCAATCCAAGGGATTAACCATCTTGATATTTAATTTGGAGATCTTGTTTTGATTGTTCATATTGCTTAATTGTTATTCAAGTTTCTCTTCTTCCTCTTTTGATTTTTATCTAGATTGAATTGCTTAATTTGATTTAGATGTTGATGTGATAATAGCTTTATTATCATGTATTCAAAGATGATCACAAAGACTAAACAATATATCAAAGTTTTTTGATGGATTGTTTAGCTTGGTTAAATCTCGAATCTTAAGTTAATTTATGTTTGGATGATGCTTAATTCATCTAACCTTGGTTAATTAAATCCTAGATGCTTATCGAGTAGAGGATTCTTGGATCATGTTGAGGCTTCTTGATGTGATCTAAGGCCAAGAACATGGTTAGCAATTAAGTGGATTCCTTATGGTCAATGATGGATTAAACTCAAGATTGATAAATTTCCTTAGATTGGTTAATTTGTTATTTAATTTTCTTTAAATTCAACTAGTGTATTTTCTTTACAAATCATCAAAACCCCCCCTTTTAATTATCTTGATCTAATTGAATCTTTGTTTTTGGATCCATGAGAGACAATTCGGCTCATTCTCTATACTATAAATTAGTTTGTGCACTGGTAATTTTTATTATTTTGACGAGTCTCGACAACCTCTTGTCAAGAGGGCCCTTACCCGATGTAGACCTTGAGCAGAATTCAGAGGAGGATTCGTGGAGGACCCAGAGGAGGATCCTTCCCTGTAGGTAGATTAGATTATGGTTAGATAGGTAGTTAGTACGGTTGTACAGTACGTGTGTTTATATTTCTTTGTCAGTACTTATGTGTATGTATTATGTACTGTGACAAATATGAAAGCTAATTAATGTAAATGATGTATATTATTGGTATCCTGGTGTAGTTATGTTATTGTTAACCTGTTTGTTTTATGTTATCTGCGAAAAGAAATTTTGAAACTCCTATTTTTTATATAAAGAAATTACGAAGAGGTTTTGAAACTAATTTAATTTTTTGAAATGTGATGCCTAACCGAGGGTGTTACACTTAGGGTATTAAACCTTAATTTGGCCAAAGCATAATCTAAGTTTCCTTAAGTGGTCTCATAACTTGGACTTATAGCTTTCTCTCATCTTTCCTTTAATTCACCAATAGGAGTAACTGCTAATCACCATAATATACTTACCAAAATCATCAAGATTAGTTTCCAAGTGATTTTTCCAAAATTTTCATACCTAACGATACTTGGATCTTAACATATAACTTGATTAATCTCTAATCCATTCCATCATCTAACAATTTAACAATTAACATATCCAAGACCTATATTCCTAGTCTTGGCCAAAACATACTCCAAGGTAAGGTTTTTAATATTTTCACCTAAATCCATCAAATCTTGAATAACTATCTCCAAATGTCCTAATTAACCATTAATCCACTTCATTAACTCTTAGTTTCACAATTTAATAAATTGAAATCCTAACCTTAGAGCTTGGCCGAAATATATAAGGTCATGGTTCCTATGGTTTTTCAATCCAAACAATTAAATAGCATCAAAACATAAAATATATTACTTGATATATCATCAAACCATCATTCCAAATCAAACATACAACAATCCTACTGAACCTTTATGCAGTAAAATGACCATAACATGAGACACAAAAACTTAAATGAAGTAATTCCAAATCCTATGGAAATCTAAGACATAGAGCTAGAACTTTTATGTTGAGCATAACTTCCAATTCTGGTGTTATAAGTCTGTAATCCTAAGCAGATCCAATCATTTCTAGGACGCTAGTTGGAAGACATATTAACCTTGCTGCAGTATTTTGATTATAACTCTTTCTACAGATCTCGGTTTGGGACGATTCTTGATGCTTTGGAAAGATAAGACAATTTTATATAACTTTATTGAGACATATAACACCAATTCAAATGTTTAAAGGGTTAAATATGGCATAAAACACCTCTGCCCTGCTGGTACTCAGGCATGACTATGGTAAGATACTTTGAGTTTTGCATCTAACCAAATCTAATGACAAAAATTCTAACATAATTCTCATAAATCATAACTTCAATCTTCATCAAGGTTTCTCTATTATTCGTTCAAGATCTCATGGTAATCTTAGCTAATAGCTTAAAGAACTTCTTAACATAAATATGAAGATGAATTTGAAAACCCGAAGTTTAAAGAACTTGAACTCCTACATTTTCTCCTTCTTCTAATGGAACTTTGAGCTTGAAAACAAGATGAAACTCCAAGCTCCTTCTTGGTTCTTGATGTATTCTTGCTTGTAGATTCAAGTTCTACCACTTCTCTATTTTTTTCTCCTTTTTTTTTTCTCTTTCCCTTTCTTTCTCTCTTTTTCTCTCCTTTTCCTTCTTAGCCGACCTTCCTCTATATTTATCTCTTCATTTTCGTTTTTTTTAATAGGGTTTCATGATAAGCCTTAAAGATAAGGCTTATCTTATCTTTATTATTATTATTATTATTATTATTATTATTATTATTATTGTTATTATTATTAACCTTAGTTAATCTTAGGTTAAGTTAATAAACCAAAGTTAGATCTTAACCATAGTTAGATGTTAATTATTTAATTCGTTTTTAACTAGATTTCAATTTTATTCCAACTGGATGTCAACTAGATTCTATCTAGTTAAACCTATTTGGTCTTATTCTACTAATAATTTAAAATGACAATTTTGCCCTTATTTTAATACATAATAAATTCTAAATTACACTTACTTCATAGTCACAAACACTATTGTACAAAATGTCTCTGCTTAATTAAATAAGCTACACTGACTATTTTAATAGATACACTTTGCACATAAATAGTTTCTAAAATACTATTAACCTATAATCAAAGAGAAACAGAAAATAATATTAATAATAATCTATTTCAACTAATATATTTTTACTGATATACTAAAAATAACAAATGTATGTAATTAAATAAATAAAAATATGCCCTAAATAATTTTCTCTACTCTCTAATTTTTAGTTAACAAAAATCAGAATTCTAGGGCATAACAATGTAGAAATAAAATCATAAATAAATAAATAACACATAAAATAAATCCATTGGATTCTAACTCACTTCGTTATATTATTCTAACCTAATTATCTAAGTCTTGGTCAAATGGTAACTAGATTCCATTTAGTTAGATTTTGTCTTTACTTAGTTTTTGTCTTATTTTTCTATCAAATTTCCATAATGACATTTAGGTCCTTATGAACATAACCCTATAATTGAAATAACCAAGTGAAACACAAGAAAGGAAGGTTGAATTGTGTTTCTTAATCTTTTTGGAAAACTTTTTCTTAAAGCAATTCTTTTAAAACAAACTAAGCTGAAAAGTTTATGAGAATGAACTAAAAGCAATTCTTAACCTTTTACGGTCTGTTGGACGGAAAGAGAGTTTTTTCTAAAAAAATTGGACACAAGTTGAAACTTTCTCTTTTTAGAAAAGATTACTTAAGAAAAACAATGTCAATCCCCAGATATTAATAGATAAAAAAATATAGCATAGAAAGAGAATAAAAGCTTACACCAAAGATTTATACTGGTTCACTCTCACAACCCAAGAGCTACGTCTAGTCCCTTCTACTTGAAGGATTTATTCACTAAACTTCTCAAAGTTTACAAGTATTCTTCTCAACGCCTTTTCAGGCCACAACAAGTATTATGAAACCTCTTCAGGTTCTAACCAACAAGTATTCTTTTTTACCCAGCCTCTTCAGGCTTAAACAACAGAATAAAGATCTTTTGAAAAACACTTGAGTTTGACTCACAACAAGTGAAAATGAATAAAATATGCTCAAGTAAAACTCTATTACAAGAGTAAGAAGAAGAAGTAATAACACAGAGTGAAGCTTTGAATATTTTTTCTTATTCTGTTGATGTTCTTGATCTCTAAATTCTTCTTCGAAAACTTTGGTATTTATAGGCGATGAGCATTTGAAATCTTCTTCATAAACTTCTTGGTCTAACGGAAATATTTATTATCGTTCTGAGTAGCATTAAATGCATAATACTGATAACATGTTGATCTTCTTCTGAAAAGTAGCTTTAGTTATCAATAATAGCGAGGAATAAGATATCTTAGTTCTGACTCTTCTGAACACGCAAAAAGTTCCATATTTGCTAGTCTCTGTAGTTGTTAGGAGTGTCAACTTTAGCGTAGATAGTTGATTTCTCAAAAGTCGCACTTGTCAGAGATCCCATCAGCAGTTAATGCACTTTGTTTTGCTTATCTTTGAATATCCTTGGACGAAGTTGTATTAAAGAGAAAACAACAGAGACAAAGCGTGCAGTGGACGATCCAATAACATAATAATATATAAGTAAGATGTATTGGATACACGTTGATTAAAAGAGTTTTTGTCTTTAGTAAAGCTTGTCTTTCGTCCAACGAATATGACTTCGTAAAAGCTTATTTGTTCTCTTTAATTTAATATATGTTGTTATTTTCAAAACTTTGAAGGGTTCAATTTTATTGAACAATTTTTGTTCTAACATGATAGTAAAATTTGTCTTTGGTTCCAACAATAATTACAAAATTGCCATTGTGTATTCTACATGTAACACCAGAAAATTTCGACTTATATAATATATGTTGTTTTCTTAGATTTTTGTGATAAATGATTTTTAAGAATTTCTGTAAGTTTAATTAAATCAAAGTTTAACTCGACTTAACCTTATAAGTTGATTTTAGACCATTCCAAAAAATAAAATAAATAATTTTATTTTTAATTCGAAATTCCCTTTGCGGAATTTTTAAAAATAAATGGAAGTTCGGATTTCAAATCCGTCAACAAATTTGATCATTTTCCATTTTTAGGGATTTTATTAGCTAATAAAATCTCTGGGTGATTTTGAGTACATCCTATTGTCCATTGGACAATAGATACTGATCTTTGTCCATTGGATAATACTTACTGATAAAAATCTTGAGGGAAATATCTCTAAGTAATAAATGGTCTTGGTGACTCAAAGGGGTGAGTCATGGTAATAATTTATTTCCATGGTGAATCACCATGGCATTTAATGAAACAAGGAAGCAAAGATGAAGACCACCACCTTTACATGGAGAGGATGGCCAAGCTAGGGAGAAATATCTCCAAATTTAATTCTCATTTCATCCTAATTTTCATCTATAAATAGCACCTTGCTTCATTCATATCATTCACACTAAAATCCTTTCTTCTTTCTCTCTATAAGCTCACGGCCAAGCTCCCTAAACCCCATGGCCTAGCTCTTTTAATTTCCTTCCCAAACCTTTGTTAAGTTTCCAAGCCTAGTTCTAGTGTCTTAGTAAGATTTTGAGTGATTTTCTAGTTGAAAGTTTCTCAAGAAAAAGCTTGGAAGTAGAAGAACTCTAAGGTGAAAATTCTTTCCTTTCACTTTTAAATTTCTATTTCAAGGTTTTATTGGATTGTCCATGATTATCTTAATATGTGTTTTAGTGCTTGAAATGATGTGTTTATTTCTCTTTGTGACTTTATGTTGGTAGAAGATCAAGAAGCTAGGTGTTGTTCAAGGATCTTGAATTAAGAACTAAGGTAAGGGGGAGTTTTCTCTATCAACCAATATTATGGTATAAAATAGAATTTTGGTATGTTGATGAACCGTGACTAGTTGTGTGGTTTATATTGTTTGATTAAAATCTTTTACGATTAAGATTCATGTTTATGTTATATTTGATACTTGTTTCCATGCTTTGTTTAAATTATGTATTTTATAATGGGATGAATTTGTGATGGCAGAAGTATGGTACATAGACATATCTAGGACTTGCATATATTTAGCTTGATATGTGAATATATTAATGAATTTATTGGAAATTTATATTAGTATTTTCGAAATTTAAGAAGAAATTATTTTAGAGATATTTAGAATTTTAATTAAAATTTTGATTGTAGAAAAGAATTATTTTAATGAAATTTAATTTATTTAGAAGAATTCTTGGTTTTTTGAAAATATGAGGATAAATAGTTTTATTAATATTTATCATTTTAAATAATATTTTGAATATGGAAAGAAATTTGGAGAATTTATTTTAAGGTTAAATATTTATTTTTACTTAGTTTTATTATAACAAAGTAAAAATAAACTTGAAAATAATTTATTTAGCATAAAATAAATTATTTTTTGTAAAAAATGGTTTATGCGATTGGAAATTTACAGAAAATGATTTACACAACTAAAAATTTACGAAAAACATTTTATGCGACTGAAAAACGATTTTTATACCTTACCGATTGAATTTTTATGAAAAAAGCTTTACGCGATTTGAAAACCGTAACAGATGTGTTATGCGATTTTTGAAATTATTTTGTAGCACCATATAATTGGGAAACAATGGTACTACTACCAGGCCTACGTAGATTGGACTCTGGATAGGACAGTTGACGCTATTCTTAAAGAAATGGTAGCTTGAATTCCTAGGAAATCATGTATATATATATTCTGGGAATATTTATACTGTATTGTATTTAGTCTGTATGAGACTTGATATTGTAAGGCTTGGAGCCTAGGAGATTGAGCTTACACCTTAGTGCTGGTACAAATGGCTGAGTGAAGATCTTCGATGATCTTGGAGTCGTTGGGGGTCCAAAAACTCCACAAGTGGCCGGTTAGGACTGTACCGTGGTTTTATGATTGTAAAATACCGACGATCTCGACTATGCACTGGTTCATTCACGATTAGTGGAGAGTGTTCGCGTGAGCCGTATTGCGCAAATGAATTGTTAGCACTTGTTGGCTAACTGATACAGAACATGTACTCCCAATCACTCTCTCCGACTTGTTGTGTTTAGCTCCATGGAGTAGGAGTCATTTATGTGCATCTGCATAGTCAGTTGTCATACTTGCATTATCAACTTGGACACTAAGGTTGGTATGTCATTTTATTTGATTAAATATGACTTTATATGTGAATTGAGTGTCTATTGATTTGAATTCAATTGTGTCACTATTATATGCTATTTATATATTGTCCTATTGGTATTTATGATGATGTGAGAATCTCACCCCTTTTTGTGAAATTTGTGATTTGATTTTATTTCAAAAGATGGCTCAACATGATTTCTTCGGATTCATCATTGTTGATTTCCATGAGGGACCAACATCTGGCACGTCGAGTTAGCTGAGGAGAGGGTTACCTACATAGGAGAACTCACTATTACTCTCCGTAGAACCTATGATGGGAACCTTATAACCACTTTTACCATTTCTGCTTACGTAGAGTTACACATGCCTTTTAGCGATATTTGGAATGCCACTGTCCGCCGAACACCACATGAGAGATCTACATTCTCTTCAGCACGGACCCCCAGATGGAGGCGAGCACATCAGACCTCTACTTTATGACCCTCGCATCACAATGAGTTCATTGATGATGACCCCCCTATGTAGATGGAGGGAGGCTTTTTGGGTTATGTATATATGTATAAACTAGTTGTAAAAAATGTGACATATGTGAATATCTGTGTATAAATAGTATGTGTAAAATAAACTTAATAAAAGCTATGTAAATATTGGTTGTATTTTTTTTTTTTTTGTGCTACATCACTAGAAATTAGAGAATTTTATGATAACTAATTAAGAAAGATTGTTAGGAAACTAGTTATTATTATTTAAATGTGACACCCAAGTGAGGGTGTTACACTACAAACTTATACCGAGCATTTTTAATATTTTCTCTATCCATCTAGCTAGTTTTTAAGGTTCTGTTTTACTACAATCACTACAAGACAAAACAACAATTCAAATAAGGACATATTTGAACAGAAAATATTTACTAATCTAGAACACCTATAAATATTTGTGTAAATGTGTAGAAATATAAGCTGAGTTAGTTTCTACATTCTCTCTATAATAGATAACAGAAATTAAAGATTTCAAGTATAAATAGTGTAAAAATAATCAATAACTAAATAAATAGAAAGATAAACAAATAATAAATATTTTTCTGTTTATTTTAGAAAAGGATGTTACACTCCCCACCCCACCCCACGAATGTGTTGATAATGGGAAAGTTATATTTGAGCCATAAAATCTTTAAAGACTTCATTTCCATCAATGAGAGAGTTTACTTGTAGACTCTGGACCACTAAAACTCACGTGCCACACACATGCTCACCATTCTGTCATATTCCTAACAGTTCTTCAAGTAGGAAGGGGTAAATTGCAACATACATGTCTAAATTAAGAGAGTCGTGTGTAATTTCCCAAACAAGATAAGTGACACGTGTAATAAACGCTAACTTTAGAGATGTTAGCTTAATTTTCCCTTAGTTTAATAGTTGAAATAGCTCTTAATAGAATTCATTTTACTTGCTAATTTGTTCTTGACTCACTTGAAATTACAAAGTGAAACATAAGAAGGAGGGTTGAATTGTGTTTCTTAACCTTTTTGGAAAACTTTTTCTTTAACTAAAGTTCAAACAAGAATCCTGATGAAACTTAAAAAGAAATGGACGAATATGAAAAGCTTCTAGTCCGTTGGACACAGAAAAGGTTTCTATGAAACTTCTTTTGGACGCAGTTGAAAAGTTTTAAGTTTAACTTGAAAACTTTGTTACGAAAACAATGTCAATTCCCAGATGTTAGTGAATAAATAAAACACAAGTAGAGGGAAGAGAAGCTCACACTAGATGTTGAGCTACGTCCAGTCCCTTCAACGAGAAGGATTTTCCACTAATCTTTACCAAGATTACAAGTATTCTCTAGCTCTTCAGGTACACAAGTATTGTCAAACATTTTCAAGTAATACAAGTGTTTATGGTGAAATTTGGTAAATGCAAACTTCAAACAAACAAATATATTTATCAGTCGAATGTGGGTTGCGACGAGTTATGTGGTAATATCGTATGAGGAAGGGTAAAAACTTGGTGCAAAACAAGAAAGAGTTAATTATAATAACAAAGAATAGTGCAAATGTAAATTGCCGAAAACGAATGAAAAGCAATAAATGAATGCAAGTGAAAATACAATGAAACGTAAAAAAAATAATTAAAGAACAAAGCAAAGTAATGTAAATTGCAGAAAGTAAAGGAAAATAATAGCGTAACAAGAGAAAGTAAATGAATTTAAAGAACAGGACTCGAAGTAAATGAATTTTAAAGGACAAGGCGCAGAAAGTAAAAGGAATTGTAAATGAACATTGCATTAAGGTAAATTGCTTGAAACGAAAATGGAAGACATACTTGGAATCAAATCCTTTAATCTGCTCGAGTGAGATGTTAGGATCGTATATCCAGTAACCAACCCTTTTTTACATCGTAAATTTTAGTATTTATAGACAAACTAAGTAAAATAACCGACTCCTAAAATATAAACACGTATACATGGCAGTTAAGTCACGTATTCATTGTACAAAATTATCAAGGTCATAAGGAAATTGGGTTCAACTTTTCGATGGAGACTATTATTCGACGATCAATCACTGTCTTCTTTGACAAAAACTTGTCATCCGACAAACAACACCTGCAAACTCATTATCTGACGAATAATATTTGCAGCATTTTCCACCAACAAAATGAATCTTCTCGACATTTACAATCATCCGACGGACAACATTTGTAATATCATCTTCGACGAAAACTTATCATCTGACGAAAAATGCTTGCAATAACTTCAAACCTTAGAGATATTCTTCAAGTTCCCATGGTCGGATTCATCTTTTCCTCATTCCTTTGTAGACTTAAGAATTTATTTCTTCCCCTAACAGATGCCCCCCAAAATTTTTCTTTCGACATCGTCGGGAGAAAGACAAATTTTTAAACCTTTCACCTTCTGATTATATAGATTATCACAAAATTTACGGAGGTATTTGAATTTTTAATTTTCAAATTTCAAAATTCCAGTAAAATCCTCCGTATTTTGTTCGAAAATCTCAACTAAAACCATCATCTCATCATTAAATCAGCCATTTTCCCAATAAGGTAAAGTTCACCTCATCATTGTCTTTATCTATAAAACAGTCACCTATCCAGTAACTTTCACTTTTCACTTTACCCTCTACTATTCATTGTCTTCCAAAAACCTCTTCAAAACCTTTCCTTCGAAGAAAACTAACCTTTATCAATGGCTTCTTGTGAAAAGTCTTCATCAATGAGCCCATTACAGAGGCTCAAGACTTCATCCCTTCTCCAAGCCCTCCAACAGAGACCGAGACACTTCCAAGTTTGGAAAAGGAAAGTCTCATTCCTTCAACCAAATATATTTAATGGACAAACAAACAAACAAACAGTTTAGCCTATGTTTTGCACCAAAGAGTGTTAAACTGCATTACACCTTAGACATAACCTCACCTTACCGCTTTCCTTCTTTCTTTTAAGGGACGTATCCAGAGATTCCCCTGGCTTAGGGTAAGTGTCTAATGCATCCTCCTTTTTTCAGTTTTTAGTTGCTCTATTTGCCTATCCTTTTCTCCTAGTTGGGCAAGATCAACTAAGTGTTGGTTCACTAATTTCTTTCTTATGTAATAATCCAGACCTCCTGAAGCAATTTTCACTATTTCTGCCTCAGGTATGGGAGTAAAACACCTACTCCCAATTTGTCGAAACCTAGCCAAGTAATCATCCACAATCTCGTTATACATTCTTTTGACATTAAAGAGGTCTGTAAGTCCCACTCTTAAGTCTCCCCTAAAGAATTGATCATGGAAACTCCTCTCTAATTGGGTCCAAGAATGGACTGAGTTTGGCCTTAGTGTTGAGAACCAAGAAAATGCATTCTTTGTAAGAGAACTAGGAAAAAATCTCATTTTAAGGCCTTCTACGGTGGCTAACTCTCCCATTTCTATGGTAAATCGAGCAATGTGTTATACAGTCGATTCTCCACTTTCTCCAGAAAACTTAGAAAGTTTAGGAATCTTAGTTCCCCTTGGCAATTCTGCCTGTTGGACCCAATCAGGAAAAGCTAAAACAAAATAGGGTTGGTTGGCATAGCCAACATTAAACCCAAAACGATTTAACACTTGTTCTACTACCTGGTAAACATTTTGTTCGACCACCTGTTGTCCCCCAAGGTTTCGACGAAGTAATCTCATGGCTAAATCATTTCTTGCCATTTGATCTTCATCTCCTCGACGGAGCATATGGACATTACCATGTTCCAGGCGTGGTTGTTCATTCTGACCTATTTGACCAGGATCTTGATTATTTTGTTCGATGTTGACTTGGGGTACATTTGCTTGGGTAGCAACATTGGCCGTATCATCTATCCCTATAGCTTGATTTAATCTTGCCATTTGTTGGGCCAATGCATTACAAGTATTATTAGTCATCTCCATGATTGGCGTAATCATTGCACCTATTTGCTGAGTGAACATGTGCAGCATTTCATGGTTGCCCTCATCCATTTGCTGTCGAAAACTGGCCAAAGTGTTTACAGTGGGCCCAGTTATACTTTGAGGGATATCCCTCGACATATTTGGGAATACTGGCCCCAAATTCATCCTTTCCTGTCTAAAAGGAGTAGGATTACTAGAGCCTTCAACTCCTATCCCTTGGCCATTAAATCCGACCAAGGCTAAATTGATTTGTGGCTGACTCATAGAAGTCACAGTTTGGCCTATGGTACCGGCCAAAGTGCTGCCTATTCCCATCTGTGCCATTACAGGAGGCACATAATTGGGTGGCAAACCATATTGCGGTGCTAACCTTGAGTTTGAATTTATTATACTTTGATTGCTTGGTTGACTTGGCGATGGCTGAGTCATTGCAGGTATTATTTGTTCCAACACTGGATTACTCCGAAGAGTACCAGTTGGCACTTCGTCGATTACAGGCCTGAACTAACACAGGTTGAAGGTGGCACGGTGATGTCGGCCACTAGTGCATTCGACACTTGATTTTGTGTATTACTCATGGTTTGTGTATTCTGAGAAGAGGAAGAATGAACAAACCTTCCACTTCTTAAACGCATATAATGAACCTCTTATGAGAACAAGGTCCGTGACACTACGAGTTACTCTAAACTCGTCCCACTGGGCGTGCCAATTTGTTTATGGTGAAATTTGGTTAATGCAAACTTCAAACAAACAAATATATTTATCAGTCGAATGTGGGTTGCGACGAGTTATGTAGTAATCTCGTATGAGGAAGGGTAAAAACTTGGTGCAAAACAAGAAAGAGTTAATTATAATAACAAAGAACAGTGCAAATGTAAATTGCAGAAAACGAATGAAAAGCAATAAATGAATGCAATTGAAAATACAATGAAACGTAAAAAAAAATTTAAAGAACAAAGCAAAGTAATGTAAATTGCAGAAAGTAAAGGAAAATAACAGCGTGACAAGAGAAAGTAAATGAATTTAAAGAACAGGACTCGAAGTAAATGAATTTTAAAGGACAAGGCGCAGAAAGTAAAAGGAATTTAAAAGAACATTGCATTAAGATAAATTGCTTGAAACGAAAATGGAAGGCATACTTGGAATCAAATCCTTTAATCTGCTCGGGTGAGATGTTAGGATTGTATATCCAGTAACCAACCTTTTTTACATCGTAAATTCTAATATTTATAGACAAACTAAGTAAAATAACCGACTCCTAAAACGTAAACACGTATACATGGCAGTTAAGCCACGTATTCGTTGTACAAAACTGTCAAAGTCATAAGGAAATTGGGTGCAACTTTTCGACGGAGACTATTATTTGACGATCAATCACTGTCTTCTTTGACGAAAACTTGTCATCCGACGAACAACACCTGCAAACTCATTATCCGACGAATAATATTTGCAGCATTTTCCTCCAATAAAAATGAATATTTTCGACATTTACAATCATCCGACGGACAACATTTGTAATATCATCTTCGACGCAAACTTATCATCCGACAAAAAATGCTTGCAATAACTTCAAACCTTGGAGACATTCTTCAAGTTCCCATGGTCGAATTCATCTTTTCCTCATTCCTTTGTAGACTTAGAATTTATTTCATCCCCCAACAGATGCCCCCCAAAATTTTTCTTTCGACATCGTCGGGAGAAAGATAAATTTTAAACCTTTCACCTTTTGATAAATTATCACAAAATTTATGGAGGTATTTGAATTTTTAATTTTCAAATTTCAAAATTCCAGTAAAATCCTCTGTATTTTCCTCGAAAGCTTCAACTAAAACCATCATCTCATCATTTAATCAGCCGTTTTCCCAATAAGGTAAAGTGCACCTCATCATTGTTTTTATCTATAAAACAGTCACCTAACCAGTAACTTCACTTTTCACTTTACCCTTTACTATTCATTGTCTTCCAAAAACCTCTTCAAAACCTTTACTTCGAAAAAAACTAACCTTCATCAATGGCTTCTGGTTCTCAATCCGCCGGCAAACTCCCAGTAGACCTAGGTAGTCACGCCGTGGTGGAAGATCTTATTCTAGAGAAGTCTGAACTCTGGAATCTTTCAAAGGTAATTCTACTTCTTAAAAACCATTCTTTGGCTTTAGATCCTCCGGCTGCATTTTTGGGTCCTATTTTGCCCAAAACCTTCATCACTGATGAAATAAACAGTTTCTTCCCTTGTAAAACTCCACAAGAAGCTATCTTGGCTTCCCTTTCTTCCATTCCTATTAGCTACTTTAATAAGTCTGAGAGACTCTTTTGAACCCCACCATCACAAATTAATGGGTACATAGATTGGCTCAACAGAGTCCAAGCCTCTAAGGAAATGTTATGGAGAGAAGTAGGAATTTTTGATTGTATTCAACTTTCCCGCTATCCCGTTAAGATGGATCCCTATATATTAGTTGCATCCTTTTTCTTATGGAATAAAACTACTAATTCGTTTCAATTCCCCTATGGCATGATGGCACCTACCTTGTTCGACACTGCTGCAATAGCTGGTCTTCGACCAGATGGTGAGGTTATAACACCCATTCTTCAACCTGCAAACACAGTCTGGTGCCCCTACTTCTTTTTCAACATTCATCAATTTTCACTATAAGAGCTCAGGCCCTGTTTCCGACGAGGAACACATAGCTTTCCTCCTTCTTTGGTTATCAGCCTATGCTCTTTGCACTAAATCAGTTCAGGTTTCCAAGTCTTACCTTCAATTGGCCAACCTCCTCCACGAGGGTCGAAAACTTACTCTAGGTCAATTTCTTCTTGCTAACCTTTATCTTAGCATTGGTGAGATTGTTCAAAGCATTCGGCTCCAAGTAAAGAAAACCAATTCTAGTGGACCCATATGGCTACTCCAACTCTGGTTAAATGCCATTTTGGGTGATTATTTGACTGATGCTTCTCCTTCAACAGTTTCTCTCGCTACTTATGGCATAAAGCTTTGCCATGTGAAACATGAGAGAACTCACAAACAAGATTCAGAGAACTTCATGCACTTCTTCAGTATTTTTCACTCTATTTCATTCGACACTGAAGACATATATTTTGCCCCTTTTGCTGATCGGTCACTTGGTCCTGAATGGTTTACTCGACCAATACATTCGACCGATGCTTCCATTCAGGCAGACAACATGTCGATTTGGTCTGCATTCTTATGTCGGCAAATACTTGTTGCTGGGCTTCTAGGCTCGACTGACAAATCTCTTGAATTATATCTTCCAAATGCTGTGGCTCGTCAGTTTGGATTTTGTCAAGCAATTCCAGCACCATTTTCTTCCAAATCCAAAGAACACATCATCAATGGTCATTTGTCCGACATGAGCGACCTTGTTCGTGTTGCTACAAAAAATGAAAGATACAAGCAACACTTTTTAATTTCTGAGTTTACCCCTTATAGAGGCATTTTGAAAGACTTCGTCGAGTGGTGGACTCAATATTATCAGCGTTTTCATGTCGACATTGAAGTTTGTCGAAATAGAATCACTGAAACTCTTATTCCTATGCAGGGTCAAGACCCCTCGACGAAAAGCAAATGTATGCACATTCAAGAAATTAGAGCTTTTGAGAAGTACTACAAGATCAAATGGGAATACCAGTATCCTAGCTTAATTGTTTGACATTGCGAAGAAGTCGTGGCCAAACTAAAACAAGCACACCAAGAAAGATGTAATATCAATTTTATTGCGATTTCAATAAAAAATCCATTGGCACGGTTCGAACCATTTCAAATTCCTTTTCCAAAACCAGTGCCTCTTCCTTGTGCTCGTTTTGGTTTGGCCGACGAATTTCCGGGTAAATCTACTAAGGCTGGCAATTTTCCTACTCTTGAAAGGATTAGTGACAAAAGTAATATTTTCCTAACAAGAAGCCCAGAAGTTAGCTTTACCTAACGATTTTCCTTGTCGAATGAACAATTTGCCAAGGATACCCGGATCATCACTAAAATTCCTGAAGGTACTTTTTCCTATTTCGTCGAATCATTCTCTTTTTCTTATTTTGACCATCCATCTTTTCTTTTGCAGCTGTTCCTTTGAAATGTACCTTGGAATATAAACAAACGGAGGAGGAAAACGAGGAACAAGAAGACGAAACAGTTCCTGCCTCTAAAAGGAAGAGAGGTAGAAAAGTTCCAAATCCTCCGTCCCAAAAGCCCCAAAAACTAGGGCGTTGAAACAAATTTCGACAAAAAGTCCCTCCAAATCCAAAGCTGCTGTTGAATCTTCAAAATCAAAATCTCATAAGGTAATTTGCCATTATACTCCTGTTTATTTTTCTTTCAAAACTCTTGACTCAACATCAATATTGAATGCAGACTAGTGATTCGACCTCTATTTCGTCTATTGAAGTGTCTGAATCTCCATGTCCATCTCCTGAAATCCCTTTAGTGGTATGCTTCTTTTTTGCTTTTTTCTTCTTATACTTTTACTTTATTCTCACATCATTCCCCTTTTTTACAGAGTAAAAAGAAAAAGATTGAATCGACAAGCTCTAGCCTTCAACAAACCACTGAACTTGTCGCAGAAGCTGCTTCAATTCCACCTGAGGTTTGATCTTAGAAATCATTTTTCTGACTCACCACTTAACTTCCTCTAAGTCCCAAATTTTCTTATTTTTCAGGACCCAGAGGCTGAAGGCGCCACTGGAATTTTCCTGGAACCGACCGTCGAATTGGGTGTAGAAGAATCAATTCGACAATCCCCTGAGGTAAATACTTTGAATTTCGATGCGTACATCCCATGATATTTCTAATTTTAACACTCTTTTTCTCACCTTGTTTTTTTATTCTCATAAATTCACAAGTATTCCGTCTTCCGACGATCCAATAACTCAGGGTACTGTTAAGCCCATTACAGAGGCTCAAGACTTCATCCCTTCTCTAAGCCCTCCAACAGAGACCGAGACACTTCCAATTTTGGAAAAGGAAAGTCTCATTCCTTCAACTGTCGAAAATCCTCCTTCCGTCGAAAAAGAGGCTCCTGTCCAAGTCTTTGTGGAAGAAGTTGACATGGATAGCCTACTGGGTGAATTTGCACCTGCAACTTTGCCTTCATCTCTTCTGACAAATCCAATTGACATCGAAGCTAAAAGGATGGAGGACCTCGACGATGACCTGGATGATTTAATAACTATGCTGTCGAGTGGCCATAGAAGTTCCCCTCAATCAGCTCGTTCTTCTAACCAGCTTGGGCAAGACTCTGTGGATTCCCATGTTACTGAGTTACTAGCTGAGTTGAAAAATACTTTCAACCAATCCTTTGAAGATATAATTTCTGACCAGACTCTTCAAGAAAGGATGATGGCCATTTCGACAGAATTGGAGCCTCTTTCTTAACAACTGCCCATAGCCAGTCGAGCTCTCCTTTCCACTGTCAAAGATTTCCTTAAAAACTTGGCACTAAAGTTGCCTATTATTCGTCGAGTCATCCCTGCTTATGAAAAAGAAGTTGAAGAAAAATCCAAAATTCTAAAGCAGTTGACTGACGCAAAAGAAGAGAATGCCAAGTTGAAAGAAAATCTTATCAAAGGCAAGAGAAAAGAAGCTGAAATCGACCAGGAAATTGGGGATTTAGAGAAAAGGCTTGAAGATGCACGTCGTCGGAAGCAAAGACTTAACGATGCCCTGCAACAAGGAATCATCAGGCAACAAAATATCGCTGCTAATTCCAAACAATGGGCTGTGGACGCCAAAGCAGTTGTTGCCAAGTTGAATTCCCTTGAAGCAGAGTATCAAACAGCTCGCTCCGACAGTCAACTCTTAAAGGAAACTTGGGAGGGTTTGTAGAAAACTTGAATATTTAGCCTTTGTCGAATTATTAATTTGACCAAACTTGAATAGCTTTTAGGCTTTTCAATTTTCAATAAAACTTTCTGAAGTTACTTACCAATGCTCCGAATTTTAGCATGTTTTATAAATGTTTCTTTGACTCATTACTTCCCAATACCTCTTGTAACTTTGCATCGTAACACTCCTCAATTAATCAAGTGCAAATTACAAAGCAACATTAATTATACAACTAACGCCAGGAACCTCTATAAATAGTGATTTCTGGGTGCTGTGTTTCATATCAAAGAAACAAATCAAAACTCTTGTCTTTAGTTTACCATCATGTTTCCCATCACCTTTCTGCTTCGAATTTTCTTTCACTAAGGAAAAATAACATAGCCATGAATTTTCGACAAAGGGACTTTGTATTGACGGTGAATTATGTTTTGAGCTTCAGTAAGAATCGTAATATCCCAGATGAGCTTCAGTAATCATCGTAACCTAAGTTAGGGTGATGATGACTCATCTGGGAGTAGATGGCCAATGGTGAACCAAACAGCGCTGGAGAGCTATCCTATTCCGTCTAATCATGATCATGCAAGGAGATGCCCCCAGTTCTAGTTTCATCATAAGCCTTTTACTATCTTCTTCTTCTTCGGGTCCAACCCCAGGCATATGAAACAGATGTGCTTCTTAGGGAAACTTGGACTGAAGAGGATCTACAAGCTATTTGTTTAAACTTAGTTTTTCTTCATACAATTTCTTGTTCAAAGTTTTCTTCGACTGTATTCTCATGTATAACTTGCCAAGTATATGAATGAAATTCATCTTTATCATCCCATGTCAATCTTTACTCCACACATTGTCGGCCTATATGGCTTTAAATATTTGCCATTAATGGATTTGATCCTTAAATTTGAATCAATTCCGACGAGTGCATAGGCATTCCTAGAGAATACTTGAACAACTTTAAATGGTCTTTCCCATTTTGGGGACCATTTTCCATATTCTCGACCACTTTTATCCAAGGGCAAAATCACCTTCCAAACCAAGTCATTAACCTTAAAAGATTTATACTTAACTTGACTATCATAGAATCTGGCTATCCTCTCTTTCTGTTGAATCAAGTTTTCTAAAGCGATTAATCTCTCATCACTTAATTCATTCAACTCATCAAACATTAAGTCCCAATAATGTTCAACTGGCAACTCATCTTGTTTCTGAATGCGAATTGATCCGAGATTGATTTCGACAGGTAACATAGCATCATGACCATATACCAACTTATATGGTGATGTTCCCGTCGATTCTCTAGGTGAATTTCTGTATGCCCACAAAATTTGGTTAAGAGTATTATGCCAATTTCTAGGTTGTCAACCAACATGCTTCTTTATCAGACTTATAATTATCTTGTTCATAGCTTCTACTTGGCCATTGGCCTGAGCATAATAAGGGGTCGACGTAATCATTTTAATATTCCTAGAATTGGCATACTCTAGAATTTTCTTACTGACAAAAACTGTTCCTTGGTCAGTAGTCAAAGTTTGCGGTATACCAAATCGACACACTATATTATTTTCTATAAAATCAATCACATCTTGTTGGGTCACTTCTTTCAAAGCTATGGCCTCTACCCATTTACTAAAGTAATCGACCCCCACAATGATGTACTTGTGTCCCTTCGACGATACAGGATGAATTTGGCCTATCAAATCCAAAGCCCATCCTCTAAAAGGCCATGGTTTAATTATGGAATGTAATTCACTAGCACGAACATTTTGTATATGGCCATGTCTTTGACATTCCTCACAAGACTTAGTAAACATAATACAATCCTTAACTAATGTTGGCCAATAATACCTTTGTCGTCGAAGGACCCACTTCATTTTATCACCTGCTTGGTGTGCCCCACAAATTCCTTCATGAACTTTTGCCAAGGCCATATAAGTCTCTTCTTCACTCAAACAAGTTTCTAAATTTCCATCGACAGACTTTCTGTATAATGCTCCTCCTAGTACTACAAATTTTGATGCTTTGAGCTTAAGCTTCCTATCGACATTTTGACTTGGATTGTCCAAATAACTTAGTATTAGTCGCCTCCAATCTTCAATTGTCGAAACATCATTTTGTAGTACATCTCTTTCTTCTAATGGGTATAAAAGTTCCCTAATCTCCATTAAGTTTGACAAAACCTTAGGTGAAACTTTATACCGGATGCTAGTTGTGCCAATTCATTAGCATCCTCATTCAAATTTCTGGGGATATGTTCAATAATTACCTCGTCGAATTTCTTTAACAGTTTACTTGCAACAATACAATACTTAGTTAAATTATAGCTAACACACTTGTATTCTTGAGCAAGCCTGCTTGACAACTAATTGTGAATCCCCAAAAATGTGCACTGTGCGTGCTCCCATTTCGACCAAAATTTCTAATCCAACAATTAAGCCTTCATACTCAGCCTAATTGTTAGAACAGTCATATTTTAATTCAAAAATAAATTTGGTTGGAATGCCTTCAAGAGAAATTATTAAGACTCCTATTCCAACTCCATTTTGATGCCTTGAATCGTCGAAATACAAACGCCAAGGTTTTAACTCGACATAGTTTGTATTCTCAACATCCAAACATGGGTGATCCGCCAAGAAATCAGCAATCACTTGGTCTTTAACAGCTTTCATTGGAACATATTGTAAAGAAAATTCTGACAATGCAACAGTCCATTTACCAATACGCCCATTTAACACTGGTTTTGACAACATGTATTTTATTACATCGGTTTTTGTCATAACCAACACATTACAAGGCATCATATAATACTTAAGTTTGGTACAAGAGAAATATAATGCTAAACATAGCTTTTCTATTGCACTGTATTTTTTCTCAGCATCGTTCAAAACTCTACTTAAATAGTAAACGGCTCTCTCGACATTATTTTCATCATCTTGAGCCAGCATACTTCCTATGGTTTCATCCGACGCTGAAATATACAACTTTAATGGTCTTCGAGAAACTGGAGGCACCATGACCGGTGGATTCGCCAAGTACTGCTTTATTTGGTCGAAAGCCTCCTGGTGACAAAGATCCCACACAAAATCTTGTTCATTTCTTAGCTTTATCAATGGAGAAAAGACTCCGGTTCTTCCTGACAAATTGGATATAAACCTCCTGAGAAAATTTACTTTGCCCAAGAAAGATTGCAATTCTTTCTTATTTGTTGGTGGTGCAGTCTCCAAAACTGCTTTGGCTCAATGCCTTTCTTGTGAACCAAGAAGCCCAAAAATTTGGCCGCTGACACACCAAACCCATATTTCTCCGGGTTCATCTTGAGGTTATGCTTTCTCATTCTGTCGAATGCCTGCCTCAAGTTGACCAGATGACTTTCCTTTGTTTCGGATTTAACAATCACATCATCTATATATACTTCCATAAATTTCCCAATAACATCATGAAAAATTGTGTTCATGGCTTTCTGATAGGTGGCCCCTACATTCTTCAAACCAAAAGGCATGACTACCCATTCATATGTCCCGATGGCACCTGGACATCTGAACGCGGTTTTCGACACATCCTCTTCAGCTATGAAGATTTGGTTATAACCTGCGTGGCCATCCATGCAACTGAGCAACTCATGTCCAGATGCGGCATCAACCAACATGTCCGCAATTGGCATGGGATACTCATCTTTGGGAGTAGAAGCATTTAAATTTCTGAAATCAATACACACTCTCATTTTACCATTTTTCTTCAACACAGGAACTACATTAGAAAGCCATTCGACAAACCTGGTTGTTCTTATGAACTTTGCCTTGAGCAGTCACTCAACCTCTTCTTTTATCTTTAAGACTACCTCAGGTGCAAATCTTCTGTTAGCTTGCTTAACTGGCTTGCATCCTCCCTTCAAAGGTAATCTATGTTCGACAAGATCTCTACTCAGCCCAAGCATCTCGTTGTAGTTCCATGCGAAACAATCTTTGTATTCTCTAATTAATTCGACAAGCTGCTCCTTAAATTCCTTTGGCAGAAATGAACTTACAAAAATGGGCCTTTTCTCTGTTTCTGTACCTAAGTTTACTTCCTCCAAAGGGTCTTCAATTTCCACATTTTGTCTTTCATCAAAACTTCCTTCAAAACCTAACGGACTATCATCAATTATACAATCCGACAATACACCTTCATTGGTGTATATTGCCCTGTCGGCCAAATAAGCCGACAGTCGATCCATATGACTTTCAACACTCATGACTAGTGCTTGGCCGATCTATTTCGGCCTTATTCACTAGTCGGATCCCAAACTGATCCATTAAGCATGCCTCGAGTGCCTCTTTATCAACCACTCCATCTTTTGCTGTGACTGGCTTCACATTTGGAGCATAAATCTTGAAATCAACATGCAATTGTTGCAAGTAGCAGGGGCTATCTTTCGCCTCAATGATCTCCACTTGATTATTTTCATCCCACAAAATGAGTTTCTGGTGAACTGTTGAAGGTATAGCACCAACAGCGTGTATCCAATCTCTTCCCAACAAAAGATTGTAACTGGATTTCGTCGGAATAACCACAAACAATGTTGTCCTAGCAACGGATCCAACTTGTACATTTAACATCACCACCGTCGGATGGAGAGGTCTTTCCACTAAAATCAGTGACGACCATGTTAGTTGTCATTAGATCCGACTCATTTTTACCGAGCCTTTTCAACATTGCTCTAGGTATCAGGTTAATTGCTGCACCTCCATCCACCAATATTCTATTTGTTGGTTTTCCTTCCAACAAAGCTTTGATGTGAAGTGGTCGAAGATGAGCTTTTTGTTCCTCCGACGGCCTTTCAAACTGTGCTGGGTTATCAAATATAGACACCAAATTGTCTTGGAGAAAACACCAATTATCCCAAGGATCCTCCAAGTCATCCTCAATTGGCTCATCATATTCAACCTCATAGTAACCTTCAAACTCAGTTCGTAATACTGAGATCAAATTCACATTCATTGACTTCAAAAATTCTTTCTCGTCGGATAACTCTGCATCCATGTGCCTTCCTATCCTGAAATATTCTTTGTCAATTGTGCTCGTCAAGGAGATAGTGCTATCCATAGCCTTTATTATTTCATCAAGATTTTTCCTAAAGTCAACATCCATATCAAATTGCTCAGAGTCACGGAGGCCAAGCAAATCATCAGGGTCTTTTAAGGCCTCAATGACCTCATCAGCAGTTAGATGATCATCACCCATTGAGCAATTAGGCTCTGTCAACTCTCTTCCCTCCTTGATCATACTATGAATCTTTTGTTTCCACTCGGCATCCTGATTAGGATCCTTCAGGACTCTTATTACCTGTTCCTTTGACCATTCTTTGAGATCTCCAAAAGTAACAGATTCACCTTCATGACCCTTAACCTCCCTCATTTTCTCTACCATCTTTTCGACCATCAGTCGGTCCTCCTCTTTATTTTGTTGTGCTTCTTTTTCAGCTGCAATTAGTCCCATCGGCCATTGTCGTCCAATTTTATGCGAACCATGGCCTTGAACCTATTTTCCTTTCTTAATCTCTTCCAACTTCTTTTGTTGGACGCAAGTATCTTTCTCTAGCTGCTTAGATGTACTTGTCGACGCACCCACAACTGATTTCTTTTGATCGACAGGCCCCTTTGTAATAACACTTTTCAGCTTTCCATCACCTTGACCTTTACCCAGTGATGGCTTAATCCTGACGATTAAGCATCCTTTCTCGTCGAATTGTTCCTTCACCTCCAAACCCTCAGCCATTTCCTTCCTCTTTTATGCTTGTCTCAACCTTTGCAACCTCTTCTTTTTACTTTTTGACATTGGTTGAGGTTTTGAGGGTCCGGAATCATCCTGGTGACAACCCACATTCCTTGGGTTGATTTTCCCATGTTTATAATCTTCGTTCCAGAATGGTTGATTATTATGAAACCAATACCTCTTGGCAATCACCCTTCGTCAAAGCTCTGGGTGAACAGCCATTGCGGAATTTCTTACCCACCTGTCGACTGCAACGTTTGCAGGTGGTACTCGTGTCTTTGTTGGCCCGACGTGATCTTTTGGGAACGCATTGCTTCCTACTGATTCACCAGGCCTTTCAACCAACCAACCATTCCTATTAGGCCTAGGTGTATAACCAAGCCTTGGTCTTGGTGTATAGAATGGTCGACGAGGCTTCCAAGCTTTTCTGTCGAAGAGCTTCTTTTCATCTGGAAAACTTCCTTGTCGAATCTCATCCTTTTTCTTTGCAGCAAGTTCATCATAAACTGCATTACACCTTGGACATAACCTCACCTTACTGCTTTCCTTCTTTCTTTTAAGGAACATATCCAGAGATTCCCCTGGCTTAGGGAAGTGTCTAATGCATCTCCCATATCAACATCAGAATCTTGCATTTTTTCCATGTTAACCATTCCTATACTCAAAGGAGTTTGTTGTTCCACATAAGTGATACCAGCCTGGAATGGATCCGTGTCAACTTTCATATCTGCTTTTGGTTTATCAGCAAATTTCAAACGCCCATCCATCAACGCTTTCTGGATTAAGTCCCTGAAACGAATACACTCATTAGTAACATGACCGAAATTATTATGAAACTTACAATATTTTCGGTCCTTTATCTCATCAGGCTTCAAGAGCCTATGACCATCCAACAATTTAACTTGTTTATCTTCTAGTAATAAGTCAAAATATCTTGTTGGTTTTAGTTAAGTCGAATGTATACGTTTTCTTATTAGAATAACCCATTTTCTCCTTATTTCGCATAGGCTGCAAAGCCTGGCAAACATAGGGAGGACCTTTTTGAAGCTCAGCAATGTTAACCTCAAATTCATCATCACTGTCCTCAATTTCATTGTCAGACTCTTCCAATCCGACAAACGCTACTTTCTCCCTTTTTAGGAACCTTTTCTGCTTTTGTATTTTTTCAGTTTTTAGTTGCTCTATTTGCCTAACCTTTTCTCCTAGTTGGGCAAGATCAACTAAGTGTTGGTTCACTAATTTCTTTCTTATGTAATAATCCAGACCTCCTGAAGCAATTTTCACTATTTTTGCCTCAGGTATGGGAGTAAAACATCTACTCCTCATTTGTCGAAACCTAGCCAAGTAATCATTCACAATCTTGTTATACATTCTTTTGACATTAAAGAGGTCTGTAAGTCCCACTCTTAAGTCTCCCCTAAAGAATTGATCATGGAAACTCCTCTCTAATTGGGTCCAAGAATGGACTGAGTTTGGCCTTAGTGGTGAGAACCAAGAAAATGCATTCTTTGTAAGAGAACTAGGAAAAAATCTCATTTTAAGGCCTTCTACGGTGGCTAACTCTCCCATTTCTATGGTAAATCGAGCAATGTGTTATACAGTCGATTCTCCACTTTCTCCAGAAAACTTAGAAAGTTTAGGAATCTTAGTTCCCCTTGGCAATTCTGCCTGTTGGACCCAATCAGGAAAAGCTGAAACAAAATAGGGTTGGTTGGCATAGCCAACATTAAACCCAAAACGATTTAACACTTGTTCTACTACCTGGTTAACATTTTGTTCGACCACCTGTTGCCCCCTAAGGTTTCGACGAAGTAATCTCATGGCTAAATCATTTATTGCCATTTGATCTTCATCTCCTCGACGGAGCATATGGACATTGCCATGTTCCAGGCGTGGTTGTTCATTCTGACCTATTTGACCAGGATCTTGATTATTGGTACATTTGCTTGGGTAGCAACATTGGCCGTATCATCTATCCCTATGGCTTGATTTAATCTTTCCATTTGTCGGGCTAATGCATTACAAGTATTATTAGTCATCTCCATGATTGGCGTAATCACTGCACCTATTTGCTGAGTGAACATGTGCACCATTTCATGGTTGCTCTCATCCATTTGCTGTCGAAAACTAGCCAAAGAGTTTACAGTGGGCCCAGTTATACTTTGAGGGATATCCCTCGACATGTTTGGGAATTCTGGCCCCAAATTCATCCTTTCCTGTCTAAAAGGAGTAGGATTACTAGAGCCTGCAACTCCTATTCCTTGGCCATTAAATCCGACCAAGGCTGAACTGATTTGTGGCTGACTCATAGAAGTCGCAGTTTGGCCTATGGTACCGGCCAAAGTGCTGCCTATTCCCATCTGTGCCATTACAGGAGGCACATAATTGGGTGGCAAACCATATTGCGGTGCAAACCTTGAGTTTGAATTTATTATACTTTGATTGCTTTGTTGACTCGGAGATGGCTGAGTCGTTGCAGGTATTATTTGTTCCAATACTGGATTACTCCGAAGAGTACTGATCAATCAATTTGAGACACTTATGTTAGCTTTGTATTAGGCTTTATTAGATGTTTATTGTGCCCAATATTAGTATTTTAGATGAGTTTAATGTTGTTGGGCTTCATTGGGCTTTAATTCAAATATTGAATAATTTTTGGGTTTTGATGCATTTTGACCTTTCTTCCTTGGTTAGGCCATAACTTGGGACTCGGTGATCCATTTGAGGTGATCTTGGTGTCTTTAAAAAGCTAAGACAATGCTCTACAAGTTTCATGAAGAACTCAAAAGCTAGATCGGACTTCTAAGGGTCCAAAATATCCCTGGCCTGCAGAGTGGGTTTGCTGTCACAAAAATCTAGGCAGTGTGCACATATTGGACTACATAGTGAGTTATAGGCCTCCTCTTGGGCTGAAACTTGGCCATTGGAAAGATAAGACCCATATCTCCAACTTCACTGAAGACCATTTAGTCAATAGATGTCGTTTTAGGTGATGACTTTCATGAGACCTCCAAGCCAAAATGCACCGTCTAGGTGATGAAAATGAAGCCAGAATTCGGATAAGAGTTGTTAACTAAAAGCCACCAACCATACACCAACCCACCTACCATGCACCAACCCACCAACCATGCATCAAGCTTCCATATTTGACAATTTCCATATTTTTACAGCTTGTATTCAGATTATGTACATGTACAAATTGGCTTCTAGGATTAGTATAAATACAGCCAACCTCTTTGTATTAGAAGCATTCAATTTTTATGTAAGTTTGAAGAAAGTTTTAGTATTTGTGAGAGTTTTCTTTCTCTTCTTCTCCATTCTCTTTACAATTTCGTTTTTTTTCTTTTATTTCTGAGTTCTTCCTTCCCATCTATGGAAGGCTAGGCTCTCATAATCAATCCAAGGGATTAGCCATCTTGATGTTTAATTTGGATATCTTGTTTCACTTGTTCATATTGCTTAATTGTTATTCAAGTTTCTCTTCTTCCACTTTTGATTTTTATCTAGATTAAATTGCTTAATTTGATTTAGATGTTGATGTGATAATAGCTTTATTATCATGTATTCAAAGAGGATCACAAAGATTAAATAATATATTAAAGCTTTTTGATAGATTGTTTAGCTTGGTTAAATTCTAGATCTTAAGTTAATCTATGTTGGATGGTGCTTACTTTATCTAACCTTGGATAATCAAATCTTAGATGCTTATCTAGTAGAGAATTCTCGGATCATGTTAAGGCTTCTTGATGTGATCTAAGGCCAAGAACATGGTTAGCAATTAAGTGGATTCATTGTGATCAATGATGAGTTAAACTCAAGATCAGTAAATTTCCTTGCATTGGTTGTTTCTTTAGATTTGTTTACAACTTTAAGTCTCATACATTTATTAATCTTGTTAATCAACAACAAAACCCCCCTTTTAATTATCTTAATTTGATTTAATCTTTGTTCTTTTTGGATCCTTGAGAGACGATTCGGTTCATGCTCTATACTACAAATTATTTTGTAAACCGGTAATTTTATTTATTTGATGGGTCTCGACAACCTCTTGTCAAATTTGGCGTCGTTGCCGGGGATCCAAGGCAACTATTTGATCATTTCAAGATCCCATCTAAATCTAACAAATGTGTTTGTTTTGTTTTTGAAGCTTTTTCAAGTGGAATTCGGCTGAAATTGGATAAAGGGCATTGTGTCAAGAATTTCGGTTCAGTAAAGTATCTCTGATTGATCTGAATTTTGGTACACAAATGGAAAATATTATTCTGAGAAAGACTCACCCTTATTTTAGCCAAATTCCATCATTTAGACCACTTTTTCAATTTTTTAAGATTTTTTATTATTTTGTTGGATAGCATTTTTGTGTAAATTTTACCCTGTGGTGGTTCCATAATTTTTAAAATTCATTTGATACTGTTTTTATTTTTGTTTAATTTTTTTTTGAGTATTTGTTTTAGGAATTTTTAGTGTTTTAATTGTTATTACTTTTCTATACCTTCCTATGAGCTGCATGCTGTATGACTAGGTCTGATCCTGGTACCTTGCATTCATTTGATCTTGAAATTGATAGAACCTTTCATACACTTCACAGAATTCATAGGACTGGTAGTAGCATTCATAGAGCTAATAGAATTACTTCTGGAATTGGACTTGAACTTGACATTGCACCTAATCTTGTTGACTCTTTTAATCCTATTGAGTCTGCTTCTGTTGGTGCTTCAGTGTCTGATACTGAGCCTGCAGATTTTACTATGGCTGATAATAATAATAGAATTTTGAAAGAACTTGCTGCACCTGATGTTGCATATCAGCCTTTGTGCATCCAATATCCTAACCTTCATGTTGATTTTGAGCTCAAATCTGGATTAATACACTTGTTGCCCAAGTTTCATGGTCTGGCAGGTGAGGATCCACATAAGCACTTGAAGGAATTCCATGTTGTCTGCTCAACTATGAAACCTCATGGAATAGCTGAAGATCACATCAAGTTGCGAGCATTTCCATTTTCACTGGATGGTGCAGCCAAGGACTGGTTATATTACCTTCAACCAGCCTCTATAGCATCCTGGAATGACATGAAGAGGCTGTTTCTGGAGAAATTCTTCCCTGCCTCAAGAGCTGCTGCAATCCGAAAAGACATATGTGGCATAAGGCAGATGACTGGGGAGACATTGCATGAATACTAGGAGAGGTTCAAAAAGCTTTGTGCGAGCTGTCCTCATCACCAAATCAGTGACCAATTACTGATTCAATATTAGTATGAAGGCTTGCTACCTATGGACAGAAGCATGATTGATGTTGCTAGTGGAGGTGCCCTGGTTGACAAAACTCCTGTTGCTGCTAGGGATTTAATTGCCAATATGGCTGCCAACGCCCAACTGTTTGGCACTAGGGTCATTACCTCAACCAGAGGAGTCAATGAGGTTCATGTTTCCCATGCTGACCAACAGAGGATGGAGCACCGAATTGATGAGTTAACCTCCTTGGTGAGGCAATTAGCCATAGGACAACATCAAACACCTGTGGCTGCAAGAGTTTGTAGCATATGTTCTAGTTCCTCTCATCCCACAGATGTGTGCCCCATATTGCAAGATGATTCTGAGTTTCAAGACCAATCTGTGGCTGCAGCTAGTATATTTCCTGGGAAGCCACAATTCCATCAGCAGCAACAACAAAAATATGATCCATTCTCCAATACTTACAACCCTGGATGGAGGGACCATCCCAATCTGAGATATGGGAATGCATCAAATCAGCAGCCACCAAACCAGTATAGACCACCATTCCAGCAGCAAGCAATGACAAATCGCCGACCACATGTTGGACCAAGTAAACCACCATTCCAGCAGCAAGGTCCTGTAGCCACAAAATCTGAGCCCTCATTGGAGGATTTGGTGAAACAGTTGGCCACCAATAACATCCAGTTTCAACAGAGAACTGAAACCACCATTCAGAACTTGAAGACTCAAATTGGCCAACTTGCCACATCTATTCATGAATTAAAGTCATAAGGTTCTGGCCAATTACCCTCTCAAACCACTCCAAACCCTAGAGGCAATGTTAGTGCTATAGCTTTGCGCAGTGGTAGGCAAATCAATGGACCAGTACAGCAGATAATTCCAGACTCTACCATTGACCCATAAAAAAAAGATGCTGCAACAAATTCGAATCTTTATGTGATTCAAGAACAAATGATCCTACAACATCCAAGCGTAAAAACTGTGTCAAACCAAATAGCTGACGTAGAAAATTCAAGACAAAGAGAAAAGTGAACATCCAAAAAAGTCAACTTCCAACATTCCTCTTCCTTTTCCTAACCGAATAATACAGCCGAGGCATATGGTTGAAACTGACTTGGATAAGGAAATTATGGAGACTTTTCAGAAGGTTGAGGTGAATATACCTCTCTTGGAGGCAATTAAACAAATCCCCAAGTATGCCAAATTCTTGAAAGAGATGTGCACCCATAAGAGGAAGCTAAAGGGCACTGAAAAAGTGAGTATGGGGAGGAATGTCTCTGCTTTGATTCAGCCCAACCTGCCTTCCAAATGCAAAGACCCAGGCACTTTTACCATCCCTTGCACCATAGGGCACCAACAGTTCACTCATGCCTTGCTAGACTTGGGAGCCTCCATCAATGTAATGCCAAAGTCAGTCTACACTTCCTTGCATATGGGAGAGCTAAAACCCACCGGCATTGTCATTCAGTTAGCAAATCGAAGTACTGCTCAACCTGCAGGAGTGTTGGAAGACGTTTTGGTTCGGGTAAATAATTTAATATTCCCAGTTGATTTTTATGTGTTGAATATGGAAGATGAATCTGCCTCTTCCCCACCCCTATTGATCTTAGGTAGGCCATTTTTGAAAACTGCTAAAACTAAGATTGATGTGCATGCTGGTACCCTTTCCATGGAATTTGGTGATGATATCATTCAGTTTAACATTTTTGATGCCATGAAATACCCTTTAGAGGATCATTCTATTTTTCATTTTGATGTCATTGATTTACTAGTTGATGATATGCATGCTGTTATGTTGGCAGAGTTCCCAGAAATTGTAGGATACACTGATAGCATAGCTTGCGATACTTGTTCTGCATGCTTCGGACCTTTTGGTTGTAAACCCACTGCAATGTGTGCAGCTTGTGCTGAGATTTCTACATACTTATCATGTGCCGTTGACATTGATGACTCTGTTTCTGTTATTAATGGCAATGATGCTGTTATTAATGATGTTGTCATTCATCCTGCTGCTAAGTGTGATTCTTTTGATTCCATAGGATATGATGATGTTGTTTTGCAAGATTGTGCACAGCTTGCAGGTACAGGTGCAACTGCTGAGAATTTAGCCGATTTAGTTTCAGTTCCAAAACTAGTACCGTCAGTCTAGCAACCACCCTCCATTGAACTTAAGCCCCTGCCCGAGCATTTGAAGTATGCATTCTTGGAGGAGGATGAGAAGCTCCTGGTGACAGTGGCCAAACACCTCCAACCTGAGCAAGAAACCAGATTATTGGAAGTCTTGAAGCAACACAAAAGGGCAATTGGTTGGACACTTGCAGACATTCCTGGTATCAACCCCTCCACATGCATGCACAGGATATTACTTGAGGAGGAAACTAAACCAGTGAGACAACCCCAGAGGAGGCTGAATCCTCTCATCCTAGATGTGGTGAAAAAAGAGGTGACTAAGCTACTGCAGGTTGGCATTATCTATCCCATCTCTGACAGCAAGTGGGTGAGCCCGGTGCAAGTAGTTCCAAAGAAATCAGGAGTGACTGTTGTGGCCAACCAGAAGAATGAGCTCATTCCAACCCGAGTGCAGAATAGTTGGAGAGTTTGCATTGACTACAGATGTCTCAACCAAGCCACTCGGAAGGATCATTACCCCCTTCCGTTCATTGATCAAATGTTGAAATGGTTGGCTGGTAAGTCCCATTATTGCTTTTTGGATGGCTACACCGGATACTTCCAGATCCACATTGCACCAGAGGATCAAGAGAAGACCACATTTACATGTCCCTTCGGCACCTTTGCTTACAGACGGATGCCCTTCAACCTCTGCAATGCCCCTGGTACCTTCCAACGGTGCATGATGAGCATATTTTTTGATTTCTTAGAGGAGTGCATGGAGGTGTTTATGGATGACTTCACTGTCTATGGTTCTTCTTTTGATTCATGTTTAGCTAGCTTATATAGGGTGCTGCATAGATGCATTGAGACTAACCTTGTGCTAAATTTTGAGAAATGCCATTTTATGGTAGAACAGGGTATAGTTTTAGGCCATGTAGTATCTAGTAAGGGCATTGAAGTAGATCCTGCTAAGATTGATGTAATTACTTGTTTATCTTACCCCACATGCGTGCGGGAAGTGCGTTCTTTTCTTGGTCATGCAGGTTTCTACAGGTGCTTCATTGCAGACTTCAGCAAGATTGCTCTTCCACTTTCCCAGTTACTGCAGAAAGATGTGGAGTTCAATTTTGATGACAAGTGCAAGGCAGCTTTCAACCACTTGAAGCAAGTCTTGACCAGTACCCCCATCATCCAGCCTCCTGACTGGACATTACCATTTGAGTTTATGTGTGATGCTTCTAACTACGCAATAGGAGCAGTCTTGGCACAAGAGTGGGGAGAGCTTCTCATGTGATATACTATGCTTCCAGAACTCTGGATGCTGCTCAGGCCAACTATACCACAACTAAAAAAGAGCTTTTAGCCATTATTTTTGCTTTGGATAAGTTTAGATCATATTTGTTTGGCTCTAAGGTTGTTGTGTTTACTGATCATGCAGCTCTTAAGTTTCTTTTGAAGAAGCCAGAGGCAAAGCCTCGACTAATAAGGTGGATGCTACTGCTCCAAGAGTTTCATATAGAGATCCGTGACAAGAGTGGAGCAGAAAATCTAGTGGCAGATCACTTGAGCCGCATTGAAAGGGCTTTAGATCCTTTCCCTGTACAGGACTCCTTCCCAGATGAGCAACTTCTGCAGCTACAAGGTAAGAACACCTCCCCTTGGTTTGCAGATATGGTTAATTTTTTGGTTGCTGGTGTTCTTCCTGCATATTTTACTAGAGCTCAATCTGATAAATTGAAAAGTGAGTCTAAGTACTATGTATGGGATGATCCTTATCTGTGGAAGCTTTGTAGTGACCAGATTATTAGAAGATGTGTCTCTGATCATGAGTTTCATTCTATTCTTAACTTTTGTCATACATTTGCATGTGGTGGGCACTTTGGCTCCCAACGTACAGCTAGGAAGGTTTTGGACTCTGGATTGTATTGGCCTACCCTATTTCATGATGCATATATGTTTTGTAAGTCTTGTGATCAGTGCCAGAGAACAGGGACAATTTCACACAGGAATGAGATGCCTCAGTAGCCTATGCTGTCTTGTGAGATCTTTGATGTTTGGGGTATTGATTTCATGGGCCCTTTCCCTATTTCCTTTGGTTTTATTTATATTTTGTTGGCTGTTGATTATGTATCTAAATGGGTGGAGGCAAAAGCCACTCGGACTGATGATTCCAAAGTTGTTGTGGACTTTATTAGATCACAGATTTTCTGCAGGTTTGGAATCCCGATGGCCATTATCAGTGATCAGGGTTCACACTTTTGTAACCAGAGAATAGAGGCTTTGATGAGAAAGTACAGCGTCTTCCACAAGGTTTCTACACCTTATCACCCCCAGACAAACGGGCAGGCCGAAGTCTCAAATCGAGAGATCAAGCACATATTTGAGAAGACAGTCCAACCTAATAGGAAGGATTGGAGCCTGAGACTTGAGGATGCTCAGTGGGCTTACCGAACTGCCTACAAGACACCGATAGAGATGTCCCCGTACCGGATTGTCTTTGGGAAAGCGTGCCACCTTCCGGTGGAAATTGAGAATAAATCCTATTGGGCGGTGAAACAGTGTAACCTTGACTTGAGTCAAGCCGAATCTCACAGGAAGCTCCAACTTCAGGAACTTGAGGAGCTTCGATTAGAGGCATATGAGAACTCCCGGATCTACAAGGAGAAGACCAAACTCCTTCATAATAAGATATTGGTACGAAAGGAGTTCACCATTGGTCAAAAAGTTCTTCTCTACAACTCTCGCCTCAAACTTATGCCCGGTAAGCTTCGTTCTAGGTGGCTTGGTCCCTTCATTGTTATTAATGTTTTTCCTCATGGTGCAATAGAAATTAAGAGTGAAGCCACCAACAAAGTGTTCAAAGTTAATGGTCATCGTCTCAAAAATTTTTATGAAGGAGCTCAAGAGAACCTCGTGGAGGAAGTTCAACTGCAGGATGCCCTCTACCATGATTGATCACTACTGTGTTGAAAAAAACAAACAAAAACAAAAAAAAATTAAAAAAAAACCTCAAGCCATGATTAATGTCAATTGCCAGAGATTGAATCATTATTGGGGAGGACCCATCGCTCGTGCAAAATCTTCAATCACGCTGGCTAAGGACATTAAAAGTAGCGCTTCTTGAGAGGCAACCCAAGTTTTCTAACTCTTTCATCTTTCAACTTTGACTTATTTGCAATCAAAGGAATCGAGACAGAAAATCGGTGCCAAGCGAGAAAATCTATCAGAGTTTGATTTTTCTGTCTTAATTTTGTTTATTTTTCGTTGACAGATGATTTTTCACCGGTTAAATGGCGGATAACGGTACTCCGTGAAAATCTTTTTCGGTCCCTTCAGTTACCCACAAACACTGAAATCTGTATATAATTTTACTCAATTATTTTTTTTCTCTCTTCTTTCTTCATTTCAAAATGGATAATCAGCTTGTTAACCTCCGCAAGCAATTCCCCTCTCTCCCTCAAAATGCTTTAACTAACATTTACTGTGCAAGGTTTGAGAGAGTAAGGATGCTTATGCACAAAGGCATCCCTGCGGATATACGGTGGTTGATCGAAGCAAAGGTCCGAATCACAGGGGAATTTTCTAATGCTCTTGTTTCATATATGCCAGGGCTAGGCAAAAGTTCATATGCAAAGAAGAGAAGAGCAAAAAGGTTACGAGTCTGCTATAAATGTGCAAGATGGACCTGTAACACAAAATGCAGATCAATTGGAATGGCGTCTATAAATCGACTTGATAAAATTGACTTCATTAAGGATGGCATGAGTAAGAAGTCTTTAGATAACATTCTATTGACTCTTGAGACGCATGCTAGTGGAGATGTGCAGAGAGTACTTCTCGATTTATGGCCAATATTCCAAGAAGAACATAAGCGTTATAGTCTCGGGAATCTGACTCAAAAAGTCCCTGTTTGCCAATTTTTAAGAAAATTGGATGGGAAGCCGACCATTGGCCCATAGAGAGCATTCAAGCCGTTACTGGACGTAAAACCAGAGAAAATTGTGAGCCACAATCACACCTCCTGGTTCATCTCACAAGCGACACGACAAATTCTTGTCACTGCTGCAACTCCTGAACAATTGCTCGATCAACTACATGCATTTGTACCACAACGTGATCCAGCAATGGCTCTACTGAATTGGGAACAAGGCAGCAACAGCAAGAAGCAAAAACTTGATTTGACTTTGTCCTCGTGAATTTTTGTTTTCTCTTATGGTTTTAGTTTTTTTTTTTTTTATTCAGGCCCGATTTGCAGTTTTCTGGTAAGACCTTCTACTCTACCTATCTTTATTTTGACATTGGGGACAATGTCTTTAATTAGTTGGGGGGAGAGATAGTTGACATTACCATGTACATAGTTTAGTTAAAAAAAAAAACTAACAAGCTAATCTTTATTGTTACTAACTTATTAGATGTATGATGGCAGAGTAAGGAGTAGTTTTGCTCTTGAGACGCATCTTAACTTGCATTTCATAATAGGTCTTAAATCATCTTTGTTCTTGTATATTTATTAAAAAAAAAAAACACACACACACACACACAATTTTGATCTTTTCAATTGATTTTGATACAAGCATGTGCTGAATCTGAGCCTAATTGATGATAAAAGTACGCAAAATAGTTTATAGTTGAATCATTTTCATGATATACATGTGTATATGATTGTGGATATTAGGAAGAAAGCATGGTTGAATTGAGTGAATGTTCCATACCTTTGTGAGTTTTGGGCTTTCCAAGTTTGATACTTACACATGGTTTATTTTCTTTCATGATTGATGTCAATTATGAATTTATTTTCTAGAACTTGCATTGAATCGATTTGAGATTACATTGGTCTGTATGTTGCATGAAAATGACAGAGGAATTTTTTCTTGACTTAGCTGCTTTGGCCAAATAAACCTTCCTTGCATTTATCCAAATATTAACTCCCTCTGAGCCTATTTGCCTATTCTTTGTTTTTAACTCATTACAAGCTTTGAGTGAAAACCCATATTTTACCTTACCTTAGGGAATGGGAGAGCATTGATTTTCTTATTGGAGGAGTTCTTTTGCTTGCAATGATTTAAGTGTGGGGGAATTGGTGTGCTGATACGAAATGCTTGGTACACAAAAAAAAACAAAAAAACAAAAAAAACAAAAAAAAAACAGAAAAAAGAAAGAAAAATAAAAGAATAGAAAAAGGAAGGAATGTGTGAAGAGAATGAGCATTCTATGGTTTTGGATAAAAAATTTATTCTTTCTACTTGAGTTACTCCTCAATGCTCTTTTATTCTCTTTGGTTTTAACCTGCTATTATCCATATTGTTTCCTTCCTTCACCTTATAAGTTCCATTACAACCTTTTTAAAAGACCTCTTGATTTTTGCAATATATTTGATCTAAGTAGTGGAGAATTGATGTATATGCAAGCCTATGGTAAAATACCTTCATAATTTGACCGAGTTGAGCACAAACAGTTAACCTAAACACCTTGTGTGATTTGAGTATCAATTGTGAGGAATTCTACTCAATTTGAACATGCCTATTTCTTATTAAAGCATAATTATGCTATACTTTATTCTCAATTGGTTTGATTCAACTATTCTTTGTTAAGCATACTTGACTTATTAATTATGGTTTATATTTGATACAATGCTTGTATTTAAAAATTAGTTGAATTGATTAAATAAAATATTACATGTTTGTGGGTATCATCTTGGTAAACCCTCACGAGACTATAACTCGTCCACTAGGGACACCTAGGGGTTTAAAGGCTTGTGGCACATGCTAAGTGCCACCGTGTTTTCCTACGAAAATGGATTAGATAAGGTATAATCAGTTTTTATGTTTTTAGTTTAATAATATGATGTTTCTTGTTTTTCTTTAGTTTTGTTCTTATGTGTTTTGCCCAGGAGTGCAAAAGCTTAAGTGTGGGGGAATTTGATCAATCAATTTGAGACACTTATGTTAGCTTTGTATTAGGCTTTATTAGATGTTTATTGTGCCCAATATTAGTATTTTAGATAAGTTTAATGTTGTTGGGCTTCATTGGGCTTTAATGCAAATATTGAATAATTTTTGGATTTTGACCTTTCTTCCTTGGTTAGGCCATAACTTGGGACTCGGTGCTCCATTTGAGGTGATCTTGATGTCTTTGGAAAGCTAAGACAATACTCTACAAGTTTCATGAAGAACTCAAGAGCTGGATTGGACTTCTAAGGGTCCAAAATATCCTTACAATGCAGAGTGGGTTTGCTGTCATGAAAATCTGGGTAGTGTGCACATATTGGACTACATAGTGAGTTATAGGCCTCCTCATGGGCTGCAACTTGGCCATTGGAAAGATAAGACCCATATCTCCAACTTCACTGAAGACTATTTAGTCAATAGATGTCGTTTTAGGCATGATAATGAAGCTACAAGTTGGTTTGTATTTGGAAACACGTTCTGCCAACCTAACATGAGGTAGGTTCAGTGTTTTTGGCATATCTGGAGTTCTAAACGTCCAAATGGCATGATTCCAATTGCAAAATTTCAAGGAGACAACAGGCTACAACTTTCATGAGACCTCCAAGCCAGAATACACCGTCAAGGTGATGAAAATGAAGCCAGAAGTCGGATAAGAGTTGTTGACTAAAAGCCACCTACAATGCACCAACCCACCTACCATGCACCAACCCACCAACCATGCATCAAGCTTCCATATTTGACAATTTTCATATTTTTACAGCTTGTATTTAGATTATGTACATGTACAAATTGGCTTCTACGATTAGTATAAATAGAGCCAACCTCTTTGTATTAGAAGCATTCAATTTTTAAGTAAGTTTGAAGAAAGTTTTAGTATTTATGAGAGTTTTCTTTCTCTTCTTCTCCATTCTCTTTACAATTTCGTTTTTGTTCTTTTATTTTTGAGTTCGTCCTTCCCATCCATGGAAGGCTAGGCTCTCATAATCAATCCAAGGGATTAGCCATCTTGTTCATATTGCTTAATTGTTATTCAAGTTTCTCTTCTTCCTCTTTTGATTGTTATCTAGATTAAATTGCTTAATTTGATTTAGATGTTGATGTGATAACAGCTTTATTATCATGTATTCAAAGAGGATCACAAAGATTAAATAATATATTAAAGCTTTTTGATAGATTGTTTAGCTTGGTTAAATTCTAGATCTTAAGTTAATCTATATAGGATGGTGCTTACTTTATCTAACCTTGGTTAATCAAATCCAAGATGCTTATCTAGTAAAGAATTCTCGGATCATGTTAAGGCTTCTTGATGTGATCTAAGGCCAAGAACATGGTTAGCAATTAAGTGGATTCGTTGTGATCAATGATGAGTTAAACTCAAGATCGGTAAATTTCCTTGGATTGGTTGTTTCTTTAGATTTTTTTACAACTTTAAGTCTCATTGATCAATCAATTTGAGACACATATGTTAGCTTTGTATTAGGCTTCATTAGATGTTTATTGTGCCCAATATTAGTATTTTAGATGAGTTTAATGTTGTTGGGCTTCATTGGGATTTAATGTAAATATTGGATAATTTTCGGATTTTGATGCATTTTGACCTTTCTTCCTTGGTTAGGCCATAACTTGGGACTCGGTGATCCAATTGAGGTGATCTTGGTGTCTTTGGAAAGCTAAGACAAGGATCTACAAGTTTCATGAAGAACTCAAGAGCTGGATCGGAATTCTAGGGGCCCAAAATAGCCTTGCAATACAGAGTGAGTTTGCTGTCACGGAACCATCTGGGCAGTATGCACATATTGGACTATATAGTGGGTTATAGGCCTCCTCTTGGGCTGAAACTTGGTCATTTGAAAGATAAGACCCATATCTCCAACTTCACTGAAGACCATTTTGTCAATAGATGTCATTTTAGGCATGCTTCTGAAGCTACAAGTTGGTCTGAATTTGGAAACACGTTCTTCCCACCTAACTTGAGGTAGGTGCAGTGTTTTTGGTATTTCTGGAGTTCTAAAAGTCCAAATGACATGATTCAAATTGGAGATTTTCAAGGAGACAACGGGTTACAACTTTGATGAGACATCCAAGCCAAAATGCACCGTCTAGGTGATGAATTTGAAGCCAGAAGTCGGATAAGAGTTGTTGACTAAAAGCCACCAACCATACACCAACCCACCTACCATGCACCAACCCACCAACCATGCATCAAGCTTCAAGCTTCCATTTTTGACAATTTTCATATTCTTATAGCTTGTATTCAGATTATGTACATGTACAAATTGGCTTCTAGGATTAGTATAAATAGACCCAACCTCTTTGTATTAGAGGCATTCAATTTGGAAGTAAGTTTCAAGAAAGTTTAAGTATTTGTGAGAGTTTTCTTTCTCTTCTTCTCCATTCTCTTTGCAATTTCGTTTTTGTTCTTTAAATTTTGAGTTCTTCCTTCCCATCCATGGAAGGCTAGGCTCTCATAATCAATCCAAGGGATTAGCCATCTTGTTGTTTAATTTGGAGATCTTGTTTTGCTTGTTCATATTGCTTAATTGTTATTCAAGTTTATCTTCTTCCTCTTTTGATTTTTATCTAGATTAAATTGCTTAATTTGATTTAGATGTTGATGTGGTAATAGCTTTATTATCATGAATTCAAAGAGGATCATAAAGATTAAACAATATATTAAAGCTTTTTGATAGATTGTTTAGCTTGGTTAAATTCTAGATCTTAAGTTAATCTATGTTGGATGGTGCTTACTTTATCTAACCTTGGTTAATCAAATCCTAGATGCTTATCTAGTAAAGAATTCTTGGATCATGTTAAGGCTTCTTGATGTGATCTAAGGCCAAGAACATGGTTAGCAATTAAGTGAATTCCTTGTGATCAATGATGAGTTAAACTCAAGATTGGTAAATTTCCTTGGATTGGTTGTTTCTTTAGATTTGTTTACAACTTTGAATCTCCTACTTTTATTAATCTTGTTAATCAACAACAAAACCCCCCTTTTCTAATTATCTTGATCTAATTAAATCTTTGTTTTTTGGATCCTTGAGAGACGATTCGGTTCATTCTCTATACTACAAATTAGTTTGTGAACCGGTTATTTTATTTGATAGGTCTCGACAACCTCTTGTCAAATTTGGCGCCGTTGCCGGGGATCGAACCCGGGTCACCCGCATGACAGGCGGGAATACTCACCACTATAATACAACGACCCTTAAGGATAAAAGTATGCAAAACAGTTTATAGTTGAATCATTTTCATGATATACATGTGTATATGATTGTGGATATTAGGAAGAAGGCATGGTTGAATTGAGTGAATGTTCTATACCTATGTGAGTTTTGGGCTTTTCCAAGTTTGATACTTACACTTGGTTATTTTCTTTCATGAGTGATTTCAATTATGAATTTATTTTCTAGAACTTGCATTGAATCGATTTGAGATTACATTGGTCTGTATGTTGCATGAAAATGACAGAGGCATTTTTTTTCTTGACTTAGCTGCTTGGGCTAAATAAAAAAAAACAAAAAAAACATAAACATAAACAAAAAAAAAACAAAAAAAAAAACAAAAAAAACAAAAAAAACAAAAAAAAACAAAAAAATAAAAGAATAGAAAAAGGAAGGAATGTGTGAAGAGAATGAGCATTTTATGGTTTTGGGTAAAAAATTTATTCTTTCTACTTGAGTTACTCCTCAATGCTCTTTTATTCTCTTTGGTTTTAACCTACTATTATCCATATTGTTCCCTTCCTTCACCTTATAAGTTCCATTATAACCTTTTTGAAAGACCTCTTGATTTTTGCAATTTATTTGATCTAAGTAGTGGAGAATTGATGTATATGCAAGCCTATGGTAAAATACTTTCATAATTTGACTGAGTTGAGTGTAAACAGTTAACCTAAACACCTTGTGTGATTTGAGTGTCACTTGTGAAGAATTTTACTCAATCTGAACATGCATATTTCTGATTAAAGCATGATTATGCTATACTTTATTCTCAATTGATTTTATTCAACTATTCTTTGTTAAGCATACTTGACTTATTAATTATGGTTTATATTTGATACAATGCTTGTATTTAAAAATTAGTTGAATTGATTAAATAAAATATTACATGTTTGTGGGTATCATCCTCGTAAACCCTCACGAGACTATAACTCGTCCACTAGGGACACCTAGGGGTTTAAAGGCTTGTGGCACATGCTAAGTGCCATCGTGTTTTCCTACGAAAATGGATTAGGTTAGGTATAATCAGTTTTTTATGTTTTTAGTTTAATAATATGATGTTTCTTGTTTTTCTTTAGTTTTGTTCTTATGTGTTTTGCCCATGAGTGCAAAAGCTTAAATGTGGGGGAATTTGATCAATCAATTTGAGACACATATGTTAGCTTTGTATTAGGCTTCATTAGATGTTTATTGTGCCCAAAATTAGTATTTTAGATTAGTTTAATGTTGTTGGGCTTCATTGGGTTTTAATGTAAATATTGGATAATTTTCGGATTTTGATGCATTTTGACCTTTCTTCCTTAGTTAGGCCATAACTTGGGACTCGGTGATCCAATTGAGGTGATCTTGGTGTCTTTGGAAAGCTAAGACAAGGATATACAAGTTTTATGAAGAACTCAAGAGCTGGATCGGACTTCTAAGGGCCCAAAATAGCCTTTCAATACAGAGTGAGTTTGCTGTCACGGAACCATCTGGGCAGTATGCACATATTGGACTATATAGTGGGTTATAGGCCTCCTCTTGGGCTGAAACTTGGTCATTTGAAAGATAAGACCCATATCTCCAACTTCACTGAAGACCATTTTGTCAATAGATGTCATTTTAGGCATGCTTCTGAAGCTACAAGTTGGTCTGAATTTGGAAACACGTTCTTCCCACCTAACTTGAGGTAGGTGCAGTGTTTTTGGTATTTCTGGAGTTCTAAAAGTCCAAATGACATGATTCAGATTGGAGATTTTCAAGGAGACAACTGGCTACAACTTTGATGAAGACATCCAAGCCAAAATGCACCGTCTAGGTGATGAATTTGAAGCCAGAAGTCGGATAAGAGTTGTTGACTAAAAGCCACCAACCATACACCAACCCACCTACCATGCACCAACCCACCAACCATGCATCAAGCTTCAAGCTTCCATTTTTGACAATTTTCATATTCTTATAGCTTGTATTCAGATTATGTACATGTACAAATTGACTTCTAGGATTAATATAAATAGACCCAACCTCTTTGTATTAGAGGCATTCAATTTGGAAGTAAGTTTCAAGAAAGTTTAAGTATTTGTGAGAGTTTTCTTTCTCTTCTTCTCTATTCTCTTTGCAATTTCGTTTTTGTTCTTTAAATTTTGAGTTCTTCCTTCCCATCCATGGAAGGCTAGGCTCTCATAATCAATCCAAGGGATTAGCCATCTTGTTGTTTAATTTGGAGATCTTGTTTTGCTTGTTCATATTGCTTAATTGTTATTCAAGTTTCTCTTCTTCCTCTTTTGATTTTTATCTAGATTAAATTGCTTAATTTGATTTAGATGTCGATGTGGTAATAGCTTTATTATCATGAATTCAAAGAGGATCATAAAGATTAAACAATATATTAAAGCTTTTTGATAGATTGTTTAGCTTGGTTAAATTCTAGATCTTAAGTTAATCTATGTTGGATGGTGCTTACTTTATCTAACCTTGGTTAATCAAATCCTAGATGCTTATCTAGTAAAGAATTCTTGGATCATGTTAAGGCTTCTTGATGTGATCTAAGGCCAAGAACATGGTTAGCAATTAAGTGAATTCCTTGTGATCAATGATGAGTTAAACTCAAGATCGGTAAATTTCCTTGGATTTGTTGTTTCTTTATATTTGTTTACAACTTTGAATCTCCTACTTTTATTAATCTTGTTAATCAACAACAAAACCCCCCCTTTTCTAATTATCTTGATCTAATTAAATCTTTGTTTTTTGGATCCTTGAGAGACGATTCGGTTCATTCTCTATACTACAAATTAGTTTGTGAACCGGTTATTTTATTTGATAGATCTCGACAACCTCTTGTCACTCATACTTTTATTAATCTTGTTAATCAACAACAAAACCCCCTTTTAATTATCTTGATATGATTAAATCTTTGTTCTTTTTGGATCCTTGAGAGACGATTCGGTTCATGCTCTATACTACAAATTATTTTGTGAACCGGTAATTTTATTTATTTGCCGGGTCTCGACAACCTCTTGTCAAGTACCAGTTGGCACTTCGTAGATTACAGGGCCTGAACTAACATCGGTTGAAGGTGGCATGGTGACGTCGGCCACTGGTGCATTCGACACTTGATTTTGTGTATTACTCATGGTTTGTGTATTCTGAGAAGAGAAAGAATGAACAAACCTTCCACTTCTTAAACGCATATAATGAACCTCTTGTGAGAACAAGGTCCGTGACACTACGAGTTACTCTAAACTCGTCCCACCGGGCGTGTCAATTTGTTTATGGTGAAATTTGGTAAATGCATACTTCAAACAAACAAATATATTTATCAGTCGAATGTGGGTTGCGACGAGTTATGTGGTAATCTCGTATGAGGAAGGGTAAAAACTTGGTGCAAAACAAAAAAGAGTTAATTATAATAACAAAGAACAGTGCAAATGTAAATTGTAGAAAACGAATGAAAAGCAATAAATGAATGCAAGTGAAAATACAATGAAACGTAAAAAAAAAATTTAAAGAACAAAGCAAAGTAATGTAAATTGCAGAAAGTAAAGGAAAATAACATCGTGACAAGAGAAAGTAAATAAATTTAAAGAACAGGACTCGGAGTAAATGAATTTTAAAGGACAAGGCGCAGAAAGTAAAAGGAATTTAAAAGAACATTGCATTAAGATAAATTGCTTGAAACGAAAATAGAAGGCATACTTGGAATCAAATCCTTTAATCTGCTCGGGTGAGATGTTAGGATTGTATATCCAGTAACCAACCTTTTTTACATCGTAAATTCTAATATTTATAGACAAACTAAGTAAAATAACCGACTCCTAAAATGTAAACACGTATACATGGCAGTTAAGCCCCGTATTCGTTGTACAAAACTGTCAAGGTTATAAGGAAATTGGGTGCAACTTTTCGACGGAGACTATTATTCGACGATCAATCACTGTCTTCTTTGACGAAAACTTGTCATCCGACGAACAACACCTGCAAACTCATTATCTGACGAATAATATTTGCAGCATTTTCCTCCAATAAAAATGAATCTTTTCGACATTTACAATCATCCGACGAACAACATTTGTAATATCATCTTCGATGCAAACTTATCATCCGACAAAAAATGCTTGCAATAACTTCAAACCTTGGAGACATTCTTCAAGTTCCCATGGTCGAATTCATCTTTTCCTCATTCCTTTGTAGACTTAGAATTTATTTCTTCCCCCAACAATAAGTATTCTCAAACCTCTTCAGGTTATACAAGTAAGTTGAATAAAGGATGTTGTAAATAACACTTGAGATTAACTCACAACAAGTGAGGATAAAGAATAATTCTTAAGACAGAAAACTCTAAACAAAAGTGTAAAGAATAGAAAGAATGTGAGCTATTAATCTTTTTCTCTTTGATCACTTCTGACTTCCCTTATTTTTTCTTCGAAGACATTTTTATTTATAGACAACGAGCACTTAAAGTAGTCTTCATAAGTTTTTTCGTCTAACTGAAACATTTATTACCGTTCTAAGTAGCATTAAATGCATAAGCTGATATCGTGTTTAGCTTCTTCTGAAAAGTGACTTTGATTATCAGATACTACCAAGAATATGATATCTTAGTTCTGATTTATCTGAGTGCGCAGAAAGTTCCTTATTTGCTGGTCTTTGTAGTTGTTAGCAGTGTTATCTAAACAACTTAGTTGACTTCTTTTTGCTACTTTGTCAGAAGTCTCTTCAGCATTTAATGATGAACAGTTCTTTATATTTGAATTTTGAGTTTTGGACGAAAGTTTAAATCTGAGCTTGGTAAGAAAACTTTAGACAATCCAATATAATAGACTAAAAATAATTAAGAGTGAATTGGACGAATACCAAATTTTCTTTTTAGTTAAAACAAAATACATATTGGACTTACACAAATATCGATTAGTCAAAACCATGTTTCCTTATCAGAGAATTATCAGCATGTTTTTAAGACATAAACATTATTGGATTTTCATTTCATGTTATACACAGATTGAGTAAAACTTTATTTGTTCATTCTTATTTAATTAATTTATTATCTTTAAAACTTTGAGGGGTTTAATTCTTTAAACTACTTTGGTTTCAAAATCAATTTCTCAATTTATCTTTGGTTCTAACATCATTCTTTTAAGTTGATCAATTTTTTTTTATTTTACAGATAATGTACAACGTTACCGAATAGCAAGATCGGGTGTGTAGGTAACCATTGTTGTAAAAATTCACAACAGCCATAGAGTCAAATATCGATAATTTTGGGTAGTATTTGTTTAGCTTTGAACTAAAGTTACCTGCAATCATGTATCTGATATAAGTTTTGTTGTGTAGAATTAATAGAGCGGATATGTCGCGTTTATGTTATAAGGCAATTAAGTCTTCAGCTAATATATGACTTTGGTACATATCAAATTGGGCAAATCTAGTAACAGATTTATGAATTGGTTCCATATAGTTTAATGCGCGTTAAGAGTTATTTGTTGATATATAATTATAAGTCAAACAAGGGGCTTCATGATTAGGGAGTAAGTCCCTGATCTTGACCGATTACAGACCCCTTTGTTGGGCTGTGACATTATTATTTTTGCATTTATTAATGAAAATAAAAATATATGAAGTTATAGTGGTAATTGATTATTTTTCAATAATTTATTTTAGATAACTATACTCTATGTTTTCTCTTTCTTTCTCTTTTTCTCCTCTATTCTTTCTCCCACGTTCTTCCAACAACTTTTTATAAAAAAAAAAAAAACAATTATACAAAAATTAAAGCATAGTTGTGCTTTGTGAACTACAAAAAAAAGTAGTTTTTACATTGTAAGAATTTTTAATTACATAATTACTAAGAGTGGACAAATTATTATTCAAAATGATTATTCAGTTCATTTTAACTTGAATAACCACTTCAAGTGATTATTTAATTTTTAAACTTAATTATTTAAATAAAATTCCTAATTATAATCAAATATTTAAAAATTATTAAAATTTCTTTAAATATAATTCTCCCTAAATAAACATAGAAGCCTTTAGTACTGGCTGGGCTCAGATTAGCGTCAAGATAAATGATAGATGCTCCATTATCAGCAAAGCGGGGATCTAAAGATATTGCCAGATATAGATTCTAGCAGCCAAAGGAAGTGCATTTGCAGAGAAGAAAAGCACCATATTCCCATCTATCTCTGTTTGGATTGGTAATGTGTCTTTTTTTGGTACAAATTGGTAACGTGTCTTTGTCTGCCATATTATGGATATGAGGATCTCTCTACAAATATAAGCCTCTTAAACATGCGTATCAGGCAGAGGAGAAGAGGTAGGTTGGGCCATATTTGTAGAAAGGAGTTAATTTAATTAAATGACAAAATCTTTTGTGTAATTTACTGTTACATACATAACTAATTTCCAAGAGAAAAGAAAATTGGGAGATTGTATGAAAGAAAGTGATCTATCTTCAAGTCTTAGTCCAAAAGTGCCTTTTTGATACCTTAAAGAAAAAAAAAAAACCTTGCATTAATCAGTAGTAGACAAAGTGGCATCCATCGTAGCCTGTGAAGAAGCAAAAATTAGCATTAGTGATAATAACAAAACATAAAGCTGGACTAAAAGGAAACATAGGTTTAATTAGAAGGTTTATTTGCTTAAATTGAACCATAGAGGTTTAATTAATTAATCAAAATGGAGAATTCATCTTTGCTAAGTTTGTGGAACTCACTAGGGTCAACTGTAACCAGCATGGCTGTCCCTCCAAACTCGCAAGTGCCACCAGCAACCCTAGTCCTTTGCCAGAAACTATTGAAAGCGTATGAAGCATGTGCAAATGTAGTATCAGGCTCGAAGCACGGCCCGTTGGGCTGAATCGAATCGCAATCGGCTCCTGAGGCACAAGCATAGTTCATGGCCTCTTGAATAATTGGGTCTGGGACTGATGGCTTAGCCACACACCATAAGGCCACAATTGGGGCAGTGTTGGGTGGCGGTGGCACACTTGGTGGTGGATAGACAACTGGTGGCTTAAACACTGTTGGGCTGGGGACAGTGCCTCCAGTGGGGGAAGGAATAGTACTTGGTGGGATAGGGGTAAAAGGAATGTTAAAAGGTGGGCTGGGCTCAAAATAAGGTGGGCTCACTGTGGACCCAGGTGGCCCTGGATATATGATGGGAGGATTCAGTATTGGTTCGGGTGAGCCAGGTATTTGACTGGGCGGGCTTGGAACAATTTCAGGTGTGGGCGTAGGTAAAGATCCAGGTGGGCCTGGTATTATACTTGTTGGGCTTGGGGGTGGGTTTTGGGTTGGTAGAACTGGTGAGGTGTAATAGTAAGGAGGCAGCGGTGGGGATATTTGATACCCTGTGGGTGTTGGAATGCTGGTAGAAGGAGTACTTGGTGGGTACACACAAAATGGAGGGCTGTATTCTGGCAATGGAGTTGGAGCTAGTGATTCATAAGGAGGCAAAGAAAATGGTGAGCTAACACTATAGGGTTGTGCATTTGTTGAATCTAAAGATGGATTGAGATCAAAATGCTTAATCATTTTCAACTTCTTAGGGAGCTTGTTGATTAAATTTCTTCTATGTTTAGGGCCTTTCAATAGTCTCATTGACCTATCTGCATCTGCAAAGGGATAAGTAAAAAGGCTTATGAACTTACTAACATGTGAAATTTGCTTGATCTCAAGAATATCATAATGCAGTAGTTAATATCTTCTTCTGCCCCCATTGCTTAATATTTGGTAACGGCATACAACTGCTTGAAAGGTAGCAGAAATATCAGCTAGAGAGAAGCTTCAAATTTGATTCTAGCAAGCCAATGCCTATACAACTTCCAAATGCAACCAATTTGTGCAAGATCATGGTTAATTACATCTTGTTAGAAATTTAAAATTTGGGAATAACTGGGAAGATAGTTTGTAAATTTTCCCCCATTCTTTGATTTAGAAAAATTGTAAAGAAAGAAAAGCATGTGAGTTGAATCATATTTACTCGAGTAATGCGGACAGAGTAGGCTTACCACAGTGAGTGAGAGAAATAGCTGCTAAAGTCAGATAGAGAAGTATCCCAGCTCTCACTCTCAAGTAAACTATGCTTGTTTCCATAACCCACTTCCAATATTGGTTACTGCAATACACCAATTTATGCCACACTTGTTATTATGGCTTTACTTTACTATTGTGCTCCAACTCCAGAGCACTGAAAGACCGAAAGGTAGTACAATGTGAGGATTTTATAAATGCAGAACATGGAAAGCCCAAGAATTGCCAAGAGTCAAGGAAGAGTAAGGACCATGGAAGACAAGTGGTTCTGTTTGGGATAAAGATTGATTCTTTGGGCGGCACAACTTTGCTGTATAGTCATCTTTGCTTGGAGATGTATGCATGAAGGAAAGCTAAAAGTGCAGAAAAGGTCTCACAAATATGTGTATTTTATGGGAGGGTAGTTCACCGGCACAACATTATCTTTTTCTTGGTGTTTTTATAAGCTCATTTCATGGTGGCATATATGCTTGCTTCGCCCTTGGAAAAGATGAAAGTTTGGTTTTTTAAGCCCTTTTCTTTTGCTTGCTTTCTACTCAAAGCTCTCTTTCTCTCTCATGCAAACACCATCACCTCCTTCCCGACCCTCCGACCCCCCTTGTTGTGGCGTGAGGATGAGGGATTGTTTGGTCAATGGTCAATAACCATAAGCAGAGAAAGCATTAGATACATGTTAATTGTTAATTACATACGCAACCAAGACATGGTTTCGGCGTATATCCCAATTGGTATTTGTAAAGCGCATTCCAATTTTTCCTACTTGACAAGGTAGTGATGGTGCTTCCTGTCATTTTCCAACTCATTTATTCTACTTAAGATGCTTTAGGGAAAAGTAAGCTTTAGGCTACCATGTACTGATATTGCATTAATTTGTGAAATGTCTCATGTTTAGAGGGAAAAGAAAGGAGGGAAACTGTGTGTATGAAATAGATAGAGGTGTCGTGGGGGTTCCTCCTCATGGTGAAAAAGGGTGCAATACTCCGTGCTAGAATAGTGGTGCAGCCTAACTTTCTCTCATTTTGTGGTGCCAAAAAATTGAGAAATTGGTAACATAATATATACTAATATAGTATTTAATTTGGTGATCTTTATGATGATATTTTCCATAAATTTGTTGTTAAATATGAATAAATATGTGGCCTTTGAAACTTATCATGACTACGAATTTAATTTGTAGTCCAATATTGAAATTGGTTATATCTGTGCCAATTTAACTTAACTGTAACATTAGATGAGTTATAGTGTTGTGAGTCTGCGCAGTTGCTAGGAGGAAAGAGGTTTTGGGTGAAAATGTTTTGTTTGGAATCTCGATGTCATCTGTATTGCCGTTCAACCCGGGTTTTGGTTTAAACCTTTCCTGTAAAAATTGAAAATTTCCTCTTCTACAATGATCAAGAGAATTAACTTTCAACAAATTTACATGGATTTCAAAAGGTAATATGAAACTGGCGTAGCTTTCAAAAATATTGGCATCTTCCTTTGCTTCAAGCATGACCATATTGGCACAGATTCAAAAATTAACATTTGGATGCCTATGTTCTCCTATATGATGTGAATGTGGCATTTTGGTTACTTTGGTTGATATCCCTTGTTACTTTTTGTTATATTCTTAAATGTTAGGCTATTTGGCACACCTAACTACTAATTTGGAAGAATCAGATCAACCTTATGGAAATAATAGCTAATTTATTCCTTCGGCCTTCCAATTTTTATGTCATTCTCTTAATCTGCACAAACATTAGATGGTATTTTCTATACTATGCTGGACTATTTAGTGATCTGTGTATTTTGGAAGTGGATAGAACACAATGTGCATGGATACAATATAATGTCAGTCATGAAATTATGTCATTGTCCATTAGTTCTATTTCTTATCATTATTGATGGATGCTCATTTATGCTTTGTTACATACCATTCTCTTTCAATTTACAGTCATAAGATTATAGAAGCATGTAAATAAATTTGTGAGTAACACGAGTTAAATAGCTCAAAATGTTGCATAATGATGAAGTAATAGAGAGTTCACGTCTTCCTTCAGATTTAATCCCAGAATAGAGGATTATGACAAGATGATGCCCCTGCCTGCAGGTAGCATGATATTGATTATCCTTACTTTTGTGTTCAACTGTACTTTTGAAAAGTACTGCTTAATCAGTAAATGGATGGCAATTGCAGGGTCAAAAATTGCCTTGCCAGAGCAGAGACAGCATATTATTCTCCTATATTGATGCATTTCCTAGATATTCGAATTGCAGGGTTAAAGATTGGAGGTAAAGTGATAGAGATGCAACCAGCCCATCAAAAGACCCTTTGGGAATTGGAGATCCTATGACTAGGGCCAAGACTAGGAGGATGAAGCAAGCTTTGCAAGGCCTAATCATAAAAATCAAAGAAAACGAAGACCAACGTGAATTAGAGGCTGCACCAAATTGGGTCGCTTTCCTACAATTTGGTGAAGATGATGAGTCCAACTTGAAAACAACACTTTGGAAAGCCCAAGTCACATGACAAGAAGCATTCATGGGCTGTAGTTGTTCAGTTTAGTGGATTGTTATTATTGAGCTGATTAGATAATAATTAAGACCAATTTTTTGTCATTTTTTAAAATTTTCGTATTATTTTTAGGCTGAACTTTCTGATGACCTTTTGTATTCTCCTAGCCTCATTAAATGCTTTATAGTAGTGCTACATGCACTTATCAATGTATTTGATAAATGCATGATAGTCGGAATTTATTTCAAGCTTAGCCTATAAATAGGAAACTCATGTACTCCAAAAAGGGGATGAAAACATTAATGAGATTTAAGAGTTTTTCTATTGTGAGAGCTTTTCTTTTGTTCTTGAGTTAAGAATTTTATAGTGTTGATTCTACCGGCAGGTCACGGTTAGGGTCACGTTTCTTCTAATAACTTTGGTTCTACAACAGGTCACGAGTAAGGTCATGTTCCTATTTTCTTTACCTATTTCCAAGACGATCCTAAGTGTCCCATATAATAAAGTGCCTATAAAAGGGCCACACAACATAAATATAAAGATAAGAACTCTGCAATAGCCCCTTTAATTCTGACTCACAAAGGCTAATGCGACAAATGGGCTTTTTCCCTAAATTCTCCTTCTCCTAAACCAAATAAGGACAAGAATAAGGGCCCGTTTGTATTAGTTTTTTTAGGAGCAGAAATACTTTTTTGAAGTAATAAAAGTGCTTTTTTTAGAAGCTAAAGAATTCAAGATTTCATGTGTAACAAAAAAGCACATGAAGTGCTTTTTTTAAAAGCTTGAACTTTTTAGCTTCTAAAAAAAGCACTTTTATTACTTAAAAAAACCACTTCTATTCCAAAAAAAGCTAATACAAACGGGCCCTAATATTAAGAGAAAAAAAGCCCTTAATCTATTTATGCCCATTTGATCATCGTATCCTGGATTCCACTGAAAAGTGAGTCAACTGGGACATACAGGCATAATGCATGTCATGCACATTTATATTATTAGAGTAATCTATAGCCAATTCAGTGTAGGTATCATCTAAGTGTGGCACCATGTTCTCGTGGGCAACCCAATTGTAATGTGGGAAGCTCATAACAAGAGCTGTATCTGCAACTCGGTGGGCGACCTCCATATAGTTTTTATTTCACTTGTCTCTTTGTTTCTTTTTTTGGTGCTTACCAATGGTATTTTGACACCTTTTGGATGTGAGACTTACTTCCTTCTAGTCATTGAGTGATTACGGTTATTAGCTCTCCTCATAATGATGTCTATTAAAATTTAAACATTTGTCCTCCTCCTAGGGTTGTAAGTTGCTTACCACTCCGACCTACTACTTGTGGGTCTCTTTGTTTCTTTTTATTGTCCTTTTCTTGTCTTTTTTTTTCCTAATGAGTTCTTAGGTTGAATCGGTGCTATTTGGAACTTGTTGCATAAATAAAACTAAATTAAAACTTTATTAGCCAAGAGGCCTGCCAAAAAGAAGAAAGAGGTAGAGTTATGATGGGAAAAATGTATTAAAGTGAATATTTTGAATGTTTATGTCATGACCCAAAATTTCAAGTCATGACTGGGCACATAGACTACCCTCTGAAATAAACAAGTGAAACACAAGAAGGGAGTTGAATTGTGTTTCTTAACATTTTTGAAAAACTTTTCTTAAAACAGTTCTTGAAACACAAGTTTAATAGGAAAGTAAGAGATAATGAGCGAAGCGTAAACTCTTTACAGTCTGATGGACGCAAAGAGAGTTTTTATGAAAACTTAATATGCAAATTGAAAACCTTTATATTGTTAGAAACGAGTAGTTAGGAACAACAATAACAATCCCCAAATGTTAGTTGAGAAGTAAAATAACATAAGGAGAGGGAAGAAAAGCTTACACCAGATATTTATATTGGTTCACTCTGACAACCCGGGAGCTACGTTCAGTCCCTTCTACTTGAAGGATTTCCACTAAACTTTTTCAGTTTACAAATATTTTTCACTCCGCCTCTTCAGGCTTACAACCAAGTATTCTTTTACAGACAAGCCTCTTCAGGCTCAACAATAAGTGTTCTTTTACAAACAAGCCTCTTCAGGCTTAACAACAAGTGTTCTTTTACAGACAGGCCTCTTCAGGCTTAACAACAATTATTCTTTTACAGACAAGCCTCTTCAGACTTAACAACAAGTAATAAAGAGAGTTTACAGCACTTGAAATTAACTCACGATGTGTGAGGATAAGTCATAAGCTCAAGTCGAAATTCTATACAAGAGTAAAATGAAAGTATGTAAATCAAAATGAATCTTTTGAATATTTTCTCTTGTTCTTTTTATATCTTTTGCTTTCTTTTTTAAATCTTTGAAGACTTTGGTATATATAAGCTTGTGAACTTCGTACTAATCTTCATAAATGCACCAAGCTGATAATGTGTTGAACTCCTTCTGAAAAGTAGGTTTGATTATCAACGTTTGCGAGGAATTTGATATCTTAGTTCTAACTCTTCTGAACACGCATAAAGTTCCTCATTTGCTGGTCCTTATAGTTGTTAGAAGTGTCAGCTCCAGCGTACAAAGTTGATTATAGAAAGTCACGTTTGTGTCAGAGATCCCATCAGCAGTTAATGCACTTTGTTTTGCTTGTCTTTGAATATCCTTGGACAGATGCTTTTGAAAAACAGTCAACAGACAAACAATGGACGATCCAATAAAATAATATAATTCACTTGTATTGGACGCACATTGCAAAAGAGATTTTATCAAAGCTTGTCTTGGGTCCAAAATATTTGTCAGTTATTTAATCAACAGATACAACTTCGTAAAGTTTATTCAAAACTTATTTGTTCTCTTTAATTTAATATTTATTGTTATCTTCAAAACTTCAAGGAATTTAATTTTATTGAACAATTTTGGTTGTAGTATCAGATACTAAAGTTTGTCTTTAGTTCCAACGCCTTCATAGTCTAGCAAGCTAACTAATGACATAACTCAACTAATATGAAATCATAAGTGACATACTATTTTAAGATTGGGGCAAATGAAAATTCACCGGAGTCTCCCCTTATATGTGGACATCTCCCAAATATAAGCAATGGAAAAATCCTCAACACGACACTCAAATCAAATACCAAATATACATAATACATAATATATTTTAAAACACAAGTTCTTTCTTGGATAATTCCTAAAGTTGTAGAACATGAAGTCAAGGACTTGCACAATAACCATCAAAGAGAGGGCGATGCCCACCCAAAAATAAAAAAAGAAGGGCAAATGAACCCAAGTGATCACTACTCAACTGTTAAATTATATAAAGAAAAACAACAAAAAGAATGGGTGAGTCACAAGACTTAGTGAAGGCATAATAACTATACTAAATTAGAAAGGAAATAAGAGACCTCATGAAGAAATTGTTTAAATCAGTCAGATAAATGGCTATGGGATGAGAAGCAAACTAAGGAGCAGCGAGGTAGGTATCTGTTAGGAAGTAGGGGTGTTCAAATCCAAACCAAACCGAACAAAACTGAAAAACCAAAAATTGATTAAAATCGAACTTTTTTGGTTTACTTTGGTTCTTTTTTAAAGAAACCGATCGATTTGGATCGGTTTTCGGTTCTAATTTTCAAAATTGAACCAATCCAAACCAAACCGATTAGAATATCATATATATACATATTTTAAATAACTTGGTATATGTTGTTGAATATCTTAAAAGCTTTACTTTCTTATCTTGTTAAAATTATTCATATTAATGATTTCAAAATGATATTTATCATTTAAGGTATATGCTCACTTGATGGTTGCTTTTCTTTGGTAATTATGGCTAGAAGTTTTTGTTTATGTAGCTGAAAATTGGTTTGAAATTTTAGATTTTTATTATATGATTGTACTTGACTATTACACTAGAAGTTTGATCGTGATTGTATTTGATCATTACACTAGAAGATTGTTAATTTTTATTTAAATAAGTTGTTGTTGTTTGTTTTAAATGAGTAAATATGTTATTTATTGTATAAATAGACTACATTATCTTTTGGGCTACAAAAAAGCAAAGGAATAAGATTATTTTTTTTAAATGGTCAAATATCGAAAACTGATCAAAACCAAACCGATTAGTTGTCTATATGAGAAAACTAATTGGTTTGGTTCGGATGATTTTACCCCTCAAAACCGATCCAAACCAATCCGCGAACACCCCTATTAGGAAGAGAAATGAGGGAAGATGGATATATGAGTGATATGTGGAAGGTTAAATAGCAAAGAAACTCTGATTTGGTGGTTAGATAGTGCTTAAGTTAGCTGATGTGACTTTCATACAGCCTCTGGGTTTGAAATTATATATTATAAATAGATAAATAGATATGAGATATTTTTTCATATAGCATGTTTTTTTCTTATTTGTCCGGATTTTCCTGTTCAACCGTTAGACCTCAATCAGACTGCTAAACCTGTGACCCAGCCTTCCAACTAGGTCTATGATCAGTCCATGTTATACAACTATATATACTTTAAATATCAAATTTACTAATTAAGGTTAATTTATATTTACCTTTCTGTTCTACCATTTAATACTCTTTAGGTTTTAAGTTAACATTTTTTAGGGTTATTATAATTACACTCTTGCTTTTTACATTTCTTCTAATTACTTTCCTAAATTTAATTTATATTTCTTGTTAATTTTCTCATTATTTACATTTCTTGTCATTTATATATATATATATTTTTATATTTTTGTAAGATCACGAAATAACTCCATATTCTTTAGGTGTGAGACGACTCTTTACTCGAGTGTTGATTTAGTCCTAGTCACAAAATTCTTTTAGTGAGATTAACCCTTGTATTTTAGATAATATCCACTCACATGAAACTTAATTCGCAATCACTCCTCATGCTTTACTCTCATTTACTTTTTTATGATTTACAGTATTGCTATATTATTTTAATTGGTATTAGTCTTTGAAAGCTGTTACTTATTTCAGAATATATTGGAAGATATTGGCCTCTAGCATTGGTAACTAGAATCGAAATAATTGTTGCAATGTTGATAGTTTTCCTAATAAACGAGTAGCGTGAACATAAGCTAAATTAAGTTTTACCTTAAATACGTATAGTTTGTTTTGTAAAACTTTGACCATAACTTGACCTATTATTTATTATGAGATTTTTTCAGGGTAGACGTAGCTTTTTTGTAAAAATATAAAAGTTTGGTCTGACCTAAAAACTTATTTAAAAGTATACATTGCATAAAGACTTTCAAATAAGTTAATAGACTTAAACTTTAGTAGTTTTAAATATACTTAACCTTTAACAAAATTATTATATTGTATATAAAATAAATAAATAATATTAATATATAACTAATAAATTATGTAAGTATTAAATTTTTTTAATTATATATTATGATATTAAATAAATAGGCTGTTTATAAGGATAAGTGAGTCTTTTTAAAGGTTAAGGTCTCAACCTATTTAATAAAATATATATTTTTAAATGTCTAAATCTAACTTATTTAATAAATAAGCTATTTCAAAATAAATTAAAAATAAATTAGACGACAAACTCCTATTGAAACGGTTAATTTATTTCCACTCCAAATAGCCAATACTCAAAGCTCCGCATGTGACACAAGGAGGAATAAAAAAAAATATACTGTATCAAATATCTATATATATAATTAAAATTGCCTTTTGAAGTAATTTAATAGTATCATTAAATCTAATTATAACATTAAATACATGATAACATTAAAAAAAAGAATGAAACAATGAAATTAAAAAATACAATTATATTAGAGAGTAAAGTGTTGTCAAAATATATAATTAAAATTTAAAGAATTAAATAGTAAAATTAAAAAAAAAAAGACAATTTTTTTAACATAAAAAATTAATTTATAACACTTCTTTCATTTATTTTTAAGAATTTTTATTAAAAATACTTTATAAATTAACATATCTGAAATTATAATTATATATAAAAATATTATTTTAAAAAAATTAAAAAATAAAAAATAATATATGCAAAGAGTAGAATAAAATAAAATAAAATTTTTCTCTTACATAAAAAATTAATTTTAAATTTTTTTATCTATTTATAAGAATTTTTATAAAAAAAACCTTTATGAATTAAACATATTCAAAATAATAATTATAAAAAAATTATAATTTTAAATAAAAGATTAAAATATAAACTAAAAGATAACCCCGTGTTTTGCACGGTAAGATAATTAGTGTATATAATATTCATGCGTGTTACTCGTTGATTATTAAATCATAAACATTAGGTCCACTGCGCCGAAATAAATAGACACACGTTACATATCAGCCATTCTCCAGTCCTCTAAAAATCATTATTTTTTAACCTTGATTGTCATGGACTTATGCTTGGAGTCCTCTCCTCTCGAAGCTCAAGCTGATAAGCTAAAGGCTATTTTTCTTCCCTTCGTATCAACCAGTCACCTCATTCCGTTGGTAGACATAGCCAGGCTCTTTGCCATTCATGGACTGGATGTCACCATAATCACCACAACAGCTAATGCCAGCATTTTCCAGAGCTCCATCGACCGTGATTCCAGTCGTGGTCACCACATTCGGACCCATGTTGTTAAGTTCCCAGCTGCACAAGTTGGTTTGCCAGATGGCATTGAGAGCATCAGCTTTGGCATTCCTCAACATATTGTCTCCAAAGTCCATCAGGGATTGTCCATTCTTCAAGAGCAATTCCAGCAACTTTTCCATGACTTGCAAGCTGATTTCATAGTCACTGACATGTTCTACCCTTGGAGTGTAGATGCTGCAGCTAAATTAGGCATTCCAAGGCTGATTTATGTCAGTGGAAGTTACCTTGCTCACTCTGCTCAGAACTCCATTGAACAATTTGCACCTCACACGAAGGTAGAATCGGATACAGAGAAATTTCCACTTCCTGGGTTGCCCGACAAGTTGGACATGACTCGTTTGCAAGTACCAGAGTGGCTTAGAACACCAACTGGATACACATATTTAATGAAGATGATGAAAGATTCAGAGAAGAGGAGCTATGGATCACTGTTCAACAGCTTTTATGAGCTTGAGGGCAAGTACGAAGAGCATTATAAGACAGCCATGGGAACCAAGAGTTGGAGCGTGGGACCAGTTTCCCTGTGGGTGAACCGAGATGCGTCAGATAAGGCTGATAGGGGGCATGCCAAAGCAGAAGAAGAAGAAAAAATAGAAGGGTGGCTTACATGGCTTAATTCCAAGAAAGAGGACTCTGTTCTCTATGTCAGTTTCGGGAGCATGACCAAGTTCCCTGCTCCTCAGCTTGTTGAAATAGCTCACGCCCTCGAAGATTCTGGCCATGATTTCATCTGGGTTGTTCGGAAAAATGATGAAGGTGAAGATGGGGTTGGCGCTTTTCTGCAAGAATTTGAGAAGAGAGTGGAAGCAAGCAACAAAGGTTATCTGATTTGGGGTTGGGCACCACAACTGCTCATACTGGATCATCCTGCCATTGGGGGTCTGGTGACTCACTGTGGGTGGAACACCATTATTGAAAGTGTGAATGCAGGTTTGCCCATGGTGACTTGGCCTCTGTTTGCAGAGCAATTTTACAATGAGAAGTTGCTGGCGGATGTGCTGAAAATTGGGGTCCCAGTGGGAGCAAAAGAATGGAAAAACTGGAATGAGTTTGGGGATGAGGTAGTGAAAAGGGAGGAGATAGGAAAGTCGATTGCTTTATTGATGGGTAGTGGAGGGGAGGCTGCAGAAATGAGAAGAAGAGCCAAAGCGCTTAGTGATGCTTCAAAGAAAGCTATACAGGTTGGTGGGTCTTCTCACACCAAATTGAAAGAACTGATTCAAGAGCTGAAGTCACTCAAAGATTTTAAGCTCAACCCCAAAATGGAGGCGAAGGCTTAGGGAGAAACATTTTCCGTTTCTATCTAGTATGAATTACAATCGTCCTAAATCATAAATATTGTCACGAGCTAAATCAGATGGCCTGACCGGCGTATAAAGGATTATCCAACATAAGAAGCCTAAAAGACCATTGATGATAATATATCCAAAATTTAGTAGAGTAACTTCTAAAAGTTGGACATTCTAATTTAATAATTCATAACCTATTTAATCACAAGCATAAATATACAGAATCTCAACAGCTATATATTGTATGACCAGACAAAGATACAATGGAAGCTAGATCCTGCCTGTGGATAATGGAGCATATCTAAGATATTTATATATTCAAAATGTATAAGAAAAACAAAGGACAAGAAACATAATGGACATGCCTACACAAAGTGTTGAGTTCACCAAAACAAACAACTTTTAGTAATTTGAAGAGCCTAAACCCGGTATAGTATTTGTATTTGAAAATACATAAGATAAATAAGTGAGTCATAAGACCCAGTGAGAGATAACATAATCTATAACGAAATTGGGACAAGCATAAGCACACGTTTTTAACTAAAATTACACTCACATATCGAAACATATGCATTAGTTCAAATAATCATAAAACAAAAACTAATGAGTAAGTCAATCATGAAATACCAAATCAACTGTAATATATATCAATAGTCAAATGTCAAATATGATATAGGAGGTTTCTAATCCAGAATTAAACAGAAATCTCACCGACAAACACATAATTTGAAGGTTTGACATACGCCCACCAACAGGAATGCAGGGGTCAAATCCACATGTCAAGTCAAACAGGTCAGATCATATGGGCTAACATGTTGGGCTAGCAACACCCCTACTAGCTGATGTTTGGACCAAGGTGCACCAATGCTAACGTTGGTTAGCTACAGTATTCTGTCAAAGTTTCCTTCCAACAAAACATAGTTGTATAAATCTAAATATACATATATTCATAATCTAAAACAAATTATCAAAAACACAATAATAGATATTCAAAAATCATGAAAAATGATAAGCATTTATATCAATATCTACCAACTTTCTGTTAGCCAAGGGCAACCATCACACAAGAGGGGGGTGAATTGGGTGATCACAAATTTTAAAACAACTTTGAGCAATTGTGCATTTTGATGCACTCAAACAATACATGCAGCGGAATAAATATATTAAACACAAATCATGCTTAGAGACAATCAAGAACATTAACTTCACATTCAAAACATTATGCTAATCACATTAAAGTTATATAACAATATCAATAATAATGTGATTAACCAAGAACAATCAATTATCATTGATACAAATATTCTAGATAGCTCAATTGCAACTTCAATTAGTGTAAAAACAAGCAAACAAGCTAAACATTAAGTTCTAATGATCAAGACAACAAGCTCACAAGATTATGCAGTAAATTTATAATTATAGCTGCAGAACATGTATAGATAGCAAGAATATCAAGTGAAAGTGTCAGTAATGTTAAGAGAGTAAGGGATAAGAGAGAGTGCAAACAATATTTACTGGTTCGATCACTTCTTGTGATCTACGTCCAGCCCCAAGATCATCCACTTGAGGTTTCCACTATTCTTCAAGCTTGTAACTTAGGTGCTTGAGAAACCTTTACAAAGTTTAGCACTCTTCACACCTTTGGGATCCTCCACCCTTGTGCAAGAGCCTCTAACTCTTCAAGCTTTACCGGTGCTTGAACTTTCAACTAGAGGGAACCTCTGCCCTCACTTAGTGTTTACAAGATAAGAATATGATAGAATGAATAACTCTCTCAAAGAGTAGATATACAACTTGAAGAACTAATGGATAGATGGATTTTTGACAATGAAGAGCTCAAATATTGATTTTGATAGAAAAAGATCAAATCCTCATAATGATTTGCAAATGGGTGTTCATCAACTTGTTAATGCTTCAATATTAGCTCCTATATATAGCCCAAGTAATAAAATGGTCGTTGGTGGTGTTTAGGAAAGATTTCCTATGAAAACTAGCCGTTTATAGCCGTTATTCTGACTTTTCTGTCAAGCAATATCCTGATATTTGAACTTGGTATCCGGATATCCTAATTTACGGGCTTGTTCCAAGAACAGAATATCCCGATATCGATTTCGTATCACGATATTTGATTGAGATATCCACGATATCATATTGGATATCACGATATCGATTGAGATATCCCGATATCATAACTCGTATCCTGATATTTGGATTAGATATCCCGATATTACAAAGTTATATCCACGATATTTGAAAGGTGTTTTAGCTACTGGAGCAAGATATCCGGATATCACAAAGCTGTATCCTGATATTTCAATGTTGATTTGCCTCTGGAGACAAATATCCAGATACCAAAGGTTTGTATCCTGATATTGAACTCGTGAGTGCTCTCTCTGAGTCAAATATCCGGATCTGAAAAAGTCTGTATTCGGATACGACATTACGACACACAAAAATCAAACTTCCAACGGTCATAACTTCTTCGTTTCTTAACGGAATTAAACAAATGACCATGCGTTGGAAAGCTCTTTGAGTCTACTTTCATATGAAACAAGTTTTAGATCAAAACTCAAAGTAGTTTGAAAGTTATGATAAAAATAGTGACCATAGGTCAGTTTTCCAAAACTCAAACTTGGCTATTTTTCATAGTTTTGACATACCACCATGACTAACTTTTCAAAACTTGTTTGTTGGGCATTTTAGCAAGTTTAAAAACATTTGTCTAGATTGAAAAACTTATTTGAGCTCTCTTCTTGTAAAACCTCTATCCTTACAAAGGAGAATAGCCTATAAGAGAAATATACCCTTTTAAGTCTTTAGGCTTCTTGATGCAATCCAAGCTTATAAAAATTCTTCTCTTCAAATCTTCCAAATGCTTGGAACATCTCTTCATTCTCCATCTTCTTGAGTTGAGCAAGATTAAGGTCTTTCACATTCTTGTTCCATTGCTCACTCTTGATACTTGGACTATCCTACAAAGCATAACTCACTTAAAAATCATGGTTAGTCCAAATCCATAACTCAATATTTCAATATGCATGATTCATAAGTATATAACTATATATTCTTCATGCATATATGATTCACATAGACACATATCCAATATCAATTAATTACAGCACATATAAAGTATTATTGGATATATTCTATAAATTATGCTACTTATACTCAATGCATGATCCTTATATAAAATAAACAAGATATATTACATAATCATGTTTGATCAATTATATTCCATTAAGCAAATGTAGGTAGCATATTCATTATCTACTTATCTATTTGTCATCATCAAAACATATTGTTTTAAACCATTGGGGCAAACATTTTTCCACAATCTCCCCCTTTTTGATGATGACAAATCACCAAAGAAAAATATGCTTGATAAGATATCTAATAGAATGTGCAACTAAGAATATTAATCATTAAGCACAATAACATTTTTCTTTCCTCTTTTCTCTCCCCCTATTTGACATCAACAAAAAGGTTTAGGATAGAAGGATCATATGAAAGTGACTTTCCTTTCTCCCCTAGATAAAATGCATGATGCCAAACAGTAGGATAATCAAAACATAATTATTTTCAAGTTTGCAAGAGCCAAATTTTCTCCACCTATTTGACTTAGCAAATGACTCAAGTATAGAGAGATGAAATAAATATACTTTCAAGATATCAAATAAAATGTGTGAAATGCTTGTCATCTTATGGTAAACCTACATCTAGTATATGATAGCAATAAACTTTAGTGATCATGAAAAATATTAAATATTGCTTACCACATGTTAAATAGGTACCACTTGATGAATGTCACAAATAAGTCATATATGGACATGGTACAAAAGTTTTTCAAAGTAAAAGATCATATACCTTGCCATATATTAAACATCCTTCAATGAAAGAAACAAAGGATAAAGTAGTGATGAATATTTACATTCTTTCATTGATAGAATAAGAGAGGATCTTCAATGACATTTTGAAAGTATTAGCAATGAATCACTTTATGTCAAATAAAGATGTAAGCCAAGAGATATAATGACAAATTAAGAGCTAAGCTCCCCCTCAAAATATGCATATCATAAATATGTCAACAATATATTATTTTAACATAGTCATGCATATATTCAAAGTTAACAAGAGTAAACAAGCATGATGTTTGAGATACTAAAAATAAATAACCATTATAAATCAAAAGTTTAAGTAAGGAAGGTTATAAGGAATTTTAAAAAGAAGTTAACCTCTCCCATATTGAAACACAAGATAGATCAAGAGAAATGTTTAACAAGAGTAAACAAGCATGATGTTTGAGATACTAAAAATAAATAACCATTATAAATCAAAAGTTTAAGTAAGGAAGGTTATAAGGAATTTTAAAAAGAAGTTAACCTCTCCCATATTGAAACACAAGATAGATCAAGAGAAATGTTTGCCAAGACCATATGAAGCATATTGAAGGTAAAGTAGAGCAAGGCAAAGCATATTCTTTCTTAATCTATCAAGATAAAAGATTTTGAAATTTCTCTTTTTCCAAAAACAAGAGTTTGAGCCACAAAGATAAAAAACGAGAATAAGTTTGGTTCTCAAATAGATGATGCATAAGTTATAAATAACAATATATATGTTTATCAAAGCAAAACTCAAGTTAAAGCAAGATAAACATATGTTTAAGCAATTTGTCAAGTAACATTGATTTTCACAAAGAATATAGAATTTTCTCCCCCTTTCAAAAATAATATACATTTTTTTTAAAAAAATATTTAAGAAGAGTATGGGATTTTCTTTTAAAAAAAAACACATTCCTTGAGAGTAATCCAATAAAAGCATTCAAGATGACAATTGAAAGTATATCTCCACCTTTTTCTCTTATAACAAAAGCTTTAGGAAAATAAAATCACTTTGAAGAGCAAGGCTTTATCTTTTGAAGTATCAAAAGAAATAGGCATTATAGAGCATTTCAAAAGATTAGAGTTTATAAATTTTCTTAAGCATTTACTCAAGATTTGATAATCCTTTCCAAAGCATGTTGAGAGTTTTTCATTCATATCCAAGTCATTTTCCAATTTTTGAAAAGTAGTAAGAGGTGAAAAGTACTTTCAAAGTCTTGAAATAAATTTAAATAATTCTCAAGGATATGGAATTTGAAAAGCTCATTTCAAACAAGATAAGGGAGTTTTCTTATAAAAAAATATTTTCAATTAAACCAAAATCTCTTTTCAAACAAGAGCATGATTCTCATAAGAATTATAGTGAAATAAGAATCAAGAGAATCATATCAAACATTCATCATGGTGAAATATGCCATAGGGATCAAGGTATATTTAAATTAATAACATAACCCTATATGCAATGACAATATTAAGAATATTAGAGCTAATTAGCCACAAAGTTATTGCCAAACATACTTCTCATATAAGGATAGCATCTAATCATTTTAAAAGCATTTAATCAACAAATATCACTCAATATAATACCATTAAAGTTTAGGGATAGAGATACTTATTGAGTTTGAGAGAGTGTGATGCTCCTTTGGATGGTTCTTCAATTGTTGAACCTTTGAATTTGAACTTTCTTCCTTTAAGTATTTCATTTCTTAGCATTTGAATAAAGTCTCCCCAAGCTCTTCTTCATTCAATTCTTCTCATTGTCTACTTGTGCTTGTATTTCAATATTTGATGGCTACATTTGGATACACATGGAGATACTTGCAAATCCAATTTTAATAGCTCTCCAAATCATAAGTTAGCATCAAATATCATTTAAGCATATCCACAAGCATAATTTTGGTTGATATAAAATATCAAGAATGTATCACATTATCAACCATACAATTTTGCCACTTGATAATGACAAGAGAAGTATATATGCACTTGAATTCAAAGCAAGGATTAAGCAATTTCAAAGCAAGATTCATGCTTATATAAGAACACATGACCATCATCAAAACTAGTATAAGCATTTTGGGGCAAACAATGATCATGTAAGGCATATTATGTGATGTAATAATTTCAAGTATGCACACATGCCAACCAAGAGTAAAAGTTCCCTTTTGCAATTCTAGAGTTGAAAAACCATGGAACTTATATCTTTGAAAACTATTTATGATTCATTTCAAGATATAGATTCAATGTAAGAATCATTGAAGTTCAAAGGCAAGTTTAAAGTACAAATGAATCATTTTCTTCTTATTTATAAGAAATTATCATATCAAGCAATTTCAAACAAGAAGATATGTTATCCTCAACCATCCAATCTCAAAGTAAGCATATGAAATATTTAAGCAAATAAGAGAGGATTAGAATTCTTTTGAGCATGTGAACTTTCATGTAAGTTTAATAATATATAGTCACAAGCTCAACACAAAAAGATTATCATGTCATCTCAATCAAGAAGTGTACTTATCTAGTATACTAGCATAGGCAAACACATGTTCAAGTCACATTACTAGAGAAGCACAATTTAAGACATGCTAAGGCATAAATTAATTCTCCAAATCCCAAGATATCATGTATATCACATTTAAAGCATAGGTAGGGATAAGGTTGATATCACCAAAGAAGTATTCCTTGAATTTTTATAGGTGACTTTAACTTCCATGCTTCAAGTCTCCTAAAGGGTGTAAAGATTTTTCATGAAGTTTGTATCCCTCTTGAGAAGTTGAATCCATTCAAGTTATGCTAACCTCAAGTAGAGTAGTTGTATTCTATTTCAATGAATACTTGCGGTAGTTGTCACCCTACAATTAAATTTAAGCACATTTCTTTGGTATCCAACAAATTTTGGATCCACAATGATTAGTCATTGATAATTAATCTATCATACTCTTACAATATCAATTTAGCCATAATATGCTAGTTGAGCATAATAATTCAATAATCAATTTAGCATTAAGCATAATGCCAACGACATGCTTCTTTTCATGATATATAAACAATTTAAAGCATATCAAGCATATCTAGGCATAGAATAGAACTTTGTGTACCAAGATATATTCAACTTAATAAGCAAATGGTACAGCAAGAATGAACATAATCATGTGCTAAACACAATATTCAAATTTTATCAAGCACACATGATTTAATTCATTATTCAAGGCCTACAAGCAATATACCTCAAATTCATAGATTTTGCAATTGAATTAGTATTAGAGGTAATATCATATGATACCATGGTTTTAGAAATCAATGGAACATTTTTCTTTACCCATTGCTTCTCCTTTGGATATTTGAACTTTGCAAGTTCCACATCATGCATATAAGAAGCTTTGGTTGAAGCCTTCTTGCCTCCTTGATCAAAATATCTACCATTGGGCTTTGGGAATGTTTTCCTTGATGTTTCCATTTTGGCTTGATCAAATTGTCCATCCTTTTGAAGAGTTTTCTGCACAATAGGAACACTAGGAGGACTCTTTGGTACCCATTTCAACTTGGGTCCTTTCATGTTAGCATTAGAGCCTTTAAGGATTTTAGGAACCCACATCATGTTATTTCTCATATAAGAATTTCTTCTAAATTTGCACAAATGAGAAATATGTCCTAGATGACCACAATAATTGCAAACAATTGAATTGGATGATGATTTTGTCTTTTGAAGATTATTTTCGAAAAACTTATGCCTTTTAGTGTAATCATTTTCCAAAATATTTTTTCCACAAGTCTTTCTTGATTTTCCATGTAAAACATCTTTGGTTTTCCTTTTATTATCACACATGGAATGAGAACAAGTGAAACTCTCAATTTGGGCAACTTTTGAAAATAAGTCATTAACTTGATTTTCTAAATCAATGCAATTTTCATAATTAGTTGAGGTTTCACATTTCATCAATATTTCCTCATCAAGAAAAGCATATTCATTTTTCAAAGACTCAATTTGAATTTCAATAGAGGAAATGTTTTGCAAGCATGCTAAGTTTTTCATTTCTAAAATCATCAATCCATCATTCAATTCATTATATGCACATTGTAGCTCATCATAGGAATGACTATAATGAAGTTTACCATTATTTACCTCAAAGTCTTCTTGAGCCATGTAAGAAGTAGTTTCCACTTCTAGCACACTTGACTCATCATGAGAATCATCATCTTCTTTCTCGTGATTGTCCATCAATGTTTCAAGAGCATGCTCCATTCCAATATGTTCTTCCTCCAATGGCTTTTGCTCTTCTTGCTTTCTAGATACAACATTTTGCTCAAAAACATTGTTAGCAAGATAAATAGCATCAAGGGTATCCCAAATATCTTTGGCACTAGAGCAATTTTTAATTCTCGCATAAATATCATCATTTAAACCATATCTCAATATTTGCATTGCTCTAATGTTTAAGGTAAAACATTTCTTGTCATAGGAATCCCAATTCAATTTTGGTTTAGAGGAAAAACCATCAAGCACAATATCCCACAAATCTAAGTCAATAGATTGCAAATAACATTCCATCCTAGCTTTCCAAAAATCAAAATGTACACCATCAAAGAATGGTGGTTTATCAAATTCAAAACCCTCCATATTTGAAAAACTTTCTATGGTTGCCATCATACAAGGATCTTTAACTCTAAGCGATTAAACTTTAAAACAGAGCACGAAGCTCTGATACCACTTGTTAGCCAAGGGCAACCATCACACAAGAGGGGGGTGAATTGGGTGATCACAAATTTTAAAACAACTTTGAGCAATTGTGCATTTTGATGCACTCAAACAATACATGCAGCGGAATAAATATATTAAACACAAATCATGCTTAGAGACAATCAAGAACATTAACTTCACATTCAAAACATTATGCTAATCACATTAAAGTTATATAACAATATCAATAATAATGTGATTAACCAAGAACAATCAATTATCATTGATACAAATATTCTAGATAGCTCAATTGCAACTTCAATTAGTGTAAAAACAAGCAAACAAGCTAAACATTAAGTTCTAATGATCAAGACAACAAGCTCACAAGATTATGCAGTAAATTTATAATTATAGCTGCAGAACATGTATAGATAGCAAGAATATCAAGTGAAAGTGCTGTAATGTTAAGAGAGTAAGGGATAAGAGAGAGTGCAAACAATATTTACTGGTTCGATCACTTCTTGTGATCTACGTCCAGCCCCAAGATCATCCACTTGAGGTTTCCACTATTCTTCAAGCTTGTAACTTAGGTGCTTGAGAAACCTTTACAAAGTTTAGCACTCTTCACACCTTTGGGATCCTCCACCCTTGTGCAAGAGCCTCTAACTCTTCAAGCTTTACCGGTGCTTGAACTTTCAACTAGAGGGAACCTCTGCCCTCACTTAGTGTTTACAAGATAAGAATATGATAGAATGAATAACTCTCTCAAAGAGTAGATATACAACTTGAAGAACTAATGGATAGATGGATTTTTGACAATGAAGAGCTCAAATATTGATTTTGATAGAAAAAGATCAAATCCTCATAATGATTTGCAAATGGGTGTTCATCAACTTGTTAATGCTTCAATATTAGCTCCTATATATAGCCCAAGTAATAAAATGGTCGTTGGTGGTGTTTAGGAAAGATTTCCTATGAAAACTAGCCGTTTATAGCCGTTATTCTGACTTTCTGTCAAGCAATATCCGGATATTTGAACTTGGTATCCGGATATCCTAATTTCTGGGCTTGTTCCAAGAACAGAATATCCTGATATCTGATTTCGTATCCTGATATTTGATTGAGATATCCTGATATCATATTCAGATATCCTGATATCTGATTGAGATATCCTGATATCATAACTCGTATCCTGATATTTGGATTAGATATCCTGATATTACAAAGTTATATCCTGATATTTGAAAGGTGTTTTAGCTACTGGAGCAAGATATCCGGATATCACAAAGCTGTATCCTGATATTTCAATGTTGATTTGCCTCTGGAGACAAATATCCAGATACCAAAGGTTTGTATCCTGATATTGAACTCGTGAGTGCTCTCTGGAGTCAAATATCCGGATACAGAAAGTCTGTATTCGGATACAGCATTACAAAGACACAAAAAATCAAACTTCCAACGGTCATAACTTCTTCGTTTCTTAACGGAATTAAACAAATGACCATGCGTTGGAAAGCTCTTTGAGTCTACTTTCATATGAAACAAGTTTTAGATCAAAACTCAAAGTAGTTTGAAAGTTATGATAAAAATAGTGACCATAGGTCAGTTTTCCAAAACTCAAACTTGGCTATTTTTCATAGTTTTGACATACCACCATGACTAACTTTTCAAAACTTGTTTGTTGGGCATTTTAGCAAGTTTAAAAACATTTGTCTAGATTGAAAAACTTATTTGAGCTCTCTTCTTGTAAAACCTCTATCCTTACAAAGGAGAATAGCCTATAAGAGAAATATACCCTTTTAAGTCTTTAGGCTTCTTGATGCAATCCAAGCTTATAAAAATTCTTCTCTTCAAATCTTCCAAATGCTTGGAACATCTCTTCATTCTCCATCTTCTTGAGTTGAGCAAGATTAAGGTCTTTCACATTCTTGTTCCATTGCTCACTCTTGATACTTGGACTATCCTACAAAGCATAACTCACTTAAAAATCATGGTTAGTCCAAATCCATAACTCAATATTTCAATATGCATGATTCATAAGTATATAACTATATATTCTTCATGCATATATGATTCACATAGACACATATCCAATATCAATTAATTACAGCACATATAAAGTATTATTGGATATATTCTATAAATTATGCTACTTATACTCAATGCATGATCCTTATATAAAATAAACAAGATATATTACATAATCATGTTTGATCAATTATATTCCATTAAGCAAATGTAGGTAGCATATTCATTATCTACTTATCTATTTGTCATCATCAAAACATATTGTTTTAAACCATTGGGGCAAACATTTTTCCACACTTTCATTATCAATATGTCAAATGCCAAATGAAAGGTTTTTCAAGTGCTTGTCTCAAGCTTTCTTATAATTCAACAACAAAAAGAAGTAAATAATTCTGTGCAATCCTTCAACAAAGAGCTTTAAAAAAATGTACAAAAACATGTTATAGATCATGTCATCAACTCACTTAAAGGGTGAAACTTCACGAGTCCAAAAGCTATGTTGTCACGGACCAATAAGACGATCCTCCAAATAATCTAGGATCACAACAACATAACCAAAATAATAATCAACATTTAAAACTAAGAATTCATTCACTTATGGGATAAAGAGTTCTTGAAGAATCTGAAAAATATTCAAGTTAGTCTTGAAAGATGACCTTTGTTTGATAGAAATTCTGTACTGATTTAGAGGCTAATAAATTGCAAATAATATATGGAATTGAAGCCCTATGTGTCTAGTTTCTAACGCAACTGGAATCACCTTAATACGATCTCTCAATCAAGAGTTGTGATCAAATTACTACACATTGTCCAATTTACACGGGAATACAATTTCTATCACATTCAAGCATTTTATCAAACACCTAATGAGCAATCATTTCTTCCCAAGGCTAAGAAAATTCTGTGTCCTAACACCCTTCCTATCACTATCACTTCTCTATAACAACATTAAAACTCATTATATAGCTAGAAATACCATAGATCTCTAAAACTCTCAAATCAAACTTAGGTTGAACATAACACAATAAACCTTAATTCCTATCTCAAAAGTTGCATCAAACTACAAATAAAGAAAGATATGAGCCTTAGGATTACCTTTAGAAGCCAAGAAGATGAAGAATGAAGAGTGGGTAAGTTGGGTTTCTCACTCATCAAACAAATCCTCCTCTTTTAGAAACCCACAAGACAAAGCACCAAGTAGCAAAGAGAGGGAAATCACACTAGAAGCTCTAAATACCCAAGGATGAAGCAAGAAAATGGATGAAATGGATGGGTTTCGGTGGGGGAAAAAAGAAGAGGGAGAGAGGGGAGGAAGAAAGAGGGAGAGTAGAAAATGAAATGAGGTCTCGTGGGATTTGTGACAGGTAGCAGCTTATTTTGAAGTTGCTGACACTGGACGATTAATCGCCTATTTTTTACTGATTAATCGATCAAGCACAAAGGCAAAACGTGTTGCGCGACTAATCGGTGAAAAATTGAGCGCTTAAGTACGTTTAATAACCTGTTTTCCATTAACTTTAAAACATAAATGTAAATAAGGAAATATCCCCCATTTTGATTCAATAAAAATATTAAAATATTTAATATCCTTAAGAATAAAAAGTCAAAACTTGAGTTTTAGTTCAAATTTCTGAAATTCGGTATCTTTAAAAATTCCTCATTTCAAAATGAATGAGTTAAATGTTTCTAAAAATTTATTAAAAATTATTTTGTAACTCTTTGACATTCAAAGATCAATTACCGCCAATTTTGATTTCAAAAAAATACTTATTTACTATAGCTCTCCATATAGGTGTCACTTTCCAAACTTAAAAATTCTCAAGACTCGTACTAACATGTAATCATCTAATACGCCAGAAAAGGGTTCAAATGATACTTGTAGGATATTTTTAACTCATAGAGCTTATGGATGATAAAAAATGGCTCACAAGGTAATCTTAAATGCTCATAGTCACACATAAGAGATTGTTGAAACCAAAATCTTTTAAAAAAGGTTTAGCACCAATATCAAAAAGCTGTAGCTTTCCCTGTTTAAGTTTTGAGGATAACAAAAATATTTATTAAGTTTGAACAAGTAAGTGTTTCGACAGAGTGTTTTATTAAAAATGAAATTCCTTTATATATTCACATTTCAGAAGAAGCTTAACACAATATTAGTCGATGCATTTAATGCTACTCAGAATGGTAATAAATGTTTCCGTTGGACGACGTAGCTTATGAAGTCTGCTCAACTTGTTCTTACATATAAAAAGAAGAAACAACACTAGAAGAAACAGATTTTTTGCCCAAGCATACAAAGACTAAAAAGCTTTATCTCTTCTTGGAATTCTTTTCACTTGTAAAAAGGTTAAAGTCTTGAGATCAATTGTCTATTCTCATTTTCTAGTGAGTTTCAAACTCAAGCTTTCATCATCTTCTACTTATTCATCTTAGTGTTGTAAGCCTGAAGAGGCTGGGTATAAAAGAATACTGGTGTGGTTGAACCTGAAGAGGTTGAAAATACTTGTAACCTGAAGAGGTGAATAATACTTGTAATCTCGAAAAAGATTAGTTGAAAATCCTTCTGGTTGAAGGGACTGAAAGTAGCTCTCGGTTGGTGAGAGTGAACCAGGATAAATCTCTGGTGTAAGCTTCTCTTCTCTTCTAGTGTGTTTTATTATTTCCACTAACTTATGGGGCTTACCATTGTGTTTATTAACAAAGTTTTTAAATTGGTTCTTCGAAGCTCTTAACTGCTTCCTTAAAAATCTCTCCAAAATCCTTAGAGTCCAATAGGACTGAGAAGTCTTGTTTTTACGTTCTTTGCTTGTTAACCTTTAACCTTCGTTGTGTTCAATCTGTTGTTAAAGAAAAAGTTTTTAAAAAGGGTTAAGAAACACAATTCAACCCCCTTCTTGTGTTTCACTTGGTTATTTCAATTGGTATCAGAGCTCAGCCTCTTGGGTTGAGCATCTAACAGTGCAGAGGAAAAGATCCAGTACACCCTTAAATAGAGAACGAAGGACAAGCTGTGAACAGACCACCTCTATTCAATGGAAACAACTATGACTACTGGAAGAAGAGGATGATTGCATTTTTTGATGCCCAAAATATGGACATTTGGGACCTAGTCCAAAATGGATATCAAATACCCACCAAAGCAGAAGGACAGGAACTCCCTCGACCACAATGGACGGAAGGACAACGAACCAGACATCAGCTTAACTCAAAAACCAAACACTGTCTTATGTGTGCCATCACCAGATCAGAGCACGACAAAGTCCATAGCTGTGAAACAGCTAAAGAGATATGGGATACTCTGGCCTTAGCACATGAAGGTTCATCTCAAGTCAAGGAATCAAAGATAAGCATGCTGGTTCACCAGTATGAGCTCTTCAAAATGGGAGAGCATGAAAACATTGATCAAATGTTTGGACGATTCCAAACAATAATAATTGGCTTGAGATCTCTGGGAAAGACCTGTAATAATCAAGATCATATCAGAAAAATTCTAAAGAGCCTTTCCAGACAGTGGAGACCTAAGGTTACTGCCATACAGGAAGCGAAGAACCTAGCTTCTCTTACCATGGAGGAACTCTTGGGTTTCCTTAAAGTTCATGAGCTGGAACTTCAAAAAGAGGAAAGCTCAAGAAAAGGGAAATCAATTGCCCTTAAAGCTCACAAACGGAGTGCGTCAAAAGCACTTAAAGCTGAAAAATCATCAGATGAGGCTGAGTCATCTGAAGATGATATCTCAGATAATGACGAGCTATCTTTCATCTCTAGAAAGATACAAGCAATGTGGAAAAAGAAAGGAGGTATGCGGAGAAAGCACTTTGGACGAAGATCACCAAAGGACAGAACAGAAACAAAAGACAAGAGTCCAATCATATGCTATGAATGCAAGAAGCCTGGACACATTAAAGCGAAATGCCTTTTACTAAACAAGGAGAAAGAGAAAAGGAGATTCTTTCCAAAGAAGAAAAGAGGATTAATGGCCACTTGAGAAGATCTTGATCTTTCAACTACTGATGATGAAGAAGAAGCAGAAGAAGAAGCCAATCTATGTCTCATGGCAAATACCTTGTTGGAAGAAGAAGAAGATGAGGTAACAAACTATGACCTTGATCTTCAAAATGCCTTTGATGAGTTGTTAAATAATTCATCCATTTTAGCTGTTGAATATAAATCCTTGAAAAGAAAGTTTTCAAAATTAACCACAGAATATGGAAAAATGCTTTCAGAAAAAACAAGAACTTGAAATTTGTTGTGAAAAATAAAAAACTGAAAATGCTCTTTTGAAAACATCTTCTGAGTCCAACACTTCAGATGAAGTTGATAAACTTCATACTGAGGTAAAAGAGTTAACGGAGGATCTCAGTAAATTTGTGAAAAGCAACAACAACCTAAACATCTTACTCAGGTATTCCAGAGATCCTCATGACAAATCTGGATTGGGATATCAAGATACTAGTAAAAAAAAATTTCAAAATAATACTACTCAACCTAAATCTTTTAAGAATGCTTATAAAAAGAACGTTCACCCCTCTTCAAAAGATCTCTTTAATAAAAGGTCAAAATATTATGGATCTCCAATAGCTATCCAAAGAGGACACAAAAAGATATGAGTACCTAAGGATATGATAATTCCTCTTGCAGATGTGCTTAGCAACAAGAAAAAGACACCTGTCATGGTACCTGGACAGTGGTTGCTCACGGCACATGACGGGAGAAAAGTCTATGTTCCAAGACATCAAAACTAAATCAGGCAGCTTCGTTACATTTGGAGGAAACCAGAAGGGTAAAATAGTTGGAATAGGTAAGATTGGTAAGCATCATTTTCCCTCTATCGATAATGTTCTTCTGGTTGAAGGATTGAAACATAATCTGCTTAGCATTAGTCAATTATGTGATAGTGGATCTAATGTTTCATTGATAAACATATTTTATATGCATAATTTAGCACCTCTCATTGGTCTATTCTTATGAAATTATTGCATATATGAAGTGAAAATTGCATAATTTCTCATATATTGGTTATGTTATTACAAATTGAGCAGAACACCCGAAGGACTATTCAAAGCAGTTGTTGAACCAAAATATCATGAACTTGGATGTTGATATCAGTATAGCTCAAACAGAAGAGAAATGAAGACCTAAACTCAGTGAATTTTAGGTTACATCAAATTCAGGACAAATCAGAAAATTCTTGCTCAAACCTATACTCGGTTATTTGGTGATTTCTCAAGATCTAACCGTTGGATGTAACTGAAATTTTGATATGTCATTAATGACATCATTCTCCATGACTTTCATAGAAATGAAGATTTCCAGATTAGCACCGAAAAAAGTGGGTCAAAATTAGGCAACAAGTTGGTGGCTGTCATTATTGATATAATTTGAGTAGTTTCGGAAAAATGGTTAGACCTCAAGATCCAACCTTTAGATCTGGCTGAATTTTTGACATGTTCTTCACGACTGCATGTGCTACAACTTTCATGAAGGGAAGATTTCCAAATAATGACAGGAGCAATGACGAATTTGGTAATCTTCGGAGCTGAAATTTCAACCCATGTGCAAAGAGATTTGACAAAATTGTAATTGAATAGTTCTAGCATTTGCTTATAAAAGGAAGGCATTTGCCACACTTAAGGGCATCCCATTTTCTGAATTCTCTCATTGTAGTTTGAGTTAGGGGTGAAACTTTGATAAATTGTGAGATTTATACTTTGATTTCAATGTTAGATCTTCCAATTTGTATAAAGTAAATCCCAAAGCTCTTGTAGTTTTGTATAATATATTCTTCATCTTATTCAAGTTTCTTCATCTTGGTCTCTAGTTAAGGTTCTTCCTAGAGTTAGGGGTGAAGCTTTCATAAATTGTGAGATTTATGCTTTGATTTCAAGGTTAGATCTTCCAATTTGTTTAAAGTAAATCCCGAAACTCTAGCCTGTTGTGTTCTTGTTAATACCAACAACCACTTTCATTTCTATCATGCTTTTCACTTGTTCTTTTGGTTCCTTTAATATAATGAGTAGCTAAATTTCTATACTAGGATTGCAATTTGAACTCACACGTAATTTGATTCGTTTATCATATCCAAGAGTAGGTTGATTATCTTGAATTGTTTATCTTACTTGTTCTTAATGCTTTTAATTAATTGGTCATTAATTAAATTGAATTGATAAACCTTAAGCAACTTGACAAAGGGATTTTAGTTTTAGATCTAGGTAAGATAACATATGATCCTTGTGCGAAAGCCTTGAGTTTATATAGGATAGACATATACCTATATGACATATGTAACCATTAATGAAATCGGAACTTAATGAATTCTTGATTATTTGATAGACATAGACATATAGTTTATCATTAATTAAGGATATTTCTATTTGACCATCGAAAGAGGCTTATAGATAAGTTAAGGATTTCTAGTTAACAATTCAGATAATTAATTGATCTTAGATAAAAGTAAGAGAATCAAGTAAAATGTGAGGAATAATTGCAATCATAGGCTTAGTTAATTTGATCATTAAATTCTTCTTCTTGTATACTTTAATTTTTAATCTTTCATAACACTTCCTCTTATTAAGTTGTTTAAATAAGATTGAGTTTTGTAAACTTTTAATAGATAGTTAAATTTAGAATTAATCCATGTGGGTTCGCCACTTTCTTACTATTATATTACTTGAAAATGCTTTGACTAACATTTATTCTGCTAGGTTTGAAAGATTAAGGATGCTTATGTACAAAGGCATCCCTGCTGATATACGCTGGTTAATTGAAGCAAAGGTCCGATTAACAGGTGAATTTTCTGACGCTCTTGTTTCATATATGCCAGGACTAGGTAAAAGTTTATATGCAAAGAAAAGAAGAGCAAAAAGGTTACGGGTCTACTATAAATGTGCAAGATGGACCTGTAACACAAAATGCAGATCACTTGGAATGGTGTCTATAAATCGAGATGACAAAATTAACTTCATTAAGGATGGCATGAGTAAGGAGTCTTTAGATAACATTCTATTGACTCTTGAGACGCATCCTAGTGGAGATGTGCAGGGAGTACTTCTTGATTTATGGCCAATATTCCAAGCTGAACATGAGCGTTATAGTCTTTGGAATCTGACTCAAAAAGACCCTGTTTGCCAATTTTTAAGAAAATTGGAAGAGAAGCCGACCATCGGCCCATAGAGAGCATTGAAGCCGTTACTGGACGTAAAACCAGAGGAAAGTGTGAGCCACAATCACACCAACTGTAAGTATTGCTATTTTGTTTCTTCCCTTCTTTTCTTCTTGTTAAAAAAAAATTAAAAAAAAACCAAAAAAAAAAATATAAAAAAAATTTTTAAAAAAATATAGCCGTATTTTTTTGAAAAGTACTTTGTATATTTTCAAACTTCTCCTGACACATATAGATTAGTCTTTTATCCTAGTTGTATAGCTATTATCATTTCTATGTTTATTTTCAAACTTTCCTGACACGTAAATCTACCCCTCCTTTATAGGTGTAATTATTAGATTTGAGTTTGATTCCTTTAAATATTGCACTTTGCTCTCTTCAGATCATTGATAAGGTGAGAGTACCAAAAAAAGAAGAAGAAGAAAGAGATGGAAGAAACTTCAGTTCGTCGAATCAAAAGTGTTTGTGTTTTTTATGGATCTAATCCTGGAAAGGATAAAGATTTTGTAAATATGGCAAACCATCTTGGTCGAGTGCTAGCTGAGAGAGAAATCCATTTAGTTTACGGAGGAGGTAGTCTTGGGTTAATGGGTTGTGTAGCAACTGCTGCACATTTAGGAGGTGGCAAAGTTCTTGGTATCATTCCCAGTCCTTTAGCCATAGGCAATCCCGCTGGAAAAACCGTAGGGGATGAAGTAATGGTATCATGCATGCACCAACGCATGAACATTATGATAGCAAATGCTGATGCCTTTATTGCCCTACCTGGTGATTTTGGAACTTTGGAAGAGATCTTTCAAATTGCATCCTGGTTATAGCTGAACTTTCACAAAAAACCCATTGGTATATTAAATGTTAATGGATTTTATGACAGTTTGTTTTGTTTTCTTGATCATGCCATGGAACAAAAGTTCATCTCACAAGCGACACGTGAAATTCTTGTAACTGCTGCGACCCTTGAGCAATTGCTCGATCAACTACACGAATTTGTCCCACAACGTGATCCAGCAATGGCTCTACTGAATTGGGAACAAGGCAGCAACAGCAAAAAGCGAAAACTTAATTTGACTTTGTCCTTATGAATTTTTGTTCTCTCTTATGGTTTTAGTTTTTTTTGTAATTTTTCTTATTTCAGGCTCAATTTGCAGTTTTCTGGTAAGATCTTCTACACTCCACCTATCTTCATTTTAGACATTGGGGACAATGTCTTAAATTAGTTGGGGGGAAGGATAGTTGACATTGTCATGCCATGTACATATTTTGTTTAAAAGTTTTTTTTTTAAAAAAACTAACCAGTTAATTTTTGTTGTTACTAACTTATTAAATGTATGATGGCAGAGTAAGGAGTAATTTTACTCTTGAGACGCATCTCAACTTGCATTGCATAGTAGGTCTAAAAACAGTTTGTTCTTGTATATTGATATATAAAAAATAAAAAACAAAAAAAAGAGATTAATTTTGATCTTTTCGATTAATTTTGATGCAAGCATGTGCTGATTTGTAGCTTAGTTGATGATAAAAGTATGCAAAACAATTTATAGTTGAATTATTTTTCAAAATTCGTGATATACATGTATATATGACTATGGATATTAGGAAGAAGGCATGTTTGAATTGAATAAATGTTTCATACCTTTGTGAGTTTTGGGCTTGTCCAAGTTTGATACTTATGCTCGATTTATTGTCATTCATGAGTGATGTCAATTATGGATTTATTTTCTAGAACTTGCACTGAATCAATTTGAGATTATATTGGTCTGTATGTTACATAAAAATGATAGAGGCAATTTTCTTGACTTAGCTACTTTGGCCAAATAAGCCTACCTTACATTTATCCCATTGTTAACCCCCTTTGAGCCTATTTTCCCTTTTTGTTGTGCTTAGCTTTTACAAGCCTTCAGTGAAAAACCATGTTTTATTTCACCTTAGGGAATAAGAGAGCATTGGTTTTCCTAAATTGGAGGAATTCTTTTGGTTGCACTGATTTAAGTGTGGGGGAATTGGTGTGCTGATGCGAAATGTTTGGTAAAAAAGAAAAAAAAAGAAAAAAAGAAAGAGAGAGAGAGAAAATAAAGCCAAAAGGTTGTTAAAAAAAATGGAAGGAATGTGTGAAGAGAATGTACATTTTAGGGTTTTTGGTAAAAGTTTATGATTTCTACTTGAGTTACTCTGCAATGATTTTTATTCTCTTTGGTTTTTAACTTGTTATTATCCATATTGTTCCCTTCCTTCACCTTATAACCTCATTACAACCTTTTTGAAAGACCTCTTGATTTGTGAAATTTATTTGATCTAAGTAGTGGAGAATTGATGTATGTGCAAGCATATGGTAAAATACTTTCATAATTTGACTGAGTTGAGCGCAAACAGATAACCTAAAAACTTTGTGTGATTTGAGCGTCATTTGTGAGGAATTTTACTCGATTTGAATATGCCTATTTCTAATTAAAGCATGATTATGCTATGTATATTTTACTCTCAATTGATTTGATTCAACTATACTTTGTTATGCATATTTGAATTTGATACAATGCTTGTATTTAAAAATTAATTGAATTGATGAAGTATTACATATTTGTGGGTATCATCCTGGTAAACCCTCACGAGACTATAACTCGTCTACTAGGGACACCTAGGGGTTTAAAGGCTTGTGGCACATGCTAAGTGCCATCGTGTTTTCCTACGAAAGTGAATTAGATTATGTATAATCAATTTTTATTCTTTTAGTTTAATATTAGGTTGTTTCTTGTTTGAGGACAAACAACAAGTCAAGTGTGGGGGGATTTGATAAACATATTTTATGTGCATAATTTAGCACCTCTCATTGGTCTATTCTTATGAAATTATTGCATATATGAAGTGAAAATTGCATATTTCCTCATATATTGGTTATGTTGTTACAAATTGAGCAGAACACCCGAAGGACTATTCAAAGCAGTTGTTGAACCAAAATATCATGAACTTGGATGTTGATATCAGTATAGCTCAAACAGAAGAGAAATAAAGACCTAAACTCAGTGAATTTTGGGTTACATCAAATTCAGGACAAATCAGAAAATTCCTGCTCAAACCTATACTCGGTTATTTGGTGATTTCTCAAGATCTAACCGTTGGATGTAACTGAAATTTTGATATGTCATTAATGACATCATTCTCTATGACTTTCATAAAAATGAAGATTTCCAGATTAGCACCGAAAGTGGGTCAAAATTAGGCAACACTTTGGTGGCTGTCATTATTGATATAATCTGAGTAGTTTCGGAAAAATGGTCAGAGCTCAAGATCCAACCTTTAGATTTGGCTGAATTTTTGACATGTTCTTCACGACTGCATGTGCTACAACTTTCATGAAGAGAAGATGTCCAAATTATGATAGCAGCAATGACGAATTTGGTAATCTTCGGAGCTGAAATTTCAACCCATGTGCAAAGAGATTTGACAAAATTGTAATTGAATAGTTCTAGCCTTTGCCTATAAAAGGAAGGCATTTGCCACACTCAAGGGCATCCCATTTTCTGAATTCTCTCATTGTAGTTTGAGTTAGGGGTGAAACTTTGATAAATTGTGAGATTTATACTTTGATTTCAAGGTTAGATCTTCCAATTTGTCTAAAGTAAATCCCAAAGCTCTTGTAGCTTGTATAATATATTCTTCATCTTATTCAAGTTTCTTCATCTTGATGTCTAGTTAAGGTTCTTCCTAGAGTTAGGGGTGAAGCTTTCATAAATTGTGAGATTTATGCTTTGATTTCAAGGTTAGATCTTCCAATTTGTTTAAAGTAAATCCCGAAACTCTAGCCTGTTGTGTTCTTGTTAATACCAACAACCACTTTCATTTCTATCATGCTTTTCACTTGTTCTTTTGGTTCCTTTAATATAATGAGTAGCTAAATTTCTATACTAGGATTGCAATTTGAACTCACACATAATTTGATTCGTTTATCATATCCAAGAGTAGATTGATTATCTTGAATTGTTTATCTTACTTGTTCTTAATGCTTTTAATTAATTTGCCATTAATTAAATTGAATTGATAAACCTTAAGCAACTTGACAAAGGGATTTTAGTTTTAGATCTAGGTAAGATAACATATGATCCTTGTGCGAAAGCCTTGAGTTTATATAGGATAGACATATACCTATATGACATATGTAACCATTAATGAAATCGGAACTTAATGAATTCTTGATTATTTGATAGACATAGACATATAGTTTATCATTAATTAAGGATATTTCTATTTGACCATCGAAAGAGGCTTATAGATAAGTTAAGGATTTCTAGTTAACAATTCAGATAATTAATTGATCTTAGATAAAAGTAAGAGAATCAAGTAAAGTGTGAGGAATAATTGCAATCCTAGGCTTAGTTAATTTGATCATTAAATTCTTCTTCTTGTATACTTTAATTTTTAATCTTTCATAACACTTCCTCTTATTAAGTTGTTTAAATAAGATTGAGTTTTGTAAACTTTTAATAGATAGTTAAATTTAGAATTAATCCCTGTGGGTTCGACACTTTCTTACTATTATATTACTTGATTTACGATAACGTATACTTGCGTTCTGATATACCACATGATTCATTCAATTAAGGAGAATGTATAGTTAAAAACTCTGATGGATCCATACTCTTCACTGCTAAAAGGCAAAACAATCTCTATAAAATTGACTTGGAAGATCTTTCAGATCAAAATGTATCATGTCTAGTATCCATAAAAGGAGAACGGTGGATATGGCACAAGAAGCTTGGTCATGCAAGCTTGAGGTTAATCTCCAAGCTAAATAAGCATAACCTCGTAAGAGGACTACCAAAGCTTGTGTACAAATCAGACGTTCTCTGTGAAGCATGTCAAAAGGGGAAACAAATCAAAAACTCGTTTGAGTCCAAAAACATCGTTTCCACCTCTAGACCACTAGAATTGTTACATCTTGATCTATTTGGTCCAACAAGAACTTCTTCACTAAATGGAAAGAAATATGGATTGGTCATAGTAGATGATTATACTAGATGGACATGGGTTATGTTTCTAGCTCACAAGGATGAGTCTTTCAAAGTTTTCTCTATTTTCTTTAAAAGAATTCAAAATGAAAAAGGCATGTGTATTAACTCAATCCGAAGTGATCATGGAGGAGAATTTGAGAATGAGAGCTTCCAATTGTTCTGTGAAGAAAACGGTATTCTTCACAACTTCTCTTTCCCAAGAACACCACAACAAAATGGTATGGTAGAAAGAAAAAATAGATCTCTTCAAGAGATGGCTAGAACAATGCTCAATGACAACTCAATCTCCAAACACTTCTAGGCTGAAGCTATTAACACTGCATGTTATATTCAAAATAGAATATATATTAGACCTCTTTTAAACAAGACTCCTTATGAATTGTGGAAAGGACGAAAACCCAACATCTCTTATTTTCATTCTTTTGGCTGTCAATGCTTTATCTTGAATACTAAGGATTCTTTAGGAAAGTTTGATGCTAAAGTTGACTCTGGTATCTTCTTAGGATACTCAGAAACATCTAAAGCATATAGAGTATATAACTCTCGCTTTTTAACTGTTGAAGAATCTGTTCATGTTAAATTCAATGACAAAAAGCCTGATAATGATTTGTCAGAGCTAGATGAGTCTTTTGCAGAGTTAAACCTAAATGACAAAGGAGAAGGATCAACTACTCTATACAAAGAAGCATTGGACGATGAAAGAAAAGAAGAAACAACTGATGGTCAAAGAAGTTGGCACTTCAAAACTTATCATCCAGAACACCAAATCATTGGTAATCCAGATGATAAAGTGCGTTGACAAGAGGTTGTCGAGACCTCGTCAAATAATAAAAATTACCGGTTCACAAAATAATTTGTAGTATAAAGCATGAACCGAATCGTCTCTCAAGGATCCAATATAACAAAGATTTAATCAGATCAAGATAAATAAAAAGGGGGTTTTGATGATTTATAAGATTGAAAAAAGTACAAGAATTAAAGTTGTAAACAAATTTAAAGAAGCAACCAATCCAAGGAAATTTACCGATCTTGAGTTTAACTCATCATTGATCACAAGGAATTCACTTAATTGCTAACCATGTTCTTGGCCTTAGATCACATCAAGAACCCCTAACATGATCCAAGAATTCTTTACTAGATAAGCATCTAGGATTTGATTAACCAAGGTTAGATAAAGTAAGCACCATCCAACATAGATTAACTTAAGATCTAGAATTTAACCAAGCTAAACAATCTATCAAAAAGCTTTAATGTATTGTTTAATCTTTGTGATCCTCTTTGAATACATGATAATAAAGCTATTACCACATCAACATCTAAATCAAATTAAGCAATTTAATCTAGATAAAAATCAAAAGAGGAAGAAAAGAAACTTGAATAACAATTAAGCAATATGAACAAGCAAAACAAGATCTCCAAATTAAACAACAAGATGGCTAATCCCTTGGATTGATTATGAGAGTCTAGCCTTCCATGGTTGGGAAGGAAGAACTCAGAATTTAAAGAACAAAAACGAAATTGCAAAGAGAATGGAGAAGAAGAGAAAGAAAACTCTTACAAATACACAAACTTTCTTCAAACTTACTTCAAAATTGAATCTAACTTACTTCAAATTCAATGAATGATAATACAAAGAGATTGGCTCTATTTATACTAATCCTAGAAGCCAATTTGTACATGTACATAATCTGAATACAAGCTATAAAAACAAGGAAATTGTCAAATATGGAAGCTTGATGCATGGTAGGTGGGTTGGTGCATGGTAGGTGGGTTGGTGTATGGTTGGTGGCTTTTAGTCAACAACTCTTATCCGATTTCTGGCTTCAAATTCATCACCTAGACGGTGCATTTTGGCTTGGATGTCTCTCATCAAAGTTGTAGCCAGTTGTCTCCTTGAAAATCTCCAATTTGAATCATGTCATTTGGACTTTTATAACTCCAGAAATTCCAAAAACACTGCACCTACCTCAAGTTAGGTTGGAAGAACGTGTTTCCAAATTCAGACCAACTTGTAGCTTCATTATCATGCCTAAAATGACATCTATTGACAAAATGGTCTTCAGTGAAGTTGGAGATATGGGTCTTATCTTTCAAATGACCAAGTTTCAGCCCAAGAGGATGCCTATAACTCACTATGTAGTCCAATATGTGCACACTGCCTAGATTTTCCTGACAGCAAACCCACTCTGCATTGCAGGGATGTTTTGGACCCTTAGAATTCCGATCCAGCTCTTGAGTTCTTCATGAAACTTGTAGAGTATTGTCTTAGCTTTCCAAAGACACCAAGATCACCTCAATTGGATCACCGAGTCCCAAGTTATGGCCTAACCAAGGAAGAAAGGTCAAAATGCATCAAAATCCGAAAATTATTCAATATTTGCATTAAAGCCCAATGAAGCCCAACAACATTAAACTCATCTAAAGTACTAATATTGGGCACAATAAACATCTAATAATGCCTAATACAAAGCTAACATAAGTGTCTCAAATTGATTGATATTGCGTACAAGATCTACCTTCAGAGAATACTCAAATGTAGCCTTCATCTCTGAAATGGAGCCAAGAAAAATAGAAGAAGCACTGAAGGACGAAGGATGGATCTTAGCCATGCAAGAAAAGCTAAATCAATTTAAAAGAAACAATGTTTGGACGCTGGTTCAAAAGCCTAAAGACAAGTCCATCATCGACACAAAATGGATATTCAAAAACAAATTGGACGAAGATAGTAAGGTTGTGGGAAACAAAGCAAGGTTAGTAGCCCAATATTACTCACAACAAGAAGGTATTGATTTCACTGAAACTTTTGCTCCTGTAACTAGATTAGAAGCCATATGCATCTTACTTTCATTTACTGCTCATCATAGCATGAGGCTTTATCAAATGGATGTAAAAAGTGCGTTTCTAAATGATATAATCAATGAAGAAGTTTTCGTTAATCAACCACCTGGTTTCGAGGATCAAAATTTCCCTGGGCATGTTTTCAAATTGAAAAAGGCCTTGTATGGATTAAAACAAGCTCCTCGAGCCTGGTATGAAAGGTTAAGCACGTTTTTAAAAGAATGCGGTTTTTCTAGAGGAAAAGTTGACACTACTCTTTTTCGCAAAGACAAAAACTCGAAATTCATTATAGTTCAAATTTATGTTGATGATATTACTTTTGGAGCTACTGATGAATCTCTTTGCAAGGATTTCTCCAATCTGATGCATAAAGAGTTCGAAATGAGCCTAATGGTAGAATTAAAATTCTTTCTGGGTTTGCAAGTGAAGCAGACATTGGACGAAATCTACATCCATCAGACAAAATACACAAATGAACTTCTGAAAAAATTCAAGTTGGACGATTGCAAAACTATGAGCACACCAATGCATCTATCGTCCACACTAAGATTGGACGATAAAGATAAAAAGGTGGACGAAAAGGTATACAGAGGTATGATCAGATCACTCTTATATCTCACTGCGTCCAGACCTGATATAATGTTTAGTGTGTGTCTTTGTGCACGTTTTCAATCTGATCCTAGAGAGTCACACTTAATTGCTGTAAAAAGAATTTTCAGATACTTGAAAGGAACTACTAATCTGGGTTTGGTATTTAAGAAATCTCGTAAGTATAGATTAGTTGGTTTTTGTGATGCTGGAGATAGAATCGAAAGGAAAAGTACAAGTGGAGGATGTCACTTCATTGGAGGAAATCTAGTATCTTGGTCCAGCAAGAGACAAAGCACAATTGCCCTCTCAACAGCTGAAGCTGAATATATTTCTGCGTCTAATTGTTGCTCTCAACTACTTTGGATCAAACATCAATTAGAAGATTACAACGTCTTTGAAAGTAAGATTCCTTTACTATGTGATAATACTGCTGCAATTAACTTATCAAAAAATCCTATACTACATTCAAGGGCAAAACACATTGAAATCAAACATCACTTTATAATAGATTATATTCAAAAAGGTGTGTTTGATATTCAATATGCAGATACAAATCATCAATGGGCAGACATTTTCACAAAACCCCTATCAGAGGATAGATTCACTCTTATTCAAAAATATCTAAGTATGCATTTTGTAAAGAATTGATACTTCTTGCGTCCATTGAAGATCTGCGTCTAAAATGCTTTGCACTTGTTAAATAGTGAGGTAAAATTCTTGATAAGACATACATCATTTGCATTTATTTTGTTTGAAACTTTTCAAATTTCCCAAGCTGAGTCAGTTTTTGAAAGGTCACGGAAGTTACTTTTTACTGCGGACGTGACAGTTGCTTTTAATACACATTTAATGTGTCTTTTTTTTTTATAAAAAAAAACGATTCGTTTACCTTCAGAAACCTTTCTGTGTAAGATTTGCCTTCTACTATAAATATTTTCTTTCTTTTCAAAATCAAAATTTTATGCCTTTAAGCCTTGAAAGAAACCCTTTGAAAAAAGAACCTCAGCAAATTTCTCTCTCTCTCTCTCTCTCTCAAGTTCTCTATTCCTTAACCCTGAGAAATGGCCGGAGGAAATACCCTTGATGTTGAAAGAGTCGAGGTATCGGTCGAATACTCGTTCCAAACTTCGAATCCTAGCAGAATGTGGGGTCGATATCAAAGAGTGTCTTGTCGGTGCTGGCTGGGATAATTACTTCAGAGAACCAGTGGAGGTTTATTCGGATTTGGTAAAGATGTTATGGAAAGACGCCTCTGTGCCTGCAACTGAGGTCAGGGGGTGTGTGCTGGGAAAACCTGTTATTGTTTCAGAGGTAACCATCTCAAACGCCACCCAGTGTTAGTTGGAAGGAGCCGCCATCACTTCAGACTGGGAGAAAGCTTTTGGGGGGACAGATGATGTCCTTGACACCTTACTAAAGGAGTCATCTACGGGGAAAATAACTGCATCCAAGATGAATGACAAGGCAAGAGTATTGCATCAACTTCTGAACAATGCAGTACTCCACAAGGCAGGGTCCAAAGATTCAGTCTCTACAGTTCATGCCTTCTGCCTGTGTCATCTGATACTGTGTCAACAGATCAATCTGCCTTCCCTGCTGTTTAAAAACTTTAAGAAAAGTGTACAAGGAAAAGGGAAGAAGACTACCATCTCCTATGGTGTCCTCCTAACCAAGATCTCGAGAGATCAAGGTATCTTTAGTCCCCATGAGACTAAAGATGTTGAAGAGAAGAAGAGGATCTTTGGACGGATCCAAGAGCAACAAATCTTTGGACGAAGCAATCTGTTAAGGATGAAACTTCAGAGCGTCCAAGATTTTCTGAACCAGAAAGAGCCTCTAAAGACTGCAAAGGCTGAGAGTCCAAAGCAGAAGTCACCATCTGTCCAAGCCATTCCAAAGAGAAGACTCATAATGGACGATGACTCTGACGATAACCAACCTATCGCTAAAAGGATGAAGGTTGCGTCCATTGCGAGCAGTCCAAAGGGAACAAGGACGAAGCTACCCATCACAAGGAAACCCTCCTCCAAGCTTGCGTCCATTCCTAAGGAACCCCTTCCTACCACTACCTCTTCCTCCACTTTACCTTCTTCTCAACCAGAACCTCAAACCTCTTTCCCAACCTCTCCAATCATTTCCTCTCCCTTAAACACTGAACCTTCTTCTCAAACTCACATAATACCTTTCAAACCTTCTTCACCTTCACCCCCACATTATTCCTCTCTAGTAATCCAAGGACTCTTCTCTCTCACTCACAACAAGACGCTCCCGATGCTATGATGGTTGTTCTACAAAGGTTCATATCTTCCCTAGTGAACTCACCTTCAAACCAATCACTTTAGAAGAAATTGATCGGTTTGCGAGTCCATTTGACACCATCTTTGTCAGTGTCATCAAGGGGAGTCTTCTGTTGAAGGATTTGAGATTTGTACCTCCTTCTCTGATCATCTCTTCTAAAACTGCCATCAAGATTCAGCCTAATCGGGTTTGTCCAAGGTTGCCTATGGTGGATTTGAATAAAAACAAAGATTTGAAAAAAATACAGAAGCCAAGCCACCTTTCCCAAACCTTCCTATTTCAAACCAAATTTTAGAATCCAAAGTTCCTCTGATGTTGATGTTGATTTCTTGTGGCAAGTTTCAAATAAAGGAGAAGCAGAGGAGAACGAGGCCAAGACTTTCTGGGAAAAGCACATATGGGATTATGAGCAACAAGCGCATTCTTCAGGTCTAAGCGATGAAGATAAGGAAGATACTATAACGGTGCCTGGTCAGAGCTTCCAGTGTTTTCGTCTTATCTTTATGGTAGATGATATTCTTGGGCTACCTCTAAACTCGCCATTACCAATAATCTTTTCTTGTCCAAGCTATGTCTTTGGACCTCCTTCTGACAACATAGGCAGACCTTATCCCTGGGATCAAATGTTTGGATATCGAAGAGATCCTCTTCCTTGGGATTTTGATCTTCCTCTGTCTGAAGACGAAGTTGAATCTGTTGAGCAGCAAATGGAAGTGGCCCTTCCTGCTACCACCACTGAGTTAGTTATTTTGGAACTACAACCTCCTGCTGAAACTCTCACCCAAGTGCCCCCAGCTTTTCAGGCCTATGTGAATAATCAAATGGACTTAATGTACAAGAGAGTTGAAGACCTCCTCAAATCTCTTTTTCAGCAAGGGCCTCCTCCTCCTCCACCTTCTTCCTCTTAAATTTTTTTATATAGCCAAAAAAAATTTCATTTTTTTTGACAATGATGTCTTTCTTCCTTTTGTCTGATGACAAAGGGGGAGAATAATGAGAATTTGATTTGCCACGAACTTGATTTGTCAATTATACTGATTCAATGAAATTGTGAACTATTATATTATCCTAGTTGTTTTATTACTCTTGTCTCGTCTATTCTTTTGCCCATATAGTAGTAAATTCAAATACCAAATATAATTGCATTAATTGAAATTGTGACTACTCTACTAATACACTGTGTTGTTGTGAAGGATTTGCTCTAAAATATTAGCATGGTTATTTCTTTTCAAAAGGTATTGTCTCTGTTAACGTTTACATGCTCTTGAAATTTTTTTGTAAAAATAAATTTCTTGTATTGCATCCAACAGACTCTGCGTCCATTTCTTTGAAATGTTTTTCTTAGGGGGAGCAAATAATGTTTTAAAAAGAATCTGTGTTCAATCAAATTAATAGTTTTGTCATCATCAAAAAGGGGGAGATTGTTGAAACCAAAATCTTTTAAAAAAGGTTTAGCACTAATGTCAAAAAGCTGTAGCTTTTCCTGTTTAAGTTTTGAGGATAACAAAAATATTTATTAAGTTTGAACAAGTAAGTGTTTCGACAGAGTGTTTCATTAAAACTGAAATTCCTTTATATATTGACTCTGTTGCTGTTAATTGAGGAATTCTTTAATGAGTTTTTTTTAAGAGCAAAATAGCTTCTTAAAATAAACTATTTGATAGTCTGCGTTCAATCTGTTTTCTGCGAAATCTCTTATTTACGTCCATTCTACTTATATTATTACTATTGGTGCGTCCAATGTTTGCATTCATATACTGGTACTATTTTATTGGTTAGTTCAATACTATCCTATTACCAAAGCTCAGACTCAAAACACTTTTACAAAGTTCAAGCTCAAGCTCTTGTCCAAAGTTAAAATTCAAAAGTGAAGAACTGTTCCTCATTAAATGTTAGAAAAGAACTCTGACAACTCATGGCAACAGAAGAAGTCAACTGAGCCGCTTTTTGCTGACATTGTCTAACAACTACAAAGACCAACAAATAAGGAACTTTCTGCGATCTCAGACAAATCACAACTTTGTTATCACCTGATTGGAAATCTCTGATAATCAAAGTCACATTTCAGAAGAAGCTCATCACAATATCAGTCGATGCATTTAATGCTACTTAAAACGGTAATAAATGTTTCCATTAGACGACGTAGCTTATGAAGTCTGCTCAAATTGTTCTTACATATAAAAAGAAGAAACAACACTAGAAGAAACAGATTTTTTGCCCAAGCAACTTACAAAGACTAAAAAGCTTTATCTCTTCTTGGAATTCTTTTCACTTGTAAAAAGGTTAAAGTCTTGAGATCAATTGTCTATTCTCATTTTATAGTGAGTTTCAAACTCAAGCTTTCATCATCTTCTACTTATTCATCTTAGTGTTGTAAGCCTGAAGAGGCTGGGTATAAAAAATACTGGTGTGGTTGAACCTGAAGAGGTTGAAAATCCTTCTGGTTGAAGGGATTGGACATAGCTCTCAGTTGGTGAGAGTGAACCAGGATAAATCTCTGGTGTAAGCTTCTCTTCTCTTCTAGTGTGTTTTATTATTTCCACTAACTTCTGGGGTTTACCATTGTGTTTATTAACAAAGTTTTTAAATTGGTTCTTCGAAGTTCTTAACTGCTTCCTTAAAAATCTCTCCAAAATCCTTAGAGTCCAATAGGACTGAGAAGTCTTGTTTTTACGTTATTTGCTTGTTAACCTTTAACCTTCGTTTTGTTCAATCTGTTGTTAAAAGAAAAAGTTTTTAAAAAGGGTTAAGAAACACAATTCAACCCCCCTTCTTGTGTTTTACTTGGTTATTTCAGAGACTATATGCAAGACTGGATATTACAAAAATGATATCCTAAATTGTAATTGTCAATATTATTTAATTATTCTATACTAAGGACTTTCCCGTGAAGAACGTGACACTGCTAGCCGTTAAGTTAAGACCTAGGTGAATAATTGCCATATTCCCCAGTTTTTTTTTTATGTAAATTCATTTGTCATTTCTTAATGTTAATGATAATAATTTGGCATTTAGATATATATATATATATATATGAAAGGAACTCGTTACCATAAATTATCATTACAAAATCTTAAATCTTTTAATCAATGAAGTTATCATTGTAAATCTTTAATCTTTAATAAATGGCATAAACCTTTGATATTATAATTATTATAATTTATTCAGATTTATCCCAAATCTTATAAGAAAATTTTTTATTTTGTTAAGATTTATTGTAAATTTTATTCAAAATTATTGTAACTTTATATAGATACATTATAAATTTTATCCATATTAATATTAATTTGATTCAGATTTACAAAAGTTATGGTAACTTTATTTAAAGTCGTAATTTTATTCAAGATTCAACATTATGATAACTTTACTAGAAATAATTACCTAAAATTATTATAACTTTATTAAGATTTATTGTGAATTTTATTAAAGTTATTGTATCTTTAAACATATCTATTATAACTTATATCTAAAACTAATGTAACTTTTGTCAAATTTATTGTACATTTTATCAAATCTATTGTCACTTTATTCAAATTTATTTTAAATCTAATCTAAAATTATTATAACTTTATTCAGATTTATTGAAAATTTTATTTAAAATTATTATAACTTTGTTCAGAGTTGTAAATTTTATTCATATTAATGTAATTATATTTAGATTAGTTGTAACTTTTATAAAAAAATTATGGTACTTTATTCAAAGTCATAATTTTATTCAAGATTTAACATTATAGTAACCTTAATGGAAAAAATTATCTAAACTTATTGTAACTTTGTTCAAATTTATTGTGAATTTTATTGAAGTTATAGTAACTTTTATCATATCTATTATGAATTTTATCTAAAACTATTGTAACTTTATACAAACACATTGTAAATTTTATCCATACTAATATAACTTTATTTAGATTTATTGTAACTTTTATAAAAAATTATGTTAACTTTATTAAAAGTCGTAATTTTTTCAAGAGTCAACATTATGCTAACTTTAATGGAAATTTTGAAATAAAAAAATGAAACATGAGAAGGGGGTTAAATTGTGTTTCTTAACATTTTGGAAAACTTTTCTTAAAATAGTTCTCAGAACAAAACTTTGCAAAATAGATTTGATGAATAAAAACATTTTACGTAGTCCGTTGGAAGCTAAAAGGTTTTAACAAAATTTTGGACGCAAACAGAAAAAATATAAGTTCAAATAAAATGCGTTGTTAGGAGCAACAAAGGCAATCCTCAAACATTAGCAAAAGCACAGTAAAGCAAGGTAAGGGCAGAGAAGATCACACAAAATTTTTATATTGGTTTACTCTCACAACCCGAGAGTTATATCCAGTCCCTTCTACTTTAAGGATTTTCACTAATCTTCACAAAGATTACAAGTATTCTTCACACTGCCTCTTTAGGCTTACAACCAAGTATTTTTAACCTCTTCAGGTTCTAACTGTGAACTCACTATGCTTAAAGGATTTTGATGATAACAAGAAGTGACTTGCAATGAAGAACAAGCCCAAGTTTCATTGAAGATTTTCTACTGACTTTGATTCTTTGTAAAGAGTAAAAAGTTATTTATTGCTTAAAGCTCTTGAACCTTTAAAATATCCCTTAGCATAAAAGAAAACTTTTTTATGAAAATCAAAGTGATGGTGGAAAGTTGTTTGAAAAGCTCTTCGTAATATTTTCAATTTGTTTGAAAAATGTTTTGGTTTCAATCTTTTTTGTTTGAAAAGCCAAGATTAAGATTTTGGGGTCTTGTATTCGGATACAAGTCTTTGTATCCGAATATCAATCCTTGAAAATTTAAATTTTGGCTCCTGAAAGCCAAATATCAGGATACAAGCCTTTGGTATCCGGATATTTGTCTCCAAAGGCAAATCAACTCTGAAATATTCGGATACAACATTATGATATCCAGATATCACGCTCCAGTAGCTAAAACACTTTTTTGATATCAAGATATAGCTTTCAGATATCAGGATATCTTATCCAAATATTAGGATACAAGCTTGGATATCAGGATATCTCAATCAGATATCAGGATATCATATCCAAATATTAGGATACAAGCTTGGATATCAGGATATTTTTTTCTTGGCTAAACCCAGAAATTAGAATATTCAAATACAATGTTCAAATATCAGGATATTGATTACGTGAAACTCATTTATAACGACTAGTTTTCGCATTTAATGGATTCCAACCACCACCAACGGCTCTAATATGATATAAGGTATTTATCCTAACACTTGAGGAGTTAATAAACTGAACAACCACTCTGAAATCAATAATTGAGAGTATTTAACTCCCTTCATTCTTGAAATACTCTGTTATTGAGCTTTAGTGATATCATCTCTTTACCCATCATTCTTCAAGTTGTATATCTGCACTTTTGAGAGTATCAAACGCTTCAAACACTTATTTTTCGTGTAAGAATCCAAGGGTAGGTGTCCCTTGTTGTAATTGAGTGAGACTTTTGCACAAAGAGGATGGAGGATCCCAAACTAGTGAAGAGTGCTTTGTTTTTGTAAGGGTTTATCAAGCACCCAAGTTAGAAGCTTAAAGTATAGTGGAAATCTCGGGTGGACGATCTCGAGGACTGGATGTAGATCACACAGAGTGATTGAACCAATATAAATCTTGTTTGCACTCTCTCTTTTCTACACTCTTTACTTATTAAAGCTTTACTTTTATATCCTGTTTTACTTGATGCTTCCATTCTTGATAAGTTGTTCTCTAGATTATACTAGTGTAGTGTTATTATTTGCATTAGTCTATACCTCCCTTAAGACTATTGATTCAATAAAATTAGTACCAGTGAAGCATTTGTGAAAAGTTTTGTAAAAATTTTTAGAACTCAATTCACCCCCTTCTTGAGTTATTGAAGTCACTTGGTAACACTAACAACAAGTATTCTTTCTAACAAGCCTCTTTAGGCTTACCACATGGTTATAAGAAAAGTGTTTGAGAACATTAACGATCAATTCATGATAAGTGAGGATAAAAATAAGCTCAAAATAAGATGAAAAACTATATACAAGAGTGATCAATCAATTTGAGACACTTATGTTAGCTTTGTATTAGGCTTTATTAGATGTTTATTGTGTCCAATATTAGTATTTTAGATGAGTTTAATGTTGTTGGGCTTCATTGGGCTTTAATGCAAATATTGAATAATTTTTGGATTTTGATGCATTTTGACCTTTCTTCCTTGGTTAGGCCATAACTTGGGACTCGGTGATCCATTTGAGGTGATCTTGGTGTCTTGGGAAAGTTAAGATAAAGCTCTACAAGTTTCATGAAGAACTCAAGAGCTGGATCGGAACTCTAGGGGTCCAAAATATCCCTGCAATACAGAGTTGGTTTGCTGACACAGAAATCTAGGCAGTGTGCACATATTGGAATACATAGTGAGCTATAGGCCTCGTCTTGGGCTGAAACTTGGCCATTGGAAAGACAAGACCCATATCTCCAACTTCACTGAAGACTATTTAGTCAATAGATGTGGTTTTAGGCATGATTATGAAGCTATAAGTTGGTTTGAATTTGGAAACACGTTCTGCCAACCTAACTTGAGGTAGGTGCAGTGTTTTTGACATATCTGGAGTTCTAAACGTCCAAATGGTATGATTCTAATTGTAAAATTTCAAGGAGACAACTGGCTACAACTTTCATGAAGACCTCTAAGCCAAAATGCACCATCTAGGTTATGAAAATCAAGCCAGAAGTCGGATAACAGTTGCTGACTAAAAGCCACCAACCATACCCCAACCCACCAACCATGCACCAACCCACCAACCATGCATCAAGCTTCCATATTTGACAATTTCCATATTTTTATAACTTGTATTCAAATTATGTACATGTACAAATTGGCTTCTAGGATTAGTATAAATAGAGCCAATCTCTTTGTATTATCATTCATTTTTCAATTTTAAGTAAGTTTCAAGAAAGTTTGAGTATTTGTGAGAGTTTTCTTTCTCTTCTTCTCCATTCTCTTTACAATTTTGTTCTTTTATTTCTGAGTTCTTCCTTCCCATCCATGGAAGGCTGGCTCTCATAATCAATCCAAGGGATTAGCCATCTTGATGTTTAATTTGGAGATCTTGTTTCGCTTGTTCTTATTGCTTAATTGTTATTCAAGATTCTCTTCTTCCTCTTTTGATTTTTATCTAGATTAAATTGCTTAATTTGATTTAGATGTTGATGTGATAATAGTTTTATTATCATGTATTCAAAGAGGATCACAAATATTAAACAATATATTAAAGCTTTTTGATAGATTGTTTAGCTTGGTTAAATTCTAGATCTTAAGTTAATCTATGTTGGATGGTGCTTACTTTATCTAACCTTGGTTAATTAAATCCTAGATGCTTATCTAGTAGAGAATTCTTGGATCATGTTAAGGCGTCTTGATATGATCTAAGGCCAAGAACATGGTTAGCAATTAAGTGAATTCCTTGTGATCAATGATGGATTAAACTCAAGATCGGTAAAATTTCCTTGGATTGGTTAATTTGTTAATTACTTTCATTTAATTCAATTAGTGTATTATATTTTCAAATCATCAAAACCCCCTTTTAATTATCTTGATATGATTAAATCTTTGTTCTTTTTGGATCCTTGAGAGACGATTCGGTTCATGCTCTATACTACAAATTAGTTTGCGAACCGGTAAATTTTATTTATTTGACGGGTCTCGACAACCTCTTATCAAAGAGTTTATAAACGTGTAGTACAAATTCAGATTTTCAATGCTTTTTCTCTTGTAATTGTATCTATTTCAATCTCTCGAAGACTTCATTTATTTATAGGCTTGTGAGCATGAGCTTGTCTTCATATGCTTCTCCGTCCAAAGGTAATAAATATTACCGTTCTGGTGAGCATTAAATGCTTAATAATACTTATAGCGTGTTGATCTTCTTCTGAAAAGTGGACGTGGTTATCAAAGTTGCTTGGAAATGTTAATATCTTTATACTAACTCTTCTGAACGAGCAGAAAGTTCTTATTTGCTGGTCATTTATAAAGTTTAGGTAAGACAATGCTAGCGTACAAAGTTTGACTTTGAAAGTCGTGTACTTATCAGAGATCCCATCAGCAGTTAATGCATTTTATCTTATTTGTATTTGAATTTGATTTGGACAAATATACTTGAGAGTAGAAGAATTGAGATAAAACTTTGGACGATTCAATAAAAAAATGTAAAATAGTACAAATCATATTGGACGCACGTAAATAAAGCGTTAAGTTTGTCTTTAACCAAAATTTGTCTGAGTCCAAAATGTTTATAAAAGATTTACACCTAATATTTAATATTGGACTTTCATAAACATTAACTAAATCTTATAAGTTTGATTTAAAACTTATTTATTCATTCTAATTTAATATTCTTATTATTTTCAAAACTTTGAGGAGTTTAAATACTTGAAATATTTTGGTTCCAACATCAATTACTTGATCTCGTCTTTGGTTCCAATAAAAAAATTTTCTAAAATTACTGTATCTTTGTTGAGATTTATTGTCAATTTTATCTAAGTTATTGTAACTTTAAACAAACCAATTATAATTTTTATCTAAATTTATTGTAACTTTAGTCAAATTTATTGTAAATTAAATTAAAATTATTTTCATTTTATTTGAATTTATTTAAAATATTATCTAAAATTATTGTAATTTTATTTAGAAATGGGTGTTCTTGATTCTTAGGGATGAAAATGAGCTTTCCAAGATACTAATACTATAGGATTGAAGAAGAGATCATAGTGATCAATAACCATCATAACAACTTAGGCCAAAAGATGCATAAAAATACTTACTTTTGGACCTTGAACCTTGAAGCAAGCTTTGGCTATGGAACTTAGCAATCTTTGGAGAAGATGACCAAATGGTCTTCTCCCCCTTAGGGCCAGCTCACTTAAGAAAGAGGGAGGGGGTGTGAATTGTCCATTTTGCCCTCACTTAGATGAAAAAATACCAAATTGCCACTGAGGATGAAAAAAGACCAAAATACCCTTGTGATTTTCTAAAAATTTCCAATCGGTCCTAAAGAATATAAATTTACCAGTAGGTCCTATCTTAGCCAGAGAAATTATAAAGCTTTAGATTTCACCTATTTCTTCCTTAGGTTCTACCGAGTTCCCCGGTATAACCAGAATCTCTAAATAATCACTCTAACTCAATCTATCACAAGTTCTGTAACATAATATGAAGTAAACAAGTGAAACACAAGAAGGGGGGTTGAATTGTGTTTCTTAAGCTTTTTGGAAAACTTTTACAAAGGAAGCAAAAAGCAATGGACGCAGAAAGCTTCTGAGTCCAATTGGACGCTAAAGCAAATTTGAGATTAATAACTTTAAACGAAGTGAAAAAGTTCTAAGGTTTAACTCAACTCTTTAGTTAGGAAAACAATGGCAATCCCCAGAAGTTAGTGAATAAGTAAAACACAAGAGGAGGAAAGAAAAGCTTACACCAGATGTTTATCCTAGTTCACTCCCACAAACCGAGAGCTACGTCCAGTCCCTTCAACCATAAGGATTTTCTACTAATCTTATACAAAGATTACAAGTATTGTCCACCTCTTCAGGTATACAAGTATTCTCAACTTCTTCAGGTTCTACTATCTAAGTATTCTTTTATACACAGCCTCTTTAGGCTTAAATACCAATTTGAATAAAGAAAAAGGTATAAAAGTGCTTGAGTTTTTAACTCACTACAGGTGAGGATTGAAAATGAATCTCAAGACTTAATCTCTTTACAAGAGTTTGAATACAAAGAAGAATGAAAGCTTTAATCCTTTTTTACTTTTGATTTTCTCAGAAAGTTGTCACTTCTTCTCTTCTTCGAAAACAATTGTATTTATAGGTGAGAGCAATTTGAGCAGTCTTCATAAGCTTCTTCATCCAACAGAAACATTTATTACCGTTCTGAGTAGTATTAAATGCATAAGGTGAAAATGTGTAGAGCTTCTTCTGAAAAGACACTTTGATTATCAAGAATGTCTAAGAATATGATAGCTTACTCTTGACTTGTCTGGGCGCACAGAAAGTTCCTTATTTGCAGGTCTTTGTAGTTGTTAGCAATGTCAGCTAAGCGGCTCAGTTGACTTCTTTTTGAAGTGTGTGCTGTCAGAGTCCTTCTCAGCATTTAATGAAGAACAGTTTCTTCATATTTGAAATTTGGCATTAGTAGAATACTTTGAATCCTGAGCTTAGTAAGAAAAACATTAGACGATCCAATATAATGAAACTTGTGAAACACTTCAAAAGGCTTTGGACGCATACTTAGTTTCCTTTAGCTCAAATAAGAATGGACGCACATATAAGTAACTGTTTGTTAACACTTTGTTCTCTTCTAGAAATAGTTACAGAACAAGTTACGTGAGCTTTTTACTTATTCAATCTAAATTAAAACTTTCGTTATCTTCAAAACTTTTGTGGGATAATAATTCTTTTAACGAGAATGGTTCCAAACTTAATTTCATAAGGCTCTTTGGTTCCAACAGTATACACAACATGTTTTAGAGAATGTAGCTAATTCATAAAATATGAAATTTAGGGATGTTACAATAACTACCTCAAAAGTCTAACACTTTTAATGATGTATCAGCACATAATTGGATGACAGTGTAAAGAAACTTTACACTGATGGTGGATTAAAATTAAATCCTAAGTAGTAAATATCATGTTATCTTTAAATTTTTATGTATCAAGTAAATCAACTATACAATTATCTATTAAGGAAAATAAACTAAATTTTAAAATAAAACTAATTATGTTATATTTAAATTTAATCAATTTAACGTAACTAGTTAATCATTATAAGAAATAATTACTGAAAATATGGTATGAATACGTGACACTTTATTAAAGTAAGATTTTAATTAGTAAGGTGTTACAAGGGCAGTGCTAATTAATATGCAAGTGTTATGCAAGTGCTTGGTTATAAAAGGAAAAGTGGCCAATTAATTAATAAAAATAAAGAAAAAGGGAAAAGAATAAAGGAAAAAGGTTGTAAAAGAAAAGAAAAAGAAAAGAAAGAATATGTGAAGAGAATGTGCATTATTTGATTTTAAGGGTAAACTTTTATTTTTGTTACTTGAGTTCCTCCCAATGCTCTCCTATTCTCTTTGATTTTTAGCTTGTTATATCGATATTATCTTCTTCCCTTACCTTGACCCTATTATAACTTTGAATAAAGTCATCTTGATTTATGTGTGTATATAGCCAATATTCATGGGTTGAATTAAGTAAAACACTTACCCTTTAAACACTTGAGGGATTGAGAGTGCATCTTGTGAGGTTCCCTCTTTCTTTCTTGATCCATGTATTTCAATTGAAGTTGTCTTGCTTGTTGATTTAAGATGTAAAGAAATATTATTTCATGAATGTTGTGATCTCTTGAAAATTTGGTTTTTTTTTCTTGCTCATGGACTTCTACATTCTTGAATGTCATTGGAAAATGTGTTTTTTCAAGTTTTTAGCTTTTGAATTTTTGTTATTGTCTTTTGTTTTCCCTAGTATTTAATTTTGTTTTCCCAAGACATGCAAAAGCTAAGTGTGGGAAAATTTGATAAACACTTGTATACATTTATAATCCCTCATATTAAGTATCTTATCCCTCTCATATGCCTAATTGATTGGACTTGACTACATTTTATAAGTTTGGGTTCAATTTGGGCTTAATTATATTTTTTTAATATTATTTGGATTTTATATTGTTTCTGTATTTCTGGCATAACTTGAGTTTTAGACATCTAATAATTATTCATCTTACCTTTTAGGAAAAATAAGAGCTCTACAACTTTGATAAATGAAATAACCAAGTGAAACATAAGAAAGGGAGTTGAATTGTGTTTCTTAACCTTTTTAGAAAACTTTTTGTTTAATTAAGAGTTCAAGCAAAGATCATGTTTGAAACTTAATAAGAAATTGATGAAAAGAAATGCTTCTCAGTCCGTTGGACGCAGAGAAGGTTTTTATGAAACCTCTTTTAGACGCAGTTGAAAGGTTTTAAGTTTAACGTAAAAACTTTGTTAAGAAAACAATGATAATTCCTAGATGTTAGTGAAAAATTAAAACACAAGTAGAGAAAAGAGAAGCTTACACCAGATGTTTATACTGGTTCACTCTCACAACCCGAGAGCTATGTATAGTCTCTTCAACGAGAAGGATTTTTCACTAATCTTCACAAAGATTACAAGTATTCTCTACCTCTTTAAGTATTCTCAAACCTCTTCAGGTTCTAACACACAAGTATTCTTTTATACACAACCTCTTCAGGCTAAACAACTAAGTTGAATAAAGGATGTTGTAAACACATTTGAGATTAACTCACAACAGGTGAGGATAAAGAATGATTATCAAGAAAGAGACTCTATACAAGAGTGTAAAGAAATAGAAAGAAAATGAACTTTGAATTTTTTCTCTTTTTGTTCATGAAAGGCTTCTCCTTTTTCTTTCTTTGAAGACACTTGTATTTGTAGGCAACGCGCACTTGAAGTAGTCTTCATAGACTTCTTCGTCCAACGGAAACATTTATTACCATTCTGAGCAGCATTAAATACATAATCAGATATCGTGTTGACCTTCTTTCTAAAAAGTGACTTTGATTATCATATACTACTAAGAATATGATATCTTAGTTCTAATTTATCTAAGCGCACAGAAAGTTCCTTATTTGCTGGTCTTTGTAGTTGTTACCAGTGTCAGCTTAACAACTCAATTGACTTCTTTTTGCCACATACTTTGTCAGAGGTCTATTCAACATTTAATGATGAACAGTTCTTGTTATTTGAATTTGAGCTTGGAAACTTTGGACAATCCAATATAATAAAGTAATTGAGAGTACATTGGATGCATACCAGTTTCAGTTAAAACAGAAGTCTTATTGGACGCTTGCTAATAAAAGATTAGTTACAACTGTGTTTTCTTATCAGAGTATTATCGACATATTCTGAAGCCAGATAAACATTATTGGATTATCTATTATGTTATATACTGGTTAAATGAAACTTGTACTTCTTCATTCTTATTTAATACCTTTGTTATCTTCAAAACTTTAAGGGGTTCAATTTTTTGAACTATTTTGGTTCCAAAATCAATTTCACAATTTATCTTTGGTTCCAACAATAAAGAGCTCAAGAGCTGAATCAGATGTCTATTTGACCATGTAACATCCTCCCTTAAATTTTAATTTTTAAATATTAATTTTAATTTTTAATTAATATTTAATTATTTATGACTGTATTTTTACACTAATATTTGCTATTTAATTATTTATTTAATTACATATATTTGCTATTTTTAGTATATTAGTAAATATAATTAGTCAAAATTAATTAATGTTAGTATTATTTTCTATATTTTTTTATTGTAGGTTAGTAATATTTTAGAAACTATTTATATGCAAATAGTAACTGTTAAAATAGTCAATATAACTTGTTTAAATAAACAACGTCTTTTTGTATGCTAGGATTTTTGGCTAGGACATAAGTATCATTAAGAATTTTTCATGTATTAAAATAAAGGTAAAATTATCATTTAGAATTATTAGTAGAATAAGGCAAAATAGATCTAACTAGATAAAATCTAGTTGACATCTAGTTGCAATAAAATTGAAAACTAATTAGAAACTAACTAAATAATTAAAATTTAACTAAATTATAAATAAAATATTAATTAATCCTAATATTTAGAAAATAAATAAATAATGGGATAATTATAAGAGCAAGGTTGGTTATGTAACATCCTCATTCAAATTTTAATTATTAATTATTTTTTATTAATATTTAATTACGTGTTATTTATATATTTATAATTTTATTTCTACATTGTTATGTCCTATAATTCTGATTTTTGTTAACTAGAAATTAGAGGGCTGAGAAAATTACTTGGGGCATATTTTTATTTATTTAATTACAAACATTTACTAGTTTTAGTATATCAGTATATATAATTGGTTGAAATAGATTATTGTTAATATTATTTTTTGTCTCTATTTGATTATAGATTAATTGTATTTTAGAAACTATTTATTTATGTGCAAAGAGGATCTATTAAAATAGTTAGTGTTGCTTGTTTAATTAAACAGAGATATTTTGTTCAATACGGTTTATAACTAGGATAGAAATGCAATTTAGAATTTATTATGCATTAAAATAAGGGCAAAATTATCATTTAGAATTATTAGTATTATAAGACAAAATTGGTTTAACTAAATGGAATCTAGTTGACATAAAATTGAAATCTAGTTAAAAACTAACTAAATAATTAAGATCTAACTATGGTTAATTAACTAAATCTATGGTTAAAATGTAACTATGATTAAGATCTAACTATGGTAAATTAACTAAACCTAAGATTAACTAAGGTTAATAATAATAGTAATAATAATTAAAAAAAAAGAGAAAGATAAGATAAGCCTTGTCTTTAAGGCTCATGAAACCATATAAAAAAAAGAAAAAAAAAGAGATAAATAGATAGGAAGGTCAGACAAGAAGGAAAAAGGAGAGAAAGGGAGAGAAAAAGAGAGAAAGAAAAATAGAAAAAAATAAAGAAAAAAAATAGAAAAGTGGTAGAACTTGAATCTACAAGTAAGAATTCATCAAGAACCAAGAAGAAGCTTGAAGTTTCTTCTTGTTTTCAAGCTCAAAGTTCCAATGGAAGAAGGAGAAAAGGTAGGAGTTCAAGTTCTTTAAAATTTAGCTTTTCAAATTCAGCTTCATATTTATGTTTAGAAGTTCTTTAAGATTTAAGCTAAGAATACCATGAGATCTTGAATGATTAATAGAGAAACCTTGATGAAGATTAAGTTATGCTTTATGAGGATTATGTTAGAATTTTTGTTATTAGCTTAGGTTAGATGAAAAACTCAAAATATCTTACCATAGTCATGCCCGAGTACTAGCAGGGCAGAGGCTTTGTATGCCATATTTGACCCTTTAAACGTTCAAATTGGTTATAGTCTTCAGTAAAGTTATAGAATATTTTTTTGCTTTCCAACGCATCAAGAATCATATCAATACAAGATCTGCAGAAGCATGTTACATATTGTCTTAAGTATGTCTTGAGTTTAATTATGTGTCATTTGTTTTTCTTTTGCTTGAGGGCAAGCAAAGTTTAAGTTTGGGGATATATGATGAGTCTAATTTAGTACTTATATTTCATATCTTTATCATATGATTTTGTGGAATATTATCTCCTAATTGATTTTTATTTGCTATTTATTTTAGGAAAGTTGATCTTTGAACAAATTTATTGTAATTATAGTAATTTGTGCAAAGAATATTCAAAAGATGAAAATAGGAGATTTAGTCAAAGGCTATTTGTAAGACCTATTAGTTACTATGTCATTTACCAACCATAAGCCTTACGTGGAATATATAAATATAGAAAATTCGGCAGCGTTTCATTTGTTTCTTAAACATTACCACAAACTATAACATAAGCAGAGGATTTCCAACAACCATTTCAAACCAACTAGAGTACATATATTATATATATACACCTACACATATATATCAAAAAGAGATCTCAGATCTCAACCAATACATTATCAGAGTATGCAACGTTATACAAGTGTAATTTAAACACTATCCTGACTGAGCACACTAAACATATACAGAACCGAGTACATCAAAAGTAGTATTCAGTTCCCTGTAACATCTACATCAGAATAATACACATCCTGTTATAGTTACATCACGGAGCTTAACTCCACCAAAAATATAAATCCCAAAATAACCAACAGAATCCTCCGTACTTAACCCGTAGAGGGTCCGGGGTGTTCCTGCGAATCTGAGAAAGAGGTGGTGAGAACAACTTCCCAGTGAATATGAATAACTTGCAGATAAAGTATAAATGTAAGTAGAGAGCAAGTATAACACAATTCACAATATGTCAAGTAACACCAACCAACCAATGCAATGAATGAATGCACATGATGTTCACACCTTTTATTCACACTTTTTCTTTCTCCACTCCTCTTGTTGTGCACTAACCCCTTTCGGTTAGGCCCTCGCAATATGCATATGAATGTGTTATGCCAATTCCGTTTCCTTCTAGCTAATAAGCTAGGCACCCCTCTGTTTTGTACACTAACCCTTTCCGGTTAGGTCACCTCGCAATGCAATGCAATTAGGTATGCTATTTCATTTCCATCTAGCTCATCAGCTAGGCACCCCTCTGTTTTGTACACTAACCCCTTCCGGTTAGGCCATCTCGCTATGCAATGCAATGTTCTCATACTCATATCATGCTCATTCATAATATCATCATAATAACATTACATGTAATCAATTCAAGCATATACAACACATAACCATCATGCTCAACTTTATCAAGCATCCTTACTTAGCTACACATCTCATTAGAGTGCTAAGCCACTTTTATCAAGCATTCTTGCTTAACTACACATCACATTATAATGCTAAGTCATCCTTAATCCTAAACCTAGCATATGGTATCAAGACCCTAGGCATAAGTGACAAGAGGTTGTCGAGACCCCGTCAAATAATAAAAATTACCGGTTCGCAAACTAATTTGTAGTATAGAGCATGAACCGAATCGTCTCTCAAGGATCCAAAAAGAACAAAGATTTAATCAGATCAAGATAATTAAAATGGGGGGTTTTGTTGTTGATTAACAATATTGATAAAAATACAAGACTTAAAGTTGAAAACAAATCTAAAGAAACAACCAATCCAAGGAAATTTACCGATCTTGAGTTTAACTCATCATTGATCACAAGGAATTCACTTAATTGCTAACCATGTTCTTGGCCTTAGATCACATCAAGAAGCCTTAACATGATCCAAGAATTCTCTACTAGATAAGCATCTAGGATTTAATTAACCAAGGTTAGATAAAGTAAGCACCATCCAAACATAGATTAACTTAAGATCAAGAATTTAACCAAGCTAAACAATCCATCAAAAAGCTTTAATAAATTGTTTATTCTATGTGATCCTCTTGAATACATGATAATAAAGCTATTATCACATAAACATCTAAATCAAATTAAGCAATTTAATCTAGATCAAAATTAAAAGAGGAAGAAAAGAAACTTGAATAACAATTAAGCAATATGAACAAGCGAAACAAGATCTCCAAATTAAACATCAAGATGGCTAATCCCTTGGATTGATTATGAGAGCCTAGCCTTCCATGGATGGGAAGAAAGAACTCAAAAAATAAAGAACAAAAATGAAATTCTAAAGAGAAGGGAGAAGAAGAGAAAGAAAACTAACAAATACTCAAACTTACTACAAAATTGAATTCTAACTTACTTCCAAATTGAATTCCTCTAATACAAAGAGGTTGGGTCTATTTATACTAATCCTAGAAGCCAATTTGTATATGTACATAATCTGAATACAAGCTATAAGAATCTGAAATTTGTCAAAAATGGAAGCTTGATGCATGGTTGGTGGGTTGGTGCATGGTAGGTGGGTTGGTGTATGGTTGGTGGCTTTTAGTCAACAACTCTTATCCGACTTCTGGCTTCAAATTCATCACCTAGACGGTGCATTTTGGCTTGGATGTCTTCATCAAAGTTGTAGCCAGTTGTCTCCTTGAAAATCTCCAATTTGAATCATGTCATTTGGACTTTTAGAACTCCAGAAATGCCAAAAACACTTCACCTACCTCAAGTTAGGTTGGAAGAACGTGTTTCCAAATTCAGACCAACTTGTAGCTTCTGAAGCATGCCTAAAACGACATCTATTGACAAAATGGTCTTCATTGAAGTTGGAGATATGGGTCTTATCTTTCAAGTGACCAAGTTTCAGCCTAAGAGAAGGCCTATAACCCACTATATAGTCCAATATGTACATACTGCCCAGATGGTTCCGTGACAGCAAACCCACTCTGCATTGCAAGGATATTTTGGACCCTTAGCATTCCGATCCAGCTCTTGAGTTCTTCATGAAACTTGTAGAGCATTGTCTTAGCTTTCCAAAGACATCAATATCACCACAATTGGATCACCGAGTCCCAAGTTATGACCTAACCAAGAAAGAAAGGTCAAAATGCATCAAAATCCGAAAATTATTCAATATTTGCATTAAAGCCCAATGAAGCCCAACAACATTAAACTCATCTAAAGTACTAATATTGGGCACAATAAACATCTAATAATGCCTAATACAAAGTAACATAAGTGTCTCAAATTGATTGATCAATAAGCATCACAATATCACAAACAGAGTCAACCACGGCCAGCCCGTGGTGGTAACCACGGCCACGGTTCAGAAAACAAAACTCAACAAATTGAAAACAGAGACAACCACAGCCAGGGTGTGGTACAGACCACGCCCGTGGTGGTATTTCCAGAGCCAACCACGGCCAGCCCGTGGTGGAGGCCACGGCCGTGGTGTGAAATTTAAACACGAAACCAAACTTCCAGAGACAACCACGGCCATACCGTGGTAGAGGCCACGGCCGTGGTTGGCCACGAGACACCAAAGTTTCCTTTCCAGAGAGAACCACGGCCAGGCCATGGTGGGGACCACGCCCGTGTTTGGTCTTCTGGGCAGGAATAGTGCCACGCCCAACTTCAAATCAAAACCCTAATTTCTCTATGGAATCATGTCCTCAAATCCATCAAGTATACCAATCATTCCACTCATTTTTCCTAAACCCTAATCCTTGAAAACATGTAACAAAAACACATCCAACCTCAAGCATAGGTGAAAACCCTAGATTCAAGCTTAATCCTACTTCATACACTTTCACTCTAAGAACATCATACTGAAATAACCAAATGAAACACAAGAAGGGGGGTTGAATTGTGTTTCTTAACCCTTTTTTGTTAATAAAAGATTTTCCTTTTCAAAAGAAAATAGAACACAGCGAAAGAGACAGTTTAACAAGCAAAGAGCTTAGGACCAACACCACTTAGTCCTATTGGACTCCAAGGGTTTCGAAAAGACTTTTAATAAAAAGGTTAACACATTCTAAAACCAAATAAAAAGATATTTGTTAATAAACACAATGGAAAACCCCAGAGGTTAGTGAATATAATAAAGCACACTAGAAGAGAGGAGAAGCTTACACACGAGATTTATCCTGGTTCACTCTTATCAACCAAGAGCTACGTCCAGTCCCTTCAACCAGAAGGATTTTCCAACTAATCTTTTTCACGATTACAAGTATTATGCACCTCTTCGTGTAACAAGTATTTTCAACCTCTTCGTGTAACAAGTATTTTCAACCTTTTCGTGTTCTATCTCACAAGTATTCTTTACACACGACCTCTTCAGCTTACAAGGCTTAAGATGAATAATTGAGAGTAGATGAAAGCTTGAGTTTGAAACTCACTAACAAATGAGAATAGACAATAGAAATCTCAAGGCTTTTTCTTTTTACACGAATATGGAAATAAAGCTTTTAGACTATTGAAGGATGCTTCGCAAAAGATCTCTAGTTGTTCAAGTGTTGCTTCTTCTCTTTATAAGTAAGAACAAATTTGAGCAGACTTCATGGGCTAGATCGTCCAACGGAAATATTTATTACCGCTCGAGTAGCATTAAATACATCTACTTGGAAAAGTCTTGAACTTCTTTCCGACGGTGACTTTTATTCTCTGAGATTTCCAATCAATGAAAACAAAAGTCCTGATTTGTCTAAGATTGCAGACGGTTTCTTATTTGCGAGATCTTTGTAGTTGTTAGACAATGTCGGCAAAGTGGCTTAGTTGACTTCTTCGTCGCCGTGAGTCATCGAGTTCTTTTCTAGCATTTAATGAGGAACAGCTTCTTCATTTTTGAAATTTCACTTGGACGCGAACTTGAGCTTGAACTTTGAAAGAGTGAGTTGAGTCCGAGCTTTGGTAGACAGATAAAATTGGACGAACTAATAAAAAGTAACAGTATATGCATACGAGTATTGGACGCACCAATAGTAAAAGTATATAATACATTCATTGGACCCATAAAGAGTTATAGTATATTGGGCCTTACGAAGAGTTAACTTTAAGTATAGAGCAGAATGGACGCACAACAAGTAGCGGTTTGTTAAAACTATTGTCGAAACACTTACTTGTTCAAACTAAATAAATATTTTTGTTATCCTCAAAACTTAACAGGGAAAGCTTATAGCTTTTAAGAATTTAGAACTCAAACCTTTTTATAAGAAATTGGTTTCAACAATCTCCCCCTTTTTGATGATGACAAAAACTATTAATTTGGTTGAACACAGATTTTTTTTTTAAAAAAATTGCTCCCCCTAAGAAAAACATTTCTAAGGGAAGGACTCCAAGTCTGTTGGACGCAGAGTCGATTGGACGTGGTACAAGAAATTTATTTTTACGAAACAAGTTTCAAGAGCAAGTAATATTATCTTTGTATCGAAGTTTAGTTCTTGAGAAAAGAGTTTAACAGAGACAATACTTTTGAAAAGAAATAAACCATGCTAAACTTTAGATCGTATCCTACACAAAGAACACAAAGGCAACAGAATAACCGAGACAAGGATAATGAAACAACCAGATGAGAGAAAAACATAGTTTCATTGAATCAGTATAATTTATAAAATAAATTTGTTTATAACAAATCAAATTCCCATTATTCTCCCCCTTTGTCATCAGACAAAAAGAAAGAAAAAAAACATCATTGTCAAAAATAATTTGGCTAAAAGAAAATAAAATAAAATCAAGAGGAAGAAGGTGGAGGAGGAGGAGGTGGCCCTTGTTGAAAAAGAGACTTGAGGAGGTCTTCAACTCTCTTGTACATTAAGTCCATTTGATTATTCACATAGGCCTGAAAAGCTGGGGGCACTTGGGTGAGAATGTCAGCAGAAGGTTGTGGTTCCACAATAGCTAACTCAGTGGTGGAAGCAGGAGGGGTCACATCCATTTGCTTTGCCGCACAATGCACTCAACTTCGTCTTGACAGAGGAAGGTTAACATCCCAAGGAAGAGAGGTTCTCCGGTAACCAAACATTTGATCCCAGGGATAAGGCCTCGCCTATGTTGTCGACGGAGGTCCGTAGGACATAGCTTGGACAAGAGAAGATTGTTGGCAATGGCGAGTTCGTAAGCGATCCAAAAAGATCATCTACCATATAGATAGAACGAAAACACTGGAAGCTCGACCAGCACAGTTATGATATCTTCCTTATCTTCATCACTTAGTCCTGAAGAAGACGCTTGTTGCTCACACTCCCAAATGTGTTTTTCCCAGAAGGTCTTAGCCTCGTTCTCCACAGCTTCTCCTTTATTCGAAACATGCCACAAGAATTCAACATCAACATCAGGGGAACGTAAGCTCCCAAAATTTGGCTTAAAGATGATAGGCTTGGGAAAGGTGGCTTGGCTTCTGTACTTTTTCAAGTCTTTGTTTTTATTTAAATCCACCATTGGCAACCTTGGACAAACCCGATCCGGCTAAATCTTGATGGCAGTTGTAGAGGAGATGATCAGTGAAGGGGGTACAAATCTCAAATTCTTCAACAGAAGACTCCCTTAATGACACCGACAAGGATGGTGTCATAAGGACTCAATCGTCCCATTTCTTCCAAGGTGACAGGTTTGAAGGATAGGTCACTAGGGAAGATGTGGACTTTTGTTGAGTAACCATCACAGCACCGGGAGCGTCTTGTTGTGAGTGAGAGAGAAGAGTCCTTGGATTCCCAAAGAGGGATAATGTGAGGGGAAACTCCCACAGAGAAAAGGTTAAGATAGGAGGAGTTGTAGAAGGTCTTTTGAGAGGGGGAAGGTGAAGGAGATTGGGAAGGTAGTATGTGAGTTTGAGAAGAAAAAGGTTCAGTGTTTAAGGGAGAGGAAGTTATTTGAAAGGTTGGGAAGGAAGTTTGTGGTTCTGTTTGAGAAGAGGGTAAAATGGAGGAAGAGGGAATGGTAGGAAGAGGTTCCTTAGGAATGGACGCAAGCTTGGAAGAGGGTTTCCTTGTGATGGGTAGCTTCGTCCGGGTTCCTTTTGGGATGCTCGCAATGGACGCAACCTTCATCCTTTTAGCGATGGGTTGGTCATCTTCAGAGTCATCGTCCATTATGAGTCTCCGCTTGGGAAGGGCTTGGACAGACGGTGATTTCTTCTTTGGACTCTCAGCCTTTGAAAGAATAAGAGGCTCTTTCTGGGCCAGAAAATCTTGGACGCTTTGAAGTTTCATCCTTAGAAGATTGCTTCGTCCAAAGATTTGTTGCTCTTGGATCCGTCCAAAAATCTTCTTCTTCTCTTCAACATCTTTAGTCTCATGGGGACTAAAGATACCTTGATCTCTGAAGATCTTGGTTAAGAGAACACCATAGGAGATGGTGGTCTTCTTCCCTTTTCCTTGTACACTTCTCTTGAAGTTCTTAAAAAGCAGAGAAGGGAGATTGACTCGTTGACACAAAGATCGGATGACACAGTGTAAGGCATGAACTGTAGAGACCGAGTCTTTGGACCCTCGCTTGTGGAGTATTGCCTTGTTTAGAAGTTGATGCAAAACTCTTGCCTTGTCATTCATCTTGGAAGCAGTTATCTTCCCCGTGGATGACTCCTTTAGTAAGGTGTCAAGAACAGCATCAGTTCCCCCAAATGCTTTTTCCCAATCAGAAGTGATGGTGGCTCCTTCCAACCAACATTGGGTGGCGTTGGAGATGGTTTACCACTGAAACCACAACGGGTTTTCCCAAAACACATCCCCGACCTCATTGCATACACGGATGCGTTTTTCCGTAACATTTTCACCAATTCCGGATAAACCTCCACCTGGTTCTCAAGTAACTATCCCATCCAAAGACCGACGAGACATTCTTTGATATCTATTCCACATTCTGCTAAAATGGAAGTTTGGAACGAGTATTCAACTGATACCTCGGCTCTTTCAACATCAAGGGTCTTTCCTCCGGCCATTTCTTAGGGTTAAAGAAATTTGAAAGAGAGAGAGAAATTTGCTAAGGTTCTTTTCGCAACTGTTTTCTTTCAAGGTTTGAAGGCGTAAAAATTTGATCTTGTAAAGAAGGAAAATATTTATAGAGGAAGGTAGGTTTCTACACCGAAAGGTTTCTTGAGAGAAAACGAATCGTTTTTTTTTTTTAATAAAAACAAACACAATAAATGTGTATTAAAAGCAACTGTCACGTCCGCAGTAAAAAGTTACTTTCGTGACCTTTCAAAAAGCGACTCATATGGGAAATTTGAAAAGTTTCAAACAAGATAAATGCAAATGATTTATGTCTTATCAAGAAATTTACCACACCATTTATCAAGTACAAAGCATTTTGGACGCAGATCTTCAATGGACGCAAGAAATATTAATTCTTTACAAAATGCATACTTAGATGTTTTCGAATAAGAGTGAATCTATCCTCAGAGAGGGGTTTTGTGAAAATATCTGCCCATTGATGATCTGTATCCACATATTGAATATCAAACACACCTTTTTGAATATAGTCTCTTATAAAGTGATGTTTGATTTCAATGTGTTTTGCCCTTGAGTGTAGTATGGGATTTTTGATAAGTTAATTGCAGCAGATATCACAAAGTAAAGGAATCTTACTTTCAAGATGTTGTAGTCTTCTAATTGATGTTTGATCCAGAGTAGTTGAGAGCAACAATTGGACGCAGAGATATATTCACAAATGTTGATAGAGCAATTGTGCTTTGTCTCTTGCGGACCAAGATACTAGATTTCCTCCAATGAAGTGACATCCTCCACTTGTACTTTTCCTTTCGATTCTATCTCCAAAGATAGTCAAGATCACAAAAACCAACTAATCTGTACTCATGAGATTTCTTAAATACCAAGCCCAGATAGTAGTTCCTTTCAAGTATCTGAATATTCTTTTTACAGCAATTAAGTGTGACTCTCTAGGATCAGATTGAAAACGTGCACAAAGACACACACTAAACATTATATCAGGTCTGGACGCAGTGAGATATAAGAGTGATCCGATCATACCTCAGTATACCTTTTCGTCCACCTTTTTATCCTTATCGTCCAATCTTAGTGTGGATGATGGATGCATTGGTGTGCTCATTGTTTTGCAATCGTCCAATTTGAATTTCTTCAGAAGTTCATTTGTATATTTGGTCTGATGAATGTAGATTTCGTCTAATGTTTGCTTCACTTGCAAACCCAGAAAGAATTTTAATTCTCCCATTAAGCTCATTTCGAATTCCTTCTGCATCAGATTGGAAAAATCCTTGCAAAGAGATTCATCAGTAGCTCCAAAAATAATATCATCAACATAAATTTGAACTAAAATGAATTTCGAGTTTTTGTCTTTTCGAAAAAGAGTAGTGTCAACTTTTCCTCTAGAAAAACCGTTTTCTATTAAAAAGGTGCTTAACCTTTCATACCAAGCTCGAGGAGCTTGTTTTAAACCGTACAAGGCCCTTTTTAATTTGAAAACATGCTCAGGGAAATTTTCATCCTCGAAACCAGGTGGTTGTTTAACGAAAACTTCTTCATTGATTAAACCATTTAGAAATGCATTTTTTACGTCCATTTGATATAGTCTCATGCTATGATGAGCAGCAAATGAAAGAAAAATGCGTATGGCTTCTAGTCTAGCTACAGGAGCAAAAGTTTCAGTGAAATCAATACCTTCTTGTTGTGAGTAATGACAAGAGGTTGTCGAGGCCTATCAAATAAAATAACCGGTTCACAAACTAATTTGTAGTATAGAGAATGAACCGAATCGTCTCTCAAGGATCCAAAAACAAAGATTTAATTAGATCAAGATAATTAGAAAAGGGGGGGTTTTGTTGTTGATTAACAAGATTAATAAAAGTAGGAGATTCAAAGTTGTAAATAAATCTAAAGAAACAACCAATCCAAGGAAATTTACCGATCTTGAGTTTAACTCATCATTGATCACAAGGAATTCACTTAATTGCTAACCATGTTCTTGGCCTTAGATCACATCAAGAAGCCTTAACATGATCCAAGAATTCTTTACTAGATAAGCATCTAGGATTTGATTAACCAAGGTTAGATAAAGTAAGTACCATCCAACATAGATTAACTTAAGATCTAGAATTTAACCAAGCTAAACAATCTATCAAAAAGCTTTAATATATTGTTTAATCTTTGTGATCCTCTTTGAATACATGATAATAAAGCTACTACCACATCAACATCTAAATCAAATTAAGCAATTTAATCTAGATAAGAATCAAAAGAGGAAGAAGAGAAACTTGAATAACAATTAAGCAATATGAACAAGCAAAACAAGATCTCCAAATTAAACAACAAGATGGCTAATCCCTTGGATTGATTATGAGAGCCTAGCCTTCCATGGATGGGAAGGAAGAACTCAGAATTTAAAGAACAAAAACGAAATTGCAAAGAGAATGAAGAAGAAGAGAAAGAAAACTCTCACAAATACTTAAACTTTCTTGAAACTTACTTCTAAATTGAATGCCTCTAATACAAAGAGGTTGGGTCTATTTATACTAATCCTAGAAGCCAATTTGTACATGTACATAATCTGAATACAAGCTATAAGAATCTGAAATTTGTCAAAAATGGAAGCTTGATGCATGGTTGGTGGGTTGGTGCATGGTAGGTGGGTTGGTGTATGGTTGGTGGCTTTTAGTCAACAACTCTTATCCGACTTCTGGCTTCAAATTCATCACCTAGACGGTGTATTTTGGCTTGGATGTCTTCATCAAAGTTGTAGCCAGTTGTCTCCTTGAAAATCTCCAATTTGAATCATGTCATTTGGACTTTTAGAACTCCAGAAATGCCAAAAACACTTCACCTACCTCAAGTTAGGTTGGAAGAACGTGTTTCCAAATTCAGACCAACTTGTAGCTTCTGAAGCATGCCTAAAACGACATCTATTGACAAAATGGTCTTCATTGAAGTTGGAGATATGGGTCTTATCTTTCAAGTGACCAAGTTTCAGCCCAAGAGGAGGCCTATAACCCACTATATAGTCCAATATGTACATACTGCCCAGATGGTTCCGTGACAGCAAACCCACTCTGCATTGCAGGGAAATTTTGGACCCTTAGCATTCCGATCCAGCTCTTGAGTTCTTCATGAAACTTGTAGAGCATTGTCTTAGCTTTCCAAAGACACCAAGATCACCTCAATTGGATCACCGAGTCCCAAGTTATGACCTAACCAAGGAAGAAAGGTCAAAATGCATCAAAATCCGAAAATTATTCAATATTTGCATTAAAGCCCAATGAAGCCCAACAACATTAAACTCATCTAAAGTACTAATATTGGGCACAATAAACATCTAATAATGCCTAATACAAAGCTAACATAAGTGTCTCAAATTGATTGATCAAATTCCCCCACACTTAAGCTTTTGTACTCCTGGCAAAACACATAACAACGAAACTAAAGAAAAACAAGAAACATCATATTATTAAACTAAAAACATAAAAACTGATTGTACCTAATCTAATCCACTTCCGTAGGAAAACACGATGGCACTTAGCATGTGCCACAAGCCTTTAAACCCCTAGGTGTCCCTAGTGGACGAGTTATAGTCTCGTGAGGGTTTACCAGGATGATACCCACAAACATGTAATATTTTATTTAATCAATTCAACTAATTTTTAAATACAAGCATTGTATCAAATATAAACCATAATTAATAAGTCAAGTATGCTTAACAAAGAATAGTTGAATCAAATCAATTGAGAATAAAGTATAGCATAATCATGCTTTAATCAGAAATAGGCATGTTCAGATTGAGTAAAATTCTTCACAAGTGTCACTCAAATCACACAAGGTGTTTAGGTTAACTGTTTACGCTCAACTCAGTCAAATTATGAAAGTATTTTACCATAGGCTTGCATATACATCAATTCTCCACTACTTAGATCAAATAAATTGCAAAAATCAAGAGGTCTTTCAAAAAGGTTGTAATGGAACTTATAAGGTGAAGGAAGGGAACAATATAGATAATAGCAGGTTAAAACCAAAGAGAATAAAAGAGCATTGAGGAGTAATTCAAGTAGAAAGAATAAACTTTTTTACCCAAAACCATAAAATGCTCATTCTCTTCACACATTCCTTCCTTTTTCTATTCTTTTTTTTTCTTTCTTTTTTTTTTTCTCTTTTTTTTTGTTTTTTTGTTTTTTTGTTTTTTTTTTTGTACCAAGCATTTCGTATCAGCACACCAATTCCCCCACACTTAAATCATTGCAAGCAAAAGAACTCCTCCAATAAGAAAATCAATGCTCTCCCATTCCCTAAGGTAAGGTAAAACATGGTTTTTCACTCAAAGCTTGTAATGAGCTAAGAACAAAGAATAGGCAAATAGGTTTAGAGGGAGTTAATAATTGGATAAATGCAAGGTAGGTTTATTTGGCCAAAGCAGCTAAGTCAAGAAAAAAATGCCTCTGTCATTTTCATGCAACATACAGACCAATGTAATCTCAAATCGATTCAATGCAAGTTCTAGAAAATAAATTCATAATTGACATCACTCATGAAAGAAAATAACCAAGTGTAAGTATCAAACTTGGAAAAGCCCAAAACTCACAAAGGTATGGAACATTCACTCAATTCAACCATGCCTTCTTCCTAATATCCACAATCATATACACATGTATATCATGAAAATGATTCAACTATAAACTGTTTTGCATACTTTTATCATCAATTAAGCTCAGATTCAGCACATGCTTGTATCAAAATCAATTGAAAAGATCAAAATTGTGTGTGTGTGTGTGTTTTTTTTTTTTTTTTTTTTTTTAATATATATACAAGAACAAAGATGATTTAAGACCTATTATGAAATGCAAGTTAAGATGCGTCTCAAGAGCAAAACTACTCCTTACTCTGCCATCATACATCTAAAAAGTTAGTAACAATAAAGATTAGTTTTTTTTTTTTTTTTTTTTTTTTTTTTTTAACTAAACTATGTACATGGTAATGTCAACTATCCCTCCCCCCAACTAATTAAAGACATTGTCCCCAATGTCAAAATAAAGATAGGAAGAGTGTAGAAGGTCTTACCGTAAAACCGCAAATCGGCCTCGAAATAAGAAAAATTACAAAAACTAAAACCATAAGTGAAAACTAAAATTCTCAATGACAAAGTCTATTCACGTTTTTGCTTTTTGATGGTGCTGCATTGTTCCCAATTACGTGGAGCGATTGATGGTTCACGTTGTGGTTCAAATGCATTGAGTTGATAGAGCAATTGTTCAGGAGTTGTAGCGATTACAAGACTTTGACGTGTCGCTTGTGAGATGAACCTTTTTCTACAAAGATGATCAAGAAAACAAAACAAACCGTCATAAAAACCATTAACATTTAATATACCTATGGGTTTTTGGTGAAAGTTCTCATTGTGACCAGGATGTAATTTGAAAGAGTTCTTCCAAAGTTTCAAAACCACCAGGTAGGGCAATAAAGGCATCAAGATTGGCGATCATAATGTTCATGCGTTGGTGCATGCAAAATACTATTACTTCATCCCCTAATGTTTTTCCAATGGGCTTCTTTGGTCGATAAAGGACTCGGAATGACACCAAGGACTTTGCCACCTCCTAAATGTGCAGCAGTTGCTACACAACCCATTAACCCAAGACTACCTCCTCCATAAACTAAACGGATTTCTCTCTCAGCTAGCACTCGACCAAGATGGTGTGCAATATTTACAAACTCTTTATCTTTCCCAGGATTAGATCCACAAAAGACACAAACACTCTTGATCCGACGAACTGAAGTGACTTCCATTTTTTTCTCTTTGTTTTTTTTTTTTTTGTACTCTCACCTTATCAATGATCTGAAGAGAGCAAAGTGCATTATTTAAAGGCATCAAAACTCAAAGGTAATAATTACACCTATAAAGGAGGGGTAGATCCGTGTGTCAGGTAAGTTTGAAAATAAGCACAACAATGATAATAGCTATATGATAATGATAAAAGACTAATCTATATGTGTCAGAAGAAGTTTGAAAATATGCAACGCATATTTCAAAAAAATACGGCTATTTTTTTTTTGAATTTTTTTTGAATTTTTTTTTTTTTGAATTTTTTTTTTTTTTTGATTTTTTTGATTTTTTTTTTTTGATTTTTGATTTTTTTTTCATTTTTTTTAATAAACAGGAAAAAAAAATAAAATAAAAAATAAAAATAAAATAAAAAAAAATACTTACAGGAGGTGTGATTGTGGCTCACATTTTCCTCTGGTTTTACGTCCAGTAACGTCTTGAAGCTCTCTATGGGCCGATGGTCGGCTTTCCATCCAATTTTCTTAAAAATTGGCAAACAGGTCTTTTGAGTCAGATTCCCGAGACTATAACGCTTATGTTCATCTTGGAATATTGGCCATAAATCGAGAAGTACTCTCTGCACATCTCCACTAGGATGCGTCTCAAGAGTCAATAGAATGTTATCTAAAGACTCCTTACTCATGCCATCCTTTATGAAGTTAATTTTATCATCTCGGTTTATAGACGTCATTCCAATTGATTTGCATTTTGTGTTACAGGTCCATCTTGCACATTTATAGCAGACCCGTAACCTTTTTGCTCTTCTCTTCTTTGCATATGAACTTTTCCTAGCCCTGGCATATATGAAACAAGAGCGTCGTAAAATTCACCTCCGAGCCTGACCTTTGCTTCGATCAACCAACAGATATCCGCAGGATGCCTTTGTGCATAAGCATCCTTAATCTCTCAAACCTTGCACAATAAATGTTAGTTAAAGCATTTTGAGGGAGAGAAGGGAATTGCTTGCGAGATTAAAAAGTCGATTATCCATTTCGAAAGAAAGAAGAAAGAGAGAGAAAAAATTGAGTAAAATTATGTACAGATTTCGAGTGTTTGTGGGTAATCAAGGGACCGAAAAGATTTTCACGAGTACCGTTATCCGCCATTTAACCTGAAAATCATCTCACAAAGAAAAACAAACAAAATAAAGACAGTAAAAATCAAACTTTGATAGATTTTCTCACTTGGCACCGTTTTCTGCCTCGATTCCCCGTGACAACAAATAAGTCAAAGTTAGAAAGAGGAAAGAGTTAGAAAACTTGGGATGCCGCCCAAGAAGCGCTACTTTTAATGTCCTTAGCCAGCGTGATTGAAGATTTTGCATGAGCGATGGGTCCTCCCCAATAATGATTCAATCTCCTGGCAATTGACATTAATCGTGGCTTTTTCTTTTCTATTTTTTTTTTTTCTTCTTTTTTTTTTTGTCTTCTTTTTTTTTTTTTTTTTTTTTAAAAACAGTAGTGGTAAATCATGGTAGGGGGTATACTGCAGCTTGAACTTCCTCCACGAGGTTCTCTTGAGCTCCTTCATAAAAAAAAATTTTTGAGGCGGTGAACATTAACTTTGAAAACTTTGTTGGTGGCTTCACTCTTAATTTCCACCGCACCATGAGGAAAAATGTTAGTGACAACAAACGGACCGTCCCACCTAGACCTTAATTTACTGTGCATCAACTTAAGGCGAGAATTCAACAAGAGAACTTTTTGCCCAATCGAAAACTCCTTCCGAAGAATAAACTTATCATGGAAGGCTTTGGTCTTTTCTTTGTAGAGTCGGGAGCTCTCATAGGCATCTAGGCGGATCTCTTCCAATTCCTCAGAATCGCAACTTCCGCTCTATGCCACTCCGCCAAATTCATGTTGCATTGCTTCACACCCCAATATGCTTTGTGCTCAATTTCTCTTGGTAAGTGGCATGCCTTACCATAGACTATCCGATATGGAGACATCCCGATTGGAGTTTTGTAAGCGGTCCAGTAAGCCCAAAGAGCATCCTCAAGCCTCATGCTCCAATCCTTCCGATTAGGTTGGACTGCTTTTTTCAAGTATGCGCTTGATCTCTCTATTGGAGACCTCGGCTTGACCATTAGTCCTGGGATGGTAAGGTGTAGAAACTTTATGCAACACGCCATATTTCCTCATCAATCCCTCCATGCTCCGGCTGAGTAAATGGGTGCCTTGATCACCGATGATAGCTCTCGGGATTCCAAACCTGCAGAAAATCTGTGATCTAACAAAATCCACAACAACTTTGGAATCATCGGTCAAGTGGCTTTAGCCTCCACCCATTTTGATACATAATCAACAAAGCTAGCAAAATGTAAACATAACCAAAGGAAACAGAAAAGGTCCCATGAAATCAATACCCCATACATCAAAGATTTCACAATATAGTAGAGGTTGCTGGGCATCTCATTCCTCAGAAATGTTCCTCGTTTCTCCGACTTAATCGTTCACAAGACTTACGTAACAAATATGCATCATGAAACAAGGTAGGCCAATATAAACCGTAGTCTAAAACTTTCCTAGCTGTACGTTGAGGCCCAAAATGTCCACCACATGCAAATGCATGACAAAAGCTAAGAACAGAATGAAACTCTTGATTAGGCACACATCGCCTAATAATTTGGTCACTACAAAATCGCCACAGATATGGATCATCCCACACATAATATTTTGATTCACTCTTAAGTTTATAAATTTGTGCACGAGTGAAATGTGAGGGAAAAACTGTAGCAACCAAGAAATTCACCATATCAAAGAAACCAAGGGAAGGTGTTCTTACCTTGCAACCGCATAAGTCGCTTCATCCGGGAAGGAGTCCTGTACAGGAAGGGATCTCAAGCCCTTTCAATGCGGCTCAAATGATCTCGCCACTAGGTTCTCTCGCTCCACTCTTGTCACGGATCTCTATGTGAAACTCTTGGAGCAAGAGCATCCATCTTATTAGTCGGGGTTTTGCATCCTGCTTCTTCAAAAGGAACTTCGTGAGTCGCATGATCAGTAAACACAACAACCTTAGAACCAAGCAAATATGATCTAAACTTATCCAAAGCAAAAACAATGGCTAAAAGTTCTTTTTCTATTGTGGTATAGTTGGCCCGAAAGCAAAGATCTAGAGTTCGAAGCATAGTATATCACATGAGAAGCTTTCCCCACTCTCTGTGCCAAGATCTGCTCCTCTTGCATAGTTAGAAGCATCACACATTAACTCAAATGGCAATGTCCAAAAGTGGTCGGATGATAGGGTACTAGTCAAGGCCTGGCTTCAAGTGGTTGAAAGTCGCCTTGCACTTGTCATCAAAATTGAACTCCACATCTTTCTGCAGAATCGGGAAAGTGGAAGAGCAATCTTCTTGAAGTCGGCAATGAAGCGCTGTAGAAACCTGCATGACCAAGAAAAGAACGCACTTCCCGCACGCATGTGGGGTAAGATAGACAAGTAATTACATCAATCTTGGCAGATCTACCTCAATGCCCTTACCGGATACTACATGGCCTAAAACTATACCCTGTTCTACCATAAAATGGCATTTCTCAAAATTTAGCACAAGGTTTGTCTCAATGCATCTTTGCATTTCTAGATAGGTCAAGCTAAACATGAATCAAAAGAAGAACCATAGACAAGAAAGTCATCCATAAATACCTCCATGCACTCCTCTAAGAAATCGAAAATATGCTCACCATGCACCGTTGGAAGGTACCTGTGGGCATTGCAGAGGCCGAAGGGCATCCGTCTCAGAAGCAAAGGTGCCGAAGGGACAAGTAAATGTGGTCTTCTCCGATCCTCCCGGTGCAATGTGGATTTGGAAGTATCCAAAGTGTAGCCATCTAAAAGCGAGAATGGGACTTACCACCAACCGTTCCAAAGATCTCGATCAATGAACTAAGGGGGTAATGATCTTTCCGAGTGGCTTGGTTGAGACGTCCGTAGTCAATGCACTCTCCAGGCTATTCTCGCACTCGGGTTGGAATGAGCTCATTCTTCCTGTTGGCCACAACAGTCACCCCAGATTTCTTTGGAACTACTTGCACCGGCTCACCCACTTGTCGTCGTAGATGGGATAGATAATGCCACTGCAGAGCTTGGTCACTTCTTTTTCACCACATCTAGAATGAGAGGATTCAGCCTCCTCCGGGGTTGTCTCACCGGTTTAGTTTCCTCCTCAAGTAATATCCTCGTGCATGCATGTGGAGGGGTTAATACCAGGAATGTCCGCAAGTGTCCAACCAATTGCCCTTTGTGTTGCTTCAAGACTTCCAATAATCTGTTTCTTGCTCAAAGTTGGAGGTGTTTGGCCATTATCACCGGAGCTTCTCATCCTCTTCCAAGAATGCATACTTCAAATGCTCGGGCAAGGGCTTAAGTTCAATGGAGGGTGGTTGCTGGACTGACGGTACTAGTTTTGGAACCGAAACTAAATCTGCTAAATTCTTAGCAGTTGCACCTGTACCTGCAAGCTGTGCACAATCTTGCAAAACAACATCGTCATATCCTATGGAATCAAAAGAATCACACTTAGCGGCAGGATGAATGACAACATCATTAATAATAAAGATCATTGCCATTAATAATGTAATCATCAATGTCGCAGAATTAACAACAAAGACATGACAAGTATGTAGAAATCTCAAAGACAGTCGCACACATTGCATTGGGTTTACAACCAAAAAGTCCAAAGCAAAGTAACAAGTATCACAAGCTATGCTATCAGTGTATCCTACAATTTCAGGAAACTCTGCCAACATATCAGCATGCATATCATCAACCAGTAAATCAATGACATCAAAATGAAAAACAGAATGATCCTCTACAGGGTATTTCATGGCATCAAAAATGTTAAACTCGAATGATATCATCACCAAATTCCATGGAAAGGGTACCGAGATGCACATCAATCTTAGTTTTAGCAATTCAAAAATGGCCTACCTAAGATCAATGGGGGTGGGGAAGAGGCAGATTCATCTTCCATATTCAACACATAAAAATCAGTGGGAATATTAAATTATGTACCCGAACCGTAACGTCCTCCAACACTCCCGCAGTTGTGCAAAGGTGCTCGGTTTGCTAATCAATGACAATGCCGGTGAGGCTTTAGCTCTCCCATATGCAAGGAAGTGTAAACTGACTTTGGCATTACATTGATGGAGGCTCCCAAGTCTAGCAAGGCATGAGTGAACTGTTGGTGCCCTATGGTGCAAGGGATGGTAAAAGTGCCCTGGATCCTTGCATTTGGGAGGCAAAGTTGGGCTGAATCAAAGCAGAGACATTTCTCCCCATACTCACTTTTTCGCCCTTTAGCTTCCTCTTATGGGTGCACATCTCTTTCAAGAACTTGGCATACTTGGGGATTTGTTTAATTGCCTCCAAGAGAGGTATATTCACCTCAACCTTCAAAAGTCTCCATAATTTCCTTATCCAAGTCTGTTTCAACCATATGCCTCATTTGTATCATTCGGTTGGGAAAAGGAAGAGGAATGTTGGAACCTCGACTTTTTGGATGCTCACTTGTCTCTTTGACCGAATTTTCACAATCACTGATTTGATCCAATTTTCGCTTGGTCGTTGTAGGATCATTTGTCTTTGAATCGCTCTGACAAGATTCAATTAGCCGTTAACTTGAAGTTGCTGTAGAATCTTGTTTCTCTCCGGGCCAAGGGTAGAATCGAAGTATCTCTTTGACCGGTCCATTGATTTGCTTACCACTGCGTAAAGCTATAGCACTAACATTGCCTCTAGGATTTGGAGTGGTTTGAGAGGGTAATTGGCCAGAACCTTGTGACTTTAATTCATGAATTGATGTGGCAAGTTGACCAATTTGAGTCTCCAAGTTCTGAATGGTGGTTTCAGTTCTCTGTTGAAACTGGATGTTATTGGTGGCCAATTGTTTCACCAAATCCTCCAATGAGGGCTCAGATTTTGTGGCTACGGGACCTTGTCTTTGGAATGGTGGTCTACTTGGTCCAAAGATGTGGTCAAACTGATTTGTCCTTGCTTGTCACTGAATGGTGGTCTATACCGGTTTTGTGGTCACGATTTGATGCATTCCCATATCTCAGATTGGGATGGTCCCTCCAGCCAGGGTTATAAGTGTTGGAGAATGGATCATATTTCTGTTGTTGCTGCTGATGGAATTGTGGCTTCCCAGGAAATATACCAGCTGTAGCCACAGATTGGTCTTGAAACTCAGAATCATCTTGCAATGTAGGGCATGAATCTGTAGGATGAGAGGAACTAGAACATATGCTACAAACTCTTGCAGGGGTTTGCACACGTGGTTCGTGTTGTCCTATTGCCATTTGTCTAACCAAAGAAGTGAGCTCATCCAATCTATGTTCCACCCTTTGTTGATCAAAGCATGTGAAGAGGTATTAACTTCATTGACTATTCTCGTTGCAAAGACCCATTCGAGTACCAAATTCGAGAATTTGCCGCCATGTTTGCAATTAAGTTTCTCGCAAGAATGGAGTTTTATCTACCAATGCTCCACCACTTGCAAGATCAATCATACTCCTTTCCATTGGCATCAATCCTTCATAGAAGTATTGGATCGCCAGCTGATCACTAATTTGATGGTGTGGGCAACTTGAGCACAATTTCTTGAATCTCTCCCAATACTCATGGAGAGTTTCACCACCGATTTGCCTTATGCCACAAATATCTTTCCTTATTGCAGCAGTTCTTGATGCAGAAAGAACTTCTCCGTAAATAATCTTTTCATGTCATTCCAAGAAGTGATGGCAAAGCAGGTTGTAAGTAATACAACCAATCCTTAGCAAAGACCATCCAAAGAGAAAGGAAAGGCCCTTAGCTTGATGTGATCTTCACTATTCCATGAGGTTTCATGGTGGAGCAGACAACATGGAACTCCTTCAAATGCTTATGTGGATCTTCACCGCAAGACCATGAAACTTGGGCAAAGAAGTGTATCAATCCGCATTTCAACTCAAAATCAACATTAAGTTCAGATATTGAATGCACAAAGGTTGATAATTCACATCAGTGCAGCCAATTCCTTAAGAGTCCTATTATTATAGTCACCATAGTAAAATCAACAGACTCGATCGCATACGTATACTAATGTATGCACTCAACAGGATTAAAAGAGTCAACAAGATTAGGTGCAATGTCAAGTTCAAGCCCAATTCCGTAGTAATTCTATTAGCTCTATGAATGCTACTACCAAATTCTATGAATTCTATGAAGTGTATGAAATGTTCTATCAATTTCAGATCAAATGAATGCAAGGTACCAGGATCGAGATCTAGTCATACAAAGATGCGCTCATAAGAAGGTATTAGAAAAGCAATAACAACTCAAACACTAAAAATTCCAAAAACAAATACTCCAAAAAATTAAACAAAAATAAAAACAGTATCAAATGAATTTTAAAAATTATGGAACTACCACAGGATAAAATCTACACAAAAATGCTATCCAACAAAATAATAAAAAATCTTAAAAAATTGAAAAAGTGGTCTAAACGATGGAATTTGGCAAAAATAAGGGTGACCTCACTGTATACAGTGAGTCTTTCTCAGAATAATATTTTCCATTTGTGTACCAAAATTCAGATCAATCTGAGATGCCCGAACCAAAATTCTTGACACAATGCCCTTTATCCAATTTCAGCCGAATCCCACTTGAAAAAGCTTCAAAAACAAAACAAACACATTTGTTAGAGTTAGATGGGATCTTGAAATGATCAAATAGTTGCCTTGGATCCCCGGCAACGGCGCCAAATTTGACAAGAGGTTGTCGAGGCCTATCAAATAAAATAACCGGTTCACAAACTAATTTGTAGTATAGAGAATGAACCGAATCGTCTCTCAAGGATCCAAAAACAAAGATTTAATTAGATCAAGATAATTAGAAAAGGGGGGGGGTTTTGTTGTTGATTAACAAGATTAATAAAAGTAGGAGATTCAAAGTTGTAAATAAATCTAAAGAAACAACCAATCCAAGGAAATTTACCGATCTTGAGTTTAACTCATCATTGATCACAAGGAATTCACTTAATTGCTAACCATGTTCTTGGCCTTAGATCACATCAAGAAGCCTTAACATGATCCAAGAATTCTTTACTAGATAAGCATCTAGGATTTGATTAACCAAGGTTAGATAAAGTAAGTACCATCCAACATAGATTAACTTAAGATCTAGAATTTAACCAAGCTAAACAATCTATCAAAAAGCTTTAATATATTGTTTAATCTTTGTGATCCTCTTTGAATACATGATAATAAAGCTACTACCACATCAACATCTAAATCAAATTAAGCAATTTAATCTAGATAAGAATCAAAAAGAGGAAGAAGAGAAACTTGAATAACAATTAAGCAATATGAACAAGCAAAACAAGATCTCCAAATTAAACAACAAGATGGCTAATCCCTTGGATTGATTATGAGAGCCTAGCCTTCCATGGATGGGAAGGAAGAACTCAGAATTTAAAGAACAAAAACGAAATTGCAAAGAGAATGAAGAAGAAGAGAAAGAAAACTCTCACAAATACTTAAACTTTCTTGAAACTTACTTCTAAATTGAATGCCTCTAATACAAAGAGGTTGGGTCTATTTATACTAATCCTAGAAGCCAATTTGTACATGTACATAATCTGAATACAAGCTATAAGAATCTGAAATTTGTCAAAAATGGAAGCTTGATGCATGGTTGGTGGGTTGGTGCATGGTAGGTGGGTTGGTGTATGGTTGGTGGCTTTTAGTCAACAACTCTTATCCGACTTCTGGCTTCAAATTCATCACCTAGACGGTGTATTTTGGCTTGGATGTCTTCATCAAAGTTGTAGCCAGTTGTCTCCTTGAAAATCTCCAATTTGAATCATGTCATTTGGACTTTTAGAACTCCAGAAATGCCAAAAACACTTCACCTACCTCAAGTTAGGTTGGAAGAACGTGTTTCCAAATTCAGACCAACTTGTAGCTTCTGAAGCATGCCTAAAACGACATCTATTGACAAAATGGTCTTCATTGAAGTTGGAGATATGGGTCTTATCTTTCAAGTGACCAAGTTTCAGCCCAAGAGGAGGCCTATAACCCACTATATAGTCCAATATGTACATACTGCCCAGATGGTTCCGTGACAGCAAACCCACTCTGCATTGCAGGGAAATTTTGGACCCTTAGCATTCCGATCCAGCTCTTGAGTTCTTCATGAAACTTGTAGAGCATTGTCTTAGCTTTCCAAAGACACCAAGATCACCTCAATTGGATCACCGAGTCCCAAGTTATGACCTAACCAAGGAAGAAAGGTCAAAATGCATCAAAATCCGAAAATTATTCAATATTTGCATTAAAGCCCAATGAAGCCCAACAACATTAAACTCATCTAAAGTACTAATATTGGGCACAATAAACATCTAATAATGCCTAATACAAAGCTAACATAAGTGTCTCAAATTGATTGATCAAGTAACCTTGGGCTACCAACCTTGCTTTGTTTCTCACAACCTTACCATCTTCGTCCAGTTTGTTTTTGAATATCCATTTTGTGCCGATGATGGACTTGTCTTTAGGCTTTTGAACCAGCGTCCAAACATCATTTCTTTTAAATTGATTTAGCTCTTCTTGCATGGCTAAGATCCATCCTTCGTCCTTCAGTGCTTCTTCTATTTTTCTTGGTTCCATTTCAGAGATGAAGGCTACATTTGAGTATTCTCTGAAGGTAGATCTTGTACGTACTTTATCATCTGGATTACCAATGATTTGTGTTCTGGATGATAAGTTTTGAAATGCCAAAGATTTTTGACCATCGCTTGTTTCTTCTTTTCTTTCATCGTCCAATGCTTCTTTGTTTTGGGTTGCTGATTCTTCTCCTTTGTCTTTTAAGTTTAACTCTGCAAAGGACTCATCTAGCTCTGACAAGTCATTGTCAGGCTTTTTGTCATTGAATTTAACATGAACAGATTCTTCAACAGTTAGAGAGCGAGAGTTATATACTCTATATGCTTTAGATGTTTCTGAGTATCCTAAGAAGATACCAGAGTCAACTTTAGCATCAAACTTTCCTAAAGAATCCTTAGTATTCAAAATAAAGCATTGATGTACCAAAAGAATGAAAGTAAGAGATGTTGGGTTTTCGTCCTTTCCACAATTCATACGAGTCTTGTTTAAAATAGGTCTAATATATATTCTGCTTTTGAATATAACACGCAAAGGTTAACACTTCAGAGAAGTGTTTGGAGATTGAGTTGTCATTGAGCATTGTTCTAGCCATCTCTTGAAGAGATCTATTTTTTCTTTCTACCACACCATTTTGTTGTGGTGTTCTTGGGGCAGAGAAGTTGTGATGAATACCGCTTTCTTCACGGAACAATTGGAAGCTCTCATTCTCAAATTCTCCTCCATGATCACTTCGGATTGAGTTGATACACATTCCTTTTTCATTTTGAATTCTTTTACGTAAAATAGAAAAGACTTTGAAAGACTCATCCTTGTGAGCTAGAAACATAACCCATGTCCATCTAGTATAGTCATCTACTATGACCAATCCATATTTCTTTCCATTTAGTGAAGAAGTTCTTGTAGGACCAAATAAATCAAGATGTAACAATTCTAGTGGTCTAGAGGTGGAAACGATGTTTTTGGACTCAAAAGAATTTTGATTTGTTTCCCCTTTTGACAAGCTTCACAAAGAACATCTGATTTGTACACAAGCTTTGGTAGTCCTCTTACGAGGTTATGCTTATTTAGTTTAGAGATTAATCTCAAACTTGCATGACCAAGCTTCTTGTGCCATATCCACTGTTCTCCTTTTATGGAAACTAGACATGATACATTTTGATCTGAAAGATCTTCCAAGTCAATTTTATAAAGATTGTTTTGCCTTTTAGCAATGAAGAGTATGGATCCGTCATAGTTTTTAACTATACATTCTCCTTGATTGAATGAAACATTAGATCCACTATCACATAATTGACTAATGCTAAGCAAATTATGTTTCAATCCTTCAACTAGAAGAACATTATCGATAGAGGGAAAAGGATGCTTACCAATCTTACCTATTCCAACTATTTTACCTTTCTGGTTTCCTCCAAACGTGACGGAGCCTCCTTTATTAGTTTTGATGTCTTGGAACATAGACCTTTCTCCCGTCATGTGCCGTGAGCAACCACTGTCCAGGTACCATGACAGGTGTCTTTTTCTTGTTGCTAAGCACATCTGCAAGAGGAATTATCATATCCTTAGGTACCCATATCTTTTTGGGTCCTTTTTGGTTAGCTCTTGGAGATCCATAATATTTTGACCTTTTATTAAAAAAATCTATTGAGGAAGGGTAAACGTTCTTTTTACAAACATTCTTAATGAATTTAGATTGAGTAGTAGTTTTTTGAAAAAACTGTTTATCAGTATCTTGATATCCCAATCCAGATTTGTCACGAGGGTCTCTGGAATATTTGAGTAAAATGTTTAGGTTGTTGGTGCTTTTTACAAATTTACTGAGGTCCTCCGTTAACTCTTTTACCTCATTATGAAGTTTATCAACTTCATCTGAAGTGTTGGACTCGTAAGATGTTTTTAAAAAAGCATTTTCAGCTTTTAATTTTTCACAAAAATTTCAAGTTCTTGTTTTTCCAAAACATTTTTCCATATTCTCTAGTTAATTTTGAAAACTTTCTTTTCAAGGATTTATATTCAACCGCTAAAATAGATGAATTATTTAACAACTCATCAAATGCATTCTCAAGATCAAGATCACGATTAGTTACCTCATCTTCTTCTTCTTCTCGACACGGTGTTAGCCATGAGACATAGATTTGCTTCTTCTTCTCGCTTCTTCTTCATCATCGTAGTTGAAAGATCAAGATCTTCCCAGGTGGCCATTAATCCTCTTTTCTTCTTTGGAAAGAATCTCCGTTTCTCTTTCTCCTTGTTTAGTGAAGGACATTCCGCTTTAATGTGTCCTAGCTTCTTGCATTCGTAGCATATGATTGGACTCTTGTCTTTTGTTTCTGTTGTCCTTTGATGACCTTCGTCCAAAGTGCTTTCTCCGCATACCTCCTTTCTTTTTCCACATTGCTTGTATCTTTCTAGAGATGAAAGATAACTCGTCATTATCGGATATATTATCTTCGAATGACTCGGCCTCGTCTCAAGATTTTTCACTTTAAGTGCTTTGGACGATCTCCTTTGTGAGCTTTAAGGGCAATTGATTTCCCTTTTCTTGAGCTTTCCTCTTCTTGAAGTTCCAGCTCATGAACTTTAAGAGAACCCAATAGTTCCTCCATGGTAAGAGAAGCTAGATTCTTTGCTTCCTGTATGGCAGTAACCTTAGGTCTCCACATGCGGAAAGACTTCTTAGGATTTTTCTCGATATGATCTTGATTATCATAGTTCTTTCCTGCAGATCTCAAGCCATTGATTATTGTTTGGAATCGTCCAAACATTTGATCAATGTTTTCATGCTCTCCCATTTTGAAGAGCTCATACTGGTGAACCAGCATGCTTATCTTTGATTCTTTGACTTGAGATGAGCCTTCATGTGCTAATGCCAGAGTATCCCATATCTCTTTAGCTGTTTCACAGCTATGGACTTTGTCGTGCTCTGATCTGGTGATGGCACACATAAGATAATGTTTGGCTTTTGAGTTAAGCTGATGTCTGGTTCGTTGTCCTTCCGTCCATTGTGGTCGAGGGAGATCCTATCCTTCTGCATTGGTGGGTGTTTGATATCCATTTTGAACTAGGTCCCAAATGTCCATATTTTGGGCATCAAAAAAGGCAATCATTCTCTTCTTCCAGTAATCATAGTCGCTTTCCATTGAATAGAGGTGGTCCTGCTCACCGCTTGTCCTTCGCTCTCCATTAAAGGGTGTACTGGATCTTTTTCCTCTGCACTGTTAGATGCTCAACCCAAGAGGCTGAGCTCTGATACCAATTGAAATAACCAAATGAAACACAAGAAGGGGGGTTGAATTGTGTTTCTTAACCCTTTTTTGTTAATAAAAGATTTTCCTTTTCAAAAGAAAATAGAACACAGCGAAAGAGACAGTTTAACAAGCAAAGAGCTTAGGACCAACACCACTTAGTCCTATTGGACTCCAAGGGTTTCGAAAAGACTTTTAATAAAAAGGTTAACACATTCTAAAACCAAATAAAAAGATATTTGTTAATAAACACAATGGAAAACCCCAGAGGTTAGTGAATATAATAAAGCACACTAGAAGAGGGGAGAAGCTTACACACGAGATTTATCCTGGTTCACTCTTATCAACCAAGAGCTACGTCCAAACCCCTTCAACCGTAGGATTTTCCAACTAATCTTTTTCACGATTACAAGTATTATGCACCTCTTCGTGTAACAAGTATTTTCAACCTCTTCGAGGTAACAAGTATTTTCAACCTTTTCGTGTTCTATCTCACAAGTATTCTTTTACACACCTCTTCAAAGGCTTACAAGGCTTAAGATGAATAATTGAGAGTAGATGAAAGCTTGAGTTTGAAACTCACTAACAAATGAGAATAGACAATAGAAATCTCAAGGCTTTTTCTTTTACACGAATATGGAAATAAAGCTTTTAGACTATTGAAGGATGCTTCGGCAAAAGATCTCTAGTTGTTCAAGTGCTGCTTCTTCTCTTTATAAGTAAGAACAAATTTGAGCAGACTTCATGGGCTAGATCGTCCAACGGAAATATTTATTACCGTTCTGAGTAGCATTAAATACATCTACTGGAAAAGTGCTGAACTTCTTCTGACGGTGACTTTTATTCTCTGAGATTTCCAATCAATGAAAACAAAAGTCCTGATTTGTCTAAGATTGCAGACGGTTTCTTATTTGCAGATCTTTGTAGTTGTTAGACAATGTCAGCAAAAGTGGCTTAGTTGACTTCTTCTGTCGCCGTGAGCTGTCAGAGTTCTTTTCTAGCATTTAATGAGGAACAGTTCTTCATTTTTGAAATTTCACTTGGACGCGAACTTGAGCTTGAACTTTGAAAGAGTGAGTTGAGTCCGAGCTTTGGCAGACAGATAAAATTGGACGAACTAATAAAAAGTAACAGTATATGCATACGAGTATTGGACGCACCAATAGTAAAAGTATATAATACATTCATTGGACCCATAAAGAGTTATAGTATATTGGACGCACGAAGAGTTAACTTTAAGTATAGAGCAGAATGGACGCACAACAAGTAGCGGTTTGTTAAAACTATTGTCGAAACACTTACTTGTTCAAACTAAATAAATATTTTTGTTATCCTCAAAACTTAACAGGGAAAGCTTATAGCTTTTAAGAATTTAGAACTCAAACCTTTTTATAAGAAATTGGTTTCAACACATACAATAGCACAAGTAAATCCACACTCACCTTGAAGTGCTCCTAGTCCAAGATGGGATTGGTAGTCAAGACAACCTTCCCTTCAACTTCCTTCAAAACACTCAAGCAAAACAACCAACTTTTAGGCATGGGTGTTCTTGATTCTTAGGGATGGAAATGAGTTTATCAAGAAACTAATACCATAGGATTGAAGAAGAGATCATAGTGATCAATAACCATCAAAGGACTTAAGCCAAAAGGTGCATAAAAACACTTACTTTGGACCCTTGATCTTGGAGCAAGCTTTGGCTATGGAGACTTAGCAAATTTGGAGAAGATGAGCCCTTTGGCTCTCCCTATAGGACCAGTTCACTTAAGCAAGAGGGAGGGGAGTGTGAAATGTCCATTTTGCCCCTCACTTAAAGGAAGAATCACTAATTTGCCACTGAGGTGTTAAAAGACTAAAACACCCTTGTGATTTCTAAGAATTCCCAATAGGTCCTGAAGAAAATTAAATTTACCAGTAGGTCCTAACTTAGCCAGAGTAAATCTAAGAGTTTAGATTTCACCTATTTCTTCCTTAGGTTCTACCGAGTTCACCGGTATAGCCAGAATCTCAAATCAATCATTCTAACTCAATCTATCACATTTTCTGTAACAGAACATACAATCCATTCAAAGAATTTAGCTAAATCATAACATATGAAATTTAGGGATGTTACACTATTCAAGGAAACAAGGAAACTTAATTAAAGGCAAATTATTGAAACTTTTGTTGTCAAACTTGTTGCAATAAATTGGGCATAACTTTCACTTCAAGAGTGCAAATAACATGATTCCGGTGACTATGGAAAGCTAAGAGAAATATATACAAATATTATGTTGACAACTTTCACTGATTTTTCCATATTTGATGAGATACTTCCAGCCCAAGTTAACGCCTTTTATGAAGAAAGGTGGCAACAACATTCAATTACTGGAGGGTTTCCTAAATCTTATAAAAAGACTTATTCTGTCCTATAAGAGGGGAGGAGCTTGGGGAAAAACTACTGACATTGAAGGTTCTTGGAGACTTTGAAGATCAAGAGGAGTTCATTATAGATTCATCTTTTATCTTCTTTAATTTCTCTTTGTTCCTTGTTATGTATTGGATGGTCCAAATAGTTAGGGCTATGCTATCTTTTCCTATCATGAATTAAATCCCTTTCTCTAGGGTTACAATGGATCTTTGCATGTAATTTAATTTGAATCTCTCCCTTATTGCTTAATTTCAATACTTCTTGGTTTGTTTATTCAATCTTGTGTTTAATGCTTCTAATTGCTTGATCACTAATTATATTGATTAGGAAACTCTAAATTGAACTTGGAAAAGGGAATTGAGGGTTTAGCCATAGATTGAGTAGCTTATGAACATTCTTATCCTGTTTAGAGGGTAAGCTGTTTTGCTTGTGTGATAGAAATATACAATCAAGTCATACCTAATCAAGATTAGGGTTTGAACTTAATGAACTTTCTTCAATTGAATTCTCATAGGAATATAGGGAGTTGAATTAGAACAAGTATGTTTGAAATACCATCGGAAGAGGGTTGTGAATACATTAGTGCCCTAGATTAGCAAACCATAGGTGTTCGTTAAGTTAAGAGGGAAGGAAGGAGAATTACATAAAGTGCAAAGTGAAGTTGTGACCCTAGACTCTTCTATTGATTGATTAAGTCTAATCTACATTGCTACTTGTTTCTTTCTTTGTGTTTATCGTTTCTTTTACAATCTCCTTTACAATTATTTTCATTCATTTGGATAAAAATAAGAAATCTAATTTTAGTAATTAGCAAGTTTAGTTTCAAGTCCTCGTGGGAACGATACTCTTCCCATCACTTTATTACTTGTGGCGACATGCGCACTTGCGTGGTGAAAACCGTCAACATGGTTCTTGATTGTTGTTCCATGGGAAATTTGGATTATTCCTTCAACCAATTCTTTGCTTTATCGATCTCGTAGTGAAAAGGGAAAGAGGTGTTTAACAAAGATAGAAATGGCAGATTGGTTTAACCAGGCCACAAAGACCCTTCAGTGTGATTCGAACCCCTGCACTACATATATATTTCGTCTATATAGAGTTTAGTTTACCAACTTAGTCATACCGGTTGCTCATTGTTTTTTTATTGGACTTCTGCTTATCTCAATTTCATTTTCCTTGAATGATTTTTGCTTTTGTGCTTGCCTTAACTTTTTCTCTTTTCTTCTAGTTAATTATTTTTCTTTTATTTTGTGTTTCTCTTTTTTTTTATTATTATTTTAAGAAAATGACAAGAACAAATAAGATATTCACATATATAGGTATGAATTAGTTAGCAATCTCAGTTTTATGTGAGCGAACTCTACTTACAATGCAGGGATTACAATTCCACTAGAAGCACTTTGATGCCATAATCAGGCTATAAAAAAAAAGGATGTTTGCATATTCTTTTTTTTTTTTTTTCATTCTTGAAGGAGGTGAGATGTATTTAACCAAATTTTAAGGGGGGAAAAATCATTGTTATCACCCAATTGATTGCATTTCTTCATGTTCATTTGCAGAACTCAACGTTTCCAGATCTCATGAGGGGAGAGGACTATTAGTGCAACTTTTAGAACCCATACTGCAATATTTTAAAAATACTGAAATTTGTCAACCAGCTTGAAGTTCAACTATCATCCGCCCTGGTCTATAAGACTGGGGTGTGATCTTGTTAGAGGTTCAATTATTTACTAGGCCACCTGTAGCCCTCCTATGCCCAGCTCTCTTCCACCTCGACAGTACCAAAATAAAATAATAAAAAGATATTGAAAGCCGAACAGAAGAAACTTAGAAGCAAAAATTAATTTTTAATAATTTACATGTCTGTGTATACAAATTTTATTTCTCATAGATGTCTTTCAATTTTTCTTTTGGGGAAGAGGATGTGACACTTTGTACAGTATATTATTTTCAAAGATGTATATTTTTGTCCAAATAGGATTGTACTACTAAAAATACTCAAAATCTATGTAAGAAGAATCAGTCTGAGTATTGCTGCTTTTATCACTTGCAATATCTGCCATCTTCTTGTCTGCTGGGGCCACTGTTTCTTTGCTAGCATACTGGGAAAAATCTACAGGTTCTGGTATGATGGGAGGTGTGGCACTTCTAACTAGAGCCCAGTTCACTCCCTCAAAAAAGGGGTGTTGTTTTATTTCTGTAGCACCTCTCTTATATGCAAATCGTTTGTGGGGTTCTTTCACCAACAATCCTCTTATAAGATCTCGTGCCACAGAACTGACATGGGGGGTTTCTGGGAACCTTAATGGCTGCCCTACAACATTGAAAAGTGTGGCACGATTTCCTGCACCCTTAAATGGTGTTGTCCCATGCAACAACTCATACAAGAAGATCCCAAATGTCCACCAATCCACTGCACTGCCATGGCCCTCTCCACGTATAATCTCAGGAGCAAGATATTCATGTGTCCCTACAAATGACATCGATCGCACATTTGTGGGCTCTGCCATCAGTTCAGGAAGACGACCACCTACCAAGAGGCCAAAATCTGATTTTGACTTGCGGTTCTTTTTTGAAGGCAAAATGCGTGGGAAAAAAGTTGATGGCTGTATACAACCATGCACTGCATTCTCATCATCCAAAATGCCCCCCGAGCCACTATTGCTTACATGGGCAGATGAAGACTTCACTAGTGTAGGACTGACAGAGCAACGAAGTGATAAATCAAAATCTGAGAGCATGATATGACCTTCATCTCTGACTAAAACATTCTCTGGCTTTAAGTCTCTGTACACAATGCCTAGCATGTGCAGGTACTCGAGAGCTAACAAAATCTCTGAACAATAAAACCTATCACATGAAAAAGGACATAAAATTCTTAAATTGATCTTGCAAACTGAAATCAGAAAGGTTCATTCAATGGTCAACAGAAATCATAAAAGTAGAAAGAGAAATTTTTTTATTCTTTGTTGGTGGAAAAAGGATTTAAATATATTTCCTCATATGCAGATAAACAATTATTATCAAGCTCAATTCAGTCATGCAAATGTGACGACATACATGCTTGATCAACTTATATCTTAATTCTCTCTGCACCCATTCACAGCCATGCAACTAACCAGTTGTAATCTCATTACCAGAGAAATAACGCATAAAACTAAAAAAATAAGCTTTTGTCCCCATGTTTGGAGGTTGTTACAGATATGTTGAACATTGAGTTTTTTAATAATAGAAATGCGATGCTAATGAACTCTAGGTCAAATGGAGCAGTTTGTGCATGCTCATCTATAAAAAGTAAACCATATGCATAATTCAAAGCAAAATAAAAGCTCTGCACAGAAGAACAGTAGTAAAGGAAATGCAGGCATGCAGCATACAAATTCCACCGGAAGAGGAGATTAAAGAGTCTCTACACTCTACTAGTGGCATAATCTTACAGCCTGACTTCAAAGAGGATAAATGTGAGAAACAACAAAGTAAACTGAACTGGTTTTACTGAAAAGCTGACTCCTTATTTCATATTAAAGGAACAATAATCCACTTCATTTTATCATTTATTTCCGTTTATCATTGTTCTGGTTTTATTATGAATTGATGGTAGATAGCCATCAATTAAACCCAGTAAAGCAGAGATTTATATTGAACATAATAAAATCAACCTATTCCTATAACTATTGTAACTAAGATGCCAATATATATATATATATTCACCACTCTGGTGGAATCCAAGTCCAATGTCTGTGTATGTGTTTAAGTAGTCATATTATTAAACGGAAAATAATGAAGATGGAGATGATAAAATTAAAGAAATCAAGTCGTAAGTCACTAACCGTGCAGCTTCTTCAGTGAAATGCTTGTTAGGTTGCCTCAATCGAAGAGAATGCAGATTACCTCCACTACAGAACTCCATGACCAAACAGTAATACTTATCAGTTTCGAAGTAGGAATATAGAGTGGGCAAGAATGGATGGTCAAGAAGTCCAAGAATCTCCCTTTCTGTTTGTGCTCGCAGAAGCTTATTTCTGCTTGCAAGAGATGCCTTGTCCATTACTTTCATGGCAAAGAAGGCCCTTGTTCCTCTAAGTTCCACAAGATATACACTTCCAATGTCTCCATACCCAAGGCGCTTGAGAAGCCGGAAATGGCTAAGATTAAGATGGGTGCCCCTGGAAACCATGTTAATTGCATCCCATCGTACATCTCCACCAGTGTGTGGCTTAATGGGTGCACTGGTGCTCTCTAAACTGTCACTCCGAGAGCTAATGCCACTCCCTTGGCCTTGATTGGTGGTCTTTGTAGGTATAGGCAATCCCTTTGCAATTCCTGTTGCTACTCCTGGTGAGGTAGTTGGAGGATCAGAATTTGAAGGCATCCTTGAACCTGGACTTTGGCGTTGAGTAGTGGAAATATCAGAAATGTTCCTGCTAGGTGATTCCAATTTCTGAGGTTTTGATGACGGTTTACTTGTCAACTTTGCATCATGTTTAGAAACCTGGTCCATATGTCCAGCTCCACTCCTTGAATAGTCAGTTGTGAAGGCATCTTTTGCTGCTTGATTCACCTTTCTGGCATGACTTGGTGAATTATTTGCTGAATTTGCACAACTATGACCACTATGATCTGTCTTGAGAGCTTCTTCTGACAAATTGTAGTTCATCTGCTTTTATGACAAATTGTAGCTTCTTACAGTCAAATAATTTTCCCACAGTTCATTACAAAAGGATACATGTCAGATTTTTCTTCAGAAATCATGGATGTATTATGATTGTTTTAGGTAGGCCATTATGGAAATGTATTAAAATGAACAGACATGAAACTCAGAAAATCTTACATCAGGTAAGTCAGGCCCCATGACCGGCTTTGACGCCATCAATTGACAACACAATTACAACCCCTCGAGGAATTTCTGCAAAAGCACATGAAAATAAGTTAGTTATGAGTATATGTTAATTGGTGATTTTAACAGGGAAGGAATAACAGGAACTTGATGTCTCAACACAACATTACATTAAATATTTGTAGGTCCTCCCACAATATAAGAAACTAAAAGTACTCGCATCTTGCATAATGCCTCTATGGTGAATCCAAATATCCATATACTTAGAATGTACTTGAATTCCTTGTTATGATCAAATATATACAAATTAACAAAAAGCAAGATGCCATATTGTTGAAAATGCTCGACACCATATATAAATGTCAAGAGCATGAAGAAACAAAACTGAATTCATAATGAAATGTCAGACAAACAGATATGATCAACGTCAGAATACATATATATTTCTGAAGATTAGAAATCAAATCATTGTAATCTATATTATGAATAACATATGAACAAACCATTTTGGTATATATTGTAGATTGAAGTGATAAGAAAAAGAGAGAAGAGTACTCCTCAGAAAGTAGATTTCAGGGAATGCAGGACAAACCTGATAACTTCAGGCTCTCTGAGAGTCACCAAGAGAGCTAATAATAATGTTTACCCTGCATGGTCAATGAACAGAACATGTTTCCTTTCTTTGAATTTTGCAATATAAAAAGAGAAAAGAGAGAAATGAATGGGGGAAAGGGAAAGGTTGTAGGTTAAGCAGGAAATGACATATGTGTATTGAAAATTAGCTGGTTCTTGATTGGGCCACCACCCATCATAAAATACACTGGGAGTTCTTGAGAGGAAATTGTGGAACAAAAAGGAGAAGATAGCAACAGACCCACAATTAGGAAAACACATATTTATATATAAAAATAGCAAAAGTAAAAGATATAAAATCAATGTGTTTGCAAGCAGACAGTGCTTCACAGAAAAGAAGGATGAAGAGAGAGAGAGAAGAAATGGTCGTTGCTGTGAGGACGGATGGATAGGCGTCTTATTCTCTGTGAAATAGTGGTTAAACTGACTCCCTCTCCTTTCCTATTTCCCCACTCCTACAGTCCTTAATTGACAACAAATCAGGTGCTATTGTCACCACCAATGCTTAACTCCACGTAACATAATCATTTACTCATAATTTTTTTCTCCATTCTGACTTTCATGCCATCTTGGCATTACAATGGCCTGCAATATCAATATTTATGATATTGCTATAAAATTTTGATAAACAAGAAAGATAGATATGGGGAACTCTACTTTCCTTTTCAAATTTGTACGAGGAACTGATATTACAAAACGCTTATTCCTTTTTGTTTATCAATCATCGATCATAATGAGAAATATACCCAATTTCATATGTAATGTGATGAACTCTACTTTCCTTTTCAAATTGGGCAGGCAATATTTATAAAATTGAGAACATAGATTAGGTATTGAATTTTCTAAGTTATTTGGCATCCGAGCCACTTTTCTTCTCTTCATTGAGATCGTTTTCCTTTGAAAATGAACGTGCACATGAAATTTTGTTCCAATTTGTAACTATATAATTACAATTTCTTTTACTATAATTTTGTGTTGCTTATTCAAGGAGTGGGAGAACAATGCAAACACATGTTCTTTTTTCACTTTCTTACAAGGGTAACATATGAATGGGTTCAATGAATTTTGAATGGGATGATAATAAATGAATAAAAAATAAATTATTTATCTATTTTAAAATCTTTAAAAACCTTTAAAAACATCTAATTCATTCAGTTTAATGAATGAATATCTAATCCACTCATACACCCATTTAAATGGATGGAATAAATAGATCTCAACCTATCAATTTATATTCACATATATTTGATTTGATTTTAATTTTTTTTGAAGAGCACATATATTTTATTTGAAAACTGATTATTATAATAATTATTATTATTATATCGCCCACCTCTCTTCTCTCTTCTTTGTTCAATAACGAAACCCATTCTCAACTTCTTGTCCCTCCATTGACGAACTCCTCTGTGACATCGAATCCGACCAACAAGTAACAACTCCCATATCCGATCTCCGGCAAATCACACTTCGTTTCGTTTTCATTTTTTCTTCTAAATGGAAAGTAAATTAAGGAGAAATGGAGAGCTTATTAGGTGTTTTTTGCATGAGATTTTTCTTCAAATTCGTTTCTTATTATGGCTTGCCCACCCTACGCACGCTGAAGCTCACACCGGCTACCCACTGAGGAGGAGGGGAGGTCGCTCGTTCCCTCAGCCAATTTTCGCCCTCTCCCCCACCGGCTGCTAATAAAACTTACAAAAACATTTCAAATGGGTTTAGACTCAACCAGTGGGTTAAGTTGATGGCTTTTTTAAGTAACTAGTAGAAATGAGGTTTGAAATTTTCACTATAGTGTAAGTTGAAAAATATTTTTGAAAATGATGTAAAATGAACAGTGAGTCATAGGGAGTTGATCGGTTCAATCAGTTTTGTGTTCGGATGATTGATGTATCAGATCGAACGAGATGTCTAAGGGTCGGATGATTGATGTATCTGATCGGACAAAATGTTTGAGCGATTGTTGTGGTTCCAATGTTGTGTGATACGATCAGTGATTTTTTTCAAGTGTGGTGTCTCTGAGCGGTTTGATCTGTTACCTAAGGCTCACTGTTTATTTTGTATATTTTCTGAAAATATTTTTAAACATGCACTAAAATGGGAATAAAAAATGTCATTTATATCAAGCATGTAAAAAAGCTATAAGTTGATAGTTAGCTATGTTGTGGGGTACAATGAATATTTTAATGAATCTATTAATTATTCATTAACTAAGACTAATTAAATATATTATTATAATTCATATTGGATTCAATTTAAATATGGATGGACAGGATGATAGATTGGATCCGTTGCTACAAAAAAACACATAGAAGATTCAATAAAATAAAGAAATGAGTAAGAGCTTGTTTGATAATGTTTAATTTTTTAGAATAATTGTTTTTTTTTAAATAATTATTTTATCTAAAATTTATCTTGTTTATTTAAACTATGTAAATGAATATAAGTTAAGATTATTTTTTCATAACTAAAAACATATTTTTTTTAAAGTTATTTTAAGCTTTTAATTATTTGATTTCAGATTATTTCAAAAGCTTTGAGAGAGAAATATCTATTTGCCCTCAATCAAATAACTTTTTCAATCATTTCATACATCTTTTGGTAATTTAATACATAAAGATAATTTTTTATACAATCTAAACAAAACTCTTTATCAAAAAATCGATTATGAATTAATATATCAAAACATAAATTATCATAATTGATTTTCTTGAAAATCAATTATATATATAATCGATTTTTCACATAATTTTTTTTCACAACTAACCCAAATACGCACTAATAACATTTGTTCATGCATAATGAAATAGATCGAGTTTTCAATTGTCTGACTTTAAGAATTTTTGTTTTAATTTCGTGAGAAAATGATTTTCTTTTTAATAAGTTTCTTTAAATAATATTGAGACATGGTTGAAATCTTTTATCTCCTCTCCTTATTTTCAATCATGTCCACCAAATAAAATATTGTCAACTAATATAATTTTGGGAGAATGACTCTTACATTCAGTTTAGAGAAAATAATTCTTCATTGGTTCGTTTTGAAAACTTAATCAAGTATTCAACTACATTAACTAATAATTTATATACGGTTAACTACGTATCTTCATTTTGATACTTGATACGTGGTTAACCGTATGTAAATTATTGGTTAATGTAGTTGAATACTTGGTTAATTTTTTAAAACGAACTAATGGAGAATTATTTTCCTTAAGCTAAATGTAAGGGTCATTTTCTTTATAAGTTTTGTCTTAGTTGACAGTATTTTATTGTGGAACAAATGAAAAATAATATTTGAGTCCATGAGGACAGATTTTCACAATACAAACTCGAAGCCGTGACCGGCACATTTAAACTAACTAGCACACGGTTTAGCAACATAACTCAAATGACAAGTAAACGTAAGTAGATTACTTAAACAACCAGTTGCAATATCTAGTACACCACACTCTAATTTTAGTAAAAATATTCATAGGCATAAATTTCACAAAAAAACTCATCATATAGCTATAGAATACCTGGAGTTCGAATTAAACAACAATCAAAAGACATTTGTAGTAGGAGATGTACCAAAAAAATTTTGGGGAAGATAATAGCCCCTCGATGTTGCTAGCAAGCTGTTAATCTAAAAAATAAATCAAATAACAGGGGTAAGTTACACATACTCACTAACGGGATAACAACTAAGTGAATTGGAAAAAGAACAAGATACCGCAAGAAGAGCAAGTCTAAACCATTAGTAGTAAATGTTAATGTCATGAAATTCACAAATATATATAACTTCAGAGAGCATGACGATACATTTAATAAATATAAAGTATGCAAATCTTATATCAACATCATTGGACAAGTAGAAATCAAAAACATAAATGTAATTATGAAGGGATCATGCATTGGAGAACTAGAATTTAAGGCACCACATAGCCCTTTCCTTTATCCATGTATACAATCTATATGAGAGCGGTATCACAATAAAAATATCACAGCATAACTACAAGCACCTACACCGTTACCCTGCTAATGGCTCAGAATGTCCTAACATGGATCTCTAAAAAATCATTGATATCATTTAATACAATTAAAAACGTTGTCATTCACAAAAGCCATGCTTCTGAAAGCATGAAAACCTTGTTTCAATAAGGTCTTTTAACTATAATATCATAAGTAAATGCTCGACAAATAACTACAAACACTAGAATAAAAAGCAGTGCCACAAGTTAAATAAATTAAATATTATAATTTACAAATAAATTTACATAAATGTTATATACGAATTAAAGAGAGTATGGGAAAAAAAATTCATTTTGGAAATAAAAAGATGTCACTATAATTATTATCCACTTCCAAACTAGCCGCTATTCTCAAATAAGCTCCAGACTACTTCACAAGGCTCACGTAGGTAAGTTTAGAAGAGTCTATAGTGAATCTATCAAAGATAAATTATTACGCTCCATAAAACAGTGTTTTTATACTCCCACATAATTAGAATTTCACTAGAAAATATTATAATTACTTTCAAATCCATTTTAAAGTCATAGCTGAGGTTTTCACCCAAAGAAAAAGATTTCTCCTCTTGGCCTAGTTCCAAAAATTTCCAAACTCTACCACAGTGTCCAACATCATCACTAATACTTGACACTTTAAAACTCATAAAACAATTTTATTTCACTAAGATCAAACGTAATCAGGAGTTATAATTATTTTAAAATTTAGTGTAACACGTATGGGGCGTTTGGTTCAAGCTTTGAAAAAACATTCAGGAATAACATTTACAGGAATGAAATTCCCATGAATGGTATGCCTAGAAATGATTATTACTATGTTTGGTTAACCAAAAACATTCATGAGAATGACTTCAATTGTTGGCGGGCCACTAAGTCAGTGATTGTCAATTATCGACGGCGGCGGGTGGCCGGATTCTGATGGCTAGTGACAGGCTAAAGTCGCCAGCCATCATTCGACAAAGGTAGCCTGATTCCAATAATTAGTTGTCAACTGCAAGCAGTGGCATAGGTGGTTGAATTCCAGTGACTGACGCAACGGTCGAGGTCACCGTCAATCGCTAGCGGCGACAAGGGTGGCCGGATTTCAGTGACCGGCACGGTGGTCGAAGTTGCTGGCACTATCAACTGCCGGCGACAACAAGGGTGGCCGAATTTTGGTAATTGGCCGCCACGGACTGTGGTCAGTGGTGGTAGATGGCGGTCGCCAACAATGACGTGGAGATGGTTGGTTGATGGCATGATGATAGAAGGGTAAGTATTTTGGATATTTCACATGACAAAAATATTCTCATGCCATAGGAATGTTGCAAACCCACCTCCCCCATGGGAATGTTGCAAACCCACCTCCCCCATGAGAATGAAAGTGTGGAAATATTGAGCAAAAATCATTCCCGGGAATCATTCTTGGATGGGAATGTGTTTTTTAAAACTTGTACCAAACATGAGAATCCAACATTCTCATGTAAAGATTCTCATGAATGAAAAAATAATTCGTGTACCAAATGCCACGGTATAGTAAGCTAAAGACATAGTTTTAAACACAAATAGTATGGATGAAAATTTTAAAGATATGGAGAGAGAAAGCCACTATAGACTAGGTTTTCAAGATTAATTCCTCTAAGATTTTCAATGCATCAGATTTAATTTTACTTACTCAAAAGAAATTAAGATTTCAAAGGGGCTTATAGCTACCACCTCTCCAAGTTTGCAAATACAAAATATTTTCTAATTTTTTTTTGTTATGGTAGGCTTTTAGTGATTGAAAAAGTGAAAAAGAAGGTGTTACACGAAACAGAAGAAAAGGAAAGCAATTTGGGTCCGTAGGTTAAGTGATTTTGAGAGAAATATAGAAACAGATGAAGGGAAAGAAAAGGGAGATGTTAGTAGGAGAAGGAAAATGAAAGCAAGGGAATACAGTGGGGAGGGTGATAACTCTAAGAAATAAAGTTATTTAGTTTCTATTTTAATGAGATATTGATGCTAGATTCTTGAGTTTGTGATAATATTGCATGCTTTCTCTAAAGAATGTGTAATTCTTTACCTTGCTTCTCATTCAAGATTTTTATTCTCATTCATGAGTTTCCTCCCATTAGTTTATCTTATATTGTGTTATTTTGGAGTTAAATTTCAAGTAAGACAACTAAAGGATAACATAAAAGCAAGGAGAGGCACGTGGAAGTAAGAAAGAAGCTTGGATGCTGTGAAAAAGGTCAAGGCCTAGGCTTCACAAAGAGGAGGTCGAGGCCTGACGTGCTGAAATTTTGAACCGACTTTCTCAAAAGCACGAGGTCGCGGTTCCTAAGTTTCGAAGTTGCTGCCAAACTTTCTGAATGTTGAAAAAAAATCTTTCTCAAGAGCACGAGGCCGCGTCTCTGCAAAGCTGAGGTCACGGTTCAAACCCTGATGCTGTTTATATGGGTATTTAAGGAATTTTAAGAGTGAAGTTTGGGGATCCTTCATTTTCTGCATCCAAAAGGAGTGTTTTAGAGAGAGAAGCTCTGGATTTTTTTAGGTTTTCTAGAGTGAGAAAGTAAGAAATCAAGGAACCCAAGGAGAAAGAAGAAGATTGAGCTTGAAGATTCTCAAATCCCTAGTTCTACCCTTCATCTTCTCTTAGTTTCTTTGATGGATTTGAATTTTATGCTTTGGATTTGTGGTTATGCATTCATGGAATTCTAAACCTATTTTCTATGGTTCTAATGGATCCTAGTATGTAATTTGATTGGATTCTCATTTTCAATTCACTTGTATAGATTTTGGTTATGGTTATTGATGAGTCTTAGTCAGTACTTATATTTCCTATTTTTATCATATAATTTTGTGGGATTTTATCTCCTAATTAATGTTTATTTGCTATTTATTTTAGGAAAGTTGATTTGGAACAAATCTACTGCAATTATGGCAATTTATGCAAAGAATCATCAAGGGATGCTAATCAAGGAGACTCAATCAAAGGCTATTCAAGGAAACAAGGAAACTTAATTAAAGACAAATCAGGGAAACTTTTGCTGTCAAATCTTTTGTAATAATTTGGGCATAACTTTCACTCCAGAAGTTCAAATGACATGATCTCGGTGGATATGGAGAGTTAAGAAAAATATCTACGAATATTATGTTGACCACTATCACTGATTCGATCAGATTTGATGAGATATATCCAGCCCAAGTTAATGCCTTTTATGAAGAAAAGTGGCAGCAACATTCAATTGCTCAGGATTTTCTAAATCTTATAAAAGGACTTATTCTGCCCTAGAATTGGAGAAGAAGGGGGCCTGAGGAGACTTTGGGGGAGAGGGCTTCCAGCCCTAGGAGAGCCAAGGAGATCATCAAGGAGCAAGGATTCAAGATCTTTATATTCTTATTGTCTTGGATTCAATGGAGTTTACAATTTCTTATCTTTTGTTTTCCTATTTCTTGATGTTTTTCTAAACTTTTCCTTGCTAGAGTGATGATGTAACTTGAATGGATGATTTATTTAGATTGATAATTCTTAATTTAAGTTTTCTTTCATGATTGAGTGTTCATCTCTATTCTTAATGCTTTTATGACTTGATCAACCATAAATTGAACTGATGGTCATGCATAGAATTGGGAAATTCATGTGTGATGTTGCTTCTTGAGATAAACACTATGATTAAGCAATAATCTAGGAATAGATATTGTTGATTGTGTGGTATTACTTGGGATTTTGTTCATTTATGCCTTGTTCTATTTGGAGTTAGACTAAGGAATTAGTTAATTTTAAATAGTTGAAGAGAATTAATCTACCAAGGAATTGGGTTTTAATTAAATTAAATATCCCACCATCAATTCTTGAATTTGAATTTAAATTAAGAAAGAATCCAAATAATCGGAAAATCAAGTGAAATCGGATCTCTAGCATCTCACTCTTTGTTTGCTCAACCCCATTTAACATAGTTAAAATTTTAGTTTTTTTTTATTCTCTTCATAAATTTGCATCGTTTAAATAGTATTTAAATTAGTAATTTGGTAATTGACAACACAATTCCCTGTGGAAACGATAATTTACTCATCACTTTATTACTTGCGCGATTTGGTATACTTGCCAAATAGCTATCAAGTTTTTGGCGCCGTTGCCGGGGAATTGTGATTTTGTCAATATCATTTAGCTAATAGGATACTAATTTAAACATTAATTTTAGTTTTTATTTTTAACATTTTTGTTCTTGTATTATATTTTTAGGTGTCTTTGGTCATTGGTTGCAACAAGCTTGAAGTTGAGACAAAACTCTTGGTAAAATTGTTTCAGCTTTGAATTGTCATAACATGAATTACAATAGCTATGAGGCATGTTCTTTGTGTGGCAATCCTATGCATGTTTCCTATATGTGTCCATATAACAATTCTGAGAGTGTTTTTGCTAATTCATATCATGAGCCATATAATCCTAATTGGCAAAATCACTCTAATTTCTCATGGCATTCTCCTAGTAACATTGGTAGTGAATATTCTAAATATCAAAATCAATTCTACCAATCTACTTATGGCTACTATCAACCGCCTTATTTTCCTAATGAGGTTGCGGATCAGTATTACCTAGAGGAGAATTTAAAAAAAGAAACAATGGATAAGGTAATGGCTAATTTAGATAAAATTGATATTCTATTAGATGAGATGAAAAATATGAATAGTCAACCTATCCTTGATTTTGATAAACAATATGCAGTTACCACTAGATCTAATAGGAAACAAGAACAAGATCAATCCATCTCCTTTAGGTCTAGTGAGGAAATTGATAATACTGTTATGCCATTGAAGAATAATGGACACTCAAATACGGCTTCTGTTTTTAAAGAAGATTTTAGGATAAATATCATTTAGATGAGGGTAAGTCATTCCCACAAAGATAATGTGTTCATCCCTGAAATTGAAATTGTAGAGCCCGAGGTTAAAGAGATATGTCTAGGATCCCAATTCTTCATAGTTTAGTAAATTCAAATGACTTTGTACAGTTTTGTTTTATTTTAGAGGAGTTTGTACATAAACTAACTTTTTTTTATTTTCTTTGTTCTAGTAGATATTTAATTGCTTTTGTTAAATTTTTTATAGAACTTGACTTTGTACAGGTTAGACTAATCCATGATACGTATGATTAAATTGTGATTTCTTTAATTTTTTTATTTTTTTATTTTTGTTGAGTCGGCTTGAGTGCCTCCCCGAGTTCGGAGCCTTTGTAGGGGGATGTAAATAGTGTCGGCCAAAAAAAAAAATTTTGTGTTTTATATTTTTAGATTGCCTATTTATTTTAATCATTGCTAGCAATTTCCCAAGCTTTGGTATTCCTTTGTGCTTCTACCATTTTAATTGCTAAGAATTTCAGGTATGTGACTCTACCCCGTTGCTCTTTATTCTTCCTATTTAGATATTTATTTTCATTCATTTAAATTAGGAATTATTTTTAAACATTTGGGACAATGATTAGTTTAAGTTTGGGGGTCATGGTCCTTTGTTTAAATTTCTAGAGTTTGTTATGCATATGCTTAAGATATAATGTTCTTGCTTTATTGATTTCCTAATCCAATGATGAAACCTAGTTATCAAGTTATCTTGACTCTTGGGAAAACATGGTAATTGTTTAAGTTTTGTTAAATTCTTTTGCTAAGTATTCTTGTTAAGATGTGATTCCCATTAAAAAATAATAATAATAATAAACACTCGATCTCTTGCTTAGAGTTACATGTGCATTTAGAAACAATTTATGTGATGTGAACTTTGCTTAAGTCTAGGATCCTAGAATTTGTTTGATTCTCTCTTGAGGCGAAATCCTAGGCTTGAACTTAGAACTTGGAGATGATTTAGGCATTGTTTGGACTGCTTTGAGCCTTTCAAGCCTACCCTTTAAGACAAACATCCTTAGTCACCCTTTTTGAGCTTGTTTAATACATGAGCCTATTTTTCTTTCTTATGTGCTATGCAATTACCTACCTATGAATAGCCTAAACACACATATCATACCTTGATTTGTTTTGGAGAATCCATTGAGGTGCATTAATTTTTTCGTAGTGCATGAAGTTATTTAAATTGGATGTGAATTGATGGTGTCTTTAATGTTTTCAAGTGTTGAAGTTTTGGTGTTCCATGATCCTAGTGCATGAAAATATTAAAGTTTAGGGATATTGGAAGCACTATAAAAAAAAAGACAAAAAAAGAAGCAAAAAAAAAAAAGAGAAAAAAAAAGAAAAAGAAAAAAAGAAGACAAAAAAAGAAAAGAAAAGAAGTGCTTAAAAAAAAAAAAACTAGATGCTTCTTGATTGTGAGAAATAGGCACCTAGATAAGCATCCTTATTCATCATTATCGTGATTGCTCTTGTTTATTTAGTGCTTTAATGGATCTCTAAAACCTTTATGTTTATCCATTCCTTTCTTTCATAGCCAATCACCCGAGCCTAACATTACAAGCTTTAAAAGACCTTTTGATCTAAGTTCTTTGGGATAGCCTACATTAGTGGAGAGAGAGATGAAAAGCAAACTTATGGGGTTTGAACATGGAGGCAGATTTGCATTCGCATAAATAAATCCAGATGTCATGTAACGATTTGTGATGGGATCTTGCACACACACAAAAAATGGGAATTCGTATTAACTTGTTGCTTGTGATTGAATTGAAGCATATTCTTTTATGATATCCATGAATACCTTGAGTTGAGCTAATAAGATAGCTTATGAGGAAGTCAGGAAATCTTGAAGCATGTTACATCGTCTTAAGCATGTCTTTAGTTTAATTATGTGTCCTTGTTTTCCTTTTGCTTGAGGGCAAGCAAAGTTTAAGTTTGGGGTATTTGATGAGTCTTTAGTCAGTACTTATATTTCCTATTTTTATCATATAATTTTGTGGGATTTTATCTCCTAATTGATGTTTATTTGCTATTTATTTTAGGAAAGTTGATTTGGAACAAATCTACTGCAATTATGGCAATTTATGCAAAGAATCATCAAGGGATGCTAATCAAGGAGACTCAATCAAAGACTATTCAAGGAAATAAGGAAACTTAATTAAAGACAAATCAGGGAAACTTTTGCTGTCAAATCTTTTGTAATAATTTGGGCATAACTTTCACTCCAGAAGTTCAAATGACATGATCTCGGTGGATATGGAGAGTTAAGAAAAATATCTACGAATATTATGTTGACCACTATCACTGATTCGATCAGATTTGATGAGATATGTCCAGCCCAAGTTAATGCCTTTTATGAAGAAAAGTGGCAGCAACATTCAATTGCTCAGGATTTTCTAAATCTTATAAAAGGACTTATTCTGCCCTAGAATTGGAGAAGAAGGGGGCCTGAGGAGACTTTGGGGGAGAGGGCTTCCAGCCCTAGGAGAGCCAAGGAGATCATCAAGGAGCAAGGATTCAAGATCTTTATATTCTTATTGTCTTGGATTCAATGGAGTTTACAATTTCTTATCTTTTGTTTTCCTATTTCTTGATGTTTTTCTAAACTTTTCCTTGCTAGAGTGATGATGTAACTTGAATGGATGATTTATTTAGATTGATAATTCTTAATTTAAGTTTTCTTTCATGATTGAGTGTTCATCTCTATTCTTAATGCTTTTATGACTTGATCAACCATAAATTGAACTGATGGTCATGCATAGAATTGGGAAATTCATGTGTGATGTTGCTTCTTGAGATAAACACCATGATTAAGCAATAATCTAAGAATAGATATTGTTGATTGTGTGGTATTACTTGGGATTTTGTTCATTTATGCCTTGTTCTATTTGGAGTTAGACTAAGGAATTAGTTAATTTTAAATAGTTGAAGAGAATTAAGCTACCAAGGAATTGGGTTTTAATTAAATTAAATATCCCACCATCAATTCTTGAATTTGAATTTAAATTAAGAAAGAATCCAAATAATCGGAAAATCAAGTGAAATCGGATCTCTAGCATCTCACTCTTTGTTTGCTCAACCCCATTTAACATAGTTAAAATTTTAGTTTTTTTTTATTCTCTTCATAAATTTGCATCGTTTAAATAGTATTTAAATTAGTAATTTGGTAATTGACAACACAATTCCCTGTGGAAACGATAATTTACTCATCACTTTATTACTTGCACGATTTGGTATACTTGCCAAATAGCTATCAGTTATATCATTCTCAATGCTTAATGCTTCCAATTGGTTAGCCTCCAATTGTGATTGATTTGGGAAACCTATTGAACTAAACATAGGGATATAGATGTTAAGCCTTAGATTGGGATAACACATGTTCAATTACATTCAATTTGGTGAATGAGTTGATTAGTCAATAGGATAGACTTATACCTCTTGGTCATACATAGCAAGTGTTTAAGGATTTGTCTTAATGCATGGAACCTAATTCAATTCACATAGAAATAGTGTTTTGGTTAGATTTCATAGATTTATAAGACCACTGAAAGAGGCTTATCAACAAACTAGTTCCTTAGCTAACATAACCTTTTCTTAAACAAATGTATTGAAGGAATTGCATGATACAAAATGAAGTAGTGAGTAAGGTTATATATAACCTAGATGTTAATCCATTAATTCATTTTCAATCTTTGCCTTCGATTAGTTGCATTCCTCAACTTTTAGCATTAATGTTAGTTGTTAATGTTCTATTTTAAATGGAATATTCACTCGCATAAACAATTGATTCAATCCTTGTAGGACAATACTTTATATTCTCTCTTTATTACTTGTTGATACGTATACTTGTGTAATACCGTAAAATTTTCTTTTTCTAATTAATGATGATTTTTGTGAATTTTTTTTTCTCTGTGTTGTTTTGAGGCGGTACCGAAAAGAATAAAAAAATATATTTTTGGGATAAAAAAGATTTGACTGTTGAGTTAGGGGCAAGGGAGCTATTGCGCTAAAATCACACTTAAGGGCAAGTGCACCTTATCTACAAGTAATAAAGGAGTATTTGGGACTCCAAGTATCGAACCCACAAGGATTATTGGCAATTACTAAGGTAATTAATCCCTTATGTTATCTAGACAATGAAACTCGAATGAGAAAAGAGAAATTATCAAGCAATTAGGAGAAAGTGAGGAAATTGAAGATTATCAAGCAAAGATTCAATTATGGAAAACCTAGGGTGTCTGGTTTCACTTATGTCAATACTCATAATATTACCCAACAATATGTATTCTGATTGATTGTCAATCATCTGCACTAATGCCTATTAATACTCAATAGTCATGTAATATTAATATTCTTTTTTTCAATGGTCATGCAAGGCAAACACTTAAGAAAAATATAAAGAACCAACAGAATTGTCAATTAAATAACTGGTACAAGGAATTGAGTTTGGTCCACACAATCTCAAATCCGATTAATCCTAGAGTTCTGTTAACTAATTGTGGTTCGGTCGGCAGTCAATCAATTAACCTTTTAAAGGGTGTGCAAACCTTATTAGAAAACAAAGTACTAGGATAAATCCGATCAATTGGGAAAACACAAAATTATTTTGAAATTAGGAAAATATTATAACAATTTGAACATAAGATCCATCATAACCCTAGTTATGGGTTTAGTTACGAATAGTCAAAGAAAACAAAGAATAAACCAAAACCAAATTCAAATCCATAAAAGAACAATAGAAAAACTAAAAACCGCAAACCCTCTTGCAGTGAACTTAGTACCATGAAAATAGGTATTACTTTAATCCTTCGAGGATCAACTGAACTTCACAAAACATAATGAAAACAGTTTTAATTAATTTAGTACCATGAGAATAGGTATTACTTTAATTATAACACTTTTCTTGTAACTCGAGAGAGAACATTAACTAAAATAGGAAGATTCACCTTTAAAGCATGATTAACCCATTAACTCGAATGTTCTAATCTTTGTCATAGAAAATAGTAATAGTGAATCCCGAGTCCTAGAGCCTTAATCTTTTAGTATTCGTTATTGTTAGTTTGCTTTCTTTTATTAGTCTTTTGCAATTTCGTTTTAGTTATATCACTTTAATTAATTGTTTAGATAATTATAATCATTATAATGCGGTATTCACACGATTCTTGTAGGAACGATATCTTTACTTTACTACTTGTATGATCCGTGCACTTGTAGTGAGCAACAAGTTTTTGGCGTCGTTGCCAGGGATTGGTGTTGATATCGCTAACATTAGCGATTTGATTAATCTAGATTTTTCCTTTTTATTTTTCACTGTCTTTGTTTATTTGATTTTTCTTTTATTTTCAATTTTACTTTGTTTCTCTTGTCTTTTTCTTTTTCACGTACTCTTAACAATTGATGTGAAGGGCCAGAAGCGTTGGAGACCTTATTGAAGCCGATCCTAAAATTGAGAGAACTCTTAGAACTTTGACAAGAACTAAAAGAGAAGCCACCATGGCGGACCAAAATAGGTTGGAAAACAACAACCTGAGGTTGAGGGACTTTGCCACACCAAATGCACAAGGATTTTAGCCCAGTATTGTGAGACCACCAATTGCAGCTAATAACTTTGAGTTGATGCCTGCACTGATTCACATGGTACAACAATCTCAGTTTGGAGGTATGGCTACTGAAGATCCCAATGCTCATCTTTCTAACTTTCTAGATATTTGTAACACCCTAAAAAATAATGGAGTCTCTAATGATGCTATAAGACTCTGGTTGTTTCCTTTCTCTTTGAGAGATAAAGCAAAGGCCTGGCTCAAGTCTCAATTCTATGCCTGTCAATTCCTTCACTAGTTGGGACGTGCTTTCACAAGTCTTCTTGGCTAAATACTTCCCACCGGGCAAGACCGCCAAGCTTCACCACGATATTTCTACATTCACTCAAAAAAATGATGAGTCCTTGTATGATGCATGGGAGAGGTATAAAGATCTCCAAAGATAGTGCCCACACCATGCTTTGTCGGATTGGTTAATTGTTCAAACTTTCTACAATTAATTGAACTAGTCTATGAGGATCACTATAGATACTGCAGCTGGCGGTGCTCTCATGGGAAAGAGAACCAAAGAAGTTACTAATTTGATTGATGAAATGGCTTCTAACAATTATCAATGGACAAGTGAAAGGGCAACTACAAGAAGACCAGCTTGAGTATTTGAGGTAGATGTTATGAGTATATTGACCGCCAAATTGGATGCTTTGATAAAGAAAATAGACAAGCTCTCATTGAATTCTGTTGAGACCCCTCAGTTTGTATGCAGTGTGTGTGGAGGCGGACATCTTACTTCTGAATGCAATTTGGGAGACCCCTATTCCCAATATCCCTCCGTAGAGCAACTCAACTTTGTCAATAATAGCAATTTTAGCAAACCTCAAGGGAACCCTTACTCAAGCACTTATAATCTAGGTTGGCGGAACCACCCAAATTTCTCTTGGAGCAACCATCAACAAGGGAACCAACAAGCTAATGGGCCACCTCTGGGTTTTCAACAAAGAAACTTCAATGCTCACATGCTTTTTTCCATTTCAAGCTCAAGAGACTAAGGGTAAATTTGAAGCCATGGTAGAAGAATTATTGAAACAACAAAGTGAGGCCTTGAGGCAACAAGGTGAAGCCATGAAACAACTCTTCAGTAAGTATGACCAACTTGCTACCCACAATAAGATGCTTGAGAATCAAATTACTCAACTAGTGAGCTCATCTAGCCAAGGTCTGGGGAGACTACCAAGTCAACCCGAATCCAATCCACGAGAGCAAGTGAATGCAGTTTCCTTGAGGAGCGACAAGCAATTGGAAGAGCCTAATAATAAAGAAAAGCAAGGTGTGGTAGATGAGCTTAGTGAGTGGCTCATCAATTAATTTGAGACACTTATGTTAGCTTTGTACTAGGCTTTATTAGATGTTTATTGTGCCCAATATTAGTATTTTAGATGAGTTTAATGTTGTTGGGCCTCATTGGGCTTTAATGCAAATTATGAATAATTCTTGGATTTTGATGCATTTTGACATTTCCTCCTTGGTTAGGTCATAACTTGGGACTTGATGATCCATTTGAGGTGATCTTGGTGTCTTTGGAAAGCTAAGACAAGGCTCTACAACTTTCATGCAGAACTCAAGAGCTGGATCGAACTTCTAAGGGTCCAAAATAGCCCTGTAATTCAGAGTGGGTCAGCTGTTATTGGAATCTGACTAGTGTGCATATATTGGACTATATCATGGGCTATAAGCCTCCTTTTCAGCTGAAACGCGACCATTGGAAAGATAAGACCCATATCTCCAACTTCACTGAAGACCATTTAGTCAATAGATGTCGTTTTAGGCATGATTATGAAGCTACAAGTTAGTTTGAATTTGGAAACACGTTCTGCCAACCTAACTTGAGGTAGGTGCAATGTTTTTAGCATATCTGGAGTTCTAAAAGTCCAAATGACATGATTCCAACGCCAAAATTTCAAGGAGACAGTGCTCTACAACTGTCATGAACACCTTCAAGCCAAAATACATTTTTTAAGGCATGAAAAGAATGCTGGAAGTCGGAGTAGAGTTGCTGACTTGAAGCCACCAACCATACACCAACCCACCTACTATGCACCAACCCACCAAATATGCATCAAGCTTCCATATTTGACAATTTTCATGTTTTTACAGCTTGCATTCAGATTATTTTCAATTACAAATTGGCTTCTAAGATTAGTATAAATAGAGCAAATCTCATTGTATTATACATCATTCAATTTGAAGTAAGTTTGAAGAAAGTTTGAGTATTTGTGAGAGTTTTCTTTCTTTTCTTCTCCATTCTCTTTAGAATTTTGTTTTTGTTCTTTATTTTATGAGTTCTTCCTTCCTATCTATGGAAGGCTAGGCTTTTATAATCAATCCAAGGGATTAGCCATCTTGATGTTTAATTTGGAGATCTTGTTTCGCTTGTTCATATTGCTTAATTGTTATTCAAATTTCTCTTCTTCCTTTTTTATTTTTATCTAGATTGAATTGATTAATTTGATTTAGATGTTGATGTGATAATAGCTTTATTATCATGTATTCAAAGAGGATTACAAAGACTAAACAACTTTTTTATGGATTGTATAGCTTGGTTAAATTCTGGATCTTAAGTTAATCGATGTTTGGATGATGTTTACTTTATCTAACCTTGGTTAATTAAATCTTAGATGCTTATCTAGTAGAGGATTCTTGGATCATGTTGAGCCATCTTGATGTGATCTAAGGCCAAGAACATGGTTAGCAATTAAGTGAATTCCTTGTGATCAATGATGGATTAAACTCAAGATCGGTAAATTTCCTTGGATTGGTTAATTTGTTAATTACTTTCCTTTAATTCAACTAGTGTATTATATTTATAAATTATCAAAACCTCCCTTTTTATTTATCTTGATCTGATTAAATCTTTGTTTTTTTATCCTTGAGAGACGATTCGGTTCATGCTCTATACTACAAATTAGTTTGTGAACCGGTAATTTTTATTATTTTGACGGGTGTCGACAACCTCTTGTCAGAGGCCGAAGTCAGAAATAGAAGAAAGGAGGAGTGATGATGAAGAGGGTACTAAAAAATATATACCTCTGAAGCCATACATGTCGCGACTTCCTTTCCCTCAAAAGCACCAAAAGGCTAGGCTTGATAGACAATTTGTGAAGTTCTTAGAGGTACTCAAAAAGCTCTACATCAACATTCCGTTTATGGAAGCTCTTGGTCAAATGCCCTCTTATGATAAATTTTTGAAAGAGATTTTATCCAACAAGAGGAAGGTAGAAGACTATGAGACGGTTGCCTTGACACAAGAATGTAGTGCAATTCTTCAAAACAAGCTTCCCCCTAAGCTTAAAGATCCGGGTAGTTTCTCTATCCCTTGTTTGGTTGGAAATTTGAGTATTGATAAAGCTCTTTGTGATTTAGGTGCAGGTGTGTGCTTAATGCCCCTATCTATTTGTAAGAAGCTTGATATTGGAGAGCTTAAGCCCACCACCATCTCTTTGCAATTAGCGGATAGGTTGGTTAAACACCCAGCTAGTATATTGGAGAATGTTCCTTTAAAGGTTGGTAAATTTTATATACCGGTTGACTTCGTGGTACTTGAGATAGAAGAGGATTTGCAAATTCCTATCATATTGGGAAGACCATTCTTGGCTACTATCGGGGTTGTCATTGATGTGAATAATGGAAAATTGATATTAGAGGTGGGTGAAGATAAGGTTGTATTCAATTTGTTTAATGCTCCTAAACAACCCACAGTGGTAGATTCATGCTTGAGAGTATATGTGATTGATGAACCTATTCGAGAGGATTGCATAAAGAAATATATAGAAGACCCTCCTATTGTTCCTTACCAGTAAAGATGTAAGTTTAAGGAGCCAAAGCAAGTCACCAACACTCCATCCTCACTCAATGAAAGTGATGCTCAAAAAGTAAAACTCGAATCCTTTCCTCCCGAGCTCAGGTATGCATTTCTCGGCCTAAATTCTACATATCCTGTCATCACCAATGCTAGCCTTAATAAAAAGGAAGTTGCTATACTACTTAGGGATCTTAGGATGCATTGCAAGTTTAAAGGGCACAATATTGATGATCTCAATGGAATTAACCCTCCAAATTGCATGCATTACATTCTGATGAATGACCCTCCTATTTGTAATCACCTTAAGGCCCCATGGCCTAGTGAAACCGGGCGTGACAAATACAAATTAAGGGGGCAATTCAACCATTGTCACAAGATCTCTCTCGACAAGCAACAATTAAAGCCTTGCCTCCATGGAGATTCTATTGAGAAGGGAATTACCTCATCCCTTCCTGAGCCACCACCTCTACCATGAAGACATATGGTCAAGCTAATGACCTTAAATTAACGCTTCTTGGGAGGCAACTCAAGCTTTCCTTTCATTCTTTCTCTTTTTCCTTGCTTAGTGTCGTTTAATTTGGCCTTGTTTTTCTTCATAGTTTGTTTAATTCCTTTCTCAATTCACCTTTTGCTTACACAATTTAGGTGTTGGTGTGCTCAATTTGGTCTACCCACATGCAAACTGATGCCTTCAACTGAGAATTCTTCAAGGGGGAGTATAACGTACATCTATTCATGGCTACTTGCATATTTTAAGTGTTGATCCTTAGTACATTGTGTGCTTGCATGTTATATTCTTTGGTTTTTAATGGCTAGGCGATGTTTTGTTATCTTGGTTGATTTGTTTTGGGTCCTCTTCTTTTGACTTGGGTGCCTACGTATCTCTTAGAGCAATGAAGAATTCAAAGCCACGTAGTTCTTTCTAGAAAATAAATGTGAGTTGATTGATCTTAATTAAAGAAAATATTGCCTTGAATTAATTGATTGCAAGAAAGTTGTGATTTGATTAAAAGGAGACGAAATGATTTGATTTAAAAGAGGCTTTGTTAACGTGTCCTAAATAGGATGGAATGCGGTACTAGACTCACTGATCCATCCTAGGAAAAATTTCTTGTGGTTACTTGACCCCTGAAGACAACTAAAACGATTTGTGGCATTGGAACACTTATTTTGAACAATTTCTATTAACGCAATCTAAATGGAATGAAAGGCGGTACTAAGCCCACTGATCCATCCCAAGGAGATTGTTTAGTGGATACTTATTCCCTTAAGACAACTAACGCGATTTGTGATATTGGACCACTTAATTTATAACTCATTGTTTATGACATAAAGGGAAGCAATTATGAATGAGCATTCATAAAAAAATTTAAATTTAACAGTTAGAAAATAAAGTAAAAACACAAATAGCACAAGAGGGAACATGATTGACTAGTCGGTCGACCATCCGAGCGCCTCAGGAAAATTCGACTGGGCTACTGAAATTATCACAGGAACAACGAATTGGTCGGTCGGACCCGATTGAAAAAAGGTGAGGGGTGCTCGGGGGAGACATAATCGAACAGGAACCGATCGGCCAAAGGCAATGTCATGGGATGAGATCATATTAGGTACGAGACTGATCGGTTTCGTTGATGTAGATTAAGGGAAACGTTATCCAATCGGTTGGGAACTGATCAGTAAGTAGGTGATCATGCAAAAGTGGTGATCGGTTCTGAACCGATTGATAAAGATAAGGTGGTGATCAGTTCAGACTCGATCAGTTAAGGGTAAGCTTGGTCAGTTAAGTTGATGGGGGAACGTTTTAAGGGTCAGATCGGTTAGAGACACCTCGGCTCAATCTCAAGATGGGGGGGCAAGTGTTTAAGGCCGGATCGGTCATGGGTGTCTCGACTCAGTTAAGGTGATTGGTGAGGATAAGTGGTTAAGCGATTGGATCAGTTAAAGGTTGGCTCAGTTCGGTCGTAAATGGATGAGGGAAGTGGGTAATAGATCTGGACAGTTAAGGAGGGCTCGGCTTGGTCGGCTAATGGACGAGGGAAAGTAGTTAAGGTTGGATTGGTTAGAGGTAGTTGACGAGGCAAAGTGTTTAAGGGTTGGATCGGTTGAGGGTAGGTCGGCTCAGTTGGCTAATGGATAAGGAAAAATGTTTAAGGATCGGTAATGGTAGCTCATGTTGGTTAGAAATAAGGGTGGAAACATTTTTGGGGCTCAGCTCGACCTAGTAAAGGATGAGGAAAATAATTGAAGTGATCGACTTGGATAGTTGAGGGGGTTAAGGCTATAGGGTAATTGGGTCGGCCAAATGATTACTGAGGAGAGTGTTTAGGTTATGGCTAAATTTGGGTCTGCTTAAATTAGTTTGGTGCAATGGTTGGTTAAGGTTGGGCTTGGCTAGGGGGATGTGATCGGATTGGGTCAGATTGATGTGGTTAAGAGATATGAGGGGTTAGTGTTTAGGCTAGGGGTCGAGTTAGTTAAGGATTGATCAGACGATGATAATCATGATTGGAAATGATCGGTCGAAAACAATCCTGAAAGGGGGTTGGTCGAAAATCGTTATGGAAATTGAATGATTGGTCAGTAATGGTCTGAGAAGTGGATGGTCGGTCAGCCATGAGGGTGGTTGGTTGGAAGATGGTTCTGGGGATGAGGGGTTGGTCGGACATGGGCGCAGACTCTGTTTTTTGGTTTTTTCACTGATTTGGGAAGTGATTGATGGTTATTGGGGTGGGCGTTGGTGCTGTTTTTAGAGGCAACCTGATTTCATGGTGGCATTGGTTGTTAATGGGTGTCCTTGGATGAAATTTTAAGAGGGGCATAAAGGGCTTTGTTTTTTGTACTAGAAAATGAAGAAAATGGTGGGTGAAAAAGTTGTTCAAGGTGGAGGGGAGTGAATGTGGAGCCATGATGTTTTGTGGTGGGTTTGGGGTGGTTACAAAGGTGCACTGATGGAGGTTATGGAGAAGTTGATGATGAATAAGTGAGAAAAAGAGCAAAAGGAAATTATCCGAAACCAAACAGAGGAAAAAAAGCTAAACCATAACATACGTATACAATGCTTAAAAGCATGAGTAGAAAATACCAAAATGCTTACCTATTAGAAGTACCAAATGGAAAATGCTTTTCTCACCTCAGGCCTCCCTTTTTCCTTCTCTCTATCCCCCCCCACGGCTGAGCTCTCCTCTCCTCTTTGAAGAATTTGAATCCCCCCTCATTTTTCCGTGGTGCCCTAGTCCTTGTTGTAGGTGAAGAGAAACAAAAGAACCTTTTGCAGAGTGTGGTCGGTGTGCGCAAGGTGGCGGGGCAGGTATAGGGGAGTGTATTATTGTGTGCATGCCAGTGTGGAGTGTGTGTGTGCAGAGCAGCGTTGGGTGGCTGCTTTAGCAAGGGCAGAAGGTCACAAGTGAGGGAAAGATAATGGGTCATGGGCCGTTGGTTTGGATGTGGGCTTGGTAAATTTGGTGGACTTGGTGGCTCATTGGGAAGATTGGATTGGGTATTGGAAAATTGGGCTTGGACTAAATTGGGTTTTCTTTCCTCTTTTTAATTCATTTTATTTATTTAATTAATAATATTTTTTTATTTTCTTTATTTAATATTATTTTGAATTTTTGTTGGAATTTTTTAACATGACCTGATCAAAATGGAGTGTTCACAATTGTCTTTATAGGATAGTTAGGAAAACTTGATCTTAACTTTATTATCTAGGCAAAGAATTTAGCAAAAATAGTATTACAAGTTGAAAGCAAACCAAACATGTGACCATTGAGTAGAAGATCAATTAAAATCATGAAATAACGAAATGGTTGACAATATGGATGAATGAGGCCACCAATATCTCCTTACATTAGTTGTAGAAAAGTGAAAGACACCAAAGATAATTTAGATAGAGAATGTATAATAATGAATATACCTTGAGCACAAGAAATACAAAAATAATCATCAGGCAAAAGAAATTTTTGATCATTTAATAGGTGTCCGTATGTTTTTTCAATTATACGTCGCATCATAATTGATCCTGGATGGCCAAGACGATCATGCCAAAGTATAAAATTTTTAGGATTTAAGTACTTCTGGTGCACAAAATTTGATTCAATCATCATTATTTTTGTAAAATATAAGCTAGACAAGAAACTCAAAAGCTTCTCTAATATGAACTTCTGGCTTGAAATTATAGAGGTAATATAGAGATATTCCACATTTTCTTCATTTTTTGTTTCAACATAATACCCATTACGACGTATATCTTTGAAGCTTGGTAGATTTCTTTGGGATCTACTAGAATATGATGCATCATCCATGTATAATTTTGTCCCATTTGGGAACATAATGTGGACTCTTTCAGTGCTTTCTATTGCATTTACATAACTAGATATTGTATTAACATTAATTTCAAATAATGTCAATTGTAAGAAATATTTTTTACCACATAGAATTGCTTGAGTTGTGCCATTATCCACTAAACATATGTCATCCTCCATAAATAAAGTTTATTATGCATGATCTAGTAACACAAAAATATATTTTTAAGAATTAGAAAGAGATAGTAATCAAGAAATATGCAAGACATTAGTAGTCATATTATAAATAAAACTTCAAGTAAAAATTACATATGATAGTAATCAAGAAATACGCAAGACATTTGTGAATCTACGCTCTCGATATTGCTACTGTAGGAGCACATTCAAGGCATGAAAGGTCAAATATGTTTTTCTAACATATCCTCATTTGTAATTTTCTCTTAACATAATTAGAGCTAATTTTGAACAAAACATAATTATATTCACTTACCATTTTGGAAGAATCACCATTTTCCAATGTTCATATCTCTCCTTCAAACTATTCCAAAAGGCTAATGGATCCTTAATAGTGAGGTACTCAGTTTTTAATTCTTCATGTAAATGGTGTTGAAAGAAAATCATTGCTTTTACGCGATCATGCATGGATGCTTAGTTTCCCTCCTGAATATTATTTCCAAGATTCATTGCACTAAGATGAATCTCAACATCAAGGACCCATAACAAGTAATTTCTTCCATAAATATCAAGGGCAACGAATTCATACTTTGTGAGATTTGACATGATAAAGATACTTAAAAAAAAATCTAAAGTTAGGTAGATAATTAAGAATTCAAATAATAAAAATAATCTATAATTTAATCACATTTATAAAATTATATTTAGATTTTTAGAGAACACACATTAGAGAAAACAAAATTCTTACCTTAATATAATGAAAATAAATTGGAAGGATTTTGCTCCACCATTAGAGACTTGATCTCGGTGATAACATGTTGTAAATAAAATAAAGAGAAAAAGAGAGAATAAGATAATAGTAAATATGAACTCTAAAAGTCTAGTCCTTTAGGAACTAGCTATACCATAAATATTTCTTCTATATCTTATTGAATAAAACATGTCCTTTATGTAGGACTGATAAATACTATGTACATACATTTATAAACCCTCATATTTTAGTTTCTTATACCACTTATGTGCTTAATTGATTAGAATTCACCACAATTTATAAGTTTAGGTTCAAATTGGGCTTAATTGCATTTTTAGCATTATTGTGATTTTATATTATTTTTTGTATTTTAGGTATAACTTGATTAAAATAACAAATGCATGATTAAAATGTTATATAATAGTCTTTCATTTTATTTTAAAAAATTTACCAAATAAAAAAGTATAAATAAAAAATAAAAAATTATGCATCTCTTCTCTTCATTTTTAAACACCTCCATCTAAACAATAATTTAGTAAACCTTGTTTTAATTTTTTATTTTTGCTACATATTCCATTTACATGCTATAATCATTGAAAGATTATTACCATTATGGTTTGGGTTTTGTAGTTTCTGTCATTATGATATTCCTTTCAAAACATATTTTATTATTGTTATTTAAAAAAAGATTTAATTTTAATTTACTGTCAGTGTAAAGGTTTTTTACATTGTCATCCAATTATGTACCGACATATCATTAAAAATGTTAGACTTTTGAGGTAGTTGTTATAATAGTCAAACTCTTTTAATGAGTTGACAATACATGATTGGGTGACAGTGTAAAGAAACTTTACACTAACAGTGAATCAAAATTAAACTCTAAAAAAAAACATAGTACATTTCCATTTTTAAAAATTAACATTTTTAACTTCTTGTATTAATAATTGTAATACTATTATTATTACAATTATTACAAGAAGGTCGGACAGTAATTCAAGAAAAGAAACCAAAAAAGGAAAACTGTTCTGTTCTCGTTTTCATCGGCGAGAATGGAATTGGTGGCACAAATATTATTATTTAAACTTTTACGTATACTCTTCATTCAAATTCTATCAAATGACGTGGAACTCTCTCCATTGTCCATTTTTCCTATTTTATTTTATGAGATGCCATTTCCTTGTACTCCTTCTTCCTCTCTCTGTTTCTGTGACTCTCTCTCTCATGGTTTTGGTTTGGCTTCCTTCCTCTAAATAGGGAAAACCATGATCTTTTTAAGGATATAGAAGCAAATAACTCTTTTGTTTTGTTGAAGTTGTGTAGCTGAGAGTTTTTCTGTTAAAATGCTACTCCCATGGCTACTCAATTGCAAAAACGTATTCCCTCCTTTGTTGTAATGAGTTCTTTTGTTTTATGGGTATTATGGTTTCACATGGTTATTCTTCTATGCTGTATAAAGTAGGATGACAAATAAGAAAAAAAGAGATTTTTACTTGGTTGATTTTAGTGCTTTTAACAGCTGCGGATCAAATGATGCGAAAGAAACTTCTTTGTTGATTCTTCAACAAAGGAACTAAGTAATTCCAATATGGTAATTCCCATTTCAATTCTCATCTGTTAGTTTATGTTGCTTGTGACATGTAAAGTATCAATTGGATTAGGATTTCTGATTATTTATTTAATTTTTTTTTGTGTGATTTAATTTGAAATAAACTATTTCATTGGTTATGAAACATGGAAAATTATATGCTTTTTTATTCATTCTATTCATTTTTTAAATTTATTTTATTGTTTGTAAAACCACGATTGAGAGTACATCTGGATGTATATGTTCAGGTTCCTTCTAAGGGTGCAAGCTCCCCATCTGATGCAACATCATGTGTATCATCTATAGGAGATGCACCAGGTAGTGTTAAAGAATGCAATGTGGATGATGAGTACCTGACGACAGATCAGGGTGTTCCTTATCCTCATGGTGGCTATTATGGGTACTACTATCCAGGTTAGCTGATGCTGGTCAAAGACTTTTGCTGGTTCCCTATCCATTTCAATTGATTGTATATTTATGTTTTCACATCTTACGGTTGAATGATCATAGGTTATGTTGGTTTCTTTGGAGATTCAGATAACCAAGTATACTATGTTGGTGCTGATGCTGTGGATCTTCAATATCCTGTTAGTCTCATAAGCTAATTCGTGATGCCTGTGTAAATTAATTGATATTTACTTGGATTTTATAATTTGTCTTGTGCTACGTAAGGTAGAAGAAGACAAACAAAATCATATGATATTTATGTTCATTTATCTGCATTTCCACTTTCTCAAGTCTTTGAGAAGTAAACATGGGTCTCTAAGAATCATATTCTTATGAAGGGTTGAATGGAAAAAATTAATGTGTCTTGGCAACTTGTCGATCTGAGTTTTGTTTGAATGTTGTTACCAGTGTAATATGGATTCTTTTTCATATATTATTGAATAAGGAAATGATTGATATTTCAAACTACTACTTATGTGTGATATAGAGACATCTTTCCTGAAGAAGTCTTCTTTGATTAAGGGGAAATGTGGCCAGTAAATATGGTTTCCAGAAATAAGAGGAATTTACCATGTAGTTCTTTTTGCCTTCTTGGTTTTAGGTCATGCAAGCACATAATTGAATTTTTTGCGTTATGTGATTTATAAGAAATTTCTCAATGCATAATTTTCCTTTTTGTTGCTTTATTTAGGTCATGCAAGTAGATAATGGATCTTATGTCTATCTCATGCCAGGATTTCAGACTGGCTACTTTTCATACTTTCCTTTGAGTACAACTAGTGCTGATGGGCAGTATGCTGGCCACAATGTGTACTCCCATGGCTCTATCTTTCAACATCCAATTGGTTCACCTGTGTATTATTCAGCTCCTTATGGGGAGTTACTGCCATCACCCTACTCATGGGATTCTTCTCTAACTACGCAAGATGGGTCACAAGGAAATGGTTATAATGATTTGGCTAGGAAAACAAATGGTAGACCTAATTTGTCTTCCCAGAATCATACAGGTGGTATTATATCAATGTCCGCGCCCTTACCTAACTTGAGCAAGCCATTAGAATTGAAGAGTTCCACACCATTATTTGATGTCTCATCAGGTCATGTTAAGTGTAACCAGCTAAAACCTGTAAACAAGGTTACTACCTTCGTTCTGCCTCGTGGTTTATCTATCCTCCCAAGATTATTCTAATAATCTTGTAAATTGTAATATTTTTCAGGCACCCGTTTGTGGCCCACTCCTCCAGTCGGATGTAATGGCAAAAGGTTGCTTGCCTATCACCAAGTTCCCCCCATACAATCAAGGAAAGAGTGGATTCCTCTATCGAAACAACTTGCTTAATGTTAAAGCGAATACAAAGGGTCGGGTTGGCACCGAAAAGTTAAAACGAGAAGCAAGTTTAATGGTTCACTTAATGAGCAGAATCAGGGTCCTAGAACAGCTAATGGGAAAGGTTCATTAATGTCTAGTGGTAATTCTGCAAGAATCTTGGCTACCAATGGGAGTGGAAACGGGAACAGCAAAATGAGGACTGATCAATATAACCTTCCTGATTTTCCTACAAAATATGATAATGCAATTTTCTTTGTCATAAAATCGTACACTGAAGATGATATCCATAAGAGCATCAAGTACAATGTGTGGGCTAGCACTCCTAACGAGAATAAGTGGCTAGATAGTGCATTTATGGATGCACAAAAGCAGATGGCAGAGAAAGGAAGCAAGTTCCCTGTGTTCCTTTTCTTTTCGGTATGATGTAGTGTTCAATCTTGATTGTTTTATTTACTTGTATAACTATTTTCAGATTGATAATATAGTGTCCCTTGTTTCTTTTTCTGGTATTTGTGACTTTAGGTCAATGCTAGTGGTCAATTTTGTGAAGTAGCTGAGATGATTGGGCGAGTTGATTTCAATAAAAATATGAATTTCTGGCAACAAGATAAATGGAATGGATATTTCCCTGTCAAGTGGCACATTATAAAGGATGTTCCAAATCCTCAGCTATGGCATATAATACTTGAGAATAATGATCACAAGCCTGTAACAAATAGTAGAGACACACAAGAGGTCTGGATTTTCCATGTAGTAGTAAAGATTTTTACTAAAAATGTCTTTATTTATTTCTTCTTTGCTTTATTCCTGTATGCTTACTGTTGTGTTGTATGTTTCCAGGTGAGTTTTCCCCAAGGTGTCGAAATGCTTAATATTTTTAAGAACTATATGGCAAGACTTCCTTATTGGATGACTTTGACTATTATGAAAGCCGTCAGAAGATCTTGCAGGAGAAGAACATAATACAGGTTTGCTTTCTTTGAACACATTAATTCCCACCTTTCCTTCTTTATATCTTTGATATTGTCATCTCTAAATTAGTGCATGTGGCAGTGGGTCCACTTGGCATAATTACGTTTGGAGGAGTAGTAATTCTTTTGTAATATCAATGCCTAGTTCATAAAGATTCTAAAATTGATACTCTACACAAAATAATTTGGAATAGGAATATTTCTTAAAAAAATAGCTCTTTTTAGACTTTGGAGTGTGTTATGCTATTCCTGACATTATTTGTTTCTCAATTTATTAATTGTAATTTATTCCGAGTCATTTCTTTCTATTTTTGTTTACTCAAAGGTGCATGCTGAAGTGTTTGCTTTTTGAGATGCAGTGATATGTTTACATATTGTTTTATATGTAATATTGTTGGCAGTAAATAGATGAATTAACTAATGCTTTTAGGTCAATAGACCTATCAACTATGAAGGACATTGAGGATCTTAAGTTGGTTGAGAAAGTGAAAGACTAAAGAAAATGCAGTGCCAATGCTTTTCTTTGGGGGACTCCGGCCCTGTCACTGTTATGAAGCAAGCTGACTCACAGGCTGACTCAGAGAATTTATTCAACCCAAGCCAACTCAGAGATGCTGACAGGGAACAATTAGTTACAACAAATGGCAGGGGGAAGCTGAAAACAAGGGAGCAATTTTGTGCGAGGGGCGTTTATAATGTGAGGGAATGAGATGTAGGAAGACAAGTGATTACAGATGAGATATCTCCCTTCCTTTGATTTGAATTCTTCCTTTTCTCTCTGATTCATAATTCTCTTTCTGCAATTCTTATCAGCTTCTTAATTTCCATTTTCTCATAGCTACTCATTGTGAGAGATTCTTGTCCTTACGTTTATCATCTCTGTCATGAGTTGATCAATAAAAGTCTCTACATATCCATTTTCTATGTTCCATCATGTTCATTATAGTTGATTTGGCTTGAGTTAATAAGCTGTCATTACAGTCACCATGCAGCTAAAGATTACTACAGCAGTGCAGCACCTAGACGTAAATTAAGAGCTCAAGAATTCAAGTGGAAGTTCTTGCAAAATTCTTGATGATGCTTTAGAAGGAAACAAAATAACTTATCCGGGGAATTGATGGCTGGATTCCAAATTGTACAAAGGAGTTTGGAAATGGATGGACCAGCTGATTGCAGATACAGGGTGCTATGAAGGCCCAAGTGTCGTTTGCTTTCATTTTAGCTTTTCACATATAAGTTCAAGTTGGTTCCTTTTTTTCTTGGTATTTACATTTTTCCTTGTAGTTAACGAATTTAACAGTTTAGCAAATGCCACTATTAAGAAAACGGCCCAGTAATCTGTTGAAAAATGAAAACCATGGTTTTCAATGAAAACTTCTAACAATGCGTTATTTGAAGTATATTACTTTTTGAAGTATATTACTTGTTGCCGTGTTGAAGTAAGTGTATTATTGTATGATGAAATTTAGCTTTCAATCTGCTTAGGTAATTAAGGGAAAAAAATTGAAAATAAAGGAGTAGACAACGTGCCTAGATTCTACGTGAAAGAGCACCTGATCCGAAGGATATATTAATTTATTCGACCTCCAACATAAAATGCATTTGATGCTGTTCGAAGCTTTTTGAACCATACAAATCAAAATTGCCTTCTCGGCCTATCAAATCAGGTATAACATTATCAACATGTGAAAAATACATTAACCCTCACTGGCAATAAATTCTGGACTTAGCCACGCCGATCTTTGTGGTTGTGACGTTGTATTGTGAACCAGACGAGGCCTGACCATTTTCTACTTGGTTTCAACATTAGCTTGGGGCAATGCAAGTCTTTTTTTCATTTTCTTCAGTTGCTTTAGGTTGTAAACTGCTTGCTCTAGGGGCCAGAGGAAATAGTGCTAGGGGATTGTCGAATTGAACAGGGACCAGAGGACCTGCCATGAAGTTGGAAAGAAGTCTCAAGTTAATAACTACAAAGGAAAAAATAATACAAGGTGAAATATGAATCACAAAGGGAGGAAAGCTAAAATATCTTTGTTAAGGATATAGTATAGTAGTAAGGAAAGAACTTTGTGGTTCAATGTATTGTCTAGTGCATCCAATGTTAAGAGTGGTATTTATGTTGTGACATTGTGTAGTCCCTCTCTGTTAGTATAGAGTTATAGGATCAACCTATGTAGAGAAACATTCTGAGTAATTGGAAAACATAGTTTTCTCTCTGTTTTACATATCCTTTGTTTTCCCTTTCTTTTTCTCTATAAAACTCTTGTTTTTCAACAATCTTGATTTCGGTGACATTATAAAGAAGACAAGAAAAAGGACCTTTAGCAGCTGCTGAAGTATCAAAATTGAAGTTGCATCTCCAGATTGCAGAATACTGAATGAGCTTCCTTTAAAAAATTTCAATCAGCAGAAATATAAGGAGCAGCAAGCTCATCCACGTTGGATCCAGAAAGAAGTTGAACCAAATTTGTTCAATAAGAAAAATGTATGTAGAAATAAAAAAAAATTCAATAGCATAATCAAACAACAAGAGATTCCTTAAAAAAATTGAATAATAATGTTAAAAAGCAAGCAATAAGGGCGTAGAATCATAAATATAATCCCTGTATGGCGAAGCATGTTTATCTACACAACATTAATTATTCTCCATAATAAGCCATTGTTTTTACATCATTACGACAAGAAAATTGCCAATATGACAATCTTAAGCTTCTCGACTTCATTTGATAACTGTTTTAGAGTCCCATTATGCCTCTCAAGTTCATTAAGAAACTTGGTTTTCTCCTGAAAATAAAAAGGAAAAAAATTATTAAAAAACAAAGGGAGTGAAATAATATATCAAGTATGTCACTTGAAATGATGTTGGACATTATGTAAGAAACCAAACTACCGAGTACAAATCCTTATATAGCATTGTAAGAAGAGCAAAGAAAAAATGTTGCATTCTTTCAATTATATATGTTACTATATAGCATTCCGTATAAGTTCTCAAGATGACAAGGTGCAACAATGAAGCAGCTTAAAGATGAATAGCAGTGTATATGACTGATTTAGACATGGGACAAGTATCTCTCACACACAAAAAAAAAACACATATCAACACTAATGAGTCATAAAAGTTCAAGAAAAATATATTATAACTTTGGATTAACACTGAACAGTTTTAAAGGTAAATCCAATGGTGGAGAAATGTGTCAATTTTTGTATGTGTCAAATGATATTTATATAGCATTATCCCAACAATTAAGGCTACATCAGGACATAATGATTTGATCTTTATATACGTCTCTCTTCTACTTTTCTTTATCTCAAAAACATCTTTTTTCTAGTTATTTTAGAGTGGGTTTTGTAGATTACTATACACCAAGGAGACGAACAAGTGAGGATCCAGCCTCTAGTGGATGGTAGAGATAACAAGTGAGGCACCCTAGGGAAATTCTTGGTAGGACAACTAAAAGCCTAAGCTTCATGTCTAGGGAGTTAAGGCTCCTTTGGGGGAAGCTTCTCAATCTTTAAGCTGGACATGTAGAGCTTCCTTAGTGGAGCAATAAGTAGCACCATGTGGTTTGGGTTTGCAAAGAAATCGTGAGTACACAAGGAAAAAGGGGTTGAAGTGGATGTTGGAAGAAGTGATGGGAAGAATAAGGTAAAGGATGGAGAATAAAGAATACGAGGCCATCTCTTGTTGTTGTCCTTCAATTATTTAGGAGAGGGGTATTTATAGGAGTGCCGAAGAGGAGGGGTCATATTGACCAAGGTTGTACCAGCCAAGGCTACGTTGCCTAGGCTTCTTAGTCTAGCACAGTGGGAGATTGTGCCATGGTATTGTTGTAGGCTAAAAGTGACAAGTCCTAGGTAGAAGTCAAGGGGCATTAAACAGGGAGACAATGACAGCTTAATGAGTTAAAAAAAAAAGGAGGAAGGTGCTTCTTTACTGTTCCAAGTCATTGGAGGCCTAAGGCTGCTTATACCTTATTTCCATTGGAGACTCCTTACCAAGGTACTAAAGCTTAGGTAGAGTTGTCCCTAACCTAAAAGCCTACCAATCTACATGAGACCGTAGTTCCCAAGCGAACACATGATGTAACATCTTCTCTTAAACTAGATAGAAAAACATTTATAGTCTATTTATTTATTTAATATTTATTCCTACATTACTTATAATTGAAATTTTTAATTTTTGTGCTTCATTTTAAAGAGAATGTAGTGAACTACCTAGGTTATAATTTTGCCTATTTATGCATGAGATAAATTAGGATTTATGAATAGGGACATGTGTGTCATTAAAAATTTTGACTAAGGGAAAAATGGTCATTATGTATTAAATTAGGGCAAAATGGTCATTATGTATTGAAATATAGACAAAATGGTCATTTAACTTGGTTAGATAAAATTTAACTATGGTTAGAATGTAACTACACTTTCATTAGATGAATTTTTTTTGGCAAAAATAAGGGTGGCATACCACAGTAGTCACAATGCTTAGAATGGCCATAAATCTTTGGACACCAAAAATCAGATCCAAATTCAATAAGATGAAGTCCCTAAGACTCAAAAACAAAATACTAGAAAAATAGAAAACACTACCAGATGAAGGAATTCAACAAAATTAAAGGGTACTAGACCCCCTTTGGGGGTTACTCGTGCTTAGAATGAAGTTTATACTTCGAGCACCACGCACCAAGTTCATACACCCAAGAATGGTTGCAATCGGTTCCTTCTATGTGGTAGGCAATATACTATTTAATTTGCAAAATAACAAACACTAAATAGAAATGGTTAGAAGTAGAGAACAAAGTTAGTAAGGTACCAAATATAGCTAATAATGATAAAAAATTTAACATCCCCGATTTTCAATTTTGAGATTATATTTAAACTGTATTTGACTATGGGTATGATTCTGGGAAATTGGGTGGAAATTGAGATTTAAGAAATTATAATAATATTTTAATAATTTTGACTGGCCTAAAAGACCCAGGGGAACAAAAGGAAGAAAATTTGAAATTTTGAATTTTTGCAGTTTTGGCCCCGTAGGGGCATTTTGGTAAAAGGTCACATCCATTGGAAAATTAGTAAAAATATTAGTGAAGGATGACATTTTAAGAATTATTATGAAATTACTAAGGACATTCTAGTCTTTTCACAACTTAATGACATTTTTTAAAATACCACTTAGTTGAGGGACAAATTGGGCCTAGTTTGAAAATGGTTGGGGGGCAAAGTTGTCAACAAAATTTCTTCTCCTCGCCCCCTTTTATGATTTTCGTGCTACACCTTGGTGGGAAAAAAGAAGAGCTCCATCTTCTTCCTCCTCAATTTTTCCTCCATTGAAGCTCCATCTTCATGCTTCCAAAACACCTACTTCCCCACCTCCATTCACTTAGCTTCCTGCACAAAGATTACTCTCCTCACCTTCCTCTACACTTCTATGATTTTAAAATCTTGAAACCTCAATTTCCTTCCCCAAAACCAAAAATACACATTGCCTAGAGTTGCTTGGATGGCTTGGGTCCTTTGAGGAGAAGTGTTGGGGGGTCTCTTGAGTCTACTACCAAAGTTTGAGAGTACTTGGAGCACGAAAACTTGGGAGTAATGTTGCGTTTTTGGGGGCTGATTGGTGCTTGTTGGAGGCTTCTAAGGTAGTGGTTTAGTGCTCTAAATCACCTTAGGTGAGTGTGGGTTGCTTGGAACCTTGGTATGATGAAAGTTAGGGTTGAGGGTTAATGGGGGGAATTCGAAAAGGATGATTTTGTATGTGTTTTGATTCTTGGTTTGGTCTTATTAATGATGCAAAAATGTGGTTAGAATTGTTAGATTGGATGAGTTGAAAGCATGTATCAAAATGGAGTGATTGGCTTAATCTTGAGAATTAATGCAAGACTTTGTTTAGAAAAAAAAATGCATGTTTGGTTTCATTGATAATGTATGCATGTGGTTGAGATTGATATAATTGGTGGATGTATAATATGTGCCAAGTTGGGAATTTTGCTTGTTTCTTGGGCGTGGGGCACTTAAGGCTGCCCAAATCACGAACCACAGCCATGGCCACCACCACGTCTTGGTCGTGGTTGCCCCTGACAAGTGGATATTTTGGGCTGATTCAAAACCACAGTCGTGGTGTCCACCAGGGCCTACTGTGGTTGCATCTGTTCCACTTATCTTCAATTTTCCTGATTCCCCTAAACCATGGCCATGGTGGTAACCACACCCAAGTCGTGGTTGTGTTTGTTTGTCATTTTTTGTAGTGCATTTGACTACTAATTCAATATCACACGATGTGTATTTATGGATGTTGGATTTGGATGTGGAAAAATTAATTATTGCATAAGGTGCCATTGTTATTATGGTGATAGTGATGACGCTAAGAAAATAATTATTTATGCATTATTGTTTCGATTGTGGTTTTTGAAACGAATGGTGTTGATGTGTGATTGTTGAATGTACAAATGATGAAAAGTCAGATTGAGAGGTAATCCTTGGCAAGAATGCGGAAAAGTCGGATCTTGAGTTAGTCCTTGGTAAGAATGAGGGAAACCTGGACCATGAGGTAGTCCTGGATATATATGAGGAAAAGTCGAACCATGATGTAGTCATTGGCATAAATGAGGAATAGTTGGACTTTGAGAGTCATTGGGCATCATGATGTGTGTTGATGGGGTGTGAATCTTGGTTGTGTTGACTAAAGTAAAGATTTGTAAATTGTGGTAATAGATGGCAGTGATGACCTTATGCACTCATATCTTGACTCTCATACATACTTTAATTACGAGTATATTCATATTCACTGGGATTTATATCTCACCCCCTCATCTTCATAATTGCAGGTTGAGCCAGGGCCCTCTCCGGAGTGAGTACGGGGTTGCTGGTAATTTACTGTGGTAGTTATAGCATTTATTTTCATATCTTATTTTGGATGGAGCTGAGCTCCTTGATGTATCTATTGGAACAATATTGTGTATTTATCCGTTGGGGCGTGGTAGGGGAATTGGTGAACTATTGTTGATGTTTCCAGTTCCACTACTATTGTAATTGTGCTCAGTTAGGGTTGTTGTTAATATTGACATTTATGTTTTGTGCACAGAACATAATGTTGTACATTCTGTCGAGGTTGGAGACCTCTATACAATATCTATTTTATTGATGTTGATAATGCATATGTTTGGATTGGCTGGTACTTCTATTTATGTTTGCGGTGTTTAGGAATGATGAAGAAATAGAGGAAACTTTGTCAAATATTTTTTATAAGATTAAGAATATTTTTTGTAAGTGTGTGTAAATTGGTAAATTACGTTGTTGAAAAATTAGGTGTTACAAAAGATCACCGGCGACAGCGCCAATTTGAACCGAGGTCGTACACAGCTCAAAAACAAGAATAACTTGCAGTACAAGGCAATACAACATTGGTTGTCTCACAAAGATCTTTGAATTTATTAGCAAATTAGGATTGTTAAAAAAATGGGGTTTGAGTGTTTGGATTTGAATAAAAAAAAGGAAACAAATCGCAATAAAAAGGAAAATCAATTAATTGGAAAGACTAATCCACTGGCTAGGTTTCCTAATATGATCAATCATTGATTTTAAAAGATTAGATTCCAATCCTGATTTGATTCTTGCTTGACCCTAATTGAACTAATTAAGCATCAATTAATTTGAAAAGATTTCTTACTGAATTAAGCATCCATAATATAATCAAATTGGGTTAGATAATTAAGCATCATCTAAGGCACCAAATCAATTCAAAAGTCGAAACCCAATCAAGCCTATGATTAAGCATCAAAGATCTTATTAATCTCGAATTTAAACACTGCAAATTAAGCATCCAACATGTTCATTCATCTCCAAATTATATTTGGAACGTAAACAGAATGCAAACTCAAATTGAATGATTAAACATCAACCCAAAAAGAATTCACAATCAAGATCCAAGAAGAGAGATTGAAAGGAAAAGAAATAAACCAAGAATTGAAATTTGAAATTCAAACCAAACCTCAAGATCCACAAAAGAAATCCCTACACCAGTGAAGTGATCCAAAGAGTTTAGCCTCCTATGAAGGCTTCAAAGGAAATTCAAGAGAAAATAAGGAAAAACCAAGAAAACCCTAACCGATAACAAACTAATAATCTCCTATTGAATTGCCAGTAGTCGTCCCCTCAATTTGACTCCTAAAACACTTAAATATAGTCCCATATTGATTGACTAAAGGTTCTACCCAAATCACGAGCCCATTGGATGCTAATTAGCCCAATTACAATTAATTACACGAAGACTAGCTGAGATTTTGTTTCTCGTTTATCTGACACTCCAAGAGACCGAATTGACTTTAGGTGCCTTCATAAATGTTGTATAGAATTTCTCCCTTGAAATTTTGGCATTGGTACCATGTAATTTGGATTTCTATAGCTCAAGATATTCCCAAAATACTGCACTTATGCCAGGCTGCCTGGACAAAAACACCTTCCTCAATTTCATCCATGATCCATGTTGAATTTGCCCAGTAACTCTTCATGAAAGTTATAGGTCTCTGTCTAAGCTTTCCACAGACACCAAGATCACCCCAATTGGATCACCAAAACCCAAGTTATGACCTAATCAAGGAGGAAATGTTAAAATGCATTAAAATCCGAGAATTAATCAAGATTTGCATTAAGACCCAATGAGACCCAAAAACATAAAACTCAGCTAACAAACTAATATTGGGCATAATAAACATCCAATAAATCCAAGTACGAAGCTATAAGTATCTCAAAATTGATTGATTAGTGGTATCTAACAATACATTAGTGATTTGACATAACCTTTCTCTGAACAATGTTACTGTGTAATCTAGTCCCTTTGTCTAGATATCTAAATTGAGCACAAGATATGGAATGTGTCACCCTTTTAAAGTTCGATATTTGGTTTCTTGATCTCCAAGTAGACATACTCAGACAAATGAGATCAATATCTCATATTGACTCATTCGAGCATGACCATTCATTTTGCAGTCTCACTCTATTAAGGGGCCCGAAGATATCGCTCATGTTATGTAGGAGGGACAAATCCTATATAGGCCACTCACATCCCTCTGCATGATTTGCAGTATGTCTAGTAGCCATCTTTTTAATCACCTTGTTTCAAGGGACGTTTGACGGTATCAAGTCACAAAACTCCTCATGTAGGCAATTGTAGTGCCTTCAAGTCACAGAACCACATACACCATTGTCACTATGAGAACCGCTCATAAAACTCACGCAACGATCCATGCAATGTTCTCATGGTGGCTCAATCTAGTACATCATTACTCTAATGTGCACCCTTGTGAAGACTTGATATCTCATATCCATGACCCGTGAGATATGGTCATCAGTCTATGCACATGCTAGTCTCAATGTATTACAGTTGTCTTAATTCACAATAATACTTGACAATGGACATTTAAGAATAGAGTTCCGAAAATAATCAATAGGATCTCAAACCAAGTCATGCACTTGATATCCTATGGCATTATACTTACTATTCTAAGGACTTTATCATGCATATTAAAATAAATAACACAATAAAAGAAATGCCTTATGTATATATAATAAACGACAAGATATAATGTAACCAGGAATGTCAGTATACAAATGGCCTCTAGGGCATACACCAACACTTGTCCCATAAGAAAGAAAAAGACCGAGCATGTGATTGTAAGAGTATTAAATGTTAAAATGAGAATGATTATGCATTTTACTGTTAATTGTTCTAAAAGGTAGAAAGAAAGTACAGAGTGAAGGAAATAGTTTTCCTTGACATTCCTTGATTATATGCATGATGTTGATTTAGTTTGTGATCCAATAGATGATACCGTAGCTTTACACTACATTGGCAGTATGACTTGATATTTTATTTCTATAGCGAAAAAGTTGTACTGTTGTATTATTATGTAATATATTGCAGAACAATGTAGTAACCTAGCTTAGTTTTATCATAGTTATATTAGTAATCTTTTGATTGTAATTATATAAACAACTAAGTGTTAATTCTTTATTACTACAAACTCTTAAAATATTTAGAATGCTTTTAACGCAAAATAGTTTATAACAACAATTACGCATTAAAACGAAAAATTATTTCAGATAAGTAAATAATCTCAATCTTAAAGGGATATAGTAACGTAATTGTTCAATTAATAGTAAGTAGTTTCACATAATACTTTCCTAATGAGGAAAATATTAGTAGGGTGTTACACGAGACGATGATCGGCGCCTTCATGGTCACGACGCTTTGGGGAGTGAGAATGTCTTATATAAGCATCTTTGTGTTGACATGTCTTCTAACTTATGTGGCAGTTTTAGCCTGGAGTAAAATACATGTATAAAAATTAGCCCCCTGCTTATTGATGAAAATGGTAGCTTTTGCCTTTTTATCAATAGGCATATGGAGACATCTTCCCGAAGGTATAATATGGACTGGTTGGTTTTTCTATGCTTGCTTGCCTTTTAAACAATTGTAACATTTTAAAAACAAATTTGAAGCTTCAATTGTGGTCCTAAAATTGATTTATGATGAGGGAGCTTTCGTCTTCTAATGATCAAGTTAAGGTGCATTCTTCCGAAGCACTTTCAGCTAAGAAGCTTGGGTCTATTCCTTCATGGTGGTTACTTCATGAGAGAAGCCCCCAATTAAGGCTAAGTATTTTCAAATTTATAAGGCATTTGCTTGATTTGTTCATGTTCTTCTTTCAAGGCTTCTTAGAAAAATGCCCTGTTTTTTTAATACAATGTCCTCCAAGCATGAAAGCAATTTTGGCATTGTGGCTTGGGGTATGGTGACACAAAGGTGCTTTGGTGCAAAGGAGCATTGTGGTACAAGTGCACTATGGCTATAGGTGTGTTGGCACAAAGGTGTTGTGGCATAACTGTGTGTTGGAACAAGGGTGTTAGGGCATGTGGTGCTGAGACAAAAGTGCATTATGGCATAAATGCACGTTGGTACGGAGGTTTTGTTTACACAACAGTGTGTTGGGTGTTTTATTGGCCAAGCCTCTATGGGGCATTGGAATTTTTTTATTGTCCAAGCCTTTAAGGGGATGTTGGAGTATTTTATTGTCCAAACCTCTATGGGGCGTTGGAATTTTTTATTGTCTAAGCCTCTAACGGGGCATTGGTCTAAGCTTCATAGTCTTGTGTTTTCAACTCTAAGTAAGGCAGATTCTCATCTTAACCCCCTGCACATCATGAAAATGAGTTAGGGACTCTTTTGTGGATGTGTACAGAAGAAATTGAAGAATGTCTATAGAAAAGGAAGAAATGGTGCCTAGGGTGGATAAAGTGTTTTTCACTTTGGCTAAAGCTAATTGAGTGCATCTTCAACACTGAACTTCACTTACTCTATTTTTTTTTTTGGGAGTTTACGCTTCTTTGGGAGCCTTTAGCCTCTCAATGGGCCTTGTTTCTCTGGCTTCTTTGGAATCCTTTTAGGAGGCTTTTTTAGAGCTTTGGTCTTGGGTTTCTCTTGCAACTTTATTGCATGGGCTTCTTTGGGAACCCTTCTACTATAGTACTGATGAGTCTTATTCAGTACTTATATTTCATATCTTTAACATATGATTTTGTGGGATATTATCTCTTAATTGATGTTTATTTGCTATTTATTTTAGAAAAGTTAATCTTTAAACAAATCTACTGCAATTATGGTAATTTGTGTAAAGAATCTTCATGAGATGAAAATAGAAGATTTGGTCAAAGGATAATCAAGGAAACTCAATCAAATGCTAATCAAGGAAACTTAATCAAAGGTTATTCAAGGACACTAGGAAACATAATTCAAGGCAAATCAGGGAAATTTTTGCTGTCAAACCTGTTGTAATAAATTGGGCATAACTTTCACTCCAAAAGTTCAAATGACATGATTCTAGTGGCTCTAGAAAGCTAAGAGAAAGATCTACAAATCTTATGTTGACCACTTTCACCGATTCTTCCAGATTTGATGAGATACGTCCAGCCCAAGTTAACTCCTTTTATGAAGAACGGTGGCAGCAACATTCAATTACTTTAGTGTTTTCTAAATCTTATAAAATGACTTATTCTATCCTAGAAGAGTGAGGAGGCTTTGGGGGCTGCAAAAAACAACGGGGGAGAGGGCTTCCGGCCCTAGGAGAGCCAAAGAGATCATCAAGGAGCACAAATTCAAGATCTTCATATTCTTGTTGTCTTAGATTTAATGAAGTTTACAATTTCCTATCTTTTGTTCTCCTATTTCTTGATATTTTTCTAAACTCTTCCTAGCTAGAGCGATGATGTAACTTGAATGGATGATTTGTTTGGATTTATAGTTCTTAATCTAAGTTTCCTTTCATGATTGAGTGTTCATCTATATTCTTAATGCTTTTATGACTTGACAAAACATAAATTGAATTGATGGTCATATATAGGATTGGAAAATTCATGTGTGATGTTGCTTCTTGAGATAAACACCATGATTAAGCAATAATCTAGGAATAGATACTGTTGGTTGTGTGGTATTACTTGAGATTTTGTTCATTCATGCCTTGTTCTATTTGAAATTAGACTAAGGAATTAGTTAATTATAAATAGTTGAAGAGAATTAATTTACTAAGGAATTGAGTATTAATTAAATTAGATCTCCCACCATCAATACTTGAATTGGAATTTAATTAAGAAAGAATCCAAATAATCAAAAAATCAGGATCTCTAGCATCTCACTTTTTGTTTGCTCAACCCCATTTAACATAGTTATGATTTTAGTTTTATTACTAAATTCTCTTGATTAATTTGCACTGTTTAAATAGTATCTAAATTAGTAATTTGATACTTGACAACATAATTCCCTGTGGAAACAATAATTTACTCATTATTATTTGGGCGATTTGGTATACTTGCCAAATAGCTATCAAGTTTTTGGTGCCAATGTCAGGGAATTGTGATTTTGTCAATATCATTTAGCTAATAGGATAGGAATTTAAACATTGATTTTAGTTATTGTTTTTAACCTTTTTGTTCTTTATTGTATTTTTAGGTGCCTTTGGTCATTGGTTGCAACAAGCTTGAAGTTGAGACAAACCCCTTGGTAAAATTGTTTCAGCTTTGAACTTTCGTAACATGAATTACAATAGTTATGAGGCTTGTTTTTTGTGTGGGAATCCTATGCATGTTTCCTATTTGTGTCCATGTAATAATTCTGACAGTGTTTTTGCTGATTCATATCATGAGACATATAATCCTAATTGACAAAATCACTCTAATTTCTCATGGCATTCTCCTAGTAACATTCGTAGTGAATATTCTAAATATCAAAATCAATTCTACCAATCTACTTATGGCTACTGTCAACCATCTTATTTTTCTAGTGAGGTTGTGGATAAATATTACCTAGAGGAGAATTTAAAAATAAAAAGCACTGGATAGCGTAATGGCTCAATTAGATAAAATAGATATTCTATTAGATGAGATGAGAAACATGAATAGTCAACCTATCCCTGATTTTGATAAACAATATGCATTTACCACTAGATCTAATAGGAAACAAGAATAAGATTAATCCATCTCCTTTAGGTCTAGTGAGGAAATTGATAATATTGTTATGCCATTGAAGAATAATGGACACTCAAATACAGATTTTGTTTTTAATGAAGATTTTAAGGATAAATATCATTTAGATAAGGATAATTCATCTCCACAGCTTAATGTGTCTATCCCTGAAACTGGAATTGTAGAGCCTGAGATTAAGGCGTATATGTCTAGGACCACAATTCTTCATAGATTTGTAAACTCAATGGACATTGCACAATTTGGTGTAATTTTATAGGAGTGTGAACAGGTATTAATTGATTTGAGTTTTTTACACGCTAATAGACATTTACCTGTTTATGCTAAAAATTTAATAAAGCTTGTTTTTGCAAAGATGAGACTAATTCATGATATATTTGATTGAGATGTGAATAATTTCTTTTATTAAGTGTTTTAATGAGTCGGCTTAAGTGCCTCCCAGAATTCAGAGCCTTTGTCTGGGGATGTAAATAGTGTCAGCCAACAAAAAAAAATAAAAAAATAAAAAAATGTGTTTTATATTTATAGATTGCTTATTTATTTTAATCATAGCTAACAATTTCTCGAGTTTTAGTATTCTTTTGTGCTTTGACCATTTTAATTGCTAAGAATTTCAGGTATGTGACTCTACCCCATTGCTCTTTATTCTTCTTGTCTAGATATTTATTTTCATTCATTTAAATTTGGAATTAATTTTAAACATTGGGTACAATGTTTAGTTTAACTTTACGGGTGATGGTCCTTTGTTTAAATTTCTAGAGTTTGTTAAGTATATGCTTAAGCCATATTGTTCTTGCTTTATTGATTTCCTAATCCAATGATGAAATCTAGTTATCAAATTATCTCGACTCTTGGGAAAACATGGTAATTGTTGAAGTTTTGTTAAATTCTTTTACTAAGTATTCTTGCTAAGATGTGATTCCCGGAGAAAAAACACTTGATCTCTTGCTTAGAGTTGCATGCATATTTAGAAACATTTTATGTGATGTGAACTTTGCTTAAGTCTAGGATCCTAGAATTTGTTTGATTCTCTCTTGAGGCGAAATCCTAGGCTTGAACTTAGAACTTGGAGATGATTTAGGTATTGTTTGGATCGTTTGAGCCTTTCAAGCCTACCATTTATAACAAACATCCATAGTCACCCTTTTTGAGCTTGTTTAATACATGAGCCTATTTTTCTTTCTTATGTGCTATGCAATTACCTACCTATGAATAGCCTAGATACACATATCATACCTTGATTTGTTTTGGAGAGTCCATTGAGGTGCATTAATTCTTTCTTAGTGCATGAAGTTATTTAAATTGGATGTGAATTGATGGCGTCTTTAATGTTTTCACGTGTTAAAATTTTGGTGTTCCATGACCCTAGTGGATGAAAATATTAAAGTTTAGGGGTATTGGAAGCACTACTAAAAAAAAGACAAGAAATAAAGAAAAGGAGAAGACAAAAAAAAGTGCTTAACAAAAAAAAACTGGATGCTTCTTGATTGTGGGAAATAGGCACCTGGATTAACATCCTTAGTCGTCATTATTGTGATTGCTCTTGTTTATGTAGTGCATTAATGGATCTCTAAAACCTTTGTGTTTATCTACTCCTTTCTTTCATAGCCAATCACCCGAGCATAACATTACAAGCTTTAAAAGATCTTTTGATGTAAGTTCTTTGGGATAGCCTACATTAGTGGAGAGAGATGAAAAGCAAACTTATGGGGTTTGAACACAGAGGCAGATTTGCATTCGCATAAATCAATCCAGATGACATGTAATGATTTGTGATGGGATCTCGCACACACACACAATCGAAATTCGTATTAACTTGTTGCTTGTGATTGAACTGAAGCATATTCTTTTATAATATCCATGAATACCTTTAGTTGAGCTAATAAGATAGCTTATGAGGAAACTTGTGGAAATCTTGAAGCATGTTAATTACACTATTATTTACATTGTTCAAAAGACTTATATGTAATTGATATTATGCATTATATGAATTGTTAATCATATGCAAGCATGAATTGTTGTGAAATATATTTATTTCGCTGCATGTATTGATTGGGTACATCAAAATGCATAATTGCTCAAGATTGGATTAAAATTTGGCATCACCCAATTCACCCCCCTCTTGTGTGATGGTTGCCCTTAGCTAACATATTCTCCTCTCCTAATATGATATCAATGAGATATCCAAATTAGTGGGGTAACAATAGGTTTATAAGGAAGTGTAAGAGCATAACAGAAAGAGAAAATACAAATACCTAGGAAATTTGAGAGGTCTAATTCTCTCCCACCCAATCTCAGTTCACACTTTCTTGCCTCCCTCCCCTCCACTCCCTTATATCTCTGACACATACTAGACTCCCTTGTTTTCCTCCTTTCCTGCCACGTATGCAGGCAGTTATGTGCAAGTCACACTGCATCCCTTGCTCACGTGTGTGGCAGATTCCCTGACCCCCTTCTTTCTTTGGTACACCTGTGTGATTGGGGGTATGCTAACATACATCATCAATACTCTAGTCTTTAAAAAAATTTGGTATTCTCAACTACCTTTCATTTATTGTCCATTTATTCTTTTCAATACTCTTACTGTCTAGGTAGCCTTACTGCTAGGGTCAGTTACTTATTATGTCAGTAACCTCTTACGCATTTACAGGTCTCTCTCTGCATGTGTACCATGTTCAATGCTATTACAGTGACCTTGATAACCACGAGTTTCTCAAAAGTCTTTAACTTTTGAAGTACCAAATAGAAGATAATGAAAAGAAGAAAGAGAAGAAGATTGTTTCTTTCACGAAGAAAGTGGGCACATGGGAGAAGATACTTATCTGGTTAACATTTTGAAATGTATGTATTAGTAATCAAATAGTACAGAAGCACATGACAAATGTATTGGAAACCACTCAAAAAATTCCACACCAACTCCAAAACACATTGGGTTATAATATTCAAGCCAAAAAGTTAGAGAATACAGTAAAGATAACAACCCCATAAACAAAGCAAGAGAAGGAAAGGGGGGGGAAGGTGGTCCTACACTCCCCTCTACAAGTATCCCACACAGGCTGTTAAAGGGAATCAAATAATGCAAAGTCTGATGGGTCACATGGACTAAAAGCAAACTGACACCACACATGCCCTTGCCTCCCAATTGCACATGCACATGCTGACTGTCCCCTAAGCCTCCCACCACTTAATAACACCATCCTAAACCTTTTTCTTCTCTCTAATAATCAATTTTTTCCCCCAACTATCTATTGCAAAGCACACCCAAACTGTCATTGAAGTTCTCACATCTCACAAATCAGAAAACCTTTTCTTCCTATCTAATATTATACACAACGATTAACTGAAAGTAAACTACAGTTAGCACATTACATATGCTCTTCAGCATACATAATATTTTGTCTTGAGCTCTTCTGGGTCAATCTCTTGTTTCTTGTTTCTCAGTTGAAAATGGATCTATAGAGAGGGCTCTATGGTACTATGGGGGCGAGCTGCCAATAAGGTACATTGCAAGTGCCTGCGGCAAGTGATTAAGTGGTCATTGGTGAGGCCAGCTGCCTGCATAAATGAATGAACCACTGTTGGACCAACGAACCTAAAGCCCCTCCTGACCATATCTTTGCTTATGCTCTCTGATTTTGACGTCTTCACTGGGATCTTGTGGCCAAACTTGTATTGAGTGGAGATGGGTTTATGATTGACAAACCCCCAGATATATTTGTCAAATGAACCAAAGTCCTTATTAATCTGTAATGGACCAATTTGGAAAGAGAATATTAACGATTCCATTGACTAGAGATGTTCACAGCATGAAGTGTATTATCAGCTAAATGAACAGAAATTAGCCAAATCCCCCTTCCCCTTCCCTTGTAACACCCCTCAAAAGTTTATTTATTTATTTTTTTTTTGTGGGAGGGGGGTTACAGAAAAGAAAGTCAATTTAATATTCAAGTAAAAATTAATTTCTAAATAATGCAAAATAACAGTGACTAAAATTGTGCCATTTATGACAAGGTTGATATGGTTTGAAATTTAACAGAGAGATCAATCACTTCTTATGGGGCCAGGCATTAAAATTTCTATCCTATTGGAACTTGTTTGTATGCAACTTTCTTGTCCATAGGTGAATTAAAGAGAAAATAATAAGATGCGGTTTAAAATAAGTCATTATTGTACTTTTCATCATTGATACTCTAACTAATATGTTCTTTCCTACTTGAATATTCACTTAAACCAGGCAAATTAGTGTTATGGAGGGCCACAATATGAAAAGAAGATAGACCAAGTAGAAAAAATGATGAAAAGGTCACAGTTTTTTAGGCTTAATGCTTGCTTACCTCTAAAATTCGGTTAGCATTATCAACAACTCCTCGAACTCTACTTATATCAATGCCATATTCCGAACTAATGTACATCATTTGCTTATCAGTCAAGTTGGCCACATTTGGTGCATCAAATTCTGAAAATGCGGTCCTGTACATAATTTAAAATTCATCAGTTTCCTCATTTAAGGGACAAAAAGTATGCATATGTAGGTGCATACGCAATTATGCATATAGGAGCTTTTTAATAGTATCCAACCTGACATCTTGGCGTTTCTTCAAGATTGAGGTCCAATCAGATCCAACCTGAGCACCGCTTAAAACTAGAAGTTCAAACAACATCCTGGATGGACAACAGCGTTTGTGTCAATCATCATCATTTGTCTCTGCATATTTATGTTTGGTCTGAATTGTGTTTGTGTGTGTGTGAGAGAGAGAAGTGGGGCCTTACTTGTCATCATGAACTGGAACTCCCCATTCTTCATCATGATAAGCAATATAGATGGGATCTATTTATCAAAAGAGACATTGAGATCAGCACATTCTGTTTTCAGATAGAGCTGCTGGCGCTGCACCAAGTATAAAAAATGGGAACGAATTTGTACTCTCAATTACCTGAATTGGCTGTGATAAAGCTGCATCTCTTCTCCTCTTGAGTTGTCTTTGATGTAAGAGTGCTTGAAGGATCAAGAGGAACAACTCTTTCAAACTTTGCAGACTTTGATCTTCCATAATGGGCAATCTTCATTTTTCTTTGTGCCTGCTGCAGTGCCATCTGTTCCCTCCTCACCGCAGCTATGCTCCCTGGGGCATCAGTGATCAAAGTGGAAGAGTAACTTAATGATGCCTCAATAGAAGCAGAAAGGCCTGTACCACAGGACCCTTCCTTAAAGCTCTTGGACTTCTTCCTCTCTAAATTTGGAGTTTTTGTGGAGTTTCTTGGGGTTACAATCTTTTCAGAACTTGAGTTCAGCCCATTACTATCATTGCCTCGCTTTATTGCTGGAGGCCTTGGGGACTTTGACTTTGGAGAAACTGGAGGTGTCAATGAAGTCTTGCTTGGAAGTGGTGGTGATGGTGGAGAAAGTGACTTTGGTGACACTTTCTTGATTGAATTTCGCCTCTCGAGGTTAGGAACACGATTACAAGTCGGTTGAAGGACTGGCCGGCCATTGATTCTGGCCACCGGAGGTGTGGCCATGGCTTCTATGCCAACAGTCACTTTGGCCTTGGAGCTGCACATTTTGTTGCCTGGTTATATATTATGCCTGCTTAATTGGAAAGTGTGTTATGGTCGGGGGTGTTGACAAAAAAGAGGACTAATGGATTAGGAGCTGTTATGGCAATGGCACAATGATCAGAGGGATGGGAGGAAATGAAGGATGTGATGAGGGACTGAAGGAGAGGGAAGGGAGGGATGTGGGGTTTTATAAAATGTGTGGAAGGTAGGGACAGGTAAAGGGGAAGTTGTAACATGGGGAGGTGGGAATCTGCCATACAACCTCTTGTGAGGGGCATTACTTTTGCAAACTAAACCACGAGGGGTGAATGTGACACAGGCTTCTAACTTGGCCATTTGGCAATGTCTCAAGCTGATAATTGTTATTATTCGTATGCTGAATATTGGTATTTGAATTATCAGGCTTCAATTAAGAGAGAATCAAGGAAGCTTATTAGAGGATTCGTTGGGTGGGATATTGTGCTGTGCTGGAGTCATCAACCATGTTTTTCTTATATGGAACTTCCCCATTCCCACTATGCTGTAGATATGTGACTCTCTTCCCAAGGATTTTTAGGTTGGAGTGAAGGGCAAGGAAGGTAAAAATGCAAGAAAAAGACCAATCATTGGTCTGTTCTTTTTAGCTGTACGTGATCTTAATCTCTTTCTCTTCCTCCATATGTATGTGTCCCTATGAGAGAGAATAAACGGATTGGGGTAGGGAAAAAAGCACATGACACCCTTTATAAGCACCATTACAAGACTAGAACTGAGCACAAAGTAAGGTTGTCCTGAGATTGAATTGAATGGCGTTGTAACTAATAAAATAAGAGAGGTTGAGGTCATTTGAGACTTTTGGTGGGGTTTTTATGACACTTTAACTGAGATCTTTTCTTTCTTTTTTTGTTCTTATATTTTTGTCCAACTTCTGGTTTATGTACTATCCAGATAAACTGAGTTGCATATGTTTTTCATCAGTGGTCCTGATATTAAACTGCCAGTTCATGAGACTAATGGAAGGTATCTCTTGAGCTGAACAAATTTTGAGTCTTAATCCTTACAGGTTGACTGAATGACTTCTTCACTTGGATTCAAGACATGTTATGCCCAAAAGTATAGGCCCCTATTCAATTCTTCCACTTTATTCTTTCTTGGCAACCCCATGGGAACTTACACTGCTAGTTACAATTCGCTCTTGCATATATAATCTCATTTCACCAAACCAAGATATCTTTCATTTGCAGCTCCCTCCCCAGATTGGAAGATTTTATCTCTATTAAAGCAAAGAAAAAAAAAATAGTAGGAAACATCTGTCTTCTTCTTCAGTCAAATAAGATGGAACAAAAGCTCATAAAATAGGAACGGTGAAGTGGACATAAGGTAGAAATCTTAAGTCTCAAATTCTTTGTTAACTAGAAGAAAGGTCATGAAGCTCTAAACCCCCTTCTTTTTTAACTTGGTCTTTTCCAATTTAAGAGGGGAGAAAAGCTCTTATTTAACTTTTTTTTGGTACAAGCTCTTTTTTAATTTTCTACTCCAGGTTTTTGGACATCATAATATGAGTCAAAAGGAATTACCATACTCAAGTGTCACTTACTTGAAAGCTTAGGGTTTAATTGACATGAAAGTCAAAGTTTGGTATTGATCACTCGTCCAGTGGAGAAAATCAGAACATGAATTTTGTTTTCAATTTTCTTTTTACTTATCTATTGTCCAATTTGGACAGATTTCAACACAAACTAGAGTTTCTATTATCTACATAGACTTCTAGCCATTTTTTCTCTATTTTTGAACTGACACCTCATTTTTTTTATTAGAAGTTTTTACCATAAAGCATTTTTTTTTACAAACAGTTTTACATGGAAACTTATTTGGCTGCCTCAATAAGACGAGCTTTTGATTCATCAGATACATCTGCCAAAACTGTTAAGTCAAGAGTTCCTTTTTTTTTTTACCCGCATTTCCAACTTCTTACTTTGGAGAATTACATGTACCTCAGCCAAAAGTAACATGAATAAAAAAAAATAAACAAGGTTGAAATTTGAAATCCACTTAATAAAGACATAATTTTACACTATCCATTGGAAATTTGGAAGTCTGGCCTCACATTTATTTGAGCAGCATCATTCCGAGGGTTCCAACTAGATAGCCACTTTAGTTAATGAAGTAGTTAATCTTTTACTTCTTTTCATAATTCTTACGGATGTCTTCTAGATGTAAGAAATATGTATTCTAGTGATAAGCTAGCTCCTCGATGGCTTGAAAGTTCTAGGTTTTATTAGAAGTGTTATGGTTCAAGGAAATAATATTATTGAACTCCCAAAGTACTGAATTCTTGTCAGAGATTTCAGAAACCTGCTATTACATTTTCTACCTTTTTGTTGTTATTGGGCCTTTTATATGCTCTTGCGTGTTTTACTGCTCAGAATATTTATAAGCTTTATGGAAAACCTTTGCTTCCAAGTGACACTTGATTATTCCATATGGGAAGAAAAGTGAGAGAGATCTAGAGAGAGGAAAATAAATGCAGGCATATATAAGTTGTTTGTTCAAGATCTTAACTCTGGTATTAAGTTCTTTTGAAGTTGGGGCAAAGAGGAAGGAAAGCCATGCCAGAAATATGGGATGCATCATAAAAGGGGGAAAAAGAAATCAGTCTTTGCCCTTGAGACAAAGCATTTCTTTTTCATTTCCCACGCTATAATCTATTGGGGAAATGTGTGAAGCAGAATGTATCAAACACTAAATTAGAATACAGACCCTGATCATCCTGTAACCCTGTCTCTTATCTCACATTCTTTTTTATATTTAGAATTTTGTATAACGACAATAACTGAATCCAAAAAAAAATGGGGGTGAATTGACCTTCTCAAACTTTAATGGTAAATATATTTACTCACAGATGTTTCTGAATTTATTACTAGTTGCAAATAATTTGTTTTTGGTCTCTCAAGGATATCCTTCACCTAATTAAATGGAAGACTAATCCTCTTCCAAGACTTTTGAGGGCAACCGGTAGAGTTTTTTCTAAAGTGACATATTCAAGAATCAAACCATTACCTTTATTAAGGTTCAAATAACCTCTACCATTGCGTTTAGCCAACATTGAGAAGGTGCATAGAAATTTGAGTAAAGGTGCTAAAACTTATATGCTAAAGCTGTCTAACTTAATTCATTATGATAAAAAAAAATTCAATATAGTATGAGGACAGAAATTGTTAAAACTTTAGAACCGGTCAGAATCTTTGACTACTTATGATTTAGCTCCTCCCAACGATTGTGGCCAATTCCCAGGTTTTAAGAAACAGATTCCGATGCTTAAAAAACGTTTAAACAAACCACTTAACCATCATACAAAACCCAAAATTACTCAAATTAATCAACCATCCAATCTAAATCATTTTTTTTATCATTCCAATGTCCCCAAAGTAGCTTCGTTTGAAAAGTGGTCCCAAACACAAATAACTGTTATTACATAGAAATAAAGTTTTATAGAATTTGGATTAACATAACCCTACAAACACACAAAATACAACTTTAAAATACCTACCCTATGCCTACACCTATGCATAAGTAATCATGTGGCAGAAACTGAGAAACCGAGTCATCTGGCATTATAAAATTCCCTGCAGTTTACATTCCTATGCCTTTTATCATGATTATTCCTTTAGTAATGGCTGAAATGCTATCAGCACAAATTTTTTTTACTTAAGTTTCAAAAATAGTTCTATTTGAGAAATAGGTTGTTAATTTGTTTAAAAATTTGAGTTAAAAATCTTAACCGTAGCCATTTTTTGTGGTAATATCTCTACGTCTTTAAAATAATCTCATTGCAGAGACAATTTTTCAATTATCCAACAGTTAATAATATTATCAACAAGGCAAGATGCTACAACAATGGATATCATCGACCTCTCGCTATTTGAGTTTAAGTAATTTATTTTAATTTTTTCGTTTAACTAATACGAAGTGATTATATATATAATTAAATTGTTGTACAATTAAGATTCGCATTCCTTTGATTCTTATTTTTAATAATCTCACCGGCTACCATATGATTCTTTTTCCTGTTTCTTTCCGCGTCATTAATTGAAGGGTAGTGGTATTCCAAATTCCTAAATAATTGGTTTTCTTTGTAATTTTTATTCTTTTGTTATATGTAGATAGGTTTTCCACATAATTTACCCACCTTTCCAAAATCAGGCCTTAACATATGTTGATACTTTTGCCCCACGAATGAGACATTCCATGTGATCATGAACCCACCTTCTAATTAATTCATTAAGTTGATTGATAATGAGTGCCAAGATAAATATGACAAAAATAAAATGCTTGAATATGCCATGCCAATTTGTAACACACGCTCTGCTTCTTTGTTTTCCCTATAAATTTGCTTTTCTTTCTTAGGATAAAATGCACATGATTCTCATTTCGTTGAGCCTTCCATTTGAATTATTATATGTTCCACAATTGAACCAACATTACTTTATTTTTTGTCAGTTTGCATTGTAAAATCAATCTATTCGTGTTAGACGCACTTGATCAAGAGGCTTCCCATTTTGAATTATTTTGTTTCAATTTTTAACTATTATCAGTTTTATTAAATTTTATTTGGATTAAAATTTCTAAAATGAGTTAATTTCTTTCCCCTCAATCAATTGTGTTTTCACTTTCAGGACAAGAGAGTTGAGATTTTTTATTATGTCACTCTATAGGCCTATGAACTATACATTAAAAGTTTTATAAAGTTATCAATTTTAGGTCCTCTGAATATGTATATATCTTATATCCTAAAAATATCGTCATATTTGATATGAAACATGAACAGTGTAGTCATTGAAGTGGTCTACTCGATCTACGTGATATATCTCTTTTCATTTTACTATTCTTCCCTAGCTTGAAGCTAGTCTTGCGAGTGAGAAAAATGGCATAGTAAACCAATGCAGGCTATAGGGGCTTGCATTGTTGGACGTACAATATGCATAGCTGGATTGTGTCCTGGGGAAGAGAATATATAGTTGTCTTGCACAAAACAAAAAGGTTGTTAACTTACTTTGTTCTTTATCGGTGCTCATGATCCAAGAAAAGGCAAATACAAAGTACAATTCCCAGCTATGGCTGCATTATTTGTACCTTAACTTTGTACGTACAATTATCTCTGAGTCTTTCTTTATCAAGCTACCCACAGCACAGTCGTTTTGATATACTCTTTGCATTTTCTATGCTTTTCTTTCTTAATTTTGGTTTCTAACCCTTTTGTATTTTTGTTTTGGTGTTTTCTGGCAACAGAGCACATGTTTTTTATGGACAAATTATTGCCATGTTTTTGTTTCGCTACTTCTGGGCAGTAAGGAATACCCAAGAAAGTCATGTTTTTAAAACGAGTCATACATGTAAAACAATCTAATTGTAATGTTTTAAGAATTGAATCGGAGATTGAGTTGACAAAACTTCTGAATCATAGTTCCATTAGTTTAATAGGTCGAATCGATGGTCGAATCGGATGATGTAATAATTATAATTATAATTATATACATAAATTTATATATATATAAGTAAATCTAATAACATGAATAATAAAAATTGACTACATATAATAATATTTATTATTGTATTAAATTAAAACAGCTTTATTTTAAAAGTAATAGGGAATTAAGAAAAAAAATTAGGATTTAATGGTACATATGATAAAGTAAGACTCTAAGATAACTGTACATAGAAAATAACAGTAAATTGATTTTTCAAATATATGTGACATTAAATTAATCATTTAATACTACATTGTTGCTATCAAAATGATCCTTTAAATAACATTATATCAGTTTTTGAATAACGAAACTGATAATATTAATTATCATTAAAGGATTAATTAATTTGATTTCAATAATAAATGAAAAAATATATAATATCATATATATCTTTAGAGGATCAAATGAATGTTTATTATGAAATATGATTTTGCAACTTGTGGCAACGTGCGACACAAGATCCATATTTTGTAGCTTGTTAAGCTGCATATAGCATCATTAGCAAATCCCAATTCAATGAAGTTCCCTATAGCATTCCTCTGCCATTGTTAATATATATAAGGCTTTAATTTGCAACAAGAGATGGTTTGACTCTATACCCAGTAGCCCACAAAACCAAACCGAAATTAAAATTAATGGAAGCTTTGAATTACCCTCATGGACTAAAACTTAAAACCTCGAAGCTTTAGGCTCATGGCCAATTTTATCCATCAATTCCTGAATTAATTGACCAACATCCTATTTTCAATATTAAAAACATTCAAATTATAGAAAACAAAAACGAAAATGGAAGTTGGTAACATAAAGCAATTAGGGAGAGAATCAACTTTGGATAGCTACAGCCCAAATCAAGTTGTTTTTTCCTTGATTTTGGTTGGTAGATCAAAAGGAGATGGATTTCAGGTTATTCTGTAGCACTTGTCCAAGCATTTTTTCACTTCCCAAGTAGAGGAATCACAGTAAGGTTGGTAAAATGAAGTGTGCTGTATGTTTTTATAAATTTGCAGCTAGTGTCATTTTTTTTTAAATCTTGTGGAGAGTGACTTAATTACTTTTTTTCTTAAATTAATATGTTAATCCTAAATATTATCAATGTCATTTGGTAGGAAAAACTTTCGCCATTTTTCTTTACATACTATTACATTTTTTTCATATTTATTATTATAACAAGATTAAATTATTCATTTGATTCCTATAGTTTCATATAAAATTTAATTTAGTCTTTATAGTTTAAAACTATTTAAAAAAATCCTTATAGTTTTTAAATAAAACAAAATGGTCCCTATTAGTTAGGTTTGTTTATTATTTGGAGCGAAATTATATGGATCAAATTGCATTGTTTGAAAGTTATGGGGACAATTTTACATTATTTAAAAATTATAGGGACTTTTCTAAATAATTTTAAATTGGAGGGATCAGACTAAATTAAATTTAAAATAAAACTTTATGGGCTAAATGAGTAATTTAGCCTTATAACAAATATCTCAATTACCAAATTAATTTATAAGGTTATAATAGTCTGTTTATGACTGATAAGTAGAGTAGGGTAAGAGTTCTATTTAATTTTATCCTTTTAAATTAAAGAATGCTTAATACATGGTGAATATATTTAAATAGTCTAATCTCTCCACATCATTTCTTTTTCCACTGAACAAGGCAGCTTGTTCTAATATTTTTTTTTTATAACATATAAATATTTTCTACCTAGCTAGCTAGCTATATGTTTTGTAAAAAGTGAACTCTGAATGAATGCTGGTGTTTTCTTGGAAGGTCACCAATATGGATGCATGATTATTAATTAACTTGGACTTGAAGCACATGGAAGATCCAAAGCAAAATGAATCGTTTTCTGACACATTCACCACCATGATATGATTCATGTTGGGGAAATATATCTAAGATGTTCCCAATGATCATGTAGAACCTGTCACAAAATTGTATTATATATATTGGATCGATAATATTGATATCATTTTCGTAATAAAGAAAAAGAAAATCATATGCAAATCAATTATTTGCAATCAACTTCGAGGTTACGTTCTCGGGGGAGGGGGGGACACTTCCTTTATAAGTGTGAATCAATCACTACAACAGAAATGACTTTTTAATTCGGCTGTGAAGGCAGTTTCAATTCGGATCTAACAACGAATTATGTCCAGGAGTAATCTTTTGTTCTGACTTTTAGCAACGTATAAAAGAAACCGAATTGGAAAATATTTTTCCAATTCGGTCGCTGTAGTGGTGAATCGAATTGGAAACATGCCATAAAAATATAATTCGGTCAAAACACTGGATTGGAAAATATACATTAAATCTGGTTGACTACAATCGAATTGGAAAAACTGGAGTGGAAACCTGACATCAAATCCGGGTGAGTATAACTGAATTGGAAACACCGGATTGGAAACTTGAAATTAAATCCGGTTGTATATAACTGAATTGGAAAACTAACAATTGAATTCGGTGTTGTATATAACCGAATTGGAAAATTGACAATTGAATTTGGTTATTATCATCCGAATTGGTAAAATGTGTGTTTTTTAATTTAAATTCAGGTAACAACCGAATTGAAAAGTACTATACATATCCTATTAACAAATAAGGTCCAGAAACCATTTACATTTTCAGAATTCCACACAAATAACCAAAAACAGTACAATATGAAAGTTTTAATCATGTACATAATATTAACATTTATAAAGTTAATTTACACTGAGTTTATAAATAATGTGAACCTAACAACATTTCCTATAAGACACTGTTTATGGACAAAAAGTACAAAAAAAACATCAATCATCTGAGCAGCTCCTGATGCTTATTCTAATTCGATGCAGATAGAACAGATGCCGCACATTCAAGCTGTATCTCCTTTATCTCTTCTTCTGTATAAGTTGCTGCTTCTGAAAACTGAGCCAAACAAAAAAAAATATAAAGTTCAGATATTTGTACAAGTCAAATACATAATCACATCAATATAAGTATAAACCTTAAAACTTACTTTCTAACTCATTGTTTTCATCTGTTGACTTATGATGTCTTTCATATATTTCAAGATATAGAATCCATAGGTTTTACTATCGGGTTGCCTTGGTGCCTATACATAATATCAAAACTAATTAATTGAAACAAACAGTGGTCCAAATAATCAAATCTCTGTTAAAAAACACAGTAAACACAATACCTTGAGAGTGATGATGTTGACAACGTTCTTTTTACCTTGTGATAGTCCTTTTTTGTAAGACCTCACAGCTCTTTTAAAAAACCAAATGAATACATCAAGGTTATGTTTAACATTAAAAAACCAAGTTACACATGATACGGGTTAGAATAACTTACATTCAAAGTACCTTCTTAATGTCATCTTGAATTGGTTTTCCTATAGGGTCCATCCAATAAGCAGTGCTCTTGGAGATCTTAATCACAACAAGCATCCAATGAGACCTAGAAAATACAACATGTAACATATTCAGTACATATATGCAATATTTATATTAAATTTTTTAATTTTATGAATCTTACCCTCCATTATAAGGTACAAAGACCATGAAGTCTGTTGGAACCCGCAATAAAACCTCAGATAGGTATTGGCCCCTTAACTTGGGATCCTCTTGGCCTCCAAGAAGTGACACCCTCATAAGGTCAGCAAACCCATAACTTGGACATCCAAGAATGCGGTCAATCAAGTCAACCAAGTTACTTGAAAGAAAATGAACAAAATTTAGTATCAAATTGACATAATAACTAAAGCAATATTTACATCAAATACGAGCCAATAATTAAGATAATTGTCCTACCTGAAGAACCACATTATAGAACTAGCAGATATGCATTCCAAATGGAAAAAGTCATGCATATCTTCTGGTGAGATATATGACATGAAGTCTACATCCAACCAGGAGCTTGTATATTACGTGAGAGTACGTCGTCTTTAGCCATTTCATCCGACAGTTGGATTAGCCGGTCCAAGTCAGTTATGACTTCTGTATTCGGTCTTTGAGTTGCCTGTAGTCAAAATAATAGGCAACTAATGAGTCTAAAAATCATTAATCCACATGTACAGAATCTTTAAATTACTTTCATATTCATGGACACTGCTACCCCGCAAAAGACATGTACTGTCGGAAAAACTAAATTTATTAGAGTAAAATATTCATTTTGATCATTCAAAAATATACTTGATATCACATTAGTTTTTCATTAATTAATGACATTAAATTAGTCCTTTAATGATAATTAATTTTATCAATTTTATCCTTTAATGACTAACTTGATTAGGGGTGAAAATATGTCAGGTGGCCTAACAGGGGCCTACTGACAAGAGGTTGTCGAGACCCCGTCAAATAATAATAATTACTGGTTCGCAAACTAATTTGTAGTATAGAGCATGAATCGAATCGTCTCTCAAGGATCCAAAAAGAACAAAGATTTAATCAGATCAAGATAATTAAAAGGGGGGTTTGATGATTTGAAAAGATAATACACTAATTGAATTAAAGGGAAGTAATTAACAAATTAACCAATCCAAGGAAATTTTACCGATCTTAAGTTTAATCCATCATTGATCACAACGAATTCACTTAATTGCTAACCATGTTCTTGGCCTTAGATCATATCAAGACGCCTCAACATAATCTAAGAATCCTCTACTAGATAAGCATCTAGGATTTAATTAACCAAGGTTAGACAAAGTAAGCACCATCCAAACAAAGATTAACTTAAGATCAAGAATTTAACCAAGCTAAACAATCCATCAAAAAGCTTTAATAAATTGTTTATTCAATGTGATCCTCTTGAATACATGATAATAAAGCTATTATCACATAGACATCCAAATCAAATTAAGCAATTTAATCTAGATCAAAATTAAAAGAGGAAGAAGAGAAACTTGAATAACAATTAAGCAATATGAACAAGCGAAACAAGATCTCCAAATTAAACATCAAGATGGTTAATCCCTTGGATTGATTATGAGAGCCTAGCCTTCCATGGATGAGAAGGAAGAACTCAGAAATAAAAGAACAAAAACGAAATTCTAAAGAGAATGGAGAAGAAGAGAAAGAAAACTCTCACAAATACTCAAACTTTCTTCAAACTTACTTAAAATTGAATGATTCTAATACAAAGAGGTTGGCTCTATTTATACTAATCCTAGAAGCCAATTTGTACATGTACATAATCTGAATACAACCTATAAAAATATGAAAATTGTCAAATATGGAAGCTTGATGCATGGTTGGTGGGTTGGTGCATGGTAGGTGGGTTGGTGTATGGTTGGTGGCTTTTAGTCAACAACTCTTATCCGACTTCTGGCTTCATTTTCATTACCTAGAAGGTGCATTTTGACTTGGAGGTCTTCATGAAAGTTGTAGCCAGTTGTCTCCTTGAAATTTTTCAATTTGAATCATGCCATTTGGACATTTAGAACTCCAGATATACCAAAAACACTGAACCTACCTCATGTTAGGTTGGTAGAACGTGTTTCCAAATTCAAACCAACTTGTAGCTTCATTATCATGCCTAAAACGACATCTATTGACTAAATGGTCTTCAGTGAAGTTGGAGATATGGGTCTTATCTTTCCAATGGCCAAGTTTCAGCCCAAGAGGAGGCCTATAACTCACTATGTAGTCCAATATGTGCACACTGCCTAGATTTTCCTGACAGCAAACCCACTCTGCATTGCAGGGATGTTTTGGACCCTTAGAAGTCCGATCCAGCTCTTGAGTTCTTTATGAAACTTGTAGAACATTATCTTAGCTTTCCAAAGACACCAAGATCACCTCAATTGGATCACCGAGTCCCAAGTTATGGCCTAACCAAGGAAGAAAGGTCAAAATGCATCAAAATCCAAAAATTATTTAATATTTGCATTAAAGCCCAATGAAGCCCAACAACATTAAACTCATCTAAAATACTAATATTGGGCACAATAAACATCTAATAAAGCCTAATACAAAGCTAACATAAGTGTCTCAAATTGATTGATCAAATTCCCCCACACTTAAGCTTTTGCACTCCTGGGCAAAACACATAAGAACAAAACTAAAGAAAAACAAGAAACATCATATTAAAAAACATAAAACTGATTATACTTAATCTAATCCATTTTCGTAGGAAAACACGATGGCACTTAGCATGTGCCACAAGCCTTTAAACCCCTAGGTGTCCCTAGTGGACGAGTTATAGTCTCGTGAGGGTTTACCAGGATGATACCCACAAACATGTAATACTTTATTTAATCAATTCAACTAATTTTTAAATACAAGCATTGTATCAAATATAAACCATAATTAATAAGTCAAGTATGCTTAACAAAGAATAGTTGAATCAAACCAATTAAGAATAAAGTATAGCATAATCATGCTTTAATCAGAAATAGGCATGTTCAAATTGAGTAGAATTCCTCACAATTGATACTCAAATCACACAAGGTGTTTAGGTTAACTGTTTGCGCTCAACTCAGTCAAATTATGAAAGTATTTTACCATAGGCTTGCATATACATCAATTCTCCACTACTTAGATCAAATAAATTGCAAAAATCAAGAGGTCTTTCAAAAATGTTGTAATGGAACTTATAAGGTGAAGGAATGGAACAATATGGATAATAGCAGGTTAAAACCAAAGAGAATAAAAGAGCATTTGAGGAGTAACTCAAGTAGAAAGAATAAATTTTTTACCCAAAACCATAAAATGCTCATTCTCTTCACACATTCATTCCTTTTTCTATTCTTTTATTTTTCTTTCTTTTTTTCTCTTTTTTTTGTTTTTTTTTTATTTATTTTTTCTTCCATTTTTTTTGTGTACCAAGCATTTCGTATCAGCACACCAATTCCCCCACACTGAAATCATTGCAAGCAAAAGAACTCCTCCAATAAGAAAATCAATGCTCTCCTATTCCCTAAGGTAAGGTAAAACATGGTTTTTCACTCAAAGCTTGTAATGAGCTAAGAACAAAGAATAGACAAATAGGCTCAGAGGGAGTTAATATTTGGATAAATGCAAGGTAGGTTTATTTGGCCAAAGTAGCCAAGTCAAGAAAAAATGCCTCTGTCATTTTCATGCAACATACAGACCAATGTAATCTCAAATCGATTCAATGCAAGTTCTAGAAAATAAATTCATAATTGACATCACTCATGAAAGAAAATAACCAAGTGTAAGTATCAAACTTGGAAAAGCCCAAAACTCACAAAGGTATGGAACATTCACTCAATTCAACCATGCCTTCTTCCTAATATCCACAATCATATACACATGTATATCATGAAAATGATTCAACTATAAACTGTTTTGCATACTTTTATCATCAATTAAGCTCAGATTCAGCACATGCTTGTATCAAAATCAATTGAAAAGATCAAAATTGTGTGTGTGTGTGTTGTTTTTTTTTTGTTTTTTGTTTTTTTAATATATATACAAGAACAAAGATGATTTAAGACTTATTATGAAATGCAAGTTAAGATGCGTCTCAAGAGCAAAACTACTCCTTATTCTGCCATCATACATCTAATAAGTTAGTAACAATAAAGATTAGTTTGTTAGTTTTTTTTTTTAACTAAACTATGTACATGGTAAAGTCAACTATCCCTCCCCCCAACTAATTAAAGACATTGTCCCTAATGTCAAAATAAAGATAGGTAGAGTGTAGAAGGTCGTACCAGAAAACTGCAAATCGGGCTTGAAATAAGAAAAATTACAAAAAAAAAACTAAAACCATAAGAGAAAACAAAAATTCACAAGGACAAAGTCAAATCAAGTTTTTACTTTTTGCTGCTGCTGCCTTGTTCCCAATTCAGTGGAGTCATTGCTAGATGACGTTGTGGTACAAATTCATTTAGTTGATCGAGCAATTGTTCAGGAGTTGCAGCAGTTACAAGACTTTGACGTGTCGCTTGTGAGATGAACATTTTTTCTACAGCATGATCAAGAAAACAAAACAAACTGTCATAAAAACCATTAACATTTAATATACCAATGAGTTTTTGGTGAAAGTTCTGCTGTGACCAGGATGTAATTTGGAAGAGCTCTTCCAAAGTTCCAAAACCACCAGGTAGGGCAATAAAGGCATCAGCATTTGCTATCATAATGTTCATGCGTTGGTGCATGCAAAATACCATTACTTCATCCCCTAATGTTTTTCCAATGGGCTTGCTGATAGATAAAGGACTGGGAATGACACCAAGGACTTTGCCACCTCCTACATGTGCAGCAGTTGCTACACAACCCATTAACCCAAGACTACATCCTCTGTAAACTAAATGAATTTCTCTCTCAGCTAGCACTCGACCAAGATGGTTTGCAATATTTACAAACTCTTTATCTTTCCTAGAATTAGATCCACAAAAGACACAAACACTCTTGATCCGACGAACTGAAGTGACTTCCATTTTCTTTTTTCTTTTTTTTCTCTTTGTTTTTTTTGTACTCTCACCTTATCAATGATCTGAAGAGAGCAAAGTGCAATATTTAAAGGCATCAAAACTCAAAGGTAATAATTACACCTATAGAGGAGGGGTAGATCTGTGTGTCAGGTAAGTTTGAAAATAAGCACAACAATGATAATAGCTATATGACAATGATAAAAGACTAATCTATATGTGTCAGAAGAAGTTTGAAAATATGCAACGCATATTTCAAAAGAATACGGCTACTTTTGATTTGATTGATTTTTTTTTTTTGATTTTTTTTCTTTTTTTTTTAATAAACAAGAAAAAAATAAAAAATAAAAAATAATACTTACAGGAGGTGTGATTGTGGCTCACATTTTCCTCTGGTTTTACGTCCAGTAACGGCTTGAATGCTCTCTATGGGCCGATGGTCGGCTTCCCATCCAATTTTCTTAAAAATTGGCAAATAGGGTATTTTTGAGTCAGATTCCCGAGACTATAACGCTCATGTTCATCTTGGAATATTGGCCATAAATCGAGAAGTGCCCTTTGCACATCTCCACTAGGATGCGTCTCAAGAGTCAATAAAATGTTATCTAAAGACTCCTTACTCATGCCATCTTTAATGAAGTTAATTTTATCATCTCGGTTTATAGACGTCATTCCAATTGATTTGCATTTTGTGTTACAGGTCCATCTTACACATTTATAGCAGACCCGTAACCTTTTTGCTCTTCTTTTCTTGGCATATAAACTTTTACCTAGCTCTGGTATATATGAAACAAGAGCGTCAGAAAATTCACCTCTGAGTCGGACCTTTGCTTCGATCAACCAGCGTATATCCGCAGGGATGCCTTTGTGCATAAGCATCCATAATCTCTCAAACCTTGCACAATAAATGTTAGTTAAAGCATTTTGAGGGAGAGAAGGGAATTGCTTGCGGAGGTTGACAAGCTGATTATCCATTTTGAAAGAAAGAAAGAAGAAAAACAAATTGAGTAAAATTATATACAAATTTCAGTGTTTGTGGGTAACTGAAGGGACCGAAAAAGATTTTCACGGAGTACCGTTATCCGCCATTTAACTGGTGAAAAATCATCTGTCAATGAAAAATAAACAAAATTAAGACAGAAAAATCAAACTCTAATAGATTTTCTCACTTAGCACCGTTTTTTTCTGTCTCAATTCCTGTGATAGCAAATAAGTCAAAGTTAGAAAGATGACAGAGTTAGAAAACTTGGGATACCGCCCAAAAAGCGCTACTTTTAACGTCTTCAGCCAGCGTGATTGAAGATTTTTCACGATTGATGGGTCCTCCCCAATAATGATTCAGTTTCTGGCCATTGACCTTAAACGTGGCTTTTTTTTTTTTCTTTTTCAACAAAGATTTATATAGAAAACAGAAAATAAAAACAGCAGACAAAACAAAAAATAAAAACAGAAACAGAAGAAAAAAAAGTAATAAAAGACAAACATCAGTAGTATAGCAAAACAGAAGTAGAAACATAAACAGAAAACACAAACAGCAGAAACAACAACAGAAAAGAGTAAACTGTAACAGTCAAATAAAAACAGAATCAACAATGAAAACAATAGCAAAACAGTAAAAACAAAAAGAAAACAACAACTAGAAAAATGAAATAAAAGTGTGGAAAGAAAACTCCCTATGGATAGCAGAAGCAACAAAATCCCGGTGGTCACACCATAGCCAGTGTAATGGATCACCACATCCAGAATCAAAGGGTTCAGTCTCCTTGGGGGCTGCTTTATTAGCTTAACTCCATCTTCAAGTAAAATCCTACGCATGCATATGGATGAGCTAACGCTAGGAATGTCTGCAAGTATGATGGCTCTTTGATTCTCCTTAAAAATCTGCAGCAACCTCTCCTCCTCATCAGTAAGGAAGTTTTTAGCCACAATGAACTTCAATTTTGGTGGCTGCACTACTTTTGTAGATTGAATTGCTGCATTATCTGTTGAAAAAGATTCATCATGTCTCAAAAAGGCATCAATCTCAGCACATGCATTACACAACATATCACCATCACAACCAGTACAACAAACAGAATCATCAAAATCGATAAAACTAGCAAATTCACACACAAATCATCAATTGGTTTTTTCACATCAATGATCTCATGTTTTGCGTAAACCGATTTACGCATACATTGCTTGCTCAACTGACTCAATGAGGATGTAAGTTGACCAACTTGGGTCTCCAAGTTCTGTACTATAGCTTCTGTTCTCTGCTGGAATTGGATGTTGTTCTGAGCCAATTGTTTCACCAAATCCTCTAATGTAGGCTCAAATTCCATGCCTATTGGGGCTTGCTGGGGCATAGGCTGCTGGTATAGACTGCTTGGTTCAACATAAGGTTCAAACCAGGGATCTTTTCCCCAATCATGGTTATATGTGATAGAATAAGGATCATATCCAAGCTGTTGGTATTGTGGTTCACCAAGAAATACACCTGTTGCATCAACAGAATGATCGTGAAATACAAAACCATCATCTTGTAATGTGGTGCAAGCATATGTTGGATGATAAGAACTACAGCATATACTACAAAATCTTGCAGGTTCTTGCACATGTAACCGATGTTGTTCCACTGCCAACTACCCCACCAGATAAGCCAGCTCATCAAGTTTATGCTCCATCAGATTATTGATCAAACACAAAATAACAAAAACAAGTCTAAATATACACACAAAATAATTACAGAAAACATATCTATAGATTTTTTTGTTAAAAAATTATGGGACTACCACAGAGTGAAATCTACACAAAAATTCTATCTAACAGAATAATAAAAAATCTTAAAAAATTGAAAAGTGGTCTAAACGATGAAATTTGGCTAAAATAAGGGTGACCTCACTATGAATAGTGAGCCTTTCTCAAAATAACGTTTTCCATTAGTGTACCAAAATTTAGGTTAATCAGAGATACTTTACCAAACCGAAATTCTTGACACAATGCCCTTTACCCAATTTCAGCCAAATTCCACTTGAAAATGCTTCAAAAACAAAACAAACACAATTGTTAGAGTTAGATGAAATGATCAAATAGTTACCTTTATATCCCCGGCAACGGCGCCAAATTTGACAAGAGGTTGTCGAGACCCCGTCAAATAATAATAATTACCGGTTCGCAAACTAATTTGTAGTATAGAGCATGAACCGAATCGTCTCTCAAGGATCCAAAAAGAACAAAGATTTAATCAGATCAAGATAATTAAAAGGGGGGTTTGATGATTTGAAAAGATAATATACTAATTGAATTAAAGGGAAGTAATTAACAAATTAACCAATCCAAGGAAATTTTACCGATCTTAAGTTTAATCCATCATTGATCACAACGAATTCACTTAATTGCTAACCATGTTCTTGGCCTTAGATCATATCAAGACGCCTCAACATAATCTAAGAATCCTCTACTAGATAAGCATCTAGGATTTAATTAACCAATGTTAGACAAAGTAAGCACCATCCAAACAAAGATTAACTTAAGATCAAGAATTTAACCAAGCTAAACAATCCATCAAGAATTCTTCCATTTTTTTTTGTGTACCAAGCATTTCGTATCAGCACACCAATTCCCCCACACTGAAATCATTGCAAGCAAAAGAACTCCTCCAATAAGAAAATCAATGCTCTCCCATTCCCTAAGGTAAGGTAAAACATGGTTTTTCACTCAAAGCTTGTAATGAGCTAAGAACAAAGAATAGACAAATAGGCTCAGAGGGAGTTAATATTTGGATAAATGCAAGGTAGGTTTATTTGGCCAAAGTAGCTAAGTCAAGAAAAAATGCCTCTGTCATTTTCATGCAACATACAGACCAATGTAATCTCAAATCGATTCAATGCAAGTTCTAGAAAATAAATTCATAATTGACATCACTCATGAAAGAAAATAACCAAGTGTAAGTATCAAACTTGGAAAAGCCCAAAACTCACAAAGGTATGGAACATTCACTCAATTCAACCATGCCTTCTTCCTAATATCCACAATCATATACACATGTATATCATGAAAATGATTCAACTATAAACTGTTTTGCATACTTTTATCATCAATTAAGCTCAGATTCAGCACATGCTTGTATAAAAATCAATTGAAAAGATCAAAATTGTGTGTGATAGGCTTTGAAAAGATCACCTACAGCCTAACTTACTTTTGGTCTAGTTTATTTATTAAATAAGCTAGACCTATGCTTTCAAAAAAGTATATTTAGTTAAATAGTTCAAAGCCTAAACCTTTAAAAAATATTATTTAACTTAACAGGCTAACCTATTTATTTATTATGTGTATATAAAATTAAAAATTAAAAATACCTATAAAATTTATTTGTTATATATTAATATAATATTTATTTTATACATAATACAAATATTTTGTTAAAATCTAAATATATTTGAAACCTATAACGTTTCAACTTATTGACATATTTGAAAACTTTTATGCAATGTAAGTGTTTCAATAGACTTGTAGGTTAGGCCAGACCTAGTAAAAAAGTTTATAATAAGTAATAGATCAGGTTAAGGGGAGCATCTATTATTACTCCTTTGTGTCTATTATCACTTCTATTCAACTAATTTTTATTTAATTTCACTAAAATACCCTTCTTCCTCATTCGTAGTCAAACTATTTATCTATTACCACTCCTAATTTTATTTAAACACCTTATCACTAATCTAATAATTTTAGAAAATCTTTTGGAGTTTGTATACTCCAAAATATCCTATAACTCTTGCCATGTGATTTATATATCTTCTCTTTTTGAACTACTTTCATCTTTTGCTTTTTTTCTTTTCCATGAAACACACTAGGTTTAGCTTTCTACGTAACAATGGAAAATCAAAATGAACAGAAGATATGGATGTCGCTGAAAATCATTCTTGTTACTGTGAAGATCTGGAGGATGAATTAAATTCCTTACTTCACATGATTTCTCCAAGAATGATTTTATTCAATACTTTCATGTTTTAATTTCACTACATTGCTAAGAGCCACTATTGAAGGGAAGTGATAAAGAAAAATAAAAGAATAAGAGAATGTTGGAACCAAAGAACCTTATGAAATTAAGTTTGGAACCATACTGATTAAATAATCATTACCTCATAAAGTTTAGAAGATAACAAAAGTTTCAATTTAGATTGAATAAGTAAAAGACTCTTGTAACTTGTTTCGTAACTATTTCAAGAAGAAAAGTGTTAACAAACAGTTACTTGTATGTGCGTCCATTCTTTTCTGAGCTAAAAGAAACTAAGTATGCGTCCAATACCTTTTGAACTGTTTCACAAAGTTTCATTATATTTGGATTGTCCAATGTTTTTCTTACTAAGCTCAGGTTTCAAAGTATTCTTCCAATGCCAAACTTCAAATATGAAGAAATTGTTCTTCATTAAATGTTGAGAAAGACTCTGACAGCGCAAACTTTAAAAAGAAGTCAACTGAGCCGCTTAGCTGACATTACTAACAACTACAAAGACTTGCGAATAAGGAACTTTCTGTGCGCTCAGACAAGTCAGGTGTAAGCTATCATATTCTTGGACATTCCTGAAAATCAAAGTGTCTTTTCAGAAGAAGCTCTACACGTTTTCATATTAGGCATTTAATACTACTCAGAACGGTAATAAATGTTTCCGTTGGACGAAGAAGCTTATGAAGACTGCTCAAATTTGCTCTCACCTATAAATACAATTATCTTCGAAGAAGAGACAGTGACAACTTTATGAGAAAATCAAAAGTAAAAAGGATTAAAGTTTTCATTCTTCTTTGTATTCAAACTCTTGTAAAGAGATTAAGTCTTGAGATTCATTTTCAATCCTCACCTGTAGTGAGTTAAAAACTCAAGCTCTTCTATACCTTATTTTATTCATTGGTGTTTAAGCCTGAAGAGGCTGTGTATAAAAGAATACTTTAATAGTAGAACCTGAAGATGTTGAGAATACTTGTATACCTGAAGAGGTGGACAATACTTGTAATCTTTGTACAAGATTAGTAGAAAATCCTTCTGGTTGAAGGGACTGGACGTAGCTCTCAGTTTGTGGGAGTGAACCAGGATAAACATCTGATGTAAGCTCTTCTTTCCTCCTCTTGTGTTTTACTTATTCACTAACTTCTGGGGATTGCCATTGTTTTCCTAACTAAAGAGTTGAGTTAAACCTTAGAACTTTTTCACTTCGTTTAAAGTTGTTTATCTCAAATTTCCATTAGCGTCCAATTGGACTTAGAAGCTTTCTGCGTCCATTGCTTTTCGCTTCTTGTGAAAAAAAAAAGTTTTTTTTAAAAGGTTAAGAAACACAATTCAACCCCCATTCTTGTGTTTCACTTGTTTACTTCAGAGAAGTCAAAATAAGGATCAATAATTTAAAAGTTAACAATATATATAATTTATATCATCAATTCGTCATATTTTGGAAGCAAACCTAAAAGCACATGGCTGTAGAAAATGTAATGATACTTTAAAGTAGACCTTCATTAGTTGAAGCGTGATTGGTTAATTACATAAAAAATATCCTTGTTATAGTCATAATATAGAAAAGTCATGTTAGCTTTTACAAGAAAAATTGTCATATCACTAATGATATATGATAATTACAAGGAATACCAACAATTCTTGATATCATGGGTTTATTACTTTATTTAATGCTTTCTTAGAGCTATATAGAAACTATTAATGTGAAAAATTGTTTATGTGAATTCTATATTATGGTTTGTTAGTTTATCTTCATTATTATTCATTATCACTCACTATATATACTTACTGTCAATAAAACTTTGGGAAAAATAATTTTGTTGCACTTCTAGAGAAAGCTTATTCCAGTCGAGAAGAGCTTGTTAAGGGTGTTTGTGGTATTGCTTTTTGAGAAGGATGTGTGAAAACAATAAAGGGATCTAAAAAAAGATAGATATGTTATTATTGGATGCGATAAAGGAGGCACTTATAGGAACAGGATCAATGCTCCATTTGAGAAAAGGAAGAGAAAGACATCATCTCGCCTCATAAATTGTCTTTTTGAGATTTGGAAGGAAGAAACAAGATGGGATTTCGAGAGTTGAGATAAAAAAATTTATTACACAATCATAAAAGATGAAATGACACTTCAGGACATCCTTATTGTCGTCGCTTTATAGAAGAAGAAATTATACAAATTAAAGAAATGACCATGGATGGCATACCTCCACGAGAAATACTTACATCACTTCGTTTAAAGGGTATAAACCTGCAATCAATAGAAAAAACATTGTATAATACAAGAGCCAAAATGATAAAGGAATGTTTGGATGGTCGTACAGTAATTCACGCTTTGATGGAAGAGCTCGAGGAAGGTGGTTTCTTGTACAATGTTGAATATGACCCAGATGATCATTTGACTCATTTGTTATTTGCACATCCAATTTCCATTACATTTAGGGGCAGAGCCAGAAATTTAATATCAGGGGAGCCAAGACCAAATATATATAACATGAAATAACAATAACTTTTTTTTAAACTAAAATATAGGGGCAAACTATATGAAACAAATTTGATATATGATTAACAACTTAATATAATAAAAATTACTCAAACTATCATATATACATACAAGTTTAAGTACATACCTAAAACTTTCTCTTTTTTAATTGTGCACAATGATGCTTCATGGAGTAAAAATCATCAATTATCATATATGTGGTAAATTTTTGAGCAATCTCCTTTTCAATATAAGCAATCATATAATCAGTAAGAAAATAATCTTCCATCTTGTTTCAGAGCCTTGTTTTAATAATTTTCATAGCTAAAAAAGCTCGCTCAAAGTTGCTATTGACACAGGAAGAGTCAAAACAAGCCGAGTCAATCTATCAATTAAAGGATAAACATCTGATTTGTCATTCTCTACTAATTTTGGACATTATTCAACAGTAGTAGACAAATTCTGAAACTTTGGATCTTTAGGCAGATCAAGCTCATAATGCTGCAATTGATATACCAACTGGATCTTTTCTTGCTCAAAAAAATCTGAAGAATAAAAATTCTCAACAAGATTACAGATGTTACCAATATTAAATGACTTGTAAGCATCTTTAGGATCTAAAGATGTGCTTAATATAAGAAGCTTTGTTGCTTGCTCAGTGAATCTATTATTCAACTCTTTTAACTGATAATCTATCACTATAATAAATATATCTATACGATAGTGATGCTCAATTGTGACAACATCTTTTTTATTGTGAGAACGAATTATGTCAGAGAAAGAATCACTCATATTAGGAATTTGAATAGCTTGTATGCTACAAAATGAACTAACTTTCTCAAAGAGAGTTTTCCAACACGGCCAAAACACACTAAATTGATGCTCTAATCCAAAGAATACAAAATATAATTGCCAAAGCACCCCAAAACACATCATCCTATACTGTAAGATTCAAAAGTTGATTTTGATAAACCCTTATTTTTTTTCTTTAGCTTGTTGATCACCTTCTTATCATTGTCTTCATTGACTTTCAATACAGGTGAAGGTCCATCATCCACCCATTGGAAGAATCCACATGATAGGTCATTGTTTTTGTATAGTGGGCATCACAAGAACCTTCTTCCTAGATTCCCTTAGGTCTTTGAGATTAGTAAGAGAGCCTTCCTTTTGATATGTGAGTAAAATGTACACATCTGGTGCTTGATTTGGTATGGATTTGGATCCGTTTTGATTGAATTCTTTGCCTCTTTACTATATTTTACGTCATTTTACACTTTGACCACATTTCCTCTCATTCTTGATGTTTTCAGGTATTTAATGGAAATTTTGGACTCATTCCTTGGAGAATCCACAAGTTTGATAAAACATTGTTGTTGAATCTAGAAGTTATCCGACCTCCTGACAGTAAAATGTTCATATCTTGAGCTATATAAATGATAATGAGGTGATTTTTATTGCGTTGGAAATCTAAGAGATAAAGATACAACTTTTCTGTTGGACACATCTTCAAATTCAGAATTCAGAGAAGCACACGGCCTAGGCCATTATGTGTTACGAATTGTGCAGAAAATAAGTCTCCTTGGGCTTGGGCTATGAGAAGTAGAGGGAGGAAGAGGCCTCCACACATAAAAAACCCTAAGGGATGCTAGACCTATAAAAACTAAGAGAAAAACCCCTAAAAAGGAGCCAAAAAGAGGCCAAGGATTGAAGGTCGAAGATTGAATCTGAAGCAATGTTTTAAGAAGGCATGGTTCGATTGGTCGAATCAAATACTAAGTAATTCATTTATCGAGTTAGAGAATATTATCATCCTATGAAGATGACTTCCCAATACAGTTTCACAGTAAATTGAAGCATATCTTCCACATATAGGAATAAAGCAGGATTGGCCATTTGCCCTATTATTTTGACATATACGAACTTATTCCATTAAATAATCTTCTAATTTTCTATCGCCAACACAAATGCAAGATAATGGTATAATATTGTGGTAATGCTTCGTAAATGCATCAACGTTCAATGTGCACGATAACAAGGAAGGAATATCCTAATGGTGGGATCAATAAAACGGGATCTGGCCATTCAATGCATTTCCAGAATCAACCAGATTAACAAATGCACAAAAATCATCACATACACAGCGTATACCTCTCTAATCGACCACTAAAAATCATTCAAAAAAAATTTGATCCAAGCAGAAAGATAACTTACCTTGCTGGCGCGACGGCGGAGCAACAACAACTCTTCCTCGACTGAAGCATGGTGGAGCGACGGTGGCATTGGGCGAGCTCTCTTGGCCATTGATGCAAACCTCCTCTAGTGACCTCCCCTGGCGCAGCTTGCTGGCATGCTCTTCATGGTGGCGGTGCTCTTCGTGGTTATGACAAGCTTTGTGGGCACTGAGCAGCAACAGTGTGGTGGTGGCAAGCTCTTTGTGACAGTGACATTGAATTGAGAAAGTTGAAGTCTTGAAGAGGAGAAGAGCTGATCATGTCCTGTGATAGATTTAGAGAAAGAGAAAGAAAATCGAAGTAAAGCTAAACGACACCTATAAAATGAGTTAAAATACACAGGTATTGGAAAACAAAACATAAAAAAAAAGGACAGGAAAAATTTAAAAAAAGAAAGAACCGGCCAGTTATTTATAATCGGGTCCGGTTTATCCGGGTCATCGATTCTGCAGGTTTTTAGGCGGTTTAACTCCTCAGGCGGGTTTTGGAGGCTGACCAAACCAGCCAGCACTACAAGGTACTAGACTTTTCCCAGCGACAATAGTCACTACTAAACATACTTAGTTGTTGGAAAAAGTACTTTTCTCAGCAATGAAAATGTCACTGCATTCCGTGACCATAAGTGCTGTTGGGAAAAAATTTGTTGCGAAAGCGCAGGAAGCTACCATAAGATATTCTTTCTTAGCGATGTTTGTTGTTGCCATAGGAGATCATTTCCCGGTGACTATAGTAGCTACTATACTTAACATTTCCCAGCAACAATTGTAGCTGTTATACATGTACTTGTCCCAACGACATGATATACATGAACATTTCCCAACGATAAATAGGTCGCTGTCATAGGATACATTTCCCAACAAACACATGTCGCTACCATAGGATACATTTCCCAACAACAGCCACATCTATCATACATAAGCATTTGCTGCAAGGAATGATGTTACTGAACATCAATATATCCCATCGACCAAAGTCGCTGCTAAAGAGATCTGTCCTATGTCCCATTGCTAGCGTTGGAATAGGCTATATTGCATTTATTTTTATCAATAAATATTGTATTTTTTATTTGCAATATTGGTCATTAAATAAATTGTGCGTTTTAAAATAAAAATTATTATTATTAACTGAATTTAATAATCTATTTTCAGATTTTATATTAATAATTAATATTTATCATAATATGATTAATTTGTTTTTTATAACCAAATACTATATAAAACCAACTATATTATAATTGGCCAAAACATAATCTCTATATTGATACTTCACAAAACTATTCCCAATGCAAAAACAATTTTTTTTTGGTTGTCTATTCTAATGATTCCCAATATGGCACCTACAAATTTAAATAAAAAAAATGTATAATTCTTTGAAACTATCTTTCAACTATTGCTTTCCTATAGAACTTTTTTAGTTCCAACTTTGCAAAACTATGTCCTGCAAAACATAAAAGGAAACATAAATATTAACAAACCTTATGCTATACAATTAGAACAACATAAACAACACTTCAAGAAAAACAAAAAACACAATTTTCACACTTCATTCAACATGGCTCTACTAGGATCATCCAAAAAATGTATTACTAGGCCTTTGTATAACTGGCATATGTATAAAAATACACACAAATAAATCTCCATATATGAAAATTAGATGGCAATTTTGAAGCAAGAGAAGGGATGAAAAGTAAGTCAGTGGGTAAAGTATAGGAAATGCAAAGTAACTAATCTGTATTTAAAATACAAGAATGAAAAAGTTTGGGAGTCCTTCTGTTTATATTCAAATGCTGAAGATAGGAAAAATCTTATATCTTCAATTTGTTGGAGTCATAATTTCATAAAAAAATATATGAGAGCTTCCCACATATAGTTAATATTAGGAAATATATATAGTATCTCTTATACCAGCATCAGTAGTTCATTTTCAAAAGTCCAGCTAAAATTGTACAAAGATGATATGAGAAGTGCTTAGGGGGTATGCGAAGGGAATGGAAGTGTTTCAGAAGAACCTGAAGACAATAAGACATGTCAACCCCACCCTTCTACCATGCAGGAATGTGAAACATATACATATACATACATTCAAACATCACAGACAAGCTATCTACTAATGACGACAACTAAATGGGCCCATCAATGGAAAAAAAAAAGAAACAAAAATAGTAGTAATCTCTTGCTCTAAATGTAGGCAAATGAGAGCAAAGGTTAAAAACTGAAATCCTCAAAAACAGTATGAAGTCTTTTCAACAAGGGATTCTATGGTGGCCTGTGGGTCAGATTGCTACTGGCTTTAGCAAGTAACCAATCAACGTAGGTCAAGAGACGATAGACTCAAAAGGACAAAAATAGTTATAAATGAAATTCCCAGGACTACAGAGCAATTTGATATAATGAGAGGATGAGGAAAGAAAATTTAATTCATTCTAATAAGAGGTTAACCAGTTAAATCTTGGGAAATTTTTTCTTTTCATTTTCCTTTTAATCCAACAAAACGAAAATTCACTAGCAAATCATCCACCTTCTTCCTCGACTCTAGCCTTCTTCCCCTCCCCTCCCCAAAAGAGAGAAAAAAATGAAGGAAAAAATAAAATAAAATAAAATCATCACCATCTCCCATCTACTAGAAGAATTATATGTTCCCAAATAGCATACTACACTAGGTTCTATTAGGTGACTAGCATATCACACAAGGTTCTAAAGACTTAAGTTATAAGGAAAATTCTAATTATAAAATCTAAAGACTTAAGTTAACTTTATAAATTTAAAAATGTAATTCATTTTCTAATAATTTATCAACTACAAAGTAGTTATTATCTAAATACAGAATAAGATACAAAACATAACTTAAAATATAGGACATATGACACCTCAAAGGTTGGTTTACAGTTGGTAAAGACACTAGTAATGCACTTATTCCACTGCTAATGGGATTTGATGATGTTAGAAGCAATTCATTCACACAAATTGCTTGTGAAGGAGAGTTAGCAGAAGTAAGAGTATTCTTACCTCTTGCCCTTTGTTGTATAAGCACCCTAAGCTTTACACCCTTATAGGCTTTTGAAGGACAGCAGATAAGACAACTTCAGATTTGCTTGATCCAAGACTATAGTGCCACAGTAGTATAAAAACAATAATGCTCCAATGAAGTGGCAGTAACAAAGTTTCTCCAATGCATTTGTTGTATTATACAATCAAGATGAACAAAGATTCATTTCAACCACTTGGAATAGTGAAGGTAACTTACCCAACAAGTACTTCAAGGACGTCCAAAGCTGACTTTGCCTACCACATAAAACATAGCAATAACATGAGAAAAAGAGTTCAATTCTACAAAATTAAAAAGAATTAAAGGCAATAATACACATTGAACCTACATAGTCCATGGAAGGAAAACAGAATCAACATATAGCAGCACCAAGAAGGACCATCACTAGTAATATTTTGAAGAAGGAAACATTGAAGCATAACTATATATTGTTAATTTCTGAAACAATCATCAACAGGGTTTAATACCAACGCTTCTAGACCATCATCTAGTACTTAAAGGAGGGAACTACGAGTAAATTGAACTATAACATGAACACTTAGAGCTACACAACCACGTGCATATATATTGGAGCAATAACATTGGAGCAAATTAGCGAAATGATTAAAAAAGAATATAGTGCACAACAGTATGAAAACAAGCTCTCTATATTATTATTTTTTACAAGTGGAAGATGCAAAACCTGGATAGCAATAACGAGAACAAAGGAGAAGGCATCAGAGAAATTACTATCTTTATTAGGTAAGTTAAATCAAACTGTCCAAAGAAAAAGTTTATTTAGCATCATCAACAACTTGCCCTATACCACTGGGCAAAAATTAGAACTAGAAAATGACCTTTGTGTTGTTCATGCAAAGTTCCATTGCTTATAACACTTCACACCAGCATCTTGCATTTCTCTGCACCATGAATCATTCCAATTAAAATAGAATAATAATCAATTCAAGGAATAATCACCGAGGAATCTCAAATTCACTAGATTTAAAAATAGAATCGAATTCGATTCTGATACATTATTGTTTAACGAATCGCTACTTCAAAGTTTAAGAACATAATCAAAATTCGAACACAATTGCTACCTAAAATGATGGTCGAATTGCTACCTGAAATTTGAACAGAAAATTCTTCAATGCAATGAGACGAACACAAAGGTGAGAAAATTAGAGCAACCTGAAACAAAAATCAATAAGCAAAGCAAAAAAATTAGAGCCTGATAATTCCTCAAAGACGAAATGAACTTTTTCTGACGACACTGATAATTTCTCAGAGATGATTAATCACTTGGTGCCTAAAAGTAGCGCACTTACCTTTGATTCTTTCACTAGGAACCTTACCCAGCGAAACTGTCAAGTCGCTAAGGCTTGTGGAAGGATTTAGGTTGAATTCTCTATTTTATTTTATTTATTTGTTTAAGAACCATTTTCTATTACTCAAGTGCATTTCATAAAACTAAATAATTTAATATTAATTTGAAATGCATAAAATGCCTTTTATTGTAAATACTAAAATATTTGATATATTTGATGTAATAAAAGAGAATATAATTGAAAAATATTTTATTTTAATAATTCAATATAAAAGATAGCTGTTAAATAAATTTGAAACTTCAAATGTTTTTTTTAATATATTTTGAATAATTATATAGGATATCAAATAATCTTTTGACAATAAAAAAGTTTAATTATACATTTGCACCTTCTAATTTATTTACAAGAGTTATTTAGTATGTAATTTAATTAAAGTATCACCATCCTTCTAACTATCCAATTAAAAATACGCACATGAATATGTCATCGTGTCATCCAAGAAAAGCGCAAAGAGTTCATTGCTCTATTAAAAGATCAAAAAAGAATTGTAAGCTTTTGTTGGCTTAATTTTAGCACTCAAAAAAATCATGGAAGGAAAAGATACTAAAGATCTTTTGATGTGATTGTCATTTGACTAAAAAATGTCGCCCTTTCCCAACGAAAAGAGTCGCTGGCAATTTCTTAAAAAATATCCCAAGCCAAGTAGGAGCATATAGGTCCGATCCCAACAACAAGCTTAACTTAATGGCATATATGTTGTTTTCCCAACAACCATTATCGCTGCTAATACCTTGTACTTGTGCCAGCAATAATTTATGTGCTGCCATTACATTTAACTAGAACCTTTGCCCGCGATATTATTTGTAGTTGGCATAGATGTACTTTTCCCAACGACTTTATAGTCACTAGTAATTCCTTCATCATGTTGTGGACCTTTTGCCAGCGATATACAAGTGTTGTTAGCATATAATCATTTTTCCCAACGACCATTGCCTTTTGAGCACATGCTTCAAAAATTTATGCCAACGACTTACATTTGGTGTGGCCATATATCGATGTTTCCCAGCGACCTTTGAAGTCATTGCTATATCTATGTATTGAATATATGTATCCTAGCGATAAAGTATTATTGCTAGGATATGAGCACTTTTGGCTACGACAAAAAATGTCGCAAGGGAAGAGTCGTTGCCTATTCCCTCCGTCATTGTAGTGTAGGCACATGGGTCACGGTCCAACCGGTTGGACCGGCTGGGCCAGTTCAGTTTTTAAAACCTTTATCTAAAGATTAAAGAAAAGAAGAACACTTTTGTAAAAATTGGGGGGCCTTCTCATCTCTACCTCTCTTTTTCTATGATGTTTTTAGTTTCTTTAATTACTATGAGGTTTCTTGTAGAAATGAGAGGCTACATTTCTTATCTATGATTAGGGATGTAACTCTTCTATAATTATATGACAAAGTATTGAACCTCTTTTCAGTTATTGGAAAGTCATTGTTTTGATTCAAGTCTAGTGAACTTAATGCTTACCTTATGTCAAGATCTCATAAACGCATGAACTATGTAACACTCTGAAATTTCTTTTTCTAATTTAATTATTGATTTTCTCATTTTTTGTGAATCTTATTTAATTATTTTTATTTTTCTTCGACTTTAAGTGCTATTTTGAGGCTGTATCGAAAATAAAAAAAATAATTTTCATTTTCAAGGTCGGAAAAATTTTGACTATTTACTGAGGCTGGGGAAGTTTATGAAACTCAAATCCGGAAACAGATTTTTGGTTTTTCATTTTCTGAGATAATAACAATTAGGTGCATCTCATTATCCATTGGATAGTAACAATTGGTCATTGTCCATTAGATAATAGCTACTAGAAAATATCTAAAGATAAATATCTAGTGATGTCATCTAAGCCTAGTCATCATGGTGAGTCATTGGAACACTTTAGTGTTGACCAAGTAAGATGAAGGCAAGGGTAAAGTGGGAGACAACTCTTTCTTCTCCAACCTTCTTATAGATTTCCACCAAGCAAGGTGGAAGAGCAAGAAAATATCTTATTTCACTTTTACTTTGTCAAACTTTCACTTTTTACATTTTACTCTCACTTTTGTTCAAGAGCCAAAACTTTCTCTCTATCCTTCTCTCCTTGAAGCTCACAGCCAAGACCATTTTCTAACCTTCCAAGCTTGAACAAATTCAACCAACAAAGTTTCTTGAACCTAGATACCATTCCAATACACCTTTGTGTTGGAAGTTTTCTCAAAATGAATCATCTTCACTCATTTTTCTTAGAATCAAGTTGAAAAGCAAAGATGAAAGTTCTTCATCTTCACTTTTAAATTCAATTTTAAAGTTCTAGTCCATAGGTTTGATACATGGTCATCTTGTTTCAAGTCTTGGAGCTTAAAATTTGTGTACTTGGTTTCATTTATATTCCAAGAGCAGCAAGGGGAATTTTCGAACCATCTAAGGTAAGGGAGAGTTTTCTCTTATCAACCAATATGGTAGTGGGAAAATAGGATTTGTAGTTTGTTAGTGAAAAATCTACTTAAGGATTTATTCACCTAATTTTCGTGTGGTTTATCTTAATGATTTATGCTTTATGGTTTATGTTTTGTGATTTTATACTTTATTTAACCTATGTGTTTTTATGGCTTTGAAATATTGCATGAACTTGTGACGATTGAAAGTATGATATAACTTGGATATGGATGAAGTGATTCATGTGTAAATGGAAATGTGTGATTAGGACATGCCTATGTTTGAATTGAACCAATGAATCATGACGAGAAGGATAGATTTTGGTCCAAAGACCATATGAGTGGTTCGACCACTTGGTTTTCAATGTGTTAGCATAAAAAGATTTTGGTCCCAAGACCAAGTGTGGCTCATGACCACATAGTCCAAAAAGTTAGCATCAAAGGAAATTGTTTTATTAATTGCTAAACTTAATTAATTAGGTGATGATTAGTTAAGTTAAATATTTTTTTTATTTTAGACAAAAAGGAGATAACCAAAGTTTTTAAATTGAGAGGAAGAGATACTTTAAATTAAACATTTATTTTATTAAACGACTTTCATTTTCAAAATTTTAGGAGAAAATATTTTGGTAAGGATTTAAAGTTGAAACAAATAGTTTCAAGATAAAACAATCCTTGAACATTGGTTTGGAATTTGAAAAGAAATTTAATTTGAAAATAAATTTCCAAAAAGGTTAGTTTTAGTGAAAACAATGGAAATAACCTTTAAAATATTTAATTTAGTTCAAAATAGCTTAGTTTTTATGAAAAACACTTAGTTGGCCCATTTAGTCTAACTAAATGCCCAACTAGTTATCTAGGAGCCCAAATCATAATTGTATTCCTTATTAAATTCATCTCATAAATATTAAACCTCAATATCGGTCCATTCAAAGTGTGTGACCCTGTAGGTTCCCATTACATTGACAGTAATGCTAAAATCTAATTTTAGCAATACTAACAGTCTGTGGTATCTAGTAATACATTACTGCTACTCAAGTAACAGAAATGTCAATGATTTAACATAACCTTTCCGTGAACAATGTTACCGTGTAGTCTAATCCTTTTGCCTAGATATTTAGATTAAACACTAGGTATGGAACGGTCATCCTTGTATAGTTCAATCTTCGGTTTCTTGGTCTCCAAGTAGACATCTTAAGATATATGAGATCAATATCTCATATTGATTTATTTGAGCATGGCTATGTATTTTCAATCTCACTCTATTAAGGGGCCCACAGATATCGCTCCCGTTAAATAGGAGGGACAAATCCTATCTAGGCCACTCACATCCTCTGTATGATTTACAGTATGTCCAATAACCGTTTTTATAATCTCCTTGTTATAGGAGACATTTGACAGTATCAAGTCATACAACTCCTCATGTAGGGAACTGCAGAGTCAAAGGACCACATACACCATTGTCACTGTGAGAATCGCTCATGACATTCACGTAACGATCCATGCAGCGTTCTTATGGTAGGTCAATCCAATACAACATTACTCTAATGTGTACCCATAAGAAGACTTGATATCTCATATCTATAACCCGTGAGATATTGTTATCATTCTATGCACATACTAGTCTCAATGTATTACGTTGTCCTAATTCACAATAATACTTGACTAGGGACATTTAAGAATAGTGTTCCGAAAGTAACCAATAGGATCTCACAATCAAGTCATGCACTTGATATCCTATGACATTGTACTTATTATTCTAAGGACTTTATTATGCATATTTAAACAAAATAAATAACACGATAACTGAAATGTCTCATATATATATATATATATATATATAAATGACAAGATACAAAATATCCAGAAAGGTCAGTATACAACTAGCCTCTAGGGCATACACCAACATTCTCTTGTTTCTATTGTCTAATTCATTACAAATCATTACATGAAGAAACAACTAATAGAAGGCTAACACTTAGCAAGCTCATTAATTACTAACCAATAGAACTTTAACATTTTTTATTAACATTAAAAGCTAACCAATAAGATTCTAACACTTTTACTAACATTTAATGCTAACCAATAAGATTCTAACATTTTTACTAACATTGAATGTTAACCAATAAGATTTTAACATTAATCTAGTAATTGCTTTGAACCTTGACTAACCAATAAGAAACTAACACCTATCAGGTTTACTAAATTGACTAATGTGAAAAGCATCTAGTTTAGTGTGAAAGTAGTTTAGTCTAAAAGTATCTAGTTTAGCGTGCAAAGAATCTAATTGAAATCTATTTCATTGTGAAAAGAATCTAACTTCATTCTAACTAGTTATGTTAGAAGAATCTCTATAAATTATCTTGTTCCCCTTAAAATTAAAGGAAACACATAACATGCTAAAAATTCCTTAATTCGTTCAAGAAAATAGTTTTATGGAAAAATTTTTAAGTGTCTTAAAAAAATAATTGTTGCATAACTTTATTTTTCCAACCATTACATTGTTAGATGGTTATATTTGAACATTGATTTTTTTTTTTGGGTAAATAAATGGGGCAGAAGCCCAAAGGAAAGAATACACTAGAAGGTCATGCGGAGTAGAAACTCCCATACTATCACGCAATAACATACCATTAAGTTCTAAAGTAGGAGACTCACAAACTACAAGTCCAAGATCATGGCTCAGACTAGCATTAGCCCAAACAAAATTTGTTTAAAGGGAACAAAGGAGATGGAGAAGTTAATTCCTCTTATTTGGATATTTAAGTGGGGGAAGGAATGGTTCTCTTTTCCATGTTTGAGAGTTATATTTAAGTTGAGGGAATTAACTCTTATTCCTCATATTTAATTTAAAGTAAACTCACTTATCCCTCCTTTTTTTCATTCCTCTCATTAAAAATCTTTTGCAAAGTGACACCGGCCAAAAGGAAAGATGAGAAAGATTTGATCCTGAATGGGTAAATCATGCACTAGTTAAGCACTTAGCTAAAATAGCCAATATCTCAACATATAGAACTCGGATTGAAGTTATTCAAAATTGAAAGGTGAGATCTTGAGCTGTTAAATGACTATGAAGAAAGGAAAAGTTCTAATACAACTTAAAAGAAGTACAAGGTCTGATTGAATCCACATGGACATTTTGGATAAAACTCATCACTCCAAGGAAGCCAGATATCCCGTGTTAGATATTGACCCTCTTGTTATTTTCGTTATTATGGTTGTATTAGTCTATTATATGTTGAAACAATTCAAGACTACTAAATTGACATGAAGTATACTAAATGATGATTGGTTTTGAGTTAGATGAAAATTTAAAATTTAAAATAGTCTATCATTAATTAATAAAACTCTACACTATCCTTCATAGATCAACTTATATCCAAATTTCTATTTAATATATATATATATATATTTCCTTACCTTTAAGATAACAAATGGAATTTCTTTTTAAAAGAATTATAATATATGTGTATATATTATTGTTGGGCGATTTTTCTTGTTTAGCTTAGTAAATCGGCTAAATCACACCAATGATTCCCACGTTCAGGCGATGAGCTAAGGAAGGGACTCTATTCCTTAGCCATGGGTTCCTAGCATGTTAAAGAAAGCTCCTAATGCGAAGATTAGTTAAAACACTAAGTAATGAAAAACTGGAAATTGCATTAAAGGGTATGAATTGAGTACAAGGCAATAAAGAAAGCGATAAACAAAGCTATAAATAAAGCAATAAATGACATAATTGAAATGTAAAATAAATTGACTGTGTTGGTTGATCGAGAGATATCTCTTTTTTCTGCTCCAAGCCCTTTTATAGATGAAAAACTAGTTGTTACCCCCTAAAAACTGTATGCCATGTCTCCTTGTTTCCCTCATCCACTTCTAGTTGTTATAGAATCATGACTGACCAGTTATTGCAGTGTCATTGGCCTTGTTAACTAATTTCCTTCTTTTTAGGGCAAAAACTCTTCACTCTAGCTAAATTGGATAACTGAATAGCTAACACAGTCTTCCCTTATCCTTTTTTTGTGGGAATGGTGGTTGTGCAGATCATGGGTTGTTGCAAACCTTTGGACCTGGTCAAATAATCATATATAGCTTCAGTCTTCAGCTGACCCGCTCCAATAGGCCCATTACCCATTAGATTCGACCCGATTTGAGCTCTATAATCGGGTTTAAGTGTCTTTTGGGCTTAACTCATTATCAAACAATACAGAACTTGACCCGTCAGCTATTTGAACAGCATTTCATATGACTAGGCTTAGCCCATAATATTTTTTGGTGTTAACACTTTGCCCCCTGCATCGATTAGTCGTCGAGTATATGAAGCCGTTGGAGTGATGCATATAATCTTAGGCATTAATTTAGGATTGAACCTTCTAGCCGGCTGTTTGTATGGTCTGAATCCTTCCTTAATTGGCAACTGATGCTTAACTAATTGCCTTGATAACCCTGGCATTTCATGGTAATCCCAGACAAAACAGTCTTTATACTGTTTTATCATATCGTTTAGCTAATTTTTTTCTTCTTCTGCTAACAAGCCATTGATTCTAATTGGCCTCGGCTCATCTTTAGTCCCCAAGTTGATATCAATAAGAGGATCCTGAGCTTAAAAACTAGGTGTTTCTTTTCTGATTCGGGATTCTAACTCTTCCATTGGTAGTCGACCTATCAGCTGTTGATCTTTGTACCCCCAGATGTAACAGGGGCTAATTCTTCAATCTTGGCTTCGATTGTAAATAGGGCTAGCCGTTGCAGGATATCTTGAATGGTTCTAAGGCTCTGATCCAAAAACAATCTGTGGAAAAAGTCATGGATTGGCTTCCATCAACTGAGACCTGAGTTTAAACCCCTGTGGTGAGATTGCAAGATTCGATTGATCCTCCCTCGTAGTCTTCTGGTATCACTATAGGTCCCACATATGGAGAATAAAATATTGCATCCGCCATCTTCACCTTGGCTACAAATGGATTCTAATAAGCTAAAACCACTTCAAATTTGTATCCATCCTAGAACATAAGAAGTTGATGGAGGGTGGAAGGTACACATTGGCTAGAATGAATCCAGTCTCTTCCCAGCAAGACATAATAAGTGGGTTTGGCATCAACCACAAAAAGTGTTGTGCTTGTTGTCTTAGCTCCCATAATAATATCAATTGCAAGCACTCCAATAGTAGTTGTTGCATCAAATGTGAAATTAGTCATTTTCATATTAGTGGTGATCAAATCTGCCTTTGTCTTTCCAAGCTTCTTCAATGTACTAATGGGCATAATGTTCAACATAGCTTCTCCATCTACAAATACTCGACTTATTGGCCTGTCATTGATACTAGCCTTAATAAATGTTTTGTCATAGCCTCAGTAGGCTTTTGAAATTGTATCATGGCTGGCTCAACTTATTCTTTCTCATCAAACAATGTTTCCCACTCTTCTTCAGCTACAAATACATCTCTTTTAAGCCCCTTCACCTCATCTGTCTCAGCTGAAAACTCGCTTGGAAGAAGACTAACGATGTCAACTTCTGCAGAGAGCTTCTTGGCATCCTTCTCCCCTTTTTCTACCTCAACATCCATCATTTCACCCTTATTAGCTGCTATGGGAGACTGCATTTCATCTCTTTCAATTGTCTTTGCCTTTCCTAACATTCTAACCATTTGTTTCAGCTTCTGAGCAGATGAGGCTTCTCCTTCACATATTTATTGAGGAACCATTCCCCTTTCTTGACATCTACTTTTGGCTTGATCATCTTCTAAGGTTTCAGTTGTTCGTCATTACGAACGGTTATCCTCCAAGTAGATATTCCTTTCTCAATATTAAACTCAGCCACTTTTCTCCTTACACTTGGAATTGGTTCTTTGTCTATCTTCGGGAACTGCACCTTTTAAAACACATTGTTCTTCTTTTATAAGATCACTCCATCATCTTTAGTTGGGAAATGAAGCCTGTTGAAGATACTAGGCCTCTTAATGTTGACTTAAGCTTTTTTGGTTGCACAGCTATCTGCCCCCCAGTTTTGGTGGAATCTACTATTGAACTTTCTCCTTTTATTCTCCATTGCTTCTATATCAGCTGTTTCCACTTAAAATCCTTTTGATTGAGTTCAGATTCCAGTGGTGAGCCAGATACAGAAACCATATTAGTTAAGGCTACTGGAAAAGGATTGGTGTCAACTGTCATCTCTCTTGTATCTTTGTCAACTTGCTTAAATCTCCCATCTCTCAACGCTTTATGAATGGAGTTTTTGAAAATTAAACAATTGTTAGTGGCATGATTGTATGAATTATGCCACTTACAATATTTTTTGTTCTTGAGTTCATCAGCTGATGGAATCTTGTGCCCATCGGGTAACTTGATTTACTTACTGATCAATCATTTTGAGACACTTATGTTAGCTTTGTACTTGGCATTATTGGATGTTTATTGTGCCTAATATTAGTATATTAGCTGAGTTTTAGGTTGTTGGGTCTCATTGGGCTTTAATGAAAATTGTGATTAACTCTCAAATTTTGATGCATATTGACATTTCCTCCTTGATTAGGCCATAATTTGGAATTCGGTGATCCATTTAAGGTAATCTTGGTGTCTGTGGAAAGCTAAGACAAAGATCTATAAATTTCATATAACTCAAGAGCTGGATAGGACTTCTAATGGTTCAAAATAGGCCTGAAAGTTAGAGTGGGCTTGCTGTCGCGGGAATTAAAGCAGTGTACACATATTGGACCATATCGTGGGCTATATGCCTCCTTTTGAGCTGAAACCGGTGCCATTGGAAAGCTGAGACATAAAACTACAACTCTTACGAAGACTTCCAAGCCAAAATACGTAGTTTCGGTCATGCAAGTTAAGCTGGAAGTCAGAGAAGAGTTGGTGAGGAGAAGCCACCAACCATGCACCAACCCACCAACCATGCATCAAGCCACCATTATTGACAAACCTCCATTTTTATCTTGCATTCCAATTGTTTACAACTTTTATCAACTGTAAATTGGCCTCTATGATTAGTATAAATAAGGCTAATCTCTCTTGTAGTTAGCATCAATATAAAATTTTAAGTAAGTTTGAGTATTTGAGAGAGTTCTCTCTTTCTCTCCCTTCTCTTTACAATTTCATTTTTATTCTTTATTTTTTGAGTTCTTCCTTCCCATCCATGGAAGGCTAGACTCTTATAATCAATCCAAGGGATTAACTATCTTGGTGTTTAATTTGGAGATCTTGTTTTGCTTGTTCATATTACTTAATTGTTATTCAAGTTTCTCTTCTTCCTCTTTTAATTTTAATCTAGATTGAATTGTTTAATTTGATTTAGATGTTTATGTGATAATAGCTTTATTATCATGTATTCAAGAGGATCACAAAGACTAACAATATATCAAAGTTTTTTGATAGATTGTTTAGCTTGGTTAAATTTTGAATCTTAAGTTAATTTATGTTTGGATGGTACTTAATCTATCTAACCGTGGTTAATTAAATCCTAGATGCTTATCTAGTAAAGGATTCTTGGATCATGTTGAGGCTTCTTGATGTGATCTAAGGCCAAGAACATGGTTAGCAATTAAGTAAATTCCTTGTGATCAATGATGGATTAAACTCAAGATCGGTAAATTTCATTAGATTGGTTAATTTGTTAATTACTTTTCTTTAATTCAACTGGTGTATTTTCTTTATAAATCATCAAAACCCCCTTTTTAATTATCTTGATCTAATTAAATCTTTGTTTTTGGATTCTTGAGAGACGATTCAGTTCATTCTTTATACTACAAATTAGTTTGTGAACCGGTAAATTTTATTATTTTGACGGGTTTCAACAACCTCTTATCACTTATCCTTGAGAAGGTATCTTTTAAACAGGTATCTTGTCCATCCACTGAAGGTAAGGTTTCTTGTAAATAGGTCTATCAAGGGGCCTTAATTCTACGCCAAAATATATAGTCTTAGCAATCATGTTTGGATCAATTAGCTGAGGCACAGTAGGTCTTGGCTCAACCATGATTGGTTGATTAACATTTGGCATGGGTGTGGTAGCCACACTTGCTTGTCTCAGGGGTGCTTGTGCTGCCTGCTGGTACATCACCTGTTCTGGAGCAATTGGGTAGACTGGATGATTAGGAGTAATAGGTGGAAACGTGTTCCATGGTCGCTGTACTGCGAAATCTCCAGGTGCTCTATAGCAACTACTCCCCATTCCAGCATTGGGAGATGCTGAAACTTGAAGAGTCCCTTGTAGTGCCAACTGTAGGATAAAATTCGCAGCTAATTGGTTAGGCACGGTTTGAATATAAGGCAAGCCAAGATTACCTAAAGTGTTTGGAGGTCTTCTAGCCATCTAGACTTGTCCATATTGAGGAATGTGTTGTGCCACCTGAATAAATTGTTCAGTTGATACTTGCCCCCCTGGGTTAGCTGAAGTAACCATATAAGGGACAGCCTGTGATGGACTTCTTTGCTGGATTGATTGACCAATATGAAATGACACTGAATGTTCTTCAGATTGACGAATGAAAGATGTTGTCATCACTATAGGTTGATTAAGATTGGTATCTCCTTCTAGGATCGGACCAGATTGGCCCTCAGCAGCTTGAACGATCGGCTAAGTAGATGGCATAACTAGTGTAGGTGTCACCGTTTGTTGAGAAACCAGAAGATCAGCTGATCTTCAGTTGCCATTCTTCTTAGTAGCTAATTGTGAAGGCACCATATCACTTAAACTCTTTCCAGATCTCAATTGCATACGCCAGTTGAAATCATGACCAGCTGATGCAAACCTCTTGGAAAGTGTGCCTTTTGGTCCCACCGGGCGTTTCAAAAAGATGTGTTGGGCGATTTTTCTTGTTAAGCCTAGTACATCGGCTAAATTACACTAATGATTCCCACATTCAGACGATGAGCTAAGGAAGGGACTGTATTCCTTAGCCTTGGGTTCCCAGGAAGCTAAAGAAAGCTCCTAGTGCAAAGATCAGTTAAAACACTAAGTAATGGAAAACTGGAAATTGCATTAAAGGGAATGAATTGAGTACAAGGCAATAAAGAAAGCAATAAACAAAGCTGTAAATAAAGCAATAAATGACATAATTGAAATGTAAGACAAATTGACTATGTTAGTTGATCAAGAGATATCTCTTTTTTATACTCCAAGCCCTTTTATAGATGAAAAACTAGTTGTTACCTCGCTAAAAACTGTCTGCCACATCTCCTTGTCTCCCTCATTCACTTCTAGTCATTATAGAATCATGGCTGACCAGTTATTGCAGTGTCTTGGCCTTGATTTTAGGGAAAAAACTCTTCACTCCAGCTAAATTGGATAACTAAATAGCTAACCAAATCTTCCCTTATCCCTATTTTCGTGGGGATGGTTGTTGTGCAAATCATGGGTTGTTGCAAACCTTTAAACCTGGTCAAATAATCATATATAGCTTCAATCTTCAGCGGACCTACTCCAATAGGCCCATTAGTTATTGGATCCGACTCGATTTCAGCTCTATAACTGGGTTTAAGTGTCTTTTGGGCTTAATTCATTATCAAACAATACACAACTTGACCTGTCAGCTATTTGAATAGCCTTTCATATGACTAGGCCCAACCCATAATATTTTATGGTGTTAACAATTACAATAATAAGTCATGTAATTTTCGACGGATTCATGTTCTTCGATGGCTTTTATCATGAAAATTTTTGACAAAAAATTAATAAAAAATAATTTAGGAAAATTTGAATTTTAAGGTGAATGTTTCAACTTAAATTTCCCCTGGGATAAAAATAAGAATTTAGAAATTTAAATTTTCAATAGAAATTTTCATTAAAAAAATTGTTAAATTTTTTTATGGACATTTCCAGTGATTTTTTTTTGTAAGAAATAAAAAAGTTGGACAATGTGAGCGTAAAAGATGGCCATAATATATATAGACTAGGCAACTTGCTTTTTTGCACCAACAATGTCACGTTTGTTTTAACTAACTTGGTTTAAATATTTAGTCCTTGATTACATTTATAACACAGTTGTTGTATTGTATTGTACCTTTTAAACTACCCAGTATGCTTTCTTTGTTTGTCATAAAAGTTGTAACAAGTATAACTTACTTTAAGACTACCAGTGAGGGTGTTAGTATTATGTTTGCAGTTCTAAAGGAGCAAGCACATATTAGTACCTCCAACGATTTCTTCTTAAAATGAGTATGCTCAGCTAGTCCCTCGATGCCAAAGAATGTCCTAGGGAGAGAGACCACCAAGCAAAACTATTAATCAAATGAAGCATTTGAACCCTACACTTGGGTGATGCATAATTCTAACCGATCCTTTCAACCAATTGAAAAACTCACATTAGCAATACCCTTTCTATTTTTATGTACTTGTTCAAATAAGAAATATTTACAATGATAAGTAAAAGCATTATAATAAATATATTTATATAATTATTTTAGAAGAATATTTAAATTTTAGTAAATATCATTCTAGAATTTTTAGGTATTATTTTTAATTAAAATAATTTAAAAATTAAATGTAATTAAATATAAAATTTTATCATTAAAATGGCACTAATTAATATTTTTTAAAATAATCTTTGGCGGTACCATAAGAAAATTTTATGAATATTTAAGTGTGGGTATCCCTTCTAAATTTAAAGATTGAGCAAAACCTAATATCTTGTTTTAGAAGAGTATACACCACAATTGAAACATAAATTTTGGTTGAATACATAATCATAATTAGATACAACTATCACAAAAAGGAATTAATTACGAGGAGACTTTGTGAACAAATTAACAAATTCTTTGCATTTTTGTGATTTTGCACACATCTTGATCAACTTTAAGGAGTGGCCTTGTGATCATAGGCACCAATTGTAGTGTCATTGCAAACGAACTTGGTCTATAACTAACGTGACTTCCACACCCTTTATTTCTTCAATTGCGATATTTTTTGTTTTAGGTATTAGTAAGGCAATGATGATGGTCATCATAATCACAAAGCCAGCGAAGAAGAAGACAATCTTGTACTTCAAGTAGCAAAGCACACTAAGGAATTAGACTTGAGTAATGGCAAAGGTGAACAACATGTTCACAGCGATATTGGTAGCTTGCTCTACCACTCGATATTTATTCACACCTATGTAGTTTCATTTCTCATTTTCTCTTGTTTATTTTTTTTCTTCTTCTTCTCATTTACCGCTCTTTCCTCTTCCTCCTCATCTTACCTTCAGTTCCTTCTCCCTTTCCTCCCTCCTTGTTGTCCTCCTTCTCATTCCTCCTCCATGCATCGTTGCACACCTCCCACCATCATAAGCTTCCCACTGTATTTAAAATTTAAAAGAAAATTTGATTTTAAGAAAATTAATATTTAGCAGACCAATCCATCAAAATTTCAATTTTTGACGAACTAATTGGTTAATAATCGGTAGACCGTCAAAGTCCACTCAGTTAATTTTCAATGCATTTTTTTCTTCTTCAGAAATGAGTTTTGGAAAAGTTTATTACCGGTGGACCAAAATCGTCGAAAATTCATGTTTCCGATATATTTTATCCTATTTCTAGCATATTCAAAAATTAGACTTTTTCTTGTATTGTTACAAATTTTAAATAGTTTCTCTCCCTTTTGCTCTTCATCACACACAAAAAGCTATTAAACATACCAAAAAACATCACTATTTTCTTTCAAGGAAACTAAGGTTTTGTGCATAGTGATCCCTAATGGGATCAAGTTATAGACCTTCTCCACAAATGGACCTCCAAGTTCTTGCTCAAATTTCCTCATCTACTCTAATTTCCTCATCTACTCTGGTAGGAATGCTTACCTTGAAAAATTGTAAACAAAACTTTGGCATTTATTCCATCTTACTTCAAGAGGCGATGTTGTGGTATCAAAAAGTTAGGTATGATTGGCTTCATTTTCGAGACAAAAACACTATTTTTTCCCATACTTCTACTGTTATTAAGTGAAAGAGATAAAATTGAAGCTCCTTAGAATGATGAAGATATTTCCTACAAGGTAAGATGCATAATTATTAGATATTTAGAACTCAAGTTAAGCCCGAAATACAAAAATAGTATAAATCCCAAATAATGCTAAACAATGCAATTAAGCCAAAATTGATCATAAACTTATAAAATATGGTCAAGTCTAATCAATTAAGCACATAAAAGTGATAAGATACTAAATATGAGGGATTAATAATTTATGAAAATAATATTTATCATTAAATTTTCATTAATTTCTCAATCTAACTTTATGTACTCACCCTAAACATTCATATTAGTATCTGTAAACCAAAATTTAGGTCATTTAACCTAATTAGAGATGAATTCTTAAATCAGGGTTTCTTAAAGAATTTTATCACTTAAACTCCTAATTTTAACTCATTTTCTTAAATCCATCACTTAAAACACATTCTAATCCTCATGTTATCCCAAGGTCACATGTTTTAATAAACCTAGGATTTATAATAACCTTGGTCAAAACCAAGCAATTAGGGTTTCTAGGAGATTGTTAAAGTTTTAATCATGAATTTAGCCTAAACTTTGATCAAACCACCTAATCAAACTCTAATTTACCTCATAAATCATTAATCCTATAAATTACTCAATGATAACTCCTTTCCTTAAAGTGGCTAATACCTATCTTAGTAGGATAACTTAGGTTCTAATTAAGTATTTCATTAAATCGTTGCTTGATTCAACCTTAAACACCTTAAATATACTTTAGGTCACCTAATCAAGCTTTAATCTAACAAGTACTCAAATTGAAACTCTAGCTCATGACATGGCCGAACCTAGCTTGGTCATAGTTTCTAGGATTTTCAAGCCATACAAGCAAAATAACACCAAAATCATGGATATTCTACCTTAGAATCAACTAAGTCACCAATAAAGAATCATCACCAAGGAGTTTAAAAAATCACATGATAACACACCATCAAACCCATATCTTCTATCGACATATAACCATTATTTGATTGTAATATGAAAAGAAAGTGTAAGAATACACTAAAACGCCATGAAAAACACTTAAAACTTCATGAAAGCACCATTAAAGAACAAGTGAGAAAATTTCACAACTTGAACTCCTACCTTTCCACGTGAGATCTAGAGGTCTTGGGAGGATTTCCTTCCTTGATTCTTGGTGGATCTTGCTTCATTATGAAAATTCTAAGTTTTTTGCAATTTTTTATGATTTTTTTCCTTTTTTTTTTCTTTCTTTTTTCAATCCTTCTCTTCTTCTCCACTACCACACTCACTTCTATCCTTTCTCCCTGGATGTTTCGTGAGTTTAGGTGAGGAAGATGAATCTTTTGTATTTTATTTTCCATTTATTTTGTTAACAATCAAAGTTTTACACGTTTCTTTGGTAATCATTACCTAATAATCATTGCTATCTACTTTGAACCAATAACCATCCACCATTTGACCCCTAGAATGTTGCATTCTCAATGGTTAATACCATGGACCAATAAAAAGCTTCCATTTAAAAGACTTAATGATGACTTGGTTAGATTTTTAACTAATTTAGTTAGATTTTAACTAGTATGGTTGGATTCTAACTAGATTAGTTCCATTCTAACTAAATCCATTGGATTCTAACCCAATTAGTTATATTCTAACCTAATTAACTAAGTCTTGGTCAAATGTTAACTAGATTCTAGGAATATGCCAATTAGATTCCATCTTTTTTTTAGGTTTCCTAGTGTATCCCCTATGCGCGATTGTGGGGACTAATCCCTCGAGGTACTAAGATCCATTTAAAGGGTTTATCTCTCCCAACAGATATTTTTCCACACATATGGGTCAGGAATCGAACCCCTAACCACATGCTTAAGGGACCCAAGTATCTACCACTTATGCTACACTATGTTGGTAATTAGATTCCATCTAGTTACTTAGGTTTTGTCTTTATTTGGTTTTTGTCTTATTATACTAACTAATTTCCACAATGACATCTAGGTTCCTTTAGTCATAACCTCATATTTACATAAATGTCATTGTATATTTTACTAACTTACATTGGGTATTTTAATATTTTCTCTTTCCATCTGGGTAGTTTTAAGGCTTTGTTTCCTTAAAATCTCGAAGAAACAGAATAATAATTTTATTAAGAATAAAAATTAAATAAATCAATTTAACTAATCAAAATAAGCATTATTTATCATGAATAAATTATTAAAAATTTATCCTAAATAATTCTCTACATTCTTTTTATAACAAAGCATAGAATTTACAAATTCTCAAATATAAACAATATGAAAATAAACATTAAATAAAAACAAATTAATAAATATTCTATAAATATTTTTCTATTTATTTTAGGAGATAATGTTACATTATGATTAAAAAAAAGTGATCAAATGTCAATTTTCCAATATTCAAATTGGCTATTTTTCATTGTTTTGAAATACCATGATGACTAGCTTTTGAAAATATATTTGTTGGGCCATTATAGAAAGTTCTAATTTTTTGTTAAGATTGAAAAAACTTATTTGAGTCTATAGGGTTATTGATGCTATCAAAGCTTCCAAACTTGTCATCTCCAAATCTTTCAAATGCTTGGACCATATCTTCATTCTCCATCATCTTAAGTTGAGCACAATTAGGATCTTTTACTTTATTGATCAATGATCACTCTTGATACTTGCATTATCCTTTAAAGTATAACTTATTTGAAAACCTTAGTCCAAATTAGAAATTCAATATCCAATATGCATGATTCAAATATATAACTCTAAAAGGTTCATCATGCATATATGATTCTCATATAAACATATAAAATACTATTTAATTACAGCACTTCACAAAGCACTATTTGATATATTTTATAAATGATGATACACATAACTCATTGCATCATCCTTATATGAAATATAATAAGATAAGTATATAATTGATAAACACTATTCATACACTGTATTATTCCTTCATATTTAGTAAGTTATGCCTCTTATGTGCTTAATTGATTGGAATTGACTTGGTTTTATGACAAGAGGTTGTCGAGACCCGTCAAATAATAAAAATTTCCGGTTCACAAAATAATTTGTAGTATAGAGAATGGGCCGAATCGTCTCTCAATGATCCAAAAAGAACAAGTATTTTATCAGATCAAGATAATTAAAAGGGGGGTTTAGATGATTTGAAAAGAAAATATACCGATTGAATTAAAGGAATGCAATTAACAAATTAACCAATCCAAGGAAATTTTACCGATCTTGAGTTTAACTCATCATTGATCACAAGGAATTCACTTAATTGCTAACCATGTTCTTAGCCTTAGATCACATTAAGAAGCCTTAACATGATCCAAAAATTCTCTACTAGATAAGCATCTACGATTTGATTAACCAAGGTTAGATAAAGTAAGCACCATCCAACATAGATTAACTTAAGATCTAGAATTTAACCAAGCTAAACAATCTATCAAAAAGCTTTAATATATTGTTTAATCTTTGTGATCCTCTTTGAATACATGATAATAAAGCTATTATTACATCAACATCTAAATCAAATTAAGCAATTTAATCTAGATTAAAATCAAAAGAGGAAGAAGAGAAACTTGAATAACAATTAAGCAATATGAACAAGCGAAACAAGATCTCCAAATTAAACATCAAGATGGCTAATCCCTTGGATTGATTATGAGAGCCTAGCCTTCCATGGATGGGAAGGAAGAACTCAACAATAAAAGAACAAAAACGAAATTGTAAAGAGAATGGAGAAGAAGAGAAAGAAAACTCTCACAAAGACACCAAGATCACCTTAAATGGATCACCGAGTCCCAAGTTATGGCCTATCCAAAGAAGAAAGGTCAAAATGTATCAAAATCCAAAAATTATTCACAATTTGCATTAAAGTCCAATGAAGCCCAACAACATTAAACTCATCTAAAATACTAATATTAGGCACAATAAACATCTAATAAAGCTTAATACAAAGCTAACATAAGTGTCTCAAATTGATTGATCATTTTATAAGTTTGGGTTTCAATGGGCTTAACTGCAAATCGTTAGCATTTCTTGGTTTTTGACACTATCTCTGTATTTTGGCAATATTTTGAGCTATAGGCATCTAAAAATTGTGAATCTTATATTATAAGAAATCTAAGATGAAGCTCTACAACTTTCATGAAGAGCTCATAAGTTGATTTGGATATCTAGTGGGATGAATTGGGCCTGGAAGTCAGAGAAAGAAAGTTGTCGTTGGAACTCGACCAACGTGCATTAAATGGGACATTAATTAAGTTTGGGATGTCCAATGGATCTGAAACCGGTGCCAAATGAAATCTAACACTTAATGATTCAACTCTCATGAAGACCATTTTCTCAAACTGCGTCGTATTGAGAATGTTATTCTCACGTGAAGTCATAGGTCGTTTCAATTATCCTATGAGCTTAATTTGGACATAATTTTCTCATCTTAAGTTCAAAATAAACAAATTAAGTGGCTTTGAAAAGTTAAGAGGTAGAGAATTAAGATTAACCTAGAGAAAGTCTTATAATTTCACTTTCAGAATTTATTATTTGGAGGAAAAGAGAAGCTTATGAGATATTTTCTGTAACCGCGACAAATAAGAACCTTTTTCTACGATGGAGAAGGAAGAGTGGTGCATCAAACAGTGAAAGTGATTCTGAGGATTTAGGTTTCTAAAGGTGATGTGCATGGGGTTAATTAATAAGACCATAAAATCCTTGAGGTTAGCCAAATAGGACGATGATCCAAGCGGCATATTAGTAATACATCTCAATAATCTCATACGCTCGTTGAAAAACACAACTTTACTTGTCTGTCATTAATCTGCAAGACAACTATTTGAATCGATCACAAAAAGTTAAAGAATACACAACATTTTTTTTTCTGTTGAAAAATGTTTAAGGAATCTCATTTCAAAATTAAAACATGCCACAAATCTATATTTACAATAATTTTTATAGATTATCTACCAAAAAAAATTACTGACAAGTCTCAACGAATATTTACAATAATATTTATAGATTATCTGCCAGAAAACATTGCTGACATTAGAAACCAAAAGTTTCTGTGATCTTTCTTTCCGTCCTGCTTTCCCCAATTCCTGCTTTTCTTTTTACCAAAACACAATTATTTGATCACAACCTGTCAGTCAGATAATAATCATGCGATGGATACATCTCTCCCAATCTCCACTTGCCACAATTCTATCCATATATTCTCTCCATCTCAATACCAATAGCCATGTGCCATCCCACCCTTCACGTTTAATTATTTTAAAATGATTATACGGATTTCTTTAGACAAAAATTAACAAAAAGAGAAAAGATATATATTTTTATATAAAAGAATAAATTCTCTATCTATATACACACGCTTTTTAGTTTTTGCAAATATGTAGGCGTCATCAAGCTACATAAAATTGGGCTTTCGCTTCTGCGTGAAAAATGTGTACACTAATTTGACAGTATAAAAATTTCTAATGCTAGTTACTTAGAAATTTGTATAAGATTTAGTAATGTCTGAAATTAGTTGAGTAGTCTCCTTTTTAAGATAAAAAAATTCTGTTAGGTAATCTTTTGGATAGACCTCCACTTGCTTTTCTAAAATTTCAGATATACCACTAGCACTCTAACTGATAATATTTAAAAAAACTAATTCTTTCTAACATTTTTATTACCAAAAAAAAAAACAAAAATGCAAGTTAATCAGGAAGTGTATGTTTCTCTCAAATAGTTGTAAAAGAATAATAATATACAAAAAATATTTAAATGGGACAACAAATGTATAGAATCATTGAATATCATATAATTTTGTGTAAAAAAATTTGAATTCGCATTGCATAGATTCATAAATAAATCAAGTGATATAAAACCATGTATAATTTTATGAGTAGAGTGTCACAGATCCAAAAAGACAAAATTAGATTCATATAACATTATCATTGTAAAACTAGCAAATTTCTTTAGAGAATAAATTATAAAGTTTTAGAGCCAATGAAATGATAATTGACATAGTACCAACCTTGGTCTATAAGATCAGGATGTTTTGATGTTGTGGTTTCAATCTCTTAAAGCCTTTTTTGTAAACCTTTCTATAAATTTATATTTTGTAGTTTAATATATATATTTCTTAGGGTAAAAGTGATGGTAATTGAGAAAAATAATTTTTTCTTTTACTTTCAAAATGAGACATATTTTTTAGACTGAGAAAAAGAGAAGGACAAAAAAAGCACATAAAATATGAGAGATCAAATAAATTTTTATTAGAAAAACATGTAAATCCCATGTAGCATACTGGAGAATTATAAAACCCTTACTAATAACTTTTGAGTAAACACTTATTTTAATCCTCCAAAGATATAAGTGACATCAGTTTATTCTTCTAATAATTATGTGACATCAAATTAGTCCTTTCAGAAGACCATTTTATGTCATTGAATGACCAATTTGATATCAAAAATACATTAAAGGACTAATTTGATGTCAAAAATTAACATGAAAAGACTAATTTGATGTCGTCAATTATTAGAGGACTAAACAGATGTTAATTGTATCTTTAGAGGATCAAAATAAATATTTACTCATAATTTTTATGTGATTTAAGTTTAGTACAAGTAATAACGCGACGTTTAAATATGGAATGGATGATACTCAATCTACAATTTAGTAACTTTTTGTATAAATTTATATATGACATATTAAGTGAGAACACTATCGTATTATAAGAGTTAACAGGAGTCAATTTTAAACATTGAATTTGAATCTTACATTGATAATCAAGATTAAAAGTTATTTAAAGGTCACGTGACCACTTAAAAAAGTCACATGACCTTATCTTCAAATCTTGACTATATATACATGATCTAATGATCAAGATTTGTTCATCTTATTCTCTTAATAAGCCGCTCCTCTCACTTGATATGCTCCTCAAAATTGAATGGAATTAGGGGTGGAAATAGAGCAGGCGTCCTAATAGGGACCTACTGCCTAACCTATTTATCACATAACTCAAGTTTAAGTTTTTTTAAAAGCCTATTTAGTTAAATAGGCATAGGCCCGCATTTAAAAAAGCTTATTAGGCCTAACAGACCGACCTATTTATTTATTATAATAACATATAATTGAAATTTATAATACTTATATGATTTATTAGTTATATATTAATATAATTTATTTACCTAATACACAATGCAATATTTTTTGTTAAATGTTATATATATTTAAAACCTATAAATTTGAATCTTTTGGCTTATTCGAAAACCTTTATGCAATATAGGTCTTTAAATAGACTTTTAGATCAAGTCAAACTTTTATGTTTTCATAAAAAGGCCAAGTCAAGCAACAAAAAAAAGCCTATGGCCGGTAATAGGTTAAGTTAAGGCCAATATATTTTAAAACATGTTAGTTCTATTTAAGGTAAAACTTAGCATAGCCAACCTTATTTCCACCCCTAAATGGAATCAAAGTTTATCTAAATGACATTGAAATAACCAAATGAAACACAAGAAATAGGATTGAATTATGTTTCCCAACCTTTTGAAAAACTTTTCGCAAATTAGTTCACAGAACAGAACTTTGCTGGTTCACAAATATAGAATGGACGTTCAAAGCATTTTGGATAAAACGATGGACGCAGAAAACATTTTAAGAAAAATCTTTGGACGCAAGCAAAAAGCTATAAGTCCAGATAAAAAGAATTGATAGGAACAACAATAGCAATCTCCAAACATTAGCAAATATAAAATAAAACAAGGTAAAGGGATGAGAGAATCACACCACAGATTTATACTGGTTCACTCTTACAATCCAAAAGTTACGTCCAATCCCTTCTACTTGAAGGATTTTTCACTAAACTTTACAAGATTACATGTATTCTTCTCAACGTCTCTTCAGGCTACAAACAAGTATTCTCAACCTCTTCAAGTTCTAACACCAAGTATTCTTTCCTACAAGCCTCTTCAGGCTTAACACAGTAATAAAAATAGTGTTTGAAAATACTTAAGCTTAACTCATAATATGTGAGAATATAACAAATGAGCTCAAAGTATTTTGAGAAACTCTATAGTAAATGAAAGTGTAAGTAAATCTCATATTGTATCTCTTGCTTGTTCTCTTGTTGTTCTCCTTTGTTCATTTGAAGACTTTGTGTATTTATAGGCTTTAGAGCTTTAACTTGACTTCATGTAGATCTTCGTCCAACGGCAATAAATGCTATCGTTCTGATGTGTATTAAATGCTTGACATTGATAACTTGTTTATCGTCTTTTGAAAAGTAGACTTGGTTATCAACATTGTAAAGAATCGTTGATGTCTTGTACTAAATCTTCTAAGTGAACAGAAAGTTCTCATTTGTTAGTCTTTATAGAGGTTAGGTATGTCAACGCCAGCATACAAAGTTAACTTCGTTCCCCACGTATTTTGTCAGAGGTCTCTTCAATATTTAATGCATTGTATGGTTCTCGAATTTGAATTATGATTTTGGACAAATGCATTTGTAAAGGAACACATAGATATCTTTTGAAATGTCCAATTATAAAATATAATAAAACAATTCAATTCATATTGGACACAAGTGATAAAACAATCAATTGTCTTTATAAAACATTTGTTTGAGTCTAAAACATTTATAAAAGACTTACAAGTGATATTCAACACCAGACTTTCATTTTCTTTTCAACGAAATATAATAAGTTTGATTAAAACTTATTTGTTCATTCTAATTTAATATCTTTGTTATCTTCAAAACTTTGAGGGATTGAATTACTTTAGTTCCAACATCAATTACTTGATTCATCTTTGGATCCAACAATAAATGCAAAAAAATAAAAAATAAAAGTTTTAGCTTTTCTCATGTATATTTTTAATAGCAATGTGAAGTTTAATATATATATATATATATATATATATTATAATTTGATAATAAAACATGTTAAAAAAGTATGTGAGAAAAAAATTGAAGTGTGTAAATTTTTTGGATATGATACTTCATTTCTTTTATAATATTTTCTTGGTGATATTTTAGATAATAATTGAATGATAGGTTATGGCAGGTTGAAAATAAAATTGAAATTTTAATAAATTAATTTAATGAAAGTTAATAATTATCATTTTATAAAATCAATGAGGTCATGTTATCAACAAAATGAAAATCTCATTCTATGGAAGCACTGAAACACCAATCTCACCACTCCTTGAGGGAATGGTGATTCTTGGTTCAGTAGAATGAGGCGTGAAATAGAATTATCATTCTATGTTTTATTCCATACTTTTTTCTACTAATAAACATGGGAATCCTTATTCCACATAATTAAGCATGGAATCAAATTTTTACCTCGACCAAGTCATCTAAACACAAGGCTTACATTATTCCACCTCATTTAACAAACACAATAAATTATATTAGTTGACCGTTTTGTCGTAACCGTATAGATGGAGCGTCCGCGACAAACATGACAACTAAATTTTAAAAATAAAATTTTAGAGGAGTCACCACTAATTTTATTTGGTTAGGAAAAAATTAGAAAAGCTCTGTTAAGATTTTGAAAAGTGATTTGCAAATCAAAGTTAGGTTCGAGAGTCTATTTATGCACAGAGAATGATGAAAATTTAATCTCACGACATCTTTGATATATCTGTCCCTAAAACGATTACCAAATTAACTGTGCGAATTTAATAGCTTAAACAAATTTGATTTACCCCAACAAAATAAATAAGCAATGAAAAAACTAATAAATAAACCAATAAGCTAAAACTAAATTACAGGAAATAATTACGAGTAAGGATTACATAAAAAAATATAATTAAAGACTATGTTAAGATATTTACATGCAAAGATTAATCAAAAATAATAATCATAGACTAAACTAAAATATTTACAAGAAAAGATAGAAAACAAAGATAAAAATGAATCAAAATAACTACAAATTAAGGGACAATAAAAAGTAAAGACTAAAGGCTAAATTATAAATTTTATAGAGAAAAATAAAGATAAAAAATTAATTAAATTTTTTACAAGTTTGACATTATTAAAGTATTTATAAGTTGAGAAAATTATAAAAGAATAAATTAAAAATATTTACAAACTCAAAAGAAAATAAAATTAAATAGAAATATTTACAATTTTAACTTATTTGCGAGTGCTTACGTGAATTTCAAGTGCAATGAGGAAGTCAAAGTTACATAATTCTTTAAAAAGTATTGTTTGTTGATTAATTTTTAATAAAAAAATAGTAACTTGTTTAACAAAAAAAATTGATTTGATTTTAAAAAAAAATATTTTGATTTAATTTGATTGCCGGAGAATATGTGATTCCTCAATGCTGCTAACTAGAAATATGGAACCAATGAAATTATAGCGCTTACACACATAAATAAAAGAAAAGATCAAATGTAAATTTCAGTTGATATGTATTTTGATAAATAAATAGCAATAAGCAAATGAATGAATGAATAAATTACTGAAACAAATTAAAGATAAATAATGATAGTAATATGAAAATGGAAGGGTACACGTAAAAGCATGCTTTGCTCCATTAAGGTTTTATCATCTTTATTCCAATGAAAATAAAAGAAATTTAATGCTTCCTGTATAAAATAGAAATAATGAGATAAGAAATTAATTGTAATTCACCAATATATATAACAAACAAACTTTCATGATCAAGATAAACTTATTTTACACAGAGGGTTAACACCAAATCTCTACGACTAATTAACCAGACTGCATTCATGTGAGGTCATTTATTCATTAATTTGTGCTCATCTTCTTCTTTCTTTTATATGTGTATAGACCCAATAAACCACTATATATAATTAATACTTTACAGGTAGGACACTAAGGCATCAACACCTCTCAAATAATAATGAAGGAAAGTAAACCATATACACAGCACATGGGAAAGACGCATAGAACAAGTGGCAGAGGATAAAAAGAACATAACGAAAATTAATAACATGCATGATGTAAGATGAAAATAAAATGATGAATATAAAGGGAATGTAATCAAAGTACAGGCTAAAGAACGAGTAAACTGAAATAACGGAGACGGTTCAACGACTGAGTTTAAAACCTCCATACACATATTATTCTATTTCTTAACATTAAGATTCAATCAAAAATAAAATAAGAACGCCGTCATTTGAGATTAGTTCAAAGATTAATGTACATATTAAAATAGAATAAATGAATAGAATAACAAGAGAGAAATAACTAAAAATACAATATTAACAAAATATAACATAGAATAATTGAAATAAGATAAAATCAAAACACAAAGTAAAGTATCTATAAGATTATAAGGCCACAGCATCAAGAACGGTGCTTCTGTAGTATACAAAAAGAATCATAAACTGAATTAAATATTTTCAAAGGCTTGGTTGAGAAAAAAATTGGTGCTAGGTATTGAGGTTCCAGGACACACAAAAGAATGGAGGAGCTTTAGAAAAATCGGCTTTGAGTGAGTGCTGTAAGCAGCTGGCGATTGAGCTTTGGCTTGGGGGAAAGGGTCCAGGGATAGCACAGGCAAAATAAATAAACAAAGCAAGATGGCAAAAATAAAATAAGATTGAGCTTTTCCTCCCTATTAGGCTTTCTATCACTACAGTCTTTTTTTTTTAACTAATAAATTGTATCAAGATTAAGCTCAGAAAAAATAGTATAAGTGAGGTGGTCCATTACTTTCTTAAAGGTATTTTTTAAATTTTTTCAAAATTTCTTTCAAAAATGAAAGTAGAAACAAATATATTAATTTTCTTAATATTCACTTTCATTTTGTTAGCTCGGTCAAAATTAAGTGCTACACTTCTTATTAAATTTGGAGAAATAATAGGTATCGAAATTCCCTTCTTATTATCAAAAAAAAAATTACTTAAATAATATGAAAAATCACAATCAACTACAACTGTTGAAATAGCTTGACTTTAATATAACTATTTTTTTGTCATGCTTAAATATAAATTAAACACCTGGGTCATTCCATTCACAAAAAAAAAAAAAACCTCTATCATGTCTAGTAATTACAGTAATAATTGAATAATAGTGATTCACTCCATATCTTACACTTTAAATCACACCTTGCTTTGTTGAGAATATCCTTTTCCTCTTGTTCAAAATTAAAATGAATTATTTTTCTATATTAGAGGTGTTCAAAGAACTGAACCATCCAAAAGTTTACCAAAGAAAAAAGGAGTATCGTATGATTTATTTATTTTGTTGAAAATTGTTTGATTTATTTTAATTTAGTTCAAAAGAACATTTTTTATCTAGTTTGATTAATGTTTTGGAGATTTAAATTGAACCAAATCATGCAAAAATTATATTATATATAGAATTTATATTTAATCTATTATAAGTATAACATTGTTATATTATCATTCAATAATGTGTTAGCACATCATCATAAAAGTTTGACTTTCTAAGTAGTTATTGTGATAATCAAACTCTTTTAATAATTTGGTAATAGATTATTAAAATTATCACCTTAAATATAATAGGTTTAAATAAACTTTTAATCCTTATAGTTTACACTCATTTTGATTTTAGTCTATATACATTTTTTCTTTGTAAATCAGTCCTTATACTTACAATCGTTTGCAAAATGGTCCTTATCGTTAAACTCGTTATAACGCTGTCAGTTTATATGGATCAAATTAAAAATAAGAGAAAATTATAAGAACGAAATTAAAAATTTATAGGGACTAAATTAAAAAAAATAAAAAATTATAGGGACCATAAATTGATGGTGTCACAATTGAAACTAATGGTAAAGATCATTTTACGAACGATTGTAAGTACGATGATTGATTTACAAAGAAAAAAAGTATAAGGATTAAAATCAAAATAAATGTAAATTATAAAAACTAAAAGTTTATTTAAACTAATATAATTTTATATAAGAGTACAATTTTTTTAAATAATACATAAAATTTGTTTAAGCCTTTCCGGTTAACAGTTGTGTTGACTTGTTATATTAAGTATTAACTTTCTACTTTTGCATACAACAATGCAAGTGTTGTTTTTGTGTTGCAAAATACAATGATGGTATATACTATATAATACAAGTTGCCTTACAACTTGTAATTATATAATAACTTAACTACTAACTTATCTTATCATTAATACTATTTAGAACTCTAGTAAATATAATTTATGTATGAACTAATTAATTAATTCCATAAACTATATATATATATATATATATATTTCTATAAATTTGTATCACGTTATTATAATCAATAGAGCATTGACACAAACTATGGTTTGGACGAAACCAAACCAAATCAGGATCAGTGGTTTGGTGTTGTAGGTTTCAAAAGCTTTCATAATTAAGTTTGGTTTTTAAAATAAAAGAATGGATTAACTTCACACCGAATCAAATGGGACACTTCGTATTATTGTGATCCCATTAATTTTTTTTAAAATATTATAAAATGTAAAAGTTGCCTACCCAACAGAGCCAATAAATGCAAAGAAAATACGTTTGCAGCACGTTCACCCAACCATCATCCAATTAAAGTCAAAATAAATATTAGATAGGAAACAGATACAAGAAGAGAAAAAAACCCAAAAAAAAGAAGGAAACGTAAAGAAGAGAAAGAAAAGAAGAAAAAAAAGGTACAATTCAAAACAGATCCAGCCTTCTCTTCAATTCAAAGGGAAAAGAAAGAGAGAGAGAGAGAGAGAGAGTGAGTCACTTCAGTTTGTTTTCTCTTTAGATCAAACAAACCGGGAAAAAGAGGGAGTGTGTGTGTGTGTGTGTTGGGGTAGGCAAATGGCGAAAAAGGCTGTGCTGATTGGATGCAATTACCGAGGAACGAAGGCAGAGCTGAAAGGATGCATAAACGATGTGTGGAGGATGAAGAGTTGCCTCATCGATCGATATGGGTTTTCGGAGGAAGACATCACTGTCCTCATCGACACAGATGAGTCCTACACCGAACCAAGCGGGAAGAACATACGGTCTGCTCTGGCAAGGCTGGTCCGATCGGCGAAGGCAGGGGATGTGCTGTTCGTGCACTACAGTGGACACGGCACTCGGCTCCCTGCCGAGACGGGAGAGGACGATGACACTGGCTACGATGAATGCATTGTTCCTTCCGATATGAATCTCATCACTGGTTTGGTCAACTCTTTTTTTAACTTTTGTTTTTACGGTTCCTTTCGGCCTTTTTGATTAGTTAAATAAATTGTTCATTTTTTTATTTTTTACTCCGTCTATTGATCTTTTGAGATAAAATAAAGATTAAGCAGAACTTGATTTGAATTAGAGAAACAGTTTCAATATATGTTTGATTTTGATATGAAGGCAGCAGATACTGAAGCCGAACTATCAGAAACTGTTGATCTCTCTTAATTGTGATGTTTATGCTGTATTTTGTTACATTACATTTAGTTATTTTCTTTACCGGAACTTTTGTTTGGGTATATTCCAACGTAGTAATTTTTTTTCTGTTTCTGTAAAATGTGTTCTATTGGCATGATTCTTATGGGGAAGTAATGAGCTATTTATTTGTGCATATGTGTGCAAACAGATGATGATTTCAGGGAATTTGTGGACGGGGTTCCTAGAGGCTGTAGGCTCACAATAGTATCAGATTCTTGCCACAGTGGTGGCCTGATTGAAGAAACAAAGGAGCAGATAGGAGAGAGCACAAAGGAAGAAGGTCAACAATCTGGCTCTGGCTCTGGCTCGGGCTCGGGCTTTGGATTGTCAAGCTTTCTGCATCGTACTGTGGAAGGTGCCATCGAGTCTCGTGGTATTCATATCCCTTCGGCATTCCGGCACCATAGACACAATGATGATGAAGTTGAAGACAGAGATATTGAACTTCCACATGGGGAGTACGGCTATGTGAAGAATAGGTCTCTGCCACTTTCAACCCTCATTGATATACTAAAGCAGAAAACTGGGAAAGATGATATAGATGTTGGGAAACTGAGACCTACACTTTTTGATGTTTTTGGGGAAGATGCTAGCCCTAAAGTAAAGAAGTTCATGAATGTTGTCTTGAACAAACTCCAACATGGAGGTGGTGAAAGTGGAGGGCATGGTGGATTATTGGGGATGGTAGGTAGTCTTGCCCAAGAGTTTCTCAAGCAAAAGCTGGATGAGAATGATGAGGGATACGCAAAACCTGCCCTGGAAACACATGTGGGCAGTAAGCAAGAGGCATATGCTGGATCAACCAAGCGCGGCCTTCCCGACGGCGGAATTCTGATGAGCGGCTGCCAGACTGACCAAACTTCAGCAGATGCAAGTCCTTCCGGAAACTCTGACAGTGCTTATGGAGCTTTCAGCAATGCAATACAGGCTATTATTGAGGAGACTGATGGTCAAGTTACAAACCAGGAGCTTGTTCTGAAGGCTAGAGAGAAGCTGAAGAGGCAGGGATTCACTCAACGACCTGGACTCTATTGCAGTGACCATCATGTTGATGCTCCTTTTGTGTGCTGATCTCTTATCATTTGACGCTGAGAGAATAAAATGTGTGTTTCTGTTTGGTGTGCTCATGTATTACTGTCGGTGTTTGGACAATTGATGTTGCACAAAGAAATATTTACTTCATCTATAATTAAAATAATCATGTATGATATCTGATACAAACTAGTTCAGACTGAACTATAGGTGGTACAACCTATCCATCTACGGTGTTTCACTTTCTCAGTGATCGTCTTTACAAATATACAAAATCAAATTATATGCCAAAAATGGGTGATAAAATAAAATAATTAAAAATGAGACTGCACAATTGTGTGGCATGGCGCAGAGGACGAGTCCTATCCCCCCCAAAAAATTCAGCATCAAGGTTGAGCCTTTTCCTAAAACAAAAAACTGCTTGTTGACTTCCAAAGACACCCGATATTGGCAGTAGTGCAAGCAACTTTCAGAAGGCAGTACGTAAGTGCCACTTTGCCAAAAAAGAAAAGGTGAGCAAAGTCTATTGCCTCAGGTCAATCATCGATTTCTTGAACCCATGCTAAACCTGCGAATGATGTCAAAGGCAAAATTAGGATCGTTTCAGCATCACTTTTGACAAAAATGAATCAGATCAAAATGCAGACAGAATAGTTTGTGGCCCATGCAGCTCAAACCAAATAACTTGGTGCTTATATATATATATATATATATATATATATTCTGACGTGTCCTGCCGCACTAGTATCCAAGTTTTTCAAAGAATGCAGTATCTCAGTATCACACCAATGTCGTGTCCTCTACCCGTACCGTATCCGAGCTTCATAGCTCTCATCCTTTCTATATAGTTTATCTAAATTTTAAAACAGGTTCACCAAGATTTTCTAAACAATATTTGATATTAAACTAATTAAAAACCAAAATTTAGACAAACAATGAGTCATTTAAAACCAATTCAAATTTATATAGATTTATGAAACCAGTTTTAACTCAATTTCAAACCAGATTTTAAATTTGCCAAACACCTACAATCAAGCAATCCAAGCCACAAATTTTATGCATTTAAGGAAAGTCAACCTCGTTCCAACAACTACATAAATAAGTCCAGCCAAAAATAAACAGTATACATCATGAATGTTCTTCAATCTCAAAAACCAGTTCAAAATTGCACTGAAGTTATTGAAAGGTACAATATCTAAGTTTGAAAAATCTCTTTAACATACACATTGTACATACAAATATATGCATTTTCTATCTTTTATGTAAGCAAATCATGAATGCATATTTACATGTGTGCATGTGTGTTTTTAAGAGAGAGAGAGAGAACCTTGAAGCACAGTTTCAACAGCTGCATTAGGAACAAGAAGCCCAACTATACGTTGGTTATCCATAGTAGTTTCAATGCGTACAACACGTAGCCTCCTATGGCTTAAGCGGGCCTGTACAGATTTTTATTTGCAGTTTAGTTTTTTCCATCAGAAATATATTGAAGTAATTTGTGAAAGTATTGCCAATCAGAAAGATATCTTATCAGTCACTAGTAAAGTCAGGAGCAAAGTATAATGGTCCAATGATTCAACAAGGAACCAGAGCCACCTCACAATGAAAACCTTTTCGTGAAAAGAAAGAAATTCTTATAAGTTCAAAGGTTACTTAATAAATTACTTCAATTTATATCATAATCAAAGCCATACGCTACAATTTTCACACTGCAAACTCACCATTTCAAAACTCAACTCAAATCACCAGATCAAATAATAGGACAAGGTGACAAATCAAGGCATGAATTGATAATTTTTGCATCAGCAAAACAGTTCTTTCTCACTAGAATTTTTTGGTTCCTGACAAATTATATGCTGGTGAAATACCTGCTTAGAAAGGGCCTTTTCTACAGTTCCCCAAACAGGAAGAATTAGGCCGCCCAAGACATTCACTTCCTGCAGTCTTCTGCCAACTGTACAGAAGTTGCCAATCTTACAATTGGGGCCATGCATGCACTGCCAACAAAGGTAAAAAGAAGTCAAAATGTAAGACAATGTAAAGTCAACAAAATATAACGTATTTTCTCACCTTACCTCTAAATGTGTTTTTCTGGGTACTAACATGCATGCATGCATTCTAGCATAGCTATGTACTGATGGATAAGGTTATAGATGGTATAGACAAGGTTGTGAATGGCGGAACGGGGCGCGAAGCGCCCACCTCCAAAAACGCTATCGCGGCATAGCGGATCGCGAAGCGGCCGCTACACTGAAGATAGCGGATGCAATTTAAAAAATTCACAAATTTGTAATACACATATAATTAATACTTAAAACTTAAAGTACCAATAATAACAAGTCTAATAAGCATAATCAAATAACAAGTCTAAATCAAATACAATTAGAAACAAGGTACAACACCAAATCCTAAACAAGTCTAAGCCTCTAAGGCATAAGCTAAGCATTAAACAAGAAAGCAATCAATATCAATCAAAGTCATCATCTTGGTCCTCCAAGTTCTCTTCATCATCATTGCTTTCATCACTACTAGACTTGTAGGCCTCTTCCACTTCTTCAGTTTCTACATCATCCATCTCTTCTTCCTCTTCCTCTTCAATCCTTATCCTAGAGCTTGAAGGTTTTGAAGTTGTTTTCTTCATTCTTGTTTGCTGCCTAGTGTATGTTATAGGCTCTCCAGCCCCAACTACATTACCAACATCTCCCCAAGTCAAAGTATCATCATCAAAGACCAACTCTTCAGCAGCAACTTCATCTCCACCCATTTCTCCCACTAACCACTCATTACTTTCATCAATGTCATTTAGGACAATGGGATCAATCACGTCACTCTTTAAGTGCTTGATTATACTTGATGAAAACCAAGTCTTGCAATTTCTGATGTTCAAGCCTGCTTCTCTTCTTAGAGTGAATCTATTGTATAATTAAAACATAAACTATTATGTTAGTTTCATTTCATGAAATGAATTATGAAACTAAATAAAATATACTATCATTTCAGTCATCTACTTACATGCTCAAAAGTACTCCAATTACGCTCACATCCACATGCATTACAAGTCAAGCTCAATACTTTTATAGCAAAGTATTGCAAATTTGGAGTACTTGATCCATACATCCTCCACCACTCAGCTGCAATGCCATAAGCAATTACTAATAAAATGAATTGTTGATGTAATTTAATTTATCTAGAAATTCACTTTTACTTACCAGGAGCCAACTCTTTCCTTTGTCTTACTGCAGCCTTCATACCAAAGATGCCTACAGCTCTCTTATATAATGGCAACTCTTTTGTAACATTATCTACCCCTTCTTCCGTTGGTATTAGCCTCTCAATGCTCTTATAAAGTCCTTCCATCACCTCTGAAACAAATTCAATTTGAGGATTTGCATAGAAGAACTCTGGGTTTAAGAAATGACCCGCTGCATGCAATGGATGATGAAGCTGGCAAGTCCATCTTGTATCAATGATAGAAAATATCTCCTTGTACTTGCTTTCATTTCCATTGAAGGATCTTTGCATAGCTTCCTTTGCCCTATCCATTGCTTCATATATATAACCCATTGTTGGCCTTTTTTCATTATCAGCAAGTCTAAGAACACGCACTAGAGGCCCCATGACTTTGAGAGTATAAACAACATGATTCCAAAATGAAGTCATGAGTACAGTCTCAGTAGCCCTTTTTCCCTTAGCATCTTTAGATGTCTTAGATCTCAACCATTCTTCTGATGTGAACATCTTTCTAAGGTTATTATTTTGTTTGTGCAGCCTTTGTAATGTAAGGAAGGTTGTTGCAAACCTTGTGACCCCATACCTAACCAATTCCGTCTTGTTTGTGAACTTTCTCATCGCATTTAAGGCCCATATATGGTTGTAAATGAATCCTACAAGGGATATGCCTCTTTGTATTGTCTTTTTCACTTGGGGAAGCTTTCCAATGTCTTCTAACATCAAGTCCACGCAATGTGCAGCACATGGAGTCCAATAAAGATGCTTTCTTTTGGCTTGTAATAATTTACCTAAGACCAAATTAGAGGAACTTCAATGAATGGTGAATGGTTGAAGCAAATAAAATGTTTTTAAGCAATGTAATTATGAAAACCTTACCAGCCAACACATAGTTGCTGCCATTGTCTGTTACAATTTGAACAACATTCTTCTCTCCAATCTCCTCTACAAAAGCATCTAACAACTCATATAGCTTGTCCCCAGTCTTTACAAATCCAGAAGCATCAATGGTCTTTACAAACATAGTCCCGGATGGACAATTAGCCATGAAATTGATCAAGGTCCTATTCTTCCTATCAGTCCATGCATCTGACATAATTGAACAACCAAATTTTACCCATTCTTCCTTGTGACCCTTCAACATTTCCTTTGTGTGCTCCAATTCCTTTTTAAGGAGTGGAACCCTCAATTCATGACAACTTGGAGGTTTTAGGTGTCGGCCATAGTTTCCAATAGCTTCAACCATCAACTTGAAGCATTTCAAATTGGCTACATTGAATGATATTCCTGCCCGGTAAAAAAATCGAGCTATATACTGAATAGTTCTAGCCCTAGCTTCTTTATCACACGCATCATTGATGCTTGTTTGCCTCAACTTTTCAGCCTTTGATAATTTAAGAGATTCTTCTGGTCATTTTAAGAGGAGTAAATGCATGGGGCCTTTCACATTTTTTCCTTTCTTGGTAGTGGAAATGGTGTCACTTGATGATGATGCCTTTCTTTTTCCACTTCTAATACTGCAAATTTGTTGCAACTCATCCTCCTCTTCAGCCTCCTCTTCTTGCAACTCATCATTATATGCACTTTTGTCACTCTTTTTTTTGTTAGGAGCATCCAACAACAATTGCTTAACCTCAGGTGGACATTTTCTACAAGTATTGACATCACCTTTCACACCAAGTTGATGTTTCTTTGCTCTAGTAATCCCACCATTGGTCACTTTAAGACAAAAATCACATGTGACAGCCTTTTTATTGTTTATATCTCTCAAACTATTCCACTGCCATCCAATATCAACATGCTCACCAGTGGGCTTTACCAATGAGGAAGAGGAAGTGTTGTGCAGTGGTGATTGGGATGATGCCATGGATGGGCTAGGCCAAGAAATATTTTTTCCTTTCTTGGCAGTGGAAGAGGGCTGGTCTGGGCCGTCTGGCAAGAGCAAGAGCTTGCTCAAAATGATTTGAAACAAAGCAAAGGAAAGAGTGGAGATAGAGCAAGAGTGGGGAAGAGACAGAGCAAGAAGGGGTGCGAAAATGGTGAGAGGACCTTCTGTGGGTGCGAAAATGATCAGAGGACCTCTTCTGTGGGTGGATCAGCGCTGAACAGAGAGAGAAAGATGAGGAAGAGGCTTTGCTGGGGTACCCTAAATCTGGGTGTTGCTCGATGGGCTTGGGAGACAAAAATCTCCCTCAAACGGTCCATTAAGTGGGGGCAAAAGAGAGATTTACTCTCTGTTTCAGTGTAGCGGCGGCAATGGCCGCTATTTCATCCGCGACGGGCCGCGATAGCGGCGCTTCACCCCGGGACAATGAACTGCACCGCGACGAGCAGCTAGGAGAGTTTTGGGTCCGCTCCGCCTCGATAGCGGCCGCTCCAGGCGCTATTGATAACCCTGGGTATAGATAAGACAGCATGGGAGCAATACAAGTTTTATTATAATCAACCCATTAGTAAGTGAGGCTCAGTTCAGTATACGCCAATTGGGCCACAAGTTCACAGCAATGAATAAGCAACAAGATGTTCCAAATAACTGAATCTAGATGCGTATTTGTAAGTAACTTTTGAAATACAAAAGGTCATTCACAATTATTCTTGCTGAAGTGCGATGGGGCAGAGGACACCCAATGGTTCAAATTATTAATATATTTGGATTAAGGAGCAGTTTAAAATAGAATCTATTTGCAACACTAGAAAGCTCAAGACTTCTTTTCATCCCTTTTGAATCAAACAATGAACAGTTTTCTATAATATTGCAAAACTAATGGCTAAATGTCTTTTTTCATGTCAGTTCCAGCCATTAAGTATTTCCAAATCACTCTGTGAAAATAAGTTAGACTTCCTTTAGAACTAAGAAAGCTGCTGTGCACAACAATTAACAAGGCTACTGTTAATAGTAAGTGGAAACCACTGAAATAAAGATATTGGAACTTTCATTCATTTGAGTAATGAATAATGTCTAGCCCAGGCATTAGCATGAAGAAACTGCTCTAGCACAAAGTGAGAGTATTTTAGAAGCCAATCTATAAGCAGGATACTTACTAGAAGAAAGCATTCTTCTATTTAGGCAGGACAATAGCATATCAGTTGATCTTAACCAAGTTCTTAGTGCACAGCCCTTGCTGTTTATTCTCATGGATTTTACTTATGAATAGAGGATCAAAGAAATTGATAAAGTAATAAAGGAATGATGTTATTCTTTAAATTTCATATGATCATTGAGTGTAATAAATTAAAAAAACAAACATATTTTATGTTATTCTTTAAACAAGTATTCAAACAAAACTGGAACCCTTCTAAAACAGTAACAAGCAGTTATTGTCTTTTCAAGCCTCAATAATTCAATACTTCAATTACATTGGTTTCCTCGCAAAGTTACGAATACTAGAAATAACTAACTTAAGAAATATACCTGTTTAGATGAAACTTCATATTCCTCTTCCCAACCAGTTTGAGCCTTCTCTAAAGATGAAATTTTTCTATATTTACTTTTTAATTCTGCCAGATGCATCTCCCTATAATTGAGAGAAAATAGTGGGTAAAAAAAATTAAAGCGAAAGGCTCAACAAGGCCTACTAACTAGCAAATACATACCGGATTGATTCTCCAACAGGGGGACGAACTATCTTATACATACCCGAAGTAGAACTGGAACAAAATGAAGAACAAAAGTAATGACATGAGTTGATTAATAAGGAGATCCTCTGTGTGTGTTTGGCATGTGGTTGCTTCATGTCAGGATCTGTATATGCATCTTGAGAAACTACGTCTAACATACAACAACAAATTAAAACACTAGAATAAACAGAGTAGATTAACAATGACAACTTAGATTGTTGAATTCTATATTTGACAGAGTAAGTTCTATATATATATAAATAGAATAAGAGGAAATGAAAACTTCCAAATGAGATCAATAAGGTTCAGTACAAATTTGAAATCAAGTCCTACTTTAGTATTTATAGTTCATTTAAAGCAAAGAAAGTTTGGAGAAATAACAACAACAAAAATAGAAATTCTCCTTTTAATTCCATGTCAAAATGTGTATTAACTTTCTTAGTGTCATTTAGCAGTACTTTTGTCTTCAAGTGAAGAGACAAATGGACTATTTTAGCATAAAGTGATTGAAAATTTGTATTGACTTGTCACACCATGGTATGAATAGTAAACCAGCAAGTATAACTGAATTGAAAAAACTGAACATAAACAAAAAAACCAAACAATCCTAAGTGTCACAAACCAACTATCTGATAGATACTGACTTTACTAGAATATAAAAATGGAGGTTGTTCACCTTACAATGAAGATAATCCTCTGATACAAGCAAAATATACTTGAAAACAGCAGTGAAATTAACTAGAAAACAGAAAAGATAATGGGTGTTCTGAAACAAAAACAGAAACGCCCTCCCAAAATATCCCTCCTCCTCCAAATTACTCAATTCCCGAATGCCCTCTCTCCTCAGCCTTCCCTCCTCATGTCATGCACATCCCTCTCCCTCTCTTCTGATTCCCAAATCTTTTCCTCCACTCCCCTACTGCCAGCTGTCCCTTCTGTTGGTCCCCCCCTTATTCTACTAACAGAATGCTCTTTTGTCTCTCTCTCTCCTGTTACAGCCATTCCTCCAATTCTTTCCTTCTTATTTTTCCTCTCATACACCTTCAGTCCGTCCAGCCCATTGTTTTCCAGCCGACTCTTATTTCTCCTAGTATAAACATGAGCCACAGATCTATCACTATCCCAAAAGCTTAACCCCCTCACGCAAGAACCCTTGTGGCTTGAAGCGTGGACAATGCATAGGCCTACTCTACCTTGTGCTGAAATTCAACTTTTTTTAAATTAGAAGAATGGGGGTGGCAAGGATCGATCTTTGATACCATGTTGAGATAAATAACAGAAGGAGAAGAGGCATGAGATACTAAAAACCGTGTGCTGCCAATATGCACACTGATTTGATTATATAGCTATTAGGCAATAATTACACGCTACAATCAAGGATTTTATTTTCTATAGAAATTACATTGACTACTGTATATACATTGAATCTGGACATCTAACACTACCTAGTATTATAATACACGTTTCCAACACTAAGCAACAATAACCACAGGAACATTAATACATTCACATTCAATGAAATTGAATCTGAATTAAGGAAACACATGTAACAAAAAACCGTGATTGATACCTTTCAAATGCTAAAATGAAATGACGTTTTCCCAACCACTCCCTCTTTGACTCATAGAAGCCATCATTGGCTGAACCAAGCCCATCCTTCTGCTTTTCATTCAGCATGGTACTTGCTGACTGACATGTAAATAATAAGTAATAAGTCAGCATGTTAAGTTTGACATTGTAAATCACACCGTCAGTTGGGTCATGAAAAAGAACCAGCACCTCCCATGTGATCCCACGATCCAAGATGAATGTAAACAGAACCGTTGTAGCCCCAGTCATTTGATCAACATGGACTGTCTGCATGAAAATGAAAATTTTCTCCCCTCTCCATATTAGCTATATAACAAAGTTAACATAAATAAATGAGCTGCAGCAAGAAGTCTAGCATAAAAAACCTTGGGGGCCCCTTGTAGTTCAATGACATTAGCTTTCAAGTCAACAATGCCCGTGTCAAGGTTACCTTCAATGCGAGCATTCTGAATGAGAAGATCCAAGATACTCACAAATAACTCAAATAGCCTGTTGATACAGCGGTATTTAGCATATTGAAACTAATGCTAAAACTAGAAGCATCATATCATTTAATTCACCAAAGACAGACCTATTCTGAATCTCAGGAGGTAGTCCCAAAAGCCGGTTGAGGAATCGTCCAACATCATGCATATCTGAATCAATAATGCGGCCGGAGAACCTTCCTAGATCTTTACCATTACCTACAAATATAGGAAGTCAAACGTTTAATCAGAAGAATATGCAGTGGAATATGTCATATCACAAACAATACTTCAACAGTCAATGACCAACCCTGAGAAATAGATGGAAAATTTAGTATTATTAAAGAACCATTCCATCTAAATCTTTTATGAGGTCAAAGCCTGAATTACCAATAATTGTGTCCCTAACTATTCCAACAGATACAAGAGCAGCTTTTGCCTGCATAATAAAATCTTGAATCGTATCTGGTCTGTCAGATAAACATCCCGGAGGTACAACAGGCAGAGAATCCTAAAAAACAACTCTTGTCAGTAGACGGATTTGAGCCATTCTTTTCCTACTAAACTTGGCATGTCAATATGCATATTTGTTACATTCAAAGAAAATTATGAAACCTGCTCCATTATTCCTTTGTACATAATCACTAGAGCCCTCTTTCCGTAAGCACTATCATAATTATAAGCACTTAATGAAGGTCCAGCCCTGTAAACCATCCAGGAAGTCAGGAACAACATAGCCAAATATGTCAGAATTCATCCATGCCAGCTCATTGGAAACAGAAAACAGATAAATCCAACTTACCTGCGGTCTCCCTGAGTCAAAGCACCAAGAGATTCTAATCTCTTAGCAACAATTGATGCAAATCGGCGTTCTCCACCAAGATTAGTAAAGAGTAACCTGTAGAGCATTTACAAGGATAAAAATTAGGTAAAACCGGTGTAGCATCTAGATAGAGCTTCAATAACTGTCATTCCAACCATTTCACATCAGATCTTAAGTGCTTCCATCTTAGCTTTTATAGATCTGCATGTGATACTAGATTACATTTCACACCAGGAATATAATTCATTGCCCAAGCAAGACAGCACATTCTTCTGTCTTAGCCTCTTACGTATGAAACAAACTCCCACTTAAGGAAATACATCACACGAGCACACATGGAGGAGTTTAGCAAGGCAAATACACTTATGTTCATTTGTATATGAAAATGGAAAAGTAAAACAGAAAGAGAACATCAACACGACAAAGCTCTACAGTTTATTAGTGGATAAAAAACAAAGGACATCATGACAGTGGTACTTAACAGGTTAAACACAAATGACTTGTCACTGCCCTTTCTCCAGTCGAGTGTTATGTGCAAGTCAAGATTTAAAACAGTGTGACACTTATTCTTGCATAGTAAGGAAGCTGCTTTCCTTTGTAACAAACTTTTCGTTGGTTCACTTCAATGATTTTGGCAAAAACAAGGAGGCCAAAATTCTCTGGCATTGTACAGTTTTGGCAATTTTTTGGTGCATTTGGTTGGAACAGAATGCACACAAAAGGGAACCTCCTTGCCCCAAAATCTGCTTTGGGATAGGATTATGTTCTTAGCTTTTCTTCAGTGTTCTGTCCGTTGGTGCTTCAGGGGATTTCCATATCAGATATGCAGAGAGCTTGGGCAGCACTTCTGCATTAATTATTTTTCATTCTCGTTCTTCTTTGTCTTGGTTTTATGCTTTAGAGGATACCTTATCCTCATCCTAGCTGTACTATCTTTCTCTTCTATTTAATAATATTTCCATTTCAATACAAAAAAATAAGGACACCTTGGAAAAAGCCATGTGTTAAGCACCAAAGGGAAGCAAACATACTTTAGGAGAACAAGAACATGATATTCATTAGTGCTCATATGATGCAAAAAAAAACATTTATATATTGAAAATCCCCAGTGAGTTTCAAATAGGGGTGGCAAGTGGATAGATTTTGGATCAGATTACAATTGGACGGGTAAAAAATAAACCATTATATCATTTAAGATCTGTTAAAAAATTATTAAAAAAATTCAATCCGTCCATGACCCATTTAGTGAATAGATATCCAACCCATCCAAATCATCCATTAATTATATTTTTTTCTTTTTAAAAAGACTTGAATAAAAAATTTCAATTATATGGGATTATGTGATACAAACCAGAACCAACACAACCAAAACACAGAACAGTCAATGAATTAAGAGGAAGAACTGGTGTATGTATTATTTGATTTAAAAGGAATTACAGTGGAAAGAGGATTTCCTACTGCCACAGAGCTAGGCTCCTACAGAGAGCTATTGCTCTCCATCCATAACAAACTAAATGATTCCCAAAGATGCCTCCCTCATTCCCCACCACCCTACTAATAACCACAACCCACTTTCACGTAACTAACTTCCTACTTCCCCCTCTCTCTCTCTCTGCCACCTAAGCATTAAGCAGAATCACCCTCTCTTCTTTCTCGTGTAGACTTTCCAGATTTTAGGCCCATGAGACATATTGTAACCCAACACCTCTTTTTGACCCTCTACATTATCCTGGGCCCTATCACTGCCGGCAGCATCAACTACAACCTTGTCCTCAAGGTTGAAATCTGGAAATTGGCTCCGGATGGTAAATTCTTCTTCCCACGTGGCCTCATCAACAGTCTTGCCTTTCCACTGAATTAACAGTTGACCCACAGTGTCTTTGCCTTTTATAACTGTACGAGTGGCTAAGATTGCAGCAGGTGCCAGCATATCAGAACACTCCCCTTCCAGGCCCTGAGGCAACTCCTGTTCCACATGATAATTCCCAACAGCTTTCTTCAACAAGGATACATGGAACACGGGATGGATCCTTGAAGTAGAAGGCAATTTGAGCTTATAAGCCACTGCACCCAAACGTTCCAGCACTTGAAAGGGGCCATAATACCTTGCGGATAGCTTGGCATTAATCCGGGAAACCACAGATTGCTGCTTATGGGGACGCAATTTCAGAAAAACCCAATCTCCTACTTCAAAACTCCTTTCTGTCCTGTGACTATCAGCTTGGCTCTTCATCCTTCCTTGTGCCCTCTGTAAATGATGCTTCAGCTGTCTAAGAGCCTCATCACGATCAATCAACTCTCTTTGAACTGCCTCCAACCTTGTTTCACCTAGTAAAAACCGTGTGATCATAGGGGGCTTCCTTCCATACACGACCTCAAAAGGTGTCACACCTATAGTGGCATGGAAGGTGGTATTATACCAATATTCAGCCCAATGCAACCATTGAACCCACGTTCGAGGCTGATCAGTAATAAAACACCGCAAAAAAGTTTCCAAACACCTATTAATCACCTCTGTCTGTCCGTCAGTTTCTGGATGATAAGCGGAACTCATTTTGAGTTGAGTTCCTTGTAACTTGAAAAGCTCTTTCCAGAAATTGCTCACAAAAATTGGATCTCGATCACTGACAATTGCTGTGGGTACTCCGTGCAGCCTCACCACCTCCTTAGCAAAGATTTCAGCTACCATCCGAGCAGTATAAGGATGCTTCAAAGGAATAAAATGACTGTATTTAGAAAGCCTGTCAACTACAACAAATATAGCTTCATAACCTTTTGATTTAGGCAGCCCAGTTATGAAATCCATCGACACCTCCTCCCAAATCATCTCGGGTATATTTAATGGTTGTAGCAGGCCCCCTGGAGATGCTGCCAGATACTTTTGTCTTTGGCAGACGTCACATGCCTTGACAAAATCCTGAACCATCTTCTTCATTCCCACCCAATATAAGTTGGCTGCAATTCTCCTGTAGGTTCTGTAGAAACCCGAATGCCCACCCTGAGGAGTAGCATGGAATTCTTGTAAAAGCTGAGGGATCCATGAGGACTGGGCAGATATGACTAACCTGTCATTGTAAAAAAGAATGCCATTTTTATAAGAAAACTCTGGCCTTCCCCCTTCTCCCCTTTGCAACTCCTCAATAATTTTTTGCAAGGTAGCATCTCTGTGAACTTCTTCTACCACACCACGACCTTCCACCCATTTGGGATAGGAGATTAGAGCATATAATGTACCCGCATCATTCACCCGAGACAGGGCGTCTGCACCTCTATTTTCAGCACCTGGTTTATACACAATGTCAAACTGATATCCCAACAATTTGGCGGCCCAATTTTGCTGATCTGTGGAGGGAATTCGTTGTTGTAACAGCTGTTTCAGACTTTTCTGATCAGTACTCACTGTAAATTGCCTCCCTAACAGATATGGCCTCCAATGCTGAATAGCCAAAACCACGGCCATCAACTCCTTCTCGTATGTTGACTTGGAAAGGTTCCTCTCGCTCAAAGCCTTACTAAAGAAAGCGATAGGCCTGCCATTTTGCATGAGAATGGCTCCTAACCCTTGCCCAGATGCGTCACACTCAACGACAAATCTATGAGTGAAGTTTGGCAACGCAAGAACAGGGGCTGTTGTCAATTTGTTCTTCAGTAACTCAAAAGCTTCTTGTGCTAGGGGACCCCATTTGAATCCCTCCTTCTTCGTGAGCTCAGTTAACGGTCTCGCTATCTTCCCATAATCCTTGATGAATTTCCTATAGTAACCTGTTAAACCCAGGAAACCTCGGACTCCTTTCACATTCTTTGGAATTGGCCAGTGAATAACGCTCTTGATTTTGTTTGGATCCATAGCTACCCCTTCTTTGGAAATAAGATGCCCCAAGTACTCCACTGTGGGTTGGGCAAAATGACATTTCTTCCGATTAGCTACCAAGCATTGCCTCTGCAGGGTCCCCAAAACCTCATGCAAATGTGTCATGTGAGTATTCCAATCCGGGCTATAGACTAATATATCATCAAAAAATACTACACAAACCTTCTCAGCATAGTTCTGAAAACTTCATTCATTAGAGCTTGAAAAGTAGAAGGTGCATTCATCAACCCGAATGGCATTACCAAGTACTCGTAATGCCCCTCATGCGTTCGAAATGCGGTCTTATGTACATCTTCTCGTCTGACCCTTACTTGATGATAGCCAGACTTGAGGTCCAGCTTGGAGAAAAACTGAGCACCGTGTAGTTCATCCAACAATTCATCTATTACAGGTATAGGGAATTTATCCGGCACTGTTACCTTGTTAAGAGCTCTATAATCCACGCACATCCTCCAAGTCCCATCTTTCTTTTTGACTAGAATGACAGGGCTAGAGAATGCACTCTGACTATGTTGTATAATTCCGGAAGTCAACATCTCCTTCACTTGCTTCTCAATCTCATTCTTCTGGTGATGAGGATAGCGATAAGGCCGTACATTGACAGGTTCCTGCCCTTCAAAAAGATTTATAGCATGCTCCCTACCTCTAGTTGGGGGTAGGCCCTTAGGTTCCCTAAAAATTTCAGCATACTGGTTCAACAATTCTTCTAACCCTTGGCGCTGTCTCAACTCTACATCGTCAGCCTCTGTCATTTTCCTTATTGTTTTGGAAATAGTCACCTCTGTTGATAGGATCAAACCTTCAACCATTCTTTTTGGTTTCCCAAAAAAACTCTGCAAAGCTGTCGGAGTTAAAATACTGTGACATTCTCCTTTCAGCTCCACCCACTACCCATTAAGTTGGCATGCCATAGTTTGAGCCCCCCAATCTACTAGCATCTTCCTCAATGTTGCCAACCATGAAATTCCCAGGACCATATCTATTCCCTCGAGCTCAAAGAGGAACGCATCTACTGTTATCGTAGCCTCCGCTAACTGCAGCTTGATCCCTTGACATTTCCCCCGAGCCACTGCCTTGTAGCCATCACCAAGTCTAATCATTAGTGGCTTGGTTTCTTCTACAGGCCACCCCATTGTCTCCACTAACTTCTTAGAGATAAAGTTGTGGGTGGCTCCGCTATCCACCAACATGAGGATGGGGACCTCATTGACTGCCCCCCGGAGCTTCATGGCTTGCGGCTTGGCTCCACACTCTGCGAGCATATTGCCGAGCCCCATGATACTGCACTCCCCATCTATTTCGATCTCATCTTCCCTTTCGACACTTGGGTGACCCTCCTCTGTTCCCCCTTCTTCTTCGTCGTCTAACACCATCACCCTCAGCTGCTTTTCGGGGCATTGATGGAGTGGGTGATACAGCCCACCACACTTGTAGCAAAGGCCCTTCTGCCTTTAATCAATTAGTTCTTGGTAGGACAAATGTTTGAAGCCTCTATCTCTTGGGGCCATCCTATTCTTTTCTGAACTTGGGCCAGATTTCAAATTGGGCCCATACTGCCCACCTCTAGTGACCTTGCTTCTATCCCCTGTACTCATCTCTTTGCCCCCTTGCACATAAACCCAATCCAGGGCTGCGACCCCAGCTTCCTGGATTGGACTGGGGGAGAAAACCCATCCCATACCCGTTTCTGGTTCCCGTGCTTTTCGACCCATTCCCCACGTGCGGTGCGCCACCTTGTCCCTGTAGCTCCCTTTCAACCGCTTTGGTCAGGTTCATAAGGCGTGATCGTGGCAGAGGACCCAGCACCTTCAGACTTCGAACCTGTCCCCTAATCTCCTCTTTCAACCCATGGATGAAGTACCCAAAATATTGTTCATCGGGTAGCTTCTTCACTTGAGCCGTCAACCTTTCGAACTCTAAGATATACTCATCGACACTCCCCCTTTGACGAAGAGCCGTTAGTTGCTCATAAACATCTCCTGCCCCGATTCCCCCATAGCGCTCGAGTAACTCAACCTTGAGTTGTTCCCATGTCAGTTCCTCTTCGTTCTCCAGTAAGGAGTTGAAGAAGTGAATGGTTGGTCCCTCCATGCACAACTGTGCCAAATTCACCCGCACCTCAGGGCTTGTATCTTGTATCTTAAAATAAATCTCTGCTCGAGTAATCCACGCCGCTGGGACGTCGCCATTGAACATAGGCAACTCCACCTTCTTCATTGATTGTCGGAATTCTTCCAGCGGTTCTCCTTGCAACCTTCTGAACCCTGAGTGAGAAGGATTTCCTGGCCCTTCGGTGGTTTTCGCAGACTGGGGGTGTTCTCACCCAGCGTCTGTGTCTGACTCAAACCTTTTGCCAGCATTGTGATCAACTTCTCCTGATTCTCTTCCGCCTTGAGCTGCATCGTTGCTAGCAACGTTTTGATGTTCGTCACCTCGCTTTCCAGAGCTGCGATCTTAGCCTCCATCTTCTTCGGGGGCATCCGCCTCTTTCCTCCTTAGAACACTGGTCCTCACTCAAGGAATTCCCTCTCTAAGCGTATCCGGCAGGTCGGACCAATTTGATACAAACCAGAACCAACACAACCAAAACACAGAACAGTCAATGAATTAAGAGGAAGAACTGGTGTATGTAATATTTGATTTAAAAGGAATTACAGTGGAAAGAGGATTTCCTACTGCCACAGAGCTAGGCTCCTACAGAGAGCTATTGCTCTCCATCCATAACAAACTAAATGATTCCCAAAGATGCCTCCCTCATTCCCCACCACCCTACTAGTAACCACAACCCACTTTCACGTAACTAACTTCCTACTTCCCCCTCTCTCTCTCTGCCACCTAAGCATTAAGCAGAATCACCCTCTCTTCTTTCTCATGTAGACTTTCCAGATTTTAGGCCCATGAGACATTGTAACCCAACACCTCTTTTTGACCCTCTACATTATCCTGGGCCCTATCATTATGTATCGTATATTTTAGGTGTATATTATATTCGTTATTTTTTAATATGTATATTAGATTTAAAAGAAAAAAATTTCATTCAATTTACATACTATATTGTATCAATACGTTACTTGTTTATTTTGAATTGTTCCATATGTTGGGTATTCATTGCTGGCTGCCTAAGTTCTGTGAGTGGGATGGCAAAAGACAAAAAAGTGTTGTGAGTGGGTGTCATAGAATTTGCCAATTTGGATCTCTATGGTTGGAGTGGAGAGGCAATACAGTAAATAAGTAAGTAGCAAATGACTGAGTTTAAATGGCATTTAAAACATACGAAACAGTGGTAGCTGCAATATTGGAGTGTGTCTTCGGAATGTGTGTGCTGGCAATATGCATGCTTTCAGAATCGACTGCGTCACTTTATTGGATCCACTGGATTTGTGGGCAATCCATTAACCATCCAGAAAGTGAATTTGATCTAATAAATCCAACCCATTAAAAAACAATTCATAAGTGGATGAATTGGTTTGGATTTATACATGGTTGGCATGGATGGATAATGAGTTACTGGATAACTTTGCCACCCCAAGTTTCAATATAGATAATCCTTTAGTATTATAAATACTTCTATGGCACGAAAGGTTAAGTAATCTGATCTATCCATAATTCTAGAGCAGCACACCCTCTTTTGGAGACCATAATTTTAAACCCTTCACTTCTTTTTCCCTGTTTCTTTCGCAATTGTATTAGCTTTTGCTACAATTATTGGCTGCTTGTTGTCCATTATGTAATTACATTCACAATCATAAACGAAGCTTTTTCTATGTTATTTTGTGAATCCTTATCATGAACACACACTGCTCAGTTATTGCCTCAGTGAATGATAATCAATCCCTTATCTTCCAACTTGAAAAGCTTACATCTTTAAATATTAACTTTCTGCAGTAGCCAACCAAAAATTCTTGCAACCATTTGGCCCCAATAGGTAGCAACTGTCTACTTTTGAAGTTAAATCTAATAAAAAAAGAACAAACACCTTGATACTTTCTTCCCACATTACAAATCCAAAAGTCAACTCATGCGGCCCAGCTTACCAAACTGGCCAACCAAAGATTTTCAGTTTTTTTATTATATTTGATATAATATTGCATTTAACTTGTCCATATAATATTTAGAATAAACCAGTTCAAATCCTATCACTCCTTACTTGAAATGTATAATAAAAATTCCTTCTTAGATCGAATACCCTTGCATTCTATATGCCACAAACCATCTCAAATTTGAATTGATATTTACCCTGTAATTTAAACAAGTGAAAACCGACATCAAGTAGATTACATTAAAGATGCAGTAATTCTTTATTCTTGTACAACTGTGATACAAACTGCTACTGCACTTCCTGATATACACTCTAATATGGAAGGCAGCTTCCTTCCAGAAACAGTTTTATAACACATAATAGGTTATATCCTTCCCTAAATAACATCAATCAAATCCTTTTCCTCCAGGCTTCAGTTTTAAGTTAAATATTTTGCAGATTTGAAACCATCGACACGATTAATTAGAGTTTAGTTAATAGTAATACCAATATGGAAAGCAAGCAAACAGATGGTACACAAAAGCCAATTTAATCAATAATGCCCAGTGACCTGTATTCCGGTGCTGAAGCTTGATTTGATCGATGAGTTCTCCCAAACTGCTGAATTGCTCTATCAGCACTCCATGGAAGTTCAAGAGTTAAATGAACCCTTCTTTTCTGTTGTGTAAAGGTCAAAGAGCAAAGAATGAGAACAAAGGACAGCAAATGAAGCATAAAAAACATATTTAGTTCAGTCAAGAATATAGTATCAGATGTTTCCAAGCAGAATATTTGCACAAAACATCACAACAATTTGATAGACATACCTGATTAGTGGCTCTTCTATCTGCCTGTAAAGAAACACCAGCTGATCCAGCTTCAGAGATAATAGCAACTAACTTTTTACCATCCATAAAAAGCTGCTTTTCGTTCATGTTGACCATCTCCATAGTGACATCCTTTCTAAAGGGATACACAGACAAAGGTAATTCAGCTACCATGAAATGTTGTTTACCAAACAACATAAGGTAACAAACTACAACTCACGTATTACGAGCCTGATAAGTTACACCCTTTCCAGTAGGGGCCCTCACTAGCATGCCTCTCCTTCCTGTCATTTCTGCAACTTTGTCAGGACCTCCTATCTGCATGTAAATTATAATTATAATAGGCAGTAAAGAGAGTTAGTTTTAGCATCAATTGCACAAATATATCCCCCAATCCGCACCATAAAACATGTTAAGAGGCAAATTTTGCAAACAATCTTATTCAACAAAATTTATCATATATCCCCAATACGTAGACCATATCTCGAGGACATGGACGCACCAAGAGACTGAAAGAATAATGGCACAATACAAATGCAGGTATGTTTATAATGCATAGAAAAGGACAAGAAGGTATCTTTCTTAAAGAAGGATACAGTTATAGAAAAAAAAAACTATAATCAAATCAAATAAATGATGTGGTTTATAGCGTATTTCCTTTAATATGCAAAGAATTCAAGATTCATGAAAGTATAATTGTATTCCAAAGGAAATCAAGATTGATTACATTTAGATCTTTTATTGTCTTGCTATTTTTTCTGATTTAGTCTTCCTTTTTCCATTTGAATATGCCTTATTGTCAAGTTTTTAATCTTTTCTCTTATTTAAATATTTTTTTATAAATAAATATGCATATATGGTTTTAATAGTAATAGACATTAAATATTTCAAATATAATTACATTTACTAGAAGTAAACTACAAGCCCAAATTAGGGGGAGCAAATGAGGAAGAAATGACATCCAAACAAGAGAAAATTCTATAACCTCATTTCCATTAAGTTGAATCAGAGAAAGGAGAGGCATAGATTGGTGTGAAACCGTGTATCTCGATCGCACAATGGGTGCTGAATATATAATAATATGGTAATAATTACAGAGATCCTAATTAACCTAATTACAATAATTACATCATTCTAGTTGACAATTGTATATATAATAATGAACCTAGACACCTAACAAATAAAGCATGTTTCCAACACTCCCCTTCAAGCTAGAGCATATAGATCATATATTTCAAACCTTTTACAAAGATAACTTATTCAAGGACCTCTCAGGGACTTGGTGAAGGCATCTATTAGCCGATCATTTGAGTTGACAAAATTAGTAGTGAGGTCTCCCGATAGGATCTTTTCCCTAATGAAATGACAATCTATCTCAATGTGCTTGGTCCTTTCATGGAAAACTAGATTGGATTTGGAGGTGATATGCAATGCAACTTCATTGTCACAGATGAGTGTCATTTGCATAATCTCCCCAAACCGAAGCTCTTTGAGAAGTTGTTTCAACCAAACAAGTTCACAAGTGATTAAGGCCATAGCTCGGAATTCTGCTTCGGCATTAGACCTTGAGACTACATTTTGGTTCTTACTTTTCCAAGATATTAGGTTGCCTCCAGTGAGTACATAATACCCACAAGTGGATCGTCTATCAGAAGGAGACCCTGCTTGATAGGTGACTGCATATCCAACAACTTGGGTATGTCCTTTATCTTCATTGATGAGGCCTCGTCCAAGAGCACCCATAATGCATTTCAAGATTAGTATTATTGCATCTCAATGACCCACACAAGGAGAATTCAAGAATTGACTAACCACATTGACTATAAAAGAGATGTCTGGCTAGGTAACAGTGAGATAATTTAGTTTCCCAACCAATTTCATGTATTTTCCCAGATAGAGGCTCCCCTTGATTTGGTATAAGTTTGACATTTGGATCCATAGAAGTGTCAACAGGTTTGGCATTCAACAGGCATGTTTCTTCAAGGATATCCATAGCATACTTCCTTTGTGAAATTACTATACTATCCTTGGATTGTGCCACCACAATACCCAAGTAATATCGGAATTTACCAAGGTCTTTGGCCTGAAAGTAATGACAGAGATGCTACTTTACTTGACATATGCCATGATAGTCACTACCAGTGATGACAATGTCATCCACATACACTACAAAATAAAAGCAACCTTGGGTTGTGTGGCGATAGAACATACAATGGCCTGCTTCACTTCGAATCATAACAAACTGTTGGACAACAATGCTGAATCGACCAAATCAAGCCCTAGGAGACTATTTGAGACCACAAAGAGACTTGTGTAGACGACATACTAGACCAGAAGACTACCCCTAAGCAACAAATCCAGGTGGTTGCTCCATGTATACCTCCTCTTCAAGATCACCAAAAAGGAGCTTTTAATGTCAACTTGATGAAGAGGTCAGTGGCGAAAATAGCATCAACGGAAAGGAGTCGAACAAATGTCATCTTTGCCTCAGGCTAGAAAGTATGCCCATAATCTGGGTCAAATATCTGTGTATAACCTTTAGCCACCAGGCAACCCTTAAGGAGATCAACTTTACCATCAAGACCAACCTTGACTGTATAGATCCACCGGAAGCCTACAACAAACTTCCCTGGAGTTAGAGGAACCACTTCCCAAGTAACACTTGTGATGTGCACTCATTTTGTTAATCATGGCATGTCTCCATCCAAGGTGGAATAAAGCATCACCTGGAGATTTAGGGATAGGAACAAAAAACAAGGAAGAAAGACAAGCAAAATGTGAAGAGGACAGGTGGTGATAACTCAAAGCAATATAATGAGAAGGACAAGTAGATCGTATTCCTTTCCAAAGCAATGGGTAGATCAAACTCTGAAGGCAGTGCAAGAGCAAGTAAAGGTGCTAGATCCGGGGAAGAGTCTGCAATAACCTCACTAGCAATATCTAGCGGAGAGAGAAGTAGTAAGGGTGTATGTGCCCGGTGGTGGTAGGCTTGGAAGCGGCGGTCAGTGGTAGGCTTGGAAGCGGCGGTCAGTGGTAGGAGGGGCCTATATAGGTAGGGTCTGGGACTATCTAACTCGGCAAGGACAAGGAAGAAAGGCACAAGGAGGACCGGAGAGATGGAATCGGGAGGCAAAGAAGATGACTTGAAGAAGGTAACATTAGCCGAGACAAGGTAACGTCAGAAACAAGGGGAAAAACAACTATAACCTTTTTGGGACCTAGTGTAACTAAAGAAGACACACATAAGGGACAACGCTGAGAGTTTGTCAACATCGGGAGAGAGATTATGGACAAAACAAGTGGACCCAAAGATACGAGGGGGAAGGGAATTAATAGGTTGATGAGGAACCAAGACGAAATGAGGGACCTGGTTATCAAGTATAGAGGAGGGCATGCAATTGCTAAGGTAGCATGCAGTAAGAATAACATCGCTGCAAAAACAGAAGGGGACCTAACCATGAAGCAAAAGGGTCCCAATTGTTTCGATACGGTGCCAATTTTTGCGTTCGGCAACGCCATTTTGTTAAGGGGTATGAGCACAAGATGTTTGATGGAGAATGCCATGAGAGGTCATAATGGTTTGAAGTGGCTGAGACAAGTATTAATGTGTATTATCACTACACAAAGTACAAATAGGGACACCTAATTGGGTTTAATTTCCTGATAAAAGTTCTGAAAAATAGAGAATAACTCAAGATTTTGCATTAAAAATAGCCAAGTACAAAGAGAGCAATCATTAATTAAAGTAACAAAATACTTTGACCCTAAAGTGGAAACAATACAACAAGGACCCCATACATCAAAGTAAACTAAAGCAAAAGGAGACGATGCTCAACTACAGACTCAATCTGTGTTTCCCGATTTAACAGGATTCACAAGAAAGACTCAATAGCTTAGAGAGGCACAACACCAGGATGACCCAACTAAGCATGGATGGTAAGAGGGGGAATTCGTGGCAGAGCAAACACAAGAAGGGGTGGAGAGCTTGTAAAAGTCATGGAATTCACATCCAGTGCCAATCATCTGTCTTGAACTCCGATCCTAGAGAATAACAGAATCTTTAGTAAAGGTAATCAAATAGTCAAGAGAATGTGTCAAACTACTAATGGAAAGCAGATTAAATGGATACCCAGGGACATACAGGACTGAATCAACTGACAACAAAGGGAGGGGATTGGCAATACTAGTCCCTTAAGATTGAGTCTAGGACCCATTAACTAATGTAGCAGTAGGCAAATAATTAGAGGTAGAGAGTTTGGAGAAAAGGATCTTATTTCCAGGGATGTGATCGGACGCACCATAATGTAGCAGTGGAACCAGAGGACTGATGTTCCACAAAACACCTAAAAAAATCAGCATAGTTAGCAGGAGATGCTCTAGGTGATTTTGAGGGCTCAGTTGTGCCTAGTGGTGGAGTAGTCAGTGCAACATTCGCAGAGCAGGGAGGATGGCCATTTAAAGTCCAGCATCTATCAATGGTATGGCCCAAGCACTGACAATGATCACATTTAGGGCTAGGTTTGAAACTAAAGGGACCTCCACGGGAATGGCCATGACTGTTGTTCTAAGAGACAAGAGAGGAGAATTAGTAGTTTGCTTAGCCAAAACCCAAAGCAATGTAGACTAGGACATGGAAAAAGTATGGACAGTAGGAGAGCCCAGAATCTAATCACGGTTGGTAGAGTATTCCGGAGGCAAACCATAGAGAGCTAGGAGCATAAAGAAGGTACTCTGTTGCACAAGCTCCTTTGTCAAGGTCACTGCCGGAGGCAACATTTCATTGATGTCCTGGAGTGCGCCATAAACCTTATCCAGATAAGCAAACAAGGCCATCAAACTTCCTCGGGGAAATGATACTGATAAGATCATGACAAACCCCATAAAGTCACTAAGTGTCATTAGTGTAAAGAACCTAGGCTTGCTCCCAAACAGATTCACAGGTGAGATGAGCCTAGAAGATCTACTTTAAGGACGAATGGATGGTGGATTTAATCACACTGCACAGTTGGGCATCAATCTTCCCCCACTTGGGACGGTTAGCTTCAAGCACATATTCAGCTTTCTGGGTGAGATGGCCTTTGTATCCTTGACCAATAAGCCAGAGCTTGACATCAGAGGCCCAAGTATAATAATTACTACCATCCAATTTGTCAATGGAGAGAGGGGCATTGATGTAGTTGGTGAAAATAGAAGTTTTGGCCTTTGGAGGATCTGTTTGACCAGAGGTAGCAATGGGTCAGCACAATACCCAAGAAAAAAGGTGAACAATACCAGAAAATGGATCTAGAATGGAGGAACAGTACCAGAGGTCTGCGAATGGATTTATAATTTCTCTCCAAGCTTTCATACCTCCCTAAACTGCTATTAAGTCTCCTAGCTTTTCCAAATTTAAAACGAGAACAAGTAGGTAGAATTGAGAGACAGACAAAGGTAGAAAGGTGTTCAACAAGTTAAGCCACAAGCATGCAATTGCAGCTAGATTAATAATGAATTTTGGATCAGAAAAAAGTCTTAATTTTTTTCAGAATTTCCCTTTCCCCCAAACTTAATCCTAATCACACCCTCTACACAGTCAAGCTGCATTTCAGCTTTGGATCCCACAAGTATCAGGAACTGTCCTAGAAGTACATAGAAGGAACCTAAAAGTATCTAAAACAAAGTATTTCAATTATTAAAATACCTGATACATATCCTCAAGCATCCAATGACTATCATTATCTAATTCCAATTCAATTCAGCAGCATGCAAAGGGATTTGTCATACCCATTCTTCATATCCATTGAAAGTATTCCAAAATTTTAGAAAATCATTGCTACAGCCTATAGAAGTGTCGTTCCTCTATTAAAAACTTGAACACAATAAAGGACAGTTTAAGGTATTAAAGCCAGTCTTAATGTCTATAGTTAAAACCTCTTCCGCAACCCATTTAAACTTAAGTTCAGGCAGGTACAGACTTTCCTATGGTAAGCAAACCTCTTTCTTTGCAGTAATGCTAAACAATGATCACAAAAACACACCACTTTAAGAATCTAAACATTCATCTCTTGAGACGCTGATAAGGTTCAATGTTGATGAGTTGAGGAGCCTCATTGAAATTTGAGCATTGCAGCATCTTCTCCCCCTCCCCTCCCCCCTAATTGTGTCAGCATCTGTTCTTTCTTTCTCTTGTGGAACTGGCAAAGTAAAGAACAAGTATAATATATAAAAGATAGAACCTGAATTCTGCTATGAAGTGATATTTTCCTATGCACTGTTTGTAATGGCAAACATCGGCTTTAAAAATTGCTCTTCACTGCTACCTCCTTATCACATGCTTGGCTACAAAATTTTGGCTTCTACAAGGAAACTCCATAATACGTTTTAAAAAATTAGACAACCTAGAGATACAATATTGACGTACTAGGCAGACTTAGATCGGATCAGCTTCCAAACCTTAAATGTCCTCAAACAGTTAACATGGCATAGCGCATAATTCTTAGTTCCAAAAACGACCTTAGAGTCACTCACCAGCTTCCTTAGCCAAGCCCATCCAATGAAATAGGTCGGTCAATGCCCCAACTACACCCAAACAATTCACATTCTACCTAAACAAACAACCAGCATCAAAATTGTTTCCCTCTTTACAAAAACAATGAATTGTATTACACCAGACCAACATCAGCTAGATGATGAGAAAGTGTCCTTGACCAATTTATTACACACAAATATTTAGATGGCAGTAGAAAACATTGTTATAAATCAAAGAACATCTTCAAAAGCAAATTTTAACATTCAATCAGACTATGGGAACAAGAGAAACTTCCTGACCCCTGATATCATGCATCATATGAAACTATTTTGCCTGCATGCATGTATGAAAGTGCAAGTGCAGGAAGAAAGGAAGAAGACTCGAGGTATTCAGCAATCTGCATCAATGTTTATACTTACAAACTATAATATCAAGGCAGCTAGTTCCTTTATTCTCGGAAAACACAATATATTGGATAATTGAGTAAACTTTTTTTCTAGAAATGGGATATTAATTAATTCAAACAAACCAGGATATCAAACTATCAACACAAGAGCAAAGACCAGAAGGTCTGGAACGCAGTATATATAAACCGACCATTTTAGTTGGTCCACAACACCAATTGGGAAAGAGGAAAAGGCCAGCATCTTTATATTTACTGCTCCCTTCCATCTCTGTAGCCATTGAAAAATATACTTTTTAAACAGAATCTTTAAACCCTTCTGCTGGGCACATACATATTCTTTAATAGAAAAAGCTGGAATACTGAGCATGATGCAGAAATGTGTAAAACGCTCCAGCAAATATCTTCTATAACATAGCAGTTACTTTCTTAATTGTGTTATGGAACTGCCTTTGACCAGCAATTAGACATGATATGCAACTTTTGTTAGTAAATTTTAAGTTGTTATCTGCTAGATGGCAGTTAACAAAACAAATGGTGCAGAAAAGGAAGGTGCGCATTTAGAGATGAAGTTCAGTATACGTGTAACATTCAGGTATTACTTCTGTTTTAGTATTTTTTTTAAAAAAAAAAAGCATGGAAATTTTATATTCATTTATCCTGTGTTGATTTAATTATTCATTTAATTTTAAATATTTAGTTAGTTAATTTAGTTAGTAATTGGTGAAATAATCAGATTTGGAGTATGAGTAAGAAACATATACATGTGAACACTTATTTATACACGTAAACAATTTATAATGTAAATTCAAAGGATAAGGCATATAAAGATATATGTATTTTTTTATTAATTAATGGGGGTGGGATTTTCCACTAACTACTCATACTACCAAGACACTTAACACCATTCAGCAACACACACACACACACCTACATGCAACTTGACACACACACCTCACTTATACACTGCCAGCACCAAACACTCACACATATTCACTTCAGGAAAATAGGGAGAGAGAAGAGAAGGAAATCCTTCTCTGGTTCAAGAGGAAAGAAGCAAAACAACCAAGAGCAAGGGATGCATGCCTAGGATTTTCTATTCCTCTGCTATCAGCATTGAAGAACAAAGTGAAGCTGGTCTTGTGGGCTTGCTGTCAAGCCATTCCTGTAACACTCTATGTTGGTTGAGTCTCGGGTTGGCTAGGCATTGAAACAAATTCCTAACATTTCTTAAGCCTCATAACAAGGTAGATAGTGAATACAAGTTGCATTATATATATCTGTTTTATGTCATTGCATGCATTTTTATTAAGCAAATCATTTTATAGTTGCTTGTTCTCTGTTTATGGTTCTTGGGTATGCATGATTTATGCTATGTGGGACCAAGATTAACCCAAAAGGGTGGTTAATTCCCTATGTACTGGCCAGTTGCACCACAGGGTGCTAGTATCCAAGATTTATACACCATAGGGTGTTAGAAATTTTATTCTGAGTAGGTTGAACATAGCACTGTTCAATAAAGATTTTTCATTGGCTGCTGTTTGAAGTTTTAAAAGAAAACTGGAAGTACTTGTATTCAAGAGAAACTATTCTACTCATGATTATTCTAATTATTCTAACTAGCTACTGAGATAATTCTATCTCACCTTTAAGTTTTTGTAACTTCCAGGTCAAACTAATTTCCCTAGCTCCAAGGAACGAGTTAAAGGTTAACCATTCAAGTCAGATTCTGCTGCTGATGTATATAGTTATGTACCAGATTTTGGAAATGGAATATTGATACTCGAATGCTTTCTGTCTTGACAAAACTGGATATTTTGAGGGTTGTAAATTGTGTTAATGCAGAAGTATGTAATTTAAAATATGAATCTCGCAGAGAATAGTGTTCTGAACCCTTTATGAAGTATAGTTTGGTATGTACTTGTATATGTTATGACCAAGATTGATGCATAAGTAGTAAAATGGAAACAGCTATACATGCTCCACTTATCATGTTATAACAGAAAACTACACAGCAATGAATTGATAAGGTTTCAATAGAATTCTGGTTTTAATAGTACCAAAGAGAGAGGGTGACTATATCCAATCTCTGTCCTATTTGAGTGGAGTTATAGTATATCTACTTTAGGAATAAAATGGGGACCACTCTTGTCCAATTCTGTAATCAATTAGAAACCCCATGACCAAATGCTAGGACACAGTTTGAACCACCCTCTTAGACTATGTAATGTTTCTTAGTTAGCTAGGTGTTACAATACGCTTAAGCAAATTTTTTAAAAGCAAAAGAGTGAATCGAGCATGTGATCACTACCTGGTCGATAATATCATCCAAAGGATTATTTGGAAGATCCAAAGTACGAATGATCTCTAATATTTTTGTCTTGCGCTCCAAGGCTGCGTCATACCTGTAATAAGTTCATAAAACATTCATCACTTCCCTACTCTTTCATTTTCTTTCTTTTTTTCTAATTTTGGATAATAAAAGATAATGTGCCTTGCAGTTTCTTTTGTAAACCAGTTATTCAACATAAAATGATAATTAATACCATTAAAATCAGACCTCAAGAACTCAAAAGAAAAATGAATAAATTATAAACCTCTTCTGAAGTTCAGTTATGTAGGCATGTCTTGCTTGAAGATATTCATCTGTTTTTTCCTTGCACAAATGGCATGACCACTCTTCAGGAACAATATCACCAATTGGGGGTATCAAGCATGCTTGATGGACTAATTTACCACAACAGGAACATTGTAGCAATTTTTTCCTTTCCTGCAGGGAAAAATAAGAAGTGATTCCTGATCCCCAGCATCAAAACAATTTAAGAAAGTTCTTAAAAGATAATAGAAAAAAGATACCTCCTCAGTAGTGCAAATTTCACATATATGATACTCATCATCAGAGTCAGTAGATTCAAGAGCAGAGTCAGCTGCATCAACCCAGAAGAATCTTTATAAAATGCAATGAAGCAACCCAGCAAGTTTCAAATGTCTTCCAAAACCATCACATTCACACATCAGACTTTTAATAAAGATGCCATTAGAAGAAAGGAAAGGTTTTTTGTTAATAACAATGTTGCCTTAAGGGTGACATACCCAATTAAGAGAGGAGCAGATGCCATACACAATGAAGTGGACCAAACGAAGAAAAACATAACAGCAAATTGAAATTATCACACATCAATGATACTGAAGGGATAGATCAAAAGAGCAAAAAAGTAACATGACACAATGGTCAGTGTAAACTTAAGCTGAAACAACCCCTTTCTGACATCTATCATGCGAATTTAGACCCTCAATCAACTACTTTCAGCAAACAATTTCTCAGAAAAACCATGTTTCATACAACCCAAGTTTCAAATGATAACTAGAAAGTACGGGCTGATACTGTTTCTTGATATCTAAAACTACGTTTTTGAGGAAAACTTTGTTTAAAAGTGTCATATTGCATTCATTGGCAAGAGGAGGGTGTTTGCCATAGGAAACTATGCCATGATATGAAGTGTGACACAGAATATATGTGGTAGGAGAGGAATATACTCCACCAAATATATTAGGTTGGAGCAGAATGCTCACCCTAACTGCATCAGCAAAGCAGTATTTTGGTTGGAAAGGAATACCTGCATATTAAAGGCATCTCTTTGCCCATAGATTTGGTATGGGATAGGATTGTTTTATTGCTCTGTTCAAAGCTGTTTCAATGGTGTTTACATTTCTAAAGTGCAGAGACTGAACAGCCCTGTGGCAATTTTTTTTCTTTGTATCTTTTACCTTTCCTCTTTTGGAGGATAACTTATCCTCCCCCACGTTGTACTTTCCAATTTTTCTATCTAATAATATTTCCTTTTCTATCAAATTTACTCCTAAATGGAAGTAGCACTAGGAATTACTGCTTGCTATCTAAGACTAAGCAATTTCAGCAAAATCTACCAAAAAGGCAAACACCTTACTGCTTGGATTTAGAAGTGGAAATTGAGGACTGCATGTTGTGTTTGTGTTAGTAATTGTGTTTTATCCCAATTTATCTAATATCTTTAGTTTAACAAATTATCAAATATTAGATTATAGTTTCCAAAACAGATCAATCATTTCAAGTTAAACCGCTTAATGTTGTGACACTTTTGGGTTTCCCAAAGTAAATATATGTCAAATTAAACGGGGCTAATGTCATGTTGTCATGTGCTGAGAATTACCTTCCCTACTTCAACAGAACTTTGGACATTCATTTATTACAAAGCAATCTTATAGCAGCTCCTCACAATAGAATAAATATAATAACAATTCTTAATAATAAGCAATAACAGTTCTTAATGGAGTGAAATGTGTTTTCAGAAGACAAATCTTTTCTACAAAAGAGAAAGGTCTTCCAATCTATTATCATGTAAGACAGAAAGTGCACCAATTTCTTCCCCTTCTGGTACATAATTGTTAAGAGATAAAAAGTCATTCATGAGCCTGCACCTAACAACTTAGGCTGTTAGGTGGAAGCTCGGGAATGATTTTTTATCTCTAACACGTCCCCTCACGCAAGATCTCTTTGGGCTTGAAGCATGAACAATGCGCAGGCCCATTTTACCTTGTGCTGAAATTCAACTATATTTAGAAGAATGAGGGCAGCAAGGATCAATCTCCTGACGACTTGATCACAGAAACTCTAATATCATGTCCATGGTTGTCAAACTCGCGAGTTTAGGTAAACTCGTGGAGGCTCCACAAACTCGACTCATAAACTCGACTCGTAAGCTCGTAAGAGTTTACTTACTTCAATAATAATATTAAAAAAATATCATAGACCTAAACATAATGAAATAGTATATCCATAATCAACATTTAACATTCTAATTTAATAATGAAATATACAAAAGTAATAAAATATGATAGTAGAGATTAAAATCATACATAATAAGCAAATCATAATTTCATAACGTCAAACATTATGAAATAACAAGTCAAGAAAAAAAAAAATCCACTTATAAGCCAAGTAAAATAATAACAGAGGCAAAGAAGGAAAAATAGGAAGGATTTATTGGATTTTTGAACGAACACGTTGGCTTGGCTGGTACGGAGGACTAAGGAAGGAGGGAATAGAGGCTGAACAAACTAGAGGACTGAGGAGGACGAACCAGAGGTTGAAGCCGCTGAAAGGGGAGGACAAACGAGCACCTGAACAGAGACTTAACGTGCATGCGCGAGGGCGGCCAACGACGGAGCTTCATGCGAACTCGACGGTAGTGGCGGCCAACAATGGAGCTTCAAATAGCCTTTGGGGTTTTCGATCCCTAAGAAGCAGCTGCAACCTGCTGAGTATTTTGGGTAAGGTAAAATGATGTGTTTTGGTTTTTCTTCAGCAAATTTAAACTCGCAAAAATCGGTCTTGAAATCGCGAGTTCACCGATTTTACTCCGATTTCACCGATCCCTGACGAGTTTACAAGGGACCGAGTTTTCGAACGATTTGGCTCGATTTGGGTGGTGAGCTCGTAAAATCATCCGATTTTACGAGTTAACACTCGAGTTTGATTACCATGCATGTATGACTTTATATATCTAACAATAATAAATTAAAACGAGAGATTGACTCCAAAGGACCAAAGAAGAAAATTGATGGACCAATAGGGTGTGAAGAAACAAACTATGTGGTGTTTAAAGTCAAATCCTTAGGTTCTATTCTATTCAAAAGGGAAAAAAAAATCCCTAGTGGATAATTGGCTATAGTGCTTCCCTTTGGAATGTGCTTTTATTTTGACCAATTCACCATCCTCCACTTTTGTACTCTTCTCTTGTTGCAATAAATTCTTTCGTTTAGAAAGAACAAGAAAGCAATGATCACATTTTATAACCAAAAAATTGCATTTTTTGGAATAGAATAACCATTTCTTTATAACAAGACAATTAATTGGCACCCTTTATCATCCATCAAGAGGTGGAGACCAAGTCTATGATAATGCATTATGAAAAAGGGCCTAAATGTGCCTATGTACTTATAGGGCACTGATAGAAAACTGGTTACAAGATAGATAGAAACTGAATTCAGTCCCAACTGGAATTGATGTGTGTTTGATTTATGAACTTCTGTTACTGATTCCAGTGGGGAAACAGTATCAGAGATGAGTACACAAGGAAAAGGAAAGAAAATACAGATAGCCCAGGACTTTCAATTGGCCTGGTCTCTCCCACCCAATTTCCTCCTAATTCTCTAATACCTCTTCCGTCCCCCCCCCTCTCCCTCTTTATCTCCTTTCACTCCTAAAAGATTTCCCACACTCTCTTCACTCCACTTGTTTCCTGCCACGTCAGCTGGCAGTTATCCTGATGGAGCTCACAATCCATGCCTAATTGGGGTGATGATCTCCTATTTCCCACCACACCTCGCCTTTTGTACACCTCTTTAATAGGTGGCTGTGTGCTAACAGGAACATTCAAGAACCAGTGCCTCAAAGCATGCTTTTTGCAGATGATATAGTCCTAGTTGAAGAGTCGAGAGAAGGAGTAAATTGTAAGCCTGGTTTGTGGAGAGAAGCTTTGAGATTAAAGTTTCAGCTAAGTAAAAGTAAGATGGAGTATATGGAATGCAAGTTCAGTTAACAATGTTTTGGACGTGAAAATTCAAGACCACATCATACCACAAGTTGCATGGATTTGGTATCTTGGTTCTGTCTACAAAATTATAGGGAGATAGCTAGAGGGGTTGTAACACATAGGATTCAAGCTAGGTGGATGAAATGGAGAAATGCTTTAGGTCAAGTGTAATTTGTGATCACAAAGTGCCAATCAAACTCAAAGGAAATTCTACCAGAAAGCTATAAGACCAACGATGCTTTATTGTACTAAATGCTGGGCAGTAAAGTGCCAACAAGAGAAAAAATTAACGGTGGAGATGAGAATGTTGCGGTGGATAAGTGAACATACAAGAAAAGATAAGATTAGAAACAAATGTTTTCAAGAGAAAGTTGGAGTAGCACTTATTACTTACTGCGGAGAAGATAACAAAAACTCGCCTAAGGTGGTTTGGTCATGAAAAGAGACGATCAACAGAGGCTTCAATGAGTTGATCAAATGGAAGATAATGCGATTAATAGAGGTAGAAAACTTTACGAGAAACCATGAAAAAATACCTTGATCAAAATGGTTTTTTCTGAAATTTTGGTTTTTGATAGACCACAATGATGTCATTTGATCCATATAGCTGACCAAACCTAGTGAGATAAGGCTTGTTTGTTGGTTGTTGGAAAAAAGGCTTAATACAATATGCACCTGAAGCATAACGGGAACAAAGATAGGTACACAAGATTCATCAAATTTTGTTTCTTAGAGACTCACTTTCAGATTCTTCATCACTTTCGGCATCACTAGGAGGTTGCCACTTGGCTACTTTTCTGACCCTTCCTTTTACTGAAACACCAGGAGTTGCCGAGTGCCTCTTCCTTTGGAGCTCCTTTACACCATCCTCCCCTATAATAGAATTGCAAAAAGAACTAATAAATGCACAATAATGAAAATAAATGAGATGCATCTAGCAAAACAAGGCTAAAACCTGGGAGAAGTTCAGGCTTTTCTGGTAATGGGTAATTTTCTTCCACAAATTTTAGCAGCAATTCTCGAGGTCCAGAAACAAAGTCATCAAGTTCAGAACCCTATCCAAAACAATAAATAGAAAGCATGTAACAAAACTAAACTGCAGAAAACAGAAGTACTTTATGTGGACATTAAAACAGAATCCAAATACACACATATTTTGTAACAGCTTCCTCTGTCCTTGCTTCTCCAGTACTCTGAAGACCAATGACCACACACTTATCTTGAATTAATGCTTGCTTTGCTAGTCTCACAGTAGCAGGGACTTTAGCAGACATACACATGTGTCTAAAGAAACGCTACAGCAATACAAGGAGAAGTAACAAACAAAAGAATCAATAAAATATTTAGTACACATATGAGACGGCAAAATAGAAATTGAATCTTTGGGCACCACTCAAAATCTAATACCTGGTGGCTTGCCCAGTATAATCGCCATAGTTGACTAGTATTAGGTTTCTCATTTAGGAAGGCACTGGCTGACAGCAATTCTACTCGCAATTCTGCCCAAAATTCTGTTGCCTTTTTATACATGTCCTAAGTTTGATATGAACAATTAGATCATCAGATGAGAATATTGAATTCAAAGAATAAATGAATTAATCTACAGATAATATAGACGATTATATATTTTATAATTATATGAAAAGAACGTTAAACAGTCTGTTGCTCTACCAGAAGGAAAGAAACCAGTTGGATGCACATGGGTGTATACAGTAAAGTACAAGGCTGACGGGTCAATTGAGAGATACAAAGCAAGGCTGGTTGCCAAAGGTTTTACACAAACCTATGGGATTGATTACTTAGAGACCTTTGCTCCAGTTGCAAAGATGAATACAGTCAGAGTAATATTATCTCTTGCTGCCAATTATGGCTAGGAATTACAACAATTCGATGTAAATAATGCTTTTTTACATGGGGACCTTGAGGAGGAAATTTATATGGAAGTGCCACCAGGATATGATAAAAATGTCCCTGTCAATATTGTTTGTAGGTTAAAGAAGGCATTATATGGGTTGAAACAATCGCCCCGAGCATGGTTTGGGAGGTTCACTAAAGTTATGGCAACCTTGGGATACAAACAAAGTCAGGGTGACCACACATTGTTCATTAAACATACAACTTCAGGGGAAGTGACAATACTGTTGGTTTATGTGGATGATATCATAGTAACCGGAAATGATTGGAAGGAGCAGCAAGTCTTGAGTCAGTGCCTAGCAAAGGAGTTTGAGATAAAAACTCTTGGGAAGCTCAAATATTTTTTGGGGATTGAAGTGGCACACTCTAGAAGAGGTATTTTCATATCTCAACAGAAATATATCACAAATTTTCTCAAAGAGACAGGCAAGACAGCATGTAAACCCGTCAGTACACCCATGGATCCAAGTCTAAAATTGGGTAATGCAGAAGCAGATGCAGTGATAGATAAGGAGATGTATCAATGTTTGGTTGGGAAATTAATTTATTTGTCCCACACAAGACCTGACATTGCATATGCTGTAAGTTTGGTGAGTCAATTTATGCACTGCCCAAAAGAAGTTCATTTACGGGCAGCTCATAGAATTCTGCAATATCTCAAGGGAACTCCAGGAAGAGGAATTTTATTTAAAAGGAATGGAAATATGACTCTTGAAGCATATACTGATGCTGACTATGCAGGGTCAATTACTGACAGGAGGTCCACTGCCGGGTATTGTACATTCCTCGGAGGAAATCTAGTAACTTAGAGGAGTAAAAAGCAGAATGTGGTGGCACATTCTAGTGCTGAAGCTGAGTTTAGGGCTATGGCACAAGGTATTTGTGAGTTACTGTGGCTTAAAATTATTCTAGAAGATTTGAAGATTAAATGGGAAGGACCTATGAAGCTCTATTGTGATAATAAGTCTGCAATCAGCATTGCACATAATCCAGTTCAGCATGATAGAACTAAACACATTGAGGTGGACAGACATTTTATCAAGGAAAAACTTGATTGTGGTTTGATTTGTACTCCATATGTACCCTCACAGGAACAGCTTGCTGACATCCTAACCAAAAGGTTGTGCAGTCCAGCCTTTGAAAGAATAATATCCAAGCTGGGAATGGAGAATACCTATTCACCAGCTTGAGGGGGAGTGTTGGAAATAGAATACTTTTTAGTATCTCCTCTTCCCAAGTAGTTAGATTCATTGTATAGAAGTAGAATAGATGCAATGCTGTTGGAAATAGAATACTTTTTAGTATCTCCTCATCCCAAGTAGTTAGATTCATTGTATAGAAGTAGTTAGATGCATCTTAGGAATTATCTCTAGCATAATTGTTTGTCTTGTAACTTGTATTCAGCATTTATCACCTATGTAAATCTGTTATGTATAAATATATCATTCAGCTGAGTGCTCAATGTACTCAAGCACATTCAGAAAATATTTGTGTTATTGAGATTTTTCCACAAATTATATTACAGCTGAGTGGTGAAGGATGTATGGGTCATCCTCTCCAAGTTTGCAAACATTTGCCATCAAAGTGTTGAGCTTGACTTGTAGTTGGATGTGAGCGTAATTGGAATATTTTTGAACATGTAAATAGACGTCTAATGATTTTCCTTTACATAGTTTCATTTAGTGATTGTGAAACTAACATTTTTGTTTAACAATTATGTAATAGATTCATTCTAAGAAGAGAAGCAAGCTTGAGCATCAAAAGTTGCAAGACTTGGTTTTTGTTAAATATAACCAAGCTCTTAAAGAACGTTTTGATACCCAAGATGTGATTGATCCCATTCTCCTAAATAACATTGACAATAGTAATGAATGGTTAGTAGGAGAAATGGGTGCAGATGGAGAAGGTGCTGAAGATGAGTTGGTTTTTTATGATGATACCTTTAACTTGGAGGGGCGTAGCTGATATAATTGGGGCTGGTGCGCCTACAAAACATACTAGGCAGCAAGCAAGATTGAAGAAGAAAGTTACTTCAAGGCCTTCTAGCTCTAGGGGAAAGAAGCTTATATATGATGAAGAGGAATATGAAGCTAATGATGTAGAAACTGAAGAGGAGGAGGAAGAGATCTACAAGTCTAGTAGTGGTGAAAGTGACAATAAGGAGGAAGAGAACTTAGAAGATCTTGAATATGATGATTCCAATGGAAGAAAAACTTGTACTTACGTTTTGAATTTGAATGTTTAGTCACTTTAAGCCTTAGAGGCATAACTTAATTAGTATTTGGAGCTGTGTTTTCTTTTTCTTTTTTTAAATCTTGTGCTCCTTGATGACTTTTGTGGTTATTGATTTGTTAATTATGCCTTATGTTCATGGTGATTGTGTGTCTAGAGTCTAGAATTATGACTTTTGATTATTAATGATGAATATGTGTTTAATTTTGACTAATTTTATATTTTGAAGCATTTATACATGTATAGTATAGCATATTTTTTTCCATTTTTTGGGTGGAACGGCCATCCCTCTATCCTGCTATAGCATTTTTGGGGTCGGTTGCTACGCGCCGCTATCCGGGATTGACTACTATGATACTATTACCACATCACATAACTAACAAACAGCCTGCTGAAACTGGTTGATGGAATTCCGCTTTCTTTTGCTTAAACACTACTGATTAATTATTATTTTCAGATGCTAGCCAATATTTTACCAGATAATCTCCATCATTATTTCTTCTGTAGGACAATAACAGCTTCAGTAAAGAATATTCAACTGTGTAAGTAAACAAATCAGTGCCTCATACCATCATTTCATCTTCTAATGGTGCTTCAATAACTTCAAACTCAGCACCCTTGTAGCTAAGCGTCCGACATAAATACATTCCCCTGAAATGAGAAAATTGAGCAAAAGTATACATCTTTTATAAGTATATAAGTTTATAAGCCAGGGGGTTGGTGTGTATGGAAATATTATAACCTTGCTTTCATGTCCATGGCAACTAGTTCTAGAGCTCCAACACCCCCTCTATCAAGAGCACCTGGATGTATAAATTCAAATATGTCAACTTCAAACATTTAGGGGATGGGGGAAACAAACACATGTAGGCAACAAGTATATATGCAGAGATAGGAATAAGCAATTCTTAACATTCTATATAATGTAGCAATAGAGAGTTGAAATTAAACAATCAAAGATAAATACATGCAAAAAATGGTTATCAAACAATGTCAAAAAGCAATACATTAATGAAAATAAATACATCATCAACTAGAGATGAATATTTCCTTCCTAAAAGGATGCAGCAGCAAGTATATGAAAGAAAAGAAGTCCAAAATGAATATAACCACAAATTTATTTTATGAATGAATGAAAAAGTAAAACTGGTTCAAAAAAATATCGCTAGCTATAATTGTATTTCATTAAAAAAAAAAAGAAACAAAAAGAAAACAGAAGAACGCTACCTAGAAATTCACGGAAATCAGAGAAAGAAGTCCCAGCTCCCCAAAGACCAAGTCGAACCATATAACCCATATTGCGAGGTTCGGATGCACCAGTAGCTGAGCAATAAACAACACGACCTTCAGGCAGTCGATCCTGGGAAATTAGATTGTAATAGTTCAGAGAAACCACATTTACTATCCACCATTTCAATGCTAAATATCGCAAAGTAATAATTTGACTTTAGCATACATAGGATGAAATTAGAGCAGAAGACATACTCTCAGAGAGAGAGGGCATAGAGGGAGGGAGAGGAAGCCAAAATTAGTAGATAATTGTATAGAAGTCACTCTTGTTTCAAAAAAAGAAAAAACACTATATATTACATTGACAAATATTGAGTTTCTATATGGCCTGAGGTTGCGGGGAGGGATGTTTGAGATAGTCAGCTTGTACAGCCTTTGTTATGACAGAGCAACATCCCCATCCAAACTTTTAACAACTACAAGAAGATCACTTCTATTACCTTACGCATGAACCACCAATATCCCCTTGATGCTGTTAAAAGTAATTAGTTGCTTTGCTTGTCTACTTTACAATCTTATCAAATAGTCAAAAGCTTAGGGCCTATATGAAGTCTGATAATTTAAGTTATTTTAAGATAAAAAGAGCTTTCCAACCCCTCTGCAAATCCACAAAAGAAACCCCTCTCAAAATGCCATGGGCAGAAAGCCAATAACATAGCTCTATTGAAAAAAGATACAATGGCAACTTCTGACTGAAAATTCTAGTGTTACACTCATGCCAAATACACTACACACAAACTTAGCAGACTTCCACAAGGCCTTGCACTTCTTTCCTCTACCAAAAGACTTCCACAAGGCCTTGCACTTCTTTCCTCTACCAAAAGACTTCCACAAGGCCTTGCACTTCTTTCCTCTACCAAAACCATAAAAATGAATGAACAGAAAATGCTTCGATGAACCCAGACAACCCAAGTGCTAATCCGTGATACCAAAAAGTATATTCCAAAGCTGCCATCCAACCTCACCTCACAAAATGGATAATGGTAGAGTAAGAATAGAGTTCTTCAGATTAGTTATGAAGAAAGAAATGATGTAATCCATACTGCAGGATTGTCTTTCCAGACCATAAATTACATACCATAAATACTCAATCTCCAACAACAACCACCAAGCCTCCCACTACGTAGGGTCGGGTACATGAATCAATCGATGCCATTGGGCTCTATCAAAAACCCAATTTTTAGTAAAATCATTTAGAGCGATGTATTTTTTAATAGTTTCTAATAATATTTTCTTAGGTCTTCCTCAATCGTTTTAATCGGACTATCTTCAATTTGATCCACTTTTCTCCATGGAGCCTCTATTGGACTTCTTCTCATATAGGGAATCAAAATGCATTGCTGTTGTGGACTGCACCGCACCTGCATCACCACAACAGCATCTGCATCACCCCGCAATTGCAGGATGAATTAAAATCGCAAAAAAATACCGCACCACAACGGAACGGTGATGCGGCTGTTTTGATTTAAAAATGAGCTTTTTCAGTAGAAGATAGGTCTCTCTCCCTTTTTTCCCCTTCACCTCTGCCATCACGCCGACATCCTCCCTTCCAGTGAGCCACCACTGCCGCCATCTTTTCCGGCCGAACAAGATCCACTTGCATAGGGGAACCAGTGCAGCACTGCAAGCATCAGCTTCCGGTCATCAAATGCTTTTCTGGTAAGCTTTGAGCCCAATCCCTCCCCCCTCTGACTTTGACTCTGCTGATTTGAGGCTGTGGTGTGTTTGGGTGTGGTCGTTTGGCTGAATCTTGTTAGGTATGGCTCTAGAGTGGGTGGGTACAATATGATTTTGCTTCTTTGGTTGAATGTGGCTGCCTCCCTCAACATATCCCCTCTGTTAGCATTCAGTGGATAGGGTTTGAGTGAAGAAGAAGGTAGAAAGCAAAGTGGGGTTTTGGGCTTACTATTGGGTGGGTCGAAGCTAATCTTGGGGTTTTTTTTTTTGATAAATTAATTGAGTAATTTGCTAATCAAGTGTGCCAAATAACCTCTAATTCAGTAGGAATTATTTTATAAATTAATTAGGTAATTTGAACTTGACTTAATTTTTAATTACCAAAGGAGCCTTATACCCAATCACATACTCTTAAAAATATATATATCATATCACCATATAGTTATTTTTATAGATACATTTATTTAAAATTTTCTTATAATTACTATCAATTGCCAAAACAATCACGGTAAAAAATTATCTTCTAGATGGTACAAAGTCTTATTGAATGAACAAAAAGTTATTAAAGATTATAAATAAAGATGAAGTGAGCGTTACAATAATTATAAAAAAAAATTAACGTCACAACCCGCATCGCAGTAGCCGCATCGCCCACAATTGCAACAATGGCAACGTAACCGCAACCAGAGCCGCAATTGAAAACATTGTTCTCATATGACCAAACCTCCTTAGGCAACAAGTTTATGTGATCTTATCAATAGGCACTACTCCAACTTTATTTCATATACATTCTTTCCTAATCTTTTCTTGTGCGTTCACTCATCCACCTCAACATTCTCATCTCCGCTACACTTATTTTTCGCTCTTTTTGGCACTTCATTACCTAGCATTCACTACCACAAAGCATCGCTGGTCTTATAGTTGTCCTGTAGAATTTTACTTTGCATTTGATAGGCACTTTGCAATCACAAATTATGTCTAAAGCATTTCTCCATTTCATCCACCCAGCTTGAATCTTATGTGTGACATCCCCATCAATCTCCACATCACTTTGTAAGATGGATGCAAGATCCCTAAAGTGTGCAACTTGTGGTATGATGTGTGATAATAGCCTAATTATACATATTTTTCCTACAAAAAGTAGGCCTTATTATATCATTATGCAAGTTAATTCTAGTGATTTTGTGACATTATCGATGATTTGTTAAGAGAAACCAACAATTAAATAATCGCGGTAAATTGCAAGAAATACAAAGGAGGATAAGATGAACAGAGTAAAAGTTTTGGTTCAAGGAAAAGGCCATATAAGGACAAGATAAGGCTGTTATGATGCACGGATACTCCAAAATTAGTGTCGTATTCATATCGTACCCGTATATAATACAGATACTCGTATAATAATGCTGCATTCGTATTTTTGTAATATCCCTGTTTTTTTTCAAATACCTATCATCCTCAAGATACTACTACTACTAGAAATATTTAGAATATGGATTCAAGCCCTGTTCTCACCAATTACCTCCCTTAAAATATATTCTCACTCTTCCAATCTTCTAATCCTCAAAATCATAGTAAATTTGTGAGGAATTTCACAGATTTTAAAGTTTATTTTTTTTACATCTATAAATATGAATTTATTTTATTCCATATGCATTGTCGTACCCGTATTCTAATTTTTTTAAAAATTAATGTATTTACATATCGTATCGCATCGAACTAAAAGAAAAACTAAAAGGGAGGAACGGCTGGTAGAGAAAAAGGCTAGCAGAAGCAGTGCAAGAGGACTGACGAGAGAAAAAATGCAAGAAAAAAACAGTGGAGATAAGCTGCAAACAAGGAGAACTGAGTGGCACAAAAATAGCAGACCAGAATAGAAGAAAAGAGAGCTGAACTGATGCAGCGGAGATTTGAAGCCATGAAAAAACAGAACTGGGCATTGCATTAGAGGACGAGAAGCATGTAAACAGACCATTATGGTGAATGATGGGTGTAGGTCCTTGGACCAATTTTTGATGATTAGCTTTCATGGTTTTGGTAGGAGAAAAGAGGCTAATTTTTTTGTGGCCAACCGCAATCTATGCTACACTTTGGTGTATATGGTTGGAGCATAATTCTCATATCTTTACAAAGGCTTTTTTGGCTCAACAGCTGATTTGGGATAAGATTAGGCGTTTGACTTCTATTTGGTGTAAAGCACATGGTTTTTCTAAGGGGGTTTCCCTAACAGATATGTTGAGGGATTGGGCAGGTTTGTTCCATTGATATGGAGGATTCCTTATCCTCCAAACTCATTGTAATTTATTGTCTTCATCTTAATGAATTTCTTCTAGCAGTAAACAGGGAAGAAGACAGTGAGTTATCATCCCTAAAACTCAGTATGTCTAACTAAATTTTTACACTAAGGTGATGGTGAAATCTTATTAATTTTAGCAGAAACTATGTCAGATAGTTACCCAGACGATGAGCTTCAATGTCTTACTGTATTTATTTTCCCTCACAGTAGTATGAAATAAATTTCTAGATGAGTTTAATTTTAATCATGCTTTTCTCATGCTTTGAATTTATATCAGCTGCCTGGGTAGAGACTTTAATTATTGGATATCTATTTTGATTTCTAGGTGGAGATACAGGAAAGTATAAACATGCAACTTATTATTTTTTAGCATAATTGATAAATCTTCTGTGAATACATGCCATGCCAATAGATTTTCATTTTGACAAAATATCTGGGTGGGAAATAATATCAGATATAGTTGACATTAAAGTTAGTCAAGGTGGATTACGTACCCTAGTCTTATCGCATTTTGTCAAATTTCTATCTGCTTATGTTAATTAGGTTAGATAATTGTTTTATAGTGTTTAATCGTTGAGTCTTAAATTATAGTTGTTTTAGTCTTTCATTGAATTTTGGCATTTTTAAATCCACAACTATTATCACTTTTGCGTGACTGGATTAGAGATATTTTTCATTGGTATAAAACTTAAACTCTAAGTTAGTGTGAAATCGACCTCATACTTGTTCAATTGAACTGACGTATGATTCGTGCACTTGTAGGTTATTTTAAAACTTACAAAAATACACAACAATGTGATCCCCAATTTTCACCTCGAAAACATTGCTAACTCGCGTCTCACTGAACTTGCTTTCCACATACTCCATCTTACTTCTACTAAACCAAAAACCCTTTGATTCCAAAGCCTCTCTCCTCAACTCAAATTTAGAATTTATTCCTCTCAACTCATCAACTAGAACTATATCATCCGCAAAAGAAAAAAAAATGTCCAGTATAATGAACATTCAATCTCCAAAAGAAAAAAAAACAATTAACACATATTTAAAGGTTCATTTCAACCTACATTGCAATCTCCATGACCATATAGTGCATCTACTATTAATATTTAATAAACAACTTCAGGAAGCTCACTAATTGAGCCCGATCCCAATGGACCTACTCCACTCTGTCTAAAAACAAAAGATAGAAGCACAATAGGTATTGGTTATAGTTTCACACCTCCAATTTGCCGATGCTATGATTCTTTTACTGCAGGGTTATCAATAGCACCTGGAGCGGCCGCTATCGCGGCGGAGCTTGGCAGAGCAGACCCAAAACGCACATAGCTGCACGTCGCGGAGCAGCTCATCGTCACGGGGTGGAGCGCCCGTTGCGGATGAAATAGCGGCCATTGCCACCGCTACACTGAAACAGAGAGTGAATCTCTCTTTTGCCCCCACTTAATGGACCATTTGAGGGAGATTTTTGTCTCCCAGGCCCATCGTGCAACACCCAGATTTAGGGTACCCCAGCAAAGCCTCTTCCTCATCTTTCTCTCTCTGTTCAGCGCCGATCCACCCACAGAAGAGGTCCTCTGACCATTTTCGCACCCACAGAAGGTCCTCTCACCATTTTCGCACCCCCTCTTGCTCTGTCTCTTCCCCACTCTTGCTCTGTCTCCACTCTTTCCTTTGCTCTGTTTCAAATCATTTTGAGCAAGCTCTTGCTCTTGCCAGACGGCCCAGACCAGCCCTCTTCCACTGCCAAGAAAGGAAAAAATATTTCTTGGCCTAGCCCATCCATGGCATCATCCCAATCACCGCTGCACAGCACTTCCTCTTCCTCATTGGTAAAGCCCACTGGTGAGCATGTTGATATTGGATGGCAGTGGAATATTTTGAAAGATATAAACAATAAAAAGGCTGTCACATGTGATTTTTATCTTAAAGTGACCAATGGTGGGATTACTAGAGCAAAGAAACATCAACTTGGTGTGAAAGGTGATGTCAATGCTTGTAGAAAATGTCCACCTGAGGTTAAGCAATTGTTGTTGGATGCTGCTAACAAAAAAAAGTGACAAAAGTGCATATAACGATGAGTTGCAAGAAGAGGAGGCTGAAGAGGAGGATGAGTTGCAACAAATTTGCAGTATTAGAAGTGGAAAAAGAAAGGCATCATCATCAAGTGACACCCTTTCCACTACCAAGAAAGGAAAAAATGTGAAAGGCCCCATGCATTTACTCCTCTTAAAAAGACCAGAAGAATCTCTTAAATTATCAAAGGCTGAAAAGTTGAGGCAAACAAGCATCAATGATGCGTGTGATAAAGAAGCTAGGGCTAGAACTATTCAGTATATAGCTTGGTTTTTTTACCGAGCAGGAATATCATTCAATGTAGCCAATTTGAAATGCTTCAAGTTGATGGTTAAAGCTATTAGAAACTATGGCCGACACCAAAAACCTCCAAGTTGTCATGAATTGAGGGTTCCACTCCTTAAAAAGGAATTGGAGCACACAAAGGAAATGTTGAAGGGTCACAAGGAAGAATGGGTAAAATTTGGTTGTTCAATTATGTCAGATGCATGAACTGATAGGAAGAATAGGACCTTGATTAATTTCATGGTTAATTGTCCATCCGGGACTATGTTTGTAAAGACCATTGATGCTTCTGGATTTGTAAAGACTGGGGACAAGCTATATGAGTTGTTAGATGCTTTTGTAGAGGAGATTGGAGAGAAGAATGTTGTTCAAATTGTAACAGACAATGGCAGCAACTATGTGTTGGCTGGTAAGGTTTTCTTAATTACATTGCTTAAAAACATTTTACTTGCTTCAACCATTCACCATTCATTGAAGTTCCTCTAATTTGGTCTTAGGTAAATTATTACAAGCCAAAAGAAAGCATCTTTATTGGACTCCATGTGCTGCACATTGCGTGGACTTGATGTTAGAAGACATTGGAAAGCTTCCCCAAGTGAAAAAGACAATACAAAGAGGCATATCCCTTGTAGGATTCATTTACAACCATATATGGGCCTTAAATGCGATGAGAAAGTTCACAAACAAGACGGAATTGGTTAGGTATGGGGTCACAAGGTTTGCAACAACCTTCCTTACATTACAAAGGCTGCACAAACAAAATAATAACCTTAGAAAGATGTTCACATCAGAAGAATGGTTGAGATCTAAGACATCTAAAGATGCTAAGGAAAAAAGGGCTACTGAGACTGTACTCATGACTTCATTTTGGAATCATGTTGTTTATACTCTCAAAGTCATGGGGCCTCTAGTGCGTGTTCTTAGACTTGCTGATAATGAAAAAAGGCCAGCAATGGGTTATATATATGAAGCAATGGATAGGGCAAAGGAAGCTATGCAAAGATCCTTCAATGGAAATGAAAGCAAGTACAAGGAGATATTTTCTATCATTGATACAAGATGGACTTGCCAGCTTCATCATCCATTGCATGCAGCGGGTCATTTCTTAAACCCCTCTTCTATGCAAATCCTCAAATTGAATTTGTTTCAGAGGTTATGGAAGGACTTTATAAGAGCATTGAGAGGCTAATACCAACAGAAAAAGGGGTAGATAATGTTACAAAAGAGTTGCCATTATATAAGAGAGCTGTAGGCATCTTTGGTATGAAGGCTGCAGTAAGACAAAGGAAAAAGTTGGCTCCTGGTAAGTAAAAGTGAATTTTTAGATAAATTAAATTACATTAACAATTCATTTTATTAGTAATTGCTTATGGCATTGCAGCTGAGTGGTGGAGGATGTATGGACCAAGTACTCCAAATTTGCAATACTTTGCTATAAAAGTATTGAGCTTGACTTGTAGTGCATGTGGATGTGAGCGTAATTGGAGTACTTTTGAACATGTAAGTAGATGACTGAAATGATAGTATATTTTATTTAGTTTCATAATTCATTTCATGAAATGAAACTAACACAATAGTTTATGTTTTAATTATACAATAGATTCACTCTAAGAAGAGAAGCAGGCTTGAACATCAGAAATTGCAAGACTTGGTTTTCATCAAGCATAATCAAGCACTTAAAGAGCGTTTTGACAACCGTGACGTGATTGATCCCATTGTCCTAAATGACATTGATGAAAGTAATGAGTGGTTAGTGGGAGAAATGGGTGGAGATGAAGTTGCTGCTGAAGAGTTGGTCTTTGATGATGATACTTTGACTTGGGGAGATGTTGCTAATGTAGTTGGGGCTGGAGAGCCTATAACATACACTAGGCAGCAAACAAGAATGAAGAAAACAACTTCAAGACCTTCAAGCTCTAGGATAAGGATTGAAGAGGAAGAGGAAGAAGAGATGGATGATGTAGAAACTGAAGAAGAAGTGGAAGAGGCCTTCAAGTCTAGTAGTGATGAAAGCAACGATGATGAAGAAAACTTGGAGGACCAAGATGATGACTTTGATTGATATTGATTGCTTTCTTGTTTAATGCTTAGCTTATGCCTTAGAGGCTTAGACTTGTTTAGGATTTGGTGTTGTACCTTGTTTCTAATTGTATTTGATTTAAACTTGTTATTTGATTATGCTTATTAGACTTGTTATTATTGGTACTTTAAGTTTTAAGTATTAATTATGTGTATTACAAATTTGTGAATTTTTTAAATTGCATCCACTATCTTCGGTGTAGCGGTCGCTTCGCAATCCGCTATGCCACGATAGCGCTTTTGGAGGTGGGCGCTCCGCGCCGCGTTCTGCCATTCACAACCTTGTTTTACTGAAGGTGGATGGTGATCCTTTTGTTGATGTGCTTTCTAAACTTAGGTTTTTTAGGCTATTTCTGGTTTATTAGCATGGCTAATAGCGGGTTGGCATGATAGAATCTGGATAATCAAGCCCTTTCTTTCTATGCATATGTGGCTGGTTGCCAGGTTTTCCAGTGTAAGTTATTTGGGAGTTATTTTGGGTGGCAATCCTCGAGCTTCTTTTTGGGAGATTGTGAAAATGATTCACAAGATCTCTCTGTGCCTAAAAAGTTGGAAGGGTGTTTTTGCTTCCTTTGGCGGTCAGATTACCCTTATCCAAACTTATTTGTCAAGTAATCTCCTCTACTATCTCTCACTTCTTCGAATCCCAGTAGGAGTGGCTCAAAGAATAGGAAAAATCATGAGGTACTTTCTTTGGTTTGATGTGATCAAACAGAGAAGAGACCATATTGTTAGTTGGAGATTTATTATAGGCCTAAGGATGAAAGAGGATTAGGTCTTGGGAATCAAGTATCTGAAAAACATTGCTTGAGGGCCCAAATGGCTATGATGTTTGCCATTAGAGACGAATTCTTTGGGGCACCAAGTGACTTAGATTTTAGAGCAAGTATGGTCTCAATTACATTGGGTGGGATGTCAATCCAATGATCATTGCAACTCACGCTAGTCCATGGAAGTTTATTTCCCATGAATATGTTTCTTTTAGACCACTGGTTTTAGACCTTTTTTAAATTTTGAGAATACTTCATATTTTGTTTTGCCTCTGGACTTATGCTACAAGCATGGTAATCAAACTCGAGTGTTAACTCGTAAAATCGTACGAGCTCACCACCCAAATCGAGCCAAATCGTTCGAAAACTCGATCCCTTGTAAACTCGTCCGGGATCGGTGAAATCGGAGTAAAATTGGTGAACTCGCGATTTCAAGACCGATTTTTGCGAGTTTAAATTTGCTGAAGAAAAACCAAAGCACATCATTTTACCTTACCCAAAACACTCAGCAGGTTGCAGCTGCTTCTTAGGGATTGAAAACCTCAAAGGCCATTCGAAGCTCCACCGTTGGCCGCCTAGTTCGAAGCTCCATTGTTGGCCGCCGCTGCCGTCGAATTCGCATGAAGCTCCGTCGTTGGCCGCCGTCGTGCATGCACGTTCAATCTCTGTTCAGGTGCTCGTTCGTCCTCCCCTTTCAGCGGCTTCAACCTCTGGTTCGTCCTCCTCAGTCCTCTAGTTCGTCCTCCTCAATCCTCTGGTTCGTTCAGCCTCTATTCCCTCCTTCCTTAGTCCTCCGTACCAGCCAAGCCAACGTGTTCTTTCAAAAATCCAATAAATCCTTCCTATTTTCCCTTCTTTGCCTCTGTTATTATTTTACTTGGCTTATAAGTGGATTTTATTTTTTTTTCTTGACTTGTTATTTCATAATGTTTGACGTTATGAAATTATGATTTGCTTATTATGTATGATTTTAATCTCTACTATCATATTTTATTACTTTTGTATATTTCATTATTAAATTAGAATGTTAAATGTTGATTATGAATATACTATTTCATTATGTTTAGGTCTATGATATTTTTTTTAATATTATTATTGAAGTAAGTAAACTCTTACGAGCTTACGAGTCGAGTTTAAAAGTCGAGTTTGTGGAGCCTCCACGAGTTTACCTAAACTCGCGAGTTTGACAACCATGGGGCCTACAAGTTGTGTCTACTAGGTATTACTAAAATCTGGCTTCTGTTATCTTTCTTCCTGCTTTAGACAGCTACTAGTTTATACACTATAAATGTGCACTGTTTACTAGGCTCACCTTTTTGCAAAATATTCCAAAATAGTTATTATTCATATAAAGAAATAACAAAAAATATATGAGGATTAAAAATGGCACAAAAATTATATAAAAAGAAAAAGAAAAAACTATATCTTTCCCATGATTGAGCACCCACCTCAACATAAAATCAGAGAGTATTATTTAAAAAACAGAACAAATAATATTAGAAACTTTTGGTCATTATTCCAAGAGATTGGGAATGAAGAACAAACCTGGATGTCAAGTACTGCTTCTCCAGTTCGTGTTGGCTGACTACCAGATTCAGGGACCAAATTTTTTGCTTTGTGACACTACAATGAAGTCATTATCCCTTAGCAATGAAAGGTAGAGAAATATAATTGAATCCAAGAAATACTTGAATCATCACTTAACATCCTTCAAAATTAAACATGGGAAAAACCAGTTGACATTAGAAAATATTTCCATAGTAAAAGTTTCACACCTCATCAAAAATTACAAGACCATCAAACCCTGGTCCACACCACTGCACAAGTTGTTGCAGACGAGAACGACCTTTCTCAGAAGATGCTATGAGGCTATTGTATGTCAAGAAAACAACTCCCTCCCTGACCCCAACAGACTTTGAATCAAGCTTAGAATAAGGCAGTTTGTTCAAAGCATGCACTGGATAGAGGGAAAAAAAGAAAGATACTTCAATTCATAATAACATTGTTCTGCATAATATAGATAAAACAATTACGAGCACTTTTCAGATTAAATTCTACATAAATACAAACATCTAAAATGGACTACAAAAGGAGACTTCTCCCAAGAAGAGACTGTACAAACATGTAACAACAGTAAAGCTCTTCAGTCCCTTTTCATATCTACAAGGGACACTCCCTTAAATGACCATATGCCAAGCACCAAAGAGGTTCCACAAAAATAAATCTTGTCACAAATCTAAGCTTAAGGCTGAACAGAACACTTAAAATTATGAGCATTTCACTCAACCCAAATAAAACCAATGAACAGCATAGACAGCACAACACCATCACCATAAAGCCTTTCCATCCTTACTCCTACCAAAGCCCCAGAAGTTGATCATTAGTGATAGGAACCTAATTTTACTGAAAAGGAAATGGAGCCAAGCTCCTTACAGCAGAGAATGATTCTCTAAAAATTGACAAACAGAAACAGAAAAAGTAAATGATAATGCAAGCTCTTCGAGGGGCTTACTCTCTCCCACCCAAGTCCTAACCCAATTCTTGCCTGCCTTCCCTCTTCCCCTCCTTTCTCTTTTATACTAACTGATTTCCCGCTCTTTCTCTGCCACCTCAGCATTCTGTTATGCTCCCCCCATGAGCATGATTATTCTCCCTAACGTGCCCTCATTGTTTCCATGGACTAATCCACTGCATCCCTTCCTAACCCTCCTCCGTACACCATATTCCCAGGGGTCTATCAATACTTCCCCCCAAAAGATTCACCTTGTCCTCAAGGTGAAGGGCCAGGGAAGTATCCTGTCATAGCTCTAGGACTTCCTCCATGGTCCCATTGCGTGAAACATAATGGTCTAGTCCCCACTAGTGTCTCCATCATTTCCTTCTGCTGCTGCCTACCACCGTCACTAAATCCCAGTTGTTCTAAACCTTCTGAGTTGTTCATATTTATAGTCACGTTCTTCATGCATACAATGGAATTCTCACAAAAAAGAAATTGAACTCCTCCAATCAAATCAAGTTGATTCCCAAGAAACTTCAGTGGGCAAGGCTCGGACACTTTGTCAGGAATTTCATAGAACATGTTAGCTAATAAGGAAAGATGATCAAATGCAGAATCAGTTTTCTTACTTGGGACATTCAGCCCATTTATTTTGTTTAGGTTGAGTCCACTTCGAATGGGTGGAGGCCCAAGCACCCGGCCCAACCCCTGGTCCCGTCCTCTGTTCTTTGTGCCATGCCAATCTTCACTACTCTTTCATGATATTGGTAGGAACACATTGCCTTCTCCGTCAGATGCTTGGATCCAACCCCTTCTACAGAATTTCCAGCCAAACCTCCACTGTCTAGCCCCTCTTCGGATCGCCAATGATCTTCCACCCTTCTCCCATGGTTTCTAGTCATCCCAGCACCCTTTCCAGTCGCTTTCCCTTCTTCCTCCATCGTATCTCCCCTTGTGTTTTCCTCCCTGATCACAATAGGCTCAGTTCGACCTTCCCCATTCACAATAAACCCCGATCGAGAGCCATGGGTCACAGGTTGGGGGCGTACAGCTTGAGTTAGAATGTTCTCCTGCAGAGATTTTGGCCCAGCTTGGTTTGGGTCCACCATCCCAGCCATCGTTGTCAACAGAGCAGTTTGGGCCAAACCCAGTTTGGGTAGATAGGGACTCGGTACCCTGACCCAGTACCCTCCTTCCCATCTCTTCTATTCGATGAAGATGTTCATACTTTGGCCCCTTCTGATTTCCCTCCTCGACGAAGACGAAGGGTTCAAGCTCTTTAGAAACATTAGGATGATCGTGTGTTCCGATGCTGGTTTCGCAAAAACAGGTGTCGGAAACATCACCACCACCGTCCACGATCTGATCAGTAGGTGTTTGGTCATTGGGTTCGTCACTGACCTAGGTTTCTCCCATGACGTCTTGAGCGACTGGTCAAACCACCCTCTTCTGGTCATCCCTCGTGCTCTTGTTGGTTTGTTCCACTATTCCTTGCTGCTGATTTGGCAATTTTTTAGGGTGGTCCTTTGATGCAGCTATTTGGAATTCTTGGAGCAGAGTTGTTCGAAAAGTCCTCCATGAAAATTCCTTAATTCTAGACCCCTATTCATAGATCCATTCTAGGGCTCTTCCTTCTAAGCCATAGACTGCAACCGATAGCCTCTCATCATCTGGGATGTTGTTGATGATGTAATACCTCTCCACCTTGTAGATCCAACTATACGGATACGCTCCAGTGAAATAGGGAATCTTTATCTACTCCATTTTTAGTATGCACCACAGCTCCCAAGAATGGGAGCTCTTATACTAGTTGATAGGAACCTATTTTTACTGATAAGGAAATGGAGCCAAGCTCCTTACAGCAGAGAATGATTCTCTGAAAATTGACAAACAAAAACAGAAAAAGTAAATGATAATGCAAGCTCTTCGAGAGGCTTACTCTCTCCCACCCAAGTCCTAACCCAATTCTTGCCTGCCTTCCCTCTTCCCCTCCTTTCTCTCTTATACTAACTGATTTCCCGCTCTTTCTCTGCCACCTCAGCATTCTGTTATGCTCCCCCCATGAGCATGATTATTCTCCCTCACGTGCCCTCATTGTTTCCATGGACTAATCCATTGCATCCCTTCCTAACCCTCCTCCGTACACCATATTCCCAGGGGTCTATCAATTAGAAACTACTCCAAATTGTGGGGGCACACCCAAGGTTTATTAAACATGCCAAATAATCTACTCCACATGAATTTGGCTGTAGGAAAAAGTATAAAAAGTAAGCAGCCCTTTCAGAGTTAGAACAGCTGTCAGGAGATACAGCTTCGTGAGTTGTGAGGTCTCTGAATTTGCAATAAATCATTGGTATCTGTTGAAATTATAGGGAAAAGAGAGAAGAGTTTTCACTGATAGGATTGTGATGTTAAGATGTGTAACAAAACACTAACCTAATACTCCTATTTATAATGATATTCTAGGTCAAGTACTATGTAGTACAAATAGTACAAGCCTAGCTCTAGCTCAATAACACTACTAACATAATAAAACTCCTGGAATAATAAGAATTTTAATATTCAAACACTCCTCATAAAGCTAAAGTTTAGTAAGCTTTTAGCTTGTTACAAATAAACACAGTTAAAGACCATGCAGGAATAGCCCTAAAGTTAAAGTTTAGTAAGCTTTCAGCTTGTTACAAATAAACACAGTTAAAGACCATGCAGGAACAGAACCAAACAGACCCAACTGAGCCAAACAAAAGGAACGAAGCCAAACAGGGGCGGGAGCATATTAAACCATGCAGGATCAGGGACAAACAGACAGGAATGAAGCCAAACAGGGGCCGCTTGTGACCACAGAGTGGCAGAAACCAGTGAGTGAGGCCAGGATCTGGCCAGAAACGGGGAGGCGAGCTGATCTGTGGTGATCGCCAGAGAAGGAGGCTTGGGATGGGCTGCCACTCACTTGAACAAGGAAGCCTGGCTGCAGAAGGCTGGTGGCATTGGGGGGGCATGGCGGAGAAGTTTTCAACAAGACTTCAGGTATTGCCAGATTAGCACCCTTTGATTCAAATGGTGGGGTCAGTTCCTCAATCGAAGACCAGGAAGATGGAGAACCAGATATAGTAGCCACGGCGAGGAGGAAAAACACGCTAGAAAAGTGAAAACAGCCACTCTTGTTGGCTGGAAAGGTGCGTGGCAACCACAAGTAGAAGGAAAAACTAAGATTCCGCTGGCCGAAGTAGAAACACAACCAACAGGAAGGAGAGAGTCACGGGACAGAGACGTAGTGGGAGAAGAAGACCAAAGAAAAGGAGTTCCATATTTTTTGGGAACTTGGCAGCAGAAATAGAGACAAAATCAGGTAACGGATGATGGTACCACTCTGATACCATCTTGAAATTATAGGGAAAAGAGAGAAGAGAGAATATATTTCACTAATAAGGTTGTGTTGGTAAGATGTGTTACAAAATGATAACCTAATACTCCTATTTATACTAATATTCTGGATCAAGTACTAGTATAGTACAACTAATACAAGCCTAGCCCTTTAACACTACTAACATAACAAGACTCCTAAACCTAATATTCTCAGTATCAATCTTGTTCAGAACCACTGGCCAAATGAAAGACATAGCCTTGGAGGGAGGTTTTGATTTCCAAAACAGTTTATCAAGGAGAAGTTTCTTTCCAATCGAAAGAGTGAATGAGAAAATGAAAGAATGATTTACGCTAAGATATTTTATGTCCAAATCTTCAGAGAATATTAGACAATGATTTTAACTTCTTTACTGATACAATGAAATATGTCCAGTATGGGCAACTGAGGGAATATACATAATGAAGTCTTCTTAGCCTCTTTAGGGTGTTCAGCTAATGGCTACCTTAAAGGGGTTTCTTTGTGGTATATGGAGAGAGATTCATGAGCTGTGCTTAGTTGATTAGCTTGCCTTGATTGTTTCATTCTTGTACTTTTTGGCATCTTTTAGGAGCATATCTCATCCTCTGTTCTACTCCTTTCTCTCTTGTCTCTAATAAAATTTATTCTTTTATCAAGAAAAAAGTTTAAACTCCTCAAATATTGACTTTAATTTCGTTTGATGAGAAACTGGCATGTAAAGTCAAATTTTCTCAGAAATTAGCACTTCCAAATGATGAAGAGCTCAGCATTTACAACATATAGATGCCATAGACTTGGAATGCTCACCAGCAGAAAGAAGAGAAAGCATACAAGAAATCTGAAATGTTTACAAACCTGCATATGTGATATTGACAAAACTACTCCATGAACCACCCCATACGTATCATACATAGAGAATTTAGGAAACAAAATATCTACAAAATGAAATCAGGTCCAATTAACTATTTTCTTGATTAGTTAAAAATCCCATCTGTCAGTAAAAACTTGGCCTCCCCTTTCCATAATGAGAATTATTTTTTCACCAGTTAACTAGCTAAGTACTTAACTGAGTATGCAAATTGCAAACAGAATTTTTTTTTATAAAACAAGAAATTCATTAAGGAGAAGAGATTAATAAATGTGCCACAGAAGTTAAGTTTGTAATACAACTTTATCTACATAAAATCATCATCAAAGAATATACCTTCAATGCATGTTGCACCCACATCGTCCAAGTCTCTTCTGGCATCAAACTTCAAGTCTGAGCCAACAGAAATCCACCTGTATCATTGGAAACATGACAAAAGCATCAAACCAACTAAACTCCAGTGTATAGCCAGACAGCAAGTTGAAATTACAAACAAGCATGTGCAACATGCTCAAGTAAGCATGTAAAAATGTGCATCGAGAGCATGAACTAGTGTTTATCTCATTTCTCAATAACACACAAGCATGATTGCATGTGGAGACTGTGTCCTAAACTTACAATGCTTTTCTCCTTCCGATGTGCCAGTTCTCCCAAATTAGCCCTGCAATTGTTCGACCTTTACCTACACCAGCTCCATCTCCAATAAAGAATCCTGCCCTAGCACCATTGGGGAGGTGTTGAAGGTGTCTCTGTCATGGAAACCAACATCATACACAAGAAAGCCAAACCGTAATTATTTATTATCAATTATGTCATAGAAGAAACCTGACAAGCATAGACCAATGTCTCAATTTGCAAACATGACAAAGCCTTTGAACTTTCCAAATTATCTTTAGTTTTTGGATCGTAAGTAGGCTCAGGTGGCTGCACTGCAGACAAGGAAGATGTCTCCACAACAGGATCTGGGTGTGGAGGTCCAATAGACACTTTTGGCGGTCGCTGCACAATGAGACATCTTAATACCAGTAAAATGTGCTTGCATAACTTGAAAGAACAAGTGAATTGCTAATTCAGCCAAAATGAACTTCTAACATATAATGCTCTTCAAAGGAGAGGATTAGTAACTCACATAATCTGTAAATGTTTCTCCAACCATGCCACCTTCATCTTCATCCCGCTCCACTTCAACAGCTAGCTGATATATTTTAATGTAGAATAAAAAAACAAAAATAAAGATATAAGAAGGCTAGTAAAATAAACAAACAACATTTCTCAAAACAAAACGCCTTAAAAAGAAAAGCAACAAACACAACCAATAGAGAAATGAATAAAAGGAAGGAAATATCACTGGACTACTGAAGAAATAATAGAAATATCAGGGTGGGGAGACGGGAAGGTCATCCATTCTCTTTTGCCTGGAGGGGGATTTTAGGTTCACAAATTAATTTTCCTATTCAAGAACAAAAACACAAAAGATTACAAATATGAATTTTATATATATATATATATTAATTTTATATATATATAATATAAATATATATATATATATATACATACATACATATATATATATATACACACATATGTATGCATGTAATTCATATTTCAAATCTTTTGTGTATATGTGTGTGTGTGTGTGTGTGTACAAAACAGGAGATCAGAAATCCTCCTGCCACATAGAAAACAAAACAGGGAAGAAAGAAAACAGGATAGACATCAACTCATAAGAGCAACCCAACCCCTATGCATGCACAACCTACAAATTCCCTTAAAAAAACCATAAGCAGAATGCTTTTAGCAATAAATTTCTTCCTCCACAAATTTTGAAGGACAGGCATGTCTTCCTAGCCTCATTGCGGGTTTTTGCTCATGGTTTTTTTATGACTGTTTCTATGTCATACTTGCAAAGGAATTGGGGTTGCTCTTTTGAGTTGATGTTTTTTTTCCTTCTTTTCTATCTTTCTCTGTGGCTTCCATTGTAGCTTTAGGACCTAGGAGGATCCTAATTGATAGAGTCCCACATTGGCTAAATACCAAATGTGTGGAGTAGTATTAAAGTCCTTGGGCTCTCCCACCTTAACAGCTAGCTTTTCATGTGTGGTTCTCCCTTGGCTAAATACCAGTGAGTGGAGTGAATTTAAGGCTATGTTTGGTATGCAAATTAGAAGAGAAAGGAAAGGAAAGGAAGGTAAGGGTTGTCATCATCCTTTGTTTGGTATTGAGTTTAGAGAGGAAGGGAAATGATTTGGATGGATAAAAAATCCATGGGTCCCACCAATATTCCATACTCCCTATTACCCATGGATTGGGAGGGAAAGGAGTTGTCATGCTATTTTTATTTTTTTTTTATTAGTTTTGTTTCTTTCTCTCTTTCTTTTCTTTAATAAAACCAAACAAAGGAAGAGAAACTTCCTTTCTTTTCCATTCGATGATACCAAACAAGGTAAGTGATAACTCTTTACTTCTCCTTTCCCTTCTTTTCTTTTCTTTTCTATCATATCCCTTTCTTTTCCTTTCCCTCCATGATACCAAACAAAGCCTAAGTCCTTCAGCTCTCCCACCTTAATAGCTAGCTTTTGGGGTGTTGTTTTCTCTTGGATTTGCATATCCCACCACTTATCCTCTGCGGAAACTTATAACCATATAAATTTAAGAAATCTCCATCCTCTAAATTATGTCTCCAAAGAGTCCATTGCTGTGCAGGATGCGTACAACTTTTAATTATTTCTTTTTCTGGTTTCTTTTTGTAACTCCTTCCATTCTAAATCACATATGTCTGAGCATTAAATCACATCACAATCTCAACATGATACAAGAGATTTAGGATCTGCTTAGTTGAGTAGGTGAAAACTAGAAAGGTGGAATGGAAAATAGAGTGACAATTATTTTCAACCAAAGTTTTGGCTCAGAGTGAAAATGTGTACAATTTATTTTCCACCTTCTCATATTTTCATTTCAAATTTTCCACCTTCTCATATTTTCATTTCAAATTTTCCACCTTCCCACTTTCCACCTACTCAACCAAGCAAACCCTTAGTGTAAAGATAACAGAGTACAGACCAAGAAGGCTGGTTTTATCATATGTATCATTGCTGCTGAGGGCCACACTAAGGCTTTGTTTGGATTATGAGAGAAATAGAGTGGAAAGAAATAAAGTAGAAAGAAATAGGGAAAAGAGAAATAGAGTAGAAAATGAGTAGATTTTTAAGTTGTTTGGATTAAGAGAATTAGAAGAGAAATAGGAAAGAAAGAAAATTAAATTTTGTTGTAAATACATATTTGCCCCTATTTATTTATTTATAAAACAACAAAAAGAATGGTATATTAGTCAAATTTCCACCTCTACCCATTTCTTCTCTATTTCTTCTCACTTTAGGAGAGAAATAAAAAAGTTGTGGGACCCACCATTTTTTTTTCTTTCTTCTCTATTTCTCCTCTAACCAAACAAGAGAACTTTCCCATTTCTCTTCTATTTCTCTCTTCTTTAATTCTCTCTTCTCCATTTCTCTCATACCAAACAAAGGCTAAGTGGAAAATTTCAAGACCCTCAAACAATTCCGTTTCTTTGGGAAATAAATCCAATTTCATTTGTCATAAGTATCATTGCTGCTGCAGCTTTGACTACAACAGAGGAGGTACCGGCGGATGAGGCAGCATCTGGTGGGCCCTACTCCTGCGCTCCAATGATAGGGCAGGCAAACTATGTCAATCCCCGCGCCACAGTCAGGATCATACAGCAGCCGACGCAACACACTCGGACAGCCTCTGCAGTGTGGGATGGCGGAGGAGTCGGCGTGGCGGTGGTGCAACGACAGTGGGGGCACCAATGGCTGCGTCATTTTTGGGGGGTAAAGAGTATGAATCAATGAGTGGCTCAGTGGGAAAATTTGGGAGGGATATATAGACAGAGAGAGAGAGAGCAAAAAGGCTTCGGAAAATGATTTGTTTGGCGGGCAGGGCAGGTTTTCCACTTTTCACCTCAAGTTGAAGCTTACGAAGCTCTCAGCTTGTTACAAATAAGCACAATTAAAGAAAATAACTTAAATATATACTGTGGGCTCTATACTATAAACAATAGCTGGAAAGACAACTCAAAAAAATGATGCATCCCAAACAATGCTGGAGAGACAGTAGAGGCAACACAGAATGAACGCTGTTGGAAATTACTCACAGCCAGAAAAGCTGGTTGGAATATAGCAAGGCCAAAAAAGAAGAGACATGCAGGAAGAAGCGCAGCATGCCCAAACTTCTTCATATTCATCAAAAACGTAGCATTTGGAAGCTTCAAACAGCAAGAATAACCTCATATTCAATTTCAAGAGACCAAAAAAAAAAATTAATAATAACTTGGAAAGTATGGCTGGAATATGAAAAACTGAATCAAATTTGAATCGGCCAAATCAGCTTGAGAAATAGCTTACAGCTGAAGAGAACACTGCAACTACACAAGTACAGAGCCAAACAGTAGCCAAAATGCCGGAAAACAGCCTTAACAGATCCAAACACAAGGATGGAACAGAGAGAAAATGAACACGTGTGGCTTCAGGAAATGATTTGTTTGGCGGGCAGGGCAGGTTTTCCACTTTTCACCTCAAGTTGAAGCTTACTAAGCTCTCAACTTGTTACAAATAAGCACAACTAAAGAAAATAACTTAATTATATAATGTGGGCTCTATACTATAAACAATAGCTGGAAAGACAACTCAAAAAAATGATGCATCCCAAACAATGCTGGAGAGACAGTAGAGGCAACACAGAATGAATGCTGTTGGAAATGATGCCACAGCCAGAAAACCTGGTTAGAATATAGCATGGCCAAAATAGAAGAGACATGCAGGATGAAGCGCAGCATGCCCAAACTTCTTCATATTCATCAAAAACATAGCATTTGGAAGCTTCAAACAGCAAGAATAACCTCAAATTCAAGAGACCGAAAAAAAACTTGGAAAGTATGGCTGGAGTTTGAGTAGGGTCAGCTAGGTTGAGTAGGTGAAAAGTGGGAAGATGAAAATTAGAGGACGGAGTCAAAATGATTTTCAACTGAAGTTTTGTCCCATAGTGAAAATGAGTACAATTGATTTTCAGCTTCTCATATTTCTATTATACCAAGCAATTCATTCCAAATTTTCAACTGAAGTTTTTGCCCTTAATGTTAAGACAATAGGGAACATACCAAGAAGGCTGGTTTTATCATATGTATCATTGCTGCTGAGGAGGGCCAATCTAAGTGAAAATTTCAAGACCCTCAAAAAAATTCACTCCTTTGGGAAATAACTCCAATTTCAATTTTACAATGCATGAATCTTCTATTAAAAGCATTTATGCACCCACTGAGGCACTGCACTGACACAAGACAAACTGCTCCCCCTCCCCCCCCCCCCCCCACACCCCAAAAAAAAAAAAACCATGTTCCCCCTAGTCCTACTTCCCTCTTTTCTCATCAATAAACTTCATATTCTACTTCCTCTCTGTAATGATTGTTCATCCTTATTACCAACTTTATCATATCCACTTTCATCACAAGTTATTGTATGTCCTGCACATCAATCAACAAATGCTACACCCAACAAGATGACCTAAAATCATCCAACCCAGTTAAGCAGTGACAATTATTCGTTCATCAGTTCACAATTCCGTCAAAAACATTCTCAAATACAAAACGTAGAGAAAGCAAAGCGCCAATTGGAGTACAAAAAAGGCCAAACCTCGTTGACTTCTTCAGGAGGAGGCGCGGAAGGGAAGAGCTGCTTGACCTTGGAGACATCGACGGCGAGGTCAACCCCACATTGAGGGCAAGCGAACCTTGCGAGGCCATGAGGCACGTTGAGGATGGCCTTGCAGGAAGCGCAGGGAAGCTGGATCTTCGTGGGATCAATGCCGTGGGCGGGCACGTGAGGCGACGGCGGAGGAGGAGGCAACGGCGGCGTTGGAGCGTGGTGGGCCCTAGCCATGAGTTCCGGGGGAAGCATCTGCGCCATTCGGCAGGTAGGGCAAGCGAACTCAGTCAGCCCCGGCGCCACCGTCAGGATCATGCGGCAGCCGGCGCAACGCACTCGGACGCCCTCCGAGGCGTGGGACGGCGGAGGAGTCGGCGGTGGAGGTGATGACAGCGGCGGCGGAGGCACCGATGGCTGGGTCATTAGTGAGGTGGGAAGATTTTGGGAGGAGATAGAGAGAGAGAGTGCGAAAGGGTTTGGGGGAAAATGGGTTTATTTGGCGGGGCAGGGAAGGGAAGGGAAGGGAAGGGAAGAAGAAGATTTTTCTACTGTCTTTCTTTCTTCTTGTGTTCTCTCTTTCTCTTTCTCTGCTTTTGGTTGTTTTGTAGATGTAAGGGGAAATGAAATGTGCCAAAAGGTTTTCTAATGCTGTGACGTGATGTTTGTGCTGTTGTGCATCAAACACTTTTTTTTTGTTTTTGCCAGTTGAGGGCTCACGTGACAAAACATTATATATTTATTTTTCTTTTTACCTCAGTTTTGTTTTTAAAGAATAAAAGTTAGATAAATTCTTTAAGTATTTGTAGTATTATTCTCTTATTAAAATATAATATGTATATTATTTTTTATACATTAATATTAAAAGAGATGATGATATGGCACTAAAATATTAAAAATAATATGTATGTTATATTTTAATAAAAAAAATACCACAAACACTTAAGAAAATTTATCTAAGTTTTATCCTTTTATAAAAAGCTCTCTTTTAAATTTTGATGTTCCTCATATTTTTTAAAATGATATATAACTAAATATAGATTTGCTTTAAGAAATTATTTCTGATCTCATTTGATTAGTTAGACTTTTGTTCATTATATATATGGGATAGTGGAAATTTTCATTAAGACCATCATTACGTTAAAACTATATGGGATAGTGGAAATTTTCATATATATCCATTAAGAAGTTATACCACTGCATATCTTGTTTGCATTGATATATATAAGGAGCTTTGCAAAGAGTATGTTGTATAAACTATATTAAGACAATGTAGCTAGTTAAATGTAAGCACATTCAATTTTTGTAAAGTTATATGTACTTTTATTAAATTATAATATATATTGTATACATAAAGGAAAGTTACGTGGATGTGAGATAAATTTGCAAAGCACAATTCATAATGATGCTAGATATGTCTCTCAGATGTTATCCTAAATAAGTAAAATATAGAAAAGTTATATTTTTATTAATAACTATGGAACTTATCTCTACATTAATATTTTAAAAATCAAACCAGACCGGTTGGTCAAACCGAGAACCGGGTGTATCTATGGTTCGATTTTACCCAAAGAACCAGTCAGGGATTAAACTGCCAATGAATCGCCAAAACTGATCAAAACCGAATTGAACCAGCAAACTGTTTGAACCGGAGCTGGTTCTTGAAAACTAGCTGGTTCTTAAAAAAAAAATTACTTTTTTTGAATTTTTTTATTACTTTTTAAGATTTTTAAATTATTTTTTCATATTTTTAATTAGTATTTTAGGGTATTTTTACATTTATATCCTAAAAGTTATAACTTTTTACTCGTTCGTCCAATTTGGACGCATTTTATATCAATTTCACGTAATTTTTTAAGATCTATGAGATTGAACGGGCGAAACCTCCGAGTCATGATTCAACCACCGGTTCGACTGGTTAAACCAATCGAACCATGACCCAGAGGTCTCGTCAATTTGATCTCCAATCTGATTCTTAAAACATTGCTCTACACTATATCCAAACATGTTTATGGCTTATAAGGAAAAATACTAAAAAAGTTACATAGTGCTGATCATTATACAATTCATTGCTACAAATTGGAATCAATCATTATTCATTAAAATATCACTTGTTTCTTCCACAGAAATCAATGCTTCTTAAACCAACATGTATATTATACTTTAATCCACACAAGGTAATCTTTGATCCCTCATGATTCGATTGCACCCATTTTGAATTTTGCAAAATAAAATTGTGTAAGCAAACTGTGATTGCCAAAGCAGATTATATACTACTACTAATAATTAAAGAAGTTAAATGGGAGTTTCCCCTACAAGAAGGATCAAACTTAACACATATGGCACTTTCAAAGGAAATCCAAGTCTAGATGATTATGGAGGTATATTCATGTCTAAGCAAGGTAAGCTTTTACTTATAACATTGGGGAATGCACTGCTTATTCTGCAAAATTGCGGGGAATTCTTATGGGATTGGAGATGGCTTGGGATAATGGTCATATGAAACTAATTATAGAAAGTGAATCTGCTTCTCTCGTTGACAAACTAAACTATAATCATTCTAATTCATTGAGGAAATGCAATTTGTTCCGTCATATGCGCGAGTGAAAGAGTATGCCTTGGGAGCTTAGATTCAAGCACACTTTGAGAGAGGGAAATTCATGTGCTAACTGGTTGGTTAACAAGAGCCTACAACAGCAGCAAGGTTTCCATGGAATCACTCACCCCCTATTGAGCTACAGATTTTGATTCATGCCAACATTGTAAGGGAAATTTTCCCCTATGTAACTAATTTGAAAATGTTATCATATTTGAGCTTTTGCCCCCACTCTTACCAAAAAAAAAATACTCATATAAATATATAATAATGGTCCTAGTCTTGGTTAATTATAATTATATTTGGAAGGAAACTTTATGAACACCAACTTCAAATAGCACCTAATTTAAGGATGGCACAAAAGGGACTCTATTGTTCAACTCATATCTGAAAAGAAATATACAATAAGGGATAACAACTTCAATATGTGAGTTTTAATTAGTATATTGCCAAAAGTTGGAGCACTGGTTTAAGCATGCAATTGGTGAAACAATGAATTTTTCAAGAATTTCCAACTGTTTAATTGTTTAATTACAATTGCATTTGCCATAAAGATAACCTAATTTCAGTGAAGCTTCTTAGTACATAATAAACTTTTACACACCTAAAGCTGCAACATTTTAAAAATTAAGGTAAATCTTGTTGTTCATCACTCAAACACCATAATTACTTCCTTTTTCTTGCTAATATTTTCCATTCTATACAATATTCATTTGCCGTGCATTATTTATTCGCTTAATTACAATGAGTTAATGCTATATTGTTGTCTATTTGCTATCTTTTTACATGCACCAAAGCTTTTTCCCTAAAAATGAGGATCTTTACTACCATGAATAGGGTAAATCAAAGAAAAAGAAACAATCAGGAACAAATCTACTGTTGAATTGATGCAAAGCTTAATACTATAAATTTTTTATTATATTATTAATGGCCCCAATAATATAAGTTAATAACGTTTGTCAGCAATAAATCTACTATTGAATTTATGCAATAAGAAATTGGTAAAAGCTCAAAATCAAAAAGGAATTAACAAAATTAAGAAAACCTACTAACAACAAAGCAGATAGAGTTTGACTTTGCTTGGATTATGATTTTAGTAAATCCAAGCTTATTCGTTGGCCACAATTCATTAGCAAAGAAACTGTTAGGACAAATGACTTGATCCCCTGCTTTTGTTGCATTCCCACCACCATCTACAGCCTAAAGATGATAATAAGTATCCATGGGAAAAAATCCTCATTCAAAAATAGTAACTAAGACATTGAAATTATCTGAGAAACTAACAATGTAAATGTCTTTGATGTGGGTGTAAGGAATGGGGTCAGTGGGTAGGGGCACCCATAAGTTTCCAGGAAGCAATCTCATATCGGACCATTTGTAGGAAAATGAAGAGGACATAGGAATTACCCTGATAAGTGGACCCTTATCCATCGGCCCCACCTTTCTTCCCCTGGAGTTGGAATCTCATGCATCGGATAGGGTTGAAAACACTGATCTCCATGGAAGCAATGAGGTTAGGGCTTAGTGGAGTTACCAATGCACGATGTGCGTATAAGGCATTTTGTTGAAGGCCAACAATTCTAGTTGCTAGAAACTTTTCTCGTCCTCGCTCCATGGTTCCATCTACAAAGTCATATTAAATCTTCATCGACAAAGCAATTACTCCAACACCCAGATGGATCTTTGCAAGAGCTAGGTCGACAATGCCTAGTTGGATCTTCCCATACATCTATATCTATTGGTGCTTGCTTTGTTGCTACTGCTTATGGTGATGTAGAATGGAGTTTTGCATCTTTGGGATTGTTCTACATGGTGGACATATTTTTAAGGGTTTGTGTTTTCTATATAGAAAAACAAATAGTCATGTAACCATAATTATGGAGATTAAGAGATAAGAATATTAACAGTTCAAGACCTTCCATTTAGTGATTTGAACAATAAAATGAAGAGTCACATGAGTATAACATAGATTAAGAGAAAGAAGAATATATATCTTTTGGTTGAGGCACCTTGAAGAGCTGGAAGTAAATGAATAGGCTGATGTGGCTCGAAAACAGAGTTAAGAATCAACAAGTTGAAAAATAGAATTGTGAAGAGCTGACATGTCAATCACATTTGATGCAATAGCTGATATGGCAGTTTTATAGCCTGCGAGCCTAAATTTATATATGATAAATAGATGTGCTTGAAGTATATAACAAATTGTTAATTTATTTCAATGACAATATATATATATATATATATATATCTTTTATATATAAAAAAAAGTAGCTGGTGCAATTTTAGGGGAATTTTTTCCAACCCAAACTAAGGCTATATTTGTCATCTTCAATATCCATTTCAAGGAAGAGCTAAATTAATGATCTTTTTTCTTTTCCAATGTTCTTCTTCCCGGGCCATCATTATCTTTTTCTCTCTTTTAATATGCTTCTTCCCAACGCTTGAACTTATTCTCTCAGCAGATGACGAATCATTTCTTCTTTCCAATGCCATAAGTATTTCCTCATTCCTGTTTGAATATGCTAAAGACAACTTTCTCTCTCTTCTCATATGCTAAACTCACCATTGCTCTTGCTCCAGCTCTCTCGAAACACAGCCTAACAGGTTTTTCCATTTTTAGTGTAATTTGTTTGTCTTTTTTTTCTCTCTCAAAAATCACTCATAGTTTTCTCTCTTTGTTGGGATGTGTTTTATGAATTTCAAAGGGTTTGGAGGGTTCAGGGGATAAGGAAGTTGGGATCATTTTGGTCTAATACTCAAACACAATTTAAGAAGTTAATGACTCATTCCTAGCCCTACCATCGAATATGAAGTAGTATGCAGCTCCACATGCATTTTATTGAATTCTTTCGTGAGTTTACTCTTTGACATCTAAGAAAAGCATTAATTTTTCTTCCCTTGGGTGTTGTTTGTTCCTTCCTTTCGTTCTTCCTTCGGCATTGTTTAGTTTGCATCTTCTGTTAGTGGCTGAGTTCGTTGGTTGAGTTTGGTGGTGGTGGTGCTCTGTTCTGTGACTATTTAACGGTAAGAATTTATTCCTTCATTATAGTCTAAAATTTCTTCATTCATTCCATGCATCAGAGGCTCATCTGTTTGTGGGGCTGAAAATATTTAGATTGCTATCATACTTATTGTTCTGTACTATTACTACTGTAGAGGAGCATGTCAAACCTATCAATGCATTAACTCCAAAATCCCATAAATCACGCCGAAGTAGGAGACCTACCCGTAGGGATGGTCATGTCAACAGTGTTTTCTCTTTCCTCTCTGAGCACTTTTATATAAGAAAGAGTCAACCTCACAAGGTAAAAACTTTGAACACATTACAGCCTCCCCAAGAGACTAACTTGAGCGTCAGATTGCCTTTGCAGGTACTCACCCACCATGGAGAGCAACCTCAATACCATTAGAGAAGACAATAAACACGTCGGATCTCGTACAGAGATCGGGCTGAGTTCAGGCATAAACATGGGCGTCGTCTGTGGGAAATGGTAAAACGATTCCTATACACTCAAGCTGCCTTTCATGGCACACCTCAAACACTGTTTCAGATAGTTCACATAGCGGCTTATTCATAGGGTGCCAAGGAGAGCTACAGGAGATAAGTCTGGAATAAGATAATAAGACTCTCCTACCCCATGCCACCTTCTGAAGGTCGTGCCTCTTCCTCCTCCAACCGATCTTGAAGGAGAACAGAATCCGATCATGGAGCCAGGAATCTGACCTCCCGTGGTCGTGCCTCTTCCTCCTCCAACCGATCTTGTAGGAGAACAAAATCCGATCACGAAGCCAGGAACCCACCTCTCGAGGTTGTGTCTCTTCCTCCTCCAACTGATCTTGAAGAAGAACAGAATCCGATCATGGAGCCAGGAATCTGACCTCCCGTGGTCGTGCCTCTTCCTCCTCCAACCGATCTTGTAGGAGAACAAAATTTGATCACGGAGCCAAGAATCAGACCTCACGAGGTCGTGCCTCTTCCTTGTCCAACCAATCTCAAATGAGAACATAATCTGATCATGGAGCCAGGAATCCAACCACTCGAGGTCATGCCTTTTCCTCCTCCAACCGATCTTAAAGGATAACTAAATCTGATCACGGAGCCAGGAATCCGACCCAAGGTCGCGCTTCTTCCTTCTCCGACCGATCTCGAGCCACTCAAGACAAGGAGAACAAAATCTGATCACAGTGCCAAGAATCTGACCTCCAGAGGTCGTGCATATTCCTCCTTTGATCGATCTTGAGCCTTTCAAGACAAGGAGAACGAAATCCAATCACTGAGTTAGCAATCCTAATCGAGCATGGAGCCAGGAATACGATCCGAACACGTTCCCTAATCCTCCAATTAATCTTGAAGGAAAACCAAATCCAAACACGGAGCTAGGAATTTGATTTAAGGTCGTGCCTTCCTCGGTCGACTGATTTTGAGTCACTCAAGATAAAGAGACAATGTCAGAAATCCAATCCAAGCACGTACGTTAATCCCCCAAGCAATTTTGAGCAATAGGTCAAGGAACCAACTCCGCAAAGAAGTCAGGAACTCATCCCGAGCATTGGACCTTTCCTCCTAACCGATTTTGTGCAACTGAGGATTGAACTCCTATCAAAGACTCCAAACAAACAAATGCTGCTTATGACGCCAAAGGGCCATCATGCTTGTGGCCACCAACTCAAATAACCCAATCAATCTAAGGAGATGGCTAACAAAGAAATCAAATGATACTGAATGAACACATTCTTTAAAAGGATAAGCAAGACTGATCCAATAAGGAAAACCCGATTGTAGTCAAGGGTAAGCTGATCTGCCGATCTGACCAAAGTCACCTGGGACAAGTTCTCTCCCAAGGATAAGCCGATCTACCCGATTTGATGAGTTCTCCTCAAGTGTGAGCCGATAAGACCGATTCAATAAGGAAAACCCGATATAATCACATCGGCGAGCTGATGAGCCGATCTTCTAATCTGATAAGTTCTTCTCAAGAGTGAGCTGATAAGACTGATCTAATAAGGAAAACCCGATGTAATCACAAGGACGAGCTGATGAGCCAATCTTCTAATCTTCCCAGAGTCATTTGTGAAAAGATTTTCCCCAAAACCAACCTGATTAGCCGTTTAGCTGATCCGACCAAAGATCATCGACATGGTTTCCTCATCCAGATGACCGAAGTCATCTCGAGGAAGCAAGGAAACCTTATGTCTTTATAGTACCGAGCTGACCAAAGTACGTCGACACGATTTCCTCACCCAGATGACCGAAGTCATCTCAAGGAAGCAAGGAAACCTGATGTCTTCACAAGTCTGAGTCGACCAAAGTACGTCGACACGGTTTCTTTACCCAAATGATCGAAGTCATCTCGAAGAAGAAAGGAAAACCGATGTCTTCACAGGTCTGAGCTGACCAAAGTATCTCGACACGGTCTCCTCACCCAGATGACCGAAGTCATCTCGAGGAAGCAAGGAAATCTGATGTCTTCACAGGTTCGAGCTGACCAAAGTACGCCGACATGGTTTCCTCACCTCAGATGACCGAAGTCATCTCGAGGAAGAAAGGAAAATCGATGTCTTTAGGTCGTCAAGTACACCTCGACATATAGCCTCATCTCGGCCAAAAAGCCCAAGGTTGTCAAGAACACCTCATCATTTAGCCTCACCTCAGCCAAGAAGCCCAAAGTTGTCAAGAACACCTCGACATTTAGCCTCACATTGGCCAAAAAGCCTCAGGACGTCAAGAACATCTTGGCATTTAACCTCACTTAGGCATTTAGCCTCATCTCGACCAAGAAGCCCAAGGTTGTCAGGAACACCTCGATATTTAACCTCACCTTGGCCAAGAAGCCTCAGGTCGTCAAGAACACATCGACATTTAGCCTCATCTCGGCCAAAAAGTCTCAGTACATTAAGAATACATCGACATTTAGCCTCATCTCGGCCAAAAAGTCTCAGTACGTTAAGAATACATCGACATTTAGCCTCACCTTGGCCAAGAAGCCTCAGGTCAACAAGAACACCTCGGCATTTAACCTCACCTCGGCCAAGAAGCCTCAGGTCGTCAAGAACACATCGTCATTTAGCCTCGTATTGGCCAAGAAGCCCAAGGTTGTCAAGAACACCTCCGCATTTAGCCTCATCTCAGCCAAAAAGCCTCAGGTCATCAAGAACACCTCAGCAAGAAGCCTCAAGTCGTTAAGAACACCTCGGTATTTAGCCTCACTTAGGCCAAAAAGCCTTAGGTCATTAAGAAAACATTGACATTTAGCCTCACCTCGACATTTAGCCTCATCTTGGCCAAGAAGCCCAAGGTTATCAAGAACACCTCGGCATTTAGCCTCACCTTAACCAAGAAGCCTCAGGTTGTCCAATACACCTCGACTAATTTTTAACCAGATTTGTTATGCCAAGTTGTAAGCTCGGCACCTGATACTATTAGTAGGCACCAAACTAGGGCCAATGTTTTGCACTATTAATATTGTAAAGGAACATGTCAAACATATCAATGCATTAACTCCAAAATCCCACAAATCACGCTGAAGTATGAGACCTACCCCTGGGGATGGTCATGTCAACAGTGTCTTATCTTTTCTCTCCTAGCACTCCTATTTAAGAGAGAGCCAACCTCACAAGGTAAAAACTCTGAACACATTACAGCCTTCCCAAGAGACTAACTTGAGCGTCGGAGTGCCTTTGCAGGTACCCACCCACCGTGGAGAGCAACCTCATTACCATTGGAGAAGACAACAAACACGTCGGAGTTTGTACGGAGACCGGGCTAAGTTCAGGCGTGAACACTTATTGGCTTTCTAATTATTTGTGTTAGTATTTATCATTAAATTGGAAAGCTAAACTTCCTTTTTTTCCCCTTACACTCATTATCTCAAAATCTCTCTAATCTCTGTTTTACTTACCATTTGTGAATTAATTGGGGTCCCTTAAGTTTCTTTCTATACCTAAATCTGTTTGTTTTTTTATTCATATTACTGATTTGTATGACATATTTATATTTATTAATTATTAATTTTAGTATAAATGTAAAAAAGGTGCTTTTTTAATATTTCTTTTCACTAACTCACACTAGTTGTATTTATAAGATTTCAAATTTATTTCATATTTGACATTTTTTCAGGTGGAAAACAATCTCTGTATCTACGTTCAGTTCAATGTTGAATTCCAATCTCACCTTAGGTGATATTGTGATCCACAATATCAATTTTTGTCATGTTGTATTTTGTGAAGTTAGATAGCTGCATGCTATGTTTTGATCCTAACATTCTTTATTACAATATATTAGGTCATTGATCTTTATTACATTCCAGTCAATCATTCTATTGCAGCCTTTTTACTTCAAAAAATTTTCTAAGAAATTTACTTCACAAAGTTAGATAGTTGCTTGCTCTAGTTTGTATACTGTTTTCTTCATTTGTTATGAAATTTTGCAGGTTGTAGCATAGTAGCAACTCTATATCCGAGTGTTAGTTAGTGTCTGTTGTGCTTTACTTTGTCTTCTGCAAGGCATGGTACCTCTTCCATTATTCTTGATTCTGAAATCTAAATGTTTAAAAAGAGATTGATACTGTTAAGAAAAATTGTTAATTCAGTTAAAGTGACAAAATTAGAAAGTTGATGGCTAGTGATTGGTGTAAGTCTATAAATAGATTTGGTGTAATTGTGAAAGAGTTGTTGTAATTGTGATCAAAGTGAATAAAATACAAGTGTTGTGCAATCTTATCTCTCTCTGATTCTTCTTCCTATCTTCTTCCTAAATATTCTCTTATGTTCCGTGAAAGTGAGTGTATTAGTGTGTGTAAGACTCTCGGTTCCAACAATTGGTATCAAGAGCTAGTGATCCTGGGACCCATGATTCTTGCTGTGAAATTCTCGTGGATTCTTAGTGCGTTTGGTAATGGCTTCCGCAAGTGGTTATTTCCCTGCGAATTTACCAATTCTTGATGGGAAAAGTTATGACAGGTGGTACACCCAAATGAGAACAATTTGTGGTTTCCAAGATGTGTGGGAAACAATAACCGTTGGCATAAAAGAACTGGGCAAAGATGCGACTGAAGAGGAGAAAACTGCTTTCAAAGAAGCAAAGAAAAAGGATTACAAGGCCCAATTTATCTTGCATCAATGTGTGGATGCTGCACACTTTGAGAAGATTGCATTGGTCACAACAGCTAAAGAAGCATGGGGCATACTGGATAAGGCATATGCAGGGGCCGAAAAGACAAAGAAAGTGAGATTCTAGACCCTTAGGAGGCAATATGAACTGATGGAGATGGAAAGCAATAAAGGAGTTGCTGGTTTCTTCAATCGGGTAACTACCTTGACCAATCAAATGAGGAATTGTGGTGAAAGTTTGACCAATCAGCAGATAGTTGAAAAGATTTTGAGATCCATGCCTTCAAAGTTTGATCATATAGTTGTGTCTATAGAAGCATCTAAGGATCTTGAAATGTTAAAGATCAAAGAATTGCAAGGTACTTTTGAGGCCCAAGAACAAAGAGATAATGAAAGGAGTGCAACAACTGGAGTTAAGACCACTGAACAAGCACTGCAAGTTCAGTCAAATGCAAAAGATGCAAGAGACAATAATGGTGGAAAAAGAGGCAAGGGAAAGTGGAAGACTAATAGAGGGAGACACTTTTAGAACCATGGTGCAGGCAGAGGGTATGTTGATAAAAAAGACAATGATCATTATCAGAAAAGAGGAGGTGCAGGAGGTGCTCGAGGAAGAGGAGGAAAGAAAAAAATTGACAAAAGTAACATCCAATGTTACAATTATAAAAAATAAGGACACTTTGCAGATGAGTGTTACAATAAAAAGGTGCCTCGAGGTGAAGAAGCTTAGTTAGCTCATGGAGAGGACAATGATTCAGAACAAGTCTTGCTAATGGTGACTACTAAAGATGAAAACACCAATACTGATTACTAATATCTGGACACAGGGTGTTCAACTCATATGACGGGCATAAAAGATTGGTTTGTAAAGCTTGATGACTCAGTTAAAAGCAAGGTGAAGTTTGCTGATGACAGAACGCTTGCAGCTGAAGGGATTGGCCAAGTCTTAATCAGAAAGAAAGATGGCAAGCAGTTATTCATAACCAATGTACTGTATGTACTAGGTATGAAGAACAATCTTTTAAGCCTTGGTCAACTACTAGAAAAAGGTTATGTAATGAAGATGGAAGATGGTGAATTAAAGATGTATGATGAAAGTAAAAGACTGATTCTAAAAGCCCCTCTGTCAAAGAATAGAATTTTCAATTGGGGATCCAAGTTATGGAACACAAATGTCTAGCCTGTGCAGAAAATAGGGAGGAACAGCTTTGGCACTACAGATTTGGACACCTGAATTTCAAGGACCTAAATTTGTTGAATAGGCACAACATGGTTCATGGACTATCTCAGATACAAGTGCCAAATGAAATATGTGAAGAATGCTTGGAGTGCAAACAACCAAGAAGTCCTTTCAAGCAGTAGCTGACAATTAGGTTAAGGAATAAATTGGAAGTGGTATATTCAGATGTATGTGGTCCCTTTCAAACTGAGTCACTTGGTGGAAACAGGTATTTCGTTTCCTTTGTTGATGACAAGACTAGAAAATTGTGGGTTTATTTGATTAAAAGAAAGAGTGAGGTATTTGAAATGTTCAAGAAATTTAAACTGCTTGCTGAGAAACAAAGTGGATAGGACTTGAAAGTGTTTAGAACAGATGGAGGTGGTGAGTTTGTGTCAGATGAATTCCAGCAGTTCTGTGAAGCAGAGGGCATAATACATGAAATCACACCTCTATATACTCCCCAGCACAATGGCATTGTGTAAGACCTATTAGTCACTATGTTATTTACCAACCATAAGCCTTACGTGGAATATATATAAATATAGAAAATTCGGCAGCGTTTCATTTGTTTCTTAAACATTACCACAAACTATAACATAAGCAGCGGATTTCCAACAACCATTTCAAACCAACCAGAGTACATATATTATATATATACAAATACACATATATCAAAAAGAGATCTCAGCTCTCAACCAAATACATTATCAGAGTATGCAACGTTATACAAGTGTATTCTAAACACTATCCTGACTGAGCACACTAAACATATACAGAACCGAGTACATCAAAGTAGTATTCAGTTCCCTGTAACATCTACATCAGAATAATACACATCCTGTTATAGTTACATCACGGAGCTTAACTCCACTAAAATACAAATCTCAAAAATGAATCAACAGAATCCTCCGTACTTAACCCGTAGAGGGTCCGGGGTGTTCTGCGAACTGAGAAAGAGGTGGTGAGAACAACTTCCCGGTGAATATGAATAACTTGAGATAAAGTATAAATGTAAGTAAAGAGCAAGTATAACACAATTCACAATATGTCAAGTAACACCAACCAACCAATGCAATGAATGAATGCACATGATGTTCACACCTTTTATTCACACTTTTTCTTTCTCCACTCCTCTTGTTGTGCACTAACCCCTTTCGGTTAGGCCCTCGCAATATGCATATGAATGTGTTATGCCAATTCCGTTTCCTTCTAGCTAATAAGCTAGGCACCCTCTGCTTTTGTACACTAACCCCTTTCCTAAGTTAGGCCACCTCGCAATGCAATGCAATTAAGTATGCTATTTCATTTCCATCTAGCTCATCACCTAGGCACCCTCTGCTTTGTACACTAACCCCTTCCTAGGTTAGGCCATCTCGCTATGCAATGCAATGTTCTCATACTCATATCATGCTCATTCATAATATCATCATAATAACATTACATGTAAACAATTCAAGCAAATACAACACATAACCATCATGCTCAACTCTAGCAAGCATTCTTACTTAGTTACAATAGTGCTAAGTCACTTCTATCAAGCATTCTTACTTAGCTACACATCTCATTCTAATGCTAAGTCATTCTTCATCCTAAACCTAGCATATGGTATCAAGACCCTAGGCATAAACATCACAAGCTCACAACAAGAGTCAACCACGGCCATCCCGTGGTGGTAACCACGCCACTGGTTCGTAGAAAACAAAACTCAACAAATTGAAAACAGAGACAACCACGGCCGCCCGGTTGGCACCACGCCCGTGGTCCGGACCACTGCCACCGTGGCCACCACACCCGTGGTCGATTTCATACAACATTTTCCTTTCCGAGCCAACCACGGCCAGCCCGTGGTGGGGACCACGGCCGTGGTTGGGCACGAGACACCAACATTTCCTATCCGAGAGGACCACGGCCGGCCGTGGTGGGGACCACGCCCGTGGTTGGTCTTCCTCAAGGGAATAGTGCCACGCCCAACTTCAAATCAAAACCCTAATTTCTCTATGGGATCATGTCCTCAAATCCATCAAGTATACCAATCATTCCACTCATTTTTCCTAAACCCTAATCCTTGAAAACATGTAATAAAAACACATCCAACCTCAAGCATAGGTGAAAACCCTAGATTCAAGCTTAATCCTACATCATACACTTTCACTCTAAGAACATCATACAATAGCACAAGTAAATCCACACTCACCTTGAAGTGCTCCTAACTTGATTCCAAGATGGGATTGTTAGTCAAGACAACCTTCCCTTCAACTTCCTTCAAAACACTCAAGCAAAACAACCAACTTTTAGACATGGGTGTTCTTGATTCTTAGGGATGAAAATGAGTTTCTCAAGAAACTAATACCATAGGATTGAAGAAGAGATCATAGTGATCAATAACCATCAAAGGACTTAAGCCAAAAGGTGCATAAAAACACTTACTTTGGACCCTTGAACTTGGAGCAAGCTTTGGCTATGGAACTTAGCAAATTTGGAGAAGATGAGCCTTTGGCTCTCCTTAGGTCGGCGGTCCTCTTAACCACAAGGGGGTGAAGTTGCTTTGTCAACTTTGCCCCCCACTTATGTGGAAAAATACCAAATTGCCACTGAGGTGTAAAAAGACTAAAATACCCTTGTGATTTCTAAGAATTCCCAATAGGTCCTGAAGAAAATTAAATTTACCAGTAGGTCCTAACTTAGCCAGAGTAAATATAAGAGTTTAGATTTCACCTATTTCTTCCTTAGGTTCTACCGAGTTCACCGGTATAGCCAGAATTTCAAATTAATCATTCTAACTCAATCTATTACCTTTTCTGTAACAGAACATCTAACTCATCCAAAGAATTTAGCTAAATCATAACATATGAAATTTAGGGATGTTACATTCTCCCCCCCTTAAAAGAATTTTGCCCACAAAATTGAGTTAAAGATATACCTGATCAGAATAGATCGGAATGCAGCTTGCGCAAATCTTCCTCCAATTCCCACGTAGCCTCTTCAGGTGACTGTCCATCCCAAAGCACCTTCACCAGGGAAATAGTCTTGTTCCTCAGGGACTTCACACTACGGTCAATGATCTTAGCTGGCTTAGCCTGAAATGTAAGGTCAGCTCTCAATTGTACCGACTCAACCTCAATGATGTGTGAAAGATCCGGAACATACTTTCTCAACTGGGATACATGAAACACAGGATGGAGATTGGACAGATGTGGAGGAAGAGCTATATGGTAAGCTACAAGTCCAATTCGCTTTAGAATTTGAAACGGACCAATGAAACGAGGATTTAACTTCTTAGCCCGAATGGCTCTACCAATTCCTGTCATGGGTGAGACTCTAAGAAATACATGTTCACCCTCTTCAAACTCTAGAGGACGCCTTCTTTTGTCAGCATAACTCTTTTGCCGACTCTGAGCAATTCTGATTTTCTCCTGTATAACCCTAATCTTTTCGGTAGTTTCTTGAACTAACTCAGGTCCTAATAGGTTCCGCTCACCTACCTCGTACCAACACAAAGGTGACCTACATTTTCTACCATAGAGTGCCTCATACGGTGCCATCCCAATGCTGGAATGGAAACTATTGTTGTAAGCAAACTCTACCAATGGTAAATATTTATCCCAACTACCCTTATCTTCAAGAACACAAGCTCTCAACATATCTTCTAACGTTTGGATAGTCCGCTTGACCACCATCGATCGTGGGTGATAAGCAAGATCGAAACTGAGCTTAGTCCCGAAAGACTGATGTAAGGCATTCCAAAATCTAGAGGTAAATCTGGGATCTCTATCTGACACAATGCTCAATGGCACACCGTGCAATCGAACAATCTCTCCAACAAATAACTCAGCAAGTTTATCTAGGGAATAAGAAATCCTTATGGGAAGGAAATGGGCAGATTTAGTCGATATCCACAATGACCCATATAGCATCATAACCCTTCTCTCGCACTAGGCAAACCGGTCACAAAGTCCATGGAAATTTTGTCCCACTTCCACTCTGGAATTTCCAAAGGTTGGAGCATTCCTTTGGTTTCGTGTTCAATCTTGACTTTCTCGACAAGTCAAACATTTGGCCACATACTCACCACATCTCTTTTCATTCCGGCCACCAAAATCTTTCTTTCGATCTTGATACATCTTAGTCGCACCAGGATGTATCGAGAACTTACTTTTATGAGCTTCCTCCGAATTTGTCCCTTGAGGTTTCCCCCTTTAGGAACACAAATCCTTTGTCTAAACCTAATCAATCCATCATCCTCTAAGGAAAAAGCTATTGAGACCCTACGATCTTGTAGTTCCTTATCCAGACTTTGTTCATGTCTAATCTGGTCCTTAAGGTCACATGAGATTTCTAACAAAGCTAGTCTTAGTGTCACACTACTCATATCCACTTGGATGCTAAGGTCTCGAAATTGTTCTACCAGGTCTAACTCATGCACCATCATCTGAGATACGTGCAGAGACTTCCTACTGAGGGCATCAGCCACAACATTGGCCTTGCCAGGATGATACTTCAATTCGAAGTCATAATCCTTCGTGTATTCCATCCACCTTCTTTGTCTCATGTTCGGTTCTGATCAAATAGATACTTCAAGCTCTTATGATCACTGAACACCTCAAACTTCACACCATACAAATAATGTCTCCAGATCTTAAGTGCAAAAACTATGGCTGCAAGTTCTAGGTCATGGGTCGGATAATTCTTCTCATGAGTTCTAAGTTGTCTAGACGCATAAGCCACTACCTTCCTATCCTACATCAACACACATCCTAAACCTAATTTAGAGGCATCACAATACACCTCCAAATCTTTGGATAGGTCAGCAATAACTAAAACTGGAGCTGTGGTCAATCTATGTTTGAGTTCCTGAAAACTCTCCTCACACTTTTCACTCCATACCATGGCTTGTCCTTTCCGGGTCAATTCAGTTAAAGGAAGTGCCAACTGAGAAAAACCCCGAATGAACTTCCGGTAGTATCCAGCCAATCCTAGAAAACTTCTAATCTCAGTAACCGACTTTGGTCGTTCCCACTGTACAACCGCCTCAACCTTACTAGAGTCCACTGCTACCCCGTCTTGGGATATAGTGTGCCCTAAAAACTTCACTTCATTCAGCCAAAATTCGCACTTCTCAGGTTTAGCATACAATTTCCTCTCTCTGAGTATCTGCAGTACTATTCTAAGATGTTCCTCATGTTCTTCCGCTGTTTGCGAATATATGAGAATATCATCTATGAACACTACCACAAACTTATCTAGGTACGGTCTGAAAATTCTATTCATGTAATCCATAAACACCGCTGGAGCATTAGTTAAACCAAATGGCATCACCAAATACTCATAGTGCCCATACCTAGTTCTAATGGTGACATTCTGTAAGGTGCTACAGACATAGGTCCGGCTCCCGGTACTAAGTCTATAACAAACTCTACCTCTCTATCAGGTGGTAAACTAGGAATTTCCTTAGGAAAGACATCCATGAATTCACTGACTACTGGTACTCCGACCAATTCTGACTGAACCTCTAAGTCTAAAGAAAATAGTACCATGTATACTTGACTCCCATTCAACAGGCAATGGTTCAACTCTGACACTTTGGGTAACATGGAAATTTCAGGAATCAGTGTATGGTTTGTAACAGGAGGAATGATGACAGTCTTATTACAACAATCTAACAACACTTGGTTGGTTGCAAGCCAATCCATACCCAAGATAATATCTAACCCTCTCAATGGTAAACAGATCAAATCAACAACAAAGGTCCGATTCTGGAACACAAATTTACAGTTTAAACAAATGTGGGTGGTAAGAATCTTATCCTTAGCTGGAGTAGTCACCGTATAAGGTAAGGAAGTAGTGGTTAGACTCAAGGATTTCACACATGCATTAGAAATGAATGAATGGGTTGCCCCAGAGTCAAACAGTACAATTAAGTCCTGACCATTCAGTAAGCACATACCTTGGATCAAATCCTCCGCCTGTGCCTCTGCCCCACTGAGGGTATACACTCTCCCCTGAGTAAGCGGTCTAGGGGTAGAAACAGGTGCCTTAGAAACCTGTGGGCAATTTCGGGAAGTGTGCCCCTTCACTGGGCACTTGAAGCATATCACTATTCGTTGTGGGCAGTATTTTGCAATGTGTCCCTTCTGACCACAAGCAAAACATACATTCGCCCGACAAGTACCTTGGTGCGGTTTCCCACACGTCTTGCATAATTCCACCCTAGCCCTCTTAGTACCTCGTGCAGGCTGAGTAACTTCCACTTTCCTCTTCCCAGTTCCCTGACTACTTTCAGCAACAGGATTCATGCACTCTTCCATAATCAGGCACTTCTCAACTAGAGAAGCAAACTCTCTAATCTCAAAGCCAGCTCTGACCTTTCTTAACACAAAATCAAGACACCTTTCAAACTGAATGGACTTCCAATTCTCATTCGGTCCATTTTGCAGGTAACTAGAGTATTTAGATAGTTCATCAAACTTAGCTGCATATTGCCCAGCTGTGAGATCTCCCTGTCTTAAGTGCATAAACTCTTGTTCCTTCTGGATTCTGACATTAGCAGGGAAGTACTTACGCAAAAATGCCATCTTAAACGTCTCCCAAGTGATGGGATCCTCACGTAGGAGTAAACCAGGATGAGAAGCTTCCCACCAATGTTCAGCTTCATCCTCCAACTTATAAGCAGCAAAGATGACTTTCTGCTCATCAGTACACTGCATGGCCCTGAAGATCTTCTCAAGGTGTTTCACCCACCTCTCAGCGGCCATTGGGTCATAATTCCCATGAAAAGATGGGGGATCCCTTTTACAGAACTCCGTCAGTCCCAACTGTTGAGGAACGACAAGTCCCGCATTAGGATTTCCATCATGCTGGGGTCCAGGCATACGGTCTATGGCTTGAGCCAAATGTGCAAGCACAGCCACCAGACCATCACCTTCATTCGCATTTGCAGTGGGTTGGCTTCGGCCTCTGCCTCGGCCTCCACTACGTGTTCGCCCTAGTCCACTCATAACTCTGTATACAGCACAGAAAATATCGGGTTGATCAGTCCCAACTCCCCACATGCAATATATCAGAAGTATATGAAAAGCTATAGGCATACATCCTAAGTGCTCAGTATAACCCTAGACCCATATATTACAGTCCTCTAGGAAGAACTGCTCTGATACCAAAAATGTAAGACCTATTAGTCACTATGTTATTTACCAACCATAAGCCTTACGTGGAATATATATAAATATAGAAAATTCGGCAGCGTTTCATTTGTTTCTTAAACATTACCACAAACTATAACATAAGCAGCGGATTTCCAACAACCATTTCAAACCAACCAGAGTACATATATTATATATATACAAATACACATATATCAAAAAGAGATCTCAGCTCTCAACCAAATACATTATCAGAGTATGCAACGTTATACAAGTGTATTCTAAACACTATCCTGACTGAGCACACTAAACATATACAGAACCGAGTACATCAAAGTAGTATTCAGTTCCCTGTAACATCTACATCAGAATAATACACATCCTGTTATAGTTACATCACGGAGCTTAACTCCACTAAAATACAAATCTCAAAAATGAATCAACAGAATCCTCCGTACTTAACCCGTAGAGGGTCCGGGGTGTTCCTGCGAATCTGAGAAAGAGGTGGTGAGAACAACTTCCCAGTGAATATGAATAACTTGCAGATAAAGTATAAATGTAAGTAAAGAGCAAGTATAACACAATTCACAATATGTCAAGTAACACCAACCAACCAATGCAATGAATGAATGCACATGATGTTCACACCTTTTATTCACACTTTTTCTTTCTCCACTCCTCTTGTTGTGCACTAACCCCTTTCGGTTAGGCCCTCGCAATATGCATATGAATGTGTTATGCCAATTCCGTTTCCTTCTAGCTAATAAGCTAGGCACCCCTTTTGTACACTAACCCCTTCAGGTTAGGCCACCTCGCAATGCAATGCAATTAAGTATGCTATTTCATTTCCATCTAGCTCATCACCTAGGCACCCCTTTGTACACTAACCCCTTAGGTTAGGCCATCTCGCTATGCAATGCAATGTTCTCATACTCATATCATGCTCATTCATAATATCATCATAATAACATTACATGTAAACAATTCAAGCAAATACAACACATAACCATCATGCTCAACTCTAGCAAGCATTCTTACTTAGTTACAATAGTGCTAAGTCACTTCTATCAAGCATTCTTACTTAGCTACACATCTCATTCTAATGCTAAGTCATTCTTCATCCTAAACCTAGCATATGGTATCAAGACCCTAGGCATAAGCATCACAATATCACAAAAAGTCAACCACGGCCATCCCGTGGTGGTAACCACTACCACGGTTCGAGAAAACAAAACTCAACAAATTGAAAAGCGAGACAACCACGGCACGCCTGGTTGGCACCACGCCCGTGGTCCGGACCACGGCCACCGGTGGCCACCACACCCGTGGTCGATTTCAAAGATACAACATTTTCCTTTCCAGAGCCAACCACGGCCACCGTGGTGGGGACCACGGCCGTGGTTGGGCACGAGACACCAACATTTCCTATCCCGAGAGAGGACCACGCGTGGTGGGGACCACGCCCGTGGTTGGTCTTACAGGCGGGGAATAGTGCCACGCCCAACTTCAAATCAAAACCCTAATTTCTCTATGGGATCATGTCCTCAAATCCATCAAGTATACCAATCATTCCACTCATTTTTCCTAAACCCTAATCCTTGAAAACATGTAATAAAAACACATCCAACCTCAAGCATAGGTGAAAACCCTAGATTCAAGCTTAATCCTACATCATACACTTTCACTCTAAGAACATCATACAATAGCACAAGTAAATCCACACTCACCTTGAAGTGCTCCTAACTTGATTCCAAGATGGGATTGTTAGTCAAGACAACCTTCCCTTCAACTTCCTTCAAAACACTCAAGCAAAACAACCAACTTTTAGACATGGGTGTTCTTGATTCTTAGGGATGAAAATGAGTTTCTCAAGAAACTAATACCATAGGATTGAAGAAGAGATCATAGTGATCAATAACCATCAAAGGACTTAAGCCAAAAGGTGCATAAAAACACTTACTTTGGACCCTTGAACTTGGAGCAAGCTTTGGCTATGGAACTTAGCAAATTTGGAGAAGATGAGCCTTTGGCTCTCCTTAGGCTGGCCGGTCCTCTTAACCACAAGGGGGTGAAGTTGCTTTGTCAACTTTGCCCCCCACTTATGTGGAAAAATACCAAATTGCCACTGAGGTGTAAAAAGACTAAAATACCCTTGTGATTTCTAAGAATTCCCAATAGGTCCTGAAGAAAATTAAATTTACCAGTAGGTCCTAACTTAGCCAGAGTAAATATAAGAGTTTAGATTTCACCTATTTCTTCCTTAGGTTCTACCGAGTTCACCGGTATAGCCAGAATTTCAAATTAATCATTCTAACTCAATCTATTACCTTTTCTGTAACAGAACATCTAACTCATCCAAAGAATTTAGCTAAATCATAACATATGAAATTTAGGGATGTTACACATTGCAGAGAGGAAAAACAGAACCATAATGAACATGGTGAGAAGCATGTTAAAGAGCAAAAGAATGCCAAATTATCTGTGGGGTGAAGCAGTCTCCACTGCTGCATATATACTAAATAGAAGTCCAACTAAGAAGCTGAGTGGAGTGACTTCAGAAAAGGCATGGAGTGGAAACAGACCTTATGTATCACATCTCAGATTGTTTGGCTCAATCTGCTACAGGCATGTGCCAGAGCAACTGAGGAAGAAACTGGATGATAAAGGAGAACAATTAGTACTTGTACGCTATCATTCAACAGGTGGCTACAAGTTGTTTAATCCAAGGAACAAGCAGATAGTGGTAAGCCGAGATGTGGTGATGGAGGAATTAAAGTGCTGGAACTGGGAGTCAAATACAGTGAACCAAAATACAAGGGTACTAATGGATCTCAATACTGATGCTGAGGTAACAAACATAGAACTTGTACCAATGCTGAGAAGATCATAGAGACAAAAACAAGCTTCATTGAGACTACAAGATTATGAGGTAGTGTCAGATAATGCAGTAAATTCTGAGGGTGATTTAGTTCACTTTGCTCTCTTTTCTGAAGCAGAACCTGTGAGCTTTGAAGAGGCAATGCAACATCCAAAATGGATCAATGCCATCAAGGATGAGCTAAAATCAATTGAGAAAAATCAAACATGGGAGCTGGTACCATTGCCACCAAGGAAGAAACCTATTGCAGTAAAATGGGTCTATAAGGTGAAAGTAAATCCAAATGGTGAGGTGATCAAGCACAAGGCAAGACTTGTGGCAAAGGGATTTCAATAAAGAGCAGGAGTGGACTATGGTGAAGTCTATGCACCAGTGGCCAGGATAGAAACTATCAGGATGGTGGTAGCATTTGCCAGTATAAGGAGTTGGTCATTACATCAGCTGGATGTAAAATCAACATTTTTGAATGGACCACTTGATGAAGAGGTCTATGTGATCAATCAATTTGAGACACTTATGTTAGCTTTGTATTAGGCTTTATTAGATGTTTATTGTGCCCAATATTAGTATTTTAGATGAGTTTAATGTTGTTGGGCTTCATTGGGCTTTAATGCAAATTGTGAATAATTTTTGGATTTTGATGCATTTTGACCTTTCTTCCTTGGTTAGGCCATAACTTGGGACTCGGTGATCCATTTGAGGTGATCTTAGTGTCTTTGGAAAGCTAAGACAAGGATCTACAAGTTTCATGAAGAACTCAAGAGCTGAATCGGACTTCTAAGGGTCCAAAATATCCCTGCAATGCAGAGTGGGTTTGCTGTCACGGAAATCTGGGCAGTGTGCACATATTAGACTACATAGTGAGCTATAGGCCTCCTCTTGGGCTGAAACTTGGCCATTGGAAAGATAAGACCCATATCTCCAACTTCACTGAAGACTATTTAGTCAATAGATGTCGTTTTAGGCATCATTATGAAGCTACAATTTGGTTTGAATTTGGAAACACGTTCTGCCAACCTAACTTGAGGTAGGTGCAGTGTTTTTAGTATATCTGGAGTTCTAAAAGTCCAAATGGCATGATTCCAATTGAAATATTTCAAGGAGACAACTGGCTACAACTTTCATGAAGACCTCCAAGCCAAAATGCACTGTCTGGGTCTTGAAAATCAAGCCAGAAGTCGGATAAGAGTTGTTGACTAAAAGCCACCAACCATACACCAACCCACCTACCATGCACCAACCCACCAACTATGCATCAAGCTTCCATATTTGACAATTTCCATGTTTTTACAGCTTGTATTCAGATTATGTACATGTACAAATTGGCTTCTAGGATTAGTATAAATAGAGCCAATCTCTTTGTATTATCATGATTCAATTTTAAGTAAGTTTGAAGAAAGTTTGAGTATTTGTGAGAGTTTTCTTTCTCTTCTTCTCCATTCTCTTTACAATTTCGTTTTTGTTATTTTATTTCTGAGTTCTTCCTTCCCATCCATGGAAGGCTAGGCTCTCATAATCAATCCAAGGGATTAGTCATCTTGATGTTTAATTTGGAGATCTTGCTTCGCTTGTTCATATTGCTTAATTGTTATTCAAGTTTCTCTTCTTCCTCTTTTGATTTTTATCTAGATTAAATTGCTTAATTTGATTTAGATGTTGATGTGATAATAGCTTTATTATCATGTATTCAAAGAGGATCACAAAGACTAAACAATTTATTAAAGCTTTTTGATGGATTGTTTAGCTTGGTTAAATTCCCGATCTTAAGTTAATCTATGTTTGGATGGTGCTTACTTTATCTAACCTTGGTTTATTAAATCCTAGATGCTTATCTAGTAGAGGATTCTTGGATCATGTTGAGGCGTCTTGATATGATCTAAGGTCAAGAACATGGTTAGCAATTAAGTGAATTCCTTGTGATCAATGATGGATTAAACTCAAGATCGGTAAATTTCCTTGGATTGGTTAATTTGTTAATTGCATTTCTTTAATTCAACCGGTATATTTTCTTTTCAAATCATCAAAACCCCCCTTTTAATTATCTTGATCTGATTAAATCTTTGTTCTTTTTGGATCCTTGAGAGACGATTCAGTTCACTATGTAGTACAACCTCCTGAATTTGTGGTGACTGGACAGGAAGCAAAGGTGTTAAGGCTGAAGAAAGCCTTGTATGGCTTGAAACAGGCCCCAAGGGCTTGGAATAAAAGGATAGACAGTTTCATGGTTGAAATTGGATTTCTGAAGTGTGCATCTGAACATGGTGTGTATGTCAAGATAGCAAATGGTACAGATTTACTGATAGTATGCCTATATGTGGATGATCTTCTGGTTACTGGAAGTAATGAGATTGAAATTGTCGAATTTAAAGAGAATATGATGAGGGAGTTTGAAATGACTGATCTGGGCTCACTATCCTATTTCCTTGGCATTGAGTTTGTGAGGACCAAAAAGGGAATCATGATGCATCAAAGTAAATATGCTACTAATATCCTAAAAAGATTTAATATGTTTCACTACAATCCTGCAGTAACACCTGCAAAAACAAGTCTAGTTCTAGAGAAAGAAAGAAGTGAAGAACTGATAGATGCCACCTACTTCAAACAGTTGGTTGGATCACTCAGGTACTTATGCAACTCTAGGCCTGATTTGGTTTACAGTGTTGGTCTCATTAGCAGGTTTATGGAGCAGCCAAGAATTCCACACCTTATGGCTGCCAAAAGGATATTGAGATATGTGAAAGGAACTACAAATTGGGGAATTCTGTATTCAAATGTAAATGACAGAAATGAAATTGAGCTACTTGGGTATTCTGATGCAGACTGGTGTGGAGATAAAGATGACAGGAAAAGCACAACAGGTTATGTCTTTATGTGTGGAGAAGCTCCAATCTCTTAGAGCTCAAAGAAGGAATCAATTGTTGCTTTATTATCATGCGAAGCTGAATATGTTGCTGTCGCAATGAGTGCTTGTCAAGCACTGTGGCTTGACACACTGATGCAAGAAATGAAGCTAAAAGACTAGGGTACAGTAAAGATGTTGGTAGATAATAAATCTGCCATCAATCTGGCAAAACACCCTATTGCACATGGGAGAAGCAAGCACATAGAAACAAGATTTCACTTCTTAAGAGACCAAGTGGGAAAGGGAAAGCTACAGTTGAAGTACTGCAGCACTGATGAGCAAGTGGCTGATATTCTGACAGAACCATTGAAGCCAGAAAAATTTAGAGTGTTTAGAAGCAAGTTATCAGTGATGTCACTAGCTGATCTAACACAAGATTGATATGCTGCAAATGAATGGTGGAGGCTAAGGTACCAACTTAGTTTTGATGTTAGTCCTCACAGTGATGCACTGAGCATATCATCTCTCCGCTAATCAGAACTGAATTAAAGGGGGTGTGTTAGGAAAAATTGTTAATTCAATTAAAGTGACAAAATTAGAAAGTTGATGGTTAGTGATTGGTATAAGTCTATAAATAGACTTGGTGTAATTGTGAAAGAGTTGTTGTAATTATGATCAAAGTGAATAAAATACAAGTGTTGTGCAATCTTATCTCTCTCTGATTCTTCTTCCTAAATATTCTTCTATTCCGTGAAAGTAAGTGTATTTGTGTGTGTAAGACTCTCGGTTCCAATAGATACCTCAAGACCTTTCAAATAATATTGTCTGGGTCAGTGTTACAACTTGCAATTGATTGTTCTTATGAATGCTTATATACAGAATGGTAAATCATTTTGATGTATGCCCACAACATTAACAGTAATCCATAATCTCTAATTCTTGGCCAATTCTTATGTTATTCAATGTTATACTTTCGTTCAATCCTTTGGTCACCAAAAATTTCCTTATTAATTATATCAAGATCATTCTTGGTCTCCTTCTATTGTTTCTCTCATTTGAAGGTTCTCCTCTTCTTCACGAAGGTAGTTTTATGTCAATGCAACTTTTGCATGCTTTGTACAATTCAATATCATGGTTGACGTAAGTTTTCCATATTCTTTTCCACTAATTTCTGCTTAAAAAGTAACTTTATGCACTAGGTATTTAGGTAGATCAGTTTTGCATTTTTCAATCCTTTATTTTTTTTGTTATGTACCTGGAAGGCTATTAATCACGATAGATTTGGCATTTAGGGCAGTTTTATTTATTTTTTAAACTTTTGTCTCAAGTTTACCTGATCACTCTTATCCATAAATGGTAGAAGATCATAGAGGGCCAAAGTGTTTACTAACTGCTGGGTTATCTGATGGTAATGTATCACTAATATTTTTTGCCTTTTGGATTTTTATGATTTCTTAGACATTATATATTGTTTCTTCTATTTTCTAAGAGCAAAATCATCTGTCTTTTAAGTTTGCAGTTTTGTCAACGGGATGACTTAATTCATGCTTAAGAGTGTGATATAATTCTGAAAGATTATTGTCTCAATGAAATTATTAATAGTCCCATTGTAATTCTTTGTAAAAAGCATGCCATTCAAAATATGGGAATCAAGCGTTTTCACAATAAACTTCCTGTTAATGAAGTTAACTGTACTTATCATCAATTTGAGAATAAGAAATGCTGATTTTGTAGAAATTTCAGGCTATTTGATATGCATAATAACCATATATATATCTATATATTTTTTTACATATATATATTTTGTGTATTATTTTGTTAAAGATGAAGGTCATTTTTTAATTATTTTGATGCAGGTTCCCAAAGTGAGCAGCATATTACTATGTATCCACGTTGACCAATGCCTTCTAATGATTGATGTATATAATGGTAATGTAAGTTGTAGAATAATATTTTTTACTATATATAATCAACTGCTTGCAAACAAAAAAGGTTAGTGGACATTTATTATAATAATCTTTCCATCTATTTGTGAGTATTCATTTTCCTTTCTTCGAAGAATTGCACATTCTGTTTTGCCATAATGTATTTTAATACTGGTTTACAAGCTTACTCATTTTTACGACATTCAATATTTATATTTTTGTTGTCTACTTTGTTTATATAAATTAATATCAATGTCATTAAAATATATATTATAATTATCTCAAAATAATGTATATTTTATTGTACCACATACATTTTAATTTATTTGTGATATTTTCTATTCATACTAATTATCACAACATTATTATATTAGAATTTTTTTAAATTTTTAAAAAATAAAGGTAAACAATCTCTCACGGCATTCAATATTTATATTTTGAGTAAATAACTATTTTAGTCTTTTTAAGATATAAGCGACATTACATTGATTATTCATTTATAAATACATCAAATTAGTCTTCGAAAAATATATGTGATATCAAATTGGTCCTTCAATATCACATTTTTTGTCATCAAATTAATTCATAAAATGACAACAAATTGGTCCTTAAAGGATGAAATTGATGACATTTATTATCATTGAAAAACTAATTTAATATCACTTATAAATAGAGAATCAATGTGATGCCACATATATCTTTGAATGAAAAAAATAAGTGTTTACTTTTATATTTTTGTTGTCTACTTTCTTTATATAAATTAACAGCAACGACATTAAAATTTATATTATATTTATCTCAAAATAATGTTATTTTATTTTACCACATACATTTTAATTTATTTATGATATTTTCTATTCATACTAATTATTAAAATTTAGATTGGAATTTCTTTTAATTTTTTAAAAATAAATTCACGGTGCATGGCCTCGGTGTAAATCTAGTTATGTGAATGAAAAAGTGGCAAAAACATTTTGAGTTTAAATTTGATCCATAATCATTGTAAAGTTTTTTATACTAACATCTAATAATGTGTTAGCACATCATGAAAAGAGTTAGTTAGACATCTCAAATAATTGTTGTGACTGTCAAACTACTTTAATAATTTGGCGATACATGATTGGATGACAGTGTTACAAAACTTTAATTGACAATAGATCAAAAATAAATTCATTTTTTTACTTATGATAGAATAAGTTGATATACTTATTAATTCTTGGATAGATGAGTGGTCCATACCACTTTATATTAGCCAAATATAACCCATGATTATAGCTCAAATCTATTAAAATTATGACTAATTTTTCTACTTGTATAACACTACTCTATGAAATTGCTGTTAACAATTTTCAACTTTAAATATCTTATAATTTTGATAATTTTCACATTTTATAAGTTATAATTTTACCTATATTTTCATTATTGTCTTCGACCTCCTCCTAAATATTTCAGAATCCATTATCTTCTTTTTAAGTGCCTCACCCAATTTTCTAACTACCACAATATCACAAATGTTATCTTTATTATAGAGATGTACAAGTTCAAGCATGATCAGATTTCTTGGTGTTATAATAAAATTTCAGTGGGAAACTAATCTTAACAAGTAAATTGGCAACATTCTTTTGTTTGCTAATTCATAGCCAATGGGAAATTTGTTTTAAAAAAAATCTCGAGAAATGGCTAGGCTTGAAAATTGTCTTTAACTTTTGATTTCCTTCATGTATGGCTTATCTTGAGATTTTGTCTTGTTTGAGAATCTTATTTCCATAAATGTAATTTTTATTAGAGTTAATTCTAGAAGAAGGATGTGTCTAAATGGGAAAATTTTGTCTTATTGTAGAAGTAAATATTTAATATTATTTTTACTTATAACATGTCACGTAAACTATTTTAAGTAAACATCTAATTTAGTTCTCAAAAAATACAAAAGATATCATATTAGTTATCTAATAATATGCGACATCAAAATAGTTCATGAATAATTAATATGTTTATCAAAATAGTCCTACTAACAGTCTTTTAAGAAGACATTATTGAATGTCTTAGATATCTTTTTTTAGCCAATGTAGATTAGGGGTGTTCAAATCTAAACCAAACCGAACAAAACTGAAAAACCAAACCGGAAAAATCGAAAACCAATTAAAACCGAACTTTTTTGGTTTAGTTTGGTTCTTTTTTTAAAAACCAATTGGTTTGGATCGGTTTTCGATTCCAATTTTCAAAATCGAACCAATCCAAATCAAATTGATTAGAATATTATATATATACATATTTTAAATAACTTGGTATGTGTTGTTGAATATCTTGAAAGCTTTATTTTCTTATTTTGTTAAAATTATTCATATTAATAATTTTAAAATTACATTTATCATTTAAGGTATATGCTCACTTAATGGTTGCTTTCTTTGGTAATTATGGCTAGAAATTTTGATTTATGTAGATGAAAATTAGTTTGAAATTTTAGATTTTTATTATATGATTGTACTTGACTATTATACTAGAAGTTTGATCGTGATTGTATTTTATCATTACACTAGAAGATTGTTAATTTTTGTTTAAATGAGTTGTTGTTGTTTATTTTAAATGGGTAAATATGTTATTTATTGTATAAATATACTACATTATCTTTTGGGCCATAAAAAACCAAAAGAATAAGATTATTTTTTTTAAATGGCCAAAAATAAAAAAATCGATCCAAACCAAACCGATTAATATCGATTTGGTTTTGTTCGGTTTCTAAATCTAAACCAAACCGATTGATTGTCTATATGAAAAAATCGATTGGTTTCGTTCGGATGACTTTACCCCTCAAAACCGATCCAAACCAATCGCGAACACCCCTAATGTAGATCATTAAAACAATGAATTACAAGTGAAGCTTACCTTCCTTGAAGTGAACAAATGGAACACTAGAAGGGGGATTGAATTGTGTTTCTTAACCTTTTTGGAAAACTCTTTGTAAAACAGTACTTGAAATAAAAGCTTTGCAAGATAATAGATGAAAATGGACGAAATGTAAACTCTTTACAGTCCGTTGGACGCAAAGAGAGTTTTACTAAAATTCTTTGGACGCAAGTTAAAGATTTATGTTTTCTGAAAATATTTGTTAAGAACAATAATGACAATCTCCAGATGTTAGTTAAACAAATAACACAAGGAGAGAGAAGAAAATCTTACACTAGGTATTTATACTGGTTCACTCTCACAACTCGAGAGCTACGTTCAGTCCCTTCTACTTAAAGGATTTTCCACTAAACTTTCTCAATTTACAAGTATTCTTCACTCCGCCTCTTCAGGCTTACAACCAAGTATTCTCAACCTCTTCAGGTTCTAAACACAAGTATTCTTTTATATAAAAGCCTCTTTAGGCTTATCAACAAAGAAAGTGAAAGGAGTGTTTTAATACATTTGAGAGTAACTCACTAACAGTGAGGATGAACAATATGTTGAAGTATCAATTCTATACAAGAGTAAGAATAAAAGAATATGAAACAGATTGAATCTTGAATATTTTCTCTTGTTCTCTTAATGTTTTTCTTCTGATTGAATCTTCGAAGACTTTGATATTTATAGCTTGAGAGTTTGTTCTGGTCTTCATAATCTTCTTTATGTATTTAGGCATGTTATAATTAATGACATTTTGTACCTCTTCAACATCCATGCCATGAGTCATTGCATCAGAATATACAAGCACTTGAAACTCCTTTTTCCAAAATTCCTCCAATGTCTTATTGCAAAAAATTATCATTTTTTTTGTCAATGACCAACTCATCCCAAGACATAGGGTGGCTCAATAACTACAAAGGCCCATTTTTTCAATTGAAAAACATTTCATTCTGATTTCTTTAGTTCAAAAATGAATATAGTCTACCTAATTAAGTTTTGAACTTACGACTAGTCAGTTAATAGTTGCCCACTCTAACTTTGAGCTATCGGGGATATGGGACATATTCGATCACATCTAGTTCAATCTCCATTCTCCACCCATGATCATAATTAGATCATAGTTTCCTCCATAATACGTGGGACTTCTTCGCAATGGCTCAATTCCATGCCTAATTTCATAGGGAACCTCAAAGTACCTTTATTTCATTATATTCCATCCATATGTATTGACCATTAATTTAATATCCATTTCTTTAGTGACTTTGAGATAAGAGATGTTGTTTCTACTCTATTTGTTTTGGTGATGAATATAATAGTCCATATTTTGCAATATAATCTATCGAAGATCTTGTATTACTCAAAGTAGCTCATATCCCTAATCCTATATATGGTGTGATGCGTATCCAACTTGCTTCTATGGTTAACTATGGCATTTCCCCGATCAAGTAACTTGTAGTGACTTGTCTTCTAATGGTAAATTTCTAAAATATACTATGTCTTTACAATAGGGTTTAAGGGTGTTCATGGGCGAGATTGGACTGAATTTAGCTTTACCTAAATCGAGAATGAGGTTTTTATGTTACCACTCTATAAGTTAATAATTTTATAATTATGAAGTTGTTAATGAACATTATTACTACCATAGAGTAGTCTTACTTGTACTATTATTCTATTACTTTTTTATGAATAATCACTCTAGTGGGATATAGACATTAAATATTGATAAAGATAATTTTGTTTTGTTTTACTTAATATTCAATGCAAATTTTATTTTAAATAATTTTGACAATAATAGGCCCCTCTAAGTGCTATTTTTCAATATTTCTTGAGGCTACTTCATTTGTTAAATTAATTTATTAAAATTATAAGATTCAATATTTGAATTTAAAAAGTAAAAATGATGTATATATAAATAAAATATAATAAAAATTATATTACAAATTTATTTAAAATCAATGATATAACATTATTAAGTACAACCGGATATATTAAGTATTGCTAATATATAAATCAAATATAACATGATTTTCAACAAATATACCACAAACAAAAAATTTCGTTTAATCTCATCCAAACATAATGTTTTATCAAGCTATCATATATAAAATATTAAAAATCACTTTAAGCATCCATTATATGAAAATAAATGGAAAATAATGTATTTCATAATTTAATACTGTTGATATTTTAACACTTATGGTCACAGTGAGGTCACTTAATTACAAATGGATTCACTTGTTTTGCTCAAATTCCGCCCTCCAAAGCCCAGACTCATGATGCCTCCAAATCCATTTCCCGTTCTTTGATGTGTTGTGGATTGCCAGACTCCATCAAATTGTAATTGGCAGCCTGAAGTCAATTGGGACTCATTATGCCTCCAAACCCAGTATTTTCCCCATTGTTTGATGCAGTGCGGATTGATTAGACAATACTCAATCTTAATTGGTTACCTAAGATCAATTGTGACTTGTATTTTGTCTCATTGTTGCAACTTTCACGGGTTGCAGCAGCATGCAATTGTTCGGTTGCCCATGTTGCACTTTCTAAGAGAGGACAACAAAGGAAAAATGGCATTTAAGAAGAAAAAAAATTAAAGGCAACATATCAAAGCATGTTGGGTATAAAAAATTCCTCATAGGTATAACCATTACACGACAGTTTTAACTTAAGTCGTTGCAACTACCAAACGCAAAAGGTCTAACATTATAAGCAACTTGTTTCCTACTCTGATGTTGCTAGTACAACCCAAAACGATGGTCTTTTGTTGGTATTAAGACAAAAAAAGGTCCCAATTTGAGATACATTAGGGGTGGAAAATGATTCGAAGATAATGCCAAATTTGCCCCCAAATTTTATTTGGTGGGTGCAGTTGAGCTCTACCCAATTCAAAATGTGAATGACTATATTTGGCATCTGGGGGGAAAATAGAAACTTTATGTGTATCCTTTTTTTTATCTAGTTTACCATGGAAGACTCTCATCCTAAGTTCTATGTTGTTTATGAGGGTAGGCAACCAGGCAATTGCCATTCGTGGGATGGATGCAAGGCAACCGTGGAAGGCTTTTTGAATGCTTCATATGAGTCATTCAACAATTTGGCCATTGCACATGTTGCTTATACGCTGTCACATGGTTGCTGGAGGAAGACAGTAGAGGGCACTCTTTGTGGTGTTGGAAGTGCTAGAATGGTGGGAAATGTTGTTTCAAAGACAAGGTAATAAGGAAAGAGAAGAAACCTGCATCCCTCCATAAGAGGAAAGATAGGAAAGTTGCTTTACTACTCGAGGAGTCTGCAATAGCAGTGTCCCAACCCTTTTTTTGATTTCATGCTGAGTACTTGAGGGGGTTCATCCATGGCATCTTAGCCAGCATTATAATGTTGTTTTATGGCATTCACTTATTGTAATGTCAACTACAATAAGACTATAATTTTTTCATCTTAAAATATCAAAATAATCAAAGGGCAACAAATTGATGTCAAATTACAACACCACTATCACTAAGTGAAATCGTAAATCACTTAAACAATTAAATGCTTACAGTTTACTTAAATTATTCTCTAATGGAACTTACAGGAATTATGAAATTAATTCCCTAAATGGTTCACTTAAACCACTTTAACATTGAAAGTGAGACCAAATTCTCTAAGGCCTTGTTTAGTGGATGGAATTGAGCATTGGAATTCGAATTAGACCTTCCAATTCCAATTATCTTGTTTGGTGTGTATATTAGAATTAGAATTTTAATTCCGAGTCAAAATTCCATGAAATTGAAAAATAACTAGTTTATACTACTCTTAATTCTTAGCTTAAACCTTAAAAATTTCAATTCCAATCACCAAGATTTCTTATTTTTTGAATATTAAAAGGTAAAAGTTAAAATCTATCCAACAACCATTGTCACTCGCAACACCTACATAATCTGGCAACGTCACCGCTGACTTGCTCTGGCCACGTTGTCCACTGCGCCTCCAACAAGCTAGCCACTGACAACCTCTGATCTGTTGTCGTTGCTCATGCAATGGCTAAATCTTCGCGCTTCCTTTGATCACTAGCACTGGTGTCCTACAATCACCTTCGCCAACATCAATGGCGTCCTTTTGTTTGGCATCCATTGCGACTGCTGTAATACAATAACACAAGCTCTATTGAATTTTTTTTCATAATTTTAAAATATTATTTATTAATTGAAATTTATTTATTATATCTTTATAAATTCTTGATAAGTTATTCAAATAATAAAATTTCAGTTCAGTTCAGAATTACAATTCTAAAGTCTCAATTCTTTAATTATCACAAACATAAAAGTTAAGATTCTTGTCAATTCTAATTCTAACAGAAATGGAATTGAAATTAGAATTCCTAACTATAATTATAATTCTGTCATCCAAACGGACCCTAATTGAACTTTCAGGAATTATGACAATAAATTCAATTTTCAAAATTCCTAAATGGAACAAAGAAGGAAATTCATAATTCTTAGTTAATTAAATTGATATTATGAAATTTTCGAACCAATTAAGCACTTGGCACTTAATTCTTCATATGGAATAAAGAAGGAAATTCATATGGCTTAATTATGGTCAATAATTGATTTGTTTAGTTTACATATGCAAATACCAATAACAAAGTTAGATTAGGGTTATTAAGTCAAGTTTTAAGTTTACATGGGTTGACTATGGGTATAATCGAACTACCTTTCAGTGGACCACATCGTACCTAGTCAACCTTTAAAAGCCCAACTTGCCCAAATATACCATTTGAGACAAAGCAGTGAAAACACCACACATTTTTCAAAACCATTTCTAGCTTTGTCTGTCTCACAATTAATGCACGAGAAGTATGTTTGTCCCCTACCTACCTTGGATACCTTTAACATACCAATGCATGCAACTGGTCTATTAAGATTGAGACACAGAAAAAGAAGTGAACTTACATGCTGGTTGAGAAGTGTTGTTTTCAAAGCTTCAAGTTTGTTGCAAGTAGGCCAAATGGAAAACAAACTTGCATACTTGAGCCATAAATCAAATAGTTCTAACACAAGAAACAACACACCATCAACTGAAAAAGTGCACAATATTGCAATTCAAATTTCTTCTAAGTTTGTTTTTCTACTCAAATGCTATAAATTTGTTTTACGATATGATGTTCTGTTTATAATATTAGACAATACCTTATTGGAATGGATAACGTGACCTCTAATATCTGTAAACATTATGCATACATGAAAGCATTCAAACAAGTTGAAGGTGTAATAACTTACCTTAATTTCTCGACTAATGATATTATTTTACTTATCTGTAACGTTTCTTAAATCTTATATTCGTAATTTAATTAATATGTTGTTTATTTAATAACTTCTATTTATAATTATAATAAGAATTTGACTTTATTTTTCACAATTTAATAATCAAACTTGGGCGATAATTTGTTCTACTGATAGTGTAGCACACCAAAATACAGTTTTTGTTCATTACTAGAACTTATTTATATACACAAGCTTCATCCTACAACTATTTACATAAGTACATCAAAATTTTAAAAAGGATACTTTAACCTTGTTGATAAAGCCTTTTTTCTACACTGTCTCATATACATTGTAAACTACATAATTATACAATGACTAAGAAATAATAGGCACGAAAAACCCTAATATCTAATATATAATTATCATCCTCTAGGTCATGAAGTAGGGCGATGTCAACGTCAATCATGATAGTTACGTGATACATCTCCTTAGCTCTCTAGGTCCTCTCGAAATATTAGATTAAGAGTGAGAATTAAATTCTCAGTAGGGATTCAAGCAGATAAAAATAATTAACAATAACTATAATATTTTCAGCTGCATTAAAGTGTAGAAATGTTTTCATGGATATAATATTGTAAAGAATACAATTAAATAACCTAACAAAATACACTCTAGGCATTGCACTTTATGTCTTACTTCTTAGAACATTTAACAGCAAAATAACTATTAAGAATCTAATTTTTTATATCATGCTTGGACAAATACATGCTCATACTTGTCTTTTATCTGTGGGCATAGCCTCATAATTTATGCTTACATAGTCAACATAATATGATTAATTCAAGAATAGTAATAAAAGTTCTTCCTAGGCATAGGGTGTAACATCCTCCCTTAATTTTTAATTTTAATTATTATTAATTAATATTTAATTATGTCTTATTTATTTATTTATGATTTTATTTCTACACTGTTATGTGCTAGAATTCTGATTTTTGTTAACTAGAAATTAGAGAAAAAAGAAAATTATTTAGAGCATATTTTTATTTATTTAATTATAGACATTTGCTATTTTTAGTAGATCAGTAAACATAATTGGTCAAAATAAATTATTATTAATATTATTTTTTGGTTCTCTGTGCTTGTAGGTTATTAATATTTTAGAAATTATTTCTGTGTAAAGAGTATTTATTAAAATAGTCAGTGTAGCTTGTTTAATTAAACAATGACATTTTGTACAGTAGGGTTTTTTACTAGGATATAAGTGTCATTTAGAATTTATTATGTATTAAAGTAAGGACAACATTGTCATTTAGAATTATTCGTAAAATAAGACAAAATAGATCTAACTAGATGGAATATAGTTGACATCTAATTGAAATAAAAATTAAAATCTAGTTAGAAACTAACCCAATGGTTAAAATCTAACCAAAGGATGAATAAAAAAAATTAATATTTAAAAGGCTTCTTTAAGAAGTCAAATAATAAATTATTAATTCTTCATAAATATCAAGAAACCATAAAAAAAATGAAGTGATAATTATGAAGTATGTTAGCAAAGTGAACAGATAAAAGGGAGAAGAGATGCACGACCAAAGAGAGAGAAAGAGAAAAAAGAAGAGAAATAGAGAAAGAAAAAGAGAGACAAATTAAGAAAAAATTCAAAAAAGATAGAAAAGTGTAGGAAAACTTATTTACATTCCAAGATCTGCCATAATCTACGAACAAGCTAGGAGTTTCATATTGTTTTCAAGGCAAAAGTTTCATTGGATAAAGGAAAGAGGTAGGAGTTCAAGTACTATTCATCTTATTGTTTTCAGTCTTGAAGTTTTGGTTAGCTTTTCCATAGATTTTGATTCTTGTATGGATTTTCATCAAAGAATACATTTAAATATAGTTGTACATGATGAACCATGATTGAAAAGTGGAAGACTATGGCTCTTGAATGGTATGAAATTTATAAGTGATTAGTTTTGGATGATGGTTTGATGATATATTAAGTGATATATGTTATATTTTAGTGATATTTGATTGTTTGAGACTAAAAAACACTAGGAACTACGATCATGATGGGTTTGGCCAAGTTATAGAGTTAGAATTTCAATTTGTTTAATTATATGACCAAGAGTTTATGAAGTAGAGTACAGGTTAATTAGTATAATTGACAGTGATTATTAAAGATTTGATAAATGTTGGATGGATTAGAGGAAAATCCTAATAACCCTAGCCTAAAGCATAGTTCAACCAAGACTAGAAATTTAGGTTTTGGATATATTATTTGTTATATTGTTAGTTGATAGAATAGATTAGAGATTAATTATGTATGATTAGATAATAAAAGTATAAAAGAGGTTGGTCGGCCACCGGCATATATGAGAAAGGGCGGCTGGTCGGTTATTGATAAAAGAATGAGTATAGTTGATAAGGAAAATAACCCATGAAGTATCAACCTTTATAAAATACTGGTACATACCATGAGTTGTTCCTTGCACCCATTTAACTCTGCAAAGGATTGAAAGAATAATAGCAAAAATAAAGAGAGTTTATGATTGGGGAAGAAAAATATTAAATGTCAAAGCATTTCTTTTATATGGGCAATCACTCAAATAGTATAATACATGATAAATTCACACTTATGGGCAAGTTACATACTGCTAAGGAAAATAAATTCACAATTTGCTGCATCTGCTAAAAATTTACACTGAAAGCAAAACAAAATTGTCAAAATCATATAGTTTGGGTTGCCAAAGGCTCTAGTGATTTCCATAGCTAGGAAACCAAAGATATACATATAAGTAGAGGAGGAAATTTGTCTAGTTTGTACCGTTAAGAATATGGTAAAGTATACAATCGTATAATCTTCTATATAGCATAAATATGTGTCTATTTCTCTCTCTCTTTGTTTCTCCTTCTAGTATAATATGCATGTTAGTTAGATCAATTATATACTTTTTCAATATATACATTATGAATACAAATGAGCATAAATGGGCAATTGTTAGCATGTAAATGAGCAAAAATGGTATAATTTTATGCTATGCATGTGTGCACATTGAATTTAGTATTCATATAAAGGTTGCCATTGTAATGCAAATAAGGTTTGCATAAACCATGACATTGCAGTATTAACAAAATCTCTTTACCCCTAAATACCTTATAGGATAGGATTATATTGTTAGCCAAGGGCAACCATCACACAAGAGGGGGGTGAATTGGGTGATCATAAATTTTATTTCAACTTTGTGCAATTGTGCATTTTGATGCACCCAATCAATACATGCAGCGGAATAAATATATTTCACAACAATTCATGCTTTCGTATTACTAATAATTCATATAATGCATAATATCAATCACATATAAGTATATTGAACAATGTAAATTATAGTGTGATTAATTTGAGACTAGTGGGAAATAAACCAAGATAGAAAATCACTTGGTTGAAACCTTGTAGTAGACTGCAAGTAGTGTGTAGTCAACTACAATAAACCCCTGAAAGTGGTTATGCAAGATCAACAAATAAAACACTAATGTTGAGTTTCTAGTAGTCTTGTAGTAGACTACATTTTTCTTGTAGTAGACTACAATTTACTTCTGTGAGCAAATTGGGTTTTAAATGAATGCCTTACTCTTATGAAGATTTGTCAATCAATGTAGATTCCTTGAGTATAACTTAGATATATATATAAATCAAGCAAACAAGATATATATCAAGTTCTAATGATCTAAGTAGAAATATCACAAGATATGCAGTAGATCAATAATTATAGCAATCATGAGAACTCAACAAATAAGTAGTTAAATGTAAATTGCTAGAATGTAAAGAGAGTGAGGGATAAGAGAGTGCAAACAATATTTTACTGGTTCAATCACTTCTTGTGATTTACGTCCATTTCTAAGATAACCCACTTAAGGTTTCCACTATTCTTCAAGCTTGTAACTTAGGTGCTTGAGAAACCTTTACAAAAACAAAGCACTCTTCACACTTTGGGATCCTCCACCCTTATGCTTGAGCCTCTTTCTTTTCTCTTCAAGGGAAGTCTACCCTTGAACTCTCTTGAGGGATTATTCACCCTCTTACAAGTATATATGATTGATGGAAAATGATAAACTCTCTCAAAGAGTAGATAATACAACTTGAAGAACTAATGGATAGAGGGATTATGAAAATGAAGAGCTCAAATGTTGATTTTGATAGAAAATGATCAAATCCTCATAATGATTTGCAAATGGGTGTTCATCAACTTGTTAATGCTTCAATCTTAGCATATATTAATAGCCCAAGTGATAAAATAGCCGTTGGTGGTGTTTAGGAATGATTAATTTCGAAATCTAGCCGTTTATAGCCGTTCACGAGCATTTACGACGCACGTTGTAGTCGACTACGAGATAACTTGTAGCTCGATCACGATTCCTCTCTGGAATGTAGGTTTTGAATTTTAACACTATGTAGTCGACTACACAACCTTGTAGTCGACTACAATCCATTCCTGGAATGTAGTTTTCGAGTTTTAACACTTTGTAGTCGACTACAGATACCTTGTAATCGACTACCATTCATCTCTGGAAAATATATTTGATTTCTGACACTTTGTAGTCGACTACACAACCTTGTAGTCGACTACAATCCATTTCAGGTGGTCTTGTAGTCGACTACAAGTCTTGTGTAGTCGACTACAATTCCACTTCTGGTGGTCTTGTAGTCGACTACAAGTCTTGTGTAGTCGACTACAATTCCACTCGGGAAAGTAGTCGTTTTGAAATGATCATAACTTCTTCGTTTCTTAACCAATTTAAGCAAATGACCATGCGTTGGAAAGCTCTTTGAGTGTACTTTCATATGAAACAAGTTTCAGATCAAAACTCAAAGTATTTTAAAAGTTATGATAAAAATAGTGACCATAGGTCAGCTTTCAAAATTCAGATTTGGCTATTTTTCATAGTTTTGAAATACCACCATGACTAACTTCTCAAAACTTGTTTGTTGGGCATTTTACCATGTTAAAAACATTTTTCAAGATTGAATAAAGACATTTGAGCTCTCTTCATGCAAAACCTCTGTCCTTACAAAGGAGAATAGCCTATAAGAGAAAGTATACCCTTTTGAGTCTATAAGCTTCTTGATGCACTTCAAGCTTCTAAGATTTCTTCTCTTCAAATCTTCTAAATGCTTGGTTCATCTCTTCATTCTCCTTCTTCTTGAGTTGAGCATAAATAGGATCTTTCACTTTCTTATTCCAATGCTCACTCTTGATACTTGGACTATCCTACAAAGCATAACTCACTTGAAAACCATGGTTAGTCCAAATCCATAACTCAATAACTAAATATGCATGATTCACATGTATATAACTTTATAAAGTTCTTCATGCATATATGATTCACATATAAACACATATCCAATAATTAATTATATCACTTATCAAGTACATTGGATATATCCTATCAATGATGCTACACAAAACTTAATGCATGATTCTTATAATAGGAACAACAAGATAATATATAACCATGCATTATCCAATATAGCTCATCACGCACATATGTAGCATATTTGTAATCCTTTTTGTAATGTATTTGTCATCATCAAATAGGATTATATAACATCTTCCCCTAAAATAAACATAAAAATATTTATAGAATATTTATTAAATTTTTTATTATTTAATGTTTATTTTCATAATTAGACAAAAATCACATAAAGACAAAACCTAACTAATTGGAATCTAGTTAGCATATTCCTAGAATCTAGTTACCATTTGATTAATATTTAATTATTTAGGTTAGAATGTAACTAATTAGGTTATAATTTAATGAATTTAGTTAGAATTGAACTAATCTAGTTAGAACCAACCAAACGAGTTAAAATCTAACTAAATTAGTTAAATCTTTAACCAAGTCATCAATATGTCTATTAAATGGAAACTTTCTATTGGTCCATGGTATAACCAATGAGAATGTGACATTCTAGGGTTAATGTTGGATGGTAATTGGCTAAGACAATATGGCAATGATTAGGTAATGAAATAACCAGTTGAAACATAAGAAGGGGGGTTGAATTATGTTTTTTTAACCTTTTTGGAAATCTTTTACTAAAACAATCTTTCGAAGGATAACTTTGCTGTAAAGTAAGTGAGAATGTAAGAAACATAAACTCTTTCAATCCATTGGACACAAAGAGAGATTTTCTGAGATAAATGGATGCAAGTTGAACAACTTATCTTTTTAAAAAAGTTTAGTTACAAAAGACAATATCAATCCCAGATGTTAGTAAATAAAAGATATAACACAGAGAGGGAAGAAAAAGCTTACACCAGAGATTTATACTGGTTCACTCTCACAACTCGAGAGCTACGTCTAGTCCATTCAAACTGAAGGATTTTCCACTAAACTTTCAAAATTTACAAGTATTCTTCTCAACGCCTCTTCAGGCTACAACAAGTATTCTTTTATACACAACCTCTTCAAGCTCAAACAACGGAAGTAAATAAGGTGTTTTGAAAGACATTTGAGTCTAACTCACCGTAAGTGAGAATGAAAGAAATGCGCTCAAGTAGAACTCTATTACAAGAGTAAAAATAAAAGGTATTAACACTAAATGAAGCTTTGAATATTTTCTCTTGAATTGTTGATAGTCTTGATTTCCTTTTTGTTCACTTCGAAGACTCTTGTATTTATAGGTAGTGAACAATTGAAATGGTCTTCATAAGCTTCATCGTCTAACAGAAATATTTATTACCGTTCTAAATAACATTAAATGTGTTGAACTGATAACGTGTTGATCTTCATCTGAAAAGTGACTTTGGTTATCAACAATAGCGAGGAATAAGATATCATAGTTTTGACTCTTCTGAACACACATAAAGTTGTTCATTTGCTAATCTTTGTAGCTGTTAGGAGTGTCAGCTCCAGCGTACATAGTTGATTTCTTGAAAGTTGCTTTTGTCAGAGATCTCATCAGCAGTTAATGCACTTTGTTTTGCTTGTCATTGAATATCATTGGACGGATGCCATAAGAGATAAACAACAGAGACAAACAATAGTCGATCCAATAATATAATAATATATTCTTTCAAACGGTATTGGACGCACGGCTTAAAGCGGGAATATAAAACAAAGTTTGTTCTTTCGTCCAAACGAATACGACTTCATAAAAGTATAAGTTATTTCAAAGCTTATTTGTTCTCTTTAATTTAATATATGTTGTTATCTTTAAAACATAGAGGGATTCAATTTTATTGAACAATTTTTTATCCTAGTAACATAATAAAATCTATCTTTGGTTCCAACAAGTAATGATTACTAAAGAAAAATGTTAAAATTTGATTGGTTAACAAAATAAATGGAAAATAAAATGGAAAAATCTATTTTCTTTAACCTAAAACTCACAACACACTTAGAGAAGAAAGGTGTGGAAGTGTGTGGCAGGGAAGTGAAGAGAAGGAGAGAAAAGAAACAAAAGAAAATAGAAAAAAAATAGAGAAAATTCACAAGATATTAGCAAAAGCTAGGAACCTCAACAAGGAAAAACGATCCATCAAGATTCAAGCAAGAAAATCTCTCCAACACCCTTAGTTCTTACATTGAAAGGTAGGAGTTCAAGTTCTAAAATTTTCTCACTTGTTCTTTAATGGTGGTTTCATGAATTGCTAAGTGTTTTCCATGGAGTTTTAGTGTATTCTTACATTTTCTTTCAAGATTACAATCAAATAATACTTAGATGTGATGAATTGAAGATGTGAGTTTAATGGTGTGTTACCATGTGAATTTCGAAACTCCTTGTTTATGGTTCTTTATTGGTGACTTATTTGATTCTAAGTTAGAATATGCATGCTTTTGGTGTTATTTTGTTTGAATGGCTTGAAAACCCTAGGAACTATGACCAAACTAGGTTTCAACCATGACATGAGCTAGGGTTTCAATTTGTATATTTGTTAGATTAAGGCTTAATTAGGTGACCTAAAGTATATTTAAGGAGTTTAAGGTTGAATTAAGCAAAGATTTCATGAAATACTTAATTAAAACCTAAGTTATCATACTAAGATAGGTTTCAACCACTTTAACTAGGGAAAGGAGTTAGCATTGAGTAATTTATAGGATTAAGGAGTTATAAGGTAAATTAGAGTTTAATTAGGTGATTTGATCAAAGTTTAGGTAAAATTCATGATTAAAAGTTTGACAATTTCCTAACATGTGATCTTGGGATAATATGAGGATTAGAATGTGTTCTAAGTGATGGATTAAAGAAAATGAGTCAAAATTAGGAGTTTAAGTGATAATTCCTTAAGAATCCCTAATTTAAGAATTTGGCACTAATTAGGTTAAATGACCTAAAAGTAGGTTTAGATATACTAATATGAATATTTAGGAAGAGGAAATAAAGTTAAACAAGGAGGATTAATGAAAAGTTAAGTATTTGAAAAAATGACCAAATGAATAGTAATTTGACTAAGTTGTGAAGTTTATTTGATCAACCACATGGCTAATGTATATTAGCAAAAGATAATGTTCATGATGACTATGAGAAACCTAGACCATAGGGTTGAGGTTTCAACTAAACTCTAGCTTGTAAGACTATGTATAAGATGATTAGGTTTCAAAGAGTAATTGTGAATCTAAAATGTGAAAAAGTTGACATTATGAAATAAATGTTCAATTATTCTAGAAACTCAAGATTTGGCATTAAAGGGGTTGTAACACCCTACAATATACGTTAAGTGTCACGTATACTCTTTTACTAACTTCCTTAGTAGCCTTATTTGATTTTAGGATTTATTTGAAGATCTGTAATTTTATATAATCTAAACTGATTTTTTTTCCATTTTACATCTTTGTCTAATTACTTTGATTTTCTTAATATAATATTTAAATTTCACTTATATTAAAAAGAATTTGAATTTATAACATAAAAAATGTATATAATACGTCATTATCTTTACTGGTTCATACAAGACTTCATCATCTATTTACATACAAGCAATAAAAAGAACTAGCTAAGGTATTCTAAACCATAATACTTAAATCTAAGAAAATACTACATCATTCTTCTACTTAATACTGTTGACATATACATTATACATCATAAATAAAACATCTCCCTCTAAAGCTAGAATATGATAAAATTATAAATTATTCTGCTTAGTCACATGCAAGTGTGAGGTCAAATCCACTAGCGACATAACATGATACATCGTTTACTACTTATTTGGAAACACTATATTTAGGAATGAAAATAATTCTCAGCAGGAATTTAAGTAGTAAATAAAAATATTTAATAAAAACTATGGTATTTTTAGCTGCTTACCATTATTATAATATAACTTAAAAGTACAATCAAATAATGTTGACCAGAATCTACATTATTTGACCAAAATCATTTTCTAAATTATGTATTATCTTTCTCATAGTTTAGAATATTTAACAGCAAAATAAACTATTAATAATATTTAAAAAATTAAAATAAGTGTTTACTCTTAATTTAATTACCTTTCTCCATCTCATTACCAAGTTTTGAAACTTCCATTATAACAACACATATACGAATCATATATTTAATTAATTAATTATTTTTTAATATATCACTGGTTAAAATCGAATAGTCACAATAATATACATCTTATACAAAATATATTTGTAGAATAAATCTTTCATAAAAACTATTATTAAATTAAAAATTTAATATAATGCTAAAGCAATAAATATTATTACTAGTGCCTTAGGTTATGATGAGTATTTTTGCATTTCTAATTGCAAAACTACATAAAAATGTGAGATGCTCTCCAAGTAACTCGTGAGGGAACATAACTAGTAAGGTAAAAAGTCAAGAATTAACACCCTCACAAATTAATATGAACATTTTAAAATGAATTAATGTGAACACATCAAAGACATCCAAAAGAAATTTACTCATATTGTTAATAGTTTAGCTTCATTGAGAAAACTTTTTCAAACAAATATTTAATTAACAAAGAGTTGAGATGATTGACTACAATACCAAAAATTTCCTACATATCTGGATTGATAAAGAACTGTTGCTTGCTCTCATACGTCTGCCCATTCCATGAAAGAATCACGTACTGCAAGACCTCAAGAAATACGAGTAAACGAACACCACCACGAATCTGTCCCCAGAAGTACATGAGTTCATGCCCTAAAGTCCGTCCTTCACCCTGTTATTTTGTAGAACGTAACTTCCATTTTTGGTTGAATATTTTCCACAGATTATTCATTGTCTGATGTTCTGAAAATAACAAGCTCTTCCCTTGTGGGCCCGTTAGTAAGCAGTTATGCCTGTGAATTTCATTCTCACTGCTCGATTGAGAAGATTCTAATTCTTGGGTTTCTTTCGTGCTTCCGAAATTGTCTCCTTAAATTTTTTCAGTGCTGTCAACAAAAAAAGGAACATGACACGGGATTTAATTATAATTTTACTCCACCACAACAAGAAGGCAAAGAACATCAAGAAACGTTCAAGGTCCATCCGCAATAGAAATTATCTTATTTTTTAAAATTTCCCTACTAGATGAATTTAATACTTTAATTCCATTCCTTTCCCAGGTATCAAATATGATTTCAGAAGATATGCACACTGATTAATACCATAAATCTATGTTTCAATAAGAAGATAAAGTATGAAATGTGTGGCAATTCATCCATAAGAGACAGATGAACAACTCTGGTTGAAGTCAAGACAAATGTTTCCCAATGTTTGACCATGAAGATTAAGCAAAGTCACTTGAAGCTGTAAGTAATGTCAGTGGCCTGTATGATTGAGAAAGTTGTCTAGTCGATAAGCACCAAAAATGGAGTTAACATATTTACCTGATTGGTAGTTACTAGTTAGCGTGTAGTGCTTCAATCAAACTGGATGGAACAGTGTGCTCGAGCATGGTCGTTGATCCGGTGACCAATTCATGGTTTAATGGTATGACTATCGTGAACTGACATATAATTAAATATATATTTATACATAATATAATAATCTAAATAAATAAAAATATAAAAAGTAATATAAATTAAGAGTACAAATATTTAAAACATGATAAAAATTAAAAATAATGTCAAGCTAAAAATAATATTTCAATTTTAATTAACTGCAAATAATTTTTTTATTTATCAAATTAAACTTAACGTATCATCATGTGTTAGCAACACAAATATTTAATTTAAATGATAATTAGTTATAAAAATTATATTAAATAAAAATAATAAATTAAGAAATCTAAGTAAAAAAAATTAAGAAGTAAAATTAAAAAGTTAAGTAAATCATAAATAAATGAGCACCACATGTTGTGACTTGTTGGTAATAAAGAATATCAAAGGGCCCTCACAAGGTCCTCATATTCTTTTTCTTCACTGGTATTTCTTTCTATTTTCAATGTTATATTCTTGTGGCAGGGGAGTCGTCTGATGTTATGCTTTTGTGGGAACCTTCATTTTGTGCCTTTGAGAGACGAGGAATCAAGAAATAAAGTGTTACATATACAGCAGGGTGGAATTCCATGCAAGAATGGTTCTCAATGGCTGCTAAATTAAGTATTCACTAGCTTATCTGATTGCTCCCTTGTCAGAATCTCCACCAGTTGGTATTTCTCTTTTCCATACCTAGCAACAAACAACCATCAGGGTACCCTGTCTATTTTAAAATGATAACTTATTCTCCAAATGTGAAATATAAGGAATGTTTGCAATAGAAAGCAAAGTCACCAGAGGAGAGTCTGCTCTGGACCATTTTGGCTACTTCAGTGGACTGGAAAATGGTCAACCTATAAAATTTAACAGGAAACTTGGTTTGTTTTCCAACTCTATTATTGATGTGCAGGTATGAATATTTCATCAATGTTATTGCAACTTGCCAATTCTTGGCACAAAGAGAGAGGGTTTTTCATATGCTGCTTGTTGAAATAAGCAAGACAACGAGGGCAACAAGGACAAACAATGTTTGGAGAAAAATCTGTAGTCGATTCTATCACCTTAATTCCTGCAGTTTTTCATTCGTTGTTCTCTTGTTGAGAGATGCCTCCACCTTATATATTATGATGAACCACTAGAAAGTGACCATAATTATCACTTAATTTGCCTCTCTCCAATTCCTTGAAACGTTACCTAATTGGTGAGGACGAGATTTCGCGGCACTGCATGTACTTGTGCTCATAAAAACATTGCCTATCCCACTCAAACGTGGCCTCTGTTCAAACATTATCTTGACACAGAAGGTCGAGTCATGCAATACAATACCCAAACTATAGCAAAGGCAATGTGAACATTAAAATAGTATTATTTAGTGGCCATAACAAGTTTCTTGCTTATAGCCTGCCACAATCTCATCTTCCATCTTCAGATTCCTAGTAGCCGCATCTGAAGATTTTCTTTCTAGCCAAATCGTTAATCTTTAATCTTTCAACGAATCATTCTAACAATATGAAGGTCTGAAACATATATAAATCATTTGAATCAGTTGAAGCCTCCACTGCACTTGCTAATTTATTTTCTCGAAATCTAAACAATGCAATATGCCTAATTCATCTTATTGTTTGGCAATTTGTACCAGAATTGCAAAATCAAACACACCCACACTAAATCAGCACATCTAAGAATTGTAACGCATAAATGATTAAAGATAATTTAAACATAGAAAATTCATATAGCTTACATTAGATAAGATAAAAAAAAAAAAAAGCAACACTAATAATAAAATTATGATGCATTTCCCTAGCTTTTTATAGTTTTACCTCACAAAAATCGATATGAACAAAAGAAAAAAAAAAACTAAAGGAACACGCTGCGTCATATTTCATATTTGATGTTAAAATCAGAAGCAACACTGAAATTCGAACTTACTGTAACGTCTGTGTTGCCATTAGCATCTGTGATCGTAGAGATCGGTTAGAAATCCACAAAATCTTCAGAAACGGATGCAAAAACTGCATGAAAAATCGAATCTGGCAAAGAGAAAGGAAAAAAAAGGTGAGAAATTAAGGTTTAGAATTATGATTGCCTTGTTAGACTTCTTCCATGGAAAATCTTTTGATCTGCGAAGCAAGTAGAGAGCTTCTAAGCTGAAAATTTTCTGAGCAACCAAACAGAATGAGAAAAGAGAAGTGAAGCTTCAAAAATAGATGACGGTGTGCTCTCTTTTCACTCTCCGCAACTGAAAATAATATAGTGATAGAAATTATATTTTATAAAGCAAGAAACTAAGAATTATGTATACCCACATTTTTTTTAATCTGTCACTAAAATTAGTACTGACAGAAATAGATATGTCTAGGTATAGAGTACATATACCTACAATTTTTATTCCTGTCACTAAAATTATTCATGGGTAAATGACATTTTTGTTGTACTGCTCGCAACAAGAACTAGCGTCAGCCTTTTGCAACAACTTCTTAAATCGTTCGACCTGAAATGGAGTAAGAGTTGACACCAGTTCAAGAATGATTCAGGTGCCAAATGCTAAAAAGACAACATAAGAAGATAAGTACATTCTTACTCCTTTCTTGTATTGGTAAATAATCTACAAATACTAGTGGGTAAAGGGGGAGAGAGCACCGACAGATCATAATGGCGATTGACAAAACTCAATTACAGAATTAAAATTGTTCAGGCCGAAACAGAAACTGTAAATTAGAAAACAACTCAGCTTGATTAATGAGTAAAATTTTAATAGATAAGATAAGAGCAAAATTATTAAATTGAAGCTTGTATGTGTGGTCTTCTTTTTGAGCGCAGATTGTGACTTCCATTTTTTCAGAAGACATAAAACATGGATCTAGCACAAACAATGACCACAAATGAGACAATAAGACTTCATACGTCATCTTTGCACATCAAGGTGAAACAACGCCCAGTCTGGCCAGCTCTCGTAGTCCTACCAGTCCGATGAATATAAGTCTTTATGTATTTTGGCATGTCATAATACATAACATTTCACACCCCTTCAACGTTCATTCCACGAGTCATTGCATCAGTAGATACAAGCACTTGAAACTCCCCTCTCCGAAATTCCTCCAATGCCTTACTGCAAAAAATTATCATTTTTTGTCTGAAAATGTTAAACACACACCAAATTTTTACACCAAAGTTACACCAAATCCCAGCTGTAAGTATTTGATGAGTCAGCAAAGGGATGTGGCTGTTCAAGTCAGCTGAAGGTGTACGAAGGTGGCAACTGAGGTGGAAATGGAAGGAAATATTCATTCATTCATTTGTACTGAAATATTTCATTCATTTGCATTCGTGTTCTCGTCCCCTCTCCCAATCTTCTTCATCCTCGTTCTCTGCCATTCCTGACGTAGCCTTGCTTGTGGTCTTCGCTTTGTACTCCGAAAATCCCTTGCTATTTCCCTTGTCATCCAGCCTTGTTGGAACGTAGGGTAACGTAGGGTAGATTGTTGGAAGGAAGATTACTATTCTCTAGGGTTTGAAGGGGGTTTGAAGGAGGAAGATATAAAGCAAGAAGGAGAGTATAAAGCAGCATTGGTTGTCATGAAGAACTTGGTGAGTAATTTTCCCCAACATCTGTTGTTCCTTTACTTAGAAATGCTGCTGCTAAAGTAACATAAAATTGGTTTGTTTAAGATGAGGCATAGAGCTTTTGGTGTTTATGTTTATGTTTGTTGTGTTTGTGAAATCTTTATGTTAAATGCAGAGGTTACGTTATATATGTTAGTGGTTGAACACACAATGGTGATCTTAAGTGAAGTTGATGTTATTCAATTGCTACTATTGCTTGTTGAAGGTGTGTTAGGTTGAAAGCATAAAGTCTTTGTTGACTGAAGTAATGTGTGTTGTTGAATGTTAAGTTGCACACAATTCTGAAATGTCTTGTAGGTGCTTGTAACTATGAAGTGACAGTTGATAATTGCAATTAAAGTAGTTGACAACCCCCTAACAATTGGATGTAACACGATTAAGCCTGTTTCAGGTTAGGGAGAATGGGTTTTATGTGAGTAATGATATGTGCACACTATTTTTTTATCCCGATTTTACACTTGGTTAACAATGAGCAATTTTTTAGTTAATATAGTATATAATTTGATTTATGGGTTTTGGTAATTGATTACTCACGAACTTGGTTAATGATGAACAAATTATTGGTTAATGAAGTATATAGTTTGACTAATATATTACCAGCTCGTTAGTGATTAGTTACCAAGTTCATTAATCAAATAATATACTTCATTAACCAATAATGTAATCATTGTTAACCAAGTGTAAAAATGGTACAAACAAATGGTTAGTAAAAAACATTTTTCGAGAATGGGTTTTATGTTCCTTAGTTTTGACATTGAAGTGTAAATTGAATATTATGTTGCGACCAATTAAAAATGTCCAGTAGGTGCTTGTAATTATGAAGAGACAGTTGATAATTTCAATTAAAGTTGTTGATAACTAATGAACAAATGTATGTGACGAATGTTAAATCGGTTTCAGGTTAGGGAGAATGGCTTTTCTGTGACGTAGTTTTGGCATTGAAGAGTAAGTTGAATGTTATTTTGTGACCAATAATAAATGTCCTGAAGGTGCTTGTAACTTTGAAGAGATAGTTGATAATTGCAATAAAAGTAGTTGATAACTCATGAACAAATGGATATAACGAACATTAAACCTGTTTCAGGTTAGGGAGAATAGGTTTTCTGTCACTTAGTTTTGGCATTGAAGTGTAAGTTGAATGTTATTTTGAGACCAATCATAAATGTCCTGTAGGATCTTGTAACTATGAAGAGACAGTTGATAATTGCAATTAAACTAGTTGATAACTCATGAACAAATGGATGTAACGAACGTTAAACCAGTTTCAGGTTAGGGAGAATTGGTTTTCTGTCACTTATTTTTGGCATTGAAGTGTAAGTTGCATGTTATTTAGTGACCAATTATAAATGTCCAGTAGGTGCTTGTAACTATGAAGAGACAGTTGATAATTGCAATTAAAGTAGTTGATAACACATGAACAAATAGATGAAAAGAATGTTAAACCTGTTACAGGTTAGGGAGTATGGGTTTTCTGTGACTTAGTTTTGGCATTGAAGTGTAAGTTGAATGTTATTTATTGACCAATCATAAATATCCTGTAGGTTCTTGTAACTATAAAGAGACAGTTGACAATTGCAATTAAAGTAGTCGATAACTCATGAACAAATAGACGTAACGAACGTTAAACCTGTTTCAGGTTAGCGAGAATGGCTTTTCTGTGACGTAGTTTTGGCATTGAAGTGTCAGTTGAATGTTATTTTGTGACCAATCATAAATGTTCTGTAGGTGCTTGTAATTTGGAAGAGATAGTTGATAATTGCAATTAAAGTAGTTGATAACTCATGAACAAATGGATGTAGCGAACGTTAAACCTGTTTTAGGTTAGGGAGAATGGCTTTTCAATGACGTAGTTTTGACATTGAAGTGTAAGTTGAATGTTATTTAGTGACCAATCATAAATGTCCTGTAGGTGCTTGTAACTTTGAAGAGACAGTTGATAATTGCAATTAAAGTAGTTGATAACTCATGAACAAAAGGATGTAACGAACGTTAAACCTGTTTCAGGTTAGGCAGAATGGATTTTCTGTGACTTAGTTTTGGCATTGAAGTGTAAGTTGAATGTTATTTAGTGACCAATCATAAATGTCCTGTAGGTGCTTGTAACTTTGAAGAGACAGTTGATAATTGCAATTAAAGTAGTTGATAACTCATGAACAAAAGGATGTAACGAACGTTAAACCTGTTTCAGGTTAGGGAGAATGGGTTTTCTATGACTTAGTTTTGGCATTGAAGTTTAAGTTGAATGTTATTTAGTGACCAATCATAAGAGACAGTTGATAATTGCAATTAAAGTAGTTGATAACTCATAAACAAATAGATGTAACGAACGTTAAACCTGTTTCAGGTTAGGGAGAATGGCTTTTCTGTGACGTAGTTTTGGCATTGAAGTGTAAGTTGAATGTTATTTTGTGACCAATCATAGATGTCCTGTAGGTGTTTGTAACTTTGAAGATACAGTTGAAAATTGCAATTAAAGTAGTTGATAACTCGTGAACAAAAGGATGTAACGAACGTTAAATCTGTTTCAGGTTAGGCAGAATGGATTTTCTGTGACTTATTTTTGGCATTTATAAATGTCCAGTATGTGCTTGTTACAATGAAGAGACAGTTGATAATTGCAATTAAAGTAGATGATAACTCATGAACAAATGGATGCAACGAACGTTAAACCTGTTTCAGGTTTGGGAGAATGGCTTTACTGTGACGTAGTTTTGGCATTGAAGTGTAAGTTGAATGTTATTTTGAGACCAATCATAAATGTCTAGTAGGTGCTTGTAACTTTGAAGAGACAGTTGATAATTGCAATTAAAGTAGTTGATAACTCAAGAGCAAATGGATATAACGAACGTTAAACCTGTTTCAGGTTAGGGAGAATGAGTTTTCTGCGACTTAGTTTTTGCATTGACGTGTAAGTTGAATGTTATTTTGTCACCAATCATAAATGTCCTGTAGGTGGTTGTAACTTTGAAGAGACAGTTGATAATTGCAATTAAAGTAGTAGATAACTCACGAACAAATGGATGTAACCAATGTTAAACCTGTTCCAGGTTTGGGAGAATGGCTTTTCTGTGACTTAGTTTTGGCATTGAAGTGTAAGTTGAATGTTATGTAGTGGCCAATCATAAGAGACAGATGATAATTGCAATTAAAGTAGTTTAGAACTCATGAACAAATGTATGTAACGAAAGTTAACCTGATTCAGGTTAGGGAGAATGGCTTTTCTGTGACTTAGTTTTGGGATTGAAGTGCAAGTTGAATGTTATTTTGTGACCAATCATAAATGTCCTGTAGGTGCTTGTAACTTTGAAGAGACAGTTGATAATTGCAATTAAAGTAGTTGATAACTCATGAACAAAAGGATGTAACGAACGTTAAACCTGTTTCAGGTTAGGGAGAATGGCTTTTCTGTGACTTAGTTTTGGCATTGAAGTGTAAGTTGAATGTTATTTTGTGACAAATCATAAATGTCCTGTAGGTGCTTGTAACTTTGAAGGGACAGTTGATAATTGCAATTAAAGTAGTTGATAACACGTGAAGAAATGGATGTAACGAACGTTAAACCTGTTTCAGGTTAGATGAATGGGTTTTCTGTGACCTAGTTTTGGCATTGAAGTGTAAGTTGAATGTTATTTAGTGACCAATCATAAATGTCCTGTAGGAATTTGTAACTATAAAGAGACAGTTGATAATTGCAATTAAAGTAGTTGATAACTCATGAACATATGGATGTAACGAACGTTAAACCTATGTCAGGTTAGATGAATGGGTTTTCTGTGACCTAGTTTTGGCATTGAAGTGTAAGTTGAATGTTATTTAGTGACCAATCATAAATGTCCTGTAGGAACTTGTAACTATGAAGAGACAGTTGATAATTGCAATTAAAGTAGTTGATAACTCATGAACGAATGGATGTAACGAACGTTAAACCTGTTTCAGGTTAGGGAGAATGGACTTTCTGTGACTTATTTTTGGTATTGAAGTGTAAGTTGAATGTTATTTAGTGACCAATTATAAATGTCCAGTAGGTGCTTGTAACTATGAAGAGACAGTTGATAATTGCAATTAAAGTAGTTGATAACTCGTGACCAAATAGATGAAACGAATGTTAAACCTGTTGCAAGTTAGGGAGTATGGGTTTTCTGTGACTTAGTTTTGGCATTGAAGTGTTAGTTGAATGTTATTTATTGACCAATCATAAATATCCTGTAGGTTCTTGTAACTATGAAGAGACAGTTGATAATTGCAATTAAAGTAGTTGATAACTTATGAACAAATAGACGTAATGAACGTTAAACCTGTTTCAGGTTAGGGAGAATGGCTTTTCTGTGACGTAGTGTTGGCATTGAAGTGTAAGTTGAATGTTAGTTTGTGACCAATCATAAATGTTCTGTAGGTGCTTGTAACTTTGAAGGGACAGTTGATAATTGCAATTAAAGTAGTTGATAACTCATGAACAAATAGATGTAACAAACGTTAAACCTGTTTCAGGTTAGGGAGAATGGGTGTTCAAAGACTTAGTTTTGCCATTGAAGTGTAAGTTGAATGTTATTTTGAGACCAATCATATATGTCCAGCAGGTGCTTGTAACTATGAAGAGACAGTTGATAATTGCAATTAAAGTAGTTGATAACTCATGGGCAAATGGATGTAGCGAACATTAAACCTGTTTCAGGTGAGGGTGAATGGGTGTTCTAAGACTTAGTTTTGGCATTGAAGTGTAAGTTGAATGTTATTTATTGACCAATCATAAATATCCTGTAGGTTCTTGTAACTATAAAGAGACAGTTGATAATTGCAATTAAAGTAGTTGATAACTTATAAACAAATAGATGTAATGAACGTTAAACCTGTTTCGAGTTAGGGAGAATGGGTTTTCTGTGACTTAGTTTTGGCATTGAAGTGTAAGTTGAATGTTATTTATTGACCTATCATAAATGTCCTTTAGGAGCTTGTAACTTTGAACAGACAGTTGATAATTGCAATTAAAGTAGTTGATAACACATGAACAAATGGATGTAACTAACGTTAAACCTGTTTCACTTTAGGGAGAATGGGTTTTCTGTGACTTAGTTTTGGCATTGAAGTGTAAATTGAATGTTATTTATTTGACCAATTGTAAATGTCCTGTAGGTGCTTGAAACTATAATGAGACAGATGATAATTGCAATTAAAGTAGTCGACAACTCATCAACTAATGGATGTAACGAACGTTAAACATGTTTCAGGTTAGGGAGAATGGGTTTTCTGTGACTTAGTTTTGGCATTGAAGTGTAAGTTGAATGTTATTTAGTGACCAATCATAAGAGATGTAACGTCCCTAAAATTCATATATTATGACTTAGTTAAATTCGTTGGATGAATTGTATGTTCTGTTACAGAAATGGTAATAGATTGAGTTGTAATGATTAATTCGAGATTCTTGCTATACCGGTGAACTCGATAGAACCTATGGAAGAGATAGGTGAAATCTAAACCCTTGTATTTATTCTAGTTAAGTTAGGACCTACTGGTAAATTTAATTTTCTTTAGGACCTATTGGGAATTCTTAGAAATCACAAGGGTATTTTAGTCTTTTTACGTCCTCAGTGGCTAATTTGTGATTCTTCATTTGAGTGAGGGGCAAAATGGACAATTCACACCCCCTCCCTCTTGCTTAAGTGGACCGGCCAGCCTAGGGAGAGCCAAAGGCTCATCTTCTCCAAAATCTCTAAGTTTCCATAGCCAAGCTAGCTTCAAGAGTTCAAGGGTCCAAAGTAAGTATTTTTATGCACCTTTTGGCTTAGGTCTTTTGATGGTTATTGATCACTATGATCTCTCCTTCAATCCTATGGTATTAGTTGCTTAAGAAACTCATTTTTATCTCCAAGAATCAAGAACACCCATGTCTAAAAATTAGTTGTTTTGATTGAGTGTTTTGAAGGAAGTTGAAGGGAAGGTTGCCTTGACTACCAATCCCATCTTGGAATCAAGTTTAGAACATTTGAAGGTGAGTGTGGATTCACTTGTGTTATTGTATGATGTTCTTAGAGTGAAAGTATATGATGTAGGATTAAGCTTGAATCTAGGGTTTTCACCTATGCTTAAGGTTGATGTGTTTTTGTTATATGTTTTAAAGGATTTAGGTATGTGAAAGTGAATGATATGGTTAATGTATTTTGATGGATTTGAGGACATGATCCCATAGAGAAATTAGGGTTTTGATTTGAAGTTGGGCGTGGCACTATTCCTGCCCAGATTCCAAACCACGGGCGTGGTCACCACCACGGCCTGGCCGTGGTTGTCTCTGGAAATGGAATTTTGGTGTCTCGTGGCCAACCACGGGCGTGGTCTCCACCACGGCCTGGCCGTGGTTGTCTCTGGAAGTTTGGTTTCATGTTTAAATACCACACCACGGCCGTGGCCTTCACCACGGGCTGGCCGTGGTTGTCTCTGGAAATACCACCACGGGCGTGGTTACCACCACACCCTGGCCGTGGTTGTCTCTGTTTATGAATTGTTGAGTTTCTATTTTTTTTCTGAACCGTGGCCGTGGTTACCACCACACCCTGGTCGTGGTTGACTCTGTTTGTGTTATTGTGGTGTATATGCCTAGGGTCTTGATACCATATGCTAGGTTTAGGATTAAGGAGGACTTAGCATTAAAATGAGATATGTAGCTAAGTAAGAATGCTTGATAAAAGTGATTTAGCATTATAATGAGATGTGTAGCTAAGTAAGAATGAGATGTGTAGCTAAGTAACAATGTTTGATAGAAATGAGTATGATGGTTATGTGTTGTATATGCTTGAATTGATTACATGTAATGTTATTATGATATTATGAATGAGCATGATATGAATATGAGAACATTGCATTGCATTGTGAGATAGCCTAACCGGAAAGGGTTAGTGTACAAGACAGAGGGGTGCCTAGCTGATGAGCTAGATGGAAATGAAATGGCATACTTATTTGCATTGCATTGCGAGGTGGCCTAACCGGAAAGGGTTAGTGTACAAAACAGAGGGGTGCCTAGCTTATTAGCTAGAAGGAAACAGAATTGGCATAACACATTACATATGCATATTGCAAGGGCCTAACCGAAAGGGGTTAGTGCACAACAAGAGGAGTGGAGAAAGAAAAAGTGCGAACATCATGTGCACTCATTCATTGCATTGGTTGGTAGGTGTTACTTGACATATTGTGAATTGTGTTATACTTGCTCTTTACTTACATATATACCTTATCTGCAAGTTTATTTATATTCACTGGGAAGTTGTTCTCACCACCTCTTTCTCAGATTCGTAGGAACACCCCAGACCCTCTACGGGTTAAGTACGGAGGATTCTGTAGATTTATTTTGAGATTCATATTTTGGTGGAGTTGAGCTCCGTGATGTAACTATAATAGGAAGTGTATTATATTCTTTTGATGTAAATATGACAGGGAACTGAATACTACTTTTGATGTACTCGGTTCCGTATATGTTTAGTGTGCTCAGTCAGGATAGTATTTAGAATACACTTGTATAATATTGCATAATCTGATAATAGTTTGGTTGAGATCTGAGATCTCTTGATGATATATGTGTATGTGTATATATATAATATATGTACTCTGGTTGGTTTGAAATGGTTGTTGGAAATCCGCTGCTTATGTTAATATTTTGTGGTAATGTTCAAGAAACAAAGGAAACGCTGCAGAATTTTCTATATTTATATATTCCACGTAAGATTTATGGTTGGTAAATAACATAGAAACTAATAGGTCTTACAAGAGACAGTTGATAATTGCAATTAAAGTAGTTGATAACTCATGACCAAATAGATCTAACGAACGTTAAACCTGTTTCAGGTTAGGGAGAATGGCTTTTCTGTGACGTAGTTTTGGCATTGAAGTGTAAGTTGAATGTTATTTTGTGACCAATCATAAATGTCCTGTAGGTGCTTGTAACTTGGAAGATACAGTTGAAAATTACAATTAAAGTAGTTGATAACTCGTGAACAAAAGGATGTAACGAACATTAAATCTGTTTCAGGTTAGGCAGAACGGATTTTCTGTGACTTATTTTTGGCATTGAAGTGTAAGTTGAATGTTATTTAGTGACCAATTATAAATGTCCAGTAGGTGCTTGTTACAATGAAGAGACAGTTGATAATTGCAATTAAAGTAGTTGATAACACATGAACAAATGGATGTAACTAACGTTAAACCTGTTTCAGGTTAGGGAGAATGGCTTTACTGTGCCGTAGTTTTGGCATTGAAGTGTAAGTTGAATGTTATTTTGAGACCAATTATAAATGTCTAGTAGGTGCTTGTAACTTTGAAGAGACAGTTGATAATTGCATTTAAAATAGTTGATAACTCAAGAGCAAATGGATATAACGAACGTTAAACCTGTTTCAGGTTAGGGAGAATGGGTTTTCTGTGACTTAGTTTTTGCATTGAAGTGTAAGTTGAATGTTATATTGTGACCAATCATAAATGTCCTGTAGGTGGTTGTAACTTTGAAGAGACAGTTGATAATTGCAATTAAAGTAGTTGATAACTCATGAACAAATAGATGTAACGAATGTTAAACCTGTTCCAGGTTAGGGAGAATGGCTTTTCTGTGACTTAGTTTTGGCATTGAAGTGTAAGTTGAATGTTATGTAGTGGCCAATCATAAGAGACAGATGATAATTGCAATTAAAGTAGTTGAGAACTCATGAACAAATGGATGTAACGAAAGTTAACCTATTTCAGGTTAGGGAGAATGGCTTTTCGGTGGCTTAGTTTTGGCATTGAAGTGTAAGTTGAATGTTATGTAGTGGCCAATCATAAGAGACAGATGATAATTGCAATTAAAGTAAATGAGAACTCAAGAACAAATGGATGGAACGAAAGTTAACCTATTTCAGGTTAGGGAGAATGGCTTTTCGGTGACTTAGTTTTGGCATTGAAGTGTAAGTTGAATGCTATTTAGTCACCAATCATAAATGTCCTGTAGGTGCTTATAACTATGAAGAGACAGTTGATAATTGCAATTAAAGTAGTAGATAACTCATGAACAAATGGATGTAATGAATGTTAAACCTGTTTCAGGTTAGGGAGAATGGCTTTTCTGTGACGTTGTTTTGGCATTGAAGTGCAAGTTGAATGTTATTTTGTGACCAATCATAAATGTCCTGTATGTGCTTGTAACTTAGAAGAGACAGTTGATGATTGAAATTAAAGTAGTTGATAACTCATGAATAAAAGGATGTAACGAACGTTAAACCTGTTTCAGGTGAGGGAGAATGGCTTTTCTGTGACTTAGTTTTGGCATTGAAGTGTAAGTTGAATGTTTTTTAGTGACTAATCATAAGAGACAGTTGATAATTGCAATTAAAGTAATTTATAACTCATGAACAAATATATGTAACGAACGTTAAACCTGTTTCAGGTTAGGGAGAATGGCTTTTCTGTGACGTAGTTTTGGCATTGAAGTGTAAGTTGAATGTTATTTTGTGACCAATCATAAATGTCCTGTAGGTGCTTGTAACTTTGAATAGACAATTGATAATTGCAATTAAAGTTGTTGATAACTCATGAACAAATGGATGTAACGAACGTTAAACCTGTTTCAGGTTAGCGAGAATGGATTTTCTGTGACTTATTTTCGGCATTGAAGTGTATGTTGAATGTTATTTAGTGACCAATCATAAATGTCCTGTAGGAACTTGTAACTATGAAGAGACAGTTGATAATTGCAATTAAAGTAGTTGATATCTCATCAACAAATAGATGTAATGAACGTTAAACCTGTTTCAGGTTGAGGAGAATGGCTTTTCTGAGACGTAGTTTTGGCATTGAAGTGTAAGTTGAATGTTATTTAGTGACCAATCAAAAGAGACAGTTGATAATTGCAATTAAAGTAGTTTATAACTCATGAACAAATATATGTAACGAACGTTAAACCTGTTTCAGGTTAGGGACAATGGCTTTTCTGTGACGTAGTTTTGGCATTGAAGTGTAAGTTGAATGTTATTTTGTGACCAATCATAAATGTCCTGTAGGTGCTTGTAACTTTGAAGAGACAATTGATAATTGCAATTAAAGTTGTTGATAACTCATGAACAAATGGATGTAACGAACGTTAAACCTGTTTCAGGTTAGCGAGAATGGATTTTCTGTGACTTATTTTTGGCATTGAAGTGTATGTTGAATGTTATTTAGTGACCAATTATAAATGTCCTGTAGGAACTTGTAACTATGAAGAGACAGTTGATAATTGCAATTAAAGTAGTTGATATCTCATCAACAAATAGATGTAACGAACGTTAAACCTGTTTCAGGTTGAGGAGAATGGCTTTTCTGAGACGTAGTTTTGGCATTGAAGTGTAAGTTGAATGTTATTTTGAGACCAATCATGAATGTCCTGTAGGTGCTTGTAACTTTGAAGAGACAGTTGATAATTGCAATTCAAGTAGTTGATAACTCATGAATAAATGGATGTAACGAATGTTAAACCTGCTTCAGGTTCGGGAGAATGGCTTTACTGTGATGTAGTTTTGGCATTGAAGTGTAAGTTGAGTGTTATTTAGTGACCAATCATAAAAGTCCAGTCGGAACTTGTAGCTATGAAGAGACAGTTGATAATTGAAATTAAAGTAGTTGATAACTCATGAAGAAATGGATGTAACGAAAGTTAAACCTGTTTCAGGTTAGGGAGAATGGCTTTTTTGTGACTTAGTTTTGGCATTGAAGTGTAAGTTGAATGTTATTTAGTAACCAATCATAAATGTCCTGTAGGTACATATAACTATGAAGAGACAGTTGATAATTGCAATTAAAGTAGTTGATAACTCATGAACAAATGGATGTAAAGAACGTTACACCTGATTCAGGTTAGAGACAAAGGGTGTTCTGTCACTTAGTTTTGGCATTGAAGTGTATGTTGAATGTTATTTAGTGACCAATCATAAATGTCCTGTAGGAACTTGTAACTATGAAGAGACAGTTGATAATTGCAATTAAAGTAGTTGATATCTCATCAACAAATAGATGTAACGAACGTTAAACCTGTTTCAGGTTGAGGAGAATGGCTTTTCTGAGACGTAGTTTTGGCATTGAAGTGTAAGTTGAATGTTATTTAGTGACCAATCACAAATGTCCTGTTGGTTCTTGTAGCTATGAAGAGACAGTTGATAATTCAAATTAAAGTAGTTGATAACTCATGAACAAATGGATGTAACGAAAGTTAAACCTGTTTCAGGTTAGGGAGAATGGCTTTTCTGTGACTTAGTTTTGGCATTGAAATGTATGTTGAATGTTATTTAGTGACCAATCATAAATGTCCAGTAGGAACTTGAAGCTATGAAGAGACAGTTGATAATTGCAATTAAAGTAGTTGGTAACTCATGAACAAATGGATGTAAAGAACGTTACACCTGATTCAGGTTAGAGACAAAGGGTGTTCTGTCACTTAGTTTTGGCATTGAAGTGTAAGTTGAATGTTATTTAGTGACCAATCACAAATGTCCTGTAGGTTCTTGTAACTATGAAGACACAGTTGATAATTGCAATTAAAGTAGTTGATAACTGATGAACAAATGGATGTAACGAAAGTTAATCCTGTTTCAGGTTAGGGAGAATGGCTTTTCTGTGACTTAGTTTTGGCATTGAAGTGTATGTTGAATGTTATTTAGTGACCAATCATAAATGTCCAGTAGGAACTTGTAGCTATGAAGAGACAGTTGATAATTGCAATTAAAGTAGTTGATAACTCATGAACAAATGGATGTAACGAACGTTACACCTGATTCAGGTTAGGGACAAGGGTGTTCTGTCACTTTGTTTTGGCATTGAAGTGTGAGTTGAATGTTATTTAGTGACCAATCACAAATGTCCTATAGGTGGTTGTAACTTTGAAGAGACAGTTGATAATTGCAAATAAAGTAGTTGATAACTCATGAACAAATGGATGTAACGAATGTTAAACCTGTTCCAGGTTAGGGAGAATGGCTTTTCTGTGACTTAGTTTTGGCATTGAAGTGTAAGTTGAATGTTATGTAGTGGCCAATCATAAGAGACAGTTGATAATTGCAATTCAAGTAGTTGATAACTCATGAACAAATAGATGTAACGAACGTTAAACCTGTTTTAGGTTGAGGAGAATGGCTTTTCTGAGACGTAGTTTTGGCATTGAAGTGTAAGTTGAATGTTATTTAGTAACCAATCATAAATGTCCTGTAGGTACTTATAACTATGAAGAGACAGTTGATAATTGCAATTAAAGTAGTTGATAACTCATGAACAAATGTATATAACGAATGTTAAACCTGTTTCAGGTTAGGGAGAATGGCTTTTCTGTGACTTAGTTTTGGCATTGAAGTGTAAGTTGAATGTTATTTAGTCACCAATCATAAATGTCCTGTAGGAACTTGTAGCTATGAAGAGACAGTTGATAATTGCAATTAAAGTAGTTGATAACTCATGAACAAATGGATGTAACGAATGTTAAACCTGTTTCAGGTTAGGGAGAATGGCTATACTGTGATGTAGTTTTGGCATTGAAGTGTAAGTTGAATGTTAGTTAGTGACCAATCATAAATGTCCAGTAGGAACTTGTAGCTATGAAGAGACAGTTCATAATTGCAATTAAAGTAGTTGATAACTCATGAACAAATGGATGTAAAGAACGTTACACCTGATTCAGGTTAGAGACAAAGGGTGTTCTGTCACTTAGTTTTGGCATTGAAGTGTATGTTGAATGTTATTTAGTGACCAATCATAAATGTCCTGTAGGAACTTGTAACTATGAAGAGACAGTTGATAATTGCAATTAAAGTAGTTGATATCTCATCAACAAATAGATGTAACGAACGTTAAACCTGTTTCAGGTTGAGGAGAATGGCTTTTCTGAGACGTAGTTTTGGCATTGAAGTGTAAGTTGAATGTTATTTAGTGACCAATCACAAATGTCCTGTAGGTTCTTGTAGCTATGAAGAGACAGTTGATAATTCAAATTAAAGTAGTTGATAACTCATGAACAAATGGATGTAACGAAAGTTAAACCTGTTTCAGGTTAGGGAGAATGGCTTTTCTGTGACTTAGTTTTGGCATTGAAATGTATGTTGAATGTTATTTAGTGACCAATCATAAATGTCCAGTAGGAACTTGAAGCTATGAAGAGACAGTTGATAATTGCAATTAAAGTAGTTGGTAACTCATGAACAAATGGATGTAAAGAACGTTACACCTGATTCAGGTTAGAGACAAAGGGTGTTCTGTCACTTAGTTTTGGCATTGAAGTGTAAGTTGAATGTTATTTAGTGACCAATCACAAATGTCCTGTAGGTTCTTGTAACTATGAAGACACAGTTGATAATTGCAATTAAAGTAGTTGATAACTGATGAACAAATGGATGTAACGAAAGTTAATCCTGTTTCAGGTTAGGGAGAATGGCTTTTCTGTGACTTAGTTTTGGCATTGAAGTGTATGTTGAATGTTATTTAGTGACCAATCATAAATGTCCAGTAGGAACTTGTAGCTATGAAGAGACAGTTGATAATTGCAATTAAAGTAGTTGATAACTCATGAACAAATGGATGTAACGAACGTTACACCTGATTCAGGTTAGGGACAAGGGTGTTCTGTCACTTTGTTTTGGCATTGAAGTGTAAGTTGAATGTTATTTAGTGACCAATCACAAATGTCCTATAGGTGGTTGTAACTTTGAAGAGACAGTTGATAATTGCAAATAAAGTAGTTGATAACTCATGAACAAATGGATGTAACGAATGTTAAACCTGTTCCAGGTTAGGGAGAATGGCTTTTCTGTGACTTAGTTTTGGCATTGAAGTGTAAGTTGAATGTTATGTAGTGGCCAATCATAAGAGACAGTTGATAATTGCAATTCAAGTAGTTGATAACTCATGAACAAATAGATGTAACGAACGTTAAACCTGTTTTAGGTTGAGGAGAATGGCTTTTCTGAGACGTAGTTTTGGCATTGAAGTGTAAGTTGAATGTTATTTAGTAACCAATCATAAATGTCCTGTAGGTACTTATAACTATGAAGAGACAGTTGATAATTGCAATTAAAGTAGTTGATAACTCATGAACAAATGTATATAACGAATGTTAAACCTGTTTCAGGTTAGGGAGAATGGCTTTTCTGTGACTTAGTTTTGGCATTGAAGTGTAAGTTGAATGTTATTTAGTCACCAATCATAAATGTCCTGTAGGAACTTGTAGCTATGAAGAGACAGTTGATAATTGCAATTAAAGTAGTTGATAACTCATGAACAAATGGATGTAACGAACGTTACACCTGATTCAGGTTAGGGACAAGGGTGTTCTGTCACTTAGTTTTGGCATTGAAGTGTAAGTTGAATGTTATTTAGTGACCAATCACAAATGTCCTGTAGGTGGTTGTAACTTTGAAGAGACAGTTGATAATTGCAAATAAAGTAGTTGATAACTCATGAACAAATGGATGTAACGAATGTTAAACCTGTTCCAGGTTAGGGAGAATGGCTTTTCTGTGACTTAGTTTTGGCATTGAAGTGTAAGTTGAATGTTATGTAGTGGCCAATCATAAGAGACAGTTGATAATTGCAATTCAAGTAGTTGATAACTCATGAACAAATAGATGTAACGAACGTTAAACCTGTTTTAGGTTGAGGAGAATGGCTTTTCTGAGACGTAGTTTTGGCATTGAAGTGTAAGTTGAATGTTATTTAGTAACCAATCATAAATGTCCTGTAGGTACTTATAACTATGAAGAGACAGTTGATAATTGCAATTAAAGTAGTTGATAACTCATGAACAAATGTATATAACGAATGTTAAACCTGTTTCAGGTTAGGGAGAATGGCTTTTCTGTGACTAAGTTTTGGCATTGAAGTGTAAGTTGAATGTTATTTAGTCACCAATCATAAATGTCCTGTAGGTACTTATAATTATGAAGAGACAGTTGATAATTGCAATTAAAGTAGTTGATAACTGATGAACAAATGGATGTATCGAAAGTTAAACCTGTTTCAGGTTAGGGAGAATGGCTTTTCTGTGACTTAGTTTTGGCATTGAAGTGTATGTTGAATGTTATTTAGTGACCAATCATAAATGTCCAGTAGGAACTTGTAGCTATGAAGAGACAGTTGATAATTGCAATTAAAGTAGTTGATAACTCCTGAACAAATGGATGTAAGGAACGTTACACCTGATTCAGGTTAGGGACAAGGGGTGTTCTGTCACTCAGTTTTGGCATTGAAGTGTAAGTTGAATGTTATTTAGTGACCAATCACAAATGTCCTGTAGGTGGTTGTAACTTTGAAGAGACAGTTGATAATTGCAAATAAAGTAGTTGATAACTCATGAACAAATAGATGTAACGAATGTTAAACCTGTTCCAGGTTAGGGAGAATGGCTTTTTTGTGACTTAGTTTTGGCATTGAAGTGTAAGTTGAATGTTATGTAGTGGCCAATCATAAGAGACAGATGATATTTGCAATTAAAGTAGTTGAGAACTCCTGAACAAATGGATGTAACGAAAGTTAACATATTTCAGGTTAGGGAGAATGGCTTTTCGGTGACTTAGTTTTGGCATTGAAGTGTAAGTTGAATGTTATGTAGTGGCCAATCATAAGAGACAGATGATAATTGCAATTAAAGTAGTTGAGAACTCATGAACAAATGGATGTAACGAAAGTTAACCTATTTCAGGTTAGGGAGAATGGCTTTTCGGTGACTTAGTTTTGGCATTGAAGTGTAAGTTGAATGCTATTTAGTCACCAATCATAAATGTCCTACAGGTGCTTGTAACTATGAAGAGACAGTTGATAATTGCAATTAAAGTAGTAGATAACTCATGAACAAATGGATGTAACGAATGTTAAACCTGTTTCAGGTTAGGGAGAATGGCTTTCCTGTGACTTAGTTTTGGCATTGAAGTGTAAGTTGAATGCTATTTAGTCACCAATCATAAATGTCCTGTAGGTGCTTATAACTATGAAGAGACAGTTGATAATTGCAATTAAAGTAGTAGATAACTCATGAACAAATGGATGTAACGAATGTTAAACCTGTTTCAGGTTGAGGAGAATGGCTTTTCTGAGACGTAGTTTTGGCATTGAAGTGTAAGTTGAATGCTATTTAGTCACCAATCATAAATGTCCTGCAGGTGCTTTTAACTATGAAGATACAGTTGATAATTGCAGTTAAAGTAGTAGATAACTCATGAACAAATGGATGTAACGAATGTTAAACCTGTTTCAGGTTCGGGAGAATGGCTTTTCTGTGACTTAGTTTTGGGATTGAAGTGCAAGTTGAATGTTATTTTGTGACCAATCATAAATGTCCTGTATGTGCTTGTAACTTAGAAGAGACAGTTGATTATTGCAATTAAAGTAGTTGATAACTCATGAACAAATGGATGTAACGAACGTTAAACCTGTTTCAGGTTAGCGAGAATGGATTTTCTGTGACTTATTTTCGGCATTGAAGTGTATGTTGAATGTTATTTAGTGACCAATCATAAATGTCCTGTAGGAACTTGTAACTATGAAGAGACAGTTGATAATTGCAATTAAAGTAGTAGATAACTCATGAACAAATGGATGTAACGAATGTTAAACCTGTTTCAGGTTAGGGAGAATGGCTTTTCTGTGACGTTGTTTTGGCATTGAAGTGCAAGTTGAATGTTATTTTGTGACCAATCATAAATGTCCTGTATGTGCTTGTAACTTTGAAGAGACAGTTGATGATTGCAATTAAAGTAGTTGATAACTCATGAATAAAAGGATGTAACGAACGTTAAACCTGTTTCAGGTGAGGGAGAATGGATTTTCTGTGACTTAGTTTTGGCATTGAAGTGTAAGTTGAATGTTTTTTAGTGACCAATCAAAAGAGACAGTTGATAATTGCAATTAAAGTAGTTTATAAGTCATGAACAAATATATGTAACGAACGTTAAACCTGTTTCAGGTTAGGGAGAATGGCTTTTCTGTGACGTAGTTTTGGCATTGAAGTGGAAGTTGAATGTTATTTTGTGACCAATCATAAATGTCCTGTAGGTGCTTGTAACTTTGAAGAGACAATTGATAATTGCAATTAAAGTTGTAGATAACTCATGAACAAATGGATGTAACGAACGTTAAACCTGTTTCAGGTTAGCGAGAATGGATTTTCTGTGACTTATTTTCGGCATTGAAGTGTATGTTGAATGTTATTTAGTGACCAATCATAAATGTCCTGTAGGAACTTGTAACTATGAAGAGACAGTTGATAATTGCAATTAAAGTAGTTGATATCTCATCAACAAATAGATGTAACGAACGTTAAACCTGTTTCAGGTTGAGGAGAATGGCTTTTCTGAGACGTAGTTTTGGCATTGAAGTGTAAGTTGAATGCTATTTAGTCACCAATCATAAATGTCCTGCAGGTGCTTGTAACTATGAAGATACAGTTGATAATTGCAGTTAAAGTAGTAGATAACTCATGAACAAATGGATGTAACGAATGTTAAACCTGTTTCAGGTTCGGGAGAATGGCTTTTCTGTGACTTAGTTTTGGGATTGAAGTGCAAGTTGAATGTTATTTTGTGACCAATCATAAATGTCCTGTATGTGCTTGTAACTTAGAAGAGACAGTTGATTATTGCAATTAAAGTAGTTGATAACTCATGAACAAATGGATGTAACGAACGTTAAACCTGTTTCAGGTTAGCGAGAATGGATTTTCTGTGACTTATTTTCGGCATTGAAGTGTATGTTGAATGTTATTTAGTGACCAATCATAAATGTCCTGTAGGAACTTGTAACTATGAAGAGACAGTTGATAATTGCAATTAAGGTAGTTGATATCTCATCAACAAATAGATGTAACGAACGTTAAACCTGTTTCAGGTTGAGGAGAATGGCTTTTCTGAGACGTAGTTTTGGCATTGAAGTGTAAGTTGAATGTTATTTAGTGACCAATCATAAGAGACAGTTGATAATTGCAATGAAAGTAGTTTATAACTCATGAACAAATATATGTAACGAACGTTACACCTGATTCAGGTTAGGGACAAGGGGTGTTCTGTCACTTAGTTTTGGCATTGAAGTGTAAGTTGAATGTTATTTAGTGTCCAATCACAAATGTCCTGTAGGTGGTTGTAACTTTGAAGAGACAGTTGATAATTGCAAATAAAGTAGTTGATAACTCATGAACAAATAGATGTAACGAATGCTAAACCTGTTCCAGGTTAGGGAGAATGGCTTTTCTGTGACTTAGTTTTGGCATTGAAGTGTAAGTTGAATGTTATGTAGTGGCCAATCATAAGAGACAGATGATATTTGCAATTATAGTAGTTGAGAACTCATGAACAAATGGATGTAACGAAAGTTAACATATTTCAGGTTAGGGAGAATGGCTTTTCGTTGACTTAGTTTTGGCATTGAAGTGTAAGTTGAATGTTATGTAGTGGCCAATCATAAGAGACAGATGATAATTGCAATTAAAGTAGTTGAGAACTCATGAACAAATGGATGTAACGAAAGTTAACCTATTTCAGGTTAGGGAGAATGGCTTTTCAGTGACTTAGTTTTGGCATTGAAGTGTAAGTTGAATGCTATTTAGTGACCAATCACAAATGTCCTGTAGGTGGCTGTAACTTTGAAGAGACAGTTGATAATTGCAAATAAAGTAGTAGATAACTCATGAACAAATGGATGTAACGAATGTTAATCCTGTTTCAGGTTAGGGAGAATGGCTTTCCTGTGACTTAGTTTTGGCATTGAAGTGTAAGTTGAATGCTATTTAGTCACCAACCATAAAAGTCCTGTAGGTGCTTGTAACTATGAAGAGACAGTTGATAATTGCAATTAAAGTAGTTGATAACTCATGAACAAATGGATGTAACGAATGTTAATCCTGTTTCAGGTTAGGGGAATGACTTTTCTATGACGTAGTTTTGGCATTGAAGTGTAAGTTGAATGTTATTTTGTGACCAATCATAAATGTCCTGAAGGTGCTTGTAACTATGAAGAGACAGTTGATAATTGCAATTAAAGTAGTAGATAACTCATGAACAAATGGATGTAACGAATGTTAAACCTGTTTCAGGTTAGGGAGAATGGCTTTTCTGTGACTTAGTTTTGGCATTGAAGTGTAAGTTGAATGCTATTTGGTCACCAATCATAAATGTCCTGTAGGTGCTTATAACTATGAAGAGACAGTTGATAATTGCAATTAAAGTAGTAGATAACTCATGAACAAATGGATGTAACGAATGTTAAACCTGTTTCAGGTTAGGGAGAATGGCTTTTCTGTGACTTAGTTTTGGCATTGAAGTGTAAGTTGAATGTTATTTAGTAACCAATCATAAATGTCCTGTAGGTACATATAACTATGAAGAGACAGTTGATAATTGCAATTAAAGTAGTTGATAACTCATGAACAAATGGATATAACGAATGTTAAACCTGTTTCAGGTTAGGGAGAATGGCTTTTCTGTGACTTAGTTTTGGCATAGAAGTGTAAGTTGAATGTTATTTAGTCACCAATTATAAATGTCCTGTAGGAACTTGTAACTATGAAGAGACAGTTGATAATTGCAATTAAAGTAGTTGATAACTCATCAACAAATGGATATAACGAACATTAAACTTGTTTCAGGTTAGGGAGAATGGCTTTTCTGTGACGTTGTTTTGGCATTGAAGTGCAAGTTGAATGTTATTTTGTGACCAATCATAAATGTCCTGTATGTGCTTGTAACTTAGAAGAGACAGTTGATGATTGCAATGAAAGTAGTTGATAACTCATGAATAAAAGGATGTAACGAACGTTAAACCTGTTTCAGGTGAGGGAGAATGGCTTTTCTGTGACTTAGTTTTGGCATTGAAGTGTAAGTTGAATGTTTTTTAGTCACCAATCATAAGAGACAGTTGATAATTGCAATTAAAGTAGTTTATAACTCATGAACAAATATATGTAACGAACGTTAAACCTGTTTCAGGTTAGGGAGAATGGCTTTTCTGTGACGTAGTTTTGGCATTGAAGTGTAACTGGAATGTTATTTTGTGACCAATCATAAATGTCCTGTAGGTGCTTGTAACTTTGAAGAGACAATTGATAATTGCAATTAAAGTTGTTGATAACTCATGAACAAATGGATGTAACGAACGTTAAACCTGTTTCAGGTTAGCGAGAATGGATTTTCTGTGACTTATTTTCGGCATTGAAGTGTATGTTGAATGTTATTTAGTGACCAATCATAAATGTCCTGTAGGAACTTGTAACTATGAAGAGACAGTTGATAATTGCAATTAAAGTAGTTGATATCTCATCAACAAATAGATGTAACGAACGTTAAACCTGTTTCAGGTTGAGGAGAATGGCTTTTCTGAGACGTAGTTTTGGCATTGAAGTGTAAGTTGAATGCTATTTTGTGACCAATCATAAATGTCCTGTAGGTGCTTGTAACTTTGAAGAGACAGTTGATAATTGCAAATAAAGTAGTTGATAACTCATGAACAAATAGATTTAACGAATGTTAAACCTGTTCCAGGTTAGGGATAATGGCTTTTCTGTGACTTAGTTTTGGCATTGAAGTGTAAGTTGAATGCTATTTAGTCAGCAATCATAAATGTCCTGTAGGTGCTTGTAACTATGAAAAGACAGTTGATAATTGCAATTAAAGTAGTTGAGAACTCATGAACAAAAGGATGTAACAAACGTTAAACCTGTTTCAGGTGAAGGAGAATGGCTTTTCTGTGACTTAGTTTTGGCATTGAAGTGTAAGTTGAATGTTATTTAGTGACCAATCATAAGAGACAGTTGATAATTGCAATTAAAGTAGTTTATATCTCATGAACAAATATATGTAACGAACGTTAAACCTGTTTCAGGTTAGCGAGAATGGATTTTCTGTGACTTATTTTCGGCATTGAAGTGTATGTTGAATGTTATTTAGTGACCAATCATAAATGTCCTGTAGGAAGTTGTAACTATGAAGAGACAGTTGATAATTGCAATTAAAGTAGTTGATATCTCATCAACAAATAGATGTAACGAACGTTAAACCTGTTTCAGGTTGAGGAGAATGGCTTTTCTGAGACGTAGTTTTGGCATTGAAGTGTAAGTTGAATGTTATTTTGTGACCAATCATAAATGTCCTGTAGGTGCTTGTAACTTGGAAGAGACAGTTGATAATTGCAAATAAAGTAGTTGATAACTCATGAACAAATAGATGTAACGAATGTTAAACCTGTTACGGGTTAGGGATAATGGCTTTTCTGTGACTTAGTTTGGCATTGAAGTGTAAGTTGAATGTTATGTAGTGGCCAATCATAAGAGACAGATGATAATTGCAATTAAAGAAGTTGAGAACTCATGAACAAATGGATGTAACGAAAGTTAACCTATTTCAGGTTAGGGAGAATGGCTTTTCGGTGACTTAGTTTTGGCATTGAAGTGTAAGTTGAATGCTATTTAGTCACCAATCATAAATGTCCTGCAGGTGCTTGTAACTATGAAGAGACAGTTGATAATTGCAATTAAAGTAGTAGATAACTCATGAACAAATGGATGTAACGAATGTTAAACCTGTTTCAGGTTAGGGAGAATGGCTTTCCTGTGACTTAGTTTTGACATTGAAGTGTAAGTTGAATGCTATTTAGTCACCAACCATAAATGTCCTGTAGGTGCTTGTAACTATGAAGAGACAGTTGTTAATTGCAATTAAAGTAGTAGATAACTCATGAACAAATGGATGTAACGAATGTTAAACCTGTTTCAGGTTAGGGAGAATGGCTTTCCTGTGACTTAGTTTTGGCATTGAAGTGTAAGTTGAATGCTATTTAGTCAGCAATCATAAATGTCCTGTAGGTGCTTGTAACTATGAAGAGACAGTTGATAATTGCAATTAAAGTAGTAGATAACTCATGAACAAATGGATGTAACGAATGTTAAACCTGTTTCAGGTTTGGGAGAATGGCTTTTCTGTGACGTTTTGGCATTGAAGTGCAAGTTGAATGTTATTTTGTGACCAATCATAAATGTCCTGTAGGTGCTTGTAACTTTGAAGAGACAGTTGATAATTGCAATTCAAGTAGTTGATAACTCATGAACAAATGGATGTAACGAATGTTAAACCTGTTCCGGGTTAGGGATAATGGCTTTTCTGTGACTTAGTTTGGCATTGAAGTGTAAGTTGAATGTTATGTAGTGGCCAATCATAAGAGACAGATGATAATTGCAATTAAAGAAGTTGAGAACTCATGAACAAATGGATGTAACGAAAGTTAACCTATTTCAGGTTAGGGAGAATGGCTTTTCGGTGACTTAGTTTTGGCATTGAAGTGTAAGTTGAATGCTATTTAGTCACCAATCATAAATGTCCTGCATGTGCTTGTAACTATGAAGAGACAGTTGATAATTGCAATTAAAGTAGTAGATAACTCATTAACAAATGTATGTAACGAACGTTAAACCTGTTTCGAGTTAGGGAGAATGGCTTTCCGTGACTTAGTTTTGACATTGAAGTGTAAGTTGAATGCTATTTAGTCACCAACCATAAATGTCCTGTAGGTGCTTGTAACTATGAAGAGACAGTTGTTAATTGCAATTAAAGTAGTAGATAACTCATGAACAAATGGATGTAACGAATGTTAAACCTGTTTCAGGTTAGGGAGAATGGCTTTCCTGTGACTTAGTTTTGGCATTGAAGTGTAAGTTGAATGCTATTTAGTCAGCAATCATAAATGTCCTGTAGGTGCTTGTAACTATGAAGAGACAGTTGATAATTGCAATTAAAGTAGTAGATAACTCATGAACAAATGGATGTAACGAATGTTAAACCTGTTTCAGGTTTGGGAGAATGGCTTTTCTGTGACGTTTTGGCATTGAAGTGCAAGTTGAATGTTATTTTGTGACCAATCATAAATGTCCTGTATGTGCTTGTAACTTAGAAGAGACAGTTGATGATTGCAATTAAAGTAGTAGATAACTCATGAACAAAAGGATGTAACAAACGTTAAACCTGTTTCAGGTGACGGAGAATGGCTTTTCTGAGACGTAGTTTTGGCATTGAAGTGTAAGTTGAATGTTATTTTGTGACCAATCATAAATGTCCTGTAGGTGCTTGTAACTTTGAAGAGACAGTTGATAATTGCAATAAAAGTAGTTGAGAACTCATGAACAAATGGATGTAACGAATGTTAAACCTGTTACGGGTTAGGGATAATGGCTTTTCTGTGACTTAGTTTGGCATTGAAGTGTAAGTTGAATGTTATGTAGTGGCCAATCATAAGAGACAGATGATAATTGCAATTAAAGAAGTTGAGAACTCATGAACAAATGGATGTAACGAAAGTTAACCTATTTCAGGTTAGGGAGAATGGCTTTTCGGTGACTTAGTTTTGGCATTGAAGTGTAAGTTGAATGCTATTTAGTCACCAATCATAAATGTCCTGCAGGTGCTTGTAACTATGAAGAGACAGTTGATAATTGCAATTAAAGTAGTTGATAACACATGAACAAATGGATGTAACTAACGTGAAACCTGTTTCAGGTTAGGGAGAATGGCTTTCCTGTGACTTAGTTTTGACATTGAAGTGTAAGTTGAATGCTATTTAGTCACCAACCATAAATGTCCTGTAGGTGCTTGTAACTATGAAGAGACAGTTGTTAATTGCAATTAAAGTAGTAGATAACTCATGAACAAATGGATGTAACCAACGTTAAACCTGTTTCAGGTTAGGGAGAATTGGTTTTCTGTCACTTATTTTTGGCATTGAAGTGTAAGTTGAATGTTATTTAGTCACCAATCATAAATGTCCTGTAGGTGCTTGTAACTATGAAGAGACAGTTGATAATTGCAATTAAAGTAGTAGATAACTCATGAACAAATGGATGTAACGAATGTTAAACCTGTTTCAGGTTTGGGAGAATGGCTTTTCTGTGACGTTTTGGCATTGAAGTGCAAGTTGAATGTTATTTTGTGACCAATCATAAATGTCCTGTAGGTGCTTGTAACTTTGAAGAGACAGTTGATAATTGCAATTCAAGTAGTTGATAACTCATGAACAAATGGATGTAACGAATGTTAAACCTGTTCCGGGTTAGGGATAATGGCTTTTCTGTGACTTAGTTTGGCATTGAAGTGTAAGTTGAATGTTATGTAGTGGCCAATCATAAGAGACAGATGATAATTGCAATTAAAGAAGTTGAGAACTCATGAACAAATGGATGTAACGAAAGTTAACCTATTTCAGGTTAGGGAGAATGGCTTTTCGGTGACTTAGTTTTGGCATTGAAGTGTAAGTTGAATGCTATTTAGTCACCAATCATAAATGTCCTGCAGGTGCTTGTAACTATGAAGAGACAGTTGATAATTGCAATTAAAGTAGTAGATAACTCATGAACAAATGGATGTAACGAATGTTAAACCTGTTTCAGGTTAGGGAGAATGGCTTTCCTGTGACTTAGTTTTGACATTGAAGTGTAAGTTGAATGCTATTTAGTCACCAACCATAAATGTCCTGTAGGTGCTTGTAACTATGAAGAGACAGTTGTTAATTGCAATTAAAGTAGTAGATAACTCATGAACAAATGGATGTAACGAATGTTAAACCTGTTTCAGGTTAGGGAGAATGGCTTTCCTGTGACTTAGTTTTGGCATTGAAGTGTAAGTTGAATGCTATTTAGTCAGCAATCATAAATGTCCTGTAGGTGCTTGTAACTATGAAGAGACAGTTGATAATTGCAATTAAAGTAGTAGATAACTCATGAACAAATGGATGTAACGAATGTTAAACCTGTTTCAGGTTTGGGAGAATGGCTTTTCTGTGACGTTTTGGCATTGAAGTGCAAGTTGAATGTTATTTTGTGACCAATCATAAATGTCCTGTATGTGCTTGTAACTTAGAAGAGACAGTTGATGATTGCAATTAAAGTAGTAGATAACTCATGAACAAAAGGATGTAACAAACGTTAAACCTGTTTCAGGTGACGGAGAATGGCTTTTCTGTGACTTAGTTTTGGCATTGAAGTGTAAGTTGAATGTTATTTAAAGACCAATCATAAGAGAAAGTTGATAATTGCAATTAAAGTAGTTTATATCTCATGAACAAATATATGTAACGAACGTTAAACTTGTTTCAGGTTAGGGAGAAAGGCTTTTCTGTGACGTAGTTTTGGTATTGAAGTGTAAGTTGAATGTTATTTTGTGACCAATCATAAATGTCCTGTAGGTGCTTGTAACTTTGAAGAGACAATTGATAATTGCAATTAAAGTTGTTGATAACTCATGAACAAATGGATGCAACGAACGTTAAACCTGTTTCAAGTTAGCGAGAATGGATTTTCTGTGACTTATTTTCGGCATTGAAGTGTAAGTTGAATGTTATTTAGTGACCAATCATAAATGTCCTGTAGGAACTTGTAACTATGAAGAGACAGTTGATAATTGCAATTAAAGTAGTTGATATCTCATCAACAAATAGATGTAACGAACGTTAAACCTGTTTCAGGTTGAGGAGAATGGCTTTTCTGAGACGTAGTTTTGGCATTGAAGTGTATGTTGAATGTTATTTTGTGACCAATCATAAATGTCCTGTAGGTGCTTGTAACTTTGAAGAGACAGTTGATAATTGCAAATAAAGTAGTTGATAACTCATGAACAAATGGATGTAACGAATGTTAAACCTGTTCCGGGTTAGGGATAATGGCTTTTCTGTGACTTAGTTTGGCATTGAAGTGTAAGTTGAATGTTATGTAGTGGCCAATCATAAGAGACAGATGATAATTGCAATTAAAGTAGTTGAGAACTCATGAACAAATGGATGTTACGAAAGTTAACCTATTTCAGGATAGGGAGAATGGCTTTTCGGTGACTTAGTTTTGCCATTGAAGTGTAAGTTGAATGCTATTTAGTCACCAATCATAAATGTCCTGCAGGTGCTTGTAACTATGAAGAGACAGTTGATAATTGCAATTAAAGTAGTAGATAACTCATGAACAAATGGATGTAACGAATGTTAAACCTGTTTCAGGTTAGGGAGAATAGCTTTCCTGTGACTTAGTTTTGGCATTGAAGTGTAAGTTGAATGCTATTTAGTCACCAACCATAAATGTCCTGTAGGTGCTTGTAACTATGAAGAGACAGTTGTTAATTGCAATTAAAGTAGTAGATAACTCATGAACAAATGGATGTAACGAATGTTAAACCTGTGTCAAGTTAGGGAGAATGGCTTTCCTGTGACTTAGTTTTGGCATTGAAGTGTAAGTTGAATGCTATTTAGTCAGCAATCATAAATGTCCTGTAGGTGCTTGTAACTATGAAAAGACAGTTGATAATTGCAATTAAAGTAGTTGAGAACTCAAGAACAAATGGATGTTACGAAAGTTAACCTATTTCAGGTTAGGGAGAATGGCTTTTCTGTGACTTAGTTTTCGCATTGAAGTGTAAGTTGAATGTTATTTAGTCACCAATCATAAATGTCCTGTAGGTGCTTGTAACTATGAAGAGACAATTGATAATTGCAATTAAAGTAGTTGATAACTCATGAACAAATGGATGTAACGAAAGTTAAACCTGTTTCAGGTTATGGAGAATGGCTTTTTTGTGACTTAGTTTTGGCATTGAAGTGTAAGTTGAATGTTATTTAGTAACCAATCATAAATGTCCTGTAGGTACATATAACTATGAAGAGACAGTTGATAATTGCAATTAAAGTAGTTGATAACTCATGAACAAATGGATGTAACTAACGTGAAACCTGTTTCAGGTTAGGGAGAATGGCTTTTCTATGACTTTGTTTTGACATTAAAGTGTAAGTTGAATGTTATTTAGTCACCAATCATAAATGTCCTGTGGGTACTTGTAATTATGAAGAGACAGTTGATAATTGCAATTAAAGTAGTTGATAACTCATGAACAAATGGATGTAACGAATGTTATACCTGTTTCAGGTTAGGTAGAATGGCTTTACTGTGATGTAGTTTTGGCATTGAAGTGTAAGTTGAATGTTATTTAGTGACCAATCATAAATGTCCAGTAGGAACTTGTAGCTATGAAGAGACAGTTGATAATTGCTGTTAAAGTAGTTGATAACTCATGAATAAATGGATGTAACGAACGTTAAACCTGTTTCAGGTTAGGGAGAATGGGTTTTCTGTGACTTAGTTTTGGCATTGAAGTGTATGTTGAATGTTATTTAGTGACCAATCATAAATGTCCAGTAGGAACTTATAATGATGAAGAGACAGTTGATAATTGCAATTAAAGTAGTTGATAACTCATGAACAAATGGATGTAACGAATGTTAAACTTGTTTCAGGTTAGGGAGAATGGGTGTTCTGTGACTTAGTTTTGGCATTGAAGTGGACGTTGAATGTTATTTAGTGACCAATCATAGATGTCCTGTAGGTGCTTGTAACTTTGAAGAGACAGTTGATAATTGCTGTTAAAGTAGTTGATAACTCATGAACAATTGAATGTAACGAACGTTAAACCTGTTTCAGGTTAGGGAGAATGGGTTTTCTGTGACTTAGTTTTGGCATTGAAGTGTAAGTTGAATGTTATTTAGTGACCAATCATAAATGTCCTGTAGGAACTTGTAACTATGAAGAGACAGTTGATAATGCAATTAAAGTAGTTGATATCTCATCAACAAATGGATGTAACGAATGTTAATCCTGTTTCAGGTTAGGGGAATGACTTTTCTATGACGTAGTTTTGGCATTGAAGTGTAAGTTGAATGTTATTTTGTGACCAATCATAAATGTCCTGAAGGTGCTTGTAACTTTGAAGAGATAGTTGATAATTGCAATAAAAGTAGTTGAGAACTCATGAACAAATGGATGTAACGAACGTTAAACCTGTTTCAGGTTGAGGAGAATGGCTTTTCTGAGACGTAGTTTTGGCATTGAAGTGTAAGTTGAATGTTATTTAGTAACCAAACATAAATGTCCTGTAGGTACTTATAACTATGAAGAGACAGTTGATAATTGCAATTAAAGTAGTTGATAACTCATGAACAAATGGATATAACGAATGTTAAACCTGTTTCAGGTGAGGGATAATGGCTTTTCTGTGACTTAGTTTTGGCATTGAAGTGTAAGTTGAATGTTATTTAGTCACCAATCATAAATGTCCTGTAGGTACTTATAATGATGAAGAGACAGTTGATAATTGCAATTAAAGTAGTTGATAACTGATGAACAAATGGATGGAACGAAAGTTAAACCTGTTTCAGGTTATGGAGAATGGCTTTTTTGTGACTTAGTTTTGGCATTGAAGTGTAAGTTGAATGTTATTTAGTAACCAATCATAAATGTCCTGTAGGTACATATAACTATGAAGAGACAGTTGATAATTGTAATTAAAGTAGTTGATAACTCATGAACAAATGGATATAACGAATGTTAAACCTGTTTCAGGTTAGGGAGAATGGCTTTTCTGTGACTTAGTTTTGGCATTGAAGTGTAAGTTGAATGTTATTTAGTCACCAATCATAAATGTCCTGTAGGTACTTATAATGATGAAGAGACAGTTGATAATTGCAATTAAAGTAGTTGATAACTCATGAACAAATGGATGTAACGAATGTTATACCTGTTTCAGGTTAGGGAGAATGGCTTTACTGTGATGTAGTTTTGGCATTGAAGTGTAAGTTGAATGTTATTTAGTGACCAATCATAAATGTCCAGTAGGAACTTGTAGCTATGAAGAGACAGTTGATAATTGCTGTTAAAGTAGTTGATAACTCATGAACAAATGGATGTAACGAACGTTAAACTTGTTTCAGGTTAGGGAGAATGGGTTTTCTGTGACTTAGTTTTGGTATTGAAGTGTATGTTGAATGTTATTTAGTGACCAATCATAAATGTCCAGTAGGAACTTATAATGATGAAGAGACAGTTGATAATTGCAATTAAAGTTGTTGATAACTCATGAACAAATGGATGTAACGAATGTTAAACTTGTTTCAGGTTAGGGAGAATGGGTGTTCTGTGACTTAGTTTTGGCATTGAAGTGGACGTTGAATGTTATTTAGTGACCAATCATAGATGTCCTGTAGGTGCTTGTAACTTTGAAGAGACAGTTGATAATTGCTGTTAAAGTAGTTGATAACTCATGAACAATTGAATGTAACGAACGTTAAACCTGTTTCAGGTTAGGGATAATGGGTTTTCTGTGACTTAGTTTTGGCATTGAAGTGTAAGTTGAATGTTATTTAGTGACCAATCATAAATGTCCTGTAGGAACTTGTAACTATGAAGAGACAGTTGATAATGCAATTAAAGTAGTTGATATCTCATCAACAAATAGATGTAACGAACGTTAAACCTGTTTCAGGTTGAGGAGAATGGCTTTTCTAAGACGTAGTTTTGGCATTGAAGTGTAAGTTGAATGTTATTTTGTGACCAATCATAAATGTCCTGTAGGTGCTTGTAACTTTGAAGAGACAGTTGATAATTGCAATTCAAGTAGTTGATAACTCATGAACAAATAGATGTAACGAACGTTAAACCTGTTTCAGGTTGAGGAGAATGGCTTTTCTGAGACGTAGTTTTGGCATTGAAGTGTAAGTTGAATGTTATTTAGTAACCAATCATAAATGTCCTGTAGGTACTTATAACTATGAAGAGACAGTTGATAATTGCAATTAAAGTAGTTGATAACTCATGAACAAATGGATATAACGAATGTTAAACCTGTTTCAGGTTAGCGAGAATGGCTTTTCTGTGACATAGTTTTGGCATTGAAGTGTAAGTTGAATGTTATTTAGTCACCAATCATAAATATCCTGTAGGAACTTATAATTATGAAGAGACAGTTGATAATTGCAATTAAAGTAGTTGATAACTGATGAACAAATGGATGTAACGAATGTTAAACCTGTTTCAGGTTAGGGAGAATGGCTTTACTGTGATGTAGTTTTGGCAATGAAGTGTAAGTTGAATGTTATTTAGTGACCAATCATAAATGTCCAGTAGGAACTTGTAGCTATGAAGAGACAGTTGATAATTGCAATTAAAGTAGTTGATAACTCAAGAACAAATGGATGTAACGAAAGTTAAACCTGTTTCAGGTTAGGGAGAATGGCTTTTCTGTGACTTAGTTTTCGCATTGAAGTGTAAGCTGAATGTTATTTAGTCACCAATCATAAATGTCCTATAGGTGCTTGTAACTATGAAGAGACAGTTGATAATTGCAATTGAAGTAGTTGATAACTCATGAACAAATGGATGTAACGAATGTTAATCCTGTTTCAGGTTAGGGAGAATGGCTTTTCTGTGACTTAGTTTTGGCATTGAAGTGTAAGTTGAATGTTATTTAGTCACCAATCATAAATGTCCTGTAGGTGCTTGTAACTATGAAGAGACAGTTGATAATTGCAATTAAAGTAGTTGATAACTCATGAACAAATGGATGTAACGAACGTTACACCTGATTCAGGTTAGGGACAAGGGGTGTTCTATCGCTTAGTTTTGGCATTGAAGTGTAAGTTGAATGTTATTTAGTGACCAATCACAAATGTCCTGTAGGTTCTTGTAACTATGAAGAGACAGTTGATAATTGCAATTAAGGTAGTCGACAACTCATGAACAAATGGACGCAACGAACGTTAAACCTGTTTCAGGTTAGGGAGAATGGGTTTTCTGTGACTTAGTTTTGGCATTGAAGTGTAAGTTGAATGTTATTTAGTGACCAATCATAAATGTGCTATAGGTTCTAGTAACTACGAAGTGACAGTTGATAATTGCAATTAAAGTAGTTGATAACTCAAGAACAAATGGATGTAACGAAAGTTAAACCTGTTTCAGGTTAGGGAGAATGGGTGTTTGACAAGAGGTTGTCGAGACCTCGTCAAATAATAATAATTACCGGTTCGCAAACTAATTTGTAGTATAGAGCATGAACCGAATCGTCTCTCAAGGATCCAAAAAGAACAAATATTTAATCAGATCATGATAATTAAAATGGGGGGTTTTGTTGTTGATTAACAATATTGATAAATATACAAGACTCAAAGTTGAAAACAAATCTAAAGAAACAACCAATCCAAGGAAATTTACCGATCTTGAGTTTAACTCATCATTGATCACAAGGAATTCACTTAATTGCTAACCGTGTTCTTGGCCTTAGATCACTTCAAGACACCTCAACATGATCCAAGAATCCTCTACTAGATAATCATCTAGGATTTAATTAACCAAGGTTAGATAAAGTAAGCACCATCCAAACATAGATTAACTTAAGATAGGGGATTTAACCAAGCTAAACAATCTATCAAAAAGCTTTAATAAATTGTTTATTCTATGTGATCCTCTTGAATACATGATAATAAAGCTATTATCACATAAACATCCAAATCAAATTAAGCAATTCAATATAGATCAAAATTAAAAGAGGAAGAAAAGAAACTTGAATAACAATTAAGCAATATGAACAAGCGAAACAAGATCTCCAAATTAAACATCAAGATGGCTAATCCCTTGGATTGATTATGAGAGCTTAGCCTTCCATGGATGGGAAGGAAGAACTCAGAAATAAAATAACAAAAACGAAATTCTAAAGAAAATGAAGAAGAGAAATAACACTCTCACAAATACTTAAACTTTCTTCAAACTTACTTCAAAATTGAATCTCTCTAATACAAAGAGGTTGGGTCTATTTATACTAATCCTAGAAGCCAATTTGTACATGTACATAATCTGAATACAAGCTATAAGAATATGAAAATTGTCAAAAATGGAAGCTTGATGCATGGTTGGTGGGTTGGTGCATGGTAGGTGGGTTGGTGTATGGTTGGTGGCTTTTAGTCAACAACTCTTATCCGACTTCTGGCTTCATTTTCATCACCTAGACGGTGCATTTTGGCTTGGAGGTCTCATGAAAGTTGTAACTAGTTGTCTCCTTGAAATTTTTCAATTTGAATCATGCCATTTGGACATCTAGAACTCCAGATATGCCAAAAACACTAAACCTACCTCATGTTAGGTTGGCAGAACGTGTTTCCAAATTCAAACCAACTTGTAGCTTCATTATCATGCCTAAAACGACATCTATTGACTAAATAGTCTTCAGTGAAGTTGGAGATATGGGTCTTATCTTTCCAATGGCCAAGTTTCAGCCCAAGAGGAGGCCTATAACTCACTATGTAGTCCAATATGTGCACACTGCCCAGATTTTCCTGACAGCAAACCCACTCTGCATTGCAGGGATGTTTTGGACCCTTAGAAGTCCGATCCAGCTCTTGAGTTCTTCATAAAACTTGTAGAGCATTGTCTTAGCTTTCCAAAGACACCAAGATCACCTCAATGGGATCTCCGTGTCCCAAGTTATGCCTTAACCAAAGAAGAAAGGTCATAATGCATCAAAATCCGAAAATTATCCAATATTTACATTAAAACCCAATGAAGCCCAACAACATTAAACTCATCTAAAATACTAATATTGGGCACAATAAACATCTAATAAAGCCTAATACAAATCTAACATAAGTGTCTCAAATTGATTGATCAAATTCCCCCACACTTAAACTTTTGCACTCCTGGGCAAAACACATAAGAACAAAACTAAAAAAAAACAAGAAATATCATATTATTAAACTAAAAACATAAAAAACTGATTATATCTAATCTAATCCATTTTCGTAGGAAAACACGATGGCACTTAGCATGTGCCACAAGCCTTTAAACCCCTAGGTGTCCCTAGTGGACGAGTTATAGCCTCGTGAGGGTTTACCAGGATGATACCCACAAACATGTAATATTTTATTTAATCAATTCAATTAATTTTTAAATACAAACATTGTATCAAATATAAACCATAATTAATAAGTCAAGTATGCTTAACAAAGAATAGTTGAATCAAATCAATTGAGAATAAAGTATAGCATAATCATGCTTTAATCAGAAATAGGCATGTTCAGATTGAATAAAATTCTTCACAAGTGACACTCAAATCACACAAGGTGTTTAGGTTAACTGTTTATGCTCAACTCAGTCAAATTATGAAAGTATTTTACCATAGGCTTGCATATACATCAATTCTCCACTACTTAGATCAAATAAATTGCAAAAATCAAGAGGTCTTTCAAAAAGGTTGTAATGGAACTTATAAGGTGAAGGAAGGGAACAATATGGATAATAGCAGGTTAAAATCAAAGAGAATAAAAGAGCATTGAGGAGTAACTCAAGTAGAAAGAATAAAATTTTTACCCAAAACCATAAAATGCTCATTCTCTTCACACATTCCTTCCTTTTTCTATTCTTTTTTTTTCTCTTTTTTTTGTTTTTTTTTTTTGTTTTTTGTACCAAGCATTTCGTATCAGCACACCAATTCCCCTACACTTAAATCATTGCAAGCAAAAGAACTCCTTCAATAAGAAAATCAATGCTCTCCCATTCCCTAAGGTAAGGTAAAACATGGTTTTTCACTCAAAGCTTGTAATGAGCTAAGAACAAGAATAGGAAAATAGGCTCAGAGGGAGTTAATATTTGGATAAATGCAAGGTAGGTTTATTTGGCCCAAGCAGCTAAGTCAAGAAAAAAAAATGCCTCTGTCATTTTCATGCAACATACAGACCAATGTAATCTCAAATCGATTCAATGCAAGTTCTAGAAAATAAATTCATAATTGACATCACTCTTGAAAGAAAATAACCAAGTGTAAGTATCAAACTTGGAAAAGCCCAAAACTCACAAAGGTATGGAACATTCACTCAATTCAACCATGCCTTCTTCCTAATATCCACAATCATATACACATGTATATCATGAAAATGATTCAACTATAAACTGTTTTGCATACTTTTATCATCAATTAAGCTCAGATTCAGCACATGCTTGCATCAAAATTAATTGAAAAGATCAAAATGAAATTTTTTTTTAATTTTTTTTAAATTAATTTTTTTTTAATATGCAAGAACAAAATAATTTAAGACATACTATGAAATGCAAGTTAAGATGCGTCTCAAGAGCAAAACTACTCCTTACTCTGCCATCATACATCTAATAAGCTAGTAACAATAAAGATTAGCTAGTTAGTTTTTTTTTTTTTTTAACAAAACTATGTACATGGTATTGTCAACTATACCTCCCCCCAACTAATTTAAGACATTGTCCCTAATGTCAAAATAAAGATAGGTAGAGTTTAGAAGATCTTACCAGAATACTGCAAATCAAGCCCGAAATAAGAAAAAATTACAAAAAAAAACTAAAATCATAACAGAAAACAAAAATTCACAAAGACAAAGTCAAATCAAGTTTTTGCTTTTTCTTTGTTCGCCTTGTTCCCAATTCGGTGGAGCCATTCTTTGGATTACATTATGGTACAAATTCGTTTATTTGATCTAGCAATTGTTCAGGAGTTGAAGCAGTTACAATACTTTGACGTGTCGCTTGTGAGATGAACCTTTTTCTACAAAGATGATCAAGAAAACAAAACAAATCTCATAAAAACCATTAACATTTAATATACCTATGGGTTTTTGGTGAAAGTTCTCATTGTGACCAGGATGTAATTTGGAAGAGCTCTTCCAAAGTTCCAAAACCACCAGGTAGGGCAATAAAGGCATCAGCATTTGCTATCATAATGTTCATGCGTTGGTGCATGCAAAATACCATTACTTCATCCCCTAATGTTTTTCCAATGGGATTCTTTGGTAGATAAAGGGTAGGAATGACACCAAGGACTTTGCCACCTCCTAAATGTGCAGCAGTTGCTACACAACCCATTAACCCAAGACTACCTCCTCCGTAAACTAAATGGATTTCTCTCTTAGCTAGCACTCGACCAAGATGGTTTGCAATATTTACAAACTCTTTATCTTTCCCAGGATTAGATCCACAAAAGACACAAACACTCTTGATCCGACGAACTGAAGTGACTTCCATTTTTTTTTCTCTTTGTTTTTTTTTGTACTCTCACCTTATCAATGATCTGAAGAGAGCAAAGTGCATTATTTAAAGGAATCAAAACCGAAAGGTAATAATTACATAGAATGTGTGATTGTGGCTCACATTTTCCTCTGGTTTTACGTCCAGTAACGGCTTGAATGCTCTCTATGGGCCGATGGTCGGCTTCCCATCCAATTTTCTTAAAAATTGGCAAACAGAGTCTTTTTGAGTCAGATTCCCAAGACTATAACGCTTATGTTCATCTTGGAATATTGGCCATAAATCGAGAAGTACTCTCTGCACATCTCCACTAGGATGCGTCTCAAGAGTCAATAAAATGTTATCTAAAGACTCCTTACTCATGCCATCTTTAATGAAGTTAATTTTATCATCTCGGTTTATAGACGTCATTCCAATTGATTTGCATTTTGTGTTACAGGTCCATCTTGCACATTTATAGCAGACCCGTAACCTTTTTGCTCTTCTTTTCTTGGCATATAAACTTTTGCCTAGCCCTAGCATATATGAAACAAGAGCGTCAGAAAATTCACCTCTGAGTCAGACATTTGCTTCGATCAACCAGCGTATATCCGTAGGGATGCCCTTATGCATAAGCATCCTTAATCTCTCAAACCTTGCACAATAAATGTTAGTTAAAGGATTTTGAGGGAGAGAAGGGAATTGCTTACGGAGGTTAAAAAGCTGATTATCCATTTCGAAAGAAAGAAGAAAGAGAGAAAAAAAAATTGAGTACAAGTATATACAGATTTCAGTGTTTGTGGGTAACTGAAGGGACCGAAAAAGATTTTCACGGAGTACCGTTATCCGCCATTTAACCGGTGAAAAATCATCTGTCAATGAAAAACAAACAAAATAAAGACAGAAAAATCAAACTTTGATAGATTTTCTCACTTAGCACTATTTTTTTCTGTCTCGATTCCTGTGATAACAAATAAGTCAAAGTTAGAAAGAGGACAGAGTTAGAAAACTTGGGATGCCGCCCAAAAAGCGCTACTTTTAACGTCATTAGCCAGCGTGATTGAAGATTTTGCACGATTGATGGGTCTTCCCCAATAATGATTCAATTTCTGGCCATTGACATTAAACGTGGCTTTTTTTTTTTCAACAAAGATTTATATGGAAAACAGAAAATAAAAATAGCAGACGAAACAAAAAATAAAAACAGAAACAGAAAAAAAGTAATAAAAGACAAACATCAGCAATACAGCAAAACAGAAGCAGAAATAGAAACAGACAACACAAACACTAGAAACAACAACAACAGAAAAGAGTAAATTGTAACAGTCAAATAAAAACAGAAACAATATTAAAAACAATAGTAAAACAGTAAAAACAAAAAGAAAACAACAACTAGAAAAGTGAAATAAAAGTGTGGAAAGAAAACTCCCTATGGATAGCAGAAGAATTAACGTTCCAGCAGCCACACCATAGCCAGTGTAATGGATCACCACATCCAAAATCAAAGTGTTTAGTATTTTCCGGGGTTGCTTTACTGGTTTAGCTCCATCTTCAAGTAAAATCCTACGCATGCAAATGGAATGGCTAATGCTTGGAATGTCTGCAAGTGTGCATGCTCTTAGATTCTCCCTCAAAATGGGTAGCAACCTCTCCTCCTCATCAGTAAGGAAGTTTTTAGCCACAATGGACTCAAATTTTGGTGGCTTCACTACTTCTGCAGATTGAGTTGCTACATAATCTGCTGAAAAAGATTCATCATGTCTCAAAAAGGCAGCAATCTCAGCACATGCATTACACAACATATCACCATCACAACCAGTACAACAAACAGAATCATCAAAATCAGTAAAACTAGCAAATTCATCACACAAATCATCAATTGGTTTTTTCTCATCAATGATCTCATGTTTTGCGTAATCAGTTACGCATCATTGCTTGCTCAACTGACTCAATGAAGATGTAAGTTGACCAACTTGGGTCTTCACGTTTTGTACTATAGCTTCTGTTCTCTGCTGGAATTGGATGTTGTTCTGAGCAAATTGTTTCACCAAATCCTCTAGTGTAGGCTCAGATTACATGCCTATTGGGGCTTGCTGATGTTTCATAGGCTGCTGGTATAAACTGATTGGTTCAACATAAGGTTCGAACCAAGGATGATCTCCCCAATCATGGTTATATGTGGTAGAATAAGGATCATATCCAAGCTGTGGGTATTGTGGTTCACCAAGAAATACACCTGTTGCATCAACAGAATGGTTATGAAATACAGAATCATCATATTGTAGTGTGGTGCAAGCATATGTGGGATGATAAGAACTACAACATATACTACAAAATCTTGCAGGTTCTTGCACAGGTAAGTGATGTTGTTCCACAAAAACACACACAAATGTAAAAAATAGATAAAACAATTACAGAAAACATATCTAGAGATTTGTACAAAATACAAAACCACCACAGGGTGAAATCTATACAAAAATGATATCTAACAGAATAATAAAAATGATTGAAAAATTGAAAAAGTGGTCTAAACGATGGAATTTGGCTAAAATAAGGGTGACCTCACTATAAATAGTGAGCATTTCTCAAAATAACGATTTTCATTAGCCTACCAAAATTCAGATCAATCATAGATACATTACCGAACCAAAATCTTGACAGTATGCCTTTTACTCAATTTCAGCCGAATTCCACTTGAAAAAAAAAACATCAAAATCTAAAACAAACACAATTGTTAGAGTTAGATGAGATCTTGAAATAATCAAATAGTAGCCTTGGATCCCCGGCAACGGCGCCAAATTTGACAAGAGGTTGTCGAGACCTCGTCAAATAATAATAATTACCGGTTCATAAACTAATTTGTAGTATAGAGCATGAACCGAATCGTCTCTCAAGGATCCAAAAAGAACAAATATTTAATCAGATTATGATAATTAAAATGGGGGGTTTTGTTGTTGATTAACAATATTGATAAATATACAAGACTCAAAGTTGAAAACAAATCTAAAGAAACAACCAATCCAAGGAAATTTACCGATCTTGAGTTTAACTCATCATTGATCACAAGGAATTCACTTAATTGCTAACCGTGTTCTTGGCCTTAGATCACATCAAGACACCTCAACATGATCCAAGAATCCTCTACTAGATAATCATCTAGGATTTAATTAACCAAGGTTAGATAAAGTAAGCACCATCCAAACATAGATTAACTTAAGATCGGGGATTTAACCAAGCTAAATAATCTATCAAAAAGCTTTAATAAATTGTTTATTCTATGTGATCCTCTTGAATACATGATAATAAATCTATTATCACATAAACATCCAAATCAAATTAAGCAATTCAATCTAGATCAAAATTAAAAGAGGAAGAAGAGAAACTTGAATAACAATTAAGCAATATGAACAAGCGAAACAAGATCTCCAAATTAAACATCAAGATGGCTAATCCCTTGGATTGATTATGAGAGCTTAGCCTTCCATGGATGGGAAGGAAGAACTCAGAAATAAAATAACAAAAATGAAATTCTAAAGAAAATGAAGAAGAAGAGAAAGAACACTCTCACAAATACTTAAACTTTCTTCAAACTTACTTCAAAATTGAATCTCTCTAATACAAAGAGGTTAGGTCTATTTATACTAATCCTAGAAGCCAATTTGTACATGTACATAATCTCAATACAAGTTATAAGAATATGAAAATTGTCAAAAATGGAAGCTTGATGCATGGTTGGTGGGTTGGTGCATGGTAGGTGGGTTGGTGCATGGTAGGTGGGTTGGTGTATGGTTGGTGGCTTTTAGTCAACAACTCTTATCCGACTTCTGGCTTCATTTTCATCACCTAGACGGTGCATTTTGGCTTGGAGGTCTTCAAGAAAGTTGTAGCCAGTTGTCTCCTTGAAATTTTGCAATTTGAATCATGCCATTTGGACATCTAGAACTCCAGATATGCCAAAAACACTAAACCTACCTCATGTTAGGTTGGCAGAACGAGTTTCCAAATTCAAACCAACTTCTAGCTTCATTATCATGCCTAAAACGACATCTATTGACTAAATGGTCTTCAGTGAAGTTGGAGATATGGGTCTTATCTTTCCAATGGCCAAGTTTCAGCCCAAGAGGAGGCCTATAACTCACTATGTAGTCCAATATGTGCACACTGCCTAGATTTTCCTAACAGCAAACCCACTCTGTATTGCAGGGATGTTTTGGACCATTAGAAGTCCGATCCAGCTCTTGAGTTTTTCATGAAACATGTAGAGCATTGTCTTAGCTTTCCAAAGACACCAGGATCACCTCAATTGGATCTCCGTGTCCCAAGTTATGCCTTAACCAAAGAAGAAAGGTCATAATGCATCAAAATCCGAAAATTATCCAATATTTACATTAAAACCCAATGAAGCCCAACAACATTAAACTCATCTAAAATACTAATATTGGGCACAATAAACATCTAATAAAGTCTAATACAAATCTAACATAAGTGTCTCAAATTGATTGATCAGTGTTCTGTGACTTAGTTTTGGCATTGAAGTGTAAGTTGAATGTTATTTAGTGACCAATCATAGATGTCCTGTAGGTGCTTGTAACTTTGAAGAGACAGTTGATAATTGCAATTAAAGTAGTTGATAACTCATGAACAAATGGATGCAACGAACGTTAAACCTGTGTCAGGTTAGGGAGAATCGATTTTCTGTGACTTAGTTTTGGCATTGAAGTGTATGTTGAATGTTATTTAGTCACCAATCATAAATGTCCTGTGGGTACTTGTAACTATGAAGAAACAGTTGATAATTGCAATTAAAGTAGTTGATAACTCATCAACAAATAGATGTAACGAACGTTAAACCTGTTTCAGGTTGAGGAGAATGGCTTTTCTGAGACGTAGTTTTGGCATTGAAGTGTAAGTTGAATGTTATTTTGTGACCAATCATAAATGTCCTGTAGGTGCTTGTAACTTTGAAGAGACCGTTGATAATTGCAATTCAAGTAGTTGATAACTCATGAACAAATGGATGTAACGAATGTTAAACCTGATTTAGGTTAGGGAGAATGGCTTTACTGTGATGTAGTTTTGGCATTGAAGTGTAAGTTGAATGTCATTTTGTGACCAATCATAAATGTCCTGTAGGTGCTTGTAACTTTGAAGAGACCGTTGATAATTGCAATTCAAGTAGTTGATAACTCATGAACAAATGGATGTAACGAATGTTAAACCTGTTTCAGGTTAGGGAGAATGACTTTTCTGTGGCTTAGTTTTGACATTAAAGTGTAAGTTGAATGTTATTTAGTCACCAATCATAAATGTCCTGTGGGTACTTGTAACTATGAAGAGACTGTTGATAATTGCAATTAAAGTAGTTGATAACTCATGAACAAATGGATGTAACGAACGTTAAACCTGTTTCAGGTTAGGGAGAATGACTTTTCTATGACGTAGTTTTGGCATTGAAGTGTAAGTTGAATGTTATTTTGTGATCAATCATAAATGTCCTGTAGGTGCTTGTAACTTTGAGACAGTTGATAATTGCAATTAAAGTAGTTGAGAACTCATGAACAAATGGATGTAACGAACGTTAAACCTGTTTCAGGTTAGGGAGAATGGGTTTTCTGCGAGTTAGTTTTGGCATTGAAGTGTAAGTTGAATGTTATTTAGTGACCAATCGTAAATGTCCTGTAGGAACTTGTAACTATGAAGAGACAGTTGATAATTGCAATTAAAGTAGTTGATATCTCATCAACAAATAGATGTAACGAACGTTAAACCTATTTTAGGTTAGGGAGAATGGCTTTTCTGTGACGTAGTTTTGGCATTGAAGTGTAAGTTGAATGTTATTTTGTGACCAATTATAAATGTCCTGTATATGCTTGTAACTTTGAAGAGACAGTTGATAATTGCAATTAAATTAGTTGATAACTCATGAACAAATGGATGTAACGAACATTAAACCTGTTTCAGGATAGGGAGAATGGGTTTTCTGTGACTTAGTTTTGGCATTGAAGTGAAAGTTGAATGTTATTTAGTGACTGACAAGAGGTTGTCGCGACCCGTCAAATAAATAAATTTTACCGGTTCGCAAACTAATTTGTAGTATTGAATACATGATAATAAAGCTATTATCACATAAACATCCAAATCAAATTAAGCAATTCAATCTATATCAAAATTAAAAGAGGAAGAAGAGAAACTTGCATAACAATTAAGCAATATGAACAATAAAACAAGATCTCCAAATTAAACATCATGATGGCTAATCCCTTGGATTGATTATGAGAGCCTAGCCTTCCATGGATGGGAAGGAAGAACTCATAAATAAAAGAACAAAAACGAAATTCTAAAGAGAATGGAGAAGAGAAAGAAAACTCTCACAAATACTCAAACTTTCTTCAAACTTACTTAAAATTGAATCCCCCTAATACAAAGAGATTGACTCTATTTATACTAATCCTAGAAGCCAATTTATACATGTACATAATCTGAATACAAGCTGTAAAATCATGGAAATTGTCAAATATGGAAGCTTGATGCATGGTAGGTGGGTTGGTGTATGCTTGGTGGCTTTTAGTCAGCAACTCTTATCCGACTTCTGGCTTGATTTTCATGACCTAGACGGTCCATTTTGGCTTGGAGGTCTTCATGAAAGTTGTAGCCAGTTGTCCCCTTGAAATTTTACAATTGGAATCATGCCATTTGGACGTTTAGAACTCCAGATATACTAAAAATACTGCACCTACCTCAAGTTAGGTTAGCAGAACGTGTTTCCAAATTCAAACCAACTTTTAGCTTCATAATCATGCCCAAAACGACATCTATTGACTAAATGGTCTTCAGTGAAGTTGGAGATATGGGTCTTATCTGTCCAATGGCCAAGTTTCAGCCTAAGAGGAGGCCTATTACTCACTATGTAGTCCAATATGTGCACACTGCCCAAATTTCCATGACAACAAACCAACTTTGTGTTGCAGGGATATTTTGGACCCATAGAATTCCGATTCAGCTCTTGAGTTCTTCATGAAACTTGTAGAGCCTTGTCTTATCTTTCCAAAGATACCAAGATCACCTCAAATGGATCACCGAGTCCCAAGTTATGGCCTAACCAAGGAAGAAAGGTCAAAATGCATCAAAATCCAAAAATTATTCAATATTTGCATTAAAGCCCAATGAAGCCTAACAACATTAAACTCATCTAAAAGACTAATATTGGGCACAATAAACATCTAATAAAGCCTAATACAAAGCTAACATGAGTGTCTCAAATTGATTGATCAAATTCCCCCACACTTAAGCTTTTGCACTCCTGGGCAAAACACATAAGAACAAAACTAAAGAAAAACAAGAAACATCATATTATTAAACTAAAAGCATAAAAACTGATTATACCTAATCTAATCCACTTTCGTAGGAAAACACGATGGCACTTAGCATGTGTCACAAGCCTTTAAACCCCTAGGTGTCCCTAGTGGACGAGTTATAGTCTCGTGAGGGTTTACCAGGATGATACCCACAAACATGTAATACTTTATTTTATTAATTCAACTAATTTTTAAATACAAGAGAATTAAAAGGAACCACAGTTTCAAGGATTCCAAACATTTATGAAGTGATATGCCTTTACATCTCAAATTAACAAGCAAGGTGAATTCAAGTAGAATCATGGATCAAGCATGATAGAATCTCACAAGATACACTCTCAATCTCTCAAGTGTTTTGGTTTGTGTTTACACTCAAATCAACTCATGAAAATTTGCACTACCATAAGCTTGCTTATCTTCTACTTCTCCACTACTCAAAACACATGCACACACAAATCAAGAGGACTTTATTCAAGGTTGTAATGAGGCCAAGGTAAGGGATGGGAACAATATGGATATAACAGGTTTTAACCAAAGAGAATAAAAGAGCAATGGGGAGGAACTCAAGTAACAAGCATAGAAGTTTACCCCAAACCATAAAATGCACATTCTCTTAACACATTCCTTCCTTTTTCTATTATTTTCTTTTACAACCTCTTGGCTTTATTCTTTTTCTTTTTTCTTTTGAATTGGTCACTTGTTCTTTTTTGTTTTTTGCACCAAACATTTTGCATTAAATAAAATTACCGGTTCACAAAATAATTTGTAGTATAGAGCATGAACCGAATCGTCTCTCAAGGATCCAATAAAACAAAGATTTAATCAGATCAAGATAAATAAAAAGGGGGGTTTTGATGATTTATAAAGATAATACACTAGTTGAATTAAAGGAAAGTAATTAACAAATTTAAAGAAACAACTAATCCAAGGAAATTTACCGATCTTGAGTTTAACTCATCATTGATCACAAGGAATTCACTTAATTGCTATCCGTGTTCTTGGCCTTAGATCACATCAAGACGCCTCAACATGATCCAAGAATCCTCTACTAGATAAGCATCTAGGATTTAATTAACCAAAGTTAGATAAAGTAAACACCATCCAAACATAGATTAACTTAAGATCCAGAAGTTAACCAAGCTAAACAATCCATCAAAAAGCTTTAATAAATTGTTTATTCTATGTGATCCTCTTTGAATACACGATAATAAAACTATTATCACATCAACATCTAAATCAAATTAAGCAATTCAATCTAGATAAAAATCAAAAGAGGAAGAAGAGAAACTTGAATAACAATTAAGCAATATGAACAAGCGAAACAAGATCTCCAAATTAAACATCAAGATGGCTAATCCCTTGGATTGATTATGAGAGCCTAGCCTTGTTGAAACCAAATTCTTATAAAAAGGTTTAAGTACTAAATTCTTAAAAGCTGTAGCTTTCCCTGTTTAAGTTTTGAGGATAACAAAAATATTTATTTAGTTTGAACAAGTAAGTGTTTCGACAATAGTATTAACAAATCGCTACTTGTATGTGCGTCCATTCTGCTCTATGCTTAAAGATAACTCTTCGTGCGTCCAATATGCTATAACTCTTTGTGTGTCCAATAAATGTATTATATACTTTTACTATTGGTGCGTCCAATACTTGTATGCAAATACTGTTACTTTTTATTAGTTCGTCCAATACGATCTGTCTGCCAAAGCTCGGACTCAACTCACTCTTTCAAAGTTCAAGCTCAAGCTCTCGTCCAAGTGAAATTTCAAAAATGAAGAACTGTTCCTCATTAAATGCTAGAAAAGAACTCTGACAGCTCACGGCGACAGAAGAAGTCAACTAAGCCACTTTTCTTTGACATTGTCTAACAACTACAAAGATCTGCAAATAAGAAACCGTCAATCTTAGACAAATCGGGACTTTGTTTACACCGATTTGAAATCTCTGAGAATAAAAGTCACCGTCAGAAGAAGTTCAGCACTTTTCCAGTAGATGCATTTAATGCTACTCAGAACGGTAATAAATGTTTCCGTTGGACGATCTAGCCCATGAAGTCTACTCAATTTGTTCTTACTTATAAAGAGAAGAAGCAGCACTTAAAAAATAAGTGAGAGATCTTTGCCGAAGTATCCTACAAAGTCTAGAAAGCTTTATTTCTTCTTGGATTTCCATATAACGTGTAAAAAGAAAAAGCCTTGAGATTTCTATTGTCTATTCTCATTTGTCAGTGAGTTTCAAACTCAAGCTTTCATCTACTTTCACTTTTTCATCTTAAGCATTGTAAGCCTGAAGAGGCTGTGTGTAAAAGAATACTTGTGTGATTGAACCTGAAGAGGTTGAAAATACTTGTTACCTGAAGAGGTGCATAATACTTGTAATCGCGAAAAAGATTAGTTGGAAAATCCTTCTGGTTGAAGGGACTGGACGTAGCTCTTGGTTGATAAGAGTGAACCAGGATAAATCTCGTGTGTAAGCTTCTCTTCTCTTCTAGTGTGCTTTATTATATTCACTAACCTCTGGGGTTTACTATTGTGTTTATTAACAAAGATCTTTTATTTGGTTTTAGAACGTGTTAACCGTTTTATTAAAAGTCTTTTCAAAATCCTTAGAGTCCAATAGTTCTAAGCGGTGTTGATTCTAAGCTCTTTGCTTGTCAAACTTTATCCTTCGCTGTGTTCTATTTTCTGTTGAAAAGGAAAATATTTTATTAATTATCAAAAAGGGTTAAGAAACACAATTCAACCCCCCTTCTTGTGTTTCACTTGGTTATTTCAATTGGTATCAGAGCTCAGCCTCTTGGGTTGAGCATCTAACAGTGCAGAGGAAAAAGATCCAGTACACCCTTTAATGGAGAACGAAGGACAAGCGGTGAACAGACCACCTCTATTCAATGGAAACGACTATGATTACTGGAAGAAGAGAATGATTGCCTTTTTTGATGCCCAAAATATGGACATCTGGGATCTAGTTCAAAATGGATATCAAACACCCACAAACGCAGAAGGACAGGATCTCCCTCGACCACAATGGACGGAAGGACAACGAACCAGACATCAGCTTAACTCAAAAGCCAAACATTATCTTATGTGTGCCATCACCGGTCGAGCACGATAAAGTTCATAGGCGTGAAACAGCTAAAGAGATATGGGATACTCTGGCCTTAGCACATGAAGGCTCATCTCAAGTCAAAGAATCAAAGATAAGCATGCTGGTTCACCAGTATGAGCTCTTCAAAATGGGAGAGCATGAAAACATTGATCAAATGTTTGGACAATTCCAAACAATAATCAATGGCTTGAGATCTCTGGGAAAGAACTATGATAATCAAGATCATATCAGAAAAATCCTAAGAAGTCTTTCCAGACAGTGGAGACCTAAGGTTACTGCCATACAGGAAGCAAAGAATCTAGCTTCTCTTACCATGGAGGAACTCTTGGGTTCTCTTAAAGTTCATGAGCTGGAACTTCAAGAAGAGGAAAGCTCAAGAAAAAGGAAATCAATTGCCCTTAAAGCTCACAAAGGCAGTGCGTCCAAAGCACTTAAAGCTGAAAAATCATCAGACGAGGCCGAGTCATCTGAAGATGATATATCTGATAATGACGAGTTATCTTTCATCTCTAGAAAGATACAAGCAATGTGGAAAAAGAAAGGAGGTATACGGAGAAAGCACTTTGGACGAAGGTCACCAAAGAACAGAACAGAAACAAAAGACAAGAGTCCAATCATATGCTATGAATGCAAGAAGCCCGGACACATTAAAGCGGAATGCCCTTCACTAAACAAGGAGAAAGAGAAAAGGAGATTCTTTCCAAAGAAGAAAAGAGGACTAATGGCCACCTAGGAAGATCTTGATCTTTCAACTACTGATGATGAAGAAGAAGCAGAAGAAGAAGCAAATCTATGTCTCATGGCTAACACCTTGTCAGAAGAAGAAGAAGATGAGGTAACAAACTGTGATCTTGATCTTCAGAATGCATTTGATGAGTTGTTAAATAATTCATCTATTTTAGCGGTTGAATATAAATCCTTGAAAAGAAAGTTTTCAAAATTAACTAGAGAATATGGAAAAATGTTTTCAGAAAAACAAGAACTTGAAATTTATTGTGAAAAATTAAAAGCGAAAATGCTCTTTTGAAAACATCTTACGAGTCCAACACTTGGATGAAGTTGACAAACTTCATAATGAGGTAAAAGAGTTAACGGAGGACCTCGGATAAATTTGTAAAAAGCACCAACAACCTAAACATTTTACTCAAATATTCCAGAGACCCTCGTGACAAATCTGGATTGGGATATCAAGATACTGATAAACAGCTTTTTCAAAAAACTACTACTCAACCTAAATCTTTTAAGAATGTTTGTAAAAAGAACGTTTACCCTTCCTCAATAGATCTTTTTAATAAAAGGTCAAAATATTATGGATCTCCAAGAGCTAACCAAAAAGGACCCAAAAAGATATGGGTACCTAAGGATATGATAATTCCACTTGCAGATGTGCTTAGCAACAAGAAAAAGACACCTGTCATGGTACCGGACGAGTGGTTGCTCACGGCACATGACGGAAGAAAGGTCTATGTTCCAAGACATCAAAACTAATTCAGGAGGCTCCGTCACGTTTGGAGGAAACCAGAAAGGTAAAATAGTTGGAATAGGTAAGATTGGTAAGCATCCTTTTCCCTCTATCGATAATGTTCTTCTAGTTGAAGGATTGAAACATAATCTGCTTAGCATTAGTCAATTATGTGATAGTGGATCTAATGTTTCATTCAACCAAGGAGAATGTATAGTTAAAAATTCTGACGGATCCATGCTCTTCACTGCAAAAAGGCAAACACAATCTTTACAAGATTGACTTGGAAGATCTTTCAGATCAGAATGTATCATGTCTAGTTTTCATAAAAGGAGAACAGTGGATATGGCACAAGAAGCTTGGTCATGCAAGTTTGAGATTAATCTCTAAACTAAATAAGCATAACCTCGTAAGAGGACTACCAAAGCTTGTGCACAAATCAGATGTTCTTTGTGAAGCTTGTCAAAAGGGGAAACAAATCAAAAATTCTTTTGAGTCCAAAAACATCGTTTCCACCTCTAGACCACTAGAATTGTTACATCTTGATCTATTTGGTCCTACAAGAACTTCTTCACTAAATGGAAAGAAATATGGATTGGTCATAGTAGATGACTATACTAGATGGACATGGGTTATGTTTCTAGCTCACAAGGATGAGTCTTTCAAAGTCTTTTCTATTTTCTGTAAAAGAATTCAAAATGAAAAAGGAACGTGTATCAACTCAATCCGAAGTAATCATGGAGGAGAATTTGAGAATGAGAGCATCCAATTGTTCTGTGAAGAAAACGGTATTCATCACAACTTCTCTGCCCCAAGAACACCACAACAAAATGGTGTGGTAGAAAGAAAAAATAGATCTCTTCAAGAGATGGCTAGAACAATGCTCAATGACAACTCAATCTCCAAACACTTCTGGGCTGAAGCTATTAACACTGCGTGTTATATTCAAAACAGAATATATATTATACCTATTTTAAACAAGACTCCGTATGAATTGTGGAAAGGACGAAAACCCAACATCTCTTACTTTCATTCTTTTGGCTGTCAATGTTTTATTTTGAATACTAAGGATTCTTTAGGAAAGTTTGATGCTAAAGTTGACTCTGGTATTTTCCTAGGATACTCAGAAACATCTAAAGCATATAGAGTATATAACTCTCGCTCTCTAACTGTTGAAGAATCTGTTCATGTTAAATTCAATGACAAAAAGCCTGACAATGACTTGTCAGAGCTAGATGAGTCCTTTGCAGAGTTAAACTTAAAAGACAAAGGAGAAGGATCAGCAACCCAAAACAAAGAAGCATTGGACGATGAAAGAAAAGAAGAAACAACTGATGGTCAAAGAAGTTGGCACTTCAAAACTTATCATCCAGAACACCAAATCATTGGTAATCCAGATGATAAAGTACGTACAAGATCTACCTTCAGAGAATACTCAAATGTAGCCTTCATCTCTGAAATGGAACCAAGAAAAATAGAAGAAGCACTGAAGGACGAAGGATGGATCTTAGCCATGCAAGAAGAGCTAAATCAATTTAAAAGAAATGATGTTTGGACGCTGGTTCAAAAGCCTAAAGACAAGTCCATCATCGGCACAAAATGGATATTCAAAAACAAATTGGACGAAGATGGTAAGGTTGTGAGAAACAAAGCAAGGTTGGTAGCCCAAGGTTACTCACAACAAGAAGGTATTGATTTCACTGAAACTTTTGCTCCTGTAGCTAGACTAGAAGCCATACGCATTTTACTTTCATTTGCTGCTCATCATAGCATGAGACTATATCAAATGGACGTAAAAGTGCATTTCTAAATGGTATAATCAATGAAGAAGTTTTCGTTAAACAACCACCTGGTTTCGAGGATGAAAATTTCCCTGAGCATGTTTTCAAATTGAAAAAGGCCTTATACGGTTTAAAACAAGCTCCTCGAGCCTGGTATGAAAGGTTAAGCACCTTTTTAATAGAAAACGGTTTTTCTAGAGGAAAAGTTGACACTACTCTTTTTCGAAAAGACAAAAACTCGAAATTCATTTTAGTTCAAATTTATGTTGATGATATTATTTTTGGAGCTACTGATGAATCTCTTTGCAAGGATTTTTCCAATCTGATGCAGAAGGAATTCGAAATGAGCTTAATGGGAGAATTAAAATTCTTTTTGGGTTTGCAAGTGAAGCAAACATTGGACGAAATCTACATTCATCAGACAAAATATACAAATGAACTTCTGAAGAAATTCAAATTGGACGATTGCAAAACAATGAGCACACCAATGCATCCATCGTCCACACTAAGATTGGACGATAAAGATAAAAAAGTGGACGAAAAGATATACAGAGGTATGATCGGATCACTCTTATATCTCACTGCGTCCAGACCTGATATAATGTTTAGTGTGTGTCTTTGTGCACGTTTTCAATCTGATCCTAGAGAGTCACACTTAATTGCTATAAAAAGAATATTCAGATACTTGAAAGGAACTACAAATCTGGGTTTGGTATTTAAGAAATCTCATGAGTACAGATTAGTTGGTTTTTGTGATGCTGACTATGCTGGAGATAGACTCGAAAGGAAAAGTACAAGTGGAGGATGTCACTTCATTGGAGGAAATCTAGTATCATGGTCCAGCAAGAGACAAAGCACAATTGCTCTATCAACAGCTGAAGCTGAATATATCTCTGCGTCCAATTGTTGCTCACAACTACTCTGGATCAAACATCAATTAGAAGACTACAACATCTTTGAAAGTAAGATTCCTTTACTATGTGATAATACTGCTGCAATTAACTTATCAAAAAATCCTATACTACACTCAAGGGCAAAACACATTGAAATCAAACATCACTTTATAAGAGACTATATTCAGAAAGGTGTGTTTGATATTCAATATGTGGATACTGAGATCATCAATGGGCAGATATTTTCACAAAACCCCTCTCAGAGGATAGATTCACTCTTATTCGAAAACATCTAAGTATGCATTTTGTAAAGAATTAATATTTCTTGCGTCCTTTGAAGATCTGCGTCCAAAATGCTTTGTACTTGATAAATGGTGTGGTAAATTTCTTGATAAGACATAAATTATTTGCATTTATCTTTTTTGAAACTTTTCAAATTTCCCACGCTGAGTCAGTTTTTGAAAGGTCACGAAAGTAACTTTTTACTGCGGACGTGTGCTTGCTTTTAATACACATTTAATGTGTTTGTTTTTTTTTTATAAAAAAAAAAAACGATTCGTTTTCTCTCAAGAAACCTTATTCAATATGTGGATACAGATCATCAATGGGCAGATATTTTCACAAAACCCCTCTCAGAGGATAGATTCACTCTTATTCGAAAACATCTAAGTATGCATTTTGTAAAGAATTAATATTTCTTGCGTCCTTTGAAGATCTGCGTCCAAAATGCTTTGTACTTGATAAATGGTGTGGTAAATTTCTTGATAAGACATAAATCATTTGCATTTATCTTTTTTGAAACTTTTCAAATTTCCCACGCTGAGTCAGTTTTTGAAAGGTCACGAAAGTAACTTTTTACTGCGGACGTGACAGTTGCTTTTAATACACATTTAATGTGTTTGTTTTTTTTTTATAAAAAAAAAAAACGATTCGTTTTCTCTCAAGAAACCTTATTCAATATGTGGATACAGATCATCAATGGGCAGATATTTTCACAAAACCCCTCTCAGAGGATAGATTCACTCTTATTCGAAAACATCTAAGTATGCATTTTGTAAAGAATTAATATTTCTTGCGTCCTTTGAAGATCTGCGTCCAAAATGCTTTGTACTTGATAAATGGTGTGGTAAATTTCTTGATAAGACATAAATCATTTGCATTTATCTTTTTTGAAACTTTTCAAATTTCCCACGCTGAGTCAGTTTTTGAAAGGTCACGAAAGTAACTTTTTACTGCGGACGTGACAGTTGCTTTTAATACACATTTAATGTGTTTGTTTTTTTTTTATAAAAAAAAAAAAACGATTCGTTTTCTCTCAAGAAACCTTATTCAATATGTGGATACAGATCATCAATGGGCAGATATTTTCACAAAACCCCTCTCAGAGGATAGATTCACTCTTATTCGAAAACATCTAAGTATGCATTTTGTAAAGAATTAATATTTCTTGCGTCCTTTGAAGATCTGCGTCCAAAATGCTTTGTACTTGATAAATGGTGTGGTAAATTTCTTGATAAGACATAAATCATTTGCATTTATCTTTTTTGAAACTTTTCAAATTTCCCACGCTGAGTCAGTTTTTGAAAGGTCACGAAAGTAACTTTTTACTGCGGACGTGACAGTTGCTTTTAATACACATTTAATGTGTTTGTTTTTTTTTTATAAAAAAAAAAAACGATTCGTTTTCTCTCAAGAAACCTTATTCAATATGTGGATACAGATCATCAATGGGCAGATATTTTCACAAAACCCCTCTCAGAGGATAGATTCACTCTTATTCGAAAACATCTAAGTATGCATTTTGTAAAGAATTAATATTTCTTGCGTCCTTTGAAGATCTGCGTCCAAAATGCTTTGTACTTGATAAATGGTGTGGTAAATTTCTTGATAAGACATAAATCATTTGCATTTATCTTTTTTGAAACTTTTCAAATTTCCCACGCTGAGTCAGTTTTGAAAGGTCACGAAAGTAACTTTTTACTGGACGTGATGATTGCTTTTAATACACATTTAATGTGTTTGTTTTTTTTTTATAAAAAAAAAAACGATTCGTTTTCTCTCAAGAAACCTTATTCAATATGTGGATACAGATCATCAATGGGCAGATATTTTCACAAAACCCCTCTCAGAGGATAGATTCACTCTTATTCGAAAACATCTAAGTATGCATTTTGTAAAGAATTAATATTTCTTGCGTCCTTTGAAGATCTGCGTCCAAAATGCTTTGTACTTGATAAATGGTGTGGTAAATTTCTTGATAAGACATAAATCATTTGCATTTATCTTTTTTGAAACTTTTCAAATTTCCCACGCTGAGTCAGTTTTTGAAAGGTCACGAAAGTAACTTTTATCATGGACGTGACAGTTGCTTTTAATACACATTTAATGTGTTTGTTTTTTTTTTTATAAAAAAAAAAAAACGATTCGTTTTCTCTCAAGAAACCTTTCAGTGTAAAAACCTACCTTCTTCTATAAATATTGTCTTTCTTTACAAGATCAAATTTTTACGCCTTCAAGTCTTGAAAGAAAACATTTGCAAAAAGAACCTTAGCAAATTTCTCTCTCTCTTTCAAATTTCCTTAACCCTAAGAAATGGCCGGAGGAAAGACCCTTGATGTTGAAAGAGCCGAGGTATCAGTTGAATACTCGTTCCAAACCTCAATTTTAGCAGAATGTGGAATAGATATCAAAGAATGTCTCGTCGGTGCTGGTTGGGATAGTTACTTCAGAGAACCGGTGAAGGTTTATCCGGAATTGGTGAAAATGTTCTGAAAAGACGCATCCGTGTCTGCAACAGAGGTCAAAGGGAGTGTTTTGGGAAAACCCGTTGTGGTTTCAGAGGTAACCATCTCCAACGCCACCCAATGTTGGTTGGAAGGAGCCACCATCACTTCTGATTGGGAAAAAGCGTTTGGGAAGCGATCTTTGTTCTTGACACCTTACTAAAGGAGTCATCCACGGGGAAGATAACTGCTTCCAAGATGAATGACAAGGCAAGAGTTTTGCGTCAACTTCTGAACAAGGCAATACTCCACAAGGCAGGGTCCAAAGACTCAGTCTCTATAGTTCATGCCTTCTGCCTGTGTCATCTGATGTTGTGTCAACAGGTCAATCTCCCTTCTTTGCTTTTTAAGAACTTCAAGAGAAGTGTACAAGGAAAAGGGAAGAAGACCACCATCTCCTATGGTGTTCTCTTAACCAAGATCTTCAGAGATCAAGGTATCTTTAGTCCCCATGAGACTAAAGATGTTGAAGAGAAGAAGAGGATATTTGGACGGATCCAAGAGCAACAAATCTTTGGACGAAGCAATCTTCTAAGGATGAAACTTCAAAGCGTCCAAGATTTTATGGACCAGAAACAGCCTCTTATTCCTTCAAAGGCTGAGAGTCCAAAGAAGAAATCACCATCCGTCCAAGCCATTCCCAAGCGGAGACTCATAATGGATGATGACTCTGAAGATGACCAACCCATCGCTAAAATGATGAAGGTTGCGTCCATTGCGAGCATCCCAAAAGGAACCCGGACGAAGCTACCCATCACAAGGAAACCCTCTTCCAAGCTTGCGTCCATTCCTAAGGAACCTCTTCCTACCATTCCCTCTTCCTCCATTTTACCCTCTTCTCAACCAGAACCACAAACCTCCTTCCCAACCTCTCAAATAACTTCCTCTCCCTTAAACACTGAACCTTTTTCTTCTCAAACTCACATCATACCTTTCCAATCTCCTTCACCTTCCCTCTCTCAAAAGACCTTCTACAACTCCTCTTACCTTAACCTTTTCTCTATGGGGGTTTCTCCTCACATTATCCCTCTTTGGGAATCCAAGGACTCTTCTCTCTCACTCACAGCAAGACGCTCCCGATGCTGTGATGGTTACTCAACAAAAGTTCACATCTTCCCTAGTGACCTCTCCTTCAAACCTGTCACCTTGGAAGAAATGGGACAGTTTGCGAGTCCTTATGACACCATCCTTGTCAGTGTCATTAAGGGGAGTCTTCTGTTGAAGAATTTGAGATTTGTACCCCCTTCACTGATCATCTCCTCTACAACTGCCATCAAGATTCAGCCGGATCGGGTTTGTCCAAGGTTGCCAATGGTAGATTTAAATAAAAACAAAGACTTGAAAAAGTACATAAGCCAAGCCACCTTTCCCAAGCCCATCCTCTTTAAGCCAAATTTTGGGAGCTTACGTTCCCCTGATGTTGATGTTGATTTCTTGTGGCAAGTTTCGAATAAAGGAGAAGCTGAGGAGAACGAGGCTAAGACCTTCTGGGAAAAGCACATTTGGGAGTGTGAGCAACAAGCATCTTCTTCGTGTCTAAGCGATGAAGATAAGGAAGATACTATAAGCTGTGCACAGTCAACTTCCGGTGTTTTCGTCCTATCTATGTGGTAGATGTTCTTCTTGGGTACCGCTCTGAACTCGCCATTACCAACAATCTTCTCTTGTCCAAGCTATGTCTCTGGACCTCCATCTGACAACATAGGCAGGCCTTATCCTTGGGATCAAATGTTTGGATACCGGAGAACTTCTCTTCCTTGGGATGTTGACCTTCCTCTGTCTGAAGACGAAGTTGAGTGCATTGTGCAGCAAATGGATGTGACCCCTTCTGCTTCCACCACTGAGTTAGCTATTGTGGAACCACAACCTTCTGCTGACATTCTCACCCAAGTGCCCCCAGCTTTTCAGGCCTACGTGAATAATCAGATGGACTTAATGTACAAGAGAGTTGAAGACCTCCTCAAATCTCTTTTTCAACAAGGGCCACCTCCTCCTCCTCCACCTTCTTCCTCTTGATTTTATTTTTTTTTAGCCAAATTTTTTTTGACAGTGATGTCTTTCTTTCTTTTTGTCTGATGACAAAGGGGGAGAATAATGGGAATTTGACTTGTTACAAACAAATTTATTTTATAATTTATACTGATTCAATGAAACTATGAATTTTTTTTTTTTTCTCATCTGGTTGTTTCATTATCCTTGTCTCGTTTATTCTGTTGCCTTTATATAAATGCTTTAATTGAAATTGTGAATACTCTGCTAATGCACTGTGTTGCTGTGAAGGATCTGCTCTAAATTTTGGCATGGTTTATTTCTTTTCAAAGGTATTGTCTCTGTTAAACTCGTTTCTCAAGTACTAAACTTCGATACAAAGATAATATTACTTGCTCTTGAAACTTGTTTCATAAAAATAAATTTCGTGTACTACGTCCAATCGACTCAGCGTCCAACAGACTTTGAGTCCATCCCTTAGAAATGTTTTTCTTAGGGGGAGCAATTTTGTTTTAAAAAGAATCTGTGTTCAACCAAATTAATAGTTTTTGTCATCATCAAAAAGGGGGAGATTGTTGAAACCAAATTCTTATAAAAATGTTTAAGTACTAAATTCTTAAAAGCTGTAGCTTTCCCTGTTTAAGTTTTGAGGATAACAAAAATATTTATTTAGTTTGAACAAGTAAGTGTTTCGACAATAGTATTAACAAATCGCTACTTGTATGTGCGTCCATTCTGCTCTATGCTTAAAGATAACTCTTCGTGCGCCCAATATGCTATAACTCTTTGTGTGTCCAATAAATGTATTATATACTTTTACTATTGGTGCGTCCAATACTTGTATGCAAATACTGTTACTTTTTATTAGTTCGTCCAATACGATCACATGCGCCAAAGCTCGGACTCAACTCACTCTTTCAAAGTTCAAGCTCAAGCTCTCGTCCAAGTGAAATTTCAAAAATGAAGAACTGTTCCTCATTAAATGCTAGAAAAGAACTCTGACAGCTCACGGCGACAGAAGAAGTCAACTAAGCCACTTTTGCTGACATTGTCTAACAACTACAAAGATCTGCAAATAAGAAACCGTCTGCAATCTTAGACAAATCAGGACTTTGTTTACACTGATTTGAAATCTCAGAGAATAAAAGTCACCGTCAGAAGAAGTTCAGCACTTTTCCAGTAGATGCATTTAATGCTACTCAGAACGGTAATAAATGTTTCCGTTGGACGATCTAGCCCATGAAGTCTACTCAATTTGTTCTTACTTATAAAGAGAAGAAGCAGCACTTAAAAAATAAGTGAGAGATCTTTGCCGAAGTATCCTACAAAGTCTAGAAAGCTTTATTTCTTCTTGGATTTCCATATAACGTGTAAAAAGAAAAAGCCTTGAGATTTCTATTGTCTATTCTCATTTGTCATTGAGTTTCAAACTCAAGCTTTCATCTACTTTCACTTTTTCATCTTAAGCATTGTAAGCCTGAAGAGGCTGTGTGTAAAAGAATACTTGTGTGATTGAACCTGAAGAGGTTGAAAATACTTGTTACCTGAAGAGGTGCATAATACTTGTAATCGCGAAAAAGATTAGTTGGAAAATCCTTCTGGTTGAAGGGACTGGACGTAGCTCTTGGTTGATAAGAGTGAACCAGGATAAATCTCGTGTGTAAGCTTCTCTTCTCTTCTAATGTGCTTTATTATATTCACTAACCTCTGGGGTTTACTATTGTGTTTATTAACAAAGATCTTTTATTTGGTTTTAGAACGTGTTAACCGTTTTATTAAAAGTCTTTTCAAAATCCTTAGAGTCCAATAGGACTAAGCGGTGTTGATTCTAAACTCTTTGCTTGTCAAACATTATCCTTCGCTGTGTTCTATTTTCTGTTGAAAAGGAAAATCTTTTATTAATTATCAAAAAGGGTTAAGAAACACAATTCAACCCCCCTTCTTGTGTTTCACTTGGTTATTTCAAGCCTTTCATGGATGGGAAGGAAGAACTCAGAAATAAAAGAACAAAAATGAAATTGTAAAGAGAATGGAGAAGAAGAGAAAGAAAACTCTCACAAATACTCAAACTTTCTTGAAACTTACTTAAAATTGAATTATCATAATACAAAGAGATTGGCTCTATTTATACTAATCCTAGAAGCAAATTTGTACATGTACATAATCTGAATACAAGCTGTAAAAATATGAAAATTGTCAAATATGGAAGCTAGATGCATGGTTGGTGGGTTGGTGGGTTGGTGCATGGTAGATGGGTTGGTGTATGGTTGGTGGCTTTTAATCAGCACCTCTTATCCAAATTCTGGCTTGATTTTCATGACCTAGACGGTACATTTTGGCTTGGAGGTCTTCATGAAAGTTGTAGCCAGTTGTCTCCTTGAAATTTTCCATTTGGAATCATGCCATTTGGACATTTAGAACTCCAGATATACTAAAAACACTGAACCTACCTCAAGTTAGGTTGGCAGAACATGTTTCCAAATTCAAACCAACTTTTAGCTTCATAATCATGCCTAAAACGACATATATTGACTAAATGGTCTCTAGTGAAGTTGGAGATATGGGTCTTATCTTTCCAATGGCCAAGTTTCAGCCCAAGAGGAGGCCTATAGCTCACTATATAGTCCAATATGTGCACACTGCCCAGATTTTCGTGACAGCAAACCCATTCTGCATTGCAGGGATATTTTGGACCCTTCGAAGTCTGATTCAGCTCTTGAGTTCTTCATAAAACTTGTAGAGCATTGTCTTCGCTTTCCAAAGACACCAAGATCACCTCAAATGGATCTCCGAGTCCCAAGTTATGGCCTAACTAAGGAAGAAAGGTCAAAATGCATCAAAATCCGAAAATTATTCAATATTTGTATTGAAGCCCAATGAAGCCCAACAACATTAAACTCATCTAAAATACTAATATTGGGCACAATAAACATCTATTAAAGCCTAATACAAAGCTAACATAAGTGTCTCAAATTAATTGATCAAATTCCCCCACACTTAAGCTTTTGCACTCCTGGGCAAAACACATAAAAACAAAACTAAAGAAAAACAAGAAACATCATATTATTAAACTAAAAGCATAAAAACTGATTATACCTAATCTAATCCACTTTCGTAGGAAAACACGATGGCACTTAGCATGTGCCACAAGCCTTTAAACCCCTAGGTGTCCCTAGTGGACGAGTTATAGTCTCGTGAGGGTTTACCAGGATGATACCCACAAACATGTAATACTTTATTTAATCAATTCAACTAATTTTTAGATACAAGCATTGTATCAAATATAAAACATAATTAATAAGTTAAGTATGCTTAACAAAGAATAGTTGAATCAAACCAATTGAGAATAAAGTATAGCATAATCATGCTTTAATCAGAAATAGACATGTTCAAATTGAGTAAAATTCCTCACAAGTGACACTCAAATCACACAAGGTGTTTATGTTAACTGTTTACACTCAACTCAGTCAAACTATGAAAGTATTTTTCCATAGGCTTGCATATACATCAATTCTCCACTACTTAGATCAAATAAATTGCAAAAATCAAGAGGTCTTTCAAAAAGGTTGTAATGGAACTTATAAGGTGAAGGAAGGGAACAATATGGATAATAGCAGGTTAAAATTTTAGAGCATTGAGGAGTAACTCAAGTAGAAAGCATAAATTTTTTACCCAAAACCATAAAATGCTCATTCTCTTCACACATTCCTTCCTTTTTCTATTCTTTTCTTTTTCTTCCTTTCCTTTTTTTTTCTTTTTTTCTCTTCTTTTTCTTTTGTTTGTTTTTGTTTTTTTTTGTACCAAGCATTTCGTATCAGCACACAAATTCCCCCACACTTAAACCATTGCAAGCAAAAGAACTCCTCCAATAAGAAAATCAATGCTCTCTCATTCCCTAAGGGAAGGTAAAACATGGTTTTTCATTCAAAGCTTGTAATGAGCTAAGAACAAAGAATGGGCAAATAGGCTCAAAGGGAGTTAATAATTAGATAAATGCAAGGTTGGTTTATTTGGCCAAAGCAGCTAAGTCAAAAAAAATGCCTCTGTCATTTTCATGCAACATATAGACCAATGTAATCTCAAATTGATTCAATGCAAGTTCTAGAAAATAAATTTATAATTGACATTACTCATGAAAGAAAATAAACCAAGTGTAAGTATCAAACTTGGAAAAGCCCAAAACTCACCAAGGTATGGAACATTCACTCAATTCAACCATGCTTTCTTCCTAATATCCACAGTCATATACACATGTATATCATGAAAATGATTCAACTATAAACTGTTTTGCATACTTTTATTATCAATTAAGCTCAGATTCAGCACATGCTTGCATCAAATCTAATTGAAAAGATCAAAATGAATTTTTTTTTTTATATGCAAGATCAAAATAATTTAAGACATACTATGAAATGCAAGTTAAGATGCGTCTCAAGAGCAAAATTACTCCTTACTCTGCCATCATACATCTAATAAGCTAGTAACAATAAAGATTAGCTGGTTAGTTGTTTTTTTTTTTTTTACTAAACTATGTATATGGTAATGTCAACTATCCCTCCCCCAACTAATTTAAGACATTGTCCCCAATGTCAAAATAAAGATAGGTAGAGAGTGGAGAAGATCTTGCCGGAAAATTGCAAATCAAGCCTGAAATAAGAAAAATTACAAAAAACTAAAACCATAAGAGAAAACAAAAATTCACAAAGACAAAGTCAAATCAAGTTTTTGCTTTTTGCTGCTGCTGCCTTGTTCCCAATTCAGTGGAGCCATTGTTGGATCACGATGTGGTACAAATTCGTCTAGTTGATCGAGCAATTGTTCAGGAGTTGCAGCAGTTACAAGACTTTGACGTGTCGCTTGTGAGATGAACCTTTTTTCTACAGCATGATCAAGAAAACAAAACAAACTGTCATAAAAACCATTAACATTTAATATACCTATGGGTTTTTGGTGAAAGTTCTGCTGTGAACAGGATGTAATTTGGAAGAGCTCTTCCAAAGTTCCAAAACCACCAGGTAGGGCAATAAAGGCATCAGCATTTGCTATCATAATGTTCATGCGTTGGTGCATGCAAAATACCATTACTTCATCCCCTAATGTTTTTCCAATGGGCTTGCTGATAGATAAAGGACTGGGAATGACACCAAGGACTTTGCCACCTCCTAAATGTGCAGCAGTTGCTACACAACCCATTAACCCAAGACTACCTCCTCCGTAAACTAAATGGATTTCTCTCTCAGCTAGCACTCGACCAAGATGGTTTGCAATATTTACAAACTCTTTATCTTTCCCAGGATTAGATCCACAAAAGACACAAACACTCTTGATCCGACGAACTGAAGTGACTTCCATTTTCTTGTTTTTTTCTCTTTGTTTTTTTGTACTCTCACCTTATCAATGATCTGAAGAGAGCAAAGTGCATTATTTAAAGGAATCAAAACTCAAATGTAATAATTATACCTATAAAGGAGGGGTAGATCCGTGTGTCAGACAAGTTTGAAAACAAAACACAGCAATGATAAGAGTTATATGGCAAGGATAAAAGACTAATCTATATGTGTCAGAAGAACTTTGAAAATACGCAACGCATATTTCAAAAAGATACGGCTAAATTATTTTTTTTTGAATTTTTTTTTTGGAATTTTTTGGAATTTTTGGAATTTTTTTAATAAAAAAGAAGAAAAAGGAAAAATAAAAAATAAAAAATAATACTTACAGGAGGTGTGATTGTGGCTCACATTTTCCTCTGGTTTTACATCCAGTAACGGCTTGAATGCTCTCTATGGGCCGATAGTCGGTTTCCCATCCAATTTTCTTAAAAATTGGCAAACAAGGTCTTTTTGAGTCAAATTCCCGAGACTATATTGCTCATGTTCATCTTGGAATATTGGCCATAAATCGAGAAGTACTATCTGCACATCTCCACTAGGATGCGTCTCAAGAGTCAATAAAATGTTATCTAAAGACTCCTTACTCATGCCATCTTTAATGAAGTTAATTTTATCATCTCGGTTTATAGACGTCATTCCAATTGATTTGCATTTTGTGTTACAGGTCCATCTTGCACATTTATAGCAAACCTGTAACCTTTTTGCTCTTCTTTTCTTGGCATATAAACTTTTACCTAGCCCTGACATATATGAAACAAGAGCATCAGAAAATTCACCTCTGAGTCGGACCTTTGCTTCAATTAACCAGCGGATATCCGCGGGGATGCCTTTGTGCATAAGCATCCTTAATCTCTCAAACCTTGCACAGTAAATGTTAGTTAAAGCATTTTGAGGCAGAGAAGGGAATCGATTGCTAAGGTGAACAATGTGATTATCCATTTTGAAATAAAGAAAGAAGAAGGGAAAAAAATTAGTAAAATTTTATACAGATTTCAGTGTTTGTGGGTAACTAAAAGGACCGAAAAAATTTTCACGGAGTACCGTTATCCGCCATTTAACCGGTGAAAAATCATCTGTCAAAGAGAAACAAACAAAATTGAGACAAAAAAAATCAAACTTTGATATATTTTATTGCTTGGCACTGATTTTCTGTCTCGATTCTTGTGAATTCAAATAAGTCAAAGTTAGAAAGATGACAGAGTTAGAAAACTTGGGATGCCCAGAAAGCGCTACTTTTAACGTCTTCAGCCAGCGTGATTGAAGATTTTTCACGATCGATGGGTCTTCCCCAATAATGATTCAATCTCTGACCACTGACCTTAAACGTGGTTTTGAAATTAATTATTTTCTTTTCAAAACAAAAATTTATATAGAAAACAGAAAATAAAAATAGCAGACAAAACAAAAAATAAAAATAGAAACAGAAAAAAAAATAATAAGAGACAAACATCAGCAGTACAGCAAAACAGAAACAGAAATAGAAACAGACAACACAAACAGCAGAAACAGAAAAGAGTAAATTGTAACAGTAAAAAAAAGACAAAAACAATATTAAAAACAATTGGAAAACAGTAAAAACAAAAAGAAAACAACAACTAGAAAAATGAAATAAAAGTGTGGAAAGAAAACTCCCTATGGATAGCAGAAGAATTAAAGTTCCAGCAACTACACCATAGCCAGTGTAATGGATCACCACATTCAAAATCAAAGTGTTCAGTATCTTCCGGGGTTGCTTTACTGGTTTAGCTCCATCTTCAAGTAAAATCCTACGCATGCAAATGGAAGGGCTAATGCTTGGAATGTCTGCAAGTGTGCATGCTCTCAGATTCTCCCTCAAAATGGGTAGCAATCTCTCCTCCTCATCGGTAAGGAGGTTTTTAGCCACAATGGACTCCAATTTTGTTGGCTTCACTACTTCTGTAGATTGAATTGCTACATAATCTGCTGAAAAAGATTCATCATGTCTCAAAAAGGCAGCAATCTCAGCACATGCATTACACAATATATCACCATCACAACCGACAACAAACAAAATCATCAAAATCAAAAACTAGCAAATTCAAAAGACACAAATCATCAATTGATTTTTGCACATCAATGGTCTCATGTTACGTAGAATCAAATTTCTGCATCTTGCTTGCTCAACTCGATTCAATGAAGATGTAAGTTGACCAACTTGGGTCTCCAAGTTACGTACTATGGCTTCTCTGCTTTGGAATTGGATGTTGTTACGAGCCAATTGTTTCACCAAATCCTCTAATGTAGGCTCGATTCCATGCCTATTGGGGCTTCTTTCTTGTTGCATAAATTTCTTTGGTATAGATCGATTGGTTCAACATAAGGTTCGAACCAAGGATGATCTCCCCAATCATGGTTATATGTGGTAGAATAAGGATCATATCTAAATTTGTTGATATTGTGGTTCACCAAGAAATACACCTGTTACATCAACAGAATGGTCATGAAATACAGAACCATCATCTTGCAATGTGGGGCATGCATATGGGGGATGAAAAGAACTACAACATATACTACAAAATCTTGCAGGTTCTTGCACAGGTAACTGATGTTGTTCCACTGCCAGTTGCCTCACCAGATAAGCCAACTCATCAAGTCTATGCTCCATCAGATTAGTAATCAAACACAAAAACACACACAAATGTAAAAAATAGATAAAACAATTACAGAAAACATGTCTAAAGATTTTTACAAAATACAAAACCACCACAGGGTGAAATCTATACAAAAATGATATCTAACAGAATAATAAAAATGATTAAAAAATTGAAAAAGTGGTCTAAACGATGAAATTTAGCTAAAATACGGGTGACCTCACTATAAATATTGAGTCTTTCTCAAAATAACGATTTTCATTAGCCTACCAAAATTTAGATCAATCAGAGATATGTTACCGAACCAAAATCTTGACAGGATGCCCTTTACCCAATTTCAGCCAAATTCCACTTGAAAAAAAACTTAAAAAACAAAACAAATACAATTGTTAGAGTTAGATGGGGTCTTGAAATGATCAAATAGTTGCCTTGGATCCCCGGCAATGGCGCCAAATTTGACAAGAGGTTGTCGAGACCCGTCAAATAAATAAAATTACCGGTTCACAAAATAATTTGTAGTATAGAGCATGAACCGAATCGTCTCTCAAGGATCCAATAAAACAAAGATTTAATCAGATCAAGATAAATAAAAAGAGGGATTTTGATGATTTATAAAGATAATACACTAGTTGAATTAAAGGAAAGTAATTAATAAATTTAAAGAAACAACCAATCCAAGGAAATTTACCCATCTTGAGTTTAACTCATCATTGATCACAAGGAATTCACTTAATTGCTAACCGTGTTCTTGGCCTTAGATCACATTGATGTGTGTGATTCTTCATGTCATTTTGAGTTTAGTTTGCATACATTTCATTATCTTTTTAGTACATTTATTCATTTAATCTTCCGTTTTTGTTTTAGTTCGGATAACTGCGGTGTGTTTATGTTCAATTGCAGGAATGATGCAATATTGAAGCTTGGAAGAGCCAAAACGGAACTACCATGAAGAGATACTGAGATCTCAAAAATCAGCTGGACCCCTGAGGAGTAATTTGAGCATAACTTGAGCTACAGAGGTCATTTTGAGGTGATTCCGGTTGCTATGGAAAGCTAAGACACAAGGCTACAAGTTTGATGTTGGACACTTTGGCAAATTCCCCAAGATGCTTGATGGACAGAGGCAACCACGGCCATGGTGTGAGAAACTCGCACCTTCAGAATTTCTGAGGCAGAGCCAACCACGGCCTGGCCGTGGTTGGCCTTCAGAGTTCGAAATCTTCAAGCCAGAGCCAACCACGGCCTGGCCGTGGTGGCCACCACGGCCGTGGTTGGCAGCCTGACACTTCATACTTGCGATTTTAAGGCCCTGGAATCAGCCCATTCCTTGTTTTCTGACCTAAAAAGAATTAGGGTTGAGAGAGGAGAGTGTGTGGTGTATAAAGGGCAGGCCATTAGGGTTGAGTGGGGGAGCTTGTTTTTGGAGGAACTTCACAAGAGCAGCCACAAGTTTTCTGCAGAGTTTTTCTTCTCATCTCTTCTAGTCTTTGTATTTTATTTTCTGAATGTTGTTCTTCTTTCTTATGGATTGTATTTTGATAAACATGTTTGAGTAGTTCTTTTGTTCTAGGAATTGGTAGTAACCCGATGGTGTATTGACAATGCTTGATGTATGAATTTGTTATCTCTTCAATGCTAAGTTTATCTTGATTCAGTTTTTGGCACACCAAATGTTTGTGAAAATGCTGGCCACATTGTTTGCATAATCTTAGTCATTAAGGGAAAAACTGAAAGGTGACTCTTGATAATTGAACTCCATAAACTGAACTTGAGCTTTTAGATCACGAAAGTAGATGAAAACTCTTGAGGCTTTCTTTGAATCATCTGCTCTTAATGGATTCTCTCTAATTTGATTATCATGAAAATAGAAATTGAGTTAGATTGAATACGTTATTGTATTCTGAAAGGAAACAATAATTCATTAGGATGATTCGTCTTCAAATGTAACTTAGTTGAGAAGAGGTGATAAGATTACAGACTTGTTAATTACCATCGTGGTGAACCCATATCCTAGATCTCTTAAAAACCAGATTTATCTACACTGTTTTTCTGCATTCATTCTAAAATTGATATTCTTATTTATTTCCAGATTTTAGTTTCTTTGTTCTTGTTCTATCACCACAATTTTATAACATTGGTTTCACCTAATCAATCATAATTAAGGGTAATTGTTAATCATAATCCAAGTCCCTGTGGATCGATATTTTTACTACTTGACGAAATCGTACACTTGCGATACGAACCACATCACACATCAAGACGCCTCAACATGATCCAAGAATCCTCTACTAGATAAGCATCTAAGATTTAATTAACCAAGGTAAGATAAAGTAAGCACCATCCGAACATAGATTAACTTAAGATCCAGAATTTAACCAAGCTAAACAATCCATCAAAAAGCTTTAATAAATTGTTTATTCTATGTGATCCTCTTTGAATACATGATAATAAAGCTATTACCACATCAACATCTAAATCAAATTAAGCAATTCAATCTAGATAAAAATCAAAAGAGGAAGAAGAGAAACTTGAATAACAAATAAGCAATATGAACAAGTAAAACAAGATCTCCAAATTAAACATCAAGATGGCTAATCCCTTGGATTGATTATGAGAGCCTAGCCTTCCATGGATGGGAAGGAAGAACTCAGAAATAAAAGAACAAAAACGAAATTGTAAAGAGAATGGAGAAGAAGAGAAAGAAAACTCTCACAAATACTCAAACTTTCTTGAAACTTACTTAAAATTGAATTATCATAATACAAAGAGATTGGCTCTATTTATACTAATCCTAGAAGCCAATTTGTACATGTACATAATCTGAATACAAGCTGTAAAAATATGGAAATTGCCAAATATGGAAGCTTGATGCATGGTTGGTGGGTTGGTGCATGGTAGGTGGGTTGGTGTATGGTTGGTGGCTTTTACTCAACAACTCTTATCCGACTTCTGGCTTGATTTTCATGACCTAGACGGTGTATTTTGGCTTAGAGGTCTTCATGAAAGTTGTAGCTAGTTGTCTCCTTGAAATTTTGCAATTGGAATCATGCCATTTGGACGTTTAGAACTCCAGATATACTAAAAACACTGAACCCACCTCAAGTTAGGTTGGCAGAACGTGTTTTCAAATTCAAATCAACTCGTAGCTACATAATCATGCCTAAAACGACATCTATTGACTAAATGGTCTTCAGTGAAGTTGGAGATATGGGTCTTATCTTTCCAATGGCCAAGTTTCAGCCCAAGAGGAGGCCTATAGCTCACTATATTGTCTAATATGTGCACACTGCCTAGATTTTCGTGATAGCAAACCCACTTGGCATTGCAGGGATATTTTGGACCTTTAGAAGTCCGATCCAGCTCTTGAGTTCTTCATAAAACTTGTAGAGAATTGTCTTAGCTTTCCAAAGACACCAAGATCACCTCAAATGGATCACCGAGTCCCAAGTTATGGCCTAACCAAGGAAGAAAGGTCAAAATGCATCAAAATCCGAAAATTATTCAATATTTGAATTGAAGCCCAATGAAGCCCAACAACATTAAACTCATCTAAAATACTAATATTGGGCACAATAAACATCTAATAAAGCCTAATACAAAAGGACATATGTGGCATAAGGCAGATGACTGGGGAGACATTGCATGAATACTGGGAGAGGTTCAAAAAGCTTTGTGCGAGCTGTCCTCATCATCAAATCAGTGACCAATTACTAATTCAATATTACTATGAAGGCTTGTTACCTATGGACAGAAGCATGATTGATGCTGCTAGTGGAGGTGCCCTGGTTGACAAAACTCCTGCTGCTGCTAGGGATTTAATTGCCAATATGGCTGCCAACGCCCAACAGTTTGGCACTAGGGTCATTACCTTAACCAGAAGAGGTCAATGAGGTTCATGTTTCCCATGCTGACCAACAGAGGATGGAGCACCAAATTGATGAGTTAACCTCCTTGGTGAGGCAATTAGCCATGGGACAACATCAAACACTTGTAGCTCCAAGAGTTTGTAGCATATGTTCTAATCCCTCTCATCTCACAGATGCATGCCCCACATTGCAAGATGATTCTGAGTTTCAAGACCAATCTGTGGCTGCAGCTGGTATATTTCTTGGGAAGCCACAGTTCCATCAGCAGCAACAACAGAAATATGATCCATTCTCCAACACTTACAACCCTGGCTGGAGGGACCATCCCAATCTGAGATATGAGAATGCATCAAATCAGCAGCCACCAAACCAGTATAGACTACCATTCCAGCACCAAGCAAGGACAAATCAGTTTCAGCCACATGCTGGACCAAGTAGACCACCATTCCAGCAGCAAGGTCCTGTAGCCACAAAATCTGAGCCCTCATTGGAGGATTTGGTGAAACAATTGGCCACCAATAACATCCAGTTTCAACAGAGAACTGAAACCACCATTCAGAACTTGGAGACTCAAATTGGTCAACTTGCCACATCTATTCATGAATTAAAGTCACAAGGTTCTGGCCAATTACCCTCTCAAACCATTCCAAACCCTAGGGGCAATGTTAGTGCTATAGCTTTGCGCAGTGGCAGACAAATCAATGGACCAATACAGTAGATAATTCTAGATTCTACCCTTGACCCAGAAAAATAAGATGCTGCAACAAATTCAGATGCTGTAGCAGATTCAGCAGCAAATGATTCTATAACATCCAAGCCGAAAGCCAGATCAAACCAACAATTGACAGAAAATTCAGTACAACAGAAAAGTGAACATCCACAAAAGTCAGCTTGCAACATTCCTCTTCCTTTTCCAAACCAAATGATACAGCCGAGGCATATGGTTGAAACTGACTTGGACAAGGAAATTATGGAGACTTTTCAGAAGGTTGAGGTGAATATACCTCTCTTGGAGGCAATTAAACAAATCCCCAAGTATGCCAAGTTCTTGAAAGAGATGTGCACCCATAAGAGGAAGCTAAAGGGCACTGAAAAAGTGAGTATGGGGAGGAATGTCTCTGCTTTGATTCAGCCCAACCTGCCTCCCAAATGCAAAGACCCAGGCACTTTTACCATCCCTTGCACCATAGGGCACCAACAGTTCACTCATGCCTTGCTAGACTTGGGAGCCTCCATCAATGTAATGCCAAAGTCAGTTTACACTTCCTTGCATATGGGAGAGCTAAAACCCACCGGCATTGTCATTCAGTTAGCAAATCGGAGTACTGCTCAACCTGCAGGAGTGTTGGAAGACGTTCTGGTTCGGGTAAATAATTTAATATTCCCAGCTGATTTTTATGTGTTGAATATGGAAGATGAATCTGCCTCTTCCCCACCCCCATTGATCTTAGGTAGGCCATTTTTGAAAACTGCTAAAACTAAGATTGATGTGCATGCTGATACCCTTTCCATGGAATTTGGTGATGATATCATTCAGTTTAACATTTTTGATGCCATGAAATACCCTTTAGAGGATCATTCTATTTTTTATTTTGATGTCATTGATTTACTAGTTGATGATATGCATGCTGATATGTTGGCAGAGTTCCCAGAAATTGTAGGATACACTGATAGCATAGCTTGCGATACTTGTTCTGCATGCTTTGGACCTTTTGGTTGTAAACCCACTGCAATGTGTGCAGCCTGTGCTGAGATTTCTACATACTTATCATTTGCTGTTGTTAATTCTGCTAACATTGATGACTCTGTTTCTGTTATTAATGGTAATGATGCTGTTATTAATGATGTTGTCATTCATCCTGCTGCGAAGTATGATTCTTTTGATTCCATAGGATATGATGATGTTGTTTTCCAAGATTGTGCACAGCTTGCAGGTACAGGTGCAACTGCTGAGAATTTAGCCGATTTAGTTTCAGTTCCAAAACTAGTACCGTCAGTCCAGCAACCACCCTCCATTGAACTTAAGCCCCTGCCCGAGCATTTGAAGTATGCATTCAATTTTAAGTAAGTTTGAAGAAAGTTTGAGTATTTGTGAGAGTTTTCTTTCTCTTCTTCTCCATTCTCTTTAGAATTTCGTTTTTTTTCTTTTATTTATGAGTTCTTCCTTCCCATCCATGGAAGGCTAGGCTCTCATAATCAATCCAAGGGATTAGCCATCTTGATGATTAATTTGGAGATCTTGTTTTGCTTGTTCATATTGCTTAATTGTTATTCAAGTTTCTCTTCTTCCTCTTTTAATTTTGATCTAGATTGAATTGCTTAATTTGATTTGGATGTTTATGTGATAATAGCTTTATTATCATGTATTCAAGAGGATCACATAGAATAAACAATTTATTAAAGCTTTTTATGGATTGTTTAGCTTGGTTAAATTCTTGATCTTAAGTTAATCTATGTTTGGATGGTGCTTACTTTATCTAACCTTGGTTAATTAAATCCTAGATGCTTATCTAGTAGAGGATTCTTGGATCATGTTGAGGCGTCTTGATATGATCTAAGGCCAAGAACATGGTTAGCAATTAAGTGAATTCCTTGTGATCAATGATGGATTAAACTCAAGATCGATAAAATTTCCTTGGATTGGTTAATTTGTTAATTACTTTCCTTTAATTCAATTAGTGTATTATCTTTTCAAATCATCAAAACCCCCCTTTTAATTATCTTGATCTGATTAAATCTTTGTTCTTTTTGGATCCCCGGCAACGGCGCCAAATTTGACATGAGGATGTCGAGACTCGTCAAATAAATAAAATTTACCGGTTCGCAAACTAATTTGTAGTATAGAGCATGAACCGAATCGTCTCTCAAGGATCCAAAAAGAACAAAGATTTAATCAGATCAAGATAATTAAAATGGGGGTTTTGATGATTTGAAAAGATAATACACAAATTGAATTAAAGGAAAGTAATTAACAAATTAACCAATCCAAGGAAATTTTACGATCGTGAGTTTAATCCATCATTGATCACAAGGAATTCACTTAATTGCTAACCATGTTCTTGGCCTTAGATCTTATCAAGACGCCTCAACATGATCCAAGAATCCACTACTAGATAAGCATCTAAGATTTAATTAACCAAGGTAAGATAAAGTAAGCACCATCCGAACATAGATTAACTTAAGATCCAGAATTTAACCAAGCTAAACAATCCATCAAAAAGCTTTAATAAATTGTTTATTCTATGTGATCCTCTTTGAATACATGATAATAAAGCTATTACCACATCAACATCTAAATCAAATTAAGCAATTCAATCTAGATAAAAATCAAAAGAGGAAGAAGAGAAACTTGAATAACAAATAAGCAATATGAACAAGTAAAACAAGATCTCCAAATTAAACATCAAGATGGCTAATCCCTTGGATTGATTATGAGAGCCTAGCCTTCCATGGATGGGAAGGAAGAACTCAGAAATAAAAGAACAAAAACGAAATTGTAAAGAGAATGGAGAAGAAGAGAAAGAAAACTCTCACAAATACTCAAACTTTCTTGAAACTTACTTAAAATTGAATTATCATAATACAAAGAGATTGGCTCTATTTATACTAATCCTAGAAGCCAATTTGTACATGTACATAATCTGAATACAAGCTGTAAAAATATGGAAATTGCCAAATATGGAAGCTTGATGCATGGTTGGTGGGTTGGTGCATGGTAGGTGGGTTGGTGTATGGTTGGTGGCTTTTACTCAACAACTCTTATCCGACTTCTGGCTTGATTTTCATGACCTAGACGGTGTATTTTGGCTTAGAGGTCTTCATGAAAGTTGTAGCTAGTTGTCTCCTTGAAATTTTGCAATTGGAATCATGCCATTTGGACGTTTAGAACTCCAGATATACTAAAAACACTGAACCCACCTCAAGTTAGGTTGGCAGAACGTGTTTTCAAATTCAAATCAACTCGTAGCTACATAATCATGCCTAAAACGACATCTATTGACTAAATGGTCTTCAGTGAAGTTGGAGATATGGGTCTTATCTTTCCAATGGCCAAGTTTCAGCCCAAGAGGAGGCCTATAGCTCACTATATTGTCTAATATGTGCACACTGCCTAGATTTTCGTGATAGCAAACCCACTTGGCATTGCAGGGATATTTTGGACCTTTAGAAGTCCGATCCAGCTCTTGAGTTCTTCATAAAACTTGTAGAGAATTGTCTTAGCTTTCCAAAGACACCAAGATCACCTCAAATGGATCACCGAGTCCCAAGTTATGGCCTAACCAAGGAAGAAAGGTCAAAATGCATCAAAATCCGAAAATTATTCAATATTTGAATTGAAGCCCAATGAAGCCCAACAACATTAAACTCATCTAAAATACTAATATTGGGCACAATAAACATCTAATAAAGCCTAATACAAAAGGACATATGTGGCATAAGGCAGATGACTGGGGAGACATTGCATGAATACTGGGAGAGGTTCAAAAAGCTTTGTGCGAGCTGTCCTCATCATCAAATCAGTGACCAATTACTAATTCAATATTACTATGAAGGCTTGTTACCTATGGACAGAAGCATGATTGATGCTGCTAGTGGAGGTGCCCTGGTTGACAAAACTCCTACTGCTGCTAGGGATTTAATTGCCAATATGGCTGCCAACGCCCAACAGTTTGGCACTAGGGTCATTACCTTAACCAGAAGAGGTCAATGAGGTTCATGTTTCCCATGCTGACCAACAGAGGATGGAGCACCAAATTGATGAGTTAACCTCCTTGGTGAGGCAATTAGCCATGGGACAACATCAAACACTTGTAGCTCCAAGAGTTTGTAGCATATGTTCTAATCCCTCTCATCTCACAGATGCATGCCCCACATTGCAAGATGATTACGAAGTTTCAAGACCAACTGTGTTGCCCGGTGGTATATTTCTTGGGAAGCCACAGTTCCATCAGCAGCAACAACAGAAATATGATCCATTCTCCAACACTTACAACCCTGGCTGGAGGGACCATCCCAATCTGAGATATGGGAATGCATCAAATCAGCAGCCACCAAACCAGTATAGACTACCATTCCAGCACCAAGCAAGGACAAATCAGTTTCAGCCACATGCTGGACCAAGTAGACCACCATTCCAGCAGCAAGGTCCTGTAGCCACAAAATCTGAGCCCTCATTGGAGGATTTGGTGAAACAATTGGCCACCAATAACATCCGATTTCAACAGAGAACTGAAACCACCATTCAGAACTTGGAGACTCAAATTGGTCAACTTGCCACATCTATTCATGAATTAAAGTCACAAGGTTCTGGCCAATTACCCTCTCAAACCATTCCAAACCCTAGGGGCAATGTTAGTGCTATAGCTTTGCGCAGTGGCAGACAAATCAATGGACCAATACAGTAGATAATTCTAGATTCTACCCTTGACCCAGAAAAATAAGATGTCGCAACAAATTCGAATCTTTGTAGCAGATTCAAGAAGAAATGATTCTATAACATCCAAGCCGAAAGCCAGATCAAACCAACAATTGACAGAAAATTCAGTACAACAGAAAAGTGAACATCCACAAAAGTCAGCTTGCAACATTCCTCTTCATTTTCCAAACCAAATGATACAGTCGAGGCATATGGTTGAAAGCCCGACTTGGACAAGGAAATTATGGAGACTTTTCGAAGGTTGAGGTGAATATACCTCTCTTGGAGGCGATTAAACAAATTCCCAAGTATGCCAAGTTCTTGAAAGAGATGTGCACCCATAAGAGGAAGCTAAAGGGCGAAAAAGTGAGTATGGGGAGGAATGTCTCTGCTTTGATTCACCCCAACTCTCGCCTCCCAAATGCAAAGACCCAGCACTTTTACCATCCCTTGCACCATAGGGCACCAACAGTTCACTCATGCCTTGCTAGACTTGGGAGCCTCCATTAATGTAATGCCAAAGTCAGTTTACACTTCCTTGCATATGAGAGAGCTAAAACCCACCGGCATTGTCATTCAGTTAGCAAATCGAGTAATCTTGCTCAACTGCAGGAGTGTTGGAAGACGTTCTGGTTCGGGTAAATAATTTAATATTCCCAGTTGATTTTTATGTGTTGAATATGGAAGATGAATCTGCCTCTTCCCCACCCCCATTGATCTTAGGTAGGCCATTTTTGAAAACTGCTAAAACTAAGATTGATGTGCATGCTGATACCCTTTCCATGGAATTTGGTGATGATATCATTCAGTTTAACATTTTTGATGCCATGAAATACCCTTTAGAGGATCATTCTATTTTTTATTTTGATGTCATTGATTTACTAGTTGATGATATGCATGCTGATATGTTGGCAGAGTTCCCAGAAATTGTAGGATACACTGATAGCATAGCTTGCGATACTTGTTCTGCATGCTTTGGACCTTTTGGTTGTAAACCCACTGCAATGTGTGCAGCCTGTGCTGAGATTTCTACATACTTATCATTTCTTTGTTGTTAATTCTGCTAACATTGATGACTCTGTTTCGTTATTAATGGTAATGATCTTTTATTAATGATGTTGTCATTCATCCTGCTGCGAAGTATGATTCTTTTGATTCCATAGGATATGATGATGTTGTTTTCCAAGATTGTGCACAGCTTGCAGGTACAGGTGCAACTGCTGAGAATTTAGCCGATTTAGTTTCAGTTCCAAAACTAGTACCGTCAGTCCAGCAACCACCCTCCATTGAACTTAAGCCCCTGCCCGAGCATTTGAAGTATGCATTCAATTTTAAGTAAGTTTGAAGAAAGTTTGAGTATTTGTGAGAGTTTTCTTTCTCTTCTTCTCCATTCTCTTTAGAATTTCGTTTTTTTTCTTTTATTTATGAGTTCTTCCTTCCCATCCATGGAAGGCTAGGCTCTCATAATCAATCCAAGGGATTAGCCATCTTGATGATTAATTTGGAGATCTTGTTTTGCTTGTTCATATTGCTTAATTGTTATTCAAGTTTCTCTTCTTCCTCTTTTAATTTTGATCTAGATTGAATTGCTTAATTTGATTTGGATGTTTATGTGATAATAGCTTTATTATCATGTATTCAAGAGGATCACATAGAATAAACAATTTATTAAAGTTTTTTTATGGATTGTTTAGCTTGGTTAAATTCTTGATCTTAAGTTAATCTATGTTTGGATGGTGCTTACTTTATCTAACCTTGGTTAATTAAATCCTAGATGCTTATCTAGTAGAGGATTCTTGGATCATGTTGAGGCGTCTTGATATGATCTAAGGCCAAGAACATGGTTAGCAATTAAGTGAATTCCTTGTGATCAATAATGGATTAAACTCAAGATCGGTAAAATTTCCTTGGATTGGTTAATTTTTTAATTACTTTCCTTTAATTCAGTTAGTGTATTATCTTTTCAAATAATCAAAACCACCATTTTAATTATCTTGATCTGATTAAATCTTTGTTCTTTTTGGATCCCCGGCAACGGCGCCAAATTTGACATGAGGATGTCGAGACTCGTCAAATAAATAAAATTTACCGGTTCGCAAACTAATTTGTAGTATAGAGCATGAACCGAATCGTCTCTCAAGGATCCAAAAAGAACAAAGATTTAATCAGATCAAGATAATTAAAATGGGGGTTTTGATGATTTGAAAAGATAATACACAAATTGAATTAAAGGAAAGTAATTAACAAATTAACCAATCCAAGGAAATTTTACGATCGTGAGTTTAATCCATCATTGATCACAAGGAATTCACTTAATTGCTAACCATGTTCTTGGCCTTAGATCTTATCAAGACGCCTCAACATGATCCAAGAATCCTCTACTAGATAAGCATCTAAGATTTAATTAACCAAGGTAAGATAAAGTAAGCACCATCCGAACATAGATTAACTTAAGATCCAGAATTTAACCAAGCTAAACAATCCATCAAAAAGCTTTAATAAATTGTTTATTCTATGTGATCCTCTTTGAATACATGATAATAAAGCTATTACCACATCAACATCTAAATCAAATTAAGCAATTCAATCTAGATAAAAATCAAAAGAGGAAGAAGAGAAACTTGAATAACAAATAAGCAATATGAACAAGTAAAACAAGATCTCCAAATTAAACATCAAGATGGCTAATCCCTTGGATTGATTATGAGAGCCTAGCCTTCCATGGATGGGAAGGAAGAACTCCGAAATAAAAGAACAAAAACGAAATTGTAAAGAGAATGGAGAAGAAGAGAAAGAAAACTCTCACAAATACTCAAACTTTCTTGAAACTTACTTAAAATTGAATTATCATAATACAAAGAGATTGGCTCTATTTATACTAATCCTAGAAGCCAATTTGTACATGTACATAATCTGAATACAAGCTGTAAAAATATGGAAATTGCCAAATATGGAAGCTTGATGCATGGTTGGTGGGTTGGTGCATGGTAGGTGGGTTGGTGTATGGTTGGTGGCTTTTACTCAACAACTCTTATCCGACTTCTGGCTTGATTTTCATGACCTAGACGGTGTATTTTGGCTTAGAGGTCTTCATGAAAGTTGTAGCTAGTTGTCTCCTTGAAATTTTGCAATTGGAATCATGCCATTTGGACGTTTAGAACTCCAGATATACTAAAAACACTGAACCCACCTCAAGTTAGGTTGGCAGAACGTGTTTTCAAATTCAAATCAACTCGTAGCTACATAATCATGCCTAAAACGACATCTATTGACTAAATGGTCTTCAGTGAAGTTGGAGATATGGGTCTTATCTTTCCAATGGCCAAGTTTCAGCCCAAGAGGAGGCCTATAGCTCACTATATTGTCTAATATGTGCACACTGCCTAGATTTTCGTGATAGCAAACCCACTTGGCATTGCAGGGATATTTTGGACCTTTAGAAGTCCGATCCAGCTCTTGAGTTCTTCATAAAACTTGTAGAGAATTGTCTTAGCTTTCCAAAGACACCAAGATCACCTCAAATGGATCACCGAGTCCCAAGTTATGGCCTAACCAAGGAAGAAAGGTCAAAATGCATCAAAATCCGAAAATTATTCAATATTTGAATTGAAGCCCAATGAAGCCCAACAACATTAAACTCATCTAAAATACTAATATTGGGCACAATAAACATCTAATAAAGCCTAATACAAAAGGACATATGTGGCATAAGGCAGATGACTGGGGAGACATTGCATGAATACTGGGAGAGGTTCAAAAAGCTTTGTGCGAGCTGTCCTCATCATCAAATCAGTGACCAATTACTGATTCAATATTACTATGAAGGCTTGCTACCTATGGACAGAAGCATGATTGATGCTGCTAGTGGAGGTGCCCTGGTTGACAAAACTCCTGCTGCTGCTAGGGATTTAATTGCCAATATGGCTGCCAACGCCCAACAGTTTGGCACTAGGGTCATTACCTTAACCAGAAGAGGTCAATGAGGTTCATGTTTCCCATGCTGACCAACAGAGGATGGAGCACCAAATTGATGAGTTAACCTCCTTGGTGAGGCAATTAGCCATGGGACAACATCAAACACTTGTAGCTCCAAGAGTTTGTAGCATATGTTCTAATCCCTCTCATCTCACAGATGCATGCCCCACATTGCAAGATGATTCTGAGTTTCAAGACCAATCTGTGGCTGCAGCTGGTATATTTCTTGGGAAGCCACAGTTCCATCAGCAGCAACAACAGAAATATGATCCATTCTCCAACACTTACAACCCTGGCTGGAGGGACCATCCCAATCTGAGATATGGGAATGCATCAAATCAGCAGCCACCAAACCAGTATAGACTACCATTCCAGCACCAAGCAAGGACAAATCAGTTTCAGCCACATGCTGGACCAAGTAGACCACCATTCCAGCAGCAAGGTCCTGTAGCCACAAAATCTGAGCCCTCATTGGAGGATTTGGTGAAACAATTGGCCACCAATAACATCCAGTTTCAACAGAGAACTGAAACCACCATTCAGAACTTGGAGACTCAAATTGGTCAACTTGCCACATCTATTCATGAATTAAAGTCACAAGGTTCTGGCCAATTACCCTCTCAAACCATTCCAAACCCTAGGGGCAATGTTAGTGCTATAGCTTTGCGTGTGATGGCGAGACAAATCAATGGACCAATACAAGAGATAATTCTAGATTCTACCCTTGACCCAGAAAAATAAGATGCTTTGCAACAAATTCGAGATCTTGTAGCGTATTCAAGCGACAAATGATTCTATAACATCCAAGCCGAAAGCCAGATCAAACCAACAATTGACAGAAAATTCAGTACAACAGAAAAGTGAACATCCACAAAAGTCAGCTTGCAACATTCCTCTTCCTTTTCCAAACCAAATGATACAGCCGAGGCATATGGTTGAAACTGACTTGGACAAGGAAATTATGGAGACTTTTCAGAAGGTTGAGGTGAATATACCTCTCTTGGAGGCAGTTAAACAAATTCCCAAGTATGCCAAGTTCTTGAAAGAGATGTGCACCCATAAGAGGAAGCTAAAGGGCACTGAAAAAGTGAGTATGGGGAGGAATGTCTCTGCTTTGATTCAGCCCAACCTGCCTCCCAAATGCAAAGACCCAGGCACTTTTACCATCCCTTGCACCATAGGGCACCAACAGTTCACTCATGCCTTGCTAGACTTGGGAGCCTCCATTAATGTAATGCCAAAGTCAGTTTACACTTCCTTGCATATGAGAGAGCTAAAACCCACCGGCATTGTCATTCAGTTAGCAAATCGGAGTACTGCTCAACCTGCAGGAGTGTTGGAAGACGTTCTGGTTCGGGTAAATAATTTAATATTCCCAGTTGATTTTTATGTGTTGAATATGGAAGATGAATCTGCCTCTTCCCCACCCCCATTGATCTTAGGTAGGCCATTTTTGAAAACTGCTAAAACTAAGATTGATGTGCATGCTGATACCCTTTCCATGGAATTTGGTGATGATATCATTCAGTTTAACATTTTTGATGCCATGAAATACCCTTTAGAGGATCATTCTATTTTTTATTTTGATGTCATTGATTTACTAGTTGATGATATGCATGCTGATATGTTGGCAGAGTTCCCAGAAATTGTAGGATACACTGATAGCATAGCTTGCGATACTTGTTCTGCATGCTTCGAACCTTTTGGTTGTAAACCCACTGCAATGTGTGCAGCCTGTGCTGAGATTTCTACATACTTATCATTTGCTGTTGTTAATTCTGCTAACATTGATGACTCTGTTTCTGTTATTAATGGTAATGATGCTGTTATTAATGATGTTGTCATTCATCCTGCTGCGAAGTATGATTCTTTTGATTCCATAGGATATGATGATGTTGTTTTCCAAGATTGTGCACAGCTTGCAGGTACAGGTGCAACTGCTGAGAATTTAGCCGATTTAGTTTCAGTTCCAAAACTAGTACCGTCAGTCCAGCAACCACCCTCCATTGAACTTAAGCCCCTGCCCGAGCATTTGAAGTATGCATTCAATTTTAAGTAAGTTTGAAGAAAGTTTGAGTATTTGTGAGAGTTTTCTTTCTCTTCTTCTCCATTCTCTTTAGAATTTCGTTTTTTTTCTTTTATTTATGAGTTCTTCCTTCCCATCCATGGAAGGCTAGGCTCTCATAATCAATCCAAGGGATTAGCCATCTTGATGATTAATTTGGAGATCTTGTTTTGCTTGTTCATATTGCTTAATTGTTATTCAAGTTTCTCTTCTTCCTCTTTTAATTTTGATCTAGATTGAATTGCTTAATTTGATTTGGATGTTTATGTGATAATAGCTTTATTATCATGTATTCAAGAGGATCACATAGAATAAACAATTTATTAAAGCTTTTTTATGGATTGTTTAGCTTGGTTAAATTCTTGATCTTAAGTTAATCTATGTTTGGATGGTGCTTACTTTATCTAACCTTGGTTAATTAAATCCTAGATGCTTATCTAGTAGAGGATTCTTGGATCATGTTGAGGCGTCTTGATATGATCTAAGGCCAAGAACATGGTTAGCAATTAAGTGAATTCCTTGTGATCAATAATGGATTAAACTCAAGATCAGTAAAATTTCCTTGGATTGGTTAATTTGTTAATTACTTTCCTTTAATTCAATTAGTGTATTATCTTTTCAAATCATCAAAACCCCCATTTTAATTATCTTGATCTGATTAAATCTTTGTTCTTTTTGGATCCCCGGCAACGGCGCCAAATTTGACATGAGGATGTCGAGACTCGTCAAATAAATAAAATTTACCGGTTCGCAAACTAATTTGTAGTATAGAGCATGAACCGAATCGTCTCTCAAGGATCCAAAAAGAACAAAGATTTAATCAGATCAAGATAATTAAAATGGGGGTTTTGATGATTTGAAAAGATAATACACAAATTGAATTAAAGGAAAGTAATTAACAAATTAACCAATCCAAGGAAATTTTACGATCGTGAGTTTAATCCATCATTGATCACAAGGAATTCACTTAATTGCTAACCATGTTCTTGGCCTTAGATCTTATCAAGACGCCTCAACATGATCCAAGAATCCACTACTAGATAAGCATCTAGGATTTAATTAACTAAGGTTAGATAAAGTAAGCACCATCCAAACATAGATTAACTTAAGATCAAGAATTTAACCAAGCTAAACAATCCATCAAAAAGCTTTAATAAATTGTTTATTCTATGTGATCCTCTTTAATACATGATAATAAAGCTATTATCACATAAACATCCAAATCAAATTAAGCAATTCAATCTAGATCAAAATTAAAAGAGGAAGAAGAGAAACTTGAATAACAATTAAGCAATATGAACAAGTAAAACAAGATCTCCAAATTAAACATCAAGATGGCTAATCCCTTGGATTGATTATGAGACCTAGCCTTCCATGGATGGGAAGGAAGAACTCAGAAATAAAAGAACAAAAATGAAATTGTAAAGAGAATAGAGAAGAAGAGAAAGAAAACTCTCACAAATACTCAAACTTTCTTGAAACTTACTTAAAATTGAATTATCATAATACAAAGAGATTGGCTTTATTTATACTAATCCTAGAAGCAAATTTGTACATGTACATAATCTGAATACAAGCTGTAAAAATATGGAAATTGTCAAATATGGAAGCTTGATGCATGGTTGGTGGGTTGGTGCATGGTAGGTGGGTTGGTGTATGGTTGGTGGCTTTTAGTCAGTAGCTCTTATCCGACTTCTGGCTTGATTTTCATGACCTAGACGGTGCATTTTGGCTTGGAGGTCTCATGAAAGTTGTAACTAGTTGTCTCCTTGAAATTTTGCAATTGGAATCATGCCATTTGGTCGTTTAGAACTCCAGATATACTAAAAACACTGAACCCACCTCAAGTTAGGTTGGCAGAACGTGTTTCCAAATTCAAACCAACTTTTAGCTTCATAATCATGCCTAAAACGACATCTATTGACTAAATGGTCTTCAGTGAAGTTGGAGATATGGGTCTTATCTTTCCAATGGCCAAGTTTCAGCCCAAGAGGAGGCCTATAGCTCACTATATAGTCCAATATGTACACACTGCCTAGATTTTTGTGACAGCAAACCTACTCTGCATTACAGGGATATTTTGGACCTTTAGAAGTCCGATCCAGCTCTTGAGTTCTTCATAAAACTTGTAGAACATTGTCTTAGCTTTCCAAAGACACCAAGATCACCTCAAATGGATCACCGAGTCCCAAGTTATGGCCTAACCAAGGAAGAAAGGTCAAAATGTATCAAAATTCAAAAATTATTCAATATTTGCATTGAAGCCCAATGAAGCCCAACAACATTAAACTCATCTAAAATACTAATATTGGGCACAATAAACATCTAATAAAGCCTAATACAAAGCTAACATAAGTGTCTCAAATTGATTGATCAAATTCCCCTACACTTAAGCTTTTGCACTCCTGGGCAAAACACATAAGAACAAAACTAAAGAAAAACAAGAAACATCATATTATTAAACTAAAAGCATAAAAACTGATTATACCTAATCTAATCCACTTTCGTAGGAAAACACGATGGCACTTAGCATGTGCCACAAGCCTTTAAACCCCTAGGTGTCCCTAGTGGACGAGTTATAGTCTCGTGAGGGTTTACCAGGATGATACCCACAAACATGTAATACTTTATTGAATTAATTCAACTAATTTTTAAATACAAGAGAATTAAAAATAACCACAGTTTCAAGGATTCCAAACATTTATGAAGTGATATGCCTTTACATCCCAAATTAACAAGCAAGGTGAATTCAAGTAGAATCATGGATCAAGCGTGATAGAATCTCACAAGATACACTCTCAATCTCTCAAGTGTTTAGGCTTGTGTTTACACTCAAATCAACTAAGGAAGGAATGTGTACTACCATAAGCTTGCTTATCTTCTACTTCTCCACTACTCAAAACACATGCACACACAAATCAAGAGGACTTTATTCAAGGTTGTAATGAGGCCAAGGTAAGGGATGGAAACAATATGGATATAACACGTTTTAACCAAAGAGAATAAAAGAGCAATGGGAAGGAACTCAAGTAACAAGCATAGAAGTTTACCCCAAACCATAAAATGCACATTCTCTTAACACATTCCTTCCTTTTTCTATTATTTTCTTTTACAACCTCTTGGCTTTATTCTTTTTCTTTTTTCTTTTTTCTTTTTTCTTTTGAATTGGTCACTTGTTCTTTTTTGTTTTTTTTTTGTTTTTTGCACCAAACATTTTGCATAAGCACCCCCCACACTTAAATCATGGCTTGTCCTCAAGCAAAAAGAGCTCCTCCAATAAGAAAACCAATGCTCTCCTATTCGCTAAGATGAGGTAAAACATGATTTTTCTACTCAAGGCTTGTAATGATCTAAGAACAAAGAATGGGCAATTAGGCTCAAAGGGGGTTAACAATGGGATAAATGCAAGGTAGGCTATTTGGCTAAAGTAGCTAATTCAAGAAAAATGCCTCAATCAAGTTCATGCATGCATATGAAAATGTAGCCTAAAAAAGAATCAAAGCAAGTTCTAGAGTGACAAAATCCATGAGTGAAACTCACATAAGAAAGGAAGAAAATAACATAGATGCAACATCCATTCATCAATAAGTTCAAAATCTCACAAGGTATGGATGCATCTACGAAACTCAATCCACTAATCCAAAATCCAACACCAAGCATGTGAAATTCAAGGGGAAAGACAATTCATTCATTTATGTTAGGAAACTTGAACTTCAATTAATGCAAACTCATCACTTTCATAATTCTTAAAACACGATTGGAAGGGAACTAAACACATGAAATCACACTATTTTTTTTTTCAAAACAGAAATTTAAATAGAAAACAGAAACAACAAATAAAACAGAAATGAAAGACAACAAATAGAATCAAAACATAGACAACAAACAGAAAAAATGAAAGCACCAGAAAAGAGTAAACAATAACAGTAAAATAAAAACAGAAATAGGATTGAAAATAGTAGCAAAACAGTAAAAACAAAAAGAGAACAACAACTAGAAAAATGAAATAAAAGTGTGGAAAGAAAACTCCCTATGAATAGCATAAGCAACAAAATCCCGTCAGCTACACCATAGCTAGTCTAATGGGTCACCACATCAAGAATCAGATGGTTTAGTCTCCTTTGGGGCTGCTTTATTAGCTTAACTCCATCTTCAAGTAAAATCCTATGCATGCATATGTAAGGGCTAATGTTAGGAATATCTGCAAGTATGATGGCTCTTTGATTCTCCTTTAAAATTTGCAGTAACTTCTCCTCCTCATCAGTAAGGAGGTTCTTAGCCACAATGAACTCCAATTTTGGTGGCTTCACTACTTTTGGAGATTGAATTCCTGCATAGTTTGCTGAAAAAGTTTCATCATGTCTCAAAAAGGCAGCAATCTTAGCACATGCATTCCACAACATATCACCATCACAACAAACATAATCATCAAAATCAGTAAAACTAGCAAATTAAGTACACAAATCATCAATTGGTTTTTGCACATCAATGGTCTCATGTTCTGTAAAATCAAATTTCTGCATCTGTTGCATGCTCAACTGATTCAATGAAGATGTAAGTTGACCAACTTGGGTCTCCAAGTTCTGTACTATGGCTTTTGTTCTCTGCTGGAATTGGATGTTGTTCTGAGCCAATTGTTTCACCAAATCCTCTAATGTAGGCTCAGATTCCATGCCTATTGGGGCTTCTTCTTGCTTTGCATAAATTTCTTGGTATAGATCGATTGGTTCAACATAAGGTTCGAACCAAGGATGATCTCCCCAATCATGGTTATATGTGGTAGAATAAGGATCATATCTAGGTTGTTGATATTGTGGTTCACCAAGAAATACACCTGTTGCATCAACAGAATGGTCATGAAATATAGAACCATCATCTTGCAATGTGGGGCATGCATATGTGGGATGAAAAGAACTACAACATATACTACAAAATCTTGCAGGTTCTTGCACGAGTAGCGATGTTGTTCCACTGCCAGTTGCCTCACCAGATAAGCCAACTCATCAAGTCTATGCTCCATCAGATTAGTAATCAAACACAAAAACACACACAAATGTAAAAAATAGATAAAACAATTACAGAAAACATGTCTAAAGATTTTTACAAAATACAAAACCACCACAGGGTGAAATCTATACAAAAATGATATCTAACAGAATAATAAAAATGATTAAAAAATTGAAAAAGTGGTCTAAACGATGGAATTTAGCTAATAGGGGTGACCTCACTATAAATAGTGAGCCTTTCTCAAAATAACGATTTTCATTAGCCCACCAAAATTCAGATCGATCAGAGATATGTTACCGAACCAAAATCTTGACAGGATGCCATTTACCCAATTTCAGCCGAATTGCACTTGAAAAAAAACTTCAAAAACCAAAACAAACACAATTGTTAGAGTTAGATGAGATCTTGAAATAATCAAATAATTGCATTGGATCCCCGGCAACGGCGCCAAATTTGACAAGAGGTTGTCGAGACCCGTCAAATAAATAAAATTTACCGGTTCGCAAACTAATTTGTAGTATAGAGCATGAACCGAATCGTCTCTCAAGGATCCAAAAAGAACAAAGATTTAATCAGATCAAGATAATTAAAATGGGGGTTTTGATGATTTGAAAAGATAATACACTAATTGAATTAAAGGAAAGTAATTAACAAATTAATCAATCCAAGGAAATTTTACCGATCTTGAGTTTAATCCATGATTGATCACAAGGAATTCACTTAATTGCAAACCATGTTCTTAGCCTTAGATCTTATCAAGACGCCTCAACAAAATCCAAGAATCCTCTACTAGATAAGCATCTAGGATTTAATTAACCAAGGTTAGATAAAGTAAGCACCATCCAAACATAGATTAACTTAAGATCAAGAATTTAACCAAGCTAAACAATCCATCAAAAAGCTTTGATATATTGTTTAGTCTTTGTGATCCTCTTTGAATACATGATAATAAGGCTATTATCACATCATCATCTAAATCAAATTAAGCAATTTAATCTAGATAAAAAATCAAAAGAGGAAGAAGAGAAACTTGAATAACAATTAAGCAATATGAACAAGCGAAACAAGATCTCCAAATTAAACATCAAGATGGCTAATCCCTTGGATTGATTATAAGAGCCTAGCCTTCCATGGATGGGAAGGAAGAACTCAGAAATAAAAGAACAAAAACAAAATTCTAAAGAGAATGGAGAAGAAGAGAAAGAAAACTCTCACAAATACTCAAACTTTCTTCAAACATACTTAAAATTGAATGCCTCTAATACAAAGAGATTGGCTCTATTTATACTAATCCTAGAAGCCAATTTATACATGTACATAATCTGAATTCAAGCTGTAAAAACATGGAAATTGTCAAATATGGAAGCTTAATGCACGGTAGGTGGGTTGGTGTATGGTTGGTGGCTTTTAGTCAGCAACTCTTATCCGACTTCTAGCTTGATTTTCAAGGCCTAGACGATGCATTTTGGCTTGGAGGTCTCATGAAAGTTGTAGCCAATTGTCTCCTTGAAATTTTGCAATTGGAATCATGTCATTTGGACTTTTAGAACTCCAGATATGCCAAAAACACTGCACCTACCTCAAGTTAGGTTGGCAGAACGTGTTTCCAAATTCAAACCAACTTATAGCTTCATAATCATGCCTAAAACGACATCCATTGACTAAATGGTCTTCAGTGAAGTTGGAGATATGGGTCTTATCTTTCCAATGGCCAGGTTTTAGCCTAAGAGGAGGCCTATTGCTCACTATGTAGTCCAATATGTGCACACTGCCTAGATTTCCATGACAGCAAACCAACTTTGTATTGCAGGGATATTTTGGACCCCTAGAAGTCCGATTCAGCTCTTGAGTTCTTCATGAAACTTGTAGAACCTTGGCTTAGCTTTCTAAAGATACCAAGATCACCTCAAATGGATCACCGAGTCCCAAGTTATGACCTAACCAAGGAAGAAAGGTCAAAATGCATCAAAATCCGAAAATTATTCAATATTTGCATTAAAGCCCTATGAAGCCTAACAACATTAAACTCATCTAAAATACTAATATTGGGCACAATAAACATCTAATAAAGCCTAATACAAAGCTAACATGAGTGTCTCAAATTGATTGATCAGTGACCAATCATATATGTCCAGCAGGTGCTTGTAACTATAAAGAGACAGTTGATAATTGCAATTAAAGTAGTTGATAACTCATGGACAAATGGATGTAACGAACGTTAAACCTGTTTCAGGTTAGGGAGAATGGCTTTACTGTGACTTAGTTTTGGCATTGAAGTGTAAGTTGAATGCTATTTATTGACCAATCATAAATGTCCTTTAGGTGCTTGTAACTATGAAGAGACAGTTGATAATTGCAATTAAAGTAGTTGATAACTCATGAACAAATGGATGTAACGAACGTTAAACCTGTTTCAGGTTAGGGAGAATGGGTTTTCTGTGACTTAGTTTTGGCATTGAAGTGTAAGTTGAATGTTATTTAGTGACCAATCATAAATGTCCTGTAGGTGCTTGTAACTATGGAGAGACTGTTGATAATTGCAATTAAAGTAGTTGATAACTCATGAACAAATGGATGTAACGAACGTTAAACCTGTTTCAGGTTAGGGAGAATGGGTTTTCTGTGACTTAGTTTTGGCATTGAAGTGTAAGTTGAATGTTATTTAGTGGCCAATCATAAATGTCCTGTAGGTTCTAGTAACTATGAAGAGACAGTTGATAATTGCAATTAAAGTAGTTGATAACTCATGAACAAATGGATGTAACGAACGTTAAAGCTGTTTCAGGTTAGGGAGAATGGTTGTTCTGTGACTTAGTTTTGGCATTGAAGTGTAAGTTGAATGTTATTTAGTGACCAATCATAAATGTCCTGTAGGTGCTTGTAACAATGAAGAGACAGTTGATAATTGCTATTAAAGTAGTTGATAACTCATGAACAAATGGATGTAACGAACGTTAAACCTGTTTCAGGTTAGGGAGAATGGGTTTTCTGTGACTTAGTTTTGGCATTGAAGTGTAAGTTGAATGTTATTTAGTGGCCAATCATAAATATCCTGTAGGTTCTTGTAACTATGAAGAGACAGTTGATAATTGCAATTAAAGTAGTTGATATCTCGTGAACAAATAGATGTAACGAATGTTAAACCTGTTTCAGGTTAGGGAGAATGGCTTTTCTGTGACGTAGTTTTGACATTGAAGTGTAAGTTGAATGTTATTTTGTGGCCAATCATAAATGTCCTGTAGGTGCTTGTAACTTTGAAGAGACAGTTGATAATTGCAATTAAAGTAGTTGATAACACATGAACAAATGGATGTAACTAACGTTAAACCTGTTTCACTTTAGGGAGAATGGGTTTTCTGTGACGTTATTTTGGCATTGAAGTGTAAGTTGAATGTTATTTAGTGACCAATCATAAATGTCCAGCAGGTGCTTGTAACTATGAAGAGAGAGTTGATAATTGCAATTAATGTAGTTGATAACTCATGAACAAATAGATGTAAGGAATGTTAAAGCTGTTTCAGGTTAGGGAGAATGACTTTTCTGTGACGTAGTTTTGGCATTGAAGTGTAAGTTGAATGTTATTTTGTGACGAATCATAAATGTCTTGTAGGTGCTTGTAACTTTGAAGTGACAGTTGATAATTGCAATTAAAGTAGTTGATAACTCATGAACAAATGGATGTAACGAACGTTAAACCTGTTTCAGGTTTGGGAGAATGGGTTTTCTGTGACTTAGTTTTGGCATTGAAGTGTTAGTTGTATGTTATTTAGTGACCAATCATAAATGTCCTGTAGGTGCTTGTAACTATGAAGAGACAGTTGATAATTGCAATTCAAGTAGTTGATAACTCATGAACAAATAGATGTAACGAACATTAAACCTGTTTCAGGTTAGGGAGAATGAGTTTTCTGTGACTTAGTTTTGGCATTGAAGTGTAAGTTGAATATTATTTTGTGACCAATCTTAAATGTCCTTAGGTGCTTGTAAGTTTTTAAGAGACAGTTGATAATTTCAATTAAAATAGTTGATAACTCTTCAACAAATAGATGTAACTAATGTTAAACCTGTTTCAGGTTTGGGAAGTTGGAAGTAGTTGTGTTCATGCGGATATATACAATGCTGAAGCATGTGGGGTTATAGATGCTGTTGTTAATGTAGGTGAATCCATGGAAGATAAAACACATGAAGGTGACTTAATTATGATCGACACCTTTATTGGGGTCGGTGAACCTAGTGAGCTGGCATTAAGGATGTGTTTGACTTCTAATGTAGATGAATCCATGGAAGAAGAAGTAGATGGGCGGGAGTTAATTATGATTGATACCCCTAACGGCATAAGTGAACCAAGTGAGCCGGCATCAGGGATGTGTTTTTCTTCTGAGGATGCCGTTAAGTGCTTTTACACTCAATATGCTTATAGAACAGGATTCGGCTTCGTGGTAAGAAATTCAAGAAAGGGGGCTGATGGAAAACTCAATTATTTTATACTTGCATGTTCACGAGAGGGAAGACATGAGTCTAAAATACCAAATACGCTGAAAACCCTTCCCACGAAGAAGAATAAATGTGAAGCAAAAATTACAGTTTCTTTGAAAGATAATGACATATGGTATATTAAGGAAAATGTACTGTAACACTCTCATGAACTTAGCCCAAGGAAAGCGAGGATGTTCAAAGTGAGCAAAAACATGAGCATGCATGTGAAGAGAAAAATCGAAATCAATCAGGAAGCTGGGGTGAGGACAAACAAGACTTTCTGATCTCTAGTGTATGATGCAGGAGGGTATGAAAACTTATCATTTGTTGAAAGAGATGTTAGAAATTATGTTGGCAAGGGAAGACATGTAATTGGCAAAGACGGTGATGGTAAGCACTGAAGAGTTATTTCGCACGGATGCAGGAGCAAAATATTAATTTCTTCTATGATATAGACCTGGATGATGATTTTCATGTAAGAAATATATTTTGGGCTGATGCAAGGAGTAGAGCAACTTATGAATCTTTAGGGGATGTTGTCACATTTGACACCACATATTTGACAAATAAGTATGACATGCCATTTGCTCCTTTTGTTGGCGTGAATCATCATGGGCAATCTGTTTTGTTAGGATGTGGTCTACTTTCTAGTGAAGACATAGAGTCCTTTGTGTGGCTGTTTAGATCTTATCTTCGCTGCATGTCATTCATCATTATGCATGAAAGAGTTCAGGAGTTGTTCTCCCCAAGCAACGTATATGCAAGCGCAGTTGCAACAGCTGGAGAATTAAGAATGGAGGATGGTCATTATCACATGAAGAAGACGATGATAAGAACGATGAAACCATGTGCGAGTACTGTCGATAAGATTATGAATTATAGTTTTTTTACAAGATCATGAACATTCATTAGGCCGGTATTCTTAAAATGTAGACCATGTTCTACAGTGTAGGTGTAATGTTATATACAATTATTTCATATGTATATTGAGTTCTTATATTAATTACATATGTTGGTAATTATTATTGCAACAAATCAATTACCAAAATCCTAGTACACAAACAATATATTGTAATATCCAATTTCTAAGTAAATGCTAACCACACATGGAAAAATTTATAAAAAAAGGTTTATATCAATCATCCCTTACATCATTTGTTCAGTTGATTAACAAGGAAATATCTCATGTTGTGTAAAATTGAAATTGTACTTACTTGTTTATACAGCATATTAATAATAACCACAACATGTGGTTATGGTTATCATGAACCATGTCAAACCGTAGTAACCACAAATTTCAGTTAATGTTATCACATTTGGCCTAATGGATTACCATATTGTAACTTAATGAGTTACCAAAACCTTTAAACCCCAACAACAAACCGTAGTAATTAAAAAATGAATGCATCAGTTAGGAAACCTAATAGTCATGTGAAATAATATATGTAAGATATGTATTTCCTTTCCAAAGTAATGCAATAAATTGTTTCGGTAAGATTAATGATATGTGCACATCATTTGTTTTACACAATTTAATTTTTTGTTAAAAAATTACTTAAATTTTGGTTAATAACATATATCTATTAGTTAATGAGTTTTAGTAATAGATTACTCACAGAATTGGTTATTAATGAACTAATTTTTGGTTAATGTAGTATATAGTTTGGTTAATACATTATTGAGTTGTAAGTTAATGGTTACCATAACCCATTAACCACATGATATATTGTAGTAACCCAAAATGTACTCATTGAAAGCCAATTGTAAAAGTGGCATTTATCTGCAATGGTGTGCATGAAACTTTATCCGTTTCGGCAAATGGGGTTTCAGAATGAAGGAAAATGTTTTTTGCACACAATTTTTAACACCACTTTTACACTTGGTTAATGATAAATAAATTATTGGTAAATGAAGTAGATTGTTTGCTTAATGAGTTTTGGTAACCAATCACTTACAAGCTGATAATATATTAATCAAACGATATACTTCATTAACCAATACTTTGTTCATCATTAACCAAGTCCCATGGGTAATTGATTACTAAAACTCATTAACCAAATGATATACTATATTAACTAAAAAATTATTAATTATTAACTAATTATAAAATTAGTGTAAAAAAAATAATGTGCAAATGTCATTACTCTAGAATCAATTACGTATACAATTGGTGATTTCAAACATTAACAAATTCTAAGGGATTACTTACCTAAAATCATGCTCTGAATTACATTGATAACATTTTACATCCACTTAGTAACGGACACCATGTAAATTGATAACTCAATGGTCAATAACAGACCACAACGTACGTGATAACTGAATGCATAATTAAGTAACGGTTATGACAATAAGCATTATAGTACAGGGACAAATGTTACAAATGTGCCAAACATGAATATTTTCCATAATTGGCCTTCAAGCAACATCATGTGTCTATCAACAATTTCACCATATGATTCAATAATATTTGATATTGACATCAAAGTCGCCAGAAGTTGTTTATACAAATCAATGACGGACTACGATAATAACCCACGAACCTTGGCATCTGTCAACACTTTCTCTCTAACCTCTTTCATCGGATGCAAGACCCATTGGCATAATAGATTTTGGCGAATCCTTGAAACATCAACGTATGAAGTTAATTGTAAAACTAAGTCAAACATTTGCCAATAACTTTCACTTGTGAACAAAAAAAAGCAAACAGAACATTCACCGTTGAATAATCAGGCATGGTCTTGTCTCCCCATTTTGTGACTCCGTCCCATGTGTCCAAATACTTCAAAACATATATCCCACAGTCGTCACTAGGTTCACAACATCAAAAATAAGAAAGTTATATATGGTTATTCATCGTATATGAAATCATATTGAAACTAATGTTCACAAGTGAGGCTAAGCTCACCAATTTCGTTGCATGGGTACATCAACTACGACAAGCTCCAAAGAGATAGATGCTTTGCTCATATTTGGGATCAGTATGAACAACAATTCCTGGAATCGAACCTTCTGCATATATATTAAAATAACTTTTACCTAACAATTCATTTGCTTACATTTAATAAAACCTTAAGAGGCTAGTTTGCTTTACGATAGTTGTCATACCGTTAGCTCATCCAACACTACTTGGTCTTCATCTCTATCAGTCCCCAATGAATCTAACACAAACAATTTCTTTGTCGTCTGATCCAACACATAACAGAACCAGTGGTTTTGAAAGTACGCAGGTGCAAATATCTACATCATCATTGAATGTGTAAATATATAGGCAAACCAACGTGTTATGAAACTAATACATGATAGTTCATATTACATCGTGCTTACCAATTTACATTGAGATATGCAATATCCTATGGCACTATCATCTACCAAGTCAGCAATCGTTCACCTAGACCAATGTTTATGTCGATTGTTTTTTAATTGAACCAATTCACATTTTACTCGTTCTTACAAAACAATATATGGACATTACGTACAATTTGTTTGCCAATGGGATACAACAGTTATGTCATGGTAGTCAACAACTTACAATGAATATGTTGTTGAATATATGTCAGGTCACTGAATTACTCTTCTTCTTTTGTTCCTCCATCAAAATTTTATAACCCAACATAATAACCTTTAAAAAAAATCAATTAGTTGGTTGATCAATCAATTTGAGACACTTATGTTAGCTTTGTATTAGGCATTATTAGATGTTTATTGTGCCCAAAATTAGTACTTTAGATGAGTTTAATGTTGTTGGGCTTCATTGGGCTTTAATGCAAATATTGAATAATTTTCGGATTTTGATGCATTTTGACCTTTCTTCCTTGGTTAGGTCATAACTTGGGACTCGGTGATCCAATTGAGGTGATCTTGGTGTCTTTGGAAAGCTAAGACAATGCTCTACAAGTTTCATAAAGAACTCAAGAGCTGGATCGGAATGCTAAGGGTCCAAAATATGCCTGCAATGCAGAGTGGGTTTGCTGTCACGGAACCATCTGGGCAGTATGCACATATTGGACTATATAGTGGGTTATAGGCCTCCTCTTGGGCTGAAACTTGGTCACTTGAAAGATAAGACCCATATCTCCAACTTCAATGAAGACCATTTTGTCAATAGATGTCGTTTTAGGCATGCTTCAGAAGCTACAAGTTGGTATGAATTTGGAAACACGTTCTTCCAACCTAACTTGAGGTAGATGAAGTGTTTTTGGTATTTCTGGAGTTCTAAAAGTCCAAATGACATGATTCAAATTGGAGATTTTCAAGGAGACAACTGGCTACAACTTTGATGAAGACATCCAAGCCAAAATGCACCGTCTAGGTGATGAATTTGAAGCCAAAAGTCGGATAAGAGTTGTTGACTAAAAGCCACCAACCATACACCAACCCACCTACCATGCACCAACCCACCAACCATGCATCAAGCTTCCATTTTTGACAAATTTCAGATTCTTATAGCTTGTATTCAGATTATGTACATGTACAAATTGGCTTCTAGGATTAGTATAAATAGACCCAACCTCTTTGTATTAGAGGCATTCAATTTGGAAGTAAGTTTCAAAAAAGTTTAAGTATTTGTGAGAGTTTTCTTTCTCTTCTTCTCCATTCTCTTTGCAATTTCGTTTTTGTTCTTTAAATTCTGAGTTCTTCCTTCCCATCCATGGAAGGCTAGGCTCTCATAATCAATCCAAGGGATTAGCCATCTTGTTGTTTAATTTGGAGATCTTGTTTTGCTTGTTCATATTGCTTAATTGTTATTCAAGTTTCTCTTCTTCCTCTTTTGATTTTTATCTAGATTAAATTGCTTAATTTGATTTAGATGTTGATGTGGTAATAGCTTTATTATCATGTATTCAAAGAGGATCATAAAGATTAAACAATATATTAAAGCTTTTTGATAGATTGTTTAGCTTGGTTAAATTCTAGATCTTAAGTTAATCTATGTTGGATGGTGCTTACTTTATCTAACCTTGGTTAATCAAATCCTAGATGCTTATCTAGTAAAGAATTCTTGGATCATGTTAGGGCTTCTTGATGTGATCTAAGGCCAAGAACATGGTTAGCAATTAAGTGAATTCCTTGTGATCAATGATGAGTTAAACTCAAGATCGGTAAATTTCCTTGGATTGGTTGTTTCTTTAGATTTGTTTACAACTTTGAATCTCCTACTTATATTAATCTTGTTAATCAACAACAAAACCCCCCCCCCCCGCTTTTCTAATTATCTTGATCTAATTAAATCTTTGTTTTTGGATCCTTGAGAGACGATTCGGTTCATTCTCTATACTACAAATTAGTTTGTGAACCGGTTATTTTATTTGATAGGTCTCGACAACCTCTTGTCAAATTTGGCGCCGTTGCCGGGGATCTGAGGCAACTATTTGATCATTTCAAGATCCCATCTAACTCTAACAAATGTGTTTGTTTTGTTTTTGAAGCTTTTTCAAGTGGGATTTGGCTGAAATTGGATAAAGGGCGTTGTGTCAAGAATTTTGATTCGGAAATCTCAGATTGATCTGAATTTTGGTACACAAATGGAACAGTGAGGTCACCCTTAGTTTTGCCAAATTCCATCATTTAGACCACTTTTTCAATTTTTTAAGATTTTTTATTTTTTTTTTATAGCATTTGTGTGTAGATTTTATCCTGTGGTGGTTCCATATTTTTTAAAATTCATTTGATACTGTTTTTTTTATTTTTGTTTAATTTTTTGGAGTATTTGTTTTAGGAATTTTTAGTGTTTTAGTTGTTATTACTTTTCTAATACCTTCTTATGAACTGCATGCTGTATGACTAGATCTGATCTTGGTACCTTGCATTCATTTGATCCTGAAATTGATAGAACATTTCATACACTTCATAGAATTCATAGGACTGGTAGTAGCGTTCATAGAGCTAATAGAATTACTTCGGAATTGGACTTGAACTTGACATTGCACCTAATCTTGTTGACTCTTTTAATCCTGTTGAGTGCTTACATTAGTACTTCGATTAATAGATCTTGAGTCTGTTGATTTTACTATGGTGACTATAACAATAGGACCCTTAAGGAATTGGTACTTTGATGTGAATTATCAACCTTTGTGCATTCAATATCCTGAACTTAATGTTGATTTTGAGTTAAAATGCGGATTGATACACTTCTTTGCCCAAGTTTCATGGTCTTGCGGTGAAGATCCACATAAGCATTTGAAGGAGTTCCATGTTGTCCGCTCCACCATGAAACCTCATGGAATAGTGAAGATCACATCAAGTTAAGGGCCTTTCCTTTCTCTTTGGATGGTCTTTGCTAAGGATTGGTTGTATTACTTACAACCTGCTTGCCATCACTTCTTGGAATGACATGAAAAGATTATTTACGGAGAAGTTCTTTCTGCATCAAGAAGCTGCTGCAATAAGAAAAGATATTTGTGGCATAAGGCAAATCGGTGGTGAAACTCTCCATGAGTATTGGGAGAGATTCAAGAAATTGTGCTCAAGCGCCCACACCATCAAATTAGTGATCAACTGGCGATCCAATACTTCTATGAAGGATTGATGCAAATGGAAAGGAGTATGATTGATCTTTGCAAGTGGTGGAGCATTGGTAGATAAAACTCCAGTTCTTTGCCGAGAAACTTAATTGCAAACATGGCGGCAAATTCTCGGCAATTTGGTACTTTCGAATGGAGTGCTGCAACTGAGTAGTCAATGAAGTTAATACCTCTTCACATGCTTTGATCAACAAAGGGTGGAACATAGATTGGATGAGCTCACTTCTTTGGTTAGACAGATGGCAATAGGACAACACGAACCACGTGTGCAAACCCCTGCAAGAGTTTGTAGCATATGTTCTAGTTCCTCTCATCCCTCTGATTCGTGCCCCACATTGCAAGATGATTACGAGTTTCAAGACCAATCGTCTGCGGTGGTATATTTCTGGGAAGCCACAATTCCATCGGCGACAACAACGAAATATGATCCATTCTCCAACACTTACAACCCTGGTGGAGGGACCATCCCAATCGAGATATGGGAATGCATCAAATCGTGACCACCAAACCAAGATAGACCACCATTCGGCAAGCAAGGACAAATCGATTTCGACCACATCTTTGGACCAAGTAAACCACCATTCCAAGAAGAAGGTCCTGTAGCCACAAAATGCGAGCCCTCATTGGAGGATTTGGTGAAACATTGGCCACCAATAACATCCGGTTTCAACAGAAGCCGAAACCACCATTCGAGAACTTGGAGACTCAAATTGGTCAACTTGCCACATCAATTCATGAATTAAAGTCACGGGGTTACGGCCAATTACCCTCTCAAACCACTCCAAACCCTAGAGGCAATGTTAGTGCTATAGCTTTACGCAGATGGTAAGCAAATCAATGGACCAAAGGTGCTGTGAGATACTTCCAGATTCTACCATTGGCCCGGAGAAACAAGATTCTACAAAGAACTTCAAGTTACTGCGGCTAATTCGAATCTTTGTAGCGATTCAAGACAAATGATCCTACAACGACCAAGCGAGAAAATCGGATCAAATCGGCGATTGTGAGAAAATTTAGTACAATGAGAAAAGTGAACATCCAAAAAGTCGACTTCCAACATTCCTCTTCCTTTTCCCAACCGAATGATACAGCCGAGGCATATGGTTGAGACTGACTTGGATAAGGAAATTATGGAGACTTTTCAGAAGGTTGAGGTGAATATACCTCTCTTGGAGGCAATTAAACAAATCCCCAAGTATGCCAAGTTTTTGAAAGAGATGTGCACCCATAAGAGGAAGCTAAAGGGGACTGAAAAAGTGAGTATGGGGAGGAATGTCTCTGCTTTGATTCAGCCCAAACTACCTCCCAAATGCAAAGACCCAGGAACTTTTACCATCCCTTGCACCATAGGGCGCCAACAGTTCACTCATGCCTTGCTAGACTTGGGAGCCTCCATCAATGTAATGCCAAAGTCAGTTTACACTTCCTTGCATTTGGGAGAGCTAAAGCCCACCGGCATTGTCATTCAGTTAGCAAACCGGAGCACTGCACAACCTGCGGGAGTGTTGGAGGGCGTTACGGTTCGGGTACATAATTTAATATTCCCGGTGATTTTTATGTGTTGAATATGGAAGATGAATCTGCCTCTTCCCCACCCCCATTGATCTTAGGTAGGCCATTTTTGAAAAAGCTAAAACTAAGATTGATGTGCATCTTGTACCCTTTCCATGGAATTTGGTGATGATATCATTCGAGTTTAACATTTTTGATGCCATGAAATACCCTGTAGAGGATCATTACATTTTCATTTTGATGTCATTGATTTACTAGTTGATGATATGCATGCTGATATGTTGGCAGAGTTTCCTGAAATTGTAGGATACAATGATAGCATAGCTTGTGATACTTGTTATGCTTGCTTCGGACTTTCTGTATGTAAACCCAAAGCAATGTGTGCGGCTTTGTCTTTGAGATTTCTACATATTTGTCATGTCTTTGTTGTTAATTCTGCGACATTGATGATTACATTATTAATGGCAATGATCTTTGTTATTAATGATGTTGTCATTCATCCTGGCTTGCTAAGTGTGATTCTTTTGATTCCATAGGATATAATGATGTTGTTTTGCAAGATTGTGCACAGCTTGCAGGTACAAGTACAACAAGTGCAACTACTGAGAATTTAGCAGATTTAGTTTTGGTTCCAAAACTAGTACCATCAATCCAGCAACCACCCTCCATTGGACTTAAGCCCCTGCCCGAGCATTTGAAGTATGCATTCTTGGAGGAGGATGAGAAGCTCCGGTGATAGTAGCCAAACACCTCCAACCACGAGCAAGAAACCAGATTATTGGAAGTTTTGAAGCAACATAAAAAGGCAATTGGTTGGACACTTGCGGATATTCCTGGTATTAACCCCTCCACATGCATGCACGAGGATATTACTTGAGGAGGAAACTAAACCGGTGAGACAACCCCGGAGGAGACTGAATCCTCTCATTCTAGATGTGGTGAAAAAGAGGTGACCAAGCTACTGCAGTGGCATTATCTATCCCATCTCACGACGACAAGTGGGTAAGCCCGGTGCAAGTAGTTCCAAAGAAATCCGGAGTGACTGTCGTGGCCAACCAGAAGAATGAGCTCATTCCAACCTGAGTGCAGAATAGCTGGAGAGTCTGCATTGACTACAGACGTCTCAACCAAGCCACTCGGAAAGATCATTACCCCCTTCCGTTCATTGATCAAATCTTTGGAGCGGTTGGGTAGTAAGTCCCATTCTTGCTTTTAGATGGTCTGCCTTTGGATACTTCCAAATCCACATTGCACCGGAGGATCAGGAGAAGACCACATTTACTTGTCCCTTCGGCACCTTTGCTTACAAACGGATGCCCTTCGGCCTCTGCAATGCCCCTGGTACCTTCCAACGGTGCATGGTGAGCATATTTTCTGATTTCTTAGAGGAATGCATAGAGGTGTTTATGGATGACTTCACTGTCTATGGTTCATCTTTTGATTCATGTTTAGCTAGCTTATCTAGGGTGCTGCATAGATGCATTGAGACTAACCTTGTGCTAAATTTTGAGAAATGCCATTTTATGGTAGAACAGGGTATAGTTTTAGGCCATGTAGTATCCAGTAAGGGCATTGAGGTAGATCCTGCCAAGATTGATGTAATTACTTGTCTATCTTACCCCACATGCGTGCGAGAAGTGCGTTCTTTTCTTGGTCATGCAGGTTTCTACAGGCGCTTCATTGCCAACTTTAGCAAGATTGCTCTTCCACTTTCCCAGTTACTGCAGAAAGATGTGGAGTTCAATTTTGATGACAAGTGCAAGGCAGCTTTCAACCACTTGAAGCATGCCTTGACTAGTACCCCTATCATCCAGCCACCTGATTGGACATTGCCATTTGAGTTAATGTGTGATGCTTCTAACTATACAGTAGGAGCAGTCTTGGCACAGAGAGTGGGGAAAGCTTCTCATGTGATATACTATGCTTCCAGAACTACGGATCTTTGCTCGGAGCCAACTATACCACAAGCGAAAAAGAGCTTTTAGCCATTGTTTTTGCTTTGGATAAGTTTAGATCATATTTGCTTGGCTCTAAGGTTGTTGTGTTTGCGATCATGCGGCACTTAAGTTTCTTTTGAAGAAGCCGGAGGCAAAGCCTCGACTAATAAGGTGGATGCTCTTTGCTCCAAGAGTTTCATATAGAGATCCGTGACAAGAGTGGAGCGAGAAAATCTAGTGGCGAGATCACTTGAGCCGCATTGAAAGGGCTTCAGATCCCTTCCTGTACAGGACTCCTTCCCGGATGAGCGACTTACTGCCCTGCAAGGTAAGAACACCTCCCTTGGTTTGCGAGATATGGTTAATTTTTTGGTTCTTTGGTGTTTTTCCTGCATATTTTACTAGAGCTCAATCGATAAATTGAAAAGTGAGTCCAAGTACTATGTATGGGATGATCCTTATCTGTGGAAGCTTTGTAGTGACTTAGTTATTAGAAGATGTGTCTCACGATCATGAGTTTCATTCTATTCTTAGCTTTTGTCATACATTTGCATGTGGTGGGCACTTTGGCTCCCAACGTACAACTAGGAAGGTTTTGGACTCTGGATTGTATTGGCCAACCCTATTTCATGATGCATATCTGTTTTGTAAGTCTTGTGAGCGATTGCCGGAGAACAGGACAATTTCACACGGGAATGAGATGCCTCGGCGACCTATCTTTGTCTTGTGAGATCTTTGATGTTTGGGGTATTGATTTCATGGGCCCTTTCCACTGTTTCCTTTGGTTTTATTTATATTTTGTTGGTCGTTGATTATGTATCTAAATGGGTGGAGGCAAAAGCCACTCGGATCGATGATTCCAAAGTTGTTGTGGACTTTGTTAGATCACGCATTTTCTGCAGGTTTGGAATCCCGAGGGCCATTATCAGTGATCAGGGTTCACACTTTTGTAACCGGAGAATAGAGGCTTTGATGAGAAAGTATAGTGTCTTGCACAAGGTTTCTACACCTTATCACCCCCAGACAAACGGGCAGGCCGAAGTCTCAAATCGAGAGATCAAACACATACTTGAGAAGACAGTCCAACCTAATAGGAAGGACTGGAGCCTGAGACTTGAGGATGCTCTGTGGGCTTACCGAACTGCTTACAAGACACCGATAGGAATGTCCCCGTACCGGATTATCTTTGGGAAAGCGTGCCACCTTCCGGTGGAAATTGAGCATAAATCCTATTGGACGGTGAAACAGTGTAACCTTGACTTGAGTCAAGCCGGATCTCAAAGAAATCTCCAACTTCAGGAACTTGAGGAGCTTCGATTAGAGGCATATGAGAACTCCCGGATCTACAAAGAGAAGACCAAACTCCTTCATGATAAGATGTTGGTACGAAAAGAGTTCACCATTGGTCAAAAAGTTCTTCTCTACAACTCTCGCCTCAAACTTATGCCCGGTAAGCTTCGTTCTAGGTGGCTTGGTCCCTTCATTGTTATTAATGTCTTTCCTCATGGTGCAGTAGAAATTAAGAGTGAAGCCACCAATAAAATGTTCAAAGTTAATGGTCATCGCCTCAAAAATTTTTATGAAGGAGCTCAAGAGAACCTCGTGGAGGAAGTTCAACTGCAGGATGCCCTCTACCATGATTGATCACTACTGTGTTGATAAAAAAAAAAGAGAAAAAAAAAGCCACGATTAATGTCAATTGCCAGAGATTGAATCATTATTGGGAAGGACCCATCGCTCGTGCAAAATCTTCAATCACGCTGGCTAAGGACATTAAAAGTAGCGCTTCTTGGGAGGCAACCCAAGCTTTCTAACTCTTTCATCTTTCAACTTTGACTTATTTGCAAACACAGGAATCGAGACAGAAACTTGGTGCCAAGCGAGAAAATCTATCAGAGTTTGATTTTTCTGTCTTAATTTTGTTTATTTTTCGTTGACAGATGATTTTTCACCGGTTAAATGGCGGATAACGGTACTCCGTGAAAATCTTTTTCGGTCCCTTGATTACCCACAAACAACGAAATCTGTACATAATTTTACTCAATTTTTTTCTCTCTCTTTCTTCTTTCTTTCGAAATGGATAATCGACTTTTAATCTCCGCAAGCAATTCCCTTCTCTCCCTCAAAATGCTTTAACTAACATTTATTGTGCAAGGTTTGAGAGATTAAGGATGCTTATGCACAAAGGCATTCCTGCGGATATACGCTGGTTGATCGAAGCAAAGGTTCGACTCAGTGGTGAATTTTCTGACGCTCTTGTTTCATATATGCGGGGCTAGGCAAAAGTTCATATGCAAAGAAGAGAAGAGCAAAAAGGTTACTGTCCTGCTATAAATGTGCAAGATGGACCTATAACACAAAATGCAAATCAATTGGAATGACGTCTATAAACCGAGATGATAAAATTAACTTCATAAAGGATGGCATGAGTAAGGAGTCTTTAGATAACATTCTATTGACTCTTGAGACGCATCCTAGTGGAGATATGCAGAGAGTACTTCTCGATTTATGGCCAATATTCCAAGATGAACATGAGCGTTATAGTCTCGGGAATCTGACTCAAAAAGACCCTGTTTGCCAATTTTTAAGAAAATTGGATGGGAAGCCGACCATCGGCCCATAGAGAACTTCAAGACGTTACTGGACGTAAAACCAGAGGAAAATGTGAGCCACAATCACACCTCCTGTAAGTATTTTTTTTTCTTGTTTATTAAAAAAAAATTAAAAAAAAAATTAGCCGTATTTTTTTGAAATATGTGTTGCATATTTTCAAACTTCTTCTGACACATATAGATTAGCCTTTTATCTTTGTCATATAGCTATTATCATTTCTGTGTTTATTTTTCAAACTTATCTGATACGCAGATCTACCCCTCCTTTATAGGTGTAATTATTACCTTTGAGTTTTGATGCCTTTAAATAATGCACTTTGCTCTCTTCAGATCATTGATAAGGTGAGAGTACAAAAAAAAAACAAAGAAAAAAATGGAAGCCACTTGATTCGTCGGATCAAGAGTGTTTGTGTCTTTTGTGGATCTAATCACAGGAAAGATAAAGAGTTTGTAAATATTGCACACCATCTTGGTCGAGTGCTAGGCGAGAGAGAAATCCATTTAGTTTATGGAGGAGGTAGTCTTGGGTTAATGGGTTGTGTAGCGATCGCTGCACATTTAGGAGGTGGCAAAGTCCTTGGTGTCATTCCCAGTCCTTTATCTACCCGGAAGCCCATTGGAAAAACATTAGGGGATGAAGTAATGGTATTTTGCATGCACCAACGCATGAACATTATGATAGCAAATGCGATGCCTTTATTGCCCTACACGGTGGTTTTGAAACTTTGGAAGAACTCTTTCAAATTACATCCACAGTCACAGTGAGAACTTTCACCAAAAACCCATAGGTATATTAAATGTTAATGGTTTTTATGACAGTTTGTTTTGTTTTCTTGATCATCTTTGTAGAAAAAGGTTCATCTCACAAGCGACACGTCAAAGTCTTGTAAGCTTTGCAACTCTGAACAATTGCTCGATCAACTCAATGCATTTGTACCACAACGTGATCCGGCAATGGCTCCACGAATTGGGAACAAGGCGTACAGCAGGAAAAAGCAAAAACTTGATTTGACTTTGTCTTTGTGAATTTTTGTTTTCTCTTATGGTTTTAGTTTTTTGTAATTTTTCTTATTTCAGGCCCGATTTGCAGTTTTCTGGTAAGACCTTCTACACTCTACCTATCTTTATTTTGACATTGGGGACAATGTCTTTAATTAGTTGGGGGGAGGGATAGTTGACATTACCATGTACATAGTTTTGTGAAAAAAAAAAAAAAAAACCTAATCTTTATTGTTACTAACTTTTTAGATGTATGATGGCAGAGTAAGGAGTAGTTTTGCTCTTGAGACGCATCTTAACTTGCATTTCATAATAGGTCTTAAATCATCTTTGTTCTTGTATATATATTAAAAAAAAAAAAAACACACACACACACAAATACACAATTTTGATCTTTTCAATTGATTTTGATACAAGCATGTGCTGAATCTGAGCTTAATTGATGATAAAAGTATGCAAAAGCAGTTCTGATTGAATCATTTTCATGATATACATGTGTATATGATTGTGGATATTAGGAAGAAGGCATGGTTGAATTGAGTGAATGTTTCATACCTTTGTGAGTTTTGGGCTTTTCCAAGTTTGATACTTACACTTGGTTATTCTCTTTCATGAGTGATGTCAATTATGAATTTATTTTCTAGAACTTGCATTGAATCGATTTGAGATTACATTGGTCTGTATGTTGCATGAAAATGACAGAGGCATTTTTTTCTTGACTTAGCCGCTTTGGCCAAATAAACCTACCTTGCATTTATCCAATTATTAACTCCCTCTAAACCTATTTGCCTATTCTTTGTTCTTAGCTCATTACAAGCTTTGAGTGAAAAACCATGTTTTACCTTACCTTAGGGAATGGGAGAGCATTGATTTTCTTATTGGAGGAGTTCTTTTGCTTGCAATGATTTAAGTGTGGGGGAATTGGTGTCTTGTCTGAAATGCTTGGTAAAAAAAAAACAAAAAAACAAAAAAAAAAGAAAGAAAAAAGAATAGAAAAAGGAAGGAATGTGTGAAGAGAATGAGCATTTTATGGTTTTGGGTAAAAAATTTATTCTTTCTACTTGAATTACTCCTCAATGCTCTTTTATTCTCTTTGGTTTTAACCTGCTATTATCTATATTGTTCCCTTCCTTCACCTTATAAGTTCCATTACAACTTTTTTGAAAGACCTCTTGATTTTTGCAATTTATTTGATCTAAGTAGTGGAGAATTGATGTATATGCAAGCCTATGGTAAAATACTTTCATAATTTGGTGAGTTGAGCGTAAACAGTTAACCTAAACACCTTGTGTGATTTGAGTGACACTTGTGAAGAATTTTACTCAATCTGAACATGCCTATTTCTGATTAAAGCATGATTATGCTATACTTTATTCTCAATTGATTTGATTCAACTATTCGTTGTTAAGCATACTTTACTTATTAATTATGGTTTATATTTGATACAATGCTTGTATTTAAAAATTAGTTGAATTGATTAAATAAAATATTACATGTTTGTGGGTATCATCCTGGTAAACCCTCACGAGACTATAACTCGTCCACTAGGGACACCTAGGGGTTTAAAGGCTTGTGGCACATGCTAAGTGCCATCGTGTTTTCCTACGGAAGTGGATTAAATTAGGTACAATCAGTTTTTATGTTTCTAGTTTAATAATATGATGTTTCTTGTTTTTCTTTAGTTTCGTTGTTATGTGTTTTGCCCAGGAGTACAAAAGCTTAAGTGTGGGGGAATTTGATCAATCAATTTGAGACACTTATGTTAGCTTTGTATTAGGCATTATTAGATGTTTATTGTGCCCAAAATTAGTACTTTAGATGAGTTTAATGTTTCATTGGGCTTTAATGCAAATATTGAATAATTTTCGGATTTTGATGCATTTTGACCTTTCTTCCTTGGTTAGGTCATAACTTGGGACTCGGTGATCCAATTGAGGTGATCTTGGTGTCTTTGGAAAGCTAAGACAATGCTCTACAAGTTTCATAAAGAACTCAAGAGCTGGATCGGAATGCTAAGGGTCCAAAATATCCCTGCAATGCAGAGTGGGTTTGCTGTCACGGAACCATCTGGGCAGTATGTACATATTGGACTATATAGTGGGTTATAGGCCTCCTCTTGGGCTGAAACTTGGTCACTTGAAAGATAAGACCCATATCTCCAACTTCAATGAAGACCATTTTGTCAATAGATGTCGTTTTAGGCATGCTTCAGAAGCTACAAGTTGGTATGAATTTGGAAACACGTTCTTCCAACCTAACTTGAGGTAGGTGAAGTGTTTTTGGCATTTCTGGAGTTCTAAAAGTCTAAATGACATGATTCAAATTGGAGATTTTCAAGGAGACAACTGGCTACAACTTTGATGAAGACATCCAAGCCAAAATGCACCGTCTAGGTGATGAATTTGAAGCCAGAAGTCGGATAAGAGTTGTTGACTAAAAGCCACCAACCATACACCAACCCACCTACCATGCACCAACCCACCAACCATGCATCAAGCTTCCATTTTTAACAAATTTCAGATTCTTATAGCTTGTATTCAGATTATGTACATGTACAAATTGGCTTCTAGGATTAGTATAAATAGACCCAACCTCTTTGTATTAGAGGCATTCAATTTGGAAGTAAGTTTCAAGAAAGTTTAAGTATTTGTGAGAGTTTTCTTTCTCTTCTTCTCCATTCTCTTTGCAATTTCGTTTTTGTTCTTTAAATTCTGAGTTCTTCCTTCCCATCCATGGAAGGCTAGGCTCTCATAATCAATCCAAGGGATTAGCCATCTTGTTGTTTAATTTGGAGATCTTGTTTTGCTTGTTCATATTGCTTAATTGTTATTCAAGTTTCTCTTCTTCCTCTTTTGATTTTTATCTAGATTAAATTGCTTAATTTGATTTAGATGTTGATGTGGTAATAGCTTTATTATCATGTATTCAAAGAGGATCATAAAGATTAAACAATATATTAAAGCTTTTTGATAGATTGTTTAGCTTGGTTAAATTCTAGATCTTAAGTTAATCTATGTTGGATGGTGCTTACTTTATCTAACCTTGGTTAATCAAATCCTAGATGCTTATCTAGTAAAGAATTCTTGGATCATGTTAGGGCTTCTTGATGTGATCTAAGGCCAAGAACATGGTTAGTAATTAAGTGAATTCCTTGTGATCAATGATGAGTTAAACTCAAGATCGGTAAATTTCCTTGGATTGGTTGTTTCCTTAGATTTATTTACAACTTTGAATCTCCTACTTTTATTAATCTTGTTAATCAACAACAAAACCCCCCCTTTTCTAATTATCTTGATCTAATTAAATCTTTGTTTTTGGATCCTTGAGAGACGATTCGGTTCATTCTCTATACTACAAATTAGTTTGTGAACCGGTTATTTTATTTGATAGGTCTCGACAACCTCTTGTCATTGGTCAGACAAACATTAACGTTGATATCACCACTTTTACCAGAAACGAAAATGTTTATTGCACACCATTTATTTACACCACTTTCACACTTGGTTAACGATAAGTACATTTTTGGTTAATACAATATATTGTTTGGTTAATGGGGTTAGTAAGTAATAACTCACTGGCTTATAATGTATTAACAAAGCTATAAATTTCAATAACTAAGAATTGGTTCATCCATAACCAAGTATGTCATTAATGGATTACCAAACCCCATTAACCAAATTATATAGTATAGTAACTACTCATTTACTGTTTGTTAACCAAGTATCAACAAATTGTTAAAACTACCACATAATGTGATTATATTGAAACTTACCAAATTATTCACCCACCCCTTAGGTTTCATGGTACATGCATCATGACGGGTTATGAAGTGTCCGAACATACTAACCAACACCTTATAAATTGACCACTAACGTTGTCAGTTATCAAACATGCATGACATAGTAACATATATCATTCAATTAATAAATTAAACATGAGATATAAGATTGGATTATTATTCATTACTGTCATGGTGCCTACTTGGTCTACGAATGCAATACTTGTGTAAGTTCATAAGCAGTTTCTTCTGTGCCTTAGGTAATACACTACCTACAACCAAGTCATCAGATACTGAGGATCGCGTTTTAACCTCAATTTGTGGGCTCGGCACAATGTCCCCATAGTCCTCAACGTCAAACTCATCACCTGTCATATGTAAGTCTGCATCTGCATAACCTATATTAGTAGAACTTTCATTGTGTAAGTCATTATGTTGAACATTTGATGGTTCAGCCACGCCGGTTGAGGTCATGTTAAAACTGCCCGCCATTAATGCAGCATCAAGTGGCTTCAGAACCAACTCAACCATTTGCTTGAAAGCAAACCTTGTGACCTGCACATTAACATAACATCACGTGTACACATTAACAAAAGTTGACATAATGCACTACAATGTTGTATTCGATAAGTGGAACCAGCATACCTCATGCTTAAATGTATCATGAAGCCAGTTTGGATCCAATGAGTCTTCATAATGATAAAGAAGTCCCTAACAACAATCATTACTATAAGTCACCATACAACTAAATCATCACATGTATAAAATTGGGGTTTCTACATAACCAATAATTCCCTATATATGTTCCTTCTTACCTGTTCATGACTCCTCTCTTCCCTAATCCTATCTCACACATACTCAGTCATCCAAGTCCTGATCAATGGCCGCTTTGTAGATATGGATTTGGATCCAAGCTGTCGTTTGTGGAAGTATATCATCTAACATAATCAATGAGGTATACATTTAAATATACAATATATAAACAATAATGACAATTAGAATAGTACAAAGTAAACATTTTTCATACCATCAAGAAAACCATGCAACCACCAATGCTCTTCTTATCCTTTGGATTCTTCTGACGCTTGCAACCCTCCTTGTATCTAGTGAACTCTTTGATCAGCCAGTCAAACACAAACTTACTCCAGTTATACTGTACAACTCTGTCGATATCAATTATTGTAAGTAAAAGTACAGTACTTGGAGACATCTTTGTTGTAGGACACAACAATATAGATAAACTGTATAGAACAAAAGCTCTCTTAAACCTAACCCCAGCTATGTCACTTTCTATAATTGTTTCTAGTTCAGCAACCGTGATATTTGAGAACTCATCTACAACATGTAATTCATCAGGGGTGGTTGTTGATTTAACCTCTATATCACCCACCGGTAACCCCATAACTAATCCAACATCAGCATACGTTACTGGTATTCGAGAACCTTTGATGCATAGATAATGGTCTCGTAGGTCAAAACTCTTGACCAACTCCAAACACAATACCCAATGTAGGATTTTGCAATCCAGCTCCAATAATGGAGCAAATCCCATTTCTCTAACAGCGGAAACTTGACTTCTATTCAGTTGTGCTATCCTATCTTGGAAGCGCTTTGGAGAGCAATGAGTTTGGAAAGCTGCCTGCACAAAAAAACAGAAGCAATAAATAACTATCCTCCCTTTATCATGGTTGTTACCCACCAAACGTTCAATGAAATTATTTCAATCATCATTCAATAATCATAAAACTACGTAGCTTACATTTTTATTCTTCGACAGCCCATGAGTTTTTCAGTATTCTAATCGTCTAGCCTTTGCTTCTGCATTATAAGTATTTCATTTTCCAATTGACAATTTCTTCCAAGCATCATTGACATTGATGTGGCTCTACATAATGAAGACAATGGTTGACTGATAACATTTAACCCACATTCATGAATTTGGTTGTATCATGTTAAAAAATTTACCTCTGCCAAATGATTCTTCCCCAACTTCTCATTCAAGTTACTGTAAAATTCTTTCCTGCATAAATAGAATGACATTTCTATCATCCAAATTGCAAATGATATAATTATACTTATACAGAATTCAACATATATACAACAATGAGACCTACGCGTTCACCTGAACAAGTTAAGGCCACTAATGTATTTATTTGTAGCAGTGATTGTGGTTGGATGATATTCAATATCGTTAGCAATTGATTCATTTTGCTGTTGGAAATCCTCATCTGCAATTGCATGTACTCCTTCAGCAACTGATCCTATACGTTGATAACAAAACCACATGTATGTATATTATATGTAACTTGGTCAACATCGTTATTTGTAAACAACAATGATATTTCTACATTATTTTTAGAAACCCTTTTTTATGCTTGCTTAACAATAAGCAAATTTCTAGTTAATATAGTATATCATTTGGTTAATAGGTTTTCACAATCAATTGCTCACAAAACTTAGTTAACAATGAACATATAGGTGGTTAATGAAGTATATCGTTTAGTTAATAGATCAACAAATATGTGATTGCTTGCCAAAATCCATTAACCAAACGATTTACATAATTAACCAAAAATTTACTAATTGTTAACCAATTGTAATGTATAAGTGGTGTACAGAAACAATTGTCATTTTATTTTCCATTTTCAAATTACCATTCAAATCAACATCCATCCAAACATCTTTTTTTTGGTGCTTCATACCAGATTGTCTACATGAAGCTTTGCTTTGTACACTTCTCTTCATCTTCTTCTTTGTAGTAACTACTAACAAAAAAAAACATACATCATCGAACACAAAATTGTTGTACATTCCTCCAATAAAATACATATTTCTATGTTCAATATATCCATTTTATCAATACAACTTTATTCATATCTTCTGAAAGTCACATATCTCCACCAATAGTCGCAGAAGCCTTCATTTTAGGTGCCATCTTAACCACGTCAATTATCTGGCCCAAAACTAACAATAAATAAATGAACTATGTTCACTGCTAAGTCTATTAATAAATTAGGTTATATCCCTCACATACTCCATTACGTCTTCATTAAAAAAATTCATAAATTATAAATGCACAGTCATTCATTTGGGACCATTTCAACATCCAAATCTTCTATAACGAAACTCAACTCATACTAACCTCATCATGAAACTACTAGTTTCATTATTTTTTTTCCAAAAAACAGTGTTGTAACAACCACAAGATATCCTCAACCAAAATTAAACTGCCACATCTTTGTTTTACACCATTTATGTACATAGTTAACAATGTCTACTGACAAGAGGTTATCGAGACCTGTCAAATAATAAAAATTACCGGTTCACAAGCTAATTTGTAGTATAGAAAATGAACCAAATCGTCTCTCAAGGATCCAAAAAGAATAAAGATTTAATCAGATCAAGATAATTAAAATGGGGGTTTTGATGATTTGAAAAGAAAATATACCGATTGAATTAAAGAAATGCAATTAACAAATTAACCAATCCAAGGAAATTTACCGATCTTGAGTTTAATTCATCATTGATCAGAAGGAATTCACTTAATTGCTAACAATGTTCTTGGCCTTAGATCACATCAAGATGTCTCAACATGATCCGAGAATCCTCTACAAGATAAGCATCTAGGATTTAATTAACCAAAGTTAGATAAAGTAAGCACTATCCAAACGTAAATTAATTTAAGATCTGGGATTTAACCAAGCTAAACAATCCATCAAAAAGCTTTGATATATTGTTTAGTCTTTGTAATCATCTTTGAATTCATGATAATAAAGCTATTATCACGCCAACATCTTAATCAAATTAAGCAATTCAATCTAGATCAAAATCAAAAGAGGAAGAATAGAAACTTGAATAACAATTAAGCAATATGAACAAGCGAAACAAGATTTCCAAATTAAATATCAAGATGGCTAATCCCTTGGATTGATTATAAGAGCCTAGCCTTCCATGGATAGGAAGGAAGAACTCAGAAATAAAAGAACAAAAACGAAATTCTAAAGAGAATGGAGAAGAAGAGAAAGAAAACTCTCACAAATACTCAAATTTTCTTCAAACTTACTTAAAATTGAATCATCTCTAATACAAAGAGATTGACTCTATTTATACTAATCCTAGAAGCCAATTTGTAATTGAAAATAATCTGAATACAAGTTGTAAAAACATGAAAATTGTCAAATATGGAAGCTTGATGCATGGTTGGTGGGTTGGTGCATGGCAGGTGGGTTGATGCATGGCGAGTGGGTTGGTGTATGATTGGTGGCTTCAAGTCAGCAACTCTTATCCTAATTCCAGCTTGATTTTCATGACCTAGACGGTACATTTTGGCTTGGAGGTCTTCATGAAAGTTGTAGCCAGTTGTCTCCTTGAAATTTCAGCATTGGAATCATGCCATTTGGACTTTTAAAACTCGAGATATGCCAACAACACTGCACCTACCCCAAGTTAGGTTGGCAAAACGTGTTTCCAAATTCAAACCAACTTGTAGCTTTATAATCATGCCTAAAACGACATCTATTGACTAAATGGTCTTCAGTGAAGTTGGAGATATGGGTCTTATCTTTCCAATGGCCAAGTTTCAGCCTAAGAGGAGGCCTATAGCCCACTATATAGTCCAATATGTGCACACTGCCCAGATTTCCGTGACAGCAAACCCACTCTACATTGCAGGGATATTTTGGACCTCTAGAAGTCCGATATAGCTCTTGAGTTCTTCATGAAACTTGTAGAGCCTTGTCTTAGCTTTCCAAAGACACCAAGATTACCTCAAATGGATCACCGAGTCCCAAGTATGGCCTAACCAAAGAGGAAATGTCAAAATGCATCAAAATCCAAGAATTATTCATAATTTGCATTAAAGCCTAATGAGGCCCAACAACATTAAACTCATCTAAAATACTAATATTGGGCACAATAAACATCTAATAAAGCCTAGTACAAAGCTAACATAAGTGTCTCAAATTGATTGATCATCTACATTTTCTAATACCCATACAATGAATTGTTTTCGTAATGGTAAGGCTAATTTATTGCTTACAAAGCTGGTTACCGATGAACGATTTCTTCTTCAGTTCAGAATATCAGTTCATCAATAGATTTCAAAGTCATTAAATAATTTGTTACTAAAACCAATTGATCAAATTATATACTGTAATAACCAAATTTTTTGTCATCATTAACCAACTCTGAATTAGGTCTACAAAATTTGTGTGCAAATTGTTGGATACCGTTATGCAGATTTCAACAACACTTTTGTTAAAATTTGGTTTAACATAACCTGTTAAAATATGCAGATTCTACCACTTATGAATATAACATTTTTACTCACAACACACAACAATTAACATGCAATTGAAAATTACAACATGCAGATTAATGCACTAATCTTTCAAAAACATGTTCAATAAAATTTTCATACTTACTAACTTCTATGTTATCAACATAACGGTTCTTCACCTATTACATCTATATATCTCCTTCTCACTAATGTTACCTAGTTTGATTGTAAGTGGATTTCGTCATTTACAAATCATTCAACCTATCAATTGCTTACACATACTAACTTGTACATCCCATCTTCCTCGTCACTCTTCTCTCTTTCTCTCTCACTTAAGCATGCAGAACTGAAATGACTCAAGTGCTAATGTTGTGAGGTGTGTCAGTTCAAGAAAGATTGTGAACATGCAAAGTAACGGTTTTTCCAAACAACAATCATATTCAGTCACCAACAATTATAACTATTTTTACACTTAATCGCGATTAGTCAATTATTGGTTAATACAATATATCATTTCTTTAATTGGTTTGCTAACCATTTACTTATAAGCCAGTAATCTATTAACCAAGATATGCACTTCATTAACCAACTATTTCTTCATCATTAACCAAGTCTGTTAGTTCGAGATTATCATAACTCATTAACCAAACAATATGTTATTTTTACCAAAAAAATATGTCATCCTTTATGAGTAAATATGCTACTAACCAGAACCATTTCAATTAAACACACTCAAACCACAACGGCAGCATAAACTACAACACTAACTAACCTTACCACCAGCACCTTGTTCACACCAACACCTGCAAAATGGGGGACGGACCGACCACAATTACGTGAAGCCTGACCTCCGCAAAGACCAAATAAAGGGAGCCACAAAATCACTTACAGCAATTTGAGGATGAACCAATAGTCGTAGAAGAGGAAATGAGGGACGAACAAATAAACAAGAATAAAACAATAACAGGGGGTAGATGAATCATGCAACAGGGGGAAGATGAAACAAACTCATAAAACATAAGAGAAATGCAGCCACAATATCACCGGAGGAAGATGATTCATGCCACACTTGAGAGCAGGGAATGAAAAGACAGAGAACAACAAAGGAGGGAGAACCAAATAAACCATTTCAATTCATTAACTTCACATTCTGACGTGTCTTTTTTGGTGACTCAGCCTTCAAGTCATATGGCTGATTCACTATCTTTGCTTATGTGGCTGGAGGTGTAAAAATGGTTTGGTGTGCAAATATCGGGGTTGTTTTTTGTCAAGGGAAAACTCATCCCAAGACCTAGGGGTGGCTCAATAACTATGGGGACCTGAAGCTAAATATTAGAGAGAGCAGTGGTGGAGCTAGACAAGAAAATTTTCACCGTTTAGGGGCGGCCATGCTTGATAAAAGAAATTGTGCGTAAACTCTAATGGAGTTTCAAAAAATTTGGGGGCTTTGAGTACAAGACACGTTCAGAGGCCTTTTTTCTATTGAAATTTATGGAAATTTTTTAATTAAAATTTTATTTTTCTAACTTTTAGAGATAAATTCTTAATTAAACTTTTTCGGACATTTCTTTTTCAATTGATAATATAATTTATTTATTTATTTATTTTGAAAATATTATTGATGTTGTAAATAAAATAAAGAGAGAACGAGAGATAAAGACAAAATCAAGTTTGAATTCTAAAGTCTAGTTCTTCAAGAATTAGTTATACCATAAACCTTTATTATCTTTCTTCTTGAACAAAACATGTCTATACCCAAACATAAATAAGAAAAATGGGTTACATATCTCAATAAAATACATCATTATGTGTAGGGATTACATATTCATTAGGGAGATCAAATAACAATAAATTTTTACTAATGACACCCTTAATTTCTAATCAATATAGTCATTCATTACATATAAAATATGTATGATATACAACAGTGGATCATAAATAATATTTTATTAATTTTAGTTTTGAAAAACTTTTTTCTGCTTAAGCAACATTTACTAAAATTGTTACTATTATTCTAAAACCATTTCGTTTGTATAATTTCTTTTAAAAAATTTAGTTCTATAAGTAAATTTAAACTATCAAAGTAGTTATTATATTTTAAAACATTTAGGATTAAGAAAATATTCTTCCAAATTATCATTGTCTAGTGAGGAAAGAAGAATTAAAAAATAGATGATATAAATTGAAAAAAAAATAGTTTCATATAAAAAAAATCCTGTTGGCGCCAATAAATACATGTATCATCTCAATAAATAGTTTAGAATTAATAGGGATAATGGGAAATGAGAAAAATAGAGAGTTAAGTCCCGTTTGGATAAATAACTTATATAAGTACTTATTAGAGTATAGTTTATTTAATAAGCTTCACAGTCATAAGCGCTGTCTAAAATAAGTTAAATGACGTTTGGATAAATAATTTGAGAAGCGTTTTTCATAAATCCTTTAGAATAAATATCGAACATTTAAGGGATATGCTATGAATTGTGTCAATCCCTTAAGGTTAATTTTTGTTAAAAATTATTATAAAAATAACTAGTACTTAAGGTTTTTGTAGCTTTCACAAAAGCTTATTTTTATAAGATAAAAAAGAAAATAAGCCAAAAACAGCTTATAGGGGTTTCATAAGCTATTTTAATAAGCTCATCTAAACAGAATAAAAATACTTTATAAGCGCTTATTGTAGTAGATAAGCTCAAATAAGCTGCATATAATCCTATCCAAAGAGAATCTTATTAGGCACTTAAATAAGGATGTGAGAGGATACATGAACATTTTATTAATTATGTTGACTTTTACATATTTTTAATATAAATCTTAAAAAAATAGTAGAGCATTAATATAGATGCAGAAATTGACAAGTGAGTGAAAGTATAGATTTACTAACGTTTAATTAGGGAAGTGAGAAAATATGTAGGTATTTTAAAAATTATAATTAATATATAATTATAAAATTATGAGCCTATAAAATAGGAGGCCTAAAGCAAGAGCTTTAGTGGCTTTACCCGGATCTTAAGTTGCGACTTGTGAGACTAAAATATATAAATAATTTTATATCTTCAATAATTTTCATAACCTTAAATAATGTGATTAATAAATATAGTGGGAGAATACTACAATCAGTTAAAATACTAGAATGGTGCACACATAGACTATGGTGCGCATGCAGACAAGTAGAATATATAATTAATCTATGATATTTAACATGAAGAATAATGTTCCTAATAGAAACAATTTTATCCATGGTTGTTGGTTAGTTGATGGAATTGCTATTGATGTCATTGGTCAACTTGTGGGTCATAATGTCTCATACGTATGTGCCTTCTCTTACCATTATAAGCCCTATTATTAGCCACACCAATTGCAGCCTGTGAATCACAATGGAGAGATATAGGAGGTGTAGGTCTCCCCCACAATGGTATATCAGCTATTAGGCCTCTCAACCACTCTGCTTCTTGACCTGCAAGTTCAAGAGCTATGAATTCTGATTCCATTGTAGATCTTGCTACACAAGTTTGCTTTGTTGATTTCCAAGACATAGCACCACCTCCTAATGTAAACACGTACCCGCTAGTGGAACTTACCTCATCGTTATCTGAGACCCAATTTGCATCATCGAACCCTTTTAAGACAGCTGGAAAGTTGGCGAAATGTAAACTCCAATCCATAGTACCCTTTAGATACTTTAGAAGGCGCAAAAGGGCATTCCAATGATCACTATTGAGATTATGAGTGTATCTACTCAATCTACTTACAGCATACGCAATGTTGGGTCTAGTCTAATTCATAAGATACATAACACTACCAATTATCTTTGCATACTCAGATTGAGAGACACTGGTTCCACCATTTTTCTTAGGATGAATACTAGGATTATATGGTGTTCTAGCAGGTACAACATCAAAATTATTGAATTTTCTTAATAGTTTTCAACATAATGAGCTTGATTTAGAGAGAAACCATCTTCAGTTTTCCAAATTTTAATACCCAAAATCACATCAGCTTCTCCTAAGTTTTTCATTTCAAATTTGGAACTAAAAAAATCTTTAATTTCAATAACAACTTTCAAAAAGGTTCCAAATATTAACATGTCATCCACATATAAACATATAATAACACTATCAAAATCTATCATTTTGGCAAACACACAAGAATCAGAAGTATTTACTACGAAACCATGGTCCACCAATGTGTTATTAAACTTTTCATACCATTGCTTAGGTGCTTGTTTTAAACCATACAAAAATTTTCTAAGCTTGCATACCTTGTGTTCTTGTCACGGCACAATGAAGCCTTTTGGTTGTTTCATGTAGATTTCTTCTTTTAAATCTCCATTTAGAAAAGCGGTCTTTACATCCATTTGGTGTATAACCAAGTTATGGATTGCTACCAAAGCTATTAAAGCACGTACAATAGCAATTTTGGTTACTGGTGAATAAGTATAAAAAAAGTCTATACCTTTTTTCTGAGTAAAGCCCTTGATAACCAATCTAGCCTTGAATTTTTTTATTGATCCATCAGGCCTATATTTTCTTTTGAAAATCCACTTACGATCTATGGATTTACTACCTTTAGGCAAATCCACTAGTTCCCAAGTGTTGTAAGACCTATTAGTTACTATGTTATTTACCAACCATAAGTCTTACGTGGAATATATAAATATAGAAAATTCGGCAGCGTTTCCTTTGTTTCTTGAACATTACCACAAAATATTAACATAAGCAGCGGATTTCCAACAACCATTTCAAACCAACCAGAGTACATATATTATATATATACACATACACATATATCAAAAAGAGATCTCAGATCTCAACCAATACATTATCAGAGTATGCAACGTTATACAAGTGTATTCTAAACACTATCTGAGCACACTAGACATATACGTAACCAGGCAAGTACATCAAAAGTAGTATTGGTTCCCTGCAACATCTACATCGAATAATACACATCCCTGTTATAGTTACATCACTGAGCTTAACTCCACCAAAATATAAATCTCAAAAAATAGTCAACGAGAATCCTCCCGTACTTAACCCGTAGAGGTCCTGGTGTTCTGCGAATACGAGAAAGAGGTGGTGAGAACAACTTCCCAGTGAATATGAATAAACTTGCAAATAAAGTATAACTGTAAGTAGAGAGCAAGTATAACACAATTCACAATATGTCAAGTAACACCAACCAACCAATGCAATGAATGAATGCACGTGATGTTCACACCTTTTATTCACACTTTTTCTTTCTCCACTCCTCTTGTTGTGCACTAACCCCTTTCGGTTAGGCCTAGCAATATGCATATGAATGTGTTATGCCAATTCCGTTTCCTTCTAGCTAATAAGCTAGGCACCCCTCTTTTGTACACTAACCCTTTCCGGTTAGGTCACCTGCAATGCAATGCAAATAAGTATGCCATTTCATTTCCATCTAGCTCATCGCTAGGCACCCCTACTGTTTTGTACACTAACCCCTTCCGGTTAGGTCATCTCGCTATGCAATGCAATGTTCTCATACTCATATCATGCTCATTCATAATATCATCATAATAACATTACATGTAAACAATTCAAGCATATACAACACATAACCATCATGCTCAACTCTATCAAGCATTCTTACTTAGTTACAATAGTGCTAAGTCACTTCTATCAAGCATTCTTACTTAGCTACACATCTCATTCTAATGCTAAGTCATTCTTCATCCTAAACCTAGCATATGGTATCAAGACCCTAGGCATAAGCACCACAATAACACAAACAGAGTCAACCACGGCTAGCCCGTGGTGGTAACCACGGCCACGGTTCAGAAAACAAAACTCAACAAATTGGAAACAGAGACAACCACGGCCTGCCCCTGGTTGGCACCACGCTTAATGGTGCGGACCACGCTGCACCTGGTGGCCACCACACCCGTGGTCAGATTTCAGCACACAACATTTTTCTTTCCAGAGCCAACCACGGCCAGCTCGTGGTGGGGACCACGGCTGTGGTTGGGCACGAGACATCAACATTTCCTATCCAAAGAGGACCATGGCCGGGCCGTGGTGGGGACCACGCCCGTGGTTGGTCTTCTGGGCAGGAATAGTGCCACGCCCAACTTCAAATCAAAACCCTAATTTCTCTATGGGATCATGTCCTCAAATCTATCAAGTATACCAATCATTCCACTCATTTTTCCTAAACCCTAATCCTTGAAAACATGTAATAAAAACACATCCAACCTCAAGCAACCCTAGATTCAAGCTTAATCCTTTATCATACACTTTCACTCTAAGAACATCATACAATAGCACAAGTAAATCCACACTCACCTTGAAGTGCTCCTAACTTGATTCCAAGATGGTATTGGTAGTCAAGACAATCTTCCATTCAACTTCCTTCAAAACACTCAAGCAAAACAACCAACTTTTAGACATGGGTGCTCTTGATTCTTAGGGATGAAAATGAGTTTCTCAAGAAACTATTACCATAGGATTGAAGAAGAGATCATAGTGATCAATAACCATCACATAACCTAAGCCAAAAGATGTATAAAAATGCTTACTTTGGACCCTTGAACCTTGGAGCAAGCTTTGGCTATGGAACTTAGAGATTTTGGAGAAGATGAGCATCTTGTCTCCCCCTAGGCTGGCCGGTCCTCTTAATCACAAGGGGGTGAAGTTGCTTTGTCAACTTTGCCCCCCACTTATGTGGAAAAATACCAAATTGCCACTGAGGCGTAAAAAGACTAAAATACCCTTGTGATTTCTAAGAATTCCCAATAGGTCCTGAAGAAAATTAAATTTACCAGTAGGTCCTAACTTAATCAGAATAAATTTAAGAGTTTAAATTCCACCTATCTCTTCCTTAGGTTCTACCGAGTTCACCGGTATAGCCAGAATCTCAAATCAATTATTCTAACTCAATCTATCACCTTTTCTGTAACAGAACATACAATCCATTCAAAGAACTTAGCTAAATCATAACATATGAAATTTAGGGATGTTACAAGTGTGGTTACTTGTTATGGAATCTAGTTCACTTCTAATTGCTTCTTTCCAAAAATTAGAGTCCATTGATTTTATTGCTTCCTCATAGGTCTTGGGATCATCTTCTAACATATAACTATAAATTATTTCTTCATTTATTTTATCAACATCTTCTATTTCTACTAAAAATGATGTTATAAAATCATGACCAAAGTTTGTTTCTATTCTAATCCGTTTACTTCTTCTTAGTTCACTAATTTCAACATTTTGGACACGTTTAGGAACAACAGGAATAGAAGTTGAAATAGCAACATCATTTACATGTTTCAATATTTTCATGGGAAAAACATGCTTAAAAAATTCAGCATCTCGAGATTCCAATATAGAATTATCATTTAAGCTCATGAATCTATATGTAGCACTATCTTGGGCATAACCAATAAATACAACATCAACCGTTTTAGGACCTGTTTTTGTTCATTTGAAATCTAGTAGTCCAACTTTAGCCAAACACCCCCACACTTTTAAGTAATTTAGGTTTGGAGAATGACCTTTCCATAACTCATAGGGTGTCTTATCTAATTTCTTATGAGGGATCTTGTTTAGTATAAAGCATGCAGTTAATATGGCTTCCCCCCACATATAGTCAGGCATACCAGAATTAATCTTCATGGCATTCATTTATCCTTAAGGGTCCTATTTTTCCTTTCAGCTATCCCATTTTGTTGTGGTGTATAAGGTGCAATAAACTCATGTATTATGTCATTCTTTTCACAAAATTCTTTAAGGCTGGTTGTGTTGTATTCACCTCCCCTATTTGATCTTAACTGTTTTATTTTCTGATTTAATTGATTTCTACCTCAGCCTTGCTTTTGAGGAACATAGTTTCAGCTTCATCCTTGGTTCTCAAAAGATAAACTTTAGTGTATCAAGAATGATCATCTATAAATGTGCTATAATACTTTTTCCCTCCTCTACTTGATGTATTTTAAAAATCATCCAGATCAAAGTGTACTAATTCAAGTAGCTTTGTTTCTCTAACAATTATAGGTTTAAAAGGTGGTTTTGTATGTTTAGCTTCTACACAAACAAGGCATTTAGAAATTAAATCTTCCTTTACAGGAGGCAACAAGTTCATATTACGCAATCGTTTGATAGAAGCTATATTAACATGTCCTAGTCGTCCATGCCAAAGATCAAGAGATTCAATGATGTAAGCAGAACTAGAAGCAGTCATTCATTTCAACAATGTTCAAAACAAACAAACCACCAGACAGATATCCCTTACCCACAAATTCTCCATTCCTAGTTATTACAACTTTATCAGATTCAAGCACTATTTTCAAGCTAGCTTTGTTAAGTAAAGCCCCAGATACTAAATTCCTACGCATTTCTGGAACATACAAGACATTGTTCAAGGCTAGAGTTTTACCAGAAGTGAGCTTGAGGAGAATTTTCCCTTTACCATGTACCCCAACAATTGCATAGTTTCCCATGTAGACTATGGCTTCTTCAACATTCTCCTCGAACTCTCGAAACAACCCCTTGTTTCACAAATATGTCTTGTAGCTCCTGTGTCCAGTATCCAATTAGCTGCGTTGTTGACCAAATTTGTTTCTACCACAACAACAATGATTTCCTCGTCTTCTGCCAAATTTGCTTGTGGTTTTGGTTTTGGTTGATGATCAGTGGTCTATCCTTTGTTACTGTTATTGGGCCCGTTCTTGCAAAAAATGGCACTGGTATGCTTTGTGTCCATTCTTCCCACATACGTAGCATGCTGCCTTGATTTTTTGGACCTCACCATTGGGCTTGTTGACTTGTTTCTTGTCCTTGTTTTGGACACTTTTATTTCCTGTATTTCTTTGAAAATTTTCCCTAACAGAGGTGTCAGCAAATTCAACAATGTTAGCACTAGAGAAATTATTAGGACGGGTAGAGAGATACTTATCCTTGAGACGGTTTACTTCTTCAGTACTCATGTAGCTAATGAGTTCTTGTAGGGTGAAGTTGTAACACCACGAAATTTATGTTTTTAATTGAAATATTGATTTTCTCAATTTTTGTGAATTATGATGATTTTTGGAAATTTTTATGAGCTTCATTTAAATTAGATTATTTTTCATAAACGCTATGTGACGATTTAGGACAGTTTTAGAAAATAAAAATAAATAACTTATATTTTCACCTTGACTATTTATTAGGGTTAGGGAAAGTCATGGAACTCGATTCTAAGACCAAATTCTTAAGTTTTTCATTTTTTGAAATTTTTAGTTTTTATTGACTTTATGTGTTAAACCGGGGCTATTTCGGATAATAAAATAATAATTTTAAAATTTTGACCTGAAAATACTTTGACTATTTATTAGGAACAAGAGAGTTTACATAACTCAAATCCGGGAATAGATTTAGAAGCTTTCCATTTTTAGGGATTAGATCGTCAGATAAAAATATTTTTTGTTTTTGGGCTGTCTATTCTTCGGGGCTAGGGAAGTAAAGACTTGGTCAACTTTGAAGAGCTTCTCCAAGCTTCTAGATGGTCTACAAAAATGGCCAAGACCTAGTGGGGTAAGGGGAAAATGTCTTTTCATGTAAACTTTTTAATTACCAACTAATCCTACACTTTGCCTATAAATAGTCATTCAAGTCTCATTTGAAAAACTCACCAATTCCTCTCCATTCTCTCTCTAAACCCACGACCAAACCCTTGAGTTTTTCTCTTAAGTTTGTGATCCAAGTTCCATTCCTAGTTTTAGAATCCAAATATTAGTTTAGGAAGATCTTGTTTAGAAAGTTTCTTGAGAAGAAATTGTTCTCAAACCGTTTTCTTGAGAAATTCCAAAAGTTGAAGAATCAAAAGGTAAAATTTCTTTATCATCACTTTTTAAAGTTCTATTTCAAAGTTTTAGATCATTGGATTAATCCATGATCATCTTGTTTCATGTTTTAGAGCTTAAATGTTATGATGTTGATTTTATTTAAGGATATTTGTTGGTAAAAGAACAAAGAACTTTCACAAAGTTCTCTTGAGGAGTTTTAATCTATGGTAAGGGGGAGTTTCTTTTTCAAACAATTTTGTGGTAGGAAAATAGGATTTATGGTTCATGTTCTTAAAATTTTCGTGTGAGTGGTTATAGTTGATATTTAAATTGTTTATGCTTTATGTTTCTTGCTTTATGATTTGTGCTGTGTTTATATGATTTATTTAGCCTATGTGTTTTTATGGCTTTGGAATATTGCATATATGGTAATATTAGAAGCATAATATTTCTTGGACATACATATGGATGATTGGTTTTATGGAAATCATGGTGGAAAAATGATGGATTTTGGTCCAAAGACCTTTAAATATTTCGATCACTATATAGATACAAAAGGAATTTATTTTATTAATTGCTTAACTTAATTAATTAGGGGATGTTTAATTGAGTTAATGATTTCTATAAATAAATAGAAAAAGAGTGGAATTTTTAATAAAAGCAGAAATAATGTTTTAACTAATACTCATGCTATTTTAATTGATCATTAGCAATAATAATGATAATATACTAGGAAATAATTAAATAAGCTCAAAATAGCTTCGTTTTTATGAAAAACACTTTTACGTGATTTGGAGTTTATAGAAAACCCTTTCGTGGTTGAAAAGTGATTTTTAAAGTCTTATGCGATTAAAATGTACATAAAACACTTTACCCAATTTGGTGTTTACAGAAAACCCTTTTGCGATTAAAAGTGATTTTTTTATGCCTTATGTAATTAAAAATGGACAGAAAATACTTTACTTGATTTGGTGTTTACAGAAAACCCTTTCGCGGTTAAAAAGTGAATTTTTAAGCCTAAAGCGATTAAAATATGACTTTTCTGTCTTACGCGATTAGAAATTTACAGAAAAAGCTTTACGCGATTGAAAAATGATTATTCTGTCTTACGCGATTGAAAAATATTAATTTTTAAGTTACACGACTTGAAAAACAAAAAAATTGTTTTACGCAAATTGAAAAATGTAACAGAATTGTTATGTGATTTATAAAAACGTAACAGAAGTGTTACGCAACAGAAAAATTGTAATCAGAGGGTTATACATTTGAAAAACCGTAACTGTAGTGTTACGTGATTTTAAATCTCGAGGGGATTGTTTTATTCTGTTTGTGAATAAAAGTTGCATCTTTATGTTGCATTGAGAAGTCTGATGAGACTTGTGGTCAAGGCTTTAATGCCAAGGAGATTGAGTCACACCTTAGTGCAGGTGCAAATTGCTTAGTGAAGATCATGGAGTTGATGTCGGGGTGCGAAAATTTCACAGGGGGCAGTTGGATGCACCATTGTGCTATGGTAATATGATTGCAACACACCGAACGACCCCAACCAGACACTATTCATATTCCTGATTTGGTGGAGAGTGTTCGCATATAGCCATATTGAGCATTTTGAGATTGTTAGCACTTGGGGCTAATGTGAGACGGAACATGTACTCCCAAATCACTCTCTCTGACTGTTGTGTATAGTTCCATGGAGTAGGGGTCAATTATTGAGTATGTGCATAGTCAGTTGTTATAATGTTGCATTATCATAGTATATGTCAAAGTTGATTACTCATTGGTGTGATAATATGTTATAACTGTTAATTAATTATTATGCTGTATAGATTGGTTGTACTGATAATATGTTATACTGCTTGATTGATTTATGATGATATTAGAATCTCGCCCTTTCTGTTATATTATTATATTTGCGATCTGGTTATGAAGATCGAGATAGGTGACAGACGTGAATTCTTGGGATTCATCCAAGTCCAATTCCATGGAGGTTCGTAGGCATGACGCGTACATTTAGAAATAGAATGTGTAGAGTATGTTGGAGACATATCTCTCACACTCCGTAGGACCCATTGATCAATCAATTTGAGTCACTTATGTTAGCTTTGTACTAGGCTTTATTAGATATTTATTGTACCCAATATTAGTATTTTAGCTGAGTTTAATGTTGTTGAGCCTCATTAGGCTTTAATGCAAATTGTGAATAATTCTTGGATTTTGATGCATTTTTTACCTTTCCTCCTTAGTTAGGCCATAACTTGGGACTCGGTGATCCATTTGAGGTGATCTTGGTGTCTTTGCAAAGCTAAGACAATGCTTTACAAGTTTCATGAATAACTCAAGAGCTGGATCAGACATCTAAGGGTCCAAAATAGCCTTGCAATTCAGAATGGATTTGTTGTCACTGGAATCTAAGCAGTGTGCACATATTGGACCATATCGTGGGCTATAGGCCTCCTTTTAAACTGAAACTCGGCTATTGGAAAGATAAGATCCATATCTCCAACTTCACTGAAGACCATTTAGTCAATAGATGTTGTTTTAAACATGATTATGAAGCTACAAGTTGGTTTCAATTTTGAAACATGTTCTGCCAACCTTACTTGAGGTAGATGCAATGTTTTTGGAATATCTGGAGTTATAAAAGTCCAAATGGCATGACACCAACGCCAAAATTTTAAGGAGACAATTGTCTACAACTGCCATGAGACCTCCAAGCCAAAATACATCGTTTAGGGCATGAAAATCAGGCTGGAAGTCGAAGTAGAGTTGCTGACTAGAAGCTACCAACCATACACCAACCCACCAACCATGCATCAAGCTACCATATTTGACAATTTTCATGTTTTTACAGCTTGCATTCATATTATTTTTAATTACAAATTGGCTTCTAGGATTAGTATAAATAGAGTCAATCTCTTTGTATTATACATAATTTAATTTGAAGTAAGTTTGAGTATTTGTTTGAAGAAAGTTTGAGTATTTGTGAGAGCTTTCTTTCTCTTTTTCTCCATTCTCTTTAGAATTTCATTTTTGTTTTTTATTTTATGAGTTCTTCCTTCCCATCCATGGAAGGCTAGACTCTTATAATTAATTCAAGGGATTAATCATCTTGATATTTAATTTGGAGATCATGTTTCGCTTGTTCATATTGCTTAATTGTTATTCAAGTTTCTCTTCTTCCTCTTTTGATTTTTATCTAGATTGAATTGCTTAATTTGATTTAGGTGTTAATGTGATAATAGCTTTATTATCATGTATTCAAAGAGGATCACAAAGACAATACAATATATCAAAGCTTTTTGATGGATTGTTTAGCTTGGTTAAATTCCAGATCTTAAGTTAATTTATGTTAGATGGTGCTTACTTTATCTAATCTTGTTTAATCAAATCCTATATGCTTATCTAGTAGAGGATTCTTGGATCATGTTGAGGCTTCTTGATGTGATCTAAGGCCAAGAACATGGTTAGCAATTAAGCGAATTCCTTGTGATCAATGATGGATTAAACTCAAGATCAATAAATTTCCTTGGATTGGTTAATTTGTTAATTACTTTCCTTTAATTCAATTAGTGTATTTGCTTTACAAATCATCAAACCCCCCCTCCAATTTTTAATTATCTTGATCTATTTAAATCTTTATTTTTGGATCCTTGAGAGACGATTCAGTTCATGCTCTATACTACAAAATAGTTTGTGAATCGGTAAATTTTATTATTTTAATGGGTCTCGACAACCTCTTGTCATCCATCATGGGGATCCTATTAGTTCATTTACTATTACTTGCTTTGTAGAATTATTTATGCCCATTAGGGATTTGTGGGGTTTTGGTGCTGAGTACACTTCCTAGGAAGACTTTGAAGTTTTTTCCATTAGAGCTCCTGGGCGTAGGGTTGCTAGAATTTATATAAGGAGACATACTAACTTCGGATGGCTTGCACCCGAAAGGCCCATATCTGAGGAAGATACGGAGGAGGATTCGGAGGAGGACCCTGAGGAAGACCTTTCTTCGTAGGTAAACTTTTATAGCCAGATAGGTAATTGGTATAGTATGTTTATTATTATTTTTTGTTAGTACTTATGATTTGTCTTATGTATTATTGATAAACTTAACAGTAAGTAATATAAAGTATGTGTATTATTCATATCTTGGTATGTATATTATTACTATTATGTTTATTTTATGTTATATCCGCGAAAATAAATTTTGGAACTCATATTTTTGTATACAGAAATTATAAAAGTATTTTTAAACTTAATTTAATATTTCGTTAAATGTAACATCCTACCGAGGGTGTTACAAAAGTCCTTCTTCTTGTGTTTTAGATGATTTTCGAATTCACTCCAAGAAAGGGGAAATTTCTTGAGCAGGAAATTTGCTTGCAGTATCTCACACATCTTCATACCTTCATTTAGGACATTAGCAATCAGGTTCTCATACTCGTGCATTTTCTCCATGATTGGTTTGTCGTTGACCATTTGGAATTGCAACCATTTACCAATAATGTTCTTGCGATTACCAGCTTCATTAGTACCATACTTCTTTTCAAGTGTCTCCCAAATGGATTTTGTAGACTTGCTTGACACAAAGAGATCAAACAGGTTATTTGGCATGTGATTAAGAAGATGACCATGCATTAGTTTGTTGTGTTTTTCATAGTTCTCAGCTGCCTTGGTTGTAGTTTCCATAGCCTTATTGTTTCCCTCAGAAGGAATTGTTGGTGCTTCGTTGAATAGAATGTAGTCAACCTCAAGTTGCTCGAAGAAAATGAGCAACCTTTGCGACCATTGCTTGTAGTTGGTTCCATGAAGGGGTTCGAGCTTTGAGATATCAAGCAAGGCATTCCTATTGAGCAGCAAAGCCATTGGAACAACATAATCAAAAGATAATTTGCTTTCAGATTGTTAGAAAGAATTGGAAGGAATGTTGTGCCGTGGCAATAACCACTGCCTTGAAAGCAAATTCTGGCAGACCTTCGGTGCAACCCGATATCCTGTTTACTCCCCAAGGTTAACACAACGGCGTGTTTGGACTCATGCACTTGAGGCCAGAAAGACGTTGGAGCCTCACAAACAATGCCCAGAAGAACACATAGTATAAGAGAAGAAAAGATATAGAGAAGTGATGGAAATAGAGAAACTTGCTCTGTATACCTCAAGACTCAAGCTAGCAATCCTTATATAGCATACATACAAATAGTCCGTTGGCAGAGAGGTCTATGAATGGTTTTCAATTCTTAATTAAATTCTAATAAAACATATCAGTATAAATGGAAGGTTAATAAAGCCATTTGATTGCAATCAAATATGCCAACGGTAACAAAGCAATTGATAGCCTTTAAAATAACAAAAAGGGGTTATAGAAGAAGAAAGCTAAAAACTGAACGTGTTGAAATTCAAAGGGAAAGAAATAAATAGCACTTAAATGCAATTATTTCTACACTCAACACACAATCACATTCGTCTAACTCTATAAGTTTATGTTATTTTTTTTAATTTGAATTATCTCTTAACCTTTTGGATGAAATGAAAGTATTCAATATTATGTTTATGTAATGTAATATTTGATTTGAAAGAGAAAAGAAGACAAAATATTTTTTTGTTATTGTGCGTAAACGTGATATTTCATAAAATTTTTAAACGTTATTAACTTTTCTTTGAATTAAGGGACACCAATGTCATATCTCAAACAAGAGGGATATCGTATGTAATAGCGCTAACCTCATGAAAGGTCAGTGTAATTTTCCTATAACGGTAAATGTGATATTTCATAAATTTTTTAAACATCGTTAACTTTTATTTGAATTAAGGAAAGCCGGTGTTATGTCTCAAATAAGAAGGATGTCGTATGTAATAAGCGTTAACCTTGGGATGTGCATGTAATTTACCCTATTTTAATTGCTCATCGTCCAATTCCAATTAATTAATGAGAGATTAGTGTGTAAGTTGAGAAAAAAATATTTTATTTTGATTTGTAGATTAAACAAATTAAGTATTAAATTAATAATTTATTTATAATTAATCATATATTAAATATCAAAATAAAAATAAATTATTAATTAATTATATGTAAATTATTAATTAAATTAATTAAATATTTTATTATTTTAATCAACAAATTAAAATAAAATTCTTTTTTTCATGAATCACAATACAGTGTTTTCTGCCCTTATTTAATTACCTTATTGGCTAACTCAGTCTTTTTATTCAGTGTTGTTAAAATTGAACTGGATAGTGAACAAAAAAAGCTTCCGATTCACGTTTAACTGGTTCCACCATCTGGTCAAATCAGATGATATCATAATAACATATAAATATATATATATATATATATATATATACATGACTTATAATATACATTACCAATAATAAATACATAATAAGATTTTGAGGTCTCAACTCTCAAGCCTCAAATCACTCTTAGTTGAGTAGTCAAACGATTGAAAGATGAAAAAAAATTTAGAAGAAAAAAGATCAATTCATATAAAATCGGTTGGTTTACTATTTTTGCCTAATTTTATCTAATTTTGACCGACTTAACCTGGTCCAATCATAAATCATATTAATTATTATAGTGAATATAAAATGGATTCACAATCATAGTTATAAAAATCGGACCGGACCAGTCGGTGAACCGCTGAACCGACCAAATAACCGGTCTGGATAATTAATTGGATTTGGTATGTCTTGGATCCGGTCCGACTCGGTCAGTTTGGATTGAAAACCGATGACTCAGCTGGGTCATGAAATTAAAAAAAAACTCTTAAACTTTTAAAGTCATAATTTTTGACTCATTTGTCCGATTTAAACTAATTATATGTTCATTTTATATAATTTTTCGAAATTTATGTCATGTCGGTCTTTTTTTTTATAATTATTTTTTGAGTTATGATCATTTTAATAAAAATATTAAAATTTTTTTTATGAATTAAAGATTAAAATCTTTTTTTCTTTAAAAGTTATTATTTTTTTTAAAATAAAAATATTTTAATTATTTATAATAATAAATATTATTATATATTGTGTATATTTATATATATATATAAATATTTATTTAATTTTATACAATTTAATTAATAATTTACTAATTGAATTAATAACTCGTTAGGTTAGGAATTCAATGATTACCAGTCTGCGGATTCGAACGGGCGGATCCTGTCCGTTCCGGATAAGATTGCGCTTATTACTGTCCCTCGGACACGCAAGCCAATATAAAGCTGATACTGCAGCACAACAGGTCCAGTCACTCTTCGGTCCAGTCACTCTTTGTAGCTTCTTGGTTTGGTCAAGAACACAGAATTAGCAAAGCAAAACAATGGGGAAAAGAATCTGATTCCAATTGTGATTTTCCTTCTTCTATTCAAATTCATCACCTTCTTTTCCATAATTTAATTGTATATTATTTTATATGCACCCACTCTGCACCTTCTTTGGCCTTTTATTTTATTTTAATATATGGTTATTTAGCTTTCTTCTGTTCTGGCTCTAAGAATAATTTGTATATCTGTTAAATTTTTGAAAATCCCTAGTTGAAGATGCGATGGGAAACTCCTTACCTAAAAAGCGTGACGCTCAATTTTCCAGACACGCTAAAGGGGGAATGTCTTTCACCACTAGCAGCAGAACCTTGTCACCACCACCGGAGCCACCGCTGACGCCGCCGTCAGAGCCACCGCGAGCACCACCCATGTCTGAAGTAGAAACAAGTTTCAAGATGCATGGTTCGGGGCAGAGCTCCGTCGTGGACAAAAAGCTATCCACTAAGAAGAAGTATGCTTTGATTCCTGATAACTTCACTACCCTTGAACAGGTTTGCCGAGCTTACCCTTTCTTTTGATTATTGACGGATAAAAATTATCTAAAGTCATTGTGTTCAACTTCTTGCTGCATCTCTCTTTCTTGGTTCATTGCCTTTGTGATCTGTTTTTCTTTTTTTTGGCAATTTATGGAGAGACTTAGAATTTGAAATGTCTAAGTGAATTATTCAAATTGAAGAGTTGACTGTTAGAAACAATATTTTAAAAAACGGTTCAATCTAGTAATTGGAGAAGAGAGTCGTTCAAATTGATCGGTTAAATTAGTGTTTGAATATATATATATATATATATATATATATATATATATATATATATATATATATATATATAATTAATTATAAAATTCATAAATTATTTTTTAATGTTGCCATTTATTTTATGAAAAAGAAGAATTATAATTTTAAAAATTTCTAATCTAATTTTTAAAAAATTTAAATTGTAAGTTTTTTTTAATAATAAAATTATTTTCTTCTCTTTTAAAAAAAATTTAATTTAAAAATTAATTAACGATCCAACTTATTTTTTATTTATCAGTTTAACCAGATTTTTGCTATGATTTTTGTGATTTAATTGTTTAAAAAATTCTTTAATTAAATTAGAATTAAAAAAAGTTTTGATTTACGGTCCAATCATTCAAATTAAATTAATTTTTAAAACACTTGTTAAAACAGTAAAACTGTAGGAGCGGCTAATGGGTTTTAGGTTTTCTTTGTTTGTGTTATAAGGGTAAAGAAAAATATCCTCTATTAAAGAAATTTAATTTAAGTTGTTTTTTTTATAAATAATATATTACTTAGTAATATTTATAAAATATATTTTTTATTGGTCGACGAACATATTAAAAATTACACTTTTTTACACTAAACGGTGAAAATGTATGGATAACATATTTTTGAATTCAGATTTAGTTATGGTTAGTGTTAAATTACTCGTTATAAATAAACAACACTATTAATAAATCATACACTGTCGATTGACAATTAAGATTTTATTTTCATTTTTGAAATAAATGGCACCAAAGAATTTAGTGCAAAATTATATTATCAATGAATTAAATTATTTTTATTTTTATTAAAATTCTTGATAAAATGTTATTTTATGGTTGATAAATGTAGAACATTTTTCAATTTTTCAATTTTTTTTAAGTATGGCTTACAAGTGTTAAATGTCATTCATTGGTAAGTTAAATAATTAGGATCAGCAACGTCGTTGTGCCTATAACATCAAATGAGAAAAGAAAAAGAGAAAAGCTACGCAAGGTCACTTTTTTTGAGGATAATTATTATTGCTCAAACGAAGAGATAAAGAACGAGTCAAGGTGCATTAGGTCCCGAGCGGAGTGAATATCTCGTTGAGGGGGAGTTCTATGGAATAGGATATTAAAACGAACGAGCAACACTTATTTTAATTTTTTAAAAATATAAGTGACGATAAATTAATTTTTTAATATTAATTTTTGATATTAAATTAATTTTTTAATGTATTTTTAATATTAAATTAATTTTTTAATAACATAAAATAATTTTTTAAAAAATTAATTTAATATTATATAATTATTAAAAAATTAAAAAATAAAAATAAAAATAAAAATAAGTGTTTATTTTAAAAGAACCTCACTGAGGTCAGGTAACTTTTCATTCACATGTCTCCTTGGAATTTATAAAATTTTAAGTCTAGCTTCGTGCTTCACGTGGTAGCTATATGTCCTTTTTTTGGTACAGCTGGCCATATGTCTTTTAAAGTAATAGATTATGAGTTTAAATTTTTATGTCACTATTGTACCATAAATTACTTAAAGGTATAGATTACTTTTTAAGTATAAAATTATCAAAATAAAAAATACATTATATATATATTGATAAAGATAAATTGATAAGTTAGACATAAAGTGCATTTTAAGAACTAAAATATATTTTAGATTTTTTTTTTATCAAACACTAACTTAAACTCAAAATTAATTTTGAAAAAATATGCGATTTAACGATGTCATTTGTGGAAATAAATAAGAGTTTCCTGCATAAGCAGTTATTGCTATTGTTCCGATTTAAGTTGCGATAGGTACTATTTTACAAGAATTAGCGATGATAGCAATCGTTGAAGAAGACTTGTATTGTCTTATGGTCTCTGATAGTGTTATATATATATATATATATATATATATATAAGGGCCATCATTAAAAAGAATAAAATTTAAATATTTACATACTTCTCTTGCTAGATTAAAAGATCATTGGCTTTGTATTAATTAGAATTACTAGGCATTATATTTCATTTTAGTCCAACAAATACCTTTAAAATTTTACATGTTGATATATTTTCTAACTAAATGATGTTATAAAGATTTAATAATATTTGATCACAAAGAGAGAGAGAAAAAAGGCAACATCTTCATGATTTGAAATTGGTTCCGTCTAAGTTTTACTTTTCATATAGAAGTTAATACTTGAAAGAGAGTTATTGACTATAACAAAAATAATAATAAAAAGACCAACAAAATTGTAAAATGAAGTCTTGCTTTTGTAAAATTAGGTCACGAGATATTTTTAATGAGATTTTAGAGTAGGTAAAAGTCTGGGAGTTTAGTTTGTCAAACGGAGTTATACATTGTGGGTGTAAAATGAAGTATTTATATTTATATTAATAAGGAAAAATTTAATTTTAAGTGTTTTTATGACTTAAATTTTAATCTTTTAAAAGAAATTGTAGTTAGTGCGTAATTTACGAGAATTTATTTAGTTTGAATAAATTTTCTTTTCAGTTTTCAAATAAAATAAAGTGTATGAACTATGCAAATATATGTTTTTGAAGAATCCTTTGATTGGTGGACGAAAATAAACGAATATTCTACAGTATCACTTTTGTTTTGACAAATACAGTATCATACTTTAGAAGCTGTTTTTTTTTCTAGAATAAAAAATGATGTCCATGTAAAAAAAAAAAAAGGTGATGTCGCAGTCAGTTTCTTTTAATTTTATTTTGAATTTATTATTTTACACTATCAATACATTATATATTATAATAAGCGTTCTGATCTTATTTATTAATAATAAAAATTTTCATTAAGAATTATTAATTTAAAATTATTTATTTTCATCATAATAATTTAGGGTGACATTAAAAGAGAGGGTTCTTTACTCTCAATTAAAAAAATATTTTTTATTTTAAAATAAAATATAAATAATATTTAAAATTAAAAAACTTTTAAGGTATGATAGAATCATAGAACTCCTTCATTAATAAATTACTTTATTTTACAAAATAATTAATTCCAGTCTCTAGCATGTTTCTTCAAGAGAAGACTATGATTGGCAAAGGCGACGTCAACGCGTTTTCCATCATTTCGAAGTGAAAAGTAGTAATGTCTCGACTGTGAAGCATAAACTACAATCGAGAAAAAAAGTAAAGTCATTGAGAGTCCAGATCTAGTGGTTGGGAATTAAATAACATAAAATAAAAGCTCGCAAATTGCAACTAACATAAGAATTTAATACGATATATTTGGTAGGAAGAAGTTTTAGTCAATAAATAAATAAAAATTTTCTTCTTTTTTTCCTTTTCAAAGTTTCTTTTACAAACGATTAATGATATTTATACAAAAAAATTTTCTCACAATACCCTTACAAAAGTTCATACAAGTCATTAAATTAAGTTTAGATTCTACTATAACTTTTTTTAACTTGATCCAAAGGCTTGTATGGACTTTTATAAAGATTTTGTGAAGAAATTTTTTGTGTAAGTATTATTATTTTTTACAAAATACTAATTTTTTTTTTAAAGATAATATTTATGTTGTACTAGCAATTAATATTGTGATAAACAATTAAGTTTTTCTTTTTATTAAATAAAATTTAAAAGAGGAGAAAACTAGATATTGTAAAAAGAAAATAAAAAGAATAAAGAAACTGAGAAAAGAAAGAAAAGGACGAAAGACAGTGAGGTGAACGGGGCTTGCAGGTAGGACCAGACAACTTATTTCATACGCAACAAGGAAAATAAATATAATAAAGATGCAACAATAATGTAGTTTGAATAAAAATTTAGCATGAATCACGTTACATGTTCATTGTTTTTGGTGACCCACATGCACACCTTGCACAAGTATGCTTTTTTTATTTTTTATTTGTTTATGTCTATGTGGGACCACCTTGTGAAGGTGTGACACGTGTGTTGGTGCTAATACATATCACAAAAAAATTATGGATGTGTCATTACAAATTGAATATCATTGACATATATGACTTTAGGGCACTGTTTTTTATTTTTTGCTAAATAATTATGAACATTTGGACTCGCATTATTCACATTAATGTTATGTGAGAACTGAGAAGTTTTGATTTATCTGTGTGCTTATACAACTAGTTGTGTAAGGATCAAATTTTGCTGCACTATAAACATGAATGGCGTGCGTTTCAATAGTATGTAGTTATAATTGTTCATTAGATTTCAAGGGATTGGAGCTATAAGTATTGGTTATGCACAATCATGATTATTCTATTATGTAAGTTCCATTAATATATAAAAGAAGTGATCATGCTTCTCTTAAGTTGAAATAAAATTATTAGAAGTTTCAATAAAAAACGAAAATTATTAAATCCAAATTTCAGTGACTAGGTTAAGATTTTATATTTCCATTAAGCATGTTAATTGTGTGAATGTCAAAATGGTACTATAGTAGACAAAGGGTAGACAAAGAGGAAAGCAACAAGTCTTGTTAGCATTCTTATTTTCATCATTTTGTATGTTAAAAGTCTTAGGGTATAGGATAGGAATTGATTAAAGGTAGTTAATGCCAAACCATTTTCTACCATTCCACCATCCTCCATTAGTTTTACATGTATGTTCCCTTTTTCTGTCCATTTTCTTCTCCTAATTGAATGTTGACCAATCATTTAAAAAATTACTCTCTCTTCATTGGCAATAATTTTTTTCTTAATTGTTATTTTTTTACTGAATTATCATTATTAAATTCGAGGAAAAAATAAAAAAAATAAGGAACAGGAAAAGGTAACAAAAGATTTGATTCCCCTCCATTATGCTTTTTTCATAGTATGATACACATGTTGTGCAGGTCAAGCTTACCATAAACACAACGTAGACTTCGTTTTGCGTCTTTGGCATACATATTTCCTTTTAAATCCCCATGTAGGGCTATAGCAGTTTTGGGCTGTTTTGATTTGTCATAAAAAAGAAAGAAGAAACATAAAGATAAGGTGGACCTTACTTTTAAAAAATCACACTTTAACTTCCATTTAAAAGATATGTACACAAAAATACGTGTTTTGATATTGGTAACATCTATCACTGGCCACTCTTAACTAACTTTTGTTTAATTTTTTTAATATACTCTTCATTACATAATTATTCCTTATTCCTAGTTAAACTAGTATACAAAAGAAAAAAAAATATAGAAAAAAGAGAGAAGAGATCTCATAAAAGTGAAAGTAATTAAGGTAATTAGGAGTTTAAAAACCTTAAAAGTAGTTTTTTAAATCAACTAATCTTTATAATTAATAATGTAAAATTTAAATAATAAATATAGGAATAATAATGAGAAATTTGATAACTAAAAACAAGGCACTGCTATTTAATGAAAGATATTTTTGAGAAAATAAAATAAAAAATTAGTTAGAGAAGAGTGAACTAATATGAGTGGCAATAGATGCACTCTTAACATTTTGTTCTAATGTTTAGTGTGAAAAATATTTTTTCTAACTTGTCTTATTCCGTATAAAAAGTTCATTTTTAAAAAAATGTTTTTTAGGTTTAGTACGTATAATGCTCAAAGAAAAATGTTTTATAATGTATAATTGAAATCTGTTAGGGAAGAAAAATAAGCTTTAAATTCGACAAAGGAAAAAGAAAAAAATGATAAATTCGACAAGTGGATGAATTTGAAACATTACAGGTGTTGTCTGTCGGATGATTGGTCTTTGTCGAAAAGATCCATTTTGCCAAGGGTAGAAAATACTACAAGTGTTGTTTGTCGAATGATAGCTTTCGTCGATAAGATTTATCAGATTTCTTTATAACATTTAAAATTTTGTATGTCAAATATGTGGCTTAACTGCCATATATACGTGTCTGTTTCTTAGGAGTTAGTTATTTTCTTTGGTTTGCATATAAATATTAGGATTTACAATATAATAAATGTTGGTTTCCGGATATACAATTCTAATATCTCACTCAAGCAGATCAAAGGATTTAATCCAAGTATGCCTTCTGCTTTCATTTTAAGATATTTACTTTAATGCAATGTTCTTCTACAACTCCTTTATTTTCAGCTTTGTTCTTTAAATTCCTTTACATTTCATTGTACTATTACTTGCATTAATTTATTGCTTTTCTTCTATTTTCTGCAATTTACATTATTTTGCATTGTTTTTTTTCGTTGCATTTTATAGTTTTTACGAAGTTTAAATTCTTTCTTTTTCCTATACCAAGTTTAACAAATTTTATCATTTAACTTTAGTTTGATTTCTTAAAAAACATTTTCTCACAAGATTACCACATAAGTCGAAACCTGCATTCGACTGATAAATAAGTATTTGGTTGTTGGAGTTTGCATTTACAAAATTTCACCATAAACAAATTGGCACGCCTAGTGAGATGAGTTTAGAGTAACTCGTAGTGTCACAGACCTTTATCTTATAAGAGGTTCATTATATGAGTTTAAGAAGTGGAAGGTTTATCCATTCTTCCCCTTCTCAGAACATGTGAAACATGACTAGTGCAAATAATCAGGCATTGAATGCACCAGCGGCTGAAGTTACAGTGCTGCCTTCTACCGGTGTTAGTTCAGGCCTTATGGTTGATGAAGTAGCAACTGGTGCTCTTCGGAGTAATCCAGTGTGAGAATAAATAATACCTGGAACAAATAATCGCCAAGTCAACCAAGCAACCAGAGTGTGATGAATTCAAACTCAAGGTTTGTACCATAATATGATTTGCCACCTAAATATGTGCCTCTTGTGATGGCACAGATGGGACTTGTCAGCACTTTGGCCGCCGTAGGCCAAACAGAGGCCCCTTTAGCCCAACCACAAATTAGTTCAGCCCTAGTAGGTTTCAATGGTCAATGGGCAGGAGTTGCATGCTTTAGTCATCCGACTCCTTTCAGACAAGAAAGGATGAATCTGGGACCAATATTCCCAAATATGTCGAGGGATATTCCTCAAAACATAACAGGGCTGACTGTGAACTCTTTGGCTAGTTTTTGACAACAAATGGATGAGAGCAACCATGAAATGGTGCATATGTTCACTCAACAAATAGGTGCAGTGATTACATCGATCATAGAGATGACTAATAATTCTTGTAATGCATTGGCCCAACAAATGGCCAGGCTGAATCAAGCCATGATGATAGAAGATGTGGCCAATGTTAACGCAGAAGTGAATGTACCCCAAGAAAATGTCGAACCAAACTAGCAAAATCCTGGTCAAATGGGCGAAAATGATCAACCACGCTTGGAACATGGTAATGTCCACGTGCTCCGTCGGGGAGATGAAGATCAAATGGCTAGAAATGATTTAGCCATGAGATTGCTTCAACGAAACCTCAAGGGGCAACAGGCAATGTGAACCAAGTGGTAGAATAAGTTCTGAATAGGTTTGGGTTTAACGTTGATTATGCCAACTAACCCTATTTTGTTTCAGCCTTTCCTGATTAGGTACAACAGGCAGAGTTGCCAAGAGGAGTTAAAATTCCTAAACTTTCTAAGTTTTATGGGGAAAGTGGGGAATCGACTGTCGAGCATATTGGCCGATATACCATAGAAATGAGGGAATTGGCCACTATAGAAGGCCTCAAAATGAGATTCTTCCCTTGTTCTCTTACAAAAAATATTGTTCTTGGTTCTCAACGTTGAGGCCAAACTCAGTTTATTCTTGGATTCAACTAGAGAGGAGTTTCCATAATTAGATTTTTAGGGGAGATTTGAAAGTAGGACTCACAGACCTCTTTAATATAAAAAGAATGTATAACAAAACTATGGATGATTATCTTGCCAGGTTTTGATAGATGAGGAGTAGGTGTTTTACTCTTATACCTGAGATGGAAGTAGTGAAAATTGCCTCAGGAGGTTTGGATTATTACATAAGAAAGAAATTAGTTAACCAACATTTGGTTGATCTTGCCCAACTAGGAGAAAAGGTTAGGCAGATAGAACAACTAAAAGTTGAAAAAGTGCAAAAACAAAAAATTTCTTAAAAGGGAAAAAGTGGCGTTTGTCGGATTAGAAGAATTTGATAATGAAATTGAGGACAGTGATGACAAATTTGAGGTTAACATCGCTGAACTCCAAAAGGGTTCTCCTTATGTATGCTTGACTTTGCAGCCTACACGGAATAAGGAAAAAATGAACTATGTTAATAAGAAAACGTATATATTTCACGTAACGAAAACCGATAAGACATTTAATTTACTATTAAAAGATAAACAAGTTAAACTGTCGGAAGGTCATAGGCTTTTAAGCCTCATGAGATAAAGGACCGAAAATATTATAAGTTTCACAATAATTTCGGTCAAGTTACTGATGAATTTATTTGTTTTAGGGACTTGATTCAAAAAGCTTTAATGGACAGACGTTTGAAATTTACTGATAAGCCTAAGGCGGACATGAAAGTCGACATAGATCCGTTTCAGGCTGGGGTTTCGTATGTCAAACAACAAATTCTGTTGAATATTGGAATGCTTAACATAAAGAATTTGCAAGAATTGATGTTGACATGAAGGATGCATTGGACACATATTCGAAACTAGGAGAATCCCTAGATGCGTTCCTTCAGAGGAAGAAGGAAAGCGGTAAAGAGAGGTTATGTCTAAGGTGTAATGCAGTATATGATGAACTTGCTGCAAAGAAAGAGGACGAGGTTCGACAGGGTAATTTTCAAGGTAAGAGAAAGGTTTTCAACAGAAAAGGTTGGAAATCTCATCGACCATTTTATACTCCAAAACGAAGGCCGAGTTATTTCCCCAACGCTAATAGCAATGATTGGTTGGTTGAGAAGCCTGGTGAGTTAGTGGGAAGCAATTCATGTCCCAAGGACTACGTGGGCCAATCAGGACTAGAGTACCGCCTACTAATGTTGCAGTCGACAGATGGGCAAAAAATTCTGCAATGGCTACTCACCTTGAGCTTTGACGAGAGGTGGTTGCCAAGAAGAACAGATTTCAAAGAAATCAACCAATTCTAGAGTGGTGCTGGGCCATCAAAACCTTTGTTGATGTCAAAAGTCAGAAAAAGAGGCTGCAAAGGTTAAGGCAAGCTCAGAAAAGGAAGGAAATTGCTGCGGGTTTAGTAATTAAAGAACAGCTTGATTGGTTTTTGTTGAAATTAGAACCCGAAGATGAAGAGTTAAAATTTGTCTTTCTCCTGACAATGTCGAAAGAAAATTTTTGGGGGGCTTATGTTAGGAAAGAAAAATAAGTTTTAAATTTGTCAAAGGAAAAAGAAAAAATGATAAATTCGACAAATGGATGAATTTGAAACATTATAAGTGTTGTCCGTCGGATGATTGGTCTTTTTCGAAAGGATCCATTTTGTCAAGGGTAGAAAATACTACAAGTGTTGTTCGTCGATGATAGCTTTCGTTGAGAAGATTTATTAGATTTCTTTATAACTTTTAAAATTTTGTATGTCGAATATGTGGCTTAATTGCCATATATCCGTGTCTGTTTCTTAGGAGTCAGTTATTTTCTTTGGTTTGCCTATAAATATTAGGATTTACGATGTAATAAAAGTTGGTTACTGGATATACAATCCTAATATCTCACTCAAGCAGATCAAAGGATTTGATCCAAGTATACCTTCCGCTTTCATTTCAAGATATTTACTTTAATGCAATGTTCTTCTACAACTCCTTTATTTTCAATTTTGTTCGTTGTATTATTACTTGCATAAATTTTGTTGTTTTTCTTCTATTTTCTGCAATTTATGTTATTTTGCACTGTTCTTTTTCGTTGCATTATACAGTTTTTATGAAGTTTAAATTCTTTCTTTTTCCTGTACCAATTTTAACAAATTTTATCATTTAACTTTAGTTTGATTTCTTAAAAGACATTTTCCCACGAGATTACCACATAACTCGAAACCCGCATTCGACTAATAAATGAGTATTTGTTTGTTGAAGTTTGCATTTACAAAATTTCACCATAAACAAAATCCAATTGAAAAAGGAAACATGATCACCTACTCTTAAGGGGTATTTTTCTAAACAAATCAAATAATAAAAACTTTACATTAATATTTTCTTAAACATCATATCAATAAGTTTAAGTATTATAATGTCTTTTTTTATTCAGTAAAAGATTATGGAAGAATTCTAAAGATTAATGTAGGCCAATCATTTAAATCTGTTGGTCGAATTGTATAACCTCACAAAAATAATTCACATGCAACAATATAAAATATTTAAAATCATTTATGAAATATTGAGTTTCTTTTTAAAAAAGATAATGGTCGGTCAGTTCAATGGGATGAATCGGGCTGTCCAATCGAATTTCGATTGGTCCAAAGTAGTTTGACCATGAATTTAGTTATAAGATTAAACCATAATCGCCTAAGTGTTCAGTTCACGGTTAGACCGATCGGATCGTCTGGTCTGGTTTAGTTCTAACAACAATGATAAAAATGCGGCAAAGAAATAATATAACGTACCTAACTTAAAATAAAGGTGTCACACATATATCTCCCTCTATAGATTTTTTTTTTAATTTTTAAAAAAACTAATCACCATGATAAACCAACGCACAAGACTTTTCTGTAAGTCAAAACAGAATCCACCATCAACCAGTGTTGATTCCATTCATGCACCTCCTAGGATCCTCACAAGATGATATTCGCCACCCTCTTTTTAGCCTCTTCCACTTTCTTCTTCATCTCCATCAACTCTAAACTCTCACAATCTTCCATTTCTCATTTCCACAACACTTGTCATTTTTAAAATTTCTTATAATGAAACTGATTTGCCAAATCCCGCCAAAATGATCTTAATCGAACTCTTTTATCCCACCAAGCAAGTCAGAATTATAGAAGCAGTATTTATCAGTGAATTTCAGTGGGTATTGTCACCTACCCTAAGCTATTGTCACTTTTTTTCTTATACAGGTTACAACTTCCTTGAGGAAAGAAGGTTTAGAATCATCAAATCTTGTCCTTGGAATTGATTTCACTAAAAGCAATGAATGGACTGGTAAGTGGTAGTGCATGAACATAACTTAACCGAGTGATTCCATGGTACATTGCGATCTATATAAGATGCAATGAAGCCATGATTGAGAACTAAAATTGGCATAGAAGTGGTTTCTGGTTGACACTAAAGTACGGGTTTTGGTTATTATTTCCTTTTGAAATGATTGCTTTTTGACTGTTCGCTTATGAAGCCAATGCATCCATGTCATTGAAGGAAGAATCTCATTCAATAATAAAAGCCTGCATGCTATTGGAGATACACCTAACCCCTATGAGAAGGCCATCTCTATTATTGGCAAGACTTTGGCTCCCTTTGATGATGACAACATGATTCCTTGTTTTGGCTTTGGTGATGGTAAGGCCTAATCCTTAAAGCAGAAAATGTATAAAAGAAAGTTATAGTTTTTCCAATTAACATGTGGTTCAAGTGCCATCTTTGTGCAGCTACCACTCATGATTATGAAGTGTTTAGCTTTCACAGTGATCATTCACCTTGCAATGGTTTTGAGGAAGTTCTGACTTGCTATCAAAAAATAGTTCCAAACTTGAAACTTTCAGGTCATTATCATCTTTAGCTTTTAGTGTTGTTCTTATTGCAGTCAGTTAGTTCAATATGCTGTAATTGCTAGTTAAAGACTGTTTTCTGTGTTGGAAATGTCCAAGTATGCCCATAATCTTTTGCTTAAGAGTCATGTCTGAAGGAATATTTGCATTTTGTTTGAAGGACCAACTTCTTATGCTCCGGTGATTGAGGCTGCAATAGACATAGTTGAGAAAAATCATGGCCAATTCCATGTGTTGGTTATTGTTGCGGATGGCCAGGTATATAATGTTACCTGTGTATGTGTGTGTGCTTGTGACTCTCAAATCTTATTTGTATAGTTTTGCTCGATTTGAAGGTTACAAGAAGTGTCAACACTGACGATGGAGAACTCAGTCCTCAAGAAGAGAAGACAATCAAAGCAATCGTTGATGCAAGGTAGATATGGCGAATTGATAATTATACTGCAACCCTAAATGCGTATCAAGTTTGTTTGTAATAAAGTAAAAACTCTCCCTTCTAAAAAAAACCCAATGAATTATCAACAAAGATGGAAGTTAGCCTCAGTTACAACAGAAGTATCATTATCTTGTCTCCCATGTTAGATTAAAATAAAACAACATGCAGCTGCTTAATCAAACATTAATTTCTGTTTTATACTTCTTAACTTCTGCTACCAGTTCATATCCGCTTTCTATTATTCTGGTTGGAGTTGGTGATGGACCTTGGGAAGACATGAAAAAGTTTGATGACAAGATACCGGCACGGGATTTTGACAATTTTCAGGTATTGCAAGAGTAGCAGAAAATTGAGTGGCATTACCTATTTGCATTCTTTGCCATCACTTTGTAACATTAAATCACATTTCCTCTTTGATGCAGTTTGTTAACTTCACTGGCATTATGTCTAAGAACGCAAGCCCCTTTGAGAAAGAAGCAGCTTTTGCTCTGGCTGCTCTCATGGAGATACCCTTCCAATATAAAGCAGCCATTGAACTTGGACTACTTGGGTGGGTTCCTTATACATTAGGAATGTTTTTAGTCAACCAAACATAGTAATCATCATTCATCTATTCCCAATAACATTTTTTCAAAACTTGAACCAAATGCCTCCTTTAGATCCATTATGATGAAAGATTTCTTTTAAAACAATGTGGTTTTCTTTCAGGTGAACATTTGATAGAATTTGCTGTTTAATGATTAATTTGTTTTTCTTCTTCTCTCTGTGTTTTGGACAAAAGTCATGCAACGGGAAGGGCAAAGAAAATAGTTCCAAGACCTCCTCCAGTTCCCTATTATCGACCTGTAGCACCTGCTCGTGTACTGAGCAATAAGCCAGCATCCATGGAAGATGAGCGAAACCAAATGGTATATATGACTTTTCCTAGAGTGCTTCAGTATATTTGCTCCTTTATCAATGCCTAGTAAGTTTAAAAATTGAGTACAAGAAAACAAGTAGTTTTTTCTTTATTATTACTGGTACGAGTAGAAAAAAAGTACAGGGTAGAGAAAAACAAACCTGTAAACAAACAACCAGAAAATGCCTAAACACATATAGATTTTATTCTGCACTTGAATACAAATTGGTTAACAACTTAGCAAGTATAGGTAATACTATATGTTCATTGCTCTAGTACAGAGTTATTGAAATTGCCTGATGATTTGTGTTTTTATCCAATGAAATTATGTAGGTCTGCGCTATTTGTCTGACCAATGGAAAGGATTTGGCCTTTGGATGTGGTCACATGGTGAGCCTCATTAAATTCATGGTCTCCTCTCCTTTCTCTTCTATTGTTAGTTTTATGATTTTAAACAATCTTTTGGAACGCAGACTTGCAGAGATTGTGGATCCAGATTAAGCAACTGTCCCATATGTCGGGAGAGGATCACCAGTCGTCTTAGGGTGTTTGCAGGGTAATTGTAGAATGGAAATTAGTCATGTACATTGCATACTTTGTAAAAGAAGATTGCTGTCTAGGGTTGATGGTGTGGCTTTAAGAGAGCTGATAAATGGACATGGATTTTCTTAAAAAGATAGCTTGGCTTAAGAGTGGAGAAAATTGTACATGGATTTGTGCGCTGTTCTATTTGGTTCGTGTCCCTGGTGTTTGAAGAAGTTGATTTCAATTGCTAGCTGTACATATTGTTTATACTTTGCTTCTTCTGTTTTGATGGATTGACAAGATATCCATTGGAATCCCACAGTATTTGTGGTTATATTCTGCAAGTTAGTAGAACTCAGCTAATAAGAAACCAGAGACTTGAATTTATGGAAGAGAACTTACCTTTTCTCCAAAGCCCATATGGTTCATTTTATTCCGGAAAGACACGTAATGTTAACATTTCCATCAATTGTAAGTCATCTCAAGCAAAATTAGTTGTTCAAACTTTTGTCATGTCAATTAAGGAGTAAACATACCAACAAGCCATCTTCATAACTAATTCGATGTAGTAGATTAATTCAAGTATAGACCTCTAAATTTTCACGTTTTCCAAAATAACGAAATATGCTAATTTCCAATGTCAATGACAATTAAACATTTAATATAGTAAAAATGTTGCCTAGTTACTAAAGAGACCAGTGTCACTAAAAATTCAGTGACTACATCTTTTGTTTTTTGGTTTTTTTTTTTTCTGGTTAAAGTTTACTTCTTATTTTTTTATTTTTTATTGTTATATTGGAGTTGCAAACACCTTTAGGAAGGAGGAAAGATTAAATGGTAGAGGATCGAACTCTTGTCATTAACATCACACTAAAATTTTAAAACTTGGGCATGTGCCAATTGAGCTACAAATTTGTTTACGATGTTTATGTCTTTAATGGTACCAAAAAATTGCTTGTCTCAAAACTAAAGCCAATTGTTTACCATGTATTACCACATATGATTAGTTGGTTAGTTATTGTTGGTTATGATTAATTAAATAATTAGTTACATCTCTACTAGTATATAAGTCACTTTGTAGCTCTCTTGTAATCAACTTTTTCATAACTTCCTCATTTAGTAAACTTCACTTTTACTCTTATCTCAATTTTCTTTTCTCTGGGATCATGTTTTTCAACATGATAATTTTCAATACTGATAATATTGGGCTAGGGCCCATTATCACCCCAAGGTAACCGTTGGAGGACTCAGTCAACGGATTAAGGCATTAACTCCAAGATCCTAAGATTTACGCCAAAATAAGGGGCATGATCAAACGAGGAAATATCCACTTCCCTTCTCACACTCCATGTATAAAAAGGGAGGTCAACCCCCAGGTACACACACATAATACTTACCCACCTTTTACAAAAATTGACTTGGGCGTTGGAGTGCCATTGCATGTACCCCCCACTTCGGAGAACACTTTAATAACTCGGAGGAATGCACATTGATATCAGAACTCACCACCAAGGAGATCGGTCATTAACATTGGCGCCTCCTGTGGGGATTCTGTAATTGCATTCTCACCACCACAATGGTTTCTAGACCAACCACCAGGCAAACAACTCGCAATCGACCTCAGAATAATAACAATGGCCAACCCACTCCAACCATAGATAACCATCCTCCACCCTTTCCAGATTACGAAGTGCTTCTCGAGCACATCCAAAGCTTCAAGTCCAGATTGAGAAGCTCAATAAGGGCCAATAAAAAGAAGGTATGGTTAACAATAATGATTGTGCCTTTAAACAACCCTCACCCTTAGCCAAAGAGACCATCGACAATACCTGGAATGCTAAAACCACCACAACCAAAACCGCCTCCTAAGCTGGCACTTACACCTTCAGCTACCTCGTTTTCAATTTCAAAATGTGTGTAACACTACCCAAGAGTTTTCGATCCTCAGCCAACCTTGACCCCATGATGATCCACAGGAGCACCTAAACGCTTTTAGTTTGGCCATATTTCTCACGAAAGCCTCAAACTCGATCATGTGCCAAACCTTATTCATGAAGTTTTTTTTTGCTGATGAGTCCATTTAGATTAAAGATCACCCATAATCTGTGGCCTTCCACTCCACTCCATCATGGCCATTATTCGGTCGCCTTTCATGAATTCATTGGGTAAAGAAGCCACCAACCAATCTCAATGACCTGAAGGTGAGATCAAAAAGATTTATTAACTTGGAAGAAGTCACAAAAGCTAAAAAGTAGGTTGAGAAAGACAACAAGAAAAGGTTGGACAATCCATCCAAGCAAAGGGAAGAGTAGAAGAAGTCAAGACAGGATCTACCTCGGGAGAGTCAAGGGCCCCGTGAAGGCTGATTTACTGAGTATACTCCCCTCAATGTCCCTCGACAGAAAATCCTGGAGGGATGTGAGTGACTGATAAATACTATTCACACACATTATTAATCTCTTATATTTAATATCTTACCTCCTTCTTGTGCTTAATTGATTGAATTTGGTCATATTTTATAGGTTTGGATTTCAATTGGGCTTAATTGTAATTTTAAGCATTAATGAATCTAACATTGTCTATGTATTTTAGGCATATCTTCAGTTCTAGACATATAAAAAATATGAATCTTACCTTATAGGAAATATAAAAGGCAACTTTACAACTTTGATGAAGATCTCAAGAGCTGAATTGGATATCTAGTGGGCCATATTGGGCCTAGAAGACAGATCAAGGGTGCTATCTCTAGAACCTGACTCGCGTGCAGTAAATGAGCCATAACTTAGGCATGAGATGTCCAGTGGAGCTGAAACCAATTCCTAAAATGCAATGCCACATTTTGGAGATGGAGGAAGAGTCATCCTCCAGCAAGGTTCCCTTCATTCTAGGGAGACCTTTCCTCAAGACAACACATACCAAGATAAATGTGCATTCTGGAACCCTTTCCATGGAGTTTGGTGATTCAATTATAAAGTTTAATACTTTTTATGCTATGGAGGAGCATTTTGTTTTTCATCTTGATTTAATTATTGATTTGGTTGATGATGTATGTAGTGAGATGTGTACTGTTGGTTTTACTAAGTTTGTTGACTTTGATGAGTCCGCTTACTGTACTAGCTGTGATGGTGTTGTGTGTGCTAGGATTGCCGCATGTTTGAGTGTTGATAATTTTGTTGCATCAGATTATATAGATTTTTCAGTTTGTGCAGTAGGTGAAGATGTAGTAGATTATGCAGAGGTGGTGCAACCTACTAGATTACTTCCTTCAGTAGTGCAGCCACCAAATTTGGAGTTGAAGCCCTTACTTGCGCATTTGAAGTATGCATACCTAGCAGAGAATGAGCGACTTCAAGTAATCTTAGCAAAGAACCTCCTTGCTAAATAGGAGGTGAGGTTGTTACAAATTTTGAAGGAGAATAAAAAAGCCATTGGTTGGACACTTGCGGATATATCTGGCATTAGCCCTTCCACTTGCATGCATAGGATCTTACTTGAGGATGGAGCTAAACCAATGAGGCAATCCCATAAGAGATTGAATCCTCTCATTCTAGGTGTGGTGAAGAAAGAGGTGACTAAGAGGATGTAGATTAGTCTTAATCCAGTGAAATTCTTGTAAATTGCAGTTTAGGGTTTGCTGTATAAGGCGGAAGACAGAACATGAAAATGATATTTTTATTTTCCCTCAGTTTGTAGTTTTTAAATTTCTCTCTCCCTCTTCTCTCTTCCTCCATAAGCTTCCTTGGAGTGCAGCTATGGAATGCTAATTGTTCTTGATCAATCCTTGAATCCAGAGGACAATTCAATTTTGATCTTGAGGCTTTGCTTTGAAATTTCAAATTTGAATGTTATATTGATTGAATCTATCTTCTTTTCTTGTTTCTTAATTTGATCTTCATGATTAGAGATTTCTGTTATGATGAGATCTGATTGGATCTATATTCTGATTGAAGATTGTGATAGGATCTCGGTTGATTAATCTTGATTTTGTCATAGGAGGATTAGAGATTAATACTTGCAGATTTGTTTGCATTTGTTGATTATAATTCTGGTGATTAGATTAGTATTGTTTGCTTGAATTTTGTGATTACAGAATTGTGTATATCTTTTACTAGTCGAATTCTATATGATAATCTAATAGAGGATTGTGGATTTAATGTAGAGATATCAGTTATAACCGGATCAATAAATCAATAAAAGTTTATGCACATTTAGCGGTAGATGATAGGTTAATCGAATTATTTAATGGATCTCTTGGATTGATTATTGTCTAATCTGATTTCTTTACATTTAATTGCTTTCACTCATATTAAAACACCTCTAATTCACATTCATCAGATTGATTTTGTAATTTTTCATCCTTTGGGAGACAATTTGGGTTATTCCTTATACTACAAGCTAGTGTAAGATTAATTCAGTAATTTGGTTGAGGTCGACACTCGAATCAGCGACCTACATGAGGAGTTGTATGACTTGATATCGTCAAACGCCCCCAGTAACAAAGTGATTATAAAGATAGCTAATTGACATATTGCAAATCATGCGGAGAGATATGAGTGACCTAGATAAGATTTGTCCCTCTTACTTAAGATGAGCAATATCTTTGGGCCCCTTGATTAATAGAGATTGCAAAAAGCATAGTGGTACTCAAATGAGTCAATATGAGATATTGATCTCATTTTTCATAATAAGTCTACTCGGAGATCAAGAAACCAAAGATTGAACTTTACAAGGTGACACGTTCCATGCCTTGTGTTCAATTGTGATATCTGGACAAAGGGATTGGACTACACGGAAAGGATATGTCAAATCTCTAACATTCATATTACTTGAGTAACAGTGATGTATTGCTAGATACTGTTGATTGTTTGTATTGCTAAAATAAGATTTTAGTATTACTATCAACGTAATGGGAACCTACAGGGTCATACACTTTGAATAGATCAAAATTAGGATTTAATATTCGTGAGATGAATTTAATTAGGAATCCAATTATGACTTGAGCTCCTAGATAACTGATTGGACATATAGTTAGGCTAAATGGGCAAACTGAATGGATGAGCCTACACATAATTCTGACCTATGTCAAGTTATAAGTAGGGACATCAATGCTCTTTAGACTCACTGATGACGGCTACCCTAGCTATATATATATATATATACATGCAACAGCCGCTACAGAGAACACAAACTACAGAGATCTGAAAACGTTTTAGAAACCCTAGTTGTCAGTCCTTGACAGTGAGAGTGAGAGGAGCACGAGGCCCCTCCTCGCAGCTAGCATGTCATGACCTGATCATAGGCCATGACTGGCGCACAAGCTAAATCAACTCAACACTTACCTAGCCTGGCAAGCCTAGCTAAGAATGCTAAAAAAAACCACTGTAAAAACATAGAAATGAGCTCCCAAAAATTCGACAGAGTCTCTCCTAAAAAGCAAATAAACCAAATTTAAATTTACCTAAAAAACAGTACAAATCTAAAAAATTTCAGCAAACATAAGTCTCTCTAATGCACCAGCTATACATATATGTATATACAATCAAAAAATTGTTTTATAGAATGTTACACAACTAGGATAACCATATTATATACAACTCAATAGAATTTATAGCATTATCCCCTATAGCTGTAAAATACTGGAGTCAAAATACAACACTAATCAGTAACAATGATGGGGGAATACCAAAAGACAAATAAGCTTGGGGAGAACAACAAATCCCAAGAACCAGCTACTTAGCTGTTTGCGAATTTGAATTAAAAAAAATGAATGGAATTGAGTGAATCACACAGACTCAGTGAGATAATCAACTAAGTGAACTGGAAGAGAAACAAATAATCGCCCAAATAGTTAGGATTTTCAACAATATTTGAATATACTAACTGATTGAACTAAAATTTATAAATGAGCTATTATATCAAATATTTTCTTTTCTCCAAACTATGCATAAACATAAGTTTCTTTAAAAAATTCTAATCATCAATAATGTAATCCATATGGGTAACACTGAAAGAACTATAATACAAGTTAGGGAGTTAACTCTACCCAACATACCAATTCTCGTGCTCATCTCAAGCCAGGGGCCTTGCCTCACTTGGCGCAACTCTTGTGGCTAAGGTCCGCTCACCCTACAACTACATAAAGGGCTAAGGGTCCTCTCACCCAATAGTCAAACTGAATCAATTGGCCTTGCCAAATCTGTCTATATCTCTATATCAACTATGTGCACATAGGCCGTTATATTTCTTCGCTAACGGCAAACGGTGTTCTAACATGTAACCCATAATGGATATTAAAAATATAATATACAAATATTATCTAGCAAAACTAACGATTCTCAATAATAAAATATGAAGTCATTTCTAAATATCTAACTGAACTTTCACTTTAATAATTATAAATGACAACTTAAATAGCTCATAGAATCGATAAAGCTATAGCTAAAATATAACCTTCATAACATTTAATATTTAAAAAACACAAAGTGGAAACAAAGATAATTTAATCGTCCCTTGTAATAAAACTTCATTTGTATAAAATTCAAATATTCTTGGAAGGTTTCTTTCCCTAAATAAAATAGTAAAAATGTCACTAAGTAAATTATCTACTCACAGAAATGAAGAACTAGTCTTAACTGTCTCCAACAGCTCCTGTGGAGGCAAGTAGAGTAGTATCCTGTAAATCTGCTCTCAAATAAAAATACTTTAATAAATTTAGATAGGCCAACAAGAACCTACGCAATGTCACAACTAAAAAAAAACCTTTTTTCCTAATATAACTTAAGTAGGGGCTCTAAGATTTCTAAGTTCTTTCAAGAAATATAGAATTTCGACTCTAATCTAACTTCAGAGTCTCTAACCACCCCTTAGAAATTATCCTCAACCTTTATTTTGTTATCATTTGCACAACATAGAGCTACCCACTATATTTTAGAGTTCTCATGACTAAAAGATATAACAAGAGCAAAAACTCAAAGATTAAGAACTCACCTTATGCTCAAAATCAAGTGGATGTAAGTAGGTTTAGTGATCTAGAGCTCTCTGTCTCTCTCTGTCTCTGTCTCTCTGTCTCTCTCTCTCGCACGAACGAAGGAGAAAATTATCTCCTTTGTTGTGCCACCGCCACCTAATGTTCTGCTATTGTTTTTTTAAACTTTGATGGGAAATTACCTAAATGCCCTTAAACACAAATCTCATCCCTTTTATATCCCTCCCCTATTTTTTTCCCGAACTGTCAGATTCTTCCCCCTTAATAAGAAATTCGTCCTCGAATTTAAATTACTTACTAACCTTGTATACCAAATAGATGTGGGTAATTCTCATGAATAACCACTTCAGGTTCCCAAGTCATTTCTTCACCAGACGGTCCCCGCCAAGCAACTTTCACAGAAGCAACATCCTTAGAACGCAATCGTTTCACTCATCTATCAACTATAGCTACTGGTTGTTCGACATAGCTGAGATGTTCATCAAGTTGAACCTCTTGATGTTGAATAACATGAGAAGGGTCATGAACATATTTTCGAAGCATAGAAACATGAAAAACTGGGTGAACTCCTGAAAGATTAGGTGGAAGCGCCAAGTGATATGCCACATACCCCACTCTCTCAAGAACCTCAAATGGTTCAATAAACCTCGGACTTAGGTTACCCTTTCTACCAAACCTTAAAATACCTTTCATGGGTGAAACACATAGAAAAACATGTTCTCCCATACTAAACTCCAATGGTTGATGTCTCCTATCTGCATAAGACTTTTGCCTACTCTGGGCAATCACTAAACGATGACGAATCGATTGAACCTTCTCAATGGCTTCTTGAATTAAGTCTGGTCCAACAAGTCTAGACTTTCCAACCTTAAACCAACCAATATGCAACCTGCAACGCCTCTCATATAAAGCCTCAAATGGCGCCATATGGATATTAGACTGGTAACCATTGTTATAAGTGAACTCCATCAAGGGTAGGTATTGATCCTAACTCCCTCCAAAGTCCAATATGCAAGCCTGAAGCATATCCTCCAAAATCTGAATAGTCCTCTCAGATTGACCATCAGTCTGAGGATGAAAACCAGTACTCAAATCCAATCGGGTTCCCAAGGCTGTTTGAAAAGATCTCCAAAACTGAGTAGTAAATTGAGATCCCTAATAGATATGATAGACAATGGCACACCATGAAGTGATACTTACGATAGACAATGGCACACCATGAAGAGATACTATCTCATCTAAATAAAGCTTGGCATATTAAGTTGCTGTATAAGTAGTCTTTACCAGAAAAAAGTGTGCAGACTTAGTCAACCGATCTACAATTACCCAAGTTGAATCATAACCCTTTGAGGTTCTAGGTAACCCTATTACAAAATCCATAGTGATTCAGTCCCATTTCCGTCGAGGTAAATCAATCTGCTGGAAACTCTGCTCACATGCATCTGTCCATTGAAACTTAATTTGCTTCTGTGTCAACCTAGTCAAAGGTGCTGCAAGTTTGGAGAAATCCTTGACAAACCAGTGGTAATACCCAGCTAGTCCAAGGAAACTACGAATCTCTGTCACTGATGTGGGTCTAGGCCAATTCTGGACTGCTTCTATCTTCTTTGGATCAACATTTATGCCTTCCTTAGACACCACATGCCCCAAGAAAGCTACACGATCCAACCAAAACTCACATTTAGAGAACTTGGCATAAAGCTTATGCTTTCTTAGCATTTGCAAAGCCAACCTCAAATGCTGCTCGTGCTCCTTTTTACTTTTGGAATACACTAGGATGTCATCAATAAAAACTATCACAAAATGATCCAAGAATGACTTGAAGACTCGATTCATCAAGTCCATAAAAGTTGCTGGGGCATTGGTAAGACCAAAGGACATAACCAAAAACTCATAATGTCCATAGCAAGTACGAAAAGATGTCTTTGGAATGTCCTCATTCCTTATCTTCAACTGATGATACCTAGATCGTAGATCAATCTTATAAAAACATTGAGATCCTTAAAGCTAATCAAAGAGATCATCAATATGAGGTAAAGGGTATTCATTATTTACTGTCACCTTGTTCAACTGTCTATAATCAATACACAATTGGAAATAACCATCCTTCTTTTTTACAAACAATACCGGTGCACCCCAAGGTGAACAACTAGGGCAAATGAAACCCTTATCAAAAAGACCTTGTAATTGCTTCTTTAACTCCTTAAGCTCAGTTGGAGCCATTCGGTATGAGTGTATAGATATTGGTTGAGTGCCTTGAACCAAATCTATATAGAACTCTATCTCTCTATTAGGTGGTAACCTTGACAACTCCTCTAGAAACACATCAAGGTAATCACACACCACCAGAATCTGCTCCAAACTCCCTTCAGATAAACGAGTGTCTCTGATCAATCAATTTGAGACACTTATGTTAGCTTTGTATTAAGTTTCATTAGATGTTTATTGTGCCCAATATTAGTATTTTAGATGAGTTTAATGTTGTTGGGCTTCATTGGGTTTTAATGTAAATATTGGATAATTTTCAGATTTTGATGCATTTTGACCTTTCTTCCTTGGTTAGGCCATAACTTGGGACTCGGTGATCCAATTGAGGTGATCTTGGTGTCTTTGGAAAGCTAAGACAAGGATCTACAAGTTTCATGAAGAACTCAAGAGCTGGATCGGACTTCTAAGGGCCCAAAATAGCCTTGCAATACAGAGTGAGTTTGCTGTCTGATCAATCAATTTGAGACACTTATGTTAGCTTTGTATTAGGCATTATTAGATGTTTATTGTGCCCAATATTAGTACTTTAGATGAGTTTAATGTTGTTGGGCTTCATTGAGCTTTAATGCAAATATTGAATAATTTTCGGATTTTGATGCATTTTGACCTTTCTTCCTTGGTTAGGTCATAACTTGGGACTCAGTGATCCAATTGAGGTGATCTTGGTGTCTTTGGAAAGCTAAGACAATGCTCTACAAGTTTCATGAAGAACTCAAGAGCTGGATCGGAATGCTAAGGGTCCAAAATATCCCTGCAATGCAGAGTGGGTTTGCTGTCACGGAACCATCTGGGCAGTATGAACATATTGGACTATATAGTGGGTTATAGGCCTCCTCTTGGGCTGAAACTTGGTCACTTGAAAGATAAGACCCATATCTCCAACTTCAATGAAGACCATTTTGTCAATAGATGTCGTTTTAGGCATGCTTCAGAAGCTACAAGTTGGTCTGAATTTGGAAACACGTTCTTCCAACCTAACTTGAGGTAGGTGAAGTGTTTTTGGCATTTCTGGAGTTCTAAAAGTCCAAATGACATGATTCAAATTGGAGATTTTCAAGGAGACAACTGGCTACAACTTTGATGAAGACATCCAAGCCAAAATGCACCGTCTAGGTGATGAATTTGAAGCCAGAAGTCGGATAGGAGTTGTTGACTAAAAGCCACCAACCATACACCAACCCACCTACCATGCACCAACCCACCAACCATGCATCAAGCTTCCATTTTTGACAAATTTCAGATTCTTATAGCTTGTATTCAGATTATGTACATGTACAAATTGGCTTCTAGGATTAGTATAAATAGAGCCAATCTCTTTGTATTATCATAGATTCAATTTGAAGTAAGTTAGAATTCAATTTTGTAGTAAGTTTGAGTATTTGTTAGTTTTCTTTCTCTTCTTCTTCCTTCTCTTTAGAATTTCATTTTTGTTATTTTATTTTTGAGTTCTTCCTTCCCATCCATGGAAGGCTAGGCTCTCATAATCAATCCAAGGGATTAGCCATCTTGTTATTTAATTTGGAGATCTTGTTTCGCTTGTTCATATTGCTTAATTGTTATTCAAGTTTCTCTTCTTCCTCCTTTGATTTTTATCTAGATTGAATTGCTTAATTTGATTTGGATGTTTATGTGATAATAACTTCATTATCATGTATTCAAGAGGATCACATAGAATAAACAATTTATTAAAGCTTTTTGATGGATTGTTTAGCTTGGTTAAATTCTAGATCTTAAGTTAATCTATGTTTGGATGGTGCTTACTTTATCTAACCTTGGTTAATTAAATCCTAGATGCTTATCTAGTAGAGGATTCTTGGATCATGTTGAGGCGTCTTGATATGATCTAAGGCCAAGAACATGGTTAGCAATTAAGTGAATTCCTTGTGATCAATGATGGATTAAACTCAAGATCGGTAAATTTCCTTGGATTGGTTGTTTCTTTAAATTTGTTAATTACTTTCCTTTAATTCAACTAGTATATTATCTTTTCAAATCATCAAAACCCCCTTTTAATTATCTTGATATGATTAAATTTTTGTTCTTTTTTGGATCCTTGAGAGACGATTCGGTTCATGCTCTATACTACAAATTAGTTTGCGAATCGGTAAATTTTTATTATTTGACGAGGTCTCGACAACCTCTTGTCAAATTTGGCGCCGTTGCCGGGGATCCAAAGGTAACTATTTGATCATTTCATCTAACTCTAATAATTGTGTTTGTTTTGTTTTTGAAGCATTTTCAAGTAGAATTCGGCTGAAATTGAGTAAAGGGCATCCTGTCAAGATATTGGTTCGGTAACGTATCTCTGATTGATCTGAATTTTGGTAGGCTAATGAAAGTCGTTATTTTGAGAAAGACTCACTATTTATAGTGAGGTCACCCTTATTTTAGCCAAATTCCATCGTTTAGACCACTTTTTCAATTTTTTAATATTTTTTATTATTGTGTTAGATAGAATTTTTGTGTATATTTCACTCTGTGGTAGTCCCATAATTTTTAAAAATCTGTAGATATGTTTTCTGTAATTATTTTGTGTGTATATTTAGACTTGTTTTTGTGATTTTGTGTTTGATCACTAATCTGATGGAGCATAAACTTGAAGAGCTGGCTTATCTGGTGGGGCAGTTGGCAGTGGAACAACATCACTTACCTGTGCAAGAACCTGCAAGATTTTGCAGTATATGCTGTAGTTCTTATCATCCAACATATGCTTGCACCACACTACAATATGATGGTTTTGTATTTCATGATCATTCTGTTGATGCAACAGGTGTATTTCTTAGTGAACCACAATACCCACAGCTTGAATATGATCCTTATTCTACCACATATAACCATGATTGGGGAGATCATCCTTGGTTCGAACCTTATGTTGAACCAATCAGTCTATACCAAGAACCTATGCCGCAACAAGTGCCAGCAAGCCCCAATAAGCATGGAATGCGAGCCTACACTAGAGGATTTGGTGAAACAATTTGCTCGAACAACATCCAATTCCAAACAGAGAAGCTATAGTACAAAACGTGAAGACCCAAGTTGGTCAACTTACATCTTCATTGAGTCGATTGAGCAAGCAATGTGATGCGTAAATCGATTACGCAAAACATGAGATCATTGATGAGAAAAAACCAATTGATGATTTGTGTGATGAATTTGCTAGTTTCAGCGATTTTGATGATTACATTTGTTGTAATCTGGTTGTGATGGTGATATGTTGTGTAATGCATGTCTTGAGATTCTTTGCCTTTTTGAGATATGATGAATCTTTTTCAGCAGTTATGCGTGCAACTCAATCTGCAGAAGTAGTGAAGCCACCAAAATTGGAGTCCATTGTGGTTAAAAACCTCCTTACTGATGAGGAGGAGAGGTTGCTACCCATTTTGAGGGAGAATCTGAGAGCATGCACACTTGCAGACATTCCAAGCATTAGCCCTTCCATTTGCATGCATAAGATTTTACTTGAAGATGGAGCTAAACCAGTAAAGCAGCCCCCAAGGAGACTAAACTATCTGATTTTGGATGTGGTGATCCATTACACTGGCTATGGTGTGGCCGCCGGGATTTTGTTGCTTCTGCTATCCATAGGGAGTTTTCTTTCCACACTTTTATTTCATTTTTCAAGTTGTTGTTTTCTTTTTGTTTTTACTGTTTTGCTATTATTTTTAATGTTGTTTCTGTATTTATTTGACTGTTACAATTTATTATTTTCTGTTGTTGTTTCTGCTGTTTGTGTTGTCTGTTTCTATTTCTGCTTCTGTTTTGCTGTACTGTTAATGTTTGTCTTTTGTTACTTTTTTTTTTCTGTTTCTGTTTTTATTTTTTGTTTTGTCTGTTGTGTGTATTTTCTGTTTTCTATATAAATCTTTGTTGTAAAAAAAAAAAAAAAAGCCACGCTTAAGGTCAATGGCCAGAAATTGAATCATTATGGGGAGGACCCATGGATCGTGCAAAATCTTCAATCACGCTGGCTAAAGACATTAAAAGTAGCGCTTCTTGGGAGGCAACCCAAGTTTTCTAACTTTTTCATTTTTTCAAACTTTGACTTATTTACATTCACAGGAATCAAGACAGAAAATCGGTGCCGAGTAAGAAAATCTATCAGAGTTTGATTTTTCTGTCTTAATTTTCTTTGTTTTTCATTGACAGATGATTTTTCACCGGTTAAATGGCGGATAACGGTACTCCATGAAAATTTTTTTTTTTTCGGTCATTTCAGTTACCCACAAACACTGAAATCTGTATATAATTTTACTCATTTTTTTTCTCTTTCTTCTTTCTTTCGAAATGGATAATCAGCTTGTTAATCTCCGCAAGCAATTCCCCTCTCTCCCTCAAAATACTTTAACTAACATTTATTGTGCAAGGTTTGAGAGATTAAGGATGCTTATGCACAAAGGCATCCCTGCGGATATACGCTGGTTAATCGAAGCAAAGGTCCGACTCAGAGGTGAATTTTCTGACGCTCTTGTTTCATATATGCCAGGGCTAGGCAAAAGTTCATATGCAAAGAAGAGAAGAGCAAAAAGGTTACGAAGTACGCTATAAATGTGCAAGATGGACCTGTAACACAAAATGCAAATCAATTGGAATGACGTCTATAAACCGAGATGATAAAATTAACTTCATAAAGGATGGCATGAGTAAGGAGTCTTTAGATAACATTCTATTGACTCTTGAGACGCATCCTAGTGGAGATGTGCAGAGAGTACTTCTCGATTTATGGCCAATATTCCAAGATGAACATGAGCGTTATAGTCTCGGGAATCTGACTCAAAAAGACCCTGTTTGCCAATTTTTAAGAAAATTGGATGGGAAGCCGACCATCGGCCCATAGAGAGCTTCAAGACGTTACTGGACGTAAAACCAGAGGAAAATGTGAGCCACAATCACACCTCCTGTAAGTATTTTTTATTTATTTATTTTTCTTTTTTTTCTTCTTGTTTATTAAAAAAAATTCAATTCAAAAAAAAAATTCAAAAAAAATAAAATTCAAAAAAAAAATTCAAAAAAAGAAATAGCCGTATTTTTTGAAATATGTGTTGCATATTTTCAAACTTCTTCTGACACATATAGATTAGCCTTTTATCTTTGTCATATAGCTATTATCATTTCTGTGTTTATTTTTCAAACTTATCTGACACGCAGATCTACCCCTCCTTTATAGGTGTAATTATTACCTTTGAGTTTTGATGCCTTTAAATATTGCACTTTGCTCTCTTCAGATCATTGATAAGGTGAGAGTACAAAAAAACAAAGAAAAAAAAAAAGAGAAAATGGAAGTCACTTCAGTTCGTCGGATCAAGAGTGTTTGTGTCTTTTGTGGATCTAATCCTGGTAAAGATAAAGAGTTTGTAAATATTGCACACCATCTTGGTCGAGTGCTAGCTGAGAGAAAAATCCATTTAGTTTACGGAGGAGGTAGTCTTGGGTTAATGGGTTGTGTAGCAACTGCTGCACATTTAGGAGGTGGCAAAGTCCTTGGTGTCATTCCCAGTCCTTTATCTACCAGTAAGCCCATTGGAAAAACATTAGGGGATGAAGTAATGGTATTTTGCATGCACCAACGCATGAACTTTATGATAGCAAATGCTGATGCCTTTATTGCCCTACCTGGTGGTTTTGGAACTTTGGAAGAGCTCTTCCAAATTACATCCTGATCACGCAATGAGAACTTTCACCAAAAACCCATAGGTATATTAAATGTTAATGGTTTTTATGACGGTTTGTTTTGTTTTCTTGATCATCTTTGTAGAAAAAGGGTTCATCTCACAAGCGACACGTCAAAGTCTTGTAACTGCTGCAACTCTTGAACAATTGCTCGATCAACTAAATGAATTTGTACCACAACGTGATCAAGTAATGGCTCCACGGAATTTGGAACAAGGCAGCAGCAGCAAAAAGACAAAACTTGATTTGAATTTGTCTTTGTGAATCTTTGTTTTACATTACGGTTTTTGTTGTTTTTTTTGTAATTTTTCTTATTTCAGGCCCGATTTGCAGTTTTTTTGGTAAGACCTTCTACACTCTACCTATCTTTATTTTGACATTGGGGACAATGTCTTTAATTAGTTGGGGGGAGGGATAGTTGACATTACCATGTACATAGTTTAGTAAAAAAAAAAAAAAACCTAACCGACTAATCTTTATTGTTACTAGCTTATTAGATGTATGATGGCGTAGTAAGGAGTAGTTTTGCTCTTGAGACGCATCTTAACTTGCATTTCATAGTATGTCTTAAATTATTTTGTTCTTGCATATAAACAAAAAGGAAAAAAAGAAAAAAAAGACAAAAACAAAAACAAAATTTGATTTTTTCAATTAATTTTGATGCAAGCATGTCTTGAATGAGCTTAATTGATAATAAAAGTATGCAAAACAATTTATAGTTGAATCATTTTCATGATATACATATGTATATGATTGTGGATATTAGGAAGAAGGCATGGTTGAATTGAGTGAATGTTTCATACCTTTGTGAGTTTTGGGCTTTTCCAAGTTTGATACTTACACTTGGTTATTTTCTTTCATGAGTGATGTCAATTATGAATTTATTTTCTAGAACTTGCATTGAATCGATTTGAGATTACATTGGTCTGTATGTTGCATGAAAATGACAGAGGCATTTTTTCTTGACTTAGCTGCTTTGGCCAAATAAACCTACCTTGCATTTATCCCATTGTTAACCCCCTCTGAGCCTACTTGCCTATTCTTTGTTCTTAGCTCATTACAAGCCTTGAGTGAAAAACCATGTTTTACCTTACCTTTGGGAATGGGAGAGCATTGATTTTCTTATTGGAGGAGTTCTTTTGCTTGCAATGATTTAAGTGTGGGGGAATTGGTGTGCTGATACGAAATGCTTGGTACAAAAAAAACAAAAAACAAAAAACAAAAAACAAAAAAAAAAAGAGAAAAAAGAAAGAAAAATAAAAGAATAGAAAAAGGAAGGAATGTGTGAAGAGAATGAGCATTTTATGGTTTTGGGTAAAAATTTTATTCTTTCTACTTGAGTTACTTCTCAATGCTCTTTTATTCTCTTTGGTTTTAACCTGCTATTATCCATATTGTTCCCTTCCTTCATCTTATAAGTTCCATTACAACTTTTTTGAAAGACCTCTTGATTTTTGTAATTTATTTTATCTAAGTAGTGGAGAATTGATGTATATGCAAGCCTATGGTAAAATACTTTCATAATTTGACTGAGTTGAGCGTAAACAGTTAACCTAAACACCTTGTGTGATTTGAGTGTCACTTGTGAAGAATTTTACTCAATCTGAACATGCCTATTTCTGATTAAAGCATGATTATGCTATACTTTATTCTCAATTGGTTTGATTCAACTATTCTTTGTTAAGCATACTTGACTTATTAATTATGGTTTATATTTAATACAATGCTTGTATTTAAAAATTAGTTGAATTGATTAAATAAAATATTACATGTTTGTGGGTATCATCCTGGTAAACCCTCACGAGACTATAACTCGTCCACTAGGGACACCTAGGGGTTTAAAGGCTTGTGGCACATGCTAAGTGCCATCGTGTTTTCCTACGGAAGTGGATTAGATTAGGTACAATCAGTTTTTATGTTTTTAGTTTAATAATATTATGTTTCTTGTTTTTCTTTAGTTTCGTTGTTATGTGTTTTGCCCAGGAGTGCAAAAGCTTAAGTGTGGGGAATTTGATCAATCAATTTGAGACACTTATGTTAGCTTTGTATTAGGCATTATTAGATGTTTATTGTGCCCAATATTAGTACTTTAGATGAGTTTAATGTTGTTGGGCTTCATTGGGCTTTAATGCAAATATTGAATAATTTTCGGATTTTGATGCATTTTGACCTTTCTTCCTTGGTTAGGTCATAACTTGGGACTCGGTGATCCAATTGAGGTGATCTTGGTGTCTTTGGAAAGCTAAGACAATGCTCTACAAGTTTCATGAAGAACTCAAGAGCTGGATCGGAATGCTAAGGGTCCAAAATATCCCTGCAATGCAGAGTGGGTTTGCTGTCACGGAACCATCTGGGCAGTATGCACATATTGGACTATATAGTGGGTTATAGGCCTCCTCTTGGGCTGAAACTTGGTCACTTGAAAGATAAGACCCATATCTCCAACTTCAATGAAGACCATTTTGTCAATAGATGTCGTTTTAGGCATGCTTCAGAAGCTACAAGTTGGTCTGAATTTGGAAACACGTTCTTCCAACCTAACTTGAGGTAGGTGAAGTGTTTTTGGCATTTCTGGAGTTCTAAAAGTCCAAATGACATGATTCAAATTGGAGATTTTCAAGGAGACAACTGGCTACAACTTTGATGAAGACATCCAAGCCAAAATGCACCGTCTAGGTGATGAATTTGAAGCCAGAAGTCGGATAGGAGTTGTTGACTAAAAGCCACCAACCATACACCAACCCACCTACCATGCACCAACCCACCAACCATGCATCAAGCTTCCATTTTTGACAAATTTCAGATTCTTATAGCTTGTATTCAGATTATGTACATGTACAAATTGGCTTCTAGGATTAGTATAAATAGAGCCAATCTCTTTGTATTATCATAGATTCAATTTGAAGTAAGTTAGAATTCAATTTTGTAGTAAGTTTGAGTATTTGTTAGTTTTCTTTCTCTTCTTCTTCCTTCTCTTTAGAATTTCATTTTTGTTATTTTATTTTTGAGTTCTTCCTTCCCATCCATGGAAGGCTAGGCTCTCATAATCAATCCAAGGGATTAGCCATCTTGTTATTTAATTTGGAGATCTTGTTTCGCTTGTTCATATTGCTTAATTGTTATTCAAGTTTCTCTTCTTCCTCCTTTGATTTTTATCTAGATTGAATTGCTTAATTTGATTTGGATGTTTATGTGATAATAACTTCATTATCATGTATTCAAGAGGATCACATAGAATAAACAATTTATTAAAGCTTTTGATGGATTGTTTAGCTTGGTTAAATTCTAGATCTTAAGTTAATCTATGTTTGGATGGTGCTTACTTTATCTAACCTTGGTTAATTAAATCCTAGATGCTTATCTAGTAGAGGATTCTTGGATCATGTTGAGGCGTCTTGATATGATCTAAGGCCAAGAACATGGTTAGCAATTAAGTGAATTCCTTGTGATCAATGATGGATTAAACTCAAGATCGGTAAATTTCCTTGGATTGGTTGTTTCTTTAAATTTGTTAATTACTTTCCTTTAATTCAACTAGTATATTATCTTTTCAAATCATCAAAACCCCCTTTTAATTATCTTGATATGATTAAATTTTTGTTCTTTTTTGGATCCTTGAGAGACGATTCGGTTCATGCTCTATACTACAAATTAGTTTGCGAATCGGTAAATTTTTATTATTTGACGAGGTCTCGACAACCTCTTGTCACTGTCACGGAACCATCTGGGCAGTATGCACATATTGGACTATATAATGGGTTATAGGCCTCCTCTTGGGCTGAAACTTGGTCATTTGAAAGATAAGACCCATATCTCCAACTTCACTGAAGACCATTTTGTTAATAGATGTCGTTTTAGGCATGCTTCTGAAGCTACAAGTTAGTCTGAATTTGGAAACATGTTCTTCCAACCTAACTTGAGGTAGGTGCAGTGTTTTTGGCATTTCTGGAGTTTTAAAAGTCCAAATGACATGATTCAAATTGGAGATTTTCAAGGAGACAACTAGCTACAACTTTGATGAGACATCCAAGCCAAAATGTACCGTCTAGGTGATGAATTTGAAGCTAGAAGTCTGATAAGAGTTGTTGACTAAAAGCCACCAACCATACACCAACTCACCTACCATGCACCAACCCACCAACCATGCATCAAGCTTCCATTTTTGACAATTTTCATATTCTTATAGCTTGTATTCAAATTATGTACATGTACAAATTGCCTTCTAGGATTAGTATAAATAGACCCAACCTCTTTGTATTAGAGGCATTCAATTTGGAAGTAAGTTTCAAGAAAGTTTAAGTATTTGTGAGAGTTTTCTTTCTCTTCTTCTCCATTCTCTTTACAATTTCGTTTTTGTTCTTTAATTTTTGAGTTCTTCCTTCCCATCCATGGAAGGCTAGGCTCTCATAATCAATCCAAGGGATTAGCCATCTTGTTGTTTAATTTGGAGATCTTGTTTTGCTTGTTCATATTGCTTAATTGTAATTCAAGTTTCTCTTCTTCCTCTTTTGATTTTTATCTAGATTAAATTGCTTAATTTGATTTAGATGTTGATGTGGTAGTAGCTTTATTATCATGTATTCAAAGAGGATCACAAAGATTAAACAATATATTAAAGCTTTTTGATAGATTGTTTAACTTGGTTAAATTCTAGATCTTAAGTTAATCTATGTTGGATGGTGCTTACTTTATCTAACCTTGGTTAATCAAATCCTAGATGCTTATCTAGTAGAGAATTCTTGGATCATGTTAAGGCTTCTTGATGTGATCTAAGGCCAAGAACATGGTTAGCAATTAAGTGAATTCCTTGTGATCAATGATGAGTTAAACTCAAGATCGGTAAATTTCCTTGGATTGGTTGTTTCTTTAGATTTGTTTACAACTTTGAATCTCCAACTTTTATTAATCTTGTTAATCAACAACAAAACCCCCATTTGTCTAATTATCTTGATCTAATTAAATCTTTGAATTTGGATCCTTGAGAGACGATTTGGTTCATTCTCTATACTACAAATTAGTTTGTGAACCGGTAATTATTATTATTTGACGGGGTCTCGACAACCTCTTGTCAAATTTGGCGCCGTTGCCGGGGATCCAAGGCAACTATTTAATCATTTCAAGATCCCATCTAACTCTAACAAATGTGTTTGTTTTGTTTTTGAAGCTTTTTCAAGTAGAATTCGGCTGAAATTGGATAAAGGGCATTGTGTCAAGAATTTCGGTTCGGGCATCTCTGATTGATCTGAATTTTGGTACACAAATGGAAAATATTATTCTGAGAAAGGCTCACTGTTTTCAGTGAGGTCACCCTTATTTTTGCCAAATTCCATCGTTTAGACCACTTTTTCTACTTGTTAAGATTTTTTATTATTTTGTTGGATAGCATTTGTGTGTAGATTTTATCCTGTGGTAGTTCCATAATTTTTAAAATTCATTTGATACTGTTTTTTATTTTTGTTTAATTTTTTGGAGTATTTGTTTTAGGAATTTTTAGTGTTTTAGTTGTTATTGCTTTTCGAATACCTTCTTATAAACTGCATGCTGTATGACTAGATCTGATCCTGGTACCTTGCATTCATTTGATCCTGAAATTGATAGAACATTTCATACACTTCATAGAATTCATAGGACTGGTAGTAGCATCCATAGAGCTAATAGAATTACTTCTGGAATTGGACTTGAACTTGACATTGCACCTAATCTTGTTGACTCTTTTAATCCTGTTGAGTCTGCTTCTGTTAGTACTTCAGTGTCTGATACTGAGTCTGTTGATTTTACTATGGTTGACTATAACAATAGGACCCTTAAGGAATTGGCTGCACCTGATGTGAATTATCAACCTTTATGCATTCAATATCCTGAACTTAATGTTGATTTTGAGTTGAAATCTGGATTGATACACTTGCTGCCCAAGTTTCATGGTCTTGCAGGTGAAGATCCACATAAGCATTTGAAGGAGTTCCATGTTGTCCGCTCCACCATGAAACCTCATGGAATAGGTGAAGATCACATCAAGCTAAGGGCCTTTCCTTTCTCTTTGGATGGTGTCTTTGCTAAGGATTGGTTGTATTACTTACAACCTGCGCCATCACTTCTTGGAATGACATGAAAAGATTATTTACGGAGAAGTTCTTTCTGCATCAAGAAGCTGCGCAATAAGGAAAGATATTTGTGGCATAAGGCAAATCAGTGGTGAAACTCTCCATGAGTATTGGGAGAGATTCAAGAAATTGTGCTCAAGCTGCCCACACCATCAAATTAGTGATCAACTGCTGATCCAATACTTCTATGAAGGATTGATGCCAATGGAAAGGAGTATGATTGATGTTGCAAGTGGTGGAGCATTGGTAGATAAAACTCAGTCTTTGCCGAAACTTAATTGCAAACATGGCAGCAAATTCTTAGCAATTTGGTACTCGAATGGGTGCTGCAACCAGAGTGGTCAATGAAGTTAATACCTCTTCACATGCTGATCAACAAACGGTGGAACATAGATTGGATGAGCTCACTTCTTTGGTTAGACAGATGGCAATAGGACAACACGAACCACGTGTGCAAACCCCTGCAAGAGTTTGTAGCATATGTTCTAGTTCCTCTCATCCCACAGATGCGTGCCCCACATTGCAAGATGATTCTGAGTTTCAAGACCAATCTGTGGCTGCAGCTGGTATATTTCCTGGGAAGCCACAATTCCATCAGCAGCAACAACAGAAATATGATCCATTCTCCAACACTTACAACCCTGGCTGGAGGGACCATCCCAATCTGAGATATGGGAATGTATCAAATCGTGACCACCAAACCAGTATAGACCACCATTCCAAAGCGGCAAGCAAGGACAAATCGGTTTCGACCACATCTTTGGACCAAGTAGACCACCATTCCAGCAGCAAGGTCTTGTAGCCACAAAATCTGAGCCCTCATTGGAGGATTTGGTGAAACAGTTGGCCACCAATAACATCCAGTTTCAACAGAGAACTGAAACCACCATTCAGAACTTGGAGACTCAAATTGGCCAACTTGCCACATCTATTCATGAATTAAAGTCACAAGGTTCTGGCCAATTACCCTCTCAAACCACTCCAAACCCTAGAGGCAATGTTAGTGCTATAGCTTTGCGCGATGGTAGGCAAATCAATGGACCAATGCAATGAGATAATTCCAGATTCTACCATTGACCCAGAAAAAAAGATGCTGTAGCAGGTTCAGCAACAAATGATCCTGCAACATCCAAGCAGAAAGTCAGATCAAACCAGCAGTTGACAGAAAATTCAGTAAAGCAGAAAAGTGAACATCCACAAAAGTCAGCTTGCAACATTCCTCTTCCTTTTCCAAACCGAATGATACAATGAGGCATATGGTTGAAACTGACTTGGATAAGGAAATTATGGAGACTTTTCAGAAGGTTGAGGTGAATATACCTCTCTTGGAGGCAATTAAACAAATTCCCAAGTATGCCAAGTTCTTGAAAGAGATGTGCACCCATAAGAGGAAGCTAAAGGGCACTGAAAAAGTGAGTATGGGAAGAAATGTCTCTGCTTTGATTCAGCCCAACCTGCCTCCCAAATGCAAGGACCCAGGTACTTTTACCATCCCTTGCACCATAGCGCACCAACAGTTCACTCATGCCTTGCTAGACTTGGGAGCCTCCATCAATGTAATGCCAAAGTTAGTTTACACTTCCTTGCATATGGGAGAGCTAAAATCCACCGGCATTGTCATTCAGTTAGCAAACCGAAGCACTGCTCAACCTGCAGGAGTGTTGGAAGACGTTCTGGTTCGGGTAAATAATTTAATATTCCCAGCTGATTTTTATGTGTTGAATATGGAAGATGAATCTGCCTCTTCCCCACCTCCATTGATCTTAGGTAGGCCATTTATGAAAACTGCTAAAACTAAGATTGATGTGCATGCTGGTACCCTTTCCATGGAATTTGGTGATGATATCATTCAGTTTAACATTTTTGATGCCATGAAATACCCTTTAGAGGATCATTCTGTTTTTCATTTTGATGTCATTGATTTACTGGTTGATGATATGCATGCTGATATGTTGGCAGAGTTTCCTGAAATTGTAGGATACACTGATAGCATAGCTTGCGATACTTGTTCCGCCTGTTTCAGACTTTCTGGTTGTAAACCTAATGCAATGTGTGTAGCCTGTGCTGAGATTTCTACATACTTATCATGTGCTGTTGACATTGATGACTCTGTTTCTGTTATTAATGGCAATGATGCTGTTATTAGTGATGTTGTCATTCATCCTGCTGCTAAGTGTGATTCTTTTGATTCCATAGGATATGATGATGTTGTTTTGCAAGATTGTGCACAGCTTGCAGGTACAGGTGCAACTGCTGAGAATTTAGCCGATTTAGTTTCAGTTCCAAAATTAGTACCGTCAGTCCAGCAACCACCCTCCATTGAACTTAAGCCCCTGCCCAAGCATTTGAAGTATGCATTCTTGGAGGAGGATGAGAAGCTCCCGGTGATAGTGGCCAAACACCTCCAACCTGAGCAAGAAACCAAATTATTGGAAGTTTTGAAGCAACACAAAGGGCAATTGGTTGGACGCTTGCAGACATTCCTGGTATTAACCCCTCCACATGCATGCACAGGATATTACTTGAGGAGGAAACTAAACCAGTGAGACAACCCCAGAGGAGACTGAATCCTCTCATCCTAGATGTGGTGAAAAAAGAGGTGACCAAACTACTGCAGGCTGGCATTATCTATCCCATCTCTGACAGCAAGTGGGTAAGCTCGGTGTAAGTAGTTCCAAAGAAATCCGGAGTGACTGTTGTGGCCAACCAGAAGAATGAGCTCATTCCAACCCGAGTGCAGAATAGTTGGAGAGTTTGCATTGATTACAGACGTCTCAACCAAGCCACTCGGAAGGATCATTACCCCCTTCCGTTCATTGATCAAATGTTGGAACGATTAGCTGGTAAGTCCCATTATTGCTTTTTGGATGGCTACACTGGATACTTCCAGATCCACATTGCACCAGAGGATCAAGAGAAGACCACATTTACATGTCCCTTCGGCACCTTTGCTTACAGACGGATGCCCTTCGGCCTCTGCAATGCCCCTGGTACCTTCCAACGGTGCATGGTGAGCATATTTTCTGATTTCTTAGAGGAGTGCATGGAGGTGTTTATGGATGACTTCACTGTCTATGGTTCATCTTTTGATTCATGTTTAGCTAGCTTATCTAGGGTGCTGCATAGATGCATTGAGACTAACCTTGTGCTAAATTTTGAGAAATGCCATTTTATGGTAGAACAGGGTATAGTTTTAGGCCATGTAGTATCCAGTAAGGGCATTGAGGTAGATCCTGCCAAGATTGATGTAATTACTTGTCTATCTTACCCCACATGCGTGCGGGAAGTGCGTTCTTTTCTTGGTCATGCAGGTTTCTACAGGCGCTTCATTGCCGACTTCAGCAAGATACTCTTCCACTTTCCCAGTTACTGCAGAAAGATGTGGAGTTCAATTTTGATGACAAGTGCAAGGCAGCTTTCAACCACTTGAAGCAGGCCTTGACTAGTACCCCTATCATCCAGCCACCGACCGACATTGCTATTTGAGTTAATGTGTGATGCTTCTAACTATGCAGTAGGAGCAGTCTTGGCACAGAGAGTGGGGAGAGCTTCTCATGTGATATACTATGCTTCTAGAACTCTGGATGCTGCTCAGGCCAACTATACCACAACTGAAAAAGAGCTTTTAGCCATTGTTTTTACTTTGGATAAGTTTAGATCATATTTGCTTGGCTCTAAGGTTGCTGTGTTTACTGATCATGCAGCACTTAAGTTTCTTTTGAAGAAGCCAGAGGCAAAGCCTCGACTAATAAGGTGGATGCTACTGCTCCAAGAGTTTCATATAGCGATCCGTGACAAGAGTGGAGCAGAAAATCTAGTGGCAGATCACTTGAGCTGCATTGAAAGGGCTTTAGATCCCTTCCCTATACAGGACTCCTTCCTGATAGTCTTGTTAAATGGACTGACTATCTTTGCGATTGTGTGACAAATTTTTCCTAAAACCAACCTTTGATTGAGTTTTCTCCATTGTTTTTAAGTTTAGTTTTGTGTGTTTTCATTTACATCTTTGTTTAGTATTGTGTTTCATTTTCTTGCTTAGAAGCTTATTTTTACTTTGTATCCTTTTAATTCTTAGGTATGGAATAAAGGAGTTTAGCATTGGGAAGGAAATGAAGCAGCAAGAAGGAGAATTCTCCTCTGGACATCCACCGCTTGAGCGCCCAAATCTACCGCTCAAGCGGTAGAACCCAACATGTGAATGTTTGCCACTGCCAAGCCACCGCCTAGGCGGTGGAATCCAGCGCTTAAGCGCTCCAATTGCTCGTGCAGCTAGTTCTTCTCGGCACATCCACCGCCTAGGCGCCCAAATCCACCGCCTAGGCGGTGGCATCACAAAGCATGCGCTTCTCACTGCAGTCTCACCGCTTAGGCGGTGAGATTCCACCGCCTAAGCGGTGGAGTTAATTCTGTCATGCCCTGTTTTCTGGTATAAAAGGAAAAAGAAAAAAAAAGATAAAGGAGAGGACGGCTAGAGGAAAACAGAGAAGGGGATCTGCTGCTACCCTAATCCAAGGAGAAGGATTCAAGAAGAAGATTAGAGGATCTCAACATCAACATCTTGAATTCTTCATGGAGTTCATCTCTTTTCTCAATTTTTCTTCCCTTTTTATCATGAGTAGCTAATTTTCCTATGTTAGGGATTTGATGTAGCTTGACTTGGATAATGGTTTTATGAACATCTTGTAATTCTTGACTTGATTCCATGGTTAAGCGTTTATTCTCTGTTTTTATACAATTTATGAATTGGCCTCTCATATTTTGATCTAGGGTTCATAATTAGAATTGGGAAATTCAATTATGTACTAGCTATTGGGAATGAATGCCATAATCTTACAAGGTTTAGGAATAGGCTTTGGGATTGTGTGGTGCCATTGAAATTTACTATTTGTGTAAAGCCCTTTTCAATTCAAACTAGGTTAAGGAATTAATTAGTTCTTGTTGGTTAAAGGAGAATTGAATATCCAAGGAATTGGAATTTAATTAGTTTCAGAAAATTCAACCTTTAATTCATGGATGAAGAGTCAAGAAGAATGAAATTTCTTAATTCAATTGGATAAGTCAAGTGAAATCAAATCCCTAGCAATTTCATAATATTCAGTTCACATCGCACAATTCTTTTAACTGCACTCTAGTTTTGCTCATTTAGTTTTTATTTTTAATTACTATAATTTTTAGCATTAGAGTTACCTTCAATCCAAAAGTACGTTAGTCTAAATAGCATCAAATCTAGTGAATAGGTGTTTGGTAACTCAATCCCTGTGGAGACGATAACTCACTCAATTTTATTTCTTGAACGATTCGGTGCACTTGCCGAGAGGCTATCACTTCCCAGATGAGCAACTTCTGCAGCTGCAAGGTAAGAACACCTCTCCTTGGTTTGCAGATATGGTTAATTTTTTGGTTGCTGGTGTTTTTCCTGCATATTTTACTAGAGCTCAATCTGATAAATTGAAAAGTGAGTCCAAGTACTATGTATGGGATGATCCTTATCTGTGGGAGCTTTGTAGTGACCAGATTATTAGAAAATGTGTCTCTGATCATGAGTTTCATTCTATTCTTAGCTTTTGTCATACATTTGCATGTGGTGGGCACTTTGGCTCCCAACGTACAGCTAGGAAGGTTTTGGACTCTAGATTGTATTGGCCTACCCTATTTCATGATGCATATCTGTTTTGTAAGTCTTGTGAACAGTGCCAGAGAACAGGGACAATTTCACACAGGAATGAGATGCCTCGGCCTATCTTTGTCTTGTGAGATCTTTGATGTTTGGGGTATTGATTTCATGGGCCCTTTCCCTGTTTCCTTTGGTTTTATTTATATTTTGTTGGCTGTTGATTATGTATCTAAATGGGTGGAGGCAAAAGCCACTCGAACTGATGATTCCAAAGTTGTTGTGGACTTTGTTAGATCACAAATTTTCTGCAGGTTTGGAATCCCGAGGGCCATTATCAGTGATCAGGGTTCACACTTTTGTAACCGGAGAATAGAGGCTTTGATGAGAAAGTACAGTGTCTTGCACAAGGTTTCTACACCTTATCACCCCTGCACAAACGGGCAGGCCGAAGTCTCAAATCGAGAGATCAAGCACATACTTGAGAAGACAGTCCAACCTAATAGGAAGGACTGGAGCCTGAGACTTGAGGATGCTCTGTGGGCTTACCGAATTGCTTACAAGACACTGATAAGGATGTCCCCGTACCGGATTGTTTTTGGGAAAGCGTGCCACCTTCCGGTGGAAATTGAGCATAAATCCTATTGGGCGGTGAAACAGTGTAACCTTGACTTGAGTCAAGCCGGATCTCAAAGGAAGCTCCAACTTCAGGAACTTGAGGAGCTTCGATTAGAGGCATATGAGAACTCCCGGATCTACAAGGAGAAGACCAAACTCCTTCATGATAAGATGTTGGTACGAAAGGAGTTCATCATTGGTCAAAAAGTTCTTCTCTACAACTCTCGCCTCAAACTTATGCCTGGTAAGCTTTGTTCTAGGTGGCTTGGTCCCTTCATTGTTGTTAATGTTTTTCCTCATGGTGCAGTAGAAATTAAGAGTGAAGCCACCAACAAAGTGTTTAAAGTTAATGGTCATCGCCTCAAAAATTTTTATGAAGGAGCTCAAGAGAACCTCGTGGAGGAAGTTCAATTGCAGGATGCCCTCTACCATGATTGATCACTACTGTGTTGAAAAAAAAAAGCCACGATTAATGTCAATTGCCAGAGATTGAACCATTATTGGGGAGGACCCATCGCTCGTGCAAAATCTTCAATCACGCTGGCTGAGGACATTAAAAGTAGCGCTTCTTGGGAAGCAACCCAAGTTTTCTAACTCTTTCATCTTTCAACTTTGACTTATTTGCAATCACAAGAATCAAGACAGAAAATCGGTGCCAAGTGAGAAAATCTATCAGAGTTTGATTTTTCTGTCTTAATTTTTTTTTTCTTTGACAGATGATTTTTCACCGGTTAAATGGCGGATAACGGTACTCCGTGAAAATCTTTTTCGGTCCCTTCAGTTACCCACAAACACTGAAATTTGTATATAATTTTACTCAATTTGTTTTTCTTCTTTCTTTCTTTCAAAATGGATAATCAGCTTGTCAACCTCCGCAAGTGATTCCATTCTCTCCCTCAAAATGCTTTAACTAACATTTATTGTGCAAGGTTTGAGAGGTTAAGGATGCTTATGCACAAAGGCATCCCTGCAGATATACGTTGGATAATCGAAGCAAAGGTCCGAATCACAGGGGAATTTTCTGATGCTCTTGTTTCATATATGCCAGGGCTAGGCAAAAGTTCATATGCAAAAAAGAGAAGAGCAAAAAGGTTACGAGTCTGCTATAAATGTGCAAGGTGGACCTGTAACACAAAATGCAGATTAATTGGAATGGTGTCTATAAATCGACTTGATAAAATTGACTTCATTAAGGATGGCATGAGTAAGGAGTCTTTAGATAACATTCTATTGACTCTTGAGACACATCCTAGTGGAGATGTGCAAAGAGTACTTCTCGATTTATGGCCAATATTCCAAGAGAACATAAGCATTATAGTCTCGGGAATCTGACTCAAAAAGATCCTGTTTGCCAATTTTTAAGAAAATTGGATGGGAAGCCGACCATTGGCCCATAGAGAGCATTCAAGCCGTTACTGGACGTAAAACCAGAGGAATTTGTGAGCCACAATCACACCTCCTGTAAGTATTATTTTTGTTTTTGTTTTTTTTTTCCTTCTTGTTTATTAAAAAAAATCAAAACAAAAAAAAAATCAAATCAAAAGTAGCCGTATTCTTTTGAAATATGCATTGCATATTTTCAAACTTCTTCTGACACATATAGATTAGTCTTTTATCCTTGTCATATAGCTATTATCATTGCTGTGCTTATTTTCAAACTTACCTGACACACGGTTCTACCCCTCCTTTATAGGTGCAATTATTACATTTGAGTTTTGATTCTTTAAATAATGCACTTTGCTCTCTTCAGATCATTGATAAGGTGAGAGTACAAAAAAAAAAAAGAAAATGGAAGTCACTTCAGTTCGTCGGATCAAGAGTGTTTGTGTCTTTTGTGGATCTAATCCTGGGAAAGATAAAGAGTTTGTAAATATTGCACACCATCTTGGTCGAGTGCTAGCTGAGAAGAAATCCATTTAGTTTACGGAGGAGGTAGTGTTGGGTTAATGGGTTGTGTCGCAACTACTGCACATTTAGGAGGTGGCAAAGTCCTTGGTGTCATTCCCAGTCCTTTATCTATCGGCACGCCCATTGGAAAAACATTAGGGGATGAAGTAATGGTATTTTGCATGCACCAACGCATGAACATTATGATAGCAAATGCTGATGCCTTTATTGCCCTACCTGGTGGTTTTGGAACTTTGGAAGAGCTTTTCCAAATTACATCCTGGTCACAGCAGAACTTTCACCAAAAACCCATAGGTATATTAAATGTTAATGGTTTTTATGACAGTTTGTTTTGTTTTCTTGATCATCTTTGTAGAAAAAGGTTCATCTCACAAGCGACACGTCAAAGTCTTGTAATCGCCGCAACTCCCGAACAATTGCTCGATCAACTAAATGAATTTGTACCACACCGTGATCCAGTAATGGCTCCACAGAATTGGGAACAAGGCAGCAGCAGCAAAAAGCAAAAACTTGATTTGACTTTGTCTTTGTGAATTTTTGTTTTCTCTTACGGTTTTAGTTTTTTGTAATTTTTCTTATTTCAGGCTCGAATTGCAGTTTTCTGGTAAGACCTTCTACACTCTACCTATTTTATTTTGACATTGTGGACAATGTCTTTAATTAGTTGGGGGGAGGGATAGTTGACATTACCATGTACATAGTTTAGTTAAAAAAAAAAAAAAACTAACAAGCTAATCTTTATTGTTACTAACTTATTAGATGTATGATGGCAGAGTAAGGGGTAGTTTTGCTCTTGAGACGCATCTTAACTTGCATTTCATAATAGGTCTTAAATCATCTTTGTTCTTGTATATATTTAAAAAAAATAAAAACACACACACACACACACAATTTTGATCTTTTCAATTGATTTTGATACAAGCATGTGCTGAATCTGAGCTTAATTGATGATAAAAGTATGCAAAACAGCTTATAGTTGAATCATTTTCATGATATACATGTGTATATGATTGTGGATATTAGGAAGAAGGCATGGTTGAATTGAGTGAATGTTCCATACCTTTGTGAGTTTTGGGCTTTTCCAAGTTTGATACTTACACTTGGTTATTTTCTTTCATGAGTGATGTCAATTATGAATTTATTTTCTAAAACTTGCATTGAATCGATTTGAGATTACATTGGTCTGTATGTTGCATGAAAATGACAGAGGCATTTTTTATTGACTTAGCTGCTTGGGCCAAATAAACATACCTTGCATTTATCCAAATATTAACTCTCTCTGAGCCTATTTGCCTATTCTTTGTTCTTAGCTCATTACAAGCTTTGAGTGAAAAACCATGTTTTACCTTACCTTACCTTAGGGAATGGGAGAGCATTGATTTTCTTATTGAAGAAGTTCTTTTGCTTGCAATGATTTAAGTGTGGGGGAATTGGTGTGCTGATACGAAATGCTTGGTAAAAAAACAAAAACAAAAACAAAAACAAAAACAAAAACAAAAACAAAAAAAAAACAAAAACAAGAAAAAATAATAAAAAAAATATATAAAAGAATAGAAAAAGGAAGGAATGTGTGAAGAGAATAAGCATTTTATGATTTTGGGTAAAAATTTTATTCTTTCTACTTGAGTTACTCCTCAATGCTCTTTTATTCTCTTTGGTTTTAACCTGCTATTATCCATATTGTTCCCTTCCTTCACCTTATAAGTTCCATTACAACCTTTTTGAAAGACCTCTTGATTTTTGCAATTTATTTGATCTAAGTAGTGGAGAATTGATGTATATGCAAGCCTATGGTAAAATACTTTCATAATTTGACTGAGTTGAGCGTAAACAGTTAACCTAAACACCTTGTGTGATTTGAGTGTCACTTGTGAAGAATTTTACTCAATCTGAACATGCCTATTTCTGATTAAAGCATGATTATGCTATACTTTATTCTCAATTGGTTTGATTCAACTATTCTTTGTTAAGCATACTTGACTTATTAATTATGGTTTATATTTAATACAATGCTTGTATTTAAAAATTAGTTGAATTGATTAAATAAAATATTACATGTTTGTGGGTATCATCCTGGTAAACCCTCACGAGACTATAACTCGTCCACTAGGGACACCTAGGGGTTTAAAGGCTTGTGGCACATGCTAAGTGCCATCGTGTTTGTGAAAATATGTTTGCCTCAATGGTTTATTGTATTATGTTTTGTTGATGTCAAATAGGGGGAGAGAAAATAGGAAAGAAAAATATGTTCTTGTGATTATTGATTGATATGATTTCTTGAATATACATTTACATATCTTATCAAACATATTTTTTCTTGGGTGATTTGTCATCATCAAAAAGGGGGAGAATGTGAAAATATGTTTGCCCCAATGGTTTATTGTATTATGTTTTGATGATGACAAATACATTACAAAAAGGATTACAAATATGCTACATATGTGCGTGATGAGCTATATTGGATAATGCATGGTTATATATTATCTTGTTGTTCCTATTATAAGAATCATGCATTAAGTTTTGTGTAGCATCATTGATAGGATATATCCAATGTACTTGATAAGTGATATAATTAATTATTGGATATGTGTCTATATGTGAATCATATAGGAAAGAAAAATATGTTCTTGTGATTATTGATTGATATGATTTCTTGAATATACATTTACATATCTTATCAAACATATATTTTCTTGGGTGATTTGTCATCATCAAAAAGGGGGAGAATGTGAAAATATGTTTGCCCCAATAGTTTATTGTATTATGTTTTGATGATGACAAATACATTACAAAAAGGATTACAAATATGCTACATATGTGCGTGATGAGCTATATTGGATAATGCATGGTTATATATTATCTTGTTGTTCCTATTATAAGAATCATGCATTAAGTTTTGTGTAGCATCATTGATAGGATATATCCAATGTACTTGATAAGTGATATAATTAATTATTGGATATGTGTCTATATGTGAATCATATATGCATGAAGAACTTTATAAAGTTATATACATGTGAATCATGCATATTTAGTTATTGAGTTATGGATTTGGACTAACCATGGTTTTCAAGTGAGTTATGCTTTGTAGGATAGTCCAAGTATCAAGAGTAAGCATTGGAATAAGAAAGTGAAAGATCCTATTTATGCTCAACTCAAGAAGAAGGAGAATGAAGAGATGAACCAAGCATTTAGAAGATTTGAAGAGAAGAATTCTTGGAAGCTTGGATTGCATCAAGAAGCCTAAGGACTCATTTGGGTATATATTCTCTTATAGGCTATTCTCCTTTGTAAGGATAGAGGTTTTACGTGAAGAGAGCTCAAATATCTTTATTCAATCTTGACAAATGTTTTTAACATGATAAAATGCCCAGCAAACAAGTTTTGAGAAGTTAGTCTTTGTGGTATTTCAAAACTATGTAAAATAGTCAAATCTGAGTTTTGAAAGCTGACCTATGGTCACCATTTTTATCATAACTTTTAAAATACTTTGATTTTTGATCTGAAACTTATCTCATATGAAAGTAGACTCAAAGAGCTTTCCAACGCATGGTCATTTGCTTAATTTGGATAAGAAACGAAGAAGTTATGACATTTTTAAGAAGACTACTTTCCGGATAGGAATTGTAGTCGACTACACAAGACTTGTAGTTGACTACAAGACCTTGAAAAACTGACATATGGTCACTATTTTTATCATAACTTTTAAAATACTTTGAGTTTTGATCTGAAACTTATCTCATATGAAAGTACACTCAAAGAGCTTTCCAACGCATGGTCATTTGCTTAAATTGGTTAAGAAACGAAGAAGTTATGATCATTTCAAAACGACTACTTTCCCAAGTGGAATTGTAGTCGACTACACAAGACTTGTAGTCGACTACAAGACCACCAGAAATGGATTGTAGTCGACTACAAAGTGTCAGAAATCAAATATATTTTCCAGAGATGAATGGTAGTCGACTACAAGGTATCTGCAGTCGACTACAAAGTGTTAAAACTCGAAAACTACATTCCAGGAATGGATTGTAGTCGACTACAAGGTTGTGTAGTCGACTACATAGTGTTAAAATTTGTGATCACTCAATTCACCCCCCCTCTTGTGTGATGGTTGCCCTTGGCTAACAAGTGGTATCAAAGCTTTGTGCTCTTTTTAAAGCTTAACCGCTTAGAGTTAAAGATCCTCATATAATGGCAACCATAGAAAGTTTTTCAAATATGGTGGGTTTTGAAATTGATAAACCACCATTCTTTGATGGTGTGCATTTTGATTTTTGGAAAACTAGGATGGAATGTTATTTGCAATCTATTGACTTAGATTTGTGGGATATTGTGCTTGATGGTTTTTTCTCTAAACCAAAATTGAATTGGGATTCCTATGACAAGAAATGTTTTACCTTGAACATTAGAGCAATGCAAATATTGAGATATGGTTTAAATGATGATATTTATGCTAGAATTAAAAATTGCTCTAATGCTAAAGATATTTGGGATACCCTTGATGCTATTTATCTTGCTAACAATGTTTTTGAGCAAAATGTTGTATCTAGAAAGCAAGAAGACCAAAAGCAATTGAAGGAAGCCAATCTTGAAAAATTTGCTCAAGAAGATGTCCAAAGTTATAAAATGAGCTTAATGCAAATTGGTGGTGATGAAGTTCAATTAGCAGAAGAAGCACACCCAAACCAAATTGAAAAGGGACATACTCTTGAAGCCTTGATGGACAATCATGAGCAAGATGATGATTCCCATGTAGAGCCAATCATGCTAGATATTGAGATTACCTCCCACATAGCTCAAAAGGACTTTGAGGTAAATGATGATAATATTGATGATAGTCTTTCCTATGATGAGATACAATATGCATATGATGAATTGAATGATGGATTGATAAATTTAGAAAAGAAAAACTTAGTTTGCTTGAAAAACATTCCCTCTATTGAAATTCAAATTGAGACTTTGAAAAATGAGTATGCTTTTCTTGATGCGGAAATATTGATGAAATGTGAAACCTCAACTAATTGTGAAAATTGCATTGATTTAGAAAATCAAGTTAAGGACTTATTTTCAAAAGTTGACCAAATTGAGAGTTTCACTTGTTCTCATTCCATGTGTGATAATAAAAGGAAAACCAAAGATGTTTTACATGGAAAATCAAGAAAGACTTGTGGCAAAAATATTTTGGAAAATGATTACACTAAAAGGCATAAGTTTTTCGAAAATAATCTTCAAAAGACAAAATCATCATCCAATTCAATTGTTTGCAATTATTGTGGTCATCTAGGACATATTTCTCATTTGTGCAAATTTAGAAGAAATTCTTATATGAGAAATAACATGATGTGGGTTCCTAAAATCCTTAAAGGCTCTAATGCTAACATTAAAGGACCCAAGTTGAAATGGGTACCAAAGAGTCCTCCTAGTGCTTCTATTGTGCAGAAAACTCTTCAAAAGGATGGACAATTTGATCAAGCCAAAATGGAAACATCAAGGAAAACATTCCCAAAGCCCAATGGTAGATATTTTGGTCAAAGAGGCAAGAAGGCTTCAACCAAAGCTTCTCATATGCATGATGTGGAACTTGCAAAGTTCAAATATCCAAAGGAGAAGCAATAGGTAAAGAAAAATGTTCCCTTGATTTCTAAGGCCATGGTATCATATGATATTACCTCTCATACTAATTCAATTGCAAAATCTATGAATTTGAGGTATATTGCTTGTAGGCCTTGAATAATGAATTAAATCATGTGTGCTTAATAAAATTTGAATATTGTGTTTAGCACATGATTATGTTCATTCTTGTTGTACCATTTGCTTATTAAGTTGAATATATCTTGGTACACAAAGTTTTATTCTATGCCTAGATATGCTTGATATGCTTTAAATTGTTTATATGTCATGAAAAGAAGCATGTCATTGGCATTATGCTTAATGCTAAATTGATTATTGAATTATTATGCTCAACTAGCATATTATGGCTAAATTGATATTGTAAGAGCATGATAGATTAATTATCAATGACTAATCATTGTGGATCCAAAATTTGTTGGATACCATAGAAATGTGCTTAAATTTGATTGTAGGGTGACAACTACCTCAAGTATTCATTGAATTAGAATACAACTACTCTACTTGAGGTTAGCATAACTTGAATGGATTCAACTTCTCAAGAGGGATACAAACTTCATGAAGAATCTTGACACCCTCAAGGAGACTTGAAGCATGGAAGTTAAAGTCACCTATACAAATTCAAGGAATACTTCTTTGGTGATATCAACCTTATCCCTACCTATGCTTTAAATGTGATATACATGATATATTGGGATTTGGAGAATTGATTTATGCCGTAGCATGTCTTAAATTGTGCTTCTCTAGTAATGTGACTTGAACATGTGTTTGCCTATGCTAGTATGCTAGATAAGTACACTTCTTGATTGAGATGGCATGATAATATTTTTGTGTTGAGCTTGTGACTATATTTTATTGAACTTACATGAAAAGTTCACATGCTCAAAAGAATTCTAATCCTCTCTTATTTGCTTAAATATTTCATATGCTTACTTTGAGATTGGATGGTTGAGGATAACATATCTTCTTGTTTGAAATTGCTTGATATGATAATTTCCTATAAACAAGAAGAAAATGATTCATTTGTGCTTTAAACTTGCCTTTGAACTTCAATGATTCTTACATTGAATATATCTCTTGAAATGAATCATAAATAGTTTTCAAAGATATAAGTTCCATGGTTTTTCAACTCTAGCATTGCAAAAGGGAACTTTTACTCTTGATTGGCATGTGTGCATACTTGAAATTCTTACATCACATAACATGCATTACATGATCATTGTTTGCCCCAAAGTGCTTATACAAGTTTTGATGATGGTCATGTGTTCTTAGTTAAGCTTGAATCTTGCTTTGAAATTACTAAATCTTTGCTTTGGATTCAAGTGCATATATACTTCTCTTGTCATTATCAAGTGGTAAAATTGTATGGTTGATAATATGATACATTCTTGATATTTTATATCAACCAAAATTATGCTTGTGGATATGCTTAAATGATATTTGATGCCAACTTATGATTTGAAGAGCTTTTAGAATTGGATTTGCAAGTATCTCCATGTGTATCCAAATGTAGCCATCAACTATTGAAATACAAGCACAAGTAGACAATGAGAAAAATTGAATGAAGAAGAGCTTGAGGAGACTTTCTTCAAAGTCTAAGAAATGAAATACTTAAAAGAAGAAAGTTCAAATTCAAGGGTTCAACAAATTGAAGAACATTCTAAAGGAGCATCACACTCTCTTGAAATCAATAAGTATCTCTATCCCTAAACTTTTATGGTATTATATTGAGTGATACTTGTTGATTAAATGCTTTTAAAATGATTAGATGCTATCCTTATATGAGAAGTATGTTTAGCAATGACTTTGTGGATAATTAGCTCTAATATTCTTAATATTATCATTGCATATAGGGTTATGTTATTAATTTAAATATACCTTGATCCCTATGGCATATTTCACCATGATGAATGTTTGATATGATATAGATTTTGGTTTAATTGAAAATATTTTTCATAAGAAAACTCCCTTATTTTGTTTGAAATGAGTTTTTCAAATTCCATATCCTTGAGAATTATTTGAATTTATTTCAAGACTTTGAAAGTGCTTTTCACCTCTTACTACTTTTCAAAAATTTGGAAAATGGTTTGGATATGAATGAAAAACTCTCAACATGCTTTGGAAAGCATTATCAAATCTTGAGAGAATGCTTAAGAAAATTTCCAAACTCGAAAATTTTGAATTGCTCTATAATGTCTATTTCTTTTGAAACTTCAAAAGATAAAGCCTTGCTCTTCAAAGTGATTTTATTTTCCTGAGGCTTCTGTTCAAAGAGAAAAAGGTGGAGATATACTTTCAAATGTCATCTTGAATGCTTTTATTGGATTATTCTCAAGGAATGAGTTTTCAAAGAAAACCTCATACTCTTCTTAAATGATTTTGAAAAATGAAATGTATATTTGCAACATTATTTTTGAAAGGGGGAGAAATTTCTAAATCTTTTGTGGAAAATCAAATTTTGTTGATAGTATGCTTAAAGATATGTTTACCATGCTTTAACTAGTGCATCATCTAATTAGGAGCCAACTTATTATTGTTTTTGATCTTAGTGGCTCAAACTTTTTTTTGAAAAAAAAAAAATCAAATATTTTTTTCTTGATAGCTTAAGAAAAAGTATGTTTTGTCTTGCTCTACTTTACTTCAAATATGCTTATATCGTATTGACAAACATATTTATCTTGATCTATTTTGATTTTCAATAAGGGGGAGCTCAACTTCTCTTTAAATACCTTATAATTTCCCTTACTTAAACTTTTAATTAATAATGGATCTAAATATCATGCTTGTTTGCTCTCGTTAACTTTGAATATATGCATGACTATGTTAAAATAATATATTGTTGATATCTTGATGACATGCATATTTTGAGGGGGAGCCTAGCTCTTAATTTGTCATTATACTCTCAACATGTCATTAAAGATCATCTCTTATTGTATTTCCCCTATCAATGAAAGAAGGTAAGCTTTCTTAACTTTTTAATCATTTGATTCTTTCATTGAGGAATGCTTGATATATGTGGCAAGGTATATGTTCTTTTACTTTGAAAAACTTTAATACCATGCCAGTATATGACTTATTTGTGACATGCATCAAGTGGTATCTGTTTAACATGTGGTAAGCAATATTTTATACTTTTCATAATCTCTTAAAGCTTCTTGCTTTCACATGATAAATGGAGGTATACCATAAGATGACAAACATTGCATGCATTATACTTGATATCTTGATAAGCATGCTTGTTCCATATCTCCATACTTGAATCATATGCTAAGTCAAATAAAGAGGAGATAGCTATGTTTTTATAAACATCAAAATCATTAATTTTTATGATCCTACACTTTGGCATCATGTGTTTTATCTAGGGGGAGCAAATTCTATTTTGATAACATGAAAAATAAAATTCTTTATCATATTGTCCTTCCTTTCTAAACCTTTTTGTTGATGTCAAATAGGGGGAGAGAAAATAGGAAAGAAAAATATGTGAAATAACCAAATGAAACACAAGAAGGGGGGTTGAATTGTGTTTCTTAACCCTTTTTGATTCATAAAAGATTTTCCTTTTCAAAAGAAAATAGAACACAGTGAAAGAGACAGTTTAACAAGCAAAGAGCTTAGGACCAACACCACTTAGTCCTATTGGACTCCAAGGGTTTCGAAAAGACTTTTAATAAAATGGTTAACACGTTCTAAAACCAAATAAAAAGATCTTTGTTAATAAACACAATGGAAAACCCCAGAGGTTAGTGAATATAATAAAGCACACTAGAAGAGAGGAGAAGCTTACACACGAGATTTATCCTGGTTCACTCTTATCAATCAAGAGCTACGTCCAGTCCCTTCAACCAGAAGGATTTTCCAACTAATCTTTTTCACGATTACAAGTATTATGCACCTCTTCAGGTAACAAGTATTTTCAACCTCTTCAGGTAACAAGTATTTTCAACCTCTTCAGGTTCTATCTCACAAGTATTCTTTTACACACAGCCTCTTCAGGCTTACAAGGCTTAAGATGAATAATTGAGAATAGATGAAAGCTTGAGTTTGAAACTCACTAACAAATGAGAATAGACAATAGAAATCTCAAGGCTTTTTCTTTTACACGAATATGGAAATAAAGCTTTTTAGACTATTGAAGGATGCTTCGGCAAAAGATCTCTCTGGTTCTTCAAGTGCTGCTTCTTCTCTTTATAAGTAAGAACAAATTTGAGCAGACTTCATGGGCTAGATCGTCCAACGGAAATATTTATTACCGTTCTGAGTAGCATTAAATGCATCTACTGGAAAAGTGCTGAACTTCTTCTGACGGTGACTTTTATTCTCTGAGATTTCCAATCAATGAAAACAAAAGTCCTGATTTGTCTAAGATTGCAGACGGTTTCTTATTTGCAGATCTTTGTAGTTGTTAGACAATGTCAGCAAAAGTGGCTTAGTTGACTTCTTCTGTCGCCGAGAGCTGTCAGAGTTCTTTTCTAGCATTTAATGAGGAACAGTTCTTCATTTTTGAAAAATCACTTGGACGCGAACTTGAGCTTGAACTTTGAAAGAGTGAGTTGAGTCCGAGCTTTGGCAGATAGATCGAATTGGACGAACTAATAAGAAGTAACAGTATATGCATACGAGTATTGGACGCACCAATAGTAAAAGTATATAATACATTTATTGGACCCATAAAGAGTTATAGCATATTGGACGCACGAAGAGTTAACTTTAAGCAGAGAGCAGAATGGACGCACAACAAGTAGCGATTTGTTAAAACTATTGTCGAAACACTTACTTGTTCAAACTAAATAAATATTTTTGTTATCCTCAAAACTTAACAGGGAAAGCTTATAGCTTTTAAGAATTTAGAACTCAAACCTTTTTATAAGAAATTGGTTTCAACAATATGTTCTTGTGATTATTGATTGATATGATTTCTTGAATATACATTTACATATCTTATCAAACATATATTTTCTTGGGTGATTTGTCATCATCAAAAAGGGGGAGAATGTGAAAATATGTTTGCCCCAATGGTTTATTGTATTATGTTTTGATGATGACAAATACATTACAAAAAGGATTACAAATATGCTACATATGTGCGTGATGAGCTATATTGGATAATGCATGGTTATATATTATCTTGTTGTTCCTATTATAAGAATCATGCATTAAGTTTTGTGTAGCATCATTGATAGGATATATCCAATGTACTTGATAAGTGATATAATTAATTATTGGATATGTGTCTATATGTGAATCATATATGCATGAAGAACTTTATAAAGTTATATACATGTGAATCATGCATATTTAGTTATTGAGTTATGGATTTGGACTAACCATGGTTTTCAAGTGAGTTATGCTTTGTAGGATAGTCCAAGTATCAAGAGTGAGCATTGGAATAAGAAAGTGAAAGATCCTATTTATGCTCAACTCAAGAAGAAGGAGAATGAAGAGATGAACCAAGCATTTAGAAGATTTGAAGAGAAGAATTCTTGGAAGCTTGGATTGCATCAAGAAGCCTAAGGACTCATTTGGGTATATATTCTCTTATAGGCTATTCTCCTTTGTAAGGATAGAGGTTTTACGTGAAGAGAGCTCAAATATCTTTATTCAATCTTGACAAATGTTTTTAACATGATAAAATGCCCAGCAAACAAGTTTTGAGAAGTTAGTCTTTGTGGTATTTCAAAACTATGTAAAATAGTCAAATCTGAGTTTTGAAAGCTGACCTATGGTCACCATTTTTATCATAACTTTTAAAATACTTTGATTTTTGATCTGAAACTTATCTCATATGAAAGTAGACTCAAAGAGCTTTCCAACGCATGGTCATTTGCTTAATTTGGATAAGAAACGAAGAAGTTATGACATTTTTAAGAAGACTACTTTCCGGATAGGAATTGTAGTCGACTACACAAGACTTGTAGTCGACTACAAGACCTTGAAAAACTGACATATGGTCACTATTTTTATCATAACTTTTAAAATACTTTGAGTTTTGATCTGAAACTTATCTCATATGAAAGTACACTCAAAGAGCTTTCCAACGCATGGTCATTTGCTTAAATTGGTTAAGAAACGAAGAAGTTATGATCATTTCAAAACGACTACTTTCCCAAGTGGAATTGTAGTCGACTACACAAGACTTGTAGTCGACTACAAGACCACCAGAAATGGATTGTAGTCGACTACAAAGTGTCAGAAATCAAATATATTTTCCAGAGATGAATGGTAGTCGACTACAAGGTATCTGCAGTCGACTACAAAGTGTTAAAACTCGAAAACTACATTCCAGGAATGGATTGTAGTCGACTACATGGTTGTGTAGTCGACTACATAGTGTTAAAATTCAAAACCTACATTCCAGAGAGGAATCGTAGTCGACTACAATGTATATGTAGTCGAATACAACGTGCCAGAAATGCCTGTAACGGCTATAAACGGCTAGATTTCGAAATTAATCATTCCTAAACACCACCAACGGCTATTTTATCACTTGGGCTATTAATATATGCTAAGATTGAAGCATTAACAAGTTGATGAACACTCATTTGCAAATCATTATGAGGATTTGATCATTTTCTATCAAAATCAACATTTGAGCTCTTCATTTTCATAATCCCTCTATCCATTAGTTCTTCAAGTTGTATTATCTACTCTTTGAGAGAGTTTATCATTTTCTATCAATCATATATACTTGTAAGAGGGTGGATAATCCCTCAAGAGAGTTCAAGGGTAGACTTCCCTTGAAGAGAAAAGAAAGAGGCTCAAGCATAAGGGTGGAGGATCCCAAAGTGTGAAGAGTGCTCTGTTTTTGTAAAGGTTTCTCAAGCACCTAAGTTACAAGCTTGAAGAATAGTGGAAACCTCAAGTGGATGATCTTGGGGCTGGACGTAGATCACAAGAAGTGATCGAACCAGTAAATATTGTTTGCACTCTCTCTTATCCCTTACTCTCTTGACATTACAACACTTTCACTTGATATTCTTGATGTCTATACATATTCTGCAGTTATAATTATAAACTTACTGCATAATCTTGTGAGCTTATTGTCATGATCATTAGAACTTAATGTTTAGCTTGTTTGCTTGTTTTTACACTAATTGAAGTTGCATTTGAGCTATCTAGAATATTTGTATCAATGATATTGATTGTTCTTGGTTAATCACATTATGATTAATATTGTTATATAACTTTAATGTGATTAGCATAATGTTTTGAATGTGAAGTTAATGTTCTTGATTGTCTCCAAGCATGATATGTGTTTAATGTATTTATTCCGCTGCATATATTGATTGAGTGCATCAAAATGCACAATTGCTTAAGTTTGTATTAAAATTTGTCATCACTCAATTCACCCCCCCTCTTGTGTGATGGTTACCCTTGGCTAACAGTGTTTTCCTACGAAAATGGATTAGATTAGGTATAATTAGTTTTTTATGTTTTTAGTTTAATAATATGATGTTTCTTGTTTTTCTTTAGTTTTGTTCTTATGTGTTTTGCCCGGGAGTGCAAAAGCTTAAGTGTGGGGGAATTTGATCAATCAATTTGAGACACTTATGTTAGCTTTGTATTAAGCTTCATTAGATGTTTATTGTGCCCAATATTAGTATTTTAGATGAGTTTAATATTGTTGGGCTTCATTGGGTTTTAATGTAAATATTGGATAATTTTCGGATTTTGATGCATTTTGACCTTTCTTCCTTGGTTAGGCCATAACTTGGGACTCGGTGATCCAATTGAGGTGATCTTGGTGTCTTTGGAAAGCTAAGACAAGGATCTATAAGTTTTATGAAGAACTCAAGAGCTGGATCGGACTTCTAAGGGCCCAAAATAGCCTTGCAATATAGAGTGAGTTTATTGTCACGGAACCATCTGGGCAGTATGCACATATTGGACTATATAATGGGTTATAGGCCTCCTCTTGGGCTGAAACTTGGTCATTTGAAAGATAAGACCCGTATCTCCAACTTCACTGAAGACCATTTTGTCAATAGATGTCGTTTTAGGCATGCTTCTGAAGCTACAAGTTGGTCTGAATTTGGAAACACGTTCTTCCAACCTAACTTGAGGTAGGTGCAGTGTTTTTGGCATTTCTGGAGTTTTAAAAGTCCAAATGACATGATTCAAATTGGAGATTTTCAAGGAGACAACTGGCTACAACTTTGATGAGACATCCAAGCCAAAATGTACCGTCTAGGTGATGAATTTGAAGCCAGAAGTCTGATAAGAGTTGTTGACTAAAAGCCACCAACCATACACCAACCCACCTACCATGTACCAACCCACCAACCATGCATCAAGCTTCCATTTTTGACAATTTTCATATTCTTATAGCTTGTATTCAGATTATGTACATGTACAAATTGGCTTCTAGGATTAGTATAAATAGACCCAACCTCTTTGTATTAGAGGCATTCAATTTGGAAGTAAGTTTCAAGAAAGTTTAAGTATTTGTGAGAGTTTTCTTTCTCTTCTTCTCCATTCTCTTTACAATTTCGTTTTTGTTCTTTAATTTCTGAGTTCTTCCTTCCCATCCATGGAAGGTTAGGCTCTCATAATCAATCCAAGGGATTAGCCATCTTGTTGTTTAATTTAGAGATCTTGTTTTGCTTGTTCATATTGCTTAATTGTTATTCAAGTTTCTCTTCTTCCTCTTTTGATTTTTATCTAGATTAAATTGCTTAATTTGATTTAGATGTTGATGTGGTAGTAGCTTTATTATCATGTATTCAAAGAGGATCACAAAGATTAAACAATATATTAAAGCTTTTTGATAGATTGTTTAACTTGGTTAAATTCTAGATCTTAAGTTAATCTATGTTGGATGGTGCTTACTTTATCTAACCTTGGTTAATCAAATCCTAGATGCTTATCTAGTAGAGAATTCTTGGATCATGTTAAGGCTTCTTGATGTGATCTAAGGCCAAGAACATGGTTAGCAATTAAGTGAATTCCTTGTGATCAATGATGAGTTAAACTCAAGATCGGTAAATTTCCTTGGATTGGTTGTTTCTTTAGATTTGTTTACAAATTTGAATCTCCTACTTTTATTAATCTTGTTAATCAACAACAAAACCCCCCCTTTTCTAATTATCTTGATCTAATTAAATCTTTGTTTTTGGATCCTTGAGAGACGATTCGGTTCATTCTCTATACTACAAATTAGTTTGTGAACCGGTAATTATTATTATTTAACGGGGTCTCGACAACCTCTTGTCAGTCTCTCACCGAAGCTAAATACCCACAGCAACCTTTCCTCAACTATCACCAAGCTACAACAACTAAAATCAAGTTCTATGGTGGTAAACTCTGATCACCTTGAAACATAAAAACTGGTTCCTCTGGCATATTAAATTGTACCACCTTACTGTGGCAATCCAAAGTAGCATGACAAGAAGCCAATCAATGCATGCCTAGAATGACGTCAAAATCCTCCATATCAAGCATTATTAAATCTGCTAATAAAAGTTTGCCTCCCACTATGATCTCGCAAGATTTATACATTGAGTTAGCTATCAAGAAATCACCCATAGGTGTAGCTACTATCAAAGGCTCCTCTAGAGATGAAGGATCTTTCCTAAGTCAAGAAGCAAAGATATGAGACATAAAAGAGTATGTCGCTCCAAGATCAAATAAAACACGTGCATCATGAGAGCACACTGAGAGTATACCTGTCACAACAGCATTAGATGCCTAAGCATCCTGACGAGTCAAGGCAAACATTCGAGCCTAACCCCTGCCGATTTGCCTTTGACCTCTGCCTCCAGATCCTTTACCACCTTGCTGAGAATTACTTGACGACCCCCTGAACCAACAAACTGTCTCGTTGGAGCCACTGGTGCTAAAGCTTTACTAGAAGAGGGGTGAAAAGATAGCATAGGCCAATTTCTCATAAAATGCCCAATTTGACCACGCTGATAGCACCCAACTAAACCCTGCTTACAAGGTCCAGCGTGTACCCTTTCACAAGTGATACATGCGGAATAAGTTTGATCAAAATGCCTCTGATGTTGAGAATCACCTCGACTTTGAGCTATGCTAGCTGTTTGACTGCTATAAGTATTGCCTTGAGTACGACTCCCCTGCTGGCCCTGTCGATCCTAACCAACATCTCTAGCACCTTCACTACCATACTACCATGGCCCTAATGGCTACCACGTGATGTCTCAAAGTGAGACCTCTTGCGTGAGTCACGAGAAGATCCTCCTCTCTCACTATTCCCCCGCTCAATCGTCAAAGCCCTATTTAAGGCCTCATCATAAGTTATGTCACCATGGCCAGCAATCGACTTGAATAAATAACTCTTCAAGCCTTCCACAAACCTTTGAACACATAACTACTCTGTGGCTACTAGGTGTGGTGCATATTTGGACAACCACATAAATTGGATATTGTAATCCATCACAAACATCTGATCTGTCTCTACATGAGTCTCAAACTCTCATGCCCTAGCATCTCGAACACTCTGAGGTAAGAAATGAGTCATGAATAGTCGAACAAACTCATCCCAAATCAAAGGGAGCGACCCTGCTGGCCTTGCAAGAAGCACACTCTCATACCAAGCTCTAGCTACATCCCTCGGTCGGAATGCTACCAACTCAACCATCCTGACTGGAGAATAACACAATCCTATGCATATCCATGTCATCTCATCAATAAAACACTGAGGATCCTCAAGGGTGTCTGAACCTCCGAAAACAGGGGAATTAAGCTTCATAAAGTCAATCAATGAAACCTCAGTCACTCTATGGAGCACAAGCTGCTACTCACTCTGCCCTGCCTCCTAGTGAGGCTCTAGATCCACCTGAGTATGATCTACACGTGCTTGTTGTTGTCCACCAGCAATGTTCACTAACTGTTCTATTGCCTATTGCAAATTCTGCATACTAGCTGCTAACTGAGCTAGTGTTCGGTCACCATGCCTAGCTTTAGGAATCTCAAACTCAGGCATTCTACCAGATCCTCCATGTCTACCTCAACCTCAACCATGACCGCGACCACGTCCACGGCCTCTGGTGGGTGATTCATGAGGTCGAGTAGAAACTTCATCAGAAACTGTTCCACTAATAGATCTAGTCCTCGGTGGTATCTCCATCTAGGGAAGAGTAGATATTAGACAAAAGACAATGATATTAAATAAGACTGAATAAGGAAAGCTATAACTCAATAAACCAACACTGACAAGCAACTCCAGTTCAAAAGATGGGTCATCATAGCTTCTTGCATGTAAGTTGTGCCTGGGTACACAAGTTACAAACAAGATTCTACAACTACCCAAATTTTGCAGCTAATAGGACCTACTAACCAAAGCTCTGATACCAACTTTGTCATAACCTGATCTTAGGCTATGACCGGCGCACAGACTAAATCAACTAAACATTTACCTAGCCTGGCAAGCCTAGCTAAGAATGCTGAAAAACCACTGTAAAAACTTAGAAATGGGCACCCAAAATTTCGGCAGAGTCTCCCCTAAAAAGTGAATAGACCAAATTTAAATTTACCTAAAAAACAGTATAAATCTCAGAAATTTCAGCAAGCATGAGTTTCTCTAATGCACCAGCTATACATATATGTATATACAATCAAAATCAGCTTTATAGAATGTTACACAACCAGGATAACCATACTATATACAACTCAATAGAATTTATAACATTATCCCTTATAGCTGCAAAATACTGGAGTCAAAATACAACACTAGTCAGTAACAATGATGTGGGTATACCAAAAGACTAATAAGCCTGGGGAGAAAAACAAATCCTAGGAACCAGCTACTTAGCTGTTTGCGAATCTGAATTAGAAAAAAATGAATGGAATGAAGTGAATCACACAGACTCAGTGAAAGAATAATCAACTAAGTGAACTGGAAGGGAAACAAATAATCACCAGAATATTTAGGATTTCCAATAATCTTTGAATATACAAACTGATGAAAATAAAATTTATAAATGAGCTATTATATCAAATATTCTCTTTTCTCTAAACTATACATAAACATAAATCTCTTTAAAAAATTATAATCATCAATAATGTAATCCAAATGGGTAACACTGAAAGAATTATAATACAAGTTTAGGAGTTAACTATACCCAACATACCAATTCTCGTGCTTATCTCAAGCCATGGGTCTTGCCTCACCCAGCACAAATCTTATGGCTAAGGTCTACTCACCCTACAACCACATAAAGGGCTAATGGTCCTCTCACCCAATAGCCAAATTGAATCAACTGGCCTTACTAGATTTGTCTATATCTATGTATCAACTATGTGCACATAGGCCGTTATATCTCTTTGCTAACAGTAAACGGTGTTCTAACACGTAACCCATAATGAATATTGGAAATATAATATACAAATATTATCCAGCAAAACTAACGATTCTCAATAATAAAATTTGAAGTCATTTCTAAATATCCAATTGAACTTTCACTTTAATAATTATAAATGATAACTTAAATAGCTCATAGAATCGATAAAGCTATAGGTAAAATATAACCTTCATAACATTTAATATTTCCAAACACAAAGTGGAAACAAAGATAATTTAATCGTCCCTTGTTATAAAACTTCATTTGAATAAAATTCAAATATTCTTGGAAGGTTTATTTTCCCAAATAAAATAGTAAAGATGTCACTAAGTAAATTATTCACGTATAGAAATGAAGAACTAGTCTTAACTGTCTCTAACAGCTCCTATGGAGACAAGTGGAGTAATATGCTATGGATTTACTCAAATAAAAATATTTTAATAAATCTAGATAGGCCAATGACAAGAGGTTGTCGAGACCTCGTCAAATAATAAAATTTACCGGTTCGCAAACTAATTTGTAGTATAGAGCATGAACCGAATCGTCTCTCAAGGATCCAAAAAAGAACAAATATTTAATCAGATCAAGATAATTAAAATGGGGGGTTTTGTTGTTGATTAACAATATTGATAAATATACAAAACTCAAAGTTGAAAACAAATCTAAAGAAACAACCAATCCAAGGAAATTTACCGATCTTGAGTTTAACTCATCATTGATCACAAGGAATTCACTTAATTGCTAACCGTGTTCTTGGCCTTAGATCACGTCAAGAAGCCTCAACATAATCCAAGAATCCTCTACTAGATAAGCATCTAGAATTTAATTAACCAAGGTTAGATAAAGTAAGCACCATCCATCCAAAGATTAATTTAAGATCCAGAATTTAACCAAGCTAAATAATCCATAAAAAAGCTTTAATAAATTGTTTATTCTATGTGATCCTCTTGAATACATGATAATAAAGCTATTATCACATAAACATCCAAATCAAATTAAGCAATTCAATCTAGATCAAAATTAAAAGAGGAAGAAGAGAAACTTGAATAACAATTAAGCAATATGAACAAGTAAAACAAGATCTCCAAATTAAACATCAAGATGGCTAATCCCTTGGATTGATTATGAGAGCCTAGCCTTCCATGGATGGGAAGGAAGAACTCAGAAAATAAAGAACAAAAATGAAATTCTAAAGAGAAGGGAGAAGAAGAGAAAGAAAACTAACAAATACTCAAACTTACTACAAAATTGAATTCTAACTTACTTCAAATTTGAATTCCATCTAATACAAAGAGGTTGGGTCTATTTATACTAATCCTAGAAGCCAATTTGTACATGTACATAATCTGAATACAAGCTATAAGAATATGAAAATTGTCAAAAATGGAAGCTTGATGCATGGTTGGTGGGTTGGTGCATGGTAGGTGGGTTGGTGTATGGTTGGTGGCTTTTAGTCAACAACTCTTATCCGACTTCTGGCTTCAAATTCATCACCTAGACGGTGCATTTTGGCTTGGATGTCTTCATCAAAGTTGTAGCCAGTTGTCTCCTTGAAAATTTCCAATTTGAATCATGTCATTTGGACTTTTAGAACTCCAGAAATTCCAAAAACACTACACCTACCTCAAGTTAGGTTGGAAGAACGTGTTTCCAAATTCATACCAACTTGTAGCTTTAGAAGCATGCCCTAAACGGCATCTATTAACAAAATGGTCTTCAGTGAAGTTGGAGATATGGGTCTTATCTTTCAAATGACCAAGTTTCAGCCCAAGAGGAGGCCTATAACTCACTATGTAGTCCAATATGTGCATACTGCCCAGATTTTCCTGACAGCAAACCTACTCTGCATTACAGGGATGTTTTGGACCCATAGAAATCCGATCCAGCTCTTGAGTTCTTCATGAAACTTGTAGAGTATTGTCTTAGCTTTCCAAAGACACCAAGATCACCTCAATTGGATCACCGAGTCCCAAGTTATGGCCTAACCAAGGAAGAAAGGTCAAAATGCATCAAAATCCGAAAATTATTAAATATTTGCATTAAAGCCCAATGAAGCCCAACAACATTAAACACATCTAAAACACTAATATTGGGCACAATAAACATCTAATAATGCCTAATACAAAGCTAACATAAGTGTCTCAAATTGATTGATCAAATTCCCCCACACTTAAGCTTTTGCACTCCTGGGCAAAACACATAAGAACAAAACTAAAGAAAAACAAGAAACATCATATTATTAAACTAAAAACATAAAAAACTGATTATACCTAATCTAATCCATTTTCGTAGGAAAACACGATGGCACTTAGCATGTGCCACAAGCCTTTAAACCCCTAGGTGTCCCTAGTGGACGAGTTATAGTCTCGTGAGGGTTTACCAGGATGATACCCACAAACATGTAATATTTTATTTAATCAATTCAACTAATTTTTAAATACAAGCATTGTATCAAATATAAACCATAATTAATAAGTCAAGTATGCTTAACAAAGAATAGTTGAATCAAACCAATTGAGAATAAAGTATAGCACAATCATGCTTTAATCAGAAATAGGCATGTTCAAATTGAGTAAAATTCCTCACAAGTGACACTCAAATCACACAAGGTGTTTAGGTTAACTGTTTACGCTCAACTCAGTCAAATTATGAAAGTATTTTACCATAGGCTTGCATATACATCAATTCTCCACTACTTAGATCAAATAAATTGCAAAAATCAAGAGGTCTTTCGAAAAGGTTGTAATGGCTATAAGGTGAAGGAAATGAACAATATGGATAATAGCAGGTTAAAACCAAAGAGAATAAAAGAGCATTGAGGAGTAACTCAAGTAGAAAGAATAAAATTTTTACCCAAAACCATAAAATGCTCATTCTCTTCACACATTCCTTCCTTTTTCTATTCTTTTATTTTTCTTTCTTTTTTCTCTTTTTTTTTGTTTTTGTTTTTGTTTTTGTTTTTGTTTTTTTTTCTTTTGTTCTTTTTTTTTGTATACCAAGCATTTCGTATCAGCACACCAATTCCCCCACACTTAAATCATTGCAAGCAAAAGAACTCCTCCAATAAGAAAATCAATGCTCTCTCATTCCCTAAGGTAAGGTAAAACATGGTTTTTCACTCAAAGCTTGTAATGAGTGACAAGAGGTTGTCGAGACCTATCAAATAAAATAACCGGTTCACAAACTAATTTGTAGTATAGAGAATGAACCGAATCGTCTCTCAAGGATCCAAAAACAAAGATTTAATTAGATCAAGATAATTAGAAAAAGGGGGGGTTTTGTTGTTGATTAACAAGATTAATAAAAGTAGGAGATTCAAAGTTGTAAATAAATCTAAAGAAACAACCAATCCAAGGAAATTTACCGATCTTGAGTTTAACTCATCATTGATCACAAGGAATTCACTTAATTGCTAACCATGTTCTTGGCCTTAGATCACATCAAGAAGCCCTAACATGATCCAAGAATTCTTTACTAGATAAGCATCTAGGATTTGATTAACCAAGGTTAGATAAAGTAAGCACCATCCAACATAGATTAACTTAAGATCTAGAATTTAACCAAGCTAAACAATCTATCAAAAAGTTTTAATATATTGTTTAATCTTTATGATCCTCTTTGAATACATGATAATAAAGCTATTACCACATCAAGATCTAAATCAAATTAAGCAATTTAATCTAGATAAAAATCAAAAGAGGAAGAAGAGAAACTTGAATAACAATTAAGCAATATGAACAAGCAAAACAAGATCTCCAAATTAAACAACAAGATGGCTAATCCCTTGGATTGATTATGAGAGCCTAGCCTTCCATGGATGGGAAGGAAGAACTCAGAATTTAAAGAACAAAAATGAAATTGCAAAGAGAATGGAGAAGAAGAGAAAGAAAACTCTCACAAATACTTAAACTTTCTTGAAACTTGCTTTCAAATTGAATGCCTCTAATACAAAGAGGTTGGGTCTATTTATACTAATCCTAGAAGCCAATTTGTACATGTACATAATCTGAATACAAGCTATAAGAATCTGAAATTTGTCAAAAATGGAAGCTTGATGCATGGTTGGTGGGTTGGTGCATGGTAGGTGGGTTGGTGTATGGTTGGTGGCTTTTAGTCAACAACTCTTATCCGACTTCTGGCTTCAAATTCATCACCTAGACGGTGCATTTTGGCTTGGATGTCTTCATCAAAGTTGTAGCCAGTTGTCTCCTTGAAAATTTCCAATTTGAATCATGTCATTTGGACTTTTAGAACTCCAGAAATTCCAAAAACACTACACCTACCTCAAGTTAGGTTGGAAGAACGTGTTTCCAAATTCATACCAACTTGTAGCTTTAGAAGCATGCCCTAAACGACATCTATTAACAAAATGGTCTTCAGTGAAGTTGGAGATATGGGTCTTATCTTTCAAGTGACCAAGTTTCAGCCCAAGAGGAGGCCTATAACCCACTATATAGTCCAATATGTACATACTGCCCAGATGGTTCCGTGACAGCAAACCCACTCTGCATTGCAGGGATATTTTGGACCCTTAGCATTCCGATCCAGCTCTTGTGTTCTTCATGAAACTTGTAGAGTATTGTCTTAGCTTTCCAAAGACACCAAGATCACCTCAATTGGATCACCGAGTCCCAAGTTATGACCTAACCAAGGAAGAAAGGTCAAAATGCATCAAAATCCGAAAATTATTAAATATTTGCATTAAAGCCCAATGAAGCCCAACAACATTAAACTCATCTAAAGTACTAATATTGGGCACAATAAACATCTAATAATGCCTAATACAAAGCTAACATAAGTGTCTCAAATTGATTGATCAAATTCTCCCACACTTAAGCTTTTGTACTCCTGGGCAAAACACATAACAACGAAACTAAAGAAAAACAAGAAACATCATATTATTAAACTAAAAACATAAAAACTGATTGTACCTAATCTAATCCACTTCCGTAGGAAAACACGATGGCACTTAGCATGTGCCACAAGCCTTTAAACCCCTAGGTGTCCCTAGTGGACGAGTTATAGTCTCGTGAGGGTTTACCAGGATGATACCCACAAACATGTAATATTTTATTTAATCAATTCAACTAATTTTTAAATACAAGCATTGTATCAAATATAAACCATAATTAATAAGTCAAGTATGCTTAACAAAGAATAGTTGAATCAAATCAATTGAGAATAAAGTATAGCATAATCATGCTTTAATAAGGAATAGGCATGTTCAGATTGAGTAAAATTCTTCACAAGTGTCACTCAAATCACACAAGGTGTTTAGGTTAACTGTTTACGCTCAACTCAGTCAAATTATGAAAGTATTTTACTATAGGCTTGCATATACATCAATTCTCCACTACTTAGATCAAATAAATTGCAAAAATCAAGAGGTCTTTCAAAAAGGTTGTAATGGAACTTATAAGGTGAAAGAAGGGAACAATATAGATAATAGCAGGTTAAAACCAAAGAGAATAAAAGAGCATTGAGGAGTAATTCAAGTAGAAAGAATAAAATTTTTTACCCAAAACCATAAAATGCTCATTCTCTTCACACATTCCTTCCTTTTTCTATTCTTTTTTTTTTCTTTCTTTTTTTTTTGTTTTTTTTTTGTTTTTTGTTTTTTCTGTTTTTTTTTTGTTTTTTTTTGTACCAAGCATTTCGTATCAGCACACCAATTCCCCCACACTTAAATCATTGCAAGCAAAAGAACTCCTCCAATAAGAAAATCAATGCTCTCCCATTCCCTAAGGTAAGGTAAAACATGGTTTTTCACTCAAAGCTTGTAATGAGCTAAGAACAAAGAATAGGAAAATAGGCTCAGAGAGAGTTAATATTTAGATAAATGCAAGGTAGGTTTATTTGGCCAAAGCGGCTAAGTCAAGAAAAAAAATGCCTCTGTCATTTTCATGCAACATACAGACCAATGTAATCTCAAATCGATTCAATGCAAGTTCTAGAAAATAAATTCATAATTGACATCACTCATGAAAGAAAATAACCAAGTGTAAGTATCAAACTTGGAAAAGCCCAAAACTCACAAAGGTATGGAACATTCACTCAATTCAACCATGCCTTCTTCCTAATATCCACAATCATATACACATGTATATCATGAAAATGATTCAACTATAAACTGTTTTGCATACTTTTATCATCAATTAAGCTCAGATTCAGCACATGCTTGTATCAAAATCAATTGAAAAGATCAAAATTGTGTGTGTGTGTTTTTATTTTTTTTATTTTTTTATTTTTTTTTAATATATATACAAGAACAAAGATGATTTAAGACCTATTATGAAATGCAAGTTAAGATGCGTCTCAAGAGCAAAACTACTCCTTACTCTGCCATCATACATCTAAAAAGTTAGTAACAATAAAGATTAGTTTTTTTTTTTTTAACTAAACTATGTACATGGTAATGTCAACTATCCCTCCCCCCAACTAATTAAAGACATTGTCCCCAATGTCAAAATAAAGATAGGTAGAGTGTAGAAGGTCTTACCAGAAAACTGCAAATCGGGCCTGAAATAAGAAAAATTACAAAAACTAAAACCATAAGAGAAAACAAAAATTCACAAAGACAAAGTCAAATCAAGTTTTTGCTTTTTCTTCGCCGCTGCCTTGTTCCCAATTCCGTGGAGCCATTGCTGGGATCACGTTGTGGTACAAATGCATTGAGTTGATCGAGCAATTGTTCAGAGTTGTAGCGATTACAAGACTTTGACGTGTCGCTTGTGAGATGAACCTTTTTCTACAAAGATGATCAAGAAAACAAAACAAACTGTCATAAAAACCATTAACATTTAATATACCTATGGGTTTTTGGTGAAAGTTCTGCTGTGACCAGGATGTAATTTGAAAGAGTTATTCCAAAGTTTCAAAACCACCAGGTAGGGCAATAAAGGCATCAGCATTGGCGATCATAATGTTCATGTGTTGGTGCATGCAAAATACTATTACTTCATCCCCTAATGTTTTTCCAATGGGCTTGCTGGTCGATAAAGGACTGGGAATGACACCAAGGACTTTGCCACCTCCTAAATGTGCAGCAGTTGCTACACAACCCATTAACCCAAGACTACCTCCTCCATAAACTAAATGGATTTCTCTCTCAGCTAGCACTCGACCAAGATGGTGTGCAATATTTACAAACTCTTTATCTTTCCCAGGATTAGATCCACAAAAGACACAAACACTCTTGATCCGACGAACTGAAGTGACTTCCATTTTCTCTTTTTTTTTTTTTGTACTCTCACCTTATCAATGATCTGAAGAGAGCAAAGTGCATTATTTAAAGAATCAAAACTCAAATGTAATAATTACACCTATAAAGGAGGGGTAGATCCGTGTGTCAGGTAAGTTTGAAAATAAGCACAACAATGATAATAGCTATATGACAATGATAAAAGACTAATCTATATGTGTCAGAAGAAGTTTGAAAATATGCAACGCATATTTCAAAAGAATACGGCTACTTTTGATTTGATTTGATTTTTTTTATTTTTATTTTTATTTTTATTTTTTATTTTTTATTTTTTATATTTTTTTGATTTTTTTTAATAAACAAGAAGAAGAAAAAAAATAAAAAATAAAAAAAATACTTACAGGAGGTGTGATTGTGGCTCACAAATTCCTCTGGTTTTACGTCCAGTAACGGCTTGAATGCTCTCTATGGGCCGATGGTCGGCTTCCCATCCAATTTTCTTAAAAATTGGCAAACAGGGTCTTTTTGAGTCAGATTCCCGAGACTATATCGCTCATGTTCATCTTGGAATATTGGCCATAAATCGAGAAGTACTCTCTGCACATCTCCACTAGGATGCGTCTCAAGAGTCAATAGAATGTTATCTAAAGACTCCTTACTCATGCCATCCTTTATGAAGTTAATTTTATCATCTCGGTTTATAGACGTCATTCCAATTGATTTGCATTTTGTGTTACAGGTCCATCTTGCACATTTATAGCAGACCCGTAACCTTTTTGCTCTTCTCTTCTTTGCATATGAACTTTTTCCTAGCCCTGGCATATATGAAACAAGAGCGTCGTAAAATTCACCTCCGAGCCTGACCTTTGCTTCGATCAACCAAATGTATATCCGCGAGGATGCCTTTGTGCATAAGCATCCTTAATCTCTCTAACCTTGCACAATAAATGTTAGTTAAAACATTTTGAGGGAGAGAAGGGAATTGCTTGCGGAGATTAAAAGTCGATTATCCATTTCGAAAGAAAGAAGAAAGAGAGAGAAAAAATTGAGTAAAATTATGTACAGATTTCAGGTGTTTGTGGGTAATCAAGGGACCGAAAAAGATTTTCACGGAGTACCGTTATCCGCCATTTAACCGGTGAAAAATCATCTGTCAACGAAAAATAAACAAAATTAAGACAGAAAAATCAAACTCTGATAGATTTTCTCGCTTGGCACCAAGTTTCTGTCTCGATTCCTGTGATTGCAAAAAAGTCAAAGTTGAAAGATGAAAGAGTTAGAAAGCTTGGGTTGCCTCCCAAGAAGCGCTACTTTTAATGTCCTTAGCCAGCGTGATTGAAGATTTTGCACGAGCGATGGGTCCTCCCCAATAATGATTCAATCTCTGGCAATTGACATTTTTCTTTTCTATTTTTTTTTCTTTTGTCTTCTTTTTTTTTCTTTTTTTTTTCTTTTTTCAACACAGTAGTGATCAATCATGGTAGAGGGCATCCTGCAGTTGAACTTCCTCCACGAGGTTCTCTTGAGCTCCTTCATAAAAATTTTTGAGGCGGTGACCATTAACTTTGAACACTTTGTTGGTGGCTTCACTCTTAATTTCCACTGCACCATGAGGAAAAATGTTAGTGACAACAAACGGACTGTCCCACCTAGACCTTAATTTACCAGGCATCAACTTAAGGCGAGAATTAAACAAGAGAACTTTTTGCCCAACTGAAAACTCCTTCCGAAGAATAAACTTATCATGGAAGGCTTTGGTCTTTTCTTTGTAGAGTCGGGAGCTCTCATAGGCATCTAGGCGGATCTCTTCCAATTCCTCAGAATCGCAACTTCCGCTCTATGCCAGCTCCGGCCAAATTCATGTTGCATTGCTTCACAGCCCAATATGCTTTGTGCTCAATTTCTACTGGCAAGTGGCATGCCTTACCATAGACTATCCGATATGGAGACATCCCGATTGGAGTTTTGTAAGCGGTCCCAGTAAGCCCAAAGAGCATCCTCAAGCCTCATGCTCCAATCCTTCCGATTAGGTTGGACTGCTTTTTTCAAGTATGCGCTTGATCTCTCTATTGGAGACCTCGGCTTGACCATTAGTCCTGGGATGGTAAGGTGTAGAAACTTTATGCAACACGCCATATTTCCTCATCAATCCCTCCATGCTCCTAAGCATGAAATGGGTGCCTTGATCACCGATGATAGCTCTCGGGATTCCAAACCTGCAGAAAACTGTGATCTAACAAAATCCACAACAACTTTGGAATCATCAACCGAGTGGCTTTAGCCTCCACCCATTTTGATACATAATCAACAGCTAGCAAAATGTAAACATAACCAAAGGAAACAGGAAAAGGTCCCATGAAATCAATACCCCATACGTCAAAGATTTCACAATACAAGAGAGGTTGTCGGGGCATCTCATTCCTGCGAGAAATGTTCCCTGTTTCCTCTCGACACTCGTTCACAAGACTTACGTAACAAATATGCATCATGAAACAAGGTAGGCCAATATAAACCGTAGTCTAAAACTTTCTTAGCTGTACGTTGAGGCCCAAAATGTCCACCACATGCAAATGCATGACAAAAGCTAAGAATGTAATGAAACTCTTGATTAGGCACACATCGCCTAATAATTTGGTCACTACAAAATCGCCACGTATATGGATCATCCCACACATAATATTTTGATTCACTCTTAAGTTTATAAATTTGTGCATGAGTGAAATGTGAGGGAAAATCAGTAGCAACCAAGAAATTCACCATATCAAGAAACCAAGGGAAGGTGTTCTTACCTTGCAACCGCATAAGTCGCTCATCCGGGAAGGAGTCCCGCACAGGAAGGGATCTCAAGCCCTTTCAATGCGGCTCAAATGATCCGCCACTAGGTTCTCTCGCTCCACTCTTGTCACGGATCTCTATGTGAAACTCTTGGAGCAAGAGCATCCATCTTATTAGCTCGGGGCTTTGCATCTCGGCTTCTTCAAAAGGAACTTCGTGAGTCGCATGATCGCAAACACAACAACCTTAGAACCAAGCAAATATGATCTAAACTTATCCAAAGCAAAAACAATGGCTAAAAGTTCTTTTTCGGTTGTGGTATAGTTGGCCTCGAGCAAAGATCTAGAGTTCTCGAAGCATAGTATATCACATGAGAAGCTTTCCCCTCTCTCGTGCCAAGACTGCTCCTACCGCATAGTTAGAAGCATCACACATTAACTCAAATGGCAATGTCCAAATCGGTGGGTGGATGATAGGGGTACTAGTCAAGGCCTGCTTCAAGTGGTTGAAAGTCGCCTTGCACTTGTCATCAAAATTGAACTCCACATCTTTCTGCGATGGCAATCGGGAAAGTGGAAGAGCAATCTTGTCAAGTCGGCAATGAAGCGCTGTAGAAACCTGCATGACCAAGAAAAGAACGCACTTCCCGCACGCATGTGGGGTAAGATAGACAAGTAATTACATCAATCTTGGCAGATCTACCTCAATGCCCTTACTGGATACTACATGGCCTAAAACTATACCTGTTCTACCATAAAATGACATTTCTCAAAATTTAGCACAAGGTTAGTCTCAATGCATCTTTGCAAAGATTACTCTAGATAGGTCAAGCTAAACATGAATCAAAAGAAGAACCATAGACAGTAAAGTCATCCATAAATACCTCCATGCACTCCTCTAAGAAATCGAAAATATGCTCACCATGCAATCACTGAAGGTACTGTGGGCATTGCAGAGGCCGAAGGGCATCCGTCTCAGAAGCAAAGGTGCCGAAGGGACAAGTAAATGTGGTCTTCTCCCGATCCTCCTGCAATGTGAATTTGGAAGTATCAAGTGTAGCCATCTAAAAAGCAGTAATGGGACTTACCAGCCAACCGTTCCAGCATCTGATCAATGAACGGAAGGGGGTAATGATCTTTCCGAGTGGCTTGGTTGAGACGTCTGTAGTCAATGCAGACTCTCCAGCTATTCTGCACTCGGGTTGGAATGAGCTCATTCTTCTGGTTGGCCACAACAGTCACCCCGGATTTCTTTGGAACTACTTGCACCGGGCTCACCCACTTGCTGTCAGAGATGGGATAGATAATGCCAGCCTGCAGTAGCTTGGTCACTTCTTTTTTCACCACATCTAGAATGAGAGGATTCAGTCTCCTCTGGGGTTGTCTCACTGGTTTAGTTTCCTCCTCAAGTAATATCCTGTGCATGCATGTGGAGGGGTTAATACCAGGAATGTCTGCAAGTGTCCAACCAATTGCCCTTTTGTGTTGCTTCAAGACTTCCAATAATCTGGTTTCTTGCTCAGGTTGGAGGTGTTTGGCCATTATCACCGGGAGCTTCTCATCCTCTTCCAAGAATGCATACTTCAAATGCTCGGGCAAGGGCTTAAGTTCAATGGAGGGTGGTTGCTGGACTGACGGTACTAGTTTTGGAACCGAAACTAAATCTGCTAAATTCTCAGCAGTTGTACCTGTACCTGCAAGCTGTGCACAATCTTGCAAAACAACATCATCATATCCTATGGAATCAAAAGAATCACACTTAGCAGCAGGATGAATGACAACATCATTAATAACAGCATCATTGCCATTAATAACAGAATCATCAATGTCAGCAGAATTAACAACAGCACATGACAAGTATGTAGAAATCTCAGCACAGGCTGCACACATTGCATTGGGTTTACAACCAAAAAGTCCGAAGCAGGCAGAACAAGTATCACAAGCTATGCTATCGGTGCATCCTACAATTTCAGAAACTCGCCAACATATCGCATGCATATCATCAACCAAGAATCAATGACATCAAAATGAAAAGCAGAATGATCCTCTAAAGGGTATTTCATGGCATCAAAAATGTTAAACTGAATGATATCATCACCAAATTCCATGGAAAGGGTACTGAAGATGCACATCAATCTTAGTTTTAGCGCTTTTCAAAAATGGCCTACCTAAGATCAATGGGGGTGGGGAAGAGGCGATTCATCTTCCATATTCAACACATAAAAATCACCGGGAATATTAAATTATGTACCCGAACCGTAACGTCCTCCAACACTCCTGCAGTTGTGCAAGGCTCCTCGGTTTGCTAATCGAATGACAATGCCTGTGAGGCTTTAGCTCTCCCATATGCAAGGAAGTGTAAACCGACTTTGGCATTACATTGATGGAGGCTCCCAAGTCTAGCAAGGCATGAGTGAACTGTTGGTGCCCTATGGTGCAAGGGATGGTAAAAGTGCCTGGATCCTTGCATTTGGGAGGCAAAGTTGGCTGAATCAAAGCGTAGACATTTCTCCCCATACTCACTTTTTCGCCCTTTAGCTTCCTCTTATGGGTGCACATCTCTTTCAAGAACTTGGCATACTTGGGGATTTGTTTAATTGCCTCCAAGAGAGGTATATTCACCTCAACCTTCCTCAAAAGTCTCCATAATTTCCTTATCCAAGTCTGCTTCAACCATATGCCTCATATCATTCGGTTGGGAAAAGGAAGAGGAATGTTGGAACTGACTTTTTGGATGCTCACTTTTCTCATTGCATCAATTTTCTCGTCAATCCCGATTTGATCCAATTTTCTCGCTTGGTCGTTGTAGGATCATTTCTTGAATCTGCATACAAAGATCTCGAATTAGTGCAGAACTTGAAGTTGCTGTAGAATCTTGTTTCTCTGGGCCAAGGGTAGAATCTGGAAGTATCTGTGCCTTGGTCCATTGATTCTGCTTACCATCAAGCGTAAAGCTATAGCACTAACATTGCCTCTAGGATTTGGAGTGGTTTGAGAGGGTAATTGGCCAGAACCCTGTGACTTTAATTCATGAATTGATGTGGCAAGTTGACCAATTTGAGTCTCCAAGTTCTGAATGGTGGTTTCAGTTCTCTGTTGAAACCTGGATGTTATTGGTGGCCAATCGTTTCACCAAATCCTCCAATGAGGGCTCGATTTTGTGGCTACGGGACCTTCTTCTTTGGAATGGTGGTCTACTTGGTCCAAAGATGTGGTCGAAACTCGATTTGTCCTTGCTTGCTTCCGAATGGTGGTCTATACTTGGTTTTGTGGTCACTGATTTGATGCATTCCCATATCTCAGTATTGGGATGGTCCCTCCAGCCAGGGTTGTAAGTGTTGGAGAATGGATCATATTTCGTTGTTGCTTCCGATGTAATTGTGGCTTCCCAGAAATATACCACAAGCCTACGCAGATTGGTCTTGAAACTCGTAATCATCTTGCAATGTGGGGCACGAATCAGAGGATGAGAGGAACTAGAACATATACTACAAACTCTCGCAGGGGTTTGCACACGTGGTTCGTGTTGTCCTATTGCCATCTGTCTAACCAAAGAAGTGAGCTCATCCAATCTATGTTCCACCCTTTGTTGATCAGCATGTGAAGAGGTATTAACTTCATTGACTATTCTGGTTGCAGCACCCATTCGAGTACCAAATTGCTGAGAATTTGCTGCCATGTTTGCAATTAAGTTTCTGGCAGCAGCTGGAGTTTTATCTACCAATGCTCCACCACTTGCAGCATCAATCATACTCCTTTCCATTGGCATCAATCCTTCATAGAAGTATTGGATCAGCAATTGATCACTAATTTGATGGTGTGGGCAGCTTGAGCATAATTTCTTGAATCTCTCCCAATACTCATGGAGAGTTTCACCACTGATTTGCCTTATGCCACAAATATCTTTCCTTATTGCAAATAGCTTCTTGATGCAGGAAAGAACTTTTCCAGAAATAATCTTTTCATGTCATTCCAAGAAGTGATGGCAGCAGGTTGTAAGTAATACAACCAATCCTTAGCAGCACCATCCAAAGAGAAAGGAAAGGCCCTTAGCTTGATGTGATCTTCAGCTATTCCATGAGGTTTCATGGTGGAACAGACAACATGGAACTCCTTCAAATGCTTATGTGGATCTTCACCGCAAGACCATGAAACTTGGGCAAAGAAGTGTATCAATCCATATTTCAACTCAAAATCAACATTAAGTTCAGGATATTGAATGCACAAAGGTTGATAATTCACATCAGGTGCAGCCAATTCCTTAAGGGTCCTATTGTTATAGTCAGCCATAGTAAAATCAACAGACTCAAGATTATTAATCAAGTACTAATGTATGCACTCAACAGATTAAAAGAGTCAACAAGATTAGGTGCAATGTCAAGTTCAAGTCCAATTCCGTAAGTAATTCTATTAGCTCTATGAATGCTACTACCAGTCCTATGAATTCTATGAAGTGTATGAAATGTTCTATCAATTTCAGGATCAAATGAATGCAAGGTACCAGGATCAGATCTAGTCATACAGCATGCAATTCATAAGAAGGTATTAGAAAAGCAATAACAACTAAAACACTAAAAATTCCAAAAACAAATACTCCAAAAAATTTAAACAAAAATAAAAAAAAAGTATCAAATGAATTTTAAAAATTATGGAACCACCACAGGATAAAATCTACACAAAAATGCTATCCAACAAAATAATAAAAAATCTTAAAAAATTGAAAAAGTGGTCTAAACGATGGAATTTGGCAAAAATAAGGGTGACCTCACTGTATACAGTGAGCCTTTCTCAGAATAATATTTTCCATTTGTGTACCAAAATTCAGATCAATCTGAGATGCCCGAACCAAAATTCTTGACACAACGCCCTTTATCCAAATTCTGCCGAATCCCACTTGAAAAAGCTTCAAAAACAAAACAAACACATTTGTTAGAGTTAGATGGGATCTTGAAATGATCAAATAGTTGCCTTGGATTCCCGGCAACGGCGCCAAATTTGACAAGAGGTTGTCGAGACCTATCAAATAAAATAACCGGTTCACAAACTAATTTGTAGTATAGAGAATGAACCGAATCGTCTCTCAAGGATCCAAAAACAAAGATTTAATTAGATCAAGATAATTAGAAAAGGGGGGGTTTTGTTGTTGATTAACAAGATTAATAAAAGTAGGAGATTCAAAGTTGTAAATAAATCTAAAGAAACAACCAATCCAAGGAAATTTACCGATCTTGAGTTTAACTCATCATTGATCACAAGGAATTCACTTAATTGCTAACCATGTTCTTGGCCTTAGATCACATCAAGAAGCCCTAACATGATCCAAGAATTCTTTACTAGATAAGCATCTAGGATTTGATTAACCAAGGTTAGATAAAGTAAGCACCATCCAACATAGATTAACTTAAGATCTAGAATTTAACCAAGCTAAACAATCTATCAAAAGATTTAATATATTGTTTAATCTTTATGATCCTCTTTGAATACATGATAATAAAGCTATTACCACATCAAGATCTAAATCAAATTAAGCAATTTAATCTAGATAAAAATCAAAAGAGGAAGAAGAGAAACTTGAATAACAATTAAGCAATATGAACAAGCAAAACAAGATCTCCAAATTAAACAACAAGATGGCTAATCCCTTGGATTGATTATGAGAGCCTAGCCTTCCATGGATGGGAAGGAAGAACTCAGAATTTAAAGAACAAAAACGAAATTGCAAAGAGAATGGAGAAGAAGAGAAAGAAAACTCTCACAAATACTTAAACTTTCTTGAAACTTGCTTTCAAATTGAATGCCTCTAATACAAAGAGGTTGGGTCTATTTATACTAATCCTAGAAGCCAATTTGTACATGTACATAATCTGAATACAAGCTATAAGAATCTGAAATTTGTCAAAAATGGAAGCTTGATGCATGGTTGGTGGGTTGGTGCATGGTAGGTGGGTTGGTGTATGGTTGGTGGCTTTTAGTCAACAACTCTTATCCGACTTCTGGCTTCAAATTCATCACCTAGACGGTGTATTTTGGCTTGGATGTCTTCATCAAAGTTGTAGCCAGTTGCCTCCTTGAAAATCTCCAATTTGAATCATGTCATTTGTACTTTTAGAACTCCAGAAATGCCAAAAACACTTCACCTACCTCAAGTTAGGTTGGAAGAACGTGTTTCCAAATTCAGACCAACTTGTAGCTTCTGAAGCATGCCTAAAACGACATCTATTGACAAAATGGTCTTCATTGAAGTTGGAGATATGGGTCTTATCTTTCAAGTGACCACGTTTCAGCCCAAGAGGTGGCCTATAACCCACTATATAGTCCAATATGTACATACTGCCCAGATGGTTCCGTGACAGCAAACCCACTCTGCATTGCAGGGATATTTTGGACCCTTAGCATTCCGATCCAGCTCTTGAGTTCTTCATGAAACTTGTAGAGTATTGTCTTAGCTTTCCAAAGACACCAAGATCACCTCAATTGGATCACCGAGTCCCAAGTTATGACCTAACCAAGGAAGAAAGGTCAAAATGCATCAAAATCCGAAAATTATTAAATATTTGCATTAAAGCCCAATGAAGCCCAACAACATTAAACTCATCTAAAGTACTAATATTGGGCACAATAAACATCTAATAATGCCTAATACAAAGCTAACATAAGTGTCTCAAATTGATTGATCAATGAGCTAAGAACAAAGAATAGGAAAATAGGCTCAGAGGGAGTTAATAATTGGATAAATGCAAGTTAAGTTTATTTGGCCAAAGCAGCTAAGTTAAGAAAAAATGCCTTTGTCATTTTCATGCAATATACAGACCAATGTAATCTCAAATCGATTCAATGTAAGTTCTAGAAAATAAATTCATAATTGACATCACTCATGAAAGAAAATAAACCAAGTGTAAGTATCAAACTTGGAAAAGCCCAAAACTCACAAAGGTATGGAACATTCACTCAATTCAACCATGCCTTCTTCCTAATATCCATAATCATATACACATGTATATCATGAAAATGATTCAACTATAAATTGTTTTGCATACTTTTATCATCAATTAAGCTCAGATTCAACACATGCTTGTATCAAAATTAATTGAAAAGATCAAAATGAAATTTTTTTTATTTTTTTATTTTTTTATTTTTTTATTTTTTTATTTTTTTATTTTTTTATTTTTTTTAATATGCAAGAACAAAATAATTTAAAACATACTATGAAATGCAAGTTAAGATGCGTCTCAAGAGCAAAACTACTCCTTACTCTGCCATCATATATCTAATAAGCTAGTAACAATAAAGATTAGCTGGTTATATTTTTTTTATTTGGTTTTTTTTTGTTTTTTTTTTTACTAAACTATGTACATGGTAATGTCAACTATCCCTCCCCCAACTAATTAAAGACATTGTCCCCAATGTCAAAATAAAGATAGGTAGAGTGTAGAAGGTCTTACCAGAAAACTGCAAATCGAGCCTGAAATAAGAAAAATTACAAAAAACTAAAATCGTAAGAGAAAACAAAAATTCACAAAGACAAATTCAAATCAAGTTTTGGCTTTTCGTCACGCCTTGTTCCCAATTCCGTGGAGCCATTCTTGGATCACGTTGTGGTACAAATTCATTTAGTTGATCGAGCAATTGTTCAGGAGTTGTAGCAGTTACAAGACTTTGACGTGTCGCTTGTGAGATGAACCCTTTTTCTACAGCATGATCAAGAAAACAAAACAAACTATCATAAAAACCATTAACATTTAATATACCTATAGGTTTTTTGTGAAAGTTCTGCTGTGACCAGGATATAATTTGAAAGAGCTCTTCCAAAGTTCCAAAACCACCAGGTAGGGCAATAAAGGCATCAGCATTTGCTATCATAATGTTCATGCGTTGGTGCATGCAAAATACCATTACTTCATCCCCTAATGTTTTTCCAATGGGTTTGCTGGTAGATAAAGGACTGGGAATGACACCAAGGACTTTGCCACCTCCTAAATGTGCAGCAGTCGCTACACAACCCATTAACCCAAGACTACCTCCTCCATAAACTAAATGGATTTCTCTCTCAGCTAGCACTCGACCAAGATGGTGTGCAATATTTACAAACTCTTTATCTTTCCCAGGATTAGATCCACAAAAGACACAAACACTCTTGATCCGACGAACTGAAGTGACTTCCATTTTTTTCTCTTTGTTTTTTTTTTGTACTCTCACCTTATCAATGATCTGAAGAGAGCAAGGTGCATTATTTAAAGGCATCAAAACTCAAAGGTAATAATTACACCTATAAAGGGGGGGTAGATCTGCGTGTCAGATAAGTTTGAAAAAAAAGCACAGAAATGATAATAGCTATATGACAAAGATAAAAGGCTAATCTATATGTGTCAGAAGAAGTTTGAAAATATGCAACACATATTTCAAAAAATACGACTAATTTTTTTTTGAATTTTTTTTTGAATTTTTTTTTATTTTTTTTTAATAAACAAGAAGAAAAAAGGAAAAAAAAATAAAGAAATACTTACAGGAGGTGTGATTGTGGCTCACATTTTCCTCTGGTTTTTCGTCCAGTAACGGCTTGAATGCTCTCTATGGGCCGATGGTCGGCTTCCCATCCAATTTTCTTAAAAATTGGCAAACAGGGTCTTTTTGAGTCGATTCTGAGACTATATTGCTCATGTTCATCTTGGAATATTGGCCATAAATCGAGAAGTACTCTCTGCATATCTCCACTAGGATGCGTCTCAAGAGTCAATAGAATGTTATCTAAAGACTCCTTACTCATGCCATCCTTTATGAAGTTAATTTTATCATCTCGGTTTATAGACGTCATTCCAATTGATTTGCATTTTGTGTTACAGGTCCATCTTGCACATTTATAGCAGACCCGTAACCTTTTTGCTCTTCTCTTCTTTGCATATGAACTTTTGCCTAGCCCTGGCATATATGAAACAAGAGCGTCAGAAAATTCACCTCTGAGTCGGACCTTTGCTTCGATTAACCAGCGTATATCCGCAGGGATGCCTTTGTGCATAAGCATCCTTAATCTCTCAAACCTTGCACAATAAATGTTAGTTAAAACATTTTGAGGGAGAGAAGGGAATTGCTTGCGGAGATTAACAAGCTGATTATCCATTTCGAAAGAAAGAAGAAAGAGAAAAAAATGAGTAAAATTATATACAGATTTCAGTGTTTGTGGGTAACTGAAGGGACCGAAAAAGATTTTCACGGAGTACCGTTATCCGCCATTTAACCGGTGAAAAATCATCTATCAAAGAAACACAAACAAAAATAAAGACAGAAAAATCAAACTTTGATAGATTTTCTCACTTGGCACCGTTTTTTTTTTCTGTCTCGATTCCTGTGATAACAAATAAGTCAAAGTTAGAAAGAGGACAGAGTTAGAAAACTTGGGATGCCGCCCAAAAAGCGCTACTTTTAACATCTTCAGCCAGCGTGATTGAAGATTTTTCACGATTGATGGGTCCTCCCCAATAATGACTCAGTTTCTGACCATTGACATTAAACGTGGCTTTTTTTTTTTTTAACAAAGATTTATATAGAAAACAGAAAATAAAAACAGCAGACAAAACAAAAAATAAAAACAGAAACAAAAAAAAAGTAATAAAAGACAAACATCAGCAAGACAAAGAAAATGTAAGGTAATAGAAATGTACAACACAAATAGCGTAAACAACAACAATGTAAAAGGGTAAATTGTAATACCAAATAAAAACGAAACAATATTAAAAACAATAGTAAAACAGTAAAAACAAAAAGAAAACAACAACTAGAAAAATGAAATAAAAGTGTGGAAAGAAAACTCCCTATGGATAGCAGAAGAATTAACGTTCCAGCAGCCACACCATAGCCAGTGTAATGGATCACCACATCCAAAATCAAAGAGTTTAGTATTTTCCGGGGTTGCTTTATCGTTTAGCTCCATCTTCAAGTAAAATCCTACGCATGCAAATGGAATGGCTAATACTTGGAATGTCTGCAAATGTGCATGCTCTTAGATTCTCCCTCAAAATGGGTAGCAACCTCTCCTCCTCATCAGTAAGGAGGTTTTTAGCCACAATGGACTCAAATTTTGGTGGCTTCACCACTTCTGCAGATTGAGTTGCTGCATAATCTGGAAAAAGATTCATCATGTCTCAAAAAGGCAAGAATCTCAAAGACATGCATTACACAACATATCACCATCACAACCAAGACAACAAATGTAATCATCAAAATCAGTAAAACTAGCAAATTCATCACACAAATCATCAATTGGTTTTTTCTCATCAATAATCTCATGTTTTGCAGAATCAGATTTCTGCATCTGTTGCTTGCTCAACTGACTCAATGAAGATGTAAGTTGACCAACTTGGGTCTTCACGTTTTGTACTATAGCATCTGTTCTCTCATCGAATTCGATGTTGTTCTGAGCAAATTGTTTCACCAAATCCTCTAGTGTAGGCTCAGATTCCATGCTTATTGGGGCTTGCTGCTGCTGCATAGGCTGCTGGTATAGACTGATTGGTTCAACATAAGGTTCGAACCAAGGATGATCTCCCCAATCATGGTTATATGTGGTAGAATAAGGATCATATCCAAGCTGTGAGTATTGTGGTTCACCAAGAAATACACCTGTTGCATCAACAGAATAGTCATGAAATACAGAACCATCATCTTGTAATGTGGTGCAAGCATATGTGGGATGATAAGAACTACAACATATACTACAAAATCTTGCAGCTTCTTGCACAGGTAAGTGATGTTGTTCCACTGCCAACTGCCCCACCAAATAAGCCAGTTCATCAAGTTTATGCTCCATCAAATTAGTGATCAAACACAAAATCACAAAAACAAGTCTAAATATACACACAAAATAATTACAGAAAACATATCTACAGATTTTTAAAAATTATGGGACTACCACAGAGTGAAATCTACACAAAAATTCTATCTAACAGAATAATAAAAAATCTTAAAAAATCTCAAACTAGCCCTTAGAAATTATCCTCAATCTTTCTTTTATTAATTAAGATAAGAAATTTGCTTTAGGAATATAATAGTAAGACTGTAAGTTGACCATTATAGTCATGCAAATACATATTATGACCTTAAAATTTTAATTTGACTATGTTTATACTGGTTTGATTTGGATGCTTCGATGAAGCTACTGTACGAATAGTAGAAAATTAAGAAAAGTATTATTTTGAGAGGACCAAGGAAACAGTTTCAATTGCCTAAGTACGCCAGCCTTTAATGAATGTAAACATTAAAGTATTAGCTGCCCTTTAAAAAAAAAATTATCGAAAGCTACTTACCTCATTGTATGGTTATTGCATCTTTGCAAACCCACATTTATAAAAGGTTACTGTGACTGTGAGAACTACAACCAGAAACAAATTAGATAGCGGTACAAATAACACTGCTTATTGTTAAAAAAAATTAAAAGAAATCCTTACTGATCAAAAGCGAACTACAAAGACAAACATTCATATGACAAGCCAAGAACTTACTTTTGGGTGGGAGCACAACCTTGGCGGCTGGAAGATAAGACTTTAGTACAGACGGGGATGCATCTGGGTGACTGAAACAATAAGGCATGCCCTTCAAGAATCTTGGGCCGTACAATTCGCTTCAGCTCACTCCCCACTTAATGGCGTGAGCTTAACTCTTCAAAGGCTTTAAAATAAAAATTAAAAATTAAAAAAACCTTGAACGTAGTGATGCTTTATAATGGCTATGCATAATCATGAAACAGAAAAAAAAATTCTAGTAGTAAACCAAAAAAATAAACTTTAACAGAAACACACAAGAATTTAATCGATTTACCTTCAATTACAGTAACCTGAGTTTATAAGTTTTCTGGCAACACATTATCAATGAAAAATCGAGAAAGTTTTAAGAATTTATTCCACTTTTCAGAAAGTTTCTTGAAAATTTTCCAGATTGAATATGATTTAAAAGTCTCAGGTCCAAGGAATTACTTCTCATTGGAAGGCTCATTTTGAAGGACTTCAGGCGTCATCCAATAAGGCTGCATTTTGATAACAAAAACGCTTGTTAGCAAAAGAGAGCAATTAAAATGCATTGAGAATAAAACAAAAATAAAGATTTTACTGTTCAAGTCAGATGTTTTGTAAGTAAAAAATGAAACAGTGAGTGAAAAAGGGATTTTTTTTTTATATATTAATAAGTGGTCACAAACTTAAATCTACTTAAGATATTCTATTGACCAATTAATAAAACATATTTGTGTTTAGTCTTCACTTTAGCTCAGATTCATATAGTCCAAAATGCAGCACTAATCAATGAATTACTCCTTTAATTAAGTATATGTAGAATCATTGGTGGGTTAAGAGGGAATTCTTTGAGATATGTCCAGATAGATAGTGACTACGACATGTTTGATGACTAATATAGATAACATAATTTAAGGTCACAATGAAAAAATGTTGCATCCAAACAGAGTATGGCAACAAGATATTATCTATGTAGACTTGAGCAAAAATGGGAATAGGATGTGAGCAAAAACAAACTTGGTAAGTCTAAATGATCCTTGACATGCTATGGTTAATAGATGTAATATAATATATGCTACTAATATGAAAATTGATGATATGTTTGACAAGAGGTTGTCGAGACCCGTCAAATAAATAAATTTTACCGGTTCACAAACTAATTTGTAGTATATAGCATGAACCGAATCGTCTCTCAAGGATTTAAAAATAAAGATTTAATTAGATCAAGATAATTAGAACGGGGGGTTTGATGTTGATTAATAAGATTGACAAAAGTACGAGACTTAAAGTTGTAAATAAATTTAAAGAAGCAACCAATTCAAGGAAATTTACCGATTTTGAGTTTAATCCATCATTAATCACAAGAAATCCACTTATTCGATCACATCAAGAAACCTCAACATGATCCAAGAATCCTCTACTAGATAAGCATCTAGAATTTGATTAACCAATGTTAGATAAAGTAAGCATTATCCAAACATAGATTAACTTAAGATTTGGAATTTAACCAAGTTAAACAATCCATTAAAAAGTTTAAATAAATTGTTTATTCTTTGTGATCATCTTTGAATACATGATACTAAAGCTATTATCATATAAACATCTAAATCAAATTAAGCAATTCAATATAGATAAAAATCAAAAGAGGAAGAAGAGAAACTTGAATAACAATTAAGCAATATGAACAAGTGAAACAAGATCTCTAAATTAAACATCAAGATGCTTAATCCATTGGATTGATTATAAGAGCCTAGCCTTCCATGGATGGGAAGGAACAACTCAAAATAAAGAACAAAAACGAAATTCTAAAGAGAATGGAGAACAAGAGGAAAAAAAACTCTTACAAATACTCAAACTTTCTTCAAACAATTATTCAAACTTACTTCAAATTGAATGATTTATAATACAAAGAGATTGACTCTATTTATACTAATCCTAGAAGCCAATTTGTAATTGAAAATAATATGAATGCAAGCTGTAAAAACATGAAAATTGTCAAATATGGTAGCTTGATGCATGGTTGGTGGGTTGGTGCATGGTTGGTGGGTTGGTGTATGGTTAGTGGCTTTTAGCCAACAACTCTACTCCGACTTCCAGCCTGATTTTCATGCCCTAAACGATGTATTTTGGCTTGGAGGTCATCATGAAAGTTGTAGCCAGTTGTCTCCTTAAAATTTTACAATTGAAATCATGCCATTAGGACTTTTAGAACTCCATATATTCCAAAAACACTGCACCTACCTCAAGTCAGGTTGGCAGAACGTGTTGCCAAATTTAAACCAACTTGTAGCTTCATAATCATGCCTAAAATGACATCTATTGACTAAATGGTCTTTAGTGAAGTTGGAGATATGGGTCTTATCTTTCCAATGGCCGAGTTTCAGCTCAAAAGGAGGCCTATAGTCCACGATATGGTCTAATATGTGCACACTGCTCAGATTCTAGTGATAGTAAACCCACTCTAAATTGCAGGGCTATTTTGGACCCTTAGAAGTTCGATCCAGCTCTTGAGTTCTCATGACACTTGTAGAACATTTTCTTAGCTTTCCAAAGACACCAAAATCACCTCAAATGGATCATCGAGTCCCAAGTTATAGCCTAACCAAGGAGGAAATGTCAAAATGCATCAAAATCCAAGAATTATTCACAATTTGCATTAAAGCCCAATGAGGCCCAACAACATTAAACTCAACTAAAATACAAATATTGTGCACAATAAACATCTAATAAAGCCTATTATAAAGCTAACATAAGTGTCTCAAATTGATTGATCACTATTCAATTCAAATCAATGGAATTATAAATACTTACCATCACATTCTGAATTCCACATAACCCAATCATTGGAGCAAAGAGACAATCAATATCTGCAAAACTTGCATGAAAAAGAAACAAACATCAAATAACTCAATCAATTACCTAAAAGACTACTTATGCTTTTCACAATCTGAGTTATGCCTTTTGTAAGGTATCCAAGTCTACAATGAAGTGAAAAAGGAGACATTTGCATAAATAACATACCATACCCAACCATAAAGGAGCGAAGCATACAACCAATGATTACCATACACAACGAAGAGCTTTGCTTAATCAACTTCAATCTTCCACTAATTGTTTCAGAGGCAAACTAAGTTGGATGAATTGTGACATTGCCCTTCAAATATACAATCTTAGCACTGTCATGATCCCTAGAAGAGCTCGGTTTAGTACTATTGCTCCACAGCATCATGCTTTCCAAGCCCTAATCCAAATCAAACCCCAAAAAAATTGTAAATCTGTTATCACAGTGATAAACACTATTCACATACATTATTAATCTATCATATTTTGTATCTTACTATTAGTGCTTAATTGATTGGTCGTGGTCACATTTCATAGGTTTTGGTTCTATTTGGGCTTAATTGCATTTTTCAACATTAATTGAATTTTACATTGTTTCTATATTTCGGACATATCATGACTTTTGAGTTTCTCTCTATCTTTTCTCTCTCTTTCTTCTCCCTTCCTCCACAAGCTTTCTAGAACTACATCCATGGAAGGCTAATTCTAAGATCAATCCAAAATCCTTGAAGAAGTTCTAGTTTGATCGTGAGACTTTGTTTTGAAATTCAAAATTGGTGTTCAATTGCATTTTCTTTTCTTCTCTAATTCTGATATTGAATCTATGAATGAAGATTTCTATTTGTTTATTCTTAATTATGAATTGTGATATTATTGTAATTGATTAATCTCAGCTTCATCACTTGGATTGAAGAGATTAAGTGTGCAGTTTTGCTACCTAGACTAATGGAATTCTTGTTCTTAAACTAACATAGATCTAACATGAATTGTGCGCATGTAGATTTGTATGTCAACTATTAGTTGAATTCTAGGTGATTGCATAGAAGTGAATGCTAGATCTAATACAGAGCTTTTGATTAGATCTAGGCTAGTCAATCAATTGAACTCAATTACACGTTTAGTGGTTGATGAAAGATCAATTTGAAATTTCTAATGGATTCTTGGATTGGTTGTTTCTTTAATTCTATTTACAACTCTCAATTCTATTAATCAAACACCAAATCCCCTCTCTGTAGCTTTTTGATTGATTGAATTGCATTCGAATCTTTAGGATACGACTTGGTTCAACCACTTGTGCTACAAGTTTAGCGTTGAACTGATTTTATTTTATTTGATTAAGGTCGACACTCACATCACATATGATAACAAGAAATACAAAATGGAAGCATTTAATCTAATCATGGAAACCTAAATCGCATGCAATTTGATCGGAGGAACCTAAAGGTCACCAAAAATTTTGAAGTGAAAGGGCAATACTCTTACTTGTTGCTCTATTTCTAGCATGAGCGATTTCACAGATAATTGAAAATGTTTTCAGAGAAAAAGATTTTTCTTTGAAGCGAAGGAAAATCTTTGTCTGCATGCAGAGAAAAGGGTCAAGGTTCTTACCTGAGGATTGTGCAAGATGGAGGAGAGAGTTTCGTTTCTTATAGATATAGCTAAAGGTTTCGCATCTCCCAGAGGGAGTTTCCATTTCTCGCAGAGATCTCACAGTGCAATTGATAATAGAATCGGGTGAGGGATTAAATTTGAATTACCTAAAAAGATTTGGCTAGGGATTAACGTGGGAATAAATCCCTAGCTAAATAAAAAGTTTCTTTTAAAGAATTTTAACGAGGGAATAATTGCTAGCTAATTGATTTAGTTGCAAAAATTTATTTAGTTAGGGCAATTTTGTAGCTAATTCCTTGTTATTTACTTGACATCCTACTTCTCTTTTATTCCATTATTTTTGCGAGAAATTATTTTTTCTTAGCTAATTTGTTGCTAACAATTAGGGATGATTAGCTAGGGAAACTTTTCCTAGCTAAATTTCGTAGCTAATTAAAAAAATTCTTGCAGTGTACAAAAACCAAAAACAGAGTACCATGCGTAGGAAATTAAAATCAAATGCTCAATGAAAATCAACATACAAGCATACAAGATAATGAAAAGAGAAGGGTTAGGAAGAGCTTGCACAAAAAGATTTAAACTAGTTCAGCCTCAATGTGGAACCTACGCTTAGTCCCCATCTTCATTGAGATTTTTCACTATCAACCGAGTGTTCTTTGATCCACTTTAGCCTATCCAAGCAAGATACAAGTAGTTTTGATCCACCCCTTGCCTTTTCAAGCTAAAATTGAGTAGTTTTGATCAACCTTGTCCTCTCCAAACTATGAAACAATACATCCTCACTGGCTTCACAATATAATAGAGAAAAATTCTGTCACTAGGAGTTGGATATACAAAGATAAGCTCAACACAAATTTACAATATGATTCTCAAAGAAAAGCACAAATGGTTCTTGATATTTCTTCTTCTTCTCTTCCTTGGAAATGATTGGTATTGTTAGGCAAAAAGAAAATTTGAACGTTGTAGAAATGGCCATGCTTTTGCAGAAAGGTTTCTTAGCAGTATTTGGACATGAATGTCCTTTATTCACTTTTGCAAAATGACCTACTACTCTTCCATGCATGCTAGTACTCTTTTGACCATTGCAGAGTATATTCTAATGATTATCATCATATAGGAATCATTCACAATCCATTTTGTAATTTAAAAAGCAAAAGAGTGTTCTGCATTCTTGACATGAGCAAGCTCATCTTCATTCATGAGATGACTCATCAATGTATTCTTAGGAAATTATTAACTGATACGAGCATGCTTATCTTCATCATAAGTATGCTCATCCTTGGCCTTCCACTTGCTTCTTCAAAACATGACTTTGATTGTAGCATCTTCTGAGTATGAGGCTTCTCATATTCTTTCATGAGATAGCTTCACACAATGCTTCTAATGCTTCCAACCTTTTAGCTTCATATAAGTCTTCTTATCTCCAAGTAGGAGTTGGTTCATTGTAGTACATGGAAACTCTATAGCTTAAGCTATTTGAAATATTTTCTCTGTAACTTGAGAGCTAATGTTTTCTTTGATAAATCTGCAACACTAAATTTCAACTTTGATCAAGTACAAGCATACTGTAACATCCCCAATTTTCAATTCTGAAATTATATTTAGATTATATTAGACTGTGTGTACCCGTATGGGAAATTGGAGGGAAAGACTGTGTTAGAAGAAATTATAATAATATTTTAAGGATTTCGACTGGCTTAGAAGACTCAGGGGAGCGAAAGGAAGAAAATACAAACCTAGAAGTTCTCTTAATCCAAGATAAACCGAAAAGGAACAAATAGGCCTACGACTTTTAAGCCAAGATGGCTTGACATTTCAACCTTCGTGGGTGCTTGACAAACATCTGTTGACTTTCCCATAACCCATCTAACCAATGTATTTCATGAAAACATGACTCAATTGGCCTAGAAGTTCTTTTAATCCAAGATAAACTGAAAAGGAACAAATAGGTCTACAAGTTTTAAACCAAGATTGCTTGAGTCTTGAACATCCGTGGGAGCGTGATAAACTTCAGTTGACTCCCCCATAAGTTGAATTTTTGCGGTTTTGGCCCGCCACAGGGACATTTTGGTAAAAGGTCACATCTAGTGGCAAATTAGTAAAAATATTAGTGAGGGAGGATATTTTAGAAATCATTATGAAATTACTAAGGACATTATAGTCTTTTCACATCTTAATGATATTTTTGAGGATACCACTTAGTTGAGGGGCAAGTTGGGTCTAGTTGGGAAATGGTTGAGAGGGCAAAGTTGGCAACAAAATTTCTCTTCCCCCCTTTATGATTTTCGTGCAGCAACCTTGGGGGGAGAATGAAAGAGCTTCATCTTCTTCCTCCTTCATTTTTCCTCCATTGATGCTCCTCCTTCAAGCTCCTAAAACACCCACTTCCCCACCTCCATTCACTTAGCTTCCTTCACAAAATTTACTTCCTTCACCTTCCTCTACACTTCTATGGTTTCAAAATCTTGAAACTTCCATTTCCCTCCTCAAAATCGAAAATACCCATTGCCTAGAGTTGCTTAGATGACTTGGGCCCTTTGAAAAGAAGTGTTGGGGAGTACCTCTTGAGTCTACTACCAAAGTTTGAGAGTATTTGAAGCACGAAAATTTGGGAGCAAGGCTGTATTTTTGGGGGCTAATTAGTGCTTGTTGGAGGCTTCAAAGGTGGTGGTTTAGTGCTCTAAATCACCTTAGGTGAGTGTGGGTTACTTGTAGTTTTGGTATGGTGAAAGTTAGGGTTTTGAGGGTTAATGGAGAAAATTCAAAATTCTGATTTTGTATGTGCTTTGATGCTTGTTTGGTCTTATGAATGATGCAACAATGTGTTTAGAATTGTTAGATTGGGTGGGTTGAAAGCATGTATCAAAATAGGGGTAATTGCTTAATCTTGAGAACTAATGCAAGACTTTGTTTGGGGGTTTGATGCATGTTGGGCTTTATTAATGATGCGTAAATGTGGTTAAGATTGATATAATTGGTGGAATGGTAATATGCTCCCAAAATGAGAATTTTGTTTAGTTTCTTGAGTTAATACAAGACTTGTTGATAGGAAGTTGAAGCATAGGTTATCTAAAATGAATTGTGGCATGAAAAATTGGGTACTAGAACGAATCTCAGTGCTAAGCATAGCTTCCTAGAGTTGAGCGTTGTCTTTACAGAAGCAAATGGCACTTTGGGCGCTGAGCGCTGGCAACTCAAAATGTGGCCGCTTAGCTTTGGGTTCTTAGCGCTCAGCTCTGGCAACTCAGAGGAAAAATGACGTTTTGGGCACTGAGCGCAGATTTCTAGCGCTGAGTGCTGGGACCTTTTTCCTATGAAAATTTTACAACTCTTAAAAGTATTTTTTGCATAAGTTGCCGTTGTTATTGTGGTGATAGTGATGACAATGTGAAAATGACGATTTGTGCATTATTGTCTTGATTGTGATTTTCAGATGAATGAAAATGACATTGTTGAATGAGGAAATGGTGGATTGTGCATTATCGTCTTGATTGTGATTTTGAGATGAATGATGATGATGTGTAATTGTTGAATATAGTGATGATGTTGAGGAAATGGTGGCTTGTGCATTATTGTCTTGATTGTGATTTTGAGATGAATGATGATGATGTGTGATTGTTGAATATAGTGATTATCCTTGGCAAAAATGAGGAAAAGTCAAACCATGAGTTAGTCCTTGGTAAGAATGATGGAAATTCGGACCATGAGGTAGTCCTAGACACAAATGAGAAAAAGCAAGACCATGATATAGTCCATGACATAAATGAGGAAAAGCCGGACCATGAGAGTCATTAGGCATTATGATGTGTATGTGGATGGGGCGTGAATCTTGGTTGTGATGATTAAAGAATTGAAAATTGTTGTAATAGATTGCATTGATGACCTTATGCACTCATATCTTAACTCTCATGCATACTTTAATTATGAGTATATTCATATTTACTGGGATTTATATCTCACCCCCTTACCTTCAGAATTGCAGGTTGAGCCCGAGCCTTCTACGGAGTGAGTACAGTATTTACTTTCATGTCTTATTTTGGATGAAGTTGAGCTCCCTTTATTTATCTGTTGGGGCATGGTAGGGGAACTGGTAAACTACTGTTAATGTTTCCAGTTCCACTGGTATTTTGTTCATGCCGCCGTAAGAAATCGAGATAACATTGTTGTAAATTGTGCTTAGTTAGGGTTGTTGTTAGTATTGACATTTATGTTTTGTACACTGAACATAATGTTGTACATTTCTTTCTCGGTTATGATATCTGTTTTGTGAATGTTTGTTGATATTACATATGACCAGGCTGGCTGGTACCTCTGTTTATGTTTCCTTTATTTGAGGATGCTTGAGAAATAGAGGAAACTCTGCCGGATTTTTGTAAGAACAAGAATATTTTCGTAAGTGCGCATAAATTGTTTGAATTATGTAGTTAAAGAATTAGGTGTTACACATACAGTATTACATATTAGAATAATGTTTAGGATCATCACTAGAAATTAACTATTTTAGAAACATTCAGTTAACAATCTTCAAATTTAGATTTAAAATTTATCAATCAAAATAATTTAGTAACATCAAAATCAAAATCAGCAACGTCATCATAAAAAACTTTCATCACAACTTATTTTAAAAAATTCACAAGTAACCTTAAGCATGTACATAATAAAAAAAAGGGTAAAGAGCATAAAGACTCCTTAAACTTTGGCTCATTTGCAAACAGGCACCATGAACTATAAAACCTTTTGATTTAGTCCTTAAACTAAGCCAATTGTTTCAATAGATCCTTCCACCCATTAATGGCGTGGCACAATCTTAACTATCCACATGTATGCAATCTTTACCATTAATGTTTTATTTTCTATTTTTTAATTATTTTAGCTATTTTTTAATTGTAAAAAAAATGATAAAAACTAATAATTCAAAAACAAATGTGCTCATCTTCAATCTCCTTTCTCCTGATTCGTCCTCACCCTGACATCCCAAAGCTCCCTTACGCCCCTCTCTGCTACAAGACTTGCTCCTCCGCCCTCAACCCATTCTCTCGCATCGACTTCTCTTTCAAGATCTGGATTTGCCCCTTTTGCTACTAATACAACCACTTTCCCCGTCATTACAACGTTATCTCTGAAACCAACCTCCCCGATGAGCTCTACCCTCAGTACACCACTGTTGAATACTCTCTTCCTCTCTCTACCAACCCCCATCTCGATCCCTCCCTTCAATAGCCTGCTTCCACCATTTTTCTGTTTCTGCTCAATACCTGCATGATCGAAAAGGAGATCGAGTTTGTCAAATTTGTGCTTAGACAGGCCATCAGTCTCCTACTCGACAATGCTCTTGTTGGTTTTGTTTCTTTTGGAACTTAGGTTCAAGTTCATGCTCTTTCGATGTAATAAGGAGATTCCTAAAGAACAGGTTTTGGAGCAATTGGGTCTTGGTGCTTTGGGGAGGAGACATGCTGGTGGGTATCAGAAGGGCATGCCAGGTAGATTCCCTATTTTGGTGTCTCGCAGTTCTTGCAGCCTGCTTCTGATTGTGAATATACTCTCAATGCGGTGGTTTGGTTTTACGAGTGGGTTCGGTTTCTGAATGACTTTGCCTTATGGATGCGTGTGGTATTGATTGTTAACAAATGAGTTGTAACTATTGTGCTTTCCAACTATTAGATGAATTCCAAATTGGTAAATAAGGTTGCAGAAGGAATGGAACAGATGCGTGAAGATATTTTTGAACTTGATTATGGCTTAGAAGCTTGATAACGAGAGTGTCTATTTTGAAGTTAATTAGAAATGGTTTCCTCAGAGTCAATGGGAATGCGATGCTTTTCTTTAGTTTTTTCTTTTACAATTAAAAAATAGTTGAAATGATTAAAAAATAGTAAAAAATATTAATGGTAGAGATGCATACATGTGGATGGTTAAAATTATGTCACATTATTATTTCGTTATATAGTTAACAAAAAATGGATAGAAGGATTTATTGAAATAATTAGCTTAGTTTAAGGACTAAATTAAAAGGTTTTATAATGCGTGATGCTTGTTTGAAAATGGGCTAAAGTTTAGGGGGTATGTATGCTCTTTACTTTTAAAAAAAAAAAAACTTGGAGGTAAAATTTAAGTACAATACAAAAGTAAAATAAGAAAGCATGACAAAATTAAAATTACAAGACTAAGGTTACATAAATATGACATTTACTTGGAAGGAAATTTACTTTAAATTGAAGAAACCCATGAATCATGCATGGTTCCCTTCCTGTGTTTGTTTCTTCCTCTTTCAAAAGGATTCCTTTTCCACCTATTTATTTATTTATTCCTCAAATAATTTTACCTTTTAATTTGGTCTTCTTTCACCTATTTATTTATTCCTTTACTTAACCCTTTCCGCGTTAAGGATCTATTGGAGGTATCAAAGAGGGGGACCCACAGGCCATGGCAGTTGAGAAGAACTAACTTACACATAGTTCTTTCAAATTTTTAAATAGCATTTTCGTTTTGTTTAGTAAAAACAGAAAAAGAAGACTCTCTGCTAGGAAATTGCACATGAAAACAACTGCTATAAATGTCTTCTGGACAGTCAAGAACACGAGCTTCCTTGTGGAATTCTTGCCCTCTCAATTTCCCTTGAGCTTCCAAACCAAGTAAAAGCCTGGTTTTTGGATTTGGTCAAGGGTCTCCTACACCTCAAATTTAAACTTCAATTAGCTCTACTTCTTGAGAAAAGGATCACTCGCTCTTATTTATTTTTCTGAGTTTATCATCTTAGTTGACTTGTTCCCCATTCTGTTTCTTCTACGTAATTACAAATTTAGCTTAAAAAAAGATGACTCAGTGAAATAACACCGAAAATCATGGAAGTAAAAAAGAACATAAAGGTCCTCCACTCCTCAGCTCCTCCCTTTATTTACCAAATACCACTCAAACGTTTTGCACATAGATCATTGCTTAAGCTCTCTCTCTCTTTCTTTTGGCTCTCTACAATAGCAGGGTTTGTGATATATCACCAAGTTTTGGATTGCCTAGATGCTTGTTTATGGGGTGTCATCATTGGACCTAAATTGGCTTCTTCGGTTGCTTGGTTTGGCAGAAAAGAGAGAACCCATTTCTGAATATAGCAGCACTCAATCTTGGCTCCCGCTGTTCATATTCTTGGTGATAGTTATTGGCTTTGGGCTGCATCATTTGGCAGAAACCAATACGCCCAATCCCAATGCCAATGAGGTTGACCATAGCCTGAAAGCAGAGGAGCAGGAGCATCCCAGTGGTGAATTATACCATTATTTTGAAGGGAGTCAGCAGCCCGGTCACTGGACCGCCAGGCGCGGCGGCGCTAACAGGAGACACGGTGCTTGTGCCTTCTGTGGTAGTTCAAGCACCACAAGGTGCTCACGCTGCAAGGCTGCTAGATATTGGCAAGTCTACTGAATTAGTTCTTTGCCTTACTCTGTTTGTCTTTTCAAATTGAACCCAAGAAAATAAAAATATGTTAATAATGTTTTTGATGAATTTACATCTATGGTGAAAAATTGGATTTATGGATTTATTTGTTGATTTTATCAGCTCGGTGGAATGCCAAATTAGACATTGGAGGTCGGGACATAAATATGAATGCTTTGAGACAGAGAATGCAGCAGATCAAGCAAGAACTGTTCATGTTCATGGAGCCTCTAAGCTTGTCAAGAAGTCTGAAAGGGTAAGGTTTATATCATAAGGAATTCGAGTGCGTAATGTTAAGGCCTCTTGGTTTACTTGGTCCGTTTTGTCATATGCAAGTTGAAGTCACAACTAGCTTGACAGCATTGCCATGTTGGGTTTTCCAAATTAAAAAAAAAAAGGGAAACAACGATTGATTAGATTAACAATAAGTAGTCAATTATAATTGATTACGAAAAATAGAAAGTAAATGGAGAACTATATAATCATAGATATTTTGTTTTGGATTTTGGCTAAGAATTGACAGGTTTATTGAAAGAATCTATATAGCAGGAAAAAGGGCAAATGGAAAGGTGAAAAATATGAATATCAGAAACAATGAAGTTAGATGATATGATTTAGAATTAGTTATTAGTATTTTGTAGAGTAGGTAGTAATAAAAAGCTGAAAGGTGTTTTGTTTGATAACTTGATATTGGACTTTTATCTTAATTTGCGTTGAAAAATAATGTGGAAAGGAAAGTATGCACATGATAGCCATTACTTTTATTCTATCTTCATCCTATGTATTCTCTTGGTACCAAGTAAGCATATAATGAGTTTTCACTCCTAATTTCACCATTGTTATTTTTAATCAACCTATATTTTTTATATCTGCCTATTTTTCATTTTTACTGACCAAATTCTACAAGTTAAACTATTATTTTAATGCATTTTATTATTATAATTTATTTACTAAACATTCATTTAATCAATTTTGTTTCTTATATTTTCTCACATAATATAATTTTCTATTAATTTTTAATGTAAGACAAGGTTTTATTTATATACATATGTGATATGCAAAAAATAGACAAATAACATGATATATCAGGTCTTGAAATCGGCTTTGCAAAGATAATTATTTGCTCAAGTTATTCAAATTTGATGAACTCAATTTTTAAATCAGTTTAATTATATATGGGTTTCTGCATATAATATTACTTACATATATTTGTTCTGTCTATGTAATTAACATGCATGAAAAAAAAAATGAGAGAGATATCTGATTTGGAGTTAGATTCATGACCCTGATTTTATTCTAAAGTTGCTGAAAATTGATAAAAATCGAAAGTTTTGGCTTAATTTTAGAGTTTTATATAAAACCTTCACATATATTTATGGTATAAATACATATTATATATATATATATATAGTGGCATAGAAATTTGAATATATAACCTTGTGTAAAACTATCCAAGTCCCTCACTAACGAGAGAAATATCATGCTCATGGCTTGGTATTCATTGACATCCTCTTAATGGACTTGTTCTAAGCCCTCGTTCTCATGTTATAGACCTCTGTACCTTGTCAAATTATTGTTTTGTGTTTGTTTTGGATCCTTGGCCCTTTACTACCAATAAAGAAAAATGGACGGAAAAAGTGCACATGATTATATTTTAATAAAGAAAAGCTCAAATGATATAATATCACTTTATAAATTATAAGATGACAAAATAAAAATGAATTAAACTACATAAGAAAACATTAAATTTTTCTAGTCCTGTATAGATAATTGTAAAAAGTAACAATGATTTAATTTATAAATATATATAAAAGCATTAATTATAATATGCTAATAATTTATTTATTTTTCAATAATTTTTGGCCTATCTAACATGTATCCAGTTTTAAAGATTGGAGAGTAGTAACAACCTAAGTCCAGACACCTTGGTGACTATTGGTGTGTGGTCTTTGGAACTCTTATTACTGTTTCTAAAATTGGACTTGTAATTAGTTCGTCTACATATTGTTATGGAAGCAATTTTGTGATGTCAGTTATTGGGTTTTCTTTTTGGACCTAGTCCAATTGGTTTAGGCCTGAGCAAAAGCTTTATATCAATGGCTTTAAAAGTAAGATTAAGTATTGGGCCGAGACATTTTAGGCCCGTCTGAGATTGACCTAAGCTTATCAATCTATTTACATAAAGCTGATAAATATATTCATTATTTATCAACTATTGTCTACTGTCTTTTTTTTTTCTTTATTTCTCTCTTTAATCTTCTATCTCAATCTATTTTTTTTATTTTTATTTTAAGAGTAGATGAAAGACACACTTAATATATGATTATTTGGACAAAAATGTCCTTAGGTATGTAAGTGGTTTTAATTTTCAGATTCATCTTGAATTCAGTTCCCTCATCATTTTTAAACAAATATATATTGCTTTTTATTTATGAAATTTGTGCTAAATTTATTTATTTTCTAAATCTAAAAAGTAATGTCTTCATGTGTGTTTTATGCGTTTAGGATTGGGCTTGGCCCAAGCTGACAATGGACTTGGGTCGTGGCCATATTCTCAAAAGATTTAATTTATAATGGTTGAGTTAGCGTCTAGTTCCACGCACTTGGGCCTTTTCGTGTGCTCACCCTTCACCACCATGAACAATTAAAATAGGTGCAAATTACCACGTGCATGTAGTCTCTCTTTTTTGGATAAAATATGTTGGTCCTGTTTTGATAAACAGATTAAATAAGTTTTTATTTAAGTGAAGTCTATTAAATAAATTTTATTGTAATAAGTGAGATATAAAATAATACAAATAATATTTAAATTGACACTCACTTAAACAAGTATTTATACAGGAATAAATTTTTAATAATTTATTAAGATTAATTCAGTTATAAATTATTATAAAAATAATTAACGCTTAAGTTATTTTGAGATTTTATAAATGTTTATTTTTATAAGTTTTAATTTTTAACTTATAAAAATAAGTTAAAAACAAATTATAAGAATTTCAAAAACAATTTTAATAAACTTGTCTACTAAAATTATTACAATAAATAAGCCAAAACGAGCTGAAAATAAGCTCATCGAAGAGTTGTAGTCTTTAGCTTAGAAATCATCATTACTAATAAGCGTTGTGGCAGGAGAGTACCTCTAATGGGTGCAATGGTGATGGAGTGGAGTGGAATTCAGATGTGGGACTGGATGTGTCCAGTGGCAGTGATGTCAGCAGTTTCAACGGTTGTGAAGTCTGTGGTAGCCCAAGTACCACAAGATGCTCACGATGCAAAGCCGTCAGATACTGGTTAGTCTCACAAGCTTCCCTATTTTTCCTAAGTACATTGTCATTGTACACAATATATATTTTTATGGAAACTTCATGCATTTGTTGGGTTATTTTCTTCAGCTCAACAAAGTGCTTGATTGTGGACTGGAGATGGCATAAAGTTCAATGCATTGCAGAGGACGTGAATTCAGCTCCAAAAGAAAGACCTCATGGAGATGTAAATTTACTCTTCGAAGCAACCATGAAGATGTCAACTCTATGTACACAGAAAACAAAAATGATGGAGAACGATTTATGAAGCTAAGAATTTATTTAGGAAGAAAAAATAAGTGATGAAAGTCTGGGAGGTGGTAGTGGGGTTGGTTATGAACAAGCTTAATTGATTTTATACTATTGAAAGTTGTTAATAATGTCAAACCCTGAATTCTATATCTGTCAAATGATAATGAAAATGAGATTTCCAAAGCTCAGGACATAAGTGATGCCATGATGGGTCTTTTTTTAACTATTTTCTTCGCAGGTTGGAATGCCCAAGAGCTCATATGAAGAGGAAGAGAATGTTCATTCACCTGGTCCCCTTTCTTTGGAATTCTCTCCAGGTCTCTACCTCACAGACACACACTTATATAATCTATTTAATAGAGTTTTACTTTGCATGCTTCGAACTTGATTACAGATATTTTCCAAATTGGTTAATTGCATTGGATGTGCAATTCCAATTCTTCATTAATTGTTAGTTTTCTCTGCCTTTATTTGGCTGTTGCAGAAGGAACTACAAACTTCAACTCTCCAATTAAAGGATCTCAGGTATGGTTGACATAATTTGGGCACCAAATATGAGAAATAATTATTTGTGATAAAAACTTATGTTTTAATGAAGGAACCTACCAAGGAAACCAAGGAGCATGGAGCTGAATGGGTGAGATACCTTGAGGATGAAGTAGCAAAGTCTAGGTAAAAGTTTTCATTTGTTCTTGATGTCTTGTAGGGTTGCTTGTATAAAAACATTAAATTTAGTATTTTCTTTTTGGTGTTATTGTCAGGAATGAGATTATATTACTACAATCAGAGCGTGACGAGTGGACAATGCGAGCGAATTTTGCTAGAGAAAGATTTCAAAGCCTCAAGAAAGAATCTGAACACCAGGTAATTACATGACATGCCCCAAAATTGAGGATTGTCTATGCATTTTTGACATTTTTGGACAATATATACTACTTTTGTCTTTTTGTAGTTGTTTGTTTTGAAAAATGAAAAGGAATCGATATCAAATGCTGAAAAGCAAGCTCGCAACGTGATTCATAGTTTATCTGGGAGGCTACACCATTTGCAGGTTCTGGATGTGACTAATTCAGCTTCCTATAGGTGATAATTGTGCATTTTCTTGTATTAACCTATGTGGGTTAATTCAACTTCCATACAGATTGCAGTGCAAGAAAGCATTGAAGAGAAGAGGAAGCAAGAAGAACATAGGCAAATGGTAGAGGTCTGTTTTCTTAATTGCCTTATCAGTTCGTTTCATTGACTGATGAACAAAAACTATATATATTTCCATTTGATTTGACTTATTATTTATTGATTATTGTTTATTTATGAGTGAATGGGCACAGTTGAAGAAAGAGCTGCAAGAGGAGCAGAAACGTGTTCAATGTCTTAGAGTGGAGTGTGACAAGAGTCATCAGACTGCACAAATTGCCATTAGAGAAGTTGAAAAGAAAGGACAAGAACTTCAAGAAGAGCGTAAACGCGTCCAACGACTTAAAGAGAATTTTCATAGAGATGTTACAGCTGCTGAATCTAGAGCTGCTTTTGCTGAGGTACTTGGTGGTTTCTGTTATTATATGAGTTGGCACCCGTCTTTAAGCAATATTCTTTATTTAGGTGAAAGTTTTCCAAATCTTATAGTTCTTGCTCTTGGTTTGATCCCCCAGGAAAAACTCAGTGATCTTGATAGAAAAATCAGATCTACAGATTATAAGGTGCATATCTTTTCAGCTTTGCATTATGTTTGTTTCTTCACCTTTCTTGTGTGCTTGTTAACGTTTACGTCAGTATAGCATGTCTTGACACAAAGGAGTTTTTTTTACATTAGCATCCTCATCCAATCCAAAATTCCCAGATATGTTCGATGTCTGAGCAATATGCCCTTTTTTGCTACATTGGTATAAGATCGCCTCAGGCATCTTACATTCCCCATTGCATCCCTATCTCAGGGCAGGTGATGTCTTACAAAACATATGAGAATCTCATATTCCTAGATTTGAAGCATCATAAATTTTTCATATATAGCCAATTTTACCCATTTGTCCCACATGCCTAGGGATATGAGGTGGTTATCAATGTGATACAAAATATAGGGATCTTGAATACCCATGCATCTAATACCTAGGTATCCAAAATACTTGAGAATCTAAGACAGTCATGTACCCAACACCTCCTTCTTCAGGCTTGAAAATATATATGTAAATCAGCAATTAATATTTCTATGGTGCACTGCCAATTTAAATGGCAACATGATGCAATTTGATTAGGACCAAATGTATAATTGAAAGAAGCTCAGTGTACTCTATGGATATATTGTTCTTTTATCGATAGTAAAGATAGCTTGAGGAGGGAAAAAAAAATTACTCAAGGCCATTTGGAAAAATATCTAAAATGGGGTTGAACTCAAATTCATGATGTTCTTTCTCAATAAATAGATTAATAGAGTGATTACTGAACGTAATCCCTTTAGATCATTTTCATACTTTAGTTCTGAATTTAAAACTCTTTTGTTTCTGATTTCTTTGATCTATTCAGGTTGCTATCTGGACGGATAGTTTGGGCCGACCTGCCGTGGTAAGTTTTTCAGTTTTCTCCTGAAATCAACTCTGGCTAAGTATTTTGTCTTTGTTCTTTTTGGAGGGATTGAAGAAAACCTATACAACTGCTGTTGGTGATATCTTTGTGACTACCTCTGAAGGTGACCACCTGTTATTGTCACTCAAGTGGACTATATAACAGACGATTTCCACCACCATCCCTATGTCCAAACATTATATTGGATTAGTAATTTCTATAAGAGCTGGTTTTGCATTTCATATTTTTAAGCATTGTTGTATCATGTGACCCAAGCTCTTAAGGAGCTTTGTTTCTCTAAATTCTCTTAGTAGATGTAATGGAGATTGCAATGATATTGGCATTAATAAGATCAAGTAAGTGAAAATTAAAATGTTGGCCACAAGATTAGAGAGGAGAAAAATAAAAGATCTATCTTGTTTGTGTCTGGCGTGGCTAACTTGAACTCTTCTAACTCTGCATTTCTAGACCTGAAGTCATTTCCTATGAAATATAGGCATGCGCTATTTGCCTGACCAATGAAAAGGACTTGGCCTTTGGATGTGGGCACATGGTGAGCTCTTTCAACCAGATGACTCTGTTTTTTCATCTTGCTTTAAGTGCCATGATGATTATTAAGCGATTCTGCTGCAGACTTGCAGAGACTGTGGATCAAAATTATCGAAGTGTCCTATATGCCGTGAGCAGATCACAAGCCACATCAGGCTGTTTCCTGGGTGACGATATTTGGGTGCTCATAAATTATTTTCTGTGGGTTCCAAATCTATTTTGTACTTATATTCCTGTAACAAAGTTTGTCACTAGTGTTACATGCAATCTCTTTCATACCTTGTTGTATTGTTCTACACGTGCACTCTCTGCTTTTTCATACCTTGCCATAATGTTAAATACTTACATTTGAAAATTGCAATCAACATATATATACAACTAAACAGTTTGTTTACTGGAATAGCAAAGCAGCATGGGCCACTGGAAAATAGGCAACAAAAATAATCTTAATCTATGACACTCGTAACTTTTGTAGAATGAAATGCAGGTGCTATATTCAGATGGGCTGTTTTATCACATCCTTCATCAGTTGAATTCATCTAATTCCTCAGTTTGTCTTCTTTAATCCCTGACAGAAAGGAATAATTATATAATGATGACATCGATTGATCCTTAAATGTAAACAGTTCGAGTTGCAAGCATCTGGTTGTCTAGAACATTTATGTATTCCACATTTCCACTGAAAGAATTCTAGATCGCTTATGTGAATTATTTGTCTGAATAACTAATATATAGTCTCTTGTCTGAACAATTTTATGTTCTCAATTAAATTCACTCTTTTTCCTCCTCTTCCCTTCTATTGCTTCTATTTTCATTCATAATAATCGTTTGGAACACAGAATTGCAGTGAATGTGAAAGTGTCAGTTGGTTAAATTGGTATAATCCTTTTAGTGCAATGACCTGCCTTCACCATGGAGGGGAGGGTTTTAGATAAGGGAGAAGGTGTTAGGTACCAGAGTGACGGAATAGTGTCTCACAACTAAAATAAAAGATGAGAAAAGAAGAATTAAACATACAATATTTAACGTGGAAAACCCTTGACGAATAAGGAAAAAAACCACGGGACAAGACTAGAAGAATTTCAATATAGGAGAAAATTTACAATACCCTTCTCTAAATACTAGGAAAGAACAACCTGAATATCCATTCTTCAAAATATTAGATTAATTATCATTTTTACTTAGTATAGTCATAAATTGATATTTGTTCTAAAAATATCCCTAGTTGCAAGGAAACTGAACCAATAACTTGAAAATGTCTTAGTAGGTGACTATATAAAGGAACAGAGTTTTTTTTTGTCCTTACCCAGATATCTTCATATTTTTTGGGAGTTAGGCTAATCTCGTTCAGTTTTGTCTCTCCCTCCAAGTGTTTTTCTGTGAATTCCAAGAATTAAATGATATAATTATTTTTTTCTAATTTTGAATATTACAAAGCTCACTTACAGTTTATAGAAAATTTTCTATCACTAAATATTATTAACCTTTATCTACCTATCAATATGATCTTTCTCTATTTGCTTAAAATTCTTGCATTTAATTTAAAAAAAAAACTTTAGAGCAAAAAATTTGAATCGTACATCGTTTATACTAATAAATTGATTGTAAATGAATTTTTTATTAAAAATAAAAATAAAAATATAATATAATTTTTTTGGTTTCCCAGTATATCCCCTCATTTGCGACTGCGGGGACTAATCCCTCGAGATACTAAGATCCATTTAAGGAATTGACCTCTCCTAACAAATGTTTTTCTATACACATGAGTCAGAAATCGAACCCCTGACCACATACTTAAGGAGCCTAAGTATCTATTACTTGTGCCACACCATGATGGTAAAATAAAATATAATTGATCTCAATTAAATTATTTGTTTATTTAAATATATATATATATATATATATATATAAAAGAAATACTCTTGTCATTTAATCATATCTTCAAAAGACTTGTAAAAGTGTAGAAGATTCTTAGCTTAAGTGACACTTATTAAGATTATTTGGGGACTGTTTGATATCCGAATCGAATCTCACTCCGAATGCTTTGCCCGCACTTTTTTAATTCTCTTATTTTTCACCCAAGTCTTAGACCTCCTTTAACAGAAAAAATAATTATAAAAGTACTACGATAATTATGTTAAAAAAATTTAGCCTTGTTTCACAGAACGAGTGATTTATACATATAATGTGACAAAGAGTAAAAGAAATGATTATAATATTCAAAAGTACAATATTTTATATTTGTTCATATTTAAGGAAAGGTTATCATAATTCCCCCCATATATATATATATGCCTGCGGAACTACCCTCAAGTTCGTGAGGGCAACGGAAGGTCATGCTTTGCTACTCACAAAATCTTGCGCACCACCCCATATTGCAAGAGGATTATTTGGTGATTTCATTGCTTTGTTACATGGTTAGAGATGGTTAAAATTTGTAGAAGAAATTCTTCTTTCTTTAATGTGTTCGCTGCACTTGGTAGCTTGAAATTCATTCAGTAGTTAGATGAACATGAATGAAAGCAAATTGGATCAAAGCAACACCACTTCCAATAATCCCAATCATCTCCCAGTCAATCAAAAGAATGTAAGGCAGAGAGGGGGCAGAGTGAGGCGCAAAGAAACCTTGTGGGCGGAGAGAACGGAATAGGTCACATGATTCATTTATTGGTATATATATATAAGTATCTCCATTGTTGTTTGACAATAATATTGGTCTCATGGCCTGGATGAGTTTGACTTTGTTAGACACAGTAACTTTCCCAGGTGTATGGTAGGGTAAGAATATAGGAATTCAAAGAGTAAAAAAAATGAAAGCACGGCAATCAGATAGAGATGCATAGAAGCTGATGAGCTTTGGTTCTTTATGAAACAAATGCTTTTGTGTCACCATGGCCATCAGGTATAGAGAGGCCTTGAAACCAAAAGATTCCCGGACGCCACTCTGGCATGTTGAAAACAAGGTTTGAGTTAGGTCAATGGTTTCCCATTAATGCTGAAACTTCAAGCTCTTAATTTTCTAGTTTTTCTCTGTTGACTGGTTCTCATTTCTTCCTAGTTTTATTTTATTTTATTATATATATATATATATATATATAATAATGAATGTAAATATCATGGAAGAAAACATGGAATTTCTAAGAACATAAGGTCCTCTTTCCTCGTTCCCCCCAGCAAATACCAATCAATGATGATGCTGAACAGCTATATATAACATCTTTCGAAGCTCTCCTTTTTCCATTAGCTCCCTAAAATTGCAGAGTGGCAATAAGTCATTCACGTTAAAACTGCCTAGATGCTTGCTTATGGAGTACTCTTGGATCTAAATTGTTTCCTTAAGTTCATATTGATGATGTTAGTACTCTTCATTGGGTTGCTTGTCTGGGCAGAGAACAGACCCAATTCCAATGAGGTCAATCACTACTCCAAAGGAGAGGAGCATGAGCAGCCCAGTGATGAAATAAACCAATTCTTTGAACAAGATGAGCAGAACACCATGCCTGGAGTTGCCAGGGAATACTGTGCTTGCTCCTTCTGTGGCAAATTAAGCGCCATAACCACAAGATGCTCACGCTGCAAAGCTGCTCTATATTGGTAAGTCGGAAAATTTCATTCACCCTTTGCCCTTCTGTTTATAATTATATATGCCTTTTCTATATATATAGTAATAAAAAAAATAACAATGCCCTTTTGGCTAAAACTTGTGGACTTAAAAAAAGGTTCATATACAAAAAAGACAAAAAAAAATAAAATTATATGAGCTCCTTTTATACTTTTATCTTTGTTCCTTTCTTCTCAACACATTTAGATGTTGTGTGGCGAAGAAAAATTCTTTGTCATCAGAGCCAGAAATGCCACTTAATTTGAAAGTCTCATTTTAGTGATTGATTTGATGTTTTCTTTGATTTTATCAGCTCAAAGGTATGCCACGTTATGCACTGGAGATTTTGGCATAAATACGAATGCGTTGAGATAGAGGCCGCAGAAGATCAAGAAAGATCGCCTTCTCATGGAACCCATTACCTTCTCATGGAGTCTGAAAACGTAATGTTACTATTATGAGTATTATCATATAAACTAGTTTAGGATCTTTAGTGCCTCTAAGTTTCAGTCCATATCGTCATATGCAAGTTGAAGTTAATTTCAACTACCTCAACACATGCAGCCATTGTATCTTCTTTATGGGATTCAAGAAAAGTCCTGTAGCCTATATGCAAGTTGATGTTACAATTGGCTCAACAACTATTAATTTGATGCTGGGTTTTATGAATAGATTACAACTAAGTTGTTAATTGTATTGTATGCAACAACTTGAGAGAGAGAGAGGAACTGCTTCATTATAAAATTATAGATAAGTTGAGAGACTTATTTTTTTAATTGTTTTATTTTATTTATATTATAAAATTTTAACATTATGCACCAAAGCTCAAAGTACTCATCCAATGATGTTCTGCAGAAAACAGAAGTGGGAGAGGTTTACTATATTGATGGAGGAGGAGAGCAGAGGAGTATTGAGTCCAGTGATGGATCAGCAACGCCTCAGCTTGGCATTGTCATGGGTTACGATGGTTGTGCTGTGTGTGGCAATCCAAGCACCAAAAAATGCTCAAGATGCAAAGATATCAAATACTGGTAAGTCTCATAATTTGCCAAACCTCCAAAGTCAACCCAATTAAACTTATTAAGTCAACTAAAATAAATTCATTACCATTTCTTGCTGTTATGATTTTTGAGTTATTTATTCCTCCAAGTCTTGGTATTAATTTTTTTTCCTCTCAAATACAATTGAAGTTCCAATTGTCACATCCTCAATGAAATTTAAAGTTATTTTGAACAAAAATTTTAATGCAAGTCTTGGGACTTTGTAACATTACTCATGATCATTAGTCAAGTGAAAATTAGTCTATTAATAATAATATAATCAATGAATTAACTTTTATATTTGCATATTTAAAAATTAAGTGTTGTTAGGACACTGACAAGTGTTAAGAAAACTCTTAAACATATATGTTAATGATTTAATATTTTTATTTTTTGTATTAATTTTTTAAATTGCAATTGGTTTGCATTATAATAGTGGAATTTGCTGAAAACAAATGATTTATTCATTCCAGTTAACGACACCCAGCTTTTTTTTATTTATTGCAATACTTGTTTTGTTACTTTTTAAAAGTTAACTCATATTTTTAAGAAAATTAATGTGGCTCTTAAAAAATATGAAACATATGAAAAGCCTTCAACATTTCTTAAATCCTACCACTATTCTTTTCTGTTTTAAATAGTTATTCACTCGAATGCATAATATCTAATTTTATAAGTTTTAGATACAACAGTTTTTGTAACAACTTTTACCAAAAAAATTATTAGTAATGTGAAATCTATATAGTAACTAATTGGATACCACATTTTTTTTTCGGGTACAAGGATACTACATATTTATTTACAAAATAATATTCTAAGCTTTCTTAAGTATTTCTCATTTATCGTAACATAACAGTATTTAAAAAATCCGACCTCTTAATTTTGTTCATCAACTGGATTAGCTTTGTTTTAGGAAGGATATTTGACTTTCATTTTGTTACATGATTTATCAAAAATCTCAAACCAAGTCAACTGAACCAAACGGAAGTATATTATCACAAAGTCACTTTATTTTATTTTATTTGATGTGACGAAGTCACTTCTTTAAAATACTCCTTATCCCTCGTGCTTTTATATACTGGAGTTGTTATGGTACTTTATAGGTATAGTATTTAGAGTAAGCTGTCAATTATTTATTAATTGTTAGTTTTACAATAAATGTTTAAAAGTCAATTAAATATAAACAATAACTAATGAATATTTGACAACTCACTCTTTGAGCAAGCTCTGACATGTTTATGAGCATTTCTGATATTGAAAGGAGGTTCTTCATAGTGGGGTAGGTATCAGCAAAGGTATTCCGACACTCAAGTTAGTCCTCGTGGGTTGATGGAGGAATAATTGAGGTTCAAGTCCTTACCTTGTGGGGTTGACCCCTTCTTATATAGAGGTGTTAAAGGAGAGAGAGGGAACATTGTTGAGGTGACCTCTCCAAGACCATTCCCCCTGTTCCAGCCTGAAAAGGGGATCTTGAAGTTAATGCCTTGATACGTTGACATGCTCCCTTTGATGTCCTTAACTTATTTGATGGGCCAGGCTTAGAATTGTATGACCCAATCGGTTAGTAACAGTACTGAACATTGCTCCCAGCTAGGTGTCAGACAATGGTGTTAGGTGCCGAGGTTAAGAGTCTGTCTTGGTGTGGTCAAATTCATTGGTCTTTTACCGATCACGTGTCTAATCTGGGTTATGACTGATATGATCTCACAGAGCTTTACGTATCCATTTTCTGATCACGATAGAGGCCACAATAAGGGAGTTGCAGAAGTACATGCAGCTAACAAAGGGTTGCAAGTGGGACTCCCAGTTTGTGTGTCGATTGGTACTGAGGATCGGATATGTAAGACACACACTGAGGGTCCCCATTTTATGTATATGTACGAGACTTTCTTCACAAAGCTCTGCATGTGGTTCCCTCCCAGTTGCACCTGAATAATCAAGCCTTTGTCCGTGTGTTGAGGTCTTGTGTGAGTTCTTTGAATTTCCAAAAATAGTAGATGTGTTCTTCTACTTCTTCAATATGCAGGGCAATAAGAACAATAAGATTGGGTAGATTTCTCTGCATAGTAGACTCGGTAGGAGGCTTTTGGAGCCGTTCGTGTCATCGTAAAAAGACTTCAAATATTACTTTTTCAAGGTAAAGGGGGTCACAGATAATCAACAATTTTTTGTTGACGTTGAATGGGGTAGAGCCTTTGAAGTATGAGCAGTTGAGGGAAGTGTATCGATAGATTGTTGTTGATGCGCTTATGGAGTTGTCGACGCTAAGGTCTTCCGATGTGATAAATAAGTTGGGAGAGTCCTTAGTCACTTGGTTGAGTAAGTTATGTTTTCATTTCGGCCTTTTTGATACATCTATTTGGGTTGCTGATCGTGTCCTTGTCTGTATTGGTGAGATAGTTCATCACAACCTACTTAGACTCTGACAAGAGGTTGTCGAGACTTATCAAATAATAAAAATAACTGGTTCGCAAACTAATTTGTAGTATAGAGAATGAACCGAATCGTCTCTCAATGATCCAGAAACAAAGATATAATTAGATCAAGATAATTAGAAAAGGGGGGTTTTGTTGTTGATTAACAGGATTAATAAAATTATGAGACTTAAAGTTGTAAACAAATCTAAAGAAACACCCAATCCAAGGAAATTTACTGATCTTGAGTTTAACTCATCATTGATCACAAGGAATTCACTTAATTGCTAACCATGTTCTTAGCCTTAAATCACATCAAGAAGCCTTAACATGATCCGAGAATTCTCTACTAGATAAGCATCTAGGATTTGATTAACCAAGGTTAGATAAAGTAAGTACCATCCAACATAGATTAACTTAAGATCTAGAATTTAACCAAGCTAAACAATCTATCAAAAAGCTTTAATATATTGTTTAATCTTTGTGATCCTCTTTGAATACATGATAATAAAGCTATTATCACATCAACATCTAAATCAAATTAAGCAATTTAATCTAGATAAAAATCAAAAGAGAAAGAAGAGAAACTTGAATAACAATTAAGCAATATGAACAAGCGAAATAAGATCTCCAAATTAAACATCAAGATGGCTAATCCCTTGGATTGATTATAAGAGCCTAGCCTTCCATAGATGGGAAGGAAGAACTCAGAAATCAAAGAACAAAAACGAAATTCTAAAGAGAATGGAGAAGAAAAGAAAGAAAACTCTCACAAATACTCAAACTTTCTTCAAACTTACTTCAAATTGAATCATGATAATACAAAGAGATTGGCTCTATTTATACTAATCCTAGAAGCCAATTTGTACATGTACATAATCTGAATACAAGCTGTAAAAACATGAAAATTGTCAAATATGGAAGCTTGATGCATGGTTGGTGGGTTGGTGCATGGTAGGTGGGTTGGTGTATGGTTGGTGGCTTTTAGTCAGCAACTCTTATCTGACTTCTGGCTTGATTTTCATGACCTAAACGGTGCATTTTGGCTTGGAGGTCTCATGAAAGTTGTAGCCACATTTCTCCTTGAAATTTTGCAATTGAAATCATGCCATTTGGACTTTTAGAACTCCAGATATGCCAAAAACACTGCACTTACCTCAAGTTAGGTTGGCAGAACATGTTTCCAAATTCAAACCAACTTGTAGCTTCATAATGATGCCTAAAATGACATCTATTGACTAAATGGTCTCAATGAAATTGGAGATATGAGTCTTATCTTTTCAAAGGCCAAGTTTCAGCCCAAGAGGAGGCCTATAGCTCACTATTTAGTCTAATATGTGCACACTGCTTAGATTTCCGTGACAGCAAACCCACTCTGTATTGCAGGGATATTTTGGACCCTTAGAATTCCGATCCAGCTCTTGAGTTCTTCATGAAACTTGTAGAGCCTTGTCTTAACTTTCCAAAGAAACCAAGATCACCTCAAATGAATCACCGAGTCCCAAGTTATGGCCTAACCAAGGAAGAAAGGTTAAAATGCATCAAAATCCAAGAATTATTCATAATTTGCATTAAAGCCCAATAACATTAAACTCATCTAAAATACTAATATTGGGCACAATAAACATCTAATAAAGCCTAATACAAAGCTAACATAAGTGTCTCAAATTGATTAATCAAACTCCTTAAGGTGAAGCTGAAGAAGAAAGATGTTGTCGTCATTGCTATGTCAGGATCGACCCAATGTCCCCCCTAGAGGTTGCCCCACCTCCTTCTGAACCAAACATTAAGGTCTGGGCAAGGGTGAAAAGGAAGATTAATGTCGATGGTGCAGGATCTTGAAGCGTGCAAAAGGGATCGTCATCGTATCCTCTTCTAAAACCAATACATGCCCTCAACCTCAGTCGGAGATCACCATTCTTGAGTTGGAGGGGTCAGACGAGTGCACTGTCTTTTCTCTCTAGAATAGCAGGTTCCAGCCCGATGAGCTAATTGACTGATGTATTCATAACAAGCACGATCAGGGCTTGCATCATCAATTTGGCTCTTTTGTTATCTTCAGGGAGGCATAGTCCCATGCCCTTAAGTTGGCCAGCCTATTGAAGTCATGAAAGTTTGAGATGGTTGATGCCACGAAGGTTATGGGTGAGGTTTCTACGCTAAGGAGCAAGAGCAAGAGATTCAAATATGGATAACGTTTGGTTAAGGGATTTTCTCCACCACTAGACTTAAGACAATTGCAATTAGATTTCCAATGTTATTCTTTATTCCTAATGAAACTACCAACTGTAATTAACAAGTCTGCTCTGTTACCACAATTTCCTTAGTTTGTCATTAATTAGAAGTCTGCTCTCTAATTAATTCCCTAACCATTAAGTAACCTAGAAGTCTGCTATCTAGATTTAACCTAATGACAGCCTTATGTTGAGAAAGATAGGTTGATCAAGTCCCCTAAGCTAGCATTAGATTATTATCAAGTTTTATTTAGTTGGTCACCTAAATGAATTAAGACAACAATCATACCTAGTTCAAATAGAAGAAACATAAACAATCTCAATTAAAACTAAGGGAATAACATATTTGATCCAATTACAAAATCATGTCTAGGGCTTTGAATCACCCTTAACCAAAAAGGAAATCTAGCCTCACATGTTCTTGAACAACATCAATAAATAATAATGAAACATCATGAGTTCAAGACACAAGGTAAAAAAGGAAGAAGAAACAAAATGATAGATCTTGATCTGCTTATCTTCGAGTTTCTCCCAAGGAATAAACTCTCCTCTTACTCCTTGATGACTGCCCAATTTCGTCCAAGTGAATGTTAGGGTTCAGATTTGACCCCTAACTCTTCTTAATTAGGCCCAACATTGCAAATGAGACCTTTTCTTACTTTTCTACGTTGAGCCCTCAACATGGCCATGTTGTATGACATGACCATGTTTCAATCTGTGTTGGCTGCGGTTAAAAACACTGTCAGACCCTATAATTTGGCTCCAAAACACATTCAGGACATGTTTGCCTATTTGAGCGTGTAGCTTCCGGAATTTGAAAAAGTGTCCAACATGAAACTTGTAGTCCTATGTCTTAGCTTTCCACATCCACCAGAATCACTTCAATCCGACATCTGTAGCTCAAGGTACGCTCAATTTACTGCTCAGTGGTCTAATGACTTTGAGATTCCTACCCAAAAAAAATAAGATTTGATTTCTTTTATCTTCCATTGACTTATCCATCTGATTTCAAATTCAAACAGACATTAAATTCAATTAGAAAATATTAAATCTCAATTGAGGGAAGCATATCATAAAAATCTGAAGCTAAGATATGCAATCAATGCACATAATCAAATCAAATCAATTTAGGATTCTATGAAAATCATCTAAAACATTAATTTCTATGTTTAGCACATCAAAATGAAGCAAGGAGAGTAATAAAGGGAACTTATTAATAAAATATCTAAAATCAAATAAAACTACTTTAACTTGACTCTAACTCAAGATAAAACAAGCACATAATAGGTGTGTAAATGACACACATCAGTTGGCAATGCTCGGAACCGATAAGGCTTCCTGTATCACTAATATGTTGTTATTGCCCCCTGGCCAATATATTAAGGAGATTGACCCTACAATTTTGTTCTCTGGGATGTGCTCTATTTGGAAAGATCAGAACTCTCCAACCAGGGCTCGTACTATGGATAAAAATTGCATCATCTATTGTTCTTTAGCCTGGTAATCCCCATTGATCTGGCTGGTGACGAACTGTGAGTCACTATGCACTCTCACCCTCTTTGTACTGACATCTTTGGCCAATTATAGGCCTGCAATTAGGACCTTATACTCTGCTTGGTTGTTTTAGTTTGAGAATTTGAACTTTAGTGATTGTTAGGTGGTTATTCCCGTAGGCCCTTCGAGTATGATGCCTACTCCTCTACCTTTTGGGTTGGTGGCCCCATTTACAAATATTATCCACAAGGATTCCTATGAGGAGGGGTCACCTTTTAATTCAATTACAAAGTCGGCCAAGGCTTGTAATTTGATGGTCGTGTGACACTCATATATTATATCAAACTTTGAGAGCTTAACCAACCATGTTATCATTCTACCATCCAGCTTATGTTTGGGTAGGACTTATCTGATTGACTAATCAATACGGATTACAATATGGTGTCCTTGGAAGTATGGTGGTAGTCGTCTTGCTGAGGTTAGGAGGGCAAAGGATACCTTTTCTATTCTCTAGTATATGATTCTGGGTCCTTACAATACTTTCCCCACAAAGTATATCGATTCTTGGCACTCTTTGAGCTCACGCACGTGTACAAAGTGTCTCCTTGGAGGGCTTGGGTGAGGACAAGGTGTGAGGCCAAAGAGGTTTTGAGTTTCATGAAGGCTTATTTGCACTGCTCTGTCCCTCAAAAAAATTTCCTTTCTTTAAGCTTTTAAAGAATAGGAGGGAGTCATGGGCTGACTTGGCTATAAATCGGGTCAAAGCTGCTACCTGACATGTGAGTTGCTAAATCTCCTTCAATGTATGAGGGCTCCTCATATTGATTATTGCTTGGCATTTGTTAGGATTGGCTTCAATGCCCCCGTGCGTGAGCATGAAACTGAGGAATTTGCCTACTTGGACGCCGAACGCACACTTGGATATGTTCAGCCTCATGTTGTGTAATCTAAGTTGATTGAATATCTGTTGCAAAACGATGACGTGACTTCCTTCCTTCAACATCTTCGCGAGCATGTCATCTACGTACACCTTCAAGTTTCTCTCGATCTGTTTCTCGAATACTTTTTTTCATTAGTCGTTGGTAAGTAGCCCTTGCATTTTTCACGAGTCCTTTGGGCAGGCCTTGTTTAGATCGGTAAAGTCCATGTGAACATGTCCCCATTTTTCTTAAGGAGGTCCTTGAGCTGCTCGGACTCTTGGAATGGGATGTGGGATGCCATTTTGGTGACTTGATAGGGTTAACCCCCAACCTAGATTTCAATAAGCTCTCAATTGGGTTGCGGCCTTTCTTCTTGAAACTCTCCTCTGAGGTCCAACTCTGCCATTAGCACCGAGCACGGTCTGGCAGAGGAGTGTTTTCTAGTGTTGCTCATATGAGGCAAAGGCTTGGCTGTAGCTTTGCTTCCGTGGACGATTGCTTATGTGGGCTTAGTCGAGCCTTTTATCATGCAGATACTTCTTCAATTTACCCCAACAGATTAGGGTCTTGATGTCGCCCTTGAGGTCTAAGCACTCATCGGTGGTGTGACCATAGGACTTGTGGTAGTTGCATCATTGAGATTGGTCCAAGTTTTTACGCTTTAGGGGCCTTTAGGATGGAACTCTCATTAACTCCGTGTGGTACACTTCCTTTAAAATCTTTCGTGACCTTCAAAGAGGTATAATCGACAAAATGACCTTCCCGTCCACCTTGGATTTCGTGAAGTTGTTCTCTAGCCAACTTTTGTCGACCTCTTATTGCTATCCTTCTTAGCCTCCTTCTTGGCCTTGGTTGCCTCCTCGATGTTGATGAACCATTTCAATCTGGCCTTCAAATCGTCAAGGCTCGTGGGGTTTTTTTTCACTAATGAGGTCATGAAAAGGCCAGGTCAGATGGCAACCATGATGGAGTGGAGGGCTACGAGTTGAGGAAGTTCTCTTATCTGGATGGATTTGTCATTGAACTGTTTTATGAAATCTCTAAGGGGCTTGTCTCGTCCCTAGCGCATGTTGATGAGGCTCGCGATAATTTTCGACTGGGTCTTGCTCGTGGTGAAATGCGCTAGGAACTTGACCTCGAGCTTGAGAAAATCAGCCACAAGCCTCGAAGACAAGGAGGAGAACCAATAGAGGGTCGATTTCTTAAGGGTCCTTGGGAATGATTTGCACATGATCGGGTTCATGGCTCTGGTGAGCAGCATAGTAGAGCTAAAAGTGTATAAATGTTCTTGTGGGTTCATAGATCCATCATAGTGATCAAGGTTGGAGGGGGGACGAAAGCTCTTTCATAAGAACACACTCATGATGAAGTCGAAAAAAGGTGGCACAAGGCATAGGTGCCAGACTGGGGTAGTTTTGACGGTGGTGGAGGTGCTTGGACACCAAGTACTATCGCGAGTGGCATCCTTGATTGGCGGGGGAAGTTGCTAAAAAACCCGATCGTTGTTGTCACCCATGCCTTCCTTTTTGTTGGCCCTTGGGGGGGAGGTACCTAGTTGCCGAGGTGGTTATCCTCTTGAGGCTGATTGCAAGTATTTTGGCTGGTATTTTGCCTAGAAACCATTGTAAGGGCGATGATGCTACTATAGATTCCAACAAACGACATCATTGTTCACGTCTAATCTTTTTAAGGAGAGCTCCGACGTGTTTATGAGCCTCTCTGATGTTGAGAGAAGGTTTTTCACGGTGGGGTGGGTACTTGTAAAGGTACTCCAACACTCAAGTTAGTCTTCGTGGGTTGATGGAGGAATAATTGAGGTTCAAGTCCTTACCTTGTGAGGTTGACCCCTTCTTATGTAGAAATGTTAAAGGAGAGAAGGGAACACTATTGAGGTGACCTCTCCAACCCTGTTTCGACGTGAAAGGGGAGATCTTGAAGTTAATGCCTTCATACGTTAACCTACTCCCCTCAATATCCTTATCTAGGCATGACAATTTTATCCGCCCAAGCAGGTACCCACGGGTAATATTCGTTGCAGGTGGGTTTAGGGGGACAATTTTCTCTCCGCAGGGGAGTGGGGATGGATTTTTTAACACCGTTTATTAAATCAGGTGGGGGTAGGGGTTGTTTCCCCCTATTCGATGGTACTCGATATATGAAATTATTAAAATACCCCTAATTAGTGTTTTGATTTTGGTGCTAATTGTGCTGGATGGATTTAGTGTTTGAAATTTTAGTGTTTTAATGGTGCTGGATTGTCATGGTATTGTTAGATTGTGTTTAAATTTAGCTTTTGGAATTTGCTTCAAGAAAATTGTATTGTTATTTTTATTTTAAGTATTTAAAGTTATTGAACTAAGTTAGTTTGTAGTAAACAAATTATGAAAAGTTGAGATATTAGAGATTGTTTCATTTATTTTTTTTAATAAAAAATTTAGATATTTTTAATGATTTAATAGGTATCCATAAATACCCATAGATACTCATCTACTTGCAAAAAAAATTAAAATTAAGTACCCGTATGAATATGAGGTAGGGATGGAAGTAGAAATTCATCCGCAAAGCAGGAGATGAGAGCCTACTACCCGGCCCTGCAAATTAAAATTGAATACCCATACAAATATGGAGAAAGAACGGGAATAAAAATTTATCCTCAGAAAGAACGGGAATAAAAATTTATCCCCAGGACAGGAGATAGGAGCTTACTACCCGGCCCAGCCCACCCTGTCCCGCCCGCTTCTTTGCTATCCCTATCGTTATCTTATATGATGGGCCGGACTTGATATTGTATGACCTGATCGGTTAGTAATAATATTGAAGAATATATACATAGTAAGTATATGTCTGACATCCACAACACTCATTCAATCTGACTATACATATTCTTTTAATATTTCTCTTCTCTATCTTACGTCGTCTCATCCATTCAAATTCTTACATGTTATACATTACTTGTAATATGTAGTTTCCTTAAGTTTCTAGTGAATTTAATATCACCTTTAGTCAAGTCAAGGACCAAACTGAATTATAGTGGTTTAAGTACTTGGTTAGTTGAATTCTGTAAGTGTTTGATTAAATTCAATTTGTTTGTTTACAAAATAAAATGATGATTAATTTAATTCAAAGTGAAGCCTAAAATCCAGACAACCCAGTTTATGTAACAATCATAATTTTACACTTTTTTTTTAATATATAAAGAAAACAGATTATACTTCTCAATAATTGTATAAACTGTTCATTTCTATTCCTGAAACAAGGGACTATGCAGTTTGAGAATAATCGAAAGATAATCCTAGGTTCTACTTTGACTCTATAGAATATTGATCTTGTTTTGAGACTAGGTCTCATTGAGGCACACATTCTGTTTCTACAAAAAAGTAAAAATATAAAATATAAAAGCAATCGCTTTAAAAAAATCGAAATAGAGTGAAAACAGAAAACATTGGAAATCATTATTTAAATGATGATCATATACGTAAGTGTGAGAGACAATTTAGAGAAAAAAATACGAAGTCACGAAATTAAGTAAGTAACATTAATTTTTTTTATTTTATGTTTCAAATCAATTACACAATAATTTCGAAATTTTGATTTCTAGATATGTTGTGACTATTTTCACAGCCATTTTTTATAACGATGCCTCTCTTTCATTGCCTCTTTTTAAGCAACTAGAAGTAAGCTAGTGATGAGGGAATTGAATAGTTTGTATTATAGATTCAAATTTTAATTTTGATATATTGAGAGGTACAAGCACTTGGATGGGAAGGAAGATAGATAGCCTAATGAAAAATCAAACCTCTAAAATAATCATGACACCTCAATCTTAGAGAAAAAGGCCTGTGCTAGATGAGCTATAAGCTCCAAAGCTTTGCTTTCTTGCTAGGATTCGATTCTGGAATCAGGTAGTCAATAATGAAACTTCAAGACTTGGTTCTGTTTCAACTAATGCTCTTTGACAAAGATTGAATTTTTTATTTTTCCTTTAAAATTCTCTTAAAAGCCTACTTATCTGACAAAGATATAATAGCAAGTTGAAAATTGAATTAATTTTTTTTAGTAGAATGAGACGCGTTACTATCAAAGAGCATCAAGTTGGAAAATTTCATGTCCTTAATAAATGCATAGGTCAGAGTTAAGAGTTCTTTGAAAAAATCCTAAAAGAAAAATAAAGAATTGAATATCTTATTTATAAAACCAAGTGTTGCATTATTAATTAAGTGACACTTTTATCTATTTTCAAATTCCAAAATTAAATTATATGGTGTGACTGTGGAAACAACACAACCTTTTAAATAATGTCATAATTAATTTAAATTAGCATTATTTTATTATTAATCTAATTAAAAACATTAATAATGAAAGCATCGTAATTGTAAAATAGAAAATATTAAATAAAAAATTAAATTATTTAATACCTTCTTTTTTTAATTAAATAGAATAATTTATTAAAGGGTATTAAATGTTTCTTAACCAATGCTTAAAGGTTAGCAACCAGTTGTAATTTTGATTTGTCTTTAACAAAACTAACAAGCTAATAATTCTTCGTTAAAACTCACGAGGAGTGCAGCATTATGCTCTTTTTAACCACATCCTATTACACATGCATCCAATCATGATATTCTCTCATTTAATAAAGAAAATATAGGATAATAGCTGTCCACTTTCAAAAATATGTGCACTAGTTGAACTACTAGATTAAAACATCTTGCCATACAGATGATGCATGCTAAAAATTTTAATTTTCCTTCCTTTTAACTGTTGACTTTTAGCACGGTAGTCAACTACTAGCACAGTAATTAAAACTCAACACTATGTGCAAGAGACAAAAATAGAATCAGTAAATCCCGCTTTATTCTTAAATGGTGTCTCTTAGACTCTTATGCATTGTAGCTTTCATTCTTCAAAATTTATGCTGTAAATTTCTTAGAAAACTTTAAAAAAAGTGACTGTCCATTATGCTTCTTAAGTTTAATTAATATTATTCACACCTGAAATGGTGTCTTATTAGGTTTCTAAGTTGGGTTTCCCACACAAGGCTTCATGTCTTTTATGGTTCTTTTTCAGCTCACAAACATGCCAACATTTGGACTGGAAATCAGGGCATAAATTTCAATGCATTGTTGAGAAAGCAAATTTGACTCAAGCAGCAACGGCCAATCAAGAATGGCCTGCTCATGGAAAAGTAACTTTTCATTTCTTAATCAACATGAAAATGTCAAGGCTCTTAGAAAAGCCATGGACAACTGCTTCATTAATCATATATTCTAATAATCTTGGATCCTTTTTGCCTTGGTTTGGGCAGAAACTAATTCACATCGTTGGATTGGCTCAAATCTCAAGACTTTATTTATGACCATTTAATTATATATTTTTCTCTCTCTTTATGTGGACCGATATTTTCACACACCGGTCATATCACACCACGATCGACGACCAACGCTCGGCCAATACTACTCGGACTCGGTCACAACTGGACCACATCGCTCGGCCACCATACCATGCTCGACCACACCACCCTTGGACACAACGCTCGGCCAATGCTGCTTAGACACGGCCACTGCTCAGACTCGGCCACTGCTTATATTATTTTTTCCATGAATTTCTGACCGAACGAATTCATAAATTGATTAGACTTTTTCTTTTCCTATTTTATTTTTTCCACCGATCGGTCTCGATCATTGATTTCTTTTATCCATTTATTCCACACATTGATCGGATCATACCACGGTCAGCAACACCACACTCGGACACTACTGCTCGGGATCAATCATGCCACGCTCGGATCATATGGCTCAGATCATTCATGTTTTTTCCCTTTTCTCATTTTATTTTTTCCACCGACCATTGCTCGGGATCGGTCATCTCATGGTTGGATCATATCGCTCGATTGGTCAGCGTTTTTTCCCTTTTCCCATTTTATTTTTTCCACCCACCATTACTCGGGATCTATCATGTCACGCTCGGATCATATGGCTCGAATCGGTCAAGTTTTTTCCTTCTTCCCATTTTCTTTTTTCCATCCACCATGGCTCGGGATCTATCACGTCACGCTCGAATCATATGGCTCGAATCGATTAGGTTTTTTTTGCCCTTTTCCCATTTTATTTTTTCCACCCACCATTGCTCGAGATTGGTCATCTCATGGTTGGATCATATCTCTCGATCGGTCAGGTTTTTTCTTTTTTTCCATTTTATTTTTTTCACCCACCATTGCTCGGGATCGGTCACATCACATTTGGATCATATGGATTAGATCGATTAGGTTTTTTCCCTTTTCCTATTTTATTTTTCCAACCACCATTGCTCGGGGTCGGTCATGTCACGGGCGGATCATAACGCTCGGATTGACCAGGTTTTTTCCTTTTTCCCATTTTATGTTTTCCAACCACTATTGCTCGGGGTCGGTCACGTCACTGTAGGATCATATTGCTTGGGTCGGTCAGGTTTTCCTCCATTTTCCCATGTTATTTTTTCCAACCACCATTGCATGGGGTTGGTCACGTCAATGTCAGATCATATCGCTCAAGTCGGTCAGGTTTCTTCCCTTTTCCCATTTTATTTTTCGCTCGGGATCGGTCACGTCACGGGCGGATCATAACGCTCGGATCGGTCAGGTTTTTTACCTTTCCCATTTTATTTTTTCCAATCACCATTGTTTAGGGTCGGTCTCAGGATCGGTCGGATCATTATACTCGGATCGATCATGTTTTCCCCTTTTCCCATTTTTTTTTTTCAACTGACCATTGCACTGGATCAATCACCTCACACTTGGATCATATCGCTTGGATCAAATAGGTTTTTCCTCTTTTCCCATTTTATTTTTTCCAACCACCTTTGCTCGAGGTCGGTCACGTCACGATTAGACAATATCGCTCGGATCAGTCAAGTTTTTTTTCCTTTTCCATTTAATTTTTTCCACCGACCATTGCTTAGGATCGGTCACCTCACACTCAAATCATATCGCTCGGATCGGTCATGTTTTTCCTCTTTTCTCATTTTATTATTTATAAATTTATATTTATATTTCATGAAAATTAAATTATACATATAAAAAATAACAAATAAAAACTTTTCTTTGTATATTAAGTTTTATTTTCTTGAAAGGCATTAATAACAATTGTATCTTTGTTAGCTCTATTGTCATAGTCACTTTTATTTTTATTAAAATGTCATATTATTTTTAACGTTATCCTCCAACTTAACAATCATTACAAAAAAAAAAGCACAAAATGTCAAAATGCTCTCGGCGATGCACGAGTCTCTTACTAGTAATTTTTAAAATTAAAAAAAACTATTTATTGAATAATTATTAATTCATCAATAATGATTGCAAAAGTTGAATTGCATCATCTATCAAATGATAAAATGAACAAAATGGGATATCTAAAGCTCAAGATATGAAGTTTTGGCTTTTCATTCTTTCTTCACAGGTTGTAATGCCGAAAGATACATATGAAGTGGAAGATAATGCTCATTCATCTGGTCCTCTGTGCTTGGAATTTTATTCAGGTCTCTAACATATTATCTTTTTTATTGTTTCCATAAGCTCTACTTTATATGTTCATATTTTGGTTTCATTCTAGTTTCCATTCTTTCAGTTTTGTGAATCTAAGTCAGAATAGCTAATTGTACTAGTTGGCTGATTTCATGTCTTCATTCATTGTTACTCTTCTATTCGTGTTTGCTTGGCTGATGCAGAAGGAAACACCAACGCTAAGGCTCTGATTTTAAGTTCTCAGGTATGATTGACATTGCAACTTCATCTAAGAAATAATTGGTATTAATTTGGTTGTGACTTCAACGTATGTTTTAATGCAGGAAGCTACCAATAAATCCCAGAAACTTGAAGAACAAGTGAGAAGCCTAAAGGAAGAACTGGCAAAGATAAAGTTGTTATTTATGATTATTATTTATTTATTTTGTATGCATTTCTTTTATAGAAATCATAATGTTCTTTTCTTTTTCTTTATTTTTCTTCGACAGAGTTGGAGAAGAGGGGGGGGGGGGGGGAGGAGAGAAACTGCATTTTCTTGTGTTATATATTTATCTTAGCTGATAGTCTTACATTTGGATTCCATATAGTTGCATCAGGGATCTATTTGAAATCTTAAATACATCTTAAATTCCATTTAAGTTTAGTAAATATTCCAATGAGAATTAAACAAGATGAGTACCCAGCTAGGTTTGAAAATTTGTTATCCCTTGCAATAAAAATAAGCACGGCTCTAAGTTTTATGAGAACTTGGACTCGTGCTAAGACTAGATTGCTTTAACATATATTCAACCTGCATTGCTTTCAGTATATTGTCAACCTAAATAAGTAGCAGTAGTAAGTATTGAATCCAAATATTTGGTGTTGTTGTCAGATATGAGAATATATCACTAAAATCAGAGCGTGACAATTGGGAAATGAGAGCAAAGTGTGCTCTAGACAGCTCCAGAAAAGAAAATGAACACCAGGTGATTGAAAGACATTCCAAAATTGAAGGGAGCTTGTTTATTGCAGCCCTTTTATAATGATTTTTACTTTGTGTTCTCTCGCTTCAGTTGTTTATTTTGAAGCATGAAAATGAATTGTTGGCAAATGCTGAGAAGCAAGCTCGTGAAATGGTTCATAGTTTATCTCAGAGGCTACACTGCTTGCAGGTGATGGTTGTGACAAATTTCATTGCCTATGGTTCAAATGTGTGCATCATTAATACTAATCTACGTGGGATTATGAACCATACAGATTGCAGAGGAAACTGGGGTTGCAGAGAGGAGAAAACAAGAAGAATATATACATATAATACAGGTATATTTTCTTAATTGGAGCCTTATCAGTACATTCCCCTAAAGATGTACGTCTTGAAGGAAAACTAAGTGTCATTATAAGTTTCTATGCCTCATGTTATTATTTATTGGCATTTGTTAATTTACAGAATGAATGTGCTAAGGCTAAGACTGAGCTGCAAGAACAGAAGAAGTGTGTCCAAAGGCTTACACTGGAGCGCGATGAGGCCACTCAATTTCCAATGAGAATAGCTGAAGAGACAAGACAAAAGTTAGCCAATGCTCTTAGTGCTGTTTCAGCTGCTGAATCCAGAGCTGCTGCTGCTGAGGTATTTGTTGGTGTTTGTGTTATTTTCTTTGTATCCTTTAGTTGGATTACCTCTCCTTTTGGAAGAAATGTGCCTCATTCTAGATGAACTTCACCATAACTTACATTTCTCACTCTTGGTTTGACCCTCCAGGTGAAACTCTATCATCCTGATACAAAAATCACAAAACCAGACGATAAGGTACATTTCCTATCAAAATGCTCTATGTACATTGTTGCTTCCCCCTTCTGTATGTGTCTTGACAAAGAGTATAAATATGTCAATAATTGACATTTGTAAGTTGAATTCTTCAACTATCTGACGAGATGATGCCATTTGTTTTGGACCAAATGTTACATGAGTAGCCATCAGTCCGTCACATATCATCAGGATCCATTGATGTTCCAGCTGGAAAAAAACTTACTGACTACTGAACCCAAGCCCATCTGGTCTTTATTCCACCTACTTTAGTTCTGCATTTGGAAGTTTTCGGTTTCTGATTTCTAAATTCTATTCAGGTGTTCCAGACAATCAGTTTGACAAGAAATGCAACCTTTACCAGACAGGTAACTTAAGTAAACAAAGTGAATCCTGAAGCAGAATAAAATTTGCAGTTTTCTTGTTCAAATAAAATCTGATTGATTATATTACTGTTTGTCGTGGGCAATGTAAATTAGATATCTGATACAAGAGAAATCATGACTTCTTTTAGCAACATATTTATGACTGTCTCCAAAAGAAGAATGCCCTATTCAACCACCGCTTATTGTCACTTACTCAGAATCCAGTATGCTAGGAATTATTACCATCCAGCTCTATTTTGCCTATCCATCATATTCAGAAGAAATTTTTGCTCAGAACAACTATGTTTAATCATGCAGCAGAAGTCCTCACGCCCAAGGAATTTAGCTTCTCTATGATTTGAGGAGTTTGCAATGAGATTGCCATTGATAATATCAAGTCATTAAAGATTTATAAATAGATAGTCTTCAGAATTGAACAAATTTTACTTTTGACCGTGACTGGCTTGCCTTAAACCTGAACTGAGGTAGTGTTTCCAATAAAATGCAGGCTTGTGCAATTTGCCTGACCAATGAGAAGGACATGGCCTTTGGTTGTGGGCACATGGTAAGCCCCATACGACATAATATGTTTTTTCCCCTTCTTTTTATGTGCAATGATGATTATTAAGTGATTCCAATGCAGACTTGCAGAGACTGTGGAACAAAAATTTCCAAGTGTCATATATGCCGAAAAAAGATCACCAGCCGTATCAAGCTGTTTCCGGGCTGATTGAGGGCAGTGTTAATAGGCATTTTCTGAGGATGCCATTATCTCTGAGTGCCACTAAAGTGACATAATTTCTCATCACTGCTACATATGCTTTCATCCCTGCCCCCCACCACCTGACACACGTGTGTGTCTGTACGTATTTGTATGTATGTATGAATCTATGTTATGCTTGTATATATATCACAACTTAATATTTTGTTAATCTTAATAGCAAAGCAAAAGATGATACTAAAAACAGAAAAAAATGAAACATTGAAACTAGGCCACCCATAGGATATGCGATATGTTGTGCAGGTGACACAATGATGATGGCAGCTTGGCAATTTGTTCATTTATTCTAGTCCCAAAAAAACAAACACGGAATAACAAGCCATTTCTCCAAGAAAGAGCATCTAAGTTAAGGGTACTGATTACTGAGACATATTCAACATAATATTTCTATCTCAAATTCTTGGATATACATAAAATTAACAAACAAACAAAAAAAGAAAGCTGGAAGAGGCACCCCAAAATTTGTCTTTGATCAATAATTTCCATTCAAGAATGTGACTTAATTAGTAACATGAAACAGGCACATGTCCAACGAATTCAAAGAGGCCCCTGAATGCTCAAGACAAGTAAGAATCTCAAGGGGAGAAATTCTTACATACTGGAAGAGTAATGTAACTAACCTATGAGAATATGATATGTGATGTATAAATTAAATCGGTATTATTAGATTAACTTTGAAGCAAAATTTAAACCATTGAGTGCAATATTCTTAAAATAATTAAAAATCTCTCAACAATAGAAAGACTTTAATCTGATCTTCATTCTATGGCATAATCATAAAGGTTACGTTGGAAACAGCTCGAGCGCACAATTTCTATTTTTTGATTTTTGTAGGTTGACACATTTTCGAAAAACATTTCTTAGAGCAGAAAAGTCTAATAGTTCCAACCTCTCTTTTCCTTGAAGGAGCATCAATAACCTAATCATAATAAAAAGTATGTGTCAAATGGGCTTGCCTAGATAGTTTAATTTGCAGGTTAAATGAGTTTAATTAAAAATATCTGAATTTAAATGGGTTGGCAAAATATCAATCACACTTACGTAATAAATCTCATTGGCTTAAACAGACAACCATTTTAAATGACATTTTTTTAAAAGATAAAATCACCTATTTTTTAATAAACTCAAACATCAAAGTTAATCATTACATTACATAGTCTAAATCCAAACTTATATATTTCAATTTCAATTATCCATAAACATAAAAATTACTTAGTCTTTAGTCCAAATGACAATTGTCCCCAACCCATAGAAGTATTATATGTGCCGGACCTGCCCAACCAGTTTAATCAACGAATCAAATGGGCCGATAAAAAATACTCACTTTTAAACAAGTCATTACAATAAAAGCTAGACTTGCATAACTTAAATAATTAATCACAGTTTCAATCCATTTTGACCGTTCTAGTATGCAAGAACAATGTTATGAGGGATACAAGAGGCCTTGAATCTAAAAGCTTGGGCTGGGCTTGTTGGTACCACGTGTGGGGCACATGTTGGGTCCCGCACACTTTAGTGAGTAGACGGTCAGAAGATATTATCATCCACCATCAACGTTAGACCTGCCAAGATGCTTCTGTATAGACTATGGCCATTGGATCCAATTGGACCTAACTTTGTTCCAACAATTGATATTACACCTCGCATTAATACTTGGTTTCGATTTTTGGTTGCTTCACTTGGCAAACAACAGAGCAGCAACCAATTGAAGTACTACCAATGAGATCAACCAGAACCTGAAAAAAGGGGAACTGAGGCAACCCACTGATCGACAAGATGCATGCTCCTTCTGTGGGAATTTATGCAGGTGCTCCATATTTGCCCACTTTTCCCCTGCTCCACATGGTAGTTGGACATGAGGCATTATAATTTCAACCCCGATATTTGCACACCAAAAAAGCAACACCATTTTTACACCTTGAGCCACATAAGAGAAAATGTTGAGTCACCCACATGAATTAGATTGTTGAGTCAGCCACAAAACACATCAGCAAGTTTTGGTAATTGAATATATTTTTTTGTTCCTCCCTCCATTCTTCTTCTTCGACTTTTGGTTTCCCATGTGTTTCTAGTAATTGTTCCTCCCTCCCTTACTTCCGTCTTTTCTGATTTCGTGGGTCTGGTTTCATCTTATTGTGGCTCTCACTTTTTCATTCATTTGGTCAGTTCGTCCCCCATTTCCCAGTTGTTCTTGTGAGTTATGCTTCGTTGCACAGTAACAGATGGTGGGGAATAGAGCATGCAGTATGAGGTGTGCCAGTGGAGTTGTGGATTTGAAAGGTGACTCATAGTAGAAGCCTCAATTCTAAAGTTTGGGTTGGTATTTCTGACCCAAATGGGTGTGGCTAAGGCATGGAAGTTCAGCTTGTTGTTAATGAACCTGACTATGTTTCTGCAAAACCATTAAAACCATATTCATCACCTATTAGATAATGGTTATTACCTTATTATAATTTGGTTATTCATATATGGATTTGGTTAATGATCAAGGACACGATAATCCTCATGGTCCTTATCACCTAAGTGTTGCAGAGAAGGTACTAGTAAAGTAACCAAAATTTACACTATGACATTACTAAGGTCATCACTAACCATTAAAGTCATATCTGTCACCCATTATTTAACGGTTATCACCACATTATAATTTGGTTAATCATGTATGCATTTGGTTAATGATCAGGAGCCTAATAATCTTCATAGTCAACATTACCTAAGTGTTGTAGAGATGTTATTTGTCCATTAACCAAACATTACAATTTGATAACCATTATTGATGTCATCACTAATCATTAAAATCATATTCGTTACCCATTAGTTAAAGGTTATCGTCATATTATAATTTGGTTATTCGTGTATGGATTTCGTGGAGGTTCAGAGGCACAACAATCCTTATGGTCCTCATCGCCTAGGTGATGCAGATAGGGTACTAGTAAAGTAACCAAAAGTTACACAATGTTAACCATTATTAGGGTTATCACTAATCATGAAAACCATATTCATTACATATTATAGTTAATGGTTATCACCACATTATAATTTGGTTAATCATGTATGGAATTGGTTAATGATCAGGGGCTAAATAATTCTCGTGGTCTACATCACCTAAGTATTGTAAGAGGGTACTTGTCTAATAATCAAAAATTATACTATGATAACTATTATTGGGGATATCAATAACCATTAAAATCATATTCATCATCCATTAGTTAATAATTATCACCACATTATAACCTGGTTAATATTTTATTAATTTAGTTAATGATCAGGGTTCAATAATCCTCGTCGCCAACATCTCCTAAGTGCTGCCAGAGGGTACTTGTCCAATAACCAAAAATTACAATATGATAACTATTATTAAGGTTATCAATAACTATTAAAACCATATTCATCGCATATTAGTTAATGGTTATCACCGCATTATAAACTGGTTAATATTTTATGGATTTGGTTAATGATCAAAGGCCTAATAATCCTCGTAGTCTACATCATCTACATACTACGTACTGAGAGAATACTTGTCAATTAACCAAAAATTTCACTATGATAACCATTATTGTGGTCATCACTAACCACTAAAACCATATTCATTACCCATTAGTTAATGATTGTCACCACATTGTAATTTTGTTATTTGTGTATTTATTTGGTTAATGATCAAAGGCACAATAATCCTTATGATCCTTATCACCTAAGTGTTGTAGAGAAGGTACTTCTATAATAACCAAAAATTACACTATTTGATAACTATTATTGGGGTCATTACTAACCATTAAAAGTATATTCATTACCCATTAGTAAATGATTATCACCACATTATTATTTGGTTAATCATGTATGAATTTGATTAATGATTAGCGGCCTAATAATCTTCATGGTCTTCATCACCAAAGTGCTGCAAGGAGGGTACTTGCCAATTGAACAAAAAAAATACAAATATGATAACTATTATTGGAGTCATCACTAACTACTAAAATCATATACATCACCTATTAGTTAATGATTAATATTACACTATATTTTGGTTAATCATTTATTGATTTAGTTAATGATCAGGGGTCCAATAATCCTTATGTTCAGCATCACCTAAGTGTTGCAGAGAGTATATTTGGCCGTAAACCAAAAATTATACTACGATAACCATTATTGTGGTCATGAGTAACCAGTTCGACTCTATCCACAGAATACTGCAACACTTTATAAAGTATACAATGAGCCAATATTGCTTCAAATTATAATTTTATATTACAATATAAGTTATAAAAGTATTCTGTACGTCCCTTGCTCACCTTGCATCTAAACCTAATGTTAGGTACTCCTTTACATACATTTATATGCATTTTGTACAAATCTTATATACAATGTATTTCAATACATTACACAAACACCTCCCTCAACAAAAAATAATAATTAGGTGACGTGTTTCAGATAAGCCAAAAAATTATATATAATACTCTATAAAAATCTGAATACATAAGCTCTATAAAATTTTACTTGTGATCACGATCAAATTATGAAATTTTGTACAACATATCTTTAACCATACAAAAAAATCATGCATTGTGTTCCCACAAACCACTATACAAATTCTTCTTCCATGGATCGAGCAACATTAACAACATTGTCTGCAGCCCCCATGCATCAACATTATTTCTATCCTCCATCAACTTCATTATTTTAAACTCCACAAACCTGCGTAGTTTTCTCATGTTACCACAATTTTTCATATGTTATCAATCATTGTAATAGTAGTTATTAACTAAGTCTGCATAATTACAAGCACGTACCAGAACATTTCACTATTATGTACAACTTATCATTGAACTTACAATTGTATGTAAAAATTAAACCTAACACAATAGTTCTATCACAATATACTATATTCTTTCAACCTAAGAGCTTCAACAAGTTTAATTTTATGGATTTATAACAAAAGATGCAAAACATCTCATCTACTTAATATCAATAATTAAATAACATCAACTTCACTTAAGATCAACATAGTTTGTTCCATCAATAACAATTACTACGTAAGAAATACATTTAACCAAGTTGGCTAAAAATCAGCACTCCTCATTCAAACATAAGGTTTTTGAAAACACAAGAAAGATAAAAAAAAAATGAATATAGCACAATTTGAAGAACATTCCATTCTTCAAAATAAAGATAACAATTTTCAAATCACTCATTATAGTCCATAAGCTCTACTTATATCCAAATCACAAGATACCAGCACCTAATGACAAAAGGTCAAAATAACGAATCACATATATAGCTCCAACCACCACTTCCTTCTATTGACAACTAACCTCTATTGCCAGTTAACCTACATGACAAAAACAGATAGATATAGCTCAAACCACCACCACCTTCAAATATCCACACATATTCATGTCTACATGACTCTATACATCATCAAACAGAGCAGTAAAACGTTTCAATCATGTCATTATCATATTACATGCAAACATTATTGAATGAAAATGAATGTTACTATAGCAGCCTTCTTTAGTAAATCAACACCAACTGTTGATGGAAACTACTTTCTCACATTCAGCATTATATATATCCTCCATCAAGTCACCTTCATATCTTTCTTTTTCCATGGATTCAGCTACACTAACAACATCATCTATGGCCCCACATTCTTCAGCATTATATATATCCTCTATCAAGTCCACTACTTTAAACTTCCCAAACCTAAAATGAGATTTAGTCGTGTTACATCCATTTTTCATAAGGTATCAACTGCTTTAATTGTAATTATCAATTATCTCTTCATAGTTACAAGCTCCTAGCAGGACATTTTAGAATTATGCGCAACTTAACATCAAACTTACAATTCAATGCCAAAACTAAGGAAAACAAAACCCAACACACATTACTTCAGTCACCAAAGACTATATGCTTCTAACCTAATACCTTCAACAAGCTTATTTTAATGGATCAAAAACAATTCTATAGTTAATAGCAGCAATTAAATAACATCAACTTTACTTAAGATGATCATTGTCTATTCAACCATAAACATATACTACATAACCTCTGCATTTAACATAAGGTTTTTAGAAACATAACAAACATGAACATTGCATATAACACAATTTAAAGAAAGTTCCCTACTGTAAAATAAACTTAACTCAAACCACCTCACCTTCTATTCATAACAACACTGATATATATACCTCCAACCACCACCAACCTCAAATTTCCATGCATCTTGTGTGCCCATGACTCTATGGATCATCGTCAAACAGACCACATGAATGTTCATTTATTTATTTTGCAACATTATGGAATTAAAATAAATGTTACATTAGCATCATTTAAAAGTAAAGGAACAACATATGTTGGTGCAAATAACTTACCCAGATCTTGATGAAAACAAATTCTGCTTTAGACCGTCCTCTCTCAAACCCTAGACATCATTATTCTTCCTTCTAACAATTTACCATAATTTACCAAGGTGAGTCACAAGGACGGATGAGAGGGGAAATACAAAGGGGATATTCTTATTCGAGTACAAAGTTAAGGTCGGATGGTTGGATCGGGAATGGGCGGAGAAAGGGGTAGAAGATGAGTGGCAGGGGGAGAGGAAGAAGATGCATGCACAAATGAAAATTTCAATAGATTTCCACCTGGGTTTTGTCACCTTCCAGCACCTTCCTATATCCCTTTCAGCTGACTTTGCTCAGCCACATATGTTGCTGAGTCATTAAAAACTTACAACTGGACTTTGGTGTAAGTTTAGTGTAATATTTTAATGTGCATTTAACATTTTCCTTATAATTTTTATGAATTACTATTTTTACTCGCATTATTTTTCTTCTTCTATTATAAAATATCATTCATCTTTTCCAACTCTACAGTCATTAATTTATAAATTTGATGAAAATAAATTTTATATATAATAAAGGAAAAATATTATTAGTATTTATTTAGTTATTAATACACTATTGTTATCGAATAATCATATCATTTTTATTTTTATTATGTTATTTAAATTTCATAAATTTTACATGATAGTAAATTGTAACATAATTAATTTTTTTTACTTATATTTAAAATTGAAAATTGTACTTTTGAAAATTTAAAGTTAAATGTATATGATTACTAATTGTAATTTAACAAGAACATAACACATGTCTAACCATCTAAGAAGTCATACGTATCATGACATTCCTACGTGTTTAGATATTTTATATTCAAGAATCTCAAGTTACTAAGAGTGGACTAATGGTGAAGGGCTATAGGTAATTTGCAGGAGAGATGGTTCAAACTTTTGTCCTCATTATAACCAAAAAATAATAATAATCTTATATTCAAGAATGTCAAATCAAAATATCTTAAATGGCTAGACATCTCATGTGTATGTGTACCAAACTCCTCAATTTTTCTAACTGATAGCACTGGTGTATCCTTCGTGAGGAATAAGTTTCTCATTTTCTTTCCTTTCAGCACTAATGTGTGTTTGTTGTTAGAACTAAAGATAAATTGAGAAATTGATTTTAGAATCAATGTAGTTTGAATTGAATCCTTCAAAGTTTTGAAGATAATAAAGGTATTAAATAAGAATAAACAAGTAAGAGTTTCATTTAACTAGTGTATAACATAATAGATAATCCAATAATGTTTATCTGACTTAAGAATATGTTGATAATACTCTGATAAGGAAACATAGTTGTAACTAATCTTTATTAGCAAGCGTCCAATTTGACTCCTGTGTTTGACTGAAATTGGTATACGTCCAATATACTGTCAATTACTTTATTATATTATATTGGATCGTCCAAGGCTTCTTTGACTAAGCTTAGTTTGAAACATTTGTCCAAAACTCGAATTCAAATAACAAGAACTGTTCATCATTAAATGCTGAAGAGACCTTTAACAAAGTACGCGGCAAAGAGAAGTCAATTGAGCTGCTAAGCTGACACTGCTAACAACTACAAAGACCAGCAAATAAGGAACTTACTACGCGCTCAGATAAATCAGAACTAAGATATCATATTCGTAGCAGTCTCTGATAATCATAGTCACTTTTCAAGAAGAAGCTCAACACGATATCTGCTTATAGGTTTAATGTTGCTCAGAACGGTAATAAATGTTTCCGTTGGACAATGAAGCTTATGAAGACTACTTCAAGTGCGCATTACCTATAAATACAAGTGTCTTCAAAGAAAGAAACAATAGAGAAGTTTTACGTGAACAAAAGAGAAAAAGATTCAAAGCTCGCATTCTTTATATTTCTTTATACTCTTATATAGAGTCTCTTTCTTGAGAATCATTCTTTATCCTCATTTGTTGTGAGTTAATCTCAAGTGTATTTACGACATCCTTTATTCAATTTAGTTGTTTACCCTGAAGAGGCTGTGTATAAAAGAATACTTGTGTGTTAGAACCTGAAGAAGTTTGAGAATACTTGTTTACTTGAAGATGTGAAGAATACTTATAATCTTTGAGAAGATTAGTAGAAAATTCTTCTCGTTGAAGGGACTGGACGTAGCTCTCAGGTTATGAGAGTGAACCAGTATAAACATCTGGTGTAAGCTTCTCTTCCCTCTACTTGTGTTTTAATTATTCACTAACATCTGGGGATTGTCATTGTTTTTTTAACAAAGTTTTTAAGTCAAACTTAAAACCTTTCAATTGTGTCTAAAAGAAGTTTTATAAATACTCTCCCTACATCAAATGGACTGAGAAGCGTTTTTTTCCGTCTATTTCCTATTAAGTTTCAACAAGGTCTTGTTTGAACTCTTAATTAAACAAAAGTTTACCAAAAAGATTAAGAAACACAATTCAACCCCCCCTTCTTGTGTTTCACTTGGTTATTTCATTTGTATGTTTTTGGTTTTCTTAATTTGTTTACTTGATCAGCTCTCCGTTGTGCCAAATTAAACACTGGATATCAAGGCATCATTATGAATGATTTATGAAGGAGATCATAACATATCAAGTAATAAGATCTATTCATGGAACCTGCAAGTTTAAGCTCCTCAACAGCCATAAAATGGTAATGCTGCCATCACCAAAAACTTCAATATTTACTTTGCCTTTTTGTTTACTCGGTCTATCAAATACAAGTTAAGAGTCACAACTGCCACTTTGGTTTTAATTTATATAGTTTAGATTCAAGTTGCAGTAACTCAGCTTCTCTTGATATGCATTTTCATGTGTTATGAAACAATTTGATGATGCTAGAGATATATAATATTTTTCTCCATAATTTTACTTACATAATTAACATATGTATGCTATGTCATATATATTTTTTAACATATTGTCATATATTTATAAAATATACTTATATTTACAAAATTTTGATTCAAATTCTCCGATTTGATCACAAAACCTTAATCTCTCTCTTGCCAAGTTCAAGTACTAGTTCGATTTTCAAAGTATTTATGTCTGCTTGTGTTTTAGTGTAGGGAGAAATAGCCCACGAGCAGATGAGGGAAACTGTCAGATATATACCTTGAGGAAGAAATGTTGAAGTTTAAGCAAAGATGTCAATCGTTATGCTTGATGCTTTGTGTTCATTAATTGCTTTTATAGGAACTTCATTTTAATATGTTCTTTTTTCTTTCTTTTGGTTATTGTCAAGAACGAGATTGTGCTAATACAATCTGAGCGTGACAAGTGGGCAATGCGAACAGAATTTGTTAGCAAAAGACTTCACAGCTTCATGAAAAAAAAGAAAAAAGAAACTGATCAAGACCAGGTGATTATAATACGTGCCTCAAATTGAATAAAGCATGTGTTGTTTATTTAAAAGATCGTATGTGTTGTTTGTTTAAAAGCTTGAAATGGAATTATATATGAAATGATGTAACTTGTTGAGAGGCTGCATAACTTACATGCTATGTTCGTGACCAAATCAATTGAACATAGTTCAAATTTGTGCATATTGTAATTATATTAGTATATGCAGTCTAGTCTAATTGTAAAGAACAACGATGCTTATACAAAATTATATTTAAGAATTAATTTTTAAATTATTTAATAATTCTCATTTTATGTTACAAAAGAGGTTTAAAACTTAGTGTGGGAAGGGGAAAAAATAAACTAAAGTATCATATCAGGACATGTACATTCCCAGAGGCGGAGGGGGGGGGCGCCTCTAGATGCCACGGTCCCCCCCCCAGGTTCTTGGAGAAGCTAAATCCAAAAGTCAAAACAATTAAAGGGAGGTCGTGGGATAAGCAAAAAAAAAATTAAAAAATAATATGTAATGAAAACAAAACAAAATATACAAATACTATTTTATTATTTCTTACTCTTACTTTATGATATTTTTCACTTTTTAAGTTTCTTTTTTATTGCTTTATTACTTTCTTGTTTCTTTCTTTAACAGCACAGACATATTTTGTTTCTTTCTTTGAGAGCAGAGGTGTAAGAAGATTATCAGATCAACGACGACAATGACATTGAGAGTGTGAGACAAAGTGAGAGACCCCACTTCATTTCCCACCCATAGCACAACACAAGAGTCTGTTGACTCCTTTCCATTTGAAGCAAAACAAGGATAATTTATTTCTTCAATTTTTCTTTGATTGTTGGCTACTAAGTGCGTGTGAGGATCTGTAAGTATTTCTAAATTTTTAGAAATTGCATACTTAATTTTTGTTGGTTTGTTTGAGCATTTTAAATAATTTTTTTCTAATAATTTTTTTTTTCATTGAGTATAATTAGATTAATTAATTGCAAGGTGTATATTTAATTTCTTGTTGCTGTATATAAATTAATAAACTCACATTTCTTTTTACTTTTTATTGATTTTTCTATATTTCTTACTTTGATATTTAATTAAGTTTTTAGGATGCTTTTTTTTTGGTTGATTCACTGATTTATATATTTTTTATATAGACACATTTTTTAGGTTGCCTGGTTGAGTGATGTTTAAGAAGAAAACTATTGACTTATTATTCAAGAGAAAAGAGAGACTAAATGATGAAACATAGTCTAGTGCACCAATTTTAAATTCAGAGAGTGATGTTGAAAATGTTGTTGAGCAACCTACAATGCCTACCATTGAGCAACCTATTGAGTCACCTCCTTCTAAAGCTATTAGGATTGAACAAAGAAAAATTAATATTGATACTTTGATACGTGATCCTGGAAAGCGTCCACAAATTTGGGATTATTCTATCAATCATAAGATGAAATTCGTAGGGCATATATAAAGTTTGGACCATATCAATTTATTAAGGATGTGTATCCACTTTCTGGTCATGAAGATCATCCTTGTCGATTTCAAGCTCATTGGTTTAAAAGTTTTCCTTGGTTAGAGTATTCACCAGAAGTAGATGCTGCATTTTGTCTTCCTTGCTATTTATTTTCTAAATGATCAAGTCCCTCCACGTCCATAGGATTTAGAAGTTGGAAAAAAGTGAATAGTGGGAAAGAATGTGCATTTTTATCTCATGTGGGAAAAATTCATAATTCTCTTGGTTGTTGTTAAATGTTGTGAAGATTTGAAGAACTAATTATGTCACATTGACAAAGTGATGTCTAAACAAACTTCAGTAATCAATTGCGTCTTAAAGCCTCTGTGGATGTTGTTAAATGATTAATATTTCAAGCTTGTGCTTCTAGTGGACAAGATGAAAGTTTGGAATCTAAAAACCAAGAAAATTTTGTTAAAATAATAAAATTTTTGGCTTCATATAATAAGGAAATTGATGAAGTTGTTTTGGAGAATGCCCCTCAGAATGCAAGATACACATCACCTACTATTCAAAAAGAAATTTTACATGTCTTTGCTATAAAGGTACAAAATGAAAGTCGTAAAGAGATTATTGATGCAAAATTTTATTTGATTGTTGATGAGGCTCAAGATGAATCTAGAAGAGAACAAATGGCTCTTGTTATTATATTTGTTGATAAGTATGGATTTGTCAAGGAGCGCTTTATAGATGTAGTACTTGTAAGAGATACTACTACAACCACTCTTAAACATGAGATTTGTTCAATATTATCTCATCATAGTCTCAACATTCAAAATGTTCAGGGTCAAGGATATGATGTGTTGGAACCAAAGAACCTTTGTGAAATTAGGTTTGGAACCAATCTGTTTAAAGAATTATTACCCCATAAAGTTTTGAAGATAACAAAAGTTTTAATTTAGAATGAATAAGTGAAAGACTCACGTAACTTGTTTCTAAACTGTTTAAACAAAAAAAGTGTGTTAACAAACAGTTACTAGTACGTGTGCCCATTCTTTCTTGAGCTAAAGGAAACTGAGTATTCGTCCAATACCTTTTGAACTGTTTCACAAATATTATTATATTGGATCGTCCAATGTTTTCCTTACTAAGCTCAGGTTCAAAGCATTCGTCCAAAAGCCAAAATTCAAATGTGAAGAAATTGTTCATCATTAAATGTTGAGAAGGACTCTGACAACGTATACTAAAAAAGAAGTCAACTAAACCGCTTAGCTGACATCGCTAACAACTACAAAGACCTGCAAATAAGAAACTTTCTGCGCGCTCAGATAGGACAGGACTAAGCTATCATATTCTTGGACATTCCTGATAATCAAAGTGTCTTTTCAAAAGAAGCTCAACACGATATCAGCTTATGCATTTAATACTGCTCAGAACGGTAATAAATGTTTCTGTTGGACGAAGAAGCTTATGAAGACTGCTCCAAATGCTCTCACATATATATACAAATGTCTTCGAAGAAGAAAAAAAGAGAATAACAATCTGTGAGATCAAAAGTGTAAAAGAATCAAAGCTTTCATTCTTCGTAGTACTCTTACTCTCGTAAAGAGTTCAAGTCTTGAGATTTATTATCTATCCTCACTTGTAGTGAGTTAAAAACTCAAGCACTTCTACATCTTCTTTTATTTAACTTGGTTGTTTAAGTCTGAAGAGGCTGGTTATAAAAGAATACTTGGATCTTAGATCCTTAAGAGGTTGAGAATATTTGTATACCTGAAGAGGTGGACAATACTTGTAATCTTTGTAAAAGATTAGTGGAAAATCCTTCTAGTTGAAGAGACTAGACGTAGCTCTCGGTTTGTGAGAGTGAACCAGGATAAACATCTGGTGTAAGCTTCTTTTCCCTCCTCTTGTGTTTTATTTATTCACTAACATCTGGGGATTGCCATTGTTTTCTTAACAAAGGTTATAAGATAAAACTTAGAACTCTTTCATTGCGTTTAAAGTGATTTATTACAAAATCTTTTTTGCGTCCAATTGGACTGAGAAGTTTTCTTCGTCCATTGCGTCTTATTGATTCAACCTTTGTCTTAACAGTTTGCTATTTAACCAAAAGTTTTCCAAAAAGGTTAAGAAACACAATTCAACCCCCCTTCTTGTGTTTCACTTGTTTACTTCATGATGGAGCTAGTAATATGCGTGAAGAGTGGAAAGGCTTACAAGCTTTAATTCTTCAAGAATGTCCTTATGCATATTTTGTATATTGTTTTGCTCATCAGTTACAATTAGCACTTGTTGTTACAGCTAAAGAAGTAGTTGATGTTCATGATTTTTTCTAAAACTTGACTAATATTGTCAATGTTGTGTGTTCTTCTTCCAAACACAATGATGAGTTACAAGCTGCTTATGCAACTGAAATTGCTCATTTAGTTGCAAACAATGAGATTGAGACAAGAAGGGAGCCAATCAAATAGGCACATTACAGAGACCTAGAGACACTAGATGGAGTCCTCATTTCAATTCAATATGCAGTCTTTTACGCATGTTTGGTACAATTGCTTCAGTTCTTGAAGATTTAGCTATTAAAGGATCTACATACTCTCAACGAGGTGATGTTACTTATGCCCCTAAATCATTAATGTCATTTGATTTTGTTTTCATTTTACGTGTGATGAAAGAAATCATGGGAATCATTGTCAAGCTTTGCAACAAAGATCCCAAGATATTTTGAATGCCATGTATTTGGTATCTAGCACAAAATCATTGATTCAGAAGTTAAGAGATTGTGGTTGGGAAACTCTCTTTGAGAAAGTTAGTTCTTTTTTGTAATATACAAGCTATTCAAATTCCTGATATGAGTGCTTCTTTCTTTGCCATAATTCGTTCTCGTCGTAAAAAGGATGTTGTCACGGTTGAGCAACATTATCGTATAGATATATCTGCTATGGTGATAGATTATCAGTTGAAAGAGTTAAATATATAATAGATTCAGTGAGCAAGCAACAGAGCTTCTTATATTGAGCACATCTTAGATCCTAAAGATGCTTACAAGTCATTTAATGCTGGTAGCATCTATAAACTTGTTGAGAATTTTTATTCTTTAGATTTTTCTGTTTAGGAAAAGATCCAGTTAGTATACAAATTGCAGCATTATGAGCTTGATGTGCCTACAGATCCAAAGTTTCAAAATTTGTCTACTATTGTTGACTTATGTCAAAAATTAGTAGAAACTGGAAAATTAGATGTTTATCCTTTAATTGATAGATTGACTCGGCTTGTTTTGATTCTTCCTATGTCAACAACAACTACTGAACATGCTTTTTCAGCTATGAAAATCATTAAAACAAAGCTTCGAAACAAGATGGAAGATGACTTTCTTACTGATTATATGATTGTTTACATTGAAAAAGAGATTGCTAAAAAATTTACCACAAATATGATAATTGATGATTTTTACTCCATGAAGCATCGTTGTGCACAATTAAAGAAGTGAAAGTTTTAGACACGTACTTAAACTTGTATGTATAATATGATAATATTGACTACAGATATGTTTGAGTAATTTTTATTATATTAAGTTGTTAATCATATATCAAAATTGTTTCATATAGTTTGCTTTCATATGTTAGTTAAACTTTTTTATTGTTATTTCATGTTATGTATATTTGGTCTTGCCCCCCCTGGTATTAAATTTCTGGCTCCGCACCTTCGATTGAACATCACTATCGTATAGATATATTTACTATGATGATAGATTATCAGTTGAAAGAGTTGAATAATAGATTCAATGAGCAAGTAACTGAGCTTCTTATATTGAGCACATCTTTAGATCCTAAAGATGCTTACAAGTCATTTAATGCTGGTAGCATCTGTAAACTTGTTGAGAATTTTTATTCTTCATACTTTTCTAAGCAGGAAAAGATCCAGTTGGTATATGAATTGCAGCATTATGAGCTTGATATGCCTAAAGATCAGAATTTGTCTACTATTGCTGACTTATGTCGAAATTTAGTATAGACTGGAAAATCAAATGTTTATCCTTTAATTGATAGATTGACTTGGCTTGTTTTGACTCTTCCTGTATCAACATCAATTACTGAACGAGTTTTTTCAGCTTTGAAAATCATTAAAACAAAGCTCTGAAACAAGATGAAAGATGATTTTCTTACTGATTATATGATTGTTTACATTGAAAAGGAGATTGCTCAAATATTTACCACATATATGATAATTGATGATTTTCACTCCATGAAGCATCGTTGTGCACAATTAAAGAAGTGAAAGTTTTAGGTATGTACTTAATCCTGTATGTATAATATGATAATATTGACTATAGATATGTTTGAGTAATTTTTATTATATTAAGTTAATCATATATCAAAATTGTTTCATATAGTTTGCTTTTATATGTTAGTTAATTTTTTTATTGTTATTTCATGTTATACATATTTGGTCTTGGCCCTTTTTGTATTAAATTTTTGGCTCCGCCCCTGTACATTCCACTGTTTGATAGCAAAATTTCAAGAAAGATAATGTCAATATTCAATGGCAATTGTGTATTGTTTGCATGGAAATTGAGCATGGTAGTTAGAATCGTATGAATCACGATTCGATTCATGCCTTAGCCGATATAGATCGTATGCAGTACCGGTTTCTCGCCGGAGTCACAAGTTGACTCATCAGAGTCGTACCGGAATCACAAGAATCACAAGTTAGTGGCGATACAAAGGATTATAGAGCAACTTGGGTAATGCTCACCCCATTCATCGATGACAGTGAAGGTGGCATCCTCGCTCAAGCAATGAGGCAACATAAGAATTGCTTAAATTTTTGGGTTTTGCGGAAAGAGAAATTATGGAAATAGGTTGGGTAGGAATATGGGATAAAAGAGTTTGTGTGGGATAAGTTCACCTCCTTGGGTAGGAATATGTTGTAACCAAAATTCTAATCCAAAGTTGACAGAAACCCTAAAAGATATATTTTGAAAATACTTCATTGAACTCTGTTGAAATTACATAGAGAATTACTATTTATAGACCCCATATGATTCAAAATCTAATAAGACCCTCAAGTGGGTTAATTAATGACTTTTGAATGACTTTTGGACTACCTTTAATTACTTAGACCCCAAATTACGAGATTGGACTTTTCTAGACTTAATTAACTTATCAAATACCTAGACCAATGACTCTTGAGTAATTAAAAGGCTTGATGTGTTTTGAATAACTAGATTATTTCATTCAAAGTCACCTACTGTAACCTAGGTGCTTTCTGAAATTGGCTTCCCCTACCTTTTCAGAAGAAATTTCTTGTAATTCTTATGCCTAGTAAGGACAATCTGTTCATCAAGAATATCTTCAATATCCACACTTGATTTTAACACCGTAGGATGTTTAGGAATAGTTTGTCCATTAATATCTTCATTGGATACATAATATAGACTGATGCTAAGTTCTTTTTGCAGCTCTAGTAAGTAGGCATTGCTACGAAGGCGTTTCATCACATTGTATGGCCCTGCATTTCTTGAATGGAGCATCTAGTATGCAACATTTTGGGAAACATTATAGCCTTAGCCTTATCATAACTTTTCTCCCTCTCGGAATTCCACATTCCTTTGACGCAAATCTACTCTAGATTTGTATTTTGGTTGCATATCTCAATCTTCTTTCGTGTTTCCTCATGAAGGTTATGGATGTGTTTAGCAAACTCCTTAGCCTCTAGGCTAGTTCTGATTTCAATTGGTAGAGGTTCAAGATCAATAGGTTATTGTGGCTTCAATCATGTGACTATCTCAAATGGGGAGTGATCGGTGCTCCTGTTGATAGAACTAATATAGGAAAATTATGTTGTAGGTAGGACTAGGTCCCGTGATTAGTTAATTAATAACTTTTGACTGACTTTTAGACTACCTTTAATTACTATACTCAAATTACAAGATTACGAGATTGGACTTTTCTAGACTTAATTAACTTATCAAATACCTAGAATAATGACTCTTGAGTAACTAAAATATCTAATACTCTTAGATAGTAATTATTTTCCTACATCAAGCTGTCTTCATGGCCGGCAAACAACGACGAAGATGACCGTGATGGAGTTGTGGTGGCGTGCAATAGAGCTCAGGAGAGGGAGTTTATGAGTGGTGGTGTGGTTGTTGGGTTGGAGTGCTCTGGTAACTTCGTACGAGGAACCATGCTTATGTACAACGTTACTCGATTAACGTACAGGAAACACTCTTTTTTGGTTCCAAAGGCAAGGCCCATGCTTACTAGTAGATGCTTCATGGATGGATATACATGAATGTTTCGCTTTTAATGAAGAAGCTCCCTGCAATAAAAAGAGAAGATATATGATCAATTAATTTGAGACACTTATGTTAGCTTTGTACTAGGCTTTATTAGATGCTTATTGTGCCCAATATTAGTATTTTAGATGAGTTTAATGTTGTTGGGCTTCATTGGGCTTTAATACAAATTGTGAATAATTTTCGGATTTTGATGCATTTTGACCTTTCTTCCTTGGTTAGGCCATAACTTAGGACTCGGTGATCCATTTGAGGTGATCTTGGTATCTTTGGAAAGCTAAGACAAGGCTCTACAATTTCATGAAGAACTCAAGAGTTGGATCGGACTTCTAAGGGTCCAAAATATCCCTGTAATGCAGAGTGGGTTTGCTGTCACGGAAATCTGGGTAGCGTGCACATATTGGACTACATAGTGAGCTATAGGCCTCCTTTTAGGCTGAAACTTGGCCATTGGAAAGATAAGACCCATATCTCCAACTTCACTGAAGACCATTTAGTCAATAAATGTCGTTTTAGGCATGATTATGAAGCTACAAGTTGGTTTGAATTTGGAAACACGTTCTACCAACCTAACTTGAGGTAGGTGCAGTGTTTTTGGCATATCTGGAGTTCTAAAAGTCCAAATGACATAATTCTAATTGCAAAATTTCAAGGTGACAACTGGCTACAACTTTCATGGACCTCCAAGCCAAAATGCACCGTCTAGGACATGAAAATCAAGCCAAAAGTCAGATAAGAGTTGCTGACTAAAAGCCACCAACCATACACCAACCCACCTACCATGCACCAACCCACCTACCATGCATCAAGCTTCCATATTTGACAATTTCCATGTTTTTACAGCTTGTATTCAGATTATGTACATGTACAAATTGGCTTCTAGGATTAGTATAAATAGAGCCATTCTCTTTGTATTATCATAATTCAATTTGAAGTAAGTTTGAAGAAAGTTTGAGTATTTGTGAGAGTTTTCTTTCTCTTCTCTTCATTCTCTTTAGAATTTCATTTTTGTTCTTTTATTTCTAAGTTCTTCTTTCCCATCCATGGAGGGCTAGGCTCTCATAATCAATCAAAGGGATTAGCCATCTTGATGTTTAATTTGGAGATCTTGTTTCGCTTGTTCATATTGCTTAATTGTTATTCAAGTTTCTCTTCTTCCTCTTTTGATTTTTATCTAGATTAAATTGCTTAATTTGATTTAGATGTTTATGTTATAATAGCTTTATTATCATGTATTCAAGAGGATCACAAAGATTAAACAATATATCAAAGTTTTTTGATGGATTGTTTAGCTTTGTTCAATCCTCGATTTTATGTTAAATCTATGTTTGGATGGTGCTTACTTTATCTAACCTTGGTTAATTAAATCCTAGATGCTTATCTAGTAGAGGATTCTTGGATCATGTTGAGGCGTCTTGATGTGATCTAAGGCCAAGAATATGGTTAGCAATTAAGTGAATTCCTTGTGATCAATGATGAATTAAACTCAAGATCGGTAAATTTCCTTGGATTGGTTACTTTGTTAATTGCATTTCTTTAATTCAACCGGTATATTTCTTTTCAAATCATTAAAACCCCCCTTTTAATTATCTTGATCCGATTAAATCTTTGTTCTTTTTGGATCCTTGAGAGATGATTCGGATCATTCTCTATACTACAAATTAGTTTGTGAACTGGTAATTTTTATTATTTGACGGGTCTCGACAACCTCTTGTCAATATACAATTTCTTTAATAGAGTCTAGACTTTTGTCTCCAAAACTCCAAATAGAACGTTCAAATTTTGACGTTAATTTTAATTCAAATTTAAATATGTGTTTTTATACTTATTAAGCATGGATTTTTTTTTATTGGTCAAAGAAACTTAAATTCCAAAGTCAATGAGAAGGGAAAATTCATAATAGGACTTGAGAATGAGATTGAAGAGATTGTTGAAGATGGGGAGAAAGTAGAAGAGCTTTTGATATTGGAGGATGAGGATGAACTAAGCGACATTTGTAACATCCTCCTTAAATTTTATATTTAATATTAATTTTTATTAATTAATATTTAACTATGTATTATTTATTTATAATTTTATTTCTACATTGTTTGTTAACTAGAAATTAGAGGACATAAAAGTTTACTTAAGACATATTTTTATTTATTTAATTACAGATATTTTTTATTTTTAGTATATTAGTAAATATAATTGGTTGAAATAGATTATTATTAACATTATTTTTTGTTTCTCTTTGATTGTAGGTTAATAATATTTTAGAAACTATTTATGTGTAAAAAATATTTGTTTAAATAGTCACTATTACTTATTTAATTAAACAGTAGCCATGTGTATACTAGGATTTTTAATGATCAGGACATAAGTGTCACGAAATAGGTGTAACTAGATGGAATCTAGTTGACATTTAGTTAGAATATAATTTGAATCTAGTTAGAAATTAATTAAATAGTTAGAATCTCACTAGATGATGAATAATACAATAATTTTTCCAAGGCTTCTTTAAGAAGCCAAATAATAAATTATTAATTCTTAATAAATATCAACATAATAGAAAAAAAGAAAATTAAGAGATAACGATGGAGAGGGTCGACCCTGAAGGGAGAAGAAGAGAGAAAATTAGAAAAAATATTCTAAAACATGAGAAAAGTGCTAGAAATTGTATCTACATGCAAGAATTCATCAACAATCAAGAAGGTAGGGTTTTCAACTTGTTTTCAAGCTTAAAGTTTCATTGGAAGAAGAGGAAGAGGTAAGAGTTCATGCACTCTTCATCTTAGACACTTCTTGTTAAGATTGAGGACAGGAGAGTAAAGCAACTCAAAGGGAAAGAAATTACCTTAGTAGAAGTAATTTGGAATAATGTAACTGGAAAAACAACGTGGGAACTAGAGGACAAAATGAAAGAGCATTATCCGCATTTATTATAAGGTACGACAATTTTGAGGACGAAATTCTTTTTAGAGGAGGAGAGTTGTAACACCCTGAAATTTCCTTTTCCTAATTAATGATGATTTTTGTGAATTATTTAATTTATTTTTGGTTTTTTTTAACTCTGTGTGTTGTTTCGAGGTAGTACTAAAAATAATAAAAAAATAAAAAAAAATTCGGGCGGCAAAAAAAATTTTGACTGTTGACTTGTGGGCGGGGGAGAGCTTACGAAACTCGAACTGAAAACAAATTTCAAAATTTTTCTTTTTCTGAGATTTTATCTACCGGATGAAATCTAAGTAAAATATATTGTCCATTGGACAATATATACCAGTATTGCTATCAGTAACCATTATCCATTAATTAATAATTACCGATAAATATCTAGCTGGTAAATATCTAGTTAGAAGCCTAGTCATCATTCACTTCATGCCTAGTCATCATTGAAATCATTACTTACTTTCTAGTCACTAGCCTAGTCACCACATCATGCCTAGTCACCCACTTAGTCATCATCCTAGTCATTATGCCTAGGCATTGTTTACTTTTTGGTGGACCAATTAGAAAATGCCAAGTGTAAAGTTTGGGTGATTCATCATTTTTGGACCAATAGGAAACATCCACTTGGAAAGCATGTGCCAACACATTTCCTTCTCCATTCTTCCATGTGAATTTCAGCCAAGAGCCTTGGAAAGACCATGAAAATATTTCACTTTCACTTGTTACCTTGTCATTTTTATCCAAGAAGCAAAAACTAACAAAATTCTCTCATTTTTTCACCTTGTTAGTTTCGGCCAAAACCTCTATACCACATTCCTGGCTTGATCAATTCCAACCAACCTTGTTTCTTGAATCTAAACATCATTCCAAGACACTTTGATGTTGTGAATTTCTCCAAAAAAATTCATTGTGGACCACTTTCTTTAAGATCAAGTTTGAAGACTTAGAGGTGAAGTTCTTCATCTTCACTTTTAAATTTTATTTTCAAGTTCTAGACCATAATTTTGATCCATGGTCACCTTATTTCAAGTCTTAGATTTTAAATTTGTATGCTTGATTTTATTTAAGGATTTGTTGGTGGTGAAAGAATTCACTCCAAGAGGACATGTAGGGCGCTTTTGAGCATCACCCCAAGGTAAGAAGGAGATTACTCTCATCAACTAACTTGGTGGTGAGAAATATGATTTGTAATTTGTTGGTGAAAAATCAAGTAAGGATTTATTCACGTTTAATGGTTTATGGTTACTTATTCTATGTATTTATATGTCTTTGATATATTGTGTGAAATTGCTATGGTTGAAATTATGGTATGACTTATATATGGATGAAATGATTCATATGTAGATGAAAAGTATGATTATGGACATGTATATGCATTATTAGAATTATTGAATCAATGTGGAAATAGAAAATATTTAATGGCTCTCGGCCGTTTAGCCCAAAAGTTAGTATCAAAGGCAAAATATTTTATTAATTGATAATCTAAAGTAATTAGGTAACAAGTAATTGAGTTAAAGATTTATACGGTTAAAAAGGAAAAGGGCAAAGTTTTATTCTAGCAATTGAAGTAATTGTCGGTCATAACAACAAAAGTGAGAGAAAGAAATTATTTAAAGTAACATTGTTTTCTTAAAGATATTCTTTCAAAAATAAGAGAAATATTTTAGTGATGATATAAGGTTGAAACAAATGGTTTAAAGTAGAAATGATTTTGAAAATCAGTTTGGAATTTGAAGTATTTTACTAAGGGTTAGTTTTAGTAAAAAAAAAACCAGTAACAGATTTTAAAACGTTTAATTTAAATAAAAAATGCATTAAAAACAGTTTTAGTGAAAAATGCTTTACGCGATTGAAAAGTGTTGTTAAAACCTTAAGCGATTCAAAAATGTTGATTTTTGAGTTGGACAATTAAAAATATGAGAAAATATTTTTATGCAATTAAAAAACGTAACATAAGTGTTATGCGATTTAAAAATGTAACAGTAGTGTTACATGATTTTGAAAACACAATAAAAGTACTATGCGATTGAGAAAAATAATGGATTTGCTGTCGGGCCGACGTATTAGACCCGGACACGTTAGTGGACAGCTTAGCCTAATGGTGGCTTGATTCCGAGGAGATTATGTTGTTAAATCAATAATTATTAAATTATTGTGTTTTTGCATGAGTTGTTTGATCATACATTGTGAAAGTTCGTTGAGGTTTTGTTGTTATGGCTTTAAGCTTAGGAGATTGAACTTACATCTTAGTGCAAGTACAAGTGCGAATTGCGTAGTGTGAAGGATTTTGAATCAAATAACAGGAACCTAAATTCATGCATAAATACAAAATTACAGCATGTTAATCATATTGAATAGAAGAGAAGGGCTAGATCAAAGATTGTGTACCTGGAATTATGGGAGATCCATTGCTATGAAGTGAAGAGATGAGAGAAAACAATTTGTGAGAGAATGACTGCTCTCTTTCTAATAAGCGTGTACTTGAGTCTACCAAAATTGCTTAATGGGGAGGCAGTTTATATAACTTACCAGATGAGAGTAGGGACCTCTCAACAGGTTACCAAAAGAACGGTTTAACCCATCATGGGCCACTCATAAAACAAAGCCTAATGACTATTTCATCATATTGGTAAAGTACTATAATATCAACAATTGACCATAATTAATATATTAACAATAATTCATAATATTGATTAATGCAAATCCATATAATTGATTAATTAAAATTAATTAATCTAACATTCTCTCACTTGGATTGCATTAGTCAATTAGTAAAAGGATATGAGTTCTTAAGACTAAAATATCAATTATGGTCAAAGTACATATCAACCAACAATATAAGAAACATAAGCTTTAACGCTGTAGAGATGGTATCCGATAGGAAAACAAATCATACATGTTAAAAAACTTACATTTCATATAAAGAATGATGAATATGGAAAAACATATTTAAGTTAAGAAAAATATGCAGTCCAAGAATGGTCTAAGCATCTGAATATGCTATAAGAGATATGATAATAAAGAAATGACATCTCGAACATATCTCATAATAAACTCCCACTAACCCAAAACACCAAAAGACTTAACCAAACCAATATGAGTTACAGTACTCTAATAGTTAAGTCTCTGGTTAGTGGATCTGCCAACGTGTTTTCAAACTCGTAGAGGTCATAGTATATCCACATAGGTCTACCAAGAGTAATTACATATGTGGATAGCCCATTAATAAAAGTAATTACATTTGGTCTAAATCAATAAATGCTTTATGATATTTGACATTTAATTAATCCGAGTTTCACTAAATGAGTGACTATGCTAATCCATAAAGAATTAAGAAATCCAAAAAAGAAAAATTCTTACTAGAATAACATAGACCCTTAGTTTAAACAAGAAAGGGAAAAAAATGCTCTAGATTTATGTGGCCACAAGAATGTGAATAATAAGCAAGTACTTATGACTATAAGATCTACAAGCACCTTAACAATACAAAAAAAATACTCAATACGAGTAATGACATCATACTTGCAAGGTATTTATACGTTTGTGACCTAACAAAATGTAGAATGTTGGTTAAAAGAGAAGCACAACATAATTCCATGATAAAAGATTATTGTGTATTTTCCAACAAAATCGACCTTAGCATCCATTTAAGATGCTTACTGAAATTTAAGAGAAGGTTTATATATATCTCAATACAATAGAATGAGACTGAATATCAAAATCTTTTAGAATATGCCATATGTCATAATGCGCGCAAGAATATATGGCAATATAAGATTAATAAGTTTTGAAATATACATAATTGTGTGTACACACTCCCACTGATTCAATATACATAAACAAGATTAGGATTCTCATTAGAGCCTACTAGTATCAAAATACTCTAATGGTTTAATATTTAATAGTGGGTTCATAACTCTGTGGTATAATATCAATGTGAGTCTAAAATCTCACCATCTTTCTCTCTTCAAGAGTAGGCTTATAAATTAGAGAGAAATAGACTAGTGCAAAATTATCAAGAGAAGTAGTTACATAATTTATCACTTATAGAGTTTTATAAAATTTAACCATGTATTCTGCACACAAAATAGAATATAGCAGAATTATCAAGATAAGTAGTTACATGATGACAATATGAAACCCAATATATATATAATTTATGAATGGCAGATTTTATCAAAATTTGGGTTTCATAGTTAACCACATATTCTGCATATAGAATTTAAGGAGATTATAACATAGAATCTCCTCGATTCATCACAAACATAAATTCTGAAAAGAATTTTATAAATAAGGTAACCTTTATATATTATAAAGTATGATGATCATTTAAAAGGCTTATCATCATATGAGTGAGATAAAAAAAAATCCCCAGTATTTTAAATAGAATATGGAATTTCTTGCAAGTTTTCAATAGCTCACTCAAAACTCAAGTGTTAGATAATAGTCACAAGCACTTGAGCATAAGATTAGGTTACGTGCAACGGAAATACATAGGGCTTATACTTAACTGTAATTGAGGATACAACAACAAATAGTTTATAACTCCTACAAGTATTAAATTATAGCAATAATGTATTGTATCTCAAAGGATAATAATAAGAATAATATTGTTAAGTATATATCCCAAATATAGGTCCTCACAACAAAACGATGACAAACAATATGTGAAGAGGAAATCATATTATTGAATAAGAGATATTTGTAAATATAATTATATTTTCTTTCTCACGTCTAATTAATTGAGCATTTAATTAAGGTAGAGATCTTGTATTAACACAATCCTATATATTAGATATTACTTCCTGATGGAAACCAGGGAAGCTCAAGTGGAAGCCCAACGAGCCCAAGGCCCAAAGATGCACTACGAGGACTTTGAGGCCCAATGACAAGGTCAAGAGCTAAGAAGGCTAAGAAGGACTTGGATAAAGAAGTCAACTATGTTAGCCAAGGGCAACCATCACACAAGAGGGGGGGTGAATTGAGTGATGACAAATTTTAAAACAAACTTAAGCAATTGTGCATTTTGATGCACTCAATCAATATATGCAGCGGAATAAATACATTAAACACATATCATGCTTGAAGACAATCAAGAACATTAACTTCACATTCAAAACATTATGCTAATCACATTAAAGTTATATGACAATATTAATCATAATGTGATTAACCAAGAACAATCAATATCATTGATACAAATATTCTAGATAGCTCAAATGCAACTTCAATTAGTGTAAAAACAAGCAAACAAGCTAAACATTAAGTTATAATGATCAAGACAACAAGCTCACAAGATTATGCAGTACATTTATAATTATAGCTACAGAATATGTATAGATAGCAAGAATATCAAGTGAAAGTGCTGTAATGTCAAGAGAGTAAGGGATAAGAGAGAGTGCAAACAATATTTACTGGTTCGATCACTTCTTGTGATCTACATCCAGCCCCAAGATCATCCACTTGAGGTTTCCACTATTCTTCAAGCTTGTAACTTAGGTGCTTGAGAAACCTTTACAAAGTTAAGCACTCTTCACACCTTTGGGATCCTCCACCCTTGTGCAAGAGCCTCACACTTTCAACTAGAGGGATCCTCTGCCCTCACTTAGTGTTTACAAGATAAGAATATGATAGAATGAATAAACTCTCTCAAAGAGTAGATAATACAAATTGAAGAACTAATGGATAGAGGGATTATGAAAATGAAGAGCTCAAATGTTGATTTTGATAGAAAATGATCAAATCCTCATAATGATTTGCAAATGGGTGTTCATCAACTTGTTAATGCTTCAATCTTAGCATATATTAATAGCCCAAGTGATAAAATAGCCGTTGGTGAAGTTTAGGAATGGTTACTTTCGAAATCTAGCCGTTTATAGCCGTTACAGGCATTTATGGCACGTTGTAGTCGACTACAGATAAATTGTAGTCGACTACGATTCCTCTCTAGAATGTAATTTTTGAATTTTAACACTTTGTAGTCGACTACACAACCTTATAGTCGACTACAATCCATTCCTGGAATGTAGTTTTCGAGTTTTAACACTTTGTAGTCGACTACAGATACCTTGTAGTCGACTATCATTCATCTCTGGAAAATAATTTGATTTCTGACACTTTGTAGTCGACTACAATCCATTTCTGGTGGTCTTGTAGTCGACTACAAGTCTTGTGTAGTCGACTACAATTCCACTCGGAAAAGTAGTCGTTTTTAAATGATCATAACTTCATCGTTTCTTAACCAATTTAAACAAATGACCATGCGTTGGAAAGCTCTTTGAGTGTACTTTCATATGAAACAAGTTTCAGATCAAAACTCAAAGTATTTTAAAAGTTATGATAAAAATAGTGACCATATGTCAGTTTTTCAAGGTCTTGTAGTCGACTACAAGTCTTGTGTAGTCGACTACAATTCCTATCCGGAAAGTAGTCTTCTTAAAAATGTCATAACTTCTTCGTTTCTTATCCAAATTAAGCAAATAACCATGCGTTGGAAAGCTCTTTGATTCTACTTTCATATGAGATAAGTTTCAGATCAAAACTCAAAGTATTTTGAGAGTTATGATAAAAATGGTGACCATAGGTCAGCTTTCAAAACTCAGATTTGACTATTTTTCATAGTTTTGAAATACCACCAAGACTAACTTCTCAAAACTTGTTTGTTGGGCATTTTATCATGTTAAAAACATTTGTCAAGATTGAATAAGGATATTTGAGCTCTCTTCATGTAAAACCTCTGTCCTTACAAAGGAGAATAGCCTATAAGAGAAAGTATACCCTTTTGAGTCTATAAGCTTCTTGTTGCACTTCAAGCTTCTAAGATTTCTTCTCTTCAAATCTTCTAAATGCTTGGTTCATCTCTTCATTCTCCTTCTTCTTGAGTTGAGCATAAATAGGATCTTTCAGTTTCTTATTCCAATGCTCACTCTTGATACTTGGACTATCCTACAAAGCATAACTCACTTGAAAACCATGGTTAGTCCAAATCCATAACTCAATAACTAAATATGCATGATTCACATGTATATAACTTTATAAAGTTCTTCATGTATATATGATTCACATATAGACACATATCCAATAATTAATTATATCACTTATCAAGTACATTGGATATATCCTATCAATGATGCTACACAAAACTTAATGCATGATTCTTATAATAGGAACAACAAGATAATATATAACCATGCATTATCCAATATAGCTCATCACGCACATATGTAGCATATTTGTAATCTTTTTTGTAATGCATTTGTCATCATCAAAACATAATACAATAAACCATTGGGGCAAACATATTTTCACATTCTCCCCCTTTTTGATGATGACAAATCACCCAAGAAAAAATATGTTTGATAAGATGTGTAAATGTATATTCAAGAAATCATATCAATCAATAATCACAAGAACATATTTTTCTTTCCTATTTTGTCTCCCCCTATTTGACATCAACAAAAAGGTTTGGAAAGGAAGGACAATATGATAATGAATTTTATTTTTCATGTTATCAAAATAGAACTTGCTCCCCCTAGATAAAACACATGATGCCAAAGTGTAGGATCATAAAAATTAATGATTTCGATGTTTATAAAAACATAGCTATCTCCTCTTTATTTGACTTAGCATAGGATTCAAGTATGGAGATATGGAACAAGCATGCTTATCAAGATATCAAGTATGATGCATGCAATGCTTGTCATCTTATAGTATACTTCCATTTATCATGTGATAGCATTAAGCTTTAAGAGATTATGAAAAGTATAAAATATTGCTTACCACATGTTAAACAGATACCACTTGATGCATGTCACAAATAAGTCATATACTGGCATGGTGTTAAAGTTTTTCAAAGTAAAAGATCATATACCTTGCCACATATATCAAACATTCCTCAATGAAAGAATCAAATGATTGAAAAGTTAAGAAAGCTTGCCTTCTTTCATTGATAGGGGAAATACAATAAGAGATGATCTTCAATGACATGTTGAGAGTATAATGACAAATTAAAAGCTAGGCTCCCCCTTAAAATATGTATGTCATCAAGATATCAACAATATATTATTTTAACATAGTCATGCATATATTCAAAGTTAATGAGAGCAAACAAGCATGATATTTAAATCCATTATTAATTAAAAGTTTAAGTAAGGGAAGTTATAAGGTATTTAAAGAGAAGTTGAGCTCCCCCTTATTGAAAATCAAGATTTTGAATTTTCTCTTCTTTAAAAAAAAAAAGAGTTTGAGCCACTAAGATCAAAAACAATAATAAGTTGGCTCCTAATTAGATGATACACTAGTTAAAGCAAGGTAAACATATCTTTAAGCATACTATCAACAAAATTTGATTTTCCACAAGAGATTTAGAAATTTCTCCCCCTTTCAAAAATAATGTTGCAAATATACATTTCATTTTTCAAAATCATTTAAGAAGAGTATGAGGTTTTCTTTAAAAACCCATTCCTTGAGAATAATCCAATAAAAGCATTTAAGATGACATTTGAAAGTATATCTCCACCTTTTTCTCTTTGAACAGAAGCCTCAGGGAAATAAAATCACTTTGAAGAGCAAGGCTTTATCTTTTGAAGTTTCAAAAGAAATAGACATTATAGAGCAGTTCAAAATTTTCGAGTTTGGAAATTTTCTTAAGCATTCTCTCAAGATTTGATAATCATTTCCAAAGCATGTTGAGAGTTTTTCATTCATATCCAAACCATTTTCCAAATTTTTGAAAAGTAGTAAGAGGTGAAAAGCACTTTCAAAGTCTTGAAATAAATTCAAATAATTCTCAAGGATATGGAATTTGAAAAACTCATTTCAAACAAAATAAGGGAGTTTTCTTATGAAAAATATTTTCAATTAAACCAAAATCTATTTTCAAGCAAGAGCATGATTCTCACAAGAATTATAGCACTAAGAATCAAGAGAATCATATCAAATATTCATCATGGTGAAATATGCCATAGGGATCAAGGTATATTTAAATTAATAACATAACCCTATATGCAATGACAATATTAAGAATATTAGAGCTAATTATCCACAAAGTCATTGCTAAACATATGATGAATCAATTTGAGACACTTATTTTAGCTTTGTATTATGCATTATTAGATGTTTATTATGCCCAATATTAGTACTTTAGATGAGTTTAATGTTGTTGGGCTTCATTGGGCTTTAATGCAAATGTTGAATAATTTTCGGATTTTGATGCATTTTGACCTTTCTTCCTTGGTTAGGCCATAACTTGGGACTCGGTGATCCAATTGAGGTGATCTTGGTGTCTTTGGAAAGCTAAGACAATGCTCTACAAGTTTCATGAAGAACTCAAGAGCTGGATCAGAATGCTAAGGGTCCAAAATATCCCTGCAATGCAGAGTAGGTTTGCTGTCACGGAACCATCTGGGCAGTATGCACATATTGGACTATATAGTGGGTTATAGGCCTCCTCTTGGGCTGAAACTTGGTCACTTGAAAGATAAGACCCATATCTCCAACTTCAATGAAGACCATTTTGTCAATAGATGTCGTTTTAGGCATGCTTCAGAAGCTACAAGTTGGTCTGAATTTGGAAACACGTTCTTCCAACCTAACTTGAGGTAGGTGAAGTGTTTTTGGCATTTCTGGAGTTCTAAAAGTCCAAATGACATGATTCAAATTGGAGATTTTCAAGGAGACAACTGGCTACAACTTTGATGAAGACATCCAAGCCAAAATGCACCGTCTAGGTGATGAATTTGAAGCCAGAAGTCAGATAAGAGTTGTTGACTAAAAGCCACCAACCATACACCAACCCACCTACCATGCACCAACCCACCAACCATGCATCAAGCTTCCATTTTTGACAAATTTCAGATTCTTATAGCTTGTATTCAGATTATGTACATGTACAAATTGGCTTCTAGGATTAGTATAAATAGAGCCAATCTCTTTGTATTTTGATAGATTCAATTTTAAGTAAATTTTGTAGTAAGTTTGAGTATTTGTTAGTTTTCTTTCTCTTCTTCTCCCTTCTCTTTAGAATTTCATTTTTGTTCTTTATTTTCTGAGTTCTTCCTTCCCATCCATGGAAGGCTAGGCTCTCATAATCAATCCAAGGGATTAGCCATCTTGATGTTTAATTTGGAGATCTTGTTTTACTTGTTCATATTGCTTAATTGTTATTCAAGTTTCTCTTCTTCCTCTTTTAATTTTGATCTAGATTGAATTGCTTAATTTGATTTGGATGTTTATGTGATAATAGCTTTATTATCATGTATTCAAGAAGATCACATAGAATAAACAATTTATTAAAGCTTTTGATGGATTGTTTAGCTTGGTTAAATTCTTGATCTTAAGTTAATCTATGTTTGGATGGTGCTTACTTTATCTAACCTTGGTTAATTAAATCCTAGATGCTTATCTAGTAGAGAATTCTTGGATCATGTTAAGGCTTCTTGATGTGATCTAAGGCCAAGAACATGGTTAGCAATTAAGTGAATTCCTTGTGATCAATGATGAGTTAAACTCAAGATCGGTAAATTTCCTTGGATTGGTTGTTTCTTTAGATTTGTTTTCAACTTTGAGTCTTGTATATTTATCAATATTGTTAATCAACAACAAAACCCCCCATTTTAATTATCTTGATCTGATTAAATATTTGTTCTTTTTGGATCCTTGAGAGACGATTCGGTTCATGCTCTATACTACAAATTAGTTTGCGAACCGGTAAATTTTTATTATTTGACGAGGTCTCGACAACCTCTTGTCAAATTTGGCGCCGTTGCCGGGGATCCAAAGGCAACTATTTGATCATTTCATCTAACTCTAACAATTGTGTTTGTTTTGTTTTTGAAGCATTTTCAAGTGGAATTCGGCTGAAATTGGGTAAAGGGCATTCTGTCAAGATTTTGGTTCGGTAACGTATCTCTGATTAATCTGAATTTTGGTGTACTAATGAAAATCGTGATTTTGAGAAAGGCTCACTACATGTAGTGAGGTCACCCTTATTTTTGCCAAATTCCATCGTTTAAACCACTTTTTCAATTTTTTAAGATTTTTTATTATTCTGTTAGATAGAATTTTTGTGTAGATTTCACTCTGTGGTGGTCCCATAATTTTAAAAAATCTGTAGATATGTTTTCTGTAATTATTTTGTGTGTATATTTAGTCTTGTTTTTGTGATTTTGTGTTTTTGTGTTTGATCACTAATCTGATGGAACATAGACTTGATGAGTTGGCTTATCTGGTGGGGCAATTGGCAGTGGAACAACATCAGTTACATGTGCAAGAACCTGCAGGATTTTGTAGTATATGCTGTAGTTCTTATCATCCAACATATGCTTGCACCACATTACAATATGATGGTTCTGTATTTCATGACCATTCTGTTGATGCAACAGGTGTATTTCTTGGTGAACCACAATACCAACAGCCTAGATATGATCCTTATTCTACCACATATAACCATGATTGGGGAGATCATCCTTGGTTCGAACCTTATGTTGAACCAATCAGTCTATACCAGCAGCCTATGCAGCAGCAGCAAGCCCCAATAGGCATGGAATCTGAGCCTACATTAGAGGATTTGGTGAAACAATTTGCTCAGAACAACATCCAATTCCAGCAGAGAACAGAAGCTATAGTACAAAACGTGAAGACCCAAGTTGGTCAACTTACATCTTCATTGAGTCAGTTGAGCAAGCAACAGATGCAGAATTCTGATTCTGTAGAACATGAGACCATTGATGTGCATAAACCAATTGATGATTTGTGTGCTGAATTTGTTGGTTTTACTGATTTTGATGATTTTGTTTGTTGTGATGGTGATATATTGTGTAATGCATGTGCTGAGATTGCTGCCTTTTTGAGACATGATGAATCTTTTTCAACAGATAATGCAGCAATTCAATATACAAAAGTAGTGCAGCCATCAAAATTGGAGTTCATTGTGGCTAAAAACTTCCTTACTGATGAGGAGGAGAGGTTGTTGCAGATTTTTAAGGAGAATCAAAGAGCCATCATACTTGCAGACATTCCTAGCGTTAGCCCTTCCATATGCATGCGCAGGATTTTACTTGAAGATGGAGTTAAGCCAATAAAGCAGCCCCCGAGGAGACTGAACCCTCTGATTCTGGATGTGGTGATCCATTACACTGGCTATGGTGTGGCTGCTAGGATTTTGTTGCTTCTGCTATCCATAGGGAGTTTTCTTTCCACACTTTTATTTCATTTTTCTAGTTGTTGTTTTCTTTTTGTTTTTACTGTTTTGCTATTGTTTTTAATATTGTTTCTATTTTTATTTGACTGTTACAATTTACTATTTTATGTTGTTGTTTCTGCTGTTTGTGTTGTCTGTTTCTATTTTTGCTTCTGTTTTGTTGTACTGCTGATGTTTGTCTTTTATTACTTTTTTTTTCTTTTCTCTGTTTCTGTTTTTGTTTTTTGTTTTGTCTGCTGTTTTTATTTTCTGTTTTCTATATAAATCTTTGTTGAAAAAAAAAAAAAAGCTACGTTTAAGGTCAATGGCCAGAAATTGAATCATTATTGGGGAGGACCTATGGATCGTGCAAAATCTTCAATCACGCTGGCTAAAGACATTAAAAGTAGCGCTTCTTGGGAGGCAACCCAAGTCTTCTAACTTTTTCATTTTTTCAAACTTTGACTTATTTGCATTCACAGGAATCAAGGCAGAGAAAATCGGTGCCGAGCAAGAAAATCTATCAGAGTTTGATTTTTTCTGTCTTAATTTTGTTTGTTTTTCATTGACAGATGATTTTTCACCGGTTAAATGGCGGATAACGGTACTCCGTGAAATTTTTTTTTCGGTCCTTTCAGTTACCCATAAACACTGAAATCTGTATATAATTTTACTCATTTTTTTCTCTTTCTTCTTTCTTTCGAAATGGATAATCGCCTTGTTAATCTCCGCAAGCAATTCCCTTCTCTCCCTCAAAATGCTTTAACTAACATTTATTGTGCAAGGTTTGAGAGATTAAGGATGCTTATGCACAAAGGCATCCCTCGGATATACTGGTTGATCGAAGCAAAGGTCCGACTCGGAGGTGAATTTTATGATGCTCTTGTTTCATATATGCCAGGGCTAGGCAAAAGTTCATATGCAAAGAAGAGAAGAGCAAAAAGGTTACTGTCCGCTATAAATGTGCAAGATGGACCTGTAACACAAAATGTAAATCAATTGGAATGACGTCTATAAACCGAGATGATAAAATTAACTTCATAAAGGATGGCATGAGTAAGGAGTCTTTAGATAACATTCTATTGACTCTTGAGACGCATCCTAGTGGAGATGTGCAGAGAGTACTTCTTGATTTATGGCCAATATTCCAAGATGAACATGAGCGTTATAGTCTCAGGAATCTGACTCAAAAAGACCCTGTTTGCCAATTTTTAAGAAAATTGGATGGGAAGCCGACCATCGGCCCATAGAGAGCATTCAAGCCGTTACTGGACGTAAAACCAGAGGAAAGTGTGAGCCACAATCATACCTCCTGTAAGTATTTTTTTTTATTTTTCCTTTTTTCTTCTTGTTTATTAAAAAAAAATCAAAAAAAAATAGCCGTATTTTTTGAAATATGTGTTGCATATTTTCAAACTTCTTCTGACACATATAGATTAGCCTTTTATCTCTGTCATATAGCTATTATCATTTCTGTGCTTATTTTTCAAACTTATCTGACACGCAGATCTACCCCTCCTTTATAGGTGTAATTATTACCTTTGAGTTTTGATGCCTTTAAATAATGCACCTTGCTCTCTTCAGATCATTGATAAGGTGAGAGTACAAAAAAAAAACAAAGAGAAAAAAAAATGGAAGTCACTTCAGTTCGTCGGATCAAGAGTGTTTGTGTCTTTTGTGGATCTAATCCTGGGAAAGATAAAGAGTTTGTAAATATTGCACACCATCTTGGTCGAGTGCTAGCTGAGAGAAAAATCCATTTAGTTTATGGAGGAGGTAGTCTTGGGTTAATGGGTTGTGTAGCAACTGCTGCACATTTAGGAGGTGGCAAAGTCCTTGGTGTCATTCCCAGTCCTTTATCTACCAGCAAGCCCATTGGAAAAACATTAGGGGATGAAGTAGTGGTATTTTGCATGCATCAACGCATGAACATTATGATAGCAAATGCTGATGCCTTTATTGCCCTACCTGGTGGTTTTGGGACTTTGGAAGAGCTCTTTCAAATTATATCCTGGTCACAGCAAAACTTTCACCAAAAACCCATAGGTATATTAAATGTTAATGGTTTTTATGACAGTTTGTTTTGTTTTCTTGATCATGCTGTAGAAAAAGGGTTCATCTCACAAGCGACACGTCAAAGTCTTGTAACTGCTGCAACTCCTGAACAATTGCTCGATCAACTAAATGAATTTGTACCACAACGTGATCCAGTAATGGCTCCACGGAATTGGGAACAAGGCGTGACAAAAAGCCAAAACTTGATTTGAATTTGTCTTTGTGAATTTTTGTTTTACATTACGGTTTTTGTTTTTTTTTTGTAATTTTTCTTATTTCAGGCCCGATTTGCAGTTTTCTGGTAAGACCTTCTACACTCTACCTATCTTTATTTTGACATTGGGGACAATGTCTTTAATTAGTTGGGGGGAGGGATAGTTGACATTACCATGTACATAGTTTAGTTAAAAAAAAAAAAAAAAAAAACTAACCAGCTAATCTTTATTGTTACTAGCTTATTAGATGTATGATGGCAGAGTAAGGAGTAGTTTTGCTCTTGAGACGCATCTTAACTTGCATTTCATAGTATGTCTTAAATTATTTTGTTCTTGCATATAAAAAAAAGAAAAAAAAAGACAAAAACAAAAACAAAATTTGATCTTTTCAATTAATTTTGATGCAAGCATGTGCTGAATCTGAGCTTAATTGATAATAAAAGTATGCAAAACAATTTATAGTTGAATCATTTTCATGATATACATGTGTATATGATTGTGGATATTAGGAAGAAGGCATGGTTGAATTGAGTGAATGTTTCATACCTTTGTGAGTTTTGGGCTTTTCCAAGTTTGATACTTACACTTGGTTATTTTCTTTCATGAGTGATGTCAATTATGAATTTATTTTCTAGAACTTGCATTGAATCGATTTGAGATTACATTGGTCTGTATGTTGCATGAAAATGACAGAGGCATTTTTTCTTGACTTAGCTGCTTTGGCCAAATAAACCTACCTTGCATTTATCCCATTGTTAACCCCCTCTGAGCCTACTTGCCTATTCTTTGTTCTTAGCTCATTACAAGCCTTGAGTGAAAAACCATGTTTTACCTTACCTTTGGGAATGGGAGAGCATTGATTTTCTTATTGGAGGAGTTCTTTTGCTTGCAATGATTTAAGTGCGGGGGAATTGGTGTGCTGATACGAAATGCTTGGTACAAAAAAAAAAAAACAAAAAAAAAAACGAAAAAACAAAACAAAAGAAAAAAAAAAGAGAAAAAAAGAAAGAAAAATAAAAGAATAGAAAAAGGAAGGAATGTGTGAAGAGAATGAGCATTTTATGGTTTTGGGTAAAAATTTTATTCTTTCTACTTGAGTTACTCCTCAATGCTCTTTTATTCTCTTTGGTTTTAACCTGCTATTATCTATATTGTTCCCTTCCTTCACCTTATAAGTTCCATTACAACTTTTTTTGAAAGACCTCTTGATTTTTGCAATGTATTTGATCTAAGTAGTGGAGAATTGATGTATATGCAAGCCTATGGTAAAATACTTTCATAATTTGACTGAGTTGAGCGTAAACAGTTAACCTAAACACCTTGTGTGATTTGAGTGTCACTTGTGAAGAATTTTACTCAATTTGAACATGCCTATTTCTGATTAAAGCATGATTATGCTATACTTTATTCTCAAATGGTTTGATTTAACTATTCTTTGTTAAGCATACTTGACTTATTAATTATGGTTTATATTTGATACAATGCTTGTATATAAAAAATTAGTTGAATTGATTAAATAAAATATTACATGTTTGTGGGTATCATCCTGGTAAACCCTCACGAGACTATAACTCGTCCACTAGGGACACCTAGGGGTTTAAAGGCTTGTGGCACATGCTAAGTGCCATCGTGTTTTCCTACGAAAATGGATTAGATTAGGTACAATCAGTTTTTATGTTTTTAGTTTAATAATATGATGTTTTTTGTTTTTCTTTAGTTTTGTTCTTATGTGTTTTGCCCAGGAGTGCAAAAGCTTAAGTGTGGGGGAATTTGATGAATCAATTTGAGACACTTATTTTAGCTTTGTATTATGCATTATTAGATGTTTATTATGCCCAATATTAGTACTTTAGATGAGTTTAATGTTGTTGGGCTTCATTGGGCTTTAATGCAAATGTTGAATAATTTTCGGATTTTGATGCATTTTGACCTTTCTTCCTTGGTTAGGCCATAACTTGGGACTCGGTGATCCAATTGAGGTGATCTTGGTGTCTTTGGAAAGCTAAGACAATGCTCTACAAGTTTCATGAAGAACTCAAGAGCTGGATCAGAATGCTAAGGGTCCAAAATATCCCTGCAATGCAGAGTAGGTTTGCTGTCACGGAACCATCTGGGCAGTATGCACATATTGGACTATATAGTGGGTTATAGGCCTCCTCTTGGGCTGAAACTTGGTCACTTGAAAGATAAGACCCATATCTCCAACTTCAATGAAGACCATTTTGTCAATAGATGTCGTTTTAGGCATGCTTCAGAAGCTACAAGTTGGTCTGAATTTGGAAACACGTTCTTCCAACCTAACTTGAGGTAGGTGAAGTGTTTTTGGCATTTCTGGAGTTCTAAAAGTCCAAATGACATGATTCAAATTGGAGATTTTCAAGGAGACAACTGGCTACAACTTTGATGAAGACATCCAAGCCAAAATGCACCGTCTAGGTGATGAATTTGAAGCCAGAAGTCAGATAAGAGTTGTTGACTAAAAGCCACCAACCATACACCAACCCACCTACCATGCACCAACCCACCAACCATGCATCAAGCTTCCATTTTTGACAAATTTCAGATTCTTATAGCTTGTATTCAGATTATGTACATGTACAAATTGGCTTCTAGGATTAGTATAAATAGAGCCAATCTCTTTGTATTTTGATAGATTCAATTTTAAGTAAATTTTGTAGTAAGTTTGAGTATTTGTTAGTTTTCTTTCTCTTCTTCTCCCTTCTCTTTAGAATTTCATTTTTGTTCTTTATTTTCTGAGTTCTTCCTTCCCATCCATGGAAGGCTAGGCTCTCATAATCAATCCAAGGGATTAGCCATCTTGATGTTTAATTTGGAGATCTTGTTTTACTTGTTCATATTGCTTAATTGTTATTCAAGTTTCTCTTCTTCCTCTTTTAATTTTGATCTAGATTGAATTGCTTAATTTGATTTGGATGTTTATGTGATAATAGCTTTATTATCATGTATTCAAGAGGATCACATAGAATAAACAATTTATTAAAGCTTTTTGATGGATTGTTTAGCTTGGTTAAATTCTTGATCTTAAGTTAATCTATGTTTGGATGGTGCTTACTTTATCTAACCTTGGTTAATTAAATCCTAGATGCTTATCTAGTAGAGAATTCTTGGATCATGTTAAGGCTTCTTGATGTGATCTAAGGCCAAGAACATGGTTAGCAATTAAGTGAATTCCTTGTGATCAATGATGAGTTAAACTCAAGATCGGTAAATTTCCTTGGATTGGTTGTTTCTTTAGATTTGTTTTCAACTTTGAGTCTTGTATATTTATCAATATTGTTAATCAACAACAAAACCCCCCATTTTAATTATCTTGATCTGATTAAATATTTGTTCTTTTTTGGATCCTTGAGAGACGATTCGGTTCATGCTCTATACTACAAATTAGTTTGCGAACCGGTAAATTTTTATTATTTGACGAGGTCTCGACAACCTCTTGTCAACATACTTCTCATATAAGGATAGCATCTAATCATTTTAAAAGCATTTAATCAACAAGTATCACTCAATATAATACCATAAAAGTTTAGGGATAGAGATACTTATTGATTTCGAGAGAGTGTGATGCTCCTTTAGAATGTTCTTCAATTTGATGAACCTTTGAATTTGAACTTTCTTCCTTTAAGTATTTCATTTCTTAGAATTTGAAGAAAGTCTCCTCAAGCTCTTCTTCATTCAATTCTTCTCATTGTCTACTTGTGCTTGTATTTCAATATTTGATGGCTACATTTGGATACACATGGAGATACTTGCAAATCCAATTCTAAAAGCTCTCCAAATCATAAGTTAGCATCAAATATCATTTAAGCATATCCACAAGCATAATTTTGGTTGATATAAAATATCAAGAATGTATCACATTATCAACTATACAATTTTACCACTTGATAATGACAAGAGAAGTATATATGCACTTGAATCCAAAGCAAAGATTTAGTAATTTCAAAGCAAGATTCAAGCTTAACTAAGAACATATGACCATCATCAAAACTTGTATAAGCACTTTGGGGCAAACAATGATCATGTAATGCATGTTATGTGATGTAGGAATTTCAAGTATGCACACATGCCAATCAAGAGTAGAAGTTCCCTTTTGCAATGCTAGAGTTGAAAAACCATGGAACTTATATCTTTGAAAACTGTTTATGATTCATTTCAAGAGATAGATTCAATGTAAGAATCATTGAAGTTCAAAGGCAAGTTTAAAGCACAAATGAATCATTTTCTTCTTGTTTATAGGAAATTATCATATCAAGCAATTTCAAACAAGAAGATATGTTATCCTCAACCATCCAATCTCAAAGTAAGCATATGAAATATTTAAGCAAATAAGAGAGGATTAGAATTCTTTTGAGCATGTGAACTTTTCATGTAAGTTCAATAAAATATAGTCACAAGCTCAACACAAAAATATTATCATGCCATCTCAATCAAGAAGTGTACTTATCTAGCATACTAGCATAGGCAAACACATGTTCAAGTCACATTACTAGAGAAGCACAATTTAAGACATGCTAAGGCATAAATCAATTCTCCAAATCCCAAGATATCATGTATATCACATTTAAAGCATAGGTAGGGATAAGGTTGATATCACCAAAGAAGTATTCCTTGAATTTGTATAGGTGACTTTAACTTCCATGCTTCAAGTCTCCTTGAGGGTGTAAAGATTCTTCATGAAGTTTGTATCCCTCTTGAGAAGTTGAATCCTTTCAAGTTATGCTAACCTCAAGTAGAGTAGTTGTATTCTATTTCAATGAATACTTGAGGTAGTTATCACCCTACAATTAAATTTAAGCACATTTCTTTGGTATCCAACAAATTTTGGATCCACAATGATTAGTCATTGATAATTAATCTATCATGCTCTTACAATATCAATTTAGCCATAATATGCTAGTTGAGCATAATAATTCAATAATCAATTTAGCATTAAGCATAATGCCAATGACATGCTTCTTTTCATGATATATAAACAATTTAAAGCATATCAAGCATATCTAGGCATGGAATAGAACTTCGTGTACCAAGATATATTTAACTTAATAAGCAAATGGTACAACAAGAATGAACATAATCATGTGCTAAACACAATATTCAAATTTTATCAAGCACACATGATTTAATTCATTATTCAAGGCCTATAAGCAATATACCTCAAATTCATAGATTTTGCAATTGAATTAGTATGAGAGGTAATATCATATGATACCATGGCCTTAGAAATTAAGGGAACATTTTTCTTTACTCATTGCTTCTCCTTTGGATATTTGAACTTTGCAAGTTCCACAGCATGCATATGAGAAGCTTTGGTTGAAGCCTTCTTGCCTCTTTGACCAAAATATCTACCATTGGGCTTTGGGAATGTTTTCCTTGATGTTTCCATTTTGGCTTGATTAAATTGTCCATCCTTTTGAAGAGTTTTCTGCACAATAGGAGCACTAGGAGGACTCTTTGGTACCCATTTCAACTTGGGTCCTTTAATGTTAGCATTAGAGCCTTTAAGGATTTTAGGAACCCACATCATGTTATTTCTCATATAAGAATTTCTTCAAAATTTGTACAAATGAGAAATATGTCCTAGATGACCACAATAATTGCAAACAATTGAATTGGATGATGATTTTGTCTTTTGAAGATTATTTTCGAAAAACTTATGCCTTTTAGTGTAATCATTTTCCAAAATATTTTTGCCACAAGTATTTCTTGATTTTCCATGTAAAACATCTTTGGTTTTCCTTTTATTATCACACATGGAATGAGAACAAGTGAAACTCTCAATTTGGTCAACTTTTGAAAATAAGTCCTGAACTTGATTTTCTAAATCAATGCAATTTTCACAATTAGTTGAGGTTTCACATTTCATCAATATTTCCGCATCAAGAAAAGCATACTCATTTTTCAAAGTCTCAATTTGAATTTCAATAGAGGAAATGCTTTTCAAGCAAGCTAAGTTTTTCTTTTCTAAATTTATCAATCCATCATTCAATTCACCATACTCTTGAGCCATGTAAGAAGTAGTTTCCGCTTCTAGCACACTTGACTTATGAGAATCATCATCTTCTTCCATGTGATTGTCCATCAATGTTTCAAGAGCATGCTCCATTCCAATATGTTCTTCCTCCAATGACTTTTGCTCTTCTTGCTTTCTAGATACAACATTTTGCTCAAAAACATTGTTAGCAAGATAAATAGCATCAAGGGTATCCCAAATATCTTTAGCACTAGAGCAATTTTTAATTCTAGCATAAATATCATCATTTAAACCATATCTCAATATTTGCATTGCTCTAATGTTTAAGGTAAAACATTTCTTGTCATAGGAATCCCAATTCAATTTTGGTTTAGAGGAAAAACCATCAAGCACAATATCCCACAAATCTAAGTCAATAGATTGCAAATAACATTCCATCCTAGTTTTCCAAAAATCAAAATGCACACCATCAAATAATGGTGGTTTATCAATTTCAAAACCCTCTATATTTGAAAAACTTTCTATGGTTGCCATTATATGAAGATCTTTAACTCTAAGCGGTTAAGCTTTAAAACAGAGCACAAAGCTCTGATACCACTTGTTAGCCAAGGGCAACCATCACACAAGAGGGGGGGTGAATTGAGTGATGACAAATTTTAAAACAAACTTAAGCAATTGTGCATTTTGATGCACTCAATCAATATATGCAGCGGAATAAATACATTAAACACATATCATGCTTGGAGACAATCAAGAACATTAACTTCACATTCAAATCATTATGCTAATCACATTAAAGTTATATGACAATATTAATCATAATGTGATTAACCAAGAACAATCAATATCATTGATACAAATATTCTAGATAGCTCAAATGCAACTTCAATTAGTGTAAAAACAAGCAAACAAGCTAAACATTAAGTTCTAATGATCAAGACAACAAGCTCACTAGATTATGCAGTACATTTATAATTATAGCTACAGAATATGTATAGATAGCAAGAATATCAAGTGAAAGTGCTGTAATGTCAAGAGAGTAAGGGATAAGAGAGAGTGCAAACAATATTTACTGGTTCGATCACTTCTTGTGATCTACGTCCAGCCTCAAGATCATCCACTTGAGGTTTCCACTATTCTTCAAGCTTGTAACTTAGGTGCTTGAGAAACCTTTACAAAGTTAAGCACTCTTCACACCTTTGGGATCCTCCACCCTTGTGCAAGAGCCTCACACTTTCAACTAGAGGGATCCTCTGCCCTCACTTAGTGTTTACAAGATAAGAATATGATAGAATGAATAAACTCTCTCAAAGAGTAGATAATACAAATTGAAGAACTAATGGATAGAGAGATTATGAAAATGAAGAGCTCAAATGTTGATTTTGATAGAAAATGATCAAATCCTCATAATGATTTGCAAATGGGTGTTCATCAACTTGTTAATGCTTCAATCTTAGCATATATTAATAGCCCAAGTGATAAAATAGCCGTTGGTGAATTTTAGGAATGGTTACTTTCGAAATCTAGCCGTTTATAGCCATTACAGGCATTTATGGCACGTTGTAGTCGACTACAGATAAATTGTAGTCGACTACGATTCCTCTCTAGAATGTAATTTTTGAATTTTAACACTTTGTAGTCGACTACACAACCTTGTAGTCGACTACAATCCATTCCTGGAATGTAGTTTTCGAGTTTTAACACTTTGTAGTCGACTACAGATACCTTGTAGTCGACTACCATTCATCTCTGGAAAATATATTTGATTTCTGACACTTTGTAGTCGACTACACAACCTTGTAGTCGACTACAATCCATTTCTGGTGGTCTTGTAGTCGACTACAAGTCTTGTGTAGTCGACTACAATTCCACTCGGGAAAGTAGTCGTTTTTAAATGATCATAACTTCTTCGTTTCTTAACCAATTTAAGCAAATGACCATGCGTTGGAAAGCTCTTTGAGTGTACTTTCATATGAAACAAGTTTCAGATCAAAACTCAAAGTATTTTAAAAGTTATGATAAAAATAGTGACCATATGTCAGTTTTTCAAGGTCTTGTAGTCGACTACAAGTCTTGTGTAGTCGACTACAATTCCTATCCGGAAAGTAGTCTTCTTAAAAATGTCATAACTTCTTCGTTTCTTATCCAAATTAAGCAAATGACCATGCGTTGGAAAGCTCTTTGAGTCTACTTTCATATGAGATAAGTTTCAGATCAAAACTCAAAGTATTTTGAGAGTTATGATAAAAATGGTGACCATAGGTCAGCTTTCAAAACTCAGATTTGACTATTTTTCATAGTTTTGAAATACCACCAAGACTAACTTCTCAAAACTTGTTTGTTGGGCATTTTATCATGTTAAAAACATTTGTCAAGATTGAATAAGGATATTTGAGCTCTCTTCATGTAAAACCTCTGTCCTTACAAAGGAGAATAGCCTATAAGAGAAAGTATACCCTTTTGAGTCTATAAGCTTCTTGTTGCACTTCAAGCTTCTAAGATTTCTTCTCTTCAAATCTTCTAAATGCTTGGTTCATCTCTTCATTCTCCTTCTTCTTGAGTTGAGCATAAATAGGATCTTTCAGTTTCTTATTCCAATGCTCACTCTTGATACTTGGACTATCCTACAAAGCATAACTCACTTGAAAACCATGGTTAGTCCAAATCCATAACTCAATAACTAAATATGCATGATTCACATGTATATAACTTTATAAAGTTCTTCATGCATATATGATTCACATATAGACACATATCCAATAATTAATTATATCACTTATCAAGTACATTGGATATATCCTATCAATGATGCTACACAAAACTTAATGCATGATTCTTATAATAGGAACAACAAGATAATATATAACCATGCATTATCCAATATAGCTCATCACGCACATATGTAGCATATTTGTAATCCTTTTTGTAATGCATTTGTCATCATCAAAACATAATACAATAAACCATTGGGGCAAGTTGATGAAGGGCCTAATGTGGGGTCATGATTTCTTCTTAGTTATTTTATTTAATTATGTATTGGAACCTTTTAATCTTTTTAGTTTTGATTCTTATTTTCTTTTTTTGGGATATTTTGTAATAAGGGCCTATAGTTTGGGCTTAGCTAAATGCATAACATAGCTAGGGATAGGTGCTGCCTTTTAATTGGGCCTGGGTCACATTTGTGCTAGGATTTGGGTTAAGAATGTGCTAGCTTGCTGTCTCCTTTTGCTAAACCTAGCCACACACTTAAATGCCTATAAATAGGCTTGTATTTGCTGCATTTTTGCACTTTTGAATTTCAGAATACAATCACACTCCTTTGCGAGTTTTTGAGAGCTTAGTTCTCTTGAGGTTCTTGGGTGAACCATCTTGGTTCTTATCAAAGGTTTCCTTACCTTTGTGATGAATCTTCACTTGACTTATCACTCCCCAAGAGTGTGGTGTCTTCTTCCTTCCATCCCTTATCTTTTTCCACCTTTTCCATTTGTTTTTTTACTGTTTTACTGTTGATGCTACTGTTCACTCACTGTTTCGTAATGTTGACGCTACTGTTTATGCGTTGTTCATCTTCATTTTTAATTCTTTAAAACAAGAAATCAACTCAAGGACGATCCGTAAAAACAATATGCATCCAACTTGGATCATATCACTTCCAGCATGCAAGACTCTCCCACTTGATAGAGAAAGATGGTTGAACTAATAATTTAAAATATTCAAAGTGTTAAAAAAAATCAACTATTTTTCTCTATCACACAATGATCATGTCAAGTAATGTCATATCGATAGGATATGTCCATTACTTACACAATACAAGGATAATCACAATTTGTTCGAATAAAACATATATATGTAACATAAATTTGCATCGCAATAGGCAAATGCAAAATTTTAGAATAACACTAAATTGCATAAAAAAGATGCTCAATTAAGAGTTAGACCATGAGGTTGACAACAAAAGAAATATAATAATACAATGCACAAATTAATCTTATGTCACCAAAATTCTAATACCGATAGGGTACTTGGACGAATAGTTGACATAAGCATAAAACTAACAGTACATTGTATAATAACAAATTATATTAATAACAACATACCGATAGGGTATAATTATTATCAATGCAATATAAAGTATAATTAAGGATTAAACTTAATTATTCAATAAATACAAAATCTGCATAATTATACTCACGATAGGTGAGATACAATTATACAAATTAAGAATAATGGTGCTTAATAGAATATGATAAATCAATATCATGCATGAAAAAAATATTCAATTCACATTTTAAAGGATATTTAACAACAATCATATTCGAATAAATCCAAGTTATGCTTAGTAGTATTTTGAATTAGCATGTAATAATCATGACTTTATCCTCATAAGAACCATGACATTAATTTCATGATTTCTATAGAAAAGAGTACAATAACAAAAGTTATTGTTTATACTTTGACCGAGCCAAGCATACAAGAGTGCATAAAGCAATTTTATATTCATTCACTACAAGAAAATTGGTTATTAACCGTGGGTTATTAAACGCGGTTCTGCTGATCACGGCTAAAATCTCCTATTTACTATTTACTCGCTCATTCGCTCGTTGTGCCATTTCTCAAACAGAAACCTTATCCCTTTCACAAACTCTCATCCTCTCCACGCGAAACCCTCTCTCTGGCGAAACCCTCTACTACGCCATTCTTCTTTTCAGGTTTGCTTCGCTGACAAGTGCATCGCTTAGCATTGCAAAATCTTCTCGCTTTTGCTCGATTCATTTGGTAGCAATTATTGCAATTTGGTAATCTTTTTCTTCTGCACATGATAATTTTGTTTTTCATCAATTTTGCTTCAGATTTGGTTTGAATGCTTCTCAAATTTTTTTAAATCGGTTAAATTTTTCTTTAGAATTTACCAATGGCGCTATGGAATGAGCATCCCTGATGCTGTGGAGTGAGCATCCCCACATTGCTTCTCAGATATCAAATTCTTTATCACAGGAATGTTAGGTGTTTATGCCAAAAAATTATGCATGTTAGGTGTTTGTGATTACTCATGGGACTTATGCCAGAAAATGATGCATGTTAAGTGTTTGTGAAAATGCCTTCCGAAGTGTACATTGAGTTTGTGGTTTATGCCATTATTTTTTTACCATGTTATTAACTTAGTTATTAACTTATTACTATGACAATTGCTATGCTATGAAGTCATGGAAGGATTTCTTCATTAGATTAACCATATTCTTTGTATGGTTCAAGTTAGTTCAACTTTTGATGATATTGTTCCTTTATAATTGATTTCCTGCAGCACCAGCCTCCCAGTGAATGTTTTGTATTAGCCAACCAAACCTTTTGGCAAATAAGAGAAGGAAATTCATTCTAACCTCTACCATTTTCAAAGAAAGGAAATATTATGTCATCATCTTGAAACTGAAAAACTCAAGGAGACTTTAATAATGATGAGCAAACAGTAAGAAAGCTCAAAAGTTGTGACTCGTGGTCAGAGCTTGGTAGCAGATGTTGAGGGTGAAAAGAACAGGTCTTCTCTTTTAATGCAACCTATTTGCAGCATCATTACATAGAAGTTTGGCATATAATTGTTAATTAAATTAAAGTGGCAATTGATGATTTTTGTTCAAATGTAGGCTTTATTGCAGTGCTTTCGAGAAATCACTTCAAGCTCAATTAGTTAAGGTAGTCTACCTCCTGGAAAATCATTTTTTGTTGTTTCTACACTAGATTAGTCTTGACTTGCCTAACCTCCACTTTTGGTCAGAAAAACCCATCCACATACTTTCATTGCCTAAGGACATTTGGTTCATACTTCACAGAGGATATCCCATTATCTTTGGTAATAATATATCAATCTATTTCTGTTTTATCATACTAATTACTAATAATGTCATAGAGTTACATTAGTTTTATTGCAAGTGAGTAATATTTGCCAACACTTAAATGATTTTTGAGATTGTATTTATACTTGTGTCTATTATCAAATTGAACTGAGGTTATAATATTTTAACTTTCAGGGGCTTTCTTTGACATGTACTGATGTACATTGGAGATGTCCCTGTGTGCGAGCAAACAAAAGAAGAGATTGGAAGGAAAATTGCAGATATTACTAGGTGTTAAAATGGTTTGTTTGCTTCCAATTTTCCTAATTTTAGAATGGATACTTGATCATTGAAGTTCTTGAACTTTGAAGAGAGTGAGCTGATAGACATTCCTCTATTGATTAAGGCCACTTTAGTAGGTAATATATTCCTGTAAGCCCCATTTACAATTAGTCAATTAAGGCCATTTTACAATTACTTTTTCCCTTTTTTCTTTAGGAATAAATGGTCCTTGATTGGTGCAGTGCTTTCCTATGCAAAAAAATATCACTATAAAATAGACAAATGAGCAGGTATTGTTATAATTATTATATCACTGCACCTTGTAGATTGTTAATGATGAAACCATATGGCTGGCCTTTGTTTGCTGCAGGTTATCTTCTTAGAATTGTGCTCAAGACGTGTGGTAGTGCTTACCCTTCAAAATCTTAAGGTTTGTACTCTTTAACTTGGTATTTTTATAATTATTATATCACTTTCTTTGTGGGGATTTTCAGCTTTCCTTCCTTTGTACTGTCTTGATCCCATTTGTAACTTATCGATGTAAGAGCAGAAGTATGCAAAATATGGGAAAGTATATTGCAGTTAGTGAATATCAGCATGCTTCGAAAATTCCATTCTAGAGGAGTGGAGGGGATGAAAGATTAAGTATCATGTTGCTGAATATTGGTATGGCTTACTAGTGTTATATGTTATTGTTAAATATAATTATTGTTAGTGACCGATATGTTATTATTTAACTTAGCATCAACTAATTTCCTTGATTCCATCATTACTTTAGTTCTCATTTAGTTATCCATTTGTTTTATGTTTATTTATTTTCTGCTTCGTCCAGGTACCTACTGTGGGAGAAATGATTGCAATGTTGAAGAAAAAGCATAACATGTTTGAAGTACTTTATGGTTCGTTTCTTGCCAAAGCATGTTTTTATGTTTGAAAATCAATTTTATCATCCCCATAAGATTTGCAACTATTAATCTTTTTATCCATTCTTAATCAAGAATGTTGTATTTCTCCCCTTAAATTTCTGACATTGCTAGTAAGCTCATGGTCTTTCTTGGCTCTCAGTTTGGTGTAGCAGTTATTTCGCTGTGACAGATTTAATTTTTTTAATTTTAAAAAAACGTTTAGTCGCAGTTTCCAACTGTGACTAAATGAACATAAAGACTACGGGCAAATGCTTGGTTGTTCGGCGTTTCCCAACACCATTATTAGCGACATGTGGCCGGACTGCTGGTAATTCAATTAGCTAAAGTCAAAAACTGCGGCAAAAAGTTAAAAATGACTACGGGTAAATGCTTTATTTTTTGTAGTGATTCCAGAATAGAACTCTCAAAATAATAAGATGTGTAACCACACCTTTACATTTCACTCCCACTATAAATAAGAATATAATTACAAAAGGGAGTATTATAATAAGTAATCAATAAATAGATTGTAGAGTTCTTTAATTTCATAATATTTTGATAAACAATCATACTCTCATATACAATTACATACTTATAGTCTCAAAAGGAAAAGAATATATTATTAACAAAATTTTCCACATATGCAATCATATAATAAGTTTAAAGGTTAAAGATTTCACAACTAACCTCAGAGAGTGTCATTCATCCTTGTGTGAAGATCCAATGAGTTTTGATGACTTAATAAGAGTATATAATGTCATTTTAAAAGAAAAACTCCAAATACAAATCAATACAATTCATATAGAATATAAGTTACAAAAATGATGTAATTTTAATTGCATCGGGAATTGCTCTACAGAATTATCTTTGATGGTATTTTACAAGTGAGCATATTAACAATAATAAGGCAACAAAGAATTTAATCCAAACTTTGGACTAATTTGACATAGACAATAGCATTATTCACTAAAACATATATAAGATTTAATTTTGTTATGATCCAAAATTTATTTTTGTGACTAAGACTAATTATTAGAAAAAAAAAAGCCCAAAGTATATTTTTGTCACAAGAATAATAAATTGGAGGATCCAAAATTTAGTCAAAGTAGTGAAAATGCAATATATAAATTATGCCAAAAGAATTTCTAACATGCCTAATATTCAATATTAATAATATTTTGTCAAAAGAATAATAATATTTGACACTTTAAGATTAATTGTACAAAAATGTCATTGACCCATAAGAAATCTTCATAAATTTCCTAGTCCAGAAAATAAGAATAATAATTAACCAAATTTTTTTGGGTTAATTAATTAAAAAATTTCTAAATTTATTCCAAATTTTTAGAATATTAAGTTGATTTATTATGGAATCTATTGCACTATAAGTAAAGTCCGTTCACAAACAAACCCAACCACACATTGTGGTTGTGAATGGACTGTTTTATCACATGTCGATGCAAGTCCAACAGTTATAATTCCATATTTAAACGAGACAAAAGGGCTTGATCCTCAAATACAAACAGTTTAGGGCGGAAGCATCCCAAAGTCTGGAAAAAGTTTGTATTCCAAAGCAGAATACTAGACCTCCTCTATGAAGAATTTGGCTAAATCATTAACATGAAGTATAGCTAGTAAAGTCTTGTCTAGACAGAATCATGGGCATTCAATTCCCACTTGAACAAGGACAAAACAACATCAAGTTCATAGTGAACTTCTAGAATCGTTTTCCAACATAACGATACCAAAAAAGTATTCACAATAACTGGAGATCCGAAACTTAATCATTTCTTCTGCTCCTTCTCAGCACTGGTGTCGGTTTGGTCTGGAATTGGTTGAATTCTCACATAAGGTTTTCTGGTTAAAGTTTCTCCTCTTAGAGCAGCAACGTAGCGGTCATTGGTATTCTCCTTCCGCTGTAGCTCTCCAAGGTATTCTGCCAGTCTCTCTTTATTTACTTGTCCCATCATCTGATACACAATTGAAGCAACCAGATTGTTAAGCTAGAAATCACCTCAAAGAAACAAGTCCAAACTTGACAACTATTTAATTCAACTTAACAGGTTATTTAACCTCTAAGATAAACTGCTCCTCTATTACAATCCAAAACCAATTTGTCGGATATCAATGTAGGTTTATAATGATCATGCTGAAATTTCAGTAAGAAATATATGGTTTTGAAGACAGAATAAGAACACTGAATGGTGCGGTTAGAGTAGTCAGTCACAGAAAAATATAAGATTTTGTTTGTGGACAAAAAATATAAGATGTGTCATTTTAAGAAAATCCTAATATATAGAAAATTGTATGTGAACTTTTTTTCCAAACAATGTATAATGTAGGACCAATGTTACATTAACCAATAACCCATTGATTCCATACTCTTTAGGACCTGACACCCACAGGGTCCAAATATTTAATGTTGTTATACAACTTATACTTAGCAACGTAGATTAAGTATAATTAGATGTCAAGGGATCTGAAGACTTGTTGTTTCTGAGGCAAAAGGTACATTGTGATGATAAGTAAGTTGTGCAATTATTTACCCGAGTGGTCATGTGGGCAAATATCTGTTAGCTTTGTCTAACCAGTCCAAGTAGAAGAAAACAGAACTCATTTTAGTTGTTCTTTTCAACCTCACACCTTATTTCAACCAGTGTTATCAATGGCAAATGGCAGAAGCATGACAGCCATGTTAAAAAACTATAAAATATACTACAAGACTTGCATAATCTAAACAATAAAAATCTAACACCTTATATCAAGAATAATAAACATAATTAAAACATTTTCTAGATTTCAAATTCACTAAACTTATCACAAACTCTAATATAAATGCAATAGAAAGGGGGAAAAACAAAGACAAAGACAAAGACAAAAAAACGTAAAATAGTCTCTAAAAAAAAAAACAAGTCATAATGCCATTACTCTATATCATGTGAAAGAGAGAGAAAAAAAAATAAAAACACAACAGAGAGTCCAATAGCTGGTTTAAGGTTGGGTGGGTTACTGGGTTAAGGCTAGGTGGGTTACTGGGTTAAGGCTAGGTGGCTTAAGTCTGGGTGGGTACAAAAAAAAAAAAAAATCCAGAGTGGCATTCGCACAAAACAGAGAGGCTTCTCCTATCAGTTCACAGAGACAGAGACTGAGAGGTTGGATGGATTCCTACCTCAGACAGAGAGAAACAGAGGGTGGACGGATTCAGCGGAGACAGTAGCAGAGGCGCCGGAGACATGCAGAGGCGCCGGAGAGATGAGCAGCAGTAGAGGCGTTGGAGAATTTCTCAGAAGAGGTTAGTCAGAGGGCTCTAACTCTCTTTCAAGAGAGGGATTCAAAAACTCCAAAATACCCTCCCAAAAATCCAAAAAAACCATGCTGGCTCTGCTATTTCAGGCCTTGCTCCGCCATGCAGCCACACCACCGTGGTGCCACCATGAACAACCCGCCATGCCGTGGCCTTCTGATGGTGTTTTAGTGGATTTCTGCCAGGTAATTCCGCCATGGCGGCTATTTGATAACACTGATTTCAACTCTCTTTTTTTAAAATTTATTTTCCAGCATATAACTTAATCATGTAGTAATCCAAATATTTAGGGTATAGCAACCCAGAATCTTTCATATTAGTTCTCTTACCCTTGCCATTATACAGTCTACACCTCTTAGATGTGCATGATAGGTGACATTTTGTGTAACTCGTGTATGAAACAGAGGATGACACCTGGATTCTGGATATAAATTTCTCTGTTTTTTTTCTAGATAAAAGAATAAATTTTGTTAGAGGCAAAGAATGAGTCAAAGGGAGAAGGAGGCCAAGTTAGCTTCCAAAAACAAAAATAGAAGACAAACAGAAACATTAATACAGAATAGTTTTCCAATCTCTGCATATCTACCAATGAGATTCCCTATAAAAGGAACCATGTTCTGAGCAACACAAGGATGCCATAAAAACTAGCCTATCTCGCAAAAGGTCGAAGTTCATACATTTAACCTTAAAAATTTAAGCACTGCACTTCAGCCAAAGACAGCAAATAACTTCCTATATAGCACACGGCCATCAAACATTGACATCCTTTCTCCTGTCAATCTCTAAACCTGATTAAAAGAAACTGCTCCAAGTTTTGAGGACACAGTCAAGATTCACCAAACATATTGAAAATCCTACTGCATTTGAAAGTAAGTGGTTGAATGGCACCATAGAAATAAATGTGTAGCTGTTTTTGAGTTGGAGCCACACATAGCGCACACATCAGTCTGCAACATATCAATGGTATTAAGCCCTGTTGAGTGTCACTATCCAAATGAAAGAGTTAACCTTAGAAGGAACTTTGGGTTTCCGGATAGTGATACAGCTCAGAAGGAGTCACAAAAGGAAACACAAGTCAGAATGAGAAGGCCGCGTCAGAGACCAAATTACTTGAAAGACTAAGTCATTAATATGCCTTAAATGATGAATGAAAGTTTATTAGTTAGGGGCTGTTAAGTTTGTTGTATATGTTAGGAGCTTAACATAGAATTAGTTGAGTTAGTTACAAGGAAGAACAGATTAGTCCTTGTACTAACTAACCATGGTATAAAACCCAAGAGAATCTGATAGAGAGGATTCATTAGAGACTTTTTGTAAGAATTGGCATTTGGCCATTGGAGGAGCTATCCATCGAAGTACAGACATATTCATGCAGTGATCAATAAACTCTCCCAGTATTTACTTCTGTTTCAGTGTTCATCTCAGTGATACCATCAGATTCTCTATCAATCTTCCATCAAAAAGGCTTTTCAAGAACAAACTCTCTGTTAGGGGAATAAATACAGAAATGGAAGACTAACTTACAAGAAAATTCAGCATAAGAATAAAAAAAAACCAAGTTATCCTATCTATAGACTATAAGCAAATGGATAGTCTACTAAAAAAGCAAAAGGGACACCAATCAGAGGCTTCTGTATCAGTTAAGTTCCTTGAAAAATGAAAATCCCAAGCAATGTTGGGACCTCTAGTACAATGAAATTACAGAGGGTGGGGTGACATAGAGAAGAGGCCTCCATAGTTCTGAATATTTTATCACTTCATCCAAGATCTTCTAAACATGAAAATCCTTAAACAAGTACTGTAAACAGGTCTCTTATGTTCTTCCTCTTAATGAAAGAAACCAAATAAAGAACATGATTGATAAACCAGAAGCAAGTTTCTTCCTTCAAAAGGTGATTGATTTATGATGCATGGATACACCAAAACTGGTGACATATCTGTATCGTACTCATATCCGATATCAGTATGCGTATAAGACTGCTACATCCATATTTTTTCCGTATCCCTATACCTTGTTTTCTCGAATACCTACCAACCTGAAGATACTACTACTCGAAAAATCTAAGATAGGGATTCAAACCCCTTTCTCACCAGTTACCTCCCTTAAAACATATTCTCACTCTTGCAACCTTTCCCTCCTCAAAATCAAAGTAAATTGGTGAAAGATTTATTTTACATATATAAATATAAATATATTTTATACAATATGCATTGTCGTACTCATATTTCAATTTTTAAAAAAACTATCGTATTTACTTATCATATCGGATACTCGTATTCATACCATGCAACATAGTTAGCCAGCTATAATACCCAGAACTCAACAATGCTCCATAAACAGAGAGCTCCCACCATCTAGTTCCCATTTCCTTCAGCTCAGACCACAATATTTCTGATATACATCAACACGCCCATGAATTTCAATCACTCTCAAATTAACCTCAGATTCAGAAACACCAAGTTGATTGAGTAAAAAACGATGCAAAACGACATCTCAAAAACAGAACAAAATATAAAAGAAAACTTACCCAAACGAATGAGGCACCCACTTTTTCTTCTTTTGTAATTGTAAATTTCCAATGTTTCGACTATAAGCAAGGCCCATTTTTTATGGGTTTCTATTAGATTAAAAGAATCCACTAATACGAAACCAATTCCTTTTTTGTATTTTCTCACAGATTCTCGGGAACCAAATAAGAAAGAAGAAAAAAGAAAAAGGTGAAGACTTGCCATGGATTCGGGGCGGGCACTTCTGCGGAGATGGGATTCGAGCTGCTGGTTGCGGGTGTTGGTGAGCTGCATGACGCCATAGCCGATGATTCCCGGAACGACGCCGCATATGGTGGCGAAAGCAAGGAAGAAGGGTTTGGATTCGCGTGTTCTTTGCACGATCCACCTCCACACCATCGGCATCTCTTCGCTCTGTTGCTCTTCGATCCTAGTGTCCCTATTCTTCACCTATCAAGAAAATTTGAGTAAACCAGGCCTCGAAGCAGGTTACTCTGGGTCGTTAAAGCCTGCTTTTGTTAAATGTACTATTTGTTTTTGCAAAAAATAAAAAATGTTTAAAACTTTAATTTTTTAAATATACGCATTTAATAAATTATAGGTAAGTTATAAAGATATAGAGACACAGAGAAGTCTTCTAATAAATTAAAATATAGTTAATAATAATAATCTTTAACATTAGACAATTTCCTAAGTAGTAAATTGATAAATTTATGTAGTCCTCTACAGTAAAATCAATAACTCAATAATACATTAGTAATAGTAAAGCATCAACATGACAACCGTGAGAAGTTATTCGAGCATCCAATATTGACTTGCCCTGAGATTGTAGCCAATGAAGATGAAAGAGATAATGACAACCATACTAAGATTAACCTTACTTAGGAAACTGAGATTAAAGTTGAGGTTTAAGCTTCTTAGGTTGTGTTTGGAATCAATTAAAAATTAATTTGATTTGAACTGAATCAAATCGAATTAATTGAATTAATTTAAAAATCAAATTTTATGTTTGAAACTCATTCTAAAAAATTGGATTTGAATTGATTTGAAAATCAATTCTTATGTTTGGAACTCATTAAAAATGGATTTGATTTGATTATTTTACTTTTTTAACCTTATATAATTGTGAATGATATTGTTTAGTGAGGTAAAATCAAAAAGTTAGTAAGGGTAAAATAGTTAATCTAAATAATTAAATTTAAAATCAAATCAAATTCAACCAAATTTGATTAGATTTCTAAATACATACAACTTAAATCAAAAGGATTTCAAAATCAAATCAATTCCTACTTTTTAACATTCCAAACACAAAATTTGATTTGCAAATCAAATTAATTCTCATTTTTTAACATTTCAAACACACTCTTAAGGTTCAGCATGATGTTGATCCTGGAGTTGTGCTTGGAGTGGGACATAAGGTTGAACCTGATCGAGAGCAAGAGTCTGAGATTGAAGCTAACCAAAAGCCAGAAAGTGAGCCTGACCAAGAGCAAAAGCCTGAGATTGAACTTGACCAAAAGCTAGAGCTAAGAATGACCAAGAGCCTGAGAGTGAGAATGAGTAGGAAGGGCATTTCCACCAATATGACAGTGGAAATGAAAATGACGATAATGAAAGAGAGGAGGAGGCTGGTTAGATTAGTGCACTAGTTCAAATGATTATGATAGTGTTGAGGACAATCCATATAGGCCCTCTCTATTTGCGCAAGATGAAGAAGAAGAATCATCACCTCACAGTAATGTAAAAAGCGCAAAAGAATATGGCGACAGGGTTAGGAAATTCAGTGAGCAACCATTTGAAGAACATGGTGGGAATTTGAGTGAGCAGCATGCAGTTGAAGAACATGGTGGCAATGATGATGTTGACAGTTGTGATTATGCTAGACATGTGTACGTGTCTGAAGAACTCCATACACCAGCTAGTTTTGATGATGATGCTAACTCAAATAAGCCAATGTACCCTCAATTTAATGAGCATGCATCATTTGGGCAAGTGCACTTGGAGCTTGGAATGGAGTGTGCAACTTTGGATTTATTTAAGCGTGTAGTTAAGGATTACAACATCCATCTTGGAAGGGATATAAGATGGTTGAAGAATAACAAAGTAAGGGCCCAAGGAAAGTGCAACAATGAGCACTGTGATTGGGAGATTTACTGTGCATTTAGGCAGTGCAACCAATTGGTAACATTGAACTTTTTTTTGTTGAACTACCATTGTTGACATACATTTTTCGGTGTGGCAGTCATTGTTACAATTGTGTGTGAACCACATTTTGTGTCAGTCTCGTTTGGTTTCTTAGACAATGTTACCAATGTAAATGGAACAACCTCTTTTGGTTTCTTAAACAATGTTACCAATTTCAATCAATGTTTCCAATTGTAATACTTGAAGTTGCATATCAATGAAAGTTCACATTGACTTATATTCTGCTATGCTATGCAATTCAAGTTCACATTAACTTTTGGTTTCTTAAACAACGTAAACAACCTCTTTTGGTTTCTTAGACAATGTTGCCAATGTTATAGATGTCAGTCAATGTTACCAATTGTAATACTTGAAATTGCATAACAATGTGCAGAGATTTGTGTACAAAAGATATATATCATTACATAAAACCAACAAAAGAGTGCCACTGCCATTACAAAATTAAACATGGACAATGTTACACTGCCATAGTTTCTTGGACTACTTCCAAATACATACTAAGGTCCACACAATTATAAAAACCAGCATAATAACCCCCAATAAAACTACACAGACTTTTAGTCTCCTAATTTCCCTCTCCATGCTAAAAATTTTCCTAATAAGCTTTATGAAGTTGGGATTAACTCGGCTAATTTCCTTCTCATTAGTAGCTGCATCAACATCATCCGACCACACAAAATACCCAAATGATAGATCATTGTCCTGCAAACCATGCATTGCTCAGTATTGAAATAGGGTAAGGTTTCTCAAACATGCACATTGATCATTACCAAATATAGTTGACATATTACCTTGTATAATGGGCACCCTAATAATCTTTTATTTGGATTTTGAGGGGTTTTCGAGGCTAGCAATAGTGTTATCCTCCTAGAGCCGCATGTTGGACGACCGCCCTTGTTGTGAACCACCTCGCTTATAGAACTATTGATCCAGCTCACCTCAAGCAATGATTGATTTCTGTAGGTGGCACTTCAAGCAAGCCATGCCTCTACCACCCATCATTTGCAAATGGTTTTAAACATTCGATGCTGGGAAGCTGAGGTTGGACAAAAGGTGAGGTTGTAGGGAAGAACGAATCCAAGAAAGGAAAAACATTTAGGGGTTTCTAACTGTGTGTACTAAATGTATCCTGACAACCAAGCTAAGATTTAACAATTTCTATAAAAATCACCAAACTAAAGTAAAAAACGGGATTTGGAAAATAATGAAATTAGTAAACTAAAAAGTAAAGAATGAAAGTATTGCTATTGCGAGAGAAACAAGACAAGATGCAAAAGAGAAACAATAGTAGTTAAGACTTGGTTTAGAGATTTTTCTCTACCACTAGACTGTAGACAATGACAATTGAATGTGATATTACTCCTAATTACTAATTAAATGACCAACCGTAGATAGCAACAAACTTTGTTACCCCGATATTTCCTTAGTTTATCGTTCATTAGAACAAGCTCTCTAATTAATCTTTAACCATCAAGCAACTTAGAACAAGCTCTCTAGATTTAACCTAACGACAACCTGAAGTTGAGAAAAATGGTTGATCTAGGAAACAACCATGCAAACTCAGATTATTAACTTATGGGTCTAATTACTAATTGCAAATTGCTACTAGTAAATAGGAAAACAAGACAATTACAGATCAAATTTCCTGATTCTTGCATTAGATAATTATCAAATTCTATTTAGTTGATCGCTGAAACAACTCAAGATAACAACCTCAATATTGTAAATTGATGTCATAAACCTTTTAAATATTTTTTTTTCTGTTGTGACTTAGAATATTTTGCAAGCAAAAAATAATAATCTTTGTAGCATAAAAATTTTACTTGAAATTTATATAAAACTTTGTTTTATATATGGTTGTTTTGTTATTTTTTAATTTCTTGATTTGAATTTGGATATATTATTATTATTATTATTATTATTATTATTATTATTATTAGTCTAGTCAAAATGTTATGTTATCATTAGATATATTTGGTTGTCATGCATATATGGTGTTTAAAATGTAAAATATAGTGAAAGAGGAAAACAAATGTTTCCAAAATCTGTCTATGAGATATAATTTTCTTCTAAAAATAAAAAAATTTTCTTTTCAATTTTTTGTCAAAAATTCGTTTGAAATATAGAAATTAAATAATGAGTATTTATTTATTTCTATCTCAAATCCATTAGAAATAAAAGATGTTTAAACTAAATAATAAATCTTAATTTATTTGATATATATAAATTAAATAATAATTCTTAACTTATTTCTATTTGAAATATGATTAAACTATCTAGAAAGATTTCACAGCATTGTCTAGCTGAAAAGTTACTATTTCGTCTGAAAATCTATCTAAAACATTTTTCGGGCCAATCTTCAAATAGATTAATTTTGGACAAAGGCTGTCTTGATGGAGTTTAATTCGTTCTAAATTCGCCTAAAATCAATGATTTTGTTTGAAATCCATCTTAAATTTGTTTGAAATCCATTTGAAATTTCGTATAAAATAATAGTTTTGGCAAAATCACCACCCACAAGTCATTTTGAGATTAATATTGACTGTGAGTGCATGGTTAAATAGATAGCGTACCAAAATTTTGGAAATTTTTCTTATTCCAAAATAAAACTATTTTTGTACTGCATGGGACTTTATAAGTATAGTTGTCAAAACAGGTTGGCTTGCCCTGTTTTGGCCAGCCCCGCCCCAACCAGCATTTAAACGAGTCAACCCATTTAGGTTGCGGGTTATAAAATCCTATCTCGCCTTGACCTGCAACGGGTCACAGGTCAGATGGGCCAACTCACCCCATAATGATTTAATACTTCTTATGAATATAATGAAAGCACTGCGCTTTTTTTTAAACACCTTTGTTGTCATGTTCTATCCAATACTTACAACAGACCATATTATATATCCAGACTTCATTTTCTCACATCCTTTCATTCAGTTAATAATGTTGCAACAATTTATCATCTTCTTCCCCCTCTAACAGATAGTTTTGATGAATAAAATTATTAAAAAAAATTTCCATATGAAATGAATACTACAACAAACTGCCATAGAAATCCAGTAAACAAAAATCAAGCCAAGAAAGCTTTTCAATTTCACAGAATACAATTAAGAATGAACTATTGATTATTTAAATCAAAACAAGAATCATAAGCCACATAAGTTTATTCATAAGAATGAATTGTGGTCTTAATATATAGAAAACTCAAGGAGTAGTAGAAACTATGCTTAATATGCTTAGAGTTGAGTATTAAAAACCTTATGTTTCAGCCTCCGATGTACAAATGGCCTCAGAACTTGGTGCACACGATTTATGATCAAGAAATTCTCCTCCTCAGACAGTAGAGGCGTGAGACAAATAGAAAACAACACAATAAGTATATAAAATTTTATTCGTGAGACAAATAGAAAACAACACAATAAGTATATAAAATTTTATTTAAGTTAAGAGTTGAACATCAAGACTATAAAGTCAATAGATCAAAACAAAAAAAAATCCAAAACTTACTTCATCGGGTGAATTATCTCCAGTACTCTCAAATGACTTGTAAAACCATTGAGAAAATTCCTCTAATGAATTGAATATGTTTGGTAACAAGAAGTTAAGTAGTGCTTATAGTTCCTCGAGATTGTTATGCATATAAAATAAAGAAACCAGCAATCATATAACATCAATATTATTGAATAAGGGCAAAAGTAAAATAAAGGACATAACATGAGCCTGCAACAAGGGCTGAACGGAACCACTCTAAATCATTTCCAAGAAAATGAACAAGTATATGATTGAAAAACATTTTTGAAAAAATTCAAAGAATACAAGCAAAAATTCAAAGTAAACTACAATGAAAGCCACAAGAAAGAAAGTTTTAAAGGGAAAAAAAACCTGCAATGGTGTTCTAGTTAACAACAATCTATGAGAGCTCTGATAGTGTTTCAATTCAGCATTCAACTTGCAAGAAGCATTCTTTATGCGGTGGCCTTCATCAATTATAATATAGTGCCAATGTATTTTGCTCAGCTTTGGTATATCATGCTTGTTCATCAGATATTCATATGTTGTCAAAAGAACATTGAATTTCTGGTGAGCAATCCTTTCCCTAAAATAGGAAAGAACTGATAAGGAACATACACGAAGACATAAGCATCAAACAGATGGAGGGGGGTTGATATCCAGTATTAAAGCCCTATCACTTGAATAACCGATGCCTCTCTTCTAACAGTCTAGCATAGACAATTTTATTTACACCAGGGGCCCAAAAGTTTATTTCTGACTCCCAACTAGGTAGAACTGAAGAGGCCAACCACAAGAAATGGTCTTCTATCATTTTTGTTTCCATCAAGTAGCAAATTAGAGGAAGGTAGCAAATTCTTTATGTGCATGGCTTTTCCAAATTAGAGGAAGGATGCCATCTGGAACATTGTTGTTTGAATTTGAATTCGAATTCAAAACAATGTTTTCATCCAGATTGGAGTTGAATTCATCAGTGAGGCTATCACCCAACACAGAGTTGACACCTAGATAGGAATTAATCATAAGATTTGAATTCTCAATCCTCCTATCTCTCCACAGTCGCTTCTGAGTTACACCATCCCTTGGATCCGAATTATCATGGTTCACTGGCCTAGCCTCACAAACCAATGCTGGAATTTCTTCATCCCTTGATATTGCAAGCTATACCAAAAGCCTTAATGGCCCAACAGGAAATAGAACTGCAACTATATCATGTAATGTCATGGCAACAAGCAGCACCCAAGTGGTCCATTCAGGTAACATAGTAAACCAATAAGCAACCAGCATTCCAATAAGAACGAAGTACCCTTGTGTCCCAAAAATTGTCATTTTCAACATAAAGACATCCAATACACCAACAACAACAAAATTACACAAAGCCAGAAAAAACTTTATGCAATCAACAGGAATGGTAAAATGTTCAATTAAGAGCAAAGCAATTTCACCACCCAAGAATCCCAACATAACAAAGGTAAAGAAACCCATATATAGTTTCAAGAACCTGATGCATTTGAAATAAAAAGAGAATGACCAAAACGAATGTTACAACAGTTACAACAACTACAAATGCCAAGGAGTTTAAAAAAACAATTTTCATCAATCTTTCATTTAAAAATAATCTCGAAAGTAAGCAGCAATACTTGAGCAAATCATAGCTACTCATTACAACCAAAGAGAACAAAAGATAATGGTTTTAGAACTAAAGAACCTGATATCACAACTAGCAACATGATTTTAAGATGAAGTGGAATGTTTACCAAAAGTTGTAATGTCATAAGCATCAAAGTAGGCAGATGAGACTAAAACCATTAACATTTTAATGAAAACCTTAGGAGAAAAGATCAAGCATATTACCAATAACACTTCAGGAAGTAAGGCACTGCACTTTTGCATCACAGTGGGTTGTTTCTTCTTCTGATGCAGAAGGGGCTTCAACACTTTGCAGAAAATATATAGAAGATGTTCAAGAACCACTTAATAAAAAAATCAATAAAAGCTAGTGCACTACCTAACATTACAGTAAACTGCACATGTCCATCCCAAATTGTTGTGGAGACATGCTTGTCTTTATCATAAAGAAGACAAATGATAATAAATAGAATAATAATGATGAAATAAGCAAATGTGAAATAGCCACATAGGAAGGAAACTATAAAAGTAACATAGCAGCAATTGTTTATATAGTTGAATGACAATACAACAAAGAGTAAAAGCCTAGTACAAGCAATAAAAACAGAGTTCATAACCCAATATAAGCAATAAAACATATGTCTTAAGACTCTTTAACACATTACAAACAAATTGTCAAGTATTAAGTCCCTTTTTATTTGAGTTTTCATCTATCTCAAGAACTACATTAGAAGTAGAGCCCTCCATTGACAAAGATGGTGTAGCTGTTATGGTCGATTCATTATCACCATCTACAAGTACAACTCATAAAATAAAGCAATTAGAATAAAAAAAAATTAAAACAATAAACTAAACCAACAACTAAACATAAGCACAATCTTACCATTAACAACAAAGCCATGTAACCAGTTGCAAGTGTAGAGAAGAGCCTACACTCTTTCTAGAAGCATACAACTTCTGTATTTGTTGAGCACACGGGCTCCAATAGAAATGGATGATTATGAAGCAACAGTTGTAATTGGAATAGCCAAAACATCACATGCCATTATTGAAAGTATTGGAAACCGAAGCCTATGACTCTTCCAATAATCCAATACATCTAGTTCCGCATGTAATCCAAATTCAAGCTTTGGATCCTCTAAATAGAGGTCCAATTGACATTTTCCAGTATTTGTAATAGTTTGGCTCTCATACATTATAATTTCTTTTAAAGCATAAGTTAAATAAATAATTAATAGTTTTGTATGAAAAAAATTGTAAATTTGTAATCTAAATAGAAAGGGACTCATCCATTATTTTCTTGCCTTTGTTTCCTATTCCTCCTCCAATCGACATAGGTCGGAATGAAATGGAAGGTCGAGATTGAGAAGAACTTGGTGATTTCATGGTGGTTATGGAATTGGCATATTTATGAAAAAACTTGTACAACCTTTTCCTCATAGTTTCCACCATGTTTATGGCTTTAATTGGATCAAACTTGGAGTAAAAGTACTCCGATATTTGAAGCTTGAAGTGTGGATTTAGAACAACCCCAAATGCAAGCACAATACTATATTGACTCCAATATTTATCAAATTTGACTTTCATCCTTTTACACATATCACTTATTATAACATCTTCATTCTCCTCATTTTCTAATAACAAGCATTCAATCTTCCAAACTGGTAGAAAATATGTATTGGAGGTAGGATAAGAAGAACTAGAAATTAAGTTAGTAGTCTCATAAAATGGCTTTAAAAACTCACATATTTTTTCTCCTCTACTCCACTCATTAGATGTAGGACAATATCTATAATTTTTATCATTCAGCTGGAGTGTAACACCCTCCTTTAGATGTCACATTTAACGGAATCTCAAATTAAATTTCAAAAACCTTTGTATTATCTTTATGAAAATATGAGTTCTAAAATTTCTTTCCACAGATATAACATAAAATAACCAGAAAAGAAATAACTTAATATCAAAAGATCTCAAGAATATATATAATATGTTCTTATATTTGATTCTACTATTTAATAATGACATGAAAGAAAAACAATACTCAGTAGAATGTATACAGATGTTGTACACCACACTACTGGCCAAAGTCCTAAATATCTGTATACTTAATATCCAAGGGGACGCGCCACGCGTTTGAATCATTGTGGAACTATGTTCTAACAAAATTGAATAGATCCTTCCATGATGCCTTTGCTGTCTTCATAAAACAGAAAGAAAAACAACACAACATACAAAACAATACAACAAAGAGGTGAGATCCTCGTCACCTATCAATACTAATAAAGCAATGTAGAAAATATAATAATTTATGTAGTTCAATAGATACAATTATGTTATCAAACAATGGGTAAATCAATAATAAATAGTATAGTTAACATAGCAAATAATACAGTTTTATACTGAATGAACAGATATAATCATATTATCAAACAATGGGTAAATCCATTCGAGATTCGAGCCACCATTTCAAGAATAGCGTCAACTGTCCTATCCAGGGTCCAGTCTACGTCGGCCTGATAGTAGTACCATTGTTTCTTAACCTATGATACTTCTAAAACATTTTCCAAATCACGTAACACTACGGTTACGGTTTTCAAATCGCGTAACACCCCTGTTACGTTTTATAAATCGCGTAACATTTCTGTTACGTTTTTCAATCGCGCATTTTTCTGTTTTTCAAATCATGTAACTCAAAAATTAATATTTTTAAATCGCGTAACAGTTTAAAATCACTTTTCAATCGCGTAAAGCATTTTCTGTAAAATTTAAATCGCGTAAAGCATTTTTCACAAATATTGAGCCATTTTGAACTAAATAAAATATTTCCAAATCTATTCTCACTATGTGGGCTAAAAATAAGTTTCGAATATGAATAGTAACTTTTCAACAAATCTTTCAAAAATCATTTCTATTGAAAAATATTTATTTCTACATTAAATCATTTACCAAAATGTTTTTCTCCAACTTTCTGAAAAATAAGTATTTAATAAAAATAAGCATTAATTCAAAATAGTTTGATACTAGTAAATATTTCAAGGTCTAAACTAATCTTTAGAAATCATTTCAAGATCCGAACAAATTTTCAAAAGTGTTTCTACTTGAAAATTATTTATTTTCATCTTTAAATCATCACTAAATATTTTCTATCGTATTTTCGAAAAATCCTTTAAACCATATAATAATTGAAAAATAAGAACAAAAATCTTTGATAAAGTAAATATCATTTCTACATAGTTTCTTTTCAAAACTTTTCCATTCCCATCATGATTCATTGGTTTCCAACCAAACATATGCATGTTCATAACCTTATTCTTCATCTACACATACATCATCTTATTTACACATAAGTTATATCATACTTGAATCATAACAAGTTCATGTCATATCTCAAAACATGAAAACACATAGGATAATCAAAACATAAATCATAAAGCACAAACCACAAAACATCAACCATAAAACATTAAAGCATAAAATATAAACCATAAAATTTATTCCTCACCACCATATTGGTTGATGAGAGAAATCTCCCCTTTACTTTGGTTCAAAATCCTCTCTAGTGCAAGTTCCTTATCTTCCCACCAATAAAGATCCTTTTTCCACCAAGGAAATCGCTTATAAAACTAAGTTCATAACTTTTAAACTCTAAAACATGGAATAAAATGATCATGGATCAATCTAATGATCTAAAACTTTGAAATAGAAATTCAAAAGTGAAGAGAAAGAATTTTTACCTTAGGTTCCTTCAAATTTTGGCAAGCTTGAAAGTAGTGAAAATAGTTCGTATTTGAAGAAACTTACAACATCAAAGTTCCTCAAAACACTACTAGGATGCTAGAAACTAACTTAGAATTTTGGCAAGAGTTTGGGAAGGTGAAGATGAGCTCTTGGCCGTGAGCTTTAGAGAGAGAAAGTGAAGGTTTTTGGTGTGTTTGCTAAGTGTGGTGAAGATGGCTATTTATAGAAGAAAAGTAAGGACTTAAATGTAATTAAATTAAATTAAAAATTCAAGATAATTGTCTTACCTTGGCTGGCCACACCTTGGCTTGGATGGAAGTGGTGGTTTCAAATTTGAAGACCATTACCTTGCCATTAAGACTAGGTGACTCACCTTAAGTGATTCACCACACCATTAAATACATAGATATGTGACTCATCTATACACATAAATGCTTGAGATATTTTCCTCAAGATATTTTCCAGTAGCTATTATCCAATGGACAAAGATCAGTATCTATTGTCCAATGGACAGTTGGATATACCCAAAATGACCCAAAGTTTTTATTTGATCATTAAATCCCTAAAAATGAAAAATGATCAAATCTATTCCCATAATTGAGTTTCGCAAACATCCCTGTTCCAAATAAATAGTCAAAGTATTTTTGGGTCAAAATTTAAAAATTATTATTTAATTATCCGAAATAACCCTGATTTAACACATAAAGTTAACAAAAACTAAAAATTCTCAAAAATGAAAAACTTAAGAATTTGGTCTTAGATTCGAGTTTCGTGACTTTCCCCAGTCCTAATAAATAGTAAGGGTATTTACGGGCCGAAAATATGAGTTATTTATTTTTATTTTCTGGAACTGCCCCAAATCGGCACATAACGTTTATGAAAAATAACCTATTTTAAATTAAGCTCATAAAAATTTGCAAAAATCATCATAAATAACAAAATTTGGGAGAATCATTATTTCAATTAAAAACAGAAAATTCGGGGTGTTACATGGAGAGCTGCGAAAGCTTTTTTGTATCTAAGTGCACTTTCCAACATCATATATGTTGAATTCAAGTGAGTAGATACATCAAAGCGCAAGCCAATAGAAGAGTCAATACCACCAACTTAATGAATACATTCGTCAAAAATTTTCATCCTACTCTCAAAACCCTTCACATACTTACTAATTCCCTAATCTTAACCAAAGCAACATTAGCTACTTTTAAGCCTTCTTGGACAATGAGATTTAAAATATGAGCCGAACAACGTACATGAAAGAACTCACCACCACACGATAAGCTATCAATGCAAAGTGAGCTGCTCTTTTAAAATATCTTGCATATTATCACAACTAGAGGCATTATCCAAAGTGAGAGAAAATACCTTTTTCTCAATTCTCCATTCTTTCAAAAACCCGAACACCTTTCTAGTTAATTCCACCCCCGAGTGTGGAGGAGGCATATGAGAAAAATTCAGAATTTTATTATTCAACTTCTAATTTTCACAAACAAAATGACCAATCAAACTAATATAACCCTCATTAGTGCATGCAGTCCACACATCAGAAGTTAAACAAATTCAAATTCTATAAGGAATCTTAGCCAAAAGTTGCTTCAATTTCTCTTCTCCCTCACATAAATTCTATAAATATCATAGCAAATAGTGTTTCTAGAAATAGGAACAACATCAGGATTTAAATATTTCATCCAAGCTCTAATCCCATCATATTCAACAAATGAAAAAGGAAAATCATGTTGAATAATGGCAAATGCACATAATTCACGTGAGACTTTTTGATATAATTTTCTAAATCTTTGTTTGCCATCAACATCATTTATCATTTGTCCCCCTACATCATCAAACTTTATCAAAGGACATTTGGAAATATGACGTTGCAAAGAAGATGTTCCATATCTTTTCCCACCACATTTGTACTCTTTTTTACATGAATTACATACAGCCCTTCCTATGCCATCTTTGCCTAACCCAGCTTTTGAAAACCAATTCCAAACATCAGAGTATTGTCTAGGCCTCTTATTTGATCCCTCACCCTCATGTTCAGATTTATCTAGTTTGGATTCTTCTGGCAACTGCACTTCATCATCAACTTTTATCGTTTGATTCATAGTAATACTCACAGGCCCACCCTCCATAGCCTAATTTAAGGAGCAAAAATACAAAATTAATTTAGATAAGCTTAAGCATGTTACTTGTTTATGGAATGCATAGGCTAAAAGGTAAAAACCCTACCCTCACTCTAGAAATAGTAATAAGCTCTTGGTATGCAATTATATATATTCATTTGGCATGCTTTATGAAAGCAAGGTACAATGTAAGTACTTCAGCAGGACATAATAAAATTGGCAGCATAGCTTACTTAAGAATGTGGTATGTTTAGTATTCTTTAGTGAGCTCAACATTGTATACTTGTATTTCAACAACATGAAATTTGAGAGCATATATGTATAACACCTCACTTATGACACATATAACATAAATATGCAAAACACAGCCAAATCAAATACCTAAATAGATATATTGAAGACCGCAAAATACTCAAAGTTGAAATAAATCACTATTTGATAGATATTAATGGATTTATGAAATAATGATAAAAAATTATACTTAATGGATACAAACCAACAAAAAGAATGATAAGACATGGAATTATTCAGTAACATGTTAATCTCCTAAGAATTTAATGCATTTTGTTCTAACTGGATTATTAACAATCCATTTTCAGCAACATTTTTTCTCATATTTCCTCCATCCAACAGCAACAAGCTCTATATACCAAAGTGACATTACCCAAAATATTTAAAACTAATGCAACTAGCAGAATGCCCACATACCGTATTTTCCAACTAGGTTCTCTTGGTCTGCACAAGAGAAAGGAAACCAATGTCATATCAAAGAATAGATGAAACAAAAGAATATATGCAGAACACACACACACAAAAACAATGCAAGAAACAAAATAAATTTAAGAATAAATTTTCAATTATAACATTATCACCAAACTTATGGTAAAAATCTAAAATAGAAACTCTCTTTCTTAAATTTTAATCGTACATTCAGGAATTATATATTGATTTCTTGAAATAAAGTCAATTTGTGGCAGCATATTTTGAACAACCCATCCCATTATTATCATCTCAAGTTCTTAACCCTTATTCACAATTCAGGACACTAATAACTTCTAACAAAATTACAGCTCTAATTGTATGTTGTCACTCATCCAAAACACCATTCTCACTACACTAGCATTCAACCATTGTTAATCCTTCCCAGGAACAGTGGACAAATAATGTCATATATGAGATAATTTTTTTTGCTAATTTATAGAGTTCGAGTATCATAAATGTTCGAATTCAAAAAGCACTTGGCATTGACAACACTGTCTGGCATGCACAACTCATGCACTCAATTTGTCACTATAGTTAAACATTTGTTCTCCATCTTGACTCCTTTTGTTTCCATTTATAGAGACAACATCCAAGATTGAAGCCTAAATCCCAAAAAGCATATCTTCAACCTCTGAAAGCTTGGCTTAGCCACATGATATGCTTCGTACCAAGCAACTCAAACACAAACTTTGTTTTGTCCAAAAAGTCAAGATAATAATAAACATTGTTTATGTGTGGAAGCAATGAGAATGAGATCATTTTTTAATGTTGTTTTTCATTTTTCAGAAGTCACTTTTAAAAAATTCACAACAAGCCATGCCATCTTCACAAGTTGCCTCATTCTTTCATGGCTGGACTAGACTTAGTGGGGCATCAATCAACCTTCTCTCAATATAAGTTACTCATGAAAGCTACAAAAAAAATGAAAAAATCTACTTTCACTCATGTTCATGGGAAATGCATGCAGCAAATACACAGCAATTGAATGACATAACTGAAGGGTTAAATCAAAGAAAGAAAGAGAGAAAAGGGCCAAATTCCATTACCTGCCACTTCTTCAAATGAATTCTTCAAACCAATGGACTGAGACATGGAGTCGACGATGACCACCACAATTGCTGTTGTTGATGACCACCCAATGTTGCGGCTGCGCCGGTGGTGAAGAACATTGTGTCACGATGTGAGAAGTGCAAAGGCAGCAGAGGCTAGGGCAAGTGAGAATGATCGATTGCGATGCAATTGCAAGCTTTTTTGTTTGTTTAGTGGGTAAACTCAACCCGCCCAAGACCGTCACCGCTATGACCCGCAACCCAATTGGGCTTGGGTTAATTTACCCATTCTGACAAAGTCAAAAAAAATTATGGGCTTAACCCATAAAATGTGGCGGGGTAGATAAATTCAACGGGCTGAATCCGTTTTAACACTACTACATATAATGTATTGGCCCAAACCAAAATATTGGCTCAACCCCACTCAAGTCGCTGACTATAAACAATTATGTATCACCTAAAAAATAAATTAAGGGACATATATGAATTGAGAACAACTTAGTTTGTAAGGTAGAATACGTACCTTATTCAACATGATGATTACCAAGAGAATCTACGTGGGGCTAGGTCTAGTTCTCATTCTTTAAGTCTTAATGTGGCTCTCAATAGGTAAGGCTCATGATCTCATGTCTAGATAGATGAGTAGACCTAGCCTATATATAAAGTATATGATGTCACAACCCTAGTAAAACCCTCCCATCATGGGTCTACTAGGTTAGGCCTACATTAACAGTCACCCACCACATTGGTTCAACAAGGTGTGAGAGGCTCAAAACAATTTGATCACCAACTTAGTCTCATTCTGTCTCCCAATTGAATCGACAATTAACCTGTTTTATTAAAATATAAAATAATATTAATTAATGGAAGCCCATAATAAAAAATTATTCTGACATTCTCCCACTTAGGCAACACTAATTGAAAATATATATTAAAAAATACACTTTAATTTTGAAAGCAACTATCGAATTGAAGACTAATTTCAAAATGTGGCCACAATTTTAAAGTCAATGATCCATGCGACAACACCTGCTATTTTGGAAAAATCTTTTATAAAATCCAGCAAGCCCAAGAAAACTTTGGATCCCCTTGACGTTGGTTGGGGGAGGTAGTTTCTTTATAGTCTCTACCTTTGCACTATCTACCTCTATCCCTTTGGATAAGACTCAATGTGCAAGAACAATACCCTCCCTCTCTATGAAATGACATTTTCCCCAATTGAGGACTAAGTTTGTCTCTTGGCGTCTCTTCAAAACCAAAGCAAGATTAGTCAAACAAGAGTCAAAAGAGGAACCAAAAACAAAAAAATCATCCATAAATATTTCAATGAATTTTTCTACTATATCAGAAAAAATGGAAAGCATACACCTTTGAAAAGTTGTTGGTGCGTTGCATAATCCAAATGGCATCCTCCGATAAGCAAACACTCCATAGGGGCACGTGAAAGCTATCTTTTCTTAGTCTTCTAGGTCTACAACAATTTGGTTGTACCCAGAATAGCCATCTAAAAAGCACTAGAATGCATGCCCAGCCAAGCATCTGGTCTATGAAAGGGAGAGGCAAATGATCTTTCGTTGTTGCACTATTGAGTTTACGATAGTCAATGCACATTCGCCATCCAGTGACCGTTCTTGTGGGGATCAATTCATTGTTATTATTGACCACAACTATCATTCCTTCCTTTTTAGGAGCCACTTGTACTGGGCTCACCCATGAACTATCTGAAATTGGGTGGGTGGTCCCCGCATCAAGAAGTTTGATTACCTCATTTCTTACCACCTCTTTCATTATTAGGTTGAGTCTTCTTTGAGGTTGGATTGTAGCTTTATAATTGTTTTCCATTAGAATCTTGTGCATACATACAGTTGGACTTATTCCCTTGAGGTCCTCAATGTTCCAACCAAGTGCTGATTTGTGTTCTCTCAACACCCTCGACAATTTTTCTTCTTCTACCTTGCTCAAATCATGTTGAGAGAATAAAGTTATATGTTGTCTCATCTTTATGGACTTGGAAGGGGGAAGTATTTGGTGAGAAACCTAGTCAATCGATCATTCCAAGTAACAATGCTCCCTTGTGGTTAACTTTGGAGCCAACACTTGGCCTTATCCCTTAAGGAGAACGGAAAAAGCCTAAGTCGGATCGCATCATCATTAGTCTCATTCACCTTCATTGTTTCACATAGCTGGAGGAAACTAGCAATATGTGCATTAGGATTTGTTGGGTTTTAAAACTAGAAAAAAAAAACAGGCTGCAAAAGAAAAAAAACGAAACCCTCAAAGGATCCAAGGGATAGTCATAATCTGTGTTAAGATGATTACCTCAATGACAAACCCGATGTCATGATGACAGCATATCACGAACGCGGCAACTCACGAATGTAGTAGTGGCGTCTCTACGGTATCCACACAAATGGATGTAATGGTCTCCCTGTTCAGCACGGTGCTAGCCACAAAGGGGAGGGGGCAGACTCTCTCTATGAGTTCTCTCTCTCTACTAGGAAACAATTTCTGAATCTGAGTTGTGCGTGGTGCAGTGCGGCACAAAGAGTCTAAGAGATGTTTATATAGGCCCTACACATATCTGACCTAGGTCAAACTCATGTGTGGGCCTATTCAATTGGGTTGGCCTATCTAGTCTTACTAAAGGTCAAACTAGCCTCATTTAACTTCATTCCAATCCATTATATGTGTGTGACCCTATAGAATCCTATTACGTTGACAATAATATTAAATCTTATTTAATATTACAAAACAGTGAGCAGTATCTAGCAATACATCACTACTACTCAAGTAATAGGAATGTCAGTGATTCGACATAACCTAACAATGACTAATGTTACTATGTATTCTAGTCCTTTTGTTTTGATATCTTAATTGAACACAAGGCATGAAACGTGTCACCCTTGTATAGTTCAATCCTTGGTTTCTTGATTATCGAGTAGACTTATAAAGATAAATGAGATCAACATCTCATATCGACTCATTTGAGCACGATCATGCATTTTCAAGTCTTACTCAACAATGGGCCTGAAGATATCGCTCCTGTTATGTAGGAGGGACAAATCTTATCTATGTCACTCACATCCCTCCACTTGACTTGTAACATGTCCAATAACCGACTTTATGATCATCTTGTTACAGGTGACGTTTGACAATATTAAAACATATAACTCCTCATGTAGGCCTCACAATGCTAGTTGCACACCCTTCAGCATTAGGGGTGGCATAATCCCCCAAAATTCACCTAGCAAGGGAGGGGGTTGTTGTAGCAACCTCCTATTGTTTCCTACAAGCTATATCTTCTAATCTTTTATAAATAAATAATATGTACAGCAGCTAGTATAAAAGAATAAAACTGAACCTAAGAGAAATATATATTTATCACCATCCTCCTACTTCATACATAGCTCGATTATCAAAACTCTAAATTTAACTATGCCCTTCATGAATGCAGAATTAGAACTAGGTGTCATGCCTTAGTTTTTTTATTTTATTCACAATTTAGACTCTTCTAGGTCCAATGTGTTTGTCCATCACTTCTATTAGTGCCATGAAGGTTTATATCATGGGTCCATAATATAGGTCATTGATCCAATGCACTCCTTGATGATTATTCCAGTCCCATGGTTCTTGATTGTCTTCGTAATGGTCCATATAGGGTCACTTCAGTTCTAAGTAGGTCATATGTTCAGGTCACGTTCACATAGTGTTTAGTTTGACACTTCATAAATCTTTAGTTCAAATTATTTGTCCTCTAGTTAAAAATTTTCTTTCATCTTAATCCTTTAGGTTTGTAAAGTTCTTTGCCTCATTGTTTAATACTTAAAACATCATTTATATCATAACAAAGAGACACATAGTCTTAATTTCTTACAAACATTTAGGGCATCATACATGAGTTTTGTTATATATATATATTACATAAGGCATGGTGTAAAATTCTAGGCTGCTGCACCTTCCTTAACAAAATTACAAAACTCTTCTTAACATAAGCCCTAATTAACAGCAACTACATGTTGCTTGACTTCAATTCTCCACCATATGCATCCAAATTTCACGGATGACCTTCACATGGCCTTCTTCTTCCACAGAAAAGATCCAGGACCATTCAATCTCAATCACAATAGTTGTGATTCCCATTTTGATTTGAATATGAAACCATGAAGAAAAGAGTAAGATTATAAAATCTTAGTAGGAGACAAGATTAAAGGAAGAAATTAGATAACCTCCCATGGTTCCAGCTGCATTAAAACAGAAAACTCAAGGCTGCATGTTAGGTCACTAAAACAAGGTTAAGAAACTGTAATACAATTTGGGTGCTCAAACATCTCAAAGGGGATTAATACCTTATTAGGTCCAACTAAGACCTTATCTTGGCCATCTTCTGTCTTCAAGACAGTAACCTTTACCTAGGGAATTCCCTTGACCTCCATTGAAGTCATATCCTTTCATTCTTTAGGCCCACGGCCTCCTCAACTAGGCCATTCCTCTCTTCCCCTTCTTATGTTAAGTCTAAAACATTTAAACTTAAAACTTTTCCTCAAGTAAATCTGCCACTAGTCCTTATAATTGTTTAAATCCAGCAGTGACAATATTTAAAAGAGAATGCATGTTTTAGAAGGGATTTTTAGCACATGCATAACATTCATAGGGCATGTCACAGTTTTGTCTTTAAAGTTTTAGCCAAAATACAACTTTTCACAAATACAACAGAACATGAAACAGTGGTTTGTTCTAAGCAAAGTAATTCTTAAAACTTGATCTTCAGAACTCAAAAGATACATGCTACCCAGAATTCATTTAAATAGGAAATTATAAAGAAAATTTCATGAAAATGGATGAGAGAGCCTTGCAGCATATATGATCAGTAGTAAGAGAGAAGAGATAGCAAAATTACAGAACAAAGGAAAGTAGGAGTAGAGATACAAAACCACAAACATGGCAGCCAAGATTTTGAGAATTGGAGGCTTGTTTCCTACCTTTTCAGACTTGGTGTAGCTCTAAACTCTCTCAGCTTCTCTAGTAGCAGAATATCTAAGTGAGTGAATGGAGTGTGTGTGCATGAGGAGTGAAGCAAGCAGCTGTGAGTGTCTTATTTATAAAGAGCAAGTCTGGTTGGGATTAAACCAGATTGCCACCCATCTCCACGAGCTCCCCTAGTGTTGTGACAGAAATACATCATTAGGTGCACCTCCTGGGCTGTGGTGCAAGTGACTCATCCAATAGGGTTTCATTCAGTAAGATTCCCCATCATTGACAAGGCTTGGACCTGTCCAAGCTGCAGGGAATGTCTCCTGCATGCAAGACTTTGCTGCATGCACCATATGCTCTTGCCTTTTTGTGTGTCTAGTCCTTGTTCTTTTAAGTATTTTGCAATTTAGTCCCTCCTCTATTGGGCTGACTAGGGGTGGCTTATGGATTAGATTTAGGTCTGTTTTTTTTTGGTTTATATAGTGTCATTATGAATAATTGAATCTCTAGTTTTAATCATAAACTAATCTTGCTTAATTTTAAATTAAGCTAGTTTTGGTGTTTGGTCCTTTTTCCTTTATTAATTCAGTTTCTTTACCTTAAATTCTTAATATAATTAAGCCCCCCCTTTTTTTTATATTAATTTACCATCTCATCTTTTAATCCCTTAGGTTTAACATTTATTAATAAGGTTTTGTTCTAGTTTGAACTTATGTGTTTTAATATTAACTTTCTTGTTATTTCACTTTATTTATCTCGAATTCTTAGTTCCTAAACCCTTCTAAAAATTTCTCTTGGTAATTCAATTATTAGAGTGTTACAGTTGTTCTGCTATTATCTCATCTTCCAAAGGTTGTTGAATCTCTCTTTGAGCTCGAGTCCTTCTTTTGTTCTCTCTAGCTGTCTTTTCAATCTCAGGATCAAACAATAGTAAATAAGAATGAATGGTACCTCGCATAAACCAAAGTTAACACGGGTGAGAAACAACTAACAAAGTAACAAAAATCAAAATTAAACAAAAGAAATAAAATTTCTAAATTAGAATCAACTCCAATTACTACAGATATTGATAAGAATACTCAATCCCCGACAACGAAGCTAAGAACTTGATAAACCCTCGGCAAGTATACCGAAGAATCGTTCAAGTAATAAAATAATAAGAGAGTATTGTACACAAGGATTAAGCCTACCAAACACCACTTCACTAGAATTACTCTATTTAAACTAACATGCTTTTGGATCTGAGGGGGCTATAACAGTACAAAATAACAATATAATGTGAAATAAAAGAAAGCAAACAAAAACTAAATGCAGTTGATTGAATTGAAGGAATAAAACGATTAGAATAAAGGTGCCAAGGATGTGACTTTGCTTGACTTACACAATGGAGATATGAATTCTCATTTACCTTGACTCTCCAACAAGGTCTAAAGGTTGAATTTCCTGAACCTAATTAAATTCCAATTCCTTGGAGATTCAATTCTCCTTTAACCAACTAGAATTAATTAATTCATAAACTTAATTCAAATTGAAAAGGGATTTACAACAACACCAAAATTCGAAGACACGACATAATCTTTAAGGCTTATCCCTAAACCCTTAAAGACTATGGCATTTATTCTCATGAGCTAGAACATATAAGAATTTTCCAATTTCTAATATGAACCCTAGATCAAAATATGAGAGGCCAATTCATAAATTGTATGAAAATAAAGAATAAACACTTAAATCATAGAATCAAGTAAAGGATCACAAGAAATTCATAAACTCATTATCCAATTCAAGTTACATCAAATCCCTAGCCTAAGAAATTTAGCTACTCATGATACAAAGGTAAGAAAAGTAAAAGAAAGAGGTGAACTCCATGAAGAATCCACAAGGTTGATGATGAAATCTTCCGATCTCCCCATCAATCCCCTGGTTCTTCTTATAGGGTTGCTCAATATTGCCCAGTCGTCCTCCCTTTTTCCAAAGATCCATATTCTTTCCTTTCTTTTTCCTTTTAAAGTGCAGATCAGCGCATTAATAAGTGAACCAACGCCTAAGCGCTGGCTATTAGGCGGCTGGGAGAGCAAAGGGCAGAAAAAATGCAGAGAATGCTGATCTTAGGCATTTAAATGTTGGCTTGTGGGCACTTGAGCGCTCCGGGCGCCTAAATGTTAGCCAGTGGGCCCTCAAATGTTTGGTGGTAGATTTGAAATGTCATTATGGTACATGAGTGCTTGAATGTTGATGACAAGAGGTTGTCGAGACCCGTCAAATAAATAAAATTACCGGTTCACAAAATAATTTGTAGTATAGAGCATGAACCGAATCGTCTCTCAAGGATCCAAAAATAACAAAGATTTAATCATATCAAGATAATTGAAATGGGGGGTTTTGTTGTTGATTAACAATATTGATAAAAATACAAGACTTAAAGTTGAAAACAAATTTAAAGAAACAACCAATCCAAGGAAATTTACCGATCTTGAGTTTAATCCATCATTGATCACAAGGAATTCACTTAATTGCTAACCATGTTCTTGGCCTTAGATCACATCAAGACGCCTCAACATGATCCAAGAATCCTCTACAAGATAAGCATCTAGGATTTAATTAACCAAGGTTAGATAAAGTAAGCACCATCCAAACATAGATTAACTTAAGATCAAGAATTTAACCAAGCTAAACAATCCATCAAAAAGCTTTAATAAATTGTTTACTCCATGTGATCCTCTTGAATACATGATAATAAAGCTATTATCACATAAACATCCAAATCAAATTAAGCAATTCAATCTAGATCAAAATTAAAAGAGGAAGAAGAGAAACTTGAATAACAATTAAGCAATATGAACAAGTAAAACAAGATCTCCAAATTAAACATCAAGATGGCTAATCCCTTGGATTGATTATGAGAGCCTAGCCTTCCATGGATGGGAAGGAAGAACTCAGAAATAAAAGAACAAAAACGAAATTGTAAAGAGAATGGAGAAGAAGAGAAAGAAAACTCTCACAAATACTTAAACTTTCTTGAAACTTACTTCCAAATTGAATTCATAATACAAAGGGATTGACTCTATTTATACTAATCCTAGAAGCCAATTTGTACATGTACATAATCTGAATACAACCTATAAAAATATGAAAATTGTCAAATATGGAAGCTTGATGTATGGTTGGTGGGTTGGTGCATGGTAGGTGGGTTAGTGTATGGTTGGTGGCTTTTAGTCAACAACTCTTATCTGACTTATGGCTTCAAATTCATCACCTAGATGGTGCATTTTGGCTTGGATGTCTTCATGAAAGTTGTAGCCAGTTGTCTCCTTGAAAATCTCCAATTTGAATCATGTCATTTGGACTTTTAGAACTCCAAAAATGCCAAAAACACTGCACCTACCTCAAGTTAGGTTGGAAGAACATGTTTCCAAATTCAGACCAACTTGTAGCTTCATTATCATGCCTAAAACGACATCTATTGATAAAATGGTCTCTAGTGAAGTTGGAGATATGGGTCTTATCTTTCAAATGACCAAGTTTCAGCCCAAGAGGAGGCCTATAACCCACTATATAGTCCAATATGTGCATACTGCCCAGATGGTTCCGTGACAGCAAACTCACTCTATATTGCAGGGATGTTTTGGACCCTTAGCAGTCCGATCCAGCTCTTGAGTTCTTCATGAAACTTGTAGAGCATTGTCTTAGCTTTCCAAAGACATCAAGATCACCTCAATTGGATCACCGAGTCCCAAGTTATGGCCTAACCAAGGAAGAAAGGTCAAAATGCATCAAAATCCGAAAATTATTCAATATTTGCATTAAAGCCCAACAACATTAAACTCATCTAAAGTACTAATATTGGGCACAATAAACATCTAATAATGTCTAATACAAAGCTAACATAAGTGTCTCATATTGATTGATCAGTTGACCTTTAGGTGCTTGAGCGCTGGAAGAACAAAGCTTTTATGGCTTTATTTCTCCTTCAATGAGTACTTAAAAGATAAGAAAGAAGATTTGATGAAAACCTATAATCCAAAAAGCTACAAATAATGCAAAACTAAACTAATGGTACGTAAACAACTCAAAACATGCAAACATACTCAAGCTACATGATTTTACATGAGAAAAGCTCAATCCAAGGTTAAGTTCAAGCAATTCACCCAAAACAGCATTATAATTATCACCAATATCACTAGGCAAGATAAATCATTGTCATGTTTTACCAAGCATGATAAATTATTTTCTGACATCAAAGTGCATGCTAGTATATCACAAAAGGTACACAAGCCATAAAATTATATGCACATGTATTAAATAACATGTGTACCAAATAGGGCAAGCAAATGCAATCTTATATAACAATAATGTGATCACAAAATATGTGATAATATCCAACCATGCCCTAAATCAACAGGATTTTGTGATCAAATAAACAAATGTAGTAAACAAATACTAAACACTCCCACTAACCAAGCACATCAAAAGAAAACAAAAGCACCCATATTTTCAACATGCCCATTAAAAAACTACAGGTTTAAACATCTCGATTAATGGATATGATTAATACTATTCCAATATATGACACCACTAGCCAACATCAAGTTGTAACCTGAAGTTGATTTCATGTCAATAGCTTCGGACAACATTCATTTAATGTCAAATAATAGGCCTATCATTGGTAACAAGTAAGATATCATCAACATAAAGAACCAAAGAATACAAATTTGCTCCCACTAACCTTGAGGTATTTACACTAATCTACTTCATTTTTACAAAGCCTACGCTTTTTGTCTGACCATAACTGAAAAAACTAGATCTCACAACCTTGATGATTTTTCCCAAATTTCTACTTAACTTCATTTTTAAAAGCAAAATGAGATTTTTTTTTAAGAGATTCAATTTTTCCTTTAATCAAATAAAGGTAGCAATATCAAGAGAAGTCATCAATAAATGTGATGAAAAACTTTACACTACAAATTGTAGGAGAGTAAGGACCATTAATATCAGTGTGTCAAATCTTTAACAGCTTAGAGCTACGAGTTGCACCCTTCCTTTTTAATCTTGGTCAACTTTCCTCTTATGCAAACCACACAAGTTACCAAGTTATCATAGAGGTGTATTGATTATTAGAATTCAAGCACAGTTTATATAAACCATCAATCAACACAGTGGAACCAATAGATTTAGAATCGCACATTAAATTCATATTTCAATTTCCAAAGGAAAACAATATCCAAGCATATCTAAAACCTAAAATATAAAACAAGTATCACATAAAAGAAGGTACATATAAGACATTTTCCAAAGTAATCTAAAAGAAGTTTTTAAAGCTAATTTTATTCTCCTACTGTAACACCCTACTAATTACTCTCTTTATTAGTAAAGTGTCATGTACTTTTCCTGTTACTTTAGTTTCCTTTTAGAATTGAGTTAAATTTAAATTCTTGTTTTTTTTTATGTATTTACTCTAAATTAATTGATTATATGACTCGAATTCTCATTATAAGTAATATAAAATTTGCAAAAGTAAATAATTTGGGCAACAAACTAAAAACTATAATATCTTATTATTTCAAACTTTCCATATAATGTGATAAATACATATCATTGTATAAATAAATGTTCATCACTAAGCCTAAGATAAATTCAAATAAAATATTTTTTGTAGAACCATAAGCCACTGATACACCAAGGTATAGTTGTACTAAATATTGTACTTGACTTCACTGATTCTCTGAAAATACCACATATACGAGGGAGAATAATATTCTCAGAAGGAATTCAAGCAATATTTAAAAAAAAGTAAATACAACTGTGGAACTTCCAGCTGCATCAAGCTGCAGAAAACATTTTCAATCAAAGTACAATCAATTTATACTAATAGACCATTCTCAAGTTTCTACAATAGAATTCTCATATCTTTGGACATTTAACAGAAAAACAATAAAGTCAATATTTATACTCATCTTTATTCTGTAGTCACATGCCCTATCTCTTAATTCATCTCAAGATAAACCTGATAACTTTAGTCACATGGTCAATGGTACATACTAACTTTCATCCTACATGTAACATCCCTAAAAATTTCAATTTTTCCTGACTTAGTTAAATTATGAACATCTTTGTATATTTTGTTACAGAAATAGGGATAGACTGAATTATGGTAATTATTTTGAGATTTAGGTTGTACTGGGAAACTCAGTAAAACCCAAGGAAGAAATAGGTCAAATCTCAACTTTTAAATTTTCTCTGGCTAATGGAGGATCTACTGGTAAATTAATCTTTTCAGGACCTATTGGGAAATTTTAGAAATCACCAAGGGTATTTTGGTCCTTTCACACCCTTAGTGGCAATTTAGTGATTTTTCCATCTAAGTGAAGGAAAAATGGACAATTCAACTTCCCCTCCCTCTTACTTAAGGGAATCGGCCATTTGAGATGACCAAGGGGTCATCTTCTCCCAAAATTAGGGTTCATCCATCTTTGCTTGCTTCAAAGTTTCAAGAGCTAAGGGTAAGCATTTCTAATCATCTTTTGGCTTGGTTTCTTTTATGGTTATTGATCACCTTGATCTCTTCTTCAAGCCTATGGTTTTTTTTTCTTGAAAATCTTATTTTCATTTTTAAGAATCAAGAACACTCATTTCTAAAGTTAGTTGTTTTGGTTGGGTGTTTTGAAGAAAGTTGAAGAGAATGTTCATTTGGTCGTAAATCCCATATTGAAATCAAGTTTGGAGCATTTCAAGGTGAGTGTGGGTTGGTTTGTGATATTGTATGGTGTTATTTAGGGTGTGAGTTTAAGTTTTGAAAATAAGGATTTTCTATGTGTTTGAAGTTAGTTTCTTATTGAGTGTTGGGATTACTACTTGTATTCAATGATATAGATGTATGAAAATGATTGGATTGCTACTTGTATCCAATAATTGTCATGGTTGGTATGTTTGGGTGGATTGGTAATATGTATCAAAGATAAATTATGGCATGAAAGTTTGGTATTGGTGACTAAATTCGCAACCCAGAATGCTAGCGCTCAGCTCTGGGTTCCTAGCTCTTAGCTCTGGCAACTCAGTAGCAAATGGAATTTTGGGCGCTAAGCGTGGATTTCTAGCGCTGAGCGTTGGGACCTTTTTCCTACAAAATTTTACCACTTTTAAAAGTGTTTCTTGCATAAAGTACCATTGTGAATAATGAAGACTTAGTGCTATGATGGGAAGTGAAACTAAGTATATGTGATTGAGAAGACTTGATATTAATGCTAGTGTGATTTTAAATCTTGGATTGGTTTAAATGTTATGTTATTGTGATACTGTCATTTTGAGCATGGTATGAATGCATTGCATATGCATAGTGAGATGGCCTAACTAGAAGGGGTTAGTGTACAAAATGTGAGTGGTTACCTATCCGGAAGGGGTTAGATGAAAGAAAAGGTGTGACATAATACATTGCATATGCATAGTGAGACGACCTAACCGGAAGGGGTTAGTGTACAAAAACGTTGATAGTATACCTAACCAAAAGGGGTTAGATGGAAAGAAAATGTGTGAAATGCATATGCATTCATAAACTCATCGCATAAGTTGGATTGGAATTTCTTGGTGTGTTGAATTGTGTTTATTCTTACATTCTAATTGCATGCATACTTTAATTGTAAGTTATATTCACATTCACTGGGAAGTTGTTCTCATCCCCTCTTTCTCAGATTTGCAGGAAAACCCTGAACCCTCTATGGGTTAAGTACGGAGGATTCTTTTGTTTATGCTGTTAGTGATGAATTTGTATTTTGATACTTGTATTTTGGTGGAGTTAAGCTTCGTTATGTATTTACAACATGTTGTATAATATATGGTACTCTGATATACTTGTATTAAGAAAACTGATTTACTATTATTGATGTTCTCAGTTCTGTTAATGTTTAAGTTGTGCTCAGTCAGGATAGTGTTTGATATACACTTATATAATTTGCATACTCTGATATTATTTTGAATGAGATCAAAGATGTCCTGTATATATATATATGATGGATGGTTTGATATGAATGTGTTGGAAGCCGCTGTTTTATTTTATGTCAATTAGGAACGTATGAGAAACATAGGAAGCTCTGCCGAATTTTCTATATAAGTGAAAAAATATATCTCACATAGGACTTATGAGTTGGTAGATGGTGTAGTAACATTAGGTCTTACATTTTTGGTATCAAAGCAGTTCTTACTATTGGACTGCGGAATATGGGTCTAGTATGGGTCTAGAGTCATACTGAGCACTTAGGATGCATGCCTATAGCTTTTCATATACTTCTGATATATTGCATATGAGGGATTGGACTAATCAACTTAATGTTTTCAGTGCTGTATACAGAATTATGAGTGAACTAGGGCAAACCCGTAGTGGAGGCTGAGGCAGAGGCCAAGGCCAACCCATTGCTACTATTGGTGGCTGTGCTTGCACATTTGGCCCAAGCCATTGACCGTATGCCCAGACCTCAGCAGAATGGTAATCTTATTGCGGGACTTGTCGTTCCTCAGCAGATGGGACAGGCAGAGTTCTGCATGAGGGATCCCCCATCTTTCCATGGGAACTATGATCCTATGGCTGCTGAAAGGTGGGTGAAGCACCTTGAAAAGATTTTCAAGGCTATGCAGTGTAATGTAGTGTAGAAAGTAATCTTTGCTGCTTATAAACTAGAGGATGAGGCCGAACACTGGTGGGAGGCCACTTATCCTAGGCTAATTCTTAGGGAGGATCCCATTACCTGGGAATCTTTCAGGACGGCATTTCTGCGAAAATACTTTCTTGTCAATGTCAGAATTCAAAAGGAACAAGAATTTATGCACTTGAGATAGGGAGACCTCTCAACTGCTCAGTATGCGGCCAAATTTGGTGAATTGTCTAAATACTTTAGTTACCTACAGAATGGACCGAATGAGATTTGGAAGTCCATTCAGTTCGTGAAGGGACTTGAGTTTGAGCTGAGGAAGGTTGTTGTTGGCTTTAAGATTAGGGATTTTGCTTCCCCAGTTGAGAAGTGTTTGACTCTGGAGGAGTACATGACCCTTATTGCTGAGAGCTGTCAGGGAACTGGGAATAGAAAAATGGAGAATAACCAGCCCGCGCAGAATACTAAGAGGGCACCGAGTACAGTAGGGTTTAAAGTGGAACCATGTAAGACATGCGGGAAACTGCATCAGGGTACTTGTCGGGCAACTACTGGTGTGTGTTTCGTCTGTGGCCAGAAGGGACATATTGCAAAATACTGCCCACAGCAAATTGTAATTTGTTTCAAGTGCTATCAGAAGGGGCACATTTCCCAAGATTGCCCACAGACTTCTAAGGCGCCAATTCCTACACCTAGACTTCTGATCAATCAATTTGAGACACTTATGTTAGCTTTGTATTAGGCTTTACTAGATGTTTATTGTGCCCAATATTAGTATTTTAGCTGAGTTTAATGTTGTTGGGTTTCATTGGGATTTAATGCAAATTGTAAATAATTTTTGGATTTTAATGCATTTTGATCTTTCCTCCTTGGTTTGGCCATAACTTGGGACTCGGTGATCCATTTGAGGTGATTTTGGTGTCTTTGGAAAGCTAAGACAAGACTCTACAAGTTTCATGAAGAAATCAAGACCTGGATCAGATTCTAAGGGTCCAAAATAGCCCTGTAATTTAGAGTGGATTTTCTGTCATTGGAATCTAAGCAGTGTGCACATATTGGACCATATCATGGGCTATAGGCCTCTTTTTGAACTGAAACTGGGCCATTGGAAAAATAAGACCCATATCTCCAACTTCATTGAAGATCATTTAGTCAATAGATGTCGTTTTAGATGTCATTATGATGCTACAAGTTGGTTTGAATTTGGAAACATGTTCTGCCAACTTGACTTGAGGTAGGTGCAGTGTTTTTGGAATATCTGGAGTTGTAAAAGTCCAAATGGCATGAAACGAATGCCAAAAGTTCAAGGAGACAATTGTCTACAACTGTCATGAGACCTCCAAGCCAAAATACATCGTTTAAGGCATGAAAAGCAAGCTGGAAGTCAAAGAAGAGTTGCTGACTAGAAGCCACCAACCATACACCAACCCACCAACATGCATCAAGCTACCATATTTGACAATTTCCATGATTTTACAGCTTGCATTCATATTATTTTCAATTACAAATTAGCTTCTAAGATTAGTATAAATAGAGTCAATCGCTTTGTATTATACATAATTCAATTTGAAGTAAGTTTGAGTATTTGTTGGAAGAAAGTGTGAGTATTTGTGAGAGTTTTCTTTCTCTTCTTCTCCATTCTCTTTAGAATTTCGGTTTTGTTCGTCATTTTATGAGTTCTTCCTTCCCATCCATGGAGGGCTAGGCTCTTATAATCAATCCAAGGGATTAACCATCTTGATGTTTAATTTGGAGATCTTGTTTTGCTTATTCATAGTGCTTAATTGTTATTTAAGTTTCTCTTCTTCCTCTTTTGATTTTTATCTAGATTGAATTGCTTAATTTGATTTAGATATTGATGTGATAATAGCTTTATTATCATGTATTCAAAGAGGATCACATAAACTAAACAATATATCAAAGCTTTTTGATGGATTGTTTAGCTTGGTTAAATTCTAGATCTTAAATTAATTTATGTTGGATGGTGCTTATTTTATCTAACCTTGATTAATCAAATCCTAGATGCTTATCTAGTAGAGGATTCTTGGATCATGTTGAGGCTTCTTGATGTGATCTAAGGTCAAGAACATGGTTAGCAATTAAGTGGATTCCTTGTGATCAATGATGGATTAAAACTCAAGATCGGTAAATTTCCTTGGATTGGTTAATTTGTTAAATTGCATTTCTTTAATTCAACCGGTGTAATTTCTTTTCAAATCATCAAAACACCTCTTTTCAATTATCTTAATCTAATGAAATCTTTGTTTTTGGATCCTTGAGAGATGATTCAATTCATGCTCTATATTACAAATTAGTTTGTGAACCGGTAAATTTTATTTATTTGACGGGTCTTGACAACATCTTGTCAAGCTCCAACCCAGGGGCAAGTGTACACCCTCAGTGGGGCAGAGGCACATGCGGATGATTTGATACAAGGTATGTGCTTACTAAATGGTCAGAACTTAATTGTACTGATTGACTCTGTGGCAACCCATTCATTCATTTCTGATGCATGTGTGAAGTCCTTCAGTCTGACCACTACTTCCTTACCTTATACGCTATCAGTGACTACTCCTGCTAAGGATAATATTCTTACTACTCGTATTTGCTTAAACTGTACGTTTGTATTTCAGGACCGAACATTTGCTGTTGATTTAATTTGTTTACCTTTGAGAGGGTTAGATGTTATATTGGGTATGGATTGGCTTGCAACCAACCAATTGTTGTTAGATTGATGTAATAAGATTATTATTATTCCTTCTATTATAAGTCATACACTTATTCCTGAAATTTCCATGTTTCCCAAAGTGTTAGAATTGAACCATTTCCTGGTGGATGGGAGTCAAGTATACATGGTACTACTTTCTTTAGACTAGAGGCTCAGTTAGAATTGGACGGAGTACCAATAGTGAGCGAGTTTTTGGATGTATTTCCTAAGGAAATTCCTAGTTTACCACCGGATAGGGAGGTAGAGTTTGTTATAGAATTAGTACCAGGAGACAGGCCTGTGTCTGTAGCACCATATAGAATGTCACCATTGGAACTAAGAGAACTTAAGAAGCAAATTGAAGAATTACTTGAAAAAGGATTCATCTGACCCAGTGTGTCTCCGTGGGGAGCACAGTGTTGTTGGTGAAAAATAAGGATAGGAGTATGAGATTGTGTGTGGATTATCGACAGCTGAATAAGATTACCATAAAGAATAGGTACCCATTACCTAGGATAAATGATTTGCTTGACCAACTTAGAGATGCCACGATATTCTCTAAGATTGATCTTCGTTCTGGCTACCATCATATTAAGATAAGGCCGGATGATGTACCAAAGTCTGCTTTTAGAACTAGGTATGGACATTATGAGTATTTGGTGATATCGTTTGGCTTAACCAATGCTCCAGCGATATTTATGGATTATATGAATACAATTTTCAGGTTGTACCTAGATAAGTCTGTGGTAGTGTTCATAGATTATATTCTCATCTATTCTCAGATGGTGGAAGAACATGAGGAGCATCTGAGGATAGTCCTACAGATACTCAGAGATAGGAAACTGTATGCTAAACCAGAGAAATGTGAATTCTGGTTGAATGAAGTGAAATTTTTAAGTCACATTATATCCCAGGAAGGGGTAGCAGTGGACTCTAGTAAGGTTAATGCGGTAATACAGTAGGAGAGACCAAAATCGGTTACTGAGATCAGAAGTTTTCTAGGATTAGCCGGATATTACCGAAAGTTCATTTGTGGTTTTTCTCAGTTGGCTCTTCCTTTAACTGAACTAACCCGGAAGGGACAAGCTATGGTGTGGAATGAAAGGTGTGAGAAGAGTTTTCAGGAACTCAAGCATAGATGACCACAGCCCCAGTGTTGGTGATTGCTGACTTATTTAGAGATTTAGAGGTGTACTGTGATGCCTCTAAAATGGGCTTAGGATATGTATTAATGTAGGATAAGAAGGTAGTGGCTTACACATCTAGATAGCTTAGACCCCATGAGGAGAATTACCCGACCCATGACCTAGAACTAGTAGCCATAGTTTTTGCACTTAAGATCTGGGGGTATTACTTGTATGGTGTAAAGTTTGAAGTGTTCAGTGATCATTAGAGTTTGAAGTATCTTTTTTATTAAAAAAGCTGAACATGAGACAAAGGAGGTGGATGGAATACTTAAAAGATTATGACTTTGAACTTAAGTATCATCTAGGCAAGGCTAATGTTGCGGCAGATGCCCTTAGTAGGAAATCTCTGCACGTATCTCAGATGATAGTGCATGAGTTAGACCTAGTTGAGTAATTTTAAGACCTTAGTTTACAAGTGGATATGAGTAGTGTGACGTTGAGATTGACTTTGTTGGAAATCTCATGCGACCTTAAGGATCAGATTAGACATGAACAAAGTCTGGATAAGGAACTACAAGATCGTAGGGTCTCGATAGCTTTTTCTTTGGAAGATGATGGATTAATCAGATTTAGGCAGAGGATGTGTATTCCTAAGGGGGAAAGCCTGAGAGAACGGATTCTTGAGGATGCTCATAAGAGTAAATTCTCGATACATCCTAGTGCGAGTAAGATGTATCAAGATTTGAAAGAAAAGTTTTGGTGGCCAGGTATGAAAAGGAATGTGGCCGAGTATATGGCCAAGTGTTTGACTTGTCAGAAGGTCAAGATCGAACACCAAAAACTAGCCAGAATGCTCCAACCTTTAGAGATACTTGAGTGGAAGTGGGACAAAATTACCATGGATTTTGTAATCGGTTTACCTAGGGTACAGAAGGGTTATGATGTTATATGGGTCATTGTGGACAGACTGACTAAGTCTACTCATTTTCTTCCCATTAGGATTTCCTATTCCCAAGATAAACTTGCTGAGTTATTTGTTGGAGAGATTGTCCGATTACACGGATGGCCGTTGAGCATAGTATCAGATAGAGATCCCAAATTTACCTCTAGATTTTGGAATGCCTTACATCCGTCTTTTGGGACTAAGCTTAGTTTTAGTATTGCCTATCACCCGCAATCAGATGGTTGATCCGAGAGGACTATCCAGACGTTAGAAGATATGTTGAGAGCTTGTGTCCTCGAAGATAAGGGTAGTTGGAATAGGTACTTACCATTGGTGGAGTTGGCATATCACAACAGTTACCATTCCAGTATTGGGATGACACCATATGAGGCACTTTATGGTAGGAAATGTAGGTCACCTTTGTGTTGGTATGAGATAGGTGAGCGGAACTTGTTAGGCCCAGATTTAGTGCAAGAGACAACTGAGAAAATTAGGATTATACAGGAGAAAATAAGAGTTGCTCAGAGTCGGCAAAAGAGTTATGCTGACAAAAGAAGGTGTCCTCTAGAGTTTGAAGAGGGTGATCATGTATTTCTTAGAGTCTCTCCCATGACAGGAATTGGTAGGGTCATTCGGGCCAAGAAGTTAAATCCTCATTTCATTGGTCCATTTTAAATTCTGAAACGTGTTGGACATGTAGCCTATCACATAGCCCTTCCTCCACATCTGTCAAATCTCCATCCTATGTTTCATGTATCCCAGTTAAGAAAGTATGTTACGGAACCTTCACACATCATAGAGGTTGAGTCGGTACAATTGAGAGCTGACCTTACATTTCAAGCTAAGCCAGCTAGGATCATTGACTGCAATGTGAAGACCTGAGGAACAAGACTATTCCCCTGGTGAAGGTGTTCTTGGATGGACTGTCACCTGAAGAAGCTACGTGGGGATTCGAGGAGGATTTACGCAAACAACATCCCGATCTATTTTTATCAGGTATATCTCTAACTAAATTTTGTGGGCAAAATTCTTTTAAGGAGGGGAGAATGTAACATCCCTAAAAATTTCAATTTTTCCTCACTTAGTTAAATTATGAACATCTTTGTATATTTTGTTACAGAAATTGGGATATACTGAATTATGGTAATTATTTTGAGATTTAGGTTATACTGAGAAACTCAGTAGAACCAAAGGAAGAAATAGGTCAAATCTCAACTTTTAAATTTTCTCTAGCTAATGGGGGACCTACTGGTAAATTAATCTTTTCAGGACCTATTGGGAAATTTTAGAAACCACCAAGGGTATTTTGGTCCTTTCACACCCTCAGTGGCAATTTAGTGATTTTTTCATCTAAGTGAGGGAAAAATGGACAATTCAACTTCCCCTCCCTCTTACTTAAGGGAACCGGCCATTTGAGATGATAAGGGGTCATCTTCTCCAAAAATTAGGGTTTCTCCATCTTTACTTGCTTCAAAGTTTCAAGAGCCAATGGTAAGCATTTCTAATCATCTGTTGGCTTGGTTTCTTTTATGGTTATTGATCACCTTGATCTCTTCTTCAAGCCTATTGTTTAAGTTTCTTGAAAATCTTATTTTTATCTTTAAGAATCAAGAACACTCATTTCTAAAGTTGGTTGTTTTGGTTGGGTGTTTTGAAGGAAGTTGAAGAGAAGGTTCTTTTGGTTGAAAATCCCATATTGAAATCAAGTATGGAGCATTTCAAGGTGAGTGTGGGTTGGTTTGTGATATTGTAAGGTGTTATTTAGGGTGTGAGTTTAAGTTTTGAAAATAAGGATTTTCTACGTGTTTGAAGTTGGTTTCTTATTGAATGTTGGGATTGCTACTTGTATTCAATGATATGGATGTGTGAAAATGATTGGATTGCTACTTGTATCCAATAATTGTCATGGTTGGTATGTTTTGTTGGATGAGTAATATGTATCCAAGATGAATTGTGGCATGAAAGTTTGGCATTTGTGATTAAATTTGCAACCCAAAATGCTAGCGCTCAGCTCTGGTTTCTAACGCTCAGCGTTGAAAACTCAGAATGCTAGTGCTCAGCTCTGGCAACTCAGCAGCAAATGGCTTTTGGGCGCTGAGTGTGGATTTCTAGCGCTAAGCATTGCGAACTTTTTCCTACAAAATTTTACCACTCTTAAAAGTGTTTCTTGTATAATTGTGAATAATGAAGACTTAGTGTTATGTTGGGAAGTGTAACTAAGTATATGTGATTGAGAAGATTTGAGATTAATGCTAGTGTGATTTTAAATCTTGGATTGGTTTAAATGTTATGTTATTGTGATATAGTCATTTTGAGCATGGTATGAATGCATTGCATATGCATAGTGAGATAGCCTAACCGGAAGGGGTTAGTGTACAAAATATGAGTGGCCCTAACCGGAAGGGGTTAGATGAAAGAAAAGGTGTGACATAATACATTGCATAAGCATAGCGAGACGGCCTAACCGGAAAGGGTTAGTGTACAAAAACGTTGAGAGAATACCTAACCGAAAGGGGTTAGATGGAAAGAAAATGTGTGAAATGCATATGCATTCATAAACTCATTGCATAAGTTGGATTGGAATTTCTTGGTGTGTTAGAATTGTGTTTATTCTTACATTCTAATTGCATGCATGCTTTAATTGCAAATTATATTCACATTCTCTGGGAAGTTGTTCTCACCTCCTCTTTCTCAGATTTGCAGGAAAATCCTGAACCCTCTATGGGTTAAGTACAGAGGATTCTTTTGTTTATGCTATTAGTGATGAATTTGTATTTTAATACTTGTATTTTGGTTGAGTTGAGCTCCGTTATGTATTTACAACATGTTGTATAATGTATGGTACTTTAATATACTTGTATTAGGAAAATTGATGAACTACTATTTGATGTTCTTTGTTATGTTTATGTTTAAGTTGTGCTCAGTCAGGATAGTGTTTGATATACACTTGTATAATTTGCATACTCTGATATTATTTTGAATGAGATCGGAGATCTATATATATATATATATATATGATGGATGGTTTGATATGAATGTGTTGGAAGCTGCTGTTTTATTTTATGTCAATTTGGAACGTATGAGAAACAAAGGAAGCTCTGCCGAATTTTCTATATAAAGGAAAAAAAATATCTCACGTAGGACTTGTGAGTTGGCAAATGGCGTAGTAACATTAGTTCTTACACTTCACATACAAGATGAATTTACCATAAAGATCTACACATAAGTGAATTTGCTATTACCACAGAGATCCATGCATAAGTGAATTTGCTATTTGCTATTACCACACAGGTCCACACATAGGTGAATTTACTATTACCACACAGATCCACACATAGGTGAATTTGCTATTACCACACAGATCCACACATAGGTGAATTTACTATTACCACACAAATCCACAGGATTACTTCCAATATTTTCTCTTTATCTTTCTTTAATTTTTAGGATCACACTCTGTGGATCATCTCCCAGGATCACCTAATTGGTGAGGATCATTTCCAAGCTTTTTACCTGTCTTTCACATAATTATGTGTGCATATAATTTCTTTTCTAAGTTTCTAAAGTAATTAGAAATTTATCTTATAAAGTCAACTTTCTTGACCTTTACATCACTCAATTACTCTTGGAAACTTACTCGAATCTTACCTAGCCTTAAGAACTAGGATTTGGCCGAAACCCTAACCCTATGGTTTAGGTTTCTTTTAGTTGTCATAAACATCTCATTTTGCTAATCTAAATTAGTCATCAAAGAGTCTAAAAATGCTTCACAACTTAGCCAAAATACTATTCATTTGGTAAGTTACTATTCATTTGGTCATTTCTCCAAATACTTGAATTTTCATTATTCTTTCTAATATTCATTACATTGAATCAAAACCAAATCTTAGGGTATTAAACTTTAATTTGGCTGAAACATAATCTAAGTTTCCTTAAATGGTCTCGTCACTTAGGCTTATAGTTTTCTCTCATATTTCCTTTAATTCACCACTAGGAGTAACTTCTAATCACCATAATATACTTATATCATATAGTATTTCAAACATAGGTCATCTATATCTCTTGGCCAAAATCATCAAGATTAGTTTCCAAGTGATATTTCCAAACTTTTCATACCTAACTATACTTGGATCTTAACATATAACTTGATTAATCTCTAATTCATTCCATCATCTAACAATTTAATAATTAACATATCCAAGACCCATATTCCTAGTCTTGGCCGAAACATACTCCAAGGTGAGGTTTTTAATATTTTCATATAAATCCATCAAATCTTGAATAACTATCTCCAAATGTTCTAATTAGCCATTAATCCACTTCATTAACTCTTAATTCCACAATTTAATAAATTGAAACCCTAACCTTAGAGCTTTGCCGAAACATATAAGGTCATGATTCCTATGGTTTTTCAATCCAAACAATCAAATAACATCATAACATAACATATATTACTTGATATATCATCAAACCATCATTCCAAATCAAACATACAACAATCCTACCAAACCCTCATGCAGTAAAATGACCATAACTTGAGCTACAGAGACTTAAATGATGTGATTCCAAAGCCTGTGGAAAGATAAGACATAGAGCTACAACTCTAGAGCATAAGCCTTTTGGAGTATTTGATGGTCTTACCAAGAGCACATTCCACCAAGCCCAAACCCACTAAGAGCCACGTCAATTAATGCTCCACAACATGAGTCGAACCTATTTTCCATTGAGATTCATACCTTACCACTTCACTTGGGCTATTGTGATTTACAACTCTTTTTTCTCAATGGGGGCAGTAACCATGAGAACGCAAACTACCGTTGCTAAATACACATCTTAGCCAAACCATCGTCTCCTTTATGCATAGAGCTAGGTTGAGAATAACATACCCTAAAGCAAATTCTAAGTCTTTGTGCCATATTTTAAAAAACTTAGTCATTTAATTCCTCAACAATGACATTTTTATTGTTCAAACCAAAAGTAACTGTAATAAAGGACATAACACCATATGTAAAAAAAAACAAAATACAAGGTAATAATCAATAGGTTTTAATATCATAAGCCACAATCAAGAATTCCCAACATATCACTACACCTCCCCTTTGGGTAGAGTGTGTAGAACATGGGGTATCTATAAATGTATGAAAGCCTTTTGAGAATACTCTCATGTCGTTCCAAATAAAAACATATAACAACCCTTTTTATGTAGGCGGTTGTATGCAATAATTAGGAACTATTATAAAAACAAATCCTACAAATCGTCAGGAATAAAATCACTTTGGTAAATATGTACCTCCTACCAATTCATATAACACATAAATAGAATCCACAATTTCCCTAACCACAATAGTATACCTATCACGACTGGGATCGTAACGGGATGATGGAAAAATTAATTAAAAATGGAGTCGTCACCAATCTTTTATTGGGTAGGGAAAATGATTCCCTTTAAAACGATTTTTAAAAAAATGGTCTGCGAACCAAGCAATGTTCAGGAGTCGATTATACACAATGAATGGTGAAAACTGAACCCCACAGCACCTCTGATGCATCCATTATAAAATGGTTACATTAAGTTAATTGTGCAAATTCAATATCCTAAACACTATTTGATTTACCGCCTAAATAAAGATAAAATAAAAAAAAAATAATTAAACTACAAATATTCACTAAATTAATAAAAACTAAACTATACAATTTACAAATTTGGAGGAAAATAAATACAAAAAAATAAATTAAATTAGAATATATACAGGTTTGGGAAGAAAACAAAGATTAAAATTAAATTAGAATATTTACAGGTTTGGAAAAAAAAAAGATAAAGATTATATTAAAATATTTATAGGTTTGGCTTGCCGTAAGTGCCTACGTATCCCTCAAGTGCAATAGAAAAGTCAAAGTCACCTAGTTCTTAAAAATATATATTAAAAAATAAAAAATAAAATAAAAATAAATAAATAAAATAAAATATTATTGCGTAATGGTTGATTTAAAAAAAATGATTTACCTAATTTTATTAAAACTAAATGGTTAGTTTGATTTTATTTAAAAATTATTTGAATAGGGTAAGTGAATTTATTAACGAGTCCTAATTGAAATAGAACATGGTACAATGCCCACAAAGTCATCTCAAGAAAAATTAGCCAGTGGCCGGGTACATGAGTTCTCGAGATCGTTAAGCGATGTTTATTTTATTTTATTTTAAGAGCAAGTCCTAAGTGGGATTGAACATGACAATAGTCCATAGAGCAATCTCAAAAGCTTGGTCTGTGGGTACTTGACCCCTCGAGACCACTAAGCGATGTTAATTTATTTTATTTTTTGAAGCAATTCCTAAATAGGATATTTTTAATTTAAACTCTAGATGTGATTGTTCATGACATTTTGATCACAAAGCAATCCCATAATAGGCTAATGAGTACATGACTCCTCAAACCCTCTAAACAGATATTAATAAATTTCTTTTTAATTTAAATCATAAATAAGATTGGTCATGGTATTAGGCCACAGAGCAACCCCAAATATGTTCGTGAATACATGACTCATCGAGCCTTCTAAGCAGATATTAATAAATTTATTTTTCATTTAAATCTTAAATGAGATTATATATGACATTAGGCCATAAAGCAACTCTCAAATAGGCTAGTGAGTACTTGACCCTTAAGACTACTAAATAATGTTTAATGATTGATTTAAGTAACTTATATTTTAAGATTAAAAAAATAAAAGAAAAAAAGGCTCGAAACGTAACGTCAAACTACATGTGACATAATGATAAAACAAACAAATTATTATTATGAAAAGAAAAACCTTATAGACAACCTAATGCTAAAAGGACGAGGAAAAAAAAACATATTAGGATAGTATCTATACAAAAATAAGGCACTGACCGCAAAGAGAATAGATCAAATGTAAACTGCATTTTATCAACCAAAAAAAAAAAATGTACACCGCATGTATCCCAATGCAATATGACTTCAATTGTAAACCCAACTAATATTTATATTGTTTACTGCTGGGACTTGGCCCAATTATTTTGATGCCTTGTTTACTACTTTCTGTTCACTCTCATACTAGTTTTATTCTTTAACTAACGATAACACCACGCACTAGGAAGCCAGCAGTGGAACACAATTGTATCATTGTACTGGAATTACAATTCAAGAGACAAATAAATCCTACAAAATTTATAACAATCAACAAATCAGCCCTCTGAATCGTACGACCCACGATAATAAATAAATAAATAAAATAACGCATTCGCCCCAGCCCACAATATCAATCCAGCATAATGGCTATATAGATCAGATGATACATCGGCACTAGCTATTACAAAACTCAGGTCAGAAGCAATATAATCAAGCTAATGATATTAAATATTAAGCAATGAAAGTAGGATACTGATATTACCCATAGATTCCTTCAACACCCAAGATGTGATGAAAGGTGGAATGAGCAGCCACAGGGTCGATGGGAGAGTCTATTAGTTGACTTTTTTCTCCTCTATTTTCTCTCAAAGTACTGAGCCCCCAAAAACGCAATGGATCTTTCTATCCAATTCTCCATTTTTTCTAAAAGTTGTTGTCACCTCTCGTTTTTTTTCTCTCCTATTGCCTCTTCTTTTTTCTTCTGTTTTTCTTAGTCTTTTATTTTTTTTTTGGCTTTGTTATTGCTGCTTCTCTTTTAGGGATTTGAAAGAGTGAGCTAAGGTTTTAACGATGAGACCATGGGTCATTTGAAACTTGGACCTTTTATCATTTATTGTCTTTCTTTTTTTTTTTTTCTTTAGTCTATTGGATTGTAACAAGATTAGAGACCTTCATTCTTTTCTTTTCTTTGCATCCTTGCCTTTTATTAACTAATAAAAAACACATTTTTAATTATTTTAAAATATGACCCGAACAAAATAAAATATTTACAATACCACAAATGACATACCAAATATCAGTACAAATATGGGAGTTTCATACTCATAAATCTCAGCTGATCAACTTATCACATAGTATATTTTGTCCCAAGTCTTAATTTCAAAAAAGTTTCAATTAAAAAATCAAATTTAATTACGTAAGTTTAAATATACAATTAAAAAATTTAAAATATAAATTTCATAATGCTAATTAAAGAGAATAAATATTGTTATTAGACCCATAACATCATATATTATTTTTCCAACAAATATTTTAATTGAAAAATAATAAAATATCATAGATAATTAAGAATATTCCAAATAAAAGAAATTTCTATCAACAGAAAAATTCTAGAAATGTTATCAGCTCTTAAAAAATTCCAAGTATGTTATCCATAATATATTAAACGATAATTTCAGATTTAATTATCAAAAAGTTTAGCAACACTAGAAAAAAAGAAGCAATAGTTGCTAACTACCAAAATAGCAAGTTAATGTTTAACCAAGTTCGAACCGCTAAAAGTTCGAACCTTAGCGCTTGAAATTTTTCATTAAGATTTTTAAAGCTTCTGCTAAATGGGCCACACCAGCATTTTCCTTAGATTATCAGAACAATTATCATACTATATAAATAGTATGAAGCAAGTATCATCAATGAATAGTATGAAGCAAGTATCATCAATGCATAGGGCTCGTAAGAGTGATTGGGGCGCTATCATATAAATCGCGTTGTAGGTTCGATCCGCAGCTGCTGCATAATTAGAGTATATTTGGTTGAATAAACATCTAAATTGATTATTTAAAGGTATAAGCGACATTAATTTAGTCCTTTAATAATTTTTAACATTAAAATAGTCATTAAATATAATTTTTTTTATATCAAATTAGTCTTTTAAAATTAATTTTTAATATCAAATTGATCTTTTTAGAGATCAATTTAATATAAAATATAATTAAAAAATTAAACTAATGTCACATATATTTTTAAAAGACGAAATTAGATACTTACTCTTGTTTTTTTTTAATTTTATTTAACTATCTTCTTCCTCTAGCGGTCAACCCGCGGGTTACCGGGTTCCGCCATTGGAGGTGTCCCCAAGCTCCATTCTTTCAATTTTTGACGTTTGCTGATTCACTTTTCTTGGGTTTTACATCAAAGAATAAATTTCTAACACAATCCACTCAAAAACAACTTGAAATACAAAGATTTGAATCAAATGTCAAGAAGATTTGCGCAGAAAACAAAACACACATACCTGGTTATGACAATCTTGATTTTTAGCCTTTTTAAAACTTTTTTTCACGCGTGATGTAGACTTTGATTCAAGTGAAAGTAGTGTGTGAGCGTAACCTACATGCAAAATGTACAAAGCAATCAAGATTCAATCCATGAATGATTCAGAACATCCAAGGCGCTGTTTTGAACCCGAGGTGGGGATTTTATTAGTTTTAGAAAGGATGATTAATTATATGAGTTTAGTTTGTAAGGAACAATAGTTGTAGAAAAGAAAATTTTATTGATGGAATGAGATACAAGGCTATTAGTATTATAGTCTTGATGGCTTTGGCTTTGGTTTTGGCTTTGGCTTGCCCCAAATGTGCAAGTGCCTTGCCTATTTATAGTAATTCTACCTCCTTAATGGACGGTAGAGATTAAGCCAAGTGTACGGTGGTGATGAGGTTCTAGAACCTTCCCACCTCCTTACTCTAAGATATTTACATACAACCTTCTAGAGCTTTATAGAGAATCTTGGAGTCTTCTCCAAGAGTCTAGAGACTTCTTAGTGCCTAGAGTTTTCTAGAACCTTCCATAAGATTCTAGATTATTCCAAAGTGTTCTAGAATATTCTATAAGGTTCTAGAATGTTCTAGAGTGCTCTAGAATGTTCTTCAAGGTTTTAGAATATTCTGGAGACTTCTAGATTCTTCTAGCTTTCTCTCCAAGCACCAACCATTGTGACTTGACTTTAGCTTGCTGCTACTCTTGAAGATTCTAGAATGTGCATCATTTTCTAACACTCCTCCTTGATGCACATTTGTGTAACTCCAAGGATTTCTCGTAGTAGTTCAAACCTTTGACTTGGTAATGCTTTAGTGAAGATGTCTGCAGCTTGCTCCTTTGTATTGCAGTATTTGATTTCAATCTCTCCTTTGCATGTTGCTTCTCTGACAAAGTGGTACTTAATTTCAATATGTTTTGTTCTGCTATGGTGTACTGGGTTCTTAGTCATTGCAATTGCAGACTTGTTGTCGCAGAAGATCTCAGTTGGATCATTTTGTCGTTCTCCCATATCTTCAAGTATTCTTCTTAGCCATATCGTTTGATTTGTTGTCATTGTTGCTGCTATATACTCTGCTTCTGCTGATGATTGTGCAACAGTGTCTTGTTTCTTGGATGCCCATGAGAAATATCCTGAACCTAGTGTAAACCCGTAGCCAGAAGTGCTCTTCATGTCATCCACAGATCCAGCCCAGTCACTGTCCGTGAACCCGATTAACCTCGAATATGGAGTAGGTTTATACCATATTCCATAGTCGACTGTGCCTTGCAAGTATCGTAGTATTCTCTTTGCAGTTCCATAGTGTACTTGAGTTGGGCTTTGCATATATCTTGATAGTAGGCTTGTCGCATACATTATGTCTGGTCTAGTAGCTGTGAGGTAGAGTAGGCTACCAATGAGACTTCTGTACTTGGAGGCATCTGCTTGTCCTGAACCGTCTTCTCTCCTTAGTTTTTCATTTGTTACTAGTGGAGTTGCCACAGTTTTGCAGCCGTACATCTTGAACTTCTTCAAGAGGTTTTGTGTATATTTCTTTTGGAAAATGAATATTCCATCTTTCTCTTGCTTTATCTCTATGCCGAGGAAATAGTGCATCAATCCCAAGTCACTCATCTCGAACGTCTTCATCATATCTTTCTTGAACTCTTGAATCATCTTCTCATTATTTCCTGTACAGATGAGATCATTCACGTACAGAGAAACAATGATCCTGTCTTCATGTCCTTGGGTCTTGATGTATAATGTTGGCTCACTCAAACTCCTCCTGAATCCTTGATTTGTGAAGTACCCATCAATGCGACTATACCATGCTCTAGGGGCTTGCTTGAGTCCATATAATGCTTTCTTTAATCGTAGTACCTTGCTTTCTTTTCCTTCGATCACAAACCCTTGTGGTTGCTCAACATAGATTTCTTCTTGTAGATCTCCATTGAGGAATGCAGATTTTACATCTAGTTGATAGATCTTCCATTGCTTTTGTGCTGCTAGCGCAACTAGTGCTCTTATTGTATCTAAGCGAGCAACAGGGGCGAATGTCTCTGTATAGTCTATACCTGGTATTTGCGAGTACCCCTTTGCCACAAGCCTTGCCTTATGCTTCTGAATTGAGCCATCTGGATTAAGTTTCGTCTTGTATACCCATTTTACTCCGATGACTTCTTTATTTTCTGGTTTCTCCACTAGTTCCCATGTGTTGTTCTTCTCAATCATTCTGATTTCTTCTTCCATTGCATGCCTCCACTCTTCTTGCTTTGCTGCTGCTTCAAAACTTTCTGGTTCGATTATTGCGAAGTTGCACGTTTCATAGATCTCTTGTAGTGGTCTCGTTTTCCTTGGAGGAGAATTAGTGCTTGTTGAAGTTGATTGTGAAGATGTTGTAGTTGTGGAGTCTAGAGCTTCTCTTTCTTGTTGCTCTAGCCCTTCGTACTGTAATTGGGGAACTATAATGTTTCCTCTTTCTTCCTTTTCTTCTTGCCAGTTCCATGCGGCGTTTTCCTTCGAACTCCACATCTCGACTGATTATCAACTTCTTGGTTTGTAGGTTATATATTCGATAGCCTTTTGATTGCGAGCTATATCCGAGGAAAATTCCTTTTTCTGACTTTTCGTCGAGTTTACTTCTCTTTGCTGCTGGAATATGAACATAGCACATGCAGCCAAAGATTCTCAAGTGCTTTGCTGAAGGCTTTTGTCCACTCCAGGCCTCGATAGGAGTCTTGTTTTCTACTGCCTTAATAGGACAGCGATTTAGTAGATATCTTTCTTTGTGTATCGCATACTTAAGATATTTGGCAGGTTTTTATCTTTTAAGATTGAACGTGCCATCTCCATCACTGTTCTATTTTTTCTTTCTGATACTCCATTTTGTTCAGGAGCATATCCAACGGTCAATTGATGGTCCACTCCTTCATCTTCACAGAACTTGTCGAACTCTTTGGAGGTGTATTCTTTTCCTCGATCGCTTCTTAGCACCTTGATACTTCTCCCACTTTGTTTCTCCACATAGTTCTTATACTTCTTAAAAATTTTAAAGACTTCTGATTTTTCACGAAGAAAGTATACCCACGTCATTCTAGTGTAATCATCGATGAAGAGGATGAAGTACCTGTTGTTGCTAAGAGATGGAGTCCTCATAGGGCCACAAATGTCAGTGTGTACTAATTCCAACAACTCCTTGGCTCGCCATGCTTTCCCAGAGGGAAATGATTGACGATGTTGTTTGCCAAGTAGACAACCTTCACAGGCTTGGTTGATCTCTTTTATGTTTGGCAAATCTCTCATTAGTTGTTTCTGGTGTAGTATCTTTAACCCGTGATAGTGGAAGTGGCCAAACCTTCGATGCCAGAGCCATGATTCGTCTTCTTGTGCTTTTAAGGCAGTTTCCGTAGCATAGCTCCATTTGATTGGAAATTTTCTATTTCTCATTCTCACTTTTGCTATTTGAAGATTTTTAATTTTGTTATCATATATTGTGCAAGAATCTCCTTCAAAGTATAGGGCATAACCTTTCTCCATCATCTGGCCAATACTTAATAGATTCTGGGCAAGTTTAGGAACTAGTAGAACATCATGGATGAGCCTCGTACCTTTCTTGGTATTGATGGCAATTGTGCCTTTGCCACTTGCCTCCACCAACGTACCATCTCCAAGTTGAATTTCAGATCTTATAGATTTATCTATATTGCGGAATACGCTTTTGTCGCCAGTCATGTGATTGCTACAGCCACTATCGAGATACCATGTTTCATCTTTTATGTCTCTGTCAGCTTGGGATGCATAGAAGAGATTATCTTCCTTTTCTTTTTCTTCAGAGAAATTGGCACGGTGATTGATCTTTAATCTGCAGTCTTTCTCTATGTGACCAAATCTTTTACAGTTGCGGCACTGTGGCTTTCCTCGATGCCAACAATCCTTTTCCAAGTGGTTATTTCTTTTGCATATACCACATGGAGGATATTGTTTAATGTTTCCCTTTTTATTTTCCAAGCTTCTAGAATTTTCTACCCTTCTTGAATTTTCTTGTTCGTTTCCTCATCTATTTAGACTCTGAGACCTTATGTTGAGCTTAGACTGAAAAGCATTTTCCATAGAATCTTCATCACGACTAGCCAGTCTTTGCTCAAAAGCATGTAGTGAGCTGATTAATTCTGTTATTGTTAATGTCGATAGATCTTTTGTGTCTTCAATTGTAGACACTTTGGGATCAAATTTAGCAGGCAAGCTAATTAATATTTTTTCTACAACTTTTTGATCTGACAGATCTTCCCCGTAAGCTTTCATCTCACTTACTAAGCTCATAATTCTTGTATAGTAATTTTTTATTGTCTTAGAATCTTTCATTTTCATATTTGCATATTGTTTCCTTAGAGATTGGAGGAGCACAGTGCGTACCTTTTTATCGCCACGAAACTCTTGCTCCAATTTCTGCCATACTTCTTGTGATGAAGACACGTCTCTAATTCTTGAAAAAATTGACTTGGTCACCGCTTGTTATGGGAAGCAAAGGGCTATAGAATTTTTTTGTTGATCTTCCTTTAATTTTTTTCGCTCTGCAGCGGAAAGAGTAGATTGATTTTCAGGAATGACAAAACCATCTTGAACAATTTCCCACAAGTCTTGAGCTTGGAGAAATGTCTTCATTTGACTATACCAATCCTCATAATTGTCCTCAGACAAAATGGGGACTGGAATATTGATGGTTGAGATAGTCATGGTTATGGGTAGAACAATTGTTAGATGAGGTTTAGTTGAAGGCTAGGAATGCCACGCCCAGTATATGACCGAACGTAGCTCTGATACCACTATTAGTTTTAGAAAGGATGATTAATTATATGAGTTTAGTTTGTAAGGAACAATAGTTGTAGAAAAGGAAATTTTATTGATGGAATGAGATACAAGGCTATTAGTATTATAGTCTTGATGGCTTTGGCTTTGGTTTTGGCTTTGGCTTGCCCCAAATATGCAAGTGCCTTGCCTATTTATAGTAATTCTACCTCCTTAATGGACGGTAGTGATTAAGCCAAGTGTACGGTGGTGATGAGGTTCTAGAACCTTCCCACCTCCTTACTCTAAGATATTTACATACAACCTTCTAGAGCTTTATAGAGAATCTTGGAGTCTTCTCCAAGAGTCTAGAGACTTCTTAGTGCCTAGAGTTTTCTAGAACCTTCCATAAGATTCCAGATTATTCCAAAGTGTTCTAGAATATTCTATAAGGTTCTAGAATGTTCTAGAGTGCTCTAGAATGTTCTTCAAGGTTCTAGAATATTCTGGAGACTTCTAGATTCTTCTAGCTTTCTCTCCAAGCACCAACCATTGTGACTTGACTTTAGCTTGCTGCTACTCTTGAAGATTCTAGAATGTGCATCATTTTCTAACAGATTTCGTAAAATCAACCCAAAAAATCAAATTATTGAGCAATCAATCAAAACCAAAAGGGAATTCCTAAATCTTAGAAACAACCTATGAAGAAAATCATGCATCATCATAAGTGTAAAGTTGCTCAATTTAAAATTTTTCCTTAAATTTAAATTCTGAGTTTTGAACCTAAAATTTTAAAAAGTTAATTCTTCCTGATATCTTATTCATGCATATTATATATCTATAAATTTGTATTGATGAGCACTACAAAAGCCCCAAACACCTAGACCGAATTAAAAACTTTATCTACATGAAAATAAAATGGGGAATTTGAGATTCTTAAACCAAAAACATGGTTCAAAGATGATGATCATATAATTGTGACTTAAATTCATATAGGATAACTTTGATACCACATGTAAGATAAACTAAAGGCTATATATGAATTTAGAATACCTCCGTTTGTAAGGTAGATTGCTTATCTTATTTGTCATGATAATTACTAAGAGAATCTGTATGGGCTAGGTCTTCATCTCATTTTCTAAGTCTTAATACAATTCTTAATGGGTAGAGTTTGTGATCTCATGTCTAGATAGAAGAGGGGACCTAGCCTATATATAAAGTATGATACCACAACCCTAGTATAACCTTCCCATCATGGATCTACTGGGTTAGGCCTACACTAACAGCCACTTGCCACATTGGCCCAACAAGGTGTGAGAGATCCAAAATAATTTGATCACCAACATAGCCTCACCCTGTTTCTCATATGGATCGACCATCAACACGTTTTATTAAAATATAAAATAATATCAATTAGTGACAGTTGCCCGCCACATTGGCCCAACAAAGTGTGAGAGACCTAAAATAAATTGATCACCAACTTAGCCTCATCCTGTCTCTCATTTGGATTGATGATCAATCAATTTGAGACACTTATATTAGCTTTGTATTAGGCTTCATTAGATGTTTATTGTGCCCAATATTAGTATTTTAGATGAGTTTAATGTTGTTGGGCTTCATTGGGTTTTAATGTAAATGTTGGATAATTTTCGGATTTTGATGCATTTTGACCTTTCTTCCTTGGTTAGGCCATAACTTGGGACTCGGTGATCCAATTGAGGTGATCTTGGTGTCTTTGGAAAGCTAAGACAAGGATCTACAAGTTTCATGAAGAACTCAAGAGCTGGATCCGACTTCTAAGGGCCCAAAATAGCCTTGCAATACAGAGTGAGTTTGCTGTCACGGAACCATCTGGGCAATATGCACATATTGGACTATATAGTGGGTTATAGACCTCCTCTTGGGCTGAAACTTGGTCATTTGAAAGATAAGACCCATATCTCCAACTTCACTGAAGACCATTTTGTCAATAGATGTCGTTTTAGGCATGATAATGAAGCTACAAGTTGGTCTGAATTTGGAAACACGTTCTTCCAACCTAACTTGAGGTAGGTGCAGTATTTTTGGCATTTCTGGAGTTCTAAAAGTCCAAATGACATGATTCAAATTGGAGATTTTCAAGGAGACAACTGGCTACAACTTTCATGAAGGCATCCAAGCCAAAATGCACCGTCTAGGTGATGAATTTGAAGCAAGAAGTCAGATAAGAGTTGTTGACTAAAAGCCACCAACCATACACCAACCCACCAACCATGCATCAAGCTTCCATTTTTGACAATTTTCATATTCTTATAGCTTGTATTCAGATTATGTACATGTACAAATTGGCTTCTAGGATTAGTATAAATAGACCCAACCTCTTTGTATTAGAAGCATTCAATTTGGAAGTAAGTTTCAAGAAAGTTTGAGTATTTGTGAGAGTTTTCTTTCTCTTCTTCTCCATTCTCTTTGCAATTTCGTTTTTGTTCTTTAAATTCTGAGTTCTTCCTTCCCATCCATGGAAGGCTAGGCTCTCATAATCAATCCAAGGAATTAGCCATCTTGTTGTTTAATTTGGAGATCTTGTTTTGCTTGTTCATATTGCTTAATTGTTATTCAAGTTTCTCTTCTTCCTCTTTTGATTTTTATCTAGATTAAATTGCTTAATTTGATTTACATGTTGATGTGGTAATAGCTTTATTATCATGTATTCAAAGAGGATCATAAAGATTAAACAATATATTAAAGCTTTTTGATAGATTGTTTAACTTGGTTAAATTCTAGATCTTAAGTTAATCTATGTTGGATGGTGCTTACTTTATCTAACCTTGGTTAATCAAATCCTAGATGCTTATCTAGTAAAGAATTCTTGGATCATGTTAAGGCTTCTTGATGTGATCTAAGGCAAAGAACATAGTTAGCAATTAAGTGAATCCCTTGTGATCAATGATGAGTTAAACTCAAGATCGGTAAATTTCCTTGGATTGGTTGTTTCTTTAGATTTGTTTACAACTTTGAATCTCCTACTTTTATTAATCTTGTTAATCAACAACAAAACCCCCCTTTTTCTAATTATCTTGATCTAATTAAATCTTTGTTTTTGGATCCTTGAGAGACGATTCGGTTCATTCTCTATACTACAAATTAGTTTGTGAACCGGTTATTTTATTTGATAGGTCTCGACAACCTCTTGTCAAATTTGGCGCCGTTGTCGGGGATCCAAGGCAACTATTTGATCATTTCAAGATCCCATCTAACTCTAACAAATGTGTTTGTTTTGTTTTTGAAGCTTTTTCAAGTGGGATTCGGCTGAAATTGGATAAAGGGCATTGTGTCAAGAATTTCGGTTCGGGCATCTCTGATTGATCTGAATTTTGGTACACAAATGGAAAATATTATTCTGAGAAAGGCTCACTATATATAGTGAGGTCACCCTTATTTTTGCCAAATTCCATCGTTTAGACCACTTTTTCAATTTTTTAATATTTTTTATTATTTTGTTGGATAGCATTTGTGTGTAGATTTTATCCTGTGGTGGTTCCATAATTTTTAAAATTCATTTGATACTGTTTTTTATTTTTGTTTAATTTTTTGGAGTATTTGTTTTAGGAATTTTTAGTGTTTTAGTTGTTATTGCTTTTCTAATACCTTCTTATGAACTGCATGCTGTATGACTAGATCTGATCCTGGTACCTTGCATTCATTTGATCCTGAAATTGATAGAACATTTCATACACTTCATAGAATTCATAGGACTGGTAGTAGCATTCATAGAGCTAATAGAATTACTTCTGGAATTGGACTTGAACTTGACATTGCACCTAATCTTGTTGACTCTTTTAATCCTGTTGAGTCTGCTTCTGTTAGTACTTCAGTGTCTGATACTGAGTCTGTTGATTTTACTATGGCTGACTATAACAATAGGACCCTTAAGGAATTGGCTGCACCTGATGTGAATTATCAACCTTTGTGCATTCAATATCCACGAACTTAATGTTGATTTTGAGTTGAAATCTGGATTGATACACTTGTTGCCCAAGTTTCATGGTCTTGCAGGTGAAGATCCACATAAGCATTTGAAGGAGTTCCATGTTGTCTGCTCCACCATGAAACCTCATGGAATAGCTGAAGATCACATCAAGCTAAGGGCCTTTCCTTTCTCTTTGGATGGTGCTGCTAAGGATTGGTTGTATTACTTACAACCTGCTGCCATCACTTCTTGGAATGACATGAAAAGATTATTTCTGGAGAAGTTATTTCTTGCATCAAGAACTGCTGCAATAAGGAAAGATATTTGTGGCATAAGGCAAATCAGTGGTGAAACTCTCCATGAGTATTGGGAGAGATTTAAGAAATTGTGCTCAAGCTGCCCACACCATCAAATTAGTGATCAACTGCTGATCCAATACTTCTATGAAGGATTGATGCCAATGGAAAGGAGTATGATTGATGCTGCAAGTGGTGGAGCATTGGTAGATAAAACTCCAGCTGCTGCCAGAAACTTAATTGCAAACATGGCAGCAAATTCTCGGCCAATTTGGTACTCGAATGGGTCGCAACCGAGTAGTCAATGAAGTTAATACCTCTTCACATGCTGATCAACAAAGGGTGGAACATAGATTGGATGAACTCACTTCTTTGGTTAGACAGATGGCAATAGGACAACACGAACCACGTGTGCAAACCCCTGCAAGAGTTTGTAGCATATGTTCTAGTTCCTCTCACCCCACGAGATCGTGCCCCACATTGCAAGATGATTCTCGAGTTTCAAGACCAATCTGTGGTGCGGTGGTATATTTCTGGAAAGCCACAATTTCATCATCGGCAACAATAGAAGTATGATCCATTCTCCAACACTTACAACCCCTGTTTGGAGGGACCATCCCAACTGAGATATGGGAATGCATCAAATCGCGACCACCAAACCAAGATAGACCACCATTCCAAAGAAGCAAGCAAGGACAAATCGAGTTTCGACCACATGTTGGACCAAGTAGACCACCATTCCAAGAAGAAGGTCCTGTAACCACAAAATCTGAGCCCTCATTGGAGGATTTGGTGAAACAGTTGGCCACCAATAACATCCAGTTTCAACAGAGAACTGAAACCACCATTCAAAACTTGGAGACTCAAATTGGTCAACTTGCCACATCAATTCATGAATTAAAGTCACAGGGTTCTGGCCAATTACCCTCTCAAACCACTCCAAACCCTAAAGGCAATGTTAGTGCTATAGCTTTACGCAGTGGTAAGCAAATCAATGGACCAGTGCAGCAGATAATTCCAGATTCTACCCTTGACCCAGAGAAACAAGATTCTACATCAACTTCAAGTTCTGCAGCTAATTCAGATGCTGTAGCAAATTCAGCAGCAAATGATCCTACAACAGCCAAGCAGAAAACCGGATCAAATCGGCGATTGTGAGAAAATTCATGCAATGTAAAAGTGAACATCCAAAAAGTCGAGTTCCAACATTCCTCTTCCTTTTCCCAACCGAATGATACAAATAGAGGCATATGGTTGAAACTGACTTGGATAAGGAAATTATGGAGACTTTTCGGAAGGTTGAGGTGAATATACCTCTCTTGGAGGCAATTAAACAAATCCCCAAGTATGCCAAGTTCTTGAAAGAGATGTGCACCCATAAGAGAGGAAGCTAAAGGAGCACTAAAAGTGAGTATGGGGAGAAATGTCTCTGCTTTGATTGAGCCCAACACCTCCCAAATGCAAGGATCCGTGCACTTTTACCATCCCTTGCACCATAGGGCACCAACTTGAGTTCACTCATGCCTTGCTAGACTTGGGAGCCTCCATCAATGTAATGCCAAAGTCGCTTACACTTCATTGCATATGGGAGAGCTAAAATCCACTGGCATTGTCGGTCGGTTAGCAAACCGAAGCACTTTGCTCAACTGCGGGAGTGTTGGAAGGCGTTACGTTCGGGTAAATAATTTAATATTTCGGTGATTTTTATGTGTTGAATATGGAAGATGAATCTGCCTCTTCCCCACCCCCATTGATCTTAGGTAGGCCATTTTTGAAAACTGCTAAAACTAAGATTGATGTGCATCTTTGTACCACTTTCCATGGAATTTGGTGATGATATCATTCGAGTTTAACATTTTTGATGCCATGAAATACCCTTTAGAGGATCATTCTGTTTTCATTTTGATGTCATTGATTTCTTGGTTGATGATATGCATCTTTGATATGTTGGCGAGTTTCCTGAAATTGTAGGATACACCGATAGCATAGCTTGTGATACTTGTTCGCACCTTCGGACTTTTTGGTTGTAAACCTACTACAATGTGTCCACTGTCTTTGAGATTTCTACATACTTATCATGTCTTTGTTGTTAATTCTGCGACATTGATGATTACATTTACATTATTAATGGCAATGATGTTGTTATTAATGATGTTATCATTCATCCTGTTGCTAAGTGTGATTCTTTTGATTCCATAGGATATGATGATGTTGTTTTGCAAGATTGTGCACGGCTTGCGGTACAGTGCAATCGGCCGAGAATTTAGCGATTTAGTTTCGGTTCCAAAACTAGTCTTGTCGATCCCAACCACCCTCCATTGAACTTAAGCCCTTGCCCGAGCATTTGAAGTATGCATTCTTGGAAGAGGATGAGAAGCTCCCGGTGATAATGGCCAAACACCTCCAACTCCGAGCAAGAAACCAAATTATTGGAAGTCTTGAAGCAACACAAAAGGGCAATTGGTTGGACACTTGCGAGACATTCACTGGTATTAACCCCTCCACATGCATGCACAGGATATTACTTGAGGAGGAAACTAAACCGGTGAGACAACCCCAGGAGGAGGCCGAATCCTCTCATTCTAGATGTGGTGAAAAAGAAGTGACCAAGCTCTGCAGTTTGGCATTATCTATCCCATCTCTAACGACAAGTGGGTGAGCCGGTGCAAGTAGTTCCAAAGAAATCCGGGGTATTTGTTGTGGCCAACCGAGAAGAATGAGCTCATTCCAACCCGAGTGCGGAATAGCCGGAGAGTCCGCATTGACTACGGACGTCTCAACCAAGCCACTCGGAAAGATCATTACCCCTTAGTTCATTGATCGAATCTTTGGAATGGTTGGGTGGTAAGTCCCATTCTTGCTTTTAGATGGCTACACTGGATACTTCCAAATCCACATTGCACCGAGGATCGGGAGAAGACCACATTTACTTGTCCCTTCGGCACCTTTGCTTACGAGACGGATGCCCTTCGCCTCCTGCAATGCCCTGGTACCTTCGGTGCATGGTGAGCATATTTTTCGATTTCTTAGAGGAGTGCATGGAGGTATTTATGGATGACTTTACTTGTCTATGGTTCTTCTTTTGATTCATGTTTAGCCGACCTATCTAGAGTATCTTGCAAAGATGCATTGAGACTAACCTTGTGCTAAATTTTGAGAAATGCCATTTTATGGTAGAACATGGTATAGTTTTAGGCCATGTAGTATCTAGTAAGGGCATTGAGGTAGATCCTGCCAAGATTGATGTAATTACTTGTTTATCTTACCCCACATGCGTGCGGGAAGTGCGTTCTTTTCTTGGTCATGCAGGTTTCTACAGGCGCTTCATTGCCAACTTCAAAGAAGATTGCTCTTCCACTTTCCCACTTACTGAGAAGATGTAGAGTTTAATTTTGATGATAAGTACAAGGCGATTTTCAACCACTTGAAGCGAGGCCTTGACCAAGACCCCATCATCCAGCCCACTGTTGGACATTGCCATTTGAGTTAATGTGTGATGCTTCTAACTATGCGATAGGAGCGATCTTGGCACGAAGAGTGGGGAAAGCTTCTCATGTGATATACTATGCTTCCGAACTCTAGATGCTTTGCTCAGGCCAACTACACCACAACCGAAAAGAACTTTTAGCCATTGTTTTTGCTTTGGATAAGTTTAGATCATATTTGCTTGGTTCTAAGGTTGTTGTGTTTGCGATCATGCGACTCTGAAGTTCCTTTGGAAGAAGCCGAGAGGCAAAGCCCCGACTAATAAGATGGATGCTCTTGCTCCAAGAGTTTCACATAGAGATCCGTGACAAGAGTGGAGCGAGAGAACCTAGTGGCGAGATCATTTGAGCCGCATTGAAAGGGCTTGGATCCCTTCCCCTGCACGGGACTCCTTCCCGGATGAGCGGCTTATGCGGTTGCAAGGTAAGAACACCTTCCCTTGGTTTCTTTGATATGGTGAATTTCTTGGTTGCTACAGTTTTTCCCTCACATTTCACTCGTGCACAAATTTATAAACTTAAGAGTGAATCAAAATATTATGTGTGGGATGATCCATATCTGTGGCGATTTTGTAGTGACCAAATTATTAGGCGATGTGTGCCTAATCAAGAGTTTCATTATGTTCTTAGCTTTTGTCATGCATTTGCATGTGGTGGACATTTTGGGCCTCAACGCATACGACTAGGAAAGTTTTAGACTACGGTTTATATTGGCCTACCTTGTTTCATGATGCATATTTGTTATGTAAGTCTTGTGAACAGTGTCAGAGAACAGGGAACATTTCTCGCGGGAATGAGATGCCCCAGCAACCTCTACTGTATTGTGAAATCTTTGACGTATGGGGTATTGATTTCATGGGACCTTTTCCTGTTTCCTTTGGTTATGTTTACATTTTGCTAGCTGTTGATTATGTATCAAAATGGGTGGAGGCTAAAGCCACTCGGACTGATGATTCCAAAGTTGTTGTGGATTTTGTTAGATCCACAGTTTTCTGCGGGTTTGGAATCCGAGGAGCTATCATCGGTGATCAAGGCACCCATTTCTCATGCAGGAGCATGGAGGGATTGATGAGGAAATATGGCGTGTTGCATAAAGTTTCTACACCTTACCATCCCCAGACTAATGGTCAAGCCGAGGTCTCCAATAGAGAGATCAAGCGCATACTTGAAAAAACAGTCCAACCTAATCGGAAGGATTGGAGCATGAGGCTTGAGGATGCTCTTTGGGCTTATCGAACCGCTTACAAAACTCCAATCGGGATGTCTCCATATCGGATAGTCTATGGTAAGGCATGCCACTTGCCGGTAGAAATTGAGCACAAAGCATATTGGGCTGTGAAGCAATGCAACATGAATTTGGCCAGAGCTAGCATAGAGCGGAAGTTGCAGTTACAGGAATTGGAAGAGATCCGCCTAGATGCCTATGAGAGCTCCCGACTCTACAAAGAAAAGACCAAAGCCTTCCATGATAAGTTTATTCTTCGGAAGGAGTTTTCAGTTGGGCAAAAAGTTCTCTTGTTTAATTCTCTCCTTAAGTTGATGCCTGGTAAATTAAGGTCTAGGTGGGACGGTCCGTTTGTTGTCACTAACATTTTTCCTCATGGTGCAGTGGAAATTAAGAGTGAAGCCACCAACAAAGTGTTCAAAGTTAATGGTCACCGCCTCAAAATTTTTTATGAAGGAGCTCAAGAGAACCTCGTGGAGGAAGTTCAACTGCAGGATGCCCTCTACCATGATTGATCACTACTATGTTGAAAAAAAAAAGAAGAAAAAAAGGAAGACAAAAGAAAAAAAGAGAAGAAAAAAAGAAAAAAAAAAGCCACGATTAATGTCAATTGCTAGAGATTGAATCATTATTGGGGAGGACCCATCGCTCGTGCAAAATCTTCAATCACGCTGGCTAAGGACATTAAAAGTAGCGCTTCTTGGGAGGCAACCCAAGTTTTCTAACTCTTTCATCTTTCAACTTTGACTTATTTGCAATCACAGGAATCGAGACAGAAAATCGGTGCCAAGCGAGAAAATCTATCAGAGTTTGATTTTTCTGTCTTAATTTTGTTTATTTTTCGTTGACAGATGATTTTTCACCGGTTAAATGGCGGATAACGGTACTCCGTGAAAATCTTTTTCGGTCCCTTCAGTTACCCACAAACACTGAAATTTGTATATAATTTTACTCAATTTGTTTTTCTTCTTTCTTTCTTTCAAAATGGATAATCAGCTTGTCAACCTCATAGCGATTCCCTTCTCTCCCTCAAAATGCTTTAACTAACATTTATTATGCAAGGTTTGAGAGGTTAAGGATGCTTATGCACAAAGGCATCCTGCGGATATCTGTTTGGATAATCGAAGCAAAGGTCCAAATCACAGGAATTTTACGATGCTCTTGTTTCATATATGCCAGGGCTAGGCAAAAGTTCATATGCAAAAAAGAGAAGAGCAAAAAGGTTACGAGTCTGCTATAAATGTGCAAGGTGGACCTGTAACACAAAATGCAGATCAATTGGAATGGCGTCTATAAATCGACTTGATAAAATTGACTTCATTAAGGATGGCATGAGTAAGGAGTCTTTAGATAACATTCTATTGACTCTTGAGACGCATCCTAGTGGAGATGTGCAAAGAGTACTTCTCGATTTATGGCCAATATTCCAAGATGAACATAAGCGTTATAGTCTCGGGAATCTGACTCAAAAAGACCCTGTTTGCCAATTTTTAAGAAAATTGGATGGGAAGCCGACCATTGGCCCATAGAGAGCATTCAAGCCGTTACTGGACGTAAAACGAGAGGAATTTGTGAGCCACAATCACACCTCCTGTAAGTATTATTTTTGTTTTTGTTTTTGTTTTTGTTTTTCTTCTTGTTTATTAAAAAAAAAAAATTTTAAAAAAAATTCAAAGTAGCCGTATTCTTTTGAAATATGCATTGCATATTTTCAAACTTCTTCTGACACATATAGATTAGTCTTTTATCCTTGTCATGTAGCTATTATCATTGCTATACTTATTTTCAAACTTACCTGACACACGGTTCTACCCCTCCTTTATAGGTGCAATTATTACATTTGAGTTTTGATTCTTTAAATAATGCACTTTGCTCTCTTCAGATCATTGATAAGGTGAGAGTACAAAAAAAAAAAAGAGAAAATGGAAGTCACTTCAGTTCGTCAGATCAAGAGTGTTTGTGTCTTTTGTGGATCTAATCCTGGGAAAGATAAAGAGTTTGTAAATATTGCACACCATCTTGGTCGAGTGCTAGCTGAGAGAGAAATCCATTTAGTTTACGGAGGAGGTAGTCTTGGGTTAATGGGTTGTGTAGCAACTGCTGCACATTTAGGAGGTGGCAAAGTCCTTGGTGTCATTCCCAGTCCTTTATCTACCAGCAAGCCCATTGGAAAAACATTAGGGGATGAAGTAATGGTATTTTGCATGCACCAACGCATGAACATTATGATAGCAAATGCTGATGCCTTTATTGCCCTACCTGATGGTTTTGAAACATTGGAAGAACTCTTTCAAATTACGTCCACAGTCACGCAGTGAACTTTCACCAAAAACCCATAGGTATATTAAATGTTAATGGTTTTCATGACAGTTTGTTTTGTTTTCTTGATCATGCTGTAGAAAAAAGGTTCATCTCACAAGCGACACGTCAAAGTCTTGTAACTGCTGCAACTCCTGAACAATTGCTCGATCAACTCAATGCATTTGTACCACAACGTGATCCAGTAATGGCTCCACGGAATTGGGAACAAGGCGTGACAAAAAGCAAAAACTTGATTTGACTTTGTCTTTGTGAATTTTTGTTTTCTCTTATGGTTTTAGTTTTTGTAATTTTTCTTATTTCAGGCCCGATTTGCAGTTTTCTGGTAAGACCTTCTACACTCTACCTATCTTTATTTTGACATTGGGGACAATGTCTTTAATTAGTTGGGGGGAGGGATAGTTGACATTACCATGTACATAGTTTAGTTAAAAAAAAAAAAAACTAATCTTTATTGTTACTAACTTTTTAGATATATGATGGCATAGTAAGGAGTAGTTTTGCTCTTGAGACGCATCTTAACTTGCATTTCATAATAGGTCTTAAATCATCTTTGTTCTTGTATATATATTAAAAAAATAAAAAAATAAAAACACACACACACACACAATTTTGATCTTTTCAATTGATTTTGATACAAGCATGTGCTGAATCTGAGCTTAATTGATGATAAAAGTATGCAAAACAGTTTATAGTTGAATCATTTTCATGATATACATGTGTATATGATTGTGGATATTAGGAAGAAGGCATGGTTGAATTGAGTGAATGTTCCATACCTATGTGAGTTTTGGGCTTTTCCAAGTTTGATACTTACACTTGGTTATTTTCTTTCATGAGTGATGTTAATTATGAATTTATTTTCTAGAACTTGCATTGAATCGATTTGAGATTACATTGGTCTGTATATTGCATGAAAATGACAGAGGCATTTTTTCTTGACTTAGCTGCTTGGGCCAAATAAACCTACCTTGCATTTATCCAATATTAACTCCCTCTGAGCCTATTTGCCTATTCTTTGTTCTTAGCTCATTACAAGCTTTGAGTGAAAAACCATGTTTTACCTTACCTTAGGGAATGGGAGAGCATTGATTTTCTTATTGGAGAAGTTCTTTTGCTTGCAATGATTTAAGTGTGGGGGAATTGGTGTGCTGATACGAAATGCTTGGTACACAAAAAAAAAAACCAAAAAAAAACCAAAAAAAACAAAAAAAAAGAAAGAAAAAAAAATAGAAAAAGGAAGGAATGTGTGAAGAGAATGAGCATTTTATGGTTTTGGGTAAAAATTTTATTCTTTCTACTTGAGTTACTCCTCAATGCTCTTTTATTCTCTTTGGTTTTAACCTGCTATTATCCATATTGTTCCCTTCCTTCACCTTATAAGTTCCATTACAACCTTTTTGAAAGACCTCTTGATTTTTGCAATTTATTTGATCTAAGTAGTGGAGAATTGATGTATATGCAAGCCTATGGTAAAAAACTTTCATAATTTGACTGAGTTGAGCGTAAAAAATTAACCTAAACACCTTGTGTGATTTGAGTGTCACTTGTGAAGAATTTTACTCAATCTGAACATGCCTATTTCTGATTAAAGCATGATTATGCTATACTTTATTCTCAATTGATTTGATTCAACTATTCTTTGTTAAGCATACTTGACTTATTAATTATGGTTTATATTTGATACAATGTTTGTATTTAAAAAATTAGTTGAATTGATTAAATAAAATATTACATGTGTGTGGGTATCATCCTAGTAAACCCTCACGAGACTACAACTCGTCCACTAGGGACACCTAGGGGTTTAAAGGCTTGTGGCACATGCTAAGTGCCATCGTGTTTTCCTACGAAAATGGATTAGATTAGGTATAATCAGTTTTTTATGTTTTTAGTTTAATAATATGATGTTTCTTGTTTTTCTTTAGTTTTGTTCTTATGTGTTTTGCCCAGGAGTACAAAAGCTTAAGTGTGGGGGAATTTGATCAATCAATTTGAGACACTTATATTAGCTTTGTATTAGGCTTCATTAGATGTTTATTGTGCCCAATATTAGTATTTTAGATGAGTTTAATGTTGTTGGGCTTCATTGGGTTTTAATGTAAATGTTGGATAATTTTCGGATTTTGATGCATTTTGACCTTTCTTCCTTGGTTAGGCCATAACTTGGGACTCGGTGATCCAATTGAGGTGATCTTGGTGTCTTTGGAAAGCTAAGACAAGGATCTACAAGTTTCATGAAGAACTCAAGAGCTGGATCCGACTTCTAAGGGCCCAAAATAGCCTTGCAATACAGAGTGAGTTTGCTGTCACGGAACCATCTGGGCAATATGCACATATTGGACTATATAGTGGGTTATAGACCTCCTCTTGGGCTGAAACTTGGTCATTTGAAAGATAAGACCCATATCTCCAACTTCACTGAAGACCATTTTGTCAATAGATGTCGTTTTAGGCATGATAATGAAGCTACAAGTTGGTCTGAATTTGGAAACACGTTCTTCCAACCTAACTTGAGGTAGGTGCAGTGTTTTTGGCATTTCTGGAGTTCTAAAAGTCCAAATGACATGATTCAAATTGAAGAGTTTCAAGGAGACAACTGGCTACAACTTTCATGAAGACATCCAAACCAAAATGCACCGTCTAGGTGATGAATTTGAAGCCAGAAGTCGGATAAGAGTTGTTGACTAAAAGCCACCAACCATACACCAACCCACCTACCATGCACCAACCCACCAACCATGCATCAAGCTTCCATTTTTGACAATTTTCATATTCTTATAGCTTGTATTCAGATTATGTACAAGTACAAATTGGCTTCTAGGATTAGTATAAATAGACCCAACCTCTTTGTATTAGAAGCATTCAATTTGGAAGTAAGTTTCAAGAAAGTTTGAGTATTTGTGAGAGTTTTCTTTCTCTTCTTCTCCATTCTCTTTGCAATTTCGTTTTTGTTCTTTAAATTCTGAGTTCTTCCTTCCCATCCATGGAAGGCTAGGCTCTCATAATCAATCCAAGGAATTAGCCATCTTGTTGTTTAATTTGGAGATCTTGTTTTGCTTGTTCATATTGCTTAATTGTTATTCAAGTTTCTCTTCTTCCTCTTTTGATTTTTATCTAGATTAAATTGCTTAATTTGATTTAGATGTTGATGTGGTAATAGCTTTATTATCATGTATTCAAAGAGGATCATAAAGATTAAACAATATATTAAAGCTTTTTGATAGATTGTTTAACTTGGTTAAATTCTAGATCTTAAGTTAATCTATGTTGGATGGTGCTTACTTTATCTAACCTTGGTTAATCAAATCCTAGATGCTTATCTAGTAAAGAATTCTTGGATCATGTTAAGGCTTCTTGATGTGATCTAAGGCAAAGAACATAGTTAGCAATTAAGTGAATTCCTTGTGATCAATGATGAGTTAAACTCAAGATCGGTAAATTTCCTTGGATTGGTTGTTTCTTTAGATTTGTTTACAACTTTGAATCTCCTACTTTTATTAATCTTGTTAATCAACAACAAAACCCCCCTTTTCTAATTATCTTGATCTAATTAAATCTTTGTTTTTGGATCCTTGAGAGACGATTCGGTTCATTCTCTATACTACAAATTAGTTTGTGAACCGGTTATTTTATTTGATAGGTCTCGACAACCTCTTGTCAAATTTGGCGCCGTTGCCGGGGATCCAAGGCAACTATTTGATCATTTCAAGATCCCATCTAACTCTAACAAATGTGTTTGTTTTGTTTTTGAAGCTTTTTCAAGTGGGATTCGGCTGAAATTGGATAAAGGGCATTGTGTCAAGAATTTCGGTTCGGGCATCTCTGATTGATCTGAATTTTGGTACACAAATGGAAAATATTATTCTGAGAAAGGCTCACTATTTATAGTGAGGTCACCCTTATTTTTGCCAAATTCCATCGTTTAGACCACTTTTTCAATTTTTTAATATTTTTTATTATTTTGTTGGATAGCATTTGTGTGTAGATTTTATCCTGTGGTGGTTCCATAATTTTTAAAATTCATTTGATACTGTTTTTTATTTTTGTTTAATTTTTTGGAGTATTTGTTTTAGGAATTTTTAGTGTTTTAGTTGTTATTGCTTTTCTAATACCTTCTTATGAACTGCATCCTGTATGACTAGATCTGATCCTGGTACCTTGCATTCATTTGATCCTGAAATTGATAGAACATTTCATACACTTCATAGAATTCATAGGATTGGTAGTAGCATTCATAGAGCTAATAGAATTACTTCTGGAATTGGACTTGAACTTGACATTGCACCTAATCTTGTTGACTCTTTTAATCCTGTTGAGTCTGCTTCTGTTAGTACTTCAGTGTCTGATACTGAGTCTGTTGATTTTACTATGGCTGACTATAACAATAGGACCCTTAAGGAATTGGCTGCACTTGATGTGAATTATCAACCTTTGTGCATTCAATATCCTGAACTTAATGTTGATTTTGAGTTGAAATCGGATTGATACACTTCTTTGCCCAAGTTTCATGGTCTTGCGGTGAAGATCCACATAAGCATTTGAAGGAGTTCCATGTTATGCTGCTCCACCATGAAACCTCATGGAATAGCTGAAGATCACATCAAGCTAAGGGCCTTTCCTTTCTCTTTGGATGGTGCTGCTAAGGATTGGTTGTATTACTTACAACCTGCTGCCATCACTTCTTGGAATGACATGAAAAGATTATTTCTGGAGAAGTTATTTCTTGCATCAAGAACTGCTGCAATAAGGAAAGATATTTGTGGCATAAGGCAAATCAGTGGTGAAACTCTCCATGAGTATTGGGAGAGATTTAAGAAATTGTGCTCAAGCTGCCCACACCATCAAATTAGTGATCAACTGCTGATCCAATACTTCTATGAAGGATTGATGCCAATGGAAAGGAGTATGATTGATGCTGCAAGTGGTGGAGCATTGGTAGATAAAACTCCAGCTGCTGCCAGAAACTTAATTGCAAACATGGCAGCAAATTCTCAGCAATTTGGTACTCGAATGGGTGCTGCAACCAGAGTAGTCAATGAAGTTAATACCTCTTCACATGCTGATCAACAAAGGGTGGAACATAGATTGGATGAACTCACTTCTTTGGTTAGACAGATGGCAATAGGACAACACGAACCACGTGTGCAAACCCCTGCAAGAGTTTGTAGCATATGTTCTAGTTCCTCTCACCCCACAGATGCGTGCCCCACATTGCAAGATGATTCTGAGTTTCAAGACCAATCTGTGGCTGCAGCTGGTATATTTCCTGGAAAGCCACAATTTCATCATCAGCAACAACAGAAGTATGATCCATTCTCCAACACTTACAACCCTGGCTGGAGGGACCATCCCAATCTGAGATATGGGAATGCATCAAATCGTGACCACCAAACCAAGATAGACCACCATTCCAAAGACAAGCAAGGACAAATCGATTTCGACCACATCTTTGGACCAAGTAGACCACCATTCCAGCAGCAAGGTCCTGTAACCACAAAATCTGAGCCCTCATTGGAGGATTTGGTGAAACAGTTGGCCACCAATAACATCCAGTTTCAACAGAGAACTGAAACCACCATTCAAAACTTGGAGACTCAAATTGGTCAACTTGCCACATCAATTCATGAATTAAAGTCACAGGGTTCTGGCCAATTACCCTCTCAAACCACTCCAAACCCTAAAGGCAATGTTAGTGCTATAGCTTTACGCGATGGTAAGCAAATCAATGGACCAAAGGTCACAGAGATAATTCGCATTCTACCCTTGACCCGGAGAAACAATATTCTACATCAACTTCAAGTTCTCGGCTAATTCGAATCTTTGTAGCAAATTCAAGACAAATGATCCTACAACAGCCAAGCGAAAACCTGATCAAATCAGCGAGTTGTGAGAAAATTGATGCAATGAGAAAAGTGAACATCCAAAAGTCGGTTCCAACATTCCTCTTCCTTTTCCCAACCGAATGATACAAATGAGGCATATGGTTGAAACCGACTTGGATAAGGAAATTATGGAGACTTTTCGAAGGTTGAGGTGAATATACCTCTCTTGGAGGCAATTAAACAAATCCCCAAGTATGCCAAGTTCTTGAAAGAGATGTGCACCCATAAGAGGAAGCTAAAGGGCAATCGAAAAAGTGAGTATGGGGAGAAATGTCTGCTTTGATTCAGCCCAACCTGCCTCCCAAATGCAAGGATCCGAGGCACTTTTACCATCCACTTGCACCATAGGGCACCAACAGTTCACTCATGCCTTGCTAGACTTGGGAGCCTCCATCAATGTAATGCCAAAGTCGGTTTACACTTCATTGCATATGGGAGAGCTAAAATCCACTGGCATTGTCGGTCGGTTAGCAAAGCAGAAACCTTTGCTCAACCTGCAGGAGTGTTGGAAGACGTTGGTTCGGGTAAATAATTTAATATTCCCGGTGATTTTTATGTGTTGAATATGGAAGATGAATCTGCCTCTTCCCCACCCCCATTGATCTTAGGTAGGCCATTTTTGAAAACTGCTAAAACTAAGATTGATGTGCATGCTAGTACCCTTTCCATGGACTTTGGTGATGATATCATTCGATTTAACATTTTTGATGCCATGAAATACCCTTTAGAGGATCATTACATTTTTCATTTTGATGTCATTGATTTCTTGGTTGATGATATGCATCTTTGATATGTTGGCAGAGTTTCTGAAATTGTAGGATACAGCGATAGCATAGCTTGTGATACTTGTTCTGCCTGCTTCGGACTTTTTGGTTGTAAACCTACTACAATGTGTCCAGCCTGTGCTGAGATTTCTACATACTTATCATGTGCTGTTGTTAATTCTGCTGACATTGATGATTACATTTACATTATTAATGGCAATGATGTTGTTATTAATGATGTTATCATTCATCCTGGCGCTAAGTGTGATTCTTTTGATTCCATAGGATATGATGATGTTGTTTTGCAAGATTGTGCACGCGACTTGCGGTGCAGTGCAAATCGCCGAGAATTTAGCGATTTAGTTTCGGTTCCAAAACTAGTACTTGTCGATCCAAAGAACCACCCTCCATTGAACTTAAGCCCTTGCCCGAGCATTTGAAGTATGCATTCTTGGAAGAGGATGAGAAGCTCCGGTGATAATGGCCAAACACCTCCAACCCGAGCAAGAAACCAAATTATTGGAAGTCTTGAAGCAACACAAAAGGGCAATTGGTTGGACACTTGCGAGACATTCCTGGTATTAACCCCTCCACATGCATGCACAGGATATTACTTGAGGAGGAAACTAAACCCGGTGAGACAACCCCGAGAGGAGACTGAATCCTCTCATTCTAGATGTGGTGAAAAAGAAGTGACCAAGCTACTGCAGTGGCATTATCTATCCCATCTCTAACGACAAGTGGGTGAGCCGGTGCAAGTAGTTCCAAAGAAATCCGGGGTATTTGTTGTGGCCAACCGGAAGAATGAGCTCATTCCAACCCGAGTGCAATAGCCGGAGAGTCCGCATTGACTACGAGACGTCTCAACCAAGCCACTCGGAAAGATCATTACCCCCTTAGTTCATTGATCGAGATCTTTGGAATGGTTGGCTGGTAAGTCCCATTACTGCTTTTTAGATGGCTACACTGGATACTTCCAAATCCACATTGCACCGGAGGATCAGGAGAAGACCACATTTACTTGTCCCTTCGGCACCTTTGCTTACAGACGGATGCCCTTCTACCTCTGCAATGCCCCCTGGTACCTTCGGTGCATGGTGAGCATATTTTCCGATTTCTTAGAGGAGTGCATGGAGGTATTTATGGATGACTTTACTGTCTATGGTTCTTCTTTTGATTCATGTTTAGCCTATCTAGAGTACTGCAAAGATGCATTGAGACTAACCTTGTGCTAAATTTTGAGAAATGCCATTTTATGGTAGAACAGGGTATAGTTTTAGGCCATGTAGTATCTAGTAAGGGCATTGAGGTAGATCCTGCCAAGATTGATGTAATTACTTGTTTATCTTACCCCACATGCGTGCGGGAAGTGCGTTCTTTTCTTGGTCATGCAGGTTTCTACAGGCGCTTCATTGCCAACTTCAGCAAGATTGCTCTTCCACTTTCCCACTTACTGCAGAAAGATGTAGAGTTTAATTTTGATGATAAGTACAAGGCAGCTTTCAACCACTTGAAGCAGGCCTTGACCAGTACCCCCATCATCCAGCCACACCGACCGGACATTGCCATTTGAGTTAATGTGTGATGCTTCTAACTATGCGAGGGAGCGATCTTGGCACGTAGAGTGGGGAAAGCTTCTCATGTGATATACTATGCTTCAGAACTCTAGATCTTTGCTCGGAGCCAACTACACCACTACCGAAAAAGAACTTTTAGCCATTGTTTTTGCTTTGGATAAGTTTAGATCATATTTGCTTGGTTCTAAGGTTGTTGTGTTTTCTGATCATGCAGCTCTGACGTTCCTTTGGAAGAAGCCGCAGGCAAAGCCCCGACTAATAAGATGGATGCTCTTGCTCCAAGAGTTTCACATAGAGATCCGTGACAAGAGTGGAGCGAGAGAACCTAGTGGCGGATCATTTGAGCCGCATTGAAAGGGCTTGGATCCCTTCCTGTGCGGGACTCCTTCCCGGATGAGCGACTTATGCATTTGCAAGGTAAGAACACCTTCCCTTGGTTTCTTGATATGGTGAATTTCTTGGTTGCTACAATTTTTCCCTCACATTTCACTCGTGCACAAATTTATAAACTTAAGAGTGAATCAAAATATTATGTGTGGGATGATCCATATCTGTGGCGATTTTGTAGTGACCAAATTATTAGGCGATGTGTGCCTAATCAAGAGTTTCATTCTGTTCTTAGCTTTTGTCATGCATTTGCATGTGGTGGACATTTTGGGCCTCAACGTACAGCTAGGAAAGTTTTAGACTCCGGTTTATATTGGCCTACCTTGTTTCATGATGCATATTTGTTCTGTAAGTCTTGTGAACAGTGTCAGAGAACAGGGAACATTTCTCGTAAGAATGAGATGCCCCAGCAACCTCTACTGTATTGTGAAATCTTTGACGTATGGGGTATTGATTTCATGGGACCTTTTCCTGTTTCCTTTGGTTATGTTTACATTTTGCTAGCTGTTGATTATGTATCAAAATGGGTGGAGGCTAAAGCCACTCGGACTGATGATTCCAAAGTTGTTGTGGATTTTGTTAGATCACAGATTTTCTGCAGGTTTGGAATCCCGAGAGCTATCATCAGTGATCAAGGCACCCATTTTAACATGCTTAGGAGCATGGAGGGATTGATGAGGAAATATGGCGTGTTGCATAAAGTTTCTACACCTTACCATCCCCAGACTAATGGTCAAGCCGAGGTCTCCAATAGAGAGATCAAGCGCATACTTGAAAAAACAGTCCAACCTAATCGGAAGGATTGGAGCATGAGGCTTGAGGATGCTCTTTGGGCTTACCGGACCGCTTACAAAACTCCAATCGGGATGTCTCCATATCGGATAGTCTATGGTAAGGCATGCCACTTGCCAGTAGAAATTGAGCACAAAGCATATTGGGCTGTGAAGCAATGCAACATGAATTTGGCCAGAGCTGGCATAGAGCGGAAGTTGCAGTTACAGGAATTGGAAGAGATCCGCCTAGATGCATATGAGAGCTCCCGACTCTACAAAGAAAAGACCAAAGCCTTCCATGATAAGTTTATTCTTCGGAAGGAGTTTTCAGTTGGGCAAAAAGTTCTCTTGTTTAATTCTCGCCTTAAGTTGATGCCTGGTAAATTAAGGTCTAGGTGGGACGGTCCGTTTGTTGTCACTAACATTTTTCCTCATGGTGCAGTGGAAATTAAGAGTGAAGCCACCAACAAAGTGTTCAAAGTTAATGGTCACCGCCTCAAAATTTTTTATGAAGGAGCTCAAGAGAACCTCGTGGAGGAAGTTCAACTGCAGGATGCCCTCTACCATGATTGATCACTACTATGTTGAAAAAAAAAAAGAAGAAAAAAAGGAAGACAAAAGAAAAAAAGAGAAGAAAAAAAGAAAAAAAAAAAGCCACGATTAATGTCAATTGCTAGAGATTGAATCATTATTGGGGAGGACCCATCGCTCGTGCAAAATCTTCAATCACGCTGGCTAAGGACATTAAAAGTAGCGCTTCTTGGGAGGCAACCCAAGTTTTCTAACTCTTTCATCTTTCAACTTTGACTTATTTGCAATCACAGGAATCGAGACAGAAAATCGGTGCCAAGCGAGAAAATCTATCAGAGTTTGATTTTTCTGTCTTAATTTTGTTTATTTTTCGTTGACAGATGATTTTTCACCGGTTAAATGGCGGATAACGGTACTCCGTGAAAATCTTTTTCAGTCCCTTCAGTTACCCACAAACACTGAAATTTGTATATAATTTTACTCAATTTGTTTTTCTTCTTTCTTTCTTTCAAAATGGATAATCAGCTTGTCAACCTCCGCAAGCGATTCCCTTCTCTCCCTCAAAATGCTTTAACTAACATTTATTATGCAAGGTTTGAGAGGTTAAGGATGCTTATGCACAAAGGCATCCCTGCGGATATACGCTGGATAATCGAAGCAAAGGTCCAAATCACAGGGGAATTTTCTGATGCTCTTGTTTCATATATGCCAGGGCTAAGCAAAAGTTCATATGCAAAAAAGAGAATAGCAAAAAGGTTACGAGTCTGCTATAAATGTGCAAGGTGGACCTGTAACACAAAATGCAGATCAATTGTAATGGCGTCTATAAATCGACTTGATAAAATTGACTTCATTAAGGATGGCATGAGTAAGGAGTCTTTAGATAACATTCTATTGACTCTTGAGACGCATCCTAGTGGAGATGTGCAAAGAGTACTTCTCGATTTATGGCCAATATTCCAAGATGAACATAAGCGTTATAGTCTCGGGAATCTGACTCAAAAAGACCCTGTTTGCCAATTTTTAAGAAAATTGGATGGGAAGCCGACCATTGGCCCATAGAGAACATTCAAGCCGTTACTGGACGTAAAACGAGAGGAATTTGTGAGCCACAATCACACCTCCTGTAAGTATTATTTTTGTTTTTGTTTTTGTTTTTGTTTTTCTTCTTGTTTATTAAAAAAAAAAAATTTTAAAAAAAATTCAAAGTAGCCGTATTCTTTTGAAATATGCATTGCATATTTTCAAACTTCTTCTGACACATATAGATTAGTCTTTTATCCTTGTCATGTAGCTATTATCATTGCTATACTTATTTTCAAACTTACCTGACACACGGTTCTACCCCTCCTTTATAGGTGCAATTATTACATTTGAGTTTTGATTCTTTAAATAATGCACTTTGCTCTCTTCAGATCATTGATAAGGTGAGAGTACAAAAAAAAAAAGAGAAAATGGAAGTCACTTGATTCGTCGAGATCAAGAGTGTTTGTGTCTTTTGTGGATCTAATCCTGGGAAAGATAAAGAGTTTGTAAATATTGCACACCATCTTGGTCGAGTGCTAGCTGAGAGAGAAATCCATTTAGTTTACGGAGGAGGTAGTCTTGGGTTAATGGGTTGTGTAGCAACTGCTGCACATTTAGGAGGTGGCAAAGTCCTTGGTGTCATTCCCAGTCCTTTATCTACCAGCAAGCCCATTGGAAAAACATTAGGGGATGAAGTAATGGTATTTTGCATGCACCAACGCATGAACATTATGATAGCAAATGCTGATGCCTTTATTGCCCTACCTGATGGTTTTGAAACATTGGAAGAACTCTTTCAAATTACGTCCTGGTCACAGCAGAACTTTCACCAAAAACCCATAGGTATATTAAATGTTAATGGTTTTCATGACAGTTTGTTTTGTTTTCTTGATCATGCTGTAGAAAAAAGGTTCATCTCACAAGCGACACGTCAAAGTCTTGTAACTGCTGCAACTCCTGAACAATTGCTCGATCAACTCAATGCATTTGTACCACAACGTGATCCGATGTGGCTCCACGGAATTGGGAACAAGGCGAAGCAACAAAAAGCAAAAACTTGATTTGACTTTGTCTTTGTGAATTTTGTTTTCTCTTATGGTTTTAGTTTTTTTTGTAATTTTTCTTATTTCAGGCCCGATTTGCAGTTTTCTGGTAAGACCTTCTACACTCTACCTATCTTTATTTTGACATTGGGGACAATGTCTTTAATTAGTTGGGGGGAGGGATAGTTGACATTACCATGTACATAGTTTAGTTAAAAAAAAAAAACTAATCTTTATTGTTACTAACTTTTTAGATATATGATGGCATAGTAAGGAGTAGTTTTGCTCTTGAGACGCATCTTAACTTGCATTTCATAATAGGTCTTAAATCATCTTTGTTCTTGTATATATATTAAAAAAATAAAAAAATAAAAAAATAAAAACACACACACACACAATTTTGATCTTTTCAATTGATTTTGATACAAGCATGTGCTGAATCTGAGCTTAATTGATGATAAAAGTATGCAAAACAGTTTATAGTTGAATCATTTTCATGATATACATGTGTATATGATTGTGGATATTAGGAAGAAGGCATGGTTGAATTGAGTGAATGTTCCATACCTATGTGAGTTTTGGGCTTTTCCAAGTTTGATACTTACACTTGGTTATTTTCTTTCATGAGTGATGTTAATTATGAATTTATTTTCTAGAACTTGCATTGAATCGATTTGAGATTACATTGGTCTGTATATTGCATGAAAATGACAGAGGCATTTTTTCTTGACTTAGCTGCTTGGGCCAAATAAACCTACCTTGCATTTATCCAATATTAACTCCCTCTGAGCCTATTTGCCTATTCTTTGTTCTTAGCTCATTACAAGCTTTGAGTGAAAAACCATGTTTTACCTTACCTTAGGGAATGGGAGAGCATTGATTTTCTTATTGGAGAAGTTCTTTTGCTTGCAATGATTTAAGTGTGGGGGAATTGGTGTGCTGATACGAAATGCTTGGTACACAAAAAAAAAAAAAACCAAAAAAACAAAAAAAAAAAGAAAGAAAAAAAAATAGAAAAAGGAAGGAATGTGTGAAGAGAATGAGCATTTTATGGTTTTGGGTAAAAAATGTTATTCTTTCTACTTGAGTTACTCCTCAATGCTCTTTTATTCTCTTTGGTTTTAACCTGCTATTATCCATATTGTTCCCTTCCTTCACCTTATAAGTTCCATTACAACCTTTTTGAAAGACCTCTTGATTTTTGCAATTTATTTGATCTAAGTAGTGGAGAATTGATGTATATGCAAGCCTATGGTAAAAAACTTTCATAATTTGACTGAGTTGAGCGTAAACAATTAACCTAAACACCTTGTGTGATTTGAGTGTCACTTGTGAAGAATTTTACTCAATCTGAACATGCCTATTTCTGATTAAAGCATGATTATGCTATACTTTATTCTCAATTGATTTGATTCAACTATTCTTTGTTAAGCATACTTGACTTATTAATTATGGTTTATATTTGATACAATGTTTGTATTTAAAAAATTAGTTGAATTGATTAAATAAAATATTACATGTTTGTGGGTATCATCCTAGTAAACCCTCACGAGACTACAACTCGTCCACTAGGGACACCTAGGGGTTTAAAGGCTTGTGGCACATGCTAAGTGCCATCGTGTTTTCCTACGAAAATGGATTAGATTAGGTATAATCAGTTTTTTATGTTTTTAGTTTAATAATATGATGTTTCTTGTTTTTCTTTAGTTTTGTTCTTATGTGTTTTGCCCAGGAGTACAAAAGCTTAAGTGTGGGGGAATTTGATCAATCAATTTGAGACACTTATATTAGCTTTGTATTAGGCTTCATTAGATGTTTATTGTGCCCAATATTAGTATTTTAGATGAGTTTAATGTTGTTGGGCTTCATTGGGTTTTAATGTAAATGTTGGATAATTTTCGGATTTTGATGCATTTTGACCTTTCTTCCTTGGTTAGGCCATAACTTGGGACTCGGTGATCCAATTGAGGTGATCTTGGTGTCTTTGGAAAGCTAAGACAAGGATCTACAAGTTTCATGAAGAACTCAAGAGCTGGATCCGACTTCTAAGGGCCCAAAATAGCCTTGCAATACAGAGTGAGTTTGCTGTCACGGAACCATCTGGGCAATATGCACATATTGGACTATATAGTGGGTTATAGACCTCCTCTTGGGCTGAAACTTGGTCATTTGAAAGATAAGACCCATATCTCCAACTTCACTGAAGACCATTTTGTCAATAGATGTCGTTTTAGGCATGATAATGAAGCTACAAGTTGGTCTGAATTTGGAAACACGTTCTTCCAACCTAACTTGAGGTAGGTGCAGTGTTTTTGGCATTTCTGGAGTTCTAAAAGTCCAAATGACATGATTCAAATTGAAGAGTTTCAAGGAGACAACTGGCTACAACTTTCATGAAGACATCCAAACCAAAATGCACCGTCTAGGTGATGAATTTGAAGCCAGAAGTCGGATAAGAGTTGTTGACTAAAAGCCACCAACCATACACCAACCCACCTACCATGCACCAACCCACCAACCATGCATCAAGCTTCCATTTTTGACAATTTTCATATTCTTATAGCTTGTATTCAGATTATGTACATGTACAAATTGGCTTCTAGGATTAGTATAAATAGACCCAACCTCTTTGTATTAGAAGCATTCAATTTGGAAGTAAGTTTCAAGAAAGTTTGAGTATTTGTGAGAGTTTTCTTTCTCTTCTTCTCCATTCTCTTTGCAATTTCGTTTTTGTTCTTTAAATTCTGAGTTCTTCCTTCCCATCCATGGAAGGCTAGGCTCTCATAATCAATCCAAGGAATTAGCCATCTTGTTGTTTAATTTGGAGATCTTGTTTTGCTTGTTCATATTGCTTAATTGTTATTCAAGTTTCTCTTCTTCCTCTTTTGATTTTTATCTAGATTAAATTGCTTAATTTGATTTAGATGTTGATGTGGTAATAGCTTTATTATCATGTATTCAAAGAGGATCATAAAGATTAAACAATATATTAAAGCTTTTTGATAGATTGTTTAACTTGGTTAAATTCTAGATCTTAAGTTAATCTATGTTGGATGGTGCTTACTTTATCTAACCTTGGTTAATCAAATCCTAGATGCTTATCTAGTAAAGAATTCTTGGATCATGTTAAGGCTTCTTGATGTGATCTAAGGCAAAGAACATAGTTAGCAATTAAGTGAATTCCTTGTGATCAATGATGAGTTAAACTCAAGATCGGTAAATTTCCTTGGATTGGTTGTTTCTTTAGATTTATTTACAACTTTGAATCTCCTACTTTTATTAATCTTGTTAATCAACAACAAAACCCCCCTTTTTCTAATTATCTTGATCTAATTAAATCTTTGTTTTTGGATCCTTGAGAGACGATTCGGTTCATTCTCTATACTACAAATTAGTTTGTGAACCGGTTATTTTATTTGATAGGTCTCGACAACCTCTTGTCAATTGACCATCAACATGTTTTATTAAAACAAAATAATATCAGGGGAAAAGTCCAATTTTCTCCCCCGAACTATAGTCCATGTGCACTTTGGTCTCGAAACTTTAAAAACGTGCAAAACGATCCTTAGAGTTTCTAAATTGTGCTAAACAATCCTTCCGTCTACTTTCCGTTCACTTACTAATGAAAATAGCACGTGAATGTCACGTGAGTGGTGTCTGTGACCCTTTTCCCCCTAGTCTTCCCATAAACCACCATCTGAATCCAACCCAACCATTTCTATCTTAAAACCACCATTTGTATCTGAATCACCTAAAACATCACTCCTTCCCCACCAAAACACCACGAAAGAAAAAAAACCTAGAAACACCATCTCGTCGAGCATTGGTGTTGTGAAGCCGAAGAAGAAATAATGAGTGGTAGGAAAGTGATTGATTTTGGGTCCGTGTGGAGCTCCTCGAGCATTGATGATATGACGTTGATCTGCAAATGTGACATTCCCTGCCGTCTTCAAACTTCATGGACAAAGAGAAACCCAAGTAGGAGGTTTTTTGGTTGTGGAAGGTATGGCTCTCCAAATTGCTTGCCTGGTATGACCCACTTGCAACAAAAATATTTGAGAAGGTTATCAATGGCGTTTAGGTTTTTGTCTTTCGTGGTTTCTAATGGGGCTTGCGTGGTTTCAGATGGAAATGGTAGGATTTAGATGTTGTTTTGCAGGAATAAGATCATACTTACCACTCACATGACATTCACGTGCATTTTCCATTAATAAGTGAATGGAAAGTACACGGAATGATCGTTTAGCACAGTTTAGAAACTCGAATGATCGTTTTGCTTGTTTTTTAAGTTTTGGGACCAAAGTGCACATGACATATAGTTCAAGGGAGTAAATTGGATTTTTCCCTAATATTAATTAGTGGCAGCCTATAATAAAAAATTATTCTAACATCATCGGCTATAGCATGTCACCTCAGCATGCCTATTTTGACTTGATTTAGCCTTTTTTGAGTTATTAACTTACTGTGTATTTGTATTAGATTTTATAAACATAATTTTGGATTAACTTGATTTTACAAATTTGATTTTAGTCAGAAATAGATTTGAGTGAAGTGATTTATGTTTGAATTTTTTTTATCTAAAACGTGATTTTGGCAGACTAAATCATGTTTGGATAATGTTAATAAAAGAATAAATAGTTAACTTAGTCCCTCAAAATATCTTTCACTTGTAATTTAGTCCCTGAATTTATTCTTATATACAAGTTAGTCTTTAAATTTATAAAACTCATATCAATTTATTGTTTATGTTATCATTGGTTGACCAAATTAAATGATGACCTAGTGCTGCATGGCACATTGCTAAGCCCTTCCTCTTGAGATACGACATTGTTTTAGCTTATTTAGCGTGAGTGATTGAGTGCTCTGTTGGTGTATGTTCTAGAGGCCAATTGAATATTGACCTTCCTGGTTACATTGTATCTTGTCGTTTATTATATATACATGAGGCATTTCTTTTATTGTGTTTTTTATTTTATCTAAATATGCATGATAAAGTCCTTAGAATAGTAAGTACAATGTCATGAGATATCAAGTATATGACTTGGTTGTGAGATCCTATTGATTATTTTCGGAACACTATTCTTAAATGTCCATAGTCAAATATTATTGTAAATTGGGACAACTATAATACATTGAGACTAGCATATGCGTAGACTGATGACCATATCTCACGAGTCATGGATATGAGATATTAAGTCTTCATATAGGTGCACATTAGAGTAATGATGTACTTGATTGACCCACCATGAGAACACTACATGGACCGTTGCGTGAGTGTCATGAGCGGTTCTCACAATGACAATGATGTATGTGGTCCTTTGACTTGAAGGCACTACTGTTCCCTACATGAGGAGTTGTATGACTTGATACCGTCAAACGTCCCCTATAACAAGGTGATTAAAAAGACGGTTATTGGACATACTACATGTAACACCCAGAAATTCCTGTTTTTAATTAAAATAATGATTTTCCCAAGTTTTGTGATTTATGATGATTTTTGGGAATTTTTCTGAGCTTCATTTAAAATAGGTTAATTTTCATAAACACTATGAGCTGATACGGGGCAGTTCCAGAAAATAAAAATAAATAACTTATATTTTCGGCCTGTAAATACCCTTGGTATTTATTAGGACCGGGGAAAGTCACGGAACTTGAATCTAATGCCAGATTCTTAATTTTTTCATTTTTGGAAATTTTTAAGTTTTGTTGATTTTATGTGTTAAACCGGGGTTATTTCGGATAATAAAATAATAATTTTTATGTTTTGACCAAAAAATACTCTGACTATTTATTAGGAACAGGGAAGTTTACGAAACTCAATTCCGGGAACATATTTGATCATTTTCCATTTTTAGGAATTTAATGATCAAATAAAATCTTCGGGTGATTTTGAATACATCCTATTGTTCATTGGACAATAGATACTGATCTTTGTCCATTGGATAATAGCTACTAAAAAATATCTCAAGGAAAATATCTATGGCATTTATGTGGATGGGTGAGTCATTTTGGTGAGTCATGAATGCATTAAATGACATGGTGAATCACCTAGGTGAATCACCTATATATTAAGGTTTCTTTTAATTACTTCATGGTCCTTACTTTTCTTTTATAAATAGCCAACTTCACCATTCACTTGAACTCACACCAAAACCTTCACTTCTTCTCTCTAAAGCTCACGGCCAAGAGCTCTTCTTCACCTTCCCAAACTCTTGCCAAAATTCTAAGTTAGTTTCTAGCATCCTAGTAGTGTTTTGAGAAACTTTGATGTTGTAAGTTTCTTGAAATACAAACTCTTTTCATGACTTTCAAGCTTGCCTAAATTTGAAGGAGCCTAAGGTAAAAATTCTTTCTCTTCACTTTTAAATTTCTATTTCAAAGTTTTAGATCATTGGATTGATCCATGATCATCTTATTCCATGTTTTAGAGTTTAAAAGTTATGAACTTGGTTCTATAAGGGATTTCGTTGATGGAAGAAGGATTTGATTGGTGGAAAGCGAAGGAACTTTCACTAGAGAGGATTTTGAACCAAGGTAAGGGGGAGATTTCTCTCATCAACCGATATGGTGGTGAGGAACTAATTTATGGTTTATATTTTATGCTTTCATGTTTTATGGTTGATATGTTGTGCTTTGTGCTTTATGATTAATGCTTTGGTTATCCTATGTGTTTTTATGTTTTGAGATATATGGCATGAACTTGTTATAATTCAATTATGATTTAGCTTATGTGTGAGTAAAATGATGTATGTGTGGATAAAAACATGGTTATGAGCATGCATATGTTTGGTTGGAAACCAATGAATCATGATGGAAATGGAAAAGTTTTGAAAAGAAACTATGTAGGAATGATATTCACTTTATTAAAGATTTTGTTCTTACTTTCGAAAATAAGTATATGGTTTAAAGGATTTTTCGAAAATAGGAGATAAAATATTTAGTAATGATTTAAAGATATTTTTCAAATAGAAACACTTTTGAAAATTTGTTTAGATCTTGAAAAGTTTTCTAAAGATTAGTTTAGATCTTGAAGTATTTACTAGTATCAAAATATCTTGAATTAATGCTTACTTTTATTTAAAGACTTTTATTTTTCAGAAAGTTGGAGAAAAACATTTTAGCGATGATTTGATGTAGAAATAAATGTTTTTCAATAGAAGTGATTTTTGAAAGATTTGTTGAAAAATCTCTATTTATATTTGAAACTTATTTTTAGCTCACATAGTGAGAATAAACTTGGAAATATTTTATTTAGTTCAAAATAGCTCAGTATTTGTGAAAAATGCTTTACGCGATTTAAATTTTACAGAAAATGCCTTACGCGATTAAAGAGTGATTTTAAACTGTTACGTGATTCAAAAATATTAATTTTTGAGTTACACGATTTGAAAAGCAGAAAAATGGTTTTACGCGATTGAAAAACGTAACAAAAATGTTACGCGATTTGAAAATCATAACCATAGTGTTACGTGATTTGGAAAAATGTTTTAGAAGCATCATAGGTTAAGAAACATCAGTATTACTATCGGGCCGACGTAGACTGGAACCTGGATAGGACAGTTGACGCTATTCTTAAAATGGTGGCTTGAATCCCAAGGGGATTGTGTTTTGATAAACCAATAATTATGGGTTCGTTGACCATGAATTATTGGGTTGATCATGATTAATTTAATAATTATGGGTTAGTTAACCATGAATTATTACATTAATTATGAGTGATTGCACTTTGCATGGATTAGTTGACCATGATATTGTGATAGTCTGTATGAGACTTGTTGTTAAGGCTTTGAGCCTAGGAGTTGAGCTTACACCTTAGTGCTGGTACGAATTGTGTAGTGAAGATCTTCAATGATCTTGAGGATGTCGGGGTGCGGAAACTCCACAGGAGGCCAGTTGAACTGTGTCGTGGTGATATGATTGCAACACACCGAACGATCCCGACCAGACACTATCCTATTCTCGATTGGTGGAGAGTGTTCTCGTGAGCTGTATTGCCAAAAGAAATGATTCTATAGCACTTTTGAGCAAATTGGAGGCTAATAAGATACAGAACATGTGCTCCCAATCACTCTCTCCGACTTGTTGTGTTTTAGCTCAATGGAGTAGGGGTCAATCATTGGATGATTGCATAGTTAGTTGTCATACTGTCACATTATCATGATGCATATTGATATGAATTCACCCATTGTTTGATGATATGATTATATCTGTTAATTCAGTATGAAACTGTATTATTTGCTATGTTAACTGTACTATTTATTATTAATTTACCCATTGCTTGATAACATGATTGTATCTATTGAACTATATAAAGTATTATATTTTCTACACTGCTTTATTGGTATTGATAGATGACGAGGATCTCACCTCTTTGTTGTATTGTTTTTGTATGTTTTGTATTGTTTTCTTTGGTCTTATGAAGACAACAAGGTAGCTAGTTTTCTTTCTGTGTTATGAAGACGACGAAGACATCAAGGAAGGATCTGTTTAGTTTGATTAAATTTCGTAGTGATTCTGACATATGGGGCGTCCACTCGATTACGGAATAATTAAGTCTTTAGAACTTTGGTCAATAAGATGATATACAGAGTTTGTAGACATTCTGCTGAATATCTTTTATGTATTTTGTTAAACAGTAGAATTAGATAGTAGAATCAGATATAAATACTTATGATGTGTATTCTTGAAATCTTTTTGAGTTATTTCTTTTCTGGTTATTTTATGTTATATCTGCGGAAAGAAATTTTAGAACTCATATTTTCATAAAGATAATATAAAAGGTTTTTTGAAATTTAACTTGAGATTCCGTTAAATGTGACATCCAAAGGAGGGTGTTACACTACAAATCATGTAGAGCGATGTGAGTGGCCTAGATAGGATTTGTTTCTCCTACATAAAAGGAGTGATATCTTCGGGCCCCTTGATAAAGTGAAACTGAAAAATGCATAGCTATGCTTGAATGAGTCAATATGAGATATTGATCTCATTTGTCTTAGTATGTTTACTTAGAGATTAAGAAACCAAATATTAAACTATATAAGGGTGACACGTTCCATGCATTGTGTTCAATTTAGATATATGGATAAAGGGACTAGACTGCACGGTAACATTGTTCACAGAAAGGTTATGTCAAATCACTGACATTTCTGTTACTTGAGTAACAATGATGTAAAAATTAGATTTTAGTATTACTGTCAACGTAATTAGAACTTACAAAGTCACACACTTTGAATGGATCGTTATTGAGGTTTAATAGTCATGAGATGAATTTAATTAGGAATCCAATTATGACTTGGGCTCCTAGATAACTAGTTGGACATTTAGTTAAACTAAATGGGCCAGCTGAACGGATGAGCCTGCACATAATTGTTACTTGAGTCAAATTATAAGCTGACACATCAATGCTCTTTATACTCACTGATGACGGATGCCCTAGTTATATATATGACATATGCATGTAGCAACCACATAAGAGAGACGACACACTAGAGAGATTTAAAATCATTTCAGAAACCCTGGCTGCCATTCCAAAACAATGATAGTGAAAGGAGTACCCCCTCGGTAGCTAGTACCATGGAGTGGAGGAGAGCTTGATCTCGATTCGTTCGTATGGATACTGTAGAGGCACCGCTCTTTGCTATGCTCATGATTGACTGCCTGTAAAGACAATCGTCTCTTCATAGAGGTAACTCCCTAAACACGTTTATGATTTTCGTATGGATCCTCGACTGAGTTTGAGATTTTGTTTTATTTTCCGTTGCATTTTCTGATCCCGAAACCCAACATGCTTCGTGTATGAAGGGGTTAAAGTTCACTAAGCTGAAACGCGGGACAATGTATCTCAATAGGAATGACTGGATAACATATTATGTGGTACTTAAAGTTACACATAGGAACTTAACATGCGTCAAAGAGCACCTTCTAACTTCGTCAATTAGAGATAACAAAAAGACTAAATTAATACGAGTTTTATAAATTTAAGGACTAACTCGCACATAAAAATAATTTCAGGGACTAAAGTGCGAGTGAGGATATTTTCGGTGACTAAGTTGCTTATTTTCTTGTTGATAAAAATTACATTTTGATATGTAATTACTGAGAGGGGTATGAGTTTTCTCTTAAGTTATATTGAAAATAAATTAATGTTAAAAATTTATTATAAATAAATTGATGGTAAGAATTTCTTTTGAAATTTAAGTTTGTTTAGATATTGTAAAATAAAGTCACTTTTGAACTATAATTATAGGGTAGAAGAGCATAACCCTGAACTTTAAGCCATTTGCAAATAACCACCACGAAGTGTCTAATTTAGTTTTTAAGCTAACTCAATTATTTAAATAGATTGTTTCATCCACTATCTGTTAACTCACTAACAGAAGTATTTACATGGAACAATCTTGATAGTCTACTTGTCAAAATCTAAGCAGTTAACATTATTTTTCTTTAAATCTGTTTAATAATTGTTTAAGAAATTAAAAAAAATTAAAACATAATAAAAAAAGGAAATTATAGCAGACATACCCTCTTCGTCCCTCTGAACCCTCCTCCAAGAAGGATCTATTATAATTTCCCTTTTCATGTTGCAATTTTTTAATTTTTTAAACAATTATTAAATAATTTTAAAGAAAAATAATGCTAATTGCTTAAATTTTGACATGTGAATTGTCAAGATTATTTCACGTAACACTTCCCTTAATAAATTAACAGAAGAATTGATGAAATTGTCTATTAATGAAACAATAAAATTAGTTTAGGAATTAAATTAGACATTTGTAATGGTTATTTATAAAAGGTCCAAAGTTCAAAAAGTTTCTATCCTCTTTTTTTAATTATTAAATTATACTTAAATATAATTAAAATAGTAAGATAATATTAATTATAAGTGTATTTTTATTAATACACACAAATATGTTTTTTCTTATCGCAAAAGCAATACAGTTGACGTGCTAGAATCAAGTTTCTTTAGAAGATGACAAACATATTTGCATCGCGTGAGGCAATTTTGAGCAGAAAACAAGGCTTTTAGGTTGGTCAAACACCAAACCAAACATACTCAATTGTCGGAGTAGACATCTCGTCTACATCACTTTCTCCTCTCTTGCATATGACGACTCATTTTACTACTTGGAGCTCGGAAGTTTCTCTTCATTCGACCTAAATGCTATCGTGGGACAAAGTTGTTTTTGATAACGAAAACATTGCAGTCTTTTACCTAAGGTTAGCTCAAATATTAACTGAGATGGAGTATAATTAAGTACCAGAATGTCATACGTTGAATTCGTAATAAATAAAAACAATTTTTGTTTTTTATACTAGTGTTTCAACTGACGGGTGAAATAGGGTTTTCCAGAAAGAAAACATTGCATCCCTAACAACACTTCTTCAACTTGACATGGAGAAGATTTTTTTTCCCTTCTAAATATGGCTACGGTTTCAAGAACCGTCCTAAAAGAAAAATAACACTACAATTCATTTTTGTAGTGATAGTTGAATCCAATCAGGGTCTTCAAAGAATTTGTCAAAGTCTTGGAAATTGATTACTTGAATGATTCATCTGGGCACGACTCAATTAAAATTGGGATGACATTATATATATATATTTGAGAGAGAGAGACACACACACACACTCACACGCACACGTACACTTGCTTGGAACTTATAGCTCTTTCTGAAATTGAATTAGTTTACTATGTTTAGGATTTTTGAATAGGAATGCAATTGCAATGAATGCTCCAAGCAAGCTTCTCTATGTAATATTTAGCTATTTAGTAAGAAACTAGTTGTTACTGCTCTTAAAGAAAAACAAGAAGATGAGCAAACCTGTGGCTTTGCCTAAACCTTTCACTCATTTGAAATTGATGTATGAAATGACGGAAATATTTCTTCCACTTTGGGTAATATAGTACTTCATGGGTTCTATGGGATACCATTACTATGTCATAGCCGCTATAGATCTTGGTCATTCTCTATCATCACTTTTTGTAGTTAAAGGATAAAGTATCCTGCGCACTACGGCAGCCGTTCAAAATTTCAGGTGAAAAATGGTCCAAGTTACCGGCGTGGCGTGCCAATGATAAGTCACACACAAAAGCTTGAGAACACATGCAATAGAACTTATCAGAAACTGTTGCAGCCAAATGACAAGTAAGTATCTCTACACTGTGGAGCTGCAGAGACAAAACCCCCAAAAACCCCACATGAAGAAAGCTACTGAAAGGGAGAGAGAAGAATCTGACCAATTTGTCTTTTGTGCACAAACTATTATGGCAACACCGAGCCAACTTTTGGGAATCTAATACTCCCTATAGTCAGATAGATATCCATGCCAACCACCACACTACAGACTACACCATACTCTTTGTATCTCTGCCCCACCCCTTATTTTCCCAACAACTAAGATCGTGTGAAAGGTTGCGTGGCTTTAGGATCCATTTAATAAAACGCCTTCTGATATCTCTCTCTCCAGTTTATAGAAAATGAATAAAATTAAAAACCCACGTGAGTGATATATAGAGCTATATGTGGTAAAGATATGTATATTAACTGGATCAGAATCTAGTACGGTGGTCTGGATACTGTGCTACTACTAAAATAGTGAGTCTGCTTTATTTAGGAGCGTATGGTGTTAATTAACTATTTCATTGGAGGTAATAGATGAGTTTGGAATCACTTTATGCAAATCGAAAGCTATTCCTCCAATTTTTTTACACATATGGTTAAGGAAATTGTTAAGGGGATTGTGAAGGACAGTTTTTAAAGAAAATAGAAAAGATCTTTCGGAAAAAGACCCTACTAAACCCTTTCGCTCTTATTCTTTCTCAATGTAAGTGGTGTTATACAAATCAATCCACGTCACATTTGAGGTGTTAAAACTATAGAGCAACATAAGCAAAGATTCAAACAGATAAAAGCAGGTAACCTAAGAGTGTGGACTTTTTTGTTCTGTGCCATTTTGCTTGAATTTGATCACTTCGCCAATATAGCCAAAAGGATTTGACTTCTCTTTTTAATTTCAACAATGATAAATGCATATTATTATTTTTTACATTATTTTTATATTTGGTTAACAATAAACAATTTTTTTTGGTTAATATAGTGTATCATTTGATTAATGAGTTTTGGTAATCAATTACTCACGGACTTAGTTAACAATGAACAAATTATTGGTTAATAAAGTATATAGTTTGGTTAATATATTACTAGCTTATAAGTGATTAGTTACCAAACTTATTAACCAAATGATGTACTGTATTAACCAAAAATTTACTCATCGTTAACCAAATACAAAAGTAGTATAAAAAAATAATTTATATTTATCTTTTTCCTTTTAATTTTGCCACTGTAAACCCTAACTAGTTTTTTTTTTCCTTTTTTGGTACAATAAACCCAAGCTTGTTCTGGCTTCATGTAGGGTGCTTAAAGATCCAAAATGCAACTTCTAGTATTCAAATTTCAGTGCACTGACTGTGATTGTGTGTGTGTGTGTGAGAGAGAGAGAGAGAGAGAGAGAGAGAGAGAGAGAGTCAAAGATTTTGTGTTGTAATCATCAGTGGTTAGTATGTCTTTTTACGCATACGAAAATGATATTTTAAGGACAGGACAATAAACAAGGAACAAAGGAAACAGTAAAGAAAAAGTAAGTTTGGGTGGCAGGAAAAAGCATTAAAGGGCCAGAAATATAAAAAAGAAAAAGAAGACAGTGACAGTTTGCCTGGTAGACTTGTTCAGATGTTGAATGGGCCCTCTTCTAGCCATGAGCTGATGTATGACAAAAGGGATCCTTTCCCCTTGGGCTAAAATTGAAGGGGAAGACAATTATCTCATGGACCCACATACATGGCCCCATCAAACTCTTCTACGCTGTACTTGAATGAATTCACTTCACTCAACCCACAGCAAATGATCGTATTTTGAGGAACGAACATAATTTGTTTAAGAAAAGTGTAAATTACATTTTATTATAATGATATTTGTTAAAATGTCTATCAATTTTAAATTTAATGATAAATTATATTCTACTTCATTTTTTTATCTTTAGTTAAAGGTTAACTTAACATTGTTAAATATTTTATAAAGAAAAGATAAAGTAATTTATTATTAATTATTAATGAAATTTTCTAAAAAATTATTAGTAAATTATATATTACAACAACAAAAATTTAAATTTAATCTTATGATTTCTTCTATAAAAAATTAAGGTGGCTTTTATATAAAAATAAAAGGAATGAAATTTGACAACTCTTATGAAAAGAAGTGGACGGGGATAAATGGGTGCAAGCACCTTATATGTATTATTTTATCACATTCTATTCTTAAAGATTAACGTCAGAAATAATTGAGTTACAAGCTCGTTATAATATATGTATTATTTTACTTTAACAAATAATTGATATATTATGTACAATTTCTTTTCAAGTTTTGTTTTAGTTGTTGAGTCATTTAGATCAACTCGATCTTATAAGAAAAAAAATGTTACCAATTATTTTTTCTATATAAAGACATAGATTATTATAACATGTTATTGCTGATAAAGATAATAAAAATATTAGTTTAAGTGTGTATTTACTTAGATCTCCATCAATGAGGTGGATATGAAGATATTTTTTTTTTCAATGAGGGCAAGAACAATTTTTTTTTATCACTTTTACATTTTTATTAAAAATCAACTTTGTTTATTATAGAAGAAGTTATTAGATTAAATTTAAAGAACTTTTGTAGTAATATAGAGCTTACTTATAATTTTTGTTAGAGAAGCTTGATAATAATTAGTAATAAGTTAGTTTAATTTGTTCTTTTAAAAATATTTAACGGTATTAAGTCAATTATTAATCAAAAATAAAAAAAAATAAGGTAAAATATAATTTATAACAAATTTAAGATTTACTGTAATTTTGACAAACTCTAATATAGTGAAATGTAATTTAGTATAAAAATATTTTTTTCTTAGTTCTATTCTAACAACGTGAAAGCGACATAAGTTTTGGTTTTAGGCCCAATTGTTTAGCAAATGATTAGCACTGACTTCGATCCGCCATACGACGTCCAAAGGAATAGGAGAATGATGAATTTTACAATACATCATATAAAAATAAAATTATTATAATTTTGTTAAAAATTTTAATTTTTTAATAACCTAAAAGAATAAGTATAACTTAAAAATTACTTAAAAGTAAATATAACATAATATCTTTCCAAGTCTTTTGCTAAGATTAAGTACAATATTTACTATTATATAAAATAATTAAAAGAGATAATTTTTTATTTGTATTATATAATTATTTATTTATTTTTGTTAATACACATACGTATCTATGTGTTCTTTTTAACTATTTTTTTTCCAATATAAAGTAATGAAAGTGAAAAAATTATAATTTTACAGTTCATAAGCTATGCATTATTTTATAGTCATCTGATCTATATTAATTATACATGAAATTTTAATTTAAAACAAGGATGAGACGCAAGGTTGCTTTCGTATATAGACTAATAAAGTTAAAACAAGATTTAGCTGTAATCATTTTTAATTTCAAGACTATTTTTGGTAAGAATTCCTTGAGGTTATGGCTAGTCATTGTTTAAAAATCTCGTTCCTTAATGTTGTCCTACTTTTTCATGTTTACGTTGCTAAGCGGTCTTGATCAGCTTCTACTACTTTAATTAGACACAATGATGACTACTTACAAGGAGTATATTAAGTTATAAGTAAGTTTGAACTTAGTGGTTGAAGGACCTCTGTAATGTTAGGAGTTCGAATCTACGAATAAACACTTGTGGGAAAGAATAATCTCATTATCCCAGATGAAATTAGTCTTACAACTAAAGTATGTGAGGATACCCAAGCAAGAATATGATGATGACTATCCGGCTAGTCAAGATATTTGATTATAGAAAACCATATAGCAGATGAATCCTTTTTGTCCAACATACAATTAGATTAAAGACAACGCGTCGTAGAAAAAGCAAAGCCAAAATACAATATCTTGCAGTCGTATGTTATACTAAAAGCATGTAGGCATTGTTAAAATAAGTGTATGTTCAGCAAAGAATATTGCACCATCCAACTTTGGAAATAAATTATTAGCAGTGCTGCAGTATGTCACTGCTTGTAACATGCTTCAGATACTTTACTCTCCTGCTATATTTTTCTATGCATGATCTTAATTTAATACATCTGCTTCACTTATACACGTGATTTAGTTTGGAGACAGTTAATCTTTATTTATACAAGGTTCATATTCATCTAGCAGTTTCAAATTCTCTCTCACACACATATATACACAAACAAACAAGTAAAGAGAGAATTTTTAATTGAGTAATGCTTCTTGCACATAATTCTTTTATTTTTTTTTATCTAATTTGTGGGTTACAATAATGGGAGATAGTCCTCTTCTAACTCTGAATTCTGTATTTTGCTCTCTAATGCAGAATTTGACTATAAATACTATTAATGCAAAAGAGTTTGTCAACTGAGCGCGCATAATTCTTGAGTTGAGAACTTTGCACGCCTATACGAGTCACTCTTTTGAGTTCAATTGCCCCAATGTAAACCTTTTCAGTTAAACATAAATAAAGGCATTTGTATGCTTGTGAATATATGTGAGTGTAAGAGTTGCCTAATTATGTAGCATTATTTCTAATTGATAATCTAATCGTGAGGCAATCATGGTGGATCTTCTGTGTGTAGCCTCTCAATCAAGGTATATTTGACTGAAATTTTCTTACATAGTCAGTGTTCATGTTAGGCATCGCGGTTTTTATCCAAGTAAGCAAGATACATTTGAAAAAGCATGCAATGCCTATATTTGACACTGCTCATATAATAGTGCCTCATTTTCATCCAAGTCTGTCCAATACATATTAAACAAACTTACACATACTAACAAAGCATCTAATTTACATTGAAATCATTGGCTAAGGCAATTGGCAAGTCCAAGACTTTGGCTTTTTGGTGTTGACTAAATACCCCTGCATTAATTCCCTTCGGATTAGTAAGCGTTATGGTAAAACTTTTTTAATAATGACAATTTACAGAATTTGAACTTTTGGCCTCCTCTTAAGAGGGTCGAAGTCGCTTACTACTTCGACTAATCACTTGTTAGTATCTTTTACTTTGGCTTAGTTCAAGTTCAAGCGTACTTTTCCTTCCCTTTGTGTCCATAATTGCTGCTACCTATGTAGCCAAAGGAAAAAAGATGTAGGTTAATCATCAAGTTAGATATTATATAGTTGTTCCTTGTGATGTCAAAGAGCTTTCCCCAGCATTTAAATTTAAGGTAAATATCCAACTCAACAAATATATAGTCAATAATGAAAGAAAAGGAATCATAAAATCTAATTATCAGAATACGTTACGTCTCAATGTATATATGCCTCTTTCACTACAATTACAGGTTAATTTTAATGTAGAATTATGAAATGCGTATGTAGGGCACCAAATTAATTTGTTTCGGATGCAAAATCACTCGACATCATACAACTTCATTTTGTTCTCAAGGCTGACCTTGTATGTACCTGGAAATATAAAGTAAAAAGTAAATTACAATATTACAGTTTACCTCGTATTTAACTTAAAAACACTTTGTCTTCTGGTGGTATTAAATTTGACACTTTATCATCCTTTTGGTTTGTTTTGTTATCACGTAACTACCATGTAATGTTTTTTGCATTCATTTTTGCCATATAACAATCGAATCACTAGAAACAAGTCTTTTAGTTCTCACAAAGACCCTCCAGCATGCTAAGAATGTCAGATACAAATTAAACTCATGAGTGCGTAATTTGGATGAGTTATCATAACGTTTGGAATCAAATCTTTAGTGAATTCAATTCTTTTGAAATTTTAGTAAAAATATGTGTTGGATAGGGGAAATTAGTTTGAGCCTTTGAGGATTAGAAGGATGAATAAATAGAATGGAAAAATGATACCCAAATACCAAAAGGTGCAAAACAGAGTACCAAAAGTTTAGTTGGGTATCATTGCTTTCCTGAACGGAAAATCAAATAAAAGTGTCATTGTTTTATTGGGTGTCATTGTTTTATTGGGTGTCATTGTTTTATGTAGCAGATTTATTTGTGTTGGGAGTGATCTAATAGACAATAGAAATGTTGGGTCGGTTTGCATTTTCCAGAACTGTGAGTTTCCGTCTAAAGAATTTAGGCCAAAATGATATGACCATGATTGGATATGTTTGCTTCTTCATGTTTGTTATTGGGGTCTTGGTTTGTACCAATATTGCTTCCACTTATGAATTAATGATTGCTATTCTTGCCATTTTGGTTTATTGGGTGTCATTGTTTTATGTAGCAGATTTATTTGTGTTGGGAGTGATCTTATAGACAATAGAAATGTTGGGTCGGTTTGCATTTTCCAGAACTGTGAGTTTCCGTCTAAAGAATTTAGGCCAAAATGATATGACCATGATTGGATATGTTTGCTTCTTCATGTTTGTTATTGGGGTCTTGGTTTGTACCAATATTGCTTCCACTTATGAATTAATGATTGGAAGAAGAGGAAGAAGAATAGCCCTTAGGAATTAGGATGGCCCCTGACATGGAAGGATCTGTTATAGAAGGTTAACAAAATGTGTTATTAGCACAATGTAAAAAAATCAAAGGGTATTTTACACCGAGTTTAATTTTAATTCACTATTACACTGTCATCCAATTATGTATTGCCAAGCCATTAAAATAGTTTAACTATTATAACAATTACCTCAAAAGTCTAACACTTTTAATTATGTGTTAGTACATGATTGGATGGCATTGTAAAAAAACTTTACACTAATAATGGATTAAAATTAAATCCTTTTACACTCATTTCTAAACTATATGGGTATAAGTAAGTTGCACCATAAATATAGTTGAAACGGTTTTTTCGAATTTTAACCTTTTAGTTTTCGTCTTCTAATATTTATTTCACACAATTATGTGTAAATTATTTTTTATTTTAAAATTAATTTACACATTTTCATTTTCTATTTACTCAACCAAGCAGACCTTATATATATTTGTACATGTTAGGAGTAGTTTGGTCTCCTAATATCATATATTTAAAAATATTGTTTTTGTTAAGCATAAATTGTTTACATTGAGTATTTCATTATTAAAATACTTAAATACTAAATCTAAACAACGATATTTTGCCAGTTGTATATGAACATGTCGTGTACTAATAAATATGTGTACCATTTATTCTTCATAAGAATTAATCTTAAACAATTTTCAAATATCTTATCGATCGAGTCTGAAGATATTATTTTTTATAGTAGCAAAACATTTGAAAAGGGAGAGTTGAATCAAGTGTAATCAAAACGGAAATTTTCTACAATAGACAAAAATATTCAAAATATCAACAGAGATGAGTTGACTGGCTAGCAATAGTGAGTTACTGATAAATTATTTTTTAGACACTTATGTTAGCTTTGTACTTAGCAGTATTGGATGTTCATTGTGCCCAATATTAGTATATTAGCTGAGTTTTGTGTTGTTGGGCATCATTGGACTTTAATGTAAATTTTGATTAACTCTCGGATTTTGATGCATTTTAACATTTCCTCCTTGATTAGGCCATAACTTGAGCTTCAGTGATCCGTTTGAGGAGTTCTTAGTGTCTGTAGAAAGCTAAGACAAATATCTACAAGTTTCATGAAGAACTCAAGAGCTGGATCAGACTTCTAATGGTCCAAAATATGCCTGAAAGTCAGAGTGGGCTTGCTGTCGCTGGAATCTAAGCAGTGTGCAGATATTGGACCAAATCGTGGGCTGTAGGCCTTCTTTTGAGCTGAAACTGGTGCCATTGGAAAAATAACACACAAAGCTCCAACTTTACTGAAGACCATTTAATCAATAGATGTTGTTTTCGGTATAATTATGAAACTGCAAGTTGGTTTGAATTTGGAAACATGTTATGCCAACGTAACTTGAGGTAGGTACAATGTTTTTAGAATATCTGGAGTTGTAAAAGTCCAATTGACATGAAACCAGTATCGAAAGTTCAATGAGACAATTGTCTACAACTGTCATGAAGACACCTAAAGTTAATTCAGTGGAATGGAGGGTCATACAGATCATTGAAGGAGGCACATGAAATCTGGCAGAATATCAACTTTGCTTTTCTTTTGTAATTGTTTATCATTTGGTTGGTTAACATGGACCACTATATTTAACTATCTCCATTTTTTTACAGATTGCATTCATATTATCTTCAGTTACAAATTGACTCTAGGATTAGTATAAATAGGACCAATCTCTCTTGTAATTGCATCAATGGAATTTGAAGTAAGTTTGAGTATTTGTGAGAGTTTTCTTTCTCTTCTTCTCCATTCTCTTTAGAATTTCGTTTTTGTTCTTTATTTTCAGAGTTCTTCCTTCTCATCCATGGAAGGCTAGGCTCTTATAATCAATCCAAGGGATTAACCATCTTGATGTTTAATTTGGAGATCTTGTTTTGATTGTTCATATTGCTTAATTGTTATTCAAATTTCTATTCATCCTCTTTTGATTTTTATCTAGATTGAATTGCTTAATTTGATTTAGATGTTGATGTGATAATAACTTTATTTTCATATATTCAAAGATGATCACAAAGACTAAATAATATATCAAAGTTTTTTTATGGATTGTTTAGCTTTGTTAAATCCCGAATCTTAAGTTAATTTATGTTTGGATGATGCTTAATTTATCTAACTGTAGTTAATTAAATTCTAGATGCTTATCAAGTAGAGGATTCTTGGATCATGTTGAGGCTTCTTGATATAGGCTGAGCAGTGAGTTCTCTTGAAATGGTTGACTGAGTAGACTTATCTCCATCATAAGTATGCTCTTCCTTGGTCCTCTACATGCTTTTCTGGAACATGACTTTGATTGTAGCATTTTCATAATGAGACTTCTCATATTCTTTCATAAGATAGCTTCACACATTGTTATGCTTCTAGCGTTCTAGCTTTGTACAAGTCTTCTTTTCTCCCAATATGGGTTGGCTCATTGTAGTACATAATTTGAGCTACTCAAAATACTTTCTTTGTAATTTGAGGATTCATGTTTTCTTTGATAAATCTGCAATGCTACATGTCAATTTTGATCAAGTGCAAGTATACAATGTTATATATTACAATAATGTTTGGGATCATCATTAGAAATTAATCATTTTAGAAACCTTGGGCTAACAATTTTCTCAAAACTTTTATACTTAGAAATCTCATGTCTAGACATAGAAAATTAGAAATTTAGCACTAGGTAACATCATGTTAAATATATGAACATGCTTAATATAAGTTTCCCATGATCCAAGAAATTGGAAAAAAAGCGAGAGCCTAAACACTGCAAGGTAACCATAGTCCCGTATGTAGGCTGAGTTGTTCTGTCACATTGATTGTATTAATGAAAGAAAACCAGTGGCCAAACTTGATAAAATAACAAACTTACTTTGCACATGATATGATGTTATCAAACGTATAAGATTCTATACCTTATTCTCTTTTGCATGAAATGCGAAGAATCTAATAATGATGGTATCCTGAAACACCAAGGCATCATAAAACAGATCGATGCTGTACGTAATAGTATATAATGATGAAAGATACCATACATTATACGATTAACAAATGTAGCAGTGATTAATTAATCAAAATAGGCCTAGTATTGCGTGTTATAGGGTATGGAAGGTTTGGAGGCCCACGCAGCCTTTTAAGAGGGCCTCTGATTTTTGTTAGTTTGAGAGCAGACAAAAGCAGAGAAACTTCTTATCCTCTCTCTGGGTTTTCACACAAGGCCTTACACATGGAATCTCTTCAAAAGCCTAAGGCCCTCCCTTTGAGACTTTTGTCCCTCAATTTCCATCCTAATTGCTCAACCTATTCCACATCTAACCGCTTTACATTCTTATGTCTGGCATGTAAATCAACACTTTGTAATATACATGAATTTCAGGGGCAAAGTCCCAAGACTTTGATCTCAACAGTGGCCTATTTAGTTCACTGTCGTACCAAGCTGGTTTAGTTCATATCCTGTGCCATCCATTTCCAAAATTTCCTCTCTCTCTCTCTCTCTCTCTCTCTCTCTCTCCTATCATTAATCAAACTTTGCGATGGCTCCAATGAGTCTCCCACCTGGATTTAGGTTCCACCCAACAGATGAAGAACTTGTTGCTTACTACTTGGAAAGAAAAATAACAGGCCGCACAATAGAGCTTGAAATCATCCCAGAAGTTGATCTGTACAAATGTGAACCATGGGATTTGCCAGGTACATGATTTTCTATCATTATATATATGAACATTAGCAAGTTCTCCGTTTTAAATCAGATAATCTATTTTCATGGCTCCAATTGTTTTTAAATTTAAAAAACAGATAAGTCATTCTTGCCAAGCAAAGACATGGAGTGGTATTTTTACAGTCCACGAGATCGAAAATACCCAAATGGGTCAAGAACTAACAGAGCAACACGAGCTGGTTACTGGAAAGCTACTGGGAAAGATAGGCCAGTACACTCTCAAAAGCGCTCAGTTGGCATGAAGAAGACCTTGGTATTTTACAAAGGCAGAGCCCCTCATGGGATTAGAACCAACTGGGTTATGCATGAGTACCGCCTTATGGAATCAGTGCCTGCCACTGCTTCCTCAATTTTGAAGGTATATTTATGGTAGTTTCTTTCCATCTTCATCATCATAATCTTCCTCTTGTTTTTTATTTATTTATTTATTTATAAAGAAGAATATGTGTTTCTGAGTATTAGATTAATAAACAAGTTAGAAGCGCTTTGAATTTAAGTATCTGTCCAGAAGTAAATAAAACTAGGGTTTTGTAGAAAGGGAAGATACCAAATAAATAAGGGGAAAAAAAAAGCAAAGTTTGGTTGTCGTGTTAGTGTATACTACAATAAGGAAATGAATTTTTTGTTTATTTTAGAAGTCTAGCTGATAATAATTGAATGGGTGATATATAGAAGAAACCCTAAAAAGACACAAAAGTCTCCATAAGACCAAAGACCAAATCGTCATGTTTAGTGCTTGCTTTAATTAAGTCTATCCCCAAATTGGTCTATAACTAATAGAGGGTTTTAGGCATACTTTTTAAGATTGATCTGAACATATGGTCAATATCTGGTCTTAGAGTCAAGTTCACTAGACCAGTGACCAGACCCATAGTGTATCTTCGGCTTAAAAAAAAAACCCATCTATGTTTTGAACTGTCTTGTTCTACAAGGATGCGCATGCCTCTAATATTCTTTAATTTTCTTTTTCTTTATATATATGATTTGCAAACTTTAATCTTCTCCTCTTGAAGAAGAGTAGCTTATGATCAAAATCATAATGATGAAGATTTCAGATCCATGTACTTAATGTTGCATCGGACCCTTTTGTTTTTCTCACTAAAACAAAATTTATGTTTGTATGTTACTCTTTTGTTTTTTCATTCATTGCGTTTAAGCAAAAAAAGAACTTTGATCATGAAAAGCTAAGTATAAACTGTTTGACAAATTTTCACCACAACACAGGATTCCTATTCATTGTGTCGCGTTTTCAAGAAGACAATTGAAATGCCGGCCAAATCTAAAGAAGAAGAACTAGTCCAGGATGCAAAGAAGGAATCAATGTGGTTCTCAGAAGAACAAGTACTAAGGGATGACTCAAATGGCATTGAGATTTCAAGAGAAATGGAAAACACGGATGAGAAAGTTCTCAGTAATCATGAACATCCTAAATTTACACGCGATGCTTCTTCTTCTGATCTCACTCAAGGAACAACCAACGAAACCGGTATAGCAGACGATTTTCAAGCCCAATTTGCTTGTGATGAAGCAAACAGTGCAGCTAATTCGTACTCAATCGGAATGGATTTCTCCTCAAATATATTTCAGGTAACATTTTAAGATTTAAATTTCACGTATTCACTTATATAGACTTCATGATTGTTTTAATTTGTAGCGTAGTGCTAGTCACGTAGACGTGGCATCAATATAATGATTTATAGGAGATTCATAAAAAGCAAGTTGGGCCATGTCATGATCATTATTATAATGATCTGCCAATTTTTTTAACTTTTCCTTTTTCACCATGTCTATGGCATTTGTGTTCATGATGACTTGCTTTGCCAATTAAACCTGCATTTCCAGCAATATTCTGCTTTATGTTGCTGCTTTATCAATTTAAGGCTTCATTATCACACCTCAAATACTGCTATATGTCTAGATTTTACTACATGTGTAGTTCTTACTTCTTACATATATGGATCAACATGACCCCTTCCGCATACGCCTAACCAATTTTACTATTGATTTATGTGTTGTAAATAGTGGCCCACATAGCATATCTTTAAGTTCTCTTTCGATCTTAAAGTGACAAAAGTTGGAGGTATGATGAAGTTCATATCTTTTCATAAAGTTCACTTCTAAAATTCACTTAGACTGACTCTAATTTAGCTTTCTTCATCACTCCCTATAACTTCTTTTGACTGACTACTCAAAACGTTTCCCAAAGTAAAGATATCTTTCCTCCCCATTTTCCTCTTGGGTTGATACGTTTCAAAACTAAAGCATACATTTCAAACATCTCTGAGACATCTTTATCTTTAATCAAATTCTTTATATAAGTAACGTCTGGATCATTTCCCATTTTATCAAAAGCTAATTACTATTTTCTCTTCAAATTCTACATGAGAAAAGCGGCATCTGCGTCCCTCGATTAACATTAAACTAGCTTTACAATGTTCATGCTCGGCGGTGGCACAATGCATCTGATTGGAGACCTCATCAAGATCAAATTGCCTCTTTCTCCCTTCAATGCAAGTAGTTTTTATTATTTTCTTTTCAATTTATTTTCTTCATCAAAATTAAACCAAAAGCAGTAAAACCTGTACTCTTAACCCCACTCTTTTGTTGTACTTGACCTATGCCCTAGTGGTGCTTCAGTTCAAATTAAGCACGAGTTCATTTTAATCACTGCCATAACGATGTCTTCATAATGCATCAATTTATAGTATATTGACAATTAATAGAGTATTTATCTTTGGTGCAGGATCTAGAAATACCTATCTATGCAGGCATGCATTATCAAGTTCCATACCAACCTTTGGAGCTTGAAGATTTTCCTCAAATAAATTTAGCAGAGACTAAGTCAATGAAGCCTGAAATGACTGATGATTGCATGTTATATGGCAGATACAGGGACAGTATGAATGGAACACTAGAAGAGATGATCTCTTTGATCCACTCAAGATAACTCTGTCGAGCTAGAATGGTTATACTAACCCAAGTGAGACACAAACTATAGCACCACAATATTCATTGACACAAAGAAACTTGTGTTGGCGCAAATAACCAACAAACGGGGATTGTTTTTCAACCAGAAAAAAAGAGGCCACTTATATATATTATGTACTAAATAGTAGAATGCTGAGCTAAAGACGCTGGCATACAATTGGTTTTACCTTTTCCTTCCCCCCCCCCCCCGCCCAACCTTTTGTAGGGTGTTCATTTCATTATTTTTTAATATAATCTTACGTGTTGGTGTTCAAATCTCTTGGTCTACTTTGGAAAGCAAATGGATGAGACAAATATGCAAAAGTCATGTTTTATGTGTTTTTCATCTGTCGCTTATATACATTATTTAATATCATTTTTCAAACAAATATTCCTTTTTATTAATAGGAGTATTTAAGAGATATCCAATTATCTTATATCTCAGTATTAAGATGGCCATATTGATATCGCGACATTATGTTTTGTTTTTCATACAAATTTACAATTGTTATTTTTTTCACAGAATGCCTGAGAATGGAAAAATAACGAACATTGAAATGTTTCATCTTTTTCCATTATATTTAACGAGGTTTATATGATGCCTCATATGTTTATAGGAGCATATTATGCACGGGTAGATGGTCATTGAGGTTGAAGGGGGCAATGGCCTCTCCAATATTTTGATTTTTTTTTTTTAATTTTACAAGTATTGTTTTTTTTTTTTTGAAATAAAAAACTTGGTCCCCTTAACAACGTTGTTCTTTTTCCTTTGGCCCCCTCAGTAAAATGGTCTTGCACTGCCCCTCAAGTTGTTTGGTGAATCACATATTTTAAACATAACATTCATTCATTGTACAGATGTTGCTTGCTCTCTCAATTATATTTTTGCTGGATACAGCTCTCATTTAGCGTTTGTTTAATTTTCTGAGCATAGTTTGGTAACTACTGTAACTGTGTTCAAGATTTGTGTGATTCCAACTGTTACTGACAATACATTGAAAATAGTTATCAACAAAAAATTATCAGTGGTATACCCAATAAAAGAGTTGTCCCTATAAAAGCGTAGTGAAGAGAGCAACTTGAAGTATGGCATGATTCTAAAAAATATGGAAGATCGTGTTGTAACGAGTTTGCTAGTGTGCTAATTGTTATTATTGTTCTTGCCTAAAGAGGCAAGTATTGAAGAAACAATACTTGTAATCTAGCTTAGAGATGCTAGCGTGGAAGAAAGATTACATGTGAGTTTTAAAATCTTAGTTTTAGCTGGGGATTGGACTTGGGCATGTGGTTTGGCCAAACCAGTATAAACGATTGTGTTCAAGCTTTTCTCTTCTCTCAGCATTCTTTACTTAAGTTTCTTATCTTCTGTCTTAAATTGATTTTCACTTATGAAGTTTTAAACTTAAAGTTTACCAACAAGGCAACCCTTCTTGTCGCTGCATCTAAGTTCTTAACTTAAAGATTTTATAAGTTGCTTCTAACAACTTACTGGTTGTGAACCTACTTTTCATCCTACACAAGTGTTTTCAAACTGTTTTAACTAAGCAAGCCTTTGCTACTATTTACTTTGATTATTAATTGCTTATTTATTGACCCTTATCTCTTAGTTTTACAACTTGAGAAGGTTTATAATTGTTGGTGTATGCCCTAGAGGCCAGTTATATATTGACTTTATGGTTTACATTGTATGATGACATTTATTTAATATATGTGGCATTTCATTTATTGTGTTATTTATTTATATTAAATGAACATAATAGAGTCCTTAGAATGGAAAGTTCTATGCCATGGAATATCAAATATATGACTTGATAGTGAGATAACATTGGATAAATTGGAACGTTATTTTTAAATGTCCCTAATTAAGTATTACTGTCAATTAGGACAACAGTGATGCATTGACACTAAATGAGAAAGCTGCATATGAGAAGGATGACAATAATACTAAAATCCTATTTTAACAATACAAACAGTGAGCAGTATCTAGAAATACATCACTGCTACTTAAGTAACAAAAATGTTAGTGATTTGACAAAACCTCTCCATTAACAATGTTATCGTGCAGTCTAGTCCATTTATCTAGATATTTCAATTGAATACAAGGCATGGAACGTGCCACCCATGTATAGTTCAATATTTGGTTTCTTGATCCCTGAGCAGACATACTAAGACAAATTATATCAATATCTCATGTTGACTCATTTGAACCCGAAGATATCACTCACATTCCTCCGCATGATTTCCGGTATGTCCTGTTGGAACCAAAGACGTTTTCAAGAAACTAAGATTGGAAACAATTGTTTGTTCAAATTTATTAGACCTCTAAAATTGTTTTGAAGATAACAAAAGGATATTAATTTCAAAGAGAACAAAATAAGTTTTGAATAAACATATCTTTTTGATCAAATAAGAAAAAGTTAAAAACACATTCTTTGATTAAATTATACATAAAGTGTTTTGGACCAAAGTTTAGCTTTGCTAAAAGACAAAATCTTTGTTAAGCAAATGCGAGTCCAATACAACTTTCATATGCATGATTACATTATTGGATTGTCCACTGTTTGTCTCTGTTGTTTATTTCTTATAGCATCCGTCCAAGGATATTCAAAGACAAACAAAACAAAGTGTATTAACTGTTGATGGGATCTCTGACAAAAACGACTTTTGAGAAATCAAATATGTATGCTAGAGCTGACACTTCTAATGCCTACAAAGACTAGCAAATGAGGGACATTTTGCGTGTTTAGGAGAGTTAGAACTAAGATATCTTATTCCTCGCTATTGTTGATAACCAAAGCCACTTTTCAGAAAAAGATCAGCACGTTGTTAGTTCACTACATTTAATGTAACTCAGAACGGTAATAAATATTTCCGTTGGACGAAGAAGCTTACGAAGACCACTTCATGTGTTCACTACCTATAAATACAAGAGTCTTCGAAGAAGAAAAGCAAGAAATCAAGAATATCAATAATTCAAGACAAAATATTCAAAGCTTCATTCATTCTTAATATCTTTTCATTTTACTCTTGTAATAGAGTTTTACTTGAGCGCATTTCTTTTATTCTTATTGTGAGTTAAACTCAAGTGTTTTTAAAAACACCTTATTTTCTTTTGTTGTTTAGCGTGAAGAGGCCGTGTATAAAAGAATAATCGTGGGTTAGAACCTAAAGAGGTTTTAGAATACTTGTTGTAGCCTGAAGAGGCGTTGAGAAGAATACTTGTAAACTTTGAAAGTTTAGTGGAAAATCCTTCAGGTTGAAGGGACTTGATGTAACTCTCGGGTTGTGAGAGTGAACCAGCATAAATCTCTGGTGTAAGCTTTTCTTCCTTCTCTGTGTTATATATTTTATATACTAACATTTGGGGATTGATATTGTCTTTCATAACTAAACTTTTCTAAAAAGATAAGGTGTTCAACTTGCATTCATTTATTTCAGAAAAACTCTTTTTACGTCCATCGGATTGTAAAGAGTTTACATTTCGTCAATTCTCACTTACTTTATAGCAAAGTTATATTTTGAAAGATTGTTTTAGCAAAATTTTTCCAAATAGGTTAAGAAACACAATTCAACACTCTTCTTGTGTTTCAACTGGTTATTTCATTTGGTATCAGAGCTCAACCTCTTGGGTTGAGCATCTTGTAACATCCCTAAATTTTGATTCCAATCTTATTTCTAGCTTAACTAAATCATATGGAAGTCCTAGTGTAATTTTCTAGAATTGGGATAAATTGGGAATTTTTAGAAACCACCAAGAGTATTTTGGTCATTTTGCAGCCTCAGTGGCAATTTTGTGATTTTTCATTCAAATGGAGGGCAAAGTTGACAATTCAACTTCACCCCTCTTTTTTATGTTGGAGCTATGCATATTGGATGACCAAGTGGTCATCTACTCCAAACACTCTAGCTTTCTCCATAGCCAAGGTTTTTCCAAGCTTTCAAGGTCAAAAGTAAGTATTTTTACTTATCTTTTGGCTTAGGTTATTTGATGGTTATTGATCACCTTCATCTCTTCTTCAATCCTATGGTTTTAGTTTATTGGAGAACTCATGTTCATCTTTGAGAATCAAGAACACAAATTCTAAAGTTCTTGTATGATTTAGGTGTTTTGAAGGAAGTTGAAGAGGAAGTTCTCATAAGGATTTTGGTTGGTTTGATCTCTCCACAAACCTAGTTCTTGCCATATATGATTTCTAAGTGAGTGTGGGTTGATTTGTGATATGGTATGGTGTTATTTAGGGTGTGAGTTTAAGTTTTGAAGATAAGAGCTTCTATGTGTGAAAGTTGTTTTTGAATGTTTGGATTGCTACTTGTATTCAATGATATGGATGTATGAAAATGATTGGATTGCTACTTGTTATTCAATGACTTGAATGAATGATTGTTCTTGAACAAGATAAGAGGTATATGGTCAAAAACAGATTTTTAGTGAATGAATAGATTCACCCTAATGCTTGAATCAATTCCTAGCATTGAAAAAAAACACATGTTGTGAACTTTGTGAATAGATTCACTGAGAGACTCACTGAATAGATTTACAATATTGTGTGAATAGATTCACAGACTCATGAATAGCCCTGTGAATCGATTCACAATATTGTGTGAATAGATTCATAGACTCGTGAATAGTACTGTGAATAATACTGTGAATCGATTCACAATGTTGTGTGAATAGATTCATAGACTCGTGAATAGCACTATGAATCGATTCACAATATTGTGTGAATAGATTCACTGAGAGATTCATTGAATAGATTCACAGAAGCTTAAAATGATGACTTAGTACAATGTTGAGAAGTGTAACTAAGTGCATGTGTTTGGAAAGAATGAAGCATAATGCTTGTATGATTGTAAGTCTTTGATTGTTATAAATGTTATGTTATTGTGATATTGTCACTTTGAGCATGGTATGAATGCATTGCATTGCATATTGAGATGGTCTAACTGGAAGGAGTTAGTGTACAAAATGCGAGTGGTTACCTAACTGAAAGAGGTTAGATGAAAGAATAAGCATGGTATAAATAAGTACATTGCATAGTGAGACGGCCTAACTAGAAGGGGTTAGTGTACAATATGTGAGTGGTTACCTACCCGAACGAGGTTTGATGAAAAAGGTGTGACATAATACATTGCATATGCATAGTGAGACTGCCTAACCGGAAGGGGTTAGTGTACAAAAACGTTGAGAGTATACCTAACCGGAAGGAGTTAAATGGAAAGAAAAGGTGTGAAATGCATATGTATTCATAAACTCATTGCATACTTTAATTACAAGTTATATTCACATTCACTGGAAGTTGTTCTCACCCCTCTCTTTCTCAGATTCACAGGATAACCCCGGACCCTCTACGGGTTAGGTACGGAGGATTCTGTTGTATTATGATACTTGTATTTTGGTGGAGTTGAGCTCCGTGATGTATTTATAATATGTGGTGCATTACATATTACTCTGATGTAGATGTGACAATGATACTGATGAACTACTGTTGATGTTCTCAGTTCTGTTAATATTTAAGTGTGCTTAGTCAGGATAGTGTTTAATATACACTTGTATAATTTACGTACTCTGATATTATTTTGAATGAGATCGGAGATCTCCTCTGTGTGTGTGTATATATATATATATTCTGGTTAGTTTGAAATGATTGATTGGAATCTGCTATTTATTTTATGTCATTTGGTAACATACGAGAAACAAAGGAAACTATCGGATTTTCTATATAAGAAAAAAAATATTCCACACAAGACTTATGAGTTGGTTAATGATGTAGTAATAATGGGTCTTACACATCTAACAGTGCAGATGAAAAGATCCAGCACAACTATAGATGAAAAACGAAGGACAAGCAGTGAATAAATCACCTCTATTCAATGGAAACAACTATGACTATTGGAAGAAAAGAATGATTGCATTCTTCGATGCACAGAATATGAAAATTTGGGACTTAGTCCAAAATGGCTATCAAGTGCCTACAAATCCAGAAGGACAAAAACTCCCTCGACCACAATGGACGGAGGGACAACGGACTAGGCACTGGCTAAACTCAAAAGTCAAACACTATCTTATGTGTGCCATCACCAGATCTGAATATGACAAAGTTCACATATGTGAAACAACTACGGAAATATGAGACACTCTAGCCTTGACCCATGAAGGTTCTACTCAGGTCAAGGAATAAAAAATAAGCATGCTGGTTCATTAGTATGAGCTTTTCAAAATGGGAGTGCATGAGTGCATTGATCAAATGTTTGGACGATTCTAAACAATCAGCAACAATCTAAGATCATTGGGAAAAATATATGACAATCAAGATCATATTAGAAATTTTTTAAGAAGCCTTCATAGGCAATGGAGGCCTAAGGTCACAACTATACAAGAAGCAAAAAATCTTGCTTCCCTCTCTATGGAGGAACTTTTTGGCTCTCTAAAAGTTCATGAACTTGAATTACAAGAAGAGGACAATTCAAGAAAAGGCAAATCTATTGCCCTAAAAGCCCACAAAGGTAGTGCGTCCAAGGCACTCAAAGTTGAAGAATCTTCAGATGAAGCTGGATCATCTGGATAAGATGTCTCTGAAGGTGATGAGTTATCCTTCATCTCTAGAAAGATACAATCAATGTGGAGAAAGAAGGGTGGCATGAGAAGAAAACACTATGGACAAAGGTCTGCAAAGGACAAAGCTGAGACAAAGGACAAAAATCCTATCATATGCTACGAGTGTAAGAAGTCGTGACACATGAAAGCTGAATGCCCTTCTCTAAACAAAGATAAGGAGAAGAAAAGATTCTTCACTAAGAAGAAAATAGGACTATTGGCAACTTGGGAAGATTTTGACCTCTCTTCAACAGAGGATGAAGTAGAAGCAGAAGAAGAAGCAAACATATGCTTTATGGAAAACATGTCCTTTGATGAGAAAAAAGATGAGGTAACCAGTTCTGACTTTAATCTTCAAGAAACATTTGATGAACTATTAAATAATTCATCCATTCTGTTTGTTGACTACAAATTTCTTAAAAGAAAGTTTTCAAAACTATCAAAGGAATTTGAAAAATTGTTTCCAAAAAAGCAAGGACTCAAAATTTTTGTGATAAACTAAAAGCAAAAACCCTTCTTCTAAAAACATCCTCTAAGTCCAATACATCTGTTGAAGTTGAGAAACTTCAAATAGAAATAATGGAACTTATTGAGGATCTCAGTACATTTGTGGGTAGCACTAAAAAGCTAAACACATTGCTTAAATAATCTAGTGATCCTCATGATAAAATATGGACTGGGGTATCAACATACTGAGAAAAGTAATTTTCAAAAGACATATACTTTTGCAAAACACAAACTTTTTTGTAACATTTGCAAAAAGAAAGGACATACAACGTCCAAATGTTTTTACAAAAGGAAATCGAGGTATTATGAGTCTTCAAAAACTAACCTAAAAGGACCCAAAAAGATATGGTTACCTAAAAATATGATAATTCTTCTTGCAGATGTGCTTAGCAGCAGGAAGAAAACACTTATCATGGTACCTGGACAATGGTTGCTCACGTCACATGACGAGAGAAGAGTCTATGTTCCAAAACCTCAAGCATAAATCAGGTGGCTGTGTCACATTTAGAGGAAACCAGAAGGGTAAAATAATAGAGATCAATAAGATTGGTAAGCACCCTTTTCCTTCAATTGATAATGTGCTTCTTGTTGAAGGTTTAAAACACAATCAACTTAGCATAACCCAATTATGTGGCAGTGGATCTGATGCTTCCTTCAACAAAGGAGAATGTATAGTCAGAAACTTTGACAGATCCATACTCTTTACAGCAAAAAGGCAAAATAATCTTTATAAGATTGATTTGGGTGATCTTACAGAACATAATGTATCTTGCCTAGTGTCCATCAAAGAATAACAATGGATATAACACAAGAAGCTTGGTCATGCAAGCTTGAGGTTAATCTCAAAGCTGAACAAGCATAACCTCGTAAGAGGATGACCAAATCTTGTGTACAAATCAGATATTCTGTGTGATGCTTGTCAAAAGGGGAAACAAGTTAAAAGCACTTTTGAATCCAAAAATATTGTTTCCACTTCTAGGTTACTAGAACTGCTATATTTGGATCTGTTTGGTCCAACAAGAACAACCTCTCTAAATGGAAAGAAATATGGATTAGTTATAGTAGATGACTATACTAGATGGACATAAGTTATGTACCTAGCACACAAGGATGAGTCTTTCAAGGTCTTTTCTATATTCTGCAACGGGTTTAGAATGAAAAAGGCATGTGTATCAGTTCAATCTAAAGTGATGATGGATGAGATTTTGAGAACAAGAGCTTTCAATAGTTCTGTGAGAAAAGTGGTATTCTTCATAACTTCTCTGCTCCTAGAACACCACAACAAAATAGTGTGGTAGAGAGGAACAAGAGATGGCAAGAACAATGCTCAATGACAACTCAATTTCAAGACACTTCTGGGCTGAAGCTGTTAACACTGCCTGCTACATTTAAAACAGAATATATATCATACCTATTCTGAAATGACTCCTTATAAATTGTGGAAAGGAAGAAAACCCAACATTTCATACTTTCATTCATTTGGTTGTCAATGCTTTATTCTTAATACAAAATATTTATTAGGAAAATTTGATGCAAAAGTTGACTGTGGTATTTTCTTAGGATATTCTAAAACTTCATAGGCATACAGAGTTTACAACTCTCGTTCTTTGACTATGGAAGAATCTATCCATGTTAAGTTTAACGATAAAAAGCTTGATAAAGATTTATTAGAGCTAGATGAATCTTTTGCAGATTTAAATCTTGACAACAAAGACGAAGGTACATCAACTAAGAGCAAGAAGACATTGGACGATGAAGAAAAAGGAGAAAATGCAACAAACAATGTTCAATGAAGCTGACACTTCAAAACTTATCATCTAGAAAACCAAATCATTGGTAATCCAGATGACAAAGTGCGAACAAGGTCAACCATCAAAGAATATTCAGACATTGCCTTCATATCAGAATTGGAACCAAAGAAGATTGAAGAAGCTCTGTTCGACGAAGGATGGATATTGGCCATGCAAGAAGAGCTTAACCAGTTTACAATAAATGATGTTTGGATGCTGGTTCAAAGACCCAAGGACAAATCCTTGATCGGCGCAAAATGGGTTTTCAGAAACAAATTGGATGAAGATGGTAAGGTTGTGGGAAACAAGGCAAGGTTAGTTGCCCAAGGTTACTCACAATAAGAAGGTATAGATTTTACTAAAACTTTTGCACTAGTAGCTAGATTTGAAGCCATACACATTTTACTTTCATTTGTTCCTCATCATAGTATGAGACTCTATCAAATGGATGTAAAAAGTGCTTTTCTAAATAGCACAATAAATGAAGAAGTTTACGATATGCAACCACATGGTTTCGAGGATCAAAACTATCCAGAGCTTGTTTTTAAACTTAAAAAGGCTCTATATGGATTGAAACAAGCTCCTTGAGCTTGGTATGAGTGGTTGAGTACTTTTATAATGGAAAATGGTTTCTCTAGATGAAAAGTTGATACTACCCTTTTTTCGTAGAAACGTAAACTCACATTTTATTATAGTCCAAATTTATGTAGATAATATTATCTTTGGAGCTACAAATGAATCTCTTTGTGAAGATTTTTCCAAGTTGATACAGAAGGAGTTTGAAATGAGCCTAATGGGAGGATTAAAATTCTTTCGGGGTTTGCAAGTGAAGTAAACATTGGATAGAATCTACATTCATCAAACTAAATATACAAAGGAACTCCTGAAGAAATTCAAAATGGACGATTGCATAACGATAAGCACACCAATCCATCCATCGTCCACAGTAAAATTGGATAATAAATAGCAAAAGGTAGACCAAAAGGTATATAGAGGTATCATTGGAACACTATTTGACTGTGTGTATGATTATGGGAAATTGGGTGAAAATCGTGATTTAAGAAATTATAATAATATTTTAATAATTTTGACCGGCCCTGAAGACTCAGGGGAGCGAAAGGAAGAAAATACGAAAACTTGATTTTTTGCAGTTTCGGCTCCCCACAGGGGCATTTTGGTGAAAGGCCACATCCAGTGGCAAATTAGTAAAAATATTAGTGAGGGAGGACAATTTAGGAATCATTATGAAATTATTAAGGACATTCTAGTCTCTTCACACCTTAATGGCATTTTTGAGAATACCACTTAGTTGATGGACAAGTTAGGTCTAGTTGGGAAATGGTTGAGGGGCAAAGTTTTCAACAAAATTTCTTTCCCCCCTTTATGATTTTTCATGCAGCACCTTGGAGAGAAAAAGGAAGAGCTTCATCTTCTTCCTCCTCCATTGAAGCTCTATCTTCAAGCTTCCAAAACACCCACTTCCCTATCTCCATTCACATAGCTTCCTTCACAAAGATTACTCCCATCACCTTCCTCTACACTTCTATGGTTTCAAAATCTTGAAACCTCCATTTCCTTCCCCAAAACTGAAAATACCCATTGTCTAGAGTTGCTTGGATAGCTTGGGTCCTTTGAGAAGAAGTTTTGGGGGTGTCTCTTGAGTCTACTACCAAAGTTTGACAGCACTTGAAGCATGAAAATTTGGGAGCAAGGTTGCATTTTTGGAGGCTGATTGGTGCTTGTTGGAGGCTTCAAAGGTGGTGGTTTAGTGATCTAAATCACCTTAGGTGAGTGTGGGTTACTTGTAACTTTGGTATGGTGAAAGTTAGGGTTTTGAGGGTTAATGGGGGAAATCCAAAATGCTGATTTTTTATATGTGTTTTGATGCTTGGTTTGGTCTTATTAATAATGCAAAAAATGGGGGGGGGATTGGCTTAATCTTGAGATTTAATGCAACAATTTGTTAGGGGTTTGATGCATGTTGGGTTACATTGATAATGTATGCATGTGGTTGAGATTGATATAATTGGTGGATGGGTAATATGTATACATTGTTGGGTTAGGAATTTTGCTTGTTTCTTGGGTGTAGGGCACTTAAGGCTGCCTAGATCACGAACCACGACCTGATCGTGGTAGCCTCTGGCAAGTGGATTTCGTGTGCTGATTCGAGACCATGGTCATGGCCACTACCATGGCCTAGTTGTGGTTGCCTCTGGCAAGTGGGTTTCGTGTGCTGATTCTAGACCACGACCGTGGTGGCACCTGGGGCCTGACCGTGGTTGCATCTGTTCCATTTTTTCTTCAATTTTCCTGATTTTCTTAACCCATGGTTGTGGTGGCAACCACTCCCAAGCCGTGGTTGAGTATGTTTTTCTTTTTGTAGTGCATTTGACTACTAATTCAATATCGCGTGATGTGTGTTTATGGATGTTGGACTCAGATGTGAAAAATTAATTATTGCATAAGGTGCCATTGTTATTATGGTGATAGTGATGATGCTGAGAAAATGATTATTTGTGCATTATTGTTTCGATTGCGGTTTTTGAAACGAATGGTGTTGATGTGTGATTGTTGAATGTAAAAATGAGGAAAAGTTGGATTGAGTGGTAATCCTTGGAAAGAATGAGGAAAAACCGGACCTTGAGTTAGTCCTTGGCAAGAATGAGGGAAAGCAGGACCATGAGGTAGTCCTGGAAAAAAATGAGGAAAAGCCGGACCATGATGTAGTCCTTGGCATAAATTAGGAAAAGACAAACCTTGAGAGTCATTGGGCATTATGATGTGTATGTTGATGGAGTGTGAATCTTGGTTGTGTTGACTAAAGTAAAGATTTGTAAATTGTGGTAATAGATGGCAGTGATGACCTAATGCACTCATATCTTGACTCTCATGCATACTTTAATTATGAGTATATTCATATTCACTAGGATTTATATCTCACCCCCTTCAGAATCGCAGGTTAAGCCCGGGCCCTCTACGAAGTGAGTACAAGATTGCTAGTAGCTTGTTGTGATAGTTGTAGCCTTTATTTTTATGTCTTATTTTGTATGGAGCTGAGCTCCATTTATGTATCTGCTAGAGCTACATTGGGTATATATGTTGAGGCATTGTAGGGGAACTGGAGAGCTATTGTTGATGTTCCCAGTTCCACTAGTATTTTGTTTATGCCGCCATAGGAAATTGAGATAACACTGCTGTAAATTATACTCAGTTAGGGTTGCTGATTGTGTCGACATTTATTTTTTTACGCATAGAATGTAATGTTGTATATTTTTGTCGAGGTTGGAGGCTTCTATATGATATCTAATTTTATTGATGTTGATAATGCATATGTTTGGACTGGATGGTATTTCTGTTTATGTTTGCGGTGTTTGGGAATGATGATGAAACAGAGGACACTTTGCCGGATTTTTGTAAGATTAAGAATATTTTTCATAAGCGTGTGTAAATTGATGAATTATGTTGTTGAAGAATTAGGTGTTACACTATGATACTGACAAAAGTTATATCATGTTTTCACTAATATATCTTATGACTATGTTTTCAGTTTTATATAATCCAGTGTTGGTAAAATACTTTTGGACCTAAAACCACTCTTGCTCAGACATTTTCTCTCAGACATTTTCTGTTTATATTGATCGAATGTTTTTTTTCACTCTGTTATGTAATGAACTCCTTAAGAATGTTCCTAAGTCACCTGCGTCCAACTCGTATATAGCGTTTCATAGAGGGAGCTTTCTCTCGATTTCGAACTAATAACTATATTTGTTCCAATCAAATTTAATATTGTTTGTCATCATAAAAATGGGAGAGATTGTTGGAACCAAAGATGTTTTCAAGAAACTAATATTGGAACCAATTGTTTGTTTAAATTTATTAGACCCCTAAAATTGTTTTGAAGATAACAAAAGAATATTAATTTTAAAGAGAAGAAAATAAGTTTTGAATAAACTTATATCTTTTCGTTCAAATAAGAAAAAGTTAAAAATGCATTCTTTGATTAAATTCTACGTAAAGTGTTTTGGACCAAAGTTTAGCTTTGCTAAAAGACAAAATCTTTGTTAAGCAAACATGAGTCCAATACAACTTTTATGCATTATTATATTATTGGATCATCCACTGTTTGTCTCTGTTGTTTATCTCTTATAGAAGCTGTCCAAGGATATTCAAATACAAGCAAAACAAAGTGCATTAACTGCTGATGGGATCTTTGACAAAAACGACTTTCGAGAAATCAACTATGTATGCTGGAGCTGACACTCCTAACAACTACACAGACTAGCAAATAACTTTCTGCGTGTTTAGGAGACTCAGAACTAAGTGAAATTACCAAGTGAAACACAAGAAGGGGGGTTGAATTGTGTTTTTTAACCTTTTTGAAAAAATTTTCTTTAACTAAAGTTCAAACAAGAATCCTGATGAAATTTAAAAAGAAATGGAAAAATATGTAAAGCTTCTCACTCTCACAACCCGATAGCTACGTCCAGTCCCTTCAACGAGAAGGATTTTCCGCTAATCTTCAATAAGATTACAAGTATTCTCAGATCTCTTCAGGTAATACAAGTATTCTCAAACCTCTTCAGGTTATACAAGTATTCTTAAACCTCTTCAGGTTATACAAGTAAGTTGAGAAAATGATGTTATAAATAACACTTGAGATTAACTTACAACAGGTGCAGATAAAGAATAATTCTCAAGAAAGAAAACTCTAAGCCATAGTGTAAAGAATAGAAAGAATGTGAGCTATTAATCTTTTTCTCTATTGATCACTTCTGACTCTATTTCTTTTTCTTCGAAGACATTTGTATTTATAGATAACAAGCACTTGGAGTAGTCTTTATAAGCTTCTTTGTCTAACGAAAACATTTATTACCGTTCTGAGCAGCATTGAAGGTATAAGCTGATATCCTGTTGAGCTTATTTTGAAAAGTGACTTTGATTATCAGAGACTACTAAGAATATGATATCTTAGTTCTGATTTATCTGAGAGTGCAGAAGGTTCCTTATTTGCTGATCTTTGTAGTTGTTAATAGTGTCAGCTAAACAGCTCAATTGAATTCTTTTTGCCGCGTACTTTGCCAGAGATCTCTTAAGCATTTAATCTATCCGCGTTCCTTTGCATACTTGGTTTGGTGAATGTAGATTCTGTCCAATGTTTCCTTTACTTGCAAACCCAGAAAGAATTTTAATTCACCCATTAAGCTCATTTCGAATTCCTTTTGCATCAAATTGGAAAAATCCTTGCAAAGAGATTGATTAGTAGCTCCAAAAATAATATCATCTACATAATTTTGGACTAAAATAAAATGTGAGTTTTTGTCTCTACAAAAAAGAATAGTGTCAACTTTTTCTCTTGAAAATCCATTTTCCATTAGAAAAATGCTTAATCTCTCATACCATGCTCGAGGAGTTTGTTTAAGTCCATACAGAGCCATTTTTAGTTTAAAAATATGCTTTGGGTGGTTGTGATCCTCAAAACTAGGTGGTTGCATGACATAAACTTCTTCATTGATTATACCATTTAGAAAAACACTATTCACATCCATTTGATAAGGCCTCATGTGATGAGCAGCAAATGAAAGTAAGAGACTTCTAATCTAGCTACAGGAGCAAAGGTTTCAGTGAAATCAATACCTTCTTGTTGTGAGTAACCTTGGGCAACTAACCTTGCCTTGTATCTCATAACATATCATCTTCGTCCAATTTGTTTTTGAATAGCAATTTAGTGCCGATGATAGTCTTGTCTTTGGGCTTTTGAACCAACGTCCAAACGTCATTTCTTGTAAATTGATTGAGCTCTTCTTACATAGCTAATATCCATCCTTTGTCCAAGAGAGTGTCTTCAATTTTCTTTGGTTCCATTTTTGAGATGAATGCCACGTCTGAATGTTCTCTAAAAGTTGATCTTGTATGTACTTTATCATCTGGATTGCCAATGATTTTGTCTTCTGGATGATACGTTTTGAAGTGCCAACTTCTTTGAACATCATTTCTTGCTGAATTTTCTTCTCTTCCTTCATTGTCCAATGCTTATTTGCTTATTGAAGATGAGCCTTCTCCTCTGTCATTTAGGTTTAAATCTGCAAGAGACTCATCTAGCTCTGATAATTTCTTATCAAGCTTTTTGTCATTAAACTTAACATGGATAGATTCTTCCATAGTCAAAGAGCGAGAGTTATAAACTCTATATGCTTTTGAAGTTTCAGAGTATCCTAATAAAATACCACAGTCAACTTTAGCATCAAACTTGCCTAAGGAATCCTTGGTATTTAAAATATAGCATTGACAACCAAATGAGTGAAAATAAGAAATGTTGAGTTTTCGTCATTTCCACAATTCATAAGGAATCTTATTCAATAAAGGGTCTAATATATACTATGTTTTGAATATAACATGCAGTGTTAACCACTTCAGCCAGAAATATTTGGAGGTTGAGTTGTCATTGAACATTGTTCTAGCAGTCTCTTGAAGAGATTTGTTTTTCCTCTCTATCACACCATTTTTCTGTGGTGTTCTTGGGGTAGAGAAGTTGTGAAGAATACCACTTTCCTCACAGAATAGTTGAAAGCTCTCATTCTTAAATTCTCCTCCATGATCACTTCGGATTGAGTTGATATACATGCCTTTTTCATTTTGAACTCTTTTACAGAATATAGAAAAGACTTTAAATCCTTGTGAGCTAGGAACATAACCCATGTCCATCTAGTATAGTCATCTACTATGACTAATCCATATTTATTCCGATTTAATGAGGCAGTTCTCGTTGGACCAAACAGATCCAGATGTAATAGCTCTAGTGGTTAGAGGTGGAAACAACATTTTTGGATTCAAACGAGTTTTTGATTTGATTCCCCTTTTGACAAGCTTCACATAGAACATCCGATTTGTACACAACCTTTGGTAGTCCTTTCGCGAGGTTATGCTTATTTAGCTTTGAGTTTAATCTCAATCTTGCATGACCAAGTTTCTTGTGCCATATCCATTATTATCCTTTTATGGATACTAGGCATGATACATTCTGATCTGAAAGATCTTCCAAGTCAATCTTGTAAAGATTGTTTTGCCTTTTTGTAGTAAAGAGTATGGATCCTTCAGAGTTTTTGACTATACATTCTCCTTGATTGAACGAAACATTTGATCCACTATCACATAATTGACTTATGTTAAGTAGATTGGGCTTCAAACGTTCAACTAGAAGTACATTATCAATAGAAGGGAAAAGATGTTTTCCAATCATACCTATTCCAACTATTTTACCCTTCTGGTTTTTTACCAAAAGTGACGAAGCCACCTGATTTAAGTTTGAGGTATTGAATCATAAACCGTTTTCCCGTCATATTCCGTGAGCAACCACTGTTCAGGTATCATGACAGGTGTCTTTTTCCTGCTACTAAGCACATCTGTAAGAGGTATTATCATATTTTTACGTACCTATATCTTTTTGGGCCCTTTCAGATTAGTTTTTGATGATTCATAATACCCTGATTTCTTATTGTAAAAACATTTTGATATAGAATGACCTTTCTTTTTACAAATATTGCAAAAGGATTTGTTCTTTACAGAATTAGATGTCCTTTGGAAATTTATTTTCTCAGTATCTTGATACCTTACTTTGTCACGAGGGTTTTGGAGTGTTTGAGTAATGTGTTTAGCTTTTTAGTGCTACACACACATTTACTGAGATCCTCAGTGAGTTCCCTTACCTCAGATTGAAGTTTATCAACTTCATCATATGTATTGGACAGAGTGGGTGTTTTCAAAAGAAGGTTTTTGATTTTTAGTTTTTCACAACAGGTTTCAAACTCTTGTTTTTCTAAAGACACATTTTCATATTCCTTGAATAATTTTGAAAATTTTCATTTAAGGGATTTGTTATCAACAGCTAAAATTGATTAATTATTTAACAGTTCATCAAATGCTTCTTGAAGATTAAGGTAAGATCTTGTTACCTCATCTTCTTCATCATTAGAGGATGTGCTTGCCATTAAGCATAGGTTAACTTCTTCTTCTGCTTCCTCTTCATCATCAGTAGATGAGAGGTCAAGATCTTCCCATGTGGCCATTAATCCTATTTTCTTCTTTGGAAAGAATCTCTTTTTCTCCTTCTCCTTGTTTAGTGAAGGGCATTCATCTTTAATGTGTCCAGGCTTCTTAGACTCATAGCATATGATTGGACTTTTGTCTTTTGTCTCAGTCCTGTCCTTTGGAGCTCTTCGTCCAAAGTGTTTTCTCCGCATGCCTCCTTTCTTTTTCCACAATGCTTGTATCTTTCTGGAAATGAAAGATAACTCGTCGTTGTCTGAGACATCTTCTCCGGATGACTCAATCATTTGAAGATTCTTCAGCTTTAAGTGCTTTGGACGCACTTCCTTTATGAGCTTTAAAGGCAATTGATTTCCCTTTTCTTGAACTTTTCTCTTCTTGGAGTTCAAGCTCATGCACTTTAAGAGAACCTAAGAGTTCCTCAATGGTAAGAGAACTAAGTTCTTTGCTTCTTGTATGGAAGTAACCTTAGGTCTCCACTGCCTGGAAAGATTTCTCAGAATTTTTCTGATATGGTCTTGATTTTTATATGTCTTTCCCAGAGATCTCAAGGTATTCATTATTGTTTGGAATCGTCCAAACATTTGATCAATATTTTCATGCTTTCCCATCTTGAAGAGCTCATATTGATGAACCAGCATGCTTATCTTTGATTTCTTGACTTGAGAGGAACCTTCATGGGCTAAGGCAAGAGTGTCCCTTATTTCCTTAACTGTTTCACAACTATGAACTTTGTCGTGTTCTAATCTGGTGATGGCACACATAAGATAGGTTTTAGCATTTGAATTTAACTGGTGCCTGGTTTGTTGTCCCTCCATCCATTGTGGTCAATGGAGTTCTTATCCTTCTGCGTTGGTGGGTATTTGATAGCCATTTTGGACTAGATCCCAAATGTTCATATTTTGTGCATAAAAAATGCAATCATTCTCTTCTTCCAGTAATTATAGTTGATTTCCATTGAATAAAGGTGGTCTATTCACAGCTTGTCCTTCGTTCTCCATTTTTGGTTGGACTGGATCTTTTCCTTTGCACTGTTAGATGCTCAACCCAAGAGGCTGAGCTCTGACTAATTGAAATTACCAAGTAAAACACAAGAAGGGGGTTGAATTGTGTTTCTTAACCTTTTTGGAAAACTTTTTCTTTAACTAAAGTTCAAACAAGAATCCTGATAAAACTTAAAAAGAAATGGACGAATATGAAAAGCTTCTCAGTCCGTTGGACACAGAGAAGGTTTCTATGAAACTTCTTCTAGACGCAGTTGAAAAGTTTTAAGTTTAACTTGAAAACTTTGTTAAGAAAACAATGGCAATCCCCTGGTGTTAGTGAATAAATAAAACACAAGTAGAGGGAAGAGAAGCTCACACCAGATGTTTATCCTGGTTCACTCTCACAACCCGAGAGTTATGTCCAGTCCCTTCAACGAAAAGGATTTTCCACTTATCTTTATAAAGATTACAAGTATTCTCCATTTCTTCAGGTACACAAGTATTCTCAAACCTCTTCAGGTTATACAAGTAAGTTGAGTAAAAGATGTTATAAATAACACTTGAGATTAACTCACAACATGTGAGGATAAAGAATAATTCTCAAGAAAGAAAATTCTAAGCAAGAGTGCAAAGAATAGAAAGAATGTGAGCTATTAATCTTTTTCTCTTTTGATCACTTCTGACTTTATTTCTTTTTCTTCGAAGACATTTGTATTTATAGACAACGAGTACTTGGAGTAGTCTTCATAAGCTTCTTCGTCCAGTGGAAACATTTGTTACCGTTTTGAGCAACATTAAATGCATAAGCTGATATCGTGTTGAGTTTCTTCTGAAAAGTTATATTGATTATTAGAGACTACCAAGAATATGATATCTTAGTTCTAATTTATCTGAGGGTGCAGAAAGTTCCTTATTTGCTAGTCTTTGTAGTTGTTAGCTGTGTCAGCTAAACAACTCAGTTGACTTCTTTTTGCCGCGTAGTTTGTCAGAGGACTCTTCAGCAATTAATGATGAACAGTTCTAGTTATTTGAATTCGATTTTTGGGCTAAAGTTTGAACCTAAGCTTATTCAAGGAAGCTTTGGGCGATCCAATATAATAAAGTAATTGAGAGTATAATGGACGCATACCAATTTTATTCAAAACAGGAGTCAAATTGGACGTTCGCTAATAAAGAATAGTTACAACTATGTTTCCTTATCAGATTATTATCAACATATTCTTAAGCCAGATAAACATGATTGGATTATCATTCCATGTTATTCACATATTGAGTAAAACTTTACTTTTTCATTCTTATTTAATTACTTCGATATCTTCAAAACTTTGAGGGGTTTAATTCTTTAAACTACTTTGGTTCCAAAATCAATTTCTCAATTTATCGTTGGTTCCAATTGTTGAAACCAAAGTCTTTTAAAAGGTTTAGCACTAATGTCAAAAAGCTGTAGCTTTCCCTGTTTATGTTTTGAGGATAACAAAAATATTTATTAAGGTTGAACAAGTAAGCGTTTCGACAGAGTGTTTCAATAGAACTGAAATTCCTTTATATATATTGACCCTGTTGCCGTTAATTGGGGATTCTTCGATGAGTTTTAAAAAAGAACAAGTAGTTTCTTAAAATAAACTATTTGATAGTATGCGTCCAATATGTTTCTGCGAAATCTTTTTACATGCGTCCATTTTGTCATATACTATTCCTGCGTCCAATGACTGTCTGCATATACTGTTACTATTTTATTGGTTCGTCCAATATTATCATTTTACCAAAGATCAGACTCAAATCACTCTTACAAAGTTCAAGTTGTTGCTCTTGTCCAAAGTTAAAATTAAAAAATGAAGAACTGTTCTTCATTAAATGCTAGAAAAGAACTCTGACAGCTTATGGCAACAAAAGAAGTCAACTGAGCCGCTTTTTGCTGACATTGTCTAACAACAACAAAGACAAGCAAATAAGGAAATCAAAGTCACATTTCAGAAGAAGCTCAACACGATATCAGTCGATGCTTTTAATGTTGCTCAGAACGGTAATAAATATTTCCGTTGGACGACGAAGCTTATGAAGTCTGCTCAAATTATTCTCTCTTATAAAAAGGAGAAGCAACACCAGAAGAAGAAGGTGATTTTTGCCCAAGCTGCTAAAAAGACTAAAAAGCTTTATCTCTTCGTAGAATTCTTTTCACTTGTAAAAAGGTTAAAGTCTTGAGATTCATTGTCTATTCTCATTTTCTAGTGAGTTTCAAACTCAAGCTTTCATCACCTTCTATTTATTCATCTTAGTGATATAAACTTGAAGAGGCTGGGTATAAAAGAATACTGGTGTGGTTGAACCTGAAGAGGTTGAGAATACTTGTTACCTGAAGAGGTGAATAATACTTGTAATCTCGAAAAAGATTAGTTGAAAAATCCTTCTGGTTGAAGGGACTGGACGTAACTCTCGGTTTGTGAGAGTGAACCAGGATAAATCTCTGGTGTAAGCTTTTCTTCTCTTCTATTGTGTTTATTAACAAAGTGTTTTAAATTGATTCTTCGAACTTCTTAACTGCTTCCTTAAAAATCTCTTCAAAATCCTTAGAGTCCAATAGGACTGAGTAGTCTTGTTTTTACGTCCTTTACCTGTTAACCTTTAACCTTCGTTGTGTTCAATCTGTTGTTAAAGGAAAACTTTTTAAATTCATTAAGAAGGGTTAAGAAACACAATTCAACCCCCCTTCTTGTGTTTCACTTGGTTATTTCAATTGGTATCAGAGCTCAGCCTCTTGGGTTGAGCATCTAATAGTGCAGAGGAAAAGATTCAGTACACCCTTAAATGGAGAACGAAGGACAAGCTGTGAACAGACCACCTCTATTCAATGGAAACGACTATGATTACTGGAAGAAGAGGATGATTGCGTTTTTTGATGCCCAAAATATGGACATTTGGGATCTAGTCCAAAATGGATATCAAATACCCACCAACGTAGAAGGACAGGAACTCCCTCGTTCACAATGGGCGGAAGGACAACGAACCAGACATCAGCTTAACTCAAAAGCCAAACACTATCTTATGTGTGCCATCACCAGATCAGAGCACGACAAAGCCCATAGCTGTGAAACAGCTAAAGAGATATGGGACACTCTGGCCTTAGCACATGAAGGGTCATCTCAAGTCAAGGAATCAAAGATAAGCATGCTGGTTCACCAGTATGAGCTCTTTAAAATGGGAGAGCATGAAAATATTGATCAAATGTTTGGACGATTCCAAACAATAATCAATGGCTTGAGATCTCTGGGAAAGACCTATGATAATCAAGATCATATCAGAAAAATTCTACGGAGCCTTTCCAGACAATGGAGACCTAAGGTTACCGCCATACAGGAAGCAAAGAACCTAGCTTCTCTTACCATGGAGGAACTCTTGGGTTCCCTTAAAGTTCATGAGCTGGAACTTCAAGAAGAGGAAAGTTCAAGAAAAGGGAAATCAATTGCCCTTAAAGCTCACAAAGGGAGTGCGTCCAAAGCACTTAAAGCTGAAAAATCATCAGATGAGGCCGAGTCATCTGACGAAGATATCTCAAATAATGACGAGTTATCTTTCATCTCTAGAAAGATACAAGCAATGTGGAAAAAGAAAGGAGGTATGCGGAGAAAGCACTTTGGACAAAGATCACCAAAGGACAGAACAGAAACAAAAGACAAGAGTCAAATCATATGCTATGAATGCAAGAAGCCTGGACATATTAAAGCTGAATGTCCCTCACTAAACAAGGAGAAAGAGAAAAGGAGACTTTTCCCAAAGAAGAAAAGAGGACTGATGGCTACTTGGGAAGATCTTGACCTCTCAACTGATGATGAGGAAGAAGCAGAAGAAGAAGCAAATCTATGCCTCATGGCAGACACATCCTCTGAAGAAGAAGAAGAGGTAACAAACTCTAACCTTAATCTTCAAGAAGTTTTTGATGAACTGTTAAATAATTCTTCTATTTTAGCAGTTGAATATAAATCCCTAAAAAGAAAGTTTTCAAAATTAACCAGAGAATATGGAAAAATGCTTTCAGAAGAACAAGAACTTAAAATTTGTTGTGAAAGATTAAAAACTGAAAATGCTCTTTTGAAAACCTCTTCTGAGTCCAACACTTCAGATGAAGTTGATAAACTTCATACTGACGTAAAAGAGTTAACGGAGGATCTCAGTAAATTTGTGAAAAGCACCAACAACCTAAACATTTTACTTAGGTATTCTAGAGATCCTCATGACAAATCTGGATTGGGATATCAAGATACTGATAAAAAGTTTTTTCAAAAAACTACTACTCAACCTAAATCTTTTAAGAATGTTTATAAAAAGAACGTTCACCCCTCTTCAAAAGATCTTCTTAATAAAAGGTCAAAATATTATGGATCTCCAGAGCTAACCAAAGAGGACCCAAAAAGATATGGGTACCTAAGGATATGATAATTCCTCTTGCAGATGTGCTTAGCAACAAGAAAAAGACACCTGTCATGGTACCTGGATAGTGGTTGCTCACGGCACATGACGGGAGAAAGGTCTATGTTCTAAGACATCAAAACTAATTCAGGCGGCTTCGTTACGTTTGGAGGAAACCAGAAGGGTAAAATAGTTGGAATAGGTAAGATTGGTAAGCATCCTTTTCCCTCTATCGATAATGTTCTTCTGGTTGAAGGATTGAAACATAATCTGCTCAGCATTAGTCAATTATGTGATAGTGGATCTAATGTTTCATTCAATCAAGGAGAATGTATAGTTAAAAACTCTGACGGATTCATACTCTTCTCTGCTAAAAGGCAAAACAATCTCTATAAAATTGACTTGGAAGATCTTTCAGATCAAAATGTATCATGTCTAGTATCCATATAAGGAGAACAGTGGATATGGCACAAGAAGCTTGGTCATGCAAGCTTGAGGTTAATCTCCAAGCTAAATAAGCATAACCTCGTAAGCGAACTACCTAAGCTTGTGTACAAATCAGACGTTCTCTGTGAAGCATGTCAAAAGGGGAAACAAATCAAAAACTCTTTTGAGTCTAAAAACATCGTTTCCACCTCTAGACCACTAGAATTGTTACATCTTGATCTATTTGGTCCAACAAGAACTTCTTCACTAAATGGAAAGAAATATGGATTGGTCATAGTAGATGACTATACTAGATGGACATGGGTTATGTTTCTAGCTCACAAGGATGAGTCTTTCAAAGTCTTCTCTATCTTCTGTAAAAGAATTCAAAATGAAAAAGGCATGCGTATCAACTCAATCAGAAGCGATCATGGAGGAGAATTTGAGAATGAGAGCTTCCAATTGTTCTGTGAAGAAAACGGTATTCTTCACAACTTCTCTGCCCCAAGAACACCACAACAAAATGGTGTGGTAGAAAGAAAAAATAGATCTCTTCAAGAGATGGCTAGAACAATGCTCAATGACAACTCAATCTCCAAACACTTCTGGGCTGAAGCTATTAACACTGCATGTTATATTCAAAACAGAAAATATATTAGACCTCTTTTAAACAAGACTCCTTATGAATTGTGGAAAGGACGAAAACCCAACATTTCTTATTTTCATTCTTTTGGATGTCAATGCTTTATTTTAAATTCAAATGATTATTTAGGGAAGTTTGATGCTAAAGTTGACCGTGGTACTTTCTTAGGATACTCTGAAACTTCAAAAGCTTATAAAGTGTACAACTCTCGTTCCATGACTGTTGAAGAATCTATCCATGTTAAGTTTAATGACAAATAGCCTGATAAAAATATATTAGAGCTAGATGAGTCTTTTGCAGAATTTAATCTCGATAACAACAGAGAAGGAATGTCTTCAACAAACAAAGAAGCTCTGGACGATGACAGAAGAGAGGAAAACACAACAAGAAATGAAGTTCAAAGAAATTGGCATTTCAAAACATACCATCCTGAAGATTAAATCATTGGTAATCCAGATGATAAAGTGCTTACAAGATCAACCTTCAGAGAATACTCAGATGTAGCCTTCATCTCAGAAATGGAGCCGAGAAAAATAGAAGAAGCACTGGAGGACGAAGGATGGATTTTAGCAATGCAAGAAGAGCTAAATCAATTTAAAAGGAATGATGTTTGGACGCTGGTTCAAAAGCCTTAAGACAAGTCCATCATCGGTACAAAATGGATATTCAAAAACAAATTGGACGAAGATGGTAAGGTTGTGAGAAACAAAGCAAGGTTAGTGGCCCAATGTTACTCACAACAAGAAGGTATTGATTTCACTGAAACTTTTGCTCTTGTAGCTAGATTAGAAGCCATACGCATCTTACTTTCATTTGCTGCTCATCATAGCATGAGGCTTTATCAAATGGATGTCAAAAGTGCGTTTCTAAATGGTATAATCAATGAAGAAGTTTTTGTTAAACAACCACTTGGTTTTGAGGATCAAAATTTCCCTGGGCATGTTTTCAAATTGAAAAAGGCCCTGTATGGATTAAAGCAAGCTCCTCGAGCCTAGTATGAAAGGTTAAGCACGTTTTTAAAAGAAAGCGGTTTTTCTAGAGGAAAAGTTGACACTACTCTTTTTCGCAAAGACAAAAACTCAAAATTCATTATAGTTCAAATTTATGTTGGTGATATTATTTTTGGAGCTACTGATGAATCTCTTTGCAAGGAATTCTCCGATCTGATGCAGAAGGAGTTCGAAATGAGCTTAATGGGAGAATTAAAATTCTTTCTGGGTTTGCAAGTGAAACAGACATTGGACGAAATCTACATCCATCAGAAAAAATACACAAATAAACTTCTGAAGAAATTCAAGATGGATGATTGCAAAACTATGAGCACACCAATGCATCCATCGTCCACACTAAGCTTGGACGATAAGGATAAAAAGGTGGACGAAAAGGTATACAGAGGTATGATCAAATCACTCTTATATCTCACTGCGTCCAGACCTAATATAATGTTTAGTGTGTGTCTATGTGCCCGTTTTCAATATGATCCTAGAGAGTCACACTTAATTGCTGTAAAAAGAATTTTTAGATACTTGAAAGGAACTACTAATCTGGGTTTGGTATTTAAGAAATCTCATGAGTACAGATTAGTTGGTTTTTGTGATGCTGACTATGCTGGAGATAGAGTCGAAAGGAAAAGTACAAGTGGAGGATGTCACTTCATTGGAGGAAATATAGTATCTTGGTCCAGCAAGAGACAAAGCACAATTTCCCTCTCAACAGCTGAAGCTGAATACATTTCTGCGTCCAATTGTTGCTCTCAACTACTTTGGATCAAACATCAATTAGAAGATTACAACGTCTTTGAAAGTAAGATTCCTTTACTATGTGATAATATTGCTGCAATTAACTTATCAAAAAATCCTATATTACATTCAAGGGCAAAACACATTGAAATCAAACATCACTTTATAAGAGATTATATTCAAAAAGGTGTGTTTGATATTCAATATGTGGATATAGATCATCAATGGGCAGATATATTCACAAAACCCCTATCAGAGGATAGATTCACTCTTATTCAAAAAATCTAAGTATGCATGTTGTAAAGAATTAATACTTCTTGCGTCCAAGGAGGATCTGCGTCCAAAATGCTTTGCACTTGTTCAGGGGGTGTGTGCTGGGAAAACCCGTTATTGTTTCAGAAGTAACCATCTCCAACGCCACCCAGTGTTGGTTGGAAGGAGTCACCATCACTTCAGACTGGGAGAAAGCGTTTGGGGGAATGGACGCTGTCCTTGACACCTTACTAAAGGAGTCATCTATGGGGAAAATAACTGCATACAAGATGAATGACAAGGCAAGAGTATTGCATCAACTTCTGAATAAGGCAGTACTCCACAAGGCAGGGTCCAAAGATTCGGTCTCTACAGTTCATGCCTTCTGCCTATGTCATCTGATGCTGTGTCAACAGATCAATCTCCCTTCTCTATTGTTTAAGAACTTCAAGAGAAGTGTGCAAAGAAAAAGGAAGAAGACCACCATCTCCTATGGTGTCCTCCTAACCAAGATCTTCAGAGATCAAGGTATCTTTAGTCCCCATGAGACTAAAGATGTTGAAGAGAAGAAGAGGATTTTTGGACGGATCCAAGAGCAACAAATCTTTGGACGAAGCAATCTGTTAAGGATGAAACTTCAGAGCGTCCAAAATTTTCTGGACCAGAAAGAGCCTCTAAGAACTGCAAAGGATGAGAGTCCAAAGAAAAAATCACCATCCGTCTAAGCCATTCCATAGAGAAGACTCATAATGGATGATGACTCTGACGATGACCAACCCATCGCTAAAAGGATAAAGGTTGCGTCCATTCCAAAGGGAACAAGGACGAAGTTACCCATCACAATGAAACCCTCCTCCAAGCTTGCGTCTATTCCTAAGGAACCCCTTCCTGCCATTACCCCTTCCTCTACTTTACCCTCTTCTCAACCAGAACCTCAAACCTTTTTCCCAACCTCTCAAATCACTTCCTCTCCCTTAAACACTGAACCTTCTTCTCAAACTCACCTAATACCTTTCAAACCTTCTTCACCTTCTCCCCCACATAGGACCATCTCAAACTTCTCAAACCTTAAGCCTTTCTCTGTGGGTGTTACCCCCCACATTATTCCTCTTTGGGAATTCAAGGACTCTTCTCTCTCACTCACAGCAAGGCGCTCCCGATGCTGTGATGGTTGTTTTACAAAAGTTCACATCTTCCCTAGTCAACTCACCTTCAAACCAGTCACTTTGGAAGAAATGGATCAATTTGCGAGTCCATATGACACCATCTTTGTCAGTGTCATCAAAGGGAGTCTTCAGTTGAAGGATCTGAGATTTGTACCCCCTTATCTGATCATCTATTCTGCAACTACCATCAAGATTCAGCCTGATCGGGTTTGTCCAAGGTTGCCAATGGTGGACTTGAATAAAAACAAAGATTTGAAAAAATACAGAAGCCAAGCCACTTTTCCCAAACCTTTCTACTTCAAACGTAATTTTGGGATCCTAAGTTCACCCGTTGTTGATATTGAATTCTTGTGGCAAGTTTCAAATAAAGGAAAAGCAGAGGAGAACGAGGCCAAGACTTTCTGGGAAAAGCACATATGGGATTGTGAGCAACAAGCGTCTTCTTCAGGTCTAAGCGATGAAGATAAGGAAGATACTATAACGGTGTCTGGCCAGAGCTTCCAGTGTTTTCGTCCTATCTTTATGGTAGATGATGTTCTTGGACTGCCTCTGAATTCGCCGTTACCAACAATCTTCTCTTGTCCAATCTATGTCTCTGGGCCTCCTTCTGACAACATTGGCAGACCTTATCTCTGGGGTCAAATGTTTGGATATCGGAGAGATCCTCTTCCTTGGGATTTTGATCTTCCTCTGTCTGAAGATGAAGTTGAATCTGTTGAGCAGCAAATGGAAGTGGCCCCTCCTGCTACCACCACTGAGTTAGTTATTTTGGAACCACAACTTCCTGCTGAAACTCATACCCAAGTGCCCCCAGCTTTTCAGGCCTATGTGAATACTCAAATGGATTTAATGTACAAGAGAGTTGAAGACCTCCTCAAATCTCTTTTTCAACAAGGGCCTCCTCCTCCTCCTCCTCCTTCCTCTTAAGATTTTTTATATAGCCAAAGTTTTTTTTATTTTATTTAGACAATGATGTTTTTCTTCCTATTGTCTGATGACAAAGGGGGAGAATAATTGTTGGGGAATTTGATTTGTTACGAACTTGATTTGTCAATTATACTGACTCAATAAAATTATGAATTATTACATTATCTTGTTGTTTTATTATTCTTGTCTCGTCTATTCATTTGCTCATATAGTAGTAAATTCAAATACCAAATATAATTGCTTTATTTGAAATTGTGACTACTCTGTTAATACACTGTGTTGTTGTGAAGGATTTGCTCTAAATATCACATGGTTATTTCTTTTCAAAAGGTATTGACTTTGTGTCCATTGCTTTGAAACATTTTTCTTAGGGGGAGCAAAATAATGTTTCGCAAAAGAATTCGTGTTCAATAAAATTAATAGTTTTGTCATCATCAAAAAGGGGGAGATTGTTGAAACCAAAGTCTTTTAAAAGGTTTAGCACTAATGTCAAAAAGCTGTAGCTTTCCCTGTTTATGTTTTGAGGATAACAAAAATATTTATTAAGGTTGAACAAGTAAGCGTTTCGACAGAGTGTTTCAATAGAACTGAAATTCCTTTATATATATTGACTCTGTTGCCGTTAATTGGGAATTCTTCGATGAGTTTTAAAAAAGAGCAAATAGTTTCTTAAAATAAACTATTTGATAGTCTGCGTCTAATATGTTTCTGCGAAATCTTTTTATATGCGTCCATTTTGTCATATACTATTCCTGCGTCCAATGACTGTCTGCATATACTGTTACTATTTTATTGTTTCGTCCAATATTATCATTTTACCAAAGCTCAGACTCAAAGCACTCTTACAAAGTTCAAGTTGTTGCTCTCGTCCAAAGTTAAAATTCAAAAATGAAGAACTGTTCTTCATTAAATGCTAGAAAGGAACTCTGACAGCTTATGGCAACAAAAGAAGTCAATTGAGCCGCTTTTTGCTGACATTGTCTAACAACTACAAAGACCAGCAAATAAGGAACTTTCTGCAATCTCAAACAAATCAGGACTCAATTATCATATGATTGGAAATCTCTGATAATCAAAGTCACATTTCAGAAGAAGCTCAACACGATATCAGTCGATGCTTTTAATGCTGCTCAGAACGGTAATAAATATTTCCGTTGGACGACGAAGCTTATGAAGTCTGCTCAAATTATTCTCTCTTATAAAAAGGAGAAGCAACACTAGAAGAAGAAAATGATTTTTGCCCAAGCTGCTAAAAAGACTAAAAAGCTTTATCTCTTCGTAGAATTCTTTTCACTTGTAAAAAGGTTAAAGTCTTGAGATTCATTGTCTATTCTCATTTTCTAGTGAGTTTCAAACTCAAGCTTTCATCACCTTCTATTTATTCATCTTAGTGTTATAAGCCTGAAGAGGCTGGGTATAAAAGAATACTGGTGTGGTTGAACCTGAAGAGGTTGAGAATAGTTGTTACATGAAGAGGTGAATAATACTTGTAATCTCGAAAAAGATTAGTTGAAAAATCCTTCTGGTTGAAGGGACTGGACGTAACTCTCGGTTTGTGAGAGTGAACCAGGATAAATCTCTGGTGTAAGCTTTTCTTCTCTTCTATTGTGTTTATTAACAAAGTGTTTTAAATTGATTCTTCGAACTTCTTAACTGCTTCCTTAAAAATCTCTTCAAAATCCTTAGAGTCTAATAGGACTGAGTAGTCTTGTTTTTACGTCCTTTACCTGTTAACCTTTAACCTTCGTTATGTTCAATCTGTTGTTAAAGGAAAACTTTTTAAATTCATTAAGAAGGGTTAAGAAACACAATTCAACCCCCCTTCTTGTGTTTCACTTGGTTATTTCACCAACACTAGGATATTTTATTCCTCACTATTGTTGATAACCAAAGTCACTTTTCATAAAAAGATCATCACGTTATTAGTTTAATGCATTTAATGTTATTTAGAATGGTAATAAATATTTTTGTTGGACGAAGAAGCTTACAAAGACCACTTCATGTGTTCACTACTTATAAGTACAAGAGTCTTCGAAGAAGAAAAGTAAAAAATCAAGAATATCAACAATTCAAGAGAACGTATTCAAAGCTTCATTCAGTGTTAATATCTTTTCATTTTATTATTATAATAGTTTTACTTGAGCGCATTTCTTTTATTCTCACTTGCTGTGAGTTAAACTCAAGTGTTTTTAAAAAACACCTTATTTACTTTTGTTGTTAAGCCTAGAGAGGCTGTGTATAAAAAAATACTTGTGAGTTAGAACTTGAAGAGGTTTTAGAATACTTGTTGTAGCCTAAAGAGGTGTTGAGAAGAATACTTGTAAACTTTGAAAGTTTAGTGGAATATCCTTCAGGTTGAAGGGACTGGACATAGCTCTTAAGTTATGAGAGTGAACCAGTATAAATATCTGGTGTAAGATTTTCTTCCCTCTTTGTGTTATATCTTTTATTTACTAACATCTGGGGATTGATATTGTCTTTCGTAACTAAACTTTTCTAAAAAGATAAGGTGTTCAACTTGCGTCCATTTATTTCAGAAAAATTCTCTTTGCATCCATCAGACTATAAAGAGTTTACATTTCATCCATTCTCACTTACTTTATAGTAAAGTTATTTTTTGAAAGATTGTTTTAGCAAAAGTTTTCCAAAAAGGTTAATAAACACAATTCAACCCCCATTCTTGTGTTTCAACTGGTTATTTCATGTCCAATAGTTATCTTTATAATTACCTTATTATAGGGGACGTTTGATGATATCAAGTTATACAACTCCTCATGTTGCGAACTGTTGACAAGAGGTTGTCGAGACCTATCAAATAAAATAACCGGTTCACAAACTAATTTGTAGTATAGAGAATGAACCGAATCGTCTCTCAAGGATCCAAAAACAAAGATTTAATTAGATCAAGATAATTAGAAAATGGGGGGTTTTGTTGTTGATTAACAAGATTAATAAAAGTAGGAGATTCAAAGTTGTAAACAAATCTAAAGAAACAACCAATCCAAGGAAATTTACCGATCTTGAGTTTAACTCATCATTGATCACAAGGAATTCACTTAATTGCTAACCATGTTCTTGGCCTTAGATCACATCAAGAAGCCTTAACATGATCCAAGAATTCTTTACTAGATAAGCATCTAGGATTTGATTAACCAAGGTTAGATAAAGTAAGCACCATCCAACATAGATTAACTTAAGATCTAGAATTTAACCAAGCTAAACAATCTATCAAAAAGCTTTAATATATTGTTTAATCTTTGTGATCCTCTTTGATTACATGATAATAAAGCTACTACCACATCAACATCTAAATCAAATTAAGCAATTTAATCTAGATAAAAATCAAAAGAGGAAGAAGAGAAACTTGAATAACAATTAAGTAATATGAACAAGCAAAACAAGATCTCCAAATTAAACAACAAGATGGCTAATCCCTTGGATTGATTATGAGAGCCTAGCCTTCCATGGATGGGAAGGAAGAACTCAGAATTTAAAGAACAAAAACGAAATTGCAAAGAGAATGAAGAAGAAGAGAAAGAAAACTCTCACAAATACTTAAACTTTCTTGAAACTTACTTCTAAATTGAATGCCTCTAATACAAAGAGGTTGGGTCTATTTATACTAATCCTAGAAGCCAATTTGTACATGTACATAATCTGAATACAAGCTATAAGAATCTGAAATTTGTCAAAAATGGAAGCTTGATGCATGGTTGGTGGGTTGGTGCATGGTAGGTGGGTTGGTGTATGGTTGGTGGCTTTTAGTCAACAACTCTTATCCGACTTCTGGCTTCAAATTCATCACCTAGACGGTGTATTTTGGCTTGGATGTCTTCATCAAAGTTGTAGCCAGTTGTCTCCTTGAAAATCTCCAATTTGAATCATGTCATTTGGACTTTTAGAACTCCAGAAATGCCAAAAACACTTCACCTACCTCAAGTTAGGTTGGAAGAACGTGTTTCCAAATTCAGACCAACTTGTAGCTTCTGAAGCATGCCTAAAAAGACATCTATTGACAAAATGGTCTTCATTGAAGTTGGAGATATGGGTCTTATCTTTCACGTGACCAAGTTTCAGCCCAAGAGGAGGCCTATAACCCACTATATAGTCCAATATGTGCATACTGCCCAGATGGTTCCGTGACAGCAAACCCACTCTGCATTGCAGGGAAATTTTGGACCCTTAGCATTCCGATCCAGCTCTTGAGTTCTTCATGAAACTTGTAGAGCATTGTCTTAGCTTTCCAAAGACACCAAGATCACCTCAATTGGATCACCGAGCCCCAAGTTATGACCTAACCAAGGAAGAAAGGTCAAAATGCATCAAAATCCGAAAATTATTCAATATTTGCATTAAAGCCCAATGAAGCCCAACAACATTAAACTCATCTAAAGTACTAATATTGGGCACAATAAACATCTAATAATGCCTAATACAAAGCTAACATAAGTGTCTCAAATTGATTGATCAAATTCCCCCACACTTAAGCTTTTGTACTCCTGGGCAAAACACATAACAACGAAACTAAAGAAATACAAGAAACATCATATTATTAAACTAAAAACATAAAAACTGATTGTACCTAATCTAATCCACTTCCGTAGGAAAACACGATGGCACTTAGCATGTGCCACAAGCCTTTAAACCCCTAGGTGTCCCTAGTGGACGAGTTGTAGTCTCGTGAGGGTTTACCAGGATGATACCCACAAACATGTAATATTTTATTTAATCAATTCAACTAATTTTTAAATACAAGCATTGTATCAATTATAAACCATAATTAATAAGTAAAGTATGCTTAACAAAGAATAGTTGAATCAAATCAATTGAGAATAAAGTATAGCATAATCATGCTTTAATCAGAAATAGGCATGTTTAGATTGAGTAAAATTCTTCACAAGTGTCACTCAAATCACACAAGGTGTTTAGGTTAACTGTTTACGCTCAACTCAGTCAAATTATGAAAGTATTTTACCATAGGCTTGCATATACATCAATTCTCCACTACTTAGATCAAATAAATTGCAAAAATCAAGAGGTCTTTCAAAAAGGTTGTAATGGAACTTATAAGGTGAAGGAAGGGAACAATATAGATAATAGCAGGTTAAAACCAAAGAGAATAAAAGAGCATTGAGGAGTAATTCAAGTAGAAAGAATAATTTTTTTTTTTTTTTACCCAAAACCATAAAATGCTCATTCTCTTCACACATTCCTTCCTTTTTCTATTCCTTTTTTTTTTTGTTTTTTTTTTTTTTTTTTGTACCAAGCATTTCGTATAAGCACACCAATTCCCCCACACTTAAATCATTGCAAGCAAAAGAACTCCTCCAATAAGAAAATCAATGCTCTCCCATTCCCTAAGGTAAGGTAAAACATGGTTTTTCACTCAAAGCTTGTAATGAGCTAAGAACAAAGAATAGGCAAATAGGTTTAGAGGGAGTTAATAATTGGATAAATGCAAGGTAGGTTTATTTGGCCAAAGCGGCTAAGTCAAGAAAAAAAATGCCTCTGTCATTTTCATGCAACATACAGACCAATGTAATCTCAAATCGATTCAATGCAAGTTCTAGAAAATAAATTCATAATTGACATCACTCATGAAAGAAAATAACCAAGTGTAAGTATCAAACTTGGAAAAGCCCAAAACTCACAAAGGTATGGAACATTCACTCAATTCAACCATGCCTTCTTCCTAATATCCACAATCATATACACATGTATATCATGAAAATGATTCAACTATAAACTGTTTTGCATACTTTTATCATCAATTAAGCTCAGTTCAAGACATGCTTGTATCAAAATCAATTGAAAAGATCAAAATTGTGTGTGTGTGTGTTTTTATTTTTTATTTTTTATTTTTATTTTTTTATATTTTTATTTTTTTTTAATATATATACAAGAACAAAGATGATTTAAGACCTATTATGAAATGCAAGTTAAGATGCGTCTCAAGAGCAAAACTACTCCTTACTCTGCCATCATACATCTAAAAAGTTAGTAACAATAAAGATTAGTTTTTTTTTTTTTAACTAAACTATGTACATGGTAATGTCAACTATCCCTCCCCCCAACTAATTAAAGACATTGTCCCCAATGTCAAAATAAAGATAGGTAGAGTGTAGAAGGTCTTACCAGAAAACTGCAAATCGGGCCTGAAATAAGAAAAATTACAAAAAACTAAAACCATAAGAGAAAACAAAAATTCACAAAGACAAAGTCAAATCAAGTTTTTGCTTTTTGCTGCTGCTGCCTTGTTCCCAATTCCGTGGAGCCATTGCTGGATCACGTTGTGGTACAAATGCATTGAGTTGATCGAGCAATTGTTCAGGAGTTGTAGCAGTTACAAGACTTTGACGTGTCGCTTGTGAGATGAACTTTTTTCTACAGCATGATCAAGAAAACAAAACAAACTGTCATAAAAACCATTAACATTTAATATACCTATGGGTTTTTGGTGAAAGTTCTCACGTGACTGTGATGTAATTTGAAAGAGTTCTTCCAAAGTTTCAAAACCACCAGGTAGGGCAATAAAGGCATCAGCATTGGCGATCATAATGTTCATGCGTTGGTGCATGCAAAATACTATTACTTCATCCCCTAATGTTTTTCCAATGGGCTTGCTGGTCGATAAAGGACTGGGAATGACACCAAGGACTTTGCCACCTCCTAAATGTGCAGCAGTTGCTACACAACCCATTAACCCAAGACTACCTCCTCCATAAACTAAACGGATTTCTCTCTCATCTAGCACTCGACCTAGATGGTGTGCAATATTTACAAACTCTTTATCTTTCCCAGATTAGATCCACAAAAGACACAAACACTCTTGATCCGACGAACCAAGTGACTTCCATTTTTTTCTCTTTGTTTTTTTTTCGTACTCTCACCTTATCAATGATCTGAAGAGAGCAAAGTGCATTATTTAAAGGCATCAAAACTCAAAGGTAATAATTACACCTATAAAGGAGGGGTAGATCCGTGTGTCAGGTAAGTTTGAAAATAAGCACAACAATGATAATAGCTATATGACAATGATAAAAGACTAATCTATATGTGTCAGAAGAAGTTTGAAAATATGCAACGCATATTTCAAAAAAATACGGCTATTTTTTTTATTTTATTTTTTTGAAATTTTTTTTTTTTGATTTTTTGATTTTTTTGATTTTTTTTTTAATAAACAGGAAAAAAAAAATAAAAAAAAAATACTTACAGGAGGTGTGATTGTGGCTCACATTTTCCTCTGGTTTTACGTCCGATGCGTCTTGAAGCTCTCGATGGGCCGATGGTCGGCTTCCCATCCAATTTTCTTAAAAATTGGCAAACAGGGTCTTTTTGAGTCAGATTCCCGAGACTATAACGTTCATGTTCATCTTGGAATATTGGCCATAAATCGAGAAGTACTCTCTGCACATCTCCACTAGGATGCGTCTCAAGAGTCAATAGAATGTTATCTAAAAACTCTTTACTCATGCCATCCTTTATGAAGTTAATTTTATCATCTCGGTTTATAGACGTCATTCCAATTGATTTGCATTTTGTGTTACAGGTCCATCTTGCACATTTATAGCAGAACAGTAACATTTTTTCTCTTCACTTATATGCATATGAACTATTGCCTAGCCCTGGCATATATGAAACAAGAGCGACAGAAAATTCACCTCACGAGTCGGACCTTTGCTTCGATTAACCAACAGTATATCCGCAGGATGCCTTTGTGCATAAGCATCCTTAACCTCTCAAACCTTGCACAATAAATGTTAGTTAAAGCATTTTGAGGGAGAGAAGGGAATTGTTTGCGGAGGTTGACAAGCTGATTATCCATTTCGAAAGAAAGAAGAAAGAGAGAAATTTTTTTTTTTGAGTAAAATTATATACAGATTTCAGTGTTTGTGGAGTAATCGAAAGGACCGAAAAAGATTTTCACTGAGTACCGTTATCCGCCATTTAACCGTGAAAATCATCTCACAAAGAAAAACAAACAAAATTAAGATAGAAAAATCAAACTCTGATAGATTTTCTTGCTTGGCACCGATTTTCTGTCTTGATTCATGTGAATGCAAATAAGTCAAAGTTTGAAAAATGAAAGAGTTAGAAAACTTGGGTTGCCTCCCAAGAAGCGCTGCTTTTAATGTCCTTAGCCAGCGTGATTAAAGATTTTGCACGAGCGATGGGTCCTCCCCAATAATGATTCAATCTCTGGCAATTGACATTAATCGTGGCTTTTTCTTTTCTACTTTTTTTTTCTTCTTTTTTTTTTTCTTTGTCTTTTTTTTTCAACATAGTAGTGATCAATCATGGTAGAGGGCATCCTGCTGAACTTCCTCCACGAGGTTCTCTTGAGCTCCTTCATAAAAATTTTTGAGGCGGTGACCATTAACTTTGAACACTTTGTTGGTGGCTTCACTCTTAATTTCCACTGCACCATGAGGAAAAATGTTAGTGACAACAAACGGACCGTCCCACCTAGACCTTAATTTACCAGGCATCAACTTAAGGCGAGAATTAAACAAGAGAACTTTTTGCCCAATCAAAACTCCTTCCGAAGAATAAACTTATCATGGAAGGCTTTGGTTTTTCTTTGTAGAGTCGGGAGCTCTCATAGGCATCTAGGCGGATCTCTTCCAATTCTCAGAATCGCAACTTCCGCTCTATGCCGCCTCCGCCAAATTCATGTTGCATTGCTTCACAGCCCAATATGCTTTGTGCTCAATTTCTACTGGCAAGTGGCATGCCTTACCATAGACTATCCGATATGGAGACATCCCGATTGGAGTTTTGTAAGCGGTCCTGTAAGCCCAAAGAGCATCCTCAAGCCTCATGCTCCAATCCTTCCGATTAGGTTGGACTGTTTTTTCAAGTATGCGCTTGATCTCTCTATTGGAGACCTCGGCTTGACCATTAGTCTGGGGATGGTAAGGTGTAGAAACTTTATGCAACACGCCATATTTTCTCATCAATCCCTCCATGCTCGATTCTGAGAAATGGGTGCCTTGATCACTGATGATAGCTCTCGGGATTCCAAATCTGCAGAAAATCTGTGATCTAACAAAATCCACAACAACTTTGGAATCATCAGTCCGAGTGGCTTTAGCCTCCACCCATTTTGATACATAATCAACAGCTAGCAAAATGTAAACATAACCAAAGGAAACAGGAAAAGGTCCCATGAAATCAATACCCCATACGTCAAAGATTTCACAATACAGTAGAGGTTGCTGGGGCATCTCATTCTGCGAGAAATGTTCCCTGTTCTCGACACTGCTCACAAGACTTACGTAACAAATATGCATCATGAAACAAGGTAGGCCAATATAACCCAGTGTCTAAAACTTTCCTAGCTGTACGTTGAGGCCCAAAATGTCCACCACATGCAAATGCATGACAAAAGCTAAGAACAGAATGAAACTCTTGATTAGGCACACATCGCCTAATAATTTGGTCACTACAAAATCGCCACGTATATGGATCATCCCACACATAATATTTTGATTCACTCTTAAGTTTATAAATTTGTGCATGAGTGAAATGTGAGGGAAAAAGCGTAGCAACCAAGAAATTCACCATATCAAGAAACCAAGGGAAGGTGTTCTTACCTTGCAGTGCATAAACCGCTTCATCCGGGAAGGAGTCCCGTACAGGAAGGGATCGAATCCCTTTCAATGCGGCTCAAATGATCTCACACTAGGTTCTCTCGCTCCACTCTTGTCACGGATCTCTATGTGAAACTCTTGGAGCAGTAGCATCCATCTTATTAGTCGGGGCTTTGCATCTGGCTTCTTCAAAAGGAATTTCAGAGCTGCATGATCAGTAAAGACAACAACCTTAGAACCAAGCAAATATGATCTAAACTTATCCAAAGCAAAAACAATAGCTAAAAGTTCTTTTTCGGTTGTGGTATAGTTGGCCTGAGCAAAGATCTAGAGTTCTCGAAGCATAGTATATCACATGAGAAGCTTTCCCCACTCTCTGTGCCAAGATCGCTCCTATCGCATAGTTAGAAGCATCACACATTAACTCAAATGGCAATGTCCAAATGTGTGGTCGGATGATAGGGGTACTAGTCAAGGCCTGCTTCAAGTGGTTGAAAGTCGCCTTGCACTTGTCATCAAAATTGAACTCCACATCTTTCTGCAGTAACTGGGAAAGTGGAAGAGCAATCTTGCTGAAGTCGGCAATGAAGCGCCTGTAGAAACCTGCATGACCAAGAAAAGAACGCACTTCCCGCACGCATGTGGGGTAAGATAGCCAAGTAATTAGATCAATCTTGGCAGGATCTACCTCAATGCCCTTACTGGATACTACATGGCCTAAAACTATACCCTGTTCTACCATAAAATGGCATTTCTCAAAATTTAGCACAAGGTTAGTCTCAATGCATCTTTGCAAGACTCTAGATAGGTCAAGCTAAACATGAATCAAAAGAAGAACCATAGACAGTAAAGTCATCCATAAATACCTCCATGCACTCCTCTAAGAAATCAGAAAATATGCTCACCATGCACCGCTGGAAGGTACCAGGGGCATTGCAGAGGCCGAAAGGCATCCGTCTGTAAGCAAAGGTGCCGAAGGGACAAGTAAATGTGGTCTTCTCCCGATCCTCCTGCAATGTGGATTTGGAAGTATCCAAGTATAGCCATCTAAAAAGCGAGAATGGGACTTACTACCAACCGTTCAAAGATCTCGATCAATGAACGGAAGGGGGTAATGATCTTTCCGAGTGGCTTGGTTGAGACGTCTGTAGTCAATGCACTCTCCGGCTATTCTCGCACTCGGGTTGGAATGAGCTCATTCTTCCTCAAGGTTGGCCACAACAGCCACCCCGCATTTCTTTGGAACTACTTGCACCGGCTCACCCACTTGTCACGTGAGATGGGATAGATAATGCCACCGCAGAGCTTGGTCACTTCTTTTTCACCACATCTAGAATGAGAGGATTCAGTCTCCTCCGGGGTTGTCTCACCGGTTTAGTTTCCTCCTCAAGTAATATCCTCGTGCATGCATGTGGAGGGGTTAATACCAGAATGTCTGCAAGTGTCCAACCAATTGCCCTTTTGTGTTGCTTCAAGACTTCCAATAATCTGGTTTCTTGCTCGAGGTTGGAGGTGTTTGGCCATTATCACCGGAGCTTCTCATCCTCTTCCAAGAATGCATACTTCAAATGCTCGGGCAAGGGCTTAAGTTCAATGGAGGGTGGTTGCTTTGGGTGACGGTACTAGTTTTGGAACCGAAACTAAATCGCTAAATTCTCGCCAGCTTGCACACTGCACCGCAAGTCGCGGCACAATCTTGCAAAACAACATCATCATATCCTATGGAATCAAAAGAATCACACTTAGCGACAGGATGAATGACAACATCATTAATAACAAAGATCATTGCCATTAATAATGTAAATGTAATCATCAATGTCGCTAGAATTAACAACAAAGACATGATAAGTATGTAGAAATCTCAAGACAAAGTCGCACACATTGTAGTGGGTTTACAACCAAAAAGTCCAAGCGGCAGTAACAAGTATCACAAGCTATGCTATCGGTGTATCCTACAATTTCAGAAACTCGCCAACATATCAAGCATGTATATCATCAACCAAGAATCAATGACATCAAAATGAAAAAGCAGAATGATCCTCTAAAGGGTATTTCATGGCATCAAAAATTTTAAACTCAATGATATCAACACCAAATTCCATGGAAAGGGTACTAAAGATGCACATCAATCTTAGTTTTAGCAGCTTTTCAAAAATGGCCTACCTAAGATCAATGGGGGTGGGGAAGAGGCGTATTCATCTTCCATATTCAACACATAAAAATCACCGGGAATATTAAATTATGTACCCGAACCGTAACGTCCTCCAACACTCCCGCAGTTGTGCAAGGTTCAGCTTGCTAATCGAATGACAATGCTGTAGGCTTTAGCTCTCCCATATGCAAGGAAGTGTAAACTGACTTTGGCATTACATTGATGGAGGCTCCCAAGTCTAGCAAGGCATGAGTGAACTGTTGGTGCCCTATGGTGCAAGGGATGGTAAAAGTGCCTGGATCCTTGCATTTGGGAGGCAGGTTGGGCTGAATCAAAGCAGAGACATTTCTCCCCATACTCACTTTTTCAGTGCCCTTTAGCTTCCTCTTATGGGTGCACATCTCTTTCAAGAACTTGGCATACTTGGGGATTTGTTTAATTGCCTCCAAGAGAGGTATATTCACCTCAACCTTCTGAAAAGTCTCCATAATTTCCTTATCCAAGTCCTGTTTCAACCATATGCCTCACTGTATCATTCGGTTGGGAAAAGGAAGAGGAATGTTGGAACTCGACTTTTTGGATGCTCACTTTTCTCATTGCATCAATTTTCTCACAACCGCTGATTTGATCCAATTTTCTGCTTGGCTGTTGTGGGATCATTTCTTCTTGAATCTGCTCTGACATACGAATTAGTTGCGTAACTTGAAGTTGCCGTAGAATCTTGTTTCTCCGGGGCCAAGGGTAGAATCTGGAAGTATCTGCCGCCGGTCCATTGATTTGCTTACCATCAGCGTAAAGCTATAGCACTAACATTGCCTCTAGGATTTGGAGTGGTTTGAGAGGGTAATTGGCCAGAACCTTGTGACTTTAATTCATGAATTGATGTGGCAAGTTGACCAATTTGAGTCTCCAAGTTCTCAATGGTGGTTTCAGTTCTCTGTTGAAACTGGATGTTATTGGTGGCCAATTGTTTCACCAAATCCTCCAATGAGGGCTCGCATTTTGTGGCTACAGACCTTGCCGCTGGAATGGTGGTCTACTTGGTCCAAGATGTGGTCAAACTGATTTGTCCTTGCTTGCCGAATGGTGGTCTATACTGGTTTTGTGGTCACGATTTGATGCATTCCCATATCTCGTATTGGGATGGTCCCTCCACCAGGGTTGTAAGTGTTGGAGAATGGATCATATTTCGTTGTTGCTTCTGATGGAATTGTGGCTTCCCAGAAATATACCACCGCAGCCTACGCATTGGTCTTGAAACTCGTAATCATCTTGCAATGTGGGGCATGAATCAGAGGATGAGAGGAACTAGAACATATGCTACAAACTCTTGCAGGGGTTTGCACACGTGGTTCGTGTTGTCCTATTGCCATTTGTCTAACCAAAGAAGTGAGCTCATCCAATCTATGTTCCACTCTTTGTTGATCAAAGATGTGAAGAGGTATTAACTTCATTGACTATTCTCGGTTGCAAGACCCATTCGAGTACCAAATTGCCGAGAATTTGCCGCCATGTTTGCAATTAAGTTTCTCGGCAAAGCAATGAGTTTTATCTACCAATGCTCCACCACTTGCGGCATCAATCATACTCCTTTCCATTGGCATCAATCCTTCATAGAAGTATTGGATCAGCTAGCTGATCACTAATTTGATGGTGTGGGCACTTGAGCACAATTTCTTGAATCTCTCCCAATACTCATGGAGAGTTTCACCACCGATTTGCCTTATGCCACAAATATCTTTCCTTATTGCGCAGCTTCTTGATGCAGGAAAGAACTTCTCCGTAAATAATCTTTTCATGTCATTCCAAGAAGTGATGGCAGCAGGTTGTAAGTAATACAACCAATCCTTAGCGGACCATCCAAAGAGAAAGGAAAGGCCCTTAGCTTGATGTGATCTTCGCCTATTCCATGAGGTTTCATGGTGGAGCAGACAACATGGAACTCCTTCAAATGCTTATGTGGATCTTCACCGCAAGACCATGAAACTTGGGCAAAGAAGTGTATCAATCCGCATTTCAACTCAAAATCAACATTAAGTTCAGGATATTGAATGCACAAAGGTTGATAATTCACATCAGTGCAAACAATTCCTTAAGAGTCCTATTATTATAGTCACCATAGTAAAATCAATGCACTCAAGATCGCATACGTAAGTACTAATGTATGCACTCAACAGATTAAAAGAGTCAACAAGATTAGGTGCAATGTCAAGTTCAAGCCCAATTCCGTAAGTAATTCTATTAGCTCTATGAATGCTACTACCAAATTCTATGAATTCTATGAAGTGTATGAAATGTTCTATCAATTTCAGATCAAATGAATGCAAGGTACCAGGATCGAATCTAGTCATACAAAGATGCAGTTCATAAGAAGGTATTAGAAAAGCAATAACAACTAAAACACTAAAAATTCCAAAAACAAATACTCCAAAAAATTAAACAAAAATAAAAACAGTATCAAATGAATTTTAAAAATTATGGAACTACCACAGGATAAAATCTACATAAAAATGCTATCCAACAAAATAATAAAAAATCTTAAAAAATTGAAAAAGTGGTCTAAACGATGGAATTTGGCAAAAATAAGGGTGACCTCACAATATATAGTGAGCCTTTCTCAGAATAATATTTTCCATTTGTGTACCAAAATTCAGATCAATCTGAGATGCCCGAACCAAAATTCTTGACACAACGCCCTTTATCCAAATTCTGCCGAATCCCACTTGAAAAAGCTTCAAAAACAAAACAAACACATTTGTTAGAGTTAGATGGGATCTTGAAATGATCAAATAGTTGCCTTGGATCCCCAGCAACGGCGCCAAATTTGACAAGAGGTTGTCGAGACCTATCAAATAAAATAACCGGTTCACAAACTAATTTGTAGTATAGAGAATGAACCGAATCGTCTCTCAAGGATCCAAAAACAAAGATTTAATTAGATCAAGATAATTAGAAAATGGGGGGTTTTGTTGTTGATTAACAAGATTAATAAAAGTAGGAGATTCAAAGTTGTAAACAAATCTAAAGAAACAACCAATCCAAGGAAATTTACCGATCTTGAGTTTAACTCATCATTGATCACAAGGAATTCACTTAATTGCTAACCATGTTCTTGGCCTTAGATCACATCAAGAAGCCTTAACATGATCCAAGAATTCTTTACTAGATAAGCATCTAGGATTTGATTAACCAAGGTTAGATAAAGTAAGCACCATCCAACATAGATTAACTTAAGATCTAGAATTTAACCAAGCTAAACAATCTATCAAAAAGCTTTAATATATTGTTTAATCTTTGTGATCCTCTTTGATTACATGATAATAAAGCTACTACCACATCAACATCTAAATCAAATTAAGCAATTTAATCTAGATAAAAATCAAAAGAGGAAGAAGAGAAACTTGAATAACAATTAAGTAATATGAACAAGCAAAACAAGATCTCCAAATTAAACAACAAGATGGCTAATCCCTTGGATTGATTATGAGAGCCTAGCCTTCCATGGATGGGAAGGAAGAACTCAGAATTTAAAGAACAAAAACGAAATTGCAAAGAGAATGAAGAAGAAGAGAAAGAAAACTCTCACAAATACTTAAACTTTCTTGAAACTTACTTCTAAATTGAATGCCTCTAATACAAAGAGGTTGGGTCTATTTATACTAATCCTAGAAGCCAATTTGTACATGTACATAATCTGAATACAAGCTATAAGAATCTGAAATTTGTCAAAAATGGAAGCTTGATGCATGGTTGGTGGGTTGGTGCATGGTAGGTGGGTTGGTGTATGGTTGGTGGCTTTTAGTCAACAACTCTTATCCGACTTCTGGCTTCAAATTCATCACCTAGACGGTGTATTTTGGCTTGGATGTCTTCATCAAAGTTGTAGCCAGTTGTCTCCTTGAAAATCTCCAATTTGAATCATGTCATTTGGACTTTTAGAACTCCAGAAATGCCAAAAACACTTCACCTACCTCAAGTTAGGTTGGAAGAACGTGTTTCCAAATTCAGACCAACTTGTAGCTTTTGAAGCATGCCTAAAACGACATCTATTGACAAAATGGTCTTCATTGAAGTTGGAGATATGGGTCTTATCTTTCAAGTGACCAAGTTTCAGCCCAAGAGGAGGCCTATAACCCACTATATAGTCCAATATGTGCATACTGCCCAGATGGTTCCGTGACAGCAAACCCACTCTGCATTGCAGGGAAATTTTGGACCCTTAGCATTCCGATCCAGCTCTTGAGTTCTTCATGAAACTTGTAGAGCATTGTCTTAGCTTTCCAAAGACACCAAGATCACCTCAATTGGATCACCGAGCCCCAAGTTATGACCTAACCAAGGAAGAAAGGTCAAAATGCATCAAAATCCGAAAATTATTCAATATTTGCATTAAAGCCCAATGAAGCCCAACAACATTAAACTCATCTAAAGTACTAATATTGGGCACAATAAACATATAATAATGCCTAATACAAAGCTAACATAAGTGTCTCAAATTGATTGATCAACTGTAATGCCATGAAGTCAAAGGACCACATACGCCATTGTCACCGTGAGAACTGCTCATGCCACTCACACAATGATCCATGCAACGTTCTCATGGTGGGTTAATCCAGTACATTATTACTCTAATATGTACCCATGTGAAGACTTGATATCTCATATCTATGACCCGTGAGATATGGTTATCAATCTACACACATGTCAGTCTCAATGCATTGTTGTTGTCCTAATTCACCATAATACTTGACTATGGACATTTAAGAATAGTGTTCTAATTGCAACCAATATGATCTCACAATCAAGGCATACACTCAATATCTCATGGCATTGTGCTTACTATTCTAAGGACTTTATTATGTATATTTAAATAAAATAAATAACATAATAAATGAAATGTCTCATAAAATAAATGACAAGATATAATGTAAGCTAGAAAAGTTGGTATACAACTGGCCTATAGGGCATACACTAATAAGAACAACAATAAATTTTTTATTAAAAACCATGGAAGTAATATCTAACATCAATCACAAAGTCATGTCTTGAGATTTGAATTCACCCTTAACCAAAGGAAAGCCTAGCCTAACATAGTCTTGAAAAGCATAAATGCATAAATGACATACATAATGAAATAAGAATATGAAAGGCAAAGAAAGATAAAGCAATTTGGATCTCTTGATCTTTGGCTACAAATCCTCTTCCTCCAATCTCCCTTGTCTTCTCAAGGTTGATCTTCTTCTCCCTTGTCCCTTGATGACTCTCTGTATCAAGTTGTGTCTTTGACAACTCCCAACTTCTCTATTTATAACTAAGGTTTCAAAGGAGTCATTAATGATGAGGCCCAAGCCCAAAGGGAGTCTAAAACTCATTAAATGATGATTACATGGCCTAGGCCATGTCCTAGGGTCCATGTCTGTGTTTTATCTCTATGAACTGAATCACATGGCCTAGGCCATGTTTCTTGTATAAATCACGTAGCTATGGCCGTGTAATGGCTTTTTAACTTGCTAAACACACGAATTCGACTTTTGGTTCAACATAAAAGTTATTGTTGGAACCAAAGACGTTTAAAAAGGTTATATAAGTTATGACTTAACTTTTATTCGAAAAAAACTTGTTCTTTGAAATACTTTTTAAGTTCCTAAAAATTCGTTTAAATACAAAGACAAGGTTTTAATACAACATCTGTAAAGCACCGTGCGTCCAATAACATATTTATTTACTATTATATTGGATCGTCCACCGTGTTGTCTTTGTGTTACTTCTCTTAAGCAGCTTTGTCCAAAGCATTTTAGAGACAAGCAAAACAAAGTGTAATAAATGCTGATGAGTTATCTAATACAAAAGTAGATTTCAAAAGCAACGTGCTGTTGAGATGACACTCCTAACAACTACAAGGACCAGCAAAAAATAACTTTTTGCGCACTCAGAAAAGTCAAAACTACGATATTATATTCTTAGTATTCACTGATAACCAAAGTCACTGTTCAGATGAAGCCCAACATGTTATTAGCTTATGCATTTAATGCTGCTCAGAATGTTAATAAATATTTCCGTTGCACGAAGAAGCTCATGAAGACTACTTCAAGTGCTCGTTGCCTATAAATACAAGTGTCTTCGAAGAGAGAAATAGAGAAGTTTTATAAGAACGAAAAAGAAAAAGATTCAAAGCTCTTATGCTTTCTATTTTTTATACTCTTGTATAGAGTTTTCTACTTGAGAATTAATTTTATTTCCTCACCTATTGTGAGTCAAAACTCAAGTGTGTTTATAACATCCTTTATCAATCTTGGTTGTTGAGCCTGAAGAGGCTATGTATAGAAGAATACTTGTTAGAACCTGAAGAGGTTAGAGAATACTTGTATACCCGAAGAAGTAGATAATACTTGAAATCTTGTGAAGATTAGTGAAAAATCCTTCTCGCTGAAGGGACTAGACGTAGCTCTCGGGTTGTGAGAGTGAACCAGTATAAACATCTGGTGTGAGTTTTTCTTCTCTCTACTTGTGTTATATCTTATTTACTAACACCTAGGGATTGTCATTGTTTTCTTAAGAAAGTCTTTAAGTTGAATTTAAAGCATTTCAATTGCGTCCAAAAGGACTTTCATAAAAACCTTCTCTGTATCCAACAGACTGAGAAGCTCTTCATTTCGTCCATTTCTTATTAAATTTCAACAGAATATTTATTTTAATATTTAGTTTTAGAAATGCGTTTCAAGAAGGTTAAGAAACACAATTCAAACCCCCTTCTTGTGTTTCACTTAGTTATTTCAATTGGTATCAGAGCTCAGCCTCTTGGGTTGAGTATCTAATATTGCAAAGGAAAAGATCTAGCATAGTTACAAATGAAAGATGAAGGACAAGCAGTGAATAGGTCACCTCTATTCAATGGAAACGACTATGATTACTGGAAGAAAATGATAATTGCATTCTTTGATGCACAAAATATGGACATTTGGGACCTAGTCCAAATTGGCTATCAAATTCCCACCAATACAGAAGGCCAGGAACTCTCTAGACCACAATGGACGGAGAGACAGCGGACTAGACACCAGCTAAACTCAAGCAAAACAATCTCTTATGTGTCCCATCACCATATCTGAACATGACAAGGTTCATAGCTATGAAATAGCTAAGGAAATATGGGATACTCTTGCCTTAGTCCATGAAGGTTCCTTTCAAGTCAAGGAATCAAAGATAAGCATGTTGGTTCATCAGTATGAGCTCTTCAAAATGGGAGAGTATGAGATCATTGATCAAATGTTTGGACTATTCCAAACAATCATCAATAGTTTGAGATCTATGGGAAAGACATATGATAATCAAGACCATATCAGAAAAATTTTGAGAAGTCTTTCCAGGCAGTGGAGGCCTAAGGTTACTACCATTCAAGACGCAAAGAATCTGGCTTCTCTTACCATGGGGGAACTCATAGGTTCTCTCAAAGTTCATGAGCTTGAACTTCAAGAAGAAGAAAACTCAAGAAACGGCAAATCAATTGCCCTAAAAGTTCACAAAGAAAGTGCATCCAAAGCACTTAAAGTTGAAGAATCTTTATATGAGACTAAATCTTCTGGAGAAGAGGTCTCAGAAAACGGTGAGTTATCTTTCATCTTTAGAAAGATACAAGCAATGTGGAAAAAGAAATGTTGCATGAGAAGAAAACACTTTGGACGAAGAGCTCCAAAGGACAGGACTGAGACAAAAGACAAAAAGCCCAATCATATGCTGTGAGTGGAAAAAGCCGTGTGATAAATACTATTCACAAACGTTATTAATCCTTCATATTTAGTATCTTACCTCCTCTTTGATGCTTAATTGATTGAATTTGGTCACATTTTATAGGTTTGGGTTTCAATTGGGTTTAATTGCATATTTATGCATTAACTAAATTTTTACACTGTCTCTGTATGTTAGGTATATCTTGAGTTATAAACATTTAAAAAATATGAATTTTACCTTGTAGGAAATATAAGAGGAAGCTCTACAACTTTCATGAAGAGCTCAGAAGCTGATTTGGATGTATAGTGGGCCTAATTGGGACTAGAATTCTGAGATAGGATGTTGTCGCTGGAACCCGACCCGTGTGGAGTAATTAGGCCATATATTGGGCCAATGGATCTAAAACTGGTGGCAAATGAAAGCCAAAACGTAAGGTTACGACGTTCAAACTACGATGTTTTGATGGCGTGCTGACCACGTGAAGTTGGAAAACGTTTTAGATTACCTCCTTGGACTAATTTAGGCATAACTCTCTCATCTTAAGTCAAAATTAGGCAAATCAAATGATCACTTAAATATTAGAGGTTCTAGATTATTGCTAATCCAATGGAATTCTTGTAAATTATAGTTTAGGATCCTCTATATAAGGAGGATGTCAGAGCACAAATTCATAATACACTTTCCCTTACTTTTGGTTTTTGAATTGTTCTCTTCATCTCCATTTTCCCTCCCTTCTCTCTAGATTCTCTCTCTACGTTTTGAGCTTCTTCGTTCTCAGCAATGGAAGGCTAAAACTCTGTAATCAATCATAGGGATTGACATTGTTGATGTTTCATTTGGAGATTCTATTTTGATTAATACAAGATTCAATTATTAATCAAGTTTCTCTTATTCTTCTTCTTCTTTTGTTCAAATTCAAATTGAATGCTTATTTGATTTGAATGTTCATGTGATAATTACTTAATTATCACATGCTTAAGAAAAGTTACAAGAGAATGAACAATGTATTGAAGCGTTTTGATACATTGTTTAGCTTGGCTGAATTCTGATTATTAGGTTGATTTTAGTTTATATGAGTGCTTAATTCGTCTAACCTCAATTGATCAAATTCTGGATGCTTAATCCAGTAGAGAATTCTTGGATTACTTTGAGGTGTCTTAATGTAATCCAAGGCCAAGAACTTGGTTATCGATTGAATAAATTGTTAGAAATCAATGATGAATTAAACACAAAAATAGTCAATTTCCTTGGATTGATTATTTTTTTAGATTTGTTTACAAATTTAATTCTCTTATTTTTGTTAATTCTATTAATCACTATTAAATCCCCTCTTTTTAACTACTTGATTTGATCAAATTACATTCGGATCATTGGGAGACACTTAGTTCACTCACTACTATTACAAATCTTGAATTGAACCAACTTTTATTATTTGATTGAGCTCGACACTTGAATCACCGGGATATATCAAGGATGAATGCCCCTCTCTAAACAAAGATAAGGTGAAGAAAAGATTATTCACCAAGAAGAAAAGAGGACTAATGACAACCTGGGAAGATCTTGACCTCTCATCAACTAAAGAGGAAACAGAAGAAGAAGTTAACATATGCTTCATGGCAAGCACATCCTTTGATGAGGAAGAAGATGAGGTAGCCATTTCTGATATTAATCTTCAAGAAGCATTCGATGAACTATTAAATAATTCATCTATTTTATCAATTGAGTACAAATCTCTCTGATCAATCAATTTGAGATACTTATGTTAGCTTTGTATTAGGCTTTATTAGATGTTTATTGTGCCCAATATTAGTATTTTAGATGAGTTTAATGTTGTTGGGCTTCATTGGGCTTTAATGCAAATTGTGAATAATTTTTAGATTTTGATGCATTTTGACATTTCTTCCTTGGTTAGGCCATAACTTGGGACTCAGTGATCCATTTAAGGTGATCTTGGTGTCTTTGGAAAGCTAAGTCAAGGCTCTACAAGTTTCATGAAGAACTCAAGAGCTGAATCAGACTTCTAAGGGTCCAAAATATCCATGCAATGCAGAGTGGGCATGCTATCACAGAAATCTGGGCAGTGTGCACATATTGGACTATATAGTGGGTTCTAGGCCTCCTCTTGGGCTGAAACTTGGCCATTGGAAAGCTAAGTCCCATATCTCCAACTTCACTGAAGACCATTTAGTCAATAGATTTTGTTTTAGGCATGATTATGAAGCTACAAGTTGGTTTGAATTTGGAAACATGTTCTGCCAACCTAACTTGAGGTAGGTACAGTGGTTTTAGCATATCTAGAGTTCTAAAAGTCCAAATGGCATGATTCCAAATGCAAAATTTCAAGGAGACAACTGGCTACAACTTTCATGAAGATCACCAAGCCAAAATGCACCGTCTAAGTTATGAAAATCAAGCTGGAAGTTGGATAAGAGTTGCTGACTTGAAGCCACCAACCATACACCAACCCACCTACCATGCACCAACCTACCAACTATGCATCAAGCTTCCATATTTGACAATTTCCATGTTTTTACAACTTGTATTCAAATTATTTTCAATTACAAATTGGCTTCTAGGATTAGTATAAATAGAGCAAATCTCTTTGTATTAGAGATAATTTAATTTTAAGTAAGTTTGAAGAAAGTTTGAGTATTTGTGAGAGTTTTCTTTCTCTTCTTCTCCATTCCCTTTACAATTTCGTTTATGTTCTTTTATTTCTGAGTTCTTTCTTCCCATCCATGGAAGGCTAGGCTCTTATAATCAATCCAATGGATTAACCATCTTAATGTTAAATTTTGAGATCTTGTTTCGCTTGTTCATATTGCTTAATTGTTATTCAAGTTTCTCTTCTTCCTCTTTTGATTTTTATCTAGATTGAATTACTTAATTTGATTTAGATGTTGATGTAGTAATAGCTTTATTATCATGTATTCAAAGAGGATCACATAGAATAAACAATTTATTAAAGCTTTTTGATGGATTGTTTAGCTTGCTTAAATTCTATATCTTAAGTTAATCTATGTTTGGATGGTGCTTACTTTATATAACCTTGGTTAATTAAATCCTAGATGCTTATCTAGTAGAGGATTCTTGGATCATGTTGAGGAATCTTGATATGATCTAAGGTCAAGAAAATGGTTAGCAATTAAGTGAATTTCTTGTGATCAATGATGAATTAAACTCAAGATCGGTAAATTTCCTTGGATTGATTGCTTCTTTAGATTTGTTTATAACTTTAAGTCCTGTATTTTTGTCAATCTTGTTCATCAACAACAAAACCCCCCATTTTAATTATCTTGATCTGATTAAATCTTTGTTCTTTTTGGATCCTTGAGAGACGATTTGGTTCATGCTCTATACTACAAATTAGTTTGTGAATCGGTAATTTTTATTATTTGACGGGTCTCGACAACCTCTTGTCACTCTCAAAAGAAAGTTTTCAAAATTATCCAAGGAATTTGAAAAATTGTTTTTAGAAAAATAAGAACTTGAAACTTCTTGCGAAAAACTAAAAGCTAAAAACCTTCTCTTAAAAACATCCTTTGAATCCAAGACATCTGATGAAGTTCAGAAACTTCAAACTGAAGTAATGGAACTTACTGAGGATCTCAGTAAATTTATGGGTAGCACCAAAACGCTAAACTCATTACTCAAATACTCTAGAGACCCTTGTGACAAATCTGGACTAGGGTATTGATCAATCAATTTGAGACACTAATGTTAGCATTGTATTAAGCTTTATTAGATGTTTATTGTGCCCAATATTAATATTTTAGATGAGTTTAATGTTGTTGGGCTTCATTGGACTCTAATGCAAATTGTGAATAATTTTAGGATTTTGATGCATTTTGACCTTTCTTCCCTGGTTAGGCCATAACTTGGGACTCGGTGATCCATTTGAGGTGATCTTGGTGTCTTTGGAAAGCTAAGACAAGGCTCTACAAGTTTTATGAAGAACTCAAGAGCTGAATTGGACTTCTAAGGGTCCAAAATATCCCTGCAATACAGAGTGGGTTTGCTATCATGGAAATCTAGGCAGTATGCACATATTGGACTACATAGTGAGCTATAAGCCTCCTCTTGGGCTGAAACTTGGCCATTGGAAAATAAGACCCATATCTCCAACTTCACCGAAGATCATTTAGTCAATATATGTTGTTTTAGGCATCATTATGAAGCTACAAGTTGGTTTGAATTTGGAAACATGTTCTACCAACCTAACTTGAGGTAGGTACAGTGTTTTTGGCATATCTGTAGTTCTAAAAGTCCAAATGGCATGATTCCAATTGCAAAATTTCAAGTAGACAACTGGCTACAATTTTCGTGATGACTTCCAAGCCAACATGCACCGTCTAGGTCATTAATATCAAGCCAGGAGTCGGATAAGAGTTGCTGACTAAAAGCCACCAACCATACACCAACCCAGCTACCATGCACCAACCCACCAACCATGCATCAAGCTTCCATATTTTTACAGCTTGTATTCAGATTATGTACATGTATAAATTGGCTTCTTGGATTAATATAAATAGAGCCAATCTCTTTGTATTAGGATGATTCAATTTTAAGTAAGTTTGAAGAAAGTCTGAGTATTTGTGAGAGTTTTCTTTCTTTTCTTCTTCATTCTCTTTACAATTTCATTTTTGTTCTTTTATTTCTGAGTTCTTCCTTCCCATCCATGGAAGGCTAGGCTCTCATAATCAATCCAAGGGATTAGCCATCTTGATGTTTAATTTGGAGATCTTGTTTCGCTTGTTCATATTGCTTAATTGTTATTCAAGTTTCTCCTCTTCCTCTTTTGATTTTTATCTAGATTAAATTGCTTAATTTGATTTAGATGTTGAAGTGATAATAGCTTTATTATCATGTATTCAAAGAGGATCACAAAGATTAAACAATATATTAAAGCTTTTTGATAGATTGTTTAGCTTGGTTAAATTCTAGATCTTAAGTTAATCTATGTTGAATGGTGCTTACTTTATCTAACTTTGGTTAATCAAATCCTAAATGCTTATCTAGTAGAGAATTCTTGGATCATGTTGAGGCGTCTTGATGTGATCTAAGGCCAAGAATATGATTAGCAATTAAGTGAATTTCTTGTGATCAATGATGAATTAAACTCAAGATCCGTAAATTTCCTTGGATTGGTTGCTTCTTTAGATTTGTTTATAACTTTAAGTCTTGTACTTTTTTCAATCTTATTAATCAACAACAAAACCCCCATTTCTAATTATCTTGATCTGATTAAATCTTTGTTTTTCTGGATCCTTGAGAGACTATTCGGTTCATGCTCTATACTACAAATTAGTTTGTGAACCGGTAATTTTTATTATTTGACGAGTCTCGACAACCTCTTGTCAGGTATCAACATACTAAGAAAAATAATTACCAAAAGGCATCTACTTCTGCAAAACCAAAATGTTTTTGCAACATTTGTAAAAAGAAAGGACATGCTACGTCCAAAAGTTTTTACAATGAGAAATCCAGGTGTTATGAGTCTTCAAAAACTAACCTGAAAGGACCCGAAAAGACATGAGTACCTAAAAATATGATAATCCCTCTTGCAAATGTGCTTAGCAGCAGGAAGAAGACACTTGTCATGGTACCTGGACAGTGGTTGTTCACGGAACATGACGGGAGAAAGGTATATGTTAGAAGACCTCAAACTTAAATTAGGTGGCTTTGTCACCTTTGGTGGAAATCAGAAGGGCAAAATAGTTGGAATAGGTAAGATTGGTAACCATCATTTTCCTTCTATTGATAATGTACTTCTGGTTGAAGAATTGAAACATAATCTACTTAGCATAAGCCAATTATGTGATAGTGGATCCAATGTTTCTTTCAACCAAGGAGAATGTATAATCAAAAACTTTGATGGATCTATAATATTTACTGCAAAAAGCCAAAACAATCTTTACAAGATTGACTTGGAAGATCTCTCAGATCAGAATGTATCGTGCCTAGTGTCCATAAAAGGAGAACAATGGATATGGCATAAGATGTGGGGGATTTCCAAAATAATGGAGTCCAAAGAACACAAGTTGGAAAAGGATTCAGTGCTCAGCATAGGATGTTTGGCGCTCAGCACCAAATACACAAAGAACAAATCTATTCCTAGCACTCAACGCCAGATGCACAAAGAACAAATTTATTCTTAGCGCTCAGCACAGGAAAGCTAGTGCTCAGCGTAGGAAACACAGAATCTCAGAAGTGAACCAGCGTTAAGCACTAGTATGCTGTGCTTAGCGCTAGCGGCATGAATCGGTAGAAAATGGATTTTGACCATATCCAATGGATGTGCCTCTTCATGGTTTGAAATCCTTTCTAATATCTATGTTGTTTCATGATAAAGTGTGTCCATATATCAAAGGGTACAATCTTGAAAGGTTGTGTTAGTTCATTCAAATCCATAAAGGGTTATATTCTTTCACCAAGAGACATGAGTTGACCTATAAATAGAGTCACTTTGTATGCAGAACAGACAAGAACAAAATTGACTTGAAAGGTTGTGTTAGTCATTCAAATCCATGAAGGGTTATATTCTTTCACCAAGAGACATGAGTTGGCCTATAAATAGAGTCACTTTGTATGTAGAGCAGACAAGAACGAAATTGACTTAGATTCTGCATCCAAATCACCTTTTTTTCTCCCTTGTGCGCAGAGAGAGTTAAGGAGACTATTGTTCTGGGTGTGCAAACCACATCAAGGTTTCTCCATTGTATCCTGAAGGGGATTCACTAGTACACCTCTTGCATCCAGTCTAAATAGAGATTGGTGGCGGCGAATCGAACCTAAAGCCTAGTGTTTCTACACGCCTTGGAGATTTGTGCTTTTCTTTTGTCTTTCTTCTTTGTTGCAGGACCATTCCCTAGATTATTATCATCTAACAATCTTTAGGTTCGAGATTTTTGTGAACAATGGCTACATCATTGAAAGAGATGACTTCTGACTTTGTGAAGTTGGAGAAATTTGATGGTAGCAACTTCATCCGTTGGGAAAAGAAGATGCAATTCCTACTCACCACTTTGAAGGTTGTGTATGTTCTAAACACCCCAAGGCCAATTGATAGGGAAGAAGAGACTATGGCTAAAATTAGAGAGAAACATAAATAGGACAATGACGACTACATATGCATGGGACATGTTCTCAATGGAATGTCTGACTCCTTGTTTGATGTGTATCAAAGTAGCACTTCTGCAAATGAACTATAAGAGAAACTAGAAGCAAGGTACATGCAAGAGGATGCTACAAGTAAGAAATTTATTGTTAGTAACTTTAATAATTTTAAGATGACTGATAGTAGGCCTGTAATGGAACAAATGCATGAGATAGAACGTATTCTTAATAACTACAAACAACATAACATGCATATGGATGAAATCATCATTGTATCCTCCATTATAGATAAAATGGAAAGACTTCAAAAGAAGCATGAAACATAGAAAATATGACATTTCTCTTGAGCAATTGGGGAATCATATTCGATTGGAAGAAGAGTATTGAAAACAAGATGATATTAAGGACCAATCTACTCATGAGAAAGTTCATGTCATGGAGGAAGGAAATATAAGCAAATCTTCAAAGAAAAGAAATCGAGATTTTGACAAGTCTCATGAAAACAACAATAGAGATGATCATAAGAAAAAGAAAAAGAAAGGTAGCTGCTTCCATTATGGAAAACCAGGACACTACATGAAGGAGTGTAGGTTCTTGAAAAAGAAGAATAATGAGAAGACTTCAAGTACAACAAAAGACAATCTTGTTGCTGTTATTTCTGAAATCAACATGATTAAAGATGTTGATTCTTGGTGGATAGACTCTGTTGCTACCCGCCATGTGTACAAAAACAAAGATCTTTTCAAGATCATTGATGAAGAAGATGGAAGTGTTTTGTACATGGGAAATGCTTCAACTGTCCAAATCAAGGGAAAAGGCACAGTAGAACTTGAGTTCACTTTTGGAAAGACACTCACTCTTAAAGATGTATTTTATGTTCCTGATGTTAGGAAGAATTTGGTTTCTGTTCCTTTACTTAATAAGTTTGGGTTCAAATCTGTAATTGAGGGAGATAAGTTTATCCTCTCAAAGGGGGGTATGTTTGTAGGAAAGGGTTACTTTTGTGACAATATGTTCAAATTGAATGTTGTTAATAATACTATTAATTCTGCTTATATGGTTGAGTCTTGTGATTTATGGCATATGCGACTAGGACATGTTAATTTCAGAAAATTGGAAGACATGATGAAATCTAATTTAATTTCAAAATTAAGTAGAGATTCTAATTCATGTACTACTTACATGTTGACAAAATAAACAAGACTACAAACAAGAAGTTGTCGAGACCCGTCAAAATAATAAAATGTATCGGTTCATAAACTGATTTGTAGTATAGAGAATGAACTGAATCGTCACTCAAAGACCAAAAACAAAGATTCAATCAGATCAAGATAATTAAAAAGGGGGTTTTGATGATTTATAAAGAAAATACACTAGTTGAATTAAAGAAATGTAATTAACAAATTAACCAATCCAAGGAAATTTATCGATCTTGAGTTTAATCCATCATTGATCACAACGAATTCACTTAATTGCTAACCATTTTCTTGGCCTTAGATCACATCAAGAAGCCTTAACATGATTCAAGAATCCTATACTAGATATGCAGCTAGGATTTAAGTAATCAAGGTTAGATGAATTAAGCACCATCCAAACATAAATTAACTTAAGATTTGGGATTTAACCAAGCTAAACAATCCATCAAAAAGCATTAATATATTGTTTAGTCTTTGTGATCCTCTTTGAATACATGATAATAAAGCTATTATCATATCAACATTTAAATCAAATTAAGCAATTCAATCTAGATAAAAATCAAAGGAGGAAGAAGAGAAACTTGAATAACAATTAAGCAAAATGAACAATCAAACCAAGATCTCCAAATCAAACATCAAGATGGTTAATCCCTTGGATTGATTATAAGAGCCTAGTCTTTCATGGATGGGATGGAAGAACTTAGAAAATGAAGAACAAAAACGAAATTCTAAAGGGAAGGGAGAAGAAGAGAAAGAAATATCTCACAAATACTCAAACTTACTTCAAATTTCATTCATGCTTAATACAAAGAGATTGACCCTATTTCTACTAATCCTAGACGCCAATTTGTAATTGAAGATAATATGAATGCAAGCTGTAATAAAATAGAGATTGTCAAATATAGTGGTCCATGTTAACCAACTAAATGATAAACAATTACAAAAGAAAAGCAAAGTTGATATTCTGCCAGATTTCGTGTGCCTCCTTCAATGATGTGTATGATCCTCCATTCCACCGAATTGACTTTAGGTGTCTTCATAATAGTTGTAGACAATTGTCGCCTTGAACTTTCAGTGCTAGTTTCATGTCAATTTGACCTTTACAACTCTAGATATTCTAAAAACACTGTACCTACCTCAAGTCACGTTGGCAAAATGTGTCTCCAAATTCAAACCAACTTGCAGCTTCATAATTATGCTAAAAACAACATCTATTAAAGTTGGAGCTTTGTGTGTTATCTTTCCAATGGCACTGGTTTCAACTCAAAAGAAGACCTATAACCCATGATATGGTCTAATATGTGCACACTGCTCAGATTCTAGCGATAGAAAGCCCACTCTGACTTTTATGCATATTTTGGACCATTAGAAGTCCGATCCAGCTCTTGAGTTCTTCATAAAACTTGTAGATATTTGTTTTAGCTTTCCACAGACACTATGAACAGCTCAAACGGATCACCGAAGCCCAAGTTATGGCGTAATCAGGAAAGATCAAAATGCATCAAAATCCGAGAGTTAATCAAAATTTGATTAAAGCCCAATGATGCCCAACAACATAAAACTCAAATAACATACTAATATTGGGCACAATAAACATATAATAAAGTCAAGTACAAAGCTAACATAAGTGTCTCAAAATGATTGATCAAATTCCCAAACACTTAAGCTTTTGCACTCTTGGGCAAAACACATAAGACCAAAACTAAGGAAAAACAAGAAACACCCTAATGTTAAAGTATAAGCACAAAAACTGATTATACCTAATCTAATCAACTTTCGTAGGAAATCACAATGGCACTTAGCATGTGCCACAAGCCTTTAAACCCCTAGGTGTCCCTTGTGGACGAGTTATAATCTTGTGAGGGTTTACCATGATGATATCCACAAACATGTAATAATCAATTCAATTAATTTTTAAATACAAGCATTGTATCAAATATAAACCATATTCAATAATTCAAATATGCTTAACAAAGTACAGTTGAATCAAACCAATTGAGAATAAAGTATACATAGCATAATCATGCTTTAATCAGAAATAGGCATGTTCAAATTGAGTAAAATTCCTCACAAGTGACACTCAAATCACACAAAGTGTTTAGGTTAATTGTTTGCACTTAACTCTGTCAAATTATGAAAGTATTTTACCATATGATTGCATATACATCAATTCTCTACTACTTTGATCAAATAAATTGCAAAAATCAAGAGGTCTTTTAAAAAGGTTGTAATGGGGCTATAAGGTGAAAGAAGGGAACAATATGGATAATAGCAAGTTAAAACTAAAGCAAATAAAAGAGCATTGGGGAGTAACTCAAGTAGAAAGCATAAAATTTTACCCAAAACCATAAAATGCTCATTCTCTTCATACGTTCCTTCATTTTCTATTCTTTTTTTCTTTTTTTTTTATTAATTTCTTTTGGTACCATACATTTTGTATAAGCACACCAATTTCCCGACACTTAAATCATTGCAAGCAAAAGAGCTCTCCAATAGGAAAACAAATGCTCTCCTATTCCCTAAGGTGAGGTAAAACATAGTTTTTCACTCAAGACTTATAATGAGCTAAGAACAAAGAATGGGCAAGTAGGCTCAGAGGGGTTAACAATGGGATAATTGCAAGGTAGGCTTATTTGGTCAAAGTAGCTAAGTCAAGAAAAATGCCTCTGTTATTTTCATGCAACATACAGACCAATGTAATCTCAAATCAATTAAGTGCAAGTTTGTTGCTCTATTAGCAAGTGTACCAAATCGCAAAATGTAATAAAGTGATAAGTGAGTATCGTTCCCTCAGAGATTGTGTTACCAAACACCAATTCACTACTGTAAAGGCTATTAGAATGATCAATTTGGATTGAAGGGAATTCTTTAGAATGCAACCCTAAAGAATTAACACCTTGCAATTAACAACTAATAAACTCAATAGTAAAAGAAAAAGAAATAGCAAGTAAGAGAAGTAGGGGTGTAAAATCAATGATTGAAATGTTAGGGTTCCGATTTCACTTGAATTTTCCAATTTTAGTTTGAATTCTAACTTAACTAAGCCCAATTCATGGATTGATGGTGGAAATCCTATTATTAACCAATACCCAATTCCTTGGTTTACCGATTCTCTTCAACTATTTAAAAACAATTAATTCCTTAATTTGACTCTAAATTGAAGAAGGCATGAAAGAAAAAGTGATTCCCAAATAAAGCCATAAAACCAACATCCTCTATTCCTAAATTTTGTCAATTAAGGAGTTTATCACAAGAAGCATAATCATACATGAATTTTCCAATCCTATGCCTGAACATCTATTCAATTTATGAGTGGCAAATCAATCAATTTGAGACATTTATGTTAGCTTTGAACTAGGCTTTATTAGATGTTTATTGTGCCTAATATTAGTATTTTAGATGAGTTTAATGTTGTTGGGATTCATTGGACTTTAATGCAAATTGTGAATAATTCTTAGATTTTGATGCATTTTGACCTTTCCTCCTTGGTTAGACCATAACTTGGGACTCAGTGATCCATTTGAGGTGATCTTGGTGTCTTTGGAAAGCTAAGACAAGGCTCTACAAGTTTCATGAAGAACTCAACAGCTGGATAGGAATTTTAAGGGTCCAAAATATCCCTGCAATGCAGAGTGGGTTTACTGTCACGGAAATCTAGGCAGTGTGCACATATTGAACTATATAGTTGGTTCTAGGCCTCCTCCTAAGTTAATCTATGTTGGATGGTGCTTACTTTATCTAACCTTGGTTAATCAAATCCTAGATGCTTGTCTAGTAGAGAATTCTTGGATCATGTTAAGGCTTCTTGATGTGATCTAAGGCCAAGAACATGGTTAGCAATTAAGTGAATTCCTTGTGATCAATGATGAGTTAAACTCAAGATTGGAAAATTTCCTTGGATTGGTTGTTTCTTTAGATTTGTTTACATCTTTAAGTCTCGTACTTTCATTAATCTTGTTAATCAATAACAAAACCCCCATTTTTCTAATTATCTTGATCTAATTAAATCTTTGTTTTTGGATCCTTGAGAGACGATTCGGTTCATTCTTTATACTACAAATTAGTTTGTGAACCAGTTATTTTTATTATTTGATAGGTCTCGACAACCTCTTGTCAAATTTGGCGCCGTTGCCGGGGATACAAGGCAACTATTTGATCATTTCAAGACCCCATCTAACTCTAACAATTGTGTTTGTTTTGTTTTTGAAGCTTTTTCAAGTGGAATTCGGCTGAAATTGGGTAAAGAGCATTGTGTCAAAAATTTCGGATCGGTAAAGTATGTCTGATTGACCTAAATTTTGGTACACTAATGGAAAACGTTATTTTGAGAAAGGCTCACTATTTACACTGAGATCACCCTTATTTTATCTAAATTCCATCGTTTAGACCACTTTTTCAATTTTTTAAGATATTTTATTATTTTGTTGGATAACATTTTTGTGTAGATTTCACCCTATGGTGGTTCCATAATTTTTAAAATTCATTTGATAATGTTTTTATTTTTGTTTAATTTTTGGAGTATTTGTTTTAGAAATTTTTAGTGTTTTAGTTGTTATTGCTTTTTCTAATACCTTCTTATGAACTGCATGATGTATGACTAGGTCTGATCCTGGTACCTTGCATTCATTTGATCCTGAAATTGATAGATCATTTCATACACTTCATAGAATTCATAGGGCTAGTAGTAGCATTCATAGAATTACTTCTGGAATTGGGCTTGAACTTGACATTGCACCTAATCTTGTTGACTCTTTTAATCCTGTTGAGTCTGCTTCTGTTAGTACTTCAGTGTTTGATACTGAGTCTGCTGATTTTACTATGGCTGATTATAATAATAGAACTTTGAAAGAACTTGCTGCACCTGATGTTGCATATCAGCCTTTGTGCATCCAATATCCTGACCTTCATGTTGATTTTGAGCTCAAATCTGGATTAATACACTTGTTGCCCAAGTTTCATGGTCTGGCAGGTGAAGATCCACATAAGCACTTGAAGGAATTCCATGTCTGCTCAACTATGAAACCTCATGAAATAGTTGAAGATCACATCAAGTTGCGAGCATTTCCATTTTCACTGGATGGTGCAGCCAAGGACTGGTTATATTACCTTCAACCAGCCTCTATAGCATCCTGGAATGACATGAAGAGGTCAAGCTTTCGAGAAATTCTTCCCTGCCTCAAGAGCTGCTGCAATCCGAAAGGACATATGTGGTATAAGGCAGATGACTGGGGAGACATTGCATGAATACTGGGAGAGGTTCAAAAAGCTTTGTGCGAGCTGTCCTCATCACCAAATCAGTGACCAATTACTGATTCAATATTACTATGAAGGCTTGCTACCTATGGACAGAAGCATGATTGATGCTGTTAGTGGAGGTGCCTTGGTTGACAAAACTCCTACTGCTGCTAGGGATTTAATTGCCAATATGGCTGCCAACGCCCAACAGTTTGGCACTAAGGTCATTACCTCAACCAGAGGAGTTAATGAGGTTCATGTTTCCCATGCTGACCAACAGAAGATGGAGCACCGAATTGATGAGTTAACCTCCTTGGTGAGGCAATTAGCCATGGGACAACATCAAACACCTGTGGCTGCAAGAGTTTGTAGCATATGTTCTAGTTCCTCTCCTCCCACAGATGTGTGCCCCACATTACAAGATGATTCTGAGTTTCAAGACCAATCTGTGGCTGCAGCTGGTATATTTCCTGTGAAGCCACAATTCCATCAGCAGCAACAACAGAAATATGATCCATTCTCCAACACTTAAAACCCTGGCTGGAGGGACCATCCCAATCTGAGATATGGGAATACATCAAATCAGCAGCCACCAAACAAGTATAGACCACCATTCCAGCAGCAAGCAAGGACAAATCGGGCCGCCACATGTTGGACCAAGTAGACCTCCATTCCAAGAAGAAGGTCCTGTAGCCACAAAATCGAGCCCTCATTGGAGGATTTGGTGAAACAGCTTGGCCACCAATAACATCCAAGCCAACAGAGAACTGAAACCACTATTCAGTACTTGGAGACTCAAATTGGCCAACTTGCCACATCTATTCATGAATTAAAGTCACAAGGTTCTGGCCAATTACCCTCTCAAACCACTCCAAACCCTAGAGGCAATGTTAGTACTATAGCATTGCGCAGTGGTAGGCAAATCAATGGATCAGTACAGCAGATAATTCCAGATTCTACCATTGACCCAGAAAAACAAGATGTTGTAGCAGATTCAGCAACAAATGATCCTACAACATCCAAGCAGAAAGCCAGTTCAAACCAGCAGTTGACAGAAAATTCAGTAATGCAGAAAAGTGAACATCCACAAAAGTCAGCTTGCAACATTCCTCTTCCTTTTCCAAACCGAATGATACAGTCGAGGCATATGGTTGAAACTGACTTGGATAAGGAAATTATGGAGAATTTTCAGAAGGTTGAGGTGAATATACCTCTCTTGGAGGCAATTAAACAAATCCCCAAGTATGCCAAGTTCTTGAAAGAGATGTGCACCCATAAGAGGAAGCTAAAGGGCACTGAAAAAGTGAGTATGGGGAGAAATGTCTCTGCTTGATTCAGCCCAACCTGCCTCCCAAATGCAAAGACCCAGGCACTTTTACCATCCCTTGCATCATAGGGCACCAACAGTTCACTCATGCCTTGCTAGACTTGGGAGCCTCCATCAATGTAATGCCAAAGTCAGTTTACACTTCCTTGCATATGGGAGAGCTAAAATCCACCGGCATTGTCATTCAGTTAGCAAACCAAAGCACTGTTCAACCTGCAGGAGTATTGGAGGACGTTCTGGTTCGGGTAAATAATTTAATATTCCCAGCTGACTTTTATGTGTTGAATATGGAAGATGAATCTGCCTCTTCCCCACCCCCATTGATCTTAGGTAGGCCATTTTTGAAAACTGCTAAAACTAAGATTGATGTGCATGCTGGTACCCTTTCCATGGAATTTGGTGATGATATCATTCAGTTTAACATTTTTGATGCCATGAAATACCCTTTAGAGGATCATTCTGTTTTTCATTTTGATGTCATTGATTTACTGGATGATGATATGCATGCTGATATGTTGGCAGAGTTTCCTGAAATTGTAGGATACACTGATAGCATAGCTTGCGATACTTGTTCCGCCTATTTCAAACTTTCTGGTTGTAAACCCAATGCAATGTGTGTAGCCTGTGCTGAGATTTCTACATACTTATCATCTGCTGTTGACATTGATGGCTCAGTTTCTGTTATTAATGGCAATGATGCTGTTATTAATGATGTTGTCATTCATCCTGCTGTTAAGTGTGATTCTTTTGATTCCATAGGATATGATGATGTTGTTTTGCAAGATTGTGCACAGCTTGCGAGTGCACAGTGCAATCACGAGAATTTGGCCGATTTAGTTTCAGTTCCAAGACTAGTACCGTCAGTCCAGCAACTACCCTCCATTGAACTTAAGCCCCTGGCCGAGCATTTGAAGTATGCATTCTTGGAGGAGGATGAGAAGCTCCCGGTGATAGTGGCCAAACACCTCTGACAAGAGGTTGTCGAGACCTATCAAATAAAATAACCGGTTCACAAACTAATTTGTAGTATAGAGAATGAACCGAATCGTCTCTCAAGGATCCAAAAACAAAGATTTAATTAGATCAAGATAATTAGAAAATGGGGGGTTTTGTTGTTGATTAACAAGATTAATAAAAGTAGGAGATTCAAAGTTGTAAACAAATATAAAGAAACAACCAATCCAAGGAAATTTACCGATCTTGAGTTTAACTCATCATTGATCACAAGGAATTCACTTAATTGCTAACCATGTTCTTGGCCTTAGATCACATCAAGAAGCCTTAACATGATCCAAGAATTCTTTACTAGATAAGCATCTAGGATTTGATTAACCAAGGTTAGATAAGGTAAGCACCATCCAACATAGATTAACTTAAGATCTAGAATTTAACCAAGCTAAACAATCTATCAAAAAGCTTTATTATATTGTTTAATCTTTATGATCCTCTTTGAATACATGATAATAAAGCTATTACCACATCAACATCTAAATCAAATTAAGCAATTTAATCTAGATAAAAATCAAAAGAGGAAGAAGAGAAACTTGAATAACAATTAAGCAATATGAACAAGCAAAACAAGATCTCCAAATTAAACAACAAGATGGCTAATCCCTTGGATTGATTATGAGAGCCTAGCCTTCCATGGATGGGAAGGAAGAACTCAGAATTTAAAGAACAAAAACGAAATTGCAAAGAGAATGGAGAAGAGAAAGAAAACTCTCACAAATACTTAAACTTTCTTGAAACTTACTTCCAAATTGAATGCCTCTAATACAAAGAGGTTGGGTCTATTTATACTAATCCTAAAAGCCAATTTGTACATGTACATAATCTGAATACAAGCTATAAGAATCTGAAATTTGTCAAAAATGGAAGCTTGATGCATGGTTGGTGGGTTGGTGCATGGTAGGTGGGTTGGTGTATGGTTGGTGGCTTTTAGTCAACAACTCTTATCCGACTTCTGGCTTCAAATTCATCACCTAGACGGTGCATTTTGGCTTGGATGTCTTCATCAAAGTTGTAGCCAGTTGTCTCCTTGAAAATCTCCAATTTGAATCATGTCATTTGGACTTTTAGAACTCCAGAAATGCCAAAAACACTTCACCTACCTTAAGTTAGGTTGGAAGAACGTGTTTCCAAATTCAGACCAACTTGTAGCTTCTGAAGCATGCCTAAAACGACATCTATTGACAAAATGGTCTTCATTGAAGTTGGAGATATGGGTCTTATCTTTCAAGTGACCAAGTTTCAGCCCAAGAGGAGGCCTATAACCCACTATATAGTCCAATATGTGCATACTGCCCAGATGGTTCCGTGACAGCAAACCCACTCTGCATTGCAGGGATATTTTGGACCCTTAGAATTCCGATCCAGCTCTTGAGTTCTTCATGAAACTTGTAGAGCATTGTCTTAGATTTCCAAAGACACCAAGATCACCTCAATTGGATTACCGAGTCCCAAGTTATGACCTAACCAAGGAAGAAAGGTCAAAATGCATCAAAATCCGAAAATTATTCAATATTTGCATTAAAGCCCAATGAAGCCCAACAACATTAAACTTATCTAAAGTACTAATATTGGGCACAATAAACATATAATAATGCCTAATACAAAGCTAACATAAGTGTCTCAAATTGATTGATCAAATTCCCCCAGACTTAAGCTTTTGTACTCCTGGGCAAAACACATAACAACGAAACTAAAGAAAAACAAGAAACATCATATTATTAAACTAAAAACATAAAAACTGATTGTACCTAATCTAATCCACTTCCGTAGGAAAACACGATGGCACTTAGCATGTGCCACAAGCCTTTAAACCCTTAGGTGTCCCTAGTGGACGAGTTATAGTCTCGTGAGGGTTTACCAGGATGATACCCACAAACATGTAATATTTTATTTAATCAATTCAACTAATTTTTAAATACAAGCATTGTATCAAATATAAACCATAATTAATAAGTCAAGTATGCTTAACAAAGAATAGTTGAATCAAATCAATTGAGAATAAAGTATAGCATAATCATGCTTTAATCAGAAATAGGCATGTTCGTGATTGAGTAAAATTCTTCACAAGTGTCACTCAAATTACACAAGGTGTTTAGGTTAACTGTTTACGCTCAACTCACCAAATTATGAAAGTATTTTACCATAGGCTTGCATATACATCAATTCTCCACTACTTAGATCAAATAAATTGCAAAAATCAAGAGGTCTTTCAAAAAGGTTGTAATGGAACTTATAAGGTGAAGGAAGGGAACAATATAGATAATAGCAGGTTAAAACCAAAGAGAATAAAAGAGCATTGAGGAGTAATTCAAGTAGAAAGAATAAATTTTTTTACCCAAAACCATAAAATGCTCATTCTCTTCACACATTCCTTCCTTTTTCTATTCTTTTTTTCTTTCTTTTTTTTTTGTTTTTTTTTTTTTGTTTTTTTGTTTTTTTGTTTTTGTTTTTTTTTGTTTTTTTTTGTACCAAGCATTTCGTATCAGCACACCAATTCCCCCACACTTAAATCATTGCAAGCAAAAGAACTCCTCCAATAAGAAAATCAATGCTCTCCTATTCCCTAAGGTAAGGTAAAACATGGTTTTTCACTCAAAGCTTGTAATGAGCTAAGAACAAAGAATAGGCAAATAGGTTTAGAGGGAGTTAATAATTGGATAAATGCAAGGTAGGTTTATTTGGCCAAAGCAGTTAAGTCAAGAAAAAATGCCTCTGTCATTTTCATGCAACATACAGACCAATGTAATCTCAAATCGATTCAATGCAAGTTCTAGAAAATAAATTCATAATTGACATCACTCATGAAAGAAAATAACCAAGTGTAAGTATCAAACTTGGAAAAGCCCAAAACTCACAAAGGTATGAAACATTCACTCAATTCAACCATGCCTTCTTCCTAATATCCACAATCATATACACATGTATATCATGAAAATGATTCTATCAGAACTGTTTTGCATACTTTTATCATCAATTAAGCTCAGATTCAGCACATGCTTGTATCAAAATCAATTGAAAAGATCAAAATTGTGTGTGTGTGTTTTTTTTTTTTTTAATATATATACAAGAACAAAGATGATTTAAGACCTATTATGAAATGCAAGTTAAGATGCGTCTCAAGAGCAAAACTACTCCTTACTCTGCCATCATACATCTAAAAAGTTAGTAACAATAAAGATTAGCTTTTTTTTTTTTAATACTTAAACTATGTACATGGCAAAGCCGCTATCCCTCCCCCCAACTAATTAAAGACATTGTCCCCAATGTCAAAATAAAGATAGGTAGAGTGTAGAAGGTCTTACCAGAAAACTGCAAATCGGGCCTGAAATAAGAAAAATTACAAAAGACTAAAACCATAAGAGAAAACAAAAATTCACAAAGACAAAGTCAAATCAAGTTTTTGCTTTTTCCTCGCCGCCGCCGCCTTGTTCCCAATTCGTGGAGCCATTGCTGGATCACGTTGTGGTACAAATGCATTGAGTTGATCGAGCAATTGTTCAGAGTTGCGAAGCTACAAGACTTTGACGTGTCGCTTGTGAGATGAACCTTTTTCTACAAAGATGATCAAGAAAACAAAACAAACTCGTCATAAAAACCATTAACATTTAATATACCTATGGGTTTTTGGTGAAAGTTCTCATTGTGACTGTGATGTAATTTGAAAGAGTTCTTCCAAAGTTTCAAAACCACCAGGTAGGGCAATAAAGGCATCAGCATTTGCTATCATAATGTTCATGCGTTGGTGCATGCAAAATACCATTACTTCATCCCCTAATGTTTTTCCAATGGGCTTGCTGGTAGATAAAGGACTGGGAATGACACCAAGGACTTTGCCACCTCCTAAATGTGCAGCAGTCGCTACACAACCCATTAACCCAAGACTACCTCCTCCATAAACTAAATGGATTTCTCTCTCAGCTAGCACTCGACCAAGATGGTGTGCAATATTTACAAACTCTTTATCTTTCCCAGGATTAGATCCACAAAAGACACAAACACTCTTAATCCGACGAACTGAAGTGGCTTCCATTTTTTTTTTCTTTGTTTTTTTTTTTTTTGTACTCTCACCTTATCAATGATCTGAAGAGAGCAAAGTGCATTATTTAAAGGCATCAAAACTCAAAGGTAATAATTACACCTATAAAGGAGGGGTAGATCTGCGTGTCAGATAAGTTTGAAAAATAAACACAAAAATGATAATAGCTATATGACAAAGATAAAAGGCTAATCTATATGTGTCAGAAGAAGTTTGAAAATATGCAACGCATATTTCAAAAGAATACGGCTACTTTTGATTTGATTTGATTTTTTTTTTCTTTTTTTCTTTTTTTTTTTTGAATTTTTTTTAATAAACAAGAAGAAAAAAGAAAAATAAAAAAATAAAAAATAATACTTACAGGAGGTGTGATTGTGGCTCACAAATTCCTCTGGTTTTACGTCCAAGAATCTGGCTTGAATGCTCTCTATGGGCCGATGGTCGGCTTCCCATCCAATTTTCTTAAAAATTGGCAAACAGGGTCTTTTTGAGTCAGATTCCCGAGACTATATCGCTCATGTTCATCTTGGAATATTGGCCATAAATCGAGAAGTACTCTCTGCACATCTCCACTAGGATGCGTCTCAAGAGTCAATAGAATGTTATCTAAAGACTCCTTACTCATGCCATCCTTTATGAAGTTAATTTTATCATCTCGGTTTATAGACGTCATTCCAATTGATTTGCATTTTGTGTTACAAGTCCATCTTGCACATTTATAGCAGACCCGTAACCTTTTTGCTCTTCTCTTCTTTGCATATGAACTTTTGCCTAGCCCTGGCATATATGAAACAAGAGCGTCAGAAAATTCACCTCTGAGTCGGACCTTTGCTTCGATCAACCAGCGTATATATGCAGGAATGCCTTTGTGCATAAGCATCCTTAATCTCTCAAACCTTGCACAAAAAATGTTAGTTAAAGCATTTTGAGGGAGAGAAGGGAATTGCTTGTGGAGATTAAAAAGCTGATTATCCATTTCGAAAGAAAGAAGAAAGAGAGAGAGAAAAAAAAATTGAGTAAAATTATGTACAGATTTCAGTGTTTGTGGGTAACTGAAGGGACCGAAAAAGATTTTCACGGAGTACCGTTATCTGCCATTTAACCGGTGAAAAATCATCTGTCAACGAAAAATAAACAAAATTAAGACAGAAATATCAAACTCTGATAGATTTTCTCGCTTGGCACCAAGTTTCTGTCTCGATTCCTGTGATTGCAAATAAGTCAAAGTTGAAAGATGAAAGAGTTAGAAAGCTTGGGTTGCCTCCCAAGAAGCGCTACTTTTAATGTCCTTAGCCAGCGTGATTGAAGATTTTGCACGAGCGATGGGTCCTTCCCAATAATGATTCAATCTCTGGCAATTGACATTAATCGTGGCTTTTTTTATTTTCTCTTTTTTTTTTGTTTTTTTTTTCAACACAGTAGTAATCAATCATGGTAGAGGGCATCCTGCAGTTGAACTTCCTCCACAAGGTTCTCTTGAGCTCCTTCATAAAAATTTTTGAGGCGATGACCATTAACTTTGAACACTTTGTTGGTGGCTTCACTCTTAATTTCTACTGCACCATGAGGAAAGACATTAATAACAATGAAGGGACCAAGCCACCTAGAACGAAGCTCACCGGGCATAAGTTTGAGGCGAGAGTTGTAGAGAAGAACTTTTTGACCAATGGTGAACTCCTTTTGTACCAACATCTTATCATGAAGGAGTTTGGTCTTCTCTTTGTAGATCCGGGAGTTCTCATATGCCTCTAATCGAAGCTCCTCAAGTTCTTGAAGTTGGAGCTTTCTTTGAGATCCGGCTTGACTCAAGTCAAGGTTACACTGTTTCACCGCCCAATAGGATTTATGCTCAATTTCCACCTAAGGTGGCACGCTTTCCCAAAGATAATCCTAAGACGGGGACATTCCTATCGGTGTCTTGTAAGCAGTTCGGTAAGCCCACGAGCATCCTCAAGTCTCGTGCTCCAAATTCCTTCCTATTAGGTTGGACTGCCTTCTCAAGTATGTGATTGATCTCTCGATTTGAGACTTCGGCCGCCCGCTTGTCCTGGGGTGATAAGGTGTAGAAACCTTGTGCAAGACACTGTACTTTCTCATCAAAGCCTCTATTCTCCGGTTACAAAAGTGTGAACCCCGATCACCGATAATGGCCCCTCGGGATTCCAAACCTACGTAAAATCGTGATCTAACAAAGTCCACAACAACTTTGGAATCATCATCCGAGTGGCTTTTGCCTCCACCCATTTAGATACATAATCAATGTACCAACAAAATATAAATAAAACCAAAGGAAACAGGAAAGGGCCCATGAAATCAATACCCCAAACATCAAAGATCTCACAAGACAAGATAGGTCGCCGAGGCATCTCATTCCTGTGTGAAATTGTCCCTGTTCTTCCGGCACTGCTCACAAGACTTACAAAACAGATATGCATCATGAAATAGGGTAGGCCAATACAATCCGTAGTCCAAAACCTTCCTAGTCGCACGTTGGGAGCCAAAGTGCCCACCACATGCAAATGTATGACAAAAGCTAAGAATAGAATGAAACTCATGATCGAGACACATCTTCTAATAATCGTCACTACAAAGCTTCCATAGATAAGGATCATCCCATACATAGTACTTGGACTCACTTTTCAATTTATCGATTGAGCTCTAGTAAAATATGCAGAAAAGCACCAAAGAACCAAAAAATTAACCATATCTCGCAAACCAAGGGGAGGTGTTCTTACCTTGCAATGCAGGTCGCTCATCCGGGAAGGAGTCCTGTATAGGGAAGGGATCCTGAGCCCTTTCAATGCGGCTCAAGTGATCTCGCCACTAGATTTTCTCGCTCCACTCTTGTCACGGATCTCTATATGAAACTCTTGGAGCGAGAGCATCCACCTTATTAGTCGAGGCTTTGCCTCGGCTTCTTCAAAAGAAACTTAAGTGATGCATGATCGCAAACACAACAACCTTAGAGCCAAGCAAATATGATCTAAACTTATCCAAAGCAAAAACAATGGCTAAAAGTTCTTTTTCGCTTGTGGTATAGTTGGCTCGAGCAAGATCCGTAGTTCTCGGAAGCATAGTATATCACATGAGAAGCTTTCCCCACTCTCTCAGGCCAAGACTCGCTCCTATCGCATAGTTAGAAGCATCACACATTAACTCAAATGGCAATGTCCAAAAGTGGCTGGATGATAGGGGTACTAGTCAAGGCATGCTTCAAGTGGTTGAAAGTCGCCTTGCACTTGTCATCAAAATTGAACTCCACATCTTTCTCGCGATGAATCGGGAAAGTGGAAGAGCAATCTTCTTGAAGTCGGCAATGAAGCGCATGTAGAAACCTGCATGACCAAGAAAAGAACGCACTTCCCGCACGCATGTGGGGTAAGATAGACAAGTAATTACATCAATCTTGGCAGATCTACCTCAATGCCCTTATCGGATACTACATGGCCTAAAACTATACCCTGCTCTACCATAAAATGGCATTTCTCAAAATTTAGCACAAGGTTAGTCTTAATGCATCTATGCAAAGACCCTAGATAAGCTAGCTAAACATGAATCAAAAGATGAACCATAGACAAGTGAAGTCATCCATAAACACCTCCATGCATTCCTCTAAGAAATCGTAAAATATGCTCACCATGCACCGAAGGTACCAGTGGGCATTGCAGAGGCCGAAGGGCATCCGTCTGTAAGCAAAGGTGCCGAAGGGACAAGTAAATGTGGTCTTCTCCCGATCCTCCCGGTGCAATGTGGATTTGGAAGTATCCAAAGTGTAGCCATCTAAAAAGCAAGAATGGGACTTACTGCCCAACCGCTCCAAAGATCTCGATCAATGAACTAAGGGGGTAATGATCTTTCCGAGTGGCTTGGTTGAGACGTCTCGTAGTCAATGCGCACTCTCCACTATTCTCGCACTCTGGTTGGAATGAGCTCATTCTTCTCGGTTGGCCACGACAATCACTCCGGATTTCTTTGGAACTACTTGCACCGGGCTTACCCACTTGTCGTCGAGATGGGATAGATAATGCCACCGCAGTAGCTTGGTCACTTCTTTTTCACCACATCTAGAATGAGAGGATTCAGTCTCCTCTGGGGTTGTCTCACCGGTTTAGTTTCCTCCTCAAGTAATATCCTCGTGCATGCATGTGGAGGGGTTAATACTGTGAATATCCGCAAGTGTCCAACCAATTGCCCTTTTATGTTGCTTCAAAACTTCCAATAATCTGGTTTCTTGCTCGTGTTGGAGGTGTTTGGCTACTATCACCGGAGCTTCTCATCCTCCTCCAAGAATGCATACTTCAAATGCTCGGCAGTGGGCTTAAGTTCAATGGAGGGTGGTTGCCGGATCGATGGTACTAGTTTTGGAACCGAAACTAAATCGCTAAATTCTCAAGAGTTGCACTTGCTGTACTTGTACCGCAAGTCGTGCATAATCTTGCAAAACAACATCATCATATCTTATGGAATCAAAAGAATCACACTTAGCGGCCAGGATGAATGACAACATCATTAATAACAAGATCATTGCCATTAATAATGTAAATGTAATCATCAATGTCACAGAATTAACAACAAAGACATGACAAGTATGTAGAAATCTCAAGACAGTCGACACATTGTAGTGGGTTTACAACCAAAAAGTCCAAGGTGCAGTAACAAGTATCACAAGCTATGCTATCGTTGTATCCTACAATTTCAGAAACTCGCCAACATATCAAAGATGCATATCATCAACCAAGAAATCAATGACATCAAAATGAAAAACAGAGTGATCCTCTAAAGCGGTATTTCATGGCATCAAAAATGTTAAACTCGAATGATATCATCACCAAATTCCATGGAAAGTGGTACTAAGATGCACATCAATCTTAGTTTTAGCAGTTTTCAAAAATGGCCTACCTAAGATCAATGGGGGTGGGGAAGAGGCGATTCATCTTCCATATTCAACACATAAAAATCACCGGGAATATTAAATTATGTACCCGAACCGTAACGCTCCTCCAACACTCCCGCAGTTGTGCAAAGGTTCTGCTTGCTAATCGAATGACAATGCCGGTGGGCTTTAGCTCTCCCATATGCAAGGAAGTGTAAACTGACTTTGGCATTACATTGATGGAGGCTCCCAAGTCTAGCAAGGCATGAGTGAACTATTGGCGCCCTATGGTGCAAGGGATGGTAAAAGTTCCTGGGTCTTTGCATTTGGGAGGTAGGTTGGGTCAATCAAAGCGCAGACATTCCTCCCCATACTCACTTTTTCATTCCCTTTAGCTTCCTCTTATGGGTGCACATCTCTTTCAAAAACTTGGCATACTTGGGGATTTGTTTAATTGCCTCCAAGAGAGGTATATTCACCTCAACCTTCGAAAAGTCTCCATAATTTCCTTATCCAAGTCGCCTCAACCATATGCCTCAATTTGGCCAGATTCATTCGGTTGGGAAAAGGAAGAGGAATGTTGGAAGTCGACTTTTGGATGTTCACTTTTCTCGCACTAAATTTTCTCACAATCACGATTTGATTCGATTTTCTCGCTTGGTCGTTGTAGGATCATTTGTCATTGAATTTGCTACAAAGATTCAATTAGCCGCAGAACTTGAAGTTGCCGTAGAATCTTGTTTCTTCCGGGCCAAGGGTAGAATCTGGAAGTATCTGCTGCCTTTGGTCCATTGATTTGCTTACCATCACGTAAAGCTATAGCACTAACATTGCCTCTAGGGTTTGGAGTGGTTTGAGAGGGTAATTGGCCGTAACCCCGTGACTTTAATTCATGAATTGATGTGGCAAGTTGACCAATTTGAGTCTCCAAGTTCTCAATGGTGGTTTCTTCTCTGTTGAAACCGGATGTTATTGGTGGCCAACTGTTTCACCAAATCCTCCAATGAGGGCTCGCATTTTGTGGCTACAGGACCTTCTTCCGAATGGTGGTCTACTTGGTCCAAAGATATGGTCGAAACCGATTTGTCCTTGCTTGTCCGAATGGTGGTCTATACCGGTTTGGTGGTCATGATTTGATGCATTCCCATATCTCAGATTGGGATGGTCCCTCCAGCCAGGGTTGTAAGTGTTGGAGAATGGATCATATTTCTGTTGTTGTTGCTGATGGAATTGTGGCTTCCTAGGAAATATACCAGCTGCAGCCACAGATTGGTCTTGAAACTCAGAATCATCTTGCAATGTGGGGCACGAATCAGAGGGATGAGAGGAACTAGAACATATGCTACAAACTCTTGCAGGGGTTTGCACACGTGGTTCGTGTTGTCCTATTGCCATCTGTCTAACCAAAGAAGTGAGCTCATCCAATCTATGTTCCACCCTTTGTTGATCAGCATGTGAAGAGGTATTAACTTCATTGACTACTCGTTGCAAAGACCCATTCGAGTACCAAATTGCCGAGAATTTGCCGCCATGTTTGCAATTAAGTTTCTCGGCAAGAAATGGAGTTTTATCTACCAATGCTCCACCACTTGCGATCAATCATACTCCTTTCCATTGGCATCAATCCTTCATAGAAGTATTGGATCAGCAGTTGATCACTAATTTGATGGTGTGGGCAGCTTGAGCACAATTTCTTGAATCTCTCCCAATACTCATGGAGAGTTTCACCACTGATTTGCCTTATGCCACAAATATCTTTTCTTATTGCAGCAGTTCTTGATGCAGGAAAGAACTTCTCCAGAAACAGTCTTTTCATGTCATTCCAAGAAGTGATGGCAGCAGGTTGTAAGTAATATAACCAATCCTTAGCAGCACCATCCAAAGAGAAAGGAAAGGCCCTTAGCTTGATGTGATCTTCACTATTCCATGAGGTTTCATGGTGGAGCAGACAACATGGAACTCCTTCAAATGCTTATGTGGATCTTCACCGCAAGACCATGAAACTTGGGCAAAGAAGTGTATCAATCCAGATTTCAACTCAAAATCAACATTAACTTCAGGAAATTGAATGCACAAAGGTTGATAATTCACATCAGGTGCAGCCAATTCCTTAAGGGTCCTATTGTTATAGTTAGCCATAGTAAAATCAACAGACTCAAGATCGCATTAATCAAGTACTAATGTATGCACTCAACAGATTAAAAGAGTCAACAAGATTAGGTGCAATGTCAAGTTCAAGTCCAATTCCGTAAGTAATTCTATTAGCTCTATGAATGCTACTACCAGTCCTATGAATTCTATGAAGTGTATGAAATGTTCTATCAATTTCAGGATCAAATGAATGCAAGGTACCAGGATCAGATCTAGTCATACTGCATGCAGTTCATAAGAAGGTATTAGAAAAGCAATAACAACTAAAACACTAAAAATTCCTAAAACAAATACAAAAAAAAAATTAAACAAAAATAAAAACAGTATCAAATGAATTTTAAAAATTATGGAACCACCACAGGATAAAATCTACACAAAAATGCTATCCAAAAAAATAATAAAAAATCTTAAAAAATTGAAAAAGTGGTCTAAATGATGGAATTTGGAAAAACTAAGGGTAACCTCACTGTTTACAGTGAGCCTTTCTCAGAATAATATTTTCCATTTGTGTACCAAAATTCAGATCAATCTGAGATGCCCGAACCAAAATTCTTGACACAACGCCCTTTATCCAATTTCAGCCGAATCCCACTTGGAAAAGCTTCGAAAACAAAACAAACACATTTGTTAGAGTTAGATGGGATCTTGAAATGATCAAATAGTTGCCTTGGATCCCCGGCAACGGCGCCAAATTTGACAAGAGGTTGTCGAGACCTATCAAATAAAATAACCGGTTCACAAACTAATTTGTAGTATAGAGAATGAACCGAATCGTCTCTCAAGGATCCAAAAACAAAGATTTAATTAGATCAAGATAATTAGAAAAGGGGGGGTTTTGTTGTTGATTAACAAGATTAATAAAAGTAGGAGATTCAAAGTTGTAAACAAATATAAAGAAACAACCAATCCAAGGAAATTTACCGATCTTGAGTTTAACTCATCATTGATCACAAGGAATTCACTTAATTGCTAACCATGTTCTTGGCCTTAGATCACATCAAGAAGCCTTAACATGATCCAAGAATTCTTTACTAGATAAGCATCTAGGATTTGATTAACCAAGGTTAGATAAGGTAAGCACCATCCAACATAAATTAACTTAAGATCTAGAATTTAACCAAGCTAAACAATCTATCAAAAAGCTTTAATATATTGTTTAATCTTTATGATCCTCTTTGAATACATGATAATAAAGCTATTACCACATCAACATCTAAATCAAATTAAGCAATTTAATCTAGATAAAAATCAAAAGAGGAAGAAGAGAAACTTGAATAACAATTAAGCAATATGAACAAGCAAAACAAGATCTCCAAACTAAACAACAAGATGGCTAATCCCTTGGATTGATTATGAGAGCCTAGCCTTCCATGGATGGGAAGGAAGAACTCAGAATTTAAAGAACAAAAACGAAATTGCAAAGAGAATGGAGAAGAAGAGAAAGAAAACTCTCACAAATACTTAAACTTTCTTGAAACTTACTTCCAAATTGAATGCCTCTAATACAAAGAGGTTGGGTCTATTTATACTAATCCTAAAAGCCAATTTGTACATGTACATAATCTGAATACAAGCTATAAGAATCTGAAATTTGTCAAAAATGGAAGCTTGATGCATGGTTGGTGGGTTGGTGCATGGTAGGTGGGTTGGTGTATGGTTGGTGGCTTTTAGTCAACAACTCTTATCCGACTTCTGGCTTCAAATTCATCACCTAGACGGTGCATTTTGGCTTGGATGTCTTCATCAAAGTTGTAGCCAGTTGTCTCCTTGAAAATCTCCAATTTGAATCATGTCATTTGGACTTTTAGAACTCCAGAAATGCTAAAAACACTTCACCTACCTCAAGTTAGGTTGGAAGAACGTGTTTCCAAATTCAGACCAACTTGTAGCTTTTGAAGCATGCCTAAAACGACATCTATTGACAAAATGGTCTTCATTGAAGTTGGAGATATGGGTCTTATCTTTCAAGTGACCAAGTTTCAGCCCAAGAGGAGGCCTATAACCCACTATATAGTCCAATATGTGCATACTGCCCAGATGGTTCCGTGACAGCAAACCCACTCTGCATTGCAGGGATATTTTGGACCCTTAGAATTCCGATCCAGCTCTTGAGTTCTTCATGAAACTTGTAGAGCATTGTCTTAAGTTTCCAAAGACACCAAGATCACCTCAATTGGATTACCGAGTCCCAAGTTATGACTTAATCAAGGAAGAAAGGTCAAAATGCATCAAAATCTGAAAATTATTCAATATTTGCATTAAAGCCCAATAAAGCCCAACAACATTAAACTCATCTAAAGTACTAATATTGGGCACAATAAACATCTAATAATGCCTAATACAAAGCTAACATAAGTGTCTCAAATTGATTGATCAACCTCCAACCTGAGCAAGAAACCAGATTATTGGAAGTCTTGAAGCAACACAAAAGGGCAATTGGTTGGACACTTGCAGACATCCCTGGTATCAACCCCTCCACATACATGCACAGGATATTACTTGAGGAGGAAACTAAACCAGTGAGACAACCCCAGAGGAGACTAAATCCTCTCATCCTAGATATGCTGAAAAAAGAGGTGACCAAGCTACTGCAGGCTGACATTATCTATCCCATCTCTGATAGCAAGTGGGTAAGTCCGGTGCAAGTAGTTCCAAAGAAATCCGGAGTGACTGTTGTGGCCAACCAGAAGAATGAACTCATTCCAACCCGAGTGCAGAATAGTTGGAGAGTTTACATTGACTACAGACGTCTCAACCAAGCCACACGGAAAGATCATTACCCTCTTCCGTTCATCGATCAGATGCTGGAACGGCTGGCTGGTAAGTCCCATTACTGCTTTTTGGATGGCTACACTGGATACTTCCAGATCCACATTGCACCAGAGGATCAGGAGAAGACCACATTTACCTGTCCCTTCGGCACCTTTGCTTACAGACGGATGCCCTTTGGCCTCTGCAATGCCCCTGGTACCTTCCAAAGATGCACGGTGAGCATATTTTCTGATTTCTTAGAGGAGTGCAAGGAGGTTTTTATGGATGACTTCACTGTCTATGGTTTTTCTTTTGATTCATGTTTAGCTAGCCTATCTAGAGTGCTGCAAAGATGCATTGAGACTAACCTTGTGCTAAATTTTGAGAAATGCCATTTTATGGTAGAACAGGGTATAGTTTTAGGCCATGTAGTATCAAGTAAGGGCATTGAGGTAGATCCTGCCAAGATTGATGTAATTACTTGTTTATCCTACCCCACATGCGTGCAAGTGGAAGTGCGTTCTTTTCTTGGTCATGCAGGTTTCTACAGCGCTGCTGTCGATTTCAAAGAAGATTGCCCTTCCACTTTCCCACTTACTGCAGAAAGATGTGGAGTTCAATTTTGATGACAAGTGCAAGGCGCCTTTCAACCACTTGAAGCAGCCTTGACTAGTACTCCCTATCATCCAGCCCACCGACCGACATTGCCATTTGAGTTAATGTGTGATGCTTCTAACTATGCAGTAGGAGCAGTCTTGGCACAGAGAGTGGTGAGAGCTTCTCATGTGATATACTATGCTTCCAGAACTCTGGATGCTGCTCAGACCAACTATACCACAACCGAAAAAGACCTTTTAGCCATTGTTTTTGCTTTGGATAAGTTTAGATCATATTTGCTTGGCTCTAAGGTTATTGTGTTTACTATCATGCAGCACTTAAGTTTGTTTTGAAGAAGCCAGAGGCAAAGCCTCGACTAATAAGGTGGATGCTACTGCTCCAAGAGTTTCATATAGAGATCCATGACAAGAGTGGAGCAGAAAATCTAGTGGCAGATCACTTGAGCCGCATTGAAAGGGCTTCAGATCCCTTCCCTGTACAGGACTCCTTCCCAGATGAGCAGCTTCTGTAGCTGCAAGGTAAGAACACCTCCCCTTGGTTTGCAGATATGGTTAATTTTTTGGTTGCTGGTGTTCTTCCTGCATATTTTACTAGAGCTCAATCTGATAAATTGAAAAGTGAGTCTAAGTACTATGTATGGGATGATCCTTATCTGTGGAAGCTTTGTAGTGACCAGATTATTAGAAGATGTGTCTCTGATCATGAGTTTCATTCTATTCTTAGCTTTTGTCATACATTTGCATGTGGTGGGCACTTTGGCTCCCAACGTACAGCTAGGAAGGTTTTGGACTCTAGATTGTATTGGCCTACCCTATTTCATGATGCATATCTGTTTTGTAAGTCTTGTGAACAAAGGCTGCAGAACAGGGACAATTTCACACAGGAATGAGATGCCTCAGCAACCTATGCTGTCTTGTGAGATCTTTGATGTTTGGGGTATTGATTTCATGGGCCCTTTCCCTGTTTCCTTTGGTTTTATTTATATTTTGTTGGCTATTGATTATATATCTAAATGGGTGGAGGCAAAAGCCACTTGGACTGATGATTCCAAAGTTGTTGTGGACTTTGTTAGATCACAGATTTTCTGCAGGTTTGGAATCCCGAGGGCCATTATCAGTGATCAGGGTTCACACTTTTGTAACTGGAGAATAGAGGCTTTGATGAGAAAGTACAGTGTCTTGTACAAGGTTTCTACACCTTATCACCCCAAGACAAATGGGCAGGCCGAAGTCTCAAATCGAGAGATCAAACACATACTTGAGAAGACAGTCCAACCTAATAGGAAGGACTGGAGCCTGAGACTTGAGGATGCTGACGAGAGGTTGTCGAGACCCCGTCAAATAATAAAATTACCGGTTCACAAAATAATTTGTAGTATAGAGCATGAACCGAATCGTCTCTCAAGGATCCAAAAAGAACAAAGATTAAATCAGATCGAGATAATTAAAATGGGGGGGTTTTGATGATGATTAACAATATTGATAAAAAGAACAAGACTTAAAGTTGAAAACAAATCTAAAGAAACAACCAATCCAAGGAAATTTACCGATCTTGAGTTTAACTCATCATTGATAACAAGGAATTCACTTAATTGCTAACCGTGTTCTTGGCCTTAGATCACATCAAGATGCCTCAACATGAACCAAGAATCCTCTACTAGATAAGCATCTAGGATTTGATTAACCAAGGTTAGATAAAGTAAGCACCATCCAACATAGATTAACTTAAGATCTAGAATTTAACCAAGTTAAACAATCTATCAAAAAGCTTTAATATATTGTTTAATCTTTATGATCCTCTTTGAATACATGATAATAAAGCTATTACCACATCAACATCTAAATCAAATTAAGCAATTTAATCTAGATAAAAATCAAAAGAGGAAGAAGAGAAACTTGAATAACAATTAAGCAATATGAACAAGCAAAACAAGATCTCCAAATTAAACAACAAGATGGCTAATCCCTTGGATTGATTATGAGAGCCTAGCCTTCCATGGATGGGAAGGAAGAACTCAGAAATTAAAGAACAAAAATGAAATTCTAAAGAGAAGGGAGAAGAAGAGAAAGAAAACTAACAAATACTCAAACTTACTACAAAATTGAATTCTAACTTACTTCAAATTGAATGCCTCTAATACAAAGAGGTTGGGTCTATTTATACTAATCCTAGAAGCCAATTTGTACATGTACATAATCTGAATACAAGCTATAAGAATCTGAAAATTGTCAAAAATGGAAGCTTAATGCATGGTTGGTGGGTTGGTGCATGGTAGGTGGGTTGGTGTATGGTTGGTGGCTTTTAGTCAACAACTCTTATTCGACTTCTGGCTTCAAATTCATCACCTAGACGGTGCATTTTGGCTTGGATGTCTTCATGAACGTTGTAGCCAGTTGTCTCCTTGAAAATCTCCAATTTGAATCATGTCATTTGGACTTTTAGAACTCCAGAAATGCCAAAAACACTTCACCTACCTCAAGTTAGGTTGGAAGAACGTGTTTCCAAATTCAGTCCAACTTGTAGCTTCAGAAGCATGCTTAAAACGACATCTATTGACAAAATGGTCTTCATTGAAGTTGGAGATATGGGTCTTATCTTTCAAGTGACCAAGTTGCAGCCCAAGAGGAGGCCTATAACCCACTATATAGTCCAATATGTGCATACTGCCCAGATGGTTCCGTGACAGCAAACCCACTCTGCATTGCAGGGATACTTTGGACCCTTAGCATTCCGATCCAGCTCTTGAGTTCTTCATGAAACTTGTAGAGCATTGTCTTAGCTTTCCAAAGACACCAAGATCACCTCAATTGGATCACCGAGTCCCAAGTTATGACCTAACCAAGGAAGAAATGTCAAAATGCATCAAAATCCGAAAATTATTCAATATTTGCATTAAAGCCCAACAACATTAAACTCATCTAAAGTACTAATATTGGGCACAATAAACATCTAATAATGCCTAATACAAAGCTATCATAAGTGTCTCAAATTGATTGGTCAGATGCTCTGTGGGCTTACCGAATTGCCTACAAGACACCGATAGGGATGTCCCCGTACCGGATTATCTTTGGGAAAGCGTGCCACCTTCCGGTGGAAATTGAGCATAAATCCTATTGGGCGGTGAAACAGTGTAACCTTGACTTGAGTCAAGCCGGATCTCAATGGAAGCTCCAACTTCAGGAACTTGAGGAGCTTCGATTAGAGGCATATGAGAACTCCCGGATCTACAAGGAGAAGACCAAACTCCTTCATGATAAGATGTTGGTACGAAAGGAGTTCACCATTGGTCAAAAAGTTCTTCTCTACAACTCTCGCCTCAAACTTGTGCCCGGTAAGCTTCGTTCTAGGTGGCTTGGTCCCTTCATTGTTATTAATGTTTTTCCTCATGGTGCAGTAGAAATTAAGAGTGAAGCCACCAACAAAGTGTTCACAGTTAATGGTCATCGCCTCAAAATTTTTTGTGAAGGAGCTCAAGAGAACCTCATGGAGGAAGTTCAACTGCAGGATGCCCTCTACCATGATTGATCACTATTGTGTTGAAAAAAACAAAAACAAAAACAAAAACAAAAAAGAAAAGAAAAAAAAAAGAGAAAAAAGCCACGATTAATGTCAATTGCCAGAGATTGAATCATTATTGGGGAGGACCCATCGCTCGTGCAAAATCTTCAATCACGCTGGCTGAGGACATTAAAAGTAATGCTTCTTGGGAGGCAAACCAAGTTTTCTAACTCTTTCATCTTTCAAGTTTGACTTATTTGCAATCACAGGAATCGAGACAGAAAATCGGTGCCAAGCGAGAAAATCTATCATAGTTTGATTTTTCTGTCTTAATTTTGTTTATTTTTCGATGACAGATGATTTTTCACCGGTTAAATGGCGGATAACAGTACACCGTGAAAATCTTTTTCGGTCCCTTCAGTTACCCACAAACACTGAAATTTGTATATAATTTTACTCAATTTGTTTTTCTTCTTTCTTTCTTTCAAAATGGATAATCAGCTTGTCAACCTCCGCAAGCGATTCCCTTCTCTCCCTCAAAATGCTTTAACTAACATTTATTGTGCAAGGTTTGAGAGGTTAAGGATGCTTATGCACAAGGGCATCCCTGCAGATATACGCTGGATAATCGAAGCAAAGGTCCGAATCACAGGGGAATTTTCTGATGCTCTTGATTCATATATGTCAGGGCTAGGCAAAAGTTCATATGCAAAAAAGAGAAAAGCAAAAAGGTTACGAGTCTGCTATAAATGTGCAAGATGGACCTGTAACACAAAATGCAGATCAATTGGAATGACGTCTATAAATCGACTTGATAAAATTGACTTCATTAAGGATGACATGAGTAAGGAGTCTTTAGATAACATTCTGTTGACTCTTGAGACGCATCCTAGTGGAGATGTGCAGAGAGTACTTCTCGATTTATGGCCAATATTCCAAGATGAACATAAGCGTTATAGTCTTGGGAATCTGACTCAAAAAGACACTGTTTGCCAATTTTTAAGAAAATTGGATGGGAAGCTGTCCATCGGCCCATAAAGAGCATTCAAACCGTTACTGGACGTAAAACCAGAGGAAAAAGTGAGCCATAATCACACCTCCTGTAAGTATTTTTTTATTTTATTTTTCCTTTTTCTTCTTGTTTATAAAAAATAAAAAAAATTCAAAAAATTCAAAAAATTCAAAAAAATAAAAAAAAATTTAGCCGTATTTTTTTTGAAATATGCCTTGCGTATTTTCAAACTTCTTCTGACACATATAGATTAGTCTTTTATCCTTGTCATATAGCTATTATTATTGCTTTGCTTCTTTTCAAACTTGCCTGACACACGAATCTACCCCTCCTTTATAGGTGTAATTATTACATTTGAGTTTTGATTCTTTAAATAATGCACTTTGCTCTCTTCAGATCATTGATAAGGTGAGAGTACACAAAAAAAAAAAGAATGGAAGTCACTTCAGTTCGTCAGATCAAGAGTGTTTGTGTCTTTTGTGGATCTAATCCTGGGAAAGATAAAGAGTTTGTAAATATTGCACACCATCTTGGTCGAGTGCTAGCTGAGAGAGAAATCCATTTAGTTTACGGAGGAGGTAGTCTTGGGTTAATGGGTTGTGTAGCAACTGCTGCACATTTAGGAGGTGGCAAAGTCCTTGGTGTTATTCCTAGTCCTTTAGCTATTGGCAATCCCAATCGAAAACAAGAGGTCAAGAAGTAATGGTATCTTGCATGCACCAACGCATGAACATTATGATAGCCAATGCTGATGCCTTTATTGCCCTACCTGGTGGTTTTGGAACTTTGGAAGAGCTCTTCCAAATTACATCCTGCTCACAGCAGAACTTTCACCAAAAACCCATTGGTATATTAAATGTTAATGGTTTTTATGACAGTTTGTTTTGTTTTCTTGATCATGCTGTAGAAAAATGGTTCATCTCACAAGCGACACGTCAAAGTCTTGTAACTGCTGCAACTCCTGAACAATTGCTCGATCAACTAAATGAATTTGTACCACAACGTCATCCAAAGAATGACTCCACTGAATTGGGAACAAGGCAGCAGCAGCAAAAAGCAAAAACTTGATTTGACTTTGTCCTTGTGAATTTTTGTTTTCTCTTATGGTTTTAGTTTTTTTTTTGTTTTGGTAATTTTTCTTATTTCAGGCCCGATTTGCAGTTTTCTAGTACGACCTTCTACACTCTACCTATCTTTATTTTGACATTGGGGACAATGTCTTTAATTAGTTGGGGGGAGGGATAGTTGACTTTACCATGTACATAGTTTAGTTAAAAAAAAAAAAAACTAACAAACTAATCTTTATTGTTACTAACTTATTAGATGTATGATGGCAGAGTAAGGAGTAGTTTTGCTCTTGAGACGCATCTTAACTTACATTTCATAATAGGTCTTAAATCATCTTTGTTCTTGTATATATATTAAAAAAAAAACACACACACACACACACACAATTTTGATCTTTTCAATTGATTTTGATACAAGCATGTGCTGAATCTGAGCTTAATTGATGATAAAAGTATGCAAAACAGTTTATAGTTGAATCATTTTCATGATATACATGTGTATATGATTGTGGATATTAGGAAGAAGGCATGGTTGAATTGAGTGAATGTTTCATACCTTTGTGAATTTTCGGTTTTTCCAAGTTTGATACTTACACTTGGTTATTTTCTTTCATGAGTGATGTCAATTATGAATTTATTTTCTAGAACTTGCATTGAATCGATTTGAGATTACATTGGTCTGTATGTTGCATGAAAATGACAGAGGCATTTTTTCTTAACTTAGCTGCTTTGGCCAAATAAACTTACCTTTCATTTATCCAAATATTAACTCCCTCTGAGCCTATTTGCCTATTCTTTGTTCTTAGCTCATTACAAGCTTTGAGTGAAAAACCATGTTTTACCTTACCTTAGGGAATGGGAGAGCATTGATTTTCTTATTTGAGGAGTTCCTTTGCTTGCAATGATTTAAGTGTGGGGGAATTGGTGTGCTGATACGAAATGCTTGGTACAAAAAAAAACAAAAAACCAAAAACAAAAAAAAGAGAAAAAAGAAAGAAAAATAAAAGAATAGAAAAATGAAGGAATGTGTGAAGAGAATGAGCATTTTATGGTTTTGGGTAAAAAATTTATTCTTTCTACTTGAGTTACTCCTCAATGCTCTTTTATTCTCTTTGGTTTTAACCTGCTATTATCCATATTGTTTCCTTCCTGCACCTTATAAGTTCCATTACAACCTTTTTGAAAGACCTCTTGATTTTTGCAATATATTTGATCTAAGTAGTGGAGAATTGATGTATATGCAAGCCTATGGTAAAATACCTTCATAATTTGTCCGAGTTGAGTGCAAACAGTTAACCTAAATACCTTGTGTGATTTGAGTATCAATTGTGAGGAATTCTACTCAATTTGAACATGCCTATTTCTGATTAAAGCATGATTATGCTATACTTTATTCTCAATTGGTTTGATTCACCTATTCTTTGTTAAGCATACTTGACTTATTAATTATGGTTTATATTTGATACAATACTTGTATTTAAAAATTAGTTGAATTGACTAAATAAAATATTACATGTTTGTGGGTATCATCTTGGTAAACCCTCACGAGACTATAACTCGTCCACTAGGGACACCTAGGGGTTTAAAGGCTTGTGGCACATGCTAAGTGCCATCGTGTTTTCCAACGAAAATGGATTAGATTAGGTATAATCAGTTTTTTATGTTTTTAGTTTAATAATATGATATTTCTTGTTTTTCTTTAGTTTTGTTCTTATGTGTTTTGCTCAGGAGTGCAAAAGCTTAAGTGTGGGGGAATTTGATCAATCAATTTGAGACACTTATGTTAGCTTTGTATTAGGCTTTATTAGATGTTTATTGTGCCCAATATTAGTATTTTAGATGAGTTTAATGTTGTTGGGCTTCATTGGGTTTTAATGTAAATATTGGATAATTTTCGGATTTTGATGCATTTTGACCTTTCTTCCTTGGTTAGACCATAACTTGGGACTCGGTGATCCAATTGAGGTGATCTTGGTGTCTTTGGAAAGCTAAGACAATACTCTACAAGTTTCATGAGAACTCAAGAGTTGGATCGGACTTCTAAGGGTCCAAAACATCCCTGTAATGCAGAGTGGGTTTGCTGTTAGGAAAATCTGGGCAGTGTGCACATATTGGACTACATAGTGAGTTATAGGCCTTGTCTTGGGCTGAAACTTGGCCATTAGAAAGATAAGACCCATATCTCCAACTTCACTGAGACCATTTAGTCAATAGATGTCGTTTTAGGCATGATAATGAAGCTACAAGTTGGTTTGAATTTGGAAACACGTTCTGCCAACCTAACATGAGGTAGGTTCAGTGTTTTTGGCATATCTGGAGTTCTAAACGTCCAAATGGCATGATTCAAATTGCAAAATTTCAAGGAGACAACTGGCTACAACTTTCATGAAGACCTCAAAGCCAAAATGCACCGTCTAATTGATGAAAATGAAGCCAGAAGTCGGATAAGAGTTGTTGACTAAAAGCCACTAACCATACACCAACCCACCTACCATGCACCAACCCACCAACCATGCATCAAGCTTCCATTTTTGACAATTTTCATATTTTTATAGCTTGTATTTAGATTATGTACATGTACAAATTGGCTTCTAGGATTAGTATAAATAGACCCAACCTCTTTGTATTAGAAGCATTCAATTTGGAAGTAAGTTTCAAGAAAGTTTAAGTATTTGTTAGAGTTTTCTTTCTCTTCTTCTCCATTCTCTTTACTATTTCATTTTTGTTTTTTAATATCTGAGTTCTTCCTTCCCATCCATGGAAGGCTAGGCTCTCATAATCAATCCAAGGGATTAGCCATCTTGTTGTTTAATTTGGAGATCTTGTTTTGCTTGTTCATATTGCTTAATTGTTATTCAAGTTTCTCTTCTTCCTCTTTTGATTTTTATCTAGATTAAATTGCTTAATTTGATTTAGATGTTGATGTGGAAATAGCTTTATTATCATGTATTCAAAGAGGATCACAAAGATTAAACAATATATTAAAGCTTTTTGATAGATTGTTTAGCTTGGTGAAATTCAAGATCTTAAGTTAATCTATGTTGGATGGTGCTTACTTTATCTAACCTTGGTTAATCAAATCCTATATGCTTATCTAGTAGAGAATTCTTCGATCATGTTAAGGCTTCTTGATGTGATCTAAGGCCAAGAACATGGTTAGCAATTAAGTGAATTCCTTGTGATCAATGATGAGTTAAACTCAAGATCGGTAAATTTCCTTGGATTGGTTGTTTCTTTAGATTTGTTTACAACTTTAAATCTCCTACTTTTATTAATCTTCTTAATCAACAAAAAAACCCTCCCTTTTCTAATTATCTTGATCTAATTAAATCTTTGTTTTTGGATCCTTGAGAGACGATTCGGTTGATTCTCTATACTACAAATTAGTTTGTGAACTGGTTATTTTATTTGATAGGTCTCGACAACCTCTTGTCACCCACCCCTATTGATATTAGGTAGGCCATTTTTGAAAACTGCTAAAATAAGATTGATGTGCATGCTGGTACCCTTTCCATGGAATTTGGTGATGATATCATTCAGTTTAACATTTTTGATGCCATGAAATACCCTTTAGAGGATCATTCTGTTTTTCATTTTAATATCATTAATTTACTGGTTGATGATATGCATGTTGATATGTTGGCAGAGTTTCCTGAAATTGTAGGATACACTGATAGCATAGCTTGCGATACTTGTTCCGCCTCTTTCAGACTTTCTGGTTGTAAACCCAATGCAATGTGTGCAGCCTGTGCTGAGATTTCTACATACTTATCATGTGCTGTTGACATTGATGACTCTGTTTCTGTTATTAGTGGCAATGATGCTGTTATTAATGATGTTGTCATTCATCCTGCTGCTAAGTGTGATTCTTTTGATTCCATAGGATATGATGATGTTGTTTTGCAAGATTGTGCACAACTTGCAGGTACAGGTGCAGCAAGTGTAACTACTGAGAAATTGACAGATTTAGTTTCGGTTCCAAAACTGGTACCATCAGTCAAACAACCACCCTCCATTGAACTTAAGCCTCTGCCCGAGCATTTGAAGTATGCATTCATGGAGAAGGATGAGAAGCTCCCGGTGATAGTGGCCAAACACCTCCAACCTGTGCAAGAAACCAGATTATAGGAAGTTTTGAAGCAACACAAATGGGCAATTGGTTGGACACTTGCAGACATCCCTGGTATTAACCCCTCCACATGCATGCACTGAATATTACTTGAAGAAGAAACTAAACCAGTGAGACAACCCCAAAGGAGACTGAATCCTCTCATTCTAGATGTGGTGAAAATATAGGTGACCAAGCTACTGCAGGCTGGCATTATCTATCCCATCTCTGACAGCAAGTGGGTGAGCCCGGTGCAAGTAGTTCCAAAGAAATCCGGGGTGACTGTCGTGGCCAACCAGAAGAATGAGCTCATTCCAACCCGAGTGCAGAATAGCTGGAGAGTCTGCATTGACTACAGACGTCCCAACCAAGCCACTCGGAAAGATCATTACCTCCTTCCATTCATCGATCAGATGCTGGAACGTTTGGCTGGTAAGTCCAATTACTGCTTTTTGGATGGCTACACTGGATACTTCCAAATCCACATTGCACCAAAGGATCAGGAGAAGACCACATTTACCTGTCCCTTCGGCACCTTTGCTTACAAACGAATGCCCTTCAGCCTCTGCAATGCCCTTGATACCTTCCAGCGGTGCATGGTGAGCATATTTTCTGACTTATTAGAGGAGTGCATGGAGGTATTTATGGATGACTTCACTGTCTATGGTTCTTCTTTTGATTCATGTTTAGTTAGCCTATCTAGAGTGCTACAAAGATGCATTGAGACTAACCTTGTGCTAAATTTTGAGAAATGCCATTTTATGGTAGAACAAGGTATAGTTTTAGGCCATGTAGTATCCTGTAAGGGCATTGAGGTAGATCCTGCCAAGATAGATGTAATTACTTGTTTATCTTACCCCACATGCGTTCGGGAAGTGCGTTCATTTCTTGGTCATGCAAGTTTCTACAGGTGCTTCATTGCCAACTTCAGCAAGATTGCCCTTCCACTTTCCCACATACTGCAGAAAGATGTAGAGTTTAATTTTGATGACAAATGCAAGGCAGCTTTCAACCACTTGAAGCAGGCCTTAACCAGTACCCCAATCATCCAGCCACATGACTGGACATTGCCATTTGAGTTAATGTGTGATGCTTCTAGCTATGCAGTAGGAGCAGTCTTGGCACAGAGAGTGGGGAGAGCTTCTCATGTGATATACAATGCTTCCAGAACTCTGGATGCTGCTCAGGCCAACTATACCACAACCGAAAAAGAGCTTTTAGCCATTGTTTTTGCTTTGGATAAGTTTAGATCATATTTGCTTGGCTCTAAGGTTGTTGTGTTTACTGATCATGCAGCTCTTAAGTTTCTTTTGAAGAAGCCATAGGCAAAGCTCTGACTAATAAGGTGGATGCTACTGCTCCAAGAGTTTCATATAGAGATCCGTGACAAGAGTGGAGCAGAAAATCTAGTGGCAGATCACTTGAGCCGGATTGAAAGGGCTTTAGACCCCTTCCCTGTATAGGACTCCTTCCCAGATGAGCAGCTTCTGTAGCTGCAAGGTAAGAACACCTCCCCTTGGTTTGCAGATATGGTTAATTTTTTGGTTGCTGGCGTTCTTCCTGCATATTTTACTAGAGCTTAATCTGATAAATTGAAAAGTGAGTCTAAGTACTATGTATGGGATGATCCTTATCTGTGGAAGCTTTGTAGTGACCAGATTATTAGAAGATGTGTCTCTGATCATGAGTTTCATTCTATTCTTAGCTTTTGTCATACATTTGCATGTGGAGGGCACTTTGGCTCCCAACGTACAGCTAGGAAGGTTTTGGACTCTGGATTATATTGGCCTACCCTATTTCATGATGCATATCTGCTTTGTAAGTCTTGTGAACAGTGCCAGAGAATAGACACAATTTCACACAGGAATGAGATGCCTCAGCAGCCTATGCTGTCTTGTGAGATATTTGATGTTTGGGGTATTGATTTCATGGGCCCTTTCCCGGTTTTCTTTGGTTTTATTTATATTTTATTGGCTGTTGATTATGTATCTAAATAGGTGGAGGCAAAAGCCACTCAGACTGATGATTCCAAAGTTGTTGTGGACTTTGTTAGGTCACAGATTTTCTGCAGGTTTGGAATCCCGAGGGATATTATCAGTGATCAGGGTTCACACTTTTGTAACTGGAGAATAGAGGCTTTGATGAGAAAGTTGATGAATCAATTTGGGACATTTATGTTAGCTTTGTATTAGGCATTATTAGATGTTTATTGTGCCCAATATTAGTACTTTAGATGAGTTTAATGTTGTTGGACTTCATTGGGCTTTAATGCAAATTGTGAATAATTTTCGGATTTTGATGCATTTTGACCTTTCTTCCTTGGTCAGGCCATAACTTGGGACTCGGTGATCTAATTGAGGTGATCTTGGTGTCTTTGGAAAGCTAAGACAAGGATCTACAAGTTTCATGAAGAACTCAAGAGCTGGATCGGACTTCTAAGGGCCCAAAATAGCCTTGCAATACAGAGTGAGTTTGCTGTCACGGAACCATCTGGGCAGTATGCACATATTGGACTATATAGTGGGTTATAGGCCTCCTCTTGGGCTGAAACTTGGTCATTTGAAAGATAAGACCCATATCTCCAACTTCACTGAAGACCATTTTGTCAACAGATGTCGTTTTAGGCTTGCTTCTGAAGCTACATGTTGGTCTGAATTTGGAAACATGTTCTTCCAATCTAACTTGAGGTAGGTGTAGTGTTTTTGGCATTTCTGGAGTTCTAAAAGTCCAAATGACATGATTCAAATTAGAGATTTTCAAGGAGACAACTGGCTACAACTTTCATGAAGACATCTAAGCCAAAATGCACCGTCTATGTGATGAATTTGAAGCCAGAAGTCGGATAAGAGTTGTTGACTAAAAGCCACCAACCATACACCAACCCACCTACCATGCACCAACCCACCTACCATGCATCAAGCTTCCTTATTTGACAATTTCCTTGTTTTTATAGCTTGTATTCAGATTATGTACATGTACAAATTGGCTTCTAGGATTAGTATAAATAGAGCCAATCTCTTTGTATTATCATGGATTCAATTTTGAAGTAAGTTTGAAGAAAGTTTGAGTATTTGTGAGAGTTTTCTTTCTCTTCTACTTGTATTTCGTTTTTGTTATTTTATTTCTGAGTTCTTCCTTCCCATCCATGGAAGGCTAGGCTCTCATAATCAATCCAAGGGATTAGCCATCTTGATGTTTAATTTGGAGATCTTGTTTTACTTGTTCATATTGCTTAATTGTTATTCAAGTTTCTCTTCTTCCTCTTTTAATTTTGATCTAGATTGAATTGCTTAATTTGATTTGGATGTTTATGTGATAATAGCTTTATTATCATGTATTCAAGAGGATCACATAGAATAAACAATTTATTAAAGCTTTTTGATGGATTGTTTAGCTTGGTTGAATTCTTGATCTTAAATTAATCTATGTTTGGATGGTGCTTACTTTATCTAACCTTGGTTAATTAAATTCTAGATGCTTATCTAGTAGAGGATTCTTGGATCATGTTGAGGCGTCTTGATATGATCTAAGGCCAAGAACACGATTAGCAGATCAATGATGAGTTAAACTCAAGATCGGTAAAATTTCCTTGGATTGGTTGTTTCTTTAGATTTGTTTTCAACTTTAAGTCTTGTAGTTTTATCAATATTGTTAATCAACAACAAAACCCCCCATTTTAATTATCGTGATCTGATTAAATCTTTGTTCTTTTTGGATCCTTGAGAGACAATTCGGTTCATGCTCTATACTACAAATTAGTTTGCGAACCGGTAATTATTATTATTTGACGGGGTCTCGACAACCTCATGTCAAAAGTACAACATCTTGCACAAGGTTTCTACATCTTATCACCCCTAGACAAACGGGCAAGCCGAGGTCTCAAACCGAGAAATCAAGCACATACTTGAGAAGACAGTCCAACCTAATAGGAAGAACTGGAGCCTGAGACTTGAGGATGCTCTGTGGGCTTACCAAACTGCCTACAAGACACCTATAGGGATGTCCCCGTACCGGATTGTCTTTGGGAAGGTGTACCACCTTCCGGTGGAAATTGAGCATAAATCCTATTGGGCGGTGAAACAGTGTAACCTTGACTTAAGTCAAGCCGGATCTCAAAGGAAACTCCAACTTCAGGAACTTGAGGAGCTTCGATAGAGGCGTATGAGAACTCTTGGACCTATAAGGAGAAGACCAAACTCTTTCATGATAAGATGTTGGTACGAAAAGAGTTCACCATTGGTCAAAAAGTCATTCTCTACAACTCTCGCCTCAAACTTATGCCTGGTAAGCTTCGCTCTAGATGGCTTAGTCCTTTCATTGTTATTAATGTTTTTCCTCATGGTGCAGTAGAAATTAAGAGTGAAGGCACTAACAAAGTGTTCAAAGTTAATGGTCATCGCCTCAAGAATTTTTATGAAGGAGCTCAAGAGAACCTCGTGGAGGAAGTTCAACTGCAAGAGGCCCTCTACCATGATTGATCACTACTTTGTTGGAAAAAAAAAAGCCACGTTTAAGGTCAATGGCCAGAAATTGAATCATTATTGGGGAGGACCCATCGATCGTGCAAAACCTTCAATTACATTGGCTGATGACATTAAAAGTAGCGCTTCTTGGGAGGCAACCAAAGTTTTCTAACTCTTTCTTTTTTCAAACTTTGACTTATTTGCTATCACAGGAATCGAGACAGAGAATTGGTGCCAAGTGAGAAAATATATCAAAGTTTGATTTTTCTATCTTAATTTTGCTTGTTTTTCATTGCAAGATGATTTTTCACCGGTTAAATAGCGGATTACGGTACTTCGTGAAAATCTTTCTTTCTTCTTTCTTTCTTTCAAAATGGATAATCAGCTTGTTAACCTCCGCAAGCAATTCCCTTCTCTCCCTCAAAATGCTTTAACTAACATTTATTGTGCAAGGTTTGATAGATTAAGGATGCTTATGCACAAAGGCATCCCTGTGGATATACGCTGGTTGATCAAAGCAAAGGTCCGATTCACAGGGGAATTTTCTGACGCTCTTGTTTCATATATGTCAGGGCTAGGCAAAAGTTCATATGCAAAGAAGAGAAGAGCAAAAAGGTTACGAGTCTGCTATAAATGTGCAAGATGGACCTGTAACATAAAATGCAAATCAATTGCAATGGCGTCTATAAATCGACTTGATAAAATTCACTTCATTAAGGATGACATGAGTAAGGAGTCTTTAGGTAACATTCTATTGACTCTTGAGACACATCCGAGTGGAGATGTGCAGAGAGTACTTCTCGATTTATGGCCAATATTCCAAGATGAACATGAGCGTTATAGTCTCAGGAATCTGACTCAAAAAGACCCTGTTTGCTAATTTTTAAGAAAATTGGATGGAAACCGACCATCAGCCCATAAAGAGCATTCAAGCCGTTACTGGACAAAAAACCAGAGGAAAATGTGAGCCACAATCACACCTCCTGTAAGTATTATTATTTTTATTTTTCTTTTTCTTCTTGTTTATTAAAAAAAAATTTAGCCGTATTTTTTTGAAATATTCGTTGCGCATTTTCAAACCTCTTCTGACACATATAGATTAGTCTTTTATCCTTGTCATATAGCTATTATCATTGCTGTGCTTCTTTTCAAACTTGCCTGACTCACGGATCTACCCTTCCTTTATAGGTGTAATTATTACATTTGAGTTTTAATTCTTTAAATAATATACTTTGCTCTCTTCAGATCATTGATAAGGTGAGAGTACAAAAAAATGAAAAAAAAAAGAAAAGAAAATGGAAGTCACTTCAGTTCGTCGGATCAAGAGTGTTTGTGTCTTTTGTGGATCTAATCCTGGGAAAGATAAAGAGTTTGTAAATATTACAAACCATCTTGGTCGAGTGCTAGCTGAGAGAGAAATCCATTTAGTTTACGGAGCAAGTAGTCTTGGGTTAATGGGTTGTGTAGCAACTGCTGCACATTTAGGAGGTGGCAAAGTCTTTGGTGTCATTCCTAGTCCTTTAGCTATTGGCAATCCCACTGGAAAAATAGTAGGTCATGAAGTAATGGTATCTTGCATGCACCAACGAATGAACATTATAATAGCAAATGCTGATGCCTTTATTGCCCTACCTGGTGGTTTTGGAACTTTAGAAGAGCTTTTCCAAATTACATCCTGGTCACAGCTGAACTTTCCCCAAAAACCCATAGGTATATTAAATGTTAATGGTTTTTATGACAGTTTGTTTTGTTTTCTTGATCATGCTCTGGAACAAAGGTTCATCTCACAAGCGACACGTCAAATTCTTGTAACTGCTGCAACCCCTGAACAATTGCTCGATCAACTACACGAATTTGTCCCACAACGTCATCCAGCAATGACTCTATTGAATTGGGAACAAGGTAGTAACAGCAAAAAGCAAAAACTTGATTTGACTTTGTCCTTGTGAATTTTTGTTTTCTCTTATGGTTTTAGTTTTTTGTAATTTTTCTTATTTCAGGCCCTATTTGTAGTTTTCTAGTAAGACCTTCTACACTCTACCTATCTTTTTTTTGACAATGGGGACAATGTCTTAAATTAGTTGGGGGCAGGGATAGTTGACAATACTATGTACATAGTTTAGTTAAAAAAAAAAAACTAACCAGCTAATCTTTATTGTTACTAGCTTATTAGATGTATGATGGCAGAGTAAGGAGTAGTTTTACTCTTGAGACGCATCTTAACTTGCATTTCATAATATGTCTTAAATTATTTTGTTCTTGCATATAAAAAAAATTTCATTTTGATTTTTTCAATTAATTTTGATGCAAGCATGTGCTGAATCTGAGCTTAATTGATAATAAAAGTATGCAAAATAGTTTATAGTTGAATCATTTTCATGATATACATGTGTATATAATTGTGGATATTAGGAAGAAAGCATGGTTGAATTGAGTAAATGTTCCATACCTTTGTGAGTTTTAGGCTTTTCCAAGTTTGATACTTACACTTGGTTTATTTTCTTTCATGAGTGATGTCAATTATGAATTTATTTTCTTGAACTTGCATTGAATCAATTTGAGATTACATTGGTCTGTATGTTGCATGAAAATGACAGAGGCATTTTTCTTGACTTAGCTGCTTTGGCCAAATAAACCTACGTTGCATTTATTCCATTGTTAACCCCCTCTGAGCCAATTTTCCCATTCTTTATTCTTATCTCATTACAAGCCTTGAATGAAAAACCATGTTTTACCTTACCTTTGGGAATAGGAGAGCATTGATTTTCGTATTGGAGGAGTTCTTTTGCTTGCAATGATTTAAGTGTGGGGGAATTGGTGTGCTGATGCAAAATGTTTGGTACAAAAAAAAGAAAGAAAAAGAAAATAAAGCCAAAAGGTTGTTAAAGAAAAGAATAGAAAAAGGAAGGAATGTGTGAAGAGAATGAGCATTTTATGATTTTGTGTAAAAATTTAATACTTTCTACTTGAGTTACTCCCCAATGCTCTTTTATTCTCTTTGGTTTTAACCTGCTATTATCCATATTGTTTTCTTCCTTCACCTAATAGTCCCATTACAACCTTTTTGAAAGACCTCTTGATTTTTGCAATTTATTTGATTTAAGTAGTGGAGAATTGATGTATATGCAAGCCTATGGTAAAATACTTTCATAATTTGACTGAGTTGAGCGTAAACAGTTAACCTAAACACCTTGTGTGATTTGAGTGTCACTTGTGAGGAATTTTACTCAATTTGAACATGCCTAATTCTGATTAAAGCATGATTATGCAATACTTTATTCTCAATTGGTTTGATTCAACTATTCTTAGTTAAGCATACTTGACTTATTAATTATGGTTGATATTTGATACAATGCTTGTATTTCAAAATTAGTTGAATTGATTAAATAAAGTATTACATGTTTGTGGGTATCATCCTGGTAAACCCTCACGAGACTATAACTCGTCCACTAGGGGTTTAAAGGCTTGTGTCTCATGCTAAGTGCCATCATGTTTTCCTACGAAAGTGGATTATATTAGGTATAATCAGTTTTTATGCTTTTAGTTTTGATGTTTCTTGTTTTTCTTTAGTTTTGTTCTTATGTGTTTTGCCCAGGAGTGCAAAAGCTTAAGTGTGGGGGAATTTGATCAATCAATTTGAGACACTTATGTTAGCTTTGTACTAGGCTTTATTAGATGTTTATTGTGCCCAATATTAGTATTTTAGATGAGTTTAAAGTTGTTGGGCTTCATTGGACTTTAATGCAATTGGGAATAATTCTTGGATTTTTATGCATTTTAACCTTTCCTCATTGGTTAGGCCATAACTTGGGACTCAGTGATCCATTTTAGATGATCTTGGTGTCTTTGGAAAGCTAAGCCAAGGCTCTACAAGTTTCATGAAGAACTCAAGAGCTGGATCAGACTTCTAAGGGTCCAAAATATCCCTGCAATGCAGAGTGGGTTTACTGTCACGGAAATCTGGGCAATGTGCACATATTGGACTATATAGTTGGTTCTAGGCCTGCTCTTGGGCTGAAACTTGGCCATTGGAAAGATAAGACCCATATCTCGAACTTCACTGAAGACCATTTAGTCAATAGATGTCGTTTTAGGCATGATTATAAAGCTACAAGTTGGTTTGAATTTGGAAACACGTTATGCCAACCTAACTTGAGGTAGGTACAATGTTTTTGTCATATCTGGAGTTCTAGAAGTCCAAATGGCATGATTCCAAATGCAAAATTTCAAGGAGACAACTGGCTACAACTTTTATGATGACTCCAAGCCAAAATGCACCGTCTAGGGCATGAAAATCAAGTTGGAAGTCGGATAAAAGTTGTTGACTTGAAGCCACCTACCATGCATCAAAAGCTTCCATATTTGACAATTTCCATTTTTTTACAACTTGTATTCAAATTATTTTCAATTACGAATTGGCTTCTAGGATTAGTATAAATAGAGCCAATCTCTTTGTATTAGACATCATTCAATTGGAAGTAAGTTTGAAGAAAGTTTGAGTATTTGTGAGAGTTTTCTTTCTCTTCTTCTCCATTCTCTTTAGAATTTTGTTTTTGTTCTTTATTTTATGAGTTCTTCCTTCCCATCCATGTAAGGCTAGGCTCTTATAATCAATCCAAGGCATTAGCCATCTTGATATTTAATTTGGAGATCTTGTTTTACTTGTTCATATTGCTTAATTGTTATTCAAGTTTCTCTTCTTCCTCTTTTAATTTTGATCTAAATTGAATTGCTTAATTTGATTTAGATGATGATGTGATAATAGCTTTATTATCATGTATTCAAAGAGGATCACAAAGACTAAACAATATATTAAAGCTTTTTGATGAATTGTTTAGCTTGGTTAAATTCTGGATCTTTAGTTAATCTATGTTGGTTGGAGCTTACTTTATCTAACCTTGGTTAATCAAATCCTAGATGCTTATCTAGTAGAGAATTCTTGGATAATGTTAAGGCTTCTTGATGTGATCTAAGGTCAAGAACATGGTTAGCAATTAAGTGAATTCCTTGTGATCAATGATGAGTTAAACTCAAGATCGGTAAATTTCCTTGGATTGGTTGTTTCTTTAGATTTGTTTACAACTTTAAGTCTCGTACTTTCATTAATCTTGTTAATCAACAACAAAACCCCCCCTTTTCTAATTGTCTTGATCTAATTAAATCTTTGCTTTTGGATCCTTGAGACGATTCGGTTCATTCTCTATACAACAAATTTGTTTGTGAACCGGTTATTTTTATTATTTGATAGGTCTCGACAACCTCCTGTCAGTGGCCAATCCATAAAAACATTAAGTACAATGATAAACACTTCATATCCATGAAAAGAAACTTATATTAAGCATTAAAGAATCCAAACAAGTCTTAAATTCAAGCTACATCTTCACCCTAACTAGAAAGAGTTTAGAAACTCATAGAGAAAGAGAAAACTAAAACAAAGGAAAGAGCAAACTCCATCAAAGAATCACTTGGTAATGGAGAAATCTTCAATCCCTCTTGTTTCCTCTCGGTTCTCCCTTGTCCTTTGCTTCCAATATTCTCTCAAACCTCTTCTCTCACAAAAAGTCCATCCAAAAAGCCTCACTTTTTCTATTAAAAGTGTCAAAACAGAGTTGGGCTGTGATGCTAGTGCCAGGGTGTTGGTATTGGGCGCCTGAGTGCTAGAGTAACTAGGAATTGATTTCTTGGGCGCTTAGGTGCTAGGTGTGAGCTCCTAGGCGCTGGAGTAGTAGAAAGCAACATCTTGGGCGCCTGGGTCCTCGAGTGGTAGAAAGCAGTGTTTTGGGCGCCTGGGCGCTGGCACTAGGAAAGAAAACCTCCAAATTTGGCTAAATTGAGTGCTTAGGCATTGGGTTGGGAGCCTAGGCACTAGAACTCCAGAATTGAGCCACTTTACTTCAGTTCCCCAACGGTGTTTGTGCCTCCAAAGTTTTTGAATTTAACCTGGGTTTAACATAAGAAAGCAACAAAAATTATCAATAATAAGATAAACCTATGTGCAAAGAAAGCAAGATGATAATCAATTAAAATGTGGGGAAAACACTAACTAAGGTTGAGAAAGAGGAAGTTTTCTTTTAGGAAATTATTCAAGGAAATAAGGTATTTAGCACAAATATCAAAGTTCTAGAAAACAAATTCATAATTGATATCACTCTTGAAAGAAAATAAACCAAGCGTACGTATCAAACTTGGAAAAGCCCTAAACTCACAAAGGTATGGAAAATTTACTCAATTTAAACATGCTTCCTTCCTAATATCCACAATCATATATACATTTATATCACGAATTTTGAAAAATGATTCAACTATAAACTGTTTTGCATACTTTTATCATCAACTAAGCTCGGATTTAGCACATGCTTGCATCAAAATCAATTGAAAAGAATTTCATATGTATATATATATATGCAAGAACAAAATGATTTTACACCTACTATGAAATGCAAGTTAAGATGCGTTTCAAGAGCAAAACTACTCTTTATTCTGCCATCATACATCTAATAAGTTAGTAACAATAAAGATTAGCTAGTTAGTTTTTTTTTTTACTAAACTATGTACATGACAATGTCAACTATCCTTCCCCCCAACTAATTTAAGACATTGTCCACAATGTCAAAATAAAGATAGGTAAAGGTAGAAGATTTTACCAGAAAATTGCAAATCGAGTAGAAAACAACAGTAGAAACAGTAATGCAACAGAAAAATAAAATCATAACAGTAACATATACACAGATTGAGAACTAAAAACAATAACAAAATAGTAAAAACAAAAAGAAAACAACAACTAGAAAAGTGAAATAAAAATGTGGAAAGAAAACTCCCTATGGATAGCAGAAGCAACAAAATCCCAATAGCCACATCATAGCCAGTGTAATGGGTCACCATATCAAGAATCAGATGGTTTATTCTCTTATAGGGCTGCCTCACTAATTTAGCTCCATCCTTAAATAAAATCCTATGCAAGCATATGGAAAGGCTAATGCAAGGAATGTCTGCAAGTGTAAAGGCTTTTGGATTCTCCCTAAAAATCTGCAACAACCTCTCCTCCTCATCAGTAAGGAGGTTCTTAGCCATAACGAACTCCAATTTTGGTGGCTTCACTACTTTTGCAAATTGAATTGCTGCATTATCTGCTGAAAAAGATTCATCATATCTCAAAAATGCAGCAATCACAGCACATGCATTACACAACATATCACCATCACGACCAGTACAACAAACAGAATCATCAAAATAAGTAAAACTAGCAAATTCAGCACACAAATCATCAATTAGTTTTTTCACATCAATGATCTCATGTTCTACAAACTCAGATATCTACATATGTTGCTTGCTAAACTGACTCAATGAAGATGTTAGTTGACCAATTTGGGTATTCAAATTCTGAATGGTGATCTCAGTTCTCTGTTGAAACTGCAGATTATTAATTTTCATTTGCTTCACTAAGTTCTCCAATGTATGCTCAGATTTCATGCCTACTAGAGCTTGCTGGGGCATAGGCTGCTGGTATAGACTGCTTGGTCCAACATAAGGTTGGAACTGTTGTGAACTTATTGGTTGCTGGAATGGCTGTATATAATGGTTTGGCTGTTGTTGTGCTGCATTTTCATATCTCAAGTCGGGATAATCTCCCCAGCCATGGTTATAGGTAGCAGAACAAGGATCATATCTAGGCTGTTGGTATTATGGTTCACCAAGAAATACACATGTTGCATCAACAGAATGGTCGAGAAATACAGAACCATCATCTTGCACCGTGGGGAACGTATATGTGGGATGAAAAGAGCTACAACATGTACTGTAAAATCTTACAGGTTCTAGCACATGTAAGTGATGCTGTCCCACTGCCAAATGCCTCACTAGATAAGCCAGCTCATCAAGTTTATGTTTCATCAGATTAGTGATCAAACACAAAATCACAAAAGCAAGTGTAAAAATATACACAAAACAATTACAAAAAACCTATTTAGAGATTTTTTAAAATTATGGGACTACCACAGGGTGAAAAATACTCAAAAATGCTATCCAACAGAAGAATAAAAAATCTTGAAAATTTGAAAAAGTGATCTAAATGATGGAATTTGGCTCAAATATGGGTGACCTCATTGCTAGGGTTAAATTTTGGCTAAAATATGGCCTTTCTCAAAATAACGATTTCCATTAGTCTACCAAAAATCAGCTCGATTAGACATACTTTACCGAACCAAAATCATGACACGATGCCTTTTCCCTAATTTCAGCTGAATTCCACTTGAAAAATCTTCAAAAACCAAAATAAACACAATTGTTAGAGATAGATGGGGTCTTGAAATGATCAAATAGTTGCCTTGGATCCCCGGCAACGGCGCCAAATTTGACAAGAGGTTGTCGAGACCCGTCAAAATAATAAAATGTACCGGTTTACAAACTGATTTGTAGTATAGAGAATGAATCAAATCGTCTATTAAGGATCCAAAAACAAAGATTCAATCAGATCAAGATAATTAAAAAGGGGTTTTTATGATTTATAAAGAAAATACACTAGTTGAATTAAAGAAAAGCTATTAACAAATTAACCAATCAAAGGAAATTTACCGATCTTGGGTTTAATCCATCATTGATCACAAGGAATTCATTTAATTGATAACCATGTTCTTGGCCTTAGATCACATCAAGAAGCCTTAACATGATCCAAGAATCCTCTACTAGATAAGCATTTAGGATTTAATTAATCAAGGTTAGATGAATTAAGCATCATCCAAACATAAATTAACTTAAGATTCGGGATTTAACCAAGCTAAACAATCCATCAAAAAGCTTTGCTATATTGTTTAGTCTTTGTGATCCTCTTTGAAAATATGATAATAAAGCTATTATCACATCAACATCTAAATCAAATTAAGCAATTCAATCAAGATAAAAATCAAAGGAGGAAGAAGAGAAACTTGAATAACAATTAAGCAATATGAACAATTAAAACAAGATCTCTAAATTAAACATTAAGATGGTTAATCCCTAGGATTGATTATAAGAGTCTAGCCTTTCATGGATGGGAAGGAAGAACTCAAAAAATAAAGAACAAAAACGAAATTCTAAAGAAAAGGGAGAAGAAGTGAAACAAAACTCTCACAAATACTCAAACTCACTTCAAATTTCATTCATGCTTAATACAAAGAGATTGGCCCTATTTATACTAATCCTAGATGCCAATTTGTAACTGAAGATAATATGAATGCAAGCTTTATAAAAATGGAGATTGTCAAATATTGTGGTCCATGTTAACCAACCAAATGATAAATAATTACAAAAGAAAAACAAAGTTCATATTTTGCCAAATTTCATGTGCCTCCTTCCATGATTTGTATGACCCTCCATTCCACCGAATTGACTTTAGGTGTCTTCATGATAGTTGTAGACAATTGTCTCCTAGAACTTTCAGCGCTAATTTCATGTCAATTGGACTTTTACAATGCCAGATATTTTATAAACACTGCATCTATCTCAAGTCACATTGGTAGAACATGTTTCCAAATTCAAACCAACTTGCAGCTTCATAATCATGCCGAAAACAATATCTATTGATTAAATGGTCTTCAGTAAAGTTGGAGCTTTGCGTGTTATCTTTCCAATGGCACTAGTTTCAGCTCAAATGAAGGCCTACAGCCCACGATATGGTCCAATATGTGCACACTGTTCAGATTCCAGTGACAGCAAGCCCACTTTGACTTTCAGGCATATTTTGGACCATTAGAAGTTTGATCCAGCTCTTGAGTTCTTCATGAAACTTGTATATATTTGTCTGACCTTTCTACAAACTACAAGAACACCTCAAACGGGTCACCGAAGCCCAAGTTATGACCTAATCAAAGAGAAAAGGTCAAAGTGCACCAAAATCCAAAAGTTAATCAAAATTTTAATTAAAGCACAATGAGGCCCAACAACATACCCAACAACATAAAACTCAACGAATATACTAATCTTGGGCACAATAAATATATAATAAAGCCAAGTACAAATTTAACATAAGTGTCTCAAAATGATTGATCAAATTCCCCCACACTTAAGCTTTTGCACTCCTGGACAAAACACATAAGACCAAAACTAACGAAAAACCAGAAACTTCCTAATGTTAAACTAAAAGCATAAAAACTAATTATACCTAATCTAATCCACTTTCGTAGGAAATCACGATGGCAATTAGCATGTGCCACAAGCCTTTAAACCCTTAGGTGTCCAAATTCAACTGGTGTATTTTCTTTATAAATCATCAAAAGCTCCCTTTTAAATTTTCTTGATCTAATTGAATCTTTGTTTTTGGATCCTTAAAAGATGATTCGGTTCATTCTCTATACTACAAATTTGTTTATGAACCGGTACATTTTATTTTTTTGACGGGTCTCGACAACCTCTTGTCACTGACTATCACAATGTATGGATACTGATGCCATTGGCTTTGGCCAAATTGGTATCTCATACAACAAATTTCTTATCCATTCAGCCTCTTTACTACCTGCAGCTAGTGTTATAAATTCTACAGCCATGGTGGAGTCAGCAATGCAAGTTTGTTTCTTGGAACCCCAAGAGATAGCACCCCCACCAAGTGTGAAGACCCAACTGCTTGTTGAAGCATGGTCTTTTGTATAGTTACCCAACTAGCATCTGTGTATCCTTCTAAAATAGAAGGATCACCACTATAGTTCCGACTATAGTTAAGTGTTCCTTTCAGGTATTTTAATATTTTGTGGACAACATGCTAGTGTTATTTGCTTGAATTACTTGTATACCTACTTAACCTCCCAACAGCATATGCATGTCTTGTCTAGTACAAGTCATGGCATACATCAAGCAACCAATTACTTTTGAATATTCATGTTGTGCTACGGGACAACCTTCATTTGGTATTAAACTAACATTTTGATCAAAGGGAGTGGAAACATATTTACAATCAAAGTAATTAAATTTCCTTAACACTTTTTCTATGTAATGAGTTTGTGATAAACCTATGGTTTCATCATCTCTAATAATTTTAATCCCTAAAATCACATCAGCTACCCCTAAGTCTTTCGTATCAAAGATTTTAGACAAGAAGGCTTTAGTCTTTTCTACATCATTCAAATCAATACCAAATATCAACATGTCATCCACATATAAATAAATCATAACACCTTTTCCATTATGAAATTTACTATAAACACACTTGTCAGATTCATTTATTTTATAGCCATTAGCTAGCACAACTTGATCAAACTTTTGATGCCATTGTGTAGGAGCTTGTTTTAATCCATACAATGACTTAGTTAATTTACACACTTTATTTTCTTGACCTTTAACCACGAACCCCTCAGGTTGTTTCATATACACCTCTTCCTCTAGTTCCCCATTTAGGAATGTTGTTTTAACATCCATTTGGTGGACGATAAACTTATAGATAGAAGCTAGAGACAAAAGCACTCTTATTGAAGCAATTCTTGCTACAGGTGCATAAGTGTCAAAATAGTTAATACCCTCTTTTTGTGTAAATCCTTTAACGACAAGTCAAGCCTTAAATTTTTCTATAATACCATCTACTTTCATTTTACTTTTGAAGCACCATTTATTTTGATTGTATCACACAGCTCCAAAAAGTTAGAAATGTGAAGATTTGGATCTTCTAATTCACCTCCTCCAAATTGTTCTTGTTGAACTATGTGAAGAAGTGCTGGTTTAATTTCAAAATTGTTGGCTGCTACTGGTGGTCTCACAATGCTAGAGTTGCATCTTTCAGTTGGGGGAGTAGCATACTCCCCAAGAGTTCTCTTAACCCCATTAGCTCTATCTACCATTGGCCTTTCCTATGAAGGTTCTCCTCTTTGTTGAGCTCTTTGTTGTTCCTTCTTTGCTCTAGTTTTCTTGTGATTTCTTCTTGCTGTTTTTTCAATTTCCAAATCAAATGTGAACTCTACAACCGATTTACCTTGCATGCACAAAAAAAATCAAAATGAGAATGGAAGCAAACAACAAAACAGAGAAATTAAATGTCTAAAACAAGAAATTTTGTTCAAATTAGTGATTCCTTTGCTGTTGTTGATATTGAAATCAACAGTTTCCCGGCAATGGCGCCAAAAAGGTTTGGCAAGTGTACCAAGTCAAACCAAGTAGTAAGTGATTAGTAAGAGTATCGTTCTCAAGGGACTGTATTCCAATTACCAACTCTCAAAATAACCGCTATTTGAACTACATATTGGCATGAATGGATGAATATGCAATTAAAGGAATTAAGCACAAAAGCACTAACACAAAAATTCAAAGAATCAAAAAGGATGTGATAGACACAATGAGTTAATAGTGGTTTAGGTTAGAATCCTCTCTTTCCTCTTCCTATGTAATGCAATTAAAATTTTCAATCCAAGAGATATCTATCAATTGAAGATCAAATTCACAATTTTGGCTAAAATCAATTCTTTGACTTTTAACCCCTTCAATTGGATCAAGAACCCTAATTCCTTAGGCATTCCTAATTCAACAAGCATTAAGCATGAAAATTCATAAGATCTCATAATTATCAATTCCTATTCCTAGGATCTCAACAATTATGGTGATTTACTTCAGATTCCAACTCAAGTACCAATTTTCCAATTGCTCAATTGAGTCTAAGATCAATCCTTAGGAGGCCAATCCAAGAAAAACGTTAAGCATAGAAGCAATCACTCAATTCGAAAAGATAAACTTGAATTGAAATAACAGAATTCAATTACACAGAAATTGGAATGAGATTCATCCTTCCCTAACCTAAAGATTTAGTTATACATGCTAAGAAGAAAGAAAATCAGAGAAAAAGTTAAGATTAGGAAGAACTCCATTGGAATTTGATGAATCTTGCAACTTGAATCCTCAAGATTGAAGCATCAAAAACCCCAATGTCATCGAAGAGAGAAAATTTGAGAGATAAACTTCAACTGAAAAAACTGTCATTCTGTTCTGACCAAAACTGCTATTTATAATGTTTCTCACAACTTGGTAGCGTGGTCACGCACTCTTCTTGCGTTGCCTCATGACATAAGCAGAATTCTCATTAAACCACATAGCTTTTGCGTGGCCATACACCTTTCCTTCGTGGCAATGCTTTAATGACAACAAACTTATTCTCACAGCTTTCTCTTCAACGCCAGCAAGATCTTCTTCACATTCCATGCTCCAGCCTTGCTTCTAAAAATAAGATCAAGAAGATAGGAGTGAATAACCATCATTTCCAAGAGAAGTTCATCACCAACTATTACAAAAATCTACAAAAATTGCATAATTCCTTCAAATTCCTATTCCTAAAACTCTCTAGATAACCCAAATCCTTCTTTAATTAACTGTAATTATAGCTAATTATGACACTTATCAGCCTCCACTTCTAGACTCAGCAATGAAGAGAAGTTGGACACAATCACAGTGAATGGATGAAGTTCTCAGTGTTTTAGCATTGTCTATATCGTTGATGATCTCTGATCAATCAATTTGAGACACTTATATTAGCTTTGTATTAGGCTTCATTAGATGTTTATTGTGCCCAATATTAGTATTTTAGATGAGTTTAATGTTGTTGGGCTTCATTGGGTTTTAATGTAAATGTTGGATAATTTTCGGATTTTGATGCATTTTGACCTTTCTTCCTTGGTTAGGCCATAACTTGGGACTCGGTGATCCAATTGAGGTGATCTTGGTGTCTTTGGAAAGCTAAGACAAGGATCTACAAGTTTCATGAAGAACTCAAGAGCTGGATCGGACTTCTAAGGGCCCAAAATAGCCTTGCAATACAGAGTGAGTTTGCTGTCACGGAACCATCTGGGCAGTATGCACATATTGGACTATACAGTGGGTTATAGACCTCCTCTTGGGCTGAAACTTGGTCATTTGAAAGATAACACTCGTATCTCCAACTTCACTGAAGACCATTTTGTCAATAGATGTCGTTTTAGGCATGATAATGAAGCTACAAGTTGGTCTGAATTTGGAAACACGTTCTTCCAACCTAACTTGAGGTAGGTGCAGTGTTTTTGGCATTTCTAGAGTTCTAAAAGTCCAAATGACATGATTCAAATTGGAGATTTTCAAGGAGACAACTGGATACAACTTTCATGAAGAAATCCAAGCCAAAATGCACCGTCTAGGTGATGAATTTGAAGCCAGAAGTCGGATAAGAGTTGTTGACTAAAAGCCACCAACCATACACCAACCCACCTACCATGCACCAACCCACCAACCATGCATCAAGCTTCCATTTTTGACAATTTCCATATTCTTATAGCTTGTATTCTGATTATGTACATGTACAAATTGGCTTCTAGGATTAGTATAAATAGACCCAACCGCTTTGTATTAGAAGCATTCAATTTGGAAGTAAGTTTCAAGAAAGTTTAAGTATTTGTTAGAGTTTTCTTTCTCTTCTTCTCCATTCTCTTTGCAATTTCGTTTTTGTTATTTAAATTCTGAGTTCTTCCTTCCCATCCATGGAAGGCTAGGCTCTCATAATCAATCCAAGGGATTAGCCATCTTGTTGTTTAATTTGGAGATCTTGTTTTGCTTGTTCATATTGCTTAATTGTTATTCAAGTTTCTCTTCTTCCTCTTTTGATTTTTATCTAGATTAAATTGCTTAATTTGATTTAGATGTTGATGTGGTAATAGCTTTATTATCATGTATTCAAAGAGGATCATAAAGATTAAACAATATATTAAAGCTTTTTGATAGATTGTTTAACTTGGTTAAATTCTAGATCTTAAGTTAATCTATGTTGGATGGTGCTTACTTTATCTAACCTTGGTTAATCAAATCCTAGATGCTTATCTACTAAAGAATTATTGGATCATGTTAAAGCTTCTTGATGTGATCTAAGGCCAAGAATATGGTTAGCAATTAAGTGAATTCCTTGTGATCAATGATGAGTTAAACTCAAGATCGGTAAATTTCCTTGGATTGGTTGTTTCTTTAGATTTGTTTACAACTTTGAATCTCCTACTTTTATTAATCTTGTTAATCCACAACAAAACCCCCCCTTTTTTCTAATTATCTTGATCTAATTAAATCTTTGTTTTTGGATCCTTGAGAGACGATTCGGTTCATTCTCTATACTACAAATTAGTTTGTGAACCAGTTATTTTATTTGATAGGTCTCGACAACCTATTGTCAAATTTGGCGCCGTTGCAGGGGATCCAAGGCAACTATTTGATCATTTCAATATCCCATCTAACTCTAACAAATGTGTTTGTTTTGTTTTTGAAGCTTTTTCAAGTGGGATTCGGCTGAAATTGGATAAAGGGCATTATGTCAAGAATTCTGGTTCGGGCATCTCTGATTGATCTGAATTTTGGTACACAAATGGAAAATATTATTATGAGAAAGGCTCACTGTTACCAATGAGGTCACCCTTATTTTTGCCAAATTCCATCGTTTAGACCACTTTTTCAATTTTTTAATATTTTTTTTATTATTTTGTTGGATAGCATTTGTGTGTAGATTTTATCCTGTAGTGGTTCCATAATTTTTAAAATTCATTTGATACTGTTTTTTATTTTTGTATAATTTTTTGGAGTATTTGTTTTAGGAATTTTTAGTGTTTTAGTTGTTATTGATTTTCTAATACCTTCTTATGAACTGCATGCTGTATGACTAGATCTGATCCTGGTACCTTGCATTCATTTGATCCTGAAATTGATAGAACATTTCATACACTTCATAGAATTCATAGGACTGGTAGTAGCATTCATAGAGCTAATAGAATTACTTCTGGAATTGGACTTGAACTTGACATTGCACCTAATCTTGTTGACTCTTTTAATCCTGTTGAGTCTCGTCATAGTACTTCAAAGGTCTCGATACATCGAGTCTGTTGATTTTACTATGGTCGACTATAACAATAGGACCCTTAAGGAATTGGTCGCACTGATGTGAATTATCAACCTTTGTGCATTCAATATCCTCGAACTTAATGTTGATTTTGAGTTGAAATCGGATTGATACACTTGCCGCCCAAGTTTCATGGTCTTGCAGTGAAGATCCACATAAGCATTTGAAGGAGTTCCATGTGGTCCGCTCCACCATGAAACCTCATGGAATAGTGAAGATCACATCAAGCTAAGGGCCTTTCCTTTCTCTTTGGATGGTGTCGCTAAGGATTGGTTGTATTACTTACAACCTCGCCGCCATCACTTCTTGGAATGACATGAAAAGATTATTTCTCGAGAAGTTCTTTCCTCGCATCAAGAACTGCCGCAATAAGGAAAGATATTTGTGGCATAAGGCAAATCGGTGGTGAAACTCTCCATGAGTATTGGGAGAGATTCAATAAATTGTGCTCAAGCCGCCCACACCATCAAATTAGTGATCAATCACGATCCAATACTTCTATGAAGGATTGATGCCAATGGAAAGAAGTATGATTGATGCCGCAAGTGGTGGAGCATTGGTAGATAAAACTCCACGCCGTAAACTTAATTGCAAACATGGCAAAGAAATTCTCAAAGAATTTGGTACTCGAATGGGTGCCGCAACCAGAGTAGTCAATGAAGTTAATACCTCTTCACATGCCGATCAACAAAGGGTGGAACATAGATTGGATGAGCTCACTTCTTTGGTTAGACAGATGGCAATAGGACAACACGAACCACGTGTGCAAACCCCGCAAGAGTTTGTAGCATATGTCCTAGTTCCTCTCACCCCACGTATGCGTGCCCCACATTGCAAGATGATTCTCGAAGTTTCAAGACCAACTGCGGGTCGCACTGTATATTTCCCGGAAAGCCACAATTTCATCATCGGCAACAACAAGTATGATCCATTCTCCAACACTTACAACCCTGGTGGAGGGACCATCCCAATCGAGATATGGGAATGCATCAAATCGCCAGCCCACCAAACCAAAGATAGACCACCATTCCAAGAAGCAAGCAAGGACAAATCGGTTTCAACCACATGTCGGACCAAGTAGACCACCATTCCAAAGAAGAAGGTCCTCGTAGCCACAAAAATCGAGCCCTCATTGGAGGATTTGGTGAAACAAGCTTGGCCACCAATAACATCCAGCCAACAGAGAACTGAAACCACCATTCAAAACTTGGAGACTCAAATTGGTCAACTTGCAACATCAATTCATGAATTAAAGTCACAGGGTTCTGGCCAATTACCCTCTCAAACCACTCAAAACCCTAGAGGCAATGTTAGTGCTATAGCTTTACGCAGTGTTAAGCAAATCAATGGACCAAGGCAGCAGATAATTCCGCATTCTACCCTTGACCCGTAGAAACAAGATTCTACAAAGAACTTCAAGTTCTCAGCCTAATTCAGATGTCAGAGCAAATTCAAAGAAGAAATGATCCTACAAATGTGCCAAGGTAAAACCTGATCAAATCAAGCAGCTGACGTAAAATTCAAGACAATGAGAAAAGTGAACATCCAAAAAGTCAGTTCCAACATTCCTCTTCCTTTTCCCAACCGAATGATACAAATGAGGCATATGGTTGAAACCGACTTGGATAAGGAAATTATGGAGACTTTTCGTAAGGTTGAGGTGAATATACCTCTCTTGGAGGCAATTAAACAAATCCCCAAGTATGCCAAGTTCTTGAAAGAGAAGTGCACCCATAAGAGGAAGCTCAAGGGCACTGAACAAGAGAGTAAGGGGAGAAAAGTCTCGCTTTGATTCAGCCCAACCTCGCCTCCCAAATGCAAGGATCCAGGCACTTTTACCATCCCTTGCACCATAGGGCACCAACAGTTCACTCATGCCTTGCTAGACTTGGGAGCCTCCATCAATGTAATGCCAAAGTCAGTTTACACTTCATTGCATATGGGAGAGCTAAAATCCACCGGCATTGTCATTCAGTTAGCAAACCGAAGCACTGCTCAACCTGCAGGAGTGTTGGAAGACGTTCTGGTTCGGGTAAATAATTTAATATTCCCAGCTGATTTTTATGTGTTGAATATGGAAGATGAATCTGCCTCTTCCCTACCCCCATTGATCTTAGGTAGGCCATTTTTGAAAACTGCTAAAACTAATATTGATGTGCATGCTGGTACCCTTTCCATGGAATTTGGTGATGATATCATTTAGTTTAACATTTTTGATGCCATGAAATACCCTTTAGAGGATCATTCTGTTTTTCATTTTGATGTCATTGATTTACTGGTTGATGATATGCATGCTGATATGTTGGCAGAGTTTCCTGAAATTGTAGGATACACTGATAGCATAGCTTGTGATACTTGTTCTGCCTGCTTTGGACTTTTTGGTTGTAAACCCACTACAATGTGTGCAGCCTGTGCTGAGATTTCTACATACTTATCATGTGCTGTTGTTAATTCTGCTGACATTGATGATTCTGTTTCTGTTATTAATGACAATGATGTTGTTATTAATGATGTTATCATTCATCCTGCTGCTAAGTGTGATTCTTTTGATTCCATAGGATATGATGATGTTGTTTTGCAAGATTGTGCACAAACTTGCAGTGCAGTGCAAGCAATCACGAGAATTTAGCAGATTTAGTTTAGGTTACAAAACTAGTACCGTCACCCAAAGAACCACCCTCCATTGAACTTAAGCCCTTGCCCGAGCATTTGAAGTATGCATTCATGGAAGAGGATGAGAAGCTCCCGTGATAATGGCCAAACACCTCCAACCTCGAGCAAGAAACCGATTATTGGAAGTCTTGAAGCAACACAAAAGGGCAATTGGTTGGACACTTGCGTACATTCCTGGTATTAACCTCCACATGCATGCACAGGATATTACTTGAGGAGGAAACTAAACCAAAGAGACAACCCCGAGAGGAGATCGAATCCTCTCATTCTAGATGTGGTGAAAAAGAAGTGACCAAGCTACCGCAGTCGGGCATTATCTATCCCATCTCTCGACAAAGCAAGTGGGTGAGCCCGGTGCAAGTAGTTCCAAAGAAATCCGAGGTGACTGTTGTGGCCAACCAGAAGAATGAGCTCATTCCAACCCGAGTGCAGAATAGCTGGAGAGTTTGCATTGACTACAAACGTCTCAACCAAGCCACTCGGAAAGATCATTACCCCCTTCCGTTCTTTGATCAGATGCTGGAACGGTTGGCTGGTAAGTCCCATTACTGCTTTTTAGATGGCTACACTGGATACTTCCAAATCCACATTGCACCGGAGGATCAGGAGAAGACCACATTTACTTGTCCCTTCGGCACCTTTGCTTACAGACGGATGCCCTTCGGCCTCTGCAATGCCCCTGGTACCTTCCAGCGGTGCATGGTGAGCATATTTGCTGATTTCTTAGAGGAGTGCAGGTATTTATGGATGACTTTACTAACTATGGTTCTTCTTTTGATTCATGTTTAGCCAGCCTATCTAGAGTATTGCAAAGATGCATTGAGACTAACCTTGTGCTAAATTTTGAGAAATGCCATTTTATGGTAGAACAGGGTATAGTTTTAGGCCATGTAGTATCCAGTAAGGGCATTGAGGTAGATCCTGCCAAGATTGATGTAATTACTTGTCTATCTTACCCCACATGCATGCGGGAAGTGCGTTCTTTTCTTGGTCATGCAGGTTTCTACAGGCGCTTCATTGCCAACTTCAGAAAGATTGCTCTTCCACTTTCCCAGTTACTGCAGAAAGATGTGGAGTTCAATTTTGATGACAAGTGCAAGGCGCCTTTCAACCACTTGAAGCAGCCTTGACTAGTACTCCCTATCATCCACCCACCGACCGACATTGCCATTTGAGTTAATGTGTGATGCTTCTAACTATGCAGAGGAGCAGCCTTGGCACGTAGAGTGGGGAAAGCTTCTCATGTGATATACTATGCTTCCAAAACTCTAGATGTCGCTCGTGCCAACTATACCACAACCGGAAAAGAACTTTTAGCCATTGTTTTTGCTTTGGATAAGTTTAGATCATATTTGCTTGGTTCTAAGGTTGTTGTGTTTACTGATCATGCAGCTCTGAAGTTCCTTTTGAAGAAGCCAGATGCAAAGCCCCGACTAACAAGATGGATGCTACTGCTCCAAGAGTTTCACATAGAGATCCGTGACAAGAGTGGAGCAGAGAACCTAGTGGCAGATCATTTGAGCCGCATTGAAAGGGCTTCAGATCCCTTCCCTGTACGGGACTCCTTCCCAGATGAGCAGCTTATGCAGCTGCAAGGTAAGAACACCTTCCCTTGGTTTGCTGATATGGTGAATTTCTTGGTTGCTACAGTTTGTCCCTCACATTTCACTCGTGCACAAATTTATAAACTTAAGAGTGAATCAAAATATTATGTGTGGGATGATCCATATCTATGGCGATTTTGTAGTGACCAAATTATTAGGCGATGTGTGCCTAATCAAGAGTTTCATTCTGTTCTTAGCTTTTGTCATGCATTTGCATGTGGTGGACATTTTGGGCCTCAATGTACAGCTAGGAAAGTTTTAGACTCGGGTTTATATTGGCCTACCTTGTTTCATGATGCATATTTGTTCTGTAAGTCTTGTGAACAGTGTCAGAGAACAAGAAACATTTCTCGCAGGAATGAGATGCCCCAAAGAACCTCTCGTATTGTGAAATCTTTGACGTATAGGGTATTGATTTCATGGGACCTTTTCCTCGTTTCCTTTGGTTATGTTTACATTTTGCTAGTCGTTGATTATGTATCAAAATGGGTGGAGGCTAAAGCCACTTGACCGATGATTCCAAAGTTGTTGTGGATTTTGTTAGATCACGCATTTTCTCGCAGGTTTGGAATCCCGAGAGCTATCATCGATGATCAAGGCAGCCATTTCTCAGAACCTGAGCATGGAGGGATTGATGAGGAAATATGGCGTGTTGCATAAAGTTTCTATACCTTACCATCCCTGCACTAATGGTCAAGCCGAGGTCTCCAATAGAGAGATCAAGCGCATACTTGAAAAAATAGTCCAACCTAATCGGAAGGATTGGAGCATGAGGCTTGAGGATGCTCTTTGGGCTTACCGGACCGCTTACAAAACTCCAATCGGGATGTCTCCATATCGGATAGTCTATGGTAAGGCATGCAACTTGCCAGTAGAAATTGAGCACAAAGCATATTGGGTCATGAAGCAATGCAACATGAATTTGGCCGAGCCGGCATAGAGCGGAAGTTGCGATTCTGAATTGGAAGAGATCCGCCTAGATGCCTATGAGAGCTCCCGACTCTACAAAGAAAAGACCAAAACCTTCCATGATAAGTTTATTCTTCGGAAGGAGTTTTCAGTTGGGCAAAAAGTTCTCTTGTTTAATTCTCGCCTTAAGTTGATGCCTGGTAAATTAAGGTCTAGGTGGGACGGTCCGTTTGTTGTCACTAACATTTTTCCTCATGGTGCAGTGGAAATTAAGAGTGAAGCCACCAACAAAGTGTTCAACGTTAATGGTCACCGCCTCAAAAAATTTTATAAAGGAGCTCAAGAGAACCTCGTGGAGGAAGTTCAACTGCAGGATGCCCTCTACCATGATTGATCACTACTGTGTTGAAAAAAAAAAGAAAAAAAGAAAAAAAAGAAGACAAAAGAAAAAAAGAGAAGAAAAAAAAATAGGCCACGATTAATGTCAATTGCCAGAGATTGAATCATTATTGGGGAGGACCCATCGCTCGTGCAAAATCTTCAATCACGCTGGCTAAGGACATTAAAAGTAGCGCTTCTTGGGAGGCAACCCAAGTTTTCTAACTCTTTCATCTTTCAACTTTGACTTATTTGCAATCACAGGAATCGAGACAGAAAATCGGTGCCAAGCGAGAAAATCTATCAGAGTTTGATTTTTCTGTCTTAATTTTGTTTATTTTTCGTTGACAGATGATTTTTCACCGGTTAAATGGCGGATAACGGTACTCCGTGAAAATCTTTTTCGGTCCCTTCAGTTACCCACAAACACTGAAATTTGTATATAATTTTACTCAATTTGTTTTTCTTCTTTCTTTCTTTCAAAATGGATAATCAGCTTGTCAACCTCCGCAAGCGATTCCCTTGTCTCCCTCAAAATGCTTTAACTAACATTTATTATGCAAGGTTTGAGAGGTTAAGGATGCTTATGCACAAAGGCATCCCTGCGGATATACGCTGGATAATCGAAGCAAAGGTCCGAATCACAGGGGAATTTTCTGATGCTCTTGTTTCATATATGCCAGGGCTAGGCAAAAGTTCATATGCAAAAAAGAGAAGAGCAAAAAGGTTACGAGTCTGCTATAAATGTGCAAGGTGGACCTGTAACACAAAATGCAGATCAATTGGAATGGCGTTTATAAATCGACTTGATAAAATTGACTTCATTAAGGATGGCATGAGTAAGGAGTCTTTAGATAACATTCTATTGACTCTTGAGACGCATCCTAGTGGAGATGTGCAAAGAGTACTTCTCGATTTATGGCCAATATTCCAAGATGAACATAAGCGTTATAATCTCGGGAATCTGACTCAAAAAGACCCTGTTTGCCAATTTTTAAGAAAATTGGATGGGAAGCCGACCATTGGCCCATAGAGAGCATTCAAGCCGATCGGACGTAAAACCGAGGAATTTGTGAGCAACAATCCCACCTCCGTTATGTATTTTTTTTTTTTTTGTTTTTGTTTTTGTTTTTCTTCTTGTTTATTAAAAAAAATGAAAAAAAAATTAAAAAAAAATTCAAATCAAAAGTAGCCGTATTCTTTTGAAATATGCATTGCATATTTTCAAACTTCTTCTGACACATATAGATTAGTCTTTTATCCTTGTCATATAGCTATTATCATTGCTATGCTTATTTTCAAACTTACCTGACACACGGTTCTACCCCTCCTTTATAGGTGCAATTATTGCATTTGAGTTTTGATTCTTTAAATAATGCACTTTGCTCTCTTCAAATCATTGATAAGGTGAGACTACAAAAAAAAAAAAAAGACAAAATGGAAGTCACTTCAGTTCGTCGGATCAAGAGTGTTTGTGTCTTTTGTGGATCTAATCCTGGGAAAGATAAAGAGTTTGTAAATATTGCACACCATCTTGGTCGACTGCTAGCTGAGAGAGAAATCCATTTAGTTTACGGAGGAGGTAGTCTTGGGTTAATGGGTTGTGTAGCAAATGCTGCACATTTAGGAGGTGGCAAAGTCCTTGGTGTCATTCCCAGTCCTTTATCTACCAAAGAAGCCCATTGGAAAAACATTAGGGGATGAAGTAATGGTATTTTGCATGCACCAACGCATGAACATTATGATAGCAAATGCTGATGCCTTTATTGCCCTACCTGGTGGTTTTAAAACATTGGAAGAACTCTTTCAAATTACATCCTGGTCACAGCAGAACTTTCACCAAAAACCCATAGGTATATTAAATGTTAATGGTTTTTATGACAGTTTGTTTTGTTTTCTTGATCATGCTCTAGAAAAAAGGTTCATCTCACAAGCGACACGTCAAAGTCTCGTAACTGCTGCAACTCCTGAACAATTGCTCGATCAACTCAATGCATTTGTACCACAACGTGATCCAGTAATGGCTCCACGGAATTGGGAACAAGGCAGCAGCAGCAAAAAGCAAAAACTTGATTTGACTTTGTCTTTGTGAATTTTTGTTTTCTCTTATGGTTTTAGTTTTTTTGTAATTTTTCTTATTTCATGCCCGATTTACAGTTTTCTAGTAAGACCTTCTACACTCTACCTATCTTTATTTTGACATTGGGGACAATGTCTTTAATTAGTTGGGGGGAGGGATAGTTGACATTACCATGTACATAGTTTAGTTAAAAAAAAAAACTAATCTTTATTGTTACTAACTTTTTAGATGTATGATGGCAGAGTAAGGAGTAGTTTTGCTCTTAAGACGCATCTTAACTTGCATTTCATAATAGGTCTTAAATCATCTTTGTTCTTGTATATATATTAAAAAAAATAAAAATAAATAAAAAATAAAAACACACACACACAATTTTGATCTTTTCAATTGATTTTGATACAAGCATGTGCTGAATTTGAGCTTAATTGATGATAAAAGTATGCAAAACAGTTTATAGTTGAATCATTTTCATGATATACATGTGTATATGATTGTGGATATTAGGAAGAAGGCATGGTTGAATTGAGTGAATGTTCCATACCTATGTGAGTTTTGGGCTTTTCCAAGTTTGATACTTACACTTGGTTATTTTCTTTCATGAGTGATGTTAATTATGAATTTATTTTCTAGAACTTGCATTGAATCGATTTGAGATTACATTGGTCTGTATATTGCATGAAAATGACAGAGGCATTTTTTCTTGACTTAGCTGCTTGGGCCAAATAAACCTACCTTGCATTTATCCAATATTAACTCCCTCTGAGCCTATTTGCCTATTCTTTGTTCTTAGCTCATTACAAGCTTTGAGTGAAAAACCATGTTTTACATTACCTTAGGGAATGGGAGAGCATTGATTTTCTTATTGGAGAAGTTCTTTTGCTTGCAATGATTTAAGTGTGGGGGAATTGGTGTGCTGATACGAAATGCTTGGTACACAAAAAAAAAACAAAAGAAAACAAAAAAAAAAGAAAGAAAAAAAAATAGAAAAAGGAAGGAATGTGTGAAGAGAATGAGCATTTTATGGTTTTGGGTAAAAAATTTTATTCTTTTTACTTGAGTTACTCCTCAATGCTCTTTTATTCTCTTTGGTTTTAACCTGCTATTATCCATATTGTTCCCTTCCTTCACCTTATAAGTTCCATTACAACCTTTTTGAAAGACCTCTTGATTTTTGCAATTTATTTGATCTAAGTAGTGGAGAATTGATGTATATGCAAGCCTATGGTAAAATACTTTCATAATTTGACTGAGTTGAGCGTAAACAGTTAACCTAAATACCTTGTGTGATTTGAGTGTCACTTGTGAAGAATTTTATTCAATCTGAACATGCCTATTTCTGATTAAAGCATGATTATGCTATACTTTATTCTCAATTGATTTGATTCAACTATTCTTTGTTAAGCATACTTGACTTATTAATTATGGTTTATATTTGATACAATGTTTGTATTTAAAAAATTAGTTGATTTGATTAAATAAAATATTACATGTTTGTGGGTATCATCCTGGTAAACCCTCACGAGACTACAACTCGTCCACTAGGGACACCTAGGGGTTTAAAGGCTTGTGGCACATGCTAAGTGCCATCGTGTTTTCCTACGAAAATGGATTAGATTAGGTATAATCAGCTTTTTATGTTTTTAGTTTAATAATATGATGTTTCTTGTTTTTCTTTAGTTTTGTTCTTATGTGTTTTGCCCAGGAGTACAAAAGCTTAAGTGTGGGGGAATTTGATCAATCAATTTGCGACACTTATATTAGCTTTGTATTAGGCTTCATTAGATGTTTATTGTGCCCAATATTAGTATTTTAGATGAGTTTAATGTTGTTGGGCTTCATTGGGTTTTAATGTAAATGTTGGATAATTTTCGGATTTTGATGCATTTTGACCTTTCTTCCTTGGTTAGGCCATAACTTGGGACTCGGTGATCCAATTGAGGTGATCTTGGTGTCTTTGGAAAGCTAAGACAAGGATCAACAAGTTTCATGAAGAACTTAAGAGCTAGATCGGACTTCTAAGGGCCCAAAATAGCCTTGCAATACAGAGTGAGTTTGCTGTCACGGAACCATCTGGGCAGTATGCACATATTGGACTATATAGTGGGTTATAGACCTCCTCTTGGGCTGAAACTTGGTCATTTGAAAGATAAGACTCGTATCTCCAACTTCACTGAAGACCATTTTGTCAATAGATGTCGTTTTAGGCATGATAATGAAGCTACAAGTTGGTCTGAATTTGGAAACACGTTCTTCCAACCTAACTTGAGGTAGGTGCAGTGTTTTTGGCATTTCTAGAGTTCTAAAAGTCCAAATGACATGATTCAAATTGGAGATTTTCAAGGAGACAACCGGATACAACTTTCATGAAGAAATCCAAGCCAAAATGCACCGTCTAGGTGATGAATTTGAAGCCAGAAGTCGGATAAGAGTTGTTGACTAAAAGCCACCAACCATACACCAACCCACCTACCATGCACCAACCCACCAACCATGCATCAAGCTTCCATTTTTGACAATTTTCATATTCTTATAGCTTGTATTCAGATTATGTACATGTACAAATTGGCTTCTAGGATTAGTTCTTTGTATTAGAAGCATTCAATTTGGAAGTAAGTTTCAAGAAAGTTTAAGTATTTGTTAGAGTTTTCTTTCTCTTCTTCTCCATTCTCTTTGCAATTTCGTTTTTGTTATTTAAATTCTGAGTTCTTCCTTCCCATCCATGGAAGGCTAGGCTCTCATAATCAATCCAAGGGATTAGCCATCTTGTTGTTTAATTTGGAGATCTTGTTTTGCTTGTTCATATTGCTTAATTGTTATTCAAGTTTCTCTTCTTCCTCTTTTGATTTTTATCTAGATTAAATTGCTTAATTTGATTTAGATGTTGATGTGGTAATAGCTTTATTATCATGTATTCAAAGAGGATCATAAAGATTAAACAATATATTAAAGCTTTTTGATAGATTGTTTAACTTGGTTAAATTCTAGATCTTAAGTTAATCTATGTTGGATGGTGCTTACTTTATCTAACCTTGGTTAATCAAATCCTAGATGCTTATCTAGTAAAGAATTCTTGGATCATGTTAAGGCTTCTTGATGTGATCTAAGGCCAAGAACATGGTTAGCAATTAAGTGAATTCCTTGTGATCAATGATGAGTTAAACTCAAGATCGGTAAATTTCCTTGGATTGGTTGTTTCTTTAGATTTGTTTACAACTTTGAATCTCCTACTTTTATTAATCTTGTTAATCAACAACAAAACCCCCCCTTTTTTCTAATTATCTTGATCTAATTAAATCTTTGTTTTTGGATCCTTAAGAGACGATTCAGTTCATTCTCTATACTACAAATTAGTTTGTGAACCGGTTATTTTATTTGATAGGTCTCGACAACCTCTTGTCAATCTCCTTGGCCTGCCACTAAAGAACCCTCAAGACTACATCTTCTCCTCCACAAGCTACATCTCAGGATCCCCTCTGGTTAATCTGAGTAAAAGATATCCTTGGGATTTAATGTTTGGATATCAAAGAGATTCAATTCCTTGGAAATTTGATATACCAAGAGAAGAAGCAGTTACCATAGCTGCACTGCTTTCAATTTGTCACCCTGCACCCCACACAAAACTATCCATTGTTGTTAGCAATGAGAGAATAGACTTGGAAGCCTCTGCTGAAAGCAACCCTCACTATGCACCTGCCCCTTTTGTCTCTCCTGCTCTTCAACAATTCATCAAAGCTGAAATCAAGAGTGAGATTCAGAGTGCCTTTAAGCAGTTTGAAGATCTCCTCATATCCTTCTATCCTTATGGCCCTCCTCTTCCACCACCTTCTCACTAGTTTTTTCTTCAAACACATTCTTTAAAAAACAAAGTTTTTTGATTATTTTTTTATTGATTTCCTTCACCTTTTCATGACTAAGATGTGTTCTTCACTTTTTGTCTGATGACAAAAGGGGGAGAATTGAGAATAAATTTGATTAAGTTCATTTTTTTTATATTGTTTCATACTTTACTCTTTGTCTAAATTTCTACTCACTTATATATGCTCTGATTATTTAATGCTCTGTTACTTAATCTAATGAAATTCATTTGCTTTAATATTGAGTTGATCTAATTGATTATGTCTTAATTTGCTTTGATACTAACACATATATTATGTGTTTTAATACTCAGTAAACTTATACTGATTACTGAAATACTGGTCAACGCGCATTAAAATTTCATGCTCTGTTAGTGATAAAAGGTATTTTAGTTTAACTTTGTCTCTACTATTATTAGTTATTTACTTCTATTGAAGAAATGTTTTTGGACTTAATACTTTTCATGAACATTTTTCACTTTGATACTTTTTGGACTTCCACTTAATAATTTAAAACTTGCGTCTAATAACCAGTTTCAAACTACACGTGTTGATCATAGAAATAAAAATTATTCCTTAGTCATATGCATCCAGTACACTTGTTCAACTTGAATACAACATGTTCTTAGGAGGAGCTTTCTAAGTATTCGAACTAATAACTATTTTCTAAACAATGAAATTTAATATTATTTGTCATCATAAAAAAAGGGATATTGTTGGAACTAAAGACGTTTTCAAAAAACTAAATTTGGAACTAATTCTGATTCAACGTAATTATTCCCTAAAATATTTTGAAGATAACAAAAGAATATTAAATTAAAAATGTTATATAAGTTATGACTTAACTTTTATTCGGAAAAGACTTGTTCTTTGGAATACTTTTTAAGTTCCTAAAAATTCGTTTAAATACAAAGACAAGGTTTTAGTACAACATCTCTAAAACACCATGTGTCCAATAACATATTTATTTACTATTATATTGGGTCGTCCATTGTGTTGTCTTTTTGTTACTTCTCTTACAAGGCATTTCAGAGACAAGCAAAACAAAGTGCAATAAATGCTGATGAGTTATTTGACACAAAAGTCGATTTCAAAATCGATTGTGATGCTGAGCTGACACTCCTAACAACTACAAGGACCATCAATAAGGAACTTTTTGCACGCTAATGTGTGAGTAAAATGCACACATCTAATGCTTGATTTGATATGAATTTGGATCGGTTTCGATTAAATCCTTTCCTTCTTTGCTATATTTTTATATACTTTTACACTTTTACTCCTTTCATCTCATTTTTGATGTTTTCAGCTACTTAATGGACATTTTGGACACATTCCTTGGAAGATCCACAAGCTTGATCAAAGAATGTTGCTGAATCTTGTAGCTATCTGATCCCCTAGCAATAAATTGGCCATATCTCAAGATAGAAAGATGATATTGAGGTGATCTTTGTTGCGTTGGAAAGCTAAGAGACAAAAGAAAGGGGAAGAGAGCCAAAAACGGCCGAGGAGGAAGGCCAAGGATTGGAGGTTGAAGATCTAACCGGAAGATTAAAGAGAAGAAGAACACTCTTGGGGAAATTGGGGAACCTTCTTATCTCTACCTCTCTTTCTCTATGATGTTCTTAGTTTCTTTAATCGTTATGAGCTTTATTGTAAATATGAGAGGCTAGATCTCTTATCTAGGATTAGGGATGTAACTCTTCTATGATTATATGACAAAGTGTTGAACATCTTTTTAGTTATTGAGTAATTGTTGCTGTAGATTCAAGTCTAGTGTTCTTAATGCTTGCGGTATGTTGTGCACCATATTTGCATGATCTAAGATAATTAAATGAAGATTCGAGAGATGAAGATTGTTATTGGAAAATCTAGAACTTGAACTTAGGACTTATGACCACGAAAGTATGCGTAATCCTTCAAGGATCAACTAAACTTCATAGAACTTAATGGGTTTCAATTAACTTAGTACCATGAAAATAGGTATTACTTTAATTCTAACATGTTTCTTGTAACTCGAGAGAAAGCATCAAACAAAATAGGAAGATTCACCTTCAAAGCATGATTAACCCATTAACTCGAATGTTCTAATCTTTGTCATAGAAAATAGTTGTAGTGAATCTCGAGTCCTAGAGCCTTAATCCTTTGGTATTCACTATTGTTAATTTGCTTTCTTTTATTTGTCTTTTGGAATTTAGTTTTAGTTTAATCACTTTAATTAATTGTCTAAATAATTGTAATTGTTATAATGCGGTATTCACACGATCCTCGTGGGAACGATATCTTTACTACTTGCGGTGAGCAACACGTGCTCAGAAAAGTCAGACCTAAGATATTATATTCTTAGTATTCACTGATAAACGTCATTTTTTAGATGAAGCCTAACACGTTATCAGCTTATACATTTAATGCTGCTTAGAACGGTAATAAATATTTTCATTGGACGAAGAAGCTCACGAAAACTACTTCAAGTGTTCGTTGCCTATAAATACAAATGTCTTTGAAGAGAAAGATAGAGAAGTTTTATAAGAACGAAAAAGAAAAAGATTCAAAGCTCCTATTCTTTATACTCTTGTATAGAGTTTTCTACTTGAGAATTATTTTTATTTCCTCACCTATTGTGAGTCAAAACTTAAGTGTTGTTTATGACATCCTTTATCAATCTTATTTGTTGAGCTTGAAGAGGTTATGTATAAAAGAATACTTGTTAGAACTTGAAGAGGTTAGAGAATACTCGTATACTTGAAGAGGTGGAGAATACTTGTAATCTTGTGAAGATTAGTGGAAAATTCTTCTTGTCAAAGGGACTAGATGTAGCTTTTAATTTGTGAAAGTGAACCAGTATAAACGTTTGGTATGAGCTTTTCTTCTCTCTACTTGTGTTATATCTTATTTACTAACATCTGGGATTGTCATTGTTTTTTTAATAAAGCCTTTAAGTTGAATTTAAAGCATTTCAATTGCGTCCAACGGACTAAGAAACTCTTCATTTCATCCATTTCTTATTAAATTTCAACAGAATCTTTGTTTGAATTTTTAGTTTTAGAAAAAAATTTCAAGAAGGTTAAGAAATACAATTCAACCCCCCTCCTTATGTTTCACTTGGTTATTTCAGTAACCCTGCCTCTTAGATTTCCAATGGATTTGGGATCATGTCAAAAAGACTTATTTAGATCAAGATATTCTTATTTTACTTCACCAAGGTGGCATGACTAACATCAATTATAAGATTTCTTCAATATCAATTGATCTTCCATAAACTTGCCTCAAAATGTCTAACAATTACTTGAATTATATTAAAAAGTGACAAATGAATAAGGACAAGGTGAAATTAATAAATTTAGCAATAAATACAATGAATCACACTAAATCTAATCCAAATCTAGCATAATATACATGCAAATTTACAACACATCAACAAGGCTTAACCTTGGGGACACTAATGCACCCTTCAATGATACTAGACAAGGATGAGAATGGTAAATATCTAAGTAAGAAGATTTACGAAGGTATGATTGGATCCCTCCTCTACCTTACAACTAGTAGACCAAATATTATGCTTAGTGTTTGCTTAATTGAGTGCAAGGTTCCATGAAAATCCTAAAGAATCTCACTTCAAAGCTGTGAAGAGAATCTTTTGATATTTACTTGGAACATCTAATATATGTTTGTGGTTTAAAAAGTGTTCAAGTTGTGATCTTATAGATTACTATGATCCTGATTATGTTGGAGATAGAGTGGAAACAAAGAGCACAAGTGGTGGTTGCCAATTTCTTGCAAATGCCCTAGTCTCTTGGTCATGCATGAAGCAAAATTTCATTGCACTATCTACTACAAAGCTGAATACATGTTTGTTAGAGGTTGTTGGTCACAACTCCTATAGATGAAACACCAACTTGAGGACTACTCAATGAGGTTTGAGCAAATTCGCATTTACTTTGATAATACTTTGAAAAAACTAAATGAAACACAAGAAGGGGGGTTGAATTATGTTTCTTAACTTTTGGAATAACTTTTCGCAAAGCAGTTCACAAAACAAAATGTTACTGGTTCGCAAATACATAATGGGCACTAAAGACAGTTTGGGTAAAACGTTGGATGCAAAAATTGTTTTAACCAAATCTTTGGCATAAGTAGAAACTATAAGTCCAGAGGAAGAAAAATGTTAGGAACAACAATAGCCATCCCCAATCGTTAAGCAAATATAAAATAAAATAAGATAAAGGGATCACTGAATCACACCAATGATTTATATTGGTTTACTCTTATAACCCAAGAGCTACGTCCAGTCCCTTTTACTTGAAGGATTTTCCAATAATCTTTCCCAGATTACAAGTATTCTTCTCAACGTCTCTTCAAGCTATAATCAAAAAATTCTCAATCTCTTCAGCTTCTAACACCAAGTATTCTTTCCTACAAGCCTCTTCAGGCTTAACACAAAGTAATAAAGATAGTGTTTGATAACACTTAAGCTTAACTCACGATATGTGAGAGTATAACAAGTGAGCTCAGAGTAGTTTGAAAAACTCTATACAGAGAGTAAATGAAAGTGTAAGTACAATAAGAAATTCTCAGATCTTGTGATGCTAGTATTATTGTTGTTTATCATCTGCTCCTTTGAAGATTTCATATATTTGTAGGCTTCAGAGCTTTAACATGTCTTCATGTAGTTTTTCGCCCAACGACAATAAATGTTACCATTCTGGTCAGCATTAAATGCTCAACACTGATAGCGTGTTCATCCTCTTCTGAAAAGTAGTCTTAGTTATCAATGTTACGAAAAATCATTGAAGTCTTGTACTAAATCTTTTGAGTGAACAGAAATATCTCATTTCATGGTCCTTATAGAAGTTAGGTATGTCACCGGTGGCGTACATTGTTCATTTCCTTTGTTGCGTACTTTGTCAGAGGTCTTTCAGCATTTAACTCATTGTACAATTCTTAAATTTGAATTATGCTTTGGACGAATGCATTTGAATAGGAACACTAAGATATCTTTGGACGGTCCAATTTTATGAATATAATAAAGTAGCTCAATTCATTTTGGACACAAGTGATAATACGTTTAGTTGTTTTTATAAAAACTTGTCTGAGTCTAAAACATTTATAAAAGACTTAAAAGCAAGATTCAATATTGGACTTTCATTTTCTTTTCAACGAAATATAACAAATCCGATTAAAACTTATTTGTTCATTCTAATTTAATATCTTTGTTATCTTCAAAACTTTGAAGTGTTCCATTACTTGAACTACTTTGGTTCCAACATCAATTTCTTGATTCGTCTTTGGTTCCAAACAATCTTCCCCTTTTGTTGATGACAAACATTATTAAATTTGATTGAACAATTATTTTTTCAGATAGAAAATCATGTGCTTCCCCTAAGAACATGCCTTATACATAATGGACGCATAGTATATTGGACGCATGTATAACTTAGGAAATATTCTAAAAGCTATTTTGTTCAGTTATATCTATTACTGTTAATGGACGCAATTGTATATTTTAGGTAAATTGCTATGTATCAGAGCTAAGGGAAACCAATGCGAGCATATCAAAATATCAAATCTAAGTCCATTTGAAGTATTAGAGATGAAAAAGGCAAGTATTGCAAACATATCAGAATAGTATTTTTGAGTCCATGTGAAGTATCAGAGCTATTACTAGATGTTATATCTTAGTAAACTATGCATTAGAGCAATCATATCAAAGTCCAAGTGTAGTATCAGAGCAATAAAGGAATAAATGCAAGCTTATGACTTATTTGAGTCCAATTATAGTATCAGAGCAATAAAAAGCAAATGCATGCTTTATAACTTATCTAAGTCCAAAAAAAGTATTAGAGTTATATGATCTAAACAGTAAAGTATCAGAGCAATTTAAGGTTTCAGATAATTATGATCCAACAATTAGAGTATTAGAGCAAATTAAAGTTAACAAGTGATACTAGAGCAAATCAACTTAACAAGTTATATCATAGCAAAAAGTAAATAGAATTAACTTAACAATTGATCAGAGCAAAACAACATTGAAACACAGTAGTCATAATATCTCATATTATTAAATATCATTGTAAAGTACACAAACAATAGATCAATCAAATTATTCCCAATTCTCCCCTTTTTGTCATCAGACAAAAAAGTGAAGTCAAACATCATAGTCAGAAAAAATAAATGAAAGACTTTGACAATTTAAAGAATTTTCAAAGAATTAAAAAGAAACAGAGCAGGAAAAAGTTTGAAAAAAAAATATAAAAAAGAAAACTAAGGTGATGGAGGAGGAGGTGGAGGAGGTCCGTGGGGAAAATAAGATCTGAGAAGCCTTTTAACTCTACTGAATAAGGATTCCATTGCAGCATTAACAAAAGCTTATACTTCAAGGATGGCTTTCAACTGAAGCTTCTACGTCATCCCTTGTAACATCCCTAATTTTTAAATTTTGAGATTGTATATGAATTGTGTTGACTGCGTGTATGACTCTAGGGAAAGTGGGGGGAGAATCGAGACTTAAGAAATTATCATAATATTTTAATAACTTCAGCTGGCCCAGAAGAATTTGGACGGAAAAAGAAAGAGAAAACGAAATTTAAATTTTTGCGGTGGCAAACTAGTAAAAATATCAGTGAAGGAGGACATTTTAGGAATCAATGTGAAATTATTAGGGACACTCTAGTCCATTTCACTTATTAATGACAGTTTTTATAATACCACTTAGTTGGGGGCACAAGTTGGTCCTAGTTGGGAATTGTTGGGGGGCAAAATTGGAAGAACAATTCCCCCTTTCTCTATGTGGCTGATGGTTTGGAGGGAAGGGAAAAGACCCATTTCATCTTCTTCCTCCATTTCTCTCCTCCATTGAAGCCCATCTTCAAGCTCACAACTCATCCACTTCCCCACCTCCATTCATCTAGCTTCCTTCAAAAAAATTACTCCCCTCACCTTCCTCTACACTTCCATGGTTTCAAAGCCTTGAAACCTCCACTTTCCTCCCCAAAATCGAAAATACCCATTGCCTAAAGGTGTTTGGATGGCTTGGGTCCTTTGAGAAGAAATGTTGGGCAGTGCCTTTTGAGTATACTACCAAAGTTTGAAAGCATTTAGAGCACGAAAATTGAGAACAAGGCTATGTTTTTGGAGGCCATTTGGTGCTTGTTGGAGGTTTCAAAGATGGTGGTTTAGTGCTCTAAATCACCTTAGGTGAGTGTGAGTTTACTTATAGCTTTGGTATGGGGAAAGTTGGGGATTGAGGGTTGATGGGGAAACTTTAACAATTATGACTTTAATATGTGTTTGATGCTTGTTTAGACTTGTTAATGATGTAAGAATATGGTTAGAATTGTAGAATGGTTGGGTTGAGAGCATGTATCAAAATGAGGATAATTGCTTAGTTTTGAGAATTGGTGTATGGCCTAGTTTATAGGAAGTGAGTCAGGCCCTATCTAAAATGGTGATTTGTGCATTATTACCTTGATTGAAATTTGATATGAATGATGATGATGCATGATTGTTGAAAGTGGTGGATTGTGCATTATTGTCATTATTGCGATTTTGACATGGATGAATGTTGGATGCACAAATGAGGAAAAGCCAAACCATGATGTAGTCCTTGGCAAAATGAGAAAATGCTGGACCTTGAGTAGTCCTTAGCGAGAATGAAGGAGAGCTGAACCATGAGGTAGTACTGGCCAAAAATGAGGAAAATCTGAACCACGACGTAGTCCTTGGCACACACGAGAAAAAGTCAGACCTTGAAAGTCATTGGGCATTGTGGTGTATGATGATGGGGATTGACCCTTGGTTGTGTATTGCATTGTAGGGTGTATCTGAAATTCAATTATGTTGTTGCATTGTGGTATGTGAGTTGATGTAGGGTAAACCCTAGTTATGTTATTGCATTGTGATGTGTATGTTGATGGAAGGTGAGTGTAACACCCTTAGTTAAGTGTCACATTTTTAAAATTCTAAATAGTTTCCTTTATTATAAAGTTCTTTCTTAATCTAGTGATGTAACATGCACAGATAAAATATACAATTAATATTACATGGGTTTTATTTATTTAAGTTCTTTTTACAAGGTTACCTATATAATTTTACACATACATATTTTTACACACTTTATTCTACAACTACATCCTTTTTCACACTAGTTATAAACATATATACAAAACAGACATTTTCCCTCTTCTACATCGGCGGGTCATCATCAATGAACCCATTATGATGTGAGGGCCCTGGAGCTGATGTCCTATGAGCAGGGCGCCACCTCGGGGTTCGTGCTGAAGAGACGGTGGATCTCTCACGAGGTACTTGGCGGGTTGTGGCACTCCAGATATCAGCAAAGGGCATATGCAACTCCAAATAAATAGAAAGAGAAAATATGGTTATGGGGTTTCCATCATAAGTTCTCCTCAAGGAAATGGTAAGTCCACCCACATACGTAACCCGTTCCTCTAGCAATTCAACGTGCCAAGCATTTGGCCCTTTGTGAAAGTCGATGATAATGAATCCAAAGAAATCATTGATCGACATCTTTTAAAACATACAGGAAAATAAAATATTCACACGAAAGGGGTGAGATTCTTGATATCATCATAAATACCAATAAAACTATCTAAAAATAACACATATCAATTTAAAGTCAATATCCACACATAAAGTCATATTTAATCAAATAGAATGACATACTAACCTCATAATCCACATAGGTAATGCAAATATGACAACTGACCATGCAGATGCATACAAATGACTCCTACTCCATGGAGCTAAACACAACAAGTCGGAGAGAGTGATTGGGAGTACATGTTCCGTATAAGTTAGCCAACAAGTGCTAACAAATCATTTGTGCATACGGCTCACTTAAACACTCTCCACCAATCGTGAATGGACCAGTGTATAGTTGAGATCGTTGGTGTTTTGCAATCATAATACCACGGCATAGTCCCAGCCGGCCACTTGTGGAGTTTCCGGACCCCCGACGACTCCAAGATCATTGAAGATCTTCACTCAGCCATTCGCACCCGCACTAAGGTGTATGCTCAATCTCCTAGGCTTCAAGCTTTACAACAATAATGTCTCATATAGACTAATATACACAATATAGATATTCTCATAATATATATATATATATAATCCTTTCGGGATTCAAGTTACCATTTCTTTAAGAATAGCGTCAACTGTCCTATCTAGGGTCCTGTCTACGTCGGCCCGATAATAGTACCGCCGTTTCTCAATTATATGGTGCCAAAAATCACGTAACACATCTGTTATGGTTTTCAATATCGCGTAAAGCTTTTTCAGTAAAAATTCAATCGGGTAAGCTATAAAAATCGTTTTTTCGTTACGTAAAGTGTTTTATGTAATTTTTCAATCTCGTAACCCATTTTCTTTAAGTTTTTAATCGCGTAGAGTATTTTTCACAAAAAGTAATTTATTTCATAATAAATAATTATTTTTAAGTTTATTTTTATTTTCTTATTGCCAAATAAATAAAAATAATCATTTAAACCATTAAAATAAATTCTCAAAATTTCTTTCCATGAACAAGAATATCTAAAAAAAACTATAAATTTGATATAGTCTTATATTCTCATATTTTCGAAAATTCAAGATTTATTCTAAATAATTATTAAATTCATCAAAATAATTATTTTTCATAATCATCATGTTTAATTTAAAGTTATAAATCTTTCTTAAATAATTTCTCTAAGTTTTTGAGAATACTAACCATAATAATATAACTTTAAATAAATCTACATATCAAACTAAAATATATGCATATTCTAGACATAATTATTTATCACAAAGTCACATCTATTTCTAAATTAATTATAAAACACACAATTTAAACAAGGTATAAAGCTAAGTATCAAACATAATATGATCATGAATCTTTAATTAAATCAAGAAAGATGACACTTGACACTAGTCATGGTTTTTAATACATAAAAACAAGTCATCACATATAACAAGTTATTTTATATCATAATATTGGTTGATAAAGAAAACTCCCCCTTACCTTGGTTTTTAATCTAGCTCTTCCAACAAGGCTTCTTGACTTCTATTAATATAGTATCACAAAAAAACATAACCACACATTATTTCAAACATCATAACAATTTTTAAGATTGATCATGGACTAACCCAATGATCTACAACCTTGAAATCTTAACTTAAAAGTGAAAGAAATAGAATTTCACCTTAGGATTTCTCTAGCTTCTTGGCCTCTTTTTGAGAAAGTCTTAACTAGAGATATTCTTAGAATAACACTAAGATACTAAGGCAAGGTTTAGAACTTTGGCAAGGGTTTGGGAAGGATTTTTGGGAAGCAAGGCCGTGGCCTATGGGAGGGGAAACCGTGAGCTTATGGAGAGGAAGAAGAAAGAATTTTGGTGTGGAGACTTATGCTTAAATCACTTGCTATTTATAGGGAAAAGTTAGGATACATAAGGGATTGAAATTTGGAGAAATTCCCCCTAGGGTGGCCGGCCCTGTTACCAAGTGACTTCAATAACTCAAGAGGGGGGTGAATTGAGTTTTCAAAACTTTCGCAAAGTTTGTTTCAATGATACTAATTATATTGAATCAATGTACTTGGAAAGGATAATGACTAAGAATAATGAGCTCTTTAATACAGAAAATATAAGACAAGAATTCACAATATTAAAAACATCAAGCTAGTTAAATTGATAGAATATAGCTTATAAGTAAAAGATAAGGGTTGAGAGAATGCAAACAAGATTTATACTGGTTCAATCACTTCTTGTGATCTACGTCCAGTCCTCGAGATCGTCCACCCGAGATTTCAACTATACTTCAAGCTTCTAACTTGGGTGCTTGATAAAAACCCTTACAATATAGAGCACTCTTCACTTAGTTTGGGATCCTCCACCCTCTATGTGCAAGAGCCTCCCTCAATACAATAAGGAATTTCTCTCCTTGAACTTATACAAGATAATCAAATGATTTTTGGTTGTTTGTAACTCTCACAAGAGCAGATATACAACTTAAGGAACTGATAAGTATTTGATCAAATCACTAAGCAAGCTTTTTCAAATAGAAAACAGAGTATATCAACTGAAGATTAGAAAAAGCTCTTTTAAAATGAATTTATGATCTTAGGTCTTATTTTAAAACTCATTTAGATGAGCTATAAATAGATCTCAAAAAATTATTTCCGTTGGGTTGTAGGTGAATATCCAATCAGTTCTTAAACTAGCCGTTGGAAGAATTTCTGGAGCGTGTGTAGTCGACTACACAACCTTTGTAGTCGACTACCACGCCTTTCTGACTTTTAAAAACATAAGAGTTTATTTTATGAAAAACGCACATAGTCGACTACACGTACAAAGTAGTCGACTACAATAGCTCTCGGACACTTTTTAAAAGTAAAAGACATCTGAGATATATTTTCAAAATAATAAGTAGTCGACTACAGAGCTTATGTAGTCGATTACATGTCTCCTCGGATTTATGAGCTTAAAAAAAGGAACAACTTTTTCAAGCGTTGTAGTTGACTACAAGTGTTCTCGGGACATTACAAGAACATAGGCATTTCAAAGTTTTGCCTAGTGTAGTCGACTACAAGTTTGTTCTGACTTTTAGACAACGTTGTAAACTTGAAATTTTACAACTATGTAGTCGACTACACCAACCTTGTAGCCGACTACAAGTGACTTAAAAACTCATTTTTTATCAAGTTAAAAAATCTTTCTTTCCAAAATATTTTAAAGATAACTTTCTTTTTATCAAACCTTTATTTTAGAAATAGTTTTGTAAGATTAAAATAAATTGCTTGCTAAGTGATTTAAGCAATTAAATACTCTTATAATGATAAGTAAAAACCTATAAGACTTGAGTACTCCTTGTGATCTTGTTCTTGTTCTTTTGGTGCGGAAACCTTTGTTTGGTTATCATCAAAATCCTATATGACAAAATGTTGTTCACAGGCCCTTCATAAGCTTGCAAGAAGAGTTGGTCTTCAATTTTGCCACCATAAGGCATTAATGGCATGGTGAATCACCTTGGTGATTCATCTTGGTCATTAATGTTTACCATGTGATGTGGTAAATCAGAACGCAAGTATACGTTATCGCAAATCAAGTAATATAATAGTAAGAAAGTGTCGAACTCACAGGGATTAATTCTAAATTTAACTATCTATTAAAAGTTTTCAAAACTCAATCTTATTTAAACAACTTAATAAGAGGAAGTGTTATGAAAGATTAAAAATTAAAGTATAGAAGAAGAAGAATTTAATGATCAAATTAACCAAGCCTAGGATTGCAATTATTCCTCACACTTTACTTGATTCTCTTACTTCTATCTAAGATCAATTAATTATCTGAATTGTTAACTAGAAATCCTTAATTTATCTATAAGCCTCTTTCGATGGTCAAATAGAAATATCCTTAATTAATGATAAACTATATGTCTATGTCTATCAAATAATCAAGAATTCATTAAGTTCCGATTTCATTAATGGTTACATATGTCATATAGGTATATGTCTATCCTATATAAACTCAAGGCTTTCGCACAAAGATCATATGTTATCTTACGTAGATCTAAAACCAAAATCCCTTTGTCAAGTTGCTTAAGGTTTATCAATTCAATTTAATTAATGGCCAATTAATCAAAAGCATTAAGAACAAGTAAGATAAACAATTCAAGATAATCAACATACTCTTGGATATGATAAACGAATCAAATTAAGTGTGAGTTCAAATTGCAATCCTAGTATAGAAATTTAGCTACTCATTATATTAAAGGAAACAAAAGAACAAGTGAAAATCATGATAGAAATGAAAGTGGTTGTTGGTATTAACAAGAACACAACGGGCTAGAGTTTCGGGATTTACTTTAAACAAATTGGAAGATCTAACCTTGAAATCAAAGTATAAATCTCACAATTTATGAAAGCTTCACCCCTAACTCTAGGAAGAACCTTAACTAGACATCAAGATGAAGAAACTTGAATAAGATGAAGATTATATTATACAAACTACAAGAGCTTTGGGATTTACTTTAAACAAATTGGAAGATCTAACCTTGAAATCAAAGTATAAATCTCACAATTTATCAAAGTTTCACCCCTAACTCAAACTACAATGAGAGAATTCAGAAATGGGATGCCCTTAAGTGTGGCAAATGCCTTCCTTTTATAGGCAAAGGCTAGAACTATTTAATTACAATTTTGTCAAATCTCTTTGCACATGGGTTGAAATTTCAACTCCAAAGATTACCAAATTCTTCATTGCTCCTGTCATAATTTGGAAATCTTCTCTTCATAAAAGTTGTAGCAGATGCAGTCGTGAAGAACATGTCAAAAATTCAGCCAGATCTAACGGTTGGATCTTGATCTCTGACCATTTTGCCGAAACTACTCAGATTATATCAATAATGACAGCCACCAACTTGTTGCCTAATTTTGACCCACTTCCAGTGCTAATCTGGAAATCTTCATTTCTATGAAAGTCATAGAGAATGAAGTCATACATGACATATCAAAATTTCAGCTACATCCAACTGTTAGATCTTGAGAAATCACCAAATAACCGAGTATAGGTTTGAGCAGGAATTTTCTGATTTGTCCTGAATTTGATGTAACCCAAAATTCACTGAGTTTAGTCTTCATTTCTCTTCTGTTTGAGCTATACTGATATCAACATCCAAGTTCATGATATTTTGGTTCAACAACTGCTTTGAATAGTCCTTCGGGTGTTCTGCTCAATTTGTAACAACATAACCAATATATGAGGAATTATGCAATTTTCACTTCATATATGCAATAATTTCATAAGAATAGACCAATGAGAGTTGCTAAATTATGCATATAAAATATGTTTATCAAATCCCCCCACACTTGACTTGTTGTTTGTCCTCAAACAAGAAACAACATAATATTAAACTAAAAGAATAAAAACTGATTATACCTAATCTAATTCACTTTCGTAGGAAAACACGATGGCACTTAGCATGTGCCACAAGCCTTTAAACCCCTAGGTGTCCCTAGTGGACGAGTTATAGTCTCGTGAGGGTTTACCAGGATGATACCCACAAACATGTAATACTTCATTTAATCAATTCAATTAATTTTTAAATACAAGCATTGTATCAAATTCAAATATGCTTAACAAAGTATAGTTGAATCAAAGCAATTGGGAGTAAAATATACATAGCATAATCATGCTTTAATCAGAAATAGGCATATTCAAATTGAGTAAAATTCCTCACAAGTGACACTCAAATCACACAAAGTGTTTAGGTTAACTGTTTGCGCTCAACTCAGTCAAATTATGAAAGTATTTTACCATATGCTTGCACATACATCAATTCTCCACTACTTAGATCAAATAAATTTCACAAATCAAGAGGTCTTTTAAAAAGGTTGTAATGAGGTTATAAGGTGAAGGAAGGAAACAATATGGATAATAACGAGTTAAAAACCAAATAGAATAAAAAGCATTGCGGAGTAACTCAACTAGGAATCATAAACTCTAAATTTTTTTTAACAACCTTTTATTTTCTCTCTTTCTCTTTTTTTTTAATTTAGCTTTTTTTTCTCTTTTTTTTTCTTTATTTATTTATTTATTTTTACCAAACATTTCACATCAGCATACCAATTCCCCCACACTTAAATCATTGCAACCAAAAGAACTCCTCCAATTAAGAAAATCAATGCTCTCTTATTCCCTAAGGTGAAGTAAAACATGGTTTTTCACTGACGGCTTGTAAAAGCTAAGAACAACAAAAAGGGCAAGTAGGCTCAAAGGGGGTTAACAATGGGATAAATGTAAGGTAGGCTTATTTGGCCAAAGTAGCTAAGTCAAGAAAATTGCCTCTATCATTTTTATGTAACATACAGACCAATGTAATCTCAAATTGATTCAGTGCAAGTTCTAGAAAATACATCCATAATTGACATCACTCATGAAAGAAAATAAACCAAGCATAAGTATCAAACTTGGACAAGCCCAAAACTCACAAAGGTATGAAACATTTACTCAGTTCAAACATGCCTTCTTCCTAATATCCACAGTCATATATACATGTATGTCACGAATTTTGAAAAATAATTCAACTATATATTGTTTTGCATACTTTTATCATCAACTAAGCTACAATTCAGCACATGCTTGCATCAAAATTAATCGAAAAGATCAAAATGAATCTCTTTTATATATATATATATATATATATATCTATATACAAGAACAAACTGTTTTTAAACCTACTATGAAATGCAAGTTAAGATGCGTCTCAAGAGCAAAATTACTCCTTACTCTGCCATCATACATCTAATAAGTTAGTATCGATAAAAATTAGCTTGTTAGTTTTTTTTTTTTAAACAAACTATGTACATGGCATGACAATGTTAACTATCCCTCCCCCCAACTAATTTAAGACATTGTCCCCAATGTCAAAATAAAGATGAGTGGAGTGTAGAAGATCTTACCAGACAACTGCAAATCGAGCCTGAAATAAGAAAATTTACAAAAAAAAACTAAAACCATAACAGAGAACAAAAATTCATAAGGACAAAGTCAAATTAAGTTTTCACTTTTTGCTGTTGCTGCCTTGTTCCCAATTTAGTAGAGCCATTGCTGGATCACATTGTGGGACAAATTCGTGTAGTTGATCGAGCAATTGCTCAGGGGTCGCAGCAGTTACAAGAATTTGACGTGTCGCTTGTGAGATGAACTTTTGTTCCATTGCATGATCAAGAAAACAAAACAAACTGTCATAAAAACCATTAACATTTAATATACCTATGGGTTTTTGGTGAAAGTTCAGCTGTAACCAAGACGCATTTGAAAGATCTCTTCCAAAGTTCCAAAACCACCAGGTAGAGTAATAAAGGCATCAGCATTTGCTATCATAATGTTCATGCGTTGGTGCATGCATGATACCATTACTTCATCCCCTACGGTTTTTCCAGCGGGATTGCCTATGGCTAAAGGACTGAGAATAACACCAAGGACTTTGCCACCTCCTAAATGTGTAGCAGTTGCTACAGAACCCATTAACCCAAGACTACCTCCTCCGTAAACTAAATGGATTTCTCTCTCAGCTAGCACTCGACCAAGATGGTTTGCCATATTTACAAAATCTTTATCCTTTTCAGGATTAGATCCACAAAAGACACAAACACTTTTGATTCGACGAACTGAAGTTACTTCCATCTCTCTCTTCTTCTTCTTCTTCTTCTTCTTCTTCTTCTTCTTCTTCTTCTTTTTTACTCTCACCTTATCAATGATCTGAAGAGAGCAAAGTGCAATATTTAAAGGAATCAAAACTCAGATCTAATAATTACACCTATAAAGGAGGGGTAGATTTACATGTCAGGAAAGTTTGAAAATAAACACAAAAATGATAATAGCTATACAACTAGGATAAAAGACTAATCTATATGTGTCAGAAGTTTTGAAAATATACAAAGCATTTTTCAAACAAATACGGCTATATATATATATATTTTTTCTTTTTTTTTTTAATTTTTTTAATTTTTTTTTTAATTTTTCAATTTTTAAATTTTAAATTTTTAAATTTTTTTTTTGAACAAGAAGAAAAGAAGGGAAGAAACAAAATAACAATACTTACAGTTGGTGTGATTGTGGCTCACACTTTCCTCTAGTTTTACGTCCAGTAACGGCTTCAATGCTCTCTATGGGCCGATGGTCGGCTTCTCTTCCAATTTTCTTAAAAATTGGCAAACAGGGTCTTTTTGAGTCAGATTCCCAAGACTATAACGCTCATGTTCAGCTTGGTATATTGGCCATAAATCAAGAAGTACTCCCTGCACATCTCCACTAGGATGCGTCTCAAGAGTCAATAGAATGTTATCTAAAGACTCCTTACTCATGCCATCCTTAATTCAGTTAATTTTGTCATCTCGATTTATAGACACCATTCCAAGTGATCTGCATTTTGTGTTACAGGTCCATCTTGCACATTTATAGCAGACCGGTAACCTTTTTGCTCTTCTTTTCTTTGCATATAGACTTTTACCTAGACCTGGCATATATGAAATAAGAGCGTCAGAAAATTCACCTGTTAATCGGACCTTTACTTCAATTAACCAACAGATATCAAATAGGATGCCTTTGTGCATAAGCATCCTTAATCTTTCAAACCTGACAGAATAAATGTTAGTTAAAGCATTTTGAGGAAGAGAAGGGAATTGCTTGCGTAAGTTAACAAGCCTGTTATCCATTTGGGAAGAAAGAAGGAAAGAGAAATGAGTAAAATTATATACAGATTTCAGTATTTATGGGTAACTGAAGGGACCGAACAAAATTCACGGAGTACCGTTATCCGCCATTTAACCGTGAAAAGTAATCATTCAAAGATCATTCATTGTCACCAAATATGATTGAAGATTTTTCACGATCGATGGGTCCTCCCCAATAATGCTTCAATCTTTGACCATTGACCTTAAACGTGGCTTGAGTTTTCTCATCTTTGATTTCAATTGCTCCAAATGGGGACACCTTGACTATCACGAACGGTCCTGACCATCTTGATCTAAGTTTTCCAGGAAATAATTTCAACCTCGAGTTGAAAAGTAAGACTTTTTGCCCTGCCTGGAATTCTCTCTTGACAATCTTCTTATCATGCCACCTTTTTGTTTGCTCCTTGTACAATTTGGCGTTTTCATAAGACTCAAGACGGAACTCATCCATCTCATTGAGTTGGAGGAAATGCTTTTCTCCAGCTTGCTTCATATCAAAATTGAGCTTTTTGATTGCCCAATACGCATTATGTTCCAGCTCCACTGGAAGGTGACATGCTTTGCCAAACACCAATCGATATGGTGACATTCCAATCGGAGTTTTGTATGCTGTTCGATAAGCCCATAGTGCATCATCCAATCACTTGGACCAATTCTTTCTTGTGGGATTCACAGTTTTCTCTAAGATCCTCTTGATTTCTCTGTTAGAAACCTCAACTTGGCCACTAGTCTGAGGATGGTATGCAGTTGCCACCCTATGAGTCACTCCATATTTAGCAAGAAAAACTCCAAAGTATTTGTTGCAAAAATGACTCCCTTCATCACTTATTATTGCTCTTGGAGTTCCAAACCTAGTGAATATGTTTCTCTTCAAAAAATTCAACACCACTTTAGAATCATTAATGGGTAAAGCAGTTGCTTCAACCCATTTAGAAACATAATCAACAGCAACAAGAATATAGAGGTTATTAAAAGATGAGATGAAAGGACCCATGAAATCAATACCCCATACGTCAAAGATCTCCACTTCTAAGATGTTATTGAGGGGCATCTCATGTCTTCTAGAGATATTTCCAGTCCGTTGGCACCTGTCACATTTTACAACAAAGGAGTAAGCATCCTTAAATAATGATGGCCAATAAAACCAGACTGTAACACCTTAACAGCTGTCTTTTCTCCTCCAAAGTGTCCTCCATAATCAGATGAATGGCATTGATGCAAGATGTTATCAACTTCTTCACTGGGGATACACCTTCTTAAAATTCGATCTGCACATTGCTTAAACAAGAAATGTTCATCCCAAACATAGTATTTTACATCATGCAAAAATTTCTTTCTTTGTTGCCAGTTAAGCTCAGGAGGTAAAATGAGAGAATTCAGAAATGGGATGCCCTTAAGTGTGGCAAATGCCTTCCTTTTATAGGCAAAGGCTAGAACTATTCAATTACAATTTTGTCAAATCTCTTTGCACATGGGTTGAAATTTCAGCTCCGAAGATTACCAAATTGGTCATTGTTCCTTTCATAATTTGGAAATCTTCTCTTCATAAAAGTTGTAGCACATGCCGTCGTGAAGAACATGTCAAAAATTCAGCCAGATCTAATGGTTGGATCTTGATCTTTGACCATTTTACCGAAACTACTCATATTATATCAATAATGACAGCCACCAACTTGTTGCCTAATTTTGACCCACTTCTGGTGCTAATCTGGAAATCTTCATTTCTATGAAAGTCATAGAGAATGAAGTCCTGCATGACATATCAAAATTTCAGCTACATCCAACGGTTAGATCTTGAGAAATCACCAAATAACTGAGTATAGGTTTGAGCAGGAATTTTCTGATTTGTCCTGAATTTGATGTAACCCAAAATTCACTGAGTTTAGGTCTTCATTTCTCTTCTGTTTGAGCTATACTGATATCAACATCCAAGTTCATGATATTTTGGTTCAACAACTGCTTTGAATAGTCCTTCGGGTGTTCTGCTCAATTTGTAACAACATAACCAATATATGCGGAATTATGCAATTTTCACATCATATATGCAATAATTTCATAAGAATAGACCAATGAGAGGTGCTAAATTATGCATATAAAATATGTTTATCACCATGAGTCACCACTTGAGTCACCAAGTGACATTAATGCATTTGAGATATTTTCTCAAGATTTTTATCAGTAAGTTTTACCCAATGGACAAAGATAAGTATCTATTGTCCAATGGACAATAGGATGTACCTAAAATCACCCAGAGATTTTGTTAGCTCATAAAATCCCTAAAAATGGAAAATGATCAAATATGTTAACGGATTTGAAAACTGAACTTCCATTTAATTATAAAAATTCCTCAAAGGTATTTGGGACCAAAAATAAAAATATTTTATTTTATTTTTCAGAATGGCCTGGAATTAACTTCTAAGGTTAAGTCCAGTTAAATTTTAATTTAATTAAACTCACAGAAATTCCTAAAAATCATTTATCATGGAAATCACAGAAGTTAACATATATATCATAAGTTTGAAGTTTTGGGGTGTTACAGTGAGCCCTAATTATGTTGTTGCAATGTGGTGTGCATGAGGATAGAGGGTGAAAATTGGTTGTGTTGATTAGTAATTCGTGTGAAGTCTCAGAATTGTCATCGCTAAGCGACCACATGCTATCACTAAGTGATGGTACCTAGAAATAGGATGTCGCTGAGCGACGATAGACCTCGCTGAGCTTGAGAAGTCAGTAGCAAATTGGGTTAATTTCACTAAGCGACAATATTCCCTCGCTAATCGATGGTACCTAGAAATGAGACGTCGTTGAGCGACTATAAGTCTCGCTGAGCAATGGAAGTTAGTAGCGAATTGGTTGAAATTCGTTGAGCAAACGCCCTGTATCGCTGAGCGATGGTTGAATTGCCCTTATTCCATGCTTCTCTAGCTTGTAAAAGTTCCTACACTTAGTTAAAATCTATCAAGATTATTTCTATACCTTAACAACCATCCACACATTGTGTTATTGCTGGCATGTTTTCCCCCTACCAAATTTCATTAGTTACCATGTAATTTTTCAAGATATTCTATAAATTCACAGTTGAAGTAGATACATTGATGACCTTATGCTCTCATACCTTGACTCTCATGCATACTTTAATTATATGTATATTCATATTCATTGGGATTTATATCTCACTCCTCTCACCTTTAGACTCGCAGGTTGAGTCAGGGCCCTGTACAAAATGAGTACGGGGTTGCTGATAACCGGCTGTAGTGGTTGTAGTATTTATTTTCGTGAGTTATTTTGGATGGAGCTAAGCTCCTTGATGTATTTAATGGAACAATGTTGTATATTTATTTTGTTAGGGCATAGTAGGGGAACTTGTGAACTGCTGTTGATGTTCCCAGTTCCACTAGTATTTTGTTCATGCTGCCGTAGAAAATTGTGATAATATTATTGTGAGTTGTGCTCAGTAGGGTTGTTTTGAATATTAACATTTATGTTTTGAGCATGAAACATAATGCTGTACTTTTCTGTTGAGGTTGGAGACCTCTATATGATATCTATTTTGTGGATGTTTGTCGGTATTGCATATGACCAGGTCGGCTGGTACTTCTGTTATGTTTGCTTGTTTGAGAATGCTTGAGAAATAGTGGAAGTTCTATTGGATTGTGTGTAAGATTAAGAAAAACCTTGTATGTGCGCGTAAATTGGTAGATTATGCAGTTAAAGAATTAGGTGTTACATCCCTCATGGAACTTAGAGCCATAGAGTGCTCAGTGGGAAGTGCAGGATGGATGTTTGAAAAAGGAGCAGGCTCAGAGTCTTTTGGATGGTTGTCTTCTACTTCAATAGCCATTTTATAGTCTCATGGGAGTGGGTCTTGATAAATTGAGGAGAATTTCTCCCAATGGTATAACTTGAGTAGTTTATCTAAAGAAGACCACGTGGCCAATGCCTCTGAGTAGAAGATAGATGGTGAAGAACCAGGGTGCCTCAATGGTAGTCCAAAAATATCATCAAGTATGAAGTAAGGAGAGTACCATTGAGAACATTGGCCCCTAATTGTAACTATTTTTGTCTTTTCTTCTTCACTTAGTCCTAACGTTGAAGCCTGTTGCTCACAATCCCATAAATGTTTTTCCCACAGTGACTTTGCTTCTGCTTCCTTAGCATCTCTAGTATTAGATAATTGCAGTAAAAATTTCAAATCAACCTCTAGTGATGGTTTTCTCCCAAAGTCAGGATCAAAACAAGTGGGCAATGGCCATTGAATTTGATTCCTGTACTTCTTGAGATCCTTATTATTGTTTAAGTCCACCATTAGCAGTTTGGGGTAGATACGATCGGGCATATCTTTATTATGGTTTCATGACAATAATGGAGGGAGGAATGAAGCACAGATCCTTGAGATTTATACCTCCTTTGATGACGTTGAAGAAGATTATATCATAAGGAGTGGCAAAGAGGCACATCTCTTCAAGGGTCAAGGCCTTAAATTTCAGCTGTTGTGGGTAGATATGTATTTGCTTGGAGAAACCATTACAACATCTGGATCTTCTTTGTATCAAGGAGATTGAAGAGTCTTTGGTTTCCAAGGGAGGGATAATATGGGGCATCACTCCCATAGTGAAGGTGTGAAACCTCCAGTCTTGAATCATTGGTGTTGAAGATGGTTGAGGAGAGGTAGGGATAAGTGTTTGAATTGGTGATAGGAGGAGAGGGGGATCAAAGTATGGAGATGCAGGAGGTGAGGGTGAAGTTGATGTGGAATGAGGTGAAGGTATTAGAGATGAAAGGTTTATTGGAGGTGGGGGAGAGGGTAAGTTCTGTGTAGGTTGAGGTGGTGAAGTAGGGGTAAGTGTTTGTGGAGGTGAAGAAGGAATTTGGGGTTCTATGTGAGTAGGTGATGAAGGTAAAGTGGACGCAAAACATACAGTACACATCAAGCACATATAATATATTGGACGCAGAGATATAATGGATGCACAATCATTAATCTTTGACAAAATGCAAACTTAAATGCTTTCTAATGAAAATGAATCTATCCTCAACAAGAGGTTTAGTGAAAATGTTAGCTGACAAGAGGTTGTCGAGACCTATCAAATAAAATAACCGGTTCACAAACTAATTTGTAGTATAGAGAATGAACCGAATCGTCTCTCAAGGATCCAAAAACAAAGATTTAATTAGATCAAGATAATTAGAAAAGGGGGGGTTTTGTTGTTGATTAACAAGATTAATAAAAGTAGGAGATTCAAAGTTGTAAAGAAATCTAAAGAAACAACCAATCCAAGGAAATTTACCGATCTTGAGTTTAACTCATCATTGATCACAAGGAATTCACTTAATTGCTAACCATGTTCTTGGCCTTAGATCACATCAAGAAGCCTTAACATGATCCAAGAATTCTTTACTAGATAAGCATCTAGGATTTGATTAACCAAGGTTAGATAAAGTAAGCACCATCCAACATAGATTAACTTAAGATCTAGAATTTAACCAAGCTAAACAATCTATCAAAAAGCTTTAATATATTGTTTAATCTTTATGATCCTCTTTGAATACATGATAATAAAGCTATTACCACATCAATATCTAAATCAAATTAAGCAATTTAATCTAGATAAAAATCAAAAGAGGAAGAAGAGAAACTTGAATAACAATTAAGCAATATGAACAAGCAAAACAAGATCTCCAAATTAAACAACAAGATGGCTAATCCCTTGGATTGATTATGAGAGCCTAGCCTTCCATGGATGGGAAGGAAGAACTCAGAATTTAAAGAACAAAAACGAAATTGCAAAGAGAATGGAGAAGAAGAGAAAGAAAACTCTCACAAATACTTAAACTTTCTTGAAACTTACTTCCAAATTAAATGAATCTAATACAAAGAGGTTGGGTCTATTTATACTAATCCTAGAAGCCAATTTGTACATGTACATAATCTGAATACAAGCTATAAGAATCTGAAATTTGTCAAAAATGGAAGCTTGATGCATGGTTGGTGGGTTGGTGCATGGTAGGTGGGTTGGTGTATGGTTGGTGGCTTTTAGTCAACAACTCTTATCTGACTTCTGGCTTCAAATTCATCACCTAGACGGTGCATTTTGGCTTGGATATCTTCATCAAAGTTGTAGCCAGTTGTCTCCTTGAAAATCTCCAATTTGAATCATGTCATTTGGACTTTTAGAACTCCAGAAATGCCAAAAACACTTCACCTACCTCAAGTTAGGTTGGAAGAACGTGTTTCCAAATTCAGACCAACTTGTAGCTTTTGAAGCATGCCTAAAACGACATCTATTGACAAAATGATCTTCATTGAAGTTGGAGATATGGGTCTTATCTTTCAAGTGACCAAGTTTCAGCCCAAGAGAAGGCCTATAACCCACTATATAGTCCAATATGTGCATACTGCCCAGATGGTTCCGTGACAGCAAACCCACTCTGCATTGCAGGGATATTTTGGACCCTTAGCATTCCGATCCAGCTCTTGAGTTCTTCATGAAACTTGTAGACCATTGTCTTAGCTTTCCAAAGACACCAAGATCACCTCAATTGGATCACCGAGTCCCAAGTTATGACCTAACCAAGGAAGAAAGGTCAAAATGCATCAAAATCCGAAAATTATTTAATATTTGCATTAAAGCCCAATGAAGCCCAACAACATTAAACTCATCTAAAGTACTAATATTGGGCACAATAAACATCTAATAATGCCTAATACAAAGCTAACATAAGTGTCTCAAAATGATTGATCAAATTCCCCCACACTTAAGCTTTTGTACTCCTGGGCAAAACACATAACAACGAAACTAAAGAAAAACAAGAAACATCATATTATTAAACTAAAAACATAAAAACTGATTGTACCTAATCTAATCCACTTCCGTAGGAAAACACGATGGCACTTAGCATGTGCCACAAGCCTTTAAACCCCTAGGTGTCCCTAGTGGACGAGTTATAGTCTCGTGAGGGTTTACCAGGATGATACCCACAAACATGTAATATTTTATTTAATCAATTCAACTAATTTTTAAATACAAGCATTGTATCAAATATAAACCATAATTAATAAGTCAAGTATGCTTAACAAAGAATAGTTGAATCAAATCAATTGAGAATAAAGTATAGCATAATCATGCTTTAATCGTAAATAGGCATGTTCAGATTGAGTAAAATTCTTCACAAGTGTCACTCAAATCACACAAGGTGTTTAGGTTAACTGTTTACGCTCAACTCAGTCAAATTATGAAAGTATTTTACCATAGGCTTGCATATACATCAATTCTCCACTACTAAGATCAAATAAATTACAAAAATCAAGAGGTCTTTCAAAAAGGTTGTAATGGAACTTATAAGGTGAAGGAAGGGAACAATATAGATAATAGCAGGTTAAAACCAAAGAGAATAAAAGAGCATTGAGGAGTAATTCAAGTAGAAAGAATAAATTTTTTTTACCCAAAACCATAAAATGCTCATTTTCTTCACACATTCCTTCCATTTTCTATTCTTTTTTTTTCTTTCTTTTTTTTTCTCTTTTTTTGTTTTTTTTGTTTTGTTTTTTGTTTTGTTTTTTGTTTTTGTTTTTTTGTTTTTTACCAAGCATTTCGTATCAGCACACCAATTCCCCCACACTTAAATCATTGCAAGCAAAAGAACTCCTCCAATAAGAAAATCAATGCTCTCCCATTCCCTAAGGTAAGGTAAAACATGGTTTTTCACTCAAAGCTTGTAATGAGCTAAGAACAAAGAATAGGCAAATAGGTTTAGAGGGAGTTAATAATTGGATAAATGCAAGGTAGGTTTATTTGGCCAAAGCAGCTAAGTCAAGAAAAAAATGCCTCTGTCATTTTCATGCAACATACAGACCAATGTAATCTCAAATCGATTCAATGCAAGTTCTAGAAAATAAATTCATAATTGACATCACTCATGAAAGAAAATAACCAAGTGTAAGTATCAAACTTGGAAAAGCCCAAAACTCACAAAGGTATGAAACATTCACTCAATTCAACCATGCCTTCTTCCTAATATCCACAATCATATACACATGTATATCATGAAAATGATTCAATCAGAACTATTTTGCATACTTTTATCATCAATTAAGCTCAGATTCAGCACATGCTTGTATCAAAATCAATTGAAAAGATCAAAATTATGTGTGTGTGTGTATTTTTTTTTTAATATATATACAAGAACAAAGATGATTTAAGACCTATTATGAAATGCAAGTTAAGATGCGTCTCAAGAGCAAAACTACTCCTTACTCTGCCATCATACATCTTAAAGGTTAGTAACAATAAAGATTAGCTTTTTTTTATTTTTTTTAAACTAAACTATGTACATGGTAATGTCAACTATCCCTCCCCCCAACTAATTAAAGACATTGTCCCCAATGTCAAAATAAAGATAGGTAGAGTGTAGAAGGTCTTACCAGAAAACTGCAAATCGGGCCTGAAATAAGAAAAATTACAAAAGACTAAAACCATAAGAGAAAACAAAAATTCACAAAGACAAAGTCAAATCAAGTTTTTGCTTTTTCCTGCTGCTGCTGCCTTGTTCCCAATTCAGTGGAGCCATTGCTGGATCACGTTGTGGTACAAATGCATTGAGTTGATCGAGCAATTGTTTAGGAGTTGCAGCAGTTACAAGACTTTGACGTGTCGCTTGTGAGATGAACCTTTTTTCTACAGCATGATCAAGAAAACAAAACAAACTGTCATAAAAACCATTAACATTTAATATACCTATGGGTTTTTGGTGAAAGTTCTGCTGTGACCAGGATGTAATTTGAAAGAGTTCTTCCAATGTTTCAAAACCACCAGGTAGGGCAATAAAGGCATCAGCATTTGCTATCATAATGTTCATGCGTTGGTGCATGCAAAATACCATTAATTCATCCCCTAATGTTTTTCCAATGGGCTTGCTGGTAGATAAAGGACTGGGAATGACACCAAGGACTTTGCCACCTCCTAAATGTGCAGCAGTTGCTACACAACCCATTAACCCAAGACTACCTCCTCCGTAAACTAAATGGATTTCTCTCTCAGCTAGCACTCGACCAAGATGGTGTGCAATATTTACAAACTCTTTATCTTTCCCAGGATTAGATCCACAAAAGACACAAACACTCTTGATCCGATGAACTGAAGTGACTTCCATTTTCTCTTTTTTTTTTTTTTTGTACTCTCACCTTATCAATGATCTGAAGAGAGCAAAGTGCATTATTTAAAGAATCAAAACTCAAATGTAATAATTACACCTATAAAGGAGGGGTAGAACCGTGTGTCAGGTAAGTTTGAAAATAAGCACAACAATGATAATAGCTATATGACAATGATAAAAGACTAATCTATATGTGTCAGAAGAAGTTTGAAAATATGCAACACATATTTCAAAAGAATACGGCTACTTTTGATTTGATTTGATTTTTTTCTTTTTTTCTTTTTTTCTTTTTTTGAATTTTTTTTTGAATTTTTATTATTATTATTTTTTTGAATTTTTTTAATAAACAAGAAGATAAAAAAGAAAAATAAAAAATAAAAAATAATACTTACAGGAGGTGTGATTGTGGCTCACAAATTCCTCTGGTTTTACGTCCAGTAACAGCTTGAATGCTCTCTATGGGCCGATGGTCAGCTTCCCATCCAATTTTCTTAAAAATTGGCAAACAGGGTCTTTTTGAGTCAGATTCCCGAGACTATATCGCTCATGTTCATCTTGGAATATTGGCCATAAATCGAGAAGTACTCTCTGCACATCTCCACTAGGATGCGTTTCAAGAGTCAATAGAATGTTATCTAAAGACTCCTTACTCATGCCATCCTTTATGAAGTTAATTTTATCATCTCGGTTTATAGACGTCATTCCAATTGATTTGCATTTTGTGTTACAGGTCCATCTTGCACATTTATAGCGTAATTCGCAACCTTTTTGCTCTTCTCTTCTTTGCATATGAACTTTTGCCTAGCCCTGGCATATATGGAACAAGAGCGTCAGAAAATTCACCTCTGAGTCGGACCTTTGCTTCGATCAACCAGCGTATATCCGCAGGAATGCCTTTGTGCATAAGCATCCTTAATCTCTCAAACCTTGCAAAATAAATGTTAGTTAAAGCATTTTGAGGGAGAGAAGGGAATTGCTTGCGGAGATTAAAAAGCTGATTATCCATTTTGAAAGAAAGAGAGAGAAAAAAAAATTGAGTAAAATTATGTACAGATTTCAGTGTTTGTGGGTAACTGAAGGGACCGAAAAAGATTTTCACGGAGTATCGTTATCCGCCATTTAACCGGTGAAAAATCATCTGTCAACGAAAAATAAACAAAATTAAGACAGAAAAATCAAACTCTGATAGATTTTCTCGCTTGGCACCAAGTTTCTGTCTCGATTCCTGTGATTGCAAATAAGTCAAAGTTGAAAGATGAAAGAGTTAGAAAGCTTGGGTTGCCTCCCAAGAAGCGCTACTTTTAATGTCCTTAGCCAGCGTGATTGAAGATTTTGCACGAGCGATGGGTCCTCCCCAATAATGATTCAATCTCTGGCAATTGACATTAATCGTGGCTTTTTCTTTTCTATATTTTTTTTTCTTCTTTTTTTTTTCTTTTATCTTCTTTTTTTATCTTTTTTTTTTCAACACAGTAGTGATCAATCATGGTAGAGGGCATCCTGCAGTTGAACTTCCTCCACGAGGTTCTCTTGAGCTCCTTCATAAATTTTTTTGAGGCGGTGAACATTAACTTTGAACACTTTGTTAGTGGCTTCACTCTTAATTTCCACTGCACCATGAGGAAAAATGTTAGTGACAACAAACGGACCGTCCCACCTAGACCTTAATTTACCAGGCATCAACTTAAGGCGAGAATTAAACGAGAGAACTTTTTGCCCAACTGCAAACTCCTTCCGAAGAATAAACTTATCATGGAAGGCTTTGGTCTTTTCTTTGTAGAGTCGGGAGCTCTCATAGGCATCTAGGCGGATCTCTTCCAATTCCTGTAACTGCAACTTCCGCTCTATGCCAGCTCTGGCCAAATTCATGTTGCATTGCTTCACAGCCCAATATGCTTTGTGCTCAATTTCTACTGGCAAGTGGCATGCCTTACCATAGACTATCCGATATGAAGACATCCCGATTGGAGTTTTGTAAGCAGTCCGGTAAGCCCAAAGAGCATCCTCAAGCCTCATGCTCCAATCCTTCCGATTAGGTTGGACTGTTTTTTCAAGTATGCGCTTGATCTCTCTATTGGAGACCTCGGCTTAACCATTAGTCTGGGGATGGTAAGGTGTAGAAACTTTATGCAACACGCCATATTTCCTCATCAATCCCTCCATGCTCCTAAGCATGTAAATGGGTGCCTTGATCACCGATGATAGCTCTCGGGATTCCAAACCTGCAGAAAATCGTGATCTAACAAAATCCACAACAACTTTGGAATCATCATCCGAGTGGCTTTAGCCTCCACCCATTTTGATACATAATCAACACTAGCAAAATGTAAACATAACCAAAGGAAACAGAAAAAGGTCCCATGAAATCAATACCCCATACGTCAAAGATTTCACAATACAAGAGAGGTTGTCGGGCATCTCATTCCTGCGAGAAATGTTCCCTGCTTCTCCGACCAATCGCTCACAAGACTTACGAACAAATATGCATCATGAAACAAGGTAGGCCAATATAAACCGTAGTCTAAAACTTTCCTAGTCGTACGTTGAGGCCCAAAATGTCCACCACATGCAAATGCATGACAAAAGCTAAGAACAGAATGAAACTCTTGATTAGGCACACATCGCCTAATAATTTGGTCACTACAAAATCGCCACGTATATGGATCATCCCACACATAATATTTTGATTCACTCTTAAGTTTATAAATTTGTGCACGAGTGAAATGTGAGGGAAAAACTGTAGCAACCAAGAAATTCACCATATCAAAGAAACCAAGGGAAGGTGTTCTTACCTTGCAACCGCATAAGTCGCTTCATCCGGGAAGGAGTCCCGCACAGGAAGGGATCCAAGCCCTTTCAATGCGGCTCAAATGATCTGCCACTAGGTTCTCTCGCTCCACTCTTGTCACGGATCCCTATGTGAAACTCTTGGACCAAGAGCATCCATCTTATTAGTCGGGGCTTTGCATCCGGCTTCTTCAAAAGGAACTTCGTAGTCGCATGATCGATAAACACAACAACCTTAGAACCAAGCAAATATGATCTAAACTTATCCAAAGCAAAAACAATGGCTAAAAGTACTTTTTCGGTTGTGGTATAGTTGGCCTGAGCAGCATCTAGAGTTCTGGAAGCATAATATATCACATGAGAAGCTTTCCCCACTCTCTGTGCCAAGACTGCTCCTACTGCATAGTTAGAAGCATCACACATTAACTCAAATGGCAATGTCCAAATGTGTGGTCGGATGATAGGGGTACTAGTCAAGGCCTCGCTTCAAGTGGTTGAAAGTCGCCTTGCACTTGTCATCAAAATTGAACTCCACATCTTTCTCGCGAATCGGGAAAGTGGAAGAGCAATCTTGTCAAGTCTGCAATGAAGCGCCTGTAGAAACCCTGCATGACCAAGAAAAGAACGCACTTCCCGCACGCATGTGGGGTAAGATAGACAAGTAATTACATCAATCTTGGCAGGATCTACCTCAATGCCCTTACTGGATACTACATGGCCTAAAACTATACCTTGTTCTACCATAAAATGGCATTTCTCAAAATTTAGCACAAGGTTAGTCTCAATGCATCTTTGCAAGACTCTAGATAGGTCAAGCTAAACATGAATCAAAAGAAGAACCATAGACAGAAAGTCATCCATAAATACCTCCATGCACTCCTCTAAGAAATCGTAAAATATGCTCACCATGCACCGGGAAGGTACCGGGGCATTGCAGAGGCCGAAGGGCATCCGTCTCAGAAGCAAAGGTGCCGAAGGGACAAGTAAATGTGGTCTTCTCCCGATCCTCCGGTGTCAATGTGGATTTGGAAGTATCCAAAGTAGCCATCTAAAAAGCAAGAATGGGACTTACCACCCAACCGTTCCAAAGATCTCGATCAATGAACGGAAGGGGTAATGATCTTTCCGAGTGGCTTGGTTGAGACGTCCTGTAGTCAATGCACTCTCCACTATTCTCGCACTCGGGTTGGAATGAGCTCATTCTTCCGGTTGGCCACAACAAATACCCCGGATTTCTTTGGAACTACTTGCACCGGCTCACCCACTTGCCGTCGAGATGGGATAGATAATGCCACTGCAGAGCTTGGTCACTTCTTTTTTCACCACATCTAGAATGAGAGGATTCAGTCTCCTCTGGGGTTGTCTCACTGGTTTAGTTTCCTCCTCAAGTAATATCCTGTGCATGCATGTGGAGGGGTTAATACCAGGAATGTCTGCAAGTGTCCAGCCAATTGTCCTTTTGTGTTGCTTCAAAACTTCCAATAATTTGGCTTCTTGCTCAGGTTGGAGGTATTTGGCCATTATCACCGGGAGCTTCTCATCCTCCTCCAAGAATGCATACTTCAAATGCTCGGGCAGGGGCTTAAGTTCAATGGAGGGTGGTTGCTGGACTGACGGTGCTAGTTTTGGAACTGAAACTAAATCGGCTAAATTCTCAGCAGTTGCACTTGCTGTACTTGTACCTGCAAGCTGTGCACAATCTTGCAAAACAACATCATCATATCTTATGGAATCAAAAGAATCACACTTAGCAGCAGGATGAATGACAACATCATTAATAACAGCATCATTGCCATTAATAACAGAATCATCAATGTCAGCAGAATTAACAACAGCACATGACAAGTATGTAGAAATCTCAGCACAGGCTGCACACATTGCATTGGGTTTACAACCAGAAAGTCCGAAGCAAGCAGAACAAGTATCACAAGCTATGCTATCGCAGTATCCTACAATTTCAGAAACTCTGCCAACATATCAGCATGCATATCATCAACCAGTAAATCAATGACATCAAAATGAAAAACAGAATGATCCTCTACAGGGTATTTCATGGCATCAAAAATGTTAAACTAAATGATATCATCACCAAATTCCATGGAAAGGGTACCAGCATGCACATCAATCTTAGTTTTAGCAGTTTTCAAAAATGGCCTACCTAAGATCAATGGGGGTGGGGAAGAGGCAGATTCATCTTCCATATTCAACACATAAAAATCAGCTGGGAATATTAAATTATGTACCCGAACCAGAACGTCCTCCAACACTCCTGCAGGTTGTGTAGTGCTCCGGTTTGCTAACTGAATGACAATGCCGGTGGGCTTTAGCTCTCCCATATGCAAGGAAGTGTAAACTGACTTTGGCATTACATTGATGGAGGCTCCCAAGTCTAGCAAGGCATGAGTGAACTGTTGGTGCCCTATGGTGTAAGGGATGGTAAAAGTGCCTGGATCCTTGCATTTAGGAGGCAGGTTGGGCTGAATCAAAGCAGAGACATTTCTCCCCATACTCACTTTTTCAGTGCCCTTTAGCTTCCTCTTATGGGTGCACATCTCTTTCAAGAACTTGGCATACTTGGGGATTTGTTTAATTGCCTCCAAGAGAGGTATATTCACCTCAACCTTCTGAAAAGTCTCCATAATTTCCTTATCCAAGCCAATTTCAACCATATGCCTCGGCTGTATCATTCGGTTGGGAAAAGGAAGAGGAATGTTGGAACCTGACTTTTTTGGATGTTCACTTTTCTCATTGCATCAATTTTCACAACTCACTGATTTGATCCGATTTTCTCGCTTGGTCGTTGTAGGATTATTTGTCGCTGGATTTGCTACAAGATTCAATTAGCCGCAGAACTTGAAGTTCTTTGTAGAATCTTGTTTCTCTCGGGCCAAGGGTAGAATCAAGTATCTCACGCACCGTCCATTGATTTGCTTACCACTGCGTAAAGCTATAGCACTAACATTGCCTCTAGGGTTTGGAGTGGTTTGAGAGGGTAATTGGCCAGAACCCTGTGACTTTAATTCATGAATTGATGTGGCAAGTTGACCAATTTGAGTCTCCAAGTTCTGAATGGTGGTTTCAGTTCTCTGTTGAAACTGGATGTTATTGGTGGCCAACTGTTTCACCAAATCCTCCAATGAGGGCTCAGATTTTGTGGCTACAGGACCTTGCTGCTGGAATGGTGGTCTACTTGGTCCAGCGTGTGGCTGAAACTGATGTCCTTGCTTGCTGCTGGAATGGTGGTCTATACTGGTTTGGTGGCTGCTGATTTGATGCATTCCCATATCTCAGATTGGGATGGTCCCTCCAGCCAGGGTTGTAAGTGTTGGAGAATGGATCATATTTCTGTTGTTGTTGCTGATGGAATTGTGGCTTCCCAGGAAATATACCAGCTGCAGCCACAGATTGGTCTTGAAACTCAGAATCATCTTGCAATGTGGGGCACGAATCTGTAGGATGAGAGGAACTAGAACGTATGCTACAAACTCTTGCAGGGGTTTGCACACGTGGTTCGTGTTATCCTATTGCCATCTGTCTAACCAAAGAAGTGAGCTCATCCAATCTATGTTCCACCCTTTGTTGATCAGCATGTGAAGAGGTATTAACTTCATTGACTACTCACGGTTGCCGACCCATTCGAGTACCAAATTGCTGAGAATTTCCTGCCATGTTTGCAATTAAGTTTCTGGCAGCAGCTAGAGTTTTATCTACCAATGCTCCACCACTTGCAGCATCAATCATACTCCTTTCCATTGGCATCAATCCTTCATAGAAGTATTGGATCAGCAGTTGATCACTAATTTGATGGTGTGGGCAGCTTGAGCACAATTTCTTGAATCTCTCCCAATACTCATGGAGGTTTCACCACTGATTTGCCTTATGCCACAAATATCTTTCATTATTGCAGCAGTTCTTGATGCAGGAAAGAACTTCTCCAGAAATAATCTTTTCATGTCATTCCAAGAAGTTATGGAAGAAGGTTGTAAGTAATACAACCAATCCTTAGCATAACCAAACAAAGAGAAATGAAATTCCCTTAGCTTGATGTGATCTTCAGCTATTCCATGAGGTTTCATGGTGGAGCAAACAACATGGAACTCCTTCAAATGCTTATGTGGATCTTCACCTGCAAGACCATGAAACTTGGGCAGCAAGTGTATCAATCCAGATTTCAACTCAAAATCAACATTAAGTTCAGGATATTGAATGCACAAAGGTTGATAATTCACATCAGGTGCAGCCAATTCCTTAAGGGTCCTATTGTTATAGTCACCATAGTAAAATCAACAGACTCGAAGATCGATAATCAAGTACTATCGTATGCACTCAACAGATTAAAAGAGTCAACAAGATTAGGTGCAATGTCAAGTTCAAGTTCAATTCCGTAAGTAATTCTATTAGCTCTATGAATGCTACTACCAGTCCTATGAATTCTATGAAGTGTATGAAATGTTCTATCAATTTCAGGATCAAATGAATGCAAGGTACCAGGATCAGATCTAGTCATACAGTATGCAGTTCATAAGAAGGTATTAGAAAAGCAATAACAACTAAAACACTAAAAATTCCTAAAATAAATACTCCAAAAAAAAATTAAATAAAAACAGTATCAAATGAATTTTAAAAATTATGGAACCACCACAGGATAAAATATACACAAAAATGCTATCCAAAAAAATAATAAAAAATCTTAAAAAATTGAAAAAGTGGTCTAAACGATGGAATTTGGCAAAACTAAGGGTGACCTCACTGTAATCAGTGAGCCTTTCTCAGAATAAAATTTTCCATTTGTGTACCAAAATTCAGATCAATCTGAGATTCCCGAACCAAAATTCTTGACACAACGCCCTTTATCCAATTTCAGCCGAATCCCACTTGAAAAAGCTTCAAAAACAAAACAAACACATTTGTTAGAGTTAGATGGGATCTTGAAATGATCAAATAGTTGCCTTGAATCCCCGGCAACGGCGCCAAATTTGACAAGAGGTTGTCGAGACCTATCAAATAAAATAACCGGTTCACAAACTAATTTGTAGTATAGAGAATGAACCGAATCGTCTCTCAAGGATCCAAAAACAAAGATTTAATTAGATCAAGATAATTAGAAAAGGGGGGGTTTTGTTGTTGATTAACAAGATTAATAAAAGTAGGAGATTCAAAGTTGTAAACAAATCTAAAGAAACAACCAATCCAAGGAAATTTACCGATCTTGAGTTTAACTCATCATTGATCACAAGGAATTCACTTAATTGCTAACCATGTTCTTGGCCTTAGATCACATCAAGAAGCCTTAACATGATCCAAGAATTCTTTACTAGATAAGCATCTAGGATTTGATTAACCAAGGTTAGATAAAGTAAGCACCATCCAACATAGATTAACTTAAGATCTAGAATTTAACCAAGCTAAACAATCTATCAAAAAGCTTTAATATATTGTTTAATCTTTATGATCCTCTTTGAATACATGATAATAAAGCTATTACCACATCAATATCTAAATCAAATTAAGCAATTTAATCTAGATAAAAATCAAAAGAGGAAGAAGAGAAACTTGAATAACAATTAAGCAATATGAACAAGCAAAACAAGATCTCCAAATTAAACAACAAGATGGCTAATCCCTTGGATTGATTATGAGAGCCTAGCCTTCCATGGATGGGAAGGAAGAACTCAGAATTTAAAGAACAAAAACGAAATTGCAAAGAGAATGGAGAAGAAGAGAAAGAAAACTCTCACAAATACTTAAACTTTCTTGAAACTTACTTCCAAATTAAATGAATCTAATACAAAGAGGTTGGGTCTATTTATACTAATCCTAGAAGCCAATTTGTACATGTACATAATCTGAATACAAGCTATAAGAATCTGAAATTTTTCAAAAATGGAAGCTTGATGCATGGTTGGTGGGTTGGTACATGGTAGGTGGGTTGGTGTATGGTTGGTGGCTTTTAGTCAACAACTCTTATCTGACTTCTGGCTTCAAATTCATCACCTAGACGGTGCATTTTGGCTTGGATGTCTTCATCAAAGTTGTAGCCAGTTGTCTCCTTGAAAATCTCCAATTTGAATCATGCCATTCTTTTAGAACTCCAGAAATGCCAAAAACACTTCACCTACCTCAAGTTAGGTTGGAAGAACGTGTTTCCAAATTCAGACCAACTTGTAGCTTCTGAAGCATGCCTAAAACGACATCTATTGACAAAATGGTCTTCATTGAAGTTGGAGATATGGGTCTTATCTTTCAAGTGACCAAGTTTCAGCCCAAGAGGAGGCCTATAACCCACTATATAGTCCAATATGTGCATACTGCCCAGATGGTTCCGTGACAGCAAACCCACTCTGCATTGCAGGGATAATTTGGACCCTTAGCATTCCGATCCAGCTCTTGAGTTCTTCATGAAACTTGTAGAGCATTGTCTTAGCTTTCTAAAGACACCAAGATCACCTCAATTGGATCACCGAGTCCCAAGTTATGACCTAACCAAGGAAGAAAGGTCAAAATGCATCAAAATCCGAAAATTATTCAATATTTGCATTAAAGCCCAATGAAGCCCAACAACATTAAACTCATCTAAAGTACTAATATTGGGCACAATAAACATCTAATAATGCCTAATACAAAGCTAACATAAGTGTCTCAAATTGATTGATCATTAGCTCATTGATGATTTGTGTCCACAAATTAAATATCAAACATACCTTTTTGAATATAATCTCTTATGATGTGATGCTTGATTTCTATATGTTTTATTCTAGAATGAAGTATTGGATTCTTAGTCAAATTTATAGTAGTTGTATTATTACAAAGTATTGGAATCTTTCTTTCAAAGATGTTGTAGTCTTCTAATTGATGCTTGATCCAAAGCAATTGAGAATAGCAACTTGATGCTGATATATACTTAGCCTCAGCAGTTGATAGTGCAATGGTACTTTATCTTTTGCTGGACCATGAGACTAAGTTGGTTCCACTGAAGTGGTATCTCCATTTGATCAAGGCCAAGGAAGCTTAAGTGGAAGCCCAACGGGCCCAAGGCCCAAAGATGCACTACGAGGACTTAGAGGCCCGATGACAAGGTCAAGAGTTAAGAAGACTAAGAAGGATTTGGATAAAGAAGTCAATTACTTTTTCTCCCTCAAGCCCATTCCAGAAGAAGAAACACTCAAGATGGTCCAAATGAACCAAGTTGATGAAGGGCCCAATGTGGGGGCATGATTTCTTCTTAGTAATTTTATTTATTATGTATTTGAACCTTTTAATCTTTTCAGTTTTGTTTCTTATTTTCTTTTTGGGATATTTTGTAATAAGGGCATATTGTTTGGGCTTAACTAAGTGCATAGCATAGCTAGGGATAGATGTTGCCTTCTAATTGGGCTTGGGCGACTTTTGTACTAGGATTAGGGTTAAAAAGGTGCTAGCTTGCTGCCTCCTTTTAGCTAGACCTAGTCGCCAACTCAATTCCTATAAATAGGCTTGTATTTGTTGCTTTTGTCACTTTTGAATTTCAGAATACAATTACACTCCTTTGTGAGTTTTGAGAGCTTAGTTCTCTTAGGGTTCTTGGGTGAACCATCTTGGTTCTTATCAAAGGTTTCCTTACCTTTGTGGCGAATCTTCGCTTGACTTATCACTCCCCAAGAGGGTGGCATCTTCTTCCTTCCATCCCTGGTCTTTTTCCATCTTTTCCATTTATTTTTTTTACCGTTACTGTTCACGACACTGTTCAGTACTGTTGACATACTGTTCACGTACTGGGTGGCACTGCTGTTCATGCATTGTTCATCTTCATCCTTAATTCTTTAAAACAAGAAATCAACTTAAGAACGATCAGTAAAAATAATATACATCTAACTTGGATCATATCATGTGGTATGAGAGCCCGGATCCTAGAGTTGATTGAGTTCTTGTATTTTGTGTGCTTGTTCTTATTGCTTTCCAAACATCAAGCACCATTGCTTGAATGTCATAATTGTACACAACCTTGATCATCATTGATCTCTACCATTTCTAAGAATTGGCTACATTCTTTACTTTCTGTTCTTTACATTCTACCATTTATTTTCTGTTCTTTACTTTCAGCCATTTATCTTCCAGTCATTTAATTCTTGTCATTTATTTTCTGTCATTTAAATTCCAGTCCTTTTATTTTTTGCTTTTAGTTTCTGTTCTTAAATTTCTGCACAATATTTACAGCTTTGATCCTATCAAATTCTATATCCATTGTTGTTATATGTTTTATAGCACCTTAATTTGAAAGGAAGCTTCTAAATACACAATTGGGCATAACATTTTGAACAAAAAAATTCAAGTACCAATTTTTTAAAGTGCAAAAAGAGAACAAGGGCGTGAAAAATAGCATTAAAAAAAAAGAAAAAAAAGGTTTATTCCAAATTAAAAAAAAAGAAAGAGACTGCCCTTGCACTTAAGCAAGATTAAGTTTGATTGCCTTGTGGTCTTCATTAAGCAGTGCTATTCTACATACCTTGCACATTTCTTTTCTTCTTATTCCTTTGGAGTTCTACCTTTCTTTTAATTATCTTTTCTTGCTTGTCTTTTAAATTCCTTCCAGTTTTGTCTAGAGTTTCATCCTTTCTTCAACTTCTGAGTGCTTACTCTTGAGAGGACCGCTACTTTTGTAAGATCTTTTGATAATTGAAACGCGAGAGGGTTTATTTAAGAACTTGCAATAAGAACTTGAGTGGTAAAAGGCAAGAGCGTTGTCATTAAACAAAAGCCTAATTGTGTGAAACATGAGTGAAATCAATCTAAGAGTGTATACACGTGAGAAGAGTGGTAAAGGCCTTTCAATCTTGAATTATTCTTATTACTTGTGCAAAGATGAGTGAAGGAAGTACACCCCCATCCCCTAGAACCGCAAAGCTTATGCAAGCCTTAGCTAAAGAACTTGAGAAGTTTAGGGTGGAAATTAATACAAGGCTCGATAATGAAAGGCGGAGAGACTCTCAACAAGAAGTCTCGTATGAGGATGAAGACACCTATGATTTGGGTAGGGAAAGGAGGACTAGGAGGAACCATGATAGGAGAAGGAGGCATGGGAGGAGTGAAAGGAGTTACGAAATGAGGAATAGGAGACATAGGAGTGATGAAAGGGGAGGAGACCTAGGAGGAGTAAAGACCCAAATACCTTCTTTCCAAGGAAAAAATGACCTCGAAACCTACTTAGAATGGGAAACCAAGGTAGAACAAATCTTTTCCTATCACCATTACAACGAAGAAAGGAAGGTGATGGTGGCTGCCCTAGAATTTTCCAACTATGCCCTAATTTGGTGGAACCAAATACTAAAAGAGAGGGAAAGAAATTGGGAGTACCCCATAGATACTTAGGAGGAGATGAAAAGTTTGATGAGGAGGAGGTTTGTCCCTTCATGGTACCATAGGGAATTACACAATAAACTCCAAAGACTTACCCAAGGAAGTAGAAGTGTGGATGAATACTACAAAGAGATGGGGGTGGCTATGATAAGGGCCAATGTCATTGAAGATAGGGAGGCTACCATGTCACGTTTCCTTCATGGTTTTAAACCGTGAGATTGGAGACATTGTGAAGTTGCACAACTATGAAGAGCTTGATGAGTTAGTCCACCAAGCCATAAAGGTGGAACAACAACTCAAAAGAGGGGGTGCATGGAAGAAGCCTTCTTCTGACCTTAAACCTTTCACTTGGAAGGACAAACAACCAAAGGAAGACTCCTCTACACAACCTAAGAGAGGTATGATTTCTAAAAACTATAGTGCTTTTCCTTCTACTAATGCTTCTTCTTCTTCTTCTAAAAGTAGGAACATCAAGTGCTTCAAATGCTTGGGGAATGAACACATAGCCTCTCAATGCCCAAACAAAAGGGCAATGGTGATAAAAGAGGGATACCTCTCTAGTGATTCATGTCCAAATTCCCCTCCCTCAAGTGAAGGAGAAGAAGATTGTGAGACCTATGCTCATGATGGCGGCTTGCTAATGATAAGGAGACTTTTGGGTAGCCAAGTTGTGGCAAGGGACCAAGACCAAAGGGAAAACATCTTCCACACAAGATGTACCATCCAAGGCAAAGTGTGCTCATTAATCATTGATGGGGGAAGTTGCACTAATGTGGCAAGCACTCGCTTGGTAAGAAAACTTGACCTTAAAACTACTCCTCACCCCCGACCATACAAGCTTCAATGGCTAAGTGAGAACGGTGAGATGAAAGTATATCAACAAGTGTTGGTAAGTTTATCAATTGGTAATTATAATGATGATGTTTTGTGTGATGTTGTTCCCATGGAGGCTGGCCATATTTTGCTTGGAAGGCCTTGGCATAGCATGCTATTCATGATGGTTTCACTAACAAGTACTCCTTTGTTCATAATTCTTTGAAGGTAACCCTTGTATCCCTTACTCCCAAACAGGTTTGTGAAGACCAAGTGGCCTTGAAGCTAAGAAGGGAGCAAGAGAAGAAGGACTCAAAAGTAAAATCAACGGGGGAAGCAAAGAATAGGGACCAATAATTGCTATGGAGAGTGAGACTAAGAGGGCTTCCTTTGGAAAGAAAGAGATGTACATTAGTATACAAAAGGACTTGTGCTTAAATTATAACTTTAACCCTCTATCTCGTGAAGTTGATTCTCTTTTGCAAGACTTTGAAGATGTCTTTCCAAAGAGTGTCCCTCCCGAACTACCACCCTTAAGAGGGATTGAACATCAAATGGACTTCATCCCAAGAGCCTTTTCCAACTCAAAATGCTTACCACTTGTTGAATTTGCATATAATAGGGCTATGCATGCTATTACTAGCTTTTCTCCTATTGAGATTGTATATGATTTTAATCCCCTCAGCCCCCTTGATTTACTGCCTCTACCTAATGTCTTTTCTTTAATTCATAGGGATGGACAGGCAAAAACTGAATATGTAAGGACGCTCCATGAACAAGTCAAGGCTCAAATTGAAAGGAAGATGGAGCAATATGCCAGGAAAGCAAACAAGGGAAGGAGACAAGTTATTTTTGATCCAGGAGATTGGGTGTGGGTGCACATGCGAAAAGAAAGACTACCGTTGCAAACAAAATCTAAGTTCTTACCTAGAGGAGATGGACCTTTCCAAATCTTAAAAAGAATCAATGACAATGCTTACAAAGTTGACCAACCAGGTGATGAAGGATCAAATTCGAGGACGAATTCTTTCAAAGGGGGAGGGCATGATGGAGGCCAAGGAAGCTCAAGTGGAAGCCCAACGGGCCCAAGGCCCAAAGATACACTACGAGGACTTAGAGGCCCGATGACAAGGTCAAGAACTAAGAAGGCTAAGAAGGATTTGGATAAAGAAGTTAATTACTTTTTCTCACTCAAGCCCATTCCAGAAGAAGAAACTCTTAAGATGGTCCAAATGAACCAAGTTGATGAAGGGCCCAATGTAGGGGCATGATTTCTTCTTAGTAATTTTATTTAATTATGTATTTGAACCTTTTAATCTTTTCAGTTTTGTTTCTTATTTTCTTTTGGGATATTTTGTAATAAGGACCTAGTGTTTGGGCTTAAATAAATGCATAGCATAGCTAGGGATAGATGTTGCCTTCTAATTGGGCTTTGGCCATTTTTTTGCTAGGATTAGGGTTAAAAAGGTGCTAGCTTGCTGCCTCCTTTTAACTAGACCTAACTGCCAACTCAATCCCTATAAATAGGCTTGTATTTGTTGCTTCTGTCACTTTTGAATTTCAAAATACAATTACACTCCTTTGTGAGTTTTGAGAGCTTAGTTCTCTTAGGGTTCTTGGGTGAACCATCTTGGTTCTTATCAAAGGTTTCCTTACCTTTGTGGCGAATCTTCACTTGACTTATCACTCCCCAAGAGTGTGGCGTCTTCTTCCTTCTATCCCTGGTCTTTTTCCATTTTTCCATTTTTTTTTACCGTTTTACTGTTCACGACAATGTTCCGTACTGTTGACGCTAATGTTCACGTACTGGGTGGCACTACTGTTCATGCATTATTCATCTTCATCTTTAATTCTTTAAATCAAGAAATCAACTCAAGGACGATCCGTAAAAACAATATGCATCCAACTTGGATCATATCACCATTGGTGTTTTTTCTTTCAATTCTGTCTCCAGCATAACTCGTGTAATACCTTACCTTAATTATTTATTAAAACCATTATTAAATTAGTCTATAATATATGGAATTCACTTAATTACGACATTTATTTAATTTTATCTATATTGAATTATATTAAAAGCGTACATTTTTTTCCTTGATTTAATAGTTAAATTTAGACGAAATTCTGCTTTACTGATAATGTAGTACACAAAATATCGTTCTTGTTCATTACTAGAACTTATTTATATCATAGGCTTCATCTTACAAACTATTTACATAAATACATCAAAATTCAAAAAATAGGTACTCTAGCCCTATTGATGAGGCATTTTTCTACATTGTTACATATCTATTACAAACTACATGATTATACAATAACTAAAAAGTAATGGGCATGAAAACCTCTAATATCTAATATACAAGTGTTGTCCTCTGGATCATGCAGCAGTGCTGCATCAAAGTCAATCATAATAGTAATATGGTATATCTTCTCAATTCTCTGGCTCCTCTGAAAATATTAGACTTAGGAGTGAGAATTAAATTCTCAGTAGGAATTCAAGTAGATAAAATAAACAAAACAATAACTATCATATTTCCAGTTGTATTAAACTGCAGAAACATTCCTGTGAATAAAATAATGTACAGAATACAATTAAATAAGCTAGCAGTACATATTCTAAGCTTTATGATTTATGTTTTAATTTCTCATAACATTTAACAGCAAAATAACTGCTAAGAACTTGATCTCTTATTTTTTGTTGGAACAATTACATGCTCGTACTTATCTTTCATCTGTGGGCATAGCCCCATAATTTATGCTTACATGGTCAACATGATAAGATTACTATAAAAATAGTAATAAGAGCTCTTCCTTGGCATAGGGCGTCCCCTAAACCAAATGGTCATACCACACGTCTGGGCTAGATTCCATTTGGTCGTCAAATAATTCCACACTTCTGTTACGGATTATCCATCTCTAGACATATGTAAGACTTTAATGGATCACCTCCCTTACCAAGGATCTTTTTCCAGGATCACCTTCCTTATCGAGGATCACATCATTGTCGTTTATATCATCTTTACATATCATTAAATGATCATGTAATATCATTTTTTAAGTTTCTAGAGTAATTGGACACTTTTCTCATAAAGTCAACTTTCTTGGCCTTTTTCATACCTAATTACTCTTAGAAACATACTTGACTAATACCTAACTTTAGAAATTTAGTTTTGGCCGAAGCCTCAACCCTATGGTCTAGGTTTCATTTACATCTCATTTTGCTATTATAATTTAGCCATTAAGAGGCCTAAAAATGCTTCACAACTTAGCCAAATTACTATTCATTTGATAAGTTAGTATTTATTTGGTAATTTCTACTATGGAATTGGTCATTTTTTCCAATTGCTTGAACTTTAGTTATTTCTTAACAGTTAATCATTCTTAGTCATTCTAATACTCATTTCTTTGAATCCAAATCAAATCTTAGGTTGAAAACCCTAATTTGGTTGAAACCTAATTTAGGGTTTCTTAACCTAGTTTAACACTTGACTTTGTTAATTTCTCTCATCTTCTTCCAATTCTCCATCAAAGTCATCTTCTCATCACCATTATATAATGATTACATGAAAAATTCTTAGCCTAGGCCATTTAAAACACTAGGCCGAAACCTCACACTTGGTTTCCAAGTGGTTTTTCTCAACTTTTATCACTTAACTAGGCTTGGATTTTGCCATACAATTTAATTGACTTCTAATCCATTCTCTTGACTATTAATATAAAAATTTATACAAATAAACCCTATAGGATTAGTCTTGGCTGAAACATACATATGGCTAGGGTTTATATATGTTCATCCAAATTCATCAAGATTCCATCAACTCTTGATAAAGCACTTAACAAATCATTAGTCTACATCATAAAATCTTATTTACATAATTAAACACATTGAAACCCTAATTCCCTAGCTTGGCCGAAACACACATGGTCATGGTTCCTAGGGTTTTTCAATCCAAACAACCATATAGCATCAAAACATAGCATAAATCACTTAAAACATAATTAAAATCATCAGTCAAGATCAACCATCCATAGATTTCGCACCATACAAGAAGCTATAGTCTTCCATTTCTCAACCATAGTTCATCATGTTACAAGTATATCTAAATGTATTCTTTGATGAAAATTCATGAAAAACTCAATCCATGAAAATCTAGCTAAAACTTCAAGTTTAAAATCTAAAGGGTGATGAGTACTTGAACTCCTACATCTTCCTCTTCTTTAAATGAAACTTTGAGCTTGAAAACAAGTGGAGAACCTTAGTTTCTTCTTGATTCTTACTAGATTCTTGGATGAAGATACACTTTATAGCAATTTTTTATTTTTTTGAATTTTTCTCTCTTTTTATTTCTCTCTTTCTCTTTTTTTCCTTTCTTTTCTCTCTCCTCCTCGTGGTCGTGCACTTCTCTTCTCCTTTCTTCCTCACTTAGTCAACCTTGTCTTGTAATTATCTCATTATTTTCTTTTTTTATTTACTTTTGTATTCTTTTAAGAATTAATATTTTATTAAGAATTAATATTTTATTATTTGACTTCTTAAATTTTATCTAACCAAGCTAAATGACCATTATGCCCCTATTTTAATACATAATGACCATTTTGTCCCTAATTTAATACATAATGACCATTTTGCCCATAATTAAAAATTTTAATAACACATATGTCCCTAGTCATAAATCCTAATTTATCTCATGCAAAAATATACAGAAATATAACATAGATAGTTCACTACATTCTCTTTATAAGGAAGCATAGAAATTAAAATTTTTAATTATAAGTAATGTAAAAAATTATTAAATAAATAAACAAATTGTAAATGTTTTTTCTATCTATTTTAAGAGAGGATGTTACACAACTTGACCGCGACCGCAACGAAACTGCAACTGTGATTTAAAACCTTGTATAAGATAGACTATATTTAGTCTCAAATTTCATCTTAAACATCATTTGAGATGGAAAAAATCTTTTTTCAGACTTTCTCTCTCAAAACTGCCTTTGTTTTCATTTAGTGTAGGAAGATCAAAGGACAAGGTATTTCAGCCTATATGTATAGTTTACATACACTTGAAGAGCGGGAGCAAACAACTATAAAATACTAATAAAATAATAGTATATTATGTTGTTTGTAGTAAAACTTAGGTAGAGAAAAATGTGTTGATGGAAGAAAGTCTTATATTTTTGTATGTGAATAAGTAGAGAGATAAACAACCTGATTGGTTTACTATTGTATTTTGGGAGTAATGCGCCTATGATCTACTGTACCTAGATACCGTTTAATTCAGGGGGCCTAAATTATCTTAAGGAGAGCGAGATATCTCTATTTTAATCTAGTGTAGAGCCTAATATTAAACTAATATTTTATCTCTATTCCTTGTGATTTCTTCTCGTCTCGCAAGTTATAATAACTAAAGATTGGTCAAGCATCTACAATTTCTTTGTTATTTGGTGAAGTTTGTTGTATTGTTTGATTTGTAGTTAGTATCTTCAAATTTCTTATCGTTTTATAACAGCATGTTAATTATAAGATTTTCTTTTATTATTTTTAAATTAAGGGAACATCATTTTAACAAGAAACCTGGAGAAAGCATAAGCGCTCTTTTTAGTCTAAAATAGACCTCATTCTCTACCATCTATAAACCAATTTCACAATACATAACATCCAAGTTTTCGTTTCCCTTCTTCCAAGCAGTTTTAGTCTAAGCAAGAGAGTACAACAATATTCTCTTCATATTCTGCTTGGAGCAAAAGCATTATAAATTTTCGAAAGATATGTAATATAGCACATCTTATATATGTGTGCGAAACTTACTGATCTACATATTACACGATAGCTAGGTGAAGCATGGTCTAAAAGTTCCATGCATGTTCATCCATATAGCTGAGATCATGGGACATAAATTGAGAGGTAAGTATTGTCTCCAACAACCCAAAATCAAAGTTAGAGCTCTCCAAACCATTCATTTCAATATTACCCTTAGCTTCTCTGATTTCATCAATTCCCTTCTCACAAGATTTGTCCTTCTCTTGCTGTACCTGTGCTTGTATTCCTTCAAATGTTCGAACTGTAAAATTTTCAGCATCAACTACAGAAACCCAGTTGTTATTCTCATTGTTAGACAATCCAACCGCAGATGGGTTCATGCAGGAAGAAAAGCATGTGTTGGAGGTGTTCCCTATTGATGGTTCATAAGGGAAATCTGACAATTTATGAGAGTGGTGAACATTATTTGAAAGAATGCTGGAAAGATGATATTCGGAGGAACCAAAGCCGGAGGTAGTTTGAACAATATTTTGTTGAGCTTTAGGAAGTGAAGAAAAAGGACTACTAGCTTCCATGGGAGCATTTGGTATCTGTGAATTCAGAATGAAAATGGAATCGGAATTTTGATTGATACTAGAGATATTACTCGCTGAGGTTCTCCTATGAGAAGAGAGGAGAGTGTGAGTTTGTGGGTTTTTCCCTCGAGAGATAAGCTTCTTTTTAATGCAGGAATTCCAGAAATTCTTGACCTTGTTGTCTGTTCTTCCTGGGAGGTGCTTGGCTATTTGGGCCCATCTGCAGAAGAAAAACACATGCATTGATGAATATGCAACTTCTTTTACTTTCTCTGTCTCATTTCTATGTTTAATTGTAATGGAGTACCTTTACCTGTTTCCTAGAATTCTATGAACGTCAATTATGGTTTGCTCTTCTTCGGCACTGAAGGAACCTCTCTTGAGATCTGGTCTCAAATAATTTATCCATCTCAATCTGCAACTCTTTCCACACCTCTGCAAGCCTTCACATAACAAACCACGGCATCATTTTTCATTTGGTCTGGAGAATACACACACACCCGGGGAGAGAGAGAGAAATACCTGCAAACTTTGGAACAGAACTCCAACTTTTATGGCCATGAGTGGTGATATATCTGATAAGCTTATCATCTTCTTCAGGAGACCACAATCCTCGTTTGATCTTCTGTTTGCTGCAGCAATGATGGTCCATCTTAGTTCTCTCTCAGAGAATTGGGCATTTCACTTTTGTACTTAATATTTATAAGGTGAAAACTTACATAAAGTAATATAAATGTTTGTGGAGCTGTTATTCAATTAAAATATAATGTGTATTATTTTTTTAACTTATATGCCACATCATCCTCACTTTTGGTGTTGATGTGTAAAATATAATACACATGTTATATTTTAATTGAATAACAACACCACTAGCATCTATAAAACTTTATCTAAGTTTCTTCCTATTTATAAATGGAGACCTTTGAGTAACTTGATACCCATAGGTCCTACCCTCTCATGGAATCCAAACCCATTAGGCATATGTACTACAGCACTTAAAATTAGTTGGGGTTAAAGGGTGCATTTAATTGATGGAAATTTTTTTTTTCCGGAAATACTATATAGTAAGAATTCTTTTGCCATAATTTTTGTCAAAATGAGTTGATATTATTCATGACTTTTGGATTGATGAGTGGTCCACAATCTCTTGACTCATCCAACGACTGCCCTTAAATCTTAACAAATCCTGGTTGCAATTTTGTCAAAATTTTCTGGTTGTATAACATTACACAAATCTTTTCCCCTTTTTCTTGTCACATTTCATGTCCCTCACCAATTATATGCTAGCAACTTAGAAGAATTAAAACTAAAAAGAGAAGTTATGAGCAAGTAAAATAAATATATTTTTATGCTAAGTTATCAACATATAATTTAGAGGACAAGAAAGGATACACAAAAATGAAGCAAGGTTTAGGCCCGTTTGTTATAAATTAAAAAAATTGATCTCTCTTTTATCGCAAGAGATTTTTTTCAAAAGTTAATGAAAGTAGCTTGTCATTTTAACCATAAAAATGATTTTTTAAAACAAATTATTTTTTTAATAAGCTTAAACAAACACAATCAAAATCATTAAAAGTGATTTTTTCATCAAATAGTTGTAACAAACGAGCTCTTGGGATGTTTTTCTAGCACCCTTCTTCTTATAAGGGTACTGATACCCTTTCACAATTAGTAGTCAATATTTGGCTACGTGCCTTACTTTGTAAAACATAATTATTTTATTTATATTTCAACTAAATGAAATATGTGGCTAAATATTAACCACGAATTTCTAGGGGTATTGGTAATCTCATAAAAATAAAGGGTATCAAATGAATCTCCCAAGATTAAAATCTTTAATTAATTAACAAGAAAAAGGGATTATGGACAAAAGAATGGGAACATAAGACTTGATTTGCAGAGAAATTCTTGGGTAGGTATTACCTACTATAGACATTCCAATATGTGTAAGATTGTGAGTCATATTATAAATACATCTATCTCTAAAGAGTGTCATTACGCATGTTAACTATTTAATGAATTGTCTATATATAGACGGTGCCTACTTAAAAATTTCTCTTGTTTTCCAAAAGAAGAATAAATTATTTTATAAACTTAGTTTATACCACATGTGTCATTAAGCTAATAAAAAGCTAACACATCATTGTTGTTCATTAAATTAATCAAAAGTATTCAATATTTTTTTTATTCTTTGATCAGGAGTATCCCTTGTCAGAAGCGAGGACTAATCTCCCTCGGGGGAATGAATGGCACCTGAAGGCGGACAACTCCCCCAACAGAAATTTGCTCCATAATACTTATAGCCTAATTAATAAATAATAAGTAATAATGATATAATCAGTGTTTTAATTGCTTAATTTTGTGTAAAGGAAGACCTGTGAAGAATTTTTTCACAGTCGGGGGGAAGGTTACTAGAGTGACATAAATGTGCATGGAACTTCCCTGCATTTGTCCAAATGGCAACACATCCGTGCATATGCCAAGACTTTTGCGAAGAGGACCAAATGTGATAAGGTCATGAGCGTACATTCGCCTTTATCTTATTTGTTTAGGCATTTTATAACATACACAAATGCTACAGTTCAGAAATGTGTAATCGAAATTTACCCAATACAAATAAAGGTCAGATCTATTGGAGTGAGACCCCACCCTGAACATTTTATTTGTAAGAGCTTTGATCTCGCGAGTAAAAGTCTTTAACTTATATTTAATAGCAGATTATTATGAATGATCAAGAACATATATCTATTTGCTTTCTTCTTTTGTCCCTTTCGTTCTGTCCTCCTGGATTCTTCCTTGCATATATTCTTTTATGTTTCTTTGCTATCAAGGAAGCCAGGGAATGAATAAAAATTTGCTGTTTCTGTCCTCCGTGGCTTTGCTACGTATGACTTACTGGATGGAAATTAATCTTAATCCTTTGCGTGGGTTAGTGTAGAGTATGGAATAAAATTAAAATCAACATAGGCGATGCCATAGCTAGTGAAGACTTGATTTGAAGATATATGATGCTTTGGAATTTGATTATGTTCAAGTAATTCAATCTTCCCATGAATGAGACTAAGGGATTATTCTGGTATCCATCTTTTTTTTAAGGTACCAATATCTAGGGTGAGTTGTTTATCATTCATTAGTTGTTATTTATATTTAATAGATTTTCTAACATTTATTGTGAGAATAGTAGTTAATAAATGATTGACAATTCACACTGGGTACCAAACCCATCAGGGTACCATAACAACTCTCATGATACTATAAACCCCTGCGAAAGAAGAAAGGAGAAGAGTATTGTTTATTATTTATGATAATTTACTGTTAAATAATTCTTAATTTTAATTTAAAGGGGAAATAGATATGTTAAATTGAAGTGTAATTAATATACTCAATTTGAAAAGTACAATATCACTAATAAATTAAGGCCCCATTTGGGGTGGTTGCAAGTTTCCTTTGTTTTTTGTTTTAAAAGCTAAATTTGACAATGAAACGTGTTCCAATAAAATGTGGTTCAAATTAGTGTTTTACTTGATGTTAAAACAGTTATCTTCTAAGGCATAAAACCATAAAAATAAGTTTTGTGATTTTTGTTTCAGTTTTCATCTTAAAACCATATTCTCTCTCATGCCGCTTCATGTCTCTCTCATGCCTTTCACCATCCCCTTCACCATTCCTCTCCTGCTAGTGGCTCTTCTACCCTTGATTCACTTGCTTTTGTGAAGGTATTTTCTCTCATTCTTTCTCTTCTCTTCTCTGGCTATTCTTATTCTATTTTTTTTTGTCTCAATTGTATTTTTTTCCCATTCTTTCATTTTATTTCTTGGTCCTTCAGATGACCACAACACTATCTCCTCTCAACTCGTTCGTTCAATTTCATGGTCTTAAAACTTCGTTGATTGCAATGAATGATTTTGGCTTTTTTCTTTATTTTTTTTAAGCTGTGACTATGTTTAGTGCCCAAATGTTTTATTTCTTCGACTTTCCCAATATTTCCATGCCTGTAAACAATGTATTTATAACCAGTATTATATATTGAGCAACTAGGCAAAGTGAGAGCGTTGGAATTGAAAACATGGTACACTTTGTGATGATGAAACAAGATATAAACATGTGTGAGTTGTGAGGTGTATATTTGTATTGCATCCATGTGTGTAATGAATCATCACAGAAGTGCCTGCAATTGTGGAATTTGTTTGGTAGTCCGTTTTAGAAATGTTTTGGTGTTAATTATATATGTTATCTTTAGTAAGAAGTTAACCTGAGAGTGAGTGACAACTTACAACTCTCACCAATGACCACTGTTCCGAGTCCCTCACTATTCACCCCTCTTCTCCCCCTTGGTCCCAACTCCAAATTGTTTCCAATGGTGCACCTTAACCTTAAAAATCCAAATTTTATTATTTTTACAGTTTTATAATATATTTTTGTTATCAAAATTTATATTACTTTTTTTAATTTTTTAAGTATTTTTATTTTTTTTAAAATTAATTGTTTTATTTTCATTTTTAATTATTTTTGTGTCAATATTTTTTTTTATATTTGGTGAATTCATAGTGAGACGAGGTAAAGAGAATAAGCTTGACTCAAAAAACAAAAAAATTGAAACTCAAAACTCATAATTGAAACTAAATTTGGATTTTGAAATTTTTAAAATATAAAACCAAAAACTACCCTGAACGGGGCCTAATGTGACAAAATGGATTTGACTCAAAAATATTTACATGTGGATCAAAATTAAATTCATAAATTTATGTATCATTAAATTTATTTTTGTATATAAATTTAATTTTGATGCACCGTTAATGTAATTCTTTTTACATGATCATTTAATTATATATTACCAAATGATTAAAAAGTTTGAATATTACAACAACTGCTTAGAAAGTTTAACTCTTTTAATGATGCACTAACACATAATCAGATAATAGTATAAATTTTTTTACACTAATAGTGGATCAAATATAAACTCTTTTGTATATGTGTAGTGTAATACATTAATTTTTTTAATAAATTCACATAAATCCAATATATATATACACATTTGTGATCTTTTTCTCTTTAAATATTATTCTTATAACATTATTTAATATCTAATGATGCAAAACTATTATCTATATCATTACACATGTCTATTATTAACGAATGTATTTAATTTTGATTCAATATAATTATAAAAGTTCTTTTACACTATCATTTAATAAAGTATTGATACAACATGTCATTGAAAGAGAATTTGACTTTGTCAACAACTATTTAAAAACTTAAATACTTTTAATAAATTATCAATAAATAATTGAATAATAATATAAAAAATTTACCGAATGAAAATTAAACTCTTAATGAATTTTACCTTTTATTTATTTTCTTTTGCCAGCTACTTGTCCATTCGTTTGACCAATAAACAAACACTGAAATTAATAAATTAAAAGAAAGGCAAAAGACGAAAGAATTTAACGTTCCAATTGGCTATCAAAGCTACCACTCATGACGGTATCCCTGAAAGGTCTAATTGAGTCTCTTTGTAGCCATTTCATTAACGAGTGCTTATTGAAATTCGTTGTCAACTTTCCTATGCTAAGTGTTACAGCCAGAAAACGCAAAAAGTCCTTTAAGAAGCCAAACACATGAATTTGCAAATAGAAATCTTGAGTCACAAATACGCACACAAGCTCACTCAGCAAGAAAAACATGAGAATGGACAAATCTAATTTATGACTATTCAGAATCTATATGATGATGTCGGAGAATAATTTTTATGGCATTTTGATTTTCTTCAAATTTGATTAAATACAAGTCATTTACGTTGCAACCTGAAAAATTTATGACAAAACTTTTGCTCAGTTGAATTCAAAAACTTTAGTTGAGTGATGGTAAAATTTAAATCTATAACTTCATTATTTATCATTCATAATCTCTATATTTAAACCTTTAAGCGTGACATTCACTTGTTGTTCATGACCATATACTATGAATATTTAGTCTAATAAGAATACACTCACGAGTTTATGATGATTTAAAATAATACCTGACCAAAATGCAATTAATTTTATTCGAAAGAAAATTGAAATGTCACTTTAGCGTAACTTAAGTTATTAAGACAGATCAGAGTCCAAATAAAAATCATATATTTGAGACTTTAAGTTTGAATAATGAGTCAATGACTCAATAATGTACTGATAAAAAATGAAAAATAGAAAAGGACAACGAGAACCATAGACGCAAGTTGAAAAGGAAGGTGACTTCACGTTCGTTAACCATCATTTCAATCCCTCTGTTTTATACATTACGCAGAGCTAGTTTCGCAATCCAGTTAAAACTTAAAACAAATTCCATGGCCAGATAGATTGTGATGGACAATCATCACGAGTTTTGAGTGCAATAATTTGGATGACAGCCGAAGCTGGCAGTTTCTTAAATAAAATAAGGTTAGACATGACGAAAATATGTCGTTATTTAGTGTGGGGGATCAAATTATTGTCCTGCATTATGATGGCGGAGAACAGGAACTATAATGACAGTGAGGAATGAATCTCACGCTGGAAATTGTCCATATAGGGTCCTATAACTTTTCTCTATATCGTGATTGCCGTATTTAATAATCACTTTGTAAAAGACAATGCCCACACTAAATAAAACAAAACCTTTCTGCCTTTTAAAACAGAAGCTTTGTCTTCTATAATCCTAATCATTTTTATTTTGGAATTTTGGAATTATTTTAACTTTATCCCAAACCTTTTATTAATGCACTTGCAATGTCTCGATTGATTTTCTTTTTTATATAAGCACATTATACTAGTTCCTCAATCAATTTACTGGTGCAGTTATATAGTTTCCCTTCTAATTGCATTCCATCATTTAAATCTTTGATTAATTCTAATGGTACCTAATGATATAAATAAGACATTAATGCACTTAATAATTTGTACAAAATCATATTATGTAACTAATTATGCTAACTGGGGACAATAAACAAGGAGTATTGTTACTGGCAACGATACTTTTATTAGTCAAAGCGTGCTTAATTTGTGAGTTTTTTTTATTGAATCCTTTATTTTGATTGTATTTTAATTTGAACTATTTTATTATTATTTTGTCTATTAAAACAATATCTTATGCTTACATGTCTAATGTTATATATTTAAAAACAAAAATGTAAGGGTGTGGGGTTCTAATAATCTTATGTTTACTTTACCAACAAGCTTTAATTTTAGGTATCGGATCAAAGGTGCTATTATTAGAGTTATCATTGTTGTGAGGGCTCATAATCATCACACTCCCAAACCTGAACGAGATTAGTCTCATAATTAAAATGTATGAAGATACCCCGTGGTTTAAGTAAAAAAAAAAAGTCTTATGTCTACTTTCAATAGACATATATTCATTCTTAGAAATTAGAAGTTGTTTATTACGATTCTCCCTTTTTTCCATATATAATATTTTAAACACTTCTTTAATTATATTAAATATTTACAAGAATTATCTAGGAAATGCAAACAATAAACTATACACTCTACATATAATAATAAAACTTAAATGTTTATATCAGTATTGTTCAAACGGAAGAGAAATGAAAACTCAAACTTGGTGAATTTTTGGCTACATCAAATTCAGGACAAACCGAAAATTTTCTGCTTAAACCTATACTAGGTTATTTGATGATTTCTCAAGCTCTAACCGTCGGCTGTAGCTGAAATTTTGATATGTAATTCATGACATCTACCTCTATGACTTTCATAGAAATTAAGATTTCCATATTAGCAACGGACGTTTGTCAAAAATAGGCAACAAGTGAATGGTCTTCATTATTGATGTAATTTGAGCAGTTTCAGCAAAATAGTCATATCTCAAGATCGAACAGTTAGATCTAACTGAAATTTTGATATGTTCTTCATGACTGCATATGCTACAACTTTCATGAAGTGAAGATTTTCAAATTATGACGCACGCAATGACAAATTTGGTCATCTTCAGAGGTAAAATTTCAGCCCATGTGCAGCAAAAATTTGACCAAGTTGTAATTGAATAGTTCTAGCCTTTGCCTATAAAAGGAAGACATTTGCCACACTTAAGAGCATTCCATATTCTAAGTTCTCTCATTTTAGTTAGAAGTAGGGGTGAAGCTTTCATAAATTGTGAGATTTATACTTTGATTTTAAGGTTAAATCTTCCAATTTGTCTAAAGTAAATCCCAAAGCTCTTGTCCTTTGTACAATATATTCTTCATCTTATTGAAGTTTCTTAATCTTCATGCCCAGTTAAGTTTCTTTCTAGAGTTAGGGGTGAAGCTTTCATAAATTGTGAGATTTATACTTTAATTTCAACGTTAAATCTTCCAATTTGTCTAAAGTAAATCCCGAAACTCTAGCCTGTTATATTATACCAACAACTACATTCATTTTCATCATGCTTTCCACTTGTTCTTTTATTTCCTTTAATATAATGAGTAGCTAAACTTTTTTACTATGATTTCAATTTGAACTCACATGTAATTTGATTTGTTTATCATATCTAAGAGTAGGTTGATTATCTTAAATTGTTTATCTTACTTGTTCCTAATACTTTTAATTTATTGGCCATTAATTAAATTGAATTGATAAACCTTAAGCAACTTGACAAAGGAATTTTGGTTTTAGATCTAGGTAAGATAACATATGATCTTTGTGCGAAAGCCTTGAGTTTGTATAGGATAGACATATACCTATATGACATATGTAACCATTAATGAAACCAAAACTTAATGAATTCTTGATTACTTGATAGACATAGACATATAGTTTATCATTAATTAAGGATATTTCTATGTGACCATCGAAAGAGGCTTATAAATAAGTTAGGATTTCTAGTTAACAATTCAGATAATTAATTGATCTTAGATAGAAGTAAGAGAATCAAATAAAGTGTGAAGGATAATTGCAATCCTAGGCTTGGTTAATTTGATCATTAAATTTGTCTTCTTGTTTACTTTTGTAACACCCTCAATTGAGTGCCACATTTTAAAATTTTTAAACAGTTCCTTAACAGATTCTCTTAATCATTTATTATAAAGTTCTTTCTATATCTAGTGATGTAACATGAACAGATAAGAAACATACAACTAATATCACATAGATTTTATTTATTTAAGTTTATTTTTACATAGGTTATCTATATACATATAATTTTCACATACTATATTCTACAAATATATATATATATATATATTGATATCTTCTCACACTATTTATAAACATATATGCAATACAACACATCTTCCCTCGTCTACATCGGTGGGTCATCATAAATGAACCTATTATGATGTGAATGTCCCGGAGCTGAGGTCCTATGGACACGACGCCACCTCGGGGTTCGCGCAAAAGAGATGGTTGATCTCTCGCGAGGTGTTTGGCGAGTCATGACATTCCATATGTCACTAAACGACATATGTAGCTCAACATAAATAGAAAGAGAAAACATTGTTACTGGGTTCCCATCATAAGTCCTTTGCAATGAAATAGTGAGTCCACCCACATAGGTGACTCGTTCTTCTAGCAACTCGACATGCCATGCATCTGGTCCTTCGTGGAAATCGACGATAATGAATTCGAATAAATCATTTATCAACATCTTTAAAACATACAGAAAATACAAGTTTCACACAAAAAGGGGTGAGATTCTCAATATCATCAAAAATACCAATAAAACTGTATAAAAACAACATATATCAATTAAAATCAATATCCACATATAAAATTATATTTAGTAAAATATAATGACATACCAACCTTAGTGTCCAAATAGATAATGCAAGTATGACAACTGATCATGCAAATGCACACAAATGACTCCTACTCCATGGAGCTAAACACAATAAGTCGGAGAGAGTGATTGGGAGTACATATTCCATATCAGTTAGCCAACAAGTGCTAACAAATCATTTGCGCATATGGCTCACGCGAATACTCTCCACCAATCGTGAATGGTCCAGTGTATAGTCGAGATCGTCGGTGTTTTGCAATCATAATACCACGACACAGTCCCAACCGGTCACTTGTGGAGTTTTCGGACCCCCGACGACTCCAAGATCATTGAAGATCTTCACTCGGCCATTCGTACCCGCACTAAGGTGTAAGCTCAATCTCCTAGGCTACAAGCCTTATAACAATAATGTCTCATGTAGACTAATATATATACAGTATAAATATTCCCAGAATATATATATATATGTATATATATGTATATATATATATATAAATATATATATATATATACACAATCCTTTCGAGATCCAAGCTACAATTTCTTTAAGAATAATGTCAACTGTCCTATCTAGGGTCCAGTTTACGTCAGCGCGATAGTAGTACTGCTGTTTCTCAATTATATGGTGCCACAAAATACTGTATAAAATCACGTAACACATCTGTTATAATTTTCCAGTCACGTAGAGCTTTTTCCGTAAAAATTTAATCGGGTTAGTCATAAAAAACGTTTTTCCATCGCGTAAAGTGTTTTCTGTAAATTTTCAATCGCGTAACCATTTTCTGTAAGTTTTCAATCGCGTAGGGTATTTTTCACAAAAACTAATTTATTTTATAATAAATAAATTATTTTCAAGTTTATTTTCATTTTCTTATAAAATAAATATTTAAAACTTAAAATAGATACTCATAAATTCTTTCTATAAACAAGAATATTCTTTAAAACGATAAATTTGGTAAAATCTCATATTCTCATATTTTCGAAAATTCAAGAGTTATTCTAAATAATTATACAAAACTCATTAAAATAATTCTTTTTCCATAACCACAATATTTAATTGTAAAGTTATAAATCTTTCTTTAAACAATTTCTCTAAGTCTCCGAGAATACTAACCATAATATAACTTTAAATATAACTTTAAATAAATCTATGTATCAAACTAAATATATGTATATCTTAGACATAGTTTTTTATCATAAAATCATACCTACTTCTAAAATAATTATAAGATACATAATTTAAACAAGGTGTAAAGATAAGTATCAAATATAATATGAACATGAATCTTCTTGGTCAAGCAATATGACACTTAACACTAGTCACGGTTTTTAGCACATAAAAACAAATCATCACATACAACCAGTCATTTTATACCATAATATTGGTTGATAGAGAAAACTCCCCCTTCCCTTAGTTCTTAGTCTAGCTTTTCCAACAACAAAGCTTCTTGACTTCTACTAATACAAGATCACAAAGAAACATAATTACATATTATTTCAAGCATCATAACATATTTTAAGATTGATCATGGACTAACCCAATGATCTATAACCTTAAAATAACAATTTAAAAAGTGAAAGAGAAAGGTTTTTACCTTAAGATTTCTCTAACTTCTAGGCTTCTTCTTGAGAAAGTCCCAACTAGAGATGTTCTCAAAATACCACTAAGACACTAGAACAAGATTTGAAACTTTAGCAAAGGTTTGGGAAGGGATTTTAGAGGGCAAGGCCGTGGCTCTTTGGTGATGAGGCCATGGGCTTATGGAGAGGAAGAAGAGAGATTTTGGTGTGAAGGTGAAGGCATGGATCACTTGCTATTTATAGGGAAAATCCAGGATACAAAGGGAATTAATTTTTGAGATTTTTCTCCCTAGGGTGGCCGGCCTTCACTTGGCAAAGTGGTGGTCTTCCATTTGGCTTCTTGCCACTATTAATGTCATGGTGATTCACCATGGTAATTAATGTCCACCATGACTCACCCCTTGAGTCATCAAGTGATATTAATTACTTAGGGATATTTTTTCAAGATTTTTATCAGTAAGTTTTACCCAATGGACAAAGATTAGTATCTATTGTCCAATGGACAATAGGATGTACCCAAAATCACCAAGAGATTTTATTAGCTCATAAAATCCCTAAAAATGGAAAATGATCAAATCTGTGGACGGATTTGAAAACTGAACTTCCATTTATTTTCAAAAATTCCTCAAAGGTATTTAAGATCAAAAATAAAATTATTTTATTTTATTTTTCAGAATGGTCTGAAATTAACTTATAAAATTAAGTTCAGTTAAAAATTTGATTTAATTGAACTCACAGAAATTCCTAAAATCATTTGTCATAGAAATCACAGAAGATAACATATATAACATAAGTTTGAAATTTTGGGGTGTTACAACTTTAATTTTTAGTCTTTCATAAATCTTCTCTGATTAAGTTGTTTAAATAAGATTGAGTTTTGCAAACTTTTAGTAGATAGTTAAATTTAGAATTAATCCCTGTGGTTTCGACACTTTCTTACTATTATATTACTTGATTTGCGATAATGTATACTTGCGTTCTGAATTTTCACATTAAGTTTTTTGCATCGTTGCCGGGGATTAATTCTTTATTTTACTATTGTTAATACTAGCATACTTGGTCTTAATTTAAACTTGTTCTTTTATTATTTTTTTAATTTTTCGAATTGTTTATGCATAGTGCTCAAGACAAGGAGTTGATTCCTCTTAATCTTGAGATTGAGTGAACTTGCCGTAGAAAACAAAAAAGAACGTCGTTAAGAGTTATTGCAGCAAAGAAGAATGACTAATGATAACAGAAATCAAGAACATGGGTTAGCCTATCAACAACCAAGAACTCTTAGGGATTATATAATTCATACTGCTGATAGAGTTCATTCAAGTATTGTCAGACCTCCAATTCAAGCTAACAACTTTGAGATAAGCCAAGAGTGATTCAGATGCTGCAGAATAATCAATTTGGGTGTTTGCCTTATGAAGACCCTAATGCGCATATTGCAAATTTCCTGGAGATTTGTGATACTTTTAGGCACAACTGATGTTCTGCAGATGCTATTCGGTTAATAATTTTTCCTTTTTCACTGAGAGACAAGGCTAAAAGTTGGTTAAATTCTCTACCTGATAGCTCTATCACTACATGGGATATGTTGGCACAAAAAGTTTTAGCCAAGTATTTCCCTTCTGTGAAGAGTGCAAAGTTGAGGAATGACATTACCTCTTTTCAGCAATATGTGTCAGAATCATTGTATAAGGCATGGGAGAGATTCAAGGATCTACTTAGAAGATGCCCTCATCATGGGGTACAAAAGTGGCTTCAAGTTCAGACTTCTATAATGGCTTAACTAACTCTCTGAGGTCAACAATTGATGCTGCTGCTGGTGGTGCATTGATGAACAAAACTGTTAAAGAAGGTTATGATTTATTGGAAGAGATGACTTCCAATAACTATGAATGGCCAACTAAAAAGATATCACAAAGGAAAGCAGTTGGAATTTATCAAGTAGATACTTCATCTGCTTTATCTGCACAAGTAATTGCATTGACTAAGAAGCTAGACTCAGTTGGGAGTCAATCTAACCAACAATCAATACATGCTATTTAGAGCCCTTTCATAATTTGTGAGTATTGCTTTGGACTCCATTCTGTTGATCAATGCTCTTTCAATTCTGAAACTATTAATTATGTGGGTAACTTCAATCGGCAACAACACAACCCAAATTCAAATTTCTACAATTCCGGTTTGAGGAATCACCCCAATTTTTCTTGGAGAAACAACCAAGAAGCTTCATCATCAGTGACAAGAGGTTGTCGAGACCTATCAAATAATAAAAATAACCGGTTCGCAAACTAATTTGTAGTATAAAGAATGAACCGAATCGTCTCTCAAGGATCAAAAAACAAAGATTTAATTAGATCAAGATAATTAGAAAGGGGGGGTTTTGTCGTTGATTAACAAGATTAATAAAAGTATGAGACTTAAAGTTGTAAACAAATCTAAAGAAACAACCAATCCAAGGAAATTTACCGATCTTGAGTTTAACTCATCATTGATCACAAGGAATTCACTTAATTGCTAACCATGTTCTTGGCCTTAGATCACATCATGAAGCCTTAACATGATCCAAGAATTCTCTACTAGATAAGCATCTAGGATTTGATTAACCAAGGTTACATAAAGTAAGCACCATCCAACATAGATTAACTTAAGATCTAGAATTTAACCAAGCTAAACAATCTATCAAAAACCTTTAATATATTGTTTAGTCTTTGTGATCCTCTTTGAATACATAATAATAAAGCTATTATCACATCAACATCTAAATCAAATTAAGCAATTTAATCTAGATAAAAATCTAAAGAGGAAGAAGAGAAACTTGAATAACAATTAAGCAATATGAACAAGCGAAACTAGATCTCCAAATTAAACATCAAGATGGCTAATCCCTTGGATTGATTATGAGAGCCTAGACTTCCATGGATGGGAAGGAATAACTCAGAAATAAAAGAACAAAAACGAAATTGTAAAGAGAATGGAGAAGAAGAGAAAGAAAACTCTCACAAATACTCAAACTTTCTTTAAACTTACTTCAAATTGAATGATGTATAATACAAAGAGATTGCCTCTATTTATACTAATCCTAGAAGCCAATTTGTAATTGAAAATAATCTGAATACAAGTTGTAAAAACATGGAAATTGTCAAATATGGAAGCTTGATGCATGGTTGGTGGGTTGGTGGCTTCAAGTCAGCAACTCTTATCCGACTTCCAGCTTGATTTTCATGACCTAGACGGTGCATTTTGGCTTAGAGGTCTCATGAAAGTTGTAGCCAGTTGTCTTCTTGAAATTTTGGCGTTGGAATCATGCCATTTGGACTTTTAGAACTCAAAATATGCCAAAAACACTGCACTTACCTCAAGTTAGGTTGGCAGAACGTGTTTCCAAATTCAAACCAACTTGTAGCTTCTTAATCATATCTTAAACGACATCTATTAACTAAATGGTCTTCAGTGAAGTTGGAGATACGGGTCTTATCTTTCTAATGGCCATGTTTCAACTCAAGAGGAGGCCTATAGCCCACTATATAGTCCAATATGTGCACACTGCCCAGATTTCCGTGACAGCAAACCCACACTGCATTGCAGGGATATTTTGGACCCTTAGAAGTCCAATCCAGCTCTTGAATTCTAATGAAACTTATAGAACCTTGTCTTAGCTTTCCGAAGACACCAAGATCACCTCAAATGGATCATCGAGTCCCAAGTTATGGCCTAACCAAGGAGGAAAGGTCAAAATGCATCAAAATCCAATAATTATTTACAATTTGCATTAAAGCCCAATGAAGCCCAACAACATTAAACTCATCTAAAATACTAATATTGGGCACAATAAACATCTAATAAAGCCTAATACAAAGCTAACATAAGTGTCTCAAATTGATTAATCAATTAGCTAGACCGATGGGGCCACCTGGGTTCCAACAACAAGCTCCACAACAAGAAAAGAAATCTACAATGGAGGAAGCCATCCTATAATTGACTAAGAGTACTCAACAATGTATGAATCAACTCCAAAGTCAAGGAGCTTCTATCCGTAATCTTGAGGTTCAGATTGGACAATTATCTGGTCTTATGAATAGTCGTCCTCAATGTAGTTTGCCCAACAACACAGAGACTAATCCTAAGGGAGGTAATAATGAACATTGTAAGGCTGTTACCCTTAGAAGTGGTAAAGAATTAGATGAGCCCATTCAAAATCTTGAAGTAAATGAAGAGGAGAAGATTTATAAACAATCATAAAACATTTCTAAAGAGCCTTTTCTATTGAAAAAATTAGAGAAGAATGAACTCCCTCTACCTCCATTCCCACAACGTCTTCAAAAGCAAAAGATAGACAAGCAATTTACCAAGTTTCTAGAGGTATTCAAAAAGCTTCATATCAATATTCCTTTTGCTGAAGCTTTAGAACAGATGCCGAGCTATGTCAAGTTTATGAAGGAGATCTTGTCCAAAAAGAGAAGACTTGGAGATTTTGAAACTGTTGCACTTATTGAAGAATGCAATGCCATATTACAGAAAAAGCTTATGCTAAAGCTAAAAGATCAAGGGAGTTTTACTATTCCTTGTACTATTGGTAATAAATTTTTTGCTAAAGCTTTATGTGATTTGGGCGCTAGTATAAATATGATGCCTCTTTTTGTTTACAAGCAACTTGGGTTGATGGAGGTTAAACAAACCAATCTAACTCTACAATTAGTTGACAGATCTCTCATATTGGAAGATGTTTTAGTTAAAGTTGATAAATTCATATTTCCTGCTGATTTTGTAGTGTTAGATATGGAGGAGGATTGAGAGGTTCCAATCATTCTTGGGAGACCTTTCCTAACTACTGGTAGAACTCTTATAGATGTGCAAAAATGTGAGTTGACTATATAAGGGTACAAGATCAAGAGGTAACATTCATTGTCCTTAACGCTATGAAATATCCTGAAGAATTTGATGAATGCTTCACGATTAATGTTATTAATGATAGCAAATTCGAATCAAATACTAAAGGTTTTAGTACTGATTCTTTAGAAGATGCTATTATTAATCTACCTTGTGAGGATAGGTAGGAATCCCTTGAGTTTGTGCAATGGCTTAATACATCACCATCTTACAATCATGTCGGAAAACAATTTGAGGATTTGGAATTGTCCATGAAAGATGGAACTGCAATGAAATCCTCCGTTGAAGAACCACTAGAGTTGGAGCTAAAGCAACTTCCTGATCATTTGAGGTATGAGTTTTTAGGAGAATCTTCTACTTTACTAGTTATTATCTCATCATCTCTTACTAGTATACAAGAAGAGAAATTGCTAAAATTGTTGCGAGAATATAAGAAAGCCTTGGGATGAACCATAGCAGATATAAAAAGAATAAGCCCATCCATTTGTATGCATAAGATTCTGCTAGAGGAAGGATCGAAGCCCACCATTGACCATCAAAGGAGGTTGAATCCTATAATGAAAGAGGTAGTCAATAAAGAGATTATTAAATGTTGGATGCTGTAATCATTTACCCCATCCGATAGTTCGTGAGTCAACCCAGTGCAATGTGTACCTAAAAAGGGAGGTATGACTGTGATTACTAACAATAATAACGAACTAATTCCTACTCGAACTGTTACAGGTTGGTAAGTCTGTATGGATGACAAGAGGTTGTTGAGACCCGTCAAATAATAATAATTACCGATTCACAAACTAATTTGTAGTATAGAGCATGAACCGAATCGTCTCTCAAGGATCCAAAAAGAACAAAGATTTAATCATATCAAGATAATTAAAAAGAGGGGTTTTGATGATTTGAAAAGATAATACACCAGTTGAATTAAAGAAATGCAATTAACAAATTAACCAATCCAAGGAAAGTTTACCGATATTGAATTTAATTCATCATTGATCACAAGTAATTCACTTAATTGCTAACCGTGTTCTTGGCCTTAGATCACATCAAGACGCCTCAACATGATCCAAGAATCCTCTACTAGATAAGCATCTAGGATTTAATTAACTAAGGTAAGATAAAGTAAGCACCATCCAAACATAGATTAACTTAAGATCAAGAATTTAACCAAGCTAAACAATCCATCAAAAAGCTTTAATAAATTGTTTATTCTATGTGATCCTCTTGAATACATGATAATAAAGCTATTATCACATAAACATCCAAATCAAATTAAGCAATTCAATCTAGATCAAAATTAAAAGAGGAAGAAGAGAAACTTGAATAACAATTAAGCAATATGAACAAGTAAAACAAGATCTCCAAATTAAACATCAAGATGGCTAATCCCTTGAATTGATTATGAGAGCCTAGCCTTCCATGGATGGGAAGGAAGAACTCAGAAATAAAAGAACAAAAACAAAATTCTAAAGAGAATGGAGAAGAAAAGAAAGAAAACTCTCACAAATACTCAAACTTTCTTCAAACTTACTTAAAATTGAATTCATGATAATACAAAGAGATTGGCCCTATTTATACTAATCCTAGAAGCCAATTTGTACATGTACATAATCTGAATACAACCTATAAAAATATGGAAATTGTCAAATATGGAAGCTTGATGCATGGTTGGTGGGTTGGTGCATGGTAGGTGGGTTGGTGTATGGTTGGTGGCTTTTAGTCAACAACTCTTATCCGACTTCTGGCTTCATTTTCATCACCTAGACGGTGTATTTTGGCTTGGAGGTCTCATGAAAGTTGTAGCCAGTTGTCTCCTTGAAAGTTTGCAATTGGAATCATGCCATTTGGACGTTTAAAACTCCAGATATGCCAAAAACACTAAACCTACCTCATGTTAGGTTGGTAGAACGTGTTTTCAATTTCAAACCAACTTGTAGCTTCATTATCATGCCTAAAACGACATCTATTGACTAAATCGTCGTCATTGAAGTTGGAGATATGGGTCTTATCTTTCCAATGGCCAAGTTTTAGCCCAAGAGGAGGCCTATAACTCATTATGTAGTCCAATATGTGCACACTGCCTAGATTTTTGTGACAGCAAACCCACTCTGCATTACAGGGATATTTTGGACCCTTAGAAGTCGATCCAGCTCTTGAGTTCTTCATGAAACTTGTAGAGCATTGTCTTAGCTTTCCAAAGACACCAAGATCACCTCAAATGGATCACCGAGTCCTAAGTTATGGCCTAACCAAGGAAGAAAGGTCAAAATGCATCAAAATCCAAAAATTATTCAATATTTGCATTAAAGCCCAATGAAGCCCAACAACATTAAACTCATCAAAAATACTAATATTGGGCATAATAAACATCTAATAAAGCCTAATACAAAACTGACATAAGTGTCTCAAATTGATTGATCAAATTCCCCAACACTTAAGCTTTTGCACTCCTGGGCAAAACACATAAGAACAAAACTAAAGAAAAACAAGAAACATCATATTATTAAACTAAAAGCATAAAAACTGATTATACCTAATCTAATCCATTTTCGTAGGAAAACACGATGGCACTTAGCATGTGCCACAAGCCTTTAAACCCCTAGGTGTCCCTAGTGGACGAGTTATAGTCTTGTGAGGGTTTACCAGGATGATACCCACAAACATGTAATACTTTATTTAATCAATTCAACTAATTTTTAAATACAAGCATTGTATCAAATATAAACTATAATTAATAAGTTAAGTATGCTTAACAAAGAATAGTTGAATCAAACCATTTGAAAATAAAGTATAGCATAATCATGCTTTAATCAGAAATAGGCATGTTCAAATTGAGTAAAATTCCTCACAAATGATACTCAAATCACACAAGGTGTTTAGATTAACTGTTTACGCTCAACTCAGTCAAACTATGAAAGTATTTTACCAGCTTGCATATACATCAATTCTCCACTACTTAGATCAAATAAATTGCAAAAATCAAGAGGTCTTTCAAAAAGGTTGTAATGGAACTTATAAGGTGAAGGAAGGAAACAATATGGATAATAGCAGGTTAAAACCAAAGAGAATAAAAGAGCATTGAGGAGTAACTCAAGTAGAGATAATAAAATTTTTACCAAAAACCATAAAATGCTCATTCTCTTCACACATTCCTTCCTTTTTCTATTCTTTTTTTTTCTTTCTTTTTTTTCTTTTTTTTTGTTTTGTTTTTTTTGTTTTTGTTTTTTTTTTGTACCAAGCATTTCGTATCAGCACACCAATTCCCCCACACTTAAATCATTGCAAGCAAAAGAACTCCTCCAATAAGAAAATCAATGCTCTCCCATTCCCTAAGATAAGGTAAAACATGATTTTTCACTCAAAGCTTGTAATGAGCTAAGAACAAAGAATAGGAAAATAGGCTCAGAGGGAGTTAATAATTGGATAAATGCAAGGTAGGTTTATTTGGCCAAAGCAGCTAAGTCAAGAAAAAATGCCTCTGTCATTTTCATGCAACATACAGACCAATGTAATCTCAAATCGATTCAATGCAAGTTCTAGAAAATAAACTCATAATTGACATCACTCATGAAAGAAAATAAACCAAGTGTAAGTATCAAACTTGGAAAAGCCCAAAACTCACAAAGGTATGAAACATTCACTCAATTCAACCATGCCTTCTTCCTAATATCCACAATCATATACATATGTATATCATGAAAATGATTCAACTATAAACTGTTTTGCATACTTTTATCATCAATTAAGCTCAGATTCAGCACATCCATATATCAAAATCAATTGAAAAGATCAAAATTGTGTGTGTGTGTGTATTTTTTTTTTTTATAAATATACAAGAACAAAGATGATTTAATACCTATTATGAAATGCAAGTTAAGATGCGTCTCAAGAGGAAAACTACTCCTTACTCTGCCATCATACATCAAATAAGCTAGTAACAATAAAGATTAGCTGGTTATTTTTTTTTTTTAACTAAACTATGTACATGGTATTATCAACTATACCTCCCCCCAACTAATTTAAGACATTGTCCCCAATGTCAAAATAAAGATAGGTAGAGTGTAGAAGATCTTACCAGAATACTGCAAATTAAGCCTAAAATAAAAAAAAATTACAAAAAACTAAAACCATAACAGAAAACAAAAATTCACAAAGACAAAGTCAAATCAAGTTTTTACTTTTTGCTGCTGCTGCCTTGTTCCCAATTCAGTGGAGCCATTGCTGGATCACGTTGTGGTACAAATTCGTTTAGTTGATCGAGCAATTGTTCAGGAGTTGCAGCAGTTACAAGACTTTGACGTGTCGCTTGTGAGATGAACTTTTTTCCTACAGCATGATCAAGAAAACAAAACAAACTGTCATAAAAACCATTAACATTTAATATACCTATGGGTTTTTGGTGAAAGTTCTGCTGTGACCAGGATGTAATTTGGAAGAGCTCTTCCAAAGTTCCAAAACCACCAGGTAGGGCAATAAAAGCATCAGCATTTGCTATCATAATGTTCACGCGTTGGTGCATGCAAAATACCATTACTTCATCCCCTAATGTTTTTCCAATGGGCTTGCTGATAGATGAAGGACTGGGAATGACACCAAGGACTTTGCCACCTCTTAAATGTGCAGCAGTTGCTACACAACCCATTAACCCAAGACTACCTCCTCCGTAAACTAAATGGATTTCTCTCTCAGCTAGCACTCGACCAAGATGGTTTGCAATATTTACAAACTCTTTATCTTTCCCAGGATTAGATCCACAAAAGACACAAACACTTTTGATCCGACGAACTGAAGTGACTTTCATTTTTTTTTCTCTTTGTTTTTTTTGTACTCTCACCTTATTAATGATCTGAAGAGAGCAAAGTGCATTATTTAAAGGCATCAAAACTCAAAGGTAATAATTACACCTATAAAGGAGGGGTAGATCTATGTGTCAGGTAAGTTTGAAAATAAGCACAACAATGATAACAACTATATGACAATGATAAAAGACTAATCGATATGTGTCAGAAGAAGTTTGAAAATATGCAACGTATATTTCAAAAGAATACGGCTACTTTTGATTTGATTTTTTTTTAATTTTTTTTAATTTTTTTTAATTTTTTTTAATTTTTTTTAATAAACAAGAAGAAAAAAAAGAAAAATTAAAAATTAAAAATAATACTTACAGGAGGTGTGATTGTGGCTCACATTTTCCTCTGATTTTACGTCCAGTAACGGCTTGAATGCTCTCTATGGGCCGATGGTCGGCTTCCCATCCAATTTTCTTAAAAATTGGCAAACAGGGTCTTTTTGAGTCAGATTCCCGAGACTATAACGCTCATGTTCATTTTGGAATATTGGCCATAAATCGAGAAGTGCCCTTTGCACATCTCCACTAGGATGCGTCTCAAGAGTCAATAAAATGTTATCTAAAGACTCCTTACTCATGCCATCTTTAATGAAGTTAATTTTATCATCTCGGTTTATAGACGTCATTCCAATTGATTTGCATTTTGTGTTACAGGTCCATCTTGCACATTTATAGCAGACCCGTAACCTTTTTGCTCTTCTTTTCTTGGCATATAAACTTTTACCTAGCACTGGCATGTATGAAACAAGAGTGTCAAAAAATTCACCTCTGAGTCAGACCTTTGCTTCGATCAACCAGCGTATATCCGCAGGGATGCCTTTGTGCATAAGCATCCTTAATCTCTCAAACCTTGCACATTAAATGTTAGTTAAAGCATTTTGAGGGAGAGAAGGGAATCGCTTGCGGAGGTTAAAAAGCTGATTATCCATTTCGAAAGAAAGAATAAAGAGAGAAAAAAAATTGAGTAAAATTATATACAGATTTCAGTGTTTGTGGGTAACTGAAGGGACCGAAAAAGATTTTCACGGAGTACCGTTATCCGCCATTTAACTGGTGAAAAATCATCAGTCAAAGAAAAACAAACAAAATAAAGACAGAAAAATCAAACTTTGATAGATTTTCTCACTTGGCACCGTTTTTTCTATCTCAATTCCTGTGATAACAAATAAATCAAAGTTAGAAAGAGGACAGAGTTAGAAAACTTGGGATGCCGCCCAAAAAGTGCTACTTTTAACGTCTTCAGCCATCGTGATTGAAGATTTTTCACGATCGATGGGTCCTCCTCAATAATGATTCAATTTCTGACCATTGACCTTAAACGTGGCTTTTTTTTTTTTTCAACAAAGATTTATATAGAAAACAGAAAATAAACACAACAGAAAAAACAAAAAATAAAAACAGAAACAGAGAAAAAAAAATTAATAAAAGACAAACATCAGCAATACAGCAAAACAGAAGCAGAAATAGAAACAGACAACACAAACAGTAGAAACAACAGCAACAGAAAAGAGTAAATTGTAACAGTCAAATAAAAACAGAAATAATATTAAAAACAATAGCAAAACAGTAAAAACAAAAAGAAAACAACAACTAGAAAAATAAAATAAAAGTGTGGAAAGAAAACTCCCTATGGATAGCAGAAGAATTAACGTTCCAGCAGCCACACCATAGCTAGTGTAATGGATCACCACATCCAAAATCAAAGGGTTCAGTATCTTCCGGGGTTGCTTTACTAGTTTAGCTCCATCTTCAAGTAAAATCCTACGCATGCAAATGGAAGGGCTAACGCTAGGAATGTCTTCAAGTATGATGGCTCTTTGATTCTCCTTTAAAATTTGCAGCAACTTCTCCTCCTCATCAGTAAGGAGGTTCTTAGCCACAATGAACTCCAATTTTGGTGGCTTCACTACTTTTGCAGATTGAGTTGCTGCATAATCTACTGAAAAAGTTTCATCATATCTCAAAAAGGTGGCAATCTCAGCACATGCATTACACAACATATCACCATCACAACCAGTAACACAAACAGAATCATCAAAATCAATAAAACTAGCAAATTCGGCACACAAATCATCAATTGGTTTTTTCTCATCAATGATCTCATGTTTTGCAGAAACTGATTTCTGCATCTGTTGCTTGCTCAACTGACTCAATGAGGATGTAAGCTGACCAACTTGGGTCTCCAAGTTCTGTACTATGGCTTCTGTTCTCTGCTGGAATTGGATGTTGTTCTGAGTCAATTGTTTCACCAAATCCTTTAATGTAGGCTCAGATTCCATGCCTATTGGGGCTTGCTGCTGCTGGCATAGACTGATTGGTTCAACATAAAGTTCGAACCAAGGATGATCTCCCCAATCATGGTTATATGTGGTAGAATAAAGATCATATCTAGGCTATTGATATTGTGGTTCACCAAGAAATACACTTGTTGCATCAACAGAATGGTCATGAAATACAGAACCATCATCTTGTAATGTGGTGCAAGCATATGTTGGATGATAAGAACTACAACATATACTACAAAATCCTGCAGGTTCTTGCACATGTAACTGATGCTGTTCCACTGTCAATTGCCCCACCAGATAAGCCAGCTCATCAAGTTTATGCTCCATCAGATTAGTGATCAAACACAAAATCACAAAAACAAGTCTAAATATACACACAAAATAATTACAGAAAACATATCTATAGATTTTTAAAATTTATGGAATACCACAGAGTGAAATCTACACAAAAATTCTATCTAACAGAATAATAAAAAATTTTAAAAAATTGAAAACGTGGTCTAAACGATGGAATTTGGTTAAAATAAGGGTGACCTCACTATAAATAGTGAGCCTTTCTCAAAATAACGATTTTCATTAGCCTACCAAAATTCAGATCAATCAGAGATACATTACCGAACCAAAATCTTGACAAGATGTCCTTTACCCAATTTTAGCCGAATTCCACTTAAAAAAAAAACATAAAAAACCAAAACAAATAATTACCGATTATTGACAAGTAGTTGCCTTGGATCCCCGGCAACGGCGCCAAATTTGACAAGAGGTTGTCGAGACACGTCAAATAATAATAATTATCGATTCACAAACTAATTTGTAGTATAGAGCATGAACCGAATCGTCTCTCAAGGATCCAAAAAGAACAAAGATTTAATCAGATCAAGATAATTAAAAAGGGGGTTTTGATGATTTGAAAAGATAATACACCAGTTGAATTAAAGAAATGCAATTAACAAATTAACCAATCCAAGGAAAGTTTACCGATATTGAATTTAATTCATCATTGATCACAAGTAATTCACTTAATTGCTAACCGTGTTCTTGGCCTTAGATCACATCAAGATGCCTCAACATGATCCAAGAATCCTCTACTAGATAAGCATCTAGGATTTAATTAACCAAGGTTAGATAAAGTAAGCACCATCCAAATATAGATTAACTTAAGATCAAGAATTTAACCAAGCTAAACAATCCATCAAAAAGCTTTAATAAATTGTTTATTCTATGTGATCCTCTTGAATACATGATAATAAAGCTATTATCACATAAACATCCAAATCAAATTAAGCAATTCAATCTAGATCAAAATTAAAAGAGGAAGAAGAGAAACTTGAATAACAATTAAGCAATATGAACAAGTAAAACAAGATCTCCAAATTAAACATCAAGATGGCTAATCCCTTGGATTGATTATGAGAGCCTAGCCTTCCATGGATGGGAAGGAAGAACTCAGAAATAAAAGAACAAAAACGAAATTCTAAAGAGAATGGAGATGAAGAGAAAGAAAACTCTCACAAACTCTCACAAATACTCAAACTTTCTTCAAACTTACTTAAAATTGAATTCATGATAATACAAAGAGATTGGCTCTATTTATACTAATCCTAGAAGCCAATTTGTACATGTACATAATTTGAATACAACCTATAAAAATATGGAAATTTTCAAGTATGGAAGCTTGATGCATGGTTGGTAGGTTGGTGCATGGTAGGTGGGTTAGTGTATGGTTGGTGGCTTTTAGTCAACAACTCTTATCCGATTCTGGCTTCATTTTCATCACCTAGACGATGCATTTTAGCTTGGAGGTCTTCATGAAAGTTGTAGCCAGTTGTCTCCTTGAAATTTTGCAATTGGAATCATGCCATTTGGACGTTTAAAACTCCAGATATGCTAAAAACACTGAACCTACCTCATGTTAGGTTGGTAGAACGTGTTTCCAAATTCAAACCAACTTGTAGCTTCATTATCATGCCTAAAACGACATCTATTGACTAAATGGTCTTCAGTGAAGTTGGAGATATGGGTCTTATCTTTCCAATGGCCAAGTTTCAGCCTAAGAGGAGGCCTATAACTCACTATGTAGTCCAATATGTACACACTGCCCAGATTTTCGTGACAGCAAATCCACTCTGCATTGCAGGGATATTTTGGACCCTTAGAAGTCCGATCCAGCTCTTGAGTTCTCATGAAACTTGTAGAGCATTATCTTAGCTTTCCAAAGAAACCAAGATCACCTCAAATGGATCACCGAGTCCCAAGTTATGGGCTAACCAAGGAAGAAAGATCAAAATACATCAAAATCCAAAAATTATTCAATATTTGCATTAAAGCCCAATGAAGCCCAACAACATTAAACTCATCTAAAATACTAATATTGGGCACAATAAACATCTAATAATGCCTAATACAAAGCTAACATAAGTGTCTCAAATTGATTGATCAATGGACTACAGAAAATTGAACAAAGCAACAAGGAAATACCATTTTCCTCTCCCTTTCATTGATCAAATGTTAGACAGACTTGCCGATCAAACTTATTACTGCTTTTTGGATGGATATTCAGGGTACAACCAAATTGCCATAGCTCTTGATGACCAAGAAAAGAAAACTTTCACATGTCCTTATTGGACATTTGCTTTTCAAAGGATGCCATTCAGATTGTACAATGCACCTGCCACTTTTCAATGATGAATGATGGCAATCTTTTCAAATATGGTGGAGCAATCAATAGAGATATTCATGGATGACTTCTCCGTATTTGGTAATTCTTTTGACCTTTGTCTTAATAATCTTGCTTTAGTGGTTAAAAGATGTGTAGAGACTAATCTGGTATTAAATTGGGAGAAGTACCATTTTATGGTTCAAGAAGGAATAGTTATTGGCCATAAAGTTTCTGCTAAAGGAATTGAAGTTGACAAAGCAAAGATTGAGACAATTGAAAAATTACCTCCACCTACTTCAGTGAAGGGCATTTGTAGTTTCTTAGGACATGCAGGCTTCTACAGACGATTCATTAAGGATTTTTCTAAGATCTCTAAACCTTTATGTAATTTACTTGAGAAAAATATTCATTTTGAATTTGATAAATCTTGTCTTGAAGCTTACAGGATTTTGAAAGAGAAGTTGATTACAACACCAATCATTGTAGCACCAGATTGGAATATCCCATTTGAACTCATGTGTGATGCTAGTGTTTTTGTAGTGGGGGCAGTCTTGGTCAAAGGAAGAACAAAAAGATGCATGTCATTTACTATGCAAGCAAGATCTTGAATGATGCTCAACTTAATTACACCACCACAGAAAAGGAACTTCTTGCAGTGATATTTGCTTTTGATAAATTTTGATCTTATTTAATTTGAACAAGAGTAATTGTCTATACAGATCATTCAGCAATCAAGTATTTGATTTCCAAGAAAGATGCTAAGCCGAGGTTGATGAGATGGATACTCTTGTTACAAGAATTTGATCTTCAGATTCAGGACAAAAAGGGAACTGAAAATCAAGTGGCTGACCACTTATCTAGATTGGAAAATGGCAACAATAAAGGAGGTAAAGAGCAAATTAATGAGTGTTTTCCTGATGAACAACTCTTTACCCTTCATGGTATGCTGGTTTTACGTCCTGAGCTTAACTGGCAACAAAGAAAGAAATTTTTGCATAATGTTAAATACTATGTTTGGGATGAACCTTTCTTGCTTAAGCAATGTGCATATCGAATTTTAAAAAGGTGTATCCCCAGTGAAGAAGTGGATAACATCTTGCATCAATGCCATTCATCTAATTATGGAAGACACTTTGGTGGAGAAAAGACAGCTGCTAAGGCGTTATAGTCTGGTTTTTATTGGCCATCATGATTTAAGGATGCTTACTCCTTTGTTGTAAAATGTGACAGGTGTTAACAGATTGGAAATATTTCTAGAAGACATGAGATGGCCCTCAACAACATCTTAGAAGTGGAGATCTTTGACTTATGGGGTATTGATTCCATGGGTCCTGATAGCTATTTGGCAAGTGTACCAAATCGCACAAGTAATAAAGTGATGAGTAAATTATCGTCTCCACAGGGAATTGTGTTGTCAAGTACCAAATTACTAATTTAGATACTATTTAAACGATGCAAATTAATGAAGAAAATAAAATAAAAACTAAAATTTTAACTATGTTAAATGGGGTTGAGCAAACAAAGAGTAAGATGCTAGAGATCCGATTTCACTTGATTTTCCGATTATTTGGATTCTTTCTTAATTTAAATTCAAATTCAAGAATTGATGGTAGGATATCTAATTTAATTAAAACCCAATTCCTTGGTAGATTATTTCTCTTCAACTATTTAGAATTAACTAATTCCTTAGTCTAATTCCAAATAGAACAAGGCATAAATGAACAAAATCCTAAGTAATACCACACAATCAACAATATCTTTTCTTAGATTATTGTTTAATCATGGTGTTTATCTCAAGAAGCAACATCACACATGAATTTCCCAATTCTATGCATGACCATCAGTTCAATTTATGGTTGATCAAGTCATAAAAGCATTAAGAATAGAGATGAACACTCAATCATGAAAGAAAACTTAAATTAAGAATTATCAATCCAAATAAATCATCCATTCAAGTTACATCATCACTCTAGCTAGGAAGAGTTTAGAAAAACATCAAGAAATAGGAAAACAAAAGATAGGAAATTGTAAGCTCCATTGAATCCAAGACAACAAGAATATGAAGATCTCGAATCCTTGCTCCTTGAAGATCTCCTTAGCTCTCCTAGGGCTGGAAGCCCTCTCCCCCAAAACCTCCTCTCCCTCTTCTAGGGCAGAATAAGTCCTTTTATAAGATTTAGGAAATCCTAAAGCAATTGAATGTTGCTGCCACTTTTCCTCATAAGAGGCGTTAACTTGGGCTGGATATATCTCATCAAATCTGGTTGAATCAGTGATAGTGGTCAACATAATATTCGTAGATCTTTTTCTTAACTCTCCGTATCCACCGGAATCATGTCATTTGAACTTCTGGAGTGAAAGTTATGCCCAAATTATTATAAAAGATTTGACATCTAAAGTTTCCCTGATTTGCCTTTAATTAAGTTTCCTTGTTTCCTTGAATAGCCTTTGATTGAGTCTCCTTGATTAGCATCCCTTGAAGATTCTTTGCACAAATTACCATAATTACAGTAGATTTGTTCAAAGATCAACTTTCCTAAAATAAATAACAAATAAACATCAATTAGGAGATAAAATCCCACAAAATCATATGATAAAGATAGGAAATATAAGTACTGAATAAGACTCATCAGGTCCTTTCATCTCATCTTTTAATAATCTCTATATTCTTGTTGCTGTCGATTATGTTTCTAAATGGCTTGAAGCAACTGCTTTACCCACTAATGATTCTAAAGTGGTGTTGAATTTTTTGAAAAGAAACATATTGACTAGGTTTGGAACTCCAAGAGCAATAATAAGTGATGAAAGGAGTCATTTTTACAACAAATACTTTGGAACCCTTATTGCTAAATATGAAGTGACTCATAGGGTGGCCCCTGCATACCATCCCCAAACTAGTGGCCAGGTTGAGGTTTCTAACAGGGAAATAAAAAGGATCTTAGAGAAAACTGTGAATCCCACAAGAAAAGATTGGTCCAAGAGATTGGATGATGCATTATGGGCTTACCGAATGTCATACAAAACTCCGATTGGAATGTCACCATATCGATTGGTGTTTGGCAAAGCATGTCTGTAACATCCCTAAATTTTGAAATCTGTTGACTGAGATAAATTTCCTTAATATGTTTGTATATTTGTTACAAAATTTGGGATAAACTGCATTATAGTGATTATTTTGAGATTCTGGTTATACCAGGGAATTCGGTAGAACCTAAGGAAGAAATAGGTGAAATCTAAACTTTTATATTTCCTCTTGAAATAGGGAACCGGCCCCTAGGAAGGCTTAGGGACTCCATTTTCTCCAAAATTTGCCAAGTCTCCATAGCCAATCTCTTGCCAAGCTTTCAAGGTCCAAAAGTAAGTATTTTTACTCATCTTTTGGCTTAGGTTATTTGATGGTTATTGATCACTATGATCTCTTCTTCAATCCTATGGTATTAGTTTCTTGAAAAACTCATTTTCATCTCTAAGAATCAAGAACACCTATTTCTAAAGTTGGTTGTTTTGACTGAGTATTTTGAAGGAAGTTGAAGGAAATGTTGCCTTGACTACAAATCCAATCTTGGAATCAAGTTTGGAGCACTTTAAGGTGAGTGTGGGTTAACTTGTGATATTGTATGATGTTCTTAGAGTGTAAGTGTAAGATGTACGATGAAGCTTGAATCTAGAGTTTTCACCTATGCTTGAGGTTGGATGTGTTTTATTACATGTTTTCAAGGATTTGAGTATATGAAAAGGGATGTTATGGTTGGTGTGTTTTGATGGATTTAAGGACATGATTCCCAAGGGAAACTTAGGTTTTTGGGTTGTGGTTGGGCGTGGCACTATTGCTGCCCAGATTCCAGACCACGACCGTGTCCCCCACCACGGCCTAGTCGTTGTTGTCTTTGGAAAATGGTTCGTGTATGAAATTCCACACCATGGCCTGGCCTCCACCACGGCCTGGTCGTGGTTGGCTCTGGAAATCCAAACCACGGGTGTGGCCTCCACCACAGGTTGGTCGTGGTTGGCTCTGGAATAAGGGTTCGTGCTCTGACACCAGACCACGGCCGTGGTGTCCACCACGGTCTGGCCGTGGTTGTCTCTGTTTCCATTTTGTTGAGTTTCTGGTTTCCTGAACCGTGGCCGTGGTTGCCACCACACCCTGGCCGTTGTTGACTCTGCTTGTGTCTTTGTGGTGCATATGTCTAGTGTCTTGATACCATATGATATGTTTATGAATAAGGATGACTTAGTACTATGATGAGATGTGTAACTAAGTGGGAGTGGTTGATGGAATTAAGCATAATGGTTGTGTGGTGTATATATCTTTAATTGATTTATATGTGATATTATTCTAATATTATGAATTGAGCATGATATGAATATGAGAACATTGCATTGCATAGTGAGATGACCTAACCTACGGGGTTAGAGCACAATATGTGAGAGATTACCTAACCTATGGGGTTAGATAAAAGATTAAGTGGTGCATAATTAATTGCATTGCATAACGAGGTGGCCTAACCGGAAGGGGTTAGTGTACAAAACTTGAGGGGTGCCTAGCCTACGGGGCTAGATGGAAATGGAATGGCATAAAACATTGCATATGCATATCGTGAGGGCCTAACCGGAAGAGGTTAGAGCACAACAAGAGGAGTGGAGAAAGAAAATGTGTGAAGAAAATGTGTGAACATCATGTGCATTCATTCATTGCATATGTTGATTGGTATTACTTGTTATATTGAATTGAGTTATACTTGCGTTCTAATTACATGCATACTTTACTTGCAAGTTCTATTCACATTTACTGGGAAGTTGTTCTCACCCCCTGTTTCTCAGATTCGCAGGAACACCTTGGACCTTCTAAGGGTTAAGTACGGAGGATTCTGTTATCTATCACTTTCAGTGAAAGAATGTAGTATGAGACTTGTATTTTTGGTGGTGTTAAGCTCTGTGATGTAATTATAATATGAAGTGTATTATATTACTTTAATGTAGATATGACAGGGAAGCTGGTGAACTACGGTTGATGTTCATAGTCTGTTTATATTTAAGTGTGCTCAGTCAGGATAGTTGTTACGCTAAAATCGCATTTAAGGGCAAGTGCACCCTGTCGCACAAGTAATAAAGGAGTATTTGGGACTCCAAGTATCGAACCCACAAGGATTGTTGGTAATTACTAAGTTAATTAATCCCTTATGTTATCTAGACAATGAAATTCAAATGAGAAAGGAAAAACTATCAAGCAATTAGGAGAAAGTGAGGAAATCAAAGATTATCAAGCAAAGATTCAATTATGGAAAGCCTAGGGTGTCTGGTTTCACTTATGTCAAAACTCATAAAATTACCCAATTCCTCAATAACATGTGTTCCGATTGATTGCCAATCACCTGCTCTAATGCTATTAATACCCAATGGTCATGCAATATTAATATTCTTTTTCTCAATCTGAAACCCCCAATGGTCATGCAAGGCAAACAGTCAAGAAAAGCATAAAGAACCAAAGATTTGTTAATTAAATAAGCGATTGAAAACAAAGGATTGAGTTTGGTCCACACAACCCCAAATCCGATTAATCCTAGAGTTCCGTTAACTAATTGTGGTACGGTCGCCAGTCAATCAATTAACTTTTTAAAGGGTGCGCAAACCTTATTGGAAAACAAAGCACTAGGAAAAATCCAATCAATTGGGGAAACACAAAATTATTTAGAATTAGGAAAACATTATAAGAATTTGAACATAAGATCCACCATAACCCTAGTTATGGATTTAGCTACACATAGTCAAAGAGAACAAAGCATAAACTAAAACCAAATTCAAATCCATAAAAGAACAATAGAAAAACTAAAACCTGGAAACTCCCTTGCAGTGAAACAGGTCCTTCGCGAACAATTGGGGAGACGGTCCTTCACTTGATAGCTTCAAAAACCTCTCAAGCTCCGCTACAACTCTCTAATTAAGCAAAGGGCTATAGCTACTTTCTTTCTCTGAATGCCAGATATCTTTCTTCTTGCTCCGCCACTCCTCCTTTATAATATTTTAGTGGCCCAACAACTCTACAATCTTTTCTTCTAGGGTTTCCTAATTGTGCACAAATTCATTTAATGTGCAATTCTTGGGTAACAGAGAAAGTAGATTTCTTTCCCTCTTTGAGTATTACTAATTAATGTGAGATAAGAGGAAAAATCTTCCAAGAATAAAAATAGGAAACTTCCACAACTGGATTGATGATATCTTTGTAGGATCTTGCCAAAATCTTTCATAATTATGTTGATGATATCTTTGTATCTTTCCCAAGATTGCTTCCATTTTAACACTTTAAAGCTTGATTCTTATAAATCTTCAACCTGCAATATTCAAAGGAAATTGGGTAAGTTTCCCTCATAAAATCATCAAATAAATACCAAATCAAACTCAATTTCCCAGCACTTAAGTATATAAAACGGCAGTTTATCAATAGTGTCTAATATACGTTTGTATAATTTGCGTACTCTAATAGTATTTTGAATGAGATCGAAGATCTCCTGTTTGTGAATATATATATATATATATGTACTCTGGTTGGTTGGAAATGCTTGATTGGAATCTGTTGCTTATTTTATGTCATGTGGTAATGTATGAGAAACAAAGGAAACGCTGTCGAATTTTCTATATAATGAAAAAAAAATATCCCACTAAGACTTATGAGTTGGTAAATGACATAGTAAATAACAGGCCTTACAATGTCACCTTCCAGTGGAGCTTGAACATAATGCATATTGAGCTATCAAAAAGCTCAATTTGGACATGAAGCAAGCTGGTGAGAAATGTCTCCTCCAACTCAATGAGATGAATGAGTTCCGTCTTTAGTCATATGAAAATGCCAAACTCTACAAGGAACAAACAAAAAGATGGCGTGATAAAAAGATTGTCAAGAGAGAGTTCCAGGTAGGTCAAAAAGTCTTACTTTTCAACTTGAGGTTGAAATTATTTCTTGGGAAACTTAGATTGAGATGGTCAGGACCGTTTTTGATAGTCAAGGTGTCCCCATTTGGAACAATTGAAATCAAAGATGAGAAAACCCAAGCCACGTTTAAGGTCAATGGTAAGAGATTGAAGCATTATTGGGGAGAACTCATCGATCGTGAAAAATCTTCAATCACGCTAGCTGACAATGAATGATCTTTGACAGATTATTTTTCACCGGTTAAATGGTGGATAATGGTACTCCGTGAATTTTTTTTGGTCCCTTCAGTTACCCACAAATACTAAAATCTGTATAAAATTTTACTCATTTTTCTATATTTCTTTCTTTCCAAATGGATAATCGGCTTGTTAACTTCCACAAGCGATTCCCTTCCCTCCCTCCCTCAAAATGGTTTAACTAACATTTATTGTGCAAGATTTAAAATATTAAGGATGCTTATGCGCAAAGGCATCCTTGCAGATATAAGCTGGTTAATTGAAGCAAAGGTCCGAATAACAGGTGAATTTTCTAACACTCTTATTTCATATATGCCAGGGCTAGGTAAAAGTTCATATGCAAAGAAAAGAAGAGCAAAAAGGTTACGAGTCTGCTATAAATGTGCAAGATGGACCTGTAATACAAAATGCAGATCAATTGGAATGGCGTCTATAAATCGAGTTGATAAGACTAAAACCTTATTTTAGTCCCTCACATTTGATTCCATTATCAATTTAGTTCATGACATTTATAAACTCACTTCAATTTGGTCCCTCCATCTATGTGTTTATTATCCACTAAACGAAAATGATGATGTATCACCGTTAAGGGTAACGTGATATCCTTATTTTGCCAGCGTGATACTAAATTAGTACCTGATTGGATTATTTCACCCAGAAACAACGTCATTTTCATCCATGGAGAGCTAAATGCCAACTAACAATATCGTGTTTTGAGTGAAAGAATACAATCAGCTACTAACTCAATGTCATGCTGACAAAATCAGTATGCCACATTACACTTAACAGTGACACATCATCATTTTCATTTAGTGGATAACGGACACACAGATAAAGGGACTAAATTGAAGTGAGTTTATAAATGTCAAGGACTAAATTGAAAAAATTAAAATGCCAGGTAGAAAATTGATAATGGAATCAAATGTGAGGGACCAAAATAGGGTTTTAGTCTAAAAGTAACTTCATTAAGGATGGCATGAGTAATGAGTCTTTAGATAACATTCTATTGACTCTTGAGATGCATCCTAGTGGAGATGTGCAGAGAGTACTTCTCGATTTATGGCCAATATTCCAAGATGAACATGAGTGTTATAGTCTTGGGAATTTGACTCAAAAAGACCTGTTTGTCTATTTTTAAGAAAATTGGAGGAGAAGCCGACCATCGGACCATAGAGAGCATTCAAGCCGTTATTGGACGAAAACTAGAGGAAAATGTGAGCCACAATCACACCTACTGTAAGTATTGCTATTAAATTTTTTCTTCTTCTTGTTCATAAAAAAAAATTTAAAAATTTTTTAAAAAGAAATTTAGCCGTATTTTTTTGAAATATACGTTGCATATTTTCAAACTTCTTCTGACACATATAAATTAGTCTCTCATCCTTGTCATATAGCTATGATCATTTCTATGCCTATTTTCAAACTTACTTGACACGCAGATCTACCCCTCCTTTATAGGTGTAATTATTACATTTGAGTTTTGATTCCTTTAAATATTGCACTTTGCTCTCTTCAGATCATTGATAAGGTGAGAGTACAAAAAAATGGAAGTAACTTCAGTTCGTTGGATCAAAAGTGTTTGTGTTTTTGTGGATCTAATCCTAGAAAGGATAAAGAGTTTGTAAATATTGCAAACCATCTTGGTCGAGTGCTAGCTGAAAGAGAAATCTATTTAGTTTACGGAGGAGGTAGTCTTGGGTTAATGGGTTGTGTAGCAACTGCTGCACATTTAGGAGGTGGCAAAGTCCTTGGTGTCATTCCTAATCCTTTTGCTATAAGCAATCCTGCTAGAAAAACAATAGGGGATGAAGTAAAGTTATTTTGCATGCACCAACGCATGAATATTATGATAGCAAATGCTGATGCCATTATTGCCCTACTTGGTGGCTTTGGAACTTTGGAAGAGATCTTCCAAATTGCATCTTGGTCACAACTGAACTTTCACTAAAAACCCATAGGTATATTAAATGTTAATGGTTTTTATGACAGTTTGCTTTGTTTTCTTGATCATGTTGTGGAACAAAGAATCATCTCACAAGCAACACTTTAAATTCTTCTAATTGCTGAAACCCTGAACAATTGCTCGATCAACTACACGAATTTGTACCACAACGTGATCCAGCAATGGCTCTACTGAATTGGGAACAAGGTAGTAGCAGCAAAAAGCAAAAACTTAATTTGACTTTGTCCTTCTGAATTTTTGTTTTCTCTTATGGTTTTAGTTTTTTGTAATTTTTCTTATTTCAGGCTCGATTTGCAGTTTTCTGGTAAGATCTTCTACACTTTATCTATCTTTATTTTGACATTGGGGACAATATCTTAAATTAGTTGGGGGGAGGGATAGTTGACATTGCCATGTACATAGTTTGCTAAAATAAAAAATAACCAACTAATTTTTATTGTTACTAACTGATTAGATGTATGATGGCAGAGTAAGGAGTAATTTTGCTCTCGAGACGCATCTTAACTTGCATTTCATAGTAAATCTAAAATCATTTTGTTCTTGTATATATATATATATATTTACAAAAAAAAAATCATTTTGATCTTTGCAATTGATTTTGATGCAAGCATGTGCTGAATTTGAGCTTAGTTGATGATAAAAGTATGCAAAACAATTTATAGTTGAATTATTTAAAAATTCGTGATATACATGTATAGATGACTGTGGATATTAGGAATAAGGCATGTTTGCATTGAGTAAATGTTCCATACCTTTGTGAGCTTTTTGGCTTTTCCAAGTTTGATACTTACACTTGGTTTATTTTCTTTTATGAGTGATGTCAATTATGAATTTATTTTCTAGAACTTGCATTGAATCGATTTGAGATTACATTGGTCTGTATGTTGCATGAAAATGATAGAGACATTGTTCTTGACTTAGCTGCTTTGGCCAAATAACCTTACCTTGCATTTATCCCATTGTTAACCCCCTCTGAGCCTACTTGCCCTTTTGTTGTTCTTAGCACATTACAAGCATTGAGTGAAAAACCATGTTTTACCTCACCTTAGGGAATAGGAGAGCATTGGTTTTCCTAATTGGAGGAGCTCTTTAGCTAGCAATGATTTAAGTATGAGGGAACCGATGTGCTTATGCGAAATGTTTAGTAAAAAAAGAAAGCTAATTTTAATAAAAATGGAGGAAAAAAAAAGAGAATAAAGCCAAAAGGTTGTAAAAGAAAAGAATAGAAAAAGGAAGGATTGTGTGAATTAAATTTACATTTTATGATTTTGGGTAAAATTTTATGCTTTCTACTTAAGTTACTCCCCAATGCTCTTTTATTCTCTTTGATTTTTAACTTACTATTATCAATATTGTTCCCTTCCTAACCTGATAGCCTCATTACAACCTTTTTGAAAGACCTCTTGATTTGTGCAATTTATTTGATCTAAGTAGTGGAGAATTGATGTATGTGCAAGCATACGGTAAAATACTTTCATAATTTGACTAAGTTGAGCTCAAACAGTTAACCTAAACACTTTGTGTGATTTGAGTGTTGACAAGAGATTGTCGAGACCTATCAAATAATAAAAATAACTGGTTCACAAACTAATTTGTAGTATAGAGAATGAACCAAATCGTCTCTCAAGGATCCAAAAACAAAAATTTAATTAGATCAAGATAATTAGAAAAGTGGGGGTTTTGTTGTTGATTAACAAGATTGACAAAAGTACGAGATTTAAAGTTGTAAACAAATCTAAAGAAGTAACCAATCCAAGGAAATTTACCGATCTTGAGTTTAATCCATCATTGATCACAAGGAATCCACTTAATTGCTAACCATGTTCTTGGCCTTAGATCACATCAAAAAGCCTTAACATGATCCAAGAATCCTATACTAGATAAGCATCTAGGATTTGATTAATCAATGTTAGATAAAGTAAGCACCATCCAACATAGATTAACTTAAGATCAAGAATTTAACCAAGCTAAACAATCCATCAAAAAGCTTTAATATATTGTTTAGTCTTTGTGATCCTCTTTGAATACATGATAATAAAGTTATTATCACATCAACATCTAAATCAAATTAAGCAATTTAATATAGACAAAAATCAAAAGAGGAAGAAGAGAAACTTGAATAACAATTAAGCAATATGAACAAGCGAAACAAGATCTCCAAATTAAACATCAAGATGGCTAATCCCTTGGATTGATTATAAGAGCCTAGCCTTCCATGGATGGGAAGGAAGAACTCAAAAATAAAAGAACAAAAACGAAATTGTAAAGAGAATGGAGAAGAGAAAGAAAACTCTCACAGATACTCAAACTTTCTTCAAACTTACTTAAAATTGAATGATGTATAATACAAAGAGATTGACTCTATTTATACTAATCCTAGAAGCCAAATTGTAATTGAAAATAATCTGAATACAAGTTGTAAAAACATGGAAATTGTCAAATATGGAATGGTGGGTTGGTGCATGGTATGGTTGGTGGCTTCAAGTCAGCAACTCTAATCCAAATTCCAGCTTGATTCTCATAACCTAGACGGTGCATTTTGGCTTGGAGGTCTTCATGAAAGTTGTATCCAGTTGTCTCCTTGAAATTTTGGTGTTGGAATAATTCCATTTGGACTTTTAGAACTCCAGATATGCCAAAAACACTGCACCTACCTCAAGTTAGGTTGGCAGAACATGTTTCCAAATTCAAACCAACTTGTAGCTTCATAATCATGCCTAAAATGACACCTATTGACTAAATGATCTTCAGTAAAGTTGGAGATATGGGTCTTATCTTTCCAATGGCTAAGTGTCAGCCCAAGAGGAGGCCTATAACCCACTATATAGTCCAATATGTGCACACTGCCTAGATTTCTGTGACAGCAAACCCACTCTGTATTGCAGGGATATTTTGGACCCTTATAATTTCGATCCCGCTCTTGAGTTCTTCATGAAACTTGTAGAGCCTTGTCTTAGCTTTCCAAAGACACCAAGATTACCTCAAATGGATCACCGAGTCCCAAGTTATGGCCAAACTAAGGAGGAAAGGTCAAAATGCATCAAAATCCAAGAATTATTCATAATTTGCATTAAAGCCCAATGAGGCCCAGCAGCATTAAACTCATCTAAAATCTAATATTGGGTACAATAAACATCTAATAAAGCCTAGTACAAAGCTAACATAAGTGTCTCAAATTGATTGATCAAGTGTCACTTGTGAGAAATTTTACTCAAATTGAACATGCCTATTTCTGATTAAAGCATGATTATGCTATGTATACTTTATTCTTAATTGCTTCGATTCAACTATACATTGTTAAGTGTAATACCCGGGGCTGAAGAGGGCGGGGAGTGATTGCCGGTGCTGGAGGCACAGACAATGAGAGGCTCCTGGCAGGCTTCTAGACGGAGGGGTGACATGAATGAACCGGGCCCACACCAGAAGAAGAGGGGAATTCCGAGATTGTGCAGGTATGGGACTGTGCAATTAAGGAAGCTCATATGGGATTTGATAGGTACTACCTATATCAACAAGATGCATCTTCTTTTCGGGAGCCCATAACTTCGAAACTCCAAGGTTAAGCGTGCTTGGCCTGGAGCAATTCTGGGATGGGTGACCCCCTGGGAAGTTCTCAGGGTGCGTGTGAATGAGGACATAAGCACGCTGAAAGACTCATGTTGGTGTGTGGGGACAGTCGTCAAACCTGGAGCACGGGCTGTTACAAGTGGTATCAGAGCCGACCCTCTACTAGTACGGTGTGTGGTTCGGGGACGAACCAAGCGGAAGCTGGTGGACATGTAATACCCGGGGCTGAAGAGGGCGGGGAGTGATTGCCGGTGCTGGAGGCACAGACAATGAGAGGCTCCTGGCAGGCTTCTAGGCGGAGGGGTGACATGAATGAACCGGGCCCACACCAGAAGAAGAGGGGAATTCCGAGATTGTGCAGGTATGGGACTGTGCAATTAAGGAAGCTCATATGGGATTTGATAGGTACTACCTATATCAACAAGATGCATCTTCTTTTCGGGAGCCCATAACTTCGAAACTCCAAGGTTAAGCGTGCTTGGCCTGGAGCAATTCTGGGATGGGTGACCCCCTGGGAAGTTCTCAGGGTGCGTGTGAGTGAGGACATAAGCACGCTGAAAGACTCATGTTGGTGTGTGGGGACAGTCGTCAAACCTGGAGCACGGGCTGTTACATTAAGCATATTTGAATTATTGAGTATGGTTTATATTTGATACAGTGCTTGTATTTTAAAATTAGTTGAATTGATTAAATGAAGTATTACATGTTTGTGGGTATCATTCTAGTAAACCTTCACGAGACTATAACTCGTCCACTAGGGACACCTAGGGGTTTAAAGCCTTGTAGCACATGCTAAGTGTCATCGTGATTTCCTGCAAAAGTGGATTAGATTAGGTATAATTAGTTTTTATTCTTTTAGTTAAATATTAGGTTGTTTCTTATTTGGGGACAAACAACAAGGCAAGTGTGGGGGAATTTGATAAACATATTCTATATGCATAATTTAGTACCTCTCAATGGTCTATTCTTATGAAATTATTGCATATATGAAGTGAAAATGGTATAATTCCTCTTATATTGGTTATGTTGTTACAAATTGAACAGAACACTCGAAAGACTATTCAAAGCGGTTGTTAAACCAAAATATCATGAACTTAAAAGTTTATATCAGTATAGTTCAAATGGAAGAGAAATGAAGACCTAAACTTGGTGAATTTTGGGTTACATCAAATTCTGGACAAACAGAAAATTCATGTTCAAACCTACACTCGGTTATTTAGTGATTTCTCAAGATCTAACTGTTGGATGTAGCTGAAATTTTGATATGGCATTCATGACATCATCCTTTATGACTTTCATAGAAATAAAGATTTCTAGATTAGCACCAGAAGTTGGTGAAAAATAGGCAACAAATGGATGGCCGTCATTATTAATGTAATTTAAGCAGTTTCAATAAAATGGTATCATCTCAAGATTCAACCGTTAGATCTGGTTGAATTTTTTATATGTTCTTCAAGACTGTATGTGATACAACTTTCATTAAGTGAAGATTTTTAAATTATAATGCGAGCAATGACAAATTTGGTGATCTTCAGATGTGAAATTTCAGCCCATGTGTAGCAAAAATTTGACAATGTTGTAATTGAATAGTTTGAGCCTTTGCCTATAAAAGGAAGGGATTTGCCACACTTAAGAGCTTCCATATTGAACAATATATTCTTCATCTTATTGAAGTTTTTTAATCTTCATGTCCAGTTAAGTTTCTTCCTTGAGTTAGGGGTGAAGCTTTCATAAATTGAGATTTATATTGTGATTTTAAGGTTAAATATTATAATTTGTCTAAGGTAAATCCGAAACTCTAGCTCGTATAATAACCACATTCATTTTCATCATGATTTTCACTTGTTCTTTTATTTCCTTTAATATAATGAGTAGCTAAACTTCTATACTATGATTGCAATTTGAACTCACATGTAATTTGATTTGTTTATCATATCTAAGAGTAGATTGATTATCTTGAATTGTTTATCTTACTTGTTCCTAATACTTTTAATTTATTGGCCATTAATTAAATTGAATTGATAAACCTTAAGCAACTTGACATTAGGATTTTGGTTTTAGATCTAGGCAAGATAACATATGATCTTTGTGCGAAAGCCTTGAGTTTGTATAGGATAGACATATACCTATATGATATATTTAACCATGAATGAAACCAGAACTTAATGAATTCTTGATTACTTGATAGGCATAGACATATAGTTTATCATTAATTAAGGATATTTCTATTTGATCATCGAAAGAGACTTATTGATAAGTTAGGATTTCTAGTTAACAATTCAGATAATTAATTGATCTTAGATAGAAGTAAGAGAATCAAGTAAAGTGTGAGGGATAATTGCAATCCTAGGCTTGGTTAATTTGATCATTAAATTTGTCTTCTTGTTTACTTTAATTTTTAGTCTTTCATAAATCTTCTCTTATTAAGTTGTTTAAATAAGATTGAGTTTTGCAAACTTTTAGTAGATAGATAAATTTAGAATTAATCCCTGTGGATTCGACACTTTCTTACTATTATATTACTTGATTTATGATAACGTATACTTGCGTTCTGAATTTTCACATTAGCTAAGCATTTAATGCACATCAAAATGGTAACATTTATTGCTGTTGGTCGAATAAGTTCATGAAGACAAGTTAATGAAGTAAACAAGTGAAATACAAGAAGGGGGTTGAATTGTGTTTCTTAACCTTTTTGGAAAACTTTTCGTTAAGAAGCAAAAATGCAATGAACGAAGAAAACTTTTAAGACCAATTTGACGCTAAAATGATTTTGTAATTAATTACCTTAAACGCAGTGAAAGAGTTCTAAGTTTTATCTCAAAACCTTAGTTAAGAAAACAATGGCAATCCCCAGATGTTAGTGAATAAATAAAACACAAGAGAAAGGAAGAAAAGCTTACACCAGATGTTTATCCTGATTCACTCTCACAAACCAAGAGTTACGTCCAGTCCTTTCAACTAGAAGGATTTTCTACTAATTTTTTACAAGATTACAAGTATTGTCCACCTCTTCAGTATACAAGTATTCTCAACCTCTTCAGGTTCTACAAACCAAGTATTCTTTTATACTCAGCCTCTTCAGGCTTAAACACCAAGTTAAAAAAAAAAGGTATAGAAGTGCTTGAGTTTTTAACTCACTACTGGTGAGGATAGAAAATAAATCTCAAGACTTAAACTCTTTACAAGAGTGAGAATACTAAAAAGAAAGAAAGCTTTGATCCTTTTACACTTTTGATCACACAGATTGTTATTTTTTCTTTTTTCTTCTTCAAAGACATTTGTATTTATAGGTGAGAGCATTTGGAGCAGTCTTCATAAGCTTCTTCGTCCGACGGAAACATTTATTACCGTTCTGAGCAGTATTAAATGCATAAGAAGATAACGTGTGGATCTTCTTCTAAAAAGACACTTTGATTATCAGGAATGTCCAAGAATATGATAACTTAGTCCTAACTTATCTGAGCGCACAGAAAGTTCCTTATTCGCAGGTCTTTGTAGTTGTTAGCGATGTCAGCTAAGCGGCTCAGATGACTTCTTTTGAAATGTACATTGTCAGAGTCCTTCTCAGCATTTAATGATGAATAGTTTCTTCACATTTAAATTTTGGCTTTTGGACGAACACTTTGAACCTGAGCTTAGTAAGGAAAACATTGGATGATCCAATATAATAGATTTTGTGAAACAGTTCAGAAGGTATTGGACGAATACTTAGTTTCCTTTAACTCAAGAAAGAATGGACGTACATACAAGTAACTATTTGTTAACACTTTGTTTTCTTGTTGAAACAGTTTAAAAGCAAGTTACGTGAGTCTTTTACTTATTCATTCTAAATTAAAACTTTTGTTATCTTCAAAACTTTATGGGGAAATAATTCTTTAAACAGATTGGTTCCAAACTTAATTTCACAAAGGTTCTTTGGTTCCAACAATCTCCTCCTTTTTTATGATGACAAAACTGTTTAAATTTTGATTGAATACATATCTTTTTACTCGAGAAACACTCCCCCTAAGATCGTGCATAAAAATAGAATGGACACAAAAAGGATACAACAAGGTTTAGCTAAGAGTGAGTAAATGTGTTACCACAAAGCTTAGTTTTGAAAAAGTTTATTTAGAATTATTACTTAAAGGATGGGAAAATGCTATTGTTAGAGCAGAGTAAGCACATCCTTTGCCAAAACAAAACAAGCATTAGAGCAAGAATATAATCGAGTTTAGATTAGCAGAGAATGTATCAGAATAAATATGAACAATTGAAACAACTCATAGTAAACAAAATTTAGAACAACATACAAATAGATTCTCAGATATGCTCATATTATTTAATCAATGGTATTAACAAATATATGAACAATTGAATCAATCAAGAATTTCCCAATTTTCTCCCCCTTTGTCATCAGACAAAAAGTGAGAAAAAAACATCATTGTCAAAAAGAAATTGAGAGAAAAAAACATTTAAGAGGAGGAAGGAGGAGGAGGAGGCCCTTGTTGGAAGAAAGACTTAAGAAGGTCTTCAACTCTCTTGAACAGATGATCCATTTGAGTGGTCATGTACGTTTGAACTTTAGGGGGCACTTGAGATTGTGTGTCAGCAGTGGGAAAGCATTCAGCAGAGGTCTCCATAATCATTAACTCAATTAAGGGTGCAAGAGGAGCAACCGAAATAGGAGCAACATTAGAGACTGTGGATGTTGAGTCTTCTGCTGCCGTAAGTACTTCAACTGAGTCCACTTCGTCTTCAGACAACATTAAGTCCAAATTCCAAGGGATTGGATCTCTTTGATATCCAAAAATTGTATCCCAGGGATATGGTTTTCCTAAGTTGTCAGGAGGAGATCCTGAGACGTAGCTTTGAGAAGAAAAGATTGTGGACGTAGGCATTCTTAGCAGTAATCCAAGGATATCGTCCACCATGTAGATTGGACGAAAGCACTTGAAGCTTTGTCCTGGCACAGTAACTATCTCTTCCTTCTCTTTATCACTTAGCCCTGAAGTGGAAGCTTGTTGTTCACAATCCCAAATGTGCTTTTCCCAGAAGGTCTTTGCATCCTTCTCCTCTGCCACTCATTTCTCCTTTCTCCGAGGTTTGCCATAAGAATCCCAAGTCTACCTCAGGTGATTTTTGAAGTCCAATGGTAGGTTTGAAGTAGAACGATGTTGGTAACGTGGCTTGGCTTCTGTACTTCTTCAAATCCTTGTTCTTGTTCAAATCGACCATTGGCAGTCTTGGACAAATTCTATCAGGCAAAATCTTGATGGCAGTTGTAGGAATGATACGTATGGATGGGGGCACATATCGCAAATTCTTCAACAGAAGACTCCCTTTGATGACACTTACAAAAATTGTGTCATAAGGACTTGCAAACTGATCAATTTCTTCCAAGGTTACAGGTCTGAAGGTAAGTTGGCTTAAGAAGATATGGACCCTTGTGCTGATCCCATCACAGCATCTGGACCTTCTTGCAGTTAACGAGAGAGAATAGTCATTTAATTCCCAAGGGGGAATTATATCGGGGGTGACTCCCACAGAGAAGAAATTTGGGATAGGGATGGTTGAAGTGAAATGTTTTGAAGGTGAAGGTCAAGAAGGTTTATATGGTATGGCTTGTGTTTGTGAGGAGGGTTCAATGTTTGATGGAGAGGAAGGTAATTGAGAGTAAGGTGAAGGGATTTGAGGTTCAGGTTGAGATGAGGGTAAAGGTGGTGATGGGAGAGGAGCAGGAAGAGGTTCCTCAAGAGTGGACGCAACTTTGGCAGTTGGTTTTCTTTTGATAGGTAGCTTCATCCGAGTTCCATTTGGAATAGTCACCTTGGACGCAACCTTCATTCGTTTGGCGATGGGTTGGTCATCTTCAGAGTCATTGTCCATTATCAGCCTTCTTTTAAGTGGAGCTTGAGTAGACGGGGCCTTTTCTTTCTGTGAGGGCTCAACGACAATGACCAGGGGCTTTGGACTTTCTTTCCATCCACAACTCAGCACAGATTGAAGTTTCATCTTCATCAGATTACTTCGTCAAAAACCTGTTGCAGTTGGGTTCGTCCAAACGTCTTTGACTTCTCTTCACTGTTAAGAGTTCAAAACTCACTGAAAATCCCTTGATCTCTGAAGATCTTTATTAGAAGCACACCGTAAGAAATGGTGGTTTTCTTTCCCTTCCCTTGAACACTCTTCTTGAAGTGTTTAAAAAGAATGTGAGGGAGGTTGATCTATTGGCACAGCATCAAGTGACACAAGCAGAATGCATGTATGCTAGAGACTGAATCCTTGGACCCAGCTTTGTGGGGTATCACCTTATTCAGTAGTTGGTGAAGAATTCTGGTCTTATCATGCATTTGTGAGGCGATAATTTTCTTCTTACTTCCTTGGTTTGGGTCTTTTAAGTGGATTTTGAACACACTGTCGACTCCTCCAATGTCCCTTGTCCAATCTTTAGTGTGCTTGGCTCCTTCTAGTTAGCATTGAGTCGCGTCTGAAATCTTGACTTCTGACACCGTTACTTCCTTCCCCAGTACCTTCCCAACAACAGCTGTTTCAGAAACTACAGCGCCTTGCCAGAACTTACAGATAAGCTTGGGGTAAACTTCAAATGCTTCTTTGAAGTAGTTTTGCCACCCTGCTCCTTATAGATGTTCAACAATATCTATTCCATACTCAGCTAGAATGGATGACTGGAACAGGTATTCCACAGCTACCTCAGCTTCGTTCAACAGGGTTTTCTTTCCTCCAGCCATCTCATAGAATATTTGTGAAGGGATTTTGAAATTTTGAGAAGAAAGGAAAATTGTTGAAGGTTTTTTTTAGTAAAGGGTTTCTCAAACACTTGAAAGCGTAAAAACTTGATCTTGAAAAGAGATGAGATATTTATAAGAGAGCAAAGCTTATACTGAAAGGTTTTTGGAAAGAGAAAGTGAATCGCTTTTCAAATATCACAATAAATGTGTATTAAAAGTAACTGTCACGTCCGTAGTAAAAAGTAACTTCTGTGACCTTTCGTAAACTGACTTAGCGTCGGAAATTTGAAAAGATTCAAATGAGACAGAAAGAATGTTAAATTAAATGCAACAGAAATATTAACTTATCAGAAAAGTCACCACATATATTAACAAGTACAAGCCATATTATATTGTACGCAGAGTATCAATGGACGCATAAATGTCAATTCTTTACAAAATGCATACTTAAATGCTTTCTAATAAAATTAAATCTTTCCTCAGAGAGGGGTTTTGTAAAGATATCAGCCCATTGATGATCTGTGTCCACAAATTGAATATCAAACACACCTTTTTGGATATAATCTCTTATAAAGTGATGTTTAATTTCAATGTGTTTTGCTCTTGAATGTAAGATGGGATTCTTTGATAAGTTAATTGCAGCAGTATTATCACAGAGTAAAGGAATCTTACTTTCAAAGACGTTGTAATCTTCCAATTGATGTTTGATTCAAAGTAATTGAGAACAACAACTAGACGCAAAAATATATTCAGCTTTGGCTGTTGAAAGAGCAATCATGCTTTGTCTTTTACTGGACCATGATACTAGGTTTCCTCCAATGAAGTGACATCCTCCACTGGTACTTTTTCTTTTGATTCTATCTCCAGCATAGTCAGCATCACAAAAACCAACTAATCTGTACTTATGAGATTTCTTAAATAACAAACCCAGATTAGTAGTCTCTTTCAAGTATCTAAATATTCTTTTAACTGCAATTAGATGTGACTCTCTAGGATCAGATTGAAAACGTGCACAGAGACACACACTAAACATTATATCTGGTCTGGACGCAGTGAGATATAAGAGTGATCAAATCATACCTCTGTATACCTTTTCGTCCACCTTTTGATCTTTATCGTCCAATCTTAGTGTGGACGATGGATGCATGGGTGTGCTCATAGTTTTGCAATCGTCCAATTTGAACTTTTTCAAGAGTTCATTTGCATATTTTGTCTGATGAATGTAGATTCCGTTTAATGTTTGCTTTACTTGTAAGCCTAGGAAGAATTTTAATTCTCCCATTAAACTCATTTCGAGCTCCTTTTGCATCAATTTGGAAAATTCCTTGCAAAGAGATTCATCAGTAGCTCCAAAGATAATATCATCTACATAGATTTGGACTATGATAAAATATGAGTTTTTGTCTTTATGAAAGAGAGTATTATCAACTTTTCCTCTAGAAAATTCATTTTCCATTAGAAAAGTGCTTAATCTTTCATACCATGCTCGAGGAGCTTGTTTTAGTTCATACAGAGCCTTTTTTAGTTTGTAAACATGCTCTGGTTGGTTTAGATCCTCGAAACCAGGTGGTTGTTTGACATAAACTTCTTCATTGATTATGCCATTTAGAAAAGCACTTTTTACATCCATTTGATAAAGTCTCATTTTATGATGAACAGCAAATGAAAGTAAGATGCGTATGGCTTGTAGTCTAGCTACAGGAGCAAAAGTTTCAGTAAAATCAATACCTTCTTGTTGCGAGTACCCTTGAGCAACTAACCTTGCTTTATTTCTCATAACTTTTCCATCTTCGTCCAATTTATTTTTGAATACCCATTTTGTGCCGATGATGGTCTTGTCTTTAGGCTTTTGAACCAACGTCCAAACGTCGTTTCTTGTAAATTGATTTAACTCTTCTTGCATAGCTAATATCCATCCTTCGTCCAAAAGAGCTTCTTCAATTTTCTTTGGTTCCATTTTTGAGATGAAGGTTATATCGGAGTATTCTTTAAAGGTCTTGTACGCACTTTATCTTCTAGATTTCCAATGATTTGGTTTTCTAGATGATATGTTTTGAAGTGCCAATTTCTTTGAACTTCATTTCTTGTTGTGTTTTCTTCTCTTCTGTCATCGTCCAGAGCTCCTTTGTTTGTTGATAATGTTCCTTCTCCTTTGTCATTAAGGTTTAATTCTGCAAAAGACTCATCTAGCTCTAATAAATTTTTATAAGCTGTTTGTCATTAAATTTAACATGGATAGATTCTTCAACAGTCAAAGAATGAGAGTTGTACACTCTATATGCTTTTGAAGTTTGAGAGTATCCTAAGAAAATACCACAGTCAACTTTAGCATCAAACTTTCCTAAAGAATCTTTCGTATTTAAAATAAATCATTGACATCCAAAAGAGTGAGAATAAGAAATGTTGGGTTTTCGTCCTTTCCACAATTCATAAGGAGTCTTATTTAATTAGGGTCTAATTTATATTCTGTTTTGAATGTAACATGCAGTGTTAACAGCTTCAGCCCAGAAGTGTATGGAGGTTGAGTTGTCATTGAGCATTGTTCTATCCATCTCTTGAAGGGATCTATTTTTTCTTTCTACCACACCATTTTGCTGTGGTGTTATTGGGGTAGAGAAGTTGTGAAGGATACCACTTTCTTCACAGAACAATTGAAAGCTTTCATTCTCAAATTCTCCTCCATGATCACTTCGGATTGAGTTGATACACATGCCTTTTTCATTTTTAATTCTTTTACAGAATATAAAAAAGACTCTAAAGGACTCATCCTTGTGAGCTAGGAACATAACCCATGTCCATCTAGTATAGTCATCTACTATGATAAGTCCATATTTCTTTCCATTCAATGAGGCAATTCTCGTTGGACCAAATAGATCAAGATGTAGCAATTCTAGTGGTCTAGAGGTGGAAACAACATTTTTGGACTCAAAAGAATTTTTGATTTGTTTCCCCTTTTTGACATGCTTCGCATAGAACATCTGATTTGTACACAAGTTTTGGTAGTCCTCTTACGAGGTTATGTTTATTTAGCTTTGAGATTAGCCTCAAGCTTGCATGACCAAGCTTCTTGTGCCATATACATTGTTCTCCTTTTATGGATACTAGACATGATACATTCTGATTTGAGAGATCTTCTAAATCAATCTTGTAAAGATTGTTTTGCCTTTAGGCAGTGAAGAGTATGGATCCGTCAGAGTTTTTAACTATACATTCTTCATGGCTGAATGAAACATTTGATCCACTATCACATAATTGACTTATACTAAGCAGATTATGTTTCAACCTTTCAACCAAAAGTACATTATCAATCGAGGGAAAATGATGCTTACCAATCTTACATATTCCAACTATTTTACCCTTCTGGTTTCCACCAAAGGTGACAGAGCCACCAATTTTAAGTTTGAGGTCTTGGAACATAGACTTTTCTCCCGTCGTGTGCCGTGAGCAACCACTGTCCAGATACCATGACAGGTGTCTTTTTCTTGTTGCTAAGCACATCTGTAAGAGGAATTATCATATCCTTAGGTACCCATATCTTTTTGGGTCCTTTCAGGTTAGTTTTTGGAGATTCATAATGTCTTGATCTTTTATTGTATAAATACTTTGAAGTAAAGTGATTATCCTTTTTATGAAAATTTCTAACTGATTTAGCAGGAATGGGTACTTTCTCGAAAAATATTTTCTCTGTGTTTTGATACCCCAATCCAGATTTATCACGATGGTCTCTAGAGTATTTTAATAGAGTATTTAGTTTTTTGGAGCTGCCTATAAATTTATTGAGATCCTCAGTTAGTTCATTTATCTCAGATTGAAGTTTATTAACTTCATCAGTTATATTGGACTCAGAGGATGTCTTTAAAAGAGTGTTTTCAGTTTTTAGTTTTTCACAAACGATTTCAAGCTCTTGTTTTTCTGAAAACGTTTTTTCATAATCCTTGAATAACTTTGAAAATTTTCTTTTAAGTGATTTGTATTCAACGGCTAAGATAGATGAGTTGTTTAACAATTCATCAAAAGCTTCTTGAAGATTAAGTTCAGAGTTTGTTACCTCATCTTCTTCTTCTTCAGAGAATGTGCTTGTCATGAGGCATAGATTGGCTTCTTCTTTTGCTTCTTCTTCATAATCAGTAGACAAGAGGTCAAGGTCTTCCCAAGTGGCCATTAATCATCTTTTCTTCTTTGAGAAGAATCTCTTTTTCTCCTTCTCCATGTTTAGAGAAGATCATTCAGCTTTGATGTGTCCAGGCTTCTTGCATTCATAACATATGATTGGACTCTTATCTTTTATCTCAATCCTGTCCTTTTGAAGTCTGCGTCAGAAGTGTTTTCTCTACATGCCTCCTTTCTTTTTCCACATTGCTTGTATTTTTCTGGAGATAAATGATAATTTGTCGTTGTCTGAGGCATCTTCTCCAGATGATTCAGTTTCATCTGAGGATTCTCCAGCTTTAATTGCTTTGGACGCACTTCCTTTGTGAGCTTTAAGGGCAATTGATTTCCCTTTTCTTGAGCTTTCCTCTTCTTGGAGCTCAAGTTCATGAACTTTGAGAGAACCTAGGAGTTCCTACATGGTAAGAGAAGCTAAGTTCTTTGCTTCTTGTATGGCAGTAACCTTGGGTCTCCAATGTCTGGAGAGACTTCTAAGAATTTTTTTTAATATGATCTTGATTATCATATGTCTTTCCCAAGGATCTCAAACTATTGATTATTGTTTGGAATCGTCCAAACATTTGATCAATATTTTCATGGTCCCCCATTTTGAAGAGTTCATACTAGTGAACTAACATGCTTATCTTTGATTCTTTGACCTGAGAGGAACCTTCATGTGCTAAAACCAGAGTATCCTATATCTCTTTAGCTGTTTCGCAGCTATGAACTTTATCATGTTCTGATCTGGTAATGGTGCACATAAGGTAGTGTTTGGCTTTTGAGTTTAACTGGTGTCTAGTTCGTTGTCCTTCCGTCCATTGTGGTCGAGGAAGATCTAATCCTTCTGCGTTGATAGGTATTTGATAGCCATTTTGGACTAGGTCCCAAATGTCCATATTTTGTGCATAAAAAAATGTAATCATCCTCTTCTTTCAGTAATCATAGTCGTTTTCATTGAATAGAGGAGATCTGTTCACAGCTTGTCCTTCGTTCTCCATTTGAGGTAGTACTGGATCTTTTCCTCTGTACTATCAAGCGAAGGACCGTCTCCCCAATTATTCGTGAAGGACCTATTTCACTTCAAGGGGGTTTCTGGGTTTTAGTTTTTCTATTGTTCTTTAATAGATTTGAATTTGGTTTTGCTTTATGCTTTGTTTTCTTTGACTATGCGTAGCTAAATCCATAACAAGAGTTATGGTGGATCTCATGTCCAAATTCTTATAATGTTTTCCTAATTTCAAAATAAATTTGTGTTTCCCAAGTTGATTGGATTTTTCCTAGTGCTTTGTTTTCCAATAAGTTTGGCACACCCTTTAAAAAGTTAATTGATTGACTGACGACCGTACCACAATTAGTTAGCGAAACTCTAGGATTAATTGGATTTGGGGTTATGTGGACCAAACTCAATCCCTTGTTTTCAATAAGTTATTTAGTTAACAAATTTGCTGATTCTTTATGCTTTTCTTGACTGTTTGCATGACCATTGGGGGTTTCAGATTGAGAAAAAGAATATTAATATTGCATGACCATTGGGTATTAAGAGCATTAGAGCAGGTGATTGGCAATCAATCGGAACACATATTATTGAGGAATTGGGTAATATTATGAGTATTGACATAAGTGAAACCAGACACACTAGGCTTTCCATAATTAAATCTTTGCTTGATAATCTTTGATTTCCTCACTTTCTCCTGATTGTTTGATAATTTCTCCTTTCTCATTCAAATTTCAGTGTCTAGATAATATAAGGAATTGATTAACTTAGTAATTACCAATAATTCTTGTGGGTTCGATACTTAGAGTCCCAAATACTCCTTTATTACTTGTGCGATAGGGTGCACTTGCCCTTAAGTGCGATTTTAGCGTAACATTGAACAGCCTTTTGATGGTAAGGAACTCGAAATTCATTTCTCACTAGAAGACCTTGAGACCATCAAAGTAATTGGAAAAAGGCAGTGGTGGTGTAGTACAACTTGTTTGCCATAAGTGGGTTGGAAATTTGTTTGCTTTAAAGGTTGGTTGGCATGCATACATACATATTTTAATTGTTTCTTATCGATGGACTTGCCTGTATGATTATTCTCTTGACTTGACCCATGGGGTTATGCAAATTCAAGTTCAACACAAGTTGTTTTGCTTGAGTAATTTAGTATGTTTGTTATCTTGATTTGGCAGCTATTTCAACAATTAAATTTAAGACTACCAGCTAAAGAGATTGGAATACATTAAGTAGTCTTGACATGACAGGGACAACATTTTAATGTGACGCTTTCTCTTCAGCTACACTTGTCTTCAGAAAAGGTTTCTAGATTATAAGTTTCTTTTGAAATGGCTTTGGGAAAGCACTACAAAAAAAATGCATTTTAGCGGCGGTTTTATTTTATGTTTAGCGGCGGTTTTCGCCGCCACAAAACGTGTTTAGCGGCGGTTGCGAAATCACCACCTATAAGAGGGTCGCAAAACGATTAGCGGCGGTTTTCACCAACCGCTGGAATAACCGCCGCTAATAATAAATTTATAATAGCGGCGGTTAGAACCGCCGCGAATACAACGTTTTGAGAAAAAATTATAGTCGTTTAGCCGCAGTTTTTATTCAAAACCGCGGCTAAACTACTATGTTTTTTTTAAAAAAAAAATTATATACCACGTTTTCCCCAACAGGGATCGATGGCTTTGTTGTTTATATGATCAAAACACCATATTTTTTTCTTCTGTTTTTGGTTTTATTCTGTGCCCATATATAAATGGACACCATATTTTTGGTTTTATACAAATGGACACCAAAACACGTACAGGTCAAAGAACATATATAATATTAATATCACTCATATTCATCATATCACATCACTCGATCTCAAACCTAAAGGAATAAACACTCATCAGGTGGTGACTCTTCTAATCTTTTAACTAGCATCACATGAGCTTCCCTTGTGTACTAGCAATAATCCACACTACTTTTCTACAATAACTTCCCTTGTGTACAACCAAATGTCTGCTATTAACAGCATCACATGGTATACCGCATCAAGAAACAGTAAGCACGCCAGTTACATGTTGATAGCAACATACAAAAATACTAACTAGCATTCCATGAAAAAAAAATGAATCAACAGAACAGAGTGCTTACAGCATCTTCCAGCACGCCATCCCTGCATGGAGGATGAGAAAGAACCAAGAGGTCCCTCTTGACTGAAAGCCTTGAATCCTTCCCAGCTCCGGCAACTATCAGCACAGAGGGAACCACTCAAGGCATTTTCTGAGTTTGATTCCGTGTCAACTTCTATTGAATGAACAACCTCCTCAACAAGATGGATAGTGACGTAAATATGCCCTTTGTCTGTGAACTGCCAAACAATTACAGAATCAGTTTTCATGATACTTATTCTAGAAATACACATCTTAATTTTGCTGTACTGATAATCATTCTTGGCTGGAAGACTCAGAAAATTTGTTCCCTTATCTAAAATATTTCATGGGACTATAATGACTGGTGCATGCCCATAAGGCAATTTACAATACAGAATGTAGGACAAGGGAAGATCTCTAAATCCAAAACAACATAAACTTTCAATAGAACAGTAGGATATCGGTAGAGTAACTTTAATGATACATAATGTTCTTCTTTCTCCTTATAGACTTACCTTAATTGAGTTACCCATGATATTTGTAATTATTTGTCGAAACCTTCTGGATCACCTATTAGCGTTTAGAACACGACCGATACATAAACCGCCAACCGTGCTCCCCGACAAATAAATCATGAAAAGCCATAAGGATATAATTAGCCAATGCACATTATGAAAATTCCACAATGATAAAAGGGTAGCAGGAGACGAGATATATTACCTCTACTCCTTTTTCTTGAGACTTCTCAGAAAATAGTGACAATACATCATCCAAAATTGCCCATAAGTCAAAGAGCACTGCCTTAAGCTCTAGCTTACCAGATTCAATCTTTGCCTGGTCCAAAACCTCATTTATAAGCGACACCATAGCTTTTCCACTGCCCTATGCCGTTCTGACATATTCCTGTTGGGTTACATCTAGATCTGTGTCCATAAGCATATGCAACATCCCTGAAAGTCCAATTATAGAGCAAGGTCGTGACTTAAGAAGCTCTTAATTTTTGGTATGTTTATAGTCAAACATTGGACACTGTATTCTATACCATAGACAGAAGACAACTCACCTAAAACACCATTCATTGGTGTTCTAATCTCGTGGGAAACAGTAGCAAGAAACTGCAGTTTTAATTGATTAAGTCCACATGATCAGTACAAGTTAAGCCAAAACAAGAAGTTACAAAGCAAATAAAAAATCACATGCCTGGGATTTTGCAACATGTTTGCCTTAGCTCGTTTCTCAAGCTCCATCATCTCACAGTAATCATCTTCTACTTTGGCAATTCGATTCACGGTGGCATGGAAAATATGTCCAACAAGGAGTGCAATAACAAGGATGCCAATTGAAGTAGTTACTGCCAACCATGGCCACGGTGGTTTCGCTTTTGAACTCACAAAGATCAAACTTAAATTTCATAAATTGTGCACTGTTATTCTAACAAACTATGCTGAGCATTAAGAAAGACAGAGATATCAAACTCCTCGTTCACACAAGACAAAACGAATGTTATAAAAAAAAGTAAAACTCAAGGAAGTATAAACAAGCTCCTAAATATTGCAGAGGAGAAGGTCAGGCTGGGAAGCGCACGTAAGGCCAGGGCTGATGTATTCGTGCATCTTCGTCCTTCCTGATTTCTATGAAAAGCTTTACCAGCCAACCTATTTTTACCTAAAAAGTTACCTAAAAACAACGTTCCTAAAGAAATGGCCATAAATCCAAACTCTTGCCAATGGAACAAGCACACATACAAAGACCCTTTATTTACGCATGAAATCCCCAAACCATTCTATTCTATACACAACACACACCATATTCAATAGTATCAAGGTCCTTCACCTTCAACCCCTTGATCTCGTTGAAAAAGTTCCTCATCGCCATTGAAATTTTAGTGATTCAAATATGGAAGGTAATCCAAAAATTGAGTTTGAAATTTGCTAACCTGGTTTGCGATTCGAAGAGAGAGTCCAAACATGAACCGAATTGCGAGTAGAACCTCCATTTGTGTCTGAGAATCGAATTATGAGCAGAACCTAGGGCTTTTGGGAGAATCGAATTGCGAGCATAACCTAGGGATTTTGGAAGAATTGAATTGCGAACAGAACCTTGGACTCTTGGGAGAAACGAATTGCAGAAGATTTTGGGGGAAAAACACGAGAGAAATGAAATTAAAGGAGGTTAATTAGGCAGAGAATGAAGCCGCTAAATGGATTGTATTCATGGCGGTTGATGCAAGGGTCACAATAATTGTTCATTTGCGGCCGTTGCAAGGAAACGCCACAAAATAACTGCCGCAAAGAACCGGTTTTTTTGTAGTGAAGGTGATCTAGAATATTTTTCCAAGCCTACTGTCACCTATGTGTTCTAGGGATCAATGCTAAAGACCTTATTCCATGTATCAAATTTGTTTTAACTTTCAACATCTTCGATGAAACAATTTACCATTGCTGCATGTGTACCTGCTTCAAAAAATATGTTCCACATGTACAGTGGCATCAGCTTCAGACCTCTGTGGATTCCATCTCTTAGCTTGGTAAGGACGTTGAGTTCACTTTCACTTAAGTGTTCATAATTATCCATTAGGAAGCTGTTGGCTGAGCCTAACTCACCAAGCATGTTGTCATGTGTATTTGTACCTTCCTCCACGTGTTCATTGCATTTATGGGACATTTAAGATCACTTTCCTTCTCTATCCGTGCACCCTGACTATCACAGCCCCATTCTAACTCTAAGTCCTTAATTTATTCTTTGTTCTTCAAGTTAGCCTCGTAAGCACCCATTCCAACTCTGGTTTCTACTTTAGGAACCTATTTTGATACTCTAATATGTTTTCCCCTTTCCTACTTTTGACTTTTGACTTTTTTAATCGATTAAATACCAATGTTTGTTTGGCCATTATAATCTAATTTCCTTTTCATTTTCCCCCCATCAAATTCCATAATTTTAATCCTAAGGAAACTATATTGATGTTGATGAAGTGGAAACCAACACCTGTTACTTAATGCTATAAGGATTATCATCCAAATGATTTTCTTGTGTAATTGTAGATGTTGGTATTGTTATGCTTTAAATTAAGCATTTAGATTTATTTGTGTTACTATACTATATGGGCATCTTTTATGTATTCTGCTATATATTCTTGTTAATGGCTATTGGCTAATGCTTCTTAATTATTTCTCTTGCTTTTCATTTGAGGCTTGATATGCTAGGTTGGTTTGCTTTTGCATTGGATGATCTTCAGCTTTGTCTGACCTACTGCCAATAAGTTTGAGTTTGTTTTTCTTTCAGAAAAATAAAAAGCTTTGTTCTTCAGAAAGGATTCCAGATCTTATAGAACTAGACAGGCCAGGTTCCTTAACATTCACCCTTGTAATTATTTGGGCAAATTGTTGTCTTAAAGCTAATGATTTTAATTTCACTAGGGGTCGTGTCACATTCAAATTTTCTTCCATCCTACATTTATGCAATGCTTAAGACTTACTACTGTTAGCACATGCAATGGACTTCACCAATTAGATAAAAGATTTGTTATAGTGGGTTTGTTATTGCTGCCACTCATGACAGGGTCCTACTAGTTTGATATAAATTACAATGCCATTAATGGTTTTATTCCATTTGGCCATAAGGATTGTTCCAACATTTTGCTTGCTATGTGATCTGTACAAACTGATTATTTCAAGCATTCATTGGACTTTTTGCAATAAATATGATGTTTTGGTTTGAGAAGATATATGGTTAGGTTCCCCTCTACACAGTCTGATTCAAGTTCCTCTAATTACCCTTTTGCAAATGTGTAACCTTTTCACCTTTGATGGCCAATGGCATCTTGACAAATTCAAAAGGGGTGACATGGTGGGAAATCTTATTTTCGAAGAATTTGGGTTTCTGACACCCTTTAAACTAGATTGCATAACTTTTCCTACATATGTCTATTTTGCATGAAACCTGTTGTATACTCCAATTTGTTGTAAACTTTTCTTTTCATTCTTGTAGCTCGCAACCAAAGAAAACATTGAAGATCCTACAAAAGCTTAAATGTTTGTTGCAACTCGCACAAGTAGCAAAGGGAAGCAAGTTGACTAAGAAACACAAGCTACAATTGTAAGCTTTTCAAGTGTGTTATTATTATTATTATAGTTAATGTTAGTATTAATGTTATTATTAATTTTTCTTTTTAACAGTATGAACTTCAGAATCACCAAAACTCAGGGGAAACTGATGAGATTGCATTTCATGCAGTGTTTGCAAAGGAGTAGGCAGGACAAGTTCGATGCTATGGTAGATCAAGTATAGCAAGTTACCTTAAAAGAGATGGAGAAATCAGCAAAATCAAACATCAACATGCTGAGGAAGTCGTATCTTTGAAAAGTGACATTCAAGAAATGAAGGAAAAGATGCAAGGATTACGACATCTTGCAAAAGTATTGGTGTAGTAGAACAACCTTGGATTGAGCAGTGAAGATTTGGTAGCCTTACTACGATCTACCCAATCCCCTCCCCCTGATGCGAATAGTGCACGAGGTGTGACATGCCAATGTCTTCCACATTCGTCTGGATCAACTCATGTTCCGGACCATGAAAAGGTATCTTCTTGCATTATTTATGCTTAAATTAAATATCATAAATGCAATTGTGTAGAGGTTGCTTATGCCATTTTTTGATCTCAGAGATAGAATTGATCTAGTTTGCACATGGCATACTAGGTGCTTGCTGCAATATCTTGGTCTTTTGGGCCTACTCTGTTTGAGGAGGGTGATGGTGGTGAATATGTGGAGGAGTTGTTGGTGCTAGCAGTTTCATTATTATTTTTTTGCCATTGTTACTTAGAATCAGAATGTTTCTGGGGTAGAATATAGGTAGCATATAGAGGAGTCAAATGTAGGGAGATATAGGGATAGGATTGTTGAGTAGAAAAATAGCACATGGGTAGGCTTTTGTAGTGACGGATACACTTTCATATAGCCTGTGTTTATTTTTGTTTTATATTTAATTATCGATTTGCCATAAGTCTGATGCTTCCGATTTTTCACGTAAATGTTAGGGATGTTAGTTGACTTGCACATTATGATGTTGATGTCTATTTTGGGACTTAAACTTTGAGCTTTGTATGAATTCTGCATTTACTATTTGCAATATTTAAAGGCTATTTTACTTGGGGGCAAAGTGATGTTTTACTGTTTTATGTGCACAGACATCATGATTGTGTGAGGAGTAAGGAACAATTGGGTTGACAATGTGCATTTGCTATGAATATAGTATTTTACAAGCTAGGTGGATATGTCACGTGTGTAATCCTGTAGTGCTATAGCCGCCAAGTCACAGGACCACATTGTAATTTGAACTTGGTGATATATTTTTTACAACAATGGTAATTATACATATATGATGGTTGCTAGTGCTAGCAAGGTAATAACTAATAGTATATTACATTTGTCACACAAGCATGTGCACTATGTTTAAGGTACTTTATCCTTAGAGCAACTTAAATTATACATTGTAGCCTTTTCTAATTAGGAAAAAGAACTTGAAAGTTGGCCAAAATTTCATTAAATATCATTTTGCTGAACCAAATTTTTGCATATTCAAAGCCTGAGTAATTTAATTTGCTTCCTTTTTTTCTCAAGCTAGAATATTTAAATATGCAGAATTATTGCCAATCCTTTAATTTCATTGAAATGTGCAGGAGAATTTGGGTGATGCATTTGGAGCTCATGACAATAGAGCTATGTTTGATAGCTAGATGATGGTGTTTCCTACATTATGAAACTATATACATTTGTTTTGGATAAGTTCATTGCTAGTACTTGGAATAATTTGTGGTATTAGTTATTAGTACTTTTGGTTAAGTTCATTGCTAGTATATATATATACATTGGATTTTATGCTTAACCAATGAATGTCAGATTATTTTATTATTATTACGAAGTTCAATTAAATAAAATCATAGTTCATGAAAAACAATTTGGAAGATAATTGATGACACTAAAAATTAAAAAAGACGTAATACATTTAATACGTTCACAAATTTTATAAGATGCCCGTGGTAATAGAAGAAATATTTTCAAAGCCATAAAAACTGTTGCCTATAGTGAACAAGAAGGCAACACTTTTTCTGACGTGGTAAAATGAACCACGCTTAAAAAGAGTGGCTATAGATTAAAGGGAAAGCATTGCATTTTTCCTAACAAAGTGTTGCCTAAAGTTAATCAATGGCAACGTTTTTAGAATGTAACCATAATGACAACGCCTCAAAAGCATGGTTGTAGAGTATAGACAAAACGTTGACCTATGGTTTCCTAAGCATTGCCTATAGTTAATCATAAGGCAACACTTTATACGCATACCAATGAAAACAACGCTTTGAAAGCGTTGCCAAAAGTTATGGGTAAAAGCGTTCCTTTTATGAAACTAAAGGCAACACTTTTTGTATATTGTATCCATTGCCTCAAGAAAAGCGTTGCCTTAGGAAAATGATACACTTTATTTGGCCACTCCATAATAAGCATTGTCTAATGTTCAAAAGTGTGGCCTTTGGCCTAAGGCTACGCTTTTGTTAGTTATAGGCAATGCTTTTTAAGGGTTCCCATAGGCTAAACTTGTTGTAGTGTCTATGTAAAACCTGCAGAGGCTTAAGAGAATTAACAATAATCTAAGGGCAAACTTGTATTTTTCACTCTCTGATTCTCAGGCCCTCACATTCTAGACTTTTCAGTTTTTTCTCTAGTTCTTTTCTCTTATTCCTCAAGCTTATTTGGACTGAAGCCATGGAAGGCTGACTCTGAGATTAATCTAAGGTTCTTGAAGGAATTCTAGTTTGACCATGAGACCTTGTAGTGTATTTCAAATTTGAGTTTAATTGAACTTTTTCTTCTTCTTTTAATTATGATATTGAACTCCATGAATCGAGATCTCATTGTGTGTTCTTGATTGATAATTGTAATGAGATTTTGATTAATCAATCGTAGGTTCATCATCTGAATTGAAGAGAATAGGTTTGCAGATTTGTTACCTAAGTTAATTGAATTCCTGATTTTAAATTAGCATCGATTAACATGAATTATGCGATTACAGATTTGTGTATATTTTGTTAGTTAAATTCTAGGTGATGCTAAATACCCTTCATTAAATTGTGTTTCTTGATTCCTAGTTGTTTATTGTTACTTCTATATCTACCTTAACTCCCCAATATTTGTAATTATAAAGATTACTTAATTCAATTGTTTTAATAAAAAAAATATAGATTCTTAATTATCCCAATTCATTTTGTCTATGCCATTTGTTTTCATCTTCTTTTCTATAAAATGTGTGAGACTCGGATTTTTAATAACAAAATGACAATAAAACAATTTTTAAAAAATTACAGTGAAAAATAAAATTAAGGGAGAAAATATGTATGTGACTAAAATCTATTTTCCTATTGTGAAGATAGCTTAGAGGTTCAATTGAATTCGTATATTCCCACGATGTTTTCAAGTATGACTCCTCGTGTACTCTTCGTACGCTCTATATGAAAAAGAAATATAAACCATAATTGAAATTTTTATTTACTAATTCTAATCATATCTAACTTGTAAGAAGCAAATTATTAAGAAGATATGGCATCCAAAAAGGCGATTGCAGAGAGGGCGAGTGATTTAGCATGGTGGGATAATTAGGTACGTGTAGGAGTTTAGAATTATAAAAAAGCATTTTTGTTTAAAAAAATAGCTTATTACTATAATGAATAATAAGGGGTTTGAGTATAAATATAAGTGTGAATAGATAATTAGTTTAACTAGATTTAAGAAAATAAGAACCATTATTTAATGAAGCATATTTTAAGAAAATTTGGTGATCATTAGAAACTTCTTGTCATGCACTGCGTTATTTTGCTATATTAGTAAGATTGAGTTAATTAACATAGCTTGTTTATGTGATGGGATTAATTTTCATGTATATATATATCATCATTACTTATTTAAGTTTTTTTTGTTTCATTTCACTTGTTTCACATTACGTTTAATCGTTTTCTTATATAGTTTTCTGTATGGCCTTTTATTTTTCATTTGTTTATTTTATGATTTTACTTTTGATGTTTTACTTAATACCATTGTTCCTAAATATTGTACCTGTGCAGTTTTTATATATATATCTTCATCTATAGTTTGAGGAGTGAGTATTTTGGTGAGTATTTTATTTGGTTACATTTAATCCTTTTTCGTTTGCTTAAAAGAAAAAAACTGAAAAGAACTTGATTAGTTACGGGGAGAAAGGAAGAGGGAGAGAGAGAGAGAGAGAGAGAGAAAGAGAGTGTAAGAAGATAGAAAGAAAGATAACAGAAAAAAAACATTTAAAAAAAATAGAAGGAAGAATTAGTGATTAAAAGGTGAGAATCCGCAGGATTTAGTGACGGAGGAGAGAGAAGAAATGCTGAATGGAAAAAGGAAGCGAGAGAAGAGAAAATAAATTTTGTAAATTAATTTTTATTTTTGATTAATTTGTTTATTGTTGCCATTGTTTTGTTTATTTTATGGGGTATTTTAAATATGCTTAGGTTATCATTAATTTACACAATTAACTTTAGGATAACTGTCTTAAGATGAATGTATCAAGAATGCTATAGAGTTAAGTTTCCATCTTTTCATGTGTATAAACAGATTCTCAAACTTAACTTTGATTCACAAGCTAGTTTTTAAATATTTTAGAAGGTTTTCCTTTTCTAATTTTTCCCTAATCAAACAAAATTGGTGGCAATACCTTTGAATTTATTTTTTAAAATTCAATTTGCACGCTCGTTGAAAAGCATCACCAATCCAAGACAATTGCGAAAATTATACCGTTGATTGAGTCAACTAACAATAATTGCAATGCTCCAAGATGGTGAATGTAAAAAATATGTTTGACATTAACAAATTTGTTAATGACATGAAAATATGTGATTTTGGAGAGGATGATGAATGTCAAAAATATGTCTGATACTCACAAATGTGTTGTTGACATGAAGTATGTAATTTTTGGCATAAGGATAATTTTTGTCAAAAATGTGTCCAACCCTAACAAATATGTTGGTGGTTTAAAGAATGTGATTGTAAAAAATGTGTCTAAATTTGGCAAATAATACGGGTTGGATGTTACTTAGTATCAAAATTGGGTTTTGTTAAAACTAGTGGTAGAAGGCGACTCGGCGCCAACATTTTGTGAAGTTTCTTGGAAGATAGTCTTGGATTCATTGACAGGGTATTGACAGTTACAGTCTTGTTTAAATTCAAGAAAGGGATAAGTTTGGTGACTTGGTTAAACACATGTATCAATTAGATACGCTACACTTGTCCCACAGTTGTCTGAAACTTATGAATTAAGTAGTTATTACTTTGTCTATAAATAGCTTTGCAATCATTTGTAAGGGGTTGATTCTTGAATATATCCTAACATCATAAAGTCACACTTACGGCCAACAGATTACTGAATTAAACTCAAGTATGCATTCCACTTTCAATTTCATGTAATCTCAATTCAACGCAATTTATTCTTCAATTGTGTTCTTCATTGATTTTAGTCATGCTTCTTTATGGACGAATTCATTTAATTTCCTTGACCTTTTAGTTTAATGCACATTTACAATATCACATTTCCGCCACTGTGCATTTTATTAACGCACATTTACGCCACTGTTCATTATTCACAGGAATTAAATTATTAATCCCACACAGGAGAATTGTAGAAGAGTCACATCGTTATAGCTTGTAAGAAATATGGAGGAAAGCGCCTACGTTGAATCTGAAATCGGAATGAAATTGGTGTTAAATGATATTTTGGTATCAAAACCCATTAACATAATGAAATCAGAATATGCCTCACTGTCACCTATAAGAACTGATTTGTGTTAATGCTTTGTTGTCCATTATCGTCTCTCTCCTTCCACGAGCAAGAATATATTGCCAGACCCTAATTGTTCTGGCTGCATATTGATATGTTTCGTATCGCAAGTGCACGATTTCGTCAAGTAGTAAAAATATCGATCCACGGGGACTTGGATTATGATTAACAATTACCCTTAATTGTGATTAACTAGGTGAAACCAATGTTATAAAATTGTGGTGATAGAACAAGATCATAGAAACTAAAATCTGTAAATAAATAAGAATCACAATTTTTGGAATGAATGCAGAAGAACAATGTAGAGAAATCTGGTCTTTAAGGAATCTAGGATATGGGTTCACCACGATGGTAATTAACAAGTCTGTAATCTTATCAACTCTGCAGAAAACTTGTAGCTACTCTTGTGAAGTTCCTACAAGACCAAGCTCTTCCCTCAACCCTAATGACTTGCCTTTTATACATTACCAACTCTCCCCTCTCTACCCTAATTCTTTTCAGGCAAGAAGGGAAGGAAATGGGCTGCCTCCAAGGCTTTTTTCGCACTTGCTGATGTAGCAGGCTGCCAACCACGGCCGTGGTTGATTCTGACTTAGAAATTTCGTGCACTGATGGCCAACCACGGCCGTGGTGGCCACCACGGCCTGGCCGTGGTTGGCTCTGCCCATCAAGCATCTTAGGGAATTTGTCAAAGTGTCCAACATCAAACTTGTAGCCCTGTGTCTTAGCTTTCCATAGCAACCGGAATCACCTCAAAAGGACCTCTGTAGCTCAAGTTATGCTCAAATTACTCCTCAGGGGTCCAGCTGATTTTGATATCTCAGTATCTCTTCAGGGTAGTTCTGTTTTAGCTCCTCCAAGCTTCAATGTTGCACCATTCCTGTAATTGAACATAAACACACCGCATTTCTCCGAACTAAAACTAAAACGGAGGATTAAGTGAATAAATGTACTAAAAAGATAATAAAATGTATGCAAGTTAAACTCAAAATGACATGAAGAATCACACACATCGCATATTCGCAACTACGATTTTATTGCTTGCTTGCTTATTGTAGCTTGTTTTCTTCTGTTCTAATTCTTTCTTTGGGAAAAAGTAAAAAGTAGTACAAACTACAATTCTTCAGCTATATCTATATTAATTATTTTACAAACAAGTTGTTTAATGATTTTGTTTGTTTCTAATTTATATTGTCATGTAATTGTGGTTGTATAATATTTTAAAATGTTTTAGTGTAATATGAAAATCGGCCAATTCTTCTAACAAAAAGCTATAGCTCAAGTATTAACAAGTTGTCTAGGAGATTACTTGATTGCTAAGCCACTATACCTGCACATCTAGCCTATTGTCTACCTCCTCATATATGCACTAGATTTTAGACTTTCTTTAAATATAAAAAATCCATTTTTTTGTAAAAAAGAATTCAGTTGATTCTTTACATAAGATTTAATTTATTAAATAATTTAGAGATCGATCTAGATGTCTCCACTCTTCAAATTAAAATAATAATTTTTTTAGCACACAATTTCGATGTGCCTACATAATTTACCTACCCTTGTCCAGAGAATTATACAATATATAGGCGTTAAAAATATATTTAAAATATATTATTGAGTATTATTTTAATTAATAACTTCATTTTTAAGATTAGTTAGTAGTTTAGTTGATAAAAATCTTTTTCCTGTTGATTTGAGTTGAACTAGTTTTCGTATCAATACAACTGAACAATTCGATCAACTAAATATAATGCGATCTTACTTTGATCCTCCTGGTCTCTAATGTTCAATCAGATATATTTAATTTCATAGAGAAAGATATAAAAAAATTATTAATCTCTTCGAAAGGGAGAAGTAGCTGGCACCACATGTGGAGGAGATTCGACGATATATATATGTCGATCCATTTTGTCTTTTTGTGTTATTTACATTTGTTAATGGAAAATAATTCACAATGCAACTAACAGATTAGTAAAACAAAATCCTTACCAAGTGTTTGGAGTAAAAAATAGATATTTCATCAAAGGGTTGAGCAGATGAAATATGTACAAAATACAACACTAAAAAAAAAGTGGAAGATAGTGGCGGTTTTATTGCAGCGGTTCACTGATACCGCCACTATCGTCTCAATCTTGTGGTAGTCATGGTAATCGCCGGAAGTTAATTTTTTAACCGCGATTTAATTACATATGTGGCGGTTTTGGTGTGTTTCACGGTGGTTACACATAAAAAAAAGAGCTAGGTTTGTCTAATATCTCAAATAGTTAGTCTCGAAGCTTTTTCCCTGAATCCTCCGTGAAAGCTTTTGCATCTCATTTTCAACCATTGACATTTGCTTCACCCTCATCCTCTTAGAGTTTTTGCCTCTCGTTTTCAACCTTTAAGGTTTGCTTCACCATCAACCACTTGGAGCTTTTGCCATTGATGTTTGCTTCCACCTTCGAAATAGCAGAGGAGATTCTCCATTGACGCTAGGTTAGCAGATCCTGAAATTTCTAGATTTCTCTATTGTTCTCCATTTTGCTAAGATGATATTTAATGTGCAGTTTTGATTAATGTGCAATTTTAGGTTCAAATTTCATTAAGATATATTTGGCCCTTTTTGTAACCTAAATTCGATTAGAAAAAATTCTCTGCATAATTTTTTTGCTTCATGTTGATGCTACGAGCATCTAGTTCAAGCAAAAGATTCGAAGGTTGAAGATGAAGTTTGAGATCAATGCAGTAGATGTAGTAGCAGTAGTTGTCATGGCCTTGTGATGCCCAGGTACATCCTGATATGTTGTTTGTAACACCCCTAAATATCATGTATTCTGACTTAGCTAAATTCTTTGAATATGTTGTATGTTCTGTTACAGAAATGGTGATAGATTGAGTTAGAATAAGTATTTTGAGATTCTGGCTATACTGGGGAACTCGGTAGAACCTAAGGAAGAAATAGGTGAAATCTAAACTGTCACATTTACTCTGGCTAACTTAAGACCTACTGGTAAATTTGATTTTCTTCAGGACCTATTGGGAATTCTTAGAAATTACAAAGGTATTTTAGTCTTTTTACGTCCTCAGTGGCAATTTTGTGATTCTTCCTTTAAGTGAGGGGAAAATTAGACATTTCAATTTCCCCTCCCTCTTGAAATAGGAAACCGACCCCCTTGGATGACACAAGGTCATTTTCCCCAAAACTAAAGACAAGTCTCCATAGCTAAGCTTGCTTCAAGCTTTCAAGGTCCAAAAGTAAGTATTTTTATTCATTCTTTGGCTTAGGTTATTTGATGGTTATTGATCACTATGATCTCTTCTTCAATCCTATGGTATTAGTTTCTTGAGAAACTCATTTTCATCTCTAAGAATCAAGAACACAAATTCTAAAGTTCTTGTATGATTTGGTTGTTTTAAAGGGAGTTGAAGAGGAAGTTTTCATAAGGATTTTGGTTGGTTTGATATCACCTCAAGCCTAATTCTTGTCCTAAATCATTGCTAGGTGAGTGTGGGTTGATTTGTGATATGGTATGGTGTTATTTAGGGTGTGAGTGTAAGTCTTGAAGATGAGAACTTCTATGTGTTAAGGTTGTTTTGAATGTTTGGATTGTTACTTGTATTCAATGGTATGGATGTATGAGAATGATTGGATTTACTACTTGTTATTCAATGAAAGGAATGAATGAATGGATGAATGAATGAAGTTTAATATAAGAGGTATATGATTAAAACTTGATTTTTATGACTGTGAATCGATTCACAAGATGTGTGAATAGATTCACAGACTTGTGAATAGCACTGTGAACCCATAAATAGCATTATGAATAGATTCACAATAGTATGTGAATAGATTCACAAACCCATGAATAGTATTGTGAATAAATTCACAATATTGTGTGAATAGATTCACTAAGAGATTCATTGTATAAATTCACATAGGCTTAAAATGATAACTTAGTACAATGAAGGGATGTGTAACTAGGTGAAAGTGATTGAGGGGATTGAGTATAATGCTTGTGTTGTTTAAATCTTGTATTGATTAAATGTGATGTTATTATGATATTATGATTGAGCATGATATGAATATGAAAGCATTGCATTGCATAGTGAGATGGCCTAACCGAAAGGGGTTAGTGTACAATATGTGAGAGATTACCTAACTGGAAGGGGTTAGATGAAAGAATAAGCGGTGCATAATTACTTGCATTGCATAGTGAGATGGCCTAACCGGAAGGGGTTAGTGTACAATACTTGAGGGGTGCCTAACCTACGGGGTTAGATGGAAACGGAATGACATAAAACATTGCATATTGCATATTGCGAGGGCCTAACCGGAAGGGGTTAGTGCACAACATGAGGAGTGGAGAAAGAAAAAGTGTGAAGAAAATGTGTTAACATCATGTGCATTCATAATCTCATTGCATATGTTGGTTTAATATTACTTGATATATTGAATTGTGTGTATGCTTCCATTCTAATTACATGCATACTTTATATACAAGTTTTATTCACATTCACTGGGAAGTTGTTCTCACCCCCTCTTTCTCAGATTCGCTGGAACACCCTGGACCCTCTACGGGTTAAGTATGGAGGATTCTATGATACTTGTATTTTGGTGGAGTGAGCTCCATTATGTAATTATAATATGATGTGTATTATATATTACTCTGATGTAGATGTGACAATGAAACTGATCAACTACTGTTGAAGTTATCAATTTTGTTAATATTTTAGTGTGCTCAGTCAAGATAGTGTCTAGTATACACTTATATAATATACGTACTCTGATAATATTTTGAATGAGATAATGTTTTGAATGAGATCGGAGATCTCTTGTTGATATATATATATATATATATATATATATATGTATTCTAGTTGGTTTGAATGATTGTTTAGAATCCGCTGTTTATTTAGGACGTTTGGGAACATACGAGAAACAAAGGAAACGCTGCCGAATTTTATATGTAATAAAGAAAAAAAAATATTCCACGTAAGACTTATGAGTAGTAAATAATAGGTCTTACATTGTTACCTTTTCTTCCTTTTGCCAAATTTCCTTGGTTTGGTATTTATTTGCATATCATTGTTGTTTGGAATCATCATTGATCCCTCGTGAATGCTGCATTATACACTTGCAAGCAGTTCGTCGATACGACTCTGTATCTATCTTGTGTTTTACAATTTGCATTGTTGTTGCCTTTTTTATGGCAGCGAAGGTAAATATATAGTGCTTTGGTGACTATTTAAGTAAGATTTGGGTTTGTTGTGAAGAGGGGAATGGAGTTAATTGGAACATCCAAGAGGGCAGGTTTAGAAAAATAGTTAACTACTTCAATTAACTATCAACTACTTCAACAAATAACGAATTCTGTTGATTAGTTGGCCTAGTTGGCTTCTCTGCTGATCTGGCAGCTGATTTGGTAGCTGACTTGGCTACTGAGTTGGTATGACCAGTGATAGACTGCCCTTAGAACTAGTCAACAACTAGATATGTATTTAATATCAACACCTTGACTAAGAAAAATTGGTTTTGTAAATATAAAATTTAATTAAATATTTTAATTGTGAAAAAAAGAAGAAGATAAGAATAGAGAAATATACAATTGAGATGAAAGTAAAGGGAAGTTGTCTTTTGAAATGGGGCTTTCTCATACATAGAAACTGGACCCTTCAAGTCAGGTTAGGTAAATATATAGTGCTTTGGTGACTATTTAAGTGTGTAAATGAATTTGAAGCCAGAAATTATATGTCCTATTAATCAAATTGTAAAGCTTCAATACTGGACAGACAAAAAATGTTCGACAAATCTACATATTAATTAGCACCTAAGGATGAAAACATTCTAGATCTCAGTTGGCTTCCACTAGGAAAACTATTAAAGTTATATAAGATGAACTAACAGAAACTCATTTTTCCTTTTAACAACTGTCACAACAGTCCCGAAAGAGGCCCTCGCGACGAGCGTGACAACTAAAATTTTTTTAAAAATAATTTTTCAAAGGAGTCGTTACCAATTTTATTTGGTTAGGAAAAAATTAGAAAAACCCTTTTAAAATGTTTAAAAACTAGTCTATGCATTAAAGTTAGATTCGGGAGTCTGTTTATGCACAGGGAAAGGTGAAAACTTATTCTCCTAAAACGGTTATCTTCAAGTTAATTGTGCGAATTAATAATAACCTAAACATATTTAATTTACCCAAAAAATAAATAAGCAATAACACCAATAAGAAAACAAGTGAATTAATAATTGAATCACAATAAATATTAAAATATTTACAAGCAATAGAGAAAATATTGATAAAAATGAATTAAAATATTAAAGTATTTACAAATAGAGTGATAATAAGAAGTCAAGATCAAATATTAAATTATAAAAATTTACAAATTTAGGGAGAAATAAAGATTGAAATCAAATTACAATATTTACATGTTTGAGAAGATCAAAATATTTACAAGTTGGAAAATTATCAAAGGCTAAATTAAAAATGTTTATAAACTCAGAAGAAAATAAAGATAAAAAATTAAAGAAAATATTTATAATTTTAGCTTGCTGTGAGTGCCTACGTATCCCCTAAGTGCAATGGGAAACTCAAAGTCATATAGTTCTTTTATAAAATAATTGTGTGTAAGCAAATTTTAAATAAAGAAATACGTATTTTACAAAATAAAAAGCAAAGGAAACCAAATAAATTTCTGAATTAAAACCAATGAAAATACACAAATGATAATCTAACAAATACCTAAAGAAAAGTTAAAATACTGCAAGAGTTGACCTGTAACACCCCAAAATTTCCACTTATATTATATATGTTATTTTCTTTGATTTATGTGAGTTCAATTAAATCAAAGTTTAACTGAACTTAACCTTATAAGTCGATTTTAGACTATTTCAGAAAATAAAATAAAATAATTTTGAGGAATTTTCTTGAATAAATGGAAGTTCAGATTTCAAATCCGTCAACAGATTTGATCATTTTCCATTTTTAGGGATTTTATGAGCTAATAAAATTTCTGAGTGATTTTGGGTACATCCTATTGTCCATTGGACAATAGATACTGATCTTTGTCCATCGGATAAAACTTACTAATAAAAATCTTGAGGAAATATCTCTAGGTAATTAATGGCCTTGGGGACTCATGGGGGGTGAGTCATGGTGAATCACCATGGCATTAAATGAAAGGAAGAAGCAAAATGGAAGACCATCACCTTACCTTGAAGAGGCCGGCCACCCTAGGGAAAAAAATCTCCAAATTTAATTCTCATTTCATCCTAAATTTCTTCTATAAATAGCACTTGATTCATTCATAACCTTCACACCAAATATCCTTCCTTCTTTCTCTCTAAAAACCCCACGGCCAAGCTCTCCATAGCCACGGCCTTGATCCTTTAATTCCCTTCCCAAACCTTTGTTAACATTTCAAGCTTAGTTCTAGCATCTTGATAGTATTTAGAGAGTTTTTCTAGTTAGAAATTTCTCAAGAAGAAGCTTTGAGGTTGAAGAAATCCTAAGGTGAAAGTTCTTTCCTTTCACTTTTTAAATTCTATTTCAAGGTCTTAGATCATTGGGTTAGTCCATGATCAATCTTAGAATGTGTTATGATGTTTGAAGTGATATGTATTTATGTTTCTTTGTTATGTTGTATTGGTAGAAGTCAAGAAGCTAAGTATTGTTGAAGAAGCTTGACTCAAGAACTAAGGTAAGGGGGAGTTTTCTCTATCAACCAATATTATGGTATAAAATAGCTTGTTGTATGTTGGTGAAACAGTGACTAGTAATATGTTTCATATTGCTTGATTAAAATCTTTTATGATTGAGATTCATGTTTATGTTATATTTGACACTTGTTTTCATACTTTGTTTAAATTATGTGTCTTACAATTTTCTTAAAAGATGACATAAATTTGTGATAGATAGATATGTCTAGAGCATTGATGTGGTAAATCAGAACGCAAGTATACGTTATCGCAAATCAAGTAATATAATAGTAAGAAAGTATCGAACCCACATGGATTAATTCTAAATTTAACTATCTATTAAAAGTTTACAAAACTCAATCTTATTTAAACAACTTAATAAGAGGAAGTGTTATGAAAGATTAAAAATTAAAGTAAACAAGAAGAAGAATTTAATGATCAAATTTAACCAAGCCTAGGTTTGCAATTATTCCTCACACTTTACTTGATTCTTTTACTTCTATCTAAGATCAATTAATTATCTGAATTGTTAACTAGAAATCCTTAATTTATCTATAAGCCTCTTTCGATGGTCAAATAGAAATATCCTTAATTAATGATAAACTATATGTCTATGTCTATCAAATAATCAAGAATTCATTAAGTTCCGATTTCATTAATGGTTACATATGTCATATAGGTATATGTCTATCCTATATAAACTCAAGGCTTTCGCACAAAGATCATATGTTATCTTACATAGATCTAAAACCAAAATCTCTTTGTCAAGTTGCTTAAGGTTTATTAATTCAATTTAATTAATGGCCAATTAATTAAAAGCATTAAGAACAAGTAAGATAAACAATTCAAAATAATCAACCTACTCTTGGATATGATAAACGAATCAAATTACGTGTGAGTTCAAATTGCAATCCTAGTATAGAAATTTAGCTACTCATTATATTAAAGGAAACAAAAGAACAAGTGAAAAGCATGATAGAAATGAAAGTGGTTGCTAGTATTAACAAGAACACAACGGGGCTAGAGTTTCGGGATTTACTTTAAACAAATTGGAAGATCTAACCTTGAAATCAAAGTATAAATCTCACAATTTATGAAAGCTTCACCCCTAACTCTAGGAAGAACCTTAACTAGACATCAAGATGAAGAAACTTGAATAAGATGAAGATTATATTATACAAACTACAAGAGCTTTGGGATTTACTTTAGACAAATTGCAAGAATTAACCTTGAAATCAAAGTATAAATCTCACAATTTATCAAAGTTTCACCCCTAACTCAAACTACAATGAGAGAATTCAGAAATGGGATGCCCTTAAGTGTGGCAAATGCCTTCCTTTTATAGGCAAAGGTTAGAACTATTCAATTACAATTTTGTCAAATCTCTTTGCACATGGGTTGAAATTTCAGCTCCGAAGATTACCAAATTCGTCATTGCTCCTGTCATAATTTGGAAATCTTCTCTTCATGAAAGTTGTAGCACATGCAGTCTTGAAAAACATGTCAAACATTCAGCCAGATCTAACGGTTGGATCTTGAGCTCTGACCATTTTTCCGAAACTACTCAGATTATATCAATAATGACAGCCACCAACTTGTTGCCTAATTTTGACCCACTTCCGATGCTAATCTGGAAATCTTCATTTCATGAAAGTCATAAACAATGATGTCATGAATGACATATCAAAATTTCAGCTTCATCCAATGGTTAGATCTTGAGAAATCACCAAATAACCGAGTATAGGTTTGAGCATGAATTTTCTGATTTGTCCTGAATTTGATGTAACCCAAAATTCACTGAGTTTAGGTCTTCATTTCTCTTCTGTTTGAGCTATACTGATATCAACATCTAAGTTCATGATATTTTGGTTCAACAACTGCTTTGAATAGTCCTTCGGGTGTTCTGCTCAATTTGTAACAACATAATCAATATATGAGGAATTATGCAATTTTCACTTCATATATGCAATAATTTCATAAGAATAGACCAATGAGAGGTGCTAAATTATGCATATAAAATATGTTTATCAAGCATGCATATATATATATTTAGTTTGATATATAGATTTCTTTAAAAGTTATGCTATTTAAATTATTAGTATTTTCGAAAATATAGAGAAATTAATTTAGAGATATTTGGCACTTTAAATTAAATGTTTTGGTTATGGAAAAGAATTATTTTAATGAGTTTCATATTTACTTAGAATAATTCTTGAAATTTTCAAAAATATGAGGATAAAGAGTTTTATTAATATTTATCATTTTAAAGAATATTTTTGCATATGGAAAGAATTCTTGAGAATTTATTTTAAGATTTAAATATTATTGTTTACTTATTTTATAGTGAGAAAGTGAAGATAAACTTGAAAATAATTTATTTAGTATGAAATAAATTAGTTTTTGTGAAAAATACCCTACGCGATTGAAAATTTACAGAAAATGGGTTACACGATTGAAAATTTACAGAAAACACTTTATACGACAGAAAAACGATTTTTATAGCTTACCCAATTGAATTTTTACGGAAAAAACTTTACGCAACTTGAAAACCGTAACAGATGTGTTACATGATTTTATACATTATTTTGTAATACCATATAATTGAGAAACAACGGTACTACTATCGGGCCGACGTAGACTGTATCTTAGATAGGATAGTTGACGTTATTCTTAAAGAAATGGTAGCTTGGATCTCGAAGGGGATGTATATATATATTCTGGGAATATTTATACTGTATATATATATATATATATATATATATATATATATATATATATATTAGTCTGTATGAGACATTGTTGTTGTAAGGCTTGGAGCATAGGAGATTGAGCTTACACCTTAGTGCTGGTGCGAATGGCCGAGTGAAGATCTTCAATGATCTTGGAGTCATTGGGGGTCCGGAAACTCCACAAGTGGCCGGCTGGGACTGTGCCGTGATATTATGATTGCAAAACACCGACGATCTCGACTATACACTAGTCCATTTAAGATTGGTGGAGAGTGTTCGCGTAAGCCGTATGCGCAAATGATTTGTTAGCACTTGTTGGCTAACTGATACGGAACATGTACTCCCAATCATTCTCTCCAACTTGTTGTGTTTAGCTCTATGGAATAGGAGTCATTTGTGTGCATCTGCATGGTCAGTTGCCACACTTGCATTATCAATTTGGACACTAAGGTTGGTATGTCATTTTATTTGTTTAAATATAACTTTATAAGTGGATTAAATGTTTATTGATTTGAATTAATATATGCTATTTGTATACGATTTTATTGGTATTTATGATGATGTGAGAATCTCATCCCCTTTTTTGTGAAAATTGTGTTTTGGCTATAAATTCAAAGATGGCTGGAAATGAATTCTTCGGGTTCATTATCGTGGACTTCCTTGAGGGACCAAAGATGGCATGTCGAGTTAACTGAAGATAGAGTTACCTACGTTGGTGAACTCACTATCACTCTACGGAGGACCTATGATGGGAATCCCGCGACAATGTTTTCCCTTTCAGCTTATGTTAAGTTGAATATGTCGTTTGGTGACATTTGGAATACCACTACCCATCGTACACCTTGCGTGAGATCAACAGTCTCTTCTGTGTGAACCCCGAGGTGGCGCTGTGCTCATCGGACTTCAGCTGTAAATGGAGGGAGGTTAGGTTATGTATATATGTTTAAAAACTAGTGTAAAATGATATGTAGTTATAAAATATATGACCTATGTGAATATTGTGAATATCTGTGTATAAATAGTATGTGAAAATGAACTTAAGAAAATAAAAACTATGTGGATATTAGTTGTATATTCTGTATCTATTTATACTACTACATCACTAGAAATGCAAAGAATGTTATGATAAGTTATTACAGAAAATTTGATTAGGAAACAGGTTAAAATATATATATATATGCCACTTAATTGAGGGTGTTACATGACCCACCAAGCCAAAGAAGATAACGAATCTTACTCAAAGCAAACACGTCATCATCACTTTTTTTTGTGTCTTTTCCATTTTTATCTATTCTTTTTTTGTCTTTATTATTTTATTTTAATATATATATATATATATATATATATATATATATATATATGGGGGCATATCTAGTGAGAGGAGTGGTTTATTGTGAGAGTGAGAGGAGCAAATCTTGACCATTGGATCATCCATGTATGGTCAAGATTAAAACATAAAGTCATGTGACTTTTTTAAGTGATCATGTGACCTTTAAGTAACATCTAATCTTGACCATACATAGATGATCCAATGATCAAGATTTGCTCCTCTCACTCTCATAATAAACTACTCCTCTCACTTGATATGCTCCCTATATATATATATATATATATATATATATATATATGACAACCCACCATAATAATGAAACAAATCCTAATATCACGGAACAAAATTAATGCTAATTGAAATACAAAATCAAACAAATCAATATATTAAAAAAATGTTACCAAATAATACGAAAAATCTTCAAACCAATAGAAAAGGACCTTAACTATTCCTAACAGTGCAGATATTTCATATGGAAATTAACCAAAGCAATGATTAGGTAGTTGATACCATGAAGTTGAGAAGAGTAGCATTTCACAGACCCATAGTACTTCACAAGAAAATCAAGTAGCACCCACGTCGGAAAGGCCAATAGCAAAACATTAAGGACAAAGGGAATAAATGGGGAATTGAAGCTTCTAAGCTGAACTCACTCACTGCACTAAGGATCTAATTAGTAACCATGAGAATATTTAATGATAAAAAATGCGACAACAGTATCCTATAAACATTGATACCCATGAACCAATGTTTTAAGAACTGGACCGGAGATCGAACCGGCGAGACCTCCGGGTCATGGTTCGATTGGTCGAACCGGTCGAACCTGTGGTCGAACCGGATGACGTAATAATTATAATTATAATTATATAAATAATTATTTATATACATATTCAATTAAAATAACCTTATTTTGAGAGGTAATAAGAATTTAAGAAAAAAATTAGGATTTAATCTTTATTTAAAAAAATAACTATAATTATTTCTTTTAAAAATATTCATTACTATGAAAATAATTATTAATTTTTTTTAAAATCAATTGTCCAACTTCATTAGTTCATTTTCCATCGCATAGATCTTAAAAAGCTACGTGAAATTGATATAAAATGCATTTAAATCGGACGAATAAGTAAAAAGTTATGACTTTTAGAAGATAGATGTCAAAAAAGATCTTAAAAAACTAATTTAAAAATCTGAAAAAGTAATAAAAAAATTCAAAAAAAGTAAAAAAAAGAAAAGATTGAACCGGCCGGTTTTCAAGAACCGGGTCCGGTTCATCCGGTTCGCCGGTTCAATCCGGTTCTTCCCGGTTCAATGGCCAAAACGGTTTTTAGGACGGACCGGACCGGCCAGGCACGCGGGTCACGGTCGGACCAGCCGGTCCGGTCCGGTTTTTCAAACATTGCCATGAACAAACTCGGTCCTAAAAAATAATCTAAACAACCATACAGTTAAAAAACTCCATCATCAATAGCAATGATGATAAGAAAGAGTCATCAACAGACAGCAAGATAAGAACTCACCTCAATCATAACTCGGCCTTTTCCTCAAGCAGGTAATGCACAGACGGTCAGATCCAAGGAAAAACCCCCCACTTTTAGACGCTGTTTTGGTATATCTGGCTGGCTCTCTCCTTTTCATTTTTCTTTTTGTATTTTTTTCTCCCCTTTTCTCTTGTTGCCCTAGCCTCCTTTGATGCTCCATCTTTTTCCCTTCACTTAAATATTTATAACAATAAATTAGGTTTTTTTGGAGTGAGACCGTAAGCTTATCTTCAATTTGGGCCTTTTATCACTTTTATTCTTTTTATTTAGACTAATGAGTTGTATCAAAATTAGGCCTAAAAATAATATTATAACTGAGGTGATCCATTATTTTTTCAACTGTCTTTCACAAATGATGAAAGAAAAAAGGTATTTTATTTTATTTTTTATTCTTTTATGTTATATTTTTTTAGTTTTAACTTTTACTTTCTTAGCCTGGTCAAAATTAAGTGTTGACAACAATAGATACCATTGCACCTATAATTGCAAATAACATGTTGACTCTGACCGTATACTCACAAATTTATGAAATAATCAAAGCATGTTAGGTTCATCCTCTGGGAAACCGAGGCAATTGACAAAGATTAAATGAAAATTCAAAAATCATGTTGATAGACAAGTAAATTAACATGACAACATAAAAGAGAGGAATACAAAGAGAACCTTAGAATCTCTTGAGATGGTCACCAAAAGCGACGTTTTGTGCCTGAAAATTGAGCACAGGAAAGATTTATCATTATGGTTAAAGGAGATGACTAAGACAGACACTTGTACTTAATTTATCCATTAAGAAAATTAGAGTAGTAATAATGAACACATTTGAGATTTCAACATGTCAGTTGAACTAAATATGCAAACCATTTCATATATATAATTTTTCCCCTATCAAGCACAGCAGTATTAGTCGACAAATATTATATCACTCACCTCTAAAAACACATTTGGAGTAACCAAATTACTTTGTATTTCGTCTCCTGATACTAATGTACAAATCACAGTTTTTAACCCATGAATTCAAGATATACAATTTATAAAAATACAAATTTATTAAAACTTTATAAACAGGTAAATTTCCAGTGAAATATATTTCTACCAGAAAAATCATGATCAGCCCAAATCAGTATTAAAAAAAATTTTAAAAATAAAAACTTCACCTAAAAATTCAACTTGAGAGGATAAATTTTCATTTTGGGGGGGGGGGGGTTCTAGGGAGGTCCTACTGGACCTAATAGGGAATGGAAAATGTGGATGTGGAGGACCGAAGCCCCACCATAAAGCCACAGCCCCCTAGTAAAGAGCATGAGAGATAAATTTTCTGTTTGTATAGTTGGATTTAGAAAACAGGAAAGTTCAGGCCAAGTGTATGTGTCTCTAAAACCAGCTAATCTGCTAGGTAGAGCATACAAGTGAAAATTAATTATAAGACACCTTAGTATTCTTCAATTTTAATCAATCATGCATCTGTCAACTTTGCCTATCGATAAGGCAAGAGATAAATCAACAGAGAGTATATAAAATTTTTATCTGATGGCCCTTCCTTCCCTTCAAGATTTAGAATAAAGGGTTAGATCATAAGTTTAAAATGCATAGCATGTCTACCTACTTGAGACCTAACTAGCCAAGAATAAAATCAAAAAGGGGTACAAGAATAATGCAATTAACTTTACCTAAAAGTTATCCAATATTTCTTTATCCTAACATAACATTGGTGATAGGAAAGTAAAGTAACAGTGAATTACTTCAACACAGGAACTCATACCCAGCAACTGACATTAAATTTATAGTGAATGGAGTCTTGACTCAACCCTTAGCATTTCCAACAGAATTATCTTTCTTGTTAATGGTTATCTAAGGCTCAAAAAATTCCCCAACAACATTCAAAATTATTTTCTAGTGATGCCTTTTTTACTTGGTTTCTTTCTAGTCTCTTTCTATCTCATAAAGTTTCTCTCTGAAATCTGAACTAATTGCTTCACACCTGTTTCTGAGACAGATTTTTAGGCAAATCAAAAAAGTAAGCTTTGGACAACATGCGCTAACTAGTACTGCATAACTTAATTTAAAAATGAGAGTTTAATTAGGTACTGCTTTTCTTTGTCTTAATTAATTTCTACTTTTGGGCAATGAGTAGTGAGCTGGAGTGGCAGTGAGCAGATCGCCAAGGCTAAGAGAGAAGGTTGATTGGAAACCCACAGAAATATGCATTTTTCTTTTATTTTGCTATTGCATTTTTTATTCGAACAGTGGAGGTAGCCCTTGATAATTTTGCTAGCTGTTTGTTTCTGTAATTTTGAATGAATCATGCTCTCGTCTCAATGAGAACCTTTATTGGATTAGTTTGATTCAAATGGCTGTTCAATTTCACATCCTCTGCATGTTATCAGTTATCACGACTCCTTTTAGGCTCTAGTTTTTGTGCAGGTAATTTGTTTGAATGCCAATTTCTGTCATCTCTTTTAGAATTTGGTAATATGTGATAATTACTGGATAATTCATAATTTGTTTGCTGTGAAATTTTAACTGTGTTGTGCTACTAAGAATGAGTGTATGAGTCTAAAATAATTTAGGGTTTGTGTATTGTTCCTTAGCAATAAAATTTGCAATTTTTTTGGTCTGTTCTTTTATTCAAAAGAATGCTTGATGCTATGGAATAATATGATCCATTCGGAAGTGCTTTCATGAGGTTTTACATTGGTATTTTGCAAGGAGTCTTGTCCATGTCCATACATTTTACTTTTGGGATCATATCTTGGTTGAGTCTTATAGGTGTACAAGATAGTTTGTCAATAACCACTTTATGATATATCTTTGGTGTTTATTCTTGAGTTGTCCATGGTAATATTCATCTGGCATATATGAGTAGTTTTCCCTCATTTGAATGACATATTGATAAATTAATTTGAGACACTTATGTTAGCTTTGTACTATGCTTTATTAGATGTTTATTGTGCCTAATATTAGTATTTTAGATGTATTTAATATTGTTGGGCCTCATTGGGCTTTAATGCAAATTATGAATAATTCTTGGATTTTGATGCATTTTGACATTTCCTCATTGGTTAGGCTATAACTTGGGACTCGGTGATCCATTTGAGGTGATCTTGGTGTCTTTGGAAAGCTAAGACAAGGCTCTACAAGTTTCATGAAGAATCAAGAGCTGGATCGGACTTCTAAGGGTCCAAAATATCCCTGCAATGGAAAGTGGGCTTGCTGTCACTGGAATCTAGGCAGTGTGCACATATTGGACTATATAGTGGGCTATAGGCCTCCTTTGGAGCTGAAACTCGGCCATTGGAAAGATAAGACTCATATCTCCAACTTCACTGAAAACCATTTAGTCAATAGATGTCGTTTTAGGCATGCTTATGAAGCTACAAGTTGGTTCAAATTTGGAAACATGTTCTGCTAACCTAACTTGAGGTAGGTACAGTGTTTTTGGCATATCTGGAGTTGTAAAAGTCCAAATGGCATGAAACTAACACCAAAATTTCAAGGAGACAACTGGCTACAACTTTCATGAGACCTCCAAGCCAAAATACATTGTTTAGGTCATGAAAAGAAGGCTCGAATTTGGAGTAGAGTTGCTAACTTGAAGCCACCAACCATACACCAACCCACCTACCAGGCAGCAACCCACCAACCATGCATCAAGCTTCCATATTTGACAATTTCCATGATTTTACAGCTTGCGTGCAGATTATTTTCAATTACAAATCGGCTTCTAAGATTAGTATAAATAAAGTCAATCTCTTTGTATTATACATCATTCAAATTGAAGTAAGTTTGAAGAAAGTTTGAGTATTTGTGAGAGTTTGCTTTCTCTTCTTCTCCATTCTCTTTATAATTTCATTTTTGTTCTTTATTTTATGAGTTCTTCCTTCCCATCCATCGAAGGCTAGGCTCTTATAATCTATCCAAGGGATTAGCCATCTTGATGTTTAATTTGGAGATCTTGTTTTGTTTGTTCATATTGCTTAATTGTTATTCAAGTTTCTCTTCTTCCTCTTTTGATTTTTATCTAGATTGAATTGCTTAATTTGATTTAGATGTTGATGTGATAATAGCTTTATTATCATGTATTCAAAGAGGATCACAAAGACTAAACAATGTATCAAAGCTTTTTGATGGATTGTTTAGCTTGGTTAAATTCTGGATCTTAAGTTAATCTATGTTTAGATGGTGCTTACTTTATCTAACATTGGTTAATTAAATCCTAGATGCTTATCTCGTATAGGATTCTTGGATCATATTGAGGTGTCTTGATGTGATCTAAGACCAAGAACATGGTTAGCAATTAAGTGAATTCCTTGTGATCAATGATGGATTAGTCTCAAGATCGGTAAATTTCCTTGGATTGGTTAATTTGTTAATTACTTTCCCTTAATTCAACTAGTGTATTATCTTTATAAATCATCAAAACCCCCCCTTTTATTTATCTTGATTTGATTAAATCTTTGCTCTTTTTTTTTGGATCTTTGAGAGATAATTCGGTTCATGCTCTATACTACAAATTAGTTTGTGAACCGGAAATTTTTATTATTTTGATAGGTGTCGACAACCTCTTGTCAAATTTGGCGCCATTGCCGGGGATCCAAGGCAACTATTTGATCATTTCAAGAACCCATCTAACTCTAACAATTGTGTTTGTTTTGTTTTTGAAGCTTTTTCAAGTGGAATTCGTCTGAAATTGGGTAAAGGGTATCGTGTCAAGAATTTCGGTTCGGTAAAGTATCTCTGATTGACCGAAGTTTTTGCACACTAATGGAAAACATTATTTTGAGAAAGGCTTGCTATTTATTGTGAGGTCAACCTTATTTTAGCCAAATTCCATCGTTTAGACTACTTTTTCAATTTTTTAAGATTTTTTATTTTTCTCTTGGATAGTATTTTTGTGTAGATTTCACCTTGTGGTGGTTCCATAATTTTTAAAATTTATTTGATAATGTTTTTTATTTTTGTTTAGATTTTTGGAGTATTTGTTTTAGGAATTTTTAGTGTTTTAGTTGTTATTGCTCTTCTATACCTTCCTATGAGCTGCATGTTGTATGACTAGGTCTGATCCTAGCACCTTGCATTCATTTGATCCTGAAATTGATAGAACCTTTCATACACTTTTCAGAATTCATAGGACTGGTAGTAGCATTAATATAATCACTTATAGAATTGGACTTGAACTTGGCATTGCACCTGATCTTGTTGACTCTTTTAATCCTGTTGAGTATGTTTCTGTTAACGCTTCAGTGTCTGATACTGAGTCTGCTGATTTTACTATGACTGACTATAATAATAGGACCCTTAAGGAATTGGCTGCACCTGATGTGAACTATCAACCTTTGTGCATTCAATATCCTGAACTTAATGTTGATTTTGAGTTGAAATTTGGATTGATACACTTGCTGCCCAAGTTTCATGGTCTTGCAGGTGAAGATCCACATAAGCATTTGAAGGAGTTTCATGTTGTTTGCTCCACCATGAAACCTCATTGAATAGCTAAAGATCACATCAAGCTGAGGGTCTTTCCTTTCTCCTTGGATGGTGCTACTAAGGATTGGTTGTATTACTTACAACCTGCTGCCATCACTTCTTGGAATGACATGAAAAGACTATTTCTGGCGAAGTTCTTTTCTGCATCAAGAACTGTTGCAATATGGAAAGATATTTGTGGCAAAAGGCAAATCAGTGGTGAAACTCTCCATGAATATTGGGAGAGATTCAAGAAATTATGCTCGAGCTACCCCCATTGATGTTTGTGATTCTTCATGTCATTTTGAGTTTAGTTTGCATACATTTCATTATCTTTTTAGTACATTTTTCACTCTCGAGGCTTTCTTTGAATCATCTGCTCTTAATGGATTCTTTCTAATTTGATTATCATGAAAATAGAAGTTGAGTTAGATTGAATACGTTATTGTATTATGAAAGGAAACAATAATTCTTTAGGATGATTCGTCTTCAAGAATAACTTAGTTGAGAAGAGGTGATAAGATTACAGACTTGTTAATTACAATCATGGTGAACCCATATCCTAGATTCCTTAAAAACTAGATTTCTGTACACTGTTTTTCTGCATTCATTCCAAAAATAGAGATTTTTATTTATTTCCAGATTTTAGTTTCTATGTTCTTGTTCTATCACCACAATTTTATAACATTAGTTTCACCTAGTTAATCATAATCCAAGTCCCTGTGTATCGATATTTTTACTACTTGACGAAATCGTGCACTTGCGATACGAAACACATCACTCACGATCAAATTAATGATCAACTGCTAATCCAATACTTCTATAAAGGGTTGATGCCAATGGAAAGGAGTATGATTGATGCTGCAAGTGGTGGAGCATTGCTAGACAAAACTCCAGCTGCTGCCAGAAACTTAATTACAAACATGGTAACAAATTCTCAGCAATTTGGTAGTCAAATGGGTGCTGCAACCAAAGTAGTCAATGAAGTTAATACCACTTCACATGCTGATCAACAAACGATGGAACATGGATTGGATGAGCTCACTTCTTTGGTCAGACAGATGGCAATAGGACAACACGAACCACTTGTGCAAACCCCTGCAAGAGTTTGTAGTATATGCTCTAGCTCATCCCATCCCACAGATTCGTGCCCCACACTGCAAGATGATGGTTTTGCCTTGCTAAACCAATCTGTTGCTGCAGCAGGAATTTTTCCTGGTAAACCTCAATTTCAACAGCAGTAGAGATATGACCCATTTCCAACACCTACAACCCTGGTTGGAGGGATCATCCAAATATGAGATATGGCAATGCCACTGCCCAACAGCCAAATCAATATAGGTAGCCTTTCCAACAGCAACCAACGAGGCAGCAGCAATTTCAATTCCATGCTGGAACTAGTAGGCCATTTCACTCAAATATGCAACAACAACCAATTATGCAGCAGCAGCAACAAGCAAATGCAACACCAAAGTCTGAGCCTTCATTAGAGGATATGATGAAGCAACTTGTTACCAACAATCTCCATTTCCAACAAAGGACTGATGCCACAATTCAAAATTTGGAGACACAAATTGGTCAATTAGCTTCCTCTATGAATCAGTTACAAGCTCAAGGCAATAGTCAACTTCTTGCATAAACGATTCCAAATCCAAAAGGGAATGTCAGTGCTATGACTTTGAGGTCTGGGAAATCCTTACAAGCTAAGCAGCAGTAGAATTCGAATTCTGCAGATTTTATTGATTCAGCAGCAACAGACTCTGCAGTAGATGTGTCCAATTCTGTAGATAATTAGAAAACATATTCTGCATATAAACCACATTCTGCAGCAGAAAAATTAGATTCTACAGATTCTGTACCACTTGTGCAATGCCACTTCCTTTCCCACATAAAGCAGTCCAATCTTGAAGAGGAGATGATGCTGAGAAAGATAAAGAGCTTCTGGAGACCTTTCAGAAGGTGGAGGTGAACATCCCATTGTTGGATGCGATTAAGCAAATTCCTAAGTATGCCAAGTTTCTGAAAGAACTCTGCACACACCAGAGACAGCTAAAAGACAATGAGAGAATTACCATGAGCCAGAACATCTCAGCCCTCATTCAACCTATGCCACAGAAATGCAAAGATCCAGGGACTTTTACCATTCCATGCATAATAAGCAACTCGAAATTTGAAAATGCCATGCTAGACTTAGGTGCTTCAATTAATGTTATGCCTATGTCTGTATTTAACTCTCTTGGACTTGGACTTTTGCATGCCACTGGTGTAGTGATTTAGTTGGAAAATTGGAGTAATGCCTATCCAACCGGACTAATTGAGGATGTACTGGTACGAGTGGGTGAATTGATATTCCTTGCGGACTTCTACATTCTGGAAATGGAGGGAGAATCACCAACAACTACGGCTCCACTCATTTTGGGGAGAACTTTCCTTAAGACAACTTTGGCAAAGATTGGCGTGCATACAGGAACTCTTTCCATGGAGTTTGGTGACTCCATTGTGCAGTTTAACATCTTTGATGCTATGAAGCATCCCATGGAGGAGCATTCAGTTTTTCATATTGATGTCCTTGCTGATTTGATTGATATTGCATATGATGAGTTGTATGCTACTGATTTTGATGGTTTTTTTGATTATGTATGCACTGGTTGTAATGGTGTTGTTTTGTGTAATGCATGTGCTGAGATTGCTGCAGTTTTGAGTACTGACTATTCTGTTTCAGCAATTGATGTGAATTATGCCGATCATGCAAAACTAGATTCTACAGCAACTGATCCTGTAGATGCAGAAATTATAGCACCTGCAGAAGTTAATTCCACTAGCATCATGCTTCCTTCTATAGTGCAACCACCTAAATTAGAATTGAAGCCACTGCTTGACTATCTCAAATATGTTTTCCTTGCAGAAGATGAGCAATTACCTGTCATAGTGGCCAAACACCTCCAATCTGAACAAGAAACCAGATTATTGGAAGTCTTGAAGTAACACAAAAATGCAATTGGTTGGACACTTGCAGACATTCCTAGTATTAACCCCTCCACATGCATGCACAGGATATTACTTGAGGAGGAAACTAAACCAGTGAGACAACCCCAGAGGAGACTGAATCCTCTCATTCTAGATGTGGTGAAGAAAGAGGTGACCAAGCTACTTTAGGCTGGCATTATCTATCCCATCTTTGACAGCAAGTGGGTAAACCCGGTACAAGTGGTTCCAAAGAAATCTGGAGTGACTGTCGTGGCCAACCAGAAGAATGAGCTCATTCCAACTCGAGTGCAGAATAACTGAAGAGTATACATTGACTACAAACGTATTAATCAAGCCACTAGGAATGATCATTACCCCCTTCCATTCATTGATCAGATGCTGGAACGGTTGGCTGGTAAGTCCCATTACTGCTTTTTGGATGGCTACATTGGATACTTCCATATCCACATTGCACCAGAGGATCAGGAGAAGACCACATTTACCTATCCCTTCGGCACCTTTGCTTTCAGACGGATGCCTTTCGACCTCTGCAATGCACTTGGTTCCTTCCAACGGTGCATGGTGAGCATATTTTTTTATTTCTTAGAGGAGTGCATGGAGGTATTTATAGATGACTTCACTATCTATGGTTCTTCTTTTGATTCATGTTTAGCTAGCTTATCTAGGGTGCTGCATAGATGCATTGAGACTAACCTTGTGCTAAATTTTGAGAAATGCCATTTTATGGTAGAACAGGGTATAGTTTTAGGTCATGTAGTATCTAGTAAGGGCATTGAGATAGATCTTGTCAAGATTGATGTAATTACTTATTTATCTTACCCCACATGCGTGCGGGAAGTGCGTTCTTTTCTTGGTCATGTAGGTTTCTACAAGCGCTTCATTGCCGACTTTAGCAAAATTGCCCTTCCACTTTCCCACTTACTGTAGAAAGATGTGGAGTTCAATTTTGATGACAAGTGCAAGGCAGCTTTCAACCACTAGAAGTGGGCCGTGACTAGTACCCCCATCATCCAGCCACTTGACTGGACATTACCATTTGAGTTGATGTGTGATGCTTCTAACTATGCAGTAGGAGCAGTCTTGGCACAAAGAGTGGGGAGAGCTTCTCATGTGATATACTATGCTTCCAAAACTCTGGATGCTGCTCAGGCCAACTATACCACAATCAAAATAGAGCTTTTAGCAATTGTTTTTGCTTTGGATAAATTTAGATCATATTTGCTTGGTTCTAAGGTTATTATGTTTACTGATCATGCAGCTCTAAAGTTCCTTTTAAAGAAGCCAAAGGTAAAGTCCCGACTAATAAGGTGGATGCTACTGCTCCAAGAGTGGAGCAGAGAACCTAGTGGCAGATCACTTGAGCCGCATTGAGAAGGCTTCAGATCCCTTCCTTGTACAGGACTCCTTCCTAAATGAGCAGCTTCTGCAGTTGCAAGGTAAGAACATCTCCCCTTGGTTTGCAGATATGGTTAATTTCCTGGTTGCTGGTGTTCTTGTTGCATGTTTTACTAGAGCTCATTCTTATAAATTGAAAAGTAAGTCTAAGTACTATGTATGGGATGATCCTTATTTGTGGAAGCTTTGTAGTGACCACACTACTAAAAAAAGTACTTTTAGAGACGGAATTTTTTCATCTCTAATAGACAAAAATCCGTCGCTAAATAATTCAGCGACGGAATTAGAGTTGAAACCAAAATCGTTGCAAAAGTAGGCGTTGCTAAATTTTTAGAGAGGGAATTAATATTCCGTCGCTAATTAGAGACGGTAAAATCCATCACAAAAAAATAATTTTTCGTCGCTAAATAGACACCAAAATTGGTGTCCAAATTAGATTTAGAGACGGAAAAATCCGTCGCTAAATATAATAAACCTAAAAAAATGCATTTAGCCGCAATTTTAAACCACGGTTAAACACCTTTTTTATTTTTATTTTTTGCCATTATCAATACACCATTTGCTGGAGGGGTACAACTACAAGGGTTAGCTTCCATGTAAATCAATATATAATATCTAATATTTCATTCAAAAACTATTAAATTCTGTTAATGGCAGCAAAAGAAAAGGGACCAACAAATTGTCAGTACTAGTGAACAACATTATCATTACATGACAAGTTTTATTGAATATTTAAAGGGGACAATGTCCTATCATAAATACCAACATGTATTGAATTAGTTATACGGATAAGATAAAATCATAATCAACCCTATTTTTTGCTAATTCTTTTCTCCTTACTTATTTCAAACATTCTCAGAGAGAAAGACAGAGGACGAGAAAGAGAGAACTTGCATTTTCAAGCACTGTTCTAGACCAATTTGAAATTGTATAAAATGCAAGCAAAATAACACCAATGAGGTCAATCCACCAACTAAATTTATCACCAAGTACAGTAGCAACCAAACCAACTACGTTGGTTATCACATCAAAATAGTGATCCTGGTAATCATCATAACAAAAAGCAATAAAACTCCAAAACCTAACCCTACTAAAGATTATCATGTCAGTACATAGATAGCAAGCATTATACCTTTGCATAGGCACGAACTATTTTGTTTCCTGAGCTTCTACACTAAAACCAGATCAAAAGCTTTACTCCAGTGGCAGTCAGCATGATTATACACAACTAAACCAATTGATCTGAACATCTTCTGAGATGGTTTTCCTTTGATCAATTGTTCAACAGCCTCAACCAGCACTTGAAAACCTTTATAAAAATGTCAAAAGAAAAGTGTCATAGTAGTTATTATCTTCTATAATTTTGATTAGTTCAAGAATGTTAGAGCTAAGTTACAATGGATTAATAACAAAACTAATCTGAACCACATTGAATAGATGAAAAAGGGTAACAAGAAAAAGGCCATATAAGCTAGACTTGAGTAACACAACAACCTATCTAAACAAGCAGTCACATAGGACACCATAAATTAGGGGGCAGCAACAACAAACTAGCGATACCTAGAACCACTTATGTGAATGTAATCCCCAAAATACAAGCACAATCTAACCAGCAGTACTTTCTGCAGAAACAATGCCAAGTTCATTCTTTGCAATTGACAGATAGTATGCCCGCACATCTCCAAGTGAAAGCTAATAAAAACAGGTCGAGTAAAGGTGACTATTCAAGTAGTAATGATCAATTTAAGAGCAATTTGGAAATTTTGAAATCAACTTATTAAAACACTTGAAGCAGTAATAATACCACAAGAGCTCTAATAATGTCACCAGGACGAAAAGATAAGTGCATATCTATTTTATCAATCTTAGTTGCTCTAACATCTTATTGCCTGCCAAAATAAGAACTATGAATACTTGCACATTTTAAAATATAAAACATACTCATATGAACTCTGAAGGTCAAACAACATGAAATACATGATATAGAGATATTCATGCACATACAAAGTAAGTTCAAACAAAAGATGAAGGAACTCTAAGCAATAACATCATGTGAGAGAAACCCAGGTTATCTTTGTCCCCTCAGTTGACTGCATACAAAATTATTGAACTGAGGAAAATAAGAAATATGAACATCTGCAACTAAAAGACTTGTCAAGGAGTCATGCATCTTTATAGACATTCACAATTATTTTCTCTTGCTTGCCATGGTCTTTTTGGTGACAAGGGAGATTTTGGTGATGATGGTAGGTCTTCAAAGCCTGAAGGACCTGGTTCGCTATCTTAAGTATATATCAATGTGCAAAACATCAAAAAATCAACTGAAGTCATCAAAATGTTCATAACCTAGCATGATACTAGATAAGATTTCAAGCCTTCCCACTGCAATCACCAACAGTAAGCTTGACTTTATCACAAATATGAGATTTAGAGGTGAAGTAACCACCATTTTCTTCCTCATTTTCATCATATAAAAAGACAATCCCTCTATATATATGCTTAACAATGCCTTGTTTACCCTGCAAAATGACATTAAATAGTTTTAAATATCAAGTAGGACATGGAGATTCCAAAATATACCACAACTAAATTGTTTTCCCTTTTAGTAATAAGCATCAGACCTTGGATGGACCCTCTAGAACCCTGATGGTATCATTAACCAATATAGTCTTATTGTGCTGATCTTGGGCACTAAGTTTCAAATCAAATAGGAAAGATAATGAGATACTTTCTAAAATAACTTTAGTTTCTGATGTTTGTGAACTTATGTCTTATGGTTTGTGCAAGTAGCCTTACTCATTGTAAAAGTATAGCTTACAGCATACCTAATGATGCCAGTAAATTTTTCTCGAGCTGACTTTCGGCCAACACACATAATATCAGCTGAAGCCGACCTAGCCATGACTTTGGTGACCTATCATAGCCAAAAAGATAATTTCTTTGTTTAAATCAAACCCAGAAATACCCAATATATCAGAGAGAGAGAGAAAAAAAGAGGAAGGGAGGGAAAGAAGGATACACATAATGCAAGCAGATAGGGAGAAAGTTTCCCAATCAATGGTTTAACTAATGATTTATATGACACATCAGATTATAAGATGACCTAAAGAAATAAAAATAACAGAACCTCAAGAACAGAGCATTTTGCATTAAATCAAGCTCCTACATCCTTCAAATGATTAAACTATAAATATATAAAATAAATTAAAAATTCTAATTCCTTTTAAGACAAACAATTTAATGAAAAATTGATAAGCATATTATATGTAGGCATAAATTTCATGTTTAGCTAAGCAATTCATAAAAGACTTTTTTCAAAGTGTCTATTCTCTAGTAAATCCTTCTTCCAGTTTCTCATCACTCCTTTAATTGAAAATCCAAAGCTTCCTCACTCAAAGGTTTGGACTAACACTAACGATATGCTACAGAGTCACATGCCTCACATGGCTATCTCCCAATCAACAACTTTTCAAGAAACATTTCGAAATTAAAAAAAAAAGAAAAAGAAAGGGACCTGTGGTTTTGAATGAGAAGAAGAAGGAGCAGAATTGAGGGTCTTGTTACAGCGGTAGAGAACGACTTTGACAAGAAGAGCTCCTAGTGACGACATTATACTAGAAGGGTCTTGGAGAGGAAAAGGCACTCAAAATAATGCTTTTGTCGCTTGGATATGCAGGAGAGGCCGACGAAGTTTGCGAGCAAGTGAGCATTGCTAGGCAAGGATGGAAGGTAAGGGCTAGGAGTGGAGGAGCTGAGAAATGGAAGGCAATGAGTGCAGCGCCATGTGATAGCGCAGAGAGAGAGGAGAGAAAAGGAATGATGTGGAGAATGGGTGAGGGGGAATGAATGGCGACTCTAGTAAATAACGAGAGGTTAGGAGCTTACCTCTCAAAGGATAACTGCCAAGCACCGAACACCAGTGAGCACCGACCACCAAGCGTGAGCATCGCCACTGAAAGTACAGACCACCAAGCAGTGAATGAGGGATGGGCTTGGGGAAAGGGGGATTAGGGTTCAAAGATGAGGAGGGATTGTGGGGAAACAAGAGGGAATAGGAGAAGAGATAGTTTAAAGAAAGTCAAAACAATGTGTTTTTGTTATTTTAGTCAGAGTCTACATTAGCATTAGTTTTTTTAAACTTCTAGAGACGGACCAATTCTGTATCTAAAAAACAATTTTTTTAACAATTTTTTTACAATATAGCGACGGTAACGATCCGTCTCTAACATTAAATTAATTTCAAACAATTTTGATTAACCTTATTAGAGATGGATTTAGTGACGGTTTGTTTAGAGACGGAAATTTTCGTCTCTAATTCCGTCACTAACTAATTAAATTTAGCTTTCATCTTCTACTTATGCAGTTCGTCTCAAAATTCGTCTCAATTAGCGACGGTTGTTATTCCCTCTCTAAATTTCGTCGATTAATCATGTTTTTCTAGTAGTGCCAAATTATTAGAAGGTGTCTCTGATCATGAGTTTCATTCCATTCTTAGCTTTTGTCATACATTTGCATGTGGTGCGCACTTTGGCTCCCAACGTACAGCTAGGAAAGTTTTAGACTCTGGGTTGTATTGTCCTACCCTATTTCATGATGCATATCTGTTTTGTATGTCTTGTGAACAGTGCCAGAGAACAGGGACAATTTTACACAGGAATGAGATGCCTTAGCAGCCTATGCTGTCTTGTGAGATCTTTGATGTTTAGGGTATTGATTTCATGGGCCCTTTCCTTGTTTCTTTTGGTTTTATTTATATTTTGTTAGCTGTTGATTATGTATCCAAATGGGTGGAGGTAAAAGCCACTCGGACGGATGATTCCAAAGTTGTTGTGGACTTTGTTAGATCATAGATTTTTTGTAGGTTTGGAATCCCGAGGGCCATTATTAGTGATTAGGGTTCACACTTTTGTAACCGGAGAATAGAGGCTTTGATGAGAAAGTACAGCGTGTTGCACAAGGTTTCTACAACTTATCACCCCCAGACAAACGGGCAAGCCGAGGTTTCAAACCAAGAGATCAAGCACATACTTGAGAAGACAGTCCAACCTAATAGGAAGGACTAGAGCCTGAGACTTGAGGATGCTCTGTGGGCTTACCGAACTGCCTACAAGACACCAATAGGGATGTCCCCGTATCGGATTGTCTTTGGGAAGGCATGTCACCTGAATTGAGCATAAGTCCTATTGGGCGGTAAAACAGTGTAACCTTGACTTGAGTCAAGTCGGATCTCAAAGGAAGCTCCACCTTCATAAACTTGAGGAGCTTCGATTAGAGGCGTATAAGAACACCCGGATCTACAAGGAGAAAACCAAACTCCTTCATGATAAGATGTTGGTACGAAAAGAGTTCACCATTGGTCAAAGTCCTTCTCTACAACTTTCACCTCAAACTTATGCCCGGTAAGCTTCGTTCTAGGTGGCTTGGTCCTTTCATTGTTATTAATGTTTTTTCTTATGGTGCAGTAGAAATTAAGAGTGAAGCCACCAACAAAGTGTTCAAAGTTAATAGTCATCGCCTCAAGAATTTTTATGAAGGAGCTCAAGAGAACCTCGTGGAGGATGTTCAACTGCAGGAGGCCTTCTACCATGATTAATCACTACTTTGTTAAAAAAAAAGCCATGTTTAAGGTCAATGGTCAGAGATTGAATCATTATTGGGGAGGACCCATCGATCGTACAAAATCTTCAATCATGCTGGCTGATGACATTAAAAGTAGCCCTTCTTAGGAGGCAACCCAAGTTTTCTAACTCTTTCATCTTTCAAACTTTGACTTATTTGCAATCACAGGAATCGAGACAGAAAATTGGTGCCAAGCGAGAAAATCTACCAGAGTTTGATTTTTCTGTCTTAATTTTGTTTGTATTTCTTTGATAGATGATTTTTCACCGGTTAAATGGCGGATAACGGTACTCCGTGAAAATCTTTTTCGATCCCTTCAGTTACCCACAAACACTGAAATCTGTATATAATTTTACTCAATTTTTTTCTTTCTTCTTTCTTTCTTTCAAAATGGATAATCAGCTTGTTAACCTCCGCAAGCGATTCCCTTCTCTCCCTCAAAATGCTTTAACTAACATTTATTGTGCAAGGTTTGAGAGATTAAGGATGCTTATGTACAAAGGCATCCCTGCGGATATATGATGGTTAATCGAAGCAAAGGTCTGAATCACAGGGGAATTTTCTGACGCTCTTGTTTCGTATATGTCAGGATTAGGCAAAAGTTCATATGTAAAGAAAAAAAGAGCAAAAAGGTTATGGTCTGCTATAAATGTGCAAGATGGACCTATGACACAAAATGTAGACCAATTGGAATGACGTCTATAAATCGACTTGATAAAATTCACTTCATTAAGGATGGCATGAGTAAGGAGTCTTTAGATAACATTCTATTGATTCTTGAGACGCATCCTAGTGGAGATGTGTAGAGAGTACTCGATTTATGGCCTATATTCCAAGATGAACATGACCATCGGCCCATAGAGAGCATTCAAGCCGTTAGTAGACATAAAACTAGAGGAAAATGTGAGTCACAATCACACCTCTTGTAAGTATTATTTTCTAATTTTCCTTTTTCTTCTTATTCATAAAAAAAATATTCAAAAAATAAATAAATTATTTTTTTAGCCGTATTTTTTTTTGAAATATGCGTTGCGTATTTTCAAACTTCTTCTAACACATATAGATTAGCCTTTTATCCTTGTCATATAGCTATTATCATTGTTGTGCTTCATTTCAAACTTGCTTGACACACAGATTTACCCCTCCTTTATAAGTGTAATTATTACATTTGAGTTTTGATTCTTTTAAATAATGCACTTTGCTCTCTTAAGATCATTGATAAGGTGAGAGTACAAAAAATAAGAGAAAAAAATGGAAGTCACTTCAGTTCGTCGAATCAAGAGTGTTTGTGCCTTTTGTGGATCTAATCCTAGGAAAGATAAAGAGTTTGTAAATATTGCAAACCATCTTCGTCGAGTGCTAGCTAAGAGAGAAATTCATTTAGTTTACGGAGGAGGTAGTCTTGGGTTAATGGGTTGTGTAGCCACTGCTATACATTTAAGAGGTGGCAAAGTCCTTGGTGTCATTCCTAGTCCTTTAGCTATTGGCAATCCCACTGGAAAAACAGAAGGGGATGAAGTAATGGTATCTTGCATGCACCAACACATGAACATTATGATAGCAAATGCTAATGCCTTTATTTCCTTGCCTGGTGGTTTTGGAACTTTCGAAGAGATCTTCCAAATTGCATCTTGGTACAGCTGAACTTTCACCAAAAACCCATAGGTATATTAAATGTTAATGATTTTTATGACAGTATGTTTTGTTTTCTTGATCATGCTGTGGAACAAAGGTTCATCTCACAAGCAACACGTCAAATTCTTGTAACCGCTGCAACCCTTGAATAATTGCTCAATCAACTACACGAATTTGTCCTACAACATCATCCAGCAATGACTCCACTGAATTGGGAACAAGGCAGCAGCAACAAAAAGAAAAAACTTAATCTGACTTTGTCCTTGTGAATTTTTGTTTTCTCTTATGATTTTAGTTTTTTTTTGGTAATTTTTCTTATTTCAGGCTCGATTTGCAGTTTTCTGGTAAGATCTTCTTCACTCTCTACCTATCTTTATTTTGACATTGGGGACAATGTCTTAAATTAGTTGGGGGAGGGATAGTTGATATTACCATGTACATAGTTTTTTTTTTAAAAGAAAAACACAAAAACTAACCAGCTAATCTTTATTGTTACTAACTTATTAGATGTATGATGGCAGAGTAAGGAGTAGGTTTGCTCTTGAGACACATCTTAACTTGCATTTCATAGTAGGTCTTAAATTATTTTGTTCTTACATATAAAAAAAATTCATTTTGATCTTTTCAATTAATTTTGATGCAAGCATGAGCTGAATCTGAGCTTAATTGATGATAAAAGTATGCAAAACAGTTTATAGTTGAATCATTTTCATGATATACATGTGTATATGACTGTGGATATTAGGAAGAAAGCATGGTTGAATTGAGTGAATGTTCCATACTTTTGTGAGTTTTGAGCTTTTCCAAGTTTGACACTTACACTTAGTTTATTTTCTTTCATGAGTGATGTCAATTATGAATTTATTTTCTAGAACTTGCATTGAATCGATTTGAGATTACATTGGTCAGTATGTTGGATGAAAATGACAGAGACATTTTTCTTGACTTAGTTGCTTTGGCCAAATAAATCTACCTTGCATTTATCCCATTGTTAACCCCCTCTGAGCCTACTTGCCCATTCTCTGTTCTTAGCTCATTACAAGCCTTGAGTGAAAAACCATGTTTTACCTAACCTTAAAGAATAAGAGAGCATTGATTTTCTTATTGGAGGAGCTCTTTTGCTTGTAAAGATTTAAGTGTGGAGGAATTGGTGTGCTGATGCAAAATGTTTGGTACAAAATAAAACAAAAAAAAAGAAAAAGAGAAAGAAAAAGAAAATAAAGCCAAAAGGTTGTAAAAGAAAAGAATAGAAATAGGAAGGAATGTGTGAAGAGAATGAACATTTTTATGGTTTTGGGTAAAATTTTATGATTTCTACTTGAGTTACTCCCCAATGCTCTTTTATTCTCTTTGGTTTTAACCTATTATTATCTATATTGTTCTCTTCCTTCACCTTATAGTCCCATTACAAACTTTTTAAAAGACCTCTTGATTTTTGCAATTTATTTTATCTAAGTAGGGGAGAATTCATGTATATGCAAGTCTATGGTAAAATACTTTCATAATTTGACTGAGTTGAGCACAAACAGTTAACCTAAATACCTTGTGTGATTTGAGTGTCACTTGTGAGGAATTTTACTCAATTTGAACATGCTTATTACTGATTAAAGCATGATTATGCTACACTTTATTCTCAATTAGTTTGATTCAACTATTCTTTGTTAAGCATACTTGACTTATTAATTATGGTTTATATTTGATATAATGCTTGTTTTTAAAAATTAGATGAATTGATTAAATAAAGTATTACATGTTTGTGAGTATCAACCTGGTAAACCCTCACGAGAATATAACTCGTCCACTAGGGACACCTAGGGGTTTAAAGGCTTGTGGCACATGCTAAGTGCCATTGTGTCTTCCAACGAAAGTGGATTAGATGAGGTATAATCAGTTTTTATGCTTTTAGTTTAATATTATGATGTTTCTTGTTTTTCTTTAGTTTTGTTCTTATGTGTTTTGCCCAGGAGTGCAAAAGCTTAAGTGTGAGGGAATTTGATCAATCAATTTAAGACACTTATGTTAGCTTTGTACTAGGCTTTATTAGATGTTTATTGTACCCAATATTAGTATTTGAGTTGAGTTTAATGTTGTTGGGCCTCATTGGGCTTTAATGCAAATTGTGAATAATTATTGGATTTTGATGCATTTTGACCTTTCCTCATTGGTTAGGCCATAACTTGGGACTCGTCGAACCATTTGAGGTGATCTTGGTGTCTTTGGAAAGCTAAGACAAGGCTCTACAAGTTTCATTAGAACTTAAGAGCTGGATCGAACTTCTAAGGGTCCAAAATATCCCTGCAACACAGAGTGGGCTTGCTGTCACTGGAATCTGGATAGTGTGTACATATTTGACTATGTAGTGGGCTATAGGCCTCCTTTGGAGCTGACACTTGGCCATTGGAAAGATGAGACCTATATCACAAACTTCACTGAAAACCATTTAGTCAATAGATGTCGTTTTAGGCATGATTATGAAGCTACAAGTTGGTTTGAATTTGGAAATACGTTCTGCCAACCTAACTCGAGGTAGGTATAGTGTTTTTGGTATATCTTGAGTTGAAAAAGTCCAAATGGCATGAAACTAATGCCAAAATTTCAAGGAGACAACTGGCTACAACTTTCATGGAGGCCTCCAAGTCAAAATACATCGTTTAGATCATGAAAAACAGGCTGGAAGTCGGAGTAAAGTTGCTGACTTGAAGCCACCAACCATACACCAACCCACCAACCATGCACCAACCCACCAACCATGCATCAAGCTTCCATATTTGACAATTTCCATGTTTTTACAGCTTGCATTCAGATTATTTTCAATTACAAATTGGCTTCTAGGATTAGTGTAAATAGAGCAAATCTCTTTGTATTATACATCATTCAATTATGAAGTAAGTTTGAAGAAAGTTTGAGTATTTGTGAGAATTTTCTTTCTCTTCTTCTCCATTCTCTTTAGAATTTTGTTTTTGTTCTTTTAATTCTGAGTTCTTCCTTCCCATCTATGGAAGGCTAGGCTCTTATAATTAATCCAAGGGATTAGCAATCTTGATGTTTAATTTGGAGATCTTGTTTTGCTTGTTCATATTGGTTAATTGTTATTCAAGTTTCTCTTCTTCCTTTTTGATTTTTATCTAGATTGAATTGCTTAATTTGATTTAGATGTTGATGTGATAATAACTTTAATATCATGTATTCAAAAAGGATGACAAAGAATAAACAATATATCAAAGCTTTTTGATTGATTGTTTAGCTAGGTTAAATCCCCGATCTTAAGTTAATATACGTTTGGATGGTGCTTACTTTATCTAACCTTGGTTAATTAAATCCTAGATGCTTATCTAGTAGAGGATTCTTGGATCATGTTGAGGCGTCTTGATGTGATCTAAGGCCAAGGACATGATTAGCAATTAAGTGAATTCTTTGTGATCAATGATGAATTAAACTTAAGACCGATAAATTTTCTTAGATTGGTTGCTTCTTTAGATTTGTTTATAACTTTAAGTCCCGTACTTTTGTCAATCTTGTTAATCAACAACAAAACCCCCCATTTTAATTATATTGATCTGATTGAATATTTGTTTTTATGGGATCTTGAGAGACGATTCGGTTCATTCACTATACTACAAATTAGTTTGTGAACTAGTAATTTTTATTATTTGACGGGTCTCGACATCCTCTTGTCCATTGGTTATATATTTTATGATGACAAAATGCTATTGGACTTAGTACTTTTTATGAACTTCTTTTTAACTCTGATACTTATTGGACTATCTCTTAAAAGTTTAAAACTTGCATCCAGTAACCAGTTTAACACAATATATTTTGATCAAAGTAATAAAAACTATTCCTAAGTCTCATGCGTCCAATATACTCTTGTTAAACTTGTATACAACTTGTTCTTAGGGGGAGATTTCTAAGTTTTCGAACTAATAACTGTTTTCTGATCAATCAAATTTAATATTATTTGTCATCATAAAAAAGGAGGAGATTGTTCGAACCAATTCTGATTCAACGTAATTATTCCCTAAAAGTGGTTTGAGGATAACAAAAGAATATTAAATTGGAAAGGTTAAAATAAGGTTTGATTAAACTTATATTCGAAAAAGACATGCTCTTAAAAATACCTTTGTTAAGATCTATGTAAAATCTTTTATACAAAGACAAGTTTTAAGTACAAAATCATTGTTCAACACCATGCGTCCAATACTTACAACTTTATATATTATTATATTGGATTGTCCACTTTGTTGTATCTCTGTTACTTCTCTTAAGCAGCTTCATCCAATGCATTTTAATGATAAGCAAAACAAAGTGCAATAAATGCTGATAAGTTCTCTGATACAAAAGTGAATCAACTATGCTGGTGAACTGACACTCCTAACAAGTACAAGGACCAGCAAATAAGGAACTTTTTACGCGCTCAGAATGGTCAGAATTAAGATATCATATTCGTAGTAATTATTGATAAGCAAAGCCACTTTTCAGAAGAAGCTCAACACGATATCAGCTTATGCATTTAATGCTACTTTGAATGATAATAAATATTTTCGTTGGACGAAAAAGCTCATGAATACTGTTTCAAGTGCAAGCCACATATAAATACAAGAATACTCGAAGAGGAGAAAATAAAAGCATAGAGAAGTCTACAAGAACGAAAAAAAAGATTCAAAGCTCCTACTCTTTCTATTCTTTCTACTCTTATATAGAGTTTTCAACTTGAGAATTATTCTTATATCCTCATCTATTGTGAGTTAAACTTAAGTGTTGTTTTAACACCTTTTATCAATTTGTTTGTTAAGCCTGAAGAGGCTGTGTATAAAAGAATACTTGTTTGTTAGAACCTGAAGAGGTTTTGAGAATACTTGTGGTAGCCTGAAGAGGCGTCGAGAAGAATACTTGTAAACTTATGAAGTTTAGTGGAAAATCCTTCAGGTTGAAGGGACTAGATGTAACTCTCGGGTTATGTGAACGAGTATAAATTTGTGGTGTAAGCTTTTCTACCCTCTCTATGTTGTTTCTTTTATTTACTAACATCTTGGGATTGATATTATTTTTCATAACTACCCTCTTTGCATCCAACAGACTGTGAAGAACTTATGTTTTGTCCATTCTTGCTTGCTTCATTGCAAAGCTTTTCTTTCAAAAGATTGTTTTAGAAGAAGTTTTCCAAAAAGGTTAAGAAACAAAATTCAACCCCCTTCTTGTGTTTCAACTAGTTATTTTAATTAGTATCAGAGCTCAGTCTCTTGGGTTGAGCATTTAACAGTGCAGAGAAAAAAAATCCAGCATAACCACAATGGAAAATGAAGGACAAGCAGTGAATAAACCACCTATATTCAACGGAAACGACTACGACTTATGGAAGAAAAGAATGATTGCATTCTTTGACGCTCAAAACATGGACATTTGGGATTTAGTCCAAAATGGCTATCAAATACCCACTAACGCAAAAGGACAAGAACTCTCTCAAGCACAATGGATGGAGGGACAGCGAACTAGGCACCAGCTAAACTTGAAAGCAAAACACTATCATATGTGTGCCATCACCAAATCTGAACATGACAAGGTTCGTAGCTATGCAAGGAAAGATAAATGGAATAATGTAAATGACAAGGAAAAGAATTGACATAATGTAAATGTGGGTCGAATTAAAAGGGCAAGGAAAGTAAAGGAATGCGTCAATAAAGTAGCATGAATGAAATGAATGAACATAACTAAAGAATAAATTGCATTGAATTGAGATTTCATGAAATTGAAAGTGGAAGACATACTTGAGTATAATCCTGTAATTTGTTGGGCGTCAGTGTAACTCTAGGATGATAGGATGTGTTCTAGAGTCCACCATTTACAAATGAATAGATAAAGAAGTAACTACCTAATTGCTAAGGTTCTGACACCTATGGGACAGGTGTAGTGTATCTAATTGATTCATGTGTTTTATTCTTCCATGTACTAAAACTAACTAAAATTGATGTTGAATCACAAAGTCAATTTCTCCTATTTTAATTCAAATTCAAATGCCTTCAAAATAATTGTCAACAATGTTATCCCTTTCTTAAATTTAAACAAGCATGTAACTACTAATACCCTGTTAATGCATGCAAGATTATCTTCCTTGAAATTTATGAAATGTTGGCATCGAGTCACCTTTTGCCTATGGTTTTGACAAAACCCAATTTTGACAATAAGTAACATGAAACCCGTATTATTTTGAATATTAAACACACTTTTTAATCACCATCATTGTGCAAAAAATTATATACTTATGCCACCAACATATTTGTCAGTGTCGAACACATTTTTGACAATCATTATCTTTGTACCAAAAATTACATTCTTCATGCCAACAAAACATTAGTCAATGTCAGACATATTTTTGACATTCGTCATCTTGTATAAAAAATCACACATATTCATGTCAATAACAAATTTTTTCAATGTTTGACTTATTTTTTACATTCATCATGGTATGTCAAAAATCACACATTTTATGCCTCCAATAGATGCCTCACCTGGAAAAAAGATAATCGTATAAATTGTCAAGCTTCACTTCAACAAATAATCCTTCGATATTTACCTTTGACATAATCTCCTCAAACTTAAATGCCAAATGCCTTCATAAATTTGTAAACTAAAATATCAATCACTTTTACTCGACATTTTTTAACTTTCCTTCTAATGCCAAAGATCTCCAAACTTTGTCGAAAGCTCAGGTCAAAACTGTGATTAAACCTTGCTGGCCATTGTCAAAATGGCCTTTCGAGTTATGCCAATTTTCTCCTTCTTTAGGAACACATTATCTCATTGGTCCTTATAAAATAATAACTACTCTATTGAAAGATTTTATTTTGGTACCAATAATATCTTAACAAGTGGACTAAAAAGGAAAGAAATAAAAATAAAGGAATAAAAAAAGGAATACCCTCACAATTTTATATATCTTTCTCTTCATTCTCATCTTGTTTTTCATCTTCATATCAATGAAGCTTCGCATTAATAGCATTATTTTTTATATTAATTTATTTTAAATTTAATAAAACTCATTGACATTTGAAATATATTATCTATAATTAATGAGTTCCCATTTCATTATATATTTAATCATATACCATCAAATTGTGACGTGCCATATCTTAATTGTCATATTTAAACATTATTATTAAATATTGTAACTATTGTTAACTACTCTTATTATGGTAAAACCAAAAACTCAATTTTTTATTTCTTTTCTAAGTTACTTATCTTTGCTTCACTATTATTCTTACTTTTGCTCCCATATATGATGAATTGAACTTCATTTTGTACATTTGCTTATATTTTATTATTTGATAATAAATTTTATCCTAAACTCAAAAGGGTAGGAACAATATAATAATTAACGAATCAAATTAACAAAAATGTTTTTCGTACACTTCATTTTTACACTTCCCCTTACATTATTGTATTATCAAATATTATTGAAAATGTTATGAATTATTTTGTAAAATTTAATATCCAAGTTCAGTAACAATTTTTGTTTGTAAGTATCCTTGGTTAGATGATAACTTTTATAAAATAATTTATAATAATTTTAATAATATGTGATAATGAAGTAAAAGTTAAGGGGAGGTATTGAAAGGAGGTACTCAAATAACATTACTTTTAAATTAATTCGTGTTTAAATTTCACTCTTACTTCAATCAAGAAAAAAAAAACAATTTGGTTTGGCCAATCTATTGAAGGAAAATGACGAGCTGGAAGCTGACAGAACAGGCCCACATACAGACATATGGTTTTGCCAAAGACGTCGAATTTTTTTGCAGTGTTTCACTTACAAATACATAAAAATCAACTTCAAAACTCTACCTAAGTGGAATTGGTAGATTTTAAGCCAACATGTCACAGCCTACTGTCTCTTTGTTTTCTTCTTCATCCATTGTATCATTTAGTGCTCTCCCCTTTGTCTCTGGCAAGAATACTCCAAACAACCCACTACATCCTATCATCAATCCAAAAACCCCAAAGCATAGAAACTCATGCCCTCTACCAGCACCTACCAGCAATGGACTAAACGTGCCGCCAAACACCACCGCTTGCCTCGCCATTGACAACGCTGAGTTCCGTACACATGTTGGGAACAACTCAGTAGTGTATATTAGGTAAATATTAAACGAAGTACAAGCACTGAAGAAGGATATTAACTCGAACCCAATTTGTAGCTTGGTCCATAGCTTCCCTTCCATGATTGACAGCACACTGCAAATCCCACTTAGGATAGTGAAGAGCAAGAGTGCACTTCTCCTATTGAACTTGTCTATGAGGATGAAGGTAAGCAGAGAGGATGGTAGCTCAGATAAGGCATTAAATGTGACACTCAAGTAAAGGTTGAAGGACAACATTCCAAGGCCTAGTGGCATACCATAATAGACCATTCCAATGCCAAAACCCATAGCCATAATCGCCAATAGCCTTCTTGAAGACCATTTCTTTTGCAACAAAATCACGAGGGCCGAGTACAAATCCACGTTCCAAGTTTCTTCCTTGTGGGACATGATAGAGATGGCCAAATTCAGGTTACTTTGAGTGACTGATGTGATGCATTTCAGCGTAGCCACAGCTTCTTCTTTCCTTCCTCGCACGAGAAGCCATCTCGGTGACTCACGAACGAACAACTTCACTAATATGCAGTAGAAAATGGTTGGGATAGAATTCCACAAATAAAGGTTTCTCCATGAAGAACCCCTGTTTGTGTAAGCCATGGCTGGCAGGGACAAAAACCCTATAGTGAAACAGAAGAATCCGATAACACTAACCTGCCCGCGCCACCGTTTGCCGACGAGCTCAGAAGCTAGAACAAGAGCTGAGGTACCAATGGTGGCACGGCCAAATCCACAGAGGAATTTGAGAGCTGAATAGATCCAAATATTGTGGGAAAAGGTGGCAAGCAAGGAAGAGAGAGACATCACGAGGCATGAGAAGAGGAGCATGTTTTTGCGACCAAGAGAGGAGTCAGCAAGTGTGGCCAACACAAGCCCACCAACTAAGCAACCCATGAAGAACAAGGAAGCTGGGAGGCCTGTGATCACAGAGCTCTCGCACTGCAAGGCCCATTCTGAGATGATGGAGGATTGTGTGGGTCCATCCCATGCCCATGAATCCATGGGAAGGTTGCAGATATTGGAAGTGGAGGCTGAATTGCAGGAATCGCCCCCATGTTCTGTGCAGTGCCACGGTGGCTGGGCATCTGTGAAGACGCTGATGAATGTTTGCTGAGCATCAAAGAGCCAAGCAAAGGAGACAAGAACAGCTTGGAGGAATTGGGTCCAATTGAATTCACCTATGCACTGTTCTATTGTGGAGCCAAGAGAAGGAAGGTGCTTCTCCTGTGGTGAAGCTTCAGAGTCAGAAGAGTTGGTTTGGGAGAGAAGAGGGACTGAATCGGCCATATAGGAAAGTTTAGTTTAGTTTTGGACCTTTTGGCCTTCAGGCTGAGTTTGCAAAGGCTTTATATAGGACAGTGGATTAGGACCATCTAGAATCGTCTACAGTTCTCATTACTCATTATTATTTACATGCGAACATCCTCATGTGCAACAGAAAAGTTTATTTATTCATCCACTTGTTCTGCTTTGAATATCACTCATCAGTACTCATTGAGAGATACAAATAAACACGAGTCCAATTTATTTAAAATTAAAAACATTTATTTAACCAAATTTACTCGACCTTTTTTATTAAATAGACACAACACTATATACTAATTACTTACCGTCTAGAGTCATATAATATGCATTATATAGTATATTTTTATTTGTCTGTAAATAGCATCACATATACAATTATGAATGATATAAATGTAGATGACATACAATAGTATGATGTGACAATGTACTTCGTGTTTGATATGATAATATTTTTATTTTTGGCTGTAAACATCATATTTGTGTCGATTTTTTTATTGACGTGGACAACCTTCGTCTTTTAGCTCCAAATGGTGATTATAATTCATCTAAACATCAACATGAAATAAAGTAATAAAATATAATGATCGGAATCCTTTCATTTCTGCCAATCATGTGATTTAAAGCATTACTTTAAGTTATCATGTGGTAACCAAAAAGTGTACAATTCCAAACCACCAGCTAGTAAGCGTTGTGCCATCGAAGATTTTTGCTGTGTTCGCCAAATGGTACTAGATGATCGATGGGCGTAGTGGCTGGCTAGAAAGCGGAAACTACCAACGCCTTTGTTTTAGTGCTTTTTCTATCATGTTAAATAGGATGATAAGCGTAATAAGGAATATTTTGTTCTAGAAACCGGGTATGTTGTCCTAATCTTAATTAGTATTTCAAAATGAATAATGATAATTGTGGCAATTGTTTTATAAAATGATGAGACAAATGTTCTTTTAGATTTTTACTTTTTGACATACACAGTATCTTACACTTTCATATATTTCCACGATTTTAAAAAATACACAAAAATAAAATTTCCAGAATCTATGTGTACTTGTTAAGCATAAGCATCTTTTTGGTTATAATGTTAAAATATTGTATTTTTACTTGTCAAATATAATAAAGAGTTTATTTATTCTTGCTAAAAAAAAATAAAGTTTACTTTATGTTTGTCAGAAATTCTTTTAAGGTGAATTTTTTTTTTCTAAGAAGAGGGGAGGTATAGATCTAAACTATGGTGAACTTATACAACCAAGTGATCACGAATTAGTGACCATTGAAAGATTGCTTTCGAATTATATTTATGATATTTATATTTATGTTTATATAATATTTAATTGGTTACCTTTCTTGAACAAAAATTTAATAAAAATCATTAATTAATAAAATAAAATTTATTGTGAAAAATATTTTTACATGTTTTAAAAATAAAATAATTTATAACACCTAAAATAGGGAATAGTATTTGGTTGAAAAGTTATAAATATATATATATATATATATATATATATAAAGTGTCACGTGTCATGAATACGAGGAAATAAGCAAGAAAAAATATAATCAAATTAAGATAATATGAATTAATCAAGTAAATATAATATAATATAATAAAGTAATTAATGATGTTTGATTTTGAATGAAGAAATTGCCACATGTTAGCATGAGAAATTAAGCTAGAAAAAAAGAAAAGAGAAAAAAAATATATTCAATGATTGTCTGAATTAATCAAGTAAATGTAATCTAATAAAATCAAGATAGTTGAGAGAGTTTAATTTGAGATAAAATTAATAAAGATTGATCCTTATTTGATTGGAGAATCAATTGAAGATTCAATTGGGATTGAGATGCTTAAGTTATAAATTGCCCAAAGAATGAGAGCTTACAAAATCATTATTTTTGAAGGGGGAAAGTAGTGTAAAAGAAAAATCTCTCAATCATATAATCTCAACCCTTAAGGTATTACCCATCTTTTATTTTGGAATTTTTATTATTTCATTGATGTATTGCATATAGTCATGTAGGTGCAGTGTAGCAGTGGTAGCCTGAGTTTTCTTGATTGGTGTGTCTGTGAAACTGTGACTTAGTCTGTGGTTCAATGCCTCTATGGTAGAAATTGTTAATGAACCTATGTCACTGACACTTGGTGTTAAAGAAATATAGATGAGAAAACTGGTTTGCCATTCTACCTCATCAACATGATGAGTTTCTAATTGTTTTTGTGGCTAGGAATCAACCTCTAACAACATTTTAAGTCCTTAAGCAAATTAGGTAGCCTTGGAAAGCTAAGAGGCTTAGGATTATAACTAATCCAAGGGAAAACTTATATTTTCATTTTATAAGACATTTATTTGGGGGGAAACAAAGGCACACAAAATTAAACTTTTTATTCAAAGATTCTGAGTCTTTTAGTTTTCTCCTCCTTCTCTCTAGGTTTATCTCTCTAGTTCTTTCTCTCTTCTCCCTCAAGCTTCCTTGGACTGCAGCCATGGAAGGCTAAATCTATGATCAATTCAAGGTTCTTGAAGGAAATTTGGTTTGGCTTGAGACCTTGTGTGTTTAGAATTATGAATTAGGGTGTAATTTTGGTTGATTGATCATTGTTACATCCTCTGGATTGAAGAGATTAGATTAACAAATTTGTTATCGATGTTAATTGAACTCTTGTTTCTAATCTAGTATTGATAATACATATTTGTGTTTCTTTTGTTAGTTGAATTCTAGATGATCATTGACAAGAGGTTGTCGAAACACGTCAAAATAATAAAATTTACCGGTTCACAAACTAATTTGTAGTATAGAGCATAAACTAAATCATCTCTCAAGGATCCAAAAACAAAGATTCAATTAGATCAAGATAATTAAAAAGGGGGAGTTTTGATGATTTGAAAAGAAAATATACCGGTTGAATTAAAGAAATGCAATTAACAAATTAACCAATCCAAGGAAATTTACCGATCTTGAGTTTAATCCATAAATAATCACAAGGAATCTACTTAATTGCTAACCATATTCTTGGCCTTAGATCACTTCAAGAAGCCTCAACATGATCCAAGAATCCTCTAAAAGATAAGCATCTAGGATTTGAGTTACCAAGGTTAGATAAAATAAGCACCATCCAACATAAATTAATTTAAATCCAGAATTTAACCAAGCTAAACAATCCATCAAAAAGCTTTGATATATTGTTTAGTCTTTGTGATCCTCTTTGAATACATGATAATAAGGCTATTATCACATCAACATCTAAATCAAATTAAGCAATTCAATCTAGATAAAAATCAAAAGAGGAAGAAAAGAACTTGAATAACAATTAAGCAATATGAACAATCAAAACAAGATCCCCAAATTAAACATCAAGATGGTTAATCCCTTAGATTGATTATGAGAGTGTAGCCTTCCATGGATGGAAAGGAAGAATTCATAAAATAAAGAACAAAAACAAAATTCTAAAGAGAAGGGAGAAGAAGAGAAAGAAAACTCTCACAAATACTCAAACTTTCTTCAAACAAATACTCAAACTTACTTCAAATTGAATGATGTATAATATAAAGAGATTGACTCTATTTATACTAATCCTAGAAGCCAATTTGCAATTGAAAATAATATGAATGCAAGCTATAAAAATATGGAAATTGTCAAGTATGGTAGCTTGATGCATGATTGGTGGGTTAGTGCATTGTTGGTGGGTTGGTGTATGGTTGGTAGCTTATAGTCAGCAACTCTTCTCCGACTTCCAGCTTGACTTTCATGCCTTAAATGATGTATTTTGGCTTAGAGGTCTTCATGACAGTTATAGACAATTGTCTCCTTGAACTTTTGGCGTTGGTTTCATGCCAATTGGACTTTTACAACTCCAGATATTCTAAAAAAACTGCACTTACCTCAAGTCAGGTTGGCAGAACATGTTTTCAAATTTAAACTAACTTGTAGCTTCATAATCACGCCTAAAATGGCATCTATTAACTAAAATGGTCTTTATTGAAGTTGGAGATATAGATCTTATCTTTCCAACGGCTTAGTTTCAGCTCAAACGGAGTCATATAGCTCACGATATGATCTAATGTGTGCACACTGCTCAGATTCCAGTGACAGCAAATCCACTCTGAATTGCAGGGCTACTTTGGACCTTTAGAATTTCGATCCAACTCTTGAGTTCTTCATGAAACTTGTAGAGCCTTGTCTTAGCTTTCTAAAAACATCAAGATCACCTCAAATGGATCATCGAGTACCAAGTTATGGCCTAACCAAGGAGGAAAGGTCAAAATGCATCAAAATCCAAGAATTATTCGCAATTTGCATTAAAGCCCAATGAGGCCCAACAACATTAAACTCAGCTAAAATACTAATATTTGGCATAATAAACATCTAATAAAACCTAGTACAAAGCTAACATAAGTGTCTCAAATTAATTGATCAATCATCTAGTAATGAATCTCAAATCTAATGCAGAGATCTCAGATATGTTTGAATTAACCAGTTCAATTGGATTCAAGTTCATGATTAGTGGTCAATGATAGCCTAAATTAGATTTTTGATGGATCTTGAATTGATTGTTTTCTTGATTGTTTCTTTTAATTCGTGATTATTTACTTTGAAATACATAATCCCCACTATTTTGAATCTTGATTTGATTGAATTATATCCATGATCCTTGGGAGACGACTTGGTCCATTACCTTATGCTACAAATTCATTTGTGAACTAATTCTTATTATTTGATTGAGCTCAGCAACTCAAATCATTGGTCAAGCTTAATATCATAGGACTTAAATGCATAAATTGTTAAATTAATAGTTAAAGGAATGAATCAAGAGTTGGTTTAATTGTAGAATAACATTCAAACATAGTTTTGGTTAATTAATAAAAGAGAGGTATAATAGATAGTGAAAGTATAGAAAAAGGGTCGGTCGGCCATCAGCTAATACATAAAATGGGTTGATCGAATGTCAGATCAACTAAGAAAAATGTAAATAAAGTGGCCAATCTGAAGTAAACAAGTAAAACACAAGAAGGGGTTTGAGTTGTGTTTGTTAACTTTTTGGAAAACTTTTTGCAAAGCAGTTTTTAAAATGCTAGTTTGCAAACCATAATGGATGTTTAAAAACATGTTAAGTAAATCGTTGGGTGAAGAAATGTTTTAAGAGAAACTTTGGACTCAAACAGAAAGCTATAAGTCTAGACAAAAAGAATTGTTAAGAACAATAATGGCAATTCCCAAACATTAGCAAATATAAAGTAAAGCAAGGTAGGGTAAAAGAAGATCACACCAAATATTTATATTGGTTCACTCTTACAAACAAAGAGCTACGTTCAATCCCTTCTACTTGAAGGATTTTCCACTATTCTTAACAAGATTACAATTATTCTTCTCACAGCCTCTTCAGCCTACAACCAAGTATTCTCAACCTCTTGAGGTTCTAACAAGTATTCTTTCCTAGCAAGTCTCTTCATGCTCAACACAGGGTTATAAAAAAAGTGTTTAAAACACTTAAGCTCAAATCACGATATGTGAGGATAAAACAGATAAGCTTAGAGTATTAGAAAAACTATATACAATAGTGTATGAAAGTGTAAGTAAAATCTCAGTTTGTATCTACCTTTTTCTCTTGTTGTAGTTCTAGTTCACTATTTGATCCTTTCAAGACTTCAGGCTTGTGACCTTGATCTTGTCTTCATAAGCTTCTTCGTCCAACAACAATAAATGTTATTGTTCAGAGGTACATTAAATGATTAACACTGATAGCATGTTGAATTTCTTCTGATAAGTGGACTCGATTATCACCGTTACTAAGAATCGTTGATATCTTTGTACTGACTATTTTGAGTGAGCAAAAAGTTTTCATTTGCTGGTCCTTTGTAGAGGTTAGGTATGTCAGCATCAACGTACAAAGTTGACTTCATTTGTCGCGTACTTTGTCAGAGGTCTTTTTAACATTTAATATAGTGAACAATTCTTGTATTTGAAATTGCTTTGGACGAAAATACTTGTAATAGAATACAGAGAAAGCTTTAAGATAGTCCAATAATAAGATATAATTAAAACAGTTCATATTACATTAGACGCAAGCAATAAAGCGTTAGGTTTGTCTTTATCAAAACTTGTCTGAGTCCAAAACGTTCACAAAGATTTATACAGAGATTCAATATAGGACTTTCACATTCTTTAACAAAATATTATAAGTTTGATTAAAACTTATTTGTTCATTCTAATTTAATATCTTTGTTATCTTCAAAACTTTTAGGGGTTTAATTATTTGATTTTGTATTTAGTTCCAACACTGTCAATTATAGATAAAATAATGAGTGTAACCAAGCATATTGTGGTTGAAAGGAGATATAATATATTGATATTCGATCGGTATCCAATTGGGATAGGTTCTAGCAGACATATCCGATCGGTATTCAATGTGCATTGATTTAGGAGACTATGTCCGATCAGTGTGTATTTTAGGGTGTTAAACCGATCGATATTCAAGTATATACGTATGTTAAAGTATTTAGTTTAATCAATATTCAGTAAAGTTTATCTAGAAGGATAAATTCGATCAGTTTTTGAGCATATGACATTATGTTGGAATGTTAAAATTGATCGGCAACCAAGTATGATCTATTCTACTAAAGTATCTGATCGATTCCAAGCAATAAGACACTGAGTATAGTATTCCTAAGAGATGGAGTGGTTTCAGAAGAGTATATCCAATCGGGGTCAATATAACACACATGATTGAATGTATATCTAATCAGTACCTATGTTATATACATAAGTTGATAGTGTGATCGATAAAAAATGACTAGATAATTAGAACACTGATCAGTAACAACCAGAATTTGAGCAAATGACATTACATGCTCATTTAATGATATGAAAGATCAGTTAAAAAAGAAGGATATGATCCTCGGTAAGAGAGGTGATTCCCAGATAATCAAATGAAAATGATCTTCGTAAGGGTGGTGATTCTTAGATAAATATTGGATGTGATCCTTGGTAGGAGAAGTGATCCACGAAAGTCTTACATGTGTCTAGAGATGGATAATCCGCTACAAAAGAGTGGAATTATCTGAGGACTAGATGGAATCCACCCCAGTAGTGTGGTATGGTCATTTGGTTTAGGGGATGCCTTATGCTATGCAAGGAAGATCTCTTATTACTATTTTATAGTAATCATGTTATGTTAACCATGTAAGCATAGATTATGGGGCTATGCCCATAGATAATGATTAGCATAAGTATTCAATTGTCCCAGTAGAAAATAAAAGATTAGATTCTTAATAGCTATTTTGTTGTTAGATGTTCTACGAAATGAGACACAAAATGTAATGTTTAGAATATATATTTTTAGTCTATTTAATGGTAATCCATACAATATTATATCCATGGAAATGTTTCTGCAGTTTAATGCAATTGGAAAATTATAGTTATTGTTTATTATTTTATGTGATTGAATTCCTACTAAGAATATAATTCTCACTCCTAAGTGTTACCAAGTGGCTTCAATAACTCAAGAGGGGGGGTGAATTGAGTTTTCAAAACTTTCGCAAAGTTTGTTTCAATGATACTAATTATATTGAATCAATGTACTTGGAAAGGATAATGACTAAGAATAATGAGCTCTTTAATACAGAAAATATAAGACAAGAATTCACAATATTAAAAACATCAAGCTAGTTAAATTGATAGAATATAACTTAAAAGTAAAAGATAAGGGTTGAGAGAATGCAAACAAGATTTATACTGGTTCAATCACTTCTTGTGATCTACGTCCAGTCCTCGAGATCGTTCACCCGAGATTTCAACTATACTTCAAGCTTCTAACTTGGGTGCTTGATAAAAACCCTTACAATATAGAGCACTCTTCACTTAGTTTGGAATCCTCCACCCTCTATGTGCAAGAGCCTCCCTCAATACAATAAGGAATTTCTCTCCTTGAACTTATACAAGATAATCAAATGATTTTTGGTTGTTTGTAACTCTCACAAGAGCATATATACAACTTGAGGAACTGATGAGTATTTGATCAAATCACTAAGCAAGCTTTTTCAAATAGAAAACAGAGTATATCAACTGAAGATTAGAAAAAGCTCTTTTAAAATAAATTTGTGATCTTGGGTCTCTTTTTAAAACTCATTTAGATGAGCTATAAATAGCTCTCATAAAATTATTTTCGTTGGGTAGTAGGTGAATATCCAATCAGTGCTTAAACTAGCCGTTGGAAGAATTTCTGGAGCGTGTGTATTCGACTATACAACCTTTGTAGTCAACTACCATGCCTTTCTGACTTTTAAAAAACATGAGAGTTTATTTTATGAAAAACTCACGTAGTCGACTACACTTACAAAGTAGTCGACTACAATAGCTCTTGGACACTTTTTAAAAGTAAAGGACATCTGAGATATATTTTCAAAATAATATGTAGTCGATTACAATAGCTTTGGTAGTCGACTACAAGTGTCCTCGGATTTACTCATATTTAACATATGAGTATTTTTATCAGCATTGTAGTCGACTACAAGTGTCCTCGGGACATTACAAGAACAGGCATTTCAAAGTTTTGCCTAGTGTAGTCGACTACAGGATTTGTGTAGTCGACTACAAGTTTGTTCTGACTTTTATACAACGTTATAAACTTGAAATTTTACAACTGTGTAGTCAACTACATCAACCTTGTAGTCGACTACAAGTGACTTAAAAACTCATTTTTGATTAAGTTAACAAATCTTTCTTTCCAAAGTATTTTAAAGATAACTTTCTGTTTATCAAACCTTTATTGTAGAAATAGTTTTGTAAGATTAAAATAAATTGTTTGCCAAGTGATTTAAGCAATTAAATACTCTTACAATGATAAGTAAAAACCTATAAGACTTGAGTACTCCTTGTGATCTTGTTCTTGTTCTCTTGGTGCGGAAACCTTTGTTTGGTTATCATTAAAATCCTATATGTCAAAATGTTGTTCACACTAAGCCTAATATTTTCAGAGGACCCTGCTGTCAATAGAGATGTATTATATAACCATCTTGATTGACTTTGATGTCGCTCTACTCCTTGACCTAGATAAGGACACTTATATTTGAGATATTAGTGGTTTTCTTACTCATTGTTTCCTAGTTATTGTATAATTATGTAGCTTGTATTGTATATAACACAATGTAGAAAAATGCTTCATCAATAGGGTTTAAATACCCTTTTTGAAATTTCGATGTATTTATGTAAATAGTTTGTAAGTGTTGGGTTTCGAGATTAGGAAACGCAACAGAAAACAAAATCAAATCCCAAACCCAACTGAGGATCCATGCGAAAATCATAAAACGTGTTGTAGGGATTTACCTCTAAGAAGAAACAATTGTCAATCAAGAGCACAACAACAAGCGGTGCTTCTACGATATCCACACGAACGGGCCGAGTATGGGTTCTCCTCCACTCTGTGGTACTAGCTACGGTGGGGGGGGTGCCTCTCAATCTCACTTTTCTGTCTCTTGTGTTGTGTACGGCTGTAGCGACTATATATCATATATATAGCTAGGGAAGCCGTCATTAGTGAGTAAGAGGAGCATTGATGTGCCTGCTCATAATCTGACCTATGTCACAACAATTACTCAATTGGCCCATTTAGTCTAACTAAATGCCCAACTAGTTATCTTAATGCCCAAGTCATAATTGGATTCCTAATTAAATCCATCTCATGAAATATTAAACCCCAACATCAGTCCATTATAAGTGTGTGACCCTATAGGTTCCCATTACGTTGACAATAGTACTAAAATCCAATTTTAGCATTACAAACAGTGAGTGATATCTAGTAATACATCACTGCTACTCAACTAACAGGAATATCAGTGATTTGACATAACCTTTCTGTGAACAATGTTATTGTGTAGTTTAGTCCCTTTGTCCAGATATCTAGATTGAACATAAAATGTGGAACGGTCATCCTTGTAAAGTTCAATTTTGGTTTCTTGATCTCTAAGTAGACATACTAAGACAAATGAGATCAGTATCTCATATTGACTCATTTGAGCACGGCCATGCATTTTCAGTCTCACTCTATCAAGGGGCCCAAAGATATCATATTCCTCACAAACGTTGATAACTAAAGCCACCTTTCAGAAAGAGTTCAACATGTTATCAGTATTGTGCATTTAATGTTACTCAGAACGATAATAAATATTGTTGGTGGACGAAGAAACTTATGAAGACTGTTTAAAGATCTCAAGCCTAGAAATACCAAAGTTTTCGAAGAATTATCAAGAGATCAAGAGATAGCAAGAGATATCAAGAGACCAAGAGAAAATATTCAAAGCAAAAGATTCACTCTGTTTCATATTCATTGAATACTCTTGTATAGAGTTTTACTTGAGCCCATTGTTTATCCTCACATCGTGAGTTAACCTCAAGTGTTGTAAACACTCTTTATTACTTTGGATGTCGAGCCTCAAGAGGCTTGTCTGTAAAATAATACTTGTTGTTGAGCCTGAAGAGACTTATCTGTAAAAGAATACTGGTTGTTGTAGCCTGAAGAGACGTTGAGAAGAATACTTGTAATATGAGAAAGATTAGTGAAAATATCTTCAAGTAAAAGGGACTGGACGTTGCTCTCGAGTTGTGAGAGTGAACCAATATAAATCTCTGGTGTAATCTTTTCTTCCCATTCCTTGTGTTATTTTATTTCTCAATTAACATTTGGGGATTGCAATTGTTGTTCTTAGGAAACTATTTTTGAAAACAGAAGTCTTTAACTGGTATCCAAAGATTTTTAGTAAAACTCTTTTTGTGTATAACGAATTGTAAAGAGTTTACGTTTCGTCCATTTTCTTTTTTTATCTTGCGAAGCTTTTATTCCAAGAACTGTTTTATGAAAAGTTTTCCAAAAAGGTTAAGAAACGCAATTCAACCTCCCTTCTTGTGTTTCATATGTTTATTTCATACCTAACCTCTATAAGACCAGCAAATGAGATCTTTCTGTTCACTCAGAAGATTCAGTATAAGACTTCAACGATTTTTAGCAACATTGATAACCAATACTACTTTTCCGAAAAGGATGAACACGCTATCAATGTCGTTGGACAAAGAATTGCATGAAGACAAGTTAAAGCTTGGAGCTCATAAATACACGAAGTCTTCAAAGGAACACACGATGAATAACATGAATACAAGCATCATAAGTTATGAGAATTTCTTATTGTACTTTCACTTTCATTTACTCTCTGTATAATGCTTTTCAAAATACTCTGAGCTCACTTGTTATACACTCACATATCATGAGTTAAGCTTAAGTGTTTTCAAACACTATTTTTATTACTCTGGGTTATGCCTGAAAAGGCTTGTAGGAAAGAATACTTGGTGTTAGATGTAACACCCTCCTTTGGATGTCACATTTAACGGAATCCCAAGTTAAATTTCAAAAAAACCTTTTGTATTATCTTTATGAAAATATGAGTTCTAAAATTTCTTTCTGCGGATATAACATAAAATAACCAGAAAAGAAATAACTTAATATCAAGAGATCTCAAGAATATACATAATATGTTATTATATCTGATTCTACTGTTTAATAATGACAAGAAAGAAAAATAATACTCAGTAGAAAGTATACAGATGTTGTACATCACCCTATTGGCCAAAGTCCTAAATATCTGTATACTTAATATCCAAGGGGACGCGCCACGTGTCTGAATCACCGTGGAACTATGTTCTAACAAAATTGAACAGATCCTTCCATGATGCCTTCGCCGTCATAAAACAGAAAGAAAAACAATACAACATACAAAACAATACAACAAAAAGGTGAGATCCTCGCCACCTATCAATACAAATAAAGCAGTGTAGAAAACATAATAATTTATATAATTCTATAGATACAATCATGTTATCAAACAATGAGTAAATCAACACAAATAGTATAGTTATGATAGCAAATAATATAGTTTTGTTGAAACCAAAATCTTATAAAAAGGTTTAAGTACTAAATCTTTAAAAGCTGTAGCTTTCCCTGTTTAAGTTTTGAGGATAACAAAAATATTTATTTAGTTTGAACAAGTAAGTGTTTCGACAATTGTTTTAACAAATCGCTACTTGTATGTGCGTCCATTCTGTTCTAAGCTTAAAGAAAACTCTTTGTGCGTCCAATGAATGTCTAAAAATGCATTGTGCGTCCAACAACTGTCTTATATACCTTTACTATTGGTGCGTCCAATATTTGTATGCATTTACTGTTACTATTTTTATTAGTTCGTCCAATACGATCTGTTTACCATAGCTCGGACTCAATTCACTCTTTCAAAGTTCAAGCTCAAGCTCTCGTCCAAGTTAAAATTCAAAAATGAAGAACTGTTCCTCATTAAATGCTAGAAAAGAACTCTGACAGCTCACGGCGACAGAAGAAGTCAACTAAGCCACTTTTGCTGACATTGTCCAACAACTACAAAAATCTGCAAATAAGAAACCTTCTGCAATCTTAGACAAATCAGGACTTTGTTTTCACTGATTGGAAATCTCAGAGAATAAAAGTCACCGTCAGAAGAAGTTCAGCACTTTTCCAGTAGATGCATTTAATGTTACTCAGAACGGTAATAAATGTTTCCGTTGGACGATATAGCTCATGAAGTCTACTCAATTTGTTCTTACATATAAAAAGAAGAAGCAGCACTTGAAGAAAAGGGAGATCTTTGTGCAAGCATCTTACAAAGTCTAAAAAGCTTTATTTCCTCTTGGATTATATTATTCGTGTTAAAAAGAAAAAGCCTTGAGATTTCTATTGTCTATTCTCATTTGTCAGTGAGTTTCAAACTCAAGCTTTCATCTACTTTCACTTATTCATCTTAGCGTTGTAAGCCTGAAGAGGCTGTGTGTAAAAGAATACTTGTGTGATTGAACCTGAAGAGGTTGAAAATACTTGTAATCTCGAAAAAGATTAGTTGGAAAATCCTTCTGGTTGAAGGGACTGGACGTAGCTCTTGGTTGATAAGAGTGAACCAGGATAAATCTCGTGTGTAAGCTTCTCTTCTCTTCTAGTGTTTTTATTATATTCACTAACCTCTAGGGTTTACTATTGTGTTTATTAACAAAGACCTTTTAATTGGTTTTAGAACGTGTTAACGGTTTTCTTAAAAGTCTTTTCAAAATCCTTAGAGTCCAATCCGACTGAGCCGTGTTGGTTCTAAGTTCTTTGCTTGTCAAACTTTATCCTTCGTTGTGTTCAATTTTCTATTGAAAAGGAAAATCTTTTATTAATTTCCAAAAAGGGTTAAGAAACACAATTCAACCCCCCTTCTTGTGTTTCACTTGGTTATTTCAATTGGTATCAGAGCTCAGCCTCTTGGGTTGAGCATCTAACAGTGCAGAGGAAAAAGATCCAGTACACCCTTAAATGGAGAACGAAGGACAAGCAGTGAACAGACCACCTCTATTCAATGGAAACGACTATGATTACTGGAAGAAGAGAATGATTGCATTTTTTGATGCCCAAAATATGGACATTTGGGACCTAGTTCAAAATGGATATCAAATACCCACCAACGCAGAAGGACAGGAACTCCCTCGACCGCAATGGACAGAAGGACAACGAACCAGACATCAGCTTAACTCAAAAGCCAAACATTATCTTATGTGTGCCATCACCAGATCAGAGCACGATAAAGTTCATAGCTGTGAAACAGCTAAAGAGATATGGGATACCTTGGCCTTAGCACATGAAGGCTCATCTCAAGTCAAGGAATCAAAGATAAGCATGCTGGTTCACCAGTATGAGCTCTTCAAAATGGGAGAGCATGAAAACATTGATCAAATGTTTGGACGATTCCAAACAATAATCAATGGCTTGAGATCTCTGGGAAAGACCTATGATAATCAAGATCATATCAGAAAAATTCTAAGGAGCCTTTCTAGACAGTGGAGACCTAAGGTTACTGCCATACAGGAAGCAAAGAATCTAGCTTCTCTTACCATGGAGGAACTCTTGGGTTCTCTTAAAGTTCATGAGCTGGAACTTCAAGAAGAGGAAAGCTCAAGAAAAGGGAAATCAATTGCCCTTAAAGCTCACAAAGGCAGTGCGTCCAAAGCACTTAAAGCTGAAAAATCATCATCTCTAGAAAGATACAAGCAATGTGGAAAAAGAAAGGAGGTATGCGGAGAAAGCACTTTGGACGAAGGTCACCAAAGGACAGAACAGAAACAAAAGACAAGAGTCCAATCATATGCTATGAATGCAAGAAGCCCGGACACATTAAAGTGGAATGCCCCTCACTAAACAAGGAGAAAGAGAAAAGGAGATTCTTTCCAAAGAAGAAAACAGGATTAATGGCCACCTGGGAAGATCTTGATCTTTCAACTACTGATGATGAAGAAGAAGCAGAAGAAGAAGCAAATCTATGTCTCATGGCGAACACCTTCACAGAAGAAGAAGAAAATGAGGTAACAAACTGTGATCTTGATCTTCAGAATGCATTTGATGAGTTGTTAAATAATTCATCTATTTTAGCAGTTGAATATAAATCCCTGTAAAGGAAGTTTTCAAAATTAACCAAAGAATATGGAAAAATGTCTTCAGAAAAACAAGAACTTGAAATTTATTGTGAAAAATTAAAAACCAAAAATGCTCTTTTAAAAATATCCTCTGAGTCCAACACTTCAGATGAAGTTGATAAACTTCATACTGAGGTAAAAGAATTAACGGAGGACCTCAGTAAATTTGTGAAAAGCACCAACAACCTAAACATTTTACTTAGGTATTCAAGATATCCTCGTGACAAATCTGGATTGGGATATCAAGATACTGATAAAAAGTTTTTTCAAAAAACTACTACCCAACCTAAATCTTTTAAGAATGGTTATAAAAACGTTTACCCTTCCTCTAAAGATCTCTTTAATAAAAAGTCAAAATATTATGGATCTCCAAGAGCTAACCAAAAAGGACCCAAAAAGATATGGGTACCTAAGGATATGATAATTCCTCTTGCAGATGTGCTTAGCAACAAGAAAAAGACACCTGTCATGGTACCTGGACAGTGGTTGCTCACGGCACATGACGGGAGAAAGGTCTATGTTCCAAGACATCAAAACTAATTCAGGAGGCTTCGTCACGTTTGGAGGAAACCAGAAAGGTAAAATAGTTGGAATAGGTAAGATTGGTAAGCATCATTTTCCCTCTATCGATAATGTTCTTCTAGTTGAAGGATTGAAACATAATCTGCTTAGCATTAGTCAATTATGTGATAGTGGATCTAATGTTTCATTCAATCAAGGAGAATGTATAGTTAAAAACTCTGACGGATCCATGCTCTTCACTGCTAAAAGGCAAAACAATCTTTATAAAATTGACTTGGAAGATCTTTCAGATCAAAATGTATCATGTCTAGTTTCCATAAAAGGAGAACAGTGGATATGGCACAAGAAGCTTGGTCATGCAAGTTTGAGATTAATCTCTAAACTAAATAAGCATAACCTCGTAAGAGAACTACCAAAGCTTGTGTACAAATCAGATGTTCTTTGTGAAGCATGTCAAAAGGGGAAACAAATCAAAAACTCTTTTGAATCCAAAAACATCGTTTCCACCTCTAGACCACTAGAATTGTTACATCTTGATCTATTTGGTCCAATAAGAACTTCTTCACTAAATGGAAAGAAATATGGATTGGTCATAGTAGATGACTATACTAGATGGACATGGGTTATGTTTCTAGCTCACAAGGATGAGTCTTTCAAAGTCTTCTCTATTTTCTGTAAAAGAATTCAAAATGAAAAAGGCATGTGTATCAACTCAATCCGAAGTGATCATGGAGGAGAATTTGAGAATGAGAGCTTTCAATTGTTCTGTGAAGAAAACGGTATTCATCACAACTTCTCTGCCCCAAGAACACCACAACAAAATGGTGTGGTAAAAAGAAAAAATAGATCTCTTTAAGAGATGGCTAGAACAATGCTCAATGACAACTCAATCTCCAAACACTTCTGGGCTGAAGCTGTTAACACTGCATGTTATATTCAAAACAGAATATATATTAGACCTCTTTTAAACAAGACTCCATATGAATTGTGGAAAGGACGAAAACCCAACATCTCTTACTTTCATTCTTTTGGCTGTCAATGCTTTATCTTGAATATTAAGGATTCTTTAGGAAAGTTTGATGCTAAAGTTGACTCTGGTATTTTCTTAGGATACTCATAAACATCTAAAGCATATAGAGTATATAACTCTCGCTCCTTAACTGTTGAAGAATTTGTCATGTTAAATTCAATGACAAAAAGCCTGATAATGATTTGTCAGAGCTAGACGAGTCCTTTGCAGAATTAAACCTAAAAGACAAAGGAGAAGGATCAGCAACCCAAAACAAAGAAGCATTGGACGATGAAAGAAAAGAAGAAACAACTGATGGTCAAAGAAGCTGGCACTTCAAAACTTATCATCCAGAACACCAAATCATTGGTAATCCAGATGATAAAGTGCGTACAAGATCTACCTTCAGAGAATACTCAAACGTAGCCTTCATCTCTGAAATGGAGCCAAGAAAAATATAAGAAGCACTACAGGACGAAGGATGGATCTTAGCCATGCAAGATCTTCTAGTGAACCAGGATAAATCTCGTGTGTAAGCTTCTCTTCTCTTCTAGTGTTTTTATTATATTCATTAACCTCTGGGTTTACTATTGTGTTTATTAACAAAGACCTTTTAATTAGTTTTAGAACGTGTTAACGGTTTTCTTAAAAGTCTTTTCAAAATCCTTAGAGTCCAATACGACTGAGCCGTGTTGGTTCTAAGTTCTTTGCTTGTCAAACTTTATCCTTCGCTGTGTTCAATTTTCTGTTGAAAAGGAAAATCTTTTATTAATTTCCAAAAAGGGTTAAGAAACACAATTCAACCCCCCTTCTTGTGTTTCACTTGGTTATTTCAAGTTTCATACTGAATCAACTGATATAAACATTTTATCAAATAATAGGTAGATCAAAATCAATATGCATCATGATAATATGACAGTATGACAACTCACTATGCAATCATCCAATGATTGACTCCTACTCCATGGAGCTAAAACACAACAAGTCAGAGAGAGTGATTGGGAGTACATGTTCCGTATCTCATTAGCCATCAATTTGCTCAAAAGTGCTTCAGAATCATTTCATGTGGCAATACGGCTCACGAGAACACTCTCTACCAATCGGGAATAGGATAGTGTTTGGTCGGGATCGTTCAGTGTGTTGCAATCATATCACCACGGCACAGTCCAACTGGCCTCTTAACAAGAGGTTGTCGAAACCCGTCAAATAATAAAAATTACCAGTTCAAAAACTAATTTGTAGTATCGAGAATGAACCGAATCGTCTCTCAAGGATCCAATAAAAACAAATATTCAATCAGATCAAGATAATTAAAATGGGGGGTGTTTGTTGTTGATTAACAAGATTGATAAAAGTATGAGACTTAAAGTTGTAAACAAATCTAAAGAAACAACCAATCCAAGGAAATTTACCGATCTTGAGTTTAATCCATCATTGATCACAAGGAATTCACTTAATTACTAACCATGTTCTTGGCCTTAGATCATATCAAGACGCCTCAACATGATCCAAGAATCCTCTACTAGATAAGCATCTAGGATTTAATTAACCAAGGTTAGATAAAGTAAGCACCATCCAACATAAATTAACTTAAGATCTAGAATTTAACCAAGCTAAATAATCCATCAAAAAGCTTTAATATATTGTTTAGTCTTTGTGATCCTCTTTGAATACATGATAATAAAGCTATTATCACATCATCATCTAAATCAAATTAAGCAATTTAATCTAGATAAAAATCAAAAGAGGAAGAAGAGAAACTTGAATAACAATTAAGCTATATGAACAAGCGAAACAAGATCTCCAAATTAAACATCAAGATGGCTAATCCCTTGGATTGATTATAAGAGCCTAGCGTTCCATTGATGGAAAGGAAGAAATCATAAAATAAAGAACAAAAACGAAATTCTAAAGAGAATGGAAAAGAAGAGAAAGAAAACTCTCACAAATACTCAAACTTTCTTCAAACTTACTTCAAATTGAATGATGTCTAATACAAAGAGATTGACTCTATTTATACTAATCCTAGAAGCCAATTTGTAATTGAAAATAATCTGAATACAAGTTGTAAAAACATGGAAATTGTCAAATATGGAAGCTTGATGCATGGTTGGTGGGTTGGTGCATGGTAGGTTGGTGTATGGTTGGTGGCTTCAAGTCAACAACTCTTATCCGACTTCCAGCTTGATTTTGCATGACCTAGACGGTGCATTTTCGCTTTGAGGTCTTCATGAAAGTTGTAGCCAGTTGCCTCATTGAAATTTTGCATTTGGAATCATGCCAATCGGAATTTTAGAACTCTAGATATGCTAAAAACACTGCACCTTCCTCAAGTTAGGTTGGCAGAACGTGTTTCCAAATTCAAACCAACTTGTAGCTTCATAATCATGCCTAAAACTACATTTATTGACTAAATGGTCTTCAGTGAAGTTGGAGATATGAGTCTTATCTTTCCAATGGCCAAGTTTTAGCCCAAGAGGAGGCCTAGAACCCACTATATAGTCCAATATGTACACACTACCCAGATTTCCATGACAGCAAACTCACTCTATATTGCAAGGATATTTTGGACCCTTAGAAGTCCAATCCAGTTCTTGAGTTCTTCATGAAACTTGTAGAGCCTTGTCTTAGCTTTCCAAAGACACTAAAATCACCTCAAATGGATCACCGAGTCCCAAGTTATGGCCTAACAAAGGAGGAAAGGTCAAAATGCATCAAAATCCAAAAATTATTCACAATTTGCATTAAAGCCCAATGAAGCCCAACAACATTAAACTCAGCTAAAATACTAATATTGGGCACAATAAACATCTAATAAAGCCTAATACAAGACTAACATAAGTGTCTCAAATTGATTGATCAAATTCCCTCACACTTAAGCTTTTGCACTCCTGGGCAAAACACATAAGAACAAAACTAAAGAAAAACAAGAAACATCATATTATTAAACTAAAAGCATAAAAACTGATTATACCTAATCTAATCCACTTTCGTAGGAAATCACGATGGCACTTAGCATGTGCCACAAGCTTTTAAACCCCTAGGTGTCCCTAGTGGACGAGTTATAGTCTCGTGAGGGTTTACCAGGATGATACCCACAAACATGTAATACTTTATTTAATCAATTCAACTAATTTTTAAATACAAGCATTGTATCAAATATAAACCATAATTAATATGTTAAGTATGCTTAACAAAGAATAGTTGAATCAAACTAATTGAGAATAAAGTATAGCATAATCATGCTTTAATTAGAAATAGGCATGCTTTAATCATGCTTTTTTTTTGTTTTTGTTTTTGGTACCAAGCATTTCACATCATCATACTAATTCTCCCACACTTAATTCATTGTAAGCAAAATAGCTCCTCTAATAGGAAAATCAATGCTTTCATATTCCCTAAGGTGTGGTAAAACATGGTTTTTCACTCAAGGCTTGTAATGAGCTAAGAACAAAGAATGGGCAAGTAGGCTCAGAGGGGGTTAACAATGGGATAAATGCAAGGTAGGTTTATTTGGCCAAAGTAGCTAAGTCAAGAAAAATGCCTCTGTCATTTTCATGCAACATACAGACCAATGTAATCTCAAATCGATTCAATGCAAGTTCTAGAAAATAAATTCATAATTGACATCACTCATGAAAGAAAATAAACCAAGTGTAAGTATCAAACTTGAAAAGCCCAAAACTCACAAAGGTATGGAACATTCACTCAATTCAACAATGCTTTCTTCCTAATATCTACAGTCATGTACACATGTATATCATGAAAATGATTCAACTATAAACTGTTTTACATACTTTTATTATCAATTAAGCTCAGATTCAGCACATACTTGCATCAAAATTAATTGAAAAGATCAAAATGATTTTTTTTTATATGCAAGAACAAAATAATTTAAGACATATTATGAAATGCAAGTTAAGATGCGTCTCAAGAGCAAAACTACTCCTTACTCTGCCATCATACATCTAATAAGCTAGTAACAATAAAGATTAGCTGGTTAGTTTTTTTTTTTTTTTAACTAAACTATGTACATGGTATTGTCAACTATCCCTCCCCCCAACTAATTTAAGACATTGTCCCCAATGTCAAAATAAAGATAGGTAGAGTGTAGAAGGTCTTACCAGAAAATTGCAAATCGGACCTGAAATAAGAAAAATTACAAAAAACTAAAACCATAAGAGAAAACAAAAATTCACAAGGATAAAGTCAAATCAAGCTTTTGCTTTTTGCTGCTGCTGCCTTGTTCCCAATTCAATGGAGTCATTGCTGGATGATGTTGTGGGACAAATTCGTGTAATTGATCGAGCAATTGTTCAAGGGTTGCAGCGGTTACAATAATTTGACGTGTCGCTTGTGAGATGAACCTTTGTTCCACAATATGATTAAGAAAACAAAACAAACTGTCATAAAAACCATTAACATGTAATATACCTATGGGTTTTTGGTGAAAGTTCAGCTGTGACCAAAATGTAATTTGGAAGAGCTCTTCCAAAGTTCCAAAACCACCAGGTAGGGCAATAAAGGCATCAGCATTTGCTATCATAATGTTCATGCGTTGGTGCATGCAAGATACCATTACTTCATGACCTACTGTTTTTCCAGTGGGATTGCCAATAGCTAAAGGACTAGGAATGACACCAAGGACTTTGTCACCTCCTAAATGTGCAGTAGTTGCTACACAACCCATTAACCCAAGACTTCCTCCTCCGTAAACTAAATGGATTTCTCTCTCAGCTAGCACTCGACCAAGATGGTTTGCAATATTTACAAACTCTTTATCTTTCCCAGGATTAGATCCACAAAAGACACAAACACTCTTGATCCGATGAACTGAAGTGACTTCCATTTTCTCTTTTTTTTTGTACTCTCACCTTATCAATGATCTGAAGAGAGCAAAATGCATTATTTAAAGAATCAAAACTCAAATGTAATAATTACACCTATAAAGGAGGGCTAGATCCGTGTGTCAGGCAAGTTTGAAAAGAAGCACAACAATGATAATAGCTATATGACAAGGATAAAAGACTAATATGTATGTGTCAGAAGAAGTTTGAAAATGCGCAACGCATATTTAAAAAAAATATGGCTAAATATTTTTTTTTAATAAACAAGAAGAAAAAGGAAAAAAAAAATACTTACAGGAGGTGTGATTGTGGCTCACATTTTCCTCTGGTTTTACGTCCAGTAACAGCTTGAATGCTCTCTATGGGACGATGGTCGATTCCCATCCAATTTTCTTAAAAATTGGCAATCAGGGTCTTTTTGAGTCAGATTCCCGAGACTATAACGCTCATGTTCATCTTGGAATATTGGCCATAAATCGAGAAGTACTCTCTGCACATCTCCACTCGGATGCGACTCAAGAGTCAATAGAATATTATCTAAAGACTCCTTACTCATGCCATCTTTAATCAAGTGAATTTTATCAAGTCGATTTATAGACGCGATTCCAATTGATTTGCATTTTGTGTTACAGGTCCATCTTGCACATTTATAGCAGACTCGTAACCTTTTTGCTCTTCTCTTCTTTGCATATGAACTTTTTCCTAGCCCTGGCATATATGAAACAAGAGCGTCAGAAAATTCCCCTGTGATTCGGACCTTTGCTTCGATCAACCAGCGTATATCCGCAGGGATGCCTTTGTGCATAAGCATCCTTAATCTCTCAAACCTTGCACAATAAATGTTAGTTAAAGCATTCTGAGGGAGAGAAGGGAATCGCTTGCGGAGGTTAACAAGCTGATTATCCATTTCGAAAGAAAGAAGAAAGAGAGAAAAAAATTGAGTAAAATTATCTACAGATTTCAATGTTTGTGGGTAACTGAAAGGACCGAAAAATATTTTCACCGAGTACCGTTATCCGCCATTTAACCGGTGAAAAATCATCTGTCAAAGAAAAACAAACAAAATTAAGACAGAAAAATCAAACTTCGATAGATTTTCTCACTTGGCACCGATTTTCTGTCTCGATTACTATGATAGCAAATAAGTCAAAGTTTGACAAAAGAAAGAGTTAGAAAACTTGGGTTGCCACCCAAGAAGCGCTATTTTTAATGTCATCAGCCAGCGTGATTGAAGATTTTGCACGATCGATGGGTCCTCCCCAAGGCGATGACCATTAACTTTGAACACTTTGTTGGTGGCTTCACTCTTAATTTCTACTGCACCATGTGGAAAAACATTAATAACAATGAAAGGACCAAGCCATCTAGAACGAAGCTTACTGGGCATAAGTTTGAGGCGAGAGTTGTGGAGAATGACTTTTTGACCAATGGTGAACTCTTTTAGTATCAACATCTTATCATGAAAGAGTTTGGTCTTCTCTTTGTAGATCCGGGAGTTCTTATACGCCTCTAATCGAAGCTCCTCAAGTTCCTGAAGATGGAGCTTCCTTTGAGATCCAGCTTGACTCAAGTCAAGGTTACACTATTTCACCACCCAATAGGATTTATGCTCAATTTCCATCGGAAGGTGGCATGCCTTCCCAAAGACAATCCAGTACGGGGACATCCCTATCGGTGTCTTGTAGGCAGTTCAGTAAGCCCACAGAGCATCCTCAAGTCCCAGGCTCCAGTCCTTCCTATTAGGTTGGACTGTCTTCTCAAGTATGTGCTTGATTTCTCGGTTTGAGACCTCGGCTTGCCCGTTTGTCTGGGATGATAAGGTGTAGAATCCTTGTGCAAGACGCTGTACTTTCTCATCAAAGCCTCTATTCTCCAGTTACAAAAGTGTGAACCTTGATCACTGATAATGGCCCTCGGGATTCCAAACATGTAGAAAATCAGTGTTCTAACAAAGTCCACAACAACTTTGGAATCATAAGTTCGAGTGGCTTTTGCCTCCACCCATTTAGATACATAATCAACAGCCAACAAAATATAAATAAGACAAAAGGAAATAGGGAAAGGGCCCATGAAATCAATACCCCAAACATCAAAGATCTCACAAGACAGCATAGGCTGCTGAGGCATCTCATTCTTGTGTGAAATTGTCCCTGTTCTCTGGCACTGTTCACAAGACTTACAAAACAGATATGCATCATGAAATAGGGTAGGCCAATACAATCTAGAGTCTAAAACCTTCCTAGCTGTACGTTGGGAGCCAAAGTGCCCACCACATGCAAATGTATGACAAAAGCTAAGAATAGAATGAAACTCATGATCAGAGACACATCTTCTAATAATCTGGACACTACAAAGCTTCCACAGATAAGGATCATCCCATACATAGTACTTAGACTCACTTTTCAATTTATCAGATTGAGCTCTAGTAAAATATGCATGAAGAACACCAGCAACCAAAAAATTAACCATATCTGCAAACCAAGGGGAGGTGTTCTTACCTTGCAGCTACAAAAGCTGCTCATCTGGGAAGGAGTCCTGTATAGGGAAGGGATCTGAAGCCCTTTCAATGCGGCTCAAGTGATCTGCTACTAGATTTTCTGCTTCACTCTTGTCACGGATCTCTATATGAAACTCTTGGAGCAGTAGCATCCACCTTATTAGTCGGGGCTTTGCCTCTGGCTTCTTTAAAAGAAACTTAAGAGCTACATGATCAGTAAACACAATAACCTTAGAGCCAAGCAAATATGATCTAAACTTATCCAGAGCAAAAACAATGGCGAAAAGCTCTTTTTCGGTTGTGGTATAGTTGGCTTGAGCAGCATCCAGAGTTCTGGAAGCATAATATATCACATGCGAAGCTCTCCCCACTCTCTGTGCCAAGACTGCTCCTACTGCATAGTTAGAAGCATCACACATTAACTCAAATGGCAATGTCCAGTCAGGTGGCTGGATGATGGGGGTACTGGTCAAGGCCTGCTTCAAGTGGTTGAAAGCTGCCTTGCACTTGTCATCAAAATTAAACTCTACATCTTTCTGCAGTAAGTGGGAAAGTGGAAGGGCAATCTTACTGAAGTCGGCAATGAAGCGCCTGTAGAAACCTGCATGACCAAGAAAAGAACGCACTTCCCACTCGCATGTGGGGTAAGATAAACAAGTAATTACATCAATCTTGGCAGGATCTACCTCAATGCCCTTACTGGATACTACATGGCCTAAAACTATACCCTGTTCTACCATAAAATGGCATTTCTCAAATTTTAGCACAAGGTTAGTCTCAATGCATCTTTGCAGCACTCTAGATAGGCTAACTAAACATGAATCAAAAGAAGAACCATAGACAGTGAAGTCATCCATAAATACCTCCATGCACTCCTCTAAGAAATCAGAAAATATGCTCACCATGCACCGCTGGAAGGTACCAGGGGCATTGCAAAGGTGCCGAAGGGACAGGTAAATGTGGTCTTCTCCTAATCCTCTGGTGCAATGTGGATTTGGAAGTATCTAGTGTAGCCATCCAAAAAACAGTAATGGGACTTACCAGCCAACCGTTCCAGCAACTGATCGATGAACGGAAGGGGGTAATGATCTTTCCAAGTGGCTTGGTTGAGACGTCTGTAGTCAATGCAGACTCTCCAGCTATTCTGTACTCGGGTTGGAATGAGTTCATTCTTTTGGTTGGCCACGACAGTCACCCTGGATTTCTTTGGAACTACTTGCACCGAGCTCACCCACTTGCTGTCAGAGATGGGATAGATAATGCCAGTCTGCAGTAGCTTGGTCACCTCTTTTTTCACCACATCTAGAATGAAAGGATTCAGTCTCCTCTGCAGTTGTCTCACTGGTTTAGTTTCTTCCTCAAGTAATATCCTGTGCATGCATGTGGAGGGGTTAATACCAGGGATGTCTGCAAGTGTCCAACCAATTGCCCTTTTGTGTTGCTTCAAAACTTCCAATAATCTGGTTTCTTGCTCAGGTTGGAGGTGTTTGGCCACTATCACCGGGAGCTTCTCATCCTCTTCCAATAATGCATACTTCAAATGCTCGGGCAAGGGCTTAAGTTCAATGGAGGGTGGTTGCTGGACTGAGGGTACTAGTTTTGGAACCGAAACTAAATCTGTCAATTTTTCAAAGATTACACTTTCGCACTGCACTGCAAGTCGTGCACAATCTTGCAAAACAACATCACATATCCTATGGAATCAAAAGAATCACACTTAGCGCAGGATGAATGACAACATCATTAATAACGACATCATTGCCATTAATAATGTAAACAGAATCATCAATGTCAAAGAATTAACAACAAGACATGACAAGTATGTAGAAATCTCAAGACAGTCGCACACATTGCATTGGGTTTACAACCGTAAAGTCCAAGCAAGCAGAACAAGTATCACAAGCTATGCTATCAGTGTATCCTACAATTTTAGGAAACTCTGCCAACATATCAGCATGCATTTCATCAACCAGTAAATCAATGACATCAAAATGAAAAACAGAATGATCCTCTAAAGGGTATTTAATGGCATCAAAAATGTTAAACTGAATGATATCATCACCAAATTCCATGGAAAGGGTACCAGCATGCACATCAATCTTAGTTTTAACAGTTTTCAAAAATGGCCTACCTAAGATCAATGGGGGTGGGGAAGAGGCAGATTCATCTTCCATATTCAACACATAAAAATCAGTTGGGAATATTAAATTATTTACCCGAACCAGAACGTCCTCCAACACTCCTGCAGGTTAAGCCGTGCTCCGGTTCGCTAACTGAATGAGAATGCCGGTGGGTCTTAGCTCTCCCATATGCAAGGAAGTGTAAACTGACTTTGGCATTACATTGATGGAGGCTCCCAAGTCTAGCAAGGCATGAGTGAAGTATTGGTGCCCTATGGTGCAAGGGATGGTAAAAGTGCCTAGGTCTTTGCATTTGGGAGCCAGGTTGGGCTGAATCAAAGCAGAGACATTTCTCCCCATACTCACTTTTTCAGTGCCCTTTAGCTTCCTCTTATGGGTGCACATCTCTTTCAAAAACTTGGCATACTTGGGGATTTGTTTAATTACCTCCAAGAGAGGTATATTCACCTCAACCTTCTGAAAAGTCTCCATAATTTCCATATCCAAGTCAGTCTCAATATGCCTCGGCTGTATCATTCGGTTGGGAAAAGGAAGAGGAATGTTGGAAGCTGACTTTTGTGAATGTTCACTTTTTTGCTGTACTGAATTTTCTGTCAACTGCTAGTTTGATCTGGTTTTCTGCTTGGCTGTTGTAGGATCATTTCTTCTTGAATCACTGCTCTGACATCACGAATTTCTTCTTGAGAACTTGAATTTGCTGTAGAATTTGAATTTGCTGCAGAATCTTGTTTTTCTGGGGCAATGGTAGAATTTGGAATTATCTGCTGCACTGGTCCATTGATTTGCTTACCACTGCGCAAAGCTATAGCACTAACATTACCTCTAGGGTTTTGAGTTGTTTGAGAGGGTAATTGGCCAGAACTCTGTGACTTTAATTCATGAATAGATGTGGCAAGTTGACCAATTTGAGTCTCCAAGTTCTGAATGGTGGTTTCAGTTCTTTGTTGAAACTGGATGTTATTGGTGGCCAACTGTTTCACCAAATCCTCCAATGAGGGCTCAGATTTCGTGGCTATAGGACCTTGTTACTGGAATGGTGGTCTACTTGGTCCAGCATGTGGCTGAAACTGATTTGTCCTTGCTTGCTGCTGGAATGGTGGTCTATACTGGTTTGGTGGCTGCTGATTTGATGCATTCCCATATCTCAGATTAGGATGGTCCCTCCAGCTAGGGTTGTAAGTATTGGAGAATGGATCATATTTTTGTTGTTGTTGCTGATGGAACTATGGCTTCCCAGTAAATATACCAGCTGCAGCCACAGATTGGTCTTGAAACTCAGAATCATCTTGCAATGTGGGGCACAAATCTGTGGGATGAGAGGAACTAGAACATATGCTACAAACTCTTACAGGGGTTTGCATAGGTGGTTCGTGTTGTCCCATTGCCATCTGTCTGACCAAAGAAGTGAGCTCATCCAATCTATGTTCTACCCTTAGTTGATCAGCATGTGAAGAGGTATTAACTTCATTGACTACTCTAGTTGCAGCACCCATTCGAGTACCAAATTGCTGAGAATTTGCTGTCATGTTTGCAATTAAGTTTCTGGCAGCAGCTGAAGTTTTATCTACCAATGCTCCACCACTTGCAGCATCAATCATACTCCTTTCCATTGGCATCAACCCTTCATAGAAGTATTGGATTAGCAGTTGATCACTAATTTGATGGTGTGGGCAGCTCGAGCACAATTTCTTAAATCTCTCCCAATACTCATGGAGAGTTTCACCACTGATTTGCCTTATGCCACAAATATCTTTCCTTATTGCAGCAGTTCTTGATGCAGGAAAGAACTTCTCCAGAAACAGTCTTTTCATGTCATTCCAAGAAGTGATGGCAGTAAGTTGTAAGTAATACAACCAATCCTTAGCGGCACCATCCAAGGAGAAAGGAAAGGCTTTTAGCTTGATGTGATCTTCAGCTATTCCATGAGGTTTCATGTGGAGCAGACAACATGGAATTCCTTCAAAAGCTTATGTGGATCTTCACCTGTAAGACCATGAAACTTGGGTAGCAAGTGTATCAATCCAGATTTCAACTCAAAATCAACATTAAGTTCAGGATATTGAATGCACAAAGGTTGATAATTCACATCGTGCGATAATTCCTTAAGGGTCCTATTATTATAGTCACCATAGTAAAATCAGCAGACTCAAGATCGCACAATCAAGTACTAATGTATGCACTCAACAGATTAAAAGAGTCAACAAGATTAGGTGCAATGTCAAGTTCAAGCCCAATTCCAGAAGTAATTCTATTAGCTCTATGAATGCTACTACCAGTCCTATGAATTCTATGAAGTGTATGAAATGTTCTATCAATTTCAAGATCAAATGAATGCTAGGTACCAGGATCAGACCTAGTCATACAACATGCAGTTCATAAGAAGGTATTAGAAAAGCAATAACAATTAAAACACTAAAAATTCCTAAAACAAATACTCCAAAAATTAAACAAAAATAAAAACAGTATCAAATGAATTTTAAAAATTATGGAACCACCACAGGGTAAAATCTACACAAAAATGCTATCCAACAAAATAATAAAAAATTGAAAAATTGGTCTAAACGATGGAATTTGGCTACAATAAGGATGACCTCACTATAAATAGTGAGCCTTTCTCAAAATATTATTTTCCATTAGTATATCAAAATTCAGGTCAATCAGAGATACTTTACCGAACCAAAATTCTTGACACAATGATGCCCTTTACCCAATTTCAGTCGAATTCCACTTGTAAAAGCATAAAAAACAAAACAAACACAAGTTAGAGTTAGATGGGGTCTTGAAATGATCAAATAGTTGCCTTGGATCCTCGGCAACGGTGCCAAATTTGACAAGAGGTTGTCGAGACCCATCAAATAATAAAAATTACCAGTTCACAAACTAATTTGTAGTATAGAGAATGAACCGAATCGTCTCTCAAGGATCCAATAAAAACAAAGATTCAATCAGATCAAGATAATTAAAATGGGGAGGGGGGTTTTGTTGTTGATTAACAAGATTGATAAAAGTATGAGACTTAAAGTTGTAAACAAATCTAAAGAAACAACCAATCCAAGGAAATTTACCGATCTTGAGTTTAATCCATCATTGATCACAAGGAATTCACTTAATTGCTAACCATGTTCTTGGCCTTAGATCATATCAAGACGCCTCAACATGATGCAAGAATCGTCTACTAGATAAACATCTAGGATTTAATTAAACAAGGTTAGATAAAGTAAGCACCATCCAACATAGATTAACTTAAGATCTAGAATTTAACCAAGCTAAATAATCCATCAAAAAGCTTTAATATATTGTTTAGTCTTTGTGATCCTCTTTGAATACATGATAATAAAGCTATTATCACATCATCATCTAAATCAAATTAAGCAATTTAATCTAGATAAAAATCAAAAGAGGAAGAAGAGAAACTTGAATAACAATTAAGCTATATGAACAAGCGAAACAAGATCTCCAAATTAAACATCAAGATGGCTAATCCCTTGGATTGATTATAAGAGCCTAGCCTTCCATGGATGGGAAGGAAGAACTCATAAAATAAAGAACAAAAACGAAATTCTAAAGCGAATGGAGAAGAAGAGAAAGAAAACTCTCACAAATACTCAAACTTACTTCAAATTGAATGATGTCTAATACAAAGAGATTGACTCTATTTATACTAATCCTAGAAGCCAATTTGTAATTGAAAATAATCTGAATACAAGTTGTAAAAACATGGAAATTGTCAAATATGGAAGCTTGATGCATGGTCGGTGGGTTGGTGCATGGTAGGTGGGTTGGTGTATGGTTGGTGGCTTCAAGTCAACAACTCTTATCCGACTTCCAGCTTGATTTTCATGACCTAGACGATGTATTTTGGCTTGGAGGTCTCATGAAAATTGTAGCCAGTTGTCTCCTTGAAATTTTGCATTTGGAATCATGCCATTTGGATTTTTAGAACTCCAGATATGCCAAAAACACCGCACCTTTCTCAAGTTAGGTTGGCAAAACGTGTTTCCAAATTCAAACCAACTTGTAGCTTCATAATCATGCCTAAAACGACATCTATTGATCAAATGGCCTTCAGTGAAGTTGGAGATATGGGTCTTATCTTTCCAATGGCCAAGTTTCAGCTCAAGAAGAGGCCTAGAACCCACTATATAGTCCAATATGTGCACACTGCCTAGATTTCCATGACAGCAAACCCACTCTGCATTGTAGGGATATTTTGGACCCTTAGAAGTCTAATCCAGCTCTTTTGTTCTCATGAAACTAGTAGAGGCTTGTCTTAGCATTCCAAAAACCCCAAAATCACCTCAAATGGATCACCGAGCCCCAAGTTATGGCCTAACCAAGGAGGAAAGGTCAAAATGCATTAAAATCCAAAAATTATTCACAATTTGCATTAAAGCCCAATGAAGCCCAACAACATTAAACTCATCTAAAATACTAATATTGGGCACAATAAACATCTAATAAAGCCTAATAGAAAGCTAACATAAGTGTCTCAAATTGATTGATCACCTCCTGTGGAGTTTCCGAACCCCAACGTCCCCAAGATCATTCATAGATCTTCACTACACAATTCACACCCGCACTAAGGTGTAAGCTCAACTCCTAAGCTCAAAGCCTTAACAACAAGTCTCATACAAACTATCACAATGACATGGTCAACTAACCCATGCAAAGTGCAATCACTCATAATTAATATAATAATTCATGGTCAACTAACCCATAATTATTAGATTAATCATGATCAACCCAATAATGCATGGTCAACGAACCCATAATTATTGGTTTTATCAAAACACAATCCCCTTGGGATTCAAGCCACCATTTTAATAATAGCGTCAACTATCCTATCTAGGGTCTAGTCTACGTCGGCCCGATAATAGTACCGTTGTTCCTTAACCTATGGTGCTTCCAAAATATTTTCTAAATCACGTAACACTACTGTTACAATTTTCAAATCGCGTAACATTTATGTTAAGTTTTTCAATCGCGTAAACCCATTTTTCTATTTTTCAAATCGTGTAACTCAAAAATTAATATTTTTGAATCGCGTAACAGTTTAAAATCACTTTTGCAATCGCGTAAAGCATTTTCTGTAAAATTCAAAGCACGTAAAGCATTTTTCACAAAATATAGCGCCATTTTGAACTAAATAAAATATTTCCAAGTCTATTCTCACTATGTGAGCTAAAAATAAGTTTCAAATATGAATAGTGACTTTTCAACAAATCTTTCAAAAATCATTTCTATTGAAAAACATTTATTTCTACATCAAATCATTACAAAAATGTTTTTCTCCAACTTTCTAAAAAATAAAAGTCTTTAATAAAAGTAAGCATTAATTCAAAATAGTTTGATACTAGTAAATACTTCAAGATCTAAACTAATTTTTAGAAAACCTTTCAAGATCCAAACAAATTTTCAAAAGTGTTTCTACTTGAAAAATAATTGTTTTCATCTTTAAATCACAACTAAATATTTTCTCTCATATTTTCAAAAATCCTTTAAACCATCTACTTATTTTCAAAAAAAAGAACAAAAATCTTTAATAAAGTAAATATCACTTCTACAATAGTTTCTTTTCAAAACCTTTCTATTTCCATCATGATTCATTGGTTTCCAACCAAACATATGTATGTTCATAACCATGTTTTCATCCACACATACATCATCTTCTAATTCACACATGAGATATATCACACTTTAATCATAACAAGTTCATGCCATATATCTCAAAACATAAAAACACATAGGATAATCAAAACATAAATCCTAAAGCACAAATCACAAAATATCAACCATAAAACATGAAAGCATAAATTATAAACCATAAATTTGTTCCTCACCACCATATTGGTTGATGAGAGAAATCTCCCCCTTACCTTAGTTCAAAATCCTCTCTAGTGAAAGTTCCTTGGCTTTCCACCAATCAAATCCTCCTTCCACCAACGAAATCCCTTATAGAACCAAGTTCATAACTTTTAAACTCTAAAACATGGAATAAGATGATCATGGATCAATCCAATGATCTAAAACTTTGAAATAGAAATTTAAAAGTGAAGAGAAAGAATTTTCACCTTAGGCTCCTTCAAATTTCGGCAAGCTTGAAAGTCATGAAAAGAGTTGGTATTTCAAGAAACTCACAACATCAAAGTTTCTCAAAACACTACTAGGATGCTATAAACTAACTTAGAATTTTGGCCAGAGTTTGGGAAGGTGAAGATGAGCTCTTGGCTGTGAGCTTTGTAGAGAGAAAGTGAAGGTTTTGGTGTGAGTTCAAGTGAACGGTGAAGATGGCTATTTATAGAAGAAAAGTAAGGACCAAGAAGTAATTAAATAGAAAGAAAATCAAGATATTTAGCTTACTTTGCCATTAATACATAGGTGATTCATCAGGTCATTTAATGCATTCATGAGTCACCCATCCACATAAATGCCATAGATATTTTCCTTAAAATATTTTGCAGTAGCTATTATCCAATGGACAATGATTAGTATCTATTGTCCAATGGACAATAGGATGTATCCAAAATCACCCGAAGATTTTATTTGATCATTACATCCCTAAAAATGAAAAATGATCAAATCTGTTCCCGAAATTGAGTTTTGTAAACTTCTCTGTTCCTAATAAATAGTCAAAGTACTTTTGGGTCAAAATTTTAAAATTATTATTTTATTATCCGAAATAGACCCGGTTTAACACATAAAGTCAACAAAAACTAAAAATTTCCAAAAATGAAAAACTTAAGAATCTGGTCTTAGATTCGAATTCCGTGACTTTTTCCGGTCCTAATAAATAGTAAGGGTATTTACGAGCCGAAAATATAACTTATTTATTTTTATTTTCTGGAACTGCCCCGAATCGGCTCATATCGTTTATGAAAAATAACCTATTCTAAATGAAGCTCAGAATAATTCCCAAAAATCACCATAAATCACAAAAATTGGGAAAATCATTATTTCAATTAAAAATAGAAATTTCGGGGTGTTACATTAGAACCTGAAGAGGTTGAGAATACTTGATTGTAGCCTGAATAGGCGTTGAGAAGAATACTTGTAATATGAGAAAGAGTAATGGAAAACCCTTCAAATAGAAGGGACTGGACGAAGCTCTTAGGTTATAAGAGTGAACTAGAATAAATCTTTGGTGTGATTCTCTCATCCCTCTATCTTGCTTTATTTTATATTTGCTAATGATTGGGGATTGATATTGTTGTTCATAGCATTTCTCTTCATCTGAACTTATTGCTTTCGATTTGCATCAGAATTTTTTTTTTACTTAAAACAACTTCTGCCTCCAATGTTTAACCCAAACTATTTTTTTTGTCCATTCTGTTTTTACGAACCAGTAACGTTCTATTTTGTGAATTGCTTTGTGAAAAGTTATTCAAAAAGTTAAGAAACACAATTCAACCCCCTTATTGTGTTTCATTTGGTTATTTCAATATCAACCAGGCCATCATCCAACCAGCCAACTCAGGTTTATGGAGCATTTGTTTTATTGGTTGATATGTGTCAACCACAACCCAATGGGATTGAAATATGGGCAAAATCGTCTACCAGTGGTCAATAAGGCAAAATCCACTTTCTCAATTTTCTAGTATCTGATCTCTGGGCCTTATAACTCCTTGCTTACAAAGTCGATCTATTTTTGTCCATCTTCTACCTCGTTTACTAATGGCTTCATTGTTTACTAAAAGGTATACGTAAAGGACGTTGTCGGGGAGTGGTCGGGTAAGTATTGGTGGAGGGGCCAAAGACTTCTTAAGTTTATGGAAAGATGCTTTATTGGATGTTTATTGTGCCTGATATTAGTAAATTAGATGAGTTTTATGTTGTTGGGCCTCATTGAGCTTTAATGCAAATTGTGATTAATTCACGGATTTTGATGCATTTTGATCTTTCCCCCTTGATTAGGCCATAACTTGGGATTCAGTGATCTGTTTGAGGTGATCTTAGTGTTTGTGGAAAGATAAGGCAATGGTATACAAGTTTCATGAAGAACGAGAGAGCTGAATCTCACGTTAAGACAAATTTAAATTGAAGTCGAAGATAGGGCTAGAGAGCTGATATGATCCTGGTAGCTTGACCTCTGCGCAGTTTACAGTCCATATCTCGAGTTGTAGAAGTCCATTGGATGTCAAACCAGGGCCAAATGAAAGCTGAGACATAAATTTATAATTCTTTTGAGACATCCAAGCCAAAATACGTCGTTTTGGTAATGCAAGTTAAGCTGGAAGTCAAAGAAGAGTTGTTGACGAGATTAGGCTACTCTACTAGGCATAACTTGGGCTCTAGGCCTCCAATTAGCATGAAACTTGGGCTCAGGGATTCATATTTGACCTAGGTTTGTGTCTGATGTGTTTCTAAGGAGGTGCAACCACAATTAGGGTTATATATAGAGGGAGGCAGCAGCAAAATGAGAGACACATTTTTAGTTTTTTAGCAACTAGGGTTCTCTCCTTTCTCTCTCTTCCTCCTTCGCTCCCTTCTCTTTAGAATTTCGTTTTTGTTCTTTATTTTATGAGTTCTTCCTTCCCATCCATGGAAGGCTAAGCTCTTATAATCAATCCAAGGGATTAACCATCTTGATGTTTAATTTGGAGATCTTGTTTTGGTTGTTCAAATTACTTAATTGTTATTCAAGTTTCTCTTCTTCCTCTTTTGATTTTGATCTAGATTGAATTGTTTAATTTAATTTAGATGTTTATGTGATAATAGCTTCATTATCATGTGTTCAAGAGGATAACAAAGACTAAACAATATATCAAAGCTTTTTGATGGATTGTTTAGCTTGGTTAAATTCCGGATCTTAAGTTAATTTATGTTTGGTTGATGCTTAATTTATCTAACCTTGGTTAATTAAATCCTAGATGCTTATCTAGTAGAGGATTCATGGATCGTGTTAACGCTTCTTGATGTGATCTAAGGCGAAGAACATGGTTAGCAATTAAGTCGATTCCTTGTGATCAATGATGGATTAAACTCAAGATCGGTAAATTTTCTTGGATTAGTTAATTTGTTAATTGATTTTCATTACAAATCATCAAAACCCCATTTTTAATTATCTTGATCTAATTGAATCTTTGTTTTTGGATCCTTAAGAGACGATTCAATTCATTCTTTATACTACAAATTAGTTTGTGAACCAGTAAAATTTATTATTTTGACGGGACTCAACATCCTCTTGTCAAATTTGGCGCCGTTGTCAAGGAATCATGGCAACTATGTGATTATTTCAAGACCCCATCTAACTCTAACAATTGTGTTTATTTTGTTTTGAAGCTTTTCCAAGAGGAATTCAGTTTAAATAAGGTAAAAGGCATACTGTCAAAATTTTGGTAGACTAATGGAAAATGTTATTTTGAGAAAGGCTCACTATTTATAGTGAGGTCGTCCCTATTTTAGCCAAATTCCAATGTTTAGGCCATTTTTTCTATTTTTTATTTATTTATTTTTTTGAGATTTTCTTTTCACCCTAAATCATAACTTGGTCCAAATTGATTCTGTGTGGTGGTCTCATATTTTTTTTAAAATTCATTTGATACTGTTTTTATTTTTATTTTATTATTTTAGTTGTTATTGCTTTTCTATACCTTCCTATGAACTGCATGCTGTATGACTAGGTCTGATTCTGGTTACTTGCATTCATTTGATCCTAAAATTGATAGAACCTTTCATACACTTCTCAGAATTCATAGGACTAGTAATAGCATTCATAGAGCTAATCAAATAGCTTATGTAATTGGACTTGAACTTGACATTGCACCTGATCTTGCTGTTGACTATGTTAATCCTGTTGAGTCTGTTTTTGTTAGTGCTTTAGTATCTGATACTGAGTCTGCTGATTTTACTATGGCTGACAATAATAATAGAACTCTGAAAGAACTTGTTTCCCCTAATGTTGCATATCAGCCTTTGTGCAGTCAATATCCTGAACTTCATGTTGATTTTGAGCTTAAATCTAGATTAATACACTTGTTGCCCAAGTTTCATGGTCTTGCAAGTGAGGATCCACATAAGCACTTGAAGGAATTTCATGTGGTTTGCTTAACCATGAAACCTCACGGAATAGCTGAGGATCACATCAAGTTGCAGGCATTTCCATTTTCACTGGATGATGCAGCCAATGACTGGTTATATTACCTTCAACCAGCCTCTATAGCATCCTGGAATGATATGAAGAAGTTGTTTCTGGCAAAATTCTTCCATGCCTCAAGAGTTGCTGCAATCAGAAAGGACATATGTGGCATAAGGCAGAGGGGAGACTTTGCATGAATACTGGGTGAGGTTCAAAAAGCTTTGCGCGAGCTGTCCTCATCACCAAATCAGTGACCAATTACTGATTTAGTATTACTATGAAGGCTTGCTACCTATGAACAAAAACATGGTTGATGTTGCCAGTGAAGGTGCCTTGGTTGACAAAACTTCTCATGCTGCTAGGGACTTAATTGCTAATATGGCTGCCAACTCCTAATAGTTTGCCACTAGGGTCATTACCTCTACCAGAGGAGTCAATGAGGTTCATGTTTCCCATGTTGACCAACAGAAGATGGAACACAGAATTGATGAGTTAACCTCCTTGGTAAGGCAATTAGCCATGGGACAACATTAATCACTTGTGGCTACAAGAGTTTGTAACATATGTTCTAGTTCCTCTCATCCCACAGATTCATGCCCCATATTGCAAGATGAGTTTGAGTTTCAAGACCAATCTGTGGTTGCAGCTGGTATACTTCCTGGGAAGCCTAAGTTTCATTCGCAACAACAACAGAAATATAATCCATTCTCCAGCACTTATAACCATGGTTGGAGGGACCATCCCAATCTGAGATATCAGAATTCATCCAATTAACAACCACTAAACCAACATAGACCACCATTCCAGCTGCAAGCAAGGCCAAATCAATTTCAGCCACATGCTGGATCAAGTAGACCACCATTCCAGCAGCAAGGTCCAGTAGCCACGAAGTCTGAGCCCTCATTGGAGGATTTGGTGAAACAGTTGGCCACTAATAACATCCAGTTTCAACAGAGAACTGAAACCACCATTCAAAACTTGGAAACTCAAATTGGTCAACTTACCACATCTATTCATGAATTAAAGTCAGAGGGTTCTGGCCAATTACCCTATCAAACCAATCCAAACCCTAGAGGCAATGTCATTGGTAAGCAAATCAATGGACCAGTGCAACAGATAATTTCAGATTCTACCCTTTGCCCAGCAAATTCAAGTTCTGCAGCAAATTCAAATTCTACAGTAGATTATGCAACAAATTCAGATTCTGCAGTAGCAAATGATCCTACAGTAGCCAAGCAGAAAACAAGATCAAACCAGAAGTTGACAGAAAATTCAGTGCAGCAGAAAAGTGAACATCCACAGAAGTCAGTTTCCAACATTCCTCTTCTTTTTCCCAATCAAATAACACAGTCGAGGCATATGGTTGAGACTGACTTTGATAAGGAAATTATGGAGACTTTTCAGAATGTTGAAGTGAATATACCTCTCCTGGAGGCAATTAAACAAATCCCCAAGTATGCCAAGTTTTTGAATGAGATGTGCACCCATAAGAGGAAGCTAAAGGGGACTGAAAATGTGAGTATGGGGAGAAATGTCTCTACTTTAATTTAGCCTAACTTGCCTCCCAAATGCAAAGTCCCAGGCACTTTTACCATCCCTTGCACCATAGGGCTCCAACAATTCACTCATGCCTTGCTAGACTTGGGAGCCTCCATCAATGTAATGCCAAAGTCAATTTACACTTCCATGCATATGGGAGAGCTAAAGCCCACCGGCATTGTCATTCAGTTAGTAGACTGGAGCACGGCTCAACTTGCAGGAGTGTTGGAGAATGTTCTGGTTAGGGTAAACATTTTAATATTCCCAGCTGATTTTTATGTGTTGAATATGGAAGATGAATTTGCCTCTTCCCTACCCCAATTAATCTTAGGTAGGCCATTTTTGAAAACTGCTAAAACTAAGATTGATGTGCATGCTGGTACCCTTTCCATGGAATTTGGTGATGATATAATTCAGTTTAACATTTTTGATGCCATGAAATACCCTTTAGATGATCATTATGTTTTTCATTTTGATGTCATTGATTTACTGGTTGATGATATGCATGCTGATATGTTGGCAAAGTTTCCTAAAATTGTAGGATACACTGATAGCACTGCTTGTGATACTTGTTCTGCCTGCTTCAAACTTTCTGGTTGTAAACCCACTGCAATGTGTGCAGGTGCTGAGATTTCTACATACTTGTCATGTGCTGTTGTTAATTCTGTTGTCATTAGTGATTATGTTATTAATTGCAATTATGTTTTTATTAATGATGTTATGCTAACTGTGATTCTTTTGATTCCATAGGATATGATAATGTTGTTTTGCTAGATTGTGCACAGCTTGCAGGTGCAAGTACAGCAGGTGGATCTACTGAGAATTTGGCAGATTTGCTTTTGATTTGAAAACTAGTACCGTCAGTCCAGCACCACCCTTCATTAAACTTACGCCCTTGCCTGAGCATCTAAAGTATGCATTCTTGGAGGAGGGTGAGAAGCAGTTGATCATAGTGGCCAAACACCTCCAACCTGAGTAACAAACCAGATTATTAGAGGTCTTGAAGCAACACAAAAGGGTAATTGGTTGGACACTTACAGACATTCCTGGTATTAGCCCCTCCACGTGCATGCATAGGATATTACTTGAGGAGGAAACTAAACCAGTGAGACAGCCCTAGAGGAGACTAAATCCTCTCATTTCGGACGTGGTGAAGAAAGAGGTGACCAAGCTACTGCAAGATAGCATTATCTATCCCATCTCTGACAGCAAGTGGGTGAGCCCAATGCAAGTGGTTCCAAAGAAATCCAGGGTGATTGTCGTGGCCAACCAGAAGAATGAGCTCATTCCAACTCGATGCAGAATAACTGGAGAGTCTGCATTAACTACAGACGCCTCAACCAAGCCACTAGGAAGGATCATTACCCCCTTTCGTTCATTGACTAGATGCTGGAACAGTTGACTAGTAAGTCCCATTACAGTTTTTTGGATGGCTATGATCCACATTATTGCACCAGAGGATTAGGAGAAGACCACATTTACCTATCCCTTCTGCACCTTTGCTTACAGATGGATGCCCTTCGGCCTCTGCAATGCCCCCGGTACCTTCCAGTGGTGCATGGTAAGCATATTTTCTAATTTCTTAGAGGAGTGCATAGAGGTATTTATGGATGACTTCACTGTCTATGGTTATTCTTTTGATTCGTGTTTAGCTAACTTATCTAGGGTGCTGCATAGATGCAATGAGACTATCCTTGTGCTAAATTTTGAGAAATGTCATTTTATGGTAGAACAGGGTACAGTTTTAGGCCATGTAGTATCTAGTAAGGGCATGGAGGTAGATCCTGCTATGATCGATGTGATTACTTGTTTATCTTACCCCACATGCGTGCGGGAAGTCGTTCTTTTTTTGGTCATGCAGGTTTCTACAGGCGCTTCATTGCAAACTTCAACAAGATTGCCCTTCCACTTTCCCACTTGCTGCAGAAAGATGTAGTTTAGTTTTAATGACAAGTGCAAGGCAGCTTTCAACCACTTGAAGCGGGCCTTGACCAGTACCCCAATCATCCAGCCACCTGACTGGACATTGCCATTTGAGCTGATGTGTGATGCTTCTAACTATGCAGTAGGAGTAGTCTTGGCACAGAGACTTTGGGGAGAGCTTCTCATGTAATATATTATGCTTCCAGAACTTTGGATGCTGCTGATCAATCATTTTGAGACATTTATATTAGCTTTGTACTTGGCATTATTGGATGTTAATTGTACCCAATATTACTATATATTAGCTAAATTTTGTGTTATTGGGCATCATTGAGCTTTAATGCAAATTGTGATTAACTCTCGGATTTTGATTCATTTTGACATTTCCTCCTTGATTAGGCCATAACTTGGGCTTCGATGATCTGTTTGAGGTGTTCTTGGCCTCTGTGGAAAGGTAAGACAAATATCTACAAGTTTCATGAGAACTCAAGACCTAAATCGGAATTCTAATGGTCCAAAATATGCCTAAAAGTTAGAGTGGGCTTGTTGTCGCTGGAATCTGAGCAGTGTTCACATATTGGACCATATCGTGGGTTGTAGGCCTTCTTTTGAGCTAAAACTGGTGCCATTGGAAAGATAACATGTACAACTCCAACTTTACTGAAGACCATTTAGTTAATGGATGTCGTTGTCGGCATGATTATGAAACTGCAATTTGGTTTGAATTTGGAAACATGTTCTACCAACGTGACTTGAGGTAGGTGCAGTGTTTTTAGAATATCTTGAGTTGTAAAAGTACTATTGACATGAAACCAGTGCCAAAAGTTCAAGGAGACAATTGTCTACAACTATCATGAAGACATCTAAAGTCAATTCGGTGCGATAGAGGGTCATACAGATCGTGGAAGGAGTCACACGAAATCTGCCAGAATATCAACTTTGTTTTTCTTTTGTAATTGTTTATCATTTGGTTGGTTAACATGGACCACTATATTTGACAATCTCCATTTATCTTATTTTCAATTACAAATTGGCTTCTAGGATTAGTATAAATAGGGTCAATCTCTTTGTATTAAGCATGAATGAAATTTGAAGTTTGAGTATTTGTGAGAGTTTTCTTTCTCTTCTTCTCCCTTCTCTTTAGAATTTCGTTTTTGTTCTTTATTTTATGAGTTCTTCCTTCCTATCCATAGAAGGCTAGGCTCTTATAATCAATCTAAGGGATTAACCATCTTGATGTTTAATTTGGAGATCTTGTTTTGGTTGTTCAAATTACTTAATTGTTATTCAAGTTTCTCTTCTTCCTCTTTTGATTTTGATCTAGATTGAATTGTTTAATTTAATTTAGATGTTTATGTGATAATAGCTTCATTATCATGTATTCAAGAGGATAACAAAGACTAAACAATATATCAAAGCTTTTTGATTGATTGTTTAGCTTGGTTAAATTCCGGATCTTAAGTTAATTTATGTTTGGATGGTGCTTGATCTATCTAACCTTGGTTAATTAAATCCAAGATGCTTATCTAGTAGAGGATTCTTGGATCATGTTAAGGCTTCTTGATGTGATCTAAGGCGAAGAACATGGTTAGCAATTAAGTGGATTCCTTGTGATCAATGATAGATTAAACTCAAGATTGGTAAATTTCCTTGGATTGGTTAATTTGTTAATTGATTTTCTTTAATTCAACCGGTGTATTTTCTTTACAAATCAACAAAAAGCCCCTTTTTAATTATCTTGATCTAATTGAATCTTTGTTTTTGGATCATTGAGAGACGATTCGGTTCATTCTCTATACTACAAATTAGTTTGTGAACCGGTAAATTTTATTATTTTGTCGTGTCTCGACACTTTCTTGTCAGCTGCTCAGGCCAACTACACCACAACTGAAAAAGAGCTTTTAGCCATTATTTTTGCTTTGGATAAGTTTAGATCATATTTGCTTGGTTCTAAGGTTGTTGTGTTTACTGATCATGCAGCTCTGAAGCTCCTTTTGAAGAAGTCAGAGGCAAAGCCTTGACTAATCAGGTGGATGCTACTGTTCCAGGAGTTTCACATAGAAATTCGTGACAAAAGTGGAGCAGAGAAGCTAGTGGCAGTTGTAACACCCTCAATTGAGTGCCACATTTAAAATTCTAAATAGTTCCTTAATAGATTCTCTTAATCTTTTATTATAAATAATAAGTCCTTCCTATATCTAGTGATGTAACGTACACAGATAAGAAACATACAACTAATATCACATAGATTTTATTTATTTTAAGTTGATTTTTACACAGGTTATCTATACACATAATTTTCACATACTATATTTTACAACTACATACATATGTACTTTTTCACATTACTTATAAACATATATATACTACAGACATCTTCCCTCGTCTACATCGGTGGGTGATAAACGAACCCGTTATGATGTGAGGGTCTTGGAGCTGAGGTCCTATGGGCACGGCGCCACCTCGGGGTTCATGCAGAAGATACAGTGGATCTCTCGCGAGGTGTTTGGCAGGTCGTGGCATTCCAGATATCACTGAATGGCATATGCAGCTCAACATAAATGGAAAGGGAAAACATTGTTACTAGGTTCCCATCATAAGTCCTCCGCAAGGAAATAGTAAGTCCACCCACATAGGTGACTCGTTCTTCTAGCAACTCGACATGCCATGCATTTGGCCCTTCGTGGAAATCGACGATAATGAATCCGAAGAAATCATTTATCGACATCTTTATAACATAACGAAAAATACAAGTTTCACACAAAAAGGGGTGAGATTCTCAATATCATCATAAATACCAATAAAACTGTATAAAAACAACATATATCAATTAAAGTCATACCCACATATAAAAGCATATTTAATCAAATATAATAAAATACCAATCTCAGTATCCAAATAAGAAATGCAAGTATGACAACTGACTATGCAGATGCACACAAATGACTCTTACTCCATGGAGCTAAATGCAACAAGTCGGAGAGAGTGATTGAGAGTATATGTTCCGTATCAGTTAGCCAACAAGTGCTAACAAATCATTTACGCATACAGCTCACGTGAACACTCTCCACCAATCGTGAATGGACCAGTGTATAGTTGAGATCATCGGTGTTTTGCAATTATAATACCACGGCACAGTCCCAGCCGGCCACTTGTGGAGTTTCCGGACCCCCGACGACTCCAAGATCATTGAAGATCTTCACTCGGCCATTCGCACCCGCACTAAGGTGTAGGCTCTATCTTCTAGGCTCCAAGCCTTACAACAATAATGTCTTATGCATGCTCATATATATATATATATATATATATAGTATAAATATTCCCAGAATATATATACACAATCCCCCTCGGGATCTAAGCTACCATTTCTTTAAGAATAGCGTCAACTGTCCTATCTATGGTCCAGTCTACGTCGACCCGATAGTAGTACTGTTGTTTCTCAATTATATGGTGCCAAAAATCACGTAACACATCTGTTACGGTTTTGAAATCGCATAAAACTTTTTCCGTAAAAATTCAATCGGGTAAGCTATAAAAATTGTTTTTTCGTCGCGTAAAATGTTTTCTGTAAGTTTTCAATCGCGTAACCCATTTTCTGTAAACTTTCAATCGCGTAGGGTATTTTTCACAAAAACTAATTGATTTTATACTAAATAAATTATTTTCAAGCTTATTTTCACTTCTTATTACAAAATAAGTAAAAATAAATATTTAAACCTTTAAAATAAATTCTCAAAAATTCTTTCCATCAACAAGAATATTCTTTAAAATGATAAATTTTATAAAATTCCATATTCTAATATTTTTGAAAATTCAAGATTTATTTTAAATAATTACTAAACTCATTAAAATAATTCTTTTCCATAATCACAATATTGAATTTAAAGTTATAAATCTTCCTTAAACAATTTCTGTAAGTATTTGAAAATACTAACCATAATACCTTAAATAAGATAACTTTAAATAAATCTATATATCAAACTAAATATATGTATGTCCTAGACATAGTTTATTTATCACAAAGTCATACCTATTTCTAAATTAATTATAAGATACATAATTTAAACAAGGTATAAAGATAAGTATCAAACATAATATGAACATGAATCTTTAATCATAAAAGATCTTAATCAAGTAATATGACACTTAACACTAGTCACGGTTTTGAGCACATAAAAACAAGTCATCACATACAACAAGTCATTTTATACCATAATATTGGTTGATGGAGAAAACTCTCCCTTACCTTGGTTCTTAGTCTAGCTTTTCCAACAACAAAGCTTCTTGACTTCTACCAATACAATATCACAAAGAAACATAACCACATATTATTTCAAGCATCATAACACATTTTAAGATTGATCATGGACTAACCCAATGATCTATAACCTTGAAATAACAACTTAAAAAGTGAAAGAAAAAGGATTTCACATTAAGATTTCTCTAACTTCTAGGCTTCTTGTTGAGAAAGTCCCAACTAGAGATATTCTCAAAATACCACTAAGATGCTAGAACAAAGTTTGGAACTTTAACTTAGCAAAGGTTTGGGAAGGAATTTTGGAGGGCAAGGCCGTGACCTTTAGGTGAGGAAGCCGTGGGCTTATGGAGAGGAAGAAGAGAGAATTTGGTGTGAAGATGAAGGCATGGATCACTTGCTATTTGTAGGGAAAGTCTAGGACACATAAGGAATTAATTTTGGAGATTTTTCTCCCTAGGGTGGCCGGCCTTCACTTGGCAAGGTGGTGGTCTTCCATTTGGCTTCTTGCCACCATTAATGCCATGGTGATTCACCATGGTAATTAATGTCCACCATGACTCACCCCTTGAGTCATCAAGTGATATTAATTACTTAAGGATATTTTCTCAAGATTTTTATCAGTAAGTTTTACCCAATGGACAAAGATCAGTATCTATTGTCAAATGTCATGCCTTATTCTATTTATGCTTCTTTGAATCTTGGTCCCTTAGAGGAAATTGGTGTTATCATACAACTTGCGGATCGTTCTAATGTTTATCCTAGAGTTGTTGTAGAAAATGTGCTTGTGCAGGTTAATGAGTTGGTCTTTCCAGCTGATTTTTATGTCTTAGACATGGAGGATGAAGGGTCTCCCGCCCCAATCCCACTCTTATTGGGACGACCCTTCTTGAAGACAGCTTGTGCTATAATTAATGTTCATGAAGGCACACTGACTATGGAATTTGATGGCGAGGTGATTCGTTTTAATATTTTTGATGCCATGAGATACCCTAGTGATGTACATTCTGTTTTTGCAGTTGATGCCATTGACCCCTCAGCACATCAACTGTTTGAGCTCACTAGGAAAAATAGTGTGAAAGTAGCCATTTACCAGCATTCAAGAATGGAGGTTGCAAAGGAGTTGGTGATGGGTGACCGAATGGAGGAAGTGGCTCCTACTCTGAAGCTGAAGAGACCAAGGCCTAAAAGGAAAAGAACAAGGCATAGAATCAATAAGGCAAAGAAAAAAGCGTCTCATGGTGTAGTTGGAACTACAATTCAGAAATCTGAAAAGGGCATTCAAGATGAATGGCCATCGCCTGAAACCATACTTTGAACACTTGGAGACCCCTGACATAGAGGAGATTTCATTCTACGAACCGGGATATGCTGGAGGTTGAGAAGATGGAACCAAGTCAAGCTGAGGACTCTAAACCAAGCGCTTATTGGGAGGCAACCCAATATTACAAAACCACAAAAACAGATATGCTTCCTTATTACTTTGTTGCTTTTAGGTGTTCTTTCATTGTGTTTTCTAGTTTGTTTTCTGTCATTCGCATCTTGCCATTATTTGCATGTTAATTGGGAGGATAGATTCATGTTTGCATATGGTTTGAAATGTTTGATTCATGAGATGTGGTGGAGTTTGGTGTGTTAATTCTAGTTTTGGCTTGATTGACTCGTTTCATACCTCATTTCTTTTGGTTGATTCATTGTTGAAGCTTTAATCCTGCCTTGATGAAGTTAGGATTGATTCTTGGTTGATCTAGGTGATTTGTAAAAGTCAAAACAAGTGTTTTTGAGGCCTATTCCCGAGAGGAACACGGCCAGGCCATGCTCAATAGCACGGTCGTGTTCATAAAGCTTATTTTCCATGCCTGTTCCCGAGAGGAACACGGCCAGGCCATGCTCCAAAGCACGACCGTGTTTCAATTCATCAAAAAAAAAGAGGACCCGAGACAAACACAACCACGTCGTGTTGGGTGACACGACCGTGTCGAGCTGCGAGTATGGGAGTTTGCTCTTGTTTTTTGTCTCGTTATTTCAATTCTTAGTTTGTTTACTTTTATTTAGTTGCATTATGTTTTAGGACCAATTCTTGACTTTTGATTCTTGACAATTCAAGCACTTAATGTTTTTGAACTAAAATTTCATTAGAAGTACTTTGAAAGATGACTTGAGAAACTAAAAGAGGATAATGCATGATAGCTTATGAGAGTTTTGATTGGAAGTCATTCATGATTGTCATTCTTGTTTAGCTTAGGTCATTTAGTTTTTCTAAGCATGCTTTTCATAGGTCCTCCTCTTGTTTTCTTGTGATTTTTGGAGAAAGTTTATGTGCATTTAAGTGCTTTCAAATTACCTCACTGGTCTATGACAACTTTGTTAAATCTTTCGAAGCGAAATCCTAGTGTTTGCATTCTAATAGAGATGATTAAGGAACTTCTTTGTTTAGCCATTAGCCTATTTTCCTACCCTTTCCACACATTTTCCCTAGTAACCCTTTGCAACCGGTTTACATTGGCCTATTTTCTTTCATTTATCCCATATCACCTACCCATTTAGCCTAAACACTTAGCCTTACCTTATGTGAGAATAATTGATTATGAAATTGAAAATTTCTTGAGGATGAATTACACTTAAAGAAGGGAAGAAAAATATAAAGAAACACTAGTGAGAAGTGAGAAAAAGACTTCACCCCAAGTTCATAAAAAGGAATAAGTGTGGGGGTTGAAGTAAGAAAAGAAAGAAAAGTGATCAAAAAGAAAGAAAGAAAAAAGAGTCATGAAAAAAGTTGTGGTACAAAAACAAAAATTGCTAGTTTGAATGAAGAACCTTCCCATGTCATCAATTGTTCATCCTAATTGTGATTCAAGATTTCACATTTTGATTTTTCTCACCTTTGTTTGATCCTATCTTTTCATTGTTCATTTACCTTAACCCTCTAGCCCTGTTATAGCCCTACTAAAGACCTTTTGATCTCTTGAATATATGCACTACATTAGTGGAGTTAGAGATAGTGTAGCTGCCTATGGGATTGGGAGTTGAATGAATTCATAGAGGTATTTGAGATTGCTTGGTATGCATAAACTCATCTAGAAGAATTTAGATTCTTGAGTTTAGTCTATGTTGATGTGCTTAGTTTGATTGGTGACCTTTGTTAAACTTGAATGCATTTCATGATTGTGCAACCTTTTTATTACTTGATTGAGTTATTGTTGTGTTGTTCCTCTTAAAGTAATCTTTAGAATCTGGATTAGTACTTTCTCATTGTTTTATTGGATCTTACCCCTTGTTTCTTATTTACAAATTTCTTTTCATTGCTTGAGGACAAGCAATAGTTCAAGTGTGGGGGTATTTGATGTGTATCATTTACACACATATTATGTGCTTGTTTTATCTTGAGTAAAAGTCAAATTAGAGTATTTTTATATGTTTTTAGGTGTTTTATTAATAAGTTCCCTTTATTACTCTCCTTGCTGCATTTTAATGTGATAGACATACAATTTAATGTCTTAGATGATTTCCATAGAATCTTGAACTGATTTGATTTGATTTTGTGCATTGATTGAGTATCCTAGCTTTTGATATTTTATGATATGATCCCCTTAATTGAGATTTAATACATCCTAATTGAATTTAATTTTTATTTGAATTTGAAATCAGATGGATAAGTCAAAGGGAGATAAAGGATATCAAATCTTATCTGGATTTTATAAAGATCTCAAAGTCAACCAGACCCCTGAACAGTAATTTGATCATATCTTGAGCTACAGAGATCAGATTGAGGTGATTCTGGTTGCTTTGGAAAGCTAATAAATAGGGCTACAAGTTTGATGTTGAACACTTTTGCAAATTCCCTAAGCAGAGGAAAGCACAGTCGTGTCATAAAACACGGCCTAGCCGTGTTTCTTACCGCAACCAACACGGGCTGAGACCTAGGCCGTGCTATGCAGCACGGCCGTGTCAAAGGCTAAGCCCAGAAAGAAGAAAAAGCCTAATTGCAATGTCAGGCCTAATTAAGATGAATTCGGGGTTTAACCTTTGCCATAATCATTCACTTTGGACGAGATTGAGCAGTCGATAAGGAACAAGAGGAGAGTTTTCTTCCATGGGAGCAACTTGAAGAGAAGGAGATCGAGATCCATTGATTTGTTTCTTCTTCCCTTTTACTTGTGTCTTGAACTCATGATGTTTAATTATTATCTTTTAATGTTGTTCAAGAACATGTTAGGCTAGATTTTCTTTTTGGTTAAGGGTGATTTGAAGCCCTAAACATGATTTTGTAATTGGATTAAAGATGTTATTCCCTTAGTTTTAATTGAAGTTATTTATGATTCTTCTACTTGATTCGTTTATGATTGTTGTCTTGATCCGCTTAGGTGGCCAACTAAATAGAACTTGATAATGATCTAATGCTAGCATAGGGGACTTGATCCGTAATTGTCATGCTTTCCTAATCCCAAGTAGCAATTTGCAATTAGTCATTGTAGTGAACTCTTTCTTTAATTGTGAAGAAGAACATAACCTAGTCTAAATAACCCAATCAGACCGAGGTTGTCGCCTAGATCAACCTATCTTTCTCAACGTAAGGCTGCCATTAGGTTCAATCTAAAGATCAAACTTCTAGGTTACTTAATGGTTAGGGAATTAATTAGAGATCAGACTTCTAATTAACGACAAACTAAGGAAAGATTAGGGTAACAAATCAGACTTATTATCTATGGTTGGTAGTTTCATTAGGATTAAGGAATAACATCGGAAATCTAATTGCAATTATCTTAAGTCTAGTGGTGGAGAGAATCCCTTAACCAAGCTTTATCCATCTTTGATTCTCTTGCTCATTACGTTTGTTAGTTTTGTTCATTCTTTTTAATTGCATCTTAGTAGTTTTAATTATTTTTATTTTAATTCATCACTCATAACCCCCCAATTTAGTTATTGTTATTTTAGTTTTAGTTTCGTGACACTTTTACATTTCAATTGGTACAATCCTCTATGGGAGTGACCCTTGCTTTCCACTATACTATTCTACATTTTCTGCAAGGTTTAATTTGGTAGTTCCTTCATATTAGCTCAAATCTTGGCTTAGTTGCTAGGATACATTTAGCACACACCATAGCCCATTGATTATAGACGTATTATGTGAGCTTCCTTTGTCTAATCATGGTTTCAACATCATCGTTTAGGTTGATACATTGTTCTGCAGTGTGGCCATAGGCTTTATGATAGTCACACAATTTTGCCTTGTTAGTGTATTTTCATTTTATGGATTGAGGTGGAGGGAGCGTTGTGAGGTCGATGTGATAGACTTCTTTGAGAAATTTTTGTCTGGAAACTTTCAACGGTGTGTAATCTGGGAACCAACCTATAACTTGGTCCTCCTTTTGATTATCCCGATTTGGTTTTCCTGAGGGTAACACTGGCTTGATTGATCCCCTAACCTCCTCTCGTCTTCTCCACGCTTAGGATCTTTTTTTGCTTTGGTTACCTCTTTCAAGATGATGTACTTCTCCAATCTCAGCTTCAGATTATCGAGATCGATTAACGATTTTATGGGTAAGGAATTAATGAAAGGATCGGTCAGAGTTTGAACATGATAGATTGAAATGCTATTGACTTCGGAAGTGATTTAATTTGTTTGGCTTCATCATTGAAGCATCTCTCAATAGTTTGTCCTTTTCTTGTCTAAAGTTGATAAGGTTGGCTGTTGTTTTGGGCTAGGTTTTGCATGATGTAAAGCTGGTTAGGAATTTGGCGGCTAGTTCAGAGAAGTTGGATATGGACTTTGTGGGCAAAGGGGAGAACCAATGGAGGGCTGCCTTATACAGGGTTCTGAAGAAAGCTTAACACATGATGAGGTCGGAGGCCCAGGAGAGTAGCATGGCTGAGCAAAAGGCATCAAGGTGCTCTTTGTGGATCAGTGGACCCATCATAGGGTCGACATTTAGTGGGGTACGAAAGTTTTTGGGGAGGGCCATAACCATGATAAAATCAGAAAAATGGATGGTTGAATAGGTAGGCACTGCCTTAGGTTGAGGTATTTGAGGGTTTGGAAACTTTGGCGGTTTCTTTGTAGGTGGGGTCTCGGGTAGTAGTGGGTGGCTTGCAAGTGTACCAAGTTGTGCAAGTAATAACAAGAGAGTTATCGTCCCACAGAGATTGTGTTAGTAAATTACTAATTCACTCAATAAATACTATCTAAGCTAATCAAATACTTTGGATCAAGGGGAATTCACAAGGGAACTGCCAAAAAGACTAAACAACTAATCAATAGAAAGTAATAAGAAAAACAGAAAACTAATGAATTAAGATGAAAGAGAATCAATATGAGATGAGTTAGGGATCCGATTTCGGTTATCTCTTCACATGTTGAGAATCCTTAAATTAATCCTATTTCCTTTCTTGAATTGATGGTGAGAACTACTAAAATAATCAATGCCCAATCCCTTGGTGCACTAATTCTCTTAAACGCCTAAGATAAAATTAATTCCTTAATTAAATCTCAAACATTCAAGGCATAAAAAGATAAAAGTTCCCTTAAGCACCACACAAATTGATAGTTATATTCCTAGACTCAATCAGTTCATGGTATTTATCATATAGCTCAACCATACATTAGTTTTCCAACATAATCTATGGATGCTGATCAATCAATTTGAGACACTTATGTTAGCTTTGAATTAGGCTTCATTAGATGTTTATTGTGCCCAATATTAGTATTTTAGATGAGTTTAATGTTGTTGGGCTTCATTGGGTTTTAATGTAAATATTGGATAATTTTCGGATTTTGATGCATTTTGACCTTTCTTCCTTGGTTAGGCCATAACTTGGGACTCGGTGATCCAATTGAGGTGATCTAGGTGTCTTTGGAAAGCTAAGACAAGGATCTACAAGTTTCATGAAGAACTCAAGAGCTGGATCGGATTTCTAAGGGCCCAAAATAGCCTTGCAATGCAGAGTGAGTTTGCTGTCACAGAACCATCTGGGCAGTATGCACATATTGGACTATATAGTGGGTTATAGGCCTCCTTTTGGGTTGAAACTTGGTCATTTGAAAGATAAGACCCATATCTCCAACTTCACTGAAGACCATTTTGTCAATAGATGTCGTTTTAGGCATGCTTCTGAAGCTACAAGTGGGTCTGAATTTGGAAACACGTTCTTCCAACCTAACTTGAGGTAGGTGCAGTGTTTTTGGAATTTCTGGAGTTCTAAAAGTCCAAATGACATGATTCAAATTGGAGATTTTCAAGGAGACAACTGGCTACAACTTTCATGAGACCTCCAAGCCAAAATGCACCATCTAGGTGATGAATTTGAAGCCAGAAGTCGGATAAGAGTTGTTGACTAAAAGCCACCAACCATACACCAACCCACCTACCATGCACCAACCCACCAACCATGCATCAAGCTTCCATATTTGACAATTTTCATATTTTTATAGGTTGTATTCAGATTATGTACATGTATAAATTGGCTTCTAGGATTAGTATAAATAGAGCCAATCTCTTTGTGTTATATGGATTCAATTTTAAGTAAGTTTCAAGAAAGTTTGAGTATTTGTTAGAGTTTTCTTTCTCTTTACAATTTCGTTTTTGTTCTTTTATTTCTGAGTTCTTTCTTCCCATCCATGGAAGGCTAGGCTCTCATAATCAATCCAAGGGATTAGCCATCTTGATGTTTAATTTGGAGATCTTCTTTTACTTGTTCATATTGCTTAATTGTTATTCAAGTTTCTCTTCTTCCTCTTTTAATTTTGATCTAGATTGAATTGCTTAATTTGATTTGGATGTTTATGTGGTAATAGCTTTATTATCATGTATTCAAGAGGATCACATAGAGTAAACAATTTATTAAAGCTGTTTGATGGATTGTTTAGCTTGGTTAAATTCTTGATCTTAAGTTAATCTATGTTTGGATGATGCTTACTTTATCTAACATTGGTTAATTAAATCCTAGATGCTTATCTAGTAGAGGATTCTTGGATCATGTTGAGGCGTCTTGATATGATCTAAGGCCAAGAACATGGTTAGCAATTAAGTGAATTCCTTGTGATCAATGATGGATTAAACTCAAGATCGGTAAAATTTCCTTGGATTGGTTAATTTGTTAATTACTTTCCTTTAATTCAATTTGTGTATTATCTTTTCAAATCATCAAAACCCCCTTTTAATTATCTTGATCTGATTAAATCTTTGTTCTTTTTGGATCCTTAAGAGACGATTCGGTTCATGCTCTATACTACAAATTAGTTTGCGAACCGGTAATTATTATTATTTGACGGGGTCTCGACAACCTCTTGTCAGATGCTCAATCAATTCATGAGTGGCCAATTCACAAAAGCATTAGAAACAATGATAAATACTCAATTCAATGAAAAGATACTTAGATTAATCAAAGATATTCAACTACATGGTCCAAAAACAACCAACATTGTCACCCTAACTAAAGAGAATTTGGCTACTCATAGAGAAAAGAAATAACAAAGATGAAAAGAGAGAAGAAATCCCCATTGATAAGCCTTGGAGTAGGATGAGAATCTTCGAGTCCTTGAATCCTTGTTCCCCTCTTTTTCCTAGGTCAACCGCCGTCCCTATCTTCAAAAGATTCAGAACCCTTTCAAAAACCCATTAGTTTCCCTTTTATACTGCTGAGATTGCGTATCAGTAAGTGTGCTAGCACTCAAGCGCTGGATGTTGGGCGCTCAAGCGCGCAGGTGGCTGAAAAAATGCATTAGATGCTGACTCTGGGCGCTCAAGCGCTGGATGGTGGGCGCTTGAGCGCTCCAGGTGCTCAAGCGCTAGGAATTGGGCGCTAAAGTGCGCGGGTGGCAGAAAAGAATTTCTTCAGTGCCGCGCGCGCTGGGAATTTTGCGCTTGAGCGCCTAGTTGCCCAAGAAAACCCTAACGATGCTAACTTGTGCATGCTTGAGCGCTAGGAATGTTGTGCTTGAGCACCCAGGTACCTGAGAAAAATCCTTCAATGCTAACTTTCAGCGAAAATGATTATTTTCTCCTCTGCTTTCTTCTCCCAATTGTAGCTAATTCTAACTTGAACTTCACCTAAAACCAACCAAAGCAATTTTAATGAGAAAAACTGAATTTAAAAGTGCAATAACTACTAAACTTGACTAAACAAACAAGTCAACTAAATTAGATGAAAATCCTAAGCAAAAATACTAAAAGGAAGCATAATCCTAGTTAATTGAGAGAGATTAAACTAGATAAACATGAGATGTATTGCAAATATCACTTAGAGGCACGATCATGGTTATCAGCCACTACTTCTCTGTAGTTGCTGTCGCAACTGTCCCCGTGAGAAAAACACCGCGAAATTAGGCAACCTCACAAAAGGCTTAATGAGAAATAAAAGTTTAGGAGTTGCCACCAATCGATTTTTTCCATAAAGATGGAATTGTGCGATTGGACACCTACAAAAGGAATTTGCGTACCAGAGTTTGAATTTGGGGGTTGATTATGGGTAGGGAAGGTATTAACACCCTACACCATCCGTTCCAAAAACGATTATCCATTTAATCTAAAGTTATTTGCTAAATAACTGAGACAGGAAATGGGTAACCTAATAGCCATTATTGAGGAACAAATTGTAAGCTCGCAATTTAACATGAGTGAAAATGGTGAATTAGAAATTTGAATTTCCAAGAAGATATTTTCACAAATAAAATGGTTTTTGAAAATAAATTTCACAAATGGAAAGTCAAGATGGAGGATTGACAAGAGGTTGTCAAGACCCGTCAAATAATAAAAATTACCGGTTCACAAACTAATTTATAGTATAGAGAAGAACTGAATCGTCTCTCAAGGATCTAAAAAAAACAAAGATTCAATTAGATCAAGATGATTAGAAAATGGGGGTTTTGTTGTTGATTAACAAGATTGACAAAAGTATGATACTTAAAGTTGTAAACAAATCTAAAAAAGCAACCAATCCAAGGAAATTTATCGATCTTGAGTTTTAACCCATCATTGATCACAAGAAATCCACTTAATTGCTAATCGTGTTCTTGGCCTTAGATTACATCAAGAAGCCTTAACATGATCCAAGAATCCTCTACTAGATAAGCATCTAGGATTTGATTAACCAAGGTTAGATAAAGTAAGCATCATCCAACATAGATTAACTTAAGATCCAAAATTTAACCAAGCTAAACAATCCATCAAAAAGCTTTAATATATTGTTTAGTCTTTGTGATCCACTTTGAATACATGATAATAAAGCTATTATCACATCAACATCTAAATCAAATTAAGCAATTTAATCTAGATAAAAATCAAAAGAGGAAGAAGAGAAACTTGAATAAGAATTAAGCAATATGAACAAGTGAAACAAGATCTCCAAATTAAACATCAAGATGGCTAATCCCTTGGATTGATTATAAGAGCCTAGCCTTCCATGGATGGGAAGGAAGAACTCATAAAATAAAGAACAAAAACGAAATTCTAAAGAGAATGGAGAAGAAGAGAAAGAAAACTCACAAATACTCAAACTTTCTTCAAACTTACTTAAAATTGAATGATGTATAATACAAAGATATTGGCTCTATTTATACTAATCATAGAAGCTAATTTGTAATTGAAAATAATCTGAATGCAAGCTGTAAAAATATGCAAATTGTCAAATATGGAAGCTTGATGTATGGTTGGTGGGTTGGTGCATGGTAGGTGGGTTAGTGTATGGTTGGTGGCTTCAAGTCAGCAACCCTACTCTGATTTCCAGCCTGCTTTTCATGCCCTAAACGATGTATTTTGACTTGGAGTCTTCATGAAAGTTGTAGCCAGTTGTCTCCTTGAAATTTTGGCGTTCGTTTCATGCCATTTGGACTTTTACAACTCTAGATATGTGAAAAACACTACACTTACCTCAAGTTAGGTTGGCAGAACGTGTTTCCAAATTCAAACCAACTTGTGGCTTCATAATCATGCCTAAAACGGCATCTATTGACTAAATGGTTTTCAATGAAGTTGAATTACGGGCCTTATCTTTCTAATGGCCGAGTTTCAGCTCCAAAGGAGGCCTATAGCCCACTATATAGTCCAATATGTGCACATTGCCCAGATTCCAGTGATAGCAAACCCACTCTGCATTGCAGGGATATTTTGGACCCTTAGAAGTTCGATCCAGCTCTTGAGTTTTTCATGAAATTTGTAGAGCCTTGTCTTAGCTTTCCAAAGACACCAAGATCACCTCAAATGGATCACCGAGTCCCAAGTTATGGCCTAACCAAGGAGGAAAGGTCAAAATGCATCAAAATCCAAGAATTATTCACAATTTGCATTAAAGCTCAATGAGGCCCAACAACATTAAACTCATCTAAAATACTAATATTGGACACAATAAACATCTAATAAAGCCTAGTACAAAGCTAACATAAGTGTCTCAAATTGATTGATCAAGGATTTAAAGAAAAAGATTTTCGTAAAAGGATTTTTGAATTTTAATTCACCATACTCACCAAGTATGGGCTATATGAATTTGTTCACAATTATTTTGCATTAAGAAAATTTTTATTTATTTGTTTATTTTTGGGAATTAGATCCCGCCAGTACTGTCAGCAAAATCTAATATAAATGCCTCGAGAATACCAAGAAGAGTTTAGCTGATCAGACACCTAATCCTCTCCCAATTTTCGTCATCGACCAATTTTGATAGTTGAGACGTTGAATACGAGTCATAACTCATGACAATACGAAAATAATAAGAAAAGGTAATTTGAACGGCTAAAACAAGCATTTTTGTTGTTAAAGTGCCAACCATTTAGAAGGGCACCCACGACGTGAGGAGGCAACTAAATAAAATTGTTTGAGAGTCGCCACCAACCAATTATTCCATGAAAAATGGAATGGTGAGATTGTACATCTAAGAAAATGGTTTGCGTTTCAAAGTTTAAGTTCGGGGTTTGATTACAAGTAGGGAATATGTTGGCACCCTACACTGTTCGTTCCATGAACGGTTACCTATTTAATCTAGTGTTATCTTACTAAATTAGTTAGATTGGTCTTTTATTATCTTAAATAAAAATTGTTGTTATTTTTATTTTTAAATGTCTCATTGTTTCTGGCATAATATCAAAGAATGATAAATGATAAAAACAGGGAATGAGTGGCTAAATAACCATTATTGTATGAACAAATGTAAGCCCACAACATATTGAGTGAAGGAGACAAATTAAAAACTAAAATTTTTAAGAAAATATTTTTAAATAAAATATGGGATTTTTAAATGATATTTATAATAGGAAATTTTTAGAATGAACGATTTGTGAAATATTTTCAAAATGTTTTTTTGGAATGAGTGATCAAATGAAACTTTAATTTACTACCACCACAAAATTAGGGATGTATTAATTTGTTCACATTTGTTTATATTTGTTTAAGGATAAAAATTATTTTATTTATTTAATAATTGATGGAATTAGACCAAGTCAGTACCATTGGCGAGACCCAATTATAATTGCCTCAAGAGAATTAGGAAGAGTTTAGATTATTGTTACCTCGATCCTCTCCTAATTTTTCCATCGTCGGCAAGTTTCAAATGTTTTAAGATTTGTTATAAAATTTACATCTATAAATTGAAAGGGAAATGATGATAAATTAATATACAGAAAAAGATTTATTAGAAACCATCTAAAGTTCTGCCAATACCTATGACAAAAACTCAAGGGGCACCCTTACCTCTAGAATAATCAAAATATTAACGATACCACAACTCTATTTCAATTATTCCATCATTGGGCTCTAAAATTAACATTAAGGGAATGTTAATATAGCATATAATATGAACATCTATGAATGAGTGATAAAGAGAAAGATAAAAAAATGACACAATAGTTTAAAGATTAAATTCTAAGTGCAAGCCTAAAATAAACATCAAAAGAGATTTAACCAAAGGTTAGGAAGCAAAATAAGAGGGCAAAAATGAAATTATTTACAAAAGTTCAAACGAAAAGTAGGATATAAAAGGGAATAAATAAACATATGACAAATAAAAAAAGGGAATTGTAAGTTTTGCTGCTCATTAACCTGCAATGCTATCTAAGGAGTGAACACAAGAGATGATTATAACTTTGCTAAGTGCGAATGAGAGGCTTGAAGAACACTGTGGATGCTCTTCTTCTTTCAAACTTGATTCACTCTCTCTCAAAAAGTTCACGCTTCTCCTCTATTCTCTCTTTTCTTGTTTTTCTTTCCAATCTTTTTTTTTCTGTGTTGGTGTTGCGGTTGTGACTCCAAGGCTCTTCCCTATGGTTTTCTACTCTTAGCTATTTATAACCCAAGCAGATGAACATCTCAATCCCCAATCAAATCATAAATTCTGATTTTTCCAGTCAATTAGGATCAATCTCCCTTGATTTTGTTCGTAATTAAATTGTAAATCTTTGATTTATGTCTTCCTCAAATCTCCATCTTTTAAAATTGAATCCAATCAAATCAAATTACCTGAATATTTAACTTTGAATGCTCCATAATTTATGTACAATCATGATCAATCTTTCCATGAGTGTTCAATCAGAATCAATTAAGGTCAATTTGCACAATTAGAATCAATCTATCATTTATATTCAAAATCACCATTAATGGAGCATTAATTGTGACACTTGAATTCGAATTTGTTTCCCTTTATAAATTATTTTCTTATTAAACTTTAGGGAACTAGGCTTAGGGCTCAACAATGGATATCAAACAATAAAAATATCTATGGGCTATATTTTTTATTTTTAGAAATGGCCCGGATAAAATTGGATGTTGACAAAGATCACTTTCCTTTAACAAATGCAACAAATTAATGATGAAAGAAAATCTTTTATTGGAGGTCAATTATGACTTTGCTAATGCTCCCGGCAAAATCACGAGATTTCTCCTCACCTCATAGAAGTCAAAATGTCGTTGCCATCGCAACTAATTTTAATTATCCTATCGTTGGAATCTTGTATCATAAATTAATTCCAAAAGAGGCGGATGGAAATTAAAATAAGCAAACTCATTATGGAATAAGATTATTTGTTAAAGATCATTTATAGTCCCGCCGGCACCCCCGACAAAACTATAAAATTTCTTTTCACCTCAAGGAGATCAAAATGTTGTTGCCGTTGCAGCTAATTTTAATTATCTCGTCCTCAGAATCTTATAACATAGATGAATTTATTATTCATTATTTTTTCCAAATGAAAATTGTAACAAATACGATTCAAGTAAAAGGAGAATGAAAGCATCAGAATAAACCCACAAAATCAATGACAGTAAAGGGTTTATCCTAATATGCATATTCATGTTATCATAAGGTTGGACGACCGAGCACCCTGCTTGGCCGACTGAGAGACTTGTTCGGCTGACCGAGCACTATGCTTGGCTAATCAAACACCCTGACCCGGTTTTCGACCGAGCCGAGCTTTCTAGTTGTTCCTCAGTTCACTACCCGACCAATTATATATCAGGAAGAGAAATAGTGGTTTGATCGGGTCGATCAGTCGACTGAGAAGTTATCATGGCTCAGTACAATCGGTCAGGAGAGGTTGGCTGAAGAGGCGAGGTGTTGCGGGCTAAAGTTAGGTTTAGTCGGTTGGCTGAAGGATTAAGGCTAAGGGCAAAGGTTGGTCTACTTGGATCGGTCAGTCAATGAGAAAAGTTATTATGGGTTAAGATCAGGTGTGGTCGGTCAGTTGGTTAGTCTGAGGGGTGTAGGGGCTAAGGCTCGGCGCGATCGATGGATTACAAACTGAGATGTTGAGGGTTAAGGCTCGGTCTGCTCGGTAGGTTTGTGATAGTATGATGTGGGGAAATTGGAAAGTGTACAGGGTGAGATTCTAGGTCGGAAAATGTCTGGGGATGATGGTCGGTTGGAAAGTGTCTCCTGGAATAATAGTCGGTTAGTAAGTGTCTGGAGAGATTAAGGGTCGTTCGAAACGGTTTGGCGAGCTGAGGTGTTATGGGCTAAGATCGATATTTTGGTCAATAGGCAGGTTGAGGTCGGTGTTTAAGGCTGAGAGTGTGTTCTAACGTGTTAAGGATTAAGTCTCAGTCTGCTTGATCGGTTCGTGAGCTATGGTGTTATAGCTAGGGATCAATATGCAAAGTTGGTTTGATGAGTTGAGGTATTATGGACTGATACTCGGTCGGTTGATTTGGTGAGTTGTTAAGGGCCAATGAAGAGGTTTGCCAGTCGGTTTGGTTGATCTAAGGGAATGATGGTCGGTCGAAAAATGTCTATGGCGGGGTTGGTCGAAGAGTGTCTTGGAAGTGATTGATCGGAAATCGGTTTAGGGAGTTAGTGGTCAGTTGGACACAAATGCAGGCTTTGTTTTCTAATTTTTTCACGGATTTGGCATAATGTTGATGGTTGTTTGGCTGGCTATTGGGCGTGTGTTTGATGGCTAAACAGTGGGATTTTGTGGTAATGTTGTTTGTTCTTGGGTGGCTATGGCTGACATCTTATGAGGGGGATCTTGTCATCTTATGCAGTTAATATAGAAAACCGAAAAACAGAACCTCAATACACTCAAGAGGCCAAGTAAGCAAGGAAACGAACATAGGATTTCACAGATATTATGCATATTTAAAAAATAAAGAACATTTCTTATTGTGCCTCTTATCTTAGAAGGAAGCTTGAATATGAGGAAAGAGGTGAAGATTAGTATATTTAGATTATTGAAATTTACAAATCTTCATTTTCTGGTTTCTTTATGGCAGTTTTGTTTTAAATTTTCATATTCAAGGTTTCAAAGGACTTTTTTTAATGTAGTATCATAGCAAAGTAGTGAATGCGCTGCTAAGTTGAGATATGTACCTGCTCTTTGTGATAAGCTGAAGACTTACACTTGCCAAACATTTAAATTTTCTATCTTTATGTTGTCAAATCATATATACAAGTGAAATTATGCACTTTTTTAAGTGAAAGTGAAGAGTTTGACTGTAATGCGTCTGCCTATAGGTACAAATATTTTAACCATGTGATTTTGAAAATGGACTCCATGAACACTCCCCCTCATTTTATCATGCATGATGTGATACTTTCCAAATTTTCTTCACAATTTAATTTGGATATCATGTCGAGTGGCCTCCCCCAATTATTTCTTCTTCCAGTATCCTTGTAATTTATGTTGAGTTCATGCTAATTGTATGACTGAAATCTCTCAGAAAACAGGGGTATACTGACACAGCCAACTTCACTCTGTGTTGTGGCGTATGCCAAATTGGAGTAGTTGGTCAGAAGGTCATTCTTTAGTTCTTGATGTTTGGCTTTGTGTTATATGTGCTTAAGTTACCCCTTAGCTTAATCTCTTTTAGTTCTTAACATCTTATGATTATGAGTACTGGTATTCGCTGTGAATATATTCAGGAGGTAGTGGAGCACACACAAGCAACTGGTCATGTTAACTTCCAAGAATATAGATGATACACTACAACATACAAATTTACATGTTTAGTCTCAATTGATTGGAATGAGCTTTGGTGGTGCAAAGATCGTTTGCTTTGTTTCATGACCATCAACTTCTATATCATTTTACTCAAAGTGATTAAATTGAACAATTTTTGCTTGGGAATGTTGTAGCAACGTGTGTTGTAACTTGTAACAAACTGTAGTTCCATAGTCTTAATCCTTTGTGATTGTAGTTACAAGAAAACCTGCCTTACTTGTCCAACAACACACTAGATGAAGAAACTGTTGGGAAATACACACTAGTTGTTATGAAAATAACAAAGGATTACCTCTAGCAGAACCTTAGTGCGGAAACAAGTTTTGTAAGAACACACAAGCACACACCAACACACAAATACATAGGAATATAACATGGTTAGCCCAAAACTGACCTACATCCATGACCGTTGTCTAATGACAACCAAAGATTTCACTATGAGAAAATTTGTACAACTCAGTATGTTTTAGAGTTATCAACACTCAAAAATACATCATGCCCAAAAAAGAGTCTCACACTCTCTCAATTACAAGGACTTAGAATGTTACTATATATTTTCCCTCCCTCTACAAAAGATATCTCACCACCTCAGCCCATTTGTGGAGAAATACCTCCACCCTTTGCCCGTGGAGCTACATCTCCGCTCCCACCCTGCAATATGGAGCTTTCCTTCCCCACTCACTTCCTGGAGCATCAACTTCACTCCTTACTACCAAATGAAAGAAATCATCTCTATTTATAAGATATCCACAAGTGTGAAAGAAAAATAAAATTGTTGTTGCTCACATGCATTCTGAATTCATGCTACACCAAAAATCCTACGCATAGGCTTGCCAAATTTCCTCCCGTGTCTGCGTTTCTTGATTCTATTTTTAGTAGCTGCAAATTTCTCATTTTACTTCTCTTCCTTTCTTTTGGCTTTTTCCTTTTTTTTTCTTTGATTTCAAAATGTGGGTCCCACTAGCTTTATGGATGGAGCCCACAAAAACTAATCTTCTCATGATTTTTTTCTAGAGATTATTCAAGTAACCATCTTTTTTTTAGGATACCGGTACCCAGGATGAATTGTCTAACATTCATTAGTTGTTATTTATATTTAATAGACTTTCTAACATTTATTGTGAAACTAACCGTCAATAAATAATTAATAACTCACCTTTGGTACCAAACCCATCAAGGTACCATAGCAACTCCTTTTTTTTTTCGATAAAGATGTTCAACACCCTTTCACTCCTTTTTTTTCTTTTATATTTAGCTTTCAGTGCAATACCTACAAATCACTGCTATTTTAACCCAAATTAAAGAGAAAAAGTGTAATGTTCTGGATCCTATATACAAGCATATATCATTTCTTTCTTTTAATAAGAAGATATTCATGATGAAACGGGAAAAATGACGCTTTACTTAGGACGACTTCATTGTGGCTAGATTGAACCAAGGTGGCAGTAAGTTACGATATAGTGTTGTTGAATGGAAGAAATTATTTGGTAATCCATCCATTTCAGTCATTTTTAATTAAGATCTATTATCCATTTTAGAGATAACTATTAATAAGAAAATGAGTTAGTTGTTACATATCAATTATTTGTTATATTTGTAATTATATTTTATAAAAATTTAAACTTATACTTTAAAAGATCTAAATTTAATTATATATCACCATTTATTATTATTTTTTAAAAGAGTTATAATAATTACGACAAGTTTTACAATATCATTGATTCATATATAACTGTACTTCAAAAAAACTGCAAAATAAAATTTGAGCGGGTCATCATCTAGTATTGTTAAAAATGATTGCTATATCTGTATGGCTCTCAAGTTGCCACGAGTATGTTTCGTCCAATCAAATTTTGACGGGAGACGAAGTATGTTTTGTGGTGATATTTATAATTTTTAATATAATTTTATTTTTATTAAATATTTATATTTATTTAATTATATGCACTTCGTGAGCCAGTAGCTCTGCCTACTCGAACACACGAATTTTTCCACCTTTGTATAGAGGAATGGAGTTATTTTCATAAAAAGGCAAGAGTCAAGACTTCGAATGAGCCAGTAGCAATTAATGGAGAGCTAGGTGCAGTGTATGCTTGTATGACAAACAGATTCAAAAAGCTCACACGCGCGCATAAAAGCAGATTCAGATAAACATTTGGGCATAAAGCTAAAAGCCTAAAACACACCGAATTTTCGGGCAAGGGGGATTGCCTTAGCTGTCCCCTGAATTTTCAACCCTTAACCTGCGGCTGTTGTTCCGATGCCCCTGCAAGGCCTGAACTAGGTCCACCACAGTTGCCAGAATTCTCACCGCTGTTAATAATTGCACAGGCGAAATTCTGGGAGCCCTTTTCGTAGCAGTTGAAGGAGGACTGAGTTCCAGAGCAGTGGTTTGGTAATCTTGTGCTTTCACCACCTGAATTACTGGCCTGGTGGTAGTTCTGGTTAGAAGCCCCAGACTTCTTGCCGCTGTTAATCTCTGCATTGGTGAATTTTTGTGACCCGTATCCGTGGCTGTTAAAGGAGTCCACGGTTCCGGAGCAGGGGACCACAGCACTGCCACGCCCACCGGGATCATTAATGGAGCAAGTGTTACCTGTAACCGGAAAGTGTTGCGAACTAGTAATAGGAGTAGTAGTGGCACTGAGGTTGTGATCCCCTTTGTTGTTGGCTCCTCTTGCCATTGTGCTTCGGTTTTGTGCTTGGATATAGATCGCTTCGGTGTTATATATATCTGGAGTATGGATGTAAATAGAACATTTTCAACCAAATTTGGTTTATTTATTAAATAAGTCGGTTTAGAATTTTTAAAAAGTTTATTCAGGCCACATTTTAATAGGTTTATTAAGAGTTTATTTAAACTTATCTCCTATGATATGTATTTATAACATATTTTTACCTACTTTGAATGAAATTATTAAAATAATTTATGAAACTTTTAGGAATTAATATAATTCATAACATATTTCTTAAATGTATAATATTTATTTTATATGATTTATGAAAAATGTTTATTGAAGTGTGTATCTAAACGTTATTTAACTTATTGAAGTGTGCATCCAAACGTTATTTAACTTATTGAAGTGTGTATTCAAATAAGTATTTATATAAGCTATTTATCCAAATGAGATCTTAGTTAAATAGGTTAAGGCTTAACCTTTAAAAAAATCTATTTAACCTAATAAGTCGACCTATTTATTTATTATAATAACATTAATTAAATTTTTTTTAAATAATTATAAGATTTATTAGTTATATATTAATATAATTTATTTATTTTATACATAATATAATAATTTTGTTAAAATTTATGTATATTTAAAACTTATGAAATTTGAGCTTGTTGACTTTATTTGAATGTCTATATAATGTAAGTCGTTAAATAGGCTTTCAGGCTAAGTCAAACTTTTATATTTTCATAAAAAGGTCAAACAAAGCTCAAAAAAAGCCCATGATAAGTAATAAATCAGGCAAAGACCAATTTTTTTAAAACAGGTCAAGCCTAATTAAGGTAATATTTAGCCTAACTTAGCCTATTTTCATCTCTACTCACAAAATACTTTTCTCGCATCAACTCACAAGCCTTAACGAACCGGCCCACCAAACTATTTTTCTTTTACCTATAAATTTTGAAAAAAAAAACTTAATAATCTCAAATCAAATTTTACATTACAAATACATAATATTGAATATTTTCACCTTATCTAAAAGGCTAAGAAAAAATTCAAACAAATAAATAACATACATTTATAGAGTTTGAAGAATATATTTGTATGTGGTGTAATGTATTTTGTCTTGTTTTGGAATTAGAGCAATGTGTTTGTGTATGAGGTGTGCTATTGTTTGTCTATACAATATATGATTTTCATATTTTTTCTTGAGAAAGAAATGTTTAATTAATATTTAAATTTTTAAATTATTTACTTTGGTACAAATAAATTAAAATTTTAAAAATAAAATTATGTTAGTAGCTTGCAAGTTCGTGAGATTAACTCATTTAACTCTTAAGTTAAATAGGTCAATTTAATATTACTTTTTTTAGGGAAATTTAATATTACTTATATTTTTATAAATTACTAATTTTAAAACTTAATTTATACAATTTATTGTGAATAAACAAATTAATTTGACGAGTGTGTTCTATTTTAATGACCCTAAATGTAACAAATAAAATAAAAGAAATCATTTAACAAACGTTACTTATGAGTGGATGACAACTAATTTCCATGTAGTTCACAGAAACTCTTTCGTGGGAATTGTCATTATCATAAACTATTTTGTACTAATGGGGCCGAGGGCGGGGCCAACATGATTGGTTACCACAGCCACAGAGGAACTCGTGAGAATTATGACATGAGAAAGCAACTTGACGTCGGCTTGAATATTGTTATGGCTTTTGACATAGGATTAATTCACTAACAAATGTTGGTAAGGGAGCATTAATTTTATTTTATTTTTGGTTTCTAGGATATTCTCCCAAATTAAAGGTGATAGAATAATTTTTTGGGGTATTGTCAAGTGTAAAAAGTGAAAATCCTTCATAATTATATTTTTTTATTTTTTTATACACTATAAATTTAACAGAAGACAATATACTTGTTTCCATCCAGAACAATAATAGGTGCATGCATTAACAAGGGGATTGGATTGATTTCTATTCTTTACATAATTGTTTCTTTGATATAGGATTCATTTTCTTCCTTTAGCTTACTGAAAGTTTGACTAAAGTAATTTAGCATCTTCATGATTTGAAATCAACCAGATTTAAGGATCTTGTCTTGAAACTTTTATAAAGTCATGATTATTTAAAGGAAAAATATATGTATAGATACTTTTTAAAATTTATTTAGTTTTAAAATAGTTATTATGTATTTTTAAATTTAAATGAAATATCTTTAAAATTTTTTAATCTTGTAAATTAATTATTTTATTCATAATTAAGTTATAATTAATTATCACGTAACTTACACATATTAATTACTACATATAAAAATATTAAATTTATTTATATTTTTTAGAAAAACTTTAAAATAATTTCTACTTTTTATTTAATTTCTATTTCTAAAAATGTAAAAATATCGAATAATTTTAAAAAAAATTAAAAGGAAAAAAATATTTTAGTAAACTTATATGGACAAATTATAAATTATTATGTGTGTTAATAAACACTTACAAGTGAAGTGGTAAATATTTTTATTTAACTTATGTATGAAATAATTTATTTTAAAGTTTTAAAAAATTTAAATATCTATGATTTGAAAGTTCATGTTGACTATTTCAAAAAGAAATAAAGCTCAAGGAGTATTTGTACATTTTTTCTTACTTTTAAATGAAAATTATATCATCAATACAATTCACTTTTTCGGTTGGATAGCTAGAAGAAAATTTGAACCGTTAAGTTTTGTTTTAATATTATAATACCTAATAATAAAGGTTAGACTATTGAATTCATGAGGCATGGTTTAATTGAAAAATTAAATTTCATATAGACAAACCTTATTTGTAATGCATGAGTTTGAATCTCATTAAAAATACCTTGTGACCAAGGCTAAGCCAAAGTTCGAACGAAAATTAGTCCCCAACTAGTCCATGCATGAAATTAGATGCTCATAGGTTTTATGACAAATTAGATGCTTAAAGGTTTTATGACATGAGAAAGTTATATTCTATTCAATGAAAAGTAACACGAGATTCTCCTTTTTGCAAGTGCATCAATGAAATTCAAACTCAATTAGCAGCCATTACTACCATATTTTCAATTTTCGTTAAAATTGATAACCAATAAAACTTTGCAAGATTGAAGCTAAAATTGTGCTAGTCTAAAATGGAGTATATATGCTATTCAACAATTTATACATGGCTGAAATGACAAAAATGTTATTAAAGACTGAGTCGACAAAATTCATGATGAAAGATAAAGTTGACATTTGGTAATGCTGCATTTGGCAAATCAAGATTAAGAAGGATGTTCAACAAACAAAGTCTCATTCAACAAATGTGTGAAGTCGACAAAGCTCCAAACATATACTCAATTGACAAAAGGACTTGTGAAATATTGATGAAGTTGATGCGCTGACAAAATTATTGGTGGTTATGCAAAAGCTAGTGGTTACATTTCAAAATTCAAAGTAGTAGGTTCATCTATAGATTAAGGAATTGCCCATGCTGACTCAAAGACAGTTACTTCTGATAGTTTTACGCTATTAGTAAAGAATAAACATGTACTGATTGTATGTATGACACCTATCCAACAAATGGCAAGTTTATAGAGATTTAGACGTAAGAAGTTTTTCTATAAATACTAATTAGAGCAATGTAATAAAGGCTGTGACTTGAAATATCCTACAGTTCCTAAAGTCCTTACAACGCTCAAAGGACAAAACAGATCAATCAATTTTGTATGCCACTTTCATTTCTACAATTTAAATTCAGGTTCTTTATTACATTTCTTTTTCTTTGATTTGCTTTATTTGCTTTCCTTTATTTGCTTTCATCTTTATCTTTATCTTCTTTTTTCATTTTTGATCTTATCGACATTTTAAATCACTTAAGATTGAGAATCCAATTAAGGAGGTTCCCTTCCAAAAGTGATAACTGGAACTGCAATATTATTGATTAAGCATTGACAATTTTTATGTTTAGAAATTGGCACACTGAAGCCAAGTTATCATTGAGACATTACCTGGCAAATTTTCACCTTAAACAAATTGGCATGCTCAGTGGGACACTTGGTAATGATTTGAAAAAGTTTCAAAATATCCATTGCATGTACTAATGAACTTTTCATGCAATTAAGAATTGGTACTCGAATTACAAGAATGTCTGGAAATAATTCATCTTCAAATGATCAGCTTCGTGAAAATATAAATGAGGCTAATAATAATATCAATGAAAGTAATGTCAATGCAGTTAATACAATTATTGAGGCTATTAGAAGTAACAACCCAGAGGTTGGAATGACAAATCCTCAAACTAGAGTGCCAAGTAGTAATTTAAGAACTATGAATGGTGTAAATCCAAGATTTGTGCCATTATATGGCCTACTACCAGGATTGACTCCATAGACAATGACACAACCCATTAGGGAACAATGTCAATGAGTTATATGAATACAACTCATATTGTCTCCACTTTATTATATCAACCTGTTACACAAATGACTACTACTACTATGGATCAACAATATATGACAACCATGAGTGCAATGAATCAATATATTGCACAATTTCCTCCAGGCACTAGTAGTCAAACACCTGGTCAAGAAAAGTAGATTTTATGGACTTCAATGAGTCCAATATTTCCTATAATGTTTAGGGAAATGTCGAAGACAACATTAGGGCCAACTGTGAGTAATTTGGCCACTGTTCGTAAAAAAATGGATGAAAGTTACCATGAGATTGCACATATGATAACACAACAAATGAATTTGATAAACACTATTCTCATACATTTATAAACCCTCATATTTAGTCACTTATTCCTCTTATGTGCTTAATTGATTGGACTTGGCCACATTTTATAAGTTTGGGTTCAAATTGAGCTTAATTGTATGTTCTAGCATTAATGAGATTTTACACTATTTCGGTACTTCAGGCATAACTAGAGTTTTAGACATTTAAAAATTATGCATCTTACCATGTAGAAAAGCTGAGAGGAAGCTAAAAAAATTTATATAAATTTTATTTTACTAATATATATATATATATATATATATATATGACAAGGAAGAATTTCTCCAAACAAGCAAGAAAAAGAAAAGTGGTAGCTACTCCAACAAATGACTACCTTTGAATAATAAGAAAACACAGGAAAAATTAAAGGAAGAGCAAAACTAAGGCTTTGTTTGGTATCATGAAGAGAAAAGAAGAAAAGAAAGGAATGGAGAAGTGAAGGAGTTATCACTCATCTTATTTCATATTATTGACAAACACTATTCACATACATTATTAATCTCTCATATTTAGTATCTTACATCTTTTTTATTCTTAATTGATTTGACTTGGTCACATTTTATAGGTTTGGGTTCCATTTGGGCTTAATTGTATTTTATAGCATTAATTGAATTTTATATTGTCTCTGTATTTTAAGCAAATCTTGAGCTCTAGTTGTTAAGCAATTTCGGCAAGTATACCAAATTGCTACAAGTAATATAATAGTGAGTGAAAGTATCGTCTCCATAGGGATTGTAATTAGCTTATCAACAAACACAAATTTTGTTTATACTAGAACGAGAAATATGATTGGGTAATGTTGGTTTATATCGAATTTAGACAATAATGAAGAGCATGAATTATGAATAGAACAATCAACAATTGAATAAATATTTTGGATTTTATAGGAGAAAATTATCAATGATAAAAAACAACTAGGGTTCAAATCCCCTTGTCTATCCTCTTATGCTATCGATTCACAATCAATTCAAGCAATAACATGCAACTTGAAGTTCAAATCAACTAAATTAGAATGTGGTCAATCCCTTGACTCATAATCCCTTTAACCCAACCAAAACTCCTTGGAAAGATAAGAGGATGAGGATTACAATTAATCCAAGGGTAAACATGTTTTTTTATTTTTTAAGATAGTTATTTGGGAGGAAACAGAGGCATACAAAGAGAGACTTTTCATTCAATAGATTTTAGGAGTCTTTTGGTTTTCTCTTCCTTCTCTCTAGGTTTCTCTCTCTAGTTCTTTCTCTCTTCTCCCTCAAACTTCCTTGGACTGCAACCATGAAAGGTTAAATCTGATATCAATTCAAGATGCTTGAAGGAAATTCAATTTGGCTTGAGACCTTGTACTTTGAATTCTGAATTTGAATGCAATTGAACTTTCTATTCTCTTCTCTTTTCTTGATTCGAAATTCTAAATTGCATAGATAAATATCTCTGTTTGTGTGTTTAGAATTATGAATTAAAGTGTAATTTTGGTTGATTGGTCATTATTGCATCCTCTAGATTGAAGAGATTAGATTAACAGATTTGTTATCTAGGTTAATAGAATTTTTGTTTCTAAACTAACATTGATAATATAGATTTGTGTTTCTTTTGTTATTTGAATTCTAGATGATCATCTAGTAGTGAATCTCAAATCTAATGCAGAGATCTTGGTTAGGTTTGAATTAACTGGTTCAATTGAACTCAAGTTCATGATTAATGGTCAATGATAGCCTAAAATGGATTTCTGATGGATATAGGATTGATTATTTTCTAAATTGTTTCTTTTAATTCATGATTATATACTCTGAAACACATAATCCCCACTATTTTGAGTCTTGAATTGATTGAATTACTTCTATAGTCCTTGGTAGATGACTTGGGTCATTAACTTATGCTACAAATCTATTTGCGAACCAATTCTTTCTATTTGATTGAGCTCGGCAACTCGAATCAAATTTGGCGCCATTGCCGAGGATCCTTGGATGCTATTTGGTCATATCAATACCTTTTCTAACCATTAACCCCTTTGTTTGCTTTTGGATTAGTGGTTTTCAGGTGGCATTAAGGTACTTTCCAATAAAGTGTGCAAAATTTTGGTGTCAGATTTAGCTAAAACTTGATCAGTCGATAGAAAATGGCCTATACTTCAAAACTCATAGTATAATCTAAGCTCCACCCTCTCAACCCCAAATTCCATCGCTTAGATCACTTTTTAAATATTTTAAGCTTTTTTTATTATTTTGTTGGATAACATTTTTGTGTAGATTTCACCATGTGGTGGTCCTATGATTTTTAAAAATCTTTAAATAGGTTTTCTATAGTTCTTTTGTGTATTTTTACACTTGTTTTTGTGTTTGGTCACTTATCTAATGAAGCATGGACTTGATGAGTTGACTTATCTAGTGAGGCAATTGGCAATGGGACAACATTAGTTACATGTCCAAGAACCTGCAAGATTTTGCAATATATGTTGTAGCTATTTTCATTCCACATATGCATGCCCCACATTGCAAGATGAAAGTTCTGTATTTCAAGACCATTTTGTTGTTGCAACAGGTATATTTGTTGGTGAACCACAATACCAACATCCTAGATATGATCCTTATTCTACTACATATAACCCTAGCTGGGGAGATCATCCCGACTTGAGATATGAAAATGCAGCACAACAGTAGCCAAACCAGTATCTGCAACCATTCTAGCAACTAATGAGACCACAATAGTTCCAACCTTATGTTGGACCAAATAATCTATACCAACAGCCTATGCCCCAGCAAGCTCTAATAGGCACAGAATCAAAGCTTAAGGGCAAAGAAAACAGGAAAATCAACTAACAAATGAACTTTAGAAATATGAAAAAGCATATTTTAAGGTATTAGCTCTTTAGAATGATAATGCCCCCTCAAATATACCTTCACAGCTGGGGAACCATATGGACAGCTCAATTCTTTTTCGTCACTGCTTTTTCCACAAATGTCATACATTGCACAATAATTATCGGAATGCATTTCTCTTAATAAAAGAAAATTAATGGAACTGAAAATTACTCTGTTTTCTAGATAGTAACAAATAAACATTCAACTTGTGTCATGCATGTAGTACTAATGTAGGCAAGAAAATTTTCTAAGTAGTGTGCTATATCATTTATTGAATATCATGGACTTAAATAAGAACTTATATATATTATACATGAACAGAATAGGAGAATTTAATTTATTGTAAGAAGCCCACACCAATGAATGCTTCTTATTGAGAAGCACAACATTTTGCAATCTAAAAAGCCACCCTAGAGCCGAGGGGGCTAAAAAGTTGAGAAATACAAACTAGTAAGTCATTCTCATATCATATTCATGGTCATATTCATATATAAAGAAGGCTTACCCGGTTACCGGTTTTGTGGCATCGGATGCCAAAACACAATTAAATTTGGAAGGAAGGTTATTTTGTTTTTTCAACCTTGACACCATGTTTTTGAACGTAAAAATGCTGAGTATGAGACATATGAATCTTGTTCTATTAGCTTTGGATTAAGTAAAATTATACAAGATGAAAATTTTTAGTAACAAAAGTTATGGTTATATAACATATATCCTGCACATCAAATCTTCTAGGTTGAGGTCGTATGCATAGATACATAGGTCTCTTAAGTTCAGAAGCACCATGGCTAGCTAGCTACTTATAGTAGTGAAGAGTTTTTGTTGGAGCATTTTTCACACTAAGACAAAGAAGTGTGATGCACTGTTTGAGTGACTAGACAGAGGCAAAGGTAGTAATTTTCTTACGTTCCTCTCTTCCATGTGACAACGCTCACGGGTTATGATCTTTCAACCTGAGTTGAATAGTGACAAAGGTTGGGTATTTGTTTCTGTAATTGTTATATACTAAGATCTTTTATTTGAGGTGCTCCATGTGCTTTTGTTTTGGAATTGGGGCAGCTGAGATTGATGATGTTATAAAAGTTGTAAGGAAATTGACTGTGTGAGCTAAAGTACAATTTTAGAGAAATTTTGTGGTCTCTAATGCCTACCATATATGTTCCAATTTTCTTCTGAGTTATAGTGGAAAGCTGGACTGGATTTTTTAATAATGTGTTTTACTATTTTGTTTGCAGACACCAAATGAGGGAAGTGGAGATCATACCTCCCCTTGTGTGCCAAGACGATCCTTTTTAGCAAGTCACGAACCTGGGCACAATTAATAAGCATTAGATTTAATGTTAGGTTTATGTTATCTAATAAAGGATGATTGTAGGACTGAATTTACTTAAAGTTACCTCTAAATAGTTACTCGTTTACTCATCTTACCAACACTTTAAATATTAATTCAAGACTATAATGCATATTATGTATTTCTATGTTGTCTAGGTGTATGTTTTAGTCATTTTATCTTTATGTTTTTATTTTGAAAATTTGAGACAACATTCTAGAATCAAGTGAAAGAAATGAATTTTGATAGGAATGTAATAGATAATATTAAATAAAAAACATACAAAAAACAAAGAGGATCGGTAGTGAGCATAATAAAATTAGTGGCGGTTTAAACTGCCATCTGACGATAATATACAAATTAGTGGTGGTTTAAACCGTCATTTTATAGCATGGAAATTTTTTCAAGAATTAGTGGCGGTTAAAACCATTGTTAAATTGTCCAAATAAAATTTATGGCGATTAAAATGCCATTAGAAAATTACCATCATTTGATAAAGTTTAATGGCGGTTATACCAGCAGTTGCCCAAAACCGTTGCTTTTTTACTTCCCCTCACTTCTAACCGCGGCGATTGTGGAACTGCGACTAAATATTTTTGTGGAGGTTATAACCACCACTAAATGTGATTTAAAACCGTCACTAAAAATATTTTTTCTTGTAATGTCTACATGGAATTTCATCAAACAAGTAACAAACATCCATGAATCGACCATATCACGAAATTGCATCCAAAAACCCTAACTTCCATTATTCATCAATAATCCATGAAAATTTGATCGTATTGATTGATATAAAATAATAAAAAGAATCTAGATTATGAAAATATATTAATCGCTTCAGTTTAAAAATCGAGGAAATGAAAGACTTGAACTCCTAGCTTATGATTGATCTTCTTCTCAAGTTTAAAGATGGAAGATGAGCTTTCCTCTTTGTTTCTTGTTGATTCTTGAATTTAGCTTGGTCTTGGAACTAAATCTAGTTTTTTCCTAATTTTTTTTTCTTGGTTTTTCTTCATTTCTTTCTTCTACCTCTTCCTTTCTTTCTCTTTTCTTCTTCCTCCTCTCTTTTTTCTTCTTGGTTGAAACTTACCTGTGCTTGTTTAGGAAGATTAGGGCACATATGACATTACTTAGTTGTAAGGATAGTTAGTTAATCATTAGGTTTTGTTTTAACTAATTATATTCCTACACTTTTAACCTTAATTAATCTCAATCAATAAGAAACCAACATTTGCCCCTTTAGTTGTCCGGTTTCTATTGATTAATGTCCAAAATAATATTTTACGTAACTAGATAGTTGCCATTGTTGGATTCAAACTAAATAGTTACTAACTAATACTTAAACTAACTATATTTTAGGTTAGTAGTTAGAGTAACTATTTAGTTACTTTCTAGTTACTAACCATGCTTTGACATATATACCCTTGTTCTAATCTTTCTTGATCAATTTCCCTTAGATAAAAATACCCTTACTCTAATCTTTCTTGGACGATTTGCCCTTCGACCAAAATGCCTTTGTTCATAGCTTATATTTACGAAAATGCCACTGCTTCAATTTCACTAATTTACACTAGGTATTTTAACTTTTTTTTCTTATCTAGATTGCTTTCATAGCTCTATTTTCTTAGAATCACAAATAAACAAGAAAACAAATCTAATAGAAACACATTCACTTGATTAATGAAAATTATAAATATTCATAATTAAATAAAAAACATTTATTTTGGTCTTTCAAAGACATAAGTGTCATCAGTTAAATCCTTCAATGATAAATATATCAAAATGGTTTTAAAACATCAATTTCTTACATCAAATTAGTCCTTTAATGTCATTTTTTGACATCAAATTGATTATTCAATATCATTTTTTACATCAAATTAATCCTCGAAAAGAATCTATTTAACGTCAAAATTATTAGAGGATCAAACTTATATATTTAGATAACTAAAATATGTGTTTACTGTTAAATTAATAAAAATATCACTTGGGATAATTTCAATTTTTTTCTTTATACCAGATAATAGATTTCAAAATTTCAAGCAAAAACAGTGTCAAAATAAATAACAAACGAATAAACAAACATTTAAATAATTTTTATTTTAATTTAGTAGAAGATGTTACGAAATGTATTTTTTTTCGATCGGCACTACCACTTCAACCTTGCGTGCTATTTTCAACCTTGCAAAGCATACTATTTTATCGATCACTTCTTCCATCAAAATCTGAAATTTTGGTTCTAATAATGAGTCACAGACAGCAATTGTAACAGAAAGTAAACCACCAAGCAAGCATCCAATGAGAAATGACGATTCGGGCGAACTAGTAAAGAAGAAAAGAAGAAACTAGCATTCTACCCAAAAAAAAAAAAAAAATATTAGCATATTCAAGACCGCATTGGGATGAGTGTCTTCAGTAGAATTGGGTATATCTTTTTTATCAGTTCTAGAAGCATAATTTTAGCACTATTAATGACAATTTCTACCAAGATTTTGTACCTTATGAAATATAATTTTTATTCATCCCTTTAAACATTTTATATTAAAAAATAGTTATAAATTCTCCTAATAAATTAGTTTACAAATCTTCCTCATTATTTAAAATAGATATTTTTTTGGTTTTAAGATATTAAATGCTGATTTTTGTTACTTAATACTTTTTATTTTAAGTAAAGTAATTAGGAAGATGCTAGTTAAATTTATTAAAGAATATAGCATTTCTCTATATTTAATTTTCAAAAGGATTGCCTAATGATGAAATAATTTATTTTCTGGCCATGTGTCTACTGAAGTTGAAAATTGTACTGCAGCACTGTATTGATGACATGGAAACTTTGGAGTCTACACTAATTTAATAATAAAGTCGCGAACCACGAGCGAAAAATATATTACGGTATAATCAACAAGTTGTGAATTTTCCTTAAAAAAATAGAAGTTGTGAATTGTAATAAATTGATAAAACAGAAAGCAGTTTCTTGAAGATCTGCCTCCTCCCACTTTAGTTCAGCTGTACTGCTGATATACTCTTACTGGACAAATTCTAAGATACATTTGCACTAGGTGCCGGTGGAATGGGTGCTAACTGCTACATATGATTTTATTAAATTTGAGACTAACAGAAATGAAAAGTAGTTCATTAAATTGGTAAGTGATCATACAATATATAATTAACTAATTAATTATGATTTATAAATGTAAAATTGAAATTGATTAATTAAAGTTATATGTAGTTTAAGTTACAAGTGCTCTCAGTACCACAGAAATTACAAATTATATTATAAAATAAGAAATTATTATGGTACCCTGATAAATTTGATACCCAGGGTGAATTATCAATCATTTATTGATTATTGATTTCACAATAAATGTTAGAAAATATTAAATATAAATAATAACTAATGAATACTAGACAACTCATCTACTAGTACTCTAAAAAAAAATGGATACTAGATCAATCCCATATAAAAGGACCCTGACTGTGTTCTTTTATGTTTTCGTTTTATTAATATTTTCGAAGTTTCAGCCACAGAAGAGTAATAACAAAAAAAATGCAAACAGCACTATTTCCAATCTACCCTATAATTGGTTTTTATTTTTTTTGGAGAATGTGAGATATTATCCCATTCCATCCTAGGGCATGTACTCTCTGTGAATCAATTAGCAAAACATTCCTAGTTTCTATGAAGGGAAAATATAAAAGAAAGAGTAGACATTGCAGAAATTAAAAAGTAAATTTGATAATAAAAAAGATACGTGAAGTGTTATTTATAACGTTACTCTAAAAACAAATCTCAGGTTTTCACCTCAAAATCAAGCACTTTTCCAACCAATGCAGCAAACAGGATAAACCTACAAGAAAGCAACATAAGAAATTGACCCTATTACACACTTTACACAAGTATGGTTTCTTTTTTCTCTTGTTGATCCATGGTATCACAAAGAGCTATTCCTTGGGTCTCTGGCAAAAAAACCAATGAAAAGCTGGAGCACATTATAACTACTCCAAACACGCCATAAGATAAAAGTTCATTTCTTCTCCCTGCCGATACCAAAAATGGGCTGAAGATGGCACCAAATACAATGGCCTGCCTCACCAGTGACGTTGTAGTGTTCCTCACACATGTGGGAAACAGCTCTATAATGTATATGAGAAACACATTATAAGCTGTACAAGCACTAAAAAATGATACCATTGCTAGGCCCACCTTGGCTCCTTGTAGACCATTGCCTATTACAACACACATTATACTGCATATCCCACTTACTACTGAGAATCCAAGCATAGATGGCTTTCTTTTGCAATTTTCCAAGAAGTAGGTGGCTACATAAGAAGGTATTTCCATTAAGGCATTAAAGACAACAGCTAAGTAGATGTTGAACCCCAGGTTCCCCACCCCTAATGGCATGCCAAAATACACCATTCCAATGCCAAAACCAAGCACCATAACTGCTACCATTCTTCGAAGAGCCCAACTTTTCTCAACTAATTCTGCTATTGATGAGTAGAGTTGGAAAACTGAAGTTTTATGTTTGGCAGGCGCTTTTACTAGGCTTGTAGTTAAATTTGCACCACTTTCTGTTGAAAAAACTCCTTTAAGTATTGCCATGGCTTCTTGTTCACGACCTTGCATGAGAAGCCACCTTGGAGACTCAGTAACAAAAAGGTAAGCAGCGACAGAGTAACAAATACCAGGAACTGATGTCCACAGGTACAGAGATTTCCAAGAGGAATCTCTGTTGACATAAGCTATAGCAGGCAAGGACATATACCCGATTGTGAAGCAGAAATATTCTAAAATCACCACTCTGAACCGCCACTCTTTGCCCACTTTCTCTGTTAGTAACACCAGAGCACATGTTCCAATGGATGAACGCCAGAACCCAATCAGGAATTTCAAAGCCGAGTAAATCCAAACGTTGGTGGAGAAGCTAATGATCATTGAAGTTAATGACATTGATAAACAAGAAAGAAGGAGCATGTTCTTCCGACCAAGAGATGAATCAGCCAGGGTGGCCAGAAGAAATGCACCAATAAAGCACCCCATGAAGAAAGAGGATTGTGGTAAGCCTGTGATGAAGGTGCTAGCACATTCAAGGCCCCATTGGGATATGATTGTCTTGGAAGAATTCCCATCCCAAGACCAAGCATTCTTTCGGAGCTTGCAGATATCAGAACCTGAGCTGCATGTGGTCTGATTGGTACAGTGCCATGTTGGGTAGGCGTCAGTGTAGATGCTGATGAATGATTGCTGTGCATCAAAGAACATTGCAAACGACACAAGGATGCATTGAAAGAACTGCATCCACCCAAAATTTCCCAAACTCTGCTCTATCATTTCATCTGAGGTTGAAATCAACGTTTCCTGCTCAACTGAATCGGATTTCGTTGAGATAGGAAGTGAATCTTCCATTTCAATTATGTGGTTTTGTTTTTCTGATACTTGAGGGATATGAGGATGAGAATGGGTGTATAGTGCTGCTTCTTTAGGAATAATTGAAATTTGAATACTAGTGCTATCTTAGTAGTTATAATTATTGCCAAGTTTTGTGGCACGTGATCCGCAATTGTATCTATTTTTATATTTTTCTTTTGGATGCGATTCATATTTATTTTGGATTCAACTCTAAATTAAATCAAGATGTTGCGAAAGCGTGGTTGAATTGAACTGTCTTCGTCATTTAACTTGAATTCAACAATCTTAATCTTAATTAAATAAAAACATTGCAACCTCGAGCGAAAAAAATATTATCATGGTCAACAAAATGTGATGCATGTGCCCAAGTATAATATATAATTATAAAAAAGTAAGTTGTTGGAGATAGCACAGCAGCTTTTGTTTTCGTTACACATTATGGAGCCTATGAGTAGGGTTAGTGGGATACGGCACGAACCAGGAAGCTTTCCCGCGTTTCCAAATATCCAATGTGTTCAAAATCAGAACAGTGTTTCAACAGCTAAAGATGAAAGGGTTAAAATTTAATGGAAGCCGAATCAAAATTGTGTAGATGTATATTCGATAAGGACCCGTTTAGATTCTAGTTAAATTAATTTTAAAATAATTGAGGTCGAAAGAATTAATTTTAAATGAATTGGTATTAAAAGAATTAATTTGCGTTAAAAAATAATATTTCAAAAATTTAATTTAGAAGAATTAATTTTGTTTGGGTGATATAAAATAAAAACACTTTTAAAAATAAGATTATTAAAAAATATCCTTTTGTTTAGATCTGAAAAAGCATGGGTGAATCACTATGATGGGAGGCAAGGTCATCCCGAGCACCTTTCATTTGCTGCCAATAGAATAAAAAAATACAGGTACTAACATAGTAATTTAACTTTGAATTAACCCATATTTAATTAACTTATACATTTGCAACCATATCATGCCATATACTCTTAGGTGTTGAGGTAGACTTCTATAAATAATTATGATGTGGATCACTTAAGGGCTGATGTAGATCTTCTAAGCCTGTTGATATAGAATCTTCTAAACATATAATCAACAATTTTAATGACCGTTAACCTTTCAACTCTTATGGATGCGATAGTTAGTGACTATTAGCGTTTCAGTTCTTAATATTTAAAATATTTTCAATACTTGTATGAATTTCATGTCATCTATCTATCAATTATAATTATAATTCAAAATAAACAAAATTATAGTTCCAATTTATGGCACACAATTATGACAAAATATTAACATGTATATAATTTTAAAAATGTATTTCAAAGTATAAATCCTATAAGATATTGTCTTCAGTTTTACTTCACTACCTAGCATGCCATAATAAAAAAAATATTCATAAATTCATTTTACAAAACATTAACTAGAAATATTAATATGCAGGAGCTCGCGCAACGTGCTAGTTGAATGGTTACTTGTCATATATTATAAAACTCTTTTAATAATATGGTAATGTGAAATTGAGTGATAATTAAAAAAACAAATTACACGCTAAAAAATTATTTTTACGGTAGTTTTATTACAGCGGGTTCCAAAAAACCACAATACTATACAATATATTAGTGTGATTGTGAAATCTCTATATTTATTAGGAGTGTTCGCGGATTAGTTTTGATCGGTTTTGAGGGATAATATTATCCGAACCAAACCAATTGATTTCTCATATATAGAATCAATCGAAACCGAACCGATATTAATCGGTTTGATTTTGATCGGTTTTTTGATTTTTGACCATTTAAAAAAAATCTTATTCTTTTGCTTTTTTATAGCCCAAAAGATAATTCGGCCTATTTATACAATAAATAACATACTTACCCATTTAAAACAAACAACAACAACCCATTTAAATAAAAATTAACAATCTTCTAATGTAATAATCAAATATAATCATAATCAAACTTCTTGTGTAATAGTCAAGTATAATCATACAATAAAAATCTAAAATTTTAAACTAATTTTCAGCTACATAAACCAGAACTTCCAGCCATAATTACCAAGGAAAGCAACCATCAAGTGTGCATATACCTTAAATGATAAATGTCATTTTGAAATCATTAGTATGAATAATTTTAACAAGAAATAAGAAAGTAAATCTTTCAAGTTTTTCAACAACACATATTAAGTTATTTAAAATATGTTTATATATGATATTCTAATCAGTTTGATTTGAATCAGTTCGATTTTAAAAATTGAAATCGAAAACCAATTCAAACCAAGTGGTTTCTTAAAAAAAGAACCAAAATAAACAAAAAAAAAGTTCGATTTTTATTGATTTTCGATTATTTCAGTTCAATTTTTTAGTTTTGTTCAATTTAGTTTGAATTTGAACACCCTAATATTTATCATGTATAAAACTAAGGTTTGTTACTTTGTTTAATAAAACGGCGGTTTAACCTCTGTAATTTAACACTTTCACCTGACTTAATAATTTGAATCCCTAATTTCAAATCGAGCCTTGTCTTCCCTCTTCCTCCCTCTCTTTCTCTCTGTGAACCAAACGAACAGCAAGCGACGCCAAACGGCAAATGGCGAGCAGCGACGGCGAGCGAGTGGGTTCCTTGGTTCTCTCTCTCTCTCTCTCTCTCTCTCTCTCTCTCTCAGCTCAGCTCAGCTCTCTTGGGGAATCTTGTGTGGGCTTTGGCTTAGCAGGTGAGGTTTCTTTTGTGCCTGAGCGCAACTTTCTGTTTTGTGCTCACAGAATGTAATATATCTTAACAAAGATCAATGCATTAGGCTCTTTGTAAAATATCTCAACTCTATTTTATGCAAATCTTTTCAAGGCTTTTGTGATTCACCCTTATGTAGACTCTTCTAGTATGCTCATTTTGCTCTTAGACTTGGAAAATAAGAAGTTTTAATTTAAATATATTAACTGCTTCTCTGAGTTTGTTGAGACTGAGATGGGGAAGCAGGGCGTCAAGGCTTCAAGGGTAATTAGGAATATTGAATAATTCTGAATAGTATTCAAATTTCATGTTGGTTTGGGTTAACCAGGGCTTTAAATCTCGGACCGCATCACCTGATGCGGCCGCGACATCTCTGTTGCGATGGCTGCCGCAACCGCAACACCCCGCAATTGCGGTTCGCATCGGCCGATATTAGCCCGCATCAGCCGCAACGCGACCACAACCGTGATTTAAAACCTTGGGGTTAACAACACGAGGAATGTTTTCTTTGGTACAGTGGAAAGAAAGAAACGAGAAACTCACTCCTTAAGAACTGAACGCCTAGAGCGTCAGCACGAAGAAGGGGACCTAAGCCAGTAGGAGGAGAAAGGAGGAACAAGTTGCTATCCTCAGCTTGGGCACCAGCCTTTGCGAGGAAATTTGCACACTGGTTGGCTTCACGTAGAATATGGAGGCGAGAAACCTCCTAAACCCTTTCCAATAAGAATTTGATCTTAGCAATAGCACAACCAAATTTGTCGAGAGAATTCTCGTCTTGATGAATGAGGTTGATTGCTGATCAATCAATTTGAGACACTTATGTTAGCTTTGTATTAGGTTTTATTAGATGTTTATTGTGCCCAATATTAGTATTTTAGATGAGTTTAATGTTGTTGGGCTTCATTGGGTTTTAATGTAAATATTGGATAATTTTCGGATTTTGATGCATTTTGACCTTTCTTCCTTGGTTAGGCCATAACTTGGGACTCAGTGATCCAATTGAGGTGATCTTGGTGTCTTTGGAAAGCTAAGACAATGCTCTACAAGTTTCATGAGAACTTAAAAGCTGGATCGGACTTCTAAGAGTCCAAAACATCCCTGCAATGCAGAGTGGGTTTGCTGTCAGGAAAATCTGGGCAGTGTGCACATATTGGACTACATAGTGAGTTATAGGCCTCCTCTTGGGCTGAAACTTGGCCATTGGAAAGATAAGACCCATATCTCCAACTTCACTGAAGACCATTTAGTCAATAGATGTCATTTTAGGCATGATAATGAAGCTACAATTTGGTTTGAATTTGGAAACACGTTCTGCCAACCTAACATGAGGTAGGTTCAGTGTTTTTAGCATATCTAGAGTTCTAAACGTCCAAATGGCATGATTCAAATTGAAAACTTTCAAGGAGACAACTGGCTACAACTTTCATGAAGGCCTCCAAGCCAAAATGCACCGTCTAGGTGATGAAAATGAAGCCAGAAGTCGGATAAGAGTTGTTGACTAAAAGCCACCAACCATACACCAACCCATCTACCATGCACCAACCCACCAACCATGCATCAAGCTTCCATATTTGACAATTTTCATATTTTTATAGCTTGTATTCAGATTATGTACATGTACAAATTGGCTTCTAGGATTAGTATAAATAGAGCCAACCTCTTTGTATTAGAATCATTCAATTTTGAAGTAAGTTTGAAGAAAGTTTGAGTATTTGTGAGAGTTTTCTTTCTCTTCTTCTCCATTCTCTTTACAATTTCGTTTTTGTTCTTTAATTTCTGAGTTCTTCCTTCCCATCCATGGAAGGCTAGACTCTCATAATCAATCCAAGGGATTAGCCATCTTGATGTTTAATTTGGAAATCTTGTTTCGCTTGTTCATATTGCTTAATTGTTATTCAAGTTTCTCTTCTTCCTCTTTTGATTTTTATCTAGATTAAATTGCTTAATTATATTTAGATGTTAATGTGATAATAGCTTTATTATCTTGTATTCAAAGTGGATCACAAAGATTAAACAATATATTAAAGCTTTTTGATAGATTGTTTAGCTTGGTTAAATTCTAGATCTTAAGTTAATCTATGTTGGATGGTGCTTACTTTATCTAACCTTGGTTAATCAAATCCTAGATGCTTATCTAGTAGAGAATTCTTGGATCATGTTAAGGCTTCTTGATGTGATCTAAGACCAAGAACATGGTTAGCAATTAAGTGAATTCTTTGTGATCAATGATGAGTTAAACTCAAGATCGGTAAATTTCCTTGAATTGGTTGTTTCTTTAGATTTGTTTACAACTTTAAATCTCTTACTTTTATTAATCTTGTTAATCAACAACAAAACCCCCCTTTTCTAATTATCTTGATCTAATTAAATCTTTGTTTTTGGATCCTTGAGAGACGATTCGGTTCATTCTCTATACTACAAATTAGTTTGTGAACCGGTTATTTTATTATTTGATAGGTCTCGACAACCTCTTGTCAATTGCATTTTGAGAATCAAACTCACAAACCAATTTTTGAACACCCATATTCCAAGCCATTCGAAGACCTTGGAGAATAGCCTACAATTCAGCATGCAAGTTTGTTGAGAAACCAAGAAAACCAGAGAAACCTTTCACCCAAGAGCCATCTGAGTGATGCAATAAGCCCCCAAAACCAGTTCTACCAGGGTTGCCAAAGCAATTTCCATCAACATTCAATTTTAAGCACCCCATCTCTGGCATAGGCCACTTCACCAGATGCAAAGGGCGAGCAGGAGCAATTCCATCGTCCAAAGCGAGACTCATGGATGTGGCCATGCTACAGATAGATCTGATTAGTTTGGCTTCGTCCCAGTGTTTCTGCTTAATGGATTCAGCATTCTGTGTCCTCCAGCTCTACAAAATGGCAGATAAAATTAAGAAGGAAAGCTTGGCTACTAGTCGAAAAAGAAATGATGCATCCCTGCAAATCAGAAGTATTGAAACTTAAGTCCACATGAAAGCCTAAAAGGGCCCAAGTCTTGGCATCTCTAGGGCAATCATGAAGACAATGGAGAATGTGATCAAAGAGGTGGGAACAACGAGCAGAGGCCCTCGAGGAAGCAAGGTGTAGGAACTGCTTCATGAAACAAAACAACAAACAAATCAAAAAGCAAATTTTCTCTGGTGCTTTCAGTTTCCAAATCCACAACCAAAGGGGTTGAGATGTAGTATGGTGAGAATGGGACCACAGCCAAAGATATGCAGAGGACGAAGTGTAAAGCCCACTCACACAAGGAGACTAAATTAGCTTGTCATCAAGTCTAATTTCATCTGTAAAGGGATAGAGGTAATCTGTTGAAGAGCCTGCGGAGGGAGAGGGGTATGCAAATTCTCAAAACATCAGATTCCATCATATCGAACCTCATTGACCAAAAATTCATATCCATAATATTCACTGCCACCACCGAGTTGCACAGGGGACCCAAATCGAGCCAATCATCATACCAAAAGGAAATATTATCACTACCCACTGTGAATTTGAAGCCTCTACGAAGTAACCGTACAACTCTAAGAATAGATTTCCAAGTGTAAGATTGCCCTTGGATAAAATCACAAGAAAGGAAATCAACATCTCTCACATACTTGTGAAGTAAGACTTGAACCCATAGCTTATTTGGATGCTAGAGAAGACTCCAAACCATCTAGCCCAACAAGGCCACATTGGAGAAACGAGCCTGGTGAATACCTAACCCCTAAGCTTCCTGGGTCTACAAATGACATCCCTAGGTGAAGACGACGGGCCCGCCATTGATTACTCCAAAAAACTTTCGAGCAGCAGAATCTAGTTCATCACAAATAGATTGGGGAATCCAAAGGTTTTGCATGACGTAAATAGGCACAAATGTTAAGGCGCAAAAATTTGATGGGTCCACGGCAAGTGTACCGGGTCGTCAAGTAATAAAAACGGTGAAAAACAAGATATCATTCTCAGGGATTGATTGCTAAATACCGAACAACGAGATTAACTACTATTTAAACTCAATTTTGGATCAAAGTGAGCTCTAGCGACAAAATAAGATGAACACACGAACTAATGCAATGACAATATTTTTGGTATTTTCTATTAAGCAATTCAACAAACACTTGGTAAGCAATATGAAAGAAAATCAATTAATGAAAGAGTTGGGATCAAGTTTCATTTGATTTCACTTGCTGCATATCAATTGGAATTAACACAAGCTTTTATTCCTAATTTGGTACCGAATTCTCTAAATTAATCAATCCCTAATTCCTTAGGCAATTGATCCTTTATTTCCAAATAAAATCCCTAATTCCTTAGGTGATTCAAAAAGGTAATAAGCATTAGGATTTAGAATTCAATCAGGTAACGAGCAAATCAATGACTATTCCTAGTCTAAAGATAAGCAAGGTTCATAATCTCATAGCAGAATCATACATCAAATTTCCATTCAACATAGAATCATGAAATCATTCCAAAGAGGGTTAATCCTTAGAAAACATTAAGAAAAGAAATCATGAACTCAAAATAAAATAATAACTCATGTTAATTGAACCCAATATCAAGAACAATCAAGATCCATCAAAATCCACCTAATCCCAACAAAGGGAAGTTTAGCTAGACATAGAAATAGATGAAGAAACTAAAACTGTAAAGAAGAACAGGGAGAACTCCATGAAGAACAATGAGGGTGATCCAAGCTTCCACTCTTCTCTTCCTTCCCGCGCTTAGAGAGCTTCCAAATTAGGGTCTCTTTTCTGCCCTGCTGCCTCCTCCTCTCTCTAAAACCTAATAAATTTCTATTTAAATGCAGCAGCAACAAGTAACTAAACACACTGAGCGCTTAAGCGCTCAGTTATTCATCGATTAGTCGCGCAGCATGTTTGCCTCTATGCTTGACCGATTAAGCGGTTAAATCTTATCGCTTAATCGCGCAGCTCCAATAGCTTCTGTCCTTGGGCGATTAGGCAGTGAAAATTGGGCGATTAATCGCCCAATTTCAGCAACTTCTTTTCAGACTTTTCTTCCCTCATCAAGCCTCCATTCTTTCACATGCATTTACCTAATGAACATAAATAAAAGCAAGTAAAGAAAATAAACATAAAAGAAATCAAAACTGGAAGAAAATGAGAAGAAAACTAAGTAAAAAAAAGTATTGGACAAGGATGAAAACCAGGATTATGAAATGGAAAAACATGAGTTTTTACAGTTTCATCACTCCGCCAAACTTAAGATTTTTGCTTGTCCTCAAGTAAAAAGAAAGCAAGAAAGAAAGAAAGAAAGAAAGAGGGAAGAAAAACTAAAGACTCCACACAAGCAAACAAAAACCTGACCATACCAGTGGTTGAAAATCATTCAAATCCTCAGCAATTGCTTCATAACCCAAATTTTCAAAGTGTTGCATATGACAAATCCTGCTATGACAATGCTCTCACATGAAATTCTCGTGTAAAGAAAACTTCCCGAGACCATGAAGGAAAGACCAAATCACAATGAATTTCAAACCCGGATAGGTTTACAAGAAAGCCAATGCATATCAGACTTGTATCCATAAGGTTGTTTTTCATCTCTCTCTCCACTAATATAAACAATACAAGACCAGGGATCAAAAGGGACTTTATGAGCTTGTAATGAAAGGCCAGGGGTATGGTTTAAGAAAGAAAAGAAAAGAGAAACAAAGATTGAAATGCATGTCATGTATATTCCACAATTCAAGCCTTAAAATATCAAAACAATGCACCATGAATTGTTCTAATTCAAAACTTTGACTTGCAACATTCTTTTTTTTTTTTTCTGTCCACCCCCATACTTACTTCTTTGCAATACTTTTAAGTGGACCAACTTTTTTTGATTTTTTTGATTTTTTTGTTTTTTTTTTTTAACTTGTGCACAAAAGAATTAAAGCTTGAAAAGTGAAATAGTACATAACATGCATCCAATAAAGGGTGAGACAAGGGTGAGACAAAGGAGAAATTTTTTTTTTGAAGGGAATGGACATGGAATGTATGGGTAAGAGGAAATAAAAGAAGGCCAAATTAATACAAAGCTACAAAAAGGGACCTAGGGATATACAATGTAATAGCAGGTTGGCTTGAAAGGCTCAAACGGTCCAAAGAAGGCCCTTATCATTTCCCTTGTCATGCATCATTTATGATTTCGCCTCAAGAGAGATTCGAACAACTTCTAGAAACAAGTCATTCATACCCTATAAACTTTTTCTAAGTTTGATAAACATGCACATTCCAAGGTCTATTAATCATGAAAATGGGAAGTATATCCATACACAATCAAAGCAATAGAGAGACCTTGCACTTACAGATTTTCATACGATATCCAAGAAAAACAGGTCAATCCACAATTTCATCAATCATTGGTTCCACAATTCAACACACCGGCATGCACAGATTCACAAAAATATGACGTAACCAGAACAACAATCATTAACAGCAAAGCTACCCCCTAGACTTGAAGTAAACAATGTCCCCACTGTGCAGACAAAACAAAATAAGTGACAAATGAACTAAGAAAAAGGGCAGGAATTTTTTTTTTCAAAGTAGAGAAAAGCTTATTTGGTTGGCACTGGATCACTCCTGTTCCTCATCGTCTTCTTCTCCATCATCCTCATCTGTATCATCATGTGCTTCCCGAGGGACATAGAGTGGCAAGCCTCCAAGTTCATCTGGATCCTTGTCCAAATGCGATGCCAAGTTGCGCATCATCCCCTCCAAGCCAGTCAGACAATGCATGACATGAGTCAATTTGTCATTGCATTCCTGTACCCCTCTCTTAACCTTAGTTAGTCGCTCTTTGGCTGAGAGTCGCCTCCTGCTGCGTTGCACATGAGCTGGTGGGGGAGCATGATGGAATGGCACACTTTCCTCAAGCAAGTAGGAGTCCAGCATAGGTGAATCCACAGGTGGGGCAGGCTTCTCTTCCATATCATTCTCGAGTGGTATCCCCACCTTCTTGCACAACTTCGTGATGATGGACGGATAAGCTAGCTTTGCCACATCACTATGCGCTAGGTCATTGATGTGAGCAGAGATTATTTGACCCATATTGATGGGCAGACCATTGATGATGGCAAAGATGAGCAAAGCCCGGTTAACTATCACTTCATGTGTGTGGGAGCATGGGATGACTGTTGCTTGGATGAAGGTGCACCAGGCTTTAGGAATGGCCTTTAGATCACTCTTTTTAAGGTGCTTTGGAGCACCACTAACATCATATTCCCAAACAGCTCCTTCCTTGCATAGTTCTTGAAGTACTTCCTCTTGGTCCCATCCATGGTTAACCAAATTGGCATATCCACAATGGCTAGCCCTTTGCAAGGCGACATCGGTGCCAAGTAGCTTATTCAGTTGATCTGCCCCGAACCAGATCTCTCGACCCCTCACATAGTTCAAATATTGTTCAGCATATGTGATTGGGTGGCCCTTCTTCTTCTTCTCATTAAAGTTGTTGGTATAGAATTCTCTCACTAGAGTGGGTCTGCTGGGTTCCGGAGGAGCACAAAATTTCTCCCAATTCTGCCTCCGAATTTCATCGAGAATAGGGCGGAATCTATCGCCTTGAAGCTCGATCCCTCTCTCTCTTATGGTACCCTTCTTTCCCACTATTTGCAAGTATCGCTCTGCATGTTGTGGAGAGCGGAAGTGATGTGCATCAAAGGCACTGCTCCTAGAACTGGATCCTGATGTTTCCTTTCACTTTTTTGGTGCCATGAGAAAGATAATTTTCTGCAAAGAAGGGAAACAGGAAGAGTGTGTGATACTGCAGTAAGGAATAAATGAAATGATGACCATACATGACTTGAGTGTACTCTTCAATTCAACATTAACACAACTCAACAAGAGCACACTCATCCAAAATGACCCATGCCAAATGAATTGACAATCACCCTAACCCTAGCAACACCACACATCAAGAATATTAAAAACAAGCATGGTGCAAGTAGTGAACATTTTATCAAACACATGGTGGGCATGATCAAAAATTCCAAAGGCAAGTCAATAGAAGGACTTCATCACCAAACGAAATCATTAGCAAGATAAATCATCAACTCATAAGACTCATTTGCCTACAACCAATCAGCATACAAGCCACCAAATCAGAAAAATCAATCACATGCAAAAACCCCCAAACTTAACCAAACTCAAGAGCCCATCAAGAAAAATTTGATTTTCAACAAGTTCTGATCAAAATCTAACACGTGGCAACTGAGAAATGAGGAAATTACCAAGTAGGAGGAGAAGCAATGGCTAGGTGCGCACCAATCAAGAAACCCCCAAATTCCCAAATCCGTGCCCTAATTTGCGAAAATGGAGTTGGAGAAGGATTGTGCGCGAAGTGCGAAAATATAGGTTGTAGAGAATGGGGTTGGGTGCGGGGATGGATTTAGGTTGGTGGTTGGGTGGTGTGAGAAGGCTAGGAGAGGGGTTGGGGTGGAGGGGAAGGTGGAGAGCAGCGGGGTTGAGAGAGAGAAATAAGAAGCGAAAAGGAAGGAAATATTTTTTTTTAACCTTGCGTGTCAGGGGGCGCGCGCTTAAGCAGTTGAAAATCACCGCTTAATCACGCGCAGGCAGAGACTAATGCTGGGTTGAGCGATTAAGCGGTCACAAGTGGGCGCTTAATCGCTGGGTGGTAGAGGGGATTTTTCTCCCAGGGACAGCGCGCTTAAGCGGTGAAATATTAACGCTTAATCGCGCTGAGACAGAGAAGACACATGCTTGAGCGCTTAAGCGGTGAAATGTTTCCGCTTAAGTGCTTGCTGGCACGGAGATTTTTCTCTTTTTCTTTCTTTTTTTTATTATTATTATTTTTTTATTTTTAAATTTTTTTTATTTTTTATTTTTTAAATTTTAATAGAGAAGGAGTTTCAATCACAGACAAATACAAAACTAAACTAATAACAACTTGCAAAAAATTAAAGCACACTTAAAATAAAAGAGAGGGATAGAAAGCATAGGTTGCCTCCCAGCAAGCGCTTGTTTAACGTCCCGAGCCTGACGGCATGCTGCTTCAAATGGAGATCAAGTTGATGGATTCTTTGCTTCGCTCCACATTCCCACCAAGGTAAAGCTTGAGTCGTTGACCATTCACCTTGAAGCTTCTATCTGAGTTTGGATCCTTCACCTCGATTGCACCATATGGAAAAACTTGTTTGACCTCAAACGGTCCAGACCATCGGGACTTGAGCTTTCCTGGAAACAACTTGAGTCTTGAGTTGAACAAGAGTACTAACTGACCCTCCTGGAACTCTTTTCGCACAATTCCCTTGTCATGCCATTTCTTTGTGTTTTCTTTGTATATCTTAGCATTTTCATAGGCATGATTCCGGAACTCTTCAAGTTCATGAAGTTGTAAGACCCTTAACTCACTCGCTTTGGCCAAATCAAAATTCAAGTATTTTGTTGCCTTGCCATAAACCAACTGAAAAGGAGACATGCCAATTGGGGTTTTGAAAGCTGTCCTATATGCTCATAGAGCGTCATCTAACTTCATTGCCCAGTCCTTCCTAGAAGCATTCACTGTTTTCTCTAGGATTTGCTTTAATTGGCGGTTTGACACCTCAACTTGGCCGCTTGATTGCGGGTGATAGGGGGCGGCGACTCTATGATGCACATTGTATTTTCTCAGCACAGTCTCCAGTTTCCTATTGCAGAAGTGAGTTCCTTCATCGCTTATTAGGGCTCTAGGGACCCCAAACATTGAAAAGATGTTCTTCTTCAAGAAATTTATCACCATTTGTGCATCATTGGTTTGAACGGCTGCAGCTTCTACCCACTTTGATACATAGTCAACGGTCACCAAGATGTAAATCTTAGAGTATGACGAAGGGAACGGACCCATGAAGTCAATTCCCCAAACGTCAAACACTTCAACCTCTAAAATGGGATTTTGGGGCATCTCATTCCTCTTTGATATGTTCCCGGTCCGTTAACATCTATCACACCTCTTGACATAGGCAAATGTATCTTTAAACAATGATGGCCAAAATAAGCCTGATTGGAGGACCTTTGCTGTTGTTCTATCTCCACTGAAATGTCCACCATACCCAGAATTGTGATAATGCCACAAAATTTGTTCTTGCTCTTCTTCGGGTACACATCTTCTCAACAGACCATCAACACCTCTCTTGTACAGAAATGACTCGTCCCATACATAGAACTTGGCCTCATGGAAGAACCTTTTTCACTGTTGTGAGTTGAAGTCTACAGGAACCACCTTGCCAACCTTGTAGTTGGCTATATCAGCATACCATGGTAAACTTGCCACTGCCAGTAACTGTTCATCAGAAAATTGGTCATTGATTGGTCTTTTCTTTTCAATTTCTTCTGCACTTTCCAACCGAGACAAGTGGTCCGCAACTGAATTTTCACTCCCTTTCTTATCCCTTATCTCCAGGTCAAACTCTTGAAGCAGTAGAATCCATCGAATAAGCCTTGGTTTTGAATCTTGCTTGGCAAATAAATAACGAACAGCTGCATGGTCCGTGTACACAATCACCTTGGAACCTACCAAGTAAGAACGGAACTTGTCAAATGCATAAACAATAGCCAATAATTCCTTTTCAGTAGTAGCATAGTTAAGTTGTGCACCATTTAAAACATGACTTGCATAATAAATCACATGCAACAACTTATCTTTCCTTTGGCCTTAAACAACACCTATAGCCGTATCACTTGCATCACACATGATTTCAAATGGCAAACTCCAATCAGGTGCAGTGATCAGTTTATGCTTCAAAGTATTAAAAGCTAGCATGCATGCATCATTAAAATCAAATGGAGCATCTTTTACAAGGAGATCACTAAGAGGTTTAGCAATTTTAGAGAAATCTTTTATGAATCTCCTATAGAATCCAGCATGCCCCAAAAAGCTATGAATGCCTTTAACATTAGTGAGAGGGGGAAGTTTTTCAATAACTTCAACTTTGGCACGATCAACTGCAATCCCTTGGTTAGAGATGCTGTGCCCTAAAACAATTCCCTCTCTCACCATGAAATGACATTTTTCCCAATTTAAAACCAAGTTTGTTTCTTCACATCTTTTTAATACTAATGACAAATTATGCAAACAATCATCAAATGAAGAACCAAAAACAGAAAAGTCGTCCATAAAAACTTCAATATATTTTTCAATCATATCAGAGAAAATGGACATCATACACCTTTGGAATGTAGCCGGTGCGTTGCAAAGTCCGAAAGGTATCCTTCTGTAAGCGAACACTCCATAAGGGCATGTGAATGCTGTTTTCTCCTGATCCTCTGGAGCTATATCAATCTAGTTATAGCCGGAATATCCATCCAGAAAGCAATAATATTCATGCCCGGCCAATCATTCTAACATTTGGTCAATGAAAGGAAGTGGGAAGTGATCCTTCCTTGTAGCATCATTTAGCTTCCGATAATCAATACATACTCTCCATCCCGTAAGAGTCCGAGTGGGTATCAATTCGTTGTTTTCATTCATCACTACTGTTATCCCTCCCCTTTTAGGTACAACTTGGACGGGACTAACCCAAGGGCTGTCTGAGATAGGGTAAATGAGTCCAGCATCAAGAAGCTTGAAAATTTCCTTCCGAACCACTTCTTTCATGGCCGGATTAAGTCTCCTTTGTGGCTGCACTGCTGTTTTATGATTTTCCTCCATAAGTATTTTGTGCATGCATAAAGAAGGACTTATTCCTTTCAGGTCCCCAATCGACCATCCAATGGCCCCGTTGTGATCCCGAAGTACACCTAGCAATTTTTCTTCTTCTATTTGGCTCAATCCAGCATTCATGATGATAGGGTAAGAGTTCTGTTCACCAAGAAAGGAATACTTTAAGTGTATGGGCAATGGTTTGAGCTCAACCTTCGGTGCTTCTTCTATTCTTGATTGGGTTTCATCTTCTCCTCTCATCAATTCCTCCCATTCTGGTTGTGCATTTTTAGGATAGGGAGGTGAGTTTTCCAACAAGCCAAGTATTTCTTCAACCTTCGGATCATCCTCTTCATCAATTTCCATCTTTGATTCAACAAGCACTTTTTCGAGGGGTAAAGAGGGATTGCTTTCCTTATAAGACTTGGATATTATGGAGTCAAACACATCAATGCGAAAGCATGCTTCTTTATCTCCCAGATGCTTCATAGCTTCAAAGACATTAAAAGTGATTGCTTCATCTTGGACCTTTAATGTCAAGGTCCCATCCGCCACATCAATGAGAGCTCTACTGGTTGCAAGGAAAGGCCTACCCAAAATTAATGGAATATCCCTATCCTCTTCCATGTCAAGGACGACGAAGTCTACCGGGAAGATGAATTTGTCCACTTTTACCAGAACGTCTTCAATCACTCCATGGGGATGCTTCATTGACCTATCTGCAAATTGAAGAGTTACCATAGTGGGCTTTATCTGGCCAATTCCCAATTGCTTGAAAATGGATAAAGGCATAAGACTAATGCTAGCACCAAGATCACACAATGCTTTCCCAAAGGTTCTATCTACAATTGTGCATGGAATAGAGAAGCTCCCCGAGTCCTTAAGCTTTGGAGGAAGTTTTCTTTGTAGAATTGCACTGCACTCCTCCGTGAGCATAATGGTTTCTTCATTTCCAATCCTTCTCTTCTTAGATAACAACTCCTTCATGAATTTCACATAGGAGGGCATTTTCTTTAGAGCTTCGGCAAATGGAATGTTAATTTGCAACTTGTTGAACACCTCTAGAAACTTCCCAAACTGTTTTTTATCATGCTCCTTCTTGAGTCTTTGAGGAAATGGCAACTTGATAGTTGGTGGAGGCATCTTCGCTTCTTGTTCCTTTTGTAACTCCTTTTCATCAGATTTATTAGACAGAACACCCTGAGACACTTCAACTTCCTCTTGAGGCACTTCTTCACTAAGTCTCACAATGTTTCCTTCACTGTTTTTCTCTTTCCTTGGCTGAGGTTCAATTACTTTCCCACTCCTGGTTGTTATGGCTTTCACATGCTCATTTCCTCAAGGATTCGGGATCGTGTCACTTGGCAAAGAACCTAGAGGCCTCTTTGAAAGTTGTTTTGCCAGCTGGCCCACCTGAGTCTCTAGATTGCGGATTGAAGAATCTTGATTTCTAAACCCTGCTCTGGTTTCTTCCATAAAATCAGTAGTGGTTTTAACAAAAGATGAGGTTTGTGTAGCCAATTTCTCTAAGGCTAACTCCCAAGAAGCCTTCTTCTCAATAGGTGGAGGTTGAGATGAAGAACCTTGATATGATGACTGTTGAGGGTGTCCTTGATATCCCATCTGCTGTCTTGGTTGAGCTTGATTGCCTTGGTTACTCCAAGAAAAATTTGGGTGATTCCTCCACCCTGGGTTGTAAGTGTTGGAGTATGGGTTATTCTGTTGCCTTGGAGGATTGTTCATAAAGTTAACTTGCTCTTGAGCCGGTGGTCTAAACATGTTTCCTGGACAATCCACACCTTCATGTTCACCTCCACAAAAATCACAAGCCAAGGGAGTATTGCTCACCGCATTCACACTAAGAGTATCAACCTTCTTTGTGAGATTCTTCAGCTGTTGAGTCAAAATCTTGTTCTAAGCTAGAAGTGCATTCATTGAATCGACCTCTAAGTATCCCTTCTTCACTATAGCTCTTTCCCTATTCCTTTGGTAGTCCTTGTTAGCCATCATCTCAAACAATTCCCAAGCTTCCTCTGGAGTTTTATAATTCAAAGTATCACCTGCTGCAGCATCAACCATAGCTCTAGTTTGAGGTAGCATGCCATTATAGAAACTCTGCACCTGGATCCAGAAGTCAAAACAATGATGTGGACACTTCCTCAAGATTTCATTATATCTTTCCCAAGCCTCACTGAGAGATTCCCCATCATGCTGTTTGAAGGAAGTAATCTCGCTTCTCAACTTCGCAGCCTTGGACGGAGGAAAATACCTCGTTAGAAATTTCTAAACCAAGATCAGCCAAGTGGTAATGCTTCCCCTTGCCAGTGAGTCCAACCAATTCTTAGCCTTGTCCCTCAAAGAAAAAGAGAACAACCTTAAATGAATAACATCCTCACTCACCCCATTCAACTTCACAGTATCACAAATTTGCAGGTACCCCACTATATGTGCATGAGGATCTTCATTGTCAAATCCTCCAAACTGATTGTTTTGAACCAAGTGGAGGAGAGCTGGCTTCAACTCAAAATTATTGGCTTGAATTGGAGGTCTTGTTATACTCGCTCCATACCCATCCATGTTAGGAATAGAGTAATCCATGAGGGTCCTGGCAGGTGGAAGTGGTGGGGGATCTACATTTTCTCCATCCATGTTGTGGGTTTGATTTTCTCTATTGACTATTATGTCTTCAACAACTACTTGAGTACCACCCAAATTCCTTCTTCGGTTTCTGGTTTGCTTTCTCAAAGCTCTTGCAGTTCTTTCTATTTCAAAGTCAAAAAGAAGGTTATCCGGATGAACAATACCTCGCAAACAATGAAGGCACAAGGTCAGAGATGAGATAATCTAAACAAAATGCAGAAATTATGCAGAAAATAAAAATTGCTGTAATTAAATAAAAAACTAAACAACTAAAATAGAAAGAAACAATGTTTAAATTAGTAGCTGTCTTCGATATTATGGATATTGGTAAAAAGTGAAAAATCGGATATCGTTCTTAGGGATTGATTGCCAAATACCGAACAACGAGATTAACTACTATTTAAATTCAATTTTGGATCAAAGTGAGCTCTAGCGACAAAATAAGATGAACACACGAACTAATGCAATGACAATATTTTTGGTATTTTCTATTAAGCAATTCAACAAACACTTGGTAAGCAATATGAAAGAAAATCAATTAATGAAAGAGTTGGGATCAAGTTTCATTTGATTTCACTTGCTGCATATTAATTGGAATTAACACAAGCTATTATTCCTAATTTGTTACCGAATTCTCTAAATTAATCAATTCCTAATTTCTTAGGCAATTGATCCTTTATTTCCAAATAAAATCCCTAATTCCTTAGGTGATTCAAAAAGGTAATAAGCATTAGGATTTAGAATTCAATCAGGTAACGAGTAAATCAATGACTAGTCCTAGTCTAAAGATAAGCAAGGTTCATAATCTCATAGCAGAATCATACATCAAATTTCCATTCAATATAGAATCATGAAATCATTCCAAAGAGGGTTAATCCTTAGAAAGCATTAAGAAAAGAGATCATGAACTCAAAATAAAATAATAACTCATGTTAATTTAACCCAATATCAAGAACAATCAAGATCCATCAAAATCCACCTAATCCCAACAAAAGAAAGTTTAGCTAGACATAGAAATAGATGAAGAAGCTAAAACTATAAAGAAGAACAGGGAGAACTCTATGAAGAACAATGAGGGTGATCTAAGCTTCCACTCGTCTCTTCCTTCCCGCGCTTAGAGAGCTTCCAGATTAGGGTCTCTTTTCTGCCCTGCCGCCTCCTCCTCTCTCTAAAACCTAATAAATTTCTATTTAAATGCAGCAGCAACAAGTAACTAAACACACTGAGCGCTTAAGCGCTCAGTTATTCATCGATTAGTCGCGCAGCATGTTTGCCTCTGTGCTTGACCGATTAAGCGGTTAAATCTTACCGCTTAATCGCGCAGCTCCAATAGCTTCTGTCCTTGGGCGATTAGGCAATGAAAATTGGGCGATTAATCACCCAATTTCAGCAACTCCTTTTCAAACTTTTCTCCCCTCATCAAGCCTCCATTCTTTCACATGCATTTTCCTAATGAACATAAATAAAAGCAAGTAAAGAAAACAAACATAAAAGAAATCAAAACTGGAAGAAAATGAGAAGAAAACTAAGTAAAAAAAGTATTGGACAAGGATGAAAACCAGGATTATGAAATGGAAAAACATGAGTTTTTACAGTTTCATCAGCGGACTTCACCAATGTTGCTTCTTTCGTAACTCTCCCTTGCAACAAAGGAAAACCAAGATAATGATCAAGGTTACTAGTGAAGCAAATGGAGGAAATAGTAGAGAGTTTTTCTTTTTTGAACCTGGGCCCAAATTTAGAGCAAATAGCCTTTGATTTCTCCAAATTTAACTTAAGGCCTGAAGCCAAACAAAAGTCATTAAGGACAGAAGTAATTAGACTCACTTGGGAAGCCTTGGCCTCAGCAAACAACAAAACATCATCAGCACAAAATAAATGAGAGATGGCAGCTCCTCCTCTAGAAATTTGGACAGGCAGCCGAGAGCTAGAATTAACTTTTTCATTTATAAGAAGTGCAAGTTTTTGGACAAAAAGATAAGGTGAGAAGGGGTCACCTTGATGAAGTCCCCTTGGAGGAGAAAAGCTCGATAACTTATTGTCAATCCATAAAATAGAAAGCTTAGGAAGTAACACAAAATATAATGAGATTGATGGTAGGGGGAGGAAAGCCAAATTCCTCAAGAATGAATTTAAGAAAAGTCCAATCAACCTTGTCATATGCCTTTTAGGTCAATTTTGAAAGCCAAAGCTCCTTTCCAGCATTTTGTTCTATGCATATAATGCAACACTTCCTGAGCCACTATGACATTATCTGAAGTGGCCCTCCCTAGAATAAAATTGCTTTGAAGGGTTCCAATCAAATCATTAAATAAGGGTCAGAGTCTATTGGCCAGAATCTTGTAATAATCTTGTAGACCATATTACAAAGACTCATAGGCCAAAATCCTGTAAAGTGAGTGGGAGAATCCACTTTAGGAATAAGAACAAGGAGATTATCAGATAGAGAAGGATCAAAATACCCATTCCGGAAAGCATCATTCACTAAAAGCCATATATCATCACCAACCACATCCCAATAAGTCTAGAAAAATAAAGGTTGAAAACCATCAGGGCCAAGGGCCTTAAAGGACTTCATAGAATTTAGAGCTGCAAAGACTTCTTCTGTAGGAATAGGTTTAGTCAAAATGTTAACAGCTTTTTGGCAAAGCTTGGGGGAGTCACTAGAAGAAGTCATCAGAGGTTGAGTAAGTTCCCGTGAGCAAAACAGAGACTTGAAAAAAGAGAGAGCCTCAACTTCTAAAATCCCATTGTCTTGCTCCACAATTTATTACATCTCCAGTGGTTGAGTAAGGTCTTGCTCCACAATTCTAAAATCCCATATTCCATATGTGAGAAAAAGCCCCATAATTTTATTTGATCTCCAGCGAATGACAGTTTGAGCATGAAAGAAACTCATATTTCTATCACCAAATATGACCCATTTCTCTCTAAACTTTTTATACCAAAGATATTCTTCTTGTATGAGAATTGCATTGTATTCTCGCTGAAGCTAGTATTCAAGCTGAACTAGGGAGGAAGAGTTCATAGTTTCTAAACTTCTTTGAATACCTCTTATTCTGGCTTCAACTCACCTTTTTCAAAGGAAAATATCACCAAAGACCTCTGACAAGAGGTTGTCGAGACCTATCAAATAAAATAACCGGTTCACAAACTAATTTGTAGTATAGAGAATGAACCGAATCGTCTCTCAAGGATCCAAAAACAAAGATTTAATTAGATCAAGATAATTAGAAAAGGGGGGTTTTGTTGTTGATTAACAAGATTAATAAAAGTAGGAGATTCAAAGTTGTAAATAAATCTAAAGAAACAACCAATCCAAGGAAATTTACCGATCTTGAGTTTAACTCATCATTGATCACAAGGAATTCACTTAATTGCTAACCATGTTCTTGGCCTTAGATCACATCAAGAAGCCCTAACATGATCCAAGAATTCTTTACTAGATAAGCATCTAGGATTTGATTAACCAAGGTTAGATAAAGTAAGCACCATCCAACATAGATTAACTTAAGATCTAGAATTTAACCAAGCTAAACAATCTATCAAAAAGCTTTAATATATTGTTTAATCTTTATGATCCTCTTTGAATACATGATAATAAAGCTATTACCACATCAAGATCTAAATCAAATTAAGCAATTTAATCTAGATAAAAATCAAAAGAGGAAGAAGAGAAACTTGAATAACAATTAAGCAATATGAACAAGCAAAACAAGATCTCCAAATTAAACAACAAGATGGCTAATCCCTTGGATTGATTATGAGAGCCTAGCCTTCCATGGATGGGAAGGAAGAACTCAGAATTTAAAGAACAAAAACGAAATTGCAAAGAGAATGGAGAAGAAGAGAAAGAAAACTCTCACAAATACTTAAACTTTCTTGAAACTTGCTTCCAAATTGAATGCCTCTAATACAAAGAGGTTGGGTCTATTTATACTAATCCTAGAAGCCAATTTGTACATGTACATAATCTGAATACAAGCTATAAGAATCTGAAATTTGTCAAAAATGGAAGCTTGATGCATGGTTGGTGGGTTGGTGCATGGTAGGTGGGTTGGTGTATGGTTGGTGGCTTTTAGTCAACAACTCTTATTCGACTTCTGGCTTCAAATTCATCACCTAGACGGTGCATTTTGGCTTGGATGTCTTCATCAAAGTTGTAGCCAGTTGTCTCCTTGAAAATCTCCAATTTGAATCATGTCATTTGGACTTTTACAACTCCAGAAATGCCAAAAACACTTCACCTACCTCAAGTTAGGTTGGAAGAACGTGTTTCCAAATTCAGACCAACTTGTAGCTTCTGAAGCATGCCTAAAACGACATCTATTGACAAAATGGTCTTCATTGAAGTTGGAGATATGGGTCTTATCTTTCAAGTGACCAAGTTTCAGCCCAAGAGGAGGCCTATAACCCACTATATAGTCCAATATGTGCATACTGCCCAGATGGTTCCGTGACAGCAAACCCACTCTGCATTGCAGGGATATTTTGGACCCTTAGCATTCCGATCCAGCTCTTGAGTTCTTCATGAAACTTGTAGAGCATTGTCTTAGCTTTCCAAAGACACCAAGATCACTTCAATTGGATCACCGAGTCCCAAGATATGACCTAACCAAGGAAGAAAGGTCAAAATGCATCAAAATCCGAAAATTATTCAATATTTGCATTAAAGCCCAATGAAAGCCCAACAACATTAAACTCATCTAAAGTACTAATATTGGGCACAATAAACATCTAATAATGCCTAATACAAAGCTAACATAAGTGTCTCAAATTGATTGATCAAATTCCCCCACACTTAAGCTTTTGCACTCCTGGGCAAAACACATAACAACGAAACTAAAGAAAAACAAGAAACATCATATTATTAAACTAAAAACATAAAAACTGATTGTACCTAATCTAATCCACTTCCGTAGGAAAACACGATGGCACTTAGCATGTGCCACAAGCCTTTAAACCCCTAGGTGTCCCTAGTGGACGAGTTATAGTCTCGTGAGGGTTTACCAGGATGATACCCACAAACATGTAATATTTTATTTAATCAATTCAACTAATTTTTAAATACAAGCATTGTATCAAATATAAACCATAATTAATAAGTCAAGTATGCTTAACAAAGAATAGTTGAATCAAATTAATTGAGAATAAAGTATAGCATAATCATGCTTTAATCAGAAATAGGCATGTTCAGATTGAGTAAAATTCTTCACAAGTGTCACTCAAATCACACAAGGTGTTTAGGTTAACTGTTTACGCTCAACTCAGTCAAATTATGAAAGTATTCTACCATAGGCTTGCATATACATCAATTCTCCACTACTTAGATCAAATAAATTGCAAAAATCAAGAGGTCTTTCAAAAAGGTTGTAATGGAACTTATAAGGAGAAGGAAGGGAACAATATAGATAATAGCAGGTTAAAACCAAAGAGAATAAAAGAGCATTGAGGAGTAATTCAAGTAGAAAGAATAAAATTTTTTTACCCAAAACCATAAAATGCTCATTCTCTTCACACATTCCTTCATTTTTCTATTCTTTTTTTTTCTTTTCTTTTTTCTTTTTTTTTGTTTTTTTGTTTTTGTTTTTGTTTTTGTACCAAGCATTTCAGTATCGGACACCAATTCCCCCACACTTAAATCATTGCAAGCAAAAGAACTTCTCCAATAAGAAAATCAATGCTCTCCCATTCCCTAAGGTAAGGTAAAACATGGTTTTTCACTCAAAGCTTGTAATGAGCTAAGAACAAAGAATCGGAAAATAGGCTCAGAGAGAGTTAATATTTAGATAAATGCAAGGTAGGTTTATTTGGCCAAAGTAGCTAAGTCAAGAAAAAATGCCTCTGTCATTTTCATGCAACATACAGACCAATGTAATCTCAAATCGATTCAATGCAAGTTCTAGAAAATAAATTCATAATTGACATCACTCATGAAAGAAAATAACCAAGTGTAAGTATCAAACTTGGAAAAGCCCAAAATTCACAAAGGTATGAAACATTCACTCAATTCAACCATGCCTTCTTCCTAATATCCACAATCATATACACATGTATATCATGAAAATGATTCAATCAGAACTGCTTTTGCATACTTTTATCATCAATTAAGCTCGTATTCAAAGACATGCTTGTATCAAAATCAATTGAAAAGATCAAAATTGTGTGTTTTGTTTTGTTTTGTTTTTTTTTTTTAATATATATACAAGAACAAAGATGATTTAAGACCTATTATGAAATGCAAGTTAAGATGCGTCTCAAGAGCAAAACTACTCCTTACTCTGCCATCATACATCTAAAAAGTTAGTAACAATAAAGATTAGCTTTTTTTTTTAACTAAACTATGTACATGGTAATGTCAACTACCCCTCCCCCCAACTAATTAAAGACATTGTCCCCAATGTCAAAATAAAGATAGGTAGAGTGTAGAAGGTCTTACCAGAAAACTGCAAATCGGGCCTGAAATAAGAAAAATTACAAAAAACTAAAACCATAAGAGAAAACAAAAATTCACAAAGACAAAGTCAAATCAAGTTTTTGCTTTTTCCTGCTGCCTTGTTCCCAATTCAGTGGAGCCATTGCTGGATCACGTTGTGGTACAAATGCATTGAGTTGATCGAGCAATTGTTCAGGAGTTGCAGCAGTTACAAGACTTTGACGTGTCGCTTGTGAGATGAACCTTTTTTCTACAACATGATCAAGAAAACAAAACAAACTGTCATAAAAACCATTAACATTTAAAATACCTATGGGTTTTTGGTGAAAGTTCTGCTGTGACCAGGATGTAATTTGAAAGAGTTCTTCCAAAGTTTCAAAACCACCAGGTAGGGCAATAAAGGCATCAGCATTTGCTATCATAATGTTCATGCGTTGGTGCATGCAAAATACCATTACTTCATCCCCTAATGTTTTTCCAATGGGCTTGCTGGTAGATAAAGGACTGGAATGACACCAAGGACTTTGCCACCTCCTAAATGTGCAGCAGTCGCTACACAACCCATTAACCCAAGACTACCTCCTCCATAAACTAAATGGATTTCTCTCTCAGCTAGCACTCGACCAAGATGGTGTGCAATATTTACAAACTCTTTATCTTTCCCAGGATTAGATCCACAAAAGACACAAACACTCTTGATCCGACGAACTGAAGTGACTTCCATTTTTTTCTCTTTGTTTTTTTTTTTTTGTACTCTCACCTTATCAATGATCTGAAGAGAGCAAAGTGCATTATTTAAAGGTATCAAAACTCAAAGGTAATAATTACACCTATAAAGGAGGGGTAGATTTGCGTGTCAGATAAGTTTGAAAAAGAAGCACAGAAATGATAATAGCTATATGACAAAGATAAAAGGCTAATTTATATGTGTCAGAAGAAGTTTGAAAATATGCAACACATATTTCAAAAAATACGGCTAATAATTTTTTTTTTTTTTTTTGAATTTTTTTTTGAATTTTTTTTTAATAAACAAGAAGAAAAATAAAAGAAAAATAAAAAAGAAAAAAAAATACTTACAGGAGGTGTGATTGTGGCTCACATTTTCCTCTGGTTTTACGTCCAGTAACGGCTTGAATGCTCTCTATGGGCCGATGGTCGGCTTCCCATCCAATTTTCTTAAAAATTGGCAAACAGGGTCTTTTTGAGTCAGATTCCCGAGACTATAACGCTTATGTTCATCTTGGAATATTGGCCATAAATCGAGAAGTACTCTCTGCACATCTCCATTAGGATGCGTCTCAAGAGTCAATAGAATGTTATCTAAAGACTCCTTACTCATGCCATCCTTTATGAAGTTAATTTTATCATCTCGGTTTATAGACGTCATTCCAATTGATTTGCATTTTGTGTTACAGGTCCATCTTGCACATTTATAGCAGACCCGTAACCTTTTTGCTCTTCTCTTCTTTGCATATGAACTTTTGCCTAGCCCTGGCATATATGAAACAAGAGCGTCAGAAAATTCACCTCTGAGTCGGACCTTTGCTTCGATCAGCGTATATCCGCAGGAATGCCTTTGTGCATAAGCATCCTTAATCTCTCAAACCTTGCACAATAAATGTTAGTTAAAGCATTTTGAGGGAGATAAGGGAATTGCTTGTGAGATTAAAAAGTCGATTATCCATTTCGAAAGAAAGAAGAAAGAGAGAGAAAAAAATTGAGTAAAATTATGTACGATTTCGGTGTTTGTGGGTAATCAAGGGACCGAAAAAGATTTTCACGAGTACCGTTATCCGCCATTTAACCTAAGGTGAAAAATCATCTCACAACGAAAAATAAACAAAATTAAGACAGAAAAATCAAACCCCGATAGATTTTCTCGCTTGGCACCAAGTTTCGTCTCGATTCCCGTGATTGCAAATAAGTCAAAGTTGAAAGATGAAAGAGTTAGAAAGCTTGGGTTGCCTCCCAAGAAGCGCTACTTTTAATGTCCTTAGCCGTGATTGAAGATTTTGCACGAGCGATGAGTCCTCCCCAATAATGATTCAATCTCTCGGCAATTGACATTAATCGTGGCTTTTTCTTTTCTATTTTTTTCTTCTTTTTTTTTTTTTTTTTTTTTCAACACAAGTAGTGATCAATCATGGTAGAGGGCATCCTGCAGCTTGAACTTCCTCCACGAGGTTCTCTTGAGCTCCTTCATAAAAATTTTTGAGGCGGTGACCATTAACTTTGAACACTTTGTTGGTGGCTTCACTCTTAATTTCCACTTTCGCACCATGAGGAAAAATGTTAGTGACAACAAACGGACCGTCCCACCTAGACCTTAATTTACCAGGCATCAACTTAAGGCGAGAATTAAACAAGAGAACTTTTGCCCAACTGAAAACTCCTTCCGAAGAATAAACTTATCATGGAAGGCTTTGGTCTTTTTCTTTGTAGAGTCGGGAGCTCTCATAGGCATCTAGGCGGATCTCTTCCAATTCCTCAGAATCGCAACTTCCGCTCTATGCCACTCCGCCAAATTCATGTTGCATTGCTTCACACCAATATGCTTTGTGCTCAATTTCTACTGGTAAGTGGCATGCCTTACCATAGACTATCCGATATGGAGACATCCCGATTGGAGTTTTGTAAGCGGTCCGGTAAGCCCAAAGAGCATCCTCAAGCCTCATGCTCCAATCCTTCCGATTAGGTTGGACTGTTTTTTCAAGTATGCGCTTGATCTCTCTATTGGAGACCTCGGCTTGACCATTAGTCTGGGGATGGTAAGGTGTAGAAACTTTATGCAACACGCCATATTTCCTCATCAATCCCTCCATGCTCCTAAGCTGAGAAATGGGTGCCTTGATCACTGATGATAGCTCTCGGATTCCAAACCTGCAGAAAATCTGTGATCTAACAAAATCCACAACAACTTTGGAATCATCAGTCCGAGTGGCTTTAGCCTCCACCCATTTTGATACATAATCAACAGCTAGCAAAATGTAAACATAACCAAAGGAAACAGGAAAAGGTCCCATGAAATCAATACCCCATACGTCAAAGATTTCACAATACAGTAGAGGTTGCTGGGGCATCTCATTCCTGCGAGAAATGTTCCCTGTTCTCTGACACTGTTCACAAGACTTACAAAACAAATATGCATCATGAAACAAGGTAGGCCAATATAAACCAGAGTCTAAAACTTTCCTAGTTGTACGTTGAGGCCCAAAATGTCCACCACATGCAAATGCATGACAAAAGCTAAGAACAGAATGAAACTCTTGATTAGGCACACATCGCCTAATAATTTGGTCACTACAAAATCGCCACAGATATGGATCATCCCACACATAATATTTTGATTCACTCTTAAGTTTATAAATTTGTGCACGAGTGAAATGTGAGGGAAAAACTGAAGCAACCAAGAAATTCACCATATCAGCAAACCAAGGGAAGGTGTTCTTACCTTGCAACTGCATAAGCTGCTCATCTGGGAAGGAGTCCCGTACAGGGAAGGGATCTGAAGCCCTTTCAATGCGGCTCAAATGATCTGCCACTAGGTTCTCTGCTCCACTCTTGTCACGGATCTCTATGTGAAACTCTTGGAGCAGTAGCATCCATCTTATTAGTCGGGGCTTTGCCTCTGGCTTCTTCAAAAGGAACTTCAGAGCTGCATGATCAGTAAACACAACAACCTTAGAACCAAGCAAATATGATCTAAACTTATCCAAAGCAAAAACAATGGCTAAAAGTTCTTTTTCTGTTGTGGTATAGTTGGACTTAGCAGCATCTAGAGTTCTGGAAGCATAGTATATCACATGAGAAGCTTTCCCCACTCTACTGTGCCAAGATCGCTCCTCTTGCATAGTTAGAAGCATCACACATTAACTCAAATGGCAATGTCCAAATCGTGTGGTGGATGATGGGGGTACTAGTCAAAGCCTGGCTTCAAGTGGTTGAAAGCTGCCTTGCACTTGTCATCAAAATTGAACTCCACATCTTTTTGCAGTAACTGGGAAAGTGGAAGAGCAATCTTGCTGAAGTCGGCAATGAAGCGCCTGTAGAAACCTGCATGACCAAGAAAAGAACGCACTTCCCGCACGCATGTGGGGTAAGATAGACAAGTAATTACATCAATCTTGGCAGGATCTACCTCAATGCCCTTACTGGATACTACATGGCCTAAAACTATACCCTGTTCTACCATAAAATGGCATTTCTCAAAATTTAGCACAAGGTTAGTCTCAATGCATCTTTGCAGTACTCTAGATAGGCTGGCTAAACATGAATCAAAAGAAGAACCATAGACAGTAAAGTCATCCATAAATACCTCCATGCATTCCTCTAAGAAATCAGAAAATATGCTCACCATGCACCGGAAGGTACCAGGGCATTGCAGGCCGAAGGGCATCCGTCTCAGTAAGCAAAGGTGCCGAAGGGACAAGTAAATGTGGTCTTCTCCTGATCCTCGGTGCAATGTGGATTTGGAAGTATCCAGTGTAGCCATCTAAAAAGCGAATGGGACTTACTCCCCAACCGTTCCAAAGATCTCGATCAATGAACGGAAGGGGTAATGATCTTTCCGAGTGGCTTGGTTGAGACGTCTAGTCAATGCGCTCTCGGCTATTCTGCACTCGGGTTGGAATGAGCTCATTCTTCCGGTTGGCCACAACAAATCACCCTGGATTTCTTTGGAACTACTTGCACCGCTCACCCACTTGTCAGTGAGATGGGATAGATGATGCCAGCCTGCAGTAGCTTGGTCACTTCTTTTTTCACCACATCTAGAATGAGAGGATTCAGTCTCCTCTGGGGTTGTCTCACTGGTTTAGTTTCCTCCTCAAGTAATATCCTGTGCATGCATGTGGAGGGGTTAATACCAGGAATGTCTGCAAGTGTCCAACCAATTGCCCTTTTGTGTTGCTTCAAGACTTCCAATAATCTGGTTTCTTGCTCAGGTTGGAGGTGTTTGGCCATTATCACCGGGAGCTTCTCATCCTCTTCCAAGAATGCATACTTCAAATGCTCGGGCAAGGGCTTAAGTTCAATGGAGGGTGGTTGCTGGACTGATGGTACTAGTTTTGGAACCGAAACTAAATCTGCTAAATTCTCAGTAGTTGCACTTGCTGTACTTGTACCTGCAAGCTGTGCACAATCTTGCAAAACAACATCATCATATCTTATGGAATCAAAAGAATCACACTTAGCAGCAGGATGAATGACAACATCATTAATAACAAAATCATTGCCATTAATAACGTAATCATCAATGTCGCTAGAATTAACAACAGCACATGACAAGTATGTAGAAATCTCAGCACAGGCTGTACACATTGCATTGGGTTTACAACCAGAAAGTCTGAAGCAAGCAGAACAAGTATCACAAACTATGCTATCAGTGTACCCTACAATTTCAGGAAACTCTGCCAACATATCAACATGCATATCATCAACTAGTAAATCAATGACATCAAAATGAAAAACAGAATGATCCTCTACAGGGTATTTCATGGCATCAAAAATGTTAAACTGAATGATATCATCACCAAATTCCATGGAAAGGGTACCAGCAAGCACATCAATCTTAGTTTTAGCAGTTTTCAAAAATGGCCTACCTAAGATCAATGGGGGTGGGGAAGAGGCAGATTCATCTTCCATATTCAACACATAAAAATCACCGGGAATATTAAATTATGTACCCGAACCGTAACGTCCTCCAACACTCCCGCAGTTGTGCAAGTGCTCGGTTTGCTAATCGAATGACAATGCCGGTGGGCTTTAGCTCTCCCATATGCAAGGAAGTGTAAAGCGACTTTGGCATTACATTGATGGAGGCTCCCAAGTCTAGCAAGGCATGAGTGAACTGTTGGTGCCCTATGGTGCAAGGGATGGTAAAAGTACCTGGGTCCTTGAATTTGGGAGGCAGGTTGGGCTGAATCAAAGCAGAGACATTTCTCCCCATACTCACTTTTTCGCCTTTTAGCGTCCTCTTATGGGTGCACATCTCTTTCAAGAACTTGGCATACTTGGGAATTTGTTTAATTGCCTCCAAGAGAGGTATATTCACCTCAACCTTCTGAAAGGTCTCCATAATTTCCTTATCCAAGTCAGTTTCACCCATATGCTTCGAATGTATCATTCGGTTTGGAAAAGGAAGAGGAATGTTGCAAGTGACTTTTGTGGATGTTCATTTTTCTCGCTTTTATCAATTTTTCGTCACAACTCGCCGGTTTGATACGGCTTTCCTTGGCCGTTGTAGGATCATTTGTCTTGAATGCTGATGTCATTCAATTAGCCGCAGAACTTGAAGTTGTCAGAGAATCTTGTTTCTTCCGGGGCCAAGGGTAGAATCTGGAAGTATCTCTTGACCTTTGGTCCATTGATTTGCTTACCATCGCGTAAAGCTATAGCACTAACATTACCTCTAGGGTTTGGAGTGGTTTGAGAGGGTAATTGGCCGTAACCCCGTGACTTTAATTCATGAATTGATGTGGCAAGTTGACCAATTTGAGTCTCCAAGTTACGAATGGTGGTTTCGGTTCTCTGTTGAAACTGGATGTTATTGGTGGCCAAGCTGTTTCACCAAATCCTCCAATGAGGGCTCGATTTTGTGGCTACAGGACTTTCTTCTTTGGAATGGTGGTCTACTTGGTCCATGTGGTCGAAACCGATTTGTCCTTGCTTCTTCTTTGGAATGGTGGTCTATCTTGGTTTGGTGGTCACGATTTGATGCATTCCCATATCTCGTATTGGGATGGTCCCTCCACCAGGGTTGTAAGTGTTGGAGAATGGATCATATTTCATTGTTCTTCTTTGATGGAATTGTGGCTTCCCAGAAATATACCAATTGCACTACGCAGTTGGTCTTGAAACTCGTAATCATCTTGCAATGTGGGGCACGCATTCGTGGGATGAGAGCAACTAGAACATATGCTACAAACTCTTGCAGGGGTTTGCACACGTGGTTCGTGTTGTCCTATTGCCATCTGTCTAACCAAAGAAGTGAGCTCATCCAATCTATGTTCCACCCTTTGTTGATCAAAGCATGTGAAGAGGTATTAACTTCATTGACTATTCTCGTTGCGGCACCCATTCGAAAGTACCAAATTGCCGAGAATTTGCCGCCATGTTTGCAATTAAGTTTCGGCAAAGCGTGGAGTTTTATCTACCAATGCTCCACCACTTGCGCATCAATCATACTCCTTTCCATTGGCATCAATCCTTCATAGAAGTATTGGATCGCGATTGATCACTAATTTGATGGTGTGGGCAGCTTGAGCACAATTTCTTGAATCTCTCCCAATACTCATGGAGAGTTTCACCACCGATTTGCCTTATGCCACAAATATCTTTCCTTATTGCGCAGCTTCTTGATGCAGAAAGAACTTCTCCGTAAATAATCTTTTCATGTCATTCCAAGAAGTGATGGCGGCAGGTTGTAAGTAATACAACCAATCCTTAGCAAAGACCATCCAAAGAGAAAGGAAAGGCCCTTAGCTTGATGTGATCTTTCGCCTATTCCATGAGGTTTCATGGTGGAGCGGACAACATGGAACTCCTTCAAATGCTTATGTGGATCTTCACCGCAAGACCATGAAACTTGGGCGACAAGTGTATCAATCCGCATTTCAACTCAAAATCAACATTAAGTTCGAGGATATTGAATGCACAAAGGTTGATAATTCACATCAGTGCAGTCAATTCCTTAAGGGTCCTATTGTTATAGTCACCATAGTAAAATCAACGGACTCGATGATCGAGACCTTTGAAGTACTAATGGAAGCACTCAACAGGATTAAAAGAGTCAACAAGATTAGGTGCAATGTCAAGTTCAAGTCCAATTCCAGAAGTAATTCTATTAGCTCTATGATTGCTACTACCAGTCCTATGAATTCTATGAAGTGTATGAAATGTTCTATCAATTTCAGGATCAAATGAATGCAAGGTACCAGGATCAGATCTAGTCATACAGCATGCAGTTCATAAGAAGGTATTAGAAAAGCAATAACAACTAAAACACTAAAAATTTCTAAAACAAATACTCCAAAAAAATTAAACAAAAATAAAAAACAGTATCAAATGAATTTTAAAAATTATGGAACCACCACAGGATAAAATCTACACAAAAATGCTATCCAAAAAAATAATAAAAAATCTTAAAAAATTGAAAAAGTGGTCTAAACGATGGAATTTGGCAAAACTAAGGGTGACCTCACTGTAAACAGTGAGCCTTTCTCAGAATAATATTTTCCATTTGTGTACCAAAATTCAGATCAATCTGAGATGCCCGAACCAAAATTCTTGACACAACGCCCTTTATCCAATTTCAGCCGAATCCCACTTGAAAAAGCTTCAAAAACAAAACAAACACATTTGTTAGAGTTAGATGGGATCTTGAAATGATCAAATAGTTGCCTTGGATCCCCGGCAATGGCGCCAAATTTGACAAGAGGTTGTCGAGACCTATCAAATAAAATAACCGGTTCACAAACTAATTTGTAGTATAGAGAATGAACCGAATCGTCTCTCAAGGATCCAAAACAAAGATTTAATTAGATCAAGATAATTAGAAAAGGGGGGGTTTTGTTGTTGATTAACAAGATTAATAAAAGTAGGAGATTCAAAGTTGTAAATAAATCTAAAGAAACAACCAATCCAAGGAAATTTACCGATCTTGAGTTTAACTCATCATTGATCACAAGGAATTCACTTAATTGCTAACCATGTTCTTGGCCTTAGATCACATCAAGAAGCCCTAACATGATCCAAGAATTCTTTACTAGATAAGCATCTAGGATTTGATTAACCAAGGTTAGATAAAGTAAGCACCATCCAACATAGATTAACTTAAGATCTAGAATTTAACCAAGCTAAACAATCTATCAAAAAGCTTTAATATATTGTTTAATCTTTATGATCCTCTTTGAATACATGATAATAAAGCTATTACCACATCAAGATCTAAATCAAATTAAGCAATTTAATCTAGATAAAAATCAAAAGAGGAAGAAGAGAAACTTGAATAACAATTAAGCAATATGAACAAGCAAAACAAGATCTCCAAATTAAACAACAAGATGGCTAATCCCTTGGATTGATTATGAGAGCCTAGCCTTCCATGGATGGGAAGGAAGAACTCAGAATTTAAAGAACAAAAACGAAATTGCAAAGAGAATGGAGAAGAAGAGAAAGAAAACTCTCACAAATACTTAAACTTTCTTGAAACTTGCTTCCAAATTGAATGCCTCTAATACAAAGAGGTTGGGTCTATTTATACTAATCCTAGAAGCCAATTTGTACATGTACATAATCTGAATACAAGCTATAAGAATATGAAATTTGTCAAAAATGGAAGCTTGATGCATGGTTGGTGGGTTGGTGCATGGTAGGTGGGTTGGTGTATGGTTGGTGGCTTTTAGTCAACAACTCTTATCCGACTTCTGGCTTCAAATTCATCACCTAGACGGTGCATTTTGGCTTGGATGTCTTCATCAAAGTTGTAGCCAGTTGTCTCCTTGAAAATCTCCAATTTGAATCATGTCATTTGGACTTTTACAACTCCAGAAATGCCAAAAACACTTCACCTACCTCAAGTTAGGTTGGAAGAACGTGTTTCCAAATTCAGACCAACTTGTAGCTTCTGAAGCATGCCTAAAACGACATCTATTGACAAAATGGACTTCATTGAAGTTGGAGATATGGGTCTTATCTTTCAAGTGACCAAGTTTCAGCCCAAGAGGAGGCCTATAACCCACTATATAGTCCAATATGTGCATACTGCCCAGATGGTTTCGTGACAGCAAACCCACTCTGCATTGCAGGGATATTTTGGACCCTTAGCATTCCGATCCAGCTCTTGAGTTCTTCATGAAACTTGTAGAGCATTGTCTTAGCTTTCCAAAGACACCAAGATCACTTCAATTGGATCACCGAGTCCCAAGATATGACCTAACCAAGGAAGAAAGGTCAAAATGCATCAAAATCCGAAAATTATTCAATATTTGCATTAAAGCCCAATGAAGCCCAACAACATTAAACTCATCTAAAGTACTAATATTGGGCACAATAAACATCTAATAATGCCTAATACAAAGCTAACATAAGTGTCTCAAATTGATTGATCAACCTCCTTATTAAAGATAATATATTTGTCATGAACAAAGCCTAGGCCGATTAGAACATTATGCCTGCAATTCTCCCAAGCTTGAAAAACTACATGATGATATTCCGGGTGGGTAACCCAGGCTGCCTCAAACCTGAAAGGTCTTCCTCCCTTGCCTTTCGGGATGCCACCACAATGAAGAAAGATGGGGTGATGGTCAAAGTGAAGTCTGCACAAATTTTATACAAAAGGCCTCGGGAAAACCCAAACATCAATACAATCCGCAAGACCCCTGTCAAGATGCTTGGAAAGCTTCCTAAAACTTGGTGATCCCGATGCCAAGTGAACTTGCACCGGCTAACTCCTAGATCAAGAAGGTTACAAGCATCTAGCATATCAGCAAAAAGTTTAGCACTAGGGATGGAAAAGACACCCCCTTAGTTTTGGAAGGGAGAAGAATTTCATTGAAATCACCAATCAACAGCCAAGGCTCATAATTTTTTTGATGAATTTGAGTAAGATGTTCCCAAAGTCTTACGCATAGTAGGAACTATATTAGCATAGATTGCTGAACAAACCCAATCCTGCCCAGAATTACTAAGCTTCAATGGGAGGTAAGAATAAAGTCTAAAATACTATTGGTGGAAGACAAATCCAAATACCCTTGCATGACCTTGTGCTTCAACAATAGCAGTAGGTTGGTAGCCAAGTTTAGACCAAAATTGACAAGCACCAGAAAAACAAAGAAATAAGTCTCACATGACATGTCTTCTCCAATTAAATTTATTCTGTCTCATAAATATATAAAAAATTATGAATTTGGATTCATTATTGTAATTCAATTTCATGCAATTTGATTTTTACATTTTCCCTTGCACTTGAATCTTTGTGCCAAATTCATGACTTAGTTCTGAGGTCTTATAAATTTTGGCCAAAGGGATTTTTGAAATATGCTAAATCAGTAATAAGGATAATGGAGAATGGAGATTTGAAATGTGAGGAAGATTCAATGTAAGTCTAAAGAAATAAGTTTGACATGACATGTCTTCTCCCATTAATATTATTTTGTCTCAAATGAATTTGGATTCATTATTGTAATTCAATTTGATGCATTTTGATTTTTGCATTTTCACTGGCACTTGAATCTTTGTGCCAAATTCATGACTTAGTTATGAGGTCTCATAAATTTTGGCCAAGGGGATTTTTGAAATATGCTAAATCAGTAATATAAGGATAATGGAGATTTGAAATGTGAGGAAGATTCAGAGCATTAATTGCAATTTAGCAAACTTAAATAATTTTGGGGGTGTAGTGCTTATTTCTTTTTTTGAAACGGGAATTTGCTACAATACTTTTCTAGCCATTTCAGCTAAGGATCATTCTTAGTTGTAAAAACCTATATTTTTGCTTGTAAATATGCTAATCTAGATGGTGTTGGTTAAAATTCTTTGAAACTGTGTAACTTTTTAGCAGTCTAAATTTTATTTGAAGTTAATTTAAATTAACAGTGTAGATTTTGTGTGTGTTTTATTTGTAACAGTTACTTGAGTTTGTGATGTGAGAAGGAATGTAACAAACATATGAATGATGGTAGAGATGACATATAAGGATGCGTTGGCAGTGTTGGGTTTCGGGATACGAAATAGAAAAGCATACACAACAGTATAACAAAAAAAATCCAAAACAACTCAGTCGAGGATCCATGTGAAAACCATAAACTATGTTAGGGAGTTACCTTTATGAAGGAATGCTTGTCACCGTAGTCTGTCAATCACAAGCACAACAGGGTTGCGATGCCTCTACAGTATCAACACGAACGAAACAAAATCAAGTTCTCCTCACGCTGCGGTGCTAGCTGGGGGGATGCTCCTCTCGCTCTCACTCTTAATAATTGACAGCTAAGGTTTCTGAAACTATTTCAAATCTCTCTTGTCTGTTGTTGTGGTTGCTGCTGCATATGTATATATATATATATATATATTTATATAGGGCAACCATCATTAGTGAGTGTAAGGAGTATTGATGTCCCTGCTTATAATTTGACATAGGTTAGAATTATGTGTAGTTCTATCTATTCAGTTGGCTTATTTAGTCTAACTATATATCCAACCAATTATTTAGGAGCCCAAGTCATAATTGGATTCCTAACTAAGTTCATCTCATGAATTTAAATCCAATTTCGATCCATTCAAAGTGTGTGACCCTCTAGGTTCCCATTACATTGACAGTAATACTAAAATCCTATTTTTGCAATACAAACAGTAAGAGGTATCTAGCAATACATCACTGCTACTCAAGTAACAGGAATGTCAGTGATTTGACATAACCTTTATGTGAACAATATTATCGTGTAGTCTAGTCCCTTTGCCCAGATATCTCAATTAAACACAAGGCATGGAACATGTCACCCTAGTACAGTTCAATCTTTGGTTTCTTGGTCTTGGAGTAGACTTAATAAGACAAATGAAATCAATATCTCATATTGACTCATTTGAGCATGGTCATGCATTTTGCAATCTCACTCAATCAAGGGGCCTGATGATATCCCTTCTGTTAAGTAAGAGGGACAAATCCTATCTAGGTCACTTACATCCCTTCACATGATTTGCAGTATGTCCAATAATTGTCTTTATAATCACCTTGTTACAGGGGATGTTTGAAGATATTAAGTCATACAACTTCTCATATAAGGAACTGTAGTGCCTTCAAATCAAAGAAGAACACAAACTAGGGAGATCTGAATCTAAAAGGAAGTAACCTATAGATTTATGTTGATCTTACTGGAGGTATTGACCAATTTTGTAATCTTTGTTCTATGTTAGCTATTACTAATTCATTTTGTTGAACATTATCTTGATCAGAATTTACTACCGAGGGGAAGCAGAATTATAATTTAAACGAAAACTGTGAATCATTAAACCTTATTGATAGCTTTGTCTTTGATCAACATAAGCTAAATGGATATAATGTTATGCAAAAGGTCATCATCGGTTAGGAATTAACAATCCTGTCTTAGTTTTATTAAGATATAAAAGATTAATAAAACTTAATGATTTGATCATTTTCATTCTTGAATCTAACCTTCATGATGGACCAGTTTTTTTTTTAACTGTTATCCAAATTATACCATAGATCTTAACAATTCAACATCCAAAAAGGCCTTGGAACTTAATGTAAAAATATTAGATGATGTTTTTCATGAAGGAGTAACTCACATGAGTATCATCTATCGTGTTCATTATAAGGTCTTTGTTCAACATAAAAACTTTAAAGCTTCAAGAGAGTCACCTAGGAATGAAACCATAATTATGGAAGCAAATCTTAGGAGATCTTCTATCCTCACTCCTAAAAGACTTACTCATGAAGAAGTCATGACAAGAATGCCAGAAGATTGGGTATTTCCAAATACTCTACCTCATCCTCCAAACCAGAATACATCTATTCGTTCAATAACTCAAGATGGTCAAAACAATAGGATTGGAATGCTTTAGATCTAATTCATTCTTTGTTCCTAATACAAGATCCATAGTAACTACTTCTAGACATTCTGTAGATAACTCTACAATAAGAAAAGATTTAGCCGGAGTTAATTTCACTCCTCAAGTTCCACAGCCAGAATATCAAGAACATAGTTCTTTTAAATATTCTCATACAAGATCCCAAGTTTTAAATATTCTAACTAGAGAAGAACCTTTTCAAATAGATAAGCAATGGATAAGAACTAATTTTGAAGCTCCTTACAAGAAAGATAAAAGAGATTGGCATTTCTCAACATTTAATAAAAACCAAACAACTCAATATAGGCAAGAATTTTATTCTTGTAGGGAAAAAATGAGATAAATCTTTATTTCTTCTCTTGGTTTGAATATTATTGTAAAGAAAAAGAAATTGAAAATCCATTTAATAAAAATATTTTAGTCAACACTAAAATATTAAAAGAATGGAAAACAAATAAAAATCAAGAAATTAGGTAAGAATATCCTCCTTTAGAAACTATAAAAGTAAAAACTAAAGAAGGAACATAGATAGATGCACCATAGCGACCGAGATAGATGCATCACTATTCAAAATCATTGCACCACACTCTTAAGGAAAACCCCTAGAAAAAATAGATATTCATTGAGTTCATCAACAATTAAATTATTCTAATCAAGTTTTAAGTATCATGACTGAGCAATTGGATAAGATAGAAAATAAAGTAGGAAAAGACAATTCAACATCTATCAGCTAAAGGGATAAGAATCTTGATCCAAAACGACCAGTATATAAGATAATAAATGTCCCAGAAAAAGATTTAAAAGATATTCATTTGGGATTAAAAACTAAAATATCGATAGAGGAAATAAAGAAAAAGCTAGAATCTTTATCTTTAGGATCCTCATAAAAAATCCAAACTTTGTCAAAAATAGAAGACTTAGAACAAGAATTCTTAGATCTTGGTATCAATGATCAATCAATTTGAGACACTTATGTTAGCTTTGTATTAGGCTTTATTAGATGTTTATAGTGCCCAATATTAGTATTTTAGATGAGTTTAATGTTGTTGGGCTTCATTGGGCTTTAATGCAAATATTGAATAATTTTTGGATTTTGATGCATTTTGACATTCCTTCCTTGGTTAGGTCATAACTTGGGACTCGGTGATCCATTTAAGGTGATCTTGGTGTCTTTGGAAAGCTAAGCCAATGCTCTACAAGTTTCATGAAGAACTTAAGAGCTGGATCGGACTTCTAAGGGTCCAAAATATCCCTGCAATGCAGAGTGGGTTTGCTATCATGAAAATCTGGGCAGTGTGCACATATTGGACTACATAGTGAGCTATAGACCTCCTCTTAGGCTGAAACTTGGCCATTGGAAAGATAAGACCCATATCTCCAACTTCACTGAGACCATTTAGTCAATATATGTCATTTTAGGCATGATTGTGAAGCTACAAGTTGGTTTAAATTTGGAAACATGTTCTGCCAACCTAACTTGAGCTAGGTGCTGTTTTTTTGGCATATCTGGAGTTATAAAAGTCCAAATGGAATGATTCCAATTGAAACATTTCGAGGAGACAGCTGGCTACAACTTTCATGAAGACTTCCAAGCCAAAATGCACCGTCTAGATCATGAAAATCAAGCCAAAAGTCGGATAAGAGTTGCTGACTAAAAGCCACCAACCATACACCAACCCACCTACCATGCACCAAGCCACCAACCATGCATCAAGCTTCCATATTTAACAATTTCCATATTTGAGAATTTCCATATTTTTACAGCTTGTATTCAGATTATGTACATGTACAAATTTGCTTCTAGGATTAGTATAAATAGAACAAATCTCTTTGTATTATGATCATTCAATTTTAAGTAAGTTTGAAGAAAGTTTGAGTATTTGTGAGAGTTTTCTTTCGCTTCTTCTCCATTCTCTTTACAATTTCATTTTTGTTCTTTTATTTCTGAGTTCTTCCTTCCCATCCATGGAAGGCTAGGCTCTCATAATCAATCCAAGGGATTAGCCATCTTGATGTTTAATTTGGAGATCTTGTTTCGCTTGTTCATATTGCTTAATTGTTATTCAAGTTTCTCTTCTTCCTCTTTTGATTTTTATCTAGATTAAATTGCTTAATTTGATTTAGATGTTGATGTGATAATAGCTTTATTATCATGTATTCAAAGAGGATCACAAAGATTAAACAATATATTAAAGCTTTTTGATAGATTGTTTAGCTTGGTTAAATTCTAGATCTTAAGTTAATCTATGTTGGATGGTGCTTACTTTATATAACCTTGGTTAATCAAATCCTAGATGCTTATCTAGTTGAGAATTCTTGGATCATGTTAAGGCTTCTTGATGTGATCTACGGCCAAGAACATGGTTAGCAATTAAGTGAATTCCTTGTGATCAATGATGAGTTAAACTCTAGATCGGTAAATTTCCTTGGATTGGTTGCTTCTTTATATTTGTTTACAACTTTAAGTCTTGTACTTTTTTTTCAATCTTATTAATCAACAACAAAATCCCCCTTTTAATTATCTTGATCTGATTAAATCTTTGTTCTTTTTGGATCCTTGAGAGACGATTCGGTTCATGCTTTATACTACAAATTAATTTGTGAACCGGTAATTTTTATTATTTGACGAGTCTCGACAACCTCTTGTCAATCAACAAATTAAAAAGAGGAAATTATCCTAAAACTAGGAATTATTATCCTCGACCCACATATTCTGATGTTCAAAATGAAGAAAGAATGCACCATGTTGAAAAATTCTTACTCTGGAGAAGCCATAGTAGAATGGAACATAGACGGTGCTAGTGAACAACATATCCTAAATGTAGTTCAACAGATGGCTATGGCTACAACAACCTATAAAGAAAGAGGCAATTCAGATAAGAAATCTGCCACTATCCTAATAACAGGATTTACAGGTCAACTTAAGGGATGGTGGGATAACATGTTATCCCCTGCCGAACAAAGTCTGATGCTTAATGGAACAAAAACTGAACAAAATGGTAATGTATTAGAAGATGCAGTAACTACACTTCTATATACCATTACTAAACATTTTATAGGAGAACCCTCAAAATTTCAACAAAGAATGGCCGATCAGATAGTTAACCTATATTGTCCGTCCATGTCTGATTATAGATGGTATAGAGATATGTTTCTTTCTAAACTATGCATGAGAAGTGATGCATCAACTGATTATTGAAAATAAAGATTCATAGCTAGATTACCAAAATTATTTGCCAAAAAGGTTAAGATAAACATTGAACGACAAAACAATGGGAATATACCATACTCCCAGTTAACTTTTGGTCAAATATAAGTTATATAATTGAAACAATCTTACAAATCTGTTTAGATTTAAAACTTCAACATAAGTTAAGAACTGAGTCTCATTATGCTTGCAAGGAATTAGGTTCTTTTTATCAACAATGGAGAATAGAAGGAATAAAAGCCCCTAGTAAAAGAAAATCTAAAATAGTTGTTCCAAAAAGATCTTCTTCTAAAGGATTTAAAAAACATTACAATCAACAAAGAAACGAGCATCAACCTGCTAGTTCATCAAAACATCCACAAAAAAGTAAAAAATCAACAAAGAAAATAGTACATTATAAATATGGAAGAAAAGGTCATTATCAAAAAGATTGCAAGGTTAAACAAAAGATTAATAATCTTAAGATAAATGATGAGTTAAAAGAAAGTTTCAAAAATATTTTACTTAACTCAGACTCTTCTTCAGAAGAATATAGTTCTTCTTACGAAGAAGAAGAAATAGTCAATAAAGTTAATCACGATTCCTCAGAAACATCATAAACAACATCTGAACAAGAATGTTTAGGACCTGAACTTTGTGACTGATCAAATTGTGTAAAAACTTTGAATGTTATTATTGGAGATTAAATATCTACTCTATTAGAAACAATAGAAAAAATGGAAGAATCCCCTGTAAAACACGAGTTTACACAACAGATAATAAAACTCCTAGATCAGGAAGAACATAATAAAAATCAAGTACAAAGAATAGAGATGAAAGAAATTTTAGGAAGGTTTAAAAAACCCGAAGAAATATCTTTAAAAGATTTACCAACTGAGATAAGAAATTTAAAAGAAGAGGTTAATCAATTAAAGAAAAAAGATTTAGAATTAGAATTAAAGATATTCACTCTACAAGGTAAAAAAAATTATTGATAATCAACATAATAACATGGGTGAAGAATCATCCTCTAAAGAAGATCCTTATATAAATATAATTAATCAAATAATTGTTCAAAAATGGCATTGTCCAATTAAAATTGTTATTAAAGATAAACGATTTAATTTCATAGCACTTATAGATTCTGAAGCAAATTTAAACTGTATTCAAGAGAGACTAATCCCCACTAAGCTCTATGAAAAAAATAAAGAAACGTTAAGCAGCGCTAATGGAACAAAACTGTTCATTAATTATAAATTATCCAATGTAAAAATTTGTAAAGAAAAAATTTGTTATAAAACATCCTTTTTAGTGGTTAAGAATATTTTTGAACAAGTAATTTTAGGAACACCTTTCCTAGCTTTACTTTATCCCTTTACCATAACTGGATAAGGCTTAGAAACAAATTTAGCAGGAAGGAAAGTTTGCTTTCACTTTCTTACCCCACCAAAAGTAAAGGAGTTAAATCTAGTTCAAAATTCTATGATTTCAAGAGTAAATTTGATCCAAAGAAAACAAAAACATATCAATATGTTACAAGAAGAAGTTAATTATAAAAGGATAGAAGAACAACTTCTTAGGCCACAAATTAAAGAAAGGATAAGAATTTTAGAAGAAAAATTCATTAAAGAAGTATGTAGTGAATTTGCAAATGCTTTTCATCATAGAAAGAAGCACACAGTAACTCTGCCATATGAAGACAACTTTCTAGATAAAGATATCTCCACTCAAGCTCGACCAATACAAATGAATCAAGAATATTTAGAATATTGTAAAAAAGAAATTCAACAATATCTAGATAAAGGGTTAATTAGAAAAACAAATCTCCTTGGAGTTGTGCAGGATTTTATGTTATGAATGCCTCAAAGATAGAAAGGGGAAGTAGAAGATTGGTAATTAATTATAAACCTCTCAACAAGGTTTTAAAATGGATAAGGTATCCCATCCCTAACAAAAAAGATTTAATTTGCAGAGTTAAGAATGCCAAAATATTTTCAAAATTTGATATGAAATCAGGCTATTATCAAATAGAAATAGCTGAAAAAGATAAGTATAAAACTGCCTTTGTGGTTCCCTTTAGTCATTATGAATGGAATGTTATGCCTCAAGGATTAAAAAATGCTCCTAGCGAGTTTCAAAATATTATGAACGATATTTTGAATCCTTATTCACAATTTATCATTGTCTACTTAGATGATGTGTTATTGTTCTCTAATTCGTTAGATCAACATTTCACTCATCTAGAGCAATTTTTACAGTTAATAAAAAATAATGGATTAGTAATTTCTGCCAAAAAGATGAAATTGTTCCAAATCAAAACAAGATTTCTAGGCTTCGAAATATATCAAGGAGCAATTGTTCCAATTGAAAGATCAATAGAATTCGCTCAAAAGTTTTCAAATGAATTGAAAGATAAGAAACAGTTACAACGGTTCTTAGGATGTGTAAATTATGTGGCCGATTTTATTCCCAACATTCTAATCATTTGTGCTCCTTTGTTCAAAAAACTTCGAAAAAATCCACCTCCTTAGGATTCTAGTATGACATCAACCATAGTCCAAATTAAACAAATTGTTAAGAAACTTTCTTGTCTAGGTCTCCCTCATCTAGACGCATTTCTTATTGTTGAAACTGATGACTCTAATTTAGGATATGGAGGAGTACTTAAACAAGTTCTTCCAGGTTCATCAAAGGAACATATAGTTAGATACTGTTCGGGTGTTTGGCAACCTACTCAACAAAAGTATAGTACTATTAAAAAAGAAATTTTAGCTATAGTGTTATGTATTACAAAATTTCAAGATGATCTTTATAACAAAAGATTTTTATTAAAAACTGATTGCAAAGCTTTATCATCTGTTATTCAAAAAGATGTTAAAAATTTGGTTTCAAAACAAATTTTTGCTAGATGGCAATCTTTATTATCTTGTTTTTGATTTCGACATTCAGCATATTAAAGGAAAACAAAACAATCTCCCTAATTTTATAACACGAGAATTTCTGCAGGGTGATAATCATGAGATCTAGTGCAGCAGCAAGTTCATCAAAATGGGGCACTAAAGTGACTCTTGATCATTATGCAAAGTTAAGTACACAGGAGTCATCAACTCCACAGATAAGCCTAGGGTCATCTACTCTTACCAGATCAAAATCCTCCATGTAAGCCTTACCTGCTCCTCAAACTTCTAAATAGATCCTTACCTACCAACAAACACTCGCCAAAGCCCCCAACAAAATATACTCAACCCAAAGTTCCCCATCTCCTATCAAAAATCAACCCACAACCGAGGAATGTAAATACCTTCAAAAGGGTATCTTTGATCCTCTTTTTACAATAGAATTTGAATCTTTTCATCAAAAAGTCTTTCTTAGAGAAATTGTACAATCAGTTCTCCCTAGAGATTGGGCACTTTGTTCCTAAAGACTATATGGAAAAGAATAGAAATTTTTATGAACTTATCCTGTTAGATACTAAGTCTATAGATCTTGAACATTATTATAATGCTAAATATCCTTGCATCATAGACTTTTCCAAAGTAAAGATCCTCAAAGTTCTTAGCTCTAGAGATTGGAAATAAGAACTTCATTCCCCGAGATCCTTCTACATTAAATTTGATCCTCAATCTTATACATATTGGGATTATCAAAAGCCTAGTATAACTTTTTGTTAATTAGACCCTATTCACACTCTTGGTTCTTTTGGTTCCAAAAGGGGATAAAAACTTTCCCAGCTTGGTTAGTAGACTGGTTTGGAACAACTGGTCCTTGTGTGGATGTGTTACCAAAAACTGCTAATAATTCTTACAATTTATTTAACAAATCTACTGACTTTTTACCTAGAGCAAGATTGTTACATTTCTATGCTCAGTTTGGGATTGCTTGGATAATCACTTGGGATTATCATTTCTATAACAAGTTTTCTCTAGAACATCTAACTTGGATTGCTAGAGAGTTTAGCATGAAAATGGTGGCCCAGTTATAATTTGAATTTAATAAGTATTTCAGCAGTTCAAAATTGGTTAAAGATGAACCCATCTCTAGCCAGAAAGAATCATCAGTCTCCCTCTAATTTTGAAGAACTGAAAACAAAGCTTCTTCAAGAATTGGTAAGTTCCTCATCAGAACAAGAGCTAAGAAGAAAATTAAAAACCACCATGTCAACATCAGGGACAACTCCCCCTCCACCTAGTGTACATGAAGAAGTCACTAATTATTAGTTTTGAGGCTTGAGTTTTAATTTTTTTTTTCTGAGTCAAATCACTCTCTTTACCTCACCTCACTATGAACTCACTCAATATAAAAAAATATTGACACATAAAAATAATTAAAAAAAAGACAATAAAACAACTAAGTCTGAAAAGAGAATACTTAAAAAATTAAAAAGATATATAAATTTTGACAACAAAAATAAATATTATAAAACTATAAAAATAATAAAAATGATGATCATAATTAATACGGCCAACCATGATAACAATAATAATAATAATAATAATGCTTATATAATTTGTATTTAGTTCTTATTGAGCAAAAATTATACATGAATAAATAGTAAAAACATTAAAAATATCGTATGATTTCATTAACCACAAAAAGGAGAAAAGTGCATAAGTTTTAAACATTCCAAAATGTCATAATGTGGTGGTTCATCCAGAACTGTTTCCAAAATGCTATCGTCTCCAAAGACGAGGTCCGAGGAGTGGTTCTGGGCAAAGAGGTTATATTATCTGAACTAACTATATCAGATGTTATCCAATGCTGGCTGGAAGGGGCCAAGTACACCAAAAGCTGGACTGATGACTTTGGTGGAAAAGAATGTGTGTTCGATGTCCTTCTCAAGGACCCAACTAGTGAGAAGAAGATAATCGCTTCTCAAATGCACGACAAGACGTGAGTTCTCCACTAACTGCACGACAAGGTGGTGCTTTACAAAGCTAGGTCAAAGGACTTTGTGTCAAACATCCATGCCTTCTGTCTCTATCACTTGATGCTATGTCAGCAGCTCAATTTTCCCAACCTACTATTCGTACACTTCCAAGTAAGTGTCCAATGGAAGAAGAAGAAGACCACCATCTCCTATGGTGTGTTGCTGACAAAGCTCTTCAAGGACTTGAGGTACATCCCTCTGACGTTGATTGTCACCATAGCCACCTCCATAAAGATTCAGCCTGATCAGATTTTTCTAAGACTGCCAATGGTGGATGCCAACAAAAACAAGTGGTATCAGAACAAAGTCATGGGTTCGAATCCGTTGGGTGACACTAGGGGGAGATTGTTGGCTTTATTTGGTCAGTGTCTCCCTTAGGATTCGTGGGCTTAACATCCCAACCCATGACACCTGTAATGGGTGCAGCCCCTTAATGCTTGATGTGGTTAATAAAGTTGCACCTTTGCCAAAAGCTATGGGATGTTAAGCCCACAAATCCTAAGGGAGGCATTGAGCAAATAAAGCCAACAAAGCACTTATGACACTCATGCAAATATCCATCCAATGTTCTCATGATAGGTCAATCCAGTACATTATTACTCTAATATGTACCCATGTGAAGACTTGATATCTCGTATTCATGACCCGTGAGATATGGTCATTAGTCTACATACATGCTAATCTCAATGCATTATTGTTGTTCTAATTCACAATAATACATTATAGGGACATTAAAAAATAGTGTTTTGATTGTAGCCAATAGGATCACACAACCAAGTCATGCATTTGATATCCCATGGCATAGTAATTACTATTCTAAGGACTTTATTATGCATATTTAAATAAAACAAATAACATAATAAATGAAATGTCTCATAAAATAAACATCAAGATACAAAGTAAACTAGAAAGGTCAGTATACAACTGGCCTCTAGGGCATACACCAATGATATGAGTGCCAAGCTTAATCAAATAATAAGAATTGGTTCATTTCAAGAATTGTAGTAGTGGTGATTGAACCAAGTCGTCTGCCTAAGATCTGGATGTGATTTGAACAATTCAAGATGAAACTTTGGGAGGATTGATGTATTCAGAATGTAAATAAGGAAATTGAATTAACAGAATTTAAATAAGAGAACAATCAATCCAAGAATCTATCCAAATTTGAATTAATCTATTATTGACCACTAAACATGAAATTGAGTTCAATTGATTGGTTAACCTAGATCTATGCATTAGATCCATCATTCACTACTAGATGATCATCTAGGATTCAAATAACAAAAGATACAAAATCGATGCTAGTTTAAACTCAAGAATCCTATTAGCCTAAGTGGCAAATTCGCACACCTAATCTCTTCAATTCAAGTAATGAAACTAAGATTAATCAATCACAATAACATCATAATTCAAAATCAAGAACAAACAAATAAAGATCTCTAGAAGTTCATTCAAGATTAGAATTAGAGAAGAAGAGAAAATGCAATTGAACATCAATTTCAAATTTCAACATAAAGTCTCAAGATCAAACCTGAACTCTAAAAGGATCTTGGATTGATCTCTAAATTAGCCTTCCATGGCCGCAGTCCATGTAAGGTTGTAGACGAAGAGAGAAGAGGGAGAGAGAAAAGCAAGAGAGAAACTCAAAAGACTAGGGAAAATGAGGGAAATGAAAAGTCTATTTTCGTTCTCTGTCTTTACCTCCTAATAACTAATCCTAAAAAGCAATTTACAAGTCTTCCACTAGATTAGGACTAATCTACATCCTCTTATCTTTAATTGGCCATCTAATTTTCCTAATTTGGGCTTAAGACGAGGAAGTTATGCATAAATAAATTTGAAATGGTATTTGAAATGATAGCTAACTTCATGTGATAAAAACACTATCATAGTGACAAGAGGTTGTCGAGACCTGTCAAATCATAAAAATTACCAGTTCACAAACTAATTTGTAGTATAGAGAATGAACCGAATCGTCTCTCAAGGATCCAAAAAGAACAAAGATTTAATCAGATCAAGATAATTAAAAGGGGGGTTTTGTTGTTGATTAATAAGATTGGAAAAAAGTACAAGACTTAAAGTTGTAAACAAATATAAAGAAGCAACCAATCCAAGGAAATTTACCGATCTTGAGTTTAACACATCATTGATCACAAGGAATTCACTTAATTGTTAACTGTGTTCTTGGCCTTAGATCACATCAAGACGCCTCAACATGATCCAAGAATCCTCTACTAGATAAGCATCTAGGATTTAATTAACTAAGGTTAGATAAAGTAAGCACCATCCAAACATAGATTAACTTAAGATCAGGGATTTAACCAAGCTAAACAATCCATCAAAAAGCTTTGATATATTGTTTAGTCTTTGTGATCCTCTTTGAATACATGATAATAAAGCTATTATCACATCAACATCTAAATCAAATTCAGCAATTTAATCTAGATAAAAATCAAAAGAGGAAGAAGAGAAACTTGAATAACAATTAAGTAATATGAACAAGCGAAACAAGATATCAAAATTAAACATCAAGATGGCTAATCCCTTGGATTGATTATAAGAGCTTAGCCTTCCATGGATGGGAAGAAAGAACTCAGAAATAAAAGAACAAAAACGAAATTCTAGATAGAATGGAGAAGAAGAGAAAGAAAACTCTCACAAATACTCAAACTTACTTAAAATTGAATGATTTCTAATACAAAGAGATTGGCTCTATTTATACTAATCCTAGAAGCCAATTTGTAATTGAAAATAATCTGAAGTTGTAAAAACATGGAAATTGTCAAATATGGAAGCTTGATGCATGGTTGGTGGGTTGGTGTATGGTTGGTGGCTTCAAGTCAGCAACTCTTATCCGACTTCCAACTTGATTTTCATGACCTAGAAGGTGTATTTTGGCTTGGAGGTCTTCACAAAAGTTGTAGCCAGTTGTCTCCTTGAAATTTTGCATTTGGAATCATGCCATTTGGACTTTTAGAACTCCAGATATGCCAAAAACACTGCACCTACCTCAAATTAGGTTGGCAGAACGTGTTTCCAAATTCAAACCAAATTGTAACTTCATAATCATGCCAAAAACGACATCTATTGACAAAATGGTCTCAGTGAAGTTGGAGATATAGGTCTTATCTTTTCATTGGCCAAGTTTCAGCCCAAGAGGAGGCCTAGAACCCACTATATAGTCCAATATGTGCACACTGCCTAGATTTCCGTGACAGCAAACCGACTCTGCATTACAGGGATATTTTGGACCCTTAGAAGTCCGATCCAGCTCTTGAGTTCTGCATGAAACTTGTAAAACCTTGTCTTATCTTTCCAAAGACACCAAGATCACCTCAAATGGATCACCGAGTGCCAAGTTATGGCCTAACCAAGGAGGAAAGGTCAAAATGCATCAAAATCCAAGAATTATTCATAATTTGCATTAAAGCCCAATGAGACCCAACAACATTAAACTCATGTAAAATACTAATATTGGGCATAATAAACATCTAATAAAGCCTAGTACAAAGCTAACATAAGTGTCTCAAATTGATTGATCACATAGCGATGTAGTTTCGAATAGTGGTCTTCATGAAAGTTGAATATTTGTGTTTTATATTTCCATTGGCATTAGTTTCATATCCATTTGACATCTAGATTCGAAGTTATGGCCAATTTACTACACGCGGGTTAGGTTCCAGCGACAGCACCTTGCTCTGACTTTCAGGCCCAATATGTCCCACTATACACTTGATTCAGTTCTTGAGTTCTTCATCAAAGTTATATATATACCTCTCATATTTTCTAAAATGTAAGATTCATATTTATTATGTCTATAACTCAAGATATGCCCGACTGAGACAGTGGAAAATTCAATTAATGCTGAAACATGCAATTAAGATCAATTGGAACCAAAACCTATAAAATGTGACCAAATTCGATCAATTAAGAACAAAAAGAAGGTAAGATACTAAATATAAGGGATTAATAGTGTATGTAAATAGTGTTTATCAATCAACAGGTAGTACCAGTGATGGGTACAGCAGGGTATTGGTGATAATGAATTATAATGCAAATGATAGTAATATAGGTGATGACAATAATGGGTGATAACTCAGTGAGTTATTATATCGTGTTTCATGCATTAAAGGTATTAAAATCCTTGAGTAAAGTGTTAGTTTGTTTAGTTTTAGGCATATGTTGCTTATGCTTTTTCTGTTTATTGCATTGTAGGTTTGATATAATTTTAATATGAATTTTAGTTAGTTTTCTTGATTTCCATCCTATTAGTGTTCTTACTTGTGCATTGGAGGTGGAAGCCCACAAAGAAGCCCAAAGTTGATAGAAATATGGATTCGTGCACATACTGACATTGCTACGACGTTTTGAGCATAACATGAGCTATAGATCTCATTTTGGGATAATTCTTGACACATTGGAAAGCTAAGAGGAATATCTTCAACTTTTATGAAGACCTAAAATACCAATTCGAGCATTTGGAGGTTCAAAAGCTGTGTGTAAATTAAGTGCTGAAGTTGACATGCTGGGGCTATAGTGCTAGAAAGTTGAGACTACAACTTTGAACTCTCGGGTTTCACATCCTGCAGGCTAAAAAGCCAGCTCTGCAAAGCTAAAAAGCTAAGGTTATAGCACTGACATGGTAAATTATACACGACTTGGATCTATTTCTAGGATTTTGAAGCCCATCTTTAGAGGAGGGCTCAATTGAGGGTCTCTTTGCCTTGGAAGAGTACGAAATAGGAGGGAGGAAACCACCATACATCAAGTTTCATGGAGTCTTGAGGATCAAGAGAGCAAGACATATAGTTTTTTCATCTCTTTTCTCTCTTTCTTTGATTCTTCCTTGATTTCTTCTATGTATTGGATGGTGAACCAATTTGTTATTATGTTTCCTATTTCTATCATGAACTTGACTTCTATATCTAGGATTGCAATGGATCTCTACATGTAGTTTGGATCTAATTTTTCTTTCTTCCTTATTTTAATGTTATTTGGGTTGTTTATTCAGTCTTGCACTTAATGCTTCTAGTTGATTGGCTACCAATTGGATTGATTTAGAATCCGTAAATTGAACTTGGAAAAGGGAATTTTGGGTTTAGCATTAGATTGGATAGCATATGTTCAATTTCATTCAACAAATAGGGTGAATTGTTTCGCTTGTGAGATAGGAATATACTCTCGAGTCATATGCAAAGAAGATTAGGGCTTGAACTTAATGAATCTTTCTTTAATCTAATTCTCATATGAATATAGGGAGTTGGTTAAGGGAGGTATTTTTGTTTGACCATCGAAAGAGGCTTATAAATACATTAGTGCCCTAGGTTAGCAAATCATAGGCATTAGATAAGTTAAGAAAGAGTGAAGGAAATCCAAATGAAGTGTAGAGTGAAATTGTAATCCTAGGATTTTATTTCTACACTATTATGCCTTGGAATTTTGATTTTTCTGAACCAGAGATTAGAGGGTAGATACAATTACTTAAAGTATATTTTCATTTATTTAATTACAGACAGACATTTGCTATTTTTAGTATATCAGTAAACATAATTGGTCAAAATAAATTATTGCTAGTATTATTTTTTGTTTCACTATTATTGTAGGTTAATAGTATTTTAGAAACTATTTATGTGAATAGAGTATCTATTAAAATAATTAGTGTAACTTGTGTAATCAAATAGTGGCATTTTTGTACATTAGGATTTTTGACTAGGACATAAGTGTCATTTAGAATTTATTATCCATTAAAACAAGGGTAAAATTGTTATTTAGAATTATTAGGAGAATAAGACAAACTATATCTAATTAGATGGAATCTTGTTGGCATCTAATTGGAATAAAATTGGAATCTAGTTAGGAACTAACCAAATAATTAAAATCTAACTAACTTATAAATAAAATATTAATAAAACCTAAGGAGTAAAATAATAATAATAATAATAATAATAATAACAATGGGATAAATATGAAGTAAGGTTAGTAAAGGAGTAGATAAGGAGGAGAAGAAGTGCACGGCTAAGGAAGAAGAGAAAAAAGAAAATGAAAGAAAAAAAGAGGGAAAAAGAAGAAGAGAAAGAGAGAAAAATTCAGAAATTTTGAAAAAGTGTAAGAAGAGGTAGGAGTTCAAGCATTCTTCTTTTCTTGATTTTCAAAGTTAAGTTTTGATTAGTTTTATCACGGATATTGATTCTTTTATGGATTTTCATCAAAGAATACATTTAAATATGGTTGCATATGATGAACCATGATTGAAAAGGGGAAGACTATGGCACTTGAATGGTGCGAAATCCATGGGAGATTAGTTTGGATGATGGTTTGATGATGTATCAAGTGATACTGGTTATGTTTTAGTGTCATTTGATTGTTTGGATTGAAAAACCCTAGGAATCATGCCCATGAAAGTTTCGGCCAAGCTAGGGAGTTAGGATTTTAATTTGCTTAATTATGTCATTAAGAGTTTATGAAGTAAATTAATGGTTAGTTAGTATATTTGAAGATGACACTTCAAGATTTGATGAGTTTTGGTGAATATAGATGAACATGTTACAAACCCTAACCTTGGTATGTTTCAGCCAAGACTAATAATATAGGGTTTGGATGTGTTAATTGTTATATTGCTAGTTAGTGAAATGGAATAGAGGTTAGTTAAACATTATAATAAAATCCAAGCATGGTTAAGTGTTAAAAGTTTGGAAAAATCATTGGACAACAAACTTAATGGTTTCGGTCAAGAGATTCAATTGACCTAGGTTAGAATTTTTTCATTATACCATTATGTTATGATGATTAGAAGATGATCTTGGTGGAAAATTGATGTAAAATGAGATAAAATGATAAGTTGAAGTGTTGAACTAATAAAAAAACCCAAGGTTAGGTTTTAATCAAATTAGGGTTTCTAACTTAAGTTATGATTTAGATTCAAAAGAACAAATATTTAAACGAATAAGTATGGTTGAGTGATAAGAAATAATGAAAATTCAAGCATTTGGATGAATGACCAAATGAGTAGTAGAAATGACCAAATGAATAGTAATTTGGCTAAGTTATATATTATTTTTAGACTTCTTGATGACTAATTTAGATTAGAAAATGAGATATTTATGATGAGTATAAGAAGCCTAAACCATAGGGTTAGGGTTTCGACCAAAACCTAGTTCATAAGGCTAGGTATTAGTCAAGTACGTTTCTAAGAGTAATTAGGTGATAAAAAGGACAAGAAAGTTGACTTTATGAGATAAATGTCCAAATACTCTTGAAACTTAGAAAATGACATTACATACTCATTTAATGATACGAAAGACAGATTAAAATACATGGAGATGATCCTCAATAATTAAGGTGATCCCTAGATAATCGAAAGAAAATGATCCTCGTAAGGGAGGTGATCCATGAAAGTCTTACATGTATCTAGAAATGGATAATCTACCACAAAAGAGTGAAATTATTTGAGGGCCATATGGAATCCACCCAGACACGTGGTATGACCATTTGGTTTAGGGAACGCCTTATGCCAAGGAAGAGCTCTTATTACTATTTTATAGTAATCTTTACCATGTAAGCACAGGGCTACGCCTACAGATAAAGAAAGGTAAGTTCTAAAATATAATGGGCATGTATTTGTCGAGATGGATGACTAGCGGTTGTCGAGACCAGTTGATGTGTGAGTAAAATGCACACATCTAGTGCTTGATTTGATATGAATTTGGACTAATTTTGATTGAATCCTTCCCCTCTTTGCTATATTTTGCTTACGTTTATACTTTGACTCCTTTCCACTCATTATTGGTGTTTTTAGGTACTTAATGGCCATTTTGGACCCATTCCTTGGAAGATCCACAAGCTTAAGCAAAGAATGTTGCTGAATCCCGTAGCTATCCAACTCCCTGGCAGTAAAACGGCCATATCTTGAGTTAGAAAAATAATATTGAGGTGTTCTTTGTTGCATTGGAAAGCTAAGAGAAAAGACTACAACTTTGTTGTTGGATACATTTCCTAATTTGGACTCCAGAGCATCACACGGCCACCATCTTTCAGGCTGTGTGAAATCACACGGCCTAGCCCGTGTTGTTGTGCGAATGGTGCAAAAACTAAACTTCTTGGGCTTGGGCTGCACAAAATAGAATGAGAAAGCATCCTCCACACATTATGAAACCCTAAGGGAGGCAAGACCTACAAATAATAAGAGAAGAAACCCAAAAGGAAGGAGGCAAAGAGAGTCGAAAACGGCCGGGAAGAGGGCCAAGGATTGGAGGTTGAATATCTAACCGGAAGGTTGAAGAGAATAAGAACACTCTTGGGGAAATTGGGGAATCTTCTCATCTCTACATCTCTTTCTCTATGATGTTCTTAGTTTCTTTAATTGTTATGAGCTTTATTGCAAATATATAGGCTAGATCTTATCTAAGATTAGGGATGTAACTCTTCTATGATTATATGACAAAGTGTTGAACCTCTTTTCATTTATTGAGTAATTATTGCTTTAGATTCAATTCTAGTGTCCTTAATGCTTGCGGTATGTTGTGCACCATATTTGCATGATCTAAGATAATTAAATGAAGAATCGAGAGATGAAGTTTGTTATATGAAAATCTAGAATTTGAACTTAGGTTTTATGACCACGAAAATAGGCGTAATCCTTCAAGGATTAACTGAACTTCATAGAACTTAATGGGTTTCAATTAACTTAGTACCCTGAAAATAGGTATTACTTTAATTTTAACACGTTTCTTGTAACTCGAGAGAGAGCATCAAACAAAATAGGAAGATTCACCTTCAAAGCATGATTAACCCATTAACTCGAATGTTCTAATCTTTGTCATAGAAAATAGTTGTAGCGAATCCCGAGTCCTAGAGCCTTAATCCTTTGGTATTCGTTACTATTAGTTTGCTTTCTTTTATTAGCCTTTTGTAATTTAGTTTTAGTTTTATTGCCTTAATTAATTGTCTAGATAATTATAATCGTTATAGAGCGGTATTCACATGATCCTCGTGTGAATGATATCTTTTACTTTACTACTTGTACCCGTGCACTTGCGGTGAGCAACAAGTTTTTGGCGCCGTTGCCGGGGATCGGTGTTGATATCGCTACCATTATCGATTTGATTAATCTAGATTTTTTTATTGTCTTTGTTTATTTTGATTTTTCTTTTATTTTTAGTTTTGCTTTTGTTTCTTTTGCCTTTTTCTTTTTTCAGATACTTTTTAGTTATTTTAGAGAGATTTTGCAATGGCAGATCAAGACCAATTGGCATAAAATGGCAACCTGAGGTTGAGAGACTTTACCACACCAAATGCTCAAGGATTTCAGCCCAGTGTTGTGAGACCACCAATTGCAGCTAATAACTTTGAGTTGAAGCCGGCATTGATCCACATGGTTCAACAATCTTAGTTTGGGGTTCTCCTACAAAAGATCCTAATGCTCACTTGGCTGGATTCTTGGAGATTTGTGATACATTGAAAATCAACGGAGTCTCTGATGATGTTATTCGGCTTAGGCTCTTTCCATTCTCTCTTAGGGACAAAGCGAAGGCATGGCTCAACTCAATGCCCGCCCATTCTTTTAGCATGTGGGCCGCTCTTTCTGAAGCCTTTTTGGCCAAATATTTCCCACTGGACAAGACGGCCAAGCTTCGCCATGATATTACTACTTTCACACAAAGAGAGGATGAATATCTCTATGATACATGGGTAAGGTACAAAGACCTCCAAAGACAGTGTCCACACCATGGTTTGCCCGATTGGCTTATTATTCAGACTTTCTACAATGGGTTGACTCATTCGGTGAAGATCATGATTGATGCCGCAGTTGGCGGCGCTCTTATGGGGAAGACTACAGATGAAGCAACTGCTTTGATTGATGAGATTGCTTCTAACAACTATCAGGGGAGTAGTGAAAGGTCCACCCCAAGGAGCATAGCTGGAGTTTTGGAGGTAGATGCTATGAGCATACTTAATGCCAAGTTTGAAGCCTTGACAAAGAAGATAGACAAGCTAACTGTGAATGCCATTAATGCACCTATGGTAACTTGCAACTTGTGTGGGGGAGGCCAATTGAGCTCAAATTGTTATATGGGGAATTCCTATTCCCAAGATTCCTCCTTTGAGCAAGTTAACATCATCAGCAACAGCTATAAGCCTCAAGAGAATCCATATTCTAACACTTACAACCAAGGTTGGGGGAGCCACCCCAATTTCACCAGGGGAAATCAGCAACATCAAGGCAACCAACCGGGTAGTATACCACCTTCGGGTTTCCAACAAAGAGGTAGTAATGCTCAAGCACCTTATCCACCACCACCTCAAGAGCCCAAGTCCAAATTAAAGGCTATGATGGAGAGTTTCCTAGTGACTCAAAAACCACAAGCAGATTTTATGAAGCAACAAAGTGATGTTATAGAGAAACTTTCCTCCCAAGTTAGCCAATTACCGCACATGGCAAGATGCTTGAGAATCAAATTGCTCAACTAGTGAGCTCCTATAGCCAAGCTTCGGGGAGACTACCAAGCCAACCCGAAGCCAATCCGCGAGAGCAAGTGAATGCGGTTTCCTTGAGGAGTGGCAAATAATTAAAAGAGCTAAGGATAAAGAAGAGCAAGGAGTGGTAGATGAGAAGAATAGTGATGATGAAGAGGGTGCTAAAAAATATATACCTCCCAAGCCATATGTCCCACCTTTGCCTTTCCCCCAAAAGCATTAGAGGGCAAAGCTTGATAACCAGTTTGGGAAGTTTTTAGAGGTGCTCAAGAAGCTCTACATTAACATTCCATTCACGGATGCTCTTGCACAAATGCAATAATATGCAAAATTCCTAAAGGAGATTCTATCTAACAAAAGGAAGCTATAGGAGTATGAGACAATTGCATTGACAGGAGAATGTAGTGCAATCATCCAAAAGAAGCTTCCTCCTAAGCTTAAAGATCCGGGTAGTAGGAGAATGTAATGCAATCATTGATCACAAGAAATTCACTTAATTGCTAACCATGTTCTTGGTGTTAGATCACATCAAGAAGCCTCAACATGATCCAAGAATCCTCTACTAGATAAGCATCTAGGATTTAATTAACCAAGGTTAGATAAAGTAAGCACCATCCAAACTTAGATTAACCTAAGATCCAGAATTTAACCAAGCTAAACAATCCATCAAAAAGCTTTGATATATTGTTTAGTCTTTGTTATCCTCTTTGAATACATGATAATAAAGCTATTATCACATTAACATCTAAATCAAATTAAGCAATTCAATCTTGATAAAAATCAAAAGAGGAAGAAGAGAAACTTGAATAACAATTAAGCAATATGAACAAGCAAAACAAGATCTCCAAATTAAACATCAAGATGGTTAATCCCTTGGATTGATTATAAGAGCCTAGCCTTCCATGGATGGGAAGGAAGAACTCCAAAATAAAAGAGCAATAACGAAATTCTAAAGAGAATGGAGAAGAAGAGAAAGAAAACTCTCACAAATACTCAAACTTTTTTCAAACAAATACTCAAACTTACTTCAAATTGAATTATGTTTAATACAAAGAGATTGACCCTATTTATACTAATCCTAGAAGCCAATTTGTAATTGAAAATAATCTGAATGCAAGCTGTAAAAACATGAAAATTGTCAAATATGGAAGCTTGATGCATAGTTGGTGGGTTGGTGCATGGTAGGTGGGTTGGTGTATGGTTGGTGGCTTCTAGTCAGCAACTCTTCTCCAACTTGCAACCTGATTTTCATGACCTAAATGGTGTATTTTGGCTTGAAGGTCTTTATGATAGTTGTAGACAATTGTCTCCTTGAACTTTTGGCATTAGTTTCATGCCATTTAGACTTTTACAACTACAGATATTCCAAAAACACAACACCTACCTCAAGTCAGGTTGGCAGAACATGTTTCCAAATTCAAACCAACTTGTAACTTCATAATCATGCCTAAAACGACATCTATTGACTAAATGGTCTTCAGTAAAGATGGAGAGATGGATCTTATCTTCCCAATGGCCGAGTTTTAGCTCAAAAGGAGGCCTATAGCCCACTATATGGTCCAATATGTACACACTACTTAGATTCCAGTGATAACAAACCCACTCTGAATTGCAGGGCTATTTTGCACCCTTAAAAGTCCGATCTAGCTCTTAAGTTCTTCATGAAACTTGTAGAGCCATGTCTTAGCTTTCCAAAGACACCAATATCACCTCAAATGGATCACCAGGTCCCAAGTTATGGTCTAACCAAAGAGGAAAGGTCAAAATGCATAAAAATCCAGGAATTATTCACAATTTGCATTAAAGCTCAATGAGGCCCAACAATATTAAACTAAGCTAAAATACTAATATTGGGCACAATAAACATCAATAAAGCCTAGTTCAAAGCTAAAATAAGTGTCTTAAATTGATTGATCAAATTCCCCTCACTTAAGCTTTTGCACTCCTGGGTAAAACACATAAGAATAAAACTAAAGAAAAACAAGAAACACCATAATATTAATCTAAAAGTATAAAAACTGATTATCCCTAATCTAATCCACTTTCGTAGGAATACATGATGGCAATTAGCATGTGCCACAAGCCTTTAAACCCCTAAGTGTCCCTAGTGGACGAGTTATAGTCTCGTGAAGGTTTACCAGGATGATACTGACAAGAGGTTGTCGAGACCTATCAAATAAAATAACCGGTTCACAAACTAATTTGTAGTATAGAGAATGAACCGAATCGTCTCTCAAGGATCCAAAAACAAAGATTTAATTAGATCAAGATAATTAGAAAAGGGGAGGATTTTGTTGTTGATTAACAAGATTAATAAAAGTAGGAGATTCAAAGTTGTAAACAAATATAAAGAAACAACTAATCCAAGGAAATTTACCGATCTTGAGTTTAACTCATCATTGATCACAAGGAATTCACTTAATTGCTAACCATGTTCTTGGCCTTAGATCACATCAAGAAGCCTTAACATGATCCAAGAATTCTTTACTAGATAAGCATCTAGGATTTGATTAACCAAGGTTAGATAAAGTAAGCACCATCCAACATAGATTAACTTAAGATCTAGAATTTAACCAAGTTAAACAATCTATCAAAAAGCTTTAATATATTGTTTAATCTTTATGATCCTCTTTGAATACATTATAATAAAGCTATTACCACATCAACATCTAAATCAAATTAAGCAATTTAATCTAGATAAAAATCAAAAGAGGAAGAAGAGAAACTTGAATAACAATTAAGCAATATGAACAAGCAAAACAAGATCTCCAAATTAAACAATAAGATGGCTAATCCCTTGGATTGATTATGAAAGCCTAGCTTTCCATGGACGGGAAGGAAGAACTCATAATTTAAAGAACAAAAACGAAATTGCAAAAAGAATGGAGAAGAAGGGAAAGAAAACTCTCACAAATACTTAAACTTTCTTGAAACTTACTTCCAAATTGAATGCCTCTAATACAAAGAGGTTGGGTCTATTTATACTAATCCTAGAAGCCAATTTGTACATGTACATAATCTGAATACAATCTATAAGAATATGAAAATTGTCAAAAATGGAAGCTTGATGCATGGTTGGTGGCTTGGTGCATGGTAGGTGGGTTGGTGTATGGTTGGTGGCTTTTAGTCAACAACTCTTATCCTACTTCTGGCTCCAAATTCATCACCTAGACGGTGCATTTTGGCTTGGATGTCTTCATCAAAGTTGTAGCCAGTTGTCTCCTTGAAAATCTCCAATTTGAATCATGTCATTTGGACTTTTAGAACTCCAGAAATGCCAAAAACACTGCACCTACCTCAAGTTAGGTTGGAAGAACGTGTTTCCAAATTCAGACCAACTTGTAGCTTCAGAAGCATGCCTAAAACGACATCTATTGACAAAATGGTCTTCAGTGAAGTTGGAGATATGGGTCTTATCTTTCAAATGACCAAGTTTCAGCCCAAGAGGAGATCTATAACCCAATATATAGTCCAATATGTGCATACTACCCAGATGGTTCCGTGACAGCAAACTCACTCTGTATTGCAAGGCTATTTTGGGCCCTTAGAATTCCAATCCAGCTCTTGAGTTCTTCGTGCAACTTGTAGATCCTTGTCTTAGCTTTCCAAAGACACCAAGATCACCTCAATTGGATCACCGAGTCCCAAGTTATGGCCTAACCAAGGAAGAAAGGTCAAAATGCATCAAAATCCGAAAATTATCCAATATTTACATTAAAACCCAATGAAGCCCAACAACATTAAACTCATCTAAAATACTAATATTGGGCACAATAAACATCTAATGAAGCCTAATACAAAGCTAACATAAGTGTCTCAAATTGATTGATCAAATTCCCCCACACTTAAGCTTTTGCACTCCCGGGCAAAACACATAAGAACAAAACTAAAGAAAAACAAGAAACATCATATTATTAAACTAAAAACATAAAAACTGATTATACCTAATCTAATCCATTTTCGTAGGAAAACACGATGGCACTTAGCATGTGCCACAAGCCTTTAAACCCCTAGGTGTCCCTAGTGGACGAGTTATAGTCTCGTGAGGGTTTACCAGGATGATACCCACAAACATGTAATATTTTATTTAATCAATTCAACTAATTTTTAAATACAAGCATTGTATCAAATATAAACCATAATTAATAAGTCAAGTATGCTTAACAAAGAATAGTTGAATCAAATCAATTGAGAATAAAGTATAGCATAATCATGCTTTAATCAGAAATAAGCATGTTCAGATTGAGTAAAATTCTTCACAAGTGACACTCAAATCACACAAGGTGTTTAGGTTAACTGTTTACGCTCAACTCAGTCAAATTATGAAAGTATTTTACCATAGGCTTGCATATACATCAATTCTCCACTACTTAGATCAAATAAATTGCAAAAATCAAGAGGTCTTTTAAAAAGGTTGTAATGGAACTTATAAGGTGAAGGAAGGGAACAATATGGATAATAGCAGGTTAAAACCAAAGAGAATAAAAGAGCATTGAGGAGTAACTCAAGTAGAAAGAATAAATTTTTTTACCCAAAACCATAAAATGCTCATTCTCTTCACACATTCCTTCCTTTTTCTATATTTTTTTTTCTTTCTCTTTTTTTTTTCTTTTTTTTTTGTTTTTTTTGTTTTTTGTGTACCAAGCATTTCGTATCAGCACACCAATTCCCCCACACTTAAATCATTGCAAGCAAAAGAACTTCTCCAATAAGAAAATCAATGCTCTCCCATTCCCTAAGGTAAGGTAAAACATGGTTTTTCATTCAAAGCTTGTAATGAGCTAAGAACAAAGAATAGGCAAATAAGCTCAGAGGGAGTTAATATTGGATAAATGCAAGGTAGGTTTATTTGGCCCAAGCAGCTAATTCAAGAAAAAATGCCTCTGTCATTTTCATGCAATATACAGACCAATGTAATCTCAAATCGATTCAATGCAAGTACTAGAAAATAAATTCATAATTAACATCACTCATGAAAGAAAATAACCAAGTGTAAGTATCAAACTTGGAAAAGCCCAAAACTCACATAGGTATGGAACATTCAGTCAATTCAACCATGCCTTCTTCCTAATATCCACAATCATATACACATGTATATCATGAAAATGATTCAACTATAAACTGTTTTGCATACTTTTATCATCAATTAAGCTCAGATTCAGCACATGCTTGTATCAAAATCAATTGAAAAGATCAAAATTATGTGTGTGTGTGTGTTTTTATTTTTTTATTTTTTTATTTTTTTATTTTTTTAATATATATACAAGAACAAAGATGATTTAAGACCTATTATGAAATGCAAGTTAAGATGCGTCTCAAGAGCAAAACTACTCCTTACTCTGCCATCATACATCTAAAAAGTTAGTAACAATAAAGATTAATTTTTTTTTAACTAAACTATGTACATGGTAATGTCAACTATCCCTCCCCCCAACTAATTAAAGACATTGTCCCCAATGTCAAAATAAAGATAGGTAGAGTGTAGAAGGTCTTACCAGAAAACTGCAAATCGGGCCTGAAATAAGAAAAATTACAAAAAACTAAAACCATAAGAGAAAACAAAAATTCACAAAGACAAAGTCAAATCAAGTTTTTGCTTTTTCTTCTTTGCCGCCTTGTTCCCAATTCCGTGGAGCCATTCTTGGATCACGTTGTGGTAGAAATGCATTGAGTTGATCGAGCAATTGTTCGGAGTTGCGGCTTACAAGACTTTGACGTGTCGCTTGTGAGATGAACCTTTTTCTACAAAGATGATCAAGAAAACAAAACAAACCGTCATAAAAACCATTAACATTTAATATACCTATGGGTTTTTGGTGAAAGTTCTGCGTGACTGTGATGTAATTTGAAAGAGTTCTTCCAAAGTTTCAAAACCACCAGGTAGGGCAATAAAGGCATCAGCATTTGCTATCATAATGTTCATGCGTTGGGGCATGCAAAATACCATTACTTCATCCCCTAATGTTTTTCCAATGGGCTTGCCGGTAGATAAAGGACTGGGAATGACACCAAGGACTTTGCCACCTCCTAAATGTGCAGCAGTTGCTACACAACCCATTAACCCAAGGCTACCTCCTCCATAAACTAAATGGATTTCTCTCTCAGCTAGCACTCGACCAAGATGGTGTGCAATATTTACAAACTCTTTATCTTTCCCAGGATTAGATCCACAAAAGACACAAACACTCTTGATCCGACGAACTGAAGTGACTTCCATTTTCTCTTTTTTTTTTTGTACTCTCACCTTATCAATGATCTGAAGAGAGCAAAGTGCATTATTTAAAGAATCAAAACTCAAATGTAATAATTACACCTATAAATGAGGGGTAGAACCGTGTGTCAGGTAAGTTTGAAAATAAGCACAGCAATGATAATAGCTATATGACAAGGATAAAAGACTAATCTATATGTGTCAGAAGAAGTTTGAAAATATGCAATGCATATTTCAAAAAAATACGGCTAAATTTTTTTTTTTTGATTTTTTTTTTGAATTTTTTTTTTTATAAACAAGAAGAAAAAGGAAAAATAAAATAAAATAAAACACTTACAGGAGGTGTGATTATGGCTCACTTTTTCCTCTGGTTTTACGTCCAGGAACTGCTTGAATGCTCTTTATAGGCCGATGGACGGCTTCCCATCCAATTTTCTTAAAAATTGGCAAACTGGGTCTTTTTGAGTCAGATTCCCAAGACTATAACGCTTATGTTCATCTTGGAATATTGGCCATAAATCGAGAAGTACTCTCTGCACATCTCGACTAGGATGTGTCTCAAGAGTCAATAGAATGTTATCTAAAGACTCCTTACTCATGCCATCCTTAATGAAGTGAATTTTATCAAGTCGATTTATAGACGCCATTCCAATTGATCTGCATTTTGTGTTACAGGTCCATCTTGCACATTTATAGCAAACTTGTAACCTTTTTGCTCTTCTCTTTTTTGCATATGAACTTTTGCCTAGCCCTGGCATATATGAAACAAGAGCATCAGAAAATTCCCCTATGATTCGGACCTTTGCTTTGATTATCCAGCGTATATCCGCAGGGATGCCTTTGTGCATAAGCATCCTTAACCTCTCAAACCTTGCACAATAAATGTTAGTTAAAGCATTTTGAGGGAGAGAAGGGAATCGCTTGCGGAGGTTGACAAGCTGATTATCCATTTTGAAAGAAAGAAGAAAAACAAATTGAGTAAAATTATATACAAATTTTAGTGTTTGTGGGTAACTGAAGGGACCGAAAAGATTTTCCACGAGTACCGTTATCCGCCATTTAACCGGTGAAAAATCATCTCACAATGAAAATTAAACAAAATTAAGACAGAAAAAATCAAACTCGATAGATTTTCTCGCCGGGCACCGATTTTCTGTCTTGATTCCTGTTATTGCAAATAAGTCAAAGTTGAAAGATGAAAGAGTTAGAAAACTTGGGTTGCCTCCCAAGAAGCGCTACTTTTAATGTCCTTAGCCAGCGTGATTGAAGATTTTGCACGAGCGATGGGTCCTCCCCAATAATGATTCAATTTCTGGCAATTGACATTAATCGTGGCTTTTTCTTTTTTTTTTTTTTTTTCAACACAGTAGTGATCAATCGTGGTAGAGGGCATCCTGCAGTTGAACTTCCCCCACGAGGTTCTCTTGAGCTCCTTCATAAAAATTTTTGAGGCGGTGACCATTAACTTTGAACACTTTGTTGGTGGCTTCAATCTTAATTTCCACTGCACCATGAGGAAAAATGTTAGTGACAACAAACGGACCGTCCCACCTAGACCTTAATTTACCAGGCATCAACTTAAGGCGAGAATTAAACAAGAGAACTTTTTGCCCAACTGAAAACTCCTTCCGAAGAATAAACTTATCATGGAAGGCTTTGGTCTTTTCTTTGTAGAGTCGGGAGCTCTCATAGGCATCTAGGCGGATCTCTTCCAATTCCTCAGAATCGCAACTTCCACTCTATGCCAGCTTCGGCCAAATTCATGTTGCATTGCTTCACAGCCCAATATGCTTTGTGCTCAATTTCTACTGGCAAGTGGCATGCCTTACCATAGACTATCCGATATGGAGACATCCCGATTGGAGTTTTGTAAGCGGTCCGGTAAGCCCAAAGAGCATCCTCAAGCCTTATGCTCCAATCCTTCCGATTAGGTTGGACTGTTTTTTCAAGTATGCGCTTGATCTCTCTATTGGAGACCTTGGCTTGACCATTAGTCTGGGGATGGTAAGGTGTAGAAACTTTATACAACACGCCATATTTCCTCATCAATCCCTCCATGCTCCGGTTACAGAAATGGGTGCCTTGATCACTGATGATAGCTCTCGGGATTCCAAACCTGCAGAAAATCTGTGATCTAACAAAATTCACAACAACTTTGGAATCATCAGTCCGAGTGGCTTTAGCCTCCACCCATTTTGATACATAATCAACAGCTAGCAAAATGTAAACATAACCAAAGGAAACAGGAAAAGGTCCCATGAAATCAATACCCCATACGTCAAAGATTTCACAATACAGTAGAGGTTGCTGGGGCATCTCATTCCTGCGAGAAATGTTCCCTGTTCTCTGACACTGTTCACAAGACTTACAGAACAAATATGCATCATGAAACAAGGTAGGCCAATATAAACCGGAGTCTAAAACTTTCCTAGGCATGCGTTGAGGCCCAAAATGTCCACCACATGCAAATGCATGACAAAAGCTAAGAACAGAATGAAACTCTTGATTAGGCACACATCGCCTAATAATTTGGTCACTACAAAATCGCCACAGATATGGATCATCCCACACATAATATTTTGATTCACTCTTAAGTTTATAAATTTGTGCACGAGTGAAATGTGAGGGAAAAACTGTAGCAACCAAGAAATTTACCATATCAGCAAATCAAGGGAAGGTGTTCTTACCTTGCAGCTGCATAAGCTGCTCATCTGGGAAGGAATCCCGCATGTGGAAGCGGATCTCAAGCCCTTTCAATACGGCTCAAATGATCTCGCCACTAGGTTCTCTCGCTCCACTCTTGTCACGGATCTCTATGTGAAACTCTTGGAGCGAGCATCCATCTTATTAGTCGGGCTTTGCCTCCGGCTTCTTCAAAAGGAACTTCAGAGTCGCATGATCGCAAACACAACAACCTTAGAACCAAGCAAATATGATCTAAACTTATCCAAAGCAAAAACAATGGCTAAAAGTTCTTTTTCGCTTGTGGTATAGTTGGCCACGAGCAAAGATCTAGAGTTACGAAGCATAGTATATCACATGAGAAGCTTTCCCAACTCTCTGTGCCAAGACTGCTCCTACTGCATAGTTAGAAGCATCACACATTAACTCAAATGGCAATGTCCAGTCAGGTGGCTGGATGATGGGGGTACTGGTCAAGGCCTGCTTCAAGTGGTTGAAAGTCGCCTTGCACTTATCATCAAAATTAAACTCTACATCTTTCTGCAGTAAGTGGGAAAGTGGAAGAGCAATATTGCTGAAGTCGGCAATGAAGCGCCTGTAGAAACCTGCATGACCAAGAAAAGAACGCACTTCCCGCACGCATGTGGGGTAAGATAGACAAGTAATTACATCAATCTTGGCAGGATCTACCTCAATGCCCTTACTTGGATACTACATGGCCTAAAACTATACCCTGCTCTACCATAAAATGGCATTTCTCAAAATTTAGCACAAGGTTAGTCTCAATGCATCTTTGCAAAGTACTCTAGATAGGCTAGCTAAACATGAATCAAAAGAAGAACCATAGACAAGTGAAGTCATCCATAAATACCTCCATGCACTCCTCTAAGAAATCGAAAATATGCTCACCATGCACCGAAGGTACCAGGGCATTGCGCAGGGCCGAAGGGCATCCGTCTGTAAGCAAAGGTGCCGAAGGGACAAGTAAATGTGGTCTACTCCTGATCCTCCCGGCAATGTGGATTTGGAAGTATCCAAAGTGTAGCCATCTAAAAGCAATAATGGAACTTACCAGCCCAACCGTCTAAAGATCTCGATCAATGAACGGAAGGGGGTAATGATCTTTCCGAGTGCCTTGGTTGAGACGCCTCGTAGTCAATGCGCTCTCCACTATTCTCTGCACTCGGGTTGGAATGAGCTCATTCTTCTGGTTGGCCACGACAGTCACCCCGGATTTCTTTGGAACTACTTGCACCGGGCTCACCCACTTGCTGTCAGAAATGGGATAGATAATGCCAGCCTGCAGTAGCTTGGTCACTTCCTTTTTCACCACATCTAGAATGAGAGGATTCAGTCTCCACTGGGGTTGTCTCACTGGTTTAGTTTCCTCCTCAAGTAATATCCTGTGCATGCATGTGGAGGGGTTAATACCAGGAATGTCTGCAAGCTTCCAACCAATTGCCCTTTTGTGTTGCTTCAAGACTTCCAATAATCTGGTTTCTTGCTCAGGTTGGAGGTGTTTGGCCATTATCACTGGGAGCTTCTCATCCTTTTCCAAGAATGCATACTTCAAATGCTCGGGCAAGGGCTTAAGTTCAATGGAGGGTGGTTGCTGGACTGATGGTACTAGTTTTGGAACCGAAACTAAATCTGCTAAATTCTCAACAGTTGCACCTGTACCTGCAAGCTGTGCACAATCTTGCAAAACAACATCATCATATCCTATGGAATCAAAAGAATCACACTTATCAGCAGGATGAATGATAACATCATTAATAACAACATCATTGCCATTAATAACAGAAACAGAATCATCAATGTCAGCAGAATTAACAACAGCACATGATAAGTATGTAGAAATCTCAGCACAGGCTGCACACATTGCAGTGGGTTTACAACCAAAAAGTCTGAAGCAAGCAGAACAAGTATCACAAGCTATGCTATCAGTGTATCCTACAATTTCAGGAAACTCTGCCAACATATCAGCATGCATATCATCAACCAGTAAATCAATGACATCAAAATGAAAAACAGAATGATCCTCTAAAGGGTATTTCATGGCATCAAAAATGTTAAACTGAATGATATCATCACCAAATTCCATGGAAAGGGTACCAGCATGCACATCAATCTTAGTTTTAGCAGTTTTCAAAAATGGCCTACCTAAGATCAATGGGGTGGGGAAGAGGCGATTCATCTTCCATATTCAACACATAAAAATCACCGGGAATATTAAATTATTTACCCGAACCGTAACATCTTCCAACACTTCCTGTAGGTTGAGCAAAGGTTTCGGTTTGCTAACTGAATGACAATGCCAGTGGATTTTAGCTCTCCCATATGCAATGAAGTGTAAACTGACTTTGGCATTACATTGATGGAGGCTCCCAAGTCTAGCAAGGCATGAGTGAACTGTTGGTGCCCTATGGTGCAAGGGATGGTAAAAGTGCCTGGATCCTTGCATTTGGGAGGCAGGTTGGGCGAATCAAAGCAGAGACATTTCTCCCCATACTCACTTTTTCAGTGCCCTTTAGCTTCCTCTTATGGGTGCACATCTCTTTCAAGAACTTGGCATACTTGGGGATTTGTTTAATTGCCTCCAAGAGAGGTATATTCACCTCAACCTTCTGAAAAGTCTCCATAATTTCCTTATCCAAGTCAGTTTCAACCATATGCCTCGGCTGTATCATTCGGTTGGGAAAAGGAAGAGGAATGTTGGAAGCTGACTTTTGTGGATGTTCACTTTTCTGCTTTACTGAATTTTCTGTCAACTGCTGGTTTGATCTGACTTTCTGCTTGGATGTTGTAGGATCATTTGCTGCTGAATCTGCTACAGCATCTTGTTTTTCTGGGTCAATGGTAGAATCTGGAATTATCTGCTGCATCTTGGTCCATTGATTTGCCTACCACTGCGCAAAGCTATAGCACTAACATTGCCTCTTGGGTTTGGAGTGGTTTGAGAGGGTAATTGGCCAGAACCTTGTGACTTTAATTCATGAATAGATGTGGCAAGTTGGCCAATTTGAGTCTCCAAGTTCTGAATGGTGGTTTCAGTTCTCTGTTGAAACTGGATGTTATTGGTGGCTAACTGTTTCACCAAATCCTCCAATGAGGGCTCAGATTTTGTGGCTACAGGACCTTGCTGTTGGAATGGTGATCTACTTGGTCCAAAGATGTGGTCGAAACTCGATTTGTCCTTGCTTGCTTCGGAATGGTGGTCTATCTTGGTTTGGTGGTCGCCGATTTGATGCATTCCCATATCTCGATTGGGATGGTCCCTCCACCAAGGTTGTAAGTGTTGGAGAATGGATCATATTTACGTTGTTGCTTCTTTGATGGAATTGTGGCTTCCCAGAAATATACCAATTGCGACCTACGATTGGTCTTGAAACTCGTAATCATCTTGCAATGTGGGGCACGCATCTGTGGGGTGAGAGGAACTAGAACATATGCTACAAACTCTTGCAGGGGTTTGCACACGTGGTTCGTGGTTGTCCTATTGCCATCCTGTCTAACCAAAGAAGTGAGCTCATCCAATCTATGTTCCACCCTTTGTTGATCAAAGATGTGAAGAGGTATTAACTTCATTGACTACTGGTTGCGGACCCATTCGAGTACCAAATTGCCGAGAATTTGCCGCCATGTTTGCAATTAAGTTTACGGCGTGTTGGAGTTTTATCTACCAATGCTCCACCACTTGCAAAGATCAATCATACTCCTTTCCATTGGCATCAATCCTTCATAGAAGTATTGGATCAGTAGTTGATCACTAATTTGATGGTGTGGGCAGCTTGAGCACAATTTCTTGAATCTCTCCGAATACTCATGGAGAGTTTCACCACTGATTTGCCTTATGCCACAAATATCTTTCCTTATTGCAGCAGTTCTTGATGCAGGAAAGAACTTCTCCAGAAATAATCTTTTCATGTCATTCCAAGAAGTGATGGTAGCAGGTTGTAAGTAATACAACCAATCCTTAGCAGCACCATCCAAAGAGAAAGGAAAGGCCCTTAGCTTGATGTGATCTTCAGCTATTCCATGAGGTTTCATGGTGGAGCAGACAACATGGAACTCCTTCAAATGCTTATGTGGATCTTCACCTACAAGACCATGAAACTTGGGCAGCAAGTGTATCAATCCAGATTTCAACTCAAAATCAACATTAAGTTCAGGATATTGAATGCACAAAGGTTGATAATTCACATCAAAGTGTACCAATTCCTTAAGGGTCCTATTGTTATAGTCAGCCATAGTAAAATCAGCAGACTCAGTATCAGACACTGAAGTACTAACAGAAGCAGACTCAACAGGATTAAAAGAGTCAACAAGATTAGGTGCAATGTCAAGTTCAAGCCCAATTCCAGAAGTAATTCTATTAGCTCTATGAATGCTACTACCAGTCCTATGAATTCTATGAAGTGTATGAAATGTTCTATCAATTTCAGGATCAAATGAATGCAAGGTACCAGGATCAGATCTAGCCATACAGCATGCAGTTCATAAGAAGGTATTAGAAAAGCAATAACAACTAAAACAAATACTCCAAAAAATTAAACAAAAATAAAAAACAGTATCAAATGAATTTTAAAAATTATGGAACCACCACAGGATAAAATCTACACACAAATGCTATCCAACAAAATAATAAAAAATATTAAAAAAATTGAAAAAGTGGTCTAAACGATGGAATTTGGCAAAAATAAGGGTGACCTCACTGTTAACAGTGAGCCTTTCTTAGAATAATATTTTCCATTTGTGTACCAAAATTCAGATCAATCAGAGATGCCCGAACCAAAATTCTTGACACAATGCCCTTTATCCAATTTCAGCCGAATCCCACTTGAAAAAGCTTCAAAAACAAAACAAACACATTTGTTAGAGTTAGATGGGATCTTGAAATGATCAAATAGTTGCCTTGGATCCCCGGCAACGGCGCCAAATTTGACAAGAGGTTGTCGAGACCTATCAAATAAAATAACCAGTTCACAAACTAATTTGTAGTATAGAGAATGAACCGAATCGTCTCTCAAGGATCCAAAAACAAAGATTTAATTAGATCAAGATAATTAGAAAAGGGGGGGGATTTTGTTGTTGATTAACAAGATTAATAAAAGTAGGAGATTCAAAGTTGTAAACAAATCTAAAGAAACAACCAATCCAAGGAAATTTACCGATCTTGAGTTTAACTCATCATTGATCACAAGGAATTCACTTAATTGCTAACCATGTTCTTGGCCTTAGTTCACATCAAGAAGCCTTAACATGATCCAAGAATTCTTTACTAGATAAGCATCTAGGATTTGATTAACCAAGGTTAGATAAAGTAAGCACCATCCAACATAGATTAACTTAAGATCTAGAATTTAACCAAGTTAAACAATCTATCAAAAAGCTTTAATATATTGTTTAATCTTTATGATCCTCTTTGAATACATGATAATAAAGCTATTACCACATCAACATCTAAATCAAATTAAGCAATTTAATCTAGATAAAAATCAAAAGAGGAAGAAGAGAAACTTGAATAACAATTAAGCAATATGAACAAGCAAAACAAGATCTCCAAATTAAACAACAAGATGGCTAATCCCTTGGATTGATTATGAGAGCCTAGCCTTCCATGGATGGGAAGGAAGAACTCAGAATTTAAAGAACAAAAACGAAATTGCAAAGAGAATGGAGAAGAAGAGAAAGAAAACTCTCACAAATACTTAAACTTTCTTGAAACTTACTTCCAAATTGAATGCCTCTAATACAAAGAGGTTAGGTCTATTTATACTAATCCTAGAAGCTAATTTGTACATGTACATAATCTGAATACAATCTATAAGAATATGAAAATTGTCAAAAATGGAAGCTTGATGCATGGTTGGTGGCTTGGTGCATGGTAGGTGGGTTGGTGTATGGTTGGTGGCTTTTAGTCAACAACTCTTATCCGACTTCTGGCTCCAAATTCATCACCTAGACCGTGCATTTTGGCTTGGATGTCTTCATCAAAGTTGTATCCAGTTGTCTCTTTGAAAATCTCCAATTTGAATCATGTCATTTGGACTTTTAGAACTCCAGAAATGCCAAAAACACTGCACCTACCTCAAGTTAGGTTGGAAGAACGTGTTTCCAAATTCAGACCAAATTGTAGCTTCAGAAGCATGCCTAAAACGACATCTATTGACAAAATGGTCTTCAGTGAAGTTGGAGATATGGGTCTTATCTTTCAAATGACCAAGTTTCAGCCCAAGAGGAGATCTATAACCCAATATATAGTCCAATATGTGCATACTGCCCAGATGGTTCCGTGACAGCAAACTCACTCTGTATTGCAAGGCTATTTTGGGCCCTTAGAATTCCGATCCAGCTCTTGAGTTCTTCATGAAACTTGTAGATCCTTGTCTTAGCTTTCCAAAGACACCAAGATCACCTCAATTGGATCACTGAGTCCCAAGTTATGGCCTAACAAAGGAAGAAAGGTCAAAATGCATCAAAATCCGAAAATTATCCAATATTTACATTAAAACCGAATGAAGCCCAACAACATTAAACTCATCTAAAATACTAATATTGGGCACAATAAACATCTAATGAAGCCTAATACAAAGCTAACATAAGTGTCTCAAATTGATTGATCAGATACCCACAAACATGTAATACTTTATTTAATCAATTCACTAATTTTTAAATATGAGCATTGTATCAAATATAAACCATAATTAATAAGTCAAGTATGCTTAACAAGGAATAGTTGAATCAAACCAATTGAGAATAAAGTGTAGCATAATCATACTTTAATCAAAAATAGGCATGTTCAAATTGAGTAAAATTCCTCACAAGTGACACTTAAATCACCCAAGGTGTTTAGGTTAACTGTTTGCGCTCAACTCAGTCAAATTATGAAAGTATTTTACCATAAGCTTGCATATACATCAATTCTCCACTACTTAAATCAAATAAATTGCAAAAATCACGAGGTCTTTCAAAAAGGTTTTAATGGGGCTATAAGGTGAAGGAAAGGAACAATATGGATAATAGCAGGTTAAAACCAAAGAGAATAAAAGAGCATTAGGGAGTAACTTAAGTAAAAAGCATAAAATTTTACCCAAAACCATAAAATGTTCATTCTCTTCACACATTCCTTCCCTTTTCTATTCTTTTCTTTTACAACCTTTTGGCTTTATTTTCATTTTATTTTTATTTTTATACCAAACATTTCACATCAGCACACCAATTCCCCTACACTTAAATCAATGCAAACAAAAGAGCTTCTCCAGTTGGAAAATCAATGCTCTCCTATTTCTTAAGGTGAGGTAAAACATGGTTTTTCACTCAAGGCTTGTAATGAGCTAAGAACAAAGAATGGGTAAGTAGGCTCAAAGGGGGTTAACAATAGGATAAATGCAAGGTAGGTTTATTTGGCCAAAGCAGCTAAGTCAAGAAAAATGCCTCTGTTATTTTCATTCAACATACAGACTAATGTAATCTCAAATCAATTCAATGCAAGTTCTAGAAAATAAATTCATAATTGACATCACTCATGAAAGAAAATAAACCAAGTGTAAGTATCAAACTTGGAAAAGCCCAAAACTCACAAAGGTATGGAACATTCACTCAATTCAACCACGCTCTCTTCCTAATATCCACAGTCATAAATACATGTATATCATGAAAATGATTCAACTATAAATTGTTTTGCATACTTTATCATCAATTAAGCTCAGATTCAGCACATGCTTGCATCAAAATTAATTGAAAATATCAAAATGAATTTTTTTTACATGCAAGAACAAAATGATTTAAGACCTACAATGAAATGCAAGTTAAGATGCGTCTGAAGAGCAAAATTACTCCTTACTCTGCCATCATAAATCTAATAAGTTAGTAACAATAAAGATTAGCTTAGTTTTTTTTTTTTACTAAACTATGTAGATGGCAATGTCAACTATCCCTCCCCCCAACTAATTTAAGACATTGTCCCCAATGTCAAAATAAAGATAGGTAGAGTGTAGAAGATCTTACCAGAAAACTGTAAATCGAACCTGAAATAAGAAAAATTACAAAAAAAAAACAAAAATCATAAGAGAAAACAAAAATTCTTAAGGACAAAGTCAAATTAAGTTTTTGCTTTTTGCTGCTGCTGCCTTGTTCCCAATTCAGTGGAGTCATTGTTGGATGAAGTTGTGGTACAAATTCATGTAGTTGATCGAGCAATTGTTCAGTGGTTGTAGCAATTACAAGAGTTTGACTTGTCGCTTGTGAGATGAACCTTTGTTCCATAGTATGATCAAGAAAAGAAAACAAACTGTCATAAAAACCAGTAACATTTAATATACCAATGGGTTTTTGGTGAAAGTTCAGCTGTGATCAGGATGCAATTTGGAAGATCTCTTCCAAAGTTCCAAAACCACTAGGTAGGGAAATAAAGGCATCAGCATTTGCATCATAATGTTCATGCGTTGGTGCATGCATGATACCATTACTTCATCCTCTATTGTTTTTCTAGTGGGATTGCCAATAGCTAAAGGACTAAGAATGACACCAAAGACTTTGTCACCTCCTAAATGTGTAGCAGTGGTTACACAACCCAATAACCCAAGACTACCTCCTCTATAAACTAAATGGATTTCTCTCTCAACTAGCACTCGACCAAGATGGTTTGCAATTTTTACAAACTCTTTATCTTTTCCAAGATTAGATCCACAAAAGACACAACCACTTTTGATCCGACGAACTGAAGTGACCTCCAATTTTTTTTTGTACTCTCACCTTATCAATGATCTGAAGAAGTCAAAGTGCATTATTTAAAGGAATCAAAATTCAAATGTAATAATTACACCTATAAAGGAGGGGTAGATCCATGTGTCAGGTAAGTTTGAAAATAAGCACAACCATGGTAATAGCTATATGACAAGGATAAGAGACTAATCTATATGTGTCAGAAGAAGTTTGAAAATACGCAACGCATATTTCAAAAAAAATATGGCTAAATTTTTTTTAATTAATTTTTTTTATGAACAAGAAGAAAAATAAAAATAATACTTACAGGATGAGTGATTGTGGCTCACATTTTCCTCTGGTTTTAAGTCCAGTAACGGCTTGAATGCTTTCTATGGGCAGATGGTTGGCTTCCCATCCAATTTTCTTAAAAATTAGCAAACAGGGTCTTTTTAAGTCAGATTCCTGAGACTATAACGCTCATGTTCATGTTAAAATATTGGCCATAAATCCACAAGTACTCTTTGCACATTTCCACTAGGATGCATCTCAAGACTCAATAGAATGTTATCTAAAGACTCCTTACTCATGTCATCCTTAATAAGTGAATTTTATCAAGTCGATTTATAAATCTCATTCCAATTGATCTGCATTTTGTGTTACAGGTCCATCTTGCACATTTATAGCAGACTCGTAACCTTTTTGCTCTTCTTTTCTTTGCATATGAACTTTTGCCTAGCCCTGACATATATGAAACAAGAGCGTCAGAAAATTCCCCTGTTATTCGGACCTTTGCTTTGATTAACCAACGTATATCGGCAGGGATGCCTTTGTGCATAAGCATCCTTAATCTCTCAAACCTTGCACAATAAATGTTAGTTAAAGCATTTTGAGGGAGAGAAGGGAATCCCTTGCGGAGGTTAACAAGCTAGTTATCCATTTTGAAAGAAAAAAAAAATTGATTAAAATTTTATACATATTTCAGTGTTTGTGGGTAACTGAAGGGACCGAAATAGATTTTCACGAAGTACCGTTATCTTAGCCGGTAAAAAATCATCTGCAATGAAAAACAAACAAAATTAAGATAGAAAAATCAAACTTTGATAGATTTTATGGCTTGGCATCGATTTCTTGTCTCTATTCCTGTAATTTCAAAATAAGTCAAAGTTTGAAAGATGAAAGAGTTAGAAAACTTGGGTTGCCTCCCAAGATGCGCTATTTTTAATGTCATCAGCCAGCGTGATTGAAGATTTTGCACGATCGATGGGTCCTCCCCAATAATGATTCAATCTCTGACCATTAACCTTAAACGTGGCTTGAGTTTTTTTTTTCAACAAAGTAGTTATCAATCATGGTAGAGGGCCTCCTGTAGTTGAACCTCCTCCAGGAGGTTCTCATGAGCTCCTTCATAAAAATTCTTGAGGCGATGACCATTGACTTTGAACACTTTGTTGGTGGCCTCACTCTTAATTTCCACTGCACCATGAGGAAAAATGTTAGTAACAAAAAACGGACCAAGCCACCTAAAACAAAGCTTACCGGGCATAAGTTTGATGCGAGAGTTATAGAGAAGGACTTTTTGACCAATGGTGAACTCCTTTCGTACCAACATTTTGTCATGAAGGAGTTTGGTCTTCTCCTTGTAGATCCGGGAGTTCTTATACGCCTCTAATCAAAGCTCCTCAAGTTCCTGAAGTTGGATCTTCCTTTGGGATCCGGCTTGACTCAAGTCAAGGTTACACTGCTTCACCGCCCAATAGGATTTATGCTCAATTTCCACCGGAAGGTGACACGTCTTCCCAAAAATAATCCGGTACGGGGACATCTCTATCGATGTCTTGTAGGCAGTTCGGTAAGCCCACATAACATCCTCAAGTCTCAAGCTCCAGTCCTTCCTATTAGGTTGGACTGTCTTCTCTAGTATGTGCTTGATCTCTCGATTTGAGACCTCGGCTTGCCCGTTTGTCTGGGGGTGATAAGGTGTAGAAACCTAGTGCAACACGCTGTACTTTCTCATCAAAGCCTCTATTCTTTGGTTACAAAAATGTGAACCCTGATCACTGATAATGGCCCTCGGGATTCCAAACCTGCAGAAAATTTGTGATCTAACAAAGTCCACAACAACTTTGGAATCATCAGTCCGAGTGGCTTTTGCCTCCACCCATTTGGATACATAATCAACAGCCAACAAAATATAAATAAAACTAAAGGAAACAGGGAAAGGGCCCATGAAATCAATACCCAAACATCAAAGATCTCACAAGACAGCACAGGCTGCTGAGGCATCTCATTCCTGTGTGAAATTGTCCCTGTTCTCTGGCACTGTTCACAAGATTTACAAAACAAATATGCATCATGAAATAGGGTAAGCCAATACAATCCAGAGTCCAAAACCTTCCTAGCTGTTGACTAGAGGTTGTCGAGACCCGTCAAATAAATAAAATTACCGGTTCACAAAATAATTTGTAGTATAGAGCATGAACCAAATCGTCTCTCAAGGATCCAAAAAGAACAAAGATTTAATCAAATCAAGATAGTTAAAAGGGGGTTTTGATGATTTGAAAAGATAATACACTAGTTGAATTAAAGAAATGCAATTAACAAATTAACCAATCCAAGGAAATTTACCGATCTTAAGTTTAATTCATCATTGATCACAAGGAATTCACTTAATTGGTAATCATGTTCTTGGCCTTAGATCACATCAAGACGCCTCAACATGATCCAAGAATCCTCTACTAGATAAGCATCTAGGATTTAATTAACCAAGTTAGATAAAATAAGCATCATCCAAACATAGATTAACTTAAGATCAAGAATTTAACCAAGCTAAACAATCCATCAAAAAACTTTAATAAATTGTTTATTCTATGTGATCCTCTTGAATACATGATAATAAAGCTATTATCACATAAACATCCAAATCAAATTAAGCAATTCAATCTAGATCAAAATTAAAAGTGGAAGAAGAGAAACTTGAATAACAATTAAGCAATATGAACAAGCGAAACAAGATCTCCAAATTAAACATCAAGATGGCTAATCCCTTGGATTGATTATGAGAGTCTAGCCTTCCATGGATGGGAAGGAAGAACTCAGAAATAAAAGAACAAAAACGAAATTGTAAAGAAAATGAAGAAGAAGAGAAAGAAAACTCTCACAAATACTCAAACTTTCTTCAAACTTACTTCAAATTGAATCTCTCTAATACAAAGAGATTGGCTCTATTTATACTAATCCTAGAAGCCAATTTGTACATGTACATAATCTGAATACAAGCTATAAAAACATGCAAATTGTCAAATATGGAAGCTTGATGCATGGTTGGTGGCTTGGTGCATGGTAGGTGGGTTGGTGTATGGTTGGTGGCTTTTAGTCAACAACTCTTATCTGACTTCTGGCTTCATTTTCATCACCTAGACGGTGTATTTTGGCTTGGAGGTCTTCATGAAAGTTGTAGCCAGTTGTCTCCTTGAAATTTTGCAATTGGAATCATGCCATTTGGACATTTAGAACTCCAGATATGCTAAACACACTGAACCTACCTCATGTTAGGTTGGTAGAACGTGTTTCCAAATTCAAACCAACTTGTAGCTTCATTATCATGCCTAAAATGACATATATTGACTAAATAGTCTTCAGTGAAGTTGGAGATATGGGTTTTATCTTTCCAATGGCCAAGTTTCAGCCCAAGAGGAGGCCTATAACTCACTATGTAGTCCAATATGTACACACTGCCCAGATTTTCGTGACAGCAAACCCACTCTGCATTCAGGGATATTTTGGACCCTTAGAAGTCCGATCCAGCTCTTGAGGTCTGCATGAAACTTGTAGAGCATTGTCTTATCTTTCCAAAGACACCAAGATCACCTCAAATGGATCACCAAGTCCCAAGTTATGGCCTAACCAAGGAAGAAAGGTCAAAATGCATCAAAATCCAAAAATTATTCAATATTTGCATTAAAGCCGAATGAAGCCCAACAACATTAAACTCATCTAAAATTCTAATATTGGGCACAATAAACATCTAATAAAGCCTAATACAAAACTAACATAAGTGTCTCAAATTGATTGATCAAATTCGGGGACACTTAAGCTTTTGCACTCCTGGGCAAAACACATAAGAACAAAAACTAAAGAAAAACAAGAAACATCATATTATTAAACTAAAAACATAAAAACTGATTATACCTAATCTAATCCATTTTCGTAGGAAAACACGATGGCACTTAGCATGTGCCACAAGCCTTTAAACCCCTAAGTGTCCCTAGTGGACGAGTTATAGTCTCGTGAGGGTTTACCAAGATGATACCCACAAACATGTAATACTTTATTTAATCAATTCAACTAATTTTTAAATACAAGTATTGTATCAAATATAAACTATAATTAATAAGTTAAGTATGCTTAACAAAGAATAGTTGAATCAAACCATTTAAGAATAAAGTATAACATAATCATGCTTTAATTAGAAATAGGCATGTTCAAATTGAGTAAAATTCCTCACAAGTGACACTCAAATCACACAAGGTGTTTAGGTTAACTGTTTACGCTCAACTCAGTCAAACTATGAAAGTATTTTACCATAGACTTGCATATGCATCAATTCTCCACTACTTAGATCAAATAAAGTGCAAAAATCAAGAGGTCTTTCAAAAAGGTTGTAATGGAACTTATAAGGTAAAGGAAGGAAACAATATGGATAATAGCAGGTTAAAACCGAAGAGAATAAAAGAGCATTGAGGAGTAACTCAAGTAGAAAGAATAAAATTTTTACCAAAAACCATAAAATGCTCATTCTCTTCGCACATTCCTTCCTTTTTCTATTCTTTTATTTTTCTTTCTTTTTTTCTCTCTTTTTTTTGTTTTTGTTTTTTGTTTTTTTTTTTTGTAACAAGCATTTCGTATCAGTACACCAATTCCCCCACACTTAAATCATTGCAAGCAAAAGAACTCCTCCAATAAGAAAATCAATGCTCTCCCATTCCCTAAGGTAAGGTAAAACATGGTTTTTCACTCAAAGCTTGTAATGAGCTAAGAACAAAGAATAGGCAAATAGGCTCAAAGGGAGTTAATATTTGGATAAATGCAAGGTAGGTTTATTTGGCCAAAGCAGCTAAGTCAAGAAAAAATGTCTCTGTCATTTTCATGCAACATATAGACCAATGTAATCTCAAATCGATTCAATGTAAGTTCTAGAAAATAAATTCATAATTGACATCACTCATGAAAGAAAATAAACCAAGTGTAAGTATCAAACTTGGAAATGCCCAAAACTCACAAAGGTATGGAACATTCACTCAATTCAACCATGCCTTCTTCCTAATATCCACAATCATATACACATGTATATCATGAAAATGATTCAACTATAAACTGTTTTGCATACTTTTATTATCAATTAAGCTCAGATTCAGCACATGCTTGCATCAAAATTAATTGAAAAGATCAAAATGAAATTTTTTATTTTAATTTTTTAATATTTTTTTTAATATGCAAGAACAAAATAATCTAAGACATACTATGAAATGCAAGTTAAGATGCGTCTCAAGAGCAAAACTACTCCTTACTCTGTCATCATACATCTAATAAGCTAGTAACAATAAAGATTAGCTGGTTAGTTTTTTTTTTATAACTAAACTATGTACATGGTATTGTCAACTATACCTCCCCCCAACTAATTTAAGACATTGTCCCCAATGTCAAAATAAAGATAGGTAGAGTGTAGAAGATCTTACCAGAATACTGCAAATCAAGCCTGAAATATAAAAAAATTACAAAAAAAACTAAAACCATAACTAAAAACAAAAATTTACAAAGACAAAGTCAAATCAAGTTTTTGCTTTTTGCTGCTGCTGCCTTGTTCCCAATTCAGTGGAGCCATTGCTGGATCACGTTGTGGTACAAATTCGTTGAGTTGATCTAGCAATTGTTCAGGAGTTGCAGCAGTTACAAGACTTTGACGTGTCGCTTGTGAGATGAACCTTTTTTCTACAGCATGATCAATAAAACAAAACAAACTGTCATAAAAACCATTAACATTTAATATACCTATGGGTTTTTTGTGAAAGTTCTCATTGTGACTGTGATGTAATTTGGAAAAGCTCTTCCAAAGTTCCAAAACCACCAGGTTGGGCAATAAAGGCATCAGCATTTGCTATCATAATGTTCATGCGTTGGTGCATGCAAAATACCATTACTTCATCCCCTAATGTTTTTCCAATGGGCTTGCTGATAGATAAAGGACTGGGAATGACACCAAGGACTTTGCCACCTCCTAAATGTGCTGCAGTTGCTACACAACCCATTGACCCAAGACTACCTCCTCCGTAAACTAAATGGATTTCTCTCTCAGCTAGCACTCGACCAAGATGGTTTGCAATATTTACAAACTCTTTATCTTTCCCAGGATTAGATCCACAAAAGACACAAATACTCTTGATCCGACGAACTGAAGTGACTTCCATTTTCTCTCTTTCTTTTTCTTTGTTTTTTGTACTCTCACCTTATCAATGATCTGAAGAGAGCAAAGTGTAATATTTAAAGGCATCAAAACTCAAAGGTAATAATTACACCTATAAAGGAGGGGTAGATCTGTGTGTCAGGTAAGTTTGAAAATAAGTACAACAATGATAATAGCTATATGACAATGATAAAAGACTAATCTATATGTGTCAGAAGAAGTTTGAAAATATGCAACGCATATTTCAAAAGAATATGGCTACTTTTGATTTGATTTTTTGATTTTTTGATTTTTTTTTTATTTTTTTTAATAAACAAGAAGAAAAAAGAAAAATAAAAAATAAAAAATAATACTTACAGGAGGTGTGATTGTGGCTCACATTTTCCTCTGGTTTTACATCCAGTAACGGCTTAAATGCTCTCTATGGGCCGATGGTCGGGTTCCTATCTAATTTTCTTAAAAATTGGCAAACAGGGCCTTTTTGAGTCAAATTCCCGAGACTATAACGCTCATGTTCATCTTTGAATATTGGCCATAAATCGAGAAGTACTCTTTGCACATCTCCACTAGGATGCGTCTTAAGAGTCAATAGAATGTTATCTAAAAACTCCTTACTCATGCCATCTTTAATGAAGTTAATTTTATCATCTTGGTTTATAGACGTCATTCCAATTGATTTGCATTTTGTGTTACAGGTCCATCTTGCACATTTATAGCAGACCCGTAACCTTTTTGCTCTTCTTTTCTTGGCATATAAACTTTTACCTAGCCCTGGCATATATGAAATAAGAGCGTCAGAAAATTCACCTCTGAGTCGGACCATTGCTTCAATCAACCAGCGTATATCCGCAGGGATGCCTTTGTGCATAAGCATCCTTAATCTCTCAAACCTTGCACAATAAATGTTAGTTAAAGCATTTTGAGGGAAAGAAGGGATTTGCTTGCGGAGGTTAAAAAGCTGATTATCCATTTTGAAATAAAGAAGAAAGAGAGAAAAAAAATTGAGTAAAATTATATACAGATTTCAGTGTTTGTGGGTAACTGAAGGGACCGAAAAAGATTTTCACGGAGTACCGTTATCCGCCATTTAACCAGTGAAAAATCATCTATCAAAGAAAAACAAACAAAATAAAGACAGAAAAATCAAACTTTGATAGATTTTCTCACTTAGCAACGTTTTTTCTGTCTCGATTTCTGTGATAGCAAATAAGTCAATGTTAGAAAGATGACAGAGTTAGAAAACTTGGGATGCCGCCCAAAAAGCGTTACTTTTAACGTCTTCAACCAGCGTGATTGAAGATTTTTCACGATTGATGGGTCCTCCCCAATAATGATTCAGTTTCTGGCCATTGACCTTAAACGTGGCTTTTTTTTTTTCTTTTTCAACAAAGATTTATATAGAAAACAGAAAATAAAAATAGCAGACAAAACAAAAAATAAAAACAGAAACAAAAAATAATAATAATAAAAGACAAAGTTCAGCAGAACAGCAAAACAAAAGCAGAAATAGAAACAGACAACACAAACAGCAGAAACAATAACAACAGAAAAGAGTAAATTGTAACAGTCAAATAAAAACAAAAACAATATTAAAAACAATAGCAAAACCGTAAAAACAAAAGGAAAACAACAACTAGAAAAATGAAATAAAAGTGTGGAAAGAAAACTCCCTATGGATAGCAGAAGAATTAACGTTCCAACAGCCACACCATAGCCAGTGTAATGGATCACCACATCCAAGATCAAAGGGTTCAGTATCTTCCGGGGTTGCTTTACTGGTTTAGCTCCATCTTCAAGTAAAATCCTACGCATGCAAATGGAATGGCTAACGCTAGGAATGTTTGCAAGTATGATGGCTCTTTGATTCTCCTTTAAAATTTGCAGCAACTTCTCCTCCTCATCAGTAAGGAGGTTCTTAGCCACATTGAACTCCAATTTTGGTGGCTTCACTACTTCTGCAGATTGAATTGCTGCATTATCTGTTGAAAAAGATTCATCATGTCTCAAAAAGGCAACAATCTCAGCACATGCATTACACAACATATCACCATCACAACCAGTACAACAAACAGAATCATCAAAATCAGTAAAACTAGTAAATTAAGCACACAAATCATCAATTGGTTTTTTTTCATCAATGATCTCATGTTTTGCAGAAATTGATTTCTGCATCTGTTGCTTGCTCAACTGACTCAATGAGGATGTAAGTTGACCAACTTGGGTCTCCAAGTTCTGTACTATAGCTTCTGTTCTCTGCTGGAATTGGATGTTGTTCTGAGCCAATTGTTTCACCAAATCCTCTAATGTTGGCTCAGATTCCATGCCTATTGGGGCTTGCTGCTGCTGCATAGGCTGCTAGTATAGACTGATTGGTTCAACATAAGGTTCGAACCAAGGATGATCTCCCCAGTCATGGTTATATGTGGTAGAATAAGGATCATATCCAAGCTGTTGGTATTGTGGTTCACCAAGAAATACACCTGTTGCATCAATAGAATGGTCATGAAATACAGAACTATCATCTTGTAATGTGGTGCAAGCATATGTGGGATGATAAGAACTACAGCATATACTACAAAATCTTACAGGTTCTTGCACATGTAACTGATGTTGTTCCACTGCCAACTGCCCTACCAGATAAGCCAGCTCAGCAAGTTTATGCTCCATCAGATTAGTGATCAAACACAAAATCACAAAAATAAGTCTAAATATACACACAAAATAATTACAGAAAACATATCTATAGATTTTTAAAAATTATGGGACTACCACATAGTGAAATCTACACAAAAATTCTATCTAACATGATAATAAAAAATCTTAAAAAATTGAAAAAGTAGTCTAAACGATGGAATTTGGTTAAAATAAGGGTGACCATACTATAAATAGTAAGCCTTTCTCAGAATAACGTTTTCCAGTAGTATACCAAAATTCAAGTCAATCAGAGATACTTTACCGAACCGAAATTCTTGATACAATGCCCTTTACCCAATTTCAGCCGAATTCCACTTGAAAATGCTTTAAAAACAAAACAAACACAATTGTTAGAGTTAGATGAAATGATCAAATAGTTGCCTTTTGATCCCCGGCAACGGCGCCAAATTTGACAAGAGGTTGTCGAGACTCGTCAAATAAATAAAATTACCGGTTCACAAAATAATTTGTAGTATAGAGCATGAACCAAATCGTCTCTCAAGGATCCAAAAAGAACAAAGATTTAATCAAATCAAGATAGTTAAAAGGGGGGTTTTGATGATTTGAAAAGATAATACACTAGTTGAATTAAAGAAATGCAATTAACAAATTAACCAATCCAAGGAAATTTACCGATCTTGAGTTTAATTCATCATTGATTACAAGGAATTCACTTAATTGGTAATCATGTTCTTAGCCTTAGATCACATCAAGACGCCTCAACATGATCCAAAAATCCTCTACTAGATAAGCATCTAGGATTTAATTAACCAAGTTAGATAAAATAAGCACCATCCAAACATAGATTAACTTAAGATCAAGAATTTAACCAAGCTAAACAATCCATCAAAAAGCTTTAATAAATTGTTTATTCTATGTGATCCTCTTGAATACATGATAATAAAGCTATTATCACATAAACATCCAAATCAAATTAAGCAATTCAATCTAGATCAAAATTAAAAGAGGAAGAAGAGAAACTTGAATAACAATTAAGCAATATGAACAAGCGAAACAAGATCTCCAAATTAAACATCAAGATGGCTAATCCCTTGGATTGATTATGAGAGTCTAGCCTTCTATGGATGGGAAGGAAGAACTCAGAAATAAAAGAACAAAAACGAAATTGTAAAGAAAATGAAGAAGAAGAGAAAGAAAACTCTCACAAATACTCAAACTTTCTTCAAACTTACTTCAAATTGAATCTCTCTAATACAAAGAGATTGGCTCTATTTATACTAATCCTAGAAGCCAATTTGTACATGTACATAATCTGAATACAAGCTATAAAAACATGCAAATTTTCAAATATGGAAGCTTGATGCATGGTTGGTGGGTTGGTGCATGGTAGGTGGGTTGGTGTATGGTTGGTGGCTTTTAGTCAACAACTCTTATTCGACTTCTGGCTTCATTTTCATCACATAGACGGTGCATTTTGGCTTGGAGATCTTCATGAAAGTTGTACCCAGTTGTCTCCTTGAAATTTTTCAATTGGAATCATGCCATTTGAACTTTTAGAACTCCATAAATGCCAAAAACACTGAACCTACCTCAAGTTAGGTTGGTAGAACGTGTTTCCAAATTCAAACCAACTTGTTGCTTCATTATCATGCTTAAAACGACATCTATTGACTAAATGGTCTCCAGTGAAGTTGGAGATATGGGTATTATCTTTCCAATGGCCAAGTTTCAGCCCAAGAGGAGGCCTATAGCTCACTATGTAGTCCAATATGTGCATACTGCCTAAATTTTCTTGACAGCAAACCCACTCTGCATTGCAGGGATATTTTGGACCCTTTGAAGTCCGATCCAGCTCTTGAGTTCTTCATGAAACTTGTAGAGCATTGTCTTAGCTTTCCAAAGACACCAAGATCACCTCAAATGGATCACCGAGTCCAAAGTTATGGCCTAACCAAGGAAGAAATGTCAAAATGCATCAAAATCCAGAAATTATTCAATATTTGCATTAAATCCCAATGAAGCCCAACAACATTAAACTCATCTAAAATACTAATATTGGGCACAAAAAACATCTAATAAATCTTAATACAATGCTAACATAAGTGTCTCAAATTGATTGATCAGCTGTACGTTAGGAGCCAAAGTGCCCACCACATTCAAATGTATGACAAAAGTTAAGAATGGAATCAATCTCATAATCAAAGACACACCTCCTAATAATCTGGTTACTACAAAGCTTCCACAGATAAGGATCATCCCATACATATTACTTAGACTCACTTTTCAATTTATCAGATTGAGCTCTAGTAAAACATACAGGAAGAACACCAGCAACCAATAAATTAACCATATCTACAAACCAATGAGAGGTGTTCTTACCTTGCAACAGTTGAAGCTACTCATCTTGGAAGGAGTCCTGTATAAGGAAGAGATCTGAAGCCCTTTCAATGAGGCTTAAGTGATCTGCCACTAGGTTTTCTGCTCCACTCTTGTCACAGATCTCTATATGAAACTCTTGGAGCAGTAGCATCCACCTTATTAGTCTGGGCTTTGCATCGGGCTTCTTCAAAAGGAACTTTAGAGCTGCATGATCAGTAAACACAACAACCTCAGAACCAAGCAAATATGATCTAAACTTATCCAAAGAAAAAACAATGGCTAAAAGCTCTTTTTTGGTTATGGTATAGTTGGCCTGAGCAGCATCCAGAGTTCTGGAAGCATAGTATATCACATGAGAAGCTCTCCCCACTCTCTGTGCCAAGACTGCTCCTACTGCATAGTTAGAAGTATCACACATTAACTCAAATGGCAATGTCCATTCAGGTGGCTGGATGATGGGGGTACTGGTCAAAGCCAGCTTCAAGTGGTCGAAAGCTGCCTTGCACTTGTCATCAAAATTGAACTCTACATCTTTCTGTAGTAAGTGGGAAAGTGAAAGGGCAATCTTGCTGAAGTCGGCAATGAAGAGCCTATAGAAACCTACATGACCAAGAAAAGAACACACTTCCCGCACGCATGTGGGGTAAGATAAACAAGTAATCACATCAATCTTAGCAAGATCTACCTCAATGCCCTTACAAGACACTACAAGGCCTAAAACTATACCTTATTCTACCATGAAATGGCATTTCTCAAAATTCAGCACAAGGTTAGTCTCAATGCATCTATACAGCACTCTAGATAGGCTAGCTAAACATGAATCTAAAGAAGAACCATAGACAGTGAAGTCATCCATAAATACCTCTATGCACTCCTCTAAGAAATCAGAAAATATGCTCACCATGCATCGCTGGAAAGTACTAGGGGCATTGCAGAGGTTGAAGGGCATCCGTCTGTAAGCAAAGGTGCCGAAGGCACAGGTAAACGTGGCCTTCTCCTGATCCTCTGGTGCAATGTGGATATGGAAGTATCCAGTGTAGCCATCCAAAAAGGAGTAATGAGACTTACTAGCCAACTGTTCCAGCATCTGATAAATGAACGGAATGGGGTAATGATCTTTCCGAGTGGCTTGGTTGAAGTGTCTGTAGTCAATGTAGACTCTCCAACTATTCTACACTCGGGTTGGAATGAACTCATTCTTCTGGTTGGCCACGACAGTCACTCGGGATTTCTTTGGAACTACTTGCACAAGGCTCACCCACTTGCTGTCAAAGATGGGATAGATAATGCCAGCCTGCAGTAGCTTGGTCACCTCTTTTATCACCACATCTAGAATAAGAGGATTCAGTCTCCTCTGGGGTTGTCTCACTGGTTTAGTTTCCTCCTCAAGTAATATCCTGTGCATGCATGTGGAGGGGTTAATACCAAGAATGTCTGCAAGTGTTCAACCAATTGCCCTTTTGTGTTGCTTCAAGACTTCCAATAATCTGGTTTCTTTTCTCAGGTTGGAGGTGTTTGGGCACTATGACCGGGTGCTTCTCATCCTCCTCCAAGAATGCATACTTCAAATGTTCGGGCAAGGGCTTAAGTTTAATGGAGGGCGGTTGCTGGATTGACGGTACTAGTTTTGGAACCGAAACTAAATTTGCCAAATTCTCAGCAGTTGCACCTGTACCTGCAAGCTGTGCACAATCTTGCAAAACAACATTATCATATCCTATGGAATCAAAAGAATCACACTTAGCAGCAGGATGAATGATAACATCATTAATAATAACATCATTGCCATTAATAACATAAACATAATCATCAATGACAACAGAATTAACAACAGCACATGACAAGTATGTAGAAATCTCAAAGACAAAGCCGCACACATTGCAGTGGATTTACAACCAGAAAGTCCGAAGCAGGCAGAACAAGTATCACAAGCTATGCTATCAGTGTATCCTATAATTTCAGGAAACTCTGCCAACATATCAGCATGCATATCATCAATCAGTAAATCAATGACATCAAAGTGAAAAACAGAATGATCCTCTAAAGGATATTTCATGGCATAAAAAATGTTAAACTAAATGATATCATCACCAAAGTCCATGGAAAGGGTACCAGCATGCCCATCAATCTTAGTTTTAGCAGTTTTCAAAAATGGCCTACCAAAGATCAATGGGGGTGGGGAAGAGGTAGATTCATCTTCTATATTCAACACATAAAAATCAGCTGGGAATATTAAATTATTTATCCGAATCAGAATGTCCTCCAACACTCCTGCAGGTTGAGCTGTGATCTGGTTTGCTAACTGAATGACAATGCCGGTGGGCTTTTAGCTCTCCCATATGCAAGGAAGTGTAAACTGACTTTGGCATTACATTGATGGAGGCTCCCAAGTCTAGCAAGGCATGAGTGAACTGTTGGTGCCCTATGGTGCAAGGGATGGTAAAAGTGCCTGGATCTTTGCATTCGGGAAGCAAGTTGGACTAAATCAAAGCAGAGACATTTCTCCCTATACTCACTTTTTCAGTCCCCTTTAGCTTCTTCTTATGGGTGCACATCTTTTTCAAAAACTTGGCATACTTGGGGATTTGTTTAATTGCCTCCAAAAGAGGTATATTCAACTTAACCTTCTGAAAGGTCTCCATAATTTCCTTATCCAAGTCAGTCTCAACCATATGCCTTGGCTGTATCATTCGGTTGGGAAAAGGAATAGGAATGTTAGAAGCTGACTTCTGTGGATGTTCACTTTTCTGCTGCACTGAATTTTCTGTCAACTTCTGGTTTGATCTTGTTTTCTGCTTGGCTACTGTAGGATCATTTGCTACTACAGAATCTAAATTTGTTGCATAATCTGCTGTAGAATTTGAATTTGCTACAGAACTTGAATTTGCTGGGCTAAGGGTAGTGGATGTTATTAGTGGCCAACTATTTCACCAAATCCTCTAATGAGGGCTCAGACTTCGTGGCTACTAGACCTTGCTGCTGGAATGGTGGTCTACTTGATCCAGCATGTGGCTGAAACTGATTTGGCATTACTTGCAGTTGGAATGGTGGTCTATGTTGGTTTAGTGGCTGTTAATTGGATGAATTCCAATATCTCTGATTGGAATGGTCCCTCCAACCATGGTTATAAGTGTTGGAGAATGGATCATATTTCTGTTGTTATTGCTAATGAAACTTAGGCTTCCCAGGAAATATACTAGCTACAACCACAGATTGGCCTTGAAACTCAAGATCATCTTGCAATGTGGGGCACGAATCTGTGGGATGAGAGGAACTAGAACATATGCTACAAATTCTTGCCGCCACAGGTGTTTGATGCTGTCCCATGGCTAATTGCCTCACCAAGGAGGTTAACTCATCAATTTGGTGCTCCATCCTCTGTTGGTCAGCATGGGAAACATGAACCTCATTGACTCCTCTAGTTGAGGTAATGACCCTAGTGCCAAACTATTGGGCGTTGGCAACCATATTAGTAATTAAATCCCTAGCAACAGCAGGAGTTTTATCAACCAGGGCGCCTCCACTAGCAGCATCAACCATTCTTCTATCCATAGATAGCAAGCCTTCATAATAATATTGAATCAGTAATTGGTCACTTATTTGGTGATGAGGACAACTCGCACAAAGCATTTTGAACCTCTCCCAGTATTCATGTAAAGTCTCCCCAGTCATCTGCCTTATGCCACATATGTCCTTTCTTATTGCAGCAGCTCTTGAGGCAAGGAAGAATTTCTCCAGAAATAGCCTCTCCATGTCATTCCAGGATGCTAGAGAGGCTGGTTGAAGGTAATATAACCAGTCCTTGGCTGCACCATCCAGTGAAAATGGAAATGCCCGCAACTTGATGTGATCCTCAGCCATTCCATGAGGTTTCATGGTTGAGCAAACCACTTGGAATTCCTTCAAGTGCTTGTGTGGATCATTACATGCAAGACCATGAAACTTGGGCAACAAGTGTATTAATCCAGATTTAAGATCAAAATCAACATGATGGTCAGGATATTGGATGCACAAAGGCTGATATGCAACATCAGGTGCAGCAAGTTCTTTCAAAGTTCTATTATTATGGTTAGCCATAGTAAAATCTGCAGACTCAGTATCAGACACTGAAGTACTCACAGAAACAGACTCAACAGGATTAACAGAGTCAACAACAAGATCATATACAATGTCAAATTCAATTCCAATTCCAGAAGTAATTCTATTAGCTCTATGAATGCTACTACCAGTCCTATGAATTCTGTGAAGTGTATGAAAGGTTCTATCAATTTCAAGATCAAATGAATGTAAGGTACTAGGATCAAACCTAATCATATAGCATGTAGCTCATAGGAAGGTATGGAAAAACAATAATAACTAAAACACTAAAAATTCTTAAAACAGATACTCCAAAAATCTAAAAAATAAAAATAAAAACAATATCAAATGAATTTTAAAAATTATGGAACCACCACAGGGTGAAATTTACACAAAAATGCTATCCATGAGAATAATAAAAAAATCTTAAAAAATTGAAAAGGTGGTCTAAACGATGGAATTTGGTTAAAATAAGGGTGACCTCACTATTTATAGTGAGCCTTTATCAAAATAACATTTTCCATTAGTCTACCAAAATTCAGGTCAATCAGAGATACTTTATCGAACCGAAATTCTTGACATGATGCCCTTTACCCAATTTCAGCCGAATTCCACTTAAAAAAGCATTAAAAACAAAACACACACAATTGTTAGAGTTTGATAGGTTCCTGAAATGATCAAATAGTTGCCATGGATTCCCCAGCAACGGCGCCAAATTTGACAAGAGGTTGTCGAGACCCGTCAAATAATAAAAATTACCGGTTCACAAACTGATTTGTAGTATAGAGAATGAACTAAATCATCTCTCAAGGATCCAAAAACAAAGATTCAATTAGATCAAGATAATTAAAAAAGGGGGTTTTGTTGATTTGTAAAGAAAATACATCGGTTGAATTAAAGAAAATCAATTAACAAATTAACCAATCCAAGGAAATTTACCGATCTTGAGTTTAATCCATCATTGATCTCAAGGAATTCAATTAATTGCTAACCATGTTCTTGGCCTTAGATCACATCAAGAAGCCTCAACATGATCCAAGAATTAATCCTCTACTAGATAAGCATCTAGGATTTAATTAACCAAGGTTAGATAAAGTAAGCACCATCTAAACATAGATTAACTTAAGATCCAGAATTTAACCAAGCTAAACAATCCATCAAAAAGCTTTGATATATTGTTTAGTCTTTGTGATCCTCTTTGAATACATGATAATAAAGCTATTATCACATCTAAATCTAAATCTAAATCAAATTAAGCAATTCAATCTAGATAAAAATCAAAAGATGAAAAAAAGAAACTTGAATAACAATTAAGCAATATGAACAAGCAAAACAAGATCTCCAAATTAAACATCAAGATGGTTAATCCCTTGGATTGATTATAAGAGCCTAGCCTTCCATGGATGGGAAGGAAGAACTCAGAAATAAAAGAGCAATAACGAAATTCTAAAGAGAATTGAGAAGAAGAGAAAGAAAACTCTCACAAATATTCAAACTTTCTTAAAACAAATACTCAAACTTACTTCAAATTGAATGATGTTTAATACAAATAGATTGACCCTATTTATACTAATCCTAGAAGCCAATTTGTAATTGAAAATAATCTAAATGTAAGCTGTAAAAATATGAAAATTGTCAAATATGGAAGCTTGATGCATGGTTGGTGAGTTGGTGCATGGTAGGTGGTTGGTGTATGGTCGGTGGCTTCTAGTTAGCAACTCTTCTCAAACTTCCAGCTTAATTTTCATGACCTAAACGATGTATTTTAGCTTGGTTGTGGACAATTGTCTCATTGAACTTTTGGCATTGGTTTCATGCCATTTGGACTTTTACAACTCCAGATATTCCAAAAACACTACACCTACCTCAAGTCAGGTTGGCAGAACGTGTTTCCAAATTCAAACCAACTTGTAGCTTCATAATCATGTCTAAAACAATATCTATTGACTAAATGGTCTTCAGTGAAGTTGGAGATATGTCTTATTTTTCCAATGGCCGAGTTTCAGCTCAAAAGGAGGCCTATAACCCACAATATGTTCCAATATGTACACACTGCTCAGATTCCAGTGACAACAAACCCACTCTGAATTGCTGGGCTATTTTTGGACCCTTAGAAGTCCAATCCAGCTTTTGAGTTCTCATGAAACTTGTAGAGCCTTGTCTTAGCTTTCCAAAGATACCAAGATCACCTCAAATGGATCACCGAGTCCCAAGTTATGGCCTAAGCAAGGAGGAAAGGTCAAAATGCATCAAAATCGAAGAATTATTCACAATTTGCATTAAAGCCCAATGAGGCCCAACAACATTAAACTCAGCTAAAATACTAATATTGGGCACAATATGCATCTAATAAAGCCTAGTACAAAGCTAACATAAGTGTCTCAAATTGATTGATCAATGGACAAGGTTAGCTTATTAATAGCTTATTGGGCTACTAAATATGCTAACTTGTATTCTATTAGTATTATTTGATTGTACTCTGATTTACTTATACACAGATATCAATGGAAATGTTTTCTGTAGCTTGATGCAGCTGGAAGTACCATAATTTTATTTACTGTACTTAAATACTGCTTGAATTCCTACTAATAATGTTATTCTCACTCCTAAATTTGGTATTTCCATAAAATCAAGATATTCCACATTAAATTGCTCTTCAATTTTGATGTTGTTCTCGTCTATGATCAAGTGGAAGACATTATTATTATGCCATATACTGGCCTTAGAGCCAGATACTGTTTTTATACAGTTTAATATTTATGACAATTGATATAGTATGGTATAATGTAAAAGAATATTGTAGTATTTTGATTTAAGTTTCAATTTGAAGGTTTAGAATACCTTAATTAGTTTGGTGTACCTACGTGAATAGTGAATGAAGTCTTGTATGAGATAGTTAAGATAATGAAGTATTATTAACTTTTGACATTATAAATCCAATTCTTTTGTTATACAGATTCAATTTAGGCATAACATTAAAGAAATTAAAATAATCAGACAAAGATTTAAAATGATGGAAAATCAGCTTTCATAATTATTTAATAATAAAATTTCAAAATTTTATACGAATTTCCAAGCTATTACTAAGGACTCATAACTAAAAGTAACTAGAAAAGATAAGTGACACTTTACTAATTAATAATAGAGTAACTAGAAGGGTGTTACATCATCAGTTCACACATATACTAGTCTCAATGAATTATTGTTGTCCTAATTCACAATAATATTTGACTATGGATATTTAAGATTAGTGTTCCAATTGTAATCAATAGGATCTCACAACCAAGTCATGCACTTGATATCTCATGGCATTGTATTTACTATTCTAAGGACTTTATTATGTATATTTAAATAAAACAAATAACATAATAAATGAAATGCCTAATATATATAAAATAAATGACAAGATACAATGTAAACTATTAAATTCAGTATACAACTGGCCTCTAGGGCATATACTAACAATGGCTTCCTAGGTGTCTTAGTTAGCTTACATGCATGATTGAGGTGTCATGTTTAGCTTAGTTGTTGGAGTGATAAGTCTTATTAGAAGACAAATGGCCTACTATGTGTCATTAATCTAGGTTGCTTAATTAGATAGGTAATCTCTTTATTTATCATGTAATTATCTTCCTAAGTTTACTTTATTTAGGATTATCCTCCACTAATCTCCATGGTAGCTAAACATAGTTATTTAACTAACCAATTATCTTAAGTTGGATCCTAGTTATGATTCTACAAACTTGAAATACAAGTTTCTATTTTAGTTTATTACCAATTCATGATTTTTGTTCTAAGGTCCTAATTTGTACTTATTAGTTCGTCTTCACTTTCCCATTTAATGATTTTTTGAGTCCTTACCTTAGACTTTATTTAACAATTCTACTTCAAATATCTTTCATCGTTATTATCTCAACTAACTTAGTGTCATTCTCTTTAATAAAATTTTATTAAGATTATACTATCTAATATTCAAATTATTCCACTAATTCTTGTTAGCCAAAATCCCCGAAGAACTTATCCTTCAACTTAAACGCCTCTTCAATTTTAAGACCTCTTAATACAGCCCCTAATTCTTTTCTTAATCATCCTTATCAATAAAAATAAAACTTGTGTAACCTATAATAAGCTTTAAACTCATGCAAATAAAACAAGAGTGCATGTGAGTATATAAAATTTTAGAGGTATGGAAACCACACTAATTAATTAAATTAAATTAAATACTAATTTCTAATTACTTAGTCCTATTTTAATCATTTTAAAATTAAAGAAATTAGATCAAGTAAATTTATATTATTAGAGACCCTAGCTTGCTTGTACCATTTTATAATAAAATATGATTATTGAGATGTTATACATATGAGCACCAAGAAGAGAAAAAGCAATTAAAGGACCAAGATTACATAAATAAATTTAAGTCACATGGCCCGAGAGCCTTAGCTCAAGTGGCACAAAATCTCTTTAGCGAATGCTTGATCCTAGGATCTAATTCCAACTAGGTCGCTTTGTCTGCAGTTTAGCCTACTACCTCCCTCCCTGCAACAGGTCATATATACCTCCTTCGTAATAAAAATAATAATTAAAGTCATGTGAATAATTACATAAAATTATGCTCACATCCATTTTAAATAATGTTATTCACACAACATATACACCAGAACAAATGTCTGTGTGTATATTATAAGATGAATAATTGTATAACCGGATTGTAATTTTAATTATATTACTTTTACACTTCAGGATTAGTTAAAAAAATGAAACATTTTCACAACTAAATAATCCGTGAACAAAAATCAATTTCATGTTAAATATTTTACAAAACGTAACATAAAAGTGATACCTAACTAACATTTTCCTGCACAGTTTCTGAGCTACATTACACCAGTTTCTGCTCAAGAAATATTTTTATATTTGCATGATTTGTAAAAAATGAAATATCTGCACAACTAAATAATCCGTACACAGAAATCAATCTCATGTTAAATATTTTACCAAATGTAACATAAAAGTTATACGTAACTAACATTTTCCTGAACAAGTTCTGAGTTATATTACTCCAGTTTCTACTGAAGAATTTCAACATGGAAACTGATAGTAATTGATCGAAGGTGGTAGGCCAATCCCCATGCGACCTGACCTGTGGTGGCTTGATTACTAGGGAGAATCAAATAAATAGTAAATAGCATAAAAGTGTAACAACAAGAGTGAGTCCCAAAGCTAGTGGAATAAAGCAATAGACTGCCCAACATGCGAGTGTGAATTATTATATAATGCCAATCTCTGCTATTGAACAGATAATCTGTCTCTTTCCCTCACAATATGCTCTCTCTCTCTCTCTCTCTCTCTCTCTCTCTCTCTCTCTCTCTCTCTTTTCCTTTCTTAAACTCCCAATGGCATCCACTTTCTGATACCTCTTGTTTTCTTCTTTGTTCCATTCTCCACAATTCCCCCCATTAGATTCCCCTACATTTATTCCTCTTCTTAATTATCCTGATATAGTTGCAACAAATGGGTTCCAGATCACGGTGGCGCCATACTTGGCCTCCACAGCCACTGACACCATTAATGGAAGGCCTCGAACCTGAAGTGCAAGAAGAAGGAACGAAAAAAGAGAGCTCGTGGGAAGCCATCAGGGAATGGTTCCGGACTCAGAAAATCTCCCATGGAGGAAGCTTTTCACAGTCATTTTATGAAACAATTGAAGCGAAGACCCAAGATTTAAGGTTATTGCTTGGTGTCTTAGGCTGTCCCTTAGCCCCAATTCCTTCAGCTCATGATCCCACCCATAGCATTCACATCAAAGACATCCCATTTGTAAGCACTCTCTATACATCAAAATGTTAATTACTTTCAGTGTTCTTTGTATACTACTCCGTTTTTGTAGTGTGTTGCAAAGGTATTTTGGTTTTTTTCTTGGGTATTGGTATCATGCATAAGTTTTTAAATATTTATTGGTTGTTGATTCTAACTTTGGTGCTCTTTAAATATTAGTACCAACTAATAACTATTTTACAACTAATCAAGGTATCACTATTCAGAACAAAATATAAGTAATGTATTAATTCCCATTTTTTGTATGATGTGTGGGTAATTTTCAATTAATGCAACTTCAAACAGGAAACTTCAACTGCCAGATACCTTATACAACAATATTTGGCTGCCACTGGATGCCTAAAACAGCAAAAGGACACCAAAAATATGTATGCCACTGGGATGGTAAACATGATCTGCTGTGAAACGGAGATTTCATCTGGGAAGAACGTCAAGTGTTTGGGGACCAGAAGCAGTGAAAATGGTTGCTTTGTACTTTGGAAGATGCTACCAGGAATGTGGTCTCTTGAATTGGTGGTCGGTGACCACAAGGTCGTTGCTGGCAGCAATGGCAAGACCGTATGGCGTTATACGCCTTGGTTAGGCACACACGCAGCCAAAGGTCCTGAACGCCCACTGCGTCGCATTATTCAGGTAATAACAAAAAATAGCTAATATGCACCATATATCATTAACCTCCTTATAAATAATAAATATTCATATATTAAGTGTTCATTGATTGAGTGTTTGAATTAAATTTATAATTTAATTTTGAGTTAAAGTGGGTTACAATCAAGTGATTTATGTTTTAAAAATCTTAATTCTAACAGGTATAAGTAATACTTTCTTGTTTCAACTCAAATGGGGTTTAGAAGAAAAATCACTACAAAAAATGTCAAATGAGAAAACACCAAAAGTTGATTTTAAAAGCCTATTTTCAAACGGTGAGTTTGGGTCGGATAAACGGCTAGTGAAACAAAGTTGTATATATAGCATAACAGAAATGAAGGTGTCTGATTTCTTACGTCATGTTTGGAACGAGAGAAAATAGGTGGAAAGAAATTGAGAGGAGAGAAAACCGATGAAATTTGAAGGTTTCTTCTGTTTAGAATGGAGTGAAAATGGAGAAGAAAGAAAAAAGTTACTGTGAGGCCCCCTTAAATATTTTCTTTGCAGATGTGAAAAGAAAATGGGAAGAGAAGAGCTGAATGTTTTAAATTTACAATTTTACCCATACAAGAGTCTTCTCCATAGCACTGTTATCCGATGATCCGTAACCAATGCGGCTATTTTACACCGGGCAAGGTGCAAGAATTTAGGATTTTCATTTGAGTTTGCATTGTAAATTTTCATCTCAGTCATTGATTTGCAGACCCACAAGGACTTAAGTATAGAAACTGCTTTATAGATTTTAAAGCATATTGCTTTGTTGCCGTCGTTGGCATGCTAAATAAAATAAGACTATTAAAAAGCATGGTGATGTGCAGGCAACAAGGTGAGTGTTGTAGGACAAAGAAGAAAGAAAGACTTGAACTAAAATTCTGGAGGCAGTAAATTTTAACGAAACTTTATCCAGCATTTCCAGAAAAAGAAAGTAAATGTGACGGAGTAATACTTTTATATTTTTATTTTTTTTAAAATCACACTAATTAGTATTTTGAGTTGTTTCGTAATATTCTTAAGGGTTAAACTTTTTAGACTTTTTATAAAATTAATTAATAATTAATAAGTTAAAATATAATTTTTTTATTATGTCTTAACTAAAATAACTCTAATTAAAATTTAAACTTATGTCGTTCACACTGCTTTTTCGGCTTTGGATGGTGGGTAGGCTTTCTTTATTGGAATTGAGGCTTGGGAGACAAAACCCTAGGGTTCAGAGCACGTTGTACCAAATAAAGATAAAAGATTGAGGAATAAATTGAAATGAACAAATTGAAATCCCAAGGAATGGTATATTTCTAGCTGACCAGAAAAATTGTCCCACGCTTTACCCCAGACAGTATACAGTGTGGACTTGTTTCTTTAGGATACTGACATGTCACGTGATTGTCTTTCTGACGTCATCTATGATTGTATAACTCATAATCTGGGGTTGCCACATATTGCGGTACCTAAGGGTACCCTCTATATCTATTACCCTTTTGCTTTATCTTTTGCCTTTTGCACTTTCATGAACAGTCCGTCTTTTACAGCATTATTGGTTATTGCCCTGCTTTCTGCGATCTAGACTTGTCTCTCTCTTGGAAAATGTTTTTGCTTTGGATAACGTGTCCCTCTTGAACTTGCGATTTATTGGACTATTAGATATTATACTGTTTTTCTCACCCAGAGAAAAAAGTTTTAGCTTACGTTATATTTTCCTATATTATTGGGATCAATGGTTAAATAAGAAATATTAGAGATAGACAATCAGTTTGTGTTAAAATTGTGATAATTAATAACAACATTGCAATTTTACAATATAGGTAATGCGCTACAAATAGATATTGGTTTTATGCATCATTAAATTTATTTCTAGACATATAAAAAATATAAACATTGTTTTATATATATAAACTCATAATGATATTCAATTCAATTCTTTTTTTTTTTATCTCTACAATTTTCTTCAACATAGTATGAAAAGTGCTTTCTATCACCGTTTTGTCACCCAAAATTTCAGACGGACTTACATGGATTATACTTGAGACATTATTTTTACATGTTCAAGGAGTAAAATACTTTCGTACTCCAGGGAGCCAAAATGAAGTCAAATGTCTAGATTTTGATAAACTATGTTTGTATCTAGATCATATTTGTATTTGATCAGCCTTTTGAATTAAAAATAAAAATAAAAAATTGTGATATCAATTGTACTTAGAAGACCTAAATATAAATGAAATTTATTTATATCATCCAAGTACATAACTTTATTTTAATTCCCGAAGGTAAGAAAAACCTTTTATTTATTTTAATAATAACACCTAAGAATCCATCTCTTTTATGCTTGACCTATTGGTTCTTTATATATATTTGACATGGGTCTCATTATAAAAAAAAAATTGTAACAGTTTTATTTCATCAAATGGTACATACAAGTAAAAGTAAAACATGGCTTGTTTTGTTTCTGAACATTACAGGGCTTGGATCCAAAGAGCACAGCAAGCTTATTCACCAACGCACAATGCTTAGGCGAGAAGCGAATCGGCACCGTTGATTGCTTTGTATTAAAGGTATCTGCGAATCGTGCGGCTGTGATGGAAAGGAGTGAGGGCCCCACAGAGGTACTAAGGCACATACTATACGGCTACTTTTGTCAAAAGAGTGGTCTCCTTGTATACTTGGAGGACTCTCAGCTTACAAGGGTCCAAACCCTAGACAATGATCCAGTGTACTGGGAGACCACCATAGGCAGCTGCATCGGCGACTACAGAGACGTCAATGGGGTTCTGATCGCCCATCAAGGGCGGTCTATCGCGACGGTGTTCCGATTCGGCGAGCTCTCGGTGCACCATAGTAGAACCAGAATGGAAGAGATCTGGACCATTGATGATGTTATGTTTGATGTACCAGGACTCTCCTTGGACCACTTCATTCCTCCTGCTGATGTCTTTGACAATATAAATTCTCCACAGTAACTAAACTGACGGTGGCATCTAAGGTGAACCAACAACTAAATGGTTCATCGGTGGACCATTGATTACAAACCGTTAGATTTAATATAAAATAAATGGATGGTTTAGATCAGAGCAAATCAGATACCATTAGTATAGGTTACCTGTAATAAGAAAATTATAAGTTAGACCCCAATAAAGTTTATTATTTTTTTGTAAAATATTACAAGTTTGTTCCCAATAAAATATTGTTATTTTTTATTCTTCTTTCTCGTGTGAAAAAGTTCTTATGCCATAGCCATTTTTGAAAAACAAATCATAGATTGTCGAGATTGTAGCAGCTCGCAACATTATTTTTGCTGTTGCACAAAAGGAATATTATTTTACACAATTTATTAACATTTTTCAAAATTTTATCTTTGTATTGATTTAAAATTTATGCATTCTATTGAATTAAAAAAGAAAATTAATAATGTGTATAATTAATTTTAAATTATTATTTATTTAGCGCAAACCATATAGTAAGAAATCTAATTAAACATATTTAAAATGTTGGTTTACAAAAAGATAAATATTAGGCCGCTTTCAGGATCAATAAGAGATCTACTTGATTATTTTAATAATTAGTATTTTAAAAATTTTACAACATCAATATTATAGATTAATTTATATCATTAATTTTTTATTATTTTAAATATCTCGAAATTCAAAAATATCTAAATATTAAAAAATATAAAATGGCTCATGAAAATGATTTTCTAAACAATTGTTGTTATATTTTTTGAGAATTATTTTATTTCATATTATTTAATAAAAAAATAAATTTATATTATGGAATAAGTTACTATGTAAGAAATAAAATTTGGTTACATATGAATAAAATACTATGGGTTGGAGCATTAATTTAGTGTGTGTTTTGTTTAGATTTTGTAAACTTAATTTTAGATGAACATGATTTTACAAACTTGATTTTGGTTAAAAATGGGTTTGTCCTAACGTGATTTATGTTTGGAGACTTATATTTTAAAAGTTATTCAGGTTGTTAACTATTTAACAATTACTAAGGTTTAAGGGTCTAATTTGCAAATACAAAAGTTTTTTTTTAAAAATATATAAAGGGATGGCAACCTACTATTGCCTGTTATTTTACTGACTCATGGGTGGACCACATGTTATAGTTCTCCACAGTAGAAGCCACCCTAAACTGACATTAGGTCTTTTTTTCTTTTTTTTTTCATCTTTCACTTCTGGGGGTATAATTAAAGTATTGGTGGGATCGATGTTGTAATTTTTATTACTTTTTTTTCCTGTTCTTTAATGTAAATTTGTAGTACGTAGTTTGTGGTTACAGTCATTAAGCTCATATGAAAATTTTCAGAAGGGAATGAAATAAGTTTTACTCTGTTGGTAAGATAATTTCTTGTTGAGAGGGGTAGATGGGTAATATACATATTTATGTACTTCATTAATTTTAAGAAAGTTTGGAGTAACTGGATCAAAATTAATCGGGAGTTGCTATGGTATCTTGATGAGTTTGATACCTAGGGTGAGCTGTCAATCATTTATTGACTGTTGGTTTCACAATAAATGTTAGAGAGTTTATTAAATATAAATAATAACTAATGAATGTTAAACAACTCACCCTAGATACTAATATCTTAAAAAAAATATGGGTGCCGAAGTATTCCCTAAATTAATCACTTCAGAAAATGTTAGAACATGAGTTAGTAGTAACATTCATATATATTTTCGTCTCAGAAAGTTATCTCATATAAAGGTTAACAGTGAATTTGCAATTGTATGATTTATCTCTTCGTTTCCACTTTGCTAATTTAATTATATAACATTTCAATAACAAGAATCTTTTTATGTTTCTTCTTTCTTCGTTTTGATTCCAAACAAAGCTTTAGTACGAGCAATATATCTCCAAAAAATGATATAATTGCAATATTTTTCTTCCATTTAATTCAAGTTTTCGAATCTAGGATATGGAAATCTCTCCTAAAAATTTATTGTAATAATTGAATCAATAATTTTAGTTTGGTATCACTCATCTTTCAAAAAGTTGAAGTCCAGAATGCAAATAAAGTTATTGAAATAAGTGAACGTTCAGTAATCACAAAGCTTGAAATACATACAGAATACTTAAAGTGTAAGATGGAAATCCTATTCAAAAGCTTGGATGTTGGAACATATAAGGGTAAATTGTAAAGTATTTGATTAAAATCCTATTCAGTTTCTAACTTTTGATTATTGTCGGCAAAGGCATGCATTTAGGTATGTCCAAAAAACAAAAATAGACTCATGGGCATGAAATGGGTTGAAGTAGGTATTCTCAGAGGGACCATTCGGCATGAAAAAGGAAAAAGTGATAAGGATTGAGGCCTGAATGGGTAGTTGTGATGGCCCAATGGAGTCATGACTTATGTATGTAGGGATTGTGTATATGTTCTAGGAAAAAACAAAAAGTAGGTATTGTTTGTGAACATTATAATGATACAAGGATAGGTTTGATATATTGCTTAGGTGTTTGTCAAACTCAACTAGGAACTTACTAAGAAAAATTAGTGGATTAATTAGGCCTAAATATTGAATAGACTCGTTTTCTGCTTTATTTATCTGACTTGGGGGAAGCTTTATAGCTATCAAAAGGAACACTATTAAAGTATGCCAGGGGGTCTTCATTTGAATTATTATTCACTTGGGGTTCATTAGTTTCCATTAGCAATTTTTCTTAACAAGAAAGAGGCTCGTTCAGAGACACTACAAGATTTTCACAGATTAACTAAAAGTTTTTTTGTAGTTAATCCCTAGCTAAATTTTTTAGCTACAGATTAGCTAAGAAATTTTTCCTAGCATAATCCGGGTAGCTAATTTGCTATGGAATTTTTTAGTAGCTAAAATAAAATAGTTATAGAAATTCCATAGCTAATCCACAGCTAAAGTTCTTAAAAAAATGTTTTTAATTCCCTAGCTATTTAGCTATGGAAAATTTCTAGCTAATTTGCATCTAATTTTTTTTTTGTTCCCTAGTTAATCCCTAACTAATCTGTAGCTAAATTTTAATTAAATCCTAGCCAATTCGCAGCTTATTTTTTCACTCCCTAGTTGATCTCTAGCTAAATCATAGCTAATTTTTTCATTCCCTAGTTAATCCCTAACTAATTCGTAGCTCATTTGCAATTAATTTTTTCATTTCCTAATTAATCTATATCTACTCCGTAACTGATCTATAGTTAACTTATAGTAGTTAATCCCTAGCTAATTATAAAAGAATAAAAAATAATAATTTATTTACTATGATTTGCCAAATTAAACATGCATAAAAATATTTAAAATATACAAATTGAGCCAGTAAATTATGCAAATTAATGAAATGTCATAATTGTATTAGTAAGTTCCAAAGTTATACAATTAATAAGTTTAAACAAGTTCTACAACAAAATAAGTTCAAACAAGTTCTACAAAAAAAAGAAGGAAAAACACAACTAATCAATATAAGTCTACGCCATCATCTTCACCATCCTCATAATTCCCTCCATCTGCTTCTCCTTGCAATGGTGCCTGTAACGCAAAAAGTTCGACTCAAAAGTTAGGGATCCAGGATAAAGGTAACCAACTACCAAAACCAAAAAACACGGAATTATGATAATTAAAATTTAAGATGACAAAGTCAATTGAAATTTAAAGGGTAATAGACTACTTTCCAGACTTGACTTTTGAAGCTCTCAACAACTTATGAAGTCTAAAACAAATGTATCTGATATGTTAAACATTTTTTTTAAAAAAAAGTTATTCAGCTTGTTTGACCTTGCTACATACACTCACGCAGACATTAAGAAGAACAAATAGAAGCTAATTGCATTAAACATGGCATAACAGAACCAAATCTGCATTATTTAAGATTTTGGTTTTGAAACTTGAGAAAATAAGTGAACCAGTAAAGGGAGAACTACTATACCCGAAGCGTACCATAAGCTGAATCAGCAGGTGCATCAGTTTCACCCTACCCAATGCCAGATCAGTAGCAGACAATCATGTGAACAATGTGAAATTGCCAAAATTAGAATATAACAATCACATATTTAAAAGTGAAGATAACAGTGAAGATGTTGCCAAACCTCTGTTTTAGATTAACAAACAATAACAAAACCACGAAGTGAAGGAACTAATTGAAAAACAATAAGCTTCCTAACAGCAAAATAAACAGATTGATATTATATTTATATATAAAAAATTATATAATTAATTTAAGTATGTGTGCCCATGAAGATGCTAATACATATTAATAGGTGGCCAACAATGTGTCAAATGTGCTAAGACTATGGAAAAATAGTAGTGGTAAACAGATAGATGCATATAAAATTACAAGTAGAATTATATTAATTAGACCTTTTATAGGTAATGAAGTGAGAAGTTGTTTTATATGCATCTTTAGTTCCAATATTCATATAGGTGATTCCAGTCAAATTGGCGTTGGATTTAAAGACAAAAATTGGAATTATAAAAAAGAAAGAAAAAGATAAGAGATATAATTGTGTGCTGTGGATGAGGCTCACCACTGTCGAGCATCAACGTCCCAACTGTGCTCTTCATTCATTGCATATATATAACTATTTATTATATATATATGTTCTATGCTTTTTCTTATAAGAACTTAAAAATATTTATTTTTCTTCTCTTAAAAGAAATTTATCTTCAATAGTCTTCTAGATTGATTCGGTCTACTTTATATTGTTGGCCAGCTTTGAGCAAGCACTTAAAACAACTATTAATTCAAAGAAATATTTATCGTACAATAAAAATATTAATTAGATTAATTAATAATTTTTTATAGGTATAAAACCTTGAAATTATATCATGTGCTTGGAGTTGGCCGCACAAAAAATATTGCCAATGTTGTCAATATTATCTATGAAATAACCAAGTGAAACACAAGAAGGGAGTTGAATTGTGTTTCTTACCTTTTTTAAAAAACATTTCTCAAAACAATTCTTTAAAAGCAGATTTACACTACAAAACAAAACATGTTTAACGGCAGTTGAATTTTAGGATTAGCTAAAATCGCCGCTAAATATGTTTTGCAGTGGTTACAAAAACGCTGCATATAAAAACGTCGCAAAACGATTAGCGGCGCTTTTTATCAACCACTATAATCGCCACTAATATTAAAAATATTAAAAAAAGATAGTCGTTTAGCCGCAGTTTTCTCTAAAACCGCAGCTAAACGACATTTTCTGAAAAAAAAAAGTTTGGGACAGCCCCATGATCAACCACCTTGGTGTTTTTCAGATGTTCCATAAGCTATATTTGTCAAAGCCCAAGCTGCCTCAAACTACAACATACATTAAACAATGTCAAGGCAATATATCAGGATAAGTAATATACTAATATATGTGGAAAAATGTTTAATTTCTTCATTATTCAGCAGTTGCAAACTTTACACATAAAGCATGCTCTTCTCTATAAAAAGCAAGTCTAATCTCAGCATTAACTGCTTTTAGCACTCATGTAATAGGCCACAATACGTCATTATCAACTTTGAAGATAATGAATTCACCAAATAATAGTGGCACCAATGGTCAAATGGGTTACTATGAAGTGACAGCAGGGGAGGCCTTAACATTGAAGCATCAAAAAATTAATTTGGTAAAGAATGCTAGCTATCCTTTTAAATTTTAACTAAAACAGTAACAGGGCCATGCTCCAAATGAATATATGATAAATGGATATCAAGACTAAGGATCAAAGTTAGTATATTTCATGCAAAAGCTAATATATATATAAATAGCAGGATAATTATTTATCTCTGAATTAAGTCAAAACAGAAGTAAAGGTCAAAACATAACAACCCAACAACAATGCAGAATAATAGATCGTTGAAGATTTAAACATGATCATTACAATTAATTGACTTATTGATAAAACTGCCAACAAAACTAAAAATGAAGGAAAAGGTGATGATTGTGAAATAAAAACAATAAAAATTTGAGTGAATACCTTCCTAAAAAATTGATGGGCATGGTGAACTAGGATCCAATCGCTTCGCTGAGCAGCAGATTCTGTTTTGGCGTAAGAGAAGCCTATGGAAACAGGCAAATCTACAAATATAATGCTACTTGCCTACTGACAAAAGTTGTGATCATTAGTACTAAATAAGCATAAAAGAATTAACAATTTAATAACAAAAAAAAAGTATGAAAAACGATTTGATGAAATAAATAAAATCGATGTACTTAGATGTATACCCCACCTTTGTCCACGAGTGTGGCTTCAAGACCAAATTAGGCAGGCTCCCACTGTATTCCTCATTTTTAAATCCAATTGGACCTGCAACACCCAAATACAATAAACATCTAAGTTTCAGTTGTTTAGCCTATCTTGTTACTTATGATCGATCCTTTTTAAGTTTCTTAGGAAGTATTATATCACTATGCCCATAAGTATATAAAAGTACGCCCAAATTAGCACAAACTTTCTAGTGCCATGAACCATTGCACTTTCAAAATTAATAGTTTGAAAGTCTTCTTCCTTTTGTAATTAGATTGAAGTCACAAATAATCTGACTCTTCCACCTTGAAACTAATAATCATGATGATAATAATAATAATAATAATAATAAAATCCTATAATTAAAGAGGCTTCTAGTATTAAGCTTTGATGAACGGTTAAGATTCTTCACACTTGTAACACCTATTGTGAGACTATCCAATAGTAAAAAAATTGGAAAGCAATGATGCTATTACCTATTTCAAACAGAAGGCCAAACAAAGCAGAGCAACCAGGACCACCTGTTAGCCAAAGCATGAGAGGGTCCTCCTTCGGATTGTTCTCAGACTCAATGAAGTAGTAGAAGACCTGCACATCCTCTGTTTCACCCACTCCCACATACTTGATCAACATATATGATAAACACACAGACACACACATATAAATTCAAGTCAATTATCTAAATCCCTTAAATTTACAACCATAGCCTCGCTAGATAAGGGAACTGACCCGGTTTCAAGCACAAAAGGAAAGGGTCCCTGGAAACCAGGGAGAAACTGTACTATTGAGCCACATGTTGCAAGTTGAGAGGAAACCTGTAATACTAGAATTAGGGGAAGTAGAATCCCATGATAAATGAAATCAGAATTACTATAATTTTACCATGTATGCCATGTGCCTTAAATGGATGTGTGTGCCCAGTGGTTCAGCTCTTTATAGCCTGCCACCACCAAAATTGTACCTCACTTTCTTTCCTTCTGATTTAAGTTCTAAGTTCTAACCCTTTATGTCATTCACGAAATGTTTCTTTACCTTGCTATATGCATATTGCATGCTAAGCATTCATGAAGGTAAAACACACTATGTGTATGAGAGCAGGAACCACTGAACCCTCCCAAACCTTTCGTCAAACACTTAGCATGCATTCCATAACCATATTCTCGCTCAAATTCGAAGTTTTTTGATGCAAACTTTACCATCCTATGGCTTCCAAACACTTTTTCCCTACAACTTCAAATGCACAAGAGAATTGGACCGAGAAATTGAACCTGATCTAAAGATCAAAACCACAATCCTTCAATGACTTCCTCAAATCTTCCACAACAAACAGAACCAAATCCAACATTTCAACAAAAAAACCTACAAAGTTAATGCACCGATCAACATTACAATCCCAAATGCAGTTCCAATCTATCACGAAAGGCATTTCATACTCACGGGAAAGAACACAATGATCGAAGATGTAAATAGGAACCAATGAGGGAACAATAGCGCTGAGTTGGATAAAAGGGACGGGCGTTTGGGAAGAAGGAAAGTGGGGGAAAATCGGAACGAAAAATGCGGGAATGTGAGGAGAGGAATGACCATGAGGGAAAGGAGCAAGAACTTACTGCGGAGGAATTGTGGCCAGAGCTTCCAACAAAATTCGGGGATTTGAGGAAGATTTGGTGGCTGGCGATTTGGGAGAAGTTTTAAAGAATAAAAATAATGCCAAACATTTTGACTATTGCGGTTAACACAAACGCCGCTAATAAAATATATCAACAGCAGTTTCATTGAACCGCCTCTCAAAAAGGGTCACAAAGCTGCGCTTTTTTTGTAGTGTTAATTGAATTGCAAAAGAGAATGGACGGAACGTAAACTCTTTACAGTCCATCGGACGCAAAGAGATCTTCCCAAGTGGCCATGAACCCTCTTTTCTTCTTTGGGAATAATCTCTTTTTCTCCTTCTTCATGTTCAATGAAGGACATTCAGCCTTGATGTGTCCTGGTTTCTTGCACTGATAATAAATGATAAGACTTTTATCCTTCATTTCAGTTTTGTCCCTTGGAGCTATTCGTCCAAAGCATTTTTCATCTCATAACTCCTTTCTTCTTATACATTGATTGTATCTTTCTAGAGATGAAAGATAATTTGTCATCTTCAGAGACATCTTCTGAAGATTCAACTCCGTCTGAGGATTCTTCAACCTTGAGTGCCTTGGACGCACACTTCCTTTGTAGGCTTTTAAGGCAATGGATTTGCCTTTCTTGAATTGTCATCTTCTTGTAGTTCAAGTTCATGAACTTTTAGAGAGCCAAGGAGTTCCTCCATAGAGAGGGAAGCAAGGTTTTTTGCTTCTTGTATAACTGTGACTTTGGATCTCCACTGTCTGGAAAGACTTCTTAGTATTTTTCGAATATGATCTTGATTATCATAAGTTTTTCCCAGTGATCGCAGATTGTTGATAATTGTTTGAAATCGTCCAAACATTTTCTCAACGTTTTCATCCTCTCCCATTTTGAAGAGCTCATACTGGTGAAGCAGCATGCTTATTTTTTATTCTTTGAACTGAGTGGAACCTTCGTGAGCCAAGGCGAGAGTGTCCCAAATCTCCTTAGCTGTTTCACAGTTGTGGACTTTGTCGTGCTCAGACCTAGTGATAGCACACATGAGATCATGTTTGGCTTTTGAGTTTAGCTGGTGCCTAGTTCGCTGGTCCTCCGTCCATTGTGGTCGAGGGAGTTTTTGTCCTTCTGCGTTGGTGGGCACTTGGTAGCCATTTTGGATTAAGTCCCAAATGTTCATGTTCTGTGCATAAAAAAATTCAATCATTCTTTTCTTCCAATACTCATAATCGTTTCCGTTGAATAGAAGTGATCTATTCACTGTTTGTCATTCATTTTTCATTTGTGGTTGTACTAGATCTTTTCCTATGCACTATTATATGCTCAACCTAAGAGGTTACGCACTGATATCAATTGAAATAACCAAGTGAAACACAATAAGAAAGTTGAATTGTGTTTCTTACCCCTTTTGGAAAACTTTTCTTAAAACAATTCTTTAAAAACAGACTTAACTAAATTGCAAAAGAGAATGGACAAAACGCAAACTCTTTACAGTCCGTTGGACCCAAAGAAAGTTTTTCTACAAAAAATGGACGCAAATTGAAAACTTTATCTTTTTAGCAAAGATCAGTTAAGAAAAACAATATCAATCCCCAGATGTTAGTAGATAAAAAATAACACAGAGAGGGAAGAATAACTTACACCAGATGTTTATACTGGTTTACTCTCACAACCCAAGAGCTACGTCCAATCCCTTCTACTTGAAGGATTTTTCCACTAAACTTCTCAAAGTTTACAAGTATTCTTTTCAACCCCTCTTGTGGCTACAACAAGTATTCTGAAACCTCTTCAGATTCTAACCAACAAGTATTCTTTTATAACCAGCCTCTTCAGGCTTAAACAATAGAATAAAGAAGTTTTGAAAAACACTTGAGTTTAACTCACAGAAAGTGAGAATAAATAAAATATGCTCAAGTAAAACTCTATTATAAGAGTAAGAAGAAGAAGTAATAACACAGAGTGAAGCTCTGAATATTTTCTCTTGTTCTGTTGATGTTCTTGATCTTCTTTATTTTTCTTCGAAAACTTTGGTATTTACAGGCAGTGAGCATTTGAAATTGTTTTCATAAGTTTCTTCGTCCAACATAAATATTTATTACCGTTTTGAGTAGCATTAAATGCATAATGCTGATAACGTGTTGACCTTCTTCTGAAAAGTGGCTTTGGTTATCAACAATAGTTAAGAATAAGATATCTTAATTCTGACTCTTCTAAATAGGAAAAAAGTTCCTCATTTGCTAGCCTTTGTAGTTATTAGGAGTGTCAATTCCAACGTGCATAGTTGATTTCTCGAAAGTCACACTTGTCAAAGATCCCATCAGCAGTTAATGCACTTTGTTTTACTTGCCTTTGAAGTGCTTTGGACGAAGCTGTTTATGAATAAACACCAAAGACAAGCACGCAGTGGACGTATAAGTAATATGTATTAGACGCACATTGATTAGCAAAGATTTTGTCTTTAACAAAGCTTGTCTTTCATCCAAACGAATTCGTCATTTAAGATTTTAAAAAATGTGATTTCGTAGACGAATGCACAACTTATTCGTTTTCTTCAATTTAATATCCTTTTGTTATCTTAAAAACATTTTAGGGGTCTAATTTCATTAAACAAATATTGGTTCCGAAATTAGTTTATTTAAAAGCGTCTTTGGTTCCAACAATCTAGACCAAGCTCTCTACCAAAGAATGAACATCATACCAGATCATGATCTATCTCAGTATCAACACCAACGTTCCAAAAAGATTTGAAGGGGGAGCTGCACCTAAAGTGTCATCCTAAAACGTCAGCATCATGCCATTTCCCAAAGGCATATACAAAATGGAAGTTGATAAAAGAAAGCTATATGTAGTCCTTAGTGTTCAATAATAATCAAAATCAGTTGCAAAAATTTATGGTGCCTGTTTTGAACAACCCAATAGGCCAATAATCATAACTGACATCAAATATTATGTAGAAGAAATTGCAAGCATACAAAAAGCACTAAAAAAAAGTTTGCAGCAGAAGCAAGGGTACACATAGAAACAAACCTGTATTAGGATAAAGGTTTTTGATGATAGAGCAGTTTGCAAAAGAAAATAAAAGTTTATTGTGGAATAAATAAATGGTATATTTATAAGAAATTTTTACACTGTAAGAAATGTTATAATGAGTTACAAGTCAAGTCAGATGGCATGTTAATGAAATATGTATGTGTGTGGAATTGTGAAATCCTAGTAAGGCAATGAGGGGATAAGTGAACAACCATACTAAAGTGAAGCTTGTCATGACAATCATGATTTCATGTGTCTCTCTTACTAGTTAGCCCATCACACCAATCAACACACCTATACCATAGCTTTGATAATTTCCAACAACTTTTGGCAGTGTGCTTTTCTTTTATTGTGTTAATAATAGTTTAAGAGTGAGTTGCTGGTTTTCACTACTTAAAAAAAGACATTTGGATTTAAATTAGATGGTTAGGTAGGGATTTGGATAAGGTAATTCATGGTAATAACCAAAAAAATAAGGCAAAATTTAAATTTGAAATATATAACCTTTTTAAAAAATTGTTTTTAATAGAGGCACTTAGGTAGATACTTCATTAAAAAAATAATGAAATAGAGTTATCCAAAACACCTTTGTGATTTAAATAATGAAATAACTAAGGAATTTTTTTTTTGACATTTACTTGGTCTCTTAGGTGAGATATTATGTCCACATATAATAAATTCAAACCAACAGTTATGTATATATAATTTTGTTAAGCAAAACATAGCTAGCAAAGGTACTTTAGAGAGAAAATCTACTGAGAGAAAATGAGGTTATGGGTTTTATTATAACTAGCCAAAATAAAATGTACCATTGGGTCTTCGATGTTTCGTTTCTAAATATAAAACCATATCTGGACACTGGTGGCCTTTTTGTTTGATAGCAGTACATATGTACTCCTATTTTCTGGTGGTGAGAGAGTTACACTAACTTAAGCATCAGATATATCCTTACCTGGATATTACAAAAAATCTCTATAATGCTAAATGAATTTAAGATATTTAAAGAAAGCAATGGAATATATATATAGCCGCACCATTTACACCCCTAATAAGAATGGTTTACCAATTTCTAGGTTTAAAGTATGGTATATTGTATACCATTAATGACCATATAAGCTTCAAACAATATGTTGGGATAAATTACACAGCAAGCTTGATTTTAAGGATAAAAGGATGCTACTTGTGTCAATTTGATAAAATTCTCTAGAATGATATATTTTTGCTTGGCGCTTAATTAATTCATAAGTTTTGACTTAATTTTCTAATCTCACATTCAATAAATAATAAGAAAATATTTATTTTAAAGTCATTTTTTATTAATACAAATAGATTCATAAGCTATGAAATATTAAAGTTTACAAAAATATCTAGACTTTACACATAATATAATATGATAGTTCTCTATGTCAAAAGAATAAAGATTTTGAACTCGAGCCAAAATAACATCATAACAACTAACAGGTTGGCTTAAAGCTAATCATCGAAAGTATATGAGTAAAGACAAACCTCGGATGCCACTTGACCCTCACTAGAACCTGGTGAACTCCCCAATAGGTTCCTCCTTTTATTTGCTCTTGTATTGGGCAAGTATTTTACAACAACTGAAACCAATAAAAAGAGTGACACCTTAAACCACTTTCTTAAAGTTATACAGTTTTTAAGTGACCAAGGTATTAATAAAAGGAAGAAAAATGGGTGAGTGGGTGGGGAGGGGAGACAGAGAGAGAAATAGTCAGGCATTTCTGACTACTACCATACTCAAATCTAATACTAGAGCAATGTACTGGTAAGTTCAAGAACTAGAGAAAGAAACACTTAGAGTAAGAAATAAATATTATTTCAACAAGCAATATACAGGGCCATAGAAACATACTCAACATCATATATTTTTTTGCAAGGCGGGTAAACTTGTCTGCATCTACTTTTGCTATGACAATGGGTTTCTTCAAGGTTGCAAGTATAGGTGTGGCTGCGTCTAACTGCAAGGCAACAATTCAGAGCTTTATCCTTCTTCCATGAAATGAAACATAAATGACAGTTAGGAATATCTAATCATGTACAATCAAACATGTATGGCACAAATCTATTTCCATCTGAAGTAACCTTTTAAATTCAAAGTTTCAAACTTAATTAATAAGAGTAAGCGGTGATATTACATATAACACCTATACTAGTTATCACCTTTTTAATAAACTGTCAAAGCTTACTACAAGTGACTACCTTAATTGCTAAAATGACACTTTCTTGTTTACTAATAGTGTAAAGAGCTTTATATTGTCAATGGATAAAATTTAATCTAGTCTCTCACTTATGCACACAAGCACGCAAGAAACAAAGCACATATGGTTGCTATATGCCTCGGCTAGATCTTTTTACAATGGATTTGAACTTTGGCCAGAGTTCCATGCCAGTTCTATGCCTATGCCTCTTCATAATTTCTTAGGATATTAAGGAGGAGGAAGAAATATTTTTCAGATTAGAGACTATTATGTAAAGAAGCGGAACAGATCAGTGTTCTGTTCTTCTTCTTTTCTTTTTTGGGAAGCAAACATCATTCCAACTGTAGCACAAGCCACACCTATCTTCCTCAAAATCCTCACTAAATGATAAGGATGGTTTCAGGCCCACCATTGGTGAAAAAAATACTTATTATCACCTCATATTCCTTTACAAGCTTGTTAAGCACATCAATTCTGAAGAAGGGCTGGTTCAACACCTCTTGGATAAAAGGCAAGCGAAGTAGTGCACCAATTTGCTTATCATATTTCTTTATTATCTTCACTAGGCCTCCACAACTAATGGGAGATGAGATAGAAGAAAAAACAATCATCACAAACATTCATCATCAAACCCCCTCTTAGTAGAGTGAGAACGAAGTGACCCAAAAATGGGTTGGTGCTATTGGTGTTGATAACTCTGATGGGAATTGGAATCCACTATTAAATGCTTCTCTGGTTCCCTCTGTCACTGTGCACTTGAAAGATAAAAGTCAAGGTGATTTTAGAAGCTGGGGAATCATTATCGAAAATTCTGAAAGACAAAAAAAGGGGGGTTCAACTTAGTTCCTGCGCAGGAGTGGGATAAGATCTTGTTGGAAAAGCAGCCCAATGGGAAAAAACCTATCTTGCACAAAAATTCAAAGACAATTGCACACAAGGTATGTTCGGTGAAACTTGAGTATGACATTTTTCTTGCAAAATCTTAAATCTAACCGCTAAACAAAACGATCTATTCACCCCTAGATCCAACAACAAATGAAAATACATTCTCTATCGAAATCAACGTCCACAAATAGGTCATATGCCCAAAATTAGATCTAGAAAAGACTATAAGAATTTAAACATAAATTAACAGATCAATGCTCAGATAAGCTAGAAAATTGCAGCAACCGAAGAGAAAATCAAGAAAACGGAAAAAGTAGGGAAATGACGTTCAAATTACCAAGATCTGTTTAATCAAAACAATTTTCAACAAAATAATGCTCGGAAAAGCCTAAAATCAAAAACTCAATACAGATCTGGAGCAAAATAAAGCAAAAACGAAGAAAAAAAATCTCAGATCCAACGATTCAAGATGTACATTTGGAGCAGAATGAGAGACTTACCCTGACGCCGTGTTGATCAATATGATGTCGTGCTGACCGATATGGACTGAGATGCACTCTCTCATCTTCGCAGATCGAAAGGAGAAAACGAAAGCAAATGTGTATAAAGTGGGGTTGTATTTATAGGAAGGAGATGACGACATATATTTAGGATTGGGGTTGAGCTCAGTATTGCAGAGCGAGGGATTAACTTGTTCCTGCGAGGGATTGGTGAGAAGAAAGAAATGGACTTGCATCTTGGATTCAGGTGAGAGTAAAAAGCCAGCGAGGGATTAAAAAAGTAATACATCAATCACTTGGATTCGTGGAAACCTCACCATTTGCTATGAATCGACGACATTGGAAGTAGCCAGAGTTCCCCACCTATGTTTTGTTTTAAAAAGTAATACAAATCAAAATATCATAGAAAAGGGGGCACCCTAAAGAAAAATAAGTTTTACGTTTAAAACCGACATTCTTGGCTCTGGTGGATTGTGCTTCAAGTTCAACAGTGAAATTTGCACGTCCTCGGGACACTACAAAAAAAGGGTTATTAACCGCGCTATCCTAACTGCAGCTAAGCTTTCATTAAATTGGTTACATATGATGTAAGTCTGAAATAGTTTCAATTTCTTACTCCTTGCGTCATTCTCTCTCTCTCTGAAACCCGCAAACCCATTCCCTCTCGGAAACCTCTCTCTCCCGAAGCACTCTTCTTCTCAGAAACTGCACATTCCTCTCGCTTCCATTCTCTGGTAGTTTGGAAAAACTTGCAGCCATTATCAATGGTGAAGAGCTTTAACTTTTAAGTGAGTTTTTCTCTGAATTCCCTCTAATTTTTGCTTCTTAATCTATTCAGTTTTATCTTTGAAATTATTTCATAATTTGTGAATTTAGTGATTGAATCGATGAAGATTGTTTTGGAAATCACTTCAGTAAAATACTCAAATTGGTCCTAGGGATTTTTCAGTTAGATAATGGCAATATGAAACGCTAGAATTTTATTTTTCTACCATTCCAAACTACAAAAAGCCACGGTTTTTGCTATTTAGGGCTTGCTTTTGGTTCCAATTCCTGTTCTGCCATGGATATCATAATAGCAAAAGGAAAATGTTCAAATAGTAGAGATTTGGCGGTATCCATGTATGTACTATTTTTTATATGTACCAGTTTAGTCTGGAAGTGACACTATTCTAGGTGTAAGTGATAAAAATTATTGATAAGATGAAAGATGCAAGAGAGGAGAAGGTACATAATGGCATAAAATTGTTGCACTTCCAAACATAATTTTGGACAGCATGAGAATCTGAATTTAGAATCTAAGGTACTGGATGAGCACTGCTTCATTAAAGAAATGCAATTTTATATGAGCTTCAATGCTTCTTTGCTTTTGTTTTGGCCTTTTGGGCCTCTGAATTCTAGTATAAAACCATTCAGTACTTGAATAATGATCACAGGTGAAATTGGTAAATTAGAAGAGACCTCTCAGATCCTGGTGCTTGTTGTTTTACAAACAATTGAAAAATTCCTGGAATTGATCATGTACATGATGATTTAATTAATTTCTTGTATTTGCTTCAACTTTATTTCTTCTGTATTATTCATGTTAAACGAACAGTATCAAAAAGTATCTCATTGAGGCATGTTTATTTCATATATAAAGACAAACCTATCCATGTCTGATTTTCTTCAGTGTACTTCGTGAATTTTTATTTCATTTGATAGTTGAGTTTGTCTTTAGTGGGTTCATATCAGTAGTTATGTTCTTGTCATATGATAAAATATGTGAAAAGGTAGCAATTTCGGTTGATCATTAATGTATTCTAACTTACTTGTTGAGTTGTTCGTTGGCTAATGTGAATCTAGGTTGTTGTACATCTTGGATAATTTTCCATCCTTGAAAACAAGGCCAAAGAAATTGGCAAACTTTTCCAAAACTTGTGATACTCATGAACCATGAACTATGTCTATTACTAGGTTCCAACTCCTCCCTTCCCCTTCGTTTTTTTTTAATATTTGCCCTGTTTTCTCTGATTTGCAACTTCTTTTTTGCTTGTTATTAGCGCTAGGACTTGTTCATATTTCTTATTAGCATAATTTCATCACTAGGACACACTCAAAACTATTTAACTCTTCAGGCTAAAATTGAATGCCTTCTAAATTATCAGTCTTTAATTGACATAGATGTCTTGCAACAGTAAACCATCTACCTCAAACTTACTTGGAGAAGTGAATCAATGAAATCAGATGGCAAAGATGTTGTTATATTGTAACTTAAACGAGTCCTTACACTTTTACTCATAACTTTTACTTGATTTGGGTTCCAATAGTTCTTTACTTGATTTTTTTTTTTGGGTGTTAAAATGTGGCAAAGAGGCCCAAAGACAATCATCTAGAAACTGAAAAGAGATCTCAATTTGGCTAATACAAAGAAGAGATGGCAGCAGGAACTTGATCAAACTAGCCCACATATACCCCCTCTGTGGTAAGGCTAAAATTGGCCAGCCAATAGTTTAATGCAATTTATTTCCTCTAAGTTTGCATTGCATAGTTTATATCCAATATTTTTATCTGTTTTTGAGAGTGTGATGTACTGGATTCTTTGAGGTGAATCAAAGTTAACTTACTGGAAGTTGGTTAATTTGAGTGAGCAACAATCTATCCTTGTAAGCTCCTCCCAAGGCTCCCCTCTCGTAATGGGTTATAGAAACAGGGAATTGAGGGCTAGATATCGTTCTACCATAAATAAAATTTAATAGGATTTAATTCGAAGTTGATCAATAAATAGTTAAATACAAATTCTTCTACAATACTCCTAACTCATATATATATATATATATAGGATTTAAATTTTCTAACAATTCTCCTAAAATTATTTAAACAATTAAATAAATTTTATAAAATATTACCTGTGGAAATCACAATAAAATTATAAAAGATTAAAATATAAACTTGATTGAATCTTGTGATGTCCAAAAACACTTTGGCTAATTTGTTTGCCAGGACTTCCTAATTGGAATTTAAGTGAAACTCTCATGTTTAGCTTTTGAAGCCCCTAGGTGTAGATATAGCAGTTTTTCTAAAAGTTCAATTCAAAAGTTCAATTCAAATGGCATTGAATTTTCAAGGTAAAATATTACTCACGCAACATAAACTCACAGTCACACACAAAGACAAAATTAAACACCACTACGTGCGTAGGCCATTGATGCACAATTAGCCATCGACTATGCCATTATATGGTTTTGTGTGGGTTAGCATTATTTCTTTTCAAACTTATGAACTTTGAATACGAGAAACGTTCTTAATATTTGCCCTTTCTTTTTTATTTGGCCATGCATGGAATGCCTCATTAAAATTTAGTACTGTTAGTTTTGTTTGCCAGAATTAATATGCCATCAATTCTTAAAATGGGTTGTTGTTGTGATATCGCTGACATCTTCCAATCTCATTGTTACTTGAAGTGGATAATACTCGACTTTGTTTATTAATATCTGAATATCTGATTTTGAGTTCTCAGATTCCAGGAGGAGTTACTGCTGCAGAGGGATTTAAAGCTTCAGACATATATGCACGATTGTGTGCCAAAGGAGAAAAGTCTGATCTTGCACTTGTCACATGCTATGTTGATGCCATATATAGAGGTTAGCTTTCATCTTGCTAATTTTGACAGGAATCAACTTCTGGGTTTGGCATACACTTTATGTGATCAGATTTCTTTCAGGGTTATTTACAACAAATGTGAAAGCTTTTATTTTTAGAAGTCATTGGTTTTAGTTATTCATAGACTCATCACTCATAGTATGTCATATCTCTCTATTCTCAATCCTAATCAAATACGTTGCTTTGTAGCCAACATGGCGATCCCTTACTTTATTTGGCGTAATCTAGTTTTGATTTGCATATGTAATTTATATAATTTTTAATCTTATTTGTTTTTAAAAATGAATTACAGATTTCCTTTTGGGATTTTTTTTTTTAAGAAGAGCATAAGCTGCAGTTGAAAATGCAGGTAAACGCCCATAAAAACTGTGGCTAAATGCCAACCTCATTGGCATTTCCCAACACCTTCACTAAGTAATGATGTCCTTGAAATGAATTATTAACAATGGAAGTAAATTATGTACCTTTGCCTTTTCTCTTCCATAGACAATACACACAAAAGGCGGGGAGAGGGACAATTACAAGTACAGAAGCTACCAGAATTGCCACTTTGCTCTTTTAAACAAATACTGCTTTTGATTTTTTGTCGTAATTGGCTGAGAAGAAAAAACAAGACCAAATTGAGTGATGCAGAACCCTGGAAAATCTGAGTGGTATCAAATTCAGAAAGAAAAACAGTGTGGAAGTACCTAGTTCAACTGCATCAACACGTACAAATAAATCTTGGCCTTGATCACATAGTTTCTGCTTGTCCATTAAATTCCCATACCAAGCCAAACACGTACTTCCGTCATTTCTCACATCAGCAGCTGCATAAGTAGTGCAAGAGCAGTTTCTCAAGCATTATGGGTTTAGTGACTTCAATTGTCAGTGTACCAGATATTGCACAAGGTTGGATAGCCATTCTGGGAAAATGCTTAGACAAACTGAGTGTGTCTAGTTCCTGATTTATATACTTGTTGGCAATTTTGTTTACTTGGGTTCACATGCTTTGTTTCATTAGCATTCTATGTGTTTCTTTCTTGATTGTTTAGTTTATTGTTCAATTTATCACCTGCTAGAGACTGTGCCTGATTAGCATAAAATAAACATGAAATATGGTCCATTCATAAAAGCCACAGATTAAAAGGAACATTATAGAGAAAGCTAGAAGAAGTTAAATATTCAGCCTTTGTTTGTTTTGAGAGAAATGGGGAAGAGAGAGTTAGAGAAGAGAGAAATAGAAGAGAAATAGTTCCACTCTCTTGTTTGGTTAGAAGAGAAATCAAGAAGGAAAAAAAATGGTGGGTCCCACAACTTTTTTATTTCTCTCCTAAAGTGAGAAGAAATGGGTAGAGGTAGAAATATGTCTAATATACCTTTTTTTGTTATTTTATAAATAAATAAATAGGGGTAAATATGTATTTACAACAAAATTTAATTTTCTTTCTTTCCTAATTCTCTCATAATTCTTCTCTTAATCCAAATAACTTAAAAATTTATTCATTTTCTACTCTACTTCTCTTCTCCTTACTTCTTTCTTCTCTATTTCTCTCTACTCTATTTCTCTCCTAATCCAAACAAAACCTCAAGGAACTTCCAATATTTTATGGACAAATGTGTAGGAGAATGTTTTGATTTCTAAGGCTATCGTGTTTTTCTACAGCCCCATGAATGATCCGTTTAACTGCCCCCCTACTTTCAGACTCGCTCGAACCCCAATATATATAAACTATATTATTATATAGTCAAGCGATGCTAGATTTGCTTTATGCAGTCATGCAGGAGAACATGAGGTATATAGAGTAATCATTTGCGTTCCTAGACTCATAGTTATGTTGTCCTAATGCAATTGCTGGGAAAACATCTTTGCCAAAGCATATATATATATATATATATATATATATATATATATATATATATATATATTACATGTGAGCATAGTATAACATTCCATGTCTGAGTCTCTTAGGAATTCACGTAAGGCTCATTGGCCTTTCGGTCATTGTAAACTTACATGGGAAAATCAAGACTTAATTACATGATAAAATTTACTCTAGAAAAATAGTGTACAAATATGTGACTTCTAATTATACATTGCTTTTGGTAATCTTAATTTTGCCTAAGTTAGCTTATTTAATTTGCGATAACTTGATCTTTTCTTGTGATGTTGCTTTGCATTTGATCTATTGTCATCTCCAAATTAATTTCATCGATAGGAAATTAAATTAAGATATATAACTTGTATTTCCTTTTATAATTTTCATAACATTTGATTGAGGTATGATGAGGCATACATTAATATATTTCTTGTCTTTATTGTAGCCGCCAGATGTAAAAAGTGGGGCTAAGTCGCCCAATGAGCAAAGAAGATCATCAGATGAAAGTAACGTTCATCAATCGGCGGGTCATGCGAGTCATCATTAATTAATTTACTAATTGTTGCTAAATGAGTTATAGGATACTATTTCTCATAACTTTAATATCTATTGTGTAATTTTGGTATTAGTTGACCTTAAGTTGATGTATTCATGTTTGATTTATAATTACAATGATTACTTAGTTTATAAATTCATGAGTATTTCTTTCTTGACCTAATTAAGGTTGTAAGCAAAAATTATTGTATATAAATTAAATTATTTATACTATAGAGGTCAATTATTAAAACAGGAAAATTACTTGTATTATAGAATGTAAAAGCAAAAATCAATACATAATACTATAAAATAAATATAATCAAAATAAAAATAAATTATTGTGGTTTCAAACTGTCATAATATTTTTTCATTTTTTTATTTACAATTGTGGCGGTTTAGAATTGTCACAAATAACATTTAAATAAGGCTAGAATTTTGCAAATTATGTGGATTCAAAATCGCCGTAATATACATAAGCAAAACGGTCATAATATACATTGTATATTACGACAATTTGTAATCCCCGCCATATACAAGCAAAAAACTGTCGTAATATATATTGTAAATTATGGCGGTTTACTGAAAACTGCCATAATATACCGAATGGCAAATGCAATTATAATGGTATATCAAACTGTTGTTATTACAAATAGTGGTGGTTTTAAACTGCCAATACATGCAAAAATAACCATTGTAATATACACCTTTTTTTGTAGTGATACTTACAAAAACTCTCAGTTTTCAAACTCTGTTTTTACTCTCACAAATCATTTGCAAAAAACATCTCTCTTTCGAAAACCCTATTTCCTTTTCAAATCTTCTGAAAAATGACTGGAGGAAAGAGGTTCAATGTGGATGAAGCAAAAATGGCTGTGGAATATTTGTTCCAGACATCAACACTAGCTGAGTGTGGGATCGATATTGAGGAGAATCTGCAATGAGCTAGATGGGCAAACTATTTTAGAGAAGTTGAGGATGTTCATCCGGAACTGGTTCGTGCGTTCTGAAAAAATGTTATTGTCTCCAATACCGAGGTCGGAGAAGTTATGGGGAAAAGAGTTGTAGTGTCTAAAGTGACAATCTCATATGCTACCCAATGTTGGTTGGAAGGAGCCAAACACACCAAGAATTGGACTGCTAATATTGGTGGAAAAGAAAGCGTGTTGGATATCCTTATCAAAGATCCAACCAGTGCGACTATGAAGATAATTGCATCTTAGATGTATGATACGACCCGAGTACTTCACCAACTGCTCAACAATGTGATACTCCACAAAATTGGGTCAAAACATTCAATCTCCAACACTAATGCATTCTGTTTGTGTCACATGATGCTGTGCCAACAGATCAATCTTCCTCATCTTCTTTTCAATCACTTTAAACTCAATGTTCAAGGGAAAGGAAAGAAAACCATCATCTCCTATGGTGTACTCTTGACAAAGCTCTTCAAAGAGTAAGGTGTCTTCAGTCCCTTCGAAACTTTGGACAAAGACCAGAAGAAGCAGGTGCTTGGAAGAAAACAATTTCAACAGTTTTTTGGACGGAGCAACCTAATGAAAATGAGGCTCCAGACTGTCCAAGAATTTATTGGACAAATGGATGCTACCAAACCTTCACCAACAGAAGCTAAGTGTCTACAGAAACCACCGTCCACTCTGGCTAAACCCAAACGCCAAACGTCTGGTTATGAACGATAACTCAAATGATGATGATCAACCCCTTGCCAAGAGGATGCGAGTTTCGTCCACTTTCAAAGTGCCCCAGAGCACAAGGACGAAGATGTGTGCTAGAAAGAGGCCTTCACGAAACACATAGTGATACCTACACCTGCGTCCATCCCAACTCCCCCCTCTTCACCATCACCACCTAAACCCCAAACCTCTCAACAAGAACCACAAACATATGCCTCTTCTCCAACTCAAACAATTAACCCCTCTTCACCACCACCTCCTCAACCTCAACTCATACACCAACCTCTCCTCCAACACCTACCTCACAACACTTTACACCTCCTCTTCCCTCTTCTCCTGACCAAACACTTATCCCCATCTCCCTTAAACCTTTTGTTATCCGCAATAAGAAATTGAGAACCTTCACATTGGGAGTGACGCCCCACCACATTAAACATTAGTAGTTAAAGGACCCTAATCTCTTAATGGTCCAGAGGGATCTTGACGTTGTGACTGGTTCTCTCAATAGATACATATATACTCAAAGCAACTTAAGTTCAATCCTCTGACAATTGAGGAATTAGGCTTCTACGCCTCTGCCTTTGACACCATGTTTGTGGATGTCCTCAAAACTTGTGTTACTGTGAAGGACCTGAGGTACTTACCCCCTTCAATGATTGTTACCTCTACCACATCCATCAAGATTCATCCTGATAAGGTTTGCCTAAGACTACCTATGGTGGATCCAAACAAAGACAAGGATCTCAAAACGTTTAGAAATCAAACCTACTGGCCTCTATCCACTGCGTTTGATCCTGACTTTGGATAGAAACCTACACCAGAAGTAGATTTGGACTTCCTGAATCATATATCTCAAAAAGAAGAGGCTAGGGACGGAGAAGTCAAGCTTTTTTGGGAAAGTTATGTGTGGAAATGTGAGCAAGAGGCATCTTCTTCGGGCCTAAGGGCAAAAGGCAAGGAGAAGGTCATAACTGTTAAGGGTCAGTGCTTTTAGTGGTATGTCCCTTATGCTATTCCTGATGACATATTTGGGATACCTCTGAGGCCCTCTGGTGGCTATATTCTTCTCCTGGACCCAGTAGAATTGGAAAATTGGTCACCCTCAACCATTTTGGCCCACCCATACCCATGGGAGCAATACTTTACAGACTATCAAGATCTACTTTCCTGGGATCCCAATATGGTTTATGAAGAAGAAGATGACCCAGCAGGAAAAGTACAAGTAGAAGAAGTTCAACTTCAACTTTCTAACCCTGTTCCTCTATCCATCATCCATCTCACTAAGCAATCTATGGCCGTAAAAGCCACTGAAGTTGAAGCTTTAGTTGAAAGTCATCCTCAACCTGCACCAGTACACCCTGATGTTCATATGTTCATTAGCGATGAAATGAACTCAGTCTACAAACAGTTTGAAGGATTATTCAAGCAGTACTTTCCACATGGCCCTCCTCCTCCGCCTCATTCTTAATAAAATTCTTTTTCTTCTCAAATTTTTCTTACACACTCTGATTCTTTTAATTTTTTTTTCTGACTATGATGTTTTACTTCACTTTTTTGTCTGATGACAAAAGGGGGAGAAAAGGTAATAAATTTGATTATGTGACTTACACATGGAATGGGAATTAAACTTTATTCTTTTTATATGTCTGTTATGTTGTTTCTGCTCTATTTATCAGTTATAACTTGTTCCTGTTGAACTAATGATATATCTTATGCTTACAAAAGTTTTGCTCTGATACTAGATATAATTATTCTGATAATGGTTATAAAGTTTTACTCTGATATTACTGTTATAAATTTTTACTTTGATACAACTGATATATTCTACTAATTTGTTACTGGTAAAACTTTTTGGACTTAAAATTCTTTTTCTCTATGAAACTTGTTCAAAATGTTCTATAGCTCTGTTATGTTAGGGACTCAACTCTATATTGCTAAAACACTGCGTCCAATAACAAGTGAAAATATTTTTTTTAACAAAACTGATAAAAAGTGTTCCTAAGTCAATGCGTGTTCTTAGGGGGAGCTTATGCCTTTTCAAACTTATAAATGTTTTTGTTCAATCAAATTTAATATTGTATGTCATCATCAAAAAAAGGGGAGATTGTTTGAACCAAAGACAAAATCTAATATATGATATTAGAACCAAAATTGTTCAATGAAATTGAACCCCTCAAAGCTTTGAAGATAATAATAAATATTAAAATTAAAGTGAACAAATAAGTTTTGAATAAAGTTATATCATTTCGTTCTAATAGAAAAAGTTCAAGTTATGTTTTTTGAATAAATAATTTATCAGTACCTTTGGACAAAAAACAAGCTTTTACCGTGACAAAATCTCAGTTTTACTACGTGCGTCCAATGAAACATGAATTATATTATCTTGGATCGTCCACTATTTAGTCTCTGTGATTGTTTCTCAAAAGCATCCGTCCAAGAAAATTCAAAGACAAGCAAAACAAAGTGCATTAACTGCTGATGGGATCTCTAACACAAATGTGACTTTCGAAAATCAACTTTGTATGCTAAAGCTGACACTCCTAATAACTACAAGGACTAACAAATAAGGAACTTTTTTCATGTTCAGAAGAGTCAGAATAAAGATATCAAATTCCTTGCAAACGTTGATAACCCAACCCACTTTTCAGAAAGAGACCAACACGTTATTAGCTTAGTGCATTTAATGTAACTCAGAACGGTAATAAATATTGTTGTTGGACGAAGAAATTAATGAAGACCTGTACAAGCTCTCAAGCCTATAAATACCAAAGTCTTCGAAGAATCAATAAGATATACTAATAGCAAGGGACATTAAGAGAACAAGAGAAAATATTGAAAAGATTCACTTTGTTTCATATTCTTTGTATACTCTTGTATAGTGTTTTACTTGAGCTGATTGTTTTATCCTCACTCTTCGTGAGTTAATTCCAGGTGTTTCAAACATTATTTTATTACCTTGTTGGAAAGTCTAAAGAGGATTGTTTAGTAAAGAATACTTGTTGTTTAGAACATGAAGATGTTTAGAATACTTGGTTGTAAGCCTGAAGAGGCGGAGTAAAGAATACTTGTAAACTGAAAATCCTTCAAGTTGAAGCGACTTGACGTAGCTTTCGGGTTGTGAGAGTGAACTAGTATAAATTTCTAGTGTAAGCTTTTCTTCTCTCACCTTATGCTATTTTTATTTTCAACTAACATTTGGGGATTGTCATTGTTGCTATTAAAAAATATTTTTCAGAAAACATAAGTCCTTAATTTGCATCCAAAGTTTGTAGTAAAACTCTCTTTGCGTCCAACGGACTATAAAGAGTGTTTGTTTCGTCCATTTTCTTCTACAATCTTAAGAAGCTTTTATTCCAAGAACTAGTTTACGAAAAATTTTCCAAAAGTTTAAGAAACACAATTCAATCCCCCTTCTTGTGTTTCATTTATTTATTTCAATACTAAATTAAATTTTAACACAATATAAAGACTTAAGCTCAAGACCAACAAGATGCTTCCTTGTATAGAGAAGTATATTGATTAGATATATAAGATAAGGGATCAATCTGGAACTCAAGTTTTTTTTCCCTTGTGTAGCTTGATTAGTTGTTGAACATTTATTGGTTGCTGTTTATACTTGGTGGACTTCAAACATTTAATTTGAGAATCAACAACTAATAAATGTTTCACAATTCATTAATGATACCAATACATGGGAAACCTAGTTTTGTAGCAACTCCCTATAAGATAAAAGTAAAGTTTATCACATACAAAATGTGCTTTGTTCTTCAAGATTTACGATATTATGCATGAGAAACATGATAGAGATATATAAAATCTAAACTAACCAAGTGAAACACAAGAAGGGAGGTTGAATTGTGTATCTTAACCTTTTTGGAAAACTTTTCTTTAACTAAAAATTCAAACAAGGATCTTGTTGAAATTTAATAAGAAATGGATGAGAATAAAAGATTCTCAGTTCGTTGGACGCAGAGAAGGTTTTTATGAAAATTCTTTTGGACGCAGTTGAAAGGTTTTATGTTTAACTTAAAAAACTTTGTTAAGAAAACAATGACAATCCCCAGATGTGTGTGAATAAAATAAAACACAAGTAGAGGGAAGAGAAGCTCACACCAGATGTTTATACTGGTTCACTCTCACAACCCGAGAGCTACGTCTAGTCCCTTCAACGAGAAGGATTTTCCACAAATCTTCGCAAGAGTACAAGTATTCTCCACCTCTTCAGGTATACAAGTATTCTCTAACCTCTTCAGGTTCTAACAAACAAGTATTCTTTTATACACAACCTCTTCAGGCTAAACAAAAGTTGAATAAAAGATGTTGTAAACAACACTTGAGATTAACTCACAACTGGTGATGATAAAAGAATAATTCTCAAGAATGAAACTCTATACATGAGTGTAAAGAATAGAAAGAATGTGAGCTGTGAATTTTTTTCCCTTTTGTTAACGTAAAACTCTACTACTTTCTTTCTTCGAAGACACTTGTATTTATACGCAACGAACACTTGAAGTAGTCTTCGTTAGCTATTCGTCCAACGGTAATAAATGTTCCCGTTCTGAGTTGCATTAAATGCGTGACACTGATAATGTGTTTATCTTAGCTTGAGAAGTGAGCTTGGTTATCATTGTTGCTAAAATCATCAAATTCTTGTACTGAATCTTCTGAGTGAACAGAGATATCTTCGTTGCTAAAACTTGAGCAGATGTTAGGTGTGTCAGCATTAGCACACTTTGACTTCTTTTTGCCGCACACTTTATAAAAGGTCTCTTCAGCATTTAATGATGAACAATTCTTGTATTTGAATTCAAACTTTGGACAAATGTTTGAATCTGATCTTTTTAAGGAAACTTTGGACGATCCAATATAATATAATAAAGTAATTCAGAGTATATTAGACGCATACCAAAAATTTCTTTTCAGTCATTACAAGAGTCATATTAGATGCACGCAAATAAAGTTTAGTTAAAATTATGCTTCCTTAACAGAGTATAATCAACATATTTTTAAGTAAGATAATCATTATTGGATTATCAATTTTTTATGTTACACACTATTTAAATGAAACTTTACTTGTTCATTCTTATTTAATATATTTGTTATTTTCAAAACTTTGAGGGGCTCAATTCTTTGAACTACTTTGGTTCCAAATTTAATTTCTCAATTGGTCTTTGGTTCGAACAATCTCCCCCTTTTTTAAGATTACAAATACTATTAAATTTGATTGAACACCAAAAAAATTTTCAAGAGAAAAACACTAACTCCTGCTAAGAACATGCATTGAAAAGGAATGGATGCAGAGTCTATTGGATGCACATATAACTTAGGAGAAAATTTAACCTGTTATGTTCAGTTATTGCTGCCTGTCGATATTGGATGCAATGCATATCTAAGTAAAGACAAAATCAGAGTTAAGAGTCTTGCAATTGCTTGTACCAGTATCAGAATTACATATATCAAGTGTATTAGAATTATTATAAATAAAACAGAGCTATGTTTTAGAGTATTGAATTGTTATATCACTCATAAGATTAAAGGATGGGAAAATGCTAAATATTAGAGCTGAGCATGCACATCCTTATTAAATCTGGATAAGTTAATAGAGCAAATGCAATTTCAAATATCACAATTATAAATTATCATAAACTAAAAATATCATAGCAACAAATATTAGAGCAAATATAATTGAAGTAATAGAGTAACACATAATGATAGAATATCTCATTTTATATAATCAAAGAAATCAATCAAGTTTCCAATTCTCCCCCTTTTGTCATCAGACAAAAAAGTGAAGTTGACCATCATTGTCAGTTAAAGGAAAATGAAAATGAAAAAAAAATTAAGAGAGAAAATTGAAAGAGAAAATTTGTAACAAAATTGTTTTTAAAAAAATTTGAGGCTAAGTAGGTGGAGGAGGAGAAGGCCCTTGATGAAGGAAGGATTTGAGGAGATCTTCAAATCTTTTGTACATCACTTCCATCTGGGAGTTGACATATGATTGAAATTCTGGGGGCACTTGAGGTGAAGGAGCAGCTTAGTGACTCTCAGCAGAGGCTTCCAGATCAGTTCTCACATTGCTAACAGCAATGGATAGTTCAGTGTGAATTGCAGGTAGGGCAACTGATATTGGTGCAACAATGGAGAGTGCTTGTTCTTGTGTTGCCATATCAACTTCCTCTTCGTCCACTGATCTTGGCAAATCAAAAGTCCAAGGGATGAGATTTCTTCGATATCCAAACATTTGATCCCAAGGATATTGTTTATCTAGATTGTCAGGAGGAGATCCTGAGACATAGCTTTGAGAAGAAAATATTGATGCCGCAGGCTTCTTCTATAGTAGTCCAAGAATGTCATCCACCATATAGACTAGATTGAAGCATTTAATGCTCTGGCCTGGCATGGTAATAGTTTCTATTTTCTCCTTATCACTTAGTCCAGAGGATGAGGCTTGCTGTTCACAATCCTAGATATGCTTGTCCCATAAGGTCTTGGCTTCATTTTCCTTGGCCTCTCCATTTTTGGAAACCCGCCTTAAGAACTCTAAGTCAACCTCAAGTGATCGTAGAATCCCAAAGTAAGGTTTAAAGTGAAAAGGTTTAGGCAAAGGAGTTTGGCACTTGTACTTCTTGAGATCCTTATTTTTGTTTAGATCCATCATTGACAACCTCAGACATACTCTGTCAGGCTGAATCTTGATGGAGGTGGCAAGAGTGATAAGTAGAGAATGAGGTACAAAGCGTAGATTCTTGAGTAGTAAACTCCCTTTGATGACACTGACAAAGATTGTGTCATAAGGATTTGCAAAGAGATCCATTTCTTCCAAAGTCACTAGTCTGAACTTGAGTTGTTTTAGGAAGATATGAACTTTTACAGTAGTGCCATCACAGCATATGGACCTTTTTGCAGTAAGTGAGAGTGAGGATTCCTTTGATTCCCAGCAGGGAATGATATGGTGTCACTCCCACAGTGAAGATTCCAAGATTTGGTGAGGTGATGATGAAATTTGGTCTTGGTGAAGGTGAGGGAAGGTGGAATGGTATGCTTTGTGTATATGGAGAGAGTTCAGTGTTTGATGGTGAGGAATGTGTTTTAGATTTTGGTGAGGATATTTGTGGTTCTGGGTGAGAACAGATTAAGGGTGGTGAAGGGATGGATGCAGGGGTGGTTACCTTGGGAATGGACGCAGGAGGAGAAATGATTCTCTTCTTTAAAGTGAGCTTCGTACGAGTTCCTGTATGAAAGTTTATCTTGGACGCAACCCGCATTCTCTTTGCAATGGTTGGTCATCATTGGAATCATCGTCCATCTCCAATCTTTTCTTGTGAGGAGCTTGAGTAGTTTGTGGCTTCTGCTTTGGACTCATCTTCAGCTTGGGACTCATTGGTTTAGTAGAAGAGGGGTTTGGATCCTCATCTTCATCAGTTGAGGATTGTGTAGCCTCTATGAGTCCAAGAAAATTTTGGATGGTTTGTAGTTTCATCCTCAGCAGGTTACTTCGTCCAATACTTGTTGTACTTGGTTTTGTCCAAGCTGCCTCTTCATCTCTTCTTTGTCCATAACTTCAAATGGACTGTAAACATCTTGCTCCATGAAGAGCTTGGTGAAGAGTGCACCATATGATATGGTAGTCTTCTTGCCTTTCCCTTGCACACTCCGTTTGAAGTTCATGAACAAAAGTGAAGGGAGGTTTATTTGTTGGCACAACATTATATGACAGAGGCAGAAGGCATGAACAGTTGAGACAGAGTCCTTAGACCCAGCCTTATGAAGAATGACTTTGTTTAGGAGTTGATGCAGCACTCTGGCTTTCTCATTCATCTTCGCCGCTGTCAACTTATCGAAAGAGGGATCCTTGAGGTGTATATCAATAACTCCTTCCTTTCCTCCGAGGGCTTTTACCCAATCAGAGCTAATTCGAGCTCCTTCCAAACAGCACTGTGTAGCATCTGAGATAGTGACTTCGAACACAATCACTTCTTTTCCCATCACCACTCCTTTGATTTCAGTAGCGGAGATACTTGCATTTTTCCAAAACATGCGAACTAGTTCCGGATGAACTTCAACGGGTTCTCTGAAATAGCTTGTCCACCCAGCACCTTCAAGATTCTCAACAATATTGATACCACACTCTGTTGTCGCTTTGAAAAAGTATTCCACGGTTACTTCTGCTTCTTCCACATTCAGCACCTTTCCTTCAGCCATTTCTTAGAAATTTTTGCGAATAGGGTTTAGGGTTTTGAGAAAGAAAGAGATTTGTTCGCAAAGAGTTTTCAAAGAAGAGTATTTGATAAACTTGGTAGCGTAAAAATTTGATCTTGAAGCAATAGGATATATTTATAAAAAAAATTTGAAACCCAAAGGTTTCTGAGAGGAAATGTCAAGCGTTTAAAAAAAGCTTCAACAGACATCACAATAAACGTGTATTAAAAGTAATTGTCACGTCCGCAGTAAAATGTAACTTCTATGACATTTCGAAAACTGACTCAGCGTGAGAAATTTGAAAAACATTCAAATGAGACAAAGATATTCTATAATAAATGCGAATATTATAAGTCCATTTACTTATCAGAAAATATGCAAAATACATAACAAGTACAAGATTCATTGAACGCAGATTATCAATGGACGAATAGATATCAGTTCTTCACAAAGTGCATACTTAGATACTTTCTAATGAAATTGAATCTATCCTCAGCGAGGAGTTTAGTAAAAATATCAGCCCATTAATGATCTGTATCCACAAATTGAATATCAAACACACCTTTTTGAATATAATTTCTTATAAAGTGATGTTTAATGTCAATGTGTTTTGCTCTTGAATGTAAGATGAGATTTTTTGATAAGTTAATTGCTGCAGTATTATCATAGAGTAAAGGAATCTTACTTTCAAAGATGTTTTAATTTTCTAATTGATGTTTGATCCATAGAAGTTGAGAGCAGCAACTTGATGCTAATATATATTCAGCTTCAGCTGTTGAAAGAGCAATTGTGCTTCGTCTTTTGTTAGACCATGAGACTAGATTTCCTCCAATGAAATGACATCCTCCACTGGTGCTTTTTCTTTCAATTCTATCTCCAGCATAGTCAGCATCACAAAAACCAACTAATCTTTACTCATGAGATTTCTTAAATAACAAACCCAGATTAGTAGTTCCTTTCAAGTATCTAAAAATTCTTTTAACAGCAACTAGATGTGACTCTCTAGGATTAGATTGAAAACGTGCACAGAGACACACACTAAACATTATATCAGGTTTGGACGCAGTAAAATATAAGAGTGATCCAATCATACTTCTGTATACCTTTTGGTCCACTTTTTGATCTTTATCGTCCAATTTGAGTGTGGACGATGGATGCATTAGTGTGCTCATTGTCTTACAATCGTCTATTTTAAAATTCTTCAGGAGTTCCTTTGCATACTTGGTTTGGTTAATGTAGATTATGTCCAATGTTTGCTTTACTTGCAAACCCATTAAGCTCATTTCGAATTCCTTTTGCATCAAATTGGGAAAATCCTTGTAAAGAGATTCATCAGTAGCTCCAAAAAATAATATTATCTACATAAATTTGGTTTATAATAAAATATGAGTTTTTGTCTTTGCGAAAAAGAGTAATGTCAACTTTTCCTGTAGAAAATTCATTTTCCATTAGAAAAGTGCTTAATCTCTCATACTATACTCGAGGAGCTTGTTTTAATCCATACAGAGCCTTTTTAAGTTTAAAAACATACTCTGGGTGGTTTTGATCCTCAAAACCAGGTGGTTGCATGACATAAACTTTTTCATTGATTATACCATTTAGAAAAGCACTATTTACATCCATTTGATAGAGCCTTATGTTATGATGAGCAGCAAATGAAAGTAAGATGCGTATGGCTTCTAATCTAGCTACAAGAGCAAAGGTTTCAGTGAAATCAATACCTTCTTATTGTGAGTAACCCTGGGCAACTAACCTTGCCTTGTTTCTCATAACCTTATCATCTTCGTCCAATTTGTTTCTAAATACCCATTTCGTATCGATGATGGTATTGTCTTTGGGCTTTTGATCCAGCGTACAAACGTCGTTTCTCGTGAATTGATTCAACTCTTCTTACATAGCTAATATCTATCCTTCACCCAAGAGAGCTTCTTCAATTTTCTTTGGTTCCATTTATGAGATGAATGCTACGTCTGAGTGTTCTCTGAAAGCTGATCTTGTACGTACTTTATCATCTGGATTATCGATGATTTGGTCTTCTTGATTATAGGTTTTGAAATACCAACTTCTTTGAACATCATTTCTTGTTGCATTTTCTTCTTTTCCTTCATCGTCCAATACTTCTTTGCTTGTTGAAGATGATCCTTCTCCTCTGTCATTTAGGTTTAAATCTATTCCAACTATTTTACCCTTCTGATTCCCACCAAAGGTGACTGACATGAGGTTGTCGAGACCCCGTCAAATAATAATAATTACCGGTTCACAAAATAATTTGTAGTATAGAGCATGAACCGAATCGTCTCTCAAGGATCCAATAAAACAAAGATTTAATCAAATCAAGATAAATAAAAAGGGGGGTTTTGTTGTTGATTAACAAGATTAATAAAAGTAGGAGATTCAAAGTTGTAAACAAATCTAAAGAAACAACCAATCCAAGGAAATTTACCGATCTTAAGTTTAATCCATCATTGATCACAAGGAATTCACTTAATCGCTAACCAAGTTCTTGGCCTTAGATCATATCAAGAAGCCTCAACATAATCCAAGAATCCTCTACTAGATAAGCATCTAGAATTTAATTAACCAAGGTTAGATAAAGTAAGCACCATCCATACATAGATTAATTTAAGATCCAGAATTTAACCAAGCTAAACAATCCATCAAAAAGCTTTAATAAATTGTTTATTCTTTGTGATCCTCTTTGAATACATGACAATAAAGCTATTATCACATTAACATCTAAATCAAATTAAGCAATTCAATCTAGATAGAAATCAAAAGAGGAAGAAGAGAAACTTGAATAACAATTAAGCAATATGAATAAGCGAAACAAGATCTCCAAATTAAACATCAAGATGGCTAATCCCTTGGATTGATTATGAGAGCCTAGCCTTCCATGGATGGGAAGGTAGAACTCAGAAAATAAAGAACAAAAGTGAAATTCTAAAGAGAAGGGAGAAGAAGAGAAAGAAAACTAACAAATACTCAAACTTACTACAAAATTGAATTCTAACTTACTTCAAATTGAATCTATCATAATACAAAGAGATTGGCTCTATTTATACTAATCCTAGAAGCCAATTTGTACATGTACATAATCTGAATACAAGCTATAAGAATATGAAAATTGTCAAAAATGGAAGCTTGATGCATGGTAGGTGGGTTGGTGCATGGTAGGTGGGTTGGTGTATGGTTGGTGGCTTTTAGTCAACAACTCTTATCCGACTTCTGGCTTCAAATTCATCACCTAGATGGTGCATTTTGGCTTGGATGTCTTCATCAAAGTTGTAGCCAGTTGTCTCCTTGAAAATCTCCAATTTGAATCATGTCATTTGGACTTTTAGAACTCCAGAAATGCCAAAAACACTTCACCTACCTCAAGTTAGGTTGGAAGAACGTGTTTCCAAATTCAGACCAACTTGTAGCTTCTGAAGCATGCCTAAAACGACATCTATTGACAAAATGGTCTTCATTGAAGTTGGAGATATGGGTCTTATCTTTCAAGTGACCAAGTTTCAGCCCAAGAGGAGGTCTATAACCCACTATAGAGTCCAATATGTACATACTGCCCAGATGGTTCCGTGACAGCAAACCCACTCTGCATTGCAGGGATATTTTGGACCCTTAGCATTCCGATCCAGCTCTTGAGTTCTTCATGAAACTTGTAGAGCATTGTCTTAGCTTTCCAAAGACACCAAGATCACCTCAATTGGATCATCGAGTCCCAAGTTATGACCTAACCAAGGAAGAAAGGTCAAAATGCATCAAAATCCGAAAATTATTCAATATTTGCATTAAAGTCCAATGAAGCCCAACAACATTAAACTCATCTAAAACACTAATATTGGGCACAATAAACATCTAATAAAGCCTAATACAAAGCTAACATGTGTGTCTCAAATTGATTGATCAAATTCCCCCACACTTAAGCTTTTGTAGTCCTGTTCAAAACACATAACAACGAAACTAAAGAAAAACAAGAAACATCATATTATTAAACTAAAAACATAAAAACTGATTGTACCTAATCTAATCCACTTCCGTAGGAAAACACGATGGCACTTAGCATGTGCCACAAGCCTTTAAACCCCTAGGTGTCCCTAGTGGACGAAGTTATAGTCTCGTGAGGGTTTACCAGGATGATACCCACAAACATGTAATATTTTATTTAATCAATTCAACTAATTTTTAAATACAAGCATTGTATCAAATATAAACCATAATTAATAAGTCAAGTATGCTTAACAAAGAATAGTTGAATCAAATCAATTGAGAATAAAGTATAGCATAATCATGCTTTAATCAGAAATAGACATGTTCAGATTGAGTAAAATTCTTCACAAGTGACACTCAAATCACACAAGGTGTTTAGGTTAACTGTTTACGCTCAACTCAGTCAAATTATGAAAGTATTTTACCATAGGCTTGCATATACATCAATTCTCCACTACTTAGATCAAATAAATTACAAAAATCAAGAGGTCTTTCAAAAAAGTTGTAATGGAACTTATAAGATGAAGGAAGGGAACAATATGGATAATAGCAGGTTAAAACCAAAGAGAATAAAAGAGCATTGAGGAGTAACTCAAGTAGAAAGAATAAAATTTTTACCCAAAACCATAAAATGCTCATTCTCTTCACACATTCCTTCCTTTTTCTATTCTTTTATTTTTCTTTCTTTTTTCTCTTTTTTTTTGTTTTTTTTTCTTTTGTTTTTTTTTTCGTTTTTTGTTTTTTTTTTGTACCAAGCATTTCGTATCAGCACACCAATTCCCCCACACTTAAATCATTTCAAGCAAAAGAACTCCTCCAATAAGAAAATCAATGCTCTCCCATTTCCAAAGGTAAGGTAAAACATGGTTTTTCACTCAAGGCTTGAAATGAGCTAAGAACAAAGAATAGGCAAGTAGGCTCAGAGGGGGTTAACAATGGGATAAATGCAAGGTAGGTTTATTTGGCCAAAGCAGCTAAGTCAAGAAAAATGCCTCTGTCATTTTCATGCAACATACAGACCAATGTAATCTCAAATCGATTCAATGCAAGTTCTAGAAAATAAATTCATAATTGACATCACTCATGAAAGAAAATAACCAAGTGTAAGTATCAAACTTGGAAAAGCCCAAAACTCACAAAGGTATGAAACATTCACTCAATTCAACCATGCCTTCTTCCTAATATCCACAATCATATACATATGTATATCATGAAAATGATTCAACTATAAATTGTTTTGCATACTTTTATTATCAATTAAGCTCAGATTCAGCACATGCTTGCATCAAAATTAATTGAAAAGATCAAATTTTGTTTTTGTTTTTGTCTTTTTTTTTTTTTGTTTATATGCAAGAACAAAATAATTTAAGACATACTATGAAATGCAAGTTAAGATGCGTCTCAAGAGCAAAACTACTCCTTACTCTGCCATCATACATCTAATAAGCTAGTAACAATAAAGATTAGTCGGTTAGTTTTTTTTTTTTTTTTTTAACTAAACTATGTACATGGTAATGTCAACTATCCCTCCCCCCAACTAATTAAAGACATTGTCCCCAATGTCAAAATAAAGATAGGTAGAGTGTAGAAGGTCTTACCAGAAAAACTGCAAATCGGGCCTGAAATAAGAAAAATTACAAAAAAAACAACAAAAACCATAACAAAAAACAAAAATTCACAAAGACAAATTCAAATCAAGTTTTGGCTTTTTCTTTGCCGCCTTGTTCCCAATTCCGTGGAGCCATTCTTGGATCACGTTGTGGTACAAATTCATTTAGTTGATCGAGCAATTGTTCAGAGTTGCGGCGCTTACAAGACTTTGACGTGTCGCTTGTGAGATGAACCCTTTTTCTACAGCATGATCAAGAAAACAAAACAAACTGTCATAAAAACCATTAACATTTAATATACCTATAGGTTTTTGGTGAAAGTTCTGCTGTGACCAGGATATAATTTGAAAGAGCTCTTCCAAAGTTCCAAAACCACCAGGTAGGGCAATAAAGGCATCAGCATTTGCTATCATAATGTTCATGCGTTGGTGCATCCAAAATACCATTACTTCATCCCCTAATGTTTTTCCAATGGGCTTGCTGGTAGATAAAGGACTGGAAATGACACCAAGGACTTTGCCACCTCCTAAATGTGCAGCAGTCGCTACACAACCCATTAACCCAAGACTACCTCCTCCATAAACTAAATGGACTTCTCTCTCAGCTAGCACTCGACCAAGATGGTGTGCAATATTTACAAACTCTTTATCTTTCCCAGGATTATATCCATAAAAGACACAAACACTCTTGATCCGACGAACTGAAGTGACTTCCATTTTTTTCTCTTTGTTTTTTTTTGTACTCTCACCTTATCAATGATCTGAAGAGAGCAAAGTGCATTATTTAAAGGCATCAAAACTCAAAGGTAATAATTACACCTATAAAGGAGGGGTAGATCTGCGTGTCAGATAAGTTTGAAAAATAAGCACAGAAATGATAATAGCTATATGACAAAGATAAAAGGCTAATCTATATGTGTCAGAAGAAGTTTGAAAATATGCAACACATATTTCAAAAAAATACGGCTAAAATTTTTTTTTTGAATTTTTTTAATAAACAAGAAGAAAAAGGAAAAATAAAAAATAAAAAAATACTTACAGGAGGTGTGATTGTGGCTCACAAATTCCTCTGGTTTTACGTCCAGTAACGGCTTGAAGCTCTCTGTGGGCCGATGGTCGGCTTCCCATCCAATTTTCTTAAAAATTGGCAAACAGGGTCTTTTTGAGTCAGACTCCCGAGACTATAACGCTCATGTTCATCTTGGAATATTGGCCATAAATCGAGAAGTACTCTCTGCACATCTCCACTAGGATGCGTCTCAAGAGTCAATAGAATGTTATCTAAAGACTCCTTACTCATGCCATCCTTTATGAAGTTAATTTTATCATTTCGGTTTATAGACGTCATTCCAATTGATTTACATTTTGTGTTACAGGTCCATCTTGCACATTTATAACAGACCCGTAACCTTTTTGCTCTTCTCTTCTTTGCATATGAACTTTTGCCTAGCCCTGGCATATATGAAACAAGAGCGTCAGAAAATTCACCTCTGAGTCGGACCTTTGCTTCGATTAACCAGCGTATATCCGCAGGGATGCCTTTGTGAATAAGCATCATTAATCTCTCAAACCTTGCACAATAAATGTTAGTTAAAGCATTTTGAGGGAGAGAGGGGAATTGCTTGCGAAGGTTAACAAGCTGATTATCCATTTCGAAATAAAGAAAGAAGAAGGGAAAAAAATTAGTAAAATTTTATACAGATTTCAGTGTTTGTGGGTAACTGAAAGGACCGAAAAAAAATTTCACGGAGTACCGTTATCCGCCATTTAACCGGTGAAAAATCATCTGTCAATGAAAAACAAACAAAATTAAGACAGAAAAATCAAACTCTGATAGATTTTCTTACTCGGCACCGATTTTCTGTCTTGATTCCTGTGAATGCAAATAAGTCAAAGTTTGAAAAAAATGAAAAAGTTAGAAAACTTGGGTTGCCTCCCAAGAAGCACTACTTTTAATGTCTTTAGCCAGCGTGATTGAAGATTTTGCACGATCCATGGGTCCTCCCCAATAATGATTCAATTTCTGGCCATTGACCTTAAACGTGGCTTTTTTTTTTTTTCAACAAAGATTTATATAGAAAACAGAAAATAAAAAACAGCAGACAAAACAAAAAATAAAAACAAAAACAAAACAAAAAAAAGTAATAAAAGACAAACATCAACAGTACAGCAAAACAGAAGCAAAAATAGAAATAGACAACACGAACAGCAGAAACAACAGCAACAGAAAAGAGTAAATTGTAACAATCAAATAAAAATAGAAACAATATTAAAAACAATAGCAAAACAGTAAAAACAAAAAGAAAACAACAACTAGAAAAATGAAATAAAAGTGTGGAAAGAAAACTCCCTATGGATAGCAGAAGAATTAACGTTCCAGCAGCCACACCATAGCCAGTGTAATGGATCACCACATCCAGAATCAGAGAGTTTAGTCTCCTCGGGGGTTGCTTTACTGGTTTAGCTCCATCTTCAAGTAAAATCTTATGCATGCAAATGGAATGGCTAATGCTTGGAATGTCTGCAAGTGTGATGGCTCTTTGATTCTCCTTAAAAATCTGCAGCAACCTCTCCTCCTCATCAGTAAGGAAGTTTTTAGCCACAATGGACTCCAATTTTGGTGGCTGCACTACTTTTGTAGATTGAATTGCTGCATTATCTGTTGAAAAAGATTCATCATGTCTCAAAAAGGCAGCAATCTCAACACATGCATTACACAACATATCACCATCACAACCAGTACAACAAACAGAATCATCAAAATCAATGAAACTAGCAAATTCAGCACACAAATCATCAATTGATTTTTTCTCATCAATGATCTCATGTTTTGCAGAATCAGATTTCTGCATCTGTTGCTTGCTCAACTGACTCAATGAAGATGTAAGTTGACCAACTTGGGTCTTCACGTTTTGTACTATAGCTTCTCTGCTGGAATTGGATGTTGTTCTGAGCAAATTGTTTCACCAAATCCTCTAGTGTAGGCTCAGATTCCATGCTTATTGGGGCTTGCTGCTGTTGCAGCATAGGTTGCTGGTATAGACTGATTGGTTCAACATAAGGTTCGAACCAAGGATGATCTCCCCAATCATGGTTATATGTGGTAGAATAAGGATCATATCCAAGCTGTTGGTATTGTGGTTCACCAAGAAATACACCTGTTGCATCAACAGAATGGTTATGAAATACAGAACCATCATATTGTAGTGTGGTGCAAGCATATGTGGGATGATAAGAACTACAACATATACTACAAAATCCTGCAGGTTCTTGCACAGGTAAGTGATGTTGTTCCACTGCCAACTGCCCCATCAGATAAGCCAGCTCATCAAGTTTATGCTCCATCAGATTAGAGATCAAACACAAAATCACAAAAACAAGTCTAAATATACACACAAAATAATTACAGAAAACATATCTACAGATTTTTAAAAATTATGGGACTACCACAGAGTGAAATCTACACAAAAATTCTATCTAACAGAATAATAAAAAATCTTAAAAAATTGAAAAAGTGGTCTAAACGATGGAATTTGGCTAAAATAAGGGTGACCTCACTACAAGTAGTGAGCCTTTCTCAAAATCACGATTTTCATTAGTCTACCAAAATTCAGATTAATCAGAGATACGTTACCAAACCAAAATCTTGACAGAATGCCCTTTACCCAATTTCAGCCGAATTCCACTTGAAAAAGATTCAAAAACAAAACAAACACAATTGTTAGAGTTAGATGAAATGATCAAATAGTTGCCTTTGGATCCCCGGCAACGGCGCCAAATTTGACATGAGGTTGTCGAGACCCCGTCAAATAATAATAATTACCGGTTCACAAAATAATTTGTAGTATAGAGCATGAACCGAATCGTCTCTCAAGGATCCAATAAAACAAAGATTTAATCAAATCAAGATAAATAAAAAGGGGGGTTTTGTTGTTGATTAACAAGATTAATAAAAGTAGGAGATTCAAAGTTGTAAACAAATCTAAAGAAACAACCAATCCAAGGAAATTTACCGATCTTAAGTTTAATCCATCATTGATCACAAGGAATTCACTTAATCGCTAACCAAGTTCTTGGCCTTAGATCATATCAAGAAGCCTCAACATAATCCAAGAATCCTCTACTAGATAAGCATCTAGAATTTAATTAACCAAGGTTAGATAAAGTAAGCACCATCCATACATAGATTAATTTAAGATCCGTAATTTAACCAAGCTAAACAATCCATCAAAAGCTTTAATAAATTGTTTATTCTTTGTGATCCTCTTTGAATACATGACAATAAAGCTATTATCACATTAACATCTAAATCAAATTAAGCAATTCAATCTAGATAGAAATCAAAAGAGGAAGAAGAGAAACTTGAATAACAATTAAGCAATATGAATAAGCGAAACAAGATCTCCAAATTAAACATCAAGATGGCTAATCCCTTGGATTGATTATGAGAGCCTAGCCTTCCATGGATGGGAAGGTAGAACTCAGAAAATAAAGAACAAAAGTGAAATTCTAAAGAGAAGGGAGAAGAAGAGAAAGAAAACTAACAAATACTCAAACTTACTACAAAATTGAATTCTAACTTACTTCAAATTGAATCTATCATAATACAAAGAGATTGGCTCTATTTATACTAATCCTAGAAGCCAATTTGTACATGTACATAATCTGAATACAAGCTATAAGAATATGAAAATTGTCAAAAATGGAAGCTTGATGCATGGTAGGTGGGTTGGTGCATGGTAGGTGGGTTGGTGTATGGTTGGTGGCTTTTAGTCAACAACTCTTATCCGACTTCTGGCTTCAAATTCATCACCTAGACGGTGCATTTTGGCTTGGATGTCTTCATCAAAGTTGTAGCCAGTTGTCTCCTTGAAAATCTCCAATTTGAATCATGTCATTTGGACTTTTAGAACTCCAGAAATGCCAAAAACACTTCACCTACCTCAAGTTAGGTTGGAAGAACGTGTTTCCAAATTCAGACCAACTTGTAGCTTCTGAAGCATGCCTAAAACGACATCTATTGACAAAATGGTCTTCATTGAAGTTGGAGATATGGGTCTTATCTTTCAAGTGACCAAGTTTCAGCCCAAGAGGAGGTCTATAACCCACTATAGAGTCCAATATGTACATACTGCCCAGATGGTTCCGTGACAGCAAACCCACTCTGCATTGCAGGGATATTTTGGACCCTTAGTATTCCGATCCAGCTCTTGAGTTCTTCATGAAACTTGTAGAGCATTGTCTTAGCTTTCCAAAGACACCAAGATCACCTCAATTGGATCATCGAGTCCCAAGTTATGACCTAACCAAGGAAGAAAGGTCAAAATGCATCAAAATCCGAAAATTATTCAATATTTGCATTAAAGTCCAATGAAGCCCAACAACATTAAACTCATCTAAAACACTAATATTGGGCACAATAAACATCTAATAAAGCCTAATACAAAGCTAACAAGTGTGTCTCAAATTGATTGATCAGTGACAAAGCCACCTGATTTAAGTTTGAGGTCTTGGAACATAGACCTTTCTCCCTTCATGTGCCGTGAGCAACTGCTGTCTAGGTACCATGACATGTGTCTTCTTCCTGCTACTAAGCACATCTGCAAGAGGGATTATCATATTTTTAGGTGCTCATATCTTTTTGGGTCCTTTCAAGTTAGTTCTTGAATACTCATAATCCCTTGATTTCTTATTATAGAAGCACTTTGATGTAGAATGACCTTTCTTTTTACAAATATTGCAAGAGGATTTGGGCTTTACAGAAGTAGATGTCTTTTGAAAATTGATTTTTTCGGTATGTTGATACCCTAGTCCAAATTTGTCACAAGGGTCTCTAGAGTATTTAAGTAATGTGTTTAGCTTTTTGGTGCTACCCACAAATTTACTAAGATCCTCAGTGAGTTCCTTTACTTCAGATTGAACTTTATCAACTTCATCAGATGTATTGGACTCAGAAGGTGCTTTTAAAAGAAGATTTTCAGTTTTTAGTTTTTCACAACAAGTTTCAAGCTCTTGTTTTTCTGAAGAAAAAAAAATTTGTATTCCTTGAATAATTTTGAAAACTTTCTTTTGAGGGATTTGTACTCAACAGCTAAAATAGATGAATTATTTAACAGTTCATCAAATGCTTATTGAAGATTAAGGTCAGAGCTTGTTACCTCATCTTCTTCCTCATCAGAGGATGTGCTTACCATGAAGTATATGTTAGCTTCTTCTTCTGCTTCCACTTCATCATCAGTGGATGAAAGGTCAAGATCTTCCCATGTAGCCATTAATCATCTTTTCTTCTTTGAAAAGAATATCTTTTTCTCCTTCTCCTTGTTTAGTGAAGGGCATTCAACCTTGATTTGTCCGGGCTTCTTGCACTCATAGTATATGATTGGACTTTTGTCTTTTGTCTCAGTCCTGTCCTTTAGAGCTCTTCGGACAAAGTGTTTTCTTCGCATGCCTCTTTTCTTTTTCCACATTGCTTGTATCTTTATGGAGATGAAAGATAACTCATCATTTTCTGAGATATCTTCTCTAGATGACTCAGTCACATCTAAATATTCTTCAGCTTTAAGTACTTTGGACGCACTTCCTTTGTGAGCTTTTAGGGCAATTGATTTCCCTTTTCTTGAACTTTCCTCTTCTTGGAGTTCAAGCTCTTGAACTTTAAGAGAACCTAGGAGTTCCTCCATGGTAAGAGAAGCTAGATTCTTTGCTTCTTGAATTGCAGTAACCTTAGGCCACCACTGCCTGGAAAGACTTTTTCAGAATTTTTCTGATATGGTCTTGATTTTCATATGTCTTTCCCAGAGATCTCAAGCTATTTATGATTGTTTGGAATCGTCCAAACATTTTATCAATATTTTCATGCTCTCCTATCTTAAAGAGCTCATACTGATGAACCAGCATGCTTGTCTTTGATTCCTTGACTTGAGAGGAACCTTCATGGGCTAAGGTAAGAGTGTCTCATACTTCCTTAGCTGTTTCACAGCTATGAACCTTGTCCTGTTTTGATATGGTGATAGCACACATAAGATAGTATTTAGCATTTGAGTTTAACTGGTGCCTGGTTCAGTATCCCTCCGTCCATTGTGGTCAAGGGAGTTCCTGTTCTTCTGCGTTGGTGGGCATTTGATAGCCATTTTGGACTAAGTCCCAAATGTCCATATTTTGTGCATAAAAAAATGCAATCATCCTCTTGTTCCTGTGTCATAGTCGTTTCCATTGAATAGAGGTGTTCTATTCACAGCTTGTCATTCGTATTCCATTTGCGGCTGTGCTGAATCTTTTTCCTCTGCACTGTTACATGCTCAACCCAAGAGGCTGAACTCTGATACCAATTGAAATAACCAAGTGAAACACAAGAAGGGGGTTGAATTGTGTTTCTTAACTTCTTTAGAAAACTTTTCTTTAACTAAAAATTCAAACAAGGATCCTGTTGAAATTTAATAAGAAATGGACAAGATGAAAAGCTTCTCAGTCTGTTGGGCACAGAGAAGGTTTTTATGAAAATTCTTTTGGACGCAGTTGAAAGGTTTTAAGTTTAACTTTAAAAACTTTGTTAAGAAAACAATGACAATCCTCAAATGTTAGTAAATAAAATAAAACATAAGTAGAGGGAAGAGAAGCTCACACCAGATGTTTATACTGGTTCATTCTCACAACCTGAGAGCTATTACCAGTACCTTCAACAAGAAGAATTTTTTGCTAATCTTCGCAAGATTACAAGTATTCTTCACCTCTTCAGGTATACAAGTATTCTCTAACCTCTTCAAATTCTAACAAACTAGTATTCTTTTATACACAGCCTCTTCAGGCTAAACAAAAGTTGAATAAAAGATGTTGTAAACAACACTTGAGATTAACTCACAACAGGTGAGGATAAAAGAATAATTCTCAAGAATGAAACACTATACAAGAGTGTAAAGAATATAAAGAATGCGGGTTTTGAATATTTTTCTCTTTTGTTCACGTAAAATCTACTACTTTCTTTCTTCGAAAACACTTGTATTTATAAGCAACGAGCACTTGAAGTAGTCTTCATTAGCTATTCGTCCAACGGTAATAAATGTTCCCGTTCTGAGCTGCATTAAATGCGTAACACTAATAACGTGTTTATCTTCTCTTGAGAAGTGAGCTTGGTTACCATTGTTGCTAAAATCATCAAAGTCTTGTACTGAATCTTCTAAGTGAACAGAGATATCTTCGTTGCTGAACTTGTACAGATGTTAGGTGTCCACGCACTTTATCAGAGGTCTCTTCATCATTTAATGATGAACAGTTCTTGTATTTGAATTTGAACTTTGGACGAATGTTTGAATCTGAGCTTTTTAAGGAAACTTTGGACGATCTAATATAATATAATAAAGTAATTTAGAATATATTGGACGCATACCAAAAATTTCTTTTTAGTCATTACAAGAGTCATATTGGACGCACGCAAATGAAGTTTAGTTAAAATTTTGCTTCCTTAACAGAGTATAATCAACATATTTTTAAGCAAGATAATCATTATTGGATTATCAATTTTTTATGTTTCACACTGGTTAAATGAAACTTTACTTATTTATTCTTATTTAATACATTTGTTATATTCAAAATTTTGAGGGGTTCAATTCTTTGAACTACTTTGGTTCCAAATTTAATTTCTCAATTCGTCTTTGGTTCCAACAAAAGTTATCATAATAAAGTAACAAATGATCAAGTGATTAATGGATAGGGTGGTGGATTTGTCAAATTTGACGAGTTTATAGTTATTTTTCCAAGTACGTGGGAATTGATGTTTCTTCATAGTTTTACCTTCTATCGATGAAGACCAACATTGCTTCATTACAAAGTAAAGGCATATAATGGCACTGATAATCAGAACTGGAATTAATTCATTCACCATTACAATTGACAGGAAACAACAATCTCCGAGGAAGCTTTCTTCAAAGTTCAATTTCCTTTCAATTGACAATTGTACTCACCATGTATTGAGGGGTTGTTTTTTTTACCCCTCAAAATCAAGTCAATATTTACGGAAGCTCACATTGGAGAGTACAAGGAGTTGGAGGCAACTTAAAAGCCAACGTGACCGAAAGAAGAAAGGGGAGAAAAGGGAAATAAATATAAAGTTAAATGATTAAGAAAATCTATGCAAAACTTCTGTAATCCTTCTTAATCAAAAGGGGTTTCCTTGTCCTGTTTGATTTTGCTTTTGCACCAAAGCATATAATATGATAATTAAATAAACCCAACTTCACTTTTGATTCAATAGATGGAATCCTCTAATTAGCCAAAAACTAGGCAATGTTTGTAGTGAGTCGGAGACAAAGCACATAAAAACTCTTGTTATAGACCACAGAGGCTAGCTTGTTTTCCTATTTCTTTGTTTGGTTTCTCTTATAAGAATGACTCTTTCTTGCTGATTTTCTTGGAGAGTTTGTGACGGGAAAGGAAAGGAAGGTGGGGACAAAAGAAGCTTCTGTACTTTACTTTGTTAGAGGTATAGGGAATTCTTTAGGGGACCCAAAGCTGTGAATGAGATACTAAACAGAACACAATGTGCTTGATTTGAACTGCTAATCATTTATTTGTGCATGGAAAAACGTGCATGCTTGACTACTCAGCTTCCTTACGCGCGTTAATTCAGAAAGAAAGCACTGTCCGTCATATAAGATATGTTTCTTAAATAGGTTTCAAATCTCGGTTTGTATTATTTGATGGGGTCGAGATATCTCAATTGTGGGAGCTCCTGTGTGACCACAACACTTCACAATTTTGGACAATTTAAAATTTTGTTATGAATCAATATGGTCAGGAATGCTTTGAATATAATAAAACCAAAGGAGTTACATTTGGAGATGCATCATCGTTTAGCTTTAAATGTAAGACTCTTCAACTTTGTGCACATAAAGATAGAAGCTTCCTCGATACGCGCATGCATGGAAGTGCGTTGCATTCTTCCTTTCTTTTAGGCTTTATTAGCTTTTCCTCTCTCTCTCTCTCTCTCTCTCTCTGAGTACTAAACGAGTGGAGTAAGGGAGCTTTCTTGCCAACTTGCAGTGCTTACAATTTCTCCGTAACCAATAAAGGTTGTGGCACCACCCTTTCTTTTTATCCTTGGCAAAGAGAAGCATCATGGATCTAATCTCATCGCATTACAAATATTAGAAGAAAAAAGAGACGCGGAGAGAAATGGAGACAGGGAGAAGGCCTGTCCATGTGTGTATATGTATATATATATATGTACACACACTTCTTTGAAAGTAGCGGTTAACACGCTGGAAGGCAAACCTACTTACAGGGTTCTCATGAATCTATGAAGAAAGAGTAATGATATGTGCACACAATTTATTTACATTATTTTTATGCTTGATTAATAGTGAGTAAATTTTTGGTTAATATAGTATATCCTTTAGTTAATATGTTTTGGTAATCGATTACTCACAAACTTAGTTAATGATGAAAAAATTATTGGTTAATGAAGCATATCGTATGGTTAATAGATTACCAGCTTGTAAGTGATTGGTTACCAAATCCATTAACCAAATGATATACTTCATTAACCAATAATTTACTCATCGTTAACCAAGTATAAAAGTGATATAAAAAAATAATATGCAAGAAACATTTTTCATGAAGAAAATCTACCAAAAGATTACTACAAATTATCTAAAGGAGTAACATCAAGAAAAGGATTGTCCCTCGTTCCTTTCTTTTGTTTACATATCTTTACCCTAATATCATCTTTCATTGATTTTATGGTTTTAAAACTTAGTAAAATTTATATGTTTAAACTTGTATTGGAGGTATCCTTATTTCTTAAAGAGTAAACATTTACTTTAGTCCTCTAAAGATATAAATATCATCAATTTGGTTCTCTAATAATTTTTTACATCAAATTGATAATTTTAGAGAACCAATTTAATGTAAAAAATAACATCGAAAGATCAATTTAATGTCAAAAAATGACATTAAATGACCAATTTGATATAAAAAATTAACATTCAATGATCATTTTGTTGTATTTATCATTAAAGAACTTATCTGATGACACTTGTATCTTTGGAGGATCAAAATGAATATTTACTCTTTCATAAATAGACATTTCTACTATAGGGTTGTATTTACCAATTACACTGAATAACTAAGCCAGTAAAGGCAGAAATTTCCAAGTGAATGGTGCTGTGATAAGATGTTCCCTTGTTGTCTCTTGATCATCTTATTCCCAAGGAATATAGTGCAGTAAAGAAGAGAAAAGGATTGTGAAAGACAGATACTCTCTGTCGGCTTCGACTCATCCCTTACGAACTTCAAGGGAAAGGATCATCTGGCAGTGTACCTCTTCCCTTGAAAATGACTTGTCATTTCAAAGTTGATTATTCTCTCTTTTACCTTTTCCCCTTCACTGCACTGTCTTTCCAAATTCCATTTATACCTGCTTGGAGGCCCGATTTGTCTCTATTTCTTTCATTAATAAAAAAACCAATTTCGGTTGCTTTTATATTTTCCCAAGAGATTTGTCTTCAAACACGGGATAACTTGGTACCATTTAACTTAAATCCATTAATCTAACTGTTATAACGGTCAATCGATCAGTTATATATAGTAAGTCACCTGGAAAACCCAAACTAGTCAAATTAGACATGGAAGTCAAGGTAAACAAAATTTTATCATCATCAACAAAATAGGGTGAGTAGAGGCTCAAGCTCTTAAAAGAGTTTAAGCTTTTCCACCATGAGACATATATTGAGATTCATACTTTCATTTATTAATTAACAAATAAACCAATAAATTTAATTGAAAAAACAATTCCACCAGTAAGAGCTCAATCTCTTGAGAGTTTGGGCTCTCCATAAACTCACCCCAACAAAATATAATTATCATAAACTTAATTATAATATCACTCATGTTCCCTTTTAAATTGTTTGTCTTAATTCATTTTCTTCTCCCTCTTACCTTTAAACATCATAGTATTAGTGTACGAGGTTGATCATCAGCTAGTCACTGAGTTGGGAAAACTACATGGCTTCCATGACATGACCATGTGCTACAGTTTGGTTACTACTAGAACTTGATGCCACCTTAATGGAATTTTTGTGTGGATATTAATGTATCCACATAACATCTCTAACAATTATATTATAGGAAGAAATTAAATGCTTAATAGTGACGCAGAGAATGTTCCCCATACATGATGTCAGGATAAAAAATTAGAAGTGGGTCCAAGAAAAAGATATAAAGAGGAAACCTTCAATTTGATAAAAAGAAGAAAAGTTTGCCTGCTTCCTATTTTGCTCATCCATCATAATAACATGCAGTATGAGCAGATCAATTAATGAATTGTTAACAAAATTCAATATAAAATCAATCATCAAAGCTGTGCAACAATGTTAGATGTAAAAGCATGTGAGAATGCTCACGTTCAAGTACAATTAACGTGCTTTAATTATATTAGATTAGAATAAGACTTTTGGTTTGCCATGCAAACGCATTATACCATAGTACTTGGGAGGAAATAACCCTCGTATAAACTGCTGATTTCTAAGACCGTATTCAAAACCCTAGATCTCGTACTATTAAGAGAGTCTCATACCAAGTCAATTACATAAGAAAATTATAATTCTCACCCAAATGGTGAGCTTCTACCTTGTACCATGGTACCAGTATTGATCATTGGACTCATCCTTTCAGCCTGAAGAGGTGTTCTTCTTGGTGATGGCCTTTCAAGCTTCATAGATGCATCAAATTTCTTCTCGCCTACAGCTTCACCCTGGAGTACTGGCTTTGTGTCATAGATCTCCGATATGGTATCAGTGTCAGTTCCTCTATCCATTGATGGTGGTGCAATCTGGTCACCTTTGAAAGGATCATCTTGAGGGCCAAGGCATGATGAAGCCGTTCCCAAATCTTGAAGCCGAAGATCATCATTCCAAATCAAAGGGCTCTTTCCACTCCCACTATAGGGGCTAGGCCTCCTCTTTCCCAGACACAAATTTTCATTAGTTTGCATAAACCCATCAAGGGGTGGCCTGTCCATGTTCTGCTGAAGATCAATTTGGTCACCACCATAAATGCTGAGATCTTGAAAAGAAGGAAAATTAAGAGGGGAACCAAATTCTTTCATGACTCCCATGTCAGGGATGCCTTGAGCTCCAATACCCTTTAAGTTTGTGGCAGAAGATGCCATGTTTTCACCTGCAAGTGTTTGATAAGCCTTCTCCAATATACTCTGCATGTATTTCCCTTGAGCCTCAATCCTCAGCTGAAGGTGTTTTTGAACCTGCCAGATACACCTAAATCCATGTAGAACATGTCCATGGCAGACTTAAGACTTAAGAGATACAATTATTTGGACTTTCTGGTTGTGTTACCTCTAGTTGTTCATGCAGTCTTCTCTGCACCTCCATTTGCATCCTAATTGCGCCAACCATGATTGAGTTACTATTGTATACAGTGTCACACATACATACCACAAGAAAACCCGAATCGCCCCACTCCCCAAAAAGAATCAACAGAAAAACTTTGGCTATTTGTTTTCCCTAATCGATCTAAAAGAAGAAAAACGAAAGAATAGAGAACAGGGTGGAAAATTCTCTTAAAATTCATTTACTTGTCGGTTTAAAAGAAGATTGAAGTGAAGCATACTCATTCATGTTGCGGCCAATCATGGCTGACGAAGAGGAAGTATTTCGTTGCAGTTCTAAAGCCGAAGCTGCCAGTGTAAAAAGATGTTGTCAATATAAAAGAACTCCCATGAAGTGTAAAGATAAAAGTTCAAATAAAATAATAATAATTAAGGAACCCTAGAAAGAAGAGTCACCTCTCATACCATCCTTAATCGAATGCTCGTTGAATTCCTTGTGGGGCTGCTTTCCAAGCCTAAATTTCTATGAAATGCAAAGAAAAAATCAAAAAACATAAAGGAAAAGGGAAAAGAGAGACAACAAGCCAACCTGAGAAATCGACAGTGTCACAAAAGTGTGCTAATGAAAAGCAAAAGAAGTATGAAATATGGTTGTATTCAAACCTGAAGGTGGCTCTTGAGGTGGTAAAGGGTGAGACCCTTCACCCCCATAACCCTCATGATTGTTTTAGGAGTGGCCTCTGCAGATTTTAGAGCACAAGATATAAAGAACAATAACTAAAAGATGGAGATGCAATAGATATTATATCGTAGATTACACCAAATCAAAGAAAAGAACAAAAGGGTCAAAGCCAAAGGGGAAGATTAGTACTATCAGGCCCTCCAAGCTGGGTAACAGCATCAACAAAACGCTCATGGAGCTCAACAGTCCAGCGGAGGCGAGGCTTTGGGTCTGTGGTGAGGACAAGCCCCGAGTCCCCTTGGACACACATGGGTCTGTCATGGGAATTCATAGTTGAGGGCTTCTTAGGAGGGAACATTCTTTCCATCTCTCTCTTTCTCTCTTTCTCTCTCTATCTCTGATGAGAGGCTCAGTCGAATACCAAGAGATTCAAGAACAAATGCGATGCAAATAGGGAAGAATAGGGTGCGTTTTGAAGAGGAGATGGAGGCTGTGGAAGGCTTTGGCTAGCTCTTCTAAGTATAAAGCATAAGGGGAAGAGCTAACCTTATTAAAAAGAATATATTAAATATAATTTTATTAAAGAAAATGAATAAAGCATCCATATTGTAACATGCAGGCTCCTTTGCCAAAAGACACCTCTCTCTCTCTCTCTAACATTCCAAGCTTGATATCTAGATTGATCTTATATAATTAATTACTTTCCAGATAGACACCCTTCATAGAATTTTATATGCACATATAGCTTTTTGGGGCATCATGAGGGAGACCCCTCATGCAATGATGATGAGGGACAATATGGACTACACTTTTTAGTACCCTAGCTAACTCGTATATATTGAATAGTGTTTGCTCAATGCAGCATGAACATAATCTCATAATTGGCCGTTTATGTATGCATGGGGATTTCGTGGTACGACACCCTTTTTAGCATAATTATTAGTATGAACCCATCAACGGCTTGTCAGCTACAATGGTAATAACAGAAAGCATTGGCTTTATGTGCTTAGCAAGAAAAAGTTCCAATCATATATTTGACAGAAATTTTTTGTCTATTCTAGGAGTGCCCAAGACATTGATCGCACATTGGCATTTACAAGATTTGATTGAAAGTTTATCAACTTGCATAAGGCTCGCTTATTTGAGTAGGAACTTATTATCTATAAAACTAACTTGATATTTGCTAATTACTTTATTTACTTAATTTAAACGATCTAGCTAGGAAGAATCGAACCACTTGGTTTATAATGTTTAGATTTAATTAAGTTTTTCGCATGTTAGAAACTTGAAATTCGAATTTAATATATATAATGCCCTATATCTATAATTGGGTGAAACGACTAAATTTGAATTTGTTGTGGGTCTAATATCATTCCTATATATTAAATCTATTTAAATTTTTAATTGTTAATTGTAAAGATTATGTTTTGAAAAAAAATTCTTTTTAATGTTTGTATAATCATAATTACCTCAACTATTCTCATCTCAAAGATATGTTTTCCATATAAATTTTTTTTTCATCTCCCCCTTTTTTTTCCATAAAACACATTAGGTTCAACTTCTTAATAATAACATAACAATGAAAAATTCATTTGAAAGAGAAACTGTGTATGTGGTTAAAATTCATTCTCGTAACGGAGGAGATAGCTTGGAGGCTGTATTAATTTTGTATCTTCACATAATTTTTTCAAGTATGGTGCAGAGAATAGGTTTTGGTGTTTAAAAATAATAAAAGAATTATAATTAACTAATTGTTACAAAAGTATGCATAAACAATTTAAGAGATAGAGAAGAATATAATTGATAATATTAAATGTGTGTTCAACATAAAGGGTACTCAAAGGGGTATTTATAACCGAAGAATGGGGTGGTAAAAACCAAATCAAATCTTAATCAAATACATGTTTTCATATACACTACAAGAAAAAAGAGTTTTAAATTCGGCAACTTTAATTCGGTGATATGACTAGCGAATTGAAAATATGTTTTCCAATTCGGTTCTTAAAATGACCGGATTCATATATAAGACACATTAATTTGTTTTATTTTAACCGGATTTATAAGTTGTTTTCGAATCCAGTATTCCAAGAAACCATATTCATACATAAGACATTTGAATTGATTTTAATGTTTTCGGATTCGAAAGTGTTTTTGAAAACCTGGATGTACCATAACAGGATATGCTCCCTGAAGGTAACCTCTTTCCGACAACAATGAACAATGCAAAGAAGACAATGTCATCACTTGGTTTGAAATATGAAAAATTTCATGCCTGTCCAAATAATTGCATCATCTACTACGATGGGTACAGTGAAGCTGACTACTGTCCGAAATGTGGAAAATCAAGATGGAAATCACAATGTTTAGGAAAGTCTGGGAAGAAGAAATTTCTCGCAAAGGTATTTTGGTACTTGCCAATCATTCCAAGGTTTAAGAGACTTTTTCTAAACAAGGAGCATGCAAAGATGTTAACATGGCATAAGGATGGAGACGATAGGAAGTGTGATTTCAAGTTGCGGCATCCGGCTGATGCACCTTATTGGAGGAGTTTCGACGTTACATATCCAGATTTCTCGGCCGATCCTAGAAATCTCATATTGGGTTTGTGCACCGATGTAATTAACCCATTTAGTAATTAGAGCACTCAACACAGCTCTTGGCCTGTTATTATAGTTATTTATAACCTCCCTCCGTGGCTAACGATGAAACGAAGATTCATGCATCTGGCTATGTTGATATCTGGTCCAAAACAGCCAGGAAATAAGATAGATACTTACTTACGTCCTTTAAATATTGATGATCTAAAGACTTTATGGAGTGATGGCGTTGAAGCTTATGATGGTTATCGGAAGGAGTCCTTCACACTGAGATCAGCTATGATGTGGACCGTGTCAGATTACCCCGCATATGGTAATATTTCTGGGGCTGTGACAAAGGGGTACTATGGCTGTGCAATTTGTGGAGATAATACCAATGCTTTTAGACTTAGACATAGGACATCGAAAGTGGCTTCCATCAAACAATCCATATAGAAAGCGTAGAAAGGCATTTAATGACCAACAGGACTTTGATTCTGCATCAAAGCCTCAAAGTTTTCGTCAAATCCTACAGCTACTTGATTCTTTGAATTCTAATAACCCAATGACGAAGTGTTGGAAGAGAAAGTGTATCTTTTACGAGCTTCCTTATTGGGGATCTCTGATTGTCCGACATAATTTGGATGTCATGCACATAGAGAAGAATGTATGTGAATCTTTGATTAGCACATTGTTAAATGTGGAAGGCAAGTCAAAAGATTCTCTCTCATCTAGGCTCGACATGGTGGAGTTAGGGATTAGGGCTACACTTGCTCCAATTGAAAAGGATAGCTGAATGTACATTCCTCCATCATGTTGTACAATGTTAAGGAAAGAAAAACAAAACTTCTGTCAATTCATAAAGGATTTAAAGGTGCCTGAAGGATACTCGTCCAATTTAAGGTCCAAGGTTAATATACAAGAGTTGATATTGCAAAACATGAAGTCTCATGATTGCCATGTGCTAATGCAACAGATTCTTCCATTGGCATTGCGAGGTAATTTGCAAAAAGAAGTTAGGATTGCCATAACCAAACTTTGTTTCTTCTTCAATAAGTTATGTTCTAAAGTTGTGGATCCTTCCATCCTTGATGACTTGCAAATGCATATCGTTGAAACACTTTGCAGTTTGGAAATGTATTTTCCTCCATCATTTTTTGATGTCATGGTGCACTTGGTAGTCCACTTAGTACGTGAAGTAAAGATATGTGGTCCAGTATTCCTTCGGTGGATGTACCCATTTGAACGGTTCATGAGAACATTGAAGAGCATGGTTAGGAGCAAAAGTAGGCCAGAGGCTTGTATTATAGAGTGTTACGTTGCAGAAGAAGCAGTTATGTTTTGTTGAGAGTACATTGCTAAAGCAAATGTCATTGGACTCTTTGTTCCCAAAAATATTTATGGTAAAACTGGAAGAGGATTATTTAGACCCAAGATGTTGTTTGTTCCATCTGACGAGCTTAATATTGCTCACCTATATGTTTTGAGGAACATGGCTATTATCCAGCCATATGTGGAAAAACACTTTGCATTTATTAAAGAATCATTCCCTTCTAAGTGTAGGAATGAGGTAAGTTTACAAAACTATCATACTAAATCATTTGCAACATGGTTGCAGAAACATATAGATGAAGAGATTCAATGTGATTCATCTATTGATGATACTTTGAGATGACTTAGTCATATGCCACAAACACGAGTATTGAGCTATGAAGGGTACCTGATTAATGGTTTCAGGTTCCATACTATGCAGAGAGACAACATGCAGATTAGTCAGAACTCTGGAGTCACATTAGTGGTTGAATCATATCATGTGTCATCAGTGAAGGATGCAAACCCAATACTATCCAGTACCTCATACTTTGGGGTGATTCAAGAGATATGAGAACTTGATTACATAAAATTCAAAATTCCTGTTTTCAAGTGTAGATTGTTTGATCCAACAGGATTAAAAATTGATGATTTAGGATTAATATTCATCAATTCCAACAAGATTGGGTTTAAGAATGATCCGTTTATCTTGGCTACACAAGCTAGACAAATTTTCTATGTCAATAATGGTAGCAATACAGCTTAAAAAATAGTCCTTGCAAGGAATTCAATGTTCATGACAGAAGGGAACTCCATCGGGGAAGATGATATGGAACTTGGAACATTTACCAAATTACTAATCCCATGTTCATTGACTGATGCATATGATGAACCAAACTGGTTAGGCAATGGGGAGATGCAGCTCATAGAAGAATCAAGGAAACCTTAATTTTGTTCAACAGTATTCTAAATTAGTTAATGTTTCTCATTGTAATAAATAAACCAACTTTGTTTATTCGTTGTTACTCTTTCATGTTTTTCATTGTATAATATCCAACTGATGTGAATAAAACTTTGTATTCTGACAGTCAATGTCAATGTGTTTTGGTCCTTTCATGACATTACATTACAGTGAATACGTGTTAGAAATAATTTTTTTTAATTTAAATATACTTTCTACCCCTTACACGTGGGATTAAAAAAAAATTATTTTTTATAAGACACTTTAGAATCCAGTGAGAAATTTGCCGGATTAAAAAGTGCATATATTAGAATCCACTAATCTTTAACCGGATTAGAAAGTGATTTTCTTCAAGTGTAGAAAAAATTTTATTTTTTTTATCTGATACTTCTGAATCTGGTCGAATCTTCCTCGGATTAATAAGTGGATATATTCAAATTCACTAACTCATTAACCAGATTGGAAAGTTATTATATGAAAACTGAGTTTAATAAAAAAATTTATTTTGTTTCTATATAATACTTTAAAATCCGGTGGAGTGTATGCCGGATTAAGAAGTTGACATTTTCAAATCCGTTAACTCATTAACCTGATTACAAAGTTATTAAATGAAAACTGAAATTAATAAAATTTTTTAATTTTTTTCTATTACATTCTTTAGAATTCGGTGGAATATTTGCTGGATTAAGAAGTTGACATTTTCAAATCCGTTAACTCATTAACCGAATTGGAAAGTTATTAAATGAAAACTAAATTTAATAAATTTTTTGTAATTTTTTTCTATTACATACTTTAGAATTCAGTAGAATATTTGCCGGATTAAGAAGTTGACATTTTTAAATCCGCTAACTCATTAACTGGATTGGAAAGTTATTAAATGAAAACTGAAATTAATAAATTTTTGTAAGTTTTTTTCTATTACATACTTTAGAATTCGGTGGAATATTTGTCGGATTAAGAAGTTGACATTTCAAATCCGCTAACTCATTAACCGGATTGGAAAGTTATTAAATGAAAACTAAATTTAATAAAATATTTAATTTCTTTTTCTATTACATACTTTAAAATTCGGTGGAATATTTGACGGATTAAGAAGTTGACATTTTCAAATCTGTTAACTCATTAACCGGATTAGAAAGTTATTAAATGAAAACTGAATTTAATAAATTTTTGTAATTTTTTTCTATTACATACTTTAGAATTTAGTGGAATATTTGCCGCATTAAGAAGTTGACATTTTCAAATCCGCTAACTCATTAACCGGATTGGAATGTTATTAAATGAAAACTAAATTTAATAAATTTTTGTAATTTTTTTCTATTACATACTTCAGAATTTGGTATAATATTTGCCGGATTAAGAAGTTGACATTTTCAAATCCGCTAACTCATTAACCGGATTGGAAAGTTATTAAATGAAAACTGAATTTAATAAAAATTTTATTTTTATTTTCTATTACATACTTTAGAATTCGGTGGAATATTTGCCGAATTAAGAAGTTGATATTTTCAAATCCGCTAATTCATTAACCGGATTGGAAAGTTATTAAATGATAACTGAATTTAATAAATTTTTTTATTTTTTGTTCTATTACATACTTTAGAATTCGGTGCAATATGTGCCGGATTAATAAATTTATATTTTCAAATCCGCTAACTTATTAACCGGATTGGAAAGTTTTTCATTGAAAACGTGGGTTTATCATAAATTTTTGTGTTTTCTTTTATAGGATACTTTAGAATCCTATGGAATGGTTCCCGGATTTATAAGCCGTTATTTTCAAATCCGTTAACTTAATTACCGAATTAGAAAGTTACTTTAGAATCCGGTGTATTATTTGCCGGATTAATAAGTTGATGTTTTCAAATCCACTATCATATTAACAGGATTAGAAAGTAGACAAACGAATTCAGTTGTTGGTGTGCCGGATTTATATGTCTTTGGGACCTTTCACATTCAAGTATTCGAATTCGGTTTTTACTATGACCAAATTGAAAAGGTTTTCGTAGTTCAAAAATAGAACCTAAGGTAGGAAACCTTTACTTTTCTTTCCCTCGCATTCTCTATGTTTTTTGCGTATCAAACAAGACTTGCTACTCCTACCCCAAAAATCCAACCATTGTCGTTTCTGTAAGCAACAAGTAACTCCATCTTCATCATCGTCGAACGCTACAAAAGGGGTAACCATTTTTTACTCAATTTTATATTTCTCGTTAAATTTTGTGACTTAACATCTACGAAAACATGGATTTACTTTTCTGTGTCTTTTGACAGGTTATACGAGTGCTTCTAAATCATAGTTTAACTCAAATACTTCAAAGGACACACAATGTTTATCAAACGGTAACAACCTTGAATATTGATTTTGTAATGTGTATTGTCCTCATTAGGGTGAGGTTGTAATGTTTATATGAACCCTTGTTACTTTTGCTTTCAGTAGGCTAGAATACATGCATGCATGCATCTTTGTGTACCATTGTTAATGTGTTGGTGTGCTTTCAGTGCATCTTATATTGATTATAGCCAAGGCCTTACAATAGGGAATATATGGTTTTGGTTATGTAGATAAATATTTTGATATGGTGCTGTTATGCTTGTTATGTGTTGGTAATGTGTATGCTTGTTATGTGTTGGTAATGTGTATGCTTGTTATGTGTTGGTAATGTGTATGCTTATTAATGTATTTCTGACTCTAATATTACATATGTCATCAAATCCGGAATACCAACCTACATCCGACACCGGTGATTCTTCAAGTAAGCAAACTTCTTCAAAGAAGAGAACTAGGGGTCCAACAGTTTTGGACCGCATCTCTAAGGTGCGTGCAACCAGGCAAAAAATTCCTGTTGAAACTAATTACGATGGTGTTCCTATTGAAGACAGTGGGAAAGACCTCATGACTTATCTAGGAATAGTGACAAGAGACATCGTTCCTATCACTATGGCCTCATAGGGTGAGGTTCCCAAATATTTGAAGGATAGAATTTGAGATACTTTAACGGTAAGTTTATAACATTCTTTGATTTCAAAAAATATATCTTATTATTGTATTACACTTTGAACTTATAATTTGTTTGTTTTATGCAATAGAACTCATTTATAATACCCGATATGGAGAAATTTTGAAAAATGATGATGAAGAGTGCTGCTGATAAGTTAAAACAATTCAAGACAAGATTAGGGAGGGATTACATATGGCCTTTTTATAAGGTGGATGATCATGAGTGGATGTTTAACCCCCCAGCAAAATACAAATTCATCACACAGGACATATGGAATGAGTTTGTCAAATCACGTTTGTCCGATCAATTCAAAGTAGGTACATTAAATTAAATTGGGCTACTAACTTGATGATGTTAATTATGTCATTTATTGACGTCTGCTTAATGTAACAGGAAACTAGGGAGAAGTGTGTAACCACCCTCGTAGTAAATAGGAAATACTAGCTATACAATTAATTATATCGGCAAGGGGAAACTTACAAGTAACCACATTTATGTATAGTTAATTCCAACTAGTATAATTATATTGCCTTATGTAGTCTAAAAAAATCACTAAGCCTTCATTAAGCATTACTGGATTCTAAGAAAGGAGTTATCAATTTATTTTAATAAATCCTTGACTTAGGCAATTCCATTCTTGAGAATCTACATAGTCCAAGAGACCTTACCTTAGAACCGGCTAAAAGAATCAGTGATTACTTATCTCGGAGACTCGGCTAGATTTCTGCCATCCTGAAATCTGTCACCAATTTATTCTTTTATTTACACTCTTCTAGATCTAATGTCTTGTCTTACCGGTTTTCTTGAATCTACTTGAATGATTTATCATAGTTAAGATCCTTGTTCAAGTATCAAGGCAAGTTAAGAATCCAAGTGAGGTTTATTAATAGATTTCGTGCCAAGTTCACTTGTACGTTCAATTCATACAACATATACTAAATTGTCTAATTAGTAATGTAAATTAGCAATAACAAGCATAAGTTAACACAAGACAAAGGTAGTTCCATCTTCATTTTACATGGCTTAAAAGCCTTGATTTCGTTCATGGGGCATAGAGAAACATGTCTTGTTATATTTACAACTTTAAGCAAATTACCTAAACAAAATTTCCAAGACTTCTTGACATAAGCCCTAATTACTACTATTTACATTATGTTGATCAAGTGTCAACTACATGGAACCGTACATCCTTGATCACTTTTACATGACCACTGTCCTCCACAGAATATAAGCACTCCCACTCAATTTCTATTATTATGGTAGTGATCCCCATTTCTCTTTGATTCTGAAAAACAGTAAAATTAGGGTAAGATTATACAATCTTAGTAGGAAACGAGCATCAAAATAAAGATAGAGAATGATATGAACTTCAATTTATAAACACAAAATATTAATCATAACTTAGAGAAGGTTTTCAAGAATCATTCATACTCAACCACTTTCAAACATAGGTCTTTCAAACCCATTCTTTCCATTCTTCCCTCCATGAGGGCTTCCTTATAAACATAGGGAATTCCCATCATCTCTTAAGATGATACATAGGCCAAAGGCCACTCCATCAACATGTCATCTAACATAGTCTTTAGTGGTGAGTCTTAGTTCATTTGAAACCAACTCAAGGTTACAAATCATAAACCTTTTTGAAGTGATTCTTCCTTCTCAAAACCATGGCCATACAAAACCATAAAATATGTATACAAACATAATCATTTAAAACAGAATGCTTAAGCTAATTTAAATGTCATAAGTACCTAGTTAAGCATAGGAACTTCATGGTAATTAAGCAAAGTAAGTCAAGTATCATTGATAAATTTAATACTAGTAATAAAATAGGTTATGAAAGCTATTCTTACTCCTTAATACCTTACCAAACCGTGGCCATTTAATACCATAGAAGATCAAGTAAGGAAATGATTAAGCAAAAACAGATTGGCTAGAATCACACTAGAAATTCATGCTAGACTAGTCTTGTTTAAAATTAGTGTATGAGATCTAATTTTTGTGGGACTTTAATAGAAACCTTCCAAGCTTAAAATCAATGAAAGAAAGGTTAGAAATATGAGAAAAACAAGCCAAGAAAGAAAAGAAAATAAAACAGATTTGGTTAGGATCATACTAGGAATACATGATAGACTAGTCTTGTTTAAAATTAGTGTATGAGATCTAATTTCTGTGGGATTGTAACAGAAACTTTCCAAGCTTAAAATCAATGAAATAAATGTTAGAAATATGAGAAGATCAAGCCAAGAAAGAAAACAAAACAAAACAGAATGGTCCTTGCTTGATTGAATGAAATGGTGAGTGATATGAGCTTGCTTCCTACCCTTTCTTTTCCCTTACTTCTTCTCTTCTTCTCACGTCCCTCTCCCTCTGTTTTGTGTGTGCAGATGCTGTGTGTGTGTACGTGAAGTGTGTGTTTGTTAGTGTATAAGTAAACTAAGTAGAAGATAGCTAGGTGCTAAGACACAATGATGAAAATTCTCCCAACATAATGATGGGAATATGGCATAATTACTTGGCTTTGTCATAGCCATGATTTTGTCTCAAATGCATAATATTCTCTGCATGCTTAACTCCCTCTAAATGGCGTGGCCAGTAGCCACATTTGTTCTCCAAGGTTAACGTGTCCTAATGCATGAAAATTGCATTCCAAAAGTGCTCCTTTGTTTAATTCAAGTGCATCATGGTTTGTGTCTTCAAAGTGCAGATTCCTCTCTTTATCTCATGCATGTGGACGTGTGGGAGTGCATGTGCTCTTCCAAGAACAGATTCCTCCCTTGTCTTCAACGTGTGAGTGTGCATGTGTGGTGTTGTTTTTTTTTTTATTTACTTCAAAGTGCAGAATTTGTGTGATGTTCATTTATTAATTTCCTAGTGTGTGTTGTGTCATTTGTGTGTGTGTTTGGCTGCCATGGTGCAGCATGTGTGTGTGTCAACGTGTTATCAAGTGTATCAAGGTGTTAGTGTGTGTGGCAAGGTGTTAGGGTGTGTGGCAAAGTGTTAGGGTGTGTATGTGTCAAGGTGTGTGTGTGTGTGTGTCACGGTTTTGGTGTGTGTATGTGTCAAAGTGCAGATTTTTGCATGATTAGTTCATGTGTCTTGCTTCTAATGTGTATATGTGTCTATGTGCTAGGTGTATGATTTTTATGCTTAGTGAAGTGTCATTGTGTGAACTTGTGTAAGTCATCTTCTTTACTAAGTTTAATGTGTCTTAGATAATCTAGGCCTTAGTCACTAATTTGATTTTAATTGGTTCATGTGACTTGTAGAATTAAAAGTTTAGAGATAGCCTTGCTTTACTAAGTTTTAGCTATGTTATTTTGATTGAAAGTCTAACTATAAATTAGCTTACAGAAAGCCTAGTTATCCTCCCCAAGTCATCCTAAGGTTTATTTTTCTGTGTTTTGTTCTTTCACCCTTGGGGGTGCAAAATTAGATGTTACAAAGTGCATAGCACAGGTCAGGAAAATCAAATTCCGGCATCGCATTTCAAGGAAGGGATACGCTCAATTGGAGAGAAAGTTGGTAAGGCAGTTTGCATTTTATTATAATTAAATTCATTGTCCACATATGTTCAATATGAATCATATTATATATTAGACTACATGTAACTATTTAATGTATTACAGCAAAAGAAGTTACAAACAACGGAGAAAATCCAACGGTATGAGCTATGGAAACATGCAATAGTGGACAAGAAAGGGGAGTTTAAGAAGCCCAAAGAAGCAGAAATCGCAAGATGAATAGTAAGTGTGCAACTTATATGGTTTAAAGTAGCTATTAAAAAATTTGAAGTTAAATCCATGATTTAAACTAACTAATAAATATATGGTTGCAGGATGACCTCGCAGCAAAGTAAAGTTTATGTTTGATTAAGCCAATTGGAAATAACGATATACTGACAGAGGCATTGGCACTCCTGAGCATGGTGGACGATTATGTACAGCCAGCTCGTTGTCCAATCCAACGATGTACTGGGGAAAAAGGAACACGGTCAGCATGGAAGAACACAAGGCAGTTTGTAGCAAGGTATCAAAAATGGATACAATTTTACTGGGCATACTGCAGTGGCAGGAAATGCTGGTCCAAATAAACCCTAATATCCCAAAATTAGATTTGAAGGCTTTGATGGGAGACAAATGGGTCAATATGAGTTCCTCCAGTTCAATCAACTTAAATGTCACCCCTACAACATCTGGGAAGAATGTTGTAGAGGACCCAGTCATCGTTGAGGCCACGTCAGAAACCAAAAAAAAGCACCATCTCCAACAAGTCCACCTGCAACTCCACTCGATAATACAACCTATTCTTTAGGATGGTGTGAGGGCTTTTCAGTGGTAAATAGAAGTTTAATGTTTTACATACTTTCATATTGCATTTAAAGTAATTAAAATTAGATTATTATGTATCTAACTATTTTTAATTTATGTAGCCAAATATGCGTTGTCTACTAGCTGCTGGCCAACCGGACAATTATGTTGCGGAAGGTACGGTACATGCTGTTGGTGGCAAAGGGATGACCCTCCACAACAAGCCCCTCCCCTTAGATTTTGTCAAGGTCAGCGTGGACAGGGTCATTAAACTCAATGCACCAGTTCCATGCCCAAACGACGATGTGGAACTGGTAAAAGATGCATTGAGAACTTTTGTTGCTTGGCCTCGAAAATTTGTCACTCACAACATGGATGTAAGTAATTTAAAGATTCTGTACATGTGGATTAGTGGTTTTTAGACTCATTATTTTGACTACAGGCAACTCAAAGACCGGATACACAAGTCATAACTGACTTGGACCGGCTAATCCAACTGTCGGATGAAATGGCTAAAGATGACGTACTCTCACGTAATATACAAGCTCCTGGGTTGGATATAGACTTCATGTCATATATCTCACCAGAAGATATGCATGACTTTTGCCATTTGGAATGCATATCTGCTAGTTTTATAACATGGTTCTTCGGGTAGGACAATTATCTTAATTATTGGCTCATATTTGTTGTAAATATTGCTTTAGTTAATATGTCAATTTGATACTAAATTTTGTTCATTTCCTTTCAAGTAACTTGGTTGACTTGATTGACCGCATTCCTGGATGTCCACGTTATGGGTTTGCTGACCTAATGAAGGTGTCACTTCTTGGAGGCCAAGAGGATCCCAAGTCAAGGGGCCAATACCTATCCAAGGTTTTATTGCGGGTTCCAACAGACTCCGTGGTCTTTGTACCTTATAATGGAGGGTAAGATTCATAAAATTAAAAAATTTAATACAAATATTGCATATATGTACTGAATATGTTACATGTTGTATTTTCTAGGTCTCATTGGATGCTTGCTGTGATTAAGATCTCCAAGAGCACTGCTTATTGGATGGACCCTATAGGAAAACCAATTCGAGATGACATTAAGAAGGTACTTGGAATGTAAGTTATTCTAACCTCCATCATGTGTAACTTGGTTTTTTAATGTTAAACATAACCTTGATGTATTCATTTGGTTTTTTAAAAGAGCTGTGAGGTCTTACAAAAAAGAAAAAGGACTATCACAAGGCAAAAAAGACGTTGTCAACATCATCACTCTCAAGGTATTGTGTTTACTGTGTTATTCACAGAGATTTGATTATTTGGACCACTGTTTGTTTCAATTAATTAGTTTTTGTATTATGTATAGGCACCAAGGCAACTCGATAGTAAAAACTGTGGTTTCTATGTCTTGAAATATATGAGAGACATCATAAGTCAACAGATGAAAACAATGAGTCAAAAAGTAAGTTTTAAGGTTTATATATATATTGATGTGGTTCTGTATTTGACTTGTACAAATATCTGAACTTTATATATATTTTTTTGCTTGGCTCAGTTTTCAGAAGCAGCAACTTATACAAAAGAAGAGATAAAGGAGATACAGCTTGAATGGGCGACATCTGTTCTATTTGCATCGAATTAGAATAAGCATGAGGAGTTGCTCAGATGATTGATGTTTTTTTGTACTTTTTGTCCATAAACAGTGTCTTATATGAAACGTTGTTAGGTTCACATTATTTATAAACTCAGTGTAAACTAACTTTATAAATGTTAATATTATATACAGGATTAATACTTCCATGTTGTACTGTTTTTGGTTATTTGTGTGTAAATCTGAAAAATGTAAATGGTTTTGGGACCTTCTTTGTTAATAGGATATGTATAGTACTTTTCAATTCGGTTGTTACCCGAATTTAAATTAAATAAACACACATTTTACCAATTCGGATGATAATAACCGAATTGAATTGTCAGTTTTCCAACTCGGTTATATACAACCGGATTTAATTTCAAGTTTCCAATCCAGTGTTTCCAATTCGATTATACTCAACCGGATTTGATGTCAGGTTTCCAATCCAGTGTTTCCAATTCAGATGTATTCAACCGGATTTAATGTATAGTTTCCAATCTGGTGTTTTAACCAAATTATATTTTTATGGCATTTTTCCAACTCGATTCGGCACTACAACAACCGAATTGGAAAAGTATTTTCCAATTCGATTTCTTTTATGCGTTGTTAAAAGTCAGAACAAAAGACTACCCTCGGACATAATCCGTTATTAGAACCGAATTGAAATTGCCTTCATAGCCGAATTAAAAAGCCATTTCTGTTGTAGTGATAAAATCAAAATCAAATCATGGTCAGATAGTAGTTTCTTGTAATAACTTTTGGACATCCACTTTTCGATATTATTCATAACTCTACCCTTTGCATGTCTATTAGGGATATGCCTCGTTTAAACCTTATTAGAAAAAATCTCAATGGGAACAAAATCCTAGAGAAGGAAAAAGAGTACAATATCCTTTGTATAGGAATTGTCTCATTAAAAACTTTATCAAGAAAAATCATGTAAGACAAAACCATGATCAAGGAAAAAAGAGTACAGTATTTCTTCCTGTCTTGGGAGTATCACTTAAGATGTTTGAATTGACACATTCCAATCTTTTGCACTAACTTCTCAAATGACGAAGTAGGCAATGCCTCCATAAATAAATCTTCCAAGTTATCACGTGATTGAATCTTTTGAACATCACTTTCCTTTTCCTTTTAAAGATCATGTGTGAAGAAGAATTTTGGATAAATATGTTTCATCTCCTTGAATATTTCCTCCTTTCAGTTGAGATATGCAAACAATATTGTCTCAATATAAAATAATTAAGAGTTTTTTTTCTCATAAGACAATTCACGAGACTTTTGAGTATGTTGAAACATTGCTTTTAACTAGAAACACTCATGAATTGCTATTATTTCCACATGAACTAAATAAGTAGCAGCTAGAGTTTGTTTGTAAATTTCCATGATATAGTTATATCTTCACATATAAATAAATAGCCTATTTGAGACTTGGCTTTATGTGGATCAAATAAATATCCTGCATTTGCATAACCAATAAATTGTGACATAGATTCATATGAACAAAATAACCTCATATCAGTTGTTCCTTAGAGATATCGAAGAATATGATTAATTTCATTCCAATGACTTCTAGTTGGAGAGAAACTATATCTTGCTAATAAATTTGTAGAAAATGCTATAGCAGGCTGCGTATTATTAACAAGATACATAAGTGCTCCTATAGCACTAAGATATGGTACTTCAAGACTAAGAACTTATTTGTTATCTTCCCGAGGATCACATCCAGTAATCTAATAACCATTGGTCTACTCAACAGTTGTGATTTATTGAAATAAAATCACTTAAGGACCTTTTTTTGTATAACTTGATTAATTGACAAAAATTCCATTTGCTAAATGTTCGATTTGTAGGCCGAGACAAAACTTTGTCATTCCAAAATCTTTCATTTTGATCTTCAACAATTTTAGAAGATCTTCAAGTCATTCCAATAATATTTAAATCATCAACATTCATAACAATTATAGTAAATCCTGCTAAAAATGTCTTTATATAGACACATGGACAAATAGAGTCTTTTTAAAAGAATTAAAATAAATGCATCAACAGTTGCATAACATAATGTATATCAACCAAACACTAGTGGTCAATAAGAAATGTCCAATATGATAAGCAAAAGAACATAGATTATCAGCACATGTAAATCCAGCTCATTAGATGCCATTGATATCTTCAACTATTCAAGGATTTTCATATAGATATCATTAATGAGGGAACCATAAGATGTAACAACATTCATTGCATGTATATTTAGCTTTTTATATACAAATAACTGTATTAGATATATCGAAATGTAATTGCATCCACCACTAGAGAATAAACTTTTCCATAGTCAATATCCGATCTTTGCGAGAAACATTTTTCTACATGTCATGCCTTATATCTCACAACTTCATTTTTCTAATTTCATTTTCTCACAAACATTCATTTGTATCCCACAAGTTTTTCACATTATGGGGTTTGGACTAAAGGTCCAAAAGCCTTTTGGGTTCAGACTACTAGTCTGAAAACCACTTCTATAATTCTGACTCAAGTCCATTAAAACCTTTTCTTGGGGTTTGAACTATAGGTTCAAAAACCTCACATTTTGCAAGTGAGTTCAATTCTACCTACAATGTTTTTTTTATATTTTGGCTAATCATTTATACGTTGACATTTTTATGTTGTCGACAACTATTTCATTTTGATTCCATCTTTTCCCCATAGAGACATAACTTATTGAAATCTCGTCATTTTCATTATTTTCAGGTGCCTTCTAGCATTTGAACTATTTCCAAAATTAGGACTACTTCAGGAGTCCTAATTTTGTCTACAATATCTTCTTCATGAGTATCCTCTTTATGATTATTTGTCTCCTTAGCAATATGATTTGCGCTTTTTCTCTTTGGAACTGATTAGTCTTCTATGCTTCTGGCATGCCTTTGTCTCATTTGATATATCATTAAATGATTATCCTACTTAGACATCAATTCCAATTGGAGGATTTACTTATCCCTTTTGTATCAGAAAATGCATCTAGCAATTCATTTGATATATCATTTGATATCTCATTAAATGATTGTCTTACTTAGACATCAATTCCAATTAGAGGATTTAGTTATCCTTTTTGTATCAAAAAATGCATCTGGCAATTCATTTGCTATCCTTTGCAAATGTATTATATTTTGAACATTCAGTTCACATTGCCTTGTTCGATGATCTAAATGATATAATGATTAATGCTATAATGATTATGCATTTCAAGTAATTTTCTTTTCTAGCTATGTATTCTCTCCCTCTAATGTTAGAAACATTGTCTCATGTCCAATAAATATTCTCAACTACCCATAACATTTCACATTCAACATATATTCCCAACTTTCTTCGGGAACTTATTTTAGTACAATGTGGTGGAGCAATCCTGACTGTATCGTACATCCAAAAAAATTTATATGGGAAACATTTGGCTGCTGACAAAAATCTAATTGTAGATGAGAGAATTTATGATAATTTGTTGGCCTTATTCCAGCAAGTGTTGCAGCTTGTAAAATAGCATGACCCCAAGCAAAAATTGGGAGCTTTGTTCTCATAAGCTATTATCTAGTTATCAATTGGAGGCGTATGAACATAAGCAAGAAGATGTTCAACATTTATACCAATGGCCATTCAATAATCATTAAAAGCTTGAGAATTAAACTCACCAACATTATCAATTCATGTCTTAATTTGATTATTTTGAAATTGTGCTCTTATAATTTACACAAGTAATCTCGCAAATGCCAGGTTGTGAGATGATAATCAACAAACATGTGACCATATTGTAAATGCATCTATTAAATCATAAAATATCTAAAAGGTCCACGTGATGGATGATATGGTCCATAAATATCACCATGAATATGTTCCAGAAATCCAAGAGATTCAACTCCAACTTTAGTTGTTGATGATCTTATAATCAATTCATATTAAGAACACATAGCACATGAAAACTCATTAGATTGAAGAATCTCTTGCTTCTTCAATGGATATCCATATGAATTATCAATGATTTTTCACATCATTATTGATCCAAGATGTCCTAACCAGTCATATGTCAAATAATAAAATTATTTGGACTAGTAAACTTTTAGTTTACAATAATATGTGCTTCAATTGCACTAATATCAATGAAATATAGACCAAAGGGAAAACCACGAAATCTGTATAATACAACTTTCTTACCTGAAACAATAACTATAATATAGAGAAACTCAATGTTTCCCTAATTTACAATCTCAATATGATATCCATCTCAACAGATATATTTAGAACTCAACAAGTTTCTTTATAGTCTGGTAGTAAATAAAGCATCATGTATGATAAATTTTGTTCCTCCAAATAACAAAATATGGTAGCCTTTTTGGAGCCTTTAATCAATTTGTACTACCAAATATCTCAATTTATCTTTGATATAAATAATTAGGAACATATATATTTTCTTCAATTAATAAAACCAAGGAAATATTCTAAGAAATCATACCATATATATTTATTTAAAATATTCCAAACTAATAAAGGAAAGGTAAATGCATATGAGATTCTTAAGTCATGTCAAAGATAAATCAAATACATGTAAAATACCAATTATAAACTTGACAAAAGGTTGTCGAGACCCGTCAAATAAATAAAATTTACCGGTTCGCAAACTAATTTGTAGTATAGAGCATGAACCGAATCGTCTCTCAAGGATCCAAAAAGAACAAAGATTTAATCATATCAAGATAATTAAAAGGGGGTTTTGATGATTTGAAAAGATAATACACTAATTGAATTAAAGGAAAGTAATTAACAAATTAACCAATCCAAGGAAATTTTACTGATCTTGAGTTTAATCCATCATTGATCACAAGGAATTCACTTAATTGCTAACCATGTTCTTGGCCTTAGATCATATCAAGACCCCTCAACATGATCCAAGAATCCTCTACTAGATAAGCATCTAGGATTTAATTAACCAAGGTTAGATAAAGTAAGCACCATCCAAACATAGATTAACTTAAGATCAAGAATTTAACCAAGCTAAACAATCCATCAAAAAGTGTTAATAAATTGTTTATTCTATGTGATCCTCTTGAATACATAATAATAAAGCTATTATCACATAAACATCCAAATCAAATTAAGCAATTCAATCTAGATCAAAATTAAAAGAGGAAAAAGAAAAACTTAAATAACAATTAAGCAATATGAACAAGTAAAACAAGATCTCCAAATTAAACATCAAGATGGCTAATCCCTTGGATTGATTATGAGAGCCTAGCCTTCCATGGATGGGAAGGAAGAACTCAGAAATAAAAGAACAAAAACGAAATTCTAAAGAGAAAGAAGAAGAAGAGAAAGAAAACTCTCACAAATACTCAAACTTTCTTCAAACTTACTTAAAATTGAATTATGATTAATACAAAGAGATTGGCTCTATTTATATTAATCCTATAAGCCAATTTGTACATGTACATAATCTGAATACAAGTTATAAAAATATGGAAATTGTCAAATATGGAAGCTTGATGCATGGTTGGTGGGTTGGTGCATGGTAGGTGGGTTGGTGTATGGTTGGTGGCTTTTAGTCAACAACTCTTATCTGACTTCTGGCTTCATGTTCATCACCTAGACGGTGTATTTTGGCTTGGAAGTCTTCATGAAAGTTGTAGCCAGTTGTCTCCTTGAAATTTTGCAATTTGAATCATGCCATTTGGACTTTTAGAACTCCAGAAATGCCAAAAACACTGCACCTACCTCAAGTTAGGTTGGAAGAACGTGTTTCCAAATTCAAACCAACTTGTAGCTTCATAAGCATGCCTAAAACGACATCTATTGACTAAATGGTCTTCAGTGAAGTTGGAGATATGGGTCTTATCTTTCTAATTGCCAAGTTTCAGCCTAAGAGGAGGCCTATATCCCACTATATAGTCCAATATGTGTATACTGCCTAGATGGTTCCTTGACAGCAAACTCACTCTGCATTGCAAGGCTATTTTGGACCCTTAGAAGTCCGATCCAGCTCTTGAGTTCTTCATGAAACTTGTAGAGCATTGTCTTAGCTTTCCAAAGACACCAAGATCACCTCAAATGGATCACCGAGTCCCAAGTTATGTCCTAACCAAGGAGGAAAGGTCAAAATGCATCAAAATCCAAGAATTATTCATAATTTGCATTAAAGCCCAATGAAGCCCAACAACATTAAACTCATCTGAAATACTAATATTGGGCACAATAAACATCTAATAAAGCCTAATACAAAGCTAACATAAGTGTCTCAAATTGATTGATCAAAACTCCAAGGAAATAATTCAGCTTTTAAACATTTTTATCACCAATCAAGTGATCAATTCTTCATTCTAGATGTGTAAAGAAAATAGACACACCCAAATGCGTCATATTAATAGAACCAAGGTCAAATAAATAAATTTCTCAAATAAATATTTGGATGTACGACAAGTACATGACTGATGTTCTTTCATACCACAATGGTAGCATGTATTTTTTGAATTCTTACTCTGTCCACTCTTCTTCTCCTCTTAGTATCTTCCCACTTCTTTTGGGATATACTTTTATGAGAAGTGTTGGAACCACCATGGAAACAGTCATTTTTTCAACCTCTGCTACGTCTATGGTCATAACCACAACCTCTGTCATACACAACATTAGAATTTGTTGCATTCACTTCAGGGAATGAGGTAAAACTAGTTGGGAAGACTTCGTGATTTTTCATTAATAATTCATTATTTTTTTCAGCCACAATAAGGCATGAAATTAATTTAGAATGTTTCTTGAAACATTCTTCTTGATATTGCTACTGCATGAGCATATTCAAGGCACCAAAAGTAGAGAATGTTTTCTCTAACATCTTTATCAGAAAATATTTTTTACGCATAATTTCAATTGATAAGTTATTCTAAACAATGTGGAGTTGTATTCACTTACTAATACTATTGTTTTACAATGGTCATATATTTCTTTCAAATTATTCCAAAGATCGACTAGATCTTTTCTGATTTCAATCATGGTTTTAAGGTCTAGTTCTTCAAGAACTATACCATAATTTTTCATATAATGACCAAGACGTATCATTGATTTTGTGCGATCCTGCAAGGATGCTTGATTTCCTTCATTTGTATTATTTCCAAGCATTAAGAAGAATCTCAAATTCAATAATCCATGATAAATAATTTCTTCCAATATTTATCAAGAGCAACAAATTCAATATAAGACAAAATATAATAATTGCATTAGTCAAGAATATTTGACAATAAAATCTCCATAGATGAAACACAAAAGATATGTCATATTGAAAAGAAATGAAGGAAGCCAGAAGAAGACATTACTCTTTAAATAGAACCTCCAAAAAAATTGATCAAGCCACCGCTCAGATTTTCATGGTAGCTTTTGTGTTGATAATGTATTATAAAAGTATGCATAAACAACTTAAAGAGAAAGGTAAACACTTATTTTGGTCTATCAAAGATACGAGTGTCATCAGTTAGATCCTCTAATGATAAATACATCAAAATGGTCATTTAATGTTAATTTTTAACATCAAATTGGTCCTTCAATAACATATTTTACATCAAATTGGACCAATTTGATGTAAAAATTTATTAAAGAACTAAATTGATTTCATTGTATCTTTAGAGGACTAAAATAAATGTTTACTCTAAAGGTGAGTACAACATAGGGCACTCAAATGGGTATTTGTAACCCAATAATGGGTTGATAAAAATCAAATCAAATCCTAATCAGATACAAGTTTCTCTATAATCAAACCAAAGTAAATTCTAATTAGATAGTAGTTTCCTGTAATAACTTTTGGACATTAACTTTTCAATACTATTCATAACACTAATTACTATAACTAATAATGAGAAATTTAGGTATAGAAATAGGAGTGGCAATAGACAATTAGTTTAACTATGAAGGAACTATTATATAATAAAGGACATTTCATAAAAATTGGTTAGAGATGAGTAGAAATAGACAAATAGAAGTGGGAATAGACACTCCCTTTATTTACAGCGTGTTTCTAACCAGATCCCTAACCCTTAGGGTACTCTTTAAGAAACATTTAATACTCCTCAATAAATTCTCTTAATTACTTAAAGAAGAAATTATTAAATACTTTTTGAGTTTCTAAAATATTAAATGCTCTACTTTTGTATTTAATACTTGCTATTTAAATTCCTTAACCAGTGCAATGAGAATACTCGTTAGCAAAGGCCCTATGTATATGTACTTTAGGAAATTATTCCAATACCTATATATATTTTTGGATACCAGTATCCAGAAGTAAATTGTTAAGCATTTATTAGTTGTTGTTTATATGTAATAGACTTTTATTTATTGTTAAATCAACAGTCAATAAATAATTAACAACTCACTCATAATACAATATATATCAGGGTATCATAGCAACTCCTTGTACTCTACCCAAGAGTCCCTCACAGTATTACTCAGTACTCACTACCATTGTACCATGAATACCCGGAAAAAAAAAAAGAGAGAGGCGCAAGTTCAATTCTCTCATCCTTCAACTAAATAATAATGTATTGCTCCTTAATACCAAAATAATAATATCTCATACAAAGCTTGATTAACCAGTAAAATATTTATATTATTAAAGGAAACATGTCAAGCTAAGCCCATTCACCAGCTGGCCCCTTCGCTGCTACTGCACTTTCATTTTTTTATCTTTCCTCCTTGTGATTTTTCTTTTGAGCAAAAGTTTTAGATCGGATCATGGAGAAAATTGCTTAAAATTCAAGCCACTCTCACTCACTCAGTAATATTTAGCATGCATCTGTGAACTCTTTATTTTACTGCGCTTCAGCACAAATAATTAAATTTATGATAGAAAAGAAGAAAGAAATGAAAAAAGCCACTACATCCCTTTAACTTTGGGCTTTTGGCAGACCCCATGTTTCAATTTTGAAAGTTCAACACTTGAAGTTTTGAATATGTATAAATCACCGCTTCCATTCTTACTATTGCCTAGTTAATACCTCCAACATAAATTCAATAAGCTAATGACCTCCACCTAACTCAAAATAACTTCAATTCGATCAATCACCTATATTGGTTTCCCACCTAACTCAAAATACACATTTAAGCTCCAAGTAACCATTTTTGTTTTATTATTGTAAGCTAAATAATTACCATATAAGGATTTAATTAACGTAGGGTGCAACTTGAAAACAGGTAACTAGATGAGATGAAAAGGAAAGATTATATCATTATGAGAATCAAAACTGACATGTGATCTAAAGATGTTAAGAAATTTGTTGGAATTAACGGTTTCGATTGGATTAGCTTATTAGAGATGGATGAAAACTGTTATTACAAATATTTAGGCGGTAAATTTTAGAAACTAAAATATATGAAAGGTCGCTTTTGCAAAATTAAAGTTAATTAATGGGAGTATGCAAATTTTTCTTAAATAATATTATATGCACAAAAACCACTCAATTAGTAGCCATGCATGCCAATGTAAGGACAAAAATGTTAAAAATGAAATTGAGGAGATATTTGCAACAAGATATGGAATTAAAGTATTTGTATTTTTTTTTTCCATTTATAAAAGAATGCTATGAAAGGGTAATGTTATTAGCAAGCTACATAAGGTGTCAGCTTTTCTACTCTTCTTTTCTTCTTCTTCTTCTTTTATTTTTTTTCCTTTCCTTCTCTGTATAGATTCTGAATCCATAATTCATTATATGACAATGTATTGACTAATTTTCATTTTAACTTATATATTAAGTTAACATGTGTTTAGAAAGCGTAGTTATAATCACAAGCGCGTCAAACAAATAGAAGGTAGCAATTCTATCTATGCTTTGCATTTTAATTCATGGATGATTTAATTAGAAATGGTAAACAACAAAATAATAATATAACTTCTAGTTTTACTATGAAGCATTGTGTGCTTGTGTTCGAGTGTGCCATCTTTATCCAAATTAACACAAAACTTTCCGTAAGAGAAAAATGTACAAAACTTTTAACTAGATTCTAAAAGATCTAGAAGTGATACGTATAGATACATGTGTCCTTTTAGTTATAATCATGGTTTTAAATCACGGGCTATATCATGTGATGTGGCCGCGACATTTGCAATTGCAGACCGCATCGGCCAATATTAGTCTGCATCAGTCGCGACACGACCGCAACTACAACCAAATCGCAACTTGGATTTAAAACCTTGGTTAGAATACATAAGTTTAACCTCCTGCAAAATTTCATCATATTTGCTGTGGACTTGCGCAAGAAATACTCTTTCATGGGGTAAAACATTTAAGAAACAAAAAATTACGATAAATTTCTATGCACTAATATTGTCCATAAAATTTCTAAAATTCATGATGAAAATATCACAAAAGGGGAATCAAATCTATTGTCCCCTTCCTTGTTTCCTTAATTAAATGTTGACAACTTAATAAAAAAATAACAACTAAGATAAAAGTTATTGCTAATTAAGAGAGAGAGAGATATTTTTTTTACTAAGTTGTCATTATTTAATTGGGGGATAGGAAATGAGACAGGAAAAGGAGACAACAAATTTGAATCCCACAAAAGGTAGGTATTGAGGATATATGCCTAGGTTGGTTGATAAAGAATTAGCTAGAATCTTACGTCTTATTGTAGTGGTCATATAAATTAATTATTGAGAAGGTAACAATTTTCTTTTCATATTAAGTAAGATGATCAAGATTAGAAGTTACTTAAGGGTTACATAATCACTTAAAAAAGTCACATGACTTTATGTTCTAATCATAATCATTCATGCATGAACCAATTGTCAATAATTATTCCTTTCACTCTCACAATAAATTACTTCTTTCATTAGATATGTCGGATGTGAGGGGAGTGATTTATTATGACAGATAAGAGGAATAAATAATGATCGTTAGATCTCACATGAATAGTCAAGATTTAAAGATCACTTATATGTCACATGACTATCACATGATCACTAAAAAAAGGTATGTGACTACTTTAAAAAGTCGCATGACTTGATCTTTTGATCTTGACCACTTATGTAAGTTCTAATAGACATGATTCATTTTTCTCATCTCTTATAATAAATCACTCTTCTCACATGATATATATATATATATATTCAAAAACGTTTTGTGTACACCACATGGATTTCAAATTTGAGAGATATCTAGAGGTCTCACTCACAAGATAAGAGTTGAGATATCTTTCCAAAATAAAGAGAATGAAGTCAAAATTAACAACCAAATGGTGTTGTTACCTATCAAGATGAGAAAGCACAAAAAAACAACGTAATATAGAACCAACTTTGGGGTCTGTGGTTGGTAATATTTGAGGATGTAAACATCAATGCATAAGGATATTGAATATGGAGCTTTTGGTGAGAGTGGGGGACCTTCTACTTCTGAAAAGCATTTAGGGTTCAAACCCTTATCACTTTTGTGTTACTGAATCTTGCCCTTCCATGCATTCATTTTATCATTAGCAAATATTATATTCCTCCTGAAACTAAAAACAAAATATAGAAGCGAAATATGTTAGATATATAAAATCATTCATGAGCCTTCACCTAACAGTTTAAACTTCTGAGAGAGTTGATCCTTGACAAAATAGAGGTAAACCAACCCAATATATTGATAGGACCCTCCTCTACTTAAGTTAAAGAAGATAGTAAGAAAACAAAATCTTGACGCAAAAACAAATATTGGGATGACTGACTTTTCCACTAGTTTTCAAAACTTACGTCTGATTCCCCTCTAACTTTTATAATTATACAAAAAATTCCTCTTATGATTATAATTTTATTCAAACAAAATACTGTAGGAAAGAGACCTAGCTCTTTGCAGAAAAAATTTAAATAGCAGTATGAGTATTAGGCCTTGCATCTTTCATGAGAGATTTTTCTAATAAAATTTAAATGAGAGGAATTATGAATATAAATTTTATTAAATTTTAAAATATTTCAGTGTAATTGATTTAAAATAAAAAAATAATGAAGATAAATGAATATGAAAGAGGAACGAAAAATGAACCCCTCTCCTCTCCTTAAACGAAATAAAAATATAAAGAAATTATGTACTAAAAAATATATAAAGAAATTATATGCGGTCTATTCATCCTAATCGAAATGAGAATAAATGCTTTCTCTTTTAACAATCAAAGGAAGATTCCTACCCAAAAAGTGTAAAACTTAGTGTGATAGAAAAAATGCTTATTTATTAGTTTATATATTTTATTTTAAATCCGTCACAATTTGAATAAATCGTTCCCACCATGAGCAAACTTTGACCAGGACCCTGGAAATCCTAGGTTTGCTTTTGTATTCTTCTCTGCCATCTTTTATTATTGGCATCTTCATATCTATTGATATGTCTGTTAATTTTTTAAATATTTTTTATATAAAATTTTTAGAACTTTAATAACTATTTAGGAGTGTCAATAATCCATCATAAATATTTACTATTAAAAAAGTAATTGATAACTTTTAATTTTATTCCTTTTTTTAAAATAAAGATGAGATAAAGTGACAAGTCTTTTCAATTTGGAGAGAAGCAATGGATCTATAACTTCTCATAATTCATGCCATGCATGGACTCTCACTGTCTCACATGTGAGGCATGTTCTTTTTTATTTTTTCGAAAAAATGAGCGAGAAGCCCAGGCGAGGCATGTTCTTTTACTTTGGAGTAATATATTTCCACAAATTTATACTCTCACATTATTCACATATTATCATATAAATTATTGGATGTCATTTTAATCCTAGTATAAATTTTTATTAACGCTCTAAATTATGTACATACTTCACAAAAGTTTGTTCAAATATCTTTTCTCTTTATTTCAGTGTTGTTAAAATCGAATTAGACCGGGTCTTCAGTGTTGTTAAAATCAGATTAGACTAGATGGTCCGACCAGTTTGATCCTTAACTAGATACTTAGACGGTTAAGATTCAATTTTATAATCGAATTCATGCTCAAACCACATTACACCGATCAAATTCAATTAAAATATGGTTGAACTGATCGACCATTAATGTTTTTAATGTTTTTTTTAATATTTTTCACATTTCATAATTATTCTCATATATTTCATATTGTTATATGTTGATTCAACATATTTACTCTTTTAACAAATATTTGTTATAAAGCATTTAATAAAAGAATTTTCTTGGAAAGGATAGGTGTTTGGAAAACAAAATTTTACTCTGTAAAATATTGGATTATATATATATATATATATATATATATCATTGATGAAATTCTGTACAGATTTATATATAAATTTTAAAGGCAAAAATATACTTTTTTGTACCTTAACTTTTGTTTAGATTTTATTTTTGTCTTTCAACTATATTTTCTTTCATTTTTATATCAATTTTTTTTAAACTTATTAAATTTGTTCAACTACTAACGCCGTTAGAAATGTAAACTGAATTTGTTGACATGACATCCTATATGAGCACAAATGTATAATTAGTATTATCCAGCTAATATTTTTTTAAATAATGGTTAGAAACGAATTGGTGAGTTTTAAAAAGATTTGTGACGAAAATGAAATACATAATTTTCTTTTTAAACTTCTATATTTGTGCATTAATTAAAAGAATTATGCTTTTAATATATATATATATATTATTAAAACTTACTTTAAATTAATCTATAACAAATAATTTGGATTTGATTTTGATATTTGAATTAACATGCATTCATAATTATAAAACTCGTACTGGTTATTGACTCGGGATATGTACTTGATCAGTGCATAATGATTCAACCGATGAGTTATTAGTAGAACCGCATAAATTTAAATGAGTATATGAATATTTAATAAAAAAAAGTACGTTAAAATAATATCAAAATTATTGATATTATAATTTAAATCGAAACTAATGAAATTCATAACATTAGTACTTAATTTCTACAATACAAATTTTTTCAAAAAAGAAAATGAAGCATTAAAATTCATTATAGAAATTTGTTAATTTTTGTTCATTAATTTTACTATAAGTTTCATCATTGTCCCACAATTATATTATTTTATTTTTGTCCTAAGTCTTTTCAAAACTCATCAAGTTTGTCCTCAACCACTAATTAAAAAAAATTTCAAGATAGATATATAAGATGTTATGTCAGCAAATTTCTTCAACATTTTTAACAATGTTAGCAATTAGCATGAATTTGGTGGGTTTTAAAAAAAATTGAGAAGAAAATCAAACAAAATATAGTAATTGGATAAAAATGAAACCTTAAGTTAAGTCATGGAACGAAAAATATTTTTTTTCCAATTTAAAAAGTATAAATCTTAAAAGAATGTGATTTTTTTCTTACAAAAAAAAAATATGAATTTGTCTATCTTTAATTTTTATACTTGATATATTATCTCTAATTATTAATAGCATGTTTGGATAGGCGTTTGGGTGGTCCATACGAGCGTTTGCCTCTAAAAAATCTTGTTGGTTTTGACGTCGGAATTCATGCCTCAAACTGGCTTTTCCTCCTAAACTAGCTTTTGGCCTGAGCATCTTTAACTTTCTTCTGCGTTCAAAGGTGGTTTCGTAGAAAAAATTTAATGGTCATCTTCCCACTCTAAGAAGGATACTCTCTTCCCCAGCGGATGCGAACAGGACAACGCAACCATGCTCAGTTTGCAGCTCCTCCTTCATTTCATTTGGTTTTGTTCCTCCTTTATGTATATAAAAATTTTGTTTTAATTATTTTTAAATTGGTCCATTTTATTTTGAAAAACTAAAATATTATACACACACATATATATAATTTTTAATTTAAGAATAATATTTAAAAAATGAAAAAGAAAACAGTAATATAGACAAAGAAATATGAAGCTCGTATCATTTTAGTAATTATACATTTAAAAGTAACTTTGACTATTATCCAAACAACATTTAGATTGCCTTTGGGTATGCCTTTTTTTTTTAAGTAAAGTATTTTTAAAAAAAAATGGTACTTCCATAAATTTTTATGTATGTTTGGATGAAATTTCAAAAAAAGTAGAAGTTAAAAAAAAGCTCAATTATCACTTTTTTTTAGAAGCTAGTGATCCACAGTTTCTATAAAAATGAGAAGGAGAAGTGGTTTTTGATATAATTTATTGACAAAAATACCTTTTACCTTTATTAAAAATTACATCTCTTGTCCTTTATTGTTTTCCTCTTGTAAACCCTACCTCTATTATTCCTGGATACCCTATATTTTTAGTAATTTTGCTATAAAAAAGCTCTTTTGTTCTTTCTTATCCAAACAAACTTACAAGTTCTTCTATTACTTAAAAGTACTTTATAAACATTGCATCCAAATGCAAAATAACTTTTTCTTTAAAAAAAAGCTATACTAAAAAAAGATCTATAAAAAAAAGTCCTTTTTTAAAAAACTTATCCAAACGAGCTCTTATTTTGTAAAAATCACTTTTCATATAGAGGTTTCTAAACGTAAATCACTTCACTACAAACTCATTTATGACCAAAATTAAGTTTGCAAGAAGTTTAAATTAGATTTTACAAATTTAATTTTAGATGAACTTGATTTTGCATACTTAAGTTTAGTCTAAAATGAGTTTGAGTAAAGTAATTTATGTTTGTAAACCTTTATATGAAAATTGATTTTGTTAAATGAATGTTGTTTAAATAATGTTGATAAAAATTAATTTTAGATGTGTAATTACTAAAAAGGGTATGAGTTATTTTGAGTTAGATTATTAATAAATTGATGTTAAAAGGATTGATCATAAATAAATTGATGGCAAAAGAAATTCTTTTAAAAGTTAAGTTTGTTTGGGGTATTGTAAAATACCATCACTTTGAGAGTAATTATAATAATATTTTAAAAAATTATTAAGTTATATTTATTTAAATATTATTAAAATATTGATATAATATCAAATTATAATGATATTTCTGTCAATATACACACAAACAAGTTTTCTTTCATTACAAAAGCACAAAATATTACTTTTGTCTAACTCATGTTTAAAATGAAAATCTCATTTATTTTCTTCTATTAAAATTTCTCCTAAGCATGTTAACAAAGGTTTGAAAACCATTTCACCTTGCAAATGTGAATTTGTTTGCCAAGCCAAATACACGCTCCATCATTTGTTTTTCCTGAGACTACTATTATCACGGTGGCTATCGCCTTTGTGATATAACCAAGCAAAGCCCACTTTTCATACAGTATTTAAAAAGCTATAAAGTAGGTTCGATTTAGTGTGCTAAGGCCGTTTGCTTGAGTTTCAAGCATCTTTATGGGCTACAAATGAATATATTCTTCCATATGAATATATTCCTTTTGAAGGTGAACTTGCAGGTCCACCTTTATGATCAATGCCAATACTTTTATTTCTCTAATCTCCCACATATCTTATACGTTTTGTTTGTTTTACTTTTTGCCCAACGCTATCCCACGTCAAAGTAAAAAATAATTGGTGTATATTATTATAAAAGCTCAAACAAATGCTTTAAAATAATATACGAACGCTAGTGTGCATTAAAAATAATCTTAAGCTGCGGTAGATGTCTAGATTTTGACTCCATGAAACTTGGCTTACATTTCGGGTTGGGAAAAATGCAAGACACCTACATCTCTTTACTTTTAATTATTATTTATTGTTCATGTTTTTATGTTTTAATTTTTTCAATACACCTTAGTTTTATTATTTAATTTGAAAAATAAATTCAACTGGTCCCAGTGTAATGAGTACATATTAAATGTCACGTTAAATTAACTATATTCTAACCCAATTAACAAACATATATAACAAGAAAATTACAAATTTTAGGTACTCAATATAGAAAAGCTCCTTAATATTGGAGATCAGAATTGAAGTACTTTTAACTATTTTGATTGCACTGATTCTGCCAGCATATTTTGATTGCACTGAATTCCTCTTAATTCTGCCAGCATATTTTGCTTTTTTGGCTTTTGTTTTTATCATAGATAAATGTTTATACTAATTAAAAATAATAGTTATATTCATTATGAGAAAGTGAACCCTTTTTTTATATACTTTTACTGCCTGGATTCAAATAGTATGTCAATATTTTAGAGAAATAATTAATTTTTCTAAATGTATCAGATTGATGTGAAAGTGCATTTTTTAAATTATCTGAGGAGGAATTTAATCTCAATTAAATCAAAAGTTAATCCGATAATATCCTTCCCCTAAAAAAAAAAAGTGAACTGTCTATCTGTTAAAGATAGATATGTCATTGGTAGAAGAATGAAATACATAGTTAGCCCAATACTAAGCAGCTAACTTAAGCGAGCTAAAGAAAATGGAAAACCCCAACAGAGAGCTGCCAAAGTTGACAGGCAATTAGAAACAGAACTCAAAACATTAATGGAAAGAAATGAAGTGAGTATATTGGAATTCATCAGCAGTATTATGTTGAGAGTAGAAGGCTAAAAGGGCTATCTATTGGTGTATGGTGAGAGTAGAAGGCCTGCTTAAGGACAGCTAATGCATCCTTTCACTATTCCCATCAGGACTGAAGTTGTGGAAATTGAAATAGCGAAGCAAATGGAGAGGTGCCAAACTTGTTCGAGTGCAGAGAAAGATAAGCAAGCATGTGCAGCAGATTCAGGAAGAGTTTTCCCAAACTGGACAGACTTCTTCAATGTGTTGTATACGACATTTAATATAAGCTATCATCATGTATCCATCTCCATAAAAACACTTTGATATTGCTTGGAGCTTTTACAGACCATACCAACATCCAAAGTGCAGCATCTTGCATAGGTGAATGGACTCGGTGACCAATCTAACTGTTTCAATATTTTCTCTAACAGTGTAAAATTTTGTCTAATTTATCTTTGGCTTTCTCAAAATTTTACTTTGGCCCCTACATTTTTTATTTAAACAAAAATTATGTTAGGTTGACAATTTTTTTATATATAAAAAAAATTATATATATATATATAGAGAGAGAGAGAGAGAGAGTTATTTGAGAAATACTATCAAATTTCGAATATACAAATCTAGAGTTTAAAAGTTGAGTACAAACAAGTCTTAAACTCATTTTGTCCCTTCAAGTTATATAAACCCATAGAACTTCATACATATTTAAAGTGTGAGAAACTAACTTTACTAAAATGTGTGACCTATAACAAAGGGAGCATAATATTATTTCACACAACTTCTCATCATTTTGATCTCAAAATCTCAGGTTGCATTGATTTAGTGTTATAAAAAATCTTTGAGACTTTCACATATAACCTTTAAAATATGTGAATAAAATAATGAAATAAGTTATTTAATGGAAAAAATCCCGAAACTTTCGCATATAACTAAGAGTCAATTATCAATAGAATTATGCATTCAATTGAGGAAAATAAAATTAAGGGTAAATATAAGTAATTTTAAATTACTTAGTTAATATTTAGTTGTGGCTATTGATGAGATAAAAATCCTCTATAATAGCTCAGACTTCAAGTCTCATCTACATTTTGAAGTTGATTAACAAAGCAAATAGAAGATGTATACGTACGAACGTACAATTCCCTCTACCCACTTTCCACAAATAACCTTTTTTCACTACTTTGCGTTCCTGAAGAAAATTCCTCCGGTCCCAGGATGGAGTAGAGTGGCAGGAAACAACAAGATGAGAAGAACCTACTTTTAAACACTTGGAAGAACAAGGAATTCTCACAAGTTGCTAATCACCGTCCCTGTTGTACCAAACTTATCAAAATTTAAAGCTAAGTGATCCTTAAAGCCAAGGACAACTCTTGAGAAATATGTTTCCAGAGGAGAGAAAATTAAAGAAAGAGTGAAAGTGAAATTTACTAAAGCAGAAATTGTGAGAAAATTAATTACAAAAGTGACTTATATAACTATAAAAGTGTAACTAATCACAACCAACTAATTATGTAACTAACCATGTGTGTAATAACAATACCTATTTCCTACAGCACAAGCTTTACATTTTAGCCAAGTAATCCTCCTATCTAGCTCTTTCTCACCACACCAAAATAGGGATAACATTCTATGTAGCTCTTCAAGTAGACCACTCGGTAATTGAAATCAAGCCATTGAGTACAATGGTATAGCCACGCCAAAAACTTTCGCTAAACCACTAGCTGAAAGCAACATCCCTTTGCGATTCCAAATATTTTTTACAACTTCATCCTTGATAGTAGGAAGATTTTACTTCTTTAACCTGTTAATAGAAGAGTGTAATCCCACGTATTTATTTTGAGCACCGACATATTAGACATGTAACTATTAAGCAAATTCTTACTTGGTTTAGAGCTCGTTTGATGAGCTTTTAATAAAAAGATTTTTTTTATTATCTTTTTAAAAAAGATATTTCGTAAAAGTAAATTGTATTTATGTTTGGATGCAATATTCAAAAAGTATTTTTTTGATTTTATTATTATTTGGATTTAAAAATATAAAAGTATTTTTTAATGGTAAAATTACTTAAAAGGGCCTATAGTTGGAAGGTAGATTTTAGACTGTCTCATCTATTTCTTAATTTTTTATGAACGTATGAGAGTGTTGACCTCTCTAAATTTGTTTTTTGGATTCCTCCATCCATCATTGCTAAAATGCTTATGGGCCCTATTATCAGCTTGTATTTGCTCCACACATATTATTAAAAATATTGCAGTATTTCAATCGTCATATTTTTCCTTCACAATTGTGAGCTCACAATCATCCATCACATCATCATTCTCAATATTGGTAGGGTAGGTTATTGGTAGGGTTTAAAAACATGAAGGATAAGGAATGTTATTTTTAAAATTAGTCAGAGATATTTTTGTCTAAAAAATATCTCTGAACAACTTCTCTATATCCTGGAAAAGATATTTTTCCAGAAGTTAAAAATCTAGACTAAAAAAAGAAGGAAAAAGACCTTTTAGAACTTCATCTTTTTTTTAAAAAAAAAGATTATCTAAATATGCTAAAAAATATAAAAAGTACTTTTTTAATATAAAAAAGATCTTTTTTTTAATAAAAAAAAAGCCAAACAAAACGAGCACTTATAGCATGTCTGGGAAAGAATTAATCTTTTTCAAAACAACTTTTTTTAAATTAAAAGCTATTTTTTTTACAATTTATCTTATTTTTTTAAAGTGTGTAAAATTAATTATAAGTTAAAATTATTTTTTCATTAACTAAAAATAAGTTTTTTAGAAAAGCTTTTATTTTGAATTTTTGATTAAGTGATTTTAGCTTATTTTAAAATTTTTATTAGACAAATACTCTTTTGCACTCAACTAAATAACTTTTTAATTATTTCATATATATTTTAATAATTTAATACACGAAAGTGATTCTTTTTATACAATCCAAACAAAATTTATTGTCTTAAAATCGATCGTGAACTAGCATATTCAAACATAAATTAATTTTTTCATGATTGATTTTCTTGAAAATCGATTATACACATAATCGATTTTTAACATAATCTTTTTTTTACAGCTAATCCAAACACACTCTTTAGTGTTCTTGCTAAAGAAGCACTTAAAAAAATGTTAAATTATATGTTTGATCATAATAGTTCGTCCTTATTTTAATTTGGTCCTATACTAATTTTTGCTTTAAACAAGTTCTCATAGTTTACTTCCGTTATTTATATTTTGTACATAGTTTACTACCATTATTAATCTAGTTGCTACTATAATCTGGTGTCATATCTCCTTCAAATTTTATCCCATTTGGAAAATGAATGCTTATTTAGCACGGTGTTTGTCCATGTCATATACAAGTTCCTATCTTTTTATATTAATATAACAAAAAATTTATTTATTTTTCACTTTCATGTTCTTTGAAATTTATGTATCAAATTAAATAGGCATTTTTTTTTCACGTTGAGAAGTTGGTTTACATGAAACCGATTTCTCAACGTGCATTTTTATTTTTTTAAAATTACACATTAAGAAGTTGGTTTTCATTTAATTGACTTCTTAACCTATTAAATCAAATTGTTTGTTTTTTTTGCATGTTATTAAGAAGTCGGTTCCATCTATAATGACTTCTCCACACCATTTCCTTTTTTCCTTTTATGGTGGTGTAGGATTTTTAGGTTAATGGTTTAGGGTTTTGCTTGAATAATTTATGGTTTATGGTTTTTGGTGAGTGATTTAGGGTTTTTGTTGAGTGGTTTAGGGTTTTGGTTGAGTGTTTTAGGGTTTTTGTTGAATGGTTTAGGGCTTGGGATGAGTAGTTTAGGGATTTGGTTGACTAGATTAGGGTTTTGGTTGAGTGGTTTAGGATTTTGGTTGAATGGTTTAGGGTTTTGGATGAATGGTTTAGAGTTTTGGTTAACTGGTTTAGGGTTTTGGTTGAATGGTTTAGGGTTTTGGATGAATGGTTTAGGGTTTTGGTTGAGTGGTTAGGGTTTTGGTTGAGTAGTTTATGATTTTATTTGAATGTTTCAGGGTTAATATAATCTTAAACCCTAAACCATTAATCATTAACCCTAAACCACTTACCAAAATCCTAAACCATTAACCAAAAATTCCTAAATCTCCATAAAACAAAAAAACGTTGTTGAGAAGTCGATTTCATCTAAATTGACTTCTTAACTACATGCAAAATAAACTTGATTTAGCATGTTGTGAAGTCGGTTACATGAAAACAGACTTCTCAATGTGTAATTTTTTAAATAAAAAAATACACGTTGAGAAGCTAGTTTTATGTAAGTCGACTTCCTAACGTGAAGAAAAGACTATTTTGGTACGTAATTTTCAAAGAACATGAAAGTGAAAGTTAAAATTAATTATTTGCTATATTAATATTAAAAAAACCCAAAATTCCCTCTCATCTCAAAAGGTTTGCCTCTATTTCTTGATACTACGCCTTTTGTGTAGAAAAGAAGAAAGGAGGCAAGGTTTTTGAAGCCCCGGAAGCTTATGCATCCAAGAGTAACTCGACTCAAAGTAAGAGAATCAACTACTGTTATTGTGGGAGTAGTGTGTTGCTCTTCAACTTTTGACTCGAGGAAACCATGACTGATAATTTTTTTAGTGCCCAAATTTCATAATTAGGGAAATTGTGTTCTTTGTTGTTTATTGGTTCAAGTTTTTGTCATTTTGATCAAGGTTATGATTTTTGATTGGAGATTTCGTCTGGTGGTTTCGTTTAGTTGATGAATCAATGAATGACTATGTGTGCAGGGGAGATTCTTCAAGGGCACCGTAGAATGGTTACAACAAGAGCCTTAAACTCACTATCAACAACCTTATATCGAAATGAATGGAAACGATGAAAAAATTGGGTATTAATGATAATAATAATAATAATAATAATAATAATAATAATAATAATAATAATAATAATAATAATAAATAAATAAATAAATAAATAAATAAAAACTCACCAAATGAACTATGGGTATGAGAACCCATTTTTTTTCCAAACTAATAAAAATTTTAAAAATAAAAAATAATAATTGTTTTTTTTTTGTTTCTTCAATTTAAATAAGAGAGGTCCTAAAATAAATTCACTAGAATCAAAATCCCTTGGCCCATTCGTATAACAAAGAAACACTAGGCCCAAGGTCCCTTCTCAGCCCCTTCCTCTTTCAAGCATTTTTCTCGTTAAAGGACAAAATTATTTTAGAGTAAACACCTATTTAATAATTTAAAAATATAAATATTATTAATTTACTTATTTAATAATTTTTTACATTAAATTATTTTTTTGCATGATCAGTTTGATATTAAAAATAATATTAAATAACTAATTTAATGTCAAAAAATAATATTAAATAACTAAATTTTTATGTCAAAAATTAATATTAAAAAATTATTTTGATATATTTATTATTAAATGACCTAACCAGTGACAGATATATCTTTAGAGGACCCAAATAAATATTTACCCTTCACTTTATTTTTAGGAGTAGAGAGACAGGAAAAACACCCGTTTCCCTGCCCTCACCAAACCAAGCCCCTGAGCTAAATCACCACAGCACATCTTCAACAAATTTCCTCATACGACATGAAGCCTCGTCTAGCGAGTTCCTCATCTCCCTGTCGATCACTCATCACGCCACATTTCCCGCCATAGCAGCTCCATCACGATTTCTTGTTTCGGATACTGTTACTTTTTATCTCTTGTTTTCTTGTTGCTGTGAATCTTTGAGTCGGTGGTAAATGGACTCTGGCCAAAGTGTTCCTTCTAATCATGCAAAATTCTTAACCGCTCAACTTACCTTTCTTCGTTGTGATTTTTATAATAATGTCATTGGCCTTGATGCAAAAGAAGTATTCGCTTGACGTAAAGCCAAAGGTAATTGACTGGTTCTTTTTCCAATTCTATATATATCTTACTGACACATATTATCTTTGTTCTTTGGGTTTCTCTTCTTAGTTTTCTTTTTTCTTTTCTTTTATAACTATTGTTATTTTTTTTATGATTATATACTTTTTCTTAACTTCATTATTGTATGCTATTTTTTGGGCCTTTGCTATTCTTTGCTTTCTTTCACCTGTTTCTTGGTGTTTTATTTAAATTCTCATTCATTTTATTTTCCACTTTGTATTAATCAATAAATCTTGTCTTTACTTTTTATTCCATTAAATTAGATATTTTAGCAGCATTTTAGAACCTTCGCTTTTACTTCCTTTTATTTAAGTTTGTTTGTTTTACTTTCGTTTTATATGTTTAATTATTTTTCTACTAAATAACCGTGTATGTTTAGTCCATTAATTTTTTTAATAAAATAAATAATAATAACAACAACAACAACAACGTAAAATAAAAATTTTAAAGCTAATTTATGTGATTTTGTTTGCCTATTTGCAATTTTGTTGTTTAGTGACCCCGAAGAGTCAAATACTCAGTGTCTAAACTATGGGGTTGCCCTGTAGCTTAGTATTATATTCAACCCTCTTTAGGATTTAAATAAAATAAATTAAACACTCACTTAATGTTCTCGATGAGTCAAGTATTTTGTGGCCAAATTTTTCGGATCACTTTGTGGCCCAGTATCATGTTCCACTCTGTTTAGGATTCGCTAACAAACTTACCCACTTCCTCAAATCAAATCAAACATTTTGAAATCAAATTTGATGAATGAAGTTTCTCAAAAATCAGTTACATAATTAGTTGGAGAAATCAGTTAGTTAGCTTAGTTGGTTACTGGCCACAACCAACCATAACGGTCATGAAACTGATTTGATGATCCACTATCCGATTTGTAATTGGTTCCTGTTGTCTATATAAGCAGCCTATTATTGCTGCTTCGAGAGATAGAGAATTAAGTTCATTTGTGTAAATTCAACTTGTGTGAATCAAAGAGAAAAGAAAAGAAAGATCAGGGAAATTGTGTGAAAATAGAGTGTGTGAGACTTGGTTTTATTTATGTGTAAATAAGTACTGAGAAGAAGTAAGGGACCAAGGAAAACTCTATTGTAAAGCTTGATATTTGCTGCATAATCATAGTGAATTGCTGCTCTCTCCCGTGGATGTAAGCCACATTGGCTGAACCACGCCAAACCTGGTGTCATTTCTTCTTATTCCATTTAATGTGTGTGTTTATTGTTTTGTTGTGATATCTTCTTGCTTTATTATCTATTTGTTATGTTTGCTGTTTTTCTGGTTCTGGTGGTTTTGTTCTTTAGATTGCAGTTTGCTCTTACAATTGGCGCCATTTGTGGGAATTCTTGAACCAGAGAGGAAGCTCAACCATGGGAGCAACCAAGTTTGATATCAAAAAATTTACAAGCTCCAATGATTTCAGTCTATGGAGGATAAAGATGCAAGCAGTCTTGGTGCATCAAGGTTTGGCTGATACATTGAAGGGAGAAGTTGATGTGCCTAGTACTCTGTCCGAGAAAGAGAAGAAAGATCTGATAGAAAAGGCCAGGAGTACCATAATCTTGTGCCTTGGGGATAAGGCTCTGAGAGAAGTGGCTCGAGAATCAACTGCTGCAGCCATGTGGCTCAAGCTAGAATCTATGTACATCACTAAATCAGTTGCAGATCGTCTCTTCTTGAAGCAACAATTGTATTCCTTCAAAATGATTGAGGATCGATTGCTAACAAGAGGTTGTCGAGACCCGTCAAATAATAAAAATTACTGATTCACAAACTAATTTGTAGTATAGAGCATGAACGGAATCGTCTTTCAAGGATCCAAGAAAAACAAAGATTTAATCAGATCAAGATAATTAAAAGGGGGGTTTTGTTGCTGATTAACAATATTGATAAAAGTACGAGACTTAAAGTTGAAAACAAATCTAAATAAACAACCAATCCAAGAAAATTTACCGATCTTGAGTTTAATCCATCATTGATCACAAGGAATTCACTTAATCGCTAAACATGTTCTTGGCCTTAGATCACATCAAGACGCCTCAACATGATCCAAGAATCCTCTACTAGATAAGCATCTAGGATTTAATTAACCAAGGTTAGATAAAGTAAGCACCATCCAAACATAGATTAACTTAAGATCCAGAATTTAACCAAGCTAAACAATCCATCAAAAAGCTTTAATAAATTATTTATTATTTGTGATCCTCTTTGAACACATGATAATAAAGCTATTACCACATCAACATCTAAATCAAATTAAGCAATTCAATCTAGATAAAAATCAAAAGAGGAAGAAGAGAAACTTGAATAACAATTAAGCAATATGAACAAGCGAAACAAGATCTCCAAATTAAATATCAAGATGGCTAATCCCTTGGATTGATTATAAGAGCCTAGCCTTCCATGGATGGGAAGGAAGAACTTAGAAATAAAAGAACAAAAACGAAATTCTAAAGAGAATGAAGAAGAAGAGAAAGAAAACTCTCACAAATACTCAAACTTTCCTCAAACTTACTTAAAATTGAATCATCTTAATACAAAGAGATTGACTCTATTTATACTAATCCTAGAAGCCAATTTGTACATGTACATAATCTGAATACAAGCTGTAAAAACATAGAAATTGTCAAATATGGAAGCTTGATGCATGGTGGGTGGGTTGGTGCATGGTAGGTGGGTTGGTGTATGGTTGGTGGCTTTTAGTTAGCAACTCTTATCTAACTTCTGGCTTAATTTTCATGACCTAGACGGTGCATTTTGGCTTAGAGGTCTTCGTGAAAGTTTTAGCCAGTTGCCTCCTTGAAATTTTGCAATTGGAATCATGCCATTTGGACTTTTAGAACTCCAGATATGCCAAAAATACTGCACCTACCTCAAGTTAGGTTGGCAGAACGTGTTTCCAAATTCAGACCAACTTGTAGCTTCATAATCATGCCTAAAACGACATTTATTGACTAAATGGTCTTTAGTGAAGTTGGATATATGGGTCTTATCTTTCCAATGGCAAAGTGTCAGCCCAAGAGGAGGCCTATAGCTCACTATGTAGTCCAAGATGTCCACACTGCCCAGATTTCCGTGACAGCAATCCCACTCTGCATTGCAGGGATATTTTAGACCCTTAGAAGTCCGATCTAGCTCTTGAGTTCTTCGTGAAACTTGTAGATCCTTGTCTTAGCTTTCCAAAGACACCAAGATCACCTCAAATGGATTGCCGAGTCCCAAGTTATGGCATAACCAAGGAAGAAAGGTCAAAATGCATCAAAATCCGAAAATTATTCATAATTTGCATTAAAGCCCAATGAAGCCCAACAACATTAAACTCATCTAAAATACTAATATTGGGCACAATAAACATCTAATAAAGCCTAATACAAAGCTAACATATATGTCTCAAATTGATTGATCAATTGCTCAGTGAACAGATTGCAGACTTCAATTGAACTCTTGATGATCTTGAAAATATTGATGTAAAAGAGGAGGATGAAGATAAAGCTCTAATTTTACTCAGTGCTTTGCCAAACTCACATGAGCATTTCAAAGATGCTATACTGTTTGGAAGAGATCAAACTATCTCCCTTGAAGAAGTGCAGTCAGCTATCCAGACTAAGGAACTTCAGAAAAAGCAGGAACTCAAGACTGACAACAATACAGAAGGGCTGAATGTTGTAAGGGGCAGATTAGAGAATGGAAGTTTCAAGGAAAACAATCATAGATCAAAGTCCAATAACAAATCACAAAGCAAGTATACATGATTTCACTGTCACAAGAAAGGACACTTTAAGGAGAACTTTCTTGAAAGAGGGAATAAAGATTCAAAGAATTCCCAAGAACCAGGTGATGCAACCATAGTCACTAAAGGATATGATTCTGCAAAGGCCTTGGTAGTTTCAAATACTGAAATAGAGAAGGATTGGGTAATGGACTCTAGATGTACCTATCACGTGTGTCTAAGAAAAGATTATTTTGAGACCATAGACATGAAGGAAGGTGGAGTCGTGCTCCTAGGCAACAACAAACCTTGTAAAGTGTAAGGTATGGACTCAATCAGATTAAAGATGTTCCATGGCCAAGAGACCCTACTTCAAGGGGTAAGGTATGTACCAAAACTCAAAAGAAATCTCATATCCATAAGCATGTTTGATAGCTTAGGTTATCTTACTAATATTGAACATAGAACTATGAAAATTACTAGTGGAAATCTGATAATTGCTAAAGGAACAAAAATGAATGGTTTATACATCCTTGATGGTTGTACTATAATTGCTCAAGCTGTTGTAGCTAGTCAAATTCAAATTGACAAAACCAAATTATGGCACATGAGTTTAGGACATGTAAGTGAAAAGGGCTTAATTGAATTAGCAAAGCAAAACTTACTAAATGGTGATAAAATAGATAAGTTAGAATTCGATGACCACTGCATATTAGGGAAAGCTTAAAGAGTTAAATTTGACATAGGACTACATGTAACACATAGACCTTTTGAATATGTACATTCAGATCTCTGGGGTCTAGCAAGGTCTATGACTTATGGTGAAGGGTTCTATTTCCTCACCATCATTGAGGATTACTCTAGGAGAATGTGGCTCTATATATTAAAAAATAAAAGTGATACTTTTGGAAAATTCAAAGAGTGTCACACTCTAATAGAGAATCAAATGGAAACAGAATTGAAACATTTAAGAACTGACAATGGCCTAGAGTTTGTGTCAGAGCCTTTTAATGAGTTTTGTAGCAAACATGGAATTCAAAGACACAGAAATGTTGCAGGAACTCCTTAGCAGAATGGATTGGCTAAGAGAATGAACAGGACAATCCTTGAAAGAGTAAGATGCATGTTGATAAGTGCTGGAATGCCAAAAAGTTTCTGGGGTGAAGTAGCTACCATTGCAGTACAATTGATCAATAGGTGTCCTTCCTCTGCAATAGGCTTTAAAACACCTATGGAGATAAGGAATGGAAAACCTGCAGATTACTTAACATAAAGGATATTTGGTGCCTTAGCATTTGCTCATGTCAGACAAGACAAGCTTGGAGCTCGTGCAATCAAATGTGCATTCGTAGGGTATCCTACTGGAATTAAAGGATACAAAATATGGAGAATGGAACCTGGTGAACCTAAATGCATAATCAGTCGAGATGTTGTCTTGGATGAAACCAGAATGGCCATGATGACTAAGGACCAAGAAAGGACTGACAGCAAAGAAAACAACTCGAATAGTGCTCAGGTTGAGGTGGAGTTGCCTCTTCACCAAGGCAATGAAACCAAATTACAACCTGAAGAAGCAGTTGAAAATGATTACAACCTGGTCAGAGATAGGGCTAGAAGAAACATAGTTCTACCCAGGAGATTTGGATATGCATATCTCATTTATTATGCTCTAAATGTTGCTGATGAGATACAAGACAATGAGCCTAGCAATTTCAGAGAAGCATTGGAATGTAAAGACAATTTGGACCTGATTGGATTTTGTGGAAAATAAAACTTAAGTGGGAGAGCAGCAACAACAGCACTATGATAGAAACTTTCTGATTTAAGAGACAAGGTGGAGAATTGATGAACGAAGTGTCTCAGAAATCAATTACATAATTAGTTCGAGAAATTAGTTAGTTAGCTTAGTTGGTTACTAGCCACAACCAACCATAACGGTCATGAAACTGATTTCGTGATCCACTACCCGATTTGTAATTAGTTCCTACTGTCTATATAAGCAGCCTATTATTGTTGCTTCGAGAGACAGAGAATTAAGTTCATTTGTGTAAATTCAACTTGTGTGAATCAGAGAGAAAAGAAAAGAAAGATCAAGGAAATTGTGTGAAAATATAGTGTGTGAGACTTGTGTTTATTTTTGTGTAGATAAGTACTAAGAAAAAGTAAGGGACCAACGAAAACTCTATTGTAAAGGTTGATATTTGCTGCATAATCATAGTGTGAAATGAATAAATATAATACAAGAAAGGGGTTGAATTGTGTTGTTGTTGTTTTTTAATGCTTCGAAAGCTTTTCGTGAAAGCAGTTTCTCAAATAAGAATTGGACGCAAATCAGTTTAAATAGAGCTTTGGACGTTGAAATTCTTTTTAAAGGAAATCCTTGGACGCAACGAAAGTTCTTTAAAACCAAATGTAAGAAAGTGTTAGTAACAACAGTAGCAATCTCCAGATGTTAGCACAGATAAGAATAATGCAAGATAAAAAGGATGATAGAATCACACAACCAATTTATACTGGTTCACTCTTATAACCCAAGAGCTACGTCTAGTCCTTTTGACGAGAAGGATTTTCCACTAATCTTTCCAAGATTACAAGTATACTCTACCTTTTCAGGTATACAATTATTATTTCACCTCTTCAGGTTTTACCACAAGTATTCTTTAACTTTTTCAGGTTCTAACCACAAGTATTCTTTAACACTAGCCTCTTCAGGCTTAACACAGAGTAAAAATGTAGTGTTTGAAAACACTCAACAAATAACTCACGATGTGTGAGAATAATAACAATGAAGCTCAGTGTATCTTGAATAACTCTATACAAAAATATGAAAGTGTAAGAGTGAATTCTCAAATGCTTGAGTATGTTGTATTGCTCGTCTCTCTTTTAATCTTTGAAGACTCCTTTCATTTATATGCTTCAGAGCTTTAAACTTGTCTTCAAGAACTATTCGTCCAATGGTAATAAATGTTTCCATTCTGAACTGCATTAAATGCGTAACACTGATAACATGTTTGTCTTCTCTTGAAAAGTGAGCTTGGTTATCATTATTGCTAAAATTATCAAAGTCTTGTACTGAATCTTTTGAGTGAGCAGAGAGATCTCATTTGCTGAACTTGTATAGATGTTAGGTGTGTCAGCGTCAGCGTACTTTGTTGACTTCTTTTTGACAAGCACTTTATTAGAGGTCTCTTCAGCATTTAATAATAAACAATCCTTATATTTGAATTCGAGGCTTTGGACGAATGTTTGAATCTGAGCTTTAAAGAAAACTTTGGACGATCCAATATAACATAAATAATCAAGCATTTTTAAAGTATATTGGACGCACGCAATTTAGTTGTAAAGAAAATCATATTAGATGCACGCGAAAATATCATTCAGTTACAAAAGAGAATGTGCTTCCTAATCAAAGAGTATAATCATCACGATACATGCATGATAAACAATATTGAATTAACATTTTTCATAACAAAAACTGGTTAAATTGAAAACTTATTTGTTCATTCTAATTTAATGCATGTTATCTTAAAAACTTTGAGGAGTTCAATTCCTTGAATTACTTTGGTTCCAACATTAATTTCTTGATTCGTCTTTGGTTCTAACATAGTAAATTGCTGCTATCTTCCGTGGATGCAAGCCACATTGGTTGAACCACGCTAAACTTGATGTCATTTCTTCTTATTCTGTTTAATGGGTGTGTTTATTGTTTTGTTGTGATTTCTTCTTGCTTTATTCTTTATTTGTTCTGTTTGTTGTTTTCTGGTTCTGTTGGTTTTGTTCTTTGGGTTGCAGTTTGCTCTTACAAAATTAACTACTTTCTTTTAATTAGTTAAATAAATCATTTTTTCTTAATTTAAAATCAACTAAACCACAATTATTTTCTAAATAATTATGTAACTTTAAATTCTTCATTACTCAAAGGATACATGGGCATGAAAGGCAATCCAAAATAGTAAATATATTTTCATTTAGTTTTTATCTTTATTTGCTTTCCAAACTTGTAAATTTTGTAATTTCACTAGGTTATTTAACCGCAGTTTTTTTTAACTGTGGCTAAGCAACACTATACTTAACACCAAAGCTCATCTTCACCGAAGCCCACAATTTTGAAGCCCACGCTATTCTTCCTCTTTTACATTGCGTTTCGTGAATTACTTGAGTGTTTCATGCAATTCTGAAACTTAGCCTTGGTTTGATGAGTTTCTCATTCCCTCATAAACAAAGAATCTCTCAGAAATTAAATTTCTCGTTCCCTCAAAGATTGGATGAGCTTTGCTAAGCTTCAATGGATTTTGAGTAGAGATTCCATTCCATCATGGACATTGAGCTTCGTTGAGCTCAGCTTTGCGATAGGGCATTGATCTCACAGAAGCAATAGGGCACCGATTCCACTTGCTCACCTGCAAATCAGTTCTACTTGCTCACAATTCCAAGCAGTAATTCATATTTACCTTTCACCGATCTAGCTCTGCCATTGTTGCCTCCATCACTCTACCATGTTTGGGATCTTATTTTCAATTTGCATTCGGTATAGGTTCATAGTGTTTTGTTTTATAATTTATTCCTCTGCAATGAATGCATGTGTTTGTGTTGGCCATAGATTTGATAGGGTTTAGTTTCGTGCCTTTGATTTGAATCTGTGGCTGCTTGGAATAGCCATGGTCAAGGGAGATTATCTGTTTTTTATGTTTGGCAATTGAATTATGAGGACATTAGACATCTGGAAGGTACTTGAGGGCTTAGATGTTGGGATGTGCCAACTGCCAAGTACTTGAGGGCTTGGTTAGTGGCTGCAGAATCTTGACTTCAATGTTAATTAAAATTAATCTTAGACCTATTGTATTATTTTAAGCTTAACTCAATCCAAATGAATGAGTGTTTCTGGGATAGTTCTTAATTGCTATTTGCAATCTTGTTTTAGCATGTACTTTTTCCAGATCAATCATTTGTGTTTAGCTAGGTAAATGCATTAATTATACAGTTTCAGCTCTTATGCTTTGTACTTAATCCTGTCAATTTCTTCTGCTTCCAACACTCTATTTTCTTTTGTGAATCACGAACATGTACATTGATTGCTCATTGTTGTGCTTTTCATTCAATTAGATATCCTTTTTGTCTATGTGACACAATTTAGACTTCCTTTAATAGTGTCTTATTTGTCTGTTTTAATCATTTTCAAGTTATATTTGAGTTCCTTCGTTAATCAATTCTTCATTTAAAGTAGTAGTTGTTCAGTCAACAACATTAAGTTGACTCAGAAATTACTCTATTCATCAATGTCTTTTTCTTGTCATGCATTAGTTGGAGAAAATGTCTTTCGCTAAAGCACTATTCTGGAATCATGTTAGTTATGTGTTCCTTATAATTTCTAAGAATCAGACCAATATCTTATTTTTTTATCTCTTGAATCTCTTGATGGAAAATTATTGAGATGACTCTTGTGTTGATTTCAATAGGTTATGGTAGGACATGAATTATCATTTATCTTCTCCTCAGTCCCACATGAGTCATTACAGAATGTAATCGGCTAAGTGATTGTTGTGTAGGAAGACTATTCTATAGGAGTTTCAAATTTTGTTCGTTATTGTAGCTTTTTAATTATTCAAAACTTGAATCTTTGGATCGATTTAAGTTAATAATAGATGGTGATATGCTTTTTGGCCACTTTCTTAGACTTTTTCTTAGATAATTACTGGTCAGAGGTGGATGTTATAGCTTTATTAGATAAAAGTTTGAGGGGGATACGAGTTTTAGATAGAAATTAGGTACAAGTCTAAATAACCAATTTACACTACATGCTGACATATATTAAGAGACAAAGTGACAAATGACACTATTATTACATACTAATCTACATAGTACATAGACACGTGGTAGTAACTAAGATCATAAATAGAATATATATATCAGCTCATTTTGAGGTCAGGTTCCAAGTATGGAAGTGGTAGGAAATGACCATAGCAGATTTGAGTCATCTGTCCACACATTCAGATATACCTATCCCACTCCTCTATTCCCTCCCTCCTTCACTGTTTCTGAAGTATTTATATTTTGACAACTCTATCTCTCTCATTCACTCAGATTTTGACACTGCAAATTCCACCCATCTTTCCCCCTCTCATACGTAATGTAATTAAAAGGTTATCATTATGACTTCTCACATATTCTTCGAAGCCTAACTTTCAAAATTTGCCTTCATATATAATAACACCACCATTACTCTCACACACTTTAGCCTCCATAGCTGCCTCTGGTAAAGAGAATGAAAGATAAAAGTAATCCTTTGTTAGCATGTATTCTCTACATTGCAGTTGCTGAGGTATTTAATAACATTTTTAAAAAAATTAATTTTTTTATTCCTAGAATCAAGATATTTATGTTATAAACCTATTTAATGATATTAGATATAAATATTGTGATATGTTGATATATTTAATAGCAGATAATACAATCGTAAAGCATCAGAAGAAGCTGATAAGCTAAGTGACTATCCCGAAATTAGAAAAATGATTTTTTTTCCTTGCTGGGAAGAAAGGTCCTGGGCTGCAACTCACATTTTCTTTCAATTTAGTAAATCTATTTTTCTTTCTATAAGCTCAGCTTTGGATAGGAAAGCTCGCAAACCCTGCATATCCAAATTCAAGAAGAGATAAACATTTATTCAAGTGCTACATGAACATTAATATTCAAGTTAATGGCACAGACCTCAATCCTTGTTAGGTGGCCCCTGGTATTCCACTCTGTAATTCTAACCTCTATAGGTTCATTGAGTTGTTTTATCTACCTAAAACATTAAAAGCGAAAGATTATCTATCTCACATCTCCTCTATTATCCTTTTCCCTATCTAAAACCCTTTTGTTTTCCACATAATGAAACCTTGTGGCCTTAACTCATGATAACTTGGAGGCTTCAAGTTAGGACCATACCTTACGATAGCTTCCACCATATGCTTGGAGCTGTCCAAATGAGCTACATCAAATGGAATCCCAGCTTGATAAAATTACCTGGTTTTTTATTGAATTTTTTGCGCTCTATCTTCCTTGTCTTATGTATCATTAATACTTTTGCAAATTTTCCTTGTCAGTGAAAACATTGAGAATATTAATGATCAATATTGGACATTACGAGCAGATGAGGTAAAGATTTGTATATGCGATGTTATATGATGATAAAATTGTTTAGTTGGCTACTTGCTAGATTATGAGTCAGTGTTACTTAGCAATAATAAATCGGCTCTTTGAGTGGCTTGCATTTAGTTTCTTCTGCCATTGTGTTTCAGAAGGTCACAACTGAAAGTTACTAATCCTCTTCACTTTGCTAGAAAGCTCTGACACCTAAAGAAACAGAAAGGCACTGCAACAGTGGTTTCCAAGGGAAGAATGGGTTCCAATAAATCCTCTTTTGGTGTGTCCAAATCCTACTTGACCAGTTTACTGTTGTATTTTTCTTTTTGGCTTCTTATATCATTATTTATCTTACAACATTGTTTGCATTTCAATGACATCCTCTTTTGTGGCTTGAATTTCTTTTTGGTCTTGCTAGATTTTAGTTGGTTGTCACTAGGGTTTGTCTTCATTTTTCCAGGATGCTTAATGCTAATGATGGAGATGTTGGGCCAAATAGTGCAAGTTCTTGTCAAATCAAGATGAATTTTCATATTTTCAGTAGTTACTTTTTTTTTTGTACATACTTTCAATATTGAATGATTTTCAGTAGTTTTGCATATCTACCTTATATAATTGTTTTATCTTGTTTGCTTTTTTTTAATGGATTATATATTGCATTTTAGGAAAATATTTTTTTTTAAAAAAAAGTGTTTAGTCGCAGTTCAAAGTGCGATTAATCGACTATGAAAAATTGTCGCTAAATGCCAATCCATTTGGTGTTTCCTGACATCGTATCTAACGACACTGGAGGTGACTTGTAGCAAGTCAATTAGCTGCAGTCAAAACTGTCGCTAAACGCCAATATTAGCTACGAGCAAATGCTTGTTCTTTTGTAGTGTTTAGTCTTTGGTCTTTACTTTTTATTTTCTTTGAATTTGTAAATATTTGAATTCATTTTTTATCTTTATTTTCTTCTTTGCTTCTAAATATTTGAATTTAGTCTTTCATTATTTTATTGCTCCAATATTTAAAAATTTTGTAAATTAATTTTTGATTCATTGGTTTATTGTTGCCATTGTTTGTTTATTTTATGGGGTAAAATAAATATGTTCAAGTTATCATTAATTTGCAAAATAAGCTTTAGGATAATCGTCTTAGGATGAATGTATCAAGAATGTAGTCAGATTAAGTTTTCACTATTTTCTGTACATAAACATACTCCCGAATTCTCCCGAGCTCAACTTTGATTCACAAACCGATTTTAATTTCCTTTTAAACAAATGGCTTTTTCCAATTTTCCATAATCAAATAAAATTGGTAGTGATTTCTCTAAAAATTTATTTTTAAAATTTAGTTATCACGTTTGACGCGGGCCTTACTCCAAGGACAGTTGCAACAATGAGGTCTAAAATAATTCTGATTTTTATTGCATCAAAATAATAAAATCACATTTTTTCTACTTATTTTTAAAATGGAATTTGGAATTTAGTTCACTACCTCGAAGCAAGGTCCTATATAAGTCTCATTTTTTAGGGGTCCTTTGACCTTGGATTTGCAGGCCATTGACTCCACTTTAAAAATCTGAATCTACCATATGGGTATGCATTTAATTTGGCTAGGTGTGTTAGCATGAGAGAAGTCAAGTTGTTTGGTATGAAAAGTCATGATTGTCGTGTATTCATTCATGCAACGTTTGCTTCCAATGGCATTTAAAGTTTTATCAATGCCTATTTGCAATACACTTACCGAGTTCAGTCAATTATTCAGGGAATTAAGTTCTTCACTATTAAAAGAAGATAAATTACATGTGATGGAGTAGAACATTCTAGTAATTTTATTTAAGTTTAGAACATATATTTCCTTCAAGCTTATTTGCCTCCATAGGACACCTTCCAATCCACTTGCCATACAAAGCAAGGGTTGGTGATCTCGTACAATATAGATGGATGTAACCTTTTGAAAGGTTGATTCATTTATTATGCTCTTCAATTTAAAATCTCGCATGAAACTTATAATTTTTCACACAAATATTCTAAACTTATACTATTAGGTGTATAGGTACCTTAAAGAAAAAGGTTACAAACTCGGCTTTCATGGAAGGCTCCATTTGTGAGGCATGTTTAGTGGAAGAGACTTAAACCTTTGCATCTTACTACTATACAGATGATATCCAATTTAGGATGACAAGAGTGCCATGTAATGATGATGGAGGTGAAGGTTGTTCATTCAATTCGCCACTGTCTATTTTTAATTATGTAGGACACCTTTATGGAAAGTGCACCTCTTGTATAATGATAGTGACATGAAAGCATCTAAATTATCTGTTCTTTTAAATTGTCTTGAGGTAGAGCCTTTTTTGGAGTAAGGTAGTGAACATGTAACCCTTTTTTCAATATGTACTCATATGTTTATTGATCTTCATAGTTTTTTTATTGATTCAAACATGTAATCTATATGCTATCAATATGCAAATATGTTACGAGAACTTATCCCTGACATAAATGATATGGAAGTAAACAAACATATTTCCACATCATTCCCTTACTGGTTTAAAGAACATGTATGTTCTTAACTTGAAGCAAGCTTTATCAACAAGCTTTGGTTGTGTTATGACATTAACGAGCTTTATCATATAGTTGCTCAATCTAGTTAAAATGATTGAAGATACGCTTTTGAAAAATTTGTCATGGGACTACTTAGAAATGTTAACAAAATGGCCAACATATTTTGTAAGAGGCTACAAATTCTGTATAAGAGATCAACAAATTAAGAAACATGACTAGGACTCAATACATCTATATGTACAATAGCAAATGGAGATGTAGCTCGCTTATTGATGTGAGCAAAAATGGAAGTACAAGCATGTTTGCTTAATTGACAAGATTTGACAGTCCAAAGTATTAAGACTCTATGGACTCGGAACAAAGTCCTAAAGTTTAGATGGGCTAGGATGTTCTAGAAGACAATGAATCAAATTTAGTGACTCTACTGTAGTGTAAGCAATTAATGTAGTCAATAAAGTAAGGCAATATAGTCCCTGAGACTCAAATCCTGTTAGGACTGTTAAACGAGCTAGCTTGACATGCCCATGACTGGTGGAGGGTTAAAACGGGTAGGCTAAAACTGCTCTCGTTTAAATTGGGTACAAAACAACTAACCCGACTCGCTTCTAATCAACTCTAGGTCCAAAACGGGGTGGCCCGCAATTTTTTACCTAAAATTAAAAAAAATTAACTTAATAATCTCAAATCAAATATTATATTACACAGACATAGTATTACATACTTTCATCTCATCCAATGGGAGAATCCAAACAAATAAATAACATACACTCATGACTCATACACATAGTCATAGAAAAGAAATCCAAATGCCCAAGAATTCAAGTCAAATGACAAAATGTAAATACAATACTCAACCAAAAGAGTTTCATTTTTAAGTATTCAACTTTCAAAGTTTCAAGTTACCAAAAAAAAAAAAGCTTTCAAGCTTTCATATTGAAACTTTTATTTTTTTTAAAAATAATTATACAGGTGGCCTATGGATAAACGGGCTTGGCCCATTTAACTTACAAGTTAAACGGCTTGGCCCATTTAACTCATAAATTAAACGCTTGGCCCATTTAACTCACAAGCTAAACGCTTGGCCCATTTAACTCACAAGTTAAACGCTTGGCCCATTTAACTCACAAATTAAATGCATAGCCCATTTAACTCACAAGTTAAATGAGTTGATCCAAAATAACCTATGTTTTTATGGATCAATAATTTTGAAACTCGACTCGCATAATTTATGTTGGTAAATAGGTTAGGCCGATGAATTTGACCTTTTTTGATGGCCCTAGATCATATACGAATCATTCTCCGATCTAGTATAATAACATAGTTAGCCAGAAAGAAAACAAAACAGTCAAGGGTACGAGTATGTTGACTAATAGAAATCAAATTTAAAGGACAATTAGGTATATAAAAAACATATTTCAATGGTAATAAAAGAAGTATTTTGGCCCGACCAATATCCTTAGCACGAAATTTAGAGCCATCGGCTAGAGTAATAGATGAAAGACGTGCATTATATTCAAGTGCAGATAAAATAAAATTATTACTAAAACTGTGATCAGAAGCACTTAGTCAAGAACTCATGGTCCAAGAGAAGTGGAATGAATCTAAACAGTAAGCCTAAACTTTGAGGACCACCAATCTAAAGGTGTTAACGAGAAAAGTAGCAAGGATAAACATAAAATTCTTTGTGATTATTGTCATAAAAGATGAGTTATGTTAGCTACCTTAAACTTCATAGGTATCCACAAAAAGAAACAATCCAAACACTACTCAAAATGAGTCATGGTCTCAATCAAGAAGCTTTTAGTCCTCTGAATGGGTGGCATACTAAATTTATCTCCTTTCACTATAGAACAACACAATAATTATTGAATTTGCTTTACGGTAGCTCTACTAATTCTCCAAAGCCACAACACTCTGTTCAAATTGCATGTGTGGCTCTTTTGATACTAGACCAACTAATCGTATGTGTTGCTATCTTAATTTTTTTATCTCTTTTTCCCATACACCAATGGAAACCATTATCTAATTATTGGATGGGTCTCATGCTAAGGTTAAACATATTGGTTAAGTAAAGTTTTCTTCAAATTTTCAGCTAGTCAATGTTTTGCTTGTTCCTTTCATTAAATTAGATATAATATTTGTCTCTCAATTTACTATATCCTTAAAATGCGGAGCCATTTTCTTACCAAATCAATGCTTTTTCTCAAGACCAGTTAATAAGGAGCTTGATTGGAATGGGTGATATTCATGATGGATTGTACCATATTTTCTAGTTTTGTTGCATTTGTCACCATAGCTTAGCCTCATTTTAACCTTTGATACTAGCCTTTTAGGTCAATAAGCACCTTTATGATCTTTGCCCTTTGGGTAAGCAATATCGTCTGAGTTTTCAACAAAATGACACCAATACTTGCTTTCTTTTTCAACTTATTCAATGTGACATTTGGGGTAAATTCACCATTGTAAGTCATTATAATTCACATTATTTCTTGACTATTGTGGATTACTTTACTATATTGTCTTTGGAATATTAGAATAAATTTAAATTTGAAACCAAACTTACGTTACATTTTGTGCTATAGTTCAAACCCAATATAATTCAAAAGTCAAACAAATTCGCACTTATAAACACAAATTTGAATGTTAAGCTAAACCATATATATATGTCAGTTATCCTTTTGGAGAAATAGGCTATCATGTTCATAATCTCAAGTCCAAAACTCTATACTTCAGCTGAGATGTTATGTTCCATGAAACCATATGTCCTTTCCATAGTATTGAACTTTGTAAGACCTATTATTGATTATGTTATTTACCAACACATAAAGTCTTACGTGGAATATATAGAAAAATTTGGCAGAGTTTCCTTTGTTTCTCGAACGTTACCACACGACATAAACATAAGCAACGGATTTCCAACAATCATTTCAAACCAACTAGAGTACATATATTATATATATATACATATACACATATATCATCAAGAGATCTCAGATCTCATCCAAAATATTATCAGAGTACGCAAAATTTATACAAGTGTATTCTAGACACTATCCTGACTGAGCACACTAAATATATACAAAACTGATAATATCAATAGTAGTATCCAGTTCCCTGTCATATCTACATCAGAGTAATATAATACACATCCTATTATAGTTACATCACGGAGCTTAACTCCACCAAAATACAAGTCTCAAAATAAAGCAGCAGAATCCTCCGTACTTAACCCGTAGAGGGTCCGGGGTGTTCCTGCGAATCTGAGAAATAGGTGGTGAGAACAACTTCCCAGTGAATGTGAATAAACTTACAGATAAAGTATGCATGTAAGTAGAGAGCAAGTATAACACAATTCAATATATAACAAGTAACACCAACCAACAAATGCAATGAATGAATGCACATGATGTTCACACCTTTTATTCACACTTTTTCTTTCTCCACTCCTCTTGTTGTGCACTAACCCCTTTCGGTTAGGCCTTCGCAATATGCATATGCAATGTTTTATGCCATTCTGTTTTCCTCTAGCTTCGTAAGCTAGGCACCTCTCATATTTTGTACACTAACCCCTTCCGGTTAGGTCACCTCGCTATGTAATGCAATTAATTATGTCATTCGATTTCCATCTAGCTCCGTAAGCTATGCACCCCTCATATTTTGTACACTAACCCTTTCTGGTTAGGCCATCTCACTATGAAATGCAATGTTCTCATATTCATATCATGATCAATTCATAATATCATAACAACATCACAAGTAAACAATTCAAGTATATACGACACAACCATTATGCTCAACTCTAGTAAGCATTCATACTTAGTTACACATCTCATCATAGTCTTAAGTCATCCTTAATCCTAAACATAGCATATGGTATCAAGACACTAGACATATGCACCACAAAGACACAAGCAGAGTCAACCACGGCCTGCCCCTAGTTGACACCACGCCCGTGATCTGGACCACGGCCAGCCCCTGGTGGCTACCACGCTCGTGGTCTGGTATTAGCACTCAACATTTTATTTTCCAGAGACAACCACGGCCAGCCCGTGGTGGTGGCCACGGCCGTGGTCTGGAATTTTATACATGAACCATTCTTCCAGAGACAACCACGGCCAGCTCGTGGTAGGGGCCACGGCCGTGGTCTGAAATTTGGGCAGGAATAGTGCAACGCCCAACCACAAACTAAAACCCTAATTTCCCTTTGGGATCATGTCCTCAAATCCATCAAAATATACCGACTATATCATTCACTTTCATATACCTAAATCCTTGAAAACATGTAATAAAACACATCCAACCTCAAGCATAGGTGAAAACCCTAGATTCAAGCTCAACCTACATCTTACACTTACACTTACACTTTAAGAACATCATACAATATCACAAGTTAAACCACACTCACCTTAAAGTGCTCCAAACTTGATTCGAAGATGGGATTGGTAGTCAAAGCAACCTTCCCTTCAACTTCCTTCAAAACACTCAATCAAAACAACCAACTTTAGAAATGGGTGTTCTTGATTCTTAGAGATGAAAATGAGTTTCTCAATAAACTAATACCATAGGATTGAAGAAGAGATCATAGTGATCAATAACCATCAATAACCTAAGCCAAAAGATGGATAAAAATACTTACTTTTGGACCTTGAAAGCTTGGCAAGAGCTTGGCTATGGAGACTTGGAAAATTTTGGAGAAGATGAGCCCTCTGGCTCTCCTATGCTGGCCGGTCCTTTTAATCCCAAGGGGGTGAAGTTGCATTGTCAACTTTGCCCCCCACTTAAGTGGAAAAATACCAAATTGCCACTAAGGGTGTAAAAAGACTAAAATACCCTTGTGATTTCTAAAATTTCCCAATAGGTCCTGAAGAAAATTAATTTACCAGTAGGTCCTAACTTAGCCAGAGAAAATATATCGAGTTTAGATTTCACCTATTTCTTCCTTAGGTTCTACCGAGTTCCCCAGTATAGCCAGAATCTAAAAATAACTACTCTAATTCAATCTATCACAATTTCTGTAATAGAATATACAACATGTCCAGAGAATTTAGCTAAGTCATAATATATGAAATTTAGAAATGTTACAAACTCATCCTATCAACTCAAATTATTTTTTCAAACCTTTTTCAAATATACCTTTTGATATCACTAACCTTGGTTACTCCTATAATTCTTCAAATCATATTGTTATTCATGAAAATTACAATCAAAATCCTTCAATCACCAATTTTGAAAGTGACCATGGTAATGCCAAGCCACCATTTCCTTCGCAACTAGCTACCACAACCAACTGAAATTCTCATTGAAAATCCAATTTCAACATGTATTCATAAAGCTCAAACTTACATTTGTGATTTCTATTACAACAATGTTCAACAAAATAACCCCACTCTATCTCGTGACCTTGCTTCAAGTATATCTTCCTTTCTTAATTACTTGCCTTATGTTAACCTTGGCTCACATATCAAGCCTTTATCACAAGCCTAAACACAAGTGAAGAACCTGTTATCACTAAAATAAATTAACTGATAAAGTGATTTGATAACTTTTAGCTGATGAAAGGAGTTAGTCGAATTAGTTTGCAGCCGATTACGGCAACTAGTTGATACAAGGACTTATTAGCTAATAGTCGAATATGGTAGTTAGCTGATTAACTTGCTTAGTTGGACTTAATAGCCAATGCTGGAAAAAATGAAATTCAGCTGATTCTAGGAATGAACTCTATTTAGAGCATTATGCAAGATGTGATGCGAAGAAATGGTATAAGTTAGCCGAAGATATGTTGAATGATTCGTGCCTACTAAACCATTAGGCCCTAAAAATTAGGGATGAGGATAAAGTTGGTTTTGAACATGAAGATGAAATACAAAACTGAGCCAACGTGCATAAGCGATTACCAAAGGATACAAGAGGAGAGGCCTGAAATATCGGGATATTGTTAAGAAATGGTCTAAGTAGTTGTTGTTCTAAGACATCTTTGTCAGCCACAATGTTAAATTAGTTGCTCGTATCTAAGGAAATATGGCCGATAGGGGTGAAAGCATAATAGTTGTTTTACAGATCTATAAATACACTGTGTATATGGCATTGTAAAAGATGACCTTTCAATCAATAAACCACTTATCTTTCACGCAGTTTATCTTTGTCTTTATCACTTTACTTTATTTTCATGCAAGCTTAGCTTGGTAGTTTAACTTCCTACCCTAGACGCTCTTTGGAGAAGTCTAGGAATCCATAGCCGAGAAACAGAGTCTCTTTCTTAGCACAATTGATTGATTTAGGGAATCATTTGTGAGCAAGTTAGACAAGCGATCAACTAATTAATTTTACACGACAACAGAACCAAAAGATTTTTCAATGATCCAAAGTGGTGCCATGTTAGGGAGTTAGGAATTTTTACTCTTGAACATAATAACACATAAATTGTCACCACACTACCAACTCCTAAGAAACCCATTGGATGTAAATGGTTATTAAAAAATTAAATATCATGTATATGGCTGAATTGAGCATTGCAGGCCTGTCTTATTGCAAAAGGGTAAACTTAAACATGTGAATTATATTATTATGAAACTTATTCTCCTATGGCAAAACTAATTATTTGTTGCCTTGCAATTGCAAGAATATTTTCAATGAAAAACCCATGCTTGTACTTGTTCCAATTCCATTATGGATTATGTTATCTCTCACTGAGTCATGTGACTCACTCCGTTAACTCTATGTTTTAGATACTAATGTTGAGCCGGGTCCAGGCTCCACAAATTGCTTGAAGGAGTTGTTCTTATTGGTGAGCCCAACACTTTGTTTGTGTGGGCACCTTCATTATGACATCTATCATTTAGTTTATTTACACACTTTGTTATAAATTTTAGATGTACTCCATTATCTACAGGCAGGATTTAGCTTTCGTTATGTTTTGTTTAGACACTAGATGATTATTTGTCTACTTCATTTTATGCAGGATATGGGATATTTGACTTGTAGAGATCATTTTGCTGAACTTTTGATAGATTAGGCATGTTGATATATTATATATTATTGGTTATATTAGGTTTGCTAGGTTAGTTAGTCCTTCCTATACACGGGTCATGGCCCCTCCAATCTTGGGTCGTGACACACGTAACAATGATATGAATGAAGTAGAAGATTTTTTCAATTCATTAAAGATTGTGATTTCCATGAATATGGACTTATATCTTTCCTTGACCAAGGTATATGTTAGATGTGGGAAGGAAGTAGATGGAATTTTAGAGAGTATGAAAGTTTATAAGATAAAGCTCAATGAACACATGGAAAAAGTCTAGAGAAGATTAGACCCTAATGCTGCCATATAGTTGGATGTAATTTACAATGAATTGAAGAATTAGGTGATAGGGTCACGGTGATCAAGACAATTACAATTTATGCCTCGTATGGATTTTTTGGCTTTTGGAATTGCATTTGCTATAGATGGTTTTTATTTGTTCGAAGTGATGACTTAAATTTTCATTGTCACTGAATCCATTGTTACTACCATTGTTAATCTCTTGATTAAGTTGCACAAGAGTGTTGCTTTATCACATGATGGAATTTGGCTTTGCATTGAGCAAGTGAGCATTTTCAAACCATAAAGAGTCCAAGCTACTTGTGATCAAAATTGAAATTAACTATCGATCATCACTCAGAAAGATATTGAATTCAATAATGGCCATTGCATGTATCTTTAATGTTTAAGCAACCATGTTAGCAAAAAATATGTTTGCACTTTCATCTTTATAAATGCTCTTGAACTTTCATGCATAGTTTTAGTCATTGCTAGAAGCCTTCTTTGGACTATTAGTTTAATGAGGTAACAAGTCGAAAGCAACTTGTACTGCATTAATTGATAGCACATGTAATGCTGGAAATCAGGTGCACAAGTATGTCCAAATTATGGGTTTATGTTAAATTTTTTAGGTCTTTTTATAGCACATGGTGGGGAGGGATATATTAAGGGAAGGGGGGATAATTTTTTCATAGTGCTTCTTGTTATTTGATATTACATTAGTTATACCATTTTTATACCATTTGAACGCCTATATCCATAGCTATATTGAGCTTAATTGAATCCACATTGTAGAAAGGGGTCATGGCACGATAGAGAATCAATATTTGAATATAGATGTTAGTATTCAAATATTTCTCTGAATTATTCAAATACCACTTCTCAATAATCAAATATAATCTTTTGGGTGAATAATATATTCGAATACCACTCTATGATATTCAAATGTTGTACTTCATAATTATCCAAGTCAGATCAACATTAGACTATGAGGTCTTCATATTCGAATATTTGGAGTTTACATTGAAATATTTAAATACTAACATTCAATATTTAAATATTACAATGCCACATCAACACTATAATAAGGTGTTAAATTGAAATTGATGAAGGACTAAATTATTAGGGATTTGAACATTGAGGGACTAAATTGATCAAATTAATCCCCGAAGAACTAAATTAATAACAAATGTATCTTTCAAGGACTAGAAAAGGTATAAAAATTTTATATGCTCTCTTACCCAATCAAAATGTTGACTTTCCTTTTGTAACTACCAATTAAAACTATCATATTTATAATTTTAACATTAATAATATATTCAAACATATTAAAGTAATAATTTTTTATATTTAAACAAAAGAATATTAAAAAATATATATTTGTCTCTTAATTCTAAAATACTTTTCATTTGTAAGAGAGTTCTCTTAACTTTTAACTTATCAACTTTGAACTTTGAAAAGTCTCTGTTCAACACATCTTTTCATCTTTAGTTGTACAAACTATTGTCAATGTCTATATATTGAAATCTGAAAATTAGTATTACCCAAAATCTGAAAATTAGTTTTATTAACAGTGAAATTCAAATTTCATGTCAACATGATTGATTTAGTTGGTAATGATCAAAATAATTTGCTTGAAAGGCTTAGGTTCGTTTCCCACTGCCAACAATCCTTCTTGATAAATTTGTAAGTACCATTGTATATCCTGACTAAGACTTGTGGCATGCGCTGGCGCTACAATGAGGTACGTAGTCTCTCCACTTCCTATAATTCTATGTACCAAAATCCAAAAAAAATTAAATTAAATTTCTTTTACTAGGATGAACTTAATGAAGATGATAACCAAACAAATTCATCACAAAATCATGGTGACAACATTAACCTTAAAGCATGAATAGGTTCATTTGCAGTTTGAATAAATCATTCATCATTTAATTTTATAAACTATTATTAAATTGTGTTTGATAAACATTTGTCCACTTGCTTTTCGGTTTTTTAATTTTATCATGCAACTGTCTAGGGAATAATCCTCCAACTAACGTTACGGTCTTTATGACAAATAATAGAAAATAAAACAATATTAAGTAGATACACATTGTTGGTTTTTCCCAAAGATAGATAATAGATTAGCCCAACTAAGTTGTTCGGATTATGATTCTCTATAGTGAGAGGTGTAATTTAGAGAGTAAAGTGTAAAATTAACAACCATTTTCATCAATGATTTAGAATTTTATAAACTACAAGCACCTAGATAACAAATTATGGATATACGAAAATTCACTCCTTTCATTTTCTCATCAACGATTGTTACTTGCACGTATCCTCTAAAGTGCACTCCTCACTCTAGAGGATCCAAGTCCCCAACCCCATGCTAGTCCAATTTATAATTAATTTATTATTGGCTACTATTTGATGAACCAAAAAAAAAATGTTATAGTTGTATCATAGAGGTGCATAATATCTTTTGTTGTTGTTTGACTTCATAAATAAATAAATTGTCAAAGAGCTTATAGCTCAATTGGCACAACCTAAGTTTATAAGATTTGGTTGGGGTGCTCAAGACCCAGTTCGACCCAAGTTGGACCCGGTTTCAATAGAATAATCGAGTCGAAACCGGTCCAAATAACTTTGGCCTGATGTATTTTTTGGGTCAGATTCGAGCCACCTGACCCGACCTAAGATATATAAATACTTATATTTCTTGACATTGATAATTCAAGTCATGTATATTAAACATTAATTTTAAATGCATATATTTAATTATTATATTTATTAAGAACTTGCTAGTCATAAAAGTATTGATATACAATATGAGCCTTCAAATACATCATATAATATAACATATTATACATATAATTATATTAAAGTCTAGATTTTCACAAATTTTGGGCTGACCTGGTCCCAGTTAATCATAGACCCAACCATGTCCGGGTCTACTCGGTTTTGGGTCTAGAAACTTGACCCGCTCAAAATCTCGAACCAAAATCGTGCCAAGCCGAACCCAGCCCAACCTAGCTCATGAGCACCCCTAAGATTTGGGTATGATGTTGATATTAGAGGTTTGATCATTCAACAGACTACATACATTTTCCTCTCTCTTATACAAGTGCATGCATTTCTAATGTATTACAAAAAGAAATTCAAAATAAAAAAAGAAATACCTATCCCTATCTAGCCACGTTAGGGAAAAATAGGAGAAAGAAAAACGTCAACGCATTAATTATGGGTCAACGATTACTTTGGAGTTTCTACAGTCCCAGCCCCACGCTTTATCAATTATGAAGCAAGTTGATCCCTAGTGAGTTGTGAATTTTCCTACTTCTTCGTCGATGCCTATTTTTCCTTTAAAAATCTACCACCTCCTAAAGCCATTCTTTTTTTTTTTATAATAACTATTTCTGCAAAAGTAATTTTTTTTATTGCAAAGGAAATCTAGGCAAAATGACATGAATGAAATTTGATTTCAAAATCAAAACAATTCTTAGGATATTTGATATTACTTGAACTAAGACTCTTATATCAAATTCTTTTATTATCTAAACTAATGCATTGTTTGGATGCAGGTAAAGAGGGGGAAGGGGGGGAAGGGAAGGGAAAAATAACCTCAATCCTTGTTTGGGTAACTTTTAATGAGGGGAAAGGAAGGGGAAAGAAGGGGAAGTGTTCCCCCTCCTTCCCCCTCAAAGCTCCAAAATTATTCCCCCTCAAATTGGGGGGTAAGGAGGGGGAAGGGAGTCCCCCTCATTTTTTTACTTAAACATCCAAACAAGGGGAAATGTATCCCCCTCCATCCCTTCCCTTCCCTTCCCCTTCCCACCCCTTTCCCTTTCCCTTTCCCAAACATAGCATAAGAGTTATATAGATATACTTAAAACAAAATAATTCATATTAATTTATGCTGACCATATTTGTGTAAACAAAAAATATATGTGCTTCTTTATTCTTAACTAACAAGCTAGCATGCAAATACAACAAATGCAATTCTTGTCAATTATTGCTAACAATTGTTCATGTGAACCTTAAAATAATGTAAAAACACGTGACATGACAAACAAAACAAATACAACCAACCAAAGTCTTCCTTTATGATTGTTTGGACAAAAAAAGTCTTCAAACTTCATCGTTCATCCCCATTCCAATTACTCTTCTGCTTTGGTCCTGTGGATCCTTCCTGTCCCAACAACTCAGCTGGTAAACTGTCTTCAAGCGCTTGCAAAGGTGTGTCGAGCTTTCCAGGCAACACCTCCTCCACCTTGTTTATCACCTCTGTTATATCATAGATAATTGTGGGACCCCATTGCCTGAGATAGTTCAGCCATGGTGGCTCTATAACTGCAGTCCCCAAGTATTCCCCAGCAACTATTTCAAAACCCACCCCCATATCCATCACCATCTTACTCTTTGCAGCATCATTCCTCAATCCAATCTCGCCAGCACCTTGCAGAACAAGCCCGGGTTTTGGGTACAAGGCATGGCCATTCAAGGAAGAATAAGCCACAGGTTTGTTGTCACTTTGGAACTCAAGCTCAGAGGGATCCACCCATTGACCTTTACTGTGCTGAGAGAAATAGACCCTCCTTAGCAATCCATCGAAGTTGCTTATCCTCAATGTCACATGCTCCCAGTCTCCCACATGTTCCCCTATATTCCCAAGTGGAATATTGATGAGTCCTACTTTTGCTGTTGCAGGCCCATTGAATGGGTAGAAAACCCAGATGGCAATGTCAGTGAATGTTCCACCAAACATGGGTTTTACCTGAATATAAGCTTGGCAACTCTGCAGATCTCCTTTCTTGACCCTCTTTTTGTTGTCTTTATCCTTAGGCAGGTCCAACCAATAGGCACCATCATTGTTGCCACCCTGAGGAAGGTTAGAGCCTGTTAGGTCAATTGGAACGGGTTTGGACTCTTCCCCTTTCTTATAAAGTAATGCCCCATTGGTGAAAAACCACTTAGTAGAGGCAGGCTGGTATTCTTCATCAGGATGCAAGTACAAGAAGGGAGAGTAAGCTTGGACTAATGCCTGAATTTGGGGTAGATTTGGCATGGAGGACAAGTTCAATTTGGTATTTTTCAAACAAACAATGGGGAGAGAGTTAGTAGTGCCACCAGTTAGGGCAAGAAAGGCCCCTACAAGAACACCTGGAGCTTGAGTGCCTCTGTTGCTTGGTCTTACATTATAGACATTGAACCCATTGTCGTCACTGCTCTTGCCTGGTCCCCAAATCCATGAGTAGGTCTCGCATTGATCGGTTAGGTCTGACCGGACACACCGGATTCTGTCGAGTGGAGGCTTGTCCGGCGTGGTGGTGACAACATGGCCCACAACCTTATAGCCATCTGGGGCTTTTGGCAACCAAATATAACCTTCCCTATCTTGCTTGATTTTCAAGGACTTGCTGCTTAATACTAGTGTGTAATCAACTGGTTTCTTTAAAGCTTCATTGTCAGCTGAAGAATCATCTTTTGCCACAAGAACCGATCCAAAGAGAGGCTTGTTATTAGGTTGACTATAGCAACCTAACATGAAGAACCCCTCAGGTATTCCTGTTGGCTCAAAGAAAGTAGCACCTGCATTATCTGGTCCACCTTCAAAGGTTGTCCAAACTTTGTTGAATGCTGAAATTTGAGACACTTGCAACCCATCCAGATCGATTATTTCACTAGCAAACCCATCACCTACATATAAAGTGGTAATGCAGAAATCATTAAGAAACATATCAGCAGATATAACACCACAGCTAGCTAATTAACCAATGATTATTATAATATCAAAAAAGGAAGAAAATGTGCACCTTGTGGCCAAACTGGTAAATTAGCAGGAAGCTTAAATGTGGTTTCAATGGGCAGAGTTGGTTTCTTTTCAGAAGAGGATTGATTCCCCATTCCTGAGTTTTCCAAAGGGTAAAGGAGATTGAATATTGTGTATGGTGCAGATATGGCTCATTGCTTCTTATATATATGCAGCGAATGCAAGAATCATATTCCTCTTATGATCAATGTGATGGTAGAAAAATCATTAAGAAAATGTATTACTTTGAAGTCTAAACGTGCAAAATGATTATTTTAATGGAAGCCCAACTTGTACATTTGTTTTCATACGAAATATCTTGTGGTCCTTGTAACTTGATCATCATCGAGGTAACTTCTTCACTTATTCTAAATAGAGGGGCTCGTGTGAAATGCATGTGCTTTTTCTTAACTATAAATATTTCTGTTATGATCTATGATGCACGGATACGGGCACGGGTATCGGATACGATACCGGTACGACATGGGGATACACCATTTCTTAAAAAATTAAGATACGGGTACGGTAAGATCCAATATAACATATATATCAAAGATAAAGAAAATAGTTGGTTCATTCCATGATTAAGGGAGAAAAGTAAAGGAAATACTTTTTATTTTCAGCATTAGTCACTACAAACACAATAGAAGACTATAATTTATCAAATTCTTATGATATTTCATTTATATTGGCACAATAATTCAAAAATAAAAAATAAAAATTATAGGAAATAGGCTCCAGTAATGTATTTGGAGTATCAAGTATCGAATACGGGTATCCGATACGGGTACGCATCCGATACGGGTACGGCAGATACTTTGAAGTATCGGTACTTCCTAGGTTATGATGGAGAACTCACGATGAATATTAATTAAACCTGGTAGAGCTGTCATTTTTTTGACTAAATAAACAAATCAGTTAGTGCTAATCTATTGAACAAGAAAACTAAGAGGAATATATTACTATATGTTTCTTGTTGTGTATTTCATAATTATATTAATCGCAACAACAAAATGTTCCTTTTTCTCAGGAGTAAAACAATCATAATAAAGAGATGCGCTACGTTGATATCCAAAGACATTTTTGGAACAAAATATATCCTATAAAATTTGTGGTAGTTACCAATTTGCGTTGGTCTGAGTGGAAGGGGCTTAGTCACCTTAAGCATCTTATTCCGGGTTCGATCTTTAGGACGATGTGTATGGAGAAAACGCAGTTGGGAAGGGTCCCCGCTTCATGCGCTTAACCATATCTTGTGGGATTAGTCTCTTACCTTTCAGGTAAGGAGATACCCTGATTTACACAAAAAAAAAAAATTATGTGGTAGTTTTCCTGTAGTCACTACGATAATTATCATGTACATATATGCAAAGATAATTGTCTAGCACTAAAATGGTGAGATGATAGAAAAGTATAATTGTTTAACATAAAAATGCTGAGACGTAGCTTTTCCGAGTCCCTTCATAATGTACTTCTTGTTGATTTAGATTAATATAATTTGCATTCAACAGCAATAACTTCTGTTAATTGCTGAATGCTGACTTATTTTTCACATTGCTGAATGCTGACTTATTTTGCATTCTACGCACTGTACAGTACTAATACATGCTCTTGAAGAAAGACGGGTATAAATTTTTTAATTATATTTAATTATATGATGGCATGATAAATTGTGTTTTTGAATTCAAAAGCTGAACAAAAATATTTTAAATAAGAATTCTATGTAAATTGTGGATCTTTGTGATTAATTTAAAATGATTATGTTTTGTCATTTTTTAACTGTACTTAAAAAAATTGATTTTTTTAGAAAAGTAAAAAAATCAACACTGAATAGAAAATTCCTTTTTTTCAATAACATAGAATTTTATTTTTATTTTTATATCACTTGTTTAATTTTTTAAAAGTACAAATATGTGTGCAAATTAAAAAATTTTAAAAAGTTAAAAAAAAGTGAGACGAAGTAAGAGAAAGAATAGGAGAAAATGCAAGAAGCATATTCCTCTGATGATCAATGTGATGGTAGAAAAATCATTAAGAAAATGTATTACTCTGAAGTCTAAACGTGCAAAATGATTATTTTAATGGAAGCCCAACTTGTACATTTGTTTTCATACGAAATATCTTGTGGTCCTTGTAACTTGATCATCATCGAGGTAACTTCTTCACTTATTCTAAATAGAGGGGCTCGTGTGAAATGCATGTGCTTTTTCTTAACTATAAATATTTCTCTTTATGATGGAGAACTCACGATGAATATTAATTAAACCTGGTAGAACTGTCATTTTTTGACTAAATAAACAAATCAGTAAGTGCTAATCAATTGAACAAGAAAACTAAGAGGAATATATTACTATATATTTCTTGTTGTGTATTTCATAATTATATTAATCGCAACAACAAAATGCTCCTTTTTCTCAGGAGTAAAACAATTATAATAAAGAGATGCTACGTTGATATCCAAAGACTTTTTGGAACAAAATATATCTTTTTTCGGTAAACAAAATATATCTTATAAAATGTGTGGTAGTTTTCCTGTATTCACTACGATAATTATCATGTAGATATAATCATATATGCAAAGATAATTGTCTAGCACGAAAATGGTGAGATGATAGTAAAGTATTTTAACATGAAAATGGTGAGATGTAGCTTTTCCGAGTACCTTCATAATGTACTTCTTGTTGATTTAGATTAATATAATTTGCACTCAACAGCAATAACTTCTGTTAATTGCTGAATGCTGACTTATTTTTCACATTGCACATATAGGATGAACTACACACTGTACAGTACTAATACATGCTCTTGAAGAGAGACGGTTACAATTTTTTTTTAATTATAAGATGGCATGATAAATTGTGTTTTTGAATTCAAAAGCTGATTTTTTTTAAAAAAAAAGAATTCAATGTAAATTGTGGATCTTTGTGATTAATTTAAAATGATAATTTTTGTCATTTTTTAACTGTACTTAAAAAATTGATTTTTTTAGAAAAGTAAAAAATGAACACTAAATAGAAAATCCCTGTTTTACAATAATATAGAATTTTATTTTTATTTTTATATCAATTTTTTAATTGTTTAAAAGTACAAATATGTGTGCAAATTAAATTTTTTAAAAAAGTTAAAAAAAAAGAGACGAAGAGAAAGAATAGGAGAAAATGAGGAAAGAGAAAAAGAAATATGTTGTTGTTATTCAAAATAATTTATTTTCAATCATTTTAATGATTTCATTACACTTATAATTGCATTTTTTTTTATTCAAAAAATTTAAAAAATTAATTTGAACTTTGAAACTTCAAACCAAAAATAAGATGAAAATTTGTTAAAAAATTCTCTCTATTATTAGTAAAGATTGAGATAACTAATAAATAAACAAAATAAAGATAACTTGATAGTAAGCATATTGTATGCAAATTTTCATGATATTATAAAATTAGAATGGTAATAAAAAAGGAGAAAATTGGACAACAAATAAAAAAAGATAAGGAAATAGAAAAAGAATATAGAATCTAGTTATTTAAAATAATTTCTTAATTTAAATTATTTAATTATATTTATAATACTATATTTATATTAATTTATGTGACAAATTAATAGATAAAGTAAGGATAAATTTGAGGTGTTTATGACAGAAGAGGGAGAATAAAAATCGTGAGGTGTTTTTTAAGTATGTAATACGTAGTAGAGATTTTAAGGGTTTCAGAAAATAAAAAAGGAAAGTTGGCAAGCTAAGCTTTATATAAGCAAAATTGACCTACAATATAAGAGTTTGAATTCTACTAAAAATACTTTATGACTAAGACCAAACCAATATCCGAACAAAGATTAATCCTACATTCTAAAATTATGAGAATATCTTGTAGTCATTTAAAAAAAAAAACATTTTTCTATCCAAAAGCTATGGCTCCAGTAGTACTAAGTTTTTTCGAGGATTACTTGATCCCGTGCTGTTTTGCAAAAACTTCAGTCAATTATCTCCTTCCCCACACTAAATCATAAACGGGTGTTTAATGGGTCAATTTGACTCAATGACTCAAGAAATCTAAACCATACCAATTAAAATAAATTCGGATTTGATTGGATAATCAAGTTAGATTAAGGGTCAGTTTGTTACAGAATAAAAAAAACATTCAATAATTTAGAGATTATTTTTTAGAAATTTTTAAGAAAAGCAGAATCTATTTTGTGTTTGTTTATAATTATAAAAATTATTTTTTAAAATTAAAGTAGTTTCTCTCTCTTCTATCGCGAGAGATTTTTTTCAAAAGCTAATGAAAATAACTTTTCATTTTAATCATAAAAATAATTTTTTTAACAAATAACTTTTTTAATAAACTTAAACAAACACAATCAATATCATTAAAAATAAATTTTTACTTAAAAAAATTAATTTTTTATTTGATATGTAACAAACGGGCTCTAAGACCAAAACCAATTGATTCGGACGCCGGGTTGAGAAAATTTAACTCGATTCCCCTAGTCGATGACTAGATGCTTAACGTGTGTTTCATTGGTTTTGCTCCAAACCCTTCGCCATTTCTCCCATGGCCATTCGTGCAAAATCCCCAAGTCTCCATTGACACATTTCACTTCAGTCTATAATCTCCATTGGTGCGCGTGCCTTATCCGAAATCCTCAATCTCCACTCGTAAGCACAAAGTTCCCATTTCACTTCACGCAATCACCAGAGCAACGCAGCAATTGCAGAGGTCCACTGGATTCACGAATCGCTCATTGCAACTTGCGAATATGTGGTGAGTTGAGTTATATCCTTTACCTATCCAACTTAGGATTTTTTCTCTTGCAATAATGAGTAATTTTTCACTCTCTTTTTATTGAGAAAATCTTAATACCCAATAGTGCAAGTTCTGATTTTCATTAGAATTTATCTTATTTTGAGTGCTCATTTCATTTTCATTTCACATTAATTTTGAACCCTTATTTGTGCTTTGAGTTTAAAAATTGCTGGTCACTGCTGTTTTTGTTTGATGATGATGGCATTCTTATCTTCATTGCTTAAAATTAGAGAGTCCAATGTGACGTGCTTGTATTGGCTTGGCCTTTAGATTTTGCATTGCAAGTTTGCAACTTCACCACCTTTTTCCAATTGTTCACCATATGGCTTCACTTAACCTCTATATAATTTTAACTTTATTTTTTATCCTATTTCGGTTTTGAACTTTGATATGACGGGTTCTGTATCCTTCTATCTTATTATTTGTTACTTTCTATTTTTTCTATGTCGTGTATCTTTCTAATTTTCTATCTTCATAGAGTTGTTGATTTGGATATCGTATGCTGCGATTTGGATTCTCTAAAGTGATGACTATATTTTAGAGAGTAAAATACATAATTATAATCATTGATAAAAAAATTAAGAGAATGGATTATCACATATTTATTATTTGTTATACAGATAATTATATTTTATAAAATCTTAAACTATTAATTTTCTGATTGACGGTTATAATTCTACATTATACTTTCTAAAGTACAAGTCTTCACTTTAAAGGATGCAAATCCAGTATGCTGCTCAATGCTCACACTCAAATTGTTATATGTCCTCTATTTTCCAAGCAAATGCTCCTCTATTTTCCTTTTTCTTTTTTATGCTTTGTAGGCTGTTCTCACCACAAAAATGACTCAACAAGATTAAATTGGAACTCAAAACACTAAGCTCTCGTTTGGTGGACAGAATTGAGCCTTGTAATTAGAACTTCCAATTCAAATTATCTTGTTTTGTATGTATATTAGAATTAGAATTAGAATTCTAATTCTCAGTCCAATTCCATGAAATTGAAAAATAACTAGTTTATACTACTCTCAATTCTTATATTAAACCTTAAAAATTACAATTCTAAGCACCAAGATTTTCTATGTTGAATATTAAAAGATAAAAGTTTAAAATTATCGAACAACCATTGCCACTCACAACACCGACATAGTCCTGCAATGTCACCGCCGGCGTGCTCTGGCCACTTTGTCCACCCTGCCTCCGACGTGCTAGCTGCTGACGTCCTCTGATCATAGTCATCGTCAAGCGTGCAATAGCCAAATCGTTGCGTTTCCTCCAATTATTAGCGTTGGCGTCCTGCAATCACCTTTGCCGTCGTCAATAGCGTTCTTTAGTTTGACATCCATTGCGAGTGCAGTAATCTAGCAACGCAAACTCTATTGAATTTTTGTTATAATTTTAAATTACTATTTATTAATTTAAAATTATTTATTATATCTTTATAAATTCTTGATAAATTATTCAAATAATAAAATTTCAGTTCAGCTCAAAATTACAATTCTAAAGTCTCAATTGTATAATTGTCCCAAACATAGAAATTAAGATTCTTGTTAATTTCAATTCTAATAGAAATGGAATTGAAATTAAAATTTTAAACTATAATTCCAATTCTGTCATCCAAACGAACCCAATGGTAATTAATCTAAAATTGCTCCCACTCCGATTAGTGGCATGCAACACTAAGTTCCATCATCACCAATTGAGGGCTGACCGAGTTAGTAAGTAGGCTCGCTCCTACGAGATAGGACAATAGTTTGAATCCCAATGTGGTTCATTCTGGTTGAAAGGCAGCAAAAATCCTTGTGATCTACGATGTCACTTATGAATTAGTTCCATGAGAGATCCAAAGAGCCTAATCGTTAGAATATTGTAGGATGTTACTCAGCCAAAATGATTAATTATGGTGGTTGAAAAAAAGAAACAAAAACTCCACCATCACAAGAGATATTGAAGAGGAAACTTATTGGAACTGCTTTTAATGCTTGGTCTCATTTTAATAAAGCTAGTGATATGGCTACTTGTAACTATTATGAAAAATCTACGTATGCAATAGTAATAATTATGGTAACACATATATGCTAAAACATTTGAAAGTTTGTGAAAAAAAATTACGTATATAGGGAATTGATAAGAAGGAAAAAAAAAGTTTCTTTTGAAAAGCAATATCATAATGGATTTAATTTTAATCCACTGTCAGTGTAAAGATTTTTTACACTATTATCTAATTATGTACTGACACATCATTAAAAGTGTTAGACTTTTGGGATAATTGTTATAATAGTCATACTTTTTTAATGAGTTGACAATACATAAATAGGTGAGAGTAGTAAAAATGGATCAAAATTAAATGAGGATAATCCTGAGTCGCTGTTAGTATGAAGCAATGAATTTCTTAATATATGGTGGAGATGAAAAACACAAAACGAGAGGTGGACATACAATGCTCAATTTTATTTTATTTTAATGTTAATCCATAAAAAGTGGGCTAGTGGAAAGATATTTAGGTATTTTATAGGAAGTCGTAGGTTCAAACTTTCATGTCACCACTATAACCAAAGAAAATATTAATGTTATATATAGTTTACTATTTTCATCCTACAATTATAGAAATTTCTTCCACTATCATTTAAAATGAAAGATTGATTTGGTATTTAAGACATTAAACATACTTTATATTCTTTTTTCAGATGATAGACAAATGATTGAATAATTATTTGTTATATATATAGAGAGAAATATTTGATAATATTGATAATAAAAAAATTATTTAATATTTTCAAGGTATAAAATTGTGTACAAGTATCGTATATTAAAATCAAGTTTAATCCACTAACAGTATGAAATTCTTGTTTAAACCTAAATTAATTTATCTTTTATATTTTTAAAGTTAAACCATAAAAATTAGGCTAGTGGAAAGATATTTAGGTGGTTTGTAAAAGGTCATACGCTAAAACTCTCATGTCAATACTGTAACCAAAGAAAAAATTAATGCTATATATAGTTTATTATTTTTATCCCTACAATTATAGAGACTTGTTCCACCATCAGTTAAAATGAAAGATTGATTTGGTATTTAAGACATTCAAAATACTTTGTATTCTAATTTTTTTCTTTAGATGATAGACAAATGGTTGAATAATTATTTGTTATATATATAGAGAAAAATATTTGATAATAATAATAAAATTATTTGATGTTTTCAAAGTATGAAATTATGTACAAGTAATTGTATATTTAAATTAATTTTGATCAATTATCAGTATAAAATTCTTGTTTAAACTCAAATTAATTTATATTTTATTATTTTTATATTATTTTGTTTTATATATAAATATAAAAATTTATTTCTTTTATGTATTATTGTCCTTAATTTTGTTTTCACTACGTAAAATTTTTAAGTTTGACACTACACCTAACCACCTAGATATGGTATCGAACCAAAAAAAAATCATTGTGCAAACTATTACTATATTTTTCATAATTAATTTTATAAGAATATGAATCTCTCATGAGGTTGAGTGTTTTTATAATTAGATATATTTTAAAATTCATGTTAGTGCATAAATAAAAAAAATTATATTTATTTTAGAAAAAAAATTAATTCATTCGTGAAGTATATCTCTCTATATAATAATATTTTAAAATCTATAAATTAAAATAATCAACACAATCAATAATTAGTTCCATGGCTCTACCCGTATCTTAGACAGGTTACGGTGTTTATATCCCTAGCTTGTTTAAATTCGAGTTAGAAGTTTGCTCCTCCTAGTAATGGTTTTCTCCATGCCACCCACAGATGAAATTTGTTATTAAAACATTGTGCATAATCCAATGATACCAACAACAGAATTTTGGACTATAATCCAATGATACCAACAACAGAATTTTAGTTAGTCCAGCATTTGCATCTATAAACATTCATATGAACATAAAATCAAGAACCAATCAATCCATCAGCAAAGGGAAATTGGGAGTGTTAGAGCATGATATGATAGAACCAAATCAAACCACCATTGACTGTATCATTGAAATATATTAATCACTTAATTTATGCTAGTAACTCTTAAAAATACCAAAATATTTATAGAAAGGTGGATACTTCATAGCTACAAATATATATTTATTATTATATATAAAAGTTATCATTATGAAAAAAATGATGATATGTCTCATCATAAAAGATCTCATAATTTGACAAGTGTGTCATTAGAAATTTTTTAAATGTGTCACCTTCAAATATCTCAAGATTTGATTGATTATTAATTGATAATAATAAAACATCCATCTTATTATTGACAATAAATCCATTATTCCAAAAGCCATATCCATGAGTATGTTTAAAGTGATATGAACCTAAATTAAACAAACAGATCATTGATTAATTTATCCACAAGTTGGCAATATATGTTCCCATTAAAGCCTCCTTCAAGTAGAGTGATATATAAACCCCATTAGAGCCTCCTCCGTGTAAACTCATATATGAACCTAAATCAAACATAACAGCAATGAATGTATAGATATCAAATAAAACATTAATTGATTTGGCTCACCATTATTATAAAGAAAAATAGCAAAAGTCACAACCTATGATATAGGCACCAGTATTATTGTGTAAAATGAAATAAAGCAAAGGGCAAGAATACGAAAAGGATTGCAACATTGAAAGCAATATATTTACAACTGCGTACTAACAATTTCTCCATGTAAATCTCTATATAAATCACAGTCCACCAATTGGCAATATGCGTTCTCATTAGACCCTCCTACGTCAACATCAAATCAAGTTAGTAAATCCTCCTTCGTCAGTATCAAATGAAGTTGATAATATGATGTTCAAGATTTGTTTTATACTTTGTTTCTAACATATTATTTTCATCATTCAAAAATGCAATACCATGGGGTTAAGATATTTAAGACCATTTTGGACATTAAACACTTTAGCCAGCCTAATTGTCTATTTCAATTCCGCCATGGCCCGCTGAGGATTGGCCCGAACCCACACAGCCAATCAAACACGAAAAAACTGAAAGTTTCATGTGCATTTTTTAGGAGAGAATGAGTTGGGAGAAAATAGAATATAAATATAAAATTCTTCAAAAAATTATGAAGAGTTAAGTTTTACTTTACCTCACATTAAATTTCTTTTTCACTGATTATTTTTTATTGTTTGTATTTTAGGCCTAACGTTTACAAATATAATTTTTGGCAAAACTTGCAATATCATATTTCTTTATATATACTATGTTATTGTGAAGATATAGGGATCAGCTCTGGTATTAACTAAAATTGTGTCCATATCCCCTTGAAAACTTGCACTTCTTTTAAAGCGTAGCTCATCTTGAGGTCTATGAGGTGGCATGCTCCGACCATAAGATGGTGTAACTTTCTCTTCACATAAACCTTTATTCACGAAAGAAAAAAAAATAGTGCATCTAATGTGTTCCCTCAGATCCAATCAGAAGCTACCCTAATTTGCTTTTACATAAATAATATTATGACTTATAGCAAGAGATGTTACTCTTGATAGGTATACAAGCTCAAAAGAAGGAAGAAAATAAAAGAATGAGCATTCATTTGAGATTGTCCAATTAATTTTTATGCCAAAAACTTGTTATTACTTGGAGAAAATATCCATTTTGATCCTTCAAAGATACAATTTTCATTAGTTAGGTCCTCTAATGATAAATACATTAAAATGATAATTCAATATCAATTTTTGACATTAAATTCGTTCTTTAATGTCATTTTAACATCAAATTAGTCCCTAAATGTTATTTTTTATATCAAATTGGTTTTCCAAAAGAACTAATTTGATTTTAAAAATTATTAGAAGATCAAACTGATGACATTTATTTCATTGGAGGACTAATAAAATGAGAGTTTACTCTTATTGCTTGTTCAACATAAATAACAATATTAGACAAATTAAATGGCCCCCCCATTATCTTAAGCAACTCTGAAATAGATGTTATAAAAAAATTAGTACCTAACCTATTTGATGAAGAAATAAAATATTCAAACATTTATGATAATGTTATCTTAATCATCTTCAATATTACTACTTTTAGTCCAAAATAAAGGATATAGCATCAAAGAATGAAGGTCATACATCCAAATGCATAATAGACTGAAGAAATCACATCATTTGTCTCTGTCTCACTTGTTCAAGTAATATATGTCATAGATTCACTAGATGATGGATTTAAAACATGCCACAATGTTGAATATATGAGATTCTTACACGATGGCACTGTTATAAAAAGGAGTATATTGTTATAATTAATGATAATTATGGAATATATAAAACTACAACTATAGATTGAAAACCATCAGCAATATCATTTGATATTGGAGGAGCAAGTAGATGATGTCCCTCGTCCTTTTTACTTTACCAAGGAGGGAGCTCATCATATGGTGAGAAGACATGAGAACTTGATATTTACAGGATGTTTGGTTTAAGTTATGAAAAAATATTTTTAAAAAATTTATGGGGCGTTTGGTTCAATGTTTTTAAAAAATATTTTTGAGAATGTTGTTATGAAGAATAGTATTCTCGAGAAGGAGGGAGGGAGGGAGGGATGAGAATTGGGTATTTACAGGGTGTTAATTGGTTCGAGTTTTGAAAAAATATTTCAGGAAATGCAATTCCTAGGAGTGGTATTTCCTAAAATGCTATTCTAAAAAATATTGATTTCCATGTTTGGTTTACCAAAACATTCTAGAGAATAATTTCAGCCATCGTTTACCATCGATCACGGCAAAGGGTGGTCAAGTTTTGATGATTGATGACAACAGATGGTGGTAGGCAATAACTTCGGTCATCGCTGGCCGCCGTCAACTATCAATTGTTGTAGAAGGTTGCCAAAATTCAACGACTAACGATGACATATGGTGGTCAATGGTGACTCCGATTGTCGATGGCAGACAACAGAGATCGGTGGTGGTTGGTGGCAATTGTTGGCAATGACATGGTAGTGGTTGGTGATTATGTGGAGATAGAAAGGTAGGCATTTTTTACATTTCACATTGCAAAATATTCTCAAGTCATGGAAATATAGCAAACCCACTACTCCCTGTGGGAATGAAAATGTTCTTGTGATTCATTTTTACATGAGAAAGGTTTTTGAAATCTTGAACCAAATATGGGAATCCAATACTCCCATGTAAGAATTCCCAAGAATGAAAAAGCATTCCATGAACAAAATGACTCGTTAGATTAGAAACAATTGTTAGATCATCTGGGTGGGCCTTAGGATTCAAGGCATGCCACTGGTGCCCTAACCATGTCACTTCCCAATTCTAGGGCATGTGATCGGCTAGAGATTATCAATCCAGCAATTTGGTGACGACATATTATACCCAACACAAATTTAATTTACATAATGTAAAATGACTACATCAATATTCAATGATGTGCCACGACAAGAATAAAGGGTTTTCCCTTGTTAACATAACTCAACAATACTGTCAAAATAACATAAACACATGCTAATTTACTACGCAAGAAGAATGGACCCAACTCTATAACTGCAAATCCATAAGTCTATGTCTTTAAGTCATCTCTATTTGAAAACTTGTTTCACTCGAAAGTGAACAAGTTCTCTAAATTGGAGGCTTTGATAATTTATCTTTAGGCTTTAAAAAAAGATAGAGTAAGTTTTACAACTCAATGAACACAAGGGCACTCAAGTGCATCTAACCAAAAATAATATAATCATAATTTTATAATGATAATAAGGATTAAATATTTGAAATGAAATCCAGTACTTTTATTTGATATTCAACAATATCAATGGAATCAAATTCCAAATTATTGGAAACTTTTCTTTCAAAAAATATTTCTCCAAGGAGTCCCATATTTTTTAAGAGTTCCTCTTTGTTTAGAAAATCATTTCTTATTTCAAACAATTTTTATGTCAGGAATCATCTCAGGCACTACTTGGAGAAAAACTATTTGGTCTTGGGCATTAACCCCCTATATATGTAGCCCCAAGCATTTCTAACTAGGCATCAGCCAAAAATTTCTATAGCCCCAAGTATTTCCATCCAGGCATCAAGTAAACATCTTATACACTATTCATAGTCCCATATACTAGTGCACATACTACATATTCAAAGCTCCTATCCTACAATGGTATAACAAGGGTTCTACCTAATGCCTTTAAGATCCAAATAAGCACAGTTAACATATTCACCATAACATATTTTAAAAATAATCTTTCTTAATTCACATCAGGTACATAAAAGTCATAAGTATTGACTGAAATACTTTTAAATGCTATAGGTATCATATAACAAAAATCAGCTAAAAACACCAAGATTTATTTCGTCAATTATAACAAAAAATATATAATAATAGTATATATAGCAAATCAAGTTCAAAATTAGGGGATTTAAGCTCAAAATTCATAACTCAAAATGTGTATAGAGACTTTAAGGTCAAACCCATAATAAGAATATTATGACAAGTTTTCAAGATAATTAGTTCAAAGTGAGGGTGATAGTAAGGCAACAACCCAAGAATGTTCCAAGTATTCACTGTACAATCCAATGTTCCTTCAGTTGAAAATTCGATAAGGTTTTCAAGTATATTCCTCAGCGTCCAACAACTGCCCAGGATAGTCCAAAATCAAGCCAAAGGATAAATTTATTAATAACTTAATAGTTAGGTTTCCTTTGACCCTAACAACCTAAAACATTCTAGTACGAGGTAAGAGAATGATAATAGCAACTCTTACCTCAATGAGATCCTAGGTTTAGAACCTCCTTCAATCGCCGATTTGATTCCTTGGTAGCTCTTATGACTTGATAGATAGGAGATAGGGACAAATATCTTAAGAAATCTAGGAGGATAATCAAGATTTCGGGAGGGATTCGTTAAGATAGAGCATGAGGTTGAAAGAACTCGCAGAAAATAAGCCTTATATATACAAATTTGTGATGGGTTATTGTAGCATACTCTTCATTTGTTGGTAGCAGACACTGTTGATTTTTCGACATGTTTAATGGATTATTATATCTTACAATAGATGTGTCGGCCTATTTAATGTACTATTGTAGCGTACTGTAGATTTGTTGGCCTATTTAATCAATACCTAGCATACTGTAGTTTTTTCGGCCTATTTAATGCACTACTATAACGTACTATAGTTTTTCCTTCCTATATTAATGCCCTACTGTTGTGTGCTATAGATTTTTTGGTACATTTATTATACTACTATATTTTTAATTTATTCACTGTAAACACTACTTAGTTTCTGTAGAAGAAATTAGGTTTATCACATACCAATAGTTTCGAGTACTATCATTTCTTCTACCAAAATATAAATATAAAAATTATTAGACAAAAAAAATAGAAGGATTCAAAGATCAGAAGGATCAAATAGGCAAACCCAAACTTTTTTCTTACCATCTCAAGGACAAGAACCATCATAAGATTATGATTCTAATAAGCAGTCCTTCATCTTCTATAACAACCATGCAAAATTTTTGCACCACTGCCATCAACCCTAATGGTTCCTGTCATACACACATTCCATTTCTCTACAATAAGACCTTGAGCTCGCAACAGGCCATAATTATTAAGTTGAGAGGCAACTCTCAGTGCATCCATGCTTACCTGCCTTTAAACTATCTAAAGCTCATGTATAAAGGACAATATAGGTTGTGTGTAGATTAGTACATAAATAAATTCTAACATGTATATCTTACATGAAGCAACTAAATAATTATATATAACACAAAATTTCTATTGGTCAGGGTAAATAGGGGAAAATTGTGAATATGTGATGATTTTCAAATCTCTGTTACTATGAAGCACCTCTTTTGATGAAAAATACACAAAAATGGTGACAAATAGATGGTTGAAATGCAAAAATAAAATAAAATAATTGTTTGCTTAAGTTTGTTTAGTGTGAGCTTGTAGCCATGATGCAATATGTGAGAACTTCTTTAGCAATTCTTTTAGAGTCTGATGAAATGGGTATATCACAATGCATGTAGAGCATATACATATATCAATGTGTGGAAAATAAATGGGTCAAGTAAGGAAGAAGTGCTTGTTTGGAGAGTGAGGGGAAAATTGGTGGCCTGTATGGTTAGAAAATGGGAAGGGCAAGAGATCATTTTCCAAGAGTGCACTTGACAAGAGGTTGTCGAGACCCGTCAAAATAATAAAAATTACTGGTTTACAAACTAATTTGTAATATACAGAATGAACCGAATCGTCTCTCAAGAATCCAAAAACAAAGATTCAATCAGATCAAGATAATTAAAAAGAGGGGTTTTGATGATTTATAAAGAAAATACACCGGTTGAATTAAAGAAAAGTAATTAACAAATTAACCAATCCAAGGAAATTTATCGATCTTGAGTTTAATCCATCATTAATCGCAAATAATTCACTTAATTGCTAACCGTGTTCTTGGCCTTAGATCACATCAAGAAGCCTCAACATGATCCAAGAATCCTCTACTAGATAAGCATCTAGGATTTAATTAACCACGGTTAGATAGATTAAGTACCATCCAAACATAAATTAACTTAAGATCCGGAATTTAACCAAGCCAAACAATCTATCAAAAAGCTTTGATATATTGTTAGTCTTTGCGATCCTCTTAAATACATGGTAATAAAGCTATTATCACATAAACATCTAAATCAAATTAAGCAATTCATTCTAGATCAAAATCAAATGAGGAAGAAAAGAAACTTGAATATTAATTAAGTAATTTGAATAGGCAAAACTAGATCTCCAAATAAAACATCATGATGGTTAATCCCTTGGATTGATTATAAGAGTTTAGCCTTCAATAGATGGGAAGGAAGAACTCAAAAAATAAAGAGCAAAAATGAAATTCTAAAGAGAAGGGTAAATAAGAAAAAGAGAGAGATGTGAAAGCTTGAATTAATGACTAAAACTAACAAAATGCTACAACATTACATAGTAGAATAACAAAGAGAAGAGGAGAAGAAGAATATGTGAAATAACCAAGTGAAACACAAGAAGGGGAGTTAAATTGTGTTTCTTAACCTTTGTTGAAAAACTTTTCTTTAACTAACAGATTAATCAAGACAATGGTTAAAACGATAACAAGCAATACACAAATAAAAGGCTTATCAGTTCTATTGGACGCTAAAAAGGTTTTTCTTTGGACGCAGTTAAAAAATTCTAAGATTTAACTTAAAAACCTTTGTTAAGAAAATAATGGCAATCCTCAGATGTTAGTGAATAAATAAAACACAAGAGGAGGGAAGAAAAACTTACACCATATATTTATCCTGGTTCACTTTCACAAACCAAGAGCTACGTCCAGTCCCTTCAACAAATCCACCTCTTCAGGTTCACAAGTATTCTTAACCTCTTCAGGTTCACAAGTATTCTTAACCTCTTCAGGTTCTAACTCATAAGTATTCTTTTATACCCAGCCTCTTCAGGCTTAAACAACTAAGTTGAAAAAGGAAATGTAAATGGTGCTGGAGTGTTTAACTCACTACAGGTGAGGATAGAATGATAAAACTCAAGACTGGAACTCTATATAAGAGTATAAAGAATTAGAAGAAAGAGAGTTTTGATTCTTTTTCACTTTTGATCACTCTATTGCTGCATTCTCTTTCTTCTTCGAAGACATTTGTATTTATAGGTAAGAGCACTTGGAGCAGTCTTCATAAGCTTCTTCATCCAACGGAAACATTTATTACGGTTCTGAGTAGCACTAAATGCATAAGCTGATATCGTGTTGAACTTCTTTTGAAAAATAACTTTGATTATCAGGAATATCCGAGAATATGATAGCTGAGTCCTGATTTATCTGAGTGCGTAGAAAGTTCCTTATTTATTAGTTTTTGTATTTGTTAATAGTGTCACCTAAACGGCTTAGTCGACTTCTTTTGTCATGTACTTTGTCAGAATTCTTCTCAGCATTTAATGATGAACAGTTCTTCATATTTGAATTTAAGCTTTGGACAAAGACTTTGAATATGAGCTAAGTAAGGAAACATTGGACAATCCAAATACCATATACTCGAAAACCAATTTTAGAGATTATTGGACGAATACTTAGTTTCCTTTAATTAGAAGACAAAAAAATTGGACGCACGCACAAGTAACAAATTGTTAACACATTGTTTCCTTGTTATAAGTTTATCAACATACTACTATGCTGGAAAACATTATTGGATTGACAAAACAATTTATAAACGAATTACGTGAGTCTTTTACTGATTCATTCTAATTTAAACCTTTTGTTATCTTCAAAACTCTGAGGGGTTTAAGTCTTTAAACTTCTTTTGGTTTTGAACCTAATTTTTCAATAGTTCTTTGGTTCCAACAATATGCTCCTCCAATTTCTGATGTTTCAGTTCTAAACTTCCTCCCCCCTTAAATAGCCCAAGATAAGGACCCATGTTAACTAACCAAATGATAAACAATTACAAAAAAAAAAAAAACAAAGTGGATATTTTGCCAGATTTCGTGTGCCTCTTTCCATGATCTGTATGACCCTCCAACCCACCGAATTGACTTTAGGTGTCTTCATGATAGTTGTATACAATTGTCTCTTTGAACTTTCGGCGCTAGTTTAATGTCAATTGGACTTTTACAACTCAAGATATTCTAAAAACACTGCACCTACCTTAACTCACGTTGGCAGAATGTGTTTCCAAATTCAAACCAACTTGCAGCTTCATAATCATGCCGACAGCGGCATCTAATGACTAAATGGTATTCAATAAAGTTGGAGATATGCGTTTTATCTTTCCAATGCCACCAGTTTCAGCTCAAAAAAAGGCCTATAGCCCACGTTATGGTCTAATATGTGCACATTGCTCAGATTCCAGCGACAGCAAGCCCACTCTGACTTTCGGGCCTATTTTGGAACATTATAAGTCTGATCCAGTTCTTGAGTGTTTCATGAAACTTGTAAATATTTATTTTAGCTTTCCACAGACACCAAGAGCACCTTAAACGGATCACTGAAGCCCAAGTTATGTCATAATCAATGAGAAAAGGTCAAAATGCATCAAAATTCGAGAGTTAATCACAATTTGCATTAAAGCTTAATAAAACCCAACAACACAAAACTCAACTAATATACTTATATTGGGCACAATAAACATTTTACAATGCCAATTACAAAGCTAACATAAGTGTATCAAAATGATTAATCAGCACTGCCATGTGTAGGGGAGTGGATTCTCATATATCCATTATCTATTATCCAAGTTCTTGCATTTTGTAAAATTCTAAATCATTGATTTCTTCATCAATAATTATCAATTCTACAATTTACTCTCTAAAGTGCACCTTGCATTTTAGAGGACCCAATCCCTCTTGGGGTAGGAATGGTTATACTTGCATGATTTTAAGGAATTTGAAGGAAATGAAATAAAATGGATCCCAATCTTGTAAAAAAAAGGATCATGTAATTTACGAATATTAAAGTCCTAGTAAAGGTTGGCCCATTAACTCAATCCAAACTCCAACCCTCTTCAGAGTTAAATCCCTATCAATGGGATAGCTCTTATCATTAGTCCTTAATAGGATTTAATTTCCATCAAAAGGCTAATCTTAGTCATCCTAATCCTATTAATTAAGATGATCATGAAGTTTACAATTAGGAGAATTATCTTTCCCTGGCTTAGTAGGTATATATGATCATCTAGTTTACAATTAAATATTTCTTTGCTCATTCAATTATTCTCTTTGAGTTAGTATTTTCTATTTGTTTTGCAATTCTCAAGGATAATAGGTCCTAACTTGTTGCCTTTAGTAATGGAATGACTGAGAATTAAGTATAAACCTTCATCCTAAAAATATGCATTCATATATATATATAACCCGAGGAGGTTGGCCAAGTGGTTAAGGAGATGTGCTTCATGTCTTAATTACTCAAGTTCAAACCTTGATTCAACACCGAGAAATTAATTAATATATCTAAATGCACTAGACCGGTGTAGGCACTTAGTTTTAGTTGACTTAAAAGCTAACCCTAAGATACCCTTTATCGTACAACAAAAAAATATCACATATATATGTAACATACACATGAAAAAAAAATGTTAAACTTCTTTATTTTACTCATGAGGATATTATGTCATTTAAATCCATGCTGATTTTATTTCACATTGATTCCATGTATCAAACATAAATTTTGTTGCTCAATAATAAAAAAATAAAAATATTGTTTTGTTGTCCATATTTTTTCTAGTACATAAAATTCATCTTTCATGATATAAAACAAGAAAGAAAATGATTGTTACTATACATAATTCATTTGGAGAATTGAAGTCATGTTTCACTATATAGATAGTGATAATCAATCACCTAAGCCCGATGTTTATTCTTCAGGTATCCGATCACCAATCTCACCTCTCTAAAAATGAATAATAATTTCTAATTTTGTCAAATGATGAATGAAATCACAATTTCGTACTTTTTTTTATGGCAAACAAACATAAGAATCTTCATTACATGAAATAAAGCACAAAATGGAACAACATTCTATATACCGAACATACAATCAAAGAACTACTTTGCAAGATTGAACCAACGGGTAGTGAGGAATCTATTGAAAATGATGTAGTAAACAACATTATAGCCAAAACTTACTTTTTGGTATTCTAGATATTTATGTGTTTAGATCTTGGGAGGAGAAAGAAACTGAAGAACTAAAAGAAAAATGTCGAAAATGAAAGGGAAAATAAGAGCAGTCAAGTAATGATTTTCTTTCTCATTGTTTAGATGTTCAAAATCCATTAAAATTCAAGGAACTTTGAAACGTTTATAAAAATATATAATAAATTTTTGGTGGATCACTTGAGAAATTTCAATTTTTTCCCCTTCCTTTAATAAAACTTTTAAATAAGAGAAAAATTTACTTAAAACCTTTACTTCTTTTCTTTCACCTCACATCTTGATACCAATAAAAGGAAATGTCAGTTAGTTAAAGGCCTAGTTAGAGGTTGATATATAATTAGTTGATCGGTGTGTGTATAAATAAGATAATAATAGCATTGTAATATTATAATTGAATGTGAATTATAAGATCATTGAGGAGTTTTTCTCTCACACGAAGAGAGATATCAAGGAATATTGTTCCTGACTCAAATAAAGAACGTATCATATCTCCTTATCCAAACATATTCTTAAAGGGTAAAACATAAAAGAAAGTGATTGAAAACACAAGAAATCGCAAAACAGGAGAGGATTAGATGAAGGACACAATGAGGAGCACATATATTGATCAAAATGCAAACGAAATCATAATTGTGATGGATGTAGTGGAGAAGATCAATCTAGAAGAGACAGAGGCGAGTTTCCACTTCTTAATCTGCACCATAATCAGGATATAAAGAGAGAAAGTGTGGAGGATGGTGGACCATGGACGTAAGTATAGATAGGATGTGTGTTTTGTTACGCCCATTCAAAATCTCAATAAATTGTAGTCGTCCAATTAATCCAATAGTAATTGTGACGCTGTGCATCCAAGTTCAGAAAATATACAACGTTGTCATTATTATATTATAAAGAAGAACTATTTAATTATAAAACTATTAATAAAATTTCAAAGTTTTCAAAGTAACTATTCTATTATAAAATAATATTAAAACTAATTTTATAAGGAAAATTGAACAATAAATTCTTTGTTTTTTTTTCTTTCAAATACCCATTAAATTATAATAATCAACTATTTAAATTAAAATTTCAACCACACCAAGTAAATACTTATTTTTATTTTCCCCAACAGATAAAACGTTTGATTGGATAAGTTAATCACATTGTTAGCGAATCATAGAATTTTAGATTTAATTGTAACATTTTTATATAAATAATTAAATATAACTTAGTGCATGTTTAGATTCTTTTTTTTTTTCACATAAACAATTTGCCAGTTAAAAATTCACTTTGCAACATTCTAATTATAAATTTTTTTAAACACAAAATAAACTAATCTAAATACTCATTTAATAGTGTATTTTTTCATAACAAGAGTTCTATTCATACTAAACTCAAAATATAAAAGTTATCAATCCACTTACTTCATGAATAAGTCTTATATACTTATATCGTTGAGTAATTTTATATAGAATGCGAATTTAATTAATCTAACATTTAAATCATGTGATATTATCTTAATGATCATGTATGTCAAATTTTAAATAAATCAAATATTTATAAGTATTTAATCTAATAGTAAATATTTACTTAAAAATATATTAACGTTTAAATAAAGTGGTGTGATGATGTATCAACTCATTTTTAAATTTTATAAAATTTTATGAGCTTGATTTACCTTATAAAAAATTTTAATCTAATGGTTAGATTAATAAAATTTCATATTTATATAAAACAAATATTTAATAGAGTAATTGTATTAAAACTTACTTTTGAAATAAGTAAATTTTCACACAAATATAAAATAAGAGAGATAAATTTACTTCAAATTATATTTTAATCCTTTCTCAAGTATCTCACTCCCTATTATTATCCTTCCCTATTATTACTTTTTGACGACTCGATCCCCTTATATTATAAAAATTTCTCAATCACTGAGCCCACACGTGCCTTCCTAATCAAGTTACTCCAAATTTACTTAAAACATTTTTTTTTGTACACATTGCAATATTACATGTGACCTTGGAATTTCAGCCAGGTCCCCTGTCTGTATTATCATTCTGGAACGTTTGAAAGACCAAAATTAGAAAGAAAAAAAAATAAAGAAAGAAAAGAATTTGACGAAGCCGGTTCAAACCGTGTAATTTGGATTTGTATTTGTTTGACTGGTCTTTGGTCTCACCTTCTTTTCTTCCTTCTCCTCTCTCTCTCTCTCTCTCTCTCTCTCTCTCTCTCCTCCTTTCCCTCTTCTTCTAGAGAGAGAAAGAGAGAGGGGGAGAAAGGTCACCGGCAGCCCCCGCCACAACAAACCTCCTTCCTCGTCTCTTTCTTTAATAAAAGTCAATTCACAAAGCCACCCACTCATCCGGTGGCCCCTCCCCCCCTCACCAATTATAAGCACATTTTCTCTTTTCCTCTCTCTCATTCTCAATCTTCATTTGTTGATTCCTTCATCTGCTTAGTTTTCATCGTGCTTGATTCTCTTCTGGGTCTTCAAGAATTTAGAGAAAGGTTGAGTCTTTGTGAGCGAATAATTTGGATTCGGTTATGGCAACTTCGAGCACAGGAGGTGCTGGATCCAACGATTCCACAGCTACCAGAAGACATACCAAGCGACCCAAGTGTAACTTTCTTCTCTCTGATGATTTATTGTGGTTTTTTGAGTTCAATTTGTGGATACCCATGTTTTTTTTTCTTTTTTGGTAATTTGTTTGTGTTTGTAATGTGAATTTTGTTTTTATTGAGTGCTTGTTGGTATAGAAAGGGTAATAGCAGTGGGTGTTGTGGTATGATGTTTTCTTTGATGTTCTGTTTCATGAAGATATAAGAATTTTTGAAAGCAAATATTACCCCTTGATTTATTTTTTTTGGGAGACTTGGTGTTTCTGTATAAAAAAAGCATTTGACCTGCATATTGGTTGTTGAGCTGAATGAGAAATTCTTTGCAGTTAGATAGTATGTTATGATTTAGCAACAATTGTATTTGTGTCATTTGTTGTTTCTATTCACAAAAATTCACAGAAAACTTAGCTGACAGGAGTTTATTTTGAAATTTTTTATGCCTTTCAGATTCAAAGTTTACACAACAAGAACTTCCAGCATGCAAGCCGATTCTTACGCCACGAGCGGTAAATCTACCTATTGGCTATTTTTTATAGGTTGCCTATTATTATATGTATAATCTACATGCATTTAGAAGTCACAATTTACAAGGTATATATTGTACTAAACTTAAAAGTCTTTCCCTGCAGGTTATTTCAGCATTCTTGCTTGTCAGCATTGTATTCATTCCTATTGGAGTTGCTTCGCTAATTGCTTCACGAGATGTATGTTCGAGTGCAATACTGTTCTGAATTTCTGCTTACAGCTCTATATATGATGCTGAGTGCTTACTTTGATTTTCTTATTATCTATCTGTCAGGTTGTTGAAATTATTGATAGGTATGAGTCGCAGTGCATACCAGCAAACGTTTCAGACAAGGTAGCATACATTCAGAGTTCTGCTGATAAAACATGCAACAGGGAGCTACATGTAAGTTTCCTTGACACCAATTTCTCTTTTTCGTTGTTTTATTGATAAATTATGGAGTTCAAATTATGATGATCGTATCTTTCCTCCGAATTTGCTCTTATGAAAAGGTGGAGAAGCGTATGAAGTCACCTATTTATGTTTACTATCAGCTTGACAACTTCTATCAGAATCATCGCCGGTATGTACCCCTTTTATTTCTCGTGCATCACACGTTCTTTTTATTTGTTTGAATTTCCCATTTACCAAGTGAGGGGAAATTGCGGTTTAAATAGACAAGGCTCTCCTGGTCTTTTCTTCAGTGGTTGTTGACAATTATATCTTTAGTTGCATATTTCCCTCCTACAATTGTGTGGATTTCTTGTTCAGTGACAAATTTCATCTTTTAATTATGATTCATGTGGTATAGATGTATGTAGACTGATGGGTGATATATAATATATTGTTCAACAACAACAACAATAATCAAGCTTTATCTTATTAGTTGGGGTCCTTACATGGAGACGTCATTGGGCTCTATGACAATTGTATTGTTGATCCATGTCATAAGGATTCGACAAAGTTTTACGTTGGCTGCTGACTATCTAACACAACCCTCCTCTTTTATCTGAAAATATTATGTATTGTTCATGTGAACAAATGTTATCGAGTTGCACTGTATTTTTGCTCATTTTTCATGTTTTCCCACTACGGTTTTGTAATGTGCAAACGGGGTTATTTGTTAACATTTGAGGTTGAAGAAGAACGATAGTACTGTTTCTTTTTGTTTTCATTTTCTTCTTCTTTTGGGAAGGCCAAAGGGGCTTCCATAAAACTGCTGCTTTTACTGCCGTTTCTTTTTAGAAAGCTTCTGCTCTGGCTCTTTTAACTGTAATGAAATTTTCTATAGCCAATGGGAAACTAATTTTCCAGTTTTTCACTATATTTGATCCAAAGTCTGGTAATTGGTTTCTGGGGAAAAGTTACACACACACACACACACATGCTATGCTATATTACTTTACGTTTCCATTCATATTCTGTTCAAGCATTCTATGTCAAAACTGATGGCTGTGCTAGAGCTAGTGCCATATGTTTTTTATCTTCATTATTTTAAAAATTAAACATAGCTGTGCTTTAAATCCTTTAACAGTTCTTTGCGACTATTATATCCAGCATTGCATATTGCTGACAACTCAACTTATTTTTTACTATTTACCATGTAGCTACTCACTTTGACAAATTGTATGGATGGCAGTCTGGTACTTGTAATACGTGTTAGAGTTTTACATCATAGTAATAGAATGATAATTTTATTACAGTCGGCACATATTACTGTGTAGTGACTCAGAGCTATGTATCTGTTTGCCCTTGGTTATAAGAAACACAAGTTTATATGTACAGAAGAAAGTTAGAATGAATGAAAGCAAAAAAATAAATGGTTTGACGACTGACATGAGTTCATTTAAAAAACTATCGTCTAAAATGCCAAATATATTTTAACAAGTTATAATTATAATTTTTTAGACTTTTAGCTGTGATTCTGTTCTCTAATTTCTAGAAATTTAGGGAATTATGTCAGAGAAAACAGTGTACTATTTGTATGAGATGAAATTTTAAGAAACATTGGTATGAATGTTAGGAACCTAGTTTTATTGATAGGAGAATATGAAGGCTAGCTCCTTACAAGCAGAGGAAGACCTCTGTAATTACAAAACAGAACCAAAAAGAACACTCCTGCAGAACTTTGAGGGTCTGCTCCTCCCTGCCAAATGGACTCAATATCTGGATGCCCCCTCCATCTCCATGCTCCTTCCCCCCCTTTTATCTCGTGCTCCTCTCAATTCTGGTGTGATTCCAGAATATTCTTCCCCAACCATGAGCTGCCAGCTGTTAAGTAGTTGCTCTCAACATTTCTCTCTCTCCTAGTCAGCCCCTCACACCTTTCGCCCCTTCTAGCCAGCAATAATCCCCTGTATTCTCCCCTATTTATTTTCTTTTGTGCACCTTAGGAATTAGGTAGCGTCCTAACAATGAACTTCTTTGTTTTTCATGTATTCATCTTATGTTAGAAATGTATCACTTCAATGTCTTTTGTCTACTGTTTCCTTGAATAATTTTCAGTCTTAATGTTTGGGTAGTTAATAGTGGGATGTAATGCATATAGTTCATTCTATATAATTGTTTATATTCTGATGAATATGTTGATTTTCTGTAATTTAGGTATGTTAAAAGCCGAAATGATGAGCAGTTGAGGGATTCTGGTAAAGCAAACTCAACAAGCGGTTGTAAGCCTGAAGATTTTGTAAATGGAACGGCAATTCTACCTTGCGGTCTTATAGCTTGGAGCTTGTTCAACGACACATACAGCTTCTCCCGCAACAACAATAACTTGACAGTGAACAAGAAAGGCATCTCCTGGAAGAGTGATAGGGAGCACAAATTTGGAAAAGATGTTTTCCCTAAAAATTTCCAGAATAGTTCTATTATAGGTGGTGCACATCTCGATGAAAACACGCCCGTAAGTTTTCACATGAACTCATATTTTGATTGGATCAAGCATCTATGTGCATGTATAATTCTCTTTCTTCATAAGGTTCAGCACTCTAATTAGAGGTTGTTTTGATTGTAGCCTAAATATAGCCTTCGTTTTCACATGCATATATTTGTGCTTGCATCTTTTGGTTTATTATTATTTATTAATTGTCTTGTTACTACATTACTTTTGGCAGTCTAATTATTGGTATGCATACTGTGCACATAGATTATCCACTCTTTTGAGCATTTTACTTAAAATTGAGCTCTAAACCACTTCTTGATTTTAAAAACAGGAATTACCAATATAAAGTGTTACTAAAATTTGGAATAGATTTTTCTGGTTACATAATTCTATTTGAGTTGCATATAACTGGCTGAAACAACTCAGTTAATCAATCCAAAGAAATCACTTGGAAAGTTTTGAAAGGACAAATAATGTATTTATTTTGTAAAATATCGGAGTTGTAAAAGTAAATATATAATTTAATGGCCAAGTCAAGATTTTTTATTGCTGTGAGGATCAAGTTATTGACCTTTCCAGTGTTCAGAATTCCTATTTTTGTCTATATTGAATGATAGCAATAGAGATTAATTGGACATGTCATTCTCACTGGAATAATGTTCTTGTCCGAATTTAATAAATTTGTTGAATTTCTGGTTATGTTCCTCAGAGTAGAGGAGAATGGGAGAGGTACTCTAACTCTAAGCACCATGCTTCAAAAGCTCAGTGCAAGGAACTCAATTGTGATAATTTAAAGTGCTGAGTATAATTTAGTCCATCTTAATGCACTTTAGGCCATACTCTGCACCAATTACTATTGAGTCCATTGGTAGCTACTTCTCCAGCAGTGGACCTTTTGAGTGAACTCATAGTTATTATAACCTCCTATCTTCCTTTTCTTTTACTTGTTACACTTAGTAGTTTGGGTATAATTGAGTGTGTTTTTAAGTCCAGATTTTCCAGCGCATATATATTAGTAATGCTTGTGAGTTGTGATCAATTCTCTTTTGGCATATGCTTCAGGCGCCATATATTAGCTTATAACTTGTTGGGAGAATGCTTTTTCCCCCCTCCATCTTTTGAGACCTATGATGATCCCTTTTCCTTTATGACTTTGAATAAACTAATGATGAATCTGCTAGTGAACAAAAAGGCATCTTGAGTTATGCATTGAACTGGCAGTCCTCTGTAATGATTTACTGTTAATTCTAAATGCCCCAATAAATGGTCCATTCTGCACCACATGGAACTCATTCATTCTTATTGGTTTGCTGATGCTAATCTTGAAATAGATCAATCATTTGGAATCCATTTATATACATTTCTGTTCCACATCCCTCTCTCTTTTATTTTTATGATTTCCAGTATGTTCCATTGTTCATCATGTGATTAGACTGGGCATTCTCAATTGATAGCTTGTATCAATGAGATAAGTTGCTCACTTTTTGAATGTTTTATGGAACAGTTAAGTGAGCAGGAGGATCTTATTGTCTGGATGCGAACTGCTGCTTTGCCAACTTTTAGGAAGTTGTATGGAAAGATTGAAGTGGATCTGGAGAAAGGTGATGTCATACAAGTGACATTGAAGAATAACTACAACACATACAGTTTTAGTGGCAAGAAGAAGCTTGTACTGTCAACTACTAGCTGGCTCGGTGGGAAGAATGACTTCCTTGGCATTGCTTATCTCACTGTTGGAGGATTGTGCTTCTTTTTGGCTATGGCTTTTACCATTGTATATTTTATCAAGCCAAGGTAAAAAAATCCCGAACTGCTTTCTACCATGCAAGTTCTTTTTGAAACCGGGCTATTCATGGGGTAGCTTACATGGGCTTTCTTATTTTGTTGCTTGGTTTCTTACATATGTGTTTGACCAGAAATGGCGTTGGATGCATTCACTCTTTTGCACACATTAGCATGTGGAACTTAGGTTCTCGGTTCTTTGACTTCTTACCAACATAAGTGTGATGCAAATTCATTGTGTGTTTGAAATATTTTCTGATATGAGAGTTTTCTTCTGACACATGAAGATGGAACAAGGAAAACAAATGATATTATTTCCTGCTGGGACTACTAGAGTAGGAAAAAAACCTCTCATTAGTGTTATTTTTGTTAGAGATTAGTGATGAAAATCTTTGACTAGAACTTGTATATAAAAAAGCAGGAAAAGCTGTGTGGTTGTTCTAAATGGCACGAGGTTGACAGATTTTGTTGTACATGATGCATGTTTTGTCCTTCTTTTTCTCCATTCGTGTCCACTTTACAATTCAAAATTCATTAGTTGAATTTTGTAAAGTAGTTTATCGATTGATCTAAATTCTTATATTTCAACAGCCATGCACAATGGCCATTTTGAATATTATTAGGTCCTAATCTGTCTGTTTCTCTTTTTAGGCAACTTGGAGATCCCTCATATTTGTCATGGAATAGAAACGCAGGAGGGCACTGAGCAGAGAAACTAATTATGGTTGCTTTTGATCTTCAAAGATTGCAAGGCTTGGGTATACTACAGTGGCGGGTGTAATTTTGTACATCAATATTACTAATACTTACTAATAACACTTGAGAAATTAGGTGTTATTATGGTCCCCCCCCCCCCCCGTCCTTATTTTTTGGTCTTATACATCATAATTGGAATATCCTGTATTTCCTTACAAATAGTGTCCAATATATGTGCTAGATGCTTTTCATACAACTTGGCAAAACAGGAGAGTTCTTTGGCATGACGACTTTGGCTTTTATTGGGTGACAATAGGAGAAATCGTGTGTATATAGATAGTAAAAACTTAGCTATTACTTATTAGTGATCATATTGATTTATTAATTTTATGGGAAATGTTAACTTCGTCATCATTGTGCGCATGTTAATATTTTCAAAAATACTATTTAGCCAGAAAATTAGCCCGAACCCTTGGTACTCGAATTATTTGGCAGCCCAAGTAGAATCACAATTTTCTCTATCATGGCTTTTTCTTCTCTTTCTATCTTCTACTTCTTTATCAAAACGAGATTTGAACTAACAACTACAACTTCACTCGAGCTAGTCAACTCACTTCCATAATTTGAACCATTGGTCTGTTTCCTAGTTCCGACCGGTGACGCTCAAAGAAACTTGGGTCATAATTGTCGCACTTGTCTGGGATCTGACAAGTGGGATGCACGACATGATTCTTCATAGAAAAGAAAATCATTTTGCCCTCCTTCCTTATGGTAAAAATTTTCAGTTATGGGAGTTCTTCCTACGAAACTAGAATATGAAAACAGGGAGATCTCGAAACTCCCAAGTCTAAGTATGTTGATGTCTTTTTGCATATGCAAAACCATTATTTCAATGTGGATTATAGCAGGAAGCCACCTAAGCTTAAGTTAGACAACGAAGAAGAAAGGCATTTTCGCCAGTTTCAACCCTTCCACGTCGGAAAGCCTCCCCCAAAAACCAGCTTTATGTGAAGTTTGCAGTTTTTGTTGTAGTTGACCTGGCCAGAGCCCCAACGAAAACAGCTAGAGCTTATTTAAATACTTATTAATTACACGTGGCTTGCCACGTCATTCTGTCAAAAGAAAAATCGGGCAATTTTTTTGGCTGCCTAGCTGCACTCTAATATTTTTCGTAGTTTGTATTAGAAGGAAAATGCATCATTCCTTTTGCAGGAAAAGCTTAAAATGAATTAGTATTGTAATTATATAAAAAGACTTATTTCCACCTCTTATTTAGAAACTTGACCAGTAAAGTTTTTTTTCCCCCGTCATTGACACCCCCTTCCAATGTAAGGGTTATAACGGTGGAACTTTTGTCCAATTATAGTGGATACTAACCTTCACAAAAATGTTAAGTGTTCCGCTATGTGTGTGTATTAATAGATTTTTTTAGAATTTGGATCCTCTCATGTAACATGTAACAGGATCATCTTGATAAGAGAGAGAAAGATAAAAATATATTTTAATAATTAATATACAAATTGTTGTTCTTTTTTCTTTCTTTCCTACGAGATGGTCCTGTTAGAGGACTATATTCAAATCCAGTTGCTAACATTTTAGTGTGTTTTGATTATATTTTGTAAACTTTGTTTTGCAAACTTTTAGTTATGGGTGAGTTTGAGTGAAGTGATTTATGTTTGGAAACCTTTATCAAGATAGATTTTGTCAAAATGCATGTTGTTTGGATAGGTATGAGTTATTTTGAGTTAGATTGTTAATAAATTGATGTTAAAAAGATTAGTTATAAATAAATTGATGGTAAGACAAATTCTTTTAGAAGTTAAGTTTGTTTGGATATTATAAAAATGGATCACTTAAGAGTATAACTAAAATTATATTTTAAAAAATTATTAGGTTATATATTTTAAATATTATTAAAATAATGATATAATATTAAATTATAAAGATAATTTTGTCAATACACACAAAAACAAGTATTCTTTCACCACAAAAACAACATTTACGTTTGAGGTGTTAGAATCACGTTTGCACTTAAACGTGATTTTACTCTAGAGGTTGTCAAACATGTTAACACTATATTTGAGGCACATTTTGAGTGTAAACGTGATTTTGAGGTGTCCATACACACCCTTATATTATAATGTAGGAGTTCGATACTAGGTTATTTATAACATTTAACAAATAAGTCTTAAAATATTTATGTTTTGCAAAGAATTTCTTTAACTTTCATTGCAAAATATGTTACTTTTAACATTTTCATAAAACTTCAGACTTAAAATTTTGATATATAGAAGTTAAATTTTTTTATATACTAGTAAAAATAATGCACAGTGAAAAAATGAATTTATTCCAAAACATAAAAAATTTACAAATATAAAAATTTACAAATTGTTGGCACAAAAAAGCTAAAACTAGCTTTGCCAACAAAGTTAACTTCTACACTTCTACACTTCCACTGTTATTCCAATGTGATGAGCTTCACTTGTAAACTATCAATGGAGGAAAGTTATGCTCTTCGGTGTGGATTCTTGAAGGACTAAAGAAAGCCTTCTTAAAATACTAAATTAATGCACTCGTATTGAAAAAGTTGTATATTGGATTGGGAATGGAAATGAATAGCGGTAGATGACAATAAAATGAAATGAAAGCAATAAATGTCCTGGAAATTGTAAAGGAAAGTTGTAAAATGGCTAGAAAGTAAAGGAAAGATGGATAAATTGCTGAAATTAAATTAGGAAATGTAAGATAGGCTTGTGTGGTTTGATGTGCGTCCTTCATCAGTCTTGAGCTCCCTTTATAGTCTTGAAGTAGAGAATGAAATAAACAGATGAAACACAAGAATGGTGGTTGAATTGTGTTTCTTAACCTTTTTGAAATTTTTTTCGTAAAATAGTTGTTGGAATAAAAGATTCGCAAGATTGTATAAGAAAATGGATGAAACGTAAACTCTTTACAATCCGTTGGACGCAAAGAGAGTTTTACTAAAAATCTTTAGACACAAGTTAAAGATTTACGTTTTCAGAAAATATTTGTTAAGAACAACAATGACAATTCCCAAAATGTTAGTTGAAAAGAAATAATGCAAGGAAAGGGAAGAAAAGCTCACACTAGATATTTATACTGATTCACTCTCACAACCTGAGAGTTACGTTCAGTCCCTTTAACTTGAAGGATTTTCCACTAATCTTTCTCATATTACAAATATTATTCTCAATGCCTCTTCAGGCTACAACTAAGTATTCTAAATCTTTTCAGGTTCTAACAACAAGTATTCTTTTATAGACAAGTCTCTTCAGACTCAACAACCAGAGTAATAAAAAGTGTTTATAACACTTGAGGTTAACTCACGATGTATGAGGATAAACAATAAATTCAAGTAGAAATTTTATACAAGAGTAAATTGAAGTATATAAATCAGAGTGAATCTTTTGTTTTGAATATTTTCTCTTGTTCTCTTGATGTCTCTTCCTTGTCTTTTGATTCTATGAAGACTATGATATATAGGCTTGTGAGCTTTGAACAGTCTTCATAAGCTTCTTCATCCAACGACAATATTTATTGCCGTTTTGAGTAGCATTAAATGCACAATGCTGATAACATGTTGATCTCCTTCTAAAAAGTGGCTTTGGTTATCAACGTTTGTGAGGAATTTGATATCTTAATTCTGACTCTTCTAAATACACAGAAAGTTCCTTATTTACTGGTCCTTGTAGTTGTTAAATGTGTCAGCTCCAACGTACAAAATTGAACTTTGAAAGTCACGTTCGTATTAGAGATCTCATCAGCAATTAATGTACTTTATTTTACTTGTCTTTGAATTTCTTAGGACGAATACTTTTGAAAAACTATTAACAAAGATAAAACAACGGACGATCCTATATAATATAATAAGCAATTCATGTTTATTGGACGCACGAAGTGAAATAGAGATTTTGTCTTTATAAAAACTTGTCTTTAGCCCAAAAGTATTTATAAACCATTTATTTAAAAAAATACAACTTAAACTTTTTCTTTCAGAAAGAAATTGCATAAGTTTATTTAAAACTTATTTATTCACTTTAATTTAATATTTATTGTTATCTTTAAAACTTTGAGAGGTTCAATTTTATTAAACAATTTTAATTCTAATATCAAATCCTTGAATTCATCTTTAGTTATATTTTTTCCCATTACTGCACGTTGTAGCAGAGTTGTTGTTTAGCCACTTCCTATGTTTTTAGGAGCCTAGTCTCATCCCTATTAAAGCAACTACAACCTCATCTTAGACTGGGTCAAGATAGTTTCATCGTTTTTCTCTTCACATGGCATTTATCCCACCTCTTTCTGCACTCGGCCCATTGCTCAACTGCTACAGATTGGATTGGGCCTGCTTCTGGCTAGTGAGCTTGATGCAAACATTTTAGAGTGTCAACACAAATATAAAAAAATTGTAACTTTATTAATGAATGTTGTATGTGACTTGACGATACACTATTCACCTAATGGAGTATTGTAGAAGACGTTTGTAATATAATTGCATTCAAATATATATTTTGAGTTCTTTTTAAATATATTTTGCATGTAAAAAACTCAAATTACATTTAAAATATAAAAGGACAAATTATAGCTTGTTATTTTGTAGTTTAGCCTAATTTCACTTTGCCACCATATAGTTTAGCTCATTTTCATTTATCTTAATTTTGAAAACTATTATGATTTTTTGAGTAAATTACTAATATCACTCACGTCCTGCAGCGAACCTATTTATAATAGCAACAGATTTACTGTCTACCAAATGCAATACCTGAATGGACCTACCTTTCACATACACACATAGAAGTAAGATTTTCATTTATTCAAAGAACATAGTAGTAATTGGGTTTAATTAGATGCATACTGAACCTAAATTTTAATTGTAGGGTCTAAATTATTATTATTAATTTTTTTTATTACTAAAAGTGTCTAAGACTTGTGAGAAACGAGAGGATAAGCTCAAGTGTAAGTAAAGCGGCTTAACTTAAGATTTAATTCTAAAATCAAGTATTCTCTTCAAAAACATATTTTAAGTATATTCAAATGAACTCACAAAGGCAAAGGGTGTTGGCTCATCTAGTTAGACCTTTCACTCATGTTAATCATAAATTAGGTTCAAATTTAGGGTATAACCATTGGTAGATGATAAACACTATTTACATACATTTATAAAGCCTCATATTTGGTATCTTATTCCTTTTATGTGCTTAATTGATTGGACTTAACCACATTTTATAACTTTGGGTTTAATTTTAGCTTAATTGCATTTTCCAGCATTATTTGGATTTTACATTGTTTCTACATTTCGGTCATAACTTGAGGTCTAGACATCTAATAATTATTAATTTTACCTTGTAGGAAATATAAGAGAGAGCTTTACAACTTTTATGAAGAGCTCAAGAGCTTAATCAAATGTCTAGTGGGTTTGGGCCTAGAAGTCAGAACAAGGATGCTATCACTGGAACCTGACCAGTGTACAATGATTGGGTCATAACTTATGCTATAAAAGTCACATGGAGCTAGGACTAGCGCAATTGGAATGATAAAGCACACTTATTCAACTCTTCTGAAAATCACTTATTGAAAATACAATGTTTTGATGATGTTTTTGGCATGTGAAGTCAACTGAAGGGTTGAGAGACCTCCTAAGAGTAATTTGGGCATAACTTCCTCATCTTAAGCTCAATTTAGGAAAATTAGGTGTCCATTTAAAGTTAAGAGGGAGAGGATTAACATTAATCCAAGGGCAGACTTGTATTTTAAATTTTAGAGATAGTTATTTTGGGATAAAAAACCCAGACAGGATAATCATTCTCTCATTTCCTCACATTCTACACTTTTCAGTTTTCTCTCTATTTTTTCTTCTCTTCTTCCTCAAGGTTTTTTGGACTACACCTATGGAAGGCTAAATTCTTAGATCAATCCAAGGTTCTTGAAGGAATTCTGGTTTGATCTTGAGACCTTTTAATGAATTTTGAATTTCAGTTTAATTGAATTTTTACTTCTTCTCTTAATTCTGATCTTGAATCTATGAATGGGGATATCTGTTTGTATATTCTTGATTATGAATTGTGATTATATTTTGATTAATCGATCATAGTTTCATCATCTAAGTTGAAGAGAATAGGTTTGTAGATTTGCTACCTACGTTAATTGAATTTATGATTTTAAACTAGCATTGATTAACATTAGGGGTGATCATTGATTGGTTTGGATCAATTTTGAGAGGTAAAATCATCTGAACCAAATCAATTGATTTTATCATATATGCAACCAATTGGTTTGGTTTAGATTTGAAAAACAAACCAAACCAAACCGATATTAATTGGTTTGGTTTGGATCGATTTTTTGATTTTTGGCCATTAAAAAAAGTAGATCATATTCCTTTGCTTTTTTATGGCCCAGAAGATAATTAAGCTCATTTATACAATAAATAACATACCTACCAATTTAAAACAAACAACAACTACCCATTTAAACAAAAAAACTAATAATCTTCTAATGTAATGATCAAATACAATCATGATCAAATTTCTAATGTAATAGTCAAATACAATCATACAATAAACATCCATAATTTCAAACTAATTTACAGCTACATAAACCAAAACTTCCAGCCATAATTACCAAAGAAAGCAACCATCAAATGGGTATATACCCGAAATGATAAATGTCACTTTGAAATCATTAATATGAATAATTTTCACAAGAAATAAGAAAATAAAGCTTTCATGTTATTTAGCAACACATACCAGAAGCAAGCTAGCAAGTTAGCAACAGTAAGTTAATCAAACTCAACACTAGAATCCTCTTCAATAGGTTGTGGGGTTGGTACAAGTTCTAAATAATATAAAATATAAAAACTAGTATTAATTAACGAATAAATTAATATAGAGAAATAAACCAATAAAATAAAGTTAAATAAAATAAACTAAACAAAATTACCTTGCTTAAGCTTTTCAAATTCTTTCATAAGCTCTTCAACATCAGTTGACAATGGAGTATAGCGAAACCAATTTTGTGCCCAAATTAATGCTTCAATCATCTTTGGAGTAAGAGAACTCTTATAATTATTAAATACTCTTCCCTCAATACTGAAAGTAGATTCTGAAGCAATTGTAGACACAGGTATGACCAATACATTTCTAGCTATGTGACCAAGTGTAGGTTATTTGGTGGAATTCACCTTCCACCAGTTCAAGATATCAAAATTATGAGTTGCTTTCTCCAAGGTCTCTATGAGATACAAATCCACCTCATTTTTATTCATGATTTCACTAAGATTCATGTCCATCACAAACTCCATAGCAAATGAATGATTATCAAATTATAAAAAATCTGTTGTTTCCATCTCACGTGAGGATTGTGTAGTTTGTTGAGATTGACCTTGCCCAACAAAAAACCTATAGCTATCAAACATCTTATTGAATATCTCTTTTACTCTTCCACTTAAAAGATCAACATCCTCCTTATCATAAAGCTTTTCAAAGCTCCACTTTACAAACCGAAGCTTATATCAAGTATCAAACACCACAACAATGAAAATCATCACGTTGATATTTTTAATGCGCGTTCCCCTAGTACTTATCATGCCTAGCTTTCATTTTTTCAGCTATGCTCCCGAGTAATGGATCTTGACTACCAACCCAATTCTTAAAGGTATTCAATATCAAACAATACTCATGAAAATATTGAGAAGAAGTCACAAACAAAATGCTTGAAACTTTCTTAGTGACATCATAAAATTTTTGTAGAAATTTAACAAATCACTTTGCATTATCTCAATCATCATTCTTTGGGACACCACCTTGCATCAAAACAAATTCTGCATCTTGCTATCTCAATCTCTTAAATGCCTTTTGGAACTTGAATGCCCTTTCAAGCATAATGAAAGTGGAGTTCCATCTAGTAGGAACATCTAACTGTACCATGCATTTCTCTTGAAGCCTAGCCTCCGTTACACAATTTCTAAACCTATTCATGCGACTAGGTGAAGCACGGACATATCTAACAGCATTCCTAATTTAACAAATTGAACTACGCATGTCCTTCAATCCATCATTGACAACAAGATTTAAAATATGAGCGCAACATCTAACATGCATATACTCTCCTTTCAATGCATGTGCATTCCAATCCTCCATTCTACTTTTCAAGTAAGAGATAACAAGGTCATTTGAGCTAGCATTGTCAACAATTATAGTGAAAACTTTAGATATTCCCCAACCAAAAAGGAATTTCTTAATTTTTCTACTAAATGTTTCTCCCTTATGATTCTTGATTAGACAAAAATTCAGGATCCTCTTTTGTAATTTCCAATCATGATCAATGAAATGTGCAGTAAGACAAAGATAATTCAAATTTAGCATAAAAGTTCAACAATCAGTTGTTAGACACACACTTTGATTTGAACGACTAAATATCCTTTTCATCTTATTTTTTTTCATTCATGTATAAATTTCAACAATACCTAGCAATTGTAACTTGTCCAGGAATATTCAATTTTGGTTGCACAATACTCATGAAAAATCGAAATCCCTCTCCCTCAACAAACTTAAATGGCAACTCATCCACAATAATCATCCTAGCAAAAGTTTCTCTACATGCATCAAGATCATAAGCAACAACAACAAAATTACTACCAACCCCTTTCCCATCTTCCTTTTTTAGTTGTTGAAAAGTAAGAATTCTTTGGCTAGGATCAAGTGACTTTTAGGAAACTTTTTGTATTGAGTTAACAAATGATTTTTCAGTAGTGCCATTTCTATGTGTATCACATGCATAGGTTGATCCACACCAATTACATTTAGCTTTAGGATTTAATGAGTTAGGAGCAAAATATTTTGTAAAATGATCCTATGTCCATGATCTAGGTCTACTAGTTTTTCTCTTACCTAGATCTTCTTTAGCATTGTCATTAGCAGAAGATTCTGCACCTTTCCTCTTCCTATCAAGCTTGGAGGCTTTTTGATTGTTTGTAATAGCCAGCAGCTCACAAACTTTAGATGAATACCTGATGGGTTCAGCATTTCCAGCTATCATTCTCTCAAGATCTTGAGTATTTTCTGTCTACATATATAAATTAGCACACTCAAATTAGCTCGTTGTGAAATGCTCACAAATAGGAAAAAAAACTTAGAGAATGACTGATCTAAAGTCAATCCATTCTCTCCACCGAAATCAACGGTGCCCCTGGATCTACCAAGTTCCTACTCTCTTTTCTCTCTCAGTAAAACAAAAACATAGCACAGAGAGAAGAAGGAGAGGCAAAGCCTAACCAACCCTACCTACCCATTGTAATAAGTACAGGTATTTACCTCAGACATGGTGGAAGACGTTGCTGCAACACGGAATGACGAATTGACAACCGGAGAAGATGAAGACGACGATGCAGGGAGAGGACGATGATGCTGCTACAGGCGAGAGTTGTTCAGTCTCTTCTCTCTTGGGCGGCGACGACATCTTGGGTTGAAAAATGGGTTCATTTGGATCATGTATCAGATTAGGTTCATAGGTTGGGGTTAGATTTTGAAGGTAAAAGGGTAAGTTGATAATTAGTTTGGGGATAGAAACGTAAATTTATGAATAAATTATTTAAAGTATGTATATATATGATATTTTAATTGGTTTGATTTTGAAAATTGGTAGCGAAAATCGATCCAAACTAATCGGTTTCTGAAAAAAAAAAACCAATTTTAATTGATTTTCAATTTTTTTGGTTTGGTTTGTCAGTTTTGTTCGGTTTGGCTTGAATTTGAACACCCCGAACTAACATGAATTGTGAGATTGCAGATTTGTGTATTTTTTGTCAATTAAATTCTAGGTGATCACCTAATAGTGAATGCTGAATTTAATGCAGAGATCTCGGTTAAATATAAGTTAACTAGTCAATTGAATTCAAATGCATGTTTAGTGGTTGATGAAAGGTCAATTGGAATTTCAGATGGATTTCTTGGATTGATTGTTTTGCTATTTGATTTCTCTTAGTTTAATTCGTGTTATACATACTGGATACCAAACCCCTCTCACTCATTTTGATTTGATTGAATTGCATCCGGATTCTTGAGGAACGACTCGGTTTAATTGCTTATACTACAATTTTGCTTATGACCAGATTTTTTTTGTATTTGACTGAGCTCGACACTCTTGTCAGTAAGCAATATGTAATCAATTCTCATTGAGGTTGGTAATTTGCTTTGGCTTTGAACTGAGGATGAGTCTTTCCCTTACCTAAACTTTTTTACATAAAAAAAACTCATAAAACCGCTAATATAGTTATATAAAATTGTGAATGTAAGATATCTAGATAAATTTATACTTTTTTCACAAAAGAAATGATAATGCGAAGATGAAAGGCCCATTCAACTAATACATGGCGACTATGAGAGGTGGTTTATGTAACATCACTTAACAAAAAATAAAGAGGGGGCATATTCTTTTGGGCATTTTTGGTATTTTGCCGATAAGTTTAATAATTAAATGAAAACCCCACCCCATCAAGTTTTCGACAGAATCCCCCCTTTCTCTGCATAAAATTTTTTCCTTCTCCATCTTCCCTCTTTCTCTCTTCTCATACCCTCACCCTTCCAACCCACCCTAAAACTCTACCGTAAACACAATATTTAAGGATTTAGGGAGATTTCTCACTCAACCTTCAACCTCCTTCATTCAGCTGCTTTTGGTGAGGACTACATAAGCTTTGGTTGTAGTTTGAGAGGGGTTTCCAGTACCCATGCCTCAAACCTTCCTTCTTTGGCTTTTAGAGGTAATTTCTTGGTCCAAAACCATGAATTATTTCATGACTTAGCATCGGGCTTTGAATTTGACAATTGAGTAATGGAAATAGATGCATAAATTCAAGGGTTTTGGTTGGAAAATTAGGATTTTTGACGGAACATAGATTATGACGTACCCATAGCTATTGAAATTGTATGGTGTTGTTGGCTATAGAAAAGCTAGTTGAATCGTTGGATTGATCGTGCGGGTTGAAGGAGATGGTTTGATTAGGAATCTGTACAATGTGAGTAAATAATTTACTTAGTGACATCTTTACTATTTTTAATTGGGAAAACAAACCTTCCAAAATAAATTAAATTTTCTTCAAATGAATTTTTATTATGAAAGGGCAATTAAATTATATTTGTTTCCACTTCATATTTGGAAATATGAAATTAGATGATAGTTATATTTTAGCTATAATAAACTTCATGAGCGAGTATTTAGAAATGATTTCATATTTTATTATTGAGAATTGTAAAAATGAGAATTATTGGTTTTATTGAACAATATTTGTACATTATATTTTTAATTAACTATTATGTTTTCAACATCATGATGGGTTATGTGTTAGAACACAATTTTTCGTTAGCGAAGATATATAACGACCTATGTGCACATAAATACAAAGATATGAAAAGATCTAGCGAGGTTAGTTGATTCATTTTAGCTATTTGGTGAGCGGACCCTTAGCACTATATATTGGCTATTGGGTGAGAGGACCCTTAGCCCTTTTACATGGTTGTAGAGTGAGCAGACCTTAGCCACGAGACTTATACCGAGTAAGGCAAAGTCCTTGGTTTAAGACGAGTATGAGATTTGACTTGTTTGGTAAAGTTGACTCCTCAACTTGTACTATGGTTCTTTTAGTGTTACCCATATGGATTACTCTACTGATGACTAGACTTTTTAAACACCTTTATGTTTATGTACAATTTGGAGAAGATAAAGCATTTGACATTATAGTTTCACTTATAAACTTCATTTCTATCAATCAACATATTCTGATGTTATTTGAAAGTTTAAACATTCGAGCTATTACTTGTTTCCTTTTTTAGTTTACTTGGTTTATTATGCCCTCACTGAGTTTGTGTGACTTACCTCATTATATATTTTAACAAACTTGTAAGTTGTTGATTGAGTTAGCTGAAACTTTTTCATTCGAGGCTCAATTGATATCTTTGGTATGCCTCCAACTTATTTTGGTGGATACTTATTCTTTTTTATTCTAGAGTTTGCATTTGTAAGGTTGTTGATTTGGATTATCTTTTGTTTTAAAAGAACTTGATATATCTATTGTTAGCCAATGATGACATTTGAATATGAAATGAATATTTGGTTATATTCAAAATATATGATATATGTTGTATTTGAGAAATTATTAAAGTTACATAAGTAACTCTATTGAATTTTCGATAAAAAATTTGTGTATAATAAACATGTTTTTATGGAAATTTTGCTGTTTGAAAATTCTTCATTGTTGTCGGGTTGAAATAGATTTGGTACTTAATACATGCGTCAATCATGGCTCCTAAAGTGCGTCATGACAATTTACGAGGATACACTTTCTGTTATTAAGATAAGAGTATATTCATATCAGCTTTTGCGTTAACCGAGATTAAGTTTTTTCCTAAGTAATTTTTATGATACACCAGCATATTGACCTAGTGTATTTAAAAGAAAAATTCTTCTAGGCCAAATCCCGTTTAGTTTAATTGAGTTTAAACATTAAAGCTTACATTTATTTAAGACTTATATCCATTTTTCATCTTTCTTAATGGTGTCTTTGATTCTTTTTATTTATTTATTTATTGTTGAGTATGTTTGCTGGTTCAATACAAATGAAATGAGTAGGTTAAGAATGAGTGCAAATTACCAATGTATAACATACATATCTTACCTAACACATCATAGTTTTAGAATCCGTAGCTTAAATTATTGCTTGTACTGTTATGATTATAAAGGACGGACAAGTAAATAATTCACTAACATGAAAACCTATTCCTGTTTTTCTAAAAGGTTAAATTACTTAGTCAGTCCATGAACTTTTTGGAAAAATTCAAATAGGTTTTTATATTTTAAAAATTTGTAATTGGATCCCTACCGTCAGAAACTTATAACGATGCTCTAACGGTATGCTGTATTTAAGGACTCAATTATAATTTTTTGAAACTATAGGGACTCAATTATAATTTTTTGAAACTATAGGGACCCAATTACAAGCTTTGTAAATCCCTATAGTTTCAAAAAAATTTAATTAGGTTCTTGAATTTAGGTTACCGTTAACAATTTCTAACAGTGCTCTAATGGCAGGGATTAAATATATAAGGACCCAATTACAAATTTTTAAAATATAGGGACCTATTTAAATTTCTCCAAAAAGTTCAAGGACTAACAGTGTAATTTAACCTTTTAAAATTAATTTGAGTAAAACACATTTTCTTGTCTGATATAAAGCAAATTTGCAAAATAGCATCAAAATTTAGAATTACATGGAAGTTATTAAGTGAATGAACCTCCGAGTACAATCCTCATGAAACTCTTAATAGAATGTTGGATAGGTATGCGCCTTCTGGGTATGATGGCTCAATAGGATGATCACAAGCTGCTCCAGCTTGTCTTAGAACAGTGATTTTCCTCCCTGCCATAGATGCTGCACCCTAATAAAAGGAAAAGAATGGTAAAATTTCATTAAAAACTTGGAATAGGTATGTTTTGTTTTGGTTTATGGAAAGCAGGTTAGTCTTATTAGTAAAATGTCTACTCAATAAGCATATAGCCAGGCCTTACCAGCACAATATTGTGCACAGATAAATGTTTAATGGTCAAAAAACTTTCATATAATAGAGAATAGTAGTGAATACCCAAAATGGAGTGAAAATGAGAGAATTATACAAAACTTTTTCTTACCATTTTCATATAAAAAATAGTTTATATATATTTATAAAGAACAGCAAAACCATTTACTTTTTCTTACCACAGCAAAACCATACCTTGACCCCCCACACTCTAAGAAAGCAATAACTTCAGAAACCTCTGTAGCCTGTACCAGCTATCAGCTGAAAATTCCAGCCTCGTTTGCTCCAAAAACATCCTGTTACTACTACCTTAATCAATTAAATCCTTATATCATTTCTTTTCACTAATGAACCTTATGATTTTATCAGTGCAATGCATTGGATAATTCTCTGAGTTCCAGACCCAACGGTTGGCCATATTAATAAATAAACAGTGATATTACATTAAACAGTGATATTACATTAAACACATTATTTTATTATTAAGGATAATTGTTAGATACCAGGTTTGGGCCTCTGAATAGAGAATTGGTTACAATTGCTGATGTGGCCAGTTTGTTAGAGGAGAAAACGTAAATATAGGGAGCATGACAAGGGGGAAGCATGGAGCATTTTTCTGTTAAGGACCTTAGAGGTTGGGCAGAGGGAGAAATGTCTCTTCTCTGAGGAGCTTTTTGCTCTGGGGTTACAGGGGGTTTCCTTCTATAATACATCTAGTTTCCAATCAATAATACAGTTTCTGTTTTCCTTTAATTCGGGTTCCTATCAATTGGTCTGACCTGCCTGAATTTCAAGGGAGAGCCAATTACTGGAGATGGAGGACATGTGGCCCAAGAAGGTGAAGCTGCCGGATTTTATGGGGACAGATCCCGTTAGGTGGATTGCGAGAGCTGAAAGGTTCTTTGAGGAGCATGAAATTCACCCGTCTGATAAGCTGTAATGGGCATTCATGAGCATGGAAGGTGTGGCGATGTTTTGGTTTCAGAATTGGTGCCAAGAGGACCTCGATGCAGATTGGGAGTCATTTTCTCAGGCTATGATGAGAAGATTCAATTATGGTAGTAGAACTTTCGATGTTCTGGCTACCTTAGAACAAAACAACTGACGAGAGAAGGAATCACCCATTACTTTCATTCAGCAATCGATGGAAAAGATGGAGAAGAAACAGAGAATGGTAGTGGAGGATAAAGGGAGCAATCACCAAATTCTGGACGAAATGACAGAGAGATGAGAAATCAAAGGGTGGTGACTGGACCGGTTCTTGGTCCTTGAGGATTCCGGCCAGCCATGTGCCATTGTTGGGACCGTCAGATCAGAAATTGCATGCGTCATCAGTAGAGATCCAAGCTGTGGGAGAAACGGTTAACAAGGAATTGAGTATGGAGGGAAGAAAAACGAAGCAAGAGGCTGGGGTCGACCCACAACCTCCGCCAGAGCTGCCAGACGCTGACCTGTTTGCGACAGCCATTGGGTCGCTGTTAACAGACTCGCCAGGGACACGTACAACAGCAGATGTGAATGCGATCTGGTTGGAGAAGAAAGACAAAGGGGTGAGATTCAAATTTTACAAGGACTGTTTGCCCTTGCCAGAGAATTGCTTTAAAGATGCCATTCAAGATAATTACCAGAAAGATAACAAATTTAGTCCTGAACTCAATATTAGACAAATATCGAGGCCGCCTATCTCTGAGGATGCATATTTAACTAGGATGTCACATAATCAAGTTTCAACTTTAAGGCAGTTGAACTATACATATGTAAATGAACTTAGGGAGCCTACTGGCCATGCCTATCCTGTCATTAATATGATGCCATATTCAGCCCCAGCACAGTTTGTGCCATCCCAAGCTTCAAGGGATCAGCCTCATCCCCCAGCAAGTCCACTTACTGTGGAGGGTACTTGTGCAGCTGGGATGGGCAGCAGTTATACTCAACCACTGCCAGATCCTCGATATACACATCAGAATATCCTTAACCCGCAACCTAAATTTCATTCATCTGTGGTGAATAGGAACAACAGTCATACTCAGTCATTGCAAGATCCTCAACAAGCACATCAGAATATCCTACATCCACAACCTGAACTTCATTCATCCATGATGACTATGGGCAGCAGTCATGCTCAATCACTGCAAGATCCTCAACATACACATCAGAGTATTCTAAACCCACCACCTGATTTGCATTCCCCAGTGGTGAATGTGGCCAGCAGTCATGCCCAATTGTTGCGAGAACCTCAATATACACACCAGAATAGCCTAAACCTGCAACCTGACTTTTATTCCTCCATGGTGAATGTGGGCAGCAGTTATACTCGATCATTGCCAGAGCCTCAATACACACCAGAATATGCTAAATCTACAACCTGATTGTCACTCCTCCTTGGTGAATATGGGCCATGTCAATGTCATTAAGGAGTCGCATGCTTCATCATTATTAAATTATCCATGCATTCCTCTGTTTAAGAAACTATCCAATGGTTATGTAGAAGAAGTTCCAAATCCCATATGGAAATACCATAAATACATTCCATATTCAAAACCAACCAAGGGTCATGATCAGATTCAGATTTATGGTGCTGTAAAAGATCTTGATGATTGTTGTTTGAAGGCTCAACTTGCTAACTAAATACAATATAGAGCTCTTTTGGAAGGATGGACGCCTCACATGTGGGGCGAATATACAGGTGTATTGATTTGGAAGACACGAAATCCTTGGACTGGTCTGAGAGGTCAATTTTATGATCATCTACTTGACCAAACAGCAGGTTTCTATCCCAGTCGATGTGCTGCCACAGCCGAAACAAGTGATGACATACTTGAACTCATTCTAAGTCTTGACGACCTTGATGCACCTGAATGTAACCCAATAATTTTGAAGAAAATTGTAACTCTTGCTATGGACAGAAAGAATAGGGAAAAGGTTATGGCATCGGAACTGCTTTCTGCTCTTCATAGAGAGGACCTTTCAGCGGAGGATATAGTAAATGGTTTTGTCATGCTTCTGGAAATTGTAGAAGATACAACATTGGATATATTGGATGCTTCAAATGAGTTTGCTCTGGTTTTAGCTCAAGCTGTGTCTGCTGAAGTAGTGGCCCCTCTAAATTTGCAAGAAATTAACAGCACGTTGCCACCCAAATGCAGTGGGAGTGAAGTTGTGCGGGTGGCTCGATCGCTTGTAACCGACTCATCAAGCTCCCAACAGTGGGATCTTGGGGGAAAGACTACTATTGCACAAGGAGAGTTTTTGGGCAATTCTGTGGTTGGGCACAAGGCTTTTAACCTTCTGGGGTTTGTATTATAGTGGTGTTTTGCCCTTGCCATTGTTGCTGTCTTCCGTGTGTTGTAGCAGCTACTTTTTGCTGAGATTATTCATGTCCGGTTTTGCCAAAGTCAGTTTCCTTATCTCAGCCTTGGGGACAAGGCTGTTTTTTTAGCGGCAGGTAGTGTTAGATACCAGGTTTGGGCCTAGGCCCAACAAATGTGCTGAATAGAGAATTGGTTACAATTGCTGATGTGGCCAGTTGAGGAAACGTAGATATAGGGAGCATGACAAGAGGGAAGCATGAAGCATCTTTTCTGTTAAGGACCTTAAGGTTGGGCAGAGGGAGAAATGTCTCTTCTTTGAGGAGCTTTTTGCTCTGGGGTTACAGGGGGCTTCCTTCTGTAATACATCTAGTTTCCAATCAATAATACAGTTTCTGTTTTCCTTTAATTCGGGTTCCTATCAATAATCCACTGTTAAAGCAAGGACACAAAACTATGATTGTTAAACCTATCAGAAACTCTTTATAATAAAATAATGCTTGGGTGATAAATTTCAGAAAGACCTACAGCATATGGGTTAATACCTGAAGGATACGCAAGAATATTCCACTTTGGGTCACAGCTCCAGAACATGAACAAGTCATGAGAAGACCACCTCTTTTTGTCAGTTGCATGGCAAACGAATTCAAATTTCTGTACATTCCTGATGCACTATGTAGAACCTGTAACATAATGTTAATCCAACATTCGAAGATGGAATGCTGAAAGCTGAAAATGCATGGAAGTAACATTGGTACTGAAAAAATTTCAGAGACAACACCAGATACAACAATTTGCAAGATCTATGCTCATGTAATTGCTTTTAATTCGAAGTAAATTGAAGTAAAGCACTGGTTGCATAATTACATAGTTCAAGGCATTAAATATCTCAATGTGCAACAATGCCTCATAAAAGGTAACACCAAGCCTTTAATATCTCAATGAGCAACAATGCCTCATAAAAGGTAACACCAAGCCTTTAATCTTATCCTTGTTCCCCGATCATATTTCCTATGCAGTAAGCATATGCATGTGCAACACATGTAGAAGCAAGATCTGCTTGGCAATTTCCATTGATTACTGTTTCAAAATTAACTTCTCTTGAAAATGGGAGTGAAAATGCAATAATCATACAAAACTTATTACTTTAAATCTGAAAGAAATATGTTTCTTATTTTTTTCTTTTCAAGTTTTTGTTTCCCGAAAAAGAGTGTGGGTTTAAACTTCAATATTCAAACTAAGCAGTAAAAATGAAGACTAGTCATGTAAGTATCACTTCAAATCACAAAATTCATTAAGAAACATTTAAAATAAAAAAATCTTAAATAGAATGTAGTTAATCACTTCAAATGTAAACATTTTTATGATAGTTACATAAGACTTCATTTATGACCCAAAAAATTAGGTAAACAAGTAGGCACTAGATCCATTTATATGAAGCGATTCAAGAAATAGATCCAAAAGCAACTTATTAATCAAATACATTATGCTTCCAGATGATGCTTTAGAATTTTGTGCTATTTGATAATTGACAAAACTAATGACTTCATTTTTTACATCATAGAAGCGATTTGATCCCTCCTGTGGAGACATGCACACACACAAGCATACACAGTCACACACACACATACAAGTACAATCAAAATACCAATTTTTTAATGTTAATAATAAAGCATTATTGGACATACTAGGAAATTAAAAAAAAGGAAAAAAAATCATATGCTAAACCAGCAGCAAAGAAACCAGAATCCCAATTACTCTGATCCAGTTTTACTATGTTAGAAGACATGGCTCAAAATTTTCTTATACAGAGTCATTTTGGTTAAAGTTGGCTGCGAGTAATTTACATCCAATTCAAGAAGGAGGATTAGTATATTCCTATGGCTGCATCCACAAACATCTCATTCCGAAAAGGATTTAATTTTGATATGTCAGTGTAAAAGTTTTTTAGACTGTCATTCAATCATGTATTGACACATTATCAAAAAAGTTTAATTGTGACAAGAACTACTTGAAAAGTTGAACTTTTTAAATGACATGTTAACAAATAATTGGATAATAGTGTAAAAAACCTTACATTAACAGTAGATCAAAATTAAACTCTTCTAGAAAACCCAACCCAAGCTAAAAGCCTAAAACCATGTTGCTTCACTTTGGCCTCTAACTTTCTACATGAGTTAACTGAAGCCCAAGTGTCAAATTATATTGAAAGATAACTATATGTTCACTGCCATTATTGATACCTTTTTTGTTGGTGCCAGTTTAGGAGGATCAATGATGACAATATCCCAGGATTCATCTCTCGAGAGAGCACCCTTCATAAACTCAGTTGCATCTTCTCTCAAAAATGATATTCTTCCTGAATCCATGTTGTTAAGTACAACATTTTCTTTAGCAAGCTCCAGAGCTGGCAGTGATGTGTCAACGCCTAACAAAGTTGTAGAAATAATCAAACTTATTAAAATTAGTCTAGTAGTCTCTTGGGCCCAGAAAAAAATATATGATATAGATAAGTTAAACTATCCTTGTATATCTTCGTTTCTTGCAAAGAATTTTTTTAAAAGATCAAGTTATAATGTAATCTCAAGAAAATTCTCCATTGACCCCTGATGAACCTCAAAGCTACTTTTGAAGTATTTCAAGAGAAAAAATTCACCTCATTTTAAAATAATCCAATCAGCAGGATCATCGTTGCAGCAGATATAGAAATGAATTTAGTAATGAGTAATGCTGCGACTACAATAGTATAATCTAGATCATAAACAATGATAATTCACAAAGAACGAGGGAATTATCAACATATAATGTACCAGTGACATTTAGAGCACCTCCATGCACTGCATTTAGAGCAAAACCACCACTATAGCAACAAAGATCAAGAACCTTTTGACCATCTGAAATTCTTGATATAAACTGACGGTTCTCACGCTGATCTGCATAAAATCCCGTCTTCTGGCCCTTAGGTGAAATTGTGTATACAATTCCATTTTCCGTAATCTGACAGATTGGGACAACATGCCACAAAAATCTCATACTCGGTTAATTTCATATCGCCATTACTGTATTTCCAAAATCCCTACTACTTGATCATTGGGCTATATAAAACACCTCCCCCCCCTCCCCAAAACACACCAAGAAAAAAGTGAATAAATTGTTTGGTTTCATGAAAAATAAGCGGTGAAATATGCAGGTCCTATCCTATCATTTGGGATCTTTAGGTATGGAAACAATAGCACATAACTTTAGTTGGCAGATATATATGATGCAGATAAATGTAAGAATGATAGATTTAATTATTTTCATTCAAAAGAGAAATTCCAGAGTTTGTTTTCTATATAGACATAACAGTTACGATTAACCTAATTATGTCCAATTAAAACTTCTTTAGACATATTAAAAGGTAGAAAGGTTGGTTCAGCTTGTTTTCGACTTGCAGGTACGCTTACTGAGCATTTGTCACTTATTGCAGCTATTTATATTGTGCCGTGACATCAATGTGATAATAAACAAAAATTTCATGAAGAACATAATAAGGCTATTGTTTATACACAATACCTGCTCAATTATCAAGTGCACTGTCAGGCTTAGCCTTTGCATAAAAAATACCAAGCAGGATCACCTAAAAGAATAATTTGAAATTTTTATGAACAGCATTTTAATGGATTGCATACCTTTGTTCTTTCAGGACAAGTAGATGAATGCATTTCCTTTAAATCAGACACATTAACTCCATCTTCCTTTAAAATATCAACAGATGGCCTCCAATTTATATGATTGATATAGCTGATTTTACTGATGCATGCCTCTATCTCTGGTTTGTACTTCTCAACCCAAGCAGCAGATGATGCTACTACAGCTACATCTCCTAAGACGTCAATGATCAATCCTGATAATCTGCAGGGAACCAGTAAAATGCAATTCAAAATTATGCAAGCGACCTTCTTGGAGGCATTATCATTTAAATCAAAAAGAGTGGTTATCAGTGATCAGACCTACCTAATATAAGAAGCCCTTAAAGAAAAAGACATTCAAATAAAAAGAGATGTTCATATGGTGTATAACATATATCAGATATTTATAGTAGGGGATTAAATGAAAGGGGAAGTAAGGGAATATGGCATAAGGCAAATAACATGCCAAAGGAAGGGATTGGTTAGGTGTGAGCAACCAAAGGGAAGTTAGTTGGGATTCTGGACAGGTGGCAGTCTGTTAGTGGAGAGGGGACGGTTCTGGAATCTGATCTAAAGGGAGAGCGGCATGGCATAAGAAGAGGGGGGGAGAGGGAATGTAGGGGGAAGAGAAAATTTTTGAGTTGTTAGGAAGAGGAATTTCCTCTGGGTGGGCTCAGGATTCATCTTCCTGAGGGCTATATCTGGCTTTCTTTCTTTATTTCTGTTTTTGTTAGAAGCAAGGAGAGTGAATCTCCATTTGTAAGGAGAACTCCATTTCAGTATATTGAATCAGGTTCCTAACAACATTCAAATAAAAAGAGATGTTCATATGGTGTATAGCACATATCAGATATTAATATTATGTACTGTTAGTACAACGCTTCAAGGACATTCTTGTTAACAACTTTCTAAGATAACTTCAATATAATACTTTAATTTGCAACAAGATGGTTAGCTAAACTGGTGAATATTGGGAATGCATATATATTTTTTTAAATAGCTGGAAAGCATCATTGTTAAATGAAATATATTCCTTAATTCTAATACTCAAATAGACTAATCGTTTAGAGATGTGGGTACATTGAAGTTGACATACAGAAACAAAAAGAAGAAAAGTTCAACCCCTAACTCTCTCACCTGTCACCCTCACTATTGATTAGACGATATGCATTTGTATGGACCGAAGGAAGACCCAACCTTCTACGCAATTCAACAGCTGCATCAATTCTTGTTTCAAGCAGTTTCTCCATGTTCAATGCACATGATGAATCACTGCATCATCAAGAATTACAGATCACAGACCTGGCCAATGAGCTAAACAGAAACAGAAAGGAATAAATAATAATACATATTAACCTGATAGCTTCACCTTCAAGCTGCATGAGCCGAACACAGAACATAGAAACTGAGTTGAACAAGCCCCACCCTATTGGTTTCTCAGTCCCATCTGCTACCAGAACAATATCTCCAGTCTTAGGAGGTGGCCTCCCAATTATTCTATCAACAGCTCCACTGTACACCATTGGGTTCCCATCCTTAAAGAGTTGTGTCTTCCCTTTTTTCAGTACAACCTTTGCAACACCTACTAAACCCATACTATTCATAAAATAATTCAGTGAGTTTAAAAGAATACGACTTTCACATTTATCATGCAGCGTTCGAAATAATATATTGACTGTTGACTTAATGCCATCAGATTTGGCGATTAATAGAGTGATATTATAATGTAGAGCACAAGCAACTAATTTTGAGCAAAATAGCCACCGTCCAAAATTATTGCCATTGACATATGACATTTTGCTTGAAATGTGTTAGGCATAATGGCAGGGGCAATGATGAGGATGTCAAAAATATAACAAGCCTTGATCCATAAAACAGAGTCAGGGCTAAGAATATATTTAAATTAATTCATATGACTTCTTCAGCATAAGCCTTGGTCTCTAGTAAACATTCTCCACTTTCTCTTTCGAAACAGTTAGAATATCTCTGAATATCTTCAGAATATCTTAGCATATCTTCAGAATATCTTTATAATATATTGTGGAATCAATTAGTCCTCTAATTGAAGAAGCAATCTTAGGAGTTGTTTCCTAATTTCATTATGTTTCCTAACTTGTTTCCTTATTTAATTAAGGTTAAGAGTCTTATTGTCTTAATGGGCTTGGGCTTGTACTACTAGTATTACACTAGTACTTGACCTAATTATTAGAATAAATAGGGGTTAGTGTTTTGTATTTTACAACACATCAAATCAATCCAATCTCATATTATTCATTAGTATTTCTTCTCTCTATTACTCCTTCCCTACCTAAACCCTATAATTTCAACAGAAACTATACCTTTTCACAATCAATCACCCTGGCATAAAAACAAAATTGATATCTCTGAATCATTGCTTCTCATCTAAAGCCATGCTTAATCACTCTTTACAAAAGTTTCATATGACTCATAAACTTAAAGTCCAAGATAATTGTTATGCTTTTGGATCTATGATTGCCAGTATTACTACTATTAGAGTACTGTTTCACACATCTTGCAATTTTTTGCAATTTTTTAAATATTTGGTAACAGAATTAGTCAACTACTCCATGCCCATGTCGTCTATGCATTCCCAAACTCAATAAGAATCCAACAAGCAACAAAGCTTTTTCTATCTTCATCTTCATTCCTTTGCACCGCATGTTGTTTTTTTTTTTTTACTTTCAATTTAAATTCGAATGACCAACTACTATCATCGTCTTCAAAGTCTTCAAATGTAGAGGATGGAAAATCCGATGACATGTAACTAGAATCACTAGCATCGGGAGGAAGAGGATGCATGATTTGATAATGTTCATACAATGTCATCATAACACTTTTCAAGTTCATCACCATATTGTAAAGGTTGACAGCACAGAGCCAACTAAGGACAAAGTGGAATAAAATATTATCTTCTAAATAATGAAAAAAAACTTGCTTATTAACCCAGAAACATGATCAAAGTTACATTTTTAAATTAAAATGTAGTGTAATTTTAATTTAAAAATTCTCAAGAAATTAATTATCTAAAAATATTATAAAGTTATATAAGATTCTCAAAGTCACAATAAAAAGTGATTACACATCTTAAAATATTATTAAAAAAAAAACTTCAGTGGGTTGGGTTGGGTTTTGCGGATTTGCAGAGTCTCAACCCGCTACCCGACCCATACGTCATGGGTTTGACTATTTTAAACCCAACCCAACCTATAGACTCAAACCAACCCGTCAATTATGGGTTGGGTTGGGTAAAACCGTGCGGATTCGTGGGTCTACCCGACCCGTTGTCCACCCCTAATATGACTCATAAACTTAAAGTCCAAGATAATTGTTATGCTTTTGGATTTATGATTGCCAGTATTACTACTATTAGAGTACTGTTTAACACATCTTGCAATTTTTTAAATATTTGGTAACAGAATTAGTCAACTACTCCATGCCCATGTCGTCTATGCATTCCCAAACTCAATAAGAATCCAACAAGCAACAAAGCTTTTTCTATCTTCATCTTAACCAAACTTCCTCTTCTTATATAGTTAATGCACATATAAATTACGAACTTGGCATTCCTAACCTCAAGAGAAATGATCTTTCTGAAATTCAATGCATCCATTCAACAATATATCTTCATGTAAAAGTTTATGTCAGTGTGAGAGCTTCAACATAATTCATCTACAAATTTTTATGTTATACACCATCACTGCAGGCATACTAGCCAAAAAAAAAAAGATAAAAACTGAAACCACGTTGTCAACTCAATCTATTTACATTTCTTTAATTATAACAACACTTTCCAGTTGTTTTATTCTTAAAATAGGCTAAGATTTAAATAAATGTTTGTATGGAATATGCTATAGGACGTGAATGACCCTCGCTACAAATAGAGGGGAACCAAAACAAAAAAAAACTCAATTAACTATATAATGTTTCCTGTTCTTTATGAAGTTCAGTAGACCATATTTCCAAGTAAATTTCAGCTAAAATCAAACAGAATTAGCAAATGGGATCTCTTCCTACATGCAAATTTCAACAAACAATCACTTAAAAGGCATAAGAAAACAGAAAACAACGAATTATTATTTATTCCAGTTCCTAAAGCCGTTACAGAACTATAGTCCAACTCAACCTCCTGCATAAGTATAATAAGCTTAGAGGGGAGTCATGCAATTCAAATATTCTTCCTATGGGGATAAAGAAGTACCGCTAACTAATGAACAAATCCCAAATGCTATATATATATATGTGTGTGTGTGTGTGTGTGTGTGTGTGTGTTGCTGAAAGTAATGTACCCAAAGATACCCAAAAACAGTTAATTAAATCCCATGTTTAATATGGAGATATCTCTTTATTTTACAAAGGGGTAACAGAGAGGGAGACAGAGACAAAAGTGACACCTTTGGGTTGATTGTAGGAGATTTCTTGAAGGGTGGTTGTAGCTGGCAAAGAACAAATTGAGAGGGACTTCATGAGGAGCGTAGGAACCTGCTTCATTTTCTTTATCCGCGTGGTGTGTCTGCTGGGGATGAGGCTAGGCGAGAAGAGGTATTTGAATGTGAACTAACTGAAGAACTCTGTTTCGAGAATAAAGGGCAAGGAGAGAGAGAGATAGGATTGTTGGGCCAGGCTTTACCAATAATTCAGACCCAGACCCAGCCCAATTGCACTACAATATATTTTTCCAGTAAAATCATGAAAGATAAAAACAAAATGATAAGTGACTTATAATTAAGAGAATTATAAAAATGAATAAGGAATGATTATAAGTTACATGGTAATATTTTATTTTGTTTTTCTTTTTAAAATAAATTAAACGTTTACTTAAAATGAAAAATTACAATTTCCTTTCCTTCTCCTCAAAATTCTTTTATCTAAACATTCCTTTAAAAGACTGAGGTTATTACTAGATGAGCTCGAAGTTGGAAAAAATAAGGTTGAGTAATTTATTTACATCACGCAAAAGTGGCAGCATACCATAACTTGAATGTTGGTTTGTAAGACTTTACGTGAGTAAGTGCAGTTAGGAATTCACGTTTTTTATTTCGTTCAGTTTAAAATTCAGTCAGCATAAATAAATTAGTTCATGACATAAATTTAATAATGCATACATAACTTAAATTCAGTGTAGAAGCATCGTGTGTGATTTTAAAGTGGGATGCTAAAATTTTTGTATTGTGTGGAATTTGTCAATTTTGTTCTTTTGAAAAAACATACCACTTTTGTACATTTAAGTTGTAAACGTGTATAAATTTACAGAATTATGAAGCAAAAAAGGTTATTTAAACAAAAAATTATACAATTTAAAAATTTAAAATAAAAAATAATAACTTTTTCAGGAAAGCCCAATATATCAAAAAGCCATGTGAGAATTTTGGCATGAGGTTAAATGCACTTTCAACCTAAGTAAAAAGAATAAGTAATTTATTCACAATATTTGTTAGCACAATTGGTTGAACAGATTCAAATAAAATTGCCAATCCTTCATTTGCATGAGTTCAAAACTCTTTTGACCGCATTTTATTAACAGTGTTTTTTTTATTAAATTTTACTAAACATGGAAGCTAAATGCTAGTAAAATTAAATCAGATTCATATCAAACTCCTAATTTTAATATTATTATTTTTTTATTAAATTAATGAGGGTTGTAATTATAAGAAAAAAAATTTGTGTAGTTTTCAAAAATTTAATGATTGAGATTACTCTTTTTTTTTTTAAAGGATGATTGAGATTACTTAATTGTGCTTCTTTTATAGACTATTATTGTTACTCCGACATTCTTTTTACTGTGGGAAAACAAACAAGTATATGATTTTTCAGGTCACAAAATAACAGATCAGGATCATATATGAATCCAAGTCAACCTATAACCAATGTATGTAAAAATAATAAATATATGAAAAACACATAAAAGAAAATTAAATTTTAATGTGAAAATCCTCGCAAGTAAAGGGAAAAAGTAAGAGACAAAATTTGAAACATTATTCAACTATATCAAAAAAATAATTATAATATTGTCACAGTCAGAATCCTAATGGGATGACGAAAAAGTTATTTAAAGATAGAGCCCTTATTATTTTATTTTTGGTACTTGACTCTGCTGGAGCCAATGGTGCCCTTACTACTAGGGTGAAACTTAGGGGCAACCCCTAAAAGGGGTCTCAAGGGAGGGGAGATGGGAGAGGAGAGAAAGGAAGGAGAAAGGGATATGCATTCGCTAAAGATCGAACATTGCACCTGACACTAACATTAAATGTCCCTTATCAAATGAGTTAAGCTCACAGGACTCCATCAATATTTTATTGAGTAGGAAAAATAATTGATAAAACCCTTTTAAAAGATTTAAAATAAAAAAATAGTCTACAAATTAACTAAGGTTTGAGAGTCAATTATGCATAGGGAATGACAAAAACTGAACCCCACAGTACCCCTGATGCATCCTTCATAAAACAGTTACTCTAAGCTAGTTGTGCAAATTTAATAACCTAAATAATATTTGATTTACCTCTAAATAAATAGAAAACCAAGTAAAATAATTAAATTACAAATATTGACAAATTCAAATAAAAATTAAATTACACAATTTACAAATTTAAAGGAAAATAAACACACACACACATATATATATATTTACAGGTTTGTCTTACTATAAGTACTTACGTATCCCCCAAGTGTAACGAGAAAATCAAAGCTACGTAGTCTTTTTTAAAAAATTTATTGTGTAATGGTTGATCTAAAAATAATGATTACTTAATTTTATTAAAAAAATTATTATTTTGATATAAAAAAATTATTTAAATAAAGTGAGTAAATTTATTAACGAATTTTAAATGAAATGAAACATAGTACGCCATAGAGTCATCACAAAAAAAATTAGTTAGTGGATATTTAACTCCTCGAAACCTCTAAAAAATGCTTATTAATTTTATTTTAAAATAAAATAAGTCTTAATTGAGATTGAACATAGCATCAATCTACAAAATAACTCCAAAAGCATAGTAAATACTTGACCCATCAAGAGCATTAAATGAATAATGCACTATCTAAAAAATGTACAACAGGTAAAAGATGAAATGCCCAATGACAAAATTCATATAAACTCATAAGTCCGACAATCCATTTTTTAAATTAAAGATAAATTCATGACAATAATCGTAGATCAATAAGTAGACAGACAATCCAAATAATAAAAAAACAAATAGAACAAATCCATTCAAAATAGCACTGATTTCAGGCGCATAAAGATAGATTAAACTAAAAAGAAACTATGTTAAAATAAATTCAAATATTAAAGCAAAATTGCCAAAACAATGTTGATTGATTTAGTAGTTAGAAGGAAGCACATAAATTTTAAATGAGTACTACACTTCTCTCATACGTCGGAAAAAAAATTCAGCTAACGCTACAGTACTCCAAGTGATGAACAAATAATATATATTATTATTTTTTACCTTTTGAAAGGAAGGATTATCATGGCCAACAACAGCAACAAGGGTAAACTGAAGATTAAGAAACTGATATTGCTGACAGAGCCTACTCTCCACTTGCTTCATCTCACCCTCCTTCAGATGCAGCTCTTCCTGCCATTCTGCTGTCATTTTGTACCCGTCTTTTTTTTTTAATCTGTTAGTTCCTCATTGTTGTCTCCTCTTTAGGGATTTAAAAGAGTGAGCCATGGTTTTAAAATTGAGCTTCTGGGCCATTTTGAAGCTAGAGTCTTTGATCACTTATTTTATTTTATTTTTTAAAAAAATGGACTGTATTAAAATTAGGTCTTTTCATTCTATTTTATTATTTTATTTTCTTCATTTTATTGATTAATTAAAAAAATTCTTTTATTCACAATTTTATGTTTTTTTTTAATTTTTAAATGTGACCTGGACAAAATTAAGTGTTCATAAATATCCTCACCGTTCATTTTTAATATCTACAGTAATTTTTAGTGAGACCATTGCTACAGAAACTGCTTTCTTTCCTTAAGAATGGTATATGTCTTAATTACCTCTAATTAGTATTAGATAAATTTGGGAGTGAATGACAGAGTAAATGCATCGAATAATATTTTACATATAAATAGCTACAAACACTAATATGTATCAAAGAACATATATAGATAAGCTTCAAAACAACCAACATAACGAAACATCTATGTACATAATTGTAAACATATCTACTTACAATTAATTAAAGGTACCATATTCATACTTATACAACGCTTATAAAACCATGGAATCTTTGAAATCCAAGTTTATTTCTTATTCAAGCTAACCAATCATTTGAAATTTTGCAATTGGGATCATGCCATTTGGACTTTTAGAACTCCAGATATGCCAAAAACACTGCACCTACCTCAAGTTAGGTTGGCAGAACGTGTTTCCAAATTCAAACCAACTTGTAGCTTCATAATGATGCCTAAAACGACATCTATTGACTAAATGGTCTTTAGTGAAGTTGGAGATATGAGTCTTATCTTTCCAATGTCCAAGTTTCAGCCCAAGAGGAGGTCTATAGCTCATCATGTAGTCCAATATGTGTACACTGTCCAGATTTTCATGACAGCAAACCCACTCTGCATTGTAGGGATGTTTTGGATCCTTAGAAGTCCGATTCAGCTCTTGAGTTCTTCATGAAACTTGTATAGCCTTGTCTTAGCTTTCCAAAGACACCAAGATCACCTCAAATGGATCACCGAGTCCCAAGTTATGGCTTAACCAAGGAAAAAAGGTCAAAATGCATCAAAATCCGAAAATTATTCAATATTTGCATTAAAGCCCAATGAAGCCCAACAACATTAAACTCATCTAAAATACTAATATTGGGTACAATAAACATCTAATAAAGCCTAATACAAAGCTAACATAAGTGTCTCAAATTGATTAATCAAATTCCCCCACACTTAAGCTTTTGCACTCCTGGGTAAAATACATAAGAACAAAACTAAAGAAAAACAAGAAACATCATATTATTAGACTAAAAACATAAAAACTGATTATACCTAATCTAATCCATTTTCGTAGGAAAACACAATGGCACTTAGCATGTGTCACAAGCCTTTAAACTCATAGGTGTCCCTAGTGGACGAGTTATAGTCTCGTGAGGGTTTACCAGGATGATACCCACAAATATGTAATATTTTATTTAATCAATTCAACTAATTTTTAAATACAAGCATTGTATCAAATATAAACCATAATTAATAAGTCAAGTATGCTTAACAAAGAATAGTTGAATCAAACCAATTGAGAATAAAGTATAGCATAATCATGCTTTAATCAAAAATAGGCATGTTCAAATTGAGTAAAATTCCTCACAATTGATACTCAAATCACACAAGGTGTTTAGGTTAACTGTTTGCGCTCAACTCGGTCAAATTATGAAGGTATTTTACCATAGGCTTGCATATACATCAATTCTCCACTACTTATATCAAATATATTGCAAAAATCAAGAGGTCTTTCAAAAAGGTTGTAATGGAACTTATAAGGTGAAGGAAGGAAACAATATGGATAATAACAGGTTAAAACAAAAGAGAATAAAAGAGCATTGAGGAGTAACTCAAGTAGAAAGAATAAAATTTTTATCCAAAATCATAAAATGCTCATTCTCTTCACACATTCCTTCCTTTTTCTATTCTTTTATTTTTCTTTTTTTTCTTGTTTTTTGTTTTTTTTTGTACCAAGCATTTCGTATGAGCACACCAATTCCCCCACACTTAAATCATTGTAAGCAAAAGAACTCCTCAAATAAGAAAATCAATGCTCTCCCATTCCCTAAGGTAAGGTAAAACATGGTTTTCACTCAAAACTTGTAATGAGCTAAGAACAAAGAATAGACAAATAGGCTTAGAGGGAGTTAATATTTGGATAAATGCAAGGTAGGTTTATTTGGCCAAAGCAGTTAAGTCAAGAAAAAAAATGCCTCTATCATTTTTATGCAACATACAGACCAATGTAATCTCAAATCGATTCAATACAAGTTTTAGAAAATAAATTCATAATTGACATCACTCATGAAAGAAAATAAGCCAAGTGTAAGTATCAAACTTGGAAAAGCCCAAAACTCACAAAGGTATGGAACATTCACTCAATTCAACCATGCCTTCTTCCTAATATCTACAATCATATACACATGTATATCATGAAAATGATTCAACTATAAACTGTTTTGCATACTTTTATCATCAATTAAGCTCACATTCAGCACATGCTTATATCAAAACCAATTGAAAAGATCAAAATTGTGTGTGTGTGTGTGTGTGTTTTTTTTTTATAAATACATAAGAACAAAGATGATTTAAGACCTATTATGAAATGCAAGTTAAGATGCGTCTCAAGAGCAAAACTACTCCTTACTTTGCCATCATACATCTAATAAGTTAGTAACAATAAAGATTAGTCTGTTAGTTTTTTTTTTTTAAAACTAAACTATGTACATGGTAATGTCAACTATCCCTCCCCCCAACTAATTAAAGACATTGTCCTCAATGTCAAAATAAAGATAGGTATTGTCCTCAATGTCAAAATAAAGATAGGTAGAGTGTAGAAGGTCTTACCAGAAAACTGCAAATCGGGCCTGAAATAAGAAAAATTACAAAAAAAATCTAAAACCATAAGAGAAAACAAAAATTCACAAGGACAAAATCAAATCAAGTTTTTGCTGCTTGCTGCTGCTGCCTTGTTCCCAATTCAGTAGAGCCATTGCTGGATGACGTTGTGGTACAAATGCATGTAGTTGATCGAGCAATTGTTCAGGAGTTGCAGCAGTGACAAGAATTTGTCGTGTCGCTTGTGAGATGAACCTTTGTTCCACAGCATGATCAAGAAAACAAAACAAACTGTCATAAAAACCATTAACATTTAATATTCCTATGGGTTTTTGGTGAATGTTCAGTTGTGACCAGGATGCAATTTCGAAGATCTCTTCCAAAGTTCCAAAACCACCAGGTAGGGCAATAAAGACATCAGCATTTGCTATCATAATGTTCATGCGTTGGTGCATGCAAGATACCAATACTTCATCCCCTACTGTTTTTTCAGTGGGATTGCCAATAGCTAAAGGATTAGGAATGACACCAAAGACTTTACCACCACCTAAATGTGCAGCAGTGGCTACACAACCCATTAACCCAAGACTACCTCCTCCATAAACTAAATAGATTTCTCTCTCAGCTAGCACTCGACCAAGATGGTTTGCAATATTTACAAACTCTTTATCCTTTCCAGGATTAGATCCATAAAAGACACAAACACTCTTGATCCGACGAACTGAAGTGACTTCCATTTTCTCTTTTTTTTTTGTACTCTCACCTTATCAATGATCTGAAGAGAGCAAAGTGCATTATTTAAAGAATCAAAGCTCAAATGTAATAATTACACCTATAAAGGAGGGGTAGAACCGTGTGTCAGGTAAGTTTGAATATAAGCACAACAATGATAATAGCTATATGACAAGGATAAAAGACTAATCTATATGTGTCAGAAGAAGTTTGAAAATATGCAATGCATATTTCAAAAGAATACGGCTACTTTTGATTTGATTTTTTTTTTAATTTTTTTGATTTTTTTTTATTTTTTTTAATAAACAAGAAGAAAAACAAAAACAAAAACAAAAATAAAAATAATACTTACAGGAGGTGTGATTGTGGCTCACAAATTTCTCTGATTTTACGTCCAGTAACGGCTTGAATGCTCTCTATGGGCCAATGGTCGGCTTCCCATCCAATTTTCTTAAAAATTGGCAAACAGGGTCTTTTTGAGTCAGATTCCCGAGACTATAATGCTTATGTTCATCTTGGAATATTGGCCATAAATCGAGAAGTACTCTTTGCACATCTCCACTAGAATGTTATCTAAAGACTCCTTACTCATGCCATCCTTAATGAAGTCAATTTTATCAAGTCGATTTATAGACTTCATTCCAAGTGATCTGCATTTTGTGTTACAACTCCATCTTGCACATTTATAGCAGACTTGTAACCTTTTTGCTCTTCTCTTCTTTGCATATGAACTTTTGCTTAGCCCTAGCATATATGAAACAAGAACATCAGAAAATTCCCCTGTGATTCGGACCTTTGCTTCGATTATCCAGCGTATATTCGCAAGGATGCCTTTGTGCATAAGCATCCTTAACCTCTCAAACCTTGAACAATAAATGTTAGTTAAAACATTTTGAGGGAGCGAAGGGAATCGCTTGCGGAGGTTGACAAGCTGATTATCCATTTTGAAAGAAAGAAAGAAGAAAAACAAATTGAATAAAATTATATACAAATTTCAGTGTTTGTAGGTAACTGAAGGGACCGAAAAAGATTTTCACGGAGTACTGATCAATCAATTTGAGACACTTATGTTAGCTTTGTATTAGGCTTTATTAGATGTTTATTGTGCCCAATATTAGTATTTTAGATGAGTTTAATGTTGTTGGGCTTCATTGGGCTTTAATGCAAATATTGAATAATTTTTGGATTTTGATGCATTTTGACCTTTTTTCCTTGATTATGCCATAACTTGGGACTCGGTGATCCAATTGAGGTGATCTTTGTGTCTTTGGAAAGATAAGACAATGCTCTACAAGTTTCATGAAGAACTCAAGAGCTGAATCAGACTTCTAAGGTTCCAAAACATCATTGCAATGCAGACTGGGTTTACTGTCAGGAAAATCTGGGCAGTGTGCACATATTGGATTACATAGTGAGTTATAGGCCTCCTCTTGGGTTGAAACTTGGCCATTGGAAAGATAAGACCCATATCTCCAACTTCACTGAAGACCATTTTGTCAATAGATGTCGTTTTAGGTATGATAATGAAGATACAAGTTGGTTTGAATTTGGAAACACGTTCTACCAACCTAACTTGAGGTAAGTTCAGTGTTTTTGGAAACAACTGGCTACAACTTTCATGAAGACCTCAAAGCCAAAATGCACCGTCTAGGTGATGAAAATGAAGCTAGAAGTCAGATAAGAGTTGTTGACTAAAAGCCACCAACCATACACTAACCCACCTACCATGCACCAACCCACCAACCATGCATCAAGCTTCCATATTTGACAATTTCCATATTTTTATAGCTTGTATTCAGATTATGTACATGTACAAATTGGCTTCCAGGATTAGTATAAATAGAGCCAATCTCTTTGTATTAGATGGATTCAATTTTGAAGTAAGTTTGAAGAAAGTTTGAGTATTTGTGAGAGTTTTCTTTCTCTTCTTCTTCATTTTCTTTAGAATTTCGTTTTTGTTCTTTTATTTATGAGTTCTTCCTTCCCATCCATGGAAGGCTAGGCTCTCATAATCAATCCAAGGGATTAGCCATCTTGATGTTTAATTTGGAGATCTTGTTTCGCTTGTTCATATTGCTTAATTATTATTCAAGTTTCTCTTCTTCCTCTTTTGATTTTTATCTAGATTAAATTGCTTAATTTGATTTAGATGTTGATGTGATAATAGCTTTATTATCATGTATTCAAAAAGGATCACAAAGACTAAACAATATATCAAAGCTTTTTGATGGATTGTTTAGCTTGGTTAAATCCCCGATCTTAAGTTAATCTATGTTTGGATGGTGCTTACTTTATCTAACCTTGGTTAATTAAATCCTAGATGCTTATCTAGTAGAGGATTCTTGGATCATATTGAGGCGTCTTGATGTGATCTAAGGCCAAGAACACGGTTAGCAATTAAGTGAATTCCTTGTGATCAATGATGAGTTAAACTCAAGATCGGTAAATTTCCTTGGATAGGTTGCTTCTTTATATTTGTTTACAACTTTAAATATTGTACTTTTATTTTAATCTTATTAATCAACAACAAAACCCCCTTTTAATTGTCTTGATCTGATTAAATCTTTGTTCTTTTTGGATCCTTGAGAGACGATTCGGTTCATGCTCTATACTACAAATTGGTTTGTGAACCGATAATTTTTATTATTTGACGGGGTCTCGACAACCTCTTGTCAAGTACCGTTATCCACCATTTAACCGGTGAAAAAATCATCTGTCAACGAAAAATAAACAAAATTAAGACAAAAAAATCAAACTCTGATAGAGTTTCTCGCTTGGCACCGATTTTCTGTCTCGATTCCTGTGATTGCAAATAAGTCAAAGTTGAAAGATGAAAGAGTTAGAAAACTTGGGTTGCCTCCCAAGAAGCGCTACTTTTAATGTCCACAGCCAGCGTGATTGAAGATTTTGCACGAGCGATGGGTCCTCCCCAATAATGATTCAATCTCTAGCAATTGACATTAATCGTGGCTTGAGGCTTTTTTTTTTTCAACACAGTAGTGATCAATCATGGTAGAGGGCATCCTGCAGTTGAACTTCCTCCACCAGGTTCTCTTGAGCTCCTTCATAAAATTTTTTGAGGCGATGACCATTAACTTTGAACACTTTGTTGGTGGCTTCACTCTTAATTTCTACTGCACCATACGGGGACATCCCTATCGGTGTCTTGTAGGCAATTCGGTAAGCCCACAGAGCATCCTCAAGTCTCAGGCTCCAGTCCTTCCTATTAGGTTGGACTGTCTTCTCAAGTATGTGCTTGATCTCTTAATTTGAGACTTCGGCTTGCCCATTTGTTTGGGGGTGATAAGGTGTAGAAACCTTGTGCAAGACACTGTACTTTCTCATCAAAGCCTCTATTCTCCGGTTACAAAAGTGTGAACCCTGATCACTGATAATGGTCCTCGGGATTCCAAACCTGCAGAAAATCTGTGATCTAACAAAGTCCACAACAACTTTGGAATCATCAGTTCGAGTGGCTTTTGCCTCCACCCATTTAGACACATAATCAACAGCCAACAAAATATAAATAAAACCAAAGGAAACAAGGAAAGGGCCTATGAAATCAATACCCCAAACATCAAAGATCTCACAAGACAGCATAGGCTGCTGAGGCATCTCATTCCTATGTGAAATTGTCCCTGTTCTCTGGCACTGTTCACAAGAGTTACAAAACATATATGCATCATGAAATAGGGTAGGCCAATACAATCCAGAGTCCAAAACCTTCCTAGCTGTACGTTGGGAGCCAAAGTGCCCACCACATGCAAATGTATGACAAGCTAAGAATAGAATGAAACTCATGATCAGAGACACATATTCTAATAATCTGGTCACTACAAAGCTTCCACAGATAAGGATCATCCCATACATAGTACTTAGACTTACTTTTCAATTTATTAGATTGAGCTCTAGTAAAATATGCAGGAAGAACACCAACAACCAAAAAATTAACCATATCTGCAAACCAAGGGGAGGTGTTCTTACTTTGCAGCTGCAGAAGCTGCTCATCTGGGAATGAGTCCTGTACAAGGAAGGGATCTGAAGCCCTTTCAATGCGGCTCAACTGATCTGCCACTAGATTTTCTGCTCCACTCTTGTCACGGATCTCTATATGAAACTCTTGGAGCAGTAACATCCACCTTATTAGTCGGGGCTTTGCCTCTGGCTTCTTCAAAAGAAACTTAAGAGCTGTATGATCAGTAAACACAACAACCTTAGAGCCAAGCAAATATGATCTAAACTTATCCAAAGCAAAAACAATGGCTAAAAGCTCTTTTTCGGTTGTGGTATAGTTGGCTTGAGCAGCATCCAGAGTTCTGGAAGCATATTATATCATATGAGAAGCTCTCCCCACTCTCTGTGCCAAGACTGCTCCTACTGCATAGTTAGAAGCATCACACATTAACTCAAATGGCAATGTCCAGTCAAGTGGCTGGATGATAGGGGTACTAGTTAAGGCCTGCTTCAAGTGGTTGAAAGCTGCCTTGCACTTGTCATCAAAATTGAACTCCACATCTTTCTGCAGTAAGTGGGAAAGTGGAAGAGCAATCTTGCTGAAATCGGCAATGAAGCGCCTATAGAAACCTGCATGACCAAGAAAAGAACGCACTTCCCGCACGCATGTGAGGTAAGATAAACAAGTAATTATACCTCAATGCCCTTACTGGATACTACGTGGCCTAAAACTATACCCTGTTCTACCATAAAATGGCATTTCTCAAAATTTAGCACAAGGTTAGTCTCAATGCATCTATGCAGCACCCTAGATAAGCTAGCTAAACATGAATCAAAAGAAGAACCATAGACAGTGAAGTCATCCATAAACACCTCCATGCACTCCTCTAAGAAATCAGAAAATATGCTCATCATGCACCGTTTGAAGGTACCAGGGGCATTGCAGAGGCCGAAGGGCATCCGTCTGTAAGCAAAGGTGCCGAAGGGACATGTAAATGTGGTCTTCTCTTGATCCTCTGGTGCAATGTGGATTTGGAAGTATCCAATGTAGCCATCCAAAAAGCAATAATGGGAATTACCAGCCAACCGTTCCAACATTTGATCAATGAACGGAATGGGGTAATGATCCTTCCGAGTGGCTTGGTTGAGACGTCTGTAGTCAATGCAAACTCTCCAACTATTCTGCACTCGGGTTGGAATGAGCTCATTCTTCTGGTTGGCCACAACAGTCACTCCGGATTTCTTTGGAACTACTTGCACCGGGCTCACCCACTTGCTGTCAGAGATGGGATAGATAATGCCAGCCTGCAGTAGCTTGGTCACCTCTTTTTTCACCACATCTAGGATGAGAGGATTCAGTCTCCTCTGGGGTTGTCTCACTGGTTTAGTTTCCTCCTCAAGTAATATCCTGTGCATGCATGTGGAGGGGTTGATACCAGGGATGTCTGCAAGTGTCCAACCAATTGCCCTTTTGTGTTGCTTCAAGACTTCCAATAATTTGGTTTCTTGCTCAGGTTGGAGGTGTTTGGCCACTATCACCGGGAGCTTCTCATCCTCTTCCAAGAATGCATACTTCAAATGCTCGGGCAGGGACTTAAGTTCAATGGATGGTGGTTGCTGGACTGACAGTACTAGTTTTGGAACTGAAACTAAATCGGCTAAATTCTCAGTAGTTGCACCTGTACCTGCAAGCTATGCACAATCTTGCAAAACAACATCATCATATCCTATGGAATCAAAAGAATCACACTTAGCAGCAGGATGAATGACAACATCATTAATAACAGTATCATTGCCATTAATAACAGAAACAGAGTCATCAATGTCAGCAGAATTAACAACAGCACATGATAAGTATGTAGAAATCTCAAGACAAAGCCGCACACACATTGCAGTGGGTTTACAACCAAAAGGTCCGAAGCATGCAGAACAAGTATCGCAAGCTATGCTATCAGTGTATCCTACAATTTCTGGGAACTCTGCCAACATATCAGCATGCATATCATCAACTAGTAAATCAATGACATCAAAATGAAAGATAGAATGATCCTCTAAAGGGTATTTCATGGCATCAAAAATGTTAAACTGAATGATATCATCACCAAATTCCATGGAAAGGGTACCAGCATGCACATCAATATTAGTTTTAGCAGTTTTCAAAAATGGCCTACCTAAGATCAATGGGGGTGGGGAAGAGGCAAATTCATCTTCCATATTCAACACATAAAAATCAGCTGGGAATATTAAATTATTTACCTGAACCAGAACATCTTCCAACACTCCTGCAGGTTGAGCAGTACTCCGATTTGCTAATTGAATGACAATGCCGGTGGGTTTTAGCTTTCTCATATGCAAGGAAGTGTAAACTGACTTTGGCATTACATTGATGGAGGCTCCCAAGTCTAGCAAGGCATGAGTGAACTGTTGGTGCCCTATGGTGCAAGGGATGGTAAAAGTGCCTGGGTCTTTGCATTTGGGATGCAGGTTAGGCTGAATCAAAGCAGAGACATTCCTCCCCATACTCACTTTTTCAGTGCCCTTTAGCTTTCTCTTATGGGTACATCTCTTTCAAGAACTTGGCATACTTTGGGATTTGTTTAATTGCCTCCAAGAGAGGTATATTCACCTCAACCTTCTGAAAAGTCTCCATAATTTCCTTATCCAAGTCAGTTTCAACCATATGCCTCGGCTATATCATTCGGTTTGGAAAAGGAAGAGGAATGTTGCAAGCTGACTTTTGTGGATGTTCACTTTTTTGCTTTACTGAATTTTCTGTCAACTGCTGGTTTGATCTGGTTTTCTACTTGGATGTTGTAGGATCATTTGTTGCTGAATCAAGCTCTGACATTCGAATTTGTTGCAGCATCTTGTTTTTCTGGTTCAATGGTAGAATCTGGAATTATCTGCTGTACTGGTCCATTGATTTGCCTACCACTGCGCAAAGCTATAGCACTAACATTGCCTCTAGGGTTTGGAGTGGTTTAAGAGGGTAATTGGCCAGAACCTTGTGACTTTAATTCATGAATAGATGTGGCAAGTTGGCCAATTTGAGTCTCCAAGTTCTGAATGGTGGTTTCAGTTCTCTGTTGAAACTGGACGTTATTATTGGCCAACTGTTTCACCAAATCATCCAATGAGGGCTCAGATTTTGTGGCTACAGGACCTTGCTGCTGGAATGGTGGTCTACTTGGTCCAAAGATGTGGCTGAAACTGATTTGTCCTTGCTTGGTGCTGGAATGGTGGTCTATACTGGTTTGGTGGCTGCTGATTTGATGCATTCCCATATCTCAGATTGGGATGGTCCCTCCAGTTAGGGTTGTAAGTAAGTGTTGGAGAATTGATCATCTTTCTGTTGTTGCTGCTGATGGAATTGTGGCTTCCCAGGAAATATACCAAATTGCGACCCGCATTGGTCTTGAAACTCAGAATCATCTTGCAATGTGGGGCACGCATCTGTGGGATGAGAGGAACTAGAACATATGCTACAAACTCTTGCAGCCACAGGTGTTTGATGTTGTCCCATGGCTAATTGCCTCACCAAGGAGGTTAACTCATCAATTCGGTGCTCCATCCTCTGTTGGTTAGTATGGGAAACATGAACCTTATTGACTCCTCTGGTTGAGGTAATGACCCTAGTGCCAAACTGTTGGGCGTTGGCAGCTGACAAGAGGTTGTCGAGACCCCATCAAATAATAAAAATTACCGGTTCGCAAACTAATTTGTAGTATAGAGCATGAACCGAATCGTCTCTCAAGGATCCAAAAAGAACAAAGATTTAATCAGATCAAGATAATTAAAAGGGGGGTTTTGTTGTTGATTAACAATATTGATAAAAATACAAGACTTAAAGTTGAAAACAAATATAAAGAAACAACCAATCCAAGGAAATTTACCGATCTTGAGTTTAACTCATCATTGATCACAAGGAATTCACTTAATTACTAATCGTGTTCTTGGCCTTAGATCATATCAAGACGCCTCAACATAATCCAAGAATCCTCTACTAGATAAGCATCTAGGATTTAATTAACCAAGGTTAGATAAAGTAAGCACCATCCAAACATAGATTAACTTAAGATCTAGAATTTAACCAAACTAAACAATCTATCAAAAAGCTTTAATATATTGTTTAATCTTTATGATCCTCTTTGAATACATGATAATAAAGCTATTACCACATCAACATCTAAATCAAATTAAGCAATTTAATCTAGATAAAAATCAAAAGAGGAAGAAGAGAAACTTGAATAACAATTAAGCAATATGAACAAGCGAAACAAGATCTCCAAATTAAACATCAAGATGGCTAATCCCTTGGATTGATTATGAGAGCCTAGCCTTCCATGGATGGGAAGGAAGAACTCAGAAATAAAATAACAAAAACGAAATTCTAAAGAAAATAAAGAAGAAGAGAAAGAAAACTCTCACAAATACTTAAACTTTCTTCAAACTTACTTCAAAATTGAATTCATCTAATACAAAGAGGTTGGGTCTATTTATACTAATCCTAGAAGCCAATTTGTACATGTATCTGAATACAAGCTATAAGAATATGAAAATTGTCAAAAATGGAAGCTTGATGCATGGTTGGTGGGTTGGTGCATGGTAGGTGGGTTGGTGGCTTTTAGTCAACAACTCTTATCCGACTTCTGGCTTGAAATTCATCACCTAGACGGTGCATTTTGGCTTGGATGTCTTCATCAAAGTTGTAGCCAGTTGTCTCCTTGAAAATCTCCAATTTGAATCATGTCATTTGGACTTTTAGAACTCCAGAAATGCCAAAAACACAGCACCTACCTCAAGTTAGGTTGGAAGAACGTGTTTCCAAATTCAGACCAACTTGTAGCTTCAGAAGCATGCCTAAAACGACATCTATTGACAAAATGGTCTTCAGTGAAGTTGGAGATATGGGTCTTATCTTTCAAATGACCAAGTTTCAGCCCAAGAGGAGGCCTATAACCCACTATATAGTCCAATATGTGCATACTGCCCAGATGGTTCCGTGACAGCAAACTCACTCTGTATTGCAAGGCTATTTTGGGCCCTTAGAAGTCCGATCCAGCTCTTGAGTTCTTCATGAAACTTGTAGATCATTGTCTTAGCTTTCCAAAGACACCAAGATCACCTCAATTGGATCACCGAGTCCCAAGTTATGACCTAACCAAGGAAGAAAGGTCAAAATGCATCAAAATCCGAAAATTATTCAATATTTGCATTAAAGCCCAATGAAGCCCAACAACATTAAACTCATCTAAAGTACTAATATTGGGCACAATAAACATCTAATGAAGCCTAATACAAAGCTAATATAAGTGTCTCAAATTGATTGATCAAATTCCCCACACTTAAGCTTTTGCACTCCTGGGCAAAATACATAAAAAACAAAACTAAAGAAAAACAAGAAACATCATATTATTAAACTAAAAACATAAAAAACTGATTATACCTAATCTAATCCATTTTCGTAGGAAAACACGATGGCACTTAGCATGTGCCACAAGCCTTTAAACCCCTAGGTGTCCCTAGTGGACGAGTTATAGTCTCGTGAGGGTTTACCAGGATGACACCCACAAACATGTAATATTTTATTTAATCAATTCAACTAATTTTTAAATACAAGAGGATTATGAGTAACCACAATTTCAAGGATTCCAAACATTCATGAAGTGATATGCCTTTACATCCCAAATTAACAAGTAAGGTGAATTCAAGTAGAATCATGGATCAAGCATGATAGAATCTCACAAGATACACTCTCAATCTCTCAAGTGATTAGGTTTGTGTTTACACTCAAATCAACTCATGAAAAATTGCACTACCATAAGCTTGCTTATCTTCTACTTCTCCACTACTCAAAACACATGCACACACAAATCAAGAGGACTTTATTCAAGGTTGTAATTGGGTCAAGGTAAGGGAAGGGAACAATATGGATATACACAAGTTAAAACCAAAGTGAATAAAAGAGCAAGGGGGAGGAACTCAAGTAACAACCATAAAAATTTACCCCAAACCATAAAATGCATATTCTCTTAACACATTCCTTCATTTTTCTATTCTTTTCTTTTACAACCTTTTGGCTTTATTCTTTTTTTTTTCTTTTCTTTCATTTCTTCTATTTTTTTTTCACTTGTTCTTTCTTTTGCACAAAACATTTTGCATAAACATCCCCCCACACTGAAACCATAGCTTGTCCTCAAGCAAAAAGAGCTCCTCCAATAAGAAAACCAATGCTCTCCTATTCACTAAGGTGAGGTAAAACATGAATTTTTTATTTTTTTTTTACTCAAGGCTTGTAATGAGCTAAGAACAAGAATGGGCAATTACGCTCAAAGGGGGTTAACAATGGAATAAATGCAAGGTAGACTATTTGGATAAAGTAGCTAATTCAAGAAAAATGCATCAATCAAGTTCATGCATGCATATGAAAATGTAGCCTAAAAAAGAATCAAAGCAAGTTCTAGAGTGACAAAATCCATGAGTGAAACTCACATAAGAAAGGAAGAAAATGACATAGATGCAACATCCATTCATCAATAAGTTCAAAATCTCACAAGGTATGGATGCATCTACCAAACTTAATCCACTAATCCAAAATCCAACACTAAGCATGTGAAATTCAAGGGGAAAGACAATTCATTCATTTATGTTAGGAAACTTGAACTCATGACTTTCATAATTCTTAAAACATGATTGGAAAGGACTAAACACACGAAAATCGCACCTCTTTTTTTTTTCAAAACAAAAATTTAAATAGAAAACATAAACAACAAATAAAACAGAAACATAAATGAAATACAGCAAACAGAATCAAAACAGAGACAACAAACAAAAAAAATGATAGCAACATAAAAGAGTAAACGATACTTGATAAAATAAAAATAGAAATAGGATTGAAAATAGTAGCAAAACAGTAAAAACAAAAAGAAAACAACTAGAAAAATGAAATAAAAGTGTGGAAAGAAAACTCCCTATGGATAGCAGAAGTAACAAAATCCCGGCGGCCACACCATAGCCAGTGTAATGGATCACAACATCCAGAATCAGAGGGTTTAATCTCCTCGGGGGCTGCTTTATTGGCTTAACTCCATCTTCAAGTAAAATCCTACGCATGCATATGGAAGGGCTAACGCTAGGAATGTCTGCAAGTATGATGGCTCTTTGATTCTCCTTTAAAATTTGCAGCAACTTCTCCTCCTCATCAGTAAGGAGGTTCTTAGCCACAATAAACTCCAATTTTGGTGGCTTCACTACTTCTGCAGATTGAATTGCTGCATAATTTGCTGAAAAAGATTCATCATGTCTCAAAAAGGCAGCAATCTCAGCACATGCATTACACAACATATCACCATCACAACCAGTACAACAAACAGAATCATCAAAATCAGTAAAACTAGCAAATTCATCACACAAATCATCAATTGGTTTTTTCTCATCAATGATCTCATGTTTTGCAGAATCAGATTTCTGCATCTGTTGCTTGCTCAACTGACTCAATGAAGATGTAAGTTGACCAACTTGGGTCTTCACGTTTTGTACTATAGCATCAGTTCTCTGCTGGAATTGGATGTTGTTCTGAGCAAATTGTTTCACCAAATCCTCTAGTGTAGGCTCAGATTCCATGCCTATTGGGGCTTGCTGCTGTTGCTGCATATGCTGCTGGTATAGATTGATTGGTTCAACATAAGGTTCGAACCAAGGATGATCTCCCCAATCATGGTTATATGTGGTAGAATAAGGATCATATCCAAGTCAGGTATTGTGGTTCACCAAGAAATACACCTGTTGCATCAACAGAATGGTTATGAAATACAGAACCATCATATTGTAGTGTGGTGCAAGCATATGTAGGATGATAAGAACTACAACATATACTACAAAATCTTGCAGGTTCTTGCACAGGTAAGTGATGTTGTTCCACTGCCAACTGCCCCACCAGATAAGCCAGCTCATCAAGTTTATGCTTCATCAGATTAGAGATCAAACACAAAAACACAAAATCACAAAAACAAGTCTAAATATACACACAAAATAATTACAGAAAACATATCTACAGATTTTCAAAAATTATGGGACTACCACAGAGTGAAATCTACACAAAAATTCTATCTAACAGAATAATAAAAAATTTTAAAAAATTGAACAAGTGGTCTAAACGATGGAATTTGGCAAAAATAAGGGTGACCTCACTACAAGTAGTGAGCCTTTCTCAAAATAACGGTTTCCATTAGTGTACCAAAATTCAGATCAATCAGAGATGCCCGAACCGAAATTCTTGACACAATGCCCTTTATCCAATTTAAGCCGAATTCCACTTGAAAATGCTTAAAAAAAAAACAAACACATTTGTTAGAGTTAGATGAGATCTTGAAATGATCAAATAGTTGCCTTGGATCCCCGGCAGCGGCGCCAAATTTGACAAGAGGTTGTCGAGACCCCGTCAAATAATAAAAATTACCAGTTCGCAAACTAATTTGTAGTATAGAGCATGAACCGAATCGTCTCTCAAGGATCCAAAAAGAACAAAGATTTAATCAGATCAAGATAATTAAAAGGGGGGTTTTGTTGTTGATTAACAATATTGATAAAAATACAAGACTTAAAGTTGAAAACAAATATAAAGAAACAACCAATCCAAGGAAATTTACCGATCTTGAGTTTAACTCATCATTGATCACAAGGAATTCACTTAATTGCTAATCGTGTTCTTGGCCTTAGATCATATCAAGACGCCTCAACATAATCCAAGAATCCTCTACTAGATAAGCATCTAGGATTTAATTAACCAAGGTTAGATAAAGTAAGCACCATCCAAACATATATTAACTTAAGATCTAGAATTTAACCAAGCTAAACAATCTATCAAAAAGCTTTAATATATTGTTTAATCTTTATGATCCTCTTTGAATACATGATAATAAAGCTATTACCACATCAACATCTAAATCAAATTAAGCAATTTAATCTAGATAAAAATCAAAAAGAGGAAGAAGAGAAACTTGAATAACAATTAAGCAATATGAACAAGCGAAACAAGATCTCCAAATTAAACATCAAGATGGCTAATCCCTTGGATTGATTATGAGAGCCTAGCCTTCCATGGATGGGAAGGAAGAACTCAGAAATAAAATAACAAAAACGAAATTCTAAAGAAAATAAAGAAGAAGAGAAAGAAAACTCTCACAAATACTTAAACTTTCTTCAAACTTACTTCAAAATTGAATTCATCTAATACAAAGAGGTTGGGTCTATTTATACTAATCCTAGAAGCCAATTTGTACATGTATCTGAATACAAGCTATAAGAATATGAAAATTGTCAAAAATGGAAGCTTGATGCATGGTTGGTGGGTTGGTGCATGGTAGGTGGGTTGGTGGCTTTTAGTCAACAACTCTTATCCGACTTCTGGCTTGAAATTCATCACCTAGACGGTGCATTTTGGCTTGGATGTCTTCATCAAAGTTGTAGCCAGTTGTCTCCTTGAAAATCTCCAATTTGAATCATGTCATTTGGACTTTTAGAACTCCAGAAATGCCAAAAACACAGCACCTACCTCAAGTTAGGTTGGAAGAACGTGTTTCCAAATTCAGACCAACTTGTAGCTTCAGAAGCATGCCTAAAACGACATCTATTGACAAAATGGTCTTCAGTGAAGTTGGAGATATGGGTCTTATCTTTCAAATGACCAAGTTTCAGCCCAAGAGGAGGCCTATAACCCACTATATAGTCCAATATGTGCATACTGCCCAGATGGTTCCGTGACAGCAAACTCACTCTGTATTGCAAGGCTATTTTGGGCCCTTAGAAGTCCGATCCAGCTCTTGAGTTCTTCATGAAACTTGTAGATCATTGTCTTAGCTTTCCAAAGACACCAAGATCACCTCAATTGGATCACCGAGTCCCAAGTTATGACCTAACCAAGGAAGAAAGGTCAAAATGCATCAAAATCCGAAAATTATTCAATATTTGCATTAAAGCCCAATGAAGCCCAACAACATTAAACTCATCTAAAGTACTAATATTGGGCACAATAAACATCTAATGAAGCCTAATACAAAGCTAATATAAGTGTCTCAAATTGATTGATCAAATTCCCCACACTTAAGCTTTTGCACTCCTGGGCAAAATACATAAAAAACAAAACTAAAGAAAAACAAGAAACATCATATTATTAAACTAAAAACATAAAAAACTGATTATACCTAATCTAATCCATTTTCGTAGGAAAACACGATGGCACTTAGCATGTGCCACAAGCCTTTAAACCCCTAGGTGTCCCTAGTGGACGAGTTATAGTCTCGTGAGGGTTTACCAGGATGACACCCACAAACATGTAATATTTTATTTAATCAATTCAACTAATTTTTAAATACAAGAGGATTATGAGTAACCACAATTTCAAGGATTCCAAACATTCATGAAGTGATATGCCTTTACATCCCAAATTAACAAGTAAGGTGAATTCAAGTAGAATCATGGATCAAGCATGATAGAATCTCACAAGATACACTCTCAATCTCTCAAGTGATTAGGTTTGTGTTTACACTCAAATCAACTCATGAAAAATTGCACTACCATAAGCTTGCTTATCTTCTACTTCTCCACTACTCAAAACACATGCACACACAAATCAAGAGGACTTTATTCAAGGTTGTAATTGGGTCAAGGTAAGGAAGGGAACAATATGGATATACACAAGTTAAAACCAAAGTGAATAAAAGAGCAAGGGGGAGGAACTCAAGTAACAACCATAAAAATTTACCCCAAACCATAAAATGCATATTCTCCTAACACATTCCTTCATTTTTCTATTCTTTTCTTTTACAACCTTTTGGCTTTATTCTTTTTTTTTTCTTTTCTTTCATTTCTTCTATTTTTTTTTCACTTGTTCTTTCTTTTGCACAAAACATTTTGCATAAACATCCCCCCACACTGAAACCATAGCTTGTCCTCAAGCAAAAAGAGCTCCTCCAATAAGAAAACCAATGCTCTCCTATTCACTAAGGTGAGGTAAAACATGAATTTTTTATTTTTTTTTTACTCAAGGCTTGTAATGAGCTAAGAACAAGAATGGGCAATTACACTCAAAGGGGGTTAACAATGGAATAAATGCAAGGTAGACTATTTGGATAAAGTAGCTAATTCAAGAAAAATGCATCAATCAAGTTCATGCATGCATATGAAAATGTAGCCTAAAAAAGAATCAAAGCAAGTTCTAGAGTGACAAAATCCATGAGTGAAACTCACATAAGAAAGGAAGAAAATGACATAGATGCAACATCCATTCATCAATAAGTTCAAAATCTCACAAGGTATGGATGCATCTACCAAACTTAATCCACTAATCCAAAATCCAACACTAAGCATGTGAAATTCAAGGGGAAAGACAATTCATTCATTTATGTTAGGAAACTTGAACTCATGACTTTCATAATTCTTAAAACATGATTGGAAAGGACTAAACACACGAAAATCGCACCTCTTTTTTTTTTCAAAACAAAAATTTAAATAGAAAACATAAACAACAAATAAAACAGAAAACAGAAATGAAATACAGCAAACAGAATCAAAACAGAGACAACAAACAAAAAAAATGATAGCAATGAGAAAGAGTAAACGATAATGATAAAATAAAAATAGAAATAGGATTGAAAATAGTAGCAAAACAGTAAAAACAAAAAGAAAACAACTAGAAAAATGAAATAAAAGTGTGGAAAGAAAACTCCCTATGGATAGCAGAAGTAACAAAATCCCGGCCACACCATAGCCGATGTAATGGATCACAACATCCGAGAATCGTAGGGTTTAATCTCCTCGAAATTTGCTTTATTGGCTTAACTCCATCTTCAAGTAAAATCCTACGCATGCATATGGAAGGGCTAACGCTAGGAATGTCCGCAAGTATGATGGCTCTTTGATTCTCCTTTAAAATTTGCGACAACTTCTCCTCCTCATCGGTAAGGAGGTTCTTAGCCACAATAAACTCCAATTTTGGTGGCTTCACTACTTCTGATTGAATTCTTTGCATAATTTGCTTTGAAAAAGATTCATCATGTCTCAAAAAGGCAGCAATCTCAGCACATGCATTACACAACATATCACCATCACAACCAGTACAACAAACAGAATCATCAAAATCAGTAAAACTAGCAAATTCATCACACAAATCATCAATTGGTTTTTTCTCATCAATGATCTCATGTTTTGCAGAATCAGATTTCTGCATCTGTTGCTTGCTCAACTGACTCAATGAAGATGTAAGTTGACCAACTTGGGTCTTCACGTTTTTGTACTATAGCATCGAGTTCTCTGAATTGGATGTTGTTCAGCAAATTGTTTCACCAAATCCTCTAGTGTAGGCTCGTATTCCATGCCTATTGGGGCTTCTTCTTTATTCTTTGCATAGTATAGATTGATTGGTTCAACATAAGGTTCGAACCAAGGATGATCTCCCCAATCATGGTTATATGTGGTAGAATAAGGATCATATCCAAGCTGTGGGTATTGTGGTTCACCAAGAAATACACCTGTTGCATCAACAGAATGGTTATGAAATACAGAACCATCATATTGTAGTGTGGTGCAAGCATATGTAGGATGATAAGAACTACAACATATACTACAAAATCTTGCAGGTTCTTGCACAGGTAAGTGATGTTGTTCCACTGCCAACTGCCCCACCAGATAAGCCAGCTCATCAAGTTTATGCTTCATCAGATTAGAGATCAAACACAAAAACACAAAATCACAAAAACAAGTCTAAATATACACACAAAATAATTACAGAAAACATATCTACAGATTTTCAAAAATTATGGGACTACCACAGAGTGAAATCTACACAAAAATTCTATCTAACAGAATAATAAAAAATTTTAAAAAATTGAAAAAGTGGTATAAACGATGGAATTTGGCAAAAATAAGGGTGACCTCACTAAAATTAGTGAGCCTTTCTCAAAATAACGATTTCCATTAGTGTACCAAAATTCAGATCAATCAGAGATGCCCGAACCGAAATTCTTGACACAATGCCCTTTATCCAATTTAAGCCGAATTCCACTTGAAAATGCTTAAAAAAAAAACAAACACATTTGTTAGAGTTAGATGAGATCTTGAAATGATCAAATAGTTGCCTTGGATCCCCGGCAACTGCGCCAAATTTGACAAGAGGTTGTCGAGACCCCGTCAAATAATAAAAATTACCTGTTCGCAAACTAATTTGTAGTATAGAGCATGAACCGAATCGTCTCTCAAGGATCCAAAAAGAACAAAGATTTAATCAGATCAAGATAATTAAAAGGGGGGTTTTGTTGTTGATTAACAATATTGATAAAAATACAAGACTTAAAGTTGAAAACAAATATAAAGAAACAACCAATCCAAGGAAATTTACCGATCTTGAGTTTAACTCATCATTGATCACAAGGAATTCACTTAATTGCTAATCGTGTTCTTGGCCTTAGATCATATCAAGACGCCTCAACATAATCCAAGAATCCTCTACTAGATAAGCATCTAGGATTTAATTAACCAAGGTTAGATAAAGTAAGCACCATCCAAACATATATTAACTTAAGATCTAGAATTTAACCAAGCTAAACAATCTATCAAAAAGCTTTAATATATTGTTTAATCTTTATGATCCTCTTTGAATACATGATAATAAAGCTATTACCACATCAACATCTAAATCAAATTAAGCAATTTAATCTAGATAAAAATCAAAAGAGGAAGAAGAGAAACTTGAATAACAATTAAGCAATATGAACAAGCGAAACAAGATCTCCAAATTAAACATCAAGATGGCTAATCCCTTGGATTGATTATGAGAGCCTAGCCTTCCATGGATGGGAAGGAAGAACTCAGAAATAAAATAACAAAAACGAAATTCTAAAGAAAATAAAGAAGAAGAGAAAGAAAACTCTCACAAATACTTAAACTTTCTTCAAACTTACTTCAAAATTGAATTCATCTAATACAAAGAGGTTGGGTCTATTTATACTAATCCTAGAAGCCAATTTGTACATGTATCTGAATACAAGCTATAAGAATATGAAAATTGTCAAAAATGGAAGCTTGATGCATGGTTGGTGGGTTGGTGCATGGTAGGTGGGTTGGTGGCTTTTAGTCAACAACTCTTATCCGACTTCTGGCTTGAAATTCATCACCTAGACGGTGCATTTTGGCTTGGATGTCTTCATCAAAGTTGTAGCCAGTTGTCTCCTTGAAAATCTCCAATTTGAATCATGTCATTTGGACTTTTAGAACTCCAGAAATGCCAAAAACACAGCACCTACCTCAAGTTAGGTTGGAAGAACGTGTTTCCAAATTCAGACCAACTTGTAGCTTCAGAAGCATGCCTAAAACGACATCTATTGACAAAATGGTCTTCAGTGAAGTTGGAGATATGGGTCTTATCTTTCAAATGACCAAGTTTCAGCCCAAGAGGAGGCCTATAACCCACTATATAGTCCAATATGTGCATACTGCCCAGATGGTTCCGTGACAGCAAACTCACTCTGTATTGCAAGGCTATTTTGGGCCCTTAGAAGTCCGATCCAGCTCTTGAGTTCTTCATGAAACTTGTAGATCATTGTCTTAGCTTTCCAAAGACACCAAGATCACCTCAATTGGATCACCGAGTCCCAAGTTATGACCTAACCAAGGAAGAAAGGTCAAAATGCATCAAAATCCGAAAATTATTCAATATTTGCATTAAAGCCCAATGAAGCCCAACAACATTAAACTCATCTAAAGTACTAATATTGGGCACAATAAACATCTAATGAAGCCTAATACAAAGCTAATATAAGTGTCTCAAATTGATTGATCAAATTCGTCCACACTTAAGCTTTTGCACTCCTGGGCAAAACACATAAAAACAAAACTAAAGAAAAACAAGAAACATCATATTATTAAACTAAAAACATAAAAAACTGATTATACCTAATCTAATCCATTTTCGTAGGAAAACACGATGGCACTTAGCATGTGCCACAAGCCTTTAAACCCCTAGGTGTCCCTAGTGGACGAGTTATAGTCTCGTGAGGGTTTACCAGGATGACACCCACAAACATGTAATATTTTATTTAATCAATTCAACTAATTTTTAAATACAAGAGGATTATGAGTAACCACAATTTCAAGGATTCCAAACATTCATGAAGTGATATGCCTTTACATCCCAAATTAACAAGTAAGGTGAATTCAAGTAGAATCATGGATCAAGCATGATAGAATCTCACAAGATACACTCTCAATCTCTCAAGTGATTAGGTTTGTGTTTACACTCAAATCAACTCATGAAAAATTGCACTACCATAAGCTTGCTTATCTTCTACTTCTCCACTACTCAAAACACATGCACACACAAATCAAGAGGACTTTATTCAAGGTTGTAATTGGGTCAAGGTAAGGGAAGGGAACAATATGGATATACACAAGTTAAAACCAAAGTGAATAAAAGAGCAAGGGGGAGGAACTCAAGTAACAACCATAAAAATTTACCCCAAACCATAAAATGCATATTCTCCTAACACATTCCTTCATTTTTCTATTCTTTTCTTTTACAACCTTTTGGCTTTATTCTTTTTTTTTTCTTTTCTTTCATTTCTTCTATTTTTTTTTCACTTGTTCTTTCTTTTGCACAAAACATTTTGCATAAACATCCCCCCACACTGAAACCATAGCTTGTCCTCAAGCAAAAAGAGCTCCTCCAATAAGAAAACCAATGCTCTCCTATTCACTAAGGTGAGGTAAAACATGAATTTTTTATTTTTTTTTTACTCAAGGCTTGTAATGAGCTAAGAACAAGAATGGGCAATTACGCTCAAAGGGGGTTAACAATGGAATAAATGCAAGGTAGACTATTTGGATAAAGTAGCTAATTCAAGAAAAATGCATCAATCAAGTTCATGCATGCATATGAAAATGTAGCCTAAAAAAGAATCAAAGCAAGTTCTAGAGTGACAAAATCCATGAGTGAAACTCACATAAGAAAGGAAGAAAATGACATAGATGCAACATCCATTCATCAATAAGTTCAAAATCTCACAAGGTATGGATGCATCTACCAAACTTAATCCACTAATCCAAAATCCAACACTAAGCATGTGAAATTCAAGGGGAAAGACAATTCATTCATTTATGTTAGGAAACTTGAACTCATGACTTTCATAATTCTTAAAACATGATTGGAAAGGACTAAACACACGAAAATCGCACCTCTTTTTTTTTTCAAAACAAAAATTTAAATAGAAAACATAAACAACAAATAAAACAGAAAACAGAAATGAAATACAGCAAACAGAATCAAAACAGAGACAACAAACAAAAAAAATGATAGCAACAGAAAAGAGTAAACAGTAACAGTAAAATAAAAATAGAAATAGGATTGAAAATAGTAGCAAAACAGTAAAAACAAAAAGAAAACAACTAGAAAAATGAAATAAAAGTGTGGAAAGAAAACTCCCTATGGATAGCAGAAGTAACAAAATCCCGGCGGCCACACCATAGCCAGTGTAATGGATCACAACATCCAGAATCAGAGGGTTTAATCTCCTCGGGGGCTGCTTTATTGGCTTAACTCCATCTTCAAGTAAAATCCTACGCATGCATATGGAAGGGCTAACGCTAGGAATGTCTGCAAGTATGATGGCTCTTTGATTCTCCTTTAAAATTTGCAGCAACTTCTCCTCCTCATCAGTAAGGAGGTTCTTAGCCACAATAAACTCCAATTTTGGTGGCTTCACTACTTCTGCAGATTGAATTGCTGCATAATTTCTTTGAAAAGATTCATCATGTCTCAAAAAGGCAGCAATCTCAGCACATGCATTACACAACATATCACCATCACAACCAGTACAACAAACAGAATCATCAAAATCAGTAAAACTAGCAAATTCATCACACAAATCATCAATTGGTTTTTTCTCATCAATGATCTCATGTTTTGCAGAATCAGATTTCTGCATCTGTTGCTTGCTCAACTGACTCAATGAAGATGTAAGTTGACCAACTTGGGTTTTCACGTTTTGTACTATAGCATCGATTCTTGGAATTGGATGTTGTTCTGAGCAAATTGTTTCACCAAATCCTCTAGTGTAGGCTCAGATTCCATGCCTATTGGGGCTTGCTGCTGTTGCTGCATATGCTGCTGGTATAGATTGATTGGTTCAACATAAGGTTCGAACCAAGGATGATCTCCCCAATCATGGTTATATGTGGTAGAATAAGGATCATATCCAAGCTGTGGGTATTGTGGTTCACCAAGAAATACACCTGTTGCATCAACAGAATGGTTATGAAATACAGAACCATCATATTGTAGTGTGGTGCAAGCATATGTAGGATGATAAGAACTACAACATATACTACAAAATCTTGCAGGTTCTTGCACAGGTAAGTGATGTTGTTCCACCCCACCAGATAAGCCAGCTCATCAAGTTTATGCTTCATCAGATTAGAGATCAAACACAAAAACACAAAATCACAAAAACAAGTCTAAATATACACACAAAATAATTACAGAAAACATATCTACAGATTTTCAAAAATTATGGGACTACCACAGAGTGAAATCTACACAAAAATTCTATCTAACAGAATAATAAAAAATTTTAAAAAATTGAACAAGTGGTCTAAACGATGGAATTTGGCAAAAATAAGGGTGACCTCACTACAAGTAGTGAGCCTTTCTCAAAATAACGGTTTCCATTAGTGTACCAAAATTCAGATCAATCAGAGATGCCCGAACCGAAATTCTTGACACAATGCCCTTTATCCAATTTAAGCCGAATTCCACTTGAAAATGCTTAAAAAAAAAAACAAACACATTTGTTAGAGTTAGATGAGATCTTGAAATGATCAAATAGTTGCCTTGGATCCCCGGCAGCGGCGCCAAATTTGACAAGAGGTTGTCGAGACCCCGTCAAATAATAAAAATTACCGGTTCGCAAACTAATTTGTAGTATAGAGCATGAACCGAATCGTCTCTCAAGGATCCAAAAAGAACAAAGATTTAATCAGATCAAGATAATTAAAAGGGGGGTTTTGTTGTTGATTAACAATATTGATAAAAATACAAGACTTAAAGTTGAAAACAAATATAAAGAAACAACCAATCCAAGGAAATTTACCGATCTTGAGTTTAACTCATCATTGATCACAAGGAATTCACTTAATTGCTAATCGTGTTCTTGGCCTTAGATCATATCAAGACGCCTCAACATAATCCAAGAATCCTCTACTAGATAAGCATCTAGGATTTAATTAACCAAGGTTAGATAAAGTAAGCACCATCCAAACATATATTAACTTAAGATCTAGAATTTAACCAAGCTAAACAATCTATCAAAAAGCTTTAATATATTGTTTAATCTTTATGATCCTCTTTGAATACATGATAATAAAGCTATTACCACATCAACATCTAAATCAAATTAAGCAATTTAATCTAGATAAAAATCAAAAGAGGAAGAAGAGAAACTTGAATAACAATTAAGCAATATGAACAAGCGAAACAAGATCTCCAAATTAAACATCAAGATGGCTAATCCCTTGGATTGATTATGAGAGCCTAGCCTTCCATGGATGGGAAGGAAGAACTCAGAAATAAAATAACAAAAACGAAATTCTAAAGAAAATAAAGAAGAAGAGAAAGAAAACTCTCACAAATACTTAAACTTTCTTCAAACTTACTTCAAAATTGAATTCATCTAATACAAAGAGGTTGGGTCTATTTATACTAATCCTAGAAGCCAATTTGTACATGTATCTGAATACAAGCTATAAGAATATGAAAATTGTCAAAAATGGAAGCTTGATGCATGGTTGGTGGGTTGGTGCATGGTAGGTGGGTTGGTGGCTTTTAGTCAACAACTCTTATCCGACTTCTGGCTTGAAATTCATCACCTAGACGGTGCATTTTGGCTTGGATGTCTTCATCAAAGTTGTAGCCAGTTGTCTCCTTGAAAATCTCCAATTTGAATCATGTCATTTGGACTTTTAGAACTCCAGAAATGCCAAAAACACAGCACCTACCTCAAGTTAGGTTGGAAGAACGTGTTTCCAAATTCAGACCAACTTGTAGCTTCAGAAGCATGCCTAAAACGACATCTATTGACAAAATGGTCTTCAGTGAAGTTGGAGATATGGGTCTTATCTTTCAAATGACCAAGTTTCAGCCCAAGAGGAGGCCTATAACCCACTATATAGTCCAATATGTGCATACTGCCCAGATGGTTCCGTGACAGCAAACTCACTCTGTATTGCAAGGCTATTTTGGGCCCTTAGAAGTCCGATCCAGCTCTTGAGTTCTTCATGAAACTTGTAGATCATTGTCTTAGCTTTCCAAAGACACCAAGATCACCTCAATTGGATCACCGAGTCCCAAGTTATGACCTAACCAAGGAAGAAAGGTCAAAATGCATCAAAATCCGAAAATTATTCAATATTTGCATTAAAGCCTAATGAAGCCCAACAACATTAAACTCATCTAAAGTACTAATATTGGGCACAATAAACATCTAATGAAGCCTAATACAAAGCTAATATAAGTGTCTCAAATTGATTGATCAGCAGCCATATTGGCAATTAAATCCCTAGCAGCAGCAGGAGTTTTGTCAACCAGGGCACCTCCACTAGCAGCATCAATCATGCTTCTGTCCATAGGTAGCAAGCCTTCATAGTAATATTGAATCAGTAATTGGTCACTGATTTGATGATGAGGACAGCTCGCACATAGCTTTTTGAACCTCTCCCAGTATTCATGCAATGTCTCCCCAGTCATCTGCCTTATGCCACATATGTCCTTTTGGATTGCAGCAGCTCTTAAGGCAGGGAAGAGTTTCTCCAGAAACAGCCACTTCATGTCATTCCAGGATGCTATAGAGGCTAGTTGAAGGTAATATAACCAGTCCTTGGCTGCACCATCCAGTGAAAATGGAAATGCTCACAACTTGATGTGATCTTCAGCTATTCCATGAGGTTTCATAGTTGAGTAGACAACATGAAATTCCTTCAAGTGCTTATGTGGATCCTCACCTGCCAGACCATGAAACTTGGGCAACAAGTGTATTAATCCAGATTTAAGCTCAAAATCAACATGAAGGTCAGGATATTGGATGCACAAAGGCTGATATGCAACATCAGGTGCAGCAAGTTCTTTCAAAGTTCTATTATTATTATCAGCCATAGTAAAATCTGCAGACTTAGTATCCGACACTGAAGTACTAACAGAAGCAGACTCAACAGGATTAGAAGAGTCAACAAGATTAGGTGCAATGTCAAGTTCAAGTCCAATTCCAGAAGTAATTCTATTAGCTCTATGAATGCTACTACCAGTCCTATGAATTCTGTGAAGTGTATGAAATGTTCTATCAATTTCAGGATCAAATGAATGCAAGGTACCAGGATCAGACCTAGTCATACAGCATGCAGTTCATAAGAAGATATTAGAAAAGCAATAACAACAAAAACACTAAAAATTTCTAAAACAAATACTCCAAAAAAAAATAAACAAAAATAAAAACAGTATCAAATGAATTTTAAAAATTATGGAACCACCACAGGATAAAATCTACACAAAAATGTTATCCAACAAAATAATAAAAAATCTTAAAAAATTGAAAAGTGGTCTAAACGATGGAATTTGGATAAAATAAGGGTGACCTCACTATAAATAGTGAGCCTTTCTCAGAATAATATTTTCCATTTGTGTACTAAAATTCAGATCAATCAGAGATACTTTACCGAACCGAAATTCTTGACACAATGTCCTTTATCCAATTTCAGCCGAATTTCACTTGAAAAAGCTTCAAAAACAAAACAAACACATTTGTTAAAGTTATATGGGATCTTGAAATGATTAAATAGTTGCCTTAGATCCCCGGCAACGGCGCCAAATTTGACAAGAGGTTGTTGATACCCCGTCAAATAATAATAATTACCGGTTCACAAACTAGTTTGTAGTATAGAGAATAAACCGAATCGTCTCTCAAGGATCCAAAAACAAAGATTTCATTAGATCAAAATAATTAGAAAATGGGGTTTTGTTGTTGATTAACAAGATTAATAAAAGTATGAGACTTAAAGTTGTAAACAAATCTAAAGAAACAACCAATCCAAGGAAATTTACCGATCTTGACTTTAACTCGTCATTGATCACAAGGAATTCACTTAATTGCTAACCATGTTCTTCGCCTTAGATCACATCAAGAAGCCTTAACATGATCCAAGAATTCTCTACTAGATAAGCATCTAGGATTTGATTAACCAAGGTTAGATAAAGTAAGCACCATCCAACATAGATTAACTTAAGATCTAGAATTTAACCAAGCTAAACAATCTATCAAAAAGCTTTAATATATTGTTTAATCTTTGTGATCCTCTTTGAATACATGATAATAAAGCTATTATCACATCAACATCTAAATCAAATTAAGCAATTTAATCTAGATAAAAATCAAAAGAGGAAGAAGAGAAACCTGAATAACAATTAAGCAATATGAACAAGCGAAACAAGATCTCCAAATTAAACATCAAGATGGCTAATCCCTTGGATTGATTATGAGAGCCTAGCCTTCCATGGATGGGAAGGAAGAACTCATAAATAAAAGAACAAAAACGAAATTCTAAAGAGAATGGAGAAGAAGAGAAAGAAAACTCTCACAAATACTCAAACTTTCTTGAAACTTACTTCAATTTTACTTAAAATTGAATTCTATAATACAAAGAGATTGGCTCTATTTATACTAATCCTACAAGCCAATTTGTACATGTACATAATCTAAATACAGCCTATAAAAATATGGAAATTGTCAAATATGGAAGCTTGATGCATGGTTGGTGGGTTGGTGCATGGTAGGTGGGTTGGTGTATGGTTGGTGGCTTTTAGTCAACAACTCTTATCCGACTTCTGGCTTTATTTTCATCACCTAGACGGTGCATTTTGGCTTTGAGGTCTTCATGAAAGTTGTAGCCAGTTGAAGCCCAACAACATTAAACTCATCTAAAATACTAATATTGGGCACAATAAACATCTAATAAAGCCTAATACAAAGCTAATATAAGTGTCTCAAATTGATTGATCAAAATCCTGACCATTAAACATATTCAACAATTCCTTGACATTGTTAATTACCTCAAGATTTTATACCTCAAGATTTTATGCCACAAGTTGCAAGATATATAAGCCATCTGTTAAAAAATGCTCAAGAAGAAAACTCCTTGGAGTTCAGAACAAACAATGGCAGTGAAAGCTTTGAAGAAAATTGCACAAAATCCTTCTCCTCTTATGATCTTTAGCTCTTGAAAAATGATTCTGTAAATTAATGCAAGTGATCAATTTTGAGGTACAATCTTAATTGAAGATCTAGATGGAAAACAATATTATTGTGGACATGCCAGTAGATAATTCAAAGAAACTGAAATGCATTATCATTCTACTTATAAAGAAGCCCTGACAGTCAAATATGGAATTCAAAAGTTTGATTTCTATGCAAGAGGATTTCATTTTGAAGTTCATAAGGATAATGCCTCTTTTCCAAAAATGTTTGAATTCAAAAACAAAATACCTCATGATCCTTTAACTTTTCGACTCAAAGATTGGTTTTCAAGATATGACTTTTCTATCAAAAGTATCAAATGAACTAATAATCTAATTTCAGATATACTTTCAATACCACAGTCATTGAAAATCATCACCTCCACCAATTAATCCTTGTGGCACTACCTGTTCCTGAAACAACCACAATCCAACAGCATTTTTCTCCAAATCTTGATCCTTCACTCACACCTAATCAAATCAAAAAGCATGCGAACACTCATCTTTTTATTATCTCGCCCTAGTTTTACAAAGACAAGGCAATCAATTTGTAAAACTCTTTTTAACCCAGATACACATTTTGTAGTCCAAATTCATCTTCATCCCGAAAATCATTTTCTTAAAGAAGATTTTTGCTATCTTTGCTGTTGATCAATCAATTTGAGACACTTATGTTAGCTTTGTATTAGGCTTTATTAGATGTTTATTGTGCCCAATATTAGTATTTTAGATGAGTTTAATGTTGTTGGGCTTCATTGGGTTTTAATGTAAATATTGGATAATTTTCGGATTTTGATGCATTTTGACCTTTCTTCCATGGTTAGGCCATAAGTTGGTTTGAATTTGGAAACACGTTCTGCCAACCTAACATGAGGTAGGTTCAGTGTTTTTGGCATATCTGAAGTTCTAAACGTCCAAATGGCATGATTCAAATTGCAAAATTTCAAGGAGACAACTGGCTACAACTTTCATGAAGACTTCAAAGCCAAAATGCACCGTCTAGGTGATGAAAATAAAGCCAGAAGTCGGATAAGAGTTGTTGACTAAAAGCCACCAACCATACACCAACCCACCTACCATGCACCAACCCACCAACCATGCATCAAGCTTCCATATTTGACAATTTCCATATTTTTATAGGTTGTATTCAGATTATGTACATGTACAAATTGGCTTGTAGGATTAGTATAAATAGAGTCAATCTCTTTGTATTATAGAATTCAATTTTAAGTAAATTTGAAGTAAGTTTCAAGAAAGTTTGAGTATTTGTGAGAGTTTTCTTTCTCTTCTTCTCCATTCTCTTTAGAATTTCGTTTTTGTTCTTTTATTTCTGAGTTCTTCCTTCCCATCCATGGAAGGCTAGGCTCTCATAATCAATCCAAGGGATTAGCCATCTTGATGTTTAATTTGGAGATCTTGTTTCGCTTGTTCATATTGCTTAATTGTTATTCAAGTTTCTATTCTTCCTCTTTTAATTTTGATCTAGATTGAATTGCTTAATTTGATTTGGATGTCTATGTGATAATAGCTTTATTATCATGTATTCAAGAAGATCATATAGAATAAACAATTTATTAAAGCTTTTTGATGGATTGTTTAACTTGGTTAAATTCTTGATCTGAAGTTAATCTATGTTTGGATGGTGCTTACTTTGTCTAACCTTGGTTAATTAAATCCTAGATGCTTATCTAGTAGAGGATTCTTAGATTATGTTGAGGCGTCTTGATATGATCTAAGGCCAAGAACATGGTTGATCAATCAATTTGAGACACTTATGTTAGCTTTGTATTAGGCATTATTAGATGTTTATTATGCCCAATATTAGTATTTTAGATAAGTTTAATGTTGTTGGGCTTCATTGGGTTTTAATGTAAATATTGGATAATTTTTGGATTTTGATGCATTTTGACCTTTCTTCCTTGGTTAGGCCATAACTTGGGACTCGGTGATCCAATTGAGGTGTTCTTGGTGTCTTTGGAAAGATAAGACAAGGATCTACAAGTTTCATGAAGAATTAAAGAGCTGGATCGGACTTCTAAGGGCCCAAAATAGCCTTGCAATACAGAGTGAGTTTGCTGTCACGGAACCATCTAGGCAGTATGCACATATTGGACTATATAGTGGGTTATAGACCTCCTCTTAGGCTGAAACTTGGTCATTTGAAAGATAAGACCCATATCTCCAACTTCACTGAAGACCATTTTGTCAATAGATGTCGTTTTAGGCATGCTTCTGAAGCTACAAGTTGGTTTGAATTTGGAAACACGTTCTTCCAACCTAACTTGAGGTAGGTGCAGTGTTTTTATCATTTCTGGAGTTCTAAAAGTCGAAATGACATGCTTCAAATTGGAGATTTTCAAGGAGACAACTGGCTACAACTTTCATGAAGACATCTAAGCCAAAATGCACCGTCTAGGTGATGAATTTGAAGCCAGAAGTCGGATAAGAGTTGTTGACTTAAAGCCACCAACCATACACTAACCCACCAACCATGCATCAAGCTTCCATTTTTGACAATTTTCATATTTTTATAGCTTGTATTCAGATTATGTACATGTACAAATTGGCTTCTAGGATTAGTATAAATAGAGTCAATCTCTTTGTATTATGGAATTCAATTTTGAAGTAAGTTTGAAGAAAGTTTGAGTATTTGTGAGAGTTTTCTTTCTCTTCTTCTTCATTTTCTTTAGAATTTCGTTTTTGTTCTTTTATTTCTGAGTTCTTCCTGTTAGCCAAGGGCAACCATCACACAAGAGGGGGGTGAATTGAGTGATGACAAATTTTAATTCAAACTTAAGCAATTGTGCATTTTGATGCACTCAATCAATATATGCAGCGGAATAAATACATTAAACACATATCATGCTTGGAGACAATCAAGAACATTAACTTCACATTCAAAACATTATGCTAATCACATTAAAGTTATATAATAATATTAATCATAATGTGATTAGTCAAGAACAATCAATATCATTGATACAAATATTCTAGATTGCTCAAATGCAACTTTAATGAGTGTAAAAACAAGCAAACAAGCTAAACATTAAGTTCTAATGATCAAGACAACAAGCTCACAAGATTATGCAGTAAATTTATAATTATAGCTGCAGAACATGTATAGAAAGCAAGAATATCAAGTGAAAGTCTTTGTAATGTTAAGAGAGTAAGGGATAAGAGAGAGTGCAAACAATATTTTCTTGGTTCAATCACTTCTTGTGATCTACATCCAGCCCCAAGATCATCCACTTGAGGTTTCCACTATTCTTCAAGCTTGTAACTTAGGTGCTTGAGAAACCTTTACAAAAACAGCACTCCTCACACTTTGGGATCCTCCACCCTTATGCTTGAGCCTCTTTCTTTTCTCTTCAAGGGAAGTCTACCCTTGAACTCTCTTGAGGATTATCCACCCTCTTACAAGTATATATGATTGATAGAAAATGATAAACTCTCTCAAAGAGTAGATAATACAACTTGAAGAACTAATGGATAGAGGGATTATGAAAATGAAGAGCTCAAATGTTGATTTTGATAGAAAATGATCAAATCCTCATAATGATTTGCAAATGGGTGTTCATCAACTTGTTAATGCTTCAATCTTAGCATATATTAATAGCCCAAGTGATAAAATAGCCGTTGGTGGTGTTTAGGAATGATTAATTTCGAAATCTAGCCGTTTATAGCCGTTACAGGCATTTCTGGCACGTTGTAGTCGACTACAGATAACTTGTAGTCGACTACGATTCCTCTCTGGAATGTAGGTTTTGAATTTTAACACTATGTAGTCGACTACACAACCTTGTAGTCGACTACAATCCATTCATGGAATGTAGTTTTCGAGTTTTAACACTTTGTAGTCGACTACAGATACCTTGTAGTCGACTACCATTCATCTCTGGAAAATATATTTGATTTCTGGCACTTTGTAGTCGACTACACAACCTTGTAGTCGACTACAATCCATTTCTGGTGGTCTTGTAGTCGACTACAAGTCTTGTGTAGTCGACTACAATTCCACTCGGAAAAGTAGTCGTTTTGAAATGATCATAACTTCTTCGTTTCTTAACCAATTTAAGCAAATGACCATGCGTTGGAAAGCTCTTTGAGTGTACTTTCATATGAAACAAGTTTCAGATCAAAACTCAAAGTATTTTAAAAGTTATGATAAAAATAGTGACCATATGTCAGTTTTTCAAGGTCTTGTAGTCGACTACAAGTCTTGTGTAGTCGACTACGATTCCTATCAGAAAAGTAGTCTTCTTAAAAATATCATAACTTCTTCGTTTCTTATCCAAATTAAGCAAATGACCATGCGTTGGAAAGCTCTTTGAGTCTACTTTCATATGAGATAAGTTTCAGATCAAAACTCAAAGTATTTTAAAAGTTATGATAAAAATAGTGACCATAGGTCAGCTTTCAAAATTTAGATTTGGCTATTTTTCATAGTTTTAAAATACCACCAAGACTAACTTCTCAAAACTTGTTTGTTGGGCATTTTACCATGTTAAAAACATTTGTCAAGATTGAATAAAGATATTTGAGCTCTCTTCATGTAAAAACCTCTATCCTTACAAAGGAGAATTGCCTATAAGATAATATATACCCAAATGAGTCCTTAGGCTTCTTGATGCAATCCAAGCTTCCAAGAATTCTTCTCTTCAAATCTTCTAAATGCTTGGTTCATCTCTTCATTCTCCTTCTTCTTGAGTTGAGCATAAATAGGATCTTTCACTTTCTTATTCCAATGCTCACTCTTGATACTTGGACTATCCTACAAAGCATAACTCACTTGAAAACCATGGTTAGTCCAAACCCATAACTCAATAACTAAATATGCATGATTCACATGTATATAACTTTATAAAGTTCTTCATGCATATATGATTCACATATAGACACATATCCAATAATTAATTATATCACTTATCAAGTACATTGGATATATTCTATCAATGATGCTACATAAAACTTAATGCATGATTCTTATAATAGGAACAACAAGATAATATATAACTATGCATTATCCAATATAGCTCATCACGCACATATGTAGCATATTTGTAATCCTTTTTGTAATGTATTTGTCATCATCAAAACATAATACAATAAACCATTGGGGCAAACTTATTTTCACATTCTCCCCCTTTTTGATGATGACAAATCACCCAAGAAAAAATATGTTTGATAAGATATGTAAATGTACATTCAAGAAATCATATCAATCAATAATCACAAGAACATATTTTTCTTTCCTATTTTCTCTCCCCCTATTTGACATCAACAAAAAGGTTTAGAAAGGAAGGACAATATGATAATGAATTTTATTTTTCATGTTATCAAAATAGAACTTGCTCCCCCTAGATAAAACACATGATGCCAAAGTGTAGGATCATAAAAATTAATGATTTTGATGTTTATAAAAACATAGCTATCTCCTATTTATTTGACTTAGCATATGATTCAAGTATGGAGATATGGAACAAGTATGCTTATCAAGATATCAAGTATGATGCATGCAATGCTTGTCATCTTATAATATACTTCCATTTATCATGTGATAGCATTAATAAGAGATTATGAAAAGTATAAAATATTGCTTACCACATGTTAAATAGATACCACTTGATGCATGTCACAAATAAGTCATATACTGGCATGGTATTAAAGTTTTTCAAAGTAAAAGAACATATACCTTGCCACATATATCAAGCATTCCTCAATGAAAGAATCAAATGATTAAAAAGTTAAGAAAGCTTACCTTCTTTCATTGATAGGGGAAATACAATAAGAGATGATCTTCAATGACATGTTGAGAGTATAATGACAAATTAAGAGCTAGGCTCCCCCTCAAAATATGCATATCATTAAGATATCAATAATATATTATTTTAGCAAAGTCATGCATATATTCAAAGTTAACATGAATAACAAGTATGATGTTTGAGATACAATAAAATAAAGAACTATTATAAATCAAAAGTTTAAGTAAGAAAGGTTATAAGGAATTTTAAAAAGAAGTTAACCTCTCCCATATTCAAACACAAGATAGATCAAGAGAAATGTTTGCCAAAACCATATGAAGCACATTGAAGGTAAAGTAGAGCAAGGCAAAACATATTATTTCTTAATCTATCAAGACAAAAGATTTTGAATTTTATTTTTTTAAAAAAATTTGAGCCACAAAGATCAAAAATAAGAATAAGTTTGGTTTTCAAATAGATGATGCACAAGTTAAAAAGAATAATATATATGTTTATCAAAGCAAAACTTAAGTTAAAGCATGGTGTAAACATATATTTAAGCAAATCATCAAGTAACATTGATTTTCACAAAGAATATAGAATTTTCTCCCCCTTTCAAAAATAATATTGCAAATATACATTTTATTTTAATAAAACATATAAGAAGAGTATGAGATTTTCTTTGAAAACATATTCCTTGTGAATAATCCAATAAAAGCATTCAAGATGACATTTGAAAGTATATCTCCACATTTTTCTCTTTGAACAGAAGCCTCAGGGAAATAAAATCACTTTGAAGAGCAAGGCTTTATCTTTTGAAGTTTCAAAAGAAATAGACATTATAGAACAGTTCAAAATTTTTGAGTTTGGAAATTTTCTTAAGCATTCTCTCAAGATTTGATAATCCTTTCCAAAGCATGTTGAGAGTTTTTCATTCATATCCAAACCATTTTCCAATTTTTGAAAAGTAGTAAGAGGTGAAAAGCACTTTCAAAGTCTTGAAATAAATTCAAATAATTCTCAAGGATATGGAATTTGAAAAACTCATTTCAAACAAAATAAGGGAGTTTTCTTATGAAAAATATTTTCAATTAAACAAAAATCTATTTTCAAGCAAGAGCATGATTCTCACAAGAATTATAGCACTAAGAATCAAGAGAATCATATCAAACATTCATCATGGTGAAATATGCCATAGGGATCAATGTATATTTAAATTAATAACATAACCCTATATGCAATGACAATATTAAGAATATTAGAGCTAATTATCCACAAAGTCATTGCTAAACATACTTCTCATATAAGGATAGCATCTAATCATTTTAAAAGCATTTAATCAACAAGTATCACTCAATATAATACCATAAAAGTTTAGGGATAGAGATACTTATTGATTTCGAGAGAGTGTGATGCTCCTTTAGAATGTTCTTCAATTTGTTGAACCTTTGAATTTGAACTTTCTTCCTTTAAGTATTTCATTTCTTAGAATTTGAAGAAAGTCTCCTCAAGCTCTTCTTCATTCAATTCTTCTCATTGTCTACTTGTGCTTGTGTTTCAATATTTGATGGCTACATTTGGATACACATGGAGATACTTGCAAATCCAATTCTAAAAGCTCTCCAAATCATAAGTTAGCATCAAATATCATTTAAGCATATCCACAAGCATAATTTTGGTTGATATAAAATATTAAGAATGTATCACATTATCAACCATACAATTTTACCACTTGATAATGACAAGAGAAGTATATATGCACTTGAATCCAAAGCAAAGATTTAGTAATTTCAAAGCAAGATTCAAGCTTAACTAAGAACACATGACCATCATCAAAACTTGTATAAGCACTTTGGGGCAAACAATGATCATGTAATGCATGTTATGTGATGTAAGAATTTCAAGTATGCACACATGCCAATCAAGAGTAAAAGTTCCCTTTTGCAATGTTAGAGTTGAAAAACCATGGAACTTATATCTTTGAAAACTATTTATGATTCATTTCAAGAGATAGATTCAATGTAAGAATCATTGAAGTTCAAAGGCAAGATTAAAGCACAAATGAATCATTTTCTTCTTGTTTATAGGAAATTATCATATCAAGCAATTTCAAACAAGAAGATATGTTATCCTCAACCATCCAATCTCAAAGTAAGCATATGAAATATTTAAACAAATAAGAGAAAGGATTATAACACTTTTAAGCATGTGAAATTTCATATAAGTACAACGATATATAGTCACAAGCTTAAGAACAATGAAATTACCATAAAACATGACATTTCAATCAATATGTATACTTTATCTAGCATACTAGTATATGGAAAGACATTTGCTAAGCACATTGCTAGAGAAGCACAACTTAAGACATATAAAGGCATTAATCAAGACACTAATTCCCAAATATCATGTATATCACATTCAAAGCAAAATTTAGGATAAGAGATATTGGTATCACCAAAGAGATATTTCACAAATTTGTGTAGGTGACTCCAACTTCTATGCTTCAAGTCTCCTTGAGGGTGTAGAGATTCTTCATGAAGTTTGTATCCCTCTTGAGAAGTTGAATCCGTTCAAGTTATGCTAACCTCAAGTAGAGTAGTTGTATTCTATCTCAATGAATACTTGAGGTAGTTGTCACCCTACAATTAAAATTAAGCACATTTCTTTGGTATCCAACAAATTTTGGATCCACAATGATTAGTCATTGATAATTAATCTATCATGCTCTTACAATATCAATTTAGCCATAATATGCTAGTTGAGCATAATAATTCAATAATCAATTTAGCATTAAGCATAATGCCAATGACATGCTTCTTTTCATGATATATAGACAATTTAAAGCATATCAAGCATATCTAGGCATGGAATAGACCTTTGTGTACCAAGATATATTCAACTTAATAAGCAAATGGTACAACAAGAATGAACATAATCATGTGCTAAACACAATATTCAAATTTTATCAAGCACACATGATTTAATTTATTATTCAAGGCCTACAAGCAATATACCTCAAATTCATAGATTTTGCAATTGAATTAGTATGAGAGGCAATATCATATGATACCATGGCCTTAGAAATTAAGGGAACATTTTTCTTTACCCATTGCTTCTCCTTTGGATATTTGAACTTTGCAAGTTCCATATCATGCATATGAGAAGCTTTGGTTGAATCCTTCTTGCCTCTTTGACCAAAATATCTACCATTGGGCTTTGGGAATGTTTTCCTTGATGTTTCCATTTTGGCTTGATCAAATTGTCCATCCTTTTGAAGAGTTTTTTGCACAATAGGAGCACTAGGAGGACTCTTTGGTACCCATTTCAACTTGGGTCCTTTAATGTTAGCATTAAAGCCTTTAAGGATTTTAGGAACCCACATCATGTTATTTCTCATATAAGAATTTCTTCTAAATTTGCACAAATGAGAAATATGTCCTAGATGACCACAATAATTGCAAACAATTGAATTGGATGATGATTTTGTCTTTTGAAGATTATTTTCGAAAAACTTAGGCCTTTTAGTGTAATCATTTTCCAAAATATTTTTGCCACAAGTCTTTCTTGATTTTCCATGTAAAACATCTTTGGTTTTCCTTTTATCATCACACATGGAAAGAGAACAAGTGAAACTCTCAATTTGGGCAACGTTTAAAAATAAGTCATTAACTTGATTTTCTAAATCAATGCAATTTTCACAATTAGTTGAGGTTTCACATTTCATCAATATTTCCTCATCAAGAAAAGGATACTCATTTTTCAAAGTCTCAATTTGAATTTCAGTAGAGGAAATGCTTTTCAAGCAAGCTAAGTTTTTCTTTTCTAAATTTATCAATCCATCATTCAATTCATCATATGCATATTGTATCTCATCATAGGAAGGACTATTATCAATACTTGTATAGTTTACCTCAAAGTCCTCTTGAGCCATGTAAGAAGTAGTTTCCTCTTCTAGCACACTTGACTTATGAGAATCATCATCTTCTTCCATGTGATTGTCCATCAATGTTTCAAGAGCATGCTCCATTCCAATATGTTCTTCCTCCAATGGCTTTTGCTCTTCTTGCTTTCTAGATACAACATTTTGCTCAAAAACATTGTTAGCAAGATAAATAGCATCAAGGGTATCCCAGATATCTTTAGCACTAGAGCAATTTTTAATTCTAGCATAAATATCATCATTTAAACCATATCTCAATATTTGCATTGCTCTAATGTTTAAGGTAAAACATTTCTTGTCATAGGAATCCCAATTCAATTTTGGTTTAGAGGAAAAACCATCAAGCACAATATCCCACAAATCCAAGTCAATAGATTGCAAATAACATTCCATCCTAGTTTTCCAAAAATCAAAATGCACACCATCAAAGAATGGTGGTTTATCAATTTCAAAACCCACTATATTTGAAAAACTTTCTATGGTTGCCATTATATGAGGATCTTTAACTCTAAGCGGTTAAGCTTTAAAACAGAGCACAAAGCTCTGATACCACTTGTTAGCCAAGGGCAACCATCACACAAGAGGGGGGTGAATTGAGTGATGACAAATTTTAATTCAAACTTAAGCAATTGTGCATTTTGATGCACTCAATCAATATATGCAGCGGAATAAATACATTAAACACATATCATGCTTGGAGACAATCAAGAACATTAACTTCACATTCAAAACATTATGCTAATCACATTAAAGTTATATAATAATATTAATCATAATGTGATTAGTCAAGAACAATCAATATCATTGATACAAATATTCTAGATTGCTCAAATGCAACTTTAATGAGTGTAAAAACAAGCAAACAAGCTAAACATTAAGTTCTAATGATCAAGACAACAAGCTCACAAGATTATGCAGTAAATTTATAATTATAGCTGCAGAACATGTATAGAAAGCAAGAATATCAAGTGAAAGTGCTGTAATGTTAAGAGAGTAAGGGATAAGAGAGAGTGCAAACAATATTTTCTTGGTTCAATCACTTCTTGTGATCTACATCCAGCCCCAAGATCATCCACTTGAGGTTTCCACTATTCTTCAAGCTTGTAACTTAGGTGCTTGAGAAACCTTTACAAAAAGCAGCACTCCTCACACTTTGGGATCCTCCACCCTTATGCTTGAGCCTCTTTCTTTTCTCTTCAAGGGAAGTCTACCCTTGAACTCTCTTGAGGGATTATCCACCCTCTTACAAGTATATATGATTGATAGAAAATGATAAACTCTCTCAAAGAGTAGATAATACAACTTGAAGAACTAATGGATAGAGGGATTATGAAAATGAAGAGCTCAAATGTTGATTTTGATAGAAAATGATCAAATCCTCATAATGATTTGCAAATGGGTGTTCATCAACTTGTTAATGCTTCAATCTTAGCATATATTAATAGCCCAAGTGATAAAATAGCCGTTGGTGGTGTTTAGGAATGATTAATTTCGAAATCTAGCCGTTTATAGCCGTTACAGGCATTTCTGGCACGTTGTAGTCGACTACGGATAACTTGTAGTCGATCACGATTCCTCTCTGGAATGTAGGTTTTGAATTTTAACACTATGTAGTCGACTACACAACCTTGTAGTCGACTACAATCCATTCATGGAATGTAGTTTTCGAGTTTTAACACTTTGTAGTCGACTACAGATACCTTGTAGTCGACTACCATTCATCTCTGGAAAATATATTTGATTTTTGACACTTTGTAGTCGACTACACAACCTTGTAGTCGACTACAATCCATTTCTGGTGGTCTTGTAGTCGACTACAAGTCTTGTGTAGTCGACTACAATTCCACTCGGAAAAGTAGTCGTTTTGAAATGATCATAACTTCTTCGTTTCTTAACCAATTTAAGCAAATGACCATGCGTTGGAAAGCTCTTTGAGTGTACTTTCATATGAAACAAGTTTCAGATCAAAACTCAAAGTATTTTAAAAGTTATGATAAAAATAGTGACCATATGTCAGTTTTTCAAGGTCTTGTAGTCGACTACAAGTCTTGTGTAGTCGACTACGATTCCTATCAGAAAAGTAGTCTTCTTAAAAATATCATAACTTCTTCGTTTCTTATCCAAATTAAGCAAATGACCATGCGTTGGAAAGCTCTTTGAGTCTACTTTCATATGAGATAAGTTTCAGATCAAAACTCAAAGTATTTTAAAAGTTATGATAAAAATAGTGACCATAGGTCAGCTTTCAAAATTCAGATTTGGCTATTTTTCATAGTTTTAAAATACCACCAAGACTAACTTCTCAAAACTTGTTTGTTGGGCATTTTACCATGTTAAAAACATTTGTCAAGATTGAATAAAGATATTTGAGCTCTCTTCATGTAAAAACCTCTATCCTTACAAAGGAGAATTGCCTATAAGATAATATATACCCAAATGAGTCCTTAGGCTTCTTGATGCAATCCAAGCTTCCAAGAATTCTTCTCTTCAAATCTTCTAAATGCTTGGTTCATCTCTTCATTCTCCTTCTTCTTGAGTTGAGCATAAATAGGATCTTTCACTTTCTTATTCCAATGCTCACTCTTGATACTTGGACTATCCTACAAAGCATAACTCACTTGAAAACCATGGTTAGTCCAAACCCATAACTCAATAACTAAATATGCATGATTCACATGTATATAACTTTATAAAGTTCTTCATGCATATATGATTCACATATAGACACATATCCAATAATTAATTATATCACTTATCAAGTACATTGGATATATTCTATCAATGATGCTACATAAAACTTAATGCATGATTCTTATAATAGGAACAACAAGATAATATATAACTATGCATTATCCAATATAGCTCATCACGCACATATGTAGCATATTTGTAATCCTTTTTGTAATGTATTTGTCATCATCAAAACATAATACAATAAACCATTGGGGCAAACTTATTTTCACACTTCCTTCCCATCCATGGAAGGCTAGGCTCTCATAATCAATCTAAGGGATTAGCCATCTTGATGTTTAATTTGGAGATCTTGTTTCGCTTGTTCATATTGCTTAATTGTTATTCAAGTTTCTCTTCTTCCTCTTTTGATTTTGATCTAGATTGAATTGCTTAATTTGATTTAGATGTTGATGTGGTAATAGCTTTATTATCATGTGTTCAAAGAGGATCACAAAGAATAAACAATTTATTAAAGCTTTTTGATGGATTGTTTAGCTTGGTTAGATTCTTGATCTTAAGTGAATCTATGTTTGGATGGTGCTTACTTTATCTAACCTTGGTTAATTAAATCCTAGATGCTTATCTAGTAGAGGATTCTTGGATCATGTTGAGGCGTCTTGATATGATCTAAGGCCAAGAACATGGTTAGCAATTAAGTGAATTCCTTGTGATCAATGATGGATTAAACTCAAGATCGGTAAAATTTCCTTGGATTGGTTAATTTGTTAATTGCATTTCCTTTAATTCAATTAGTGTATTATATTTTCCAATCATCAAAACCCCCTTTTAATTATCTTGATCTGAATAAATATTTGTTCTTTTTGGACCCTTGAGAGACGATTCGGTTCATTCTCTATACTACAAATTAGTTTGCGAACCGGTAATATTTATTATTTGACGGGGTCTCGACAACCTCTGGTCAATGGTTAGCAATTAAGTGAATTCCTTGTGATCAATGATGGATTAAACTCAAGATCGGTAAAATTTCCTTGGATTGGTTAATTTGTTAATTACTTTCCTTTAAATTCAATTAGTGTATTATCATTTCAAATCCTCAAAAACCCCCCTTTTTAATTATCTTGATCTGATTAAATCTTTGTTCTTTTTGGATCCTTGAGAGACGATTCGGTTCATGCTCTATACTACAAATTAGTTTGTGAACCGGTAATTATTATTATTTGACGAGGTCTCGACAACCTCTTGTCAAATTTGGCGTCGTTGCCGGGGATCCAAGGCAACTATTTGATCATTTCAAGATCCCATCTAACTCTAACAAATGTGTTTGTTTTGTTTTTGAAGCTTTTTCAAGTGGGATTCGGCTGAAATTGGATAAAGGGCATTGTGTCAAGAATTTCGGTTTGGGCATCTCTGATTGATCTGAATTTTGGTACATAAATGAAAATATTATTTTGAGAAAGGCTCACTATTAATAGTGAGGTCACCCTTATTTTTGCCAAATTCCATCGTTTAGACCAATTTTTCAATTTTTTAATATTTTTTATTACTCTGTTAGATAGAATTTTTGTGTAGATTCCACTCTGTGGTAGTCCCATAATTTTTAAAAATCTGTAGATATGTTTTCTGTAATTATTTTGTGTGTATATTTAGACTTGTTTTTATGATTTTGTGTTTGATCACTAATCTAATGGAGCATAGACTTGATGAGTTGGCTTATCTGGTGGGGCAGTTGGCAATGAAACAACATCAATTACATGTGCAAGAACCTGCAGGATTTTGTAGTATATGCTGTAGTTCTTATCATCCAACATATGCTTGCACCACATTACAAGATGATGGTTCTGTATTTCATGACTATTCTGTTGATGCAACAGGTGTATTTCTTGGTGAACCACAATACCAACAGCTTAGATATGATCCTTATTCTACCACATATAACCATGATTGGGGAGATCATCCTTGGTTCGAACCTTATGTTGAACCAATCAGTCTTTACCAACAACCTATGCAGCATCAGCAAGCTCCAATAGGCATGGAATCTGAGCCTACATTAGAGGATTTGGTGAAACAAGTGGCTCAGAACAACATCCAATTCCAGCAGAGAATGGTTATAGTACAGAACTTGGAGACCCAAGTTGGTCAACTTACATCTTCATTGAGTCAGTTGAGCATGCAACAGATGCAGAAATTTGATTCTACAAAACATGAGACCATTGATGTGCAAAAACCAATTGATGATTTGTGTGCTGAATTTGCTAGTTTTACTGATTTTGATGATTTTGTTTGTTGTACTGGTTGTGATGGTGATATGTTGTGTAATGCATGTGCTGTGATTGCTGCCTTTTTGAGACATGATGAATCTTTTTCAACAGATAATGCAGCAATTCAATCTACAAAAGTAGTGCAGCTACCAAAATTGGAGTTCATTGTGGCTAAAAACTTCCTTACTGATGAGGAGGAGAGGTTGCTGCAGATTTTTAAGGAGAATCAAAGAGCCATCATACTTGCAGACATTCCTAGCATTAGCCCTTCCATATGCATGCGTAGGATTTTACTTAAAGATGGAGTTAAGCCAATAAAGCAGCCCCCAAGGAGACTGAACCCTCTGATTTTGGATGTGGTGATCCATTACACTAGCTATGGTGTGGCTGCTGGAACTTTAATTCTTCTGCTATCCATAGGGAGTTTTCTTTCCACACTTTTATTTCATTTTTCTGGTTGTTGTTTTCTTTTTGTTTTTATTGTTTTGCTATTTTTTTTAATATTGTTTCTGTTTTTATTTGACTGTTACAATTTACTATTTTCTGTTGTTGTTGTTTCTACTGTTTGTGTTGTCTGTTTCTATTTCTGCTTTTGTTTTGCTGTACTGCTGATGTTTGTCTTTTATTACTTTTTTTTTTCTGTTTCTGTTTTTATTTTTTGTTTTGTCTGTTGTGTTTATTTTCTGTTTTCTATATAAATCTTTGTTGAAAAAAAATAAAAAGCCACGTTTAAGGTCAATGGCCAGAAATTGAATCATTATTGGGGAGGACCCATGGATCGTGCAAAATCTTCAATCACGCTGGCTAAAAACATTAAAAGTAGCGCTTTTTGGGAGGCAACCCAAGTTTTCTAACTTTTTCATTTTTTCAAACTTTGACTTATTTGCATTCACAGGAATCAAGACAGAAAATCGGTCTTGAAAGCAAGAAAATCTATCGTAGTTTGATTTTTCTCGTCTTAATTTTGTTTGTTTTTCATTGACAGATGATTTTTCACCGTTAAATGGCGGATAACGGTACTCGTGAAAAAATTTCGGTCCTTTCGATTACCCACAAACACTGAAATCTGTATAAAATTTTACTAATTTTTTCCCTTCTTCTTTCTTTATTTCGAAATGGATAATCAGCTTGTTTACCTCCGCAAGCAATTCCCCTCTCTCCCTCAAAATGCTTTAACTAACATTTATTGTGCATGGTTTGAGAGATTAAGGATGCTTATGCACAAAGGCATCCCTGTGGATATACGCTGGTTAATCAAAGCAAAGGTCCGACTCAGAGGTGAATTTTCTGACGCTCTTGTTTCATATATGCCAAGGCTAGGCAAAAGTTCATATGCAAAGAAGAGAAGAACAAAAAGGTTACGATTCTGCTATAAATGTGCAAGATGGACCTGTAACACAAAATGCAAATCAATTGGAATGACGTCTATAAACCGAGATGATAAAATTAACTTCATAAAGGATGGCATGAGTAAGGAGTCTTTAGATAATATTCTATTGACTCTTGAGACGCATCCTAGTGGAGATGTGCAGAAAGTACTTATCGATTTATGGCCAATATTCCAAGATGAACATAAGCATTATAGTCTCGGGAATCTGACTCAAAAGACCCTGTTTGCCAATTTTTAAGAAAATTGGATGGGAAGCCGACCATTGGCCCATAGAGAGCATTCAAGCCGTTACTGGATGTAAAACCAGAGGAATTTGTGAGCCACAATCACACCTCCTGTAAGTATTATTTTTATTTTTGTTTTTGTTTTCCTTCTTGTTTATTAAAAAAATAAAAATAAAAATAAAAATAAAAAAAATAAAAATCAAAAAATAAAAATCAAAAAAATAAAAATAAAAATAAAAAAAATCAAATCAAAAGTAGCCGTATTCTTTTGAAATATGCATTGCATATTTTCAAACTTCTTCTGACACATATAGATTAGTCTTTTATCCTTGTTATATAGCTATTATCATTGATGTGCTTATTTTCAAACTTACCTGACACACGGTTCTACCCCTCCTTTATAGGTGTAATTATTACATTTGAATTTTGATTCTTTAAATAATGCACTTTGCTCTCTTCAGATCATTGATAAGGTGAGAGTACAAAAAAAGAAAAAAGAAAAAATGGAAGTCACTTCAGTTCGTTGGATCAAGAGTGTTTGTGTCTTTTGTGGATCTAATCCTGGGAAAGATAAAGAGTTTGTAAATATTGCAAACCATCTTAGTCGAGTGCTAGCTGAGAGAGAAATTCATTTAGTTTACGGAGGAGGTAGTCTTGGGTTAATGGGTTGTGTAGCAACTGCTGCACATTTAGGAGGTGGCAAAGTCCTTGGTGTCATTCACAGTCCTTTATCTATCAGCAAGCCCATTGGAAAAACATTAGGGGACGAAGTAATGGTATTTTGCATGCACCAACGCATGAACATTTTGATAGCAAATGCTGATGCCTTTATTGCCCTACCTGGTGGTTTTGGAACTTTGGAAGAGCTCTTCCAAATTACATCCTGGTCACAGCAGAACTTTCACCAAAAACCCATAGGTATATTAAATGTTAATGGTTTTTATGACAGTTTGTTTTGTTTTCTTGATCATGCTGTAGAAAAAAGGTTCATCTCACAAGCGACACGTCAAAGTCTTGTAACTGCTGCAACTCCTGAACAATTGCTCGATCAACTAAACGAATTTGTACCACAACGTGATCCAACTAAAGGAGTAGTTTTGCTCTTGAGACGCATCTTAACTTGCATTTCATAGTATGTCTTAAATTATTTTGTTCTTGCATATTAGAAAAATAAAAAAAAATAAAAATTTCATTTTGATCTTTTCAATTAATTTTGATGCAAGCATGTGCTGAATCTGAGCTTAATTGACAATAAAAGTATGCAAAACAGTTTATAGTTGAATCATTTTCATAATATACATGTGTATATGATTGTGGATATTAGGAAGAAGGCATGGTTGAATTGAGTGAATGTTCCATACCTTTGTGAGTTTTGGGCTTTTCCAAGTTTGATACTTACACTTGGTTTATTTTCTTTCATGAGTGATGTCAATTATGAATTTATTTTCTAGAACTTGCATTGAATCGATTTGAGATTACATTGGTCTGTATGTTGCATGAAAATGACAGAGGCATTTTTTTTTTACTTAGCTGCTTTGGCCAAATAAACCTACCTTGCATTTATCCCATTGTTAACTCCCTCTGAGCCTATTTGCCTATTCTTTGTTCTTAACTCATTACAAGCTTTGAGTGAAAAACCATATTTTACCTTACCTTAGGGAATGGGAGAGCATTGATTTTCTTATTGGAGGAGTTCTTTTGCTTGCAATGATTTAAGTGTGGGGGAATTGGTGTGCTGATACGAAATGCTTGGTACAAAAAAAACAAAAACAAAAACAAAAGAAAAAAAAACGAAAAAAAAGAGAAAAAAAAAGAATAGAAAAAGGAAAGAATATGTGAAGAGAATGAGCATTTTATGATTTTGGGTAAAAATTTTATTCTCTCTACTTAAGTTACTCCTCAATGCTCTTTTATTCTCTTTGGTTTTAACCTGCTATTATCCATATTATTTCCTTCCTTCACCTTATAAGTTCCATTACAACTTTTCGAAAGACCTCTTGATTTTTACAATTTATTTGATCTAAGTAGTGGAGAATTGATGTATATGCAAGCCTATGGTAAAATACTTTCATAATTTGACTTAGTTGAGCGTAAACAGTTAACCTAAACACCTTGTGTGATTTGAGTGTCACTTGTGAAGAATTTTACTCAATCTGAACACGCCTATTTCTGATTAAAGCATGATTATGCTATACTTTATTCTCAATTGGTTTGATTCAACTATTCTTTGTTAAGCATACTTGACTTATTAATTATGGTTTATATTTGACACAATACTTGTATTTAAAAATTAGTTGAATTGATTAAATAAAGCATTGTTTTAAAAACCGGTCCAACCAGACCGGTTCAACCGGTTGGACCGTGGACCGGAAGCTCCACCGGTTCTGGTTCAACCAAAGAACCGTCCGAGCGGTTAAACCGCAAAAATCATAAAAAAAAACCGGTTGAACCGGTTAAACCGGTAAAAAACCGGAAATAAAAACCCGGTTGGACCGGTCATCAACTTTTAAATTGAATTTTTATTAAAAAAGAAAGAAAAAAATTGTTCTTTTTAAAAAAAAAAAACTTAGGATTTAGCTTTTTTAGGAGTTGGGTTGGGGGTTTCCACAATTCTAGTCCTTCTTTTTCACAAAATAGGTGACGACACTACAAAACGGTTTATGATTTTTGTGATTAGTTATATATATATATAGTATACAGTATACCGGTTCAACCACCGATTCAACCGATCAAACCGATCAAACCTTGAACCGCTCTCCTCTCCGGTTATCCGGTTCAACCGATTTTTAAAACATTGAAATAAAGTATTACATGTTTGTGGGTATCATCCTGGTAAACCTTCACGAGACTATAACTCGTCCACTAGGGACACCTAGGGGTTTAAAGGCTTGTGGCACATGCTAAGTGCCATCGTGTTTTCCTAAGAAAGTGGATTAGATTAGGTATAATTAGTTTTTATGCTTTTAGTTTAATAATATGATGTTTCTTGTTTTTTCTTTAGTTCTGTTCTTATGTGTTTTGCCCAGGAGTGCAAAAGCTTAAGTGTGGGGGAATTTGATCAATCAATTTGAGACACTTATGTTAGCTTTGTATTAGGCTTTATTAGATGTTTATTGTGCCCAATATTAGTATTTTAGATGAGTTTAATGTTGTTGGGCTTCATTGGGTTTTAATGTAAATATTGGATAATTTTTGGATTTTGATGCATTTTGACCTTTCTTCCTTGGTTAGGCCATAACTTGGGACTCGGTGATCCAATTGAGGTGATCTTGGTGTCTTTGGAAAGCTAAGACAATACTCTACAAGTTTCATGAAGAACTCAAGAGCTGAATCGGACTTCTAAGGTTCCAAAACATCCCTACAATACAGAGTGGGTTTGCTGTCAGGAAAATCTGTGTAGTGTGCACATATTGGACTACATAGTGAGTTATAGGCCTCCTCTTGGGCTGAAAATTGGCCATTGGAAAGATAAGCCCCATATCTCCAACTTCACTGAAGACCATTCAGTCAATAGATGTCGTTTTAGGCATGATAATGAAGCTACAAGTTGGTTTGAATTTGGAAACACGTTCTGCCAACCTAACATGAGGTAGGTTCAGTGTTTTTGGCATATCTGGAGTTCTAATCGTCCAAATGGCATGATTCAAATTGCAAAATTTCAAGGAGACAATTGGCTACAACTTTCATGAAGACCTCAAAGCCAAAATGCACCGTCTAGGTAATGAAAATAAAGCCATAAGTCGGATAAGAGTTGTTGACTAAAAGCCACCAACCATACACCAACCCACCTACCATGCACCAACCCACCAACCATGCATCAAGCTTCTATATTTGACAATTACCATATTTTTATAGGTTGTATTTAGATTATGTACATGTACAAATTGGCTTGTAGGATTAGTATAAATAGAGCCAATCTCTTTGTATTATAGAATTCAATTTTAAGTAAATTTGAAGTAAGTTTCAAGAAAATTTGAGTATTTGTGAGAGTTTTCTTTCTCTTCTTCTCCATTCTCTTTACAATTTCGTTTTTGTTCTTTTATTTCTGAGTTCTTCCTTCCCATCCATGGAAGGCTAGGCTCTCATAATCAATCCAAGGGATTAGCCATCTTGATGTTTAATTTGGAGATCTTGTTTCGCTTGTTCATATTGCTTAATTGTTATTCAAGTTTCTATTCTTCCTCTTTTAATTTTGATCTAGATTGAATTGCTTAATTTGATTTGGATGTCTATGTGATAATAGCTTTATTATCATGTATTCAAGAGGATCACATAGAATAAACAATTTATTAAAGCTTTTTTATGGATTATTTAGCTTGGTTAAATTCTTGATCTTAAGTTAATCTATGTTTGGATGGTGCTTACTTTGTCTAACCTTGGTTAATTAAATCCTAGATGCTTATCTAGTAGAGGATTCTTAGATTATGTTGAGGCGTTTTGATATGATCTAAGGCCAAGAACATTGTTAGCAATTAAGTGAATTCCTTGTGATCAATGATGGATTAAACTCAAGATCGGTAAAATTTCCTTGGATTGGTTAATTTGTTAATTACTTTCCTTTAAATTCAATTAGTATATTATCATTTCAAATCCTCAAAAACCCCCCTTTTTAATTATCTTGATCTGATTAAATCTTTGTTCTTTTTGGATCCTTGATAGACGATTCGGTTTATGCTCTATACTACAAATTAGTTTGTGAACATGTAATTATTATTATTTGACGAGGTCTCGACAACCTCTTGTCAGCTATGCAACAGTCCTCTATCCTATTCCTATTACATTCTCTCATACCAAAATGTAAAAATTCTTGTTTGACTCTTCTAACCAAAACTTAATGATATGAATAACCTTAGAATGATATTCACCATTAACTTAGTGGCAAAAAGAAATAGTCATAGTTCTTAGTTATCAAAATATTTGAAAAAATAACTCTTAACAGATTTTAAAGTTATTATCCATTTTTATTGTTCTCCATCCTTATTTCTAAAATCCCAATACTAGACTCCTTTGTTCATAAAATTAAGCATATCATTGGAAAACTCGAAATCATTTTTCCTCCAAAAGTGATCCTATTCGGAGAGATTTAGTCATTCATTTATGTGAAATAAATAATTACTCTCCCAACAAAGAACAAATGTTTACAACTTGTGCAAGTCATAAACTACATAATAATTTGTTATCCAAATCAATGCATAACAAGTGAACAACCAATCATCATAAAAGATCCTTATGAATCAATCACTAATGAATCAATTATGCAAGATTCTTAGGAACCCAAAAATCTTGAAAATATCTTTATAGAAAAAGACAACTGTTATGAAAACAAATCATAATGGTATGACACATGGAAATGTGAATTCTATTGAAAACATGAATGTCACCATCATAGAATTCATGCTAAAATTTTATCTTATCCTTAGGCCTCTTTTGAAATTAAAAATTATGGTGTATAATTAAAAATAAATGTTTTGTACTTAAAGTCATGTATTATTGTACTAAAACGTATGACGTGTAAGACAAAAATAAAATTTGTTAGGAATCATATGTCACTTTGTTAAGAATCCTATGTATGCAAGTTTGCTACTTTGTAACATACTTGACTTTATATAACAAGCTCTGTCAGTTATATTGATAGAAAACAAATTTATCCAACAATATATGTTTTCTTGCATAAATGTATCTCAGTTCTAAATCTCATCTTCTTATAAATATTAATTGTCATGATTGTGCCATAAAAATCACATAAAAATATTAATATGCTTGACACTTGCCAATATAAGGATCTTATGCATCAAAAAATATTCGACGTATGATCTACATTACAATAAGAAAGATATGTTATAAAGAACTGTGACTTGAAATCACTTTTAAATGTCATGGTAACTATAATCTTCACTTGTGAAGCAAAACATAAAAATGATTTGGTATCAAAACTTCCACTTTTCAACAAAAGATATACAATATGGTACAATTATTAAATCAGATCCAATTAAATTAGACAATTCAATTTATTTAATCATAAACTAGATACTTATACAACTATTCAATTTTATTATAAAATTCACAATCAAATTACTTTAAAATAATCAAAATCAATTACAATTAATTAAAATTTAATTAAATGATTTAATTCATCAAATCAATTAATTAAAAAAAATTAATACTTTTATATTATATTATTTTTATAATATCATCTAATTTTCGATAAGTTTAATCGGTTAAGCCTAATAAAATAAAAAAATCTTGTCAATTCCCTATTCTATATTTCTGACAACTTTGTTTTATTTCCAAACTGGCAAACTCATATTATATTAAAAAGGAACCTACTCACCAAAGAAAAATAACAAAACAAAACAAAGATGCACAAAGCACAACCCTATCAGCAACCACCTTATAGCGAGGACCACCGTGGCCGTCACCGACGGCGATCAAGCAGCGGCGGTCTTGGAAGCTTCAAGATCAGCGGCTTTCTGGAGAAGGCCCTGATTATCGTCTTCAAGGACCATCTGAATCGGAGAAGATCCCAACCCATCTGCTATGGCGAGCATGACCTTCTTCATCTCCGACATGAACTCTTCCCGATCCACGGTGCCGCTGCCGTCGCCGTCGAACTTCTCGAAGATGGAGCTGTAAAGCTGAGTCAGCTGCTCCGGCGGCGTCGCCACGTCGATCCCGAAATGGGCCTCGATCAGCCTCAGGGACTCGAAGGCCGTGCGGAGCTCCGCACGAGACAAAACGCCGTCGTTGTTGAGGTCCAGCGCCGCGAACTGCTCCTCTATGCTCTTTTTGAATTGGGACTCGTTGCTCACGAAGTCCCTCACGGTGGTTCCGTCGATTATCACCACACCCATGAAGTGATCTCTTTGCTCTCACTGAAACGGTGAAGGATAAAGGTGAATGAACCACTCCAATAATTGATATCTTCAATGGTTTCAGGTCATAGAGATGAGGACACGTAGGTTATGGATGACCATTTGATACAATTTGAGAGGTTTATTTTATGAATCAAATATTGTATTTTTTAGAATGAAAAATTTTCGAGAAAAAAAGGAGAAAAGACTGTAGATATTTATAAAAATTAATTCAAAATAATTTAAAAATTATATGATAATTTTTAATTTCATTTTTTTAATTTTAAATTTTTTTAATAATTATAATTTAATAATTATTAAACATAACTATTTATATATTTATGTTGAATTACAAAATATTATTTTAAAAAATCTCTTTATATATTACATCTGTTGAAGATATGGAAGATTTTTCTCTTTTATTTATAATTAATATTTACTCTTTATTATAAAAACTGCAACATATATTTATCATGGTTAAAATAGGTTTAAAGAAATATAATTTGAAGGAACGTAAAAAAAAGGTTGCACCAAACAAATATTGCAAATTGTCATACTTTCTTGAACCTTTAATATTTTATTTGATTCATTGACAAACCCACAATGATAAACATTAAGAAAGGAAGAGGATTCTAATGGAAAATTAGTTGCTAAGAAAATGCTACAGAAAGCAAATCATGACATGAGTATTGGAATGGTTTGAAATGATTTATGTTATAGCATTTTCATCCATTAAAAGTTAATATTGAGAATAGTTAGAAATTAAAACTCACTAGATGATAACCCGCGCATTACGCAGACAGATACATGAAATTGTTTTAAATTTTATTTAGTGTTTTTTAACTTTTTAAAACATTAAGGATACCAACATTTTTCCTATCAATCTTAATAACGGCACGAAGTATCTTTTGAAGCACGAATGACCATGTGAAGCAGTGACCTATTCTCAGTGTTGTTAAAATGAAAGTGCATCGAAAATTATACCAAAATGATAATTATATTAGAAAATTCAACAGTTGCATCTATCTAGGATCCAACATATATATCACTTGTAAAGTGTAGTGTAACAATATGCTAAATTAGAGGTAGGAAATCCACACAACTTCTTGAAATATAAGTTAGATAGTTAATAAAGAAGAACATGACCAGAACTTTAATACAGAAAAACTTAATCTTCAAGACAAAGACAATCACTATGATTGTAAGGTAAGTATGTCATGTAATAGCACAAAAGTAAGTAAGAAAAAGATAAACGTAAAAAGATAAAGAAAATCCTTGTTCACTCACAAGTGTTGAGAAGATAAAAGCTTTTTTAATATGATTAAATTACTACTACTATATATACTACTATATATACAGTTTTGATGCTCAAAGAAACCCCACCCATATCTCTCCAATATACATATGAGAAGTAATCCCTCCTAATATACTACAGTTTGGGATTTTACAGACTTGAATAAGCTTCATCAGAATCATATTAAGTTTCAAGTTCAAAATATTCTTTTGAGTTGAATGTGTATTTCATCTCTTGGCTAACTAACTCAGAAAGGTCCTTCCTCTTGGAAATTCTATAGGTATCTATAATAGCCTTGAACAAAGATTCACTCAGCTTGATCTCTCCATATTTTAGTTGGCTATATATCCGTTCACACCTTTAACCATGCCAATTTTTCAATAACAACCTACCAGATTGATATGAGTTACGAGGTCTGGTTCCACATCATCATCCTGCATTTTCATAAATATATTCAAGGCCTTTTCAATATCTCCACTTGAACCATATGCATAGATTTCCACATTATAGGCGGAGGTGTCAAGAGCAACCTCAAATTCTATGAATGTTTGAACAAATTCAAGCCCCAAAGTATGCATACCAGCTAAAGAGTACAAAGCAATGATGGCTGCTTGTGGAGCATAAGGTTTCCCCTCCTCGTAAGATGACTCTAAGTGTGCCACTACTTTAATGGGAAACCCTCCCTTCTTTAGTAAAGTGAATAACACTGTAAAAATTCCATCATTTGGCAATAGCTTTTGAGATATTATCTAATGTATTAATTCACCACACTCATAAAGTTGCCCATTAATGGCATAACACACCAATACCATATTAAATGAAACACAATCAAGAAAAGTCACCTCAATCATGAAAGGAAACAAATAATTAATTCCAAATTTCATCACAAAGACTGTAACTGAAAATGAATAATTTGTTTTTAATGTTACTTCATCAGAAGGGTTCAAAATTGAGTTTTGAATCTGTGGATGGGTTTATGTGCCTAATTCTATGGGTTTGTGTTTCTAGGTTTGTTTTCTAAAATGAAGTGCTAAACATTTTGGCTCCTTAATTTGGCTTGACACTCTATCTTCTATGGGTCTTTCTCTCTCATGACTCTATTCCATTGGCCCCTGCATGTAAGGAACCTATAGCAATTGGATCTAAAAACAATTCTGTGAAATCCCCACCACCAAGAGAAATTGAAAGCACATCAACACCATCACTTATGGTAGTCTTAAAACCAGCTAAGATATTTGTGTCGAAGCAGCCACCCAGATGTCTATCATTTGAAGGCCATCATACCTTGTAGGCCGCAACATAGGCCTTTGGAGATCCACCTTTGGCAGTGCCATTACCATTACTAAAAGCACTTGCACCTAGAACAAAATTACCTCTAGCAGTTGACAGAGTATGGGCACCATGGCCTTGGGTGTCACATGTAGTATAAAATGATATATTAAGTTTGCCAGCAGATGCCCCATAACCTTTATTGAAAAATCATGCTCCAACCAACTTCCTGCACATGGAACAATTAGAAACGTAAATAAATTTAGAATTATGGTGGAAAAATAGTTTCCTAATCATGCATCTGTTAAATTGTTTAAAAGAAGTAATATGGTATCAAGTAATGCTAGATAAGGTAGTCAAGAAGAGATTGTACCTGTTGCAATATTTTTTTTGTTTGAGTTATCAATTTGACAGATCCCATTCCACTTTGATGGAATCGACCCCATTTCTTGGTCACTAAAGCTCTTGGATGATATTGTAAAAATGGGATTCAATTGGTTAACACAATGATTATTGCCAATAACCCCATATAAAAACAATGGTTAAAGAAAGTAGAATAATCCTGTGGTACCTTGTGCTAATTGAGTCATTTCTAGTTGAATCTCCATGGATGACCGACCAACCAAGGTAACAACACCAATTATAGTCAAATCAACATCAATATGGATTGGTTTCTTCATAACCATCTTGTCAACGGAGGCAGTGCCCAATATAAGAGGCCTTGTTGTGCCATCTTTATTGCAACAATGCTGTCCAAAAGAAAAGAAATAACCTTAAAATATATGTTTCATCCAAAAGTGGAACCAAGCATCGCTCTGGTAGAGATGAAACTTACAAATATAAATCATCTTCTCAAGTACTGTAAGATAAATTAACAACTCGCAGAACATCAAGTTTTTTGAACTTAGTATCAGGTAAATTAAAATAAACAACCCAATTTTTTTTAACAATACTAAAAATTGAATGAATTAACAATCTTGAATCTTGACAACTCGCAGGACATAAATTTTTTTCAACTTGGTATCAGGTAAATTAAAATAAACAAAATCCAATTTTTTGAACTTGCAATAAACCAAACCCAAAATTTAATTTTGTAAAAGCTTACCTTGAATGCAATGGTTCCAGTTAGAGCATCAAAATCCTCAACCAACTTGCTTATCCTAATATGACCCTAGGGGTTCCTATAATGCTCGTGAAGTATGTGGCCAGCTTTTGGATGGAGTTTCGGGAACGAATTGAATCTGAGCATGGACAGGGTTTTCTACTATGGTGGATTCGGCTTCCCAAACTCATTCATTTCACCAATTGATGAGGGTTGTTGTAGACGAAATGACCAGTGATGAGTAACTAATGAACATTCAAGCTGCAGGTGATCGTTCATTTCAGTAACCAAAAATCAAGCAAAAGGGAAGAGAAAAAGGATTTAGGGAGGTGACTCTTGGGATGAGAAGGGAACCAAGAAGGAGGGAAGATAATGGTGAGGTGGCTATCTGATGAGCATTGAAGCCACAAGCCATTTGTGCTTATGAGCATTCAAGGAGACGATGGCGGAAGATGAAACCAATGGTGTTGATGGGCATTGAAGCCGCAAGTCATTAGTCCTTATGAGCATTTGAGGAGGCATTGATTTATTTTAGTAATGGAGAAATACCACAAGAATGGAGAGAATGAAGAGATTAGTGCGAAGTGCTTGTGAGGTGGGTATATGTTGCGATGAGAAGGAGAAGCATGAGGTCTCATTGACACGTGTAAGGTGAGCACAAAAAAAAACACTAAGGAGACCTGACGTGGAGAATAGATAGAGATTAAATTTGCTTAAGTAGCTTCCATACAGCTTAGAAGTCTGAATTTATATATTATAAACAGATTTTGCATGAAGAATGCAATCAATTGCGTTAAAATATTATGAATCTTGATACTGTGAGAAATTAATTATTAAATAATTGTAATAATAAGATGATTTTAGTTGTAAAATTTTTTTATTTTGAATCAGTTTTTTATTTTTTTAAAAATTTTTTATTAATTCACATTAATTATATATGAAGATTTAAAATAGAGAAATAAATCTAATTTTTTTTTGTTACCGAAGGATACCCTAAATAGGTTATTACACATATGGAAACCCTAAAAGAAATGCATATTAGTCAATAAAATCTATATAATATTCTATTATATATCTATATATTAATATTATAAAAGAAATTTTATTCAAGCTTCGCCAGTGACACGTATTATTCATACAACAAATTTTTTTCCTTGTAATATTTTTAACCCCTCATGCAGCTGTCAATCACAACTGAGTCATTTTTTATTTATTTAATTTCTTTTTAAATGTGCATGTCAACTCCCAGGGGTGGAGCTAGAACATTTTTATAGGGGGCAAAAAGTAATGGAACAATTAACTTCAAAGAGAGAATTTTATATATTCCCTAATTCGCAGTCTTGTCTAAAATATTAAACGAAATCCATAAGACATATAACAAAAATACGCACTAATAATCAAGAAAGGTGACAAACAAATCTCAACAATTTGAAGCAGATTTCAAAGAGACTTTGATGAAATTGTAATTTCCAAGCATTATCAAAACTTTTTCTGCATGATTTCATTACACCATATAAGATAATGTATCATTATGAATAATTAGTAACACACAATATATGTATGCTCACTTATGCAAGCTTAAAGAATAAAAACCACAACACAAAGTATCAAGACTTAGTTAAGTTTCATGAATTGTACCACTTACAATTGTCTTCCAAAAGAGTTGTGCTCGATGCTTTTTCATAGACTCAAATTCATCTACTATTGAATCTGTACTGAAAGTAGTAGGTATTTCTTTCTCAATGTAGATAATTAAATTATCTTTAAGAAACTCATCATCCATTTTACTTCGAAGTCTTGTTTTGACAATTTCCATTACTGAAAAAGTTCTCTCTATTGTTGTTGTAGACACTGGAAGGGTCAAGACAACGCGTATCAATCTATCAACCTAGTGATAAGTTCTTGACTTTCCTGTTTATTTTAATCTCTAACATAACTCATAAAATGTCTCAATATCTTTGAAATGCTTTGAGATTGTCACGACCGAGAAGAACCGCGATAGGGAATAGCGAGAGAAAAATAATTAAAAAACAATGGAGTCACCACCAATTGTTTATTGGGTAGGGAAAATGATTGGCAAAATCATTTAAAAATGAATTTTAAGTAAAAACAACAAAAAAATGGTCTGCGAAAACCAGGTAAAGTTCGAGAGTTAATTATGCACAGGGAATGACGAAAACTTAATCCCATTGCACCTTCATACATCCATCATAAGGCGGTTACCTTAAGTTGACTGTGCAAACTTTATAATCTATAAATCTATTTTACCCCTTTTAGCAAGTAGAAAAAGTAAATAAGAGTGAACATTTTTTCACAGATAAAAAGGAAAATAAATTACGAAAATTAAAAGTTTGGCTTAACTTGCATGCCTACGTATCCCCGAGTGCAATGAGGAACTCAAAATCACATAGTTCTTTATAGAAAATAATTGTGGCATACTTGATTTTAATTTAAAAAGATTAAAAAGAAATGATAGTGGGCCCTTGCACCCGAAAAATAAACGACAGTAGGCCCTAAGTCCCAAATAGTAAATAACAGTGTGCCTTGAGTCCCGAAAGGTAAAGGATCATGGGCCTTGAGTTTCCGAAAGGTAAACAACAATGGGCCCTAAGTCCTCAAAAGTAAATGACAGCCTTTATTTTTCAAATTAAATTCATTCTTACACGAGATTCAAGACGAGCCACACAATAAACCCTCACGAATCCAAATAAAACTGAAGACGACACAAGGTTATACAATTAGTCTCATTGGTCATTGTATGGACATTTATTCAAAACTAAAATTAATATTCTAGGTACCAAAATAAACATGAAATAGGAAAAGTGGGAAGGGACCAATCAGTAGGTCACCTATCCAAGCACTTTAGGAAGTGACTGATCGAGAGGTTTGCCATCCAAGGACATTGTGAAGGATCTGATTGATCAGCCAATCGGCAATGGAAATGGGAAGGGATGATCGGTCAGACGATCAATGATGCAAATAGGGAGAGTTGATCGGATTAACTGATCGGTGATGAATATAGGAAGAGATAATCATATTAGCCGATCGGTGATGAACATGAGAAGAGATGATCGAATCAGAGGAGCACGATCAGTCAGAACCGATCGGTCATTTGGTGATCATGAAAGAGGGTGATCGGTCAAAACTGATCGGTTAATGGTAAGGTAGTGATTGGCAAGAGCAATCACGGTCAATTGAATGATCAGGTGAACAAGTTTAGGGATGATCTGATCATTATGTCCAATCACTTTATATATTGAGAATGGAAATGGTGGTCAGATCGATCAGGGCCGATTGGTTAATTGTTGTTTCAGGTGAGGCAAGTATTTATTCGATTAGAACCGATCAGTTAAGCGTAATCACAATCGGTTGAGTTGATGGAGAAACTATTAAAGGGATCAGATCAATCAGTTGACAATCTAAAGGGTTAATGGGTTAAGGGTAAGATCAGCTCAATCGGTCTAGGAGACCTGAGGAGTTAATGGGTTAAGGGTAAGGTTAGCTCGATCGGTCTAGGAGACCTGAGGGGTTTGTGGGTAAAGGCTAGGGGTTAGATCGGTAAGATCCGATTGGTTAAGGGTAATCTTGGTTAGAAGTGATCGGTTAGTAGAATACCAAGCTAGAGTGTCGGTCGGATAGGAGGGTAATCGGTTGGAGGAGTGGATGATCGTTCGAAAATGATCCTAGAAAGAGGTGATCAGTCAGAAATGATCCATGGAAGGGATGATCGGTCGGAAATGGTCCTGAGAAGTGAGTGATTGGTCGAAAAATGGTATGGAAGTAGGTGGTCGGTCGGACATGGACGTAAGCTTTATTTTTTGGTTTTTCACAGATTTGGAATACTATTGATGGCTATTGGGGTAGGTATTGGGGCTGTGTTTGGAGGCAAAATAGTGCGATGTTGTGGTGGTTTTGGTTGTTCATGGATGGATTTGGATGATCTTTTATGAGGGAAATGAAGATGGCTTTGTTTTAGATGAGAAAGTGCAGAAGATGATGCGTGAAGTGGTTAGTGTGGAAATATGTTTGCCCTAATAGTTTATTGTGTTATGTTTTGATGATAACAAATACATTACAAAAAGGATTAAGAATATGTTACGTACATGTGCTTAATGAATATATTGGGTAATGCATGGTTATATACTATTGTTATTCTTCTTATAAGAATCATTCATTGAGTATGAGTAGCATAATTTATAGAATATATCCAATAATACTTTATATTGTTGGAACCAAAGAACCTTTGTGAAATTAGGTTTGGAACCAAAATGTTTAAAGAACTAATACCCCATAAAGTTTTAAAGATAACAAAAGTTTTAATTTAGAATGAATAAGTGAAAGACTCACGTAACACGTTTATAAATTGTTTTGACAATTTATTAACAAGGAAACAAGGTGTTAACAAACAATTACTTGTACGTGCGTCCATTCCTAATTTCAGCTAAAGGAAACTAAGTTTTCGTCCAATACCTTTTAAATTGTTTTTCAAATAATATTATATTGGATCGTCCAAACTTTTCCTTACTAAGCTTAGGTTCAAAGCATTTGTTCAAAAGCCAAAATTCAAATATGAAGAAATTGTTCATCATTAAATGCTGAGAAGAATTTTGACAAAGTACACTACAAAATAAGTCAACTGAGCTGCTTAGCTGACACCGCTAATAACTACAAAGACCTGCAAATAAGCAACTTTCTACGTGCTCAAATAAGTCAGGACTCAGATATCATATTCTTGGACATTCCTGATAATCAAAGTGTCTTTTCAGAAGAAGTTCCACATGATATCAGCTTATGCATTTAATACTGCTCATAACGGTAATAAATGCTTCCGTTGGACGAAGAAGCTTATGAAGACTGCTCCAAATGCTCTCACCTATATATACAAATGTCTTTGAAGAAGAAAGCAAGAGAATAACAATCTGTGTGATCAAAAGTGTAAAAGAATCAAAGCTTTCTTTCTTCCTAGTAATCTTACTCTTGTAAAAAGTTTAAGTCTTGAGATTTATTTTCTATTCTCACCTGTAGTGAGTTAACAACTCAAGTACTTCTACATCTTATTTTATTCAATTTGGTCGTTTAAGCCTGAAGAGGCTGGGTATAAAAGAATACTTGGATCTTAGAACCTAAAGAAGTTGAGAATACTGACAAGAGGTTGTCGACACCCGTCAAAATAATATAAATTACCGGTTCACAAACTAATTTGTAGTATAGAGCATGAACCGAATCGTCTCTTAAGGATCCAGAAAAACAAAGATTTAATCAGATTAAGATAATTAAAAAGGGGGTTTTGTTGTTGATTAATAAGATTGAAAAGAAGTACAAGACTTAATGTTGTAAATAAATATAAAGAAACAACCAATCCAAGGAAATTTACCGATCTTGAGTTTAATCCATCGTTGATCACAAGGAATCCACTTAATTGCTATCCATGTTCTTGGTCTTAGATCACATCAAGAAGCCTTAACATGATCCAAGAATCCTCTACTAGATAAGCATCTAGGATTTGATTAACCAAGGTTAGATAAAGTAAGCACCATCCAATATAGATTAACTTAAGATCCAGAATTTAACCAAGCTAAACAATCCATCAAAAATCTTTAATATATTGTTTAGTATTTGTGATCCTCTTTGAATACATGATAATAAAGTTATTATCACTTCAACATCTAAATCAAATTAAGCAATTTAATCTAGATAAAAATCAAAAGGGGAAGAAGAGAAACTTGAATAACAATTAAGCAATATGAACAAGCGAAACAAGATCTCCAAATTAAACATCAAGATGGCTAATCCCTTGGATTGATTATAAGAGCCTAGCCTTCCATGGATGGGAAGGAAGAACTCAGAAATAAAAGAACAAAAACGAAATTGTAAAGAGAATGGAGAAGAAGAGAAAGAAAACTCTCACAAATACTTAAACTTTCTTAAAATTGAATCATGTATAATACAAAGAGATTGACTCTATTTATACTAATCCTAGAAGCCAATTTGTAATTGAAAATAATCTGAATACAAGTTGTTAAAACATGTAAATTGTCAAATATGGAAGCTTGATGCATAATTGGTCGGTTGGTGCATGGTAGGTGGGTTGGTGTATGGTTGGTGGCTTCAAGTCAGCAACTCTTATCCGACTTCCAGCTTGATTTTCATGACCTAGACGGTGTATTTTGGCTTGGAGGTCTCATGAAAGTTGTAGCTAGTTGTCTCCTTGAAATTTTGGCATTGGAATCATGCCATTTAGACTTTTAGAACTCCAGATATGCTAAAAACACTACACCTACCTCAAGTTAGGTTGACAGAACGTGTTTCCAAATTCAAACCATCTTGTAGCTTCATAATCATGCCTAAAACGACATCTATTGACTAAATAGTCTTCAGTGAAGTTGGAGATATGGGTCTTGTCTTTCCAATGACCAAGTTTCTGCCCAAGAGGAGACTTATAACCCATTATATAGTCCAATATGTGCACACTACCTAGATTTCAGTGACAGCAAACCCACTCTGCATTTCAGGGATGTTTTGGACCCTTAGAAGCATAGTTGTTAAAATCGAGTTTCAAGGCGTAAAAGCATACGCTTTTACGCTTTTAAGACATAAAATCTTGTTAGATGTTAGGTAAAATCAAAAATTGATAAAAACATTTGAAAAAGCGTTTTTGAGGGGTAAAAGCGTTAAAAACGCATTTTGAGCCTAAGTTTTTACGCTTTTAGGATTTATGAGTAATTGGACTAGATTTTTTTGGGTTATGGGCATTAAACCAGGTTTGGACAATGGCAAGTTGGTAACCCGGTTTGGCATTTGTTTAGGGCAGGCCGCAAGACCATTTTTCATCATTCAAAATTTTTCACTTCTCATCTCTGAGTTTACTGCGGTGGTACACGACTGAGGACCTATGAGTAATTGGGTTGGACTTTTTTGAGTTATGACTTGAGTATGACATTAAATTGCATAAGTTATGAAATTTATTAATGTAGTACTTAAAATTAAGTAAAAATTTTATATACTAATATTTATATATACATATCTTATATAATGTGTAACATCTACGTTTTTACGTTTCGCTTTTACGTTTCGCTTTTACCAGACCTTTCAGCGTTCTTAGGTAAAATCTCGTTTTTGACAACCTTGCTTAGAAGCCCAATCCAGCTCTTGAGTTCTTCATAAAACTTGTAGAGCCTTGTCTTAGCTTTCCAAAGACATCAAGATCACCTCAAATGGATCACCGAGTCCCAAGTTATGGCCTAACCAAGGAGGAAAGGTCAAAATGCATCAAAATTCAAGAATTATTCATAATTTGCATTAAAGCCCAATGAGGCCCAACAACATTAAACTCATCTAAAACACTAATATTGGGCACAATAAACATATAATAAAGCCTAATACAAAGCTAACATAAGTGTCTCAAAGTAATTGATCAAATACTTGTGTACCTAAAAAGGTGGACAATACTTGTAATCTTTGTAAAAGATTAGTGGAAAATCCTTCTAGCTGAAGGGACTGGACGTAGCTCTCGGTTTGTGAGAGTGAACCAGGATAAACATCTTGTGTAAGCTTCTCTTCTCTCCTCTTGTGTTTTATTTATTCACTAACATCTGGGGATTACCATTATTTCTTAACAAAGGTTATAAGATAAAACTTAGAACTTTTTCACTGCGCGTTCAAAGTGATTTATTACAAAATCTTTTTAGCGTTCAATTGGACTGAGAAGTTTTATTCGTCCATTGCGTTTTATTGATTCAACCTTTGTCTTAACTAATTTTCTAACTAATGAAAAGTTTTCCAAAAAGGTTAAGAAACACAATTCAACCCCCCTTCTTGTGTTTCACTTGTTTACTTCAATTGGTATCAGAGCTCAGCCTCTTGGGTTGAGCATCTAACAGTGCAGAGGAAAAGATCCAGTACTACCTTAAATGGAGAACGAATGACAAGCTGTGAACATACCACCTCTATTCAATGGAAACAACTATGATTACTGGAAGAAGAGGATGATTGCATTTTTTTATGCACAAAATATGGACATTTGGGACCAAGTCCAAAATGGCTATCAAATGCCCACCAATGCAGAAGGACTAGAACTTCCTCGACCACAATGGACGGAAGGACAACGAACCAGGCACCAGTTAAACTCAAAAGCCAAAACTATTTTGTTAATAACTTTCAAAACACTTTGAGTTTTGATCTGAAACTTATTTCATATGAAAGTATACTCAAAGGGCTTTCCAACACATGGTCATTTGTTTAATTCCGTTAAGGAACAAAGAAGTTATGACATTTGAAAGTTTGATTTTTGTATCATAGAATGTTGTACCTGAATACAAACATCCTGTATCCGGATATTTGACTTCAGAGAGCAAACCCACTTTGAATATCTTGATACAACTTTGAAATATCAAGATATCTCATCCCCGTAGCTAAATCACATTTCAAATATCAGGATACACATTTGAAATATCAGAATATCTCATTCCAGTAGCCAAAAGCTATTTCAAATATCAGGATACAGAATCAGATATAAGGATATTTTGTTTTAAGTGAGAAATGATCTTTTCCAAATATCAGGATGCGAAATCAAATATTAGGATATTTTATTCTTGTCAAAGCCCAGAAATCAAGATATCTAGATACCAGGTTCAAATATTCGGATATTGCTTACGTAAAAGTCAGAAATAATGGCTATAAATAGCTAGTTTTTGTATGAAATCTTTCCTAAACATCACCAACGACTATTTTATCACTTGGGCTATATATAGAAGCTAAGATTGAAGTATTAATAAGTTGATGAACATTTATTTGCAAATCATTATGAGGATTTGATCATTTTCATCAAATCAATATTTGAGCTCTTCATTGCCAAAAATCTATCTATCCATTAGTTTTTCAAGTTGTATATCAACTCTTTGAGAGAGTAATCATATTCCTATATTGTAAACACTAAGTGAGGGCAGAGGATCCCTCTAGTTGAAAGTGTGAGGCTTATACACAAAGGGTGGAGAATCCCAAAGGTGTAGGAAGTGCTCATAGTTTGTAAAGGTTTTTCAAGCACATGTAAAGCTTGGAGAATTAGAGGCTCAAGCACAAGGGTGGAGGATCCCAAAGGTGTGAAGAATGCTCTACTTTGTAAAGGTTTTTCAAGCACCTAAGTTACAAACTTGAAGAATAGTGGAAACCTCAAGTGGATGATCTTGGGGTTAGACGTAGATCACAAGAAGTGATTGAACTAGTAAAATATACTTTGCACTCTCTTATCCCTTAATCTCTTTACATTCTAGCAATTTACATTTGAGCTATCTAGAATATTTGTATCAATGATTTTGATTGGTTCTTAGTTAATCTCATTATGATTAATATTGTTATATAACTTTAATGTGATTAGCATAATGTTTTATATGTGAAGTTAATGTTCTTAATTGTCTCCAAGAATAATTTGTGATTAATGTATTTATTCCGTTGTATGTATTGATTGAGTGCATCAAAATGCACAATTGCTTAAAGTCAAATTAAAATTTGTGATGACCCAATTCACCCCTCTCTTGTGTGATGCTTGCCCTTGGCTAACAGTTGGGTGGTGATGGAGATGTTTTTTTGAGATTATGGAGGTTGAGTAAAGGTGTGGGTGGATGAGTTTGACCATTTTGGGTGTATAGGAAATATGGTGAGGCTGGAAATGTATGAGTGAGCTTCTCAAGTAGAGGTGTGCGGCTGTGTGTGACTAGTAGTGTTTTCTTTTCAAAGGGAATGGGTGGCTGAAGTGCTTTTACTAGGAACTTATGAAATGGTTACATGGTAGTGATGAGAGGAGAGAAAAAAAAATCAAATTAAAACAAACAAACGCAACACTAACCACATTATTATCACATTGCATATACGTAACAACATTCAAAGGTATGAACAGGGGATGTCAAAGCTCGAAGATTCGGACATATAGGGAACTTACCTCTTGAAGCACAAGTTGGAAGAATAAAGATGCTCTAATCTTTTCCAGAATAACTCCTATTTTCTTTTCGTTTTTCAGTTTTTCTCTCTCAATTTCTCCTTTCTTTTTTGTCTTTTTTTTGGTTCCCCCTCCTCCTTTTTTATCCTCTCCCAAAGATCATTAGGCCTAGGGTGTAAGAGGTGGCTGAGGGTCTCTTCCCCTCTAATTCGCTGACCACCTCCCACTTGCTTCTGCCATGCTTGCCCATCTTCAATCCTCTAAAGTCAACAATATTGGGTAGCGTGTGTGCAGTGGTGTGCCTGTGTGCAGTGGGTTAGTGTAAAGTGTATGCAGAGGTGAGTAGGCTCGGTACAAAGTGGGTGTTGGTGTAAGATGGGCTCGGTGGAGTGGTTTGGGCCAAGCCAATGGGCTAGATAGGTTATATTAGGTTTTACTCTTCCTCTTTTTAGTTCATTTTCTTCATTTTTGATTTTTTTCTATTGATTTTCCTTATTTATTTATTTTGAATTTTTGTTGAAGTTTTCTAACATGACCTGGTCAAAATGGGGCGTTCCCAAATATATCAAGTTCATAATGTTGTAATTGAGACTTCAAAAGAAATCATTCTTGTTCACTAAAATCATTAGAATAAAACTTTCTATACTAACTTGCATATAGCTTCAGCTTTGAATGATTTGAAATTGTCCTTAGGATCTAAAGTTAAGATTAATGTCAAAAGCTCTATTGTTTTCTCATTAAATCTATTATTTAACTCTTGTACTTGGGAATCGATTGTTGAGAAAAATAACTCTCCTCAATCATGATGCTCAACTGTTACATTCAGTTGACGAGATCGACCTCTGCCTAAAATGTATCATGCACCCATATCAGGGACCTCAATATCATGTTTTACACAAAATTCTTTCACATTCCCAAGCAAATTCAACCATCCACCATCTCTCAATTGTTGAAGAAGTGATCTTGATGTAGAACCAAGATGCATTGCATTTAAAATATCTTGAGAGTATTGATGTAGTTCTTGGCAAAGAACATTAGTGATTCCCATAATTTCCTTTATCAAATGCAAGTTGAAAACAAATTCAAGTGATAATAATACTTTGCTAACACCATAAGCATCACCTCTTTGTGCATAAGTAGTTCCCTCATCAATGATACTATTAAGAACAGTACAAGTTGCACTAAACATTCTTATGAAGCTACAAATAAAATTAAAGTGAGAGTTAGGTGTAGTTTTAGAAACTAATTACCAATTTGGTGATGTATGGACATTATTTCCCAAAATGGGATTATTTTCTCCACGCTCGTAGACCACCTCATTTTTTTATATTTTTTTCCCACACGTAGCACTTGCACTAGACTGGCAGCATCAACCATGTCCCCTCACCTGCACCCAGTGACAGATGTCACATCCCTAGCACTAGTGCCAGTCTAGGTGGCGCAAGTCTTGCACTAGGTGGATTGGCGCAAGTGCTGGGGAAATGACACATGTCAACACCCAGCCTGACCTTCCAACTACCCTATAAATACCCCCTCATCCCAAATATCCCACCATTCTTAATACCCACCCCTCACTCCCAACTCACACTCTCTCACTCTAATCCTTACTAATCAAAGAAAATAATTTATTATACTTTTTTTCTTTACAAAATGAGTTAATTAGTAATATTTGTGTATTCAAACGAAAGAAACTTTGAGGGGCCTAATGAGCTTATCTTCAAAGGTCACACTAGACCAGTTGAAATCAAGCATGGTACTAGTTTGGAGATGTTGAAGAAGAAGATTCATTCCAAGTTGAAGTTACAGTCACATCAGATGATATCAAGTCTTACATAAAGATTTCTGATTGAAAATACATATATAGGGCTTGAAATATTTAATGATGAAAATGTTGAGTGTTGCACCATGTGGATTGACGCAAGTGCTGCATAGCTACACACGTGACCAACGCAACAGAAACTTGAAACGTGGCAGTTCCACTTGCACCATCTGGACTGGTGCAAGTGCCACATGTTTAAAAAAATACAGCATGGCAAAAATTACCTCATTTTGGGTAATAGTTTCAAAACAACACCAATCTGATCATTTTCCCAGGCTCTGACACCACATGTAAGTTTAAACTAAAAGCTATATATGAATTTATAACACCTTAATTAGCAAGGTAGAATTCCTACCTTTGTTAGCCATGAGTCTTACCAATAAATCCACAAGGGGTTATGTATTCCTTTCATTCTAAGTCTTAATGCGTCTCCCAATAGATAAAGCTTATGTTCTATCTAGATAAGAGAGAAGACGTAGCCTATATATAAATGTGTGATGTTTCAACCTTTGTCATGCCCTCTCATCACGCATGGTTAGGCCTACACTAACAGTCATCCGCCACATTGGCCCAACAATGTAGAAGATGCCCAAAATAATTGATTACCAACTTAAATTCTCATTCTGTCTCCCATACAGATTGATTATAAACTTGTTTTATTATAACATAGAATAATATTAATTAGTGACAACCTGCAATAAAAAAATATTCCAACATAATTATCTTTTAATTTTCAATTTTAATATTTAATTGAGAATTTAACGTTACTAACTTAGACTATCACATTGTTTTAAAATATATATATATGGGACAATTCATCCGAGTTAATGTTCAACCCTTTGATTATTTTAATGTTTAACCTTTTTTTTCTTTTATCATGGAATTGTGGCCAATTTGAAATTGATTATTTTCATTTCTTCTTGCCGAGTTTCCTTCTTAAGAATTTCGAGTCAGTAATATAACGTAATTTCTGTATTCTTTCGGTTGACCTCGCTACATATGCTTTAACTCCACTTTTTATTTATTTCTTTGTCATGGATTGATAAGAATTTAGTGTGTAAAAAAATGCTAATATTACTTTATACAATTTTTTGAAATAAAAATAAATAAGTAAAGAGTATAAAATAAGAAGTACACTACTTCCGGTAAGTGAAATCCAAATTTGGCTCGAAGGTAAGGGTCCCTACCATGAAGTAGATTTCAATTTTCTTGTGAATAATTGCAAGACATCTTCCCCTGCAAGCTATGAAGCTTTGTAATGATGTCACTAGAAGGGAAAATGATATCATGATTTCTAGCCACATGTCACATACATATGCCACAGGAAGTCACACTTGTCTCTATGCATCCTTGGCCGTGGCCTGCTGCCTTGGTGGGTTGGTGAGGTTGGTGAAGTGACGCACTAAGTTATGCACTTTTGTAGTATTGTCGACGCTATTGTTTTTTTATTATGGAAAAGATATAAGATATGTGTATAATGTAATGACTTCTATGAGAATATCTTAGGAGTGTGCAAGTGTATATTTGTGCGACTATAATTACTAACGAATCTAGAGGGTTTTCTTGCTTTTGTTTATAATAATTTCCATCCCCACCTTTCTGCCTTTCATTTCTATGAAACGGTGGTAATCTTAAGTTGGAATATTCAAGCTTTAACAGTACAATTCGAAATCGGTGACTACTTTTTATTAATGTTAGTGGCCACTAGCATTTTCAATTAGAAAACTCCAAAAATGGAATAAAAGTTAGAAGCTGATTGTTATTCTTGATTGCTTGTTCCAATACTAATCATAGCAGCACATTTACTTGTCCCAAGTGCTCGTAAGCAAGTCGTTCAATAGAAAATGCAAAAACGCCATTTAAAGGTCAAAAGGGTACTCAGGCACCACCGATTACACTTATCAATTAAACCAGAAACTTGAGAATTCTATATAATACCAGATACCATTGTTCACCAACACCATCCCACTCTGTCAATATTTAAGTACTCCTAATCTCACATTTTCTTCAATCTCTTACAATCTCTCTCTCCATCTCCATTTGTTCAACACTACAAAAAAATGTGCTCCCACAACACAAAAGCCCTGGCATACTTCCTATTGCTAGCATCAATACTAGTTGGCAGTGCAATGGCAGAGTCATCCAAGGACAAAGAGGAATGCACAGAGCAATTGGCAGGGCTAGCAACGTGTCTGCCTTATGTCGGGGGTGAAGCAAAAGCTCCCACGCCAGATTGTTGTAGCGGCCTCAAGCAAGTGCTCAAGAACAACAAGAAGTGCTTGTGTGTTATTATCAAAGATCGTAATGATCCAGACCTGGGTGGTTTACAGATTAATGTGACTCATGCTTTGAGCCTGCCAACAGTTTGCAATGCCCCAGCCAATGTCTCTAAGTGCCCTGGTACATTTATCTGTACAATTTTAATTTCAGTCACTATGTTAGTTTCACACTTCCCTAGCAATTGCTAACTGATTTTGGGCCATGACATAAAAAAAGAATTTTGATTTTAATTTTTAATGGAAGCAGAGCTACTGCACATGGATCCCAAATCACCAGAGGCTCAAGTTTTTTATCAATTGGACAAAAACTCCACAAGTCCTGCGCCCAGTCCTTCTGGTAATGACATTGCTAAGAATTTTTATTTTTTACTAACTTATTAGGGGTTGAATTGAAGTCTATGGTGCTATAGTTAATTGTGATTTGCCAATAAGAAAGCATTTAAGTCTCATATATGTCTGTATTTTGCGGCTGCAGTTGGAGCAAGTCCTGCAAGTGGGAAAAGGGAGGGGACAAGTGCTAGCAGCCAGCCAACCAGTACCGCACAGAAGAATGATGCATTCTGCAAGGGGAAGAGATTGTTTGGGTTAGACACTTTGGTTAGAGGGCTTCTAGTTTGGCTTTTATTGGGCTCTGCTGCTAGACACTCTTTCACTTGGACACTAATGTGAATATGGATGGTCTCTTCCGAACCCGGATCCCTCTTTTTCTCGAGGGAAGTGTCTAGTTTTCTTGGTACATCACTCTTCTGTGCCATTAACGTTATTATTTGCTGTCTGTAAAAGTATCCTTGGTATGGTGTAAATTTGTTTCTCCAAATTACGGTAAAAAATGTGAGGATAAGGAGGGAAAATATCCAAGTCATATTATTGAATTCGTACCAAATCTTGTTATGATGTATATTTTTTAAAAAAAAAAAAAAATGACTTGTTGCTTTGGCTTTCTGGTAGATGCTTCATGCCACAAGCTTCGAACTTTCTTTTGTATTTGGTACTTTCCTGTAGGAGTATTCCCCCCCCCCCCCCTCTGGTTTATCCGTCAAGTACATGAATCCCAAACTTGATTTTAGTTGTATGTTTGAGTGAACCATAATAAGCCCCATGATTCTTTGGTGCATCTTAGTGAATAGTTTCGGCACTTTGTATCATGCTTTTTCTCTGTTTCTCCATTCGCGCTCTCCATTCATATCTAAGTATTTTATTCTCAGTTAGACTTTATATTTGATACATCAAATATATAGAGGGAAATGTTTTAAAAAACAGATAGGATATTGAATTAGCCATATTAGCTAATGGTTTGATTGGCTTAATTGGTGGAATTGGTAATCAAACGTAATAAATATAATTATAATTAAATTACATATGATATATATTATTAAACCTAATGACATAAATTATAAAAGACACCATATAGTTTAAATTCATAAGATAATATTTACTAAATTATTGATATATCTTAGCTTAAATGAATATATTTTCATTTAGAATACTACATTAATAAATATGTGTATTAAAATTTTAATTTAAAATAATAAAATAAAAATAATGTATCACTAGTTTAACTCGTGGTGAATCAATAATCAAATCGCATAAAATTAAATAAATATATGAATATTTAATAAAAATAAAAAATACATTAAAATAATATAAAAATAACTAAAAATATAATTTAATTCCAAACTAATAAAATTCACACATAACTATTTAATTTCTAAAGTACAAAAGTTTTAAAAGAAAATGATGCATAAAAATTCATAAGTAAACATTCATTTTGGTTCTCCAATAGATGAATACATCAAAATGATCTTTCAATGTCAATTTTTGACTTTAAGTTGGTCCTTCAATGCTATTTTTTTTACATCAAATTAGTTTTTCAATATTAATTTTTACATCAAATTAGTCTTAAAAAAATGACCAATTTGATGTCAAAAAATATTAAAAAACCAAACTGATGACAATTGTATCTATGGAAGACCAAAATGAGTATTTACTCAAAATTCATTGTAGGAAAAGTTTCACTTTTTGTCCTTAACTTTATTATAAATTTCATATTTGTCCCATTACTATATTTCATTTTCACCCTAAATTTTTTCAAAACTCATCAAATTTGTCCTTAACCATTATTTAAATAATAAAAAATCTTGATTGGACAATGTCAACTGTATATTAGTGCCCACATAAACTGTCACGTAAGCAAATTCCGTTAACATTTCTAAAGGTGCTAGCAGTTAGAATGAATTTGCTGGGTTTTAAAAAGATTTGAGATGAAAATAAACTAAAATACAATTGTGAGACAAAAATAAAATCTATAGCAAAGTTAAGGGACAAAAAGTATACTGTTTTCATTTAAAAATAATACTTTATCCTTTACTCTTTCAACTTTCCAGTGTTCGTTTAAAAACAAAACTTTCCAATGTTAGTATTTAATGTACATATCACTTTCCCTCTCAAATACAATTCCCTACTTTCTTAAAGACTTCACAATTTTCAATTTCGCTAATTTATTTTTTATTTTTCACGCCCCATTTCTCCTCTACTTTCCCATATTGCCTTTCCCCCTTTCTTCATATTTTTTTCTTTATTATTATTCTTCTTTCCTCCCTCCCTTCTATGGTTTCGTCCTACAGACTTTTCCATTTTTCTTCTTCCCTCTCTCCCTCTTCGAAGCTTGTGTGATGGAAGAAAATGAAAGAAACATGACATGACCAAGGGTCGTTAGTTGGACGACAACTTTGGTAGGACAGCGACAACTTCATTGGCTAGACATTGTTGGCAAATTCCTTGAACACTAGTGCTACTCATGAAGTGAGAGATGGAAGAAAAAAATTAAAAAATATTAGGATTTTCCTTTTTAAAATCTAATTAGTGATTATTCAAAATCGGATTCAATTTAAGTGGGTCAGAAATTTAATTCAATTTTGACCAATTCAAATGGTTCAAAGTCAGTTCAATCGGCTGAGTGATTTTTAAGGGGTAAACAAACCATAGACGGCCAATTCACAGTCCAATCAGTTGGTCGATCAGTCCAGATTGATTTTTAAAATATTAATAGAGAGGGTTAGAACCATAAACAAGTAACGCATTAATTATTATATAGGTAGGTATGAGTGCTTAGGTTAGTGGGTATAGTAGATGTGTGTTAAATGAAAGAAAATAGGCTAAGTGAATGAGTGCTTATGTATCAAGGTGGTCTAAGGCTTAATGTGGTTAAATGACAGAATGCTTAGGTAATATCATTTTCAAGTGCACACTTGGATTTCACCTAGATAGGTTTAGAAGACTAGTCTAGGATTGGCCAGTAGTTTGGAAACTACAATCATGCATATAAACCTTCTCTAAAAGCTCACGAACTCAATCAATGGATTCATGAAAAATAAGCTAGAGAAAGTATAATACTCTAAATTAGACATGTATAACAATCATGAACAATCTTTCACTCAATACTTTTCCAAGTTAAGCATGCATTGGACTCTTTTGCCAACTTCAAAAATCTAGTGAAACAATTTTCATTCTCTTTGAAAACAAACTTAGTGCTTAAATTGCAAAAAGAATTGAAAAAACCCACACTACTCAAAATAAGATAGGATAGGATGTAGCACAAAACAAATAAAAGCAAATCTATTAACTTAAACAAAATATTTTTTGTGGCCGATACTATAGACATTGGCTTCGAACTCAGAGAGGCACTTAAATCAACTCAACAAAACTAATGAAATAAAAGCAATATAAGAAAATTAAGATAAAGAATAGATAAAAACAAAGAAAAAAAAATCAACTCAAAATGAAAAAGAAAACTCAAAGCGCAAGGTTTGCACCCTCAAACTTAAATTTGACATTGTTTTCAATGTCAACATTTTTCTCATGAGGACAAAAGTTGTTCTCCATTGTTTTTCTTTTTCATCTTTTCTAAGAATGAAGTGCTTTGTTGCATTCTTTAAACAATGAGATGGGAAGGCTTTGTAACACATGATAATTCACAACTTTCACTTTCTCCGTAAATGTTTGGCCTAGTAGTGAGATAATCCCAGCATCACCTTTGCATACTAATCACATTTAGATGGAAGCTACTCTACCTAGGTTACATCTAAATGTGATTGTATCAACATGAACAAACACACGCTATGGTAATAATGACATGTCCAATGTGGACATATCCCTAGTATAAATCTATTATTTACTTCACTACGAGAAGTAAGCTAGTTTACTTTGAGCTTATCTCCGAACTCCTACTCGGGAATGATTGGGATACCACTAACACATTGGCTTTTATAGGTTTCTTTATTCAAGGTAATGACAATGTTGAGCTTGGATGGGAAAAACTCGCATTGGATTTTATAGCTTTCTATTATTCAATGTGATAACAACATTGACCTTGGATGGAAAAAAGTCGGTGCCTAACCCAACTTATGTTAAAGAATAATTCAAAAAGGGGTGAAATGGTACAGCAGAATGGGATCAGCCACCACAGTTTTATAGCTTGAGCAAAAAAGAAAACACTTTCACTAAATCTGATCTGATTAGTGAGAGTCCCTAGATAAATGGTTCTGCAAAAAATGATCTTTTAATGTCATAAACAACATATAAACTTAATATTTAACTTCTCTAATAAATTTACATAGATTTTGCATGAACTTTGCTTGGATTTGAATCTTCTCCTCTTTCTTCAGAACATAATAGTCTAATATTATGAAAAATAAAGATAAAAACTACTGTGTTAAGAACCAAACACAGATAATGAAGGATTTTTGTACAGAAATAGTTTGTGTTTTTTCTGTTATAACAAATTATTATCATGTTTTAAAAGAAAAGGAGAGAATCCAACCTAAATTACGTAATAAGAATTGTATAGCACACTATGAATGGGAGCACCATATTTGAAGTGACTTCCAACTATTGAACTTAATAAACCATAGAATTTTCTTTCGAGACCTGGTCTACAAACTTGCTGCATACAAACTCAATCATATATTCCAACACTGGCCAAAAAGACTAAACACCCAAAACACAAATATATAATCCTTTCTTCTTCTTAACAGACATTACCAGCCTTCTAAAAATTCCATTTTGTTATAGCTTCCATAAAAGAGAGAAATACAAAAGCTACACTAGAATTTTAAGCTCGGCTACCAATGGAGATCAGGATCTGAAAATCTGAGCCCAAATTTCATTATTCACAAATACACCCATCGATCACCTTTTGGTATTTGCTAAAAGCAAACATGATAAAAATTTAAAACAAAACATATGTTAAGGTAAAATTTTAGTTCTATGGATAATCTGTTCAGTCAATAAACATAGCCAAGCTCAAAGTATTCTGATAGGAAAGAAATGAGCAAGGAAAAACTATATTAATTCAGTAAATAATGCATTCTAGTAAGTAATCTCTGGATTACAGAAGAAACTCTCAGAAACAACGGATTCCATGCAGAATACTCGATTACTAAAGAAAGAGAAAAGGAAACTTAGAAACAGAATATGAAGATCAATCTAGAGAACCAGAATCCTTAGGCTTGCATCAGTAACTAATTTCTCTCTTGTTCCCTCTGATGACAATATTCCCGTGTTTCCTTCTGTTGGCAATATTCCCCCTTCCTCTTTCTTCTAGTATACTCAGGGTTTATCATATTCTTGCTACAATATGTCTCTTCTGTGGATAATGTAATGCAGGTTAATTCGCTGCAAATCAGCTTCTTATTTATTGATATAACAGATGAATTACAAAGTATAGAACTTTAGTAAAAATGCTGACACAGAAATCAAAATTAAATGAATTTTACAAAATAAACTGAAGATCATCAATTGATTTTGATTTTAGTGCGACATCAACCTGCTTCCATACAACATTTAAGTAGTAACAAAAATCGTATCACTCCTTTTCCCTATATGCATTGAGATTGACCATTAATAAAGAGGTCAGCCAATACTCCATTCAGATTGCTTTGGCTGGAGCTACCCTGGATGCTTGGTATATAAGTAAATTTTAGCAATTCTCAATACCTGCCTTATCCACCAATATGTATCATAGGCCTATTTGCTGTCTTTGCTATGTCAAACATACCAGCATGTGAAGCTTTCTTTCTCTTCACCTACAATAGAGAAAAGGAAACACTTATAACCCATAGAATAGCTTGATAACTGAAGTAATCTATATAATTTCAAGTAGTATATGATCCACTATTTTGTGTCCCAGCCATATTAAAAGAAATAACAGTTCTCATGGGGCAGAAATTGACAAACTATATTAAAACTGGATGGGAATGAAATTTTGTTACAATACCACCATATTGAAGCGGATAATAAATTGTGGCATTGCAATTTTTCATATTATTAAGACTCGAGAAATGGAGAAATGAAGCTTTGGTAAAGCTAATGGTATGTTTCTGAAGTTTAGCAATAATAACCAAAAGTGCATACCGCTGCCCCTATTATGTCCCTAAGCTCACAATCCTCTGCACCATGACGCAAGGGATCTCTTAAGCTAACCTGCAAGAGAATGAGCCCATTGAAGTATATCACGAAAAGCTTTTGCTGAAGCTGCAAATGAAAGATGCAATATGGCTGGTTATTTAATGACTGGTTTTTATTGTCCTGGTCAATGCATCCATTCATATAGCATGTTTACCATGAACATAACAATGGGATATATAACATCAATAATCAGCAGTGTGTCTTGTAAGAGGTGAATGCCTATTATACTCAATGAATGGAAAATTTGAATTAGATTCACTTTACTTTCGCACTGTTCAAAAAAAAATATGAGTTGAATCTCAAATGAAAGCATGAAATAATCAATATATAAGAGAGCATGAAATAAACAAGATGGATGAGAAGAAATTTATAAGATTTGGAATCCGATGGATCAATGATACATCTAAGAAATCAATAGAAGGCATAAACTAAATGGAATATCAAATGAAGCAACACATGCACTATAATGAGGTCATAAAAGAAGGGACGAGAAATTGGGAATTCAACCCCAAATTTTGAACACAAATATTTGAATACTCCATCAATATAATAGAAGAAAGCACCTAATTGCTTAATAGATCTTCCTCCAGATTAAGTCAGTTCAATTTAATATATTTTCCAGATTAATTTTGACTACAAGATTTACACCATGCAACTCAACATGTCACCTAAAGTCATACAGAATTTGGAGTTCCTCCAAGAAGCACCCATTATATGTTACGCCAAATGTTAAAAAAGTAGAATATAATAGTGAACAAAATGACCATCACTTTATGTTACAAATAGGTAATTGAGAGTTAAAGTTAAGATAGCAAAGGCATAACCAAAAGTTTCCATGCTGTGGCTTAAAAATTAGAACTAGTTCATGTTTGTACAGCACAAAGAAAGGATTAAACAAGCTCTCATTTTTTATAAATTTTTTTAACTCGTGTAATTTAATTTCTTATGCGTTGAGTAAAAATCCTGCATCTGATATAGCCGCCTCATTCATGCTTTTAATTACCCTAATGTCCCTAGAGCTAAAACTATGAGAAGAAAATATTTTCCATTTCCTGATAAACTTCAAAATGGAGTAAATAATTTTTAATTTGCAAATGAATTTCTGAAATTTATGTTAGTCTACTAAGTTTTATCAAATACTTTCCCTTTCCCCAAATTTGAATTCAAGAATGACGGTAGAAATCAGAGGTTCAAAGTTCTAATCTTACGCTGCCTATTCTTTCTCCCTTTATTCTGTAAAGCCACTGATCACTTTTATAAACAACAGCTAGACCCATACTCCACACTGGCAATAGCTAACAGTCATGAATCTTTTACACCATTTCCTAGAATGCTAAAGGTTTGCAATAGCAATAGTCAGAGCATTACTCATCAACAACTTTTATAGGCATTAAAATTTAAATATCAATTGCGTAAACCCAGGCCCTTTTCCTACTTAACCTAATTATCCAATTCAATACCCAGTTGGATTTAGAAAGCCTACAATTTGTTTCCATCATCATCAACTGAAATCTCACTGATTCACCAAAATCATTAATCAATCCAAATATATCCAACATCACGGGTTCTACTCCACTTGCTACCACCAAATTTAAGTGACATGCAGAATACATGGAATTTTGACAGCTAGAATAGAACTTACCTCTGACGGACCAAATAAACAGACTTTCAAGTTTCCATCGGCTAGTAGTCGCAATCTGTTGCAACCAGCACAAAAATGCTCAGTCATTGATGTGATAAACGAAACTCTACCTTGATGCCCATCTATTGTGAAATTCTTGGCTGTATCAGTTGGGTGATCCTGAAGTCTCTTTAGTCCTGTAAACTGTTTCACCTGTTTGGTAATGATGGTCATATAGGGTCTCTATTATAAAAGAAAATTACAAAACTCTAAAAGAGAGCTCTCCTGTCAGAAATCTACCTTACCACTGTATCCAACATTTCTGAGTAGGGTACAAGTTTCTTGACGTTCCAAACATTTCCATCAAAAGGCATGAACTCTATAAATCGAATATTAATTGGTTTATCACGAGTCAACTCAACAAAGTCACATATTTCATCATCATTGAATCCACGCATTACAACACAATTGACCTGAAATGCAACAGAAAATATAAGATACCTTAAAATTCATTCATCAGTGGCATGAAATTTAATAGAGGCTATGAATTTATGCAAGAAAAACCCCATCTACTAATCTATACAATTCATTTGAATCATTTAAAAATTTGGCAAAAGGGAATTGACTGAAGAAAAGGTCATCAAAGTGAAAAATGTGCATAAATTAAAGATATATGACCAAAAAATACCTTAACAGGATTATATCCAAGGTCTATGGCAGCATTAATTGAATCCATTACTTTTTCATGCCCTTTGCGTCTCGTCATAAACTCAAACTTTGCTGGTACCAAAGTGTCTAAACTAATGTTCAGAGAAGTAAGCCCACATTCTTTCAGCTTTGGAAGTTTTCTTGCAAGGGTAATACCATTGGTAGTCATGGCCAATGTCCTCAGTCCCTTCATGTTTGACAACTCCAAACATATATCGTCAATATCCTTTCTGACAGTTGGCTCCCCACCAGTCAAACGTATTTTATTTACCCCAGAGCTTACAAAAAGATTTGCCAATCGCAGAATCTCAGCCTTTGTTAGAAGCTGAGGACTACGAGTGAGGTCCACACCCTCTGCTGGCATACAATACTGACACCGTAAATTGCAACGCTCTGTTAAGGATATTCTCAAGTACGTGTGCAGCCTTCCAAATGAATCTAATAACATATCAGAGACAGAATTATCTTTTGGCTGATCTTCAGACAATGAAGCAAAAGACGTTGCATAAGTTCTTGCTGCATATTCATTCAAGTTTCCACTGAATAAAGCTTGACCATTAGTCCTTCTGAAGGCACAATAGGTCCTTATCTCACAATTCACCTGCTTTATGAAAACTTGTGTTCTTAGACAGCCAAATTTTCATAACAGTTTAACATATACCAGCCCCACCACACCCCAGATTAACACACAAGACATGAGAACTTGCTAATGATCAACTAATATTAGACACAATCACTGGACAAAAAGCAACAGTTCTCATATGGATGCAAATGGGTAAAAACTAAGCCTTTGATATGAACCTTAGGAGAACCACACTCCAAAACCTAGCTATTATGATGGGAGAGCCCAAGGCCATATAAACCCCACATCTGAATCTCATACTTACAATGTGGGGCTCAAGTCTTATACCTTGCAATTGGGTGACCCGTAGTCACCTGTGTATATTCAAGAAAGAAAAATAGAGGAATGAGGGTGTACGAAAGGAGAAATAAGGAAGAAGGCAGGGGAACAGAGCCAAAAGAATAAATAGTTAAGGGGCAGGAAACACATGGTGGACTGATGAGGAAAGAGAAGGTTGTGAATAACAACCAAGCCAGCTGGCAGAGCAAGATTGGAGGGGAAGGTGACTCTGGAATCCCAACAGGAAGCAAGGAAGGAGTAGCTTAATAGGAGGGAGGGAAACCATGAGAAGGGTATGAGTGAATTTTGGAAGGGAAGGTCTGGGGTAGAGATCTTAAGGGTGTGGAATGTTAACACTCCCTGAGGTTTCGACTTTTCTTTTCTGTAATTTCTTTCTTTTCTCACTAGTGTTATCAGTGTGATCTTGAAAGGAATACCTCTGTTGTAAGGAGCTTGACTCAATATCCAGAATATTAATCTAGTTCCTATCAGCCTTCAAGTCGGCATATATTATAAAAAAAACTCAATTGATATCATGGTTTCATAATATCAAACGCAAAATTATAAAAGTTTCACACAAGATATTGAAAGATTGGAAAAATCTTAATTTTCAAGAAAGTCAGGTAAGTGACAGCTAATTCCTTCTTTAGACTAAAGGGTTAAGTATCATGAAAGAAATTTCAATTAAACTCATACCATTTTTTCTTCTCATATTACCATCAAAAAAGGAAAATCATAAACACATTACACATATATAATATATTGAAAATATTCATTAAAACTTAAAAATAATTAATTTAGAGTGGATGGCAACCCTCACGTCTAATTCTCAGTATCAATTTGTACCTCCCAGAAATGATGCAGAAAATGCCTTACTCCTAGGCGGAGAGTATATAAGGTCCTCCATATAGCAAGTTATTCACTTTGGAGATAGGCTAAAATAATAAATTAGCACCTCATCCATCAGGATATAAGTGGTTAAAATAATATAGATATATAATGTGAATAATATTTTGAAGGGATCACTTTCAAGACACCCAATCGAGGGACACAAATGACAAAATTAATATTTATTCCTATGGAGCAAACAGCCAAACGCAAACCCAATTTCAAGGCCTGTCCACACACATGACCAGATAATTTTTATTCAAGACCTGTCCAATTTCATCTGTACAACAAGAAAATTCTCCCTGCCATAAAGGATGGGGATTCCATAAAAACAGTGTCCATATATTATAAGACATTGTTAATTTCTTTAGGGAATAGCACATGCATGATGCTCTGGTATCATTTTTCATAAATTCTGAAAAGCATTAGTCTTTTAGGTAGTTAATATGATGAAAAACATTTGTTCCAGCAGACAACACAAACCCAAATTTAGATATCATAATGCCATTGCAAGTAGGTTAAAGAACTCAAATGACATGTGGAGAAAGAAATTTTTTCATTCTAGGAGGGGTATAGTGTAATGAACACAGTAACAGTAACTACAAGCAAACAGTAAACAAAACCAGCAAACGTAAAAAAAAAAAAAAAAAATGTGTCAGCGGTTACAAAAGCTTGAGCCACTAAATTTAAGTTCACGCGCTACTAATGAAATTATAATGGCAATTAACTGAGTGATTTTCAAGTTCTTGATAGTACAACAGAAAATTAAAAGTTTTGACTTGCAATTGCAGAAAATTCAGCTAACTTTGTTGTTCACATGATTATGACCCCTTACATCACCACAAAAAAAAAAAAAGCTAAAACTAATACACAGAGTTGGTACTAATTAAAAGGAAAACATAAAAAACAGAGAGATAGATATAGGTTCTACCAGGAAGGAATTTGATTCTTTGAACCCAATACGCCAATCAAGGAATTTTGATAAGTAGCGCCTCATCCTTGATGCTATAATCACTCACTTGAAGTAAGAACGATAGAACAGTGAATGAATGGAGATATGGGCAACTTAGAAAATAACCTGACCCTTTAACATCTCCAAGGGACAAAGACTCAAAAGGGATATAATTATTTATAGAGAGAGAGAGAGAGAGAGAGAGAGCGTTGGGGCGTTCGCTGTGAAGATAACAGGTGCCAAGCAGTGAGAAATAGACCAGGAAATCGGAGATGTCGTCCTCGCCCTGTTGGCAAAAGCCAATTTTGCTTCTTCTTCAATGTTTTTTCACTTTTAATTTAATCCTTCTTAAATTAATGGGTAAACAGGTATTTTAATTTTTTAAACATACAAGTGTGATAAATTTACTCTTTTAATAATTTTTAATACTAAATTTTTTGGTGGAGAAATATAATATAAAAAATAATATTAAATGTTTAATTTAATATTAAAAAATTAATTTAACATTAAAGATTGACATTGATGAACTATTTTAATATATTTGTTATTGAAAAACTTAACTAATTATATTTATATATTTAAAGGTTCAAAATAAATATTTATTTAATTAATATTTACAATTTATTTTGTTGCTAATTAATATTGGCTTTAATTTAGTCCATTCAATTTATCTTAAAATTTCTATTGATGCAATTTTCTTATATAAAAAAATTGGTATAAATTTTGATAAGTAAAAAATTAGATTATAAAAATTAATTTCTTAAAAATTAATTTAAAATGAAAAACTAATGAGAGATTTGTGTCTGCTGAAAATTATCAATCTATGATCATCAATTCAATTCCTAATCTCTTTCGAGGAAACGAATTACTTCTGAGTTCTTTTTATTTTTTATTTTGGTACAAACTTCTCTTAAGTTCTACTCACTTTAAAGCAATAAAAGTGCAATAAGTGCAGTAATCAATAACAATTAAGGAACATTTAAGAAACTACAACTACAATGCAAGTAAAGAAAAGGAAATGAATCTGGAATTAAGTTGAAATAAAAGTGCAGAGTGCAAATGACTTGATGAATCCTTTTTTAGCTATATGGGTCTGAGGATTGTGGAATTTCAGTCCCTAAACAAAATAGCCCTCAAACCTTATTTATAATATTAACCTGTGACTGTTGAGAACTGCTAATAACACAACATTAAGACACATGTCTAGTTTAGTTATTAGTATTAAAACATGTAGGCCATTACTTGTAAAAGGCCCACTGCCTTTTCTAAACCAACTACCTTGCCGCTGCTAGCCATCGATTGTCCTGCAAAACATGGCTTTTCTCTGAACGTATCTTATTGGTGAATCTTCATAACACCTGTCAAATAAATTTAGCTCAACTTCAACTCGTTTCCTGGACTTTCTCGACATTTTGCTTTCCATTGTCAAACTACTTGGATGGCTGGGTTGATCCGTCTTTCCTTCGAATTTTCCGAGCTTCTTCATGTCGCCAAAATCTCTCAGCATGTGTCCAGCACACGTTTGTCGACATATAACAAGATTGATAGCAACAGAGGCCCCCTAGTATTTCCTTTGACTGTCAAGGAATAGGAAATACTCTGATGGGATTGTCGACATGGGAATTTTAACTTGGGGTTTCTTGGTGGGACTACGGAAGATTAAAAGGTCATCTTAGTTTAAGCCAGAAAGAAACTTTTCTAATACTTTCAAAACTTTCTTTAACAAGAAAGCAACACATGGCCAGCTTTGATTGGTCTTGAACTAGAAGGCCCTTTTGAATCTAAAAAATTGCATAATTATTGCAGGAGTTGTTATGGTACCTTGATGAGTTTGGTACTCAAGTTGAGTTGTTAATTATTTATTAACTGTTAGTTTCACAATAAATATTAAAAAATCTATCAAATATGAATAATAACTAATGAATGTTAGACAACTCACCTTAAATATTAATATCCTTAAAAAAAAAATGAGTATTAGAATAATTCTTATTTCAGTCTTCTTTTAAGCTTCTCTCTCTCTCCAATCACTTTATCTTTGCCGTTATGCCACCCAACGTTCACCCACCTTGCTCGTCTATAAATTCAATAGACTTTCCCATTTGTTCCTTTCACTTGCTCATTGCTCTTACTTCCTCAGCTTCCATTTCCTCAAGTGCTTTCTTTCTCCACGTACACTTGCCTCTTCTTTCTGCAAATAGGAGTTTGGTACATGTTGTGTGTTGGTTTTTCTATCTGACATGGAAAAATCATCACACTCAATGGAAGAGTAATAGAAGCATGAATTCTACCATCTAGATTTTGATTCCTGCACATCCGTAGAACTAATAGGGTGTTTTACATGTATTTTCTATCTAAAAAGTTGTGTCCATATCATTGTTGTTTAAGCAAGATCCACTCTCTTGGAGAGAAATAAACTCAAAATTTTGAATTAGCGCACCTATATATAGATGTGAGTAAAATACACAGTGTTTGATTTGATATGGATTTGGACTTGCTTAGATGAATTCTTTGTATTTTTATTATACTTCACATCCTTTTCTACTTTGTTTTTATGGTTTTATCACTTTAGGTATTTAATGGACCTTTTGGATCTAATCCTTGGAGAGTTCACAATCTTGGAGTCAAGATTGATGTTGAATCTCAAAGTTATTTAATCCCTCTGCAGCAAAATGGCCATATCTTAGAGCTATAAGGATGCAAATGGAGTGATTCCAAATGCTACAAAAAGCTAACACACAGAGCTAATACTTTTATGGTGGAAAAAACTCAAAAATCACTCACCAAAGAGTCACACAGCTGTGTGAAATCACACAATCATGGTCTTGTCTACAATAATAAAAAAACACAGCCTAGGCTGTGATGTGTTAAATTTATGGAGAAAATAAGTTTTCTTAGGCTTAGGCTCTACAGAGAGAGAGAGAGAGAGAGAGAGAGAGAGAGAGAGAGAGAGAGAGAGAGAGAGAGAGAGAGAGAGAGAGAGAGAGAGAGAGAGAGAGAATACTAGGATTATAAGTGTTGGTGTATGCCCTAAAGGCTAGTTGTATACTAACCTTCTTAGTTTACATTGTATTTTGTCATTTGTTTTATATGGGATATTTCATTTATTATGTTATTTGTTTTATTTAAATATGCATGATAAAGTCCTTAGAGTAGTAAATACAATGTCATGGGATATCAAGTGCATGACTTAGTTGTGAGATCCTATTAGTTACTATCGGAATACTATTCCTAAATGTCCCTAGTCAAGTATTATTGTGAATTAGGACAACAATAATACATTGAGACTAGCATGTGTGGAGACTGATGACCATATCTCACGAGTCATAGATATGATATATCAAGTCCTCACATGGGTACATATTAGAGTAATGATGTATTGAATTGACCCACCATGAGAACGTTGCATGGATCGTTGCGTGAGTGTCATGAGTGGTTCTCACAATGACAATAGTATATGTGGTTTTTAGACTTGAAGGCACTACAGTTCCCTACATGAGGAGTAGTATTACTTGATACCATCAAACGTCACTTGTAACAAGGTGATTATAAATACAATTATTATACATAATACAAATCATGCAGAGAGATGTGAGTGGCCTAGATAGGATTTGTCCCTCTTATATAATAGGAGTGATATATATCTTCGAGCTCATTGATAGAGTGAGACTGCAAAATGCATGACCATGCTTGAATGAGTCGATATGAGATATTGATCTCATTTGTCTTATTATGTCTACTCAGATATCAAGAAACCAAGAATTGAACTTTACAAGGATAACAAGTTCCATGCCTTATGTTCAATTTTGATATTTAGACAAAGGGACTAAAGTACACGGTAACATTAGTCACAGATAGGTTATGTCATATCACTAGCATTCCTGTTACTTGAGTAGCAGTGATGTATTGCTAGTACTGCTCACTGTTTCTAATATTAAAATATGATTTTAATATTATTGTCGACGTAATAGGAAACTACAGAGTCAAGTGAGACTAAAACTGTTGGTGTATGCCCTAGAGGCCTGTTATATATTGACTTTATGGTTTACATTGTATTATGACATTTATTTAATATATGAGACATTTCATTTATTGTGTTGTTTATTTATATTAAATGAACATAATAAAGTCCTTAGAATTGAAGTTCTATGCCATTGAATACCAAGTACATGACTTGATAGTGAGACATTGTTGGCACTCATTAGAATGCTATTCTTAAATATCCCCAGTCAATTATTATTGTCATTTAGGACAACAGTAATATATTGAGACTAGTATGTGCGTAGATTGATGATCATATCTCACAGGTCATAGATATGAGACATCAAGTCTTCACATGGGTACACATTAGAGTAATGTTGCATTAGATTGACTCATCATAAGAACGCTGCATGGATCGTTACGTGAATGTCATAATCGATTCTCACAGTGACAATGGTGTATGTGGTTCTTTGACTTGATGGCATTACAGTTCCTTACATAAGGAGTTGTATGACTTGATACCGTCAAACGTCCCCTGCAACAAGGAGATCATTAAGACAACTATTGCACATGCTGCGAATCATGCAGAAGGATGCGAGTGGCCTAGATGAATTTGTCCCTCCTACTTAACGAGAGCGATATCTGTGGGCTCCTTGATAAGAGTAAGACTGAAAATGTATGACCGTGCTCGAATGAATCAAGATGAGATATTGATCTCATTTATCTTAGTATGTCTACTCGGAGATCAAGAAACCTAAGATTGAATAGTACAAGGATGACACGTTCCATGCCTTGTGTTTAATCAAGATATCTGGACAAAGGGACTAGACTACATGGTAACATTGGTCACGGAAAGGTTATGTCAAACCATTGACTTTCTCATTACTTGGGTAGCAATGATGTGTTGCTAGACACCGCTCATTGTTTATAATATTTAAATATGATTTAATATTATTGCTAACATAATGAGAACCTATAGGGTCACACACTTATAGTATATTAATTGGAGCACGAGGAATTAAAGTTTGACTCAATTCCTCGCGAGTCAATGATCAATCAATTTGAGACACTTATATTAGCTTTGTATTAGGCTTCATTAGATGTTTATTGTGCCCAATATTAGTGTTTTAGATGTGTTTAATGTTGTTGGGCTTCATTGGGTTTTTATGTAAATATTGGATAATTTTCGGATTTTGATGCATTTTGACCTTTCTTCCTTGGTTAGGTCATAACTTGGGACTCGGTAATCCAATTGAGGTGTTCTTGGTGTCTTTGGAAAGCTAAGACAAGGATCTACAAGTTTCATGAAGAACTCAAGAGCTGGATCGGACTTCTAAGGGCCCAAAATAGCCTTGCAATACAGAGTGAATTTGCTGTCACGGAACCATCTGGGCAGTATGCACATATTGGACTATATAGTGGGTTATAGACCTCCTCTTGGGCTGAAACTTGGTCATTTGAAAGATAAGACCCATATCTCTAACTTCACTGAAGACCATTTTGTCCATAGATGTCGTTTTAGGCATGATAATGAAGCTACAAGTTGGTATGAATTTGGAAACACGTTCTTCCAACCTAACTTGAGGTAGGTGCAGTGTTTTTGGCATTTCTGGAGTTCTAAAAGTCCAAATGACATGATTCAAATTGGAGATTTTCAAGGAGACAACTGGCTACAACTTTCATGAAGACATCCAAGCCAAAATGCACCGTCTAGGTGATGAATTTGAAGCCAGAAGTCGGATAAGAGTTGTTGACTAAAAGCCACCAACCATACACCAACCCACCTACCATGCACCAACCCACCAACCATGCATCAAGCTTCCATTTTTGACAATTTTCATATTCTTATAGCTTGTATTCAGATTATGTACATGTACAAATTGGCTTCTAGGATTAGTATAAATAGACCCAACCTCTTTGTATTAGGAGAATTCAATTTGGAAGTAAGTTTGAAGAAAGTTTGAGTATTTGTTAGAGTTTTCTTTCTCTTCTTCTTCATTTTATTTAGAATTTCGTTTTTGTTATTTTATTTCTGAGTTCTTCCTTCCCATCCATGGAAGGCTAGGCTCTCATAATCAATCCAAGGGATTAGCCATCTTGATGTTTAATTTGGAGATCTTGTTTTACTTGTTCATATTGCTTAATTGTTATTCAAGTTTCTCTTCTTCCTCTTTTCATTTTGATCTAGATTGAATTGCTTAATTTGATTTTGGTGTTTATGTGATAATAGCTTTATTATCATGTATTTAAGAGGATCACATAGAATAAACAATTTATTAATGCTTTTTGATGGATTGTTTAGCTTGGTTAAATTCATGATCTTAAGTTAATCTATGTTTGGATGGTGCTTACTTTATCTAACCTTGGTTAATTAAATCCTAGATGCTTATCTAGTAGAGGATTCTTGGATCATGTTGAGGCGTCTTGATGTGATCTAAGGCCAAGAACATGATTACCAATTAAGTGAATTCCTTGTGATCAATGATGGATTAAACTCAAGATCGGTAAAATTTCCTTGGATTGGTTAATTTGTTAATTACTTTCCTTTAATTCAACTAGTGTATTATCTTTATAAATCATCAAAACCCCCCTTTTTATTTATCTTGATTTGATTAAATCTTTGTTTTATTGGATCCTTGAGAGACGATTCGGTTCATGCTCTATACTACAAATTATTTTGTGAACCGGTAATTTTTATTATTTGACGAGGTCTCGACAACCTCTTGTCAAATTTGGCGCCGTTGCCGGGGATCCAAAGGCAACTATTTGATCATTTCGTCTAACTCTAACAATTGTGTTTGTTTTGTTTTTGAAGCATTTTCAAGTGGAATTCGGCTGAAATTGGGTAAAGGGCATTCTGTCAAGATTTTTGTTCGGTAACGTATCTCTGATTAATCTGAATTTTGGTAGACAAATGAAAATCGTGATTTTGAGAGTTCAACAGATAATGCAGCAATTCAATCTACAAAAGTAGTGCAGCCACCAAATTTGGAGTTCATTGTGGCTAAAAACTTCCTTACTGATGAGGAGGAGAGGTTGCTGCAAATTTTTAAGGAGAATCAAAGAGCCATCATACTTGCAGACATTCCTAGCGTTAGCCCTTCCATATGCATGCGTAGGATTTTACTTGAAGATGAAGTTAAGCCAATAAAGCAACCCCCGAGGAGACTGAACCCTCTGATTTTGGATGTGGTGATCCATTACACTGGCTATGGTGTGGCCGCTGGGATTTTGTTGCTTCTGCTATCCATAGGGAGTTTTCTTTCCACACTTTTATTTCATTTTTCTAGTTGTTTTCTTTTTGTTTTTACTGTTTTGCTACTATTTTCAATCCTATTTCTGTTTTTATTTTACTGTTACTGTTTACTCTTTTCTGTTGCTATCATTTTTTCTATTTGTTATCTCTGTTTTGATTACATTTCTTTGTATTTCATTTACATTTCTGTTTTATTTGTTGTTTCTGTTTTCTATTTAAATTTTTGTTTTCGAAAAAAAAAAAAGAGAGGTGTGATTTTCGTGTGTTTAGTCCCTTCCAATCGTGTTTTAAGAATTATGAAAGTCATGAGTTTGCATTAATTGAAGTTCAAGTTTCCTAACATAAATGAATGAATTGTCTTTCCCCTTGAATTTCACATGCTTGGTGTTGGATTTTGGATTAGTGGATTGAGTTTGATAGATGCATCCATATCTTGTGAGATTTTGAACTTATTGATGAATGGATGTTGCATCTATGTCATTTTCTTCCTTTCTTATGTGAGTTTCACTCATGGATTTTGTCACTCTAGAACTTGCTTTGATTCTTTTTTTTAGGCTACATTTTCATATGCATGCATGAATATGATTGAGGCATTTTTCTTGACTTAGCTACTTTGGCCAAATAAGCCTACCTTGCATTTATCCCATTGTTAACCCCCTTTGAGCCTAATTGCCCATTCTTTGTTCTTACAACATTACAAGCCTTGAGTAAAAAAAAAATCACGTTTTACCTCATCTTAGCGAATAGGAGAGCATTGGTTTTCTTATTGGAGGAGCTCTTTTTGCTTGAGGACAAGCTATAGTTTAAGTGTGGGGGGGTGCTTATGCAAAATGTTTGGTGCAAAAGAAAGAAAAGAAAAAAAAAGTGGCTAATTTTGCGAAAAAAAAAAGAGAAGAAGAAGAAAAGAATAAAGCAAAGAGGTTGTAAAAGAAAAGAATAGAAAAAGGAAGGAATGTGTTAAGAGAATGTGTATTTTATGGTTTGGGGTAAATGATCAATCAATTTGAGACACTTATGTTAGCTTTGTATTAGGCATTATTAGATGTTTATTGTGCCCAATATTAGTACTTTAGATGAGTTTAATGTTGTTGGGCTTCATTGGGCTTTAATGCAAATATTGAATAATTTTCGGATTTTGATGCATTTTGACCTTTCTTCCTTGGTTAGGTCATAACTTGGGACTCGGTGATCCAATTGAGGTGATCTTGGTGTCTTTGGAAAGCTAAGACAATGCTCTACAAGTTTCATGAAGAACTCAAGAGCTGGATCGGAATGCTAAGGGTCCAAAATTTCCCTGCAATGCAGAGTGGGTTTGCTGTCACGGAACCATCTGGGCAGTATGCACATATTGGACTATATAGTGGGTTATAGGCCTCCTCTTGGGCTGAAACTTGGTCACTTGAAAGATAAGACCCATATCTCCAACTTCAATGAAGACCATTTTGTCAATAGATGTCGTTTTAGGCATGCTTCAGAAGCTACAAGTTTGTCTGAATTTGGAAACACGTTCTTCCAACCTAACTTGAGGTAGGTGAAGTGTTTTTGGCATTTCTGGAGTTCTAAAAGTCCAAATGACATGATTCAAATTGGAGATTTTCAAGGAGACAACTGGCTACAACTTTGATGAAGACATCCAAGCCAAAATACACCGTCTAGGTGATGAATTTGAAGCCAGAAGTCGGATAAGAGTTGTTGACTAAAAGCCACCAACCATACACCAACCCACCTACCATGCACCAACCCACCAACCATGCATCAAGCTTCCATTTTTGACAAATTTCAGATTCTTATAGCTTGTATTCAGATTATGTACATGTACAAATTGGCTTCTAGGATTAGTATAAATAGACCCAACCTCTTTGTATTAGAGGCATTCAATTTAGAAGTAAGTTTCAAGAAAGTTTAAGTATTTGTGAGAGTTTTCTTTCTCTTCTTCTTCATTCTCTTTGCAATTTCGTTTTTGTTCTTTAAATTCTGAGTTCTTCCTTCCCATCCATGGAAGGCTAGGCTCTCATAATCAATCCAAGGGATTAGCCATCTTGTTGTTTAATTTGGAGATCTTGTTTTGCTTGTTCATATTGCTTAATTGTTATTCAAGTTTCTCTTCTTCCTCTTTTGATTCTTATCTAGATTAAATTGCTTAATTTGATTTAGATGTTGATGTGGTAGTAGCTTTATTATCATGTATTCAAAGAGGATCACAAAGATTAAACAATATATTAAAGCTTTTTGATAGATTGTTTAACTTGGTTAAATTCTAGATCTTAAGTTAATCTATGTTGGATGGTGCTTACTTTATCTAACCTTGGTTAATCAAATCCTAGATGCTTATCTAGTAGAGAATTCTTGGATCATGTTAAGGCTTCTTGATGTGATCTAAGGCCAAGAACTTGGTTAGCAATTAAGTGAATTCCTTGTGATCAATGATGAGTTAAACTCAAGATCGGTAAATTTCCTTGGATTGGTTGTTTCTTTAGATTTGTTTACAACTTTGAATCTCCTACTTTTATTAATCTTGTTAATCAACAACAAAACCCCCCTTTTCTAATTATCTTGATCTAATTAAATCTTTGTTTTGGATCCTTGAGAGACGATTCGGTTCATTCTCTATACTACAAATTAGTTTGTGAACCCAGTTATTTTATTTGATAGGTCTCGACAACCTCTTGTCAAATTTGGCGCCGTTGCCGGGATCCAAGGCAACTATTTGATCATTTCAAGATCCCATCTAACTCTAACAAATGTGTTTGTTTTGTTTTTGAAGCTTTTTCAAGTGGGATTCGGCTGAAATTGGATAAAGGGCGTTGTGTCAAGAATTTTGGTTCGAGAATCTCAGATTGATCTGAATTTTGGTACACAAATGGAAAATATTATTCTGAGAAAGGCTCACTGTAAACAGTGAGGTCACCCTTATTTTTGCCAAATTCCATCGTTTAGACCACTTTTTCAATTTTTTAAGATTTTTTATTATTTTGTTGGATAGCATTTTTGTGTAGATTTTATTCTGTGGTGGTTCCATAATTTTTAAAATTCATTTGATACTGTTTTTATTTTTGTTTAATTTTTTGGAGTATTTGTTTTTGGAATTTTTAGTGTTTTAGTTGTTATTGCTTTTCTAATACCTTCTTATGAACTGCATGCTGTATGACTAGATCTGATCCTGGTACCTTGCATTCATTTGATCCTGAAATTGATAGAACATTTCATACACTTCATAGAATTCATAGGACTGGTAGTAGCATTCATAGAGCTAATAGAATTACTTCTGGAATTGGGCTTGAACTTGACATTGCACCTAATCTTGTTGACTCTTTTAATCCTGTTGAGTGCATTCATTAGTACTTCGTGCGATCATCGATTCTGTTGATTTTACTATGGCTGACTATAACAATAGGACCCTTAAGGAATTGGCTGCACCTTATGTGAATTATCAACCTTTGTGCATTCAATATCCTGAACTTAATGTTGATTTTGAGTTGAAATCTGGATTGATACACTTGCTGCCCAAGTTTCATGGTCTTGCAGGTGAAGATCCACATAAGCATTTGAAGGAGTTCCATGTTGTCTGCTCCACCATGAAACCTCATGGAATAGCTGAAGATCACATCAAGCTAAGGGCCTTTCCTTTCTCTTTGGATGGTGCTGCTAAGGATTGGTTGTATTACTTACAACCTGCTGCCATCACTTCTTGGAATGACATGAAAAGATTATTTCTGGAAAAGTTCTTTCCTGCATCAAGAACTGCTGCAATAAGGAAAGATATTTGTGGCATAAGGCAAATCGGTGGTGAAACTCTCCATGAGTATTGGGAGAGATTCAAGAAATTATGCTCAAGTGCCCACACCATCAAATTAGTGATCAAGCTAGCGATCCAATACTTCTATGAAGGATTGATGCCAATGGAAAGGAGTATGATTGATCTTGCAAGTGATGGAGCATTGGTAGATAAAACTCCATTCTTTGCCGAAACTTAATTGCAAACATGGCGCAAAGAAATTCTCGACAATTTGGTACTTTCGAATGGAGTCTTTGCTGCAATAGTCAATGAAGTTAATACCTCTTCACATGCTGATCAACAAAGGGTGGAACATAGATTGGATGAGCTCACTTCTTTGGTTAGACAAATGGCAATAGGACAACACGAACCACGTGTGCAAACCCCTGCAAGAGTTTGTAGCATATGTTCTAGTTCCAATCATCCTACAGATTCATGCCCCACATTGCAAGATGATTCTGAGTTTCAAGACCAATCTGTGGCTGCAGCTGGTATATTTCCTGGGAAGCCACAATTCCATCAGCAACAACAACAGAAATATGATCCATTCTCTAACACTTACAACCCTGGCTGGAGGGACCATCCCAATCTGAGATATGGGAATGCATTAAATCGTGACCACAAAACCGGTATAGACCACCATTCCAGAAGAAGCAAGGACAAATCGATTTCGACCACATCTTTGGACCAAGTAGACCACCATTCCAAGAAGAAGGTCCTGTAGCCACAAAATCTGAGCCCTCATTGGAGGATTTGGTGAAACAGTTGGCCACCAATAACATCCAGTTTCAACAGAGAACTGAAACCACCATTCAGAACTTGGAGACTCAAATTGGTCAACTTGCCACATCAATTCATGAATTAAAGTCACGGGGTTACGGCCAATTACCCTCTCAAACCACTCCAAACCCTAGAGGCAATGTTAGTGCTATAGCTTTACGCAGATGGTAAGCAAATCAATGGACCAAAGGCAAAGCAGATACTTCCATTCTACCCTTGGCCCAGAGAAACAAGATTCTACAGCAACTTCAAGTTCTGAGCTTAATTGAATGTCAGTAAGCGATTCAAGAAGAAATGATCCTACAACGACAAGCGAGAAAATTGGATCAAATCAAAGCGAGTTGTGAGAGAAAATTGATGCAATGAGAAAAGTGAGCATCCAAAAAGTCGAGTTCCAACATTCCTCTTCCTTTTCCCAACCGAATGATACAGCCGAGGCATATGGTTGAAACAGACTTGGATAAGGAAATTATGGAGACTTTTCTAAGGTTGAGGTGAATATACCTCTCTTGGAGGCAATTAAACAAATCCCCAAGTATGCCAAGTTCTTGAAAGAGATGTGCACCCATAAGAGGAAGCTAAAGGGCACTGAAAAAGTGAGTATGGGGAGAAATGTCTCTGCTTTGATTCAGCCCAACTTGCCTCCCAAATGCAAGGATCCATGCACTTTTACCATCCCTTGCACCATAGGGCACCAGCAGTTCACTCATGCCTTGCTAGACTTGGGAGCCTCCATCAATGTAATGCCAAAGTCGATTTACACTTCCTTGCACATGGGAGAGCTAAAGCCCACCGGCATTGTCATTCAGTTAGCAAACCGAGCACTTCACAACCTGAAAGAGTGTTGGAGGATGTTCTGGTTCGGGTACATAATTTAATATCCCAGCTGATTTTTATGTGTTGAATATGGAAGATGAATGCCTCTTCCCCACCCCCCATTGATCTTAGGTAGGCCATTTTTGAAAACTGCTAAAACTAAGATTGATGTGCATGTCAGTACCCTTTCCATGGAATTTGGTGATGATATCATTCAGTTTAACATTTTTGATGCCATGAAATACCCTTTAGAGGATCATTCTGCTTTTCATTTTGATGTCATTGATTTCTTGGTTGATGATATGCATGTTGATATGTTGGCGAGTTTCCTGAAATTGTAGGATACACCGATAGCATAGCTTGTGATACTTGTTACGCACTGCTTCGGACTTTTTGGTTGTAAACCCACTACAATGTGTGCGACTGTCTTGAGATTTCTACATACTTATCATGTCTTTGTTGTTAATTCTGTGACATTGATGATTCTGCTTACATTATTAATGGCAATGATGTTGTTATGAATGATGTTATCATTCATCCTGCCGCTAAGTGTGATTCTTTTGATTCCATAGGATATGATGATGTTGTTTTGCAAGATTGTGCACGGCTTGCAGTGCAGTCTGGCTCGAGAATTTAGCGCATTTAGTTTCGGTTCCAAAACTAGTACCGTCGATCCAAAGAACCACCCTCCATTGAACTTAAGCCCTTGCCCGAGCATTTGAAGTATGCATTCTTGGAAGAGGATGAGAAGCTCCGGTGATAATGGCCAAACACCTCCAACCTGAGCAAGAAACCAGTTATTGGAAGTCTTGAAGCAACACAAAAGGGCAATTGGTTGGACACTTGCGGACATTCACAGTATTAACCCCTCCACATGCATGCCTGAGAATATTACTTGAGGAGGAAACTAAACCGGTGAGACAACCCCGGAGGAGACTGAATCCTCTCATTCTAGATGTGGTGAAAAAGAAGTGACCAAGCTCTGCAGTGGCATTATCTATCCCATCTCTCGACGAAGTGGGTGAGCCCTGCAAGTAGTTCCAAAGAAATCCGGGGTGACTGTTGTGGCCAACCGTAAGAATGAGCTCATTCCAACCCGAGTGCAGAATAGCCGAGAGTCTGCATTGACTACGGGACGTCTCAACCAAGCCACTCGGAAAGATCATTACCCCTTCCGTTCATTGATCGATCTTGGAACGGTTGGGTAGTAAGTCCCATTCTTGCTTTTAGATGGCTACACCGGATACTTCCAAATCCACATTGCACCGGAGGATCGGGAGAAGACCACATTTACTTGTCCCTTCGGCACCTTTGCTTACGAGACGGATGCCCTTCGGCCTCTGCAATGCCCACTGGTACCTTCCAGGTGCATGGTGAGCATATTTTACGATTTCTTAGAGGAGTGCATGGAGGTATTTATGGATGACTTTCTTGTCTATGGTTCTTCTTTTGATTCATGTTTAGCCTTGACCTATCTAGAGTACTTGCAAAGATGCATTGAGACTAACCTTGTACTAAATTTTGAAAAATGCCATTTTATGGTAGAACAGGGTATAGTTTTAGGCCATGTAGTATCCAGTAAGGGCATTGAGGTAGATCCTGCCAAGATTGATGTAATTACTTGTCTATCTTACCCCACATGCATGCGGGAAGTGCGTTCTTTTCTTGGTCATGCAGGTTTCTACAGGCGCTTCATTGCCGACTTCAGCAAGATTGCTCTTCCACTTTCCCGATTCTTTACTTGAGAAGATGTGGAGTTCAATTTTGATGACAAGTGCAAGGCGACTTTCAACCACTTGAAGCAGGCCTTGACTAGCACCCCTATCATCCAAACCCACCTGGACATTGCCATTTGAGTTAATGTGTGATGCTTCTAACTATGCAAGAGGAAGCAGTCTTGGCACGAAGAGTGGGGAAAGCTTCTCATGTGATATACTATGCTTCCGTAACTCTAGATCTTTGCTCGAGCCAACTATACCACAACCGAAAAAGAACTTTTAGCCATTGTTTTTGCTTTGGATAAGTTTAGATCATATTTGCTTGGTTCTAAGGTTGTTGTGTTTCTTGATCATGCGACTACGAAGTTCCTTTTGAAGAAGCCGATGCAAAGCCCGAGCTAATAAGATGGATGCTCTTGCTCCAAGAGTTTCACATAGAGATCCGTGACAAGAGTGGAGCGAGAGAACCTAGTGGCGGATCATTTGAGCCGCATTGAAAGGGCTTGAATCCCTTCCTGTGCGGGACTCCTTCCCGGATGAGCGACTTATGCATTGCAAGGTAAGAACACCTTCCCTTGGTTTCTTTGATATGGTGAATTTCTTGGTTGCTACGCTTTTTCCCTCACATTTCACTCGTGCACAAATTTATAAACTTAAGAGTGAATCAAAATATTATGTGTGGGATGATCCATATCTGTGGCGATTTTGTAGTGACCAAATTATTAGGCGATGTGTGCCTAATCAAGAGTTTCATTCTGTTCTTAGCTTTTGTCATGCATTTGCATGTGGTGGACATTTTGGGCCTCAACGTATACTAGGAAAGTTTTAGACTTTGGTTTATATTGGCCTACCTTGTTTCATGATGCATATTTGTTGTAAGTCTTGTGAGCGATTGTCGAGAACAGGAACATTTCTCGCAGAATGAGATGCCCCAAAGAACCTCTCTTGTATTGTGAAATCTTTGACGTATGGGGTATTGATTTCATGGGACCTTTTCTGTTTCCTTTGGTTATGTTTACATTTTGCTAGGTGTTGATTATGTATCAAAATGGGTGGAGGCTAAAGCCACTCGGTTGATGATTCCAAAGTTGTTGTGGATTTTGTCGGATCACGTATTTTCTGCAGTTTGGAATCCCGAGAGCTATCATCGGTGATCAAGGCACCCATTTCTCAGAATGCGAGCATGGAGGGATTAATGAGGAAGTATGGCGTGTTGCATAAAGTTTCTACACCTTACCATCCCCAGACTAATGGTCAAGCCGAGGTCTCCAATAGAGAGATCAAGCGCATACTTGAAAAAACAGTCCAACCTAATCGGAAGGATTGGAGCATGAGGCTTGAGGATGCTCTTTGGGCTTACCGGACCGCTTACAAAACTCCAATCGGGATGTCTCCATATCGGATAGTCTATGGTAAGGCATGCCACTTACCAGTAGAAATTGAGCACAAAGCATATTGGGCTGTGAAGCAATGCAACATGAATTTGGCCGGAGCTGGCATAGAGCGGAAGTTGCAGTTACAGGAATTGGAAGAGATCCGCCTAGATGCCTATGAGAGCTCCCGACTCTACAAAGAAAAAACCAAAGCCTTCCATGATAAGTTTATTCTTCGGAAGGAGTTTTCAGTTGGGCAAAAAGTTCTCTTGTTTAATTCTCGCCTTAAGTTGATGCCTGGTAAATTAAGGTCTAGGTGGGACGGTCCGTTTGTTGTCACTAACATTTTTCCTCGTGGTGCAGTGGAAATTAAGAGTGAAGCCACCAACAAAGTGTTCAAAGTTAATGGTCACCGCCTCAAAAATTTTTATGAAGGAGCTCAAGAGAACCTCGTGGAGGAAGTTCAACTGCAGGATGCCCTCTACCATGATTGATCACTACTGTGTTGAAAAAAAAAAAAAAAAGACAAAAGAAAAATAAAAAAGAAGAAAAAAAAATAGAAAAGAAAAAGCCACGATTAATGTCAATTGCTAGAGATTGAATCATTATTGGGGAGGACCCATCGCTCGTGCAAAATCTTCAATCACGATGGCTAAGGACATTAAAAGTAGCGCTTCTTGGGAGGCAACCCAAGTTTTCTAACTCTTTCATTTTTCAAACTTTGACTTTTTTTTGCATTCACAGGAATCAAGACAGAAAATCGGTGCCAAGCAAGAAAATCTATCAGAGTTTGATTTTTCTGTCTTAATTTTGTTTGTTTTTCTTTTGACAGATGATTTTTCACCGGTTAAATGGCGGATAACGGTACTCCGTGAAAATCTTTTTCGGTCCTTTCAGTTACCCACAAACACTGAAATCTGTATATAATTTTACTCCAAAAAAAAAAATTTCTCTCTTTCTTCTTTCTTTCGAAATGGATAATCAGCTTGTCAACCTCCGCAAGCAATTCCCTTCTCTCCCTCAAAATGCTTTAACTAACATTTATTGTGCAAGGTTTGAGAGGTTAAGGATGCTTATGCACAAAGGCATCCCTGCGGATATACGCTGGATAATTGAAGCAAAGGTCCGAATCACAGGGGAATTTTCTGATGCTCTTGTTTCATATATGTTAGGGCTAGGCAAAAGTTCATATGCAAAAAAGAGAAGAGCAAAAAGGTTACGGGTCTGCTATAAATGTGCAAGATGGACCTGTAACACAAAATGCAGATCAATTGGAATGGCGTCTATAAATCGACTTGATAAAATTGACTTCATTAAGGATGGCATGAGTAAGGAGTCTTTAGATAACATTCTATTGACTCTTGAGACGCATCCTAGTGGAGATGTGCAGAGAGTACTTCTCGATTTATGGCCAATATTCCAAGATGAACATAAGCGATATAGTCTCAGAATCGACTCAAAAGACCCTGTTTGCCAATTTTTAAGAAAATTGGATGGGAAGCCGACCATCGGCCCATAGAGAGCATTAAAGCCGTTACTGGACGTAAAACCAGAGGAATTTGTGAGCCACAATCACACCTCCTGTAAGTATTATTTTTATTTTTGTTTTTTTTTTTCTTGTTTATTAAAAAAAAAATCAAAAAAAAAAAAGAAAAAAAAAATCAAAAAAAAAAAATCAAATCAAAAGTAGCCGTATTTTTTTGAAATATGTGTTGCATATTTTCAAACTTCTTCTGACACATATAGATTAGCCTTTTATCTTTGTCATATAGCTATTATCATTTCTGTGTTTATTTTTCAAACTTATCTGACACGCAGATCTACCCCTCCTTTATAGGTGTAATTATTACCTTTGAGTTTTGATGCCTTTAAATAATGCACTTTGCTCTCTTCAGATCATTGATAAGGTGAGAGTACAAAAAAAAAAACAAAGAAAAAAAAATGGAAGCCACTTCAGTTCGTCGGATCAAGAGTGTTTGTGTCTTTTGTGGATCTAATCCTGGGAAAGATAAAGAGTTTGTAAATATTGCACACCATCTTGGTCGAGTGCTAGCTGAGAGAGAAATCCATTTAGTTTATGGAGGAGGTAGTCTTGGGTTAATGGGTTGTGTAGCGACTGCTGCACATTTAGGAGGTGGCAAAGTCCTTGGTGTCATTCCCAGTCCTTTATCTACCAGCAAGCCCATTGGAAAAACATTAGGGGATGAAGTAATGGTATTTTGCATGCACCAACGCATGAACATTATGATAGCAAATGCTGATGCCTTTATTGCCCTACCTGGTGGTTTTGAAACTTTGGAAGAACTCTTTCAAATTACATCCTGGTCACAGCAGAACTTTCACCAAAAACCCATAGGTATATTAAATGTTAATGGTTTTTATGATAGTTTGTTTTGTTTTCTTGATCATGCTGTAGAAAAAAGGTTCATCTCACAAGCGACACGTCAAAGTCTTGTAACTGCTGCAACTCCTGAACAATTGCTCGATCAACTCAATGCATTTGTACCACAACGTGATCCAGCAATGGCTCCACTGAATTGGGAACAAGGCAGCAGCAGCAGGAAAAAGCAAAAACTTGATTTGACTTTGTCGTTGTGAATTTTTGTTTTCTCTTATGGTTTTAGTTTTTTGTAATTTTTCTTATTTCAGGCCCGATTTACAGTTTTCTGGTAAGACCTTCTACACTCTACCTATCTTTATTTTGACATTGGGGACAATGTCTTTAATTAGTTGGGGGGAGGGATAGTTGACATTACCATGTACATAGTTTAGTTAAAAAAAAAAAAAGCTAATCTTTATTGTTACTAACTTTTTAGATGTATGATGGCAGAGTAAGGAGTAGTTTTGCTCTTGAGACGCATCTTAACTTGCATTTCATAATAGGTCTTAAATCATCTTTGTTCTTGTATATATATTAAAAAAAAACACACACACACACAATTTTGATCTTTTCAATTGATTTTGATACAAGCATGTGCTGAATCTGAGCTTAATTGATGATAAAAGTATGCAAAACAGTTTACAGTTGAATCATTTTCATGATATACATGTGTATATGATTGTGGATATTAGGAAGAAGGCATGGTTGAATTGAGTGAATGTTTCATACCTTTGTGAGTTTTGGGCTTTTCCAAGTTTGATACTTACACTTGGTTATTTTCTTTCATGAGTGATGTCAATTATGAATTTATTTTCTAGAACTTGCATTGAATCGATTTGAGATTACATTGGTCTGTATGTTGCATGAAAATGACAGAGGCATTTTTTTCTTGACTTAGCCGCTTTGGCCAAATAAACCTACCTTGCATTTATCCAATTATTAACTCCCTCTAAACCTATTTGCCTATTCTTTGTTCTTAGCTCATTACAAGCTTTGAGTGAAAAACCATGTTTTACCTTACCTTAGGGAATGGGAGAGCATTGATTTTCTTATTGGAGGAGTTCTTTTGCTTGCAATGATTTAAGTGTGGGGGAATTGGTGTGCTGATACGAAATGCTTGGTACAAAAAAAAAACAAACAAAACAAAACAAAAAAAAAGAGAAAAAAAAGAAAGAAAAAAAAAGAATAGAAAAAGGAAGGAATGTGTGAAGAGAATGAGCATTTTATGGTTTTGGGTAAAAAAAATTATTCTTTCTACTTGAATTACTCCTCAATGCTCTTTTATTCTCTTTGGTTTTAACCTGCTATTATCTATATTGTTCCCTTCCTTCACCTTATAAGTTCCATTACAACCTTTTTGAAAGACCTCTTGATTTTTGCAATTTATTTGATCTAAGTAGTGGAGAATTGATGTATATGCAAGCCTATGGTAAAATACTTTCATAATTTGACTGAGTTGAGCGTAAACAGTTAACCTAAACACCTTGTGTGATTTGAGTGACACTTGTGAAGAATTTTACTCAATCTGAACATGCCTATTTCTGATTAAAGCATGATTATGCTATACTTTATTCTCAATTGATTTGATTCACCTATTCTTTGTTAAGCATACTTTACTTATTAATTATGGTTTATATTTGATACAATGCTTGTATTTAAAAATTAGTTGAATTGATTAAATAAAATATTACATGTTTGTGGGTATCATCCTGGTAAACCTTCACGAGACTATAACTCGTCCACTAGGGACACCTAGGGGTTTAAAGGCTTGTGGCACATGCTAAGTGCCATCGTGTTTTCCTACGGAAGTGGATTAGATTAGGTACAATCAGTTTTTATGTTTTTAGTTTAATAATATGATGTTTCTTGTTTTTCTTTAGTTTCGTTGTTATGTGTTTTGCCCAGGAGTACAAAAGCTTAAGTGTGGGGGAATTTGATCAATCAATTTGAGACACTTATGTTAGCTTTGTATTAGGCATTATTAGATGTTTATTGTGCCCAATATTAGTACTTTAGATGAGTTTAATGTTGTTGGGGTTCATTGGGCTTTAATGCAAATATTGAATAATTTTCGGATTTTGATGCATTTTGACCTTTCCTCCTTGGTTAGGTCATAACTTGGGACTCGGTGATCCAATTGAGGTGATCTTGGTGTCTTTGGAAAGCTAAGACAATGCTCTACAAGTTTCATGAAGAACTCAAGAGCTGGATCGGAATGCTAAGGGTCCAAAATTTCCCTGCAATGCAGAGTGGGTTTGCTGTCACGGAACCATCTGGGCAGTATGCACATATTGGACTATATAGTGGGTTATAGGCCTCCTCTTGGGCTGAAACTTGGTCACTTGAAAGATAAGACCCATATCTCCAACTTCAATGAAGACCATTTTTTCAATAGATGTCGTTTTAGGCATGCTTCAGAAGCTACAAGTTTGTCTGAATTTGGAAACACGTTCTTCCAACCTAACTTGAGGTAGGTGAAGTGTTTTTGGCATTTCTGGAGTTCTAAAAGTCCAAATGACATGATTCAAATTGGAGATTTTCAAGGAGACAACTGGCTACAACTTTGATGAAGACATCCAAGCCAAAATACACCGTCTAGGTGATGAATTTGAAGCCAGAAGTCGGATAAGAGTTGTTGACTAAAAGCCACCAACCATACACCAACCCACCTACCATGCACCAACCCACCAACCATGCATCAAGCTTCCATTTTTGACAAATTTCAGATTCTTATAGCTTGTATTCAGATTATGTACATGTACAAATTGGCTTCTAGGATTAGTATAAATAGACCCAACCTCTTTGTATTAGAGGCATTCAATTTAGAAGTAAGTTTCAAGAAAGTTTAAGTATTTGTGAGAGTTTTCTTTCTCTTCTTCTTCATTCTCTTTGCAATTTCGTTTTTGTTCTTTAAATTCTGAGTTCTTCCTTCCCATCCATGGAAGGCTAGGCTCTCATAATCAATCCAAGGGATTAGCCATCTTGTTGTTTAATTTGGAGATCTTGTTTTGCTTGTTCATATTGCTTAATTGTTATTCAAGTTTCTCTTCTTCCTCTTTTGATTCTTATCTAGATTAAATTGCTTAATTTGATTTAGATGTTGATGTGGTAGTAGCTTTATTATCATGTATTCAAAGAGGATCACAAAGATTAAACAATATATTAAAGCTTTTTGATAGATTGTTTAACTTGGTTAAATTCTAGATCTTAAGTTAATCTATGTTGGATGGTGCTTACTTTATCTAACCTTGGTTAATCAAATCCTAGATGCTTATCTAGTAGAGAATTCTTGGATCATGTTAAGGCTTCTTGATGTGATCTAAGGCCAAGAACTTGGTTAGCAATTAAGTGAATTCCTTGTGATCAATGATGAGTTAAACTCAAGATCGGTAAATTTCCTTGGATTGGTTGTTTCTTTAGATTTGTTTACAACTTTGAATCTCCTACTTTTATTAATCTTGTTAATCAACAACAAAACCCCCCTTTTCTAATTATCTTGATCTAATTAAATCTTTGTTTTTGGATCCTTGAGAGACGATTCGGTTCATTCTCTATACTACAAATTAGTTTGTGAACCGGTTATTTTATTTGATAGGTCTCGACAACCTCTTGTCAGTAAACTTCTATGGTTGTTACTTGAGTTCCTCCCCCTTGCTCTATTATTCTCTTTGGTTTTAACTTGTGTATATCCATATTGTTCCCTTCCCTTACCTTGGCCCAATTACAACCTTGAATAAAGTCCTCTTGATTTGTGTGTGCATGTGTTTTGAGTAGTGGAGAAGTAGAAGATAAGCAAGCTTATGGTAGTGCAATTTTTCATGAGTTGATTTGAGTGTAAACACAAACCTAAACACTTGAAAGATTGAGAGTGTATCTTGTGATATTCTATCATGCTTGATCCATGATTCTACTTGAATTCACCTTGCTTGTTAATTTGGGATGTACAGGCATATCACTTCATCAATGTTTGGAATCCTTGAAATTGTGGTTACTCCTAATCCTCTTGTAAATAAAGTATTACATGTTTGTGGGTATCATCCTGGTAAACCCTCACGAGACTATAACTCGTCCACTAGGGACACCTAGGGGTTTAAAGGCTTGTGGCACATGCTAAGTGCCATCGTGTTTTCCTACGAAAATGGATTAGATTAGGTACAATCAGTTTTTATGTTTTTAGTTTAATAATATAATGTTTCTTGTTTTTTTTTTTTTAGTTTTGTTCTTATGTGTTTTGCCCAGGAGTGCAAAAGCTTAAGTGTGGGGGAATTTGATCAATCAATTTGAGACACTTATATTAGCTTTGTATTAGGCTTTATTAGATGTTTATTGTGCCCAATATTAGTGTTTTAGATGTGTTTAATGTTGTTGGGCTTCATTGGGTTTTTATGTAAATATTGGATAATTTTCGGATTTTGATGCATTTTGACCTTTCTTCCTTGGTTAGGTCATAACTTGGGACTCGGTAATCCAATTGAGGTGTTCTTGGTGTCTTTGGAAAGCTAAGACAAGGATCTACAAGTTTCATGAAGAACTCAAGAGCTGGATCGGACTTCTAAGGGCCCAAAATAGCCTTGCAATACAGAGTGAGTTTGCTGTCACGGAACCATCTGGGCAGTATGCACATATTGGACTATATAGTGGGTTATAGACCTCCTCTTGGGCTGAAACTTGGTCATTTGAAAGATAAGACCCATATCTCTAACTTCACTGAAGACCATTTTGTCCATAGATGTCGTTTTAGGCATGATAATGAAGCTACAAGTTGGTATGAATTTGGAAACACGTTCTTCCAACCTAACTTGAGGTAGGTGAAGTGTTTTTGGCATTTCTGGAGTTCTAAAAGTCCAAATGACATGATTCAAATTGGAGATTTTCAAGGAGACAACTGGCTACAACTTTCATGAAGACATCCAAGCCAAAATACACCGTCTAGGTGATGAATTGGAAGCCAGAAGTCGGATAAGAGTTGTTGACTAAAAGCCACCAACCATACACCAACCCACCTACCATGCACCAACCCACCTACCGTGCACCAACCCACCAACCATGCATCAAGCTTCCATTTTTGACAAATTTCAGATTCTTATAGCTTGTATTCAGATTATGTACATGTACAAATTGGCTTCTAGGATTAGTATAAATAGACCCAACCTCTTTGTATTAGAGGCATTCAATTTAGAAGTAAGTTTCAAGAAAGTTTAAGTATTTGTGAGAGTTTTCTTTCTCTTCTTCTTCATTCTCTTTGCAATTTCGTTTTTGTTCTTTAAATTCTGAGTTCTTCCTTCCCATCCATGGAAGGCTAGGCTCTCATAATCAATCCAAGGGATTAGCCATCTTGATGTTTAATTTGGAGATCTTGTTTTACTTGTTCATATTGCTTAATTGTTATTCAAGTTTCTCTTCTTCCTCTTTTCATTTTGATCTAGATTGAATTGCTTAATTTGATTTTGGTGTTTATGTTATAATAGCTTTATTATCATGTATTTAAGAGGATCACATAGAATAAACAATTTATTAATGCTTTTTGATGGATTGTTTAGCTTGGTTAAATTCATGATCTTAAGTTAATCTATGTTTGGATGGTGCTTACTTTATCTAACCTTGGTTAATTAAATCCTAGATGCTTATCTAGTAGAGGATTCTTGGATCATGTTGAGGCGTCTTGATGTGATCTAAGGCCAAGAACATGATTACCAATTAAGTGAATTCCTTGTGATCAATGATGGATTAAACTCAAGATCGGTAAAATTTCCTTGGATTGGTTAATTTGTTAATTACTTTCCTTTAATTCAACTAGTGTATTATCTTTATAAATCATCAAAACCCCCCTTTTTATTTATCTTGATTTGATTAAATCTTTGTTTTATTGGATCCTTGAGAGACGATTCGGTTCATGCTCTATACTACAAATTATTTTGTGAACCGGTAATTTTTATTATTTGACGAGGTCTCGACAACCTCTTGTCAGTCAAGCTCATGTCAAATGAGCCCATAAGACCAAGGCTAGGTCTTTTCACCTTACCATTGTGTGTTGCTTATATATAGCAACACTAAGAGTGTTGTGCCATCTAATCCTAACCCTAGCCACATACTGCACTCAGTTTGTGTGAAAAAAACAGTCACTGCGTCTCCTTTGGCATCTAGCAGTGCATAGAGACACGTTTCAAGAATCTGCTCATGTGGACTTCATAGAGGCATTGCTGCCCTGTTGCATTGCTGCGATGTTGTGGTGTTTGACAACCGTCTTCTACACGCTACACGCTACAAGAGGTAAACTTTTGAACATGAACCATGCCAATTCGCTTGGATTCTTGGTGGGAATTTTCCGCTGCATTTTATGTTTTTGTTTCTACTTTTCCCAACAAAGACTCCCATCGTTGGTTGGACATATAGTTAGACTAAATAGGTCAACCTAACCTAAAAGGTCCGCACATAAGTCTGACTTAGGTCAGATTATGTGCAAGTAGTTTGTTACTCACTTAGGGTTGCAGGGTCGTAGGTATATATATATGATATATATACTTAGCCACTATAGACACACAAAAAAAAGAGTTCTGAAACAGTTTTAGAAATCCTAGCCGTCAGTCCTTGAGAGTGAGAGTGTAAGGAGCACAACACCCCGACAACTAGTACTGTGGAGTGTAGGAGAGCCTAATTTCCGCTTGTTCGTGTGGATACCATAGAGGCACCATAACCTTGCTATGCTCGTGGTTAACTGATTGTGGAGACAACCATCCCTTCTTAGAGGTAACTCCCTAACACATTTATTATTTTTGCATGGATCATCGGCTGGGTTTGGGATTTTTGTTTTGTTTTCCGTTGCATTTTCACATCCTGAAACCCAACAATAAGAACCAAGAAAAGAAACCCTAAAAGGAAGCGAAGGATTAATGTTAAAGGTCAAACAAGGGAAGATTTCGAAAAGAAGAACACTCTTGGAGAAATTGGGGAACCCTCTCATCTTTATCTCTTTCTTTCTCTATGATGTTCTTAGGCCATGTATGGTAGGCCTTATAAGGCATGATAGTATAGGATAAGTTTATACAATCAAAGCTTATACAATGTTTGGACTATTAAACCTGATTGTATAACTTATACAATGGTATTATCTTATACACCATATGTTGTATAAGGCTATACATGCTTAAGGGGGAAGATAAGCCAAGATAGGATAAGTTTATCCTATAGAAAATAGAAACTCTTTTTCTCTAGAAATTTTGTCTCTCTCTATAGAAACTATCTCTTTAGAAATTCCCTCTCAAGAAACTCTCCATAAATCTCTCTCTTCAAATCTCTCTCTCCAAAATTCCCTCTCTATAAAATCTCTCTATATATAATTTCTTACCGTCTAGAAAATCTCCCACTCTAGAAATTCTCTCTCAGTAGAAAATCTCTCTCACCCTAGAAATGCTCTCTTTGTAGAAAATCTTTCTCTTTCCCTAGAAATTCTCTCAATCTAGAAACACTCTCTAGAAAATATGTCTCTCTCTACAGAAATTCTCTCTTTATAAAATATTTCTAGAAATTTTCTTTCTCTCTAGAAAATATCTCTCTCTAAAAAATCTCACCCTCACTAGAAACTCTCAATAATTAGAAATTTTCTTTCTCACTAGAAAATCTCACTCTCTCTAGAAACTTTCTCTCTCAAGAAAATCTCTCTCTCTGTTTTTAGAAATTCTCTCTCTAGAAAATCTCTCTCCCTAGAAACTCTTTCTCTCCCTCTCTAGAAACTTTCTCTTTAGAAAATCTCTTTCATTAGAAAATCTCTCTAGAAAATTAATCACACTCTCTATTTAGAAACATTCTCTATAAATTCTTTCTTTCCTAAAAACTTTGTCTCTTTCTATAAAATCCCTTTCTAAAAACCTTCTCTCTCTAATATATGAATATATTTGTCAAATTAAATATTACATTAGCTTATACATTGTAATATCAAACACATGATAGTATAGAATTATACAATCTGACAATCTCATATCTTATATAGTGACACATCAAACATTGTATAGTATAAAACCTTATACGATGGATAGTTTATCCTATTTATACTATCCAATGACTCTTATCCTATCTTGTCTTATCCTATTATTTGCGCCAAAAGTGGCCTTAGTTTCTTTAATTGTCGTAAGATCTCTTATAAACATGAGAGGCTAGATTTCTTATCAAGAATTAGGGATGTAACTTTTCTATGATTTATATGACAAGGTGTTGAACCTTTCATCACGCATGAATAGAAGAAAGTTTTTGATACAATCATGAGTGTAGTGTGTAATAATAGAGGTGGGATGTTCTTTCTTTATGGTTATGGTGGTACAGGAAAGACATACCTCTAGAAAACACTATTTGCGGCTATCCGTTCTAAAGGTGAAATTATAATCAATGTAGCTTCAAGTGGTATTATGTCTCTGTTACTTCCTGATGGTAGAATTTTCCATTCTAGACTTTCAATACCTTGAATTATCAATGAAAGTTCAACATGCAATATAAAACAATGAAGCACCCAAGCTCAATTGTTAATGAAGTTGAAGCAAATTATCTGAGATGAAGAACCAATGATGCATAGGTATTGTTTTGAACCACTGGATAGAACTTTGAAAGATATTCTCAAAATGGATGAATCTTTTGGTGGTAATTTTGCTTGTTATTCCAAAAGCATCAAGATAGTACATTGTTCATTAGACTATAAACTCTTTTCCATTGTGGAAGTTTTGTCATGTTTTATATCTAACGAAAAAACATGAGGCTCGTCTACATCATGTCTAGAAATCAGTGAATTCTCAAATTGGATATTAGATATTGGAAATGGTGATGCTGGAAGCCTAACAATGGAGAAGGGAAACTTGAAATTCCAAAGGATATGCTCATTTAGAATTCCACAAATTCATTTTCCGAACTCCTTGAATTGCCTACCCGAATGTCGAAAGTAATATTAGGAATCCATAACTTTTGTAGGAAAGAGCCATTCTTTGTCCAACCCATGAAAGTGTAGACTTCATAAATAATTATTTAATTCCTTAATGTTGGAACCAAAGAACCTTTGTAAAATCAGGTTTGGAACCAAATTGTTTAAAGAATTAATACCCCGAAAAGTTTTAAAGAAAACAAAAGTTTTAAACTAGAATGAATAAGTAAAAGACTCACGTAATTCGTTTCTAAACTGTTTTTGATAAATCTTATAACAAGGAAACAAGGTGTTAACATTCTGTTACTTGTATGTGCGTCCATTCTTTATTGAGCTAAAGGAAACTAAGTATTCGTCCAATACCTTTTTAATTTGTTTTTCAAAGAATATTATATTGGATCATCCAAACATCTCCTTACTAAACTTAGGTTCAAAGCATTCGTCCAAAAGCCCAAATTCAAAATATGAAGAAACTGTTCATCATTTAATGCTGAGAAGAACTCTAACAAAGTACACTACAAAAGAAGTCAACTGAGCCACTTAGTTGACACTGCTAACAACTACAAAGACTTGCAAAAAAGGAACTTTCTGCACGCTCAGATAAGTCAGGACTTAGCTATCGTCTTTTTGGACATTCTTGATAATCAAAGTGTCTTTTTAGAAGAAGTTCCACACGATATTAGCTTATGCATTTAATACTGCTCGAAACGGTAATAAATGTTTCTGTTGGACGAAGAAGCTTATGAAGACTGCTCCAAATGCTCTTACATATATATACAAATGTCTTCGAAGAAGAAATAGACACTTTGTAGCAATCTGTGTGATCAAAAGTGTAAAAGAATCAAAGTTTTCATTCTTCCTAGCAATCATACTCTTGTATAGAGTTCAAGTCTTGAGATTTATTTTCTATCCACACCCGTAGTGAGTTAAAAACTCAAACACCTTCTACATCTTCCTATATTCAACTTAGTTGCTTAAGCCTAAAGAGGCTGGGTATAAAAGAATACTTGAGTCTTAGAACTTGAAGAGGTTGAGAATACTTGTGTACCTGAAGAGGTTGAGAATACTTGTGTATCTGAAGAGGTAGACAATACTTGTAATCTTTGTAAAAGTTTAGTGGAAAATCCTTCTGGTTGAAGGGACTGGACGTAACTCTCGGTTTGTGAGAGTGAACCAGGATAAACATCTTGTGTAAGCTTCTCTTCCCTCCTCTTGTGTTTTATTTATTCAATAATATCTGGGGATTGCCATTGTTTTCTTAACAAAGGTTATAAGATAAAACTTAAAACTTTTTAACTGCGTTCAAATTAAATTATTACAAAACCTTTTTAGCGTCCAATTGGACTAAGAAGTTTTTATTCGTCCATTGCGTTTTATTATTTCAACCATTGTCTTAATTAATTTGCTAATTAACAAAAAGTTTTTCAAAAAGGTTAAGAAACACAATTCAACCTCTTTTTTGTGTTTCACTTGTTTACTTCACTTAATTCTTAGAGAAGAGAAGGTATATTTGAGTTCAAACAATATATGTATCAAGAATATTCAAATTCTGAAATTAATGCTCAAATTTATTCTTTGAAATTTCTTGATAACATCACATGTTTTGGCCTTCCTAATCATACTTTAAAATTGAAGGTTGGTGTTCCAATTATGTTGCTTAGGAATATTGATTAGTCTTAGGGGTTATACAATGGCACGAGGTTGCAGATAATCAGAATGGGCAATCACATGCTTCGTTGCAGGATATTTCCAAAAAATTTACAAGTGATGTAGTGTTTATTCCTCAAATGACTTTGGTTCCATCCAATTCAAGTTTGCCAATTAGATTTCAACAGAGACAATTTCCTTTGGTAATGTCTTTTGCCATGACAATAAATAAAAGTCAATGGAAAACTCTGTCCAAAGTTGGCCTATACCTTCCCAAACCTAGTTTTAGTCATGGCCAACTATATGTCGCATTTTCAAGAGTGAAAAGTAGGAGTGGTATAAAGATTTGGATCAAATCTAAAGAAGATGGGTCATCAAATTTAATAAAGAATGTGGCCTACAAGGAAGTTTTTTAAAGAATCTGAAAGGTAATTTTTCAATTCATTGTTATTGATGTATATCTTAATGCGTTATAATATTTATATTGTATTTTGATCATTCTTTCTTTCCAACCGCTGCTATATTTGAATGTAGGATCCTACTTCTATTCGTATGCTGTTAGATGATATACTTTCTTCTCATCTGTTATTTTAACTTCCCATTTTGTATTTTCCTTGTAGTTTAGTTTAATATGTTGTGTTTTGCTGCAATGATATACCAATAAGGATTCAAAAGCATGTTTGTGGATCATCAAATTTTGAGATCAATATTTTATATTTACGTTTTACTTAAGGTTTGTTATAATTGTAGTATTTACAATTTGTGGAACAAACACAATATTTTCTCATCTTTAATTCACAGGTTTCACATATTGATGTAAAGAATTGATTTTTATAAGGTGGTTTACATCAATACATCTATTGAAAAATATTATTGCTTTTCTATTTGGTATATCATTGTTGTTATTATATCATTACTCTATGTATGTGTTACAGTTTTCATTAATTTCTAATATACTATTCTAATAACTTATTTTATTATATTTTCAAAATAAATTCATTATGTAAAAGTTCCATCGTGTATTACACGGGGTGATAAACTAATTATATAACAAGAGTAAACATTTATTTTAGTCCTCGAAAGATATAAGTGATATAGGTTTAATCATTTAATAATTGTGTGACATCGAATTGATCTTTTTAGAGGATCATTTTATGTCATTGAAGAACCAATTTAATGTCAAAAAATACATTAAAGGATTAATTTGATGTCAAAAATTAACATTGAATGACTAATTTAATGTCAAAAATTAACATTGAAAAACTAATTTGATGTCACTAATTATTGAAGAATTAAACTGATGTCACTTGTATCTTTAGAGAATTAAAATAAATGTTTTCTCATATAACGATAACAATCAACAAGAATCAAAAGATAGAGTAATATTTGTTTCAAATTTGTCTTAAATATATAAAATAAATAATAAGTATTAATATTTTTTAAATTCATCTGAAATATATAAATAAAATAACAAATTATTATTAATATTCGTTTGAAATTTGTCTATAATAGATAAATAAATAACAAACATTTCACTTTGTCATCTGTGAGAAACATTCTTTAGTCCGTTTGAAATAATTTTCAGATGAAATATATTTTGCAACGAGATTTTTCAAACAACAAATATTATGTCTAAAATTTGTCAAAAATCATAATTCTATGGAAAATTCATTCAAAAATCTGTATGAAAACATTATTTTTCTTGTAGTGGCGAGGGATCATAGTTTCGTATTGGCAATTAGTCCCAGGCCTTGGGTAATGTAATAATGGGGTGTTAGTGGATGGGCCTAATGGGTAGAGCCCAATAGCAGAGCCTTGCGGGGTATGGGCCTTTTACACTCATACGTAACACGCATATGCTACAAAGGGAAACAATTCCTTTGTTCTTTTTTTTATTTATTTTTTTCTCTTTAATTAAATATTGATAAGTTAGTAGAAAAAAATTAATAATTAAGAAAAAACATATTGTCATTTAAGAAAGATAAATTTTTTTTATTAAATTATCAACATTTAATTGAAAAAACATTCAATGAGACAAGAAAAAGGAGGGAAGGATTTACATCCGCTACAAAACAAGAATACATAATCTTCCTCTTCGTAAGGTAAACTATGAAGGGGCTGCAGCTCAAGGTCCTTATGAATCACACTTCACAGTTTCAGGTAAAGATTCACATCCAACATGCAAGTGAAACTGCAACTGGTTCAGTGGTAGACCAGGAAGCCGATCAGCGTCACAAAAGAAGTAAAGAACTGAAGAGTCACATAAGAGGGGCAATGGAGGAGAGTTAGAGGATGTAGAGGATGTGTTTGTATTGAACCTTTTTTAGCAATTCAAAGCTATCTTTAACTCACATTATTGATTGACTTAGCTTAGTTTTTTTAATGACATCTAGCTACTTTATGGTTTGACTTTGCTTCTATGTTCTCTTCAATTTCTATTTTTATCCAGAATTTTTAAAAGCTCTCTTTTCTGTATCTTTTCTATATTATGATTATGGACCGCTTCTATTAATTTTTTAAAAGAAAAAGTATTTTTTTTAAATAATAATTTTTTTTTAAAAGTTAAAGAGTTCAAACTTTTAAAAAAATCACTTCATGTGTAACAAAAAATGCATGAAATGTTTCTTTTAAAAATTTAAACTCTTTAATTTTTTAAAAAAATACTTTTATTACTTCAAAAAAACACTTCTAACCTTAAAAAAGCTGATTCAAACGGCCTATATCTATTCTCATCACACGTTTAGTAAAAATACAAAGGGGTGCTGCCATGGGCGGACCTACGTGGTGTGTTGGGCCCTTGATCTCCCAAAGTTTTCAAAATTTTGAAATTTCTTCTTAGTTTCGAAGTTTATTGTTACATAATATAATTTTTGTTTTCCCTAAAATTTTAATTTTGCTTCTAAACATTTTTATCTGGGTGCTGCCATTGTTTCACTAGGGATCTCTATAGTAATAGCTAGGACTTTGATTCCCGCTTTATTGCACGTCGAAGCCAATTTTTCATTCTTTAGTGTTGGGTGGCATTCATTCTGTCAATGGCTTTCAACAAGAACAATTTAATTGACCACTATGCTCAGATATAATATGCACATATGTTGAAGTTGGAGGAGGGGTGAGTGTTTACAGACACTAGAACTTTGCAGTTTTCCCAGCTATGAACACCCAAAAAACAGCACATCATTGGGAAAATGATTGATTGCTAGGTCATTTATAACATTTTTCAAACAAATCACAAACTTTTAATGTTTTGTCAATTTTTTTTTAAATATAGAAAAGTACGTAAGTTTTACCTTTACATATATATACAATTTTACGCTAGCAACTAACTATCAAATATACCTATTTTAAAAATAATTATGATTTTATATAAAAATATGAAAATTTTATAGTTTTCTAATAAATATTATAGATAACTGGCCGACGCATCATTTCTGTAGTAATGTATTTATAAAAGGGAAGATATTAGTTAATAAACTACAAACTATAATGAGTATCCATTGTGATCCCTTTATATAATACTTGAGAGTTGAGACTGTAAGGGTCACGCTTCATTTTGGTCCAAGTTAAGCATCTCAACTTTGTTTGCTCTATTCTTGCCCAATCTTAGTTTTCCTCTGTCTTCTTGATGGAGAGAGTGCAAGAAAATAAATGGCAAAATAAGTCACAAACCCACTTACAATTATTATTAAAAATAATAAACGTGCATTATTTGGGGAAATTACATGAGAAATATTTTAGCAACCAACCAAACATGACGGCTTCTATATATGCTTATAGTCATACAATAATAGGCCCATTTATATTAGTTTTCTTTGGAGTAAAAATGTTTTTTTTCAAGTAATAAAAGTACTTTTTTTTTTAAAGTTAAAGAGTTTAAGCTTTTAAAAAAAGTATTTCATGTGTTTTTTTGTTACATATGAAGTGCTTTTTTTAAAAGCTTAAACTCTTTAACTTCTAAAAAAAGTACTTTTATTAGTGCAAAAAAATATTTCTACGCCTAAAAAAGTTAATACAAACGGGTCCAATATATGTTACATTTTTTATTTAAAAATGGAAACTAAATTGGGTTAGCAGTGTTATCAAATCCTTATAACTTATTGAAAAAGAGTGTCAAGTATGAGGAATACAATTTCTTTTAGTATTATAAAATTAAAACTATTAGTTTTATTTAAATTTTATCCATCTGAACCCTAGGAAACATATGACTAAAATGAGATTTTAATTTTGCTTTAGCTGTAAATATAGAAATGGGTAAAATGCACACCACACGTGTGAGACCCATTAGTGGTGCGGACTCACTCACGAGTGTGTGGAATGTTCCTAAATTCTTACATAATAACAACCAACAACGATCAAATTCAAAAGATAGAGCAATATTTCTTTCATGGAAAGAGTATGGTTCTAGCCTTCTAGGACCAATAAGAATTAGGCACCTTATAGAATCTACAAGGCTTGAAGAATATTGACGACGTGTCCATAATCTATTGGTGGTTTATATTCTAAAACCGTGCTCTACCACAGGGGAACTTCGTGCAGTAACTATGTCACTTTCTCACACCTGCGATGAGGTAGGGGCTTCTTGGTAATTTCAAAACTTTTCCCACAGCAATTACCAGAGAGAATCATCACTTCACTACGTGAATTGAAAAGCTTCACTGTGCAATCCGTTTTCACGCATAACAGATTTTCGCTCCAACCACAATCACAAATATTTTCTCTCTGAGCTTTTTCTTTCTCGGGAAACAAACACAGCAAAGAAATTGTTTTTTTAGAAATCCAGATTCAGCCCAAAAGCGCCTCTTGCTTCTCTAAACAGTAATGCTCCAAATTTCAATCCTTTTTCTTCGATCTTCTTCGCTGATTTTTCGATCGTTTCCTGTGATACCATTGTTGAAGTGTTGATTTCTGCTCTGATATGAAGCAGAGAAATCTCAGTTTAGCTACCGTTTGATTTTCACACGTTCGTTCTCAGAGAGTGAGTGACAGTGGTTTTCCAAAAAAAAAATGGGTGTCGGTTTTATATAGTTCATTTTAAATTTCTAACACGAAAATCCGATTGATTTTTTTGGACACATTCAATGCTCTGAATATCTTCATTTTGATTTTTGAGAATCAAGTGTTTCAGTCATTAACTGCTTCATAAAAAATAAAAAAAATAAGGCACCACACAAATTTTGGCATTATATGGCTCTGTGTTTGTCGATGATTCAGATTCAGAACTAGTTAATTCGTCGCCACTTTTAGAGGTTGATCAATCAATGAATCAATCCTTTTAGAGGCAGACAAATCGACACTATAGCTGGTCAAACACTGTGAGACCCTCAACTTTGCATTAATTTCTCATCACCATTTGTCTCTTTTTTTTCTTTCTTTTTTTGTCCTTTTTCTCAAAGTTCATATGTCTGCCATTATTTAATTAATTCCTTACTATATTAAGAACTTCATGGTTTCACTTTCACACTTTCATTGCTTCCCTGAAAAACCTTCCTCATTCATCATTTCCATTTTTATTCTCTCCTGAGCTTTTCCTTTCACTTTGTACAAATGGTATTTTTTATTTTTTGCTCTGCTTAGTTGCATATATTTATATAGGTTTGAGGAGATTATTAATCTATGCAGTGAAGCTTATTTTATTTCAAAGTTTATGTGTTAACTTAATCGTTGATGATTTTTTGTGATCAAATTAATTACTATGATTACTAATGTTTCTGTGCACTTATGCAGATCATGGAGGAAAGTCCGTGTGATTTCACTGACGCCGCTGCTGCTGATGCTGAAGATATGGTGTCTTTCTCTTACCCATTTCACAGTCACTCTCACACACTCACGCACGCGCCCCTTTCTGTTAAATACGTGAATCTCTCTCTAACGCGCCACGAGTCACGACCCTTTTGCTGTGTGAGAGTGAGCTTAACGAACGCCGCATGCACGCACGTAGCAGCGTCACTTGGTCGTTGAAGATAAAAGATACCTACCAATAAAGCGTTTATTTGCTTTTGCACGCACACACACTCAAGCACCCTTTTCTCTCTCTCTCAGACAGATATTTATTTATGATAACATTTAGAATAATATGGTGAAGGGAATTATTTGATTTTTGTGTTATCATTCAGGAATAATCATGATTGTATGTGATTATAATAATGGATTTATGAGATTATGAGTTGATTATTATTATTATGGTTTTGTAGGAGAGTTCGTACTTGAAGAGGCAGGAACAGAGCGACGTCCACGTCGACGGCAGAAACAAAAAGAGCCCATGTTTGGACAAACATGTTGTGCTGTTTCCACCCACATCTGAATCAATTTGTACCTTATTAGGTACCATAATAATTTGCATCTCGAATATTTGTTTTTTTTTTAGTATTCTTATTAGTTTTTAAATACAAATTTGATTATTATATATAATTATACACGTTTGTTTTGCTTTGCATTCTGTACCCATATATATTTTTGCTCTTTCTTCCTTACCCGATATGTATATATCCTTTCTATTTTTCTATCCGAATGTCACTTTGGTAAAAACTGTCAATGAATATTACAGGGGCTTCTGAGCACTTTAAAGTGGGTCGATTTCATGAAATTGATCACTCCGAGCTTTCACTCAATTCCCCAGATCAACTCAAGTCTGTCCGCATTGTAATGGTAATACTATATAGCTCCTTTTAAGCATTAAACGTATAGAGATTTATTAAAAAACCTAAACTTTAGTGGTTTTCATTACTGGGAGAATGAATATTCATCAGGTGAGTGACAAAGGGGAGCACCAGGTGTCACTGAGGTACCCAAGCATCCACTCTCTTCGCACGCACTTCAGCGACCCAAACTTAGGGAAATTAGAAGGAAAGAAGATCCCTGCACTCGACGAGAAGTACGTGATGGGGTTGGAATTCGCTATCAAAGCACTTTACAGGAGGGTCCCAACCGAGGAATTTGCCCAGAAGAGAAACTCATGGAGCTTCTGGGTCACACCCTCTAATGAAAATCAAAGCCATGAAGCAACCAACCTGATTTCCAAGCAGGGTTCTTGCTGGTCTCAGCTCAAGTTCGCGGGGATGATGCAGTGGGGTAAACGCAGGCAAGTTCGGTTCCTAGGCCGTCACGAGGAGCAAAAGGTTGAATCTTTACCGGAACTGTATAAAGAAACAGACAGAGAAGAAGGGAGTAATGAGAAGAAGAAAAAAAAAGGTGAAGAAGAAGAAGAAACAGAGGCTGTGAAGGCAGTGCCTTGTGGGGTAATGAGAATGACTCGCCAATATAAGAGAAATCAAAGTGTGATGAGTAGCAGTGGGGTTCAAAAATCGAAGAAAGCAAAGAATGACACGAAGAAGAAGCAGCAACTCGTTTACAGCAAAAACAAGCGAAAAATCTCGATTGACAGATGGTCTGCCGAGAGGTACGTAACTAGTAGTACGTACGCTTAAATTTTCTGCATGGTTCGAATCAATAGGTGTTGATGTTATATGTTTGTTACCTCGTAATATATTTGAAGGTATAAGTTGGCAGAGGAGAACATGTTAAAGGTTATGAAGGGAAAAGGAGCTGTGTATGGAAACCCAATATTGAGGCCAGACTTGAGATCCGAAGCTCGAAAGCATATTGGGGACACGGGTCTACTGGATCATTTGCTAAAGCACATGGCTGGAAAAGTGGCACCGGGAGGAAGTGAGAGGTTCCGGAGGCGACACAATGCCGAGGGCGCAATGGAATACTGGTTAGAGAGTGCAGATCTTGTTGATATTAGACGGGAAGTAGGGGTCCAAGATCCTTATTGGACTCCTCCCCCTGGATGGAAGCTTGGGGACAACCTTTCACAGGATCACATAACTACCAGAGAACTCAGAGAGATCAAGGATGAAATACTTAAGTTGAAACAGTAAGCCCAATATAATTTCTACTTTACATTGCCCGCTTGAATGAAATTATTGGTTGTACTATACTGATTCTGACATTGTTGGTTACTGTTCTTGACCTACAAACAGAGATATGTGGGAACTGGCATCAAAGAAGGGAGAGGAAGCATTGGCCATTGTGACTACTCCTAGTTCCTGTGTGTCGAGTTTGAATTTGGAGAACAATGGTTCCTTTGTTCCAAAGCAGGTGAATCACAGAAGTAGGCCTAGCGCTATCGCTAATGTGAATACTGAATAGTCTAGTTTGGGAGGTTACGTGACATGCAGTGCCCTGTTTTAACTACTTATATCGTTATATAATTAATTGCAGGAGATTTATGTAGAGTTGGTGTATAAAAAGGCTAAAATTGAGGAACAACTGAAGGAAATTTCACTGATTTTGAGCGGCATGGAGGTAACTTAAATATTTGTATTTAATGTAGAGTTCTTGGTTGAATGGTTTTTTTTATTGCAAAGAGTGCTGCCAATAATTGCTTTCTTTTCCTCGAAAGTCCAATTTTTAGGCTTAGATTGGTGAAAAGAACCACAAGGTGCATTTTTAATGCGGGTTTGATTTTTGACATGGAGTCCCAATCTAATGTGTATCTAACTGTCTACCTCTTTCTTATCTTATCATTATTTGCCTCATTTTTTTTATTGATATAATGATATTAGTTCAGAGTACCAGAGAGAACTAATAATAGTCTACAAAAATTCCATTATTCTTTGATATCATGTGTTTTTTATTAACCTTTTCATATTAGTACTTGCGAAAAAAATAATGAGGACTAATGAAAATCAATATTCAAATTCTGCATTTCTAGCTAAAAGGAATGGAATTAGCTTGGTACTGATGGACGGCAGTTGATGCAGGAGCAACTGGGGATGCTGAAACCAACAGTAGAGGAACCAATAATGTCAGAATCAGTAACGCCACCAGCGTTATTGCCAGGACCAACATCAGCGGCAGAAGCCATTGAAGGAGAGACAAGGAAGGAGAAGAAAGATAATAACAACAAAGCAACAAAATCATGGGATATACAGATGCAAGAAAGCAGCACAGCAGAGGACAAGGCAGCAAAGATAGAAAGGCTGAAAAGTGGTTTCCAAATTTGCAAGCCACGAGGTACCTTTGTATGGCCAAATATGGGTATGTCTCCCCAGGTTGTGGTCCAGCTTGATGATCACACCGTGGTCCCAACCCCATCATCAGCTTCCTCTTCTACAATCTCAGCTCCCAAGCTCGTCCCAAAACCTCAGACTCAACACCTGCCAACGCCTAACCCATCTTCCCCTGTTAAGCCACTAGCAGAGAGGCGCCCTGTGAGCACAGCTACTTTGACCCACGTCACTGGAACATTTTCTCCTCATCTTTCTCCACCATTGGGGACCCCAGGTTCCAAAATCACCACCACCAACACTAAGAACGCCTCTTCTATTAACCTTAATGAGGCCCCTCAGACCCTAGAGTAGTATTCGCAAAGTCCTTCTACATACATATATTTGAAAGAAACCTCACCTTTTTGAGTTTTGCGTTAGTAATAGTGGCTTGAGCAAACTTCACAGTATGACAGCAAATTCGAAGTGGTAACTTTTTTGCCTGAAAATGAGGTAAATCATGATTTACCAAAAAAAGAAAAAACGACTTGTAAAAATGAGTTTAGCTAGTGTTGAGGTAAATCAAAGCAAATTGGATTATGGACAGCTTTGCCTCGCTTTGCTTTGTTTCCTAATCTCTTTCTTTTCTTGGGCATTTTGCCCGTTGACTATAAAAAAAAAAAAACCCTTATTTAGCATAATAACTCATCATATATATATATATATATATATATAAATGAAACTGTGAAATTATAATAAATATCAATATTTTCGTATTTTTAATCTAGAACTTAAAAAGTAATTTGATTTTTCAAAAGTATACATGCATTGTTTTTTTGGAGAAACTCTTTTCCAAATGCTTTGTCGGAGAGACCGTACTCTCATGAAGTGTCTCATAGAACAACGTATTTATTTTTCATCCTCAAAATATTAACTTTTGGATAAACAGAATAATTGCTTTAAATAATTTGATCATTAAGTTGTGAATATTGGTTTATATTATCGTATTTCTATTAGACTATTACCTAAGTTTTGAAATAATGTAATCATTTATCTTAATGTAATCACTTTATTTTTTTAATTTGATTATTCAACTATAAAGTACAATTATTTAACGGGCAATTTTAGGGGAGAAAAAGCACCTTCTCATCATGCACTTGGCGGGAATATGCATACCAATTGCGAATAGGGGCATTACAAATTATCCTTTGGTTTTTAACACAAAAAAAAAGCATATTTCTATATATTAAAAATTATTTGAAAGTAGATAGAGTGTATCACTCATTTTGTGCATTAAATTAATAAAAATGGAAAATTAATTTGACATTTTAAAATTTGGTGGCACTTTTTCCACAAGACCGAGGAGGCAACAATCAAATTTGATACTTATAGATTGCGTCCTAAGAGTAGCATGTGACAGTATCTCCAATATGACGACGCCAAGCGAGCCTTCAACTCTCCCGTTCACATCGTTGTCAACTTGGTCGAAATCTTAGATAGCAAATACCCTTCCATGGCCAATACCTTTGTCGCAATATAAGAAATGAGATTTTCAATAACGACTATACAAGGACGACATTCTTGAAAGGGACTTTTTGTGACGACTTTTTAATGATTTTTTGACGTTGTTGTTAAATTTTAAATATATTTTGTTTTTAATGAAGAACACAAATAATCGTCATAAAAAAATTTCTTTTCAGTGACAACTCAAAAAGAGTCACCATAAAAGAATCACCTCAACCGAGAGCTTCAACCACGTTTTTGCCGTGAAAATAAGAGGGGCATTCCTGTGCAGCAAAGTTAACAACCATGCAATGTACAAAATTATAAAATAAAATATGTAAAATTAATATATGTAATAAAAATTTATTCTTTAAAAATGTTTTTATTACTTTTATAAATGATTTCATAGATTAATATAGCTTGATATTATAAAAATAATATATATTATTATTTTTACAAAATGATTTCATGTATTATCTTAGGTTAAATTGTTTAAATAAGAAGCGAAAAATAGAAAATAATAATAATTTCAGTTTTGGAATTAAAAAATTAATCTTGTTTTCACATATTTTTACTAATAATGGAGATAATAATAATAACTTTAAATTTTCACTTTTATCTTGAAACGTTGATAAAAACCAATCTTATTTGTTAATTAAACGAATTTACAATAATTTAAGGTTATAAATTTATTAAAATAAATAAATTCTTAATTTTTATTTTTCAATCTCCTTCGTAATCTCATATTTTATCATATTAATATACATATATGCAACTAGACAATTATTTAATTATTTTAAGATCTAGGTTCCAGTAGACAACTATTTTGTCATATTGTTAGTTTTAGAAATGATGATTAATTATATGAGTTTAGTTTGTAACGAACAATAGTTGTAGAAAAGGAAATTTTATTGATGGAATGAGATACAAGGCTATTAGTGTGTATAGTCTTTATGGCTTTTGGCTTTGGTTTTGGCTTATGCTTTTGAATTGAGCCATCTGGATTGAGTTTCGTCTTGTATACTCATTTTACTTCAATGACTTCTTTATTTTCTAATCTCTCCACTAGTTCCCATGTGTTGTTCTTCTCAATCATTCTGATTTCTTCTTCCATTGCATGCCTTCACTCTTCTTGCTTTGCTGCTGCTTCAAAACTTTATGGTTCGATTATTGCGAAGTTGCACGTTTCATAGATCTCTTTTATGTTTGGCAAATCTCTCATTAGTTGTTTCTGGTGTAGTATCTTTAACCCGTGATAGTGGAAGTGGCCAAACCTTCGATGCCAGAGCCATGATTCGTCTTCTTATGCTTTTAAGGTAGTTTCCGTAGCATAGCTCCATTTGATTGGAAAATTTCTATTTCTCATTCTCACTTTTGCTATTTGAAGATTTTTAATTTTGTTGTCATATATTGTGCAAGAATCTCCTCCTTCAAAGTGTAGGGCATAACCTTTCTCCATCATCTGGCCAATACTTAATAGATTCTGGGCAAGTTTAGGAGCTAGTAGAACATCATGGATGAGCCTCGTACCTTTCTTGGTGTTGATGGCAATTGTGCCTTTGCCACTTGCCTCCACCAACGTACCATCTCCAAGTTGAATTTTAGATCTTATAGATCTATCTATATTGCGGAATACGCTTTTGTCGCCAGTCATGTGAATGCTACAGCCACTATCGAGATACCATGTTTCACCTTTTATCTCTCTCTGTCAGCTTGGGATGCATAGAAGAGATTATCTTCCTTTTCTTTTTCTTCAGAGAAATTGGCACGGTGGTTGATCTTTAATCTGCAATCTTTCTCTATGTGACCAAATCTTTTACAATTGCGACACTGTGGCTTTCCTCGATGCCAACAATCCTTCTCCAAGTGGTTATTTCTTTTGCATATACCACATGGAGGATATTGTTTGATTTTTCCCTTTTTATTTTCCAAGCTTCTAGAATTTTCTACCCTTCTTGAATTTTCTTGTTCTTTTCCTCCTCCTCTATTTAGACTCTGAGACCTTATGTTGAGCTTAGACTGAAAAGCATTTTCCATAGAATCTTCATCACGACTAGCCAGTCTTTGCTCAAAAGCATGTAATGAGCTGATTAATTCTGTTATTGTTAATGTCGACAAATCTTTTGTGTCTTCAATTGTAGACACTTTGGGATCAAATTTAGCAGGCAAGCTAATTAATATTTTTTCTACAACTTTTTGATCTGACAGATCTTCCCCATAAGCTTTCATCTCACTTACTAAGCTCATAATTCTTGTATAGTAATTTTTTATTGTCTCAGAATCTTTCATTTTCATATTTGCATATTGTTTCCTTAGAGATTGGAGGAGAACAGTGCGTACCTTTTTATCGCCACGAAACTCTTGCTCCAATTTCTGCCATACTTCTTGTGATGAAGACACGTCTTTAATTCTTGAAAAAATTGACTTGGTCACCGCTTGTTGTAGTAAGCAAAGGGCTATAGAATTTTTTTGTTAATCTTCCTTTAATTTTTTTTGCTCCGCAGCGGAAAGAGTAGATTGATTTCCAAGACTAACAAAACCATCTTAAACAATTTCCCACAAGTCTTGAGCTTGGAGAAATGTCTTCATTTGGCTATACCAATCCTCATAATTGTCCTCATACAAAATGGGGACTGGAATATTGATGGTTGAGATAGACATGGTTATGGGTAGAACAATTGTTAGATGAAGTTTAGTTGAAGGCTAGGAATGTCACGCCCAGTATATGACCGAACGTAGCTCTGATACCTCTGATATCAGAAAACTCTAGAATCTAGAATCTTATTGAAGGTTTTAGAAAACTCTAGGCACTAAGAAGTCTCTAGACTCTTGGAGAAGACTCCAAGATTCTCTATAAACCTCTAGAAGGTTGTATGTAAATATCTTAGGATAAGGAGGTGAGAAGGTTCTAGAACCTCATCACCGCCGTACACTTGGCTTAATCTCTACCGTCCATTGAGGTACTATAAATAGGCAAAGCACTTGCACAATTGGTGTAAGCCAAAAACCAAAGCCAAAGCCATCAAGACTATACATATTAATAGCCTTGTATCTCATTCCATCAATAAAATTTCCTTTTCTACAACTATTGTTCTTTACAAACTAAACTCATATAATTAATCATCCTTTCTAAAACTAATAGTGCTCTGATACCACCTCAATAGACGGTAGAGATTAAGCCAAGTGTACGGTGGTGATGAGGTTCTAGAACCTTCCCACCTCCTTACCCTAAGATATTTACATACAGCCTTCTAGAGGTTTATAGAGAATCTTGGAGTCTTCTCCAAGAGTCTAGAGACTTCTTAGTGCCTAGAGTTTTCTAGAACCTTCCATAAGATTCTAGATTATTCCAAAGTGTTCTAGAATATTCTACAAGGTTCTAGAATGTTCTAGAGTGCTCTAGAATGTTCTTAAAGGTTCTAGAATATTCTAAAGACTTCTAGATTCTTCTAGCTTTTTCTCCAAGCACCAACCATTGTGACTTGACTTTAGCTTGCTGCTACTCTTGAAGATTCTAGAATATGCATCATTTTCTAACACTCCTCCTTGATGCACATTTGTGTAACTCCAAGGATTTCTTGTAGTAGTTCAAACCTTTGTCTTGGTAATGCTTTAGTGAAGATGTCTGCAGCTTGCTCCTTTGTATTGCAGTATTTGAGTTTAATCTCTCCTTTGACAAATCTCTTTTATGTTTGGCAAATCTCTCATTAGTTGTTTCTGGTGTAGTATCTTTAACCCGTGATAGTGGAAGTGGCCAAACCTTCGATGCCAGAGCCATGATTCGTCTTCTTATGCTTTTTTGGCCAAAGAACTTATTTAAGTGTTGCCACCCAAAAAAAAAATTGTTAGCTTTAGAAAGGATGATTAATTATATGAGTTTAGTTTGTAAGGAACAATAGTTGTAGAAAAGGAAATTTTATTGATGGAATGAGATACAAGGCTATTAGTGTGTATAGTCTTGATGGCTTTTGGCTTTGGTTTTGGCTTATGCTTCTGAATTGAGCCATCTGGATTGAGTTTCGTCTTGTATACCCATTTTACTCCGATGACTTCTTTATTTTCTGGTCACTCCACTAGTTCCCATGTGTTGTTCTTCTCAATCACATATTAACTTTATATTCATGTTTTTTTTGGTACAACGAGGGGCAAAAGCCCAAAAAAACCACAACACCATAGAAACTAAATGGGGAATAGAAGCCCCAATAAAATCACTTTGAATGAGAAGACTAAGACCTTTTGGCATATTAGCAAGCTCATAGTAACCAAAATCTTTAGAGAAATTCTAGTTAGCAAGCCAACGACGCATCTGTTACCTGTGTGAGAGAATCTCAAATCCCAGTTACGATGCTCAAAGTGCTTTATACAGGGGACTAGAGAGTGACCCCATGGGGATAGGTGACCATGGCCCTTGATGATATTTATAATAGTGAGGGAATCACTTTCAACAATTATGCCAAAATTCAAAGCTAGTTGAACCCCTAGATAAACTCCTCATAACTCATCTATAAATGAGAAGCATGACCCATTATGACAAGAGAAGCCCTTAAGCCAAGCGCCAACTTCATTACGAATTATCCCTCAACATCCTGCATCTCCGGGATTGCCTTTAGAAGCACCATCAGTATTGAGTTTCACCCAGTTAGCAGGAGCACGATACCAACTGATGTTACACCAAGCCTTGGGATTAGTCACTTGCAACAAGGATTGCTTAGCTGCCTTGGTAGAGTGTACATAGTCTAGAATGTAAGTTTTTGGGATATTGGGCGATGGAAGCCTTGCTCAAACAACTCCTTATTTCTCTAATTCCAAAGGGTCTAGCTGATAAACACAACTTTCATAAATTAATAAACCTTCATATTTAGCAACTTATGTAGTTAATTGATTGGGATTGACTACATTTTTGTAGTTTGGGTTCAAATTGGGCCTAATTGTATTTTCCAATATTTTTGGGATTTTACACCATTTTTTTATTTTGGGCATAACTTGAGTTTTAGACATCTAACAATTTTGCATCTTACCTTGTAAGAAATCAGATAGGGAGATTTACAACTTTGATGAGAGTTTTTTATTTGAATCAGATGTCTAGTAGGCCAAATTGGGCCTGGAAGTCATAACAAGGAGGTTGTTGCTGGAACCTAGACAGTGTACAATATTGGGTCATAACATAAGTTGTAAGAGTCATATGGAGTTAGGACCAATTCCAATGGAAATCTTAAACTCAAATCTTCAACTTATTTGAAGACCACATATCAAAATTGTGACGTTTAGATGGTGTTTTCTTCTTTTGAAGTCAACTGAAGGATCCAGAGACCTCATAAGAGTGTTTTGGACATAACTTCCTCATCCTAAGTTCAAATTAGGAAAATTAGATGTCCAATTAAAGCTAAGAGGAAGACGATTAACTTTAATCCAAGGAAAAACTTGTCTTTTGAGTTTTAAAGGTAGTTATTTGGGGAAAACATAGACACGAGATTCATTATGCACATATTCACTCTCTTTAGTTTTCTCTCTTATTCCTTAAGCTTCTGTGGACTGCAGCCATGAAAAGCTAAACTTATGAGATCAATCTAAGGATTTTGATGGATTTTAGGTTTGATCTTGAGACCTTGTAGTGAATTTTGTATTTGAATTCAATTTATGTTTCTCTACTTCTCTGGATCTTGATCTTGAATTGCATGAATGTAGATATCTATTTATGTTAAGATCTGATTAGATATGTGTTTTGATTGAGATTTGTGATAAGATTTTGGTGATTGATACTAGTTTTACCACTTGAATTGAAGAGAATAGGTTGTGCAGATCTGCTAGCCTAGGTTATTTACATTCTTATTTTTAAACTAGCATAGATTCAACATGAATTGTGTGATTACAGATTTGTGTGTCACTTGTTAGTATAATTCTAGGTGATTACCTATTAATGAATTCTAGATTTGATATAGAGATTTTGGTTGAATTTAGGTAAACCACTCAATTGAATTCGAATGCATGTTATGTGGTTGATGAAAGGTCAATTGGAATTTTGGATATATATCTTGGATTGATTGTTTTGTTAATTAATTTCCCTTACTTCAATTTGTGCATTTACATTCTGAAATATCAAGTCCTCCCTTATTCATCTTGATTTGATCGATTTTTCATCTGAATCCTTGATAAACGACTTAGTTCAATCGCTTATACTACAAGTTTGCTTATGAACTGATCTTTTTGTATTTGACTGAGCTTGGCACTCTGTTCACTAGCATGTTACCCAAAATAAGTCCCCCAATCCAAATCATAAAGATGACCCATCTAAGAAGAGAGATTCATATCAAACCAATCTTTGTGCTTAAGAGAATAAAATTCCACAATTCTGCTGGAATCAGCAAACCACATCCAAACTTGACTGGCATAAATGCAGTCACTTAACACATGGAAAATGATCTCCCTATGGCCTACACAGGAGTGGTAGTCTAGACTATCACTAGACCAGGAGCTATGACGAAGAGTAATAAGAAGGCGGTTATAAGTGGCTAACTACAAAAACAATGAGATCCTCAAAAGATCTTTCCAATCCTGGATTAGGGTCCAAATATAATGAGCCATTATTCCTTGATCATTGGCAAGCAATGAGTAAGCATTGATAATAGTGAATGCACTATGGTGAGACCCACTCTAGCCAAATCCATCTAAACCATCAGGAATAAAAGGTGGAGTTATAGCTTAAATGGCATTTATCGCATCATAGGAAAGAACTTGGTTCATCTGGGTAAAGTCCCAATCACCATTATCAAAAATAAAGGCAGAGACTTTTGTCTGAAGGTCATCATTTGAAATAGCTATTGTAGCATAATCCTGAAAACAAACTTGATCACTAATCCAACATTTTGACCAAAATCTAGTACAAGTACCATCACCCAACTGGCAAGACCAGGTATTTAGCAAACGAGGCCAGAGTTTTGCAATTGCTTTCCACAAAGGAGAATCATATGAGCAAGATGAAATCTCCACATGGTAATTAACCCCTCTACCATAATTACCTCTCAAAACCTAGATCCACAGATCATCAGGTTGAGTAAGAATACTCGAAGAAGTTTTCAAAAGGAATAAATCATTCATAATATTAAGTCTTTTGTAGCCTAGCCCTCCCATATGTTTTGGTTGACAAACAGTCTTCCAGGCCAAATGTGGCCTTTTAACACGAGGAGAACTCCTCTAAATAAAATTCCTTTGAGCTTTTTTAATATCAAAGAAAATAGACATAGGGAGTTTTGCATACTACATGTTGAAGTAGGCCATACAGCTAATAACTAAGTTTGCAAGGGTAACTCTTTTTGCCATTGATAAACATTGGCTTTTCCAATCGTTAAGCTTCTGCTGCACTTTATGAAGAGGTCCAGCCACCCACAACTAGTAAGAATACTAGCCATCAACTCTAGCTGCAAAGTCAACAATGACAGTATGTTAGGCAGGAACTCAAAGTCAGCAAAAATAGGCAACCACCAAAGTTTGCTTGCCAAACTTTGTCCATTTGTAGCAACCTCTATCCTATAAATGGACACCCCTCCTCTCTTGTAAATGCATCCCAATAGAGGTGTGGGTATCCAGAGTGAGTGAGAAAAGCCATAGAGCTTAAGAGAATTTTTGTATAGAGAGTAATTCTTATGTAAATTCTATTTAGAGAAATAGAGTGATTTTTCTCTCAATTCTTATTCATTTTCGTATTTAAATGAGTTTTGGATACTCAACAAGTGGTATTAGAGCTTGAGTTAAGTGCTGAAGGGTTTCTTGAAAGAACAAAGCATTTGCTCTTCAAAATCGAATTTTTAAAACACCTCCATTTGGTGTTTTGACCACTCCAACAGATTCCTGGTGTCAAGATGAACACAACAGAATTTTCGATAGGCCAAACGAACACCGCACGAAGACACATTTTCCGCACTCTCCAGGAACTTCACCTGAGAGTGGGGTCACTCTCCCTACTCTTCCCACATGCCAAACCAAGGTTGAAGACGACCCAATCAGCGCTACTTCAGCGCCACGTAACACCTAGTAAGTGCTACATCATCAGCCACGACATCATCCAGCATGAACTTTCAAAAATTACAGGTTGACCCCTAGATTTTCTGAAATTATACTTTAGCCCATGATCTTTTAGAAATTGTAATTTGATCTAAGAGAGTCAAATTTTCCTTTTTCAACCGTTCCAAACGCAACTGTGCTCTTTTTTTTTAAAGGAATTCAACTTTGTTTTTGAACAAGTTAGTATAAATGGAAGAATCTACATCACCAGGAGCAATGTTAAAACTCACCTCTACCAACTACACACTATGGAGACCTCAGATGGAAGATCTCCTTAGTTGTAAAGATTTGTACAATCCCTTGGAATTAAAGAGTGTAAACCCTGATCCTACAAAGGAAGCAGAATGGAAGAAATCAAATAGAAAAACTATCGGTCAGATCCGACAATTGATTGATCATGTTGTCTTCCACCATATTGCAAAAAAAAACAGATGCATATACCCTCTAGACAAAGCTGGAGTGCATGTACCAGGCCAAGACCGCTCGGAATAAAGCCTTGATAATGAGGCAATTGGTTAATCTGAAGTTGAGTATTGGAACTTCAGTTTTCGAGCACACAAGTGAATTCCAGAGCTTGATAAACCAATTATCGACTGTAGAAATGAAGCTTGGGGATGAAACACAGGCACTCTTACTTCTTAGTTCACTTCCTGACACCTGGGAGACGCTAGTAGTCTCTCTCAGTAATTTGGCCCAAAATGGGAAACTTACCATGTCCTTGTTGGAACCAAAGAACCTTTGAGAAATTAGTTTCGGAATCAAAGAAGTTTAAAGTATTAAACCCCTCAAAGTTTTGAAGATAACAAAAAGTTTAAATTAGAATGAACTAGTAAAGTCTCGCTTAATTAGTGTATAATTTGTTCTGATTAATCCAATAACGTTTTCTGGCTTTAAGATATGTTGATAAACCACTAACAAAACAACATGAAGTAAATAGTTTGTTACTTGTGTGTGCGTCCATTATTTTCTTCTGTATCCAAACTAAGAATGAAACTTAGTATTCGTCTAATAGACTCAAAGCTGCTTTTTGAAGTATATTATATTGGATCGTCCAATTGTTTCCTTACTTAGCTTAGATTCAATCATTCATCCAAAGCTCAAATTCAAATATGAAGAACTGTTCATCATTAAATGCTGAGAAGAACTCTGACAAAAGTACACGACAAAAGAAGTCAACTGAGCCGTTTAGCTAACACTGCTAACAACTACAAAGACTAGCAAATAAGGAACTTTCTACGTGCTCAGATAAATCAAGACTCAGTTATCACACTCTTGGTAGTCCCTAATAATCAAAGTCAATTCTCAGAAGAAGCTAAATACGATATCAGCTTATGCATTTAATGCTGCTCAGAACGGTAATAAATGTTTCTGATGGACGAAGAAGCTTATGAAGACTGCTCCAAATGCTCTCTATCAATAAATACAAAATGTTTTCGAAGAAGAAGAGGCTGAAATTTTAATCGAAAGAGAAAATTTTTTAGCTCACCTTCTTTCAATTCAATTACACTCTTGTATAGAGTTTCTGTCTTGAGTTTTATCATTCTATCCTCACCTGTAGTGAGTTAAACACTGAAGCACCGTTTACATCTCTTTATATTCAACTCAGTTGTTTAAGCCTGAAGAGGCTGGGTATAAAAAAACAATTGTACTTTGGAACTTAATAAGGCTAAGAATACTTATGTACCTGAAGAGATGAAAAATACTTGTAATCTTTGTAAAGATTAGTGATAAATCCTTCTTGTTGAAGGGACTGGACGTATCTCTTGGGTTGTGAGAGTGAACCAAGATAAACCTCTAGTGTGAGCTTTTCTTCCCTCTACTTATGTTTTTATTTTTATACTGACATCCGGGGATTGTAATTGTTTTCTTAATAAGCTTTTAAAGTTAGTATTAAAAACCTTTTAAACTGCATCGAAAGAAACATCTTACAAAAAATAAAAACCTTCTCTGCGTCCAAGAGGACTAAAAAACTCTTCTTTCATCCATTACTTATTATCATTTCAACCAATGTCTTGTTTAAACTGTTAAGTATCGAAAAGTTTTCCAAAAAGGTTAAGAAACACAATTCAACCCCCCTTCTTACGTTTCATTTGTTTATTTCAATTGGTATCAGAGCTCAGCCTCTAACAGTGCAGAGGAAAAGATCCAGTACAATCATAAATGGAAAACGAAGAACGAGCTGTGAATAGACCACCTCTATTCAATGGTAATGACTATGATTACTGGAAGAAGAGAATGATTTAATTTTATTTATGCACAAAATATGGATATTTGGGACCTAGTCCAAAATGGCTATCCAATGCCCACAAACGCAGAAGGACAAGAACTTCCTCAACCACAATGGACTGAAGGACAACGAACCAAGCACCAGTTAAACTCAAAAGCAAAACACTATCTTATGTGCGCCATCACCATATTAGAACACGACAAAGTTCAAAGCTGTGAAACAGCGAAAGAAATATGAAATACTCTAGCCTTAGCACACGAAGGTTCCTCTCAGGTCAAAGAATCGAAGATAAGCATGCTAGTTCATCAGTATGAGCTCTTTAAGATGGGAGAGTATGAAAATATTGATCAAATGTTTGGACGATTCCAAACAATAATCAATAGCTTAAGATCTCTGGGAAAGACATATGATAATCAAAATCATATCAGAAAAATTCTTAAAAGTCTTTCCAGATAGTGGAGACCTAAGGTTACTGTCATTCAAGAAGCAAAGAACTTAGCTTCTCTTACCATGGAGGAACTTCTAGGTTCCCTTAAAGTTCATGAGCTTGAACTCCAGGAAGAAGAAAGTTCAAGGAAAGGGAAATCAATTGCCCTTAAAGCACACAAGGGAAGTGCATCCAAAGCACTTAAAGCTGAAGAATATTCAGATGAGGCTGAGTCATCTGGAGAAGATGTCTCAGACAACGACGAGCTATCTTTCATCTCCAGAAAGATACAAGCCATGTGAAAAAAGAAAGGAGGCATGCAGAGAAAACACTTTGGACAAAGGCCTTCAAAGGACAGGATTGAGACGAAAGACAAAAGTCCAATCATATGCTATGAGTGTAAGAAGCCTGGACACATTAAAGCTGAATGCCCTTCTCTAAACAAGGAGAAGGAGAAAAAGATATTCTTTCCAAAGAAGAAAAGAGGATTAATGGCCACATGGGAAGATCTTGACCTCTCATCTACTGATGATGAAGAGGAAGCAGAAGAAGAGGCCAACCTATACTTCATAGCAAGCACATCCTCTGAAGAGGAAGAAGATGAGGTAACAAGCTCTGACCTTAATCTTCAAGAAGCTTTTGATGAACTGTTAAACAATTCATCTATTTTAGTTGTTGAGTACAAATCTCACAAAAGAAAATTTTCAAAATTATTTAAGGATTATGAAAAAGTGTTTTTAGAAAAACAAGAGCTTGAAACATATTGTGAAAAACTAAAAACTGAAAACATTCTTTTGAAAACATCCTCTGAGTCAAATATGTCTGATGAAGTTGATAAACTTCAATTTGAGGTAAAGGAACTAACTGAGGATCTCAGTAAATTTGTGGACAGCACCAAAAAGCTAAACATATTACTCAAATATTCCAGAGACTCTCGCGACAAATCTGGATTAGGATATCAAAACACTGAGAAAATATTTTTCCAAAAACACCTACTCCTATAAAATCAAAATCCTTTGGAAATTTTCATAAAACGGATGGTCATTCTACCTCAAAATATTTATACAATAAGAAATCAAGGCATTATAAATATGCAAAAACTAACCAGAAAAGACCCAAAAAGATATAGGTACCTAAGAACATGATAATCCATGTTGTAGATGTGCTTAGCAGTAGGAAGAAGACACCTGTCATGGTACCTGGACAGTGGTTGCTCACAGCATATGACAGGAGAAAAGTCTATGTTCAAAGACCTCAAACTTAAAGCAGGCGGTTTCGTCACTTTTGGTGGAAACCAGAAGGGTAAAATAGTTTGAATAGGTAAGACTGGTAAGCACCATTTTCCTTCTATTGATAATGTACTTCTAGTTGTAGAGTTGAAACATAATCTGCTTAGTATAAGTCAATTATGTGATAGTGGATCCAATGTTTCATTCAACCAAGGAGAATGTATAGTCAAAAACTCTAACGGATCCATACTCTTCACTGCAAAAAGACAAAACAATCTTTACAAGATTGACTTGGAAGATCTTTCATATCAAAATGTATCATGTTTAGTTTCCATAAAAGGAGAACAATGGATATGGCACAAGAAGCTTGGTCATGCAAGCTTGAGGTTAATCTCAAAGCTAAATAAGCATAACCTCATGAGAAGACTACCAAAACTTGTGTACAAATCGTATGTTCTCTGTGAAGTATGTCAAAAAAGGAAACAAATCAAAAACTCTTTTGAGTCCAAAAATGTTGTTTCCACCTCTAGACGACTAAAACTGTTACATCTTGATCTATTTGGTCCAACAAGAACTATCTCTTTAAATGGGAAGAAATATGGACTAGTTATAGTAGATGACTATACTAGATGGACATGCGTTATGTTCCTAATGCACAAGGATGAGTCTTTTAAAGTCTTTTCTATATTCTGTAAAAGAATTCAAAATGAAAAAGGCATGTGTATCACATCGATCCGAAGTGATCATGGAGAAGAATTTGAGAATGAGAGCTTTCAATTGTTCTGTGAAGAAAGTGATATTCTTCACAACTTCTCTGCCCCAAGAACACCACAGCAAAATGGTGTGGTATAAAGAAAAAATAGATCCTTTCAAGAGATGGCTAGAACAATGCTCAATGACAACTTAACTTCCAAACACTTTTGGGCTGAAACTATTAACACTGCGTGTTATATTCAAAGCAGAGTATATATTAGACCCTTATTGAATAAGACTCCTTATGAATTGTGGAAGGGACGAAAACCCAACATTTCTTATTTTCACACTTTTAGATGTCAATGCTTTATTTTAAATACCAAGGATTCTTTAAGAAAGTTTGATGCTAAAGTTGACTGTGGTATTTTCTTAGGATACTCTGAAACTTCAAAAGTATATAGAGTGTATAACTCTCGCTCTTTGATTGTTGAAGAATCTATGTTAAATTTAATAACAAAAAGTTTGATAAAAATTTATTAGAGCTAGATGAGTCTTTTGCAGAGTTAAACCTTAATGACAAAGGAAAAGGAACTTCGTCAACAAGCAAAGAAGCATTGGACGATGAAAGAAGTGAAGAAAGCACACCAAGAGTTGGCACTTCAAAACATATCATCAAGAAGACCAAATCATTGGTAATCCAGATGATAAAATGCGTACAATATCAACCTTCAGAGAATACTCAAACGTAGCATTCATCTCAGAAATGGAACCAAAGAAAATTGAAGAAGCTCTTTTAGACGAAAGATGGATTTTAGCTATGCAAGAAGAGCTAAATCAATTTACAAGAAACGACGTTTGGACGCTAATTTAAAAGCCGAAAGACAAAACTGTTATAGGCACAAAGTAGGCATACAGAAACAAATTGGATGAAGATGGTAAAGTTATGAGAAATAAGGCAATGTTAGTTGCCCAAGGTTACTCACAACAAGAAGGCATTGACTTTACTGAAACCTTTGCTCTTGTAGCTAAATAATAAGTCATACGTATCTTACTTTCATTTGCTGCTCATCACAGCATGAGGCTATATCAAATGGATGTAAAAAGTGCTTTTCTAAATGGTATAATCAATGAAGAAGTTTATGTCAATCAACCACTTGGTTTTGAGGATCAAGACCACTCAGAGCATGTCTTCAAACTGAAAAATGCTCTGTATGGACTAAAACAGGCTCCTCGGGCTTGGTATGAATGATTAAGCATTTTTCTAATGGAAAATGGATTCTCTAGAGGAAAAGTTGACACTACTCTTTTTCGTAGAAACAAAAACTCACATTTTATTATAGTTCAAATTTATGTAGATGATATTATTTTTGGAGCTACTGTTGAATCTTTTTGCAAGGATTTTTCCAAAATGATGTAGAAGGAGTTCGAAATGAGCTTAATGGGAGAATTGAAATTCTTCCTAGGTTTGCAAGTAAAGCAAACATTGGACGGAATATACATTTATCAAACTATATATACAAATGAACTCTTGAAGAAGTTCAAAATGGACGATTGCAAAACTATGAGCACACCAATGCATCCATCATCCACACTAAAATTGGACAACAAAGATCAAAAGGTGGACCAAAAGGTATATAGAGGTATGATTGGATCACTCTTATATCTCACTGCATCTAGATCAGATATAATGTTTAGAGTGCGTCTCTGTGCACTTTTTTAATCTGATCCTAGAGAGTCACATTTAATTGTTGTCAAAAGAATATTCAGATACTTGAAAGAAACTACTAATCTGGGTATGCTATTTAAGAAATCTCATGAGTACAGATTAGTTGGTTTTTGTGATGCTGACTATGCTGGAGATAGAGTTGAAAGAAAAAGTACTAGTATAGGATGTCACTTCATTGGAGGAAACCTAGTATCATGGTCCAGCAAAAGACAATGCACAATTGCTCTTTCAACGGCTGAAGCTGAATATATTTCTGCATCCAGCTGCTGCTCTCAACTCCTTTGGATCAAACATCAATTGGAAGATTACAACATTTTTTAAAGTAAGATTCATTTACTCTGTGATAATACTGCAACAATTAACTTATCAAAAAATCTCATTTTACATTCAAGAGCAAAACATATTGAAATTAAACATCACTTTATAAGAGATTATATCCAAAAATGTGTGTTTGATATTCAATTTGTGGATACAGATCATCAATGGGTTGATATTTTTACAAAACCCCTTTCTGAGGAAATATTCAATTTTATTAGAAAGCATTTAAGTATGCATTTTGTAAAGAATTAATATATGTGCGTCCATTGATAATCTGCGTCCAATATATTTTGCACTTGTTAAAGTATGTGGTAAATTTTCTTATAAGTAAATGGATTATATCATTTGCTTTTATTCTTTTTGTCTCATTTGAATCTTTTCAAATTTCTCACGCTGAGTCAGTTTACGAAAAGTCACTGAAGTTACTTTTTACTGCGGACGTGACAATTACTTTTAATACACATTTATTGTGTTGTTTGAAAAACAATTCACTTCCTCTTTCTAGAAACCTTTCAGTATAAGCTTTGCTATCTTATAAATATCTCATTTCTTTTCAAGATCAAATTTTTACACTTTCAAGTGTTTAAAAAACTCTTTGTTGAAAAATCTTCAACAAATTTCCTTTCTCTCAAAAACCTCAAATCTTTTTACAAAAACTCTAAAAGATGGCCGGAGGAAAGAAGATCTTGTTAGACAAAGCCGAGGTAGTTGTGGAATACTTGTTCTAGTCATCACTTCTAGCTAAGTGTGGAATAGATATTGCTGAAAGGCTACAAGGAGCAGGGTGGGAAAGCTACTTCAAGGAAGCAGGAGAAGTTCATCCCAAGCTTATCTGTGAGTTTTGGCAAAGTGCAGCAGTTTCTGAAACAACTGTTACAGGAAAGGTACTGGGGAAGAAAGTGACTGTTTCCGATGTCAAAATTTCGGATGCAACTCAATGCTAGTTAGAAGGAGCCAAGCACACAAAGGATTGGACAAAGGACATTGGGAGAGTCGACTGTGTATTTGAAATTCTTCTGAAGGACCCAAACCAAGGAACCAAGAAGATTGTTGCCTCGCAAATGCATGATAAGACCAGAGTTCTTCACTAGCTGCTGAATAAAGTGATACTTCACAAAGTTGGATCCAAGGACTTAGTCTTAAGCATACATGCATTCTGCTTGTGTCATTTGATGTTGTGCCAGCAGATCAACATCCCTCATCTTCTGTTTAAACACTTCAAGAAGAATGTTCAAGGGAAGGGAAAGAAAACCATCATTTCTTATGGTGTGCTCCTAACAAAAATCTTCATAGAACAAGGGGTTTTCAGTTAGTTTGGAGCCCTTGGCAATGAAGATAAATTGAAGACTTTTGGACAAACTCAAATGCAACAGGTTTTTGGACGGAGTAATCTGATGAAGATGAAACTCCAATCCGTGCAAAGCTCCGTTGGACGGAAAGAAAGCCCAAAGCCTTTGGTTACTATTGCTGAGCCTTCCAAGAAGGAAAAGGCCCTGTCCACACAAACTCATCCCAAAAGAAGACTGATAATGGATGATGAGTCTGATGATGACTAACCCATCGCAAAAAGGATGAGGGTTGCGTCCAAGGTGACAATTCCCAATGGGACTCGGACGTAGTTAACCATAAAGAGAAAACCAGCTGCCAAACTTGCGTCCATCCCTACCCCTATTTCCTGACCACCCTTGGCCTCCTCTCAATCAGAACCTCAAATTCCTTCACCAAACTCTCCAACACATCCCTCTCTATTAAACACTAAACCCCCACCACAAACACATATCATACCTTACAAACCTCCTTCACCTACACATTCACCTTCTCAACACTTCACCTCAACTTCACCTAGCCCAAACATTTTCTCTGTGAGTGTTACACCCCATATAATTCCCCATTAGGAATCAAATGAATTTTCTCTCTCTATCACTGCAAGAAGGTCCAGATGCTGTGATGGGACCACTACAAGGATGCATATCTTCCCTGGCCAACTCACTTTTAGACCAGTGACCTTGGAAGAAATGGATCACTTTGCAAGTCCTTATGACACAATTTTTGTTAGTGTCATCAAAGGGAGTCTTCTGTTCGGGAATCTGCGATACGTACCCCAATCCCTACGTATCACTCCTGCCACTGCCATCAAGATTATGCCTGATAGAATCTGTCCTCGTTTACCAATAGTGGATCTCAATAAAAAATAAGGATCTCAAGAAGTACAGAAGCCAAACTACTTTGCCTAAACCCTTTTACTTCAAACCCCTCTTTGGGATTCAAAAATCACCTAAGGTAGACTTGGAATTCTTATGGCAAGTTTCAATGAAAGGAGAAGCGGAGGAGAATGAAGCCAAGACCTTCTGGGAGAAGCACATCTGTGATTGTGAACAGCAAGCTTCATCCTCGGGTCTAAGCAAGGAAGAGAAGGAATAGATACTTACTGTGACATGTCAAAGTTTCAAGTGTTTTCGTCCAATCTATATGGTGAATGATATTCTTGGATTACCTCTAAGGACGTATATGCCCACAATCTTTTCTTCTCAGAGCTATGTCTCAGGTTCCCCATCTGACAATCTAGGAAGACCATATCCTTGGGATCAAATGCTTGGATATAGAAGAGATCCTATCCCTTGGAAATTTGACTTCCCTAAATTTGACAATGAAGAAGACATAGTTGAAATGGGTATGGAAGCAGAAGAACTAGAACAAGCAGTATCTAATATTACTCCAATTTCAGTTGCTCCTCCTATAACCTCCACTGAATTGACAATTGTTGCTGTGGACACTGAATTGCAAACTTCTGTTGAGAGCCTTCCTCTTGCTAATCCACAACTCACTGTGCCTCCGGAGTTTCAAGCTTATGTCAGTACTCAGATGGACAATCTATATAAGAGAGTCAAAGACCTCATTAAATCACTATTTCAACAAGGGCCTCCTCCTCCTCCTCCATCTTCTTAGCAATTTTTTTTTCCTCTAAATTTGTTTTCTTTCTAAATTTTTTTTGACAATGATGTTTTTCTTCACTTTTTGTCTGATGACAAAGGGGGAGAAATGGGAAATTTGATTGGTTCAAATTGTTTATATCTCTGATTCAATAAAATGAGCAACTCTTGTGTTACTTTTTACTACTTCAACAATTGTTTATATCTCTGATTCAATAAAATGAGCAACTTTTGTGTTATTTTTTACTACTTAAACAATTTTTTCGATTTGATATTCTGTACTATCTCAATAAACTCCTTGCTATGTTATTTGTTGCTCTGATATTTGTTAATATTCTTGCTCTAATACCTGTTGTGCTCTGATAATTGTTGTTGCAACATCTTCCTTTTCTAAGATATTTGAATTTGCGATTACTCTCTTAAAGCATTCTGTTTTGTTAAGGATGTGCAGACTCTATTCTAAACTTAACATTCTCCCATCCTTTAAAAGGTTGTATATAGGTTTAAATTACGTTTTCAAGACTTAAATCATTTTACAATAATATTGATACTTGCGTTCAATTCTTTACTATGCATGTTCTTAGGGGGAGTTTACTTTCTCTCTAAAAAGGATCTGTGTTCAATCAAATTTAAATAGTTTTTGTCATCATCAAAAAGGGGGAGATTATTGGAACCAAAGAACCTTTGAGAAATTAGTTTCGGAACCAAAGAAGTTTAAAGTATTAAACCCCTCAAAGTTTTGAAGATAACAAAAGGCTTAAATTTGAATGAACTAGTAAAGTCTCGCATAATTAATGTATAATTTGTTTTCATTAATCCAATAATGTTTTCTGGCTTTAAGATATGTTGATAAACCTCTAACAAAACAACATGAAGTAAACAATTTGTTACTTGTGTGTGCGTCCATTATTTTCTTCTGTATCCAAACTAAAAAGGAAACTTAGTATTCGTCCAATAGACTCAAAACTGCTTTTTGAAGTATATTATATTAGATCGTCTAATTGTTTCCTTACTTAGCTCAGATTCAATCATTCGTCCAAAGCTCAAATTCAAATATGAAAAACTATTCATCATTAAATGCTGAGAAGAACTTAGACAAAAGTATACGACAAAAGAAGTCAACTGAGCCGCTTAACTGACACTGCTAACAACTACAAAGACCAGCAAATAAGGAACTTTCTGTGCGCTCATATAAATCAAGACTCAGTTATTACACTATTGGCAGTCCTTGATAATCAAAGTCACTTCTCAAAAGAAGCTCAACACGATATCAACTTATGCATTTAATGCTGCTCAGAACGGTAATAAATGTTTCTGTTGGATGAAGAAGCTTATGAAAATTGCTCCAAGTGCTCTCTATCTATAAATACAAATGTTTTCGAAGAAGAAGAGACTGAAATTTTGATCAAAAGAGAAAAGTTTTTAGCTCACATTCTTTCAATTCAATTACACTCTTGTATAGAGTTTCTGTCTTGAGTTTTATCATTCTATCCTCACCTGTAATGAGTTAAACACTCAAGCACCGTTTACATCTCTTTATATTCAACTCAATTGTTTAAGCCTGAAGAGGCAGGGTATAAAAGAATACTTTTACTTTTGAACCTAAAGAGGTTGAGAATACTTGTATACCTGAAAAGTTGGAGAATACTTGTAATATTTGTAAAGATTAGTGATAAATCCTTCTTGTTGAAGGGACTGAACGTAGCTATCGGGTTGTGAGAGTGAACTAGGATAAACCTTTGGTGTGAGCTTTTCTTCCCTCTACTTGTGTTTTTATTTTTATACTGACATCCGGGGATTGTAATTGTTTTCTTAATAAGCTTTTAAAGTTAGTATTGAAAACATTTTAAACTGCTTTCAAAGAAACATCTTACAAAAAGTAAAAACCTTCTCTGCGTCCAACAGGACTGAGAAGCTCTTCTTTCGTCCATTACGTATTATAATTTCAACCACTGTCTTGTTTAAATTGTTAAGTATCGAAAAGTTTTCCAAAAAGGTTAAGAAACACAATTCAATCCCCTTCTTGTGTTTCATTTGTTTATTTCAGTCATTGGTTAAAGATGCCCTGTTCAACGAAGAGGCCAGAAGAAAGAATATGAGCACGAACCAGACTCATGCCCTTGTAACAAAAAACCGAGGGAGACAACAAAGAAGTAGTCGAGGCCAAGGGAAACAACAGGAAAATGGTTGAAGCAATGGAAGAGGAAGGAGCATTAGTAGGGGTAGATCCATAGATGGAAGAAGGCCGATGTACAAGTGCTACCACTGTGGAATGGAAGGTCATTTAAAGAAGAAATGCCGAAGATTGTAGCGAGAGCAAGGGCAAGGTAGTTCTCAATCGAAGAGTAATGATGGAGACACATTTGTCAATATCCCCGGAGAGATAGCTTTCTGTTCCATCAATAATGAGACATGCCTACACGTCTCAAGAGAAGACAAAGAATGGGTAGTAGATACTGCATCATCTTACCACGTGACTCCTCACAAATATTTCTTCACAACATATAAAGCTGGTGACTTTGGAGCAATGAAGATGGGAAATTCCAGTTTCTCTGAGATTGCTGGAATAGGTGATGTTAAGATCCAAACAAATGTAGGGAGCACAATCACCTTGAAGGATGTCAGACATGTGCCATATCTTCGATTGAATTTACTATCAGGAGTAGCTCTTGACCAACAGGGCTATGGTCATCAGTTTTGCAATGGCACATGGAAATTAACAAAGGGCACCATGGTAATTACCCGAGGTCATATTTGTGGTACTTTATATACGACTCATGTGAAGATATGTGCATACAGTCTCAACATAGTAGAAAAATAGGCTTCTCAGAATCTGTGGCACCAGAGACTTGGTCATATGAGTGAAAAAGGTTTGTCTACCCTGGAGAAAAATGAGCTTATTACTGTTGCCAAGAATACTGCACCAGATCCTTGCAATCACTATTTGTTTGGCAAACAACATAAAGCCTATTTCAGTTTCTCTTCAACAAGAGATCAGAGTTGCTCAGTCTGGTACACTCTGATGTTTACAGTCCCTTGGAGGTGGAGTCATTAGGCGGAAACAAGTACTTTCTGACATTCATTGATGATGCTTCTCAAAAGGTGTAGGTGTACTTCATGAAAATAAAGGACCAGGTATTTAATTACTTCAAGCTATTTCATGTCATGGTAGAATGTGAAACTGGAAAGAAATTGAAGTGTCTCCAGTCTGATAATGGAGGCGAATACACTTCCAAGGACTTTGATGCCTATTTCAGGAGTCAAGGCATCTGACTTGAGAAGACAGTCCCACGCACCCCACAATATAATGGTGTAGCCGAGAGAATGAACCAGACCATTATGGAAAGAGTCAGAAGCATGCTCAGTATGGCTAAGTTGCCAAAGCCATTTTGGGGAGAAGCAGTCAGAGTAGCCTGCTACCTAATCAACAAATCACCATCAGCACCACTGGATTTTGAAGTTCCAGAGAAAGTATGGTCTGGTAAGCATCCCTCATATTCTCATATGAGAGTATTTGGTTGCTTAACTTTTGCACATGTATCCAAGGAGCTTAGATAAAAGCTCGATGCAAGGACAACCACTTGTATCTTCATAGGCTATGGAGATGAGGAATTGGGATACAGGTTATGGGACCCAAAGGAGAAGAAGGTGATCAGAAGCAGGGACATAGTGTTCCATGAAGATTAAACGATAAAAGACATTGAAAAGCCCACAATGTCTCAAATTCCAGATTCCAGTGCCCAGGAAGATATTTCAAGTTCAACACCAACACAGTTTGCCACAGATAACAATCTAGTGCTTGAGGAAATACCAGAAGCAGAAGAGGAGGAAGAAGAATAGGGTGTTGAGCAGGGGGAGCCATAACCTCCTCCACCAGAAGATGTAGAACCATCACAATGAGCAGATGATGGTGAATATCCTAATCCAGAAGTTCGAAGATCTGAACGAGCTCGGATTCTGTCGAAAAGATATCCAGAATTCGAGTACAGTCTGCTTATTGAAGATGGCGAACCAGAAAATTTTCAAGAAGCCATATCTCATAAGGATAAAGAAAAATGGTTGTTCGCAATGCAGGAGGGGATGGAATCACTGCAGAAAAATCATACTTATGAGATAATTAATCTTCCATAAGGGAAAAAGGCACTGAAAAACAAATGGGTATTCAAGCTAAAGAAAGATGGCAACGAAAAAATGGTGAAACACAAAGCTCGATTGGTAGTCAAAGGATTCCAACAGAAAAAGGGAATTGACTTTGATGAGATTTTTTCACCAGTAGTAAAAATGACTTCGATAAGGGTTATTCTTGGCTTGGTAACCAGTTTAAACCTAGAGCTTGAACAGATGGATGTCAAAACAACATTTCTTCATGGAGATCTGAATGAAGAAATCTACATGCAGCAGCTAGAAGGTTTTGAAGTCTCAGACAAGAACCTCGTTTGCAAGCTGAAAAAGAGCTTGTATGGTCTAAAGCAAGCACCAAGGCAGTGGTACAAGAAGTTTGACTTGAGTATGGTGAGTCAAGGCTACAAGAGAACTGCTGCAAATCAGTGTGTTTATACACAGAGGTTTTCGGGTGGAAATTTCGTTGCTCTTCTACTATATGTAGATGATATATTGATTGTGGGACAAGATGCAACGAAAATTAAACAGCTAAAGAAGGAACTCTCCAAGTACTTTGACATGAAGGACCTAGGATCGGCTCAACACATTCTTGGAATGCATATAGTTCGAGACAGGAAGAACAGAAGGTTATGGCTATCTCAGGAGAAGTATATTGAACGAGTAATCAAGAGGTTTAATATGCACAATGCCAAACCAGTAAGCATTACATTAGCCAATCACTTCAAGTTGAGCAAGAGTTCGTGCCCCTCATCCAAGAAATAGATAGAGGAGATGTCAGCAATACCTTATTCTTTAGCAGTTGGAAGCTTGATGTATGCAATGGTGTGTACAAGACCAGATATTACTCATGCAGTGGGTACCGTGAGTTGTTTTCTCTCTAATCCTGGAAACGAGCATTAGGAAGCAATCAAGTGGATTCTCAGGTACTTAAAAGGTACATCAAATATGTCTTTGCTACGAGGGAGCTGATCAAATCCTAGAAGGTTATACAGATGTAAACATGGCAGGAGATCTTGATGGTAGAAAATCTACTTCAGGATTTCTCTACACTTTCACAGGGGGAGTCATTTCATGGAAATCAAGATTGCAAAAGTGTGTTTCTCTATCCACAACAGAAGCAGAGTATATTGCAGCAGTAGAAGCTAGGAAAGAAATGTTGTGGTTAAACCGTTTTCTCCAAGAACTTGGAATCTAGCAAAAGGATTACAAGGTACATTGTGACAATCAAAGTGCTCTAGATTTGAGCAAGAATTCAATGTAGCATTCTCGTACAAAGCACATTGATATTCACTATCATTGGATACGCTAGATGACAGATAAACAACTATTAAAATTAGTGAAGATCCATACAAAGGAGAATCCAGCTGACATGTTAATAAAGACAGTTACTAAAGAAAAGCTAGAACTATGCAGAGACATAACTGGAATGCATGTCAGATAACAATTGCTCCAAGAGTGGCTGGAGGGGGAGAATTGAAGAGGTCAAGCCACCCACAACTGGTAAGAATACCAGTCATCCACTCCAACTACAAAGTCAGCAATGACAGTATGTTAGGCAGGAGCTCAAAGTCAACAAAAATAGGCAACCACCAAAGTTTGGTTGCCAAACTTTAACCATTTGCAGCAGCCTCTATCCTATAAATGGACACCCCTCCTCTCTTGTAAATGCATCCCAATAGAGGTGTGGGTATCCAGAGTGAGTGAGAAAAGCCAAAGAGCTTAAGAGAATTTTGAGAGTTTTTGTATAGAGAGTAATTCTATTGTAAATTATATTCAGAGAAATAGAGTGAGTTTTTCTCTCAATTCTTATTCATTTTCATGTTTATATGAGTTTTGGATACCTAACACTTTATCCACTATATGTCTATAACTATTCTATAACTGTTCTTTGTAGTTCTACCATGAAGAGCAGCAAGTTATCTGCCCGAATCTCTAGCATGGTTGAACTCTGAGATTCACAAGCTTGCTAACTTCCAACTCAAAGACATTCTTAGAGAAGATTATGCTTTTTTGGGGGGATTTACTTTATGTCCAGAAACATAACTAAAGGAACTGAGGCAATGAAGAATACCTTCCATTTGACAGGAATTGGCTTCTACAAAAAGCACCAAGTCATCCGCAAACATGAGATGTGATATCTGAGGGCCATTCCTCCATGCTGTCATAGGGACCTGGTTTTATCTGTTCACAGCTTCAGCAATAATATGAGACAACTTGTCCATGCAAATAGCTAAAAGATAGGGGGATGATAGGGGGTAGTGGGTCCCCCTATCTAATACCTCTAGTGGGGCAGAAATTGTTCCTTCGTGTCACCATTCCAGAGGATTTGAAAAAAAGAGGAAGTGACACAACTCATAATCAATTAAATGAAAGACTCTTCAACATTGATTTCTTTTAAGCAATAGTAAATAAACTTGCAATTATGCCTGTCATAGGATTTGTCAAGATTGATCTTGATAGCCATGATTTTTTTCTTTCCCTTCATCCTCTTCGTAGTATGGATCATCTCCTGAGCAATAGTTATGTTTTCATGAATGTGGCGGCCAAGAACAAAGCTTGCCTGATGAGTTGAGATAATTGTCTTCAGAATGGTCTTTAGCCGATTAACTATGGCTTTGGAAATACACTTATACGCAACATTACAAAGAGAAATAGGCTTGAATTTGGTGATAAATTCTGGGGTATTTAACTTGGGAACAAGTATCATATAAGTGTTGTTAACCTCAACTTATAAGTTGATGATTGTACCAAGCTTCTTGAATAAAACGAGTAAACTACTTGCCCTCCACGGCCCAATTCTTTTGGAAAAAGATAGCTAGGAAGCCATCATTTCATGGGGCCTTATAAGGTCTCGTACCAAAGAGAGCCTAATGAATTTCTTCCACTGAGATATGCCTATTCAAACCATCAAATAGGGAACTGTTAGGACTAAGAAAGGCAAAAATAATATTGAGGCAGCCATTATCCGAGACCTCTTCATGAAGCGGGCTAGGATAAAAGCTTAAAGCATATGCTTATGGTCCAGAACCCAATCACCCTCAGTGTTTCTGAAAGCCAATATATGATTATGTCTCCTGCGAATAATTGTTATAGTATGGTAGTAGTGGGTATTTCTTAAACTATCAAGGATCCAGGTACCCCTATACTTCTGCAACCATAACATTTCCTCTTGTTCCAACGTGACCTAAAGCAGCTTATGAAGGTCACGCTCCAATCTCTCCAGGTAAGGGTTAACTTACTACCATAGGAGGAGGCATGTTGAATGCCATTTATGCGAGCGGTTAAGACCTTCTTGTGACCATGAATATCTCCAAAAGTATTTTTATTCCACAAAGACAGGCTGCAAGCAAGTTAAGTTAACTTGCTACAAAAAGGAATGTCCCCATTCTAGTTGTTGGTCATAAGTCCTTGAAGTCATTGTGATGGAGCCAAGTAGCTTCAAATCTAAAGTGCCTACTATAAGTAGTGGCAAGCTTCACTTTGGACGTGATTAACAAAGGGTGATAATCATAATGTAGATGAGGTAGAACCTTCACAATGGCTTCAGCAAACCGAGTTCTCCAGGAAGTATTACACAAAGCTCTATCCAGTCTTATGAACAATCTATGTAGATTATCCCACTTAGGACCTCTCCAAGTAAATTTGGACCCAACAAAGCCCAAATCAATAAGGTTACAGTCGTTGATCCACTTCCCAAACAAAGAACATCTTCTCAGATCAACTGGAGCACCTTTTTTTCCTCATTAGCACTGGCAATATCATTAAAATCACCCGCCACAAGCCAACTTGCCCTAATGGACTGAGCTAAAAAAGGAAGTCGATCCTAGTATGCTAATCATTCATGCTCTCTAGGACTAGCATATATTAATGTAAACAGCCAAGGCTCCTTGCTCTCCTCTTGAATTTGGGCATGCAAAAATTGAGGGTGAGATTCAAGGATCTAACTTTGAGTTTATCAGAATTCCACAGAAGCCAGATACCACCGGAATACCTTCTAGCTTCAACAATCTCAAAATACCTGAAGTCAACTTCCTAATAGTACCACTGCAACGAGGTTCTTGGAAAGCCGCAACAGTAAGCTTGTGAACATAAATCACTTCTTTTATGAGTTCTAGCAAAACGCTTGTTAGAGGCTCCTCCATAATTCCAAGAGAGAATAATCATTAAAATCTTAAAAGAGGTGGAAGGGAAACAAATGAGACACACCATTAGGGTTGCATGGCATCCGTATGAGGGACAACCAAGATCTCACTTAGCACATCCACTTGTTTCTCATCAATTTGCATAGGGCCATCAAAATGAGTCGAACTCATTGGAGCAACCCATTTATCCACATAAATTATGCGAGTCAAACTTCAAAATTAGTTACATATAAAAACATGAGTTAAATGGGTCAACCCACAGGACCTTGCGTCGCCCGCATAATTTTATTTTTCCTTTTTAAGTTTAAATTTGTTTGTACAAAAAAATTCAATTTAAAAGTTAATGAAACAGTATTCTCAAGCAAAAATGGAAAATGCACATATTGTGCAGGCTAGCTGTGACGCACTCCACACACAAAATTATTCATCTAACTCCATAAGTTTATATTGTTTGAATTCTCCATTAACCCTTTAGATAAGATGAAAGTATTTAATATTATGTCATATAATATTTTATTTAAAATTAATAAGTTTAATTCTTTTTTTCAAAATTTACAAGTAAAAAAAATTTAATTTCGCGGGCTAACTTATTTAGGATCAAGAAAGAGGCTTGATAATTGGGTGTAGTTGCTTTGCAAGTACATGTCGATAAGGAGCATGCTTATGATATTCTTCGCACCCTTCTGCATGCAAAATAAAGTATTCGGCGATTTTGGGCCATTAGCCAATCTTGTGGTTTACCCATCTAATTTTGGGCCTAGCTTGATGAGCCATAGATTCCTTCACGAAGCTTTCCCATAATTTTGAGGGTCTCACTTATCTGGTAGCCTCAGCTTGATTCTCCAATCGTCTGCTTCCTGGGTATGTTGAAGCAAAAGTTCCTTGGGTATCTACTGAGCATCGGTGAACGAAGTAATCTTTTGTTCCATAGCAGTTGGTCCTGCTTTGGTGAGACCAGTTCTAAACTCGGGTATTGTTTAAGGCGTTATTGGCATCTGCGTTTCCTTCGCTTGGAACGTGCCTGATAACATGCAAACAATTTCTCAAATAAAGCATCTTGGCTTTTTAATGATAACTCTCTAGATTGGGATTTAAACATCTGTATTCGCTTCTAAGCTGTTTAATGACCAGATGAGACTCGCCCATGATTTACACATATTGTGCCTTCATCTTGATTAGCAACTCCAAGCTGAAGTTCAATGCTCCATACTCAGCTTAGTTGTTAGAAAAGGAAACCCCTTTCTATTGTTACCACAATAATCAAAACCATTCCTTCGTCAATGTACAGATAATAATTAGACCAGCAGCATAAACATCATATGTAGGGAGAAAATAATGAAAATCAAGCACGGTATATGTTTTATAAATTATTTCGATTTGTTGTATTAAAATAGTTAGTGTAAACATTTTCATACATTGAAAGTGATATAAATATTAACTCTACAAAATCTGTACTTTTTAAATTAATATTATATATTAATAAGCACGTACAAATAATGTGATGAATAATTTTTATTTAGTTTTAGACAAAATGGTCTACTCATAGGTTTTTTAAAAAGTTACAAACCTCTCATACAAATTCAAAAGTTTATAATTATTTTAAAATAGAATAAAATTAAAAAAGTGTACGTATATTTTTCTCTAAATAATTATTTTTGTCCACATAATACAAGATCGAGGTAATGGATGGCATATAAGGTGGAGCAGTTTAAAATATCTAGGATGTTAGTTTCGTTCTCAAATCCCAAAGATTGACTAGAAAAAAAAGGTACACTTTTGAAGATACATTGAAATAGAACATCTCGAAGTCATCGAAACTACCAGGTTGCATGCCAAAACTTGAGACATGCCTGAATAATTTGTGGAGCATGTGTCCAATTTACAGCATTTGGAAAAAGCAGCGAGTCTAGTGGAATTTTTCTAAGTGAAGTATAAATAAATATATAAATCGGATGTTTAGAAAAATACGGCACCTGTGATAGGCATTAACTTATGTAATATTCACTTGTTGTATGCATTTGGCGTTACATATTTGTATTATTTGTGTTTGTAGTTTAATTTCTCATATCATTTATCAATATAATCTCTCATTTAATTTGTTCATATCATTTTTTTTTAAATCTCATTTTAATTTAATTTAATTTTTTATATGATAAAGGTATTTTCATATCAATTTTCACGTCAACCAATGTTAAATTCCTCTTTAGACGAACAAAAGATTCTTTTGGATGAACTTTTTCAAAAAAATATTTTTTTATTTTCTTTCTAAAAATAATCTTTTGCATAAGTAAATGTTATTTTATGTTTAGATGCAATACTCAAAAAATACTATTTTAATTTTATTATAGTTTGGATGTAAAAATATAAAAGTATTTTTTTAATGGTAAAATTACTTAAAAGGGCATGTAGAAGTAACTTGGAGTTTTTTCATTTTGCCTTCACAATCTCATGCTCACTATCATCCATCACATTGTTATTCTTAATATTTATTTACTTAGGATATCTTCTATGAAGTAATTTTGAAGTCATGCTATAATTTAAAAAAACCATATCAAATTGGAAGGATGAGAGATAAAAAAATATATTAAATCATATTAATATTTTTCAAATTTAGACCACGCAAGTGAAGAATAATAAAGGTTATCACATACCAAAAAAATATATCGAATAGAAGGTGTGTACTTTATGTAAAAGAACATATTGATATGTTTATTAAAGATCTAAGCAATAATTGAAGTGATGTGCTTATCGTTGAAGAAAAATTTAAGCGTAATTGACATACATTGTGAAAAGAAAAGGGGGAAGATGATGAGGCGAAGTGTGCAATGTTGCAGTAGTAAAGAAAATATAGAAACGTGTATGAAAATAGAGTATTGGTAAGATTTAAAAACATGAATGATAAGAAATGTTATTTTTAAAATAAGTTAGCAATATTTTTGTCTAACAATATCTTTGAACAGCTTTTCCATATCTTGGAAAAGATCTTTATTTAGAAGCTTAAAAATCTAGCTAAAAGAAAAGACCTATTTGAGCTTTTTTTCGTGCTTCATGTTTTTCAAAAATAGATCATCCAAACATGATAAAAAAATATAAAATGTACTTTTTTTAAAATAGATATTTTTTTAATAAAAAAAGTTCATCCAAATGAACACTTAAAAGGTGTTGCGCTCAAGAAACAATTCCCTTGATAAAAATTGGGTAAGCTTGTGAATAGTAAATACTATTCACCATGGGATTCATGGGCACTATTCATAGCAGTAAAATAATTAGAATCAATGTATCAAGATTTTAATGTGGAAAACCCTGTAATGTAGGGGAAAAATCACGGGACAAACTCTAAAAAATATTCCACTATATCAAGGATAAATTACAATATCCTCTTCATACTCTCACTTACAAGAGGTACAACAATATAGTGTTTCCCGGTGAGACCTATCTTATTCTAATACTACAATTTCCTATGATTACAATACCAAGGAGTAATAGAGATGATATCCAAATTTCTCTAAGTATATTTTCCCACACCCTACACTCATGGAATTTACTCTCACTCTCTATTTTTTCTTTCACTCTCAAAGAACTCTCTTGCTCTCTTACTCTCAGAAAACTCTTGCTCTGAATTGATGCTCCAAACCAATGAAATTGCCTCTATTTATAGAGACTCATGCAAAGTGTGAACACACTTTTGCATTTCAGCTTCACGCATGCCATACATTTATGGCATTCAAATTGCTTCCAACCGGCCTATATATTTGACATTTTGTTTTTCTTTCATTCAATGCAACTATAAATGGTTGGACCTCACAAAAGGCGCACACTAACATTGGCCTAGTGCATTTAGAGGAATTAATTTATCTATGTGTTGACCCAAGGTTTAAACCCGTGTAGTAAAGTAAGAAATACACATCCTTAATCATTACACTACTAGAAAAACGCGTATTAGAGACGAATTTTAGAGACGACTTTCAATCCGCTGTTGCTAGCGACGGCAATAGCGACGCACAAGGAACAAGTGAAGGTAACGAAATATTTAACAATTTAGCGACGGAATGTCTGTCACTAACGTAAGTCGCATCTAAATCCGTCCCTAAACAATTTCTTTTTTCATTAAAAATAATGAATTTATTAGAGACGGAAAAATCCCTCTCTAAACCCGTCTCTAATTATTTAATTCTTTTAGACACGGAAATAATCCGTCTCTACATAATATCAATTATATATATATATATATTTTAAATATTAGAGACGGAACGATTCCGTCTCTAATGTTTTTTAGCTTTTTTTTTAATTAATTTAATAAAATATTATTTTTTAATTAGATATGAAAATTCCATATCTAAATCGGTCTCTAAATATGGGTTTTTTAATAGAAATTTATCAATTTATGAGAGACGGGAAAATCCCTCTCTAAATCCGTCACTAAGTATTTAAATTTTTTAATAAGCTTGTCATTTTATTAGAGACGGAATTATCCGTCTCTAAATAATAATAATATATTTTAAATATTAGAGATGAAAAGATTTCAAATTTCAAATTTTTTAGTTTCTTTTTTTAAATTTATTTATTTAAAAAAATAATTTTTGAGCTAGATATGGAATATTTCCATCTATAACTAGCGTTGAATAAATTTTTTGAAATATTTAGTTATGTGTTTCACTTATCATCTATTCTTGTATTCCCTCTACTCCAAACCTCATTTCATCGAAATCCTTCTCCTCATCTTTTACAGATATTCAACTCCAGGTCACAGGCGCTGTTGATGAAGAGTAGGCGGCATTGCCATTGATGGTGAAACATCTATGAGGAGACAACATTGCATTCCATCATTGAGGATTTTTTATGGGTTCATGCCAAGGATTGTTTCTAGGTTCCTAACTTCTTATATTCAGGTAACCATTATTTGCTTTTTGTTATTGTCTAGAATTTTATGCCTACCCATTTGATGGTTGCGTTTCATTGAGAAGACATCTTTGTAAGTTGGCATAGGAAAGATATTTTGATTTTCATTATATATTGATTTTTCATTGTGGCTCTATTTTTAGAAAATCAGATTGTGTGTGGTTGGTCTAGAGCCTTTATTTTCGTTGAAAAACTACTAGTGAAATTTGATAGTTAAAGACAATGTCATTATCTTCTGATAAGTTCTGATAATGCTATGATTTAATTATTTTTGTCCAGATAAACAAATATATGAAAATACATTAGTTTTGTGTGGTAATTTTTAAGATAAACAATGGGTTTGGTTACATATATATCAATTATTGTAGTTTGGGAAATTGTCTTAAAACAAAATGTTTTGAATTGATAAAATTTGTTGGGCGTTAATGTTGTTGAGCCATGACACACACACGTCATGGACATCATATATAATGGCATAAACTTTTTAAATCCTTTATAGAGGTACAGTACAAATAAAAGAGATGGAAAATTTTTTAAAATATTATATATTAAATAATTTATGATTTATTTTGAAAATATTTAATAATGTTTAATAATTTATAACCTAAATAAATTAAATAACTAAAAATAATAGATAGAAATATAAAAAAATTTAATAAAAAGAATAAAAAAATTAATAAAATTAAATTTTTTATTTAAATTAATGATTTTTAGATAAGTATGATATTTATAATAAAATATTAATGATATTGATAATTGAATAAAAAAATGAAATATTAATAAATTATCATTAACGTGAATCATTATTATTATTATTATTATTATTAAATATATTATATATTCATTATAAAATATTAACTATCAATTTTTTTAATTTTTAATTAGATATGAAAATCATTATATATTTATAATTATAATTAACTATTAAAATAAAATTATAAATATATTAAACGTTGTAATTTTTTCAATTAAATATATTAAATATTGATAATAAAAATTAAAATTAACATTCATAATTCTATGAATAAAATACAAAAAATATTGAAATATTATTAAAATAATTTCTTAATTTTTATTTTAATTTCCCCCAAATTTTCAATTCCCCCAGGTTCTCTCCACGCCTTTCATCGCTTTTTGAGTATTTCCTAAACAGAAGCCCTAATCCATTTTCCCTTTCAAGACCTGTCCTCCACGACATTGCACGACACCATCCTCCATGGAAGGGACATTGCACGACACCATCCTCTATGACTTTCCATAGGTATTCTTCTTCATCCTCTTTCAGTAAGCAGGAGCTCGAAAGAGCAATGGCCTGCTCCCTTGCACACTTTATTTTATTTGCTTCAAAGCCTAGCGAGAGAAATACAAGGAAATGGCCATCTCACAACTGCTTTTAAACGTTTGCTGAGAAATGAGAAGTGAGAAGTGAGGAGTGGATGCTGACCTCGCCCTTACACAAACCCTTCAAGACCAGGTTCACCTCTTTTTCTTCTTCTTGTTCGAAATTTCCTCTTTGATGTTGTGTGCTCCCTATTGGTGGGTTAGATCCATGGCTTGGCTTCTTATTTCTCGGTTGCTCTGTATCTGAGGAAACGAGAATTCCTATTTCTTGGTTGCTCTGTTGCTCTGTTATGGTTCATATAGAACTGAGCACACTTGCCGCAAGACTGTCACTGCCATGGTTCAAGAGGCAGGGCAGGACCCTTTATGGATTTGGGGGATAGATAGTTTGTTAGGGATTTCGGTTTTAAGTTTATGCATTGATTAGTAATCGCCTAATGCACAAGCCAATATAAGAATTGTTGAGTGACAAGAGGTTGTCGAGACCTATCAAATAATAAAAATAACCGGTTCACAAACTAATTTGTAGTATAGAGAATGAACCGAATCGTCACTCAAGGATCCAAAAACAAAGATTTAATTAGATCAAGATAATTAGAAAAGGGGGGTTTTGTTGTTGATTAACAAGATTAATAAAAGTATGAGACTTAAAGTTGTAAACAAATCTAAAGAAACAACCAATCCAAGAAAATTTACCGATCTTGAGTTTAACTCATCATTGATCACAAGGAATTCACTTAATTGCTAACCATGTTCTTGGCCTTAGATCACATCAAGAAGCCTTAACATGATCCAAGAATTCTCTACTAGATAAGCATCTAGGATTTGATTAACCAAGGTTAGATAAAGTAAGCACCATCCAACATAGATTAACTTAAGATCTAGAATTTAACCAAGCTAAACAATCTATCAAAAAGCTTTAATATATTGTTTAATCTTTGTGATCCTCTTTGAATAAATGATAATAAAGCTATTATCACATCAACATATAAATCAAATTAAGCAATTTAATCTAGATAAAAATCAAAAGAGGAAGAAAAGAAACTTGAATAATAATTAAGCAATATGAACAAGCGAAACAAGATCTCCAAATTAAACATCAAGATGGCTAATCCCTTGGATTGATTATGAGAGCCTAGCCTTCCATGGATGGGAAGGAAGAACTCAGAAATTAAATAACAAAAACGAAATTGTAAAGAGAATGGAGAAGAAGAGAAAGAAAACTCTCACAAATACTCAAACTTTCTTGAAACTTACTTAAAATTGAATGGTTCTAATACAAAGAGGTTGGCTCTATTTATACTAATCCTAGAAGCCAATTTGTACATGTAGATAATCTGAATACAAGCTATAAAAATATGAAAATTGTCAAATATGGAAGCTTGATGCATGGTTGGTGGGTTGGTGCATGGTAGGTGGGTTGGTGTATGGTTGGTGGCTTTTAGTCAACAACTCTTATTTGATTTCTGGCTTCATTTTCATCACCTAGACGGTGCATTTTGGCTTGGAAGTCTTCATGAAAGTTGTAGCCCATTGGCTCCTTGAAATTTTTCAATTTGAATCATGCCATTTGGACGTTTAGAACTCCAGATATGCCAAAAATACTGAACCTACCTCATGTTAGGTTGGCAGAACGTGTTTCCAAATTCAAACCAACTTGTAGCTTCATTATCATACTTAAAACGACATCTATTAAATAAATGGTCTTCAGTGAAGTTGGAGATATGGGTCTTATCTTTCCAATGGCCAAGTTTCAGCCCAAGAAGAGGCCTATAACTCACTATGTAGTCCAATATGTGCACACTGCCCAGATTTTCCTGATAGCAAACTCACTCTGTATTGCAGGGATATTGTGGACCCTTAGAAGTCTGATCCAGCTCTTGAGTTCTTCATGAAACTTGTAGGGCATTGTCTTAGCTTTCCAAAGACACCAAGATTACCTCAATTGGATCACCGAGTCCCAAGTTATGGCCTAACCAAGGAAGCAAGGTCAAAATGCATCAAAATCCGAAAATTATCCAATATTTACATTAAAACCCAATCCAATGAAGCCCAACAACATTAAACTCATCTAAAATACTAATATTGGGCACAATAAACATCAAATAAAGCCTAATACAAAGCTAACATAAGTGTCTCAAATTGATTGATCAAATTCCCCCACACTTAAGCTTTTGCACTCCTGGGCAAAACACATAAGAACAAAACTAAAGAAAAACATGAAACATCATATTATTAAACTAAAAACATAAAAAACTGATTATACCTAATCTAATCCATTTTCGTAGGAAAACACGATGGCACTTAGCATGTGCCACAAGCCTTTAAACCCCTAGGTGTCCCTAGTGGACGAGTTATAGTCTCGTGAGGGTTTACCAGGATGATACCCACAAACATGTAATATTTTATTTAATCAATTCATAACAAAGAATAGTTGAATCAAACCAATTGAGAATAAAGTATAGCATAATCATGCTTTAATCAGAAATATGTATTGTTCAAATTGAGTAGAATTCCTCACAATTGATACTCAAATCACACAAGGTGTTTAGGTTAACTGTTTGCACTCAACTTGGTCAAATTATGAAGGTATTTTACCATAGGCTTGCATATACATCAATTCTCCACTACTTAGATCAAATATATTGCAAAAATCAAAAGGTCTTTCAAAAAGGTTATAATGGAACTTATAAGGTGAAGGAAGGAAATAATATGGGTAATAGCAGGTTAAAACCAAAGAGAATAAAAGAGCATTGAGGAGTAACTCAAGTAGAAAGAATAAATTTTTTACCCAAAACCATAAAATGCTCATTCTCTTCACACATTCCTTCCTTTTTCTATTCTTTTATTTTTCTTTTTTTTTCTCTTTTTTTTGTTTTTTTTTTGTACCAAGCATTTCGTATCAGCACACCAATTCCCCCACACTTAAATCATTGCAAGCAAAAGAACTCCTCCAATAAGAAAATCAATGCTCTCCCATTCCCTAAGGTAAGGTAAAACATGGTTTTTCACTCAAAGCTTGTAATGAGCTAAGAACAAAGAATAGGCAAATAGGCTCAGAGGGAGTTAATATTTGGATAAATGCAAGGTAGGTTTATTTGGCCAAAGCAGCTAAGTCAAGAAAAAATGCCTATGTCATTTTCATGCAACATACAGACCAATGTAATCTCAAATCGATTCAATGCAAGTTCTAGAAAATAAATTCATAATTGACATCACTCATGAAAGAAAATAACCAAGTGTAAGTATCAAACTTGGAAAAGCCCAAAACTCACAAAGGTATGGAACATTCACTCAATTCAACCATGCCTTCTTCCTAATATCCACAATCATATACACATGTATATCATGAAAATGATTCAACTATAAACTGTTTTGCATACTTTTATCATCAATTAAGCTCAGATTCAGCACATGCTTGTATCAAAATCAATTGAAAAGATCAAAATTGTGTGTGTGTGTATGTATTTTTTTTTTTTAATATATATACAAGAACAAAGATGATTTAATACCTATTATGAAATGCAAGTTAAGATGCGTCTCAAGAGCAAAACTACTCCTTACTCTGTCATCATACATCTAATAAGTTAGTAACGATAAAGATTAGCTTCTTAGTTTTTTTTTTAATTAAACTATGTACATGGTAATGTCAACTATCCCTCCCCCCAACTAATTAAAGACATTGTCCCCAATGTCAAAATAAAGATAGGTAGAGTGTAGAAGGTCTTACCAGAAAACTGCAAATCAGGCCTGAAATAAGAAAAATTACAAAAAACTAAAACCATAAGAGAAAACAAAAATTCACAAAGACAAAGTCAAATCAAGTTTTTGCTTTTTACTGCTGCTGCCTTGTTCCCAATTCAGTGGAGCCATTGCTGGATCACGTTGTGGTACAAATGCATTTAGTTGATCGAGCAATTGTTCAGGAGTTGCAACAGTTACAAGACTTTGACGTGTCGCTTGTGAGATGAACATTTTTTCTACAGCATGATCAAGAAAACAAAACAAACTGTCATAAAAACCATTAACATTTAATATACCTATGGGTTTTTGGTGAAAGTTCTGCTGTGACCAGGATGTAATTTGAAAGAGTTCTTCCAAAGTTCCAAAACCACCAGGTAGGGCAATAAAGGCATCAGCATTTGCTATCATAATGTTCATGCGTTGGTGCATGCAAAATACCATTACTTCATCCCCTAATGTTTTTCCAATGGGCTTGCTGATAGATAAAGGACTGGGAATAACACCAAGGACTTTGCCACCTCCTAAATGTGCAGCAGTTGCTACACAACCCATTAACCCAAGACTACCTTCTCCGTAAACTAAATGGATTTCTCTCTCAGCTAGCACTTGACCAAGATGGTGTGCAATATTTACAAACTCTTTATCTTTCCCAGGATTAGATTCACAAAAGACACAAACACTCTTGATCCGACGAACTGAAGTGACTTCCATTTTTTTTTTTTGTACTCTCACCTTATCAATGATCTGAAGAGAGCAAAGTGCATTATTTAAAGAATCAAAACTCAAATGTAATAATTACACCTATAAAGGAGGGGTAGATCCGTGTGTCAGTCAAGTTTGAAAAGAAGCAAAGCAATAATAATAGCTATATGACAAGGATAAAAGACTAATCTATATGTGTCAGAAGAAGTTTGAATTTTTTTTAATAAGAAGAAAAAGGAAAAATAAAAAAAATAATACTTACAGGAGGTGTGATTATGGCTCACTTTTTCCTCTGGTTTTACGTCCAGTAACGGCTTGAATGCTCTTTATGGGCCGATGGACGGCTTCCCATCCAATTTTCTTAAAAATTGGCAAACATGGTCTTTTTGAGTCAGATTCCCAAGACTATAACACTTATGTTCATCTTGGAATATTGGCCATAAATCGAGAAGTACTCTCTGCACATCTCCACTAGGATGCGTCTCAAGAGTCAATAAAATGTTATCTAAAGACTCCTTACTCATGTCATCCTTAATGAAGTCAATTTTATCAAGTCGATTTATAGACGTCATTCCAATTGATCTGCATTTTGTGTTACAGGTCCATCTTGCACATTTATAGCAGACTCGTAACCTTTTTGCTTTTCTCTTTTTTGCATATGAACTTTTGCCTAGCCCTGGCATATTTAAAACAAGAGCATTAGAAAATTCCCCTGTGATTCGGACCTTTGCTTCGATTATCCAGCGTATATCCGCAGGGATGCCTTTGTTCATAAACATCCTTAACCTCTCAAACCTTGCACAATAAATGTTAGTTAAAGCATTTTGAGGGAGAGAAGGGAATCACTTGCGGAGGTTGACAAGCTGATTATCCATTTTGAAAGAAAGAAAGAAGAAAAACAAATTGAGTAAAATTATATACAAATTTCAGTGTTTGTGGGTAACTGAAGGGACCGAAAAAGATTTTCACGGAGTACCGTTATCCGCCATTTAACCGGTGAAAAATCATCTGTCAACGAAAAATAAACAAAATTAAGACAGAAAAATCAAACTCTGATAGATTTTCTCGCTTGGCACCGATTTTCTGTCTCGATTCCTGTGATTGCAAATAAGTCAAAGTTGAAAGATGAAAGAGTTAGAAAACTTGGGTTGCCTCCCAAGATTTTTTTTTTCAACACAATAGTGATCAATCATGGTAGAGGGCATCCTGCAGTTGAACTTCCTCCACGAGGTTCTCTTGAGCTCCTTCATAAAAATTTTTGAGGCGATGACCATTAACTTTGAACACTTTGTTGGTGGCTTCACTCTTAATTTCTACTGCACCATGAGGAAAAACATTAATAACAATGAAGGGACCAAGCCACCTAGAGCGAAGCTTACCGGGCATAAGTTTGAGGCGAGAGTTGTAGAGAAGAACTTTTTGACCAATGGTGAACTCCTTTCGTACCAACATCTTATCATGAAGGAGTTTGGTCTTCTCCTTGTAGATCCGAGAGTTCTCATATGCCTCTAATCGAAGCTCCTCAAGTTCCTGAAGTTGGAGCTTCCTTTGAGATCCGGCTTGACTCAAGTCAAGGTTACACTGTTTCACCGCCCAATAGGATTTATGCTCACTTTCCACCGAAAGGTGGCACGCTTTCCCAAAGACAATCCGGTACGGGGACATCCCTATCGGTGTCTTATAGGCAGTTCGGTAAGCCCACAGAGCATCCTCAAGTCTCAGGCTCCAGTCCTTCCTATTAGGTTGGACTGTCTTCTCAAGTAAGTGCTTGATCTCTCGATTTGCGACTTCGGCCTGCCCGTTTGTCTGGGGGTGATAAGGTGTAGAAACCTTGTGCAAGACGCTGTACTTTCTCATCAAAGCCTCTATTCTCCGGTTACAAAAGTGTGAACCCTGATCACTGATAATGGCCCTCAGGATTCCAAACCTGCAGAAAATCTGTGATCTAACAAAGTCCACAACAACTTTGGAATCATCAGTCCGAGTGGCTTTTGCCTCCACCCATTTAGATACATAATCAACAGCCAACAAAATATAAATAAAACCAAAGGAAATAGGGAAATGGCCCATGAAATCAATACCCCAAACATCAAAGATCTCACAAGACAGCATAGGCTGCTGAGGCATCTCATTCCTGTGTGAAATTGTCCCTGTTCTCTGGCACTGTTCACAAGACTTACAAAACAGATATGCATCATGAAATAGGGTAGGCCAATACAATCCAGAGTCCAAAACCTTCCTAGCTGTACGTTGGGAGCCAAAGTGCCCACCACATGCAAATGTATGACAAAAGCTAAGAATAGAATGAAACTCATGATCAGAGACACATCTTCTAATAATCTGGTCACTACAAAGCTTCCACAGATAAGGATCATCCCATACATAGTACTTAGACTCACTTTTCAATTTATCAGATTGAGCTCTAGTAAAATATGCAGGAAGAACACCAGCAACCAAAAAATTAACCATATCTGCAAACCAAGGGGAGGTGTTCTTACCTTGTAGCTGCAGAAGCTGCTCATCTGGGAAGGAGTCCTGTACAGGGAAGGGATCTGAAGCCCTTTCAATGCGGCTCAAGTGATCTGCCACTAGATTTTCTGCTCCACTCTTGTCACGGATCTCTATATGAAACTCTTGGAGCAGTAGCATCCACCTTATTAGTCGAGGCTTTGCCTCTGGCTTCTTCAAAAGAAACTTAAGTGCTGCATGATCAATAACAACAACCTTAGAGCCAAGCAAATATGATCTAAACTTATCCAAAGCAAAAACAATGGCTAAAAGCTCTTTTTCAGTTGTGGTATAGTTGGCACAGCGAATCCGAGTTACGGAAGCATAGTATATCACATGAGAAGCTCTCCCCACTCTCTGTGCCAAGACTGCTCCCTACTGCATAGTTAGAAGCATCACACATTAACTCAAATGGCAATGTCCAGTCAGGTGGCTGGATGATAGGGGTACTAGTCAAGGCCTGCTTCAAGTGGTTGAAAGCTGCCTTGCATTTGTCATCAAAATTGAACTCCACATCTTTCTGCAGTAACTGGGAAAGTGGAAGAGCAATCTTGCTGAAGTCGGCAATGAAGCGCCTGTAGAAACCTGCATGACCAAGAAAAGAACGCACTTCCCGCACGCATGTGGGGTAAGATAGACAAGTAATTACATCAATCTTGGCAGGATCTACCTCAATGCCCTTACTGGATACTACATGGCCTAAAACTATACCCTGTTCTACCATAAAATGGCATTTCTCAAAATTTAGCACAAGGTTAGTCTCAATGCATCTTTGCAGCACTCTAGATAGGCTAGCTAAACATGAATCAAAAGAAGAACCATAGACAGTGAAGTCATCCATAAACACCTCCATGCACTCCTCTAAGAAATCAGAAAATATGCTCACCATGCACCGTTGGAAGGTACCAGGGGCATTGCAGAGGCCGAAGGGCATCCGTCTGTAAGCAAAGGTGCCGAAGGGACATGTAAATGTGGTCTTCTCTTGATCCTCTGGTGCAATGTGGATCTGGAAGTATCCAGTGTAGCCATCCAAAAAGCAATAATGGGACTTACCAGCCAACCGTTCCAACATTTGATCAATGAACGGAAGGGGGTAATGATCCTTCCGAGTGGCTTGGTTGAGACGTCTGTAGTCAATGCAAACTCTCCAACTATTCTGCACTCGGGTTGGAATGAGCTCATTCTTCTGGTTGGCCACAACAGTCACTCCGAATTTCGTTGGAACTACTTGCACCGGGCTTACCCACTTGCTGTCAGAGATGGGATAGATAATGCCAGCCTGCAGTAGCTTGGTCACCTCTTTTTTCACCACATCTAGAATGAGAGGATTCAGTCTCCTCTGGGGTTGTCTCACTGGTTTAGTTTCCTCCTCAAGTAATATCCTGTGCATGCATGTGGAGGGGTTAATACCAGGAATATCTGCTAGTGTCTAACCAATTGCCCTTTTATGTTGCTTTAAAACTTCCAATAATTTGGTTTCTTGCTCAGGTTGGAGGTGTTTGGCTACTATCACCGGGAGCTTCTCATCCTCCTCCAAGAATGCATACTTCAAATGCTCGGGCAGGGGCTTAAGTTCAATGGAGGGTGGTTGCTGGACTGACGGTACTAGTTTTGGAACTGAAACTAAATCTGCTAAATTCTCAGTAGTTGCACTTGCTGCACTTGTACCTGCAAGCTGTGCACAATCTTGCAAAACAACATCATCATATCTTATGGAATCAAAAGAATCACACTTAGCAGCAGGATGAATGACAACATCATTAATAACAGCATCATTGCCATTAATAATGATGCATTCATCAATGTCAGCAGAATTAACAACAGCACATGACAAGTATGTAGAAATCTCAGCACAGGCTGCACACATTGCATTGGGTTTACAACCAGAAAGTCTGAAACAGGTGGAACAAGTATCGCAAGCTATGATATCAATGTATCCTACAATTTTAGGAAACTCTGCCAACATATCAGCATGCATATCATCAACCAGTAAATCATTGACATCAAAATGAAAAACAGAATGATCCTCTAAAGGGTATTTCATGGCATCAAAAATGTTAAACTGAATGATATCATCACCAAATTCCATGGAAAGGGTACCAGCATGCACATCAATCTTAGTTTTAGCAGTTTTAAAAAATGGCCTACCTAAGATCAATGGGGGTGGGGAAGAGACAGATTCATCTTCCATATTCAACATATAAAAGTCAGCTTGGAATATTAAATTATTTACCCGAACCAGAACGTCCTCCAATACTCCTGCAGGTTGAGCAGTGCTCCGGTTTGCTAACTGAATGACAATGCCGGTGGACTTTAGCTCTCCCATATGCAAGGAAGTGTAAACTGACTTTGGCATTACATTGATGGAGGCTCCCAAGTCTAGCAAGGCATGAGTGAACTGTTGGTGCCCTATGGTGCAAGGGATGGTAAAAGTACCTGGGTCCTTGCATTTGGGAGGCAGGTTGGGCTGAATCAAAGCAGAGACATTTCTCCCCATACTCACTTTTTCAGTGCCCTTTAGCTTCCTCTTATGGGTGCACATCTCTTTCAAAAACTTGGCATACTTGGGGATTTGTTTAATTGCCTCCAAGAGAGGTATATTCACCTCAACCTTCTGAAAAGTCTCCATAATTTCCTTATCCAAGTCAGTCTCAACCATATGCCTCGGTTGTATCATTCGGTTGGGAAAAGGAAGAGGAATGTTGGAAGCTGACTTTTGTGGATGTTCACTTTTCTGCTTTATTGAATTTTCTGTCAACTGCTGGTTTGATCTGGCTTTCTGCTTGGATGTTGTAGGATCATTTGTTACTGAATCTGCTACAGCATCTGAATTTGTTGCAGCATCTTGTTTTTCTGGGTCAATGGTAGAATCTGGAATTATCTGCTGTACTGGTCCATTGATTTGCCTACCACTGCGCAAAGCTATAGCACTAACATTGTCTCTAGGGTTTGGAGTGGTTTGAGAGGGTAATTGGCCAGAACCTTGTGACTTTAATTCATGAATAGATGTGGCAAGTTGGCCAATTTGAGTCTCCAAGTTCTGAATGGTGGTTTCAGTTCTCTGTTGAAACTGGATGTTATTGGTGGCAAACTGTTTCACCAAATCCTCCAATAAGGGCTCAGATTTTGTGGCTATAGGACCTTGCTGTTGGAATGGTGGTCTACTTGGTCCAGCATGTGGCTGAAACTGATTTGTCCTTGCTTGCTGATGGAATGGTGGTCTATACTGGTTTGGTGGCTGCTGATTTGATGCATTCCCATATCTCAGATTGGGATGGTCCCTCCAGCCAGGATTGTAAGTGTTGGAGAATGGATCATATTTCTGTTGTTGCTGCTGGTGGAATTGTGGCTTCCCAGGAAATATACCAGCTGTAGCCACAGATTGGTCTTGAAACTCAGAATCATCTTGCAATGTGGGGCACGCATCTGTGAGATGAGAGGAACTAGAACATATGCTACAAACTCTTGCAGGGGTTTGCACAGGTGGTTCGTGTTGTCCTATTGCCATTTGTCTAACCAAAGAAGTGAGCTCATCCAATCTATGTTCCACCCTTTGTTGATCAGCATGTGAAGAGGTATTAACTTCATTGACTACTCTGGTTGCAGCACCCATTCGAGTACCAAATTGCTGAGAATTTGCTGCCATGTTTGCAATTAAGTTTCTGGCAGCAGCTGGAGTTTTATCTACCAATGCTCCACCACTTGCAGCATCAATCATACTCCTTTCCATTGGCATCAATCCTTCATAGAAGTATTGGATCAGCAGTTGATCACTAATTTGATGGTGTGGGTAGCTTGAGCACAATTTCTTGAATCTCTCCCAATACTCATGGAGAGTTTCACCACTGATTTGCCTTATGCCACAAATATCTTTCCTTATTGCAGTAGTTCTTGATGCAGGAAAGAACTTCTCCAGAAATAATCTTTTCATGTCATTCCAAGAAGTGATGGCAGCAGGTTGTAAGTAATACAACCAATCCTTAGCAGCACCATCCAAAGAGAAAGGAAAGGCCCTTAGCTTGATGTGATCTTCAGCTATTCCATGAGGTTTCATGGTGGAGCAGACAACATGGAACTCCTTCAAATGCTTATGTGGATCTTCACCTGCAAGACCATGAAACTTGGGCAACAAGTGTATCAATCCAGATTTCAACTCAAAATCAACATTAAGTTCAGGATATTGAATGCACAAAGGTTGATAATTCACATCAGTGCGATCCAATTCCTTAAGGGTCCTATTGTTATAGTCACCATAGTAAAATCAACACACTCGATGTCAGACGTATTAATCAAGTACTAACAGAAGCAGACTCAACAGGATTAAAAGAGTCAACAAGATTAGGTGCAATGTCAAGTTCAAGCCCAATTCCAGAAGTAATTCTATTAGCTCTCTGAATGCTACTACCAGTCCTATGAATTCTGTAACATCCCTAAATTTCATATGTTATGACTTAGTTAACTTCTTTGGATGAGTTATATGTTTTGATACAGAAATGGTAATAGATTGAGTTAGAATGATTGATTTGAGATTCTGGCTATACCAGTGAACTCGGTAGAACCTAAGGAAGAAATAGGTGAAATCTAAATTCTTATATTTACTCTGGCTAAGTTAGGACCTACTGGTAAATTTAATTTTCTTCAAGACCTATTGGGAATTCTTAGAAATCACAAGGGTATTTTAGTCTTTTTACGCCTCAGTGGCAAATTAGTGATTCTTCCTTTAAGTGAGGGGCAAGATGGACATTTCAACCTCCTCTCCCTCTTGAAATGGGGAACCGGCCCCCTTGGATGACACAATGTCATCTTCCCCAAATTTAAGACAAGTTCCATAGCCAAAGCAAGCTCCAAGGTTCAAGGGTCCAAAGTAAGTATTTTTATACACCTTTTGGCTTAGGTTATTTGATGGTTATTGATCACTATGATATCTTCTTCAATCCTATAGTATTAGTTTCTTGAGAAACCTATTTTCATCTCCAAGAATCAAGAACACCCATGTCTAAAAGTTAGTTGTTTTGCTTGAGTGTTTTGAAGGAAGTTGAAGGGAAGGTTGTCTTGACTACCAATCCCATCTTGGAATCAAGCTAGGAGCACTTCAAGGTGAGTGTGGATTTACTTGTGCTATTGTATGATGTTCTTAGAGTGAAAGTGTATGATGTAGGATTAAGCTTGAATCTTGGGTTTTCACCTATGCTTGAGGTTGAATGTGTTTTTATTACATGTTTTCAAGGATTAGGGTTTAGGAAAAATGAGTGGTATGGTTGGTATACTTGATGGATTTGAGGACATGATTTCCAAGGGAAAACTTGGGTTTTAGGGATGTGTTGGGCGTGGCACTATTCCTGCCCAGAAGGCCAACCACGGGCGTGGTCCCCACCACGGCCTGGCCGTGGTCCTCTCTGGAAAGGAAATGTTACTGCCTCGTGCCCAACCACGGCCGTGGTCCCCACCACGGGCTGGCCGTGGTTAGCTCTGGAAAGAAAAATGTTGTGTGCTGAAATCTGACCACGGGTGTGGTGGCCACCAGGGGCTGGCCGTGGTCCAGACCACGGGCGTGGTGCCAACCAGGCGGGCGGTAGTGGTTGTCTGCTTCCAATTTGTTGAGTTTTGTTTTTACGAGCGTGGTAGTGGTTACCACCACGGGCTGGCCGTGGTTGACTCTGTTTGTGTTATTGTGGTGTATATGCTTAGGCTTTTGATACCATATGCTAGGGTTAGGATTAAGGATGACTTAGCATTATAATGTGATGTGTAGCTAAGCAAGAATGCTTGATAAAAGTGGCTTAGCACTATAATGAGATGTGTAGCTAAGTAAGGATGCTTGATAGAGTTGAGCATGATGGTTATGTGTTGTATATGCTTGAATTGATTACATGTAATGTTATTATGATGATATTATGAATGAGCATGATATGAGTATGAGAACATTGCATTGCATAGCGAGATGGCCTAACCGGAAAGGGTTAGTGTACAAAAGCAGAGGGTGCCTAGGCGATGAGCTAGATGGAAATGAAATAGCATACCTAATTGCATTGCATTGCGAGGTGGCCTAACCGGAAAGGGTTAGTGTACAAGAATGAGGGGTGCCTAGCTTATTAGCTAGAAGGAAACGGAATTGGCATAACACATTCATATGCATATTGCGAGGGCCTAACCGAAAGGGGTTAGTGCACAACAAGAGGAGTGGAGAAAGAAAAAGTGTGAATAAAAGGTGTGAACATCATGTGCATTCATTCATTGCATTGGTTGGTTGGTGTTACTTGACATATTGTGAATTGTGTTATACTTACTCATACTTACTCTCTACTTACATTTATACTTTATCCGCAAGTTATTCATATTCACTGGGAAGTTGTTCTCACCACCTCTTTCTCAGATTCGCAGGAACACCCCGGACCCTCTACGGGTTAAGTACGGAGGATTCTGTAGATTTATTTTGAGATTCATATTTTGGTGGAGTTAAGCTCCGTGATGTAACTATAATAGGAAGTGTATCACATTCTTTTGATGTAAATATGACAGGGAACTGAATACTACTTTTGATGTACTCGGTTCCGTATATGTTTAGTGTGCTCAGTCAGGATAGTGTTAGAATACACTTGTATAATATTGCGTACTCTGATAATAGTTTGGTTGAGATCTGAGATCTCTTGATGATATATGTGTATGTGTATATATATAATATATGTACTCTGGTTGGTTTGAAATGGTTGTTGGAAATCCGCTGCTTATGTTATAGTTTGTGGTAATGTTTAAGAAACAAATGAAACGCTGCCGAATTTTCTATATTTATATATTCCACGTAAGGCTTATGGTTGGTAAATAACATAGTAACTAATAGGTCTTACAAATTCTATGAAGTGTATGAAATGTTCTATCAATTTCAGGATCAAATGAATGCAAGGTACCAGGATCAGATCTAGTCATACAGCATGCAATTCATAAGAAGGTATTAGAAAAGCAATAACAACTAAAACACTAAAAATTCCTAAAACAAATACTCCAAAAAATTAAACAAAAATAAAAACAGTATCAAATGAATTTTAAAAATTATGGAACCACCACAGGATAAAATCTACACAAAAATGCTATTCAACAAAATAAAAAAAATCTAAAAAAATTGAAAAAGTGGTCTAAACGATGGAATTTGGCTAAAATAAGGGTGACCACACTATAAATAGTGATCCTTTCTCAGAATAATATTTTCCATTCGTGTACCAAAATTCAGATCAATCAGAGATGCTTTACCAAACCGAAATTCTTGACACAATGCCCTTTATCCAATTTCAGCCGAATTCCACTTGAAAAAGCTTCAAAAACAAAACAAACACAGTTGTTAGAGTTAGATGGGATCTTGAAATGATCAAATAGTTGCCTTGGATCCCCGGCAACGGCGCCAAATTTGACAAGAGGTTGTCGAGACCTATCAAATAATAAAAATAACCGGTTCACAAACTAATTTGTAGTATAGAGAATGAACCGAATCGTCTCTCAAGGATCCAAAAACAAAGATTTAATTAGATCAAGATAATTAGAAAATGGGGTTTTGTTTTGATTAACAAGATTAATAAAAGTATGAGACTTAAAGTTGTAAACAAATCTAAAGAAACAACCAATCCAAGGAAATTTACCGATCTTGAGTTTAACTCATCATTGATCACAAGGAATTCACTTAATTGCTAACCATGTTCTTGGCCTTAGATCACATCAAGAAGCCTTAACATGATCCAAGAATTCTCTACTAGATAAGCATCTAAGATTTGATTAACCAAGGTTAGATAAAGTAAGCACCATCCAACATAGATTAACTTAAGATCTAGAATTTAACCAAGCTAAACAATCTATCAAAAAGCTTTAATATATTGTTTAATCTTTGTGATCCTCTTTGAATACATAATAATAAAGCTATTATCACATCAACATCTAAATCAAATTAAGCAATTTAATCTAGATAAAAATCAAAAGAGGAAGAAGAGAAACTTGAATAACAATTAAGCAATATGAACAAGCGAAACAAGATCTCCAAATTAAACATCAAGATGGCTAATCCCTTGGATTGATTATGAGAGCCTAGCCTTCCATGGATGGGAAGGAAGAACTCAGAAATTAAATAACAAAAACGAAATTGTAAAGAGAATGGAGAAGAAGAGAAAGAAAACTCTCACAAATACTCAAACTTTCTTGAAACTTACTTAAAATTGAATGGTTCTAATACAAAGAGGTTGGCTCTATTTATACTAATCCTAGAAGTCAATTTGTACATGTAGATAATCTGAATACAAGCTATAAAAATATGAAAATTGTCAAATATGGAAGCTTGATGCATGGTAGGTGGGTTGGTGCATGGTAGGTGGGTTGGTGTATGGTTGGTGGCTTTTAGTCAACAACTCTTATCTGACTTCTGGCTTCATTTTCATCACCTAGACGGTGTATTTTGGCTTGGAGGTCTCATGAAAGTTGTAGCTAGTTGTCTCCTTGAAATTTTTCAATTTGAATCATGCCATTTGGAGGTTTAGAACTCCAGATATGCCAAAAACACTGAACCTACCTCATGTTAGGTTGGCAGAACGTGTTTCCAAATTCAAACCAACTTGTAGCTTCATTATCATACCTAAAACGATATCTATTGACTAAATGGTCTTCAGTGAAGTTGGAGATATGGGTCTTATCTTTCCAATGGCCAATTTTTAGCCCAAGAGGAGGCCTATAACTCACTATGTAGTCCAATATGTGCCCACTGCCCAGATTTTCCTGACAGCAAACCCACTCTGCATTGCAGGGATGTTTTGGACCCTTAGAAGTCCGATCCAACTCTTGAGTTCTTCATGAAACTTGTAGATCATTGTCTTAGCTTTCCAAAGACACCAAGATCACCTCAATTGGATCACCGAGTCCCAAGTTATGGCCTAACCAAGGAAGAAAGGTCAAAATGCATCAAAATCCGAAAATTATCCAATATTTACATTAAAACCCAATGAAGCCCAACAACATTAAACTCATCTAAAATACTAATATTGGACACAATAAACATCAAATAAAGCCTAATACAAAGCTAACATAAGTGTCTCAAATTGATTGATCATTGAGAGGGGGAGCTTCCGAGGTATTATTCATACCAATTTGTCATTTTTATTCTTTCGTTGTTATTGCACACATTCGCTCCTTTTGAGCACAAATCCACAATTGAATAATATATTGTAAGTGGTATGTGTTTTACTAACAATGTGATGATGGTTCAGATATTTCTATTCAATGGTTTTTTCTATTTGGCATCATAACTTGATAGAAGTAGTTTTATTATGAGCCATTTGTATTTCAATACAATATCAGTGAATCCAAACTTGTCTTCAGGTATGTCTTAATTATTAGTTGCATTGCCTTTCTTAGAATGTGGTAGCTAGGTGATTGTACAGGAAATGAATGGTAGTAAAACTTGACTGTAACTAATAGAGAGGCTATTATTGAAGATGATGGCTCACGATGAGAGAGAACTATGGTTGGGTAATCTCAATTTTTTTTAATTTAAATTTTTGGACACAATAATTGGAATGATGAGAGAGGCTATATTATATCAGTAGCTCTTTTACTGTCTAATAAAAGAGAAAAGGAAAGTGGGGATATGGATCATTATTTTTGGCTCCCTCTTTCTTGGGTTAGTACTTTCGAATTTGATTAATGTTGGATGGTCTATATTTTTGCCTATGTTTCTATTGTTTACTCTTGGATGTACTGATGAGTTCTATGTTCAAAGGGCTTGTCTTCATCTTTTATTGACTATCTTAGATTTGTTTCAATATCATGCTGCCTAATTCTATGGCAACTTTATTTTCATTTTTGTATAGTGTTACTCCTTCTAAGAACTTGAGTAGGCTATCTTGCACAAGATTCATGTATTCTAACTTAACAGAATGCTTGAGAGTTACAAGTTACTTAACATGTACTAAGGTTTTGTCATTGTCAATTTTTCTTTTGGGAACAAGGACTAAGAAAATTAATTAGTAGAGGTTCCAACTGATAGTAAGCAGCAGTTTCATTCCTTGCGAGGGACATTAAACTTAATTTATTTATATTTATCATTACAACATGTATATAGATGGCAGATGGCGATACATCTAGAGGTAGAGGTAGAGGTAGAGGTCGGGGAACCTCTGAGCCATCTTTACATCCTCAGACTTCTTCATTACCTATCTTGCCACCTTCACATGCTCATCTTGCTCCTTCATCTATCCCATCTCCGCATCCTCACACACCTTCATCTATCCCATCTCCACATCCTCACACAACCTCAGGTAGCCCATCTCCGTATCACCATTTGTCTAATACACCCAGCCCATCTTCACATCATCATATGTCTTCTGCTAGCCCATATTCCCATCATGAGATGTCTACAGCTAGTCCATCTTCACATCCCCATACGTCTACTACACCATCGTCATCTTCACATATTGTACCTGGGCCTACAGATGCTGACAACCGTATATGGATTAGGCCAGGGCCAAACTTGACGTGAGTACATTCATATAAGAAATTCCCATTATTCGTTAATTATTGTTTTCATATGTTTATTATTATATATGTTGAGTTTGTTTTATTTATAGGTTTGACCCTCCTATGGGACCACCAAGGCGTATAACTGGGATTATTAAGTCTAAGTTTGAGGGGCCTTGGAGGTACGGGAAAGAAGTGGATCCTCCTATTAGAGACATGTGGTTTGCAGAATTCGGGGTAATCCCCCTTATCATAGCTAACAAATACTTTTCAATTTTATATTCTTCAATTAATGTTATTATACTAATTAATATTGTTTTATTGCAGAGAATATATAAATGGTTGCCTACTGATGATCATCAGATCAGAAAGTGCTTTAACCATAAAGGATCTGACTCATTGAAGAATGCAATGAACAAGGTCCGCAGTGGCGCAGATCAAGGTAAATGGATCCCTTCACTGGTTAGGGATATGTTGGACACATTATGGCAGGACCCTGGATGGGTAGAAAAGTCTAGGAAAAATAGTGACAATCGAAAATCTGATATGGGAGTGTCATTGCACACCGGAGGCTCAATCCCAGCACCTGAACATAACAAGAGACAGGTAAGTATTTAATACTAGATTTGTCATTTATTTTAGTCAATTATTTTTCACTAACTTGTCTTCATTCTTTTATAGAGACAACAAGATGGGCCGCCAACAGCTTTTGATCTATTCAAGCGCCTTCACACGAGAAAAGGGCATCCAGATAAGTGGATCTCCCAAAAATCAGAAGACATTTCTGTAAGTATAAAGTTTGAACATAACTAAGCAATATATCATAACTATGTTAGAATTTGTGTTTCATAACTGAACACTAAGCGAAGTTAACTTCTTTTTTCAAGTGGTGTACAAGAAGCGAGTGGTTGAGAGGGACTCGCAAACGCCACCTGGCGAGGGGTCCAGCCATCAATCCGACAACGAGATATACTTGAATGTTGTAGGAGGCATCAACAAAAAGGGACGTATATATGGCTTGGGGGCGGAAGCTGGTACTTTTATCCCATCTACATCCACCTATGGCTTCGAGTAGTGTTCAGCTTTAGAGCTTGAAACCCTGAGGACAACCATTGCAGCTCTTACTTCTGAGTTACAGCAGAAGGATAAGGATGTCATCGAGATGCGGGAGAAGCTTCAGCAGCAGGATGGAAAGATCCAACAGCAAGAAGGCATGCTTAATGAGCAGAAAGGGATAATCTACCATCAACAGGATAGGATTAATCTCATTATGCAGCGACTGGACTTGGACCCTAGACCTTTACAGCCAACACCTTTACAGCCACTTCCTGAGGATAATGATAGAGACGAGTCTCATGGCATTGAGGAGGAGGAGCTTGACAGTGACATTTGATATTATCTGTAGCTAATAACTCACTCTGATATTATTTTGAATATTGTATTCGTAAATATTTTTATTTATGTTATAACTTACAACGACTTCATCTTTCCGTATCTTTTAATATTTTCTGTCTGCTTAGAATATTTTACCTCATTCACAGGTTCTATTTATGTAATTATAAGGAAATAAAGTCAACAAATTAAAAAATATTTATTAAAAATTGGACTATTAGCGATGGAATTTTCCGTCTCTATATTCGTCACCAACAAATTAATAAATCAGTTGTCGCCACCAATAGTAGCGACGGATTTATTCGTCACAGAAATTAGAGACGAAATTTTTCCCTCTCTAAATCCGTCTCTAACGATTTAATAAAATGTGTGTTGCCGCCAATTTTAGCGACCATTTTTTCCGTCACCATATTCTGAGACGGAATCAATGACGGATGGTTTCCATCGCTAAATAAAAAAGGACACCAAAATTTTTCTACTTAGCGACGGAATATTAAACATTTGGCGACGGAATTTTCCGTCTCTGAGTTCAATTTGGACACCAATTTTGCGTCTCCAATTAGCGACGGAAGATTTATTTTTTGTGACGGCTGAGTCTGTCTCTAATTAGCGACGGAATAATAAATCTGTCACCAATATATTAGCAATGCCCACTTTAGTTACAGTGTTAGTTCCGTCGCTAATTCTGTTTCTAAATATTTTATTGGCGGAATTTGGACTATTAGAGACGTTAAAATTCCATCTCTAAAAATACTTTTTTTAGTAGTGTTATGCCAACTCTTTTGGTTCTAATTTCTATTGTTCAAAGATAGAAAATATTGAATAATTAAAGAAAAATTAAGTTAAAATGTGAAAAATGGTTTCTTTTTTAAATCTTTTAAAAATGAATGATGTGGATAAATGAGCAACTGTCTCGTATATTGACGAGCACTACAAGTCACATAATGCACAATTTTCATTCAGATGATAAATGAAGAGTCTGTTTGAAGGAGAAGTGTTTGTATACTTTTCCCTTAAATATTATTGGAATAAAAAAATAAAGGTGCTAGAATAAGAATATATAAAAATTAAACTGAAAATAATATCTCATATTATCAGAAAAAATATAAAATAACATAAACATTATAGTTATTGTTTATGGCTTGGACCATAATAGGATCTTAAATTTACAAAAATAAGAAGACAAACAAAAATAAATAAATAAACAAGTGTGAAATAATATAATTATAATCTCTATAAATAATATTAGATTGAGATGAAGATCAAGCTTTTTTAATGTAAAGGTTAGGGGTGTTCGCGGATTGGTTTGGATCGGTTTTTGAGGGGTAAAGTCATCCGAACCAAACCAATTGGTTTTTTCATATAGACAACCAATCAGTTTGGTTCAAATTTAGAAACCGAACCAAACCGAACCGATATTTTTGACCATTTAAAAAAAATAATCTTATTCCTTTACTTTTTTATTGCCTAAAAGATAATGTAGTCTATTTATACAATAAATAACACATTTACTCATTTAAAACAAACAACAACACATTTAAACAAAAATTAACAATCTTCTAGTATAATGATCAAATACAATCACGATCAAACTTCTAGTGTAATAGTCAAGTATAATCATATAATAAAAATCTAAAATTTCAAACTAATTTTCAGCTACATAAATTAAAACTTCTAGCCATAATTACCAAAGAAAGCAACCATCAAGTGAGCATATACCTTAAATGATAAATTTCATTTTGAAATCAGTAATATGAATAATTTTAACAAGATAAGAAAGTAAAGTTTTAAAGATATTCAACAACACATACCAAGTTATTTAAAATATGTATATATATGATATTCTAATCGGTTTTGTTTGGATTGGTTCGGTTTTAAAAATTGGAACCGAAAATCGATACAAACCATTTGGTTTCTAAAATAAAGAACCAAACTAAACCAAAAAAGTTCGGTTTTAATCGATTTTCGATTTTTTCGGTTCGATTTTGTTCGGTTTGGTTTAGATTTGAACACCCCTAGTAAAGGTAGTGACGATAAAGTGATTCTTAGTACAGCGTTGATGTATTATTTTAGAATACATCAGTCTAACTATTATGTTCTCTGTATTCTTAACTTATGGGAAAATAGAAGACGTGACTCTATAACACTCACCCTTTTCTACCTAAATATTTATAATACAATTTATAAGTTAGTAGTCATTCATCTTATTTTTAGTTGATAGACGTTTATATTAACACATATATAAATAGAGTAATGTTATTTGTACACCTCATTTTTATACCTCATTTATTTACACCTCTTCTGACACCTTATTGTATTATCAAATATTGCTAAAATTGTTATCATTTTTTTTTTTACAGAAGTTATCATCCAAATAAGTGTACTTATGATAAAAAAAAATCATTACTGAGTTAAAATAATAACTTTTATAGAATAATCAATAATAATTTCAATAATATTTAATAATACATCTATGTACAAGGAAGTATAGAAATAAGTGTACAAATTACATTTTGCATAGGATATTGTTGGTATCAAGACATGTTGGCAGGCGTTCCAGCCTCACCTCCCGCACTTAATTTAGGGTTGTATCGTAGAGCAAAAATTTTGAACAAGTTCAACTGGCTGAGAAGTCTCGTCATGATAAAAGGTCAATTAAGATGGGATCACAAAAAGGAAAGGATAAATTTAACTAAGCAGGCAATAAAGTAAATAAGCAGGAAATAATAAAAGAAGTAGTAAAAACGATAAAGGAAATAAAGGATAAGTAGAGATAAGTCTGGTTGTCAATTTTGGTGAAAGGTCTTTTACAAAATATACAATAGCCTATGGGTGAATTGCCACTTAGTTTACACATGGACATTGTACTGTACGGTTTTTTAGGACTCACTGCGTCCAAGTAAACTCTACGAAGCCACTATGGTCTATGGCCCAATTCAGCCCAAATAAGGTCCAACTCAACACTGACTACAATACTCTTCCAAAAGCCATGTCACCTCGAACTACTTGAAAAATGGCTACCGCAACCATAAAATCTTGAAACTACCCTAAAATTGAGGGAACATTCTTTATTCTACTATGGAAGTACACCACCGCCTCAAAGGTAAAGAAATCCTAAATTACAAGATATAAATAATAGTCCTCTCACACATGTATGATCATTTTACTCATAACTCTTTTTATTAAACTTAAATTATTTGTATCTATTAACATGCCTCTAATTCTTAAACATCATGTAGACAAAATCAAGATCAACAAGAAACATATTTTTCATCAAGCACAAATTCAAAACCATATTCTATCTATAATTCTATGTCAATTCAAGATGATGAATAAATGCGGAAGCGTACCTGAAGGATCTATAAGATCTTAATTGAAAGGATGATGCCCTTCATAGAGTAGTGATCTTCCAATGGTAGAATTCCTTAGGTTATGCCTCATATCCTCTTCTAATGGGATGAAGAGAAGTAATATTATGTTATTCTACAATTGGGGACCATAATCCCTATATTTATAAGAAGCACATGCCCTTTCATGAAGAGTAATATCTCTTTGAGTTCATACCCTTTCATGAAGAGTCATGACTCTTATATTTTTCTTATTTCTATTTCAGCCCATCATAAAAATATAAATAAGACTTTTGGTATCTACATAATATTTTTCATGATAATTATGCCTATTGCCATAAGACTTTAATCCAAATAGATCACTTTGATTTTGGCTACTTAAATAATGGCTTAACACATTTAATCATTACATGTGTGGCCCCAATTTAACATATATTTTTCTAACACTTTTGAGTTATACCTTCTCTTTTCCTTATACAGAACTCCCCACCGCCGCTCTAATAATCAAGAAAAGGTTCAACTCGAACGGGAACAGAAACATCATACTACGGCTTCCTTAAACCTTTAGGAATGGTTCCTCTGCCACCGCTACATTTTGTCCGGCTTTTCTCCATATCTTCATCATAAGTGGGAGTTTATTGCCTGAAATGTTTCTCTGTTATGATTTCTTTTCGGTTCTCCTCCATTTGCTGGGGGATGTCCAGCCACTCATATATGCTCGTTGCAAGGAAATGAATAGTTTTACTCAAAATCAAACAACCCTTGTTAGGGTAAATGCTCATCCCAAACTTCTTTGTAAGGTGTAAACGAGCTTTTTCAGATATTTTATCAGGTGACGTCTAAGGTGAATCAGTAATTATATGGTTCATCGGTAGACCATTGATTACAAACCGTTAGATTTAATATAAAATAAATGGATGGTTTAGATTAGGCCAAATCAGATACCATTAGTATAGGTTACCTGTAATGAAAAAAATTACAAGTTAGACCCCAATAAAATTTGTTATTTTTTTATGAAAAATTGCAAGCTTGTCCCTAATAAAATATTGTTATTTTTTGTTCTTCTTGCTCGTGTGAAAATGCTATGGTGTCGTAGCCATTTTTGACAAAAAGATGAAAGATTGTCGAGATTGTAGTAGCTCGTGACATTTTTTTTATAAGCTAAAAATTTATTAATAGAACGGAGTACAAGGGGTACTCCAACCCTTACATCAAAAGGAAACTGAAACACTAAACATGTGCCTTAATGCACTCCTGAGGACATATACACCAATCAGAAAAAGAAAGTATGCAATTATCAACCCTACTGTCGAACCAAACCCAAGACCTGATTTTGACTAAATCTAATAGCCTGATAAGATCATGTTCTTCCTTTTTGAAAATGAAATCATTTATGTACATCCATATAGACCACATAGTCGCATGCTACAAAATTTGCAAGAGACGCTTTAGTTTCTTCCTTTTTACTAATCCATAGAACTGCAGATAATGATTCGTACAATTAGAAGGAGGAACATATTGCACTCTTAGCCACAAAACACACCTTATACCACAGATTGCTCGAAATGCAGCACAAGAGAAAAAGATAAGAATTTGTTTCCTGATGCTCATTGCAAAGAGCACAACGTGAATCCTCTTGACATTTAATCACATTTCTAATGAATAGATTATGTCTTGTGGGCAGAATATTTGTAATTAGTTGCCAAGAAAATGTTAAAACCTTTGGGGGAGCTAAACCTTTCCAAAGCTTCTTGAAAACAGTGCTATCATGAACCACTGTAGATGAACGAGGAACAAAACCTTGGAAGAGTGAATATGCTGATTTCATTGAATACAAGCCAAAAGACTCACCCTTCCAAACCCATTTATTGTTTTCACCTTGAAAAACAAAGGTTGAATTGATTAGTTTTTCAAAATCTTCCAACATCTCTTCTTCCCACACAAATAAATTCCTTCTCCATTTAAGCCTCCAAGTCCATTTACCACTACACCGTTCACCCACATCAGCTATAACAATAGCTCGTGACACTGTTTTTGCTGTTGCACAATTTGGTGTTTGTGCAACATTTTTTAGTTTTTTCATAAAGCTAAAAAATGTTAGGTAGATAAATTTTTAGTATATGTACAAAAGAAAATAATATGTATAATTATTGAGTTGTATGTGAATCTGTATTGAAAAGTAATGATATGATCATATATAAATTTGGAGGTTAATTTAACTATTGATATAACCTTATATAAATTTGGAGTTTAATTTAACTATAAAAAATGTTAGGTAGATAACTTTTTAGTATATGTACAAAAGAAAATAATATGTATAATTATTGAGTTGTATGTGAATCTGTATCGAAAAGTAATGATATGATCATATATAAATTTGGAAGTTAATTTAACTATTGATATAACCTTATATAAATTTAGAGTTTAATTTAACTATTGATATGACCCTATATAAATTTGGAGGTTAATTTAACTATATCTAAAAGAGTGTATTTTTGGAATGTGTGAAAATTTGTATATCTAATATTACTCCACAAACAAGTTTGTGACCCATAGTTCTAAAATTCTAACTATATTCTTTTTTTAATTTCTAATCCAAAATAATTTTGACCCGTTAAGCCTACTCTAACATAACCAAAATTATGCGGTTATATTTGATCATTCATGCACTGAGAAATTAGAAATGTCACCATATCATTTCTAATTTGTGATATATATATATATATATATATATATATATATATATATAAATTTAAAGTTTTAAAAGTATTAGTAAGTCTTGACTCCAATTTGGTCTATTCACATTGTATAAACTCAATACAACTTCATGCATATTTAAGGTGTTCAAAATTAAATTTGTTATAACATGTGCACTGTATAACAAAAGGAATATTATTTTACACAATTTATTAACATTTTTCAAAATCTTATATTTGTATTGATTTAAAATTTATGCATTCTATTAAATTAAAAAAAAATTAATGACGTGTATAATTAATTTTAAATTATTATTTATTTGGCTCAAACCATATAGTAAGAAATCTAATCAAATATATTTAAAATGTTGGTTTAGAAAACCATAAATATTATATCGCTTTCAAGATTGATGAGATATCTACTTGATTTTTTTAATAATTAGTATTTTAAAAATTTTACAATATTGATATTATAGGTTAATTTAAAACATTAATTGTTTATTATTTTAAATCTCTCAAAATTAAAAAAATCTAAACGTGCGTTCTTTATAACATTTTTTTAATAGTTACTAAGGTTTAAGGATCTAATTTGTAAATACAAAAAAAAAATTTCTAAAAATATGTGAAGGTATGACAACTTGCTATTGCCTGTTATTTTACTGACTCATGGGTAGACCACATGTTATAGTTCTCCACGGTAGAAGCCACCTATTTTATCATATTTTTAAAAAAAAATTAGTAGAAGAAAGTGAATGAGATTTTTATTTCAAACATGATTTTATGAATAAGTAACATTTTGTTGCTTTTGATAAAAGAAAAATTATTTGTGTATATTGACAGAAATATCATTATAATTTGATATTATATCATTATTTTAATAATATTTAAATAAATATAAACTAGTAATTTTTTAAAATATTATTATAGTTATATTCAAAGTGATTTTATTTTATAATACCACAAACAAACTTAACTTTTTAACAAATTCATTTTGCAATCAATTTATTTATTATCAATCTTTTTTACATTAATTTATTAACAATTAAACTCAAAATAACTCATATCTTTTTGGTAATTACATATTTAAAGGTAATTTTTATTAACATTATTTAAACAACATTCATTTAACAAAATTAAATTTTAAATAAAAGTTTTCAAATATAAATCACTTTACTCAAAGTCACTTCTGATTAAAATCATATTAAAAAAATCAAGTTCATTCAATATCAAATTTACAAAATCTAATCTAAACAACGCTTGCTCATCTTCATGAGGGTGACACTTTTTCCTTCACAGTAAATTCTAATAGATTTAATGGACCCACTCATTTTCAAACCATATCTTAGAGTACTTCCTTTTTGTCAACTATCATAATTAATTCTTTGGACCGAGTGGCGTTTCACGGGTTAGGCCCTTTGAGCCCCTTATGGGACTAATCTACTGTCGGCACCTTAGAGTACAAGGGTTTTTGTTGCCTTCCAACCAGAACGACTTCCACTGGGATTCGAACTTGCGTCCTATCCTGTGGGGAGCGAACGTACTTACCAGCTCTACCAACCCTTAGTTGATAGAGTACTTTATTAATTAATTTTTAGTTGCCTCTTCCATGCTGTGTTTCTTTCCTTCCTAGCTTGCTGACGTGGTATCATTTGTGATTCATGACCGTTTGATCTTGGCAGCCTTTTTTATAGGGATGTTCGCAGTTTGGATTGATTCGATTTTAGGGAGAAAAGTCATCTGAAGAACCAAACCAATCAATTTTTCTATATTAAGAACCAGTCGTTTTTTTTTTTAAATTCGAGAACCAAACCAATTGCAATAGGTTTGGTTTAGTTTAGCCCAATTGATTTTTGACTAAACATTTTTTTCTTAAAAAAGTTCATACACAACTTCACTTTGTTCTTTTTATGAACTAATTAAAAAAAGTTGGTATAAAATCTTAAGAAAAACATCATTACATAATTATAAACAATAAATTAGCCTAAAAATATTTATAAAACAACAATAAATTTAAATATAATCTATGTAAATTATAAAAAATATATAAACAATTATATGAGTTTAGTTTGATTTTATAAATAAAAATCAAAAACTAAACTAAACAATCAATTTTCACAAAATAAAAACTAAATAAAACTAAAATTAATTAATTTTATTCGATTTAAGGCTTTTCAGTTTTGATCGATTCTGTTTTAAACACCTGTACTTTTTTACCCGTACCTGACAAACTTTTATGCAACAGCATGTAACTCATACATCCTATTAACTAGACTTATATAATCTCACTGTCATTTGAGCCATTTGATGTATTAATCTTCTTTATTTTAACATCCATTTGTATTAATCTATGAAAGTAATCTGCTTTATTAATTGATCTTCGAAGACATTCTCTAATCTATAGTCATGAAACCCTTGATAACTATAAAATAATCCTTTTGTTTAAATCATTAAATTCCATCTAATAATAACAGGGGGGGAAAAAGGTTTATTTAAGTAAGGTTTGTAACAGCAAAGGGATCTTGGCTTCCAAATAAACCTAACTTATATCAGTCACATTGCTGAAGCATAACTATAAGATTCATAACTGCAAGTTGGGCCATGAATTTTGGCTAAGTTTGTCTATTGAATAGGCGGCGTCTGATGTGGAGCTGCATAATCTTTAACCTCTATACCTTCTTGTGTATATAGTATATACATCCACTTTAACGATAGCTGGCCCCACAACTGACGTTGCACGGCATCTCGATCCCTACAAAGGCAACAAATAATAATTGATTAACAAGTAGGTGATGTATTGCTTTGTTATATGATCAGTGTCCATATGTGATCTCCCATTTTTTTTCTTTATGTTATGAAATATGGTAGAGTCAAAAAAAAAAATAAAAAATAAAAAAGAGTTGTATTAATGTAATGTGAAAAAGATGAATTACAAGAAATACAATAGAGCTTATATAGCCAATGAAAACAACTAATCTCTTAACTAATGTAATTAATTTATATCTCTAATAGCCCCCCGCAAACTAGAAGTGCTAGAACTTCAAGCTTGGGATGAACAATACATTCAAACTCAAACAGAAATTACAAAAAACAAGTAATGCCGTAATTATATCGGCTAAGCAAGAAATAAAAAATCTGAAATGTTGGTGATGACCGAGGTTCGTAACTCTTCATTTGCGTTTCCACGGGTCTCATCCCTAACAAATTGAAATGTACCGGAATGAACATCGGCAAAAGATATAGAATCTGAGAAGAGTCGACTTGCCGAAAGTGAGATTAGAGATATAAATTAGTTACATTAGTTAGGAGATTAGTTGTTTTCATTGACAACAGGCTTGCTTTTACGATGAAGAGTGGGAAATACACCCTCGGTGGGGTGGGCCAAAACAAATTCAAAATGGAGAATTGAAACGCCTTTCATGCATTGCTTCTTCTTCCTCAGGTATGCCATAAGACGAAGAACCGCTTTCTTTTGCACTCCTAAATTAGAGCTTCACCGCTTCCATTATTTGGTCTCTCTCTTTCTATTTTTTTTTTTTCCAATGCCAAAGCAACGATATTTCTGGGCTTAAGGAAGGGGATTGAAGTTTGGTGGATTTTGAAGAAAAGGAATCGGAAAGGGTAGAAGCCAGAACCACAAGAGTTGCAGATACCACTTGGCAAAGAAGATAGACGCAGACGAGGAGAGACAAAAATTTCTGCAGAAAAAGAGAGAAAATAAAATATTCAGAGTCCCAGTAAGAACTCATGCAGCGGAATAGAAATTTTTATTTTATTTTATGGTGGATACATAGATGCTCTCATACCATGTTATGAAACATGGTAGAGCCCAAAAAAGAGAGAAAAATGGAAAAGAGTTGTATTAATGTAATGTGAAAAAATGAATTACAAGAAATACAATAGAGCTTATATAGCCAATGAAAACAACTAATCTCCTAATTAATGTAACTAATCTATATCTCTAATACTTTCCCTTTTTAACTTTTTTCTTTCATTTTCCCTTCTTTTTATCTACCCAAAATTTGAATTTTCATTGATTCAGTAATGAAAGTAACAATTCTAATTAATTTTAAGTATACTTTCCATTTTAGATTTTCTTTGATTACATGGTCAATTTTTTAAACGTATTTAGAAGTGATGGGGTCTTGTATATTACATTACGTGAGATGATAGCTTACATAACACTAATTTCCATCTTAAAAACCATAGAATGTTATTTAATGACAATATTAATTCCTACCTTAAAGCAGCATCTCATGCGATTTCTTACATATAACATTTCTAATCATGCATGCAAAATTAGTGAAACACACCCATTGTTTGATCCCTTTCGAATAGATTAGCTTTTAGATATATGAGTCGCAACACATGCATTCAATAATTTATGCTTTAATATTCATTAACGTGATGAAGGTGAATAGTACAGTGAATTGTTCGTACAGCTTTACACCGTTTAAACCTTAATAGATTCCTCTCCTTGATGAAATTTATCTTCGTACTTGTTGCTTCAAGCAAGCCCATTTGATAAAATATAGGAACCTCACTTCTTGCATGTCTCATCCCTATCAATGGATGATAATAACAGTAACTATTATAAAAGTCATCAACTATAAATGAAGAGAATGCCATATTAAGATAATTTCATATATAAAATTCGATGATAAAAACTACAAGATTAACGTTAGGAGTAAAAGATATATAAGAGTCTTGCATCTGTTAACCCAAGGTTTTAAAATGGTTAAATTCTAATGATCATCCCAAACATTATTCTAATATGTAACACTATATACTTACACTTAATCAAAGCTGAAATATAGTGTTGTAGATTTATCAAAAAAAAAAAAACATGAACTCTTTAGTTATAGATAAAGTATTTCAAATGTCACAAGCCTACATACACTAGCTACTGTAAAGATATGAGAAGTCTCATGATGCTGCTCTAGTAAACAAAATGGAGGATACTTTAAGAAACTGAACATGAGTCATCTCCTTGAAGAAGATCATAAGTTCTCCTTGAAGATCTAAGTTAATTGTAAGCAAATCCATCAAAAGCACCAAGAAGATTATAGATGAGCATGCTTATGATGAAGATGAGTATACTCAACCAACATTTTTGGAAGACACTAACGAGCTAACTCATGAACCGAAGATGAGCTAACTCATGACCAAAGTGCAGAAACTTCATATTCAACTCGGTTTCTGGTTTCCAGTTGCAAGATGATTCGAGAATGATTCCCAAGTTGCTAAATGGTTAGAATATTCCTTGGAATGACCAAAATGGTACCAGACAAATTGGAAGGACAATACAAAAAAAGAGAAAAAAGACACAACACACCCACTTACTGTCAAAAGAGGTTATGAATAGCTAGAATAGTATAATAATAAACTTGTATTGCAACATTCAAATTCTCATTTTGCCTACTTATACCCATCACTCTCAGAGAATTCAACAACACACTAAGAAGAATCATTTGTGCTTTACTCTAAGAATTATTTGTAAATATATGTGGAGCGTATCATTGTATATCTAACTCCTTGTGATAGAGTTTTTCTCTGTTATCTTGTAAAGCTTAGTGAGGGTGTAGCTTGGACAGGATATGGATGATTAAAACTACTTGTTGTAGCTTGGAGAGACTATGGTGAATTAAAACTACTTGTATCTAGCTTGAATAAGATATGATGGATCAAAGAACGCTCGGTTAATAATGAAAAATCTCAATCATACTCTGTTTTCTGATTTCTGAAAACTAGCTTGCTCATCATTCTTATGAGCTATCTCATCTCTGTATCATATTTGTATTTGAGTTTGATTTTGCAATAACTTCTATTTGGGCTAGACTTAATTCAACCCCCTTCTCAAGTCTTCTCAGAAGCTTCAAGTTGTTGCTATAGTAGGGATCAAAAAGAATATGAAAAGCATAAATGGTAGGGAAGAAAGGTTCAATTTTATGGAAACCAAAGAAAATCAATTGTGGGAGGGTGGGCGAGTGCTTGGTCGAGAATAATCTGAGTAAAATCCAGGATATTGATCCTGTTTGCTACGAGGTACCCGCCAAGAAATAGAAACAACTGATTTGATTGGAGCAAGACCTGAAAGCTCTTCTTGTGCAGTGCTTTCCAGAGCCTTGAGATGAACTTTCTTTGTGTGCTTTGATCTTTCTTCTCTTACACCGCCAATATTGCTCTTAACCTTAATGTCTTCATTTTTTGTTGCTCCATTTGATTCTAAAGTATGTTTCTTCACATTCTCTGACACCTTTTGATACAAAATCATTGAAACGCACAAACAAATTAGTAAGTATTAAATATTGAAATGAAAATTAAAGACACGTTTGTGGTTAAAATGTCGTAAAAAACCATCACTAGATACTTTTTTCTTTTTTGAGTTTTGTTGTTTCCTCTTGTAGTTCATTGACTTCATCTTGACATGGAAAATTACCAAAATAAAGTCACCTAGACTTAACTGAAGTAGTTGGTGTACAAGTGTAAAAGGATTTGCACAAAAGTCCTAAATCAAGTTGTGGTAAGGAGTTCCAATATAGCAAGGAAAAAATAGGAAAGAAAATTGCTGAGTTTCTGTTTGATATATACTTAAAAATGAGGATAAAGAATTAAGGGATGAGATTTTAATATAGTTTTTCATATACATTTCATTTTTAAAATTTTCACCCCATTTTTAAGTGTATGTCAAACTAACCTGAGAAGTAAATTGTGAATATTATCAATCGAGTTAAAAACACTGACCTTTCCAGAAATTTTGATCTGGGTGCTGGATGCCTCTTCAACAGCTACAAGAGGCCGAGCACTGCACACATACAAAGAAAGGCACACGATAAAAAGGGAAGATGGGAGATACATTTTTCATAAAAGGACTCGTTTCAAGTTCATGGGATATAATGAGAAAATAATGGAGGCTGGGTTTAGCTCATGTGAGTTGGACTATATATGTAAATGCAAAATCAGTAGTGGACTTAAAGGAATCAATCAGGTACTGTAGATGATAAAAGAGGCTAGCTGTTCCTGAAATATCATGCATCAAGGAGATTGATTGTAGTAAGATGAATTGAGATGGACATTGTGCGACCTTCCTTTCTATGCTATAAGTATTTCTTACAAGTTAGATTTGGGCCCCTAAATATAATAGGAGAATATTGAGTACTTGACTAGGTGTGGGGATGGAAGAAACTTCGAGTTTGAGATAAACATGTAAAGATTGATTAGACTGGTGGTGATCCCAAATGAGATGGACAATTGGATCACCTCCATTGTCTGCTATGACAATCACTTGTCGACTTAATTAGGACCCCAAAATATAATAGACTGTGTAGCCTAACAAAATAGGGGGAAACAAGACACTTAACGAGAGTGACATTTGTGTTTGCATAGTCATGAGAATATCAATCCTTAGTTTTTAGTCATGTTTCAATCGAGGAGTAGAGACAAAAATAATAAATTATAGGGACACTGAATATGCATGCTTCCGTTCGTTGCGGAAGTAAAATTTATGGACCACACTTTCTGTGGGGATTTGTGACTGTCTGCAGACAGATGCATCGAGGCGTAAAATTGTCAAAGTAGACCTTTTAAAACTAGAGCTGATCCCATCCAAGGAATAATGTATAGTGTGATAAATTCAATAAAACTAACTATCTTGTGTGTAGGGATTTTTGGTGTGAAAATGTCAAGAGAATAGGTCTTTTTCGGCGGTGTTACTATTTTATTCTTTACTTGTGCACTTTTTATATTTTAAGCCACTAATTATAATTGAACTCTAGCTAAATTTTTTTTTGAATTACTCTAATTCGATCTTACACTTTTTACATATTTGAAACAATCATTATCATTTGACTATATATTCAAGATGTTTCCATTTTCAAAGATAGAAAATTTGACAGCGTATTTGGTTTATGTATTTTTCTGTTATCGTTTTAAATAAAAATATAAAATAGACATAAAAAAGTTTTTTAATTGAGTTTTAATAATAATAAATATTCTTATAAAAAATTTATTATGACGGGACAAATATAAAAATAACAAATAACCATTTTCTTTATTTTCTTCTCAATTTTTTTTTTGAGAAATCATTTTAACTAATTTGGACTCGACACGTAAGGAGATCTCCATTAATATGTTTTAGCGAAAAATCACACTTTTGAGTTTGACACATCTTAATGCAAAATCTTAAAACATTATGGTTATGAGTCATTTTACTCATATGTTCCTAATTAACTTAGTTCATTCCTTCTCAATTTTAGACTTCATTATTCACACTTGAAGTCCAACAACTTTTATCATTTGAACAAAACTCACTTATTGAATAAATTTTATATGATTTTATTTTAAAATTTTTTAATATTAAATTAACATGTAACTTATAATTTAAAGAAGAAAAAATTCTATTATAATGTGACACCTCAAGCTTCATGTAAGATTTATAAGGATAAAAAATAATTATTCAGCTAACTCAGGCCAATAGGGAGAGCTTGACAACTTTTTTCTATATATATATATATATATATCTGACATACATTTCCTATCATATTTAATTTTGAAAATATAATGGTAACCAAAAATAAAAATTTAAACATATCGCTCTATTTTGTTTTTCTTTGCCACAATTGCGACATTTTCATAGAACACGGCCTCAAAATTTTCAAATCGTGCCTAATTGACGCTTGAATGCTTGATAGGTTATAAGCTTTAGCTAGGTTATTGCCAGTAGTCAAATAAATGTAAATATAGAAACAACAGAAAACAAAACACTGCTAATATTAAAAAAGTTTTTGTTACAAGCAAAAAGAATAACAACTACACAAAACCTTAAAATTAAGAAAAAATGCTTTCAGATCTCTTCAACTTTGAAGCCTTTGCAAAGCGTCACCATAAACTTTCAATTCTTTAATTAGGTCCTTAAATTTGATGAATTTATACAATTGATCATTCTATTCATTTACTTATCGTTACATATGACTAGAATGTGATTATTAAAATATGTGCTAACATATGATTGGCCCACAAGTTTAAATAGTAATAATTATTTGCAAACATCTCAAATTAAGGGAGTCTGTATGTTTTTTTTCTCATTTACTTAAATATCTCCCAAGATAATTCCACTTAGGTTTGTTTAAAAAATCATCAATTTGGTTCCTTAGATATTTTGTAATAAAATGTGTTTAATTTCTAGTACAGATTATTCATTGAGTCAAACAGGGACAGTACACCCCAATTGACTGAGGGTGAGATTGTGATGCCTCAATTCTCACATAAAGAATGAAATGATAATGCATATATAAGCATCAAAAGTTGATCACTACGATAATTCGAAGCATTAACAATTGAAAGAGAAGATAATGATAACTCAAATTCTCATATTATAGGAAATTAATAGTTGGCACATAAGCACTAAGAACCCATTATTAGAATAACTAAAGCTAACCATTTCTGCCCTGCATGAAGGAGGAAGAAAACAAAGAAGAGTATGTGGCCTAGAAACGCTAGAACTGTTTGTAAGGAGCATCAGCTCCACCTCAGGTAGCTAGTGGACACTCCCAAATCCCAATACTTCAACACAAACTATTGTGGCACCAGTTTTGGCTAGCAGATCCGCATATTGTTTTCTCTTCCAAAGAGAGAACTAATGAAACCTGCCATGGTCCCATAAATGTGGAAAGAAACATGTCTTGAGCAAGGTGAAGAGAGAATTCCACAACCACTGCTCGATAACTTTCCTGAAATTTTTTTGTGGGCACATGCCTATGGTTCTCAAACGCAACCATGAGCTGGCCCCACATGAATTTTATAATGGATCCCACACATGCTAGTGTTTCTCTAACTTTTCCCACTCAAGTAACAACTAACAACCCAAAATTGATAGCCAATAATTCGGCGTTCATTGGAATAGTGACTGACATGTTAGTGATAAATTGTGTAGGAAATAAACTGCTCTCTTACTAACATTTATGCAAGGTTATGATCCTAATAGAAAAGTGATAAAGTATATATATATATATACACACACACACATATATAATGAGACCAGTAAAATGCTGTAAATTTATGAAATTTAAAATTATAATTAAAAATTGTCTCAGTCATATAATATATTAAAAAATAAGATAAAATATATTTTATTACCCTGTTGTTTAGGCATTTATCAAATAACTCCCCTCAATAAAAAAATTTATCACTTACCCCCTTCTTGTTTGGATTATGATGAAAACGTTTGATTTTATGTGAAATATAATGATGGTTAAAAAATAAGATAGAATATATTTTACTACCTTGTTGTTTAGGCCTTTCTCAAATAACTCCCCTTAATAAAAATTTTTTTTATCACTTAACCCCCATTGTTTGGATTACAATGAAAATGTTTGATTTTCTATGAAATATAACGATGGTTAATTCACATGATCTTTGGTTATAGGAAATGTGACATTCCTTATTCACTATCACATCAAATAGTTCCTCTATAATTTAATTGTTTGATTATTGTGTTGATGGAAACACCAAGGGGTTTGTGAGTGTTTCCATCAACACAATAACCAAGCAACTGAATCATGGAGGAACTGTTTGATGTGGTAATGAATGAGAAACGTCACTTTTCCTATAATCAAAGGTCACATGGGTTAACCATCGTTACATTTTACAGAAAAGTAAAAGTTTTCAACGTGATATAAAGAAGAGGGGTGTTAAATGATTAAAAAAATTGTTGAAGGGGTTATTTGAGAAACGCTTATGTAACAGGATAGTAAAGTGTATTTTACCCTAAAAAATAATTGTCATTTTTTATTATTATTTTAGTGTTAAATATAGTTCTCATACTACTAGTATAAACATTTTATGTACATAATGAAATTACAAGAAACATACAGAAGAGGTGGAGCAATTTAGCATCACATTTAGCATCATATTATGAGAGAGTTGATCATTACCATAATATCAGAGTCTCTATGACTAAGTGATCAGGAATTCGATCTTTTCCACTCCTAATCTTCTAAAATAAAATTGAATATGATCTACACAAAGTAAAGTGTATGATTTTGCATGAGAGAGTGTATTAAAAATATAAAATTATTTAAGTATTTTCACTTAATAACTTAAACTATTAAAATGGTTAGTTCTTTACACATGACGCTCAAGAAAGCCATGCCACAACAGTGGATTGGTCGCACTTAGTCGGTCAAGTAGCAAATTCAGGTTACTTAAGTAGTTTAATTATATAATCAAATTTTATATATGTAATTATCTTAATATGGCATTCTGGATGACTTTTATAAGCGATGAGACATGGAAGAAGTGAGGTCATTATGGAATCTGGACGAAGGTCATTATGCTATTCATCATGATAAAAGTAAGATGCAAAGGAATATTTTATCACTTATAAAATAGATATTTAATCATATTTAATATTCAAATTAATCAAATATCAACAAATTCTGATATACTCAAAAAATTAATTACTCTATGTAAGGCATTTAACATTATAGTTAAATATAAATAATTAAACAACTAATTTTTAAAAATTATTTGAATCGTAAAATATAATACGTTATGAAATCTATATAAATTATGGTTTGTATCATGTTATTAAAATTTAATATTTAAATTAATTATGGTAATTTTATTTTGTTCAAATTATTTGATAATATTACAAATAACTCTTAATTATAAGTAATTAAGCAAAAAAAAAAAGATAAAATTATCATCAAGCATAGTCTGAATTGATCAAGGATAATATGAATTAATAAAGTAAATATAATATAATAAAATCATGATTTTTTGAAAAGATTTAACTTGGGACAAAATTAATCAAGATTTATCCCAATTAATTAAAAATTCATTTAGAATTCAATTGGGATTAGGATGCTGGTATGCTTGGGCTATAAATTGCCGAAAGTCTAAGAGCTCACAACATCCTTACCTTTTAGCAAAGAGGAGTGGTGTAAGAGAGAAGTCTCCTAATCATATAATCTCAATATCTTTACCCATCTTCTATGCTTTCTCTTCATTTTTGGAAACTTTTCTATTTTATTGATGTATTGTAGGTTATATAGCGAGGATGAGTTGCAGAGTGAATAAGACTAAATAGTTCCAACAATGAAGAGTTATTAAAATTAGTTATGGCAAAGGACTTATAAAGAAGTTTCTTGATATCTCTACTAAGCTTTATTTGGACAAATTGAGTATTGTATTTGGTGTTTTAAATTATGTTTTATTAACATTAAAACTTACATGAACATATATTTCAACACCTATAGATCATTCTGACATTGTAACTTTGGGTGAAGAATCAACTTTGGAGATGTCAATGACCAAGTCATGCAAGAAAATCAAAGCTAAGAAATAATAGAATTGTGTAGTACCTGATAATTCAATTAAGCAATGATGCAAAATGGTTAAGAGTTATTTTTATTTATATTATTTTTGGAGATAATTTTGGTTTTTCGTTGTTGATAATTTTGGAATTTTACCTTATTTTTGGGACATTACCTAATTTTTAAGGATTTTATCTTATTTTTAATAAGTTGTTATGTGATATTATTACATTATTTTAGATTATGTTGGATACTATTACATAGTTTCCTGATTATGTGGGATATTATTAGATAGTTTCTTGATTATTCGGGATACTATTAAATTTTTTTAGGAAATAAGCAAATTATTGCTATCATATAATGTCATTCTTATAAATAGAATAATGATTTAATTATGTTCACCATCTACTGTCAATCTATCATAATAGATTTTTCTTACCAAATAAAATAAGTTAGAAAAGAAACACGGGAATTGATTTTACAAAATAATATTTAAAAGTTAAACATATGCAAAAAAAAAAAAAAAAAGCCCAATGATTACGTAATAAGTTCTTTTCAAGAACAAAAGTCATTTGGGTAATCCTTATGGCATAGACCTAACCATAATGTACTTTTTAGTGGAATTTGAATTCTTGTAGGTAAAGTTCACCCACATATAACTCAAATTGTCAATCGAGTCACATTTCAATATTAGGAAAAATTATATAATATTTTCTTGATAAGACCATGAGATATTCCCATACCCTTTAGGTGTGGGATTAATCATCGCTCAGACGTTAGCTTTGCCCTAGTCACAAAGTACTTTTAGTGAGTTTTTGAACCATTACACTACAAGTAAAGTCCATCTACATGGAGCTCGGTTTGTCAATTGAGTCATACCTCATGGTTGAAAAATCATATAATTAAATATTTGAGAATGAGTAAAAAGACATAATAATTTTAACTTTATTAGTTAACATAATCTGAAATGTTGTCATATTTTAAAAACTAAATTTATATAAAAATTAGTAGTAATATTCAAAATTTTCAAAAAAAGAAAATAGATTTATTTGTTTTTGAATCAATTTTATATTTTATTTTGATCACACGGTTCTCATCCTGGAACAATTATGTCATATCATAAAATATATGTGTGTTACATTAAATGACATTATCACTCACATAATTTATAATACTTAAACAAGTATTAATTTTAAATATTAGTATAGAATTATACTCTAATCATAATAAAACTTAATAATTAATTTAAATCAAATTAATAATAATATAACTAAAAATTCTAGTTTTTTTATAGCCATGGTGTTACATGGAAATTGTGCAATCGGCTAAAGACTAAGAAAGCGGAAGATAGAAAGATAACCATTCCGTCCACATTATTGCCATTTCTTCCATTATAGACAAAAACATACTTGAACAACTAGTTGTTTAGCCCACGTTGTATTTTTATATTTTAGTTAGTATTTTGTAAATTAAATTTATAAATTTTAATGTGGTAGGTTTAAATAATGAAGAGAATGGTCAATATGCATATTAATTTTTTATTATTATGATTGTGTAGCTTAAATAAGAAGTATGAAATTTTTTCTATTATGATTATATAGCATAAGAGACTGTGTTTAAGTCCATATACTAAAATTTATGTAAATATTTACATTTATTAATGTGTGAAGATTAGAAGGTCAATTGATCACGAGCTGAAAAATTACTTCCAATAAAAACTTGAAAGACCCTCATCCTAAAGCCAATTTCAATATATAGTATATATAGATTATATATGTTTGTCTCGAGAATAAAAGGTGTCATTTGCCACTTCTAGCTCCTTATAATCAGCACTGCTGCTAGGCCACGGTGCAAAAGGCGCAAGTCGGAAGCAAATTGCAAAAAAAGAGGGGCAGCTACCAAGTGAAGAAGTGCAAGGGTGCAAGTGGTGTGGTGCAAATCTTAATGAGCATAGTTCAAGTGGAGACCAATACATAGCATCAAGTGAACACAAAAGAGAATGAGCCCACGGTCAGAAAATGACGGCAAATAGCGGCTTTGTGAAGAGAAACTGAACAAGGGGACATGTCAAATGCTCAAATTGAAGATGGGCCAATGATATTAAAAAAACAAAAATGAAGAAACAAATGAATAAAAGACAAGGAGGCTGGCTCACGGTATATTATGGTGTCCTTGAATAGTGGAGTGTAGAGGAAAATAAAAGAGATGGATAATTTTTTATCACTAAATTGATAAAATTATAAATATTTATAAAAATATATAAAAGATGATTAGAATGTTATATGATAATTTTTTATTTTATTTTTTTTATTTTAAAAATTTCTCAAATAAGAGGCATGTTAACTTAAAATGAAATTTTTTTCTCTTCATCCTTCCTTTCAAAATCTTTCATCCAAACGTACCTAAGAAGCTAAAAGGAACCCAATATAAAGGGTGAAAAATAACCTAAACTTGAACCCTAGGGAAGCAATTGCTCAAGATGTAGCCGAATTATAAATAGAGTGAAACCAAAGGCAAGAGGAAAGACGTAGCAACAACTACGAGCAAAACAAGAAAGGAAATTTTTATATTAAGTGTGTGTTTTAATTAGCTGTGAAAAAATGATTATGTTAAAAATTGATTATGTGTGTAATCGATTTTTAAGAAAATTGATTATGAGAAAATTAATTTATATTTAGATATATTAATTTATAATCGATTTTAAGATAAAGAGTTTTGTTTGGATTATAAAAAAAATTACTTTTATGTATTAAATTAACAAAAGATATAAAATGATTAAAAAAGTTATTTAGTTGAGAGCAAATAGGTATTTCTCTCTGAAAACTTTTGAAATAATATGAAATCTAATAATTAAAAGTTTAAAATAAAATCTTTTTTAGAAAAGCTATTTTTAGTTATGAAAAAATAATCTTAACTTATAATCAATTTTACACACTTTAAACAAACAAGATAATTTTTAGATAAAATAACTTTTAATTGAAAAAAAAGTGATTATTTAAAAAAATAAAGCAAAAAAAAATGCCCTTAGAGGATGATAAAACTTTAATTACTTTTACATAAGCTATGTTCGATTATGGTTATGAAATTTAATGTTTATTATTATTTTTCAGCGGTATTGTGAAATAAATATAGACGAGTTCAATCATATTTTTTTGAATCTATATCTTCTATTTGGGTGTTGATGATTATAGTTGATGATTTGGTAACTAAGACAATAAAAACATACAATTGGCATAAAATTGATAAATTTGTCATGAATAATGAGACAAATAGTTTATTAACAGTTTAGTTTTGATAGATTTTGAACCTTAATCAAACCCCACTTTCGTTAAGTTCTAAATTTATTTGCTTGCATTAATTAGATTTGATAATTGTTTTAGCTCTTACTTGTTAAATCTTAGATTATAGTTTTAGTTTTTCATTGAATAAATATATATTTCAATCCTCTAAATATATACGCAATATCATCTCAATCTTTCTTTTATCACCGGTATCTAATTAGTTCGTTAATGATAATTAATGATATCAATTTCATCTTTTAAGGATTAATTTGATGTTATTTTAAAGATCAATTTGACAAAAAAAAAATTATAACATTAAATGACTAGTTACGAGTGTAAAGATTAACTGTAAAAAAATAATCATGTGAAAAATCGTGTATAATCAATTTTTAATAAAATCAATTATAAAAAAATTAATTTATGTTTAAATATGTTAATTCATAATTAATATTTAGATAAATTTTTTTATTTAAATTGTATAAAAAAATCACTTTTATAAATTAAATTATTAAAAAAGAGATGAAATGATTGAAAAAATTTAGTTAAGGACAAACAAATATTTATCTATCAAAATCAACAAAAAAAAAGCTGAAATTACTACTTTTAGAGAAAAGTTACTTTTAATCTTAAAAACAAATCACAACTTTTTATGTTTTAATTACATTTAGAGGAAAAAGCTTAATTTGAGTAAAAAGTTATTTTCTAAAATAATTAATAAAAAACAAACATGCACTAAATGTTGCATATATCTTGAAAAGATGAATTTAATGTATTTATAAATAAAAGACTAATGTGATGTCATTTGTATCTTTGAAAAATCAAAATGAACATATACTCATTTTTCATTAAATTTTACATTTTTAATTTTGCAATTCATTTTATTTGTGTAACTAAATTAAGAAACAATTTCAATAGCCTATAACTCAAATAGATAGAATGCAAATTATTTATACCAGTCAGCGAGTAGAATGCAAATTATTTTAAACTATATCATTTTGTACCTTTTCACTTATCTCTATTACAATGACACAAAGGAATTTACCCAACTTGGCAGCATACACCACATTTATTTTTACAACAGATTCAAGAAAAACAAAGAAAGAAGGAAAAAACCTACATTTCTGCTATCTTTCTTGAGTACAACAGATTAAACGTGCTGACTCTATATACATAAAATGAAGCCTATGCCAATCCGAGAACAGTTTTAATTTGACAACCTAAAGTTGTGCACGTCCTTGATTCTTCATAATCCTTGATGTACAAAACAATATCATTATAAATCAGATCTGGAGAAGATTATTCACAGTAACACTGACAGAATTCGTCCGCTGCAAGTCCTGCAGTACTAAATCATTAGATTCCAATGCTTATTATATCAAGCAAGCAATCCACATAATAAAATTAAGGGAAAAATGCAAATATTCAACTATAGGTTAATTTCAATTACACCCCCTCAACTATATGGAAAGTAGATCCATAAACTTTTTGAATCTTGGAATCAGCCCCTTGCATCAAAATTTTGTCAATGTCTTGATGGCAATCTACTAACATATTGTATGCACATGACAACTAGTGCACACAGCATATTCCAATCGTGGGTTATTAAAAGTTCCCCACAAAAATAAAAGAATTAAATTACTTTAAGATAAAACATTAATTCAGATAAAATTTAGACTTTCACCAAGGTGCCAGCATTGAAGAAGCTCCATGGGAGCTCTCTTAATCAAAACCCACAGTGAGTCAAAGCACTGAGGCTCTCTCCGTACATCACCTTCTCTCCTTTTTGCCATTTCTTTTAACCCAATCACCTAAAACCCAGTCAAGCCCACTCTGATTACTCCATTTGTCTTACCTTTGTCATCAATGAAACCCTAAGCTCCTCTCCCTTAATATCTTTCTAACCGAAATCAAAGATCCATTTAAAAAGAATCCCTATAGGTTTGATCCCCATGGGTCAGTTGGTATGTAAGACAATCAAAGTACCCTCTTTTTCTTTTAGTGTGTATTGGCAAAATGTCTCTTTATGAGGTTTGATATCTATTAGTTCAGTAGTTAAGTATTCTGTTGAGCTATAGTGATTAATATATTCAGTAATTTTGAATAGGGGCTGAAAGTTCCCGAGTCCCGATGATTACATGGCTACCTTCAGCAGAGCAGGTAGGGAGGCTCGTATCCTAGGATGCTGAACAGAGAGCACTGGTGGGGAACTGAGATGATGACAATTTTCATCATTTTAATACTTTTTTTTTTTTTTTATTGTTTTGTCCATAGGAAGCATATTTTACCCTCAAAAGAAATTTAAAATAGTCTTCTCAGATGATGTGTTTTAGTAATCACATGTCTGTCTCGTGACATTAGTGCCGTTAATAGATTGACAGAATTTGAGGGCTAATTCCAGCATTGGGAAAGTTTATGGATCTAATTTCCGAATTCTATAGTTGAATGTTACAGTAGCAAGTTGAAGTGGTGTGCTTGCATTTCCCCCTTAATATCCAGGTCTTCATTTCCACATAATATGAAACAGCCAACATAATAAAATAGACTGGACAATACATGTAATCCAAAGAAAAGAAAATTAATGAAACAACCTTTTGTAGAAAGAGTTGCACCCTCTTTCGGCCCATCACAAAGTCAACTCAAACAAATAACAGAGTATAGAAAAATTAATAATGGTAAAGCATCTACGCCATCAAAACATTATACGGATATGAACTTGGTTCAGTACTAGAAAATGGGAGACAAGCTCCTTACACCAGAGTATAAGTCTCTGGAAATAGCAAAGAAAAATAGAGAAGAGAACGAAGAACAGAGACTGCTCTAATTCTCCAAACCCAGCTTTTTGAGGAGCCACCCTCCCAATCCACACTTCAGCAAAAATCTTATCTGCCCCTTCGTCTCCCCCTTCTCCCTTCTTATTTTTCTCCTCTCCTCCTTCCCCTACGTGGGATTATGTTATGATTCCTAGATCCTCCCTTCCTCCACTGGCAGGCTGCCACCCGTCGAGTTTGTTACAGAAATCCTTTTGTTCCATCATTTGTTCATTTCCCCTCATAACCCAACTTCTCTTTTGGTATATTACCTTCATACATCCAGCGTGTAATATTCCCCCACGGTGCCTTCCAATCCCTTCCCCCCCCCCCCCCCCGGCCTTCCTTTTCTATTATAGACCTTACTAAGTGGAGGTCTAACAATATCAATACCCAAAAATAGACCTCTTTATCATATTAATGATTTCTGAATATAATAGACTTCAGTGACATTAGATAAACAAATTACAAGGAGAAACTTCAAGAATAACAGACCACTATAAGAGGGACTTCTACAGACAGAGTAGACCTACTCTGACAAGTTACTATGTGAAAGCACAAAGCTACTTCATAAACTACATTATAGGCAATCATGCATTCCCAATATTAAATACTCTGACAAAATTACTTACACAAATAGAATTTAGTTTGCAGACAATGGCACATAATGTTGTAACAAATCCAAAACATACCTGGAATATTATGTCATCTGCTATATGAGGTAGAACCTCCCGAACAGTCTCGACCATGGCAAGTATATTCACAACGTTATCATCTGCAGAATGTGAAGCAGTCCTTATACGTAAACTACCAGTGCCTGCTGGGAATCCTCCAACAGGGGAAGGAATGACTGAACCACTTGCAGAAGCTTGAGAGGAATTAATAGGCCAAAGGCTCAAAGCAGCATCTTCAAAGGAAGTCTGAGCATAGGTTTCTCCAACGGATGCAAGATGCCTCATCATCATTTGAACTCTTCCTAACCCAACTGTCCTGGTTGCAGTAGATGGACCAGCTCCATCAACACCTTGATTTGGCCAAGAATGCAACCAACCTGAGTCCAGTCCTGCACCCCTAAATGGGAAAATTTTAAATCAGGAAAAAGAGTGCATCAATACATGCAATAGCAAATGCATAAATTTTAATTGCAGTAGACAACTAAGCAGGTTCTCAGTAAGAGTAAAACAAGGTTATCAGCCAATTTTTTCTTGCAATAAATCAAGTAAAAAGTGGTTAAAAAAAATAAATAGCATCAATAATATAGTTCCATACATTAGTTCTTGAGATCATATTATTGCAGAGTCAGTATATTTTAATCAATTTGAACATATCCTATAAAGTGAATCAGCGACAGCTTAATTTTCTCCAATCAACACAAAATGTTGGAATGTAAAATGATAGTATCATTAGGGGCTGATAGAAAGGTATAGACTTTGCACTCTTCTGGTTCTGATACTTGAAAGTATTTCTTGCAATTTTTGATTTGAAACCCAAATGCTAATAACGTTTCTTGATAGGCATCTAAGCAACTTGGGGAACCCTCCCTTAAAAGCTAGCTATTAAGGGGGAAGAACCAAGCCACTTAAATACCCCACTAGGCAGCCCATACTACCCAATGTGGGACTATTTGGCATCCCATACTACCAAGTCCCTATCAACAGCACCGCCCCTGGACAGCCGACGTCCCGACGGCTGCACTCTATGACGCTTCACTCGGCGTTGCTTCACTCGACTTTTCTGGTCAGCCCCTCCGCCGGTCAGCCCCTCCACAGGTAGCCCTTTCCGTGCCGCCGACAACCAGCTCTGATACCAATTGATAGGCATCTAAGCAACTTGGGGAACCCTCCCTTAAAAGCTAGCTATTAAGGGGGAAGAACCAAGCCACTTAAATACCCCACTAGGCAGCCCATACTACCCAATGTGGGACTATTTGGCATCCCATACTACCAAGTCCCTATCAACAGCAATTGATAGAATAAGGCCCCCTATTAGACAGGTTTATGTAAGGAGGGTCCCGAAAAGGAATTAGAGTAAGAGAGGGATAGTGGGTATTTGTAATGGTGGGGGACCGCAACTATTAATATAGGGAACTAAATAGAGAAAGTTAGTTAGTGAAGAGTGGGAATCGGTTAGGAGGGTCCAGGTTCCTCGAACTACCTGGGTTGTGTAAACTGAATTTGTCCATTCTTGATAATAAGACAGTGTATTCTTCATTCTCTAGTCACTTTCTTCCTTCTTTCTTAATCATTCTGGTTCCAGTTCTATCAAACTGGTATCAGAGCCCTCATTCTGGGGGCTGTGGGTGGTGCAACAGTGTTCATGGTGAATACGAGGATGGAAGCAAGATTGGAATCTATGGAGAGGACAGTGGCGAGTTGGAACCAGCACCAAGAAATGCTGGAAACGAGGTTTAACCAGCAAGAATCCCGCCTCGACAGATTGGAGAAATTGGTGGAGCGGATAGTCGACGCCATGGAGAGCAATGGGCCAAGAACGGGTAACCCAGTCAACTCGACTGGAACAGAAGGCCGGGTAGAATCAGAAGGGGAGGCACAGGTGGAAACCAGAATTGGGGACAAATGGAGGAAGCTTGATATTCCGGTTTTGAGGGGAGATGACGCGTTTGGATGGGTATCAAAACTGGAGAGGTATTTTGGGTTGAGAGGGGTGATGGACGGAGAGAAAATGGGGGCAGTAATGGTGGCTCTCGAAGGAGACGCGCTGAGTTGGTTCCAATGGTGGGAGACTTGTAACCCAAACCCATCTTGGGAAGGGTTTAAGATGGCCCTCATTCAAAGATTCCAGCCAGCATCCATGGGGAACCCATTCGAGTCCTTGTTGGCACTCAAACAAGACCAATCCGTTCATGAATTTGTGACTAAATTTGAGAAATATGCGGGGTCAGTGAGGGGATTAGAGGAGCAATATTTGATGGGAATTTTTGTCAATGGGTTGAAAGAAGAGGTTAGTGCTGAGTTAAGACTGTATGAACCCAAGACTTTATCAGAAGCAATGAACAAGGCGAGGAGGATTGAAGAAAAGAACTTAGCCATGACCAGGAGCGGAGGAGTTCAAGGGGGAAGGACGAGCAATTCTTTTTCGCAGTTACGCTGGTCCAAGAATTACAAAGGAGTGGCACCCAACAATGACCAAGCCCTTGGAGAATAGCAGTTCCACTTCTCAGGCCTCAGTCAATTACAAGAATAATGGCAGCACTACAAAAGGGAGGAGTACATTCCAACGGCTGACACAAGCAGAGATGCAAGAAAAGGTGAGAAAAGGAGAATGCTTTCGTTGTGAGGAGAAATATGGACCCAATCACGTATGTAAAAACAAGCAGTTCAATGTGATGATATTAGAAGATGTAGAAGAGGGGGATATAGATCAGTCTTTTGAGCAGAATTCGCAGGAAGAGGATGATATGAGAGCACAACTGTCCTTACACAGCATTGAGGGATTCACCACTAAAAAGTCCCTCAAACTATGGGGTCTATTAAAGGAGTGCAGGGTGGTTGTTTTGATAGATTGTGGGGCGACTCACAATTTCATTTCATCAGAAGTAGTTGAAAAGCTGCATTTACCAGTGACTGAAACGTCTCAGTACCTTGTTGAAGTAGGTGATGGCCGTAAGGTGAGCTGCAGAGGTATGTGTAAAGCAGTACAATTGAAGTTGCAGGATTTATGCATTCAGCAGGACTTCTACCTATTTGGTTTAGGGGGGGTAGATGTTGTACTTGGCCTAGAATGGTTGGCAGGATTGGGAGAAATTGAAGCTAATTTTGGGGATTTAACAATGAAGTTGAAGGTACATGGGGAAACCAAGGTGTTGATGGCAGAACCAGAATTAATCAAAGCATCAGCTTCAATTAAGCTCATTAAAGGAGCTTTGCAGGATCACGGTCAAGGCTTTATTTTAGAATGCAATCAGATAGTGCATTCTGTTGGATGAAGTTACTGTTCCACAGGCTATTCAGGAGATTTTGGTGGAATTCCAAGAAGTTTTTCAAACCCCCACACGGGTTGCCATCCCATAGACAACGAGATCATGCTATTGTCCTCAAGCCTGGAAGCTCAGATCCCTAATCTGCGGCCATACAAATACCCTCATTACCAGAAAGACGAGATTGAGAGATTGGTAGGAGAGATGCTTTCGGCGGGAATTATAAGGCCCAGCACCAGCCCATATGCCAGCCCTATTATACTGGTCAAGAAAAAAGATGGGGGGTGGCGGTTTTGTATTGATTATAGGGCCCTTAATAAAATAACAGTGCCAGACAAATTTCCAATTCCAGTCATTGAGGAATTACTTGATGAATTGGGAAGAGCTAAGATTATTTCCAAGCTTGATTTGAAATCGGGGTACCATCAAATTCGTATGAAGGAGGGAGACATTGAGAAGACAGCTTTTAGGACACATGAAGGGCATTATGAATTCCTTGTCATGCCCTTTGGATTAACAAACGCTCCTTCTACCTTCCAGTCCTTGATGAATGAGGTGCTGCGACCTTTCCTAAGAAAATTTGTACTTGTTTTCTTCGATGATATTCTTATATACAGTGCTGCCATGGAGGATCATGTTCATCATTTGAAACGGGTATTACAAGCCTTACAGCAGCATGATTTAAGAGTAAACCAGAAAAAGTGCAGTTTTGGCCAACATAGCTTGGAATACCTAGGTCATATCATCTCTGGTCAAGGAGTAGCAGCGGATCCTAAGAAATTGGAGGCAATGTGGATGTGGCCTACACCAAAGGATGTCAAGGGATTGAGAGGATTCTTGGGACTTACCGGTTACTATAGGCGATTTGTTCAGGGATATGGGAAAATAGCTAAACCCTTGAATGCACTACTTCAGAAGGATGCATTCCAATGGACAGAAGCAGCTCAGAAGGCTTTTGAAGAGTTAAAAGCTGCAGTTACATCCCTGCCAATCTTAGCAGTCCCTGATTTTTCCAAACAGTTTGTAGTAGAAACCGACGCTTCGGGTACCGGTCTGGGTGCAGTTCTTTTACAAGAGGAGAGGCCTCTTGCTTTTTGGAGTAAAGCTCTATCAGACAGGAGCCAACTGAAGTCAGTCTATGAGCGGGAGCTAATGGCAGTTGTGTTAGCAGTAAAGAAATGGAGACATTACCTAGTGGGAGTCGTTTTATTATAAGAACAGATCAGAGAAGCCTGAAATTTCTTAATGAACAGAGGTTGCTGAGTGAAGATCAATTTTAAATGGGCCACCAAACTGATTGGGTATGACTTTGACATCCAATATCGACCAGGCAAGGAGAATTTGGTTGCTGATGCACTTTCTAGGCGCTTTTCTTTTGCTGCAATTTCTGTGATGCAAGAGGCAGATTGGCATGAATGGGACTCAGAGCTAGAACAGGACCCGCATCTTCAGAAAATTTATCAGGACTTATTGACAAAGAGTGCTACTCATTCTGGGTTTGAATTGCATGGAGGCAGACTGTACTATAAGGGCAGATTGGCTCTCTCCCCTAAGTCTAACAGAATTCCCATCCTATTGAAAGAGTTACATGACTCCCCTTTGGGTGGCCATTCCAGGTTCTTTCGGACTTACAAAGGATGGCAGGTGTAGTCTTTTGGCAAGGCATGAAAACTGACATCAAGAACTACGTGGCAGCATGTGAGGTTTGCCAAAGAAACAAGGTGAGTACGTTAGCTCCAGCAGGCCTCTTACAGCCATTACCTATCCCTAATCGGGTGTGGACTGATATCTCCATGGACTTCATTGGAGGGTTACCAAAAGCTCATGGCAAGGATACTATTTTGGTGGTGGTAGACCGGTTAACCAAGTTTGCCCATTTCTTTCCCTTGAGTCACCCTTTTTCAGCCAAGGAAGTGGCAGAATTATTTGTCAAGGAGATAGTCCGTTTACATGGCTTTCCAGCCACTATTATAACGGACAGAGACCAAATTTTTATGAGCCACTTTTGGAAAGAATTATTTAGGAGGGCAGGGACTCAACTCCGCATGAGCACAGCTTACCATCCTCAAACGGATGGCCAAACAGAAGTGGTCAACCGTTGTTTAGAAGTGTATTTGAGATGCTTGACGGGTACTAAGCCCAAACAGTGGCCTTCACATTTGGCTTGGGCTGAATTTTTGGTTCAACACGAACTACAATGTTTCAACTCAGATGTCCCCTTTCAAGGCTTTGTATGGACAAGATCCCCCCTTGTTGCTGAAAGGCACAACTATTCCATCTAAAATTGAGGAGGTCAATAGTCTAACTGAGCAGAGAGATGTTTTGCTACGGGATTTGCGAGCCAATTTGTTGAAAGCTCAAGATCAAATGAGACGCTATGCTAATGTTCATAGAAGGAGTTACACTTCCGGGAGGGAGATTGGGTGTTCTTAAAACTACAGCCTTATAAGATGAGATCCTTGGCCAAGAAACCTAATGAAAAGCTGCGGCCTAGATTTTATGGCCCTTATAAGGTGCTACAGAAGGTGGGAGAAGTTGCTTACAAACTAGAGCTGCCCAACACCAGCAAAATTCACCCGGTATTCCATGTCTCCTTATTGAAGAGAGCTATTGGCCCCAATCAGCAACCACAACCTTTACCGGCTGCCTTGACAGAGGATCAGGAACTCCAGGTGTATCCAGAAGCTGTTCTTGCCTCAAGACAGAAGGATGATGGACAATTGGAGGTATTACTCCAGTGGCAGCACTTGCCAGATTGTGAAAACAGCTGGGAACTGGCATCAGAGATTCAGTTGGCATTCCCTCAGTTCCACCTTGAGGACAAGGTGCAATTTGAAGGAGGGGGTATTGATAGAATAAGGCCCCCTATTAGACAGGTTTATGTAAGGAGGGTCCCGAAAAGGAATTAGAGTAAGAGAGGGATAGTGGGTATTTGTAATGGTGGGGGACCGCAACTATTAATATAGGGAACTAAATAGAGAAAGTTAGTTAGTGAAGAGTGGGAATCGGTTAGGAGGGTCCAGGTTCCTCGAACTACCTGGGTTGTGTAAACTGAATTTGTCCATTCTTGATAATAAGACAGTGTAATTGATAGGCATCTAAGCAACTTGGGGAACCCTCCCTTAAAAGCTAGCTATTAAGGGGGAAGAACCAAGCCACTTAAATACCCCACTAGGCAGCCCATACTACCCAATGTGGGACTATTTGGCATCCCATACTACCAAGTCCCTATCATTTCTCTTCCAAGTCCTTTACTTCCAAGTCCTTCTGAATGATAAAGGATCTAAGGCAGAAGCTTTCTTTATTTTTTCTCCCTCTATTTTTGATAAAAAGGTAAAAAAATTTCTCTAAACAGCAGTACTCAATAGAATTAATAAAAATGTTTGTTATGAACACCTGATATCTGTGTCATGTGTTTTCACTTTCAAAGCCAGAGACTTTTATCTTTTTCACAGTGAGAGCCTTTCAGCTTTAGAATAAACATTTTGGAATTTTTGAGAAGCAGTGGGTTTGTCCAGCCTCTTTGGACCATTTTTGGTCCACTACATTTGAGGTTTTGGTAGAAGAAAGGAGTATAAGGTCCTGCAGCAGCGTCCTCTTTTAACAGGGTTGTGGTGTTTATGGGTGAAGCAAAATGCCAGAGATCTTTAGCAGAAATTTCATTTCTCACACCTTTTATGGAAAGAGCTGTTTTCATGGCTTCCTTGTAGGTTTCAGCTCAATAGTATTTAAAGGGTTTCATTATTGGATTTACAGAGGGATTGGGGAGCTCTACTGAGCAGATTTTTTTCTTATCTTATTTTTTGTTGTTTGAGAGGGTGAGCCTTGGTGTGACACAAAGGTAGCCTTGTGATCTGCTGGTCAAAGGTTCTAGTCGTGGAAACAGTTTTTCTACTCACGGGAGTAAGGTTGTGTACATTTGACCCTCCCTAGACACCATATTGGGGCCTTGTGCACTGGGCCACCCTTCTATTTGTTTTGTTTGGTTGGTGGCTGTTAGTAGGCCCCAAATTAAAAAGGTGTATAGTAGAAAGAATAAGAGGGGAACAGAGAATTAAAAGTCTGTTAGTCTGTTAATAGTTGACTGAGTCAAAATAAAAGAGGGAAGGATAAATGGAGGAAGGGACGAAAATAGGAGGGATTCTTTTGTCTGTTTCCTAGAAGGAGGGAATTGGAGTGATACAGGGCCTCTCGGAAGCCTTGTGGAATACCTTGTGAGAATTCTTGTGAGAAGTTCTGTAATTCTTTGTATGTGACATACCCATCTATTCTGATCGTTTCAATATCAGGATAGAGAGGAAGAATAAAGATACTTAAAATTGTTCATCTACTTGATATTCTCTGGTCCAGTTCTATTAACTGGCATTAGAGCTCCCAAGATCCAGGGAGCGTTTCATGGTACGTACCAAGATGGAGGCACGACTAGAATCTTTGGAGAAGAGGCTCGAAGGGTGGAGGAAAGAGGTCGAGGATGGAAGGCGACAAGCAGAGAGAGACCGTGAGGTCCAAGAATCTCGCAGAGATCTTCAAGAAGCTCGGTTGAAGAAAATAAAGGACCTTCTTGAAGGTATGGCGGCACGAACCACGCCTGAGGGGTCGATGAGCAGAGGCGCATCTAGCGCAGAGGGGTCGATGAGTGGAAATGGGTTGATGAGCGGAAACACCCTGGGGAACCACGAAGATCGATGGAGAAGGTTAGAAATCCCTCTGTTTTCTGGGGAGGATGCATACGGGTGGGTTAATCGGGTGGAACATTATTTCCACCTTAAGGGAGTGTCCGAAGAAGAAAGGTTATAGGTAGTAATGGTGGCTATGGAGGGGAAAGCGTTGAGTTGGTTTCAGTGGTGGGAATCCTGTTCTTCCCATCCCTCGTGGAGTGGGTTTCAGACAGCGGTGATAAGGAGATTCCAACCCTCCATGATGCGAAACCCTTATGAGTTACTATTGGGCCTGAAGCAAACAAAATCGGTGGATGAAGTCAGGGAACAGTTCAAGCTCTACGATGGACCCCTAAGGTGTACCGATCAAGAATACCTCAAAGGCATCTTCTTGAATGGGCTAAGGGAAGAAATACGGGCAGAACTCAAGCTACACCCTGCTGACACCTTATCAGAGATGATGAGTTATGCCCAGATGATAGACAAGAAGAACCGAGCTTGGGAAAGGAGGTTTAGGAGCAGGGAGCAAGGTGGGGGCATCTTACAGGGGTTACCCATCCTCAAAGACAATCACCTACGAGGGAGGATCCAGAATTAATGCACAAAGTAGTCAAGGAGGAGGAGGTTCAGTAGTGGGGTCCACAAACAATAGACCCAATGGCACTTTCTGCGGCAGAGGAGGAGGATTCAGAAGGCTGTCCGAGGCTGAGCTACAGGAGAAGGTCAAGAAGGGGCTGTGTTTCAGATGTGATGAAAAGTACAGCCCCAAACATGTTTGCAGGAATAAACAGTTTCAGGTGATGTTGAAGGAGGAAGTTGATGAAGAAGGAGACACCCACCTACTATGTAGAAGTAGGTGATGGGCATAAGATCAAATGTATGGGGGTATGCCAGGGATTGACATTGCAGTTACAAAATCTGCACATCCAACAGGATTTCTTCTTATTTGGCTTGAGTGGGGCCGATCTGGTACTGGGAATGGATTGGTTAGCAAACCTAGGAGAGATAAGGGCCAATTTTGAAGAATTAACCATCAAAATAGAAGTTGGAGGTGAGCTAATATTAAAAGGGGAACCTGAACTGGCCAGAACTGCAGCCTCGTTAAAATCCATGGTTAAGGCCCTCCAAGATGAAGGGCAAGGGTTCCTCATAGAATACAAGGCCATCACAGAATCCTCCATTGAAACTGACACAGTTCCGGTTGCAGTGGAAGAGATCCTGAAGGGGTTCAAGGATGTCTTTCAAGAACCCCAAGGATTACCGCCCCCGAGGAGACAAGACCATGCTATTATCCTCAAGGAAGGTGCTGCCATCCCTAATATCAGACCCTACAGGTACCCTCATTACCAGAAAACTGAAATAGAAAGATTAATTGATGAGATGTCAAAAGTGGGGGTAATAAGACCTAGTGTCAGCCCCTACTCAAGTCCCATAATTTTGGTGAAGAAAAAAGATGGCAGGTGGCGATTTTGTGTTGATTATAGAGCCTTGAATAAGGTCACGGTCCCAGATAAATTCCCTATCCCTATTATTGATGAATTGCTGGATGAACTAAGCAATGCTACCATTTTCTCTAAATTGAACCTTAAATCAGGGTATCATCAGATCCGGATGAGGGAGGAGGATATTCCCAAGACAGCATTCCGCACTCATGAGGGGCATTACAAATTCTTAGTTATGCCTTTCGGCCTAACCAACGCCCCATCAACTTTTCAATCACTCATGAATGAGGTGCTGTGGCCTGTTCTAAGGAGGTTCGTGTTGGTTTTTTTATTTATGATATATTGATCTATAGCCCTGATGAAGATTCTCATTTGGAACATTAACGAGTGGTTCTACAACTATTAAGGGAAAATAAGCTCTTCGGCAACAAGAAAAAGTGCAGTTTTGGCCAACAGAAATTAGAATATCTAGGCCACATCATATCAGCTGAAGGGGTAGCTGTAGACCCAAAGAAGGTGGAAGCAATGTGGTTATGGCCTGCCCCTACAGATTTGAAAGGGCTGAGGGGTTTTTTAGGACTCAAGGGGGTATTATTAGAAGATTTGTTAAGGATTATGGCACAATTGCCAGGCCTGTAACACAACTGTTGAAGAAGGATAATTTCCACTGGGGAAGGGAGGCTCAAGAAGCTTTCGATGCACTATGTTCTGTCCCTGACTTTTCAAAGACATTTGTGCTGGAAACCGATGCTTCCAACAAGGGATTAGGGGCTGTTCTGCTCCAAGAAGGGCAGCCAGTAGCATTCCTTAGTCAAGGGCTGTCCACCAGAGCTCAAACCAAATTTGTCTATGAGAGGGAATTAATGGCAATAGTGATGGCAGTTCAAAAATGGCGAGACCACTTGATGGGCAGGCATTTCATCATCCATACTGATCAAAGAAGCCTCAAATTTCTGACGGAGCAACGTTTGATGGGGGAAGAGCAGTGCAAATGGGCTTCTAAACTCATTGGGTTTGATTTTGAAATTCGATACAAACCGGGGTGCGATAACAGAGCTGCGGATGCCCTCTCCCGGAAAATGACCTATGCTGCCCTGTCCATAGTAAACTTCAAAGAACTAGGGGGCTGGATGGAAGAGGTTCAAGCTGATAACAGGTTAAGAACAATTATGCAAGATCTCCTAACTGACCCCAATAAACACCCGGGGTACCACTTACAAGGAGACAGATTATTCTATAAAGGGAGGCTGGTTCTACCCAAGAATTCGACAAAAAATTCCGTTGATTCTGTCAGAATTTCACAGCTCTGCCATCGGGGGACATTTGGGGTTTTTTAGAACTTATAAAAGAATCTTCAGTTTGTTACACTGGGATGGAATGAAACGAGACATTCAACAGTATGTGGCAGCATGTGACATCTGTCAACGCAACAAATACCAAACGTTATCCCCGGCTGGACTCCTACAACCCTTACCTATCCCCACTCACATTTGGTCTGATATATCGATGGATTTCATTGGAGGGTTACCAAAGGCCCACGGAAAAGACACAATTCTGGTAGTAGTTGATCGACTCACAAAATATGCCCATTTCATTCCCCTTTGTCACCCATTCACAGCCAAGGATGTGGCTGAGATCTTCGGAAAGGAGGTGGTGCGCCTTCATGGTTTCCCAGCATCAATAGTCTCGGACCAGGATAAGGTATTTCTCAGTAATTTTTGGACTGAGTTATTTCGAATGGCCGGTACCAAGCTGAAGTTCAGTTCAGCTTACCATCCCCAATCCGACGGCCAAATGGTAGTAGTGAATCGATGTTTAGAGACTTATTTGAGGTGCGTAACAGGTGCCAAACCAAAACAGTGGCCCAAATGGTTGAGCTGGGCAGAATTCTGGTATAACACCAATTACAGTAGCTCTACAAAGCTCACTCCATTCAAGGCATTATATGGTCATGAGCCCCCTGTCCTATTGAAAGGAACCACTATACCATCAGCAGTTGAGGAGGTCAACAAACTGATAGCAGAAAGAGATGAGATGTTAGCAGAACTGAGAGCAAATCTGCTCAAAGCACAAGATCTCATGAAATCCCAGGCAGATAAACATAGAAGGGAGGTTCAATTTCAGATAGGTGATTGGGTTTTCCTCAAAATACAACCCTCCAGACTCAAATCACTGGCCAAACGCATGAATGAAAAACTCAGTCCCAGGTTCTATGGCCCATTTCAGATCCTGAAACGCATTGGACAGGTTGCTTATCAGCTGAAATTACCAGAGGAGAATAAAATATACCCCGTGTTCCATGTGTCCCTTTTAAAAAGGGCAATTTCTCCACAGACACATGCACAACCACTGCCCTCCATGCTCTCGGAAGAATTGGAGTTACAAGTTCAACCGGCTCAGGTTATCAACATCAGAGAGAGTCCCTCTGGCACCCCAGAAGTTTTGATCCAATGGCAAGGCCTTCCCGAGTGTGAGAATTCATGGGAAGCACCAGCCACCATTCAAGATAATTTTCCTCACTTTCACCTTGAGGACAAGGTGGATCTTTTGGGGGGAAGTATTGTTAGTAGGCACCAAATTAAAAAGGTGTATAGTAGAAAGAATAAGAGGGGAACAGAGAATTAAAAGTCTGTTAGTCTGTTAATAGTTGACTGAGTCAAAATAAAAGAGGGAAGGATAAATAGAGGGAGGGACGAAAATAGGAGGGATTCTTTTGTCTGTTTCCTAGAAGGAGGGAATTGGAGAGATACAGGGCCTCTCGGAAGCCTTGTGGAATACCTTGTGAGAATTCTTGTGAGAAGTTCTGTAATTCTTTGTATGTGATATACCCATCCATTCTGATCGTTTCAATATCAGGATAGAGAGGAAGAATAAAGATACTTAAAATTGTTCATCTACTTGATATTTTCTGGTCCAGTTCTATTAGTGACTGTGCTGGGAGGATTTGTTATCCTCTTTATTTGTACATCTCTTCTTTCTCTTAATATATTATTTTATCCAAAAAATAAAATAAAATTGTATCAATCAAAACTTTCAGAAAACTAGAGAACTTATATAGTCTCAATAGGAATGCATCTAATAGCACAAAGAATAGGATATTTAATTGTTCAAAACTATCATTTTGATAAATAAATAATAACAGCCAGAAGCAAAAAAGAATATACAGAAGACCAAGTAGCATTTAGCGAAGATATGAACCTCCAAGGAACACCTTCCACAGAGTTTGGTATCTGATTGGGATACAATCCTGCAGGCATGGTATGTCTAGCATCTGGCTGATCAAGTCCTGCACTTATTTGGCGAGCAAGTTGATCATCACTTGATATTTCACCCATATTAGAGTTTGTTTGATTTTCAGGCCGGCCTGCAAACAATGGCTTTCGACATGTCGGACAAGTATATATCTGAGTCAGGCCTTGATCTAACCTGGAATCATTTTTGCAGCCGATAGTATCACACTAAAATTCACCCAAATAGAAAATAATAAAGGTGCATAAAATCAACCATACCAAGATCTCAAACATGCAAGATGGAAGAGGTGATTGCAGTTCAGCTTTTTAGCCTTAGCCATGGGTTCCTGTCATAAGCACATTCATAATATACTCAAAGTCGAAAGTATGTCCAACCAACACCGAGATCAACAAAAGAGAGAGAGAGGGCGGCAAACTAGCATACTCTACAGATAGCACATTCATCATCATATGCTCGTAGCTCCACGGTTGTTGCATCAGGAAGAGCTGCATGAAGTGCACCTAGAGCTATCCTTAGCTTGATAAAGCTTTTAATGCAATTTATAATTGCACTAAGTAGTGCCTGCTCAAACTCTGCCTATGCAGTTTGTGCATAGCCGGTCCCAAGCCCGGATAAAATGAGGAGGGTTGCGTTAGGTTGACAGCCAGCGTAAAATTTTGTCAAATACTTTTATGACATGGACAAACGATTTGATTGTGTTAATGCTAGGTCGTTACCCCTTAAATGCTATTTGTATGGCTCAGTGCGAGTGTCGAAGCAAGAGCATTGCATCGGCGCCGGATGTAGTGTTAAATAAGCAAGGGTTCTCACATTTTCATGGACGAATGTGGGTAAAGAAGCTAGTTCATGAGAGTAAGATTCGCTTTGGTACTTGGAATATAGGCACACTTACAGGCAAGTCTATGGAAATAGTTGACACTATGGTTAGGAGGAGGATTAATTTCATGTGCCTTCAAGAAACTAAGTGGGTTGGAGCAAAGGCAAAGGGAATTAGATACGTCGGGTTTTAAACTACGGTACAGCTTTGGTAAAGTTAGAGCAAGAGACGGAGTAGGCATTATTGTGGATAAGAATTGGAAAAATAATGTGGTGGATGTTAGAAGAGGTTGGAGATAGGATCATAGCTTTAAAATTTGTAGTTGGGCAAGACACTTGTAATGTCATTAGTGCATACACACCACAAGTAGGGTTAGAATGGCAACAAAAAGTAGAATTTTGGGAGGATTTAGAAGGCTTAATTCGGAAATACCACTAGGAGAAAAGATATTCTTGGGAGGAGATCTAAATGGACATGTTGGGAGAGAATCGAGGAGTATCAGGGGTTACATGGGGGTTTTGGTCTAGGAGAGTCTAATGAGGAGGGTAAAGCTATTCTAGATTTTTCGATGGCTTTCAATTTGACGATAGCAAACACTTGTTTTAGAAAACGGGAAGAGCACCTTATCACGTACAAAAGTGGGGCTTCTTGCTCACAAATTGACTATTTTTTGGTTAAGAAGAATGACGAGAAAGATGTGTAAGGATTGTAAAGTCATGCACAGGGGAGAATCGACCACTCAACATAGGTTGTTGGTTACGGATGTAAGAGTTGAGGGAAGGGCTAATAGAAGTCGTCATGACAAAAACCCAAGGATCAAATGGTGGCGAGTTAAAGAAAGAAAAACAAATAGTTTTTAAGAAAAATCTTTTAGATGAAGAAATTTGGGAGGCACAGGGAAGTGCTGATGATATGTGGGAAGATATGGCCAAGGGAATTCGGAAGGTAGCAAAAGTAGTTCTAGGAGAATCAAAAGGTTTTGGACCTAAAGATAAAGAATCGTGGTGGTGGGAAACAAATGTTCAAGAGAAGGTTAAAAAGCGAAAAAGAGTGCTTTAAAGCATTGCACTTATGTAATAATGAAGAGAATCGGAAAAATACAAAGTAGCAAAGAAAGAAACTAGGAAGGCGGTCGGTGAGGCGAAATCTAAGGCTTTTGAGGGCTTTACCAATCTTTAGGTACAATAAATGGGGAAAACGTATATATAAGCTTGCTAAAAGTAGAGAAAAGAAGACAAGAGACTTAGATCAAGTGAAGTGCATAAAGAACGAAGATGATAGAGTTTTAGTTACACAGCAGGAGATCAAGGAAAGATGGAAAAGTTATTTTCACAAGTTATTAAATGAAGAATATAGAACAAGTGGAAACTCCGTGATTGTAAAAACTAGTGAGGAAGACCAAAATTTTACCTTTTATCGTAGGATTCGAGAATTTGAGGTAAGGGAAGCACTAAAGAGAATGGACAAGGGAGGCGGTTGGACCGAGATGATATTCCCATTGAAGTTTGGAAGTGTTTAGGGAGAAAGGCATAACCTGGCTAACTAAGGCTGTTTAATGAGATTTTGAGGTCTAAAAGAATGCCGGTGCGTGGAGAAGAAGCACTTTGGTCCTATCTACAAGAATAAAGGAGATATACAAAATTGTGCTAATTATAGAGGATAAAGCTCATGAGCCACACTGAAACTATGGGAAAAGAGTAATCGAGCGGAGATTAAGACAAGAGACTCAAATTTCGGAGAATCAATTTGGTTTATGCGGGGAGGTCAACCATGGAGGCAATATACCTTATGCGGGGGTGATGGAAAGGTACGCGAGGAAACAAAAAGACCTCCACGTGGTGTTTATTGATGCGGAAAAGGCTTATGATAGGGTGCCAAGAAGTTCTCTGGAAAGCACTAGAGAAGAAAGGAGTTCGTGTTGCTTATATTCGAGCTATCAAGGATATGTATGATAGGGTCACGACTTGTGTGCGAATGGATGGCGGGGTCACAGAAGATTTTCCGATTACTGTAGGATTACACCAAGGGTCAACTTTGAGTCCATATCTTTTCACCTTGATTTTGGACGTACTTAGTGGACACATCCAAGATCCGATTACCAGATTGCATGCTTTTACATGACGACATAGTCTGATGGAAGAGTCGAGACAAGGAATAAATGATAAAATAGAGCTATGGAAAGCTTTGAATCACATGGGTTTTAGACTAAGTAGGAGTAAAAGCAGAATATATGGAATGTAAGTTTAACAAAAGCGATCTAGCTACGACTTGGAAGTGAAAATTAGTGATCATATTATCCCACAAGTTGAGCAGTTTTAAGTATCTTGGATCTATTATACAAAATGACGGAGAGATTACAGGAGATGTAACTCATAGGATTCAAGTAGGTGGACAAAATGGAGAAATGCTTGGTGTTATTTGTGACATAAGATACCTCTCAAGCTAAAGGGAAAATTTTATGAAACGACTATAAGACCGGCAATGCTTTATGGTACGAATGTTGGACGGTAAAATGTCAACATGAGCATAAGTTAAGGGTTGCGAGAGATGAGAATGTTGCGATTTGGATGAGTGGACATACAAGAAGAGATAAAATTAGGAATGAGTGCATTCGAGAAAGAAAGTAGGAGTAGCACCCATTGATGAAAGATAACGAGTCTCGCCTAAGATGGTTTGGTCATGTGAGGAGAAGACCAATAGAAGCTCCGGTGAGAAGAATTGATAAGTTGGAGGATAGCCCCTTAAAGAGAGGTAGAGGTAGACCACTGACAACACTAAAAGATATCATTAAAAAAGATCTTGAAATCAATGGTTTATTTGAAAGTATGGTCTATGACAGAGCACAATGGCGTCGTTTGATCCATGTAGCCGACCCCACCTAGTGGGAAAAGGCTTTTGTTGTTGTTGTTGTAAGTAGTGCCTGCTCAAAACAAAATCAGTCAATAGAAGTAGCGTAACATGCATATGTCAAAGTCAGATTTCTATGGACAGTCAAATTCAAGCAGAATAAGAATGAAATATTTACACAAATATTTACTCGTATGTTCAGAAATAGCACTGCATCTACAAGATGGAATGCCATGCCATGAAGCCACCATATATACAAGTAATGGCCAAGTGCCATTAAAAAGGTTGCCATTTCTAGGAAAAATCCCAAATTCCGAATAAGGATTCCCTTCCATTCCAATACTGATCCTGCAGTCACACCCCTGGTTTAGGAAATTGGAAACAAGTTGGTACAAGCAAACAGGGGAAAGGTGAATAGACAGGTTACCAAGAAGCAAATTAAAACAAGGAGAACAAAATAAGTTCACAATAATCAGATGATCTTATCAGTATTAACCATATATGGACAACAACAACAATAACAACAACAGCAACAACAAAATACCAACCAAAAAAAAAAAAAAACTCTATTCTGATGAAAGAAAATTGAATCAGAAAATGGTGACACAAAATTCACATATCCATCATCTCTAGATAATTCTCACATGCTAGAACGACCATCAGTGAGCAAATACATATCTCCAGGAAATATAATAAGGAAGCCAAGCTTTTTTATTGTCATGCGATTAAAACGTGTCTGAAGAAACCAAGCTTTTCTATTTTCAGGCAATCAAACCGTGTGTCTAAAGAAACCAACTTTATATTGCTCATGCAAACAAACTGGTGAAATTTGCCATTTGTTTTTTATTGTAAATGAAAGACTTGTGATTCAGAAGATAGCAACTTATTAGTATTGCGAACCACCAAAGTGAAGAGAACTTCCAGGAGGTAAAACAGACACAATATAAATTATCAAAAAACAGAAAGAGGCAAAATCCTAAATCCAGAACCATGTTGATGAGCTCTTAGATGTTTAAAAATAAGATTCATACATGAACACAGATTACCCAAACTACCTGCTGTTAATGTGCCAAACAGTTTAGGCCTTTGGCAATCAGTGCTATTGCATGCTGAATGATGAAGCCATATATCAAGCAGCTGAAATCCATGTACCAAAATGGCCTACAATTCATATCACACACCAAACAATACCATTAAACCAAGTATTAATCTACTCCACCAAGTTAGATGATATGTGTAGATCTCAAACCAGCAAAGATGCATTCTAAATACCTGTAGGGTCTCAAAAACAATACTGAAAGGCTCAAAGAAAAGTAACAGAGAGAACCCATTTGTTTTATACATCACCAGACATAGCCTTATCCTGGGAGCATAGAAGAGGATGTCTTAGAAGCATTCTTAAGCTATAAAATTACAATCGTAGAAGTGATTGTTTCAACCTCAGCGAAAATTAATTCTAAACAAGTTCAGAAAGCAGATTAATTATAATAATAAATCAAAACAGGAAAAGCATCAAATCTAGATCCCTGGCTCCCCAGAAGTAACCTTAGAAACTAAAACTAGTGACTTATCTTGATGCACATAGAAGAAGCAATATTGCAAATTCCAAAGGATCAAAAACTGCAGTGCTGTCTACTAGGTAGCTAATTAGCCCACATATTTTAGTCAATAAATAAAAAACAAAAAATGTTTCCTAGTTTTGAACAGAAAAGGTAGTCAGACACAAATATCCCACAGAATCTGATTGGACCCTCTAAGAACAGGCAATAACATCCAAATTCAAATAAACTTTAAATTGAAAATTGACAATGGCAACCATGAGAAAAATCCAGCTTCCAGAATGGCATAAAAGAAAGTAACAATGGAAGCAAGCCTATGAAAAGAGGTCCAATATGTTCCCATATATTAACCAAACTACAAAATCGGAGTTTTATATACAGAAAACCAAAACATGTTTGGCCTTTTTCACTGTTTTGTTTTCAGTTGAATCAGTTCAATTTAAAACTTGGGAAAATGAAAAAAACTTCTTTCATACTTAGCATACTCATAATTATTTACTACCCATTATTCTCCAATATTTCCAACTCCCGAGTCTGTCACCTTCACCAACGCAATGAAGGAGAGAGCTAGGTCTTCCTAGGAAGACAAAACCAAAGGCCACTCCCCAACAATATCTACACTTCTCCGGTTCTCCCTAAGGACTAAAACTAAAGTCACCAGTCACATTCAATCAATAACTCAACCTTCATCCTTCTCTGAATTTATCTCACCTCCAATTATCTCCAAGAACCAGATCCATAAATGCACAGGAGCCATCAAATGGCGTTGGTCTGCGAGGGAGCTGGCAGTGGCTAATCTGGTTTATTTCTCAACTAATAGAGCAGACAGATCTATACTAAGATGATGAAGCACAAGCAATCAGCAACTGCCAACAAAATCTCAAACACAAAGATAAGAAATCTGACTTGAGTTTAGCTGACAGGGTTTTCTTGCCAACAATTAGCATTTCCTTAAATCTTTTAATGGATGCAAAGATACCAACTTCCAGTAAATGGGGTTTTCTGTTTAATATGTGAAACTAAATGTTATCACTTCTACATAATCTCATTTGTTCCAAAAGAATTTTACTAGAATATTTATTTTGAGCCCTGCACGCCTCACTCCTCACAAAGTTAATTAACCATGTTTATAGCACAAGCAAATATTCATTATTCATAAACTTCTGTCATTTTGCAAAGAGAGTCCACCAATTGAAGATTTCATTTTGTCCTCTATTTAAGCCAATATTTGGAACCAAGCTAAGGCACTGGCATTATTAGAAAGGATGAAATCACCAATTTAACACTCTTCACCAAAATTAATTTTTACTTTTATTTGAGAACATTTCTTTTGATTCCTAAAGGATAATTTGACCACAATTTTGAAAATATTAAAGGTTAAACTACCAGTTTGGTCCTTATAGTATTACTCCAAATTCAATTTAGTCCCTATAGTTCAAACCGTTTAAAAGGTCCCTGTAATTTTTAAACAATGCAAAAATGGTCCCTATTAGCTGGACTTTGTTCTTCAGAAGGTCCCTATTTGGAGTGAAACTATAGGGACCTTTTGCATTGTTTGACAATAATAGGGACATTTTTAAACGGTTTTGAATTGTAGAGATTAAATTGAATTTGGAGTGAGACTATAAGGACCAAATGAGTAACTTGACAAAAATTATTAATATTTGCAATTCAATCTTATTATTTTAAAAGAAGTGGGTTTGGTACAGAAAAATATGTTAAGAAGTGTATTTGTGACCTTTTTAAAATGCATCTAGAACTTTTACATGTTATTTCATCAGTTTTGTAAACAAATTTCAAGTTTTAGTCAATTTTACAGATCTTTCCTAACTTTCCTCATATTTTGAGCTCCACAAATATATTAGTGATCCAAATTTTATATCAAATTCACAATCAAGTTTCCCTGGCCAAAATAATAATAATGACAACAGCAATAGTACTTATAAGAATAAGGATTTGTTTTAGAAATAAGAGTAATCAGTACCAGAAAACATCAACCAAGAAAACTAATAACAATGCTGCATATACACGAAGATATGTCCAGGGTGTAGCAGATGGAGATGCATTCAGCCGCTCCAGACGATCTCTGGCCAAAGCTTGAACCATCTATGCAATATGCACAACATGTGTCAAAACAAGTTAATGAGCATTGGTTTTGTTTGAACTCAAGACAGAATTATTTCCATATGTTTCGTTTTAGTACCATACCTTTAAAGAACATAGCACCATCAACCAAGTTGACCACAGACCAGCCTGATATATTGTTGGTGGCACAATCAGTGGTAGAAATGTCCCCTGTTCATCCACCATTACACATAAATAACAATCAAGTAGTGTCAGAATTATCAGCACCAAAAAGTTTCCAAATTCTTTTCAAAGTTGACATAATATAAATTAACTGGCTTCTCGCAAATGTTTTCCTCCGAGTCAAAAACAAATGGTAATGATAATAATTTCATAATGTCAACCAACAACACCATTATGCTATGATTATAAATGAAAATCTGAAGCAGATAATGCCAAAAAAAAAAGTTTTCCTTGGCATCATAATTCAGTTGATTAGCACATCAAACTGGCTAGCAAAAGAAAAAGAATACATAGCAACCCTGCTCTCCCACTTATGTTTAGATTTGTCACAATACAAGCTGTTTCTCTACAGATTCCAGAATCCAGATATCTTGGGAACACTTACATTGGCAGTGATCCTCTATGATTTTAGTGCTTTAGTATGGAAGAAATCTAAAATTCTAAATCCAGGTTACTTAGGCAATTCTGTTTCTTTTCAGTTATGAAAAATCTGCATGTTCTGCTACCTGGTAACTTGGGTGGTAATTCAGATATAAGGTCGCATGAACATTGAACCAATATAGCCCAATATAACAAGCCATAACTCTCATCCACCCAATGATAAACCTTCTTTACTAGGATTAACTTCAGGATTTAACAAGTCTAATCATAAGCTTGTTGATATGCCTTTTCAGAAGAAGATCCAGTTTCCTGAACTTTATATAAGCTACTCATTCACCACAAACTATAAATATTAAGCCAACTGATGTTTCCAAGTTAACAGGCTACAACAATGAAATGGCCTGGACCTTTAAAAGTTACTGTATAGTGCGTGGTATATCTCATGACAGCAGTGAGTAACTATTATATTTCCTCAAACTACCATCTTTACATCAAACTATCTTTACTTCCAAACCAACAGTGAAGTCTAGCATATGTGTCCCTGCTTAAGGAGCCTCCAACAGCTTTCTTTTACAGAGGCAACAACTAAAAGAAATTGTTAAGTTTTTCGTCAAATAACCTCCAAATTAACTGTCACCAAAACCTGCTATACAAAATAAAGATATGTGAGACACACCGAAGATCTAAGAAGCACCGGTACGGCTCTGAGGCCTCTGTAACAGTGTCCGGTGCGGTTCCAGTACCGGTACGCATGCCGGATGGAACAAAACGTATGGATTTTCCTTTTCATTTTTTTTGAAACCCGAAACGGCACTAAAACGTCGCTCAAAAAATAAAACTTTTCTACGATCAAAATGACTACATTTTGGCAATAGGCCACAGGCCCTCTTCAGCCCAAGATCACCCAGGTTGCCTTCTTACCTGTGGAATCCTTGTTGCCAGTTTTGCAACGTCTTCTTGAGTCCTTCTGCGGATCCTTCTTGAAGGCTGCATCTTCCACCGGCGAATATCTTCTACTGGCAAGAAGAAACGAGATTTGGGTGGGTGATAAGCTTTTAACTTTTTTCTTTTGCAGTGAGTTCGGACATTAAAGGCTTCCCCTTTAGCCTTAAATAGAGGTAAGTACATGAATTTTGTTTTTTTGTGACAGTACTTTTTATATTATTTTATTACTTTGCTTTTTATGCTTTCCAAACAATGCAAATAGAATGAAATAATGGCATTCATTGCATTCAACGAATATCAACGATTAGTTTTGAAGTTTTATAATATTTTGTTCATTTTTAAATTTAATTTTAAATTTTCAGTCATATTTTTTAGTTTTTAATAGGTTTTTCGCTTTAGTTTCTCTAGAAATTTTTTTCAATTGTTTGATTTTGGGTTTCTAATAAAATTTTTATTTTAATTTTTGCTAGAACAATCTTCTTTGACTTTAGATCAATCTAGCTCCTAATAATGTCTGAGGCTACTAGTAATTCTAATACATAATTAGTAAATTTGTTGTTCATGGTAAACAAAAAACTGCCACTCCCTCTATGGGCTTATGTCACAAAAGATGAAATTCTTGCGGCTAGGGGTGGTGGAAATAGAGGATGGTTATGTAACTTTTGTCAGACGCATTTTACTGGTTCATATACTAGAGTAAAGGCTCACTTGCTACGAATTTCTGGTTTTGGAATTGAAAATTGTGCAAAGATGAATGCTGAATGCTTGGCCTAAATTCAAAAAATTGTTGCGTGTGCTGAAGAGTCAAGAAGACCAAGAAATGTTCCCCTTTCTCCTTCGTCCAATAGTCATAACAAATCAGTTGGATCATCACAAAATATTTTTCAGCCTGTATATAGTCAGGGAATTGGAAATAAAAGAAGGGCAAATAATCCTTTGGAGAGAGCTTTCAACACTGGAGCTAGAGAGCAGCTAAAGTCTGAAATTGCTAGGATGTTTTATTCAGCTGTTTTACCATTTTAATCTTGCACGCAATCCTTATTATATCAGTTCATATCAATTTGCTACAAATAATTCTATTGCTGGTTTTACTCCTCCTGGTTACAATTCCCTAAGAACAACATTGTTACAAAGAGAAAGAGCAAATGTTGAGAGGTTACTTGAACCAATTAAAGGGACTTGGAGTGAAAAGGGTATAAGTATAGTAACCGATGGATGGACAGATGCACAAAGGAGGCCAATGATTAATTTTATGGCTACTTCTGATGGGGGTCCAATATTTTTGAAGGCTATTGATGGTTCTAAAGAGTACAAAGATAGACATTACATAGCAGGCTTGATTAGATCCACAATTGACGATGTTGGACCAAAAAATGTTGTCCAAATTATCATTGATAATGCTCCTGTGTGTAAGGCAGCTGGCCTTCTTATTGAAAACGACTATCCTTGTATTTTTTGGACACCATGTGTGGTGCACACACTCAATCTAGCTCTAAAAAATATTTGCGTAACTAGGAACACGGAAAGGAATGAAGTTGTTTATGAGGAATGCCATTGGATCACTTTAGTCAGTGATGATGCTATATTTATTAGAAATTTTGTGATGAACCACTCTATGAGGCTAGCCATATTTAATGAATTTGTGACTTTAAAATTGCTTTGCATTGCCGAGACAAGGTTTGCTTCCACAATAGTCATGTTAAAGAGATTAAGACTCATCAAACATGGTCTCCAAAACATGGTTATTAGTGAGCAGGGGAACACCTATAGGGAGGATGATGTTGGAAAGGCAGCACATGTGAAAGCAATTATTCTCAATGATTCTTGGTGGGACAAGGTGGATTATATCCTTTCTTTCACAAGGCCTATTTGTGATATGCTTCGACTTTGTAATACTGATAAGTCTACACTTCATTTGATATATGATATGTGAGATTCAATGATTGAACAAGTGAAGGCTGAAATATTCAAGCATGAACGAATCGAAGATAGAGGGATATCATCCTTTAACGATGTGGTGTATGGAATCCTTATTGATCGATGGACAAAAAGTTGCACACCCTTACATTGTTTGGCACATTCACTAAATCCTAGGTAACTTCCTAATTTTTTTATTTAATTTTGTTTTTTCTAATTAAAATTTCTGCATTTGTCGTATTAATATTAGTTATATTTTCTTTTCTATTAAATAGGTCTTATAGTTAGCAATGGCTTGACAAAGTTCCAAATAGAGTTCCTCCACATAGAGATAATGAAATTTCTGTTGAGAGGCAAAAGTGCATAAGAAGAAATTTTACTGATCTTGATCAAAGAAGAGAGGTAACAAAGGAGTTTTCTAGATTCTTTGGAGAGCTGGAGGACTTTAGCCTTTATGATTCTATAGTAGATAGAGATCTTTTGGAGCCAAAAGAGTGTGGATAACTTATGGATCAGCAGCCCCATTACTCCAAGGCCTTGCTTTCAAGCTTCTTGGACAACCGTTCTCATCATCATGTTGTGAACGGAATTGGGGCACTTACTCTTTCATCCATTCTTTGAAGAGAAATAAGATTAATCCCAAGAGCTAAAGATTTAGTATATGTACATACAAATCTTCGTCTTTTATCTAGGAAGAGTGAAAAGTATAATAGTGGAAAGAGCAAGATGTTGGATCTTCCTGGGGATGAGTGGGTGCCATTTGATGGTGCTGAAGGTCTTGAGGTTGCAAACTTAGCCCTTGATGAACCGGAATTAGAGAATGAGTTATTATCTATAGATAATGAATAATTTAATTTTTATATCACTTTGATGTTTGATGAGATGATTTGTTTTATACTTGAATTGGGATTTTTGTTGAGGTGATTTAGCTTTGGATTATAAATGTTATGACTTATATCAAATATCAAATGAGATGTTTTATAATGTCTTATAATTATTTTATGATAGTTTTAAGTGCATTTCATATGTTTTGTGAGATGATATATATAATTATGTATTTATATGTTATGTCGTATCCTGTCATACCCGTATCTTAGTTTCTTTTAAAATGTCGTATCCCTGTATCGTACCTGTGTCGTATCCGATACCCGTACACGTATCCGTGCATCATAGCCAAAGATGCTGGCCATGTTATCTAACACTTTGTGGCCAATATCAGACAGGTCCAAGTTTGACAGCTTATTTGTAAAGAACATTATATACTTCAGTTTCCACTGTTACAGACACTGGAAATGGCCTGAAACTATTATCATCCAAATCTGCCATTGGTCTTATAAATGAAACATTTCATCCACTAAATGTGTCAAAAGATAAATGATTTAGAACCCGTATAATCTCTATTGAAATATAAAAAAGTGATATTTTTACTTTGACTTTAATCATTGAAGTACTGAAGTGAAACAAAGAAAAAAAAAATGGATATGCTAGAGAAGCAGATAAGGGCTAGTGTCCACACATTCTTCATTCTTGTGAGACACAGGCTCGAGCACCACTATTTATATTTTTCGTCTGAAACTATGGTTTAGAGTTGCTATCATAGTTGTTAATATCGTACTATTCTTGATACATATCGTATGTTATGTATCAAAAATCTTTCATTACACAACTATCGATGATATTATCACAAAAAGGAAGAAATATCGTTAGATGTATTGGTCAATAATCTGTGTATCAACGATAATTTTTTTGGTTTTGACTCTGAGACATGGGAGATGAAGTCTTGAAGGGAGTTTGAAGAATTGAAGGGGCTATTGTACCCACCTGAGCACACAGAAAAGAATCAGGGAGGAAAGGAATTGAAGGGATAAGATCAACCCATCTGAAGGTGCTGTGAAGAAGAGAAGGAGCCAAACTAGAAAACTCATCCGAGTTGAGAATTGAGAACCCGAGATGAACAAATGCAACTAAAGACAGCAAAACCCACTTGGAAAGACAGAGATGATGGGACATGAAGACATCAGGACAAGAACACAAATGGCTGATACAAACCTTGGGAGAACCACACCCCAAAAGCTAGCTATTAAGATGGGAGAGTCCAAGGCCATATAAACCCTACATCTGAATCCCATACTTCCGATGGATGTCAGCCTCTTTACCCTAGCGCTCGCTGGTCAGCCTGCCACGTAGGCGACGTCCACGTGGGCGGAGGATCATGCTCTGATACCAATTGATACGAACCTTGGGAGAACCACACCATAAAAGCTAGCTATTAAGGTGGGAGAGCCCAAGGCCATATAAACCTCATATTTGAATCTCATACTTCCGATGTGGGACTCAATTCTCCTACCTTGCAATTGGATCCTAACACACTTGCAACCAACACATTGTTTAATGTCCAAATGCATGAAATATAAGGACCAAGAAAAAGAAGGCAAGAACAATCTCAGAGCTCAAGTACATCAATTTGTAAAAATTCTGATAAGGTATATGCAATATTTCACAAGTGGCATTTAGTTTCTCTAAGGGTCAATATCATCCTTGTAAAGAAGTTGATGGTGCAATTTGCTGCAGGAGTGGGATTCCCACATTGGCTACGAGAGAGACATAAAACTCCCATTTCAAGTAGAGGCTCTCCCCGCTTAACAACCTGACTTTTAAGAGTGGGCTCTCCTCTACATCAAATTTTAAGCATATTTTCTTAGGTTTTACGAATTGGGAGTATTTTCATAATCTTGAAATTCATGGTCGTACTAGAATTGAGAAAAGTGGTTCCTACAAAATAAAAAAATATTTTTATGTATTTTTATTTCATAATATAATTTTGTCAGTTTTAGTTTAATTTCAGAATCAAAATCCTAATAGACCAAAGAAAAAAGAACTCAAATATACAAACTGTTTAATTCAGTACGGACTAAAATATTGAGAATAGATGGGCAAATCCCCACTTCTCTGATAACTGTACTCTTGCTACAATACCAAAGGAACTCAGGTATTAATATGACCTACCAAGTTTTTACTTCCGCTTTTCCATCCATCATTAGATTTTTGCAATCCTCCAACCAGACTCCAACTTCAGAAATGAATAGAAGATTACGAATCAAACCATGATACTCCAACTATTGACCTACACAATAACTCATAAAAGCCATGAAGTTACCATTCTTGCCTTTCAAAGGTTTGGAACAGCAATCCCATGCCCCTAATTCCCACAAATCTCAACCTACCTGTTCTTGCAGCATTTGAAAACCTTGAATGAACCTCAACCCATCCGGAGGAGGGGAAAAAACGCAAAATGTTCTTGCCTCATTTCATTCAGAGAACAACATACAACTCCAACTTCTCGACCAAATTGACATGAAGATCAATCTAAAAACCCTTTCCAAAGAAAAGGACACCCAAACTACCACCCCTTCTACTCCAAATATAAAGATGATGTAGAAAGAATCCTTTCCAAATTTACACCAAAACAACCAATTTCTAATAAGTCAAACAGCACACCTCCTATCATTTAGCACAGGTTTTCTCTCTACAAAACAGAAGAGCCAAAAATAACTACAAGAGAAAAATTAACGTTTTGTGCAATTACTAAGTGCAATCAAGGCACAAGCATTCAGCTTGTCAACTAACATATTCCATCTTACTTAAACACAGATCTAAGAAGCAATTGCCAAGCACCCCAAGAAAATTCTATCATCAACAGAAGAAAAACGGGAGGGAAAAAATACAAGGAGTGACAAAAAGGATGCCTGATCAATGCAGTAGCTCCAAATCATAAAGTTATCAGAAAATCTAGAATCAGTGATCAAATAATTCTAACGAGAAAACTACTTTAAAAAGCTTCACTGTCATGAAATACTCAGAATAAAGTCACACAGTGCCACAAATCATAAACCGCAGAAAAAAATATTAACCTTGTAAATGACATAATTAATGAGACGCTCAACCAGTTTCCGAGTTTCAGAAGGGTACAACTCTGTGAAGAACATAGTCTGCAAGTGGAAACAGGGACCACAAACAATAAGGACAATATTAACTGATAAAAGAAAAAACCATCTATACTATCATGGACAAAATCAGAAATGCCCTTGCCTACTAGATTATTAAGAAAGTCGAGGAAGAGAGCAATAGAGGCATAAAATAAACAGTGTCTACAGCATGTCACTACCCTTTCACCAACAAGATCAGGAACTTCATTATCTTAATCTTCTATCAAACGAACCCCCCCCCCCCCCCGGGGAAAAAAAAAGGCAAGGGTAAATCACAGTCAAGCACTTGGACATTCCACTTTAAAGCTACTTATATCATCCTCTCTCATTTTCTTTATAAATGAAGAAATTCATCAAGACAAAGAGAAGAAAAGTACAAGGAATATGGAGGATAAGGGATCCCTCCAAAGGGGAAAAGGGAAAATAAAACAGCTACGAAAAAGAGAAAACATCAATGAAGCAAAGCTGCCCAATCCTTTTGCATATCTGTCAAGCAAAGACCCTTAAAAAACCACGAGCTTTACGCCAAATTGAAGTCAATGACCTAACCGTATCCCATATCAGCTGCTAAGCCAATGAAACTGTTAGACCCCCCACGGTTATGGTGTATGTTAGGAGGAATAGGAAGGGTAGCAAGGGAAGAATAGAGACTCAAGACAATTGAGTACATTGTGAGTGGGCAGAATGGGGATTTGGGTTCTAACAACCTGTCCTACGTGGCAAAGTGGTGGAAAGCAAGGGAGAAACGGTTAGGAGGAAAGCATATAAGAAAGGAAAGGGGGAGGGAGAAGGATATCCAGTCATTGAGCAAGGAGGGGCCTTTGGGCAGGGAGGAAGCAGACCCCTCGAAGAGTCTGCATCTTTATCTTTCTCTTTCTCTTTTTCTTTTTCTTTTTTTCTTTTTTTTTTGTTTCTGTGAGAGTGAGAGGTTCAGTTCAGTTCTGTAAGTTCTGCTCCTATAATTAGGAATTACTCCCATTTTTCTATAATCAAATATCTGGGTTCCTATCATAAACATCCTTAAAAACATGAGAGTTACGCTCCAACCAAATGCACCAAATAATTTTAAGAACACAGCTACACTATAGCACCCATTTAATTTACATTGTGTTTGTTTTTCCAGGGAATTTTACACATCTCTAGCTGAGCCACCAGCAAAAAAGTGATAGGAAAAGGCCTTATATAGTTCTGTATCTCAACAACTATGCCAGGGAAGTTGAACAAACACAATCTTAAAGACCAATAAAGCCACCTGTCTTTGAAAAATTAAAAATAAACAAGAAGAAAAAATCCAATTCCACTATAACTTTCATATGCACTGACCTATAAACTTCCAAAATGTCTCTTACATGACCCGCTATGTTAAAATACCATGGCATCTCTTTACAAGCTTACATAAATGGTAAACCTGGTTCTTTTTTTCCTTTTTACCTTTCCTTGGGCAAGGGAGGGGGTTTAAATAAGAAGCCACTGTAAAGTTGCTTCTTAGTAGTAGCTTCAATCACTTATAGAAACTGCTAACTCAAAAGTCAATCACATAACATTAGTGGATCATACAGAACTTTTAAGTGACGTGAACTGTGTGATCAAAAGTTATACATCTCTCTTCACCATGTTACTACATCCATATTATATTCTATTATATTATTCTACACATCTTCTGGCAGAACCCAGAAGTAAGAACATATGAACCACCATAGATCAACTTCATACTTAAGCATAATCCATGACTACTTAATATTAGTAACTACTGTTCAATGCAATAAACTCACCTTGAGACAAAGATTGAGAAGGATAAATACATTGATCAAGCAATTTGCCAGTAGCCCTATGGTGGTGTACGAACCCAAAGGCAACTCAATGTCATGGTTGGCATTGTCCAAGTGAGTAAAATTCCAACCAATTAATTCATCTGATTTAAGTTTATCTAATGACAACTCTGTGCAAAACTGTAGACCCACAAAGCTTAACACCGTAGAAACCGACGAAATTGCTATAAACCTCAAAGCCATTAGTAATAATTTCAGCCTCTCTACCAACACCAATCTCCTGGATTTTCATCTGACTTAAATTATTGCATCCCTTTGCCCATCATGAATATGGTTCAGAATCCAAAGGCACCAGAGGGCAAAGTATATAAGTCAGCTTAAAACGCCACCACTATTTGGCCATCGATTTACGATGATAGGTCTCCAAGATGGAAAAAAGGACACCCTGTCAGAGAAAGAAAGAATAAGTAATTAGTTAAAATGATAAAATAATCAGTAAAAAATATTTCAACACAAAAAACCTTCAACCCAGAGATGCTCATCCTGCAACTTCCTTCCCAGAAGACACTTTACACAACAAAATAAAACCAAAAAAAAAAAAAAAGGCAATTTCCAATTTGCAACCACTAAATCAAATGCAGCCATCATAGTAAGTAAGTACATGTGAATTTGCATTTTCCATGAAAAAATATCAATACCCAAAATTGAACATGAATTTACAAAATTGATACAATCCACCCATGAAAGTAAAAGGAGAAATCTTTACTTATTCAGTTCCAAAATAGACAAAACCAAAGAAATTGGGCACCAAAAGATTGAAAATTTGAAAGGAGAAAAAAGTGAGAAAAACAACGAAACTGGCATCAATCGCATGTTCAAAGGGAAATTGAGGAAAAATCTTGACATAAATAAATGCATTACGATAATTCAGCAAAAAGACAAAAAAAAAATGAATAGAACCCGATTCTATGATCTAGGACGAGGGCATGGTAGCGTGGTGTGGGGTTTGTGCAATTACCGTTGGCATCAGAATATAGAAAGAGAGGGGGAAAGAATTTAGGCAGAGACATAAAAGAGAGAAGTACACGAGAGAGACAGAAATACTTGATGGATCGTGTCGATTAATGTTCTTAAGATCTATGACGTAATAAAAATAATTTATATATAAATATATAATAATATAGAATATATAAAAATATTTATGGAGTGTAAAAATAAGTTTTTTAGGTTGATTTAATCGGATGAATAGGTAGTTTAATTAAATTTTGGCTTTTTTCATTGATCCAAAATCTAGTATGATTATAAATTAGGTTATTAGATAAAAGTATAATCGTTTAAATACTCAATTCACAATAAGATTAGTCAAACTATTTGGTTTGATCCAATTCTATCAACATTTGTGTTGATATTTTATAAAAAAAAAATGTTTTAGTAATGTAACTAAAAAGACTATTATTAATTGAATTTTATTTTCATTCACTTTATGAAAAAATTTAGGGAGAATTAATCTTTAGGATCATTAATAAAGTATATTTAATCTTAAGAAATATAAAAAGTTAAAATTATTAAGAATGATCATTCAAAATTTATTTAGGAAGAATAACCATTAAATCTCAAATAATAGATAAAAATACCCTTAGGCTGGGTTTGGATAAATCATTTGAAGAGAGAAATGTAATTTTTAAGAGGATTTTGTGAAAATATGTTTGCCCTAATGGTTTATTGTATTATGTTTTGATGATGACAAATACATTACAAAAAGGATTACAAATATGCTACATATGTGCGTGATGAGCTATATTGGATAATGCATGGTTATATATTATCTTGTTGTTCCTATTATAAGAATCATGCATTAAGTTTTGTGTAGCATCATTGATAGATATATCCAATGTACTTGATAAGTGATATAATTAATTATTGGATATGTGTCTATATGTGAATCATATATGCATGAAGAACTTTATAAAGTTATATACATGTGAATCATGCATATTTAGTTATTGAGTTATGGATTTGGACTAACCATGGTTTTCAAGTGAGTTATGCTGTGTAGGATAATCCAAGTATCAAGAGTGAGCATTGGAATAAGAAAGTGAAAGATCCTATTTATGCTCAACTCAAGAAGAACGAGAATGAAGAGATGAACCAAGCATTTAGAAGATTTGAAAAGAAGAAATCTTAGAAGCTTGAAGTGCATCAAGAAGCTTATAGACTCAAAAGGGTATACTTTCTCTTATAGGCTATTCTCCTTTGTAAGGATAGAGGTTTTACATGAAGAGAGCTCAAATATCCTTATTCAATCTTGACAAATGTTTTTAACATGATAAAATGCCCAACAAATAAGTTTTGAGAAGTTAGTCTTGGTAGTATTTCAAAACTATGAAAAATAGTCAAATCTGAGTTTTGAAAGCTGACCTATGGTCACCATTTTTATCATAACTCTCAAAATACTTTGAGTTTTGATCTGAAATTTATCTCATATGAAAGTAGACTCAAAGAGCTTTCCAACGCATGGTCATTTGCTTAATTTGGATAAGAAACAAAGAAGTTATGACATTTTTAAGAAGACTACTTTCTGGATAGGAATTGTAGTCGACTACACAAGACTTGTAGTCGACTACAAGACCTTGAAAAACTGACATATGATCACTATTTTTATCATAAATTTTAAAATACTTTGAGTTTTGATCTGAAACTTGTTTCATATGAAAGTAGACTCAAAGAGCTTTCCAACGCATGGTCATTTGCTTAAATTGGTTAAGAAACCAAGAAGTTATTATCATTTCAAAACGACTACTTTCCCGAGTGGAATTGTAGTCGACTACACAAGACTTGTAGTCGACTACAAGACCACCAGAAATGGATTGTAGTCGACTACAAGACCTTGTAGTCGACTACAAAGTGTCAGAAATCAAATCTATTTTCCAGAGATGACTGGTAGTCGACTACAAGGTATCTGCAGTCGACTACAAAGTGTTAAAACTCGAAAACTACATTCCAGGAATGGATTGTAGTTGACTATAAGGTTGTGTAGTCGACTACATAGTGTTAAAATTCAAAACCTACATTCCAGAGAGGAATCGTAGTCGACTACAAGTTATCTGTAGTCGACTACAACGTGCCAGAAATGCTTGTAACGGCTATAAACGGCTAGATTTCGAAATTAATCATTCCTAAACACCACCAACGGCTATTTTATCACTTGGGCTATTAATATATGCTAAGATTGAAGCATTAACAAGTTGATGAACACCCATTTGCAAATCATTATGAGGATTTGATCATTTTCTATCAAAATCAACATTTGAGCTCTTCATTTTCATAATCCCTCTATCCATTAGTTCTTCAAGTTGTATTATCTACTCTTTGAGAGAGTTTATCATTTTCTATCAATCATCTATACTTGTAAGAGGGTGGATAATCCCTTAAGAGAGTTCAAGGGTAGACTTCCCTTGAAGAGAAAAGAAAGAGGCTCAAGCATAAGGGTGGAGGATCCCAAAGTGTGAAGAGTGCTCTGTTTTTGTAAAGGTTTCTCAAGCACCTAAGTTACAAGCTTGAAGAATAGTGGAAACCTCAAGTGGATGATCTTGGGGCTGGATGTAGATCACAAGAAGTGATTGAACCAGTAAAATATTGTTTGCACTCTCTTATCCCTCACTCTCTTTACATTATAGCAATTTACATTTAACTACTTATTTGTTGAGCTCTCATGATAGCTATAATTATTGATCTACTGCATATCTTGTGATATTTCTACTTAGATCATTAGAACTTGATATATATCTTGTTTGCTTGATTTATATATATATATATATATATATATATATCTAAGCTATACTCAAGGTATCTACATTGATTGACAAATCTTCATACAAGTAAGGCATTCATTTAAAACTCAATTTGCTCACAGAAGCAAATTGTAGTCTACTACAAGAAAAGTGTAGTCTACTACAAGACTACTAGAAACTCAACATTAGTGTTTTATTTGTTGATCTTGCAAAACCACTTTCAGGGATTTATTGTAGTTGACTACACACTACTTGCAGTCTACTACAAGGTTTCAACCAAGTGATTTTCTATCTTGGTTTATTTCTCACTAGTCTCAAATTAATCACACTATAATTTACATTGTTCAATATACTTATATGTGATTGATATTATGCATTATATGAATTGTTAATAATATGAAAGCATGAATTGTTGTGAAATATATTTATTCCGCTGCATGTATTGATTGGGTGCATCAAAATGCACAATTGCACAAAGTTGAAATAAAATTTGTGATCACCCAATTCACCCCCCTCTTGTGTGATGGTTGCCCTTGGCTAACAGATTTAAAATACTATACATTAAAATAATTAGTTTGGATACTTTATAAAAAAATTTAAAAAATTCTCAGTATTTTAATAGGGTATATTTTTTTACCCAAAATCAAGGAATTTAAAATCACACCTAAAGAGGTGGAATTTCTAAAATCCTTGTCTAACCCTTGCTCTCGCATAACACGCACTCTCTCGCACGACACTCTTGCAGGTCTCTCTCTTCTTCTCTCCCAAGAGAAACCCTAGCTTCTGTCAATGGCTTCTCAACCTCCATAGCTCGATCTACTCTAGGTTTGAAAATCTCTTCTTCATCACAATTTTGTTGAATTTTCTTCTTGGTTTTTCGTTTTTGATTGTTTCTGCACCAATTATCACATGTTAACATCTTCGCTGCTTGCAGATGTTGGCTTCGACTCACTGAGTAAGCTCAGGAAGCAAAGAGGAACAAAGTTGGCAGAGAACAAAGTGGTAACTTGCAAATCCCATTTGTTACTTAATTATTCTTCGAGATTGAACTTTGTACTATTCTATTTGATGATTAAACCCCAATTTTGTGTATTATCTTGGATTGATGGTTGTAAACCATGTGAGGTGTTTAATGTTTTGTATGGGTTTAGTTGAATTGTGAGCAAACTATTTGATGAAATGCCTGAACAAAGATTCTTTTCTGACATGTTGGTGATTTAGGCAACTTATTGATTTAATTTCTTGCTTCATGCTTGCCCAATTGACAATGATTATCAATGTGTTTTATTTCCATTTTTCAAACTATACTAGGTGTTGTGTATTTTTCTGTGTTTTGGAAACATTTGAGATAGAGCTGTTAGAATAATGGGACATGGTTTAGAAGTCTGTGATGGACCAAGGATAATGTTTGATGTTTTGAACTGTGAGGGAAAGGTTACAAAAAAGGGTGTGGCCGTTGGACTTGATGGCTGAAGTTACTTGGAAATTTCAAATCTGTTGGGACAAGTTTTCAAGTGGTGCTGGAAATTGGTTTTCATTTGCTCTGCACCAAAATCCCAATGCTGAGTAAATTACATGGGAGAAAAGTTTAGAGCCAAGTTTGTGTATGAGAATTTAGATTCTATATTGAATAAGTCTTGTTCCAAACCAAGTCAACTGCACTAGTTGTTAGGAACACTGAATCTTGGGGACAAGCAGGGATAGGTACAAGGAAACTTACTCATATGGATAGTAGTAGATCTTGAGACTCAGTCTGTTATTGTTGTGAAGGATGTACTAATGTATGCTATGTTTGTATTAGATTGTATCCAATAGCAAATTTCTCTGCTGTCTTTTTCAATAGGAAAATAGAAGTTTATTCTCTCCAACACTCATTGGCGTTTGAGGAACAGGTCTATAATAGGGGACAAAGATTTGTCAAGTGATTAGAGAAATAAAAATGGAGAAATAAATATAGTGCTAGTAAGCAAATTAATAGTATTAGATTCAAAAGAGTCAAGAATGTGCAAAAAGTCTTTTCAAAAGCAACAGATGTAATTACCAATAAGTCACAACAATTTAATAAAGCACTGTCGACATACCTTCTGTCTCCAATGACACTTGGGCTAGCCCAGACCCCGAATAAGGAAGCAATTTCTATTTTTTCTTCTTGCATCATGAAGACAGGTAGCCCTTTTCCACACAAAAGCTCATCAAGTTCAAGCTTCTCTAATACTAGCATTGCAAAAATTAACATCCTTCCACAAGCAAAATATTTCTCAATAATCAAACAGACAAACCAAACTGATATGCTGCAACTTGTGCAACTTCTGGAATAGCAACTAGTATTAATGGACTCAGTGTCGGGACCTACAAAGTAGACAAGATGAGAATTTTATTCAACCAATGCTTCATAATTCCTTGTACCTACAGACAAAACATAATTTGAAAAAAGCATCTTCATGTGCATTACTACTATGCATAGTAGTCAGAAAACAAAGGCAAATATTTAAAGTGTGCATTGGAGAGACAGAAAGATTGAGCCTTCTATCCAGTGGTCTCCAAAGCCATCAACCGTGTCTCTCAGTGGCAGCCCCTCCAGCATAAAATTGAGCCAAGGTAGAGAACTTTTTATCTGCCTCTCTCTCTCTCTTTCTCTGTGGACTTTCACAGCTTTCTGTCCTTTCTTTCTCTATCACCCTTGCAGTGTCCATCATATTTTGGACTAGTTTTACTCTTGGTCATACTTATTTTATTGAATTTTTGTCATTTGCTTTTATGTTATGATTTATGACTATATAGATATTTTGATTAGAAGATAAGTAAGTTGTTGATATTGTTTCTATAACTTGTCTTTGAAGTATTTCATCAGAACAAAAAGCCATAGATAGATCTTAAAACACATATATTCCTAATTCTTCTTCTTTATAAATATCAACTTAGCTACCCACTAATTAGCCTTTGTTGACAAGAAAGCCTTTTTTTGTAAGTCTCTCTCAGATTATTACTATATATACCCAGATAACAGAATTAGGGAATTTTCTTTTTAGGCTCCCCAAAATGAAGGGCTCAAATCACCAATACCCATTAAACTCTGTTTCCAAGCTTTTCAAGGCTCAACTCCACTTTGTACATTTTCTTTCCTATATCCTCATTTTGGGCTTTGGTGTAACCCTTGGAATCATAATCAGTTTTTATCTTAAGAACTGCGCCTTTAGACTAAAATTCACTCAGTTGTCACTATCTACCTTACTGCAAACCCCATCGTTGCCACCACCAACTACAAGACCAGAAGTATCCAATCACAATCATGTAGGATTGAAAGAGTTCCTTAAGCTTGGGTAGTGCTGATGGTAATTACCGCACGACTATTTGAGCCTTTGCTTGGGTAGTGGAAGGTTTTGAAGTTTCTGTAAATGCATTTGTTGTTTCTAGATGTTGCTATCTTGATCAAGTTATGTTTATGAAACTTTTTGCTCCACCTAGTTTTCATTCTTACCAAACAGGATTACAAATTATATTATGTGTAAGTTATAAGTGTGTTAACTTGGAATAGCTAATTAATCTAGGTCCACTGGTTATGAAGTGAAATTGCATATGAAACAACACATATGATTGTTAATAGATGTAGCCATGTAATGTGCTGTTTTTGGTTTGCTTAAGCAAAAATAAAAATATTTTATTAATTTTATTTGTTATTGATGTTGTGTTATATGTTGTGGATTGTGAAGAAATGGACACTAGTGCAGTTGATACCTCAATTACTTCAAGAAAACGTAAAAGAAATGAAGAAGAGGCTGAATTTGAGAAGAAAATAAAAATCATTGTTGCTAGTGTCATTGCTATGCTTATGGGTGCAATAGCTTGGTATCATGACAAGTATTTTGTTAAAGAACCAGCCCATAATTGGGAATTGGAAAGACGCAGTTTCCTTAATCGTCTATATAGGGGAGCAGAAAAAGATTGCATTGAACAACTAAGGGTCAGTAAACGAGCCTTTTTTAAGCTTTGTAAAATTTTAGAAGAGAATGGGGGATTAGTACGAACAAGAAATGTCCCTATAACTGAAGCTGTGACAATGTTTCTACATATCCTTGCTCACAACCTAAAGTACAGAGTAGTGCAGTTTAGTTATTGCAGATCTAAAGAAACTATAAGTAAGCAATTCAATAATGTCTTGCGAGCTATAATGAAAGTGAGCAAGGAATATTTGAAGTTTCATGAATATAATCGAGAGGGCTCAGAGGCAAACAAATGGAGGTGGTTTGAGGTAAGTTTATCAATTGTTTAGCTTAAATACCTCAATTATAAGACATATTTAGGAAAGACAACTTATTTATGATTTTTCATTGTTTTAGAATTGTGTAGGAGCACTTGATGGGACACATATTCCGGTAACTGTTTCTGCTGAAGATAGGCCTAAATATCGTGATAGAAAGGGTGACATCTTTACAAATGTGTTAGGAGTTTGTGGTCCAGATTTAAGGTTCATATGTGTTACTAGGGTGGGAAGGGTCGGCAGCAGATTCTCGAGTATTGCGAGATGCCTTACGTCGTCGAAACGGCCTCCAAATTCCAAATGGTAATATCATAACTATAATGATAATGTATTTAATATATCAAATACAAAAATATGATTTTTTTTAAATCATTGTAGGTAAATACTTTCTTGTGGATGCGGGATATACTAATGGCCCAGGTTTTTTAGCACCTTATCGAGGGACTAGATATCACCTCAATGAGTGGATTGGAAACACCCCTCAAAATTACTAGGAGTTATTTAATCGTCGTCATGCAAGTGCAAGGAATACAATTGAAAGATCATTTGGAATATTGAAAAAAAGATGGAGTATATTAAGAACTCCATCATTTTTTGATATAAAAACACAAGTAAGAATTATTAATGCTTGTTTCATATTGCATAATTTTATAAGAAATGAGCGACAAAGTGATCCAATTTTAGAGGTCCAAGACTTGGAGCTTTTATCTGTTGTTGATGAAGAGTTAACCAATCAACAAAGAAGGGAAAGAGTTGCAAATAACACCACAGAAGAGGTCACATGTGTTCAAGTCACTGATGAGTGGACAACGTTTCGAGACACTTTGGCAATGGATATGTTTGCTGATTATCAAGTTAGAAGAAATTTTGCTTAGGGATAGTTTTTGTAGTGGCTTTTGGCTTTTGTTCTTTTTTATATTTAATTTACTCAACATCCTTGTTTTATGTTATTTGTAATTGAGATTCCATAGTACAATTGAAGTTTAGTTCTTTACTTGCTGAATTGATAGCTTGAATGGTGATAGCAATATTATTTTTATTTGCAAAGCAGAATTATCCACTTGTCTATACTGAAGAAATATTGAAAGAAGGCTGATTATTATATACTACATAGATGGTGCAATGTTTGTAGAATGTTGATTATTATTTATTGCATAGATGGTACAATGTTTGTAGAATGTTAATTGTTGCATTTTGAATTTATGCTGCATATTTTCTTTGGTGGAATGAAAAGATATGCATTTAACTCATTAGGTGCTGCATACTTCTCTTATGGGAATGATCAATCAATTTGAGACACTTATGTTAACTTTGTATTAGGCTTCATTAGATGTTTATTGTGCCCAATATTAGTATTTTAGATGAGTTTAATGTTGTTGGGCTTCATTGGGTTTTAATGTAAATATTGGATAATTTTTGGATTTTGATGCATTTTGACCTTTCTTCCTTGGTTAGGCCATAACTTGGGACTCGGTGATCCAATTGAGGTGATCTTGGTGTCTTTGGAAAGCTAAGACAAGGATCTACAAGTTTCATGAAGAACTCAAGAGCTGGATCGGACTTCTAAGGGCCCAAAATAGCCTTGCAATACAGAGTGAGTTTGCTGTCACGGAACCATCTGGGCAGTATGCACATATTGGACTATATAGTGGGTTATAGGCCTCCTCTTGGGCTGAAACTTGGTCATTTGAAAGATAAGACCCATATCTCCAACTTCACTGAAGACCATTTTGTCAATAGATGTCGTTTTAGGCATGCTTCTGAAGCTACAAGTTGGTCTGAATTTGGAAACACGTTCTTCCAACCTAACTTGAGGTAGGTGCAGTGTTTTTGTCATTTATGGAGTTCTAAAAGTCCAAATGACATGATTCAAATTGGAGATTTTCAAGGAGACAACTGACTACAACTTTCATGAAGACATCCAAGCCAAAATGCACCGTCTAGGTGATGAATTTGAAGCCAGAAGTCGGATAAGAGTTGTTGACTAAAAGCCACCAACCATACACCAACCCACCTACCATGCACCAACCCACCAACCATGCATCAAGCTTCCATTTTTGACAATTTTCATATTCTTATAGCTTGTATTCAGATTATGTACATGTACAAATTGGCTTCTAGGATTAGTATAAATAGACCCAACCTCTTTGTATTAGATGAATTCAATTTTGAAGTAAGTTTGAAGAAAGTTTGAGTATTTGTGAGAGTTTTCTTTCTCTTCTTCTTCATTCTCTTTAGAATTTCGTTTTTGTTCTTTTATTTCTGAGTTCTTCCTTCCCATCCATGGAAGGCTAGGCTCTCATAATCAATCCAAGGGATTAGCCATCTTGATGTTTAATTTGGAGATCTTGTTTTACTTGTTCATATTGCTTAATTGTTATTCAAGTTTCTCTTCTTCCTCTTTTAATTTTGATCTAGATTGAATTGCTTAATTTGATTTGGATGTTTATGTGATAATAGCTTTATTATCATGTATTCAAGAGGATCACATAGAATAAACAATTTATTAAAGCTTTTTGATGGATTGTTTAGCTTGGTTAAATTCTAGATCTTAAGTTAATCTATGTTGGATGGTGCTTACTTTATCTAACCTTGGTTAATCAAATCCTAGATGCTTATCTAGTAGAGAATTCTTGGATCATGTTAAGGCTTCTTGATATGATCTAAGGCCAAGAACACGGTTAGCAATTAAGTGAATTCCTTGTGATCAATGATGAGTTAAACTCAAGATCGGTAAATTTCCTTGGATTGGTTGCTTCTTTATATTTGTTTACAACTTTAATTCTTGTACTTTTGTCAATCTTGTTAATCATCATCAAAACTCCCCTTTTAATTATCTTGATTTGATTAAATCTTTGTTCTTGTTGGATCATTGAGAGACGATTCGGTTCATGCTCTATACTACAAATTAGTTTGCGAACTGGTAATTTTTATTATTTGACGGGGTCTCGACAACCTCTTGTCAGGGAACTAGTTGGTTTTGGTTAGCAATATTTGGTTAGCAATATGCTTATGATGATTTGCACTTTATTAGGTGGTCATACATTGACGTCTATGGAGTCATCCAAAGGAAGGCCAATGCTAACTCAAGGAAAGAACAAGACAAAGGGAAAAAGAAAGGTAATAGAAAGCAGCAATGAGGACAAGAAAGATGATACAAGGAGTTACTTTACGTGGAATTTGGAAATGGAGCGTGTATTGGCTAATGTACTTAGAGATCAATGAAATTTGGGCAACAAGAGCGATGGAGCTTGGAAAACAGTGGCATACAACACTACAACTTCTATTCTATTTACTCGTTTCAAAGTCCAGCTTGTTGGAGAAAATGTCAAAAACCGTATTAAACTTTTGATAACATGGTATGGCATTGTTAGTGACATTCTTAGTCAAAGTGGATTTGATTGGGATGGCACAAGATACATGATTACGGTTAATAATGAAAATGCATGGAATGAGTATGTCAAAGTAAGTTTTATTATTCTTTTTTAATGTTATAATTATTCAATGCAATTGTAAGTAATGTTTTTGTGCTATTATTAACATGTTTCTTTTTATTTTCAAGTCATATGAAGATGCTAAACGATTCTGGTTTAAGGTGATTCCAAATTGGGATGACATAGTAGATCTATGTGCAAAAGATAGAGCCACTGGAAATGGTGCTGAGACTGTTATTGATGCTGATGAAGTTATGAGCAAAGAAGCAACTGAAGAGGAACTGGGCTTAGAGGCTGCTAGTGCTACTCTTGGTTTAGAAGAACCAAGTTCTGGTATAAAGAAAAGGGGACAATCTTCAACTTCTGTTAGCATACAATCCCAAAGGAGAAAAATTGGAGAAAGAGATGGAATAGTTGCTTCAGTGAGAGAAGTGGCTGAATCTTTGAAGTTGTTTTTGGAAGCAACTCTAAAGAAGACAGACGAAAAAGATGTTCAAGAAGTGTTGAATGAGTTAGAAAAAATACCAGATCTTGATCACCCAAAATGGCTTAAAGCTGTGAATTGGCTGACACAAAATCCAAGTCAATTAGTGGTTGTGAGAGCTCTTCCAATTGATAAGAAGAAGGATTACATCTTGGCCTTCATGTCTTAATATAGTTAGTTTAGTTAACTATCTTGATGTGTTAGACTTTTTTAATGAATCACTAGGTTGGGTGTTAGATTTGACCTTTTCATATATAGTTTTAAATGTTGGGTTAAGACTATGACTAGACAATACTTGTGTTCATACTTAACATGTATGAGTTAGATTGACTTAAATATGCTTTCAAATTGATAATTCAACATTTGCTACTCTTCTCTTTAAATGGTTCACTTTGCAAGTTTGAAATATACCTCTCATTCCTTTGTGACATTGATGGTTAACACAATCTCATCTCTTACATTTATAATTGCAGTTGCACTCAAGTGAGTAGCTGAAATTGATGATATTTTTTCTGAAATTATCATAGTCCTACTACAAAACAAGAGTTCTATTTTTTTTCATGATTCTTTTATATAGGATGGAGACTGTTGATGTTAAGAACCCTTGTGGGCTAGCTAAAGTCTTTTGAATTGTATTATCATTGGTTGGTACTTTGATAATAATTTTGTGTAAAGGACATGCAATACAAAGCTTACAGGGTGCCCTATTCCATATCAAAGACTTGGATGCAGTCAATTTTTTGGATATATGTATTTATATATATATGTATATATATATAAGGACTTTTATTTTTATGTAATTATATTTTTATTTTATATTTTATAATAAAAATACTTTTACCAAATTTAATTATCCAAACAGGGAATTTCGTAAATTAATGGAATTTAATTTCTTTGATTATCCAAACAAAAAATTTTACAAATGAAGGGAATTTAATTGAAGCAATTAAATTCCATTGCATTTCAAATTCCTTAGAATTTTAAAATTCTTCATCCAAACACACGGTAAGTGTTAGTTGAAAAGTAAGATAACGCAATGAGAGGGAAGAAAAACTTACACCAGAGATTTATACTAATTCGCTCTCATAAACCGAGAGCTATGTCCAGTCTCTTCTACTTGAAGGATTTTCAACTAAACTTTTTCAGTTTACAAGTATTCTTCACTCTGTCTCTTCAGGCTTTCAACCAAGCATTCTTTTACAGACAAATCTCTTTAGGCTCAACAACAAGTATTCTTTTATATACAAACCTCTTCAGGCTTATCAACAATGAAAGTAAAAGGAGTGTTTTGATAAACTTGAGAATAACTCACTAACAGTGAGGATAAACAATCGATTCAAGGATCAACTCTATATAATAGTAAAAATGAAAGAATATGAAACAGATTAAATCTTTGAATGTTTTCTCATGTTCTTTTGATGTTTTTCTCTATTTTCTACCTTTGAATCTTCAAAGACTTTGGTATTTATAGGCATTTGATCTTTAAATAGTCTTCATAAGCTCTTTCGTCCAACGACAATATTTATTATCGTTCTGAGTAGCATTAAATGCACAAAGCTGATAACGTGTTGATCTTTTTCTGAAAAGTAGGATTGGTTATCAACGCTTGCGAGGAATTTGATATCTTAGTTTTAACTCTTCTGAATACGCAGAAAGTTCCTCATTTTGCGATCCTTGTAGTTGTTAGGAGTGTCAACTCTAGCGTACAAAGTTGATTTTGAAATATGCTAAGAAAAAGTATCTCTTGTTTTGCTCTACTTTACCTTAAATGTACAAATATGATCATGGCAAACATATTTCACTTGATCTATCTTACTTTTCAATAAGGGGGAGCTTAACTTATTTTTTAAATACCTTATAACTTCCCTTACTTAAACTTTTGGTTTATAATGATTCTTTATTCTTAGCATCTCAAACATCATGCTTGTTTATTCTTGTTAACTTTGAATATATGCTTGACTTATTCTTGTTAACTTTGAATATATGCATGGTTATGTTAAAATAATATATAATTGACATATTTATGATATGCCTATTTTGAGGGGGAGTTTAGCTCTTAACTTGTCATTATATCTCTTGGCTTACATCTTTGCTTGACATAAAGTGATTCAGTGCTAATACTTTCAACATGTAAATGAAGATCCTCTCTTATTCTCTTTTACACTATCAATGAAAGAAGGTAAATATTCACCACTTCTTTATCCTTTGTTTCTTTCATTGAGGAATGTTTGATATATGGCAAGGTATATGATCTTTTACTTTGAAAAACTTTAATACCATGTCCATATTGACTTATTTGTGACATTCATCTGAAATAAACAGATAAAATACAAGAATGGAGTTGAATTGTGTTTCTTAACATTTTAAAAAAACTTTTCATAAAACAGTTCTTGGAATAAAAGTTTCGCAACATAAGCAAAGAAAATAGACAAAATGAAAACTCTTTACAATCCGTTGGAGAAAAAGAGAGTTTTACAAAAAAATCTTTGGACGCAAGTTAAAAACTTATGTTTTCAAAAATAGTTTGCTAAGAACAACAATTGCAATCCTCAAATATTAATTGAGAAATAAAATAACATGAGAGAAAAGAAAATCTTACACCAGAGATTTATATTGATTCACTCTTACAACCCAAGAGCTATGTCCAGTCCCTTCTACTTGAAAGAATTTCCACTAAACTTTCTTAGGTTACAAGTATTCTTCTCAATGCCTCTTCAGGCTACAACAAAAAGTATTGTTTTACAGACAAGTCTCTTCAGGCCCAACAACAAGTATTCTTTTACAGACAAGCTTCTTTAGCCTTAACAACCAGAGTAATAAAGAGTGTTTACAACACTTGAGGTTAACTCACGATGTGTGAGGATAAACAAATAAGCTCAAGTAAAACTCTATACAAGAATAAAATGGAAATATATGAATCAAAGTGAAACTTTTGAGTATTTTCTCTTGTTCTCTTGATGTCTCTTGCTGCAGCTACTTTGATTCTTCGAAGACTTTGGAATTTATAGTCTTGTGAGCTTTAAATAGTCTCCATAAGCTTCTTTGTCTAACGACAATATTTATTATCATTCTGAGTAGCATTAAATGCACAATGTTGATAACATGTTGATCTCCTTCTGAAAAGTGGCTTTGGTTATCAATGCTTGCGAAGAATTTGATATCTCAGTTCCTTCTTAGGTGTATCAGCTCCAGCATACAAAGTTGTTCGAAAGTCACGCTTGTGTCAGAGATCTCATTAGCAATTAATGCATTATGTTTTGTTTGTCTTTGAATTTCCTTGGATGAATGCTTTTGAGAAACAATTAACAAAGGCAAAACAAATGGACGATCTAATATAATATAATAAACAGTACATATTGTATATTGGGCACATGTAGTGAAACAAAGATTTTTGTCTTTACAAAACTTGTCTTTAGTCCAAAAGTATTTAAAAACGATTTATTCAAAAGGATACAGCTTAGACTATTACTTTTTAGAATGAGATGACATAAGTTTATTTTAAAAGTTATTTGATCAGTCTTATTTCATATTATTGTTATCTTCAAAACTCTGAGGGGTTCAATTTCTTTGAACAATTTTGGTTCCAATATCAAATACTTGAATTTGTTTTTTGTTCCAACAATCTCCCCCTTTTTTATGATGACAAACAATATTAAATTTTATTGAATAAAACAATTATTAGTTCGAAAAAGTATAAGCTCCCCCTAAGAACATGTTATATTCAAGTTGGACGCAGGTATATTGAATGCATATGTGTAAGACCTATTATTTCGATGTCATTTTTATTTATCTTTCATTAAATAGAAAATTTGGCAGCGTTTCCTTTGTTTCTCAAACATTACCACATGACATAAAATAAGCAGCGGATTCCAATCAAGCATTTCCAACCAACCAGAGTATATATATATATATATATATATATATATATATATATATTCACAAACAAGAGATCTCTGATCTCAATCAAAATACTATCAGAGTATGCAATTTATAAGTGTAACACCCCTAAATTTCATATATTATGACTTAGCTAAATTCTCTGAACATGTTGTATATTATGATATTATGAATGAGCATGATATGAATATGAGAACATTGCATTGCATAGTGAGATGACTTAACCGACTGAGCACACTTAAATATAAACAGACTGTGAACATCAACAATAGTTCACTAGCTTTCTTGTCATATCTACATCAGAGTACTATAATACACATCATATTATAATTACATCACGGAGCTTAACTCCACCAAAAATACAAGTCTCATACTACATTCTTTCATTGAAGGTGATAGATAATAGAATCCTCCGTACTTAACCCACAGAGGGTCCGGGGTGTTCCTGCGAATCTGAGAAAGAGGGGGGTAAGAACAACTTCCCAGTGAATATGAATAAACTTGCAAGTAAAATATGCATGTAATTAGAATACAAATATAAACACAATTCAGTATAACAAGTAACACCAATCAACATATGCAATGAATGAATGCACATGATGTTCACACTTTTTCTTCACACTTTTTCTTTCTCCACTCCTCTTGTTGTGCACTAACCCCTTTCCGGTTAGGCCCTCGCAATATGCGTATGTAATGTGTTATGCCATTCCATTTCCTTCTAGCTCCCTAAACTAGGCACCCCTCATGTTTTGTACATTAACCCTTTTCGATTAAGCCATCTCACTATGCAATGCAATGTTCTCATATTCATATCATGCTCATTCATAATATCATAAATCAATTCAAGTAAATACACCACACAACCATTATGCTCAATTCTATCAAACATTCTCACTTAGTTACACATCTCATCATAGTACTAAGTCATCCTTATTCGTAAACATAGCATATGGTATTAAGACACTAGACCTATGCACCCTAAGGACACGAGCAAAGTCAACCACGGCCAGGGTGTGGTGGCAACCATGACCACGGTTCAAGAAACCAGAAATTCAACAAAATAGAAACAGAGACAACCACGGCCAGACCGTGGTGGACACCACGGCCGTGGTCTGGTGTCAGAGCACGAACCCTAATTCCAGAGCCAACCACGGCCAACCCGTGGTGGAGGCCACGCCCGTGGTCTAGAATTTCATACACGAACCAACTTTCCAGAGACAACCACGGCCAGGCCGTGGTCTGGAATCTGGGCAGCAATAGTGCCACGCCCAACCACAACCCAAAAACCTAAGTTTCCCCTTTGGGATTATGTCCCTAAGTCCATCAAAATACACCAACCATATCATCCCTTGCCCTATACCCAAATCCTTAACAACATGTAATAAAACACACCTAACCTCAAGCATAGGTGAAAACCCTAGATTCAAGCTTAATCATACATCTTACACTTACACTCTAAGAACATCATACAATATCACAAGTTAACCCACACTCACCTCAAAGTGCTCCAAACTTGATTCCAAGATTGGATTTGTAGTCAAGGCAACCTTCCCTTCAACTTCCTTTAAAACACTCAATCAAAACAACCAACTTTAGAAATGAGTGTTCTTGATTCTTAGAGATGAAAATGAGTTTTCCAAGAAATAACACCATAGGATTGAAGAAGAGATCATAGTGATCAATAACCATCAAATAACCTAAGCCAAAAGATGAATAAAAATGCTTACTTTTGGACCTTGAACCGTGAAGCAAGCTTTGGCTATGGAGACTTAGAAATATTTTGGAGAAGAAGACCTTATGTCTTCTAAGAGGGAACCGGTCCTCTTAACCACAAGGGGATGAAGTTGCATTATCAACTTTGCCCCCCACTTAAGTGGAAAAATGCCAATTTGCCACTGAGGACGTAAAAAGACTAAAATACCCTTGTGATTTCTAAAAATTCCCAATAGGTCCTAAAGAAAATTAATTTACCAGTATGTCCTATCTTAGCCAGAGAAAATATAAGAGTTTAGATTTCGCCTCTTCCTTCCTTAGGTTCTACCGAGTTCCCCAGTATAGCCAGAATCTCAAAACAATTACTCTAACTCAATCTATCACATTTTCTGTAACAGAAAATACAACATGTTCAAAGAATTTAGCTGAGTCATAACATATGAAATTTAGGGATGTTACAATATGACTTCGGAACAATTTTTATCAGTTTGTTCAAAAGGATAGTTTCTACTAGTTATTGGACGCTTGTTTAACAAAATGAAGTTTGAGTCCATAATGTATTAGAGCAATAAAACAATTGAACATGTTAACTGAGTAAAACAAAGTAATGGTTTATATCAGCAATATCAAAGTAAAACTTTATAACTAGTATCAGAGCAAAATATTTATACGTATCAGAGTAAAGGGATTTATGTCAATTAATCAAAACAATAGAGTAATTTGTTGTTAGTTGACAAAGAATCAGAGCAAATAATCATAAGATCAGATCAACAACTAATTTATCATTAGTGCAAACAGAACAAGTTATATTTGAGTAAAGCAATAATAACAACGTTAGAATAAGAACAGATAAATGCGAAGAATAAATTTAATTTAATTTCCATTTCATGTATAAGTGTATATTTCCCAGTTCTCCCCCTTTTGCCATCAGAAAAAAAGTGAAGAGAGACATCATAGTCATAAAATTTTTTAGGAAAATAAAAGAACTAAAAAGAATAAGAGTGTAAAACAAAATGTTTGAGAGAAAAAAAATTTATTGAGAAGGAGGCGGAGGAGGGCCATGTGGGAAGTAGAGCTTGAGTAGTCCTTCAAACTATTTGTATACGGAGTTCATTGCATCAGACAAAAAGTGAAGAGAGACATCACAATCATAAATTTTTTTAGGAAAATAAAAGAACTAAAAAGAATAAGAGTGTAAAACAAAATGTTTGAGAGAAAAAAAATTTATTGAGAAGGAGGCGGATGAGGGCCATGTGGGAAGTAGAGCTTGAGTAGTCCTTCAAACTATTTGTATACGGAGTTCATTGCATCATGGATGAGTCTATGAACATCAAGGTGAACTTCATGAACGGGGGCAAGTTGAGGATGACTCTTAGCTGAAGCTTTAACTTCAGTGGCTTTAACTGCCATAGATTGCTCAATTGGATTGATGACAAATAAAAGAGCAGAAGCAGAAAGTTGAAGTTGAGCTTCGTCTTCGTCTTCTTCAGTAGCCATAAACTGATCACAGGGAAGTGGATCTTGATAACTTGAAAAATGATACTTCCAAGGGCATGGCTTGTCCAAATTGGTTGAAGGGGACCAATTGCCTAATTCTTTTGAGTCCAAGAGAAGGATGTCTCCACTAGAGGGCCTCAGAGGTATCCCATAGATGTCATCAGGGATATGATAAGGGGAATACCATTGAAAACTCTGGCCTTTTACTGTCAGAACATTCTCTTTGTCTTCTACACTTAGCCTAGAAGAAGATGTTTCTTGCTCACATTCTCATACATATCTTTCCCAAAAAAACTTAGCTTCTCCATTCAAAGACATTTGATTCAGGAAGTCCAAATCCATTTCTGATGCAGGTTTCTATCCAAAGTCAGAATCAAACACCATGGGTAGAGGCCAATAGGTTTGATTTCTGAGCTTTTTCATATCCTTATTTTTGTTGTCATCCACCATTGGCAGTCTTGGAAAGACCCGACCAGGCTGAATCTTGATGAAGGTAGCAGAAGTGACAATGAGTGATGTAGGGATGTACCTCAAGTCCTTCACAGTAACACCAGTTTTGATGACACCCACAAACATGGTGTCAAAAGCAGTGGCGTGTCAAGGGTTTGAACTTGAGTTGCTTAGGGTAGATGTGTATATGTTGAGAGAAGTTGTCACAGCCTCGAGCTCTCCTCTGATCTATTGGAAGATTAGGGTCCTTTAACTCCCAGTGCTCGATGGGTGGGGCGTCACTCCCAGGGTGAAGGTATGAAATTTCCAGTCGCGGATAGCAAAAGATTGAAGGGAGATGAGGATAAGTGTTTGGTCAGGTGAAGAGGGAAAGAGAGGTGTGAAATGATCTGAGTTAGGTATTGGGGGTGAAGTTTGTGTATGAGTTAAGGGTGAAGGTGAAGGTTGTCTTTGAGTAGGTGACGGTGGATAGGGATTGATGGTTTGAGGTAGGGATACTTGTTGAGGTGTTTAAGGGTCAGTTTGGATTGGTGAAGAAGGAGAAGTTGGAATGGACACAGTAGCAAGAGTGATTGAGAGTTTATTGAAGGGCCTTTGCCTGGCAGTCATCTTCGTCGTAGTGCCTCTTGGCACTTTCAAAGTGGACCTAACCTTAGTCTTCAGATTCTTGGCTATAGGTTGATCATTGTCTGAGTTATCGTCCATAATTAACTTTCTTAAATGCTTGGACTCTGCTGCCTTGGGCATATGCTCTTGTGGACCCTCAGCTACTGAGGGAGAAGGTCTTGCTTCTTCTCCAGCATCACTTCGTCCAATGAAGTCTAGGACGGTTTGAAGCCTCATCTTCATCATATTGCTTCGTCCAAAGACTTGTTGGAATTGTCTTTTGCCATACACCTTTTTCTTTTCTTCTTCTAAGGCTTCGAAGAGGGTGTATATGTGTTGGTCTTTGAAAATCTTTGTCAGCATAAAACCATTGGAGATGGCGGATTTCTTTCCTTTCCCCTGAACATTTCTTTTGAAATTTTTGAAGAGCAAGGATGGGAGGTTGATCTGTTGACACAACATTAAGTGGCAAAGGCAAAAGGCGTGTCCACTAGAGACAGAGTCCTTGGACCCAGCCTTGTGAAGGATCACTTTATTCAAGAGTTGATGTAGAACTCTTGTCTTGTCATGCATCCTTGATGCAGTCAATTTATCTGCAGATGGGTCCTTCAAGAGAATGTCAAAAACTCTATCTTTTCCTCCAAAGTCCTTTTCCCAGTCAGTTGTGACTTTGGCTCCTTCCAACCAGCACTGGGTAGCATCTGAGATGGTTACTTCAGACACTACGACTTCCTTGCCTAGAACTTCTCCTCTGACCTTAGTATCAGAGACAACAACATTTTTCCAAAGCTCATGAATTAGTTCCAGATGAACATCTATAGCTTCTCGAAAGTAGTTTGCCCAGCTTGCTCTTTGTAAATCTTCATTAATATTTATGTCACACTTTGCCAGTGTTGAGGTTTGAAACATATATTCCACAGATACTTCAGTTTCAACCACATTGAACCTTTTTCCTCCGGCCATTTCTCAAAAGATTGAAAAGGTAAGGACTTCGAGAGATAGACTTTTCGCAAAGGTTTTCAGAGTGAGTTTTTTGCAAGAGTTTTCAGATTGAGAATAGAGACTTAATCTTGAAAAAAGAAAGGTTTTCAACAAGTTGTAAAAGATGAGGGTATTTCAAACATTTTTGATAAAAAGAAAAACAATTAGAAGTTTGAAAAGACATTTGAAATAAAAACTCATTAAGTAACTGTCACACGTTGTAGTAAAAAAGTAATTGTTGTGACTTTTCGAGTACTGACTCAATGTGGGAAATTCAAATAAGTTCAAATGCAACATAGATATTTTACAATAAATGCAAAATGTATCTATCAAAAAACTTATCAGATAATGGACGTATACATATGATACATATCAAGTACAAGTCATATTGGGAGCAGATTATCAATGAACGCACAATCATCAGTTTTTCACAAAATGTATACTTAAATACTTTTTAATGAAAGTGAATCTTTCCTCAACGAGTGGTTTAGTGAAAATATCAGCCCAATGATAATCTGTATCCACAAATTGAACATCAAACACACCTTTTTAAATATAATCTCTTATAAAGTGATGTTTGATTTCAATATGCTTTGCCATTGAATGAAGAATGAGATTTTTAGACAAATTTATTGTTGTAGTATTATCACAGTGTAAAGGAATCTTACTTTCAAAGATATTGTAGTCCTCCAATTAATGATTGATCCAAAGAAGTTGAGAGTAGCAACTAGATGCTTATATGTATTTAGCTTCAGTTGTTGAAAATGCAATTGTACTTTGTCTTTTGCTGGATCATGAGACTAAATTTCCTCCAATGAAGTGACATCCTCCACTGGTGCTTTTTCTTTCAATTTTGTCTCCACTATAGTCCGCATTGCAAAAGCCAACTAATTTGTACTCATGTGATTTCTTAAATAACAAACCCAAATTAGTAGCACCTTTCAAATATCTGAATATCCTTTTAACAGCAACTAAATGTGACTCTCTAGGATCAGATTGAAAACGTGCACAAAGATACACACTAAACATGATTATCAGGTCTGAACGCAGTGAGATACAAGAGAGATCTAATCATACCCCTGTATACATTTTGGTCCACCTTTTATCATTATTGTCCAATTTCAGTGTGGACGATGGATGCATTGGTGTGCTCATTGTTTTGCAATCGTCCAATTTGAACTTCTTCAATAATTCCTTTGTATATTTGGTTTGGTGAATATAGATTCCGTCCATTGTTTGCTTCACTTGCAAACCGAGAAAGAATTTCAATTCTCCAATTAGCTCATTTTGAACTCCTTCTGCATCAACTTGGAAAAATCCTCACAAAGAGATTCATCAATAGTTCCAAAAATAATATCATCAACATAAATTTGAACTATAATAAAATGTGAGTTTACATTTTTGCAAAAAAAAAGTAGTATCAACTTTTCCTATAAAAAATCAATTTTCCATTAGAAAAGTACCCAATATCTCATATCAAGCTCGAGGAGCCTATTTCAATCCATACAAATACTTTTTTAGTTTAAAAACATGCTCTTGATAGTTTTGTTCCACGAAACCAGGTGATTGCATAACGTAAACTTCTTCGTTGATTATGTCATTAAGAAAAGCATTTTTTACATCCATTTGATAGAGTCTCATAATATGATGAGCAACAAATGAAAATAAAATGTGTATGGCTTCTAATCTAGCTACAAGTGCAAAAGTTTCAGTGAAATATGTACCTTCTTGTTGTGAATAACCTTGGGAAACTAACATTGCCTTGTTTCTCACAACCTTACCATTTTTGCCCAATTTGTTTCTAAACACCCACTTTATGCCGATGATGGACTTGTCTTTGGGTTGTTGAACCAGAGTCCAAACATCGTTTCTTGTGAACTGGTTAAGCTCTTCTTGCATGGCCAGTATCCATCCTTCGTCCATAAGATCTTATTCAACCATCTTTGGTTCCAACTCTGAGATGAATGCAACGTCTGAATTCTCTGAAGGTTGACTTTGTTCACTCTTATCATTTGGATTACCAATAATTTAGTCTTCTGGATGATAAGTTTTGAAGTTCTAGGTTCGTTGGACATTATTTGCTACATTTTCTTTCTTTTCTTCATCGTCCAATGCTTCTTTGCTAGTTGTTGATGAACCTTCGTCTTTGTCGGTTATGTTCAAATCTGCAAAAGACTCATCTAGCTTTGATAAATCTTTATCAGACATTTTATCGTTAAACTTAACATGGATGGACTCTTCCACAGCCAAAGTATGGGAGTTATAAACTCTATATGCCTTTGAAGTTTCATAGTATCATAAGAAGATACCACAGTTAACTTGTTGGGAAAAGCGGAAACAAAAAGCATAAAACGCAGCGGAAAATTCCCATCAGGAATCCAAGCGAATGATCATGGTTCATGTTCAAAAGTTTACCTCTTGTAGCGTGTAGAAGACGGCTGTCAAACACCACAGCATCTCAACAATGCAGCAACACCTCTACAAAGTCCACAAGAGCCGATTCTTGGAGCCCATCTCTATGCACTGCTAAATGCTAAAAGAGACACGATCACAGTTTCTTTTCACACAAACTGAGTGCAGTATACGGTTTGGGTTAGGATTACACGGCACAACACTCTTAGTGTTGCTATTTATAAGCAGCACACAATGATAAGGTGAAAAGACCTAGCCTTGGCCTTATGGGCTCATCTGACATAAGCTTGGCCCACGAGGGATTGAGTCCAACTCTAATTCCTCATGCTCTAATTAATCTACTATAAGTGTGTGACCCTATAGGTTCCTATTACTTTAGCAATAGTATTAAATCATATTTAAATATTATAAACAATGAGCAGTGTCTAGCAACACATCAATGCTACCCAAGTAATGAGAAAGTCAATGGTTTGACATAACTTTTCCGTGACCAATGTTACCATATAGTCTAGTCCATTTGTCCAGATATCTTGATTAAACACAAGGCATGGAACATGTCATCCTTGTATTGTTCAATCTTTGGTTTCTTGATCACTGATAATGCTGGAAATGAGCCTAGCTGAGCTAAGCCAGGCCTAGCTCAAGCTCGGCTTACGAAGAAATCAAGTTCATTTTCTTGGCTCGAGCTCGGTTCACTTTAAGCTCACGAGCTATTCGAACTCAAAGAGCTAATATCGAGTCTTGTATTACTTAATAAGTTAGATTGAAATTTGTAACTTAACAAAATTTATATTTTTTTACATATATTTATTTAAAAAATAATTTAGTCAAACAAAAAATAAAATAAAATGCTAATATACATTAAATTAAAGCATTATTATTATTATTATTATTATTATTATTATTTGTAAAAAATGACTATATACATATATCGAGCTGGCTCATGAGTTAATGAGCCAAACATATGAAAGCTCAAGCTCGGCTCATTTAACAAACGAGTCAAAATTATCAGCTTATTGAGTTGTTAATGAACTAAACTACGAACAAGCTCATAAGCTGGCTCGACTCATTTCCATCCCTAATCACTGAGTAGACATACTAAGACAAATGAGATCAATGTCTCATATTAATTCATTCGAGTATGACCATACATTTTCAATCTTACTCTTATCAAGGTGCTCACATACATCGCTCCCGTTAAGTAGGAGAGACAAATTCTATCTAGGTCACTCATATCCCTTTGCATGATTTGCAATATGTCCAATAGCTGTATTAATGATCTCATTGTTACAGGGGACGTTTGACGGTATCAAGTCATACAACTCCTCATTTAGGGAACTGTAGTGCCATCAAGTCAAAGGATTACATACACCATTGTCACTGTGAAAATCGCTTATGACATTCACATAACGATCCATGCAGTATTCTCATGGTGGGTCAATCCATTACAACATTACTCTAATGTGTACCCATGTGAAGACTTGATATCTCATATCTATGACCCGTGAGATATGGTCATCAGTCTACGTACATACTAGTCTTAATGTATTACTGTTATCCTAAATGACAATAATACTTGACTAAGGATATTTAAGAATAGCGTTCTAATGAGTGCCAATAATGTCTCACTATCAAGTCATGTACTTGATATTCCATGGCATAGAACTTCCATTCTAAGGACTTTATTATGTTAATTTAATATAAATATATAACACAATAAATGAAATTTCTCATATATTAAATAAATGTCATGATACAATGTAAACTATAAAGTCAAGATATAACAGGCCTCTAGGGCAAACACCAACACAACTTTAGCATAAAATTTTCCTCAAGAATCTTTAGTATTCAAAACAAAGCATTGACAGCTAAATGAATGAAAATATGAAATATTGGGTTTTCGTCCTTTCCACAATTCATAAAGAATCCTTTTCAAAATAGGTATAATATATATTCTGTTTTGAATGTAGCAAACAGTGTTGACAGCTTCAGCCCAAAAGTGTCTGGAGATTGAGTTGTCACTGAGCAAGATTCTTGCCATTTCTAGGAGAGACTGATTTTTCCTCTCTACTACACCATTTTGCTGTGGTGTTCTCGGGGCAGAGAAGTTGTGAAGAATACCATTTTCTTCACAGAACCGTTGAAAGCTTTCATTCTCAAACTCTCCTTTATGGTCACTTTGGATTGAGCTGATACACATGCCTTTTTCATTCTGGACTCTTTTACAGAATATAGAAAAGACCTTAAAAGACTCATCCTTGTGAGCTAGGAACATAACCCATGTCCATATAGTATAGTCATCAACTATGACTAATCCATATCTTTTTCCATTTAATGAGGTTGTTCTTGTTGGACCAAACAAATCCAGATGCAGCAGCTCTAGTGGTCTAGAGGTGGAAACAATATTTTTGGACTCAAAAGAGTTTTTAACTTGATTCTCCTTTTGACATGCATCACATAAAACATCTGATTTGTACATAAGATTTGGTAGTCCCCTTACGAGGTTATGCTTGCTTAGCTTTGAGATCTCAAGCTTGCATGACCAAGTTTCTTATGCCATATCCATTGTTCTCCCTTTATGAAAACTATGCATGATACATTCTGTTCTGTGAGGTCTCCCAAATCAATCTTATAAAAATTGTTTTTCCTTTTAGTCGAAAAGAGTATGGACCCATAAGAGTTTTTGACTATACATTCTCCTTTGTTCATGTAACACCCTCCGTTGGGTGTCACATTTAACGGAATCTCAAGTTAAATTTAAAAACCTTTTGTATTTTCTTTATGAAAATATGAGTTCTAAAATTTTCTTTTCGCGGATATAACATAAAATAACTAGAAAAGAAATAACTCAATATCAAAAGATCTCAAGAATATACATAATATGTACTTATATCCAATTCTACAATTTAACAACGTACATAAAAAGAATTACTCAGTAGAATGTCTACAGACTCTGTACATCACCCTACTGGCCAAAGTCCTAAATACCTACTTACTCAGTATCCAAGTGGACGCGCCATGCGTCTGAATCACCTTAGAACTATACTCTAACATAACTGAACCAATCATTCCTTGATGTCTTCGCCGTCTTCATAAGATAGAAAGGAAAACAACACAAAACATATAGAACAATACAACAAAGAGGTGAGATCTTCGTCACCATCAATACCAATAAAGCAGTGAAGAAACAATATAACAAATCGTACAGTTCCATACTAAATCAACATATATAATCATGTTATCAAACAGTGGGTAAATCAAAATCAATATGCATCATAATGATGTGACAGTATGACAACTGACTATGCAAATACCAAATGATTGACCCCTACATCATGGAGCTAAAACACAAGTCAAAGAGAGTGATTTGGGAGTATATGTTCCATATCTCATTAGCCTCAAAAGTGCTATAGAATTTCATTTGCGCAACCTGGCTCATGAGAACACTCTCCACCAAATCGGGAATAGGATAGTGTTTGCTTAGGATCATTCGGTGTGTTGCAATCATATTACCACGACATTGTGGTGCTTCTAATTGGCCTCTTGTGGAGTTTTCACACCCCGACGCCCCCAAGTTCATTCATAGATCTTCACTATGTAATTCATACTCGCACTAAGGTGTAAGCTCAATCTCCTAGACTCAAAGCCTTAACAACAAGTCTCAATAGACTCTCACAATGTCATGGTCAACTAACACATGCAAAGTGCAATTATTCATGATCAACATAATAATTCATGGTCAACTAACCCATAATTATTAAATCTCACAATGTCATGGTCAACTAACCCATGCAAAGTGCAATCACTCATGATTAACATAATAATTCATTGTCAACTAACCCATAATTATTAAATCAGTCATGATTAACACAATAATTTATGGTCAACTAACCCATAATTATTGGTTCTTCAAAACACAATCCCCTCGAGATTCAAGCCCTCATTTTAAGAATAGCATCAACTTTCCTATCCAAGGTTCAGTTTACGTCAGCCCGATAATATTACTGCTGTTTCTTAACCGTATGATGCTTTTAAAATATTTTCCAAATCACGTAACACTACGATTACGGTTTTCAAATCATGTAACACCTCTGTTACGTTTTATAAATCACGTAATATTTCTGTTACGTTTTTCAATCGTGTAAAACCGTTTTCAAGTCACGTAAGACCTTTTCTATAAAATTTCATTCGGGTAAGGTATACAAATCATTTTTCAATCGTGTAATGCATTGTTTATAAAATTTTAATTGTGCAAAGTGATTTTCAAAAAAATTAAGCTATTTTGAACTAAATAAAATATTTCCAAATCTGTTCTCGCTTTTTAAGCTAAAAGTAAGTTTAAATATGAATAATGACTTTTCAACAATTTTTCCAAAAATCATTTCTATTTAAAAACATTTATCTCTACCTCAAATCATCACCAAAATGTTTTTCTTAAATTTTGTGAAAATAAAAGTCTTTAATAAAAATAAGTATTAATTCAAAATAGTTTGATACTAACCTTTAGTAAATATTTCAAGGTCCAAACAAATTTTCAAAAAGTGTTTCTTGAAAATATTTGTTTCCAACTTTAAATCATCATCAGTAAAATATTTTCTCTCATATTTTTTAAAATACTTTAAACCATTTACTAAATTTTCGAAAATAAGAACAAAAACTTTGATAAAGTAAATATCACTTCTATAATAGTTTCTCTCCAAAACTTTTCCATTTTCACATGATTCATTGGTTTCCAACCAAATATATGCATGTTTATAACCATGTTTTTCATCCACACATACATCATCTTATTCACACATAAGCTATATCACACTTTAATCATAACAAGTTCATACCATATCTCAAAAGACATTAAAGCATATAGGATAATCAAAGCATAAATCATAAAGCATAAACCATTTAAGCCCCACAAAAATCAAGTGAACAAATCTTTAAACAACAAACCATAAAGTCTATTCCTCACCACCATATTGGTTGATGAGAGAAATCTTCCCCTTACATTGGTTCAAAAATCCTCTCTATTAAACTTGTGAAAGTTCCTTGTCTTCCTTCCCACCAACAAAATTCCTTGAAGCAACCAAGTTCATAACTTTTAAGCTCTAAAACATAAAATAAGATGATCATGGACCAATCCAATGATCTACAAATTTGAACTAGAAATTAAAAAGTGAAGATAAAGAATTTTCACCTTTTACTCTTCAAACTTTGAATGCCCAAAAAGTGGTTCAAGGAAATTTCTTCTCAAGAAACTTTCAACACAAAAGCTTCTTAGAATGGTATTTGGATACTAGAAACAAGGTTGGATCTTTGGTTACAAGGTTGGAATGAATTTCTTGGTACTTGGCCGTGAGTTATGTAGAGAGAAAGGATGAAGTTTTTGGCGAGTTTCAAGTGAATGGTAAAGTTTGCTATTTATAGAAGAAAAAGTAAGGATTAAATGTAATATAAAATCAATATATTTACCTCCATCCTTAATCATCTTGGTCGGTCGGCCACTTTGAGAGACTTTTGGAGGAGTTTGTGTTCAATTTGAACATTTACTCTTCCAATCCATAAATGCTAGGTGATTCACCTTTCACCATTAATGTTTAAATGACTCACCTAGGTGATTCATCACCTACATAAATGCTAACAATAATTGCATTAGATATTTACCTCTAGATATTTTTCAGTAACTATTATCCAATGGACAAATATCAGTATTTATTGTCCAATGGACAACATAATGTACCCAAAAATTTTATTTGCTAATTAAATCCCTAAAAATGAAAAACTTACAAATATGTTCACTGATTTGGAGTTTGTAAACTTCTCTATCTTTAATAATTATTCAAAGGTATTCCATACCAAAAAATAAAAGTATTTATTTTTATTTTTCAGAACGGCCCAAAATCAACATATAAATTAAAAACAGAAATTTTGGGGTGTTATAGTTGAAGGAAACGTCAGATCCACTATCACATAATTGACTTATGCTTAGTAGATTGTGTTTTAAACCTTCAATGAGAAGCACATTATCAATAGAAGGAAAAAGATGCTTACCAATCCCAACTAGCTTACCATTTTGGTTTCCTCCGAAGGTGACACATCCACCTGATCTAGGTTTGAGCTCTTTGAACATAGACTTTTCTCCCGTCATGTGACGTGAGCAACCATTATCCAGGTACCATGGTTGGAGTCTTATTCTTGCTGCTAAGCACATCTATAAGAGGAATTATCATAATTTTAGGTACCCAAATCTTCTTTGGTCCTTTCTTGTTAGTTCTCGAGGACTTATTGCACCTCAGTTTTATTTTATAGAAACATTTGGACGTTGTATATCCTTTCTTTTTATAGTTATTGGAAAAAAAAGGTTTGGGTTTAACAGAAGTAGATGATTTTTTTAAAAAAATTTATCAGTAGATTGATATCCCAATCCATATTTATCTCAGGGGTCTTTGGAGTATTTAAGCAGTGTGTTTAGCTTTTCGGTGCTACCTACAAATTTACTAAGATCTTCAATGAGTTCCACTACTTCTTTTTGAAGTTTTTCAACTTCAATAGATGTGTTGGACTCAAAGAAGGTTTTGTTTTCAAAAAAATGTTTTCAATTTTTCAGTTTCTCACCAACTGTTTGAAGTTCTTGTTTTTTAGAAAACACTTTTTCAAAATCCATGGATAGTTTTGAAAATTTTCTTCTTAGTGATTTATATTCAACAGATAAAATAGAAGAATTGTTTAGCAAATCATCAAACGCTTTTTAAAGATTAAAGTTAGAATCATTTACCTCATCTTCTTCCTCATCTGAAGAGGTGCCAGCCATGAAGCATATGTTTGCTTCTACTTCTGCTTCTTCTTCATCTTTTATTGATGAAAGGTTCAGGTCTTCCTAAGTTGCCATTAGTCCTCTTTTCTTCTTGGTGAAAAATCTCTTTTTCTCCTTGTCCTTATTTAGAGAAGGACATTCAGCTTTGATGTGTCACGGCTTCTTGCATTCATAGCATACGATAGGACTCTTGCCCTTTACTTTATTTCTTTCCTTTGGAGCTCTTCGTCCAAAGTGTTTTTGTCTCATTCCGCCTTTCTTTCTCCACATTGACTGTATCTTTCTAGAGATGAAAGATAACTCGTCATCCTCGGAGACATCTTCTCCAGATGTTTCAGCATCATCTTAAGATTCTTCAACTTTATGTGCCTTGGACGCACTTCTTTTATGAGCTTTTAAGGCAATATATTTGCCTTTTCTTGAGTTGTCCTCTTCTTGGAGTTCAAGTTCATGAATTTTAAGGGATCCAAGAAGTCTCTCCATTGTAAGAGAAGCAAGATTCTTTGCTTCTTGAATGACAGTAACTTTAGGCCTCTATTGCCTAAAAAGACATCTCAAAATCTTTCGTATGTGGTCTTGGTTATCATAAGTCTTACCAAGAGATCGAAGATTGTTGATAATAGTTTGGAAACACCCAAACATTTGGTCGATCGTCTCCTATTTTCCCATATTGAACAGTTCATACTGGTAAATTAGCATACTTATCTTCGAATCTTTTACTTGGGTAGAGCCTTGGTGAGCCAGGGCTAAAGCGTCCCAGATTTCCTTAGCTGTATCACAGCTATGGACTTTATCATGTTTTGATCGTGTAATGGCACACATCAGAAAATGTTTAGCTTTGGAATTTAGTATATGCTTTGAACGTTGTCCCTTCGTCCATTGTGATCGAAGGATTTCTTGTCTTTCTTCATTCGTAGGCACACGATAGCCATTTTGGACTAAGTCCCAAATGTCCATGTTTTGTGCATCAAAGAAAGCTATCATTCTTTTCGTCCAATAATCGTAGTCATTTCCATTGAATAGAGGAGGTCTATTCACGGCTTATCCTTCGTTTTCCATGAGGTTGTGTTAGATCATTTTTCCTCTGCACTATTAGATGCTCAACTCAAAAGGCTGAGCTCTGATACCAATTGAAATAAATAGATGAAACACAAGAAGGGGTTGAGTTGTGTTTCTTAACCTTTTTTATTGGAAAACTTTTCGTAAAAAAGTTCTTGGAATAAAAGCTTTGCAACATAAACAAAGAAAATGGACGAAATGTAAACTCTTTACAGTCCGTTGGACGCAAAAAGAGTTTTACAAAAAAATCTTTGGATGCAAGTTAAAGACTTACGTTTTCAAAAATAGTTTGCTAAGAACAACATTTGCAATCCTCAAATGTTAGTTGAGGAATAAAATAACACAATGAGAGAGAAGAAAAGCTTACACCAGAGATTTATACTGGTTCACTCTCACAACCCGAGAGCTACGTCCAGTCATTTCTACTTGAAGGAATTTCCACTAAACTTTCTTAGTTTACAAGTATTCTTCTCAATGCCTCTTCAGATTACAACAATAAGTATTCTTTTATAGCCAAGCCTCTTCAGGCTCAACAACAAGTATTCTTTTACAGACAAACCTCTTTAGGCTTAACAACCAGAGTAATAAAGAGTGTTTACAACACTTAAGGTTAACTCACGATGTGTGAGGATAAACAAATAAGCTCAAGTAAAACTCTATACAAGAGTAAAATGAAAGTATATGAATCAAAGTGAAAGTTTTGAGTATTTTCTCTTGTTTTCTTAATGTCTCTTGCTGTTGCTACTTTGATTCTTCGAAAACTTTGGTATTTATAGTTTTTTGAGATTTAAACAGTTACCATAAGCTTCTTCGTCCAACGACAATATTTATTACTGTTCTAAGTAGCATTAAATGCACAATGCTGACAACATGTTGATCTCTTTCTTAAAAGTGGCTTTAGATATCAACGCTTGCGAAAATTTGATATCTCAGTTTTGACTCTTCAGACCAAGCAGAAAGTTCCTTATTTACTGGTCCTTGTAGTTGTTAGGTGTGTCAGCTCCAGCATACAAAGTTGAATTTTGAAAGTCACGTTCATGTTAGAGATCTCATCAGCAATTAATGCATTATGTTTTGCTTGTCTTTGAATTTCTTTGGATGAATGCTTTTGAGAAACAATCAACAAAGACAAAACAAATGGGCGATCTAATATAATATAATAGAATAAACAATACATATTGTATATTGGACGCATGTAGTGAAACAAAGATTTTGTCTTTACAAAACTTGTCTTTAGTCCAAAAGTATTTAAAAACGATTTATTCAAAAGAATACAACTTGAACTATTACTTTTTAGAGTGAGATAGCCAGGGACGAAGCCAGAAACTTAAGTTGGGGGTGGCCAAGACTAGAGGGGGCCAAAACTAAGCATTCACAACATAAAATGATAAATAAATTAAACAAATTAACTATCATTTCATATAAAAACAAAACTTGATATATAATCTTGGGGGGGACCATGGCATCTGCAGGTCCCCCCTTCCCTCCGCCCCTGGAGACAGCATAAGTTTATTTTAAAACGTATTTGATCAGTCTTATTTAATATTATTGTTATCTTCAAAACTTTAAGGGGTTCAATTTCCTTGAACAATTTTGGTTCCAATATTAGATTCTTGAGTTCGTCTGTGGTTCCAACTCCATCAAGTGGTACCTATTTAACATGTGGTAAGCAATATTTGATATTTTTCATGATCACTAAAGCTTAAAGCTATCACATGCTAGATGAAGGTTTACCATAAGATGACAAGCATTTCATGCATCATATTTGATATATTGATAACAATGCTTATTTCATATCTCCATACATAAGTTCTATGCAAAGTTAAATGAGGGGAGATATTTCAGTTTTTGTAAACTTGAAAAGCATTAAGTTTTGATGATCCTACTCTTTGGCATCATGTGTTTTATATAAGGGAGAAATTAAAGTCACTTTCATATGATCCTTCATTCCTAAACCTTTTTGTTGATGTCAAAGTGGGGGAGAGAAAAGAGAAAAGAGAAAAGAAAAAAATGTTATCATGCTTAATGTTTGATATTCTTACTTGCACATTCACTTACAATTCTTGTTCAACATATTTTTCTTGGGTGATTTGTCATCATTAAAAAGGGGAGATTGTAGAAATATATTTGCCCAAATGGTTTATTGTGTTATGTTTTGATGATGACAAATACATTACAAAAAGGATTAAGAATATGTTATATATGTGTTTGATGAACTATATTGGATAATGCATAGTTATATATTATCTTGTTATAAGAATAATGAATTGAGTTATGTGTAGCATCATTATAGAATATATCCAATGTATTTAATAAGTGATTTAATTAATTATTGGGTGTGTCTATATATAAATCATATATGAATGAAGAACGTTATAGAGTTATATACATGTGAATCATGCATATTGAGTTATTGGTTTAAGGTTTGGAGTAACTATGACTTTCAAGCAAGTTATTCTTTGTAGATAGTCCAAATACCAAGAGTGAGCATTGGAACAAGAAAGTGAAAGATCCTATTTATGCTCAACTCAAGAAGAAGGACTATGAAGAGATGAACCAAGCATTTGGAATAAATGAAGATTAGAAGTTTTGAAAGCTTGAATTGCATCAAGAAGCATAATGACTCAATGGGGTATACTTTCTCTTATAGGCTATTCTTCCTTTATAAGGATAGAGGTTTTACAAGAAGAGAGCTCAAATATATTTTTCAATCTTGACAAATGTTTTTAAACTTGCTAAAATGTCCAACAAACAAATTTTGAAAAGTTAGTCATGATGGTATTTCAAAACAATGAAAAATAGTCAAATTTGAGTTTTGGAAAACTGACATTTGATCATTATTTTATTCATAACTTTCAAAATACTTTGAGTTTTGATATGAAACTTATTTCATATGAAAGTAGACTCAAAGAGCTTTCCAACACATGGTCATTTGTTTAATTCCGTTCAGAAACGAAGAAGTTATGATCTTTGAAAGTTTGATTTTCATATCCTGAAATATTGTATCCAAATACAGACATCCTGTATCCGAATATTTGACTCTAGAGAGCAATCTCGCATTGAATATCCTAATACAAATTTGAAATATCTGGATATCTCGTTCCAGTAGCTAAAAATTATTTCAAATATCATGATACAAAATTAGATATCTGGATATTTTGTTTTAAGTGAGAAGTGGTCTTTTCCAAATATCATGATACGAAATCAAATATCAGGATATCATGTTCTTGTTAAAGTCCAGAAATAAGGATATTCGGATACCAGGTTCAAATATCTGGATATTACTTGCCTAAAAGTAAGAAATAATGGCTATAAACAACTAGTTTTGTAGGAAATCTTTCCTAAACACCACCAATGGCTATTTTATCACTTAGGTTATAAATATAAGTTAAGATTGAAGCATTTAAAAGTGATGAACCTATAATTTCGGATCAATATACAAATTTAACCACTTCTTCATCAAAAGCCATATTTTGAGCTCTTTATTGTCAAAGTCTCTTTATCCATTAGTGCTTCAAGTTGTATTATCTGCTTTTTGAGAGAATTTATTCCTTCTATCAATTATAAACACTTTCAAGAGGTTGGAGAGTCCCTCAAGAGAGTTCAAAGGTATATTTTCCTTCGACAGAAAAGAAAGAGGCTCAAGTACAAGGGTAGAAGATCCTAAGGTGTGAGGAGTGATCTATTATTGTAAAGGTTTTTCAAGCACAGATGAAGCTTGAAGAGTTAGAGGCTCTTGCACAAGGGTGGAGGATCCCAAGGGTGTGAAGAGTGCTCAACTTTGTAAAGGTTTCTCAAGCACCTAAGTTACAAGCTTGAAGAATATTGGAAACCTCAAGTAGATGATCTTAGGGCTAGACGTAGATCACAAGAAGTGATCGAACCAGTAAATATTGTTTGCACTCTCTCTTATCCCTTACTCATTTTACATTCCAGCAAATTAAATTGATAAGCATAATTGTTATATTCATTAACTTGTTGTAATTGTTAAATTGTTGCATAATCTTGTGACCTTGTTGTTTTGATTCTTGGAATTGTTTTTTGGATTGTTTGTTTGATGTTTACACTCATCCAAGTTGTATTTGAGTTATCTAGAATATTTATATTTATGATATTGGTTAGTTCTTGATTAATCACATTATGATTAATATTGTTCTATAGTTTTAATGTGGTTAGCATAATGTTTTGTATGTGAAGTTAATGTTCTTGATTGTCTCCAAGCATGATTTGTGTTTAATATATTTATTCCGCTATACATAATATCAAAATGCACAATTGGTCAAAGTTGAATTAAAATTTGTGATCACCCAATTCACCCCCTTTTGTGTGATGGTTTCCCTTGGCTAATAGAAAAGATAACAAAAAAATGTCTAAATTATGAGTCTCATTTGGTACTTGTGATATTGGCACACCGATCCTCGGCAACGGCACCAAGAACTTGATGCAATTTCTGCAAGTATACCTAGTCGAATACAAGTAATAATGATGGCGAGACTAAGTACCATTCTCAAGGATTGCAGACAAGTATCACTTCACAAATTGGACCACTATTTAAACATTCATTTGGAAAGAAGGGAGCTTAAATGTAAACATACAATCAAACAAAATGTAAAATGTTTTTAAGTTCTTTTAAGAATTTTATCGAACACTTGGTGAGCGAAAATTAACTTGATTCACAAATGAATGAAATGTCGGGGTTAGACTACACCAATTATCCCTCAATTGCTATGAAATGGTTATTAACACGAGTCCTAGTTCAATTATGAAAATCAAGCCTTCTAATTATTCAAACTCTAATTCCTTAGGTGAATTAATTAAGAGAATTTCAATTAAGAGTCAAGACTAAAATATTACTAGCATTCTAAGATCTATTCCTAGATTCAAGTATTACTAGATATTTGATTCCATGAGCATGCATCAGCAACAATTTTTCAATTGCATACCAAAGTAACAAAACATTTTATGGTTGTTCAGGCCAAAGAAAAACATTAAGAATAGAATCAAATACTCATAAGGAAGAAGGACTTGCATTAAAACCAAATCAAGATACAATCAAGTTCATAAAAGTAAACATCTAACCCCAACAAAAGGGGATTTAGCTAGGCATATAGTTGAAGAGGAAACAAAGGAAATTGAAAGGAACAAGAAAAGTAATTCAAAACCCATGAAGATCTTCTCCCTAAGATGATCAAAAGTCTTTTTTTCTTTTTTAGGGTAGGTAATTTCGTGCACCATTCTCACCTACCTGGATTTTTGCCTTAAATGTGTTTTTATACCTCCAGGTGAAAACTAGAAGTTTGGCTTAGCCAAACTTTACCTGCGCTCAGCCAAATCTTAGGTCACTTAAGTGCCTTCTCAGGTGCTCTTGCGCTGAGCCAAGGTTGATCTGTGCTCAGCCAAGGTTGTCCAGAATGAAGCATCTCGTTTATGCTCATTGCGCTTAGCCAAGGTTGTGCTGCGCTCAACCAAGGTTGTGCTACGCTCAGCCTTGGCCTCCTAGAATGCACAACTCTTCTTACGCTGAGCCAAGAAAAAGCTTGGCTCAGCCAAGCCTTCGAGCATGCAAAATTGGCCTGAATTGATCTTCAATCCAAATCTTTCCACCATGCAATCTCATGCAAGAATCAAGTGCAGATTAATTAGACTAAAAACAACTAAATTACCCAAAATTAACAAGAAACAAATTAACAAGACAACTAAAGAAAATAACAAAAAACTAAGGACAAAACACCTAAAAAAGGTTTACAAGAGAATCAAAACCACCCAATTTTAGCACTCAATAACTAGAAAATTGGTAGATTATCATGCTAATATAGGAATTTAAAGGCTTGCGATTATTTCTACATGTTATCTCCATTTTTTGTGTCTAATTTTTCAGATGGCAAATTAATGTCACTTCATTGGTGATTTATGTGCTAAGCAAAAGATTTGGAAGTTCAAAGTTAGTATTGTTCAACTTTGGAGAACCAAATTTTGTGAATCCATCCTTTGGTGAAACACTTTAAATGATTGTTGTAGATGAAAAGGTATATATATGTAAGATTAATTTGTTTTTTATATTAAAATATCTGTTGTGGTTAGTATTTTTATTTTTCATTATAAGTAAAAAATTGATACTTCTTTTTTGTTAGGGAGGGAGGATTAATGTACTATTAAAAGCAGCATGTATACAGGTTTGAAAACAAGCTGCAGGAAAAACGGGTTGTATTGATTTCAGATGTTCGTGTTGGTATGAATCTGCAAAAATATAAGCCTTGCACCCATGAGTATAGGCTGTATTTTCAGTATAAAACAATTCTGAATGAGATTGATGATGTATCTATTCCATTCTATGGCTTCAACTTCTTTTCTTTCAAAACTATTCTTGGAATTTCTAATGGGAATGACTTCTTAATAGGTAATTTATAATACTTTCTTTCATGCTTTAATTTGAATATTGGTTATTATGTATGTTAATATTTTGTATGTCATTATGTTAGATGTTATTGACTCAATGACTTCTATTGGTCAATTGAAAGAGTTTTGGAAGAATGATGTATCCAGTAAAAATGTTTCTATCGAGTTCGATGATTTCGAGTATGTGATTCTTCCCTTTTTAGCAATTTTTTTTATTGACAAAATTTACAGGAGCATGGTGTCAACTCCTTTTGCTTTTTATTTTTAGGTGATATACAGGTGTCAAACACTAAATATTGTTCAAGGTTGCTCATAAATGCAAATCTGGAAGAAGTGAACGACTTTAAATCAAGGTTGAAATACAATTTGTTTTTGGATTTAATTTCAATTTATTGTTAATATAAAAAAAATTTTACATTGTCATTCAATTATGTGTTGACATATCATTAAAAGAGTTAGATTTTGTAGACAGTTATTATGATAGTCAAACTCTTTTAATAATTTAGTAACACAAGATTGGATAATAGTGTAAAGAAATTTTTCAATTACGTTAAAATCGTTTTGTTTTTAGCATTAAATTATTTGTGTTTTCTGTAATACATTATTACTGTTTCTGATTGATATTTTAACCATCATTGTATTTGCATAATAGGATTCCACAAGGGCAACCAACAAAGAGTGTTGCTCTTAGTCAATTATTATCTGAGTTATCATATGCAATAGAAGACGATTTCTTGCGCCAAACTATTAGGAAGACTATTGAATTGAAAGAGGTGAAAATTAATATTATATAATTTGTTTTTTCGTTATCTGAAAATTCAATGATTTTAGTATTATTTTTCTTTATTTTGGTGTTTTCTTTAATTGCAGCCAGGAAAGTGTATCACCCTTGGAACTATCAAGAGTTTGGTTAAAAATTATAGGTGGTTGTACAATAATGGTTGTCCCAATGGCAAATGCACAGCTGGTGCCATACCTGATGTTGGTTTGCGGTATTGTAGAACATATGTCAAACACTGGCCTTCAACTGTGCCTATGTAAGTATAATTTATATAATTTTTTGCAATATTTTTTTTTCATTTGAATTTAGCAAGTTTTTATTTTATTTTTTTCTCAGAAATTCTTCTTGAGGTTATTATATTAATTAATATGTCAGGTATAAGATCCAGATTTTAGTCATGGATGATATAGAAAGTGTTGTCTTTTTTTTTTTTACCAAAGAGGCTGAACACTTGGTGAATCTGAGTGCAAATCATTTGGTTCAACGTATTGAAGAAAGGGTAATTTAAAATAATTATCTTACATTGAAACAATAACCAGCAAATTGCAGTTATTAAATTCAAAATTAATTTGGTTTGGTTGCTTCAGGGTGGTGATTGTCATTACCCAGTTGAGCGCAATGTCATATTAGAGAAGGTCCTCTTTAAGGTGAACATCGAGGATAATAACATCCAAAACCCTGATGAGGCATCATATCATGTCCAGAAAATATGCATAGATCAGAATATCGTTGGCTCTTTCATAAAATTATATAACTTGGTGTGCAGGTATATTTTGTAAGTGTGTCTGTTTGTGTCTATATATATATATATATATATATATATATTATTGTTCTTCATTATATCATCTTATTTTAACAAATAAGTATATAAATGCAAAATGAAAATGTTGGTTCTCCTTCTGTTAGCGTGAACGATGAAAATGTCCCAATCTTAAAGGTTGTTAACTTTTTTTTTTTTGAAGTTTTCCATTTTTGTCTATTTTTAAATGTTATTTTATTTTCTATTAGCAGAATTTTATTTCATTGTCTAGTGTAATGAACTTGATGGTACCTGTTGGCTTAGTGCAATCACTCCATTGAAGATGGCAGCTGAAGGGGATTTAGATGAATGTTATGATGATATCTCTATTCAGAATTCCACTACACAGAACTCTTGAAGATTATCAAGAAGGAGAAAGAAGAGTTTGTGCTTAGCCAATTGTTGAGGATCCTATTCACGATCGAGGAGATTGTTCTTTTTTGGTTGGTTTATATTTTGATTTTTGAGAGGAACCTTTTATGGCCTGTTTAAATATTTAAATCTGATAAAACTTAAAGTATTTAAGCATTCTGGTTGGAACTTTTATTTGAAGAATGTAATTATGATAAAATTGGAAGGCTTTTAGAATATAAATTTTAGTATGTAATGGATCTTATTTTATGTTACTGTAGTTTAATTTGGTAATTTTGAGTCTATTCTGAGATATTTGGGAGTTATGTTGATAGTTGTATGCTTAATGTGAATAAAGAAAATAATATTATGTCTTAATTTTATGAGTTGATGAATTCCCAGCCATCATTTGAATGAGAAGAAAAAATTTAAAAGCTTCAACAACTTAATTAGAGAAAATCAATAAAACATTCTTCCTGTACTAATTAATGCGCGATTATATGGAATAGATCCATTAAAACTTTCATATATATATATATATATATATATTGGTGAACAGGAATTTGAGAAAATGTATTGTGGAAAGGGAGAAGAGGTCACGTGATATTATTAATTTTTATTATTTATTAATATAATATTAAATAAATTAGAGTCATTTGATATAATTAGATTAATGACTTGTAATTGGTGTAAGAATAAAAGTCTGGTATAAACTAATCCCCTCATACACACACACATATATATATATATATATATGTATATAATAAAGCATGAACCTTTTTGACATTATACATGCAGCACATGGCAAAAGGATAAGGAAATTATAAAAATCAAAACCTTTAACCACACAATTACTCATTATTTCAACATCTTGTCTTCAGCTGCACTATATAATGTTTGATAATATTAAATACTACCCGTACGTACTAAGTCAATTAATTACTTTAGTAGTCTCCAAGAATTTAAGTAACCGTTATACCAAAAAATAAAACTGACCTTTTGAATATCAATTTTGAAAATAATTATTCTTTATCATGCTGTTTTATTTTATTTAAAATTACATTTAATATTTCAATCACTTTTAAAATGCTAATTGTACTAACATATTTAATGTATAAATTATTTATGTCAATTATTAATTGTTAATTGAAAGCGTATGTTATACTTCTCACATCTACCATGGATGCATTTATATTACCAAAAATATATATTATATTAATGAGAATACCAAAATTCAATCCTTTATGAATAAATTAATAATCCTGTCAAAAATGAATAAATTAATATCAATAAATTATTACCAAAAAAATTAATATCAATAAATTAAATATCATTAAACGGGATTTCAATATCAGTTATAAAAATAGTTAGATTCTTTTTTACTTGAAAATAAATATGTATATTGTATTGTATTTTCTTTTTTTGACAGTTGTATATTGTATTGTATTTAAAACTTTAAAAAGTTATCATATCTTAATAAATATATCATATTTCAATTTCTGGTACAACACAGAAAAAAGTCAATTTTGATTATTTAATTTTTAAAATATACAAGGAAATTAATCAAAATCATCCAATTAACATTTAAATAGAAAAATTTATAAGATATAACCACTTTTTGAATATCAACTTTGAAAGCAATTGTTTTTCATTATGCTGTTTTATTATATTTAATAATATATCTAGTGTTTCAATCAATTTTAAATTGTTAATTGAGACCTTCCACCGAATCATATACTGCTATTGAATATTTTATTGTCAACTTTGAAAACAAATATTTTTTATTATATTGATCTATTTTATTTACTAATATATTTAGTGTATAAATCATTTATGTCAATTATTAATTGTCAATTGAAAGTGTATGTTATACTCCTCACATCTACCATGGATGCATTTATATTACCAAAAGTAAAATTATTATATTAATGAGAACACCATAATTCGATACTTTATGAATAAATTAATATCAATATATTAAATATCATTAAACGGGATTTCAATATCATCAGTTATAAAAATAGTTAAATTTTTTCTTGTTTGAAAATAAATATATATGTTGTATTGTATTTAAAATTGTAGAAAGTTATCTTATCTTAATAAATATATCATATTTCAATTGTTAGTACAACACAGAAAAAAGTCAATTTTGATAGTTTAATTTTTTAAATATATAAGGAAATAAAAATAATTCCATTAATATTTAAATTGAAAAATTTATAACATGTAACCACTTTTTGAATATCAACTTTGAAAGCAATTGTTTTTGAATATCAATCAATTTTAAATTGCTAATTGAGGCCTTCCACGGAATCATATACTGCTATTGATTATTTTATTGTCAACTTTGAACACGGATTTTTTTATTATTATATTGATCTATTTTATTTACTAATATATTTAATGTATAAATCATTTATGTCAATTATTAATTGTTAATTGAAAGTTTATATTATACTTTTCACATCTACCATGGATGCATTTATATTATCAAAAGTAAAATTATTATATTAATGAGAATACCATAATTCAATCCTTTATGAATAAATTAATATTAATATATCAAATATCATTAAATAGGATTTCAATATCAGTTAGGAAAATAGTTTGATGTTTTTTGTTTGAAAATAGATCTGTCTATTGTATTGTATTTAAAACTTTAGAAAGTTATCATATCTTAATAAATATATCATATTTCAATTGTTGGTAAAAACACAGAAAAAGTATATTTTGATTTTTTTAAATATATAAGGAAATCAAAATCATTTAATTAATATTTAAATAGAAAATTTTATAATATATAACCACTTTTTGAATATCAACTTTGAAAGCAATTACTTTTCATTATGCTGTTTTATTATATTTAATAATATATTTAATGTTTCAATCAATTTTAAATTGCTAATTGAGACCTTCCATCGAATCATATACTGTTATTGATTATTTCATTGTCAACTTTGAAAACAAAGATCTTTTTGTTATATTGATCTATTTTATTTACTAATATATTTAATGTATAAATCATTTATGTCAATTATTAATTGTTAATTGAAAGTGTATGTTATATTACTCAATCACAATATACCATGGATGCATTTATATTACCAAAAGTAAAATTATTATTACCATGATCATGAATAAAGTCAGGGCCAAACTCTCTCCCTTAGCAAGTTTTTAGTCATAGACAACTAAATGTAGTAGTGTCAAGAGTGAAGAGGAGGAATGATTTAAATATTACAATAGGTAAATTAGATAATAGATTTATCAACATTTTATGCATTAAAAGTTGTTTGTTTATATTATTTGAAATAACCAAATGAAACACAAGAAGGGATGGTTGAATTGCGTTTCTTAACATTTTGAAAAACTTTTTACAAATCAGTTCATAGAACAAAACTTATTTGATTTATAAAAATAGAATGGACATTAAGAATGATTTAAGTAAACGTTGGATGCAGAAAACATTTTAAGAGAATCTTTGGATGTAAGCAAAGAATTATGAGTCCAATTAAAGAGAATTGTTAAGAACAACAATGACAATCTCCAAACATTAGCAAATATAAAATAAAGCAAGTTAAGGGATGAGAAAATCACACTAGAGATTTATATTGGTTCACTATTAGAAACCAAGAGCTACATCATGTCCCTTCTACTTGAATGATTTTTCACTAATCTTTATAAGATTACAAGTATTCTTCACAACGCTTCTTCAGGCTACAACCAAGTATTCTCAACCTCTTCAGGTTCTATCACTAAGTATTCTTTCTAACAAACCTCTTTAGGCTTAACACATGGTTATAAAAAGAGTGTTTGAAAAACACTTAAGTTTAACTCACGATATGTGAGGATATAACAAATAAGCTTAGAGTAAATTGTAAAATTCTATACAAGATTAAATGAAAGTGTAAGAAAATCTCATATTGTATCTTTAGCTTTTTCTCAAGTTGTTGTTCTACTTGTTCCTTTGAAGACTTCGAGTATATATAGGCTTTTGAGCTTGAACTTCTCTTCATGAACTTCTTCGTCCAACGACAATAAATGTTACCGTTCTGATATGCATTAAATGCTTAATACTGATAGCTTGTTGATTCTCTTCAGAAAAGTAGACTTGGTTATCAAAGTTGCTAAGAAGCGTTGATATCTTTGTACTAAATCTTCTGAGTGAAAAGAAAGTCCTCATTTGTTGGTCCGTTATAGAGGTTAGGTATGTCAGCGTCAGCGTATAAAGTTGACTTCATTTGTTGCGTACTTTGCCAGAGGTCTCTTTAGCATTTAATGTGTTGCACAATTCTGGAATTTGAATTAAGCTTTGGATGAATAAAATTGTAATAGAACATAGAGGTAACTTTTGAATAGTCCAATCCAATTATAAAGTATAATAAACAGGTCAATTCATATTGCATGCAAGTAATAAAGTGATTAGTTGTCTTTATAAAACTTATTTGAGTCCAAAACATTTATAACAGATTTATACGAGAGATTCAAATACTGGATTTTCACTTTCTTTTTAACGAAATATTATAAGTTTGATTAAAACTTATTTAATCATTCTAATTTAATATCTTTGTTATCTTCAAAACTTTGAGGGGTTCAATTACTCGAACTATTTTGGTTCCAACATCAATTACTTGATTTAGTCTTTGGTTCCAACAATATTATCTTTTGTTTCATTATAAGATATAGCTTCATTTTGCAGGAATTTTCGTGAAGGGCTTCAAACAAGTTTCTTCCGTCTAAATTAAGGATTTGGTGAGTTTCTTCTTCAAGAAATATTTATGTTAGATAATTTTTTCTATTTTAATAACAACATTTTTCTTAAAATTTAATTTCTCTTCGCATTATTTATTGTCAAATAGTTCAATTTTATAAGTGTAATATTATATTAGTATATTCTTTCTTTATGAATTCCTCATTGAATACTATTAATCCGATTGGGGATAATATTTTTGTGAGAATTAAATACTCAGGTCTTTATAAAATGTTACATTTTTACTAATTTAAAATAAAAATTTCAAGTAGTTCTAATTTATTTTATTCCCCTAACTATCGTAATTTTGAAATTGAAAAAAGGACTAGCCTCCTAGTAGTAAAAGCTGTAGACAATAGTTACCTTGATTGAAACTTGTGATGCTTACTTTTAATCTTACATTGAGAAACATTGGATGCTTGATTTTATATGTATGTGCATGTTTTATGAATATTGAATTCTTTATTCCAACGTCAGTTTTCTAATATTGTGACAAAAAAATTCTTTTACACAACTGAGGTGACTCAAAGCAGGACTTCCATTCAATGAAGATGTTAAATCAAGCAAGTTGGATTCTAAAATAATAGTCAAACCATTCATTTATTATGGGACCAGGTTTACCAATAATCTTAGACTATACCTTCAAACTTCTTCAATCTATATATTTAATCAAGTAATTATGAATTGATTTCATGCTTTTAATTTGTTTATTTTATGAGATTCTCTATGCAATCATCATAATAAGTTGATGATCACTAATCATACCTGTTCAGGTGAGATTAAAAAAATGCTAAAAATTGAATTTTTTATATATTCTATATTGTTAAGTTATTTATCCTTTTTTTATTTTTGTGTGCATCATTTGGGTAATTTAGTAGTTTGTTTAATGCTTCCAAACAACTAACTGTGGTAGATTCATGCTTGAGAGTAAATGTATTTGATGAACATGTTTGGGAGAAATGCATAAAGAAATATATAAAAGACCATATCGTTGTTCCTTCCTCACAAGGATGTAAATTTAAGGAGTTAAAGTAAGTTATCAACACTCCACCTCTACTAAATGAGAGTGAAGCTCCAAAGGTATAACTCAAAACCCTTCCTCCCGAGCTCATGTACGCATTTCTAGACCCAAATTCAATATATCTTGTCATCACCATTGACAGCCTTTGTAAAGGGGAAGTTGCTATACTGCTTAAGGATCTTAGGATACATAACAAGATTAAAGGGTACAATATTAACGATCATAAAGGAATTAGCCCACCAAATTGCATGCATTGCATTTTAATGAAAGATCCTCCTATGTGTGATTACCTTAAGGCCCGTTGGTCTAGTGAGACCGGCCATGACAAGCACAAATAAGGAGGCTATTGAACCCTAGTTAGAAAGTTCTTCCCAACAGTTTGAGATTGAAGCCTTAACTTGCTAGAATGCCTATTAAGAAGGGAGCTACTTGCCACTTCTCTTAGCCATCATGAAGGAAATAGGTCAAGTTAATTACCTTAAATTAGTGCTTCTTAGTAGGGAACACAAGCTTTCTTTTCATTTTATTTAAATTAGCTTAGTTTCATTTAGTTTTGTTTAGTTTTTCTTTAAAGTGTGTTTAGTTTTCTTACCATCAAGCTTAATCTTGGCTTTCACGTTTTAATGAAGAAGTGGACAAGCAAAAGAGCATGCAAACAAGTTCATAAAGTGAATAGGAAGCTTTAAGGGGCAGTATTTCTATCCCTTATAACCCAATATATGCTTGATTGCTTGATTTTTCATGGATGAATTGATTGAAACTTGTTTTCCATGCTTAGTTGCTTTGTCTATACTAGAATTTTTTAGTTTTAGAGTGTTGATTTGAGTCAATTTGTGTCTATATTGGAGTTTAGGGATTGGAATAGCCTCATAGTTGTTAGATATTCCAAGTTTTGGGGTTGGATTGATTTGTGGCTGTCAAAAAAACAAGTTTAGGGGACTTTGCAAGAGTCATACGAACTTGTGGGGGCTAGCACGGCCTGGCCGTGCGATAGGGGAATAAGGACACCCTGGTCGTGCTCCAAATTAACACAACATAGCTCACACGGCTTGGCGTTGGGCCATACAGCCACGGCACACACACATTTGGGCTTTAAACTCCAAAAGCTAGGACTTCATACCTATTCTTTTGCCCCAAACTCTCCCTAGCCATTCTGCCTCCATCTGTTCCAACCCCTATTATTATGTTCATATTTTTTTGTCTTCTAGCGCTTATTGCTATATTGTTGTCAAGTTTAAGTTTGTTCGTGCAACGTTATCTTTTGAGCTTAATTTTTCTTTTGTATTTATTTATTTTTGAGTCAATTTTTCATTATTTTCATTCATTCTTTATCTTAATTTGATTTGTTTGCTTAAGTTTGTTTATTTTATTTTTATTCCTTTTATTGTATTGGCTTTAGTACCCCTTGATTTTGAAGCCTTTATAAGAGGATGTATATAATGTCAGCCACCAAAAATATTTTTTTTAATTTAATTTGTAGTTTGAGTTTAGTTAGTTTTGAGCTATATCCTATTTTGGTGTGACTTTTTGTAACTCTTTTGCAATTTAAGCATTAATTTTAATTAACAAAATAAAAAAGAATTGCTTTTGAACAGTCCAAAAAAGTCCAGTGTATGCTTAACTTGAAAAAGTGTTGAGAAGAAGATTGTTCATAATTGTTATGTATGCCTAATTTAGAGCATCTCACTTTCTAGAAAATGTTTTTCCTGATACATTGATTGAGTTTGTTAGTTTTTAGAGAAGATTTATGTCCATGATTTTAGTTCTTGAAGTACCCCACCAATTATAGAACAATTCTTCTAAACTTATTGAGGCGAAATCCTAATGTGCATTTGAAAAGGAGATGATTTAGGCATTCTTTCATATAACCACATTTGGCCTTAGACCACCCTTTTACATTATTTTTTTTTCCTTGAACCTATTTTGAAGCCTTCATACACTTAGTATTCTTCTTTCATTTAACTAACATTCACCTTACCCTATTAGCCTAAACACTTTTACCTACCCTATATGAGATGAATTTTTTTGTATGAAAGTGAGACATTTGTTAAGGAATAAACATAAAAGAAAAGGGGTAAAAAAGAAAAATGAAGCACTTAAAGAAAAAGGATTTGAAAAAAAGAGAATTCTACCCAAATTTACCATAAATAAGTTTAGGGTCGGAAGCAAGAACGTAAGGCAAGTAAAGAAAAGAATTTAATGTGATAAATCCTTGCCAAAGAAAAGTTAGAAGAAAAAAAAGAAAGCAAAAGTGTTAGCTCTTGAAAAGTGAAAAATATTCGTAGATACAAACATGCATTTTTGGTGAATTTTGATATTTTTCACTTTATATCCTCTCATCTTCGTTATTCCTTTTATTGCATTCTTTGTGTTTAACCATGACCCTTGTGTCGCAACCATCCTGAATGGCACCCACGACGTGAGAAAACAACTAAAATTTTAAAATTAAATTTGAGTCATCACCAACCGATTCTTCCATTAAAAATGGAATGGTGCGACTGGACACTAAAAAATGAATGGTCTGCGTTTCAGAGTTTAGGTTCGGGGATTGATTATAGGTAGGGAAGGTATTAGCACCCTACATCGTTTGTTCCAGGAACGATTACTTATTTAATCTAGTGTTATCTTGCTCAATTAATTAAATTGGTCATTTATTATTTAAATTTTTTTATTATCTTTTATTTTTAAATGTCCTATTTTGTCGGCATATTATAAAAAATGATAAATGACTAAGACTGAGAATGAGACGCTAATTAACCATTATTGCATGGAATAGACATAGGCCCACAACATATTGGGTGAAGGTGGCAAATTAAAATTTTAATTATTTAGTAAAATATAAAATAAGAGATTTCAAAATGATTTTCAAAAATAGGAAACTTTTAGAATTAGTTTGTTAAATAATTTTCAAAGAAGACATTTTTCAAAATGATTTGTCAAATAAAATTTTAATTTACCATCATCACAAATTTTAATTTGCCATCATTTTAGTTAATTTTGATTATTCCATCGTCGAGTCTTAATTCATAATTAATGATAATTAGCAAATGTATGTGATTAGTGAAAATAAATAATTGTTGAAGGATATTGGAAAAGTTTAATCAATAGAGATCAAATCTTATTAAAACAAAAATTAAAAAAACAATAAAAGCAAATACTTTAATTAATAACATAAAAAAACACATGTGGGGCCAAGAATGGGCCTTGGCCACTTTTAAGGAAAATGCTCCAAGACAAAAAAAAGAAAAACAAAAAAGAAAAACATGCGCAAACGAGAATTATAATGAAAGCACAACAGAGACAAGATGATTACTAAAACAATTGAATAAAAATTAACGTTAAGAGGAAAAGAGATAAGATAGCATGAAAGGAGGTAGCATTACACATGATAGAGGTGCAATATTGACAAAGACAAACGAAAGCTCTGGTTTTAATCTTGAATACAGGGGGCTGGTCCATTTCATATTTGATGACCTTATAGACTATTTGTGACCCGAGGTGTGATGGAAGTACTGCTGATTTGGTGAGGTAAGGGAGTGGGTTAAGCAATGAACAAGGTTTGGTTCGCTCGGTCACAAAGGCATGGTTGGTGGTTGGCACAAGAGGAGTGAGGGCGTGTCCTAATATCCTAGATTTAACAATCACAGAGCATGCACTGGCGTCTAAGGTGAACCAGCAATTAAATGATTCATCGGTGGACCATTAATTATAAATCATTAGATTTAATATAAAATAAATGAATGGTTTAGATTAAACCAAATCAAATACCATTTGTACAGGTTACCTGTAATAAAAAATTTACAAATTAGACCCAATAAAATTTGTTAATTTTTTGTAAATAATTACAAATTTGTCCCAATAAAAAATTATTATTTTTTATTCATCTTGTGTGTGAAAAACCTCCATAGAAATTTTTGACAATAATATCAAAGATATTTGATATGACCATTAGAAACGCCATCCGAAGAAGCCATCTAGAAGGTTCATGATCTCTTTTGGATTAGTGATAATCATCTGCTAAATAAAGTTTCTAGTTTTTTAGTTCCTTTGATTGAGTTCTGTTTATGTAATGATTTTTTGAAGTGTGAAGGTTTTACGTTGTCAGTTACCTTGCACCAATCCTTTTTACTTAAGTGAACGCCCAAAATATGATGGGAGTCACAAACCTACTGGTAGTGGAGGTCAGTTTACCCATCTTCATTAATCATTATATTTTTGTCTTATTATGCAAAAAAATAGCCCGATCCTCCAAAACTTTGTTTGGACTATTTATATAAATTTCTTTTTCTTATCATACTTAAATTCCCTAAGTTTTATGAATGTTTAGGGGAATTGTTGCACAGGTGGAAAATGGGTGTACATAATTGTCAAGTGGTCCTCTGCTTTGGTGTGGTATAGAGATTGAGTGCTGTTTTTGGTCTTTCATTTATTGGCCTTCTTAGTTGTGATTTGTTAATTTATGAATCTTTATGCTTGTGATTGTCTAATTGTGAGGAACAGAATTAAAGAGTCCAGCATGAATTAGATAAAATTCATGATTTACATGCTAAGCTATCTATCTTTCTGCTATATAGTGGCATCATGCTTTTATTAGAAAAAAATTGATACCATGTCACATTTTAATCTTAAACTTAAATTGGTTACTCCAAATAGGTCACTGTTACTTTGTTATTCTTATTGTTGTGAGACGTACACATATTTTTCGTACAGCTATTTGTACTTAAATGTATAATGAATATATGGTTTGGTCACCCATTAAGATAATTGTAATAGCACTTTTAATGCCTCAGGTGTTGGAGTACATATATTTAGGTAGTTAAATATTTAATAATTATAAAAATTTAAGGGTCTAATTTGTAAATAAATAAAAAATTTCTAAAAGAATGTGAAAGGTTGGCAACCTACTATAGCCTGTAATTTTACTGACTCATAGGTGGACCACATGTTATAATTCTCCACCGTAGAAGCCACCGATGATCTACAAGTCTAACCTAGACAACTGCTATAACCAGAAGAGAAAAATAACATGAGATTATGGAAGCATTTTACCTGCAACTCAAAATATGAAAGGAGAAGATGACGACCTCTCCCTATGACCGTGTGTTGTTGCTCTGTTCCTTTTTGTTTCTCGGGCCTCCTCCCTCTATGGTTTTTCTACTCTTAAGTTATTTTTACCCAAGCTGATGAACATCTCAATTCCCAATCAATTCAAAAATTAAATATTTTTGAATCAATTAGAATCAATTTCTATAATTTATGTACAATTATAATCAATCTCTCTATGAATGTTCAATCAGAATCAATCATGATCAAATTACAAAATTAGAATCAATCCATCATTTACTCAAAATCACCATTAATGGAGCATTAATTTTGATACTTCAATTTGAATTTATTTCCCTGTATATATTCTTTTCTTATTAAATTTTAGGGAACTGAGCTTAAGACTCAACAATGAATATATAGGCTATATTTTTATATTTTTAGAAATGGCCTAGGCGAAATTGGGTGTTGACACCTTGGCCCCATTATAAGTCTAAAAAAGACCTTTTGATCCTTTACAAGTGTGCATTACAATAGTGGAGATCATATTAGTCTTGTGTATAGGATTTGGGAATTCTCGGTGGTATTAAGAACTACTTTATGTGTATAAACTCATCCGAGAACAAGTAAATTCATGAGATTGAATGTGGATACATGCTTTTTATTATTGATTTACTCTTTGGATAGACATGGATATATGAATGAACTATTAACTTCTTAGTGCTTTGATAAGTTATGCATGAACTACTTCTCTTGAGGATTTTCTTACAAGTTTCGAATTGCAATTTTATCTTGATTTTCATAAGACATATCACCATCATTGATTTGGATTTCTCATTGATTCAAGATACTAAATTGTTCAAGTTTGGGGGTATTTGATGTGTGCATAAAATACACACATTTAGTGATTATTTTGTTAAGAAATTTGGCTTAATTCTTCACTATCAAGCCGTTTTATTGTGATTTATTATCATATATTCCTTTTATGACCTTTTGACATGTTTTTGATGAATTTTATGAGATTCAAAGGCATCTCGGACTACTAACATGGTGTAGCACAAGTGGTAGATACTTGAGCTCCATGTGGTCAGGGGTTCGATTCTTGACCCATGTGTATGGATAAACATCTGTTGGGAGAGGTCAACCCCTTAAATGGATCTTAGTACCTCAAGGGATTAGTCCCCGCAGTCGAGCGCAGGGGATACCCTCAGAAACAAAAAAGAATGCATCTTGGACTAGTTTGATGAAAAATCAAGAATCTGACAAGGAACTTTGCATGCTGACAACCTTAATGATCTGTAGGCAGTAGAAATATTACATCTTGAGCTATCGAGGTCAAATGGAAGTGATTCTAAAGCAATTGAAAAGATAACACACAAGGCTATAACTCTTATGCTAAAAAACAGGCATCTTGGACTAGTTTGATGAAAAATCAAGAATCTAACAAGGAATTTTGCATGCAGACAACCTTAATGATCTGTAGGCAGTAGAAATATCGCATCTTCAGCTACCGAGGTCAAATGGAAGTGATTCTAAAGCAATTGAAAAGATAACACACAAGGCTACAACTCTTATGCTCAATGGAAGTTCCAGTTCTCATGTTTAGAGGGTCAAAATCTAGATGGGAACCTAATGCGAGATGAAGTTTTGCTTATTTACATCCTAACCTTGCAATAATAATAAAAGAGTGAGCTACAACTTTGCTAAAGACCTTGAAAACTAATTCCATCACTTAGTGGGTCAAAAATGTACCATAAGAAGCAATAAAACCTATAGAGCCATAGCACAGCCTGGTCGTACAATGGGGAAACAACACGGCCTGGCCTTGTAATCCACTCAAAAGATACAAAAATCCCAACTTTCTTATGGGCCCACTCACTTTATTGATCCCCGAGACTCCTAATGACTTAGAAACACAAGAGGGTATAAAAAGAAAAGTTAGAAACACTCAAAGGAGGCTAAAAAAGGTTGGACAACATTGAATTTGAATTCCAAGAGAAGAGCATGTAGATTGAGCAAAGTGGAAGAGAGAATATCATCCATTTACAATGGTTCTACACAAGCTTAGGCCGGATTCACACTCCCTTCCTTCCTTGTGCTAGGGTTCATGAGTTTTCTTATCCCTTTTAGTTCTTTTGATTGTATTACAATTATGATTAGCTAAACTTCCTTTCTCTAGAATTAGGGATGTGGTTCTTCTATGAAATCATGACAACTTGTTAATTATTTCTTGTTTAATGAAAGATTATTGCTTTTGATTCAATTCTAGTGTTGTGAATGCTTGTGGTATGTTGCGTGCCATATTTGCATGATGTAAGATACTTAAATGAAGGGTCAAAAGATCAATTTGAATATTGGAAAATCTAGGAATCTATCTTAGGACTTATTGTTAGGTTTCACAACTAGAAAAAGACAGCGAAAATACAAAAAATTACGAAACCCTCCAAGGATCCAAGCGATGGTCATAATTCGTGTTAAGATGATTACCTTAATAGCGAAGTCAATTTCATGATGGACAACAAATCACAAACACTACAACGCATGAATTTTGTTGTAGCGTCTCTACGGTATCCACACGAACGGAGGTAATGGTCTCCCTCTTCGGCATTGTGCTAGCCACAAAGGGGGGCTAACTCACACCTATGAGTCCTTTCTTGCTCTCTCTATTTGGAAACAATTTCTGAATCTGAGTTGTGTGTGATGTTGTAGTGCGACACAAAGAGTCTAAGAGATGTTTATATAGGCTCTTACACATATCTGACCTATGTTAGACTCATGTGTGGGCTTATTCAACTAGGTTGACCCATCTAGTCTTACTAATGGACCAACTAGCCCTATTTAAATCCATTCTAATCAATTCTATGTGTGTGACCCTATAGGATCCTATTACATTGATAGTAATATTAAATCCTATTTAATATTACAAACAGTAAACGGTATCTAGCAATACATTACTGCTACTGAAGTAATAAGAATGTCAGTGATTTGACATAACCTAACCGCGACTAATGTTACCATATAGTCTAATCCATTTTTCTTGATATCTTAATTGAACACAAGGCATGGAGCGTGTCACCCTTATATAATTCAATCATAGATTTCTTGATCGCTGAGTAAACTTATAAAGACAAATGAGATCAATATCTCATATCGTTTCATTTGAGCACGGCTATGCATTTTCAAGTCTCACTCATCAAGAGGCCCTCATATATCGCTCCCATTATGTAGGAGGGACAAATCCTATCTACGTCACTCACATCCCTCCGCATGACTTGTAACACATCCAACAACTGACTTTATGATCACCTTGTTACATGTGACATTTGACGATATTAAAACATATAATTCCTCATATAGGAAACCGTAGTGGCCTTAAGTCAAAGGACCACGTACATCATTGTCACTATGAGAACCGCTTATGACACTCACGTAACGATCCATGTAATGTTCTTATGGTGGGTCAGTCCAATACATTATTACTCTAATATGTACCCATGTGTAGACTTGATATCTCATATCCATGACCTGTGAGACACGATCATCAGCCTACGCACATACTAGTTTCAACGCATCACTGTCGTCTCAATTGACAGTAATACTTAACTAGAGATATTTAAGAATAGCGTTCCAATTTAGCCAATAGTATATCACTATCAAGCCATGTACTTGATATTCTATGTCATAGAACTTTCCATTCTAAGGACTTTATTATATTCATTTAATATAAATAAATAACACAATAAATGAAATGCCTCATATATTAAATAAATGTCATGATACAACGTAAACCATAAAGTCTATTATAACTGGCCTTTAGGGCATACACCAACACTTATGACCAAGAAATTAGGCATAATCCTTCGGGGGTCAACTAAATGTCACAAAGTTTAATGGGTTTTAATCAACTTAGTACCATGAAAATGCATACCACTTGAATTCTAACATGTTTCTTATGTCTCAAAAGAGAAGATTAAATAAAATACAATAATTCACCTTCAAAAGCATAATCAATGATTGACAAGGAAGGATTAATGTGTCATGATGAATAGATTAATATATTGAATCTCGTTGTTTGCCACCTTAGTTAGTTTATTTGCAGTTAAATTAATTTTTCTTAATTTTGTTTGTGGTTTAGATAATTAAAATCGATAAAGTACGATATTCACGTGATCCTTGTCGGAACAATATATTTACTATTATTACTTGTACAATTAGTGCACTTGTGGTGAGTCACAACACAAACTGATCAAATGGTTGATAAAGAGAACCACTGTGACAGAAAGGGTGAAAAAATGCAACAAAAGAGTCTTGATAATTAATCGAAGAAAAGTTGTTTGCATTCAACGATTGTTAGCATCTAATGTTAGAGAATGAGAGAGGTAAGCTCTTGAAAGTAAAGTCATATTTGCGGTCAAACATTAGTGTTGCATTTAATGAAGAGAGAGAAAAGTGCACTAAATGAGTTAAATGCATCAAACATGAAAATTATCCATGTGTGGATTAGATTGTGAGTAGGATCCTAGAACTATATATGGAACAATGCAAATGTCAAGTAGCTTAAAAGCACAAAACTAGTCAGTTGTTTAAAATGCTTTTGATGGTAAAATGTAATGGTGATAAATTTTTCCCACTAAAATAGTTAAGAAAAGAGAGCCAGGTTTATTGTACATAGATGATAGTGGCATTGAATTGTATGTTAGAAGGGAAGGAAATGAAAGGAAAGGAAAGGAAAAAGAAGGGAACAGATTAAATGAAAAAAGAATGAAAAAAATTCATCACAGGGTTTTAACAATTGGAACATCTTATGATGTGTACTAAATGTATCCTGACAATTAAGCCAAGATTTGAACTATTTTGAAAGGATTCAACAAATTAAACCTTGCAGATAGAAGATTGTAATATGTGGTAAGCAAGGGTCATTCCGACAGATGATTGTACTAATTAAAATGTAAAATGTGTCACTAAACTAAAAACTAAAAGAAACAATAACTAAATAGGGGAATTTTATGAGTGATGAAATAAAAGTAAAATACACTAAACTAAATTACGAAACAAGCAAACACAATAAGCAAAGGGATTCAACTATAGATAAAGTTGGATTAAGGGATTTTCTCCACCATTAGACTTATGACAATTGCAATCAAATTTCCAATGTTATTCCTTATTTTTAACGAAACTACCAACCGTAGATAGCAAGTCCGCTCTGCTACCTTGATCTTTCCTTAGTTTGTCATTAATTAGAAGTTTGTTATCTAATTAATACTTAACTATTAAGTAACCTAGAAGTCTGCTCTCTAGATTTAACCTAACGACAACCTTATATTAAGAAAGATAGGTTGATCTAGGCGACAACCTCAGTCTGCTTGGGTTATCTAGCCTAGGTTATGTCTTTCTTCACAATTAACGAAAGATTTGACTACAATAATTAATTATGAATTTCTACTTAAGATTAGGAAAGCATGACAATTACGGATCAAGTCTCCTAAGCTATCATTAGATTATTATCAAGTTCTATTTAGTTGGCTACCTAAATGGATCAAGACAACAATACACGATTCAAGGAGAAGAATCATAAACAATCTCAATTAAAACTAAGGAAATAACGTCTTTAATCCAATTACAAAATCATGTCTAGGGCTTTGAATCACCCTTAACCAAAAAGAAAATCTTGCCTAGTGTGTTCTTGAACAACATCAAAAAATAAAAAAGAAACATCATGTGTTTAAGACAAAAGATAATAGGGAAGAAGAAACAAATCGGTTTGACGTTGATCTTCTTCTCTCCATGTTGCTCATAAGAGAAAACTCTCATTTGCTCATTGACGACTGCTCAATTTCGTCTAAGTGAATGTTTTTTGTTAGGGTTTGACCCCTAACTCTTCTTAAATAGACCAAGCCCAATTGGGTTTCAAAACTTGACTTTTATGTGCTATGAACACGAAACGGTCGTGTTCTCTTCTGTGTATGCGCATCTTACTGAATTAGCCAAAGTTCCCAATATGAAAGTTGTAACCCTATGTCTTAGATTTTTATAACCACCAGAATCACCTTGATACGACATTTGTATCTCAAGTTATGTCCAATTTACTATTCCAAGGTCCGAATATCTTATGTGATTCTTTCCTTAAAAATATAAGATTTGATTTTCAGAATCTTTCCTTAATTTCTTTGCCTGATTTCAAATTCAAATAATCATTAAATTCAACTAGGTAAGAAAAATATTTCAATTGAGGGAAATATATCATAGAAATCCAAAATTGAGATATGCAATAAATACATATAATCAAATCAAATCAAATCAAGATTCTATGAAAACTATCTCAAACATTAATTTTCAATATCTAGCACATCAAAATGAAGCAAAAAGAATAATAAAGGGAACTTATTACAAAACACCTAAAATCATATAAAATTACTCTAACTTGACTTTCACTCATGATAAAACAAGCACATAATACGTATATAAATGACACACATCATCCTACATCCAGTTAACTTGTATAGATTTTTATATATCTGTAGGTCATAAATAATGGGCAACTTTTACCCACAATGGATAGAAGGTAACAAAGATGAATTTAAGTGCTTAGTCCTCACTTGCAGAATTCAATATAATTCTCCTTTAGCAATTATATTATTATTGAAAATGCAACGTTTTAGGGCATCTTTTAATTTTCTCAATAAAATGAGTTTTGATTGTCATCCAATCATTCTAGAGGAATTGAATAAGTATGCATGAAAGTGTTGTTATATGATTCACAAATTGTTTTAACAATAATTTGTCGAGGTAGGGGGAGCCTATAACACTAAGGAGATCTACTTCAATAGACTTAGCAAGGAACCACACTAGTGGGCTTGACACCACACCTCAACCTAAAACTTTAAGACATTAGGTTTATAGGTCCTTCCACTTATATGTTCCTCACTTTGTTCATTCTTCATCAATGTGGGACTCTTCACCCATATTCTACTGACACTTGAATTTCCAACAATCTTCCCCATAAGTGTGAGTCCTTACACGAGTTCACTCCCCCTCAAGTGGAAACATTTTTCCAAGTATTTGTTAGAATTATCGGGCCTTCTTCACCAAGCCCAATTTCCAAGAGCCGCATCTCTTCATACACCTAACTAGCTTTCCAAGAGCCACTGCTCTTCACCGGAGTGCGCTAGCCAATGCCCTATAACATGGGCTAAGTCAAACTCGTTTTAAATTGAAGCATGTACCTTACCACTGTACATATGCTTTGGTAGTTCATAGCTCTTCCTTCACAATATGGACAGCGACCATGAGAGCACCAACCATTATCTCTAATACTCGTGTCCTTAGATGAACCATCAGCTCTAATACCACTTATTAGGACAAGGGGAGCCCAAAATGCTGGGAAGATCTACTTCAATGGACATAGCGAGGAAACACACTTATGAATTTGACACCACATCCCAACCCAAAATCTTAAGGCATTAGGTTCATAGGTTCTTATACTTATATGTCCTTCACTTTTTTCTATTCTTTACCAACGTGAGACTCTTCATTCATATTTGAACTCCCAACCATCTCTCTCTCAAGTGTGAGTCCTAACACAGTTTCGCTCTCCTTCATGCGGAAGCCTTTTCTTTCTCAAATATTTTGATGGCATCAAGCTTTCTTCACCTAGCTGGTTTCCAAGAGCAATTTCTCATCATACAACCTAGCCTGTTTTTCAAGAGTCATTGCTCTTCACCGCCAATGATCCACAATACGAGCTATTTTCAAATGAAGCCCACACCTTACCACTCCACCTAGGTTTGGTGGCCATATCTCATCTTTCTCAATATGGGCAGCAATCATGATAGTACAGACCATCATCGACAATACTCATGTCCCTAGCCTAACCATTAGCTCTTATACCACTTGTTGTAGGGGTCAAAGGGAGCCTGCAACCTGATAATCACACACCATGAGACTTTCCACACAAGGGACCCTACATGGATCCTCACACCATCGACTCTAATACCACTTGTTGTGGCAAGGGGAGCCCACAACGCCAAGGTAATCTGCTTCAATGAACTTAGCTAGGAACCATTTGACACTGCATCTCAACCCAAAATCTTAAGACATTAGGTTAATGGATCTTTATACTTATATGTTTCTCACTTTGTTCATTATTTACCAATGTGAGACTTTTCACCCACATCTTCCTCACACTTGAATACTCAACACAATCAAGCCCACATTTCCCTAAGTTCATTCAATTCAATCATTGCCAATGCGTCTTATTTTGTCAACTAAACCTAGGGTTTTGTAAATAAAAGAAGAAAATTCCAAGTAAAACCCTATCTCTCAATCTATATTCCACTCCCTTCTTCTTCTTCTCCTCCTTCTACAAAGCCATTTTCCTCAAATGGTGAGAGAAGATAATAGAGATAAAACTTGAGTCTTAGTAATTTTAAGAAAAAATTAACTTCCAATTGATACTGATGAATAACTGGAACAAAATGGATACAAATATCCACAAAATGAATGAATGGGAAAATAGAAATCAGAAAAAAAAAAACCTAATCTCAGTGAATGACAAATTGAACAAATGGTTGATTAAGGACTATAAAATAAAACAAAAGTGAATGTTGATAATTAAGTCCAGAAATGTCATTTGCATTCAATGGTTGTCATCATCTAACGGTAGAGAATGAGAGAGGAAAACATGTGACACAAAAGTCATCTTTGCAATCAAACATTAGTGTAGCATTAAATGAAGAGAAAGGAAATGTACTTAATGTGTTAAATGTATCATACATGATAATTACCCATGTCAGATGAGATTGTGTGACCGATCCTACAACTACATATGGAATGGTGCAAATGTCAAGATGCTTAAAAGTACAAAACCAATTAGTTGCCTAAAATGCTTTCGATGGTAGAATGTAATGGTGGTAAATTGTTCATGCCAAAATAGATGACAAGAAGGTACCAAATTTATTGTATATAGTTGATAGTGGCATTGAATTGTATATTAGGATGAATTTTTCTGTAAAAGGAAGGAAGGAAAGAAATGAAAGGAAAGCGAAAAGAAATGAGCCATTTAAATGAAAAAGAAAGAAAAAAATCATCACATGTGTTTAACAATGACACAACCTACATCCTTGTTAACCAGTATAAGGTTTTATATATCCATTGGTATGAAAAAATAAGGAGCTTTAACCCATAATGGATTGAAGGCGACACAAATAGATTCAAAAGCTTAGTGTTGACTCATAAAATTCAATATAGTTCTACTTCAGCAACCGTATTATTATTATTCAAAATGAACCTTTTATGACATCTTTCAATTCGCTCTGTAAAATGAGTTTTGATTATCCTCCAATCATTTCAAATGAATCAAACTAGTGTGCATGAAAGTGTTGTAATATGATTCACCAAATGTTCTAACAACAATCAAGCCTTTATTCCCCAAAGCTCAATCAATTTCAACATTGCCAAAGCATCCTTTTTGTCCAACGTAAGCTAGGTTTATGTGAATAAAAGAAGAAATGTCCCAGTAAAACTCTCACTCTCAATCTCTCAATCAATTTCAACATTGCCAAAACACCCTTTTTGTCCAACGTAAGCTAGGTTTATGTGAATAAAAGAATAAATGTCCAAGTAAAACTTTAACTCTTAATCTCTCAATCAATTTCAACATTGCCAAAACACCCTTTTTGTCCAACGTAAGCTAGGTTTATGTGAATAAAAGAATAAATGTCCAAGTAAAACTCTAACTCTCAATCTCTATTCCACTCCCTCCTTCTTTTTTCCACAAAGCCATTTTCCTCAAATGGTGAAAGAAGAAGATAACATAGATAGAAGTTGAGTCGGAGTAATTTTAAGAAAAAATAACTTTCAATTTATATTGATGAATAACTGGAACAAAATAGATACAAATAACTACAAAATAACTTATCGGAATAATAGAAATGAAAAAAAATACCCAATCTCAATGGATGACAAATTGAACAAATGGTTGATAAAGAGAACCACTGTGACAAAAAGGTGAAAATGAAACAAAAAGAGAATGGTGATAATTAAGCCAAGAAAATTCATTTGAATTCAATAATTGTTAGCATCTAACGGTAGAGAATGAGAGAGGAAAGCAAGTGAGAGTAAAGCCATCTTTGTGGTCAAACATTAGTGTAGCATTAATTAAAGAGAGAGAGAAAAGTGCACTAAATGTATTAAACATGAAAATTACCCACGTTGAATCAGATAGCGTGTAAGAACCTACAACTATATATGGAATGGTGCAAATGCAAATATGCTTAAAAACACAAAACCAATTAATTCCCTATAATGCTTTTCGATGGTAGAATGCAATGGTGGTAAATTATTCATGCCAAATAAATGAGAAAAGGGAGCCGTGTTTATTGTATATAGATGATAATGACATTGAATTGTATGTTAGAAAGGATTTTTATGTAAAAGGAAAGGAAGGAAAGGAAAGGAAATGGAAGGAAAAACAATGGAGGAGTTAAAAAGAAAAAAAATGTATGATAAAAGTCATCACATGTTTTTTTAAAAAAGGCAACATCCTACATCCAATTAACTTGAATAAGTTTTTATATATCCATTGGTCTGAAATAATAGGCAATTTTTTACTCATAATTAGGTCTGAAAATGAGTCAAGTTGAACCAAGTCAGACCTAGCTCAGACTCGATTTACTACGAAATCGAGCTCATTTTCTTGGCTCGTACTCAGCTCAATTTAAGCTCACGAACTATTCGAGCTCAATGAGTCAATATCGAACCTTATATTAATTAAGTTTGTACTACTGAATGAGTTAGACTCGAATTTGTAACTCAATAAAATTTATATTTTTTACATATAATTATTTAAAAATTAATTTAATTAGACTTAAAATAAAATAAAATGCTAATATATATTAAATTAAAGCATTATTATTATTTTGTAAAAAATGACTATATACATATATTGAGTTAGCTTACGAGTTAATGAGCTGAACATATGAAAGTTTAAGCTCGACTCATTTAACAAACGAGCCAAAATTATCAGCTTATTAAGTTGTTAATGAACTGAATTAAAAGCAAGCTCACGAGCTAGCTCGACTCATTGCCAATCCTACCCATAATTAATAGAAGGTATCACAGACAAATCCAAGTGCTTAGTCCTCACTTACAAAACACAATATAATTCCCCTTTAGCAAGCAATCATATTATTGCAACCTTTTAAGGCATATTTTAATTCCATCGATAAAATAAGATTTTATTGTCCTCCGATCATTTCAGAGGAATCAGACCAATGTGCATGAAAGTGTTGTAATAAGATTCACCAAATGTTCTAACAACCATCTAACCCATATTCCCTCAAGCTCAGTCAATTTCATCATTGCCAAATCACCTTTTTTTTCCAGCCTAAGCTAGGGTGTTGTGAATAAAAGAAGAAAAGTTGAAGTGAAACTCTCTTTCTCTCTCTCACTCTCTATTCCACTTCCTTCTTCTTATTCTTCGATAGGGCCATTTTCCTCAAATGGTGAGAAAGAAGATAATAGAGATAGAAGTAGAGTCAAAGTAATTTTAAGAAAAAATAATTTTCATTTTAACTTTTTTCCTTGTTTGAGTATTTGCACACTCTTTAGGTGTGAATTAATATTGTTTGGGGATATTGAGATTATTCCTCTTCACAAATGTTTTCTCGCTAACTCGAACCCCTGACATTGCGAAGGTCCTTTAACTGCTAAACTTACACTTAATTATCACTTGAACCATCCATTGTGGGTAATAAATTTTAATTTATGCTAATGAATAAGTGGAAAAAAATGGATACTGATACAAATATCCATGGAATGACTGATTGAGATAATTGATATAAAAAAAATACCTGATCTCTTTAGATGACAAACTAAACAAATGGTTGATGAAGAAAACCACTATGACAAAAGGAGTGACAAAATGAAACAAAAGAAAATGTTGATAATTAAACCCAAACAAAAAAGTCATTTGCATTAACGGTTATTAGCATCTAATGGTAGATAATGAGAGAGGAAAGTCATTTTTGCATTCAAACATCTACGTTGCATTAAATGAAAATAAAAGTGAACTAAATACGTTAAATGTATTAAACATGATAATTATCCATGCCAGATAAAAAAAATATGTTGGATCTTACAGGCTATATATAGATTGGTGCAAATGCCTTGTTTATGAAAAGCACAAAACTAATCATTACCCTAAAATGCTTTCAATGATAGAATGTAGTGGTGGCAAATTGTTCCCATCAAAACTAATGAGAATTAGGAGCCAAGTTTATTTTATATATAGATATATATATTGGTGATAATGGCGTTGAATAGTATGTTGGAAATTTTTTTTATGAAAAAGGAATATAAATGAAGGAAATGAAAAGATAGGGAAAAAAATAGAAGGATGGAAATGAACAAAAGAAAAAAAAGAAAAAGAGAAGGTAGGAAAAAAAAAGACAGGAAATAAAAAAGAAGAGAAGGTTGGAAATGAAAATAAAAATAGAAAAAAGTCATCACATATTTAGAATAATTGCAACATCGTCCATCAAGTTAACTTGTACCAGATTTATGTATCAATTAGTTTAAAACAATAATTAACTATTACCCAGGTAACAAACATCAAGTGTTCATTCCTCATTCATAAAATCCATTATTTTCACTTAAAAGTCCTTTGTGACAGAAAAATAAATGAATTCTCAATCAAACTATCGTTCAAAATGTAACCTTAATAAAGTGTCCATCACTCATTTCAAATGATTCACCAAATATTCTCAAGACTATCAAGCCCATATTCTCGAAAGCCCAATCAATTTCCCCATTTCGAAATTATCCTCCTTCCTTTCCAAGCGAAAGTTAGGGTTTTATGAATGGAAGAGTAGATCCATCTAAAACCCTCACTCTCCCCTCTACCCTAAACCCTCATTTTTCTTCTCTCTCAATCTCAATTCTCCTTCCTTCTCCCCTTCAGCAGAGCCATACTTTCTTCATCAAATGGGTAGCAGGCAAGCAGCAGTCTCCTTCCTCACCAACATCGCACGTGCCACCATCGGCCTCGGCACAGCCGCCACAGTCCTCAACTCATCCCTCTACATCGTCGACGACGGCCAGCGTGCCGTCCTCTTCGACCGTTTCCGTGGCATTCTGGACGAAATCGTAGGCGAAGGCACCCATTTCCTAATCCCATGGGTCCAAAAGCCATACATCTTCGACATCTGCACCCGCCGCCACACCTTCTCCTCCATTTCCGGCACCCAGGACCTCCAGATGGTCAACCTAACCCTCCGCGTCCTCTCCCGACTTGACACCGCCCACCTCCCGACCATCGTCCAGAACCTTGGCCTCGAGTACGACGAGAAGGTCCTCAAGGCCATCGTTGCACATTTCAACGCCGATCAGCTCTTGACGGAGCGGCCCCACATCTCGGCGCTCGTCCGGGAGAGCCTGATCCAGCGGGTGAAGGATTTCAACATCGTTCTGGACGATGTCGCCATCACCCATTTGTCCTATGGGGCAAAATTTTCGCGGGCGGTGGAGCAAAAGCAGGTGGTGCAGCAGGAGGCAGAGAGGTCGAAATTCGTGGTGATGAAGGCGGAGCAGGAGAGGAGGGCTGCTATTATAAGGGCAGAGGGAGAGAGTGATGTTGTACAGCTGATTTCGAATGCGACGGCGTCGGCGGGTATAGGGCTGATTGAGCTTAGGAGGATTGAGGCATCCAGGGAAGTTGCATCCACATTGGCCAAGTCCCCTAATGTGGCTTACCTTCCTGGTGGGAAGAACTTGCTTTTGGCTCTTAATCCTTCGCGTTGATGTGGGTAATGTTTTCTTCTTCACTTTTGTAACACCTTTGGCTTAAATTTGATTTTTGAGCTTACTCACACACACACACACACACACACATATATTGGTGAACCACGAGTATCCCCATTGGGGCGGCAACAAATGTTGACGACTCCTGAAATCGAACCTTTGACTTCTGGGATTGGGGCACTCCTTGATTATATGTTTCTACTTGTTTGGGTCGCATTGGTGTTATATTATGGGGCACTCATAATTTAAAAATCTTTGCCCCCATTATTGGGTTGGTAGGTTAAATTCTAACATTTAACAAATCCCAATTTCTCACTTTTCTTGGCTGAAAACATTTAGAGTGTTGGTTTAGTTTTATGCGAGAATTTGGCCTAAGCATTTTTTATTTGAACATGAAATTGTAGACTGCTATAAGTTTCTAGTTTTTGTTAGCTCATGCCTTATAGCATAACAAGCGCACTTGCTTGGTAAATTCTTGTTGTATTTAATAATTTGGGTATGTCTTGAGAAGGGTTTATGGTAAATTCTTGTTGTATTTAATAATTTGGGTATGTCTTGAGAAGGGTTTATGAATTAATCCTAGCCCCTAATAATAGTCTGTCACTGTATGTCACTGATACTAAGTGATTTCTTGATTAAGAAACTTTACTGGGAGAGTGAATTGTGAGTGTGTGGAGAGTTCCTGTTTGGCCTTCCAATTGAATTAAGGCTTTTATATTAGTGGATATCAATTCTTGATTCTACTGATGGTGGTCATGCGTATTAATTGGTTATATACTAAAGGTTCCTGCACAAAAGTAAGGGTAGACAACTCTGAGACTTGACTTGTGTTAGCTGCTTAAATGCGAATGCCTATCCAATTATGTATTAGTTTACACATTCAAAAGGTAGGAAAGAAAACAATCCCAATATGGAAAAATGATAAAAAGGAAATGAAGTTATACTATTATTCTTGCAACATTCAAGGCAGGCGAGACAGTATGAGCTTTAAAGTCTTCAAATATTTTCTTTAGTTATGAGAACATCAGCTTGACTTCTCTTGTAAGAGGGGCTGGTAGCTTTGCGATTATGCTAGAGAAATGGTATTCCCAATTCTTGTCTTCTGGTTCAACCTGTTAGTGGTCTTCATTCTTTCTGGAGAATTTTGCATTCTATTTCCTATTTGAGTTTAAAATTGAGGAATAAGACTTGCAATTATCCCAGAATATTGATTTTTTTTTAACGGTGAATAATTTATTGGGTAAATTAAATCTTATGTTCTGGTAGCTAGAAAATGCATCTTTATATTTTCTTAAGGTATTTTAGCATTTCTATGAGTTTTTCAATAAGGAGGGGGGTGATCACAAGTAGTAATTATTATATATTTAAATAAAACATCGTGCTATATGTTAGCATTTTCTTATTCAAAGGCTTTTTGTTTTCCTATTTATGGCCAGGAATTTTATTTCCCTGTTGTGCATTTGTCCAACTTACATGTGGGAAGAATAGAAAATAGCAGGTGTACAATTCCAATGAAGTGGGTATGATCTGTCCAAACAATTTATTTATTTATTTTTACTCTGTGTATCATAATTTTCAGTTAAAGCTGATAATAAAGATTGGATAGGTTGGTGGTAATAAAGGGCCATTTCTCTTAACATAGTGATTCCTTATTCATTGGATTTAGTACCTTTAGTGGATAGATATTAGTAGTAAGAGCTTGCTAAGTTGTCCATATAATTAACTTTTTGCTTTTGCAAAATGATTCATTAATAAGAGAGAAAGGAGTACTAAGATTGATGATCTGAAATCCTCATGAAGCAGGGAAAATAAATGAAGGGCATTAACTCCAAGAAGAGCAACCCAGTTCCTTTGCCTGTGAGGCAAAAAAGCTAGGAAAAACAAGGTGAAGGAATGAAACAGAGTAAAAATCTTGGCATTACATTCTAAATAAATGCACCAAACACCATCCAAAAGAGCATACTTCCAATGCACCTTATTCTCATTTTTAGCCCGCAAAATCTTGAAGGTGAGTAGATAAAAAAGCCACCAAATTAGGTGGACATATCAAACAGCCCAAACAACTTTCTCCACATCTGCCAAGGCACTACACAGTGCAAGACGAGATGACTATTGGTTTCTGAGAATTTATGGGACATAACACTAGGGGGAAAAGGACCTTATGAGGCCTATGTGCCTCTAAGATATCATTAGTGTTAATCCTATTAAGTATCACAGTCCAAACAAAAGCCTTAACCTTAGAAGGAGCTTTAGCCTTTCAAGACAAAAAGCTACGACAGCTGAATTGTCCATAGAACTTACACACAGACACACACACACAAACATTTGAACATCGAACCTGTGTCTATTTTCACTTTTACAATCTAGAATATCTTTCCAGCTGCAATATAAGTAGCTGTCATGTGAAGTTAAGTTAGGACTTAGACCAGCTCACCAGCATGTAGGACCCTTTTCTTGTGATATAATACACAGATGATTGTGAAATCTCTCTGAGTTGCATACGCTAACTCTACTCACTCACCTGTGTTAAGTTATTTTGGTCTTATATTTTAGGAGAACCCTGTGTGCCATCTCCACTTTTAAATGATTTGTATTAATTAGCCGTTGCTTTTTGAAACCAAGTGTCCCTCCACTACAAAAAAAATAAGAATTAGCGTCGAAATTTAGCTATGGATATGATATCTATAGCTAATATATTATTTTAGCTATGGAAATTGTGAGAAACAACTCATCCCATGCAGAAATGAAAATTTTGTGAATTTAGCGACGGATTTGAGTTGGATTGTCCCTAGCCAAAATTTGCATGGGATTTCCCATTGCTAATGCCTTGCTAATTGTAAATACTAAATTATATTTATATTTATATTTATATTTATATTTTTTACTTTCTTCAACTCATGTTTGTGACTTAATCTCCTCAACTTTAAGTGATAGGGCACCGCTCCTAACCATTGCCAACGGTAATTTGCACCGATCGCACTGCTCCTTAACTCCAACTCCAACTCATTTTTTATTTTTATTTCACTTGCCCAGATGTTGCTCATATATTGCATTTTACTCAGATGTTGATTTTGTTGCGAAGCACCACCTCACCGAAGGAAGCTCCTGACAAGAGGTTGTCGAGACCCGTCAAATAAATAAAATTACCGGTTCACAAATTAATTTGTAGTATAGAGCATGAAGCGAATCGTCTCTCAAGGATCCAAAAAGAACAAAGATTTAATCATATCAAGATAATTAAAGGGGGGTTTTGATGATTTGAAAAGATAATACACTAGTTGAATTAAAGGAAAGCAATTAACAAATTAACCAATTCAAGGAAATTTACCGAGAGGTATCCATAGCAATTTTGAAATTCTCATTTTGGCATTTTGAAATCTCAAAAGCTTAAACTGAGACTACCAGGCCTAAGAATGGTTTTCATTTCTAATGATAACAAAGAAATCTAAGTTGAAGAAGACATTTGATGAGAGTCCAATTGTAGCTCTGTTCTACGCCTTTTGAACTAAGATGCATACTAGAACCAGATTGTGCCTTCACTTCTTTACTTGCAATGGAAAATTTGTACTAAGTGGTGCTAAGTGCTAACTCACACACCCAATATGCTTAGTTACTGAGATATTGATGAATCTGAAATGGGTATATGGTGTTTGTTAAAATGCCTAAATGAGGATAAGTTTCGTGGATAGCTCTAATGTTGTTTTGTTTGTATAAACCTGAAAAATTTATTGCTCTATATTTTGTTAAAAGTCCTTATTTTGATTTCTATATGAAGCATGGGTAACTGTGTTGCTGGTTATAAAGCTATGTTGTCTAAATTTGATGTTAGACGTATGGTTTTGAATAGTTCTGTTCAATTCATTTGCTTCTTGTATAATGCATATCTTTTCTTGCTTGCCTAGAACTCATGGACTGATAGAAACCATAAGCAGTGAGTTAAGGTGCTGCACATGGGATAAAAATTAGTAAGTATACGCTATTGTATGTGCTTTGATTTTTTTATAAAGTACTATATTTTTTTATAAAAAGAAAACCACCTCCATCACGTCATTTTCATAAACCATGATTTATAGTATTGCTATACATATATATATATATATATATTATATATAAGGGAAGAAGTTAAGTCATAGCTACCTGGTCCCACAACGATTCTATAAGGATAATAACATATTCATATTATAATCACCTTTTATTATAGGAAAATGGACCTCATTATTATGTTTCTAAATTTATATTTTATTGTTTTTTTAAAAAATAAAAACCTTCTTAAACCTAAAACATAATTTAGCTTTGATAATGACCCACTAATGATTTTTTTATAAAGTACTATATTTTTTTATAAAAAGAAAACCACCTCCATCACGTCATTTTCATAAACCATGATTTATAGTATTGCTATACATATATATATATTATATAAAGGAAGAAGTTAAGTCATAGTCACCCGGTCCCACAATGATTCTATAAGGATAATAACATATTCATATTATAATTACCCTTTATTATAGGAAACAAACAGGAATAGGTTGATCTTAACAAGTAGTTATGGACCTCACTATTATGTTTCTAAATTTATATTTTATTGTTTTTTTAAAAAATAAAAACATTCTTAAACCTAAAACATAATTTAGCTTTGATAATGACCCACCAATGATCCTGATTGTGTCTTTCCCACTTTTAGTTTTTTTTTCTTTTCTAAAACTTGGTTTAGCATTAGTGATGATGTGTTGGTTGCTGCATAAACTAATTCTATAGCATATTTTTCGTTTTCACTTTTTGACCATTTTTTTTAATTTTTTTTATAAACAGTATATTCTGGATAAACAAGAGCTTTGCAAATTCAAGAATTTATAAGGTATATTCTCTTTAATTATCATTCTCTTACATATATTACTAATTAGAACATTTTATTTGGAGTTTGCATATGTTCCTCTGTTCATTTGTGGATTGGTGACACATCTAGCAGAACTGTTGGTGGGTTTGAAGATGATTTAGCAACAATAGAAAATGACACTTTTGAGAGTGCTGAAGATGATATAATAGCAAGACATGTTTTAGATCATCAAGAAGATTTATCACTATGGGTTGAAGCTGTTGGTGGGCCAAAAAAAGGCAGAATTTATGGCCTTGGTTCTCAGTCATCTGTGGTTTGCCCAATAAATTCAAAAGGTATTACTTCAAAAGCTTTTACCCAAGATTATGCTACTACACCTAACTTTGAAGAAGCTGTCCAACATGAGATAGATAAGAGGCTAGGGGATCTCAAAGCCATGGTTCAAGAGGTGGTACAGCAGGAGGTGCAAACAGCTATTAGGCTACTTGCAAGAAGTTTTCAGGCCCAAAATTTTGCTGCATCAACAAATGGCATAGTTCCTCCACACAATGAAGACTAAATTCTACTTATTCTTCAAAATCATGTAGATAGTTTCAAACTTTTTGTTTAGGATGACACATTAACACTTGAGAACTTGGATTATGCTAAAAATGTGTTTGATTTTATAAATATAAATAGTTGGTTAGGTATGAGAACTTGATTAGCTCTTTGTCTTGCATTTTATGTTAAGCTAATACTGAGTTTGATGTTATATATTTGGTTATGATATTTTTATTTTTGTTGTATTTTTATATTGAATTTATAATAAATTCAATAGTATTTTCAAAGAATTAACAGGTGACAAATAACAAGAAATGAATAGTAATAGACTTTCCTACCTAATCAAAATTAGCAACGGAAAATTTAGTGACGGATTTTCCGTGGCTAAAATAATCAGAAGCGCGATGACGTGGCACTCTTTAGCAATAGATTAGCAACGAAAAATCCGTAGCTAAAATTTTGCGACAAATTCCTCATCCGTTGCTAAAAATTAGCGTGGAGCGATTTCGCTAGAGCTTTAGCAATGGACAATTCCGTACCTAAATAATTTTTAGCGACGGAATTTCACTAATTAGCGAGGAATTTTCCCTAGCTAAATTTTGATTTTCTTGTAGTGCTCCCTATCCACCCCTACAGGAGAAAACAATGAAAAAGAAAAAGTTTAAAAGTTTTTGATACACAGTTGGTAGTTGTTTCTAGATTTTGATTTAAATGTTCCTCTAGCACCTCATTGAGATGCAATATGTTAAATGCCTTTTAATGGTCAGCAGTCTTGACCCAAAAATATTTATTGATTGTTAAAAATACCTAACATTTCCTTCTTCATTTCAGGGATCAATGATATGGTGTAATGGCATGTTTGGAATGGTCTTGTTCTCCTTTGTTGGAAGGAAATTTCTTGTTTGTTATTTTGTAGACCCTATCTCATCTGAGCACAATTTCATATTAATTTTTTGAAAAGAAAAAAGATAGAAATAAATTTGGACCTTCTTGTTGGATGATAAATGGGTCTTTTTAGTTGTAGAACGATGACTACATGCTAAGTATACAAGGTGAGAGGTGAAATTGATTACTTGCTAGTTGCTTGTGTGCTTAATGTAGGTCTTTTATCATCGATTTATCCTAAGTGATTCTATATATTATGTCTAGCACTTTTGGTTTTCAATTTTGTATGTTAATTTGGTTATTGTTCTCTGCAAACCAGATGATCATTTAGAAGCTATACGTTTGTCATCGTACAACATTATTCTTATCTCCTCGTTTGTTCTTTGTTGTATTAAACCTTAGCTTAGCAAGAACTACATATGTGATGGAATGCTGCGGTTAGTTTCTGCACATGCCGAGTGACAGAAAAATAATAATAATAATAATAATAAATATAATAAAATAAATCAGAAAAATCAAATTAATTTAGTTAATTACCAAAATTCAAAATGAAAAAAAGGAAAATAAATAAGTAAATTTGAAAGGAAATAAAAAAAAGAGAAAGAGAAAAATCTTTTAGCCAATCAGAAAATTAAGAAAAAAATCAATCAAATTAAAATAATTAATTACGAAAATTCAAAAAATGAGAAGGAGGAAAAGAAAAAGATGAGAAAAAAAAGAAAAAGAAAAAGAAAAAGTCCAATTCATCTAAACCCATTTGTATCTAAACCCTATCCATCTTCTAACATAAACACAACCTAAAAAACTCCTATTTGGCCCAAACCAATTCCTTTACCTAAGCGAGAACCCATTATCCATCACCCAAACCCAAATCAAACCAGCCCAAATCCCCTTTTCTCTTAACCCAACAGACGCAGTCCACTTCCCCATATCCTACCCGACCCAGCTCCTCTAACCCGGTTCAATTTCCCAATACCCATCACCATTTACTCGGCCCGATTTCTCCACCCATTTCCCTTCTCTTCTCTCCCACAAACCTAGCCGCCCCCTCTCTTCCCCTCCCTTTTTCCTCCCCGAAAATTTACCCTAGCGAAACCCCATGGCTACACCACATTGAACCCAGCCCTGCACCGTCCCTCTACCCCATGCTCCTCCTCTCTTCCCCATGACCGCTCCCTTCATCTAGTACCCAAGCCACCTCGGCTCCATCACCCCGAGGCCTTAGCACCAACCCTCTGTTGCGCCCCCTTTCTCTTCCCCATGGTAGTACCATACGCCTACCCTGCCAAACCACCTCCGCCCCTTCATCTAGCACCCAAACCACCTCGACTCCATCACCCCGTACCGCACAAACCCATCTGCTCAAAGCCGGGTCGCCACGTTGTCTACTCTGTCTTTTGCTGTTGGTCACTCTCGTACCAGATACCCACACCCCGAGCCTCTGCAAGTGGTCACGGAGCAGACCCACGACGGCGGGAGCAGGGTTTTCTTCTTTATTTATTTATTTTGTTGCTTTATTTTATTTTAGGGTTATGTTGGTTTTCTAGATTCTTGTATTAATAGGAGCTTTAGTTTTCTATTTTAGGGGTCCTTTTTTTGGGTGAGGTTTTTTTAAATTGTTCATTGTATTAAGGACTTTGGACCTCTTTTTGGTAATTCTTTACCATCCTGTGTTCAGCTTTGTTTTAAAATTAAATAGATAGTTGTTTCCTAATTGGAACTGTTATGGTGGGGATTAGTCATTTACTAGTTTTTTTTTATATATTCAATAGGATGTTTAAAGTGATGCTGTTGGTTTGAGTTTGCTATGTTTGAATATGCATATGAGATATCACTTGAGTGTTGTGTCTGACAAGAGGTTGTCGAGACCCGTCAAATAAATAAAATTACCGGTTCACAAAATAATTTGTAGTATAGAGCATGAACCAAATCGTCTCTCAAGGATCCAATAAAACAAAGATTTAATCAGATCAAGATAAATTAAAATGGGGGGTTTTGTTGTTGATTAACAATATTGATAAAAATACAAGACTTAAAGTTGAAAACAAATCTAAAGAAACAACCAATCCAAGGAAATTTACCGATCTTGAGTTTAATTCATCATTGATCACAAGGAATTCACTTAATCGCTAACCATGTTCTTGGCCTTAGATCACATCAAGACGCCTCAACATGATCCAAGAATCCTCTACTAGATAAGCATCTAGGATTTAATTAACCAAGGTTAGATAAAGTAAGCACCATCCAAACATAGATTAACTTAAGATCCAGAATTTAACCAAGCTAAACAATCCATCAAAAAGCTTTAATAAATTGTTTATTCTTTGTGATCCTCTTTGAACACATGATAATAAAGCTATTACCACATCAACATCTAAATCAAATTAAGCAATTCAATCTAGATAAAAATCAAAAGAGGAAGAAGAGAAACTTGAATAACAATTAAGCAATATGAACAAGCGAAACAAGATCTCCAAATTAAACATCAAGATGGCTAATCCCTTGGATTGATTATAAGAGCCTAGCCTTCCATGGATGGAAAGGAAGAACTCAGAAATAAAAGAACAAAAATGAAATTGTAAAGAGAATGGAGAAGAAGAGAAAGAAAACTCTCACAAATAATCAAACTTTCTTCAAACTTACTTAAAATTGAATGATTCTTAATACAAAGAGATTGGCTCTATTTATACTAATCCTAGAAGCCAATTTGTACATGTACATAATCTGAATACAAGCTATAAAAACATGGAAATTGTCAAATATGGAAGCTTGATGCATGGTTGGTGGGTTGGTGCATGGTAGGTGGGTTGGTGTATGGTTGGTGGCTTTTAGTCAACAACTTTTATCCGAGTTCTGGCTTCATTTTCATCACCTAGACGGTGCATTTTGGCTTGGAAATCTTCATGAAAGTTGTAGCCAGTTGTCTCCTTGAAATTTTGCAATTGGAATCATGCCATTTGGACTTTTAGAACTCCAGATATGCCAAAAACACTGAACCTACCTCATGTTAGGTTGGCAGAACGTGTTTCCAAATTCAAACCAACTTGTAGCTTCATTATCATGCCTAAAACGACATCTATTGACTAAATGGTCTTCAGTGAAGTTGGAGATATGGGTCTTATCTTTCCAATGGCCAAGTTTCAGCTCAAGAGGAGGCCTATAACTCACTATGTAGTCCAATATGTGTACACTACCCAAATTTTCGTGACAGCAAACCCACTCTGCATTGCAGGGATGTTTTGGACCCTTAGAAGTCCGATCTAGCTCTTGAGTTCTTCATGAAACTTGTAGAGCATTGTCTTAGCTTTCCAAAGACACCAAGATCACCTCAATTGGATCACCGAGTCCCAAGTTATGGCCTAACCAAGGAAGAAAGGTCAAAATGCATCAAAATCCAAAAATTATTCAATATTTACATTAAAACCCAATGAAGCCCAACAACATTAAACTCATCTAAAATACTAATATTGGGCACAATAAACATCTAATAAAGCCTAATACAAAGCTAACATAAGTGTCTCAAATTGATTGATCAATACCCACACCTCGAGCCTCTGCAAGTGGTCACGGAGCATACCCACGACGGCGGGAGCAGGGTTTTCTTCTTTATTTATTTATTTATTTTGTTGCTTTATTTTATTTTAGGGTTCTGTTGGTTTTCTAGATTCTTGTATAAATAGGAGCTTTAGTTTTCTATTTTAGGGGTCCTTTTTTTGGCTGAGTTTTTTTTAAATTGTTCATTGTATTAATGACTTTGGACCTCTTTTTGGTAATTCTTTACCATCCTGTGTTAAGCTTTGTTTTAAAATTAAATAGATAGTTGTTTCCTAATTGGAACTGTTATGGTGGGGATTAGTCATTTATTAGTTTTTTTTTTATATACAATAGGATGTTTAAAGTGATGCTGTTGGTTTCAGTTTGCTATGTTTGAATATGCATATGAGATATCACTTGAGTGTTGTGTCCCTTTTTTATTTCTTGTTCGAACCTGTTTGTCCTGTGGAACTAAGAATTGATTTTTGAGTTTTGATTTCTGTTGGCAAGGAAATGTAACCTATTAAGGATTATGTAAATGCACTCGAGTTCTATAGGGTTCTTCAAGCATGCATTTCAACTTGGTTTCTTGGCAGCCCTATTAACTGTTACTCATTCTAGTTTATTGATGTTGAGTCTTATATGATTTAATGATGATAACCTGAGGCTGTACTCTGGTAGGATCGTCTAGTTTTTTGTTTGTTGGTTTAGTAATTCTATTCGGATTGCTGATTAATTCTGGTTTGCTTAGTAATGCTAGGTTTCAATTGCTTACTGACTCGGGTTTAGTAATAATGGTCCAAGAATGCTTTGCTTAGTATTTCTAGTCTGGGCTGTTTGGTAATTCTTGGTCAGATATTACTGCAGTATATGGTTTGACAGGATGCTTGAAACCTTTTTTATCATGTTTGTTCTTGGACTGTGAGAAGGTCACTCCTATGATGCTACTTGTGGGTTGGTGTTAATTTTCATGAGAATTTAACAAATATCTATCTATTTACATCTCGAGTTTGTGTACGCTGTGAATCTGTTTTCACTATACCATGATAAAGTGACTTGGATTAGCATATCAATCACCTCAAAGCTAGCTGTTTGGAGTCCTTTTTTGGTCTGGGGAATCTGTTTGAAATTTAAAAAAAAATGATTTCAGTTTGGATGTGATTAGATTCTGTTTATGCTAATCTATTTTTTTGGGGCATAGATCTTCTCTCATCTCTTTAAACTGATTGTTGCTGGGATATGGGTTCATTTGTTATATCAAGTCACTTGTTTTTAACCAAGATCTCATCATAGAAATATGTTTTGTTTATTAAAAAAAAAAGATATGTTCTTAGTTAAATATAAACAGTGCAAGTTTTTGAATTGATATATTGAATTAATGATTATTTGATCATTAACTGGTAGGTTTTGGTTGAGGTAAAATTGTGTTTTCTTTTTTTTGGGTTTGGATGGAATTCTGGTTTGGTTACGTGCAACTTATTTAATCTCCTTATTAAAGCTTAGGTGGGAGTGCTGTAATTGCGTGGCAGAATATTTATAAGTATCAAGTGTTGGTTCTGTTTTAAACTTGGTTTTGGATAAAAAAAAATTTCTGAGTCTAAAAATTGCAATCGACTGGTATCCCAAATTTGCCATGCTGGGAAAATTATCATGCTTTTGGCGGCCTAATATGATCTCGGGTTCCTTTTTTGGGGCTGTTGTCAAATTACAATACTGTTGAATCTTTTTTTTTTTAAATAAATGTTTAAGTAAGCAAATTGAAAGTCTCATGGTCCAATTGCTGCCTATTTGTGTGTTTAAAACCTTGAAATCTTGGCTTGTGTTCTGTTTGAGGTAGTATGGACATGCGTGTTGGTCTAGGCTAACTAGTTGTCAAGTTGGGTGTTAGGATTAACAAACCAGTGTTCCTTTTTAGTCAAGACAAAATAATTATGCTTCTGTACTTGGTTATTTGCCCATTTTGTTCATAGGAGTTTAAATGACACATACATGTCTTGAGTTTGTATGTTTAGGTTCATTTGCATTATTAATCTGTTTAGCTTGTAGAATCTGGTTATGTTAAGTTGTTTTTCACATGCTTGGTGCATAGATCCCTTTTCATCTTTTTTTTTGGACTGATGCTTCCCGAATTTGGGAATTTATGACAAGACTGTTTTGGCTTAGGGCTGTATTTTGATCTCTTAATGACTGTGTATTTAAAATCTGTTCCCAGCTGGACATAAGCAATGCAGGTTTTTTTTAATTAATTAAGATGCTGGTATTTAGTTAGTTTGGACTGGTCTGTATTGGTTTAATGTGCTGCCTAAGAAAGTGGCAGGTTCATGATTGTGTTAATGATATTGAAATATTTGCATGAGCGCCAAGGTTTTGCTTTTTATTATATTTTTGGTCTCCAATGTTGCCTACGAATACTGCCTGCAATCAAACTGTGTTTACCACTGTTATAGCACAACATTTGGTATGGTTTCCCTGTTTCATTGTCTCATGATTAAAAATAATTTAATCCTATTCCATGCTAATATTTACCTGACTTAATATGGATAACAAGTAAAAGGTTTAATTGGCAATATGTGAATGAATTGATGTGGAAGATGATTTAATTGGTATGAGTTATTGAATAAAAAATGTTTGGGGTTGCTTGATATCCAGGGAAGATTGTTGGTATGCTAAGTGTGATTTATGTCAATTGTTATGTCACACGGTGCGTTAGGATTTAGACATATTTGATGTTGCAGCCTGTTTCTTTAATTCGTGTGTTAGTTGCCCTTGATTAGGTATACATGATTAATATAGCTTAATCCATGTGTGTTGTATTATTTTATCTTATTTATTCATATTTTTATTTGCGGGTTTCATTTCTTATTTTATCCTTATTTTCCTTTTCTTTATTTTATTTTATTTTATTCGGATCACATTCCTATCTTTACGCGCTCATGTTCTTATTCCCGTTTCTATTAAGTGAAGCGAAAAAAACCCGTGCTAATTATTTTCCCAATCCTCGCAAACAAAGCTTAGATGAGTTTAGTAACTCATTTTAGTTAATTAATTTCGAAAACTTACGTTAGTCGCCTTCAGGGGTCAAGTACCCACTAGGCAAATATTTTGGGGTGAATCAGTGAGCTTAGTATCACCTTTCACTCCACATAAGACAAACCAATATAAGTCATTTCTTTTTGCTAGGCGGTCCAATGCTACAATTCGCGCTAGTCGCCTTCAGGGGTCAAGTACCCACTAGGAAAATAGTTTGGGGTGAATCAGTGAGCTTAGTATCACCTCTCACCATGTTTAGGATAAACCAATATAAGTTTTTTTTCTCTAAGTGGTCCAACGCCACAAATTACGTTAGTCGACTTTAGGAGTCAAGTACCCACTAGACGTTTGCTTAGGGTGAATCAGTGGGTTTAATTCCGCTTTTCATCCCATTAAGGACGCGTGAATAATTTTTCTTTTTTAATCAAATCCTTCTATTTTTAAGTAGAATCCTTTTATTTGATCAATTAATTCAGGATTATTTCTCGCAAATAAAATTAACCAACGCATAATTATTTTATAAAGAACTACATGGTTTTGAGTTTTCCATTGCACTGGGGATACGTAGACCTGCAAGTCAAGCCAAACTTGTAAATTTTTGTAATTTAGCTAATTTCTTTATTTGTATTTTTTTTGTTTTGATTGGTAAATATTTCATTGGCTCAATTTTCTTATCTTTATTTTTAAGGGGTAAAATAAATATCAATTAGGTTATTAAAATTTGCACAATTAACTTAAGGTAACCGTTTTATAACGGATGTATCAGAGGTGCTGTGAGATTAAGTTTCCACCATTTATTGTACATAATTGACTCCCGAACCCTACTTGGTTTTCGCAGACCTTGTCTTCTTATTTTATTTTAAATCCATTTTAAAAGGGTTTTGCCAATCATTTTCCCTACTCAATAAAAGCTTGATGGCAGCTCCATTTTTATTTCTTTTTTTAAACAACATTTTTGCTCTCGCTGCTCCCCGTCGCGATTTTTTCTCGGTCGTGACAGAGAGAGATTGATATTCCTCGTTAATAGAAACACTTCAATGATTCATTAATGTTGGTATGATATAATCTGGTTCTGACGCTTGCTTGGGGCTTTAAGCCATAAGTTTTTGACATAAAATAAAGACAAGGCAGATAAATTTAGAGAAAGGCGCAAAAGAAACCGGAAGTTTTATATATTATGTTCAAAGCCTGCATATATCAACATATCCAATTTAATTTACCAATGAAACTATGTAAAGCTAGAATTAGGAAACATGATATGTAATTGTCTTGTTTTCCTATTCAATAGTAGCAATTTGTAATTGGTAATTATACTTAGATTTTTATTAATTGTGATGTGGAGAGTTTATGTAATTGTTGTTTAGATTAACTTATCTTTCTTAATTTAAGGTTGCTGTTAGGTTAAAAGCATGTTCTAGGTTGCTTAGTGGTTAGGGATTATTAAGGAGCTTGTTCTAATTAATTACGAACTAAGAAAAGATTAGGTAGTAGAGTTTCTTGCTATCTATGGTTGGTAATTTCTATAGAAACTACGAAGTAATATTGAAGTCAATTGTCACTGTCTAAGTCTAGTGGTATAGAAGAAATCCCTTAATAAGTTTTCATCATTATTGTCTTCAATTGCATTTTGTCTAACCCCTCTTTTTCTTATTGTTTATTCGGTTTCTTATTTTAGTAGTGTTAACATTTTAATTATATCAAATTCCCTGCCCGAGATGACCATTGCTTATCATTCTATTATAATATAAAATTCGCAAGGTTTAATTTGGTGATTATTTATAGAAATTGTCAAATCTTGGTTTAGTTGATGGGACACAATCACACCTACCAAATATCAGGCTTATAAAGCTAGCCCATTTAGCTTAGACAAGCATTTAGAAAGACTTCATCAACGTTAACCCATATCAGAATTCAACTCCTAGATGATAATTCTCATTAGATATCAATCCTAATCCATTATAAGGCCACATCTCTACAAGTGAAGATGACCAAATCCAACTATAATTAATGCACGCAGGTCGGGTTCCAGTGACAGCTTCCTATCTCTGAATTCCAAGCCCAATTCAGCCTACTAGACATACAAATAAGCTTATGAGCTCTCATGAAAGTTGTATAACTTCATCTTAGATTTCCTACAATATAAAGTTCACAACTTTTAGACGCCCATAGATCAAGATATGACCAAAATACAGAGACAGTGTCAAAAACCAAGAAATGCTGACAATTTGCAATTAAGCCCATTGAAACCCAAACTTATAAAACATGACCAAGTCCAATCAATTAAGCAAATAAGAGGCATAAAATATTAAATATGAGGGAATAATAAAGTGTGTGGATAGTGATTATCATTGTTTCATCTGTTAGCTATTGGATTAATTGTTTGCATGACGAGTTTTAATTTTACCACTACCTAACCTGATCTTAATTTCAGGTGGTTTCGTGTTATTTTGTTTACAATTAGCATTTACATTTTTTTTGTTGTCCAATAGAATTAAACTACCATTTACTAAAATGCTTACTTCGTTTTGAGCTTGACTCCAATTGCCATATGCCAGAATTCTTATGGAGTTGTGGAGCGACGTTAGACTCCTAGTCTTCTTAGTCTAGTCACTTTTGCTTGGGGACAAGCAAAATCTTAGGTTTAGGGGAGCGATATTCTTGTTGAATGGACTGATTCTCTTTGTGTTTTTATGACAAATTCTTCATAAAACTAACCTTTGATTGAGTTTTCTCCACTGTTTTTAAGCTTTGTTTTGTGTGTTTCCATTTGCCTCATTGTTTAGTATTTTGTTACGTTTTCTTGCTTAGAAGTCTAATTTCTACTATGTATTTTTAATTCTTAGGTGATGGAATAAAGAGGGTTAGCATTTGATTATTTAAGAAGGAAATGAAGCAACAAGAGTTCAAGAAGCCATTCTGGATACCCACCACTTAAGCGGTGGGATCTCACTGCTTAAGCGGCCACTGCACAAAAGAAAAAAACCTCTCTGTCATCTCACCACTTGAGTGGTGACATTCCACCGCTTAAGTGGTGGAGTTAAAAACTGGTGTGCCCCCTCTTTCTGTTATAAAAGGACAAGAAAAGAAAAGCAGAAAAGGATGAAGGCTGGGAAAAGAAAGAGAGAGGAGATCTACTGCAACCCTAACTCAAGGAGGATGAATTCAAGAGGAAGATTAGAGGATTCCAACATCAACATCTTGGATTCTTCATGGAGTTCATCTCTTTCCTCTATTTTTCTTCCCTTTTTGTCATGAGTAGCTAAATTTCCTAAGTTAGGGATTTGATGTAGCTTAACTTTATAATGGTTTTATGAATTTCTTGTAATCCTTGACTTGATTCTATGGTTTAAGAGTTTATTCTCTCTTTTTTTATGCAATTTATGAATTGGCCTCTCATATTTTGATTTAAGGTTCATACTTAGAATTGGAAAATTCAATTATGTACTAGCTATTGTGGATGAATGCCATAGTCTTACAAGGTTTAGGGATAGACTTTGGGATTATGTGGTGCCTTTGAATTTTGGTATTTGTGTAAAAAGCCCTTTTCAATTTGAACTAGGCTAAGAAATTCATTAGTTCTTGTTGGTTAAAGGAGAATTGAATCTCTAAGGAATTGGAATTTAATTAGTTTCAAAAAATTCAACTGTTAAGCCATGGATGTAGAGTCAAGATGAATGAGATTTCTTAATTCAATTGGATAAGTCAACTGAAATAAACCCCTAGCGCCTTTATCAAATTCAATTTACATCTCACATTCAATCAACTTATTTAGTTTTGCTTACTTTAATTTTATTGTTAATTGCATAAGTTCCTAGCATTAGAGCCCTCTTCAATCCAAAAGTACGTCAATCTAGATAGCGTTAATTTTAGTGAATAGGTGCTTGGTAAACTTAATCCTCATAGGACAATACTTACTTCACTCTTTATTACTTGAACGATTCGGTACACTTGTCAAGAATTTATCATGGGAGAAGGGGAAAGAGAAAAAATAAATGAGGGGGATAGGTGAAAAGAGGAGTAAGGGGGAATAGAAAAAAAGTGATCAGTGGGGGAAAATTGGAATATATGGTGAGGGAAATTTTGGAAGAGTGAGAAGGGAAAAAAGTTGGGGAATGGGTTGAAATTTTGAAATTGGAATTTAAGGGAGAGGGAAATTTTGTGGTATAAAATTTTGAGAAAATAAGGAAAATAGTTTTTGTTTTAGAAATTAAATTAAAATTAAATGTTAGCTGGCTAAGACTTCTTAAAACTAATAAGTTTTAGAAATTAGCTTGAGGTTGTTGAAAAATTAGAATTGGAACTTGAGAGAGATAGGAAAATTTTATGGTATAAATTTTTGGAAGAAAAACTAAAAAAGTTTAGGAATTAAATTAAAATTAATTTTTAATTTACATCTTGAAACTAATAAGTTTTATAAATTAGCTTGAGGTTCTTGAAAAATTGGACATGGAACTTGAGGGAGAAAAGAAAAATTTTTAGTATAAATTTTTAGAGGAAAAACTTAGAAAGTTTTAGGAATTATATTAAAAGTAATTATTAATTGACTTCTTAAACTTAATAAATTTTAGAAATTAGCTTGGGGTTCTTGTAAAATTAGAATTGGACCTTGAGGAAGATAGAAAAATTTTGTTGTATAAATTTTTGGAGGAAAAAATTGAAAAGTTTAAGAATTGAATTAAAATTAATTGTTAATTTACTTCTTACAACTAATAAGTTTTTGAAATTAACTTGACCTACATGTTAACTTACAACATTTAAGTTTTAATTATGTATTTTATATTTGAAATTGCTTGTTTCTAAGTTTCTAATAACAAACACATAAATTTATTTGCAGGTTGGTTAAACAATGTCACCAAAAGAAGAATTTCCAATAGGTAGAGCAGAATGTGCTCCAAGTGATGACATTGGTTGGCATTTTAGAACACCTGTAATGATAAAAGTAGAAATAGTGTGGTTTGTAAATTCTGTGGGAGAGTGTTAACTGGTGGAATTACTCGACTAAAAGAACATCTTGCACATATCCCATAGAACTTAAGGGTTGTACTAGGGTTTCAACTTTTGTGAGAGAAAATATGAGAAAGCTTCTAATGGATAGTAAAGCAAAGAAAAAAAAACCTGACAAAGAGAAAAGAAGAATTTATGTCACATTTAAGAGGAGATAATGCTGATTTTGATGATGAGGTTGAAGGTTTTGTTAGTGAAGAAATGAATTTAAGGCAACCTACACAAGAAAGCTTAGTATCAAATAGACAATGGGAAGACACACAAAGATTTAGACAACAAATTGGAAGATTGGATTCTATACATAAAGGTGGAGGCAGCTCTCATGTAGGTTGTAGTAATGGAGCTTCTCATCAACATCAATCAATTGATCTTGAATGTAGATTGAGGTCTGTAGATGTTGATCTAGCTAGGAGTATAAGTATGCAGTAGACCAAAATTAGTGCAGGAATGCTAAAAACATTAAGAAAAAAGTTAGGGGAAACGGTTTTTAAATTGATGAATTTATCCAATTCTCCATGGCTACACAATTTACACACTGCAATTATAGAGTTGGGGCCAAGAGTTAAATGTCCTACTCTTTATGAGATTTCAGAGTTGCATTTAGAAAATGAATATTAGTCTATAAGAATCTGGATAAATGGACTAAAATAAACATGGAAGGAAAGGGGTGACAATAATGTGTGATGGCTAGACAAATAGCATTAATCACACGCACAGTATGAATTTTCTAGTGTATTGCAACAAGGAAACAATGTTCTTAAAATCTATTGATGCTTCTAATGTCCCAACTAGAAACACTGAATATTACTTTAAGCTACTTGATAAAGTCATAGAAGAAGTGAGAGAAGAACATGTTATCCAAGTGATCACTGATAATGAAAAGGCACTAAAAATGCTTGTATAAAATTGATGGAAAAAAGACTGCATCTTTATTGGTCTGTGTGTGCAACTCATTGCTTGGATTTATGCTTGGAAGATATTAGAAAAAAAATCTAATGTCCAAAATATACTGGATGAAGCAAAGAAAGTGACCTTGGTTATCTAAAATCACATTTGGACAATAAATCTCATGAAGCAGTATACAGGCAGCAAGGAAATTATTCTTCCAACAATCACCCGTTTCGCAACATAATTTTTGCAAGTTGAATCAATTGTGAAACAAAAACAAGCTTTGAGAAATATGCTCGAGTATGAGGAATTCAAGAAATCTAAGTGGGGAAAGGAGAAATTAGGACCTGCATACAAAGCTAAAAAAATTATTTTGAGTAAAGAATTTGGAGTAAGGCCGATGATATAATAATGTACTGACACATTATTAAAGAAGTTAGATTTTCTAAGTAGTTATTGTGATAGTCAAACTCCTTTATTAATTTTTTTACACATAATTAGATGACAAACAGTGTAAAGTTTCTTTACACTATCGGTGAATTAAAATAAAATCATATATATATATATATATATATATAACTTTCTGTAAATAAGAAAACCAAATAACTGAATTTCTATTTATGAAAATAATAGATACATCCGAGTGTATTCAATAATTTATTGCCCTTCAATGCTCGTGGATTTAATAGACTCGCTTGAGGCATTTCCTCTCATTTGTAATGGAGATAAAATAAAAGTTTCGTTGGTTAGGTGCCAGGTCCATTTCATTTCTTACCAACGAATAATTGATTTTCAGTCTTTCTTCTTTTATATTAAAGGAATCATAACAATTACAATTGAAAACTTAGCATGACCTAATCTTGCAATTATAATAACATGTGTTAGTTAAGGACATCTAAAGCATACTAAACATAAATTGATGAAGAGTCAAGCAACATGCATGGGATTCTGCTAGTTTTGAGACTCCCAGTGAAGAAGGTAAAGACAAGGCAATGATGTTAATCATGTAAAGAAGTACTACTACTTATTTTCTTATGACTTTTTCTTTTGCTTTCAATCTTTAAGAAGACCATAAATAAGGAGTAAAAACAAAACTTATGGTACACTCTAGCATAATTACGTTTAAGAAAGAATCCTCTACAGTAATATAACCACCTAAGAAAAAAGGAAGACCAAGAAAAATGCTTTTTTGGGAACATCTGTAAAATCAGTAACATATTCTGATTATTTTCTTTGCATTATCTCATGTCCTACATTAAGTAGTTGAATTTTAAAATACAGTGCTTGGTAAGAATCAAAAGAAGAAATAAACAAATAAATAAAAACTAATAATATTGGTGGCAAGTATTGTAAGAATAGTGTTGATAAGGCATTGCATGACCCTATGCTAGACACATACACTTGTTCATGTCTTGATGACAAGTTTAATCAAACATCATTTAGCAGCCTTCCTCTTCTATGCAAAAATATGGAAACTTATGTCAAATAACATTAGATACAGATTTATGGTGCTACCTGTGCTTATGTAGAAGGTAATGACACAAAGCTACTATTATATATAAAGGAGAAAAGTGGGAAGCATATAGGGTTGCTTCATATTTCCCCACCTGCCTGGTCCTCATGCCCCACATGTCCCCAATGTGTATGGAGAAATTACGGTTGATTGGTCCCTTGGAGATGTTGACAATCAGATTTCCAAAAGCACAGATTGATTAGACTAAAGTTGCAATTTTTATAACTGTTATTGAGATTAATAATCTAAGCCCACTTTAGTTCTTAATTAGATAGCGATGTCCCAGAAATGAATTAGCTGACCCTCCCACACCTACCTGCCACCCACCACCTCCCACCAGCAAGAAGTTATGAATGAGAAATTAAAAATGGCAACGGTATTCGATAAACGTACAATTTAAGAATCCTCGAAGTTGAGGGAATTAAAGGGTAGAACATAACTGAAAATATTATCAAATGAAGATTACAATACTGCCAATGGAAAACTATAGTCTCAAGTAAGTAAAGAATTGCCAAATTATCCCATGCCACTCTATAACGTTTAAGAACATACTCAAATGGAATTGCTGTTAGATCTAACCATGACAAACAGTGTAACTTCTTCTTAGTGAGATTTTGAAATCTACCATAGTTCCACTTCCTGGCCCACATAATTATTCAGATTCCTTTGCACTTTTGCAGTTTCAATTCTAGGGTGATAACATGAAATTTGATGGGGTCGCTGTTGATATTCCTTGTGTTTCTGTCCATGTCACATTCTCACTTGTTCTACCAAACATAATCTCAAAAATCTCAAAAACGAAGTTAGTAATTTGGGAGCCAGACTTAATGTCTCGAAATAGGTAGCTTCAGTTTCAAAGCTAGAATTCTTCATTTGACTTTCACCATAAACATCAACATCAACAGTACCGAAATCTTTGTTTAGTAGCCAATTTCACTTTTGTGTAAGCAGAACACTTACTTTTTATAATTTCTTATATAGAAATGTCAGTGTCTTCAAACACATCATTGTTTATGATGAATTTTGAGAACTGAAAGCATCCAGTGTCACTGCTGCCAAAGTGGCCAATGCCTTCCAGTACCCAGATAAATTTCTTATAAGCCCCCATGGCTTTTAGTGCATAATTTCTTCAAGCTTCCGAAGTACTTGCTTTATGTTTGGTCTAACTGAAGGTGAAGGGGAGCAACATGCCATAGCAAGTTGGAAAAAATTGAGAATGCATTCTTCTGTAACTGGAGTTTTATCATCTCTGTTGTTGCTGAGAAGAATGGCTGGATGGTATAAATCAGCAATTCTATGTCCAAGGACAGCATTTCTCATGAAATTTGGCAAATAGAAATCCTCATCAGGAGTTGGGTGCTCATTGATAGGTTCCTTTCCTGATAGTAATTCCAGCAAGATTACACCAAGGCTATATATATCAGTCTCTTCACTAGCATCCTTCATTTTGATAAGCTCAGGTGCCTTGTAACCCTCAGCAGCTGAACTTTCAAGCATTTCTTGGCCAGCAGTAGGATTCAACAGAAGATGGAGGCCGGAATCTGCAATGTATGGTTGGAAGGAGCGGTCCAAAAGTATGTTTTTAGACTTGAGGTTCCCATGGATAATAGGCTTCTGATGTCCTGTGTGAAGATGCTCTAATCCTTTGGCCATACCAAAGGATATTCTATATATGTTAGCCCATTTGTAACACTCACCATTTCCATCTGCTACGACGTGAACATTGTTAATCAATAAATGAAACATCAAATTCAAAATAAAGCCATGACTGAAATAAAAAATATAATATGTATATATAAATGAGAGATGAAAAACGGTGAACTGACATTATCAACCATTCTCTAAGGTGGGAAGAGAAGGGCTGATGATTCAAATAGCTAGGTTTGAAATCTGCTACCTAGGCAAAACGGTGAACTGACATTATCAACCATTCTCTAAGGTGGGAAGAGAAGGGGTGAAGATTCAAATAGCTAGGTTTGAAATCTGCTACCTAGCTATTTGAATCATCAACAGCAGATTAAAGGAGATTTCAATATTTTCTTGTCCAACTAGAATGAAAGTGCATTGTTATTTCACTACAGAGATTCTGATCAGCAAGAATATGAAAGCAGATTTGAGATACATGAACGGAAGAATGAATACCAATGACGTCATAGTGACCAAAAAGTAAGGTAATTAAAATTTATTAGTATTAATCTCAACCTGGAAAATTAGAAAGAAAAAGAAGAAGAAGAAAGTAGTAGTATTCAACCTTCTTCCACTGAATAAGTCTATTTTGTTCAAGTTCAAACAAATATTAAGCATGGGGAAACAGAGAATCACTTGAGTATTAAGTACTAAGATGAACAGTTAACACAGAAACACTGATGATGTTTCAGCAATATTATTTCCTTAATTCCCAAATCCCCACAATTCAACATTCTCCATCTCATAAGAAGTACCTAATACAGATTAAGTGAATTATTGTGTAATTTCTTAGAGATCAAGCGTTCCCATGCCTTCTAAATCCATATTTATCTTAGATAAAATCAGGACAGAACATCAATGAGCTTTCACAAAGAAAGAAGACAGAGAAATTTCCTGGGAAACCAAATGACAGAATTCAAAGAGCAACAGGCCAGAGAATCACCTCTTATGAATTGAGTCAAATTCCCACTCCTATAGAAAGGATGAACAAGAAGCTTCTCACCCCTTTGCCCTGTGTAAAATCCCAGAAGAGGCACCAAATTGGGATGCCTTATCCTTCCAAGAAACTGAATCATTTCATCCAATTCTTCAGCTCTTGTAGTGCACACTGGCCTCAAAAACCTCAGCAGCCTCACTGAGTTGCTCCTCTGCAACAAGGCCTTATACAGCGTGCCATAATTGGATTTTCCAATCACTTCCCCTGGAGCATCCAATATGTCACATATTGTCAGGTTCTCCCCTCCTTGAAAGAAGATCAAGTCCTCTTTCTGAACTATGTCTTCGTGTTTGTGGTCTGAGCTTTCTATGTCTTTACTCTCATGTTTTGATATTCTTTTCCGGTAAAAGAACAAATAAAATACAACAATCACCAAAAATGTGGCTGAAGTTAGTCCAAGAACTAATATCAGCATGTGGGTGATTTTCATTCTCTGAAAAATCTGATCTTTTTGTATCAGAGTAGCAAGTGGACTCAATAACTCACTAAAAGCCCTGAGAATTGAGATAATGAGGATAGAAGAAAATGGAAATTAGGATCTGGGTATCATGAGAGAGAATGAAAGGAGCTCATTTTGATGCAAAACTGGCTTGATTTTCATGGAAAATAATATCCACATGTGAATATAGGACAAGGAGAAGCATGTGTAAGGGTACTTTGTGGTGTGGAACCCAAGCTGCTGAGGAATTACCTGGGGAGGAGGCAAAAGTTTTCAATTATTGGAGCAGAAATGGACCTAGGAGTGAGGGAAGAGATGCCAGAGAGCTTGGCAGTGAAGGCTTTCTGGGTGGAATGGTGGAAGAGTTAGAGCATACACGCTGGCCTGCCTGTGTGTGAATGCAATGTAAAACAGATCTAAGGCATGTGATGTTCTATCTTATTTTGACTGTCGTGTCTTTGCTGCAGCTGTGTGAAAGTACTTATTTGCCATACAATGATTTTATTTTCCTTTCCTTTTTTTTTTGTGTTGTGAGATTTGAAATTTTTTTGCATGATGCAAAGTGGAAGTTAATTATTGGGTTTGTTGAGGCCAAAACAAAAGTTAATTTTAGGGTTTTTCATTTTTTGTTGTTGGGGTTGTTGAGTATTAAATGTATTATTTATAATCAAATGTATTTTTTTCGTAAAAAATAAATATGTTTAAAAAATTAATACATAAATTCGTACAAAAGTTAATTAAATATTTTTAATATTAAAAATAATGTTTTAGAAATTAATATATTTATTGTATAAATAAAAAATTAATTATTTCTTAACATACATTTATTTTTTATGTAATTATGCCTTGCACGTTTACCCACTTATTAATGTAATGAGAACACAATTATAATCATAACTTTTTCTCAATTGCTTTAAGTCTATCTTCCATATTAAAATATTTTTCAGGTTCTAAGTTTAAAATAATGTTTATATGTGATGCAATATATCTCCTAATTATTATAAATTATAGGTGTTTTTCAAAAGATTTGTACTTGTAAATAATCTTTTGGAATGGTAACTAATTTGAAGTTAAATTACACAATATCTATTATTCGTATAATTCACCTCTGGCGTTTTTTTTTTCTTATTTGGGTATAATGTCAATTTTTCAATGTGAAACTAATTTCGTTTTATGTACTGAAATTATTCCTTCCCATAAGTGTCTTCTCGCAAGTTTGAACTCTTAATATTACAGAAGTTCTTCAATCGTTAAACTTAAACTTGCTTACTATTTAAGTATGAAGATTAATGCATGAATTCTGAAATTTTTTAATAAATTATAGCATTCCAACGCAATATTATTGGTAACCTTACTTTGCTCCATTCATCCTCATTCGTCTTACTCATATCTATAATTATGGGTACCACTTTTTACTCTATTTTTATAGATTTCTTAGTATGATCTCATCTCTCTCAATACCCTGTACCAAGAATTCATTTCAGATCTCAATCATGTTTGGATCTCAACCTAAGTCGTAATACTAACTATAATTATAAAAAAACAAAAAAGAAAGGAAAAGGCTGCATTAGTAATCTGTTTGTGTCCGGTATAAATTTGGATTTTAGAATGGTTGTTGTGTACTACGTACATGTGTGATCAACAAGATTTATTAAAGACGTTAGACAAGTGATGAGCCTATGATTCAGTACACTTTACAACTCCCACGATCATATCATTGGAATATATATATATATATAACTATTCTGACGTATCCCTAGTTGATCAAGAATGTTCCACATATTAACATTCATTGTTTTTCTCTCGTGATTGGTGAGCATGTTACTTTCCAATTCCACAAATAATATAATATGTAAGTACAATACTGAGAATATGACATTGTCATTCTCAAATCCACAATATTCTTGGGAGCAATCCTATCAATAATTTAGTAATTAGTATGCATGTTTATCGTCAAGTTCGATAAATAAAAGAAGAAGGTAAAAGTATATCTTGTTTCAAAAATTATAATAAAATTCCCCTCATTATATATAAAAATAGTAATAAGAAAATGTTATTTAAAATTTACGCAAGTAGCTGATTGAATGAAGACTTAAATAGAAGTTATAGATTCAAATCACAATAATTTTCTATTGGTGACTTGGTGTACCTAAAAAAAGCTTTAAATTTATTTTTTTATGTTAAAAAAAGTTTGTTATGTTGAGATTTCGAATAATAAGTCTATAACTTTTTTAAAAAATAAATTTTATCATATTAAAATTCGACATGTATCAATCTAATTTTTATTAAAAAAAATGGAAGTCTATAATTTTATCAAACACATTTTATATAAAGCGTAGTATCAAATTATCAATTGATTCTAATGTAAATTAAAATTAATCTTATTTTGATGGATTGCCATTTATATGATGAATATATATATATATATATATATATATATCACAAATTTATCATTAGATTAAAACAAAAAATATTATACATCTCGTATATCATGCTCATAAGATTGGGGTAAATGACTCCATTAGTGCCATTTTAGAAATTAATTATCAAAATGGTGTAAGTTTCAAACTATTTATCACACTGGTACTGGGAAACCACACCATTATTTTATTTTATTTTTTAAGATGTGACACTTGCTCTAGACAGTATTGTGCAAGTGGTTTCTGCTGCATGACACATGTCATGCATGCGTGACTTTCGCAAGTCTAAGTAGTGCAGGTCTTGCGCTAGTTTAACTAGCACAAGTCACGCATGCACGACACGTGTTATGCAGCAGAAACCCTAAACCCTCACCGTCCCCTATAAATTCGCCCCCCCCCCTCTCTTCCCAAATCCCACCCCCTCCCCTCCAACTCTCCTCCCACTTCCCTCATTTTATTTCCCTTCTCATTTTTTTCTTCATTTCTGTTGATCTTCTTCGTTACGGTGCCTGCTCCATTTGTCTGTTAGTCGTGCCTGCACTATAGTTCAATTTGCGGTGCTTGTATTTTTATTGGTCAGTTTATCTATCATTAATTATACATTTTTTTATTTTATAAAAATATGTGTTAGTGTAATGTAGGTAGTTGTGTATTTTATTTATTTGATAAATTATTTATTTAACTGTAATTAGGGATTGTACATTAAAAATTAAAAATTATACAGTTTTTAATTTTATGAAAATATTAGTTAGTGTAATGTAGGTTGTTGTATATTTTTTTTCTTGATAAAATATTTATCTAACTGAAATTAAGGATTATGCATAATTAAATTGAAGTGAATTTGTGAAGTAATGTATTGTAGGTATTTTAATTATTAAATTTTTTTAAGCAATTTAGAGTCATTAAAAATTATTAGTGATAAATATTTTAATTTTATGAAATTATGTGTAACTTTAATGTAGGTAGTTGTGTAGTGTATTTTGTTGATAAGATATTTATTTTACTAAAATTAGGGATTATGCATATATAAATTTAAGTGAATTCATGAAGTATCTTAGATTTTTTTTATTATAATATTTTTATGTAGTTTGTAGCGTAATGTAATATTCATTTTAAATTAATATTGTCTTAACAGTCTGTGTGTTAATTTATTACTAGGTTTTTGACATGGCAGCTTCCTCATCTTCACAGTCACACTTCACTGATCCAAGTCCAATAAATCTATTGCTGCTGACTATGCAAGAGAAGCATGTTTCACAACATATATGGAATAAAGACGAGGATCATGTCTTAATGGTCAGACGATCTCATTGAAAACATCATCAAAACGTTCTTGAGCAAATTGTGCAGTACTTAGAACAAGTTAGATTTTTAGGTGTTGCTCATCTTGAGTATTGGACACTTGATCATCACCTAATAACTGCACTTGTGGATCGCAAGAGACCTGAGACGCACACCTTCTACATGCCATAGGGAGAGTATATGGTGACCTTATAAGATGTTGGTATCCAGTTAGGTCTTCTTATTAATGGTCTCCCTGTGACAGGCTATAACAGCACTGTATAAGAATCTATTGTAGAGCAGTGTTTGGGTATATTCCCCCCACGTATAGCAATGCAAAGGGGTCGATTGTCAATGAAGTTGATAGATGACTATTTTACTGATATTGAAAATCACGTACATTTTGATATTCAGTTACAGCGATTTGTACGTGCATATATCTCGAAATTGATTGGGGGATTATTATTTGTCAATCACTTCAGCAAATACATCCATTACATGTACTTACCCTTAATTGAGAATTTTGATGTCTGTCGTACATATAATTGATGGTCTGCTCTATTAAAAGATTGACTCATTTAAAATCTCAAACTAAAACCAAATCAAAGTATACCTGGCACAACCCGATCCATAATCACTCCTACGGCTGGATTTTACAGTTCACTGCTCTGCCCTCTCGATTTCACAGTTTTATACTTTGCCTACTTAGCTTTGCCTGATGTGGAAATACTTTGAAAGGGGCCCATTTATTACTAGAGGTAGCAGGTTTATTAGTACATCTATTACTTGCTTTCCTACTAGCCCAATGGAGTGTGGACCATATCTCAAGAAAACCATATGCTACTAATAGGTTCAATCTACTGCAAAAGTCAGACGTGATAATTATTCATGGAATAAGAAAACATTTATATATTGTTGAAGCCTCAAGTTACCAAGTCCTAACAACTTACAAAGATACGAGATTTATTATATTACATAATGATACATGCATAACATGTACATGCAAAGAATAATGGATATTCTAAAAAAAAATTGTATTTGAGCAACATATTTTTAGTAAATAAATATATTTTGTGTATAATAATTTAATTTATTTTATATATTTATAAGGTTATCCAGTTAAACCATTAATTCAACTAATTAAATCATATACCACTCTGATTTTCGATTCTACGATTAAATCAATTTTAAAAACATTGATGTCAGGCTTCATATGTCCACGCTTCCGGGCCAAATATGTTGTCCATGTGGATGCCAACTATGGGTATGCAGTACGAATGACAATGGGGCGGTGCGGGTTGTAGTCCCCATTCTCGCCTCATACTTGTTTGGGTACTCGTTTTTAATTTTTTTACGGGTAAACAGGTTCTTACAGATATTCATAAATATTTATAAAATTATTAAAATTAAAAAAAGAAGAAAAAAACATTGAAAAAAAATAAGAGTAAATTAAATAAATTTTAATATTATAATTTTTCTATTATAAACTAATTTAATTCAACAACTTTAAATACTTAAAATCAAAATAAAAATATAATTTTCTTGAAGAATATATATATATACATAACAATAATATAACTTTAAATATTTAAAATTATATATCGAATACTTACGGGTATAGAAAAAACAACCCCTTCCCCTATCCCATTTAATAAATGGGTATTCAACTTCCGCCTTCAATGAATATTACCTACAAATACTCATGGGGGATAAGGGAAATTTTCATCCCTAATATGCAGCCTTTTAGCAAGTCATTCCCAAAGATGATGAAGAAAATTATTATATATTTTTGTATTGTTGGACATTTGTTATTTATATTTGATATTAAACAATTAATAAATATTTGATCTTATACATCTAAATAGTTGTTTTGGATTACATAATAATAGTATTTATTTGATTTTCTTAAAAAAGATTGAATATAAAAAATACTGTATTTTAAAAAAATTAAATGTTTTTCAAAAACTAAATAGTTTCTAGAGGACTAGCCGCCGGAAATAAGGATATTTTTGTAAACAACTAAAATTTTGACGGCCAAGTACTGAGATAAATAAAAAATAAAATATTATTTTTGACAAGTTTAGCTACCGAAAAATTTCAATTGCACTTAAAAATGTCACCAAAATATTTTCTCGGTGAACTAATTTTCGTCGTAAAGCCTATATTTGAATGGATTTGACCAAATTTCTAGCAGCTTTGGCTATAGAAAGTACGGTGTTTTGTTGTATTAAAGAAAGATGATGGATAAACGATTCATCATGGTTGAACTCGTGAGCCATGACCAAATTAGAATTTATTACAAGATATATATATATATATATATATATATATATTTAAAAATTAATAATATGGTGAATATATTTGACATATTATAAATATAAATAAATAAATTGTAATAATATATTAAATAATGAATAAATAGTTTTTTAAAAAATTAAACCAGTTAACATAAATGGATTTATATATCTTGGGAATAACAAAACTTTTTTAAAATGTAATACAAATATTTCATGGTAATTTTGTATGATATTAACTTTAAGTTTGTATTTTCATAAAGTTTCGTTACTTATTAGTGATTAAAAATAGGATTTAATTTTAATCCAATAAAAAATTATACAACGTCATCCAATCATTTAATGACACATGTTAAAAGGGTTAGATTTTTTATGTAGTTACTGTGATAATTAAACTTTTTTAATGATTTGGTACTATATAATTAGATAACAGTACAAATTTTTTTTACACTGATAGTGGATCAAAATTAAACTCTTAAAAATATTTTAATTAATAATAAAAATTATATTTAAGATTAATATTTCAAATTCTAAAGTATTTATTTCTTTACGAAGTAATAATTATAAATAAATAAATATTTTCATGGCTTACTAGTTGCTATTTTAATTCCAGTGCCATTTCGGAAATTTCAAGCTAAAATTTCCAAACTAGTCCTTGGCATTGTCATGTTAGTTTCACATGATACTATGGCATTACGATGAGAACCAATCCAATTGGAAACAACATTTTTGTTAGTATGTTTTCATTATTTTTTTTTATAAAATTTTAAAAATAAGAAATAGAATGAAGTTAATGTGTCATTCTTATAATTATAATAAAAATATATTTAATTAAAAATAAAAATAAAATATGAAATAATTTCTTTTTAACGATAATGATATATTTAAGTCATCTTTTATGTTAATCGTGACTAACTTCTCACTCAAGCAATTTTAAGAATGAATGAAAATTTTTTAAGTAGGCACATGTTTATATATATTTTCCATTTAATAATGGACATATATAAAGTTTAGACATTCTATTCAATAATTGACATATATAAAATTATGTGAATTATGTTATAAATACACTCTTTACTAAAAAAATACATTTACACATGTTAATTATTAAATATATATACTTAAGTAAGAATTTGTTAAAGATGCACCTCCCACGTCATCGATTTTGTGTATTTAAAAATTTTAATTAATTTTTCAAAGTACCTCTATCAAACCCGAATAGTCACGACAGATAGAAAACACACGTCTTTTAAGTTTGGCTCCTTCTTCAAGACAAAACTAGTTAATTCCCATCGACTTGCACTGATTGCGGTTGATGACTACCGAACCAGAAACATGGCTGCTACCTTGGTTTTTTAGTTGAATTGGTCAGTCTGATCCAAATCTCATAATAGAAGTCAATATTTATACATGTGACAATAAATTTTAGCCCATTAAATTATAAATTAATTACTTCAAAATTCTTGAACAAAAATCCGTTTGTTCAACAAATAGAATTTACGTAACAATTATTCACAATCATCATCAATTGTAAATGTATAAAAAATTCTTGGTAAGGGACCAATGTAGCGTCTGCGACTAAACAAAACAATTAGGATTTAGATCCTGTAAAGAACTAGTGAGTAGTGGGCTCCCTAATAATATATAGAGTGCGTTTAGATAAAATAAAAAATAAAAGAAGTACTTTAGTTTTTTTTTAAATAAAATAAATACTTACTTTAGTCCTTAAAAAATATAAGCGATATTAGTTTAACCTTATAATATATATGGACATCATATTGGTCCTTTTAGAAGACTAATTTGATGTAAAATATTTATTGAATGACCAATTTGATATAAAAAATGACATTGAAAGATTAATTTAATGTCAATAATTGATTTTAAATAACCATTTTAATGTATTTATTATTGGAGGACTTAATTGATGATACTTGTATCTTTGGAAGACCAAAATAAGTATTTACTCTTTAAAAAAATTTAAAATACTTTTATAAGTTTTTAAGTATGTTTGGAATCAATTTTTTTAAAATAAGTAAAAGTTAAAAAAATTCTAATTACCATTTATTTTGAAAAATAATGATCTTCAGCTTTTAAAAAAAAAGTAAAAATAATTTTTAATATAATTTCCTGACAAAATCATTATAAAAATTACATTCCATGTTATAAATCATGTCTCCCTCATTATAAATACCTACATTTTAGTAATTCTGTTATTAAAAAATTATTCTATTTTTTTATTTAAATAAACTTAAAAGTTATTCTATTACTTAAAAGTATTTATTAAATATTACATTTAAATATAAAATAACTTTTTTTTAAAGAAAGAGCCCGTTTGAATAAGCTTATAAAAATTGACTTCTTATAAACATTTTTTTAAGAAAAAATAATTTTACATTTAGATGTAATATTTGTTAAGTACTTTTAAGTAATAGAAAAACGTGTAAGTTTGTATAGATAAAAAAGAACCTAAGGATTTTTTTTATAGCTAAATCACTAAAAATGTAGAATATCCAAAATGAAGGAGGTAGAATTTGTAAAGGAAAAAAAGGGAAGGACATGAGATGTAGTTTTTAATAAAAGAAAAAAAATTGTTAATAAATTATGTTAAAAATCATTTCTTATTCTCATTTTTTCAAAAGTTAGGAATTACTAGCTTATAAAAAAAGTGGTAAATTAACTTTTTTTAACTTCTACTTTTTTAAAAAAAATTTATCTAAACATACTTAAAAAGTTATAAAAGTATTTTTTTATTAAAAGCTTATCCAGAGAAGCTCATAATCATTTCTTTTTTGAAAAATGACTCTTTAGGTTGGATTGGTAAAAAAATATTTTTATTTAGTTCTTATATAAAATTAATTAAGTATTTAACTAATTTAACTAATAATTTATCTTTATTTTAATATTTGATATATTATTAACTGTATATAAATTATTAATTAAATTAATTAAATATTTAATTAATTTTATCCAAAAATTAAATAAAAATACTTTTTTCAAAGCTACCCTTATGAGTGATACCCCCTTCCTTTTTTAAGGGTCGAGTGCTTCTTGCACATTGATAAGTTCAAAGTGCACCTACACATAAACGTCTACATTGTTGGCTAGAGTCCAAAAGCATATAATGGTCCCTCAGAGAAAGAGTCAAAAGATGCGTGTGAAAGAAAAGAAGACATGAGTAGACACCGTAAAGCAGCAGAAAGGCACAACAAAATTAAGAAAAAAAAAAAAAAGAAAAGAAAACGTGTAGGATTTATTTACATAGTGCTACCTTTTATTATCGCATGAGAAAGTCACAACGCATACAAAGAGTTATAATGAATTTTACTTAACCTGAGATATAGAATGCTAAAGGTTGTCATTAACCTTCTATTATGGTTATGTGAATTCACTTAATCACATGAAGTAACAGATCATTTGTATTCATAGATGTATAATGAAGATGAAGAGTCATAACTTTTTGATGGGTAGAGTCACTTGCATTTAGATAAAGGGTTCTTGATTTCTCTCTCCATTTGACAACAAAAAAAAAAAAACAAGTTTGTGAAATTCTCATTACCCAACACAAATTTTATAGTCTGTGAATGTTATACAAATATTTTTATCCTAATCTTAACTTATCTTCTTATGACTTTAAATCACAAAAAAATTCTAATGGCTCAAGGTTACATAAAAGAATTTCATGGCTCAAGTTATTTCTTCTTAATTCAAGTATGATTGATATACAATTTAAGGAAATGAAGATATTTTCTGTTTTACTTATTTGTATTATTGATCGTTTATATATGTAAATTTAAATATGACCTAAAATCTGTAATTTTTCTAACAAAGGAACGAGGATAGAAGCCCCAAAGAGAAAGCAAAAGGAAAGAAAGTTAATATCGAAGAAATCATGGAACCTAGTAGAACCTAGTCAAGAATAGCAGCAATTAGATCTGAATATAACTGTGCAAAAGATGTTTCGACTTCAGTAGTTGATAATGACTCAGCTGAAAGCACTATATGAAGCCCCTTTTTCCCTATTCAAAGACAATTGTATTTAGGGACCATCTTTGATATATACAACTCAATGCTCAGAAACAAGAACTGAGAATGTTAGTGTGAGAATGGAGAAAGTGTATGCTATGGCGCCATAGCGTGGTCCTCTTCCACAATGGAGGTATACTGAAGGAATAAGTACTACATTGGCGTGGCCAACGAGATGAATACAAGCTTCATGAAAGGATGGGCTGGGACAGTGACAAATGCTCTTTCACTTTCAGTAAAGATAAAAGGGAGAAGTAAAGAAGAAAAGAAAGTTGGAGAAATTATAAAGCTAGAATAACGAACAAGAAGAAAAAAGAGAAAAGATAGAAGACTAATAAACTTTGGACTTAGAATATCAACTAGTCATTATTTTGTCACACAGCTGGCCTGGGTGGTTTAAGACTTCAAGTTAGCTACATGACAGTTGTAATTTATATGGGTCCCTTAAATCCCATCAAGCATGGAATTTTGCTCCCATAGGCCAGTGGAATTTGCAAAAACAAATTATACTACATAGTTTTGGCCCGGCCAATTAGGAACGAAATCCATAGCTGCTAGCAAGGAGTCTAATGCTTCTAGTCTAGCCCAGGGCATTCTACCTAATCATGGGGTATAATTCAGGCATATCTGCTTCTGTGTATTACTGTATGGAAGATAACTGTGCACGATCAAGTTAAAAACTGGCGAATTCTATGCAAAAGAATTGAAAACACATCATTTTAATAATAAAAGTTTAATTGAGTCAGTATATATGGGAGTTTCAATGCCATATGCAGTATATGAATTACTCACTTTCATATGTACAATTCAGAGTCATTATTTGCAAATAAATGAACCACTACTAAGGGATGTAATACATGGGATTCGGAAGCTTGAAGGAGCGAACAGATACTGAAGAACCTAATAAATCACTCCACTGGTCACCAGAGTTTCCAAGAATCCTGTATCCCTCTTTCTCCATCTCACTCCTCTTCTCTGACTTGTAAATTGTAGCCAGTTTCCCATGGTCATCTGAGGCTCTGAACATAGTAACATAAACAGGTTCAGAAAATTCAGCAGAAAAGAGACATGGCTTCACATGTACAAGGAAAACTTCTCTAAGTAGAAGTTTCAACCTTGCAGATACAGCTTAGAGGCTATGGAGAAAGAGGAGATAAATTAACTGAGTTACTGAACAAGTCAAAATTAATGACTAAATATGAAGACAGCAAAAGAGAGCATGTCTAATGTTACCCTGAGATTCTTTAAACATGCACCAAAAACTATGGGGCTACAACCACGCCTGCCATAATTGGCTTTAGTGCCAAAATACAAAGAGCAATACTCCAGATGACAAGGGGACTGTGAGGTAATTATTACATTGGCCAATCAAAGACAACCATCAAGTAATAGAGTAACTAGATCCAAAAAACAATAAATTACCTTGTGTACAATATAAACTGCTTGCATTATATTGAATCATGATTCAGTGAGTTTATGGCATTTCCATATTTTCCATATGTGTTGTTTGTTTAGAAAGTGTAAGTTAAACCAATCCAATGATATAGGAAACATGACAGATTAATATCTGCTTTTCAAACTTACTCTAAACTGAGATTCAAAATTCTAATATATAGGGCTAAATTTCAGGCTTCCACACATAAAAGCAAATTCATACATCAAAATTAAGTATTTCCCCCAGGCTAGAGCCACTTGTAGATGATAGAGGAGGAATTGGAACTGTGTATCAAAGCCTAACTGCCTAAGTACTAGTACTATATATGGAATGTGACAAAAGTTTATGGAGTATACATATGGATCCAAAAAGCTAAGGAAGATGCCTACAGTTAACACTTTAGAGACCCCGGTTGTAACACTAAGCGCATCTTAGGTTGTAGGATATTCGGCACTAATTTTATCAGTGAAACTAAAGAGAGCCATGATGAGGAAGGAACTTGAAATCCTTCCTGAAAAGAAAATGAAACAATATATGAGACATTGGTCCTTCCCCTAAAAAAGTTGTTTAGTTTGTGTTATGACTTGCTCAAGTCCAATTATAGTACCATTTCAAAAAGAAAAGAAAAGAAAAGAAAAGAAACTCCAATTAATTAGTAGCATGGATAATTAAAATTCCTCTTGGGTAAAGGTTGCAGATATACAATAGCTGTGGGTTGCTACTTGTTGCATAAACCATTTTGTACAACTAAATTCTATTCACCTTTAACCAGGCTTTCCTCAATTGAAAGTTCGATAGACACCGTCACATAAAGTTTCTTCCTCCATTTGGTCTTATCTAGAGCTATGCCCAGCACTAAATATCTTAAACTCATATCTTTATTCATCATTGCTAGTCAGTCATTACTGAACTCCATCCAATTATTCTTGTTCTTCTATGAATCATCTTGCTTTATTTTTCCTATACTTTGTATTTTCACCTTGCAAACAATTAAAGTATTAAACTAACTTATCTTATCTTGAATTAAAGGTATTCTATCCCTACAAAAATGAAAATGTCAACTTTTAATACAAATTTTCTAATATTCTGAAATACAAGTGCCAAAGAGATTTTGGGTAAGCAGATTCTGCTGTCCACTGAAAAGTGGAGGCTGGAGTTAACGGGTCTTTTTCATGATTCCTCCTAAACTGAACCAAGGCGTTTATCTTTCTTCAGTGTTCTGGGTCATCCAACATTGCTTTTATTATATCTATTGTATGTTATGTTGCTTTTTAAAATACCATTAAGCATACCAGGACATAGAACAGCTGATGTAGAACCTTAACTTTTTATTATTATACTACTAAATCATAAGGGAAATGGTAATATTGTCATCATTTCACGTTATTCTTAACTTAAACATGCCAAATCTTCCTTGATTGAAGATGTTACAACAATAGAACTGTAAAAAAAATAAGAACAGCAGCGACTGGTAGAATTTGCACAATATATCTTAATGATTTGGTGATTTAAACACAAGATAACATAATGAGCTTAAATTTGATTCACTGTCAGTGACTTAATGTGAAGTTTTTTACACTGTCATCCTATGATTTGTTAGCACATCATTAAAAGAGTTAGAAAGAGTTAGACTTCCTATGTAGTTATTGTGATAGTCAATTTCCTTTAATGATTTGTCAATATATGATTGGATGATAGACAGTTATCAAAATTAAATCCTTAATAGAATTTATCTGCATCACGAAAGTATTTATTTATGCCAATTATGTAAAGCAGAACTGATAACAGAACATAAATACACATGTATTCCAAACACTCGGCATTTAACATATAAACTTCATTTTCTATCCTCACATTAATAATTTTCGTTTAAGGAATTACCTTAATATGAGCTGGTGCCAATCCCGAAACCCAGCATTGATCAAATTTTCAACGGTAACACTCCTGTGCCCCTCACTCCTTCCAGTCAGTAGTATAACCTTAAAACCCAGATCCAAAACATTTTCATAAAGTTTTAAACTGGGTTCTATGGCCGGGGCCATAGCCTTCTCCACCCAATTGTTAAACTCCACATGGTCAAAAACCTCCAACCTGCAAGCACATACAAAGAGCTTACATGAAATACAAATTCTGAAAACTCCAGTTAATCAAGCATACAAATTTTTTAATCCCAACCAGTCTGTATTGTGTTCAGAAAAGCTCATAATCAAAACCATTAATACAGAACTTTTGGCTCAAAAGCTGTTTCTGTGTAAAAATTAAGCAAAACCAAACATGTCCTAAATTGTATCTTAATTCATTCCCAAATTTAAGCTCCAACATTATACACACTTATTATCTAGTATTTTTTTCAGCAAAACCAAACCTAATTGGCGACGTCTAATCACCCGTACCCTTTTGTTTAATTTTGGAAAAAGAAATTAATAGAGCAGCTTGTAAGAAATATTTATTCTTTGGTTCAGCTTCGAAAATTAACCAAGTATTTAACTACATTAATCAATAATTTACATACTGTTAATCACGTATCAAGTATCAAAATGAAGATAAATTATTGGTTAACCGTATGTAAATTATTAGTTAATGTTGTTGAATACTTGGTTAATTTTCAAAACGAACCAAATTGGTATTATTTTTCACAAAAAGAACTAAAAAGTTATCCACCCTTTAATTTTTACACGAAAACAACTTTTCAGCCAAAAGCTCTCTCCTCGTCAGCAGCATTTTTTATTATGGATTCAAATATGCAGTTCTATTCTCGTGTCTTGTTTTTGTCTCTTTAATAATTAAATGATAATAACATAGTAAAAAAATACTCATATTTCTTAATTAATAATTACTTTTTGAGTAAAAATTCATTTTGATTCTTTAAAAATATTTAGTCTTTTAATAATTTTTTATATTAAATTAATTAATCTTTTTAAAAAACTAATTTAATATAAAAAGTAACATTAAATAATTAATTTAATATTAAAAGATCAATTTAATATAAAAAATTAACAATAAATGATAATTTTAATATATTTATCATTAAATTATTTAACTAATATTTAAAAAACTAAAATAAGTTATTTACTCTAATTTCTTTCTCAGTTGAGAGACTTTTTTCCATAACACAAAATAAGTTAATTCAAACAAGCAATACATATCACAAATTAATTACCCATATCCGTGTTGGGCATAATATGGCAAATTCGAGAGCAGAGTCTCATCAATGTCAAAAATCCAAGCATCCATCCCATCACCACCCAGTTCCACAATCTTGGCGAACTCCCCAGCCTCCTTAGAAACCGTTTCCAGATCAACAACATAGCCCCTCCCCATCACGTATTCCTTCACATACTCCGCGCATTCTTGCGGAATCGTCTTCCACGGGCTCAGATTGTTGGCTTCCGCCGCAAATCTCCAACTTGTACACCTCACCACGAGCTCCTCTTCGAATACCCTCAAATGGCCCTCAACGTTTTCCGTGTATTCGAGGATTAAAGGCCTCGGAAGGAGATGGGAATTCAGATTCTCGTTAGAGAAAGCGACGGAAAACAGGGAAAATACCAGGAAAAGACGCCAGAAAGTCATGGTATGGAAAATTGAAGGAAAATTATTGTGTTCCCCTTTTTGGGTATCACCGAAAAAGGGGGGAAATTGAAGGGGGTATTTAAATCAGGGAATATATGGGAAATGCAGATTCGGAAGAAAAGAAAAAACACTTTTCTCTCTGTTTGGTACTTCGATGGGAAAATCGTGCAAATGGGATGAAAAGAAAAATGCGTTTCCCTGTGAAACAGTAACCTCTTTTTTGTTTTGGTTTTTGGGTTTAAATAAGAGAGAGAATGCCGTGACAGTGAAGCAAGAAACGACAGAGAGTGCTTCTGTCTGTGTTATGCTGCTGGACCTAACCGGAGTTTCGAATATTCCGTCTGCGGTTTGGTATTGGATTGGGGAGTAAGAAAGCGTGGGACGGTGGAGTTGAGGGTTAAGAAAAGGTTGATGATGTGGGACAAGCCAATATGGTGTGGGCCATTTAGGTGACGCTATTTCTTACTTTTCTGCCAATGGGGTTTTTCTTTAATTTTTTTTTTCTGATTAAATTCAATGGCTCGTATATGAACGCGTGATAGGAATTTCAATTTTTTTTTTTTTTTGGGATACACGCGTGGCAGAAATTTTAAGCAGCCTTGTTAAACACATGGTATTATTATATAATTATTATATAAATTTAATTTTGATCCGTTTTATACTTAGAGTTTAATTTTGATTCATTATTAGTATAAAGTTTTTTTATACTGTCATTTAATCATATATTACCAAATTATTAAAAGAATTTGACTATTACAACAACTACTTAAAAAGTCTAACTCTTTTAATAATGTATCAACACATGATTAGATAACAGTGTAAATTTTTTTACATTAATAATAAATTAAAATTAAATTATTTATATTATTATTTAATTATGTGTTAATAAATATTAAAAGAGTTTCACTTTTTGAATAATTATCGTGAAAGTCAAATTCTTTTAATAATATAATAATATATAATTAAGTGATAATACATTAAAATTAAATCCTTATTATATTACTTGTTTTGATTTTTAAGGTACCATTAAAGGTAAATATGCGGATCAACCTAGTCTAATCCAGGTCAATTTGTCCTTATACAAGCCAGACCAATATGGTCCGTTTAATTAAAAGACTTAGGATTTGAGAAACCTAGGCCAATCTTCTTAGCTCGTGAGCTAATAGGATGGCTCATTAATCCGTTGACCTTCTGATTTTTTTGTAATTAGCCTAATCATTTATTATAAGTGTAACACCTTAAAATCTCAACTTCCATTATATATGTTATTTTTCTAGATTTTTGTGATAAATTATTTTTAGAAATTTTTATGAGTTCAATTAAATCAAAGTTTGATGAAGTTAACCTTGTATGTTGATTTTAAACCATTTTAAAAAATAAAAATAAATAATTTTATTTTTGATCCGAAATAACTTTAGAGAATTTTTAAAAATAAATGAAAGCTCAAGCTTTAAATTTGTCAACAGATTTAATCATTTTTCATTTTTAGGGATTTTATAGGGAAATAAAATCTTTGGATGCTTTTAGGTTCGTCCTATTATCCATTGGACAATAAATACTGATATTTGTCCATTGGATAATAGTTACTGAAAAATATGTTAAGAAAAAATATCTAATGGTATTTATGGTTAGTGGATAATCACATAGGTGAATCACAAGGTAATTAATGGAAGAAAGTGATTCATTAGGTGACTCACCTATGCATTAATGAGAACTAAGTAGCAAAATGGAAGACTATCACTTTGTTTGAAGCCCTTGGAGAGGCCAGCCACCTACAAGGTAAATATCTCTAATTTTTACTTTAATTTAATTATCATTAATCCATATTTTTCACTTATAAATAGCACCTTACCCATTCACTTGTTGCTCATACTAAAACCTTCACTTCTTCTCTCCGAAGGCTCACGGCTAGAGCTCTCTTTTTACCCTCCCAAACTCTTGTTTAATTTCCAAGTTGAGTTCTAGTATTTTAGTAATATTTTGAGAGACTTTGTAGTTAAGAGTTCTTGAGAAAAAGCCTAAATACTCTACTTCTAGCTTGTTAAAGTTTGAAGAAACCTTAAGGTGAAAATTCTTTCTCTTCACTTTTAAATTCCTATTTCAAAATTTTAGATCATTGGATTGATCCATGATCATTTTAATATATGTTTTAGAGCTTGAATAATGTGTGCTTGTTTTCTTTATGAACTTGTGTTGATAGAATACCAAGAATTAAGCAAGAGTGCTTGTTAAAGCTTTGAGAATTAAAGTAAGGAGAAATTTCTCTATCAACCAATATTATGCTATAAAATAGAATGTTTGGTATGTTAATTTTCGTAAAAATTACGCATGACTAGTTTTGTGGTTTATGTTGTTTGATTTAATATTTTATAATTAAGATTTATGTCTCGTGTTTATATTTTATAATTGAGTTATGTGATTTCATACTTTATTTAAATTATGTATTTTATGATTTCTTTGAATATGGTATGAAATTATGATGGAAAAAGTATGGTAAATTTTTTGTATAAATGAATTTATTCATGTGTAAATGAATAAACATGTCTAGGACATGCATATGCTTGGTATGAATTATGCAATAATATGGGAAAATTATTTTTAGATGGATTTCTGCCACCATATTTTAGAGAAAGAATTATTTTAGAGGGAATTTATTTTATTTAGAAGAACTTTGAATTTTCAAAAAATATATAGATAAATTATTATTAGAATGTTAGTTTAAATATTTTATGAATTATTTTATTTATTGGAATATTAAATTAAATATTTTCATATATATAAAGAATTTTGGAAAAAATCATTTTAAAGGTTAATATTTATTTTCATACTTAATTTTATCATTTATAGTGAAAATAAACTTGAAAATATTTTATTTAACATGAAATAAATTAGTTTTTGTGAAAAACACTTTACGCAATTGGAAATTTACAGAAAATGGCTTACGCGACTAAAGATTTACAGAAAACACTTTACGCAACTGAAAAAGGATTTTTATACCTTACTCGATTGAATTTTTATGGAAAAAACTTTACGCGGTTTAAAAATCGTAACAAATGTGTTACGTGATTTGGAAATTATCTTATAGCACCATATAATTAAGAAACATCGGTACTACTATCGGACCGACATAGACTAGATCCTAGATAGGACAGTTGACGCTATTCTTAAAGAAATGGTAGCTTGAATCCTGAGGGGATTGTATATATATATATAGTCTGTATGAGACTTGTTGTTGTAAGGCTTGGAGCCTAGGAGATTGAACTTACACCTTTGTGCGGGTGCGAATTGCCAAGTGAAGATCTTTAATGATCTTGGAGTCGTCGAGAGTGCTGAAACTCCACAAGAGGCTAGCTGGGATTGTGCCGTGACATTATAATTGCAACATACCGACGATCTTGACTACACACTTGTCTATTCAGGATTGGTGGAAGAGTGTTCTCGTGAGCCGTATTGCGCAAATGAAATTTGTTTCACTTGGTGGTTAAATGATATAGAATATGTACTCCTAATCACTTTCTCCGACTTGTTATGTTTAACTCAATGGAGTAGGAGTCATTTATGTGCATTTGCATAGTCAGTTGTCATACTGCATAATTATTTTGTACACAGAGGTTGGTTGTCATTTTATTGATTAAATATGACTTTATATGTGGATTAATTACCTATTGGTTATTATTAGATTAAGTAATTGTTGTATGCCATTTTTATATTATCTTATTAATATTTATGATGATGTGAGAATCTCACCTCCTTTTTTTGTAGAATTTGTGATTTGTTTTATTACATTTGAAGATGGCTGAGCATGACTTTCTTGGATATGTAACCATTCAGTTTTTAGGAGGCCCCGAGGCCTGGAACGTACTATTAGACATAGAGTGCGTAGCTTATGTGGGAGATATTATCATAACTCTTCGTAGAACCTTTGTGTGTGTAATTATAAATGTTTAGTAAAGAATAAAAATGATGTAAATATTTGTTATTAAATTTCTGTGTATTATTATTCTGTTCATATTACATGACTATAAATACATAAAATTTTATGACTTAGGATCTAGTTAAACTAAAGATAACAAAGAAGAGTAAATTAAGTATGTGGTTATTCTCAAAATGTGACACTTAACCGAGGATGTTACAATAAGCCTACAACAAAGTTCAGTAACCATTAAAAAAATCAATAATAGAACATCTCGTAGGCAGTATTACCACAAGAAAGGTTAAAGACTTAAGACAAAGGGGTAGGCAGTTGTGCGTGGTGGCGCGTGGTGGTTGTTCCCTGCTCGTCGTACTCATGCATCATGGACTGCAGTGGTTGAACACCTGAACGAAGTCGCTCGTCGAGCTCGTGGTGGATACTCCCTCCATGTCGTGCTTGTGATGGCTGAGAATGGTGGTGGTGAGCGAGGCATCTCACGTTTGGAAAAGTGGGAGTGGCAGTGAAGGTTTTCACTAAGACAATAACTAATGTTTGATTTGTTTGGAAACCTAATTTTTTGTTGTTGAAGCACTTGAGTGTTTGAGCTAGGGTTTTGGGATCTGGATAGCGATGCGGGACAACAACACTTAGGCAAGTTGGGCTCCGTAGAGTCTTTTTTCTTTCTAAAAAATAAGGGTCAGGTCACAAGCCAACCCACAAACTAAACATATCCAACCCGTGTAACTCACGAGTTAAATCGGTCGAGTTTATTAGCCCGCATTTAAATGACCTAGGAATATGGGTGATCCAAACCCTTTAAGTTTTCGAGTTAAACATGTCAACACGCAAGCCTTATCCCATTTACCCAGCTCTAGGTACCTTGAGTGCATACTCATTTTTAAAGGTGGTACTATTGTGCACGTTTTATTATTATATCACCTTCTGAGGTACCGTTATGGGTGGAAATAGGCTAGCAGCCTATGATGAGCTTGCGGCCTAGCATATTTTTAGCCTCCTATGGCTTAGCCTATTTATCAAATAAGATAGGCTTAAGCTTTTAAAAAGACCAATTAAACTAAATAGGTTAGGCCTATGCCTTAAAACAATACTCATTTAACCTTACAGACTTGTCTATTTATTTATTATCTATACATATAATTAAAAATTTATAATATTTATATAATTTAATAATCATTTGTTAATAATATTTATTTATTTATTTTATACACAATAGAATAATTTTACTAAAGTTTATGTATATTTGAAACCTATAAAACCTGACCCTATTGCCTTATTTGAAGATTGTAATTCAATGTAGGTGACAAGAGGTTGTCGAGACCTGTCAAATAATAAAAATTACCGGTTCACAAACTAATTTGTAGTATAGAGCATGAACCGAATCGTCTCTCAATGATAAAAAAAAAAAACAAAGATTCAATTAGATCAAGATGATTAGAAAATGGGATTTTGTTGTTGATTAACAAGATTGACAAAAGTATGATACTTAAAGTTGTAAACAAATCTAAAGAAGCAACCAATCCTTGGAAATTTACCAATCTTGAGTTTAATTCATCATTGATCACAAGGAATTCACTTAATTGCTAATCATGTTCTTGGCCTTAGATCACATCAAGACGGCTCAACATGATCCAAGAATCCTCTATTAGATAAGCATCTAGGATTTAATTAACCAAGATTAGATAAGGTAAGCACCATCCAACATAGATTAACTTAAGATCGGGGATTTAACCAAGCTAAACAATCCATCAAAAAGCTTTGATATATTGTTTAGTCTTTGTGATCCTCTTGAATACATGATAATAAAGCTATTATCACATAAACATCTAAATCAAATTAAGCAATTCAATCTAGATCAAAATTAAAAGAGGAAGAAGAGAAACTTGAATAACAATTAAGCAATATGAACAAGTAAAACAAGATCTCCAAATTAAACATCAAGATGGCTAATCCCTTGGATTGATTATAAGAGTCTAGCCTTCCATGGATGGGAAGGAAGAACTCATAAAATAAAGAACAAAAACGAAATTGTAAAGAGAATGGAGAAGAAGAGAAAGAAAACTCTCACAAATACTCAAACTTTCTTCAAACTTACTTAAAATTGAATAATTTATAATACAAAGAGATTGACTTTATTTATACTAATCCTAAAAGCCAATTTGTAATTGAAAATAATCTGAATACAAGCTGTAAAAACATGAAAATTGTCAAATATGGAAGCTTGATGCATGGTTGGTGGGTTGGTGCATGGTAGGTGGGTTGGTATATGGTTGGTGGCTTTTAGTCAGCAACTCTTATCCGACTTCCAGCTTGATTTTCATGACCTAGATGGTGCATTTTGGCTTGGAGGTCTTCATGAAAGTTGTAGCCAGTTGCCTCCTTGAAATTTTGGGATTAGAATCATGTCATTTGGACTTTTAGAACTCCAGATATGCCAAAAACACTGCACCTACCTCAAGTTAGGTTGGCATAACGTGTTTCTAAATTCAAACCAACTTGTAGCTTCATAATCATGCCTAAAACGACATCTATTGACTAAATGGTCTTCAGTGAAGTTGGAGATATGGGTCTTATCTTTCCAATAGCCAAGTTTCATCCCAATAGGGGGCTTATAGCCCACTATATAGTCCAATATGTGCACACTGCCTAGATTTCCGTGACAGCAAACTCACTCTGCATTGCAGGGATATTTTGGACCCTTAGAAGTCTGATCCAGCTCTTGAGTTCTTCATGAAACTTGTAGAGCCTTGTCTTAGCTTTCCAAAGACACCGGGTCCCAAGTTATGGCTTAACCAAAGAGGAAAGGTCAAAATGCATCAAAATCCAAGAATTATTCATAATTTGCATTAAAGCCCAATGAGGCCCAACAACATTAAACTCATCTAAAATACTAATATTGGGTACAATAAACATCTAATAAAGCCTAATACAAAAACTTGTCTCAAATTAATTGATCAGTAGGCTTTAAATAGGCTTTCAAGCTATGTCAGACTTTTATGTTTTCACAAAATGGCTAAGTTAGGCCCTTAAAAAAAGCTTATAATAGGTAACAAGTCAGGCTAAGGGTAACGTTTTGCTAAATAGACCTAACATATTTAAGGCAAAGCCTAACCTGGCCTAACATATCTCCATCCCTAGATACCATGAGTGGAGAATTAAATCTTCTATCCCATTTCTCAGTCCCTCAAATTAAATGCTGATAACTCAGTAAAAACAGTCTATCTTTATCTTAATTAACAATAACTTATCTCTTAATTATTAGCTTTTTTTTTTAAGTTGTCAACATTTAACTAAGAAAATAAAATTGGGGATATAAAATTTGATTCCCATGAGTAAATATTCTTCTCCAAATATGGTACTAATTGTCAAACACACGGTATTGTTATATTTTGTTGTTATAAATGAAGTTTAAGACCTGATGTAGAGACGGGGAGCATAAGCTAAAGTGGAGGCAAAGTGACAATAGTGAGACTTGATCACAAGGTCAAAACAATCTTTAAAAGAATTTGGTGTCACTTAAGCTAAGGCTCTGCTGTAAAAGAAATTAAAGCTTATCAAAATAAACATTTGCAAAAGTTAAAAACAGCTTAGATAGTAGTTATTTTTATAATAATTTCTAACTAAATTAACCTTAATGAATTGTCAAAATACCATTATTACATAAGCATTTTTTGAAGTGTCTATCCAAACTCGTTATTCATATTATTTTATACTGCATTTTATGATAGTAAGCTCTACTCAAATAAATATTTATTTAATGTATTTATCCAAATCGGGCTTAGATGTTATTGGCTCTACAAATCAAAGTTGAGTTCGGGAGTCTATTTATATACAAAAAATGATGAAAATTTAATCTCACTACACCCCTGATACATCCGTCCTAAAACGGTTATCTTAAAATTAATTATGTGAATTATAATAACCTAAACATATTTGATTTATCCCCCATAAAATTAATAAGTGATGGCAAAAATAAGAAATAAACCAAAAAGAAAAAGCTAAATTACAACAAATAATTACAAGAACGAATTAGATAAATAATAATAATTAAACTCTAAATTAAGATATTTACAAGCAAAGATTAATAAAAGAATAATAATAATCAAAGACTAAAATAAAATATTTGCAAATTAAGTGACAATAAAAAGTAAAGACTAAATACTAAATTACAAGATTTACAAGTTTAGCAAGATTAAAATATTTACAAGTTGAAAAAATCAAAGGCTAAATTAAAATATTTACAAACTCAGAAGAAAATAAAGATAAAAATTAATAAACATATTTATTGTTTTGGCTTGAAATGAGTGTCTACTTATCCCCCAAGTGCAATAAAGAACTCAAAGTCACGTAGTTCTTTAAAAAATAATTATGGGTTGGTTAATTTTAATTAAAGAAAATATTAATTTATTTAATAAATAAAAATAAAAATAATAAAACAAAGAAAAAATATTAAATAAATAAATAAAAACAAAATTATTGAAGAATGTAATACTAAAAGGCAAGAAAATAAAACTACAAAATTAATAAGAAGATAGAAAGAAAAAAGAGAGAGATAGTGATAGAATAAATAACAAAATAAACTAGAAAAAGATAATACCCATAAGAAAATAGAGAACAAGAAAAAAATTAAAAATAGAAAATAATACTAAAAGAAAATAAGAAGCAAATAAATAAATGAATCATCAAATAAATTTAACAGATAAATGCTCAAATAACATAATAAATAAGACAAGATAAAACATTTAAAAATAATTAAAGAAACTACAAGAAGAAAAGTAATAAGAAGATAATACCCAAAAAAAAAGCAAAACAAAGACCAAGTAAATATATAAGACACTTCTGGAAGAAGAAAATAAAATTAAAAGGAAAAAAATAAAAAATAATAACAAAAAAAAAGAGTATGATGCATTTGATTTAGGGCTAAAAGACCAAGGATAAGTAACTACCTCCTTTCCTTTATATCACAGCTTCCATCTGACAACAATAGAACTAAGCAAAAGGTTTATACTCAGAGTTAGATACAAGTTCAAATGTTAAAAAATTAGGCTGAAGTTTAAGGAGTTTACAAGAGGTCATTGCAGGGACTCCTTACTTAAAGGAAGATTTCGACCAAAGAATTAAATGGAAGTGAATATAAACTTACTCCCATTATCATACTGTCATTTAGATTTTAAACTCAAATAAGGATTCTACAAGCAGCAAACTTACAAGATCTAATAAAAAAAATATCAATTGAGTAATATGAGAATTTAAAGGATTACCTCTAATCACAGTTGGTCTTCTTGAGATGTTGAGATGTTCCTCCTTTGCCCCTCTGATGCTGCCTCAAATGCCCCCCTTTCAGATCTGCTTTTTTTTTCCTAGCTGTCACTTTTCTTTTCTCTCCCCTATGCCTAGCCACCCCTTTTATGTATGTCTCTCTTCTTGTTGCCCTAACGTCTTTATTTATATATGTAAATTAGGAATTTTCAAAATAAGATTGAACTTTTAGAAAATAAGTCAGTGTCAATCTTTAATAGAATTAAGAAGCTTTGACTTTTGAGTTTTGAAATTAAACCCAAAAATAATATTATAACTAAGGTGACCTAAAATTATTTTTTTTCAAAATTTCTTTTAAAAATAATAAAAGAAAAAATGTATTATCTTATTTTTATTTTTCTTATGTTTTGAAATTTCCACTTTCATTTTATTAGCCCAATCAAAATTGGGTGCTAACAACAATAAACCAACAAAAGAGTTTATACAACGAAACGTGATAATTTACTTAGTCCACATAGATCACAATCTATCAAGTTAGGGCTTTAAGGCGGCTCTACAAAAGGATACAAAAGAAAGCAATGCAACCAAAAGGAAAGCCCTACACTATTTACATACATACACAAAAGAAATCACAAGGTTAAGGGTTTAGGGCCATTGGAGTCATGACAGACCCGAATGGCAGTAGCCACCCTCACAAACCCTCCATGCAACGGAGAATCAATGCAGTAGTAGCCAATCTCAATTAGGATAGTCAACCTGCTCATTTAAAACCACCAAGCCAAAGGGGTAATAATGAATAATTCTCAGTAGATAAAGTAATAGTAAATTAAAAACTCTTGGTGCATTCAGTTATATAAGTTACAAAAAACCATTTAGAAAGAAAATATCATAGCTAAGATTCAATAACAAAAACCATGGAACTAGCACAATGATTCGGTTCTTGTAACTCAATGTGTCTCGGTTAATTAAACCATTTCATCACAAAATTAATCTTCTTCATTAATGATTACATGTTAGCCTTATATGTCACTTGGCCATGTTTGAAAGCTCTCTTTGTAGGGTTCTCGTACATTCTTGCCATTCTTGGACATATAAGCCTCGATCCGTAGCAAAGGTTATGTGGGAGAGTGAACTTCGGCTCTTTACCTTCATAAAGCATACAGGTCATCCTCTCTACCTTTATTTTTAGAGTATGTTTGGAAAATATTAATTCTTTCCTAAAACAGTTTTTTTCAATAAAAAATTATTTTATCTAAAATCTATCTTGTTTGTTTAAAGTGTGTAAAATTAATTATAAGTTAAGATTATTTTTCTATAACTAAAAATAACTTTTTTTAAAAAATTGTTATTTAAAGTTTTTAATTATTTGATTTCAAATTATTTCAAAAGTTTTAAGAGATAAATACCTATTTGCCTTTAATCAAATAACTTTTTTAATCATTTCATACATCTTTTGGTAATTTAATACATAAAAGTGATTTTTTTATATAATCTAAACAAAACTCCTTATCATAAAATTAATTATGAATTAACATATCTAAACCTAAATTATTTTTCTCATAATCGATTTTTCACATAATCTTTTTTTTTTTCCAACTAATCCAAATACGCACTTAGTCCACATTAGTCACAAGTCATAGTTTAGGACGAGACTCATTGTCCTTAGGTTCTCAAAATTTTCTCATCACAAGTCATCAAATCTATCATCCAAGCTCAGTAATTTAGAGTATAGTGCTTAAATCTTTTAAATGCTTCATAAAACAGAACATGCAGAGCCGAAATCATAAATTAAGTTCTAGCATTTCATAGCACCATGCAAGGCAATCTAATAGTAGAAAAATGAAGCTTAGATGAGAGTAGAAAAGAGAATCCTTGGTTAAATATCAAAACAGAAAATAAGTGACTAATTACTCTATCTACCTTGCTTTCTTGGTTGGGGTCTTCCTTCCAACGTGCTTGGCTCCCTCTTCAAGCTTTAGATCTCCCTCCTAGGCTAGCTACTTCCTTTCTTCCCTCTCGGTTTCACTCTCTTTCTTTCTCTTGTGGCAGAATTCTCCTTCTCTCTTCTCGGTTTCCCTCTCTTTCTTTCTCTCCAAAAACTTGGCAGAACTACTTTCTCTCTTCTCGGTTTTGTGGTGGAGTGAGGTGAGGGAAAGGTTATTTACAGACCAAGGGAGGAAGGTATGGGTCTAGTTAAGGTTTGAATTAGGTTAGGTTAAGTTTCTTGGTTTGGTTTTTCTTAACTTAAGTTAGGTTAAGCTTAATGATGGTTAATGTGCTAACCAAATTATCAACTCCCTCCAATCATCAATTCATCATCTAATCAACCATATCTATTTATCTCTATTTATCCCAAGACGATTTATCATATGATAATTTCTTATCCTAATGTTCATTTTCTAACCAATGTTTGCTTAGGTCACTCTCCACTTCCTAGGTTTTTGTCCAATCGTTGGTGAGATAGGTGAATTTCTTAATGATTGCCCTCTAATCAAACAAAATCTTACCCTAGACATGCATGTGTTTTGATTGGCTAACTTCTAATCATATGTCTTTTCATAATTCATTACTAACTAGCTATTTTTCTTCCAACCGTGGCCGTTAGGTGTAGTGAATAATATAGCTTTTCCTTCTCATTTCATCCTAGTTAGGAGGAATTCTAGTGCCAAACTACCTAAGCTTCTTCTTTAAGCACGTGTTCCAAGAGGAAAAGCAACCCATTATATTTCCTCCCTTTATGTTTTTTGGGCTTACATAATCACATTTTAGTCTCTTATGGCCCATTATGGCTTATTTTAGCCCATTTGTCTTAGTAAGACGCAATATGACTTAAACTCACATTCAAGCCCATATACACATTCGGTGGATAATTCAAGCTATCATTCTTCATATTATATGTATAAAGAAACAAAAAGGAAGATAATACATACAAGCCATTCACATAATAGTACATAGTACTCACTTGTAGGGATGTGACAGATCCCGTTCCAATGGTCCACGGTGAACGATGTTCATCATGGAACGACCATTGCAATCACTTGCTAGACGGAGAGGTCGATGAGCTGATTACAGTCGTTGCAATCACTTGCTACACCCTTAATTTCTTTTACCAAATTTTAATCATTTAATGTATATTCTAATTGTCAAAAAATGAAAAAACTAATAATTAAAAGAAAAAAAACTCAAAAGCTTGAAGGGTGGGTTTCGTTCTCCTTCTAACCTCTATTGGAAACATTTCTTCAAAGGAAGGGAATGCAAAATAAGCCTGGGCGATACTGGGGCCACTTTGTTTTAGACCTGAAGAAGGAAGAGCAACAACGAAATTGATAGAGGAGTCACCCTAAAGGAACAAAACAACATATTCTGGCAGAATTTCCAAAAGGGTACGTAGATCTACTTCGGCCTTCTGGATGCGGATTCCCGCCAATTGTAGAGCTCAGATTGGGCCTTCCTCACTGGCAAGGTGGCGGGTCCGTTAGCAAAGTTGAAGACTTGATCTTGGAACGAGGTCTGGGCTGGTAACCGGTCCTAGATTTGGCCCACGCCTGGTGCGGCAGCACATTTGATCGATATGGGCTTGAAAGAGGCGGTGGTGCATATAGAGGTAATGGGAAAAGCATTGTTGTGGGTGATGGGGTTCTTCTTCTTCAGGAGGTTATGGTTTTGGAGAAGATGAGTGTGAGGCGAAGTTGCCGTTGACATGGTTATGGTGCTCTCTAGATTTTGGTGAAATAAAGAGAGAAAAGGAAAGAAAGCGAGAGAGATAGTAGCCAGCGCAATACAGAGGCCACTTTGTCTTTTTTTTAAAAATAATTATTATTAGTTTTTTTTTTACAATTAGTAAATATAAAAAATGATAAAAAAAAATTAAGGGTATAGATTGCATTCACGTGGAGGACTATGGATAAAATGATCTATTGAAATAAATGACTTAGTTTAAAAACTAAATCGAAAGGTTTTATAATTTATAATACCTGTTTGTAAATGAGTCAAAGTTTAGGAGATTTGTATGTTTTTTACCCTTACTTTTACATATTACATGTTTTAAGTCAGTTTTCAAATTTAAAAATAAAGTGTCAACATATAATCACAATACTTTTCTTTTCTTGTACTTAAAAGTTTAAGAGGAAGGGACAATCACATTCTAAACCTTAAAGTGAAATGCTTCAAAATCCTTATTAGCTTAACCAAACCCTAATGTCATCACATCGTCTCTTTTTAAGATTAAGATAAGAAATCCACTTTAATCAAGCCATGACCTAACCAATATCTTTATCTTTTGGTTCAACCTAACCATTATTCTTATTATTTACCTAATCGAAGTAAAAAAAAATGAAAAATTATTTTGGGATTGCAATTCTATTATGCTCCGTAGAGTTGTCAAAATGGAGTGTTCCATTCCATACATATAGAATGATAACAAGTAGTGACCTAGTTAAAAACAATAGTTACTATCAAGTAATGGTGAGTTCTTTATGATTTTACTATATTAATGCAAAATATATCTCTTTATAATATATAAAAGCTAAAGCGTAGGTAGTGTGGCTACCATCTCAGCCTCTTGAAAGCTCTCTCCAGTTGCCGTCTGCCATGTCAACATTTTTTTTCACTTTTCTCAGCTTCTACTTGAGTGACTTCTCTCAACTTCATAATTCTTCTTCATCTCCTTCAATTAATTAATATTGAAGAAACACACAACATAATTTCATAGACTCTCTCACTTAGAGCCAAGACATTTTACTTTCTCTCTCTGCTTCCATCTATCAATTTCCTTATACAATTCTATTCTGCTCACGATTAAAACCTATTTTTGGTCGATTAATTGGTTCTCGGCAGAAAGTACATTCTTTTCTTCTGTTACTATACTTTTCGTAACTAAGCATGATTGGTTTTATAGATCACATCATTTTTCTTTTTTTTATTTATATGTTGGTGAGCCATATTACATCATTTTAACCAGTGTTAAGAAAATCGAATCGGACCGGTCGGTCTGACTGGTTGGATCGGGAATCGGTCACTCCATTGGTCTGGTTTACTTCAAAAAATTGCTCAGCTTGAAAATCGATCAAGAACCGGTGAACCGGTAAAAAATTAATAAATTGGTCAACCCAAACCGATCTAATTAGGTTCAATTAGTCTTTTTTTAAAAAATTTTGTTGCTAATTCAAATGATGTAATTTTGATTTAAAAACTTAATATAAGCTAATCTAAAAAGAATTTTATATGAAATACTTAAACTTAGATTGTATAGAAGCTTAGAAACTGAATATATAATTGATTGTATATCTCTTTAAACTGAAATTAGAATTTTTTAAAACAAAAATAGACTATAATATTATTACTGAATGCTTTAAACTCTAAAAAAATAAACTATAAACTATTTTTTATCATTTGTGTTGTTTTTTTATAATTTATAATTTGTTTAATTAGTATAATATATATATATAAATATATTTAAATTATTTAATTATACTCCAATTTAATCATAATTTAACTACGATTGAATCATTAAACTTTAAATCAGTCTCTAACCAATTCAATCACCGATTCAATTTTGAAAACTTAACTTTTAACTTCGTTGCAAATCAGTAACTTTCAAAAGTTTTAACATAACACCTTTGCATAGAGTTAAAGGCATGGTGGTCATGGTAGAAAAGTCTAAATACGCTATCTAACCAAACAAGTCTAAAACAAATTTGTTTATCTACCCCGCAACCCGCCTGTCTACATCTAGTTTTTAATGATTGTTTGTTTTCTATATAAAAACTAGGAAAATTACAGCATTATGAAATTTATGGATTAAATATATTTAAAAAATTTAAATCTAATTTTTTTTTTATGTTTGGTGGACCGTTCAATGGGCTAGTCCTTTTCAGTAACCCATTTAACAAGTGAGCTTTTTGGATGTGGGTTATAGTGGGAGCATTTCTAATGCTCCATTAAAAAGAGATAAATGAATGTAAGTGTTGAGTGAGATTAGTCCTTGCAAGTACGTATTAGGATACTTTAAGAAAAAAAAAAGGAGAATTTCAACTTTTTTTGTTATATTATTGAAAGTGTTTAACTATGATAACAATTTTTTAAAAGATCAAACTTTCTTAATAATATAATAGCACATGAAAGAGTGATAATGCAAAATAACTTACAATTAATCAAAATTAAATTCGTTAAAATATGATGTATTAATTACTCATTTATAACATATCAAATTTTTTATGTTTTACAAAAAAATATTAATTCTTAATAAAAAGTACATAAGTTTTATTTTTTTTAATTGAAAATTAATTTTTTTTTATTTTTTTAATATAAAATTAGAAAATTTTGAAATTAAAAATAATAACTAAAATTACTTATTTTGAAAAGTATTATAAATGATATACTAATATATTATTAAATTTCAATTGTTTTTATTTTTTAATTTAATATATTTAGTTTCAACTCAAAATATAATATAATTATTTATTTTTAAATCTTAATGATTCCTATAAATTATTTGAAAATTTTAATTTTAATAATATTTTATTGTAAAACATTTTATATAATTAATTAACTAGTATTGTCATATTATTAAAATTATCTATATGTATCTCAATTTTTTTTTATTATGGTAACAATTATATGAGAAATCAAACTATTTAATACGATAATACATAATTATAAAAATTTTACATTGCGGATACATCAAACTTATACCACTCTAAAAGCCTTGTTAAAATAGACTAATTTGAGGGCCGAGAGTTTCAATTGATTAAAAAGGATGAGTTTAAATTTAATTTAATTTTAATATAAAATTATTTTATATTATCATCTAATAATATATTATTATATTATTAAAAGAATTAAAATTATTATACAATTTTATATTATCATCTAATAATATATTATTACATTATTAAAAGAATTAAAATTCTTATATAAATAGTTTATATGATAGTCAATTTTTTTTATTTTTTTTTGATAATATTGTAAAAGTAGCGAATCAAAATTAAAAGATAAAAAGATTAATATGCCTAGGTTTTGATTGTTTTTACAAGAAAGGATACGAAGAAGAAGAAAGAAACCCGAATAGCCCCAATAACAATGTTGCTCGTTTCAATTCATTTAAACCTAGTGGGCTAGTCCTTTATGAACAACGTAGCTCCTCAATACCCTTTCTTCTTCCTCTTGCTTTCTGCGACCTCTCAGCCCAGTCACCTGCAGCCGTTACTCTTTGCTCACTCTTTCTCGTTGTACTCGCGCTCATAACATCGTCCTCAGGTTGCTGAACTCTTTATCTGCATCTTTTCTTTCTCTCTTTCTCTCTCTCTTTTTGTTTTTCAATTTTTATTTTATTTTTAATTTTTTCCTTAACTCGTTGATGAATGATTAATATCTGTGATGTGAGAGTATTTTTTCTTTTTTAAAAAAAATTGTATAAACACATAATTAATTTAAAAGCTTCCTTTCTTATGTTTAAAAGGACATGATGAAATACATTGGTTTTGATGTCTAACACAAAGTGCTTCCATGAAAATTACAAATCCAGTTTCATTTATAAGGAACAGTCTTATGAATTAGAAAGTGCATAGTTCTTTTAGTTATTATAAATGAAGAATGCTATGGTTATATATTTCATCTTCTGTTGAATTACAAGCTGCCTATTTAAATTTCCTTTACAGATTGTTTCAAATGATTTGTCTGTCCCAGTGTCTTTGTGGCTGTTTTAGGATTTCATGTGCATGCTTTTGAGAATATAACTTGAAAGCCACCTTTGGTGGATTGGAGTGGGTGTGGCAACTGGTGGTACAAGGGCAACTAGGATAAAATAGTCTTTTTAAGACTGGGATTTTAGAGGAATTTTCTTCTGAATTTTAGGAGTGCAAGTATCTTTGTTTAAATTAGTTCAGCATGCTAGGTATACTACTTAAAACTAATGTTAGGCTATTTCATGTTATCTAGATTTTAAACCAATTTCTTTAGTTTGACTAATTATATCATTAAGTTTAGAATGCAGAATTTTACTAAAAAAAATTGATTTAGTAATCAAAATGCTTGGATGATTCTTGCTGATGCTTTTTACTGCTTCATGCATGCTAATTTTTCATGGAATTCAATTGTATTCCATAAGGAAAGGATATTGTTGTAAAATTATATAAAAAGAATTCCTTTAATTTAAAATACATTCTAAAGAATGGATTTCAATTGAATTGCATAAATTTTACTACTTGTTCTAAACATAAGAATTCAATAAATAACATGAATTGAATTAAATTCCTAATTAATTTGGTTGCAAACAGGGCCTTTGTCTGTGTGTGCTTGGGAGAGATAGGCACACACCATCAATGGCGGGAGGTAAGATCAAGAAGGAGAAGGGCAAGCCACAGCAACACACGCCTTACCAAGGAGGCATATCTTTTCACAAATCAAAGGGTCAGCATATCCTTAAAAACCCATTACTTGTCGACGCCATAGTGCAGAAATCTGGTATCAAAAGCACTGATGTGATCCTTGAGATTGGTCCTGGTACTGGCAACCTGACAAAGAAGCTTTTGGAAGCTGGCAAGAAGGTTATAGCTGTTGAGATTGACCCACGTATGGTTCTTGAGCTGCAGAGACGATTCCAGGGGACCCCTTACTCGAACCGCCTCACGGTATGACTGGGTTTTTCCTGTTTTTCTGTTTGGATGATGATGAGAATGTGGTGAGAAATATAAGTAGCAAGAGGGCATTGGGAGTCATCTGTTCTGAATCCATCTAAATGTAAATTGGAAATAATTGTTATGTGTGTTTGACTTTGGTTGAATAGTATGGGGTTGAATAGTAGCATTTTAAGGTCTTCATGATTGAATTTTGAGTTTGAGTCACTGAAAACAGCATTTTCGGTGTGGAGAGGATCACTGGATACTGGAATGATGATTACTTGTGGAGAACCTCTGGTTGTACTTGTTACTTTAGCTGAAAGTCTAGATTTTAGGATTTTTTGCTGTAGTTATGCTTTAATGCTATGAAGAGGTATTTTGGGTCCCATATTTTAGGAGCTAGAGGCTTCAACTGGACAACATCAATATTTGTCATGGGTTTTGAAATATTTATTTGGTACTTTATTTTTACCTGCTGAAGTAGTGTTGTAAAGGTCAGTGGTATATAGTTGAAGATGATCATAGCCAGACTGGGTAAATGCCTGGAATTTCAGTATAACTCTCTATTCCAGTGTGTTTTCTGCTTTCATCCAACTAGAAAAGAAAGAATTAACCATACATTTATGTTTCTTATTTAATGTCTGTTTGAATGAATTGGCAATTTGGTATTGTATACATGTATGCTTAAAATGTTTAAACATTCTATATTGCTTCGCGTCAAGTGACTTTGACGGTACAGACCCTAGTGGATGTTGCTTCTCTTCTCCTCTCTAGTAATCCCAACTTCCCCAACATAAAACATCATTTTCCTTTTCCTTGGTTGTTTCAACTTAGCGCCTTTATTTTTTGACTACAGGTTATTCAAGGTGATGTGCTGAGGACTGAACTTCCTTATTTTGACATATGTGTGGCAAATATTCCCTATCAAATATCTTCTCCTCTCACATTCAAGTTACTCGGCCACCAGCCTGCGTTTAGATGTGCAATCATAATGTTCCAAAGAGAATTTGCCATGAGACTGGTTGCTCAGCCTGGTGACAAACTCTATTGTCGTCTTACGGTGAACACTCAACTCCATGCTCGAGTCTTCCACCTCCTCAAAGTTGGAAGAAACAATTTCCGGCCTCCACCTAAGGTTGATTCCTCTGTAGTACGAATTGAGCCCAGGAAGCCCCGTATTGAAGTTAAGCAGAAGGAGTGGGATGGGTTTTTGCGGATTTGTTTCAACAGAAAGAACAAAACCCTTGGTTCAACTTTTAGGCAAAAGAATGTCCTCTCTTTGCTTGAAAAAAACTACAAGACTGTCCAAGCATTAAAACTTTCACAAGAAGGTTCACTTAAGGAAACAGGCCCTAAAATGGACTTCCCTAATTTTTGTGATTTTAATGAGGATCAAGACATGGACATGGATGGTGGAACAGATGATGATCAAATGGAAGTTGAGGATGGGGAAGCAGAAGAGGTGCAATCTGAATTCAAGAACAAGGTTTTGGGTGTTCTGAAGGAGGGAGATTTTGAAGAGAAGAGGTCGTCCAAGCTCACACTGCAGGAATTCCTATACCTGCTTTCTTTATTTAACAAAGCTGGTATACACTTCTCCTGATGTTAGACTCATCGTTTTCTTAACGTTTTCTTCTTTGTTTAAATCTATACTGTTCTTTCCAACATGAATCTTATTAATTATTAGGCTGCATTTCAAGAGCGTGAGGGTTCTGCTAAGATAAAATTGTCCAACAAATTATGAATTTTATTTTGTTAAGTTCCTTCATAAAGGTATATCACCTACACAGTCTATAGCAGGTTAGATTGAATTTTGTTATATTTCTTAACGAGGATTTGTATTTGCAACTTTCTGTATCTTGTGTTCCTTTGTTCAAATTTCAAATGATGTTTTCATTTACTTCTTTTTGATGCACTGATTAACCCAGCCGGAATCAAGGCTCATTGTCACGAGGCATATTATAATACAGATGAACCAACAATTTGTTAGATAATTTATTGTTAGGCCCTTGATTTTGATGCTGAAATGAGTTCATCTATTTTTATTTTGTTTCATAAGTTAGATTAGTTTCTAATTAGTCATTTTGGTGATTTAAAGACATGACATCCTAACTAGAAGAATGTTAAGGTTCTCTTCCAAAAAGGCCTGCTTGCTCTTTGCAAGGGTCTCTAGGGTTGAAGATTGAAAATATTCCACTAGCCTGACAAAGTGATTAATGGAAAGAAAACTTTTGGCTGAAGAATTAGGGATAGTTTGAGACATTGGTTAATGTACAGCTAGCATAGAGACGGTAAGAAAGAAAAAATAGAAATATCCTTGTTGTACATGTCGCTATGAATATTTTTCAACATATGGCTACTAAATTTGAAACATTGGCTCGTGTACATAATTATTGTCTCATTATGAACATTGGATAGTCACAACACAAGACATGGGGCGGATTACATGAAAAGTAGACAAGACTTCTTACAAACAACAGATGCATGCTAGGTTAATTAACAATTTTGATTGGACCAATTCTCACAGGTTGAGCTTTTCCTAAGGTAATCCCATATTTATCTACCTTGTCCATGTCTTTCGGTTTTATACCATCTTCAAATTTTCAATTAAAGCAGTTGACCAGCGATCCCAACATCAAAGGCAACATCCTGATAGCCAATGGTAAGCCAGGACCTATTCTCCGTCCAAATCCAAACGTTATGAGTCCAAAACGATGGCCTTTAATATCAATTTCGGACTCCAAGAACCTCTCTGGTAAAAACAAATTTGGATTGTCTCATTTACTTGAATCCCTACCAATAGCCCATGCACTAACCGACACTTGTGCATCCTTTGGGATGATATAACCACCGATTTCTACATCTATCTCGGCTTTCGAGGAAGCAAATAATGGATGTGGTGGGTGCAAACGGAATGTTTCTTCTATAATTGCTTGTGAGTTAGGAAGCCTAACAATGTTGGATTCTTCAACGAGATTACCTTTGCCAATGATTTGCTCGAGTTCTTTCTCTACTTTTGATATAATCTTTGGGTTGTGGAGTAGCTCGGCCATTGCCCATTCTAGTGTATATGTAGTTGTATCCGTTCTAGCAACAAATATGTTCTAGTAAACCATAATTACCAAGTGAGAAATTAAGCAATTGCAATTACACAACCAGACCTGCATATTAAAGACTCTAGAAATTGAATAATAAAGAATAGCGAGAATACAAGCAACAAATGCTCAGTCCCATCTTTGTCCATCTCCATTTTGCCATTGTCTTGAGAAATGTTGAGCAAAGCATCTAGCATATCATTGTTGGTAATAAAACTAGGGGTGGGCCAGCAAAATCATAAACTGAACCAAACTATTAAACTAAACTGAACAAAAATAAAATAGAAAAACAAAACTGAACTCTTTAAACCAATTTTAGAATAAACTGATTTTTATTGTGTGAAATGGTTTAGTTAATTACTTAGGAATTACAATTCAGTTAACTAGAATTAACAATCCGAACCGTAGTGATTCAATAACAAACTAAGTATCTCAATTTCATAAACCCAATTTGTAATTCATGAACTTTAAACCCTAATTCACTCATTCATGAACCCTAAACCCCTCTTTGCCCATTGCGCAATACTCGAATAGTTGATTACAAAGGACAAAGATAAAGCAAACGAGATACCTGTAATACTCGATCCAAACACATACTAAAAATTTTAAGCAATAAACGCTAAGAGTATGTTTAGAATGTTAAACAACGGGATTTGATTTGATTTCCAAATCAAATTTTGTGTTTGGAATGTTAACAAATGGGTTTTGATTTGATTTTCAAATCAAATTTTGTGTTTGAAATGTTAAAAAATTAGGAATTACTTTGATTTTAAAATTATTTTGATTTAAGTTATGTATATTTAAAAATTCACTCAAATTTAGTTGAATTTGAGTAGATTTGATTTGATTTTAAATTTAATTATTTAGATTGACTATTTTACGTTTACTAACTTTTTAATTTTACTTCACTATGATGGAATTAATATCTAAATACCATCTAGAAAATCTCATGAATTATGAGAAAAAATCCCAAATTTAATCCTAGAATATGGCATGTATAACAATATGATTTAGACTTGAGATTAGGTTTAGGATTACTGAAGTAAACAAGTGAAACACAAGAAAAGGGGTTGAATTGTATTTCTTAACCTTTTTGAAAAACTTTTACACAGGAAGCAAAAAGCAATGAACGCAGAAAGCTTCTGAGTCCAATTGGAAGCTAAAGCAAATTTGAGATAAACAACTTTAAACGAAGTGAAAAAGTTCTAAGGTTTAACTCAACTCTTTAGTTAGGAAAACAATGGCAATCCCCAGAAGTTAGTGAATAAGTAAAACACAAGAAGATGAAAGAAAAGCTTACACCAGATGTTTATCCTGGTTCACTCCCACAAACCGAGAGCTACGTCCAGTTCCTTTAACCAGAAGGATTTTCTACTAATCTTGTACAAAGATTACAAGTATTGTCCACCTCTTCAGGTATACAAGTATTCTCAACCTCTTCAGGTTCTACTATTCAAGTATTCTTTTATACACAGCCTCTTCAGGCTTAAACACCAATGTGAATCAGAAAAAGGTATAGAAGTGCTTGAGTTTTTAACTCACTACAGGTGAGGATTGAAAATGAATCTCAAGACTTAATCTCTTTACAAGAGTTTGAATACAAAGAAGAATGAAGACTTTAATCCTTTTTACTTTTGGTTTTCTCAAAAAGTTGTTGAAATAACCAAGTGAAACACAAGAAGGGGGGGTTGAATTGTGTTTCTTAACCCTTTTAAAAAACTTTTCTTTTAACAACAGATTGAACACAACGAAGGTTAAAGGTTAACAAGCAAATAACGTAAAAACAAGACTTCTCAGTCTTATTGGACTCTAAGGATTTTGGAGAGATTTTTAAGGATGCGGTTAAGAACTTCGAAGAACCAATTTAAAAACTTTGTTAATAAACACAATGGTAAACCCCAGAAGTTAGTGGAAATAATAAAACACACTAGAAGAGAAGAGAAGCTTACACTAGAGATTTATCCTGATTCACTCTCACCAACCAAGAGCTACGTCCAGTCCCTTCAACCAGAAGGATTTTCAACTAATCTTTTTCAAGATTACAAGTATTATTCACCTCTTCAGGTTACAAGTATTTTCAACCTCTTTAGGTTCAACCACACCAGTATTCTTTTATACCCAACCTCTTCAGGATTACAACACTAAGATGAATAAGTAGAAGATGATGAAAGTTTGAGTTTGAAACTCACTAGAAAATGAGAATAGACAATTGATCTCAAGACTTTAACATTTTTACAAGTGAAAAGAATTCCAAGAAGAGATAAAGCTTTTTCGTCTTTGTAAGTTGCTTGGGCAAAAAATCTCTCTCTTCTTCTAGTGCTGCTTCTCCTTTTTATAAGTGAGAATAATTTGAGCAAACTTCATAAACTTCGTCGTCCAACGGAAACATTTATTATCGTTCTGAGCAGCATTAAAAGCATCGACTGATATCGTGTTGAGCTTCTTCTGAAATGTGACTTTGATTATCAGAGATTTCCAATCATATGATAACTGAGTCCTGATTTGTCTGAGATCGCAGAAAGTTCCTTATTTGCTTGTCTTTGTAGTTGTTAGACAATGTCAGCAAAAAACGGCTCAGTTGACTTCTTCTGTTGTCATGAGCTGTCAGAGTTCTTTTCTATCATTTAATGAGGAACAGTTCTTCACTTTTGAATTTTAACTTTGGACGAGAGCTTGAGCTTGAACTTTGTAAGAGTGTTTTGAGTCTGAGCTTTGGTAAAAAGGATAGTATTGGATGAACCAATAAAATAGTACCAGTATATGCATACAAACATTGGACGCACCAATAGTAATAGTATATGTAGAATGGACACAAATAAAAGATTTCGCAGAAAACAGATTGGACGCAGACTATCAAATAGTTTATTTTAAGAAACTATTTTGCTCTTAAAAAAAAACTCATTAAAGAATTCCTCAATTAACAGCAACAGAGTCAATATATAAAGGAATTTCAGTTTTAATGAAACACTCTGTCGAACCACTTACTTGTTCAAACTTAATAAATATTTTTGTTATCCTCAAAACTTAAACAGGGAAAGTTACAGCTTTTTGACATTAGTGCTAAACCTTTTTTTAAAAGATTTTGGTTTCAACAATCTCCCCCTTTTTGATGATGACAAAACTATTAATTTGATTGAACACAGATTCTTTTTAAAACATTATTTGCTCCCCCTAAGAAAAGCATTTCAAAGAAATTGACGCAGAGTCTGTTGGACGCAGTACAAGAAATTTATTTTTACAAAAAAAATTTCAAGAGCAAGTAACATTATTTCTGTATCGAAGTTTAGTACTTAAAAGAGAAACGTTAACAGAGACAATACCTTTTGAAAAGAAATAACCATGCTAATATTTTAGAGCAAATCCTTCACAACAACATAGTGTATTAGTAGAGTAGTCACAATTTCAATTAAAGCAATTATATTTGGTATTTGAATTTACTACTATATGGGCAAATGAATAGACGAGACAAGAGTAATAAAACAACCAGGATAATGTAATAGTTCACAATTTCATTGAATCAGTATAATTGACAAATCAAGTTTGTAGCAAATCAAATTCCCATTATTCTCCCCCTTTGTCATCAGACAAAAGGAAGAAGGACATCATTGTCAAAAAAAAAAAGAAATTTTTTTTGGCTATATAAAAAAAATTTAAGAGGAAGAAGGCGGAGGAGGAGGAGGAGGAGGAGACCCTTGCTGAAAAAGAGATTTGAGGAGGTCTTCAACTCTCTTGTACATTAAGTCCATTTGATTATTCACATAGGCCTGAAAAGCTGGGGGCACTTGGGTGAGAGTTTCAGCAGGAGGTTGTGGTTCCAAAATAACTAACTCAGTGGTGGTAGCAGCCTAGCAGGAGGGGCCACTTCCATTTGCTGCTCAACAGATTCAACTTCGTCTTCAAACAGAGGAAGATCAAAATCCCAAGGAAGAGGATCTCTCTGATATCCAAACATTTGATCCCAGGGATAAGGTCTGCCTATGTTGTCAGAAGGAGGTCCAGAGACATAGCTTGAACAAGAGAATATTGTTGGTAATGGCGAGTTCGTGAGGCGATCCAAGAATATCATCTACCATAAAGATAGGACGAAAACACTGGAAGCTCTGACCAGGCACCGTTATAGTATCTTCCTTATCTTCATCGCTTAGACCTGAAGAAGACGCTTGTTGCTCACAATCCCATATGTGCTTTTCCCAGAAAGTCTTGGCCTCGTTCTCCTATGCTTCTCCTTTATTTGAAACTTGCCACAAGAAATCAACATCAACATCAGGGGAACTTAGAATCCCAAAATTTGGTTTGAAATAGGAAGGTTTGGGAAAGGTGGCTTGGCTTCTGTATTTTTTCAAATCTTTGTTTTTATTCAAATCCACCATAGGCAACCTTGGACAAACCCGATCAGGCTAAATCTTGATGGCAGTTGCAGAAGAGATGATCAGAGAAGGGGGTACAAATCTCAAATCCTTCAACAGAAGACTCCCCTTGATGACACTGACAAAGATGGTGTCAAATGGACTCGCAAACCGATCCATTTCTTCCAAAGTGACTGGTTTGAAGGTGAGTTCACTAGGGAAGATATGAACCTTTGTAGAAAAACCATCACAGTATCGGGAGCGTCTTGCTGTGAGTGAGAGAGAAGAGTCCTTAGATTTCCAGAGAGGAATAATGTGAGGGGTAACACCCACAGAGAAGGGGTTAAGGTTGAGGAAGTTTGAGAAGGTCCTATGTGGGGGTGAAGGTGAAGAAGGTTTGAAAGGTATTCTGTGAGTTTGAGAAGAAGGTTTAGTGTTTAAGGGAGAGGAAGTGATTGGAGAGGTTGGGAAAGAGGTTTGAGGTTCTGGTTGAGAAGAGGGTAAAGTGGAGGAAGAGGTAGAGGTAGGAAGGGGTTCCTTAGGAATGGACGCAAGCTTGGAGGAGGGTTTCCTTATGATGGGTAGCTTCGTCCTTGTTCCCTTTGGAATGCTCGCAATGGATGCAACCTTCATCCTTTTAGCGATAGGTTGGTCATCGTTAGAGTCATCGTCCATTATGAGTCTTCTCTTTGGAATGGCTTGGACGGATGGTGACTTCTGCTTTGGACTCTCGGCCTTTGCAGTCTTTTGAGGCTCTTTCTGGTCTAGAAAATCTTGGACGCTCTGAAGTTTCATCCTTAACAGATTGCTTCGTCCAAAGATTTGTTGCTCTTGGATCCGTCCAAAGATCCTCTTCTTCTCTTCAACATCTTTAGTCTCATGGGGACTAAAGATACCTTGATCTCTGAAAATCTTGGTTAGGAGGACACCATAGGAGATGGTGGTCTTCTTCCCTTTTCCTTACACACTTCTCTTGAAGTTCTTAAACAGTAGGGAAGGCAGATTGATCTGTTGACACAGTATCAGATGACACAGGCAGAAGGCATGAACTGTAGAGACTGAATCTTTGGACCCTGCCTTGTGGAGTACTGCCTTATTCAGAAGTTGATGCAATACTCTTGCCTTGTCATTCATCTTGGATGCAGTTATTTTCCCCGTAGATGACTCTTTTAGTAAGGTGTCAAGGACAACATCCGTCCCCCCAAAAGCTTTCTCCCAGTCTGAAGTGATGGTGGCTCCTTCCAACCAACACTAGGTGGCGTTTGAGATGGTTACCTCTGAAACAATAACAGGTTTTCCCAACACACACCCCCTGACCTCAGTTGCAGACACAGAGGCGTCTTTCCAGAACATCTTTACCAAATCCGGATAAACCTCCACTGGTTCTCTGAAGTAATTATCCCAGCCAGCACCGACAAGACACTCTTTGATATCGACCCCACATTCTGCTAGGATCGAAGTTTGGAACGAGTATTCGACCGATACCTCGGCTCTTTCAACATCAAGGGTCTTTCCTCCGGCCATTTCTCAGGGTTAAGGTATAGAGAACTTGAGAGAGAGAGAGAGAGAGAAATTTGCTGAGGTTCTTTTTGCAAAGGGTTTCTTTCAAGGCTTGAAGGCGTAAAAATTTGATCTTGAAAAGAAAGAAAATATTTATAGTAGAAGGCAAATCTTACACTGAAAGGTTTCTGAAGGTAAACGAATCAGTTTTTTTTTTTTTTTTAAAAGACATTAAATGTGTATTAAAAGCAACTGTCACGTCTGCAGTAAAAAGTAACTTCTGTGACCTTTCAAAAAACTGACTCAGCGTGGGAAATTTGAAAAGTTTCAAACAAAATAAATGCAAATGATGTAAGTCTTATCAAGAATTTTACCTCACTATTTAACAAGTACAAAGCATTTTGGACGCAGATCTTCAAAGGACCCAAGAAGTATCAATTCTTTACAAAATGCATACTTAGATATTTTCGAATAAGAGTGAATCTTTCATCTGATAGGGGTTTTGTGAAAATGTCTGCTCATTGATGATCTGTATCCACATATTGAATATCAAACACACCTTTTTGAATATAATCTCTTAAAAAGTGATGTTTGTTTTCAATGTGTTTTGCCCTTGAATGTAGTATAGGATTTTTTTATAAGTTAATTGCAGCAGTATTATCACATAGTAAATGAATCTTACTTTCAAAGACGTTGTCATCTTCTAATTGATGTTTGATCCAAAGTAGTTGAGAGCAACAATTGGACGCAGAAATATATTCAGCTTCAGCTGTTAAGAGGGCAATTGTGCTTTGTCTCTTGCTGGACCAAGATACTAGATTTCCTCCAATGAAGTGACATCCTCCACTTGTACTTTTCCTTTCGATTCTATCTCCAAAGATAGTCAAGACATCACAAAAACTAACAAATCTGTACTCATGAGATTTCTTAAATACCAAACCCAGATTAGTAGTTCCTTTCAAGTATCTGAAAATTCTTTTTACAGCAATTAAGTGTGACTCTCTAGGATCAGATTGAAAACGTGCACAAAGACACACACTAAACATTATATTAGGTCTGGACGCAGTGAGATATAAGAGTGATCCGATCATACCTCTGTATACCTTTTCGTCCTCCTTTTTATCTTTATCGTCCAATCTTAGTGTGGACGATGGATGCATTGGTGTGCTCATAGTTTTGCAATCGTCCATCTTGAATTTTTTCAGAAGTTCATTTGTGTATTTTGTCTGATGGATGTAGATTTCGTCCAGTGTCTGCTTCACTTGCAAACCCAGAAAGAATTTTAATTCTCCCATTAGGCTCATTTCGAACTCCTTTTCCATTAGATTAGAGAAATCCTTGCAAAGAGATTCATCAGTAGCTTCAAAAATAATATCATCAACATAAATTTAAACTATAATGAATTTCGAGTTTTTGTCTTTGCGAAAAAGAGTAGTGTCAACTTTTCCTCTAGAAAAACCGCTTTCTCTTAAAAATATACTTAACCTTTCATACCAGGCTCAAGGAGCTTGTTTTAATCCATACAGGGCCTTTTTCAATTTGAAAACATGCCTAGGGAAATTTTGATCCTCGAAACCAGGTGGTTGATTAACGAAAACTTCTTCATTGATTATACCATTTAGAAACGCACTTTTTACATCCATTTGATAAAGCCTCATGCTATGATGAGCAGCAAATGAAAGTAAGATGCGTATGGCTTCTAATTTAGCTACAGGAGCAAAAGTTTCAGTGAAATCCATACCTTCTTGTTGTGAGTAACCTTGGGCTACTAACCTTGCTTTGTTTCTCACAACCTTACCATCTTCGTCCAATTTGTTTTTGAATATCCATTTTGTGCCGATGATGGACTTGTCTTTAGGCTTTTGAACCAGCGTCCAAACATCATTTCTTATAAATTGATTTAGCTCTTCTTGCATGGCTAAGATCCATCCTTCGTCCTTCAGTGCTTCTTCTATTTTTCTTGGCTCTATTTTAGAGATGAAGGCTACATTTGAGTATTCTCTGAAGATAGATCTTGTACGCACTTTATCATCTGGATTACCAATGATTTGATGTTCTGGATGATAAGTTTTGAAGTGCCAACTTCCTTGACCATCAGTTGTTTCTTCTTTTCTTTCATCGTCCAATGCTTCTTTGTATAGAGTAGTTGATCCTTCTCCTTTGTCATTTAGGTTTAACTCTGCAAAAGACTCATCTAGCTCTGACAAATCATTATCATGCTTTTTGTCATTGAATTTAACATGAACAGATTCTTCAACAGTTAAAGAGCGAGAGTTATATACTCTATATGCTTTAGATGTTTCTGAGTATCCTAAGAAGATACCAGAGTCAACTTTAGCATCAAACTTTCCTAAATAATCCTTAGTATTCAAGATAAAGCATTGACAGCCAAAAGAATGAAAATAAGAGATGTTGGGTTTTCGTCATTTCCACAATTCATAAGGAGTCTTGTTTAAAAGAGGTCTAATATATATTCTATTTTGAATATAACATGCAGTGTTAACAGCTTCATCCCAGAAGTGTTTGGAGATTAAGTTGTCATTGAGCATTGTTCTAGCCATCTCTTGAAGAGATCTATTTTTTCTTTCTACCACGCCATTTTGTTGTGGTGTTCTTGGGGCAGAGAAGTTGTGAAGAATACCATTTTCTTCACAGAACAATTGGAAGCTCTCATTCTCAAATTCTCCTCCATGATCACTTCGGATTGAGTTGATACACATGCCTTTTTCATTTTGAATTCTTTTACAGAAAATAGAGAAAACTTTGAAAGACTCATCCTTGTGAGCTAGAAACATAACCCATGTCCATCTAGTATAGTCATCTACTATGACCAATCCATATTTCTTTCCATTTAGTGAAGAAGTTCTTGTTGAACCAAATAGATCAAGATGTAACAATTCTAGTGGTCTAGAGGTGGAAACGATGTTTTTGGACTCAAACGAGTTTTTGATTTATTTCCCCTTTTGACATGCTTCACAGAGAACGTCTGATTTGTACACAAGCTTTGGTAGTCCTCTTACGAGGTTATGCTTATTTAGCTTGGAGATTAACCTCAAGCTTGCATGACCAAGCTTCTTGTGCCATATCCACTGTTCTCCTTTTATGGATACTAGACATGATACATTTTGATCTGAAAGATCTTCCAAGTCAATTTTATAGAGATTGTTTTGCCTTTTAGCAGTGAAGAGTATGGATCCGTCAGAGTTTTTAACTATACATTCTCCTTGATTGAATGAAACATTAGATCCACTATCACATAATTGACTAATGCTAAGCAGATTATGTTTCAATCCTTCAACCAGAAGAACATTATCGATAGAGGGAAAAGGATGCTTACCAATCTTACCTATTCCAATTATTTTACCCTTATGGTTTCCTCCAAACGTAACGAAGCCGCCTGATTTAGTTTTGATGTCTTGGAACATAGACCTTTCTCCTGTCATGTGCCGTGAGCAACCACTGTCCAGGTACCATGACAGGTGTCTTTTTCTTGTTGTTAAGCACATCTGCAAGAGGAATTATCATATCCTTAGGTACCCATATCTTTTTGGGTCCTCTTTGGTTAGCTCTTGGAGATCCATAATATTTTGACCTTTTATTAAAGAGATATTTTGAAGAGGGGTGAACGTTCTTTTTATAAGCATTCTTAAAAGATTTAGGTTGAGTAGTAGTTTTTTGAAATTTTTTTTTATTAGTATCTTGATATCCCAATCCAGATTTGTCATGAGGATCTCTGGAATACTTGAGTAAGATGTTTAGGTTGTTGGTGCTTTTCACAAATTTACTGAGATCCTCCGTTAACTCTTTTACCTCAGTATGAAGTTTATCAACTTCATCTGAAGTGTTGGACTCAGAAGATGTTTTCAAAAGAGCATTTTCAGTTTTTAATTTTTCACAACAAATTTCAAGTTCTTGTTTTTCTGAAAGAATTTTTCCATATTCTCTGGTTAATTTTGAAAACTTTCTTTTCAGGGATTTATATTCAACAGCTAAAATGGATGAATTATTTAACAACTCATCAAAGGCATTTTGAAGATCAAGGTCACAGTTTGTTACCTCATCTTCTTCTTCTTCCAACAAGGTGTTTGCCATGAGACATAGATTGGCTTCTTCTTCTGCTTCTTATTCATCGTCAGTAGTTGAAAGATCAAGATCTTCCCAAGTGGCCATTAATCATCTTTTCTTCTTTGGAAAGAATCTCATTTTCTCTTTCTCCTTGTTTAGTAAAGGGCATTCTGCTTTAATGTGTCCAGGCTTCTTGCATTCATAGCATATGATTGGACTCATGTCTTTTGTTTCTGTTCTGTCCTTTGGTGATCTTCGTCCAAAGTGCTTTCTCCGCATACCTCTTTTCTTTTTCCACATTGCTTGTATCTTTCTAGAGATGAAAGATAGCTCGTCATTATCTGAGATATCATCTTCTGATGACTCGGCCTCATCTGATGATTTTTCAGCTTTAAGTGCTTTGGACACACTCCCTTTGTGAGCTTTAAGGGCAATTGATTTCCCTTTTCTTGAGCTTTCCTCTTCTTGAAGTTCCAGCTCATGAACTTTAAGGGAACCCAAGAGTTCCTCCATGGTAAGAGAAGCTAGGTTCTTCGCTTCCTGTATGGCAGTAACCTTAGGTCTCCACTGTCTGGAAAGGCTCCTTAGAATTTTTCTGATATGATCTTGATTATCATAGGTCTTTCCCAGAGATCTCAAGCCATTGATTATTGTTTGGAATCATCCAAACATTTGATCAATGTTTTCATGCTCTCCCATTTTGAAGAGCTCATACTGGTAAACCAGCATGCTTATCTTTGATTCCTTGACTTGAGATGAACCTTCATGTGCTAAGGCCAGAGTATCCCATATCTCTTTAGCTGTTTCACAGCTATGGACTTTGTCGTGCTCTGATCTGGTGATGGCACACATAAGATAGTGTTTGGCTTTTGAGTTAAGCTGATGTCTGGTTCGTTGTCCTTCCGTCCATTGTGGTCGAGGGAGTTCCTGTCCACTGCGTTGGTGGGTATTTGATATCCATTTTGGACTAGGTCCCAAATGTCCATATTTTGGGCATAAAAAAAAGCAATCATCCTCTTCTTCCAGTAATCATAGTCGTTTCCATTGAATAGAGGTGGTCTGTTCACAGCTTGTCATTCGTTCTCCATTTAAGAGTGTACCGGATCTTTTCCTCTGCACTGTTAGATGCTCAACCCAAGAGGCTGAGCTCTGATACCAATTGAAATAACCAAGTGAAACACAAGAAGGGGGGTTGAATTGTGTTTCTTAACCCTTTTAAAAAACTTTTCTTTTAACAACAGATTGAACACAACGAAGGTTAAAGGTTAACAAGCAAATAACGTAAAAACAAGACTTCTCAGTCCTATTGGACTCTAAGGATTTTGGAGAGATTTTTAAGGATGCAGTTAAGAACTTCGAAGAACCAATTTAAAAACTTTGTTAATAAACACAATGGTAAACCCCAGAAGTTAGTGAAAATAATAAAACACACTAGAAGAGAAGAAAAGCTTACACTAGAGATTTATCCTGATTCACTCTCACCAACCAAGAGCTACGTTCAGTCTCTTCAACCAGAAGGATTTTCAACTAATCTTTTTTAAGATTACAAGTATTATTCACCTCTTCAGGTTACAAGTATTTTCAACATCTTCAGGTTCAACCACACCAGTATTCTTTTATACCCAGCCTCTTCAGGCTTACAACACTAAGATGAATAAGTAGAAGATGATGAAAGCTTGAGTTTGAAACTCACTAGAAAATGAGAATAGACAATTGATCTCAAGACTTTAACCTTTTTACAAGTGAAAAGAATTCCAAGAAGAGATAAAGCTTTTTAGTCTTTGTAAGTTGCTTGGGCAAAAAATCTCTCTCTTCTTCTAGTGCTGCTTCTCTTTTTTATAAGTGAGAATAATTTGAGCAGACTTCATAAGCTTCGTCGTCCAACGGAAACATTTATTACCGTTTTGAGCAGCATTAAAAGCATCGACTGATATCGTGTTGAGCTTCTTCTGAAATGTGACTTTGATTATCAGAGATTTCCAATCATATGATAACTGAGTCCTGATTTGTCTGAGATTGCAGAAAGTTCCTTATTTGCTGGTCTTTGTAGTTGTTAGACAATGTCAGCAAAAAGCAGCTCAGTTGATTTCTTCTGTTGCCATGAGCTGTCAGAGTTCTTTTCTAGCATTTAATGAGGAACAATTCTTCACTTTTGAATTTTAATTTTGGACGAGAGCTTGACCTTGAACTTTGTAAGAGTGTTTTGAGTCTGAGCTTTGGTAAAAGGATAGTATTGGACGAACCAATAAAATAGTACTAGTATATGCATACAAACATTGGACGCACCAATAGTAATAGTATATGTAGAATGGACGCAAATAAAAGATTTACCAGAAAACAGATTGGACACAGACTATCAAATAATTTATTTTAAGAAACTATTTTGCTCTTAAAAAAAAACTCATTAAAGAATTCCTCAATTAACAACAACAGAGTCAATATATAAAGGAATTTCAGTTTTAATGAAACACTCTGTCAAACCACTTACTTGTTCAAACTTAATAAATATTTTTGTTATCCTCAAAACTTAAACAGGGAAAGCTACAGCTTTTTGACATTAGTGCTAAACCTTTTTTTAAAAGATTTTGGTTTCAACAGTTGTCACTCTTTCTCTTCTTTGAAGACAATTGTATTTATAGGTGAGAGCAATTTGAGCAGTCTTCATAAGCTTCTTCATCCAGCGAAAACATTTATTACCGTTCTGAGTGGTATTAAATGTCTAAGATGAAAACGTGTAGAGCTTCTTCTGAAAAGACACTTTGATTATCAGGAATGTCCAAGTATATGATAGCTTACACCTGACTTGTCTGAGCGCGCAGAAAGTTCCTTATTCGCAGGTCTTTGTAGTTGTTAGCAATGTCAGCTAAGCGGCTCAGTTGACTTCTTTTTGAAGTGTGCGCTGTCAGAGTCCTTCTCAGCATTTAATGAAGAACAGTTTCTTCATATTTGAAATTTGGCATTGGACGAATACTTTGAAACCTGAGCTTAGTAAGAAAAACATTGGACGATCCAAATATAATGAAACTTTGTGAAACAGTTCAAAAGGTATTGGACGCATACTTAGTTTCCTTTAGCTCAGAAGAGAATGGACGCACATATAAGTAACTGTTTGTTAACACTTTTCTTCTTGAAATAGTTACGAAACAAGTTACATGAGTCTTTTACTTATTCAATCTAAATTGAAACTTTTGTTATCTTCAAAACTTTATGGGGTAATGATTATTTAATCAGTATGGTTCCAAACTTAATTTCATAAGGTTCTTTGGTTCCAACAATTACTTGATGATGATGAATCCATTGTTAGTTGCTTAATAAATCATCAAAAGATACGAATAATACCAAAGTAGTCTGTGAAGTTCTGTGGAGAGAAACTATTTTCATTCCCTATAAGCGTTAAAACTTCATAATCTCAATGAGGTAACCATAACACATATAGGATGAGGGTAGGGACCTCTTTTTGTATTTACAATATGGGTTAACCTACCTATTATAGAAAATCTATACATAAGGCCCGCATATCAACACGGTCTACAATAAGTTTAAGTGCTTATAAAAGTTAAATAACAAAAGTAATAACAAATGAGCTTAACCAAATTATTCTTCACACATATGACATTTAATTAATTCAAATTTTAGCAAATATGTGACTATGTTAGTTCACATAGGATTAAATAATCCAACACATTAACCTAACAATATCATTCACAATGATATAAAGTTAAAAAACTAAAATAATAAAATCAAATAAAATCAAATCTTTTTTTAATGAGTGCAAAACATAAGAATTTATTTTCAAATCAATTCAAATCAAATTTTTTATAATGAGTTCTAAACATAAAATTTAATTTTTAATTCAATTCAATCCAATTTAATTTAATTTTTAATTAATTTTAAACACAACCTTACAGGATAACTTTTTGTTTCTTTAAAGTCAATTAAATTCCAAAAGTAAAATATAATTGTAGTAAATTTCTATAAAATTATAATCGATATATCATATATTAGCATATAATTATGATTTACTATATCACAATTATTTTTTTATAATTATTTAATATTATAATATATTTTAATATTATATTAGATAAATTTATGATATTAGAATTGATATTACAATATTAATAATAAAGAATGGAAGTAAATTCCACCTAGCAGAAAGAAAAAAGCAAAGTAGACTTCACTCGGTCAATTACTAATTCCACCTTGTAGGCCTCTATCCTAATATTACTCTTTTTATATAGAGAATTACGCATTGAACAAATTTTTAAATAGATTTTTTTGTTGTAAATTTCGTTAATTTAAATGTAAAAAATAATTCAGTAAATTTTCGTCACTAATTTTTTTTAAATGAACATATTTAATTTTGAAATATGTGTATAAAAAAAATACACTTATATCCATATTTGATAGGATTTGATTGTATTTGATTTAAGAGTTTTTCTACGGAGCCACTGGGCTCTCTAGACCGAATAGACATGATAGTTAAAAAATACCGAGGATGGCTTAAAAGTTCAGCTTGGTGGAAAGATTGGACAATTTGGTTCGTTTTAAAAATTAATCAATTGTTTAACTAATTTAACCAATAATTTACATATAGTTAACCACATATTAAGTATCGAAATAAAGATAAATTATTGATTTATTGTATGTAAATTATTGGTTAAATTAGTTGAATGATTAGTTAATTTTTAAAACGAACCAAATTGTCTAACCTTTTAACAAGAAGAAATTTTAAGTCATTCTCACTAAAAAATAAAGGTCAGCTTGAATTTACATTGGGGTGGGATCCACCTCTCTCCCCACCCCATTACACACGTCTGGCCAGCCTTGGGGTAAATTCATCTGACATGTTTAGTTTATGTTTGGGAGGATGATATGTAAGAAAATGAAATGGAATGATATAGTAAATTTTATAAAATAAATATTTGGGAGTTATTAAAGAGGATAGAAAGAAGTGGTAATAGAGGGACCCCATAACCCCTCATTGCCATTAAAAACTTCAATTTTGTTATTCCTTTAAATTAAGGTGTTTAGGAGGGAATGACATGATTTGATAAAAAAATTAGGAAGTAAAATGTATAAGTCTTTCCATTCTACCCACTTAAATTATAACTTCCAAACAAGAGTGTATAGAGTCTCTTCAATTCCTTTATTAAACTACCAAACAGTAGAGTGAGATTTATCTTTTTATTCAATTTCCTTCCTTTTTATTTTATTTCATTATGAGCTACCCATTTCCATCCACTTTAAAACTCCCAAACATATCCTTATTATTTTTCTTAATTTGATTTTAGTTTTAAATATTTAAATTGATGGTCTTCTCCTTATTAGTATACCAATTTTACATATTCTAAGTAAGGGCAAGAAATTAAAATTATTAAAATAAAATGAATTCCATTAATTTTCAAAGTGTTTCAAACATGAAAATTAATTTACAAATTCATTAAAATCTTATTTTTGACAATGAATTTCAAATATAAGAATTAATTTCTAAATTAAATCAAATCAATAATATAAAAATGAATTTCATATTTTAATGATTTCAAAACACAAATGATAAAATTTTCTGCCAAAGTGTCCTTCTCTAATGAAAGCCATTATTCTCATAGATGAAAGTTAGGCGAACTTATGTGTAAAAGTTTTAGCATGTTTTTAGGAGGTATTTGACGACTTTCAAAATCTAGATATCAAAGTGTAATGTGACTAGTTTTTAAATATAAGTTATTTGATTATCATTTATTTATTTTTTATAAAAAAACTAGTCGTTATCGAAATGGTAAAACTGGTTTTTAAAAAGTCTAATTCAAAATTGGTTTTTAGTCCAACTTTTTATGACTCTCCCTTCTTTGTTCTCATTTTTCTCTCATATAGTTTATTATATTATAGGAAACTAATCAAAATTTATCATCTCAGTCTAATGAAAATTAAATATTTATATTTTATTTATTATATTATTTCCTATTTTATTACATAAAATAAATTAAAAATCAAAGATATTCAAGAAGAATCAACTTTCAAGTGGCCATTAAAGTAATCAAATTTAAATTTTTCATGCAAATTGATTTGTCCTATGATGCTTAATTAATATTATTGTTTTGTAAGTGAATGCAAGCTAAGATTTTCAGTTGTTGACGATATATCTTTTCGTCAATTACATGGATAATTTTTTTTTTTACGATATATCTTTTCGTCAATCATCCGTGATCTTATTTTGTTTTTTTTAAAAATCAAAATAATATAATTAAATAAAAGAGATGATAAAAATATAAAATAATCTCAATTTTATTAAATTAAGATAATCATAACCATTCTAAATCTTTTTTAAAAATAATTTGATTCTAAATATCAGTTGATTAGTTATTAATACTTATTCATGATTCACAGTTTACTAATAAATTAATGTTAGGCGAAACAACATTCATATTAGAATCACTTTTAAACTAGTTTTTAAATAGGATTTAATTTCTATCCACTCTCAGTGTAAAGTTTCTTTACATTGTCATTCAATTATGTGTTGACACATCATTAAAATAGTTAGACTTTTTAGATAATAGTTGTGATAGTCAAACTCTTTTAATGATTTGGTAACACATGATTAGATGACAGTGTAAATTTTTTTACACTGACAGTGTATAGAAATTAAACTCTTTTAAATAAACTAAATGTTTAATTTTAAACAGATTCAATTTTATATAGACTTATGTAATTAGTTTCATCACTAACTTGCGTTGGTCCGAATAAAAAGAGCTTAGTTACTTCAAATATTTTGTCTCAGGTTTAATCCTTAGAGAGGTGTGTATGGTGACAGCACAGTTGGGAGCGGTCTCCGCTTCATGTGCCTGACTGTACCTTATAAAATTAATTTCTTGCCTTCTGAGCAAAAAGATATCTTAATTTTACACCAAAAAAAAATTGATTCCATCTTATATTATGTTAAACTAGTTTTGGAAGTTGATAAACACCTCCTTAAATAAAATAATTACTCACAATATATTTGCTCAATTCACGAATCTCTGTTTAGTGCTTTTGACCATGGCCACTAGAGGGCCACACATGACTTCCTATAAAGTTGCTAGATACAGTACTCACCATTAATGAAGGGTCATACATTACACTTTAGAGATCTAAATTCTATTATAAGTTAATAATTTCACTAATCAAATTGTTAGTTTATGTTCAACTTGTATGTTTGTTACAATAAAATATCATTCACATTCTTGTGCAATATTATTTTTTTGAAAAAAAAGATTTCGTCAAATGAATATGTTCTTCTCATAATTTTCTCCACATATAAAGTTGAAAAAAATAAAAATAAAAATAAAATTTAACTACAAAATATTCATAAAATAATGATAAACCTCGCTGAGAGTATTTTGGATTTCGATTAGATATAATAAATATATAGATTTTTTTGGGGACATAAATATATAGATTTTTATTTTTATTTTATTAATAAAAAAGAGATATGTGTAATAAACACAATAGAAAAAGTAATTTACTCTTATTTTCAAGTTGTAAAATGTATTTATTTATTACATAAATATAACTAATTATTACATATACCTTTCTTGGTTTTAACTATTGTAGGTTTTTCAGCAATCTCTCTTCCTTTCCAAACAGTCACTCATACAATATTAGTGTGAAATAGAATTTTCTTTGTTCTTAAAAAACCAATTGACGGCTTCTTTGGTTTTTTTTTCAATTTGACCTCTGATCAGGTAATTTCCTTCTACACTGATTCAAATCAAAGGGCGAGCCACACTACACCTTGTCATGTATATCCATCAAAATCAAGAAAGAGTTGCAATTTAGACAGTATTATACAAAAGTATTATTCCTTTGGGAAAATACTAGTACTCAAATCATACATACTACTATACAATGAAGAGAAATTTAAAGATAAAAAGTTGTAACTCAAAATATCATACAAATTTCACCAAATAGCAAGAGAAATGTAGCTTGACCAATCCTCAATTCCAATAACCTACAAGACAAGAAAAAAAAAAAAGAAATAGAAATAAAATACCAGTTAGACATTAGACATGAAACTAGACTGAGGCACACCCCATAAGAACTTCAAAAGTATTGAAGTATAAAGTACAGTGAATCATGGTGCGTTGCTCTCAAAATATAACGTCTCAATAACAATGTTGTTCATCTCCCTTATTTTACACAAAGTGAAAGATAGGACTCCATTCACCCACATTTTCTTTACCGAAAAATTATTTCAAACAATATCCTACATTATACATATATCTTTAACACATTCTCATATGCAATCTTACAAGTTTCACTCATTCTCATATGCAATCTTACAAGTTTCACACATTCTTCCTTCAAGCGTATGTGGCGCATATATATGGGCTTGACGTTAGTTATTAGGCCATACGTTAGTTATTAGGCCATTTGTGGTGTGCATCATAATCATTAAGGCTATTAAGCCTAATTACGTTGCTTGTAAAACCGTTGGCTTAGATCTCTAACAATCAACTACCGAATGTGATTCAGTTGACAAACTAAGCTCAATGTAAACACCTTGTGTTATGAATAATAGATGGGTGAAGAAAAATGAAATTGAAAACCTAGACTTCGAGGCATGACGAATTGCTTTCTTTAGAGAGTTTTTCCCTCCACATAAAATTTGCTAACGGGTTTAGGCAAAAACACTCCATGGATACAACTATGCCTTATGAATTATGCAATTAGCAATATTGAAGAACTCCCTAACCTCTTATTCTTATGTTTTTGGAATTGGTAATTTTTGACAATCAGATATGCTATTTATAACATCAAGAGATACCACCAAAGAGATATGTCTCAATTAACAACACACTTTCATGATGAGTTATGTTCCTACAAGAGGTAGTTATTACCATAGGGTACACTTTTAAAAAAAAATTATGTCATATTTAAGACAAACTTTGATGAAAAATCATGTTTCTGTTAAGACATACTTTCATGAAAAAACATGTCTCAATTGAAACACATTTTCATGAAAACTCATGTCTTAATTAAACATATTTTCAAAAAAAAAATCATGTTCTTAAATCCACCAAAAGATGCTAAAAAACTTGCAAAATTACTTTTGATAATACCTTGTGGTCAGGGCCAAGCCAGACGCTCTAATGGAGATTACTTTCAAACCCAAAAGGTTTGGAGACACCTCATGGTCTTACCAAATAGATCTCCAACAATGTTCATTAAAAGGCTATAGGAAAATTTATTACTTATAGTGCAAGTGAGCTTGTAACTCAATTGAAATTGATGTTAATGTCAGAAGTTCGACCATCCACTATGACACTTTTCCCCTCCCATACTTAGGTGCTTCCACCTCCAATATACATATAGTCATTTGTGGCTTTGGATTGAAAGTAAAAGAAGACTTGAGAATGATGGTTGAATCAAGTCACCTACTAATTTGGTTTCTGCAAAATACTCAAACAAAGAAACTGGTGCAGAAATGAGATAGCTCACTGAGTAGCTTATGTTAGCGGAAACTTAATAAAACAGGAACTTACAAACTTGCTCAAGCAATCAAAACTAAACACACACAACAGTTAAACAAAGTAATGCAAAGAGTAGGGTTAAGAGAGAATGAACAACAGAGCTTATATTGGTTCAGCCTCAATGTCAAACCTCTATCCAGTTCCCAACCAAGCTGAGATTTTCCACTATCAATTGAGTGTTCTTTAATCAACCTTAGCCTCTCCAAGCTAATAACAAGCAAGTAGCACTTCTACAATGCTTAACAGTTCTTTCACAGACTTAACTACTAGTTCACCTAGCTAGATTTCCTTTCAGCCACGCAAGGCTCAAGACTTTATAGCAAAGAGGGAGATTTGACTGTTTGAAGGTGATCCATACACTTTTACAGAAAGTACAGCAGGTACAACACATTTTTTTTAAAAGTTCATTTTACTTGTTGGGTTGTTGGGTGTTTGTCAATACACAAACAATCTTTTAACTTTGAGTTTTAGCTTTGAAGAAGGATTTTGAACCTTTGGCAGTCCTATAAAATCAAGCAAGATCAAGCAGTCAAAGGATCAACCTTTGACTAAGATAAAGCATTAGCAATCTATGTTATTGAATTAATACATTATATTCAACACGTTGGTTATCATCGCATAGATAGGTTTTCTAGGGAATCTTGGGCTAACATGGATGCCTTTGCATCCGTTGGCCACATATTAGCCTTTACTTGCATAAGTTTTATGGCCAAGGCCATTTATTATTATTGAATAGCTTTGCTTTTAAGGTTGTAGCCGTTTGGCTGTCTTACTCAAGTTAGCAAGCATTTTCATTGTGTTAAGAAACTTGCTTTTTATAAATTTATTCAAACACAAAGAATCATGAAAACAATCTGCCATTAATTCACTTTCCTTTTTTTATGCCATTATATTTGAGGGTATTTTAATTTTGAACTGATTTAGAAATAAAATACATTCAAATATAATAAAATTTGATTTTAACAAAATTTTAAAATCAAATTAATTCTTGTTTTATGAATTTTAAAATAAAAATTTATTTTAAAATCAAATCAAATCACAGATAGTTCTTCCCTGCTGCCAGTGCCAGTAAACAAACATTTGATTTGTAGGTCTTCCACGTAAACCAGGGGTGTTTGTTTGAAAGTCCTGTTTCAGGAGGAGCTAATTTCTGTTCTTTGTGCTACAAGGTTCAAATTTTATTTAATAGTCTGGTTTAGTTTATATTTCTTTAATCATGTATGTTGCTTCTCTATATTTTTATTCAAATCCCAAAGGTCGTTGAAGTATCTCCTCGAGAATGTTTTATGAAAGGACTCAGAATTTCATAAAAACTATAGACTTCGTCACTAGACATTAACTATGCTGAATTGCTTCTAACAGTGACAGTGGATTAGTCATGACTATTTCTGATGAAATTGGGGCGCCAAGAAGGATGGAGGTATCTTATTAATTTTTTCTTTTTCAACCTTGACTGTTGTTCTCCCTACAATAAATTAAAACATTTTAGTAGAAGCAGGGAAAATTCCAAGCGATGGTAGTATGTTTCATTCTTGGACTCGGGTCCCTTGTTGCATTGAACAGCTTGTGGACAATGGGAGATTACTACTACAAATTGTTCCCTGTAAGAACCTCATGACTTCTTTAGTTTCCAGTGAAACAAAAATGATTTTATAAATTCTAGCAATCTTCATTGACTATGTGAAATAGGAAAATAAAAATAACACTCATATCCTTTCAAGTTCCAACTACAATAGATATGGTGTATTTGGCAGCCACTGATTTCCCTTTCGTTCTTCCTTACGTGTTGTATATTTCAAATTGGCTGTCACATAATTGTGAGGTATTGGTCTAACAGAAGTTTTTCCTACTCTGAAGAGATACCATCCATTGCGAGTATTCACCCTCTGTTATCAACCATTTGCACTTGTAACAACAATAATACTGGCGCACTATGAGTCAAGGATCAATACTAGGATGCGGAACTTAACTGGATACACTCTTTTTTTCGCTAGCTCTTTGTTAATTCTTGTTGTAAGTTCAGCTTTTCTAGTTTTGTAAATTTTTTGCTTTACAATATCTAATTTATGTAATTGGTATGTCATCTATATTCTGCTTTGCATAATACCTTTACAATATTTGGTGTGACAGTTGGATCTAGCAACATCAGGGAAAGGGGGAATTGGACCTTACATTGGTATATGTGCACTTTCTGCTTGCTTTGGAGTTGCACATGCTTATGTCCAAGGTGGCATAGTTGGAGACCTGTCTTTTATGTGTCCTGAGTTCATCCAGGTTGGTCTTCCTCAATCCTCATAAATTTAATTATATAGAGCAAGTGAGACCTTATTCTGAGGTATCATGACTCTGCTTGTCATGCATCTAATGTCTTGAAATAAGAAATTTGAAAATTTCACTTACTCAAGGATATACAAATTTCTCTTATTTTTCCCTTTACTTTTCTTTTTAAACTGTTTAAAGCCTTTTTTTTCTTGGGGGATGGGGTGATAATAGTCTTGTTCTGTCTTTGTGACCTAATCATACTAATTTAATGTTCTGCAGTCCTTTATTGCTGGTATAAATGCCTCAGGAGCTCTAGCCTCTGTTTTGAGACTTCTCACCAAAGCAGGTTTTGAGAAATCTGATAATGGTCTTCGCGAAGGGGCTTGTATGTTAAATCTTTATTCACTAATGCACATATAGATTAGTTTTACTCACATACTTGTTTTCTATTCCAATGCACATATTCTCAAATAGATTAAATTAGTTTTACTCACATATTCTCATACTTCTTTATTGACTAATGCACATATTTTTTTGGAATATGCTCTCTCATACAAGTTGGTCCCGTTCTAGCAGTTAACAATGATTAACCTAGTTCTTGTACAATAATTAACTTTTGAAACTGTTATTGTTTGATATATGATTCGTTACTTCCTCACTTTGCAGTGCTATCCTTTGCAATCTCTTCATTCTTTGAGTTTCTGTGCATTATCCTCTATGCAATCTACTTCCCTAAGTTGTCCATAGTAAAATACTACCGTTCAAAGGCAGCCTCAGAAGGATCAAAAACTGTTTCAGCTGACCTTGCTGCTGCTGGCATTCAAAACGAGACAAACCAGAAAGTAATGTAACTTGTGTTAAACTGATTATATGTTAAGCTCAAAGAGTTATTTTTCAAATATCCCTGAAAGATTTTGGACCTTTTGTAGGTTGGATTTGACTCAAAACAAGAACGGCTAAGCAATAAGCAGCTATTTCTTCAAAATATTGACTATGCAGCAGACTTGTTTCTGATATATGTGTTAACCCTGTCAATTATGCCTGGATTCTTGTATGAAGATACTGGATCGCATCAGCTAGGAACATGGTAAGCGTTTAACAATTTTCAATCTTTTGACATCCAAGTGCATTTTGACATGACACACCTGGTGATCTTTTCAGGTACCAACTTGTTTTGATTACAATGTACAACATCTGGGATCTAATATCTGCATATATTCCCCTCATCAAATGCCTGAAGTTGGAATCCAGGAAGGGCTTACTCATTGCAATTCTTTCTCGATTCTTGCTGATCCCAGCATTTTACTTCACTGCAAAATATAGTGACCAAGGATGGATGATCCTGCTTGTGTCTTTCTTGGGACTATCCAATGGCTATCTCACTGTTTGTGTCTATACAGCGGCACCTAGAGGTTACAAGGTTAGTTTTTTTTAACACTCTTTTTCAACCTACAGATTCATGAATCATAACGTGCAATTGTGCAGGATGATTGGATGAATATATCAATTGGTTGTATCGCTCATGAAAGTTGTGGGCTTTTTGGTTTTGTAGGGTCCTGAACAGAATGCAATAGGTAATTTGCTTTCGCTGTGTCTTTTGAGCGGCATATTTGCTGGGGTTGCTCTTGATTGGTTATGGCTCATAGGAAAATCAGAAAGATTCTAAAAGGAAACACGAAGTATAAATAATGAATTTTCAGTCAGTTTCTCTTTGGTTAAGCACGTATCTAAAAAAACCATGTTAGTACTCTATTTCATCTTTGAGCCATGTTCTAGATGTGAAGAAAAACGTTGAATATAACATTAATATTTTCTATATTCATCATATCTGATTATGCAGCCCGAGATGCCACGAGCTAATTATGGCTCGTTTGGAAATTTGGAACTTCGCAGTCTTACACTAAACTCTGGCAATTTCCAAAATAACGGCTGCAGCCAAATGAATTAGGCTTGTTTACCTCCCTAGAATAGCAGATTAGCAGTGGGCATGCATACGTTAGACAGAGTGGTCCAGCCAATTGCCAAAGACTAAATCACTTTTCAAAAGGGTATACATCCGTTATTGATTGATCTTCAATGAAATAAGAAGTGATCTTTTTATCTGGCAATGTATAAACTATCAACAACATCAACTAAAAGTTAGTTTTAGATTCCCAAATGAAAAGGAATCCTTGATAAAGTTCTTCAGATTCTTCATGAATCATCATAAAAACCCTCAGGATACATTAGTTACATCTAGTTGGTGCAAGGGCCAGGCACAACCCACTTATACTTATTTGTGCACAATAATTATAAATACGATAGTTGTATAACTAAATTTTTAGTCCATATACATTACTGGGATTCAAGAAAAGGGACAAACTATATGGTTAACTTCATCATCATATGATGTACCCATATCACTACAACAAAAAACATAATTAGCGGCGGTTGCTCAAGTATATTGGTGGCGGTTTAAACCGCCACTAAAATCATTCTGCAGAAGTTACTACTGCCGCGAGGTAATTTCGCAGCGGTTTCTATAATAATTCCAAAAATGCTGTATTTAGGATCCAGCGGCGGTCACAAACCGCCGCCATTGGTACGATGCAATTCATCCTTACAAAATAATGGCGGTTTACAAACCGCCGCTACATTAAATTCTACAATGAATTTTCAATATTTTGCGGCGTAAGAGAGCCTTCTTCTAAGCATTTTTCTTCTTCTATAATCTCACTAACAAAAAGGGAGTGTTAATTCAGGATGGTAATAGCTTCTAACCTTACGCCAACAGAAACAAAACAAAAAGATTATTATAAAATCATATAAACAGAAGTATTTCTACTTTTAAGCATCAGCAAAACCGGAAATAAAGTTAACATTAACAAGCCCTCGACCTTTTTCTATAGATGAGTTACCGGAAATAAAATCAACATTTATCAAATCCAAAAACAAACCAAAACCAAAATCATTTTCTTACAATTTTGTCATACACCATCCATTCATTTTTCAGATCAAGATAATACCAACCTGCCATTGCAACACCAGAGCTCCATAGACACCCAACAGAATGCAGAGATTTCTCTTCCTGGATGCGACAAAATATACAGGTCTCACAGACCTTCCCTAGTGCTTCCCTAGGACCCCATCCTCTCCCTGGTCTTATTTCTCTTCAGAAACGTCTTCTCTTTTCCCCAATCTCTCTTCGATGGTGGTGAGCTCTTCGAACAGTGGCAAAGCGCGTGGTGGAGATTTGGTGGCGCCAAACGATGACGAATGGAGATGCGGTGGTGAACGAATGGAGATTATATGTCTATGCTGTTCTTTTGCACTTGACTAATTATTTTTTTTCGGTTTCTAATTCTATACTCTATATCTCTCTTGCATACTTCTTTTGGATAGTCCCTTGTTTTTCTTCCTATTTCCTACTTGTCCGTTTTCTTTGCTATAGCGACCACTCCATGATCTGCTATGCCGCTATAGCATTTTTGGGAGTGGCTGCTCCGCATCACATTCTGCCATTAACTACTTTGTATTATAAAATAAGGATAACAAAGATAGAGATAATAATCCACTTCTGCTGATTTTGAATATCCTTTTACTCAAAATATATCCTAGTCCTAGTAATAAATGGAAAAACAAATAGAGCTAATAAAACTTACATCCTATGGTTCCGGGTGTTTCTATATGAAACCAGCAACTTTTCTTTTCCCGTGTGCTTAAGCTAAAAATTTGATATTCAAACAGTATTACAGTTGTGAAACACAATGAAAGAAACAACTATTTCAAATCCAAGGGAAAAAATGCACATGCTTGAAGCAGATTAATAAAGTGATTATCCTAATTATAGAGGAAATTCAAAGCCTTGAATGTGACCCAGATTGAGAACATTGGCAATAGTTCTTAGTGCAACATATCATTTGATAATACCACAATTTCAAATCTAGACTACTTGGCAGCAAGATTCTATACATAAATCATTTTGAGAAAATCCAGTAAAATCTTACCCCGAATTAATATGCTCCAAATTAAAGGCAGCATTTTCCAGTCTAGTAGATAAATTCAAACTGAACGAAAAACTAATTTCTTTGCCTAATCAAAGATTAAGCTATGACTTGGAACTATAAGTTGTAACATCCTTTATTGAGGCATCAACATGAACGCACAACAAATCCTTCAATTTTGTAATATTCCAAAGATTTTATACTCTTTTTGAATGCATCATTTGCATTTTAAAGGAAATACCAACACATTAACACCTAACAACTGATAGAAGAAAAAAAAAATTAAATCTGTAAATAGAATTCAAATGGAAAGTACAAAGTGCATCACTCTAGAACTCAATAAAATGGATAAATAAGGTTTTAATTCACTTACTTTTTCTTACGCTTCCATCTTTTTAACTGGGAGCTCGTTTTATCCACTTCTATTGCAACCTGAGATCTTTAACCTCCTTCCTCTTTCTTTTTCTCTTTTTCTTCTCATTTGCACTACTTTGCATAAGCGGTTCATCACCACTATCAGTATGTTGAGGTGCCTTCAATTGTTCTCTACTATCCCCCTGTTTGACATCTGTAGTTTAGATGTTCTGCACAAATGATCATTAAATGAGTTCCCAAAGTAAAGAAAACAAGATACATCATAAGAAATAATTCAATAATTTATTAATCATAAATTCTTGACAAACCACCAAAGATACTCTTGTTAGTTTTCTAGAGAGAAATTTGTCTATCAAATACATTGAGAAAATTATATATACCTTCAGCTGCACTTAGAGACACAAGGCTTAAACATAAATTGGACTATACTTAAAATAAAGACCTAAAAAGACTCTTACATCTATCACTGTCAAAATGATCCAGTAGATTTCCTAGTTGAGTTATAATGCATTGATGAATTTAGACATTAGCATTTGACCATTTTGTTTTATTTATTTGTTATTTCAGTTTTCTTTGGACTTTTTTTTTTTGGCATGGATGCAATCAAATAGAATAAATGATGCAAACTTCCTTAATTTGCTAAAGCCTTAGAAGTATTTTTTTTATGACATTAAAAATTTGAGTGAACCAATACATGATTTCTCTTTTTCTAATATATACTCGTTCGGGTGTTAAAATGTTAACATTTTATGTTATCTGATTGGCTAATGAATCTGGCATTAAAGTTTCAATTAACAGTGATGATGCTTTAGGATCCAAACCTGTAACAACTGAAGCAGCTTTGCTATTAATACTATGGAATTTTTTTGAGGTCATTTTGTATCTCCCCACTGTGAATAGGTAATGGCTCTAAATTATTTTCTCTCTGACTGAACTATTGTTTAAAATGAAATGTTGCTTCTTATTTGGTACTCCATATCGCTCAATTGCACAGCTGAGTCCTGCCATTTGAACAAAGATGGTTGTTATTATAATAAATTTAATGCAATGCTAAAAAAGGGGAAAAAAAGGTTGATCTCTTTGAAGGGCCTGGATGTTGAGAACTTCATAAATCACCTTCTCTTGGCATGGCTCATCCTTATCACAGTAGTTTTGATCTATGATTATGGGATTAGTCACATTCTGCATTGCTATATTCAGAAATTTGATGTTTCTTGCGTAGCCAGAACCTCCCTGTGTTGAGATAGAATGAAAACATATAAGATATCATAATAAAAATCACACCTTTCAGCTTTCCAAATAAATACTCTTCCAATGTAACAAGGTGTATATAAATTATATGAAGAATCTCTCTTAATTTTTTAGTTCACGATTGACGTTGTGCACCAATGTATGCAAGAATCTCTTATATGAAATATGTAAAATATTAAATGCTTTTTCCATTACGGTATAGAAAGAAAAAATATGACTTTTGTGGCATTGTGCATAAAGCATTTTCCCATGGTTATTGTCAGGTCATTCCACCAAAAGAAAAAGGAAAAAAAAATGATTGCTACTTCAAATTAGTTAAGAGGGAGGGATATAGGAAAGTTGAACTACGCAGTTTTTTAAATAAAATGTTGTTGACTTGTGGTGAAGAAGGTTAGGAACAGGTGGATTGTGTAAACTTGCCAAATTTGGTTAGTTGAAGTATTGGAGCTCAACTTTGGGTTAGTTAGCTCAAAGATAGTCAAGAACTAGGTGAAAATTTGCAAACCTTGGGTGCACTGTTGTCCCTATGTTCCAATTCTTGTGTCATTGGTCAACTTCCTAATGAAATAGTCTTATTCTGCCTAAAATTTGGCAATTCATGTTCATTAGCTGTCTATCCATATACAAAACGTTTAACCAGGTTGTTCTAAAAGGCCTATAAACATTGATAAATCCAAAAATTAAATTAAAGTGGGATCTTGAGACTTCCACACTATAAAAAAGAGAGAGAAATTATGTGTTCTTTATATAGATGGATGATGGGGATCTAAGATCCTAGGGGTGCAACCTTGTCATGGACGGGAACATACTCCTGTAAGATGAAAACAAATAAATGAACAAGACAAATCATTCCCTACTTTTGTACCTGCAACTTTGTTTCCTCTTCCTCTCCAATAATTCAGAAAACAGACCAACCATAAATGTTTATCTTGGACATTATGAGAATTAGCATGTTTTGTCTTTACTATACCTCCATTTCACTGTTTGAGGTAGATTCAAACCAATCTATTAAATTAATGATGCATGGCAATGCTTGTTATGTGTATAGTAACTATCCTATATCATTCATTCATGAAATCAAAAGATGTAGATCCTAGACCACCCACCCTGTTTTAAAGTATTGAGCATTTGCGTATTGTAATGTGACAGGAATGTAGATTGCTTAATATTTCTTACCAAAACAATATGCAGATATTCATCATGACAGTTCGAGGTAGAGGCACTGGACGAGGCAAGGGGAGAGGTCGTAGTCATCTAGCCCAGCCTTCTCTGCCATCCATTGATTCTCCACCACCCCTTCCTAATCCTCACTCCCCAGGTATACTTGTACGACAATTTTTTAAGTATGGTTAATTCTTAAATGTAATGTATGTATGAATTTTTTATGTCAGGTACTACTTCGGCTATTGGACCATTAACTGGTGGTCCATCAACGGTCGCGCCACCCACTATTGGCCTATCTGCTGTTGACCCACCAACTAGCGGCCCAGCTTTGGTGCCTTCGAGTGGATCCGGTGCAAACATAGATAGGAGGCCAGTTATATCTGTGGAGGCCATCCCTGCCCCGTAAGTAATAGTGAATACCATGTTTTATTTATTTATTTTATTTTGAAATTGTCAACTTATCTTATTCCACTTGTAGGAAACGATTTGTCCCGCAGACAATGAGCCATTATGTCTTCTGTGCTCACCCGGATGCCCATTCCAGCAGAGAGGTGGAGAAATTATCCCAGTGATGTGAAGAAGGCATTGTTTGATGATTTCATGGTAAGTAACCATGTTTGTAAAATGATATATTATACATTTGTGTATAGAGAGATTATACTTACATTTTACTTATGTAGGATCAATATCGATTCGCATCTGATTATGATCGTGCCATGGCAAGAAATGTCTGGGAAAGGACATGCATGGATCGTTACCCAGACATGTTGAAAAACGCAAGGATTGCATCCCTAAAATCATTAAATTCAACAAACTTAGCAGACACTAAGGGACATGGGCCAAAAGGGATGAAAAGTGAAGTTTAGGATGGCCTAGTTGATATATGGCTAACACCTGAATGGAGGTGGAAGTCAGATGCCGGGCAAAGCAACAGGGCAGCTATGCCTGAATCCATATTGCACACGGGTGGCTCAATTAGCTTTGGCCAACATAAGAAGAAGATGGTAATAATTTTTTTCCTAATATAATTGTATGGCTATTTAATATCTATTCTAATGGATGTTGATTACAGGAGATGGAGTTGAAGCATGAAGTTTCTTATCGTGATGTGTACTTTCGTACACATAAGAAGAAGTCAGGGGAATATGTCTCTGATCGCGCAAAAAACTTCATTGTATGTGTCTTTAAAACTAAAAGCTTATTATATTTGCTAAGTTATTGATTCTCTCAATAACATTTTCTTTATTGGTTGTTTTAGGAGATCCTTAACACTGCGATGTCGCAGAAGTATGGAGAAGACTCTTCTACGCATGCTGTGGTTGACCCAGAGGTGTGGATAGATGTTGCGGGTCCTAACAAGAAGGGACGAGTCCATGGCATGGGTCATAGCTTGGATCTTGGCGTCTATGGACCCATGCATGCATCATCCTCGGAGGCTACAGGTCCCTCCATGACTTCAGCAGACTTAAACACAGTTGTTAACTCAGCTGTAAATGCAGCTTTACCTTCTGCTCTAGATGTGGCGATGGCTTCCTTTGTGAGGACTCAACTCATGCCTATGTTAGAGCCTATCTTGTCTCGGATCCCTGGCTTCCGAGGTGAACATCATGCATCGCAAGCACATTCACAAGGTGAAGCAGATAGAAGGGATCGCAGGGATGGTGATGATGATGACACAGACTTAGACATGGATTAGTTGTGATTTTTATTTCTTTGTAGAACTTGTTCAAACCTATTTTGTTGTATAACTTTACTTTTATTTGTAGAACTTGTTCAAACCTGTTTTTTTGTATGACTTTACTTTTATTTGTAGAATTTGTTTGAACTTATTGTATTACTTTTGAAGTTACTAATACAATTATGATATTTTATTGCTTTGAATGATTTACTGGCTGGATTTGGATGTTTTGAATGTGTTTTACGTGCAGGTTTAATTAGGCAAATGATAATAAACAAAATGTATTTTTTTTATTATGTTAGAATTAGCTAGGGATTAGCTAGGGATTGGCTAGGGAATGAAAAATTAACTTTGAATTAGCTACGAATTAGCTACAAATTAGCTATGGATTAATTATGATTTAATTAAAATTTAGCTACAGATTAGCTAGGGATTAACTAGGGAATTGCAAAAATTAGCTATGGATTAGTTGCTTATTAGCTACGGATTAGCTACTAATTAGCCTCGGATTAACTAGGATTTAACTAAAAATTAGCTACGGATTAGCTAGAGATTAACTAGGGAATGTAAAAATTATTTGAGTATTAGCTAGGGATTAGCTATGGAAATTCCGTAGCTATTTTATTTTAGCTACGAATTAGCTACCAAAAATTTTCGTAGCTAATTAGCGACCCAAATTATACTAGGGAAAATTCCGTAGCTAATCCCTAGTTAATCCGTAGCTAATATATTTAGCTAGGGATTAGCTACGGAATTTTCCCTAGCTAATATGTGAAATTCTTGTAGTGAAAGAATGGAAAAGAAATGCCCTAATCTATTCTCAAAATTATGGCAAAAGTGGCTAAAACCCTGAATATAGTAGTGGTTTAGATGCAACAGCCGCCAAACGAAATAAAATCACCATTATCAACTTAATATAGTGGCGGTTTCCATTAACCGCCGTTAAATATATAAAAACCGCCGTTAAATTTTTTTAACCACAGCGGTTTAGGGAACCGCGGCATAAACCGCTGATATTATTTTAACGGAGGCGGTTTGGCATAACCACCGCAAAATAACCGCCGCCGGTTCCCTTCTTTCTTGTAGTGCATTGGAGTTGATCAAGGCCATCCAAAATGCTTTTTCTGGAATTCTAATTTGTAATATGAACCAAAAGCTTGGTTATTAAACTTGCAGTCCATGTCATTGTATTTGTCGTTACCATGAACGAAAATTAATAAAAATACAAGCGAATATAAAATAGTCATGAGTAGAGTTAATATTAGAAGAACATATGATCTTCATAATACACTACTTTTGTTTTATTTTTTTGGTGAAAACTAGCTTGATAATAAACTAGTATAGAAGTTAGACAAAATGCTATAAACAATCAATTACATATCAATTGGCCTTCATTGTTCCTTACCATTTGAGTCTTTTTTTTTTTAGGATATCTCCACTGGTTATTAATACGCACTGTTGTGACTAAGAAGCCATCCTAATAAATGCCTATTACAAGATTCACACTTTTGTCCTCACCTTGAAAATGCAACTCGCTTAATAAGTTCACCAACAATAAGTTATACCATATACATTTCACTTAAAATAAATACCTTTTACTTATTTTGTCACTTTCAAGGCTTTCACAGCACATGCCTTCGTTTCATGCACTTTCATTACATTTCCTTCTTGTGAATTAAACATACGGGGATTCATTAAATTTATTTATACGCCACATAACATTATTTTTATGCAAATCAATGTTGTTAAAGTCGGATCAGTCAGTGAACCAGAAAAGTTTTCGGTTTAAATTTAACCGGTTTAACTGTCTAGTCAAATCGGATGATGTCATAATTACGTATTAAATAAATAAATATATACATAACTCATAACACATATTAACAATAATAAAATGCATAATAAAGTTTTAGGGTCTCAATTCTCAAACTCATATAACTCTTAGTTAAGTATTCAAGTGATTGGAAAATTAAAAAAAAAATTTAAAAAAAATATGACCGGTTCACGCGGTTTGACATTTCACCGGTTTTAACTGGCTCAACCTAATCCAACAATGAATCCAATTCTGACATAGAACTATAACAAGAAAAGAAATCAATTCACGGTCCGATTAGCCATCGAGTCTGATTTAGCCAATCATGATGCAAATAGATGTCAAGCCATTAGGTTTTTGGTCTATTAGTACGAACCTTTCCATCTTTGATCCCCTTCCCACAAGTTGGAACTAATCCTCACCCCGTGTCTATTTCCTTAGGTTAAAAAAAACGAAGTCAAGGACTCAACACTTCATAGCCCTTACTTGATCCATATCTCAAATGATTCAGAAAGAGAATTACAATTAATCAATATAATCTGTATATAATATATAAAGTTTGAAGTGCGCACTATGGAACAGCAACATCAGTCATCTTGAGCTCTCTCCAAATGCCACGTTAACTCAATTTTTATTGTTCCTTTCAGGCATGTCATCATATTTTTAATGTTGTTAGCTTATGCTTATCCCTTTTTTTTTTCTCTCCTGCCACGTAGCCAAATTTTAAGCACAAGCTTTTTGTCTCCTCTTCCCCTCAACCACGTCATCACATTTTAAGTGTCTGCTTTAGCTTCAGCTATCCTTTCCTTTCGTATCATAGCTTTCGATACATGACTACCGAATTTCTCAATTGAAGGAGCACCATCCATTGTATTCGTTAGGGTGGATAACGTCATATTCATGTCTGACTTCCTTAAACCCAACCCTCCAATTTCTATCCGCGGGTAATTAACCAGGTGTAACTTTGGAAATTATTTATTATAAGATTTGTTTTTTCCATGTTAAATTTTTTTTTTTTAATTTTCACACACGAAACATTTTTGTCAATCCACTTAATGCTAGTGTTACCTCACGTGGACGGGAGCAAGTACTACTAAAACCGACTAAACACCTTTTGTTTTTTATTTTTGTTTTTGGCATTTTCATTATCTATATTTAAAGTGAACCACATAGGCTCAAATTCAGGTTCCAATATTAGATAGTCATAACCATTAAAACGAATGACTTTATTGAGTTGTCTATGTAAATTATAATCTATATTAATTACTATTAAATGATATTTGGTAATTCATTGGTATCAATATAACTATTAAGTGACTACATTAATTCAGATAACCATTTAATGTAGTTATTTCGATATATGAGAATTTCAATTAGGAATTAATATAGTCATTTAATATTTATACTGATACTATTGAATAACTAAATATTATTTAATAATAATTAATATATAATATAATTTATATTATGAGTACAAGAAAGTCATTTGGTCTAGTAATTAATAAGGTATCTACTATTAGAACCTAATTTCAAACATATGTGGTCCATTTTTAACATAAAATAACATATAAAAAATAAAACAAAGGGAGTTTAACTGCAATTTTAGTAAAAACTACGGCTAAATGCCACCACTTATCAACTAGGTAGCACTTGAATCAATCTGGCAAAAACTTTCCTACTTGGGAAAATAGTTTCAAAACTATACCAATTTGGTAAATAGTTTTCAAAATTACACCAAACTACTCAATTACCATATATCTACTAGCCCTCGACTTTTGCTATATCATGTATTTAGAAAACCCCCTAAGTATTTGTGGACAGATTTTGAATTTTTTAGTGGAGCTTTGAAGAACCAGTTGATGAATTCTTTTGTTTTCCTTGCATTTTAAATGTTTGTTTAATTGGATATTCAGATGTTTATGTCCTTTTCCATACCTAGAGGCCAACATGAAGTTCCTATAGATAGAAGGGATTAAGCTCAATCAATTCATGATTGAGGGTGGAGAGGATAATGTTATACGATGTTTGTTTTGAGGGTCGAGAGGCTAACATGGATATAATGCATGATATTTAATTGTGCTTGTTTTGGATGGATTTGGATTGATTTAAGAGTAATTCATATCTTTCTTGCTATATTTGTTAGTTTCCCATCTTCTTTATACTTTTTGTTTCCATTGATGTTTTGACAAATACTATTACCTTTATTATGTGATTTATTAGATATTCCTCTCCTAGTTGATGACTTGAATTTATTATTTATTATTTATTATTTATTATAAGAAAGTTGATCTTTGGTTAAATATGTTGTAATTGAGGTAATTTGCGCCTAAAACTTGCATGAGAATAAAATAGGAGATTTAATCAAAGAAGAAAATAAGAGATTTAGTCCAAGGCTACTAAGAGAAATTGTTGCTTTCAAATCAATTTCAGTAAATAGGCCTTAAATTTTGCTATACAAGTGCGATTACCTGATTTTGGTGGCTCTAGAAAACTAAGAGATTGATTTACAAATCTTACGCTGACAACTTTCCTTGGTTCAGTCGTCTTTGATAAGGAAAATACACCACAAGATAACGAATTTTTTTGAAAAATGACATGTACGAATTAAATTCTAAATGCATTGGGAGAAAAGGTTATTGGGAGAAGAACTCTTGCATAGCTGCAAAGGAGAATGCATAGGGAGCCATCAAGGGTGAAGATCAATTGAGATCAACTTTGAGGAAGACAAGAAAAGTCAAGGAAGAACTCTTTGGAGAAGATTTTCAACAAAGACCCTGAGACCAAACTGTTGTATCTTTATTCCCTATTCATAACTCTTGAACTCACATTATTTTTTTTCATATTTATTTGTGTTTGTCAAGACTATGTTAGGTTAGACTTTTCTTTTTGGTTAAAGGTGAATTCAAAGCTCTAGACATGACGTTGTAATTGGATCTTTGATATGACTCTTTTAGTTTATAATTGAAGTTGATTGTGATTCTTATGCTAAAATTGTTTAAGGTTTGTCTTGAGATGTTTAGGTAATCAACTAAATAGTGAAGTAAACAAGTGAAACACAAGAAGGGGGGTTGAATTGTGTTTCTTAACTTTTTCAGAAAACTTTTCGTTAAATAGCAAATTAGTTAAGACAAAGGTTGAATCAATAAAACATAATGGACGAATAAAACTTCTCAATCCAAATGGATGCTAAAAAGATTTTGTAATAAATCACTTTAAATGCAGTGAAAAAGTTCTAAGTTTTATCTTATAACCTTTGTTAAGAAAACAATGGCAATCCCCAGATGTTAGTGAATAAATAAAGCACAAGAGAAGGGAAGAGAAGCTTACACCAGATGTTTATCCTGGTTCACTCTCACAAACCGAGAGCTACGTCTAGTCCCTTCAACTAGAAGGATTTTCAATTAATCTTTTACAAAGATTACAAGTATTGTCCACCTCTTCAGGTATACAAGTATTCTCAACCTCTTCAGGTTCTAAGATCCAAGTATTCTTTTATACCCAGCCTCTTCAGGCTTAAACAACCAAGTTGAATAAAAGAAGATGTAGAAGTGCTTGAGTTTTTAACTCACTACAGGTGAGGATAGAAAATAAATCTATAGACTTGAACTCTTTACAAGAGTAAGAGTACTAGGAAGAATGAAAGCTTTGATTCTTTTACACTTTTGATCACACAGATTGTTATATTCTTGCTGTCTTCTTCCAAGACATTTGTATATATATATATATATGTGTGTGTGTGTGTGTGTGTGTGAGATCATTTGGAACAGTCTTCATAAGCTTCTTCGTCCAACGGAAACATTTATTACCGTTCTGAGCAGTATTAAATGCATAAGCTGATATCGTGTGTAACTTCTTCTGAAAAAATATTTTGATTATCAGGAATGTCCAAGAATATAATAGCTTAGTCCTGACTTATCAGAGCACGTAGAAAGTTCCTTATTTGCAAGTCTTTGTAGTTGTTAGCGATGTCAGCTAAGCGGCTCAATTGACTTCTTTTGTAGTGTACTTTGACAGAGTCCTTCTCAGCATTTAATGATGAACAGTTTCTTCACATTTGAATTTTAGCTTTTGGACGAACGCTTTGAACCTGAGCTTAGTAAGGAAAACTTTGGACAATCCAATATAATAACTTTAAAAAAATAATTAAAAAGGTATTGGACAAACACTTAGTTTCCTTTAGCTCAAGAAAGAATGGACGCACGTATTAGTAATTATTTGTTAACACTTTATTTTCTTGTTAAGAAATTAACAAAATAGTTTAGAAACAAGTTACATAAGTCTTTCACTAATTCATTCTAAATTAAAACTTTTGTTATCTTCAAAACTTTATGGGGTATTAATTATTTAAACAATTTGGTTCCAAACCTAATTTCACAAAGGTTCTTTAGTTCCAACAAATAGAATTCGATAATTACCTAAAGCTAGCTTGTTTAATGTTGTTGTCTTAAGTTGTTTAGGTGATCAACTAAATAGAATTCGAGAATTACCTAAAGTTATAGGGTAAAGACACAGTCATCAAGGAGTTTTTAATTTTAGGGAACTTGTCAGTGAAATAATAACGAGACTAGGTCAACGAAATAATAACAAAATTAAGTCATGAAGGATGAAGGACGAAAAGGAAAAAAATTGGTGTAAATGTGATGATGTGTAAAACAAAAAACACTAAATGTATATATGATATACTATTATTGAAAATGTATATATAAATTATAAATATTTTAGTAGCTCAAGGACATTAAAAGCAAATCAACAAAATTAATGATACAAATATTACAAATTACATGTATTATTACTATAAATTTTTAAGAAAGTTGTTATGGTACGTGATTAGTTTGATATTTAAGGTAAATTGTCAATCATTTATTGACGATTAATTTTATAATAAATGTTTAAAAATTTATTAAATAAAAATTAATAAATATTTGACAACTCGTTACGGTAGTGATAAAAAATAAGCATGCAAGTAATCCCTATTTTTGAAAGCTTGGGATGCAGCTACCACAACTATCTTATACATACATAGGTCGGTCACTGACCCACCCACCGATTCCATCATCAGCGAATCATATCTTTTTGGTCCAAAATCGATTGCTAAGGTACTTTCCCTGAATTATATGCCTCTGTTTATGAGAGTTTGCTAAATTGGGAAAAACATTGATTCAGTTTTTTTGGCAGTTTGCGTGAAAAAGCCCGTCAACATCTCATAACACAAATACCCCGCAGAGATGATATTGAAAACTGAAAACAAATGGAACCTAGCTATGTGGCTATATTTAGGTACTTGACAGTAAGAAAAGTGGTAAGAGACTCAGTTTAGAGATAGAGTGTGTTGAAGCTGAACACTTTGGTTCTGCTTACTAAAGAGCGTAACTTTGCACGTTCACTCCGCCAAAGAGTAGAAAGAGAGAGAGAGAGAGAGAGCCAACTACCTCAACCATCTCATAATTGCATGGAATCCTAGGGCACGATAGCTAACGTAGCACTACACCATGACTGTACAAAAAGATCCAAAACCCCACTTTCATCGTTCATCATTGGTGACCAAACCAACGCTGAGTTGCACTGTCACAGAGAAATGGACCTACTGATGATAGATCTCTCTCCCTATCTGGCCAACTCGGGTGACTCGGAACAACAACTCAGCCCCCAACTCATCACCTTTTGCGCTGAGGTCAGCCGTAGCCTCAGAGAGAAAGGAGCTCTACTCGTCAAGGATCCACGATGCTCCGTCGAAGACAACGATCGCTTCATGGATATGATGGAGAGGTACTTCCAGAGCCCTCAGGAGTTCAAGTTACTCCAGGAGAGGCCGCAGTTGCATCACCAGGTAAGGATTACGAATAGCCCCAATGGGTGTACGTCTTTGGTTTTCCATAAAATTTCATTCTTGGATGATTTCTCCAAAATTTGGACTTGTTTACATTCTGGTGATTAGGGACTTCATTCAGTACTCAGTGCACATGCAGCATGTAAGTTAAAAGTAATTTTATTATATTATCAAGTATTATGTTGCCTTTCTGATCATTTGTTTCAGAGTATAAATTGATTTATTGTATGTGAGAAAGCTAAAAATGTATTTGTTATAGAATGAATGAGAATCCTTAAGACATGATATAATAATAAATGGTGCTTCAAATGGAGATTTTAGGTTGGGGTTACACCAGAAAGATTGGAAGTTCCAAGAAGCTTGGTTGACAAGGAAATGCAAGAGAAACTAAAAGCAATGCCAAAAGAGTACCAGCCGCATACTCCTGTTGGGCCTGATCTCAAATGGAGATACTTTTGGAGAATTGGTCGTCGGCCATCAAACACCCGTTTTCAGGTCTCATGTCTCTTTTCTTTTCCTTAATAACATAAATTTGCTAGTATTATGTGTTCCTAATGTTATCTGACTTATCTCAATTGTGCAGGAACTAGAGCCAGTCGTACCTGAAGGTTTCCCAGAATGGAAAGAAACCATGGATTCCTGGGGATACAAAATGATATCAGCAATTGAAGTCAGTCATTTAACTGTGTTTTCAGTTTTTTCTTACTATTTCAAATGTACATGATCTAAATGTGCATATTTCTTACTTAGGTAGTTGCTGAAATGGCAGCTATTGGGTTTGGCCTACCAAAGGATGCATTCACTTCTCTTATGAAGCTAGTGAGCACGTTTATCATACAAATTTTACTTTTATCTCTGTCCATTTCCCATCAATTGCATCATGGCGATTAATTATTTAGTTAAATAAACAATTAAGAACTACTCATAGGAAACCAAAAGAAAAGTACAACTGAAAATGAGTTGAGTAAAGAACTTAGGTCTTATGATAAACAATAAGTGAACACCAACTGGCAAAATCACAGATGAGCATATTTCGAGACAGTTTTTAACACAAACATAATATGTGATACCATTCACAATCTCATTGATTATAGAACTGAGATTCTTACCTTTTCCGAAGTGCAGCATGAGAATTTGCAATTACCCATTTTCAATGCGGAAGCAAAGGTTCCCCAGTTTCACTTTGTGAAGTGTTTTACTGTAATCATACTTTGTTTTTATCCTCTAATTATCTGTAGTTAACTATCATCCATAAGATACTAGATTTACTTTTTTATCAAAGAAGTTACTAAATTTACTTTCTCTAGTACGTAGTTTGATAGTTTCCGCTGTTTAGACTTTAGATTTGTATTCAACAAGACAGAGACACATCCAATTTGGTACCACCTAAAAAAGGAGCAGGATGGTTTACTTGTGAGCATAGATATACTGTAGGCAAAGCATAAGTTCTCTAATAAATCTAGCTTGCTATTGGCTGGTTAAAAATTCACAATCTAATTCTTTGTTTTTCACTTAAATAAAATGGTGGGAACCTCAGGCAATGGGCCACCTTTTTTACTTCTTTAATTAAATGACAAGGGGTAATTCAGTTTGAAACCTATTTTGTGGGGGATATAGCCACCGAATGGTCTATACCTCAGTCTTTTAACAATGTAATTAGCTTTGGAATAAATTTATATTTATGCATGTCGAGAACTAATAATTTCACTTTAATTAACTCACTTTTTACAATTAATATATGGTATTAATATTGCCTACTTGTCACCTGTGCAGCATTTTTTTAAACTTTAAAATTGAGTTACGGATTGAACTCCTTACTTTCATAGTTTTTTATGTACTTATCTGTGATTTTTAGAAATTTTATTGTCTTATTTTGTCGTGTACTAGGCCCCACATCTGTTAGCTCCAACAGGGAGTGACCTTCAGAGATATGGTCAGGAGGGAACTGTTTTTGCAGGATATCACTATGACCTTAACTTCCTAACAATTCATGGTAGCAGTAAATTTCCTGGTTTAAACATCTGGTTAAGTAATGGACAAAAAGTTGAAGTGAATGTTCCAATAGGATGTCTTCTTATTCAGACTGGAAAGCAGGTAATTTGAAACACTGAACTTGCTGATATTTAATCGGAAAGAATTCGAAGTTTTTATAGCAAATTGAAGCATTTTGCCTGATTCCTTTTCCCCTCATATCAACTCAGTCTTTCTTATCAAAATTACCTTTTCATTTTTCTTCTTCTTTCGTGTTTTTTTTAACTGTTCAGCAATGTTACCTGTCTCACGCAGGTAACAGGCATTTCAGTGTTTCGTTAGCTTTAGAGTTTGTGTATCTCAATTTTATATTTGCAGTGGGCTCTGATTTCATACTCATTGAATCTGAGACAGCAAGTCTCTAAATAATTTGACAGCCCTCTGATAAATGTGATTGACTCTTGACATTATCCATGTCCTTTTGTGTGTTTTATTTCTGTTGTTTTAAAATGCAGATAGAGTGGTTAACTGGAGGGGAATGCATAGCTAGCATGCATGAGGTAGTTGTCACAAATAAGACAATTGATGCAATCAGACTAGCACAAGAGCAAAAACGTAGCTTATGGAGAGTTTCTTCAACGGTGAGTGAGGAGAAAAAGATGGTCATCTTTTTTAACTAGGAAAGAAGAGCTTAATGATATATATATTAACTGGTAACATTTGTTTGTCACGTAGTTTTTTGCACACATAGCATCAGATGCAGTTCAGAAGCCCTTGGGACATTTTGCAGAATCGCCACTGGCAAGCAAATATCCACCTATCAGTGCAGGAGATTATGTTGAACAAGAGATTGCGGTAATCAATCCTAAGTGAAAGAAATGAGAACCTTCATGGTTGACAACAGATATATCTAATAAATGTCGGTCTAAACTATCCTATTTATCTATTTTATTAAAAGCATGTAAGCTATAAATGTTCTAGTGTTTAACTCCTAAAACAAAAAGTGGTTTGTTTCCATGCATCTAGTCAAAGGATCATATAACAAAATGGGACAGAATTTGGTTACTTCTTATTCTCTCTGCAAAAAACATAGGGACAACAAACCTAAACAAATTTGGCTTCTTTTGATACCTATTATAGTTGCAGTTGCAGTTACTGCGATGCTAGTTGTGGTTGTGAAATTTTTTCATGTTTACAATCATGAAGCTTTTTACTTTTAACAAAAGTTGCAACGCTCGATGCGGTTGTGATGCGGTTCCGTTGCTGGTATGTTGCGATTACGTTATAGTTTTTTTAATGAATAGGAATCACCCTGCAATTCACAATTTGAAACACCGATAACGAGCATGGTTTCTTTCTTTTATGCTTTCGGTTTGATCTTAACGAGTAAGAGTATATCTGTAATCTGGAAAACTCAAACAAGATTGATTAGCTTGTAATAATTGGTGCTTTTCATATCTTTGGTTTCATCGACCAGTGTCTTTGTTGGGGAATTCGATTGGTTAATCTGTTGAAATAAAACGCGGTACTAATGTTTACACCAAAAAAAAAACGCAGTACTAATGCAACCAAAAATGAATAATTAGTGTACAAAATTTGATGATTTGTTATTTTATTTTTGGTTTAATTAAGTTTTTAATTCTATAATTTTACTTTGTGTTCATTTTAATTCATACTTTTTCAAGTCTCTCAATTTATTCATTATATTTAACAGTGTCCTTTAGGTGATTTTTCATTCAAATTATTATATATTAAAGGGCTCTTGATCACACTCCTATTACTCTATTTCTCTATTCACACTCAATTACCTTTAAGTGGTTTTCTTTAAAAAAGTTCAAATTATTTTTATTCATTCACACTTTTTATATTATTATCTCTCCTTAGTCCTTATTAGTTCCAACTTTTATAACTTGATATTTTTATTTACTTAAATATTGATTTATATGATAATATTATCTTCATAAAATCAAGAGAATCATCTTTTATTCATAAAAAATTACATGTTTTTAATTATAACCATATTTATTGGATTTTTTAAAATTCACACGTCAAAGATTTCTTTCATTATTATAATAAAATATATAATTTAAAGCATTCTTACAATTGGAAAGTTCCCTAAAATGAATTTAAAAATTGAATTTATTTTTAAATATATTTTCAACATTCAGCTACCAAAAAAATTAACAAACTTGTATGTAATTGAATTATTCTAAACACAATATAATAACTTTTCTTGGCAAAGATATATTACGCAACATTATCAATAAAGTTTATGCTTCAAAATCCAAAAACTACTAAAAATATTATTTTAGAGACGAAACAAATTCTTCTCTAAACCGATAGCAATAGACTATAATTTCTGTTGCTATATAGTGACGAAATATTCTGTCACTGAATTAAACAAATGCCATCTCCAATTGGAGACCAAATCCATGTCCAATTTACCCTTAGTTACAAAAATGTTTCGTCTCTGTAATTTAAAATATCGTCTTAGAAAAGAATAAAATAAATATTTTATTTATGTACAAAGACACAATTATTTCGTCGCTAGTTCCATTTCGCTTAAATTTGTGACAAAATATTCCGTCTATATGGATGGTGGCAATAACAATTAAGAATGCTTGCAATGACAGAAAATTGAGATAAAAATATCTGTCACTGATTGACCAGAATTTGACAATGGCTTATTTTACATTTTCAGCCATCCTTTCATTTCATTTACACAATTACAACCTGCATATCAGTTAAATATACTCAAATAGCAACCCAAATAAGTCATATAACATAAATAAAAACATTTATAAATATAATATTTGAAATATAGTTGAGAATCATGTAAGAAAAATGTTGAATAGACGTGATACGAATTACAAAATACTAGATCCAATATAAATTAAATAAGCGGAAGCATACCTGTATATACTAGGATTGTGATAGTTGAAACTAGATGCTTAATTAAACACCTTTGGACTAGGTTCTTTTCTCTAACTTCCTCTAACAATAGGTTGCTATCAATGAAGCAAGTCAAAGCATTCACACGGTGGAAGTAGAAAGGGAACTTGTCTACACACGCACACACACATACACACACATATATAACTCTAACAGACTCCCCCATCAAGAGTCACTGCATGTTATGGTAAAACTAATGTTGTTAAAGCCGGACTGGATAGTGAACTGGAAAATTTTCCGGTTTAGGTCCAACCGGATGATGTCATAATTACATATCAAATAAATAAATAAATATATACATAACTCATAACACATATTACCAATAATAAAATGCATAATAAGGTTTTATGGTCTCAATTTTCAAGTCTTATATCACTCTAAGTTGAGTATTCAAGTGATTGAGAAACAAAAAAAAATAAAAAAATAAAAAGATATGGCTAGTCTGACCGATTTTGTCTGGTTTTGACCGGTTCAATCTGGTCTAACCATGAATCCAGTTCTGGCATTGAACCATAATCGAAAAGGAGACCGGTTCACGGTCCGATCGACCGGTCCAGTCCAGTTCTGATATCATTGGGTAAAACCCTAACAGTCCAACTGTTAGCGTGAGTCTACACTGTTGCCGCTAATCACACTAACTCATCGTAAGGTGTGCATACCCACAATAAATGAATAATTAATGGTATTAGGCTTATAATGCTTGTCTAAAACCTGGATCATATAGTTAGCCCATTTTTCACAAACAAAACCACACAATTAATTGCAGCTCACATTAGAAAAAATTCCCACAAATCAAAGTTATCAATAAGCTACAAAATGATATCAAATGTCTTTATCAAGGTCGTCCTCGTCAATGTCTTCATCCTCATATCTATCATCTTCCTTATGTGTTGGTCGTGAAGGTTTAGGTTCCAAGTCCAATTGCTGCATAATTAGGTTAATCTTATCCTGATGCTAGTGGATCATGTTATGCTGCTAGTCAAGCATCCTTTGCTACTGTTTGATCATTCTCTCCTGTTGGTCAATCTTTTCACGCATCTCAAATACAACCTTGTCTTTTTGTTGTAACTTTGAAGTTAGAGCAGCAATGGCTGCCCTAAGGTTTTCAAGTTCTGAAGTTGAATAGTGCTCAAAGTCATGAGTGGGAGAGGATGGGATAAGAGTACCAATGTCCGCCCCCAAACTATATATGCATGCCCTTTTTTGTTGACACCTCCAATAACCTCCAAGTATATGTTGTTGTTGGACTAACAATTGGACCCATTGCCTGCTGGCGTTTGGGAGTTCCTCTCTTCCACACGCCTCTCGTACTTCTCCTGCAAAAAGGAAGTTTACTTTGGTTGGAGTAAAAACTTAGTTATGTAACATTGCGTAATGAAATTCAAACTTTTACTTACAACAATGCCTTGTGCTTTTTGTGAGATCCACTGATTTAGATTCCCCTTCAGCGAGTGAAGGCGCCAGAATAAATCATAAGTTGTTGGCAGACCATCACTTTGCTCTCTTTGAAAAGGTAAAAGGAAAGGCAAGGCAAGAGAGGTTAACTGAAATAAATGACAATTCTAGTATAAATTACTTGTCAATCTCTTTATATGTTCGGGTGCTAAAATTGAGCCTTTAGAGTGTAGTGACACTCTCATATCATATTTTCTATTGCCATTATTTTTCTTCGACTTTTCCATTTATCCAGGCACTTTCCATAAAGTGTCCAACCTATCCCTAATATGTGTAGGGATCCATTTACCATGATCCGCTTCATTGCGAACCTTGTTCATTGCATTCTTTAATGAGTTAGATCATTTATGGTTGTAGCACTTTATGATCATCATCATAAGGCAGCCACTTATACTTTCTCTACAATAAATAAAATACTAATTAGTATATTAGCAGTAATCTAAAATGTAAAACATGCAAGCTAAGCGTTGGCTATACACATTACCCCAAATTTTGCAAATCACATGTCTTTAGCTGGTGGATGATAATTATTTGGCAAGTATACCAAATCGCACAAGTAATAAAGTGATGAGTAAATTATCGTCTCCACAGGGAATTGTGTTGTCAAGTACCAAATTACTAATTTAGATACTATTTAAACGATGCAAATTAATGAAGAAAATTAAAAAAAAAAACTAAAATTTTAACTATGTTAAATGAGGTTGAGCAAACAAAGAGCGAGATGCTAGAGATCCGATTTCACTTGATTTTCCGATTATTTGGATTCTTTCTTAATTTAAATTCAAATTCAAGAATTGATGGTAGGATATCTAATTTAATTAAAACCCAATTCTTTGGTAGATTAATTCTCTTCAACTATCTAGAATTAACTAATTCCTTAGTCTAATTCCAAATAGAACAAGGCATGAATGAACAAAATCCCAAGTAATACCACACAACCAACAATATCTATTCCTAGATTATTGCTTAATCATGGTGTTTATCTCAAGAAGCAACATCACACATGAATTTCCCAATCCCATGCATGACCATCAATTCAATTTATGGTTGATCAAGTCATAAAAGCATTAAGAATAGAGATGAACACTCAATCATGAAAGAAAACTTAAATTAAGAATTATAAATCCAAATAAATCATCCATTCAAGTTACATCATCACTCTAGCTAGGAAGAGTTTAGAAAAACATCAAGAAATAGGAAAACAAAAGATAGGAAATTGTAAACTCCATTGAATCCAAGACAATAAGAATATGAAGATCTTGAATCCTTACTCTTTGATGATCTCCTTAGCTCTCCTAGGGCTGGAAGCCCTCTCCCCCAAAGCCTCCTCAGGCCTCCTTTAGCCTCCTTTCTTCTATGGTAGAATAAGTCCTTTTATAAGATTTAGAAAATCATCAAGCAATTGAATGTTGCTGCCGCTTTTCTTCATAACAGGCGTTAACTTGGGCTGGACGTATCTTATCAAATCTGGTCGAATCAGTGATAGTGGTCAACATAATATTCGTAGATCTTTTTCTTAACTCTCCATATCCACCAAAATCATGTCATTTGAACTTCTGGAGTGAAAGTTATGCCCAAATTATTACAAAAGATTTGACAGCAAAAGTTTCCTTGATTTGCCTTTAATTAAGTTTCCTTGATTTGCCTTTAATTAAGTTTCCTTGTTTCCTTGAATAGCCTTTGATTGAGTCTCCTTGATTAGCATCCCTTGATGATTCTTTGCACAAATTACCATAATTGCAGTAGATTTGTTCAAAGATCAACTTTCCTAAAATAAATAGCAAATAAACATCAATTAGGAGATAAAATCCCACAAAATCATATGATAAAGATAGGAAATATAAGTACTGACTAAGACTCATCAGTGGATCCATCTTTTTTAGTTCCTCCAAGTCCCTTAAACTTGGACTTTATAATCCCAATGATATATAGTTTTTGGTGGTCCCGCAGGAGGTTCAGACCTATAAATAAAGCAAACACAATGAAAATAAACATATGAAAACTATATAAAGAAAATTGAAACTTCTATATAAATGTACTTACGTCAACTTTGGCCTTAGCTTAATCCATATATGGCCGTCAACATCTCTATCCCCAGGTATAATATTTGTAGGTGACGACGGTGCAATAGACGTGTGGGGATGTGAAGATGGGGTAGCTGAAGACATATGAGGATTTGAAGATGGGTTGGATGTATCGGACATGTAATGTGGAGATAGGGTATCAGATGTAGTGTAAAGATGTGGAGATGTGATAGATGAATGTGTGTAAGGATGTGGAGCGTTGTGTTTCGGGATAGGAAACTAAAAGCATATGCAACAGAAAACAAAAAAAAAATCCCTAACCTAGCCAAGCATCCATGCCAAAAATCCCAAACCGTGTTTAGGGAATTACCTCAATGAATGAACCATTGTCTCCATAGTTAGTCAGTCATGAGCATAGTAGGGTTGTCGTGCCTCTACGGTATCCACACGAATGGAGCGAAATCAGATTCTCCTCCACGCCGCTATGCTAGCTGCCAGGGGGTGCTCCTCTCACTCTCACTGTTTAGGATTAACGGCTAGGGTTTCTGAAATTGTTTCATATCTTTCTAGTCTATGTTCTCTGTTGTGGCTGCTGCATGTATATATCATATACAACTAGAGCAGTCGTCATCAGTGAGTCTAAGGAGTATTGATGTCCTTGCTTATAATTTGACCTTGGTCAAAATTATGTGCAGGACCATCCATTCAGTTGGTTCATTTAGTCTAATTATATGTCAAACCGGTTATCTAGGAGCCCAAGTCATAATTAGATTCTTAATTAAATTCATCTCATGAATATTAAATCCCAATTTTGATTCATTCAAAGTGTTGTGACCTTATAGGTTCCCATTACATTGATAGTAATACTAAAATCCTATTTTAGCAATACAAATAGTGAGCGGTATTTTGCAACACATCACGACTACTCAAGTAATAGGAATGTTAGTGATTCAAGATAACCTTTTTGTGAACAATGTTATTGTGTAATCTAGTCCCTTTGTCCAAACATCTCAATTGAACACAAGGCATGGAACGTGTCACCTTTGTAAAGTTCAATCTTTGGTTTCTTGATAACTGAGTAGACTTACTAAGACAAATGAGATCAATATCTCATATTGACTCATTTGAGCACAACCATGCATTTTAAAATCTCACTTAATCAAGGGGCCCGAAGATATTGCTTTTGTTAAGTAGGAGAGACAAATCATTTTTAGGTCACTCACATCCCTCCTTATGATTTGCAGAATATCCAATAACCATCTTTATAATCTCCTTGTTACATGGGATGTTTGACGAGATCAAGTCATAAAACTTTTCATGTAGGGAACTATAGTGCCTTCAAGTCAAATGACCACATACACCATTGTCACTGTGAGAACCGCTCATGAAACTCACATAATGATCCATAGAGCATTCTCATGGTGGGTCAATCCAGTATATTATTACTGTAATATATGCCAATGTGAAGACTTGATATCTCATATCCATGACCCGTAAGATATGGTCATCAGTCTACGCACATGCTAATCTCAATGCATCATTGTTGTTCTAATTCACAATAATACTTTATAAGGGACATTAAAGAATAATGTTCCGATTGTAGCCAATAGGATCTTACAAACAAGTCATGCACGTGATATCCCACGGCATAATACTTACTACTCTAATGACTTTATTATGTATGTTCAAATAAAACAAATAACATAATAAATGAAATGCATCATATAAAAAATAAACAACAAGATACAATGTAAACCAGGAAGGTAAATATCAATGTTTTAAAATCCGGTTGAACCGGAGAATCGGAAAGGAGAGCGGTTCAAGGTTCAATCGGTTCAATCGGTTAAACCGGCGGTTGAACCGGTATATATATATATATATATATATATATATATATATATATATATAAAACACAAATATACATTAATAAAGAGATCAATCAACAAGTCAAATTTCATACAAGTCCAATTTTCCATACCAAGTTCAAAATTCAAATTGTTCAATAGCAAGGAAACAAGCACACAACATAACAACAAATCCAAGTTACAAAGTTAAACTTTAAACTTTAAAGTAAAGTACAACAAATAAGATCTTCATAATAGTATATTAACAATCTAAGTTACAAATCATGGCTTCTCAAATTGAGGCGGAACTTGATTCAACCAAGCATGTGTATCATCACGATCAAAATAGCTTTCATCAATGTTATCATTCTCAATAGCAAATGATTGAAGATCAACTCCACCACTTGGGCTACTTCCATCAACTTGTTCTACATCATCACCTTAATATTATCAAAATAAATAACAATGAATAGCGAGGAAATAAAAACTTACAATTTATATGATGTAACGAAAGTCAAAATCAAAGTTGGTTTACACTAATTAAATTAGTAATTACTAACCTTTATCTAGATTTTCAGCATTATTTGGAATTGCTTGATCATCATAAAGCATATTCTCCAACTCATCATAATCAAGCAAAGGAGAATCATCTTCTTCCATAACCCAAAATTCATTTTCTTCTATGCTCTCATAGTCAATAGGATCAAAGCATCTCTTCTTGTTTATCACTCTTTGGGACATAATAACAATTCAAATATATAAATATTCTTTTAACAAAGATTCAAAGAGAATATATTAAAGTAAAAATTATTAAGATCACTTACTTATTTTGCAAACGCAAATTATAATGCACAAATACAAGGTCATTCAATCTATGATGCTCCAACCTATTCCTTTTTTTTGTGTGAATTTTTCAAAGACACTCCAATTTCTTTCACAACCAAATGAAGATGCAGTTTGGCTTAGGAGTTGTATTGCTAATTTTTTAACATTTGGAGCACTATAACCAAACATCCGCCACCATGCATCTATTACACACCACAATACATTTACAAATGTTAGCAATAGATATAGCAAAGAAGCATAAAATTGATTTAGTTAAAACTTAAAAGCTTAAATACTTACCAGGTTTCATAGTTTTGCAATTTTGAATAGCAATTGGACGACTAAATGAATCTAGCTTATTCAAATACAAACTAGCTTCTTGCACAAATTTGGTTTGATTAGAAGTAACTCTTGCCTCCACAATATCAAGAAAGCCTTTTGAAACCTCTGGCTTATTTGAGAATTCATTGCTAAAATAGAAAGCTGAATTCAAATAATAAGCAGCAGCATGAATCTTTTGACGGAGTTGTCTATCCCACCTTGCCTTGATAATCCTAGTATAAGGCTTGTATAAGGATTTTTTATTCATCAAGATGTTCTTAATAGCTTTCCTTGCCCTATACATGCCATCATATACATAGCCAATTGAAGGCCTCTCATCAGCATCAACAATTCTAAGTAAGCGAACAAATGGTGATACAATTCGAACAATAATGCCAACATCATTCCAAAACTTGTTGTTGATAACAACATCCATAACATCCTTTGCTTTTGGATCCTTAGAGTATCTAGAGTCTGTAAATGTTTTACTAGTCATCAATGCAATCAAGTCATGCCTATGATGAAGTAAACTTTTCAATGCAATGAATGTTGTTGCAAAACGTGTTGGCCCTGGACGTATTATTTCAGTCCATCATTCTCTTTTCCTTAACCAAGCTAATAGAAATGCATGATTGTAGATGAACTTAGTAACCAAAGATGCCCTCTTTGCTAGGCTACTAACATGTTCCATCTTTCCAATGTCTGCTAATATCAAGTTCAAACAATGTGCAGCACAAGGAGACCAAAAGATAGAGGGATACCTTTCATTAAGCTTTCTTCTTGCAGCTTTATAATTAGTCGCATTCTCGGTTACCAAATGAACAACATTAGTGGGTCCAACAAATTCAACCAACTCTTGGAATAAATTGCAAAGTGTTTCAGCATTTTTAACAATATCAGAAGCATCAACTGACCTAACAAAAGTTATCCCTCTTGGAGAATAGACAAGAAAATTGATGAGTTGTCTATTCTTTTGGTCTTGCCAACCATCGGCCATAATAGTACAACCAGTTTCTCCCCAAGTATTTCTACAAGCATCAACTAACAATTGAACTTCTTTCTTCATATCATGAAAAAAGCTTGGTTCTCATAGAATGATAATTTGGCCCTTTATAACCAGGACCAATTGCTGCAACAGCATCTAACATAGGTTGATAGTAAATTGAATTCAAGATATTTATTGGGAAGCAAGTATCAAAGAAGAACCTAGCAATAGCCAAATCAGCTCTATACACAGCTTCTTTACCTGCCAATGCCTTTTTAATTGATGGTTGAGCACCTGGAGTAGTTCTAGGGGCAAAGAAATTAGTGGCCCCACTTGCACTAGCCTTTCTTTTTCCCATTTGTTCTTTGACTTGAGATTGTGGAGTAGCTATCTCTTGCAATGAAGGTCCATCTCCATCAAATTGGATGGTACTAGGCCCATATATATTAGGATCTTCCCATTGATCTTGTACTTGTTTCTTTTCATTAATTATCTTTAAGTTTTCTTGCATTCGGAAACGAACATCGGGTGGCACATTGAGACAACTTTTTGAATCACCTTTTTGTCTGGCAAGGTGTTTTTTCATTCTATGTATCCCTCCACCTCTCAATATATGCCCACAATACAAACATACAATGATTGTTTGTTTTATTCCATTTACATCGATCTCTTGTTCATTACAATGCTCCCATGCAGGATCTAATTTTTTCCTAACACCTTGTGACTTTGAGGCAGCCATTGATGTAGATTGACTTGCAGATGAAGACATATTATCTACAATATAACAATTCAATTTCATATGTTTAATATCTCCAATTGCAAATTCAATAATGGAATAACCAATTCCATTTGAAACAATAATTAACAAAATCAGAATTTAAATTATTAAATCAAGACATTCTAATTTTATAACATAACTCACCCCATTAGGCATAACCCCAGAATTAGTCATCCATTCAAATAACATGAACCATTTTTCTTGAAGTATATACAAGACTGTAAGAATGGAAACTGACTGAATTTACTAATCTCCTGTCTCTGCCCCTCAACGTTACACAAAACAAAATAATTTAATCATCATCAGCATTCCCATGGTTTGCGCATGCTGTTATCATTGTGTTCCATGTGATCAATTTCTTTCATTTACCCAAAATCTAATCACATTACACTTAGCACAAATCCAATTTCTTTCATTTACCCAAGCTTAACACAGATGCATAACGGGAAAGGGGACAAAAAATTGGCAAGAAACAGAGAGCCCACCAGAAGGAAAGCCTCACCGTTCGCCGCCGTTGCTGCTGTGGAGGTGCAGCTCGTTCGCGCCGCCGCTGCGTGGAGGTGAGATCGCCTGCGCCGCCTCTACTGTTTCGTCGAGGTGTGAGCTCGCGCCGCCTGGCCTCTGCTGCGTCGTCGAGGTGAGCTCGTGCCGCCTCTGTTGTGCCGCCTCTGCTATGCCGTCGCTGCTCGATCGTGGAGGCGTGGAGTGGTGGACCGTGGAGGCGTTGAGCTTGAGCTTCAGAATTCAGATGCATCGAGCCTCTGTTGCAAAGTGAACCTAGGTTTTTCTTTTTTTTAATATTAATTAAAAATTAAAAATCTCAGTTTAAAGGAAAAATGTTGAACCGGCCGATTCACGGTTACCGGTTTTGAACCGGTTGAACCGATTTTTATGGAAAATCACTGGTTGAACCGCACAAGCGGTTTTGTGGTTGAACCAGGACCGGAAGTGTGTCCGGTCCACGGTCCAACCGGTCCGGTTGGACCGGTTTTTAAAACACTGGTAAATATACAACTGGCCTCTAAGGCATACACTAACAATCTCCCACTTGCACTAGAGTCAATCATACATATATCTAATCCCTAAAGACCTAGTGTGACCCTTGTGCTTACGATGAGCAAGAGGCTTTGTCAATGGATCAACAATTATCCTTTGTTGGTACTCTGTATATCTTCACATCTCCTCTGTCGACAATCTCTCGAATAAGATGGAAGGGCCTAAGTATATGTTTGGATCGCTTGTGCAATGGCCTCATTGTTGTCATAATAGAGGTCCACTACTCCGCAATGCTAAGAACAACGCCAAGTTTAGTTATGAACATCTTAATCCAAACAACCTCCTTTGTAGTGTTGGAGGCAACAATATACTCATCCTCTGTGGTAGAATCGGCTATTATCCCTTGCTTTGAACTTTTCGATCTTATAGCCCCACCATTTAGACAAAACACAAAACTTGATTGCGATACGGAGTTGTCCTTATCGAACGGGAAGCTAGCATCGATGTAACTCTTCCTCGGCTCCATATACCAAGAATGAATCCTTTTGCCCATCTCAAATAATTAAGAATGCTCTTGGCAGGTATCCAGTGACTCTCATCGGGATCTGACTAGTATCAAGGTCTATACTTGGTTAACATACATGGATTCCATCTCAAATCTCATGGCCTCAAGCCATTTCTTATAGTTTAGGCCTGTTATGGCTTCCTCATAAGTCTCAGGCTCATTTTGATCCAAGAGCAATACATCACCGTGTTGAGTTACAAGAAATCCATATCTCTTTGGTTGATGACATATCCTACTATACTTACGTGGGCCTTGTGCCACGTGAGCATATGGTTGTTCCACAATGCTTTGTGGAGCCTACTCCCTTTCCACCATTGGTTCCTTGCTACTTTGTGGACTTTGAATTACTTCAAGGTCTATTTTTCTCCCACCAGTTCCTTTGGAGATGAACTCTCTCTCTAAGAACACAGTAGTCCATGTGACAAACATTTTGCCTTCGGCAGGATGATAGAAATAGTATCCCTTCGTTTCCTTGGGAGACCCCACAAAGAAGCATTTATCAAATTTGAGACAAAGTTTATTGGAGACTTGGCGTCTTACATAAGCCTCATAACCCAAAATCTTCATAAAAGACACACTGGGACACCTCCCTGTCCATATCTCGTATGATGTCTTTTGAACCGTTTTAGATGAAAGTTAGGCATGAAAGCAACTATCAATAGAGCATTGATCAATCAATTTAAGACACTTATGGTAGCTTTGTACTAAGCTTTATTAGATGTTTGTTGTGCCCAATATTAGTATTTTAGATGAGTTTAATGTTGTTGGGCCTCATTGGGATTTAATGCAAAATATGAATAATTCATGGATTTTGATGCATTTTGACATTTCCTCCTTAGTTAGGCCATAACTTAGGACTCGGTGATCTATTTGAGGTGTTCTTGGTGTCTTTGGAAAGCTAAGACAAGGCTCTACAAGTTTCATGAAGAACTCAAGAGCTGGATCAGACTTCTAAGGGTCCAAAATATCCTTGCAATGCAGAGTGGGTTTACTGTCACGGAAATCTGGGCAGTGTGCACATATTGGACTATATAGTGGGCTATAGGCCTCCTCTTGGGCTGAAAATTGGTCATTGGAAAGATAAGACCCATATCTTCAACTTCACTGAAGACTATTTAGTCCATAGATGTCGTTATAGACATGATTACGAAGCTACAAGTTGGTTTGAATTTGGAAACACGTTCTGCCAACCTAACTTGAGGTAGGTGCAGTGCTTTTGGCATATCTGGAGTTCTGAAAGTCCAAATGGCATGATTCCAACGCCAAAATTTCAAGGAGACAATGGCTACAATTTTCATGAGACCTCCAAGCCAAAATGCACCGTCTAGGTCATGAAAATCAAGCTGGAATTCAGATAAGAGTTGCTGACTAAAAGCCACCAACCATACACCAACCCACCTACCATGCACCAACCCACCAACCATGCATCAAGCCTCCATATTTGACAATTTCCATGTTTTTACAGCTTGCATTCAGATTATTTTCAATTACAAATTGGCTTCTAGGATTAGTATAAATAAAGCCAATCTCTTTGTATTATACATCATTGAATTTTAAGTAAGTTTGAAGAAAGTTTGAGTATTTGTAAGAGTTTTCTTTATCTTCTTCTCCATTCTCTTTAGAATTTCGTTTTTGTTCTTTTATTTCTGAGGTCTTTCTTCCCATCTATAGAAGGCTAGGCTCTTATAATCAATCCAAGGGATTAGCCATCTTGATGTTTAATTTGGAGATCTTGATTCGCTTGTTCATATTGCTTAATTGTTATTCAAGTTTCTCTTCTTCCTCTTTTGATTTTTATCTAAATTAAATTGCTTAATTTGATTTAGATGTTGATGTGATAATAGCTTTATTATCATGCATTCAAAGAGGATCACAAAGACTAAACAATATATCAAAGTTTTTTGATGGATTGTTTAGCTTGGTTAAATTCTAGATCTTAAGTTAATCTATGTTTGGATGGTGCTTACTTTATCTAACCTTGGTTAATTAAATCCTATATGCTTATCTAGTAGATAATTCTTGGATCATGTTGAGGCGTCTTTGATATGATCTAAGGCCAAGAATATGGTTAGCAATTAAGTGAATTCCTTATGATCAATGATGAATTAAACTCAAGATCGGTAAATTTCCTTGGATTGATTAATTTGTTAATTACTTTCCTTTAATTCAACTAATGTATTATCTTTTCAAATCATCAAAACCCCTTTTTAATTATCTTGATCTGATTAAATCTTTGTTCTTTTTGGATCCTTGAGAGACGATTCGGTTCATTCTCTATACTACAAATTTGTTTGTGAACCGGTAAATTTTATTTATTTGACGGGTCTCGACAACCTCTTGTCAAGCATGTCCCCAGAATGAGTTTGGAAGGTCTGGATAACTCATCATGGATCAGACCATGTCTAACAAGGTCCTATTTCTCCTCTCAGAAACATCATTCCATTGTGGTGTACCAAAGGGAGTGAGTTGGGATGTTATCCCATACTCTTTTAGATGGTCATCAAATTCTTGGCTTAAATACTCACCACCTCAATCTGATAGAATGATTTTAATATTCTTACTAAGCTGGTTTTGTACTTCATTCTTGAGTTCTTTGAACTTTTCAAATGATTCTGATTTGTGTTTCATTAGATACACAAACCCATATCTACTGAAATCATCAGCAAATGTAATGAAGTACTAAAAAACTCATATGGCTTGTGTGTTGAAAGGTTTACAAACATCGCTATGTATGAGGCCTAAAAGATCACTAGCCCTTTCACCCCTTCCAGTGAATGGGGCCTTAGTCATCTTGCCTAATAGACAAGGTTCACATACCTCATATGATTCATAATCAAATGAGTCCAAAAATCCATCTTGATGTAGTTTGGATATGCGACTCTCATTTATGTGGCCTAGACGACAATGTCAAAGATAAGTTGGGTTCATATCATTGTTTTTGAACCTCTTAGTATTTACTTTATAGATGGGTATATCGAGGTCGAGAACAAAAAGCTCATTACACAATTAGGCACTACCATAAAAGATATCATCTAATAAATAAAACAACATTTGTCCTTTATTAGAAATGAAAAACTTTTCTTGTCCAAACACGAAACAGAAATAATATTCCTACTAATGGCAGGCACAAAATAAAAGTTTTCTAACTTAATAATAAGTCCAGTGGGCAAATATAAACAATAAGTTCTTATTCCTACGCAACAGCTCTGGCTCCATTGCTGACTCGTAGGTCTATTTCGCCCTTAGCCAATGTCCTACTCCTTTATAGATCCTGCTCATTTACACAAATGTGACATCCATATCCAGTATCTAATACCCAAGATGAAGAAGTAGATAAATTGATTTATATAACAAAAATACCTAAAGTGGAAGTCTTACTTCTCATTTTCTTCTTTAGCTCCTCTAAGTATTTATCACAGTTTCTGTTCCAATGTCCAGTATGACTACTGTGGAAGCAAGTACTTTCCTTGGTCATCCCACCATTAGGTTTCAAGGTAGAAATGCTGGGCTTGGAATCGACATTGCCCTTGCCCTTCCACTTGTCCTTGGGTTTCTTTGCCATGGTTTTGCCATTGCCTTTACCTTTGGCCTATTAGGCCATCATAACAGTCTTCCCTTGATAATATTATGGTCAGCAGTTCTCAACATGCTTAGCAGCTCTGGTAAAGGTTTGTTAATCTCATTCATGTTGTAATTTATGATGAATTAACTATAATTCTCCGACAACAATTGTAGGACTAAGTCAGTGGCCAACTCTTGACCCAAAAGGAAGCCTAGCCTCTCATGGTTCTCTATGTACCCAATCATTTTGAGCACATGAGTTCCAACAGGGCTTCCTTATGCCAATTTGCACTTAAACAAAGCCTTTAGGGCTTCATACCTATCATGCCAACTTGCTTTTGATAGAGCCTCTTGAGGTGTATAATCATATCATAAGCATCCATATTCTCATGTTGCTTCTGAAGCTCAAAGTTCATGGTAGCTACCATAAGACAACCGACGTCTAGGGTGTCATCTTGATGCTTCTTGTGAGCATCCCTTTCAGAGCGAGGGGCACTTGCAGCAGGTGGCTTAGGAATAGGCTACTCTAGAACATACAAATTTTTCTCGTATTGAGGACTATCTTCAGATCCTATACCATTCTAGGAAATTTTCCCTTGACAGTGTATTGATCAATCAATTTGAGACACTTATGTTAGCTTTGTATTAGGCATTATTAGATGTTTATTATGCCCAATATTAGTATTTTAAATGAGTTTAATGTTGTTGGGCTTCATTGGGCTTTAATGTAAATATTGGATAATTTTCGGATTTTGATGCATTTTGACCTTTCTTCCTTGGTTAGGCCATAACTTGGGACTCGGTGATCCAATTGAGGTGATCTTGGTGTCTTTGGAAAGCTAAGACAAGGATCTACAAGTTTCATGAAGAACTCAAGAGCTGGATCGGACTTCTAAGGGCCCAAAATAGCCTTGCAATACAGAGTGAGTTTGCTGTCACGGAACCATCTGGGCAGTATGCACATATTGGACTATATAGTGGGTTATAGGCATCCTCTTGGGCTGAAACTTGGTCATTTGAAAGATAAGACCCATATCTCCAACTTCACTGAAGACCATTTTGTCAATAGATGTCGTTTTAGGCATGCTTCTGAAGCTACAAGTTGGTCTGAATTTGGAAACATGTTCTTCCAACCTAACTTGAGGTAGGTGCAGTGTTTTTGGCATATCTGGAGTTCTAAAAGTCCAAATGACATGATTCAAATTGGAGATTTTCAAGGAGACAACTGGCTACAACTTTCATGAAGACATCCAAGCCAAAATGCCCCGTCTAGGTGATGAAAATGAAGCCAGAAGTCAGATAAGAATTGTTGACTAAAAGCCACCAACCATACACCAACCCACCTACTATGCACCAACCCACCTACCATGCATCAAGCTTCCATATTTGACAATTTTCTTGTTTTTATAGCTTGTATTCAGATTATGTACATGTACAAATTGGCTTCTAGGATTAGTATAAATAGAGCCAATCTCTTTGTATTATCATAGATTTCAAATTTGAAGTAAGTTAGAATTCAATTTTGTAGTAAGTTTGAGTATTTGTTAAATTTCTTTCTCTTCTTCACCCTTCTCTTTAGAATTTCATTTTTGTTCTTTATTTTCTAAGTTCTTCCTTCCCATCCATGGAAGGCTAGGCTCTTATAATCAATCCAATGGATTAACCGTCTTGATGTTTAATTTGGAGATCTTGTTTTGCTAGTTCATATTGCTTAATTGTTATTCAAGTTTCTCTTCTTCCTCTTTTGATTTCTATCTAGATTGAATTGCTTAATTTGATTTAGATGTTAATGTGATAATAGCTTTATTGTCATGTATTCAAAGAGGATCACAAAGAATAAACAATTTATTAAAGCTTTTTGATGGATTGTTTAGCTTGGTTAAATTCTGGATCTTAAATTAATCTATGTATGGATGGTGCTTACTTTATCTAACCTTAGTTAATTAAATTCTAGATGCTTATCTAGTAGAGGATTCTTGGATTATGCTGAGGCTTCTTGATGAGATCTAAGGCCAAGAACACGGTTAGCAATTAAGTGAATTTGATCAATCAATTTCAGACACTTATGTTAGCTTTGTATTAGGCTTTATTAGATGTTTATTGTGCCCAATATTAGTATTTTAGATGAGTTTAATGTTGTTGGGCTTCATTGGGTTTTAATGTAAATATTGGATAATTTTTGAATTTTGATGCATTTTGACCTTTCTTCCTTGGTTAGGCCATAACTTGGGACTCGGTGATCCAATTGAGGTGATCTTGGTGTCTTTGGAAATCTAAGACAATTCTCTACAAGTTTCATGAAGAACTCAAGAGCTGGATCAGACTTCTAAGGGTCCAAAACATCCCTGCAATGCAGAGTGGGTTTGCTGTCAGGAAAATCTGGGCAATGTGCACATATTGGACTACATAGTGAGTTATAGGCCTCCTCTTGGGCTGAAACTTGGTCATTTGAAAGATAAGACTCATATCTCCAACTTCACTGAAGACCATTTTGTCAATAGATGTCGTTTTAGGCATGCTTCTGAAGCTACAAGTTGGTTTGAATTTGGAAACACGTTCTTCCAACCTAACTTGAGGTAGGTGCAGTGTTTTTGGCATTTCTGGAGTTCTAAAAGTCCAAATGACATGATTCAAATTGGAGATTTTCAAGGAGACAACTGGCTACAACTTTCATGAAGACATCCAAGCCAAAATGCACCGTCTAGGTGATGAATTTGAAGCCTGAAATCGGATAAGAGTTGTTGACTAAAAGCCACCAACCATACACCAACCCACCTACCATGCACCAACCCACCTACCATGCATCAAGCTTCCATTTTTGACAATTTTCATATTCTTATAGCTTGTATTCAGATTATGTACATGTACAAATTGGCTTCTAGGATTAGTATAAATAGACCCAACCTCTTTGTATTAGGAGAATTCAATTTTAAGTAAGTTTCAAGAAAGTTTGAGTATTTGTTAGAGTTTTCTTTCTCTTATTCATTTTCTTTAGAATTTTGTTTTTGTTATTTTATTTCTGAGTTCTTCCTTCCCATCCATGGAAGGCTAGGCTCTCATAATCAATCCAAGGGATTAACCGTCTTGATGTTTAATTTGGAGATCTTGTTTTGTTTGTTCATATTGCTTAATTGTTATTCAAGTTTCTCTTCTTCCTCTTTTAATTTTGATCTAGATTGAATTGCTTAATTTGATTTGGATGTTTATGTGATAATAGCTTTATTATCATGTATTCAAGAGGATCACATAGAATAAACAATTCATTAAAGCTTTTTGATGGATTGTTTAGCTTGGTTAAATTCTTGATCTTAAGTTAATCTATGTTTGGATGGTGCTTACTTTATCTAACCTTGGTTAATTAAATCCTAGATGCTTATCTAGTAGAGGATTCTTGGATCATGTTGAGGCATCTTGATATGATCTAAGGCCAAGAACACAGTTAGCAATTAAGTGAATTCCTTGTGATCAATGATGAGTTAAACTCAAGATCGGTAAATTTCCTTGGATTGGTTGTTTCTTTAGATTTGTTTTCAACTTTAAGTCTTGTATTTTTATCAATATTGTTAATCAACAACAAAACCCCCCATTTTAATTATCTTGATCTGGTTAAATCTTTGTTCTTTTTGGATCCTTGAGAGACGATTCGGTTCATACTCTATACTGCAAATTAGTTTGCGAACCGGTAAATTTTATTTATTTGACGGGGTCTCGACAACCTCCTCTCAAATTTGGCGCCTTTGCCGGGGATCCAAAGGCATCTATTTGATCATTTCATCTAACTCTAACAATTGTGTTTGTTTTGTTTTTGAAGCATTTTCAAGTGGAATTCGGCTGAAATTGGGTAAAGGGCATTCTGTCAAGATTTTGGTTCGGTAACGTATCTCTGATTAATCTAAATTTTGGTAGACTAATGAAAATCGTGATTTTGAGAAAGGCTCACTACTTGTAGTGAGGTCACCCTTATTTTTGCCAAATTCCATCGTTTAGACCACTTTTTCAATTGTTTAAGATTTTTTATTATTCTGTTAGATAGAATTTTTATGTAGATTTCACACTGTGGTAGTCCCATAATTTTTTAAAATATGTAGATATGTTTTATGTAATTATTTTGTGTGTATATTTAGACTTGTTTTTGTGATTTTGCGTTTGATCACTAATTTGATGGAGCATAAACTTGATGAGTTGGCTTATCTGGTGGGGCAGTTGGCAGTGGAACAACATCAGTTACATGTGCAAGAACCTGCAAGATTTTGTAGTATATGTGTATTTCTTGGTGAACCAAAATACCAACAGCTTGGATATGATCCCTATTCTACAACATATAACCATGATTGGGGAGATCATCCTTGGTTCGAACCTTATGTTGAACCAATCAGTCTATACCAAAGAAATTTATGCAAAGAACAAAGAAGAAGCCTCAATAAGCATGGAATCTGAGCCTACACTAGAGGATTTGGTGAAACAATTTGCTCAGAACAACATCCAATTCAAGCAGAGAACAGAAGCCATAGTACAAAACGTGAAGACCCAAGTTGGTCAACTTACATCTTCATTGAGTCAGTTGAGCAAGCAACAGATGCAGAAATCTGATTCTGCAAAACATGAGATCATTGATGAGAAAAAACCAATTGATGATTTGTGTGATGAATTTGCTAGTTTTACTGATTTTGATGATTCTGTTTGTTGTACTGGTTGTGATGGTGATATGTTGTGTAGTGCATGTGCTGAGATTGCTACCTTTTTGAGACATGATGAATCTTTTTCAGCAGATTATGCAGCAACTCAATCTGCAGAAGTAGTGAAGCCACCAAAATTTGAGTCCATTGTGGCTAAAAACCTCCTTACTGATGAGGAGGAGAGGTTGCTACCCATTTTGAGGGAGAATCTAAGAGCATGCACACTTGCAGACATTCCAAGCATTAGCCATTCCATTTGCATGCGTAGGATTTTACTCGAAGATGGAGCTAAACCAGTAAAGCAACCCTGGAAAATACTAAACACTTTGATTTTGGATGTGGTGATCCATTACACTGGCTATGGTGTGGCTGCTGGAACGTTAATTCTTTTGCTATCCATAGGGAGTTTTCTTTCCACACTTTTATTTCATTTTTCTAGTTGTTGTTTTTCTTTTGTTTTTACAGTTTTGCTATTGTTTTTAATTTTGTTTTTGCTTTTATTTGACTGTTACAATTTACTATTTTCTGTTGTTGTTGTTTCTGCTGTTTGTGTTGTTTGTTTCTATTTCTGCTTCTGTTTTGCTGTACTGCTGATGTTTGTCTTTTATTACTTATTTTTGTTTTTTTTTCTGTTTCTGTTTTTATTTTTTGTTTTGTCTGTTGTGTTTATTTTCTGTTTTCTATATAAATCTTTGTTGAAAAAAAAAAAGGCACGTTTAAGGTCAATGGGCCAGAAATTGAATCATTATTGAGGAGGACCCATGGATCGTGCAAAATCTTCAATCACGCTGGCTAAAGACATTAAAAGTAGCGCTTCTTGGGAGGCAACCCAAGTTTTCTAACTTTTTCATTTTTTCAAACTTTGACTTATTTGCATTCACAGGAATCAAGACAGAAAATCGGTGCCGAGTAAGAAAATCTATTAGAGTTTGATTTTTTTGTCTTAAATTTTGTTTGTTTTTTATTGACAGATGATTTTTCACCGGTTAAATGGTGGATAACGGTACTCCGTGAAATTTTTTTTCGGTCCTTTCAGTTACCCATAAACACTGAAATCTGTATAAAATTTTACTAATTTTTTTTCCCTTTTTCTTTCTTTATTTCGACATGGATAATCAACTTGTTAACCTCCGCAAGCAATTCCCTTCTCTTCCTCAAAATGCTTTAACTAACATTTATTGTGCAAGGTTTGAGAGATTAAGGATGCTTATGCACAAAGGCATCCCTGCGGATATACGCTGGTTAATCGAAGCAAAGGTCCGACTCAGAGGTGAATTTTCTGACACTCTTGTTTCATATATGCCAGGGCTAGGCAAAAGTTCATATGCAAAGAAGAGAAGAGCAAAAAGGTTACGGGTCTGCTATAAATGTGCAAGATGGACCTGTAACACAAAATGCAAATCAATTGGAATGACGTCTATAAACCGAGATGATAAAATTAACTTCATAAAGGATGGCATGAGTAAGGAGTCTTTAGATAACATTCTATTGACTCTTGAAACGCATCCTAGTGGAGATGTGCAGAGAGTACTTCTCGATTTATGGCCAATATTCCAAGATGAACATGAGCGTTATAGTCTCGGGAATCTGACTCAAAAAGACCCTGTTTGCCAATTTTTAAGAAAATTGGATGGGAAGCCGACCATCGGCCCATAGAGAGCATTCAAGCCGTTACTAGACGTAAAACCAGAGGAAAATGTGAGCCACAATCACAGCTCTTGTAAGTATTGTTTTTTTATTTTTTTATTTTTCTTTTCTTTCTTCTTGTTTATTAAAAAAATCAAAAAAAAATTCAAAAAAAAAAAAATCAAAAGTAGCCGTATGCTTTTGAAATATGCGTTGCATATTTTCAAACTTCTTCTGATACATATAGATTAGCCTTTTATCTTTGTCATATAGCTATTATCATTTCTGTGCTTATTTTTCAAACTTATCTGACACGCAGATCTATCCCTCCTTTATAGGTGTAATTATTACCTTTGAGTTTTGATGCCTTTAAATGTTACACTTTGCTCTCTTCAGATCATTGATAAGGTGAGAGTACAAAAAAACAAAGAAAAAAAAAGAGAAAATGGAAGTCACTTCAGTTCATTTGATCAAGAGTGTTTGTGTCTTTTGTGGATCTAATCCTGGGAAAGATAAAGAGTTTGTAAATATTGCACACCATCTTGGTCGAGTGCTAGCTGAGAGAGAAATCCATTTAGTTTACGGAGGAGGTAGTCTTGGGTTAATGGGTTGTGTAGCAACTGCTGCACATTTAGGAGGTGGCAAAGTCCTTGGTGTCATTCCCAGTCCTTTATCTATCAGCAAGCCCATTGGAAAAACATTAGGGGATGAAGTAATGGTATTTTGCATGCACCAACGCATGAACATTATGATAGCAAATGCTGATGCCTTTATTGCTCTACCTGGTGGTTTTGGAACTTTGGAAGAGCTCTTTCAAATTATATCTTGGTCACAGCAGAACTTTCACCAAAAACCCATAGGTATATTAAATGTTAATGGTTTTTATGACAGTTTGTTTCGTTTTCTTGATCATGCTGTAGAAAAAGGGTTCATCTCACAAGCGACACGTCAAAGTCTTGTAACTGCTGCAACTCCTGAACAATTGCTCGATCTACTAAACGAATTTGTTCCACAACGTGATCCAGCAATGGCTCCACTGAATTGGGAACAAGGCAGCAGCAGCAAAAAGCCAAAACTTGATTTGACTTTGTCTTTGTGAATTTTTGTTTTCTTTTATGGTTTTAGTTTTTTGTAATTTTGTTTTTATTTCAGGCTTGATTTGCAGTATTCTGGTAAGATCTTCTACACTCTACCTATCTTTCTTTTGACATTGGGGACAATGTCTTAAATTAGTTGGGGGGAGGTATAGTTGACAATACCATGTACATAGTTTAGTTAAAAATAAAAAAAATATAACCAGCTAATCTTTATTGTTACTAGCTTATTAGATATATGATGGCAGAGTAAGGAGTAGTTTTGCTCTTGAGACGCATCTTAACTTGCATTTCATAGTATGTTTTAAATTATTTTGTTCTTGCATATTAAAAAAAATAAAAAAAAAATTTCATTTTGATCTTTTCAATTAATTTTGATACAAGCATGTGTTGAATCTGAGCTTAATTGATGATAAAAGTATGCAAAACAGTTTATAGTTGAATCATTTTCATGATATACATGTGTATATGATTGTGAATATTAGGAAGAAGGCATGGTTGAATTGAGTGAATGTTCCATACCTTTGTGAGTTTTGGGCTTTTCCAAGTTTGATACTTACACTTGGTTATTTTCTTTCATGAGTGATGTCAATTATGAATTTATTTTCTAGAACTTGCATTGAATCGATTTGAGATTACATTGGTCTGTATGTTGCATAAAAATGACAGAGGCATTTTTTTCTTGACTTAGCTGCTTGGGCCAAATAAACCTACCTTGCATTTATCCAAATATTAACTCCCTCTGAGCCTATTTGCCTATTCTTTATTCTTAGCTCATTACAAGCTTTGAGTGAAAAACCATGTTTTACCTTACCTTAGGGAATGGGAGAGCATTGATTTTCTTATTGGAGAAGTTCTTTTGCTTGCAGTGATTTAAGTGTGGGGGAATTGGTGTGCTGATACGAAATGCTTGGTACAAAAAAAAAACAAAAAAAAAGAAAGAAAAAAGAAAAAAAAAAGAAAAAAAAGAAAAGAATAGAAAAATGAAGGAATGTGTGAAGAGAATGAGCATTTTATGGTTTTGGGTAAAAATTTTATTCTTTCTACTTGAGTTACTCCTCAATGCTCTTTTATTCTCTTTAGTTTAACCTGCTGTTATCCATATTGTTCCCTTCCTTCACCTTATAAGTTCCATTACAACCTTTTTGAAATACCTCTTGATTTTTGCAATTTATTTGATCTAAGTAGTGGAGAATTGATGTATATGCAAGCTTATGGTAAAATACTTTCATAATTTGACTGAGTTGAGCGTAAACAGTTAACCTAAACACCTTGTGTGATTTGAGTGTCACTTGTGAAGAATTTTACTCAATCTGAACATGCCTATTTCTAATTAAAGCATGATTATGCTATACTTTATTCTCAATTGATTTGATTCAACTATTCTTTGTTAAGCATACTTGACTTATTAATTATGATTTATATTTGATACAATGCTTGTATTTAAAAATTAGTTGAATTGATTAAATAAAATATTACATGTTTGTGGGTATCATCCAGGTAAATCCTCACGAGACTATAACTCGTCCACTAGGGACACCTAGGGGTTTAAAGGCTTGTGGCACATGCTAAGTGCCATCGTGTTTTCCTACGAAAATGGATTAGATTAGGTATAATAAGTTTTTTATGTTTTTAGTTTAATAATATGATGTTTCTTGTTTTTCTTTAGTTTTGTTCTTATGTGTTTTGCCCAGGAGTGCAAAAGCTTAAGTGTGGGGGAATTTGATCAATCAATTTGAGACACTTATGTTAGCTTTGTATTAGGCTTTATTAGATGTTTATTGTGCCCAATATTAGTATTTTAGATGAGTTTAATGTTGTTGGGCTTCATTGGGTTTTAATGTAAATATTGGATAATTTTCGGATTTTGATGCATTTTGACCTTTCTTCCTTGGTTAGGCCATAACTTGGGACTCGGTGATCCAATTGAGGTGATCTTGGTGTCTTTGGAAAGCTAAGACAATTCTCTACAAGTTTCATGAAGAACTCAAGAGCTGGATCAGACTTCTAAGGGTCCAAAACATCCCTGCAATGCAGAGTGGGTTTGCTGTCAGGAAAATCTGGGCAGTGTGCACATATTGGACTACATAGTGAGTTATAGGCCTCCTCTTGGGCTGAAACTTGGTCATTTGAAAGATAAGACCCATATCTCCAACTTCACTGAAGACCATTTTGTCAATAGATGTCGTTTTAGGCATGCTTCTGAAGCTACAAGTTGGTTTGAATTTGGAAACACGTTCTTCCAACCTAACTTGAGGTAGGTGCAGTGTTTTTGGCATTTCTGGAGTTCTAAAAGTCCAAATGACATGATTCAAATTGGAGATTTTCAAGGAGACAACTGGCTACAACTTTCATGAAGACATCCAAGCCAAAATGCACCGTCTAGGTGATGAATTTGAAGCCTGAAATCGGATAAGAGTTGTTGACTAAAAGCCACCAACCATACACCAACCCACCTACCATGCACCAACCCACCTACCATGCATCAAGCTTCCATTTTTGACAATTTTCATATTCTTATAGCTTGTATTCAGATTATGTACATGTACAAATTGGCTTCTAGGATTAGTATAAATAGACCCAACCTCTTTGTATTAGGAGAATTCAATTTTAAGTAAGTTTCAAGAAAGTTTGAGTATTTGTTAGAGTTTTCTTTCTCTTATTCATTTTCTTTAGAATTTTGTTTTTGTTATTTTATTTCTGAGTTCTTCCTTCCCATCCATGGAAGGCTAGGCTCTCATAATCAATCCAAGGGATTAACCGTCTTGATGTTTAATTTGGAGATCTTGTTTTGTTTGTTCATATTGCTTAATTGTTATTCAAGTTTCTCTTCTTCCTCTTTTAATTTTGATCTAGATTGAATTGCTTAATTTGATTTGGATGTTTATGTGATAATAGCTTTATTATCATGTATTCAAGAGATCACATAGAATAAACAATTCATTAAAGCTTTTTGATGGATTGTTTAGCTTGGTTAAATTCTTGATCTTAAGTTAATCTATGTTTGGATGGTGCTTACTTTATCTAACCTTGGTTAATTAAATCCTAGATGCTTATCTAGTAGAGGATTCTTGGATCATGTTGAGGCATCTTGATATGATCTAAGGCCAAGAACACGGTTAGCAATTAAGTGAATTCCTTGTGATCAATGATGAGTTAAACTCAAGATCGGTAAATTTCCTTGGATTGGTTGTTTCTTTAGATTTGTTTTCAACTTTAAGTCTTGTATTTTTATCAATATTGTTAATCAACAACAAAACCCCCCATTTTAATTATCTTGATCTGGTTAAATCTTTGTTCTTTTTGGATCCTTGAGAGACGATTCGGTTCATACTCTATACTGCAAATTAGTTTGCGAACCGGTAAATTTTATTTATTTGACGGGGTCTCAACAACCTCCTCTCAGAATTCCTTGTGATCAATGATGAGTTAAACTCAAGATCGGTAAAATTTCCTTGGATTGGTTGTTTCTTTAGATTTGTTTTCAACTTTGAGTCTTGTATATTTATCAATATTGTTAATCAACAACAAAACCCCCCATTTTAATTATCTTGATCTGATTAAATATTTATTCTTTTTGGATCCTTGAGAGACGATTCGGTTCATGCTCTATACTACAAATTATTTTGTGAACCGGTAATTTTATTTATTTGACGAGGTCTCGACAACCTCTTGTCAAATTTGGCGCCGTTGCCGGGGATCCAAAGGCAACTATTTGATCATTTCATCTAACTCTAACAATTGTGTTTGTTTTTTTTTAAGCATTTTCAAGTGGAATTCGGCTGAAATTGGGTAAAGGGCATTCTGTCAAGATTTTGGTTCGGTAACATATCTCTGATTAATCTGAATTTAGGTAGACTAATGAAAATTGTGATTTTGAGAAAGGCTCACTACTTGTAGTGAGGTCACCCTTATTTTTGCCAAATTCCATCGTTTAGACCACTTTTTCAATTTTTTAAGATTTTTTATTATTCTGTTAGATAGAATTTTTGTGTAGATTTCACTCTGTGGTAGTCCCATAATTTTTAAAAATCTGTAGATATGTTTTCTGTAATTATTTTGTGTGTATATTTAGACTTGTTTTTGTGATTTTATGTTTTTGTGTTTGATCACTAATCTGATGGAGCATAAACTTGATGAGCTGGCTTATCTGGTGGGGCAATTGGCAGTGGAACAACATCAGTTACATGTGCAAGAACCTACAGGATTTTGTAGTATATGTTGTAGTTCTTATCATCCCACATATGCTTGCACCACATTACAAGTTGATGGTTCTGTATTTCATGACCATTCTGTTGATGCAACAGGTATATTTATTGGTGAACCACAATACCCACAGCTTGGATATGATCCTTATTCTACCACATATAACCATGATTTGGGAGATCATCCTTGGTTCGAACCTTATGTTGAACCAATCAGTCTATACCAGCAACCTATGCTGCAACAGCAGCAAGCGCCAATAAGCATGGAATCTGAGCCTACACTAGAGGATTTGGTAAAACAATTTGCTCAGAACAACATCCAATTCCAGCAGAGAACAGAAGCTATAGTACAAAACGTGAAGACCCAAGTTGGTCAACTTACATCTTCATTGAGTCACTTGAGCAAGCAATGTATGCAGAAACTGATTCTCGCAAAACATGAGATCATTGATGAGAAAAAATCAATTAATGATTTGTGTGTCGAATTTGCTAGTTTTACCGATTTTGATGATTCTCGCTTGTTGTAATCTTGGTTGTGATGGTGATATGTTGTGTAATGCATGTGTTGAGATTGCTGCCTTTTTGAGACATGATGAATCTTTTTCAACAGATAATGCAGCAATTCAATCTACAAAAGTAGTGCAGCCACCAAAATTGGAGTCCATTGTGGCTAAAAACTTCCTTACTGATGAGGAGGAGAGGTTGCTGCAGATTTTTAAGGAGAATCAAAGAGCCATCATACTTGCAGACATTCCTAGCATTAGCCCTTCCATATGCATGCGTAGGATTTTACTTGAAGATGAAGTTAAGCCAATAAAGCAACCCCCGAGGAGACTGAACCCTCTGATTCTGGATGTGGTGATCCATTACACTGGTTATGGTGTGGCTGCTGGAACGTTAATTCTTCTGCTATCCATAGGGAGTTTTCTTTCCACACTTTTATTTCATTTTTCTAGTTGTTGTTTTCCTTTTGTTTTTACAGTTTTGCTATTGTTTTTAATTTTGTTTTTGCTTTTATTTGACTGTTACAATTTACTATTTTCTGTTGTTGTTGTTTCTGCTGTTTGTGTTGTCTGTTTCTATTTCTGCTTCGCTTTGTCAGATCAACGATGTTTGTCTTTTATTACTTTTTTTTGTTTTTTTTTTCTGTTTCTGTTTTTATTTTTTGTTTTGTCTGTTGTGTTTATTTTCTATTTTCTATATAAATCTTTGTTGAAAAAAAAAAAAAGCCACGTTTAAGGTCAATGGGCCAGAAATTGAATCATTATTGAGGAGGACCCATGGATCGTGCAAAATCTTCAATCACGCTGGCTAAAGACATTAAAAGTAGCGCTTCTTGGGAGGCATCCCAAGTTTTCTAACTCTGTCCTCTTTCTAACTTTGACTTATTTGTTATCACAGGAATCGAGACAGAAAAAACGGTGCCAAGTGAGAAAATCTATCAAAGTTTGATTTTTCTGTCTTTATTTTGTTTGTTTTTCTTTGACAGATGATTTTTCACCGGTTAAATGGTGGATAACGGTACTCCGTGAAAATCTTTTTCGGTCACTTCAGTTACCCACAAACACTGAAATCTGTATATAATTTTACTCAATTTTTTTCTCTCTCTCTTTCTTCTTTCTTTCGAAATGGATAATCAGCTTTTTTATCTCCGCAAGCAATTCCCTTCTCTCCCTCAAAATGCTTTAACTAACATTTATTGTGCAAGGTTTGAGAGATTAAGGATGCTTATGCACAAAGGCATCCTCATGCGGATATCTGGCCCGGTTAATCGAAGCAAAGGTCCGACTCGGAGGTGAATTTTCTCGACGCTCTTGTTTCATATATGCCAGGGTTAGGCAAAAGTTCATATGCAAAGAAGAGAAGAGCAAAAGGTTACTGTCTGCTATAAATGTGCAAGATGGACCTGTAACACAAAATGCAAATCAATTGGAATGACGTCTATAAACCGAGATGATAAAATTAACTTCATAAAGGATGGCATGAGTAAGGAGTCTTTAGATAACATTCTATTGACTCTTGAGACGCATCCTAGTGGAGATGTGCAGAGAGTACTTCTCGATTTATGGCTAATATTCCAAGATGAACATGAGCGATATAGTCTCGAGAATTTGACTCAAAAATACCTTGTTTGCCAATTTTTAAGAAAATTGGATGGGAAGCCGACCATCGGCCCAAAGAGAGCTTCAAGTCGTTACTGGACGTAAAACCAGAGGAATATGTGAGCCACAATCACACCTCCTGTAAGTATTATTTTTTTTTATTTTTTTTTCTTCTTGTTTAAAAAAAATTCAAAAAAATTCAAAAAAAAAAAACAAAATTCAAAAAAAAAAAAAGTTAGCCGTATTTTTTTGAAATATGCGTTGCGTATTTTCAAAAGTTCTTCTGACACATATAGATTAGCCTTTTATCTTTGTCATATAGCTATTATCATTTCTGTGCTTATTTTTCAAACTTATCTGACACGCAGATCTACCCCTCCTTTATAGGTGTAATTATTACCTTTGAGTTTTGATGCCTTTAAATAATGCACTTTGCTCTCTTCAGATCATTGATAAGGTGAGAGTACAAAAAAACAAAGAGAAAAAAATGGAAGTCACTTCAGTTCGTCAGATCAAGAGTGTTTGTGTCTTTTGTGGATCTAATCCTGGGAAAGATAAAGAGTTTGTAAATATTGCACACCATCTTGGTCGAGTGCTAGCTGAGAAAGAAATCCATTTAGTTTACGGAGGAGGTAGTCTTGGGTTAATGGGTTGTGTAGCGACTGCTGCACATTTAGGAGGTGGCAAAGTCCTTGGTGTCATTCCCAGTCCTTTATCTACCAGCAAGCCCATTGGAAAAACATTAGGGGATGAAGTAATGGTATTTTGCATGCACCAACGCATGAACTTTATGATAGCAAATGCTGATGCCTTTATTGCCCTACCTGGTGGTTTTGGAACTTTAGAAGAGCTCTTCCAAATTACATCCTGGTCACAGCAGAACTTTCACAAAAAACCCATAGGTATATTAAATGTTAATGGTTTTTATGACAGTTTGTTTTGTTTTCTTGATCATGCTGTAGAAAAAGGGTTCATCTCACAAGCGACACGTCAAAGTCTTGTAACTCCTGCAACTCCTGAACAATTGCTCGATCAACTAAATGAATTTGTACCACAACGTGTTCCAGTAATGGCTCCACGGAATTGGGAACAAGGCAGCAGCAGCAAAAAGCAAAAACTTGATTTGACTTTGTCTTTGTGAATTTTTGTTTTCTCTTACGGTTTTAGTTTTTTGTAATTTTTCTTATTTCAGGCTCGACTTGCAGTTTTCTGGTAAGACCTTCTATACTCTACCTATCTTTATTTTGACATTAGGGACAATGTCTTTAATTAGTTGGGGGGAGGGATAGTTGACATTACCATGTACATAGTTTAGTTAAAAAAAAAAATTTCATTTTGATCTTTTCAATTAATTTTGATACAAGCATGTGTTGAATCTGAGCTTAATTGATGATAAAAGTATGCAAAACAGTTTATAGTTGAATCATTTTCATGATATACATGTGTATATGATTGTGAATATTAGGAAGAAGGCATGGTTGAATTGAGTGAATGTTCCATACCTTTGTGAGTTTTGGGCTTTTCCAAGTTTGATACTTACACTTGGTTATTTTCTTTCATGAGTGATGTCAATTATGAATTTATTTTCTAGAACTTGCATTGAATCGATTTGAGATTACATTGGTCTGTATGTTGCATGAAAATGACAGAGGCATTTTTTCTTGACTTAGCTGCTTGGGCCAAATAAACCTACCTTTCATTTATCCAAATATTAACTCCCTCTGAGCCTATTTGCCTATTCTTTGTTCTTAGCTCATTACAAGCTTTGAGTGAAAAACCATGTTTTACCTTACCTTAGGGAATGGGAGAGCATTGATTTTCTTATTAGAGAAGTTCTTTTGCTTGCAATGATTTAAGTGTGGGGGAATTGGTGTGCTGATACGAAATGCTTGGTACAAAAAAAAAACAAAAAATAAAAGAATAGAGAAAGGAAGGAATGTGTGAAGAAAATGAGCATTTTATGGTTTTGGGTAAAAATTTTATTCTTTCTACTTGAGTTACTCCTCAATGCTCTTTTATTCTCTTTGGTTTTAACCTGCTATTATCCATATTGTTCCCTTCCTTCACCTTATAAGTTCCATTACAACCTTATTGAAAGACCTCTTGATTTTTGCAATTTATTTGATCTAAGTAGTGGAGAATTGATGTATATGCAAGCTTATGGTAAAATACTTTCATAATTTGACTGAGTTGAGCGTAAACAGTTAACCTAAACACCTTGTGTGATTTGAGTGTCACTTGTGAAGAATTTTACTCAATCTGAACATGCCTATTTCTGATTAAAGCATGATTTGAGACACTTATGTTAGCTTTGTATTAGGCATTATTAGATGTTTATTATGCCCAATATTAGTATTTTAAATGAGTTTAATGTTGTTGGGCTTCATTGGGCTTTAATGTAAATATTGGATAATTTTCGGATTTTGATGCATTTTGACCTTTCTTCCTTGGTTAGGCCATAACCTGGGACTCGGTGATCCAATTGAGGTGATCTTGGTGTCTTTGGAAAGCTAAGACAAGGATCTACAAGTTGCATGAAGAACTCAAGAGCTGGATCGGACTTCTAAGGGCCCAAAATAGCCTTGCAATACAGAGTGAGTTTGCTGTCACGGAACCATCTGGGCAGTATGCACATATTGGACTATATAGTGGGTTATAGGCATCCTCTTGGGCTGAAACTTGGTCATTTGAAAGATAAGACCCATATCTCCAACTTCACTGAAGACCATTTTGTCAATAGATGTCGTTTTAGGCATGCTTCTGAAGCTACAAGTTGGTATGAATTTGGAAACATGTTCTTCCAACCTAACTTGAGGTAGGTGCAATGTTTTTGGCATATCTGGAGTTCTAAAAGTCCAAATGACATGATTCAAATTGGAGATTTTCAAGGAGACAACTGGCTACAACTTTCATGAGACATCCAAGCCAAAATGCACTGTCTAGGTGATGAAAATGAAGCCAGAAGTCATATCAGAATTGTTGACTAAAAGCCACCAACCATACACCAACCCACCTACCATGCACCAACCCACCTACCATGCATCAAGCTTCCATATTTGACAATTTCCTTGTTTTTATAGCTTGTATTCAGATTATGTACATGTACAAATTGGCTTCTAGGATTAGTATAAATAGAGCCAATCTCTTTGTATTATCATAGATTTCAAATTTGAAGTAAGTTAGAATTCAATTTTGTAGTAAGTTTGAGTATTTGTTAGTTTTCTTTCTCTTCTTCTCCCTTCTCTTTAGAATTTCATTTTTGTTCTTTATTTTCTGAGTTCTTCCTTCCCATCCATGGAAGGCTAGGCTCTTATAATCAATCCAAGGGATTAACCATCTTGATGTTTAATTTGGAGATCTTGTTTTGCTAGTTCATATTGCTTAATTGTTATTCAAGTTTCTCTTCTTCCTCTTTTGATTTCTATCTAGATTGAATTGCTTAATTTGATTTAGATGTTAATGTGATAATAGCTTTATTGTCATGTATTCAAAGAGGATCACAAAGAATAAACAATTTATTAAAGTTTTTTGATGGATTGTTTAGCTTGGTTAAATTCTGGATCTTAAATTAATCTATGTATGGATGGTGCTTACTTTATCTAACCTTAGTTAATTAAATTCTAGATGCTTATCTAGTAGAGGATTCTTGGATTATGTTGAGGCTTCTTAATGAGATCTAAGGCCAAGAACACGGTTAGCAATTAAGTGAATTCCTTGTGATCAATGATAAGTTAAACTCAAGATCGGTAAAATTTCCTTGGATTGGTTGTTTCTTTAGATTTGTTTTCAACTTTGAGTCTTGTATATTTATCAATATTGTTAATCAACAACAAAACCCCCCATTTTAATTATCTTGATCTGATTAAATATTTGTTCTTTTTGGATCCTTGAGAGACGATTCGGTTCATGCTCTATACTACAAATTATTTTTGTGAACCGGTAATTTTATTTATTTGACGAGGTCTCGACAACCTCTTGTCATGTATCCTTCTCAAGGATGGATCGCAATGACAGGTTACTAGATGTGTCGGATGCCATGGTAATCTATCAATAGAAATGTGCAAAGTAAGTATCATTCCATTTGAAACAATTTAATAAGGTAATTTATTAAATACAACTTCCACTATTTTTAATCAAATCAACAACCCTCATCGTTGACCCAGAAAATCCCCTCGTAAGATTTTCTAGTGGGCCGTGATCCATATTTCACCTTGTTCTAAGTCACATTTGGTTGATCACCCAAAACTTAGTTATTTAGGTATGGAACACCTTCCCAATTACATCACATGTAACTCTTAGATGGTTGGGTGAATAACACTTATTCTAATCCATCTCATAGATTAAAGCCCAACATCATGCCTCCAAGCCTTCAATCACATTGAAATGGCCAAGTTAAGTCAGACTCAATGGTTGGCAGTTGAATATTACATTTATTCTATCACGTCTTACCAGGATAGATAAAATTGTCATACTTTGGCAAACCCACACTTAATCAATCCTAGTCTTGTCGACTGTCACACATCAGAAGGCATCTAAACGTGACGTAATATATGCTTTGAGGGATTTCACTACTTAATTGAATTAATCTCACCATTTATTACCCATTCGCATACAACCAATGACAATGCATCTCATACATTATAAAGGCATAAAATAAAGGTGACATGGTTGTGGCCTCATAAGCCAATGAGAGTATCAATAACTAAGCCCTAGGAAAAAGCGTCTTCTCTAAGAAGCTTCCCAAAACCTTGCCTCCACAAAGAGATTACATTACAAAATATAAAGAAACTTCATTTTACATGCGTTGGGAGTTAGCTGAGAAGAGAATGTATAATCATAATGTAAAGAGAAAGGCACGACACACAATCTGTATTTATAATACCAAAATAAGGGTAAATAAAAGGGACTAAGGCCACAACCATGCACCATGCATCACATAACATATAAATCAAGAATATGTAATAACTGTGATTTATTATACTTTATCCAATTAAAAGAATTAGAATTTGGGAATCAATATAACCCTTCATAGAGGTAGCACGGGGGTAGCACAAAATCTTCATGCTGCAAGGAACCCTAATGCTGCCCACATCAACCATTGATGTTCCAAGGTTGTTGACGGTTCCAAACCGAGGGCTACAGATTTGAATCTTCAAATTGCAACGCTTGCAAACGGACAACAAACAAAACCATGTATCTCATACAATCTTTAAAAAAATTATATTACATATAATCGCACATGCATAGGCATATGAAAAACCGAGAGCATGCAATTTCATATAATCACATATCTCATACATCAAACCGAGAATATATTACATATAGACACAGTTCAAACAAAACAGTTTTATGATTTCACGAGTGGCTCTGAAATCACAGTTAGGTTTCGAGATACAAAACAGAAACATACATATTGGAATAACAACAAAAATATCTCAACCCAGTCGAGGATCCATACGAAAATCATAAATCGTGTTAAGGAGTTACCTTTGAAAGAATGGTTGTCACCATAGTCTGTCAATCACGAGCACAGTAGGCTTGCAGTGCCTCTACGGTATCCATACGAACAAAGCGAAATTAGGTTCTCCTGCATTATATATCACACACACACACACACACACACACACACACACACACACATATATATATATGTAGCGCAGCCCTCATTAGTAGGCGTAAGGAGCATTGATGTCTTTGCTTATAATTTGACCTATGTCAGAATTGTGTGCAGAACCATCTATTCAGTTGGCCCATCTAGTCTAACTATGTGTCAAAATAGTTATTTAAGAGTCCAAGTCATAATTGGATTCCCAAATAAATTCATCTCGTGAATTTAAATCTCATTTACGACCCATTCAAAGTATGTGACCCTGTAGGTTCTCATTATGTTAACAGTAATACTAAAATCCTATTTTAGTAATACAAACAATGAGCGATATCTAGTAATACATCACTGCTACTCAAGTAACAAGAATGCCAGTGATTTGACATAACCTGTCCATAAGCAATGTTATCGTGTAGTCTAGTCCCTTTGTGCAGATATCTCAATTGAACACAAGGCATGGAACATGTCACCCTTGTACAGTTCAATCTTCGGTTTCTTGATCTTTGAGTAGACTTACTAACACAAATGAGATCAATATCTCATATTGACTTATTTTAGCATGGTCATGCATTTTGCAGTCTCACTCAATCAAGGGCCTCGAAGATATCATTCCTGTTTATCTAGGTCACTTACATCCCACTGTATGATTTGCAGTATGTCTAATAGTTGTCTTTATAGTCACCTTATTACAGGGGACATTTGGCAGTATGAAGTCGTACAACCTCTCATGTAGGAAACCGTAATGCTTTCAAGTCAAAAGATCACATACACTAGTGTCACTGTGAGAATCGTTCATGACACTTGTGCAATAATCCATGCAACGTTCTCATGGCGGGTCAATCCAGTGCATTATTAATCTAATATGTCCTAATTCTCAATAATACTTGACTATGGATATTTTAGAATAGTGTTCCGATTAACCAATTGGATCTCACAATCAAGTCATACATTCGATATCCCATGACATTGTACTTACTGTTCTAAGGACTTTATTATGCATATTTAAATAAAAAAAAATAACATAATAAATGAAGTGCCTCATATAAAATAAATGACAAGATACAATATAAGCTAGAAAGGTCAGTATACAACTAGCCTTTATTGCATACACCAACAACACGGCCTGGCCATTTAACCATTCCAAAAGCTATGAAAGCCCATTATATTGGTGGGCTTCTTCACTTAAGTGATTTGAAGACCTCTAATTTGGCATAGAAACAAAAGGAGTATAAAAAGGAAACTGAGAAACATCACAAGAAGGCTACTTTTCAAGATCTAAGAGAAGAGGCAAGGAGATTAAGCAAGGTTGAAGACAAAGATCTCCTGTTTAGAAGATTCTGCAAAGACTTGGCTGGGTTCACACTCCTTTCCTAAGTTTTGTTAGGATTAATGAGTTTTCTTATCTCTTTTACTTCTTGTGATTGTATCTCAAGTATGTGTAACTAAATCTCTTTTCTAGGATTAGGGATGTAACTTTTCTATGAAGCAGTGATAGTTTTGTAATTCTTTTCTTGTTTAATGGTAGATTTATGCTTTTGATTCAATTCTAGTATTCTTAATACTAGCTTTATGTTAGGCCTCATTAATTGCATGATTTAAGATATTTGTAAAATATCTTAAATCATGCAATTACTACCTAACTACAAATATAATATAATTTATAATAGAAGAAAAAAGTAATGGTGACAATGACTATTGATAGGAGATTTCATGTTTTTGCCACCAAACATGTATTGCTTTCTATTGAGTTGATAGCAAATTTGAAAAGTCATAAAATGAGCAATTTATTTATAAAATAATAATGAGTCATTTCCTTTTGGACCATAATCAAGAGAAAGAGATATTGTCTCCCTACTTGAAGATTTGCTTGAAGAATTCTCTCGTTATTAGAAGATTTGCTTGAGGAATCCGCTAAACTCACATAAAAAGGGATTTATTGAGACCTCCAAAAAGTCAACGACGACAAGATGGCATGAGTAACAACAGAGAAGCAAAGTAGCAAAGTGGAAAACTTAAGCCCATCCATATGCATATGTCATATACATCTTCTTCTCATCATGTTTTCCTTAGTGTTGCATCAGGTTAGTGAAATTTATCACAAATCACAATTAGGAAGAAGGAAGTTGAATTGTTGTTCCATGGATTTGGGCTTGTGTGGTGGGATTCTGTGAGTCATCCAGGTCATAAAAGCGGGTGGGTCATTTAGGTTTGATTGGGTTAATATCAAAATTCGTTACATTATGGAACCAGACCGATTAAAAGATTAGTTCACGGGGTTTTCCGGCTGAACTGATTTGATCCATACAATTATGAATCTACTTATGACCTTTTTGTTCATATTATATGGATAATCCTCCTTCCATTTGTATTTATGTCATAGTTTTTAAAATCGGCCTAGCCATCGATTTGGCTAAGGTACAGGGTCATTGGTTCAACCTGTGAGTTAATGGTTGAACCGCATATAATTAAATAAATATAAATATTAAATAAAAATAGAAATACATAAAAAAATCATAAATATCACTACAATCAATACATACTTGATATTTGTTCCCCCAACAAAATTTGATTAAACTATGAAACAAACTTGTGGCCTCGTGGAATGTTGATAGCCATATAGATATAGTAGTCATCTTTAATAATATTGTTATTTGATGGTGGTGGGAAGTGGGTGATGGATTAGAGTGGGAAAAGGAAAAGCCACTTAGTCAACATGACTATACATAAAGTTTATTTTATTTTTGTGATATCACAAATCACAATGGAAGCTCTTTTCCTCGCAAGTGCATTACTAATAAGTCTCAAAGGAAAGGAAGAGACTTACCTTAGCTTGACGGGCATGGTACTGCAGGCAATAGGTGGCGTTCATGCAATCTCAAGTGGCGTTCCTTTCTTCAGCTCGACGTTTGAGTGGTCTCAGGTGGTAGCACCGTGGCAGCTTCCCACTTCCCAGAGCGGCGAGGCTTCTTCCATTCTTCAACCATTGACATTAATAGCTTCTTAACTTTCTTTTGTTTCAGATTCCCTTTTTCTTTCTCAAATTCAAATTAAAAATAAATAAACAAAACTATGTGACTCGGACTAAGTCACATTAACCCAATTGAGTCACCAAATTTTTACAAAACCTGCTGAGTCGATCCGATTTCCACCAATTCTTTTACATGACCGATCTGAATAGTCACTTGGGCTGGTCTGAGTTTAATAACACTAATCTATTGCTTTGGGGATTTTCCTTATATCTATCTTCCTTTTTTGGCCAAACTCACTTGTACCAACACAAACTCTCCCTCGTGGTTAATTTCTCCATGCCTCCAAACGATAAGCCTATCCTCCCCCATTCATCAAAACCAATGCCATTTATACTATCATTTAGAGAGCTATTTTAGGGTTTTGGATGTAGGTGGTTTGCCTTGTTGTCTCCCAAAGTGCTTCTTGCAAGTGGTACTTCTTTGACAAATTATACTATGTATGCCTGAAGCAACTTAATTGAATATAGCTTTGATCAAAATTACATCACATTAAGAATATTATTGTTGTATTTAGAACCTTGTACTTTTGATCTATATCCTACACTCAATTTTCTCATAGTGCTTTGTAAATTACTGGAAAATATCCCAATTGGGTTCAAAGATTAGATCATTTTGTGCAACAGTCTACTAGTTTTGAGACTATAAATTACTAGCATTCAGAACAGTTTGAACCAATTCCTTCAAACAATAAAAGAAAGATGTTTATAATATATGCCCTTGTTAGATTACATGAAAACTGATTAAATTGCACTTGCTATATATGAAATGCAATTTCTGTCATATAACTTACACGGAGCTTGTTACTACCGTCCCCAGAGCTTTAATGAAATGGTGAGAGAAATTTAAAGAAAATGGAGTCACCACCAACTAAGGGTGCTCATGGGCTGGGTTGGTTGGGGTTGAACATGACCTAATCTCTAGTCGAAGTTTTGATAATCGGGCCAATTTTTATAACTCAAGCTCGATCATATTGGGCCAACCTGATTTAGATACATAAAATAATTTTTTATGTAATGTTTTGATTATTTTTCTTCCATTTATATAAATTTGCTTATATATACTACTTTTTACTCATTCTAAGATCCAATCTAATTGATAATTACATGATAAGTGAAGGATATAATAGCTAAAATTATAGAGAGTCACAATACTTGATCAAAGTTTAATATTTTAAAAAATGTCACAATAAAATATAGAAGAAAATATTAAAAAATAATAATTTATTCAATACCGGGCTAGGCCGAGGTAGTTCGAAAGGTGACCCAGTCCTAGCCCGGAAAATACATTGGGTCTAAAAAAAGACTTGGTCTTGGCCTAAACACAACGAGCCAGAGTTTGGTTTTTGGGTCAGACCTGATCGGGTTATGAGCACCCCTATCACCAACTCTTATTTGGTAGGAAACATGTTGGAAAAATCCTTTTAAAAATGAAACAAAAAAACATAGTATGCGAAACATGATAAGGTTCAAGAGTCTAATTATGCACAGGGAATGGTGAAAACTTAATTCCATCACACTCGTAATACATTTGTCCTAAGATGGTTACCATACACAACATGAAATCTGGATTTTAGTGGTGATTTTAAATATCTTTTAGTGGAGGTTTTAACTACCACCGTATAATTTAGTGGCGGTTTAAATCCACTGTAGTTATAAGGGAGAGGAAGGAAATGGATGTAATTTTGATCAACTGCCAGTAAATCGCCGCGAAATTTTGCAAGATAGTGACATCGCCAATATAACCGTCGCGAAATTTTGCAAGATAGTGACAATTTTTTAATGGTGGTTAAAATAGCCACCAGAAATAATAGTGGCGGTCATAGCCGCAAGAAAATTGAAATTAAAAATAAATTTTTATTTTGTTTTAGTGGCCACAAAGCACATAAATTTTTAATTAATTAATATAGTACATAGCAGTTTAAACTGCCACTAAATCTTTTTTACATTTTTGTAGCAGTTTTAACATCCACTAGAGGATGCCTTATGTAGCATTAGCGACAGTTTTGACCGCCACAATATCGTTTTCTTACAACTTCATCAATGGCGGTTTAAACCACCACTAATTTTGTTACGCCCAGTAGTTTCTTTTTTTTTTTTTTGTCATCTTTTTTTCCTAATATAATCAATTTTACTTCTACTATCAATATAAACTTCTTTCACTTGATTCTGAATTGTCTTTGTCTCAGCATTTCAAATTATAACATAAAGATAAAATCACTAGAATATGCACTCGGATAACATAGAAATGCATAATAAACATTATAGTCTTGAATAAATATTTAAAGTTCTAGTAAGATGAGTAAATAAGTCACTGTTTAGAGGTCAATTAAAGTAAATTAAGTCGTACAATCATTCTTCATTAGATAACATAAAGCTAACATTTAATCTAAATGTTTAATTATGCTCAGGTTCATGAGTCACTGATGAGGAATGTCTTGGCACACCAGGGTAGCCTGATCACCAATTCCGTTGTCTTTTGCTTGCAAACAAAACTAAAAGGGTTATGAGACTATAAAGGAATGTTAAATGTTGAAAGCATCCATCCCCTGCACATCCAATTTTCTCTTGAAAGATAGGAGTTAGTTTTGAAAGATGAGAGTAAGAGTGACACAGAACCTGGTGCAATAAGAGATATAAGATGATGTGATATGAATACAACATTTATTCTCTTGAATTACATAAGGACACTAACTTATATTATACTCATCTCCTCTCGTCAAAGTAGATCTTATTGGAAGAAGATATATATGAATCACCACTAGAATATTTGAATATAGACATGTACATGTTACTTGGATGTGGATCCTCTCAAACCAAGTAAATCACCAACATTTTTTTATAAGAGGTGCTCACTTGCTTTGTTATTTTAAAATTGTTTATTTGACAAGTATAAAAATAAAGAATCAACGTGAACCAGCATCTTTTTGCCAATTACAGTGTTTTGTCATGTTGGGGAACACTAGTCTTAAATTCCCCCTTCAGATTCCTATTTCAGTGTAAAAATATTGAGTGACATTTCAATTGTTTGGCAATTGATGGGATTCTACCTTTTCCTCTGTCATTTCCATTAACGTTAAATATCAATTTGGACATGAATAATCATTTTATATATATATATATATATATATATATATATATATATATATAAACTTCCATAAGAATAATAGTAATATGATCAATTCAGTCTGCACGTATAAGGCAAGTTTAAAGGATATTTCAGGAACAAAGGTATCAAGGTCTTCAGTTGATAAAATCTCTTGCAATGATCAGAGATTTTAGATCAAATCATGCTTTTATTTATCAAAGAATAAACATTATTCATATACTAAAACTAACACTCCGGTTGTAAATTTTGTCCTCCTATTATGTATGGACTTCTGCTGCAATTTAGTAGGGTATGATGAATATATATTATTTGCGTCAGAGAGTAGACATTATTCTATTTATTTCTTTTCTCTATAAAAGATTATTAGATTGCAATTTATTGATAGCAGAGTATATACTAAACTTTTTTCGTTTTTGGTTCCATGATATTCTCGCATCAATCTTTTAGGTATGTTTATATGCAAATAGTTCTAGACCTCCGGTTGCCTAATTTAGAAAATTTCTCTCTCTCAATATGCACATTCAGTTTTTCCTTTCTTTTCTTTTTCACAGCCAAAGTAAATAAGTAAAAATAAATTTCTTCTTGTTTTTTTTATTAATACATCTAATTAAAATGAAGATAAATATATTTTTATTCTATCTCCTTCCACTTCTCTCTTTTCTTTTTTCCTCTTATAAACTCTCAACTATACTATAAATGACATTAACACCTCTATTCAAAGTGGCTAGCCCTCGACACCACTCGATCCATTTTTTGCCATCTTATCATTCTACTTAATACTCTGCAAAAAAAATAAAATTCAAAGGCTAATTAAACAGTCCAAAATGCCAACTTGTTTGTTTATTCTTAACTCTGTTTTTCTCATGCAGTGGATTAGTTCGGCATTTACAGAGTGATAATGCTGTGTTCGCTGAAAAATTATTTAAATCCTAATTCAAGGCATCAATTTCCGAAGACCATGAAACCCTAGCTCACCTATTGGACATAGTGGCAAATTCTTAGAAAAGGAAAATCCTAGCTCATCATGAAACCCTAGCTCACCTAACTAACTGTAACATCACCAAATGAAGTCAAAAGAGAGAGTTAGAGGGATAAGCATGGAAACAAAAATGAAAGAATTCATCGAAGAAACAGAGCAAAATCAGCAAGTAAATCAATATTTAACGGTAGAAACAGAGCAAACGCAGAGATTTGGGCTATAAACCTGTGAATGACTGCGCCAATGGGTTTTGGGGACGAAGGGAGATTTTGGGGAAACTAGCTATATTTTGAGGATATCAGAGGAAACCTAGCGAGTTTTGTATCACAATCCCTGCTAAACACACTGAAACCGCCGTTAATAAATTCAATTTGTGGCGGTTATCACAAGTGCTACAAAACAAAAAGATAACGGCAGTTATAGTAACCGCATCTATCCTCCTCCTTTTTGTAGTGATAAGTTAATTGTTCAGATTATTAATATCCTTCACAATATTTAATTTATCCCTTAAAGAGAAAATAAAAATAAAACAACAATCAACATAACATGAAAAACCAAATTAAATTATTTACAAGTCGCGCTTATCCTAAAAGTGAGGAATCAAAGCTCTGTAGTTCCTTTAAAAAATATTTGTTCATTGATGAATTTTGATTACGGCCTTAAATGTTTAAGGAAATTACTTTTATTAATTCACTTGACTCATTTTAAAAGAGGAATATATGTCAACTATTTTTAGGCATAAATGCACCTATTTAATTCACTTGACTCAATTTAAAGCTAAGCTTTAATATAAATGCACATAGCTGAGCTACTACAATTGCTGGGAAAGGAGACTTACGGCAACGTCAGCCGTCGCTACAAAATGTTAATGTATAGCGATGCTTAGTTTTGCTAGGAAACGCTAGCCTATGGCAGCGACAACCCTCGTTGGGAAGCGCTAAGGCTGTGACATTTTTCTCTGGGAAACACTAGCTTACGACAGGGAATTTGAGAAAAGGTGACTTATGGCAGCGACTTTATTAGTCGCCGCACAACTTTTCCCAAAGCACTTCACTTGTCACAGTATGCAACAACACTTTTGTAGCTGGGAAAAGTACTTTTTCTAACAATTGAGAACTTTTAGCAGCAAAATTAGTTGTTGGGCTTTCAACCTTGTAGTATCAGTATCAAACTTGGAATAAGGCACATAACAATGAGAACAAGTGGGGAAAAAAAAGATCAAAATAGAAAGTTTTCAATAATTATTGTTGTCTTTTTCGAATATAGAAGAAAAATGTTGATCAAGTCACGCTCAATCATCTACCCATCTATCATAGTGGTAGTTAAAAGCATTGTTTTAAAAATTAGACTGGACCGGCTAGTTAAATCAGGAATCGGATGTGTTTACGATTCAGTTTTATCCAAAGAAACCAGCCAAAACATTGAACTACCAATACCGGATTGAACAGGCTAACCGTTTGAACTAGAGCTACTTCTTGAAAATCGACTAGTTCTTTAAATTTTTTTATTTTTTACTTTTTATTATTTTTTTAGATTTTAAAATTATTTTTTAGGATTTTTAGACGTATTTTATATCTATTTCATGTAACTTTTTAAGATCTACGAGATGTAAAATGACATAAAGTAGCTTGGCCAACCAATTTTCCAAAAATAAAAAATCTATTATTTTCATAGTTATGAATATTTTTAAAAGTAACAATAATAGTTTTTTTTAAATAAGGTTTAAACCCTAATTTTTTTCAAATCTCTATCACTCTCAAAATAAGGCTATTTTAAGTGAATACAATAATAAATATTATCATATGTAGTCAATTTTTATAATTCATGTTATTAGATATATATATATATATATATATAATTATGTATATAGTTATTACGTTATCCGATTCAACCGATTACACAAATTGAACCAGCACTTAACTCAAGTTCTGATACCACTTATTGGGTATCCAAAACTCATTTTAACACAAAAATAAATAAAAATTGAGAGAAAAACTCACTCTATTTCTCTAAATAGAATTTACAAGAGAATTACTCTCTATACAAAAACTCTCAAAAATTCTCTCAAGTTCTTTAACTTTTCTCACTCACTCTAAATACACACACCTCTATTGGGATTTATTTACAAGAGATGGAGGGTGACCATTTATAAGATAGAGGCTGCTGCAAATGGACAAAGTTTGACAACCAAACTTTTGATGCCTATTGTAGGAGTCAAAACATCCGATATAAGAAGACAGTCCCACGCACCACATAATGGTGTAGCTGAGAGAATGATTCGAACTATTATGAAAAGAGTCATAAACATGCTCAATATAACTAAGCTGCCAAAATCATTCTAGAGTAAAGCACTCCTACTACCTAATCAACAGATCACCATCGATATCTCTGAATTTTGACTCAAAAGTCTCCCTGATCGAATCTCCTGTCTGATTCTTAACTTAAAAAATGGTTAAAAGGAAGTATATCATTTTTTTACAAACTGCATAATTCACGTGAAAACTTTCCTTCCTGCATCCCTCTGTGTATTTATTATTATTATTTTTTAATTTACTAAGATAGGTCCAGAAATTGAGAGACTCAGCAGTAGATGACAAACATGATATTCCAATACCCAAGACAAGATTTTATTATATTAATACTTTCTATTAAAAATAATATTTTCCAAAAAATAAAAAATAATCCCTGTTCCCAATGTTCCCTTACTCACTATTCAATTTTTAAGGCGTCAATTGTGCTAATAGATAATTGTTAAGTTAGGCTTCAATAAAACAAAACAACGTCTTGAAAAGTTCGAGATGATAACATCACCAAAGCTGCCCTACTGCCTATTTTTATTCACAACGAGGATAGTGACAATAAGAAATAAAAAAAGAAACAACCTTGCTGTACATGTCGCGCGCTACCAAAATTATTCAATATGACTATTACTTATTTGAAATATTGACTCGTTCACATAATTATATTTTATTTTCTAAATATGAGCTTAGGGCACTTACAACACAAGAGACGCGGTGGATTACAATAAAAGTAGACAACAAAAGACTCATTACAAGCACATATGCATGCTGGGCTAATTGCTTATTTTGATTGGAACAATACACATATGCATGCTAAGTTAAGTGCTTAATTTGATTGGAACAATTCGAACTGGTTGAGATTTTTCTAAGGTAATCCCATATTCATCTTCTTTGTCCATGTCCTCCAGTTTTATGCCATCTTCAAGTTTCCAATTAAAGCAGTTGACCAGTGATCCCAACATCAAAGGCAACATTCTAACTGCCAACGGCAAGCCAGGACATATTCTTCTTCCAGATCCAAATGGTATGAGCTCAAAATGATGGCCTTTAATGTCAATTTCAGACTCCAAGAACCTCTCTGGTATAAACATATTTGGATTATCCCATTTAGCTGGATCTCTACCAATGACCCACGCATTGACCAACACTTGTGCATCTTTTGGGATGACGTAACCACCGATTTCTACCTCTATCTCAGCTTTACGAGGAAGTAATAGTGGGACTGGTGGATGCAAACGGAAGGTCTCTTTTATAACTGCTTGTAAGTAAGGGAGCCTACCAACGTCGGATTCTTCCACAGGTTTACCTTTGCCAATGATTTGCTCGAGTTCTTTCTCCACTTTTGACATGATCTTTGGGTTGTGAATTAGCTCAGCCATCGCCCATTCCAGTGTATATGTAGTGGTATCGGTTCCCGCAACAAATATGTTCTGGTAATTAACCATAAAATAATCAATAAGTGTGAAATTCACAAATGGTAATAAGTAACAGTTCTAATATTTTTTAGATAAAAATAATCCACCATGTCATCTTTTTGCATCAAATTAATTTTTTAAAGTTATCTTTTATATTAAATTAACTTTTCAAAAATAAGCATAATTTAATGAAAAAAAAAATTTTAAATTATTTTCTACATCAAATTAATCTATAAAAAAAACTAATTTAATATAAAAAATAATTTAAAAAACTAAAATTATGTAAAATTGGATATTTACTCTAAGTAATAACATAACCAGACCTGCATATGCATATGAAAGACTCAAGAAATTAAATAGCAGAGGAGAGAGAGAATACCAGCAACAAATGTTCAATCTCATCTTTGTCCATCTCTATCTTGCCGTTCTCTTGAGAAATGTTGAGCAAGGCATCTAGCACATCATCACTAGAGGCAAAACCTGTGCCTTCCCTCAACTTCATCCGCTGGGTAACGAAGCGGCGAAAGATGGTCAACACCTTCCTAACGGAAACAATCGAACGCTTTCTGATGCCCTGCAGGTCAAGCATCTTCAACCTAGGAAAGAAATCCGACAAGTTTGGTGCTCCAACCTCTTTCAAGATACTCACAACTATCTCCTTGTACTCTCCTGCTTCAGCTGCAGAGTGAACAAAATCCACAGAGAAAAAAGTGTTTGACAATAAATTAATTGTAGTCTTGAAAGCTGCTCTTCCAATGTCTACTGCTTCACCAACTTCGCTGCACCGTTGGATATCACTGAGGAGATCTTGCAACTTCTTGCGCCTCAGGGCTTGGCTCGCATCAAGGGTCTTGTTGGCGAATAATTGATTGTTGCATATTTTCCTCAAGTCTCTCCAACGGGGTGAAACACGCATGAAGGACAAGCTATACTGATCATGGTTGAGAACTGACAAGGCATCAGGAACGGTTCGGTTTGAGAGTAAGAGATCATGGGTTTGGAGCACATCTCTAGCCATGTCTGCTGAAGAGATAACTATAGTGGTTACTTGGCCTAGCTTTAAGGTCATTATTGGGCCATGAATGTTAGCAAGCTCCGCCAACGAATGGTGGGGCTTGTTGCCAAGCTTAAGGAGATTTCCGATGATGGGAAGAGGGGTAGGTCCTGGTGGAAGCTTGGTATTTGCTTTGCCCTTGCTGCTGCTTCTTGTTGCAAGCAGAGATCGAAGAACAAGAATAACAGCGCATGTAAACACAAGAAAGAGTGTGGAACTTACTAACTCCATCTCTGAGAGTGAGGGCAAAAGATGCAGAACTAGGAAGGGAAAGTAAAGGAGACTGAGGTACTGATGCAACACAGGGAGGAGCTAAATATGTCAATTTATAGACAAACGTGGTAAACATATTATTCTACAAAATGGACGGAGAATCTATAACGTTGCTACTATGCTACTGCTAGAGTTAACGTCAAGTTCGTGTCACGTGCTCTTACTTTTCGAATAACGATACCATAAAAGGAAACAATTCAAAACTGGTGTGCGATAAGAAAATATTAAATTTTATTATTATTATTTAGTATTAAATTATATTACATTCGTTTCAACGAAGTCTTAGCATATTCGTAATAATCATCATTATAAATTTAAAATCTTCATCCACGTTAATAATTTTTTTTTGTTCATTAGAGAACCCCACCACTAATAAGAGGCCCACGTAAAAGGAGAATAGATGAGATGGGAGTGGGTGTCCTTTACCACTAGCTTATGGGTTAATAATTTAAGTTACACTTTATTATTTATAATCTTCTTTTTCTTTTAATTCGAAGAGGGACTTGAATGCGAGTGAAAATATTTCTATTTAAATATATAATAACATGATATTTTTTAATTTAGAAATTATATAATACTAGCTTTTGAATCGTAATTTATAAAACTTTTAAAAATATATTCTTAAAATTAAGAAGTAAGTGAGGTGGAATTTGTATTTATTTTAAATAATAATTCTGTCATCTATTTTCAATTATAATAAGAAAATTGAGTTATTTTGAGAAAAAATAAAATCCAAATCAAATAATTGTTTTTATAATAATATAAATATTTAGTTATGTTTAATATTTTTAATTTAGTTTAATCAAATAATTATTCCAATTTTTTTAATGTTTCCTATTCTATTCTATTTTATTTTTATTTGGAAGATGTTTAAGTTTGAATTTACACGCTATTTTTAAGTGGCGGCTGAAGTGGTATATTATTTTTATTATTTTATATGATATGGTATAGGCTAGAGCTATTCTTGCTGTATCTATAACTTTTGATTTTATTTTGTCATTTTGTTATAATGAATATTCAACGCATAACGTTAACACTTTTTTACTATATAAACAAATAAATGTGATTATTATTTTGCTAATATAATATATTATTAAATAGAAATTATTTTTAAAATATCCACTGATAGCTCAAAAGGATTAGTTTATCCTATCTCATAAGTTTCTTTATCCTAAGTAATTGTATTATTTTTATAATTAAAAAATAATATTTATTTTTTAAATTATTATTTTAATTTAAAAATTAATTTTTTAATTAAAAATAACATTACCCTTTTTTTATTAAAATAATAATATAAATAAAATTAAAAAAACTAAACAATACTTTTTAATTATAAAATAATATTTTTTAATTAAAAAAAATACTTGAAGTAGTGCTACGGTAGAGTGAACGCATAACAAGCACAAATCCAACATGTACTGTATCAATTAGCAATGAATCGTGTGCCAATTGTTTAAGTTGATCCCAGTCCCATATAAAAGGTCCATGAAGTCTGCTTGACTGCGTCACATGTGGACAGTAGACTGTAGAAGACTAAAATAATCTGCCTGGCGTATTGAGTGAAGTGAGAGTGAGAGGCATGATTTGAACTTCAAAACCAAATGTCAGGTGGTTGTTGGCTGGAATTTTATTTGATTCGCATTTATGTTTTGTTCAACCAAGAACCGATAGCCACTGGTTCGGACTGAAATTACTCACAAATTTGACTCCAAGCATTTGATCCTACTTTGATTCTCAATTTCAATTTATGTGACTTAACACAATACTTAGTCGTAAGTTATATTATTGAGTTTGGAATTATTAAAAAATAATATTGAATTGATTAGATTCGTAAGTTATATTATTGAGTTTGGAATTATTACAAAATAATATTGAATTGATTAGATTTATATATTTATTTTTATGTTTAGAATTTATTATAATAAATTTAATTTTAATTAATTGAGAGTATAAATTTTTTTACATTATCATTTAATTATTTGTTTTTTTTATTAAAGCATTTAATTTCCCACTAACCTATGGCCATGCTTATTATGCATGGTTCCTACTGACACCTTTGAAGTGTTTCCTACTTGTTCACTATAAGCAACACCTTTTGGAAAAACTTTGAAAGTGTTGCTTTATGAGTTAAAATTAGTGAACGCATTAAAAATATTGCATATTCCTTAATTTTTTATTGTCAATAATTATGAACTTTAATTTTATATTTAATTGAACTTCATAATAATAATATATTATAAAATAAAATGACATTAATAATACTTTTTATCCTAAATAGTTAAAAGCATTGCATGTTGGGTTTCTGTGCTCAAAAGAAAGAGCACAAATGCAACGGAAAAACAAAACAAAAACCAAAATTAGAAACCCAGCCAAGGATCCATACAAAAATCATAAGCTGTGTTCAAAAGTTACCTCAATGAAGGGATGATGATTGTCTCCACAGTCTGTCAATCACGAGCATAGCAAAGTTTTGGTGCCACTACGGTATCCACATGAATTAACCGAAATGGGATTCTCCTTCACACCACAATGCTAGCTACAGAAAAAGGGTATGACCTCTCTGTTTCACTCTATGTGACGATTATGGATTAGGAAGACTCTCTTCTGATCTATATATCTCACATATATGTCATCCACATATATATGTAGGGCAGCCGTCTTTTGTGAGTATGAAAAATGTCTCTGCTTATAATTTGACCTGAATCAGAATTATGTGCATGCCCTTTTGATCAATCAATTTGAGACACACATGTTAGCTTTGTATTAGGCATTATTAGATGTTTATTGTGCCCAATATTAGTACTTTAGATGAGTTTAATGTTGTTGGGCTTCATTGGGCTTTAATGCAAATATTGAATAAATTTCGGATTTTGATGCATTTTGACCTTTCTTTCTTGGTTAGGTCATAACTTGGGACTCGGTAATCCAATTGAGGTAATCTTGGTGTCTTTGGAAAGCTAAGACAATGATCTACAAGTTTCATGAAGAACTCAAGAGCTGGATCGGAATGCTAAGGGTCCAAAATATCCCTGCAATGCAGAGTGGGTTTGCTGTCACGGAACCATCTGGGCAGTATGCACATATTGGACTATATAGTGGGTTATAGGCCTCCTCTTGGGCTGAAACTTGGTCACTTGAAAGATAAGACCCATATCTCCAACTTCAATGAAGACCATTTTGTCAATAGATGTCGTTTTAGGCATGCTTCTGAAGCTACAAGTTGGTCTAAATTTGGAAACACGTTCTTCCAACCTAACTTGAGGTAGGTGAAGTATTTTTGGCATTTCTGGAGTTCTAAAAGTCCAAATGACATGATTCAAATTGGAGATTTTCAAGGAGACAACTGGCTACAACTTTCATGAAGACATCCAAGCCAAAATGCACCGTCTAGGTGATGAATTTGAAGCCAGAAGTCGGATAAGAGTTGTTGACTAAAAGCCACCAACCATACACCAACCCACCTACCATGCACCAACCCACCAACCATGCATCAAGCTTCCAAATTTGACAATTTCCATATTTTTATAGGTTGTATTCAGATTATGTACATGTATAAATTGGCTTCTAGGATTAGTATAAATGGAGCCAACCTCTTTGTATTAGATGCATTCAATTTTGAAGTAAGTTAGAATTCAATTTTGTAGTAAGTTTGAGTATTTGTTAGTTTTCTTTCTCTTCTTCTCCCTTCTCTTTAGAATTTCATTTTTGTTCTTTATTTTCTGAGTTCTTCCTTCCTATCCATGGAAGGCTAGGCTCTCATAATCAATCCAAGGGATTAGCCATCTTGTTGTTTAATTTGGAGATCTTGTTTTGCTTGTTCATATTGCTTAATTGTTATTCAAGTTTCTCTTCTTCCTCTTTTGATTTCTATCTAGATTGAATTGCTTAATTTGATTTAGATGTTAATGTGATAATAGCTTTATTATCATGTATTCAAAGAGGATCACATAGAATAGACAATTTATTAAAGCTTTTTGATGGATTGTTTAGCTTGGTTAAATCCCCGATCTTAAGTTAATCTATGTTTGGATGGTGCTTACTTTATCTAACCTTGGTTAATTAAATCCTAGATGCTTATCTAGTAGAGGATTCTTGGATCATGTTGAGGCGTCTTGATATGATCTAAGGCCAAGAACACGATTAGCAATTAAGTGAATTCATTGTGATCAATGATGAGTTAAACTCAAGATCGGTAAATTTCCTTGGATTGGTTGTTTCTTTTAATTTGTTAATTACCTTCCTTTAATTCAATTAGTGTATTATCTTTTCAAATCATCAAACCCCCCTTTTAATTATCTTGATCTGATTAAATCTTTGTTCTTTTAGGATCCTTGAGAGACGATTCGGTTCATGATCTATACTACAAATTAGTTTACGAACCGGTAATTTTTATTATTTGACGAGGTCTCGACAACCTCTTGTCACCTTTCTATTTAGTTAACTCATTTAGTTTAACTATATGTCCAATAATTCGTTAAGAGCCCAACTCATAATTGGATTCCTAACAAAATTCATCTTATGAATTTAAATCCCAATTTTGATTCATTCAAAGTGTGTGACACTATAAATTTTCGTTACGTTGACAGTAATACTAAAATCTTATTTCGATAATACAAACAATGAGTCATATTTAGCAATACATCATTGCTACCCAAGTGACAAGAATGTCAGTGATTTGACATAACCTTTTCATGACCAATGTTACCATGTAGTCTAATTCCTTTACCCAGATATTGTCACACCTTACTAATCTTTCTCTTATTAGTAAAGTATTACGTGAAACACTTTACAGTTAATTGATTTATATGGTAAATTTTACCTTACTTATTTAACGAATCATGTATTTCCATTTTAAATTTGAGATTGAATTAATTTACTCATTTGAATTAATCACCCATTTAGAAGCATAATTATTGTTAATAAACATATTACTATTTAATTATGCATCCAAAATTACTAAAAAATAAGAAACCTGTCACAGTCAAAAATGGCACTTAGTTATTTCTATTATATTGGTTAGGACAACATTAGTTGTTACATATTTACATACAAAAAGAATTAATGTGCCTATATCAAAACTAAGCTAGGTCACTACATTGTACTACATTATATTATATATTAGTATTACAATACAATGTCTAGAAAATATCTAAGACTACCTCCAGTGCAGTGTAAGGTAATAGTATCCTCTGCTGGGTCATAAACCAGAACCACATCAAGGTCAACGAGTAAGGTCACTCGAAACAGCCTGCTACTAATCCGCTGGAAACAACACATTCAAGAGTAAGAATTTACATTCTCAGTAGAAATTCAAGTATAAGAAAAATAGTAATAAACCATGTTATTTATAGCTGCATAAAACTGCAAAGAACATTTTAAATTGCATAATTTTTCTATGAAATAGGATATATATATATATATATATAATTTCATTACACAAAGCAGTGCAATGTCAAGCAAAATTATTTCCTTGATCCTCTACTTTCACTTTACTTTTAGAACATTTAATAGCAAAATGTATAATCATTTACATCTTAACTTTATATGCTTTTACAATCACATGCTCAATCTTTTATTTCTTATGGGACAAGCCCATCATCTTTCAGTCTTGGGACAAGCCTATTTCTTTCTTTGCTTACATGCTCATAAAAGGTTACCATAAAATAGTAACAAGAGCTCTTCCTTGGCATAAGGCGTCCCCTAATCCAAATGGCCATTCCACTGAGCTAAAATGGATTCCATCTGGTCATCACGTGATAAGACACATGTAAGACTTTTTATGGATTGTCTCCTTTATCGAGTATCACATCCAAACATTATCTTGCCTTCATGATCACCTATTTTTCCGAGGATCATTTTACATGTTTTACCTTTGTGGAATCACCTCCCTTACCGAGGATTATTTCCAACATTTTCTTGCATATCATTAATTGAGCATGTAATTGTATAGCTCTTAAGGTAGTTAGCCTTTACATAACTTTGTTCTTCATTCTTACTAACCTTAAACCCTAGCATGAACATTTAATCCAATCATTATACTTAACCATAACCAAAACCCTAAAAGACTTTCTTGGTTAATGTTATTGCTTATATTACTTATCATAAATCATAATCATTTCACTTAATGTCTTTGAATCATTACTCACTTAGTATAATAGGAAAATCATCAAATTCTGGTTGTTGGGCGCTTAAGTGTTGGGATACTGGAGCTTAGGCCCTGGCATAGCAGAGAAATACTTGTGTATGGGCGCTCAAGCGCTGGCTTGATGGTGCTTAGGCGCTGGAGAGACAAAACTTTGGGCATACTGACCTTGCTTCAGTACTTTCATCATAACTCTCACTACAGACCTCGTATTTAGATGATTTTTAATGCATTGGAAAGATAAGGAAAAAATCTTATAACTTGGTTGAAGACATCTAAGACCAATTCAAACATTTAAGTGGTCAAAAATTGTGTACAATTCCACTGACGCACTTGAAAATTGAAAGTTTGATGAACTTGAACTCCTACCTCCAAGATGAGCAGCTTGATCAAGTTTGAAGTTGAGAACCAAGCTTCCTTCTTAATTTCTAAACTTGAATGGATCTTTGGCTCACTCCAAGGGTTTTTCCTAATTTTCTTGATTTTTTTTTATTTTTCTTTTATTTTTCCTCCACCATTTTTCTCTTATCCTTCTTTCTCTTCTTTCTTTTTCTTCTTTCTCTCTTCTCCTTCTCTTTGACGACAATCTAGCTTCTTCTTTCTTTATATATTTTTTATTTGATACAACTTCTTGTAGAAACCTTATAGGATATTGTTTTTTATTCCTTAACCAATAGGATTAGTCCATTTAGTTAGCTTAGGTTCATAGTTATCATTAGGCTAGTTAGATTCTAACTAATTAAATTGAAACCTAACTAGATGCTAACTAGATTCTAACCATTTAGTTAACTTTTGTCTTATGATACTAACCTACTTAAATGACTATTATGTCCCTAGTCCTAAACCCTATAATTACAAAAAATGACACTGTTTAATTTGGTGAACTACATTGAGTATTTTAATAGAAACTTTGTTCATCTAAATAGATTTTAGAGCTCTGTTCTCCTAGAATCTCTAAAAAATAGAATAACTACACTGATAATAATATAATTGAATAAAACACATTCACGAATTAAGAATACCAATACATTCTCATGCATAAATATGCAGAAAAATAACCTGGGTAGTTTTCTGCATTCTCTATATAATAAAACACATAATTTACAATTTCTAACTATAAACAGAGTAAAATAAATATAAATAAATAAACAGACAAATAAAAACACTTTAAATATTTTTCTGTTTATTTTAGGAGAGGATGTTACAAATATCGTAATTGAATACAAGGCATGAAACATGTCACCCTTGTATAGTTCTGTAACACCCTTCTTTTGATGTCACATTTAACGAAATCTCAAGTTAAATTTCAAAAAAACATTTTGTATTATCTTTATGAAAATATGACTTCTAAAATTTCTTTCCGCATATATAACATAAAATAACCAGAAAAGAAATAACTAAATATCAAAAGATTTCAAAAATATACATCACAATCATTTATATCCAATTTTACTGTTTAATTCTACTGTTTAACAACATACATAAAATATACGCAGTAGAATGTCGACAAACTTTGTATATCATCCTATTGACCAAAGTCCTACATATTTACTTACCTGTATCCAAGTGGACACTCCATACGTTTGAATCAGCATGGAACTATATTCTAACAAAACTTAACAGGTCTTTCCTTGAAGTCTCTGATGTCTTCACAAGAAAGAAAGAAAACAGCTACCTGTCGTCTTCATAAAACAAAAGAAAGACAACACAAACATACAAAAACAATACAACAAAGATGTGAGATCTTCGTTACCTGTCAATACCAATAAAGCAATGTAGAAAACATAACAAATAGAACACAGTTAACATAACAAATAGTACAGTTCTATACTGAATCAACAGATATAATCATGTTATCAAACAATGGGTAAATCATAATCAATATGCACCATAATGATGTGATAGTATGACAACTGACTATGCAATTATCCAATAATTGACCCCCTACACCAAGGACCTAAATCACAACAAGTCAGAGAGAATGATTGGGAGTACATGTTCCGTATCTCATTAGCCTCAAATATGCTCAAAAGTGTTGTAGAATCTCATTTGGCAATACGGCTCACTCCACCAACCAGGAATAGGATAGTGTCTGGTCAGGATCGTTCAGTGAGTTGCCATACCTCGACGTCCCCAAGATCATTGAAGATCTTCACTACACAATTCGCACCCGCACTAAGGGGTAAGCTCAACTCCCAAGCTTAAAGCCTTAACAACATCAAATCTCATACAGATTATCACAATGCCATGGTCAACTAACCCATGCAAAGTGCAATCACTCATAATTAATATAATAATTCATGGTCAACTAACCCATAATTATTAAATCAATCATAATCAACCCAATAATTCATGGTCAACGAACCCATAATTATTGGTTTATCAAAACACAATCTCCTCGGGATTCAGCCACCATTTTAAGAATAACGTCAACTATCATATCCAGGGTCCAGTCTACATCAGTCCGATAGTAGTACCGTTGTTTCTTAACCTATGCTGCTTCCAAAACATTTTCCAAATCACGTAACACTTTGGTTACGATTTTCAAATCGCGTAATATCTCTGTTACATATTATAAATCGCGTATAACCATTATTCTGTCCTTCAAATTGTGTAACTCAAAAATTAATATTTTTGAATTGTGTAATAGTTTAAAAATCACTTTTCAATTGCGTAAAGTATTTTCTGTAAAATTTAAATCGTGTAAAGCATTTTTCACAAATATTGAGCTATTTTGAACTAAATAAAATATTTCTAAGTTTATTCTCACTATGTGAGCTAAAAATAAGTTTCAAATACAAATAAGGATTTTTCAACAAATCTTTCAAAAATCATTTCTATTTAAAAACATTTATTTCTACCTCAAATCATCACCAAAATCTTTTTCACAAACTTTATGGAAAATAAAAGTCTTTAAATAAACATTAGCATTAATTCAAAATAGTTTGATACTAGTAAATATTTCAAGCTCTAAACTAATATTTAGAAAATCTTTCAAGATTCAAACAAATTTTCAAAAATGTTTTTACTTGAAAAATACTTTATCATAACTAAATATTTTCTCTCATATTTTCAAAAATACTTAAAATCATATACTAAATTTTCAAAAATAAGAACAAAGACTTTTGATAAAGTAAATATCATTTCTACCATTGCTTCTTTTCAAAACTTTTCCATATTCATCATGATTCATTAGTTTCCAACCAAACATATGCATGCTCATAAACATGTTTTTCATCCACACATACAGCATCTTATTTACACATAAGCTATATCATACTTGAATAATAACAAATTTATGTCATATCTCAAAAATATAAAAGTTCATAGAATAATCAAAACATAACTCATAAAGTGCAAATCATAACATATTAACCATAAAACATAAAAACATAAAATATCAACCATAAATTTGTTCCTCACCACCATATTGGTTGATGAGAGAAATCTCCCCCTTACCTTGGTTTAAAATCCTCTCTAGTACAAGTTCCTTATCTTCCCACCAAAAAAATCCCTTAAAGAACCAAGTTCATAACTTTTGAACTCTAAAACATGGAATAAGATGATCATAGACCAATCCAATGATCTAAAACTTTAAAATAGAAATAAAAGTGAAGAGAAAGAATTTTCACCTTAGGTTCCTTCAAATTTCGATAAACTTGAAAATAGTGAAAGGAGTTTGTATTTCAAGAAACTCACAACATCAAAGTTTCTCAAAACACTACTAGGATGCTAGAAATTAACATAAAATTTTGGCAAGAGTTTGGGAAGGTGAAGATGAGCTCTTGGTAGAGAGAGAAAGTGAAGGTTTTGGTGTGAGTTCAAGTGAATGGTGAAGTTGGCTATTTATAGAAGAAAAGTAAGGACCAAGAAGTAATTAAATAAAAAGAAACATCAAGATATTTTAGCTTACCTTGGCTAGCCACTCCTTGGCTTGATGGAAGGTGATGATGTTCATTTTGGACATCATTTCTTTGTCATTAAGACTAGGTCACTCACCTTAAGTGATTCACTACACCATTAAATACATAGATGATTCATCTATGTGACTCACCCATGGACATAAATGCTTAAGATATTTTCCTCTAGATATTTTTCAGTAGCTATTATCCAATGGACAAAGATCAGTATCTATTGTCCAATGGACAATAGGACGTACCCAAAATCACCCGAAGTTTTTATTTGATCATTAAATTTATAAAAATGGAAAATGATCAAATTTGTTCCCATAATTGAATTTCGTAAACTTCCCTGTTCTTAATAAATAGTCAAAGTATTTTTGGGTCAAAATTTTAAAATTGTTATTTTAATATCCGAAATAGTCTCGGTTTAACACATGAAGTCAACAAAAACTAAAAATTCCCCAAAATGAAAAACTTAAGAATCTGGTCTTAGATTTAAGTTTCGTGACTTTCCTTGGTCCTAATAAATAATAAGGATATTTACAGGCCGAAAATATAGGTTTTTTTTTATTTTCTGAAACTATCTCGAATCGACACATAGTGTTTATGAAAAATAACCTAATTTAAATTAAGCTTATAAAAATTCTCATAAATCTCAAAAATTAAGAAAATCAATATTTCAATTAAAAACATAAATTTTGGGGTGTTACAAGTTCAATATTTAGTTTCTTGATGTTCAAATAGACTTGCGAAGACAAATGAAAACAATATCTCATACATACTCATTTGAGCATGTCCATGGATTTTGCAGTCTCACTCAATCAAGATGCCCAAAGATATCGCTCCCTTTGTTTAGGAGGGACAAATCCTCTCTAAGTCACTCACATCCCTCTGCATGATTTGTAGTATGTCTAATAGTCGACATTATAATCACCTTATTACAGGGGATGTTTGACGTTATTAAGTCATACAACTCCTCATGTAAGGAACCATAGTGCCTTCAAGTCATGCATTTGATATCCCATGGTATTGTACTTATTATTCTAATGATTTTAATATGTATATTTAAATGAAACAAACAACATAATAAATGAAATGCCTCACATATAAAATAAATGACACAATACAATGTAAACTAGTAAGGTCAATATATAATTGACCCCTAGGGCATACACTAACAATCCATTAGACTAAGGAATAATGGAATTCAAATCAAAATAGAACAGATGCACAAGCCACATAATAACTCAACAATGTAGGCAAGCCTAAATCCAATGCCTATATAAGAACTAAACATCTAACAAATAACATACCATGACACAAACTAATTTTTCACAAGCAAATAATCTCTTAGGAAAATAAATAGGACTCAAGTAATTTCTCATGCATGTGCTCAAAACAAAACAATATTTAAACAAAAAGAAAACCAATGAATAGCTATCCAATCAAGTTTAGTACAAATCAAGGCCAGTCCTACATTAAACCTAGAACCATACACCAATGCAACCAATGAATGAGCACACTGAAACAGTAATGGACCAAGATATATCATGATGCCCAGTGTAACACCTAATTCTTTAACCACATAATTTACCAATTTACACGCGCTTACGAGAATATTCTTATTTTTACAAAAATTCGGTAGAGTTTCCTCTATTTCTCAAGCAAGCAAACATAACAGAAGTACCCACCGACTAGGTCATATGTAATACCAACAAACATTCACAAAATAGATATCATATAGAAGTCTCCAACCTCGACAGAAATATACAACATTATTGTTATGTGCATAAAACGTAAATGTCAATACTAGCAGCAATCTTAACTGAGCATAATTTACAACAGTGTTATCTCGATTTCCTTCGGCGGCATGAACAAAATACTAGTGGAACTAGACACATCAACAGTAGTTCACTAGTTCACCTACCATGCCCCAACAGATAAATATACAATGTTGTCCCAATAATTACATCTAGGAGCTTAGCTCCATCCAAAATAAGACATGAAAATAAATGCTACAACTACTACAGCAAGTTACCAGCAACCTCATACTCACCTCATAGAGGTGATGTGTGTGATTCTTCATGTCATTTTGAGTTTAGTTTGCATACATTTCATTATCTTTTTAGTACATTTATTCACTTAATCCTCCGTTTTAGTTTTAGTTCAGATAAATGCGGTGTGTTTATGTTCAATTGCAGGAATGGTGCAATATTGAAGCTTGGAGGAGCCAAAACAGAACCACCCTGAAGAGATACTGAGATCTCAAAATCAGTTGTACCCCTGAGGAGTAATTTGAGCATAACTTGAGCTACAGAGGTCCTTTTGAGGTGATTCAAGTTGCTATGGAAAGCTAAGACACAAGGCTACAAGTTTGATGTTGGACACTTTGGCAAATTCCCTAAGGATACTTGATGGCAGAGCCAACCACGGCCAGGCCGTGGTGGCCACTACGGCTGTGGTTGGCCATCAGTGCACGAAATTTCTAAGTCAGAATCAACCACGGCTAGGCCGTGGTGGCCACCACGGCCGTGGTTGGCCTTCAGAGCACGAAATCCTTAGTCGAATCCAACCACGGCCAGGCGTGGCCACCACGGGGCCGTGGTTGGTAGCCCCGCTACTTCACAAATGCGAAGTTAAGGCTCGTAGGCGTACCTCCATTCCTTTGCTTCTGACCTGAAAAGAATTAGGGTTGAGAGAGGAGGGTGTGTGGTGTATAAAAGGCATGCCATTAGGGTTGAGGAGGGGAGTTTTTTGTCTTGGAGGAACTTCACAAGAGCAAACCCACAAGTTTTCTCGAGTTTTTCTTCTCATCTCTTCTAGTCTTTGTATTTTATTTTCTCGAATGTTGTTCTTCATTCTTATGGATTGTATTTTGATAAACATGTTTGAGTAGTTCTCTTTGTTCTAGGAATTGGTAGTAACCCGATGGTGTATTAACAATGCTTGATGTATGAATTTGCTATCTCTTCAATGCTAAGTTTATCTTGATTCGCTTTTTGGCACACCAAGTGTTTGTGAAAATGTCTTGGCCACATTGTTTGCATAATCTTAGTTATTAAGGGAAAAACTCGAAAGCGTGACTCTTGATAATTGAACTCCATAAACTCGAACTTGAGCTTTTAAATCACGAAAGTAGATTAAAACTCTTGAGGCTTTCTATGAATCATCCGCTCTTAATGGGTTCTTTCTAATTTGATTATCATGAAAATAGAAGTTGAGTTAGATTGAATACGTTATTGTATTCTCCCAAAGGAGACAATAATTCTTTAGGATGATTTGCCTTCAAGTGTAACTTAGTTGAGAAGAGGTGATAAGAATACGTAATTTGTTAATTACCATCGTGGTGAACCCATATCCTAGATTTCTTAAAATCCAGATTTACCTACGCTGTTTTTCTGCATTCATTCTAAAAATTGAGATTCTTATTTATTTCCAGATTTTAGTTTCTATGTTCTTGTTCTATCACCACAATTTTATAATATTGGTTTCACCTAGTTAATCACAATTAAGGATAATTGTTAATCATAATCCAAGTCCCCTGTGGATCAATATTTTTTACTACTTGACGAAATCGCACTTGCGATACGAAACACATCAAGTTTTGGCGCGCTGCTAAGGGACTTGTGGTTTTCTGATTATCAATTTAATTCTTAATCTGATTTTCTAGTTATTCTTTTATTCTTTTCTTTTGCTCTCTGCAGGTAATTTCTCTTGTTTATGCAAAGTACTCGACGTTTTGGAACTCTCATTGAAGCAGATCCATTGAAAGGACGCGTTGCATCGGAGGAGAAGACAACCGCCGCAAGGTGCAAGAGAGCCACAACAACCTATTCCCATCATGGCAAAGACGTGATGAAAATAGGCCAAGGATTATGCAGCCCTAATGCTCGGGGTTTGATGACCGGGATTGCTCTACCAACCATTGAAGTCGACACTTCACCATACCACCCGCTTTGCTCTCTATGATAAGGCGAACCAGCTTTGGAGGATTGCCGTCGAGGATCCGAATGACCACGTGGATATGTTCTTGGAACTCGTGAGACCCTCGGATTGAAGGCGCCTCTGTAGATGCTATCCGTCTCCGCTTGTTCCCTTTATCACTACGGATAGAGCTAAAACTTGGTTAAAATATGTACCAAAAACTATCACTACTTGGGACCAATTGGAGCAAGCTTTCTTGACAAATTCTTTCCACCTTCCAAGACTGCTCATCTTAGGACCCAAATCACGGCTTCATTCAAAGAGATGGAGAGTCATTGTCGAAGCTTGGGATAGATATAAGGCCTCTGGCTGAAGCATGCCCACATCATGGGCTAGAGAAATGGTTAATCATCCACACCTTCTACAATGGTCTTGAATATCCTTCGAAGGTATCTCTAGACTCACTGGTGGAGCTTTGATGAACAAGGTTAACCAGGCCTAGAGGTCATAGAGAGTGTAGCCACCAACCATCACCAATGGGCAAACGAAAGAGGTAACAACCCGAGAAAACTCTCGGGAGGTAAGTTTGAGGTAGACAGTGTTGATTTGATTATGTCAAAATTTGATTCTTTGAATAAACGTTTTGACAAACTTGAAAGAGTTAATGCCAATGTCGTAGTTACTTCTAACAATTTTTGTGAGGTTTGTGGAGTACAGGGACATATAAGTGCTGAATGCCAAGATGGACTTGGTTCTTCACAGGGCACATCGGTGGAGCAAATGGAATCATGCCATAATTTTCAAGACTTCAACCAAAAGGGGAGAAATGATCCATATTCTCAAACCTATAACCCCGGTTGGAGGTCACATCCTAACTTCTCTTACCAGAATAGTCAAAGCCAAGTTGGTCAAGGTAGTGCTAAACCCTCTTTTGGATTCCAACAGGTACAAAAATCTAAACTTGAGTCTCTTCTTGAGAATTTTGTTGAGAGTCAATCTACGCAAAATGAGGAGTTCAGGCAACATGGTCAAGTGGTCGCCGAGGCCATTAGAGAGTTGTCATCTAAGGTTGATAATTTGTCTACTCATAGTAGGATGTTGGAAACCCAGATTGCCCAACAAGCTAGTTCTTCACATAGACCACAAGGTAAACTTCCAGGACAGCCTGAAATAAATCCTATTGAACATTGCAAGGCTATGAGTTTAAGAAGTGGTAGGCAATTAGAGAATTCCAAGGCAAAGGGCGAAAGTGACATAGATGGGGGGGATGAGAAAAAAAAGACAACTAAGACACAAAACTTAGATGAAGATGATACAACTGAGAAAGTGTCTAAATATGTTCCCCCAAAACCTTACCAACCCCCAGTGCCCTTCCCTCAAAGATTGGCCAAAGCCAAGCTTGATAAGCAATTTGGGAAGTTTCTAGAGGTCATTAAGAAGTTGTACATTAATGTACCTTTCACTGAGGCGTTGCAACAAATGCCCACCTATGCTAAATTTCTTAAGGACATTTTGTCTAAAAAGAGAAAACTAGAGGAATATGAAACAGTAGCTTTAACTGAGGAGTGTAGTGCTTTAATTCAAAATAAGTTACCTCCTAAACTCAAAGATCCGGGTAGTTTCTCTATTCCTTGCTTGATCGGGAATACTAATTTTGATAAAGCTTTGTGTGATTTGGGGGCTAGTGTTAGTCTTATGCCCCTTTCTCGTGTGTAAAAAGTTAGAGGTGGGTGAACTAAAACCCACAACTATCTCCCTTCAATTGGCGTATCGATCCGTCAAATACCCCGTGAGGCATCTTGGAGGACGTTCCTATTAGGGTGGGTAAGTTTTTCATACCTGCTGATTTTGTGGTGCTTGAAATGGAGGAGGATTCCCAAATCCCCATTATTCTTGGTAGGCCTTTCTTAGCCACTGCTGGTGCTATAATTGATGTCAAAAATGGAAAATTGTCTTTAACTGTTGGTGATGATAAGGTTGAGTTTGATCTTGCTAAATCTATTAAAAAAAACCTTCTTTTGAGGACTCTTGTTGCAGGATTGATTTATTAGACCGAGTAGTGAAGGAAGAATTCACCAACATCCATTTTGAAGTTCCTTTGGAGCGATGCTTGGTTGGTGGTGGTTCATTGGAATGTGGAGGGGAAGCAGCCGAATATGCCCGTTTGTTGGAAGTCATCTTGGAACTTCCACCCCAAAAGGCCAAAATCGAAAAGCTCGAGTCTAAACCCAAACACAAGAATTGGAAAGAAGAAAGAGCTCCAATGGTAGAACTCAAACCCCTTCCTTCCACTCTCAGAGATTTGAGCTTTCGGAGGCACAAGCCTAAATTTTGGAGGCAAGTGAAGTCAAAAAATTCCACTGCCAACCCATGGAAAATTCCATGGCCATGGATTGAAGACCCGCAGTGAGTCATTCTCTTTCATCCCTTATCTTGTTTTAGATTTTTACATTGAGGACAATGTAAGTTTTAAGCTTGGGGTGGGGTATGTATTTACTTTTTTGTTATTTATTTTCATGTTTTCATATTGCATTCTTTTGCATGATCACACCATCTTGTTGCCCTTTGATCCTCTTGTTTGAACTTTGTGCCAATTTGAAAGACAATGAATTTGGAACCCAAATTGATATCCTTGTAATAAGCTAATTTTTTTTTTTAAAAGAGTTGATCTTTTGATAATTGATGATTAGCATAAGGTTCTCTATTTTTGTGTTTCTCATTGATTTTGCTTCTAAAAGTGAGATTTGTACCAAAAAGGGTATGTGCTTTATATTAACCCCTCCTCTTTGTTTGAGTGAAGTTGGTTCCTATTGGATTCTGTGCTCTAGAACTTGATTTGAAACCATTTTGAGGCAAAGTTTTTGTTTGCATGCTTGAAAGTGATTAAGGCATTTTAGGTATCTTTCCAGGCCTTCTGAATATATTGATATATCACTACCCATTAGTTGCCCATTTTGAACCTATTGCAATTTCTTGGTACCTATGATGACATATTATTGGTTACCCTTTAGAAACTAAATGGTGCAAATATTTGGTTTGAAAGTTGAAAGGGAATTATGTGTTGAAATATTCTCTTAAAAAAAATCGAAAAGAGAAATCAAAAAAAGAAAGAAAAGAAATAGAAAAAAAAAAGATTTTGGGGATAGAAAAAGAAAAAGAAGTAAAGAAATGGCTAAGCAAGAAGCTTAGCAATGTGCTTTTGTGATATAATCATTCTCCAAATTGGTTCTATTGGGTTCTCTTGCTTCATTGAAAATTTTGCCAACACTTTGTGCATACCCTCATTTCTTTATCCTACCTAACAATATTCCCTTAGCCAAGTTAAAACCCATACAAAGACCTTTTGATTCTTGCATGCATGCAATTTAAAGTGTGGAAATTTGGTTTCTTATCAAGCTTATGGAAGTGCTTTTTCTTAAGAGGATCTTGAGTGTTATTTCTTCACCCTTAGACACTTTGAGAGTGGTTAGGTGAGTGACCCCAATTGATGAGAAGTACGAAATTAGGGAACCTAAGCCTCTAATCGAACTTTACATTGATCATCTCTATGTTCATTGAAATGTTATGCCTATTCTTGGATCTGTTGTTCTTTGGGTTCCTAATTCACAGCCATATTTTGAAAATTCTGATCTTTATTTGGCTTTAGTAATTGCTTGAGGACAAGCAAAACCTTAAGCTTGGGGTAGTTTGATGTGTGTGATTCTTCATGTCATTTTGAGTTTAGTTTGCATACATTTCATTATCTTTTTAGTACATTTATTCACTTAATCCTCCGTTTTAGTTTTAGTTCAGATAAATGCGGTGTGTTTATGTTCAATTGCAGAATGGTGCAATATTGAAGTTTGGAGGAGCCAAAACGTAACTACCCCAAGAGACATCGAGATCTCAAAATCAGCCTGTACCCACTGAGGAGTAATTTGAGCATAACTTGAGCTACAAAGGTCCTTTTGAGGTGATTCAAGTTGCTATGGAAAGCTAAGACACAAGGCTACAAGTTTGATGTTGGACACTTTGGCAAATTCCCTAAGGATGCTTGATGGCAGAGCCAACCACGGCCAGGCCGTGGTGGCCACCACTACCGTGGTTGGCCATCGCTGCACGAAATTTCTAAGTCAGAATCAACCACGGCCAAAGTAGCAGGCCACCACTGGCCGTGGTTGGCCTTCGCAGCACGAAATCCTTAAGTCGAACCAACCCACGGCCAAAGCCGTGGTGGCCACCACTGGCGTGGTTGGTAGCCTGCTACTTCACAAATGCGAAGTTAAGGCCCTGTAGGCAGCCCATTCCTTTGCTTCTGACCTGAAAAGAATTAGGGTTGAGAGAGGAGGGTGTGTGGTGTATAAAAGGCATGCCATTAGGGTTGAGGAGGGGAGTTTTTTGTCTTGGAGGAACTTCACAAGAGCAGCCACAAGTTTTCTGCAGAGTTTTTCTTCTCATCTCTTCTAGTCTTTGTATTTTATTTTCTGAATGTTGTTCTTCATTCTTATGAATTGTATTTTGATAAACATGTTTGAGTAGTTCTTTTGTTCTAGGAATTGGTAGTAACCCGATGGTGTATTAACAATGCTTGATGTATGAATTTGCTATCTCTTCAATGCTAAGTTTATCTTGATTCAGTTTTTGGCACACCAAGTGTTTGTGAAAATGCTGGCCACATTGTTTGCATAATCTTAGTTATTAAGGGAAAAACTGAAAGGTGACTCTTGATAATTGAACTCCATAAACTGAACTTGAGCTTTTAAATCACGAAAGTAGATTAAAACTCTTGAGGCTTTCTATGAATCATCTGCTCTTAATGGGTTCTTTCTAATTTGATTATCATGAAAATAGAAGTTGAGTTAGATTGAATACGTTATTGTATTCTGAAAGGAAACAATAATTCTTTAGGATGATTTGCCTTCAAGTGTAACTTAGGATGATTTGTATTCTAGGTACCATCACTCAGCAATGGCATATGGTCACTCAGCGATGACAATTCTCATAGATCACACGAATTACTAATCAACATAACTAAGTTTCACCCTCCCTCATCATGCATACCACAATGCAACAACATAATTGGGTTTCACCCTCTATCAACAAACACACTACAATGCAATAACATAACTAGGTGTCACCCCCTATCCACATACACCACAATGCCTAATGACTCTCAAGGTTCGAATTTTCCTCATGTGTGCCAAGAACTACATCATGATCCAGCTTTTCCTCAATTTTGGCCAAGACTACCTCATGGTCTGACTTTTCCTCATTTTGCCAAGGACTAACTCAAGGTCCGACTTTTTCTCATTTTGCCAAGGACTAACTCAATGTCTGACTTTTTCTCATTTTTCCAAGGACTACATCATGGTCCATCTTTTCCATATTTGTGCATCCAACATTCATGCAATATCATCATTCATCTCAAAATCACAATCAATACAATAATGCACAATTCACCATTTCCTCAACGTCATCACTACATTCATTAATCATGCAATATCATCATTCATCTCAAATTCACAATCAAGACAATAATGTACAATTCACCATTTCCTCAACATCATCACTACATTCATCAATCATGCAATATCACCATTTATCTCAAATTCACAATCAAGATAATAAGGCACAATTCACCATTTTAGATAATGCATGCCTCAACTTCCTATAAACTAGGTGTTATACTAATTCTTATAAGCAATTACCCTCATTTTGATACATGCTCTTAATCCATCCAATTCTACAATGCTAGCCACATTCTTACATCATTAATAAGACTAAACAAGCATCAAACACATACTAAAATAATAATTTTTGGATTTCTCCCATCAACCCTCAAAACCCAAACTTTCACCATACCAAAGTTACAAGTAATCCATACTCACCTAAGGTGATTTTGGACACCAAACCACCACCTTTTGAGCCTTCCAAGAACACACTGACAGCCACCCCAAGTTGTAACTCTTGCTCCGCGAATTTCATGCTCCAAATGCTTCCAAAATTTGGTGGTAGACTTAAGAGGCATTCCCCAACACTTCTTCTCAAAGGACCCAAGTCATCCAAGCAACTTTAAGCAATGGGTATTTTCGTGTTTGGGGAGGGAAATGGAGGTTTCAAGATTTTGAAACCATGGGAGTGTAAAGGAAGGTGAGGGGAGTAATTTTTGTGAAGGATGCTAGGTGAATGGAGGTGGGGAAGATGGTGTTTTGGGAGCTTCAAAGAGGAGCATCAATGGAGGAAGAAGATGAAGTTTGAGCTCCTTCCCTCCCTCCATCAGTCGGTCCCCCACATAGAGAAGGGGAAGAGAATTTCTTGCTTCCAATTTTGCCCCGCAATCATTCCCAATTAGGACTAACTTACTCCCTAACTAAGTGGTATTCTAAAAAATGCCATTAAGGAGTGAAATGGACTAAAGTGTCCTTATTAATTTCACACTGATTCCTAAAATGTCTTCCTTTACTAATATTTTTACTAGTTTGCCACTAGGTGTGGCTTTCTGCTGAAATACCCCCGTGGCTGGGCCGGAGCTGCAAAAATTTAAATTTTCATATTTTCTTTCTTTTTCTGTCTAGATTCTTCCGGGCTGGCAGAATTTATTAAATATTATTATAATTTCTTAAATCTTGATTCTCACTCTAATTTTCCAGAGTCATACACTCAGTCAAACACAATTCATATAAAATCTCAAAATTGACGTATAAAATCGGGGATGTTACACCCAGAGTTTCAAAATCATACAAGATCCTATCAATTTTCCCAATAAGTAAGAGAAGTAGCAAAATCTGCAATCACATTAAACGCATAGGATTTACCAACATTATGAAATAATGGAATATATTAAAACAAACAAGAGTTACCTTTGTCTCAAGCTTGTTGACATGACTATTAAAGGGGTGAACTTTATAACAATGATATAAGTTTAAGTTATTCTTGTGTTTGCAAAAGATAAGCAATTGAAAGCCAATTGTATGGTAGCAATAAGGGAGAGATGCACATTTGAAGTATATTTTAATTGAATATTATCTGCTGAAGAATGTAAAGAAAACTTAAGATGCAATATGAGCCACCTCAAATCAAAGAAAATCAGTAGCTTATCATTGTCACAATATGTATAGAGTTAGAAAAAAAAGGAACTTGTACAAAATATGGAACATATCGCAGAGTCCTTAATAGTGCCATCTTCATCAATAACTTATTCTACCATTTTAATTAATGATCGATTAATGACAAACTCCATTATCTGCAAGCATATTTACAAGGGGAAAAAAGTCAGAGACATAGTAATATGGAAATTAATGATATATTTTGAAAATATTCTTTCAGTTTTTACCACTTCTAGAAGAGGCATGAAACGACTATGTCAATCTTTGTCTTCCTTAATTTCAGCTTTTGGATCAGCCTGCAAGGTCCCATCACATTGTAAAATAGCCATAATGGCCATTGCCTCATAGCCATTCACCGATATACTTCTCTGGGCATGTTGAATGGTAATTTTCACCTTAAAAAATCTTAAATCAACATTCAGCAACTTAGATGGAAAGGAAACAAAAATGTGAAAAACTATCTTCTGTTCAAGTGTTTGAGCTTATAAAAGAGCCCATATTTACATGTCAGAGCTTATTGTTAAACAAAAGGGAAGTATAACTGCAACTTGGAGAGGAAATAAAGTATGAAACTAGTATGGAGCTAACATGGTGTGCCAATTTAATTTAACTTACCTAGAAAAAAAGTTCAAAAGTGAAATTACTTGAAGTGATGATAAGCATGGTGTGTGTTAATATTTTATAGGCTTTTGGCTCAAAGATAAAGAATCAATTTGTTCCGAATATACAAACTCCAAGTAATATATGCATAAGCAAGTGCCTTTATGCAGCACATAGATATAATCTACAACTTTTTGGTCCCATTCTAAGTATGATTCACATTAAATGAAACAAGGAATTTATAACTATAAAATTATATAAATAAATACAACAAATTATGTTATGTTGCCCTAGAAGTTTGAAGTTAATACGAGATTATCAAGGTAAAAAATATATAATTTTGTGGCATATGTTAATCTATGATACCCAAAGAACACATGGTGAAAATAAAATTTATGAGCATAATTATTTTAACAAGAATTGTAGATGAATTTCCTATACATCTTGTATCATCCTCCCCTAAATTAAAACAAAAAATTATTGAAATGTTTGTTTATTTGTCTATTTATCAGTTTGATGTGTATTCTTGCACTGTTTTTGTAAGAAATTTTGATTTCTGTTATCTAGTATAAAGAAAATATAGAAAATTACTGTGGTAATATTTTTATTTATTTAAGTATGAATAATTATAATTTTCATGTTTCGGTGAATGTATTTATGATTAAATACATTCCAACTAGATTTGTTTTTCTGTTTCTTTCTAATTCTATGAAAACAGAGCTTTGAAAACTATTTAGGTGAGAAAAGAATTAATTAAAATACCCAATGTGAATTAGTGAAATTATGCAGTGGCATTTTTGTAATTATAGGCATATGAAAAAGGGCATTTTGGTCCAAGGGCAAATTGTCCAAGAAAGATTTACTCGAGCTACTAGTTACATAAATATCTATTTAGTTTAAGTTAGTTTAAGTATTAGTTAGGAACTATTTAGTTAGAATTCAACTATATGGCTAGAATCCAGCTATCTAGTTACATAAAATATTATTTTAAGACATTAGCCAATAGAAATAAGACAACCAAAGGGGTAAATGGTGGATTCTAATTGGTTAGCATTAATTAAGGTTAAAAGTGTAAGCATATGATTGGTTAAAAACAAAACCTATTGATTAACTAACTAACCTTACAACTAAGAATTGCCAAATAAGTCCAAATCTTCTAAAACAAGCCTTGGAGTTTCAGCCAAGATGAAAGAAAGAAGGAAGAAGAAAAAAAGAAAGAAAGAAAAAAGTAAAACCAAGGTAAACTTGGAAAAAAATTAGGTTTTTACTTCAAGAAGCAAGGAGCGAAGTTCATTGCTATCTTTAAACTTGATAAGAAATTCAAGCATAAGGTAGGAGCTCAAGTCTTCAATTTCCTTGATTTCTAAACCTTGAAGTTATTGCTATAATTCCACGATCTAGATTCTTTTTATGAGTTTTTATGAAAGAATACAATCAAATATTGCTTGGTTATTGAGGGATTATGGATGGATAATGGATGCTAGGTGATTGATGTAAATTTCGTGTAATGGTAGATTCATGGTTGCTTGATACTTGTTTGATGAAATTTCATGTAGATTATGCTTGTTCTATTGGATTTTGCTTGATTTTGATGAAGCCCTAGGAACCCTAATGCTAACTTATGTTTGGGCCGAGCTAGAAGAGAAATGTGTGGTTTGGTAAATTATGGATTCGGCAATTAATCAAGGGGTTTAATGCTTAGTTAGGTTGTTGATGAAATCTAAGCATGATTTAGTATTGTGAACTTAAAGAATTTATTAGAAACCTCACCATATAGGTTTCAGCCAAATGAACTAAATAACCTAAATTAGTAATTCGAGATGATATGATGATATAATTATGATTAGATGATGATTTAAGTGAAGGATTATAAGTAAATGAGAAGAATTACAAGTTATGTGATAATATTACTTAGAGAAATCCCTTACGTAGTATTCACCCAACCCAGGGTTAACTGACTAGGAAATTAGGGTAAATTCCCTTAAAATGATAATTATGATTAGTAAATAATATATTTAAGATTGATGATAAGTTAAGTGAAATTGGAAGTGAAAATGATAATTAAATTCCCTATAAAGCTACATGAGCATTTCGGCCAAGGGCCAATAGTTAAACCTTGAATTTAACTAGGTTAAGATCAGTGTGATTAAAATTGGTAGAAAGCCATATTTCGACCAAGTATAGATGCATACATGATTTTGATTATGAATTCCAAGATTAGTAGCTAGATTATGAATTCTAAGGCCAATAGCTAGCAAGAATTGAATGAGCTTATGCGAAAAGATAGCAATGTTGAATTATAAGAGCTGGCTACCCTAAAAATGATAGCAAGACAATTACATGCTTATGTTAATAAAGTGAAAGAGCAGATTAAGAGACAAAGGGATATGATCTTGGGAAATGATCCTCGGTAAAGGAGTTGATCCCTAAATAAAAAGAAAGTATTGGACATGATTCTCTACAAGGGAGGTTATCTATGAAAGTTTTACATGTATCTCTATGAAGGATGATCCACCAGAGAGAGTGGATTTATTCAAAGACCTTATGAAATCCACCACGGAGAGTGGAATGACCATTTGGTGACTAGATGGAATCCATCATAGAGAGTGGAATGATCATTTAGTTTAGGGGACACCCTATGTCATGAAGGAGCTCCTAATCTTTATTAGATGACCATGTAAGCAAAGATGAAGGGATAAGCCCAAAGTTATGTAAAAGAAAGGTTGAGCATAGTATTTAATTGTCTAAGCATGAAAGGTTAGATTATCAACATCATGTTTTGCTTTTAAATGTTTAAGTTATGAGAAAGAAAGTTCAATATCCAGAAAATAACTTTACTTAGCATTATTTGATTGTACTTTATATATATATATATATATATATATATTCTCATTGAAATTTTTTTACAGCTTGATGCACATGGAAACATTGTAGTTTTATTAATATTTTATTTGCTGCTTGAATTCTTACTGAGAACTACATTCTCACTCTTGATTATTTACGTGTTGTTTATTTATTTGTAATTTTATTCTTATGTTATTATGCTTTAAATTTCTAATTTTTGTTATCTGGTATGTAACGGATACAAAAAGTTGACTTAGATGATATTTTTACCTATTTAATTGTGAATGTTAATAAGGTTAAAATTGTTAGTTAATGTATTTGTACTTAAATTTACCTTAGATTGAATTAATTTCCTTATTTTTTGTGATTATAAGAAAACAAAGCACTAAAAAGGTTTCTTTGGTAGTATTTAAACGTAAATGTCCTTTCTTCACTTTTGCAAAATGACTTACTACTCTTCCATGCATTATGGTACACTTTTGATTGTTGCAGAAGCTATCCTAACCGTTATGTCATCTAGGAATCATCCACAAACCAATTTGAGATTTGAAATACGACACGGTGTTTTGTGATCTTCCATCATAAGTATGCTCTTCCTTGGCCGACCAAATGCTTCTCCAGATCTTGCCTTTGACTGTAGCATTTTTAAAATATGAGGATTCTCATTTTCTTTCATGAGATAGCTTTACGTAGTGCTTCTAATGCTTCCAACCTTCTAGCTTCTATAAGTCTTCTTATCTCCTTTTATGAGTTGGCTCATTGAAGTACATGGAGACTCTATACCTAGAGTTATTTGAAATACTTTCTTTGTAACTTGAGAGTTTATGTTTTCTTTCATATAATGTTTGAGATCATCATTAGAAATTAACCATTGTAGAAGCCTTTCGATAACAATATGATAAACACTATTTGAATACATTATTAATCCCTCATATTTAGTATTTTATCCTTCTTATGTGCTTAATTGATTGGACTTGACCAGATTTTATAAGTTTGGGTTCAATTTGTGCTTAATTGCACTTTCCAATATTAATTGGATTTTATACTATTTCTGTATTTGGGGTATAACATGAGTTCTAGACATCTAATAATTATGCATATTACCTTTTAGGAAAGATAAGAGAGAGTTCTACAACTTTGACGAGGAGCTCTGTTGGTCTATGCCCTAAAGGCCAGTTGTATACTGACCTTTTCTGGATACTTTGTATCTTATCGTTTATTATATATATGAGACATTTCAGTTATTGTGTTATTTATTTTATTTAAATATGCATGATAAAGTTCTTAGAATAGTAAGTACGATACCATAAGATATCAAGTGCATGACTTGATTGTGAGATCCTATTGGTTGCTTCTGGAACACTATTTTTAAATGTCCTTAGTCAAGTATTATTGTGAATTAAGACAACAGTAATACATTGAGACTAGTATGTACGTAAACTGATAACCATATCTCACGGGTTATAAATATGAGATATCAAGTCTTCCCATGGGTACACATTAGAGTAATGTTGTACTGGATTGACCCACCATGGGAACACTGCATGGATCGTTACGTGAGTGTTATGAGCGATTCTCACAGTGACAATGATGTATGTGGTCCTTTGACTTGAAGGCACTATAGTTCCCTACATGAGGAGTTTTATGACTTGATACTGTCAACGTCTCCTGTAACAATGAGATTAAAAAGATGGCTTTTGGACATACTACAAATCATGCAGAGGGATATGAGTGGCCTAGATAGGATTTGTCCCTCCTACTTAACAGGAGCGATATCTGTGGGTCCCTTGATAAAGTGAGACTGAAAATGCATGGCCATGCTCGAATGAATCAATATGAGATATTGATCTCATTTGTCTTAGTGTGTCAACTGGGAGATCAAGAAACCAAAGATTGAACTTTACAAGGATGACCGTTGCATGCCCTATGTTCAATCTAGATATCTGGACAAAGGGACTAGACTACTCGGTAACATTGTCCACGGAAAGGTTATGTCAAATTATTGACATTCTTGTTACTTGAGTAGCAGTGATGTATTACTATATACCGTTCATTGTTTGTATTGCTAAAATTGAATTTTAGTATTAATGTAACGTAATGGGAACCTATAAGGTCACACACTCTGAATGGACGGCTATTGAGGTTTAATATTCATGAGATGAATTTAATTAGGAATTCAATTATGATTTAGGCTCCTAAATAATTAGTTGGACTTTTAGTTAGACTAAATGGGTCAACTGAGTAGATGAGCCTGCACATAATTATGACTTAAGTCAAATTATGAGCAGACACTTCAATGTTCATCTTATGCTCTTATGATGACTGCCCTAGCTATATATATGATACATAGCCACTGCAACCGCATACAACACAAGAGACAGAAAACAACGAGTGTGAGAGGAGCATGCACCCCCCGCTGCTAGTATCGCGAGTGGAGGAGAACTCATATTTGGTCTGCTCGTGTGGATGCCGTAAAGGCATCGCTCAATTGCTATGCTCGTGATTGAAAATCGTTTCATCCTAGAGGTAATTCCTTATAACATGTTTTATGATTTTCGCATGAATCCTCGGTTGAGTTTGAAATTTGGTTTTATTTTCCACTGTGTTTTCTGATCCCGAGACCCAACAAGCTTAAGATCTGAATTGGATGTCTAGTGGGCCACATTGGGCCTGCAACTTAGAACAGTAAAGTTGTCGTTGGAACTTGACTAGTGTGCAATGATCGAGTCATAACTTGTGCTATATGAGTCATATGGAGTTATAACCAGTTCCATTTGAAAGGTAAAACGTAGTGATTCAACTTTTAGGAAGACCACTTATTGAAAATACAACATTTTGATAGTGTTGTTGGCATGTGAAGTCAGTTGAAGGGTCCAGATACCTCCTTAGAGTAATTTTGGCATAACTTCCTCATCCTAAGCCCAATTTGGGAAAATTAGATGTCCATTTAAATCTAAGATTGAGAGGATTAGCATTAATCCAAGGAAAACTTGTATTTTCATTTTTAGAATTAGTTTTTTGGGGGGAAGAGGAACAAAGACACGAGATTGGACTCTCTCATTCCCTTACATTTTAGCCTTTTGGGTTCAAAGGAATTAAGATATTGCTTAAGTGTAGAACCTTATAGGATTTGATTGGGTTGGAGTACCGTGGTGGTGATTTTGACGAAACCAACATGCGGCATTGGAATGCCTTTAATAGAAGTGACGCAGTTAGGGATTTACTAAGGGAAAGGTTCCCTTTTCCCACTACGAGAGTAAAGGCTAGGCATATTTCCTTCGAGAATAGGTTACTCCACTATGTCTTAGTGAATACTCTAATTCTTAGGGGTAGCAACCTTGTGAAATGAACAAGTGAAACACGAGAAGGCGGTTGAATTGTGTTTCTTAACCTTTTTGAAAAACTTTTCTTAAATTAGTTCTCAAAACAAAACTTTGCTAATTCGCAAAATAGAATGGACATTTAAAACACTTTATGTAATCCTTTGGATGCAGAAAAGGTTTTAAGAAAAACTTTGGACGTAAATAGAAAGCTTATAATTTTAAATAAAATGAGTTGTTAAGAACAACAATGACAATCCTCAAATGTTAGCAAAAACAAAGTAAAGCAAGGTAAAGAAAGAGAAGATCACACCAGAGTTTATACTAGTTCACTCTTACAAATTGAGAGCTTTGTCTAGTCCCTTCTACTTGAAGGAATTTCACTAATCTTCACAAAGATTATAAGTATTCTTCACACCGCCTCTTTAAGCTTACAACCAAGTATTCATAACCACTTCAGGTTCTAACAACAAGTATTCTTTACTAACAAGCCTTTTTAAGCTCAACACAAAGTTATAAGAAAAGTGTTTGAAAATACTAACAATCAACTCACAATATGTGAGGATAAACGATTAATCTCAGAGTGAACTTAAAAACTCTATACAAGAGTATATCAAAGTGTAGGTAAAAATTCTAGTTGTATATTGCTTTTTTCTTATGTTGTTGTTGAATCTCTCGAAGACTTCATGTATATATAGGCATGTGAGCTTGAACTTGTGTTCATAAGCATTCTCCGTCCAACGGTAATAAATGTTATCATTTTGGGTTGCTTTTAAGGCAATGGATTTTCCTTTTCTTGAGTCGTCTTCCTCTTGAAGTTCAAGGTTGTGAACCTTGAGGGATCCAAGAAGCTCCTCCATAGAGAGAGAAGCAAGATTTTTTGCTTTTTGAATAGCCGTGACCTTGGGCCTCCACTGTATAGGAAGGCTTCTCAATAGCTTTCTTATATGATATTGGTTTTCATATATTCTCCCTAGTGATCGAAGACTGTTGATGATTGTTTGGAAGTGTCCAAACATTTGGCCTATGGTATTGTGCTCTCCCATTTTGAAGAGCTTATACTGATGAACCAGCATGCTTATCTTGGATTCTTTAACCTGAGTGGAACCTTCATGAGTCAAGGCTAGAGTGTCCCAGATCTCCTTAGTTGTTTCATGGCTATGGACTTTGTCATGTTCTAACTGTGTAATAGCACACATCAAAAAGTGTTTTGCTATTGATTTCAGTTGATGTCTCGTCCGTTGTCCTTTTGTAAATTGTGGTCGAGTGAGCTCTTGTCCTTCTGCATATGTGGGCACTTGGTAACCATTTTGGACAAGATCCCTTTCATGACTTCTTTAGTAAAGAAACCCCTATTGACCTTAACGACTTGAAAGTCAGATCAGAAAAGTTCATTAACCTCGAGGAGGTGACTAAAGCCAAGAGGAAAGATGAAAGGCATAATGGTAAAAGGTCAACACGGAAGGAATGGTAAGAGGTCGACACAGAAGGGATACTAAAGAAGGCAAGCAAACTAGCCACATTCGAGGGTGACTTGATTTAGAGATACTATAAGCCATTTGAGCTCTTTACTTTTGAAGAACTTTTCGATGTAATACTTATTGATCAACAAAAAAGAATATTCAGACTTATCTCAATTATTTGACTACAACATTTATCACCACGAGCACACAAGATAGACATGGTTTCCTCATCGAGGTGACTGAAGTCATTCTGAACAAGTTCTCCTCAATGCGAGTAGATCTACCGATCTGCCAAAGTCATCTCAGGACAACATCAACATAGTTTCCTCACGAGATGACAAATGTCATCTTGGGAAGCAAGGAAATTTAATGTCTTCTCAATACGGATCGATCTGCCAAAGTCATTTTAGGACATGATTTCCTCACCAAGATGACAGAAGTCATCTTGGAAAGCAAGGAAACCCAATGTCTTCCCAAAGCCGACCAAAACGTAGCTAGTGACATGGGTGTTTCTCGTTCAGATAACCAAAGTCATCTTGGGACGCAAAGAAATCTAATATCTCCACCAGGTTGATCCGACCAACACAACATCAGCATAGTTCCTTTATCGAGATGACCAAAGTCATCTTGGGATGCAAGAAAATCTGATGTCTTCACCAATTGAGCTGACCAAAGTCACATGAGATGCAAACTGGAAGGTTGAATGGATCAGTGGCGTCTAGAAAAAGAACTCATAAGTTTAGCACCTAGCACGACTACTAGATACCCGAACATGGGGCAATGTTCATTATTTCGCCAAATCGATCAGACTTGACAAAACATGTGACTACGTGTTGTCAAACTGTCAAAGTGTCGACTCCAACCTCACAAATACACCTCACCAAATAACCTTAGGTCGGCTAATACACTTTGGCCAATTAGCCTTAGGTCGGCCAACACACCTAGGCCAAATTAACCTCAGTTCGGGAAATTAACCTTGGCATCCTCAATCGCCTAGCCTTAGAAGGACATTTATGAACTCGGAAGGTGGCACGAGCGCTAAAACCCGCAAAAGCCAAAATGTCTCCGCTAGTCGAGTGTACGCGGTTGAATTCCAAAAGAAATTGAATCGGTCCTTGCTAACAAATTGAAGAGATCGGGCAATTTCCTTCCAGATCGGCACGTCAAAGCAAACTTCTAAGTTTGACATCTAACACTATTATCAGGCATCAAACTGGAGCTAATGTTCAGTACTATTACTACTATAGAGGAGCAGGTCAAAAGTGTCAGTGCATCAACTCCAGAATCCCTTAAATGACGCCAGAACAGGAGACATTGTCCCATGGAGAGGTCACCTCAACAATACTTTCTCCCTCCTTAACCAGTCCTATATAAGAGATAACCAACTTCACAAACTCTCTAAACATACTACAGTCTCTCCAAGTGACTAACTTGAGCATCGGTATGCCTTTGCAGGTACCCACCCCATCATGGAAAGCATATTCTCTACATTGGAGAAGTCACAAACACGTCGGAGTTCACCCATGGAGATCGGAGGGAGATTGGACTTGAACACTTACGTTTACTATTCTTCATGTATCTCCTTCCTCGTATAGGTGCCATAATATTCAATGCTGGCTAAAAAATTTATATCCTATCATATGCCTCTTCCTAGCAGATTTTAGGTGAAGAAGAAACAATTATTCTATAACTTTTTGATCATCATGCTATTTAGGTTGATTCGTTTCTTTTTCTAAAAAATAAATGCAAAGTCCATGCAAGGTGAGGAAAGGAAATAGGTGACTTGACAGAGAATTGAATCTCTGACACGTCAGAAAGACTACGACAATACTAATTGTTAGACATATAAAGTCATTCGTAAGCCACTCTCTATATAACAACTTAAGTTTTTGAAAATGTTAGTTATGGAGACCAATTGAACTACAAGCTCATTAATGGGTGGTTTAATGTTTTTATTTCAGCATATGTGATTATAGGTGATAATGCTTAATCTCTTAAATTTTCTTTCTCTTGAAATTTATTGCACCATCATTATGAAAATTTACATCGTATCACTAGTTTGAGGAGATTTTTTGGTTGTAAAAATTTGAAAAGAGAAGAGGTTGTCCCCATCATATCAAGACATGTTACAAACTTTAATAAAAGCTTACTATAATACTTAAAATATGACCTAACTTTAATAATGGCTTACTATAATACTTAAATATGACATAACTTTAATATGGGCTTACTATAATACATAAAGATGAATTAACAACGAAGAAATATTAATAGAATAGGTCTTTAAGTCTAGCTAACACGAGAGGAGAGATATTTTTATAGACAAGTCTACAAAAAATAATAATATGCAATTTTAGAGGAAAAATTCTTCGGAAGGATAGATGACAGCAGATAGCAGCTCAACGAGGGAGCCTCGCGACTCCCCTTCCAAATATTATTCAGTCAAGATACAACTGCTTGTCTGCTACTGCTAGAGTTAACTTCAAGTCCATGTCACATGCTTTTACTTTTCGAGTAAAGATATCATATATATATATATATATATATATATATATATATTACTTAAAAGTCATTTGATGACTTTAAGAAATTATAAAATTTTGATCATAAATAAATAATTTAATAGTTAAAACTTATTCTTTTTATTCTCATAATAAATTATTTATCTCATTAAATATGTCTCTTATATATATATATATATATGTATGTATGTATATATTACTTAAAAGTCATTTAATGACTTTAAAAAGTTATATAATTTTGATCATAAATAAATAATTTAATAATTAAAATTTATTCTTCTCATTTTTATAATAAATTATTTATCTCACTAAATATGTCTCTTTTATATATATATATATATATATATATATATATATATATATATATATATATCCCAAGCAGAGTTGAGGGGCTTAGCTACACACCCAAGCAGAGTTGGGGGGCTTACTTAAAACTCATTTGATGACTTTAAAAAGTTATATAATTTTAATCATAAATAAATAATTTAATAGTTAAAATTTATTCTTCTCATTTTTATAATAAATTATTTATCTCACTAAATATATCTCTTTTATATATATATATATATATATATATATATATATATATATATATATATATATATCCCAAGCAGAGTTGGGGGGCTTAGCTACACACCGAAGCAGAGTTGGGGGGCTTAGCTACCCCCCATGTGATAAAGATTTCTAAACCTTTTCTTTACCGGTCCAATTGTCACGTGAGGAAGACGGAATCGAAATTTTATGATTTTACTTTCATTTTCTAGTTAATTCGCGCTAGGTTTGAAATTATCGTAGGCAGCTATTAACGTTTGTATTTCGCTTTTTTTGTCAGCTTCACCCATACATGCTTGATAGTCCAAAATACCAGATGAATCATACTGGATTGGTCTTTGAATCGATTTTTTTTTCAATTTTAGTTCTATATCAAAATTAAATTTATAATTAGACAAGGTTGAGTCGATCAAAATCAATCAAAATTAATCAAAATTGATGAATCAGTAAGATTGGATTGGCCATTTTTTTTTATTTTTTTAATTTTTTAATCACTTGAATGCTCAATTGAGAGTGATATAAGACTTAAGAATTGAGATTTCAAAACCTAATTATATATTTTATTATTAGTAATATGTGTTATGAGTCATGTATATATTTATTTATTTATTTACTTACGTAATATGTAACTATAACACCAACCAATTTGATTAGACGGTTAAACCAGTTAAAGCGGTTAAACTTGAACTGGAAACTTTTCTAATTCATTATCTTGTTCGACCTTAACAACAGTACAAAATACCACTAAAAGTAGAAGAAATAATTAAAAGAATAATTATTTTTAATGGGAAATTATTTATTTTTATTACGGTTATTGTGTTGTGAAGATCATACGTGACAATTGGACAGGTAGTTGGCAAAAAAAAGTTTGGAGATCTTTATCACAACCGTACGTACTAGCCCCTCTTAAAAACAGTTTACTAATTCAAACTTCAAACATCTTTCAAATAAAAATAGAATAGAATAGAATAGAATAAACAATATTAAAAAATTTATAATAATTATTTGATTAAATTAAACTGAAAGTATTAAGCATAACTAAATATTTATATTATTTAAAAAGATAATTCCTTGATTTGGTGTCTATTTAATATCTTGAATGCTTTTATAATTGAACATAGAATACAAAATCGTTATTTAAAATAAATACAAAATCGACCTTACTTTCTTCGTACTTTTAATAAAATATTTTTAAAATGGATTCATAAATTACAGTTCAAAAACTAGTATTATATAATTTCTAAATTAAAAATTATCATATTATTATATATTTAAATAAAAATATTTTCACACCCATTACGAGTACCACTTCAAATTAAAAGAAAAAAAGATGATTATAACTAATGAAGTGTAACTTTAATTATTAAAGTGGATGAAGATTTTTTAAAAATTCAAGTCATAATAAAAATTCTTTGTTATGAAAAACCGCTTTCGTTTTTCTGTAGCAATTTATAATGATTATGCAAGACTTCGATGAAATGATTCAACATAATTTAATATTAAATAATAATAATTTATTTTATATTATAATTAATGAGATAATGATATTATTTTTATATGGACACCAGCGGTGAATTGTTTCCTTGTCTGACATCATTATTGGAAAAATACAAGCACATGAAGGAGAGACTATGCTAATCTAAGGGTTGTTTTAATAAGTGATTTGATTATTTTTATATTAAAATAATAATATAAATAATATTAAAATATATAATTCAATATAATAATATTATTATTTTAATATAAAATCACTTGGGGATAGGAGTAGTTTAAACCTCCCCCACTTGAAAGTTAACTCTAGTAGTAGCAGATATGGACTTGAAGGGGCTAGACTATGCTACCTCCAAGTATGGTTGAGGGCTTAGCTACCCGCAAGTGATAAAGACCTACCATATTATTTTGCCAAGTATCTGTCCAATTGTCACGTGAGGAAGGGGTGATCCAAATTTTATTGTTTTATCATCGTTTTCCAATTAATTTGCGTTGGGCTTGAAATTATTATGAGCAATTATTAATTAGGGAGAATGACTCTTTAGTTCTTCTTAGATAATATCAATTTGGTTTGACTTGAAAAATTAATTAAGTATTTAATTATATTAATCAATAATTTACATAAGGTTAACCAATAAATTATCTTCATTTCGATACTTGATACGTGGTTAACAGTATGTAAATTATTGGTTAATATAATTGAATACTTGATTAATTTTTCAAGTCAAACTAAAAAATAATTATCTCTTACAAGCTACACTATTAAGTCATTTTTTTTAATGTTTTATATTTTGATTTTTTGTCAACTTCATTCATACATGCTTGATAGTACCAAAAACACCACTCTAGGCTCCCGTTCCAGTGGTAGGATTCTCCTACAAGTAAAAAAAGTATTTATTTTTTATAATAAATTATTTATTTTTATTAAAATGATTGTTATGAAAAGTAATTAATACTAATTTTTTTTTAAAATGACATGTCATAGGATACTATTTTGATTTGATAATGATGAAATGTCATTTTCTAAAATTATTTTATTATTATAACTCTTCACAACATAATTACTGTAATAAAAATCAATAATTTATTCTAAAAAAGTGAAATACAAACGTTAGTTGCTGCCTGTATTATTTCAATCCCAATATAAATTAATTCGAAAATGAAGGTAAAATGATAAAACTTGAATCACCTCTTCCTCACGTGACAATTGGACGGGTAGTTGGCCAAAAAATGTTTAGAACTCTTTATCACTTGGGGTAGCTAAGCCCTCAACTCTACTTGGGGGTAGTATAGTCCAGCCATTTTAAGCGGCGGCTAAAGTGAAGCTATTATTTTTATTATTTTATATGAAGAGTTCTATTTTAATAGGTTTGATATATTTATTAATTGTTTATTTTATAATAAATATTTAAAATTTTATTAAATATAAATAATAATTAATAAATACTTAAAAATTCATTATAAATACTAATATTCTAAAAAAAATACCAAAGTTATCTCTGATATGGTGTAGCTGTTCTTGTCAGTATCTTTAACTTTTGATTTTATATATTTTGTCGTTTAGTTATAATGGATTTTCACAGTTTTTTATTATAATATGTTTAATAAAATGCTTAAAAAAATCAATTGATATTATCCAAAGTGCACTGTGCCACAAAACTTGGATCACTTCTACCTCGGGATTTTTTTTATACTAATATAGAAAAAAATAAAACATTTATTAAAATTATACTATTTGAAAATTATATATTAAAATAAACTCTCTTTTTTCCATGATCGTTTAATATGGTTTTCTTTTATTATATATGTTAAGAAATTAATTTTACTAAAATTAATTTTTCAACATAATTTTTTTTAAAAAAATAAACATATCAAAAAGTTAATTTTATTAAAACTGACTTCCTAAATTTAAAAAAAATTAAATATATTAAAAAATCCAACATAAAAAAATAAAAATTTATTTTAATACATAATCTTCAAATATCATAATTTTAATAAAAAAAAAATTCCTACTATGTTAATATAAAAAAAAAAACCCCTTCTTCCTCCTCATAACAATTGGACCGGTAGTTGGCAAAAAAAAATTTTTTGAAGTCTTTATCACTTGGGGTAGCTGAGACCCCAACTCAACCTGGAGGTAGCTGAGACCCCAACATAGTCCAGCCAAAGAGGTGGCTGAAGTGAAGCCATTATTTCGATTATTTTATATAATATGGTGTAGCTATTCTCGGCAGTATCATTATCTTTTGATTTTATATATTTTGTCGTTTTGTTATGATGGACATTCAACACTTTGAGGTTCACACTTCTTATTATAATGTGATTAATAAAATGTTAAAATAAAAACAACTGATACGAAAAGTTGTTATTATATTTAAAATGAGTTGGGAATTATTTATTAATAAATAATGAATAATTTACTGTCAATTATTTATGTTGGTCCCAGTCCCGTGTCCATGAAGTCTGCTTGACTGTGCCACTTGAGGACAGTAGTGAGTAGATTGTAGAGGCCAAAATAATGTTATGACGTATTGAGTTGATTGAAGTGAGAGGCATGGCATGAAATTTATTGAACTTGAAAACAAATGCGTGGGGTTGTCGGTTGGAATTGTATTTAATTCGCATTTATGCTGTAATCAACCAAAAACGATAGTCACTGGAACTGACTGAAATTACTCAGAAATTCTGACTCAAAAAAAGCATTTTATCCTACGTACTTTGATTTTTAATTTTAATTTAGGTTTAAACAGGAACAAAGCCAGAAATTTTAAGTAGGAAGGCCAAGATTAAATGGAGTTAAACATAAGACATATATAACACAAGATGATAAAAAAATATATAATTAAGAAAATCTCTAATTACACATAAAAAAATTTAAAAAAATAAAAACTTTGAAGGAGGCCATGGAATATGCTTACCCTCTTCCCTCTGCTTTTGGGTTTAAATATGTTTTTAATCCTTATAAAATTAATATTTTTTTGTTTTAGTTCCTATAATTTTAAAATTTTTAAAGTAATCCTTAAAAATTCTAAAATTATTGAAACCAATTCTTTTATTATACTTCCATTCATACTTAGACGTTATCTTCAGCTTCCCTTCTTGCCACAGTAGACAAATTCAATGTGATATAGACAATGAAGTAGAACTGCTTGTACAAAGCAATATTTCCCACGTTACATAATAGAAAATGTTAGGGTTTGTCATTCCCATTTGGTGATTATTGAGTTGCACCTATTATTCGTTGATAATCAATCTACCACAACTTGTTGAAATTGAAGATTGTTTGACCAAAATCTGAAGATTTTGCATTGCAATTTGATGAAGGAAGCTCTTGTTTTGCATTTCTGTTAGGGGTGCTTTTATATAGGGGATGGGGGACCATTTGTTGTCTTTTGTTTTTATACAATGGGGGGGCATTTGTTATCTTTTTTCATAATAGTCGGGTACCACATTTTAATAAAGTTTTGTTTGTTGTTGTCTATGTTTTTTGTAGCCATGGATGAATATTTTACTGTAAATGTACATTACTTGGGTAAGTTTGTCCATGAACCCGAAATGACATATGAAAAGGGAAAGGTAGCCAATGGTGGATCTTGTGCTAAAATTTTGAGGAGGCTATATAATATTTTGATCATATTTAGGGGAGTAATATGTAATTTTTTAAGTACTCATATAGAATTTCTTAAAATTTTGAAAGGTCATATAATATTTTAATCATGTTTAGAGGAATAATGTGTAATTTTCTTAAATACTCAAATAAAGTTTTTAAACTTTTGGGGGAGCCACGTCCCCAAGAAGATCCACCTATGGAGGTAGCTACATTTAGGATAGATTTAGATAAGTGGTTATTTTTTGAGGCATTGGTCTTAGTTGAAGATGTACTTGGAACACGAGGTTGATGTCCTAGAGGTTGTGAATGTGCCATTGTTAGGTGCAGAGTGTGAAGAGAATAAAACATTGGGTGCAAAGGATGGAGATAATGAAACACTGGGTGCAGGGGTGCAAAGGGTGGAGAGGAAGCATATGGGGCATCAGAGGGTGAAACAATAGGTGTACATGGCAAGGGTAGAGAGGAAGCAGTTGGTGCAACAAAAGGTGAAACAATAGGTGTATATTGGTGAGGGTAGAAAGAAAACAAATGCTACAGCAAGTGCAGAGAATGATGGTGATGCCAGTTCAGATGACAGTGTGGCAAATGTTCATTTTGATGACTTAGAGGAAGAAAGAGAGAAAGTGGGGGATTTCTTTGACCATTATGATGGTGATATGGCAATTGGTACTGGCCAAAGTGAGCTTCCTTATGGTGACGGTAGTCCAAGCCCAAGTGAGGTCCCAAGAAGTGGCCCAAGTGAAGTTCTAGGAACTGGCCCAAGTGGTGCAGGCTTGAATGGATCCAGTGCAGGCTTTAGTGGATCATATGGAAAGAGACTGAAGACCAGGGCAATGAGGCATTAGGTCAGTAAAGAAAACTGTTGTTAGGTCCCAACATCAAGAACCACCTCCTCATGATAGCAGCCAAGAACCATCTCCTTGTAGCAGCCAAAACAACCTCCTCCTACTAGCAGCCAAGAACAACCACCTTCTGCTTTTGTACCTACAGATCAGGATGCAGAACATATTATTGAGTCAGATTATGAGAGTGAAGGATTAGATAGTCTTGACTCATATTTAGACTCAAATATTGACAAAAAACCCAAGTATTTGAGGTATAAGAAGCAAGATATGTGCAAGGATTTCAAGTTTAAGCTTGGAATGGAATTTATTTCAACAACAAAATTCAAGGAAGCAGTTCATGAGCATGCTGTATTGGCTGGGAGGCAGCAGAAGTTTGAGAAGAATGATGCTCTTAGGGTAAGGGTGAAATGCCAAGAAAAATGTAAATTTGTTGCATTCTTGAGTAAAGTGGGTAGGACCAGCACATATAAGATAAAGACATTGGTTGACAAGCACACATGTAATAGGGTATTTTATAACAAGAATGTCAAATCTACATGGGTTGCTGAAAAGGTGCTGGATAAGATTAGAGGCTCATCAAAGACCAAATTGGCAGACATTATTTTTTAAATTGAAAATCAATTTCCAACTAGAATCACAGTGCACACTGCCTTTAGTTCAAGAAAAATGGCAAAGGATATGTTGAAGGGGTCATACAAAGAACAATATGTTAAACTTCACAGGTCTATAGCAGAAGTGATGAGGGCTAGCCATGATAATACATGTAAATTGAAGCTTTATGGGTCTCCAAGAAACTTAAAACCCTTATTTCAAAGACTCTGTGCGCTTTGACGAGTGCAAAAAGGGACTCCTACAAGCATACAGGCCTTTTATAGGTGTTGATGGTTGCCACTTAAAGACTTAGTATGGTGGTGTGTTGCTTGTAGTTATGGGTAGGGACCCTAATGATTAGTACTTCCTCTTGACATTGCAATGGTTGAGGCAGAGACCAAAGACTTTTGGCATTGGTTTCTAACTTTGCTGTTGGAAGACATCGGGAATATCATGACACATAGATGGATGTTTATTTCATATCAACAAAAGGTGAGTTGAATCCTAATTTTGTTGGTGTTGTTTCATTTAAATATGTTGAATTATGTAAAATGTCTAATTTGATGTTTCTGATGATGATTGCAGGGATTATTACCAATTTTTGATGAGATCTTGCAAGGTGTGGAGCATAGATTTTGTTTAAGACACTTATTTAACAATTTCAAGAAGAAGTTTGGTGGGGGCCTGCAAATGAGAAATCTCATGCTTGGTGCTGCAAAGGAAACTTATAATGGAGCATTTAGGGAAAAAAAATGAAAGAAATCAAGTCCATTAACCAAAAAGCTTATGAGTGGCTAGATGTCATCCCTAAAATTGTATGGTGTAAGAGTGCATTTAGTTTTTATCCTAAGTATGATGTGTTGATGAATAATATCTCTGAGGGTTTTAATAGTACTATGTTACAAGCTAGAGATAAGCCTATTATAACTATATTTGAGTGGATTAGGTCATATCTTATGTATAGGTGTGCCACTCTTAGAGAAAAGCTAGCAAAATATGATGGGGATGCGATGCCTAAGGTTAGAAAGAGGTTGGATAGGGAAATTGAGTTTAGTAGTTCTTGGTTCCCAAAGTGGGGCTGGGGAATTGAAATTTGAAGTTACATACATAAACAATAGTCATAAGTTCATTGTTGATTTAAACAAACACACTTGTGCTTGTAACTTTTGTGAGCTGGTGGGAATCCCTTATAGATATGTTGTAGCTTGTATTTTTTATAAGGGAGATGAGCCAATGGATTATGTATGTAACTGGTATAAGAGGGGGACATATGAACTATGTTATGACCAAGTGGTAAGCCCTTTAAATGGTGAAAATATGTGGCCAGAAGTTGACCAAGAGCCAATTTTGCCCCCATCACTTAGAGTCCCAATTGGCAGACCTAAGAAACTAAGGAGAAGAGAACCAGAAGAACCTGCAAATCCTAACAAATTGAAGAGGCAATGTACTTCAAACATGTGTAAAAAATGCCATCAATATGGTCATAACAACAGAACTTGCAAAAATGAAGATGATGTTGATAACACTTCTCAACAAGCTGTAAGTGTTTCTTACATCTTGATTACATTGTTTATGACTCACTTACTTACTTGCAGGAAAGAGATGGAAGAAGACTAAGAGGAAGAGGTACAAGACAAAGAGGAGGGTAGCCAATTGCAAGCACAGACCAACCAAGTGCAAGAACAAACCAACAAAGTGTAGAAACCAACCAAATGCAATCAAGCAGAAACCAAGCAAATGCAACCAAAGGAGTTAATGTAAACAACATGGGTGGTGGGAGGAGGGGCAAGTCGATTGGCATTGGTGGCATTAAGACAGTACCATGGGAATGGAGGGGTAATCCATGTGTCACACAAGATCAATTAGTTGCTGCAAGAAATGCTATGTCGTCTAACAAGATAAAAAAAGGGTGGAATATTAACCTCAAAGACCAATGAAACAGTCCAACCATCAAATCAAGATCATTAGGAACTAATAGTGTTTATGTTTTGTGTTTTGTTCATTCTATTTTGTATTTCTTATAGTGTTTTGGTCATTCTGTTTTGTATCCGTGTGTAGTGTTTATGTTTTGGTCATTCTATTTTGTATCAGTGTGTAGTATTTATGTTTTGGCCATTCTCTTTTGTAGTTGAACATATGACCATTATTTTGGGTCGAACCTGTTTGGTATGACCTCAAGTTTGTTTTTCAATTAATGTTAATAATTGAAATTGTCATTCCAGTTTATATTGTCAATCAACAAAACATATAAAAGTTGCAATTGATATAAAAGTCAGGTTACATATAAAGTTACATTGCCATTCCAATAACAGTGAACTGTTACAATGGGAATTACCCATTACACATTACAATTGGAAACACAATTCACATTATAATTGATTCAACTACTAGACATTACAATTGGTTCAACTACAAAACAAATCTCAAACCCAAACTACTAACTACTAGACATTACAATTAGTTCAACTACAAAACAAATCTCAAACCCAAACTACTAACTACTGGACATGACAAAACATGCAAATCTCATTATCCATGACAGGATACAAACCCACATCAAAACTCTATTTCTTCTTATATGCAATGCTATCTTCCTTTCAAGCTTCAAGATTCTGTGTCCTTGAGCAACAATCAATTCCTCAGCAGGATCAAAGCTGACATCATCAATGACCCAGTAAAAGAACCCACAACCTCCACTGCTTTGAAATTTAAAGAGCAAGCATGAGAATATGACTTATGCATTCCAAAATCAAAGTTTTATGAGTTGAATCCTTAACCTTCCAATTCTGGCAACAATGAAACCTTCTGCCTGGGTTGTCCTCAGTTCTGGAGGTTAGGACCAAAGTCCTCTCATCACAATGACAAAGTTTCCATGGATTCCAACCATTGCTTGATAGAGATGACGAACGAGAGCTGTTGGCCATAGGTTATGAATCAAAGCATTGTGAAGGAGAATGAGAGGTTTGCGAATAAGAAGGAGAGCTTTGTGATAGACACATGAAATCCTAAGTTCGCAACTGCAAAATTAGGGTATTGATTTGGGGGTTTCAGTGCTATTGTCCAGCTTGTCCATAGTGTCCTGCGTGTCCAACATACTGAAGTCACGTATGAAGATAACGTCCAAGTATAGATGAAAGTGTAACAGAGTGATTGGTTTCAAGAACTTTAAAATTTTTAGGGACTACTTTAAAAATTTTAAAATTATAGGAACTAAAACCAAAAAAGGTTAATTTTATAAGGACTAAAAACATATTTAAGCCTTTAATTTATGAGTGTTAATACAATAACTTATATCGAGTTTGGAATTATTAAAAAAATATTTAATTGATTACATTTGCAAATTAGTTTGTATATTTGGAATATAATTTTTTTTAATTAATTGTAAGTGTAAAAAATTTATTTTGTAATATTTTCTTTCCTCATTAGATAAACATGAGCATTACTAGGATGGTGTTTTAAAAGGATTTAAGTTACGCTGACAATTGAATTAATTTGTTTATTTTAATAATTTACTTTATTATCTTTACTCAGAGTAAGAAAAATAACTAAACTTAAAAGAGTAAAATCATTAATTCAAATAATTAAAACTAAAATTAAATTAAATTCACTCAAATCTTTTCATATTTAAACATATTTTTACATGTACACAATTAAAATGAGAAATATTTCAAAATCAAATTAATTCATATTTTATAATTTTTCAAACAAATGACTTCCTTTATAAATCAAACAAATTAAAATGTTTGTGGTTCTAAATAAATTGTTAATGAATTGTTAAAAATTTATTAATTGCTAATTATAATTCATAGACTCTTATACATTAACTATGAAAATTAATAACTAGCTTATATTAATAATTCATCAAGGTACCAATATTCATAAAAGAAAATATGAATACTTATAACAACTCTCTTAATTTACACATTTTTATCCAAACAGTTTTGAGGTGAGTTTTATTTTTTTGTTGAAACTAGGAAGTGTCCTCCATGGGTTCGGTTTATTTAAACCGCCTTTGGAATAATCTTTCTTGGACCAGGAGTGAAACGACAAAATCCTCCTCATAGAAAATTCTCAAAATCAAACCTAAATTCTCTTCGTAGAGAATGCAGTTCACTTTCCCTGTGCCAACCCCCTAGTAGGTAGGTGAGTTTTATTTGGAGCAGCCTCTTTTCTTTGTTGAAGTTGAGCATTTGAGCACGTTACTCTCTCCATCAAACTGGGCCAGCTTGGTGGTCAGAGTGCATGGGCTTATGAAACAGTTTTTAACATTCTTGCGTCCTTATCAAATTTATCTTAGCTTTAACATACATGAGGGAGAAAGAAAACAACAGAAGTCCAATCTTAAACACTGACTAATGAAAAGGTCAAAGGTTGGAATTAAGGGCCTAAATCAACATTTTCTTTCGTCAAGTTAAATGAACTAAAGAGTGACATAAATAAGGATGCAAAAGGTGAATTTGGGGTTGACAGTTGAACCTGCATGCAACCTCTATGTCAACATTCATTCGTCCCTATACCATACTTGCCCGAGTTCTTAGATAGGCGCAGTTATCTAAATCCACGCTTACGTCTATTTAAGACTGTATTATTCATATTTGTTCAAAATCCCAAATGAATTTTAAAAACAGGTTTAATTTTGATTTAATCTTATTATAACTTTATTTTATATTATCTTTTAACTATGTATTACTATATTATTAAAAGAGTTTAACCTTAACTAAGTGTTAAAGGTGAAAAATTGTCAGGCAATGTACTGACACTTGGCTCCAAAGTGTCAAATTTGTCAATTATCAGATTTGTCGGTGCCTAAGTTGACAATATTGCAGTTCCAGTTATTAATCTTGGAAGGGAACCTCCTCCACTGGGTTCTCACTTTCAAGTGATTAAAGTGTCAGTTGGATCAAAAAGTATAAAAAAGAAGAAGAAGAAGATGATGAAGATAATGATGAACAGAAATGAAAAATGAAAGTAATTAAAGACAATAAGTAAAGCAGATCAAAAGAAAAATGAAAATGCAGTAAAGAACCTGAATTTAAATTGCATAAAACGAAAGTGACATATAAACTTGATTGATCCATGTATCTTTTGAGTGACGCTGTGACTTTAGAAGTGTAGGATGTTTCAAGTTGTAGCCTCTAATACATCGTTCTAAGTAATATTTATAGAGAAAATCCTACATCTAAAATTCCTAAAAACCTGCCATTTGTTGGACTGATGGCTTACATGCAACTAATACATGTTTATTCTTTAATAATATCCTAAAAACTATCAGCAACTATCATTGAGTCAGCATCAGCAGTTCCTTGATTCTTGGATGCAACCATTACTTTTGAAATTCAAATTGATAACCATAAGCTCTTGGATAATGGTTTTATCAGTGCACTAGCTTTGTCAGTAATTCGCAAGTCCTTTTGTCGGTTGAATGTATATTTTGTCGAGCACTTCTCCGAGACTTGATTTGTCGAGCATAGCATTATTGTCGATTTCAAACATTTGTCGAATGAAACTCATTTGTCGAATACCCTTCATTCATTTGTCAAATATAATATTGTTGTCGGTTTTGCCTATTTGTCGAATATAACACATCAAATGTCGGTTTAATCTTTTATCATATATTTTGTCGACTCAACTTTTAATATCATTTCATGATTTTAACTAAGTATAAATTATCGAATAACACATTTATTCCATTTTGGACTTGCACATTTCCAAATTCAATCTTGCAAAGTCTCACAATTTGTCGATTACCAATTTTGTCGAAAACTGAAAATTTGATAATAACACCAAGGAAATTGATATAGTGGTTAAGGAGATATGTTATATGCTTGAACTACTTAAGTTCAAACTTAGGGGCCTATTACAAAAGGAAAGTAATTCATTAATATTTCCCAAAAAGGGCCTAGTCTTGAATGACGTAAAAGCTAGTAAAAGCTAGTCTTAAGATACCCTTAATGTATAACAAAAGAAAATTACTCTTTTACTCAAACTCATATAATGATATAATGACTTATGATTGGATGTATCGTATTGGGGCATAAGACCTAACTTGTACCCGCAAAGCCTATGACTCTCAGGACCCAATAAATAACCCCCTCCTTCCCAAGTGGGTCCTCCCACAAGGAGACCTACAGTCTCCCCCTTTTAAGGGTCTAATCACCTGAAATATAACGCCTCAGAGCCTATCACACATCAGCAAGTGACTCGCTACAATAGACAGATGTGACCACTTAGAAAAGAATTGGCCCCCAATATAAGGTATGGTTCCATCTAAGAAAAGCTTCTTCGAGAGACAAAATCTAACTTAAGTTTCAGAGTGCCTTCTTAAGTACTTACCATTGGTTCGTGATTGGAGCACTAGAGTTTAGAGACCTACCAGAGCAGACCAAAACAAATGATAATCTAAAATTTTTTAGAGAAATATTTTTAATAATGCAGCAACACAAAATCGAATGATAACCAACAGTTTAACTTGATAATGAATCAAAATTAAACTTATATTCAAATCTATAAATAATGTCTCATATTTATAAATTAAATCCCCAAATAATCATCCATTTTGATACCGGTTTATTGGAATTAAATTTTTTTCCTTCCAATTAATTACAATTTAGAGTATATTGTACATTGTCTTTGTTCATACGAAACTATTTTCTTCTCCTTCCTACAAATGCCCGTCCCCGTTAGGAAGAAGTTTAAACAAAAAAACAATTAATAAGTCTTTTTGTGACTTATGAGATTTTGTTTTTAGCTTTTAGTTTTATTTTTTCAATAAAAGATCCAAGTAGTAAGAAAACTCACTAGGTGTATATAATTGTTTGGACTTGGGATAATATCTTTGAACTTTTAATGTTGTAACTTGAGAAAAAGAAAATATTTATTTTAGTTTATTATATATGAAGGTAAATCCATAAGTTCGTGAGTGGTTAAAATGAAGAGTCCTGATGAAAGAAAGGCGGTTCAAATACCTTTTCTCTGATTCGAGGGCCAAGATTTAAAATGGCAAATCCGACAGGTAGGAGCACCTGCTAGACAGGCCAACGATGACACACAGTAACTCACCCAAAATTGAGAAATTCTAACATATTTGTTTTGTTTTTTTGTTTTTATTTTTAGTTAGATTTATTTTTATTATAATTATAAAAATATCACATTATTTTTATTTTATTTTTATTTTTAGTTAGATTTATTTTTATTATAATTATAAAAATTTTACATTATTTTTATTTTTTTGTTGTTTTTAAATTTTTTTTTAAAAATGTAATATTTTTATAATTATAATAAAAATATATCTAATTAAAAATAAAAATAAAAAATAAATCAAACACGTTCTTTAGGTATTCTGAGAATATTTTCAACGAATCATATTTTACTTAAATATTATTATATAATATTTTGTATTTAATCCTATGGCAATTGTCATGTTATGTCATTTATTACATTTTTAATGAATGTATATTACTTTCAGAGTACATAAGAATCTCTCTCCAAAATGACACACCAAAATAAAAAATCACTCAAAATATGTTCTTAGTGGACTGGTAGCGACTCGTGACAGACACCCCACATTATCGAAAAATACTTATACACTCAGAGAGTAATATTCTCTACAAATTTTAATTGTCAAATTTGATTGTACAATATTTTATATTTAATTCATTGACATAAATGATTCTACTGTGCCACATGTTATGATTTTAACAGAATGATGTAGTATTATGAGAATACATAAGATAAGAATTTCTCTACAACTTCATATAACGAAACGTCACACAAGGATTCAAGCTATTATATCTTAGCACTCGCTCACCCCTTCCATAATCCTGACTACTGACCTGGGGGAGAAATGTCCCGCCTGGTCAATATGGGCCAGATCCTGGGTACCCTATGTCGCCACAGCCAAAGTCTTTGAATCTTCGGATCAAGAGCCTTTCCCTCCCCAGCTCCCACTGTGATGGAGAGTGAGTAAGGCATCTAACCGCCATGATTGAGTGGTTTACCTCCAATATATAAGGGGGCTTCTCCCCCCCCCCCCCCCCCACAACACCAATTGTATGAATCTAAGACCCCATTTTCCTGGTATATATTGGTGATGTTTTATACTGGTATATATTGGTGTATGGATAATCACGTCTTGTATACAAAATGGGTATTTATGTATTATTTTGTGCACGCCTTTATCATACGCTTACCCTAAACCATATTTTTTGGAAATAAATACATGTAGCTTCGTACAAGACTATCCAGATTCTTATATACCATCACCCAATTTGCATTCCTATGCAATATGCATGGGCTACGCTGCACCTGCCATTATTAAAATTATTTAAAATATAAAATTATTATAATTATTATCACCATAAATAAAGTCTATATATCTATCAAGGAGAAACAAAATTTTCTTGATAATTTTTAATTTTTACAATGAAAAAGATTTTGTTTACCGATGTTCAATTTCTAGAACTACCAAATAGAAAAAAAAAATTATTTCATCTCACTTTTTTTTAAAAAAAAAATACTTATGCTTTAAGTATATTTTTATTACTTATCATAAAGATTAAATTGGTTATTATATAATTTTAAAAAATTGATATTTTTAATACTTTTATCGAAGGTATTATATGCATTACTTAGATATAAATGATAGTAATTATAAGCATAGCCAATAATGCACGCAGGTGTTGTACTTTGAGATCAAAGAGAAATTCCATAATAATGGTTAATGGAGTGGGATATATAAATGAACAGCCTTTGGCCTAGTAATTTACAAATATTGTGACTACGTACTTATTACTCAAACATTTGCAAAAGAGGTTATTGATAATTACATAACTTAATTTTTTCTTAAATACTAACATAACATAAGAAGCAAGTTCCCATCTTTTTAAATAACATATTAAACAAGCACGTACAATTGAGTCCAAAAAGACTCAGAATCAATTTGTTGTCAATAATTTAGACTACGCAAGTATACGTATCATAACTTAGACTACACAAGTATACGTATCGACAAGTAATAAAGAGAGAGTAAAGAGTATCGTCCTATAAGGATTGAATCAATTCTTTATTAATTACCAGCCAATTACAATTTAATTTTTATCTAAGCAATCGAATATTCCATTCAAAAATAGAACATTAACAACTAAAATTAATACTACACTAGAGGAATGCAACTAATCGGAAGCAAAGATTGGGAATGAATCAATAGATTAATATCTAGGGTCTAACTTCACTCACTACTTCATTTGGTTTCATGCAATTCCTTCAATACACTTGTTAAAGATATGGTTATTTGGCTAAAGAACTAGCCTATTTATAAGCCTCTTTTGATGGTCTTATAAACCTATGAAATCTAACCAAAACACTATATTTCTACATAAATTGAATTAGGTTCCATGCATTAAGACAAATCCTGAAACACTTGCTATGCATGACCAAGTAGTATATGTCTATCCTATTAGCAAAACAACTCATTCACCAAATTGAATGTAATTGAATATGCATTACCCTAACCCAGGTTTAAACATCTATATCCCTATGCCTAACTCAATAGGTTTTCAAATCAATCACAATTAATGACCAATTAATTGGAAGCATTAAGCATTGAGAAGGATAACCATAACCAAAATTCATACAACTGCATAAGAAAACACAATCCAATTAAATTACATAGAAAGATCCACTAGAACCCTAGAAAAGAGGTTTAGAATTTCATGAATACAGAATCACAAATCCAGAGAACAAAAGTAAAATCCATCATAAAAACTAAGAGAAGAACTAGATATTTAAGAATCTTCAAGCTTGATCTTCTTCCTTCTCCTTGGGCTCCTTGATTTCTTGATTTCTCACTCTATAAAACCTTTAAATTCCAGAGCTTTTCCCTCTAAAACTCACCTTTTATTGTAGAAAATGACAAATCCCCAAACTTCTCGCTTGAAATCCCTTAATACTCATGTACACAGCGTCAAGGTTTGGGCCACAACCTTGTGCTCTCATGAAAGATTCTTCAAAGTTCAGCATGTCAGGTCGCGACCTCAGCTTTGCAAAGCCATGGCATCGACCATTGTAACAACATTCAAGCTTCTTTCTTACTTCTACAAGCTTCTCCTTGCTTCTATGCTATCTCTTAGTTGTTTTATCTAAAATTCAATACCAAAAGGATTCAATATAAGATCAATTAATAGGAGGAAATTCATGAATGAGAATAAAAAACTTGAATAAGATGTAAGATAAATGTCAGGACCCGATCTTAGGTCATGACCAACGCACAGACTAAGTTAGATCAACATTTACCTTGCCTAGCAATTCTAACAAAGAATGCTAAAAAATCACTTTAAAAACTTTGAAAAGGCTGTCAGAGTCTCCCCTAAAAACTGAATAAACCAAAATTTTCAGTCAACCTAACAAGCAATATAAATCTCAATAATCACCACAACAAGCATGAGCTTCTCTCATGCTCTAGCTACACACACACACACACACACACATATACAATCAGAATAAGCTCTATAGAAAGTGACATAGCCAGGATAACCAAACTATATCAACCCAAAAGAATTTATAACACTATTCCCTATAGCTGCAAAATATTAGAGTAAAAAATACAACTCTAATCACTAACAAAGACGGAAATCTACCAAAAGATAACACGCTTAGGGAGAACAACAAATCCTAAGAACTAGCTACTGAACTCTCTGAGAATCTATATTAGAGACAAATAAAATGGAGTGAGTCACACAGTCTCAATGATAATAAATGAAGGAAACTGAAAGGGGAAACAAATAATCGCATGAATATTTAAACTTTCAAATAATCTTCGAATATACTGACCAATAGAAATAAAATTTATAAGTGAAACTATTATATCAAATGCTTTCTTTTCTCCAAATTGTACAAAAATATAAAGTTCTTTAAAAATTATAATCATCAATAGAGTAAACCATATGGGTAACACTGAAAGAACCATAATAAAAGTTGGGGAGTTAACAGTACTACCCAACATGCCAATCCTCATGCTTATCTCAAGCCAGGGCTTTTGCCTCACCCGGCAGAAATCTCGTGGCTAAAGGCTCACCCTAAAACCACGTAAAGGGATTAAGGGTCCTCTCATCCAATAACCAAACTGAATCAACTGGCCTCATCAAGTCTGTCTATATTTCTATATCTACTAAGTCCACATATGCAGTTATATCTCTTCGCTAACGGCTAACGGCTAATGATAAACGGTATCTTAACACGTAACTCATAATGGATGTTGAAAAACATAATAATCAATTAGAAACATAATATACAAATATTATCCAACAAAGCTAATAATTCTCAATAATAAAATCTGAAATCATTTCTAGATATTCATGTGGACTTCCACTTTAGTCATTATAAATAGCTTATAAAGTCAATAAAACTATTTTACCAAAAACAAATTCAATAAAACTATAGCTAAATTATAACCATCATAAAATTTAATATTTCCAAACATGAAGTGGAAATAAATATAATTTAATCATTTTTTATATTAGAAATTCATTTGAAGGAAATTCAATTATTCATGGAAGGCTTGTCTCCCGAAATAAAAATAGTAAAGATGCCACGAAATAAATTATCCACTCATAGAAACGAAGGACTAATCTCAGTCGTCCTCAACAACTCTCATGGAGGCAAGTGGAATGGTATTCTGTGAATCTGATCACAAATAAAAATACTATAATAAATCAAGATATGCCAACAAGGACATACACAAAGTCGCAACCATCAAAGAGAAAATTTTCCTAATATAACATAAGTGGGGCCTCTAAAATTTGTAAGCTCTTCCAAGACATAGAATTTCTACTCTCAATCCAACTCTAAAGTCTCTATCCATCACTTAGAAATTATCCTCAACCCTTACTTTGTTATCGTTCCTTCAAAATATAGGACTACCCACTTCATGGCTAAATGATATAAAAAGAGCAAGACCCAAAGATTAGCAACTCACCTTATGCTCTAGAAACAAGCGGGTGCGGTGGGTTTGGTCCCAAAATGGAGGAAAGAGAAAGGATTTGAGGTGGGATCTTCCTCTGCTCTTTGAATAGAGCGCTTTTGCTCTTTACAAAGAAATGATTTTCTCCTCTGCTAAGCCACCGATCAGTTTTAATGCCATATTTATCTTCTTCCTTTTTTAAAGTCTAGAAGAAAAATTTCCAAAATACCCTTAAAAGTCAATTTATTCATGTTATATCCCTTCCCTTGTTTTAGCATCATAACAGTAAAGAATTACACATTCTTTAGATAAAGCATACACTATTATCACAAACTTAAGGATCTAACATCAGTATCTCAATAAAATGGAAGTTAAATAACTCTATTTCATAGAGTTATCATAAGTACATGGAATCATTGGCCTAAACCCATTTTATAACTGAGTTTGGGTCGATGCAAATCTGACCAAGAGTAATTTAATCTAAAAATCAGCTTATAATTTAGTTTGCGAATTACGATTGAATAAAATGGATTGGTCTAAACTGAGCATAAAATTAAGTCTCATAAGAAACAAAATTGAGTCTGGGAAAAACCAACAAATATTAAGATTGTTATTAGCTACTCACAATTGAGACACAACATAAATCTGCTAATATAAAAGCTATCAACTATCTGCCTTCCAAAATCAAATTACCATTACTTGACTATCTTAATACAAAATTCATCTTGGCTACCATTATTATGACTTATAGGGTAGGATACCATTTGAGACGAACTAAAGGGCAAAAAGAAAAAAGCAACAAAACAATGGGCAATTAAGTGAAAGAATTTTTGTACTAGGTATTTTTCATTTGTTACTTCAAATTACATGAAACCAAGAGAACTTTCTTCATAGTACGAGAAGAATGAAATAACTAAGGACCAAATGACCAGCCTCATTGCTGTAATACTAGTATTAATTGAACCACCTGTTTTACATGATAATCAACAAGGCAGACCATTGTGATTACAACAAATGATAACCTAATTAAATAAGAAGTAGTAAACAAATTCACACACACAAAATACAACATAATAGAGACAATAGAGGCAAGCATAACATTAAGTAAGCATAGATACGATTCCACTAAACATTTTCAAAAGGAAAAAGTCAAGAAATCTCTACATCCCAAATACATGTTTTGAGAGTAAACAATGATTTCTTATGAAACACATTCTTAAGAAATACATGTTTTGAGATAATACATGTAGGAAATTTCACAATGTCTGGTTCGACTCATTGCAGGAAAGCACGCATCAGGTTGGCCTATTTTCGAACCAAGCTGGGTTGGCTCACAACATGATTCAGGTTGAGATTTTCTTAACCTATCCCTCACTTTTCATTGGGCCTCTAATGTCTGGCTACTTTTTTTTTTTTTACTGAAAGTAAAAGTGATGTTCAATTTAATAAAATCGATTCCAATTGCAACAACTAGTAGCTTTTCTTTTTATTCGGATGAAACATGAAGTGACTATTATCACATTACCCTCTTTTGTTTTATCTCTTTACTCAATCCATCTGTTATTAAAGGCTCAATGACCAGGCACTGTTCTCTCATTTATTCATATGTCAAGCTAATGCTTCGACAAAAAATACTTAACAAATTCCTGGAAAGGCAACTATGAGATCATGACAAGATAGTTCTTTGACAAACCAGCACGCAACAAGACTATGTTTCAACAAATGCAGGCATATGTCAAGGTTCTCTTCAATAACTAATATTGAGGAAAATGTAAGGTTCGACAAAGTTCACATGCGTGTCATCTAGTCTAGCTCAGTCATCGACAAAAGAAACTTAACAAGTTGGAAGGTACAAGCTGAAAACTCATTGCCATGGTGGCAGTTGAGGCTGATTATTCAAATTCAATACTGAAGGTTGAGGGAAGTTATGGAAGCTTCTAAAGACGTGGCTACAAGCACGTTCAATCCTGAACGTGAGGGAAGTGGTGTTGAAGCCATTTCAAAGGTAGTTAATAGGATTTCAATTAAAAGTTTGGGTATAATTTGCATGCATGACTCCTGTCTGATAGGTGTCTGCCTAACAGCACTTAGGTAGTTAGAATTTTGTCTATAAATACTAGTTCTGCAAAAGTTGTAGAAGTTGGATAGATCACACTTGAAAACTACATCCAACACATCCTTAAGCCTACAGGACGCCCACAGGATAGCAAATTGATTCAAGTCTCTTTCCATCTCACTTCAATTCTAGTCATTTACATTCAAAATCTTTTCAATTCAAGCACTTTGTATAAATGTCATTTCAATTCAAGTATGATTTACTTGCTTTCTCAACTTCACTACAATATGACGATTAATGTATTAGATCTAAAACATTACATAAAACTTTACTATAAGAATTAATGTATTATAACATGATATTAAATTTTGACTATTAGATGCAACGTATTATGACATGAGATTAACATAGTAATCCTAATTTTACTGTTAGAACCAATGTAATTGTCCGATAACTAAAAATGGATAATCTATTATCAACTTCATTCTTCGTGTCAAATATCTATAATTGTGCAAATTTAGTTGTTTGAACTTTAACGGGAAGAAAACTACCAATATTGTGGTAGTTCATACCAAACATTGTGTAAGTGTAAGGGCCACTACCATTATTTATAGACCTATCTACTTTCCCACCCATGGAAGCCAAACAAAAAACCATGTTATATGCTCTATAATCCTTTGCAAAATGCTTTAAACCTTTGGAGTCCTTGTGAAATACAAGCTCTGATATATAATTAGGAGGTTGTTTTAATAGTCGTAACTGAATCTTCCCTTGCCCATGACATTGTGAAAATTTTGGATTTGAGTATTTCTATAATTTCTGACTCATTCATAACACCAAATGCAAGCACTACAATGACACAAACAATTTCTGGATCACCAAAGTCAATATAATCTATGAAAGAAAACAAGTTTTTCAGCAAAGCATACAAAAATAGAACAACAAAGGGATTTAAACATGTGTTAACAATTTCAAATCCTTAAGTGTACATGGAGCAACACTTATTTGACTACAATAATCTAGTTCATCTATTCCCCTTATAAAATATAGAAGAAGAAACTGCGTAAATTATTTTATAACACTGAAAATAGTTTGATAAAGTATTAATATAAATGCTTATTAGGAAAATTTACAGAAATACCATTTATATTATCTTCTGATGGAGCATCACATTCTTCATTGTCATATAATGAACAATTATTCATTACATAAAATTTTGACAAAGTAAAACAATTGATCAATGAAGTAAATGAATTATAGAATAACGAAACGTAAAATATACCATAATCATTTGCCTGAATGGAATAAGACATCAAACATTTACAAGCATTTGCCAAAATAGAAATTGATTCATGAATCTTGTAATTACAATAAATATTGCTACAAATATTGCTATTTTGTGTGGCATGCTTCCCAAGCTGAAGAACTAACTTAGACTTCAATGCAACACTATTTGATGTGTCACCAACACATAGTTCATAACTTCTTCTAAATCGTTTCTTGCTAGAAACAGATTCTACAGCATTTAATACATGGTTGCCAGTTCTAAAACCTAGAAAATAAGAAATTTGAAACAATTAAATAGGAAACATTAAAATTATATAATTTCAAATGCTTTACTTTATATATACTAATAATGTTATACCTATGAAACTAGTTGAGTTAAAATATGCCATAAGATTTCTACCACAATTTGTGAGATCTAAAAGTGGAGTCCTCATTATATTTGAACCTCTCACACATCTTTGAGTATACCCTAAACCAGAAAGTTGAATTTTGTTTTCTACTGCACTTGAGCATACATTCTTCTCTTCCACACTTTGTAACCTTGTACCAATAGATTTTCCTCGCAATATAACGTCATTTATAAGCGCAGAAGTACCCTCAGTTGATAACATATAATTTGAAATAGGAGCTTCTAATATCTGAGATCGACTTGATTTAGTCATTACCAAATGTGGTGTGTTCATACAAACAATGGCAACCAAAAACAACAATGAGATAATGGTGACAACAATGAGAGTAGTATTTTACAATTTATAAATTATAAATACCACTATAAGGTGAAACTAAATGAAATACCTTTATCATCATAGCCACCAGGTGATACCTTTGATATCCCACTTAAGCTACTTATAACACTTACATGTGGAACCTTACTTTATTTTACGATTGAAACATTCGAACCACCAGAACCCATATTCTCCTTTGACCTCATCTATTGTTTACCCTCACAATAATCCCTTCATAAGAACCACAATCCTTATTAGGAAAGCATGGACAACAATCAAGGGGACTGTGTCGTGATTTTGTGGGGAATTATGAGGTGCGGTCAAAGGGGAGGTTGCAATTGAAGGGGAAGTGTTTACGAGATGAAGTGGAGATGAGACAGGGAATTGATTGGTAGGATGTGACGTTGGTGCATGAATTATGGATGCAAAGGGTTGGTTTCATTATGTACAGGATTATGGGTGTTAGGATGGGTGATGGGCTGGTTATTATAGCTATGAATGTGAGGTGGCGTTGATTGTGGGGAGAAAAATGGTGGGAGTTGGTGGAAAGTCATGGATCCTTGTTTTACCGTGGTGGTATTGGCCATAAAGGTGGGTTTTGATGAGATAAAAAAGGAAAGGAGAGAGATTTGAACATCATTTTGGGAAGAGTTAGAGGACGTGGGGCCATGAGTGAGAGATGTGCTAAAGGGGAAGATCATTTCAAGAAAGTTGACATGGAGAAATATATAGAGTTTTTGAGTGTTTGGATTGAAGCAAAGATAAGAACTTTGGGATGAGCTATAACCAAGAAAGAAACAAGGGTGGGACCGGGGGTGAAGTTTGCTAGAAGGTTTGAGCCAGGAGTAACAAAGATAGCCAAAAACCTTTAGTTTATTGTAATTGGGGTGAGCATTAAAGAGAATAGTGAGAGGACATTTCATTTGAAGAGTAGGAGTGAGGAGTCGGTTGATAAGATAAGTTGCTTTTTGAAAGGCATATGACCAAAAGGTGTGGGGCAATGTTGCATTATTGAGAAGACAATGGGCAGTCTCAACAAGGTGGTGGTGTTTTTGTTCAGAGATACCATTGTGTTTAGGAGTATGGGGAAGGGTAGTGAGGTGAGAAATGCCATGAGATTGAATGACAAATTTTAATTTAACATATTTACCTTCATTGCCAGTTTAGAAAGTTTTGATTTTGTGATTTAGCTTATTTTCAACGAGAGATTTAAAGGTAAGAAAAACATTATAGACATCAGATGTTAGTTTGAGATGATATAGCCATATATATCTAGAAAAATGTTCAATAAAAATAATATAATAGCAAAAACCATCAATGGATTGTAGGGGGCAATGCCCCAAAATTTGAGTACACAATTTCAAGTGAAGAGTGGCTAGTTAAACTAGACTTATGAAATGAAAGTTTGTGACTCTTATTCAATAGACATGAATTACAATGAACATGATTTGATGACGACACCGGTGGACTGGGAGAGTGAATAAGATGATGGAGAGTGCGATGTGCAAGGTGGCCAAGGCAGTGGTGCCATTTTTGAAGAGAGGGACGAAGGTGGGCAGTGGCAACTTATGGTTGGGCGTGTGTCGTGAAGAGGGGCCGCGAAGCAATGTCTCCTTAGTGCTCAAGGACTTTACCTCAAAGTACAAAGGAAAGAATTCAATGGAAACATCGTTATGATTACATAATTAAGAAACAGAAATCAAATCAAGAGTAACTAAAGGAACATAAAGAACATTAGGAAACTTAAAGGGACGAGAAGGGGTAGGAATAGTGACAGAACCAAGATGGGATATAGGAAGAGTGTTACCATTAGCCACAGTAGGTTGATCATTACCCTTATAATCTTATTTGATGGAAAGATTATGGAAATCATTAGTGATATGGTGAGTGGCCCTAGAGTCTAGTAGCAAAGTTTGGTGGGGAGCACGAGCATGAGAAACATTGGCTTGAGGAGGAGGTTGGCTAAGGGATACTCTTTGATCTTGTAACAATTCTTGGCAATATGGCATCTTTTGTCATAGAACTGACAAAAAACTGGGCTAAATCCATTGGTGGGCTTCTTGTTGCTAGAACCCATGGTGTGAATGACAAGGTCTAGATCATCCATAAGGTGGCCATAAGGGCTAGTGCATCAGCGATTCCCTTGACAAAGTTTAGGTAGTCAGTAACAGAAAAAGATCCTTTGGTGAGAAAGTTGAGATGCTATTTGAGGGACATAATATGAGATCGAGAGCAATTCGCATAGGCCCATTGAAGTAGCTTCCAAGCTTCAGCGGACATTTCAATGGGTAACATGACAGAGCAAGCATCAGGTTTGCAAGAGCCAAGGATGGCTAAGGAAAGAAGTTGATCTTGCTGAATCCAGTAAGAGTGACTAGGATTGGGAGTAGCAGTAGCATCTTGGCCAATGATGGCAGGGGAACATGGTTTGGAGCTATCAATGTAACTAGCCAAATCATGACAAACAAGAAGGGAACAAAAATGTTTATGCCAAGCATAATAGTTGGTATTGGTTAATTTGATAGGGTGTTGAGCCACAATGTTAAAGTGGATGAGATCTTTTGGATCAAGGAACAGAGGAGGGATAAGAGGAGTATTGGGTGATGCATAAGGTGAGGTAGGGGAGGTGGGGTTGACGCAGAAGAGGCCATGGATGGATCAAAGGTGTTGTGAAGCCATAACTTCTGATACCATATAAAGAAATGAAAGGATATATTGATTTGATTCCATTACAAGGTCACGATACAAGTATTATATAAAACAAGGAAATAAATCAAATATTTGAAAACCAAAAATGGCTCTATCATTTTGGGAAAGAATCTAGTTCATTCTCAGCATATGTGTAGCAAAATATTCTAGCAATTAAGTGTTGACTAGGCCATTACTCCAATAATGAAGATATTAAAAGGAATAAAGAGGAAGGAAAAAGCATCCTTGATTCATTTATTGAATAGCTTACTTTTATCTTGGGAACACTACAAGAAAATCAAAATTTAGCTATGGAACAATCCCTCTCTAATTGGTGAAAATCTGTAGTTAAACAGTATTCCATTCCGTCGCTAAATCCCTAGTGAAACGCTCCACGCTAAATTTTAACTAGGAAAAGTTGTCTGTCACAAAAATTTAGCTAAGGAAAAATTCATTGCTAATCCCTTGCTAAAATAATGCCAAGTCATATTGTCATATACCATTTAGCAAGGAATTGGACCGTAGCTAATTGTTATTTAGCAACAAAATTTTCGTCGTTATCCATCGCTAATTTATATTAGTCATCTGTTGCTAGTTTTTATTTAGCAACAAAAAAATCCATTGCTATCTGTTGCTAATTTATATTAGTTAAATACTTCTTGTGATCCGTCACCTGTTGATGCTTTAAAAATACTATTTAATTATAAATCCAATATCATAAAAAAAATACTAATAAAGATAAAAATATACATAACTAAATTAATATATAACATAAAATACACATTATGAATCCCTTATATTTAGTATCTTACCTCATTCTTGTACTTAATTGACTGAACTTGGTCACATTTTATAGGTTTGGGTTCCAATTGGGCTTAATTACATTTTTCAGCATTATTTGAATTTGACATTGTTTCTATATTTCAAGCATATCTTGAGTTCTAGGCATATTAAAAATATTAAACTTATCTTTTAGGAAAGATAAGAGGGATACTTGTAAATTGATTTTGAGGATATATTTTTGGCAGGGAAATAGAGAACAAGAAAATAGACTTTGTATTTTCCCTCACTTTGTAGTCTTTGGAGTTTTTCTCATCATCTCTCTTCCTCTCCCTTCTTTCTAGGTTCTCTCTACATTTTGAGCTTCTTCCATCCCATTCATGGAGGGCTAGAACCTTATAATCAATCATAGGGACTGACATTCTTGATGTTTCATTCTAAGATTCTGTTTTGATTATATAATATTCAATTGTTAATCAAGTTTATCTTCTTCTTTTTCTGTTTAATTTAGAATTGAATGTTTAATCTGATTTGAATGTTCATGTGATAATTGCTTAATTAACACATGCTTAGGAAGAATTACCGAGAATAAACAACGCATTAAAGCTTTTTGATACATTGTTTAACTTGGTTGAATTCTGAATATTAGGTTAATTTTTGCTTGGATGAGTACTTAATTCGTCTAACTTTAATTAATCAAATTCTAAATGCTAATCCAGTAGAGGATTTTTGGATTATTTTGAGGCTTTTTAATGTAATCCAGGGCCAAGAACCTAGTTACCAATTGAATGAATCTTTAGAGATCAATAATGGATGAAACTCATGAATAGTTAAATTCCTTGGGATTAGTTGTTTCTTTAAATCTGTTTACAACTTTAATTCTATTAATCTTGTTAATTAACATCAAACCCCCTCTCTTTGACTTCTTAACTTGATCAAATCACATCTGCATCGCTAGGAGACGACTTGGTTTAATCTTTACTACTACAATCCTTGAAGTGAACCAATTCTTACTATTTGATTGAGCTCGGCACTCGAATCAAAGAGCCAAACAAGTTCTCGATTAGTCCTAACCAATAAGATTGAAATTGTCTACATAATATAACATCGAACACATTGTTAGCATGACTCAAGTTCTTAAATATTATCATAAACAATAAGTTTGAAACTATCTACATAATTTCCAAGAATAAGCTACTATTGTCAAAAGGGCTCCGACAAGATACAACAACGAGGTTGCAATTAGCTCCTTTCTTTTACCTAAAAATCTAATTTGTCATGTAGGGGAAGGAAACATCTACAATGATAACTGAGAAGGGGGAAATTACCTATGAAGTCATCAATATTGAAGGCCAACAAAGAGTCAATCAAGGATTACTGTAGTAATCAGGGAGAATTATGATTCAAGAAAATCTTGGCTAACATATTTCCAATTTAGGAAGAATTAATCAAAGTAAAAATGGCAAATCCATGTTCAAAGAATAGTTAATAGTTAACCAAACACTAACAAGATTAACATTTAACTATAGATCCCAACTTTGATTAACTTCTTTCTTAATCAAAAATTTGTTTGCCAGGACTACCTAAATTAGAATTCTTCCAAAAAGTAATTCCTTACTTAAAATCTTAGCTATGCATGGCCTATAACCTACCTTGAAATCCAAAATATACAAGAAAGCACGCAAATACAATCAAATTCTTCTCACAATACAAAGCAATGATTAGTGACATCAGACTACTTGTTACAAGCATTCCACAAATTACAGTCAAACCTGGCGGAAATAGTAAGCTTATATTAAGATATTGTCATGCACATGCTAACTGAATAGTACAGAAGTTAACGTGCCACATGTGCACTTCTGTTAACTAAAACGGAGGTCAACTAACGATTGGATTAATTTGACTGACAGAATGGTCTTCTAGGGATTACGATTACCATTAACATAACTCAGGGACTAATATGACAGGAGTTCAATCTTTCGAAGACGAAATTGGTGATTTACTCTTAATTTTACTTTTATTTATGGGGCCAAATATTAAATTACATGAAACATTTTAAAACTTCTAAAAATTTAAGAGAAGTTTTGAGGGTGGGGGCCATGATCCCCATCAGCCCCTCTTCCCTTTGCCTATGGTAATGATGTGGCATTTCATTAATTTTAGGCTCATGCAATTTTCTTTTTTTGTCCATGACTCATGCAATTCATGAACTTCACATGACTTAACTCGCCTATGCTTTAGTTATATGTTTTCCATTTCCATTGCACCCATATCATAAAATATTTGCATAAGCTCATTAGCTAGAGAAACCCCCATGCAATCTATACTATATATTCAAGTAGAAGTGACTCAACAATATACCATTGACGGTATTCACCACACAAGTGCACGTATCGTCACAAGTAATATAATGATGAGAGAAGTATCGTTCCCAAGAGGACTTGTAAATAGAATTGCTATATACTAAAATTTAAACTCCTTACTTTTATCCAAATGAACAAGAAACGGTTGTAATGAATAATATGAAAGTAAGAAAAATAATGCTAGAATAGGAAACAATAGAAATTTTGTCTTATATTGCAATAAAAGAACTTAGGGTCACAACTTCACTTTGCACTTTATTTAGATCTATTTCCTTCCCCCTTTACTTAACTAATACATATGAGTTGTTAATTTAGGGCACTAATGTATTCACAAACCTCTTCTGATAGCCTTGCAAACACACATCTCCTAATTCAACTCTCTATATTCTTATAATAATTCAATTATAGAATGGTTATTTTAAGTGCAAACCCTAATCTTGATTACCTATGAATTGATTGTATATTTCTAACTCTCAAGCAAAACAACTCACCCTTTCAATTGGATGAGATTGTTTGTAAGTTATTCAACCTATGACTAAACTCTCAATTCCCTTTTCTAAGTTCAATTTAGGGTTCCCAAATCAACCCAATTTTATGGCCAAGCAAATCATATTCAAAACATAACAAGGTTGAATAAACAATCAATAGATATTAAGATTAAGCACAAAGATGACATTCAATTCAAACTACATGCAAAGATCCATTTTAACCCTAGAATAGGGAATTTAGTTCATGATAGGAAAAGAAAACATAATCCCAACTAATTGAATCATCCAATACATGACAAGGAACAAAGAGAAATTAAAGAAGACGGGGAAGGGAATATGAATCTATAGTTGTAGCCCTCTTCATCTTCAAAGCCTCCAAGAACCTATAATGTTTGGTGGTTTTCCCAAGCTACATAATAAGACGTACCTCAAGCCTCTAAAATGATTCCTTTTTGTACCCCCAAATCTACAACTTAAAATTTAAGAAATTCAAGACTCGTGGCGCCTTTTTCTTTGGAAAAAGAATGTTGTATCTGCATTATGGCACTGGCTGAGCTTGCTGGCCATTTTTCAACCATTTAACACTTGAACTGGTCTCCAATGTCTTGTAAAGTTGTAGAACTTTTATGAGCTTTCCAACACATCAAGAATCATTCCAATTCAAGGTCAGTAGGTATTTTTAGCTAGCTTTCTCTCATTATTAGGCTTTCCTTTGGAAGCACAAACAAGCCACAAGTAAGAACACCATTAGGCTAAGAATCAAGAAAATTAAGCTTAAACTCATACTAAAATATAATCAAACTTACATCTGCATCAAATGAAGTAAACATAAGCAATTTAAGCCTAAAACTAAGCATGCCGACACCAAACTCAAAGATTTTACAACTTTTATACACAAAATAAGAGCTAATAACTTTATTTTCATAGAGTTATCAAATACCCACCATGGTGTACTTCAAAAATAAAATATTCCAAAGTTGTGAATATGTTCAAAAGAATCATGCACTCACAAAATGAACAAATGGACAAAATCACTTTAGCGAAATAAGACCACAACATACACAAGGATCCACTCACACCTCAAGACCATAATAACTGAGAACAGTTAAAATACCAACTCATCATCCCAAATGTCATGATAATAAACAACATGGAAATCCTCTAATGGAAAGCCTAGTATATCATATTGTTAACGTATGATCTCATGGGGCGAGCTTCGACGTCAATATGTACTTCTTTGAGATGTTGAGAAGCTCTCCACGACAAGGGTGGGTACCTGCAATGATACTTCGACACCTAAGTCAGTCTCTCTCAAAAGTGGGTAAAATGTATTAGAGTTCAGTGCTTACTTGAGGAGGTTGACCCCTCCTTTTATACCTGGAGCATTAGGGGGGAAGTGAATCTTCACAGGTCCGATCATGCCCCCTATCTCGACGTAATTATAGGGATCATGGGGTTAATGCTCAGATCCTTTGACTTGGCCTTCCAACGGTTACCTTTCTAAGAGTAATGGACCATGCCTAACATTAATGGTATTGGGCCTAAAGTAATCAATACAGAACACATAATAAAACAAAAAATAGAAACCAATGACATAGTCATAAAACCCCACCACATTGCAATCACACAACACATAAAATCAAGAGTAAAACCTATTTTTCATCCTTCATAGATACATAATTTATCAATTTTGCTCTTTAGGATTAATTTTATTGATTTAATCCCTCAAACTTTAAATCCCCAACAATCTCATCCTTCCATTAATTTCACTATAACTTTGTTAACGAAAAATTTTGAGTTTTATTATTAGGGGGATGGCATCCTTTGGGGTGAAATGACGTCATTTTTGCATAGTTATGAGCATTTTTCTATAACAAAGTTATGGTGAAATGGGTGGAGGGATGAGATTGTTGGGGATTTTAGGTTTAAAGGATTTAGTCAATAAAATTAATCGCAAAGGGATGAAATTGATAAATGATGTATCTGTGAGGGACAAAAATTTGGGATGAAATTGATAAATGATGTATCTATGAGGGACAAAAAATGGATGTTACGCTTAAATCAACAATGTTAGAAATATGTATACCTAATTTTGTTCAATTTTCAAACCTATTGAACAATCGGCATTAAAGGTTTCTAAGATTCACAATCAATCGAAAAGCCTTGCAAGAAATCAATCACAAATTTCTTCCCTAAACTATTTATAATTCCTCATAAATTAAAATTCAAACAACGTCATTTCTTTTTTTGCCTCTAACCCAAATTTGAAGTTAACTATGGTTGTTGCCACATATGATAGTTTCGTTAAGGAGAAATGCTATATTCTTCGATTCGGATAGTAGATCCAAAATTTGACAAAATCTAGACTGTTATGTAGTTATATGTATGATATGTTATATTATATGATGTATTTGAAGGTCCATATTGTATGTCAATTATTTTATGACCATCAAGCTCTTACTAAATATTGATAATTAAATATATGCATTTTAAAGTAATGTTTAATCTACGTGTCTTGAATTCTCCAAGTCAAGAAATTTAAGTTTTTATACACCTCAAGTCGAGCAAAAAAACACATCTGGCCAAAGTCATTTGACTTGGTCCTAGTCCGAATTTTCCATTAAAACTATATCCAACATGGCCCAAGCAGCTTAGGCTGAATTAGATCGGGTCTTGACCACCCTTTGAGGGTATTAGGCTCATATCTAAGTACACCTCGTGGTTTTTTTTTTTTAATTTTAAAAATAATCTTTTTGACTTCTCTTGATTTTGCGGGGCAAACTTGGAATTATCAAACTTCCCTATTAGGGATGAAAATCAGTTAGGTGGCCTAAGGCCTATGGCCTATAGCGTAACCTACTTTCAACCTACTTTGTCTTAATCTATTTATTAAACAAGTCATGTTTAGACTTTTTGAAAAACCTATTTAATTAAATAGGTCAATGTCAAGGCTTTAAAAATGCTTATAGGCCGACTTATTTATTATTATTATTATTTATAAAATTTATATAATTTATTTGATATATATTAGTATAATTTATTTATTTTATACACAATATAATAATTTTATTAAAAGTTAGGTATTATTGAAACTTATGTAATTTGAGTCTTTTGGCATATTAAAAAGCCTATATGCAATGTAAGTCGTTAAGTAAGCTTTCGAGCCAAGCCATGTGTAAAAAAAGCCTATGCTATGTAATAGATCATGTTAAGACTAATATTTTGTAAAACATGTCAGGTCTATTTAAGGTAAAGCCTAATCTAACCTAACTTATGTCAATCCTTATTCCCTACATAATGACAATATCATTAAAAAGGGAATTCCTTACCTTTTGTGGTTATAAGGATATTGGTACCTTTAGCAATTAATAGATAATATTTAGCCATATAACTCATTTAATTAAAATATAAATAAAAAATAACTTATTATATTAATATTTTGACACATAAATAAATATTAATTATTAATTATTAAAAAATATCAATACCCTCACATAAAAAAAGAAACATCCAATAAACGTAACTTGTTTTTTGTTTTTGTTTTTTTGGCACTAAACCTAACTTCTTTTATCTTCACACCTTTTGGTTCATTCTTTGGAAGTTCGAGTCAGAAAATGGGTTCGCTGGAAACACCCACCGCAGCAGAAAACGGTTCCTCGCCGGCCACCGGCGCCGGAAAATCTCCATATTCCGGAGGCGAACACTTCCACACCACAGATCCCGTCGGAACGGCGCCGGAGAATCCGCCGGAATCCGACGCATCGAAGCGGCGGAGAGCGTCCATGCTTCTTCCCCTGGAGGTTGGCACGAGGGTCTTGTGCCGTTGGAGGGACGCAAAATATCACCCTGTCAAGGTCATCGAACGCCGCAGGGTTCACGCTGCGGGTCCCAACGATTACGAGTATTACGTCCATTATACTGAGTGTAAGGCCTTCGATTTATCCGTTCATTCTCCAATTTGTACGGTTAGGGTTTCTATTCTGAAGAGCCAATTTTGGAATTGGTTTGTGAAAATTGGAAATTCAGTGTATTGGTGTTTATGTTAGTGATGATTATTCTAAATCTGAACCATTGCTTGTAATAAGTTTATTTTTTTTATTTTTTATTTTTTAAAATGTAAGTTGATGTCAATGTTTTCTGCTTTGTTAATCTGTTTACTGTAGGCAGGGATGCTAACTGCTTAATCTTTTTTTTTTAATTTTATTTTTTGTTTTTGGCAGTCAATAGGAGGCTGGATGAGTGGGTGAAGCTTGAACAACTTGATCTTGATTCAGTGGAGGCTGTTGTTGATGAGAAAGTGGAGGATAAGGTATTGGACCTTGTCTGTTTTTTGTTGAAAGATGGATGATATGGAGGTTTCCTGAGAACATAGTACAGATATCTGTTTGTTTGTTTGTTTGTTTTTTTTTTAAATGGAAATGTTTTCCTTTCACTGATTATGCTTATGGGTCCCAGTAGATAGGAAGAAGTTCTTTTTATTTCGTAACAACTTGGTAGTCCTGTGGTTTATGGTGGCCTAGAATGAAATATGTATGTGTAGTCACATGCACTGGTCGTTCTACTTGTTAATATCATGAATGGGGCTTTCTTTCTCTATTGTTTCTTTACTTCTCATTTCAAAAGACGTGCTCTTTTTATGCTGAACTCATTCAGAAAATTGCACATGTGGTTTCTTTCCCAGGTGACAAGCTTGAAGATGACACGCCACCAAAAGAGGAAGATTGATGAGACACATGTAGAGGTATTTGAATGTTTGTTTTTCACTTATAACTAGGGCATAGGAAACAGACACACTCAAAAAGACGCATGCTAGACTTTAAACCTTTTAATCTACCTTTCAAATTATGTTCTTCAAGGGTGAGAAAGAGCTATTTGAACTTGAGGTAATTCACAATTTGGCATAAAAATAAATTGAATTCTATAAATTGATCATTTTTGCATTGGCACAAATATTTAGTCACACTTCCCTGATTGAATGACATCTTGTCAGTATTTGTTTCCTAATTTAAAAGGAAACTTTGAGCCACCTCATGATTAGGAGCTTCCAAAACAGAAAACCCCTTGCATACCAATAGCAAATTCTCTATAACAAATTTTGCATTGTGTGTGTGTGAGAGAGAGAGAGAGAGGGTGACAGCGAGAGAGAGAGAGAGAGTAATTTGATAGTGAAATTTAAGTCACTTGAATCATAGAATTGTGATCCGTATTATTTGCTATATGATCAATTCCCACGAGAGTCAAGTTAAATTTATGTTGAAGCTTAGTGCTGAATCGCTGATAATTGCTTTCTTGAATGTGATAGCAGTGGATTTTATAGACTGGTCAAATTAGTCCTCCTGCTGCAGCTTTGTTCTGTATATTTTAAAATTTATATATCTTTTGCTACATTATAGGGCCATGAGGAGCTTGATGCTGCCAGTTTGCGAGAACATGAGGAATTTACGAAAGTGAAAAATATAGCTACTATTGAACTTGGAAGATATGAGATTGAGACATGGTACTTCTCCCCCTTCCCACCAGAATACAATGACTGTTTGAAGCTGTACTTTTGTGAGTTTTGCCTCAATTTCATGAAGCGCAAAGAACAGCTTCAGAGGCATATGGTGAGCTGTGCCTCAAATATTGCTTCCCTTTTCCCTTTATTTTCCTTTGTTTTGGGGAGTAGTTATTTTCTGGTGTGTTATGCTTGTTTGAAGATGTTTGTACATCTGACTCATGTCTTTTCTGTTTTGCACACATTGCTCTTATTGCTTCTTTCGTCATTTTATTGTTTGTTCCAATTGGTCTTTTGTAAGTGTTGTTATGTTTGTTAACTGAAACATAATTATATTACAACTCTTATCTTACATGGAGAATTTAATCATATGCTTATGTGTGAAGTTGTTTCCTTGCAATTCGAAAATGTGCTTTGGTGAAATCTTTGTTTTTGATACTTCTTATAATTTTTGCATAAATATACTATGTCATTTTATTATTTTATTAACTTTTTGGTTTTTTCTTGGCTCCTTTTTCTTTTATACTTTGGCTGCAATGGTTATTTGAACAAGTGGATAGAACATTGTTAACATTATGTTAATATGTCTGGGATCTTTGACCAAAAAAAATGTCTGGGATCTTTTATATTTTCTTTGCTTCTATAAACTGTTTGGATTGTAGGCTATTTTTTGGAATCAAGGCAGTAAATATATGAATGAAGAAAATTTGTTTCTCTATAACTCTTAACAATTTACTGTGGTTGTCCTCCTTAGTTCCTCAATATGACTGAGTTTCTATTGATAATCATCTGTATCTGAAATTCTCATGCTACATTGCAATTCCATTTGATCTAACAGTCTATGGGATTCCAAATAGAGCTAACTTCATACTGCGATTTAGTTTTGTTTTCCTTTGAAATTTATTGAAGATTGTGACTTTACAATCATTTAGTCATCTTGAAAATTGATTGTGTATTTGTGTTTTTAGAATTCTTTGAAAATGGTCCTTTTTGGTTAAAACATGAATTCATTTTTTCTTGATCACTTGGAAGTTGATAAAAGTGTACCAGATCATATGAAATAGTCTATTGAATGCGTCTATTGTTATTTTCGGAAACCCTCCCTCCCCCTAGGGAGTCCAGTCCCCAAAAAAAAAGTAAAAGAAAGATGTCACAGATTTATATACTCAGCACAAACTGCTTACATGCCTTTTTCAGCCCCTTCTTACCAGCATTACCATCCTATTCATGCAGAGAAAGTGTGATCTTAAGCATCCCCCTGGTGATGAGATATATAGAAGTGGTACACTGTCAATGTTTGAGGTACTTTTTTAACATTGTTGTTATTGTTCGTGTTATTACAAGTTCCTCCATTTTTTTTTTTCATTCTTTGTCATCACGCTCCCTCATTATGTTTAATTTTTCAGTCTGAATTCTGAAATGAATTTTCAGTTATCTATTGAATGCCTGGTATATTGATGGGCCGTTTGTATTAGCTTTTTTAGGAGAAACAGTGCTTTTTTGAAGTAATAAAAGTGCTTTTTTTAGAAGCTAAAGAGTTCAAGCTTTTAAAAAAAGCACTTCATGTGTAACAAAAAAGCACATGAAGTGCTTTTTTTAAAAGCTTGAACTCTTTAGCTTCTAAAAAAAGCTCTTTTATTACTTCAAAAAAGCACTTTTACTCTTAAAAAAGCTAATACAAACGGGCCCTGAACTTTCTTGTTAACTTGTTTGCTGATGTACTTATTTCATTTCAATTGAAAATGGTCATACTGCAATTATTTATTTGTCAGTTACTAGCTGTAAACTAAATTTGATATTTCTCCTTCTCTAACCTCTCCTCGATACTCACAGTTACGTATTAGGTAAGGTTAATATCCATATAAACTGTCTTTTTACCTGGATGTGCGTGGGTTTACTAGGTGTAAGAGGACTTCCAAATAACTCAATATTGGTTGAGGAACTTAATTTCTGTTTTCCAAATTTAAATTTATTAAATCTTATGGTACCATTTTGAGTTCCAAATCCAACCAAGGATTCTTGATCTCTATGGAATTTTTTGTCTATGACTATTAAATTGCCAATTATAACAAGGGCTTTGTTTTTGTATGATGCTTTTTAATATAAATTAAATTTATCTATAGTCTTAGCCACTTTCGAGAGGCAATGACATAATTAAAAGCCTTTGGTTTAAAAAATAAAAATTCCTTACAACCTTTAGATGTTGGGACTTGGGACCAATTTTTCAAGCTTATTTGTACAGAAACACGACAGTATTATATTTAATAGGTGTGTGTTATAGCATTAATGGTTGTTTAGAAGGAGTTCCCATTTCAGACATGTATAGATATTGGGCAGCTTTGCTGCATTTTTTCTTTTTTCTCGTCATGTACTTCGTTCTCTATGCTATAGAGGATTTATTATCCTCCTTTTAGCTGTACTTTTCCCCTTTCTTTCTAATAAAATTATTTTTCTTAAAAATAAGTATTTTCATTTCAGTGTTATATATTATTTTATTCTTTTAACACAAGAATGCCATTTAATTGATGACGTCCCCAATTTGATCCCTGCAGAAGGCATCGGAACCCCTGGCCCGGATTTCCCTGTCTCTAACTATTGCTCAATAAACTTCACCTTACTAGTGGCCTAGAAAAATTTATATTCTTATAAAAATAATCTTGAACAAGTTTTGAATGAAATCATGAAATGAGATGATGTTGAGGGTAAGCTTAGTTTCGAATCTCAAATATTTGAAATTATTTCTATTCAGAAATTCTACTAGTATGGTGCTAACTGAGTTTTGAGAACCTTGTGTTATCTGGCAGACTTTGCTTGCAACAGTTAGATATATATTTTTAAATTTAATTTATTATTATGTTAATTTGAATTCTGTGATTGTTTTAAATTATTATTGTATCTCTAAAAACAGGTTGATGGCAAAAAGAACAAGGTTTATGGGCAGAATCTTTGTTATTTGGCAAAGTTGTTTCTTGATCACAAGACCCTCTATTATGATGTAGACCTTTTTCTGTTCTATATTTTGTGTGAATGTGATGATCGAGGATGCCACATGGTTGGCTATTTCTCCAAGGTAAATATACTATTGTCTTTCCTTTACTTTGGTCTGGCATGGGGTTTTCGAAATTTTTATATTTTACAATTGGCAAGCCCATTTAACTTGTCTCTATTATAAGGCTCACAACAAACTGCCTTTAAAGGAGCAAGACCATTTATCATGCAGTCTACCCTACCCATTTGAATGTTTTATTCATTTTTTACCTTCTACTTTGGATGAACTAAGTTTTTGGTTGTTTTAGTTGTGACATGAAGCACGAACATAGCTCTAATTTAAATATCTTCAATCTCCACTGTTTTATTCCTTATTGTAATGATTTTTTTCATCATTTGCTTTACATGATAGATAGCCTTATTGATTTGAACTTCTAATTTTGATCATACAGGAAAAACATTCAGAGGAATCTTACAACTTGGCATGTATCCTCACTCTTCCACCATACCAAAGGAAAGGCTATGGCAAATTTCTAATTGCATTCTGTAAGCTCTCTCTCTGGAAAATAGACCCCTAAATATTTGTTTCAGTTATATATGAGCAAAACTCATTATAATTCAAACATGGAGCAGCATATGAACTTTCCAAGAAGGAGGGCAAAGTAGGGACACCTGAAAGACCACTTTCAGACCTTGGGCTGCTGAGCTACAGAGGATATTGGACCAGAGTTCTTTTAGACATTTTGAAAAAGCACAAGGGTAACATTTCTATCAAGGTTAGTGTCCTCTATTTCTTTTTATTAATGCATCTATTAATTTTTTTCCTCAAAATGTAAGGCAATGATGAATTCAAGAAGTTTATCTATTTTCAAGTATAGTTCATTTGGTCTGTTTGTTGAATTTTTTGTTATTTGATTTGGATTAATGTGGATTTTTATACAAGACTTTAATTATTGGGATATATTTCCCTAAAGGGTCGTTGCTATTTTTTTTTGTGATAGAAGAAGAAATTTTATTAGAGGTAAGGAGAAAAGTACACTGGAAGACGAGAATAAGAAATCCTCCGTAAAAGAGGCACAGAAGAGAACAAAAGAAATGATAGACAAACATGCTAAAACAAAAAGAGCTCTCCAATCCCTTTGCATATCTGCTAGGGACACTCACTTAGGGCGACTCAGTGTTGAGCACCATAGAGGCTAAAAAGGGGTCCTGGAGCAAAGTAGATTTGTTGGCTGACAAGAATTGTTAATATACAAGCATTTTGCTCTAGCATACTCAAAAGAATGGCAAAGACAGCACATTGCCAAAGAGACTTTCCCTCTTTAGTCCTACCAAAACCCCTGAAGTTGATAATAAGCAACTGATATAGATTAAGAGGAAACACCCAGCATTCTCCTCACACCTGTCTATTCCTGATGGATCTAGCTGCAGGGCAGTGTAACAATAGGTGACCAATTCGAGAGCTAGAACCACACGACACACGTCAGGAGAGAGAGCTTTATGGGGTCTTCTAATTTGAAGTAGCATATCATTAGTATTGTTCTTATTGAGAAACTTTGAATGGATCTTTGGTTTCCAAAGGGTTTGTCAAGGAGTTATTTCTCTCTATTCAAAGATTGGGTCAGAAAGTGAAAGTAGGATTTACATGAGAATTCATCGGAGGTATAAAGAATCCATGCTCTTCTATCCAAGTCAGGGGATAGATGGAGAGTAGAAAGACAGAATCTCCCATCCAACAGTCAGTCCACCCAAATCTCATACAATGACCTTTACTCACCTTTAAGGTGATCAAAGATCTTGAAGAGACATTTCTGAGTGAAAAATTTCCGAGGACTAGGAAGGTTTCATATTGTGTTCCTAACAGGAGGGTTACTGAGGCAAGCATATCTTTAAATTTAGTTGCCTTTAATGTATGTACTACTATAATGGGAACTCTTCTCTTGGTGTCCCACTTTCACCATAATTAAATAGTGAGTATAATAATAAAAATGGTGAATACGTATACTGTTCTTAACCCACTCATTATGGGTTAGTGCATGATTATAGTAAGGATGTTGACTTGGTTATTAATTGGTTGCTTATGTATTTTCTGATCTTTCTCTTCAGCCAATGATATCCCTAACCTTGTTCTTTATCAAGGCTGTGATATTTGAAAAGCTCTGCTTTTTTGCAGGAGCTAAGTGACATGACTGCCATTAAAGCTGAAGATATATTGACCACCCTTCAGAGCCTAGAATTGATTCAATACAGAAAAGGACAGCATGTTATTTGCGCAGATCCCAAAGTCTTGGATCGCCATCTTAAAGCTGCTGGCAGAGGGGGTCTGGAGGTTGATGTTAGCAAATTGATCTGGACTCCTTATAAAGAACAAGGGTGATGGTCATTTCCATCAAAGAAATATTATGTCTGATGTAACTTGTGGTTGTATATAGATTCTAGGCTAGGATTCTTAGGTACTTAACATCATCCGTTTGATGTTTGTATCATCAAAAATGGTTTCATATTACTCGAGTATATGAAAATAGTTTGATTGTCTTAGTTTCTAATGATGAATGCCAGAGGAAACATTTTATATTGTATATAAATAGCAATTTCAAGAAGTTAGTCTTGAGATTGGTAGTTGTATGCTGTTAATTTGGGGTGGTTTTTAAGTTATGTCGTTTACTTTTTAGTGTGTATGTTTAACTTCTTACTTTTCTTACTACGAGACATCACTAAAATGGTAGATTTCTTTTTCTTCTTTTTGTAATTTATCTCAATTTTATGTTTTACGGTCCAATCTGGTTTGGGGGTGAGGGTTATACCGATTAAACAATACGCCAGTCTATGAATTTTACAAATTAAATTAAATCATAAGTGGTCTGAATCAAAAGGAAACTATGGTTTAGGTTTTGGTATGGTTACAAACTATCAACGTCGTGAAAGTATAACTGGTTTTTAAACAGACAAGGAAAGAGGCTCAAGATTTTTAGTTCCAAATGAGATTTTGTAAATACATAAAATTATAGAAAAAATATTGAAATATAATTTTAACATAATCAAATTAGTGCATAACACATACAATAAGTCAACACATTATATTTTACACTATATAAATAATCTAAAGCTCAATTAACAAGCTCCAATGGTGCATTTTGTGCTTAAGTAATGGTGCTTTTTTTTTTTTCTTTTTCTTCTTTTATTTATTACAAAGTTGTTCTATGACCTAGTATTGGGGAAGTAAAGATAAAGTGACTAGATTGAAATTTAATTTCGAGATCAAGCAGTTACAAAAAAGACTTAATACCACTTGAGCTTCTCTTAAACACAATAATGATGTTTTAACTTAGAAGTTATTCATTACTTGTCATTGCTTAACACAAGTACCCAAAACAGTAATGAAAACTTAAAATAACTTGGCTATGTAACAACAAAGTATATAACTGAACAGAAATAATAGCATTAATTATATTAATAATATTATTATATTATAACAGAGTCTTAGTCTCTGAATTTGGATTTTTTAAAGTGAGGGGTGTACTTTCAAGGATAAAGTGCAAGTGGTAACCGTTGAGAAAATCAAAGGAGTAGATTTTTCACATATCTATGATTTGTTATCTAAGTACCTGTATTTTATAAATTTTACATTGTTGATTTATTTTATTAATGATTATCATTTTACAATTTATTATCTAAAGGGTACCTTCACTTAAAAGGATCCACATCCTCAATCTCTAATATTACATTGTTCACACAATAATAAATTAAAATAACTTGGTGTGTACAAAATACATCACAAAACAACAATATCAATCATAAATTGTCAACTATAGCAACTTAGTAATACAGATATATTAAATAAAAAAATTATTTTTAGGGTTGTTTATACGTTAAATATATATAATATAAATATAGACATTATTTAAAATATGAAAATTTAAAATTATTTAAATACAAATGGCTTTGTTCTGCTTATCCTCAAACAATTGAAGATATCATACAAAACATTTTTTTAATTGCAATGATTTGGGGAAAAAAAAAGATCTTATAAAAGATTATGTATTGATATAAGATTTATTTTTGTTTACACACATAGCATGCATATATATATATATATATATATGGATTCATCCACTCCCACGTATAAGACTTGTACACTTACATAATTATAATAACTCGATTTTGCATAGAATATTCATATCGCGTATGGTCTCCTTTGGGTGATCATGAGCTTCAATGATTAATCTTGTGAACCATTCTATTCCCTTCATTATGTTCCTTGAGTTAAACTTACCTTATCATATTGATTTAGAATCATTTAAACTTATTTGGTGACCTTCTGTTTAATTAAGTCCTAAATTTTCTTTTGTCCTAAATTTTCTTTTTTAAGTCTTGGAAGTGATATCTATAAGAAGAGTTATATTAAAATTTGTATTTTTTTGAAATCAAAATTGCTGGTAATTCATCATATGATATTAATTAGTCATAAAATTATCTGTAATGATTTTTTGTGAACTTTTAACCTATTCATGTTAAAGTTGGAAAATTTTTAATGGTAAATTACAATTTACTCCCTATGGTTTGACTCAATTACTTTGTCCTCTTGTGATTTTAAAAGTGGCATTTTGTCCCCTTGTAATTTACTATGTTATCATATATCGACTCTGGTTATTTTTCAATGGAAAACATTGTTAATAAATAAATGAGTGATATGTTATATAGTTTACTTAGTTATAAAACAAATAGTGATAAGTACAATCACACTTAAAATTTTGTTAATAACAAATCTCTAAATTCTAATGTGTTTTCTGTTACAAAAATGAATGAAAAAAAATCACCAGGTAATTAAGCAATAACAAAGCAAAACCACATGGAGTAAAGTGTTACTTTTTAAATAATAGTGAAGCAAAATGATTGAGTCAAATCATATAAGTGTAAACTTTAACTTACCCAATTTTAAAAAATATGAATTTCAAAAAATTGAATTACTGGAGTTTTGACTTTTTATACTTTTAAGATTTTGATTTTTTTATATATTTCTGTTGAATCCAAGATATTTTCATATGAGGACATTAACAGAGATTAAAGAAATACAAATAAAGTGCAAAATAAGTATAACCCAAGCCAGACCAAGGTAGTCATCCTAACTATCCTCCATTTGTGAACTAGCCTTTCTCCATTCTTTATCTGAAACGTTTCCTTCCCTTGATTAGGGCTTCAAAACGGATAAACTCATCCTCGGGTTTTTAAATTAGTTACCCATAAAAAATGAATACTTTTGGATAAACTCGTTTAACCCGTGAGTTAAATTGGCCAACCCATGGGGCTAGCAGAGTCGCCACGCATATTTTTTTCATTTTTAAGTTTCAATTTATTTGTACCTAAAGAAAAAAAATAATTTAAAAATTTAAAAGTTAATTGAACAGTCTTTTCTCAAACAAAAGTACAAATGTATGTATTGTATAAACTAATAATGGCACAACTCACATACAAACACATTCGTTAAACTCCATAAGTTTATATTACTTATTTGTTTAAATTCTCCCTTAACCCTTTAAATGAGATTAAAATATTCAATATTATGTTTATGTAATGTAATATTTGATTTGAGATTATTAAATTTAAAATTTTTATTAAATTTAAATTTATTTCAAATTTTATAAGTAAAAAAAAAGTTTCACAGGCCGACCTGTTTAGGCCTACGAGTCGGACTAGCTAATTTACAACCCGTTTAAATGTGAACAATTTTAACCCAACCCGTTTAACTCACAGCCCGTCATGGGCACGCTAAACAAGCTGGGCCGGCCTATTTGACAGCCCTACCCTTGATCACCAACTTTGAGTAGTTGATTGCGTATTGAATTTTCAACAAGATTAAACTTTATTGTTTTAATGAGTAGCCTATAAATTTATTTTATCTCCTAAATTGTTAAGAGCCTAGGTAATCTAGGCACAAGCACCTTTTAAACCATTTTTTCTTGGCATAAGATAATATGATTACCGTGAAAGATTGACGAAGAAAGTGAATTTGAATCCAATTAGTATATTTTGGGAAATGAAGTTATTCGGTTTCTCTATAAATATTTTATGATAAACATGATTTGGCTATGTTCAATTATTTGATTACGATATATACTTCTGAACTTACGAAAGTAAGTTTTTTGTTTTAGGAGAAATTTTTGACAAAATATTATAACTAACCGCAATAGACGTTAGCTTTATTGTATACCTTGGTTTGAATCTTAGTTAGCAGAGGTGTTGCTAGATGACATGTTTGGCCCACACAGTTAGTTCTACTTGATATACAAGAGAATTTGACCCCTGAATCCTAGGTGGGTATTTGTTGACCTTTGACATGTATGTTTGATGGTTGGATAATTGATTGGTTCTAAATTAGAGACCTCCCATTATGTTTTGATATTTGCTTACTTTAAATTGATCAATTTATACTTGATTTATTTAATAGTCTTTATTTGAATGTTTATTCGAACTAATGTTATTTACGCAATCTAAATTGGTGTTTTTCAAACTTAACAATTTTTTTCATGAATGTTACGATGCACATGTTTAAAAAAATGGCAAGGATATCTTAGACCGAAAAACTTGTGCCTAAGCTTGTCACATTCCCATTATAGTGTGTATTATCTGAAATAACCAAGTGAAACACAAGAAGGGGGGTTGAATTGTGTTTCTTAACCCTTTTTTGATTTATAAAAGATTTTCCTTTTCAATAGAAAATAGAACACAGCGAAGGAGACAGTTTAACAAGCAAAGAGCTTAGGACCAACACCACTTAGTCCTATTGGACTCTAAGGGTTTCGAAAAGACTTTTAATAAAATGGTTAACACGTTCTAAAACCAAATAAAAAGATCTTTGTTAATAAACACAATGGTAAACTCCAGAGGTTAGTGAATATAATAAAGCACACTAGAAGAGAGGAGAAGCTTACACACGAGATTTATCCTGGTTCACTCTTATCAACCAAGAGCTACGTCCAGTCCCTTCAACCAGAAGGATTTTCCAACTAATCTTTTTCACGATTACAAGTATTATGCACCTCTTCAGGTAACAAGTATTTTCAACCTCTTCAGGTTCTAACTCACAAGTATTCTTTTACACACAGCCTCTTCAGGCTTACAAGGCTTAAGATGAATAATTGAAAGTAGATGAAAGCTTGAGTTTGAAACTCACTGACAAATGAGAATAGACAAGAGAAATCTCAAGGCTTTTTTCTTTTTACACGAATATGGAAATAAAGCTTTTTAGACTATTGAAGGATGCTTCGGCAAAAGATCTCTAGTTCTTCAAGTGCTGCTTCTTCTCTTTATAAGTAAGAACACATTGAGCAGACTTCATGGGCTAGATCGTCCAACGGAAATATTTATTACCGTTCTGAGTAGCATTAAATGCATCTACTGGAAAAGTGTTGAACTTCTTCTGACGGTGACTTTTATTCTCTGAGATTTCCAATCAATGAAAACAAAAGTCCTGATTTGTCTAAGATTGCAGACGGTTTCTTATTTGCAGATCTTTGTAGTTGTTAGACAATGTCAGCAAAAGTGGCTTAGTTGACTTCTTCTGTCGCCGTGAGCTGTCAAAGTTCTTTTCTAGCATTTAATGAGGAACAGTTCTTCATTTTTGAAATTTCACTTGGACGCGAACTAGAGCTTGAACTTTGAAAGAGTGAGTTGAGTCTGAGCTTTGGCAGACAGATCGTATTGGACGAACTAATAAAAAGTAATAGTATATGCATACAAGTATTGGACGCACCAATAGTAAAAGTATATAATACATTTATTGGACCCATAAAGAATTATAGCACATTGGACGCACGAAGAGTTATCTTTAAGCATAGAGCAGAATGGACGCACAACAAGTAGCGATTTGTTAAAACTATTGTCGAAACACTTACTTGTTCAAACTAAATAAATATTTTTGTTATCTTCAAAACTTAACAGGGAAAGCTTATAGCTTTTAAGAATTTAGTACTTAAACCTTTTTATAAGAATTTGGTTTCAACAATCTCCCCCTTTTTGATGATGACAAAAACTATTAATTTGGTTGAACACAGATTCTCTTTTTTTTTAAAACAAAATTGCTCCCCCTAAGAAAAACATTTCTAAGGGAAGGACTCCAAGTCTGTTGGACGCAGAGTTGATTGGACGTAGTACACGAAATTTATTTTTACGAAACAAGTTTCAAGAGCAAGTAATATTATCTTTGTATCGAAGTTTAGTTCTTGAGAAAAGAGTTTAACAGAGACAATACTTTTGAAAAGAAATAAACCATGCCACAATTTAGATCAGATCCTACACAGCAACACAGTGCATTAGCAGAGTATTCACAATTTCAATTAAAGCATTTATATAAGTGCAACATAATAACCGAGACAATGAGAATGAAACATCCAGATGAGAGACAAACATAGTTTCATTGAATCAGTATAAATTATAAAATAAATTTGTATGTAACAAATCAAATTCTCATTATTCTCCCCCTTTGTCATCAGACAAAAAGAAAGAAAAACATCACTGTCAAAAAAAAATTGGCTAAAAGAAAATAAAATAAAATCAAGAGGAAGAAGGTGGAGGAGGAGGAGGTGGCCCGTGTTGAAAAAGAGATTTGAGGAGGTCTTCAACTCTCTTGTACATTAAGTCCATTTGATTATTCACGTAGGCCTGAAAAGCTGGGGGCACTAGGGTGAGAATGTCAGCAGAAGGTTGTGGTTCCACAATAGCTAACTCGGTGGTGGAAGCAGTGAGGGGTCACATCCATTTGCCGCATAACGGACTCAACTTCGTCTTGAGACGGAGGAAGGTCAACATCCCAAGGAAGAGAGGTTCTCCGTAATCCAAACATTTGATCCCGTGGATAAGGCCACGCCTATGTTGTCGACGGAGGTCCGTGAGACATAGCTTGAACAAGAGAAGATTGTTGGCAATGGCGAGTTCAGAGGCAGTCCAAAAAGATCATCTACCATATAGATAGAACGAAAACACTGGAAGCTCTGACCAGGCACAGTTATGATATCTTCCTTATCTTCATCACTTAGTCCTGAAGAAGACGCTTGTTGCTCACACTCCCAAATGTGCTTTTCCCAGAAAGTCTTAGCCTCGTTCTCCACAGCTTCTCCTTTATTCGAAACATGCCACAAGAATTCAACATCAACATCAGGGGAACGTAAGCTCCCAAAATTTGGCTTAAAGATGATGGGCTTGGGAAAGGTGGCTTGGCTTCACATTTTTGAAGTCTTTGTTTTTATTTAAATCCACCATTGGCAACCTTGGACAATCCCGATCAGGATGAATCTTGATGGCAGTTGTAGAGGAGATGATCAGTGAAGGGGGTACAAATCTCAAATTCTTTAACAGAAGACTCCCCTTAATGACACTGACAAGGATGGTGTCATAAGGACTCGCAAACTGTCCCATTTCTTCCAAGGTGACAGGTTTGAAGGATAGGTCACTAGGGAAGATGTGAACTTTTGTTGAGTAACCATCACAGCACCGGGAGCGTCTTCTTTGTGAGTGAGAGAGAAGAGTCCTTGGATTCCCAAAGAGGGATAATGTGAGTTGAAACCCCCACAGAGAAAAGGTTAAGATAGGAGGAGTTGTAGAAGGTCTTTTGAGAGGGGGAAGGTGAAGGAGATTGGGAAGGTAATATGTGAGTTTGAGAAGAAAAAGGTTCAGTGTTTAAGGGAGAGGAAGTTATTTGAGAGGTTGGGAAGGAAGTTTGTGGTTCTGTTTGAGAAGAGGGTAAAATGGAGGAAGAGGGAATGGTAGGAAGAGGTTCCTTAGGAATGGACGCAAGCTTGGAAGAGGGTTTCCTTGTGATGGGTAGCTTCGTCCGGGTTCCTTTTGGGATGCTCGCAATGGACGCAACCTTCATCCTTTTAGCGATGGGTTGGTCATCTTCAGAGTCATCGTCCATTATGAGTCTCCGCTTGGGAATGGCTTGGACGGATGGTGATTTCTTCTTTGGACTCTCAGCCTTTGAAAGAATAAGAGGCTCTTTCTGGTCCAGAAAATCTTGGACGCTTTGAAGTTTCATCCTTAGAAGATTGCTTCGTCCAAAGATTTGTTGCTCTTGGATCCGTCCAAAGATCTTCTTCTTCTCTTCAACATCTTTAGTCTCATGGGGACTAAAGATACCTTGATCTCTGAAGATCTTGGTTAAGAGAACACCATAGGAGATGGTGGTCTTCTTCCCTTTTCCTTGTACACTTCTCTTGAAGTTCTTAAAAAGTAGAGAAGGGAGATTGACCTGTTGACACAGCATCAGATGACACAGGCAGAAGGCATGAACTATAGAGACTGAGTCTTTGGACCCTGCCTTGTGGAGTATTGCCTTGTTTAGAAGTTGATGCAAAACTCTTGCCTTGTCATTCATCTTGGAAGCAGTTATCTTCCCCGTGGATGACTCCTTTAGTAAGGTGTCAAGAACAGCATCGCTTCCCAAATGCTTTTTCCCAATCAGAAGTGATGGTGGCTCCTTCCAACCAACATTGGGTGGCGTTGGAGATGGTTACCTCTGAAACCACAACGGGTTTTCCCAAAACACATCCCCTGACCTCTGTCGCAGACACGGATGCGTTTTTCCAGAACATTTTCACCAATTCCGGATAAACCTCCACCGGTTCTCTGAAGTAACTATCCCATCCAGCACCGACGAGACATTCTTTGATATCTATTCCACATTCTGCTAAAATTGAAGTTTGGAACGAGTATTCAACTGATACCTCGGCTCTTTCAACATCAAGGGTCTTTCCTCCGGCCATTTCTTAGGGTTAAGGAAATTTGAGAGAGAGAGAGAAATTTGCTAAGGTTCTTTTCGCAACTGTTTTCTTTCAAGGTTTGAAGGCGTAAAAATTTGATCTTGTAAAGAAGGAAAATATTTATAGAAGAAGGTAGGTTTCTACACTGAAAGGTTTCTTGAGAGAAAACGAATCGTTTTTTTTAAAAAATAAAACAAACACAATAAATGTGTATTAAAAGCAACTGTCACGTCCGCAGTAAAAAGTTACTTTCGTGACCTTTCAAAAACTGACTCAGCGTGGGAAATTTGAAAAGTTTCAAACAAGATAAATGCAAATGATTTATGTCTTATCAAGAAATTTACCACACCATTTATCAAGTACAAAACATTTTGGACGCAGATCTTCAATGGACGCAAGAGATATTAATTCTTTACAAAATGCATACTTAGATGTTTTCGAATAAGAGTGAATCTATCCTCTGAGAGGGGTTTTGTGAAAATATCTGCCCATTGATGATCTGTATCCACATATTGAATATCAAACACTCCTTTTTGAATATAGTCTCTTATAAAGTGATGTTTGATTTCAATGTGTTTTGCCCTTGAGTGTAGTATGGGATTTTTTGATAAGTTAATTGCAGCAGTATTATCACATAGTAAAGGAATCTTACTTTCAAAGATGTTGTAGTCTTCTAATTGATGTTTGATCCGAGTAGTTGAGAGCAACAATTGGACGCAGAGATATATTCAAATTCACTGTTGATAGAGCAATTGTGCTTTGTCTCTTCTTTGGACCATGATACTAGATTTCCTCCAATGAAGTGACATCCTCCACTTGTACTTTTCCTTTCGATTCTATCTCCAAAGATAGTCGGCATCACAAAAACCAACTAATCAGACTCATGAGATTTCTTGAATACCAAGCCCAGATTAGTAGTTCCTTTCAAGTATCTGAATATTCTTTTTACGACAATTAAGTGTGACTCTCTAGGATCGATTGAAAACGTGCACAAAGACACACACTAAACATTATATCGTGTCCGGACGCGAGTGAGATATAAGAGTGATCCGATCATACCTCTCAGTATACCTTTTCGTCCACCTTTTTATCCTTATCGTCCAATCTTAGTGTGGATGATGGATGCATTGGTGTGCTCATTGTTTTGCAATCGTCCAATTTGAATTTCTTCGAAGTTCATTTGTATATTTGGTCCGATGAATGTAGATTTCGTCCAATGTTTGCTTCACTTGCAAACCCGTAAAGAATTTTAATTCTCCCATTAAGCTCATTTCGAATTCCTTCGCATCGATTGGAAAAATCCTTGCAAAGAGATTCATCGGTAGCTCCAAAGATAATATCATCAACATAAATTTGAACTAAAATGAATTTCGAGTTTTTGTCTTTTCAAAAAGAGTAGTGTCAACTTTTCCTCTAGAAAAACCGTTTTCTATTAAAAGGTGCTTAACCTTTCATACCAGGCTCGAGGAGCTTGTTTTAAACCGTACAAGGCCCTTTTTAATTTGAAAACATGCTCGGGGAAATTTTCATCCTCGAAACCAGGTGGTTGTTTAACGAAAACTTCTTCATTGATTATACCATTTAGAAATGCACTTTTACGTCCATTTGATATAGTCTCATGCTATGATGAGCAAGAAATGAAAGTAAAATGCGTATGGCTTCTAGTCTAGCTACGAGTAAAAGTTTCAAGAAATCAATACCTTCTTGTTGTGAGTAACCTTGGGCTACCAACCTTGCTTTGTTTCTCACAACCTTACCATCTTCGTCCAGTTTGTTTTTGAATATCCATTTTGTGCCGATGATGGACTTGTCTTTAGGCTTTTGAACCAGTCGTCCAAACATCATTTCTTTTAAATTGATTTAGCTCTTCTTGCATGGCTAAGATCCATCCTTCGTCCTTGATTGCTTCTTCTATTTTTCTTGGTTCCATTTCGTAGATGAAGGCTACATTTGAGTATTCTCTGAAGGTAGATCTTGTACGTACTTTATCATCCTGGATTACCAATGATTTGGTGTTCAGATGATAAGTTTTGAAATGCCGCCTTCTTTGACCATCGCTTGTTTCTTCTTTTCTTTCATCGTCCAATGCTTCTTTGTTTTGGGTTGCTTTGATCCTTCTCCTTTGTCTTTTAAGTTTAACTCGCAAAGGACTCATCTAGCTCGACAAGTCATTGTCGGGCTTTTTGTCATTGAATTTAACATGAACAGATTCTTCAACAGCTTAGAGAGCGAGAGTTATATACTCTATATGCTTTAGATGTTTCGAGTATCCTAAGAAAATACGAGTCAACTTTAGCATCAAACTTTCCTAAAGAATCCTTAGTATTCAAAATAAAACATTGACACCAAAAGAATGAAAGTAAGAGATGTTGGGTTTTCGTCCTTTCCACAATTCATACGGAGTCTTGTTTAAAAAGGTCTAATATAAATTCTGTTTTGAATATAACACGCAGTGTTAACGGCTTGACCGAAGTGTTTGGAGATTGAGTTGTCATTGAGCATTGTTCTAGCCATCTCTTGAAGAGATCTATTTTTTCTTTCTACCACACCATTTTGTTGTGGTGTTCTTTGGGGCGTAGAAGTTGTGATGAATACCGTTTTCTTCACGAGAACAATTGGAAGCTCTCATTCTCAAATTCTCCTTCATGATCACTTCGGATTGAGTTGATACACATTCCTTTTTCATTTTGAATTCTTTTACGAGAAAATAGAAAAGACTTTGAAAGACTCATCCTTGTGAGCTAGAAACATAACCCATGTCCATCTAGTATAGTCATCTACTATGACCAATCCATATTTCTTTCCATTTAGTGAAGAAGTTCTTGTAGGACCAAATAAATCAAGATGTAACAATTCTAGTGGTCTAGAGGTGGAAACGATGTTTTTGGACTCAAAAGAATTTTTGATTTGTTTCCCCTTTTGACAAGCTTCACAAAGAACATCCGATTTGTACACAAGCTTTGGTAGTCCTCTTACGAGGTTATGCTTATTTAGTTTAGAGATTAATCTCAAACTTGCATGACCAAGCTTCTTGTGCCATATCCACTGTTCTCCTTTTATGGAAACTAGACATGATACATTTTGATCTGAAAGATCTTCCAAGTCAATTTTATAAAGATTGTTTTGTCTTTTAGCAATGAAGAGTATGGATCCGTCAGAGTTTTTAACTATACATTCTCCTTGATTGAATGAAACATTAGATCCACTATCACATAATTGACTAATGCTAAGCAGATTATGTTTCAATCCTTCAACTAGAAGAACATTATCGATAGAGGGAAAAGGATGCTTACCAATCTTACCTATTCCAACTATTTTACCTTTCTGGTTTCCTCCAAACGTGACAGAGCCTCCTTTATTAGTTTTGATGTCTTGGAACATAGACCTTTCTCCCGTCATGTGCCGTGAGCAACCACTGTCCAGGTACCATGACAGGTGTCTTTTTCTTGTTGCTAAGCACATCTGCAAGAGGAATTATCATATCCTTAGGTACCCATATCTTTTTGGGTCCTTTTTGGTTAGCTCTTGGAGATCCATAATATTTTGACCTTTTATTAAAAAGATCTATTGAGGAAGGGTAAACGTTCTTTTTACAAACATTCTTAATGAATTTAGGTTGAGTAGTAGTTTTTTGAAAAAACTGTTTATCAGTATCTTGATATCCCAATCCGCATTTGTCACGAGGGTCTCTGGAATATTTGAGTAAAATGTTTAGGTTGTTGGTGCTTTTTACAAATTTATCGAGGTCCTCCGTTAACTCTTTTACCTCATTATGAAGTTTATCAACTTCATCCAAGTGTTGGACTCGGAAGATGTTTTTAAAAGAGCATTTTCGTTTTTAATTTTTCACAATAAATTTCAAGTTCTTGTTTTTCCGAAAACATTTTTCCATATTCTCTAGTTAATTTTGAAAACTTTCTTTTCAAGGATTTATATTCAACCGCTAAAATAGATGAATTATTTAACAACTCATCAAATGCATTCTCAAGATCAAGATCACAGCTTGTTACCTCATCTTCTTCTTCTTCGACACGATGTTAGCCATGAGACATAGATTTGCTTCTTCTTCTCGCTTCTTCTTCATCAGTAGTTGAAAGATCAAGATCTTCCCAGGTGGCCATTAATCCTCTTTTCTTCTTTGGAAAGAATCTCCTTTTCTCTTTCTCCTTGTTTAGTGAAGGACATTCCGCTTTAATGTGTCCGGGCTTCTTGCATTCGTAGCATATGATTGGACTCTTGTCTTTTGTTTCTGTTTTGTCCTTTGGTGACCTTCGTCCAAAGTGCTTTCTCCGCATACCTCCTTTCTTTTTCCACATTGCTTGTATCTTTCTAGAGATGAAAGATAACTCGTCATTATCAGATATATCATCTTCAGATGACTCGGCCTCGTCTGATGATTTTTCAGCTTTAAGTGCTTTGGACGTACTGCCTTTGTGAGCTTTAAGGGCAATTGATTTCCCTTTTCTTGAGCTTTCCTCTTCTTGAAGTTCCAGCTCATGAACTTTAAGAGAACCCAATAGTTCCTCCATGGTAAGAGAAGCTAGATTCTTTGCTTCCTGTATGGCAGTAACCTTAGGTCTCCACTGTCTGGAAAGACTTCTTAGGATTTTTCTGATATGATCTTGATTATCATAGTTCTTTCCCAGAGATCTCAAGCCATTGATTATTGTTTGGAATCGTCCAAACATTTGATCAATGTTTTCATGCTCTCCCATTTTGAAGAGCTCATACTTGAACCAAAGATGCTTATCTTTGATTCTTTGACTTGAGATGAGCCTTCATGTGCTAATGCCGTAGTATCCCATATCTCTTTAGCTGTTTCTGACTATGGACTTTGTCGTGCTCACGATCTGGTGATGGCACACATAAGATAATGTTTGGCTTTTGAGTTAAGCTGATGTCTGGTTCGTTGTCCTTCCGTCCATTGTGGTCGAGGGAGATCCTGTCCTTCTGCGTTGGTGGGTGTTTGATATCCATTTTGAACTAGGTCCCAAATGTCCATATTTTGGACATCAAAAAAGGCAATCATTCTCTTCTTCCAGTAATCATAGTCGTTTCCATTGAATAGAGGTGGTCTGTTCACCGCTTGTCCTTCGTTCTCCATTAAAGGGTGTACTGGATCTTTTTCCTCTGCACTGTTAGATGCTCAACCCAAGAGGCTGAGCTCTGATACCAATTGAAATAACCAAGTGAAACACAAGAAGGGGGGTTGAATTGTGTTTCTTAACCCTTTTTTGATTTATAAAAGATTTTCCTTTTCAATAGAAAATAGAACACAGCGAAGGAGACAGTTTAACAAGCAAAGAGCTTAGGACCAACACCACTTAGTCCTATTGGACTCTAAGGGTTTCGAAAAGACTTTTAATAAAATGGTTAACACGTTCTAAAACCAAATAAAAAGATCTTTGTTAATAAACACAATGGTAAACTCCAGAGGTTAGTGAATATAATAAAGCACACTAGAAGAGAGGAGAAGCTTACACACGAGATTTATCCTGGTTCACTCTTATCAACCAAGAGCTACGTCCAGTCCCTTCAACCAGAAGGATTTTCCAACTAATCTTTTTCACGATTACAAGTATTATGCACCTCTTCGTGTAACAAGTATTTTCAACCTCTTCAGGTTCTAACTCACAAGTATTCTTTTACACACAGCCTCTTCAGGCTTACAAGGCTTAAGATGAATAATTGAAAGTAGATGAAAGCTTGAGTTTGAAACTCACTGACAAATGAGAATAGACAAGAGAAATCTCAAGGCTTTTTTCTTTTTACACGAATATGGAAATAAAGCTTTTTAGACTATTGAAGGATGCTTCGGCAAAAGATCTCTAGTTCTTCAAGTGCTGCTTCTTCTCTTTATAAGTAAGAACACATTGAGCAGACTTCATGGGCTAGATCGTCCAACGGAAATATTTATTACCGTTCTGAGTAGCATTAAATGCATCTACTGGAAAAGTGCTGAACTTCTTCTGACGGTGACTTTTATTCTCTGAGATTTCCAATCAATGAAAACAAAAGTCCTGATTTGTCTAAGATTGCAGACGGTTTCTTATTTGCAGATCTTTGTAGTTGTTAGACAATGTCAGCAAAAGTGGCTTAGTTGACTTCTTCTGTCGCCGTGAGCTGTCAAAGTTCTTTTCTAGCATTTAATGAGGAACAGTTCTTCATTTTTGAAATTTCACTTGGACGCGAACTAGAGCTTGAACTTTGAAAGAGTGAGTTGAGTCTGAGCTTTGGCAGACAGATCGTATTGGACGAACTAATAAAAAGTAACAGTATATGCATACAAGTATTGGACGCACCAATAGTAAAAGTATATAATACATTTATTGGACCCATAAAGAATTATAGCACATTGGACGCACGAAGAGTTATCTTTAAGCATAGAGCAGAATGGACGCACAACAAGTAGCGATTTGTTAAAACTATTGTCGAAACACTTACTTGTTCAAACTAAATAAATATTTTTGTTATCCTCAAAACTTAACAGGGAAAGCTTATAGCTTTTAAGAATTTAGTACTTAAACCTTTTTATAAGAATTTGGTTTCAACATTATCTTCTTGTTGATTTTTGTGACTCACTTGTTATTTTTATGTTTTTTCAGATAATAGCGTTATACCGTGTCTAAATTCCTTAGCTTGCTTGGAGGGGTCACATTTTGGTGAGCACAACACATCATTCATGTGGGTGTTAGCCAAAGACAACCATCACACAAGAGGGAGGTAAATTAGGTGATCACAAATTTTAAGACAACCTTGAGATTTTGTGCATTTTGATGCACCCAATCAATACATGCAGCGGAATAAATATATTTCACAATAATTCATGATTTTATATTACTAACAATTCATATAATGCATAATATCAATCCCATATAAGTATATAGAACAATATAAATTATAATGTAATAATTGGAGACTAGTGGGAAATAAACCAAGATAGAGAATCACTTAGTTGAAATCTTGTAGTAGACTGCAAGTAGTGTGTAGTCAACTACAATGAACCCCTGAAAGTGGTTTTGCAATATCAACAAATAAAACACTAATTTTGAGCTTCTAGTAGTCTTGTAGTAGACTACACATTTCTTGTAGTAAACTACAATTTGCTTCTGTGAGCAAATTGAGTTTTAAATGAATGCCTTGTGAAAATTTGTCAATCAATGTAGATAGCTTGAGTATAGCTTAAATGTATATATAAATAAAGCAAACAAGATATATATCAAGTTCAAATGATCTAAGTAGAAATATCACAAGATATGCAGTAGATCAACAATTATAGCAATCATGAGAATTCAACAAATAAGTAGTTAAATGTAAATTGCTAGAATGTAAAGAGAGTAAAGGATAAGAAAGTGCAAACAATATTTTACTGGTTCAATTACTTCTTGTGATCTACATCCAGCCTCAAGATCATCCACTTGAGGTTTCCACTATTCTTCAAGCTTGTAACTTAGGTGCTTGAGAAACCTTTATAAAAACAAAACACTCCTCACACTTTGGGATCCTCCACCCTTATGCTTGAGCCTATTTCTTTTCTCTTCAAGGGAAATCTACTCTTGAACTTTCTTGAGGGATTATCCACCCTCTTACAAGTATATATAATTGATAGAAAATGATAAACTCTCTCAAAGAGTAGATAATATAAATTGAAGAACTAATGGATAGAAAGATTATAACAATGAGAGCTCAAATCTTAATTTTGATAAGAGAAAAATTGATCAAGTGTAATGATATGAAAATATGAGTTTCTCTCTTGTTAATGCTTCAATCTTGGTATGTATTAATAACCAAAGTGATAAAATAGCCTTTGGTGGTGTTTTAAAATCATTACTTTCGAAATCTAGCATTTTATAGCCGTTACAGGCTATTCTGACACTTTGTAGTTGACTATATATACCTTGTAGTCGACTACCAGTCCTTTCTGGAAAGTAATTTTCAAAATCTAACACTTTGTAGTCGACTACAAGGTCTTGTAGTCGACTACAATCCATTTCTGGTAGTCTTGTAGTCGACTACAAGTCTTGTGTAGTTGACTACAATTCCACTCAGGAAAGTAGTCGTTTTTAAATGATCATAACTTCTTTGTTTCTTAACCAATTTAAGCAAATGACCATGTGTTGGAAAGCACTTTGAGTGTAATTTCATATGAAATAAGTTTCAAATCAAAACTCAAAGTATTTTAAAAGTTATGATAAAAATAGTAACCATAGGTCAGCTTTTCAAAGTCTTATAGTCGACTACAATTTCTATTCGGAAAGTAGTCTTTTAAAAATGTCATAACTTCTTCGTTTCTTATCCAAATTAAGAAAATGACCATGCGTTGGAAAGCTCTTTGAGTCTACTTTCATATGAAATAAGTTTCAGATCAAAACTCAAAGTATTTTGAGAGTTATGATAAAAATGGTGACCATAGGTCAGCTTTCAAAAACTCAGATTTGACTGTTTTTCATAGTTTTGAAATACTACCAAGACTAACTTCTCAAAACTTGTTTGTTGGGCATTTTACCATGTTAGAAACACTTGTCAATATTGAATAAAGATATTTGAGCTCTATTCATGAAAAACTCTATCATTACAAAGGAGAATTGCCTATAAGATAATATATACCCAAATGAGTCCTTAGGCTTCTTGATGCAATCCAAGCTTCCAAGAATTCTTCTCTTCAAATCTTCTAAATGCTTGATTCATCTATTCATTTTCCTTCTTGTTGAATTGAGCATAAATAGGATCTTTCACTTTCTTATTCCAATGTTTACTCTTGATACTTGGACTATCCTACAAAGCATAACTTACTTGAAAACTATGGTTAGTCCAAATCCATAACTCAATAACTAAATATGCATGATTCACATGTATATAACTTTATAAAGTTCTTCATGCATATATGATTCACATATAAAGACATATCCAATAATCAATTATATCACTTATCAAGTACATTGGATATATCCTATTAATGATGCTACACAAAACTTAATGCATGATTCTTATAATAAGAACAACAAGATAATATATAACCATGCATTATCCAATATAGCCCATCAAGCACATATGTAGCATATTTGTAATCTTTTTTGTAATGTATTTGTCATCATCAAAACGTAACATAATAAACCATTGGGGCAAACATATTTCCACAGTGGGCATATTCATTTTTCCGTTTATGTCTCATTTATCATGTATAAAACTCTAGATGTGCTCTATTATCTAAAGGTAGGATTTAGCTTTTGTTTCTAGTTTTGTTTTGTTGGTTGATATATTGGACCTTTGTTGTGCATCTTATGAGTGCTGTGGTTGTGAATTGTTTAGTTTTATGCTTTTGATTGAACATGTCATTGCATATTTAAGGGAAGTCTTATTTTTAAGAAAAATTCTGCCAAAGTTTAGATATAGTTATGCTTACTAGGTTGACAAGTTCAACCTATGCACTAGTTATGGCCTTGGAGTTTGGGTGGTGACAACCATTAAATAGCTTTTTGTAGAATGTAAACTTTACCAATCTGATTGTTAAATTATGTGATATTATTATAATGATCATGTATATCAAATTTAAGATAAATAAAATATTTGCAAATAAATAAACTAATAGTTAACATTTACTAGTATTTTAAAATATATATTTATACATTAAAATAAAGTAATTCAATAAAATAATAATTAATTTTTAAAATATGAGATTTTATAAGTTTGATTTATCTCACCAAAACTTTTAATTCAAGTTTCAGATTGATTAAATTCAATTTTATAAGAAGTTATTCAAGTGAGTATGTCAATGTTTACTTACACACACACATATATATATATATATTTAAATTATTTACACACACATACACACACACATATATATATATATATTTCAATTATTTTATGTATTAACTTTTACACACTCACACACACTTTTATATACACACACACATAGATAGATATATATATATATATATATATATATTTATTCCACTGACACACACACACATATATATATATATATATTTCAATTATTTTATGTAGTAACTTTTATAGATTTATTCGATTGACAGTTTGATTTTCTAAAAAACAAATATATCTAATTGATTTGAGCTGGTAGGGTGTGTAGGTGCCATGAAGGACATCTATTTGTCATGTCGCGAAAGTCGACCACATGTTTATGATTTTGACCAAACCTTTCTATCAGTTCGTATCTAACATTTTTTTTCCAAATTTTCTTCATCCTTAATCCATATACATATTAAGTCTCCAAAGAGATTATTCCACATTTTTTTTATTTTTATTTTCAGTGTCAATTAAAATTACACCATAAAAGATAATCCCCCTTTTTCATTAACCTTCTCCCTCTGTTAAGAACACGATTTAATCTAACCTCCTCCTTCTCTATAGAACAATATTTAATCTAAAGTCATTACTCACTGTACAAATCCCATGGCTTTAATTGGCATAATTTTGTTTGTCTCCTAACTTGTTTTCCTCTTTCTATTGACATCTACATATCTCAGATATAAAAAAGGCTAATCCGGCATAGAATAATGACTTACAAACAATTTTGATCAATGAAACCTCGCAACTTGTGAATTTGTACATGTTGACAGATAGTAAGATATACAAAATTTTGGCACCCCAAAAGTCACACGTTAAGCACTAATTTATTTATTTTATTTTTTTTGTAAGAACTAAAGGTATCCTCCAACTTACAACCAGACGACAATCAAAGACTAATAACTTTTAAAACAAATAAAACATCGAAGTGAATACAACCTCTTTCAACAAAGCATTTTTCATACATACGGTCTGGTTCGAACTCATGACTAATTTCTTTTTGATTCTATGTTAAATCTCAAATTTTATGCACAAATCTTACGGCTCAGCATGCTATTTGTGCTGTTTAGTCTAACTATAAAATTATCCATTTAGCATTATCCTGTTCAAAATTACACAGTTGTCATCTGGACTTTTAATTTCATAATTGCAAAGCTCCCAGAACCAGCATTTATAAATAAAATTCTCCGCCCAGTTGGCATCATACAATTCGCCTTTGCTTTAGTTACACTTCAAACATTTCTCCACAAATTCCGTGTGCTTTAGTACCTGCTATCAAACAATCAAATATACAGCCAGAAGAAATGCTTATAACTTTGCTTATTGTTCAGTCTCCTACTTACTGATAACCAAAGAGATGCAATGTAGTATTTGATGACTTCCTCTTCATTGGCCTTTATTCAGTAGCCCCATATGCCTAGAAAATTGGCTAGATCTTGTGAACACTAAAACCTGAATCCTCTGATGTTAAGTTCTCTTTCCAATTCTCAAATTCTTCTCCGCCAAACATCACTTGCTTGATCCCAACATAACTGTCAAAAACAAAAAGAAACAACAAATGAAATTGAAGAGATTAAAATAAACATCTAAGGTAAAAAAGAATACTAAAGCTTTTTGTCTAATCTAACAAAACAAGAGTACTGAAGGAAGGATAAACTAGAGGAAACGAACTCCAACTTGTACATTCTCAGAGAGAGAGAGAGAGAGAGAGATATCCTGTCTGAGAACTAGGAAGCATGGACACTAACATAGGACATGGCCCACAACAAAAATTTAAGTGTCCAATTAGGATTTATAGAGTCATGTCATGTTTGATATGAATGTCCGATACATGGCTCTTTCTTAAGTGTCCACCCATGAGAGAGAGAGATTGACAAGCACCAGTCAAATTGATAATCCGCAACTTCTATTTTCTTCTATTGTTCATGCAAATGAACAAAATAACTGTCCATTCCTAAATGGCTTTGGACGGTGAGTCCCTGAACTAGAATATTTGATTTTATCGTAAATAACTGAAACAGAATAGTTAATCAATAGAATAAAGCAAGTGGAGATCATACTCAGAGCTTATCTGTGTCAATGCATTTATCAAAACATCCAAAAGCAATGGTTCGCTAGTTCCAATATCCACCCTGTTAAATCACAAGAAGAAATTATTAGTACTTGCACTTCAAATCACATCAATATGTGTAACTAAGCATTAATAAGGAAGGAAAATGCAATTGGTGCTGCACCATATTCGAGCCAAGTTGTCTTGAACCTCAAGATCCCCCATGTTGTAAAATGTAGTTGGTGTCACATTTGCTCCCTGAATAAAATCGTAACTTGGTTGTTTATCCATTGGAGACTGTGACAGCTGTAAGAATGATGCTAGTTCTATAAGCAACAAAATCATGTTTGAAATTCACAAAAAATACAACTTGGCATCTATGGCAGAAGAGAAAAACTTACTTGCATATTCATGGAATTGCATCCACCAAGACGTCCAACAATGTGCCATCCTCGAATAGCCTGCAAAGACCCAAAGTCAACAAAAGCAGAAGCATGGGTGCATCATGGAGAATGTACAATAAAATGGAGTCATAGGATAAAGTTCCTTACATCACAAATTAAGGAGATGTCTTTTGCCAATGGAGCATTGTAAAATTCAAGCCATATATATGAGTTCGAAAAATCAAATCTGAAAATGCCACCATTAAGAGTTAGAAAAACAGGATATATAATAATTGCATCATGTGGATTCAAACACAAAGCAAAAATAAATGAGACTATTATCAAATGAAACACAGACAGGCCACTTTGGGGACCCAAAATACAATGTAAAAGGCCTTGGCCAGCTAATCATACACGACTCTTATCATAGAAATGTAATATCTCCATTTGATTCAGAATATTTCTACACTATTCCGATTGTCTATGAGAATAGGCAAAGAGAAAGCAAGATAAAGTTACGAGACACATACAAAGAAAGCATGTTGAAATGACTCTTTGAACTTGTTGATGTGATACTGGTTGAGTAAAGCCAATCAATTGGGCTGACCATCTTGGTCCAAGGAATACCTTTAAACAACAAAAGATTATATACTTGCTGACTAGTGATGCTATCTGGCTTTCTTATAAATGGAGGCAAGACAACAAGGTGTTGACGAAAGTTTGAAACATATAACATGTAAAGATGGTGCCTCAAGAATTTGTTGGGTGGTAGCTCTCATATCTCCTCTCAGTTTCATTTGTTAAGGCACTCATTATATTCTTGCTGACTAGTGATGCTATCTGGCTTTCTTATAAATGGAGGCAAGAAAACATGGTGTTGAGGAAAGTTTGAAACCCACCTTTGAATGAACATAACATGTAAAGATAGTGCCTTAAGAATCTGTTGAGTGGTATCTCCTCTCAATTTCATTTGTTAAGGCACTCATTATAAAAAACCATGCAACCTCCCCCTCCCTCTTAGAAAACGGAACACCTCTTATTGCCTGTCTTTCTAAGTTCTTGTTGGGTATATAGTTTAATAACATATGAAGAGCACACCAAATTGAGGAGAAATGGAAACTACATATTTGATGTCATAATAAGTAACATGAAACTACATAAGCACAAACAACAGAAAACTGCACGGTATAACCACACATAAATCCAGCATGGTTGAACTTACTTGTTAACTGACACTTTCATTGGTACTCCTGATCCAGTCTTTGTGTGCAGTATTTTGTTCCTCTTCTTTCTCACTCTCTCTTCCACCTGCGAATCAATCAAGCTCATTTAATTTAAACACAGTGAATAGCAATTGATATCAAAAGTAGCTTGAAGCTGCTCCTTTTAATTTTCAACAACTTGAAAGGCCATAAACACCCATGTAGCAAACATCACCCTTAAAACAATGAAAACAAAATAAAACCCACTCAAGAATATAAAGAGTCTACTATTCAATGCAGAAGTTGGGAAACCATCTATACATCATGTTGCTTACTTTGGACTGTGCCTTTTGGGGATCATCTAGATAACTCCCAATAATTTCAGCAAATTCTGGATCTCGATCATAATCCTTCTCTTGTCTACCTCTATATGGTCCTCGACCTGAAAACCCACCATCATCATCTTCATTTTCTTGTACTTCCTCTGTATCATTGTCCTTTGCTTCTCTTCTTGCATATATTCCTTGAGCCGAAAACCCACCACCGTCATCATCCTCAAGCTCTAGTTCTTCCTTAATGATGTCTATATCAAAGTCCTTACCATTCAGATTTTTCCGTTGACTTGCATGTGTTCCTTGAACTGGAAACCCACCATCATCATCATCCTCGCGCTCTTGTTCTTCCTTAATGATGTCTATATCAAAGTCTTTATGGTTCAAATTTTTACGTCGACTTCTTGCACTACAGAAGAATGTCCAAGTTCTTGCATTGCTCGGGACTAGCAGGGGAACCGTTGAAGATGGCACAAAGTGATTGTTATGGGAAAAAGGTTTGAAGCATGTAATTGTAGTGCAGGAAGGAAGGGATGCATAAGGGAGAAGGATAATCATGGGTTGTGTAAGAAATTTGTTAGGGAGAGTGTATTGTTGTCTGTTAGCTTCAAGGTAAGTTTAACTTTGGATCTCTATTAACCTGCAGCACAATGTTACCAGGAATGAATATATCACACAAATCAGCATAGCTCAGTATAACTACCAATAAATTTTCAATTTAAACTACAAAAAGAGTTAAAGGAAATGGTTAATGCTTGGCCTATTAGAATTAAGACAACCAAAACCATCAAATAAAATAAATCCTAACCCCAAATCTGAGAATAAATACACAAATAAGAGAAAATCATAGCAATTTAGGCACTTGTGAAATTTGAGAGAGAAAAGAAAAAGAAACAAAAGAGACAATGTTCCAGAATCTCTTATGTTGTGTTTGGATGGGTATTTCAAAATTTAAAGGGAATTTGAAATGCAAGGGGATTGAATTTTCAATTCCCTTCATTTAGAAAATTCTTTGTTTGGATAGTTATTTGTGAAATTAGAATTTCAATACAAAATTTTGCAAAACATCATATAATATATTTTAGCACGCATAATACAATGAAAAAGAAAATAAAATGAATTAAAAAAATTAAATTAGAAAATCTAAACAAAAAATTAAAAATTATTTATACAAAATTTTCCATATTTTTTAATAGATAATCCTTAAGTACAAAAAGTAATCACATATGTTGTACAATGTAATCACCAACACACCTAAAAGGAACAAGATAATAGATGTCTACCATGGTAAACAAATACAAGTCTATCAAATAAAAAAAATTCACTAGAATTTGTTGTAACATTTTACAGCAACAGGCAACAGCAACACCAGGAATTAATGTTTTATTGTTTATATGAGGATGACATAAGAAATTGAACTTGTAACCAATTTTCACGGTCCAGAGCAATTGCCAGAGATTCCAATTATCTATAGGAAGAGGAAGAAAATGTATGTCAGATACAAAATTTTGATAGGTTCACATCCAAAGAAAGCTTGAGAAAGAAAAAAAACTCTGGAGGTGCCAGTGTAAATATTCTATTATTAAATAAACTACTAATAATACACAACTTTTAGCACATTTATCATCAAATAAAAAAAATAACAATGGACAACAGTTGCTATTGAGAATTCCAAGCTTTAATGTTAAAATTAACAAAGTAAAGTAGTGGCCATGTAGAATTCTAAGTTTAAATGTTATATAGTTCCTTCTAAACCCACCTGTCAAGAAACCTAGATTTGCAATTGTCTCAAGCAAAATCTAGAGAACCCCAGCAAAAGAAACAAAGCTAGAACATAGTTATCTATCCTTTAACTAAAATGCAAAGCCCAATGACAGCCTTGCTGTCCCAACACTTTTTACTCTTGGGCTAAGCTTTGGTTCCAGCAATAAAAATACATTATGTATAAAAAATTTGGTACTTCCTCACCACCACACCACTGACATTGCAAAAGCTCCACAGTATAGTAAATAACTCTGGAGTTAATACATTATTCATAGTAATACAATCCTCCCCATATCTTATAACAATAATTGTTACAACCAATTCAGCAACAAGCCTTAACTAGAATTAGCGTAATATCCCCTTTCCCCTTCCCAAAATAAAACTTGAAATTTCAAGGTTCTGTTTTGCTACCTCAAGTGGCATATTATTGTTAAAGTATGAAGTAGGGTGTTTCAGTAATAATATAAGATGTTGATGGCCAAAAATATATATATATATAGTTGATAGACATGCTGTGCATCTATCTCACTGGTATTCCATGCAAGCATGGAATTGCTACTATTTATAGGAACTTTGAGTAGCCAGAGAAGTATCTATATCGGTGCTACTACAAGTAAGCTCACCTGCAAACTTACAATGAGGCTTACATTCAAAGATCTATTAGAACTATGAGATCAATGACACACCTGCAGTTAAAGGTAAATTAGTACGTAGTGCCACCTTTTTTCTTTTCATTTTCTCAGAGTAACTATAATACAATAATTTATAGTCCTCAGGAACCAAACACACCATGGTTGCTGCAGGGTGCAGTATTGGAGGTCAGCGTACTACAAAAGCAAGCACAAATGAAGGAAGACCACCAAAAAGGAAGTTGGAGGAGGAACAATAGTAAAGGAAATTGAAGGAAGACCAGAAAACCCATTTAAAAAAAAAAGAAAAAGAACCTTATGTAATAAGTGTTGCAACTAGGAGAGAGAAGACCATTGCAGCACGTAGGGATATCAGATTAGCCACAATTATAGGGCAAGGCAAAACTTTCCATGAGTGGATACTTTGAAGAACATATGAACTGAGATACAAATAATTTTAAATATCTTGAGATAATGTAATTGGTCAATGACAATTTGAATTATTTACGCTATCTGTTAAACTTCATATATTCCTTTTCCATTGCTTGAATGAAAAAAGCTTCTTAAATAATGATTTTGTCATTCTACATTACCATTGAATGAAGTTAATTGTTACAGTATATACAAGCATGATTTCATTTGAATGATCCTTTGTCCACTACCCTCCATTACCCATAATGAGTGAGACAATCTTTAAGGCTTGTACTTTGGGAGATAGTCCACCTATTTTCTTCAGCAAAAGTTTAGTTGTCCAATGCCACTTATGCTATGAGAACATGCGGTAGAGCTTATTTTTTTATTTTCCCAAAAATTTAGCTTAAAATTGTCAACTGCTTGATAAATCTTATTAAACCCACATGAGAACTAGATTCTTTGTCCAACATCAATCATAGAGTTAGTTGATGAACATAAATAAAAAAACAGAGACCCTTCCTTCAACCAAAGTCATCAACTATAGAGTTTTGAAGACAATGGAGAGGGTACTAAAAAAATTGTTTTAATTTCCTCTTCTTCCTCTGAATGCTAAATTAAAGCAGTCAGTCCATTCTAAACAAGTAGTTTAGATGATGAATTGGTTCAAGAATAAAACTAACCAGTTAATAAAAGGGATTAAAAAGCCTACACACACACTAACACTATTAGGAATCACTTTGGGGAATGAAAAAACCCATCAATTAGAATTAGCTATTCCATTCCGCCAAATATAATCAAGCAAGACAAAGTCAAGAACAAATCCATGAAGAATATCCAAAAAAAGAAGTTACACCCAATGCAGATAAATAGAGCAGCAAAAAATGCAAAGAGAGAGCTTACCTCCTAGCATTTTCAAAATTCTTTTGTTAGACATCCCATTCAAAGAAGACATTTCATATTAAATCAATCATTTTAATTCCTCCATAAAAAAATAAAATACATTACCTCCTTAAAACACCTTATCCAAACTCGCACCGTTAAAGAATTATGTTAGCCTAAATAATTTAATAAATAGCATGATATGCGATAATAATGAAACAGAAAGAGGGATAAAGGGTGGTGAAAAATATAAGGCTTTTTTTAGCAAAGGGGTGAGATAAGGGAAGAAGCAATTGTTGTGAAAAGTGAAAAAGGTTAGTACTCACCGTCGTCGTTGGCGGCTGCGCACTGCGCACTGCTGAAGGAAGAAGGCGTCTATGCGTGGGTGGGTAAGGCAGCAAGGAAAGTTTGAAAAAATATAGATTAATAATTAATAAATTAAGGGAAACTAATATAGTAATTATTATTATTATTATTATTATTATTAAATATAAAAGTATTTTATTTTTAACTAAGGTTTGTTTTAATATACATTTTTATTTTTAAAAATTACTTTTATATAAATAACTTTTAATTGTAATTGTATCTTTTTAAATTAAAAGCATAAACTTAGTCTTAATGAAGAAATTAAAAAGTTTATTTTCTCTAATTGAAAAAAAGGGTTTGCTAATAACAATACGCATTTTTTTTCATTTAAACAAAAAATGTTTTATTTTTCTATTGTAAAAATCATAAAATAAGAGTGTAGTTTAATTTTTTGTTCAAATTAAAAGATAAAAGTTTCTAACCTCCACCGTGGCGGTTACAATCTTCTTTAAAAAATATATACAGTACATATATTTTTTTTTTAGTTTCTCAGTGTATTTTCTGTGCGTGACTGCAGAGACTAATTCCTCAAGGTACTAAGAACTATTTAAGGGGTTAACATCTCATAACAGATGTTTTTCTATATACATAGGTTAGGAATCAAACCTCTAATCACAGGGCTCAAGTATCTACTACTTGTGTCACACTATGTTTGTTATAGTACCTATATTATATTATTATAAAAGGGATTGTAATAAAAATGAAAAAATTGTAAGAACTTATGCTTTTGACTCATTTGTTCAATTTGGATACATTTTATATCAATTTCACATTTTTTTTAAGATCTATGCAATACAAATTTGTAGGTAATTTGGACGATTCGATTTTTTTAAAAAAAATATTCTTATTTTATAAGTTATGAGGATTTTTATATAAAAAATTAGGATTTTTTTATAAAATAAAGGTTAAACTCTTATATTTTTCATAAGGTTTCCATTTTTCTCAAAATAAGAGTACTTAAATTATTTATAATAATAAATATCATCATATATAATTTGTATTTTTATTTTTATTGAATATATATATATATTATAATAATATAAAATTTTACGTAATTCAACCAATGACTTAATGTCTTGACCGAATTGACTATCAATTTAAGTTTGACAATTATATTAGAAGAGTAAAAAACATAAAAGATAATAGCCTATTAAAACTTTTAGGGATAATAGATGTTTAGTATTAAATTAATAAGAGGTATTATCTTATATGAAAGGGGTTGAACATGGTTATCACTAACGCTGCTTAAGCAAATTTTCTGCATTACTGGCAAATCTTTTTTAAAAAATAAAAGAGTAAATGTTTTGCATTCTTCGTCTTGCTATGATTTATTAGGCCATTGTTTTTCGGATCTATTGCAAGTTAGATTTTTTTTATTAATTCTTTGAATGTAATGTAATCAATATTTATCTGGTTTCTTATGCAGTTACACGGATAATTGTGCAAGGCTTTTTTTTTTTGCAATATATTGCAAAATATTGTCAGCATTTTCTTCTTTAGAACCAGCTAGGCATATAGAATTCAGCCATTATATTGGTTGCACGTAGCCTTAGAGAAGGCTAAGACTATTCTTCAGTATTGCTCAGAGTGTATTAAAGTTTACATGGTATGATTATTTGATTCTATAGTTTATTGCTTTTATTTGTTGATTATGTCTCCCAAAGTGTAAGGTGAATTTAATTTGTCTTAGCCCTTTGAATAGGTTAAGGTAAATAGACAGTTTATTGAAGTCCTACAGTCATGGATCGTGTGTGGTTGCCATAAATGTTTTTTCTTTTAGGAAAGCCTTTTAAAAATCAAGGGGACTTTTAAGATGTCATATTTAATTGTTTTTGAGTTCTTTAAAATGTTTAAGATTTTTAGTATATAGATGACAATATTTTTCCGTCATTGAAATCCTTTTCGTACAATATATGTTTCCAAATGCTATTTAAATATGAGATTGAATGTTAAAAAAATATAATACATGTTCTCTATTTTAAAATTTTGTACCTAGACTTTAGTAATTTTTTTGTGCAAAAAAGATAGTTGTATCTCGAAACAATATTAGTGAAATTTAGTTTAGTGCTAATTAGATTTAGATACTCCAATCAACATAATTTATTTACTCATGAGAGGTAGGATAATTGAGAATAAAGTTTAAGGAGGAAAGACATTATAGGTCGCTATAGGATCCTATTGGTAAGTGTGAGCCTTTGTTTGGATTGATAGAAAATAAGTGGAAAGAAAAATAATAGAAAATGTACTTTTATCTCTATTATAGACAGTTTCAGTATTTATTATAAACAGTTTCTCACTCATACAACTTCTAAAACAAAATAATCACCATGAATTACAAAATCAAAAAATGTAGCTTGATAGACACTTCAGTGCGCGACAATACCATACTATAGGGGATTTCCCTTTCTGTTATCCAAAATTGAATATACCAAAAATGTCATGACTAACCAATAAAACACAAATGAAAAAAAAAGGGTAAAATTGTAAGCACTTACTATTTATCTAGTTACAAAAACTCTAGACTCATGCAATTGCAACAGGTTACAAACACTCCACATCCAGTTATCTTGGGTAATTGACTAATTTGATATAGTTGTAGAAACTATTTATCAAATTATGTTGTTTTAAAACTATTTATTAAAATTGGGTGATTTGTGCCACGCTAACAAATCACTTTATTTTTTTTTCACACGTGTTATTGCAGGTCAATCCGCAAACATGGGAGAGGAGTCAGTTGGTCAGCGATAAACATGACAAAAGGGTTGATCGATTGGTAGGTCAGTTGGCAATGAACATGGAAAAGGGACTGGTCGATCGGTCAGTCTATGCTAGCACATGAAAAAGGAGTTGGTTGGTCAGTCGGTCAATCAATCAAGTTAGGAGAAGTGGGTGAGCATGGGATGAGAAAGGGGTTGCAAAAGAAAAATAAATAAATAAATAGAAGGCATTTAACCACGATATTTGTAAAAACAGCGGCTAACCACGCCACATACCTTGTTAATACCAATTGTGTAATTTCACATGATATAACATTTGCTTCAGGTGGAATGACAAAAGTAACACATGTAAAATAAAAATAAAAAATAAGGTGATCTGCCAACATGGCAAAAATCACCTCATTTTAATAAATAGTTTTAAAATAACACTAGTTTAATAAATAATTTCTAAAACTATACTAAATAGATCGATTACCTGAGTTATCTTCATCTTTTACGTGCATTTATTTATCAGTGTGATCAGTAACTATCACCAGCAGTTATGGCAACATATTACTGTAGAGTTGAAAAAGGTTTTCAAGTAGTGTTATAACTTTTGAAATATGGTGACTGTTGATTATATACCACAACTAATCATAAAATTTTAGAATAAATTAAACATTGACCAACAATCATAAACATTATCAAATTCATTCTAAACATTGTGATTATAAACATGTTATCATAAGTGCATCTTTTGTTTAGCTTTTGTGTTGACGTCCTTTGGATATTGCAAAAGAACTGTTTCTTGGCAAAAAATTAAGGTATCATTTTTTATTCCTTAATCACTATCATATGCAATCGTCTTAAAATTTCTTGTACAGTGTAAACAATTAAAACACAAAGGAAAAACTATATACGTACATAAGACTCCGAGTAATGAAATCCCCCAATATTTTCAATCTCAACAGCATTAACACCAACCACGAAAACTTCGAAACCAAAGCAAGCAACCCATTGCCCAACACATTTTCGAACTGTCAAAGATTTAGTTGGGGCATTTGCAATTGCAAGACAAGATGGTTTTTTTGTCCAAAGGAAAAAAGAAAAAAACATCAGAAATAGTTGTTCAGCATTACCTGTTGTTTGATGGGAATTCAATAATCCCAGGAGTGGGGTACGAGTCCCACGGTTGCAAAAAAAGAAATCAAACTTGAGATGCACAATTCACTCATTAATTAATGTTAGAGAAGAAACTTCATTCTTTACCTTTCAAAGGGAAATATAGATAAAATATTGGCATTCATCAAATTCAAATATTTGAGGACAAATGTATGTGTACCTCTCAAGAATTCCTGAACATTGTATGGAGGAAATGCACTCAGGAGTCAGACAAACAGGAAATGAATACACATTTCCAAAATATAACTGCTAGATGAAAATAATTCTTTCAAAAACATGTAAATGATTTTTTTTTTCTGTGTATTCAAAAGCTTCATTTTTGTTCTCTACTCCCGTAGTTCTCACTCACTTTCTCTGTTTTCCTTGGCTCTGGCAATGTAATTGACTCTTCCTCACCAATCAACCACTTTAAAAAATTCTTTGTATTTCAAAAGGTGATAGTGTGGCCAATAAATAAATAAATGAAAAGAATTCAAACCCCTTTGCATGCACGCATAATCCTGTGAGATGATTAGAAATTGTAAATCATTCCAAGCTACGAAAATAAAAAATCTGTTGAAACCATATTCACATAGAGAGCAAAGATAAAAGAGAAATTATCAGAAAGGGAAGGAAGAAACAAAAGAATAACCTTATTTACCTTTAAGAATTATCACAGCTCAACACCCAACCACGGGACTAGGTATTTTTATTATTTTAGTTATTAGATGCACTTATATAAGTGTACATTCGGAGTTACAATTAACTTAATCTAATTAGATGAGTAACTAATCATCTAACTAATCACAACAGCTATCTAACTAATTACAACAGATTGCTACGTTTGCTAACAACTAACTATTTATTTACAATTAACATACAGTAATAACTAACATAACAAAAATAGCTAGTCTGGTGGTTGGGTGTTGAGCTGTGATAAGAATTGGCCATTTGCATTCTAAAATGGAGGCCAAGTAACGTGGGTAAGTTAGATGAAGAGTGTCTATGTAAAGTAGAAGTAAACTTTTCCTAAAACTGCAAAAGAGCTCCAATGCAGTTGTAACTGCTGGAGCTCAAAGGTGGATAGTTTCAAACTATTATTTTACAGATTTGTCCCCCTATTTTATTTGAATTTAATTGAGCGGTAATGTTATTTTGGGAAAATTGAAAATTGAATACCAGGTGGGGAATTCCTTTATAGTAGTATAGATAAACCAAAGGGAAAATGAACACAAAGGTCTAGATAAACTGATAGGTATCCTTTGTCACCCTTTTATAGAGAATGGATACTCCAAGGTACTTACCCAAATCAGCAATTCTTGAAAAGCCCAAGGCTTCGCTAATCTCCTCACATCTACTGTGCTGGACATTCCGTGAGAAAAAGATATGGGTTTTCTCATTCTCATTGGAAAATATTTTTTGAACGTTATTTTTTTATACCACTTTTACATTTGATTAATGATGAATAAATTATTAATTAATAAAGTATATTATTTGGTTAATGAGTTTAGTAACCAATTACTTACAAACTGGTAATTTATTAACCAAACGATATACTTCATTAACCAATAATTTGTTCATCATTAACCAAGTCCGTGAGTAATTAATTACCAAAACTCATTAACCAAATAATATATTATATTAACAAAAATTTTACTCATTGTTAACAAAGTATAAAAAAAATAATGTACACATATCATTACTTTCTCTCATTATTTACTTTATGCCCAAAGCTTCTACAAAATGAATCATGGAAGCTTCAACAAAGAGTACTAGATCATCTGCAAAGCACAAGTTCGAGATGGCAGGGACCATCCTTTGAGAGCTAAATAGGTCTCCACATTTATAGTCCACTACTGCATTGATTCAGTCTCTACATTTATTTACTTTCTCGTTGTCTATTTTGATGGTTATAAATCCTTTTTTACCTTTCAAATTTCTCAGAGTGAATAACTTCTTTAGGAATGATTATGTTGTCTGAGCTATGCCTACTCGAAACAAAGCTACACTAGGTAGGAGCTATTAGTTCCCCATAACATGCATCAACCGATTAGCAACAATCTTAGTAATCGCTTTATAGGAAACGTAATGGGTCTAAAGGTATATTTGATTTAGGTTTTAGTTGAATTGATTTCAAAAGAATTGATATTAAAAGAATTGTGTTTTAAAAAAGTAATGTTAGAAGAATTAATTTACATTTGGAAATGATATTTCAAAAATTATTTAAGATGAATTGATTTTTGTATGAATTGTATAAAATAAAATTGTTTTAAAATTAAATTACTAAACTACCTACCCTATCAACCCATAAGTTGTCCCTCACCATTCAACCATGAGGACACGTGTTGGGTTACCTTGAAGATTGCCCCACCTTGCCCGAAAGATTCTGAAACTGAAAATTGCTCTAATTTCCTTCGAGCTCTCTTCCATTGTTTCTTCCACACAACCTGAATGGACTTGCCGCCTCCCGTCTCTTCCACCGCCACAACCAGAAGCAAACTGTTTCTCTCTCTACCATGACCCTCTCTCATATTACTTAGTAACATGAGAATATCCTAATCCCTATGAAAGTACCTAGTATTTATTTAAAAGATAAAATATGTGGTAAAATTAATTAAATATGAGATTAGCTTTGATGCATTAAAAAAGTTTGAAATAAAAAAAGAAGTCTGCTTGATACTAAAATTAAACAGGAAGTTGAGGCAATTTTTTCATCTTTTCTAAAACGGAAAAGTATGACAAAATTCAATACCTACATAGAAGCCATAGTGCTGCAAACATGAGATTTGCTTAAAATGCATCATCCAACACCTATGAATCTCATCCCAAAAAAGGAATATCCAATACCATAACATATTAAGAATCAATCAAATGAAATCAAACCAAACATATAAACAAAATATGAACAGAAAAACACAACATTAAAAAAAAAAAAAGAAAAACAAAAGAGGAGCAGCCATATGGACTGAAGGTATCTAATAGAATTAGTTGCAATCTTAAAAGCCAATTGAGAACAGAGAGAGCTCCTCTAACTCCTTTCCTTTCCAGGTGGGAGAGCGCATAGCTTTTCCCCAACGTTCTTCTGTTACTATCATCGTGGTATCTCAATGGTCAAAAATAGAGAACATGTTGCTATAATCATGCATTTACGATCAAAAGGCTCCCTTGATGCACAAAAGCTCAAGCATCCCCAGGTACAAAGTCAATACCCGTAATAGAGGATTATCAACACAGTTCTTCAGCAAATATTATATCAAATACAAATTGAACTGCAGCCAAAAGTCAGAGAGTGAGAAATGACATTAGTATAGAGTTTAATTTTAATCCACTGTTAGCGTAAAACTATTTTACACTATCATCTAATTATGTGTTGTTACAACAACAACAACGAAAGCCTTTTCTCACTAGGTGGGGTCGGCTACATGGATTATATGACGCCATTGTATTCTGTCAAATAACAATCATATGTTGTCACATCATTAAAAAAAAGTTTGACCTCTCACGTAATTGTTAACATAGTCAAACTTATTTAACTATTGTTAAAACAAGACTGGATGATAATGTTAAAAAGTTTTACACTGCCATAGGATCAAAATTAAATCCTTAGTATATTACTAGATTAAAGAATATACAAGGCAATGGATCTTAAAAATGTTTCATTGTACCAGAGTATCTATATTTTGCCTCCCCAGCCTCCACTTGCCCCCTCTCGCCCCCACCACCCTAAAAAATTGTGTGCTCTAATTAACACACTGGCACCTGGAAAAATTAGTACAAATTATTTGCTTCTTCCACTTTTTATTTTTTCATTTTTACACTTCCTAATTATAGGGGTGTAGCATTAGACCTGTAGGCTTTTAGCCTATAGATTCTTTAAAAGAAACAATCTTAAAAATTAGATTGTATAAGTATCCCTCTCCATTCCCCAATTCCCATTGTTATCCTCAGAAGCAGTAAGGGAGGGCGAAAGAAAAAAGAAAAAGCAGATCTGGACCTTCAAGAGACAATAAATGCTTTTCAAGCTTTCATGTAATCAGCAACTTTGTTCAAGATAACAATTATACTTGCAGTTCCAATTATGGTTCACCAAGTGAAAATATCTCAAATTTTACAACCTCCAAGAATAATTCAATACTCTAGAATGTATAGAAGGCAATCCAGATTTCTCAAACAAAGACAATGTTTAGTAGAAGATTCTATTCATTAAAAACAGATTAAATGTGAACTTCAAATTCAAGAAATTGACATTAGTGATATGAGGATCCTATTGGTGGCCCCAGAACCATACAGAGGTCGAAGTGAAGCATTCCTTATGATTTTCATAAGCATTAAACGAGAGTATTTGTACTAGTTAGGTCTCTCCATAAAATGATTACTTTCAAAATATCTAATACTGAAAGCATTAAAGCAATGGTGTGGATGTGCATACAAACATTTTTTTTTGTTGTTAGTCATCAACAAATCACTTCTATCCCACAGATAATTTTTTCATACCTTCCTCACTAGGGAGATTGGGTTGATCAACCAAGAGTTGCTGAAGTGCACCAAGATCACTGGCACTGCAATGCAATGCAGTTAATGCAAAGTTTAATACAAAACCCATACAGCACATAATAAGATAGAGGACAGCATCAACATAAACTTTAAAAAAATTGGAAATATAGGCATCGAGAAATAAAAAGCTAAAAGCATCACAAATATAGTACACAATAGACCTTGCTATGTCTGTGCATAAAGGGATGCAACTAAGTACACAGATCACCAGTTTTGCATCTTTTTTTTTTCTCCCACATTTTTTGTGCTTATTTTGATTCAAATTCTTTCAAAGTTCAGAAAACCAGAGTTCTTTTATTGCAGGTAGAAAAATTTTAGATGCTGCTCTAATAGCGAATGAGGTAGTGGAAGATGTCAAAAATAGAAGAAATATGGTTTGGTTTGAGTCGGACTTTGATAAAGCTTATGATCATTTGAGTTGGGTTTCCTAGATAAGGATCTTGATAGAAAGTGCTTCAATGCTCGATGGAGAAGGTGGATTTCTAGATGTCTCTCAACTGCTACATTTTCTGTGATTATGAATAGTAAACATATATCTTGGATTAAAGGAAAATGAGGAGTTAGGATCAGGGAAAGTCATTTATTTTCAAGAACTGTGGTAGGGAGCTCATTAAAGGTATTAAAGTTGGTTCAGAGGAAGTTAAGGTTTCACATCTTCAGTTTGCCAATAAAACAGCTCTCTTTGTGAATGTTCTTGCTATCCTTAAGTTTATTGAGGCTATTTCTGGTTTAAAGGTTAATTTTATTAAGAGTGGATTGGCTGGTTTTAAGGTGGAGAACAAAACTCCCCCTTTATATGCTTTTGTGGATGGTTCTTAAGATTTGGAGAGTCCTCTCACTTACTTGGGAGTTCCTTTATGTGGTAATCCTCAAGCATCTTCTTCGGCTCCCGTGTTTCATAAGATACCAGGACAGTTGGTGGAGGGTGGCAAGAATCCGGTGGCTCGGGTGGTTCAGGTAATTCAGACGGTAACTGGACGACATCTCGTCACACTTGCTGCGCCACGTGCGACCTTGAATCTAGTAGTTCTAGTGGTAGTGGGAGGTTGGACAGACCACTCAAGGACCAAAGTTCAATGGCCATTGCGGGCCACTTCCAACCCTGTTCTACCACCACACGACTTAGTGGTTGTTGATTCTCATCCCGCTCTTCATTTTCCGTCTCAATCTCCTTCTGCAGTTTAATCTCCTTCACAGTCCCATCGAGCAATTCTGTTTCCTCCATTGCGACCTCGGACAGAACAGCCATAGTCAAAAAGGGGTGTTGCCCCTCGTCACTGTATTTTAGCTCCTCATCCTGAATGGAGAGCAATTCTTCACTCCCAAACTCAAATGCCAGCGGTTTCGGTTCCTCATCCAGGATAAAAACCGGTTGATCCAAATCATACCCGGGCTGGAACTGTTTGATCACTGCCTTCAGGAAGGTGATCCAGGTTGCATTGGGATTATGCCAATCCCACCATTGTCACCAGTAGAGAGCGCAACCTCTCATAGCCCTCACCACCAACAGTAGCTTCTCCTGGTTTGGTGTTCCCTTCGTCTCGAAGTGTTGCACAACGCTGATCAACCAACCATAAGCATCCTGTCCTTCAAATACTGGAACCTCCATTCGAATCCAGTATCCACATCTCCTAGATCGGGAGCTCTGATACCAGTTGATAGAAACTGAAAATATAGGTATGATTTTATTGAATATTCTGTAAGAAATCCTCTTTTGATGGCTGATGTGGAGATGATATCAGTACCAGAAGAAGGAAATGGCTACAATACTCTCAAAAGGTGTCCCACGACATCTTCGAGGTTCTAGATTCCCACTCGTAGAGCCAGTATAGGGCCTTTCCTTCCAACCCAAAGGATGTTACAGACAGCTTCTCAGAGGTTGGAATGTGGTTGATGAGACAGTATCTCTCAAACTTTCCAATCCAGCTATACGGATATTCTCCGGCGAAGTAAGGAATCTCCATCTCATCCATTTTTGTAAGCACCACAACTCCCAAGATCGGGAGCTTTGATACCAATTTGTTAGGAATCAACTATTCTGACTAGAAAAGATGGAATTACAGCAAGGGAACTCCCTCTAAAATGGCAAGAAACAGAGAAAAATATAAAGAAAATACTGAAATCCTAAGCTGACTATGACAGATGCCTTGAGCCCTCTAGAGCAAAATCCTCTCCCAATCCTTATCCAAAATCATTTCTGCCTCATCACTTCTTTCCCTCCTCCTTTTATCTCGTGCTCCTCCCAATTGTGGTATGATTCCATAACATTCTTCTCCACTCACCTTCTGCCAACTGGCTGGTTGGTTAGTTCCTACGGCTACTGAGGGTCTAACAGATTCTTATTCCTTGGGTGGTTGGATTACCATCAATCAAACTAGAAAACTTGTTTGTCTAGCATTCCCTCTACTATGTCTCTCTTTTGGATCCTAGTGGGACTGGCCCTGAGAATAGAAAAAATCACGAGGACTTTCTTTGATCAGGTGTGGGTGAGCAGAGAAAAGACATCTTGTTTGTTGGGAGGTTTGCTATGCCTCAAATGAACAGGGACTAGGTCTTGGGAATTTGGTGTCTAAAAACCTTGCTTTGGAAGCAAATGGCTACGACCTTTTTCCCTAGAGACTAATTCTGTGGCACCAAGTAATTAAGAGGCCAGAGCAAGTATGGTCTAGATCAAAACAGGTAGGATGCCAATCCAGTGATCACTGCAACTCATGCGAGTCCTTGGCAGTTTATTTCCTAGGGATATACCTATTTTAGACCACTGATCTCTTTCAATTTGGTTGATGGCACTAGTATTAAGTTCTGGAAGGACATTTGGGTGGGGAATGTTTCTTTGTTTAGAGGATTTTCCTTGCCTCTTTCAACTCTCTACCTTACATAACTCACCAATTAGCTACTAATATTTTTAGGGTTATTCTTTAAATTGGAACTTTCATTTCCGTAGAGATTTGAATGATAGGGAAACTCGTGAATTACAAATTTACAATTCCTTTTGGTTACTTGATTCTCTCTGTCTCTCGACCCATTTTGATTGAAGAGTTTGGACTTTGGAATCCTATGGAGAGTTCTCTTGCAAATTTTCCTTTCAGTTCCTAGCTCACTACCCTAACCTTGAAAGATTCCTTGATCATCCCATTTGGAAGTCCAAAGTTCTCTCTAAGGTCAAGTCTTTAGTTTGGATGGCGATACTTAACAGGATCAATACAAATGACTTGTCACAAATTCGTAGGCCTCAAACTTGTCTTTCTCCTAATATGTGTGTTATGTGCAGATCTTTCTCAAAGGCAGTAGGCTACTTATTTTTGCATTGTAAGGTGGCTACTTTCCTTTGGAAGAATGGTTTTTGGGGAGCACTAGGCATGTCCCTTTACCCTAGAGCAGTTTTTATGCTTCGCTACTAAGGTTTTGGTAGAAACAAATAGGGTAAAATTTTATGGCAGTGTGCAGGTTTTGCAATCCTTTGGTGTGTGTGGTCGGAGAGGAATGCTTGTATCTTTAAGGGTGTTTCTATGCCCCCAAACTTGATATAGGATAGAGTTATGTTTTTGGCTTCTCTTTGGTGTTGTGGTCATAGCTGCTTTGAGAGAGTTGCTATCTTGGATATGCAGACAGATGGGGCAGCCCTGTTACATTCTTAGTTTTTCATGTTCTCCTTTTGTATTTAGACTTTCTTGTGTTGGAAGATCTCTTGTCCTCGTCCTAATTGTACTTCCTCTCTAGTAATTTTCTTTTCCTATCCCAAAAACAAAAAAAATCCTTTTAAAGAAAAGAAGCATGTAAAGGGGAAGCGTCCATATACACAATTATGACTTTTGAATGGTTAGACTATAGCATTGGTATCTTCATACCTGGGCTTTAAGGCAATTGCTGATAGTGCTGAGATCACTGATGATTTCAACAAATACCTGTTTCAAAAGAAAAAAATAGAAACTTGTAATTAAAAAAAAAAACTAGTAATTCAATTAATATGGTTTTCGCTGAAGTAAAAATCAATGAAAAAGGCACTTCTGCACAACGCTTTTAAAAGCAAAAAGTTTTATTCCAATACCAATAATCATTTTTAGAGTTTAGCAGCAGTTTCACCCAACAAATAATGAAGTTTGATGATTAAAAATAGAGATGTCAAAGTGAGCCAACCAACCCCGTCAAGGGTCAGACTTAAACAGGGCAGGCAGGTTGACCCATTTTGGTTTGTTCGGTTAAAAAACTAACCCACCATGTTTAAGGTGAGTTGATAGGTTAGGCGGGTATTGAATAAAAAAAAAACCAAAATTACAACCAAAACAAACCAAAGAAAGCAAAATTGTCAACCACTAATATATCGCATAACAGCAGCAGAATTGAATCTCATTATTTTCAAAATCATCCACTAAAGAAATCTCATGTTTTTTATACCTAGTGAACAGAAGAAAGCAAAAGCAGCCAAAAACTAAATTCTAGCAAACAGAGTAGCACCATGGACTGGGTGCACCATGTGGATTGGTTCGGCCGGAGGTGGCTGACTGGGTGGACAACTGGACGGTCCTGGCATCCTGCGTCTCTCTGCTGCGGGCTGGAAGAGGCTGGAGGTGGAGCCTGTAGGCTGCGCGTCTTTCGCTATGCTGTTTCCAACTGTGTGCGTAACTTGGGAATGGGGAAATTAGGGATTTATGAAGGGAGCAGAAGGGAAATTGAGCTGGAGCCTTTTTTTTAATTGTCTGACCCGTGGGTCATGCAGGGCAGGTTAACAATGTCCCGCTTTAAAAATTTTTATTTTCTTGACCCGTCCTTCCATATTAAACGGGTTAAATAGGTTGACCCGAAAAGTTTAACCCATTTTGACATCTCTAATTAAAAAAAGCATAAGTTTTCCTACCAAAAAAAAGAAAACAAGAGTGATTAAAATTTTGTACTTTTCCCCAACAATGACACTGACTTTAATTAGTCAGCTTTCAGCCACAAATCCTTCTTATGCAGTATCAGTAACAGATGCATAACGAACATTAAGTGAAGGAAGTGAATTGATTACATTCAGTATCAGAACTTAATCCTCATGATAAAATCTCTAATTCTCCACCTCTGAAAGACTGGTAAAATCTCTGGGTTTGGGGCTGGGGCAGTGTAGAACATATTTACATTCGGCACTTTGCACTGCATCATCAGATTAGTTGCAGTTATAGTGTTGAGGTTGTATCAGTTAACTGTTGACATGACTACACGAGTGAAGTAGCCCTAATGGGTGACTGAGATGTTAGTGGCAGTGTGCAGTTTATGAAACTATTTGGTGCATTTGGTTGAGCAAGTACTCACACCTTTAAGGGTGCCTCTTTGCCCTTACACTTGTTATGGAATAGGATAATGTTTGTGGATTCTCTTTGGTGTTCTACTCATGGCTGTTAGGGAGTTGACATTTCTTATATGCAGAAAGACTAGGCAAACTTGCTGCATTTCAAAAAACTTCATGTTCATTGTTGTATCTTGACTTCTTTGTTTTGGAGGATATCTTATCCTCCCCTAGTTGTACTTTCCCTCTTTTCTCTCTAACAAAATTTCTTTTTCTATCATAAAATAAAAAAATGACTGAGATGACAAGATTGTTTCTCTACCAGATGCTCAATTTTGGGTTCTCCTTTTGCGCTTCTTATAATATGCTTCAGCTTGTGACCCTGTTACAAGAACAAAATTTGAGAAAAAAATAACAGGTAGATCACAGCTATCCAAAGAGTGAAAAGTCACACTGTGGAGCTCCACTCTTTTTCTTTTCAGATAAAAACCTCTTCCCTCCTTTTTTTATATCTATTCCCTCAACCATTTTATGCAACCAACAGGTTGGAACACTGATATGGAACTCCTTATAGATCACTAAAGACAAGAAGGTGTTTCATTTGGCGTTCTAGAGGATGTCTTTCTTACTAAAAAGAGGTAACTTAGAGGGTAGAAGCCTTGAGTTTTTTTTTTTCCTTTTTCTTCTTTTGATAAAACAAAGCCTTAAGATGCTGTATGCCTATTAATAATCTATGTATTGGTTTGCTCTTGAAAGGGAGTTAAAGTGGAGGCAATATGGTGTTAAAAAATGTATTTAAACACCATAGGAAATTTAAAGAAAACATAATTCAAGCAATACCAAGTTCAATCAACTTTCTGCCAATCTTCCAAATTCTTGTATCATATCATCTGATGTATTAAAAATTAAGTTCATATTAATGCATTTCTGGATGGTCTAAAAGCACAAAATAAAAGAAAATGTCCCAGACATCATTCCTTACTCAGAGTAGTGTATGTCACGTAGAAACAACAGCCCATCCAAGCAATCAATAAGGCTAGGCTTAATGCCAACTCTCTGCTGCAGTTGTTTCATGATCGGACGAGAAGAACTGCCTTTCACTAGTTGTCTACCATCACAATGAATTTTCTCAAGAGATAAGACAACACAATGAAAATCTTCCCTGAAAGTTCAATTTCAAATTTAAACAAATAAGTCACTAAAACAAACAAATCATCATCACCTAAAGATCATTAAGGCTCATAAGCTTGATTATAAAAGCTGCACCAAGAAACATTTTGTTTCAGATTTTCATTAAGAACATCTGGAGAAGGACAAAATCCTGGTAAGTGAAAAACTAATAGAAAATTATAAAAACTCAATGTTATATATGGTAACTCAATGTTATATATTACCATATAATCAACATCATGGAAAACATCTACCCTTTTGCATTGATCTAACCTCTAAATAATTTGTGCATATAATTGTTGTGACTTATATTTTGGACATTAGACAGCATTCTAAGTAAGGCTAAACTTGATATTGCCAATCCATTTCAATAGCTGCTGGCAAAAGTCACTTCAAGAAGCTAATTTTAAAAGCTACTCTCAAAGCAATGTTTGGTAAAAACATTCAAGAAGCTGCGCTTTAAGTGGTTGTCTATTTGATAAATATCAAAAGCATTTTCAATATTGAAAAAGACCAAAATAAACATACAGATAATAATTTTGTGAAAACATTTTGGGAATTTTACACAAAGCACAAGTAGTTTCTTAAAGCAACACTCAAAGAGGAGTAGCGGTTTCTATAAAGTAGCTTGGGGCATTTGACCAATACTTTGGTACTTGTCCTCACGATAAGTAGAAGGCATTCACCCAAAAAAAACGAAGAAAAAAAAATTCCAAACTCAGCGACATAATAATGCATTAGTAAGAAACTTAAAATGCCTATCAATATTGTATATAACTTTAGATCCCTCGTCAGGACATTTTAGGGAAAAAGATCAGGTACTGATTAATTTGTTTAATTCGTCCAGCATTCCCAAGTTGGATAGATTGCAGACCTACGAAGAAATAGAAACTTACAATGTCCTTCTCATGGAAATCAAAATGTTCTCCAAAGATTCAATCTGCTTTGCCAAAAGAGCATCACTTATACCGTTGATACAATTTAGATTACCATAATTGTTGGAATTTTGAAGCACCTGCTTACAATCACACCAATTACTTCAATTCACCAAGCAATTTCAGAACTACGACATTGTCAATATCAACGTCAAAGCAGTAAATAGGATTAAAATTTATTGGTAGACAATAAAAGTAGTAAAATTACCTGCAACCTATCAATAATATAGGAAGCATTCCTGAACTGTGAAATTAAGCGAGATTGGAGCTCATCCCATTGATTTATTTCTTCCCTAACTTTTCTGAATTTTGCCTGAAATTTTTTCACCATTGCTTCCATTGCCAATGCTTAATGCTTAATCGACCGGCCGTATGGCAGCAAAGAGCCTCAGATCTTTTACAGAGGAAAAAATAATTATCAGTTACAGTTCCAAGCTTGTTACTCAGGCCAAGTGCAAGCCAATGCCTTTTTGTCACATAAATTAAAGAGAGTAGCCCCGTTTATTCATCAAAAAAACATAAGAGAGTAATTTTTTGTAGGACAGATGAAAAACTGAAGAGCCACATTGAGTGGGTGGTGAAGGGGGCAAGCAATGAATCAACAGTTTTAAAGAGGCTTATAGAGAATGAAAAGAAAAACATCCATATGCAGTGGGCAATATAAACAGCATATGATAAGAAGCCGAGACAATACTATCCTTCTAACTACCGCTGGTAATGAAGGCTTTCAGCTTTCTCCACTTCCTTTGCTTCACCCTAGATTAGAATTGTGTGCAACTTTTTCCCTTACTTGCTCAACCACATCTTGCTTTTAAGGAGCAATACTTGCAGAGAAAAGTGAAAAAGGCACACTACATATGCAAGCATGGTTCTAAATTGGTGGAGAATATGGACTTATCTGATGAACTCGTGAAAACAAGTACATAACTTTCATTGAATAGAGGATTCGTGTAATGCAGTTAAAAGAACATCAGTCAAATCTCAAGAAGCAAGAATCCATTAAAGCAAGAATCAAGCAAAAAGTAGCAATGATTTCATGCAAGTCAAGTGTTACAGGTTGGGAGTAATGAACCCAACCTAGAGTCGAAGTATTACTTGCAAGGAGGGAGTCATGAACCCAACTTGGGGTCCCACATCAGGAGTCACGAGCCTAGATGTGGGGTTTATATAGGGTTGGGCAACCCTCCCCTTATGACCATGGTTTTGAGGTGGAGTTAGGCCCAATTTCTATATCAATGGTATCAGAGCAGTTTTGGTCCTTGGGAGCTGGGACACGGAGGGGGCAACCAGGGAAGAATGAACCCAAAAGAAAAGGGAAGAATGAACCTGAGGTCGTGGATGCCAATTCTTAAGGGGCAGGACTTGTTATAGGTTGAGAGTAATGAACCCAACCTGGAGTCGAAGTATCACTTGCAAGGAGGGAGTCATCAACCCAACTTGGAATCCCACATTGGGAGTCATGAGCCTAGATGTGGGGTTTATATGTTGGGCAACCCTCCCCTTATGACCATGGTTTTGAGGTGGAGTTAGGCCCAATTTCTATCATCAAGATTGCATATAGGAAATCAAAAGAAGGGAAAGAATCATAGAAAGCAATACTTTTCAGACTCTGTTAAACATAAAAAGCCATGACTTCAAACAAAGTAATCGGTAAAACACTGAATATAGAAGAAAGAAATACAGTTTAATATATTTGTAACTTAAAGCCATGACTTGATTGAGTGCTAACAATTGATGGACTTAAAAAAGTTTTCTGCCTTTCAATCTGTGATTACACTTGTAACCATGGTTGTCAAAATCATGCTTCAACACGTAGATTCTATGTGTTTCAGTGGCTGGAACAATCCCAATAGAGATATCAAAACGGGTCAACCCGCCCCGACGTGCCACAGGTCAGCCTTAAACGGGGGTGGGGCAGGTTGACCCGTTTCTGGTTGGTGGGTGGGTTGAAAAGGCCAACCCAACCTATTTTATGGTGGGTTGGTTGGCAAGTTGGCTCACCTAAAATTGAAAAAAAAATTAAAAAACATAAATTTTTAACATTTCACTCCCATAATAAAAATAGAAATTTTAAAAAAAATAAAATTAAGTCCACTTCATTTCCTTGCATGTCCATCATCATTTGACCAACATCATCAAATTTAATAAGTATACACTTTGGGATGTGGCAATTTAAAGATGACGTCCCAAATAATTTATGACCAACTCTATACTCTTGTTTACATGCTTTACATCTTGCCCTTTCTATTCTATCTTTACCCGGTCCTACTTTTGTAAAAAAATTCCAATAATAAGATGTCAATGATTTAGCCTTTTTCGTAGAAACATTGGTGGGATCATCAGATTGAGCTTCTTCAACTTCCAATTCCAAATCAATAGGATTATTGACTGATTCCGTTTTATAATTTTAGACAAAAATCAAATAACACCACACTGCAAAATCAAAATTACAACTAAAAATTAATCTTACTTACTCACAAGTCAGTGTCACAACCAACACAAAGTACTAATCAACAACCTATTCACAAATAATGCAAATGCAACCAGCCACAAATCACAGATTCACAATCTATACTCGTTTGGATGAATCAATCACAGCCACAAATGCAACCATTTTGCAATTAGAAAAGAAAAAAGAAAAATTCTCAAAGATTTCCAACTGAGAACAGAGAACACCATAAACATAAATTCTCGAAGTATTATATAGTTAATCAGTTATGAATACGAAACAGATACCATATCTCATTCTATTAATTAATTAATTAATATTAATATTAACAATAAGAAAATCTTCTCTGCGAGAAAGAAGCGAGCATTACCTTGGTGTTGATGAAATCAACGTTAAGAGCAAGATCGGTGAGCTGCGACGTGCTGGTTCTTCAGTGACAGCGATGGCTTTGCGTGCTGGAGGCTGAAGCTGCAACGGCTCCTTGCTCGGCTGCGACGTCAACGAGGTGGAGGCTGGAGTGGAGGTGCGCCTACTGTTACAGTGTTTCAGAATGAGAATAATGACACTGCAGGAAACGTTAGTCTTTGGTTAATTGGTTTTTTTTATAAAAAATAAATGTGACAGCACTTTCAGTCTGCACGTGACATGCATCTCTTTTTTCTTTTTCTCTTTTTTTAAAGGTAAAACTATACTTTTCATCCCTTAAGTTTACATCAGGTTTCATTTTCGTCCTCTAACTATGTTTTGTTTTATTTTTGTCCTAAATCTTTCTATAACCCATCAAATTCATCTTCAACACTAACACCGTTAGAAATGCTAATAGTATTTGCTGATGTGGCAATTTACATGGCTATAACTGCATAGTTGGCAAAGTATTTTTGCCAAGTAGGATTTTTTTAAAAGTTAGTGATTAGGACAAATTGAGTAGTTTTGAAAAAGATTTAGGATGAAATTGAAACACAATATAGTTGTGGGATGAAAATGAAACCTAAAATAAATTTGAGGGATAAAAAATTTATTTTTATGTTAAAAAAACATTTAAAACAAATTAGAAATAAAAAAAAGCTATCTACATTTTTATTATTAATAGTTATATTAATTATCCTAAATTTTAGAAGAATATAAATAGGCAACCTATTTTATCTATTTTAATGTTTTTAAATGATTTTTTTAATCAAACTTCATGAACTATATCAAGTAAATATTTGAATATCATATTTTTTCTCGAGTTAGAGAAAATTTAATTTCACGGTATACTTATTCATATTTGTAAATTAGTCTTTTTAGAAAAATTATTATAAATACTTATAAATTTTCATATAAAAACATTTTTTATATTTACTTTTCTTTCAGTGGCGGCATGAAATTAGCATTAAATTAGGTGAATGAAAAGCAAATATAAAAAATATTTTTATATGAAAATTTATAAGTATTTATAGTAATTTTCCTAAAAAGACTATTTTACAAAGATGAATAGGTATATCGTGAAATTAAATTTTCTCAAATTTAAAAAAAAAATATGATATTAAAATATTTGTTTGATCTAATTCATGGAGTTTGATTAAAAAAAATTTAAAAACATTAAAATAGATAAAATAGGTTGCCTACTTATATTCTTCTAAAATTTAAGATAATTAGTATCACTATTAATAATAAAAATGTAGACTATTTTTTTTATTTCTAATTTGTTTCAAACATTTTTATGAACATAAAAATAAATTTTTTACCCCTAAAATTTATTTTAGGTTTCATTTTCGTCCAACAACTATATTGTGTTTCAATTTCATCTTAAATCTTTTTCAAAACTACTAAATCTGTCATAATCATTAACTTTTAAAAAAATCCTACTTGGCAAAAATACATTGTCAATTATGCACTTGTAGCCATGTAAGCTGCCACCTCAACAAATACCATTAGCATTTCTAATGGTGTTAGTGTTAAAGATGAATTTGGTGGGTTATAGAAAGATTTAGGACAAAAATGAAACAAAATATAGTTATAGGACGAAAATGAAATCTGATGTAAACTTAAAAGATGAAAATTATAATTTTGCCTTTTTTAAAGAATGATCCATGGGTTAACCCGTCCCAACCTGCCACAACTCGCGAGTCATGCGGGCAGGTTATATAACTCAATATAAGAAAATGAATTGAAAGAAGCAATTCACCCACTTTTTTGGCAGGTTAAACGGTTGAGCTAACAAGTCAACCCATTTTAACATCTCTAAATTCCAATCTCAGCAGAAAAGTTGTTTTGTTGGGATCGCACTCTAGCACATAGATAGGATCGTGTAATAGAACAGCAATGATACAGATAATATAGAAGATTAATATTTTCTTCCTGGATAGAAACAAAATATTAAAGAGAAGAGAAGGAGAGTAAAAGTACAACAAGGGTGAGGATAAGGAATCCCCTACAACGAGAAAACTGAAAAGGGAGAAAATAGAAGAACAAGAGAAAAAAACTAAGAATTCAACAGTGCTGCCAAATCTCAGCACATCAGAGATGGTAACACCATTATAACAGCCATGGGCAGAATACCAGCAAGCGTTTTCTTAAGTATATGTAATATTATAGCATTAGATTTTCAATATAAAATTATATTGGAATTCTTTGATTTGGATGACTGTTTCTTATTAAAGACATTAGCAGGTGTCCCCTCCCTCCTTGAATAAAGTTAAGCATACAATACAATTAATTACATTGTGCTTCTAGAAAGGGTAAATCAAGTGATTCCTTCATTCTCTATTAATTCTCTACAAAGAGCACAGAATCCTGTCTACTTAAATGAGCTGCTATATAATGTTGAATATTGAAGGACTAGCAAAGGGATATGAACCACAATTTTCTTGATATAAAGGATTTGGGAAGAAAAGTAAGGAGGCCAAAGTTCTTTGGCAGTGTGCAACATTTGCTATTCTTTGGTGCAATTGCTTGGAAGTGGAACTTTTAAAGCTTTACTTGTCTCTAAATTTGCTTGGGGATAGGGTTTTGTTCTTAGCTTCTCTCTAATGTTTTGCCTATGGCTGTTTCAAGAGTGTTGCTATCTCTGATATACAAAGGGGTTGGACAGCCCTACTGCACTCCTAGTTTACTCTGTTTCTTTTGTTTAGGTTTACTTTTCTAGTAGCTTTAGTTTTTTCAGATTTAGAGGATACCTAATCCTCGCCCTAAGTGCACTTACTTCTCTTTAATAATACATCTTTTCCTATGCAAAAAAATATAAAATAAAAAAAATAAAAGCAATGTTCACAACCAACCATTACATGTTGTATTATATATCTACTCAAATACAATTTATATCTATTGTTATAAATTTGCGTGCACAAACTAAAAAAGAAGAAAGGAAATTATGAGAAAGAAAAAGGCCATGGATTTACCTCTGCAAGATTACAAGCTTTGGGGGAGACAAACAGTACTTTCAGATAGTAATATATAATAGCATATCAACACTTGCACACAACCTGGAAACAAAACCACAAAAAATTAAACAGTCATATCTTGAGTGATTACAAAGCATGATGAAATCAACAAACAGAGACAAAATCTTGTGAGGCTAGGAAATAGAGTGGAAGAGTAAGTGAGTTGGGTTTGAAAATTGAAATAAAAAACTTGGACGAATGTCACAATTTGAGACGGAAAATGGGGCCAAAACTGACCTAAAGGAGACAGTTGCACTGTCAATAAGTCTACCGATTATTCTCGATTAGTGAGAAAAAGGAAGAAGAGAAACTGAGAGAGAAACAAAGGCTATGTTTGGATTGGTGGTAAAGGATGGAATGGAATGGGATGGTAAGAGATACCATTGTTTGAATGTTTTAAAAGAGGATGGAAAGGAATAGCATGAGGGGGTTTCCATTCCATTCCATACCACCATATTTCCTTATTTTTCTTCTCCCTAAATTGGGGGGAATGAGATGGAATCAATTACAAATTACAAATTTATCCTAACTTAAAATAAATTTGAAAAATTCTTTCACATTTCTCATTTCACATTTCTATAAGAGCTTATGAAAAGGTACATGAAAATAAAATGTTATTCAAAAAATTAAATTTTATAAAATAAATAATTAAGATTAATATGTATAAAGTAAGGGTAATATGATAACTACAAATTTATAATTCTTACCATTCCATCATATTCCATCACTAAACATCCAAACAATGGTATGGGAACTTTATTCCACTCCATCCCATCCCATTTTATTTCATTCCATCTCATTCCAGTCCATTCCATCCATCATAAAACTTCCAAACATAGCCAAAGAGACGAAAGAATAGGAGAGTAAAAATGGACCATTCAAATTTGAAATCAAAATAAGAAGAAAAGAAGTTTGAGGGTAGTTGTGGGATTTTGGCCACCCCAATCTCACCCCACACCCCTCAAATTAACTCCCAACCCATCCTTCCTCACCCTGTGGGTTTTTCGAATGAGAACCCGGGAGCAAGCAAATATTAGAACCCACACCTTGGGATAAATGGCTTTAAATTTTTAACCTGATATTTCCCCTCAAAAATCAAAATGTAAAAAATAATATTACGAAGTTACCAATAGAAACCTGTCACATTAAAATTAAAACATAAGGACTTCATAACCAGATATAAAGAAAAACGTGGTGCAGGTTATAATATGAGCTACAAACATAAAAATAAGGTAATTAAAATTTTAAGTTTTTGCAAGTACCATTTGATGTATCGGGAAAATGAAGGCAATAACATGTCCAAATTTGTTTTGAATAATTACTAGTAACTTATAGGAAGAATTACTAAAAAGGAAATCCTAGAAGAAGATATATCATTTGTTAACATGCTCTGAAAATGTGGCTAACTATACATATATATGCTCAACATCTGTTATTGCCTTTCTTGCTCAGTGGTTAGTGTTTCTCTCAAAGTCTATACTTCATATTGATTTCTTTTTCTATAGTTCTCCCAAACAAAAAAAAACTCCTAATATTTAAGCATCATTATTTGACCTTAAAATCATGCCTAAGATAAAAATAATATGATATACTTCAAATGACATTTGACATTGCTTTTTACAAATTGACACCAATATAATTATGAAATGATGATAACCTTTCAATCTAAGTCATTCAATCAAGGTTATAGTCCAGCCATTAAGCCAATTGCATTAGTCACACTTTCTGGATCAACATATGGTTCAAGTTTTAACAGAAAACTTGAGTTAGTCATGTATTTTACCCATTAAACAGATTACATTACTCTAGAAAGAATACAACTCTGACAAGAAGAGCCTTTACAGAATGTGATAGACCCCCTGGTTCTAAGGTGTATGTGAGGAGGAGTAGGATTGTAACACCCCAAAATATTTTTGCCACAAGTCTTTCTTGATTTTTCATGTAAAACATCTTTAGCTTTTCTTTCATTATCACACATGGAAGGCAAACAAGTAGAATCATTAACTTTGGCAAATTTAGAAGATGATTCCTCAATTCCTCAACTTTTGTTATTAAATCAATACATATTTCACTAATAGCTGAGATTTCACATTTCAACAATATTTCCTCATTAAGAAAAGCGTACTCATTTTTCAAGGACTCAATTTGAATTTCAATAAAGGAAATATTTTTCAAGCAAGCTAAGTTTTTCTTTTCTAAATTTATCAATCCATCATTCAATTCATCATATGCACATTGTATCTCATTATAGGAATGATTATAATGAAGTTTACCATTATTTACCTCAAAGTCTTTTTGAGCCATGTAGGAGGTACTCTCAATTTCTAGCACGGTTAGCTCTTCATGGGAATCATCATCTTGCTCATGATTGTCCGTCAAGGCTTCAAGATTATGACCCTTTTCAATTTAGCTTTGGTGTGCTTCTTCTACTAATTAAACTTCATCACCACCAATTTGGATTAAGCTCATTTCATAACTTTGGACATCTTCTTGAGGACATTTTTCAAGATTGGCTTCCTTCAATTGCTTTTCCTCTTCTTGCATCCTATACATAACTTTTTGCTCAAAATCATTGCTCATATCTCAATATTTGCATTGATCTAATGTTTAGGGTAAAACATTTCTTGTCATTGGAATCCCAATTCAGTTTTGGTTTAGAGGAAAAACCATCAAGCACAATATCCCACAAATCTAAGTCAATAGATTGCAAATAACATTTCATCCTAGTTTTCCAAAAATCAAAATGCACACCATCAAAGAATGGTGGTTTATCAAATTTAAAACCCTCAATATTTGAAAAACTTTCAATGGTTGCCAACATATAAGGATCTTTCACTCTAAGCGGTTAAGCTTTCAACAAAGCACGAAGCTCTGATACCACTTGTTAGCCAAGGGCAACCATCACACAAGAGGGGGGTGAATTGGGTGATCACAAATTTTAATTCAACTTTGAGCAATTATGCATTTTGATGCATTCAATCAATACATGTAACGGAATAAATATATTAAACACAAATCATGCTTGGAGACAATCAAGAACATTAACGTCACATACAAAACATTATGTTAATCACATTGAAGTTATAGAACAATACTAATCATAATGTGATTAACTAAGAACCAATCAATATTATTGATACAAATATTCTAGATAACTCAAATGTAAATTGCTAGAATGTAAAGAGATTAAGGGATAAGAGAGTACAAACAATATTTTACTGGTTCAATCACTTCTTATGATCTACGTCCAGCCCTAAGATCATCCAGTTGAGGTTTCCACTATTCTTCAAGCTTATAACTTAGGTGCTTGAGAAACCTTTACAAACTGGAACACTCTTCACACATTTGGGATCCTCTACCTTTGTGCAAGAGCCTCTAACTCTTCAAGCTTCACCGATGCTTGAAAAACCTTTATAACTTATGAGCATTTCCTACACTTTTGGGATCCTCCACCCTTTGTGTATAAGCCTCACAATTTCAACTAGAGGGATCCTCTGCCCTCTCTTAGTGTTTACAAGATAACTCTCTCAAAGAGTTAATATACAACTTGAACTAATGGATAGAGAGATTATGACAATGAAGAGCTCAAAATATGATTTTAATGAAAATAATCAAAATCCTCATAATGATTTACAAATAAGTGTTCATCAACTTGTTAATGCTTCAATCTTAACTTCTATATATAGCTCAAGTGATAAAATGGTCGTTGGTGGTGTTTAGAAGAGTTATCTTCCAAAAACTAACCGTTTATAGCTGTTATTTTTGTCTTTTGTCCGAAGAGTATTTGAATACATGAACTTCGTATTCGAATACATGTTGACAAGTATTCAAGTACTTCATTTGCGTATTCAAGTATATGTTCTTGGTAAAATCTGGGTTTGCTGAAGAACAAGTATTCGAATACTTAATATATGTATTCGAATACATGACCATTGAAATTGATTCTGTAAAAAGCGTATTCGAATACTCAATTATGGTATTTAAATACTTGGCCACGAGCTAGATTCTATAAAAGAAAGTATTCAAATATTTCATTTGGGGTATTCAAATACATTAATTCTGGATATAAAATTTAGTTTGTAAAGGTCATAACTTCTTTGTTTCTTAATGGAATTAAGCAAATGACAATGCATTGGAAAATTCTTTGTGTCTACTTTCATATGAAATAAGTTTCAGATAAAAAATCGAAGTATTTTGAAAGTTATGATAAAAATAGTGACCAAAGGTCAGTTTTCTAAAATTCAAACTTGACTATTTTTCTTTGTTTTGAAATACCACAATGATTAACTTTTCAAAACATGTTTGTTGGGCATTTTAATAAATGTAAAATCATTTGTTAAGATTGAAAAACTAATTTGAGCTCTCTTCATGTTAAACCTCTATCCTTATAAAGGAGAAAAACCTATAAGAAAAAGTATACCCTTATGAGTTTATAGGCTTCTTGATGCACTTCAAGCTTCTAGGAAATCTTCTCTTCAAGTCTTCTAAATGCTTGGTTCATTTCTTCATTCACCTTCTTCTTGAGTTGAGCATAATAAAGTTATTTCACTTTCTTTGTTTCAATTCTCACTCTTGATATTTGGACTATCCTACAAAGCGTAACTCACTTGAAAATCATAGTTAGTCCAATTCTTAAGCCAACATCTCAATATGCATGATTCATTAATATGTAACTTTAGTTAGTTCATCATTCATATATGATGCACATAGACACATCAAATATCAATTCATTACAACACATATAAAGTATTATTGGATATATTCTATAAATTGTGCTACTCATACTCAATGCATGATTCTTATAAGAAGAATAACAATAGTATATAATCATGCATTATCCAATATATTCATTAAGCACATGTATGTAGCATATTCATAATCATTTTTGTAATGTATTTGTCATCATCAAAACACAACACATTAACCATTGGGGCAAACACTTGTCCACAATCTCTCCATTTTTTATTATGACAAATCACCGAAGAAAAAACCAGACTTTTATTTGGAATGATGCGTGTGAGAAAAGTTTCCAAGAACTAAAATGGTGTTTGACTACTTCACCAGTTTTAATTTTACATGATCCTAGTGAACCTTTTGAGGTATACTGTGATGCCTCGCATTAAGGTTTAGGTTATGTACTTATACATAATAGAAAGGTAGTAGCTTATGCTTCTAGAAAATTGAAAGTGCATGAGAGGAATCACCCTACTCATTCTTTATGGTGCAACCTTTAATATTTTTAGTGACCATCAGAGTTTAAAATACCTGTTTGATCAAAACAAGCTAAATATGAGACAAAGACGATGGTTAGAATTAAGGACTATGATTTTCAACTTCAGTACCATCCCGAAAAAGCAAACGTTGTAGCAGATGCTTTAAATAGGAATATAATTAGTGTCTCTGCTATGATGATTAAGGAAAGAGAATTGTTTGAGCAATTTAGGGATATGAGGTTGTCTGTAGATTCAACACCAGGTAAATTGTGTTTAAGTATGACTACCATTTCAAATGGTTTAATGAACGAGATTAGGATTAAACAGGGAGGTGACTAGTACTTGCAGAATGAGAAGGAATTGATTAAGCAGAATATGGTATCAGATTTTAAGGAAAGATTAGTTGGTATCAAAGCTCTGGCCTAGTCTTTCAGATTTGTGGGGCTAGGTTCGTTTTGTTTGTGATGTGTATTCTTTGTATTATTGTTTCTGAAAGGAGACAATATTGTGTGAAGTGGTTACTTTTGGTTTCCACTGTACTTGATTTTCCTTGACTTTGAAGGAAATAAAATGGCTCGTGGTAGAGGCGCTCATATGGACATCGGACATGATAACAATGATATGGTTGTCGCAGCAACAGCAATGCAACGGATGGCGGACGTATTAGTGCAGCAAAATCAAAGTGCTGCTCAACAGTAAGAAGCAGCAGCAGATACTCAAAATTTGTCAGAATTTCATCGTAACAATCCTCCCTAGTTCAAAGGGGAATTTGATCCCGAGAAAGCTAGTCTTTGGATTAAGGAGTTAGAGAAGATTTTTCGGGTAATGGGATGTATCGATGAGCATAAGGTAACTTATGCTACTTATATGCTTGTTGGCGATGGAGAGAATTGGTGGACAGGATCACAACAACTGTTGGAAGCTGAGGGAAGATTGGTTACTTGGGAAATATTCTGCAACAAATTTATGAAAAAGTATTTTCCAGCAAGTATCCGGCATGCTAAGGAAATGGAGTTCCTTGGTTTGAAACAAGAGGGAATGTTGATCAATGAGTATGCGGCCAAGTTTGAAAGTTTATCCAAATTCTCTAGATACTTTCAACTCCAGCCTGATGATGAGTGGAAGTGTAGGAAGTTTGAAGAAAGTTTAAGGCATGATCTGAAGAGGGTGATGTTGTCCTTGGGAATATCTGAGTTCCCAACACTTTTGGATACTTGTCGCAAGATCAAGGTGTTAGATCGATCCCGAGATATGACGACTCGTAACTTTGGACCAACATGGTTCCAAATGGGTGGTGGAGGTAGTAATACTTAGAGGGAGAGTAGTAGTAATAACAACCAGTTTCAACAGAAACCCTATTCGCAACCACCGGGAGGTCAACAACAACAATGTTTTGGGGGAAACTTGGCAGCACGACCTATAAAATGCTTTAAGTGTGGAAAAGGGCACTTTGCCAAAGATTGCTCAACCAAAGGACTTGTATGTTTCCGATGCGGAAAGCAAGGACACATTGCTAAAGACTGTTCCCAGTCGAAGACAGGGTCTTTTGTCAGCAACATACATGCTTCAAGGCCACAAGCTGAAGGAAGGGTCTATACTATGAGTGGAGCATAAGCCTCCTAATCTAAAGATCTAATTATAAGGGATTGCAACATAGGATATAAGCCTTTAATTGTACTGTATGATTCTAGAGCAACACATTCTTTTATTTCCTATGACTGTGTGAATTAGTTAGGATTACCTGTGTTTTCTTTGCCATTTGATTTGATTATTTCTACTCCTACTGCCAAACTTGAGCTAACTACTCAAGTTTTCCTAAACTGTCCTATTACTATTAAAAACCAAAATTTTCTGGTTGATTTGATTTGTTTACCACTTTCTCAAATAGACATAATCCGAGGAATGGATTGGTTGTCTTCTAACCATATCTTGTTAGATTGTTCCAATAAAACCTTGGTATTTCTTGAGGTTGAGAATTATGGATTTATAATGGCCAACCAAGTTAATGCTTCTTTGAGAGAATGAGCTCAAGGATACATGCTACTATTTTCTTCAGAGGTCAAAGGAAAGGTGGATGTGGATGTGAATACTATTCCTGTAGTCAATAAGTTTCCTGAAGTTTTTCCCGATGATATTCCTGGATTACCATCAAATGTAGAGATAGAGTTTTCTATCGATCTTGTACCTGGATCTAGTCCTATTTCCATAGCATCTTATTGGTTGTCACCGTCAAAACTAGTTGAGCTTAAGAAACAACTAAAGGAACTGTTGGGGAAACAGTTTATGAGACCCAGTGTGTCACCTTGGGGAGCTCCAATATTACTTGTCAAAAAGAAGGACAGAACTTCTCGTTTATGTGTGGACTATCGACAGTTGAACAAAATTACAATTAAGAAAAAGTATCCACTTTAGAGGATAGATGACTTAATGGATTAGCTAAGGGGAGCTGCTATTTTCTCCAAAATCAATCTACGATTTGGTTACCACCAGATTCGTGTGAAAGCAAAGGATGTGCCGAAGACTGTGATAGGCAATAGACGTGAGTTTTTGGGATTCATTCAAGTCCAATTTCATGGAGGCTCGGAGACATGGCACTTACGTTTGGAAATGGAATGTATTGAATATGTTAGAGACATATCTCTTACAATTTGTAGGACCCATAATAGTGATCCTATTAGTACATTTACAATTACTTGTTTTGTAGAATTCTTTATGCCTATTAGGGAGTTATGAGGCTTTGCTGGTCAATACACTCCCCAGGAAGACTATGAAGTTTCTTCTTCTATAGCTCCTGAGCGTAGAGTCTCTAGGACTCCCGTAAAGAGATGTATCTACTTCGGAGGGCCTATACCCGGAAGGCCCATATCTGAAGAAGATCCAAAGGAGGACCCTTTTCGTAGGTAGACTTTTATGGCTAGATAAGTAATACTATAATTGTATAGTACGTGTATTTACTTTCTTGTCAATACTTATGATTTGTATTATGTACTACAAATGAGTTTAACAGTAAGTAATATAAAGATTGTGTATTATTCATATCTTGGTGTAAAGTATAATATTACTATTTTGTTTGTTTTATGTTATATCTACAAAAATAAATTTTGGAACTCATATTTTTGTATACAAAAATTACAAAATGTTTTCTAAAATTAACTTGATATTCTGTTAAATGTGACATCCAACCAAAGGTGTTACAGGATGGGAAATGTGAAGAATAATCATGATGATGGAATGAAACATAACAGAATGCTGATGTGACAAGTGGGAGTGGAAGGGAATATTATAGAATAGAAGGCTGTTAGGCCAAAGAAAGTATTATGGGAGAAGTGTGGGAAGAATGGAGGGAGAAGAATCTGGGTAAGGATTGGGAGATTTAGGTGTTGGGTACTTCTTGGTGTTTGGGACCCCATAGGTTTTCCTTTTCTATCTTAATTTCATTGTTGCACTACTGCATTTCTTTGTATTTCTCAAAAGGTTACCTCTGTTTTCTAGGAGTTAGTCTCCCATATCAAATCAGTATTTTTCGGTCCCTATCAAATTGGTATTAGAGCTCTCGATCTTGGGAGTTGTGGTGCATACTGAAAATGGATGAGATTGAGATTCCTTACTTCACTGGAGAGTATTTGTACAGTTGGATCTACAAGGTGGAGGGGTATTGTATCATCAACAACATTCCAGATCATGAGAGACTGTCGGTTGCAATCCATGACTTGGAATAAGAGCCCTGGTCTGGCTCTATGAATGAAGGTCCAGAATAGAGAAATTTTCATGAGACATTTTTTGTGAGGAGCTTTTGCAACAGTTTGATCGGAGGAAGGGGAACAAAGAAAAAGAAGGAGAACGATGAACATAGGAACTTGAAGTAGCCCTTCCTCTGGCACCTAACAAATTAGTATCAAATATTGTGGAAGATATTGAGGAGAAAATAATGACGGGAAGTGTGAAGGAAGGTGATGTTGATGAAATAGGTGAGGTTCATGAAGCTGAAGAGAGCAGTGAAAGAAAGGAGGACAACAAACGATGAGATGTAGGTTTAAAGACTCAAAGACAACCAAGATGACTCATCGAGGTTGGGACAGAAGAAAGTGGAGGGGGACAATGTGGTTGGTCATGTGAACAAACTAGGTTCGAACGCTAGCAATGGCGCAGCAGAAGGGTGGCAGCTAGCAAACATCCACTTGAGGAGTCGATATGAGGATTCGAGTGAGACGATGAAAGACACACATGAGAACGACGATAATAAGGCAATTTCAGAAGACGGAAACCGGGTTGTGGGTTGGGTTAATGGGTACCCACCCATGAGAATTGGGCCCAACTTCAGTTGGCCTATTCATTCTAGTAACCAGAGATGGCCAGTAAATCTCATCCCTCAACTAGAGCCCATTCAGGTGACCTGAACTTGGACCGCATCTTCAACATCGAAGAAAGCTTCGCCCTCATACATGCTAACCAAAAATGATGGAGAGACAGTTGAAATGGGTGATGACGCCATGAATGGTGGGGGAACAACTCGGAGGAATGGGCTGGGCGTGGCTCAAGGCTATCACACACGACCAAGGCAAGGAAACGAGGCTACTATTCCTCTTCGAAGTCGACTTATGACCATTAGGCCTCAAATGTGGTCGGCGGTGACCGGAGGAGGAGGCACGACGAGGTTGGGCAGCGATTTAATGGGAGCTTCTGGCGAGGCAATGAGTTTAGAAGATGTACAATGACTATAGGGCTTTGGGTCTACCACATACCAGCAAATCCTTTGCCACCTAAGCCACCTTATTTGCTCCACGATGTTGTTGAAGGTTGGGTGGGATGGAAACAGGGTGGTGAGCTGCTAGAAACAACAAGAGAGTTTAATGGAAATTTGGGGTATTCGCTGCCTACTGCACAAATTGAAATGTCACTAGAGCAACGAAGCCCATTAAGTGTACTACGGTCATTGCCCAAGACTTATTTGAGGGCACCATGGTCATTGCACAAAACTTGGGATATTACATATTATATCGTGGGAGTTGGAGATCTTGAGATGACGAGTGCAGAGTTTGGTTGCCTATTTCATGGAGGTAAAAATGCATTAGGAAGCAGTGATAGCAGTAAAGTTAGAATGGTCACTAAGATGCTAGAGGGCATTCATTTAATTGCTTTAGTGGAGGCTCTATTTCTTGGTGCTAGAACTGGAATTCATCCATGGATAATTTATGATATCATTCCTTATATTGTTGGAAGCTCATGTGTATTCCAGAATAATGTTTCCTTATTGTTAAATGGTGAGGTCAAGCATTGCATTGTGAACATTTTTGTTAAGGAGTTGGAAATCATTTTGGCCATGGCCACGTCACTTACTTTTCCACTTCCATTTTTGGCTACTACGCATCAACAACTTATTCTTGGAGTATCACATGTGTGTAGAGATGGTGATGATGCGACATTAATGAAGGTTTGGGGAAAGGTTGATGGGGTGAAAGTTACAAAAGTTGCAAACACAGATGTATCACTAGTATCTAAATTTACGGCGGATTCTAAGAGTGGAAGACGGGTTGGTTTGATTGACCTTGGAGCCATAGGATTTGACATAGAAACTAATCTGCTGAGTTCAAATTTCTACGTTGTTGATTATAATGTGTGTAAACCAACTCTAACTCAATTTGCAAATGCTGGTGGCTTGATGGGAAATTCTCCAATAGAAGTGAGTAAAGATGTTGATGTTCTAATAATCATGGTAACAAACAAAGCTTAAGCAAAGAATGCTTTATATGAAGAATATGGTGCAATTTCAGTTCTTCCACTAGGAGCGTCTTTCTTTTCGTCTTCTATTGTTTCTCCTGCATATATGAGTCAGCTAAAGTGTGGATTACATATTAAAGGTGAGAATTTGAAGATGGTGGATGCCCATGTTTTAGGTGGTGTTGTGGGAACACTTAAGAGTGTTGATTTAGTCCTGGCTGCTGTGAGTGAGAAGCCCTATGGTATCACTTGGCTGTTATGCTTCAAGCAATGGGACCCTGGCAGAAGCTTTTTTTTTAGCTGCTAAAAGATCCTTCTTCAACTTTCACCTTGAGGACAAGGTGAATCTTTTAGGGGGAAGTATTGATAGGCCCCCGGTTCTAAGGTGTATGTAAGGAGGGGTAGGATGGGAAATGTGGAGAATAATTATGATGATGGAATGAAACATAACATAATGCTAATGTGGCAAGTGGGAATGGAAGGGAATATTATGGAATGGGATGCTGTTAGGCCAAAGAAAGTATTACGGGAGAAGTGTGGGAAGAATGGGGGAGAAGAATTTGGGTAAGGATTGAGAGGTTTAGGTGTTGGGTGCTTCTTGGTGTTTGGAACCCCATAGGTTTTCCTTTTCTATCTTAATTTCATTACTGCACTACTGCATTTTTTTTGTATTTCTCGTAGGGTTACCTCTATTTTCTAGGAGCTAGTCTCCCATATCAATATCAGTATTTTTTAGTCCTTATCAGAATGTTTTAAAGTTCAAAAGCTGAACAATTTGGGAGAACATATGAGATTACCCTGTTTTTCTTTCTTCATAAAAAATTTAAGCTAAGAGAGAAAATTTGAAAATTAAGCAGCAAGTTACATGCAGCTGAAGGCAAATATAATTTCAGCACTAGTATCCTGCAGATTAAGTCTTGTGTGTTTGGATACTTGATCATTATATACTCTAATTGCAAGCTTTAGCCAGTAAACTTAAGCATGTCACATTCACATCTAACAGTTTATCTCCATTTTTCCTCACCAAAATCCTCAAGGAGACAAAAGTAAATCATATCTCAAAAGCTTAAGAAAATTATATATTTATATGATCACAAAGAATCACAGATATAGTCTAAATCATCTCTCAAAAGTCATTTGGATGACAAAATTAGAATTACAGTTCAAAATTTTAATTTTAATTATGTCAAAACTGGAATTGATTAAAAATCTTAAATTTTATGTTTGGGCAACCGGACAAATAAAGAATTGATACATAGAATTGTACTTATGAATTGAATTGAAATTCTATTGTTTGAACAATTGATCAAAATTTTATAAAAAAAGTAATAAATAAATTTAAATTAATAAATAATAATTAAAATATATTATAAATAAATTTTTCAATGGAGCTTGCTCCATACTTAGCATGACAATGCTGCTACCAGGAAAGTTTTTTATTGATGGCAGAGAAAATAGAGAAAGGCCTTACCATTTTTAAAAAGTGTAACATCTATCTTAAGCCATAGATAATGAAAACACTGATAAGAGAGAAAAAGAATAGGAGAGAGTTGTAAAGGAGGAGAAAATTATGTGAATTGTTAATGAACTTATCAATATTTAATTCACCCTATAAAATGAAATGAATTAATGAAAAATGGTAGTGAAGAAATATGCAAACAAACCAGATTAAAATATTTACAAATTTTAAACTAGCAATCAGTTGGAATCCATAAATATAATCAAATAAGAGGAAAGTAGGTCCAGCTTAAAAGAGAAATAGCTGACCAATCCAAAACAACACTTAGAACCTCATGCATTAACTTCTCATTTGGAACTATTTTCAACTTAACAAAAAAAATGTCAATGTACAAAATGAGCTTAACAAGTAATGGATGAAGCATGGAGACGTGACTCAAATCTTTAAGAGATAATGTGAATCCATGTGCCAATTCACACTAAATAGAAAATCACCAAAATCAATGGATCAATTACCACATGAACTCTGCGCGACATTTTAAGTAGATTAAATTCCAAGGAGACATACATGAAAATAACGTCCTAATGAGCAATGATTCTCAACACAAACAGACCCACAGCAGACAAGCAGCACAATTTCATTTTTATTTTAACAAAACATTCTCAAGTTCAACAAAAACTTAGCTCCGCAGTTTCTCAACTCATCACAACCCTAAAACAAAAGACAAGCATTTAACTCATATAACAAAAACCCCAATCAAATTTGAAACACTTATCCATAGAATTACAACTCTCAAACTCACATGCTTCAAGCATCCTACAAAAATCTCAAAGCATGCCACACCAGACCCCACATTCGATCACCCATGTTCACACCTATCCCAAAATCAAAATTATACCGTATAGGGAATTTAATCAAACATATAATATGAAATATGCATTTCATCTTTAAATCACAGTGCATAGTTGGAATCAAACTCAAGCAACTAAATTGAACCATACAAATCCAATCAAAGGAATGGAACTTGAGAGGAAAATCAATATAAACAATAACACAAAACCCAATCGAAACCTGTTTCCTTCATTTTTTCCTTTGAAGAAAGATCAATGGGTATAATAAGCAACAAAATGGTTATTAATAATTAGAAGCAGAAATAGAAAGAATGAGGAGGACTTACATTTCCTCTTGCGGCAACTCTCCAGCACAACGACCATAGAGGGAAGGAGAGGAAAAAAGAGTAAGAAGGGGTTAGGGATCAAGGATAGGAAAGGAATGGGGGAAGAAGAACATGGGTTACTGGTGGTTTTGGGTCTCTTCTACCCAAACAAGGTGATTTAATTTTGTTAAAAATTATAATTTATGATTTAGCGACAAAATTTATCCTTCTCTAACATTTATTTCTAATAAAAGAAACTATTTTTTATTGTAGAGACGAATTTAAGGATGGAAATTATGTCTCTACATAAAGAATCAAAATTTATAACTTTCGTAACATATTCCATGACTAATAGAGATGGAATTCTAAATTCCATCATTGTTTCGTGCATTCTAGTAGTGGTTATTTCATCAACCAAGTTCATGTATTTAGTTGACTTTGAATTAGACTTTAGTTTTGTGGGCTTGTGGCCCAAGTTTTTGTGGGCTCGTCCCCTAAGTCTGATAAGGATTGTCCACCAAGTTTGATAAGTCTTAGATAAGTAAGGTAATCAATTGATCAAAAAAATTATTAGAGAAGTCCTAGATATTTTTGCGGTCATTAAACATACTTGCCCCTCCAAATCCCCATACACGGTATTAGAGGGTGTTGTGCCAACCTCATAAAGATGGCATCTTCTCAGTCTCTTGCACTTTGTCTATGAGCCAGAGAAAATGGAGGCACCAATTTATGAATCATATGCTTTAGCACATATTAACAACTCTATGCAGCATATTTGGTCACACATCCGCTCATCCTTTAGTGTTCTCATTTGGCATAAAAGGCATTCCAAGAAATTGTTGTCCATCAATAACAAACCATCAATATTAATAAGTATAGCAATCAATAAATTTAATAAACCATCAAACATTAATCAACGTTCCAAAATACATGTTATTATTCAGCACATCCCAATAATTTAGATTGCCAAACACTACATAAACCTGCATTCAAAATTTCAACACCATACATGTGAATACCATTGCTGCAGGACTGCAAGTGTAAGGTATTGTTATTGGGATGGACTTGCAGATACAGGGTACATAGTGCTGTTGTGATGGACCTTCAGATGAAAGGTAGCATTGTTGGGCTGGGCCTGCAAGATAATAACTTAGGCCTTGAGTTGCAGCATAATATAGTTGGCCTACTGAGGCAAGATAAGATTGATGTTCATATTCCCCAATTCCTGACACTGAAACCATGTGCATCATAACCTACAACCGTATGATGGAGGGTGAAGTGCTTATGACAATATGCTAAGCCAAATATTGAACAAACATTTCGTCATATAGTTGAAAAATGCAGGATAATAACACAGGCCTTGAACAAACTTTCAGCAACTACACGAAATAAAAATAAGATACTTCTAAACATGATTCCAAAAGGAAAAAAAAGAGACAATAACTAATTCACCTTCTCGGTTGTCAAAAGAACTCCATTTGATGTGTCATTAGTGGTTAAAGATGAACTACAATCATCACCACAATGCTGAGATTGACTTCCATTCAGCTTTGGACAAGTGTATAATGTGACTAGGCATGTTGCAATTGGAGCAACGTCGCCTTTTCCTAATCTTCTTGTGTGCTGGTGGTGCACCATTGGTCTTCATTATGACAGGGTCATCAACCACATTTTTAGAGACAACATGTGTTTTATTCTCAATAAGAGAACATTCACGCTCTAACCTAGATGTCATTCTACATATTTCACCTCTTGTTGAAGCAAAGTCATGCAATTTTTTGCTACAAGAAATGACATCCAATTGTATTGAGAGCATAATGCACCATATCACACAGCAAGAATAATTTATCATTATTTACATTCAATTCTTGTGATGACAGATCATAACACTTCACATTCTTTGTCCATCTTTTCATAATCTTCTTCTGTGGCAATGCCACCATATACTTATGTCTCATAGCACAAATTATATAAGAACAAGAAATGCCATGTGTATTCCATAAGCGACAGTGGCAATCTTATTTACCTGAATTGCTATCATACATCATGTTAGCTATAATTGTTCATGTTGTACATGATGGTAATCAAAATGGTGTCACATTCAACAACAAATAATGATGCAGCAAGTTCTATCACTTCTTTGAAGTCTCCAAATATTTCCCTTGAGAATAAATTAGCAGCCCTCGTTCAATGGAGTCCAACACAAATCTTAACACAGGCTCATCATACATAGAACTGAAGTCCACAACTAGTTCATTATTCTTATAATCCTTCATTGCACTCTCAAAGTGATGAATCAACTCAATTAGACTATGTCACGAAATTATATATCTCATGATAACTGAGTTTATCCACTCACATCGTGACATTGTTCTCACTCCAGCATGGAAGTTGTCATGAAGGAATGTGGTAGCCCACATTATCTTCTTTTTGTATGTCTTTTTCACTTACTTGTTGTGGAATATCCCAAACTTCTCTATCATCCTATTCCAATGCTACTCAAACTCATTAGGATCAAAGTTTACATAAATGCATTTCTTGAAAGCTTCAGGAAATTCTTTATTCTTGATGCACATAGTTGATGAGAAGTATTTGGGAACAAGGCCTTAATTGCCTTCCTCAAAGCATTATCAACGTCTTTACTTATTGTGCCAGCTTTTTTTTACATTGCATTCATCCAATAACATATCTAACACACATTTATACGTATCGACTCGTTCGTCATCTAGCAAAGCACATGCAAATACACAAGTTTGCCAATGGTGGTTAGCATAAAAAAATTAATGTTTTGTTGTACTTATTCTTCCTATGTGTGGTATCACATGCTAGAACATCCTCGAAGTATTCATAATCTACTCAACACATCCCATTAGCCCAAAACAAGTTGTCTAATCGCCCATCATCTGTTGTGGTGTGTACCTAGCGAACATCTTTGGATATGTATATGCCCAAGCCTGCAAATAACTCAGAGCCACAAATGCATCACCATCAATAATCTTAACATGCCTCAACTATTAATGTAATTATAGAGGTCCCTCTTGCAAAATCCAACTCCAGCATAACCCTTCCCTTGTCCAATCATAAAGCCCATGATGTGAGATGTTCTAATCCCATATGAGTGCGTACTATCAACTTGTGCTTTATCTGCATCTGTCAATACATGATAATTTGGTATGAGATGAATACATTTGGCTGGTGTAAGCTCGTGGTTGTGGGCTTCCTCAAACTTATTGATTTTCCACCTTGATGTGGTGGTGTCAAGGTAAACTAGCAATCTTACATGGCAATTAGTTCTGGTCACAAGCCTATGCTCCCTCTTCCTATCAACTCTCATGTAGATTTTTGGCTCTCAAACCTTCTCTTGTGCAAACAAAATGTTGCCTTATGATGTTACCCATTGCATCTCATACCACATCATCTCTTTGAACAACAAATCCAATACACTTAGCATACTTCACATAAAATTCATAGGCCTTTTTTCAATGTCAAACTCCATATTCATAATATTGGTTGCACTCAAGTTTGCGATATTCTTATTGCCTCTGTTACCCTTGACCCCAATGACCTCGTTGGCTTGACCCACATCCAACTCTTCTATATAATCCTCCTTTGAATCATCATTGTAGTCGTAGCTACTAAAACCCTCACTCTCATAATCAACACATTCTTCTTACCATTATTATCAACCATATCTTCGTCTAAATCAACACGAGTAATGAGTAAATATGGTTCAACACCCACAACACGCTGCCAAAATGTTTCAATGAGGAATTCCATCTTAAACACAAATTGAATATATATTGATGAGAACTAACTCACACATGGAATGTGGAAGGTTAGCTAGGTAATTTTAAATTTTAAATGCTATATAAGTCATGGTAAATTGACCAATTAAACTAACCATTTATTGACTGGTTACCTACCAAGTGTGAATTTACTTTTATTTTTGTATGTTGTTCCACCAGTGATGATGTTATTTTCAACCATGGAGGTGACATTACTATTTTCTAGTGTATCATAACTACCTACCCACCTTGCCATGGTAGTCCTAGTGCAGGTGATATACTTAGATTCCAGGATAACTAATGCCTATTGTAAACTATACGCCCTTATGACAAGTTACACATGTAACAAAGATTTGAGTAACATTGAACTCTCTTTTCTACAGATTTTTAAGAATAGATAAACCAATAACTCTTCTATGATCAATGATTCACTTTACATAACTATAAAATTGTAGAACAATTAATACATTTGGATATGATATACATCCAAGGAAACAAAAAATTACTTCAGCCAAATACTTAGTAAAAGAAACCACATGATTCAACTATAAACTAGCTTACAAGCTTGTCTCACAAATTGCAAGTATATCCAATTACATAAGTATAAAAGGCTGACTAGTAAAGGCTTGAAGACAAACATATGCTTTTGAACAAATTCTCTTCCTAAGTGTACAAATATGCTAAAAGCAATGTTGTTTGGACCGGACCAGCTGGTTTGACCGGTCCGACTGTGAACCGCTCCTTCTTCTGGCTTTGGTTCAATGTTAAAATCGAATGCATGGTTAGACTGAGTTAAGCCGGTAAGAATCGAATAAACCGGCAAACCGCCCTATTTGATGAACTGGCCATTGATTAATTAAAAAAAAAATCTCTCTTCTCATCCCAATTGACTTGACTAAACCCACCCCTGACTAAAACCTAAGTTTCTAATTTTGAGATTTTCTCCCCTCCACTCACAACCACCACCATTGCCGCACAACCACCATCACCTCCACAGGCCACGCACAGCCACCATCACCGCCACAGGCCACCCACAATCACCGGCCACGCATGGCACACCCACTGCAGACCACACATCCATCGGCCACGCACATCTTTAACCACAATACTACACCATTGCTTTCTAAATCTGATCAGGTACTTCCATTATCCATCTCCTGTTGTTGCATATATTGATTAGTAACTCCTTTCATTTTCTTGTGAAAATCATATCAAATTCTAGAACGTAATTATTTCATTTTCCGATTATTACTTTCTGGTTAAGCTTTAGATTTTGATGCATATTATATATCATTTTTAGTATTCTGCATTTCTGGTTAAGCTTTAGTTGCACGATGTCTTTCAGATTCAGTTGGTAATTAATTCAGTGTGTGGTTATTTCTTTGTTTGCTTCAAAGCAAATTAAAATGGAAGGACTGAGGGATCATTATTGGACTTTATTGTAGGATATGACATCATCTGCAAGTGGTGCTCAATCAGTAGCTAAGAGCACATAGTCTAATAGAGGAAAATCTGATCCTATATGGGAGCATTGTGAAATTTATGTTGATAATGAAAGGAAAATGCTTTAAATGTTTATATTGTGGAATTTTTTTTAAAGGTGGGGGAATACATAGGATGAAAAACATCTTGCTGAACAAAAGAGAGATATGTTGATTTGTGCTAAAGTTCCATATGAGATTAGATACCGATTGGCAGAGAATTTGCAACTGGTTTCTGGAATCAAAAAGCAAGGACATGATGATAGAGGGGAAGAGAATCCATATGGAGATAGTGTTGTGCGATTTGATGGAGACACACCAGATTTGCAAGTACTACATACTCCTCCTGCTCCAAGACAAGCCAAAGGAAAGGAAATAGTAAATCCACACACAAATGAAAAAGAAAAAAGTAATTGGAAATGTAGGTAGTTATTTTGCTCCAAGAACTACATTTGGAGCTCAACCTTCAATTAGAAGTGCTTTTGCAGGTAAAGAAGTTATACATAGGGCTGATTTGGCTATTCTTAGATTCTTTTATGATTGTTGCATATCATTTCATTGCACAAATTCAATATATTATCAACCTATGTTGGATGATGTTGCAGCTATTGATCCTAGTTATAAAGGGCCTAGTTACCATGCAATTAGAACTAACTTGTTGTATGAAATTAAAAAGGAGGTTGAATTGTTGGTTGAATCTTGTAGGATACTTGGAAAGAAACTAGTTGCACTATTATGGCTGATGGTTGGCAAGATCAAAAGAATAGGCAACTAATTAATTTTCTTGTATATTGTCCAAAAAGAATTAGTTTTGTCAAATCTATTTATGCATCTGATGTTGTTAAGGATGCTTAAACACTTTGCAATCTATTTATAGAGTTGGTTGAGTTTGCTGGACCAAGTAATGTTGTGCACATGGTCATTGATAATGCTGCTAATTACAAAGTTGTAAGGAGATTGTTGAATGAAATGTACGCTTTAGTTTTTTGGTCTCCATGTGCTGCACATTGTTTACATTTGATTCTAGGAGATATTGGCAAAATGGAGATTATGAGTACCTTGGCAAAGAATGCATCTATTATAACAAAGTTCGTCTACAACCATGTATTTTTACTAGCTTGGTTGAGGGAGAGACAAGGACGGACAGAAATTATACGTCTTGAGCCAACTTGTTTTGCAACAACTTTCATTGCATTAAAGAGCATTCAACAACACAAGCATGATTTATAAGCATTGGTAACTAGTAGAGATTTTGCATATTCTAGATACTACATGGACAAGAAAGCCAAGAATTTTATGGAAATTGTGTTGGATAATAAATTTTGGAATGATTGTCTAAATTGTGTCTCCACTAATACACATGTTGAGAATTGTTGATGCCGATGATGAGAGGTTTCCCTTGGTTATGTGTATGATGGCATGTATAGGGCAAGGAAAACTATTAAGGCTATATTCATGAATAAAAAGTCTTTGTACAAGCCTTATACAAGAATTATCAAGCAAAGGTGGGAAAGGTAGCTTCATAAAAAAATTCATTGTGCTGCCTATTTTTTGAATCCAGCTTTTCATTATGACAAACATAACTTTTGTATCAAACCAGAAATTCAGCAATGATGGCTTGATGTTTTGGAAGCAAAAATTAAGAATCGTAAGACTAATTTTTAAAGCAAAGCTGGCTTTATCGTGATTAGGGGTGTTCATAACTGAACAAAACCGATCAAAACCGAAAAAACCAAACCGAAAAATTGAAAACCAAACATAATCGATTTTGTTTGGTTTTGTTTTATGAAAACCGATTGGTTTGGTTCGACTTTCGGTTTTCATTTATGAAACCAAACCAAACCGAATTTATATAATTATCTCTATATTTTTTTATAATTTACTTACTTATAAATGATTATATTTAAAATTTTGGTTGTTTCTATAAAGATTTTTAGGCCAATTTATTGTTTATAATTATGTAATGATGTTTTTATTAGGATTTTATACCAACTTTTTTTTAACTGGTCCATAAAAAGAACAAAGTGAAGATGTGAATGAATTTTTTTAAGAAAAAAATTGTTTAGTCAAAAACCAATTAGACTGAACCGAACCGAACCAAACCGATAGTAATTGGTTCAGTTCTCCAATTTTAAAAAAACCAATTGGTTCTTAATATAGAAAAACCAATTGGTTTGGTTCGAATGACTTTTCTCTCCAAAACCGAACCAATCAAAACTGCGAACACCCCTAATCGTGATAAGATGGAAAGTTTTGGCAACCAACTAGCTATTGAAACTGCCAAAGACATGCAACCTGGTAAGATTTTAATATTTTAAGTTTCTTAGATAGATTTTGTTATCTTTCAATGATAAGTATTAATGATTATTTTTAAAATATATTTTATGGTATATCATTGGTAGCAGAATTTTGGATTTAGTGCTCCATTGGTGTTGCAATTAACTATTCAACTTTTGAGTCAAACTGCATCTTTTTATAGTTGTGAAAGAAATTAGAGTGTTTTCGAAAGAATACATGCAAAGAAAAGGAATAAGCTGGAGCATCAAAGGTTGAATGACCTTGTATATATGCATTACAATTTGGTCTTGATAAATAGATTTGTCTTAATAAATTTCATTGTAATTTGTTTTTTTAAAAGGCTTCACTTGTTGGTTGCCAATATATACAAATTGTGTTATAAATTATAGAGCCCTTAATAAAAGAAGAACACTTAACCCTATTGACTATGATAGCATGGAAAAAATTGAGTTTTGATCATTGAAGATGTTTCATTGCTTGATTATGATGAGTTGGAGAAGATGCTTGATTATAGCTTACTAAATCCGATACTTGATTTAACTGAAGGTAATGGTTTGTCATTTTGTTGTGAAAGTTCATTACATTATGTAAAAAGTAATTGTTATATATATCCTTAATATAAACTAATTTTGTTTTTGTTGTTTTGTTAATTTTAAGGTAATAATCAAGAAAGGCTTGTTGGTGACACTAAGCTTAAATTAGATTCTTTTTCTCAAGAAGATGTGGATAATTATACTGGGTCTTTAAGTTGCCAAGGCAATACCATTGGCCAAAACAATACCATGGCCGATGATGACAATGAGAGTTGGTTGCATGAACCATGAAGATCTTCCAAATATTTAACACTTTAATCACTATGTGGATTATTTTGAAATTTATTATGTTGTAATTTTTGTATTTTATTATTAATAATGTGTATTATGACTTATGAGTTATGACTTGTGAGAAGAGAACTTGTGTTTGATTAATACTTGATAGTTAGTATTTATTTTGAAACTTATTTATTAAATTATTAGTATTATGTTGTGATTTGTGATTGTAAGACTAAGACATTATTATGTATTTTATTATTGATAATGTGTGTTATGGCATATGAATTTGACTTATGGGAAGTTAAATTTTTTGTTTAATAATTGGTACTTTGATTTAATTATATATATATATATATAACATAATTATGACCTCATCCGGTTCGATCGAACGATGGAACCAATTAAACCGATTGAACCTGAACTGAAAGCTTTTCTAATTTACTGTCCAATCTGATTTTAACAACATTGGTTAAAAGGGTTAGGGAAAATGAAGTGGAAAGAAGAACCCAATGAGAGTGGAAAGCAAAACCCAACTAGTCTGCTGCAAGCTCTCATCGTCACAATGGTTGAAGAGGAACAAGGGTATTGGGGCCAAATTATTTTGGTCTTGCATGCTGAGCTTCCTCCGTTGTGGTGGTTGAATAAGAAATATGGTTTCCGGAAAAAAAATTAATTCGCTCTTTCACAATTGAATATGTTTTGTGTTATTTGGGATTTTGGTCATTTTGTAAATTTAAAAGTTAAGTGGGTGTATCATTAATTTTTTTGCTTTCTTAGTTAGAAAGGCTTGCCTTAGAGTCATCAAGTGTCTCCACCCTATTGGTCCAGCTCACATGAGTTTCAAAACTATTGGCTGTTAGGCGGGATGACCCGACCTGTTTAGGCCCGCCCGTTGCGGGTTAAATGGGTCGAACCAAAATTGCTCGCATTTAAGCAGGTTACAAATTAGTCAACCTGACTCGCCTCGCATCAACTCGCGGGCCTAAACGAGCCGACTCGTGAAACTTTTTTTTACTTGTAAACATTAAAGTAAATTTAAATTTAATAAAAAAAATTTAATTTAATAATCTCAAATCAAATTTTACATTACATAGATATAGTATTAAATACTTTAATCTTATCTAAAGGGTTAAGAGATAATTTAAACAAATAAATAATATAAACTTATGGAATTTGAAGCATGTGTTTGTGTGTGAGTTGTGCTATTACTAACTTGTACAATACGTACGTTTTGTATTTTTGTTTGAGAAAATACTGTTTAATTAACTTTTAAATTTTTAAATTAAATTTTTTATTTGGGTACAAATAAATTAAAACTTTTTTTAAAACAAAGTTATGCGGCGTGGCCCGCGGGTTGGCCAGTTTAACTCGCTCGTTAAATGAGTAAATTCAAAATTACTTGCGTTTTTACAGAGTCACTAATTTTGAAATTCTACTCGCAAAATTTTTGCGGATAAACAAGCCAGCCCAACTAGTTTGACCCATTTCGATAACCTTATTCAAAACCCTCCTAATTCTAAGACACCAAAGAGTCTACCATAAGTTTTACTTTGAAAACTACTTAAAAAATTAATTTTTTTTAATAATGTGTTAATATATAATCAATATTGAATTCAAGATACATTCAGTATAAAAAAAAGATTAATGATATGTGCACACTATTTTTTTTACACCATTTTTATACTTGGTTAACAATAAGTAAATTTTTTGTTAATACAGTATATCATTTGGTTAATGAGTTTTGGTAATTGATTACTCACGGACTTGGTTAATAATGATCAAATTATTGGTTAATGAAGTATATCGTTTGGTTAATAGATTATCAGCTTGTAAGTGATTGGTTATCAAAATTCATTAACCAAACAATATACTATATTGACTAAATATTTACTCATCGGTAACTAAGTGTAAAAATAATATAAGAAAATAATGTGTAAGAATTGTTATCATAAAAAAAAAAAACCCACAAATCTTACGCAGGCATTATTGTCACAATCAATCGAAACCCTAGCCATCGACACTCTCTCAAACTCCCATATTAGTGTTCCTTCTTTGTCTGACCCTCACTGCTCTGCCGCTGCAAGTCTGCAACTTCTCTTCAGATTCCATTTCAATGGTACGCCTTTGCTTTTGCTTATAGTACTTTCAATTCATTCTTTTGGTTCATAAATTTGAATCCTTTTATTTTTTTATTCTGTTGTTGGGTTCTGAAAATGCACCGAGAACAGGCATCGGAGAAGAAACTATCGAACCCCATGAGGGAAATAAAGGTGCAGAAGCTGGTCCTCAACATCTCCGTTGGTGAGAGTGGTGATCGTCTCACCAGAGCTGCCAAGGTATTTTATTTTCTCTCTTGTTTTTTGACCCTTTGATCATTCAAATTTATTTTTATTTTTATTTTTATTCTATGTTACTTATAGGTGCTGGAGCAGCTTAGTGGCCAAACCCCAGTATTTTCCAAAGGTTATTTATTTCTTGCCCCTTGCTTTTTCATTTTTTATTTTTTTTATTGCTTTGGTTGGCTTTCAGTTTTCAACTATAATAGTAATAGTATAATGTATTATGCATTTTCTGCTTGTTTACAGCAAGGTACACTGTCCGTTCCTTTGGTATTAGAAGAAATGAAAAGATTGCATGCTATGTCACTGTTAGAGGTGACAAGGCAATGCAGCTTTTGGAGAGTGGTTTGAAGGTGAAGGAATATGAACTTCTGCGAAGGAACTTTAGCGATACTGGGTGTTTTGGCTTTGGTATTCAGGAGCATATTGATTTGGGAATCAAGTAAGATGTGAAATAAAATGTGTTATTTGTTGTTGTTGTTGTTGTTATACTTACTTGTTTTTTGGTATGTGAAGTTTTTATATTCTGGTATAAAACTCTGCATAATTTTTTTTTATTTTCGTTTGTGAACTAATCAGTCAGTTCTACACAGGAAAATGCCTAATGCTAACTGGTATAAGTTTGGTTGTAGCTAATTCCCAAGTGTTGGTGCACTTGAGGGAAGAGAGATTTACATAAGCCTGGCAGAGTTGCTTATCATAATGCATGTTTAATCTACAGTTATGAGTTTCTCAATTTAATGAACTGGTTTTGAGTACTGGCTCTTTAATTTAAGAGAAAACACACATTTTTGTCCTCCAAAGTCATCAATTTGGTTCGCTAATAATTTCTGACATCAAATTGGTCCTCCAATTTGATGTGATAAAAAATGACATTGAGGGATCAATATGATGTCAAAAAATGACATTAAAGGTCTAATTTGATGTCAGAAATTGACATATATGGACCATTTTGATGTATTCATCATTGGAGGACCTAATTGATGACATCTGTATTTTTGGAGGACTAAAATGAGTGTTTGCTCTTAATTTAAAAACAAGTTGAAACTTAAATCCACTCTATAGTTGTCTTTGAATATGAAATTCCTTTGCCTATGTCAACTGAATTTGGTTTCTTTCCCCCTATTTGTATGATGTTGTTTTTGTAATTCCAATGATAGGCAATTATCCGAAATTTGTTCTATTTATGTTGAACATTGGTTCTGCTACAGGTATGATCCTTCAACTGGTATTTATGGAATGGACTTCTATGTTGTTCTGGAGCGCCCTGGTTATCGTGTTGGACGTCGTCGTCGATGCAAGTCTCGTGTTGGGATCCAGCATCGTGTCACAAAGGAGGATGCTATGAAGTGGTTCCAGGTGAAGTACGAAGGTGTGATCCTAAACAAGTCCCAGGCAATCGTTTAGATTTGGCTAATTGTAAGAGCAAGTTACAAGTTTTGTTAATTGTAATTTGATGTTCCTTGAACTAGTAGCTTAAATTTCTGGCAGGGTAGGACATTATTAATACTTCAGATGGTCATATGAGCCGTTTCTAGGCATTTTTTTTTAATATCATTTATTTTTGGCATCCATATTGATATAATGCTGTTAACACTATGAATTGAATGTTCTACATTTTGCATTCATCTAGCCATTTGCTGTTTGTAGAACAGATGTATAAATCCTTAGCTATTTGTGGCTTCATGTCATTGCATCTTGCTCTTCAATTTCTGGTCTTCTGAGGATGTTACTCTATTTTGATGAAGTTATGGGAGGGTAAATAGTCAATTGTTGAAAACCCTAGTTCCTAATCTGATTTTGATTTCCCTGATGTGAGGCTACAATTCATAAATTCATGGGTGGAACTAGATGGTTGTTTTAGCTTTTTACCAAGAAAATGAAGAAAATGTGGCGTCTTTTCTAACGAGGTAGTGCCCTACCAACATGTCCCTGGGAGGAACAAATTCGTTGTTCTTCTTAGTATTATTGTATAGTATGAACTACACATTTTAGAGGATTTAAAATATATTGCTATGATTTTCTCTCTCTCTCTCTCTCTCTATATATATATATATATATATATACATATATAATCAAAATTTGATAGTTTTTCTCATCGGCTTAATGTATTAATTTGATTGTAAATATGGTTAAGATCACGTTAGTTACATGATTATATTCCTTACACTACTCTAGAAATCATATGATAACAATTTAGGTTATACTTATAATTTTCTAAACGGTTTAAATTTTGTACATATTCTGGCAATTATGGCCTCTTTTATGTTTGGTAATTATTTAAAATTTTAAAAAATATTTTTATTTGATTAACTTTTAAGTCTAAACTCGTTAAAAAATAATAAAAATAGTTTTAAGTAAATTGAGTTATATTTGAATCAAAAGTTTTTCTTATTACCCTCATTCTTTATCTCTATTTAAATTTAAAAAAGATACTCCTAAATTTAATAAATATTATATGATATTAAACTAGTTTTAAAATCATATTTTATACCAACTGTCTTTTGAAACTAATTTAAATTTACATAACTAGTTTTAATTTAAATAATTATAAAATTGTTTCGCAGTTTGGAAACACCCTGTAGAGTCAACCTAACTTTCACTAGATGAGTCACTTAGTCGCCATAAATTAGTTTTAATAAAGCAAATTTTGAAAATAAAAAGGATTTAATTTTAATTTATTGTTAGTATAAAAAAATTTACACTGTCATTTAATCATGTGTTGACACATTATTAAAAGAGTTAGACTTTTTAGGTATTTGTTGTGATAGTCAAACTTTTTAATGATTTGAAAATATATAATTAGATGACAATGTAAATTTTTTTCACACTGATGGTAGATTAAAATTAAATTCAAATAAAAAAAGGTTAAATTACTCTGTTAGTCCTTAAACTTTTTGGGGAAATTCAAATAGGTCCCTATACTTTAAAAATTTGTAATTGTGTCTTTTTGGTTTTAAAAATTTATAATTAGGTCTCTGTCATTAAAAACTTATAGCAATGCTATAACGGTATGCTATATTTAAGGACTCAATTATAAATTTTTGAAACTATAGGGACTCAACTACAAGCTTTGTAAGTCTCTATAGTTTTAAAATTTTATAATTAAGTCCTTGAATTTATGTTACTGTTAACAATTTCAAACAGTGCTCTAATAACAGGAACCTAATTATAAATTTTTAAACTTATAAGGACATAATTACAAATTATTAAAGTATAAAGACCTATTTGAATTTTCTCAAAAATTCAAGGACTAACAAAGTAATTTAACCTATAAAAAAAGAAGATAATAAAAAACAATTGTAGAGAAAACGTGATTCAATTATATATATACTTTGATATTTTTTATTTTATTTGATAAATAAGTAAATAAAATAAAATCTTTTGATTTTTTTATGAAACAAATTTAAAATTATTCGCTGTTTAATATATAGAGTAGAGATTTTCAAATAGTGCCACAGTTCAATATAGATGGTTAGGTTTGGCAAAATTTACGAATTTTTGGTAAAGGTTTTAATAAATATTTTGAAAATCCAACTTGGTTATTGAATAGAAAAAGAGTGCTTCATATATATATATATATATATATATATATATATATATATATATATATATATATATATTATCATATGCATCTATATGTTACAAAACTAAAATTATTATGCTTGTGTGTGTGTGTGTGTGTCCCTTGTAAATCTGACTAATGAAAATAAGATATTTAAGATAAATTCCTTTTAGTTTTAATGTTTTATTTTCTTAAGATAGTTAAGAATATAATAATTTGCAACAAAGATGTCATCGATGAAGGTTAGATTGTTGGTGGAGGGCTGGGCTTCATTCCGCATGGATGTAGTTGTGAACTCTGAATCCCTACTTGAACAAGTTCTCATCTCATTTTCTTGAAGTGAAACATGTCTCAACTGCAGCACCAATTGCCTAAAGTATATGCAAGTCCCTCGGTAATCTGGGCATGGCTTTTTAACTTTTTTATTTTTTATTTTCTATTTCTCCCTTCTTTTTGGGTGTTGCAACGGGGCTGACTTTGTCTAATTAGTTGAATGATATTAAATCATAACTATTTTGTTGATGATTATTGTTACCATCGGTAAATAGCATAATGACCACGCAAAATTTAATGTTATATTGCTCATAAAATCGAAATGGAAATGAAATAGTTAGAATAAAATGAAATCATTCTTTGCATAACAAACATGGTGATCACAAATAAGGCATCTAGAAGAGTCTGACACAAGTTCAGTCCTATGAGAATCACTCTACAATACTTATTTATTTCTTGCAGGCAATTTGCTACAGTGCAACACTTGAATGCGCCATAAAATTTTAAGTGAAACCAGTTGCAGAGCCAGAGTGCTACAATTAAACCATGGTTAAATTAAAACATGAAGAACTTCAATATGTAGGGCATAACCCTGAAGATTACCTATCTACCAGCAATTGAAAAATGGAGAAATCTGTTATGTCAATAAAAGGATTTAAATTTATTGTGACACTAATGAAACTCTCCTCATGTTTGTCCCTAGGCAGATTTTGTGACCCCGTGGATATAGTCATCATTGCTTGTTCACCAGCCATACTGTAATCATATGGTAAACTCCCATTTTTCAGGAATGTGCACGGAAAATGGCAATAGCAACTGCTTAATAAGATGTATTACCTAATAGGAACATTGCGAGTCATGTAGATATAAAATTCTATTGTCAAACCATAAACCCACTGTAGCAGAACATACCAAATTTTCAATTTGTTTGCAGAAATACCACAAGACTTGTAAAGAAACTGAATGAAGAAAACAAGCCGGAAGACATTAGAGGATATAATCATGGTTATCAAATAATGAATGGAATCGCAAATTGGAATGCTTATTTTTCGAATTGTGAATCGAAACGTATCGTAAATCTTACGATTCACGATCAATTATTAAACATAATATAAAAAGTTAAATTATTAAACATAACATTAATATTAGCATTTTAAAGTTAAATAATGAAATCTAAGCTTTAAAGTAAATCAAGATTCAAGTTAAATATATTAAAAAAGATCAAAAAATTAATATTTTGAATATAATACAGTAACTACATAGATTTTGTCTTTCCAAAAAAATAAAAAAAAGACAAACCTAATCATTATTTTAAATTTTATAATATATAATTATATAGTCTATTAATGGGTTACACGTGCATCCCAAATATAAAAAACAACAGCCCAGACTTGAAAAGACTGCTTAATCTCCAATTTCTAGCAACACATTACCACAGCAAAATGACCTCACACACCTTGTCGTTGAATTCTCTTGCAATTTCAAAGCCTCTGAACTAAAGGAATCTCAAACTAGCAGAGATTGGGAAACACCCAGACCCAAAACCCAAAAGACGCACATGATGGGAGTGAAGCAGAATCTCGACCAGCTAGAGACCACCTAAGACGCAAGTAGAGTAAGGGAGAGAGGGAGAGGGTGGGGACCAAGGGAATGGGTTCTGCTTCTTAGTTTTAAGATTTTAGACAAACTTTCATCACTTTCGTAAAACAAAATTGCAAAAAAAAAAACAAAAAAAAGTTTTTCCCTATTGCTACAGAATCATGCGAGACACCACCATCTCGCGATTCTAGCGATTCATTTGTGATTCCAGCGAGTCAGGTGTGATTTCGACAAGAAAATGATATTCATATACGATATGTATCAGCTACCGTGTGACTCGCATCAAATCGCATGAATTGAATCACAATTCTAACTACATTGGATATAATAGATGGAAGAATCTTGTTTTCAACATATTCAACCAAACGATGTTGGTTATCAGCTGCTATGATAAAGGTGAACCCAAAGTTTCCAAGTTTTCTTGTACAACAGCACACACTCCAATGACATGTCTGCCATAACTTGGAAAGATACAAGGTAGGTAGTATCAACTACAACAACTTACTGGGCATGATTACAACAAATAATATTTCTAATGTAATCTGAACTCGACATAAAAGTGATATATAACAATTCTTTTTAGCTATTTGCGTGATATGTTACACCACATGCTTGGTCATGATATGGAAATAAGAACTCTCTATATTGGTTTAAATGAGATTATAAAAAAATAAAAAAAAAACAAAAAAAAACCTAGTTTATGTTTTGGATGCAATATTTGAGATTTTTTTATATTTTAAATTTTTTTTATGTTATAAAAAATGTCTTCTTTTTAGAACCACCAAAATCTAGCTAAAAAAACAACAAAATGTGTTTTTTTAAAATAATTTTTTATCCAAACACACTAAAATATAACAAAATATTTTATAAAAAAATTATAAAAAACACATCCAAACGAGCACTTTTGTTACAACAATATCAATAGAGTGTAGTGTGTAGCATAGACTAGTCATGTTAAGAAAGCGCTTGAGCCTCTATTGGCTGCCCACGATGCTTGCGTAACTGATAATCTAAAAAAACAAATTTCCCACCCGTTTGAGCTCATAAATAACTCCTACTATAAATGGGTCATCATTGGAATTGCTTTACGAGTGTCGTTGAAGTTGAAGCCAATATATACCATCTTAGTCGAAAAGGCACAACAAGATGAATTTGAGAGAGAGAGAGAGAAAGAGAGGAGTGTTCGACAATGCCAACAGGGGCAGAAGCAAGAATCCCAACCCCATTGACGTGTTCACCGACTTTTACGAAGCAAAAACCTTCCGTTGAGAAACATGGTCCCACAAGAGAGAAAATTAAGAGAAGATAAAGTGAAATTTACTAAATGAGAAAATATGAGAAAGTTATCTACATGAGTGACTTATATAGCCCTAAAGATGTAACTAATTATGTAACTAATCATAACCAACTAACTAATCAACTAACTAACCATGTATGGTAATAGGCCCTCACAAGTTAGAGGATGCATACTAAACATTGCCAGCTTGTGATAAACAATACAATCTATTGAAAAAATCACAAAATAGAAATAATGATGTAATCACATTGGCTAACAAGAATAAAAATCTAAAAAAGAATGATGAATGAGAAATAGTAACGGTCAAAGTACATAATTTCTAAAAGTTTTTTACCTTTCTTTAGGCCCCATCAATCTTATTTCAGTGTCTCCATAATACACGTCCCAAGCAAATTGAGGCTCTTCAAGATACCAAACAACATCACAATATGATGCGAAATAGTCACAAATGTGGGAATAATGATCACCAACTGGATCAAAATAGAGAAATGCTTAACCACCATGGAAAAGGAAAAAAGCAAAATGAATCAAAGCCAAATCAAGGATGAACCAAGATTAACATGCTTAATCACCATAAAAGGGGCAGAAGCTACAATCAAAGTCAAATCAAGGTTGAATAAGATTAACAAAAAAAACACTTTCACATCCTTTTCGGACGTTGGAAACAGAGCGAAGAAGTTAGATGAATGATCACAATATGTAACAGGAAAAATTCTTCGAGGGAAAAATGAAAAAAAATAAAAAAAGGCAAAAATTTGGGAATGAGAGAGATTCACCCTTTCACTACAAACTTTGAAATGAAAAGTGTACACCTCCTTCGTGTAGAACATCATGAGGGCCCCACAGGTCATGACAATGAGAGAGAAAAAGCCCTTAAAAGCCGATGATTGTTGAAATGCTAGATTACATGAACTCTTTTTAAGTCGTCCATTTGTAGTCAAGCCTTTCAAATCACATCTATCAGCAATTATGCATATTTGAGAGTGCTCATTCACATGTACAATTGGTATTTCAACTTCACAAATTATGCAGATCATTGAAGATTCGGAGAATATGAAGACAAAACTTCAAGAGCTACAATTTTGTACCATGTAATTTGGTGGATTCATTAACATTGCTCCCACCAAGCACCACAAAATGGAAGTAAAACAGCAAAAAGTCAAAAGAATGCAGACAAAGATGCCAAAGAAGCGAATCCATATGAATTTCGTGAACAAATTGAATCAGTTCTCACGATAAGGACCTGGTCTTGCGAAGTGGCACACCTGAAGTGTTACAGAGAGATCCAACACCTTCGAGGAGCAACACAACAAATTGTGAGAAAATGGAAGAGAAATTGTGAGAAAATGCAGTGAAGTGCTAAGAATATTTGGGTGAGCAGAGAAAGGGATAGAAAAAAGATTAGAGTTCGATGGGAACTCAATGCAACAGAATGGAGGAAAAATCTCCAAGATGGGTACCATAGAAGCTCTGATACCATGTTAAAAAACATGGCCCCAGAAGAGAGAAAATTAGGAGAAGATAAAGTGAAATTTACTGAATGATAAAGTATGACAAAGATGTTTATATAAGTGACTTATATAGCCCCTAAAGATGTAACTAATTACATAAATTAATCACAACCAACTCACTAATCTACTAACTAACTATGTGTGGTAATACTTTCTTTGAAGCGAGGTGGGGGGCACAAGCCACACAAGCCAGGACCACAGAATAGACATCCCAGGCCCATAGCTAGATCTTATGTCAATACTCAAACCACACATAGTAGGTAGAAAAAAATAAAACAAGGAGGTTTAAATCAAAAGAGAAATGAATTGAGAGCAAACTGCTAAAACTTCAAAACAAAATATCAATGTAATGCCATTTCGCAAGTGTAATTACTCGTGAGAAACTAACTGTAGTACATGCAAATATATCTAGAAAGCTTAATTAGTAGTGTAAGGTATAAAACTTGATATATTTGTCCATGTAACATTTGGCGTTCCGCTAATGATTTATTTAAAATCACGGTATTCTCCATATCATATTGGGGTGGCAAATGGATGAATTGGATAGATTTTAAATTAGATCATAATAAATGACTAAAAATTAAACTATTAACCCATTTACGATCTATTAAAAATTTGTTAAAATCATCTAACCCATCCACAACACATTTTAATAGAGAGATATCCAATCTATCCATTAATCTATTTTAATGGATAGAATGAATGAATATCCAATCCACTAATTTGAAATCCTTTTTTTATTAAAAAAAATGACACTGATCTTTTTCTCTCTCTCACACGCTGATTAATTTTGCTTATTGAGGCAATCATATTCATATATGATATATATTGCCTTCGCAACATTTTCAGAGACTATTTTGGGTCTTTTTTGTGGTTTTTTCTTTTTATCTTGTGATCAATTTATCTACAATCTTGGACAATTAATTTTGCTACCAACACATTTTAACATAACAGTATTCTAATTTAGATGAGTGATTAGATTTCTGTGGGCACAGTTCTGTTAGATGACATATAGCTAATACAAACAATATTCAATAAAGTTAATGTTGACGTAATGAGGTGGCACTGTTGCTTTGCATCCAGAAATTCATGATTGACAGAAAATAAAACTTGACGAACTAAAGAGAATAATGTGCAACAGAAAGCATGAAAATATCTGCATGCTTCATCTTCACAGGGACGTATAAGGGAGGTAAGAGACATGGCTCCTACACTGAGCTATAAAATCCTTAGCGTCCACATCCAATACCTTACATGCTTAGGCATATTGCAAAATATAGGCAAGCAATAGGAAATGGGGGGATACATGTATAATAATATTAAGGAGTTGAATGTAAAAACTATTACAGTGGAGGCAATCATATAAATGTACAATGCAACTTCAGAATCCCATAAAATGTGCAGAAAATATTTGAAAGATTGACTAGTAAGTTCTTCTTAAGAACTATCGAAGTATTAATTCCTCTCGGAGAAAATATGCAGCAAGCTACTCACTGATTCACCTAATTATTTAGTTAAGCTTGGGTTCTTTACAACCAATAAATATATTCATGAATCATAGCTAATACAAACATTCAATAAAGACAAAAAAACACTCCATGGCCCACAAAACTACTTCCTAGACCCTCTCAGCCACTCCATACACTTTAAATTACTCAACAGTGAGAAGGGTTACTTGTATTTGCTGATTTCACAACTACTAAGTGCAACATTTAGCTTTAGATTGCCAGCCACTGGTCTCTGCACTACTAGGGATTTGTTTGAAAGGGATCCAAGACAGTAAAGCTGCTTGTTGGGGCTGAACTTTCTTGCTAAGGGGCTACCTTTTCAGAGTTAGGTTTAGAATCATCATGTTTAAGTTATAAGGTATGTAGGGTCATTGTTAGGTGAATGAATCTTCCATGCCTTGTGTAGTTTCTTTCTTTTATTAGACTCCATTTTTCCTTTATGTAAAGACTTTTCTCACTCAGTTGGTCATTAGTGTAAAAATAACCAAACAAAATTGACGAACACCAAACTTTCATAAAGAAGTAGGATGCAAAAAGCTTCTAAAAGAGTCAACAGAAACATAATAAACATGTAAAGTTGGAAAATTGACAACTTAAAAAGGTAAAATTGATAGCAAAATATTTATGAATTGAAACCTAATGGGGCAAAAAATACCTCTAAAAGTAATAACGAACAAAAATAATTTAAGTTATAAGGTAAAACAACACGAGAATAATGAACAAATACTAAATATAGCTACCTCTTGTTGCTCTATTGGCAAGTGTACCAAATTGCAAGAAGTAATAAAGTGATGAGTGAGTATCATTCCCTCAGAGATTGTGTTACCAAACACCAATTCACTAATGTAAATACTATTAAAACTATCAATTTGGATTGAAGGGAGTTCTTTAGAATGAAACCCTAAAGAACTAACACTTTACAATTAACAACTAATAAATTCAAGAGTAAAAGAAAAAGAAGTAGTGAGCAAGAGAAATAGGGGTGTAAGATCAATGATTGAAATGTTAGGGTTCCGATTGCACTTGAATTTTTCAACTAGTGTTTGAATTCTAACTTAACTAAGCTCAATTCATGGATTGATAGTGGAAATCCTATTATTAAACAATACCCAATTCATTGGTTTACTGATTCTATTCAACTATTTAAAATTAGTTAATTCCTTAACTTGACCCTAAATTGATGAAGACATGAAAGGGTAATTGATTCACAAATAAAACCACATAACTAACATCCTCTATTCTTATACGTTGTCAATTAAGGAGTTTATTACAAAAAGCAAAATCATACATGAACTTCCCAATCCGATGCATGAACATCTATTTAATTTATGAGTGACCAATCCATAAAAGCATTAAGCACAGTAATAAACACTTCAAATCTATGAAAAGAAACTTAGATTAAGTATAAAAGAATCCAAACAAGTCTTCAATTCAAGCTCCATCTTCACCATAACTAGAAAGAGTTTAGAAACTCATAGAAAAAAGGAAAGCAAAAATAGAGGTAAGAGCAAACTCCATCAAAGAATCAATTGGGAATGGAGATATCTTCAATCCCTTTTACTTCCTTCCGGTCCTTCCTTGTTCTTTGCTTCCAATCTTCTCTAAAGCTTGTTCTCTAGCCCAAAAGTGTCTTCAAAATCCTAACCTTTTCTATTTAAAGTGTTAAACCAGAGTTAGAACGCGACGCCGACACCTAGGCTTTGAGATTAGGCACATGAAAAATACTGAGTGAGGGAGCCTAGGCACTGAAGTTGGGCGTTGAGATAACAGAGAAATTCATCAGACATTGACTTCTTGGGCACCTAGGTGTTAGTTGTGGACGCCTGGGCGCTGGAAAGGCACATAGTCGCATTCCGGGCGCTTATGCGTTGTATCTGGGCGCCTAGGCACTGAGATGACAAAGAAAACCATCAAATTTAACCAATATGGGCGCCTAGGCATTGGGTTGGGCGCCTCGGCACTAGAACTCCAAAATTTAGCAAATTTACTTCAGTTCCCCATTGGTGTTTGTCCCTCCAAATTTGATGAACTTAACCTAGGTTTAAAACAATAAAAAGAGCAATTAAAATCATCATTAATAAGACAAACCCAGAAGCTAAGAAAGCAAGATGGAAATCAATTAAAATGTGGGGGAAATACCATCTAAGGTTGGGAAATGAGAAGTTTTCTTTCAAAAAGGTATTCAAGAAAATAAGGTATTTAGCATAAATATCACTCCCCCAAACCTAAGATATTACTTGTCCTCAAGCAAAGAATGTGGTTATCTCCAATATTCCCAAGAGAAACTAATGTAAATTATCAATCGAGCTCATAGTCCTAAAGGTGGAGTGGGTAAACATCTTAATGCGGTGAGTACACTAGATTGGAGAGGTTAATCAGGCAGTTGCGCCAACAACAATCAACAAGTGAATATCAAACAACTTAAGTGTGCAAACTACAGCTAAATCAAGTAACTAACAAGGACATTGTCAGTTTTAACCAACATGAAGGAAATAAAGACAACAATAGGAGTATAGCTAAACAAATGAAAAGCAAGATAGCAAAATAGTGACCGTGCGCCTGACCCACACATCACCCTTTCAATCCCTTGCTAAACAATGTTTATTTTCTCTGTTGTTCGATTTAAAACTAAGGTAGTGATAATGCGCCTTATCCATACATCACTCCTATAATTTGGCACCAAGCTTCTAAAATTCAGTCTAGGCTTTTTATGAATGATTTTTCTGTTTTTGGCTCTTCTTTTGATACTTGTTTAACTAATCTCTTTCTAGTGTTGGCAAGATGTCAGGAAACTAACTTGGTGCTGAATTGGGAGAAGTGTCATTTTATGGTACTAGAAGGCATTGTTTTTGGACACCGCATCTCCTCCAAAGGAATTGAGGTGGATCAAGCCAAAGTGGAAATCATTTAGAAACTTCCACCCCCCACCAATGTCAAAGGAATAAGGAGTTTCCTTGGACATGCTAGTTTTCATAGGAGATTCATCAAGGACTTCTCTAAAATTTCTAAACCTTTGAGCAACTTATTGGTCAAAGATACTCCATTTGTGTTTGATGATTCTTGTTTAATTGCATTTAATTCTTTAAAAGAGAAGCTTGTTTCTGCTCCTATTATTGCGACTCCAAATTGGAGCCTTCCATCTAAACTTATGTGTGATGCAAGTGATTTTGCTGTGGGTGTTATGTTAGGGCAGCGAAAAGATAAAACTATGCATGCTATTTATTATGCTAGTAAGATTTTAAATGAGCAAAGAAAAGGAGAACTGGAGTTGGCTCTAGCTCCACCATTTCTCCATTTGATTCTTACCGTTTTTGCTGCTTTGAGAATGAGCAAAAATTCAACCAAGTTATGGTTTCAAGGGGTTTGGTGAGGGAAAGAGGAATCTCTCTCAGTGATGGAGAATACCTAGAGATTGCCAATGAGATTGCCCGCAGAAATTGGGGGGTTTTGTGTAGAACTCCTCGTAGGGGTTTTCAGAATATTGTAAAGGAGTTCTACGCTAACGCCTACAAGGCAGAAGAGGCAGGAGATAAATTTGTAAGTTATGTTAGAGGTCAAAACATCTTCAAGGCTGGTGTTTTAAACATGTTGTTCGGGGAACTTTCCTGCTTTTCCTGGGGAGTGTGTATACTCTGACCTTGTATCTCGTCCACTAAGGTCAGTTGAGGTGCTGTGCACCTTGTGTAAGGATGGTGCCACCTGGGTGTGTGATTCGAAGGGAATTCCCAAGCATCTTCATAAAGCTGATTTGAAGCTTATTGCTAAGGCTTGGTGCACCTTTGTGCAAGCCAAATTGCTCCCTTGTTCAAATAATTCTGAGGTGCCAGTGAAGCGTGCTCTTCTGATTTTCGCTATTGTTGAGGGTCGTCCAGTTAATATTGGAGGCCTTCTAGCTGATAACATGAGCCGGTTAGCCCATGAGACTTCAGGGACTTTATGGTATCCATCCTTGATCACCCAGTTGTGCCAATTGTGCATCGATGCTGGAGTTGACACTGAAGGGGATGTCCCTATTTCAGCAGCTCAGGATGTAAGACCTATTATTTACTACTGATAAGTCTTACGTGGAATTTTTTTTTTCTTTGTTACATATAAAATTCGGCAGCGTTTCCTTTGTTTCTCGTATGTTCCCAAACGTCATAGATAAATAGCGGATTCCAAACAATCATTCAAATCAGCTAGAGTACATATATATATATATATACATCAACAAGAGATCTCTGATCTCATTCAAAACATTATCTCATTCAAAATATTATCAGAGTACGTACATTATACAAGTGTATACTAGACACTATCCTGACTGAGCACACTAAAATATTAACATATTATAAATACATAATGGAGCTCACTCCACCAAAATACAAGTATCATAGAATCCTCCATACTTAACCCGTAGAATTAGGGGTGATCTGCTTGAATACGAGAAAGAGGGGGTGAGAAATAACTTCCCAGTGAATGTGAATAAAACTTGTATATAAAGTATGCATGTAATTAGAATGCAAGCATACACACACAATTCAATATATCAAGTAATATCAAACCAACATATGCAATGAGTTTATGAATGCACATGATGTTCACACCTTTTCTTCACACTTTTTCTTTCTCCACTCCTCTTGTTGTGCACTAACCCTTAGGTTAGGCCCTCGCAATATGCAATATGTAATGTTTTATGTCATTCCATTTCCATCTAACCCCGTAGGTTAGGCACCCCTCAAGTATTGTGCACTAACCCCTTCCGGTTAGGCCATCTCACTATGCAATGCAAGTCATTATGCACCGCTTATTCTTTCATCTAACCCCTTTCGGTTAGGTAATCTCTCACATATTGTACACTAACCCCTTAGGTTAGGCCATCTCACCATACGTGCAATGCTTTCATATTCATATCATGCTCAATCATAATATCATAATAACATCACATTTAATCAATACAAGATTTAAACTACACAAACATTGTACTCAATCCTCTCAATTTATGATTGAACCACACAAGTATTATGCTCAATCCTCTCAACCACTTCCACTTAGTTACACATCCCTTCATTGTACTAAGTTATCATTTCAAGCCTATGTGAATCTATTCAATGAATCTCTTAATGAATCTATTCATACACTATTGTGAATCTATTCAATGAATCTCTTAATGAATCTATTCATACACTATTGTGAATCTATTCACACATTATTGTGAATCTATTCACAATGCTATTCATGAGTCTTGTGAATCTATTCACACACAATTGTGAATCTATTCACAATGCTATTCTTGGATCTGTGAATCTATTCACAATGCTATTCTTGGATCTGTGAATCTATTCACAAAATGTTGTGAATCGATTCACAGTACTATTCACGAGTTCACAATGCTATTCACAGGTCTGTGAATCTATTCACAAAATGTTGTGAATCGATTCACGATGCTATTCACACGCGTTCAAAATGCTATTCACAGTGCAGCCAGAATCTATTCACAAAATATTGTGAATCGATTCACGATGCTATTCCAACGCGTTCAAAATGCTATTCCGCAGTGCATGAATCTATTCACAAAATGTTGTGAATCGATTCACGATGCTATTCACGCATTCAAAATGCTATTCACGAGTCTTGTGAATCTATTCACACACTATTGTGAATCTATTCTGACATAAAAAGATCAGCATTTGATCATGCACCTCTTATCTTAAACTCTATTCATTCATCCATTCATTCATCCATTCATCCATCCATCCATTCATTCATTCATTTCATTGAATAACAAGTAGCAAATCTAATCATTCTCATACATCCATACCATTGAATACAAGTAACAATCCAAACATTCAAAAACAACCTTAACACATAGAAGTTCTTATCTTCAAGACTTAAACTTACACCCTAAATAACACCATACCATAACACAAATCAACCCACACTCACCTAGCAATGATTTGGGACAAGAATTAGGTTTGAGGTGATACCAAACCAACCAAAATCCTTATAAAGACTTCTTCTTCAACTTCCTTCAAAACAACCAAATCATACAAGAACTTTAGAATTTGTGTTCTTGATTCTCAAAGATGAACATGAGTTCTCCATTAAACTAAAACCATAGGATTGAAGAAGAGATGAAGGTGATCAATAACCATCAAATAACCTAAGCCAAAAGATGAGTAAAAACACTTACTTTGGACCTTGAAAGCTTGGAAAACCTTGGCTATGGAGACTTTGATATTTTTAAGAAGATGACCATATGCTCATCTAACATGCACGGCTCCAACATGAAGAAAGGGGGGTGAAGTTGAATTGTCAACTTTGCCCTCCACTTAAATGAGAATTCACAAAATTGCCACTGAGGGTGTAAAATGACCAAAATACCCTTGGTGATTTCTAAAAATTCCCAATTTATCCCAATTCTAGAAAATTACACTAGGACTTCTATATGATTTTGTTAAGCTAGAAATAAGATTGGAATCAAAATTTAGGAATGTTACACAGGACATTAATGCAACCACCATTGCCCGCTACTTTGTGAACGTGCCACCTTCCCGTGCCCCTAGTAGACCTAGGCAGCAGCTTTCTGTACAGGAGTGCTTAGATCATTTGGAGGGCTGCTTTCAAGTTCAAATGGAGCATAGCATGCAGGCTTTGTATGGATTTGAGGGAATGATAAGAAATCTTGCAGGGCATCTCCAGATGAATCTTAGCACCCTGGGTGGTCTTCCTTCTCCTATCTCCGAGGAGGATATCTTGGCCAGGCTTAGTCTAAAGGATGAGTAGGATAGAGCAGGGCATAGTAGAGCTCATGAGGATGAAGATAATGTCAAGTGATTTGTTGTGATGCAACTGAATTTTTTCTCTTTTGTAATCTTGTTATTGTTCTAAGTTGTTTTTATTCTGCTTTTGGTACTGCAACTAGAACTTTAGGATTATTCCCTCGATGTGCTTGCTACAATGTTTGATCTGAAGGTGGGAAACCAAGTTTGAGATTTTCTCCTGTTTATTAATGTCTTTACCCTTGTGGTTTGAGTTTGGTGTATTTGACTAGTGTTACATTTGTTTTATTGATTATTGTTTTTAAGGTTGAGATAGTCTAAACCCATGTTGGAGTAGTTTTTGTTGTGATTATTTTTCCTAGGCTATAATGCGTGAACAACAAAATGCAACATGTGCCACTACATGTCAACACTTGCACTTGAGGGAAATTTGAGGATACATTGTACTGACATGAACTTGGGGAGCTTCCTTACCTTTCTTTTTAATTAAAGCATTTTTCCCTATTCATTTTTTTAATGTTATCCTCTTTGCATGTGAATTAAATGTGAAATCTTAACCTTAGGTTTTCTCTATTCCCTTAAGGAATCTGGTGTATATGATTTTTCTATTTTTGGCTCTTCTTTTGATACTTGTTTAACTAATCTCTCTTTAGTGTTGACAAGATGTTAGGAAACTAACTTGGTGTTGAATTGGGAGAAGTACCATTTTATGGTACATGAAGACATTCTTCTTGGACACCGCATCTCCTCAAAAGGGATTGAGGTGGATTGAGCCAAAGGGGAAATCATTGAGAAACTTTAACCCCCCATCAATGTCAAAGGAATAAGGAGTTTCCATGGATATGCTGGTTTTTACAGGAGATTCATCAAGGACTTCTCTAAAATTTCTAAACCTTTGTGCAACTTATTGGTCAAAGATACTCTTTTTGTGTTTGATGATGCTTGTTTAATTGCATTTAATTCTTTACAAGAGAAGCTTGTTTTTGCTCCTATTATTGCAACTCCAGATTGTAGCCTTACACTTGAAGCCTTACAAGAAAAATTAAAACTATGCATGTTATTTATTATGCTAGTAAGGTTTTAAATGATGCTCAGCTTAACTATGCAACCACTGAAAAAGAATTATTTGTTGTGATATTTGCTTTTGATAAGTTTTGTTCTTAATTGGTTGGGTTTAAAGTGATACTTTACACTAAACATTCTACTCTTAAATATCTTTTGTCCAAGCAAGCAGCGAAACCTCATTTGATTAGATGGATTTTATTGTTGCAGGAATTTAATCTGGAAATCAAAGACAAGAAAGGGACGGAGAACCTAGTTGTTGACCACCTTTCCAGAATAACCATGCAAGTAGATGAAGGAGAGCAACAGGTTTCAATCAAGGAAGAATTTTCGGATGAACATCTCTTTGCCATCCAAAGCCTCATGTGGTATGCTAATTTTGCTAATTTTAAAGCAGCTAGAATCCTCTCATCTGAGTTGAGTTGGCAACAACGAAAGAAATTCTTACATGATGCTCAATTCTACATCTGGGATGAACCATTTTTTTCAAAAGATGTGCTGATGGCATTTTAAGAAGATGTGTGCCAGAGGAAGAAATCAATAGCATTTTGTAGCATTGTCATGGTTCAAATTATGGAGGGCACTTTAGTGGAGAAAAGACAATGGCTAAGGTTCTACAATGTGATTTCTATTGGCTAGCATTGTTCAAAGATGCTAGACGATTTGTTGAAAGTTGTGATAAATGCCAAAGGACTGGAGCAATCTCAAAGAGACATGAGATGCCTCTAAACATCATCCTTGAAATAGAGCTTTTCGATGTTTGAGGCATAACTTTATGAGGCCTTTCCCATATTCTTCCTCCATCATCTATATTTTGGTGGCTGTAGACTATGTATCCAAGTGGGTAGAAGCCATACCTTCACCCACTAATGATGCCAAGGTGGTAATTGGATTGTTGAAGAAGATCTTTTCAAGGTTTAGTGTTCCAAGAGCCTCAATTAGCGAAGAAGGGAGCCATTTTTGCAATAAACAACTTGAATTTGTACTAGCCAAGTATGAGGTATCTTACACGGTGGCTACACCCTACCATCCTCAAACTAGTGGGCAAGTTGAAGTGTCCAACGGAGAACTCAAACGAATACTTGAAACGAATGCATTATAGGCCTATAGAACGGCATTCAAGACACCAATTGGCATATCGCCATATCAGTTGGTGTGTGGAAAGTCGTGTCATCTACCAGTGGAACTAGAGCATAGGACATTCTGGGCTGTGAAATATCTGAACTTTAAATTAAAAGCAACAGGTTATTAAGAAGCTTCCACCTCCCATCAATGTCAAAGGAGTAAGGAGTTTCCTTGGGCACGCAGGGTTCTATAGGAAATTTATACACCAGATTCCTTAAGGGAATATAGAAAACCTAAGGTTAAGATTTCACATTTAATTCACATGCAGAGAGGATAACATAAAAAAATGAATAGGGAAAAATGCTTTAATTAAAAAGAAAGGTAAGGAAGCTCCCTAGGCTCATGCTAGTGCAATGTATCCTCGAATTTCCCTCAAGTGCAAGTGTTGACATGTAGTGGCACATGTTGCAGTTGTGGTGTTCACACATTATAGCCTGGGAAAAATAATCACAGCAAAAATTACTCCAACATGGGTTTAGACTATCTCCACCTTAAAAATGAATCAACAAAACAAATGTAGTACTAGTCAAACACACCAAACTCAAACCACAAGGGTAAAGACATTAATAAACAGGAGAAAATCTCATCTGTGGTTTCCCATCTTCAGATCAAACATTGTAGCAAGCACATCGATGGAATAATCCTAAAGTTCTAGTTATAATACCAAAAGCAGAATAAAAACAACATAGAACAATAACAAGATTAAGAAAGAGAAAAGATTCAATAGCTTCACAACAAATCACTCAACATTATCTTCATCCTCATAAGCTCTACTATGCCTTGCTTCATCCTGCTCATCATTTAGACTAAGCCTAACCAAGATATCCTCCTTGAAGAGAGGAGGAAGACCACCTAAGATGCTAGGATCCATATGGAGATACCCTACAAGATTTCTTATCATTCCCTCAAATCCATACAAAGCCTGCATACTATGCTCCATTTGAACTCGAAAGTGCCACTCCATATGATCTAAGCGCTCCTATACAAAGAGTTGTTGCTTGGGTCCACTAGGGGCACACGAAGGTGGCACGTCCGCGAAGTAGCGAACAATGGTGGTTGCATTAATGTCCTAAGCTGTTGAAATAAGGACACCCCTTCAGTGTCAACTCCAACATCAATGCACAACTGGCACAACTGGTGATCAAGGATGGATACCATAATGTCCCAAAAGTCTTATGGGCTAACCAGCTCATGTTATCAGCTAGGAGGCCTCCAATATCGACTGGACGACCCTCAACAATAGCGAAAATCAGAAGAGCACGTTTCATTGGCACCTCAGAATTATTTGAACAAGGGAGCAATTTGGCTTGCACAAAGGTGCACCAAGCCTTAGCAATAAGCTTCAAATCAACTTTATGAAGATGCTTGGGAATTCCCTTCAAATCATGCACCCAGGTGGCACCATCCTTACACAGTGCGCAACACCTCAACTGACCTTAGTGGACGAGATACAAGGTTAGAGTATACACACTCCCCAGGAAAAGCAAGAAAGGTCTCGAACAACCTGTTTAAAGCACCAGCCTTGAAGGAGATGTTTTGACCTCTAACATAACTTATAAATTTATCTTCTGCCTCTTTCACCTCGTAGGCGTTAACATAGAACTCCTTTACAATATTCTGAAAACCCTCTGAGGAGTTCTACACAACCCCCCAAATTTTTGCGGGAAATCTCATTAGCAATCTATGGATATTCTCCATCATTGAGAGAGATTCCTCTTTCCCTCACCAAACCCCTTGAAACTATAAGTTGGTTGAATTTTTGCTCATTCTCAAAAGAGCGAAAACGATAAGAATCAAAAGGAGGAGTGGTGGAGCTAAAGCCAACTTCTGCTCTCCTTTTCATTGTAGGAGCAATCCTCTTCATCTTCAAGGGAACTAGAGAGAAAAATGCAAGAACCCCCAAATTTCTTCAACCTTAGAAACTATGGGTGTGTTTCAATGGAGGCTATAGGTGGAAAATGGAAGAAGGTGAAGTAAAGGAGGAGGATTTGGGGGAGAAGGAAAATGGGACTTGGTCGAATGGTGGGAATGGGGGTGGCAACTAGGGTTTTAGGGGAATGAGGGAGCAAAAATGGGTAGAACTTATTTATAACGCGCAGGGGAACGCGCGAACGCCTTGGCGCTGGTTTTGGAGCACCTAGGTGCTGGGTGTCTGGCATACTGGACCTTGAGCGCTGGGTCTTAGTGCCTGGGCACTGGTTTTTCTTTTTTTTAAATATTTAAAAAAATTAACTTCTTTTAAAAGAAGAGAACCTAAGCGCTAGGTTTGGATGCCTGGGCGCCCAAGTGACAAAGGGGAGAGGATTCAACGCCTAGGCGTTATGTGTTAATGCCCGAGCGCTGACATGGCCGAGGGTAATGGTTCTTGCGCCTGAGCGCTGAGTTTTTAGTGCCTAAGTGCTAGGATACCCTAGAAGATTACTCTAAAACCTTCAATAATGAGATTTTCACAGTTAGAACAACTTCCTAAATGCCCAAACCATTCAAAAATAATAAATTCATCTTAGTTCCCTTTCTAAATTACTCCCTTAAACCTAAAACTCAAGCAACTTCTCTTTAATTAAACAATTCCTCTGCTAAAAAGAGACCCATTGCAATTGACAACAACTAAATCAAACACAATAAGCAAGAAAAAGGGTCTAACTTACAACATATCTAAAATTACCAAAATGAAAAGGAAATTTAACTAGCAAGCTATGCAATAAATCATCAAATTAAACGGGAATCAAACAACTATGAAGTTAATCGATACGAAAGTAAAAGGGGAAAGAATTGGACTAGACTTGGGTTACCTCTCAAGAAGCGTTTGTTTAACGTCTCTAGCTTGATATGTTCCCGTTTCAATTGGATTGAGTAAGTATGAGGGACAATATTTGTTTGTTGATGTCCCCTCCTACATAATGCTTAAGTCTCTGTCCATTGACTCAAAAACTTCTTTGAGATGAAGGCTCCATGATTTAAACAACACCAAAAGGGAAAACTTTTTTGACAATAAAAGGTCCTGACCAACGTGATTTAAGTTTTCCAGGGAAGATTTTTAGCTTTGAGTTAAAGAGTAACACAGATTAACCTGGCTCAAAGTGCCTCCACAAAATCTTTCTATCATGCCAACGTTTGGTTCTCTCCTTATAAAGACGCGCATTCTTTTATGCATTAAGGCGAAATTCATCTAGCTCATTAAGTTGGAAGAGTCTTTTCTCACTTGCTGCTTTTAATTTAAAGTTCAGATATTTCACAACCTAGAATGTCCTATGCTCTAATTCCACCGGAAGATGACACGACTTTCCATACACCAATTGATATGGCGACATGCCAATTGGTGTCTTGAATGCCGTTCTATAGGCCCATAATGCATCATCTATCTTTCTTGTCCCAATCTTTCCTTGAAGTGTTCACCATCTTTTCAAGTATTCGTTTGAGTTCTCAGTTGAACACTTCAACTTGCCCACTAGTTTGAGGATGGTAGGGTGTAGCCACCTTGTGAGATACTCCATACTTGGCTAGTACATATTCAAGTTGTTTATTGCAAAAATGGCTCCATCTGTCACTAATTAAAGCTCTTGGAACACCAAACCTTGAAAAGATCTTCTTCAACAATCCAATGACCACCTTGGCATCGTTAATAGGTGAAGGTATGGCTTTACCCACTTGGATACATAGTCTACAGCCACCAAAATATAAACGATGGAGAAAGAAGATGGGAAAGGCCTCATAAAGTCTATGCCCCAAACATCAAAAAGCTTTATTTCAAGGATGTTTAAAGGCATCTCATGTCTCTTTGAGATTGTTCCAGTCCTTTGGTATTTATCACAACTTTCATCAAATTGTCTGGCATCTTTGAAAATACTGGCCTATAAAAACCACATTGTAAAACCTTAGCCATTGTCATTTCTCTACTAAAGTGCCCTCCATAATTTGAACCATGACAATGCCACAGAATGCTATTGATTTCTTCCTCTGGCACACATCTTCTTAAAATGCCATCAGCACATCTTTTGAAAAGAAATGGTTCATCCCATATGTAGAATTGAGCATTATGTAAGAATTTCTTCCATTGTTGCCAACTCAACTCAGATGGGAGGATTCTAGCTGCTTTAAAATTAGCAAAATCAGCATACCACGTGAGACTTTGGATGGCAAAGAGATGTTCATTCGGAAATTCTTCCTTGATTGAAACCTGTTGCTCTCCTTCATCTACTTGCATGGTTATTCTGGAAAGGTGGTCAGCAACTAGGTTCTTCGTCCCTTTCTTGTCTTTGATTTCTAGATTAAATTCCTGCAACAATAAAATCCATCTAATCAAACGAGGTTTCGCTGCTTGCTTGGACAAAAGATATTTAAGAGTAGATTGTTTAGTGTAAAGTATCACTTTAAATCCAACCAAGTAAGAGCAAAAATTATCAAAAGCAAATACCACAACAAGTAATTCTTTTTCAGTGGTTGCATAGTTAAGCTGAGCATCATTTAAAACCTTACTAGCATAATAAATAACATGCATAGTTTTATTTTTTCTTTGCCATAAAATAACACCCACAGCAAAATTACTTGCATCACACATAAGTTTAAATGGAATGCTCCAATCTGGAGTTGCAATAATAGGAGCAAGCTTCTCTTTTAAAGAATTAAATGCAATTAAACAAGTATCATCAAACACAAAGGAGTATCTTTGACCAATAAGTTGCACAAAGGTTTAGAAATTTTAGAGAAGTCCTTGATGAATCTCCTGTAAAAACTAGCATGTCCGAGGAAACTACTTATTCCTTTGACATTGGTGGGGGGAAGTTTCTCAATAATTTCCACTTTGGCTCGATCCACCTCAATCCCTTTGGAGGAGATGCGATGTCCAAGAACAATGCCTTCTTGTACCATGAAATGACACTTTTCCCAATTCAGCACCTAGTTTCCTGACATCTTGCCAACACTAGAGAGAGATTAGTTAAACAAGTATCAAAAGAAGAGCCAAAAACAGAAAAATGATCCATAAAGGCTTCAATAAATTTTTCAATCATATCGGAAAAAATAAAAAGCATACACCTTTGAAATGTCGCAGATGCATCACACAGTCCAAAATGACATTCTTCTGTAAGCAAATATTCCACAAGGGCAAGTAAAAGCAATCTTCTATTGAACTTCTGGTGCTACCACAATTTGATTGTAGCCCGAACAACCATCCAAGAAACAATAGTAGGCATGCCCAGCTAGCCTCTCTAGCATTTGATCAATGAATGGTAGTGAGAAATCGTCCTTTCTAGGGGCATTGTTCAGTCTTCGATAATCAAGGCACATCCTCCAACTAGACACGATTCTTATGGGAATCAATTCATTGTTTTTATTGACAATAACTATCATCCCTCCCTTCTTTGGCACCACTTGAATCAGACTTACCCATGAGTTGTTAGAAATTGGGTAAATAATGCCTGCATCATAGAGTTTCATCACTTCCTTCCTGACCACATCTTTCATGGAAGGATTCAATCTTCTTTGTGGGTGGATCACCGCTTTATAATCATCCTTCATGAGAATATTATGCATACAAATTGTTGGGCTTATACCTTTCAAATCTCCAATGGTCCACCCGAGAGCTGATTTATGCTCTCTCAACACTCTCAAAAGTTTTTCTTCCTCTATCTTACTCAACTCCCAATTTATAATTATAGGATGAGTATTGTTTTCACCCAGGAAACCATACCTGAGAGTGGGAGGAAGGGGTTTTAGCTCAGGTTTGGGAGGATCCTCTACAACTGTGTTTTCTCTCAATCCTTCCACTTCTACACCTAATGAGGGTAAAGGTGGGAGTGCCTCTAATTGTTTTATGCAATTTTTTATCTCTGGATCATCCTCCTCAGCGCTTTCTAATGTCTTAGAGTGAACTAAAGCCATTTCAAGAGGAGATTGAGGACTAGTCTCCTCAAAGGCTTCAATGACTAAAGAGTCGATTGCATCCACCCTAAGGCAATGATCTTTTCCATGGGGTGTTTAATTGCTTCAAAGACATTGAAAGTCACTTTTTGATCCTAAACTCGCAACATTAACTCAACTTGTTGGATGTCAATTAGACCTCTACCAGTGGTCAAAAAGGGGTCTTCCCAAAATAAGAGGAAAATCAGCATCCTCTTCCATATCTAATACCACAAAATCAATAGGGAATATAAATTTGTCAACCTTCACAAACATGTCTTCGACAATTCCATATGGATGTTTAATGGATCGATCGGCTAGTTGAAGAGATATCATGGTTGGTCTAACCTTGCCAATCCCCAATTTGTGGTAGATAGATAATGGCATCAAATTGATGCTAGCCCCTAAATCATACAATGTTTTCCCAATAGTTAAATTCCCAATGGCACAAGGAATAGTAAAGCTACTGGGGTCTTTTAATTTCCGGGGTAACTTCTTTTGGATGATGGCATTGCATTCTTCAATTAACATTATTCTTTCATCTTCCTTCAATTTCCTTTTCTTGGATAATAGTTCTTTCATGAATTTGGCGTATGAAGGCATCTGCTCTAGTGCTTCTGCAAAAGGAATATTGATTTCTAATTTCTTGAAGAACTCTACATGTGGAGAAGGTTCCTAAGGTTTGTCCCAATCAAGTGCCTTCTTCTTTCCATTCTTCTCGGCTTGCTCTTCTTGTTGATCCTTCTTGCTTGAAGATTCAACTAACAAAGGGTCCTCTTGCATTTGTTCTTTTTCTGAAAGATGATCAACCTCTTCAATTTACTTTGTGGAAGGTGAGATTGCACTTCAATTGTCTTACTGCTTCCCAAGGTAATGGCCTTGCAATGTTCTTTAGATTGATGACAGTGTCACTAGGAAGAGTACAACTGCCCCATCTGTGTCCCTAGGCTTCAAATAGATGCTTCTTGGTTCTTGAAATTAGCTATTGTCTCTTACATGAAGTCAGAAGTCTGCTGCACAAAACTAGAGGTCTGCTGAGAGAGTTTCTCAAGTGCACTCTCTAGAGGTGATGGTGCCTTTTGATGAGTATACTGGTGCTCACTTTGAATGTTTTCCCCTTGATTACTCTAAAAGAAGTTCGAGTGATTCCTCCTCCCTGGATTATGAGTTGAAGTAGGGGTTATTTTGGGGTCTTGTAAAGTTTCCCATTTAGTTGACTTGCTCTTGATTTGCATGCCCCATAGCATTAGCTTCACATTCTCCATTACCATGGTTGCCACCACAAAAATCACAACTCAATATTTGAGAATTGGATTTCACTGCATTTACCTTCATGCTTTCAAGTTGCTTAGTAAGATTGGCTATTTGTTGAGAGAAGGTTTTGTTTTAAGCAAGAATAGTATCAAAAGCATCCAACTTCATTATTCCTCTTTTCACAACTGACCTCCCACTAGGCATTTGATATTCATTTGCAGCCATAGTCTCAATTAACTGATATGCTTCCTCAGGTATCTTGGTGTTCAATGATCCACTAGCTGAAGCATCTACCATTGCTCTTGTAGATGAGTTAAGACCACTATAAAAAATATGTACCTGCTGCCAATCCTCAAAAGCATGATGTGGACATCTTCTCAAGAGTTCTTTAAACCTCACCCAAGCTTCGTACAATGACTCCATGTCCATTTGTGAGAAACAAGTGATTTCATTCCTCATTTTCACATAATTTGAAGGGGAAATATCTAGCTAGAAATTTTCCAGCCAAGTCATCCCATGTGGTGATACATCTTTGAGGTTGAGCTTGAAGCCAACATTGTCCTTTATCGATTAAGGAGAAAGGGAAAAGTTGCAATCTGATTGCATCATCGTTCACTCCATTCATCTTGATAGTATCACAAATCTAGAGGAAGTTAATGATATGAGAATTTGGGTCCTCCAAGGCACTTCCCCCAAATTATCTCTGTTGAACTAGTTGCAAAAAAGCTGGCTTGATCTCGAAGTTATTGGCTTGAATAGGGGTCGCACTATACTAGTTGAGCATCTATCAACCGTAGGTGTTCTGTATTTACCCATTGTACGACGTCTAGGAGCATTATCTTTGTCACCTACGGTGTTCAAAGCAGCTTGTCGTCTTTCTTTAGCTACTCTCCTATTAGCTCCACAGGCTCTCAATTTCTGGATCAAAAAGTAGTTCTTGTTCACCTGCACCATGCATATAACAACGAAAAACTAAAATAGACATGAAAAGTAGATAGGAAAAGAAATGAATAATAAAAAGCAATGATCAAATTAGTATCCTATTAGCTAAGTGATGTTAACAAAATCACTCTCCTGCAATGGCGCTAAAAGAGATTGTGATAAGTCTACCAAATCGCAAGTAATAAGGTGATAAGTGAGTATCGTTCCCTCAGAAATTGTGTTACCAAACACCTATTCACTAATGTAAATACTATTAAAAGAGTCCATTTGGATTGAAGGAGTTCTTTAGAATGAAACCCTAAAAAACTAACACTTTGCAATTAACAACTAATAAATTCAAGAGTAAAAGAAAAAGAAATAGTGAGCAAGAGAAATAGGAGCGTAAAATCAATGATTGAAATATTAGGGTTCCGATTTCACTTTAATTTTCCAACTAGTGTTTGAATTCTAACTTAACAAAACTCAATTCATGGATTGATGGTGAAAATCCTATTATTAAACAATACTCAATTCCTTGGTTTACTAATTCTCTTCAACTATTTAAAATCAGTTAATTCCTTAACTTGACTCTAAATTGATGAAGACATGAAAGTGTAATTGATTCCCAAATAAAACCACATAACCAACATCCTCTATTCCTATACGTTGTCAATTAAGAAGTTTATCACAAGAAGCAAAATCATACATGAATTTCTCAATCCTATGCATGAACATTTATTCAATTTCTAAGTGACTAATCCATAAAAGTATTAAGCACAGTGATAAATATTTCAAATCCATGAAAAGAAACTTAGACTATGCATAAAAGAATCTAAACAAGTCTTCAATTCAAGCTACATCTCAACCCTAACTAAAAAGAGTTTAGAAACTCAGAAAAAGCCAAAGCAAAAACATAGATAAGAGCAAACTCCATCAAAGAATCAATTGGGAATAGAGAAATCTTCAATCCATTTTGCTTCCTTTCAGTCATTCCTTGTTCTTTGCTTCCAATCTTCTCTAAAACCTCTTCTCCAGCCCAAAAGTGTCCTAAAAACCCTAACTTTTTCTATTTAAAGTGTCAAAACAGAGTTAGAATGCGATGCCGGCGCCTAGGCATTGAGATTGAGCGCCTAGGCACGTGAAAAACACTGACTAAGGGCGCCTAGGAGCTGAAATTGGGCACCTGGGCGCTGGGATGGTAGAGAAATTCATCAGACATTGACTTCGTGGGTGCTAGTTGTGGGCGCCTAGGCATTGGAGAGGCATAGAGTAGCATTCTAAGAGCCTAGGCGCTATATCTGGACGCCTGGGCGCTGAGATGCCAGAGAAAACCATAAAATTTAACTAATTTGGGCACCTAGGCATTGGGTTGGGCCCCTAGGCGCTAGAACTCTAGAATTTAGCCAATTTACTTTAATTCCACATTGGTGTTTGTCCCTCCAAAGTTGATGAACTTAACCTGGGTTTAAAACAATAAAAAGAGCAACTAAAATCATCAGTAATAAGATAAACCCAAGTGCTAAAAAAGCAAGATGGAAATCAATTAAATTGTGGGAAAAACATCATCTAAAGTTGAGAAAGGGGAAGTTTTCTTTTAAAAAAGTATTCAAGAAAATAAGATATTTAGCACAAATATCACCTCTGATTTGATCCCCTTTGTTTACAAAAGTGCGAGTGTGATCCTTCACGAGTAGATTATTATCTGCACCCACCTAGTCCAAGCACAGATGAATAAAAAGCAATTAGATAGGCAGTGTATATTCTGAGATATTCTAACAGGCAGATACAATGAGAATGGACATGTCAAATCAAGAATACAGGTTTGGCCAAAAAGAGGGAGGAAGAATACAGGATTTAAAGATGACAAAGAACATGCACTGTGACTGCACACTTAGTTTCCAGTCACCTAGATACGTTCCTGTGATTTTTGTCTTGTGTATAAGCATTCCCATATGTTTGCTGTCTTTTTGGATAAAAGCTTTCAAAAGATTCATCAATATCTGATTTTTGCTTTTGTAAGAAACCTCCTATAACTAAAAAAACAATTATCCTTTCCATTTACCCCCCAGCTTCAAATCTTTAATTCTTCACCAATAGGACAATTGTCAAAAAGCTTGAACCAAAAGTACATGCATTGCATTACACTATTTTCATTCATAAATAACACAACAACCAATTAAAATAACATTACACTACGGTTCTATCTTTCCCTTGTGTCTAGGCCACTTTCCTTGATTAAAAGAAAAAGAGCAACAAGCGCAGGAGTTAAGATGATGATGAGAACCATACCAACAATCCACTCAATCAATAATATCAAACTACAGAAAGAAGAAAAAGATCATAGCAGCAATAAAAAAACAAGACCCACCCAGATTCAACAGCAGACACACAACAAAACAGAGCAAACGAATCCAACCAGAGAGATAAGCGGGTAAGAAGAAAAGCCCCAGTTTGATACAAAACTTACCTGGTATGAGAGATCTAAAAGCTTAAATCTGCTTCAATTTGATTTAGAAGGGTAAACTGGTAAAGATGGTGTAATATATGTAGCTGAAGATGGACATGAAGCTAAAATTATTGGACAAAAAATGGAGAATAGAGCAATAGAAAGATTGATTCCTTATTTGCTTATAAATTCAGTATATATTTTCTGGCCCTCACATACTCTCAGTCTCTCTGATTGTCATTATAATTCAAACAAAATTTTTAGAAACTACCAATCGTATATCACACAGTAAATTCACAAAATCTTTATAGATTAAAAAGAAATCAGGCACATAAAGCACAATTGAGAATGAAACAGATAAAAGGGAAAAAAAGAAACTATAGGATCAGTGTCATGTATAGATGAAGGAATAGGAGAACGCCACAATCTCCACATAACAACTGGGACAGGGTATCCCTCATGAAGGAGGAAATTGACAAGTCATGCATTCAGAGGTGACAAGCATTACAATACAATAACTTAAAACCAGAGTATCCAACCTACCTGCTGACCAGCCACACTACTATTGAAGCTGCTTTTATCAGATCCTGATAAATATTGAAAAGAATAATGAAAATAGCAGCCAAACTACTTAAAACAAATCAATGACCTTCATGATTCACATTTTGAACAGTGACAACTGAATCTTATGTTTCATCACACAAGCAAACTCTGAAAAATAAATTACAAATAACAATTAAATGTACAAGAGTAACATTTAGACTATAATACTAACAAATCATCTACCACAACATCCATACTCCAAACACAAATCAGGGGTATTGATGTGCAAACATCTATCCTTGACAGAAATTCAAAATATCCAGCCCCTCAACTGCCAAACCCACTATTTATCCCCAAGCTAATAAGTCAAAAGGAACACTATATTCCCTAAAATTTAAAACAACACCATGACTTTTTCGCAGCAGAGCTGCACTAGAGTTACCAAAAGAAGCAAGCGAGCCCTTTACCTTCCAGTACTGATTCAGAGAGACCAAAAAACCCTGATTCTTAAGAGACCCAGAATAGGGAACTTCAACAGTGACGGGTAACAGGTTGGCATGCATAATCAACCAAATCAAAAAGAGAGTTTGCGCCATCGCAAAGGTACTGCTCTTGAACTTGAAATAACTCAAACCCACATAAAAAACAGAGACAAATGAGGGGAAAACTAACCTTGAATCAGCTTCGATGGAGAGGTTACGCTGCTTCAGTCGGCAAGAATGGTGCGAAACTTCATATCGATGGAGAGAGGTGGGTCACAACTCATGAAAGAGAGAGGTCGGTGAGAGAGCTTCAATGGTTTTTAGGGTTTCACTTGGTCTTGGATTTGGGTTTCAGGTCACCCATCAAAGAGGTGGATATGTTGGCAATTGGATATCTAATGGATATCTTGGTTAGTCCATTAACCATCCACTAACTAAAAATGATCTAATCCATTAAATTTATTATTATAATTGGATGTATTAGATTGGATTTAATTATGGATGGATTGGATGGATGATGGATTAATGGATCCATTTGCCACCCCTAACATCATTTATGTATTCCACTAACAGAAGATGTGTGTAAATAGCACAAAAAGATTACAACTACAGTTGCTTTGTGTTGGAAATGATAACAGTAGTTAACAGGAGTTAATGTTGTTGGAAATAATAACAGTAGTTAATGTAGCATTGGAAATATTAGGATCATAGGAAATAGTTCAATTCCTATTTATTGTTCTTGTAAATATAAGATGTATTCATTCCTTTATGTATATAAATACCAGCCTGCTAAGTGCGAATCACTCAATCAATTCACAAAAATCTCTTCTCAAGTCATTGTGCATATGCCATAACTGCAACTATAGCATTTGTGCCTATTGGATATTCATCTATGCTATACGTAGTATATGCACTTGTGCATACACTGGGGAGTGGGGAGTCTAAAAATGCCCCAAAATATGCACGTTATATAACCTAAAAGGAGGAGAAAGTATAAGCAACGATATAACAGATGCAAGGGATGTAATTTGCTACAAGACCAATTATTATGGTTGTTTCTTGATTTGGTAGACCAACTACAACATACAAAGAGAATGCCATTGTTTGCTTGCTTTTCCATCTACATTATAAACAACCCTAAATGTAAAAATCTGTAGCTCAAGCAGATTTGAACACACCAAGAGACAATATACAGATTATAGGATCTGACACTGTTATATATTTGGTGGGCTTTGATTATGCTCTGACCATGGTGTAAGAATAGCAACTACGCTAAGCATTCCTGTTGGATGGAGTTCCTTGTTAGTTGCAGGAAATGAACTTTTCTTCCACAATCTCCACCAGAAGGAATTGATATATTTTTGACTGGCTGAACAAATCTTGAGGGGATGTGAACAGGTAGAGACTAGGATATGCTCCACCCATGCTCAAAGGAATATATCCACATCCAAATAATCAGGAATCTACATCACATTATTTTTAAGTCAATATCAAGGAAAGAATATATGATAATGGAAGCAAAGAAAACTTGACAAAAACAAACCGCTGCAGTAGATGGAACTTTCAATCCTCATATGTGAGCCACAACTTTCTCAACTTCATTGGAAGGTATACAACCATCTAAAAGAACAGTAAGAACTTCAGTTGGACTAGACAAAACTAGCTTTGGCAATGATTGAGTCCTTCAAATTCAAACCAAAATGCAGCAAGTATTGGTGAGGGTGAGGTCTTGTGGAGGTGGGGCAACGGTGGTGGAGAGGAAGAGTTGAAGGTGCTGCTCTAGCTAGGACTACAGGTGGAGTTGTTTATGAGCTCAGATGGGTGGGAAATTGTTTCTTCAGAGGATCAGTTACGCAGGTGACATGGGATGCCAATGGAGGCTCGAGCGCTTGTGCACTCAAGTGCTCAATAGCATTACCCTAAAAAAAGGGTGAACTACATTCTCCCTGCCTGAGGTTTGCGGAAATGACACTCAACCCCATTCTTGAGCCAATACCACAAGTTAACCCGCTCCAATTGTTCTGCTGACTAACAGGTTTCAAAAATTTATCTGGACACAGTAACCAAGGTAATTTAATGCAAACTTAACTATTGAATGTAACCAGGGCCACTATAATCAGAGTTAGGATACCTACTTCATAGCTCTAGCCTTTATTAACCCCTTAATATGTAATTTTGGCTTTAAAGGCAGAAAGCTGAAACTTGCGAGAGCTGAAGAGTTAAAATCGAATTAACTTCGGGGGTACTCGTGAAATACATTAGCAGACCAAGGTAATACTTTCAGCGTCAAAGTTTAACAGTAACATTAAGAAAACTATTGGGATTCAACATATCTCACTCCCTGCCCACAAAAAAATGCCACTCAAGAGCCCAAGTATAGCATTTTGCCATCAATTTTATAAAATAGTGAGCAAGACCTATAAAATGGCCATCCTAAAGAAAAATCATGATTGTCTTTGCATCTCAATTTGGATTGCCAACAGCAAAAGCTTGATGAGGCATGTCAAAAAATGCAAACAATATAAAAATAAAAAAAACTTCCTTGAAATATGGTGTTTTATATTGGCTAATAAAATTCAACAATTTTTCATTCAAACATGAACTTGCATCTCCAGCATTTCATTCTTGATTCATCTACTTAGCAATGTTTTCTGTCCTTCCAGATTACTTGATGATATATTTTTTAAAACAGAGAAGAAAAACTTAAATGACGCCATGATCTGTTATGCTTAAACTGCAATTAAGGTTAACAAAAAAAAAAAACAGTTGTTTTTAATCAAATGTGGAATCTTGTATGTAGCTTATCAGTAGAAATACTATATGAATCAACCCGAATCAAGTACAAAATATCAGAGAATTTAACTGCAGCAGAAGTTATCTAAACTCCATCTATATATATATATATATATATATATATAGGAGATTGCTTATAGTGCCTTCTTTAGAGGAATATGTATAACACAAACAAAAAGTCCCACTCTTTTATTTTTTTTTTATCTCAAATACTATTCACCTGGGAAAGGGCCTAAGCCATAAAGTTGAATCTCAGAAAGTATAGAATGACTGTCAATTTTGTTAACTGTTAGCCCTGCAGACAAGCAAAAATACAAAAATTAAATTATATAAATTACCCAAAGTCCCTGACAAATGGATTAATACAAAATTTCTGACACGAAAAAATTTCAATAGTATAGGATCACTACTCAAAAGAACACTTATCCACATCAGTGTATATGAATAGATATTCATCTGTGACTGAATACACTCAACAGTTTCCAAGAGGGATAGTGGAGATTCTGGAAAATATATCATGCTTCCAGATTTTCACCAATACCACATGTTTCATATACAAGTACAAAATCTGCCATTTTCCAGTAATTCAAATTTTGTAATTTGTGTATTACACTATTAGTTTCCATCTCAGACAAGTGAACTATATTAGTCAACATTGCTCAGCGATTACAATAAAAAGAATTTATCCAGCAAGACCAACAACAATCATCAAAAGACATAGCAGTTAGCCTACTTAATCAGTAAATTACCAAATGTCTTGTAGCATAATGATAATAGTCTCCCTTTGAATGAAGGTTATGGGGATCAAATCACAGGACTTGTGGATCAGAGTTTCATTTTTTTGTTAGGCCAACAAAGGTTCCTCCAATTCTCAATACATATCCAAAGTTCCAAACAGAAATTGCCATGTAATCAATGTAACAGTCGAGCTAATCGAATTTTAGACTTAATTTTCCTGGCTTCATTTGTAAACCCAATACTACAGAGACCATCAATAACAGCTCGCTGCGTAGCCCTTAAGGTCTGAAAGCCACATTTTAAACAAGAAACCAAAAGCTTGGAGGCAGAAAGAAACCTTCTAGCCTTGCAAAGGTTGTGCACCAAGATGGTATACGTAATAGCGTCTTTAACCTCCATTGCGTCAAATAATTTCATGGCATGATCAATCTGACCAGCTTTACCCAAGCCATCAAGCATACAGTTCAAGGCAACCAAATTAAAACCAAAGCCCAATGTGTTCATATAATTCAAATGTTGTTGAGCCCCCACAAAATTGCCAGCCTTGCACAAGCCATGAATTATAATTGTGTGGGTGTACTGATCACATTCTAAACCTGCTTTCTCTATATCATCCAATAAATTCAAGGCATCACCTAATCTTCCTTGTCTACAATAAAGATTTATTAATGTATTATAAGACACCAGATCTGGCTCAATACCATTACTCTGCATCTGCTCAATGATTTCATCAGCCTCTTTGATCCTTCCAGTCTTTATCAATGCAGCAATTACTGTGCAGTATGCAAATCCATCAAATGTATACCCTTTACTCCTCATCTCGAACAAGATCTCTAACCCTTGCTCAAACTGCCTACATTTGAAGCAGCACTTCATAACTGTAGTGTAGGTAATAGCATCTGGTTCATGACCAGATTCCCCAAACTCTTTAAGAATCCTCCTTGCCGCCCCCAATCTCCGAGCCTTGCAAAGTCCATTAATAAGCGTATTGTATGTCAACAACTGAGGAACAAATCCATGCCTCTGTAAATTCCTAAACAACATCAGAGCATTATTGATGTAACCGTTTTTACAAAGGCCATTAATCATAACGTTAAACGTAGCCGGACTCGGATGCAATTCGCCGAGTACTATATCTTGAAAAACACGATTCGCTTCATCGGGTTTTCCAACCTTGAACAAACAATTCATCAATATATTATAACTCCAGACATCAGGATATACACCTGCTTGAAGCATTTCTTCAAACAGATCAAACGACCTCGACAATAAGCATTTCCTGGAAGCACCAGAAATCAAAGAATTGTACGAAACAACATCTGGGGGTATCCCAGCTTCCCTCATTCTATAAAGAATAGAATAACCAGCATCAATGCTAACAAAACGACAATAAGCATCAATCAAAGTATTGTAAGTAACCACATCTGGAAGAACCCCTAATCTTATACCATCAATTATTACAGCTTCAGCTTTCACCAATTGCTGGGCTTTACACATTGAAGCCACGCATATGTTTAAAACTTTAGTTGATAACCTTGTAACCATAATTCAACATCCCAACGCAACGCCTAAGATAAATTTCCCATTTATTTATTTTTATTTATTTATTTCTCAACGCAACTCACGTGATACCTTACGGTGACCTCACGTGAATGAGTGAGAGCTTCCAAGCCCTTCTGCGTCTTCACTTGAACCTGCAACTGCAAACTGGCTTGTTGCACGTGCATCTGCGTGCGTGATTTGGGGATGTGAGGTTATGAGGTTGAGGTTACTGTGTGTACTGTTAGGGCTTGGGATTTTGATTTGGGGGATGATTTTGTCAAAGTGACTGAACAGACCAATGAAGAGGGTTTAAGGGACCAAGTGTACAACCCTATCATCCAATGCTCTGTCTGTGCGATAATCCCAGATGAAAGGGTTTAAGGGACCAAGGGTACAAGCTTCCAGTCTTCAACTCCAAGGGTGCTAGTGTGCAGCACTGTGCAGTGCTTCTGATGGCCCGTTAATATATAGCACATTGAAATAAACCGCTTAATGGCCAAAAAGAAATAGGCTGCTTAAAAGAAAATTTGGAGACTGGCTGCTTAAAATTTCAAAAAATGTGTTGGCGAACTCATGCCAAAGACTATGTGTGGATTAGTTATAAAAAAAATTATGTTAAAAATTAATTTATGTTTGGATATATTAATTTATAATTAATTTTAAGATAAAGAGTTTTATTTAGATTGTATAAAAAAATTATTTTTATGTATTAAATTACCAAAAAATATATAAAATGATTGAAAAAATTATTTGTTAAGGTTAAATAAATATTTTTTTCTCAAAATTTCTGAAATCAAATAATTAAAAATTTAAAATAAAAGTTATTTTTAGTTAATAAAAAATAATTTTAACTTATAATTAATTTTATACACTTTAAACATACAAGATATATTTTAGATAAAATAACTTTTAATTATAAAAAAAGTGATTATTCTAAATAAAATTAATCAAATCTAAACATGCACTAAATTTGAATGGAGTCGAGCAGATAAAAAAAAATTAAGCATGAATTTTGTTAATCCAAATCACACCTTTTATCATATTATTCAAACTGATTCCTTGAATTTGACTCATTTGACACTTAAATGGTGAAGATGCTACACAATTTCAAGTTAGTGATGACATATACTGTAACCACCCTCGTAGTAAATAGAAAAAAAAACTATACAATTAATTATATCGGCAATGAGGAACTAGATATGACTTACAAGTAACCACTAACTGTATATCTAATCCCAACCAGCATAAGTATATTGTCTTCTGTAGTCTAATTAAAAATCAATAAACCTTCACTAAGCATTACTAGATTCTAAGAGAGGAGTTATCAATTATGGAAATAAATCCTTAACCTAGACAATTCCATTCTAAGAATTTACATAGTCTAAGAGACCTTACCTTAGAACTGGCTAAAAGAAATGGTGGTTACTTATCTCGGAGACTCGGCTAGGTTTCTGCCATCCTGAAATCTGTCACCGATTTATTCTTTTATTTATACTCTTCTAGGTCCAATGTCCTGTCTTATCGGGTTTCTTGAATTTACTTGAACGATTTATCCTAGTTAAGATCTTTGCCCAAATGTCAAGGCAAGTTAAGAATCCAAATGAGGTTTATTAATAGATTTCATGCCAAGTTCACTTGAATATTCAATTCATACAATATATACTAAATTATCCAATTAGTAATATAAGTTAGCAATAACAAGCATAAGTTAACACATGACAAAGGTAGTTCCATCTTCATTTTACATGGCTTAAAAGCCTTGATTTCGTTCATGGGCATAGAGAAACATGTCTTGATATATTTACAACATTAAGCAATTTACCTAAAGTAAATTGCCTAAACAAAATTTCTATGACTTCTTGACATAAGCCCTAATTACTACTATTTACATTATGATGATCAAGTGTCAACTAAATAAAATCGGATATCCTTGATCACTTTTACATGACCACCGTCCTCCACAGAATATAACCATTCTCACTCAATTTCAATTAGTATGGTGGTAATCCCCATTTCTCTTTGATTCTGAAAAATAGTAAAATTAGGGTAAGATTATGCAATCTTAGTAGGAAACGAGCATTAAAATAAAACTTATACTTCATAAATCAAGTAATAAATTTCACAAACTTTTTCTTTCAAAGCATACTATAACAAAGATAGAGAGTGATATGAATTTCAATTTATAAAACACAAAGTATTAATCATAACTTAGAGAAGGTTTTTAAGAATCACTCATACTCAACCACTTTCAAACATAGGTCTTTCAAACCAATTCTTTCCATTCTTCCCTCCATTAAGGCTGCCTTATAAACATAAGGAATTCCCATCATCTCTCAAGATGATACATAGGCCAAAGGCCACTCCACCAACATGTCATCTAACATAGCCTTTAGTGGTGAGTCTTAGTTCATTTGGAATCAACTCAAGGTTACAAAACATTAACCTTCTTGAAATGATTCTTCCTCTCAAAACCGTGGCCATACATAACCATAAAATAGATATACAAACATGATCATTTATGTAAGACCTATTATTTACTACTCAAAAGTCTTACGTGGAATATATATATATATATATATATATATATATATTATTACATATAAAATTCGGCAGCGTTTCCTTTGTTTCTCATATGTTCCCAAACGTCATAAATAAACAGCGGATTCCAAACAATTACATATGTATATATATATATATCAACAAGAGATCTCCGATCTCATTCAAAACATTATCTCATTCAAAACATTATCTCATTCAAAATATTATCAGAGTACGTACATTATACAAGTGTATACTAGACACCATCCTGACTAAGCACACTAAAATATTAATGTAACCCGAGAACTTCAACAAAGAGGTTCATCAGTTTCATTGTCATATCTACATCAGAGTAATGTATAATACACATCATATTATAATTACATAATGGAGCTCAACTCCACCAAAATACAAGTATCATAATACAATAGAATCCTCTGTACTTAACCCGTAGAAAGTCCGGGGTGTTCTCCCCAACTGAGAAGAGGGGTGAGAACAACTTCCCAGTGAATGTGAATAAAACTTGTATATAAAGTATGCATGTAATTAGAATGCAAGCATACACACAATTCAATATATCAAGTAATATCAAACCAACATATGCAATGAGTTTATGAATGCACATGATGTTCATACCTTTTCTTCACACTTTTTCTTTCTCCACTCCTCTTGTTGTGCACTAACCCCTTCCGGTTAGGCCCTCGCAATATGCAGTATGCAATGTTTTATGTCATTCCGTTTCCATCTAACCCCGTAGGTTAGGCACCCCTCAAGTATTGTACACTAACCCCTTCCGGTTATGCTATCTCACTATGCAATGCAAGTAATAATGCACCGCTTATTATTTCATCTAACCCCTTCCGGTTAGGTAATCTCTCACATATTGTACACTAACCCCTTCCGGTTAGGCCATCTCACTATGCAATGCAATGCTTTCATATTCATATCATGCTCAATCATAATATCATAGTAACATCACATTTAATCAATACAAGAGTTAAAATACACAAGCATTATACTCAATCCTCTCAATCACTTTCACTTAGTTACACATCCCTTCATTATACTAAGTTATTATTTTAAGCCTATGTGAATCTATTCAATGAATCTCTTAGTGAATCTATTCACACAATATTGTGAATCTATTCACACATTATTGTGAATCTATTCACAATGCTATTCATGGGTCTTGTGAATCTATTCACACACTATTGTGAATCTATTCACAATGCTATTCATGGGTCTGTGAATCCATTCACAAAATGTTGTGAATCGATTCATAGCGCTATTCACGCGTTCACAGTGCTATTCACAAGTATGTGAATCTATTCACAAAATGTTGTGAATCGATTCACAGTGCTATTCACGCGTTCACAGTGCTATTCACAAGTCTGTGAATCCATTTACAAAATGTTGTGAATCGATTCACAGTGCTATTCACGCGTTCACAATGCTATTCACAAGTTTGTGAATCCATTTACAAAATATTGTGAATCGATTCACAGTCATAAAAATCAAGTTTTGATCATATACCTCTTATCTTAAACTTCCTTCATTCATCCATCCATCCATTCATTTATTCATTCATTTCATTGAACACAAGTAGCAAATCCAATCATTCTCATACATGCATACCATTGAATACAAGTAACAATCCAAACATTCAAAAACAACCTTGACACATAGAAGTTCTTATCTTCAAGACTTAAACTCACACCCTAAATAACACCATACCATATCACAAATCAACCCACACTCACCTAGCAATGATTTAGGACAAGATATCAAACCAACCAAAATCCTTATGAAAACTTCCTCTTCAACTTCCTTCAAAACAACCAAATCATACAAGAACTTTAGAATTTGTGTTCTTGATTCTCAAAGATGAACATGAGTTCTCCATTAAACTAAAACCATAGGATTGAAGAAGAGATAAAGGTGATCAATAACCATTAAATAACCTAAGCCAAAAGATGAGTAAAAACACTTACTTTGAACATTGAAAGCTTGGAAAACCTTGGCTATGGAGACCTTGATATTTTTAAGAAGATGACCATTTGATCATCCAACATGCACGGCTCCAATATAAAGAAAGGGGGGTGAAGTTGAATTGTCAACTTTGCCCTCCACTTGAATGAGAATTCACAAAATTGCCACTGATGGTGTAAAATGACCAAAATACCCTTAGTGGTTTCTAAAAATTTCCAATTTATCCCAATTCCAGAAAATTACACTAGGACTTCCATATGATTTAGTTAAGCTGGAATTAAGATTAGAATCAAAATTTAGGTATGTTACAATTTAAAACAGAATGCTTAAGCTAATTTAAATGTCATAAGCACCTAGTTAAGCATAAGAACTTCATGGTAATTAAGCAAAGTAAGCCAAGTATCATTGATAAATTCTAATACTAGTAATAAAATAGGTTATGAAAGCTATTCTTACTCCTTAATGCCTTACCAAGCCGTGACCATTTAGAACTATAGAAGATCAAGTAAGCAAATGGTTATGCAAAAACAGATTGGCTAGAATCATACTAGAAATTCTTACTAGACTAGTCTTGTTTAAAATTGGTGGTTGAAGTCAAAATTTAATGAAACTATAACAGCAACCTTTCAAGCTTGAAATCAATAAAAGAAAGGTTAGAAATATGAGAAGAACAAGCCAAGAAAGAAAATAAAATAAAACAGATTGGTTAGAATCATACTAGGAATTCTTACTAGACTAGTCTTGTTTAAAATTAGTGTTTGAAATCAAAATTTGTGAAACTGTAATAGCAACCTTTCAAGCTTGAAATCAATAAAAGAAAGGTTAGAAATATGAGAAGAACAAGCCAAGAAAGAAAAGAAAATAAAACAGATTGGTTCTTGCTTGATTGAAGGAAATGGTGAGTGAGATCATGCTTGCTTCCTACCCTTTCTTTCCTCACGTCTCCTCTCCTTCTCACGTCCCTCTCTTTCTGTTTTAGGTGCAGGAGCTGTGTGTGTGTGTGTGTGTGTGTGTGTGAGGTGTGTGTGTATTCTAGTGTATAAATAAGCCTAGGTTAGTTAAGTGGAAGGAGGCAAGGTGTTGGAACCTAATGATGGAAGATTCTTCCAACAAGATGATGGGAATATGGCAAGATTCTCTTGGCTTGCCATGGCCATGATTATGTCTTACATGCAGAATATTCTCTGCATGGTTGCCTCTTGGTAACGTGGCCAGCACCTCATGGTTTTCCAAGTGCAGAATTCTAGCATATAAACGTGTAGGTGTGCATGTGTAGGTGCTGTTTTATTTATTTAAAGTGCATAAGTTTGTGTGATGTTTCTTTATTAATTCCTAGTGTGTGTTGTGTCATTTGTGTGTGTATTTGGCTGCCATGATGCAACAAGTGTTCATGTGTAAGTGTGTGTGTGTCAACGTGTTAGTGTGTGTGTCAACGTGTTAGAGTGTGTATGTGTCAAGGTGTGTGTGTGTGTGTGTTGATGTGTCACGGTTTCATGTGCAGATTTTTGCATGAAATATTTTCATTCCTAAGTCCATGTGTCTTGCTTCTAATGTGTATATGTATCTATGTGCTAGGTGTATGATTCTTATGCTTAGTGAAGTGTCATTATGTGAACTTGTATAAATCATTTTCTTTCTTAAGTTTAATGTGTCTTAGAAATCTTAATTTGATAATCTAAGCCTTAGTTATCAATTTGCTTTTAATTGGTTCATGTCACTTGTAGAATTAAAAGTTTAGAGATAGCTTTGCTCTACTAAGTTTTAGCTATGTTATTTTGATTGAAAGTCTAACGGTAAATTAGCTTATAGAAAGTTTCTTTTTATTCTCTATATACTATTATAGTTTCTAGGCTTACCATAGACTGAGCTTTTTAAGTGTCTAGTTATCCTCCTCAAGTCACTCTAAGATTTATTTTTCTGTGTTTTGTTCTTTCACCTTTGGGGTGCAAATTAAGATGTTACACTTTCACCCTTGGGGTGCAAATTAAGATGTTACATATACCACATAGCTCCAGGTATGAAATCCACGTGAAATTCTTATTTAATATTGCTATCATGTTGATAATATTTGATTAGATTAGGTATTTTAGAGCAACCACAAATTGGACCAAATTGACAAAGAGCTATCCGGACTGTGTAGGATATTTGTTTTCAAATAATGACATATTTCAACTTCAATTTGTTTTCTTAGTGTACTATCGGATCTAACTTTGTCGTAATACCATATAATAATCTATTTATAATATATAATTTTAAGCTCACAAGCTGGATGAAAGCCACCTCAGCTAAGTTGAGCCATATTTAATCAACACGTCAGGTTTCCTTTGCAATTGCCACATCAGTGTAATATGAGCTTCCCTCATTTCCTGTCTCCAGTTGTCCTCCTCTTTTCCTTTCTCATCCCAATACTCGCCTCCCTAACTCTTCATTCTCCTTCTTCACTTCGGTTATTGAGATAAATGAACAGTGGTTTCGTCTTCTGCTGAAATGAATAAGCAAATGTTGAAACCACTGCTCATTAACTCATTGAAAGCTTTGTCTCTCTCACTCTTCTTCCCTAATTTATCTTCACCACTAATATCATAGACCCCTTTCTATCTCTCTCTCCTTTGCCATGAACGACCCACTATTGCAAAAGATCACAATTTTAAGTCCAACATCAGCTTCTCTCATCCAACACCTCCACCGTCTACGGCCTCCTCTTCGGTAACGTCACCCCCTTCAACCTATCTGACGACTCCTCTGTCGCTCCGGGATCCAACTCCCCCACCCTCCTCGCCACCATCACTGGTTTCTTCTGCTCCGGCGCCGTCAACACCTACTACGACTCCACCGGCGCCGTCCAACCCGCCTCCTCGCCAACCACTCCTTTCTTATTGGCTGGTTCTCTGGTTGCTGGAAAACCCACCCCAATCCTATTCAGGTCTGTTACCTTTTTGTTTTTTTTGAATTTTCAAAAATTATGAGATTTGAATTGCTAGATATTGTGCCCATTCTTCTACGTTGTCTTTGACTTTCGAGATCTTTGAATTTTCAACAACAACAAAACGAGAAGGATCCAGTGTGCCGCATTAATGTCATTATATTTTCATAGCTTCTGTTTCTGGGAGTGGAGTAGTGTCAAAGTTAGGTGATGTTGTTTAACTTGCCTACCAATCTGCCACCTTATTTCTACATGATCAAGTGTTACATCATTAGTATCACCCAGTTTTAGTATGAAATGATCTTAAACAATTTGAATTGTAAATTTGAAGTGCCTAATATAGTGCCCTAAATTGATATATAGATAATCATGCATAACTAAAAGACAAATGAGAAAATTAAATATTTAAGATTATGATGTCCTTTTAGTCAATTTGAACATGTATAAAATTCCCCAAGAGCTCTGTCTCATCATATAGTTCACCTTACATCTTGGAGTGGCCCATGTGTTTGGACTACTTTAGAGACTCTTTCAGAAAGCTGAGGCAGGACTTTCTTGTAGAGAAAAATAATTTCTCCCTTAATGTTGTTTTCCTCTTTCTTTTGAACCACCCACGTAATTCTCAATTTAAATTAATTATTCTTCTCTTGAAACTTTAGAATTCTTCTGAATATTATGGGGATTGCATTTCAAGTTTTAGGATTGTATAATTCTTTTGTCAATCTCATGCCTGGGTTGATATAACTCAGTCTCTGTCATTACCTTTTCTTTTTTGTCTATTCACTTTTCAAATTCCCTTTTCGCTTTTCTTTCCCCCTTTTCTGTTTTTGGTAGACTACCTTATGATAATTAATTTCTTCATTTGCAAGTTGCATTTAAGACTGGTGATTACAAACTGCAAGTCATTTTTATTGGTGGATTAACCGATGGTTTTCTTGCCACTGCGTACGTTTGATATAGTATAATTTCTTCCAAGCTATAAGTCTTTTATCTCCCATAGTTTCTCCGGATGAGAATGAGTTTAGATCTTCTGACCATTTGACTGATTATCTCTTTAATTAAATCGTGTAAGATCCAAAATTTTGATTATATGCCATAGATGTGAACAGGGGCAGATCCTAGCATGAGCAAGTGGGAAATTTTCAAGCCTATGAATACGTAATATTATGGCACCCTACGAAAAGTTTTCACGCCTATGAATATATAATATAAAAAATATTATGCTCCCAAGTATTAGAAGAAATATAAAGCCCCCCCAATACATTTGGTGCATTAACTATGTTATGGAATCTTGTGAGCTTGTGCCTAAAATCATTCAGAAGAAGATTCTTATTTATGTTGGTCTATATGATTATGGCCTTCTTCTCATCCCCTCCCATGCATCTCAAACTCTATTGATTTCTGTTTCATTCCTCACCTTTAGCTTGGTTTTCTCTGGACGCATAATGGTCTTTTATAATATATTTTGGTATAGCAAATATAGCTTTTTCTACTATAAGTTATGTATGCGATACATGTTTTGCTACTCCTCTGTCTGTGGGGCTTGGAGGAATAATCTAAAACTTTGAATTTAATTCTAAATAATAAACGTTATATTGTGTATATAACTTGAAATACCTCTTGTAACCAAAAAAAAATTTAAAAAATTTTATTTATCAACCCGCGCAACGCGCGGGTCAACATCTAGTTGTCAATAAGTTATACCTAGTCATGGTATAGCACAATGACCCTACCATAAAAATTATTGAACATTTATCTATGTAAACAATGCGATTTCTATATCTAAATAAAGATAAAAATAAATAAAAGTTCATTTAGCGCTACCGTGGTAAGATTGCCTCTCATTCATTGAAATAGCTCAAAACTTATTCTTCCTTATCCTCTCCATTTCTATCTCTTCCTTGAAACAACGGCAGTCACTTGATCACTTCCTGTATTTACAAAAAGGTCAGCTTCGCGTAACATGTATATGCATATTTTGCATTAGATTACTTTTTTCCACACATCTCTTTCTTCTTACAAAAATTTAAATTTCATTTTTTATTAAATTTATCTTTATATAAGATCATAGTAAAACCATTTATATTTATTTGAATGCAATATAAGAATTCTGTGCAAATATACAAAAACAGAATTCTTTGTAAATTATTTTCCTTTCAAATTGAATAACTCTAGCCCCACAACTTCCACTCCCACGTAAATATGATGGCTCCATAAGAAAGTGTGGTTTTTGTAAGAAGAAAATATGATGCCAGAATGGCTTTTTGAATTTTTTATTTTTTATTTGAATCACAATTGAGTAGGATCATTTTCCTAATTTTATTTCTTAAAAAGTGGAATTCTCTTATTATTTTATTTTGTATTGTATACATGTAATTATTATTATTTGTAATAGAGAAATTAGATTAAAGTAAAGAGTATTAGTGGTTTAGTGCTCATCCCACATCTAAGGAATTTTTTAGAAATGTTTAATATTATAAAAATCATCCAACAAGGAAATAATCTCGCAGGAGGGTCGTGGAGCATTATCATGTCCACTCCTTGTTCTGCCTTTGCTGTCACTCTGGATCAAGAACTAATAATCAGGTTTACTGGCTTTATAATTTCTAAGAAAAAATCCTGGGCACTTGTCCAAATTATTTGATTGAGAAGTTCTCAGATCATTTGAGATTGAGCACATGTTTGATTTAGATTAATTTTTATACAAAATTAATTTTTCAGCTAAATTTTTTGTTTTTTGGTATTAAGATCATGTGCTTTTTCTAGACACAAAATAAGCTAATCTAAAACACACAAAGAGTATTTGAGGTCATTTGGCATATTGGGGAAGAACCACAATTTATATTTATAATTAATTTTGCTCACCTTTTCTAAACCGGAATGCATCTACTGATTTGATCGGTGACTGCTTAGGCTTATAACTAGGGTTGAATCTCTAGATGACTTTAATAATCAAACTGTTCAAATCAGTAAAAATTAGCCAATTAAAAAATTAGGAAATATTAACTTATTTTCGGCTAGATAAACTGATCAAGTAAAGTCTAGAAATTCTAATACTTCTAAATTAAATCTCCACAAATATTAATAATAATCTAAAAACATGAAAAAGTTTTAAAAATATGTTTGCAGATAGAGATGCCATAGACGGTGGGAGTAAGAGATCCTACAAAGAATCTTTAGTGCTAGGGGAAACAAACATGAAAGTACGTACAACTAGGTTCAAAACCAAAGTATCTTCGAAAAAAGGATCAAACAGCCTTGGCATGCATCTCATATAATATTTTGTAATATTTCATGTTTTTTTATTGTTGAGCTTGTATCATGATTAAATTTTATATGTTGATTTATAGTGATAATAAAAAAAAATTGGGTTTATATAATTATATATAGGTGTGGATTCATTTAATACAAGTTACAATATTTAAACATTTTGTGAAATGCCCATTTATACCAATCCATTTATTTACTCCTATTAGCGTGATGATCACATGCATATAAATTTGATACTACATTTAAGATGAATTTGACATTGATAAGTATTTAATCTTATATTAATAGTTAACATTTACTCCAATTAAGTGTAAGACTTGCATATTTACATCATTCAATGACAATTTACTATACAAAAGCATTTTATTTTCATTTTCTCTTGCAAAACAACAAAATAATTACTAGTTAAAATGTCTCTCCATGCACATGCTCCTTCCTTTGGTGCAGGCTACAAGGAAAGGTGGCACTAATAACTAGATGAGCCAGCGGCATCGGAAAAAATACCGTAGAAGTGTTTGCCCAGCATGGAGCCAAAGTGGTGATCGTAGACATTGGAGATGAACTAGGTCATTTTTTGGCCCAATCCATAGGCCAATCTAACTATATTTGCACTCGTTGCGATGTCACCAATGAGGCCCATGTTAAAAATGCCATTAACATAGTGCTCAAAACCTATACAAAACTAGACATCATGTTCAACAATGCTGGCATAGCTGATACATTCAAGCCAAGATTAATTGACAATGAGAAGGCCGATTTTGAGCTTGTGCTCAATGTACATGTTATTGGTGCCTTCCTTGGCATCAAGCATGCGACACAGACCATGATTTTGGCACATGCTGGTAGCATCATCTCAATAACTAGCATTGCTTCAAACTTGGGTAGTGCTACAACACATCCCTACTGTTGTGCTTAGCCTATTGTGGTTGGCCTTACTAGAAATGTCGTTGTTAAGCTTGGCCAATTTGGTATCAGGGTGAATTGTTTGTCACCCTATGCAGTTGCCACCCTTTTGTCCACAAGAGGCCTTGGGATTACCGATAAGGAGCTTGAGAATGTGGCTAACTCATTTACTAATCTAAAGGGTGCAACCCTTAAGGCAAAGGATGTGGTGAATGCTGCACTTTATCTTGCTAGTGACGAGTCAATGTATGTGAGCGGCCACAATTTATTGATAGATAGGGGCTTTAGTATTGTTAGTTCCTCCAACCACATGTCCCAATACCCATAGTCTTGATTTTATTCTACTTTATTTGATTGTAACATTAATCATTTATATAATATTCTAGTCATATAGACTATATAAAGGGTATTGTATGAGATAGACATATAATCCTACACTGAAAGTCACATTGTAGATTGGGGATCTACATGTATTGTTATCACATCAGTCTCAATTATCAATTGATTGTCAACTAGAGAAATCACAATCCTTTCTGAAAATATGCTAGCAATTTACTAATATTAAAGAAACAAAAACAGACAAGATAATGTGAGGATCTCTTAAATTATATATGCACTGGCCAAAACATGACTAGGCCCAAATCCTTCAGGCCCAATTCGTTCCTCCTAAACCACTAGGGAGTGCTCATTGGCTAAAACAAGTCACCACAACTGGTTACAGCATGTTACCCATTAATGTTTATAAATAGGGGTTTTTCCCCTGTTAGGTGTGGACTTTTGAAACTCTAATATTCTTTATAGCTTACCTTTTTTGACTTGTTAGACATCACTCACTTAAGAGTCAAAGTGGATCAAGTCATTTAATCCATTTTCTTTCTCATTTTAGAACCTGGCCTAAGAGCTTGGATGCCATTACTTGTAGTAACAAAGAGAGTTTCCCCACATTATTTAACTGAACGAGCATGACATAAAAAAGGAAACAATATGCTCATGGGCCACTTTGGCTCCCAATATGTTCATGAACCACCTTTCCCAGAAGCCCCACACACCCTACCGCCACAATATATGACTAACCATCCTTTCTCTAATCTGATTATGAACATTCCTCCACGAGCTAGAATATGGTTCCTTCTTCCATATGTCAGATGTAGGGGCCTCTAGATTCCTAGTTCATTATAATGGGTTTCTCAAGAATCTCTTAGCAATACTACCCATAGTGTGCTCTTGAGGACCTACCCTGGATCTCTATAGGGACCTAACTAAAGCATAAGTTAATTACTTGAACGAAACATATCATGCCAAGAAGAATTTAAACCATGACTTAATTATTGGATTAGTAAGTTAATTAATTAAGTAAATCATATGAATGAGTCAATAGTCCAAAGATGTCCAGAGAAGTTAATTAAGGTCCAATTATTTCAAGATTCCAATGGGCCTTAGTTAAATCCAACTAGTCTTATTCAGGTCCAAATAAGTCCAAGATCAATTTTGAGTCCATAATCAAATTTGAGCCTATAAAATTCTGCATTGGTCCAAATTAGTTCATTCAAGTTCCTTGGGCCTCGATCTAGGTCTAGCATGGTCTTATAGTAGGATACAAGTCCAAGTGTCTCAAATGGTCTCTTTTGGGCCTCACTCAGTTTCATACAAGTTCAAGCTCATTTATCACAAAAACAACTTGTTCTCTTGGACCAACCCTTGATAAAGTTCACGGTCAACTCAAGCATCATGGGTCCAAAATCCTTTTTCTTGTGCTTGTATTGGTTTAAATCTGATCTACAATCACCTAATGGGCTAATTGGGATCAACCCAGATTTTGCCATCGATTCTCGCAACTTGAGACTTGGCTTGGCAAGTGACGGGTTCAATCCATTTCGGACCATGAGCATATCTCATAGCACATGGCCAGTTGTCTTGATGGCATATAATTTGCCTCCTTGGATGTCCATGAAGCCGAATACTATATGCTTTCTTTGTTAATCCCTAGACCACGATCACCTGGAAATGATATTGATATTTATCTACAACTACTGATAGAAGAGTTGAAGATATTATGGGAGTAAGGGGTAGAAACGTATGATGCTTCAAGAAATCAAACTTTCCAAATGCGAGCAGCTCTTTTATGGATAATTAGTGACTTCCCCGCATATGCTATGTTGTCAGATTGGAGTACCAAAGGAAAGTTGGCCTGCTCTTGTTGTAATTTTAGGACTTCATCTACCTATTTGAAACATAGTCGGAAAATGTGTTATATGATCATCGTGTTTTCCTATTGATGGAGCATCCGTGGAGATCTAACAAAAGGTCTTTCAATGGGAAAACAGAATATAGGCCTCCACCACCCTTCTTAAAGGGAGCTGATATCTTTGATAGCTTACAAAATGTTGACAATGCATTTGGGAAGAAACGAACAATTTTTTTTGAATTACCTTATTGGCAGCATAATACATCACGCCACAACCTTGATGTCATGCACATTGAGAAGAATATAGTTGATAACATAATTGGAACTCTTTTGGATATTTCTGGTAAGACAAAGGACCATGCAAATGCTCATTATAACCTAAAAGAGATGGGTATTAGAAAGAACCTTCAACCAAAAGATACAAATGATGGCAATAAAGCAAAGTTTGCAAAAGCATGCTTCTCAATGACCGCTGCAGAGAAATCAATTTTTTGTGGTGTTTTAAAAACAGCAAAGCTACCTGAAGGTAGTGCTTCTAATATTTCTCTATGTGTGCAACTTGCTAAAAGAAAAATATCTGGTTACAAGACCCATGATGCCCATTTCATGTTACATTACTTGTTACAAATACCAATCAAAAGCATACTTCCTGATCATGTTGCTATCCCATTGATCTGTCTAAGTTCTTTCTTCCGATGTTTATGTAATAAAGTTATCACACTGGAAGAGATAGATCGTTTAGAAGCAGAGATTATAGAAACACTGTGTCAAATGGAGAGGATTTTTCCTCCTAGTTTTTTTGATATAATGATTCATTTGCCTATTCATTTAGCAAACGAGGTGAGATTCGGTGGTCCAATTCAATTTCGATGGATGTATCCTCCAGAAAGATATATGTATACATTGAAGTCATATGTTCATAACAAAATTCATCCAGAAGGATCTATTGCGGAGGCATATTTGGTTGACAAGTGTTTGACCTTTTGCTCAAGATATTTACATGGAGGTGTACAAACCAGATTTATAGAAGACCTCGAAACAATGATGAATGTAGTTCAAATGAAGTGAAAACTTCCAATTTGTTCACAAGCAAAGACTGTCCTTTAGGTGGGAAAAAGGGTGATCCATTTATTCTAGATGTCAAGTCACGAAGCCAAGTCTGTGGATACATATTGAACAATTGTGATGAAGTTCAAGAATATGTTAGGTACATTGACTTGCTTGTAGTATGTCTTTATACTCAATTAATTATTAAATTATTATTTTTTTGCTAACAAATAATAATATTTTTCCATTTTAGAGAGCATGAGCATGAGGTTAATAATCAGCGACGAGGATCAAAATGGAGGAAAGCCAAAAACCATATTCAAAACTTCTCTCAATGGTTTGAAACACGTGCTATGCATGAGGATGTGCCAGATTGGATAAAAGAATTGTCTAAAGGACCAAATTCAATTGCGAAAAGATATACTGGGTATCTCATCAATGGTTATAGATTTCATACTAGGTGGCGTGATGCAAGATGAAAAATACAAAATAGTGGTGTCACATTAGTTGCATCAACTACAAGCTTTGCAAGCTCGAAGGATGAAAATCCAATTGATGCAGATCTAACTTATTATGGCAGAATAAATGATATAATTGATTTAGATTATTATGGCCATTTTAGGGTTGTGTTATTTAAGTGTGACTAGTATGAGGTTGAAGAAGATATTTATGGCCTTACATATGTCCACTTCAATAAAAGATGTTACCAGGAAGAGCGTTTTGTGCTAGCATCTCAAGCGCACCAATGCTTCTATGTCCAAGACCCATTTGATCAAAATATACATTATGTTATGAAGACAGTGCTAAGAGATTTGTTTAGCATAAGTGACCAACTTGAGTTTGATGCCCTCGAAATTTATGGAAATGAGCCATTTGATCATTCAACGGGTCCTTCTATACCCACTGATAATGGGGAAGTTGACTTAGTAAGGAATGATGTACCAGCAACCATTATTGATGTGGCTTCAGAAGTGTTTCTTGCCCAACAACATGAAGTAGAATCGGAGGAGGAGTCTGATTTTGAGGACACTTTATGAGACATTCTTTTTACATAAAAGTCTAATTTTCAATATTTGCTTATTTGGGAGTTGATGTGATAATTCCAGCTTTTGAAATTATTAGCATTGCCTTAAGCTTCTGCTGTCTTGTGTCTACCTTAATGCTTTGTTTTGAATATTATATGTTTTCTTATTACATGTTTCCTAGTTCTTAATTTGAAATGGTTGGGGAATTCACTCTCCCTTAATAAAGAAGACATATAAAGGCCTGAAGTCTTCTCTTATAAAATTTCTTTCATCCAAAATGGTAAAGATATTGACTCAACAAAGGAGAAAATAATGGTCCAAGCCGAGATAATTAAAACAAAACATTACATGTAGACTTAATATGCCTCAGATTCATCATTTTCAATAAAAAGTTTATATTTATACTAGTGTCCAAGTAATCCACATACCTTACTTTAATGAAGTACTTGGGCAACCATCTTACTTTGCAATTGTAGCCCATTCCAACAAATATATAAATTACTTAGGCAACCATCTTAATTGGTATGTATAAGAAACTGATATAAAAAATTCTTGTACCATTGGTCTTTTTGCTTCTTGCTTCAAGTGAATGCATATGTTGATTGCTTGCAAAGATATATTCAGTACTATAAGCATAATTGATGTAAACACACATCTTTTGGAGATATTTGAACACAACAAGCCTATGAAATGAAGCATTTAGGTATCAATTTATGATTTGAAGGCTTTTTGCCTTGAATGTATAAATTTGGGATAATACGTATCAAAATGTCCAATTCTTCAGTTTCCTAAATTTAAATGCTTAATGGACAAAACAAACTAATATGGTTTATTTATTTATATTTATTGTAATTGTTAATATTCTAAAGCATTAACATATAACCCTTAGGATGCTATTTATTGCCAGTGCATTTTACCCATTTTGCTGTATTGAAGCTTTGGATTTAAGAACTTTGTAAACTTCGCATTATGTGCCAGGTGCATGATTGTTGTTTCCCTGTTGATTAATAATAGGACATGGCCACGCTTGACACACACATATTTGCTTATATTTGTTATCATTTGACTTATCATGTGATTTCTCAGTGCTTTTTGCTTTTTATTTGGTTGATGCATGCAGGAGCTTGATTCATCTCTTCTGAAGAAAGATGATTGTATTAACGAATTAGAAAGTGTTGTACAAAATAAGTCTATCTTTATAACCAATGTTCCAAGTTTGATATCTAGGCTGCAAGTGGAAACAGTTCTTGTACTGGTTAAAAGAATTTAACAGCGAAGAGAGACTTGTTGTCTCACGTTCTATTGTGTTGTTATTGAAGATGTTCCTATAAGCACTAGAAACATTTTGGAGGATCTTGAACTGAATAGTGTTGTTAAAGTTCTTCGGGGTAATTGATTGGTTTTTTTATCTTTTTATTTATGTTAATCTGGTGCAGTTGATGTTGTAATGCTAGGATAGAATTGTACATTTATAATCCATATAAACCAATATGAGAATCCATATACATTTAAAGCAATAAGTCTTCAATCGATACATTCATTTTTTTAATCCAAAATATGCTATATGTCTTCTTTTTAACAATCTAGATGAAACACAATTCAAATGATATTCATGCTATCAAAATTTAGAAAATATTGAAGTTGCTTTCTAGTGCATGTTTAAACAGAAGATAAAAGTCTCATTTTGATTCATGCGTGTTTCAGAAGTTTAGAGGGAAAATAGAAAATAAAAACAAAGGGAAAGGAAAGGAAATAAATGGGAAAAATGTAAAATTCAATCAACAAAGATATACAATTGAATACTATAGAGCAATGTCACTTCTTTATTCTATAGAGCACGTGCCACTTCTTTATTCTACAGAGCACCTGAATGCCACAGCTTTAGAAAAGGAAGTCTCTGTTATTTTAGCAAGCTGTACAGAAATGCCACAATGACCATGTTTAGTCAAGATACATAGAAATTACTAATTTTAATTAGATCATACAAGGTTGAGATGAGTAAATGAAAAAAGAGCAATAGAGAAATGCTTAAAGAACTTATGGAGGCAGACCTTAGTTAAACAGATTTTTATGTAAGATAACAACGGTAACTGATCATTTTACCAATCCACAAAGAAACTACAAATAACTTGAGGTATAGCATGATTAGGACCCCCTGATTATGATATTGTTGAGCAATAGAATTTACTGGAATAGGCTTCTCAAGATAAATTAAAAGATAAATTTATTAAGGTAGGGAAGAGATGTACATGAAACCTGTACATCCTAGTGAAGTTTACGAGCATTCAGCTGCTGAGAATATACAACTTGACAATTGTACGGTAACCCAATACTTAAAATACTAATATCTTAATGCATGTCCTAACCACTTGGATTTGTGTGAATGTTCATAAGCAAATTAATATTTAATCAATGCTTAGAAATGGAAGATTAAACATACTCTTCATGGATTTATTATGCCAAGTTTTAAACCTGTTTAGGATTAGTTTTTCTTTAGCATTATAACCTTATATTTATGTTTCTATACTTTATAATGTCTGCTAAATATGCTGTAATTGTGAAAATGTCCATATGAGTTCATTTATGTTGTCCAAAAAGGCCTTTTCAGCTTGTTAAACTAAACAATATTTTCTTTTCTATCTTTTTATTCCTTTCAGTATAAAGAATGAACAAAGGATCCAATCTTAAGAAAAAGGTGTTGACCTTAAATAAGAAGGGTCGAAGTCCTATAAAGAATAAAGGTTTTGATTTCCAATATCAAGCACGATCAAGTACTGAATTGGCAAAACTATATCAAATTAAGAGAAAAAAAGATGCAAAAGAACGCAAGAAAAAAACTTTCCAAGATCAAGCATCAAAAACACAAAAAAGGAAGTACCCTATGCCTACAACATTGGATGCATGTGATGGACAGAATCGGCTAAATTCAATCCAAGATAATGATTTCACTGAAAACCAATTGCAGAATAGGCTACCAATGGGAAAAAACATAACCCAATCTATTTGGTCTTCTCGAAGGAAAGACCATAACAATTTGCCAATTACTAGAAACATGACACAAGCTGAAGGATGTAGTCAAAATCAAGACCAAAACAAGCTACTTGGGCTTGGGACCATGGCACAAACATAAACATACATTCAATAGCAGCAAAATCCTAAAAAGGTAAAGAGGAAGCCAATCTACCCAGCAATGTGCCTTGATCAATTTCTAGAAAAAGAAGGGATTCATGTGGAAGGAGAAAATGAGCCTGTTATTCAACCCATTGATGAAGATGTTGGATCGATGCCATCTCCCCCTTTTTGGAGGAAATAATGATACAGCAGAGGGTGACAATGATGAGGTTGGACATGAAGTTGGTGATAATGATTGTGCTGAACATCAAGTTATGGCCAATGACTGTGCTGAAGGTGGTATGTTTTCAACTTATTTACTTTAACTCACATGTATTTTTCTGCTCATTAGATTAAAATATTGCATGTTTACTTATTCTTCAACTATTATAACTTCTACTTATTATGTCTGGGCTATTATATCAAACTAGGTGTATTGGAGAAAAAAAAACTAGAGGAAAAACAACTTGCAAAAAAAGTCATGCAAGAAATTTGGAAGAACGAGAGGAAGTTACATTTGATAAAGGACAAGCAGTTGGACCAACTAACAAAAGAGTGTCTGACTTATGCAATTTTCTAGGCACAATTGCTAGGAATCCTAGATTCATTACCTTGCTATACACTAATTGGCAAGTTGTGCCGAGTGACAATAAAAAATGCATGTGGAATTATGTCAATGTAAGAACAATGTATTTTTTTTTAAATGCTTTTATTAAGTATTTCTTACTAAATAAAGATAAAATATATGTTTTGTTTTGCATAGTCCAAATTCATCATTCCGGAAGACGAAAAGAAATGGGTGATGGATGGTATTGGTGATGCTTGGAAGAGACACAAGAGACATATTAAGAAGATTTATTTTGACAAGTTTGATACTTTTGAAGATATGTTACATAATCGTCCCCCAGACATACCGAAAGTTCAATTCAACAAATTGATTAAGTATTGGAGTCTTCCTGCTGTCCAAGTGAGATAACAACAATATTTTTAAGTTTTTTCACAAATTACTGATCTTGATTTATATACTTTCTATCATGATTTATTCATAAATATTTCTCTTCTTATTGGAACATAGTCCATGTGCCGTATAAATTTTGAAAATAGAAAGAAACAAAAGTGGAGGCATCAAATAGGACCTGTAAATTTTGGTAGAGTATGCATGGCATTGGTATTATTCTTGGACACTTGGGTGAAAATTATAAATTTCATTTCTTTTCAAAATTTTCAATAGTAGATTCTCAATTGTTGAAAACTTTTATTTTCATTCTTATAGCGTGCCACCAAAGAGAACAATGAAGAGCCCACAAAATCTGAAATGTTTGTTGCAACTCACACAAGTAGCAAAGGGAAGGAAGTTGATTTAGAAACACAAACTGCAATTGTAAGCTTTTCAAGTATTATTGTTAATGTTATTATTAATTTTACACTTACTATTTCTTTATAACAGTCAGAACTTCTGAATTGCCAAAACTCTGGGCAAACTGATGATGATGCATTCCAAGCGGTGTTTGGGAAGAAGCAGCCCGGTCCGGTTAGGTGCTATGGAAGGTCAATTACAGCAAGTTACCTAAAAAGAGATGAAGAAATCTGCAAAATCAAGCAACAACATGCTGAGGAAGTCGTATGCTTGAAAAGTGACATTCAAGAAATGAAGAGATGCTAGGTTTACGACATCATGTAAAAGTCTTAGTGCAGCAAAACCACCCTGGATTAAGCAGTGAATATGGAGCAGCTTTACTGCGATCTAGCCAATCCACTCCACTTGATGCGAATAGTGCACGGGGTGTGACAGGCCAACATCCTCTACATCTCGGGATCTACTCATGTTCCAAACCATGGAAAGGTATCTTCTTGCATTATTTATTCTTAAATATCAATAATGCAATTGTGTAGAGGCTGTCTTTTTTTAATCTCATACATAGAGCTAATCTTGTTGATTGAGATTCTTTTGGTTTGATTTACTGATTGAGATTCTGCTTTAAAGAGTACATAACTTGTTTGATCATGGTTGTGTGAATTAAATGAATACAAGGGATATTTTGGCAACAAATTTCATCCATGTGTCAAATGAGGTTTGTCGTAGTTTTACACCTGCCTTGACAAACCTTTTTCCATACTTACTAATCAACTCCCAGTCATATGCATTGTAACAAATGCTGCAAATGATCAACCCAGATAATGTGTCAGAGGCATATGCAGAAGAGAATGAAAGCAAGTCTTAACAAAAATGAGGATAATATAAGTTGATGTACATATGTTCTTAATGTTAGACAATAATAAAGATCAACCTTTCTTCTTTTCTTTTCTTTTTTTCCGGTTGATGTACCTCTATATTGTTCGTTTTCTTTTGGCCCTTGGTAGATTTGAAGTTTAAGATACATTATCTGCCCTTGTAGGAACACGAATATTTCCCACACCACATCAGGTGGCCATTACTATGAAGAGCCAAATAGTTATCTGATCAATCAATTTGAGATACTTATGTTAGCTTTGTATTAAGCTTTATTGGATGTTTATTGTGCCCAATATTAGTATTTTAGATGAGTTTAATGTTGTTGGGCTTCATTGGGTTTTAATGTAAATATTGGATAATTTTCGGATTTTGATGCATTTTGACCTTTCTTCCTTGGTTAAGCCATAACTTGGGACTCGGTGATCCAATTGAGGTGATCTTGGTGACTTTGGAAAGCTAAGACAATACTCTACAAGTTTCATGAAGAACTCAAGAGCTAGATCGGACTTCCAAGGGTCCAAAATATCCCTGCAATGTAGAGTGGGTTTGCTGTCAGGAAAATCTGGGCAGTATGCACATATTGGACTACATAGTGAGTTATAGGCCTCCTCTTGGACTGAAACTTGGCCATTGGAAAGATAAGCCCATATCTCTAACTTCACTGAAGACTATTTAGTCAATAGTGAAATAACCAAGTGAAACACAAGAAGGAGGTTGAATTGTGTTTCTTAACCCTTTTTGATTAATTAATAAAAGATTTTCCTTTTCAATAGAAAATAGAACACAGCGAAGGATAAAGTTTAACAAGCAAAGAGCTTAGGACCAACACCACTTAGTCCTATTGGACTCTAAGGATTTTGAAAAGACTTTTAATAAAATGGTTAACACGTTCTAAAACCAAATAAAAAGATCTTTGTTAATAAACACAATGGTAAACCCCAGAGGTTAGTGAATATAATAAAGCACACTAGAAGAGAAGAGAAGCTTACACACGAGATTTATCCTGGTTCACTCTTATCAACCAAGAGCTACGTCCAGTCCCTTCAACCAGAAGGATTTTCCAACTAATCTTTTTCACGATTACAAGTATTATGCACCTCTTCAGGTAACAAGTATTTTCAACCTCTTCAGGTTCTATCTCACAAGTATTCTTTTACACACAGCCTCTTCAGGCTTACAAGGCTTAAGATGAATAATTGAAAGCAGATGAAAGCTTGAGTTTAAAAACTCACTGACAAATGAGAATTGACAATCGAGATCTCAAGGCTTTTTCTTTTTAATCCAAGAAGAAATAAAGCTTTTTAGACTATGTAGGATGCTTCGGCAAAGATCTCTCTATTTCTTCAAGTGCTTGCTTCTTCTCTTTATAAGTAAGAACAAATTGAGCAGACTTCATGGGCTAGATCGTCCAACGGAAACATTTATTACTGTTCTGAGTAACATTAAATGCATCTACTGGAAAAGTGCTGAACTTCTTCTGACGGTGACTTTTATTCTCTGAGATTTCCAATCAATGAAAACAAAATCCTGATTTGTCTAAGATTGCAGACGGTTTCTTATTTGCAGATCTTTGTAGTTGTTAGACAATGTCAAAGAAAAGTGGCTTAGTTGACTTCTTCCTCGCCGTGAGTCAAGCCGTAGTTCTTTTCTAGCATTTAATGAGGAACAGTTCTTCATTTTTGAAATTTCACTTGGACGAGAGCTTGAGCTTGAACTTTGAAAGAGTGAGTTGAGTCCGAGCTTTGGCAGACAGATCGTATTGGACGAACTAATAAAAAGTAACAGTATATGCATACAAGTATTGGACGCACCAACAAAAATATATAATACATTTATTGGACCCACGAAGAGTTATAGCATATTAGACGCACGAAGAGTTATCTTTAAGCATCGAGCAGAATGGACGCACATACAAGTAGCGATTTGTTAATACTTTTGTCGAAACACTTACTTGTTCAAACTAAATAAATATTTTTGTTATCCTCAAAACTTAACCAGGGAAAGCTACAGCTTTTAAGAATTTAGTACTTAAACCTTTTTATAAAAAATTTGGTTTCAACAATCTCCCCCTTTTTGATGATGACAAAAACTATTAATTTCGTTGAACACAGATTCTTTTTAAAACAAAATTGCTCCCCCTAAGAAAAACATTTCTAAGGGATGGACTCAAAGTCTGTTGGACGCAGAGTCGATTTGACGTAGTACACGAAATTTATTTTTACGAAACAAGTTTCAAGAGCAAGTAATATTATCTTTGTATCGAAGTTTAGTTCTTGAGAAAAGAGTTTAACAGAGACAATACCTTTGAAAAGAAATAAACCATGCAAAAAAAAAAATTTAGAGCAGATCCTTCACAGCAACACAGTGCATTAGCAGAGTATTCACAATTTCAATTAAAGCATTTATATAAGTGCAACAGAATAACCGAGACAAGGATAATGAAACAACCAGATGAGAGAAAAAAACATAGTTTCATTAAAATAAATTTGTATGTAACAAATCAAATTCCCATTATTCTCCCCCTTTGTCATCAGACAAAAAGAAAGAAAGACATCATTGTCAAAAAAATTTGGCTAAAAAAAAATAAAATCAAGAGGAAGAAGGTGGAGGAGGAGGAGGTGGCCCTTGTTGAAAAAAAGATTTGAGGAGGTCTTCAACTCTCTTGTACATTAAGTCCATTTGATTATTCACGTAGGCCTGAAAAGCTGGGGGCACTTGAGTGAGAATGTCAGCAGAAGGTTGTGGTTCCACAATAGCTAACTCAGTGATGGAAGCAGGAGGGGTCACATCCATTTGCTGCACAACGCTCAACTTCGTCTTCGAGGCAGAGGAAGGTCAACATCCCAAGGAAGAGAGGTTCTCCGGTATCCAAACATTTGATCCTGTGGATAAGGCACGCCTATGTTGTCGACGGAGGTCCGTAGACATAGCTTGGACAAGAGAAGATTGTTGGCAATGGCGAGTTCGAAGGCGGTCCAAGAAGATCATCTGCCATATAGATAGGACGAAAACACTGGAAGCTCTGACCAGGCACAGTTATAGTGTCTTCCTTATCTTCATCACTTAGTCCTGAAGAAGATGCTTGTTGCTCACACTCCCAAATGTGCTTTTCCCAGAAGGTCTTAGCCTCGTTCTCCTCAGCTTCTCCTTTAACCGAAACTTGCCACAAGAATTCAACATCAACATCAGGGGAACGTAAGCTCCCAAAATTTGGCTTAAAGATGATGGGCTTGGGAAAGGTGGCTTGGCTTCTGTACTTTTTCAAGTCTTTGTTTTTATTTAAATCCACCATTGGCAACCTTGGACAAACCCGATCCGGCTGAATCTTGATGGCAGTTGTAGAAGAGATGATCAGTGAAGGGGGTACAAATCTCAAATCCTTCAACAGAAGACTCCCCTTAATGACACTGACAAGGATGGTGTCATAAGGACTCGCAAACTGTCCCATTTCTTCCAAGGTGACAGGTTTGAAGGAGAGGTCACTAGGGAAGATGTGAACTTTTGTTGAGTAACCATCACAGCACCGAGAGCGTCTTGCTGTGAGTGAGAGAGAAGAGTCCTTGGATTCCCAAAGAGGAATAATGTGAGGAGAAACCCCCACAGAGAAAAGGTTAAGGTAAGAGGAGTTGTAGAAGGTCTTTTGAGAGAGGGAAGGTGAAGGAGATTGGAAAGGTATGATGTGAGTTTGAGAAGAAAAAGGTTCAGTGTTTAAGGGAGAGGAAGTTATTTGAGCGGTTGGGAAGGAGGTTTGTGGTTCTGGTTGAGAAGAGGGTAAAATGGAGGAAGAGGGAATGGTAGGTAGAGGTTCCTTAGGAATGGACGCAAGCTTGGAAGAGGGTTTCCTTGTGATGGGTAGCTTCGTCCGGGTTCCTTTTGGGATGCTCGCAATGGACGCAACCTTCATCCTTTTAGCGATGGGTTGGTCATCTTCAGAGTCATCGTCCATTATGAGTCTCCGCTTGGGAATGGCTTGGACGGATGGTGATTTCTTCTTTGGACTCTCAGCCTTTGAAGGAATAAGAGGCTCTTTCTGGTCCAGAAAATCTTGGACGCTTTGAAGTTTCATCCTTAGAAGATTGCTTCGTCCAAAGATTTGTTGCTCTTGGATCCGTCCAAAGATCCTCTTCTTCTCTTCAACATCTTTAGTCTCATGGGGACTAAAGATACCTTGATCTCTGAAGATCTTGGTTAAGAGAACACCATAGGAGATGGTGGTCTTCTTCCCTTTTCCTTGTACACTTCTCTTGAAGTTCTTAAAAAGCAGAGAAGGGAGATTGACCTGTTGACACAGCATCAGAGGACACAGGCAGAAGGCATGAACTGTAGAGACTGAGTCTTTGGACCCTGCCTTGTGGAGTATTGCCTTGTTCAGAAGTTGATGCAAAACTCTTGCCTTGTCATTCATCTTGGAAGCAGTTATCTTCCCCGTGGATGACTCCTTTAGTAAGGTGTCAAGAAACAAGATCGCTTCCCCAAATGCTTTTTCCCAATCAGAAGTGATGGTGGCTCCTTCCAACCAACATTGGGTGGCGTTGGAGATGGTTACCTCTGAAACCACAACGGGTTTTCCCAAAACACATCCCCTGACCTCTGTTGCAGACACGAATGCATCTTTCCAGAACATTTTCACCAATTCCGGATAAACTTCCACCGGTTCTCTGAAGTAACTATCCCAACCAGCACCGACGAGACATTCTTTGATATCTATTCCACATTCTGCTAAAATTGAAGTTTGGAACGAGTATTCAACAGATACCTCGGCTCTTTCAACATCAAGGGTCTTTCCTCCGGCCATTTCTTAGGGTTAAGGAAATTTGAAAGAGAGAGAGAAATTTGCTAAGGTTCTTTTTGCAACTGTTTTCTTTCAAGGTTTGAAGGCGTAAAAATTTGATCTTGTAAAGAAGGAAAATATTTATAGAAGAAGGTAGGTTTTTACACTGAAAGGTTTCTTGAGAGAAAACGAATCGTTTTTTTTTTATAAAAAAAACAAACACAATAAATGAGTATTAAAGGCAACTGTCACGTCCGCAGTAAAAAGTTACTTTCGTGACCTTTCAAAAACTGACTCAGCGTGGGAAATTTGAAAAGTTTCAAACAAGATAAATGCAAATGATTTATGTCTTATCAAGAAATTTACCACACTATTTATCAAGTACAAAGCATTTTGGACGCAGATCTTCAATGGACGCAAGAAATATTAATTCTTTACAAAATGCATACTTAGATGTTTTCGAATAAGAGTGAATCTATCCTCTGAGAGGGGTTTTGTGAAAATATCCGCCCATTGATGATCTGTATCCACATATTGAATATCAAACACACCTTTCTGAATATAGTCTCTTATAAAGTGATGTTTGATTTCAATGTGTTTTGCCCTTGAGTGTAGTATGGGATTTTTTGATAAGTTGATTGCAGCAGTATTATCACATAGTAAAGGAATCTTACTTTCAAAGATGTTGTAGTCTTCTAATTGATGTTTGATCCAGAGTAGTTGAGAGCAACAATTGGACGCAGAGATATATTCAGCTTCAGCTGTTGATAGAGCAATTGTGCTTTGTCTCTTGCTGGACCAAGATACTAGATTTCCTCCAATGAAGTGACATCCTCCACTTGTACTTTTCCTTTCGATTCTATCTCCAGCATAGTCAGCATCACAAAAACCAACTAATCTGTACTCATGAGATTTCTTAAATACCAAACCCAGATTAGTAGTTCCTTTCAAGTATCTGAATATTCTTTTTACAGCAATTAAGTGTGACACTCTAGGATCAGATTGAAAACGTGCACAAAGACACACACTAAACATTATATCAGGTCTGGACGCAGTGAGATATAAGAGTGATCCGATGTTTCTTCTTTTCTTTCATCGTCCAATGCTTCTTTGTTTTGGGTTGCTGATCCTTCTCCTTTGTCTTTTAAGTTTAACTCTGCAAAGGACTCATCTAGCTCTGACAAGTCATTGTCAGGCTTTTTGTCATTGAATTTAACATGAACAGATTCTTCAACAGATAGAGAGCGAGAGTTATATACTCTATACGCTTTAGATGTTTCTGAGTATCCTAGGAAAATACCAGAGTCAACTTTAGCATCAAACTTTCCTAAAGAATCCTTAGTATTCAAAATAAAACATTGACAGCCAAAAGAATGAAAGTAAGAGATGTTGGGTTTTCGTCCTTTCCACAATTCATACGGAGTCTTGTTTAAAATAGGTCTAATATATATTCTGTTTTGAATATAACACGCAGATGTTAACAACTTGACCGAAGTGTTTGGAGATTGAGTTGTCATTGAGCATTGTTCTAGCTATCTCTTGAAGAGATCTATTTTTCTTTCTACCACACCATTTTGTTGTGGTGTTCTTGGGGCGTAGAAGTTGTGATGAATACCGTTTTCTTCACGTAACAATTGGAAGCTCTCATTCTCAAATTCTCCTCCATGATCACTTCGGATTGAGTTGATACACATTCCTTTTTCATTTTGAATTCTTTTACGTAAAATAGAAAAGACTTTGAAAGACTCATCCTTGTGAGCTAGAAACATAACCCATGTCCATCTAGTATAGTCATCTACTATGACCAATCCATATTTCTTTCCATTTAGTGAAGAAGTTCTTGTAGGACCAAATAAATCAAGATGTAACAATTCTAGTGGTCTAGAGGTGGAAACGATGTTTTTGGACTCAAAAGAATTTTTGATTTGTTTCCCCTTTTGACAAGCTTCACAAAGAACATCTAATTTGTACACAAGCTTTGGTAGTCCTCTTACGAGGTTATGCTTATTTAGTTTAGAGATTAATCTCAAACTTGCATGACCAAGCTTCTTGTGCCATATCCACTGTTCTCCTTTTATGGAAACTAGACATGATACATTTTGATCTGAAAGATCTTCCAAGTCAATTTTATAAAGATTGTTTTTCCTTTTAGCAATGAAGAGTATGGATCCGTCAGAGTTTTTAACTATACATTCTCCTTGATTGAATGAAACATTAGATCCACTATCACATAATTGACTAATGCTAAGCAGATTATGTTTCAATCCTTCAACTAGAAGAACATTATCGATAGAGGGAAAAGGATGCTTACTGATCAATCAATTTGAGACACTTATGTTAGCTTTGTATTAGGCATTATTAGATGTTTATTGTGCCCAATATTAGTACTTTAGATGAGTTTAATGTTGTTGGGCTTCATTGGGCTTTAATGCAAATATTGAATAATTTTCGGATTTTGATGCATTTTGACCTTTCTTCCTTGGTTAGGTCATAACTTGGGACTCGGTGATCCAATTGAGGTGATCTTGGTGTCTTTGGAAAGCTAAGACAATGCTCTACAAGTTTCATGAAGAACTCAAGAGCTGGATCGGAATGCTAAGGGTCCAAAATTTCCCTGCAATGCAGAGTGGGTTTGCTGTCACGGAACCATCTGGGCAGTATATACATATTGGACTATATAGTGGGTTATAGGCCTCCTCTTGGGCTGAAACTTGGTCACTTGAAAGATAAGACCCATATCTCCAACTTCAATGAAGACCATTTTGTCAATAGATGTCGTTTTAGGCATGCTTCAGAAGCTACAAGTTGGTCTGAAGTTGGAAACACGTTCTTCCAACCTAACTTGAGGTAGGTGAAGTGTTTTTGGCATTTCTGGAGTTCTAAAAGTCCAAATGACATGATTCAAATTGGAGATTTTCAAGGAGACAACTGGCTACAACTTTGATGAAGACATCCAAGCCAAAATACACCGTCTAGGTGATGAATTTGAAGCCAGAAGTCGGATAAGAGTTGTTGACTAAAAGCCACCAACCATACACCAACCCACCTACCATGCACCAACCCACCAACCATGCATCAAGCTTCCATTTTTGACAAATTTCAGATTCTTATAGCTTGTATTCAGATTATGTACATGTACAAATTGGCTTCTAGGATTAGTATAAATAGACCCAACCTCTTTGTATTAGAGGCATTCAATTTAGAAGTAAGTTTCAAGAAAGTTTAAGTATTTGTGAGAGTTTTCTTTCTCTTCTTCTTCATTCTCTTTGCAATTTCGTTTTTGTTCTTTAAATTCTGAGTTCTTCCTTCCCATCCATGGAAGGCTAGGCTCTCATAATCAATCCAAGGGATTAGCCATCTTGTTGTTTAATTTGGAGATCTTGTTTTGCTTGTTCATATTGCTTAATTGTTATTCAAGTTTCTCTTCTTCCTCTTTTGATTCTTATCTAGATTAAATTGCTTAATTTGATTTAGATGTTGATGTGGTAGTAGCTTTATTATCATGTATTCAAAGAGGATCACAAAGATTAAACAATATATTAAAACTTTTTGATAGATTGTTTAGCTTGGTTAAATTCTAGATCTTAAGTTAATCTATGTTGGATGGTGCTTACTTTATCTAACCTTGGTTAATCAAATCCTAGATGCTTATCTAGTAAAGAATTCTTGGATCATGTTAAGGCTTCTTGATGTGATCTAAGGCCAAGAACATGGTTAGCAATTAAGTGAATTCCTTGTGATCAATGATGAGTTAAACTCAAGATCGGTAAATTTCCTTGGATTGGTTGTTTCTTTAGATTTGTTTACAACTTTGAATCTCCTACTTTTATTAATCTTGTTAATCAACAACAAACCCCCCCTTTTTAATTATCTTGATCTAATTAAATCTTTGTTTTTGGATCCTTGAGAGACGATTCGGTTCATTCTCTATACTACAAATTAGTTTGTGAACCGGTTATTTTATTTGATAGGTCTCGACAACCTCTTGTCAAATTTGGCGCCGTTGCCGGGGATCCAAGGCAACTATTTGATCATTTCAAGATCCCATCTAACTCTAACAAATGTGTTTGTTTTGTTTTTGAAGCTTTTTCAAGTGGGATTCGGCAGAATTTGGATAAAGGGCGTTGTGTCAAGAATTTTGGTTCGGGCATCTCAGATTGATCTGAATTTTGGTACACAAATGGAAAATATTATTCTGAGAAAGGCTCACTGTATACAGTGAGGTCACCCTTATTTTTGCCAAATTCCATCGTTTAGACCACTTTTTCAATTTTTTAAGAACTTTTATTATTTTGTTGGATAGCATTTTTGTGTAGATTTTATCCTGTGGTAGTTCCATAATTTTTAAAATTCATTTGATACTGTTTTTATTTTTGTTTAATTTTTTGGAGTATTTGTTTTTGGAATTTTTAGTGTTTTAGTTGTTATTGCTTTTCTAATACCTTCTTATGAACTGCATGCTGTATGACTAGATCTGATCCTGGTACCTTGCATTCATTTGATCCTGAAATTGATAGAACATTTCATACACTTCATAGAATTCATAGGACTGGTAGTAGCATTCATAGAGCTAATAGAATTACTCGGAATTGGGCTTGAACTTGACATTGCACCTAATCTTGTTGACTCTTTTAATCCTGTTGAGTGCATACATTAGTACTTCGTATGCGATCTTGAGTCCATTGATTTTACTATGGCTGACTATAATAATAGGACTCTTAAGGAATTGGTCGCACTGATGTGAATTATCAACCTTTGTGCATTCAATATCCTGAACTTAATGTTGATTTTGAGTTGAAATCGATTGATACACTTGTCGCCCAAGTTTCATGGTCTTGCGGTGAAGATCCACATAAGCATTTGAAGGAGTTCCATGTTGTCTGCTCCACCATGAAACCTCATGGAATAGCCGAAGATCACATCAAGCTAAGGGCCTTTCCTTTCTCTTTGGATGGTGTCGCTAAGGATTGGTTGTATTACTTACAACCTCGCCGCCATCACTTCTTGGAATGACATGAAAAGATTATTTCGGAGAAGTTCTTTCCTGCATCAAGAAGCTGCTGCAATAAGGAAAGATATTTGTGGCATAAGGCAAATCGGTGGTGAAACTCTCCATGAGTATTGGGAGAGATTCAAGAAATTGTGCTCAAGCCGCCCACACCATCAAATTAGTGATCAATCATGATCCAATACTTCTATGAAGGATTGATGCCAATGGAAAGGAGTATGATTGATGCTGCAAGTGGTGGAGCATTGGTAGATAAAACTCACCGCCCGTAAACTTAATTGCAAACATGGCAAAGAAATTCTCAAGAATTTGGTACTCGAATGGGTGCTGCAACCATATTAGTCAATGAAGTTAATAACTCTTCACATGATTATCAACAAAGTGTTGAACATAGATTGTATGAGATCACTTATTTGGTTAGACAAATGTCAATAGGACAACACGAACCACGTGTGCAAACCCCTGCAAGAGTTTGTAGCATATGTTCTAGTTCCTCTCATCCCTCTGATTCATGCCCCACATTGCAAGATGATTACGAGTTTCAAGACCAATGCGTGGCTGCCATTTGGTATATTTCCTGGGAAGCCACAATTCAATCAGCAACAACAAAATAAATATGATACATTCTCCAACACTTACAACCCTGGCTGTAGGGAACATCCCAATCTGAGATATTGGAATGCATCAAATCAGCTGACCACAAAACCAAGATAGACCACCATTCCAAAGGCAAGCAAGGACAAATCGGTTTCGACCACATGCTTGGACCAAGTAGACCACCATTCCAAAGAAGAAGGTCCTGTAGCCACAAAATCTGAGCCCTCATTGGAGGATTTGGTGAAACAATTGGCCACCAATAACATCCAGGTTTCAACAGAGAACTCGAAACCACCATTCGTAACTTGGAGACTCAAATTGGTCAACTTGCCACATCAATTCATGAATTAAAGTCACAAGGTTACGGCCAATTACCCTCTCAAACCACTCCAAATCCTAGAGGCAATGTTAGTGCTATAGCTTTACGCAGATGGTAAGCAAATCAATGGACCAAGGCAGCGAGATACTTCCGCATTCTACCCTTGGCCCGGAGAAACAAGATTCTACAAAGAACTTCAAGTTACGCAACTAATTCGTATGTCAGAGCAGAGTCACAGCAAATGATCCTACAACGACCAAGCGAGAAAATTGGATCAAATCAGCTGACGTAAAAATTCAAGATCTGAGAAAAGTGAGCATCCAAAAAGTCGTTCCAACATTCCTCTTCCTTTTCCCAACCGAATGATACAAATCTGAGGCATATGGTTGAAACCGACTTGGATAAAGGAAATTATGGAGACTTTTCGTAAGGTTGAGGTGAATATACCTCTCTTGGAGGCAATTAAACAAATCCCCAAGTATGCCAAGTTCTTGAAAGAGATGTGCACCCATAAGAGGAAGCTAAAGGGCACCGAAAAAGTGAGTATGGGGAGAAATGTCTCGCTTTGATTCACCCAACCTCGCCTCCCAAATGCAAGGATCCAGCACTTTTACCATCCCTTGCACCATAGGGCACCAACAGTTCACTCATGCCTTGCTAGACTTGGGAGCCTCCATCAATGTAATGCCAAAGTCGCTTACACTTCCTTGCATATGGGAGAGCTAAAGCCTACCGCATTGTCATTCGATTAGCAAACCAGAACCTTTGCACAACCTGCGGGAGTGTTGGAGGGACGTTACGGTTCGGTACATAATTTAATATTCCCGGTGATTTTTATGTGTTGAATATGGAAGATGAATCGCCTCTTCCCCACCCCATTGATCTTAGGTAGGCCATTTTTGAAAAACTCGCTAAAACTAAGATTGATGTGCATGCTGGTACCCTTTCCATGGAATTTGGTGATGATATCATTCAGTTTAACATTTTTGATGCCATGAAATACCCTTTAGAGGATCATTCTGTTTTTCATTTTGATGTCATTGATTTACTGGTTGATGATATGCATGCTGATATGTTGGCAGAGTTTCCTGAAATTGTAGGATACACTGATAGCATAGCTTGTGATACTTGTTATGCATGCTTCGGACTTTTTGTTTGTAAACCCAAAGCAATGTGTGCAGCCTGTGCTGAGATTTCTACATACTTGTCATGTCTTTGTTGTTAATTCTCGACATTGATGATTACATTATTAATGGCAATGATCTTTGTTATTAATAATGTTGTCATTCATCCTGCTGCTAAGTGTGATTCTTTTGATTCCATAGGATATGACGATGTTGTTTTGCAAGATTGTGCACAGCTTGCAGGTACAGGTGCAACTGCTGAGAATTTAGCAGATTTAGTTTCGGTTCCAAAACTAGTACCGTCAGTCCAGCAACCACCCTCCATTGAACTTAAGCCCTTGCCCGAGCATTTGAAGTATGCATTCTTGGAAGAAGATGAGAAGCTCCCGGTGATAATGGCCAAACACCTCCAACCTGAGCAAGAAACCAGATTATTGGAAGTCTTGAAGCAACACAAAAGGGCAATTGGTTGGACACTTGCAGACATTCCTGGTATTAACCCCTCCACATGCATGCACAGATATTACTTGAGGAGGAAACTAAACCGGTGAGACAACCCCAGAGGAGACTCGAATCCTCTCATTCTAGATGTGGTGAAAAAGAAGTGACCAAGCTTACTGCAGTGGCATTATCTATCCCATCTCTCGACAAAGAAGTGGGTGAGCCCGGTGCAAGTAGTTCCAAAGAAATCCGGTGACTGTTGTGGCCAACCGTAAGAATGAGCTCATTCCAACCCGAGTGCAGAATAGCCGGAGAGTCTCGCATTGACTACGGACGCCTCAACCAAGCCACTCGGAAAGATCATTACCCCCTTCCGTTCATTGATCGAGATCGAACGGTTGGTACAGTAAGTCCCATTATCGCTTTTAGATGGCTACACCGGATACTTCCAAATCCACATTGCACCGGAGGATCGGAGAAGACCACATTTACTTGTCCCTTCGGCACCTTTGCTTACAGGACGGATGCCCTTCGGCCTCTGCAATGCCCCTGGTACCTTCCGGTGCATGGTGAGCATATTTTTACGATTTCTTAGAGGAGTGCATGGAGGTGTTTATGGATGACTTCACTGTCTATGGTTCTTCTTTTGATTCATGTTTAGCCTTGACCTATCTAGAGTACTGCAAAGATGCATTGAGACTAACCTTGTACTAAATTTTTGAGAAATGCCATTTTATGGTAGAACAGGTATAGTTTTAGGCCATGTAGTATCCAAGTAAGGGCATTGAGGTAGATCCCGCCAAGATTGATGTAATTACTTGTCTATCATACCCCACATGCGTGCGGGAAGTGCGTTCTTTTCTTGGTCATGCAGGTTTCTACAGCGCTTCATTGCCGACTTCAAAGAAGATTGCTCTTCCACTTTCCCGATTCTTTGCAGAAAGATGTGGAGTTCAATTTTGATGACAAGTGCAAGGCGACTTTCAACCACTTGAAGCGGTGCCTTGACTAGTACCCCTATCATCCACCCACCGACCGACATTGCCATTTGAGTTAATGTGTGATGCTTCTAACTATGCAAGAGGAAGCGAGCCTTGGCACAGAGAGTGGGGAAAGCTTCTCATGTGATATACTATGCTTCGAACTCTAGATCTTGCTCGTGCCAACTATACCACAACCGAAAAAGAACTTTTAGCCATTGTTTTTGCTTTGGATAAGTTTAGATCATATTTGCTTGGTTCTAAGGTTGTTGTGTTTTGCGATCATGCGACTCGAAGTTCCTTTTGAAGAAGCCGGATGCAAAACCCCGACTAATAAGATGGATGCTACTGCTTCCAAGAGTTTCACATAGAGATCCGTGACAAGAGTGGAGCAGAGAACCTAGTGGCAGATCATTTGAGCCGCATTGAAAGGGCTTGAGATCCCTTCCTGTACAGGACTCCTTCCCGGATGAGCGGCTTATGCACCGCAAGGTAAGAACACCTTCCCTTGGTTTCTTTGATATGGTGAATTTCTTGGTTGCTACTGAGCTTTTCCCTCACATTTCACTCGTGCACAAATTTATAAACTTAAGAGTGAATCAAAATATTATGTGTGGGATGATCCATATCTCGTGGCGATTTTGTAGTGACCAAATTATTAGGCGATGTGTGCCTAATCAAGAGTTTCATTCTTCTTAGCTTTTGTCATGCATTTGCATGTGGTGGACATTTTGGGCCTCAACGCATACCTAGGAAAGTTTTAGACTACGGTTTATATTGGCCTACCTTGTTTCATGATGCATATTTGTTCTGTAAGTCTTGTGAGCGATTAAGGTCGAGAACAGGAACATTTCTCGCAGGAATGAGATGCCCCAAAGAACCTCTCTTGTATTGTGAAATCTTTGACGTATGGGGTATTGATTTCATGGGACCTTTTCCTGTTTCCTTTGGTTATGTTTACATTTTGCTACCGTTGATTATGTATCAAAATGGGTGGAGGCTAAAGCCACTCGGACTGATGATTCCAAAGTTGTTGTGGATTTTGTTAGATCACAGAATTTATGCAGGTGTTGTATCACTAGAGCTATCATCAGTGATCAAGGCACCCATTTCTGTAACCGGAGCATGGAGGGATTGATGAGGAAATATGGCGTGTTGCATAAAGTTTCTACACCTTACCATCCCCAGACTAATGGTCAAGCCGAGGTCTCCAATAGAGAGATCAAGCGCATACTTGAAAAAACAGTCCAACCTAATCGGAAGGATTGGAGCATGAGGCTTGAGGATGCTCTTTGGGCTTACCGGACCGCTTACAAAACTCCAATCGGGATGTCTCCATATCGGATAGTCTATGGTAAGGCATGCCACTTACCAGTAGAAATTGAGCACAAAGCATATTGGGCTGTGAAGCAATGCAACATGAATTTGGCCGGAGCTGGCATAGAGCGGAAGTTGCGATTCTGAGGAATTGGAAGAGATCCGCCTAGATGACTATTAGAGCTCCAGACTCTACAATGAAAAGACCAAAGCCTTCCATTTTAAGTTTATTCTTCTAAGGAGTTTTCGATTGGGCAAAAAGTTCTCTTGTTTAATTCTCGCCTTAAGTTGATGCCTGGTAAATTAAGGTCTAGGTGGGACGGTCCGTTTGTTGTCACTAACATTTTTCCTCATGGTGCAGTGGAAATTAAGAGTGAAGCCACCAACAAAGTGTTCAAAGTTAATGGTCACCGCCTCAAAAATTTTTATGAAGGAGCTCAAGAGAACCTCGTGGAGGAAGTTCAATTGCAGGATACCCTCTACCATGATTGATCACTACTGTGTTGAAAAAAAAAAAAAAAGAAGACAAAAAAAAAAAGAAGAAAAAAAAAATAGAAAAGAAAAAGCCACGATTAATGTCAATTGCCATAGATTGAATCATTATTGGGGAGGACCCATCGCTCATGCAAAATCTTCAATCACGCTGGCTAAGGACATTAAAAGTAGCGCTTCTTGGGCGGCATCCCAAGTTTTCTAACTCTTTCCTCTTTCTAACTTTGACTTATTTGTTGTCACAGGAATCGAGACAGAAAAAACGGTGCCAAGTGAGAAAATCTATCAAAGTTTGATTTTTCTGTCTTTATTTTGTTTGTTTTTCTTTGATAGATGATTTTTCACCGGTTAAATGGCGGATAACGGTACTCGTGAAAATCTTTTCGGTCCCTTGATTACCCACAAACACCGAAATACGTACATAATTTTACTCAATTTTTTTCTCTCTCTTTCTTCTTTCTTTCGAAATGGATAATCGACTTTTAATCTCCGCAAGCAATTCCCCTCTCTCCCTCAAAATGCTTTAACTAACATTTATTGTGCAAGGTTTGAGAGATTAAGGATGCTTATGCACAAAGGCATCCCTGCGGATATACGCTGGTTGATCGAAGCAAAGGTCCGACTCAGAGGTGAATTTTCTGACGCTCTTGTTTCATATATGCCAGGGCTAGGAAAAAGTTCATATGCAAAGAAGAGAAGAGCAAAAAGGTTACGGGTCTGCTATAAATGTGCAAGATGGACCTGTAACACAAAATGCAAATCAATTGGAATGACGTCTATAAACCGAGATGATAAAATTAACTTCATAAAGGATGGCATGAGTAAGGAGTCTTTAGATAACATTCTATTGACTCTTGAGACGCATCCTAGTGGAGATGTGCAGAGAGTACTTCTCGATTTATGGCCAATATTCCAAGATGAACATAAGCGTTATAGTCTCGAATCGACTCAAAAGACCCTGTTTGCCAATTTTTAAGAAAATTGGATGGAAAGCCGACCATCGGCCCATAGAGAGCTTCAAGACGTTACTGGACGTAAAACCAGAGGAAAATGTGAGCCACAATCACACCTCCTGTAAGTATTTTTTTTATTTTTTATTTTATTTTTTTTTCCTGTTTATTAAAAAAAAATTCAAAAAAAAAAAATTCAAAAAAAAAAAAATTCAAAAAAAAAAAAAAAAAATAGCCGTATTTTTTTGAAATATGCGTTGCATATTTTCAAACTTCTTCTGACACATATAGATTAGTCTTTTATCATTGTCATATAGCTATTATCATTGTTGTGCTTATTTTCAAACTTACCTGACACACGGATCTACCCCTCCTTTATAGGTGTAATTATTACCTTTGAGTTTTGATGCCTTTAAATAATGCACTTTGCTCTCTTCAGATCATTGATAAGGTGAGAGTACGAAAAAAAAAAAAAACAAAGAGAAAAAAATGGAAGTCACTTCAGTTCGTCGGATCAAGAGTGTTTGTGTCTTTTGTGGATCTAATCCTGGGAAAGATAAAGAGTTTGTAAATATTGCACACCATCTTGGTCGAGTGCTAGCTGAGAGAGAAATCCGTTTAGTTTATGGAGGAGGTAGTCTTGGGTTAATGGGTTGTGTAGCAACTGCTGCACATTTAGGAGGTGGCAAAGTCCTTGGTGTCATTCCCAGGTCCTTTATCGACCAAAGAAGCCCATTGGAAAAACCTTAGGGGATGAAGTAATAGTATTTTGCATGCACCAACGCATGAACATTATGATCGCCAATGCTGATGCCTTTATTGCCCTACCTGGTGGTTTTGAAACTTTGGAAGAACTCTTTCAAATTACATCCTGGTCACAAAGAGAACTTTCACCAAAAACCCATAGGTATATTAAATGTTAATGGTTTTTATGACAGTTTGTTTTGTTTTCTTGATCATCTTTGTAGAAAAAGGTTCATCTCACAAGCGACACGTCAAAGTCTCGTAATCGCTACAACTCCCGAACAATTGCTCGATCAACTCAATGCATTTGTACCACAACGTGATCCAAGAATGGCTCCACGGAATTGGGAACAAGGCAAGCAGACAAAAGCAAAAACTTGATTTGACTTTGTCTTTGTGAATTTTTGTTTTCTCTTATGGTTTTAGTTTTTTGTAATTTTTCTTATTTCGGGCCCGATTTGCGCTTTTACGGTAAGACCTTCTACACTCTTCCTATCTTTATTTTGACATTGGGGACAATGTCTTTAATTAGTTGGGGGGAGGGATAGTTGACATTACCATGTACATAGTTTAGTTAAAAAAAAAAAAAAAAAAAAAAATAATCTTTATTGTTACTAACTTTTTAGATTTATTATGGCATAGTAAGGAGTAGTTTTGCTCTTGAGACGCATCTTAACTTGCATTTCATAATAGGTCTTAAATCATCTTTGTTCTTGTATATATATTAAAAAAAAAAAAAAAAAAAACACACACACACACACACACAATTTTGATCTTTTCAATTGATTTTGATACAAGCATGTCTTGAACTCGAGCTTAATTGATGATAAAAGTATGCAAAACAGTTTATAGTTGAATCATTTTCATGATATACATGTGTATATGATTGTGGATATTAGGAAGAAGGCATGGTTGAATTGAGTGAATGTTCCATACCTTTGTGAGTTTTGGGCTTTTCCAAGTTTGATACTTACACTTGGTTATTTTCTTTCATGAGTGATGTCAATTATGAATTTATTTTCTAGAACTTGCATTGAATCGATTTGAGATTACATTGGTCTGTATGTTGCATGAAAATGACAGAGGCATTTTTTCTTGACTTAGCTGCTTTGGCCAAATAAACCTACCTTGCATTTATCCAATTATTAACTCCCTCTAAACCTATTTGCCTATTCTTTGTTCTTAGCTCATTACAAGCTTTGAGTGAAAAACCATGTTTTACCTTACCTTAGGGAATGGGAGAGCATTGATTTTCTTATTGGAGGAGTTCTTTTGCTTGCAATGATTTAAGTGTGGGGGAATTGGTGTGCTTAAACCAAATGCTTGGTACAAAAAAAAAAACAAAAAAACAAAAAAAAAATAAAAAAAAAAAGAAAGAAAAAAAAAACAAAAAAAAAGAATAGAAAAAGGAAGGAATGTGTGAAGAGAATGAGCATTTTATGGTTTTGGGTAAAAAATTTATTCTTTATACTTGAATTACTCCTCAATGCTCTTTTATTCTCTTTGGTTTTAACTCGCTATTATCTATATTGTTCCCTTCCTTCACCTTATAAGTTCCATTACAACCTTTTTGAAAGACCTCTTGATTTTTGCAATTTATTTGATCTAAGTAGTGGAGAATTGATGTATATGCAAGCCTATGGTAAAATACTTTCATAATTTGACTGAGTTGAGCGTAAACAGTTAACCTAAACACCTTGTGTGATTTGAGTGACACTTGTGAAGAATTTTACTCAATCAACATGCCTATTTCTCGATTAAAGCATGATTATGCTATACTTTATTCTCAATTGATTTGATTCAACTATTCTTTGTTAAGCATACTTTACTTATTAATTATGGTTTATATTTAATACAATGCTTGTATTTAAAAATTAGTTGAATTGATTAAATAAAATATTACATGTTTGTGGGTATCATCCTGGTAAACCCTCACGAGACTACAACTCGTCCACTAGGGACACCTAGGGGTTTAAAGGCTTGTGGCACAGGCTAAGTGCCATCGTGTTTTCCTACGAAAATGGATTAGATTAGGTACAATCAGTTTTTATGTTTTTAGTTTAATAATATTATGTTTCTTGTTTTTCTTTAGTTTTGTTCTTATGTGTTTTGCCCAGAGTACAAAAGCTTAAGTGTGGGGAATTTGATCAATCAATTTGAGACACTTATGTTAGCTTTGTATTAGGCATTATTAGATGTTTATTGTGCCCAATATTAGTACTTTAGATGAGTTTAATGTTGTTGGGCTTCATTGGGCTTTAATGCAAATATTGAATAATTTTCGGATTTTGATGCATTTTGACCTTTCTTCCTTGGTTAGGTCATAACTTGGGACTCGGTGATCCAATTGAGGTGATCTTGGTGTCTTTGGAAAGCTAAGACAATGCTCTACAAGTTTCATGAAGAACTCAAGAGCTGGATCGGAATGCTAAGGGTCCAAAATTTCCCTGCAATGCAGAGTGGGTTTGCTGTCACGGAACCATCTGGGCAGTATATACATATTGGACTATATAGTGGGTTATAGGCCTCCTCTTGGGCTGAAACTTGGTCACTTGAAAGATAAGACCCATATCTCCAACTTCAATGAAGACCATTTTGTCAATAGATGTCGTTTTAGGCATGCTTCAGAAGCTACAAGTTGGTCTGAAGTTGGAAACACGTTCTTCCAACCTAACTTGAGGTAGGTGAAGTGTTTTTGGCATTTCTGGAGTTCTAAAAGTCCAAATGACATGATTCAAATTGGAGATTTTCAAGGAGACAACTGGCTACAACTTTGATGAAGACATCCAAGCCAAAATACACCGTCTAGGTGATGAATTTGAAGCCAGAAGTCGGATAAGAGTTGTTGACTAAAAGCCACCAACCATACACCAACCCACCTACCATGCACCAACCCACCAACCATGCATCAAGCTTCCATTTTTGACAAATTTCAGATTCTTATAGCTTGTATTCAGATTATGTACATGTACAAATTGGCTTCTAGGATTAGTATAAATAGACCCAACCTCTTTGTATTAGAGGCATTCAATTTAGAAGTAAGTTTCAAGAAAGTTTAAGTATTTGTGAGAGTTTTCTTTCTCTTCTTCTTCATTCTCTTTGCAATTTCGTTTTTGTTCTTTAAATTCTGAGTTCTTCCTTCCCATCCATGGAAGGCTAGGCTCTCATAATCAATCCAAGGGATTAGCCATCTTGTTGTTTAATTTGGAGATCTTGTTTTGCTTGTTCATATTGCTTAATTGTTATTCAAGTTTCTCTTCTTCCTCTTTTGATTCTTATCTAGATTAAATTGCTTAATTTGATTTAGATGTTGATGTGGTAGTAGCTTTATTATCATGTATTCAAAGAGGATCACAAAGATTAAACAATATATTAAAACTTTTTGATAGATTGTTTAGCTTGGTTAAATTCTAGATCTTAAGTTAATCTATGTTGGATGGTGCTTACTTTATCTAACCTTGGTTAATCAAATCCTAGATGCTTATCTAGTAAAGAATTCTTGGATCATGTTAAGGCTTCTTGATGTGATCTAAGGCCAAGAACATGGTTAGCAATTAAGTGAATTCCTTGTGATCAATGATGAGTTAAACTCAAGATCGGTAAATTTCCTTGGATTGGTTGTTTCTTTAGATTTGTTTACAACTTTGAATCTCCTACTTTTATTAATCTTGTTAATCAACAACAAAACCCCCCCTTTTTTAATTATCTTGATCTAATTAAATCTTTGTTTTTGGATCCTTGAGAGACGATTCGGTTCATTCTCTATACTACAAATTAGTTTGTGAACCGGTTATTTTATTTGATAGGTCTCGACAACCTCTTGTCACTTACCAATCTTACCTATTCCAACTATTTTACCTTTCTGGTTTCCTCCAAACGTGACGGAGCCTCCTGAATTAGTTTTGATGTCTTGGAACATAGACCTTTCTCCCGTCATGTGCCGTGAGCAACCACTGTCCAGGTACTATGACAGGTGTCTTTTTCTTGTTGCTAAGCACATCTGCAGGAGGAATTATCATATCCTTAGGTACCCATATCTTTTTGGGTCCTTTTTGGTTAGCTCTTGGAGATCCATAATATTTTGACCTTTTATTAAAAAGATCTATTGAGGAAGGGTAAACGTTCTTTTTACAAACATTCTTAATGGATTTAGGTTGAGTAGTAGTTTTTTGAAAAAACTGTTTATCAGTATCTTGATATCCCAATCCAGATTTGTCACGAGGGTCTCTAGAATATTTGAGTAAAATGTTTAGGTTGTTGGTGCTTTTTACAAATTTACTGAGGTCCTCCGTTAACTCTTTTACCTCATTATGAAGTTTATCAACTTCATCTGAAGTGTTGGACTCAGAAGATGTTTTCAAAAAAGCATTTTCAGTTTTTAATTTTTCACAATAAATTTCAAGTTCTTGTTTTTCTGAAAACATTTTTCCATATTCTCTAGTTAATTTTGAAAATTTTCTTTTCAAGGATTTATATTCAACCGCTAAAATAGATGAATTATTTAACAACTCATCAAATGCATTTTGAAGATCAAGATCACGCTTGTTACCTCATCTTCTTCTTCTTCTGACAAGGTGTAGCCATGAGACATAGATTTGCTTCTTCTTCTGCTTCTTCTTCATCATCAGTAGTTGAAAGATCAAGATCTTCCCAGGTGGCCATTAATCCTCTTTTCTTCTTTGGAAAGAATCTCCTTTTCTCTTTCTCCTTGTTTAGTGAAGGGCATTCCGCTTTAATGTGTCCGGGCTTCTTGCATTCATAGCATATGATTGGACTCTTGTCTTTTGTTTCTGTTCTGTCCTTTGGTGACCTTCGTCCAAAGTGCTTTCTCCGCATACCTCATTTCTTTTTCCACATTGCTTGTATCTTTCTAGAGATGAAAGATAACTCGTCATTATCAGATATATCATCTTCAGATGACTCGGCCTCGTCTGATGATTTTTCAGCTTTAAGTGCTTTGGGCCTTCGCCTTTATGAGCTTTAAGGGCAATTGATTTCCCTTTTCTTGAGCTTTCCTCTTCTTGAAGTTCCAGCTCATGAACTTTAAGAGAACCCAAGAGTTCCTCCATGGTAAGAGAAGCTAGATTCTTTGCTTCCTGTATGGCAGTAACCTTAGGTCTCCACTGTCTGGAAAGACTTCTTAGGATTTTTCTGATATGATCTTGGTTATCATAGTTCTTTCCCAGAGATCTCAAGCCATTGATTATTGTTTGGAATCGTCCAAACATTTGATCAATGTTTTCATGCTCTCCCATTTTGAAGAGCTCATACTGGTGAACCAGCATGCTTATCTTTGATTCTTTGACTTGAGATGAGCCTTCATGTGCTAAGGCCAGAGTATCCCATATCTCTTTAGCTGTTTCACAGCTATGAACTTTATCGTGCTCTGATCTGGTGATGGCACACATAAGATAATGTTTGGCTTTTGAGTTAAGCTGATGTCTGGTTCGTTGTCCTTCCGTCCATTGTGGTCGAGGGAGATCCTGTCCTTCTGCGTTGGTGGGTGTTTGATATCCATTTTGAACTAGGTCCCAGATGTCCATATTTTGGGCATCAAAAAAGGCAATCATTCTCTTCTTCCAGTAATCATAGTCGTTTCCATTGAATAGAGGTGGTCTGTTCACCGCTTGTCCTTCGTTCTCCATTAAAGGGTGTACTGGATCTTTTTCCTCTGCACTGTTAGATGCTCAACCCAAGAGGCTGAGCTCTGATACCAATTGAAATAACCAAGTGAAACACAAGAAGGGGGGTTGAATTGTGTTTCTTAACCCTTTTTTTTATTAATAAAAGATTTTCCTTTTCAATAGAAAATAGAACACAGCGAAGGATAAAGTTTAACAAGCAAAGAGCTTAGGACCAACACCACTTAGTCCTATTGGACTCTAAGGATTTTGAAAAGACTTTTAATAAAATGGTTAACACGTTCTAAAACCAAATAAAAAGATCTTTGTTAATAAACACAATGGTAAACCCCAGAGGTTAGTGAATATAATAAAGCACACTAGAAGAGAAGAGAAGCTTACACACGAGATTTATCCTGGTTCACTCTTATCAACCAAGAGCTACGTCCAGTCCCTTCAACCAGAAGGATTTTCCAACTAATCTTTTTCACGATTACAAGTATTATGCACCTCTTCAGGTAACAAGTATTTTCAACCTCTTCAGGTTCTATCTCACAAGTATTCTTTTACACACAGCCTCTTCAGGCTTACAAGGCTTAAGATGAATAATTGAAAGCAGATGAAAGCTTGAGTTTAAAAACTCACTGACAAATGAGAATTGATAATCGAGATCTCAAGGCTTTTTCTTTTTACACGTATATGGAAATCCAAGAAGAAATAAAGCTTTTTAGACTATGTAGGATGCTTCGGCAAAGATCTCTTTATTTCTTCAAGTGCTTGCTTCTTCTCTTTATAAGTAAGAACAAATTGAGCAGACTTCATGGGCTAGATCGTCCAACGGAAACATTTATTACCGTTCTGAGTAACATTAAATGCATCTACTGGAAAAGTGCTGAACTTCTTCTGACGGTGACTTTTATTCTCTTAGATTTCCAATCAATGAAAACAAAATCCTGATTTGTCTAAGATTGCAGACGGTTTCTTATTTGCAGATCTTTGTAGTTGTTAGACAATGTCAGCAAAAGTGGCTTAGTTGACTTCTTTTGTCGCCGTGAGCTGTCAGAGTTCTTTTCTAGCATTTAATGAGGAACAGTTCTTCATTTTTGAAATTTCACTTGGACGAGAGCTTGAGCTTGAACTTTGAAAGAGTGAGTTGAGTCCGAGCTTTGGCAGACAGATCGTATTGGACGAACTAATAAAAAGTAACAGTATATGCATACAAGTATTGGACGCACCAACAAAAATATATAATACATTTATTGGACCCACGAAGAGTTATAGCATATTGGACGCACGAATAGTTATCTTTAAGCATCGAGCAGAATGGACGCACATACAAGTAGCGATTTGTTAATACTTTTGTCGAAACACTTACTTGTTCAAACTAAATAAATATTTTTGTTATCCTCAAAACTTAACCAGGGAAAGCTACAGCTTTTAAGAATTTAGTACTTAAACCATTTTATAAAAAATTTGGTTTCAACAAATAGATGTCGTTTTAGGCATGATAATGAAGCTACAAGTTGGTTTGAATTTGGAAACACGTTCTGCCAACCTAGCATGAGGTAGGTTTAGTATTTTTGGCATATCTGGAGTTCTAAATGTCCAAATGGCATGATTCAAATTGCAAAATTTCAAGGAGACAACTGGCTACAACTTTCACGAAGACCTCAAAGCCAAAATGCACCGTCTAGGTGATGAAAATAAAGCTATAAGTCGGATAAGAGTTGTTGACTAAAAGCCACCAACCATACACCAACCCACCTACCATGCACCAACCCACCAACCATGCATCAAGCTTCCATTTTTGACAATTTTCATATTTTTATAACTTGTATTCAGATTATGTACATGTACAAATTGGCTTCTAGGATTAGTATAAATAGACCCAACCTCTTTGTATTAGAGGCATTCAATTTGAAGTAAGTTTGAAGAAAGTTTGAGTATTTGTGAGAGTTTTCTTTCTCTTCTTCTTCATTTTCTTTAGAATTTTGTTTTTGTTCTTTTATTTCTGAGTTCTTCCTTCCCATCCATGGAAGGCTAGGCTCTCATAATCAATCCAAGGGATTAGCCATCTTGATATTTAATTTGGAGATCTTGTTTTACTTGTTCATATTGCTTAATTGTTATTCAAGTTTCTCTTCTTCCTCTTTCGATTTTTATCTAGATTGAATTGCTTAATTTGATTTAGATGTTGATGTGGTAATAGCTTTATTATCATGTGTTCAAAGAAGATCACAAAGAATAAACAATTTATTAAAGCTTTTTGATAGATTGTTTAGCTTGGTTAAATTCTGGATCTTAAGTTAATCTATGTTTGGATGGTGCTTACTTTATCTAACATTGGTTAATTAAATCTTAGATGCTTATCTAGTAGAGGATTCTTGGATCATGTTGAGGCGTCTTGATGTGATCTAAGGCCAAGAACATGGTTAGCAATTAAGTGAATTCCTTGTGATCAATGATGAGTTAAACTCAAGATCGGTAAATTTCCTTGGATTGGGTGTTTCTTTAAATTTGTTAATTAATTTCCTTTAATTCAATTAGTGTATTATCTTTTCCAATCATCAAAACCTCCCTTTTAATTATCTTGATCTGATTAAATCTTTGTTCTTTTATTGGATCATTGAGAGACGATTCGGTTGATGCTCTATACTACAAATTAGTTTGCGAACCGGTAATTATTATTATTTGACGGGGTCTCGACAACCTCTTGTCAAATTTGGCGCCATTGCCGGGGATCCAAGGCAACTATTTGATCATTTCAAGATCCCATCTAACTCTAACAAATGTGTTTGTTTTGTTTTTGAAGCTTTTTCAAGTGGGATTCGGCTGAAATTGGATAAAGGGCATTGTGTCAAGAATTTCGGTTCGGGCATCTCTGATTGATCTGAATTTTGGTACACAAATGGAAAATATTTTTCTGAGAAAGGCTCACTATTTACAGTGAAGTCACCCTTATTTTTGCCAAATTCCATCGTTTAGACCACTTTTTCAATTTTTTAATATTTTGTATTATTTTGTTGGAAAGCATTTTTGTGTAGATTTTATCCTGTGGTGGTTCCATAATTTTTAAAATTCATTTGATACTATTTTTTATTTTATTATTATTTTTTTAGAGTATTTGTTTTAGGAATTTTTAGTGTCTTAGTTGTTATTGCTTTTCTATACCTTCCTATGAGCTGCATGCTGTATGACTAGGTCTGATCCTAGAACCTTGCATTCATTTGATCCTGAAATTGATAGAACCTTTCATACACTTCACAGAATTCATAGGACTGGTAGTAGCATTCATAAAGCTAATAGAATTACTTCTGGAATTGGACTTGAACTGACATTGCACCTAATTTGGTTGACTCTTTTAATCCTGTTGAGTCTGTTTCTGTTAGTGCTTCAGTGTCTGATACTGAGTCTGCAGATTTTACTATGGCTGATAATAATAATAGAACTTTGAAAGAACTTGTTGCACCTGATGTTGCATATCAGCCTTTGTGCATCCAATATCCTGACCTTCATGTTGATTTTGAGCTCAAATCTGGATTAATACACTTGTTGCCTAAGTTTCATGGTGCAGCGGTGAGGATCCACATAAGCACTTGAAGGAATTCCATGTTGTCTCGCTTCAACTATGAAACCTCATGGAATAGTGAAGATCACATCAAGTTGCGAGCATTTCCATTTTCACTGGATGGTGCGACCAAGGATCGGTTATATTACCTTCAACCGGCCTCTATAGCATCCTGGAATGACATGAAGGAAGCTGTTTACGGAGAAATTCTTCCCTGCCTCAAGAGTCGCTGTAATCCGAAAGGACATATGTGGCATAAGGCAGATGACTGGGGAGACATTGCATGAATACTGGGAGAGGTTCAAAAAGCTTTGTGCGAGCTGTCCTCATCACCAAATCAGTGACCAATTACTAATTCAATATTACTATGAAGGCTTGCTACCTATGGACAGAAGCATGATTGATGCTGCTAGTGGAGGTGCCCTGGTGGACAAAACTCCTATGCTGCTAGGGATTTAATTGCCAATATGGCTGCCAACGCCCAACAGTTTGGCACTAGGGTCATTTCCTCAACCAGAGGAGTCAATGAGGTTCATGTTTCCCATGCTGACCAACAGAGGATGGAGCACCGAATTGATGAGTTAACCTCCTTGGTGAGGCAATTAGCCATGGGACAACATCAAACACCTGTGGCTGCAAGAGTTTGTAGCATATGTTCTAGTTCCTCTCATCCCACAAATGCGTGCCCCACATTACAAGATGATTCTGAGTTTCAAGACCAATCTGTGGCTGCAGCTGGTATATTTCCTAGGAAGTCACAATTCCATCAGCAGCAACAACAGAAATATGATCCATTCTCCAACACTTACAACCCTGGCTGGAGGGACCATCCCAATCTGAGATATGGGAATGCATCAAATCAGCAGCCACCAAACCAGTATAGACCACCATTCCAGCAGCAAGCAAGGACAAATCAGTTTCAGCCACATGCTGGACCAAGTAGACCACCATACCAGCAGCAAGGTCCTGTAGCTACAAAATCTGAGCCCTCATTGGAGGATTTGGTGAAACAGTCGGCCACACATAACATCCAGTTTCAACAGAGAACTGAAACCACCATTCAGAACTTGGAGACTCAAATTGGCCAACTTGCCACATCTATTCATGAATTAAAGTCACAAGGTTCTGGCCAATTACCCTCTCAAACCACTCCAAACCCTAGAGGCAATGTTAGTGCTATAGCTTTGCGCAGTGGTAGGCAAATCAATGGACCAGTACAACAGATAATTCCAGATTCTACCATTGACCTAGAAAAACAAGATGCTGTAGCAGATTCAGCAGCAAATAATCCTACAACATCCAAGCAGAAAGCCAGATCAAACCAGCAGTTGACAGAAAATTCAGTAAAGCAGAAAAGTGAACATCCACAAAAGTCAGCTTGCAACATTCCTCTTCCTTTTCCAAACCGAATGATACAGTCGAGGCATATGGTTGAAACTGACTTGGATAAGGAAATTATGGAGACTTTTCAGAAGGTTGAGGTGAATATACCTCTCTTGGAGGCAATTAAACAAATCCCCAAGTATGCCAAGTTCTTGAAAGAGATGTGCACCCATAAGAGGAAGCTAAAGGGCACTGAAAAAGTGAGTATGGGGAGAAATGTCTCTACTTTGATTCAGCCCAACCTGCCTCCCAAATGCAAAGACCCAAGCACTTTTACCATCCCTTGCACCATAGGGCACCAATAGTTCACTCATGCCTTGCTAGACTTGGGAGCCTCCATCAATGTAATGCCAAAGTCAGTTTATACTTCCTTGCATATGGGAGAGCTAAAATCCACCGGCATTGTCATTCAGTTCGCAAACCGAAGCACTGCTCAACCTGCAGGAGTGTTGGAAGACGTTCTGGTTCGGGTAAATAATTTAATATTCCCAGCTGACTTTTATGTGTTGAATATAGAAGATGAATCTGCCTCTTCCCCACCCCCATTGATCTTAGGTAGGCCATTTTTGAAAATTGCTAAAACTAAGATTGATGTGCGTGCTGGTACCATTTCCATGGAATTTGGTGATGATATCATTCAGTTTAACATTTTTGATGCCATGAAATATCCTTTAGAGGATCATTTTGTTTTTCATTTTGATGTCATTGATTTACTGGTTGATGATATGCATGCTGATATGTTGGCAGAGTTTCTTGAAATTGTAGGATACACTGATAGCATGGCTTGCGATACTTGTTCCGCCTGTTTCAGACTTTCTAGTTGTAAACCCAATGCAATGTGTGCAGCCTGTGCTGAGATTTCTACATACTTATCATGTGCTGTTGACATTGATGACTCTGTTTCTGTTATTAATGGCAATGATGTTGTTATTAATGATGTTGTCATTCATCCTGCTGCTAAGTGTGATTCTTTTGATTCCATAGGATATGATGATGTTGTTTTGCAAGATTGTGCACGACTTGCGGTGCAGTGCAATCGCCGAGAATTTAGCCGATTTAGTTTCGGCCCAAGACTAGTACCGTCGACCCAAAGAACCACCCTCCATTGAACTTAAGCCCCTGCCCGAACATTTGAAGTATGCATTCTTGGAGGAGGATGAGAAGCTCCCGGTGATAGTGGCCAAACACCTCCAACCTGAGCAAGAAACCAGATTATTGGAAGTCTTGAAGCAACACAAAATGGCAATTGGTTGGACACTTGCAGACATCCCTGGTATCAACCCCTCCACATGCATGCACAGGATATTACTTGAGGAGGAAACTAAACCAGTGAGACAACCCCAGAGGAGATTGAATCCTCTCATCCTAGATGTGGTGAAAAAAGAGGTGACCAAGCTACTGCAGGCTGGCATTATCTATCCCATCTCTGACAGCAAGTGGGTAAGCCCGGTGCAAGTAGTTCCAAAGAAATTCGGAGTGACTGTTGTGGCCAACCAGAAGAATGAACTCATTCTAACCCGAGTGCATAATAGTTGGAGAGTTTGCATTGACTACAGACGTCTCAACCAAGCCACTCGGAAAGATCATTACCCTCTTCCGTTCATCGATCAGATGCTGGAACGGCTGGCTGGTAAGTCCCATTACTGCTTTTTGGATGGCTACACTGGATACTTCCAGATCCACATTGCACCAGAGGATCAGGAGAAGACCACATTTACCTGTCCCTTCGGCACCTTTGCTTACAGACGGATGCCCTTTGGCCTCTGCAATGCCCCTGGTACCTTCCAAAGATGCATGGTGAGCATATTTTCTGATTTCTTAGAGGAGTGCATGGAGGTTTTTATGGATGACTTCACTGTCTATGGTTCTTCTTTTGATTCATGTTTAGCTAGCCTATCTAGAGTGCTGCAAAGATGCATTGAGACTAACCTTGTGCTTAATTTTGAGAAATGCCATTTTATGGTAGAACAGGGTATAGTTTTAGGCCATGTAGTATCCAGTAAGGGCATTGAGGTAGATCCGGCCAAGATTGATGTGATTACTTGTCTATCTTACCCCACATGCTTGCTTGAAGTGCGTTCTTTTCTTGGTCATGCAGGTTTCTACAGGCGCTTCATTGCCGACTTCAGCAAGATTGCTCTTCCACTTTCCCACTTACTGCAGAAAGATGTGGAGTTCAATTGTGATGACAAGTGCAAGGCAGCTTTCAACCACTTGAAGCAGGCCTTGACTAGTACCCCTATCATCCAGCCACCTGACTGGACATTGCCATTTGAGTTAATGTGTGATGCTTCTAACTATGCAGTAGGAGCAGTCTTGGCACAGAGAGTGGGGAGAGATTCTCATGTGATATACTATGCTTCCAGAACTCTGGATGCTGCTCAGGCCAACTATACCACAACTGAAAAAGAGCTTTTAGCCATTGTTTTTGCTTTGGATAAGTTTAGATCATATTTGCTTGGCTCTAAGGTTGTTGTTATTGATCATGCAGCACTTAAGTTTCTTTTGAAGAAGCCAGAGGCAAAGCCTCGACTAATAAGGTGGATGCTAATGCTCCAAGAGTTTCATATAGAGATCCGTGACAAGAGTGGAGCAGAAAATCTAGTGGCAGATCACTTGAGCCGCATTGAAAGGGCTTCAGATCCCTTCCCTGTACAGGACTCCTTCCCAGATGAGCAGCTTCTGCAGCTGCAAGGTAAGAACACCTCCCCTTGGTTTGCAGATATGGCTAATTTTTTGGTTGATGGTGTTCTTCCTGCATATTTTACTAGAGCTCAATATGATAAATTGAAAAGTGAGTCTAAGTACTATGTATAGGATGATCCTTATCTGTGGAAGCTTTGTAGTGACCAGATTATTAGAAGATGTGTCTCTGATCATGAGTTTCATTCTATTCTTAGCTTTTGTCATACATTTGCATGTGGTGGGTACTTTGGCTCCTAACGTACAGCTAGGAAGGTTTTGGACTCTGGATTTTATTGGCCTACCCTATTTCATGATGCATATCTGTTTTGTAAGTCTTGTGAACGAGTGCGGAGAGAAACGAGGGGACAATTTCACACAGAATGAGATGCCTCAAAGCCTATCTTTATCTTGTGAGATCTTTGATGTTTGGGGTATTGATTTCATGGACCCTTTCCATATTTCCTTTGGTTTTATTTAATTTTTGCTGGCTGTTGACTATGTATGCAAATGGGTGTAGGCAAAAGCCACTTGGACTGATGATTCCAAAGTTGTTGTGGACTTTGTTAGATCTTTTCTGCATGTTTGGAATCCCGAGGGCCATTATCAGTGATCAGGGTTCACACTTTTGTAACCGGAGAATAGAGGCTTTGATGAGAAAGTACAGTGTCTTGCACAAGGTTTCTACACCTTATCACCTCCAGACAAACGGGCAGGCCGAAGTATCAAATCGAGAGATCAAGCACATACTTGAGAAGACAGTCCAACCTAATAGGAAGGACTGGAGCCTGAGACTTGAGGATGTTCTGTGGGCTTACCGAACTGCTTATAAGACACCGATAGGGATGTCCCCGTACCAGATTGTCTTTGGGAAAGCGTGCCACCTTCCGGTGGAAATTGAGCATAAATCCTATTGGGCGGTGAAACAGTGTAACCTTGACTTGAGTCAAGCCGGATCTCAAAGGAAGCTCCAACTTCAGGAACTTGAGGAGCTTCGATTAGAGGCATATGAGAACTCCCGGATCTACAAGGAGAAGACCAAACTCCTTCATGATAAGATGTTGGTACGAAAGGAGTTCACCATTGGTCAAAAAGTTCTTCTCTACAACTCTCGCCTCAAACTTATGCCCGGTAAGCTTCGTTCTAGGTGGCTTGGTCCCTTCATTGTTATTAATGTTTTTCCTCATGGTGCAGTAGAAATTAAGAGTGAAGCCACCAATAAAGTGTTCAAAGTTAATGGTCATCGCCTCAAAAATTTTTATGAAGGAGCTCAAGAGAACCTCGTGGAGGAAGTACAACTGCAGGATGCCCTCTATCTTGATTGATCACAACTATGTTGAAAAAAAAAGAAAGAAAAGAAAAAGCCACGATTAATGTCAATTGCCAGAGATTGAATCATTATTGGGGAGGACCCATCGCTCATGCAAAATCTTCAATCACGCTGGCTGAGGACATTAAAAGTAGCGCTTCCTGGGAGGCAACCCAAGTTTTCTAACTCTTTCATCTTTCAACTTTGACTTATTTGCAATCACAGGAATCGAGACAGAAAATCGGTGCCAAGCGAGGAAATCTATCAGAGTTTGATTTTTCTGTCCTAGTTTTGTTTATTTTTCGTTGACAGATGATTTTTCACCGGTTAAATGGCGGATAACGGTACTCCGTGAAAATCTTTTTCGGTCCCTTCAGTTACCCACAAACACTGAAATTTGTATATAATTTTACTCCATTTATTTTTCTTCTTTCTTTCTTTCAAAATGGATAATCAGCTTGTCAACCTCCGCAAGCGATTCCCTTCTCTCCCTCAAAATGCTTTGACTATCATTTATTGTGCAAGGTTTGAGAGGTTAAGGATGCTTATGCACAAAGGCATCCCTGCAGATATACGCTGGATAATCGAAGCAAAGGTCCGAATCACAGGAGAATTTTCTGATGCTCTTGTTTCATATATGCCATGGCTAGGCAAAAGTTCATATGCAAAAAAGAGACGAGCAAAAAGGTTACGAGTCTGCTATAAATGTGCAAGATGGACCTGTAACACAAAATGCAGATCAATTGGAGTGGCGTCTATAAATCGACTTGATAAAATTGACTTCATTAAGGATGACATGAGTAAGGAGTCTTTAGATAACATTCTATTGACTCTTGAGACGCATCCTAGTGGAGATGTGCAGAGAGTACTTCTCGATTTATGGCCAATATTCCAAGATGAACATAAGCGTTATAGTCTTGGGAATCTGACTCAAAAATACCCTGTTTGCCAATTTTTAAGAAAATTGGATGGGAAGCCGTCCATCGGCCCATAAAGAGCATTCAAGCCGTTACTGGACGTAAAACCAGAGGAAAATGTGAGCCATAATCACACCTCCTGTAAGTATTATTATTATTTTTTATTTTTCGTTTTTCTTCTTGTTTATAAAATAAAAATTCAAAAAAAAAATCAATCAAAAAAAAAATCAAAAAAAAAAAAAAATTAGCCGTATTTTTTTTGAAATATGCCTTGCGTATTTTCAAACTTCTTCTGACACATATAGATTAGTCTTTTATCCTTGTCATATTGCTATTATTATTGCTTTGCTTCTTTTCAAACTTGCCTGACACACGGATCTACCCCTCCTTTATAGGTATAATTATTACATTTGAGTTTTGATTCTTTAAATAATGCACTTTGCTCTCTTCAGATCATTGAAAAGGTGAGAGTACACAAAAAAAAAAAATGGAAGTCACTTCAGTTCGTCGGATCAAGAGTGTTTGTGTCTTTTGTGGATCTAATCTTGGGAAAGATAAAGAGTTTGTAAATATTGCACACCATCTTGGTCGAGTGCTAGCTGAGAGAGAAATCCATTTAGTTTACGGAGGAGGTAGTCTTGAGTTAATTGGTTGTGTCGCAACTGCTGCACATTTAGGAGGTGGCAAAGTCCTTGGTGTCATTCCCAGTCCTTTATCTATCGGCAAGCCCATTGGAAAAACATTAGGGGATGAAGTAATGGTATTTTGCATGCACCAACGCATGAACATTATGATAGCAAATGCTGATGCCTTTATTGCCCTACTTGGTGGTTTTGGAACTTTGGAAGAGCTCTTCCAAATTACATCCTGGTCACAGCAGAACTTTCACAAAAAACCCATTAGTATATTAAATGTTAATAGTTTTTATGACAGTTTGTTTTGTTTTCTTGATCATGCTGTAGAAAAAATGTTCATCTCACAAGCGACACGTCAAAGTCTTGTAACTGCTGCAACTCCTGAACAATTGCTTGATCAACTACATGAATTTGTCCCCCAACGTCATCCAGCAATGACTCCACTGAATTGGGAACAAGGCAACAGCAGCAAAAAGCAAAAACTTGATTTGACTCTGTCCTTGTGAATTTTTGTTTTCTCTTATGGTTTTAGTTTTTTTTGTAATTTTTCTTATTTCAGGCCCGATTTGCAGTTTTCTGGTATGACCTTCTACACTCTACCTATCTTTATTTTGACATCAGGGACAATGTCTTTAATTAGTTGGGGGGAGGGATAGTTGACATTACCATGTACATAGTTTAGTTAAAAATAAAAAAATAAAAAATAAAAACTAACAAGCTAATCTTTATCATTACTAACTTATTAGATGTATGATGGCAGAGTAAGGAGCAGTTTTGCTCTTGAGACGCATCTTAACTTGCATTTCATAATAGGTCTTAAATCATCTTTGTTCTTGTATATATATTAAAAAAAAAAACACACACACACACACACACACAAAATTTTGATCTTTTCAATTGATTTTGATACAAGCATGTACTGAATCTGAGCTTAATTAATGATAAAAGTATGCAAAACAGTTTATAGTTGAATCATTTTCATGATATACATGTGTATATGATTGTGGATATTAGGAAGAAGGCATGGTTGAATTGAGTGAATGTTCCATACCTTTGTCAGTTTTGGGCTTTTCCAAGTTTGATATTTACACTTGGTTATTTTCTTTCATGAGTGATGTCAATTATGAATTTATTTTCTAGAACTTGCATTGAATCGATTTGAGATTACATTGGTCTGTATGTTGCATGAAAATGACAGAGGCATTTTTTCTTGACTTAAATTGCTTTGGCCAAATAAACCTACCTTGCATTTATCCAAATATTAACTCCCTCTGAGCCTATTTGCCTATTCTTTGTTCTTAGCTCATTACAAGCTTTAAGTGAAAAACCATGTTTTACCTTACCTTAGGGAATGGGAGAGCATTGATTTTCATATTGAAGGAGTTCTTTTGCTTGCAATGATTTAAGTGTAGGGGAATTGGTGTGCTGATACGAAATGCTTGGTACAAAAAAAAAAACAAAAACAAAAACAAAAAAAAACAAAAAAAAACAAAAAAAAAGAGAAAAAAAGAAAGAAAAATAAAAGAATAGAAAAAGGAATGAATGTGTGAAGAGAATGAGCATTTTATGGTTTTGGGTAAAAATTTTATTCTTTCTACTTGAGTTACTCCTCAATCATCTTTTATTTTCTTTAGTTTTAACCTGCTATTATCCATATTGTTCCATTCCTTCACCTTATAAGTTCCATTACAACCTTTTTGAAAGACCTCTTGATTTTTGCAATTTATTTGATCTAAGTAGTGGAGAATTGATGTATATGCAAGCCTATGGTAAAATACTTTCATAATTTGACTGAATTGAGCGCAAACAGTTAACCTAAACACCTTGTGTGATTTGAGTATCAATTGTGAGGAATTCTACTCAATTTGAACATGCCAATTGCTAATTAAAGCATGATTATGCTATACTTTATTCTCAATTGGTTTGATTCAACTATTCTTTGTTAAGCATACTTGACTTATTAATTATGGTTTATATTTGATACAATACTTGTATTTAAAAATTAGTTGAATTGATTAAATAAAATATTACATGTTTGTGGGTATCATCCTGGTAAACCCTCACGAGACTATAACTCGTCCACTAGGGACACCTAGGGGTTTAAAGGCTTGTGGCACATGCTAAGTGCCATCGTGTTTTCCTACGAAAATGGATTAGATTAGGTATAATCAGTTTTTTTATGTTTTTAGTTTAATAATATGATGTTTCTTGTTTTTCTTTAGTTTTGTTCTTATGTGTTTTGCCCAGGAGTGCAAAAGCTTAAGTGTGGGGGAATTTGATCAATCAATTTGAGATACTTATGTTAGCTTTGTATTAGGCTTTATTAGATGTTTATTGTGCCCAATATTAGTATTTTAGATGAGTTTAATGTTGTTGAGCTTCATTGGGTTTTAATGTAAATATTGGATAATTTTTGGATTTTGATGTATTTTGACCTTTCTTCCTTGGTTAGGCCATAACTTGGGACTCGGTGATCCAATTGAGGCGATCTTGGTGTCTTTGGAAAGCTAAGACAATACTCTACAAGTTTCATGAAGAACTCAAGAGCTGAATCGGACTTCTAAGGGTCCAAAACATCCCTGCACTGTAGAGTGGGTTTGCTGTCAGGAAAATCTTGGCAGTATGCACATATTGGACTACATAGTGAGTTATAGGCCTCCTCTTGGGCTGAAACTTGGCCATTGGAAAGATAAGACCCATATCTCCAACTTTACTGAAGACCATTTAGTCAATAGATGTCGTTTTAGGCATGATAATGAAGCTACAAGTTGGTTTGAATTTGGAAACATGTTCTGCCAACCTAACTTGAGGTAGGTTCAGTGTTTTTGGCATATCTGGAGTTCTAAATGTCCAAATGGCATGATTCAAATTGTAAAATTTCAAGGAGACAACTGGCTACAACTTTCACGAAGACCTCATAGCCAAAATGCATCGTCAAGGTGATGAAAATGAAGCCAGAAGTCGGATAAGAGTTGTTGACTAAAAGCCACTAACCATACACTAACCCACCTACCATGCACCAACCCACCAACCATGCATCAAGCTTCCATTTTTGACAATTTTCATATTTTTATAGCTTGTATTCAGATTATGTACATGTACAAATTGGCTTCTAGGATTAGTATAAATAGACCCAACCTCTTTGTATTAGAGGCATTCAATTTAAAGTAAGTTTGAAGAAAGTTTGAGTATTTGTGAGAGTTTTCTTTCTCTTCTTCTTCATTTTCTTTAGAATTTCGTTTTTGTTCTTTTATTTTTGAGTTCTTCCTTCCCATCCATGGAAGGCTAGGCTCTCATAATCAATCCAAGGGATTAGCCATCTTGATATTTAATTTGGAGATCTTGTTTTACTTGTTCATATTGCTTAATTGTTATTCAAGTTTCTCTTCTTCCTCTTTTGATTTTTATCTAGATTGAATTGCTTAATTTGATTTAGATGTTGATGTGGTAATAGCTTTATTATCATGTGTTCAAAGAAGATCACAAAGAATAAACAATTTATTAAAGCTTTTTGATAGATTGTTTAGCTTGGTTAAATTCTGGATCTTAAGTTAATCTATGTTTGGATGGTGCTTACTTTATCTAACATTGGTTAATTAAATCCTAGATGCTTATCTAGTAGAGGATTCTTGGATCATGTTGAGGCGTCTTGATGTGATCTAAGGCCAAGAACATGGTTAGCGATTAAGTGAATTCCTTGTGATCAATTATGATTTAAACTCAAAATCAGTAAATTTCCTTGGATTGGTTGTTTCTTTAAATTTGTTAATTAATTTCCTTTAATTCAATTAGTGTATTATCTTTTCCAATCATCAAAACCTCCCTTTTAATTATCTTGATCTGATTAAATCTTTGTTCTTTTATTGGATCCTTGAGAGACGATTCGGTTGATGCTCTATACTACAAATTAGTTTGCGAACCGGTAATTATTATTATTTGACGTGGTCTCGACAACCTCTTGTCATTATCTTATATACATATATATATATATACATATATACATACATATATACATATATACATACATATATACATACATACATATATATATACATACATACATACATATATATATACATACATATATACATATATATATACAACATATATACATATATATATATGTTGGGAAATGACAGCATAATTTCCATCCTCTATAAACTCAAAAATAAGCACTATGCGAAAGTATAAACACAAGTGTAATAACAACACCATAAATTTATAGTGTGGAAAACCTTCCCAATATGAGCAAGAAAAAATCACAGAACCCGTAGGCCACTTAAACCTCCACCATAAAATAATGGGAATACAATAATAATGTATCTTCAATTTATGGATAACACTCACAAATTAACTCACTATTTTTCTCTCTCAGAAAAACTCTCTTTATTAGGCTCTCTTTATATTTTTCTCTCTGTGAGGAGGATGTCTCATTTTTCTCAAGAAGTTGTTTCTCCTTCGTTGTTATTATTTTTCTGATGAATGCCTCTATTTATAGAGGTCATTGCACTGTGTGCAATTAATAGAGGAAACACCTTTCGGTGCCTTAGTAGAAGGTTGGCTGTTGAAAATTCCTTTCAACCAATTGCATTGACTTTTTGGCTAGACATCTGACAATTCTCCCCCTCCAGCCAAAAAGGAAATATTCTTAGATTAATTCGGGATTGATTCTAGGCCTGCAACTTCTTTACAAGATTCTAACTTCTCATTTGGAAGAGTTTTTGTCATCATATCTGCACCATTGTCTTTGGTGTGTATTTTCTCAATCTTCAGCAATTTATTTTCCAACACATCACATATCCAGTGATACCTCACATTGATGTGTTTCGACCTTGAATGAAATGTTGAATTCTTGCTGAGATATATTGCCCTTTGACTGTTGACAAGAGGTTGTCGAGACCTATCAAATAAAATAACCGGTTCACAAACTAATTTGTAGTATAGAGAATGAATCGAATCGTCTCTCAAGGATCCAAAAACAAAGATTTAATTAGATCAAGATAATTAGAAAATGGAGGTTTTGTTGTTGATTAACAAGATTAATAAAAGTAGGAGATTTAAAGTTGTAAACAAATCTAAAGAAACAACCAATCCAAGAAAACTTACCGATCTTGAGTTTAAATCATCATTGATCACAAGGAATTCACTTAATTGCTAACCATGTTCTTGGCCTTAGATCACATCAAGAAGCCTTAACATGATCCAAGAATTCTTTACTAGATAAGCATCTAGGATTTGATTAACCAAGGTTAGATAAGGTAAGCACCATCCAACATAGATTAACTTAAGATCTAGAATTTAACCAAGCTAAACAATCTATCAAAAAGCTTTAATATATTGTTTAATCTTTGTGATCCTCTTTGAATACATGGTAATAAAGCTATTACCACATCAACATTTAAATCAAATTAAGCAATTTAATCTAGATAAAAATCAAAAGAGGAAGAAGAGAAACTTGAATAACAATTAAGCAATATGAACAAGCAAAACAAGATCTCCAAATTAAACAACAAGATGGCTAATCCCTTGGATTGATTATGAGAGCCTAGCCTTCCATGGATGGGAAGGAAGAACTCAGAAATTAAAGAACAAAAACGAAATTGTAAAGAGAATGGAGAAGAAAAGAAGGAAAACTCTCACAAATACTTAAACTTTCTTGAAACTTACTTCCAAATTGAATGCCTCTAATACAAAGAGGTTGGCTCTATTTATACTAATCCTAGAAGCCAATTTGTACATGTACATAATCTGAATACAAGCTATAAAAATATGAAAATTGTCAAAAATGGAAGCTTGATGCATGGTTGGTGGGTTGGTGCATGGTAGGTGGGTTAGTGTATGGTTGGTGGCTTTTAGTCAACAACTCTTATCCGACTTCTGGCTTCATTTTCATCACCTAGACGGTGCATTTTGGCTTTGAGGTCTTCATGAAAGTTGTAGCCAGTTGTCTCCTTGAAATTTTTCAATTTGAATCATGCCATTTGGATGTCTAGAACTCCAGATATGCCAAAAACACTGAACCTACCTCAAGTTAGGTTGGTAGAACGTGTTTCCAAATTCAAACCAACTTGTAGCTTCATTATCATGCCTAAAACGACATATATTGACTAAATGGTCTTCAGTGAAGTTGGAGATATGGGTCTTATATATCCAATGACCAAGTTTCAGCCCAAGAGGAGGCTTATAACTCAGTATGTAGTCCAATATGTACACACTGCCTAGATTTTCGTGACAGCAAACCCACTCTGCATTGCAGGGATATTTTGGACCCTTAGAAGTCCGATCCAGCTCTTGAGTTCTTCATGAAACTTGTAGAGCATTGTCTTAGCTTTCCAAAGACACCAAGAGCACCTCAAATAGATCACCGAGTCCTAAGTTATGGCCTAACCAAGGAAGAAAGGTCAAAATGCATCAAAATCCGAAAATTATTCAATATTTGCATTAAAGCCCAATGAAGCCCAACAACATTAAACTCATCTAAAGTACTAATATTGGGCACAATAAACATCTAATAATGCCTAATACAAAGCTAACATAAATGTCTCAAATTGATTGATCAACTGTCGCAATAGAAACATAATTTTCCTGATTTTGGCCTAACTCTTGTAGAAACTTCTTCATCCACTGGATTCCTTACAACCTTTAGTGATTACGATGAGTTCTGCTTCAATGGTGCTTAAAGCAATACACTTTTGTAGTCGTGATTGTCATGAGATAGCTCCCCCTGCAAAAGTAATCAGATATCCCAATGTAAACTTTCTTGAATCCACATCTCCTGCCATATCTGCATCTAAATACCCAGTGAACATTAGATTTCTATTGCCAAAGCATAAGCTCCTTTTGGCAGTTCCTCTCAGATACCCTAGTATCCATTTCACAGCATTGCAATGCTCCTTTCCTGGATTCGATAAGAATCTACTCACTACTCCTACAACATAAGCAATGCCTGATCTTGTACATACCATTACATACATAAGACTACCAACAACAGAAGAATAAAGCACCTTGCTCATTTCTTCTTTTTCTTCTTCATTCCTTGGACATTGCTTCTTACTCAGTTTGAGATGACCAGGTAATAGAACATGCACAATTTTGGCTTGATGCATGTTGATCCTTTTAAGAACTTTTTTGATATAGTCTTATTGTGACATCCACAACATTCTTCTAGAACGATTTCTAATGATCTTCATTCTAAGAATCTTCTTTACTGCACCCAGATCTTTCATGGCAAATGATTTGTTCAATGCCTTCTTGAGAGCAACTATCTTTATTTTATATTTCCTAACAATCAGCATATCATCAACATATAACAATAGTATGATGGGTTCATCATTTTTATAGTTCTTTACAAACACACAATGGTCTGCGAAGATCTTCTTAAAATTTGTGTTGGGTTATGAAGAGATCAAACTTCTTATACCATTGCATTGGAGTTTGCTTCAGACCATAGAGGCTTTTCTTCAGACGACACACTAGGTGTTCTTTGCCTGGTTCTTCAAAACCTTCTAGTTGCTCCATAAAAATTTCTTCCTCTAAGTATCCATTAAGAATGTTGTTTTATTTCCAATTCTAGTTTTGCAGCTAGACAAGGATTGCTCTAATGGATGTCATCTTTACCACTAGTGAGAAGATTTATTCAAAATCTATGCCTTTATTCTGGTTACACCCTTTCACAACAATCATTGCTTTGTACCTAGGGTTTGGGTTGTTCTCTTCAGTCTTTAGTTTGAATACCCACTTATTTTTCAATGCCTTTCGTCCATCTGGTAATCTCACCAGTTCATATGTCTGATTCTTTTTAAGGGATTGTATTTCTTCTTGCATGGCTTGCATCCATTTCTCTTTATTATTCGTCTCAATGGCTTCCATGAAACTTTGAGGTTCCCCTTCATCAGTGAGAGTGACATAATCATCTGAAAAATACCTTCTTGATGGTTGTCTGACTCTCGTTGATCTTCTCACTTGAGGTTCTTATTCTACCTGGTCAGTCTCCATTTGTTCTCCCTGCATTGCCTGACTTTGTTCTGTTTGGTCACGTTGTTTCGTCTGATCAGGTTGCTCCATCCGATGGGGTTGTATTATCCGATCAAGTTCTTTGAGCAATCTCTCCCCCTAAATTGTGTACCACAATAGTCTTTGGCTTCTTAGATTGTTGAATATCCTGGATCATCTGATCTTCATAGAATACCATGTCTCTGCTTCTAACAATCTTCTTGTTTACAAGATCCCATAATCTGAAGCCAAGTTCATCTCTTGGTGAACCAAGATATATGCATTCCTTTGTCTTTGCATTAAGCTTTGCTCTTTCATCTTTAGCAATATGGACAAATGTCTTGCACCCAAAAACTCTCAAATGACCATAAGAGGCTTTCTTTCCAGACTATACTTGTGAACACCCAAATTTGTTTGGGCCATTTTAGAAAAAAAGATTAAAGGAAAATGCTTTTAGCCAATAAAAAAATCAAAAAAATAAAAAATAAAAAAATCAAAATCAAATTAAATTAGTTAATTACAAAAATCCAAAAATGAGACAAATGATGAAAAAGAAAAATGAATGAACTAGAAAATTTGAAAAAGGAAAGGAAAAATCATCCAGCACTAACCCAAGCCCATTTCTCCTTTTTCTCTTCCTATCCATCTTCTAGCCCAGTTGTGTTCAAACCCAAACCCAAACCCAACCTAAAACCCTTTCTTTTCTAACCAGCCCAAGTCCCTTCTCCCAACCCATCAGACCCGGCCCAGCTCCTTCACCCAACCCGGTCTGGTTTTCCCCAAACCCGACTCATTTCCTATTCTCTTCTTTCACTCTTCCCCCATCCCATGAAAAGCCCTAGCCGCTAGCTTCCCCCTATTTCTCTTTCCTTTTCTTTCTTCGTTTCTCTCCCCTCACTCACGGCTTTGGCATCACCGTACACCACTTGCACCTCTGCTCTTTTTCTCCCCGAGCCCATCACCCCTTGCCCCGTCTGCCAGGACACTGCGCCCCATTCTCTAGGCCCTACACCACGCAAGCACGCCGTATCGCGGCTCCCCTTCCCCTTTCCTCCATCTGCTCAACCTCTGTTGCCAAACCATCTCGTACTAGACCCATCAGCCGCCCTTTCGCTCAGTACCTTCACTCGCTACATCTGCCCCCAAACCACGGGCCAAGGGAGCTCGAGACCTGCCACCAGCTCAAAGGGAGAAGAGCGGACAGAGAAGGGATGTAGGGGGTTTTCTTTTATTTTATTTATTTTATTTGTTCGATCTTGAGTTTGTATAAATAGGAGGGTTAGGTTTATGTTTTAGGGGGTTGTTTTTTCGAATGTTCTGTGTCTTTGAAGAGGGATAGAGAGATTGCAAGAGGGAGAAGGAGACAGAGCGGTGGATTTCAGAAGGGGAGCCTTTGAAGTATACATAAAGCCTTGTTTTTGTCAACTGTGGGTTTCATTCTCGGCAACCTTTTAAACATTTCCTTCCTTTTTGTGTTAAGAAGTTGTAATTAATTTGTAAAGTTTGAATATGTAACTGAATTATATTATGGTTATTTAAGACTCATGTTTCTGGCATGATTCTTCAATGTTTTTTTTTCTCTTAGTTATAGTGCCATACCATAGTCTGTATCCACCTTTAAATAGACAAAATATTAGTTCATGCTTTGTAGTGAATGGAGGTGTTAGATGATGGTATTATGATGCTCTATGATTGTGTTAGTATTAGTTTGCCTGGGTCCTTTATATATACTGTCATGGGTAAACGAACATGCATATGAATCTGTGTTGGGGTTTTGGGGGGAATGGGTTTTCCCTATTTGCGTAATCATCTTAGATTAGGAAGGTTCTCAATATGGATCTATTTCCTTTGCTAATATGAAGTTGGATCACCGGATTAGATTGTTCATTTTGCATGCTTTTAATACGGTTGAGTTTGGTTGCTAATCCTGTATTTTACTATGATTGTTGATGGATAATGAGATATATAGATATGATGTGGTTTGGGGTATGTTTGTGGAAGGCTGGATTTTAGATTAATAGGTCATATTAAGGCCTAGCCAACTATTACTGTAATAGGTTGTTTTAAATTTGTTTTCAATTGAATGGAAACAATGTTTTTCATAGGCTATTTAGGTTATGTTCTGGGTTTCCTAAAAGTTCTGCATATTAAATGGTTGATTTTTGAAATAAACTCATTTCTGTTTGGGGGGTTAAGTTTAAATAAAACATTTTAATGTTTGTTTATTGTAGTTGGTTAAGCTAAAACTGTAAAAGGAATTTTGAGCCATGGTTTCCTTGAATTGCTTGTGAAACTTTTGTGACTTTGAACTGCGTTTGAATTCCTTGAGGTTTTAGTTTAATTTGGTGGGGGGATAGAAGTATTATACTGTAGGACTTGGTGATAATCGGGACCTTGATGAAAAGAATCATGTGTTGGCTTTGGGGTATAACTTTGAAGCTGATTTTGTGTGTCATTGGCTCAAGGAGCAAATTGTATCTCTGTATTTTTGATATAGGATAGAACCTTTGGTTTTACCCCATTTATTCTGTATAGATTGCAGTCTTTTCTAGTTTCATTTCACTTTGGCAACTAGCATTCATATGCTTGTTATTGTGTTGACATGTTTTCAAATTTGTTATATCAAAGTTCCTAAATTTGTTATCTTTGCCTGATGTGTATCAATTGAAGGATTTGGGTGTTGTAATTGCACGTTAAAGGGTCTACCTAGTGAGTAAGGGTTCAACATGATTTTTGGTTACCTTTTTTATGTTTAGCTACTGGCACTTGTGGTCAAAACAGATGAACATCATATTTGTAACTATTGCTTGGCTGTTTTTTTTAATAAAAAACCTAGATATCCCGTGTTTTGCTTTTTTTTTCTTTTGGAAATGTCAAGATCGTATTTGTTGGTTTGGTAGTTTTGATTCTGTGTCACTTGAAAGTTTAAACATTTGTCTGCCTACTCATGCTAAATGAGTGTATTTTAAAATGAATTGACTCTGTTTAGGGGTTGGTTTCAATAAGAAAGTTTCATTTCTTTTGTTTTGGTGGTTAGAGCAGCCTAGCATCATATTCTTGGTAACTCAATACGATCTGGTTTCGTTTTCGGGTCACTGTCAAATGATTATTGCAGAATCTATTGGTTTGAGATTTGAAAACCTCGTGGTTCATTTGTTGCCTAGTTAAGTGTTTAAAATGGTGACATTGGGTAAGTACTTGGCCTAATAAACTAAAATTAAGCATCCAAGTCTGGATGATGTGTTTTATGTTTTTGAAAATGATTTGGGTCCCATTTTGAGTTTTCTTGAAATTTGACGGTGTCTGCCTGTACTGGTGCCAAGTAGGTGACTTTAAGATGAATATGATTTGTTTGAGGGCAGTTTTAAGTAAAAGCTTTTAATTTCTGTTTGTTGTGGTTATGCTGAAACTGTAAAAAGGATTTTGAACTAGGATCCCTATGAACTATGTGAGAAGCTTCTATGATTGTGGACTGTGTTTGGTTTCCTTGCTGTTTGGTCAGCTTGCGGATCCAGTTTTGAGGTTTAAATTGGTACTGTGAGGCTGTACAATTTGTTGTTTTTGTGAATGAATTAATATGGGAAATAACTTAATTTGCATGTATTGTTATAGAAGGGAATCTGAGCTTACTTTAAGGATTTTCTAACATTTTTGTTGTTAGTACAATCCTTTTATCATGGATGCCCTGTTCTATTTTTACTGGTTCCTTTCTCTTTGATTACTTGAACATGGTGGACTTTGGAGATGGTATGTTGTGTTTAATCAGCACTGTTACTGCACAGCTCTTAGTGTGATTTTCTATAAAATTGACTTTGATTAGTCATTGCATGCTGGATTAGGCTTAGACTCCGCATGTGATAGGAGATTTGTGATCAATCAATTTGAGACACTTATGTTAGCTTTGTATTAGGCTTTATTAGATGTTTATTGTGCCCAATATTAGTATTTTAAATGAGTTTAATGTTGTTGGGCTTCATTGGGCTTTAATGTAAATATTGAATAATTTTCGAATTTTGATGCATTTTGACCTTTCTTCCTTGGTTAGGCCATAACTTGGGACTTGGTGATCCATTAGAGGTGATCTTGGTGTCTTTGGAAAGCTAAGACAATGTTCTACAAGTTTCATGAAGAACTCAAGATGGATCGGACTTCTAAGGGTCCAAAATATCCCTGCAATACAAAGTGGGTTTGCTATCATGAAAATCTAGGCAGTGTGCACATATTGGACTACATAGTGAGCTATAGGCCTCTTCTTGGGCTAAAACTTGGCCATTGGATAGATAAGACTCATATCTCCAACTTCACTGAAGACCATTTAGTCAATAAATGTCGTTTTAGGCATGATAATGAAGCTATAAGTTGGTTTGAATTTGGAAACACGTTCTGCCAACCTAACTTGAGGTAGGTTCAGTGTTTTTGACATATCTGGAGTTCTAAACGTCCAAATGGCATGATTCCAATTGCAAAATTTCAAGGAGACAACTGGCTACAACTTTCATGAGACCTTGAAGCCAAAATGCACCGTTTAGATCATGAAAATGAAGCCAGAAGTCGGATAAGAGTTGCTAACTAAAAGCCACCAACCATACACCAACCCACCTACCATGCACCAAGCTTCCATATTTGGCAATTTCCATATTTTTATAGCTTGTATTCAGATTATGTACATGTACAAATTGGCTTCTAGGATTAGTATAAATAGAGCCAATCTCTTTGTATTATTATTCATTCAATTTTAAGTAAGTTTCAAGAAAGTTTGAGTATTTGTGAGAGTTTTCTTTCTCTTCTTTTCCATTCTCTTTACAATTTCGTTTTTGTTCTTTTATTTCTGAGTTCTTCCTTCCCATCCATGGAAGGCTAGGCTCTCATAATCAATCCAAGGGATTAGCCATCTTGATGTTTAATTTGGAGATCTTGTTTCGCTTGTTCATATTGCTTAATTGTTATTTAAGTTTCTCTTTTTCCTCTTTTGATTTTTATCTAGATTAAATTGCTTAATTTGATTTAGATGTTGATGTGATAATAGCTTTATTATCATGTATTCAAAGAGGATCACAAAGATTAAATAATATATTAAAGCTTTTTGATAGATTGTTTAGCTTGGTTAAATTCTAGATCTTAAGTTAATCTATGTTGGATGGTGCCTACTTTATCTAACCTTGGTTAATCAAATCCTAGATGCTTATCTAGTAGAGAATTCTTGGATCATGTTAAGGCTTCTTGATGTGATCAAGGCCAAGAACATGGTTAGCAATTAAGTGAATTCCTTGTGATCAATGATGAGTTAAACTCAAGATCGGTAAATTTCCTTGGATTGGCTGTTTCTTTAGATTTGTTTACAACTTTAAGTCTCATACTTTTATTAATCTTGTTAATCAACAACAAAAACCCCCTTATCTAATTATCTTGATCTAATTAAATCTTTGTTTTTGGATCCTTGAGAGACGATTCGGTTCATTCTCTATACTACAAATTAGTTTGCGAACCGGTAATTATTATTATTTGACGGGGTCTCGACAACCTCTTGTCAAATTTGGCGCCGTTGCCGGGGATCCAAGGCAACTATTTGATCATTTCAAGATCCCATCTAACTCTAACAAATGTGTTTGTTTTGTTTTTGAAGCTTTTTCAAGTGGAATTCGGCTGAAATTGGATAAAGGGCATTGTGTTAAGAATTTCGCTTCTGTAAAGTATCTCTGATTGATCTGAATTTTGGTACACGAATGGAAAATATTATTCTGAGAAAGGCTCACTATATATAGTGAGGTCACCCTTATTTTAGCCAAATTCCATCGTTTAGACCACTTTTTTGATTTTTTAATATTTTTTATTATTCTATTGGATAAAATTTTTGTGTAGATTTCACCCTGTGGTGGTTCCATAATTTTTAAAATTCATTTGATACTATTTTTGATTTTATTATTATTTTTTTGGAGTATTTGTTTTAGGAATTTTTAGTGTTTTAGTTGTTATTGCTTTTCTATACCTTCCTATGAGCTGCATGCTGTATGACTAGGTCTGATCCTGGAACCTTGCATTCATTTGATCCTGAAATTGATAGAATCTTTCATACACTTCTCAGAATTCATAGGACTGATAGTAGCATTCAGAGAGCTAATAGAATTACTTCTGGAATTGGACTTGAACTTGACATTGCACCTAATCTTGTTGACTCTTTTAATCATGTTGAGTCTGCTTCTGTTAGTGCTTCAGTGTCTGATACTGAGTTTGCAGATTTTACTATGGTTTATAATAATAATAGAACTTTGAAAGAACTTGTTGCACCTGATGTTGCATATCAGCCTTTGTGCATCCAATATCCTGACCTTCATGTTGATTTTGAGCTCAAATCTGGATTAATACACTTGTTGCCCAAGTTTCATGGTCTGGCAGGTGAGGATCCACATAAGCACTTGAAGGAATTCCATGTTGTCTGCTCAACTATGAAACCTCATGGAATAGCTGAAGATCACATCAAGTTGCGGGCATTTCCATTTTCACTGAATGGTGCAGCCAAGGACTGGTTATATTACCTTCAACCAGCCTCTATAGCATCCTGGAATGACATGAAGAGGCTGTTTCTGGAGAAATTCTTCCCTGCCTCAAGAGCTGCTGCAATCCGAAAGGATATATGTGGCATAAGGCAGATGACTGGGGAGACATTGCATGAATACTGGGAGAGGTTCAAAAAGCTTTGTGCGAGCTGTCCTCATCATCAAATCAGTGACCAATTACTGATTCAATATTACTATGAAGGCTTGTTACCTATGGACAGAAGCATGATTGATGCTACTAGTGGAGGTGCCCTGGTGGACAAAACTCCTGCTGCTGCTAGGGATTTAATTGCCAATATGGCTGCCAACGCCCAACAGTTTGGCACTAGGGTCATTACCTCAACCAGAGGAGTCAATGAGGTTCATGTTTCCCATGCTGACCAACAGAGGATGGAGCACCGAATTGATGAGTTAACCTCCTTGGTGAGGCAATTAGCCATGGGACAGCATCAAACACCTGTAGCTGCAAGAGTTTGTAGCATATGTTCTAGTCCCTCTCATCCCACAGATGCATGCCCCACATTGCAAGATGATTCTGAGTTTCAAGACCAATCTGTGGCTGCAGCTGGTATATTTCCTGGGAAGCCACAGTTCCATCAGCAGCAACAACAGAAATATGATCCATTCTCCAACACCTACAACCCTGGCTGGAGGGACCATCCCAATTTGAGATATGGGAATGCATCAAATCAGCAGCCACCAAACCAGTATAGACCACCATTCCAGCACAAAGTAAGGACAAATCAGTTTCAGCCACATGCTGGACCAAGTAGACCACCATTCCAGCAGCAAGGTCCTGTAGCCACAAAATCTTAGCCCTCATTGAAGGATTTGGTGAAACAGTTGGCCACCAATAACATCCAATTTCAACAGAGAATTGAAACCATCATTCAGAACTTGGAGACTCAAATTTGTCAACTTGCCACATCTATTCATGAATTAAAGTCACAAGGTTCTGGCCAATTACCCTCTCAAACCACTCCAAACCCTAGAGGCAATGTTAGTGCTATAGCTTTGCGCAGTGGTAGGCAAATCAATGGACCAAGACAGAGATAATTCCGCATTCTACCCTTGACCCGTAAAAACAAGATGTCGCAACAAATTCGAGATCTTGTAGTGCATTCAAGAACAAATGATCCTATAATATCCAAGCCGAAAGCCAGATCAAACCAACAGTTGACAGAAAATTCAGTACAACAGAAAAGTGAACATCCACAAAAGTCAGCTTGCAACATTCCTCTTCCTTTTCCAAACCGAATGATACAGCCGAGGCATATGGTTGAAACTGACTTGGATAAGGAAATTATGGAGACTTTTCAGAAGGTTGAGGTGAATATACCTCTCTTGGAGGCAATTAAACAAATCCCCAAGTATGCCAAGTTCTTGAAAGAGATGTGCACCCATAAGATGAAGCTAAAGGGCACTGAAAAAGTGAATATGGGGAGGAATGTCTCTGCTTTGATTCAGCCCAACCTGCCTCCCAAATGCAAAGACCCAGGCACTTTTACCATCCATTGCACCATAGGGCACCAACAGTTCACTCATGCCTTGCTAGACTTGGGAGCCTCCATCAATGTGATGCCAAAGTCAGTTTACACTTCATTGCATATGGGAGAGCTAAAACCCACCGGCATTGTCATTCAGTTAGCAAATCGGAGTACTGCTCAACCTGCAGGAGTGTTGGAAGACGTTCTGGTTCGGGTAAATAATTTAATATTCCCAGCTGATTTTTATGTGTTGAATATGGAAGATGAATCTGCCTCTTCCCCACCCCTAATGATCTTAGGTAGGCCATTTTTGAAAACTGCTAAAACTAAGATTGATGTGCATGCTAGTACCCTTTCCATGGAATTTGGTGATGATATCATTTAGTTTAACATTTTTGATGCCATGAAATACCCTTTAGAGGATCATTCTATTTTTCATTTTGATGACATTGATTTATTAGTTGATGATATGCATGCTGATATATTGGTAGAGTTCCCAGAAATTGTAGGATACACTGATAGCATAGCTTGCAATACTTGTTCTGCATGCTTCAGACCTTTTGATTTCTACATACTTATCATGTGCTGTTGACATTGATGACTCTGTTTCTGTTATTAATGGCAATGATGCTGTTATTAATGATGTTGTCATTCATCCTGCTGCTAAGTATGATTCTTTTGATTTCATAGGATATGATGATGTTGTTTTGCAAGACTGTGCACAACTTGCAGGTACAGGTGCAACTGCTGAGAATTTAGCCGATTTAGTTTCAGTTCCAAAACTAGTACCGTCAGTCCAGCAACCACCCTCCATTAAACTTAAGCCCCTGCCCGAGCATTTGAAGTATGCATTCTTGGAGGAGGATGAGAAGCTCCCGGTGATAGTGGCCAAACACCTCCAACCTGAGCAAGAAACCAAATTATTGGAAGTCTTGAAGCAACACAAAAGGGCAATTGGTTGGACACTTGCAGACATCCCTGGTATCAACCCCTCCACATGCATGCACAGGATATTACTTGAGGAGGAAACTAAACCAGTGAGACAACCCCAGAGGAGATTGAATCCTCTCATCCTAGATGTGGTGAAAAAAGAGGTGACCAAGCTACTACAGGCTGGCATTATCTATCCCATCTCTGACAGCAAGTGGGTGAGCTCGGTGCAAGTAGTTCCAAAGAAATCCAGAGTGGCTGTTGTGGCCAACCAGAAGAATGAGCTCATTCCAACCCGAGTGCAGAATAGTTGGAGAGTTTGTATTGACTACAGACGTCTCAACGAAGCCACTCAGAAAGATCATTACCCCCTTCCATTCATCGATCAGATCTTTGGAATGCCTAGTGGTAAGTCCCATTATCGCTTTTTGGATGGCTACACCGATACTTCCAAATCTACATTGCACCAGATGATCATGAGAAGACCACATTTACCTGTCCCTTCGGTACCTTTGCTTACAGACGGATGCCCTTCGGCCTCTGCAATGCCCCTGGTACCTTTCAACGGTGCATGGTGAGCATATTTTCTGATTTCTTAGAGGAGTGCATGGAGGTGTTTATGGATGACTTCACTGTCTATGGTTCTTCTTTTGATTCATGTTTAGCTAGCTTATCTAGGGTGCTGCATAGATGCATTGAGACTAACCTTGTGCTAAATTTTGAGAAATGCCATTTTATGGTAGAACAAGGTATAATTTTAGGCCATGTAATATCCAATAAGGGCATTGAGGTAGATCCTGCCAAGATTGATGTAATTACTTGTTTATCTTACCCCACATGCGTGTGGGAAGTGCGTTCTTTTCTTGGTCATGCAGTTTTCTACAGGCGCTTCATTGTCGACTTCAGCAAGATTGCTCTTCCACTTTCCCACTTACTGCAGAAAGATGTGGAGTTCAATTTTGATGACAAGTGCAAGGTAGCTTTCAACCACTTAAAACGAGCCTTGACTAGTACCCCTATCATCTAGCCTCCTGATTGGACATTACCATTTGAGTTGATATGTGATGCTTCTAACTAGGCAGTAGGAGCAGTCTTGGCACAAAGAGTGGGGAGAGCTTCTCATGTGATATACTATGCTTCTAGAACTCTGGATGTTGCTCAAGCCAACTATACCACAACCGAAAAAGAGCTTTTAGCCATTGTTTTTGCTTTGGATAAGTTTAGATCATATTTGCTTGGCTCTAAGGTTGTTGTGTTTACTGATCATGCAGCTCTTAAGTTTCTTTTGAAGAAGCCAGAGGCAAAGCCCCGACTAATAAGGTGGATGTTACTGCTCCAAGAGTTTCATATAGAGATTCGTGACAAGAGTGGAGCAGAAAATCTAGTGGCAGATCACTTGAGCCGCATTGAAAGGGCTTCAGATCCCTTCCTTGTACAGGACTCTTTCCCAGATGAGTAGCTTCTGCAGCTGCAAGGTAAGAACACCTCCCATTGGTTTGCAGATATGGTTAATTTTTTGGTTGCTGGTATTCTTCCTGCATATTTATTAGAGATCAATCTGATAAATTGAAAAGTGAGTCTAAGTACTATGTATAGGATGATCCTTATCTGTGGAAGCTTTGTAGTGACCAGATTATTAGAAGATGTGTCTCTGATTATGAGTTTCATTCTATTCTTAGCTTTTGTCATACATTTGCATGTGGTGGGCACTTTGGCTCCCAACGTACAGCTAAGAAGGTTTTGGACTCTGGATTGTATTGGCCTACCCTATTTCATTATGCATATCTGTTTTGTAAGTCTTGTGAACAGTGCCAGAGAACAGGGACAATTTCACACAGGAATGAGATGCCTCAGCAGCCTATGCTGTCTTGTGAGATCTTTGATGTTTGGGGTATTGATTTCATGGGCCCTTTCCTTGTTTCTTTTGGTTTTATTTATATTTTGTTGGCTGTTGATTATGTATCTAAGTGGGTGGAGGCAAAAGCCACTCGGACTGATGATTCCAAAGTTGTTGTGGACTTTGTTAGATCATAGATTTTCTGCAGGTTTGGAATCCCGAGGGCCATTATCAGTGATCAGGGTTCACACTTTTGTAACCGGAGAATAGAGGCTTTGATGAGAAAGTACAGTGTCTTGCACAAATTTTCTACACCTTATCACCCCCAGACAAACGGGCAAGCCGAGGTCTCAAACCGAGAGATTAAGCACATACTTGAGAAGACAGTTTAACCTAATAGGAAGGATTGGAGCTTGAGACTTGAGGATGCTCTGTGGGCTTACCGAACTGCCTACAAGACACCGATAGGGATGTCCCCGTACCGGATTGTCTTTGGGAAGGCGTGCCACCTTCCGGTGGAAATTGAGCATAAATCCTATTGGGCGGTGAAACAGTGTAACCTTGTTTTGAGTCAATCCGGATCTCAAAGAAAGCTCCAACTTCAGGAACTTGAGGAGCTTCGATTAGAGGCATATGAGAACTCCCGGATCTACAAGGAGAAGACCAAACTCCTTCATGATAAGATGTTGGTACGAAAGAAGTTCACCATTGGTCAAAAAGTTCTTTTCTACAACTCTCGCCTCAAACTTATGCCCGGTAAGCTTCGTTCTAGGTGGCTTGGTCCTTTCATTGTTATTAATGTTTCTCCTCATGGTGCAGTAGAAATTAAGAGTGAAGCCACCAACAAAGTGTTCAAAGTTAATGGTCATCGCCTCAAAAAATTTTATGAAGGAGCTCAAGAGAACCTCGTGGAGGAAGTTCAACTGCAGGATGCCCTATACCATGGTTGATCACTACTGTGTTGAAAAAAAAAAACCTCAAGCCACGATTAATGTCAATGGCCAGAGATTGAATCATTACTGGGGAGGAACCATCTCTCGTGCAAAATCTTCAATCACGCTGGCTGAAGACATTAAAAGTAGCGCTTCTTGGGAGGCAACCCAATTTTTCTAACTTTTTCATCTTTCAACTTTGACTTATTTGCAATCACAGGAATCGAGACAGAAAATCGGTGCCGAGCGAGAAAATCCATCAGAGTTTGATTTTTCTGTCTTAATTTTGTTTATTTTTCGTTGACAGATGATTTTTCACCGGTTAAATGGCGGATAACGGTACTCCGTGAAAATCTTTTTCGGTCCCTTCAGTTACCCACAAACACTGAAATTTGTATATAATTTTACTCAATTTGTTTTTCTTCTTTCTTTCTTTCAAAATGGATAATCAGCTTGTCAACCTCCGCAAGCGATTCCCTTCTCTCCCTCAAAATGCTTTAACTAACATTTATTGTGCAAGGTTTGAGAGGTTAAGGATGCTTATGCACAAAGGCATCCCTGCGGATATACGCTGGATAATCGAAGCAAAGGTCCGAATCACAGGGGAATTTTCTGATGCTTTTGTTTCATATATGTCAAGGCTAGGCAAAAGTTCATATGCAAAAAAGAGAAGAGCAAAAAGGTTACGAGTCTGCTATAAATGTACAAGATGGACCTGCTACACAAAATGCAGATCAATTGGAATGGCGTCTATAAATCGACTTGATAAAATTGACTTCATTAAGGATGGCATGAGTAAGGAGTCTTTAGATAACATTCTATTGACTCTTGAGACGCATCCTAGTGGAGATGTGCAGAGAGTACTTCTCGATTTATGGCCAATATTCCAAGATGAACATAAGCGTTATAGTCTTGGGAATCTGACTCAAAAAGACCCTGTTTGCCAATTTTTAAGAAAATTGGATGGGAAGCCGACCATCGGCCCATAGAGAGCATTCAAGCCGTTACTGGACGTAAAACTAGAGGAAATTGTGAGCCACAATCACACTTCCTGTAGGTATTATTTTTATTTTTGTTTTTGTTTTTCTTCTTGTTTATTAAAAATAAAAAAAATATAAAAAAAAAAATTTTGCCGTATTTTTTTGAAATATGCATTGCGTATTTTCAAACTTCTTCCGACATATATAGATTAGTCTTTTATCTTTGTCATAAAGCTATTATCATTGCTGTGCTTATTTTCAAACTTACCTGACACACGGTTCTATCCCTCCTTTATAGGTGTAATTATTACATTTGAGTTTTGATTCTTTAAATAATGCACTTTGCTCTCTTCAGATCATTGATAAGGTGAGAGTACAAAAAAAAAAGAAAATGGAAGTCACTTCAGTTCGTCGGATCAAGATTGTTTGTGTCTTTTGTGGATCTAGTCCTGGAAAGGATAAAGAGTTTGTAAATATTGCAAACCATCTTGGTCGAGTGCTAGCTGAGAGAGAAATCCATTTAGTTTATGGAGGAGGTAGCCTTGGGTTAATGGGTTGTGTAGCCACTGCTGCACATTTAGGTGGTAGCAAAGTCCTTGGTGTCATTCCTAGTCCTTTAGCTATTGGCAATCCCACTGGAAAAGCAGTAGGGGATGAAGTATTGGTATCTTGCATGCACCAACGCATGAACATTATGATAGCAAATGCTGATGTCTTTATTACCCTACCTGGTGGGTTTGGAACTTTGGAAGATATCTTCCAAATTGCATCCTAGTCACAACTAAACATTCACCAAAAACCCATAGGAATATTAAATGTTAATGGTTTTTATGACAGTTTGTTTTGTTTTCTTGATCATGCTGTGGAACAAGGGTTCATCTCACAAGCGACACGACAAATTCTTGTCACTGCTGCAACTCCTGAACAATTGCTCAATCAACTACATGCATTTGTACCACAACGTGATCCAGCAATGGCTCTACTGAATTGAGAACAAGGCAGCAACAACAAGAAGCAAAAACTTGATTTGACTTTGTCCTTGTGAATTTTTGTTTTCTCTTATGGTTTTAGTTTTTTTTGTAATTTTTCTTATTTCAGGCCCGATTTGCAGTTTTCTGGTAAGATGGCAGAGTAAGGAGTAGTTTTGCTCTTGAGACGCATCTTAACTTGCATTTCATAATAGGTCTTAAATCATCTTTGTTCTTGTATATTTATTAAAATAAAATAAAATAAAATAAAATAAAATTAAAAAAAAAACACACACACACAATTTTGATCTTTTCAATTGATTTTGATACAAGCATGTGTTGAATCTGAGCTTAATTGATGATAAAATTATGCAAAACAATTTATAATTGAATCATTTTCATGATATACATATGTATATGATTGTGGATATTAGGAAGAAGGCATGGTTGAATTGAGTGAATGTTCCATACCTTTGTAAGTTTTGGGCTTTTCCAAGTTTGATACTTACACTTGGTTTATTTTCTTTCATGAGTGATGTCAATTATGAATTTATTTTCTAGAACTTGCATTGAATCGATTTGAGATTACATTGGTCTGTATGTTGCATGAAAATGACAAAGGCATTTTTTTTCTTGACTTAGCTGCTTTGGCCAAATAAACCTACCTTGCATTTATCCAATTATTAAACTCCCTCTGAGCCTATTTGCCCATTCTTTGTTCTTAGCTCATTACAAGCTTTGAGTGAAAAACCATGTTTTACCTTACCTTAGGGAATGGGAGAGCATTGATTTTCTTATTGGAGGAGTTCTTTTGCTTGCAATGATTTAAGTGTAGGGGAATTGATGTGTTGATACGAAATGCTTGGTACCACAAAAAAAAAACAAAAAACAAAAAAAAAACAAAAAAAAGGGAAAGAAAAAGAAAAGAATAGAAAAAGGAAGGAATGTGTGAAGAGAATGAGCATTTTATGGTTTTGGGTAAAAAAAAAAAATTTATGCTTTCTACTTGAGTTACTCCTCAATGCTCTTTTGTTCTCTTTGGTTTTAACCTGTTATTATTCATATTGTTCCCTTCCTTCACCTTATAAGTTCTATTACAACCTTTTTGAAAGACCTCTTGATTTTTGCAATTTATTTGATCTAAGTAGTGGAGAATTGATGTATATGCAAGCTTATGGTAAAATACTTTCATAGTTTGACTGAGTTGAGCGTAAACAATTAACCTAAACACCTTGTGTAATTTGAGTATCATTTGTGAGGAATTTTACTCAATTTGAACATGCATATTTCTGATTAAAGCATGATTATGCTATACTTTATTCTCAATTGGTTTGATTCAACTATTCTTTGTTAAGCATACTTAACTTATTAATTATGGTTTATATTTGACACAATGCTTGTATTTAAAAATTAGTTCAATTGATTAAATAAAGTATTACATATTTGTGGGTATCATCCTAGCAAACCCTCACGAGACTATAACTCGTCCATTAGGGACACCTAGGGGTTTAAAGGCTTGTGGCACATGCTAAGTGCCATCGTGTTTTCCTACGAAAATGGATTAGATTAGGTATAATCAGTTTTTATATTTTTAGTTTAATAGTATGATGTTTCTTGTTTTTCTTTAGTTTTGTTCTTATGAGTTTTGCCCAGGAGTGCAAAAGCTTAAGTGTGGGGGAATTTGATCAATCAATTTGAGACACTTATGTTAGCTTTGTATTAGGCTTTATTAGATGTTTATTGTGCCCAATATTAGTATTTTAGATGAGTTTAATGTTGTTGGGCTTCATTGGGCTTTAATGCAAATATTGAATAATTTTCGAATTTTGATGCATTTTGACCTTTCTTCCTTGGTTAGGCCATAACTTGGGACTCGGTGATCCATTTGAGGTGATCTTGGTGTCTTTGGAAAGCTAAGACAATGTTCTACAAGTTTTATGAAGAACTCAAGAGCTAGATCAGACTTCTAAGGGTCCAAAATATCCCTACAATGTAGAGTGGGTTTTCTGTCATGAAAATCTGGGCAGTGTACACATATTAGACTACATAGTGAGCTATAGGCCTCTTCTTGGGCTGAAACTTGGCCATTGGATAGATAAGACCCATATCTCGAACTTCATTGAAGATCATTTAGTCAATAGATGTCGTTTTAGGCATGATAATGAAGCTACAAGTTGGTTTGAATTTGGAAACACGTTTTGCCAACCTAACTTGAGGTAGGTTTTTGGCATATCTGGATTTCTAAACGTCCAAATGACATGATTCCAATTGCAAAATTTCAAGGAGACAACTGGCTACAACTTTCATGAGACCTTGAAGCCAAAATGCACCGTTTAGATCATGAAAATCAAGCCAGAAGTCGGATAAGAGTTGCTAACTAAAAGCCACCAACCATACACCAACCCACCTACCATGCACCAACCCACCAATCATGCATCAAGCTTCCATATTTGACAATTTCCATATTTTTATAGCTTGTATTCAGATTATGTACATGTACAAATTGGCTTCTAGGATTAGTATAAATAGAGCCAATCTCTTTGTATTATTATTCATTCAATTTTAAGTAAGTTTCAAGAAAGTTTGAGTATTTGTGAGAGTTTTCTTTCTCTTCTTCTCCATTCTCTTTACAATTTCGTTTTTGTTCTTTTATTTCTGAGTTCTTCCTTCCCATCCATGGAAGGCTAGGCTCTCATAATCAATCCAAGGGAATAGCCATCTTGATGTTTAATTTGGAGATCTTGTTTCGCTTGTTCATATTGCTTAATTGTTATTCAAGTTTCTCTTCTTCCTCTTTTGATTTTTATCTAGATTAAATTGCTTAATTTGATTTAGATGTTGATGTGATAATAGCTTTATTATCATGTATTCAAAGAGGATCACAAAGATTAAACAATTTATTAAAGCTTTTTGATAGATTGTTTAGCTTGGTTAAATTCTAGATCTTAAGTTAATCTATGTTGGATGGTGCTTACTTTATCTAACCTTGGTTAATCAAATCCTAGATGCTTATCTAGTAGAGAATTCTTGGATCATGTTAAGGCTTCTTGATGTGATCTAAGGCCAAGAACATGGTTAGCAATTAAGTGAATTCCTTGTGATCAATGATGAGTTAAACTCAAGATCGGTAAATTTCCTTGGATTGGTTGTTTCTTTAGATTTGTTTACAACTTTAAGTCTCATACTTTTATTAATCTTGTTAATCAACTACAAAACCCCCCTTTTCTAATTATCTTGATCTAATTAAATCTTTGTTTTTGGATCCTTGAGAGACAATTCGGTTCATTCTCTATACTACAAATTAGTTTGTGAACCAGTAATTATTATTATTTGACGGGGTCTCGACAACCTCTTGTCAATTTGGTGTTTAATGTGTTGCTGTATTGGTCTTTGAATGCATTTTATAACAAACTGTGGTTATGATGTTTCTTTTTATTTTTGAAAGGGTACAAGCATGTAATGTTTCTGGTGTAGTTTATGTGTATAGGGTATTAATCTTGTTGGGGAAATAAAAGAAAGCTTGGTTTAGAGTTCTGTTTTTTTTATTCTATTTTATTTCATTCTATCTGCACATACTTGGAAATAAATTACCCACTATGAGGTTGCTTGTTTGTGGTCTGAATCTATGATGAGCCTATATGTTGAGAAAAGTTGGAATTTTGAAATCGTTTATGGTTAAAGGATTTTACGGTCTAAGTCTCAATGGTGCTTTCCTTTTGACATGTTAAGTCAATTGTGGGTTTAATTCTTTGGATCATACTGTACATATCAGGGTCTTAAGCATATTTGGTGCCTTACTTTTTCCTTTCTTTCCTTAAAGCTTGTGTACTATATATTCTTGGCTGGTCATTCATAAACCATACAACTTCATCTTTTTTAATTATTATTATTTAGTTTAATTTATTTTTATTTTATTTTATTTATTTTTTATTTTTTTCCACTTGCTTGTCTTCAGCGTCCTTATTCTTATTTCCATTTGTTAAGTGAGGCAAAGAATTTGTGTTATTTTATTTCCCCAATTCTCGCAAACCAAATTTAGGTGAGTTCAATAACTCATTTTAATCAATTAATTTCAACACTTGCGTTAGTTGCCTTCAGGGGTCAAGTATACACAAGGCAATTTTCTTGGGAAGGATTAGTAGGTCTAGTGCGGTCTTCCCTCCCTTTTAGGGAACGTTAACGAAGCCGTTTCTTTTTAATAGAATGGTTCAACGCCATAATAATTCGCGTAGGTTGCCTTCAGGGGTTAAGTACCCACAAGGCAATTTCTTTTGGGTGAATCAGTGGGCTTAGTATCACCTTTCACCCTATTTCGGACAAACTAATATAAGTTTTTCTTTAAGTGGTCCAATGCCACAAAATACGTTAGTCGTCTTTAGGGGTCAAGTACCCACTAGACGTTTCCTTAGGGTGAATCAATGAGTTTAATACCGCTTTTTATCCCAGTTAGGACTCGTTAATAAAATTTCTTTTTTTTAATCAAATCTTTCCTTTTTTAAAATTGAATTAATTCTTTTTTTGTTCGATCGGTTAATTCAAGATTATTTCTCGCAAATAAAATTGACCCACGCACAATTATTTTATAGAGAACTACGTGGCTTTGAATTCCCCATTGCACCAGGGGATACGTAGGCCCGCAAGTCAAAATAAATCTATAAATATTTTAATTAATTAATTTTATTTATTACTTTTCACCAAACCGGTGAAAGTTTTTTTTTAAATTTGTAAATTGTGTAATTTAATTATTTGACTTGTTTTATTTAGGGGGTAAATCAAATATTGTTAAGGTTATTAAAATTTGCACAACTAACTTAAGGTAACCGTTTTATAGCGAATGTATCAGGGGTGCTATGGGATTAAGTTTCCATCTTTTCCTGTGCATAAATCGACTCCCAAACCCTACCTGATTTTCGCAGACCTTTTCTTTTTCTTCTAATTTAAATCCATTTTAAAAGAGTTTTGCCAGTAATTTTCTCTACCCAATAAAAGATTGGTGGCGATTCCATTTATTTTTGTTTTTAATCAGTATTTTTGCTCTCACCGCTCCCCATCGCGATTTTTCTCGGTCGTGACAATACTTCTTTTGGAATCTCTCCATTTAAAGGTCTTGAAGGAGACAAATTGATCAAATCAACTGCATTTGTTTTATTGCTTCACCCAAAAATGATTTGGGAAGTTTTGCATGAGAAAGCATGCTTTTGACTTTCTCTGCAATCATTCTATTCATTCTTGCAGTTAGTCCATTCATCTAAGGTGTCTTGAGGGTTACTTTATCATGTCTTATCTCATGAGTCTTGCAATAATCCTCAAATGGACCTATATACTCTCCGCCATTGTCAGTTCTCAAGCATATCAGATTTCTTCCAAATGCTTGTTCTACAGAAGCATGAAATTCCTTGAAAGCTTGACGAACTTGATCTTTCATCTTCAATAGATACACCCACACTTTCCTAGAGTGATCATCAATGAAGTTAACAAAGTATTGGGCATTGCCAAGGGACTTTTTAGATGTTGAGCAAACATCTGAGTGAACAAGATCCAGAATTTGCTTTCTTCTTTTTTCATCATTTGATCTTTTGAAAGATACTTGATAAACACTATTCACACACATTATTAATCCCTCATATTTAGTACTTTATACCTTTTATGTGCTTAATTGATTAGATTTGTCTTGGTTTTATAAGTTTGGATTTCAATGGGCTTAATTGAAAATTGTCAGCATTTCTTGGTTTTTAATATTGTCTCTGTATTTTGGCCATATCTTGAACTATAGGCATCTAAAAATTATGAACTTTACATTTTAGGAAATCTAAGACGAATATATACAACTCTCATGAAGAGCTCATAAGCTGATTTGGATGTCTAGTGGGCTGAATTGGGCCTGGAAGTCAGAGAAAGGACGTTGTCGTTGGAACCCAATCAGCATACATTTAGTGCGCCATTAATTAGGATTGGGATGTCCAATAGAGCTGAAACCGGTGTCAAATGAAAACTAACACTCAGGGATTAAGCTCTCATTAAGGCCATTTTGCAAAACTACGACGTTTTAAGGGTGTAATTCCCACGTGAAATGGGAGGTCGTTTTAGCTACCCTTTAAGACTAATTTGGGCATAACTTCCTAATCTTAAGCCCAAATTAAGCAAATTAGGTGGCCTTGGAAATCTAAGAGGCTGAGGATTACAGCTAATCAAAGGGTAAACTTTTATTTTCATTTTATGAGACAGTTATTTGGGGGGAAATAGAGGCACATGAATGGGACACTTTTCCATTTATCAGATTTTGTAATTTTGAGTTATCTTTCTCTAGTTCTTTATCTATTCTCCCTCAAGCTTGCTTGATCTACAGCCATGGAGAGCTAAATCTGAGATCAATCCAACGTGCTTGAGGAAATTCAGTTTGGCTTGAGACCTTGTACTTGAATTCTGAATTTGAATACAATTGAATTTTCTCTTCTCTTTTCATTTCTTGATTCAAAATTCTGAATTGCATGGATAGAGATATCTGTTTGTGTTTAGAATTACAAATTAGGATGTAATTTTGGTTGATTGATCACTGTTACATGTTCTAAATTGAAGAGATTAGATCAACAGATTTGTGATCTAGGTTAATTACATTTTTGTTTCTAAACTGACATTGATAAATGCAGATATGTGTTATCATTTGTTAGTTGAATTATAGATGATCATCTAGTAGTAAATCTCAAAACTAATGTAGAGATCTCGGTTAGGTTTGAATTAACCAGTCCAATTGGATTCAAGTTCATGTTTAGTGGTCAATGATAGCTTAAATTGGATTTCTGATGGAACTTTGATTGATTGTTTTGTTAATTGCTTATTTTAATTTCGTGATTTTACAATATGAACACATAATCCCCCTTTGTTTGAGTCTTGACATAGTTGAATTGCATCTATGAGACGACTTGGTTCATTGCCTTATACTACAAATCTTTTGTGAACCGATTTTTACTATTTGATTGAGCTCGTCAGCTCATATTAATACTCTGTGTTGTTTGCCTGTTAGGCAGTCTTCACAAGATTTAAGTGGTTGCTCTTTTATGTTTGGAAGGTATATTTTGCTAAGATTTCCAAACCTTTCTTGCTCATGTGGCTTAATCGTTTGTGCCACAATTCCTTGCTTGCGTCTTGAGCAACATTCATCTCCCCCTTCCATCTTCCTTCTTCTTCTTTGGGTTAATCTGGTCAGGGTGGACTGTTCCAGCTTGTTGGTCTCTCTTCAAGAATCCACACTCAGACTTTATGTGGCCTGGTTTACCATTGTCATGACCAGGAAAAATCGCGACGGGAAGCAGCGAGATGAAATTAGTTTAAAGACAGTGGAGTCGCCACCAATCCTTTATTTGGTAGGCAAAATAACTGGCAAAACCCTTTAAAAATGGATTTAAAATAAGAAAGAAAAAGAAAAGGTCTGAAAAAACCAGGTCAGGTTCGGGAGTCGATTGTGCACAAGGAATGGTGGAAACTTAATCCTACTGCACCCCTGATACATCCGTTATAAGACGGTTACCTTAAGCTAGTTGTGCAAACTTTATAACCTAAGTGATATCTATTTTAACCCTTTTATCAAGTAGAAAAATTAAACAAGTGCAAACAATTATTCACAAATAACAAAGAAATTAAATTGCTAAAATTTAAAGTTTTGCTTGACTTGTGTACCTACGTATCCCTTTGTGCAATGGAGAATTCAAAGCCACGTAGTTCTTTCTAGAAAATGATTGTGTGTTGGTTAATTTTAACTAAAGAAAATATTACTTTGAATTAATTGATTAACAGAAAATCCTGATTTGATTAAAAAGAGACGAATTAATTTGATTAAAAAGAGAAATTTGTTAAACGTGTCCTAAATAGGATAGAATGTGGTATTAGACTCACTGATCCACCCCTAAGAAAATGTCTAGTGGGTACTTGACCCCTGAAGACAGTTAAATGATTTGTGGCATTGGACCATTTTATTAAGAAAAAACTTTGTTAACGTGTCCTAAATAGGGTGAAAAGCAGCATTGGACCCGCTGATCCATCCTAAGAAAAATTGCCTAGTGGGTACTTGACCCTTGAAGGCATCTAAATGCAATTTGTTAATTTTATTTACTTAAAACAAGTTATTGAACTCATCGAAATTTTGTTTGCGAGAATTAGGAAAATAAATAACATAACTTTTTCACATCGTTGAATGGAACTAAGAATAAGAATGCTAAAGACAAACAAGTGATAAAAAAAAATACTAATAATAAAATAAAAAAAGAAAGAAATAAGCCCAAAATCACCAAGTATGTCCACAATCTTGATATGCACCATGTAAAAGAAATCCCTGATATACACTAATGTGACATAAAATATCAAACTTTGGGGAAACCAAGGACTTGCCCATATTCACATACAACAATTTCACGGAGTATTAAGCAATCTTAAACATTTTATTCAACAAACCATGCAAACTAAGTCATTTCCCATGTCAAATATCCATAGATTGGCAAAGTAAAACTCATGCTTGTTACCCATATAAGATCACACAAATATTAGCAGGGATAAGGATCGCATGCAGCACAATCATGGGGTGACAACAAAAAAGGGAAATCATGCTAAGTGTCATGCTATGACAGTGATAAACGCAGGATTTGATCACGCACAGTATATGAAGGCAACATTAAAGACCCAAAAATAAATAAAACCTTGGTGCTCATACAAACATTTCAATAGTAGCAACACAATCCTAAACTTGTCACTTTCTTAAGCAGTTCAAACTAACTAAAACCCCAGCATCTTAACTAAAATCCCTGCATTGCTTATGTCTAGCTGAAAACATATTTTAAATAAACAGTTATCAAGTGATCAAATACAACCCTAAGCCAAAACCAATTTTTTCACAAATTCCCAAATTCAAGAAGCATTCAGTCCAAAAAGGATAAAAAGGGATCTATGCACCAAGCAAGTGAAGGACAAAATAGCAAAACCATAGTCCATTCATAAGTGAACATGCATTTGTAAGACACAAGTAGGATATCCAAACCAAACTGCACCAGATTTCAAAGATATAAAAAGATGACATAATCTCCCCAGCTATCCCCTTATTTCCCAAATCAGCTTATTAATCACAACATCAGGCTATAGCAACACATTGAATACATCCCCTGCCCCGAATTAGCTCGTCACACCAAAAAAAAACACACAACTATACCTATATCTCACAAAAAGAAACCAAAACAAAACCACATTCAAAAGATCATAAAAAAATTCCAACAAATAGCAACCAAGTAAGGACACAAGCCTTTCAGTTCACACAACATGCAACAAATCAAACCACATGACAGTCTTTTATATCTTGATAGAAATACGGGTTCAATTTTGAAGACCTTTAATCATGAAAACATATTACAGCAATAAAACCTGACTAAAACTCCAATGAGCAATTACACACATACTACCACACATTACCCTAAAACCCAATGAAAGACCGAATAAAAAAAAAGCTCATAACTTAGTACCCAGAGCTGGTTGACAGAGTGGACTCAATATTTGGCCAAACAATTAATATGCAGGGTGTCATAACAATTTAAATCCCTATACCCAAAACAGAATGACAAACAGTAGATTATAAAAATGCATCCCTCAATTTCTATGAATCAAACGTGGCAAAACAGCCTTTAGACAACCTATCTGGTTATCATGCAGCAGCAGTGAATTCACATATCCACAGTATGGGGCATGAATGTTTATGAATGACAACTTTATACAGAACAAACTTGTTTAGCATCCATGCACTTGATACTTTGTTTTAGGATGAAAGAGATGCAAACATTCCAGCATGTTATACTAAATTGCAAATTAAACACCCAAAACAAAATCGAGAAGTAAAGCATATCCCATAAACCTTCATTCATTGTTGAAATAACAAGCAGGGGTTACTAAATCCTTTACACCCATAAAGCATTTCAATTTACATAATCAACAACATGCACTCAAACATGTTAGAATCCTAAGAATGAAACATAGATAGAATGGGCAAGCAAACTTATACCACCAGTGTAAGTAACAAGTTTCAATAATAATTGAATTCTAAATTAAAAATAGTGCCTGCATGCGTATTGAAAGGGCAAAACCTCAACTAAAGTCTACTAACTCGCATGGAAAGCGGTTCAACACCAAATGACACAAAACACAAGCAAGATCTTTATATTGAAAGCAGTTGAACACAACTGACTAGCTAAAGGACAAGTATAAATACCTTTGAATCATTATGTATCTTCTCTGTCCCAACCAAATTAAACTTAAACTTCAAAACAGGACTCGCAAGTAAACCAAACAGCAAGGAAACTAAACACAGTCCAAAGTCATAGAAGCTTCAAATACAGGTCAAGGAAACCATGGTTCAAAATCACATTTACAGTTTCAGCATAAACACTCAAAACAAGTTGAAATGGAACTGTTTTATTTGACTTAGCCCCCAAACAGAAATGAGTTCATTTCAAAAGTCAACAATTTAACATACCAAACTTTAAGGAAAGCCAAAACAGGACCCAAATAGCCTATGAACAACACTGTTTCAATCTAATTGAAAACATATTTATAACAACAGATTCCAGTAATAGTTGGCTAAAACTTAATACAACCTATTAATCTAAATCTCAGCCTTTAACAAATTTTCCCCAAAACATAATACATTCTAGCTTCCAACAGATCTGGATCAGCACAAATCAACCCAGGGGAACAAGATCAGCACCATGTGGACAAAAGAGGCATGCATCAACACCCATTAAACAATAGACCCCAAACAGAATAATTGTAAATGAATTCCATACCATGACAAAAATAGGACTGATTTCAGCATGAAATTGGTACCAAATGACAAAGCACATAAATATGGATTCTTCACACATTAAATCTTTATGTGTTAGCTTCACAATGCAATAGGCAGCATGCAAATTAGTTGTACATAGCCAAAGATGTGCATGAGAGTATGAATGTTGTCCAAAACAGAAATTGTGCCGAGCAAAGTTATGATCAAATGAAATTTGGGTGTTGAGTTGCCACAAGTGATGGATTGAAAAGTTAATGCACAGTAGCCAAACCTAATCATCTTCCAAATGCAACAAATGATGCATAAATTAAAGACACATGGTCCAAGTTAAGATCAAAACATCACATGCTGCCACAACAGAATTATGCAGCAAAGAGAACCTACTTTGAATGTAGACTGGTATCATCCAACACAAGGGAAAAATTTGCAATTTTTGTAGTTAAAGGATCTGTGTCTTAGCTTTCTAATGCAACAAACGGATTCTAATTTGGAGTTCTGTAGCTCATTTTATGCATAGAAAAGTATATGCTGCCAGATGAAGGAATTATGCAGAATGCACTGACTTTAGACGAAAACTGGTACTGATTGGCTAATAGGAAAAATATGAAATTCTTACACATGCAAGTCTCACATCTTAACTTTCTCTTACCTTTCTAATGCAACAAATGGATCCTAATTTGGAGTTGTGTAGCTTATTTTATGCAGAGAAACGCATATGCTGTCAGAAACAGGAATTATGAAAAATGCATTGACTTTAGACAAAAACTGGTATTGATTGGCTAATAGTAAAAATCTAAAATTTTTACACATGCAAGCCTCACATCTTAGATTTCTAATGCAATAAACAGAACCCAACTTGGAGTTGTGTAGCTCATTTTATGCAGAGAAACGCATATGCTGTCAGAAACAGGAATTATGAAAAATGCATTGACTTTAGACAAAAACTGGTATTGATTGGCTAATAGTAAAAATCTAAAATTTTTACACATGCAAGCCTCACATCTTAGATTTCTAATGCAATAAACAGAACCCAACTTGGAGTTGTGTAGCTCATTTTATGCAGAAAAACACATATGCAGTGAGAAACACCCATTATGCAGAATGTACTGACTTTAGACAAAAACTGGTACTGATTGGCTAATAGGAAAAATCTAAAAATTTTACACATGCAATCCTCACATCTTAGCTTTCTAATACAACAAACATAACTCAATTTGGAGTTGTACAGCTCATTTTATGCAAAGAACCACATATGCTATCAGAAACACCCATTATGCAGAAAACTACTGACTTTAGACAAAAACTGGTATTGATTGGCAAGTAAGGAAAATTTGAAAATTTTACACATGCAAGCCTCTCATCCTAGCTTTCTAATGCAACAAACAGATCTTAATTTGGAGTTGTATGGCTCATTTTATGCAGAAAAAAGCATATGCTGCAGCACTTACATTATGCAGAAAACAACACTGACTTTAGATGGAAACTGGTGTCAATTGGTGAGGATTTAAGAATTGAAATTTTCACAGTTAAAGTGTCAGTGTGTTAGCTTTCTAATGCAATAAACGGATCCCAATTTGGACTTGTGTAGCTCAAGTTATGCATGGAAATGTCAATGCTGTCATATCCTAATCAACTTACGAATTCCACTCAACCCTTTACAAAAACACATACATGCCTGGCAATGGTGGAGACCCACGAAAATCAACTCATATAATCCATTCTCAATTCAAAACATCATTATGAATCACCTCAACGCACATCCACTCAACTATCACCCTTGCCATTTATTTTTATATTTGAAAACCAATGCATCCAAACCTTAAGTACAAAATCAAAGCGTATGCAGTTCAAGTGTTAATTAGCAAGCAAATTACCTCTAAACATGCTAACCTATTCAGTTTATCTAGCAACTGGAAACAATTTCAGTTCAAGAACATTGTGAATCCAAAGTCAGCATTCAACTCTTAGAAGCAAGGCATCAACATATACATAATGTTACATTTCTGGCTTTCAACAGCTCCACCAACCATTATCCATCAAAGATACATACTTAAACTAAATTAAACCCTTAAACCAAATTTTAATCATAAAGATTCACCATGGCTTGGCAAGAAATAAGATAAAGGTTTTTTTGGTAAATACAAGAATGAGTTACCGAAATGAGCCCTTGTAAATATAGAGAAGCAGCCTCTTCGGTTACCAAGTCCAGTTGCTCTATCCTTGCTCACCATCAAGCTCATTCGAGTATCCCCAACCTTCGGTTCTCTCCCTCTCAAGAACAATGAGAAATGGAATAAGAAAAAAAAGCTCTCAGAGAAACTAAAGCCAACAATTTTTCCCAAACCCCCATTCCAAATCCCTAAGCCCCCATTTATAATACCTCCTCTCAAAGATCAAATCTTCTGAGCTCTGTGCCGAAATCCCTTGAGCGGCCTCCACTGCAACCAGCCGCATCCTCTGATGTGAGCGGGGGGGAAAAACCCTAACTCTGACCAGCTGAAACCTTGTCCCTTCTGAGCGTAGCCATAGGTTGGGAAGTGACATAGTGTGCGCAGCCATGGGTACGAAGCTGGTCTGGTCGAGTGGCTGTGTTGTGAGGATGAGGCTGAGGTGGGTGTGCTTAGAACAAATGGTGCGGTGTGTGCTGTGTACGGGAGTGAGGATGACTGATAGTGAGATGGATGATGGGTTATGAGTTATGGGTAAAGGGCTTGGGTAGGAAGATGGGTAATGGGTTGGGTAGGAAATGGATCTGGTAGGAAATGGGTTAGTTTGAACATGGGCTTGTGTTTAGTGTTAGTGAACTTGGGTCAAATAGATGGGGTTGGATCAGAAATCACAAAGCGGGTTGGGTGAATAATTTTTTTCCTTTTTTTCTTTCAAATTATCTCACCTTTTTTTTTTCCTTTTTTATTTTTCTCACTTTTTTTAATTAATTTTTTTTTTTACTTTTAGATTGGCTAAATTTTGTTTTTTGAATTTTCTAAAATAGCCTCGACAAATTTGGGTGTTCACAACCATAGTAATAACAACTTAGTCTAGTGCGAGATTTGGATCTACCTTGTGATTTTCCACGACCTCTTTTTTCACGATTCTTTCTCCTCCCTCTGTTTTCAACAACGTTGGCTTTAAACTAGATGTTCAAGCCCTTTTCTCTCTATATTGACTCCTCATTCAGGAAACTATTTGTAACAGAGTCCATGCTAAGCTTTTCGTCTAGAGCAGAATTGCTGAGAGTGACAACTAGAGTGTCCCTACTCTCAATCAGAGAACTGAGGAGTAGAAGAGTTTGTAACTCATCATCTATCTTTATTTTTGTAACTCCAACTTCACTAGTCGTTTGACAACGTGGGCTTTATTCCTGGGCGTCTTCTTTTGAATCAAGGATTCAAGTTTCGTCCACAACTCATACGCATTGGTATAAGTTGATATATGCTCGAACAAACTTCTATCAATATATTTTCGGATCATAACTACTGTTTCTGATTCTAGAACTCCCATTCTTTGTCGGTCTTCCCCTCCGATTTATCTTTCTCAATGATTGGCTCATGCAAATTTTTGTAGTATAAGTGGTCTTCAATCATCAGCTTCTAATAGGAGTAGTTATCTGCAGTTAGCTTGAACATATCTCCATCATGAGTGACAGTTCCCTCCATCTTGAGTTACACAAGCCAATACCGTATATGTGAATAGTGTCGTATAGGTTTTTTAGTTCCATATACTAAAGCAGTAACCGTAGTAAGCAAACAATGCACAATGTAAGTTCTCAGGAAAGAGAAGTGGGTCACTGAAGGACACACTTAAATACCAAGTCTTTCATAGCTAGAACTTTCCTAGACAACATTTTCACACCACCACACGTTATTCCCAGCAACAAGAATAATTCTTTTATGATGTGGAAGATTAGACAATGCTGCAACCAGAGAGCATACAAAGAATTTTCTTATGAATCTGGCACCTAGTATCCGAGAGCTCAGAGTGCTTTGATACCATTGTTGGGAAATGTCAGCATAATTTCCCTCCTTTGTGAACTCAAAAATAGGTACTATGCGAAAGCGTGAAACAAGTGTAATAATAACGCCAGAAATTTTTAGCATGGAAAACCTTCCCAATATAAGCAAGGAAAAACCACAGAACCCGTAGGCCACTTAAACCTCCACTGTAAAATAATGGGAATACAATCATAATGTATCTTCAATTTGTGGATAACACTTACAAATTGGCTTACTATTTTTTTCTCAGAAAAACTCTCTCTGTAAGGCTCTCTCTATATTTTTCTCTCATTATTTTTCTCTATGAGGAGGATGTCTCATTTTTCTCAAGAAGTTGTTTCTACTTCGTTGTTATTATTTTTCTGATGAATGCCTCTATTTATAGAGGTAATTGCACCATGTGCAATTAATAGAGGAAGCACCTTTCGATGCCTTGGTTGGAGGTTAGATGTTGAAAATTTCTTTCAACCAATTGCATTGACTTTTTGGTTGGACATCCGACAATATATATATAAGAGAACTACGAGTAGGATTTTGAGAATATTTAAGTGGGAGTCTAACCAAGTTTAAAAGATCATTGCCACCTGGTTTGAAATTTCTCTCCATCGATGGTAATAATAAATATGAAGAATACAATGATTGCAAGAGAACAAACACGTAGGACAAATTTAGAAGAAACAAAACCATGGTATTTCGAACATAATTTAGAAGACGAGAAAAGCTCATAAAGGCAAACTTAAAAACAAATCTGCTGGCAAGAAATTCTATAGGATATTTGTTCTTAATAATTCTTATCATTTTGCAATTGATTAGTCAAATATTAAATTCTGAAAAGGACATATATGTATATGCTTTTATGGTGATCACTACATAAACATAAAAAGAGAAGCAATATAATAGATATCAAGGAAAATCTTTTCAAGTGGCAACAGAATAGGCAAGCATGCTTATCAATCATAGACTTGGGTCTAGATTAAAGGATGCCTTCTTTACTAATAACATCAATATAAGAGCAAATATTGACCAAGAATAACAGGTGCTAGAATACTAATTATGAATCTGTTGTATTATAATCTAATGTCCTAAAAATGTAAAGAATAAAAAGTATGGTACTTGGTAGGATATGAGGTAATAAATGACTGCAATGACTATATACATCGAATGAGGTATTAACAATAAAGCAGTCAATAGCCTCTTGAGTGAGGTCACTGTTCTTATCATCCTCAAGAACCATCTGCAGCAAGTCCTTTTTATTAGGAGTTTCCTTTCTTTTCTTCACCACCTGAAGTATAAAAATTTTCACCTCCTTTTCTAATGCCCATGCTTCTCTATTGCTCTTTGTTGGAAGGTTTTTGTAACATGTAGATAACAATTAATCATTTATTAAAAAATGATAAAGGAAAATAACAATTTTGTAGTTATGACCTTTACAAAGGCAAAATTGTTTTGTACCTCATGCCAGGGATCCCAATTGACATACTTTTCCTAGACATGACCTCTTGGAGAGTTGTGAGTTTCAAGAAAATTTCTTTCCCCTTGGAATAATTGCTTCCAAAGCATGCTCTTGAATGTACACATCAACTTTTATATCTGCAGTTCCACCTTCTGCCTCTATTCTACTACTCCACAACTTTAGCATAGAAATAGTAGACTCACTACTTATAGTCATCATTCCCTTTAGAGGACATATGAAAAGATATTGTAAGTTAAGAAGCCAATATAATTTATATAAATACCAACATAGACCAAGCTTAAAACATTATATATTTTAACCTTCTTTGTGTATAGTTCTAGAGCTAGGATCTTTATTTGATGGGCCCATAGAGTCTTATTTGAAGTTATAATGCCCTAAGCTAGTAAAGGCCCTAGTTCTTTTTGCTGATATGAAGGCTTCCCCAAGTCCAAGGATGTGCATGTGGTGATATATGTCACTATCTTAGGTTGGTCCACATACAATATTTGTATGTTTCCAAGAGAAAACATGAACACTTGGCGTGTTTACATAAAGAATTACCTAGCATTTTTGGCAGTGGAAAACTATAGCAAACATCAAAGTTCAACAAGAAAATATGTGATTGCCATACAAAATATGAGCAATGTATGAACATACTATATAGGCATAGGAACATACAACATTCAACTAATATAGCAAAAATTTCTAAACACACAATCACAGATATAAGGAAGTTTCTTATAAAAGTCCTAAGTAAAGATAAATCCTCCTCCATGATTAGATCTTTAAAGTTAAAAGACCACCAACTGAACCAAGCGGCTTGTCTTCATTCAAGTATCTAATATCAATGTGACGACATAAGCAACCAATGTGATCTCAAGAAAAAAAAAGAAAAAATTAAAAAATTGAAAGATGATTAAAAAGAAAAGGCAACTTACTTTACATCGACTTTAAGTTCATTCAAGATGGAGGATACATATGATGCAAATTCACATTCCTCATAGAAACCAATAACTTAAATCTGAGCCAAATTAGAAATTTGTGACACAAACAATAGTTAATTAATTGGCAGATTATATATGATTTTTCCCAACAGTGATTGTCTTCCATTTACAGTAGCTTACCCCTTTACAAGCAAAAATAAGATGATGAACCATTAGTTGTCCTGCTAAAGGAAAAAGTGGCTTGGGTATATTGAATGACAATGGCAGGAATCTAGTACCTGTAAATTCAAATATCACAACAAAAACAATGGATATTAATCACTATGTTCCCGTTGTTTAAACCATGAATCAAGTCAAATTTAACATAATAAAGCAATATATCTCATCTAGAGAAACCACTGACAAACAATACCAAGAGAAACTTAGACAATGTACACCAATATACAATTTAGCCACCATACTTCCCATCTAAAATAAGTTATTTAACACCTAAAAACATGTGGATTCTGAGGCAGAGAAAGGAACAAAGATAGAGGGAGAAAGGGTAGTCACTGCAAAACATGATGTTATAAGCAAACCAGAACATTGCATCAAAATTATAGCCATGCTATTTCCAATGCAAGGAAGGGAGAGAGGAATGACATTGAATGAATCCAAATTTAGAGCTCAAAAAGGAGGTGACTAGGTTATTGCAAATACAATCTAAAATGAATTTGATATTGATATTGGTAATTTGATACCTTCAGTAGGTCCTCCAACCATGACCACAACCACCACCCTCTCCTCTGCACCTCCTATATTGTCTAACACAAATGCAAAAAGGAAGCCTCTGGCTTAGCGTTTTCTTCTGGTTTGGCGCACTCTTCTTCTCGTCTCTCATTATGGAAATAATGCCAATGTAACTAAAGATGAGGATTCAATTGGTGTGTATTCAACCTGTTGCTCATTCATTTCACCATTTAATGAGGGCTGCTGAAAAGATGAAACCAACGGTATTGAATAACTAATGAGCATTCAAGCGGCAACAATTGCTCTCATTCATATCAGTAACCAAAGAAAAGAGAATGTAGAGAATAGAATGCAGAGTTGGCATGACGTGGCTGTTAGGAGAAGAAGTGAGGGAATATGAGCTATCATGAAATGGTGTATGTTGATGTGTAAAAAAGGAATAGCATATACAAATACAAAAATGCTTAATAGCCTGGTAATTTAATACCAAAAGTTGCCCGAATGTAGAATGAGTAGATGAAATTTGAATGGATCCCATAAAAAAAAATAACAGTTACCCTTTATTTTGTTAACTTTCGGGCTTGTTTTTTAAATTCCATGCTTAGCCGGTCTATAGACTACAGCACTCATATAAATATGATGTGGAGAATTGTCAGAATTCAACTTAGTTGAAATGACTTTCTTATCGCATGTGAGCCTATTTTTATATATTATAAATAAATAACAAATAAATAATATAAAGGTATAAACAATTTTGTTTTATGTCAAAATCATAAAAAATTTAACATCTGCTAACTGACTTATTTATAACTTCTCTTCTGTATATTTATTCAATTACGCATAAAGACATGTCTGAGAGAGGAAAAACAAAAGAATGGATTCCCACTTTGAGATAGTTGCTATCCACCATCTTTAACCAAAAATTCATACTCAAAGATTTATCGTTCACGGCACAGAGATTTACATCTATGATATCATGTGAACTACCCAAAATTTTCACTACTAACTCAGTCCTAAAGACTTAAATTACTTATTAACTTAATCTAATTGATTAACAATTTCATATTCCAATATTTATGATTATATTTAGTTCGAGTATTATTATGGAAAACATTATAAAAGACCTGATAGATTCGGTAATCCTAAAATTTGTGGGATATGATTAAAAACAAAGATACTATTTTACAAGTCTTTCTTCACAAACTCCTCACAATATTATTTATTTGAAGAAAAAGATTGTGAAATGTTTATTCGAGTATTATTATGGAAAACATTATAAAAGACCTGATAGATTCGGTAATCCTAAAATTTGTGGGATATGATTAAAAACAAAGATACTATTTTACAAGTCTGTGTTCACAAACTGCTCACAATATTATTTATTTGAAGAAAAATATTGCGAAATGTATTGAAACATGAATAAAAGAGGTTGAGTTTTTGAAAAGTTTGTGCGTAAAAGTTTGTGAAAGTAACAGTAATGGTACTCTATGATTAACATGTGCAGTTTGGCCAAAACGTAAAAGAACGCGTAATTGACAGGTAACATGCCATTTTTCATGTTTTACCCTCCCCCTTAATAAAGAATAAAATATAATGAGAAAAAAAATTGAAAAAGAAAGATGCGCATAGTGAGACTAAAAGAAAAAAATCATAATCAAATACCAAAAGATGTGCATTGTGATAATAGATGTCGTTGACACCAAAAATCATAATCAAATACCAAAAGAACAAAGAAGCTAGCAATTTCTACAGAAAGTAAAAATAAAAATATAAAAAAAAAGAAGTTTTTTTTGTGAACAGTCACATACCGTAGTTGCCAGAATTGGCAAAACCTATAACAATTAAGCAACTACGTCTGTCTATTTCACATTATTATACATGAATATTGCATGGCTAGCTTTGCGAGTGTGTGGGCAAAACAAAGAACAATTACTTTATTTACCAAAGAAGTTATACCTCGTAGTTCTAGCTCGCCAAGGGAAGAGGAAAACCCAACCCAGTTACGTTAACAAACCAACAAAGCGCAAAAAGGAATACTCTCTTAGACAAGAAATTAACTCGTTTAACCCCAACAATGTCGATCCAGAGCTTCATGTATATAAATATACATATAAAACCAAACCAATAACCCACCTAGTCCGATCCAACTCAAAGCATTTAAGGTACAAAGCTAATAGCACAGAAACTAGAGCTATGGCTATGAGACCAAGAACACCAACTTTCCGGACACAACCTTCTACTCGTCGTGTGTATGAGAATTTCCAGCCAAAATCAGAGATGAAAGAAAACCCGGAAGCTTACCTTCTACATATTTATCTTCCTGGTGCGTGTATATATATCTATATATATGTATAAATTTTTTTTTTGGAGTATTGTTAATTATTATACTCTCTTTTTTCTTGCCTGCCACATTACTGATGCTTCTTCTTATAAATAAATATGCCTTTCTTGAGTGGCACAATCTAATAAATCTATGTCTTAATCAATATATCTAAATTTAAACATTTTTTGCATTTAATTAATTTTCATCTTAAATCATAAGTTAAGTCTAATTGTTATTTAATGGTTGACAAAAACATTGCTAAAAGAGTGTGTAATAATTGTTCTGCTCAATTTTATTGGAAGACCGTTTTAATAGTTTTGAAATATATTACAGAAGTAATTGAAATTGATCCTTGGAGATGCAAAATTTTACTACTTTAAAGAAACATTAAAAAAGGTTAATGTAAATTGATATTATATATATATATATAGAGACATATCTAATGAGAGGAGTAGTTTATTGTGAGAGTGAAAGGAGCAAATCTTGACCATTGGATTATTCATGTATGGTCAAGATTAGATGTTACTTAAATGTCACATGACTTTATGTTTTAATTTTGACCATACATGAACAATCTAATAGTCAAGATTTGCTACTCTCCTTCTTACAATAAACCACTCCTCTCATCAAATATGCCCCTTATATATATATATATATATATATCAATTTTTTAAAGAAACGTTAAGAAAGGTTGATGTAAATTGATATTATATCTCTCTTCTGCTCTTGCAGGTTTTACAAACGAGCGGATAAGGATTACATTTTTGGGCTCTTCCCGAATGTTGAAGATTACAGGAGAACGACCGATTGAAGGTAATAGATGGATCCGTTTTGACCAAACATATGCTCTTCCTGAAAATTGTGAGACGGAGACACTTCAAGGCAAGTTTTATCTGGGAACTCTCACCGTTACAGTGCCAAAGAAGTTCATTTCACAAGTTGCTCCTAAACCAGAAGTGAAAACAACCCAAGAAAAAAGTCCAGGACCTTCAGAAAAAAATGTAGCTGAACCAAATCCTGAAAAAGCCCAAGAAACCAATATTCCACCGCAATCTACAACTTCTAAAGTGGAAGAACCAATTGCAGACAAGAAAAGTGCTTCACTACCAAGCCCTGCAAAAGGCCCTGCTGACTTGAAGGCACAAAAGGGTACTCAGGAAGACACTTCAGCTCAGAGTCCTATTCAAAGCGAAAAGCCAGCAGATGAGAAGGGATTGAGAGCCTTGATCCCTCCAGAAACCAGTAGGGATCGTAGCCCTCAAAAGGGTCAAGAGGGAACTGATCAAAGACCAATAATAACACAGGTGACTCCAAAGGAAACAGGTAAACCTCAAAAGGTTCAAGAGGAATTTGAGCCAAAACCAACACTACCAATGGCAACCAAAAAGCAAACAGATGAAAAGCCTCAAAAGGGTCAAGAGGAAGTTGAGCCAAAACCAACATTAACAACTGTTACCAGAGACCCAGCAGATGAAAAGCGTCGAGAGGAAATTAAGCTAGGGACCATATTAGCAACAGTGAAAAAGCAACTAGACGAAAAGACTGTGGGAACGAGGGCTGAAGATGCTGAGAATGAAAGGGTCTCAAAGAAGAAAGTTAAAGAAGATGGGAAGCCTTCTGTGTCAAGAAAGCCTAAGAAAAATATGGAGAAGGGTAATTTTAAAGAAAAAGAAATCAGGGCGAGAAAAGTGTCACCCAAGGAAGCAGACCCTTCTGCTAGAAAGGCTCCAGAGAAGGAAAAGGAGTCCAGCAGCAGAACAGGGAATCGAATCAGAGAACTGGCTGCTTCTACTTCCCAGGTTGTCACAAGAATAGCAGAAGGGAAATGGAATGATGAAGAGAAACATTTAGTTGTAAATATGGGTGCTGCAGTTCTAGTAATTGCAGCACTGGGGGCTTATGCATCCTATTGGTTTGCCTCTTCAGGGAGAACCTAAAACTAGTTATACTCATGAATCCTTTCTCACACCTGCACAAGATTAATGATAAAGTGTAATTCAAATCGTGGTATAAAAGCACGTGGCAATGTTATATATATAATTTGACATTAATTTATTTGTCTGCAAAAGGGTGACCACATCCACCCTGATCATCAATGGATAAATTTATTCAACATTCATACACAAATACTCCAAAGCACTCAAATTATGCTGGAAAGTAGCTGCATTGCATTTCTTACTTAAGTTATAACTTACATGTGAATCCATGATTCCTATTCTATCAAACAGAAAATAAGTTGTAATTAATTTAAGCTCGATTATATATAAAGTATATATCATCTTTGATGAGGTACTTAGTATGCTAAGTTATCCGAAGTAGTTTAAACTTTAAAGCAAAATTACATTAGTTTTTCAACAAAGTATTTGAAATTTTGTTGGACTATGGCAAGAAGGCTATAGCGACGTGTTCGTGGTAGTACAAATATGGGTGAAAAGTTCATGTTCTATGTCCATGAGTCACAATACCATTAAAGATATACTATAATTAAACACTCACTTAAAAAAGTATTCTAAATCATCCGCATTGGCCTCCTTAATAACACCCTCCATAAAATTAAAGAGTTACATAAGATCTTTAAATGTTATAAGCTCATTTCTATCTTTTTCTCCCTCCGTTTCTTTGGTTGTTTTTTTTTTCTCTCTCTCGTAGATTTGTTACTGCCAATACTCCATCTCAGCCTGCTGACTACTATCATTTTTTCATCTAACCCTCTTTTAGCAGTTATTTTTTAAAATTAATTTTAATTCATGGTTAATGTAAAAAATAATTATATATACTATCATCTTTTCATATGCTAATTTTCTACCCATGCTGGGCTCGCATTCATGTTACTATCTAGGCCTTCTTGATAATCCTCATCCAGCACTCAAGATTTGATGATGCTCGGCATATTCCATCATTTATTGTGTTGCTAGGTGTTTTTTTTCCCTCTCTTCTATATATGTACAAAAAGAAAGCAATATATATTATTGATTAAATAATAGAATAAAATATTTTATACTATGAGTAAAATAAAATTAAACTCTTTTTTTTTTTTATAATCAGTGCTACATAATTAGAATCCAACAATGATTTTTAACAATGAATTATTTATTCAAAATTTATTAAACATTTAAACTCATTCTGATTACTGACTACATAGCATTTTCCTTTTTTATGATTTATAAATCATTTTTTATCTCTTTTTTATGATGTATGATTTATTTTGATTCTCTAATGTAGATATGAGTTATAGAATTATATATTTTGAATTAAATTTAGAATTCTAGATTTTTCGATGATTTTATTTAAATTTTATAATTTGTGATTTATTTTATCTCTATGCTGCAGTTTGTTTGAGCTATATACGGAATTTTACATATTTTTTGCAATATTACTATATTAGTTTATAGTCGGTGCTACTTAGTTATGCAATATTAGTTTATAGCCGGTGCTTCTTAGATTTTACAAACGGACTGCAGGAAATTAATACACGTACTTGATTAGAGAAAAATATCTCCGTTTGAAATCTGTCTTTATTTCGTTCTTATTTTTCACGCCATGGTGGCGCTAAATTTTTTTTTTGATGAATTAAGGACAAGAATTTTTAATACTGTGTTTCAATTTTTGTTTGTAGTCTATCTAAAATTTGGGACGGATTTTAGACATAAGTTTCTAAAATAAAAAATTAAAAATAAATTTTAAAAATTTTTATTCCATTTAAAATTCATCTATAAAATTCTCACAAAGCATGAAAGTATAAATAATTAATTTTATACAAATATTTACGTCTGAAATCCATTTCAAATTTCAGACAAATTTTACATGGGAGTCAATGTAATAATAATAAAAAAGAAACTATATACAAATCAATCTATCTGTTTGAAATTTCAAACACAACATAGTGAAATAAAAAAGAATTTTCACACAAATTTATTTCAATGAAACTCGTCCCAAATTAGATTCATTTAAAAAAATAAAAAATTCCCCCTGCAGGAAAACACTATCGTTTTTTTTTTTTTGTGGTGCTTCCTCGCTTCTGCGTCTGCGCTTCGCAAAATTTTCACTCTTCGTTCAGTCCAGTCCATTGTTGATGTTCGCTGCTAGCTGCCGTTCCTGTCTTCTGCCTTCGTTTCCTCCCTTCCGTTGCTGGTGTCTGCAACGTCAGGTAAAAACCCTTGCTTGTCTTCTGCCTCCACTGTTGCAATGCTATGTCTATGAGTTACTTTGGGATAACTTTGTGTCATGAGTTTGTGAACTTAGTTCCCTCTGGCATGGTTAGGGCATGAGTTTGTCTTTGTAGGAAAATAGATAACCCTCTGGCTGTCCAATAGGTGCCACAGTCTACTCTGCAATTTTTGCAGCAACTGAAATGAGAATTTCCCTTCTTGCTTCTTGATTTGACTGCGCAAGAACCAAATATATCATAAAACTAACTAGGACAAGGGGATGAGAAATAGAAAAATCAAGAGACGAAGGATAAATACAACTAATGAACTAAAGGGGGATTACCTAGATACGAATAAAACTAGAAGCAAGGAGAAGCACTCTGTGGCTATGCGTGGAGATGAAAGGGTTTGAAGTTCACTTTCTCCCTCTGCTTTCATTAGAAATACCTCTATTGAAACATTCTTACAAAGTGCTGCATTGCTTGTTGGTTGTTAAACATGATTTTTAGTTTCCTCCCCTTTTTCTGATGTTTAAAGTCAGTGAGTCATATCATAGCCCAGATTAGATTGACTCGGCATTTGTTATGGCCATGAAATCTTAGAATTCTTCTGTTGGTTAACTTGATAATTTCGTATGCACCAAATTAAGAGATGAGGGGAAGAGTGTGTGTACCTTGTTAATCTTAATATCACCACCTGCCTTGAGAACTAATTGAAGTTAATCTTTGGTCATCAGATCACAAGTTTCCTCAAGCTTCAGCTCATCATCTTGTTGCCATGGTTTTTTGGCCTTGTTCTATAACAGTATCAATCTGATAGAACTGGTCAAACTAGTAGCTGAATTTGCTTGTATTATTTATGTCCTCTGTGAGAAATGTTCTTGACAGAGAAGAAGAAAGAAAGAAAATTGGTTACAGAGAGATAGAAAGTAGTTACAGAGAGAGATAGAATCCTACTAGGCATTAGAGAGCCCAGCCCCTCCCAACCGAATTCCAACTGAAAAGAATCGATCCCTTCCTCTACTTCCTATTTTCTATTTATTATCTATTACAATTAAATTGGGCTTCTCAGCACTTAATTGGCTGGTGTGGGCCCAGTTACATTGTGCTGCTTCCTCATTTTCTTTCTTAATTGTTGCCTGGTTTTTTTGTCTTGTTCTATAACAGTATCAATCTTCATTAGATATTCTTTCTGTAATAATATTTTATTCGAAAATATTGATATCAATATTCTTTCTATCAATAATAATGTGGAAGAAGTTCAGTCTTTGTTGTCTAACTCTTTATGATAAATGCCATTTGTTATTGGGTTGAACTGGATGTGCATTGATCGATGTGGACAATCTTATTAACTGTGATGAGAAAGTAAGATTCAGATGAAAATGAAAAGGGGAGAGAGAGATTTGTCACTTGCATACAAGAGATCTACTCTTAATTGATTTATGCTTTGAAGGCACATTTGTCTTCATGCATTTGGGTTTGGGAAAAGGAAAAAGTAAATCTGATACATGTGAGGAACTCGCTATCATTATCTATATGCAAAATTATTATGAATGAAATGCATTAAAGATCTTATAACCTACTAAAGTGATAAAGATCAATGTTTCTTGTATTTGCTGGGGAAATCAATAAGATTTGTAACAATTGATGCACAGCATAGACTTTTAATCATCAACGACCTCATAAGTTAGGATTATGTGTCAAACAAATGTAATCTCTATAGCATATGCTTTAAGTTTTTATGGCCCTCAAGAAGCATAACATGGGTCTGTGGTTCCTTGTATAAACGAAAAGGAAAATGAGTGTCGCTTGCATATGTGAAAATGAAAATGTATGTGCATTGGAAACATATATCAATGAGCTATATATGACACCAGTATCCTAAATCACTTGCATATATAAATTTAGAGTAGTTCTCTTGTAACTATACATGAAAAACATAGGATATCAATGTGATATATTGTTATGTAAGATAGTTTCTTGATTTAAGATAGAAAATTATGTAGACAATTATTAAGGTGCCATTCTTTTATCATAACAAGTAAATTGGCAGTGGCAGATGTAATATCAAAATTCTTGAACTTACTGGTGAGAGATAGCGATATGACGATATATTGCTCTGGGTAATTAACTGTGCAGCTGAGCTCAAGTTTTTCCACTCTAGTCATAGCTATTTAACTCTGGTTTTTCTTGTGCTCTGTTCTCTTCTGTTCTGTGATTGACTTGTTTTTGTTTATCTTGGGGATTTTCTGATTCCCTCCATTTCTCTTTCTTGATTCATTGTGAGCAAGCTGTTCCTGGCGGCGAAGATCTGTAGATGATTTAAAGTTATTGGGTGCATTCAGATTATAGTTAGTTGCATGTACCTGATATGGTTTAATTTGTTTTGATGAGCTTTGCTGATTGTGATTGTGAGTGTTTTTTTTTTTTGTTCTCCCATGTGCTTCCCATCTAACGTCTCAGGTCACATGTCTGAGAAACCACTGCAAGCTCTCATTCATAACTTTGAGAAAGTCTCAAGTTTTGTTCAACACCATCTCTCTAATTTCATAGGCTTTCATCAGCAGTCATCAGCACCCTCTGATAGAGGCCCACTTTTCTCCATCTCTTCCTCCAGCATAGCCCCACATGCTAAAACTATTTCTGTTGAACCTGGTGACACCCCTGTCAAGGTATCTGTCCTCAATGTCTTGCAACCTTAAATTTGAAAACTTTTATTGTGATTCTTGTGCAAGTGAGCGTGGTTTTGTGATTGGTTCATTGGGGTTTTGAATTAGAGTCTACTGTAGTTGCTATGTTCTAGTGGAATTTGAATTTTTACATCTTTCTTTAATTGCCTAATGAACATATGTCTTTTAGTTATATTGTAATACATGCTTTGCTTAACTGTGATAAAGTTGATATTCTGCTTTGTTGCTGTTGTTGTTGTTGTTGTTATTATTATTGTGTATTCTGTGTTAGAACTCCTTGTATCATTTTCGGTATGGGGGCAGGGCAAAAATGCTAAGGGCAGAGAGAATAATGAGAACTAACTCCTTGGGCAGGGGATTTTTTTTTTTGGGGGGGGGGGGGGGAAGGGGGAGGAAACTCCAAACTTATGATTACCATTTTGGTGTTTTAGAAAGTTGAAACAATCCCTGTTTACCTTGGTCTAGTGTGCTGTTTTCTGTCACTAATTTGTTTTTTCAGTAGGCACCAAAAATCCAAATAATACATTAGCCTTCCATCTATTGTCCTTTTATGTTTTCTTTTTGTTTATTCACAATTTAAATGTTGCTTAATATGAATTGTCATGAACAATAAAGGTTTCTTTAGTGAAGGATATATGGACAGTTATAGTCAAGGAAAAGACAATGCAGTAGTTCATATCCTACAATTACCACCTGTATACATGTTTTAGGTTTATATGCATTTACTCTATCTATTTATTGGAATTTATGTAAACTAGGTGATTATTTGTAATCCTACAAGAGCATTTGTGTTGAGGCTAAAAACCATTTAAGAAATAATCTATTCATCAAAGATTCAAATGTGCAGTGTATCTTTGTATATATGAGGTGTTGTGATTGGTTTATTTTTTATCATTTTTGTTTCTATAGGGAAAGCCTGCTACACCAGTGACTAAAGAAGAGCTTGGAAGGGCTACTTGGACTTTTCTTCACACTCTTGCCGCTCAGGTTTTGTCACTCCAATTGTACTCTGATAATATTGATTCCCTGTTTAATTCAATCATATAGTTTTTTCACGTGTACTAAATTCTTGTTGCCTGTTGCATAAGTGTGAAATTATTTTTGTGTGAGATGGAGACCAATGTACTAGTGACCATTTCCTCCCCTCTTTTCTATTGCTTCACATGGGATGTTCTCTTGACAAAATTTACTCCTTACTTCTCGTAAGACTTAGAACATGTTTAAAAACTAGAGCATTGTTGTGGTGTAGCCATTGCAGAATATCGTTTACCATTTAAAAAAACTGTTGGGAGCCATTTCTATTCTTATTGAGGAGTTCTACCTGCCATACTGAAATTTCAACATGGCTATCTTTGAACATTTTGTTTCCCTGCATTACCACAACCAAGATAGGGTTTCTGTTCTTCTGTGTTACTGGTTTTCAACTTCACAACTCTTTACGTGCTGTTACTTTCATCTACAAAGTAAACAGATGTTGTTTTCTGTTAATGGTGTCATACTCCAGATGAGTCTGCAAGCCAAGAACATAGCGAAATATTAGTTTTCATTGTTTTGCATTTCGGTACATGAGGATGTTCAGAAAGGAAAATATTTATATAGAGTTCTGAATGACCTATTTTCTCTTTTCAGTATCCAGATAATCCTACAAGACAACAAAAGAAGGATGTAAAAGAACTGGTATGGTCTTTCCCTCCTTTATCCCTTGTTATGAGAGAATTTAATCTAAGTCAGAAGTCAGAGCATGCTCCGGTCTTATACTCTTCTGTCTGTTTAATGATGTTGATAAGACTAAACATAATGCTGATGCAATAAGTGGATGAAAGAATGGTCAAGTTTTTTTTTCCTGTCCTTAAAGTAAGACTTTGGTTCATTTAATCAAAATTTAAAATATGAAGAGAGCTATAAAATATAGCTGATCCAAAATGCATATAACATTGAGTTGTCCTACACTTCTGATATGGCAGACTCTAACCATAGATGACTTTAAAGCATATAATATACTGTGTCAAAATTTCTAACCATATGGTTGTAGGGGCATTGTGTTATCCTTGTAGACTATAAAGAACTTGTAACATGATGTATTTGTAATACAGGTACAGATCTTATCTCGAGTATACCCTTGCAGGGAATGTGCGGATCACTTTAAAGAAGTTCTTAGGTATTTCTTCCTCTCACTCTTTTCCCAGCAGTTGATCATCTGTAATTAGAATTGTTTGTTCTGGCTTGGTTTTGCTCCCTTTCTCTCTCTTCTTTTTTTGTTTTTTCATTTTCTGTTCAAATTGTCAGACTATTGCTTTTCATTAATTATATTTTAGTATGAATACGGACAAAGTAATGGGCTGAAATTGTAAAGTCATGATTGATGTTAATAATTCTACTAGAAGTTTGACCATTGGCAGTTATTCATGGTTGTTAACTCAAGTATGTGTTTTCTCTTATAGAGTGCATTTTTGCTCATCAACAATGAATTCCAACGTTTTATGTGTTTCACCTTTTCAAGCTAGGTTACTGCCTTGAACTAACAGAACAAAGTCTACCTAGTAAATCAGATACCCATAAAATTGATCTTATTTCATCCTTACATCCCTATAATTTTTCCAAATGTACAATTTGGTGTTTACATTTTTGTTTTCTAACAAGTTCCTTTTGGAACAATACAAAAGTTCTGAGATAAATGGATAAGAACACTTCCATTTAGCATATGCAAATCAATGCCTTAATTACAAGAGTATAGCCCCACATCTTCATTTATCTGAAACTATCTCCAAATGCTCACATTCGTAGGCTTTATTCACAAACATTTAAAGAGCTTTCTTAACTATACTGCAGTCCATAAATATGATTTGAGCTGGCATAAGGTCAAACTGTACAACTATTATGTTTTGACCTTAATTGTCTCCGACTCTCTGATATCGTAGCTCTTATGCATCTTCAATATAGTAGCTCTTGTGAATACTTCACAATCCATGCCTAGACATGTGTGGCATTGAACTAAAAAAGATAATGCTTGAATTTTAATGGCATTCAAGACATTACTCATTTTTTCATTAGGTTTCAAAGACGCATAATACTTTGATCTGCTCCAGTTTTCGCATGTTGCACTACTATGTTAGTCTTCCAAAATTTATGTTCTACATGACCTCTATTACTTAAGCGTTCCTTTACATGTTTGGCAGAGCAAATCCTGTACAGACCGGGTCACATGCTGAGTTTTCTCAGTGGTTATGTCATGTGCATAATGTTGTTAATAGAAGGTAAGTTCTGTCCGTTGTGCTTTTCAAGATGTTATTGTGGACTGTAACCACTGTATCATTAGCAAATATCTCAAATCATCTTTCGTTCTTGGGGTTTACTGGTGTAAGCCCATTTTAGTATGTTAATGGGTATGTCCCGTTAAAACTTGTGGTCAGATCTTCTGGTGTATAAATACTTTTTGATAAATATCTGTCTGAAAAGTGGAAATCTGGAGTTTACACACGTTCCCATTTTTTATTCCAATTGAAGTTGCCTACTTGCCTGGTATACAACAGTTTGCTAGTGGTTGAGATGTCCTTGTTTTGTTTGTACCTAAACAAAAAAGTGTCCCTGTTATTATATATCTGAAAAACTGATAGGTTTGGTCAACTTTTTATTTCATTTGCTGTCATAGTTTATGCTGAAGTTGCTGCTGCTTGTATCTGTAGCAAACGAGGAAGTGTAAGTTCCGTAATTCGTGATTCTCATGACACTTGATATTCTTTTTTATACTACAGTCTTGGCAAACCGGTATTCCCCTGTCAACGAGTTGATGCAAGGTGGGGCAAGCTGGAGTGCGAGCAGAATGGATGTGAAGTTAGTGGAAGTACAACAATTTTTGGGAAGATATAATAGAAATTTATTGAAAAATAATTGCTACATATACCATGTGAGGTATGTGTTGAATTTGGACCTCTCAAATAAAGTTTTAGATCTAGAGTGTTATCTAGTGGCTTGCACAGGATCATGTAAATAAATTGTATGTGCAATATTCATTACTCAATTTATTTTGATAGCTGAAATTTTTAACCCCGGATTTCATTGACTTTTTGGGCCTTCAAGGGCAGAGCTGTAGTTGCCAAAGCTTGTCAAATCTTACTTTATATTAATTATTCTCATTTTTTACTATGTAATGAATCATACTGATTTTTTTAGTATATTCTTGGTAATTTCACTGCATTGGCGAAATCTATTTTATTTGTTATCTCCAACTCCAACACAATCGTCCTCAATGGTGGAACCTCACCAACTTTCAGTGTATGTGCTACTTCAGAAACAGGACGTAGTTGCAGAATCTCGAGCATTAGTGAGCATCACAGGAGACATATACACCTAACTGACATGTTATGGAGTTATGGTGTCGTTATCAATTTTCAAACCTAAATTTTGAAAAGTCACGACTATTACAATTTTATCTAACTAAACCCATGTGCATCATGTAGATGATAGGTTTTTGGTTACCCTTTCTGAGGCATTTTCACATTAACTGTGGCCGATACAAAATGAAGAAAAGGCAATATCATAAAAGCATCTATCTTGAGGGTGCAGACTGTCTACAGATAATGAATTTATATACAACACTATATCTTCATTTTCGGCAAGATTTCCCATAAAGCCACTCGAATAGTATCCCAACTGTATGCAAAATAGAATGTCAAACAAAGTGAAAATAAAAATAAAAATAGTACTATAGATTTTATCATATTTGTATACAAGAACATTATCTACGAGCATGGTATTAGGCTTTACAAAAATTCCACTTCCTATCCTTCGTGAAGTGATCATGGGTTCAACGCTGATAATTAATCCCAATACATCTGCATGTAAAAGATTGTCAGAAGAATTCGAAGCAGTGTTATATTAAATACGTTAAAATGCAAATCACCCCTTCAACTTTGATCTTTTGGTAAATAATTCTCGGGAGTTATAGTTTTGGCAATTAACATGCTTCAATATGTGACAAATATTTATTGTGGTTTCAATTATGACAGATTAAATTTTCAATATACGAAAAATAAACAATTGTGGTTTCAAATAACCTATGTGGTTAACTAAAAAAAATCAAAAAAGGGTAGTTTTAGTTTTGTAGAGTATAAAAAATATATGTTGAAGTTGGTCCATATGATTAAGGTTTGTTAAATTTTCAATGGATCTACTTATTTGTGAGAATTGTATTCTCAGAGCTGCACTTCAGTGTTGTCTAAGAACAATGCTTGCAAATTATAGGACCTGCTTTCAAAGCACATAGTTATCCATCATGGGTAGGAAGCATATATGCTGTTCGCCAAAGCTGCCATTGTAATAGAAAATGGATTTAATTTTAATTCATTGGCAGTGAAATTTTTTTTTTACACTGTCATCTAATCATGTACTAACACATCATTATAAGAGTTAAACTTTCTAAGTAATTGTTGTGACAGTCAAACTCTTTTAATGATGTGGCAATACATGATTGGATGACAGTGTAATTTTTTTTACACTGACAGTGTATCAAAATTAAACTCATAGAAAATTCAGCAAACAAAAATATTGTCTCAAGCTTTATATATCCTTTATCTTAGTATTTCTTAAGAATTTTATGTAGTTTAAATTGTGTTATCGTTACGTTGGGCCCATGTATTAGCATATATTATGTAGTTTGATTGTTCAACTTTGGTCAATTCCACCACTGCCCCAGTTCTTGCAAGCCTTGAAGAATTCTGTACTAAAGATGTATGATCTTTGAAGCCCCAAATTTCATATGCTGGGTTGGTGCTTAGTTTGGTGTAGGAGAGGGACTATTGACACTCTCATTTAAGGATGTTCATGTGTTGGGTTGGTTTGGGTTTTGAGAAAAAAAAAAAAAAAAGTCCAAACCGATCAATCTTGATTGGGTTGACTTTTGAAAAAAAAATTGAGTAATCCAAATCAAACCAACCCGATTAAGGTTAGGTTGGTTTGGTTTGGATCATCGGGTTATTCGATCATCTTTTTTTTTCATAGCAAACTTGCTATTGTTAAATACTTCAAACTCAATTAGACAATTACATATGAATTTTAAGCATACAACCCTTTAAGTATTGTATAAGTATTAAGATAAAAGTAAAATTATGTTTGGGAAGAAACATTTTAACATCTCAAAACTATCATAAGCTTCATTTGTAATATAAATGTATGACATTAAATATATCTTGCTTCACAGAGAAAGTTATTATAAATATATATAAATATATATATTAATTATATTACTTCACAGAAAAAGCTTTAAGTTGTAGAGTTTTATAACACAGATGAGTAAGTTAATAATTAAATTGTTACTATCCTAATATGCAACTAAAACAAAATAAAAATAATTGAATGATTGAGACTTGAAAATGAAAATTAAAGATATATCATTATATCTTAGGTTTATAAATGAATGAAAAGTCAAATGACAAGAAGATAATATCTAAAATTTTATTGCTCTTCGGGTCATTTCATCTGGTTATCGGGTTATACAAAATCCATGAACCAAACCAATCATGATCAGTTTTGATTGAATTGGACCCGATTAGACTCAATGACCCAACTCAAACCAAATTTTTTTAATTGATTTGGGTTGCTTTATCGAGTTGATCGGGTCAACCCGCACTAATGAACGCCCCTACTCTCATTTGTCTATTCACACTTTCCACTTTCAACTTTTAATTTTAATTTTCTAAATTATCCTTATGTAAATGTTTTTTATTTTAGTAAGATCAAACCTCAATTAATTATATTTATATTGATCTATTCACACTTCATTTTTATTTTTACTTATTTATTCAAAATCCTAAATTTCTTTTATTTATATTATTCAAACTCCCTTTCAAAAAGAATTATTATGATCCAATGTTATATGCATTGCTTGTTGTGTTCAGATTATTACATGCTTACCAAGAAAAAGAAAAATATCTAGTTAATATAGTAATTGAGGGTAATAGACAATTGAGAGAAACAACTATCCAGGCAAACAAATCCAAAAAAAAAAAAGTTTATATTGAATAGAATTTTTAAAATAGAAAAAAATAAAATTAAGATTTACTTTGAATAATAAATCATTTAATTGAGTATAATTTAGGATATTATAAATAAATATAATTAATGAAGAGTAGGAGTGTCAATAGGCTACCCTTTTAAATGCTAATTAAGTTTGTGAGAAAAGTCGGATCCTGGTTGCCCAGCTCAATAATAATCCAGGTCGGGTCAGATCACATAACCCAAAGTGTTATCTGTATCAGGTCGGTTCTAACCCTGACCTATGAAATTGCCATTCCTACCCAAACCCTTCCATTGTCACTCATTCACTCAATCCCTTCCCACACATCGCACTCATTCCTCTCTCGCTTCTCTTCGTTAGGTTGCTACCTTCTCGATTACAACTACTTTTGACGATTGTTTCATTCATATTTCAATTTCAAAATCATGTTATGTTATTATTATCTTCCTCACAATGATTAGAAAATTCAAATTTCGTAATCTTGTTTACACTGATTCTATATCTATGGGTGAGATCTACTTACACCAAGTGTAAGTCTTGATACACTTACATCACTCAATAACTTTTTGTAGAATGTAAATTTTATCAATTCAACCATTGAATTGTAAGTTCTTATCTTAATGATTATGCATAGAAAATTTTAGATAAATCAGATATTTATAGATATCTAATCTAATAGTAGATAATTTACTTATACTTTAAAATTATATTATACGTTAAAATAAAGTAATACGATGAAGTATCAAATAAATTTTTAATTGTACAAAATTTTATGAGTTTGATCTATCTTATGAGAACTTATAATTCAACGGTTGGATTGATAAAATTCACATTCTACAAAAAGTTATTGAGTGGTGTAAGTGTGTCAAAACTTACACTTGATGTAAGTGGATCCCTACCTTATATATATAGCAATTTTTGGAGTAATATTTAGTTATAGGATTTTATACACTTACAATTATAAAAAGATTCCACATTGCAATCTGCACCTTAACTCTTCTGCTTAACAATTTTGCTGATGTTGCTCTATCATGTAATATCCCAATAGACAAAACTATATCATGTTAGGGTTTGTTCAGTTCGGTAAAATAGACATAAAGTTAGTTAATGAAGTAAGCTTATACTATTACAGAGTTGGCCTTAATGGGATTGTGATACAATCTGTTGATGTTTGGTTTCTTAATGAATGTGCTTTTACTTCTACTTCTACTATTGTGAACACCTAAATTTGTCCCGGCCATTTTAGAAAATTATAAAAAATAAAAATAATAAAATTCTTTTAGCCAATCTAAAAAAATCAAATTAAATTAATTAATTATAAAATCCAAAAATGAGAAAAATGAAAAAGAGAAAAAATGAGAAAATCTGAAAGAATCTAACAAAAAAAAGAGAGCAATAAAAAAATGAATCATCCAAGCCCATTTTTTTTATCTGGCCCATTTACCCCAACCCAAACTCCTACTCGCCCCAGTTCCTCCACCCAAACCCAACCTAAAATCCTTTCTCATCTTACCAAACCCGACCCAAGACACCAACCCAGAACCCACACCCAGTGCCCCCAACCCGGGTCACTAACCCAGAGGCCAATCCTTTTCCCCTTTCTAACCCTTACCCGATCCATGCCCAAAGCCCTTCTCCCTCTCTTCTTTCCCATCTGCAACCCTAGCTGCCCTTTTTCTCTTCCCCTTTTCTTGCCTCCCTTTTCCTTTCTTTCTCTTACCCAAGCCCTTGCGAAATCCCACGACTGTGTCGCACTGAACCCATCTCTGCTCCATCTTTGCCAAACCGCCAGCACCCAAGCCTCCATGCCCTTCCCCATGGCTACGCCACCTCGGCTCCACCACCCAGAGCCCCCTGCTGCGCCTGCACCCATCATTCCTCTTCCCCATGGTTGCGTCGTACCAGCCCTGCACCATCCATTCCACCATCGTGTACACCTACCCATGCCACACTCCTCCGCGCCCTTCCCCAAGCCGCCCCACGTTCCCTGCCATTGTCCTGTCCCTCACTACACGAGCCTCCTCTGCCAGCCAGTTCCACCCCCTGCTTTGCTACGCCACACCCTTTGCTGCACTGAACCCAGCTTGCACTCGCATTACACCCGAGCCCTGCACAACGCGTACGGATAGAGGAAGACTTTTGGAGTTTTTTTTTTTAATTTTACTTATGTATTTATTTGTTTCATTGGTTTGAATTTTGTATAAATAGAGAAGTTAGGGTTATGTTTTTGGGGAGGAGAAATCACTGAGCAAATTCGCTAAGGATTTTTGAGCTCATTTTGGTAATCCATTCTTATCCCTTGTTAAGTTTTTTTTTTAAATTATATAGATAGCTAATTCCTAATTGGTATTACTGTGGTGAAGATTTGTTTGTTAGTCATTGTATAATAAGATGATAATTATTGTGTTGTTGATTTGCTCTGTTTGAATACATGTACGAGAAAGTATTTAAGTTCTGTATTCAAGTTTTTTTTTTCATTGAAACCTGCATAGTTCGCTAAGTGGATCACTGGTTTGTTAAAACTGGAATGTTTGATCATCTTACTACTGTGATGTTATGAGGAATCAATATGGAAACACAAGGGTTATGGGTGGATTATTGGGTTTGAAGGGTCAGCTTACCTATGTTGATTTTGTGCAAGTTGTTTAGCATTTAATCAGGGAATCTGAAAACTTTTTAGTTCACGTTTTTGGGGCCTAGCCTAATCATGTTGGATCCCAGGGTTTTGTTTGATGTAGCTTGTTGTGTAACTTGAAAATCTGATCGTTTAAGGTTTGCAAGAGAACCATCCTGCTTGAGTTCAATATGGTTCTTCAAGAATGCATTTTGGCTTGATTTCTTTGTAACCTTGTTTTAACTGTTACTCATTCTGGTTTAATGATGTGAGTCTTATATGGTTTAATGATAATTATTAGAGACTGTATTCTGGTAGGATCGTTTCATTTTTTTTGTTTAGTAATTTTGGTTAGATTGTTGAGTAATTCTGGCTTCGATTATTTATTGATTCAAGTTTAGTGGTAAGGATCCAAGACTGCTCTGTTTAGTAATTCTGGTCTAGACTGTTTGGCAATTCTGGGTTGATGGTAATTCTTGGTTGGACATTATTGCAGTATGATGATTTGACAGGATGTTTGAAACATTTTATCATATTTGTTCTTGAACTATGCGAAGTTTACTTCTATAATGCTATATGTGGGTCTGTGTTGAGTTTCATAAGAGTTTAATGATACCTACCTATTTATATCCTAAGTTTGTGTGTCTGGATTCATTTGTTTTGTGAATCTGTTTTCACTAGGACATGATAAAGTGACATGGGTTAGCGTATCAATCACCTCAAAGCTAGCAGTTCAAAGTCATTGGCTTGTAGAATCTGTTCGAAATAAAAATGGTTTCAGTTTTGGATGCGACTAGATTATGGTTAGACTAATATGTTTTTACCCCCTTGGTGCATAGATCCTTTTTCATCTTTTTGAACTAAATGCTTCTCAAATTTGGGAATCCATGGAAAATGGATCTGGGCTTAAGGATGTGTCTGATCCCTTTGTGACTAGTTTACTCTTATTAAGGTGTCAAGGTCATTTCTAATGGTTTGGGCTAGAGATGCTTCTGGGATTTTGGTGCATAGGTTGTATCAACTCACTATTTTTTTAACTAATGTCCCATCATAGAAATCTTTTTTTTTGTTTGTTTTTGTTAAAAATCTATTCTCAGTTAGACATAAGCTATGTAAGGTTCTAAATTAAAATGTTGTGATGTTAGTTAATTTGGACTACATGTCGTATTGGTGTTTAATGCTCAGCTTAAGAAAATGACAAATCCCCTTCTCAGTGTGTGATGACTGAAAACTCATGGATGTGGCTTGTCCTGATTAATGTTTTATCTCTAGCTTGATTACAGTTTTGTTTCTTGCCCTATGTCTGGTTTTATTGAGCTTACCTGAAACAAAATACCTACCTCTGCCTATTCTTGAATTCCGTTGGGTTTCGTGCATTGATGGATACAATGATTTTGCCAATTATGATTATGTTTATTTTCATTCATTTGGTATTTGATTGAGGGTGTCATTAGGATCTGAAACTGTGATTTGGCATAGGGACCCTACTTTAATATCTCCAGCAGTGTGGGTGATGGTCCTTTGTTTTTCTAGAGTTTGTTATGCATATGCTTAAGATATAGTGTTCTTGCTTCATTGATTTCCTAATCCAATGATGAAATCTAGTTATCAAGTTATCTTGACTCTTGGGAAAACATGGTAATTGTTTAAGTTTTGTTAAATTCTTTTGCTAAGTATTCTTGTTAAGATGAGATTCCCATTAAAAAAAAAAAAGTAAACACTTGATCTTTTGCTTAGATTGGCATGTGCATTTAGAAACAATTTATGTGATGTGAACTTTGCTTAAGTTTAGGATCCTAGAATTTGTTTGATTCTCTCTTAAGGCGAAATCCTAAGCTTGAACTTAGAACTTGGAGATGATTTAGGCATTGTTTGGATCGTTTGAGCCTTTCAAGCCTACCCTTTAAGACAAACATCCTTAGTCACCCTTTTTGAGCTTGTTTAATACATGAGCCTATTTTTCTTTCTTATGTGCTATGCAATTACCTACCTATGAATAGCCTAGACACACATATCATACCTTGATTTTGTTTTGGAGAATCCATTGAGGTGCATTAATTCTTTCGTAGTGCATGAAGTTATTTAAATTGGATGTGAATTGATGGTGTCTTTAATGTTTTCAAGTGTTGAAAATTTGGTGTTCCATGATCCTAGTGCATGAAAATATTAAAGTTTAGGGATATTGGAAGCACTACTAAAAAAAAGACAAAAAAAAATAGAAGACAAAAAAAGTAGAAAAAAAAAAAGAAGACAAAAAAAGAAAAGAAAAGAAGTGCTTGAAAAAAAAAAACTAGATGCTTCTTGATTGTGAGAAATAGGCACCTAGATAAGCATCCTTATTCATCATTATTGTGATTGCTCTTGTTTATTTAGTGATTTAATGGATCTCTAAAACATTTGTGTTTATCCATTCCTTTCTTTCATAGCCAATCACCTGAGCCTAACATTACAAGTTTTAAAAGACCTTTTGATCTAAGTTCTTTGGAATAGCCTACATTAGTGGAGAGAGAGATGAAAAGCAAACTTATGGGGTTTGAACATGGAGGCAGATTTGCATTCGCATAAATCAATTTAGATGGCATGTAACGATTTGTGATGGGATCTCGCACACACAAAAAAAATGGGAATTCGTATTAACTTGTTCCTTGTGATTGAATTGAAGCATATTCTTTTATGATATCCATGAATACCTTGAGTTGAGCTAATAGGATAGCTTATGAGGAAACTTGTGGAAATCTTGAAGCATGTTACATACTGTCTTAAGCATGTCTTTAGTTTAATTATGTGTCCCTTGTTTTCCTTTTGCTTGAGGGCAAGCAAAGTTTAAGTTTGGGGGTATTTGATGAGTCTTAGTCAGTACTTATATTTCCTATCTTTATCATATGATTTTGTGGGATTTTATCTCCTAATTGATGTTTATTTGTTATTTATTTTAGGAAAGTTGATATTTGAACAAATCTACTGCAATTATGGTAATTTGTACAAAGAATCATCAAGGGATGCTAATTAATGAGACTTAATCAAAGGCTATTCAAGGAAACAAGGAAACTTAATTAAAGGCAAATCAAGGAAACTTTTTCTGTCAAATCTTTTGTAACAATTTGGGCGTAACTTTCACTCAAGAAGTTCAAATGACATGATTCCGAGGGATATGGAGAGTTAAGAAAAAGATCTACGAATATTCTATTGACAAATTTCACTAATTCGACCAGATTTGATGAGATACGTCCAACCCAAGTTAATGTCTGTTATGAAGAAAATTGGCAGCAACATTCAATTGCTTTATGATTTTCTAAATCTTATAAAAGGACTTATTCTGCCCTAGAAGAAAAGAGGGGGACTTTGGGGGAGAGGGCTTCCAGCCCTAGGAGGGCTAAGGAGATCATCAAGGAGCAAGGATTCGAGATCTTCATATTCTTGTTGTCTTGGATTCAATGGAGTTTACATTTTTCTATCTTTTGTTTTCCTCTTTTCTTGATGTTTTTTTTAAACTCTTCCTAGCTATAGTGATGATGTAACTTGAATGGATGATTTATTTGGATTTATAGTTCTTAATCTAAGTTTTCTTTCATGATTGAGTGTTCATCTCTATTCTTAATGCTTTTATGACTTGATCAACCATAAATTGAATTGATGGTCATGCATAGGATTGGGAAATTCATGTGTGATGTTGCTTCTTGAGATAAACACCATGATTAAGCAATGATCTAGGAATAGATATTGTTGGTTGTGTGGCATTACTTGGGGTTTTGTTCATTCATGCCTTGTTCTATTTGGAATTAGACTAAGGAATTAGTTAATTCTAAATAGTTGAAGAGAATTAATCTACCAAGGAGTTGGGTTTTAATTAAATTAGATATCCCACCATCAATTCTTGAATTGGAATTTAAATTAAGAAAGAATTCAAATAATCGGAAAATCAAGTGAAATCGGATCTTTAGCATCTCACTCTTTGTTTGCTCAACCCCATTTAACATAGTTAAAATTTTAGTTTTTTTTTATTCTCTTCATTAATTTGCATCGTTTAAATAGTATCTAAATTAGTAATTTGGTACTTGACAACACAATTCCCTGTGGAGACGATAATTTACTCATCAATTTATTACTTGTGCGATTTGATACACTTGCCAAATAGCTATCAAGTTTTTGTCTCTCCCAAAGTCCCCCTTCTGGCCCCTCTTCTAGGGCAGAATAAGTCCTTTTATAAGATTTAGGAAATCCTAAAGCAATTGAATGTTGCTGCCATTTTTCCTCATAAAAGGCGTTAACTTGGGCTGGACATATCTCATCAAATCTGGTTGAATCAGTGATAGTGGTCAACATAATATTTGTAGATCTTTTTCTTAACTCTCCTTATGTCTTTTTCTGAACTTCCTCACTAGACCTAAAGGAGATGGATTGATCTTGTTCTTGTTTCCTATTAGATCTAATGGTAACTGTATATTGTTTATCAAAATCAAGGATAGGTTGACTATTCATATTTTTCATCTCATCTAATAGAATATCCATTTTATCTAAATTAGCCATTACCTTATCCATTGTTTCTTTTTCTAAATTCTCCTCTAGGTAATACTGATCTGCAACCTCATTAGGAAAATAAGGCGGTTGATAGTAGCCATAAGTAGATTGGTAGAATTGATTTTGATATTTAGAATATTCACTACCAATGTTACTAGGAGAATGCCATGAGAAATTAGAGTGATTATGCCAATTATGATTATATGTCTCATGATATGAATCAGCAAAAACACTGTCAGAATTATTATATGGACACAAATAGGAAACATGCATAGGATTGCCACACAAAGAACATGCCTCATAGCTATTGTAATTCATGTTACGACAATTCAAAGTTGAAACAATTTTACCAAGAGTTTTGTCTCAACCTCAAGCTTGTTGCAACCAATGACCAAAGGCACCTAAAAATACAAAACAAGAACAAAAAGGTTAAAAACAAAAGCTAAAATCAATGTTTAAATTAGTATCCTATTAGCTATATGATATTGACAAAATCACAATTCCCCGGCAACGGCGCCAAAAACTTGATAGCTATTTGGCAAGTGTACCAAGTCGCACAAGTAATAAAGTGATGAGTAAATTATCGTCTTCACAGGGAATTGTGTTGTCAAGTACCAAATTACTAATTTAGATACTATTTAAACGATGCAAATTAATGAAGAAAAAAAAAACTAAAATTTTAACAATGTTAAATGAGGTTGAGCAAACAAAGAGTGAGATGCTAGAGATCCGATTTCACTTGATTTTCCGATTATTTAGATTCTTTCTTAATTTAAATTCAAATTCAAGAATTGATGGTGGGATATCTAATTTAATTAAAACCTAATTCCTTGGTAGATTAATTCTCTTCAACTATTTAGAATTAACTAATTCCTTAGTCTAATTCCAAATAGAACAAGGCATGAATGAACAAAACCCCAAGTAATACCACACAACCAACAGTATCTATTCCTAGATTATTGCTTAATCATGGTGTTTATCTCAAGAAGCAACATCACACATGAATTTCCCAATTCTATGCATGACCATCAGTTCAATTTATGGTTGATCAAGTCATAAAAGCATTAAGAATAGAGATGAACACTCAATCATGAAAGGAAACTTATATTAAGAACAATAAATCCAAACAAATCATCCATTCAAGTTACATCATCACTCTAGCTAGGAAGAGTTTAGAAAAACATCAAGAAATAGGAAAACAAAAGATAGGAAAATGTAAACTCCATTGAATCCAAGACAACAAGAATATGAAGATCTTGAATCCTTGCTCCTTAATGATCTCCTTAGCTCTCCTAGGGCTGGAAGCCCTCTCCCCCAAAGTCCCCCTCTGGCCCCCTAAGGCAGAATAAGTCCTTTTATAAGATTTAGGAAACCTTAAAGCAATTAAATGTTGCTGCCACTTTTCTTCATAAAAGGCGTTAACTTGGGCTGGACATATCTCATCAAATCTGATCGAATCAGTGATAGTGGTCAACATAATATTCGTAGATCTTTTTCTTAACTCTCCATATCCACCGAGATCATGTCATTTGAACTTCTGGAGTGAAAGTTATGCCCAAATTATTACAAAAGATTTGACAGCAAAAGTTTCCCTGATTTGCCTTTAATTAAGTTTCCTTGTTTCCTTGAATAGTCTTTGATTGAGTCTCCTTGATTAGCCTTTGACTAAATCTCCAATTTTCATCCCTTGAAGATTCTTTGCACAAATTACCATAATTACAGTAGATTTGTTCAAAGATCAACTTTCCTAAAATAAATAGCAAATAAACATCAATTAGGAGATAAAATCCCACAAAATCATATGATAAAGATATGAAATATAAGTACTAAATAAGACTCATCAGTGGGTTTAGTTTCTCTAATGTACGCTCTATTCCAGAAACTGTGTTGGAGGTGTTTTAATTTCTCATAGTATGTTTTCTGCTTGGATTTGTGAATATTTGGATGAGCTAATTGATGTTCAATAATTACTTGGGAGTTTGCCTATATGTGGTTACTGTCTCAATACTTGATATAGTGATCTCTTTATTTTAAATGTCTTTAAAATTGAACCCTTGTTTCCAACAAAATATGAAGACTATCATGTGTCTTGATATGCTACATGTTGTGTGAACCGGAAAGCTTGTGCTTTTATTGAGTTGCCCTTCGTTGGAAAATTTCCATAATCTTCTAAGTGTGATTCTATTTTGGTTTTTTGTAAGATATAAGTGCAGTGGTGTTATTTGTTATGATGAGCTGATTTGGGGCAGGGGATATATCCATTATGCTTGCTTATTCCTAGCCAATCTATATGGTGCAGTTCTGTATTTTCTTGTTTTGGATCATGAAAAACGTGTATACTGCTATCCTTGATATTTGAGTGCATTTGAAACTTGAGTGTGCCTTGTAGCTTTGTTTTAATAATTATGCTTGCATTTCAATGAAATTTTTTTGGTGGTGTGATAATCTGATTCTAAGGTCTGTAACGTCTGTTTACTGGTGTATGCCCTATGATAACGATCCTAAGCCATTAAATCAATTATTTGAATCATATCCTCATGAACTCATGGATATTCTAATCTTGGCTAGGTGTTTATGCGGAAACTTGTATTCATTTCAGGATTTGGTTTTATTTCAATAATTTAACCATGTGTATGATGGATGATGAGTTTGAGTTTTGTTTCCTTTAAGCAGCATTTGGAGATGCTGTGATTTGGGACTGAGTTCAGTTTTTTTGCTGTTTTGGTTCGCTTGTGGGTCCAATTTTGAGGTTTAGTTTTAGTTTGTTTGAGAGAGGATCTATAATAACTCAAAGGTACTTATATTTGTTCTTTAGCTAATTAGCTGTATGCAACTACTTTCAATGCAAAGAGCTTGCTCATGATCTATATCATTTGCTGCCATGCTTATTTTCATGCCAGTTAGTAGTCTTTAATTGAGATTATGCTCTTTAAAAATATGCAAGTATTGTTTTCATTTGGTTTGGTATCCGATTGTTGTTGAACTTGATGCTTAAGCTGGTTATATGAATTTTACTTGTCCATTCTATCTATGTTTAAGATTTTGGCAGGTCTGAGTGTATGCTACTGATTATGATGTTTGAGTTGCTGTTTGGCCACTTTCGGTTCATGGAATTGAGAAGTTCATTTGTTACAATTTGCTGCTTGTGGTTATGTTTTGGGGTTTCTTAGGGATTTATTGGATGTGACACCCTACACATTAATTGTCGAGCTATTATTTTAAACTTCTTGAATCTGAATTCCTCTTTTGATGTGTAATTGTTTAAAAGATTGAGTGCTCTAATTGCATGCCGGAAGGTTTATCTGTATTGATTGATGGTTCTGTTTTGAGAATTTTAATTTAAAGTGAGGGTTATGTTGTATCTAACCTTTGGGGTTTGGGAATTTTCGATTGCTAGGACCTATATGTTTTAACTTGAAAAGAATTTGATCTTGTCTTGTGACAAATGTTTCCTCAATGAAATGTTATGGCCAGGGTAGTCTCATAGCTTGTATGGTATTCTAATTTGGTTCTCTAATTGGATTTCTAGGCGTTTGATTGAATGACAGCTTAGTTGCCTACTTTGTGGTTTAAATTGTTTAGTTTTTCAGGTATAAAGGGTCAAGAGGCCATTAGAATTCTCTTTGTATCGTTAGGGCTTACCGTTATTTCGTTAAGTTTTGGACTTGTTGCCTTGAATGGGATTTCATTATCCTGACAATGTTTTTTTTAACCTAATTGTGGGTACTGTATGCGTTCCTATTAACAGGGGAATTTGGATAATTTAAAAGGGGAAGTTTGACAAGGGAATCTTATTTGCTCACCAACAGCAAGTTATTTGTTTGAATTTAAGTTGGGTTGGCATGCACTTGTTTTAGACTTTAGGCGGTGTTAGAATAATAAAAAGAGGGTAAAGGGTGAGATATGGGTCATGTTGAATTCAAGTGTTAAAGCCTGGTGTGAGTTACATTGCTACTGCTGCCAGCATTTTTTTTTTCTTCTTAGTTATTTTTTTTAACTACATTTGTTTCCAGTTTCGTCACAGTTAAGTATATTCAAAATGATATTTTGTGAGGCTTTACAATTCGTTGGGTTCTGCTTTGTGACTAAATTGATGTGGCAAGTGATTTATTTGGCGTTTGATTGCTTGACAAAATGCTTGGGAATGCTTATATCCAGTGAAGATGTTGTATGTGAACATGATTAAGTCAATTGTGAGTTTAATTCTTTAGGTCACACTGTGCATATCAAGATCTTGAGCTACATAGTGCTTTACCTTTTTTTCTTAAAGCTTGTGTACTATTTATTCTTGGTTAGTTATTCATAAACTATTCAGATTAATCTTTATTATTATTATTATTTTGTTTTTATTTATTTTATTTTATTTTATTTTATTTTATTTTTTATCACTTGCTTGCCTTTAGCATTCTTATTCATATTTCCATTTATCAAACGAGGCGAAGAAATTGTGTTATTTATTTTCCCAATTCATGCAAACAAAAGTTTAGAGATGTTCAATGACTCATTTTAACCAATTGATTTCAACACTTGCGTTTAGTTGCCTTCAGGGGTTGAGTACCCACTAAGCAATTTTCTTGGGATGGATCAGTAGGTCAAGTACCGCATTTCATCCCATTTAAGACACGTTAACAAGTCTTTTTAAAATGGTCCAACGCCATAATAACTCGCACAATTGTCTTTAGGGGTTAAGTACCTACTAGACAATTTCTTTAGGAGGGATCAGTCACCCTACTTAGGACAAACTAATATAGGTCATACGTTAGTCGTCTTCAAGGGTCAAGTACTCACTAGGCAATTCTTCTTAGGGTAGATCAGTGGGTTTAATACTGCCTTCTATCCTGTTTAAGACGTGTTAATAAAGTTCTTTTTTTCTAATCAAATCATTTCTATTTTAAATCAAATCAATTCTTTTTCTTTCAATCGGTTAATTCAAAATTATTTTTTGCAATTAAAATTAACCAACACACAATTATTTTATAGATAGAACTACGTGGCTTTGAATTCCCCATTGCACCGGGGGATACATAAACACGCAAGTCAAGCCAAATTTGTAAATTTTTGTAATTCAGTTCAGTTCGTAATTTGTAAATATTTGTATTGATTTGTAAATATTTCGTTTGTTCTGTTGCACAATTTTCTGATCTTGTTTTAAGGGGTAAAATAGATATTGTTTAAGTTATAAAGTTTGCACAACTAACTTAAGGTAATCGTTTTATAACGGATGCATTAGGGGTGCTGTGAGATTAAATTTCCACCTTTCCCTGTGCATAATCGACTCCTAAACCCTAACCTGGTATTCACAGACCTTTTCCTTTTTGTTTTTATTTTAAATCCATTTTAAAAGAGTTTTGCTAATCATTTTCCGTACCCAATAAACGATTGGTGGCTACTCCATTTGTTTTTAAAACTATTTTTCTCTCGCCACTCCCCATCGTGATTTTCTTCGGTCGCGAAAACTATACTCGCTATTTATGATTTCAATGATGAAATTTAAAATCAAGCATAATTGATGAAACTCTATTATTACAAGTTTAGAACAGTAGCATCTGATACAATCTGCTGAATTCTCTTGTTTTTAATAGACTTGGCACTCGGATTTTTTGGGTTTTTTTTATGTAACTTGTGTAATTTGATGTGTTTTCTTAACAGTGGCGATAGGTAATAAGTAATTTAAAAATAATATATACACGGGGCCTGAATAGCCGTCACTATGTACAAACAAAAATTCACCTGTTTAGATATTATAATAATAATTTTTTGTTTTTTTAAGTAGGTGATATCACGATTTACTTATACTATTAAATTTACACTATTAACATATCCACCTTTAATCCTTTAATTTTCCATAAAGAATTTAAACTAATATTTTAAAATTTTACTCCATTATTTTCCTCTCTTGTAATATGACCTCAACTCAAGCAATTTTTACTTTATTCTTGGTGTTGCAGCAACGTGGTGTTTTGGTGTTCGACTTAGCTTGTGTGCACTATTGTGGTTTGACCTGATTATAATGCACAAACCTTAAGCTGATACTTGGGTTGTGGCTGAAGGTAGACTGACCATCACTTATATATTTAAGTGCTTGTTTTATTGCATTTGTAATCAGTGCATTCACTTTTGATGAAGTGGCTATTCTCCCCCCCACCTCCGTTTTTTTTCTTTTCTCAGCTGTCAATGGCATTCTTATGCATCTATTATATGTGTCTGATAATTTTGTTTTGTGTAGGTTTTTTGCATTAAAGACGTTTTTCGTTGTTGCTTGTTTCTATTTTTAAATGTTCCCTTTTTTTACTAGAGATGTCAATTTCTATTAGTATAAGGGGATCCCCGCAAGGACTGTCCCATTCGGAGCCCTGCAAGCGGGGAATTTTTTTCCTCAAGGACAGGGATGAGAGATTAAATCCTCCCGCAGGTGATTTGGGGACAGGGACGGGGATCATACCCCCCGCCTCACGATGTCCCCTCTCCGAGTAGATTACATATATACCCCTTATTATGTGCATTATATATGATAAATACTAATAACATTTTGGTCTTTTCATATTTTATTAAAAAAACTAAAATTTATTATGATTACAAATATTAATAACATTTTTAAATTTAATAATTTAATTTTATATAATTTTATTAAAATTTTTAAAATTTTAACCTGTAATTTTGTAAATTTTTATGAATTTTTAGGGTCCCCGTAAAGATTCACGGAGACAGGGACAAGGGCAAATATGTACTCCCCCGCCCCCGTCCTGCCTTGTTGACATTCCTATTTTTTGAAAGTGGTTCACTATTTTTTTCTTTCCGAAAAGGATATTAATATAATCAACATAGTGTGACACAAGTGGTGGATAGTTGGATCTCTTAAGCATGTGGTCAGTAATTCGATTCTTGACCCATGTGTATAGAAAAATATCTGTTGGGAGAAGTAAGCCCCTTAAATAAATCTCAGTACCTCAAAAAATTAGTCTCTACAATTACGCAAGAGGATACCTTGAGAAATTAAAAAAAGAAATGTTTGTGATAATTCAATTCAAGTTCCATGTGATTATTTCAAAAGAAGTAAATTGGACTGTTAAGGCTACAACAATACCATTAAGACACTATTCTTGCTTATTATTTTCTTCCTTGGCATGTATATCTGCAATAATTTAAGTTTTGATACTGTATGATTGCTCAATTTATGTTTTGAGTAGGTGGGATAATTGAGCCCATTGTGAAATGTACAATATTAATTGTCCATCTACCAATGTGAGAGTGGAGCTGGCATAGCTAGTGACATACGTAAGATTCCAATATCCTTACCTTTAAATTTAGTTAAAGATGGAGTTTTGGCATACACGATTTTATTTCATATTCAATTTTAAAAAATTATTTATATACTGTTTTAAATTTAAAATAATAACTTTTAGAGAGTGAAAGCATCTTTAGAGAGAGAGTGTGTTGAAATAAAATGATAATATGGTAGTATCTTAGTAAAGGGTAAAATTGTAAAATTATATTATAATTAATTTTTTTATTCATTAAACCCTCCATTTTTCTTTGTTTATTTTAAGCATAAAAAAAAGTGGAAGGAAAATCACCGTTGTGCCCCACTCATTCTCCTCACTTCCTTCCCCTTAATTTTTTTTCCCTTCCCAACTTCTGACTCCCAAATGGCCTAACATACCCTTAAGAGAGTGGATGCAAAAGAGAGTTGCTTGACTCTGACTCCTTCTGATCCATCATTCTCTGACTCTGACCCACACTTCATATACCATCCTCCACCGTAAAACCCTTGTCATTCTTCTTTCTTCATACCATTGATCTACAGTTACACTTGAAGGTAATGCACTGATTTTCCATTCCTAGTTCCGATTTTGCTTGATACTGGGAATGTTAAAGCTCCAAGGTTCTGGATTGTGACTTGAAATTCACCAAACCTATACCTTGATATGTTCATTTCTTGTGTTGTTTGTGAATATGATTTCTTGAAAAGCTTGCATCAGTTTGCGAATTCTGTGTAAATGGGTTTAGAGAGAGTGAGAGACTCTATACAGCCAATATGATTGTGTTTGGAATCTGTCTTTCCCGGATAATTTTCCTGCATTTGTACTTGTTCAAGTTGATTGGGCAAGTCGAATGAAATTTAGCTTGTCATTTACAGGCTGTGTCAGGGTGATAAGTGCTGTTTCTGGAAATAGATATTGCTGGCTGTGTCTACAACATATATTTATTAACGGTATCTGATGCTATATTTGCATAGAATATGCAAATCTGATTGAAAATCTATTGTTAGAACCAATGTTTTTCTTATATATTTACCTGTTGCTTATGTACGGTGAAAGTAACATATGGAAATGGGGTTGCTGTCAAGGTTTTAAATCTCGGTCGCGGTCACGGTCGCGGTCGCGTTAAGCCGGCAGCCGGCAAATATCGGCCGACGCGACCGCATCATGGTGTCGCGGTGCGGCAGCCGCCATGCAGATGTCGCGGCCGCATCACGTGATGCGGTCCGCGATTTAAAACTCTGGTTGCTGTTTCATTTTCAGATACTGTGTGTGATCAATAGCACTGCTGAGATTTTATGGCCTGTTTTCTAGCATATGTAGTATAGGGGTATTTAAATCTAATCATATCCAATCATATGAAAAAATCAAAAATTAAAAAAAAATTAAATTTTTTTTAGTTTAGTTTGATTTTTATCAAAAATTGAGAAAAAATGAATTTTTTTAGTTTAGTTTGATTTTTATTTTTTTAGGATGCAATTAGTTTGAATTGATTTTTGGTTTTAAATTTTAAAAATGAACTAATATAAATCAAATCGGTTAAAATATGAGTTTAATTTTGATTCACTGTCAGTGTAAAATTTTTTTACACTATCATCTAATTATGTATTACTAAATCATTAAAAGAGTTTGACTATCACAACAATCACTTAGAAAGTCTATCTCTTTTAATGATATATCAGTACATAATTGAATGATAGTGTAAAGAAACTTTACACTAAGAGTAAATTAAAATTAAATTCTTAAAATATATATATTAAATAATTTATTATATATTTATGTTTTTATCCCTTACTAATTATAAACTTACTATTTTACTCTCAAAATTCAACCCCAACCTTATACCCTAATCTTCTGATACGCTGCTGTCCACTTCTCAATCTCGTTGTTTTCAAATCGAAGCCATTGCATTTGCTGCCACCAGAAGAGACCAGACCAACCACTTGCTGCCTCCGCCAACCACCGCCACCCAAGGGAGAAGAGATCGGACAACCGACGCGCTGCGCCGTCGTCGTCCTTGCCATCTTCCACCATGTCTGAGGTAAATCCTCTTCGATCGGTTCTCTGAATCTGTGATGTTTCTGTGAATCTGATGAAATGATTTTACTTTTATTTCCTCTACTTCCCCATTGATTTCCATATTTCTAGTATTGCCCTTTACCGGGGGGTGAGCTTCATTCCCTCCGTTCTTCACATTCTGTCCATAGAGCATATATATAATGTAATAAAGAGGAAAAAGAAGAAATTCCAAGGTTTACGTTTGCGTTGAGACCAACAACCCAATATAATTTGTTTTATCTCTCAACCAACCTTTGAAATGGTGTGGGTAGTAGAAACGGAAGTGGTAACTAGTTTCCTATTCTTTATCTTTCCTGCAGCAACAGAAGAACATTCAAGATGCTTAATATTATGATTTATATAGTCGAGGTTAGTACTAATTACATTTCTTGCATGATGCTTAATAAATACATTTTACTAAGTTTTAGACCAGAAAAAGAAAAGAGAACGAGAATAATGCCTTGCATTTTTCTGTATAACCACAAAATTAGAAGTCATCAGGAGTTTTTGGGACAAAACTTGCAGTAAGAAATACAAGGTCTCGTTTGTAAGGTTCTGAAGAATGTTTGTATTATAAAGAGAAACAAAGAAAAATGAACTTATGTTTTTTTTATTTTTTATTTTTTTTATGGTCAAAAACCAAAAAACCGATCCAAACTAAACCGATTGATATCGGTTCAGTTTGGTTTGGTTCCCAAATCTATGCCAAACCGATTGGTTGCATGTATGAGAAAATTGATTGGTTTGGTTCAGATGGTTTTACCCTTCAAAACCGATCTAAACCAATTCGTGAACACCCGTACTAAACTTCCATGTCTCAGTTATTAGCAGAAATCTTAATCTTGTTGAAACTTGAGGTTCTGGTTTATTTCAGAATAATAATGAACCTTGGAAAGTTTGGTACGTTTGTGAGAATTGATGCTAATACCATTGAAACTTCTCGACTGACAGAATTGTCACTTCTGGTCTGATTTGTAATTCAGTGCTGTAATTTTATCCTAGTTGGTCTAGTACTTGTTCTTGTGGCACATATTTCATTTTCTATTTTCAACTACTAGTCTTGGTCACTCTCTCTCTTGGACTTCAGGGCTAGTTTAACATGTTACTTTGAGTTGATTTGTGGCATTACATTACTGGTTTGAGTATAGTTCACAAGTTGTTTGACTTCTTTTTGTCAGGTTTAATTTCTTTTCCAAATAAAAAAGGATTGAATGATATTGGAGAGTTTCTACAATTCCTATATAAGCTGTTTTGAACCTGTTTGGAAGAAGGAGCTGAAGGGGAGATTGCTTAGAGTTTCTACAATTTCTTTCAACACCATGTTTCCCCCCAACACTCATATTTGACATGTGCTTGATTTGTTAATGGTTAACAAAGCACTCATCTTCCACTAAGGATAACGGCTTCTAGGCTTCATACCCTGAGAGAGGGGAAAGGGCAGTGATGGGATTGAGAAACCTGGGGCCATTTGGGCTCTTTATCAAAGAAGGATGGGAAAAAGCATTCTTGGTTGCAAAGTTCCTCTGTTTTCTTCATGTCACCAACACCTATTTGGTCTCCCCTATTCAAGTAAGCTCGATTTCTCCTTGCACTTCTCTTAAATTCTATTTCATGAAAAACAACAACAAAGTAACCAGTTTCAATGCTGCAGACATATGGTCCTAGTATGCTTCCTACAATGGAGTTGACGGCTAACGTGTTTTTAGCTGAAAGGATCTCAACCCGATTTGGTAAAGTTGCTAGCGGAGATATTGTAGTCTTGCGCTCACCTCAAAACCCTAGAAAGTTTATTACCAAACGCTTGCTTGGAATTGAGGGTGATAGTGTTACATTCATTTCTGGTCCTGAGAACAGTGAAAAACATGAGACTATTGTGGTATGGTCAATTTCTTATTAAAAAAATTCCCATTTTTAGTGCTTTTGGATGATTTTGATTACGGGTTTTGCTTTGCAAGTATTTTGAAGTTGTTGTTTTTTGGATAACTGGTTTGAGGACTGGGCATTGTTTTAGCTTCATCATTTTAATCTTGGGCTTGATATTTGATTGTTTGTAGCTTTTGGTCTAGGGGAATTTGACATTTGTTGATTTTTTCCCTTGCTGAATGGATTGTAGAGATTTTGTTTGCTAAGTCTGCCTCCCTTCTTTAGGTTCCAAAGGGTCACATTTGGGTACAGGGAGATAACCTGTACAATACCAATGATTCAAGAACTTTCGGTCCTGTTCCTTATGGCCTTCTTCAGAGCAAGATATTCTGGAGGGTGAGTTTGTGTATGCTCTGAAGATACATATAGATACGCCCCCACCCTTTTTTGCCCTCCTTTTTTCTTCTGTCATTTTCTCCTAACCTTTTGGTGATTTTGTCTGTAGGTATGGCCACTTAAAGCTTTTGGACCTTTCTGGAAAAACTGATCTGAAGCTTTCAATCATGTAAGGTACAATTCTTATGCAACATAACTGTTTATGTTTAATCTGGAAAGGAAAAATACTACCTATTTTATTTTGACTCTGTCCATCCTTTTTTTGTGAATTGCATTTTACTCCCTAGACTTGTGCACTTTAATCACTTGAGTTTCAAAGTGAAAGTGTTACATTCTTTTTTGGATTTAATTTCTATCCACTGTCAGTGTAAAATTTCTTTACACTGACATCTAATCATGTGTTGACACATCATTAAAATGGTTAGACTTTTTAGGTAGTGGTTGTGATAGTCAAACTCTTTTAATGATTTGGCAACACATGATTGAATGACAGTGTCAAGAAACTTTACACTGACAGTGGATAGAAATTAAACTATTCTTTTTTTCTATTGCATATAAAGACAGTTTAACTTTTAGGGATTAAGCATTCATTTATTGTTCCCAACATTCAAAAGATTAAAATTCATGAGACATGGTAGTGGATGACAACTAATATCTACTCAGATTGGTGTGGAAGAATCTGCATACCAATGACACTGCATCTGATTATAGAGCTGGACACGTACATGGAATTTTCTATTGTTTGAGCATATCCCTTATATATATATGGTTGGCCAATTTGTTTTGCTGGAAGAACATGTGCGGTCCTATAGGTTGTATGTGTACCTGTACCCGTACTTGTACGATAATTTTTTTGAAAATAGGATACAGGAACGGGAGGGTATATTATATAAAAATATAAACAGTGAAGTAATTAAATCAAGAGATAAATATCATTTCCACAACATTTTAACTCTTAAGTTTTCAACAAAACTTCATAAAGTATATTGAGCAAGCAAAAGATACCTGAAGAGGATACAGCCTCTGAGGTAGCTCTTCATATTTGAAATGATGAAGTAGTTTTGTGTTTCATTTAGTAACAAACCTAAAAAACTTAGTAGCAAAACGTTGTATTTTGCATGAACTGGCTTATACTTGAGTCCTACTAAGCTGTATCTAAACGTACGATAGCAAAATTTTTATAAAAAATTATCTTAGTGTATTGGGTAAGTACTCATGAGTATCCAATGAGTACTGGTACCGGATAGCGGGTACGGCAGCCATATAGAATAGAAGTACTCGTGCATCATAGGTGCGGTCCATTGAAAAAATTTGTCCTTCTGAAGAAGGGTCTTGGACGAAGGATGTTTTTATGAAGTGCACATTACCGATATCTGAAATGGTGGCTTGATGGTTGGATGCTTTAATGAATTAACCCATTACTTTTCCTAATATATATTTATTATTCAAACAAATAAATCAGTCATGGTTTTGCTTTGATAAATGAAAACTATACAACAACAACAACAACAAAAGCCTTTTCCCACTAGGTGGGATCGGTTACATGAATCAAACAATGTCATTGTGCTTTGTCAAAGACCATACTTTCAGATAGCCGGTCCCGAAACCGGATAAAATGAGGAGGGTTGTGTTAGGTTGACAGCCAACGTAAAATTTTGTCAAATCCTTTATGATAAATGAAAACTATGACAAGGAAATATATGTCTGACATGGAGAATTGGATTATCAATAACAGAACACATAAGGCATACTTCTGGAAGGAAACTGACTGAAAAGAAGAAAAAAGTTTTCAATTCATTGGAGAAGAGGAAGACAGAAACCGCTGCTGCCTATTTTCTCATCATTTTTATACATATCATGCATGTTTCCCTCCAACTTATTGACACTGCAAGACATTATTCACATGTTTGAAACAATGTCTTGTTAAATCTATCAACACTAACTACACTTTTTATGGAATAATTCAAATTTGTAAGTGTTCAAATGGCTTATTGATAATATTGATATGATTGATTGGAGGGCTTGTATGTTAATGTGTCAAGATGCTAGTTGTGGATAAATTTAATTTTTTGTATTATGTCCATTGCATGATTATTATTCTAAGAATAAATTCGTAGACATAACTACGTAAGTATAACCCATGACATTTTCAGACTATTTTCTGATGATATAGATGTGAAGAGTATGTCCAAGGGCCTTTGGCGGTTTGGCCCAATGGACATGTATACTGTCTTACGGCTGAGAACTATTGTTCTGCTTTTTGGTTGTGATGTATGAGCGTGTAAATATTTCAAAATCCTTAAATGTAATGTAAATACTATTTTTTTAAAATTAAAAACAGGATGTAAAGAGTATATTTAAAGGAAAATGCTAAATCGTAAGTGTTTTTGTAGAACGACGCATGAATGAAAAACAGAAGAGTAAATGTGTTGCGTTTTGTCATGTAGTTTTTGTTTTTTTACTGTATTACACTTTGACTCTGGCAAAAAGAAAGGTTGCATTTTGCATTCGTGAACGGTTTCTATTCGTGATAAATAGCATTACTGATATTGAAAAGTTTGTGTTTTGGTTGCCTTTATACAGGATTTGCTTTCTGCAGAATTCTAGTCAAATTATGGGTCGCATTGGTCTCAGTATCCTATAAAAGAAGGAATGGGAGATCTAAGGTGGGTACAAAAGCATTTCAGCAATCCTACTGAATATGCTGGAAAATGCGTCGTTGCTATGTTTTTGTGCTGGCACCATCTATGGCCAAGATGCAATGCATGTTAATTGTTACGTATATTGGTTGATTAATTTCACAAATGAGCTATTTTAGGATCTCCAATATATGAAATTTTGGGTGAACATTTTTATAGGATTTTATAATATAGTCAATTTTTAACTTTGCATTACCGAATTGTGCAGTAATTTTTGTTTCTTTAATTAAATAGTATATATTTTTATTGTTCCGGTCAATTGGAGGCTACACAACAGAGGTAGTGTTATACCTTCTCAAATTTAATCTCACCTGCTTTCAATGGGATTTTGACCTTTGATTTCTAAGATATACTACTCTATGATCAACTATTAAGGTGTCCCATTGAGGACAATAGTACATTTTGTTTTGATGAGTCAATATACAAATATCTAGATTAAAAAATTACGCGAAGATAAATTTCATTCTTCCACCTTCCATCTTTTTGTTCCCTTTCTTTAAATTGGTTTGTTTTATAGTATTCAAAATAAAAGGATAGGAACATCAAGACTAATACAGTTGATTCTAAGCTATTAAAACATTGTACTGTCAAATTTCGGGTGCCAAATTATTATAGGTGATTTACCAAACGCAAGGTACCAGTATTGCTACCCGACGATGTAGTTCTGAATTCCGATGCCTCTGAACACTGGCACGGCATATGTGAAATTTTGCAAACTATTTCCCTAGCAGTTAAACGAGGATTGAGTTCCATAACGGTGGCATATGTGAAATTTTGCAAACTATTTCCCTAGCAGTTAAACGAGGATTGAGTTCCATAACGGTGGACTAGATTGCAACCATGAGAGCCGTTAGTGAACGTCAATGGATATGCGTTTCTGGAGCGGTCAAGCTCCGCACCACTACGCTGTGCCGCTATGTCAACCGCCATTTCATCTAATATTCTTAAAGTAGACTTTGGTTTGCATAATATTTTTAGAATTCTGGGAATATTTTAGGATTTCCAGGTATACTGTTACATTTTCATGTTAAGTGTGTTTAGATTAATGGTAAATGATGGAATGGAATTATTGTTTGGATGTTTAAAAAGGAGATGGAATTAGAGAGACTCTATTTTACTCCGTCATTTCATTCTCTTATTTTTCTTCCCTTTCAAATTAAATGGTAAGGGATGAAATGAGTTCTAAACTACATTTTTATCTTCAATTCTTATATTATTGTGTTTGAGATAAGGACAATTTATGAACAATAAATTTATAATTTTTACCATTTTATTTACTTCCACTAAATCTCCAAACAATGAAATGAAAATTTTCTTCCAATTCACTATTAAACATAATAATGATGTGAAAATTTTATTTCATTTCATTCTTTTCTATTTTATTTCATGTATATCATTTTATTTCACTCATTATAAAACTTCCAAACATAATATTGAAGTAAAAAAAAATCCCTGAAATTTATCATTCTCGGGAATACAATATTCTCATGTTTTGGCCAAAGCTCAACAGATATTCCCATCGAGTGAGGTGGGCATCTTTTTTCATTTGCGGGAATGGAATTGTTAAAAGACGTCATTGCCCACCCCTCATCACTTATCTCTCAACCCATAGTTCCACCACCACAGCGCCACCGCGACCACCACCACTGCACCATCACTGCTTCTATCACCAACATTGCGCTGCTGCCGTCGCCTCTGCCTCCAACACCACTGTACCATCGCCATCCCACCCATAGGTGTTTGTGAATTTTTCTATCTAAGTTGTCTAGAGGTATTTTGGAAAAATGCATTAGATTCCCAAGAACAATCCTATGAATTTTGCAAAAGGAGTTGTTATGGTATCTTAATTGGTTTGGTACTTAAGGTAAATTGTGAATCATTTATTGACCGTTAGTTTCATAATAAATGTTTGAAAATCTATTAAATATAAATAACAACTAATGAATGCTTAACAACTCACTATCGATACTTGAAAAAAAAAAATAAGTATCAAAATAATCCCCTTTCAAAAAATACTCTCGGGAATCTTTTTGGCAATCAAACACTTATAATATTCCCAAGAATCATATCCGTGGGACTGAAAAATCATTCCACGAATCATAAGGCCCCCTAAAATAAAATAAAAAAAAATTGGTGGGTGTGGGGAATCCACATTGAACTGTCAGAGAACCTCATTGTGGTCATCTATATGACAGAAATGTGAAACACCTCATTGGATGGCTGCATTTTGTGACTTTTAAGATGAGAAAAATAGAAAGTTTTTCTAAGTAGCAGTAAACCTCAAATTATGTGAGGTGCATTATTGTATACATCTTCAGGGTTATATACGATATGTAAAATCACTGAGATGCCCTTTCATATAAATATAACTCACCGGTCCCTCTCAAGCTGGATCATGGACGTTTATCATGTCTAACTTGTTTTTGTTACGTATATAGTCAACCCTTTTACTTGTTTAGAGCTTTTGGTGAAAATATCAGCTTGTTGTTCTGCAATATTAACATTACAAGTAAAAGTAAGTCCTTGTTGGATCTTCTAATGAAGTTTCCAGCAAATATGTGTCACATGTCCATGTTTAGCGCAGTGATAATAAGCTAGGGGCTTAGTATCGCTCGCAACTATTCATTCTTAGTTCTGTAACTCACCAAATCAGTGTCTTCGGCCAGAAGGGAATCATTTGGAGTTTCTTGAAAGAGCGTATAGAAGATGAACATACATAATGAAGTAAAAGAGGTTCTAAAATAGCTAGAATATGAGATCTAGCAGCATTATGTTCTGGTTTTACCCCAGCCAGAAAACCTTTTCAATGTCTTTAAAGATCAATTGAAAACATTTGTCGCCATCTAAATTGTCAAAATACCACCAAACATGTCTATGCTGTTTAGACATGCACTGCACTCCTTAGTTTTCACTACTGACAATTGCTAATTTAAAGCTTCCAAATCTAAATTCTTTGTGCTTTACAATGTCAACATCAGAGGAATTAAATCATCTGATACAGCAACTGATATCAAGAAGGCATACCACAAGGCAGCTCTCAGACATCATCCAGACAAGGTTCGAGTCTTTCTGTACCCGCATTATAGTTAGCTTAGTATAATTATTTTTTAATTTTTAAACTTATGTTAGGAAACTTTCCTTTTTCTGTGCTTGGTTTGAATTTAGGCTGGTCAGTTGCTGGCAAGAAGTGAGGTTGGAGCCAAGTCTGGAAGGAAATTTCACAGGAGGTGCACAAGGATGCTGATAGGCTTTCAAAATGATCGGAGAAGCATGTGATGTACTTTCAGACCCTCACAATGTTTGTTTCGCACATGATTATTGCTAGTTGATGAGTCTCAATGCATCTAGCTAAAGAGAGAAAGAGAGTTGGGTGAGAATGAGAGAGATAGAAGACAACTAATAACTGGATGGCTTACAGCACTTTCTGTGTATTCTCCAACTGTATTCTATATGGTCACCAACAGACTCTTCTGAAATGCTCTAGTGCATTCCTCTCTTGAAACACTTCCTCTCAAGCTAGAGCAAACATATCATATGCTCCTAGCTTCATGCAAATAAAGCTAACTCAAGTAGACCCTAAATGTTTCGTGAACTTACATGCAAACTAGTTTTCTGAATGAATCTGGCCTGCTCTGATTATATTTTGCAAAAGTTTTTCCCCGCGGGGGGGGGGGTTGTGGCGGAGACAGCAACCTCTATGTTTTCTTCTCATAAATGACTATTTGAAGTAATGTGACAGCAACCTGTGTTATTTAGTATGAGCCATACCTCTAATCCATTTTGCTTACTCTTCCGGATAAACAGAAAGCACCATACCCAATGCTTGACCTTGTATATAACAGAGATCTACATCTGTATGGTAATCAGAACCACATTCTCCTGCTATTTCAAACTATGATAGTGTGAGAGTGAGACTGCATAGCTTATACTACCGATTCTATTAGCCTCCAATTGTAATACTGATACCTGCACTACATAATGACTTACATGCCCTCTTCTAAAATATTCTAGTGCTTTCATAAGTTTTTAACAACCTCGACAAAAATATTTCTTGCCAGTAATACATGGAGCACGCAACGTTTCGATGGGTTAGAAATTATAGTAAAAATGTGATTATGACAGCTCAATGTTGTCTATTACGACATGTAATGGGCTCCGTCAAATGTGAAATGCGCCTGCAGTATCTATTCGTTGTGAAAGCATAACTGGAGACCGGGTTTTCTCCTTTGTTTCCCATTTTTCTTCTTTGGTTGTGCAGGAGTGTGTTAAGAATGTGTACGTAAATATCATTACTCAACTAATATTAGTGACAATAGTATATCCCCTTTCTTTACTTATTTAAGATTTTGTATTTACATGTCTAATAAAATAATGAAGTGATCATCAAAACCAATCTTGCTCTCTCAACCGTGTTGATTGGTTCCCACTTCTATTTTTAACAATTTTTTTTTAACTATTCTTTACAAATAGTTTTTATATCCAATGACCTGCACTTTAGTATCTAAAATTTTTATAAATTATCAAATAATCACGTGTTGAAATTTTTTTATAGATTCTGATTACATACATTTCTTGGTATTCAACATTCATATAATTCTGAAATTCCAAATATGAGTACATAAAATATTGAGGTATTTATAATGAAAGAAGAAATATTATTAGCAAAATGAATGAATGAAGCAGATGATTAGGTATAGTCCTAAAATACAAAATTACAAAATAAATAAGAAACAAATCGTCTAAGCAAAATTGGCTAGTCTCTCTACATATCCAGCAAAGAAACCCTATGATATAAGCATCGTAATGAGACTAAAGATTATTTTATCCCACAAGATAGGCAATATAAAAAAGTTATCCTTGGAATTTTATCATTCCTCTCCCACCATAAGCATCAAATGACAATATACAATGCACACTGCCAAAGAACCTTTTTCTCTCTTCTCAATTTCTAAAATGAAATATGAGAAAATGCTCAGAACTCTTTGAACAAATCTTTGAACTAAAATGACGTGTATCAACCCTATTAAGTATCACAATTCAAATTAAAGACTTCACCTTAAAGCAGTTTCTGATTTCCTGAGAAGGTTAGTACTTAGTAAAGAAGAACGTTGTCCCTTAGATTGAGCAAGGAACTAGACATATGACTTATAGGAGTACACTCCAGAGAAGTCTAAAGTCCAAATCCTATTATCTACTGAAGAATGACGATAGTTTTTCGAAACTTATTTATCATTCAGGTCTAAAAAAGGAAAAGAAACTCCAAGAAATGGAAGAATTTTGGAGAAAAATAAAGGTACAAATAGAATGATGATGCAAAATGGACAACTAATAAAGGTGGGGATAGAAAATGAAGAAAGGATGTATCCTGACCCATAAAGCATCCCAAAAATATGTCAATCTTCCCTAAACCTGAAAAGTAAATTTGAAGGAAATAAACATGCCTTAGTGACATTAATTTTCATGGACATTACTGAGTTACATTGATTATAGCCCTCACATCCTATTCTGTTGAAGATCATACTTGTCTTCAAATTACCTACCTGATTCTATTGAGAATATGATTCTACAAGAATCGTCATCACCATTCCTACTCTTGATAAAAGAAAGTCTCATGTTTATTTACTATGTTTGCTACACCAACAAAGATCCTTTCAAGAGACAAGTAATAAAGTGGCATACTAAATATAAAGAACCACGAGATGTGGCTCAGTTAGCAACCTGAGCTTTATATAGGCGAACTTTACCTGTAGCACAGATATTCGAATCCCACTAAAAGCACCTTGTGGTTGGCATACTGAATATAAAGAATCATGAGGTGTGGCTCAATTAGCAATTTGAGTTTTATGTGGGCAAATTTCCCTACAATGCATATGTTTGAATCCTACTGAAAGCACCTTGTGGTCAAGGCCATACCATAAGAGTCTCAGACCCAAAAGATGAGAAGACACCTCGTGAAAGACAAAAAACAAAAACAAAAAAAATACTAAATATAAAGGGTGAATAAGAGTAATGTGTCCTCTTAAACAGATATCCCTTTCCACCCATCTCACCTTTAAAAAAAAATTGAACATTATTAAATTCAAAAGGTTGTATGGTGATTCTCACTCAAATAAATGCCAAAGTTGGTAAGAGGTTATTGCAAAACCTAATAAGCAGAAAGAGAAGTTAAAGGGGCATGACTTGATTCTCCAAATTTATATATACTAAGTACAAACCCACTGTTATAAATAAATAAATAATCAATTCATAAACTATATAAAATAAGTCTATAAGAAAGCAAGAATATTGATCAAATTGTCTCTATCACTATCCATAAATAAAGTATCGGCGGCATCTACATCAGAAACTTCCGCCTCTTCAGAAGCTAAGACCTTTAATAATCCCCATCTTGATCCCTATAATCAATCTATACTGGACATCAATTGCAACAGTGAAAAAAAGACATCATCTTGATGCCCATCAAAGAGATCGCCCTACTTCATCAGCATTGGCCCTTATACTAAGATTTTGGTTCTACATCGATCATTACTAAAAAGACAGCAATAGTCAGACACCCATTGCCTCCATTTACTCCCAGATCCTCTGCATAACATTGTCAGTGGAAAACCCAACTCATTTGATCATAGGCCTTTCAAAACCAAACTTGAAAATTAGACAATTTCATATTTCCCTCTAGTACCATTTACAGTATCGTTGGCCACACCCAAAATCTGCCTATCAGAAATATGACTTGTGTCAAGTCTTGGCAAATACTCCTTAATCTTGATAGAACAATCCTTTTTAGAAAACAAGATAATAACGGTGGGATTCATGCTAATCCCAATCTTATTATTAAGAAAAACAATTGTCAAATGTCCCTGAAACTAAGACTCGTACCAAGGGGCACACGGTGCATATGTAGAAGAAAAGGATAAGTATTAACTTAGTATCATCATAGTTTAGGTGGAGATGCCTGATTTACTTCAAAATCATGGCTGCTGTTCAATCATATCAAAGTTGTGTGTGATGATAGCCTTTTTTGTATACTACAGATTACTATATTTTAACATCTAAGACCTACGTAAGGCTCCATTTTTGTGCTCCGAGCATTATATATCTTGCACACACTTGGATGCATTGCTTACAGACACCTTTCAATATAACTCCGTATGCTGTTACTTCTCCAGCACTTCAGGATTCCAGGAGACAAGTGGAACACATTATGACGCTCAAACTGCCACAAGAAATGCTCGGGACACTAGCGAACCAAGATATACAATAACAGATATCTCATGACATAAAAAGGTTCTTATACTGCTACCACTCAAATCGCTCCTTAGATGTGCCACAAAGATCCGTTCAGATTCCATTTTTTGAATAGTCAACATAGTATGCTATTATATTTCAAAGAAAAAAGCAACAATGGAAAGGAAAACAAAGATTTACCAACAAAAAAAAAGATGAGATGAAATCACGCCAAAGAATACAAAATAGACATCATTCCATGGGCATAATTCCCAAGACGAATGACAAACATTACTGCAATATGAGAAAGTTTATGGCAAACATTTTAAGCAAAATGGTCCGGATTCACATTTGACATAGGAAAGCTGTCAGAAAAAAAAATCTTCTAAAGGGATTACAGCCCATCAATTTGAATGTAATTCTAAATCCAAAACAAAATCGAGGCATCTGCAAAGATAAAACAAATAATCTCAAGTCAGTCTACCTAACTGGTCACCGTGCTGCCTGCCCTTGTGCATGTTCCAGAAGTTGACCGACTAACTTGTAAGTACGCCCTGAAAGTGCCTTGGTATGGTCAATCAGCTGTTCATACCTGGAGATGTAGAAAGTTAGAGATTAAGGGTCTTAAAAAAGAAGGATGACAGACAACATGAAAGAAAGAAGTGGTACACCAATTAACATGGCCGAGTCATAATGGTAAAATACAATAGGAAGCAAGAAAGACCTTGTCTATCAACTCAGCAATCAATGTTAACTTACACATTTGGATGATTGGGTTCCATGATAACTGTTCCCGTTTGAGAGTCAATTTTGGCGTCAAGCTTTGAGCTACGGATGAGATTCACAATCCATCTCTCAGCCTCCTCGTAATTCAAATTTAACTTCTCAGCAAGAACTCTGTACAAAATATCAGCAATTGGGGCAAACCACTCTTAGAAATTTTGGTTACTACTTTAATCACCAGTATACCATTTTGTTGTGTTGCATGAAAAGAAGACCAGAGGAAATCATCAACAAAATAAACAAATATATAGAGAAAACATAGCATTATACACTTAACTCCCCATTAAAAATGAGTAATAAAGAGAAGAGCTAGTGCCAAAACTTTGTGGCCACAAAAGAAAAAGCACAACTCTTATTTTTGTGCCATTAATTTGACAGACTGTCTCAGATCAATAGCACAGAAGTAGAATTGTGGTTTTCTGGGGTGAAAAATTGTGAAACTAGCATTACTTAGTGATAATTAAGTACATTGAAAAATTATAAACATAGGGAGCTACAACAGCCTATATCAGAAAGTAGGTGCATACCCCATGTCAATGCATTGGTGTATTCTGCAGAAGTAGAATTGTGTTTTTCTTGGGTGTAAAATTGTGGAACTAGCATTACTTAGTGATAATTAAGTCCAAATTATAAACATAGGGAGCTACAACATCCTATATCAGAAAGTAGGTGCATACCCCATGTCAATGCATTGGTGTATTCTGCAGTAAGTCTCAAAGATAAATAGCCTGGCATTTTCAAGGAACTCATCCCTTAACGGTACAGTAGAAAAGTTGCTTTCTTCAACTCTTTTACCAAGGAAGGGATCATTGAGAATTACCTGCATTTTTACAAATGATAAGCATATTATAGTCAACACAATAAATAGTTGCTAGAAACTTAGACGTTCAAAAATATATTTTAAGAAAAAGGAAAACTGAATAAACTATAGAAGCTACATCACAACCCTAACATTTATCCATCTCATTCTTAGTCTTTTATCCTCCTTTTGATACCCACCTGACTTGTCACACTCTAATGCAGCCCAACATATTCATCCTTATGTTGTAAATATCATGACTAACTTGGGCAATTTTCCCTCATCCCATCCCCCTTTACAAAATATAATTCAATCAAATTAAATTTCAATAAAGAACCCACCAATTAAATTTTGTATAAGGTGTTCGTAAAAGATATATTAGCTAGCCAACAGAAAGGGCACTTACTTCTTCACACTCCCTCATCTTCTTTTGTGCCCCATCAAAATCATAGTTGACATAAACACAAGCCAAAAACTCAGTGATGGGATCCTTATATGAATGCTGTTCTTGTTGAATAACTTTTATAAAATCTTTGAACTGAGGCCTCCTGCGCTTGTTGACAATGAATGCTGTGGCCAAGTATCGTAAAAGATGTGGAGCACTAGTTTGGATTGCATTTAGATACCTGTAAATGATATCATATCTTAGACAAAGCAACATTACAAATACTGAGCCCAGAAGATGCAAGCAAAATGTGGCGCACGAAAAAGGAAGCAATTGACCAATTTGATGAATGATGACGAATTACAATTAAAATAAAATATATGAAATATCCTACAAATAAGTGAAGGCAGACAAGGAAAGGTGGGGTAGGTCAACAAGGCATACTTGTCCTGATTAAACAGATCAATTATCTGTGTTCTTCCATTGTCATGGTTGAAAAAGATGAACAGACTCCAATGCATCAACCATATTCTGCTTTGCACTTGATTCATAGGTGATGCAAAACTCTGCATCAAAGTTCACCACTAGTAAGTCTATATTAATAGAAGCAAGCATTACCAAAAAGTATATGCTGCTAATCAAAATATCAAATGACAAACAACCTTTGAGTCAATGATTTCCTTCAAACGATTGAGCTCTTCAAGAGCAATGTCCCAGTTTTGCATCAATATTTCAGCTGCCAGCTTTCCCCACAATGCACTAAGACTCCTTTCGCTATTTGTGCATAAAGCCCTGTACTGATAAAGATAGTCAGCAGCACCAGAGTAGTTTCCACACTCAAATTGAAATTTGGCATATTGATACAATGCCTCTATTTGCGCAGGACCAATCTGTCACAACAGAATCACCATGTAAGGAGTTAGAACTCAAATACAACAAAATTCAAACAGAAAGGAGGGGAAAAAAAAAACCCAAATGCTTGGAATAATAAACTTATAATCAACAACGTAAATGTACAACATCAAGATGTTTACTATAATACTATGTCATGTAAAAGTGGGAATTCATTATAATCCACATATATATACTCAGCAATTAAATCAACCCTGGGTATAAGCTGTAAATCAAAATCTATAGGTCCCCACTAGCAATAGACATTTTGTTAATCATAAGAGTCTAGTGTCACTCAATACCCTATGGCAACTTATATGTCCTGGTCCTGGCTGTCCAAACTACCAATAACTGCAAAACACCTTAAACCCAAACAACAGGCCCTTCAAAAACCAGCACAAAAAATTTGACAAAACCACCATTATACTCTAAAATTAGGTTAACAACCCAGCTCAAAAAAAAAAATGAAGAATGTAACACCAATACCCAAGAGGGGTATTTTTTTGCTAAAGCTCAAGTATTAATCTAGCAGAACCCAAGAAGCAAAAAAATGAAAAAACAAAACTTTATAACTTACAATCTAGCAGAACACATGAAGCAAAATAAAAAAATAAAAAAATAAAAACCTTATAACTTATAATCTAGCAGAACACATGAAGCAAAAAAAATCAAAAAATAAAAATAATAACTTATAATCTAGCAGAACCCATGAAGGAAAAAAAATTATCATAAAACTAAAATTAAAAAGGGAAAAAATTGATAAACCTGATATCTGTCATTGAGCATCTGAAGATTATACTGCTTGTCAGCCCTCAATTCCTGGACGGCGGCGGGGTTCTGGAGGAAGGCGACAAGGGGTGCGGCACCTTCCTCGAGAGACTTAAGGCTGGCGACCACTTCGGCTCTCCTATCGATCATGTCTTGAGGGACATCGTCGGTGTGGTAGAGGCTCTTGTGGATGTCCATGGCGTAGTCCACCATGTTCGTCTTGTTCAGTAGCTCGATCTTCGCCTTCAGAATGTTGTCGTCGTGGTACAGCTGACGCTCCTGCAAGAACTCCAGCAGAGGGAACACCAGGTGCCTGTCTAGGTTCGGCGCTATCCTCGGGGTTAGGTCGTAGGTCGCCATTGAAATTGGCGTTTCTCTGTTCTGCTCTGCTCTGCTAGGTCGTGAACCCTAGATAGATGCTTCACATGCATTAAGAGTGGGAACGATAACAATGAAAGTAAAGTCCTTTGCAAGTGTTTTTAAAAATAATTTTTTTGTTTTTGAAAATAATAGAGCAAAAACACTTTTTGGGTCAATATTTTTTATAATTGTTATCAAAAACTATTTTGTAAAAAGTGTAATTCTCAAAACAGAAAATAAAGAACATCTATTTAGTGCTTTTAAGTGTTTTAAAAAATAATTTGAAGAAACATATAAAGAACTCATGAGAAAAATTATTTTCACTAATGACAATTTTATAAATAAGTTATTTCATTTTTTTTAATTCTTAAAATAATATATCTAAACAGATTTTTTGTTTTTTTATTCTTAAAAAACTATTTTCTATTCTTGTTCCAAAAATAATTTTGTAAAACAAGAAAACAAGAACATTTACAATTAGGTCCTAAGTTTAGCTGTTTGTGTCTAAATACCATTCTTAGCCCAAGCTTGCAAAGGTCTCTTTTGTTATTGCTACACCTAATTAATTAATGGTAAAACACATATAACTCTTTAGTGATAGGTTTTTCTCAACTTACCATCTTATAATGTGATTCATGAAAATAGGAGTTAAATCAAATAAAAGTTAAAGTTTATTTTTGAAAGTAATCACTTAGAGTGTGTTTGGAATATTAAAAAATATGATTTGATTTGATTTGTAAATCAAATTTTGTGTTTGGAATGTTATAAAATATAAATTGATTTGATTTTGAAATTCTTTATATTTAAGTTGTGTATATTTAGAAATCTACTTAAATTTGATTGGATTTAAATGGATTTGATTTGATTTTAAATTCAGTTATTTAGGTTGATTATTTTATCCTTATTAACTTTTTAATGTTACCATAATATAAGGTTAGAAAAGTAAAATAATCAAATCAAATCAAATCAAATTCTTTTTTAATAAATTCCAAACACAAGAATTGATTTCTAAATCAATTCAAATCCAATTTTTTATAATAAGTTCTAAACATAAAATTTGATTTTTAAATCAAATCAATTTTATTGTTAATTGATTCCAAACACAACCTTAAGAACTTTGTTTACAATTGAAAAACAGAGAGCCTTGGTGGGCAAGTTGGTGAAGTGGGTGAGTATATGAGAATTGTTGACAGTGATAGAGTTAAAATTGTTTGGAATTGCTAGATAAATTGATGAGAATGTCATGGGTGATGAGTTAAGACAGATTTGCAGGTTTAGTTATGCATTATAAAGAGTTCCTTGCAACATTGAAGAGAGTTCTACCTTGCAAATACCGTCCAAAGACCATGAAATCCTCTCAATTAAAATTATACTTGAAAATCTTAATTACACATTTTGCAAAACCTTATGCTAGAATTATCAAATATAATGGTGGTTAAAAAATATTCTTACTGATGGTGCGCCTCAAAGCCGAGAAGAAAATGTTATTTTTGAAAGATGTTGCCTACCATTTGCTCTCAATCCCATCAATAAATCTAACACCTTGTAAAACAGCTTTATTTAGAAAAATATAGCCAAACTTACTGTAAATTTGAATCCCACTTCTTACGCTCATGTGGTGTTAATAGTGTTTCATCAATCTGACTATTAAGCAATTAAACTAGTCATTGAGGAGCTCTTACCAATTCATATGCAAGGAAAGGTGAAGGGATCAACTTTTGAAATGTATGGATTGATGTTTGGTGCATTGTGCAAGTTCTATAAATGATTAAGGTGTATGCATAAGTAATGCTCTAGTTTTGAGCTAAGAAAACAGTGATTGAAACACAGATAATACTAAAAAAAAAAGATTCTATGTTTGTTTTAACATATATTTTATTTAAAAAGTTATTGAAGTTATTGATAAAAGTTATTTATTTATTCTTTTGACGTCAATATCAATAATAAAAATATATAATATATAAAACAAGAAATAAGATATAAGAATCAATTATTAGATACAAGTTTCATGTCATTGGAAGTTATCTTTGAAAAGATCATCAAATGTTGTCGTAAGGTATTTTCATTTTAAAAATTATGTTGTCAGTATTATTATACTATTTAAAATAAACATAGACAGTGAAAAATAATGTAAATTTAACTGAATTTTATAAGATAATAAGAAAATTTTGAAAAATGACGAAAAATTATTAAACAAAACAAAATTACATAAATAACAATAATTTCTTACAAAATTAAATACCAAATCCCAAAATAAAGAAATACAATAGTTATAAACTTAACTCCTAAACAATGCAAATTGTCAACAAATATCATTTTTCAAAAACTTTATCATGTTTTAAATTAAAATTTTCACCCACTTTAGATGTAGATATTAATATTTTTAATATAAAGTTTTTATTTGTATGCGATGTAAATATCAAAATATTTAAATATTAAAGAAGAATATATAATTAAATAAAAATAAATATTTTAAAATATAATTAATTAATTTCATTTTCTAATAATAAATTTAATATCAATTTATTTATTTTATTTTCATGTAGTTTTTTATCACGAATGATTAAGATATTAATATATTTTCATGTAAAGTTTTCACTCACGTGCCATATAAATATTAATATATTTTCCCATGAAGTTTTTACCTCATGCAATATAAATATTAAATACTTATATATTATTGAACAAAAATTCTGAATAAAAATAAATATTAAAAATAGCATCAATTAATTAATTTGGTTATATAATAATAAATTTATTTCAATTAAATTTATTTTGTTTTCATATAAAGATTTTACACTATGCGTAGTTACTAATACGTTTTTATGTAAAAAAAATTAACTCCGTGTGATATACATACTAAAATAATTAACGAAAATGTTAGATGCACACCAAAATATTACACTAAACTTACACCAAAGTCCAGCTGTAAGTTTTTAATGACTCAGCAACGTATGTGGCTGGGCAAAGTCAAATGAAGGGAATAGGAAGGTGCTGGAAGGTGACAAAACTCAAGTGGAAATCTACTGAAATTTTCATTTGCGCATGCATCTTCTTCCCCTCCCCCTCCTACTCGTCTTCTATCCCTTTCTCCGCCCATTCCCGATCCAACCATCTGAACTTAACTTTGTACTCGAATAAGAACATCCCCTTCATATTTCCCCTCTCATCCGTCCTTGTGACTCACCTTGGTAAATTAGGATAAATTGTTAGAAGGAAGAATAGTGATATCTAGGGTTTGAGAGATGATGATATAAAGTGGAATTTGTTTTCATCAAGATCTGAGTAAGTTATTTGCACCAACATATGTTGTTCCTTTACTTTTAAATGATGCTAATGCAACATTTATTTTAATTCCACAATGTTGCAAAATAAATACATGAATGCTCATGTGGTCTATTTGATGATGATCCATAGAGTCATGGGCACACAAGATGCGTGAAAATAAAATTTGAGGTTGGTGGTGGTTGGAGGTATATATGTCAGTGTTGTTATGAATAGAAGGTGAGGTGGTTTGAGGTATGTTTATTTTACAGTAGGGAATTTTCTTTAAATTGTGTTATATGCAATGTTCATGTTTGTTGTGTTTCTAAAAACCTTATGTTAAATGCAGAGGTTATGTAGTATATGTTTATGATTGAACAGACAATAGTTATCTTAAGTGAAGTTGATGTTATTTAATTGCTGCTATTAACTATAGAATTGTTTTGCACGTTTTGTCATAAATCCATTAATATAAGCTTGTTGAAGGTGTTAGGTTGGAAGCATATAGTCTTTGGTGATTGAAGTGATGTGTGTTGGGTTTTGTTTTCCTTAGTTTTGGCATTGAATTGTAAGTTTAATGTTAAGTTGCGCATAATTCTAAAATGTCTTGATAGGAGCTTGTAACTATGAAGAGATAATTGATAATTACAATTAAAGCAGATGATACCTTATGAAAACTGGATGTAACACGACTAAATCTCATTTTAGGTTTAGGAAGTTTAAAATAGTGGACTTGATGGAAGATATATATAATGTTTAAGCATGTGGGGCCATAGATGATGTTGTTAGTATAGCTAAGTCCATGGAAAAAGAAAGATATGAAGGTGGCTTGATAGAGGATATATATAATGCTGAAACATGTGGGAAAGTGGTTTCCATCAACAGCTGGTGTTGATTTACTAAAGAAGGCTGCTATAGTAACATTTATTTTCATTCTATAATGTTTGCATGTAATACGATAATGACATGATTGAAACATTTTACTGCTCTGTTTGATGATGTACAGAGTCATGTAGACATGAATATGTGTTGATATTTGAAGATGGTGGTGGTTTGAGCTATATCCGTGATCTGTTTTTGTCATGATAGGTTAATTGGCAATAGAGGTTAGTTGTCAATAGAAGGAAGTGGTGGTTGGAGCTATATATGTGATTCGTTATTTTGACCTTTTGTCATTAGGTGCTAATATCTTGTGATTTGGATATAGGTTGAGCTTATGGACTATAATGAGTGATTTGAAAATTGTTATCTTTATTTTGAAGAATGGAATGTTCTTTAAATTGTGCTATATTCATTTTTTTTTAATCTTTCTTGTATTTTCAAAAACCTTATGTTTGAATGAGGGGTGCTAATTTTTGGCCAACTTGGGTTAAATGTATTTCTTACGTAGTAATTGTTATTGATGGAACAAACTATGTTGATCTTAAGTGAAGTTGATGTTATTTAATTATTGATATTAAGTAGATAAGTTGTTTTGCATATTTTGTTATAAATCCATAAAATTAAACTTGTTGAAGCTCTTAGGTTGAAAGCATGGAGTGCGTTTGGATAGACTTTTTTTTTCAAGTAAAGCACTTTTTTAAAAAAAAACAAAGTACTTCCATAAGTTTTTATGTATGTTTGGATGAAACTTTAAAAAAAGTAGAAGTTAAGGAAAAAGCTCAATTACCACTTTTTTTAAAAGCTAGTGATCTCCAGCTTCTGAAAAAAAGAGAAGGAGAAGTGGTTTTTAATATAATTTATTGACAAAAATACCCTTTGCCTTAATTAAAAATTACATCTCTTGTCCTCTATTATTTTCCTCTTAAACCCTACCTTCATTATTATGGATACCTTACATTTTTAGTAATTTTGCTAGAATAAAGCCCTTTTGTTATTTCTTATTCAAACAAACTTACAAGTACTTTTATTACTTAAAAGTACTTCACAAACATTGCATCCAAATGCAAAATAACTTTTTCTTTTAAAAAAAGCTCTACTAAAAAAAGTCATTTTTTAAAAAGCTTATCCAAACGAGCCCATAGTATATTGTGATAGAACTATTGTGTGTTGAGTTTAATTTTTACATACAATTGTAAGTTCAATGATAAGTTGTGCATAGTGAAATGTTCTGATACGTGCTTGTAATTATGCAGACTTAGTTAATAACTACTATCACAATGATTGATAACATATGAAAAATGGTGGTAACATGAGAAAACTATGCAAGTTTGTGGAGTTTAAAATAATGGAGTTAATGGAGGATAGAAATAATGTTGATGCATGTGGGGCCACAGATAATGTTGCTTGATCCATGGAAGAAGAATTTGTACAGTGGTTTGTGGGAACACAATGCATGATTTTTTTGTATGGTTGAAGATACGTTGTACAAAATTTCATAATTTGATCGTGGTCACAGGTGGAATTTTATAGAGCTTATGTATTCAGATTTTATAGAGTATTGTATATAATTTTTTGGCGTATCTGAAACATGTCACCTAATTATTATTATTTTTTGAGGGAGGTGTTTGTGTAATGTATTGAAATACATTGTATATAAGATTTGTACAAAATGCATATAAATGTATGTAAAGGAATACCTAACATTGGCTTTAGATGTAAGGTGAGTAAGGAACGTACGGAATACTTTTATAACTTATATTATAATATACAATTGTAATTTGAAGCAATATTGGCTCATTGTATACTTTATAAAGTGTTGCAGTATTCTGTGGATAGAGTCGTACTGGTTACTCGTGACCACAATAATAGTTATCGTAATATAATTTTTGGTTAACGGTCAAATATACTCTCTGCAACACTTAGGTGATGCTGAACATGAGGATTATTAGACCACTAATCATTAACTAAATCAAAAAATGATTAACCAAAATATAGTGTAATATTAATCATTAACTAATAGGTGATTGATGAATCAATTTGAGACACTTATTTTAGCTTTGTATTAGGCATTATTAGATGTTTATTGTGCCCAATATTAGTACTTTAGATGAGTTTAATGTTGTTGGGCTTCATTGGGCTTTAATGCAAATGTTGAATAATTTTCGGATTTTGATGCATTTTGACCTTTCTTCCTTGGTTAGGCCATAACTTGGGACTCGTTGATCCAATTGAGGTGATCTTGGTGTCTTTGGAAAGCTAAGACAATGCTCTACAAGTTTCATGAAGAACTCAAGAGCTGGATCGGACTTCTAAGGGTCGAAAACATCCCTGCAATGTAGAGTGGGTTTGCTGTCAGGAAAATCTAGACAGTATGCACATATTGGACTACATAGTGAGTTATAGACCTCTTCTTGGGCTGAAACTTGGTCATTTGAAAGATAAGACCCATATCTCCAACTTCACTGAAGACCACTTTGTCAATAGATGTCGTTTTAGGCATGCTTCTCAAGCTACAAGTTGGTCTGAATTTGGAAACACGTTCTTCCAACCTAACTTGAGGTAGGTGCAGTGTTTTTGGAATTTCTGGAGTTCTAAAAGTCCAAATGACATGATTCAAATTGGAGTTTTTCAAGGAGACAACTGGCTACAACTTTGATGAAGACATCCAAGCCAAAATGTACCGTCTAGGTGATGAATTTGAAGCCAGAAGTCGGATAAGAGTTGTTGACTAAAAGCCACCAACCATACACCAACCCACCTACCATGCACCAACCCACCAACCATGCATCAAGCTTCCACATTTGACAATTTCCATATTTTTATAGGTTGTATTCAGATTATGTACATGTATAAATTGGCTTCTAGGATTAGTATAAATAGAGCCAACCTCTTTGTATTAGATGATTCAATTTTGAAGTAAGTTTGTAGTAAGTTTGAGTATTTGTTAGTTTTCTTTCTCTTCTTCTCCCTTCTCTTTAGAATTTCATTTTTGTTCTTTATTTTCTGAGTTCTTCCTTCCCATCCATGGAAGGCTAGGCTCTCATAATCAATCCAAGGGATTAGCCATCTTGTTGTTTAATTTGGAGATCTTGTTTTACTTGTTCATATTGCTTAATTGTTATTCAAGTTTCTCTTCTTCCTCTTTTAATTTTGATCTAGATTGAATTGCTTAATTTGATTTGGATGTTTATGTGATACTAGCTTTATTATCATGTATTCAAGAGGATCACATAGAATAAACAATTTATTAAAGCTTTTGATGGATTGTTTAGCTTGGTTAAATTCTTGATCTTAAGTTAATCTATGTTTGGATGGTGCTTACTTTATCTAACCTTGGTTAATTAAATCCTAGATGCTTATCTAGTAGAGGATTCTTGGATCATGTTGAGGCGTCTTGATGTGATCTAAGGCCAAGAACATGGTTAGCAATTAAGTGAATTCCTTGTGATCAATGATGGATTAAACTCAAGATCGGTAAATTTCCTTGGATTGGTTGTTTCTTTAGATTTGTTTTCAACTTTAAGTCTTGTATTTTTATCAATATTGTTAATCAACAACAAAACCCCCCATTTTAATTATCTTGATCTGATTAAATATTTGTTCTGTTTTGGATCCTTGAGAGACGATTCGGTTGATGAGTTAAACTCAAGATCGGTAAATTTCCTTGGATTGGTTGTTTCTTTAGATTTGTTTTCAACTTTGAGTCTTGTATATTTATCAATATTGTTAATCAACAACAAAACCCCCCATTTTAATTATCTTGATCTGATTAAATATTTGTTCTGTTTTGGATCCTTGAGAGACGATTCGGTTCATGCTCTATACTACAAATTAGTTTGCGAACCGGTAATTTTTATTATTTGACAAGAGGTCTCGACAAACCTCTTGTCAAATAATAAAAATTACCGGTTCGCAAACTAATTTGTAGTATAGAGCATGAACCGAATCGTCTCTCAAGGATCCAAAACAGAACAAATATTTAATCAGATCAAGATAATTAAAATGGGGGGTTTTGTTGTTGATTAACAATATTGATAAATATACAAGACTCAAAGTTGAAAACAAATCTAAAGAAACAACCAATCCAAGGAAATTTTACCGATCTTGCGTTTTATCCATCATTGATCACAAGGAATTCACTTAATTGCTAACCATGTTCTTGGCCTTAGATCATATCAAGACGCCTCAACATGATCCAAGAATCCTCTACTAGATAAGCATCTAGGATCTAATTAACCAAGGTTAGATAAAGTAAGCACCATCCAAACATAGATTAACTTAAGATCAAGAATTTAACCAAGCTAAACAATCCATCAAAAAGCTTTAATAAATTGTTTATTCTATGTTATCCTCTTGAATACATGATAATAAAGCTAGTATCACATAAACATCCAAATCAAATTAAGCAATTCAATCTAGATCAAAATTAAAAGAGGAAGAAGAGAAACTTGAATAACAATTAAGCAATATGAACAAGTAAAACAAGATCTCCAAATTAAACAACAAGATGGCTAATCCCTTGGATTGATTATGAGAGCCTAGCCTTCCATGGATGGGAAGGAAGAACTCAGAAAATAAAGAACAAAAATGAAATTCTAAAGAGAAGGGAGAAGAAGAGAAAGAAAACTAACAAATACTCAAACTTACTACAAACTTACTTCAAAATTGAATCCTCTAATACAAAGAGGTTGGCTCTATTTATACTAATCCTAGAAGCCAATTTATACATGTACATAATCTGAATACAACCTATAAAAATATGGAAATTGTCAAATGTGGAAGCTTGATGCATGGTTGGTGGGTTGGTGCATGGTAGGTGGGTTGGTGTATGGTTGGTGGCTTTTAGTCAACAACTCTTATCCGACTTCTGGCTTCAAATTCATCACCTAGACGGTGCATTTTGGCTTGGATGTCTTCATCAAAGTTGTAGCCAGTTGTCTCCTTGAAAATCTCCAATTTGAATCATGTCATTTGGACTTTTAGAACTCCAGAAATTCCAAAAACATTGCACCTACCTCAAGTTAGGTTGGAAGAACGTGTTTCCAAATTCAGACCAACTTGTAGCTTGAGAAGCATGCCTAAAACGACATCTATTGACAAAGTGGTCTTCAGTGAAGTTGGAGATATGAGTCTTATCTTTCAAATGACCAAGTTTCAGCCCAAGAAGAGGTTTATAACTCACTATGTAGTCCAATATGTGCATACTGTCCAGATTTTCCTGACAGCAAACCCACTCTGCATTGCAGGGATGTTTTCGACCCTTAGAAGTCCGATCCAGCTCTTGAGTTCTTCATGAAACTTGTAGAGCATTGTCTTAGCTTTCCAAAGACACCAAGATCACCTCAATTGGATCAACGAGTCCCAAGTTATGGCCTAACCAAGGAAGAAAGGTCAAAATGCATCAAAATCCGAAAATTATTCAACATTTGCATTAAAGCCCAATGAAGCCCAACAACATTAAACTCATCTAAAGTACTAATATTGGGCACAATAAACATCTAATAATGCCTAATACAAAGCTAAAATAAGTGTCTCAAATTGATTCATCAGTGATGTATATGATTTTAATAGTTAGTGATGACCCTAATAATAGTTATCATATTTGTATTTTTTGTTTAATTGGCAAGTACCCTCCCTGCAACACTTAGGTGATGAGGACCATGAAGATTATTAAGCCGTTAATCATTAATCAAATCCATACACGATTAACCAAATAATAATGTGGTGATAATCATTTACTAATGGGTAATGAATATACTTTTAATTGTTAGTAATGACCCCAATAATGGTTATCAAATAGTGTAATTTTTGGTTATTAGAGAAGTACCTTCTCTACAACACTTAGGTAATAAGGATCATAAGGATTATTGTGCCCTTCATCATTAACCAAATAAATACACAAATAACAAAATTACAATGTGGTGACAATCATTAACTAATGGGTAATGAATATGGTTTTAGTGGTTAGTGATGATCACAATAATGATTATCATAGTGAAATTTTTGGTTAATTGACAAGTATTCTCTCGGTACATAGTATGTAGATGATGTAGATTACGAGGATTATTAGGCCTCTGATCATTAACCAAATCCATAAAATATTAACCAATTTATAATGCAGTGATAACCATTAACTAATATGCGATGAATATGTTTTTAATGGTTATTGATAACCTCAATAATAGTTATAATATTGTAATTTTTGGTTATTGGACAAGTACCCTCTTGCAACACTTAGGAGATGTTGGCGACAAGGATTATTGAGCCCTGATCATTAATTAAATTCATAAAATATTAACCAGATTATAATGTGGTGATAATTATTAACTAATGGATGATGAATATGGTCTTAATGGTTATTGATATCCCCAATAATAGTTATCATAGTGTAATTTTTGGTTACTAGACAAGTACCCTCTTGCAGTACTTAGGTGATGTAGACCACGAGAATTATTTGGCCCCTGATCATTAACCAATTCCATACACGATTAACTAAATTATAATGTGGTGATAACCATTAACTATAATATGTAATGAATATGGTTTTCATGGTTAGTGATAACTCCAATAATGGTTAACATCGTGTAACTTTTGGTTACTTTACTAGTACCTTATATGCATCACCTAGGCGATGAGAACCATAAGGATTATTATGCCTCTGAACCTCTGCGAAATCCATACACGAATAACCAAATTATAATGTGGCGATAACCTTTAACTAATGGGTAACTAATATGATTTTAATGATTAGTAATGACATCAATAATGGTTATCAAATTGTAATGTTTGGTTAATGGACAAATACCATCTTTACAATACTTAGGTGATGTTGACTATGAAGATTATTAGGCTCCTGATCATTAACCAAATCTATACACGATTAACCAAATTATAATGTGGTGATAACCGTTAACTAATGGGTGACAGATATGACTTTAATGGTTAGTGATGACCTTAGTAATGGTTATCATAGTGTAAATTTTGGTTACTTTACTAGTACTCTCTCTGCAACACTTAGGTGATGAGGAGCATGAGGATTATCGTGCCCTTGATCATTAACCAAATCCATATATGAATAACCAAATTATAATAAGGTAATAACTGTTATCTAATAGGTGATGAATATGGTTTTAATGGTTTTGCGGAAATATAGTCAGGTTCATTAACAACAAACTGAACTTCCATGCCTTGGCCACATCCATTTGGGTTAAAAATACCAACCCAAACTTCAGAATTGAGACTCCTACTGGGAGTCACCTTTCGAATCCACAACTCCACTGGCACACCTCATACCACATGCTCTATTCCCCACCATTTGTTACTGTGCAACGAAGCATAACTCACAAGAACAACTGGGAAATTGGGGACAAATTGACCAAATGAAGGAAAAAGTGAGAGCCACAATAAGATGAAACCAGACCCATGAAATCAGTAAAGACGGAGGTAAGGGAGGCGCGAAATCAATTACTAGAAATACAGGGGAAACCAAAAGTCGAAGAAGAAGAATGGAGGGGGGAACAAAAAAAAATATTCAATTACCAAAACTTGCTAATGTGTTTTGTGGCTGACTCAACAATCCAATTCATGTGGGTGACTTAGCATTTTCTCTTATGTGGCTCAAGGTGTAAAAGTAGTATTGCTTTTTTGGTGTGCAAATATCGGGGTTGAATAATTAAATATTAAAGAATAATATATAACTAAATAAAATAAATGATTTAAAGATAATGATTAATTAATTAATTTTTCTAATAAAAATTATATTTCATTAATTTTACCGTGTTATCATGTAAAGTTTTACTCCTACGTGATATAGATATTAATATGTTTTCATGTAAAGTTTTCAATCTCGTGTGATATAAATATTAAAAATTTTAAATAATAAAGAACGATGTATGTATGAATAAAAATATTTATTTGTGAAAATAATAATTAATTAATTTAGTATATTTCAATAATTTAATTATGTTTTCATGCAAAGTTTTCACTCTCATGCAATACAAATATTAATATGTCTAAGAGTAAACAAATATTTTGGTCCTTCAAAGATACAGATGATATCAATTAAGTCCCCAAATGATTTTTTTTTTTATATTGTAAGTTCCCCAACGATAAATAAATCCAAATGGTCATTCAATATTAATTTTTGACATCAAGTAAGTCTTTTAATGTTATTTTTTCACATTAAATTGGTCTATTAATGTCATTTTTGACATCAAATTGGTCCTCTCAAATGACTAATTTGATGTTAAAAATTATTAGGAGACCAAAAATTATTAGGAGACTAAATTGATGACACTTGTATCTCTAAATGACTAAAATGAGTGTTTATTCTATGTTTAATTATGTTTTCATGTAAAATTTTCACTATCGTACAATACATCATTAATATGTTTGAATAGAAATAACTATTTTGAACATCGTATTTTCTAGGTCACATAAAAATATTTTTAAAAAATTATAATTTATAAAATTAAAAAAAGATTAATTAGTCAATTAATCCAAAAGTTTAAAAAGGTAAAATTGGAAAAAAAGTTTAAAAAAAGGGTAATTAACATTTAAAAAAGTTCATTAAAAACTACAAAATACAAAATCCAAAAAAAAGAAAAATTAAACAAGAATAAGAAAATAGGATAATTTAGGGTGAAAAATATAGTCAAACTTGCTTAATAAAAACAAGTTCCTTATTCTTCATCTCACCAATCAGATAGGCCAACCCAGCCCAAAGCCCATAACCCGGGCCTATGACCCATAACACTTTGCAGTATCCCTTAACCCTAGCTGCTCCACTCCCTCTGCATAGCGCAAGGATAGTCTTCCTCCCTTAGCAGATGTTCTAACTCTGCCATATTGCAAACCATAGCAAAAAAGGAGACAACAAACCACCCAATTCGCCACCTGCAAAGATCACTCTTCCACTTTTGCGCATGTTTTTCACCAACACCCACTTCACTCCAAAACCAAATCTCTGCTCCACCCCCACTCCATCCGCACGTACTCCATTTAGCCAGCACCTCCCCATTAAATCATCACGCTCCCAGTTTCTCTACTCACATTATCTCCCTTTCGTACTCACAACAAAAGCGTTTTTGGTAGTTGTACTTGTCCATATGCGCGATGAGAGATGCAGGGTACAGGTTCTCTCTTCCAGCTCACATGGAAGAGCCATTGTTGCTCAGAATCATGCAAAGAGGAGGTGGTCCAAGAGGGACGGCTACTTGGAGTTTCTCGCATGTTTTGGTTAGTTCTATAAATAGGGAGTCCTTGTTTTGTTAAAGGAGGAGAGCATTGGGGTTTTCTGTCAGGAGGTCTTTAAGTGTTTTGAGAGGAGGAATTGGAGAAGAGGGAGGTCTTGGAAGATTTTTAGTTTTCAGAGAAAAATGTACAAATGGCAGAGCATTCTTTTGGGCTTCCTGAGGTTATTGGAGAGGTTTTCTTGAGTTTTCTAAGAGAGCTTGAGAGTGAGAGTGAGAAGCAAAGGAAGAAGAAGGGAAGAAGTTCTGCAACCAAAGCTCACTTCACTTATCTCGCCTGTGGGTAACCCAACAGACTTTTCCTTTTTTATTTAAAAATTTGTTGTATATTTTGTTAAGTGGATCAATTGATCTTGTCAAATGCAGAATGTTCGATCATTTTAGTACTCCGTTTCGTCTTATGCATTGGCATGTTGAATGACGGGTCTTTTATTTAATAATCTGAATAGTAATTTTGATGGTTCCACATTTTATTTTGAGGATAATGGAGGTCCTTGGAATGACTATATTTATATTGTGGTTTAGATTACTTTTGATTGCAATGAAATAAGTAAATGATGATATTGTAAATAGAATTTGTTTGATTTATTTGGATCACATTAATCTGCATTGTAAAAAAAAAAACTATTGGATTTGTGCAAATGACAAGTTTTATTGCATTTCTAGTTTTTCATAGTTGTGTTAGTAGATATTTTAATGATGGTGTTGAGGTTTACTTCTCTGATTGATATTGGGAGGATTCATAATTCTTTAGCTCTTCAATCTTACTTTGTGATACTTGTCCCATAGCTTATGCTTTGTTTGATGAAATGTTTGAGTCAATATCTCATCCCTAGGGTGCTGTGGGTAAATGGGTTTGCTCAAGTTTTATGTGTGAAGATTCAGAGGGTTTTAAATCTTTGTTTGATGGTGATTGCGTTTGTGTAGTTACTGTTGTAATGATATGATAAATCAATTTCGAAGCACGGGGGTTTAGGAATTAATGTGCATTAAGAGTTTTATTTTCCGTGTTCATTTTACTGTTGTTGCATGGCAGCTAAATGGTTTGCTTAAAGTTTTGTCTTATCATGACTACAAGAAAAAGATCTCTAGCTAACCATGATGTATATTGTTGACTCTTACCCTGAATTTGTTTCCTTTATATTTGGCTTTATCTTTGGCTTGAGTAGCTTAGAGTTGAAGTTCTGAATTGTTTAAACATGCATAAATAATTGAAAATTTGCATGTTGTTTTGGTTTGACATCACCTGCTATATCATAACTTGAGTTGTACATATTGAAATCAAGCGTCGTTTGTTGCATTGTGAAACTAAAGTATAAGGCTTACATCTGTAAAAGTTTCAGATTTTATCCCTTAGTCATTTGTACCAATTTGTGCACAAAGTGAATGTTATATTCTGCAGAATTCATTTATTGGCAGCTTGTGTATTTTTGGGCATAACATGGGCTATACAAGCCGGAATCACACATTTTCAATTGCATTTGAAAGTAACATGTAGGCCTTTGACTGTAAAAATTTCAGATTTTAAGTCTTTTTCATAAAGTACTAGTTTGCATTCAAAGTGAAGCTATTTTTGCATAAATCCTTGTCTGGAAGAATGTATTGTTCTGCTTATAACTTGAACCACACACCTCTATATCATGTACTTCTTGGTTCGTTAAAAAGCTAACATGGAGGGCTTTTAACCATAAAATCTTCAGAACTTGGTTCCTTTCCATTTAATACCAATTTGCATTTAAATCAGAGTTTGATGTTCTATTATTAGTTTAGACTTTAAACCTTAAGGTCACATGTTATTTTTGTGATTTAAATGTCAACATGACAAGCCCGTGACATGGTTTATTGGGTTCTGACTTATTATGGACTCACTGTCTGATGTGGTTTGATCTTACAATGGTCTATATAATTATGCATGTTCTGTATTTTGGAAATTGGCTCCATACATGGTTTAGCAACTTTGATAGCATTCATTAGTCTTTCATATTGACTTTTCTACACATGTATTTCATGACATGTTGACAATTCTACATGAATGAATATGTTTAGTGATTTGAGTTTATTTATTGGATCAACATTTAGAATTGGAATCCGCATGGGTTTGGACTTCATTTAGGGATTCTGGGCAATCTTATTGTTAAAAAAGAGGGAAAAAGAAAAGAAAGAAAATGAAATAAAGACAAACTTGGCATCGATGGTAATGAGAAAAATAAAATAAGCAATGTTTGAAGTGGATTTTGTCTTTTGTACCATGTGAAAAGATAAAATAAGCTATAGATAACCTTGTGAACTCACTATGCTTAAAGGATTTTAATGATAACAAGAAGTGACTCACAACGAAAAACAGGTTCAAGCTTCCTTAAAGATTTTCTTTTGACTTAGATTATTTGTAAAGGTAAAAAGTTATTTATTGCTTAAGCTCTTGAATTATTTTCAATTATCCCATAGTTCAAAGAAAACTATTGTTTGAAAACCTTAGTGTCGGTGGAAATTGGTTTGAAAAACACTTCTTAAAATTTTCAATTTATTTGAAATATGATTAGGTTTCAAATATGTAAGTTCGCAAAGCTAAAATTAGAATTTTAGGACCTTGTATCCGGATATAAGTTTTTGTATCAAAATACTAACCCTTAGAAATTCATATTTTGGCTCCTAAAAGCCTAATATCAAGATACAAGCTTTTGGTATCCGGATATTAGTCTCCAAAGAACAAACACACATTGAAAAATCCGGATACACCTATGTGATATTTGGATATCTCGTTCCAGTAGCTAATCATAGTTCAAATATCATGATACACGTTTGAGATATCATGATATCTCATTCCAGTGGCCAAAAGTTAATTCAAATATCCGGATACAAAATCATATATAAAGATATTTCGTTTTAAGTGAGAAGCATTCTTTTCCAAATATCAGGATACGAAATCAAATATCGAGATATTCTGTTCTTATTCAAACCCATAAATCAGAATACCCGGATATCAGGTCCAAATATCATAATATTGCTTGCGTGAAAGTCAGAAATAACGACTAGTTTTTGCATTTAATGCACTCCAACCAACACTAACAACTCTAATATTCTTGGGGTATTTATCCTAACACTTAGGGAGTTAATGAAACAGAACAACACCTTTAAAAATATTTATTGAGAGTATTTAACTCCTTGCAATTTTATAAACTATGTTCTTGGCTTTAAGTGATATTATCTCTTTACCTATCATTCTTCAAGTTGTATATTTGCTCTTTTAAGAGTATCAAACACTTCAAACAGCTTATTATCTTGTGAAAATCCAATGGTAGGTGTTCCTTGTTGTATTGAGTGAGGCTCTTGCATAAAGAGGGTGGAGGATCTAAAACTAGTGAAGAGTGCTCTGTTTTTGTAAGGGTTTCTCAAACATCAAAGTTAGAAACTTGAAGCATAGTAGAAATCTCGGGTGAACGATCTTGAGAACTGGACGTAGATCATACGGAGTGATCATACTAGTATAAATCTTGTTTGCACTCTCTCTTCCATACACTTTTTATTATTCAAGCTTTGCATTTATATCTTGATATACTTGGTATTTCCATTTTTGATAAACTTATTTCTAGATTGAATTTGTGTGGTGTTCTTATTTACATTAGTTCATACATATCTCTTGAGACAATTGATTCAATATAATTAGTATCATTGAAGCATTTGTGAAAAGTTTTTAAAAGAAAGTTTTAAAACTCAATTCACCTCTTCTTGAGTTATTAAAGTCACTTGATAACAAACATTTGCATGCAACTCCATTCTCTATCTCAAATTTCATGCACTTGGTCGATTAAGCTTGATAGAACTTCTAATTAGCCATTGATATTTAATAAGAATCATCTGTCATGACATTCATAATTTATTTTATCATTAATCATGAACTAAGATTTCAATGATGGGATAAATCAAAATTAGCTACAATGACAGTAACATTTTGATCTCCTTGAGATGAGGAGAAATTTTGTAGTTTTGTTGAGAGTGATGACTGAGTTATAAATAATCTTCAATAAGAAATCTTATTCCATAATGAACTTATTTCTTTTAATCCTCTTGCATTTTTATTCATATCTTTTAAATTGATTTATGGTATAAGATTTTAACGAAGGAATAATTAAAATTAACTGCGATGACAACGATATTTTGATTTTCCTGAGGTGAGGGAAAATTTAATAGTTGTGCTGGAAGCGCTAGTGGCATTATAAATAATCTCCAATACAATATCTTTTTTTCATTATTAATTTGTCTTGTTTTTATTTGCTAAGAGAAATCATATTCCATTTGATATATTGTCAACTTCTAAATTTTATTTTATTCACATGGACTTTAATTCATTTTGAACATTATCCTTTCATGCCACAATTAAAACATTTAAAACTGGCCGATGATGAAAATTAGGGAATGATCAGAAGTTTGATCAACTAAACTCTTCATGATATTCTTAAAGCATTTATATTAAATTTTGCTGGGAGTGTTGACAGAGTCCAATTCAAAAGGACAAACAAATAAAAAAAATTAAAACTAATGATGCAAATAAGTGTGAACAAATTCACATAGCTCTTACTTTGTGAAAATGGTGAATTAAAATTTGATTATACAAAAGGAAAAATCCTTTTGTGAAAATCATTTTAAAAATAATCTATTTTATTAAATAATATTTTTCCATTGTGAAATCCATTTTCAAGAACCATTTCATTTGGTAAAAAATATTTTCTTGGAAATAAATTTTTTCAATTCACTATGTTCATTCATGATAAATTGTGGGTTTACATTTGTCTCATAATAATGGTTATTAAGTCACCTATTCCATGTCTTAGTTATTTATCATTTTAATAATATGTCTAACAAAATGGGACATGAAAAATAAGGAAAATAAAAATATGTTTTTTCTAAATAATAAAAGACTAATTCAATTAATTTTGCAAATAACTTTATATTACATAGGTAACCGTTCTCTGAACGGACAGTATAGGGTGTTAATATCTTTCTTATACATAATTAATCTCCAAACTTGAGCTCTGGTATGTAGACTCTCTTTTTAGGTGTTTAATCATACCATTTTATTTTTTAATAAAAAAATCTATTGATGATGATTTTCAAATTTTATTTTTTGTTAGATATTTTTAGTAGCCTATTTCACGGCATCCTTTTAGACGGTTGTAACAACTATTTAAAAATATAATCAATTAATTAATTAGATTTTATAATAATTAATTTTATTTATTATTTCATATAAGGATTTTACCAGTACTTTGATATTAATACATTTTCATGAAAAATTTTCAATCCCATTTGATATACATATTGAAATAATTAAACATTAAATAAGAATATATAGCTGTATAAAATAATTGATTTAAAATTTTTAACCCCATATGATATAGATATTGAAATTTTTTAAATATTAAGAACAATACATATATATATATATAATAAATTATATTTCAGTAATTTAATTACATTTTTGTGTAGAGTTTTCAGTCCCATGCAATACTATTGAAGTTAGGCTTAGGTTTGATTCCTAACATGATATATGAGAGAGGTTAAGCCACCCAAGAATAGGATATATAAGTACAAATTGTAGGAATAAAGAAAAATATAAAAAGAAAATCAATATCTTAGAAGAAATATACCATATAGAACCCATAGAAGATAATTTTAGTAAAATATCTGAAAATGAAACTATATATGAATTAGAATAATTAGAAGATGAACTAGAATATTTAGAACCACAACAAATAAATATGATAAATATAGAAAACCGAGAACAAGAACAGAGAGAGGAAATAGATAATAACTCATCTAGGCAAAGATTAATATTTAACTCTAAGCAATATAGAAATATTTAGAAATAAAAATATTGAAGTCCTCCTAATACTGAGAAAAGAAAGAACACATACCAGTACTGATACCAACACCAAAATCTATCCAAAATCGGTTAAAAGTCTGAAACAATAGAAATGCTAGGAATACGAAAATAAATAAGAAAAAATCAAAACAGGTACACAATGATCGCAATTTCAAGATGAAATTTGAAATCTTCATCAATAACTTCGGGAATAAGAACATGCATGAGAAATAAGCCAAAGTAAATCTAACACCCCGATTTATTTTTATTGTTGAAAATTAAAATTTTATTTAGACATACATAATTATGTATACAATTATCTTCCTTAAAAATATATTATTAATCAAAAAGAATGTTGAAATAAATTTGTTTACTTTCACTTTGTAATATCGTTAGTTTTGGACACCTATCAAACCATAAATTGATTTTTAAGTTAAAATCATTATTTCTATTTTTCTAAAATATTTTATTTATTCAATAATGAGATTATAATGTTGGAAACATTATTTGGATACAAGATCAATTTTATTTTAAATTTTAGAGAAAAATTGCCAAAAAGTGCAAATAGTGCTAAGTGTTGGGAAATTTTTATAAATATTTAAAAGTTTGGGGCAAAACTATAAATTTTGTTTTATAAACTTGGCAGCCCACGAAATGTCTCCCCATTTTCTGCACTTCTTCATTTCCTTCCTCCTTCTTCACCGTAACTTATGTTTTAGTTTCATTCTTCATCCTTTCTTAATTTCTCTTAGTTTCTTTTCATTTTCTCTTCAATTGCTTCTCCCTTCTCACATGAAACCACCTTTATTCATGATTGTTAACTCTTTCTTCTCCTTTTTCCTTCTGCAATTTTCGGACTCAAGTGTTTTTGGAGAACTTATGAACTACCCATTCCATTTCATTTTAGAGGTGTTTGAAGTTAGTTGATGGTTGGAAACTCTCAAGAAACCCACTACACAAGTGGTAAACCTCCTAAACTCTATATTAAGCTTTGAATTGGTGGCTGCCATGGAAGAGAGCTATTCATATTACTGTTCACATAACAATTTTTCAAGATATTAGAAGGGATAGTACAAATTTATGGCTTAATTGGTATGTTTGATGTATTAGTTGAATTAGGATCATCTTATGGATGAATTAACATCATGGGAAGTGATGTAAAAATAGGGGATTTTGTGCAGTATTGGGAGGAAAAGATATGCATATGAGGTGTTTGAGAAAATGCATGAATGAGATGAAAAATTGGTATTTTCGTGTAAACTGAACAATGTTCAGTAAAATGAGTATAACTTTTGATTGGAAGATCGGATTGAGGTGATTCCAGTTGCAATAGAAACTAGACTCAGAGGGCTTTAATTGCATATATTATATATAATTTTAAGAGTAATAAATCAGTACAGTTTTTATCTCAAATAAAGGTTATTATCCTAAGCTAGTTTGTGTTGTCATGTTTCTTGTTTCCTATATTCTTCAAGGACTCTTTATCTAAAAGCTTGGAGATCATTTGGAAGCTAGTTCAAGCTTACTTGGGAACTCCCTAATGTGAGTGGATGGTAGATATAATGGCAACCATAATTTTTCCTTCACTTTCCTTTCCTACTCTATTATTGTCTTTAAGCATGCATTTTGATATTCCAATGCTCTCTTTGAAAGAACTATTGCTACCCATTTTGAATGTCAAATCTTGGGGAATCAAGTCTTGATATGATTTGAACGTCAAATATATCTATGGTTAGACAAAAGTGACTATGATTTTATAATTGATTATGAAAATGAGATTACATTTGAATGACAAAATAATAGTATTTTGAGCTGGGTTTTGGATATGGATTAATTATTATATTGATATGAAATCCTGTAAATTTTTTGTGATTTTACAAAAGCTGGAGCTATGTCAAAAGTGTCATCAAAGTTGATGAAATGCTGAAATTCTAATATGAATCCAGCAGTGAGACTACCACAGTTTTAGCACAATTTGAATGACCAAATGGTGATGTATTGAACTAAATTTTGGATATATTATTCTTGGAATACTTATGACTACCCCTGTCGAATTTTATAATTTTTGGGAACCTGTAATTATGTAAATGAAATTTATTTTGAAAACAGCTTGATGCTGACCTGTTTTGAAAGAATATATGATACCAAAATGCTTGAATATTTGAAATATGAATATGTGTATACTTTGAATTATACAAATATGTTTTTTTGGGAGGAAACTTTGACAGAATACTGTAGCTAACGACAGTAGACGTTAGCCTTGGTGCACCTTAGTCCAAACCTCAGCTAGCAGGGGTATTGCTAACCCGACGTGTTGGCCCACACGATCGGATTTGTTTGACTTGACAAGTAGATTTGACCCCTGTGCCCTGTTGGTGGGCGTTTGTCAAATCTTCGAACTATATGTTCGTTGGTGAGATTTCTGCTTAATTCTGGATTAGAAACCTCCTATATGATATTTGACATTTGACTATTGATATATGTTACAATTGATTTGATACTTGATACATGTTTATAATTAAATTGGTACTTCATACTTGACGTATTTTAGACACTTTATTTCTTGATTATTTCAACTAATAGTATTTATAACATTTGATAATTATGCATATATTTTGAAGCACATACGTTTTCAACAAAAGACTCTTGTGTATTCTTAATTCCCTTGTGCTCATTATGTTGCCATAACCTCACTGAGTCTGTGTGACTCACCCCTCATCATTATCATAATTTTCAGATTAATCAATGGATGAGGAGCAAGTATAGATGATCAGTGTACAAGTCTTTGACTTCATGTTTTACAAACTTTAGGAACAGTCCAGGGGAAAATTGATATTTTAATGTATATCATTTAACACTTGATTTGAGTTTGGTGAAATGAAAATTTATTTTTGGGATGCCCAATTTTTAAAGGTTATTATGCCAACAATCTTGGTCGATCTGACTTGTTTTATTATGTTTATTAGTTTTATAAGGCTTGTTAGGTAGGTTAATCCTTTATATGTATCGGTCATGACCTTCAAATTTTAGGTCGTGACAGTAAATAAATGTCGGGGAGCTCTCCAGATAGGTGAGAAACTGGAGAGATGCCATTTTCTCTGAAGAAAATGAAATCACTCATGAAGAAGTTAAATGGGAGGAGAGAGAATTTTAGAAGAGATAATGGCTTATAGGGAAATACATGAGTAAAAAAAGACTTGTAATACAAATAAATGAGTATGGGAAAAAGTAAAGTAGTAATGAGATTATGACGAAAGCATCATTATTTTGTAGGAAAATGAATAGAAAAAGAAAAAGAAAAAGATAATCAACAACGATAGTAATTTGAAAACGATATTTGAAATCTTAATCATAAGTATAACTTTGGGAATAAGACCAAAAGAACATGCTTGACAAAGTAGCCGGAAAAATTAAATATGATGAGCACTCCTAATGGCTAAGAAATGTTAGAGATAGGACTTCTTGGAACAAAACAAAAATAGTCAATAAAGAAGACGAATAAAAAGGAGAGAAATTATTACCTGAAATAATGACTTATAGGAAAATACATCAGTTAAAGAAAATGTGTAGAAGAAATAAATGAGAACAAAAAATGATGAGAGGCAGAAATTATTAGGACACGTGATAAATATATTGGGAGGGAAAAGTTAAGGTTTAAAAATATATTAAGGCATGTATATTGAGGGATGAAAAGACACATACAGTTTGAAAGAAAAAATAAATCTGCATGAAATTTTGATGGGAGTGTTCCTTTTAGTAATAATATAGAATATAGATAGATTATAGGATAAGTCTTCGAGACAAAAACAAAAAATAGAACTTTGATGTCATATATCACGAATTACATGGAATAAATATGTTACAAGGATCAGATGTAATAAGTATACAAGAAAAAATGATCTATGCATTTACAAATAAACATAGAGTAAACCAAAAGAGAAGTGATAAAAATAATCAAATAAATGTAATATTTAATAATATAACAGAATTATTACCCTATAGAAAATATAGTGAAATAACCATATTCAATATATAAAAATGGATTTTACACAAGCAAAAAATATTTTAAAAATAGAACAAACTTTACTATTAATAAAATTTGAAAAGAAAATCTTAAAAATAGGACAATCTTCAAGACACAAATTTAAAATAGAAAAAAATAATCAACATTAATAAAATTCAATATTACATAATGATAGAAATAAATATAAGAGAAAGTTGGAATGAATTAAAAACTTTAATAGACACGGGAGCACCTACAAGCCATATAAAAAGATTATTAGGAATGCAAAGCAAAGATTTAGATAAACCTTATCCATATTATGGCCATAATAAAAACATCTATATTATTAAAGAATATAATACCATTACAACAAAGATGACATATAGTCACTACATTTTAGTATGTGATAATTGTAAAAACAGATTATATTAAAAATTAATTATGTGTATAATTATTTTTTTTAAAAATTAATTATAAAAAATTTAATTTATATTTATATATATTAATTTATAATTAATTTTAATATAATTTTTTTATTTAATTTATATAAAATAATTATTTTTATGTATTAAATTATTAAAAAATATATAAAATAATCGAAAAAATTATTTAATTGTGAATAAATTAATATTTTTTTAAAAAAATTTTAAAATAATATGAAATTAAATAATTAAAAGTTTAAAATAAATTTTTTTTTATAAATATTATTTTTAATTAATAATATAATAATTTTAATTTATAATTAATTTTACACACTTTAAATAAATAAGATAAATATTAAATAAAAAACTTTTATTAAAAAAACTGTTTTACCTTTTTGCCCTTTTTACCTGTTCTATGAATCGTCTTCTCTAAGATCGCGAGCTCTTTTTCCATTCTCCTTCTGCGCTCTTCGTCTTCTTCTTCTTCTGCTCTTCTGCTTTTTGATCTGTGCTCTCTACTTTTTCATTTAGCTTAATTTCTAAGCTCAAAAGGTATATTCTCCCCTCATTTTACCTTAAATTCAAGAATCCCTGATTTTCCCCCCTGCCTTTCATGGTTCAAAATCTGTCTCTGTTGATTTTTTTTTCTTTTGAATTTATTGTACCTGAACTTGTGCAAATGTGTATTATTTATCTACATGCAAGTGTGTATTGTACATGAACTTGTGCAAGTGTGTATTAGACTTTGCATTTTGTGGAATGTGTGTTTTAATTGTTAATTTTTAACAATGATTACTGATAATGAAGAGCTTTAACTGGAATCTCTTCTTCCGAATTACACCTCATTGGAGTCTTTCGCCTTCTGCTTCGGAATTGAATTTCGAATTCAAAATCTCTCTTTTTGTTTTTTATTCTATAAGCTAATTCGAGATTATTATTATTATTTTTTCGATTTCCAAATAAAAAAAGAAGTATTTGCCCTATTTAATCTTTAGTTTTTGAAAAGAAAACTGCATTTGATCTTCAAAAAAAAAAACCAGTAACACACTTGGTTAGTTTGCTCAATCTATTGTTCATTGCTTGCTCAATTTATTTTAATAATAAAATAATAAAATGAATTGATCAATTTCATAATATCTTGGGATCCATTTGAGAGTTGCCTTGTTTTGTTAAATACCCTGGAAGCCAGGTGAATTGAATTATATTCTTTCTCACTCTTTCTTGTTTTTCACTTGAAGAAATGGATCTTAGCTGTAAAAGAACGGTGTTCTGTGGCGTCAAAGAATGCAATTGCTCCACACTTAAGCAGGGTACAAGAATTGTGGTGTATGTTTGCTCTGCTGATGTGTACCTTAAGTCATTCTCTACTGGTTGACAGGAAGCTAAAAAATTCAGCAAGCCATACATTGATCAGGTTGCTGTTACACCTAAACCTCATGTTGATAAAATACAATTGGCTTTGAAGCCCTACACAAAGAATGTTGTTCATGCTTATGAAAAGTTTTTGGAATCAGCCACTGCATATCATAACGAGGTATCATGCTATCTTTTCTGTTACTATTCACAAAAGTTTTGCAGACCATTTTGCATTTTGGCTTTAGTTATTGAATTTAATTTCAATCCACTGTCAATGTAAAGTTTTTTTACACTGTCATCCAATCATGTGCTAACACATTATTAAAAGACTTAAACTTTTTAGGTGGTTGTTGTGATAGTCAAATTCTTTTAATGATTTGGCAACACATGATTGGATAACAGTGTTAAATTTTTTTACACTGACGGTGGATCAAAATTAAACTCTTAATTCTTACTGATATTAACGTTGTATGATTCTTTACTTGGATGGTGGGGATTAATTGTTTCTGTTAAGGGGATCCATCCTTTTAAATGTAAATGAGAACTGATATGTTATCTTGAATATTAATTAATTTCAATATTTAAGGTTCCTTGAAGTGCCTTGTTGTTGTCTTAATGACTTTGAGCATGTTTGGGAAAGATTAAATTTTTTCCAAAGCAGTTTTTTTTTTATTTAAAAAAAGCTATTTTATATAAAATCTATCTTGATTGTTTAAAGTATGTAAAATTGACTATAAGTTAAGATTATTTTTCTATAACTAAAACTAGTTTTTTTAAAAAAACTGTTATTTTAAGCTTTTAATTATTTGATTTCAGATTATTTTAAAAGTTTTAAGAAAGAAATACCTATTTGCCCTCAATCAAATAACTTTTTCAATCATTTCATACATCTTTTGGTAATTTCATACATAAAAGCGATTTTTTTATACAACCAAAACAAAACTCTTTATCATAAAATCAATCATGAATTAACATATCCAAACATAAATTAATTTTCTTATAATCGATTTTCTTGAAAATCGAGTATACACATAATTGATTTTTCACATAATCTTTTTTTCACAGCTAGTCCAAACACACACTTATTATCTAGAATTGAAAAAAGTCATTTTTTTTTCTTTACCTTTTCTCCTTTTGTTTAGAATTGTTACCGAGTAAGAAGCCTACTCTTTTTCTCTGTTTCCTACTGTATCTGCATATAAGATAATTGAAAATACAAATGTTGCTTCACTTTCTTGACAGTCATTTGTCTTTTGAAAGTTACAGCTCCTCATGCCTACAATCAGGCTTAGATGTCCATCAAGTTATAGAAAAGAAATTTCGTCAAAGCCAACTTGATATGTTTAAATTTCGTCAAATCTTTCCTCTATATGTTGGGACTTTGTCACTTAGGCGACAAGTTCTCTTCCTTTTGGCACACTCAAACTCACTGAGCATTGCCTTTCACCTTTCAATTCCTTTTGTATGGGGTTGACTTAGTTTGAACTTTTCTGTTGACCTTTGATGGTTGCATGGATGGATTAGTGTAATTAACTTCACTCAAAAGCTACATAGGTATTGGCCTCACAATCATTCTCGCTAGTTTGTCAATTTTAAAAAATCATCATCATACCTTGCAAATGAGCAAGCCAAAGGCCAAGAGGGTTGGGATGGATGGGTACATGTCAAACACCTGCCTTCCCCTTAATGTCTTGCTACTAAGGAGTTGGAATGGTTTGTGTATGCATCAAATGATTATATATGCCCTGACTAATAATTATTGAAATTAATATAATGATTAGGTGATTTCACTAACACTGTCAATTTGCTGGCCTTTGCTCTTTGAAGCTAAACGAGGGCATCCAGACAAGTAGATAGCATCAATTGGTTCCTGCTTTATTTTTTGGGAGATAAAATTAGGTATGCTTTTCTATTATTGCCTCGGGATAGCTTTATACATATGATGCATTGATTTCTTTGCCACAAGCTCTATGCTTATTTTATTGCTTCTAAAGTATGTTTGGACACCTATTATAAGCCTTCGCCTGCGAGTAAGTTGAGATGCTGATTTTTGGTTCAAGGAGTTTGAGAGATTGGTATTACACCCCTAAACAATAATAATGCTGGAGAAATAATTTTTGAGATTAAAAAATATACAAAGTTGTTAAACTGTATGTAAAGACAAAAATTACAACAGTTAAAACAGGGCTAATTAGATGTCAATCATATGTGAAATAGGGGCCAGATATATAAGATTTTAAGAAATTTTTAAATAAAGACCAGTTTAGATATGAGAACTAAATAATTGCTCAATAAATAATTTCAATAAAATTACTGAATAATTATTTAATTGATTTATCTATATTTTAAAAAAATTCAATATTTTTTCTTTTTCAAAAGAGAATTTTAAATTTTATTGTAGTGTCAAAAACGTAAGTAGTATTTTTATATTTTTTAAAAAATAAGTAATCATCTCATAAATTTTTAAGTAATCATCTCATAAATTATAATAATATTTATTCTTTGCTTGTTTTCTTGTTTAAGTATGTTGATGAGCTTATTTTTGCTTGTGAAGGAAAGGATATTTTATGCTTGAACCGTTAATTTTTTTCATGATTATTTCAAGTAAGATGGATAAAACATGGATATCTCTTCTATGTGAAAGTGAGGCATACATGCTAGGGGTTTCTTGTTTTTTGAATTTTGCCTTTGAGAAGTCATCAATCAATGAAACAATACTATGCCCTTGTGTGAAATGCATCAATTGAGAAAGGCAAATTTGGATTGATGCTTAGTGAGAGAATACATGAAGCTTCGCTTCACCTCCCTTAAATCAGGTGAGTTCTAAATCCATCTTTTAGTGGCTTTAGGATTAAAACTATTTTAAGTAGACTGAGTAAAAAGAAATCGAGGATTTTGTAGTGAAAAACTTAGTTGAGAAATAAATAATTGTATCTTGTTAGATTGGAAGTAGTATGTCTTCTATTGGTGCTAAATTACATTACAGATTTTGTTGAGCAGGTATTTTTGATGTTAGATCATAGTCCCACTTGAACCAGCACACTTGGATAGTTTGCTAAGCTGATCTAAGCATCCACTACGAGAAAGTGTTAAGTTTTCATTGAAAGTTAATGTGACGTGACCATGTCCCACCAAGTCTTTGTAGATTTTACTTTTATTTATTAGCAAATAGGTGGAATATGCTCAATCATTGTTATTATGATGATGATGATGAGGATGAGGATGAGGATGATGTAATGCTTTCTTCCTATAGGTAATATGCAGTCTTTAGAATTTAGAGATATGATTAAGCTATAAAACCTATTAAACAGCCTTGCTATAGAGACATGGTTAACAGCCTTAGGATGATTCCTACAATCATTGCTGGAAAATTGTGCAAGTATCCCAATCTCTAATCAATTTTTGAAGTTATTAACCTTCATGATTTAAAATTGTGAAATTATAGTACTACCATCACACTATATAACTTGAATGTCAAAAGAAAATATCAAGCCCGATCTACCAGAAAACATAATATCAAGCCCGGGCTAATTTTAGATTGATAGTAGCTTGGCCTAAATCCAAACTGACCCTCATGCCCGCCCAGCGCTCACTCTCATTTGGGCTAATTTTGGGCTGTTAGTGGCTTATTTTAGCTATATAATAATTTTTGAGACCTGGAGCTCAACTCCATAGCATTTAAAGAACAGAAAATTATTTGTGCACTTCAACTAAACTATATAATATAAACTTTCTATGGCTCAAAAAATGATGCAAGAACTTTATCCCTATCTAAAAACTCTCAAGGAGATAAAGTGTGTTAATTCTTGCTGATGCTTATAAGCTTGTTGACTCTCACGTGTTAAAATTAAATTGTTTCTTGATTAATGTAAAAAAACTAAAAAAATTGACTTGCATATGTGGATGAATTGACCCAGATTTTTCTTTTCTTATTTTTATCACTTATGTTTCAGTGATTCTTACTCTATGACGGCTCTTGCCCTGGAACTCTGCTGCAAATTAATGGGTGACAAGAGCTCAATGTGTGCTGTTCTATGCCTTGCTGCTGGTGATCGTAAGTGTTCATTTACAGTGAAAATGCTTACTGACATTCTCAAGTTAGTTTTAATTATTATTTGAAGCTAACAAAATCCTAGAATTAATATTTTGATAGGATTATAGCTTTTCATAAATATGCATATTAGGCAAATTATTACATTATAAAATCTTGTAAAAATGAGATAATGCAATTCATTGAATATATGGTTGGTACTTGGTTACAGGCAAAGGAATCATAGATAGAAAAAAGAAAAGAAAAAACTAAAATATGAGAAGTGAAATTTTGCATACTCACTCCCTGAGCACACATTTATATAGAATTTACATGCAGACACACCCATCACATGCACACTTTAAGACTCCCTAAAACTAACCTCACACCGTGTAAACTCACATGATGCACTTACACTTTCTGGTAACACCCACTCACCATACAATTATTAAAGTAGCTTGAAGACACGTCATCTGTTGCCAACGACATACCCACCATGCAGTCAATAGTGTAACTTGAAGACAATTAGTGGAAAACCACAAGTTTCAAAATACATTTTTTTATGTTAAAATGCAAAGAATCTCTTCTAACTATTGGTCAATTTTAAAAAATCCTCATTTACTTTTAAGACTCCCTAAATTAACAAAATGATATATAATAATTATTCTGGTGACTTTTCATTTAAATCACTGAAGAAAAGTAGTCACATGACTGCATATGATTATTTTTTCATCAATAATTTAAATAGAAGGTTAATAGAGGAGTTATTGTACATTGTTTTGTTAGTTTAAGAAGTGGTGTTGGTGAGTTTAAAAGCATAGGAGTTTTTAAACTTGACTCATAGTTAGGGAATTTCTTACATTTTAACATTTTTTTTATTATTTAGTTAGTATACCACATTTAGAGTGGGCAATTCCTCAATTATTATTATTATTATTTTTATTAGGGTGATTTCTAAGAGGAATATATATATATATATATATATTTTAATAATGAAAACTGCCTTTTTAAACTATAAATTGAATTTTTTTTTTACAAAACTTATTGTGAAGCCGTCTTAGTGCAGGACGGTTTCTAAGTAGTTCTTATAAGTACATTTTGATATTTAAAAATGAATGTGCTATATTTTGGTAAATAAATAAAAAAAGTAATATTCCTAGAAAAAATCCGTACATCAACACATGGTATAATAATTAGACTAAAATACAATGAACGTTATTTAATTATGGGTACAGTTTGAAAAATCTCCTTTTATTTTTAAATTCATCAACTTAATAGATTAATAAAATAATATATATTAATCCTTTTTTTTATCATTTTATTTAAATTACTTATGAAAAAGTAATAATGAGACTGTACGTATTAATTTTTTCATTAATTTTATTTTAAATTATTAATATTTATCTCTTAAATTATTTTTAGGTCACTTTTTTAAAATTTTTATTAATTTTATACCATTATTTGATTAATTTTTAAAAATCTCAAACGGTAATATAAAGTAAATGAGTGTTTAAAAAAAGTGATTTAGGGATAATTTAAAGGGTAAACATTAATAATATAAAGTGAGATTAATGAAAAAATATTAATAGGTGAAGTCATGTGATTATTCTTTTTTAGGAATCTAATCTAATATTATATATAGGGAGTTATTCTGGTACTTTGATAGATTTGATATTTAGAATAAATTATCAATTATTTACGGACAGTTAATTTCACAATAAATATTTAAAAATTTATTAAATATAAATAACAACTAATAAATATTTAATAACTCATTTTAAATATTAGTAACTTGAAAAAAAAATACCGAATTCTTCCATCTGTCAAGAAAATTTCTGACAAATGACATCTGTATTGGCATTTGTATTCTTATATTGACAATTGTAATAGTGAACTCTGCCATTTGGCTTTTTTGTATTGACATGTGTTCAAAGCAGAAAGTTCCAAAGCTTACGAGGATTATTTCTTGCCTTCATTTCTTCATTTTAATGTCATTAACAAATTCCCATACTATATTTATTAATTAAATAACATTGTAATTGACGCCAAGTTTTAAAAAAATGTTGAAATTATATATTTACTTTTATATTTATCATGAAAATGTTTCTGATATGAGATACATTAATGCTTTTATCACTCTATGATTCGTTCAAATGGAATATAATGAATTTGTTTCTCTCTCTTCTTTATAGCTTTCCTTTTTCCAAGAAGACTCTTCAGCTATCACCTTACTGCTCCTTTTCCCAATACCTCTTTGTAATGTTTCTCAATTATTTTATCACATGATAACTTTTCTCTTCCCCAAATCTTTTTCTTCTCTAGAAATCCTTTCCGTCTTGGAACAAGAAAAGCAATTAAAAGACAAATCAATCTATTAAAAATCTCATCCGATTATGATAATTGTGTAATAAATGTGGATTTATATTTGCGTAGTTAAGTCATTAGATGTCCCATAGATGCTGGAATATTAACTTATATGTTGTAAGGGAATTGTTATGGTATCTGATGAGTTTGATATTCAGAATAAATTGTTAATTATTTATTGACTGTTAGTTTCATAATAAATGTTAAAAAATATTAAATATAAATAACAACTAATAAATGTTAGATAATTTATCTTGGGTACTAGTACTTTAAAAAAAAAAAGATACCAAATTAATTTTCATATTATAATGTCATGCTCTAATATAATGCCTTGTGTGGGGGCATGTGCATGAGTATTTTTTGGGAGATTAGTAACTTATCTAATGCTAAACGAACTGTATTTTTCTGAAGTGATGGTTATCCACTGTTGTTTGTAATAAGTAATTCTTTCTCCATCAATGTTTGTTTGTATGTCTAAAAGTATGATAAATGTAATAATATTTTCAGCTGCTTATGACAAATGTTTTCAACTTATATGATGTTAAAATATATTTTAGGTAGCCTGAATAGGATAAGGCATTAGAAATTAATAACTAATAACAATCAATCAAATGAAAGTAAAATTATAAATTATATACTACAATCATGCAATTCGTTATACGACGAAGGTGTCAATGATTGACATTTCAAAACAAAAAGACACTTTCATTGTATTGCTTTTAATTATGTTACAGCTATTTTTTTTTTTTGCACAATAAGTTATTTTATTTTACAAATTTTTGAATATTTCTTTATTTTTAAACTATAAGCTTTCTTTTGTTGAAACTTTTCAATGTTATAAATGTCAACTGAATTTATTGTTGTGTTTTTATTGGTTTTTTATCGTCTATGTACTTAGATTAGGTTGAATTATATTTCTTTATTTCATAACCTTTTAACATTTAATTTTTGAATTAATAAAAAATATTTCTTGTTATACCATGCATCGCACGGATCATATACTAATTTAAATGAAAGTACGGGGAAGTTTTTCAATTTTGACATTTGAGCCTAATAATTATAAGGCATGGCAGCTGGAATCAACTAAAGAAATTATTGTAAATAATTCCACATGCAACAAAATAATGGAGCTTTGACGAAGAAGTTTATGAGTGTTTATTAGTTTGGGTTGATTCAATCAATTAGATAAATTAATTTAAATTAATTAAAAAAATTAGTTTAGATTGGGTCATTAAGTTTAATTGGGTCTAACTTGATCAAAATCGATCAAGATTGATTCGGTTCACAAATTTTATATTTTATAACTCAAAGACTCGATGATTTGATAAAATGACTAAAAGAATAATTAAATTTTAGACTTTATCTTCTTCTCATTTGACTTTTCATTCATTTAAAAATTAAGCTATAATGAGATATATTTAATTTTCATTTTAAAGCCTCAATTATTCAATTATTTTTATTTTGTTTTAGTTACATATTAGGATAGTAACGTTTCAATGATTAGCTTACTCATCTTTGTTACATAATTCTACAACTTCAAGCCTTATATGTGAAGTAATATAAAAAGTATATTTATAACCTTCTCTGTGAAGTAAATTATAGTTAATGTTATACATTTATATTACAAATAAATCTTATGATAATTTTAAAATGTTAAAATATTTCTTTTCAAACTTGATTTTACTTTTATTTTAATACTTATACTTTATTTGAAGGCTTAAATGGTTAAAATTCATATGTAATTGTTTAATTGAATTTAAAGTATTTAACAATAATAAGTTTGTTATTTTGTTATAAGAAAAAAAATTAATCGGACAATACCTGAATTAACTCAACCCAACACAACCTTAATTAGGGTGGTTTAGTTTAAGTTACTTAAATTTTTTTAAAAAAACTGAACCAAATTAATCAAATTAAATTTGATCAATTTAGACATTTTTTTTTTTTTTCAAAACTTGAACTAGCTAGAGCATCTTAGAGAAGCCACTGCACAAGAGTGTCAGTACCGAAGGAAGATAATAATTAATTGTACTATAGGAATCTTTTATGCCCAAATCAATGAAGAACAAGTCATGGATAACATTTATCCAAAGAAATAAAAAAATCTATCATATGTCTTACTGAAGAAATGCCGGCAATAAACTTCAACAACATTAAAGTTCAAGTAGTAAAATCCAGTAGGGACAAGACAGAGAATTTCTTTATCATGGATGTGACTCATCTTGTTTTGAAAAAAAGCTCATACAAAATCCATCAAACTACATACATCTGCCTTTTTTGGGTTAGATTTTTTGGATATTCAGGTTTTCCTTTGTTGCATATCACACGTACCAAATTACCAAATTAACCACCGAATCCTATGAGCCTAAGATATATAGCAATTTTGACTGTACTGACATAACATGTGATTCTCACAAGAGTTCGAATCATGTGTGGGCCTGCTACACAGTTCTTTTATGGGACCAATATCAGGTTACCATAACGACAAAATTGATATCAGATTTTAAAATTCCGAGACCACGTGAGGATTTGGTCCCACACCGTTTCCTGTGTAATGACTACGTCCTCGTGAAACCCGGGCCCTCCATAGCAATTCTTTAACTCTTTAACATATGTAAAGTCATTTTTTAAAAATAGATATATTCATAACATAATTCATAAAACTTTATACATATTTAATTATAAATAAAATATTTATGATAGACCGTATCTACCTAAGAATTTTTGAGACTCCCACGTCTCATTTCAGTGGAGACAAAAACATTGCCTATAAATTGCTGCATGCAACAAGGAACTAATGCAACACAAAGCTCATAACACAACTGCAGCTAGTTCTTTCCAACTACTGAATCAAACAATGGCTTATCTTAGGCTGGCTCCCTTAGCTGTCTTCTTGCTTGCCACATTCTGTCTGTAGCCTTCTATTCATCTTTCTCACTATTTCTAATTATGTATTTTAGTACTCATGAGAAAACACTCATACATTGCATTGGACTTTGGCATGCATGCATGTCATGATTTATATATATATATATATGTGTGTGTGTGTGTGTATCTGTTCTAACTTTGGCATGATCACCATTTGCAGTAATGTTCCCGATAAAGAAGGTAGAAGCAGCAGATTGTTCGGGTGCTTGTTCGCCATTTGAGATGCCACCATGCCGCTCTACCGACTGTCGCTGTATCCCCATTGTACTAGTTGGGGGTTTCTGTATATATCCAACTGGAACTGCATCTGTTATGAAGATAGTCGAGCAACATCCTAACTTATGTGAGTCTCATGATGACTGCATGAAGAAGGGAAGTGGGAACTTCTGCGCTCCTTATTCTAATCCTTATATCGATTATGGCTGGTGTTTTAACTCTAAATCTGAGGCAAAAGACTTCATGAATATGCCTGTGACAATTGCTGGCTCTAACTCTAAAGCAAAAGGCTTCTTGAAGATGCCTGCGGCAATTGCCAATTAATATTGATATGTCCAAGAAAAACCGACCATGCATGATGCATCTCGTACTCTAAATAAAATTGCTCCAACTGTCTTCGTTTCCAACTCATAGTTGGATTTCGTAGATATCCAGAATTAAATAAATAATGCATGTATGTGTGGGCACGGTACTGTGTTGTAGTTACTTTGCAAGTAATGTTATGACTCTATGTATGCTTTTGTGGATATGAATAAACGAATAATAATATTAGCATATTTCTTTGTTGAAAATAGATAAAGAGAAACAAATAGTTACCAAGTAATATTTGTTTTTCTTTGTAATATTTCTTTCATTATGAGGCTCTGCTATGAATATCCATAGTTTCCCACCTTGACCAAAAATTTCTTGGGATGATTGTACCATGTGTGAAATTTAGGGTCCTAGAAGTGGTTAATTATGTTTCTTGAATGGATTTAATTTTAATCCACTATTAGTGGTTTATACTGTCATTGAATGAATGTGTGAAATTATGTTTATTGAGATTTACATTATCATTTAATTATGTGTTGACACATTATTAAAAGAGTTAGACTTTTCAGATTGTTGCTATAATAGTTAAACTCTTTTAATGATTTGTTAATACATTATTGAATGACAGAGTAAAGAAAAGTGGATCAAAATTAGACTTCAATCCTGTGATATTAGTATACTTTTAATTAGGTTACCAAATTGCATCTTAAACGGTAAAATGGTTTTTCCAAGCCCAATAACTACTATCTTAAGTTTTCTTCCATTCTGGTGACTTACAGCTCTACATACGAATTTTTATGATGCAACATTCATCATTAATTATTTTTAGTAAGCTTCTGTCATTAAGGCTGTAGCATATCACCTTTTTGTTCTAGGGTGTTTAACTCCTTTTTTGTTGAAGGGTGAGGCAGTTACCATGGTGACGTGCTCGGGTCTTAAAAGTTATTTTTTCTTGAAATATAATGCAATATTTAAGATTTTACCCATTTTTAATAAAAAAAAGTAGAGCAAATTCAATTGAAATTTTGAAATGGCCATGTTTAGACTATCATAAAAATCATAAGGGTTGGCCCAAACTATTCTAGGATACTAGTGTGTTTTTTTTTTTAACTCTATAGATTATCAATACATAGTTAAAAATCAGCTCTCAATTTTGACGAAATGGAGTCAATTAATCTCTATTAGAGAATTCAATTACTTGAAGAAGAAAAAAAGTTTTCCTGACACTCCAGCTAGCTTTTCATCAGTAGCAGCAGCTGCTAAATCCTCTCCTGTGATTAATAAAAGAACTCAATATCAGATTTCAACCTATCTATAAGATAGCTCCACTCTTGAAAAAAGGTTTAAGCTTTTATATATCCGGATGGGAATGATGTGAGACGAAAGATGATACCTTGTAGTACCAGGAGGGACTGAGATATATAGTGAAGTAGTGTATCATATATTAAAAAATAAAAAAAAGGTAGACCTCTGAAAAATTCAGGGGAACAACTCCTTCTACAACCAACTTAATGGATTAGGATGGGATCAAACTATACCAATAAATAAGCTTGTCTGAGAATACTCCAATGAGGCTGAATGATCCGTAAGCAGCAAATATCGAAAGAGGAGAAAAAATATATGATAATTAGTATAATAGAACCCATGGATTATATTTAGACACTGTAATGCAAAGACCTTGAACTCAAGTATCGTACTGGGAGGAGTGAGCGCATTAGAACTTCAGGGACTTGATATCAGAATAGGATGTGGTGTGTTAGCTGTAGCAAACTGTAATACTTAAGGTTAGAAAGAGCAGCTCAGTTTTATGATTTGATTTTCGTTTCATCATCCGATAAGTCAATGAATGTGTTGGATCCATATTTGGTTACTTCATTCTTCTCATAGCAAATTGAAGATACTCAGGAATTGTCAACAAGTCTAATCACATGTAGTCAGGAGTACAGAAGGATGCATAACAATGGGCAGTGGATAGAATTGTATTAGTCTCAACATATGATTCTAGATACTAGATAGAGCAAATGCTATATAACTGGAACAAATAAAGCAAAAACTCAATCCAACAAATGTTTAGAGATTATTAATTTGATCAATTCAAGTACCTCTAAAACAAAAGTGTCAACATGATGTGTAAATCACAATTTGGCCAGATTATATACATTTCGTCATCCTGCTAAGCAAGATTTTCATGAAATGGCTAATCCTTATTTTTTTATTTTTATTGTCACCAAGTAGGGGAAAATATAACTATATAAGACAATACTATAATTTTATGACAGAACATTGATTAGGTATAGAAATTAAAGAGAGTTGCATCCTGCTGTATTAATAATGTGGAAGTTTCTACATTTTTTTTTGGATTTAATTTCTATCTGTCAGTGTAAAGTTTTTTTACACTGTCATCAAATCATATATTGTCAAATCATTAAAATAGTTAGATTTTCTAGGTATTTATTGTGATAGTCAACTCTTTTACTGATTTGGCAACATATAATTGAATGACAGTGTAAAGTTTCTGACAGTGAATAGAAATTAAACTCTTTTTTTTATATAAAAAACATAATTATAATGCTGAAAATAACAACTCATCAGCAAAATAAGAGACCTCAGTCAACCTTTCCTGTCATTGGCAATGTAGCAACGCCAAGTAGGTTCTCCCTAAAAAAACAGAGACTTGCGTACATTATTCATAGCCATGTTGAATTGTAACAACATCAGTTGAATCATCTGTAGGGCCCCCTACACCATAAAGCCGCTCAAGCAAGGGCTCGAGACATTCAAAATTTTACAGCCTCATAATTTAATAATAATATATTTATAATTTATATAATTCCATTTATTTAAATAAATTAAAGACCTTAGTTTTCCTAACTTAATACTTAATAAATCTCATTTACTTCATTCATATTAATTAGTCAATTATAACATAACTACTTTATCATAATCCATATTTTTCCTATTTTATTTATTTTAAACTGCCCTTTAAGTAATGTACTAGTCACTCATCTTTATTTCTTATCTTTTTAACATGGTAATTTTCAATTTAGTTTTCTCATCAAATCAAGTTTTTTATTTTTTTATTTTTTATCTTGTTCATTTGTATTTTCTTGGTTGTGTCCAACAACAAATACTGATCTTTAACTAAATAATAAAGTTTTTTCTATTTGTCAAGCGAGAATACTTGAAAGAGTTGAGACTAATTGTAGAGACTTTTACTCTCTCATATAAGCTATCAAAATACCGTAGTCATCTTTTTTTACCTCGTATGTTGTTAGCTTTGGCTTTTTTTTACTCTGATTTTTAATAACACTTAAAATCACATTACATTTTTTTCCTATTTAAGTCATAAATAAAAATCATTCTATTTTTTGTTGAGAATCATTGAAACAATAAAATTTCATTAAAAAGTCTTAATAACTTTGCATCTTAAAATTAAAAAGCCAGAAAAATAAATTTTAAATAAAAATTCATATTGTCTTTATTAAATAAATTAAAGGTATCATATTAAAATTTAGCTTTAGGCCATCAACTCTCTTAAGTCACCCCTAGACTTATGCATTTTTGCAAGTTCTACCCATTGTTATTGCCTTTAATTTTAATGAGGATGAGTTATCTAGGCTCATTTCAAGGGAGAATTACTTAAGAACGGCTAATAAGGTATATTTATTGTTAAGAGACATAAAAAGTTTAAATTATTAAGAATAACCATTTAAAAAAATTAGGGAGAGAAAGTGGGAACCATTAGATTTTACTTAATGGACAAAAATACCCTTATAAATGAGAAGAGAAGTTATTTTGGGATTTAGAAGAAAAGTCATAGAGCATTGTCTATCTTCTTGCTTTGTTGTCTTTCTCTATTGTATTAAGGTTTTGTAGAGTTGCAGTTTCCCTTTAATTTCTTCATTGCAAGCGGTATCAAGAAATAAGTGTGAGGTCCTCAGACAAACACCCTAGATCCATGTGCTTCTTCCTTGTTTTAGATTTTCTTTTTTGCAGCTCCTCCGAATGGGGCAACTTCATCAGTTAGCATTCTTTTAATCATCAAGGATATTTTGTATTGAAAATTATTATTGCCCTGACATGTGTAAGATATAGAGAAGTTCAACTCAGTATGGCTATCATCAACGCTCATAAGCTTCTTCTCATCGAAGTAGTCAATAATAACGTGAGTGCTGATGATTGCCTTGATGACGTTTTGGAACTTGCCGAAGAGAGAAGAGTTGTTGACGGCTACTATTATGATAGTTTGACGACTGTTGATTTGGTTTGTCAACTGAGTTTTGGTGATGTATTGATTGAACAAGCCAAATTCTATAAACACTTGACTACTCAATAAAAAGAAATAGTCATTCATATATTATTTTCTAAACTTCTTGTAAATTTAGAACTTTATTTACTATTATTAGCCACTCCATGGGAACACTAGATCATTCAATAGAAAGAAATAGTCATTCGCATATTATCTTCCAAACTTCTTGTAAATTTAAAACTTTATTTACTATTGTTAGTCACTATATGAGAACACTTGATCACTCAATAAAAAGATATAGTTATTCACATATTTGTCTTCTAAATTTCTTATAAATTTAAAACTTTATTTCCTATTATTAGCCACTCCGTGAGACTATTTGACCACTCAATAAAAATAAATAATCATTTACATATTGTCTTCCAAAATAGTTTTCATTATGGGTATTTTTATTCATTAAATAAAATCTAATGATCTCTTTGATCCCTTGATAAAATTTAAATGGCTCATTTTAATAATTTAAACTTTTTATGTCTATTAAGATTAAATATTATCTTATTCGTCTTTAAAATGATTTCTTCCTAATTCCAATGATATCTCGAGATCACCTAACTGCTGATTTATGTCGTTTCCTTGGGTTGTCAAAGAAGATGCCTGGTGCGAAATTTTCTTTTGTGATAGCATGCCATCTTGTTAAAGTATCCAGTGCCTTCAAATCTCTCCATTTCAGTAACAGGATTTTTCCAAGTCCTACAAACTTTTAATAATTAATATTTTTGAAGAGGAATTGTTTTAAGAGGAATTGATTCCCTTCTAAAATTACTATAATAGGTCTTAGATGAAAAAAAATATTTCCTTCACATTTTTGCTTTTGGGCATTCCCTCACATTTAATTGGTTAAGGTACACAGAAAATAGTAAGGAGAAATAATATACAATTTCATCAAATTGTTTAAATTCTTTTTCAGCAAATGGAGAAATTTGGAACAGCTCCTCTAATTCCACATTGAGGTGAGTTTCCCTGTTCAAACATACCATAAATGAGAAATTGATTTGGTTGTGCGTTTGACTATGTTCCTAAATTGGTAGAAGTTGTTAAATGATGGTGAATCACTGCAGTAGTAAGAATTATATTCTGTTTTGAATTATTATTGTTAACTATTTTCTTCCAAAGTAAGTATTACTGTTTGACTATGTCGTGCACTTGTATGTTGCCTATAACCTGGAAGATTTTCATCCCAAGATTCTAAATTATGGTACGTCAAATGTCTTGGTGAGTTTAATTAACACATGCATTTTGTTTATGGAAGAACTGAAATCTAGTTGAATGTATCTTGGATTTAAGGCCATTTGGAGGTCCGGTCCAAATAATGGAATTTGGAGCTAAATTTTTTATATGATGTACACTGGTCAAAGGTGCACATATCTATATATTTTCATGGAAAACAAACAAGTGTAAGTGGGTTATTTGAATTGAACAAGTTGCTGGACCAGATTCTGTACAGTTTCTAAAATCATGGTAGCAGAAGGGACAAATGATATTGGATTGGTCTAAAATTTTGATACATGATAGTTAACATAACATCAATAAAATTTAGAAAGTTTCGTAATCTATCTATTTATTTATCTATCTATCTATTTATAAATTATACAGATGAGAGGTTGTTTCAAGGAAAATTTTGTCAAGTGTCATATTCTCAGATAAATTTTTTCTCTCCAAAATCATTTTCTTTTATTTTATGGAATGAATTTCAATTCTCCAATTCATTTATTAATTATTATTTTAATTTTTTTATAAAAATTGACTAATATTTTGTCATAAATTATTACCAAGGAACTTTTTTCTCTAGAACTTAACATATCTTCTTCCCTCCTAATAAATATTCTCTCCTATTACAATGGAACTTTTTTTTGGGACCTCAACATATATCCTTCTTACAAAATAATGAGTCTTTCTTTAAATCTCTTCGATTTCTTACCAAAGTTTTCTTCTTATTGAGCTTGGCTATTAATTGTGTTGCAGACTAATTAATGAGATTAATGACTCACGTGTCCTCTTCTCCTTCAAATGCCCATCATTTCTTTTAAATTTTTATTTTCATTCAATTTACATACCCCATTGATGCTCTCTTCTAAATAGACGCACAGATTTTTCAAAATGATTTGGAGAATATGTCCATGCCTCCACCGTCATGAATGCTCCCTTATTGCTTTTGTTTTTTTTTTTTTTTTACTTTTTCTATAAACCAACTCATCGGCCCTAACATTATCCATAATTTTGAATTTGAAATTTGCATTACACCTCCACCGCATATCATATCAACATGTTGGGAACAAAGACGTAATCAAATATTTGATAATAAAACTAAAATTGTTCAAAGAAATTGAACCTTTCAAAATATTTAAGATAACAACAAATATTAAATTTGACTGAACAAATAAGTTTTAAATAAACTTATGTTATTTTGTTCTAAAATGAAAAAGTCTAAGTTGTATCGTTTATAAACACTTTTGGACTAAAACAAGTTTTGTTAAAAACAAATTTATTGTTTCACTAGGCGCATCTAATACAATATGTACTGTTTATTATATTATATTGGATCATCTATTATAATGTCTTTGTCGTTCCTTCTTCAAAAACATTCGTCTAAAGCATTTCAAAAATAAGTAAAACAAAGTGCGTTAATTGTTGATGTAATATCTAACAAAATATGTGACTTTCGAAATCAACCTTGTAAGCTAGAGCTGATATACCTAACAAATACAAGGACTAGCAAATAGGAATTTTCTGCTCACTTAGAAGATGCAGAACAAAGATATCAAAGTTTCTTGCAACGTTGATAACCAAAGCCACTTTTTAGAAGAAGATCAACACGTTATAAGCATTATGCATTTAATGCAACTCAGAACAGTAATAAATATTGCCGTTGGACGAAGAAGCTTATGAAGACAAGTACAAGCACTCAAGCCTATATAAACTCAAAGTCTTCGAAGAAGCAATAAAAAGAGAACAAGCAAAAAAGAGAAGAGAATAGAACAACACACAAAGTGAAAAGATATACTATGTATTTTCATATACTTTCTTATACTCATGTATAGAGTTTTTACTTAAGCTTATTGTTTATTCTCACACATCGTGAGTTAATCTCAAGTGTTTTAAACACTATCCTTTTTATTACTCTGTGGAAAGCCTAAAGAGGCTTGTGTAGAAAAGAATACTTGTTGGTAGAACCTGAAAATGTTTAGAATATTTGGTTGTAAGCCTGAAGAGGGTGTGTACAGAATATTTACAATCTTTGAGAAAGATTAGTGAAATTCCTTCAAGTAGAAGGGATTAGACGTAACTCTCGGGTTGTGAAATTGAATCAGTATAAATATCTGGTGTAAGCTTCTTTTCCCTCTCCTTGCATTACTTTACCTTTCACTAACGTTTGGAGATTGTCGAGATTGTCATTGTTGTTCTTAACAATTCGATTTATCAAAAATATAAGTTTTCGATTGCGTCCAAAGTTTTTTCCTTTAGAAAACCCTTTTTGTGTCCATCAGACTGTAAATATTTTCTATTTTGTCCATTCTCTCTTGAGAAATTGCAAAGTCTTTGTTCTAAAAACTCTTTTAAAAAAAGTTTTCCAAAAAAGTTAGGAAACACAATTCAACCCCCTTCTTGTGTTTCATATGTTTATTTCAATTGGTATCAGAGCTCAACCTCCCGGATTGAGCATCTAACAATGCAAAGGAAAAATGATCCGGCACGACCTTATGAAGAATGAAGGACAAGCTGTGAATAAACCTCCTCTATTCAACGGAAATGACTATGACTACTGGAAGAAAAGAATGATAGCTTTCTTTGATGCATAAAATTTGGACATTTGGGACTTAGTCCAAAATGGCTATCGTGTGCCTACCAATGAAGAAGGACAAGAACTCCCTCGACCACAATGGATGGAGGGACAACGTACAAAACACTTGCTGAACTCCAAAGCAAAACATTTTCTAATGTGTGCTATCACACGATTGATCAATCAATTTGAGACACTTATGTTAGCTTTGTATTAGGCTTTATTAGATGTTTATTGTGCCCAATATTAGTATTTTAGATGAGTTTAATGTTGTTGGGCTTCATTGGGCTTTAATGCAAATATTGAATAAATTTCGGATTTTGATGCATTTTGACCTTTCTTCCTTGGTTAGGCCATAACTTAGGACTCGGTGATCCATTTGAGGCGATCTTGGTGTCTTTGAAAAGCTAAGACAATGCTCTACAAGTTTCATGAAGAACTAAAGAGTTGGATCGGACTTCTAAGGGTCCAAAATATCCCTGCAATGTAGAGTGGGTTTGCTGTCATGAAAATCTGGGCAGTGTGCACATATTGGACTACATAGTGAGCTATAGGCCTCCTCTTCGGGTTGAAACTTGGCCATTGGATAGATAAGACACATATCTCTAACTTCACTGAAGGCCATTTAGTCAATAGATGTCGTTTTAGGCATGATAATGAAGCTACAAGTTGGTTTGCATTTGGAAACACGTTCTACCAACCTAACTTGAGGTAGGTTCAGTGTTTTTGGCATTTCTGGAGTTCTAAAAGTCCAAATGGCATGATTCCAATTGCAAAATTTCAAGGAGACAACTGGCTACAACTTTCATGAGACCTCCAAGCCAAAATGCACCGTCTAGGTGATGAAAATTAAGCCAGAAGTCGGATAAGAGTTGTTGACTAAAAGCCACCAACCATACACCAACCCACCTACCATGCACCAACCCACCAACCATGCATCAAGCTTTCATATTTGACAATTTCCATATTTTTATAGGTTGTATTCAGATTATGTACATGTACAAATTGGCTTCTAGGATTAGTATAAATAGAGTCAATCTCTTTGTATTATAAGATTCAATTTTAAGTAAGTTTGATTATTTGTGAGAGTTTTCTTTCTCTTCTTCTTCATTTTCTTTAGAATTTCGTTTTTGTTCTTTTATTTCTGAGTTCTTCCTTCCCATCCATGGAAGGTTAGGCTCTCATAATCAATCCAAGGGATTAGCCATCTTGATGTTTAATTTGGAGATCTTGTTTTACTTGTTCATATTGCTTAATTGTTATTCAAGTTTCTCTTCTTCCTCTTTTAATTTTGATCTAGATTGAATTGCTTAATTTGATTTGGATGTTTATGTGATAATAGCTTTATTATCATGTATTCAAGAGGATAACATAGAATAAACAATTTATTAAAGCTTTTTGATGGATTGTTTAGCTTGGTTAAATTCTTGATCTTAAGTTAATCTATGTTTGGATGGTGCTTACTTTATCTAACCTTGGTTAATTAAATCCTAGATTCTTATCTAGTAGTGGATTCTTGGATCATGTTGAGGCGTCTTGATATGATCTAAGGCCAAGAACATGGTTAGCAATTAAGTGAATTCCTTGTGATCAATGATGGATAAAACGCAAGATCGGTAAAATTTCCTTGGATTGGTTAATTTGTTAATTACTTTCCTTTAATTCAATTAGTGTATTATCTTTTCAAATCATCAAAACCCCTTTTTAATTATCTTGATCTGATTAAATTTTTGTTCTTTTTGGATCATTGAGAGACGATTCGGTTCATGCTCTATACTACAAATTAGTTTGCGAACTGGTAATTTTTATTATTTGGCAGGGTCTCGACAACCTCTTGTCAACGATCAGAACATGATAAAGTCAATAGCTGTGATACAGCTAAGAAAATATGGGACACTATTGCCTTGGCCCACAAAGGTTCCACCCAAGCCAAAGAATCGAAGATAAACATGCTAGTTCACCAGTATGAACTATTCAAAATCGGAGAATATGAGACTATAGATCAAATGTTTAGATGCTTCTAAACTATCATTAACAATCTTTGATCTCTTGGGAAAATGTATGATAACCAAGACCATATAAGGAAGATTATAAGAAGTCTTTCTAGACAATGGAGGCCCAATGTCACTGCCATTCAAGAAGCAAAGAATCTTGCTTCTCTCACAATGGAGGAACTTCTTGTATCCCTCAAAGTTCATGATCTTGAACTCGAAGAAGAAGATAATTCAAGAAAAGGCAAATCTATTGCCTTAAAGGCTCACAAAGGGAGTGCGTCCAAAGCCCTCAAAGTTGAAGAATCTTCGGATGATGCTAATTCATCTGGAGAAGATGCCTCTAATAATGATGAGTTATCTTCATCTCCAGAAAGATACAATCTATGTGGAAGAAGAAGCATGGAATGAGAAGAAAACACTTTGGACGAAGAGCTCCAAAGGATTGAAATGAAATGAAGGACAAAAGTCCTATCATCTGCTATGAATGCAAGAAACCAAGACACATCAAAGTAGAATGTCCTTCCCTAAACAAGGACAAGGAGAAGAAGAAATTCTTCACAAAGAAGCAAAAAGGACTAATGGCAACATGGGAAGACTTAGATCTTTCATCCACTGAAGATGAAGAGGAAGTAGAAGAAACAAACATATGCTTCATGGAAAATACCTCTTCAGACGAAGATGAAGATAAAGTAAGTATTCTAACTTCAGTTTTCAAGAAGCTTTTGATGAGATAATACTCACAAAGAAAGAGAGAAAGAATGAGAAGATAGAAGAAACCTCTTCCCATTGTCCTTCCGTCTGGGAATTCGACTCAAGGTATGACCTTAATCTTTTTCTATTCTTTGCTTATTGCTTAAAATAGTGGAAATCTTTTGTATCCATGGCTGAAATTCCAAGACAACCACCATGAGCCCTCCTCCTCTACTAACAGAAACAAGCCATCATAAACCCTTGCTCCCACTAGCATATTGATATTTGTTCATGCTTTTTTTTTAAAAAAATTAATAATAATGAATTAAGATTTCTAACGATGGATAATTAAAATTAGCTATGGCATTAGTGACGTTTTAATTCTTCCAGACGTGAGGGTATCTCTTTGGTTTTGCCATGGGTATTGGCAGGCCTCAGATGATGCCTAATAAAAATCTTAAATTGTTATTTCATCAATTTTCTTTTATTTTGTGTTACAATTGTTATGTTCTTCATCATGAATTATGGAGTAAGATCCCAACGAAGGAATAATTAAAATTAGTTGTGATTGTAGCAACATTTTGACAATCTTGATGTGAGGAGAAATTTTTATAGTTTTGCTAGGAGCGCTGGCGGGACTTTAAAAATCTCTAATAAAAAGTCTTATCACATATATTAATTATTATTTTTGACTATGACTTATGATTCTAATCCATTTCAAAGTATCTTCACATCTATCATTTAATTAAAACATTTAAATCTGGCTGACGACGGAAAAATTATGAGAGGATTGGGGTATCGATCAATTAAACTCTTTCCAATATTCTTGAGGCTATTAATATTACATTTTGCGGAAGCACTGGCAAGGTCTAATTTTCATAATTAAATAAATAAAATATTTTCATAATGAAATAAAATAAAAGTGAACAAATTAACATAGCCTTAACTTTGTGATGGTGGTAAATTAAAATTTCATTTTATCACTCATTCCAAAAATTTCATTTTCTGAAAATCATTTCACAAATCACTCATTCTAAAAATTTCTTTATGTAAAAATCATTTAAAAATCTCATATTTTATTTAGAAATATTTTCTTAAAAATTTGATTTTTTTAATTTACTACCTTCACGTAGCATGTTGCAGGCTTATATTTGTTTCATACAACAATGGCTATTTGGCCACTCATTCCTTGTCTTGATCATTTATCTTTTTTTGATATTATGTCAAACACAATGAGACGTTTAAAAATAAAAATAATAACAATTTTTGTTTAAAATAATAAAGGACCAATTTAATTAATTTAGCAAGATAACAATAGATTAAATAGGTAACCATTCTTAGAATGGACGATGTAAGGTGCCAACACCATTCCAACTCGTAATCAACCCCCGAACCTAAACTCTTAAACGCAGACAATTTTCTTAGGTGTCCAATCGCATCATTCCATTTTTAATGGAAGAATCGGTTGGTGGTGACTCCCAAACAATTAATTTTTAGTTGCCTTCTGCCATCGTGGAGACCTTTGCCCGGTTGCGACAACTGGCGACTCCGTTGGGGACAATAGAGGGTTAAGCCATGTTTTAATCTCTTGTTATCTGCCTTTTAATTGCCTTGGTCCTTCTTATTCTTATTTTTTTTTCAATCTCTTATATACTTCGTATCATGTTGCATTTGTTTGATTTATATGCCTTTTTTTGTTGTGAATAAGATTATTTCTTTGTTCCCTCCGACACACTATGCATTGCACTTACACACACAAGCCCTACCCTCAGGCTCGTTAGCTTGTAGGCTTAGATAGAGGGCAAAGTAGTGTTGCTTTGAGAGACCTACGGTCTCCGTATAAGCACATGAAACCCCCTCACTCAAATTGAACCCTCTCCGTTTGTAGTCTGTCATGGGTGAGGATTGGGGACCCTACTAGCCAAAGTGTTGGCGACGGTAGGGGCAATTTCGGGACCAACTGTCCAATAGGAGTCTAGAACTCAAACTATTACTAATTAGAATGACCCTAGAGCCACCATGGTTTATAGAACTTATCCTCTAGGATAGGGCATCAAGCCTAGATAATTCCTTTTATAAGAGACATGAGGGAACCTTTTCACTCTTCATTGTTTTTTTTAAAAAAATTCTTTCGAATAAATTTGGCTATAGGTTTGTTTCCTAGAATGACTACTGGCCATTTTTCTCTAATAAATTTGAAAGATTGTGCAAATCCAATTGGCCTAATGGCATCTTTGTAAACAAACCTAGATGACAATCATGTTCTTGTTTGTTGCATTTCATTAATTTTGTTAACTTGTGAAAATAAAAAAGGTATCACATAAAGAGCAACCCTACTTCCACAGCACCTTTATAGGACTCGATCCCAAGTCAGGATCGTGAATGAATTAGAGCAAAAAAGGACTCAAGAAGAGCTTTGAAATGATGTCAACCAATTTAAAGATCAAATGGCTAAGGTTTTCGAGATTCTGCAAAGGAGGATTGACATGGATGAAATCCCTACAAAGAATAATAAAGAACCTCTATTATCACCTCTACCACATGTGACCAATCCTCAAGACAGCGGTGTGCCATTGGCTACATCAAACTGTAACCCGCAGAATATCTTGAACCAACAGGTTCCCCTTAGCTCCCCTGAGGCTATGTATTTACAACCAATGCAACAGTCTTACTCTTATTTCATGCCACAAGTTGAAAGTTTGAAATCTAATAAGAAGCTATAGGTTCTTGAAGAAAGATTGCGAGCCATAGAAGGGGTGAACAATTATGGTATCATAGACGCTTTGGAGCTTTGTTTTGTTCCTAATGTGATAATTCCTCCAAAGTTTAAAGTGCCAGATTTTGATAAATACAATGGAACCACCTGCCCAAAGAATCATTTGACTATGTATTGTCGAAAGATGGCTTCTTGTGCCCATGATGACAAGCTGCTTATCCATTTCTTTCAAGACACTATAACTGGGGCAGCCTTGAATTGGTATACCCACCTTGATTGAGCCCGTATTCGATGCTGGAAAGACCTTGCTAATGCCTTCCTAAGGCAATACAAATACAACATTGACATGGCTCCAGATAGGCTGCGGTGCAAAATATGGAGAAGAAAGCTTTAGAAACTTTCAAAGAATACGCACAATGATGGAGAGAGATAATTGATGAAGTAGGAGATGATTGTTATGTTCATTAATACTCTTCAGTAACTCTTCTATGATCGGATGATTGGGAGTCTCGCCTCAAATTTCTCTGACATCATCATCATAGGGGAAAGGGTAGAAAACGGAATAAGAAGTGGAAAAATTGTTGAGAACTTAGGTGAGGCAAGCAGTGCAAGAAAATCTTGGGTAGGAAAGAATGAAGGTGAGGTACACGTTATGATATATGATAAGAGGCATATGGAAAGTCCAACTCAAGGAGAACCTATCCATTCACACGCAATACCTCAATAATCAATCCAAACACCCTACACACCTTACCCATACCTCGCTGCCACTTCACTTACTTCATACCCTCAACCTTACCAAGCACACTCTTCTTTTTCAGCACCAAGCACCTACAGTGCCTCCTCAAACCACTCAATCATGGAATCAAAATTTGAATGCTAATCAAATAAAGACCCATAATAACCAGGATAAGAAACCCATTCAACATGACCCTATTCCCATGTCCTATACTGAGTTGCTACCTCATCTATTGCATAATGGCCTAGTAGCTCTATGCCCATGAAGCCAATGCAACCCCCATACCCAAAGTGGTATGATTCTAATGCACGATGCGATTATCATGCGGGACCTATAGGTCATTCTACTGAAAAATGTACCACTTTGAAGAATAAGGTGCAAGGTCTTATAAAAGCCAAATGGTTGACCTTTGAGCAAGGAACTCCAAACGTAAGTCATAATCCTTTGCCTGACCATGGAAATCATAGGGTTAACGCAGTTGAGTGAGTACCCACCTGTGACTCATGTTAAGGCTTTTGAAGCTCTATGATAGCATTTCTAGTTCAAGTATATGCAGTTGAAGATCACCCCTCACTAATCATAAAGCAAATTTGGTGTACCATTACCATCAAGCTTAGCAATTGCAAACTCATCTGGCTTCCTCCAACTTTAGAGCTTCATTATTAGTAATTCTTGATACTAATCCTATGGCTTTGCCCAAGGCTGTAGGATGACATTTGTAAAATGGACTCACATGTTTTCATTTCAGTATTGTTATCAATAAATGCATTTTCAATTCCAAATACAAATGTTCATAACATCCTCTCTTTTCTGAAATTAGCCTTCATTTATATTCATTCCTTTGCCTTTATACAATTTGCCTTCATTATTCATTACATGCGCAAATATAAACCAATGCTTATCTGAAAGTGGTATTCTTGAACATGACAATGGTATGAACCCAAGTTGTGTTTTTTATCACCCCACGAATGGTGCTAACAAAGACAATGATGTGGATTTGGAGTTCTCTATTGAACTACTAATGAGCCTGTGATATTTAATCTTATAAAATGTCCATTGAAACAATTAATTTGGTGACAATGCCTCAATGAAGGAAGACAAGTGTGAAAAGGTAATCATATGGTACTACCTTATTATTATAAAGAGGTGCCATGCTTCGAGTCTCACAAAGGAAAATGGTCAAGCCTTACTACTCATGTGTAGCAGTGTCATACATTGAAACAATTAATTTGGTGACAATGCCTCAATGAAGGAAGACAAGTGTGAAAAGGTAATCATATGGAACTACCTTATTACTATAAAGAGGTGCTATGCTTCGAGTCTCACAAAGGAAAATGGTCAAGCCTTACTACTCATGTGTAGCAATGTCATACATAGGCATCTTTCCAAGAAAAAGAAGTAAAAGCAAAAAGAGTAAAAAAAAAGGAAAATGATTCGCTAGGTAGAAAATCTAGAAAAATGGCAGCCTAGGCAAAAATCAGAGTGCAAAAAATAAAATAAAAAAAAAAGAAAAAAATGATTTGCTAGGTCAAAAACCTAAAAAGGAGACTTAGGCAAAAATTAGAGTGCAAAGAAAAAAATTAAATGACCTGGTAGGTTGAAAACTCGAAAAGAGCAACGTATGCAAAAGTTAAGGTCAAACAAAAATAAGATGACAGCACTTGCTACATCAAAGGAAGTGATGACACCTATTTCATCAACTAAAGTGACCTTTTTTCAAACAATTTGAAGACAAGGAGCCTGACTAAACCTCAAAGTTAGGCCAATCAAATTCTTAGATGTCAATGAAGTTCACAAACTGGGGCATATAAACTCTTGGAGGATAATGGTGTTTATGGACATCAAAATTATAGCAATTAAGATTCTCAAAAGCCAACAATGATCACAACCTTCAAAGTTGTGGCAATCAAAATGTACTGAAGGCCAATCATATAAAGTACAAGAACTTCAAAGCTATCATAAGTCATATTCTTGGAAGATAATAGTGCTCCTAGACATCAAAATTGGGGCAAATCAAATTCAAGGAATTCAACTATGAGGAGTGATCTGCTCATTGATCTTAAAACTTGGGCAAATTAGATTCCAAGAAATCAATTAAGAGGAGTGATATGCTCTCAGGCCTTAAAGTTAGGGCAAATCGAATTCATGGAAGCCAATGATGCTCACATACCAAAAAATGGGGCAATTCAGATTCACAGAATCCAATTATGTGGTGTTCAAGATGATACACAAGGGTGACTAACATTGATCATTCTAGAGAATACCACTGGAAGAAAAAAACTCATGTTTCATCATTTTCTCCTCTAACCTATTCTCCTTCAAATGACAAATTCCTGTCATGATTCCCTTCTTGTATCCTTTTCATTCATTGTTTCTCATAATCTTACTTCTTTTTGCAACTTATTGTCATGCATTTTTCATGGTAACATATACTGAAATGTGAAACTTGTATTAACACTATGAAGCGTATCAAGAATTACTTTGATGACCTCAAAGGGCCAAGAGGAGCACTGTGAGTTCTCGACAAGTTGCTACTCAACAAGAAAGGTTAACCAGGTCACTATACTTGAGATGTAATCATCACAAGAATAACATGCTTATGAATCCATTTCAAGCAAAGCACATAAATGCAGAGGTTGAATACACAAATCGTGAAGCTAATCAGCAAGTCTCGCTCTTGTTCATCCTTGAATCCATTTGGAAGAAAGTCCTTAAGGATTGTGGAATTAAAGGTAACTCATTCTAATGTTTTAAAAGAGTTTTTACTCAAATTGATCATACAGATCCCCGTGTTAGGGGCATGCATTGCATTGTGCATTATTTCATCAATTAATCAAGAAAAAATTGTTCTTAAACTTGACCTTATGAGGTCCACCAAAACTTTCAAACCATAACCTACTGAGGTCGTGACAAGAGGTTGTCGAGACCTATCAAATAATAAAAATAACCGGTTCACAAACTAATTTGCAGTATAGAGAATGAGCCGAATCGTCTCTCAAGGATCCAAAAACAAAGATTTAATTAGATCAAGATAATTAGAAAAGGGGGATTTTGTTGTTGATTAACAAGATTAATAAAAGTATGAGACTTAAAGTTGTAAACAAATCTAAAGAAACAATCAATCCAAGGAAATTTACCGATCTTGAGTTTAACTCATCATTGATCACAAGGAATTCACTTAATTGCTAACCATGTTCTTGGCCTTAGATCACATCAAGAAGCCTTAACATGATCAAAGAATTCTCTACTAGATAAGCATCTAGGATTTGATTAACCAATGTTATATAAAGTAAGCACCATCCAACATAGTAAGATCTAGAATTTAACCAAGCTAAACAATCTATCAAAAAGCTTTAATATATTGTTTAATCTTTGTGATCCTCTTTGAATACATGATAATAAAGCTATTATCACATCAACATCTAAATCAAATTAAGCAATTTAATCTAGATAAAAATCAAAAGAGGAAGAAGAGAAACTTGAATAACAATTAAGCAATATGAACAAGCAAAACAAGATCTCCAAATTAAACATCAAGATGGCTAATCCCTTGGATTGATTATGAGAGCCTAGCCTTCCATGGATGGGAAGGAAGAACTCAGAAATAAAAGAACAAAAACGAAATTGTAAAGAGAATGGAGAAGAAGAGAAAGAAAACTCTCACAAATACTCAAACTTTCTTGAAACTTACTTAAAATTGAATGAATGATAATACAAAGAGATTGGCTCTATTTATACTAATCCTAGAAGCCAATTTGTACATGTACATAATCTGAATACAACCTATAAAAATATGAAAATTGTCAAATATGGAAGCTTGATACATGGTTGGTGGGTTGGTGCATGGTAGGTGGCTTTTAGTCAGTAACTCTTATCCGACTTCTGGCTTGATTTTCATGATCTAAACGGTGCATTTTGACTTCGAGGTCTCATGAAAGTTGTATCCAGTTGTCTCCTTGAAATTTTGCATTTGGAATCATGCCATTTGGACGTTTAGAACTCTATATATGCCAAAAACACTGAACCTACCTCAAGTTAGGTTGGCAGAACGATTTCCAAATTCAAACCAACTTTTAGCTTCATTATCATACCTAAAACGACATCTATTGACTAAATAGTTTTCAGTGAAGTTGGAGATATGGGTCTTATCTATCCAATGACCAAGTTTTAGCCTAAGAGGAGGCCTATAGCTCACTATGTAGTCTAATATGTCCACACTGCCCAGATTTTTGTGACAGCAAACCCACTCTGTATTGCAGGGATATTTTGGACCCTTAGAAGTCTGATCCAGCTCTTGAGTTCTTCATGAAACTTGTAGAGCATTGTCTTAGCTTTCCAATGACACCAAGATCACCTCAAATGGATCAACGAGTCCCAAGTTATGGCCTAACCAAGGAAGAAAGGTCAAAACGCATTAAAATCCGAAAATTATTCAATATTTGCATTAAAGCCCAATGAAGCCCAACAACATTAAACTCATCTAAAATACTAATATTGGGCACAATAAACATCTAATAAAGCCTAATACAAAGTTAACATAAGTGTCTCAAATTGATTGATCAGGTCGCATTTACATTTCTTGGCATAACCAATTGTGGTTTAACTTTACATGTTGTTTTGACTTATTTCATTTCCGAGCTATGCGCCCACTGCTTTTAATTTTTGGGTCCTGCACCCATTGCCTTTTCATTTTTCAGGTCCCGCACCCACTGTCATTTATTTTTGGGTCCAGTGCGCACTGCCTTTTAATTTTTTGGGTCCCACACCCACTGTCATTTAATTTTCGGGCCTCGCGCCCACTGCCTTTTAATTTTTGGGTCCTGCACCAACTGCTTTAAATTTTCGGGTCTCGCGCCCACTATTGCTTAATTTTCGGGCCCCGCTCCCATTGCCTTTTAATTTTTGGGTCCTACACCCATTGCACTTTCAATTTTTGGGCCATGCGCCCACTGTCTTTTAATTTTTGGGTCTCGCACCCATTGCCTTTTAATTTTCAGGTCCTGCACCGATTGCCTTTTAATTTTTGGGTCCTGCACCCACTGTCATTTAATTTTCGGGCCCCGCGCCCACTGCCTTTTAGTTTTTGGGTCCTCCACCCACTGCTTTAAATTTTCAGGTCTCGCACCCACTATTGTTTAATTTTCAGGCCCCGCGCATTTGCCTTTTAATTTTTGGGTCTCGCACCCATTGTCTTTCAATTTTTGGGCCTTGATATGATCCAAGTTGGATGCATATTGTTTTTATGGATCATCCTTGAGTTGATTTCTTGTTAAAAAGAATTTAAAGGAGAGATGAACAATAACGTGAATAGTATTTAAAACAGTACCGTGAACACTGTACGAACAATACTGTGAACAGTGCAAAATAATAAAAAATGGAAAAGATGGAAAGAAGAAGAGGGGTAGAAGGAAGAAGACACCACACTCTTGGGGAGTGATAAGTCAAGTGAAGATTTGCCACAAAGGTAAGGAAACCTTTGATAAGAACCAAGATGGTTCACTCAAGAACCCAAGATAACTAAGCTCTCAAAAACTCACAAAGGAGTGTAATTGTATTATGAAATTCAAAGTGACAAATACAGCAAATACAAACCTATTTATAGGGATTGAGTTGGAGGCTAGGTCTAGCTAAAAGGAGGCAGCAAGCTAGCTTATTTTTTAACCCTAATCCTAGCACAAATGTGGCCCAGGCCCAATTACAAGGCAACACATATCCCTTGCTTTGCTATGCATAGTTAAGCCTAAACAATAGGCCCTTATTATAAAATGATCCCTAAAAGAAAATAAGAACCAAAACTAAAAAGATTTAAAAGGTTCAAATACATAATTAAAAAAAATGACAAAAAAGAAATCTTGTCCCCACATTGGGCCCTTCATCAACTTGGATCTTTTAGACCATCTGGAGTGCTTCTTCTTCTAGAATGGGCTTGAATGAGAGAAAATGGTTGACTTATTTATCTAAATCCTCCTTAGCCTTCTTAGCTCTTGACCTTGTTATTGGGCCTCCAAGTCCTTGCAATGCCTCTTTGCGCCTTGGGCCCGTTGGGCTTTCACTTGAGCTTCCTTGGTCTCCATCAGGCCTCGCGCCACTGCCTTTTAATTTTTTTTTGGGTCATGCACCCACTACCTTTTAATTTTTAGGTCCCGCACCCACTGCCTTTTAATTTTCAGGCTCCTCACCCACAATCTTCTTTTCTGGGTTCTGATACCTATTGCATTTATTTTTCGGGTCTTGATACCCATCATATTTATATTTTAGGTCTTGATACCAATTGCCTTTACCTTTTAGGTCCTGATACCCATTGCATATCTTTTCGGGTCCTAATACCTTATGCATATCTTTCTGGGTCCTGATACCCATTGCATTTATATTTTGGGTCTTGATACCCATCACATTTATATTTCAGGTCTTGACACCCATTGCATTTTTGTTTGGGTCCTGATACCCATTTCATTTACTTTTAGGGTCCTGAAACCCATTGTATTTACTTTTCGGGTTCTCGTACCCATGTCATTTGTATTTTTTGGTCATGTACCCATGATCATTTACCTTTTGGGTCTCATACCCACGATTATTTATTTTTGGGGTCCCAGTACCCATTGCTACTTACCTTCTCGGGTCCCTGTACCCATTGCAATTTACTTGTGACAAATTTTATGGACAAATTTGAGTCAACACATTTGTTTTCCATTTATAAAAAGCAAATGGGGGCAGCTGTTGACACCCAAATTTGTCCTGAAATTCTAATTTTCACTAATGGGCATTGTACCAATAAATTTGGATCTGATCCATTTATCAAGTCCAAATCCAATGCTTTAAGAGGATAATGATAAATAAAATAAAAAAAATTTAATTTTGATCTGGCATGTAAAAAGGGAAGAATCTCCACTGATCCAATAAAAATTTAGAATAAGGAAATTAATTTGAATTCAAGAATACATTTAATGCCTTGTTAACGATAATTTGAGGTTTGAATAATTAATTGATTCTGATTGCACAAATTGATCTTGATTGATGAAAGAAATTTATTCTAATTTACCCTAATTAATTGAGCTGATTGAGGTGATGAGAATAATTATTTAGGCTATTAATAACTAATGGTAGAAAAACCCTAAGAGAGCCCTAGAAGGGGGAAAGGAGCCGTGACACAGAAAATAAAGAGAGAAAAAAGTACAGAGAGAGGGAGAGCTACAACACTTAAAGTGAGATAATACACACAAAGAAAGAGAGAAAGAATGAGAAGATAGAAGAAATCTCTCCCCATTGCCCTTTCGTTTGGGAATTCGACACAAGATATGGCCTTAATTTTTTTTCTATTCTTTTCTTCTTGCATAAAATAGTGGAGATCTTTTGTATCCATGGCTGAAATACCAAGATAGCCACCATGCGCCCTCCTCCTCTAGTAACAAAAACAAGTCATCATAAACCTTTGCTCCCACTTGCATATTGAAATTTGTTCATGCTTTTTTTTAAAAAAATTAATAATAATGAATTAAGATTTCCGACGATGGATAATTAAAATTAGCTATGGCATTAGTGACATTTTAATTCTTCCAGAGGTGAGGGTATCTCTTCGGTTTTGCCATGGGTATTGGCACGCCTCAGATGATGCCTACAGCAATATTTTGACATTCTTGAGGTGAGGAGAAATTTTTATAATTTTGCTAGGAGCGTTGGCAGTGCTTTAAAAATGTCCAATAAAAAGTCTTATTACATATATTAATTATTATTTTTTACTATGACTTATGATTCTAATCCATTTCAAAGTATCTTCACATCATCATTTAATTAAAACATTTAAATCTGGCTGACGACAGAAAGATTAGGAGAGGATTGGGGTACCGATCAATTAAACTCTTCCCAAAATTCTTGAGGCTATTAATATTAGATTTTGCTGGAGCACTAGCAAGGTCTAATTTTTATAATTAAATAAATAAAATATTTTCATAATAAAATAAAATAAAAGTGAACAAATTAACATAGCCATAACTTTGTGATGATGGTAAATTAAAATTTCATTTGATCACTCATTCCAAAAATTTCACTTTCTGAAAATCGTTTCGCAAATCACTCATTCTAAAAATTTCTTTATGTAAAAATCATTTAAAAATCTCATATTTTATTTAGAAATATTTTCTTAAAAATTTGATTTTTTTAATTTACTACCTTCACGTAACATGTTGTGGGTTTACATTTGTTTCATACAACAATGGCTATTTGGCCACTCATTCATTGTCTTGATCATTTATCTTTTATTGATATTATGTCAGACACAATGAGACATTTAAAAATAAAAATAATATCAATTTTTTGTTTGAAATAATAAAGGACCAATTTAATTAATTTAGCAAGATAATAATAGATTAAATAGGTAACCATTCTTATAATGAACAATGTAGGGTGCTAACACCTTCCTAACCTGTAATCAACCCCCGAACCTAAACTCTTAAATGCAGACCATTTTCTTAGGTGTCCAATCGCACTATTCCATTTTTAATGGAAGAATCGGTTGGTGGCGACTCCTAAACAATTAATTTTTAGTTGCCATCTCCCATCGCAGTGCCCTTCGGGACGGTTGCGACACTGCTCATCATAGTATGAGACTTTATCAAATGGATGTAAAATGTGTTTTCCTAAATAGCATAATCAATGAGGAAGTTTACATTATGTAACCACATGGGTTTGAGGATCAAAACTATCCAGAGCACGTCTTTAAATTGAACAAGGCTCTGTATGGGTTAAAACAGGCTCATCGAGCTTGGTACAAAACATTAAGCATTTTTCTAATGGAAAATGAATTTTCTAGAGGAAAAGTTGATACTACTCTTTTTCGCATAAATGTAAACTCACATTTAATCATAGTTCAAATTTCTATAGATGATATTATTTTTGGAGTTACTGATGAATGTCTATGTGAATATTTTTCCAAGTTGATGCAGAAGGAGTTTGAAACGAAATTGATGGGAGAATTGAAGTTTTTTCTGGGTTTGCAAGTAAAGCAAACATTGGACGAAATCTACATTCACTAAACCAAATACATAAAGGAACTCCTAAAGAAGAGGTAAGGTTCGGGAGTCGATTATGCACAGGGAAGGGTAAGAACTTAATTCCACAGCACCCTTGATACATCTGTTCTAAGACGGATACCTTAAGCTAGTTGTGCGAACTTTATAACCTCAACGATATCTATTTTACCCCTTTTAGCAAATAGAGAATGTAAACAAGTGCGAACAAATATTTAAAGATAACAAGAAACTAAGTTGCGAAAATAAAAAGTTTGGCTTGACTTGTATGCCTACATATCCCCTGGTGCGATGGAGAATTCAAAACTATGTAATTCTCTATAAAATAATTGTGTGTTGGTTAATTTTAATTGCGAAAAAAATGTTGCTATGAACTAATCGATTAAAAGAAAATGAATTGATTTGATTTAAAATAAAATAATTTGATTAGAAAAAAAAGATTTCATTAATACATCCTAAATGGAATGGAAGGCGGTATTAGACCTACTAATCCACCCCAAGAAGATTGCCTAGTGGGTACTTGACCCTTGAAGACAACAAACATGATTTGTGGCATTAGACCACTTAAAGAAAAATAACTTATATTAACGTGTCCTAAATAGGGTGAAAGGTGATACTAAGCTCATTGATTCACCCTAAAGAAATTGCCTAGTGGGTACTTGACCCCTGAAGACAACTAATGCGGATATTATGGTACTGGACTATTTCATTTTATTTTATTTAAAAAAAATTGTTAATGTGTCCTAAATAGGACGGAAGGCAGTACTAGACCTACTAATCCATCCTAAGAAAAATTGTCAGGTTGGTACTTGACCCCTAAAGACAACTAACGCAAATGTTATGGTATTAGACCATTTATTTTCCAAATTTATTTATTTATTTTATGGTTTACACATTACAGACCATAATTTATAGAAAGAAATAAAGAAAAGTAAACAAATAAATAAATTCAACATGGCCAACAAAAATAGGAATAGGTGATAAGTAAAATAATAACAATGAAAAGGAACTTTAGATGGCTAAATAATGAAACAAAAGGCAAATAACGAGGCATGACCTCTGCATATGTTCAAAAATAACACGCTATTGATTTCCCAAACTTTTTCACCAAATCAAATAAAACAAGACTAGCAAATCAGAAAACAAACCCAGCATTCACAACAAGCATAGGGGTCCTTTAATGATAAAGATACTTAAAGAGAAAACCATAATATTAACCTGCAACAATCATGAACTGAAGTACAGATTCAGAAACAGTCCAAGAAGAATTCTAAGTGTAGAATTTACAATCTGCGTTTGTGCCTAGAATGAAACAAAAGGAATGGAACCATAAGCCTTGTTGATTCAATCTAAGAGACCTCAACTAGTCAAGAAAAACCTTAATCTCAAATCAAACCCCAACAGAGACTTGTAGTTCAGATCAAGTTATCTACTCATGAATAATCAAACTCACCCAATAAACTATAACCGCAATGGTTCATGCTACTTGACACAGTTTTTACCCTTTGATACAGCAATCAGGTTCCATCCAAAAAGGGCCACTAACATGTATATTAGCACAACAAACTCAATCGAAAGTTTACCACACATGTCATGATTAACTGGGTGCACTCCCTAAGCAAACAACAGTACTAACATTAACACGACACAACCAAGACATTCAAACTATTCATGAAACAAACCAGAATGCTTATAGGCTTCAAAGATTTAAGGCCTTCACTATTCTGAATTTTCGACAAACTTTGGAAAATCACCAGAAATCACAGGAATTAAGTTAGACCTTCAAGTTTGACTTGAACATAGATGAATAACTTACTTTCTGACGAAACCAAAGTCACTGAAAAATAACAAGTGCAGCTCAACTTATAAAATCAAATGTTACATGCTGCTAGACAAGGGACATGCACAGGAATGGCTTCACTTTGAATGCGCACTGGTATCAAACGGTAAGGAATTAAAATCTGAATTTTTTATGGTTGAAGGCCCTGCATGTTAGCTTTCTAACTAGACAAGAAATTCATGATTTTGACTTGTATAACTCAAGTAATGATAAAAAAAAAAAAAAGATGCTGCCAAAAACAAGACTTATGCAGAAAAACATCAACTTTGAGTGCAAACTTGTATCAGTCAACTAAGGCAAAAAAATCTAAATTTTTTACCCATGCAAGCCTTATGTCTTAGCTTCGGAATGCAACAAACGGATCTTAATTTGGAGTTGTATAACTCAAGTTATGCATGGAAATGCAGATGCTGCCAGACCAATGTCAGTATGCGAATTTCACTTATCACATCAAACTCAGAACAATAGTTGCTTCTTGTGCATATTTGCAACATTATTAAGCAATGCCAATGGCAAAGAAAAGGATGGAATGATTGAATGTAGAATACCAGTTTACACAGTTTGTAATAATTCACACCACATGCCAGTCTTTATATCTTGATTATCAAAAAAGTTGTCAAGTTGAGATTTGGGAAGACTATTATCCAAATTCTTGATTTGTAGGCTATCCTTTAAGGCAAGCAACAAAACACTTAACAAAATTCCTTTTTCACAAACCTGAATGCAGACTACTTGAGCATAGGAAGATTTTAACATGCAAACTTCATTTAGGCTTATAACATAGCACATGTATAACCACAAGTTGGCTTAAAAAATTATAAGACAAGTCAATCAAACCTTGATCTTTGACTTCAGCTTATTAGACCATATACTTACCCAAACCTTTTTGAGGTCATACATTGTGAATTTGCAGACAAACAACTCCAAAACAATAGCTTAACTTGGCAAAACATGAATACCACTACCACATCACAAATGTGTTATCCTGGGAAACCATGGCAGGACTAATTGTTGACAAAGAAACTAAACAAACCTTCTTCCACCCACAAAACAACACATAAAGTGCTTATAACAAATCAACAACACATATTGGCACCCAGGGAAAACTCAGATTTATGTGAACAATGGGACATGCATTACCTCCAATTAAACATAAACCACAATATCAAAGAATCACGAACAAATTGATGGCTAAAACCCACAATAAACCCATTCATGATTAACTTGGGCAGAAAATGCAAGATCCTAACAAACTAGATATATTTCCAATCAACAATAAAAAAACATGATAATTGCAATTCCAAGTCTCATAACAATGGTCTTTCAATTTTAAAACCCATGAATAGCATCAAACCAAACATTTGGTGCACAACAACAGCACCAAGACACATAGAATTAAACATCCCACCATAAGATTAAAGAATTAATCATGTTCTGAAAAATAGACCCAAATTTGCATGTTGTTAAGGTGAAAACCACAACATTTAGAATTCTAATTAGAGTTCCTTTTGAGCATGACCGAGCTGAACCTCAAGCAACCCACTTAATCATAGTGCAAGAATGAACCATATAGTCATCAAGCATCAAACAACAAGCAAACTAGGTGCATATGATAAAAAATGTGCATGAAAGTGTGAATGCGGCCCAAAACAGAAATTGTGCTGAGCAAAGCTATGATAAAATGAAATTTGGGTTTTGAGTTGCCACAAGTGGTGGAATGAAATGTTAATGCACAATAGCCACGTCCAATCATCTTCCAAATGCAACAAATGATGCATAAATTAAAGACATGAGGCCCAAGTTAAGATCAAAACATCACATGCTGCCAAAATAGAATTATGCAACAAATAGAACCTACTTTGAATGCAAACTGGTATCAACCAACACAAGGGAAAAATTTGTAATTTTTACAATTAAAGGATCTATGTCTTAGATTTTTAATGCAACAAGCGGATCCTACTTTGGAGTTGTGTAGCTCACTTTATGCAGAGAAGAGCATATACTGCCAGATGAAGGAATTATGCAAAATGCATTGACTTTAGACAAAAACTGGTATTGATTGGCAAATAGGAAAAATCTGAAATTTTGACACATGTAAGCCTTACCTCTTAGCTTTCTAATGCAATAACGGATCCCAATTTGGAGTTGTATAGCTCATTTTATGCAAAGAAACACATATGCTGTCAGAAACACCCATTATGCAGAAGACGACTGACTTTAGATGAAAACTGGTACTGAATGGTGATGATTTAAAATCTTAAAATTTTACACAAGAAAGCCTCCCATCATAGCTTTCTAATGCAACAAGCGGATACTAATTTGGAGCTGTGTAACTCATTTTATGTAGAGTAATGTAAATGCTGCAGATGAAGGCATTATGCATAATACACTAATTTTGGACTAAAACTGGTATTGATTGGAAAATGAAAGAAATCTGAAAAATTTACATAAGCAAGCCCCACATCCTAGCTTTCTAATGCAACAAACGGATCCCAATTTGGAGTTATGTAGCTCATTTTATGCATGGAAATGCAGATGCTGCCAGAAATCGAATTTATGCAGAAAACAACAAAAATTTGGGGCCAAATGGTATTAGACAACAAAAAGGAAAAATCTGAAATCTTTACAGTTAAAATCCCTAGGTCTCAGCTTTCTAATGCAACAAACAAATCCCATTTTGGAGTTGTATAGCTCAAATTATGCAGATAAAAGCATATGCTACCACACTTATGAAGTCTAAATCAATACTCTAGTTCCAACTCAGCAACTCAAACAGCACTAACATTTTCAAGGTTAAGCCTATTATGATTTGAAATTTTGTGTCATGCTAAGTCCAAATTGAATTATATGCAAATAGCCTATCATAACTCATTAGTGACCATGCACAGAATCTATTTATAATATATAATTTCAGACTCACAAGCTGTGTGAAAGACACATAAGCTAAGCTGTGAAAGCCACATCAGCTAAGTGAAGTTGTATCTAATCTCCACGTCATATCACTATTGTGCTCCATTTTGCCACCACAGGCTACTCCAGCTCCCCCTTTCTCTCATTGCTTTCGTTCTCATTCCAAGCGTCACTTATCCAACTCCTCATTCTCTTCCTTCCTGCTTCGTCTTCGGTAACTGAAATGAACCATATCCGCTTGTGGCATGAATGCTCATTTACTCCGCACTAGTGGTTTCGTCTTTATTAGCTTTCGAGTTCATCGAAACCCGACAAGGTCTTTGCAGATCCGCCAACCTGCTCTTTTGGGCTCTCAGGTTCGCAGGATTCTCTTTTTTCCAGTTTCCATTTGGTCTTTGTTGATTTTTTTAGCAAAAAAACTTTAATTTGATGTGTTTATACTTTTAAATTCCATTTGATTTATGTTTTCATTCATTTTTTTTTTTTGCGTTTTTAGTTGAATTGAAGGAGTGCTCAACTGCTACATGGGTTCTGCATGTGATTTTGATTTGTGTCTATCTATCGCAAAAATGAAATAAAATAAAATCCTATTAAGTTGATCGCTCTTTTTTTTCAAGAAAATTATAAAGCTTTGAAGTTGGTGTTTAGGGGAGCGAGAAATGTTAAAGAGCGTCACTATAAAAACAAATATAGCTTTTTTTTTTCAACACAAATATATCTTTTGAGAAAGGAAAATCACGATTCTCATTTCTTTTATAATCTTTCAGCAGAAAAGTGGTGAGAAGTTGCTTTTTGACTTCTTTCAGCGACATCTACTACAATTAGCAACCACATAGAAACGACCAAATGATGACTGTTTAATTCCTTAGTGATTTTGTTTATTTTGGCTTCACCTTTATGTTAATTGTTCTTCTGGAAATTTGATGAAAGTATGATTTATTTATTAATTTGAAGTTTCAATTCACAGGACCTAAAAGAATGGCAATAATTGAACCAACCACTGCCATCTTACCAAAGAGGGAGAGAGGTTAGGAGGAAGACATATTAGCCTTATATTATACATGGTGAAACATATTAGCCTCAAATTTATAACACATCTGTTTTATTTTCTCTATTCTAGCTTCAGGTTCATATGTCTCCTTCATAACTCAAGAAGGGGAATAGGCACAAGAAGGGGAAGAGGAGCCAAACTCTCCACTATCTGAACCTCTCCCTATATAAGCAGAAATCAAAATTCCCGACATTCAATTTCCAAATAAGCAGGAAATCCATTTTTCTTTGCTGGAATTCATTTCTCTCTTCTTTGTCGGATAGGTGGGATCTAAAGTTGAAGCTTATTTTATATGGGAACTTCGTAATTCCCAAATCTAGAGAATCATTGTGATGTTGCTGATTGCAAGCAAATTGATTTCTTTCCCTTCACATGCAATCAATGAAATCAGGTTTTATCAAGCCCCTAGCCGTTGGGATAAGATCAAGGGTGGAAGCCATCTAATAGTCATGAAGATTTGTGAGGATGAATCAGTCTCCTTTGTTTCTCCCACTACATGAGTGAGACAGATGGAATTAAATCATACATTGAGCCTCCAGAGTATGGCCAGATGCTAGATGGCTTTCAAGAGCCTCCTATGGTCCAACCTCTAAGACAACTTCCCAAACGACCTCTTGGCTCAGATACTCTTTAGGTGTGGCAGTGGCATCAAGCATCTGACGTTTGGCTAATGAAATAGAGTAAAGAAAATGCTCAATTGATGCTACTGAACTATAACAGGCTGTGATGGAGATAGATGGGTTGGAAGAGGGTAAACAGATGTACGCATTTGAATATTTAAATGCTGATCTTCTCAAGCCCCACATACAATGCTAGGATGAGAAAGATATACCTGTTTAAACTGTTCTGATGGTGGAGGTGAGGGTGACCAATTTCTTGAACTTTTTTGGTGTATAGATTATCTGGGGACTCTGTTTAACGGATGTTGTCATATTGTTTAAGCTATTTTTGAGTGATGTGTTGTACGGAGAATGTATAGATCCTAAACATTCATAGGAAATAGCCATATGGCAGGGAAGGTAGAAACATTGTCCAGCCTCGTCCAACTAAATTTCTCAAATTCTATTTCCCCCCTTTATTTATTCATTTTTGCTTTTCCACCTTGCCATAAGATTTCTGGTTCCTACACCCAACAGTCATTCTTTATCTCATCTGCTTAAGGTTATCTGAGGAACTTTATTATGTAGAAGCTAAACAAGTTTCCAAAATATAATTTTCTTAGTTAAATTTAATAATATAATGCATTTCAAGTTTCCTGATCTTTTAAATCATTGTTGAACTAATTGTTATGTTGTTTTTGTGATTATAGTTTTATTTGTTTGACAGATATGCTTCCGTACAAGCAATAGAAACTGATTCCTAAACAGAAACTAAGAATGTGATCTCATATTGGATACTTCACTCATTAATGTATACTCTTTGACTATACTTTTATGAAGCTTCTTGAATGGTAAATCGTTTACCTTGTATTATGGAAAGAGCATTATTATTATTCTTCTTGAATTCAATATGTTCATTTTCTTTGACTAGGAATCTAGGACTGAGAACCTGATTGAAGTATAAGATCATTAAATCAATACACTTCCAATGTGTCACTAAAATTTGTTAATTTTAATATAGACGATTAAGGCATGAAAAATTCCTTTGAGGGCTCCCTGGGTCTTTCGCTTCATAAGAAGTGAAATGTTGATTCAAAAACCATTTCTATTTTACTTTATTTTACTCTTGCAACCTTGATTCCGCAAGTAAAAAGCAATTTGACATCTATGATAAAATTGATTACTCTTGACGTGTTAGTTCTGGATGCATTTGTCAAACCACAAATTGGCCTTTCATTGCATGGAAGCTTAACCAAGATGGCTTTTCATCCTATCGCGCTATACTTAACAAAAAAATATGAAGCTTAATTTGACTATGAATTGGTGTGAACACTATTAATTTCTCATCAAATAATTCCAAAAGACTCTTTTGACTTCTTGATCAATCAATTTGAGACACTTATGTTAGCTTTGTATTAGGCATTATTAGATGTTTATTGTGCCCAATATTAGTACTTTAGATGATTTTAATGTTGTTGGGCTTCATTGGGCTTTAATGCAAATATTGAATAATTTTCGGATTTTGATGCATTTTGACCTTTCTTCCTTGGTTAGGTCATAACTTGGGACTCGGTGATCCAATTCAGGTGATCTTGGTGTCTTTGGAAAGCTAAGACAATGCTCTACAAGTTTCATGAAGAACTCAAGAGCTGGATCGGAATGCTAAGGGTCCAAAATATCCCTGCAATGCAAAGTGGGTTTCCTGTCACGGAACCATCTGGGCAGTATGTACATATTGGACTATATAGTGGGTTATAGGCCTCCTCTTGGGCTGAAACTTGGTCACTTGAAAGATAAGACCCATATCTCCAACTTCAATGAAGACCATTTTGTCAATAGATGTCGTTTTAGGCATGCTTCTGAAGCTACAAGTTGGTCTGAATTTGGAAACATGTTCTTCCAACCTAACTTGAGGTAGGTGAAGTGTTTTTGGCATTTCTGGAGTTCTAAAAGTCCAAATGACATGATTCAAATTGGAGATTTTCAAGGAGACAACTGGCTACAACTTTGATGAAGAAATCCAAGCCAAAATGCACCTTCTAGGTGATGAATTTGAAGCCAGAAGTCGGATAAGAGTTGTTGACTAAAAGCCACCAACCATACACCAACCCACCTACCATGCACCAACCCACCTACCATGCATCAAGCTTCCATTTTTGACAATTTTCATATTCTTATAGCTTGTATTCAGATTATGTACATGTACAAATTGGCTTCTAGGATTAGTATAAATAGAGCCAATCTCTTTGTATTATCATTCATTCAATTTGGAAGTAAGTTTCAAGAAAGTTTAAGTATTTGTAAGAGTTTTCTTTCTCTTCTTCTCCATTCTCTTTGCAATTTCGTTTTTGTTCTTTAAATTCTGAGTTCTTCCTTCCCATCCATGGAAGGCTAGGCTCTCATAATCAATCCAAGGGATTAGCCATCTTGTTGTTTAATTTGGAGATCTTGTTTTGCTTGTTCATATTGCTTAATTGTTATTCAAGTTTCTCTTCTTCCTCTTTTGATTTTTATCTAGATTAAATTGCTTAATTTGATTTAGATGTTGATGTGGTAATAGCTTTATTATCATGTATTCAAAGAGGATCATAAAGATTAAACAATATATTAAAGCTTTTTTATTGATTGTTTAGCTTGGTTAAATTCTAGATCTTAAGTTAATCTATGTTGGATGGTGCTTACTTTATCTAACCTTGGTTAATCAAATCCTAGATGCTTATCTAGTAAAGAATTCTTGGATCATGTTAAGGCTTCTTGATGTGATCTAAGGCCAAGAACATGGTTAGCAATTAAGTGAATTCCTTGTGATCAATGATGAGTTAAACTCAAGATCGGTAAATTTCCTTGGATTGGTTGTTTCTTTAGATTTGTTTACAACTTTGAATCTCCTACTTTTATTAATCTTGTTAATCAACAACAAAACTCCCCCTTTTTTCTAATTATCTTGATCTAATTAAATCTTTGTTTTTGGATCCTTGAGAGACGATTCGGTTCATTCTCTATACTACAAATTAGTTTGTGAACCGGTTATTTTATTTGATAGGTCTCGACAATCTCTTGTCAAATTTGGCGCCGTTGCCGGGGATCCAAGGCAACTATTTGATCATTTCAAGATCCCATCTAACTCTAACAAATGTGTTTGTTTTGTTTTTGAAGCTTTTTCAAGTGGGATTCGGCTGAAATTGGATAAAGGGCGTTGTGTCAAGAATTTTGGTTCAGGCATCTCAGATTGATCTGAATTTTGGTACACAAATGGAAAATATTATTCTGAGAAAGGCTCACTGTTTACAGTGAGGTCATCCTTAGTTTTGCCAAATTCCATCGTTTAGACCACTTTTTCAATTTTTTAAGATTTTTTATTATTTTTTTGGATAGCATTTTTGTGTAGATTTTATCCTGTGGTAGTTCCATAATTTTTAAAATTCATTTGATACTGTTTTTATTTTTGTTTAATTTTTTTGGAGTATTTGTTTTAGGAATTTTTAGTGTTTTAGTTGTTATTGCTTTTCTAATACCTTCTTATGAACTGCATGCTGTATGACTAGATCTGATCCTGGTACCTTGCATTCATTTGATCCTGAAATTGATAGAACATTTCATACACTTCATAGAATTCATAGGACTGGTAGTAGCATTCATAGAGCTAATAGAATTACTTCTGGAATTGGACTTGAACTTAACATTGCACCTAATCTTGTTGACTCTTTTAATCCTGTTGAGTCCTGTCGTTAGTACTTCGATTGTCCGATCTGAGTCTGTTGATTTTACTATGGCTGACTATAACAATAGGACCCTTAAGGAATTGGTTGCACCTGATGTGAATTATCAACCTTTGTGCATTCAATATCCTGAACTTAATGTTGATTTTGAGTTGAAATCTGGATTGATACACTTGCTGCCCAAGTTTCATGGTCTTGCAGGTGAAGATCCACATAAGCATTTGAAGGAGTTCCATATTGTCTGCTCCACCATGAAACCTCATGGAATAGCTGAATATCACATCAAGCTAAGGGCCTTTCTTTTCTCTTTGGATGGTGCTGCTAAGGATTGGTTGTATTACTTACTACCTGCTGCCATCACTTCTTGGAATGACATGAAAAGATTATTTCTGGAGAAGTTCTTTCCTGCATCAAGAACTGCTGCAATAAGGAAAGATATTTGTGGCATAAGGCAAATCAGTGGTGAAACTCTCCATGAGTATTGGGAGAGATTCAAGAAATTGTGCTCAAGCAGCCCACACCATCAAATTAGTGATCAACTGCTGATCCAATACTTCTATGAAGGATTGATGCCAATGGAAAGGAGTATGATTGATGCTGCAAGTGGTGGAGCATTAGTAGATAAAACTCCAGCTGCTGCCAGAAACTTAATTGCAAACATGACAACAAATTCTCAAAGAATTTGGTACTCGAATGTGTCGCAACCGAGAGTAGTCAATGAAGTTAATACCTCTTCACATGCCGATCAACAAAGGGTGGAACATAGATTGGATGAGCTCACTTCTTTGGTTAGACAGATGGCAATAGGACAACACGAATCACGTGTGCAAACCCCGCAAGAGTTTGTAGCATATGTTCTAGTTCCTCTCATCCCACGTATGCGTGCTCCACATTGCAAGATGATTCTCGAAGTTTCAAGACCAACTGTGGTCGCACTGGTATATTTCCCGGGAAGCCACAATTCCATCAAGAAGAACAACGAAATATGATCCATTCTCCAACACTTACAACCCTCGGGAGGGACCATCCCAATCTAAGATATGGAAATGCATCAAATCAGCAGCCACCAAACCAGTATAGACCACCATTCCAGCAGCAAGCAAGGACAAATCAGTTTCAGCCACATGTGGACCAAGTAGACCACCATTCCAGCAGCAAGGTCCTGTAGCCACAAAATCTGAGCCCTCATTGGAGGATTTGGTGAAACAGTTGGCCACCAATAACATCCAGTTTCAACAGAGAACTGAAACCACCATTCAGAACTTGGAGACTCAAATTGGTCAACTTGCCACATCAATTCATGAATTAAAGTCACAGGGTTCTGGCCAATTACCCTCTCAAACCACTCCAAACCCTAGAGGCAATGTTAGTGCTATAGCTTTACGCAGTGGTAAGCAAATCAATGGACCAAAGGCAGAGATACTTCCAGATTCTACCCTTGGCCCGGAAGAAACAAGATTCTACAAAGAACTTCCAAGTTCTCAGCTAATTCGTATGTCAGAGTAAATTCAAGAAGAAATGATCCTACAAATGTGCCAAGCAGAACCTGATCAAATCGCAGCTGACGTAAAATTCAAGACAAATATAAAAGTGAACATCCAAAAAGTCGTGTTCCAACATTCCTCTTCCTTTTCCCAACTGAATGATACAAATGAGGCATATGGTTGAAACTGACTTGGATAAGGAAATTATGGAGACTTTTCGTAAGGTTGAGGTGAATATACCTCTCTTGGAGGCAATTAAACAAATCCCCAAGTATGCCAAGTTCTTGAAAGAGATGTGCACCCATAAGAGGAAGCTAAAGGGCACTTTGAAAAAGTGAGTATGGGGAGAAATGTCTCTGCTTGATTCAAATTTAACCTCGCCTCCCAAATGCAAGGATCCAGCACTTTTACCATCCCTTGCACCATAGGGCACCAACAGTTCACTCATGCCTTGCTAGACTTGGGAGCCTCTATCAATGTAATGCCAAAGTCGCTTACACTTCCTTGCATATGGGAGAGCTAAAGCCCACCGGCATTGTCATTCGATTAGCAAACCGAGCACCGCACAACCCGCAGGAGTGTTGGAGGACGTTCGGTTCGGGTACATAATTTAATATTCCCAACCGATTTTTATGTGTTGAATATGGAAGATGAATCGCCTCTTCCCCACCCCCATTGATCTTAGGTAGGCCATTTTTGAAAACTGCTAAAACTAAGATTGATGTGCATGTCGGGTACCCTTTCCATGGAATTTGGTGATGATATCATTCGCTTTAACATTTTTGATGCCATAAAATACCCTTTAGAGGATCATTCTGCTTTTCATTTTGATGTCATTGATTTTGGTTGATGATATGCATGCCGATATGTTGGCGAGTTTCCTAAAATTGTAGGATACACTCGATAGCATAGCTTGTGATACTTGTTCTGCTTCGGACTTTTTGGTTGTAAACCCACTACAATGTGTGCACTGCGGCCGAGATTTCTACATACTTATCATGTGTTGTTGTTAATTCTCACGACATTGATGATTCTGCTTTCTCGTTATTAATGGCAATGATGTTGTTATTAATGATGTTATCATTCATCCCTGCCGCTAAGTGTGATTCTTTTGATTCCATAGGATATGATGATGTTGTTTTGCAAGATTGTGCACGGCTTGCGGTGCAGTGCAATCTGGCCGAGAATTTAGCATTTAGTTTCGGTTCCAAAACTAGTACCGTCACCCAAAGAACCACCCTCCATTGAACTTAAGCCCTTGCCCGAGCATTTGAAGTATGCATTCTTGGAAGAGGATGAGAAGCTCCGGTGATAATGGCCAAACACCTCCAACTCCGAGCAAGAAACCGCATTATTGGAAGTCTTGAAGCAACACAAAAGGGCAATTGGTTGGACACTTGCGGACATTCCTGGTATTAACCCCTCCACATGCATGCACAGGATATTACTTGAGGAGGAAACTAAACCAGTGAGACAACCCCAGAGGAGACCGAATCCTCTCATTCTAGATGTGGTGAAAAAGAAGTGACCAAGCCACCGCAGTCGGCATTATCTATCCCATCTCCGACAAAGAAGTGGGTGAGCTTGGTGCAAGTAGTTCCAAAGAAATCCGGTGACCGTTGTGGCCAACCGTAAGAATGAGCTCATTCCAACCCGAAAGTGCAATAGCCGGAGAGTCCGCATTGACTACAAACGTCTCAACCAAGCCACTCGGAAAGATCATTACCCCCTTCTCGCTCATTAATCGAGATCTTTGGAACGGTTGGTGGTAAGTCCCATTACTGCTTTTTGGATGGCTACACTTGACACTTCCAAATCCACATTGCACCAGAGGATCAGGAGAAGACCACACTTACCTATCTCTTTGGCACCTTTACTTACAGAAGGATGCCCTTCGGCCTCTACAATGCCCCTGGTACGTTCCAACAGTGCATGGTGAACATATTTTTTGATTTCTTAAAGGAGTGCATAGACGTATTTATGGACGACTTTACTGTCTATGGTTCTTCTTTTGATACATGTTTAGCCTGACCTATCTAGAGTACCGCAAAGATGCATTGAGACTAACCTTGTGCTAAATTTTGAGAAATGCCATTTTATGGTAGAACAGGTATAGTTTTAGGCCATGTAGTATCCAAGAAGGGCATTGAGGTAGATCCCGCCAAGATTGATGTAATTACTTGTCTATCTTACCCCACATGCGTGCGGGAAGTGCGTTCTTTTCTTGGTCATGCAGGTTTCTACAGCGCTTCATTGCCGACTTCAAGAAGATTGCTCTTCCACTTTCCCGATTCGCAGAAAGATGTGGAGTTCAATTTTGATGACAAGTGCAAGGCGACTTTCAACCACTTGAAGCGTGCCTTGACTAGTACTCCCTATCATCCGACCCACCGACCGACATTGCCATTTGAGTTAATGTGTGATGCTTCTAACTATGCAGTAGAGGGAGCAGTCTTAGCACGTAGAGTGGGGAAAGCTTCTCATGTGATATACTATGCTTCCGTAACTCTAGATCTTTGCTCAGCCAACTATACCACAACCGAAAAAGAACTTTTAGCCATTGTTTTTGCTTTGGATAAGTTTAGATCATATTTGCTTGGTTCTAAGGTTGTTGTGTTTACTGATCATGCAGCTCTGAAGTTCCTTTTGAAGAAGCCAGATGCAAAGCCCCGACTAATAAGATGGATGCTACTGCTCCAAGAGTTTCACATAGAGATCTGTGACAAGAGTGGAGCAGAGAACCTAGTGGCAGATCATTTGAGCCGCATTGAAAGGGCTTCAGATCCCTTCCCTGTACGGGACTCCTTCCCAGATGAGCAGCTTATGCGGTGCAAGGTAAGAACACCTTCCCTTGGTTTGCTGATATGGTGAATTTCTTGGTTGCTACAGTTTTTCCCTCACATTTCACTCATGCACAAATTTATAAACTTAAGAGTGAATCAAAATATTATGTGTGAGATGATCCATATCTGTGGCGATTTTGTAGTGACCAAATTATTAGGCGATGTGTGCCTAATCAAGAGTTTCATTCTGTTCTTAGCTTTTGTCATGCATTTGCATGTGGTGGACATTTTGGGCCTCAACGTACATACCTAGGAAAGTTTTAGACTCTGGTTTATATTGGCCTACCTTGTTTCATGATGCATATTTGTTCGTAAGTCTTGTGAACGGTGTCGAGAACAGAACATTTCTCGCAGAATGAGATGCCCCGCAAGAACCTCATCTTGTATTGTGAAATCTTTGACGTATGGGGTATTGATTTCATGGGACCTTTTCCTGTTTCCTTTGGTTATGTTTACATTTTGCTAGTTGTTGATTATGTATCAAAATGGGTGGAGGGCTAAAGCCACTCGGACTGATGATTCCAAAGTTGTTGTGGATTTTGTTAGATCACAGATTTTCTGTAGGTTTGGAATCCCGAGAGCTATCATCATGATCAAGGCACCCATTTCTCAGAATCGGAGCATGGAGGGATTGATGAGGAAATATGGCGTGTTGCATAAAGTTTCTACACCTTACCATCCCCGCACTAATGGTCAAGCCGAGGTCTCCAATAGAGAGATCAAGCGCATACTTGAAAAAAGCAGTCCAACCTAATCGGAAGGATTGGAGCATGAGGCTTGAGGATGCTCTTTGGGCTTACCGGACCGCTTACAAAACTCCAATCGGGATGTCTCCATATCGGATAGTCTATGGTAAGGCATGCCACTTGCCGAGAGAAATTGAGCACAAAGCATATTGGGTGTGAAGCAATGCAACATGAATTTGGCCGAGTCGGCATAGAGCGGAAGTTGCGATTAGCAGGAATTGGAAGAGATCCGCCTAGATGCCTATGAGAGCTCCCGACTCTACAAAGAAAAGACCAAAGCCTTCCATGATAAGTTTATTCTTCGGAAGGAGTTTTCAGTTGGGCAAAAAGTTCTCTTGTTTAATTCTCGCCTTAAGTTGATGCCTGGTAAATTAAGGTCTAGGTGGGACGGTCCGTTTGTTGTCACTAACATTTTTCCTCATGGTGCAGTGGAAATTAAGAGTGAAGCCACCAACAAAGTGTTCAAAGTTAATGGTCACCGCCTCAAAATTTTTTATGAAGGAGCTCAAGAGAACCTCGTGGAGGAAGTTCAACTGCAGGATGCCCTCTACCATTATTGATCACTACTGTGTTGAAAAAAGAAAAGAAAAGAAAAGAAAAAGCAACGATTAATGTCAATTGCCAGAGATTGAATCATTATTGGGGAGGACCCATCGCTCGTGCAAAATCTTCAATCACGCTGGCTAAGGACATTAAAAGTAGCGCTTCTTGGGAGGCAACCCAAGCTTTCTAACTTTTTCATCTTTCAACTTTGACTTATTTGCAATCACAGGAATCGAGACAGAAACTTGGTGCCAAGCGAGAAAATCTATCAGAGTTTGATTTTTCTGTCTTAATTTTGTTTATTTTTCGTTGACAAATGATTTTTCACCGGTTAAATGGCGGATAACGGTACTCCGTGAAAATCTTTTTCGGTCCCTTCAGTTACCCACAAACACTGAAATCTGTACATAATTTTACTCAATTTTTTTTTCTCTCTCTTTCTTCTTTCTTTCGAAATGGATAATCAGCTTTTTAATCTCCAGCAATTCCCTTCTCTCCCTCAAAATGCTTTAACTAACATTTATTGTGCAAGGTTTGAGAGATTAAGGATGCTTATGCACAAAGGCATCCTCGCGGATATACGCCGGTTGATCGAAGCAAAGGTCCGACTTCAGGTGAATTTTCTGACGCTCTTATTTCATATATGCCAGGGCTAGGCAAAAGTTCATATGCAAAGAAGAGAAGAGCAAAAAGGTTACGGGTCTGCTATAAATGTGCAAGATGGACCTGTAACACAAAATGCAAATCAATTGGAATGACGTCTATAAACCGAGATGATAAAATTAACTTCATAAAGGATGGCATGAGTAAGGAGTCTTTAGATAACATTCTATTGACTCTTGAGACGCATCCTAGTGGAGATGTGCAGAGAGTACTTCTCGATTTATGGCCAATATTCCAAGATGAACATGAGCGATATAGTCTCGGGAATCTGACTCAAAAAGACCCTGTTTGCCAATTTTTAAGAAAATTGGATGGGAAGCCGACCATCGGCCCATAGAGAGCATTCAAGCCGTTACTGGACGTAAAACCAGAGGAATTTGTGAGCCACAATCACACCTCCTGTAAGTATTATTTTTTATTTTTTATTTTTCTTTTTTCTTCTTGTTTATTAAAAAAAAATTCAAAAAAATTCAAAAAAATTCAAAAAAAAATAAAAAATAAAAAAAAATCAAATCAAATCAAACGTAGCCGTATTCTTTTGAAATATGCGTTGCGTATTTTCAAACTTCTTCTGACACATATAGATTAGTCTTTTATCCTTGTCATATAGCTATTATTATTTTGCTTCTTTTCAAACTTACCTGACACACGGTTCTACCCCTCCTTTATAGGTGTAATTATTACATTTGAGTTTTGATTCTTTAAATAATGCACTTTGCTCTCTTCAGATCATTGATAAGGTGAGAGTACAAAAAAAAAAAAAAAGAAAATGGAAGTCACTTCAGTTCATCGGTTCAAGAGTGTTTGTGTCTTTTGTGGATCTAATCCTGGGAAAGATAAAGAGTTTGTAAATATTGCACACCATCTTGGTCGAGTGCTAGCTGAGAGAGAAATCCATTTAGTTTATGGAGGAGGTAGTCTTGGGTTAATGGGTTGTGTAGCAACTGCTGTACATTTAGGAGGTGGCAAAGTCCTTGGTGTCATTCCCAGTCCTTTATCTACCAGCAAGCCCATTGGAAAAACATTAGGGGATGAAGTAATGGTATTTTGCATGCACCAACGCATGAACATTATGATAGCAAATGCTGATGCCTTTATTGCCCTACCTGGTGGTTTTGAAACATTGGAAGAACTCTTTCAAATTACATCCTGGTCACAGCAGAACTTTCACCAAAACCCATAGGTATATTAAATGTTAATGGTTTTTATGACGAGCTTGTTTTGTTTTCTTGATCATGTCAGAGAAAAAGGTTCATCTCACAAGCGACACGTCAAAGTCTTGTAATCGCCGCAACTCCCGAACAATTGCTCGATCAACTCAATGCATTTGTACCACAACGTGATCCAAGAATGGCTCCACGGAATTGGGAACAAGGGCAAAGAAGCAAAGAAAAAGCAAAAACTTGATTTGACTTTGTCTTTGTGAATTTTTGTTTTCTCTTATGGTTTTAGTTTTTTTGTAATTTTTCTTATTTCAGGCCCGATTTGCAGTTTTCTGGTAAGACCTTCTACACTCTACCTATCTTTATTTTGACATTGGGGACAATGTCTTTAATTAGTTGGGGGGAGGGATAGTTGACATTACCATGTACATAGTTTAGTTAAAAAAAAAAAATAATCTTTATTGTTACTAACTTTTTAGATGTATGATGGCAGAGTAAGGAGTAGTTTTGCTCTTGAGACGCATCTTAACTTGCATTTCATAATAGGTCTTAAATCATCTTTGTTCTTGTATATATATAAAAAAAATAAAAAAAATAAAAAAAATAAAAAAAAATAAAAAAAATAAAAACACACACACACACACAATTTTGATCTTTTCAATTAATTTTGATACAAGCATGTGCTGAATCTGAGCTTAATTGATGATAAAAGTATGCAAAACAGTTTATAGTTGAATCATTTTCATGATATACATGTGTATATGATTGTGGATATTAGGAAGAAGGCATGGTTGAATTGAGTGAATGTTCCATACCTTTGTGAGTTTTGGGCTTTTCCAAGTTTGATACTTACACTTGGTTATTTTCTTTCATGAGTGATGTCAATTATGAATTTATTTTCTAGAACTTGCATTGAATCGATTTGAGATTACATTGGTCTGTATGTTGCATGAAAATGACAGAGACATTTTTTCTTGACTTAGCTGCTTTGGCCAAATAAACCTACCTTGCATTTATCTAAATATTAACTCCCTCTGAGCCTATTTGCCTATTCTTTGTTCTTAGCTCATTACAAGCATTGAGTGAAAAACCATGTTTTACCTTACCTTAGGGAATGGGAGAGCATTGATTTTCTTATTGGAGGAGTTCTTTTGCTTGCAATGATTTAAGTGTGGGGGAATTGGTGTGCTGATACGAAATGCTTGGTACACAAAAAAAACAAAAAAGTAAAAACAAAAAAAAAACAAAAAAAAGAAAAAAAAAGAATAGAAAAAGGAAGGAATGTGTGAAGAGAATGAGCATTTTATGGTTTTTGGTAAAAAATTTATTCTTTCTACTTGAATTACTCCTCAATGCTCTTTTATTCTCTTTGGTTTTAACCTGCTATTATCTATATTGTTCCCTTCCTTCACCTTATAAGTTCCATTACAACCTTTTTGAAAGACCTCTTGATTTTTGCAATTTATTTGATCTAAGTAGTGGAGAATTGATGTATATGCAAGCCTATGGTAAAATACTTTCATAATTTGACTGAGTTGAGCGTAAACAGTTAACCTAAACACCTTGTGTGATTTGAGTGTCACTTGTGAAGAATTTTACTCAATCTGAACATGCCTATTTCTGATTAAAGCATGATTATGCTATACTTTATTCTCAATTGATTTGATTCAACTATTCTTTGTTAAGCATACTTGACTTATTAATTATGGTTTATATTTGATACAATGCTTGTATTTAAAAATTAGTTGAATTGATTAAATAAAATATTACATGTTTGTGGGTATCATCCTGGTAAACCCTCACGAGACTATAACTCGTCCACTAGGGACACCTAGGGGTTTAAAGGCTTGTGGCACATGCTAAGTGCCATCGTGTTTTCCTACGGAAGTGGATTAGATTAGATACAATCAGTTTTTATGTTTTTAGTTTAATAATATGATGTTTCTTGTTTTTCTTTAGTTTCGTTGTTATGTGTTTTGCCCAGGAGTGCAAAAAGCTTAAGTGTGGGGAATTTGATCAATCAATTTGAGACACTTATGTTAGCTTTGTATTAGGCATTATTAGATGTTTATTGTGCCCAATATTAGTACTTTAGATGAGTTTAATGTTGTTGGGCTTCATTGGGCTTTAATGCAAATATTGAATAATTTTCGGATTTTGATGCATTTTGACCTTTCTTCCTTGGTTAGGTCATAACTTGGGACTCGGTGATCCAATTGAGGTGATCTTGGTGTCTTTGGAAAGCTAAGACAATTCTCTACAAGTTTCATGAAGAACTCAAGAGCTGGATCGGAATGCTAAGGGTCCAAAATATCCCTGCAATGCAGAGTGGGTTTGCTGTCACGGAACCATCTGGGCCGTATGTACATATTGGACTATATAGTGGGTTATAGGCCTCCTCTTGGACTGAAACTTGGTCACTTGAAAGATAAGACCCATATCTCCAACTTCAATGAAGACCATTTTGTCAATAGATGTCGTTTTAGGCATGCTTCTGAAGCTACAAGTTGGTCTGAATTTGGAAACACATTCTTCCAACCTAACTTGAGGTAGGTGAAGTGTTTTTGGCATTTCTGGAGTTCTAAAAGTCCAAATGACATGATTCAAATTAGAGATTTTCAAGGAGACAACTGGCTACAACTTTGATGAAGACATCCAAGCCAAAATGCACCGTCTAGGTGATGAATTTGAAGCCAGAAGTCGGATAAGAGTTGTTGACTAAAAGCCACCAACCATACACCAACCCACCTACCATGCACCAACCCACCTACCATGCATCAAGCTTCCATTTTTGACAATTTTCATATTCTTATAGCTTGTATTCAGATTATGTACATATACAAATTGGCTTCTAGGATTAGTATAAATAGAGCCAATCTCTTTGTATTATCATTCATTCAATTTGGAAGTAAGTTTCAAGAAAGTTTAAGTATTTGTAAGAGTTTTCTTTCTCTTCTTCTCCATTCTCTTTGCAATTTCGTTTTTGTTCTTTAAATTTTGAGTTCTTCCTTCCCATCCATGGAAGGCTAGGCTCTCATAATCAATCCAAGGGATTAGCCATCTTGTTGTTTAATTTGGAGATCTTGTTTTGCTTGTTCATATTGCTTAATTGTTATTCAAGTTTCTCTTCTTCCTCTTTTGATTTTTATCTAGATTAAATTGCTTAATTTGATTTAGATGTTGATGTGGTAATAGCTTTATTATCATGTATTCAAAGAGGATCATAAAGATTAAACAATATATTAAAGCTTTTTGATAGATTGTTTAGCTTGGTTAAATTCTAGATCTTAAGTTAATCTATGTTGGATGGTGCTTACTTTATCTAACCTTGGTTAATCAAATCCTAGATGCTTATCTAGTAAAGAATTCTTGGATCATGTTAAGGCTTCTTGATGTGATCTAAGGCCAAGAACATGGTTAGCAATTAAGTGAATTCCTTGTGATCAATGATTAGTTAAACTCAAGATCAGTAAATTTCCTTGGATTGGTTGTTTCTTTAGATTTGTTTACAACTTTGAATCTCCTACTTTTATTAATCTTGTTAATCAACAACAAAACCCCCCTTTTTTCTAATTATCTTGATCTAATTAAATCTTTGTTTTTGGATCCTTGAGAGACGATTCGGTTCATTCTCTATACTACAAATTAGTTTGTGAACCGGTTATTTTATTTGATAGGTCTCGACAACCTCTTGTCACTTCTCTGAATGCAAAGAATCATATAACGCTAAAGGTCTTACATTAAGAGTATTTGTATTTTCCCAAGTGTAAATTTTATAATTCTGCACCAATTCCCTATTTTCATTTAGGTGAAGCTTAAGAACATACAACTTTCTCTTGGTGATTAATATAAAGCTCATATAGCTCATATGTTTATATGAAAGTCCTAACCAAATCTAAACATCATCCTTTAAACGCTTCCTGTTGTTTTATATGGCTAGATTTTTCATTTTCATGAGATTTCCCTTGATGATTTTACAACTTGAATTATATATGCTATAACAATGCACATAATCACGATGGAGACCTATTCCTAGCATGGGATAGTATTTTCAGCATAACAAACGTTTGGCCCATTTCATTAACTTGGTTGCCACTTGCCATTACTGATATTCGTTTACTGCATAGGATATAGAAGAATAAAAGTTTCCTTGGACAATAACATTTTGGATTATTTTTGTTAAATAAAAACAAAAGACCAATGACTTTATGAACTGGGTGCAGCAAAGCCATTTTGAACCTTGAAATGAAGGCCTTGAAGCTATTGGATATACAAATCCTTTTGAAAAATGAAGAACCAAAGGTTTAACATGTTAAAATGTCTTAGATGTTTTAAAAATTTTAAAAAGCCACTTCAACTAAATAAAATCTAAAACAATTTTATGTATCTGTCCGCGCATCGCGCGGGTTTACATCTAGTTGGCATTAATCTTAAACAAACCATCAAGCAGATTAAATAGTTCTAGTGTTCAGGCACACACACAACACCCAAGTGTTTCAACATGCATAGTCATGATAGTATGGGACTAAGAGCTAGAATCAACCAAACTAGAAAGCCTGCAGTACCAACAATCTAGGCCCAATGATAAGATTTTATATCAGTAAAGAAAACATATTAGGATCAAAGCTCCTCAACATGTAAGCCAACATCACATATTCAAATCAAAAGTCATTAGAGTATGGTTGGTTTTTAAACATGAAAACAACAGAAGCCGAGATCCTTCTCTAAATACCGAGCAAGAATCCTAAACCACAGTTCACAATCCCCATTAAAAGAACTAAAGCCTTACTCATATGTTACACTCCATTTGCAAGCCTTCCCTCTAGTTAAATAAAGGTCCTCTTAATCATGTACAGATTCCATATTCCCAAAACATGCTTCAAACCATGATTCAAGCATTTTGTGCCAACACATTCAAACCTTATGCCAAAACCAAACCAGTTAGCCCAACCTTACAGAAAGAATTCACTTAATAGCAATGATCGATTTCATTTAGGAACAATATGATTACAGCAAACTCGAAGAAATCAAACAGACCCCAATCAACTGCTTATATGACCACAAGACTGACACACAACGCCAAAGGGAATCAAACAAGGTTTTCTAACACTTAATCCAAAATTCCAAGTATCAAGCATATCCCCCAATACACAAGGATAGGATAGAAAACAGGACATACTCTGCACTCGAAAACTCAACGCATAAATAAATATGAATCACACATTTGCACATTCAAATATAAGCTTTGAGCAATTATGAACAGTATCAAATTTATTCATTTTTAGAATATTTCAGCTCTAAACAATAGGAAAACTAGGGAATACCGATGAATCTTGTTTCGAAACTCAGGCTTGGTTGATTCAGTTTTACTGAGCCTCTGGTTTTGACCTCCTCGGATTTCCTTATTCTTCTAGCTCTCAAACTCTCTCTCTTACTCTTTAGAAAAAAAACGAAAGGAAAGATTTACCAAAAGCAACAAACTCTCTAGGCAACGACAGATTTCCCCCATTTCCTAAGGCCCTAACCTCCTATTTATTACCCCCTCCCCCAAAAAATCAAATCTTCTAACCATCCTCTATGCTGAAAATCCTCAAGCGGCACCTGTTGCACCAAGTCGCGGCCTCTGTTGTGAGCGCAGGGGGAGAGCTCCTCAAATCTGACCAGCCGCAACCTTGTCCCCTTCTGAGCGAAGACGCTAGTGAGGCGGCTATGGGTGTGCGTGACAGACATGGGAGGGAGAGATGGGCATGCGTGCAAAGTGTGTTAGGGGAAGGGGTCAGGCAAGTGGGTGTGTTGTGTGCAGAGCGAGGTGTGTGTGTGTGTACAACGCAAGGTGTGTGTGTGCAGCGTGAGATAAAGGTTGAGAAGATGGGTAATGGGTGAAAGGAAATGGGTCATGGGCTTGCTGGTCAGACGGGTTGCAGGCTTGGATAGGAAGTGGATAGGGGTTTTTGGGCCATGGATTTGGATCAGGGATATTGGGTTACAGGTAGGGTTATGGGCTAGGGAAGAAAATGGGTCATGGACCAGGCCAAATAAAAGGATTTGGATAAGCACTTGCCTTCATTTTTTAAAAAAAAAATTCTCATTTTTCATTCTTTTTATTTTCATTTTTTTTTGGATTTTTGTAATTAATTTGATTATTTATTTTTGAGATTGGCTAAAAAGATTTTTTTTTAATTTTCTAAAATGGCCTGGACAAATTTGGGTGTTCACAAGCACACCTATGCATCTATCCTCCACACTGAAATTGGACGATAATGATAGAAAGGTAGACCAAAAGGTATACAGAGGTATGATTGGATCTCTCTTATATCTTACTGCGTCCAGACCTGATATTATGTTCAGTGTCTGTCTCACATCTAACTGCTGTTAAAAGAATACTCAGATATTTAAAAGGTACTATTGATCTGGGTCCATTGTTTAAGAAATCTCATGAGTACAGATTAGTTAGCTTTTGTAATGTGGACTATGCTAGAGACATTTAACCCCTCGACCTACCTCAGCAGTTGCAGTGATCAAATTATGCAATTAATGAGAGTTAGATAAGCTCATAGGTAAACCCTCATAAATTATAAATCACGATACTGCTTTTCCAAGCTTTTTCCTCAACGTTTTCATCAAATCACCACTAATTTTTGGATGCTTCATACTTTTACTCCTCACAAGATCAATATCTGTAGATCTCAAAGCAAAAGAAGCATCTTGTGAATTAGATAGTTGTGGTCTATTAGCTCCACTAACACTTGCATGGGAGCTTCCACCCTCTTCATATACATTTTCACATCTTTTTGTTTGTTGTCTCAATTGATGTTTATCATCCCATTCATGATGTGATCTAAGGCTATCATGTGTAGCTTGTCTCATTTGCTCATCAACAATGTCTTTAATATCGTCATCTTCACCATCTCCTCTCAAATGTGCTTCAAATTCTTCTTTTCTTTGTCTAGAATCAATTTTTTTTTCATCCATGAGGAGTTTCATCATATTCTTTCTTGTAAATGTTGTAACTCTAGCACAACCAGATACTTGCCCTATATAATGAGCAATGTATTGCTTCAATCTAGTAACACCACCCTTTATTACTTTTTGACAAAGTTGGCATGTGATGTTATTTCGATTTCCAACTACAGGTGTGCCAAAATGCCAACCAATGTCATCACTTAGAGCACCCTCCAATCTTCACGTAGGAAATTGTTCTCTTGGTGGTATTGTTTATATTTATAGTATTAGCACCTGTTTATAAAAATAAATAATAACAAATTATTTGATTAGAATATAGTAACTTTTTATGAAAATAAATAATAACAATGATAATTAAAGTCTTTCCATATAACTTTTTACATAACTAATTCACCATTTAATTAGTTCAAATTATCCAATTAATTTATCAAACAAAAAAATTACCCACTTAATTAGAAAGAGATCAAATTTAGCTTACCCAAATTAAGTTAAGCTCAAATTATCTAATTAATTTATCAAAATAAATTATAAGTAGATTCATGATTAGATTTAGCCTACTTAATTAGTCCACTTATCAAACATTAACATATATATATATATATATATATATATATATAAGATTATGTGATTGTATATACGGCCTTTTCGTAATTACAAATTAAGTCAAGCTCAAATTATCTAATTAATTTATAAAAAATTACCTACTTAATTAGGGATTAGAAATAGGCCACTTAATTAGTTCAAATTATCAAATTAATTTATCAAACAAAAAATTACCCACTTAATTAAAAAGAGATCAAATTTGGCCTACCCAAATTATGTCAAGCTCAAATTATCTAATAATTTACTAAAATAATTTATAAGTAGATTAGCGATTAGATTCAACCCACTTAATTAGTTTAAATCATCAAATTAATTTATCAAACTTAACCAACTTAATTAGCCCATTTATCAAACATTAGCTTATATATATATATATATATATATATATATAAGAGTACATGATTATATATAAGGCCTTTTGTTAATTACAAATTAAGTCAAGCTCAAATTACCCAATTAATTTATCAAAAAACTACCTACTTAATTCATGATTAGAATTAGTCCACTTAATTAGTTCAAATTATCCAATTAATTTATCAAAATGAATTATAAGTAGATTAGTGATTAGTAGAGCTGGGTAAACGGGTTGAGGCCCGCGGGCTGGCCCGTTTAACCCGCTTTCTTAAAGAGTTAGGACCAGTCTAATATCCAACTCACGAATATCCTGGATCGGTAAGGCCCGGGCCGTTTAACCCGCGGGTTAACAAAAAAAAATAATTCTATTTCACAAAAATACTCTCAATTAGTAGCTTAACATAAGTGTTTAACTTATCTAATATTTATGCTTAAGTAAAAACATCAAAAATTTTCAAAAAATAGTTCAAAAAACTCAACTAATGACATCATATTACACTTATATACACACTTTTTCAAATTTAAATTATTAAAAATTAAAAAAAAAAAAGATTTGCGGGTTAGCGGGTTGGCCCGTTAACCCGCGGACTTTGGCGGGCCGGGCCCGGGTTGAAAAAATTTCAACCCATCATTAAAACGGGCCAACCCGGTCCGGCCCGCATAAAGGAAAACCCGTGACGGGCCGGGCCGGGTTGGCCCGTTACCCAGCTCTAGTGATTAGATTCAGCCCACTTAATTAGTTTAAATCATCCAATTAATTTATCAAACCTATCCAACTTAATTAGCCCACTTATCAAACATTAGCCTAATAAATTAACCCATTTAAATACTAACTTAAGTGATTACCCTAATTTAATGACTAAATTTGGCTCATTCATGTCAAAAACTCCTTCGCCCTGCTTAACTTAATTCCCTAAAGTAGCCTCCTACTCTTAATCATAAACAGAGGAAGGAAGTAGCTGCAAAAAAACTAAATCAGTCAAATACTCAAATGGAAAAGAAATCTCAGTGCCAAGAAGAAGAAAAGGAGTTGGCTTACCACACCAGCGCACCTCACCGCACCGAAAAATGAGTTCGCAGCCTGTGATTTGTTCAGGTGTATCTGGCTCGACCGGAGGAGATGGTAGCAGTGGTGGCTCACCAGAAGATGATGAGGACGTCGGTGTGGTGGCGTAAGTGAAGGGGAAGAAAAGGGAAAGAAATAAAAGATGAGATCATAAGGTAAAATCCCTACCTTTCTCTTTGAAAATTTTACTTTTAAATTAAATCCACAACGGAATGACATTTTTACCTCATCACCATTCTGTTATGGCCGCAACCATGCAGGAAGTTTTTGTGATTTTTAATCACCCCGCAATTGCGGGGTGATGTGGTTGCGGGATTGTCCGCATCAGAAATATTGTGGCCACATCAAGTGATGCGGTCCACAATTTGAATCCCTGGTTTATGGCAAACATTTTAAGCAAAATGGTCTAGATCCACATTTGACATAGGATAGCTGTCAGAAAAATAATCTTCTAAAGGGATTACATCCAATCAATTTGAATGTAATTCTAAATCCGAAACAAAATCGAGGCATTTGGAAAGATAAAATAAATAATCTCATCCAAACTGATCCTCTTGCTCATCCAACAACCACTCTCATTTGGGCTAATTTTGGGCTGATAGTGTGTATTTGTATTAGATGTATAAACATATTATATTAAAAATTGATTATGTGTATAATCAATTTTCAAGAAAATCAATTATGAGAAAATTAATTTATATTTGAATATGTTAATTCATAATCGATTTTAAGATAAAGAGTATTATTTGGATTCTATAAAAAAATCACTTTTATGTATTAAATTACTAAAAAATATATGGAATAATTGAAAAAGTTATTTGGCTGAGGGAAAATAAGAATTTCTCTCCCAAAGCTTTTGAAATAATATGAAATCAAATAATCAAAAGCTCAAAATAAAAGCTTGCCTAGAAAAATTATTTGTAATTAATGAAAAAATAATCTTAACTTTTAATCAATTTTACACACTTTAAACAAACAAGATAAATTTTAAATAAAACAACTTTGAATTGAAAAAAAGCTGTTTTGGGAAAAAAATTAATCTTTTTCCAAACTTGCAGTGGCTTATTTTAGCTATATAATAATTTTTGAGACCTGGAGCTCAATTCCATAATGTCGCAACCGTCCCGAAGGGCGTCGCGATGGGAGAAGGCAACTAAAATTTAATTGTTTGGGAGTCGCCACCAACCGATTCTTTCATAAAAAATGGAATGGTGCGATTAGACACCTTAAAAAAATGGTCTACGTTTAAGAGTTTAGGTTCGGAGGTTGATTACGGGTAAGGAAGGTGTTAACACCCTACACCGTCCATTCTAAGAATGGTTACCTATTTAATCTAGTGTTATCTTGCTAAAATTAAATTAGTCCTTTATTATCTAAAAAAATGTTATTTATTCTATTTTGACATGTCCCATTTTGTCGGCATATTATCAAAAATGACAAATGACTAAGACAGAGAATGAGTGGTTAAATAGCCATTATTGTATAAAACAAATGTAAGCCCACAACATGTTATGTGAAGATGGTAAATTAAAAAATCATATTTTTAAGAAAATATTTCTAAATAAAATATAAGATTTTTAAATGATTTTTATAAAAGGAAATTTTTAGAAATGTCTGATTAAATGAAATTTTAATTTACCACTACCACAAAGTTAAGGTTATATTAATTTGTTCGCATTCGTTTTTTATTTTAAAATATTTTATTTAATTAATTGTGAAAATTAGACCCCGCCAGCGCTCCTGGAAAAATCTAATATTAATAGCCTCAAGAATATTGAGAAGAATTTAGTTGATCGTCTCTTCGATCCTCTCCCAAATTTTTCGTCGTCTGCAAAATTTAAGGGTTTATATGATATTTGACTAGAGTGATAAGCATACGATTATGGCAAGAAATTAATGTGTGAAAGGAGATATTTATATTGAAGATCACCTAAAGCCCCGCTAGCCCTTCTGGCAAAACTAAAGGGATATTCCTCACCTCTAAAAAGTCAAAACTTCGTCATCACTTTGGCTAATTTTGATTATTCCTTCGTCGGATATCTTAAATTTATTTTGAATGACAATTAAATTGCTGGTATGACAAATAATATATAAAAAAATATATTTATTAGAGATCACCTAAAGCCCCGCCAGAGCTTCTGGCAAAACTAAAGGGATATTCTTCACCTCTAGAAAGTCAAAACTTAGCCATCACTTTGACTAATTTTGATTATTCTTTTATCGGATATCTTAAATCCATGTATAATGGGAAAGTCAAGCATACAAAACAATTATAAAAACATTAAATAAATAAGAAGAAGAGAAAATGATAACCGGTAACTTTAATTCCAAAACCAAACTTTTTACACCCAACTTAAATTAGTCTTGTGCAATTTATCATTTGGATAATCCACCATTATAGGTTTCAATTAATTTAATGTCATGAAAAAGAAAACAAAATGTCATGCATAACGAGAAAGATAAGCTGCACAAAAGATTGAATGAGATATTCCTATATATGCATACATGATAAAAAGTGTGCCGACATACGTATCACATAAGAATAAGAAGAAAAACCAATATAAACATAATAATAATAATATAGAAAGGAGACCATGTGGAGCATAAGAGTTCACGTGTCCACACAAGGATGAGTAATAAAAGAAATGACGAAACTCCATGTGTTAGTCAGCTTCAGCGGGAGTTCTGTTTGAGATTACTTATTATTTAAAAGAAAACAAAATTAAAAGGAGACCATCATGAGGAGTAAAAAATGGCACAGGAAGGGTGAGAAGCTTTTTCTCATTTTTGCAGTCAAAGAATGCAGAGCTCGGGTAGAGAAATGTGGCTATATTTCTTTAAGCCCAACAAAAATCTAAATTTCTATCTGCGAAGTCGAAGCGGAACGAATAAGGGTATAGCCCCCTCTCTTATGCAATTTTTTCTGGGTTATATAGGGAGAAGCATGGGAATGGAGTGGCTCATCACAGTGGCAATGGTGCCCCCCTTGATTCTATTTTTTGTTCCAGTTTAGCCTTCACCAAGTTAAAAGATGAACAATAATGGTAAATAAAAGGAAAAGCAAAGCATAATAAAAAGAGAGGTGAGCATTATACCTGAGGACGTGATGATCAAGGATCTGACAAGGGAAGAAGTGGGATCTGAGGTGATTTTCCTGCGCAAGTGTCCCTCCTTTCTCAACCAAATGACCACCGTCCATTTTTCTTTCTTGCAGAGCCTTTTATAGCTTGATAGGTAGGGATTTTTGCTCTCAATCAAAATTAATTCTCCCGTTGAAGGCTCCCCTATATCTGAGTATTTTTCTCCTTTAATCTCGATTTTTTTCTTTTATCAAATACAAACCGAAATTTGTGGGCAATGGTGATTAGTGGTCGTGATCTGTGTGTGATCCGCGACTTCCCCATAATCATGAGATCGTCTCCTACTGATTTTATGCGAAAATTAAGAGATTCTTTCCTAATAATCTTGATTGATATTGGCACCACAAATTCAGAAATTTCCTCTTAATATTTTCAACGTTCACTTTGTCCTAAAAAAAAGACCTTGACGACATTGAGTAGTGCTAAAATCAAGGGATTATCTCCTCATGTTTATTGTTCAAACCAGTACGCGGGAGGAAAAAGAAAAAAAAAGGAGTAAAAGAAATATTATTATCAGGAGAAAATAAAAGGGAAATCTTACATGAAATTGGTTTGGGCTTGAAAGTGAATGTTTTTCCTAAGTTATTGATATTGGACTCCCAATTGTGTTATACAACCCAAAAAAAACTCCTGAACAAATTTGGGTATCAATATATAACATTTAAAGAACAACAAATTATTTGTGCACTTCAACTAAACAATATAAACTTTCTGACTCAAAAAATGATGCAAGAACTTTATCCCTATCTAAAAACGGTCAAGAAGATTAATTGTGTTAATTTTTGCTGATGCTTATAAGCTTGTTGACTGTCACGTGTTAAAATTAAATTGTTTCTTGATTAATGTAAAAAAAAACGAAAAGCAAAAATTGACTTGCAGCATATGTGGATTAATGTGTGGCTGTTCTATGCCTTGCTGTTGGTGATAAGAAGTGTTCATCTACAGTGAAAATTCTTACTGACATTCTCAAGGATGACAGTTCTAACTCAGTAGTTTTTTTCTCCAGTACCTCTACTACAGTGATGCCTTATACAGGTTTAGCTTGCTCCCATTTAATCCAGTTGAACTGAAGATACAGATTTCGTGCTTCTTCACCTTGCAAACAAGGCTCCTGCAATTCCCAAGCCTAGAATTCAGGGTCTTTTCTTCAAAAAAAAATTTTGGATGACAGCAATTCTGGTATCTCTCTTCATATAAATTTTTAAGATAGTTTTAAAATTTTGTTATTTTTCGTTGGATTGGCTATTATTGCAATGTGTTTGTGCTTAGTCTGATTCAACAAACTCAGGATAAGAGAACACTTATTATTGTTGGCCTATGTTTCTTTGTGGATGCACAGTTACTATGCAAGCACAACGCAATAATGCAATTTGAAGACAATTGGTGGAGAACTACGAGTTTCAAAATATATATTTCTTTATGGTTTGGTTAGAATACTGAACTCAATGTGGGAGGTTCTTCAATGAAAAACTTTTTTTTCTTTCATTTTGATGTTTCTAAGAGAGAAATTATTATTTTTCTTTTTTATTATGAAAACTGCCTTTCTAAACTGCAAATTAAAAAATAATTAAAAACTTATTGTGAAGCCGTTTTAGTGCAGGGTGATTTCTAAGTAGTTCTCATATAAGTACATTTTCATACATAAAAATAAATGTGTCGTATTTTGGTAAATAAAATAAAAGTAATATTCATATAAAAAATAAACTACTTAATTAGATTATACAATATGTGATCCTCGGCAACGGCTAATGAAGATGAATTGGTATTTATGTTTGAAGTTTGAAAATAATCACATGTGAAAATAATTAAAATACTTTACAAGTTTTTGTTGTTAAGCTTTCCTTTAGTTGATATTAATATCTTCTATTTATTTCATGGGAATGTTTGTTGATCTTTAACGACTTTATATTTGCAAATTTCAATATTTATGGACATTCTTTTATCAATTTTGACTGCAGCTGATGGAATGCATTATATATGTATAATATAGTATACACATTCTTTAATAAAAAAAAATTAACTTCTGCTTATTATATTAAACATTATAAGAAGTTATTATTCTTTCAATTTCAATCTCTTATTCATAATCTTAACCTCATCGTATAAATATAGATTTCTAAACAAATAAATATATATTCAGATGATTATGAAGTCATACACAAAATATCAATATTAACTATACGTGAGAAGCTCGTGCAAAACGTGGGGATTCAACAGGCTGCATGACAACTGGAATCAATTAAAAAAATCATTGAGAATAACTACAAAAAGTGATACATCACCAGTTTCAATATATCTATTTCTTTATGGTTTAGTTAGAATACCGTACCCAATATGGGAGGTCCCTCAATGAAAAACTTTTTGTTTCTTTCATTTTGATGTTACGAAGAGGGAAATTATTATTTTTCTTTTTTATTATGCAAACCGTCTTTCTAAACTGCAAATTAAAAAAAAAATACAAAACTTGTTGTAAAGCCGTTTTAGTGCAGGGTGATTTCTAAGTAGTTCTCATAGAAGTACATTTCCATACATAAAAACAAATGTGCTGTATTTTGGGAAATAAAATAAAAGTAATATTCATATAAAAAATAAACTACTTAGATTATACAATACGTGATCCTCGGCAACGGCTAATGAGGATGAATTGGTATTTATCTTTGAAGTTTAAAAATAATCACATGTGAAAATAATCAAAATACTTTACAAAATTTTGTTGTTAAGCTTTCCTTTGGTTAATATTAATATCTTCTATTTATTTGATGGGAATGTTTGTTGATCTTTAACCACTTTATATATGCAAATTTCAATATTTATGGACATTCTTTTATCATTTCTGATTGCAGCTGATAGAATGCATTATATATGTATAATATAGTATACACATTCTTTAGTAAAAAAAAATAACTTCTGCTTATTGTATTAAACATTATAAGAAGTTATTATTCTTTCAATTTCAATCTCTTATTCATAATCTTAACCTCATCGTATAAATATAGATTTCTAAACAAATAAATATGTATTCAGATGATTATAAAGTCATATACAAAATATCAATATTAACTATACGCGAGAAGCTCGTGCAAAAAGTGGGGATTCAACAGGCAGGACCACTGGAATCAATTAAAAAAATCATTGCGAATAACTACAAAAAGGGATACATCCCACATGCAACAAAATAATAGACATTTGACGAAGAAGCCACTTCAAAAGAGTGTCGGGACCAACAGAAGATAATAATTTATTACAATTTAGGAATCTTTTATGCCTAAATCAATAAAAGAACAACACGTGGATAATATATATCGAAAGAAATAAAAAATCTATCATATCTCTTACTTAAGAAAAACGGGCAATAAACTTCAACAACATTAAAATTCAAGTTGTATAATCGAGCAGGGACCAGAAAGATAATTTCGTTATCATGAATCAGTAGGTGACTCATCTTGTTTTGGATTATTTGTTTTCAAGTTACTACGTCGATGATTCGGGATCAGGTTGGATGTGGATCACCTAAATCTATTTAAAATCAAACCTGTTTATTACGACAAGCCAAAGCTCATACAAAATCCATCAAACTACATATATCTGCCTTTTATGGGTTAGATTTTCTTTTCGGATATTTAGTTTTCCCCATGTTTCTGAAATTGAATCGGATGAGCTGCGCTGAATTGAGAATTAGTTACTTTATCGATTCGATCAACTCAATAAAATTGTCAAACATGAAAATTGGTCAAAAATTAATAAATTGATTAGTCCGATCCAATTTGATTCAATTGTTATTTTTTTTAATTTTTACTAATTCATATGACGTTATTTTAATTTCAAAATTAAATATAAGTCAATTCAAAAGGAATTTTATATGAAATACTTAAATTTAAATTGTATTGAAACTTGAAAATTAAATGTATAATTGATTATATATCTCTTTGAATTGAAATTAAAAATTTTTTAAACAAAAATAAATTATAATACTGAATGTTTTAAATTCTAAAAAAATATGCTATAATAATTTTTATTTATTTATTTATTTATAATCTAATTTCACTTCGGTTCAATTACCATTAAATTATTAAACTTTGAAACAATTTCTTGGCAAGTTGAATAACTACTTCAGTTTTCAAAACCTTGATTTTTTGGATATCACACTCACACTTGTCAAATAGCCAAATAGCCAAACTGACCACGGAATGCTAGATATTGCAATTTTGACAGTACTAACATAAAATGTGATTCTCACAAGGGCTCGAATCCTGTTTGGGCCTGCTACAAAGTTCTCATATGGGACCAATAGTTCCTCTCCTGTTCTTGGGGCTGGCAATGAGCCGAGTTAGGCCTGGCTCAAGCTCAGCTCGATGACAATATGTTTGGCTCGGGCTCGAGCTCAATAAGAAAACGAGCTCATTTCTAGGCTCGAACTCGGCTCACTATGAGCTCACAAGCAGCTCAAGCTTGGTGAGCCAAGCTCAAAATCTATATCAACACACCATCATTTAACTTAAAACATTAAAATCAACCATAACAGTAAAATGTATACTCACAAGTTCCAACCAAACAACCTCAACTATCTTCAAACATAAATTAAACAACCACCATAATTTTAGAAAATTATGACTAATAGGTTCCTAACAAAGTTCAATTTACCAGAACCATTTCATTACTTACAAAAAAATTATATTAAAACTTTTTGTTTTATATATATATATATATATATCGAGTTGGCTCACGAGCTCATGAGTCGAATATATGAAAGCTCAAGTTCAGCTCATTTACTAAACGAGTCAAAATTGTTAGCTCAAGCTTAACTCATTAGCTCATGAGCCTAGCTTATTGAGCTATTAATGAACCAAGCCGTGATTAACTCACGAGCCAGCTCGACTCATTGCCAGCCCTACCTGTTACAGGAGAGGTGTTATAGGAGAAAAAAAAGATAACAATAAATTACATTTTAAATATTAAAAAATAATTATCTTTTTCTCTCTTCCACATAACTTATATCAGGAGAGGATACAAATCCAATATCAGGTTACCATAATGACAAAATTGATATCAGATTTTAAAATTCCGAGACCATGTAAGGATTTGGTCCCACACCGTTTCCTGTGTAATGACTACTCCCTCATGAAACCCGGACTCCCCACTTCCCAGTTTAGTAGAGACAAAAACATTGCCTATAAATTGCAGCATGCAAGAAGGAACTAATGCAACACAAAGCTCATAACACAACTGCAGCTGGTTCTTTCTAACTACTGAATCAAACAATGGCTTATCTTAGGCTGGCTCCTTTGGCTGTCTTCTTGCTTGCCACATCCTGTCTGTAGCCTTCTATTCATCTTTCTCACAATTTCTAATTAAGTATTTTAGTACTCATGAGAAAATACTCATACATTGCATTGGACTTTGGAATGCATGCATGTCATGATTTATATATATATATATATATATATATATATATATATATATATATATATATATCTGTGTGTGTATCTGTTCTAACTTTGGCATGATTACCATTTGCAGTAATGTTCCCGATGAAGAAGGTAGAAGCAGCAGATTGTTCGGGTGCTTGTTCGCCATTTGAGATGCCACCATGCCGCTCTACCGACTGTCGCTGTATCCCCATTGTACTAGTTGCGGGTTTCTGTATATATCCAATTGGAACTGCATCTGTTATGAAGATAGTCGAGCAACATCCTAACTTATGTGAGTCTCATGATGACTGCATGAAGAAGGGAAGTGGGAACTTCTGCGCTCCTTATTCTAATCCTTATATCGATTATGGCTGGTGTTTTAACTCTAAATCTGAGGCAAAAGACTTCATGAATATGCCTGTGACAATTGCTGGCTCTAACTCTAAAGCAAAAGGCTTCTTGAAGATGCCTGTGGCAATTGCCAATTAATATTGATATGTCCAAGAAAAATCGACCATGCATGATGCATCTAGTACTCTAAATAAAATTGCTCCAACTGTCTTCGTTTCCAACTCAGTTGGATTTCGTAGATATCCAGCATTAAATAAATAATGCATGTGTGTGTGGGCACGGTACTGTGTTGTAGTTACTTTGCAAGTAATGCTACGACTCTATGTATGCTTTTGTGGATATGAATAAATGAATAATAATATTAGCATATTTCTTTGTTGAAAATAGATAAAGAGAAACAAATAGTTACCGAGTAATATTTGTTTTTCTTTGTAATATTTCTTTCATTATGATGCTCTGCTATGAATATCCATAGTTTCCCACGTTGACCAAAAATTTCTTGGGATGATTGTACCATGTGTGAAATTTAGGGACCTAGAAGAGGTTAATTCTGTTTCTTGAATAGATTTAATTTTAATCAACTGTTAGTTCAAAGTCATCAACACATTATTAAAAAAGTTAGATTTACTAGATAGTTGTTGTGATAATTAAATTTTTTTTAATGATTTGACAATACATTATTGAATGACAGTATAAAGTAACTTTATATTAATAGTGGATTAAAATTAAACTTCAATTGTGTGATATTAGTATACTTTTAATTAGGTTCTTACCAAATTGCATCTTAAACGGTAAAATGGTTAATCCAAGCCCAATAACTACTATCTTAAGTTTTCTTCCATTCTGGTGATTTACATCTCTACATACGAATTTTTGTGATGCAACATGCATCATTAATTATTTTTAGTAAGCTTCTGTCGTTAAGGCTGTATAGCATATCACCTTTTTGTTCTAGGGTGTTTAATTCCTTTTTTGTTCAAGGGTGAGGCTATTACCATGGTGACGAGCTTGAATCTAAAGTTATTTTTTCTTGAAATATAATGCAATATTTAAGATTTTACCCATTTTTCAATTAAAAAAAGTAAAGCATATCCAAAGTATCCAATTGAAATTTTGAAATGGCCATGCTTAGACTATTATAAAAATCATAAGGATTGGCCCAAACTATTCTAGGATACTAGTGAGTTTTTTTTTATTTCTATAGATTATCAATACATAATTAAAAATCAGCTCTCAACTTTGACGAAATGGTGTCAATTAATGTCTAGTAGAGAATTCAATTACTTGACAAAAAAAAAAAAAACAAAGTTTTCCTGACACTCCAGCTAGCTTTTCATCAATAGCAGCAGCTACTAAATCTCTCTCCTGTGATTAATAAAAGAATTCAAACTTAGATTTTCAACCTATCTATACGATAGCCCCATTCTTAAAAAAAAAGGTTTAAACTTTTATATATTGGGATGGATGGGAAAGATGTGAGAGGAAAGATGATGCCTTGTAGTAGCAGGAGGGACTGAGATAGTGAAGTAGTGTATCATATATTAAAAAAGAAAAAAAAAGTTAGACCTCTGAAAAATTCAGGGGAACAACCTCCCTACACAACCAACTTAATGGATTAGGATGGATCAAACTATAGCAAGAAATAAGCTTGTATGACAATACTCCAACGAGGCTGAATGAGCCGTAAGCAGCAAATATCAAAAGAGGAGAAAAAAAATATCATAATTAGTATAATAGAACCCACGGATTATGTTTAGACACTGTAATGCAAAAACCTTGAACTCAAGTATCCTATTGTGAGGAGTGAGCGCATTAGAACTTTAGGGACTTGACATCAGAATAGGATGTGGTGTGTTAGCTGTAGCAAACAGTAATACTTAAGGTTAGAAAGAGCAGCTCAGTTTTATGATCTGATTTTCATCATCCGATAAATCAATGAGTGTGTTGGATCCATATTTGGTTACTTAATTCTTCTCATAGCAAATTGAAGATACTCAGGAATTGTCAACAGCAAGTCTAATCACATGTAGTCAGTAGTACATAAGGATGCATAACAATGGAGAGTGGATAAAATTGTATTAATCTCAACATATGATTCTAGATGGCAAATGCTATATAACTGGAACGAATAAAGCAACAACTCAATCCAACAAATATTTAGAGATTATTAATTTGATCAATTCAAGTACCTCTAAAACAAAAGTGTCAACATGATGTGTAAATCACAATTTGGCCAGATTATATACATTTCGTCATCCTGCTAAGCAAGATTTTCATGAAATGGCTAATCATTTTTTTATTGTCTCCAAGTAGGGAAAAATATAACTATATAAGACAATACTATAATTTTATGACATAACATTGATTAGGTATAGAAATTAATGAGAGTTGCATCCTGCTGTATTAATCATGTGGAATTTTTTACTTTAAAAAAATCATAATTATATTGTTGAAAATAACAACTCATCAGCAAAATAAGAAACCTCAGTTAACCTTTCCTGTCATTGGCAATGTAGCAACACCAAGTAGGTTCTCCCTAAAAAAACAGAGACTTGCGTACATTATTCATAGCCATGTTGAGTTGTAACAACATTGGTTGAATCTTCTGCGAGGGCCGACTACACCGTAAAGCCACTCAAGCAAGGGCTTGAGATGTTCAAAATTTTATGTCTCATAATTTAATAATATTATATTTATAATTTATATAATTATCTTTATTTAAATAAATTAAAGTCCCTAATTTTTCTAACTTAATACCTAATAAATTTCATTTTTTCTAATTTATATTAATTAGTCAATTATAACATAATCACTTTACCACAATCCCTATTTTTTTCTTATTTTTCTTCTTATTTTATTTATTTTAAACTGCCCTTTAAGTAATTTACCAGCCACTTATCTTTATTTCTTATCTTTCCAACACAGTAATGTTCAATTTAGTTTCCTTATAAAACAAAGTTTTTTTTAATTTTTTTTATCTTGTTCACTATTATTTTCTTGGTTATTGCCAGCAACAAATACTAATCTTTAGTTTAATAGTAAAATTTTTCTTATTTGCCAAACGAGAATACTTGAAAGAGTTGAGACTATTTGTAGAGACTTTTGCTTTCTCATACAAGCTACCCAAATATTGTGTTCATCTTCTTTTACCTCGTTGATAAACACTATTCACACACATTATTAATCCCTCATATTTAGTATCTTACCTCCTTTTTGTGTTTAAATTGATTGAATTTGGCACATTTTATCAGTTAGGGTTTCAATTGGGCTTAATTGAAAATTGTCAGCATTTCGTGAATTTTTACACTATCTTTATATTTTAGGAATATCTTGAGTTCTAGATATCTAAAAAATATGAATTTTACCTTGTAGGAAAGATAAGATGTAGATATACAACTTTGATGAGATATCAAGAGCTAATATGGATGTCTATTGGGCCATAATGGGCTTGGAAGTCAGAGCAAGGATGCTGTCGCTGGAATCCGACCCACGTGCAATAATTAGGTCATATCTTGGGCTGGACATATCCAATGAAGCTGAAACCAGTGCCAAATGAAACCTAAAATGCAAGGATACAACTCTCATGAAGACCATTTTCCTAAACTACGGCGTTTTGATGGCATGCTGATCACGTGAAGTCGGAAGACGTTTCAGTTTATCTTCTTAGACTAATTTGGGCATAACTCTCTCATTTTTAGCCCAAATTAGGCAAATATGATGGCCACTTAAAGCTTAGAGGTACTAGATTATTCCTAATCTAATAGAATTATTGTAAATTGTAGTTTAGGATTCTCTATATAAAGGGGAAGGAGGAACACGAAATGAGAATTCATTTTCCCTCACTTTTTGGTTTTTGAATTGTTCTCTTCATCTTCTTCTTCTCTCCCTTCTCTCTAGATTCTCTCTCTACATTTGAGCCTCCTTCCTTTCCATCAATGGAAGGCTCAGAACTCAGTAATCAATCTTAGGGATTGACATTGTTGATGTTTCATTTTGAGATTCTATTTTGATTAATCTAGATTCAATTGTTGTTCAAGTTTCTCTTCTTTTTTTGTTTAAATTTGAATTGAATGCTTAATTTGATTTAAATGTTCATGTAATAATTTCTTAATTATCACATGCTTAAGAAGAATTACAAGAGAATAACAATGTATTGGAGCGTTTTGATACATTGTTTAGCTTTGCTGAATTCTGATTATTAGGTTGATTTAGGCTTAGATGAGTGTTTAATTCGTCTAACCTCAATTGATGAAACTCTGGATGCTTAATCCAGTAGAGAATTTTTGGATTACTTTGAGGCGTCCTAATGTAATCCAAGGCCAAGAACTCGGTTATCAATTGAATGAATTGTTAGAAATCAATGATGAATGAAATACAAGAATAGTCAATTTTGTGTAGTTTTCACCTTGTGGTGTTCTTGTATTTTTTAAAAATATCTAGATAGGTTTTATGTAATTGTTTTGTGTAATTTTTACACTTTTGTTTGTGTTTTTGTGTCTTGAGTTCATTTGAGCTATGCTAGTACTAATTAGTGTATGACTAGGTCTTCCAATCCCTATAACATACTTGACTTTGATCCTAAGATTGAGAGAACCTTGCACACACTTGATAGGGCTCGTAAGCTTAATGAAAGAATTTCATCTTTAGTATATATTGATACTTGTAGTAAGCCTGATCTTGTTGAGCATCATTCTGATTTTATAGCTCATTGTTCTGGATCTGTTGAGCATAATTCCGAATCTGTTTCTCAGAGTTCTGCATCTTGTGATTAGTATTTTGATTGTTCTAATATGGCTGATAACAAGAATAATAGAACCCTTAAGGAATTGGTTGCTCCTGATGTGAACTACCAACCTTTATGTATTTAATATCCTGATTTAAATGCTGATTTTGAACTAAAATCTGGTTTGATACACTTGTTGCCAAAGTTCCATGGACTTGCAAGTGAGGATCCTCACAAGCATTTCAAGGAGTTTCATGTGGTGTGTTCCACCATGAAACCTCAAGGCATTCCTGAAGAACACATCAAGTTGAAGGCCTTTCCATTTTCATTAGATGGAACAACCAAGGACTAGTTATACTATTGCAACCAGCTACCATAATGTGTTGGAATGACATGAAGCGATTGTTTTTAGAGAAGTTCTTTCTTACCTCAAGAGCAGCTGCTATTAGGAAGATATTAGGCAAATCAGTGGTGGGATACTTCATGAATACTGGGAAAGGTTCAAGAAGCTTTGTTCAAGTTGTACTCATCATCAAATCAGTGATTAATTATTGATCCAATACTTGTTGAACCAAAGACAGCTTTTACTTTCCTAACTGTTCAATAAAATTGAACCCCTTAAAATTATGAAGATAACAACAACATTAAATTAAAATGAAACAAATAAGCTTTGAACGAACTTATACTTTTACGAAGTTGTATATGTTCTGGACAAAGGAACAACTCTATTTTAAGTTCTTATTTAAGTCGTACGTCCAATATGTTATATTATATTATATTATATTGGATCGTCCATTGTTTGCCTCTGTTGTTTGTCTCTGTTGTTTCTTTCTTAAACAACTTCATCCAAAGCATTTCAAAAAGACAAGCAAAATAAAGTGCATTAATTGCTAATGGGACCTCTGACAAAAGCGTCTTTCAAGATATCAATTATGTACGCTGGATCTGACACTCCTAACAACTACAAAGATTAGCAAATAAGGAGCTTTCTGTGTATTCAGAAAAGTCAGAACTAAGATATTATATTCCTCGCTAGTGTTGATAACTAAAGCCATTTTTCAGAAGAAGATCAGCACGTTATCAGTTCAACACATTTAATGCTACTAAGAACAGTAATAAATAATTCCATTGGATGAAGAAGCTTACGAAGACCATTTCAAGTGCACACTACCTATAAATACAAGTGTCTTCGAAGAAGAAACAATGAATCAAGAATATCAATACAACAAGAGAATTTTTCAAAGCTTTCCTTAGTGTTAATATCTTTACTCTTGTAAGAGAATTATACTTGAGCGCATTGCTTTTATCCTCACTTGTTGTGAATTAAACTCAAGTGTTTAACAAAGCTCCTTTTTCACTTTTTCTATTTAAGCCTGAAGAGGCTGTGTATAAAAGAATACTTGTTGGTAAGAACCTGAAGAGGTTTCTGAATACTTGTTGTAGCCTGAAGAGGCTTTGAGAAGAATACTTGTAAACTTTATGAAGTTTGGTGGAAATCCCTTCAGGTCGAAGGGATAGGACGTAGCTTCCAGGTTGTGAGAGTGAACCAGTATAAATCTATGGTGTAAGCTTTTCTTTTCTCTCTGTGTTATTTCTTTTATTTACTAACATCTGGGGATTGATATTATCTTTGATAACCAAAATTTTATAAAAAGATAAAGTTTTAAACTATCGTCCAATAACTTTAGAAAAACTCTCTTTGCATCCAACGGACTGTGAAGAGATTACGTTTCGTCCATTCTTACTTACTTTACTGCAAAGTTTTCTTTCGAAAGATTGTTTTAGAAAACATTTTCCAAAAAGGTTAAGAAACACAATTCAACCCCCTTCTTGTGTTTCAACTAGTTATTTCAATTGGAATCAGAGCTCAGCCTCTTGGGTTGAGCATTTAACAGTTCAAAGAACCATAAATGGAAAACGAAGGACAGGTAGTGAATAGACCACCTCTATTCAATGGAAACGACTATGGCTATTGGAAGAAAAGAATGATTGCATTCTTTGATGCACAGAATATGGACATTTGGGACTTAGTCCAAAATGGCTATCAAGTGCTCACCAATGCAGAAGGACAAGAACTCCCTCAACCACAATGAAAGGAGGGACAGTGGACCAGGCACTAGCTAAACTCAAAAGCAAAATAGTATCTTATGTGTGCCATCACCAGATCTGAACATGACAAGGTTCATAATTGTGAAATAACAAAGGAAATATGGGACACTCTAGCCTTGACCCATGAAGGTTCCACTCAAGTAAAAAATAATCATGCTAGTTCATTAGTATCAGCTCTTCAAAATGGGAGAGCATGAGAACATTGATCAAATGTTTGGACGATTCCAAACAATCATCAATAATCTGAGATCTTTGGGAAAAATATATGATAATCAAGATCATATAAGAAAAATTCTAAGAAGTCTTCCCAGGCAATGGAGGCCCAAGGTCACAGCTATACAAGAAGCAAAAAATCTTGCTTCCCTCTTGATCAATCATTTTGAGACACGTATGTTAGCTTTGTACTAGACTTTATTAGATGTTTATTGTGCCCAAAATTAGTATTTTAGTAGAATTTAATGTTGTTGGGCCTCATTGGGCTTTAATGCAAATTGTGAATAATTCTTGGATTTTGATGCATTTTGACCTTTCCTCCTTGGTTAGGCCATGACTTGGGACTCGGTGATCCATTTGAGGTGATCTTGGTGTCTATGGAAAGCTAAGACAAGACTCTACAAGTTTCATGAAGAACTCAAGAGTTGGATCATATTTCTAAGGGTTCCAAATAACACTGCAGGTCAAAGTGGGTCTGATGTCACTGGAATCTGAGCAGTGTGCACAAAATGGACCATATTGTGGGCTATAGGCCTCCTTTTGAGCTGAAACTGGTGCCATTGGAAAGATAACACACATATCGCCAACTTCGCTAGAGACCATTTAGTCAATAGATACCGTTTTAGGCATGATTATGAAGCTACAAGTTGGTTTGAATTTGGAAACACGTTCTACCAATGTGACTTGAGGTAGGTGCAGTGTTTTTGGAATATTTGGAGTTGTAAAAGTCCTTTTGGCATGAAACTAACACCAAAATTTCAAGGAGACAATTGTCTACAACTGTCATGAAGACCTCCAAGCCAAAATACATCGTTTAGGGCATAAAAATCAAGCTGGAAGTCGGAGAAGAGTTGCTAACTAGAAGCCACTAACTATGCACCAACCCACCAACCATGCATCAACCCACCAACCAGTGTAACGATTTAGTTGTTTATGTTGTGTAATGCATATGCTGAGATTGCTGCCTTTTTTAGACATGATGAATCTTTTTCAACAGATTATGTAGCAATTCAATTTGCAGAAGTAGTGAAGCCAACAAAATTGGAGTCCATTGTGGCTAAGAACCTCCTTACTGATGAGGAGGAGAGGTTGCTACCCATTTTGAGGGAGAATCTGAGAGCCTGCACACTTGCAGACATTCCTAGCATTAGCCCTTCCATATGTATGCGTAGGATTTTACTTAAAGATGGAGCTAAACCAGTAAAGCAACCCCGGAGGATATTGAACCCTTTGATTCTGGATGTGGTGATCCATTACACCAGCTATGGTGTGGCTACTGGGATTTTGTTGCTTCTACTATCCATAGGGAGTATTCTTTCCACACTTTTATTTCACTATTTTGGTTGTTGTTTTCTTTTTGTTTTAACTGTTTTGTTATTATTTTCAACACTATTTCTATTTTTATTGTACTGTTACAATTTATTTTATTTTATTTTATTTTTTTCTACTTGCTGTTTTAATTCTCTGTCTGCTATTTTTTATTTTTGTGTTTTTGTTGTTTGTGTTGTCTGTTTCTGCTTCTGTTTTGCTGTAATGCTAATGTTTCTCTTTTATTACTTTTCTTCTATTTCTGTTTCTATTTTCTGTTTTGTTTGTTGTTTTTATGTTCTGTTTTCTATAAAAAAAATTTGTTTTGAAAAAATATATATTTAATTTCAAACCACATTTAAGGTCAATGGTTAGAGATTGAATCATTATTGGGGAGGACCCATCGATCGTGAAAACTCTTCAATCACGCTGGTTGAAGACGTTAAAAGTAATGCTTCTTGGGAGGCAACCCAAGTTTTCTAACTCTGTCATCTTTCCAACCTTGACTTTTTTGAATTCACAGGAATCTAGACAAAAAATCGGTGCCAAGCAATAAAATCTATCAAAGTTTGATTTTTCTATACTAATTTTGTTTTTTCCATTGACAGATTATTCTTTTCACCGGTTAAATGGCGGATAACGGTACTTAGTGGAATTTTTTTTGGTCCCTTCAGTTACCCATAAACACTTAAATCTGTATAAAATTTTACTAATTTTTCCCTTCTTCTTTCTTTCTTTCAAAATGGATAATCGGCTTGTTAACCTTCACAAGCGATTCCCTTCTCTCCTTCAAGATGCTTTAACTAACATTTATTGTGCAAGGTTTAAGAGATTAAGGATGCTTATGCACAAAGTAATCCCTGCAGATATCCGTTGGTTAACAGGTGAATTTTCTGACGCTCTTGTTTCATATATACCAAGAAAAGAAGAGCATAAAGGTTACGGGTCTGCTATAAATGTGCAAGATGGATCTGTAACACAAAATACAGATCAATTGGAATGACGTTTATAAATTGAGTTGATAAAATTAACTTCATTAAGGATGACATGAGTAAGGAGCCTTTAGATAACATTCTATTAACTTTTGAGATGCATCCTAGTGGAGATGTGTAGAGAGTACTTCTCGATTTATGGTCAATATTCCAAGATGAACATGAGCGTTATAGTCTTGGGAATCTGACTCAAAAAGACCTTGTTTGCCAAATTTTAAGAAAATTGGATGGGAAGCTGACCATCAGCCCATAGAGAGCATTCAAGCCATTACTGGACGTAAAACCAGAGGAAAATGTGGGCCACAATCACATCTATTGTAAGTATTATTATTATTTTTTCTTTTTCTTCTTGTTCATAAAAAAATAAAAAAAATAATAAAAAAGTTTAGTTGTATTTTTTTAAATATGTGTTGCATATTTTCCAACTTCTTTTGACACATATAGATTAGTCTCTTATCCTTGTCATATAGCTATTATCATTTCTATGCTTATTTTTCAAACTTATTTGACACGCAGATCTACCCCTCCTTTATAGGTGTAATTATTTCCTTTGAGTTTTGATTCCTTTAAATATTGCACTTTGCTCTCTTCAGATCATTGATAAGGTGAGAGTACAAAAAAAAAAGAAAAAGAAAAAAAAAGATGGAAGTATCTTTAGTTCATCGGATCAAAAGTGTTTGTGTATTTTGTAGATCTAATCCTGGAAAGGATAAAGAGTTTGTAAATATTGCAAACCATCTTGGTCGAGAGCTAGCTGAGAGAGAAATTCATTTAGTTTATGGAGGATGTAGTTTTGGGTTAATGGGTTGTGTAGCAACTGCTGCACATTTAGGAGGTGGCAAAATCCTTGGTGCCATTCCCAGTCCTTTAGCTATCGACAAGCCCGCTAGAAAAACATTAGGAGATGAAGTAATGGTATTTTGCATGCACCAACGCATGAACATTATAATAGCAAATGTTGATGCCTTTATTGCCCTACCTAGTGGTTTTGGAACTTTGGAAGAGCTCTTCCAAATTAATCTTGGTCGCAGCAGAACTTTCACCAAAAACCCATAGGTATATTAAATGTTAATGGTTTTTATGACTGTTTGTTTTGTTTTCTTGGTCATGCTATGGAACAAAGGTTCATCTCCTAAGCGACATGTCAAATTCTTCTAACTGCTGCAACTCTTGAACAATTGCTAGATCAACTAAACGAATTTGTACTACAGCATAATCCAGCAATGGCTCTATTGAAAACAAGGCAGCAGCAGCAAAAAGTAAAAACTTGATTTGACTTTGTCCTTGTGAATTTTTGTTTTCTTTTATGGTTTTAATTTTTTGTAATTTTTCTTATTTCAGGCTCAATTTGCAGTATTCTGTTAAGATCTTCTACACTCTACCTATCTTTATTTTGACATTGGGGACAATGTCTTAAATTAGTTGGGGGAGGAATAGTTGACATTGCCATGTACATAGTTTTTTTTATAAACAAAAGAAAAATTAACCAGCTAATTTTTATTGTTACTAACTTATTAGAAGTATGATGGCAGAGTAAGGAGTAGTTTTGCTCTTGAGACGCATCTTAACTTGCATTTCATAGTAGGTCTTAAATCATTTTTGTTCTTGCATATTTTTTAAAAAAAAATTGATCTTTTCAATTGATTTTGATTCAAGCATGTGCTGAATCTGAGCTTAATTGATGATAAAAGTATGCGAAACAGTTTATAGTTGAAATATTTTCATGATATACATGTACATGACTGTGGATATTAGGAAGAAAGCATGGTTAAATTGAGTGAATGTTCCATACCTTCGTGAGTTTTGGTCATTTTCAAGTTTGATACTTACACTTGGTTTATTTTCTTTCATGAGTGATGTCAATTATGAATTTATTTTCTAGAACTTGCATTGAATCGATTTGAGATTACATTGGTCTGTATGTTGCATGAAAATGACAGCGGCATTTTTCTAGACTTAGCTGCTTTAGCCAAATAAGCCTACCTTGCATTTATCCCATTGTTAACCCCTTTGAGTCCACTTGCCCATTCTTTGTTCTTAGCTCATTATAAGCCTTGAGTGAAATACCATGTTTTACCTCACCTTAGGGAATAGGAGAGCATTGGTTTTCCTATTGGAGGAGCTCTTTTGCTTGCAATGATTTAAGTGTGGGGGAATTGGGTGATGATGCGAAATGTTTGGTAAACCAAAAAATAATAAAGCCAAAAGGTTGTAAAAAACAAAGAATAGAAAAAGGAAAGAATGTGTGAAGAGAATGTACATTTTAAGGTTTTGGGTAAATTTTTATGCTTTCTACTTGAGTTACTCCCCAATGCTCTTTTATTCTCTTTGGTTTTAACTGGCTATTATCCATATTGTTCTCTTCCTTCACCTTATAGCCCCATTAAAACCTTTTTGAAAGACCTCTTGATTCTTGCGATTTAGTTGATCTAAGTAGTGGAGAATTGATGTATATGCAAGCCTATGGTAAAATACTTTCATAATTTGATTAAGTTGAGTGCAAACAGTTAACCTAAACACCTTGTGTGATTTGAGTATCACTTGTAAGGAATTTTACTCAATTTGAACATGCCTATTTCTGATTAAAGCATGATTATGCTATACTTTTTTCTCAATTAGTTTGATTCAACTATTCTTTGTTAAGCATACTTGACTTATTAATTATGGTTTATATTTGATACAATGCTTGTATTTAAAAATTAGTTGAATTGATTAAATAAAGTATTACATGTTTGTGGGTATCATCCTGGTAAACCCTCATGACAAGAGGTTGTCGAGACCCCGTCAAATAATAAAATTTACCGGTTCGCAAACTAATTTGTAGTATAGAGCATGAACCGAATCGTCTCTCAAGGATCCAAAAAGAACAAATATATAATCAGATCAAGATAATTAAAATGGGGGGTTTTGTTGTTGATTAACAATATTGATAAATATACAAGACTCAAAGTTGAAAACAAATCTAAAGAAACAACCAATCCAAGGAAATTTACCGATCTTGAGTTTAACTCATCATTGATCACAAGGAATTCACTTAATTGCTAACCGTGTTCTTGGCCTTAGATCACATCAAGACACCTCAACATGATCCAAGAATCCTCTACTAGATAAGCATCTAGGATTTAATTAACCAAGGTTAGATAAAGTAAGCACCATCCAAACATAGATTAACTTAAGATCAAGAATTTAACCAAGCTAAACAATCCATCAAAAAGCTTTAATAAATTGTTTACTCTATGTGATCCTCTTGAATACATGATAATAAAGCTATTATCACATAAACATCCAAATCAAATTAAGCAATTCAATCTAGATCAAAATTAAAAGAGGAAGAAGAGAAACTTGAATAACAATTAAGCAATATGAACAAGCGAAACAAGATCTCCAAATTAAACAACAAGATGGCTAATCCCTTGGATTGATTATGAGAGCCTAGCCTTCTATGGATGGGAAGGAAGAACTCAGAAAAAAAAGAACAAAAACGAAATTATAAAGAAAATGAAGAAGAAGAGAAAGAAAACTCTCACAAATACTTAAACTTTCTTCAAACTTACTTCCAAATTGAATTCCTCTAATACAAAGAGGTTGGGTCTATTTATACTAATCCTAGAAGCCAATTTGTACATGTACATAATCTGAATACAAGCTATAAGAATATGAAAATTGTCAAAAATGGAAGCTTGATGCATGGTTGGTGGGTTGGTGCATGGTAGGTGGGTTGGTGTATGGTTGGTGGCTTTTAGTCAACAACTCTTATCCGACTTCTGGCTTCAAATTCATCACCTAGACGGTGCATTTTGGCTTGGATGTCTCCTGAAAGTTGTAGCCAATTGTCTCCTTGAAAACTCCAATTTGAATCATGTCATTTGGACTTTTAGAACTCCAGAAATGCCAAAAACACTGCACCTACCTCAAGTTAGGTTGGAAGAACGTGTTTCCAAATTCAGACCAACTTGTAGCTTCAGAAGCATGCCTAAAACGACATCTATTGACAAAATGGTCTGCAGTAAAGTTGGAGATATGGGTCTTATCTTTCAAATGACCAAGTTTCAGCTCAAGAGGTGGCCTATAACCCACTATATAGTCCAATATGTGCATACTGCCCAGATGGTTCCGTGACAGCAAACTCACTCTGTATTGCATGGCTATTTTGGGCCCTTAGAAGTCCGATCCAGCTCTTGAGTTCTCATGAAACTTGTAGATCCTTGTCTTAGCTTTCTAAAGACACCAAGATCACCTCAATTGGATCACTGAGTCCCAAGTTATGGCCTAACCAAGGAAGAAAGGTCGAAATGCATCAAAATCCGAAAATTATCCAATATTTACATTAAAACCCAATGAAGCCCAACAACATTAAACTCATCTAAAATACTAATATTGGGCACAATAAACATCTAATGAAGCCTAATACAAAGCTAACATAAGTGTCTCAAATTGATTGATCACCTCACGACACTATAACTCGTCCACTAGGGACACCTAGGGATTTAAAGGTTTGTGGCACATGCTAAGTGCCATCTTGTTTTCCTACGAAAGTGGATTAGATTTGGTATAATTAGTTTCTATGCTTTTAGTTTAATATTAGAGTGTCTCTTGCTTTTCCTTAGTTTTGGTTTTATGTGTTTTGCCCAGGAGTGCAAAAGCTTAAGTGTGGGGGAATTTGATCAATCATTTTGACACACTTATGTTAACTTTGTACTAGGCTTTACTAGATGTTTATTTTGCCTAATATTAGTATTTTAGTAGAGTTTAATGTTGTTGGGCCTTGATCAATCAATTTGAGACACTTATGTTAGCTTTGTATTATGCTTTATTAGATGTTTATTGTGCCCAATATTAGTATTTTAGATGAGTTTAATGTTGTTGGGCTTCATTGGGCTTTAATGCAAATATTGAATAATTTTCGGATTTTGATGCATTTTGACCTTTCTTCCTTGGTTAGGCCATAGCTTGGGACTCGGTGATCCATTTGAGGTGATCTTGGTGTCTTTGGAAAGCTAAGACAATGCTCTACAAGTTTCATGAAGAACTCAGGAGCTAGATCGGACTTCTAGGGGTCCAAAATATTCCTGCAATGCAGAGTGGGTTTGCTGTCACAAAAATCTGGGCAGTGTGCACATATTGGACTACATAGTGAGTTATAGGCCTTCTCTTAGGCTGAAACGTGGCCATTGGAAAGATAAGACCCATATCTCCAACTTCACTGAAGACTATTTAGTCAATAGATGTCGTTTTAGGCATCATTATGAAGCTACAAGTTGGTTTGAATTTGGAAACACGTTATGCCAACCTAACTTGAGGTAGGTGCAGTGTTTTTGGCATATCTAAAAGTCCAAATGGCATAATTCTAATTGCAAATTTTCAAGGAGAAAACTGGCTATAACTTTCATGAGACCTCTAAGCCAAAATGCACCGTCTAGGTCATGAAAATCAAGCTAGAAGTCGGATAAAAGTTGTTGACTAAAGCCACCAACCATACACTAACCCACCTACCATGCACCAACCCACCAACCATGCATCAAGCTTCCATATTTGACAATTTCCATGTTTTTACAGCTTGTATTCAGATTATGTACATGTATAAATTGGCTTCTAGGATTAGTATAAATAGAGCCAATCTCTTTGTAATAGGAGGATTCAATTTTGAAGTAAGTTTCAAGAAAGTTCAAGTATTTGTGAAAGTTTTCTTTCTCTTCTTCTCCATTCTCTTTACAATTTCGTTTTTGTTCTTTAATTTCTGAGTTCTTCCTTCCCATCCATGGAAGGCTAGGCTCTCATAATCAATCCAAGGGATTAGCCATCTTGTTGTTTAATTTGGAGATCTTGTTTCGCTTGTTCATATTGCTTAATTGTTATTCAAGTTTCTCTTCTTCCTCTTTTAATTTTGATCTAGATTGAATTGATTAATTTGATTTGGATGTTTATGTGATAATAGCTTTATTATCATGTATTCAAGAGGATCACATAGAATAAACAATTTATTAAAGCTTTTTGATGGATTGTTTAGCTTGGTTAAATTCTTGATCTTAAGTTAATCTATGTTTGGATGGTGCTTACTTTGTCTAACCTTGGTTAATTAAATCCTTGATGCTTATCTAGTAGAGGATTCTTAGATCATGTTGAGGCGTCTTGATATGATCTAAGGCCAAGAACATGGTTAGCAATTAAGTGAATTCCTTGTGATCAATGATGGATTAAACTCAAGATCGGTAAAATTTCCTTGGATTGGTTAATTTGTTAATTACTTTCCTTTAATTCAATTAGTGTATTATCATTTCAAATCATCTAAACCCCCCTTTTTATTATCTTGATCTGATTAAATCTTTGTTCTTTTTGGATCCTTGAGAGACGATTCGGTTCATGCTCTATACTACAAATTAGTTTGTGAACCGGTAATTATTATTATTTGACGGGGTCTCGACAACCTCTTGTCAGGCCTCATTGGGCTTTAATGAAAATTGTGAATAATTCTTGGATTTTGATGCATTTTGACATTTTCTCCTTGGTTAGGCCATAACTTGGGAGTCAGTGATCCATTTGAGGTGATCTTAGTGTCTGTGGAAAGCTAAGACAAGACTCTATAAGTTTCATGAAGAACTCAAGAGTTGGATCATGAAGACTCTAGTAGAGATTCTTGGATCATGTTGAGGCTTCTTGATGTGATCTAAGGCCAAGAACATGGTTAACAATTAAGTGGATTCCTTGCGATCAATGATGGATTAAACTCAAGATCGATAAATTTCCTTGGATTGGTTAATTTGTTAATTACTTTTCTTTAATTCAACTAGTGTATTTTCTTTATAAATCATCAAAACCCCCATTTCAATCATCTTGATATAATTGAATCTTTGGTTTTTGGATCCTTAAGAGATGATTCTGTTCATCCATTATACTGCAAATTAGTTTGCGAACAGGTAAATTTTATTTATTTGACGGGTCTCGACAACCTCTTGTCACCTCTCTATGGAGGAACTTCTTGGTTCTCTAAAAGTTCATGAACTTGAACTACAAGAAGAGGAAAATTCAAGAAAAAGCAAATACATTGCCCTAAGAGCCTACAAAGAAAGTGCGTCCAATGCACTGAAAGTTGAAGAATCTTAAGATGAAGCTAAATCATCTGGAGAAGATGTCTCCGAAAATGATGGGTTATCTTTCATCTGCAAAAAGATACAATCAATGTGGTGAAAGAAGGATGGCATGATAAGAAAACACTTTGGACGAAGAACTCCAAAGGATAGAGCTGAGACAAAGGACAAAAATCCTATCATTTGCTACGAGTGCAAGAAGCCGAGACATATCAAGGCTGAATGTCCTTCCCTAAATAAAGATAAGGAGAAGAAAAGAAGACTAATGGCTACTTGGAAAGATCTTAACCTCTCATCAACTGAAGATGAAGAAGCAGAAGAAGAAGCTAACATATGCTTTATGGCAGGCACATCCTTTGATGAGGAAGAAGATAGGGTAACCAGTTTTGACTTTAATATTCAAGAAGCATTTGATGAACTATTAAATAATTAATCTATTCTGTCTGTTGAGTGCAAATCCTTTAAAAGAAAGTTTTCAAAACTATCTAAGGAATTTGAAAATTTATTTTCAGAAAAACAAGAACACGAAACGTTTTGTGAAAAACTAAAAGCAGAAAACCTTCTTTTAAAAACATCCTCTGAGTCCAATATATTTGATGAAGTTAAGAAACTTCAAACTAAAGTAATGGAACTTACTAAGGATCTCAGTAAATTTGTGGGTAGTACCAAAAAGCTAAACACATTGCTCAAATACTCCATAGACTCTCGTGTCAAATCTGGACTAAAGTATCAACATACTGAGAAAAATAATTTCCAAAAGACATCTACTTTTACAAAACCCAAATCTTTTTGTAACATTTGTAAAAAGAAAGGACATAGAACGTCCAAATGTTTTTACAAAAAGAAATCAAGGTATTACGAGTCTTCAAAAACTAACCTGAAAGAACCCAAAAAGATATGGGTACCTAAAAATATGATAATTCCTCTTGCAGATGTGCTTAGCAGCAGGAAGAAGACACCTATTATGATACTTGGATAGTGGTTGCTCACGTCACATGATGGGAGAAAGGTCTATGTTCCAAGACCTCAAGCATAAATCAGGTGGCTATGTCACATTTGGAGGAAACCAGAAGGGTAAAGTTATAGGGATTGGTAAGATTAGTAAGCACCATTTTCCTTCAATTGATAATGTGCTTCTTGTTGAAGGTTTAAAACACAATATACTTAGTATAAGCCAATTATGTGATAGTGGATCTAATGTTTCCTTCAACAAAGGAGAATGTATAGTCAGAAACCCTGATAGATACATACTCTTTATTGCTAAAAGGAAAAACAATCTTTATAAGATTGATTTGGATGATCTTATAGAACATAATGTATCATGCCTAGTGTCCTTCAAATAAGAACAATGGATATGGCACAAGAAGCTTGGTCATGCAAGCTTGATATTAATCTCAAAGCTGAACAAGCATAACCTCGTAAGATACTCTGTGGTATTTTCTTAGGATACTCTGAAACTTCAACGTTATACAGAGTTTATAACTCTCATTCTTTGACTGTGGAAGAATCTATCTATGTTAAGTTTAACGATAAAAAGCTTGATAAAGATTTGTCAGAGCTAGATGAGTCTTTTGCAGATTTGAATCTAAATGACAGAGAAGAAGGATCATCTTTAATCAGCAAAGAAGCATTGGACGATGAAGAAAATAGAGAAAATACAACAAACAATGTTCAACGAAGCTGGCACTTTAAAACTTACCATTCAAAAAACCAAATCATTCGGAATCCAGATGACAAAGTGCGAACAAGGTCAACCTTCAAAGAATTCAAACGTTGCCTTCATATTAGTGTTGGAACCAAAGAAGATTGAAGAAGCTCTGATGGACGAATGATGGATATTGGCCATGCAAGAAAAACTCAATCAATGCACCAGAAATGATGTTTGGACGTTGGTTCAAAGGCCCGAGGACAAATCTATCATCAACACAAAATGGGTATTCAGAAACAAATTGTACGAAGATGGTAAGGTTGTGAGAAACAAGGCAAGGTTAGTTGTCCAAGGTTATTCACAACATGAAGATATTGATTTTACTGAAACTTTTGCTCTAGTAGCTAGATTAGAATCCATACACATTTTACTTTCACTTATTGCTCATCATAGTATGAGACTCTATCAAATGGATGTAAAAAATGCTTTTCTAAATGGCATAATCAATGAGGAAGTTACATTATGCAACCACCTGGTTTCGAGGATCAAAACTATCCAGAGCATGTTTTTAAACTGAAAAAGGCTCTATTTGTATTGAAACAAGCTTCTCGAGCCTGATATGAGAGGTTAACTACTTTTCTAACGGAAAATAGATTTTCCAGAGGAAAAGTTGATACTACCCTTTTCGTAAAAATGTAAACTCACATTTCATTATAGTCCAAATTTATGTAGATGATATTATCTTTAGAGCTACTAATGAATCTCTTTGTGAAGATTTTTCTAAGTTGATGCAGAAGGAGTTTGAAATGAGCTTAATGGGAGAATTGAAATTTCTTTCTGGGTTTGAAGTGAAGCAAACATTGGACGGAATCTACATTCATCAAACAAAATATATAAAGGAACTCCTAAAGAAGTTCAAAATGGACGATTAAAAAACGATGAGCACACCAATACATCCATCACCCACACTGAATTTGGACGATAAACAACAAAAGGTGGACCAAAAGGTATATAGAGATATGATTGGATATCTCTTATATCTTATTGTGTTCATACCTGATATAATGTTTAGTATGTATTTATGTGCACGTTTTCAATCTGATCCTAGAGAGTCACACCTAGTTGTCGTTAAGAGAATATTTAGATATTTGAATGGTATTACTAATTTAGGTTTGTTATTTAAGAAATCTCATGAGTACAGATTAGTTGGCTTTTGCGATGCGAACTATGCTGGAGATAGAATTGAAAGAAAAAGCATCAGTGGAGGATGTCACTTCATTGGAGGAAGCTTAGTCTATGGTCCAAGAAAAGACGAAGTACAATTGCACTTTCAACTGCAGAAGTTGAATATATATCAGCATCTAGTTGCTGCTCCCAACTTCTTTGGATTAAGCATCAACTAGAGGATTACAACATTTTTTAAAGTAAGATTCCCTTACTCTGTGATAATACAACTGCCATAAATATATCTAAAAATCCTATTTTACATTCAAGGGCAAATCTTATTGAAATCAAACATCACTTTATAAGATATTATATTCAAGAAAGTATGTTTGACAATCAATTTGTGGATACAGATCATCAATGGACAGATACTTTTACAAAATCCCTCGCTGATGATAGATTCACTTTTATTAGAAAGCATCTAAGTATACATTTTGTGAAGAATTGATATATGTGCGTCCATTGATAATCTGAGTCCAATATACTTTGTACTTATTATGTATCTTGTGTGATTTCTGATAAGTCATTGGACATATTATATTTGCATTTATTGTTAAATATCTTTGTCTGTTATGAATTTATTCAAATTTCCCACACTAAGTCATTTTTTGAAAAGTCACAGAAGTTACTTTTTACTGTAGATGTGATAGTTACTTTTAATTCGCATTAATTGTGTGTCTGTTTTTTTTATTTTAATTCAAAAAACATTTGAAATTTCCATTCCAAATTTGTATGAAACTCTTAGACTCAACTTTCTTTGTGTACTCTTACAAAAACCTTCTCTGAAAATCTCTTGCGAAAAACCTTCTCCTCTCTCTCTGAAGAACCCTAAAACCCTTTTTCAAAAAATTTTGAGAAATGGCTGCAGGAAAGAAGCTTAATGTGAACGAAGCAGAAGTTACTGTGGAGTATATGTCCCAGACTTCAACCTTAGTAGAGTGTGGAATAGACATTGAAGAAAATCTTCAAGGTGCTGGTTGGGCTAATTACTTCAGAGAACCAGTGGAGGTTCATCTGGAACTGGTGCGTATGTTTTGGAATAATGCCTCTGTGTCTGCAAATGAAGTCAGAGAAAAAGTTATGGGAAAAGAGGTGATAGTCTCTAAAATCACCATTTCTGATGCCACTCAATGTTGGCTAGAAAGAGCCATAATCACAACTGACTGGGAAAAGGACTTTGAAGGCAACGATGGAGTTTTTGACATCCTTCTGAAGGACTCATCTTCTGATAGGATGATTGCCTCAAGGATGCATGATAAGACAAGGGTGCTACATCAATTGCTGAACAAAGTGGTGCTTCACAAGGCTGGGTCCAAGGACTCTGTCTTGAGTGTGCATGCCTTCTATCTCTGTCATTTGATGATGTGTCAACAAATTAATCTTTTATCCTTACTATTCAAGAACTTCAAACGAAGTGTGCAAGGGAAAGGAAAGAAAACTACCATCTCATAAGGTGTTCTCTTAACCAAGCTCTTCAAGGAGCAAGGTATTTTTCATCCATATGAAGCCTTGGACGAGGAAGAGAAGCAGAAGTTGTTTGGACGAATCCAAATGCAACAAGTCTTTGGACGGAGTAATCTAATAAAGATGAGACTCCAAACCTTCCAAGACTTTATTGAACGAAAGGAGAGTCCAAAGCCTTCTTTTACTAAAGTTGAGCGTCCACAGAAGCAGAAGCCAACGTCCACTCCTACTTCAACCAAAAGACAAAGACGCTTAGTGTTGGACGATGACTCTGAAGATGACTAACCCATTGCCAAGAGAATACGGGTTACGTCCACTGTTAAAGTTCCCAAAACAAGGTCCAAGACAAGTGCCAAGAAGAGGCCCTTTTAGGGAATCTCTATAACACTTTCTCTTGCACCTCCTACCTCACCCCCTCCTACTAAACGACAAACACAACAATCTCAAACACAAGCATCTCCTTTTTTTACTCAACCACAAAAACCTTCTTCTACACCCTCTACTCATACACGTTTTTCATCACCTTCACCTACCTCACCACACTTTACACCTCCACTTCCCTTTTCACCTTTACTGAACATCCCCCCTATTTCTTCATAACCTTCTCCAACCACTATGATTCGAGACTAGAGGTTCTACACTTTCACCCTTGGAGTAACACCACATAAAGTTGAACGTTAGGAGCTCAAGCACCCAAGTCTTTCAACGGTCCAAATGCGTGCTCGTGATTTTGATGGGTTTTCTCACCAGATACACATCTTCTCAGAGTAACTGAAGTTCAGATCTTTGACCCTTGAAGAACTAGTTCTCTTTGCATAAGCTTTCGACACCATGTTTGTTGGTGTTCTCAAAACTGGTGCAACTATGAAGGACCTTCGTTTCGTGCCTCCTTCTATGCACATCACGTCTGCCATCTCCATCAAGATTCAACCTGATAGAGTTTGTCCAAGATTACCAATGGTGGACCCTAATAAGGACAATGAACCCAAAAAGTTCAGGAATCAAGCTTCTCGGTCGTTACCCACTAGATTTGATCCTGACTTTGGATGGAAACCTGCACCCAAAGTTGACTTGGACGTTCTAAATCAGTTGTCTCAGTCTGGAGAAGCTAGAGATGGTGAAGCCAAGAACTACTGGGAAAGCTTTATATGGCAGTGTGAATCGCAAGCCTCGACCTCTAGACTCTGCAATGAAGAAAAGTTAGAAACAGTTACAGTCATAGGACAAAGTTTTCAGTGTTTCAGTCCCTATTATAGAGTGGATGACATCTTTGGAATGCCATTGAAGAACCTTGAGGACTCTATCTTCTTCTCTGGAAACTATTTCACAGGATCTCCTTATGATGATCTTGGTAAACATTATCCTTGGGAAATAGTATTCTCACATAAAAAAGATCCTCTTCCATGGGATCCTGACATGTGATTTGGAGATTAAGCTCACACTGATCACTTCAAGGTTCAAGCAGTAGAAGAAGTCCAAGCAGAGGAACATGTTCCTCTATCTGTAGTCCCCCATATTGAACTTTCTACAGCAGTTCAATCTACAACCGCGAAAGCATCAGCTGAAAGTGCCCATCAACCTGCACCTGTGTATGATGTTCATCCTGATGTTCACTGTCTAATCAGAGATGAAATGCAAAGTGTCTACAAGCAGATTGAAGGCCTCCTCAAACTCTACTTCCCTGCAAGTAAGAGTGGGTTTGTTGTCACTGGAATCTGAGCAGTGTGCACATATTGGACCATATCATTGTCTATAGTCCTTCTTTTGAGCTAACACCGGTGCCATTATAAAGATAACACACATATCTCTAATTTCACTGAGAACATTTAGTCAATAGATGTCGTTTTAGTTATGATTATGAAGCTGCAAGTTGGTTTGAATTTGGTAACATGTTCTGCCAACATGACTTGAGGTAGGTGTAATGTTTTTGGAATATCTAGAGTTGTAACAGTCCTTTTCATATGGAACTAACGCCAAAATTTCAAGAGACAATTGTCTACAACCGTCATGAAGACCTCCAAGCCATAATACATCATTTAGGGTATGAAAGTCAAGCTGGAGGTTGGAGAATAGTTGCTGACTAGAAGCCACCAACCATGCACCAACCAAGCACCAACCCACCAACCATGCATCAAGCTACCATATTTGACAATTTCCATGTTTATACAGCTTGTATTCATATTATTTTCAATTACAAATTGGCTTCTAGGATTAGTATAAATAGAGCCAATCTCTTTGTATTATACATCATTTAATTTAAAGTAAGTTTGAGTATTTAAAAGAGTTCTATCCTCCTCTTCTTCTCCCTTCTCTTTAGAATTTCGTTTCTGTTCTTTATTTTATGAGTTCTTCCTTCCCATCCATGGAAAGCTAGGCTCTTATAATCAATCCAAGGGATTAACCGTCTTGATGTTTAATTTGGAGATCTTGTTTTGCTTGTTCAAATTACTTAATTGTTATTCAAGTTTCTTTTCTTCCTCTTTTGATTTTGATCTAGATTGAATTGCTTAATTTAATTTAGATGTTGATGTGATAATAGTTTTATTATCATGTATTCAAAGAAGATCACAAAGACTAAACAATTTATTAAAGCTTTTTGATGGATTGTTTAGCTTGGTTAAATTCTGGATCTTAAGTTAATCTATGTTTGGATGATGCTTACTTTATCTAACCTTGGTTAATTAAATCCTAGATGCTTATCTAGTAGAGGATTCTTGGATCATGTTGAGGCTTCTTGATGTGATCAAAGGCCATGAACATGGTTAGCAATTAAGTGGATTCCTTGTGATCAATGATGGATTAAACTCAAGATAGGTAAATTTCCTTGGATTGGTTGCTTCTTTATATTTGTTTGCAACTTTAAGTCTCATACTTTTGTCAATCTTGTTAATCAACAATAAAACCCCCTTTCTAATTATCTTGATCTAATTGAATCTTTGTTTTTGGATCCTTGAGAGACGATTCGGTTCATTCTCTATACTACAAATCAGTTTGTGAACCGGCACATTTTATTTATTGACGAGTTTCGGCAAACTCGTGTGAAATTTGGTGTCGTTGCCAAGGATCCAAGGTAACTATTTGATCATTTCAAGACCCTATCTAACTCTAACAATTGTGTTTGTTTTGTTTTTTAAGCTTTTTTAAGTAGAATTCGACTGAAATTAGGTAAAGGGCATCATGTTAAGAATTTTGGTTCGGTAAAGTATCTCTGATTTACTTGAAATTTAGTAGAATAATGGAAAAAAGATATTTTGAGAAAGACTCACTTTTAATAGTGAGGTCACCCTTATTTTAGTAAAATTCCATCGCTTAGACCACTTTTTCAATTTTTTAAGATGTTTTATTATTCTGTTGGATAGTATTTTTGTGTAGATTTCACCTTGTGGTAGTCCCTTAGTTTTTAAAATTCATTTGATACTGTTTTTATTTTTTTTATAGATTTTTTTTGGAGTATTTTGTTTTATGAATTTTTAGTGTTTTAGTTGTTATTGCTTTTCTATACCTTCCTATGAGCTGCATGCTATATGACTAAGTCTGATCCTGGAACCTTGCATTCATTTGATCATGAAATTGATAGAACCTTTCATACATTTTTAGAATTCATAGGACTGGTAGTAGCATTAATAGAATCACTTCTGGAATTGCACTTGAACTTGATATTGCACCTTATCTTGTTGACTCTGTTAATCCTGTTGAGTCTGTTTTTGTTAGTGCTTCAATGTCTGATACTGAGCCTGCTGATTTTACTATGGATGAAAATAATAATAGGACCATTAAGGAATTGGCTGCACCTGATGTGAATTATCAACCTTTGTGCATTCAATATCCTGAACTTAATGTTGATTTTGAGTTGAAATCTGGATTGATACACTTGCTGCCCAAGTTTCATGGTCTTGCAGGTGAAGATCCACATAAGCATTTGAAGGAGTTCCATGTTGTCTGCTCTACCATGAAACCTCATGTAATAGCTGAAGATCACATTAAGCTGAGGGTCTTTCCTTTCTCCTTGGATGGTGCTACTAAGGATTGGTTGTATTACTACCAACCTGCTGCCATCACTTCTTGGAATGACATGAAAAGACTGTTTCTGGAGAAGTTCTTTCCTGCATCAAGAACTACTGTAATAAGGAAAGATATTTGTGGCATAAGGCAACTCAGTGGTGAGACTCTCCATGAGTATCAGGAGAGATTCAAGAAATTGTGCTCGAGTTGCCCACACCATCAAATTAGTGATCAACTGCTAATCCAATCCTTCTATGAAGGGTTGATGTCAATGGAAAGGAGTATGATTGATGCTGCAAGTGGTGGAACATTGGTAGATAAAACTCCAGCTGCTGCCAGAGACTTAATTGCAAACAGACAGCAAATTCTCAGCAATTTGGTACTCGAATGGGGTGCTGCAACCAGAGTAGTCAATAAAGTTATACCTCTTCACATGCTATCAACAAAGGATGGAACATAGATTGGATGAGCTCACTTCTTTGGTCAGACAGATGGCAATGGGACAACACTATCACCTGTGCAAACCCCTGCAAGAGTTTGCAATATATGCTCTGGCTCATCCCATCCCACAGATTCATGCCCCACACTGCAAGATGACAGTTCTGCCTTTCCTGACCAATCTGTTGCTGCAGAAGGAATTTTTCCTAGTAAACCTCAATTTCAGCAGCAGCAGAGATATGACCCATTGTCCAACACCTATAACCTTGGTTGGAGGGATCATCCAAATTGAAGATATGGCAATGTCACTGCCCAATAGCCAAATCAGTATAGGCAGCCTTTCCAATAGCAACTAATGAGGCAGCAACAATTTCAATCTCATGCTGGAACTAGTAGGCCATTTCAATCAAATATGCAGTAACAACCAATAATGCAGTAGCAGCAGCAAGCAAATGCAACACCAAAGTCTGAGCCTTCATTAGAGGCAATGATGAAGCAACTTGTTACCAACAATCTCCAATTCCAACAAAGGACTGATGCCACAATTCAAAATTTGGAGACACAAATTGGTCAATTAGCTTCCTCTATGAATCGGTTACAAGCTCAAGGCAGTAGTCAACTTCCTACACAAACAATTCCTAATCCAAAAGGGAATGTCAGTGCTGTTACTTTGAGGTTTAGGAAATCCTTACAAGCTGAGCAGCTGTGGAATTCGAATTCTGTAGATTTTACAGATTCAGCAGCAGCAACAGATTTAGCAGTAGATGTGTCCAATTTTGCAGATAAGCAGAAAACAGATTCTGCACATAAACCACATTCTACAGCAGAAAAATCAGATTCTGCAGATTCTGTACCACTTGTGCAATAGAAGAACAATTGTGCAATGCCATTCCTTTCCCACATAGAGCAGTCCAATTTTGAAGAGGAGATGATGCTGAGAAAGATAAAGAGCTTCTGGAGACCTTTCGGAAGGTGGAGGTGAACATCCCATTGTAGGATGTGATTAAGCAAATTCCTAAGTATTCCAAGTTTTTGAAGGAACTCTACACACACAAGAGGCAGCTGAAAGACAATGAGAGAATTAGCATCAGCCGGAACATCTCAGCCCTTATTCAACCTATGCCACAGAAATGCAAAGATCTAGGGACTTTTACCATTCCATGCATAATAGGCAATTTGAAATTTGAAAATGCCATGCTAGACTTAGGTGCTTCAATTAATATTATGCATATGTCTATATTTAACTCTCTTGGACTTGGACCTTTGCATGCCACAGGTGTAGTGATTTAGTTGGCAAATAGGAGTAATGCCTATTCAGCCGGACTAATTGAGGATTGTGAAAATATGTTTGCGCCAATGGTTTATTGTATTATGTTTTGATGATGACAAATACATTACAAAAAGGATTACAAATATGCTACATATGTGCATGATGAGCTATATTGGATAATGCATGGTTATATATTATCTTGTTGTTCCTATTATAAGAATCATGCATTAAGTTTTGTGTAGCATCATTGATAGGATATATCCAATGTACTTGATAAGTTATATAATTAATTATTGGATATGTGTCTATATGTGAATCATATATGCATGAAGAACTTTATAAAGTTATATACATGTTAATCATGCATATTTAGTTATTGAGTTATGGATTTGGACTAACCATGGTTTTCAAGTGAGTTATGCTTTGTAGGATAGTCCAAGTATCAAGAGTGAGCATTGGAATAAGAAAGTGAAAGATCCTATTTATGCTCAACTCAAGAAGAAGGAGAATGAATAGATGAACCAAGCATTTAGAATATTGGAAGAGAAGAATTCTTGGAAGCTTGGATTGCATCAAAAAGCCTAAGGACTCATTTCGGTATATATTATCTTATAGGCTATTCTTCTTTGTAAGGATAGAGGTTTTACATGAAGAGAGCTCAAATATCTTTATTCAATCTTGACAAATGTTTTTAACATAGTAAAATGCCCAACAAACAAGTTTTGAGAAGTTAGTCATGGTGGTATTTCAAAACTATGAAAAATAGCCAAATCTGAATTTTGAAAGCTGACCTATGGTCACTATTTTTATCATAACTTTTAAAATACTTTGAGTTTTGATCTGAAACTTATCTCATATGAAAGTAGACTCAAAGTGCTTTCCAACGCATGGTCATTTGCTTAATTTGGATAAGAAACGAAGAAGTTATGACATTTTTAAGAAGACTACTTTCCGGATAGGAATTGTAGTCGACTACACAATACTTGTAGTCGATTACACGACCTTGAAAAACTGACATATGGTCACTATTTTTATCATAACTTTTAAAATACTTTGAGTTTTGATCTGAAACTTGTTTCATATGAAAGTACACTCAAAGAGCATTCCAACGCATGGTCATTTGCTTAAATTGGTTAAGAAACGAAGAAGTTATGATCATTTCAAAACGACTACTTTCCCGAGTGCAATTGTAGTCGACTACGCAAGACTTGTAGTCGACTACAAGACCACCAGAAATGGATTGTAGTCGACTACAAGACCTTGTAGTCAACTACAAAGTGTTAGATTTCGAAAATTACTTTCCAGAGAGGACTGGTAGTCGACTACAATGTATATTTAGTCGACTACAATGTATATGTAGTCGACTACAACGTGCCAGAAATGTCTGTAACGACTATAAACGGCTAGATTTCGAAATTAATCATTCCTAAACACCACCAACGACTATTTTATCACTTGGGTTATTAATATATGCTAAGATTGAAGCATTAACAAGTTGATGAACACCCATTTGCAAATCATTATGAGGATTTGATCATTTTCTATCAAAATCAACATTTGAGCTCTACATTTTCATAATCCCTCTATCCATTAGTTCTTCAAGTTGTATTATCTACTCTTTGAGAGAGTTTATCATTTTCTATCAATCATATATACTTGTAAGAGGGTGGATAATCCCTCAAGAGAGTTCAAGGGTAGACTTCCCTTGAAGAGAAAAGAAAGAGGCTCAAGCATAAGGGTGGAGGATCCCAAAGTGTGAAGAGTGCTCTGTTTTTGTAAAGGTTTCTTAAGCACCTAAGTTACAAGCTTGAAGAATAGTGGAAACCTCAAGTGGATGATCTTGGGGCTGGACGTAGATCACAAGAAGTGATCGAACCAGTAAATATTGTTTGCACTCTCTCTTATCCCTTACTCTCTTGACATTATAGCACTTTCACTTAATATTCTTACTATCTATACATATTCTGCAGCTATAATTATAAATTTACTGCATAATCTTGTGAGCTTGTTGTCTTGATCATTAGAACTTAATGTTTAGCTTGTTTGCTTGTTTTTACACAAATTGAGGTTGCATTTGAGCTATCTAGAATATTTGTATCAATGATATTGATTGTTCTTGGTTAATCACATTATGATTAATATTGTTATATAACTTTAATGTGATTAGCATAATGTTTTGAATGTGAAGTTAATGTTCTTGATTGTCTCCAAGCATGATATATGTTTAATGTATTTATTCCGCTGCATATATTGATTGAGTGCATCAAAATGCACAATTGCTTAAGTTTGTTTTAAAATTTGTCATCACTCAATTCACCCCCCCTCTTGTGTGATGGTTGCCCTTGGCTAACAAGGATGTGCTGGTGCGAGTGGGTGAATTGATATTCCCTGTGGACTTCTACATTCTGGAAATGGAGGGGGAATCACCAACCACTAAGGCTCCACTCATTTTAGGGAGACCTTTCCTTAAGATAGCTCGGACGAAGATTGACGTGCATGCAGGAACTCTTTCCATGGAGTTTGGTGACTCCATTGTGCAGTTTAACATCTTTAATGCTATGAAGCGTCCCATGGAGGAACATTCTGTTTTTCATATTGATGTCCTTGTTGATTTGATTGATATTGCATATGATGAGTTGTATGCTGCTGACTCTGATAGTTTTTATGATTCTGTATGTACTGGTTGTAATGGTGCTATTTTGTGTAATGCATGTGCTGAGATTACTGCAGTTTTGAGTGCTGACCATTCTTTTTCAACAATTGATGTGAATTGTGCAGATCATGTAGATTATGCAGAACCAGATTCTGCAGCAACTAATTCTGTAGATGCAGAAATTATAGCACCTGCAAAAGTTAATTCCACCAGCAACATGCTTCGCTCAATAGTGTAACCACCTAAATTAGAATTGAAGCCACTGTCTGACCATCTCAAATATGTTTTCCTTGCAGAAGATGAGCAATTACCTATCATAGTTGCCAAAAATCTACATGCTGACCAAGAACAAAAGTTGTTGCAGGTTTTGAGGGAGCACAAGAAAGCCATTGGCTAGACCCTTGCTGATATCCCAGGGATCAGTCATTCCACATGCATGCATGCACCGCATTTTGCTTGAACAAGAAGCTAAGCCAGTGTGGCAACCATAGAGAAGACTAAATCCCTTGATCCTTGATGTGGTAAAAAAAGAAATCACTAAACTGCTGCAAGCCAAAATCATTTACCCAATTTCAGATAGCAAATGGGTGAGCCCAGTTCAAGTGATTCCCAAGAAATTCAGGGTGACTGGAGTGGCAAACTAGAATAATGAACTAATTCCCACTCGAGTGCAGAACAGTTGGAGAGTGTGTATTGACTACAGGAGGCTTAACCAAACCACCAGAAAGGATCATTACCCCGTGTCCTTCCTTGATCAAATGTTAGAAAGATTAGCAAGGAAGTCTCATTATTGCTTTCTGGATGGTTTTTCTGGTTACTTCCAAATTCACATTACACCTGAAGACTAAGAGAAAACCACATTCACGTGTCCCTTCGCCACTTTTACATATAAGAGGATGCCCTTCGGCTTGTGTGACGCCCCTGGTACTTTCCAGCGATGTATGACGAGTATCTTCTCTGATTTGTTCGAAGAGTGTATGGAGGTATTCATGGACGATTTTACCGCTTATGGTTATTCTTTTGAGTCATGTTTGGACAGTTTAGCTAGAGTATTGCATAGATGTATTGAAATCAACCTTGTTCTGAATTTTGAGAAATGTCATTTCATGGTAGAAAGAGGTATAGTCTAGCAAGGGCATTGAAGTAGATCCTGCGAAATTAGATGTCATTGCTTCTTTATCTTACCCCATATGCGTGCGGGAAGTTCACTCTTTCCTTGGACATGCAGGTTTCTACAGGAGGTTCATTCAAGATTTTAGCAAGATTGCCCTACCAATGTCCAATATTCTGTAGAAAGATGTGGAGTTTTCCTTTGACCAGATATGTTAGGATGCCTTCAACCATTTGAAGAAAGCCTTGACGAGCGCCCCCATCATCCAGCCACCAGACTGGGCACTTCCCTTTGAGTTGATGTGTGACGACTCAAATTATGCTTTGGGAGTTGTTCTTGCCAAAAGAAAGGGCAAAATGCCTCATGCGATCTATTATGCCTCGAGGACATTAGATGTTGCATAAGCAAATTACACCACCACAGAAAAAGAACTTTTAGCTATTGTTTTTGCATTAGATAAATTCAAATCTTATTTGCTTGGTTCTAAAGTTGTGTTGTTTTCTAACCATGCAGCTTTGGAGTTCCTTCTAAAGAAACTCGATGCTAAACCGAGATTAATCCGTTGGATGTTGTTGCTCCAAGAATTCAATATTGACATTCATGATAGAAGTGGAGCGGAAAACTTGGTGGCAGACTATTTGAGTAGGTTGGAGAGAGATGCAGAACCCTTTCCAATTCATAATGCTTTCCCAGATGAGCAACTTTTACAACTGCAAGGAACCACCCCTTGGTTTGCTGATATGGTGAATTTCTTGGTTGCTACAGTTTTTCCCCCACATTTCACCCGTGCACAAATTTATAAACTTAAGAGTGAATCAAAATATTATGTGTGGGATGTTCCATATCTGTGGCGATTTTGTAGTGACCAAATTATTAGGCGATGTGTGCCTAATCATGAGTTTCATTCTGTTCTTAGCTTTTGTTATGCACTTGCATGTGGTGGACATTTTGGGCCTCAATGTACAGCAAGGAAAATTTTAGACTCTGGTTTATATTGGCCTACCTTGTTTCATGATGCATATATGTTCTGTAAGTCTTGTGAACAGTGTCAGAGAACAGGGAACCTTTCTCGTAGGAATGAGATCCCCCAGCAACCACTACTGTATTGTGAGATCTTTGACGTATGGGGTATTGATTACATGGGACCTTCCCTGTTTCCTTTGGTTATGTTTACATTTTTCTAGCTATTGATTATGTATCAAAATGGGTGGAGGCTAAAGCCACTTGGACTGATGATTCCAAAGTTGTTGTGAATTTTGTTAGATCACAAATTTTCTGCAGGTTTGGAATCTCAAGGGCTATCATCAGCGATCAAGGCACCCATTTCTATAACCGGAGCATGGAGGGTTTGATGAGGAAATATGGTGTGTCGCATAAAGTTTCTACACCTTACCATCCCCAGACTAATGGTCAAGCCGAGGTCTCTAATAGAGAGATCAAGCGCATACTTGAAAAGACAGTCTAACCTAATCGAAAGGATTGGATCATGAGGCTTGAGGATGCTCTTTGCTCTTTGATTGTGAAAAATCTTCAATCACGCTGGCTGACGACGATAAAAGTAGCGCTTCTTGGGAGGCAACCCAAGTTTTCTAACTCTATCATCTTTCAAACTTTGATTTATTTGAAATCACAGGAATTGAGACAGAAAATCGATGTCAAACAGTAAAATCTATCAGAGTTTGATTTTTCTGTACTAATTTTGTTTGTTTTTCATTGACAGATTATTCTTTTCACAGGTTAAATGGCGGATAATGGTACTCTGTGAAATTTTTTTTCGGTCCCTTCAGTTAACCACAAATACTGAAATCTATATAAAATTTTACTAATTTTTTCCCTTCTTTTTTCTTTCTTTCAAAATGGATAATCGGCTTGTTAACCTTCGCAAGCGATTCCCTTCTCTCCCTTAAAATGCTTTGATTAACATTTATTGCGCAAGGTTTGAGAGATTAAGGATGCTTATGCACAAAGGCATCCCTGCGGATATCCGTTGATTAATCGAAGCAAAGGTCCGAATAACAAGTGAATTTTCTAACGCTCTTGTTTCATATATGCCAGGGCTCGATAAAAGTTTATATGCTAAGAAAAGAAGAGCAAAAAGGTTACGGGTCTACTGTAAATGTGCAAGATAGACCTGTAACATAAAATGCAGATCAATTGGAATGGCATCTATAAATCGAGTTAATAAAATTAACTTCATTAAGGATGACATGAGTAAGGAGTCTTTAGATAACATTCTATTGACTCTTGAGACGCATCTTAGTGGAGATGTGCAAAGGGCACTTCTCGATTTATGGCCAATATTCCAAGATAAACATGAGCGTTATAGTCTCGGGAATCTGACTCAAAAAGACCATGTTTGCCAATTTTTAAGAAAATTGAATGGGAAGTCGACCATCGACCCATAAAGAGCATTCAAGCTGTTACTAGACGTAAAACCAAGGGAAAATGTGAGCCACAATCACACCTATTGTAAGTATTTTTATTATTTATTCTTTTTCTTCATGTTCATAAAAAAAATTAGCTGTATTTTTTTGAAATATGCGTTGCATATTTTCAAACTTCTTCTGACACATATAGATTAGCATCTTATCCTTGTCATATAGCTATTATCATTGTTGTGCTTATTTTCAAACTTACCTGACACACAGATCTACCCCTCCTTTATAGATGTAATTATTACATTTGAGTTTTGATTCCTTTAAATAATGCACTTTTCTCTCTTCAGATCATTGCTAAGGTGAGAGTACAAACAAAAAATGGAAGTCACTTCAGTTCATCGGATCAAAAGGGTTTGTGTCTTTTGTGAATCTAATCCTAGAAAGGATAAAAAGTTTGTAAATATTGCAAACCATCTTGGTCGAGTGCTAGCTAAGAGAGAAATCCATTTAGTTTACGGAGGAGGCAGTCTTAGGTTAATGGGTTGTGTAGCAACTGCTGCACATTTATGAGGTGGTAAAGTCTTTGGTGTCCTTTCTAGTCCTTTAACTATTGGCAATCCCACTGAAAAAACAGAAAGGGATGAAGTATTGGTATCTTGCATACACCAATGCATGAACATTATGATAGCAAATGCTGATGCCTTTATTGCCCTACATGGTGGTTTTGGAACTTTAGACGAGATCTTCCAAATTGCATCCTGGTCACAACTAAACATTCACCAAAAACCCATAGGTATGTTAAATGTTAATGGTTTTTATTACAGTTTGTTTTGTTTTCTTGATCATGTTATGGAACAAGAGTTCATCTCACAAGTGACACGTCAAATTCTTGTAATTGCTGCAACCCCTGAACAATTGCTCGATCAACTACACGAATTTGTACCACAACGTGATCCAGCAATGGCTATACTGAATTGGGAACAAGGCAATAACAGCAAAAATCAAAAACTTGATTAGACTTAATACTTGTGAATTTTTGTTTTCTCTTTTGGTTTTAGTTTTTTGTAATTTTTCTTATTTCAGACTCGATTTGCAGTATTATGGTAAGATCTTCTACACTCTATGTATCTTTTTCTTGACATTGGGGACAATGTCTTAAATTAGTTGGGGGGAGGGATAGTTGACATTACCATGTACATAGTTTTGTAAAAAAAAAAAAGAACTAACCAACTAATCTTTATTGTTACTAACTTATTAGATGTATGATGGTAGAGTAAGGAGTAGTTTTGCTCTTAAGACGCATCTTAACTTGCATTTCATAGTAGGTCTTAAATCATTTTTGTTCTTGCATATTTATCAAATAAAAAAATAAAAAAAATTAATCTTTTCAATTGATTTTTATTCAAGCATGTGCTGAATATGAGCTTAATTGATGATAAAAGTATGCAAAACAGTTTATAGTTGAATTATTTTCATGATGTACATGTATATGACTGTGGATATTAGGAAGAAAGCATGGTTGAATTGAGTGAATGTTCCATACCTTGGTGAGTTTTGGTCTTTTCCAAGTTTGATACTTACACTTGGTTTATTTTCTTTCATGAGTGATGTCAATTATGAATTTATTTTCTAGAACTTGCATTGAATCGATTTGAGATTACATTGGTCTGTATGTTGCATGAAAATGACAGAGGCATTTTTCTTGACTTAGCTGCTTTGGCCAAATAATCCTACCTTGCATTTATCCCATTGTTAACCCCCTCTGAGCCTACTTGCCCATTCTTTGTTCTTAGCTCATTATAAGCCTTGAGTGAAAAACCATGTTTTACCTCACCTTAGGGAATAGGGGAGCATTGTCTTTCCTATTGGAGGAGCTATTTTGCTTGCAAAGATTTAAGTGTGGGGAAATTGGTGTGTTGATGTGAAATGTTTGGTAAAAAAAAAAGCCAAAAGGTTGTAAAAGAAAAGAATAGAAAAAGGAAGGGATGTGTGAAGAGAATGAGCATTTTAAGGTTTTGGGGTAAAATTTTATGCTTTCTACTTGAGTTACTCCGCAATGCTCTTTTATTCTCTTTGGTTTTAACTTGCTATTATCCATATTGTTCCCTTCCTTCACCTTATAGCCCCATTACAACCTTTTTGAAAGACCTCTTGATTTTTGCAATTTATTTGATCTAAGTAGTGAAGAATTGATGTATATGCAAGCCTATGGTAAAATACTTTCATAATTTGATTGAGTTGAGCGCAAACAGTTAACCTAAACACCTTGTGTGATTTGAGTATCACTTGGGAGGAATTTTACTCAATTTGAACATGTCTATTTTTTATTAAAGCATGATTATGCTATATTTTTTTCTTAATTGGTTTGATTCAGCTATTCATTGTTAAGCATACTTGACTTATTAATTATGGTTTATATTTGATACAAAGCTTTTATTTAAAAATTAGTTGAATTGATTAAATAAAGTATTATATGTTTGTGGATATCATCCTGGTAAACCCTCACGAGACTATAACTCGTCCACTAAGGACACCTAGGGGTTTAATGGCTTGTGGCACATGCTAAGTGCCATCGTGTTTCCTACGAAAATGGATTAGATTAGGTATAATTAGTTTTTTATGTTTTTAGTTTAATATTATGATGTTTCTTGTTTTTCTTTTGTCTTGTTCTTATGTGTTTTGCCCAGGAGTGCAAAAGCTTAAGTGGATTCCTTGTGATCAATGATGGATTAAACTCAAGATAGGTAAATTTCCTTGGATTGGTTGCTTCTTTAGATTTGTTTACAACTTTAAGTCTCATACTTTTGTCAATCTTGTTAATCAACAACAAAACCCCACTTTCTAATTATCGTGATCTAATTGAATCTTTCTTTTTTCATCCTTGAGAGACGATTCGGTTCATTCTCTATACTACAAATCAGTTTGTGAACCGATATATTTTATTTATTTGACGGGTTTCAACAAACTTGTGTCAGTTATCATTGTTGCTAAAATCATCAAAGTCTTGTACTAAATCTTCTGAGTGAATAGAGATATCTCAATTGCTGAACTTGTACAGATGTTAGGTGTGTCAGCATCAGCATACTTTGACTTCTTTTTGCCACGCACTTTATTAGAGGTCTCTTCAGCATTTAATGATAAACAGTTCTTGTATTTGAATACGAGGCTTTGGGAAAATGTTTGAATTCGAGCTTTAAAGAAAACTTTGGATGATCCAATAAAATATAATAAAACATTTCAAAGTATATTGGACGCACACAAAAATTTCTTTTCAATTGTAAATAAGACCATATTGGACGCACGCTAAAAATATTAATTAGTTATAATCGTGCTTCCTAATTAGAGTATAATCAACATAAAATATACAAGATGAACATTATTGGATTAACATTTTTTTATGATACAGATTGGTTATATTGAAACATTAATTGTTCATTCCAATTTAATGCCTTTGTTATCTTCAAAACTTTGAAGGGTTCAATTCTTTGAACTACTTTGGTTCCAAATTTAATTTCTCAATTCATCTTTGGTTCCAACAAGTAACATAATAAATAAAATGCCTCATATATATAATAAACGACAAGATACAATGTAAACATGAAGGTCAGTATACAACTTGAAATAACCAAGTGAAACACAAGAAGGGGGGTTGAATTGTGTTTCTTAACCCTTTTTGATTAATAAAAGATTTTCCTTTTCAAAAGAAAATAGAACACAGCGAAGGAGACAGTTTAACAAGCAAAGAGCTTAGGACCAACACCACTTAGTCCTATTGGACTCCAAGGGTTTCGAAAAGACTTTTAATAAAATGGTTAACACGTTCTAAAACCAAATAAAAAGATCTTTGTTAATAAACACAATGGTAAACCCCAGAGGTTAGTGAATATAATAAGGCACACTAGAAGAGAGGAGAAGCTTACACACGAGATTTATCCTGGTTCACTCTTATCAACCAAGAGCTACGTCCAAATTCCTTCAACCGTAAGGATTTTCCAACTAATCTTTTCACGATTACAAGTATTATGCACCTCTTCGTGTAACAAGTATTTTCAACCTCTTCAGTTCTATCTCACAAGTATTCTTTTACACACAGCCTCTTCAAAGCCTTACAAGGCTTAAGATGAATAATTGAAAGTAGATGAAAGCTTGAGTTTGAAACTCACTAACAAATGAGAATAGACAATAGAAATCTCAAGGCTTTTTCTTTTTACACGAATATGGAAATAAAGCTTTTGGACTATTGAAGGATGCTTCGCAAAAGATCTCTAGTTCTTCAAGTGTCGCTTCTTCTCTTTATAAGTAAGAACAAATTGAGCAGACTTCATGGGCTAGATCGTCCAACTAAATATTTATTACCGTTCCGAGTAGCATTAAATGCATCTACTGGAAAAGTCTTGAACTTCTTCGACTCGGTGACTTTTATTCTCTCGAGATTTCCAATCAATGAAAACAAAAGTCCCGATTTGTCTAAGATTGCGACGGTTTCTTATTTGCAGATCTTTGTAGTTGTTAGACAATGTCAGCAAAAGTGGCTTAGTTGACTTCTTCTGTCGCCGAGAGCTGTCAGAGTTCTTTTCTAGCATTTAATGAGGAACAGTTCTTCATTTTTTAAATTTCACTTGGACGCGAACTTGAGCTTGAACTTTGAAAGAGTGAGTTGAGTCCGAGCTTGGGCAGACAGATCGAATTGGACGAACTAATAAGAAAGTAACAGTATATGCATACGAGTATTGGACGCACCAATAGTAAAAGTATATAATACATTTATTGGACCCATAAAGAGTTATAGTATATTGGACGCACGAAGAGTTAACTTTAAGCAAAGAGCAGAATGGACGCACAACAAGTAGCGATTTGTTAAAACTATTGTCGAAACACTTACTTGTTCAAACTAAATAAATATTTTTGTTATCCTCAAAACTTAACAGGGAAAGCTTATAGCTTTTAAGAATTTAGAACTTAAACCTTTTTATAAGAAATTGGTTTCAACACAACTAGCCTCTAGGGCATACACCAACATCGAGCTGACCAAGCGTTCGAAGGAGGTGGTGATTACCACTAAAGCTATTGAGGTGGCACCTCTGAGTGTGTCTAATCCCCAAGAAGCTGCCGTGGGAGTCCTTCCCCACGTTGAGAGCACCGAGGGAAGCGTGGTAATCTCTCTTTAGGATCTTCAGTTCATGCCAAATGATTTCATTGATTAGTTCGTGCACAACACCTTTGACTTGGAGATGCACCACCGATGTGGCACCTCAAGTATTTTGAGGGAGGGACAGTCCTATGCCCTAAAGCTTGCCAATATTTTGCGATTAGCCGAGTTCAATATCGCCAATGATGGGAAGTCAGTTGAAGAGACACTCACTCTGCGGAGCAAGTGTACCGATCTAGAGACCACCCTATCGAGGGTAAGACACGAAAGGGGAGATGCCCTCAAGGAAAGTTACTAAAAACTCCCTCAAGGACATAGAGGCGACTAGAAGTGCATTGATGTTGAGGTGACCTATCTCAACTTGGAAGCGGAGGTTTCTACACTCCAAGAACATCTAGACACGGAGCGCGTCGCATTCGAAGGTGCAAAGTAGAAGTGGAAAGCGAAGAAGGTTTCTTAAGTAGAAAATTGGGAAAAGGTCGTCCATGATTCCTTCCAAAATGCTTTGGAACAAATTGCTTTGCTTCACCCTAGTTTAGATACCTTGATGATAGGCACGCTTTGAGAAGTTTGAGATGGGGAGATTATGGATATTACCAACAATGATAACGCCAAGGAGGACAATGTTAGTCCAATCGAGGAGGTGGTGGGCTAGGATGAAATCGGCAAAGGCCAAGGTCGATGCAATGTGTAGGAATATACATTGTATTTGTTTTCCTTTTATACTATAATATCTCATTTTGTAATCAAATATGTTGGATGAATGGTTGTTTCAAACTTTATGTCTCATGCTTTCTTTTATTCCACACGATTGGCCTGATTATGAGGACCAAAGTCCTTCCGCTACTTTGAAACGTCTTGGTTTTTCTTGTTATCATCATTATCATATTTTTGCCCAAGTATTTTTGTAGTAGTCATCTTGGTGAAGATACTAGGATAATCTGGTGTCCTTGTGTCCCAATATGACTTAGGTTATCTCGGTTCTGACATTTTGGTGTATTTACATCCCGAGATGACTTGGGTCATCATGGTGAAGACATAATTGTCTAGTATCCTTGTGTCCTGAGGTGACTTTGGTCAATTTGGTGAAGATACTATGATTTTGACACGATGCGGTCGTGAATGTAGGTCGAGAGCTGACTGTTAGCAAAAGGGATGTAACTGAATATACTTTTATTGAAGATGATGTTCCAATCCATGACATCAATGCCTACAATGTTGCACTGATACTGAAAATACATCAAAGGCAATGACGTAAAATAAATTGACTAATACATTAAGGGAAATTACTTGAAATAAATTAATCAATACATTAAATGAAATAACTTAAAAGTAAATTGAAGGGAAGGGAATATCTAGTTGTAGTATATTCGAATGTTTTTCACGTTCCAAGTCCTCGGGATTAGGTCTCCATTGAGTTTGGCCAGTTTATAGGCACATTTTCCGAGGTTGTCAACAACTTAGTATGACCCTTCCCAATTTAACGCAAGTCTCCCTCTACAACATTCTTTCCTCTAATATATGCCCTAATGAGAACAAGATCTCCTGCCTTGAAACTTCTCAGATTCACTATGGCGTTGTATTGCCTAGCAGTTTTGACTTTGAATGCTACATCGCGAATGTGAGCCACTTCCTGAACTTCATCCAATAGATCAAGATTGGTGAGAAGTAAGGCATCATTTTCCTCTAGGTCAAAAGATGCTCTCCTTATGCTCGGTTCTCCAATTTCCCTTGGTATCATAGCTTCTACTTCATATGACATTTTGATAGGAGTTTCATGTGTAGTCAAATGTGGCGTGGTGTGATATACCCAAAAGACACCAGGAGCTGTTTTGTCCAGTTTGTTGGAACCAAAGACGAAATCCAATTTTTGAATTCACTAAGATATCATATCCCTCACAATTTTGAAGATAACAATATTTATATTAAATTAAAGTGAACAAATAAGTTTTAAATAAAATTATACTATCTCATTCTAAAAAGAAAAGTCCAAATTGTATCTTTTGGATAAAAAGTTTTTAAGTGCTTTTGGACCCAAGGCAAAGATTTTACAAAGACAAAATCTCTGTTCACTACGTGCGTCCAATACATATGAACTGCTTATTGAATTATATTGGATCGTCCATTGTTTTGTCTCTGTGATTGATTCTTAAAAGCATCCATCCAAAGAAATTCAAAGACAAGCAAAACAAAGTGCATTAATTGTTGATATGATCTCTGACACGAATGTGACTTTCAAAGTTCAACTTTGTATGCTGGTGCTAACACACCTAACAACTACAAGGACCAGTAAATAAGGAACTTTCGGCATATTCAGAAGAGTCAGAACTAAAATATCATATTCCTCGCAAACGTTGATAACCAAAGCTACTTTTCAGAAGGATTTCAACACGTTATCAGCATTGTGCATTTAATGCTACTCAGAACGATAATAAATATTGTTGTTGGATGAAGAAGCTTATGAAGACCAGAACAAGATTTCAAGCCTATAAATATCAAAGTCATCGAAGAATAAAACAAGAAGAGCAAGTGACAAGAGATAAAAAGAGACATCAAGAGAACAAGAGAAAATTTTCAAGAGTCACTCAAATTCATATACTTTCATTTTACTCTTGTATAAAATTTTTACTAGAGGTTATTGTTTATCCTCACACATTGCGAATTAACCTCAAGTGTCTTAAACACTCTTATTACTTTAGTGTAAGTTTTTCTTCCCTCACATTATGTTATTTTACTTTTCAACTAACATTTGGGGATTGTCATTGTTGTTATTAACAAATATTTTCAGTCTTTAACTTGCGTATAAAGATTTGTAGTAAAACACTCTTTGCGTCCAACAGTCATTTTACGTTTAATCCATTTTCTTCTACAATCTTGAGAAGCTTTTATTCCAAGAATTGTTTTACGAAAAGTTTCCAAAAAGGTTAAGAAACACAATTCAACCCCCCTTCTTGTATTTCATCTGTTTATTTCACAATTTCCCTTTGCCAAATTGTCAACACCTAATTTTGACCAGGCCGATAAAAATTTAGTATCAATGATAAAAAAAATATTTAAAAAATGAAAAAATATTTTTTGAATTAACTCAAAATATAGCCTACAGTCATTGACCCAACTCACCTTATAAGGCCTAATTTCAAAAATATACCCCACTTAACCCATGGCCCATTAATTTGCTAACCCTAACCCCCATCTATAAAAAGAAAAAAAAAAGCATTTAGAAAAGCGGGGAGGCAATTACAGGAGGCATCAGAGGTGTAACACCCAAAAATTTCTGTTTCTAATATATGTTACTTTACCCAAGTTTTTAATAATTTATGATTTTTTTTTTGGAATATTTGTGAGCTCTATTTAAAATCAAAGTTTAATTGGGGTTAACCTTAACGGTCGGTCGGTCGGCCGAGCAGCCTAGGGAGGATCCAACCAGTTTATTAATTGTACAACTAAAATACAAACTAATCAGTCGGGTGACCGATCGGAACCGGGAGAAAAGCTACCCGATCAAATGTCAAGCCACAAGATACAGCCAAAGGCTCGGTTAGTCGTAGGAGTTCAAAGAAAAACTTAGATTGGTCGGAAACCGATCGGATGAAGGATATCATGAAAGGGTGATCAGTGAAAGGTAAGGTTGTGATCGAAAATGTAATCAAGGGTATAAATTTTGTATCTCTTGATCGGCCATATCCGATACTTATATACCGAGAATGGATATTGTTGGTCAGATCGGTAAGTAATGGGAAGAGCCAATCAGTTTTAAGAGCTGAGGTTGTTTGTGTATAGGCTAGGATCATATCTGACTGGATCGGATCGGCCAAGGATAAAGCTAGTATTTGGTCGGAAATGGAGATCATAGGGGTTTGGAATTAAAAGCTAGGGTCGGTCGGTCATTTTTCTGAGAATTGGATGATCGGTCAGAAATTGTCCGGGGAGTGAGTGGTCGATTGAAAAAATGGTCTAGGAAGTGGTGGTCAATCGGACTCGGATGCCGGCTTTATTTTCTGGGTTTTTATAAGTTATGGACGTTTTTCATTTTTAGGGATTTAATGATCGAATAAAATTGTGGGTACATCCTATTGTCCATTTGACTATAGATACTGATCTTTGTCCATTGGATAATAGCTACTGAAAAATATCTAGTGACAAATATCTAAAGCATTTATATGGATGGTGATTCATATGGTTGAGTCATCTAAGAATTTGATGAAGGTGGTGAATCACCTAAGGTGAGTCACATGGTATTTATGGTAAGGAACAAGTGTTCAAATTGAACATCATCACTTCACAACAAGCCTAGGGTGGCCGACCAAGGTAAGCCATTTACCTTGAATTTTTACTTTTAAATTAATTACTTTTAATCCTTATTTTTCACCTATAAATAGCTACTTACCCATTCATCTTTATTCATCCCAAAATCTTCACCTTTCTCTCCATTGAAGCTCACGGCCAATGAGCCTTAAATTACCTTCCCAAACTCTAGTCAAAGTTCTAACTTAGTTTCTAGTGTCCTAGTATCATTTTGAGAAACTTTGATGTTGTGAGTTTCTTGATAAATAATCTCATTTCACTACTTTTGAGCTTGCCAAAATTTGAAGAACTTAAGGTGAAAATTCTTTCTCTTCACTTTTAAATTTATATTTCAAAGTTTTAGATCATTAGATTAATCCATGATCATCTTATTCCATGTTTTAGAGCTTGGATAAATATGGTTTTTTTTTGTGAATTTGTGTTAGTAGACGGACAAGGATCTATACCAAGTTTCTTGAAAAAGATTTGTGAACCAAGGTAAGGGGAAGTTTCTCTATCAACCAATATTATGGTATAAAATAGGATTTTATTATCTTAAATTTCGTGAAGATGGCCTGTGGTTAAGTTTTGTGGTTTATGTTGTATGTCTTGATATTTTATGGTTAAGGTTTATGGTTTATGTTTTATGTCTTGATATTCTATGGTTGAGTTATGTGATTTTATACTATGATTAAACTATGTGTCTTAGGGTTTCTTTAACTATGATATGAATTTATGATGTTAAAAACATGGTAAAATTTTGGTATAGATGAATTGATTCATATGTATATAGACATGTTTAGGACATTCATATACTTGGTTTGATTTATGGAAAGATAGGGGAAAATAATGAAAGTTTAATTCCATGGGATTTTAGATGGTTTGACCATCAAGTAAAGAAAAAGAAATAATTTTTACTAGAATTTATTTTATTTGAAGAAGCTTTGATTTTTGAAAATTTAAGGAGAAATTATTTTTAGTGATGTTTAGAATTTTAATCAATATTTTAATTTAGAAAGAATTGTAGAAAAATAGTTTTAAAGTTAAAAATTATATTTAAACTTAGTTTTTATCACAAATGTGAAAATAGACTTGAAAATATTTTATTTAGATTAAAATAATTTAGTTTTTTTGAAAAATGCTTTAAGCAACTGAAAAACGATTTTTATACCTTACCCGATTGAAATTTTACAGAAAAAGCATTACACAATTGGAAAATATTTTTACCAGATTAAAAAACATGACAAAGGTGTTACGCAATTTGAAAATGATTTTAAAGCACCATATAATTAAGAAACAGCAGTACTACTATCGGGTTGACGTAGACTAGACCCTGGATAGGACAGTTGACGCTATTCTTAAAGAAATGGTGGTTTGAATCCTGATGGGGTTGTTTGAATATTCTAGAAATATTTATACTTTGCATACATTTTAGTCTGATGAGACTTGTTGTTAAGGCTTTAAGCATAAGATATTGAGCTTACACAATAATGGTGGTGCGAATTGCCTAGTGAAGATCTATGACTGATGTTGGGGACGTCCAGGTGCATAACTCCACAGGAGGCCAGTAGGTAGCACCATTGTGCCGTGGTAATATTATTGCAACACATCGAACGATCCTGACCAGACACTTACCTATTCCCGATTGGTAAAGAGTGTTCTCGTGAGCCGAATTACGCAAATGAGATTTATAGCACTTTTTGAGGCTAATGAGATATGGAACATGTACTCCCAATCACTCTCTCCGACTTGTTGTATTTAGCTCTATGAAGTAGGGGTCGACCATGTACATCTGCATAGTTAGTTGTCATACTTTCACCATCATTATGTGTGTTGAGGTTGGTTTGTCATTTTATTGGTTAATATGATTGTATGTGCTGATAAATACCTACTAAATAGTATTGTATTACATAACTTGTGTACTATTAAGTAGTATTGTATAGTATATTATTTTTATATTGTTATATTGGTATTTATGATGATGTAAAAAACTCACCTCGTTTGTGTATTGTTATTTTGTGATTTAGTAATAAATAAAGATGGTCGATCTTGAATATTTTGGGTTATATCACTATTCAGTTCCTAGGAGGCCTAGAGGCTTGGAACGTCTAGTTAGAGGTAGAATGTGTGACGTATGATGGGGATATAACACTAACCCTTCGTAGGACCCATGACGAAAACCCTCTCACAGTGTTCTCCATTACTATAGTCGTTCGGTTGAATATGCTTATACGAGACATTTGGGGCCTACTACACTCCAATAGAGAGATCCACAATCTCTTCAGCCAAGACTTCGAGGTGGCACAGGGGTTGTAGGATCCCGACCCAGAGGCTGACCTACTACAAAAGGTACATACCTGGCGAACCTGTGCCAGCAGCAGACCCAGTAGACCAGGAAGAAGACCTAGAGGAGGACCCTTCCATGTAGATATTGTTACGGAATAAATGGTTTTGTTTTGTATAAATTTATAAACCGTTGTAAGATATGTATATAGTAACCAAGTGTAATTAACCATGTATAATTAGAAAAAAAATAGTAAGAAATAAGAACAACGTGAATATTTGGTTCCAAACATATGTGTATTTAGTTAATTATTATTCTATTTACTTCATTCTAACATTAAAACAAGAAATTTTATAGCTTAAAATCTAGATAAATAAGAAGTAATGGAAGAGGAGTTAAAATAGGAAATTAATTATTCTTTAAATGTGACATCCAACTAGGGTGTTACAAGAGGCAGCATCAAAGGAGGCAAAAAAAATGTGTGAGGATAGACAGAGTGTAAGATACGGAGGGCTACCATCAATAATTTCACTAGTTCTATAGTTGATCAGAGGTAATCCATTGAATCCTCATTTTATTCTTGCTTTGAGTTTGAAATCTTAATGGTCGTATCATAGTGGAGGTGGTTGATCTTCACCTTTATTTGATTTTTTAGCTGAAATTTGGCTTCAAGTAAGTAGCCCCTACAGTGACCTTTAATAGGCTCTCCAAACTTTAGCCTAAATTTTTAGCTTTGAGTATGAACTTTTTACTCAATTCTATTGATGTCAGATGAAGGTTGTGACACAAGGAAAAGGAGATGGTTCCATATCCTTGATCTTTTAGCCCTAAATCAGAGGCATCATGCTCTTTTTTTTTTTGTTATTGACTTTTTTTCCTTTTAGTTTTATTTTCTTCTTTTAGATTTATCTTATATATTTGGTATTTTTTTGTTTTCTTTTGGTATTATATTCTTATTACCTTTTTTTATTTGATTTGTGTAGCCCTTTTTTATTATTTTCTTTAATTATTTTTAATTATTAATATTGTCTTATTTATTATTTGATTTCATTATTTTATCTATTAAATTTATTTGATTATCCAATTACTTATTTGCTTCATATTTTCTTTTAGTATTATTTTTTATTTTTTATTTGATATGTGTTCTCTACTTTCTTTTTGGTATTATCTCTTCCTATCTTATTTGGTTATTCCTTTTTTTTTTAAATTTTGTATTTTTTTCCTTTTAGTATTATCTTCTTTTTTTTCAAGTTTATTTTATTTATTTAGTATTTTTTTCTTTATTTTCTTTTTGAATTATTTTTCTTTCTTAACTTATTACTCTTTTATTTGTTTTGTCTTACCTTTTATGTATTGTTTTCATTTAATTTACTTTTATTTATTTATCTTGTCTTGTTTGTTATTTTATTTTGTCTTGTTCTCTATTTTCTTTTTGGTATTATCATTTTCTATTTTATTTTGTAATTCATTCTATCTATATCTCTATTTTTATTTTTCCTACTTTTTTTTTACTAATTTTGCAGTTTTCTTTTCTTGCCTTTTAGTATTACTTTCTTCTTTAATTTTGTTTTATTTATTTATTTAATCTTCTTTCCTTCTTTTCTTATTTTTCTTTTAATTTGTTAAATAAATTAATTTATTCCTTAATTAAAATTAACCAACCCACATTTATTTTCTAAAGAATTACGTGATATTGAATTTCTTATTGCACTTAGAGAATACATAGGCACTTACGACAAGCCAAACATGTAAATATTTTAATTTAATTTTTATCTTTATTGTTTCTCTAAACTTCTAAATTTTATTAGTTAGTCTTTAATTTTTACTTTTTTATAATTTTTCTATTTGTAAATATTTTAATTCATTTTAATCTTTAATTTCTTTATTGCTTGTAAATATTTTAATACTTGATTATTTTGTGATAGTGAATATTGTGATTTAATTTTTAATTATTGATTTAATTGTTTACTTATTGTTATCATTGATTATTTATTTTATGGGGTAAATTAAATATGCTTATCCTATTTTTAATTTGCACAATTAACTTTAAGATAATTGTTTTAAAACGAATGTATCAAGGATGCAATGAGATTAAGTTTTCATCATTCAATATGCATAAACAGACTTCAAATCCAACTTTGATGCACAAATTGATTTTTAAACATTTTAAAAGGGTTTTTGTTTCAATTTTTTTTAACCAAATAGAATTGGTAGTGACTCTTCTAAAATTTAATTTAACTGCATCTTTGAAACATTCATTATAAAACTGTTACTTTAAACCTAATTGTGCGAATTAAAATAAGGAAGGCCGAGGCTCATTTGCGTTGGATCTACATATCTTGTTTCTTTTGACTTTCAAATGACTTTCTTTGTTTCTTAGTTTTTCCTTAAAGTTTGGCCCTAAAATTTCATCGTCAAAATTTACAAAAAAAATGAGTTAATCAATTCTAGCAAGAACACTTTTATGTACAGTTTTCAAAAGAAGTTTTATGTATATGAGATGTATATACAATTTGATCAAGAATGAAACAATATTCCTAAGATTTTAAGGATTGATCGACAAAATCAAAAAAAAAATTAAAGATAAATAACTCTATTTCATAGGCTTATCAAAATCCTTGACTGCAAATCGAGATAAAAGTGATAATGGTTTTACAAATATTCCAGAGGCATCCGAGGAGTCCTTTTATGCACTTTAAACCGCCAACATGGGATCTTGTTTTAAAGAACACTTATTTTCGAAGTTAAATAAAAAAATTGGAATCCACACAAAAGGGTAGGTCTTCTAAAGAAAAAGGATCAAAACAGATGAGGAGAAAATTGAAGCCATATTCCTTGAATAAGAAACAGACAAGGATTGATCATTTGTCAGAGGAAAGCATGATTCTTTTGGTAGCTACTCACCCGTGGATTTTTCTCCTTATTAGGAAACGAGCAGATTATCAAGACGTAAAAGCTTCACAAGAATTAAATGATCTGCATTCCACAATTCCTAATGATTATAAAGATGAACATTTGGTTGCTGTAGGGAGAGAAGGTGTGAATATCTTATTTTGTCCGGGCTAAGAAAAATTAAAAGAGAAAAAAAATAGTTGAAAAATAGTGAATTTTTTAAGAAAAAAACTAAAGAAAAAGAAAAAAAGAAAAAAGAAGAGAAAAAATCATAAAATCCACTAGCCTTTTAAGCCTACTAATATAACCCATTACGTCAATTAAAATAGAGGAATTAAAATAATAATGATAAAATGCTTAAGTTGGAAAAAAGCTCAACCGTCACTCTAAAATCTTAGGTTATTATTTTAAATATATAAGTACAGGGAGAGAGAGGAAACAACAATAGACAGTGATAAAAAAGGAGGGTAGGCCAAATAAGAAATAAGAGGAGAGGCAGAAAGAAAAAGATTTGAGGGCATGCTGAAAAGAGGCATTGGGACCGAGGGCGAGTTTGAGTGAGAGATGGAGGAGAATTCATGATAAAAGAGAATAATATGGAGGGAGTTCTACAAATGTAAACAACGCACAACGAGAAGGAGTCTGGTGGTAGCAGGCCGAGTTTTTCTGTGCTGCATTTCTATTTCAAAGCAAAGCAAGCATTCTCATACAGCTCTGTGCTTTCCTCCATTAAACTACATTGCAGATCTAGAGTGAGCTGTCCTCCCACAAGTGCCCCCCCCCCCCAAACGCAAGCTCACATTAAGCATCAAGCCTCAGGATCATATGCAATCAAACCCCCTCGCAGGTGTCATCATGAAATCCCACACCCTCTTATCATTCTTAGTGTTACTTTTATTTCATTTCACTTGTCACATGTTTTACTTGCTAATTGCAAATAGATGGTTCTATCACTTTGGCTATTATTGGGTTTACTTGCTGATTGTGGATAGATGGTTCTGTCACGTCGGTTATTATTGGGCCAGTTTACTTTGTGGTCATGTTTCTGTTTCTTGGCTTCTTACTTTGCTAATTTCATTTTGGTAGCTTTTGTTAGCATGAATAAAAAATGAGTGTTGGGTTTATTCACTTGGGCCATGGAAGCAGGACTCAATTCCTTTTTATTTTAAGTCATTCAATTTAGTTTTTGTGTGTGGCAATTGTTTAGAAAGTATTGTGTATATAAATCCTCCATGGCCATGCGTTAATTTCGGTATCTTTGTGCAAATTATTATTTGTTTATTTATTTGGTACTTTGTTCTTTGTTCCATTTTGGCTAATAATTTTTTGTATTTCTTTACTTTACATTTTGGATTAAAAAAATATGGCGATATTGAAATGGAAGTGGATGCCTTTTTTAATTATAGTCAGTTTAGCAATTCTATTTGTTTCTCATGCTTTTGTTAAGATATTATGATTCTTGAATTATTTTAATAGTCATTCATATCTTTACTAATTTTATGGTTTTTATTTTAATTTTTGTGGGATGTTTTACATTCTAATAAAATTGATTTCAAGAAATTTTAACAACATGCGTTTAGTGGTATCGAGGGGTCAAGTATCCATTGACTAAGCTTTTGAGGTTGCTCTGTAGCCTAGTATCATGTTTAATCGCATTTAGGACTCCCGCTTTTGAAAAAAAAAAAAGTAAATTAAACTTGAAGGGTCAAGTATTCACTGGCCAATTTCTCCTGTAATGGCTCTGTAGGCATAGTATAATGTTCTATTTAAATTAGGACTCGTTAATAAATTCACTTACCTTATTCAAATCAATTTTTTTTAAATCAAATCAAATTAACCATTTATTTTCAATAAAATTAAGCGAATCATTTTTTAAAATCAACCATTTCACAATAATTTTTTAAAAAAATTACGTGACTTTGACTTTCCCATTGCACTTGGAGGATACGTAGGCACTCACGACAAGCAAAATATGTGAATATTTTATTTCTTTATTTTATGTTTATTTTCCTTCAAATTTGTAAATTGTGTAATTTAGTTTTTATTTAAATTTGTGAATATTTGTAATTTAATTATTTTGCTTGATTTTATCATTATTTATGAGATAAATCAAATATTGTTTAGGTTATTAAATTTACACAACTAACTTATGGTAACCATTTTATGACGAATGCATTAAGGGTGCTGTGAGGTTCAGTTTTTATCTTTCCTTATTCATAATTGACTCCCGAACCATGCTTAGTTTGTGGACCATTTTTTATTTTAAATTTTTTAAAAAAATTTTGTTAATCATTTTTCTTACCTAATAAAAAATTGGTGGAGACTCTAATTTTTTTAAATAATTTTTTGCCATACAGTTGCGATACCGTCGTGACAGGAGGAGACATTAATACAACTATTCACAGATATGGAGATCCAAATAAGTACAAGCTATTGTCACATAATGAAAGTTCTTCTGTTGGTGATTTTCATTCTTCTGGGCCCGAAATAGTCTGTCTGGCCTACTTTGAAAACCGAGCAGGTCATCAGTAGTAGTATAGCAGATACTGGAGAGTTGACCTTAGCTCAAATACTGAAAAGCAAAAAGCTGATTTGTTTGGGTTTGTTCATGCTCTGGGTGATTCAAAGGAGAAATATCTTTCATTTTCTGCATCATCAACTGGAGAGGCTGCTTCATCATCATTTAATCTTAAGCAGAAGAAGAAATTTAGGAGGAAAAGTTGGCTGTGACTCATTTGTTATCTCCAAATCTGAACCAAAAGTTTGGATCTTCTGTCCAATTTTCACCACTTGCCACTGCCAACATGTCATCACGTTCTGATGTGAAGGATAGGTCTGAGATAAATGACCAGTTCGAGGAAGGAGATGTTGCATCCTCAGCTACAATTCAAGAAACCTGTCACAAGTGGTGAATCAGGTGCTGACCATAACATCAAAAAGAGAAAAGAAGAATAAAAACCAGCTGCTTAGAAATTTATTTAATTTGGTTATGCTGATTTCTGTTAGATGTTCTCAAAATTTGCATTCTTTATTTATGGTCTGCAATCATGATTTTGTCCAGGGGAAACCAAGCCTATAAAAATGGGGATCTTTCTAAAGCTGAGGACTATTACACACTTAGAATCAATTCTGTCCCTTCAAGTGAAAGGCTCAGGTTGCTGGATTAAGCCTCTGTTATTTTGCTATAGTAACCGTGCAGCAACACGAATGGCTCTTGCAAGGAATCAGGTAATGTTGTTTGTTTGGAACGATGAGTTATAGTAGAAGGAGCTGAAGGTCTTCAAAAGGATCAGGTATATCAATGCTTTTCTTTTATGTGGGTAGTGCAATTGTGATAATTTTATCTTGATGTTTTTTAGAAATACTTTCAAGTTGCATGTCAATGATTATTTCATTTCCTGGGTGATTTTATATTATTATCGGTTATTACTACCTAATAGTTTTTCAAAAAGCAATTAATCTTCAATTCTGTTCTTCTATATTTCTTTGTTTCCTTGTGTGGTGTTATGATTTTATAAGATCTCTAACAAGTGTTATTACATACTAACAGAAAGTAGCTGAGTGTATAAAGAATGCTGCTGAACTCTTAAAAAGGAGAGGTCTTCTAATGCAGCTAGTACTGCTTTAGAACTACTTACAAAGGCCTTGTCAGTAAGTGTTTACTCAGAAAAGTTATTTCAAATGAAGGCAGGGGCTCTTTGTTTGGTATTTTCTATTCCAACTTGTTGCTTGACACATATTTATGCCTTCTTATTATGCTTGTTTGCTATTGTTTTAACTGAATTATTTTGTGTATTATGACTGATAAAACTGTTGTCTAATTCTGGTGACATCTTACAGCTGCAAAAGTATGATGCAGCAATTCAGCTCTGTGAGCAGAGTCAGTGTCTTGCAGAAAATAATTTTGCCTCGGCAAACAGTGTGGAGGATGTCAATATTTCCATGTGTGATAGTTACTCCTGTGTCAAACAGTGGAGGTTGTCATTGATGTATGATAGAAACCCCAGAAAGGACTCCGGAACAGAAGTATTGTTCAATGTAAAAGGAGCTACAAGAGCTTTTATAGTAAGTGAAAATGACAAACTAAAGCCTATGGCTCCTACCCAGAGAGAAACTCTCCTAACTATCTCAATACAATATGCTGAAATAAATAACTCTCCCAACTATCTCAATACAACTATCTCAATACAATATGCTGAAATAAATAAGTCAAACGGGGGTTGAATTGTGTTTCTTAACCTTTTTGAAATTTTTTTGATACTTAATAGTTTAAACAAGACAGTGGTTGAATCAATAATAAGCAATGGACGAATAATAAGCTTCTCAGTCCTATTGGACGCTAAAAAGTTTTTTTTTTTTGTAAGATGTTTCTTTGGACACAGTTTGAAAAGGTTTTCAATTTTAACTTTAAAACAATTTCAATCCCCAGATGTTAGTGTAAAACTAAAACACAAGTAGAGGCAATAAAAGCTTACACTATATGTTTATCCTGGTTCACTCTCACAAATCAAGAGTTACGTCTAGTCCCTTCAATGTGAAGGATTTTTCACTAGTCTTTACCAAGATTACAAGTATTCTTCACCTCTTCAGGTACACAAGTATTTTCAACCTCTTCAGGTACACAAGTATTCTCAACCTCTTTAGTTACACAAGTATTCTCAACCTCTTCAGGTTTTAAAGCACAAGTATTCTTTTATACCTAGTCTCTTCAGGCTAAAACAACTAAGTTGAATATAAGGAAATGTAAATGGTGCTTGAGTTGTTAACTCATTACAGGTGAGGATAGAAGATAAATCTCAAGACTGGAACTATATATAAGAGTATAAAGAATTAGAATAATGAGAGCTTTGATTCTTTTTCACTTTTGATCACTCTATTGCTGCATTTCTTCTTTCTTCTTCGAAGACATTTGTATTTATAGGTAAGAGCACTTGGAGCAATCTTCGTAAGCTTCTTCGTCCAACGGAAACATTTATTACCGTTCTGAACAGCATTAAATGCATAAGCTGATATCGTGTTGAACTTCTTCTAAAAAGTGACTTTGATTATCAGGAATATCTAAGAATATGATAGCTGAGTCATGATTTATCTGAGCCCGCAGAAAGTTCTTGATTGCTGGTCTTTGTAGTTATTAGTAGTGTCAGCTAAGCGGCTCAGTTGACTTCTTTTGTCATGTACTTTGTCAGAGTTCTTCTCAGCATTTAATGATGAACAATTCTTCATATTTGAATTTGAGCTTTGGACGAATGTGAAGTAAACAAGTGAAACACAAGAAGGGGGTTGAATTGTGTTTCTTAACCTTTTTGAAAAAACTTTTTCACAAGAAGCGAAAAGCAATAGACGCAGAAAGCTTCTGAGTCCAATTGGACGCTAATGCAAATTTGAGATAAACAATTTTAAACGAAGTGAAAAAGTTTTAAGGTTTAACTCAACTCTTTAGTTAGGAAAACAATGGCAATCCCCAGAAGTTAGTGAATAAGTAAAACACAAGAGGAGGAAAGAAGAGCTTACAACAGATATTTATCCTGGTTCACTCCCACAAACCGAGAGCTACGTCCAGACTCTTCAACCAGAAGGATTTTCTACTAATCTTGTACAAAGATTACAAGTATTATCCACCTCTTCAGGTATACAAGTATTCTCAACTTCTTCAAGTTCTACTATTCAAGTATTCTTTTATACACAGCCTCTTCAGGCTTAAACACCAATGAATAAAAAGGTATAGAAGAGCTTGAGTTTTTAACTCACTACAGGTGAGGATTGAAAATGAATCTCAAGATTTAATCTCTTTACAAGAGTTTGAATACAAATAAGAATGAGAGCTTTAGTCTTTTTTACTTTTGATTTTTTCAGAAAGTTGTCACGTTTCTCTTCTTCGAAGACAATTGTATTTATAGGTGAGAGCAAATTGAGCAGTTTTCATAAGCTTCTTCATCTAACGGAAACATTTATTACCGTTCTGAGTGGTATTAAATGCCTAAGATGAAAACGTGTAGAGCTTCTTCTGAAAGGACACTTTGATTATCAGGAATGTCCAAGAATATGATAGCTTACACCTGACTTGTCTAAGCGCGCAGAAAGTTCCTTATTCGCATGTCTTTGTAGTTATTAGCAATGTCAGCTAAGCGGCTCAGTTGACTTCTTTTTGAAGTGTGTGCTATCATAGTCCTTCTCAGCATTTAATAAAGAACAGTTTCTTCATATTTTAATTTTGGCATTAGACGAATACTTTGAAATCTGAGCTTAGTAAGAAAAATATTGGACAATCCAAATATAATGAAACTTTGTGAAACAGTTCAAAAGGTATTGGACGCATACTTAGTTTCTTTTAGCTCAGAAGAGAATGGACGCACATACAAGTAACTGTTTGTTAACACTTTTCTTCTTGAAATAGTTACGAAACAAGTTACAATAGTCTTTTACTTATTCAATCTAAATTGAAACTTTTGTTATCTTCAAAACTTTATGGAGTAATGATTATTTAATCAATATGGTTCCAAACTTAATTTCATAAGGTTCTTTGGTTCCAACAATCTCCCCCTTTTTGATAATGACAAAACATTTTAAATTATGATTGAATACTTAACTTTTTACACGAGAGAATACTCCCCCTAAGAACGTGCATAAAAACAGAATGGACGCACAAAGGATACAACAGGATTTAGTTAGGAGTGAGTAAGCGTGCTAACACAACGCTTAGTTTTAAGCAAAAGTTGATTTTGAGTAAAATACTTAAAGGATGGAAAAATGCTAATGTTAGAACAGAGTAAGCACATCCTTTACCAATACCAGAATTAGAATAAGAATAGAATCAGTTTAAATATTAGATAATGCATCAGAATAAGTATGATCAATTGAAACAGCTCATAGTAAACAATTTTAGACAACATACAGAAAATTCACAGATATGCTTATATTATTTTATCAACAGTATAAACAGAATCAATCAAGAATTTTTTTCCCCAATTTTCTCCCCCTTTGTCATCACACAAAAAGTGAAAAACATCATTGTCAAAAAAAATAAACAAAAAAAAGTTTAAAAGAAAATTTTGAAAGTAATAAAAAACTAAGAAGGAGGAGGAGGAGGAGACCCTTGCTAAAAAAGAGATTTGAGGAGGTCTTCAACTCTCTTGAACAGATGATCCATTTGATTGGTTACATAGGCCTGAACTTCAGGGGGCACTTGAGATTGTGGGTCAACAGTGGAAGGGTGGTCAGCAGAGGTCTCTCTAACAATTAACTCAGTGGAAGGCGTAGGAGGAGCAACCGAAATAGGACCAACAATAGAGACTGTGGATGCTGGCTCTTCTGCTGCCGTAACCACTTCAACTGATTCAACTTCGTCGTCGGACAAAGGAAGGTCAACATTCAAAGGGAGATGATCTCCTCGATATCCAAACATTTGATCCCAGGGATAATGTATTCCTAAGTTGTCAGAAGGAGGTCCGGAGACATAGCTCTGAGAAGAAAAGATTGTGGAAGCATGCGTTCTCAATGGTAAGCCAAGGATATCGTCCACCATGTAGAATGGACGAAAACACTGAAAACTCTGGCCTGGCACCGTCACAGTATCTTCCTTCTCTTCATTGCTTAGTCCTGATGAAGTAGCCTGTTGTTCACAATCCCAGATATGCTTTTCCCATAAGGTCTTTGCATCCTTCTCCTCTGCCTCTCCTTTCTCCGAGATTTGCCGTAAGAATCCTAAGTCTACCTCAGGTGATTTTTGAATGCCGAAGGTAGGTTTGAAGTAGAACGGTGTTGGCAACATGGCTTGACTTCTGTACTTCTTCAAATCCTTGTTCTTGTTCAAGTCCACCATTGGCAGTCTTGGACACACTCGATCAGGCTGAATCTTAATTGCGGTGGCAGAAGAGATGATCAGAGAAGGGGGTACAAATCTCATATTCTTCAGCAAGAGACTCCTTTTGATGATACTGACAAAGATAGTGTCATATGGACTTGCAAACTGATCCATTTCTCCCAAAGTGACTGGTTTGAAAGTGAGTTGACTAGGGAAGATATGGATTCTTGTAGAGCAGCCATCACAGCATCGGGATCTTCTTGCTGTGAGTGAGAGAGAAGAGTCCTTAGATTCCCATCGATGGATTATGTGGGGGGTAACACCCACGGAGAAGAAGTTTGGGATAGGACAGGTTGAGGTGAAGTGTTTTGAAGGTGAAGAGGGTTTGTATGATATGGCTTGTGTTTGTGAGAAGGGTTCAGTGTTTGATGAAGAGGAAGGTAAGTGAGAATAAAGTGAAGAGATTTGAGGTTCTAGTTGAGATGAGGGTAAAGGTGGTGAGAGGAGGGGAGCAGAGTGGGTTCCTCAGGAGTGGACACAGCTTGGGCAACAGGTTTTCTTTTGATGGGTAGCTTCGTCCGAGTTCCCTTTGGAATTGTCACTTTGGACGCAACCTTCATCCTTTTCACGATGGGTTGGTCATCGTCAAAGTCATCGTCCTTTATCAGTCTTCTTTTTGGAACGGCTTGGATGGATGATGATTTCTACTTTGGACTCTCAGCCTTTGCAGCTTTTAAAGGCTCTTTTTGCTCAAGAAAATCTTGGACGCTTTTTAGCTTCATTCTCAGCAGATTGCTTCATCCAAAGACTTGTTGCTCTTGGATCTGTCCAAAGATCTTCTTTTTCTCTTCTATGTCTTTAGTCTCATGGGGACTAAAGATACCTTGATCTCTAAAGATCTTGGTTAGGAGGACACCATAAGAGATGGTGGTCTTCTTCCCTTTTCCTTGGAGACTTCTCTTGAAATTTTTAAACAACAGGGAAGGGAGATTGATTTGTTGACAAAGCATCAGATGGCATAGGCAGAAGGCATGGACTATAGAAACTGAGTCTTTGGACCCTGCCTTGTGAAGTATAGCCTTGTTCAGCAGCTGATGCAGTACTCTCGCCTTGTCATGCATCTTAGATGCAGTAATTTTCCCCGTAGATGACTCCTTTAGCAAGGTGTCAAGAATAGCATCCATTCCACCGAAGGCTTTATCCCAGTCTGAGGTGATGATGACTCCTTCCAACCAACACTGTGTAGCATTTGAGATGGTTACTTCTGAGACTACCACTTGTTTTCCCAGAATTTCTCCTCTAACTTCATTTGCAGACACAGAGGCATTTTTCCAGAACATCTTCACCAGTTCTGGATAAACTTCCACTGGTTCTCTGAAGTAGTTCTCCCAGCCAGCACCTTGAAGACTATCCAGGATGTCAACCCCACAATCTGCTAGAACAAAGGCTTGAAAGAGATATTCAACTGATACCTCAGCTTCTTCAACTTTAAGAGTCCTTCCTCCGGCCATTTCTTAGAGCTTTGTGAAAGGATTTTGAAAATTTGAGAAGAGAGGAAGTTTGTTGAAGGTTTTTTTTAGCAAAGGGTTTCTCAAACACTTGAAAGCGTAAAAACTTGATCTTTGAAAAGAACTAAGATATTTATAAGAGAGCAGAGCTTATACTGAAGGGTTTCTGGAAAGAGAAGGTGAATCGTTTTTCAAATATAATAAATGAGTATTAAAAGTAACTGTCATGTCCGCAATAAAAAGTAACTTCTGTGACCTTTCAAAAACTGACTCAGTGTGGGAAATTTGAAAAGATTCAAATGAGACAAAAGGAATGTTAAATTAAATCCAATAAACATATCAACTTTACCAAGAAATCACCACATATATTAACAATATTAACAAGTACAAACCTTGTTGGATGCAGAGTATCAATGGACGCAAGAGATGTCAACTATTTACAAAATGCATACTTAAATGCTTTCTAATAAAATTAAATCTTTCCTCAGAGAGGGGTTTTGTAAAGATATCCGCCCATTGATGATCTTTGTCCACAAATTGAATATCAAACACACCTTTTTGGATATAATCTCTTATAAAGTGATGTTTAATTTCAATGTGTTTTGCTCTTGAATGTAAGATAGGATTCTTTGATAAGTTAATTGCAGCAGTATTATCACAGAGTAAAGGAATCTTACTTTCAAAGACGTTGTAATCTTCCAATTAATGTTTGATCCAAAGTAATTGAGAACAACAATTGGACGCAGAGATATATTCAGCTTTGGCTGTTGAAAGAGCAATAGTGCTTTGTCTTTTGCTGGACCATGATACTAGGTTTCCCCCAATGAAGTGACATCCTCCACTGGTACTTTTTCTTTCGATTCTATCTCCAGCATAGTCAGCATCACAAAAACCAACTAATTTGTACTCATGAGATTTCTTAAATAGCAAACCCAGATTAGTAGTTCCTTTCAAATATCTGAATATTCTTTTAACCGCAGTAAGATGTGACTCTCTAGGATCAGATTGAAAACGTGCACAAAGGCATACACTAAACATTATATCTGGTCTAAACACAGTGAGATATAAGAGTGATCCAATCATACCTCTGTATACCTTTTCGTCCACCTTTCGATCTTTATCGTCCAATCTGAGTGTGGACGATGGATGCATGGGTGTGCTCATAGTTTTGCAATCGTCCATTTTGAACTTTTTCAGGAGTTCATTTGTGTATTTAGTTTGATGAATGTAGATTCCGTCCAATGTTTGCTTTACTTGCAAACCTAGAAAGAATTTTAATTCTCCCATTAAGCTCATTTCGAACTCCTTCTGCATCAATTTAGAAAATTCCTTGTAAAAAGATTCATCAGTAGCTCTAAAAATAATATCATCTACATAAATTTGGACTATAATAAAATCCATTTTCCATTAGAAAAGTGCTTAATCTTTCATATCATGCTTGAGAAGCTTATTTTAGTCCATACAGAGCCATTTTCAATTTGAAAACATGCTCTGGGTGGTTTTGATCCTCGAAATTAGCTGGTTGTTTGACATAAACTTCTTCATTGATTATACCATTTAGAAAAGCACTCTTTACATCCATTTGATAAAGCCTAATGCTATGATGAGCAGCAAATGAAAGTAAGATACGTATGGCTTCTAATCTAGCTATAGGAGCAAAGGTTTCAGTAAAATTAATACCTTCTTGTTGCGAGTAACCTTGGGCAACTAACCTTGCCTTGTTTCTCATAACCTTACCATCTTCGTCCAATTTGTTTCTGAATACCCATTTTGTGCTGATGATGGTCTTGTCTTTGGGCTTTTGAACCAGCGTCCAAACGTTGTTTCTTGTAAAAATAAAACACAAGTAGAGACAAGAAAAGCTTACACCAGATGTTTATCCTGGTTCACTCTCACAAATCTAGTGTTACGTCTAGTCCCTTCAATGTGAAGGATTTTTCACTAATCTTTACCAAGATTACAAGTATTCTTCACCTCTTCAGGTACATAAGTATTTTCAACCTCTTCAGGTACACAAGTATTCTCAACCTCTTCAGGTACACAAGTATTCTCAACCTCTTCAAGTTTTAAAGCACAACTATTCTTTTATACCCAGCCTCTTCAGGCTAAAACAACTAAGTTGAATATAAGGAAATGTAAATGGTGCTTGAGTTGTTAACTCACTACAGGTGAGGATAGAAGATAAATCTCAAGACTGGAACTCTATATAAGAGTATAAAGAATTAGAATAATGAGAGCTTTGATTCTTTTTCACTTTTGATCACTCTATTGCTGCATTTCTTCTTTCTTCTTCGAAGACATTTGTATTTATAGGTAAGAGCACTTGGAGCAATCTTCGTAAGCTTCTCGTCCAACGGAAACATTTATTACCGTTCTGAGCAGCATTAAATGCATAAGCTGATATCGTGTTGAACTTCTTATGAAAAGTGACTTTGATTATCAGGAATATCCAAGAATGTGATAGCTGAGTCCTGATTTATCTGAGCGCGCAGAAAGCTCCTGATTGCTGGTCTTTGTAGTTGTTAGCGGTGTCAGCTAAGCGCAGTTGACTTCTTTTGTCATATACTTTGTCAGAGTTCTTCTCAGCATTTAATGATGAATAGTTCTTCATATTTGAATTTGAGCTTTGTACGAATGCTGTGAATCTGAGCTAAGTAAGGAAACATTGGACGATCCAATACAATATACTTGAAAACCAGTTTAGAGTTTATTGGACGAATACTTAGTTTCCTTTAGTTAGAAGACAAAATTGGACAAACGTATAAGTAACTGATTGTTAACACATTGTTTCCTCGTTATAGGTTTATTAACATATTTTTAAGCTGGAAGACATTATTGGATTGACAAAACAATTTATAAACGAATTACGTGAGTCTTTTACTGATTCATTCTAATTTTAAACCTTTTGTTATCTTCAAAACTCTTAGGGGTTTAATTCTTTAAACTTCTTTTGATTCCAAACCTAATTTCTCAACAGTTCTTTGGTTCCAACATATGCCTGCATAATCCACTCATTCCTCCTACTGTTATACTAATGCATGATGCTAACAAAGTCCTCCTTACACATGCGGAACCCATAAGTCCTGTCACTAACTAATTCTCTTCTCTCCCCTAGACCCACTTTATTCCTTCTAGGATATACTTCCATATGATGGGCTTCTTTGGATTCAGGTCGAGTACTTAATCTAATTCCTGTTTAGTATCAAAGTTGGGCCCAAGGGTCCTATCACTGCCCCCTCCTGGAAGAGCAGCCTTGTCCTCAAGGCTGAAGTGTGGAAATTTACTTTTGAGAACAAAGTCATCTTCCCAAGTAGTATCTTCAACTGCTCTGCCCCGCCATTTGACCAGCCACTGTTTAGTTGTCCTCCCAGCCTCATTAATCTCCCTACTAACCAGCACACTCTTCGATTCTTCAATCTTATTCAACTCCACCTGCATGCCTTCGGTTAAAGAAGCTTCAGCAGAGTAGTTACCAATTGCCCTTTTAAGTTGAGAAGCCTGAAATACTAGGTGAATTCTCGAGGACTCTGGTAACTTGAACTTATAAGAAACTGCACCTATCTTTTCCAGAATTGGAAATGGCCCAAAATATCTGGCCCTAACCCATTCTGAAATAACCAAGTGGAACACAAGAATGGGGGTTGAATTGTGTTTCTTAACCTTTTTGGAAAACTTTTCTTTAACTAAAGATTCAAACAAAGATTATGTTGAAATTTAATAAGAAATGGACAAAACAAAAAGCTTCCTAGTCTCTTGGATGCAGAGAAGGTTTTTATGAAAATTCTTTTGAACGCAATTTGAAATGCTTTAAGTTCAACTTAAAAACTTTGTTAAGAAAACAATGACAATCCCCAGATGTTAATGAATAAAATAAAATACAAATAGAGGGAAGAAAAGCTTACACCAGATGTTTATACTGGTTCACTCTCACAACCTGAGAGCTACGTCCAGTCCCTTCAACAAGAAGGAATTTCCACTAATCTTCACAAGATTACAAGTATTCTCTACCTCTTCAGGTATACAAGTATTCTCTAACCTCTTCAGGTTTTAACAAGTATTTTTTTCTTTACATCCTGTTCAGGCTTAACAAACAAGTTGAGTAAGAGAAATTGTAAACACACTTGAGTTTTGACTCACAACAGGTGAGGATAAAAAAATAATCTCAAGTTTAAAATTCTATACAAGAGTGGAAAGAATAGAGTAAGATAAAGCTTTAAAAACAATTCTCTTTAAGATTTTGATCACTTCTCTCTTCTCTACTCTCTTCTTTGAAGACTCTTGTATTTATAGGTGACGAGCATTTGAAGTAGTCTTCATTAGCTTCTTTGTTCAACAAAAACATTTATTACCGTTCTAAGCAGCATTCAATGCATAAGCTAATATCGTGTTGAGTTTCTTCTGAAAGGTGACTTTGATTATCAGTGATTACTAAGAATATGATATCTTAGTTCTAACTTTTCTGAGTGCGTAGAAAGTTCCTTATTTGCTAATTTTCGTAGTTGTTAGAAGTGTCAGCTCAGCAGCAAGGTTGATTCACTTTTGTGTCAAAGAGCTCATCAGCATTTATTGCACTTTGTTTTGCTTGTCTCTTTAAATTGTCTTGGACGAAGCTGTAAAGAATGAAATCACAGGGACAAAGACAACATAGGCAAACAATGGACGATCCAATAAAATATACTAGAATTTATTGGACGCATGCTTTTAACTTTTAAACAAGGTTGTCTTTCGTCCAAGTAAATATAACTTCAAAGGTATAAGTTAACTTCAAGGCTAATTTGTTTTAGCTTAATCTCATATCGTTGTTATCTTTAAAACTTTGAGGAGTTCAAATTTAATTGAACAGTTAAAGAAACTTAATTCTTTCTTTGGTTCCAACACATTCTCCCACTGAGAATGCTTGATCTTTTCTCTTGTTATCAGCATACATCTTCATCTGTTCTTGAGACGTGGACAAATGATATTTTAGTTGCTTCAAGGCCTCATCTCGATTTAACAATTCCAGCGCTACTGCCTCAACCTTTGTTTCCCCTTGCAAAAATCGCACCAATGTTGGTGGTTTTCTCCCATAGACAGCCTTAAATGGAGTAGTCCCTGTTGATACATGAAAGTGGTATTATACCACAGTTCAGCCCAAGGTACCCAATAAGACTAGTTCCTAGGCTGCTCAGAAACAAAACATCTCAAGTATGACTCTTGCTATTGCAGAGTCAACTCTGGCCCTATCACATCTCCCACTGCCGTGCCTCATAGTACCATTTTCTTCTCCAAGTCGATCCCCTCCAACAGACTAAGAAAGGAGATTGATTCAATTGACTGCTGCCCCCTTTTTTGGAAGCCTGGTCACTTGGGGCCTTTTTCCTTATATGTCCACCAACCTACCTTTCCACTGAAAATTCATGGTCATCTCCTCCCAATCCATCAACACATTGCCCAATTCTCTAAGCCATGCCACCCCGAGAATCATATCAATGCCCCTAAGTTCAGCACATAGGCGTCTATAGTAACAATAATGCTTCCCAATTGAATCTCCACACCTGAGCATTTCCCTGCGTTAGTCACCTTGTGGCCGTCTCCCAAGCGGATACCAATCACCTTGGTTGGGGTAACCTTCATTCCCAACGTTGCTGCCACGTGAGGAGATATGAAATTATGGCTCGCTCCGCTGTCCACCAATATGAAGATCAACACTACCTATAGCTCCCCTTCCAAATGCATGGTCCGCATTTTCGTTGTTCTTGGTTCAGTCACCCTGAAGAGCCCTATCGCCTTGTACTCAAGAATTACCTCGTTCTCCTCACCCTCCACTTCTACTGCAGTCACCTCCCCTTCTTCATTCACCTCGTCATCCCCCAAAATCACTAGTCACAATTGACTCTCGGTACATTGGTGTAGAGGGAGACAACGTTCCCCACATCGAAAGCACAAATCCCTAGCCTTACGATCCATCAATTCAGAATAAGGTAAGTGTTTGATACCTCTATTTCGGTCACCGTTTGGTCGCCGTCCTTCTTCTCGGTTCATTCTCGCCATGCTCGAGTTCGAAGAAAGGGTTGAATGAAGGTTCAATTGACCCTCGTAAGTCTGATTCCTTCCCGTTGGGCCAAGCCCTACACCCCTTTGGTTTGGGCCCGGGTTATGACCTAACCCGTAACTCGACCCAGAACTCAAGCCCAATCCTACACTGTTATTTGGCCCATAACTTATGTCTCAACCACCTCTCCACTGTCTCGCATTTCCACCCCCTCTAATGCGAGGATGCAACGAGCCACGCAGTTTCGTTTCAACATCTCTCGCAAGTTTCATGGCTTTCATGCGGCTGGTGGGATTGAACATTCTCACCCTTAATCGGAGCTCCGGCTTGAGCTTGCCCATGAAATAGCCGAGATATTGATCCTCCGGCAACCTCCCTACTTGCGACGAAATAAACTCAAAGTCAGTAATGTATTCATCCACACTCCCTGTCTGTACTAAATCCTTCAATTCTTCAAAGGGATTATCACTCGTCCTCCCTCCATACTTTCAATCAAGGATCGCTTCAACTTTTCCCATGTCAGCTCATCTTCCGTGTCACACTGAAAGGTTAAACCAATGGATGGTTGCGCCCTCCATGCTCAATTTGGCTAGTCGCACCTTCACTTCCTCCAACGTCCCATGTACTTTGAAATATGTCTCTACTCGCGTGATCCACCCCACAGGTCTTCTCCGTTGAAGGGTGGCAACTCCACCTTTTTCACTGCCATCCTATACACCAAGGCAGAATCTTCTGTGAAAGTAGAGGAGTTGTTCTCATTGGAACTGCGATGAGTCTGCAATTTGGCGAACTCTGCTGCCATGAATTGACATAAATCCCCCAATGATTGACACAGGGTCTCCTCCAACGTCGACATTCTTGCTTCCACAACATCTAGTCTCTCCCCCATCTTTGGTGGCACTGACACTCGGTGACAGGCTAGCTCCCTCTCGAAGAATCTGGCAGGCCAGACCAATAATAGAAACCCTGGAAATGACTCCAGAACAGAAGTATTATTCAATGTAAAATGAGCTACAAGAGCTTTTATAGTAAGTGAAAATGACAACCAGAGAGAAACTCTCCTAACTATCTCAATACAATATGCTTGCATAATCCACTCATTCCTCCTACTGTTATACTAATGCATGATGCTAAGAATCCCCCTCACATGCGGAACCCATATGCCTTGTCACTAACTAATTCTCTCCTCTCCCCTAGACCCACTTTATTCCTTCTAGAATATACTTTCCATATGATGGGCTTCTTTGGATTCAAGTCCACTTTGTTGATGCATTTGATGATAAGGCTAATTTGGTGCCGAATGATAATAAAATTCTTGACTATTCATTGAAGGTTGGTAGTATGGTGGCGCTTGACTGCTTGTATAGTGGTCATGTGTGCTGAAAGAATGGTGCTAATAAAATGGTGGATAGTTCTCTTGATTACTCTGAGATGATTCCCAATGCCAAAGTCACTAAGACTTTGTGCAATACTAGAAGAGGAAGAGTCTTCTGGTGCAACATTTTGTTGCCTTCTACCTCTCCTAGATTGAGATCCACCTCTTCTACATATCTAGCCTAGAAGTTGTCATATCAATCATAAGGCTCTTGTCACGCCGAGAGTATGACATCTCTTGATATGGATCATTTTGCCTAATTTCATCATCATGACCAGAGCCATTTTCTTTAGCTTTTGCGTCACCACCATCATTACCACTATTGTTACTTGGTGAACTTAAACCACTATCACCACTTTGACTATTACCTTCATCAGAACCTGTATCATCATAAGAATCAATTATAGGCATCCATTCTGAATTTTGTATTTCATCTAAGAATGAGCCTTCTCTTTCTTCAATCCATGAAGACAATAGATCATCTTCTTGAAATATGTAGTCAAGATTAATGGGATTGAAACTAGTTTCAATATCTTATTGACTTCTCCTCATTTCATGTCTCATTTTCAACTTCATATTATAAAATGTGAAGACAAGTTTCTGTTGTTTCTTATACTTGACTCTATTCCTTGTCTTTGTATGTATATAGCTAAATGTGTTCAAATTTCTCTCACAATTAGTAGCTGAAGTTGTTTGACTAAGAACTTTTATTGCTACACGTTGAAGCTCGGGAGCACATGTACCAAATATCAACCACCATTCAGCTATATAAATTAACAAACAATATAAATCAATTATTTATCATATAAAAAGGAAAGTTAAAATGTTTTCTACTTGTATAAAAAAGTGAAATAAATAATATGTTACCTGGATTCATTTGAGACCAGCCTTTTGGAGCTAAAGGTGTACCAAATGTCTCACTCTTTTCTTGAAAAACCATTAACTATATAACATGATATAATATGTCACATACGTAGATATATAAAATCAAATTCTAATATGTAAATTTATAAGATTAAAATGTAAACATTCATTACTAACTTGATTCAAAGCTCTAATTTGGTGATCGATATTTCTTTCTAATTTGGCAATTAATTTACTGGTCACCTCAAATGTTTATTTATACACGTCATCCTACTATTCAATTCCACATTGAAATTGTGGGTTAAGAAAATAGCCTAGGAAAAGAGAGTGAATCAATTACTATACATATGTAAATTTTTTCATTAAAAAATAATATTTTAAACTATGTTGACTACCTGCAGAATGTAGATCACAGTGCATGAATCTCCAACGTTGGTCTATTATGTCATGATATTTCGAATAATAACAACAGTTTAGCAGGATGGATTATTTTGATCAGTCTATGACTTTATAAATAAAACACATTGTTGGCTTTTCATCACCATTAATATATTTCTCTACCTCCAATATATTTCTTCAGAAGATTTACAGTCCAGATATGGTTATAAATGAAGATGTCACTTTGCTTTTTCCCAATATCCTCCCAGTAAATATCCAAACAATGAGCTACACATTATGACCAATAGAGATGTGGCATCTTTTCCATCAATTTTTGACCAGCTGCTATAAGTGCCTTTTCATTATCTGTAACCACTTGAACTGCATATTCTTTTTCCACTTCTTCCACAACTTTGTCAAGTAATTAGAAGTAATAATCTGTATTTCTACTATCAACAATAGAAGCATCAACAAATTTTAATAAAATTTTCCTCTTACTGCTATACACACAAGAAAATTCATAATATGTGTATGATTTATACTATTTGTCCAACCATCACACATTATTGTTACTCCTATTTCTTTCCATGTACCTCTTAGAACATTTATCCATTCATTCATCTTTTGATATTCAGCTTCCAAATATACATCAGAAACTTCATAAGGAGTTTGGCACTTAACCCCTCAACCTACCTCAGCAGCTGCAGTGATCAAATTATGCAACCAAGGAGAGTTAGATAAGCTCATAGGTAAACACTCATAAATTATAAACCATGATACTGCTTCTCCAAGCTTTTTCCTCAATGTTTTCATCAAACCACCACTAATTTTTGGATGCTTCATACTTTTACTCCTCACAAGATCAATATCTGTAGACCTCAAAGCTAAAGAAACATCTTGTGAATTAGATAGTTGTGGTCTATTAGCTCCACTAACACTTGCACAGGAGCTTCCACCATCTTTGTAACACCTAATTCTTCAACAACGTAATATACCAATTTACATGCGTGTACGTCTGTTTCTCCATCATTCCCAAATGTCGCAAACATAGACAGAAGTACCAGCTAGTCCAAACATATGCATTATCAACATCAATAAAAATAGATATCATATAGAGGTCTCTGACCTCGACAGAAATATACAATATTACGTTCCGTGCACAAAACATAAATGTCGATACTAACAGCGACCCTAACTGGGCATAATTAATAACAGTGTTATCTTAATTTCCTACAGCGGCATTAACAAAATACTAGTAGAACTGGGAACATCAACAATAGTTCGCCAGTTCCCCTACCATGCCTCAACAGATAAATACACAATGTAGCTCCAGCAGATACATAAAGGGAGCTCATCTCCATCCAAAATAAGACATAAAAATAAAGGCTACAACTATCACATCAAGCTATTAGCAATCCCGTACTCACTCTGTAGAGAACCCAAGCTCAACCTACGATTCTGAAGGTGAGGGGGTGAGATATAAATCTCAGTGAATATGAATTTACTCGTAATTAAAGCATGCATGAGAGTCAAAATATGAGTGCATAAGGTCATCACTGCCATCTACTACCACAATTTACAAATCTTTACTTTAATCAACACAACCAAGATTCACACTCCATCAACATACACATCATAATGCCCAATGACTCTCAAGGTTCGGCTTTTCCTCATTTATGCCAAGGACTACATCATGGTCTGACTTTTCCTCATTTATGTCCAGGACTACCTCATGTGACTTTCCCTCATTCTTGCCAAGGACTAACTCAAGGTCTAGCTTTTTCTTATTCTTGCCAAGGATTACCTCTCAATTCGGCTTTTCTTTATTTGTATATTCAATAATCACTCATCAACATCATTCGTTTCAAAAACCACAATCGAAACAATAATGCACAAGTAATCATTTTCTCGACATCATCACTATCACCACAATAACAATGGTACCTTGTGCAATAATTAATTTTCCACATCCGAGTCCAATATCCATAAAAACACATCATGCAATATTGAACTAATAGTCAAATGCACTATAGAAAGGGCAACAGATTCAACCACAACTTAGGTGTGGTTGTCACCACGACCATGGTTCGAAGAAATTAGGAAAATTGAAGAAAAATGGAACAGATGCAACCACGGCTAGACCCTGGTGGCCACTACGGTCGTGGTCTGGAATTAGCACATGAAATCCACTTGCCAGAGGGTACCACGGCCAGGTCGTGGTGGTGGCCACGACCATGGTTCGTGATGTGGGTAGCCTTAAGTGCCCCACGCCCAAGAAACAAGCAAAATTCCCAACTTGGCATATAGTACCCATCCACCAATTATATCAATCTCAACCACATGCATACATTATTAATGAAACCCAACATGCATCAAACCCCCAACAAAGTCTTGCATTAATTCTCAATATTAAGTTAATCCCCCTATTTTGATACATGTTTTCAACCCATCCAATCTAACAATTCTAACCCCATTTTTGCATCATTAATAAGACCAAACCAAGCATCAAAACACATACAAAAATCAGCATTTTGGATTTCCCCCATTAACTCTCAAAACCCTAACTTTCATCATACCAAAGTTACAAGCAACTCACACTCACCTAAGGTGATTTGGAGGACTAAACCACCACCTTTGAAGCCTCCAACAAGCACCAATCAGCCCCAAAAAACGCAGATTTGCTCCCAAGTTTTCGTACTCCAAGTGCTTCCAAACTTTGGTAATAAGCTCAAGAGGCACTCCCAAACATTTCTTCTCAAACCAAGCCATCCAAGCAACTCTATGCAATGGGTATTTTTGGCTTTGGGGAAGGAAATGGAGGTTTCAAGATTTTGAAACCAAGGAAGTATAGAGGAAGGTGAGGGGAGTAATCTTTGTGAAGGAGCTAAGTGAATGGAGGTGGGGAAGTGGGTGTTTTGGGAGCTTGAAGGAAGAGCATTAATAGAGGAAAAATGAAGGAAGAAGATGAAGCTCTTCCTTTCTCTCTCCAAGGTGCTACACGAAAATCATAAGGGGGGAAAGAAATTTTGTTGACAACTTTGCCCCTCAACTTGTTCCCAACTAGACCCAACTTGTCCCTCAACTAAGTGGTATTCTCAAAAATGCCATTAAGGTGTGAAAAGACTAAAATATCCTTAGTAATTTCATAATAATTCCTAAAATGTCCTCTCTTACTAATATTTTTACTAATTTGGCATTGGATGTGGCCTTTTACCAAAATGCCCCTGCAGAGGCCCGAAACAACAAAATTTCAAAATTTTGTATTTTCTTCCTTTCGCTCCCCTAAGTCTTCTAGGTTGATCGAAATCCTTAAAATATTATTATAATTTCTTCTAACCCGGTCTTTCACTTCGATTTCCCATAGGGCTACACACAGTCTAATATAATCTGAATATAATTTCAGAATCGAAAATTGGGGATGTTATAATCTTCATATTCATTTTCGCATATTCCTATTTGTTGCCTTAATTGTTGTCTATCTTCCCATTCAAGATGTGATCTAAGGCTATCACGTGTAGATTGCCTCATTTGCTCATCAACAATGTCTTCAATATCGTCATCTTCATCATCTCCTCTCAAATGTGCTTCAAATTCTTCTTTTCTTTTTCTAGAATCAATTTTTTTTACTTTTCCATCCATGAGGAGTTTCATCATATTCTCTCTTATAAATATTATAACTCTAGCACAACTAGATACTTGCCCTATATAATGTGCAATGTGTTGCTTCAATCTAGTAACATCACCCTTTATTACTTTTTGACAAAGTTTGCATGTGATGTTTCGATTTCCAGCTACAAGTGTACCAAAATGCCAACCAATGTCATCACCTGGAGCACCCTCCAATCTTCCCGTAGGAAATTGTTCTCTTAGCAGCATTGTTTATATTTATAATATTAGTAACTGTTTATGAAAATAAATAATAACAAATTATTTGATTAGAATATAGTAACTGTTTATGAAAATAAATAATAATAGTGATAATTAAAGTCTTTTCATATAACTTTTTACATAACTAATTCACCATTTAATTAGTTCATATTATCCAATTAATTTATCAAACAAAAATTTACTCACCTAATTAGAAAGAGATCAGATTTAGCTTACCCAAATTAAGTTAAGATCAAATTATGCAATTAATTTATCAAAATAAATTATAAGTATATTAGTGATTAGATTCAGCCTACTTAAATATCCCACTTATCAAACATGAGCCCATATATATATATATAAGCTTATATGATTGTATATAAGGCCTTTTCATAATTGGAAATTAAGTCAAGCTTAAATTACCCAATTAATTTATTAAAAAATTACCTACTTAATTAGTGATTAGAATCAACCCACTTAATAAGTTCAAATTATCCAGATACTTTATCATACAAAAAATTACCCACTTAATTAAAAAGAGATCATATTTGGCCTACCCAAATTAAGTTAAGCTCAAATTATCCAATTAATTTATCAAAATAAATTATAAATAGATTAATGATTAGATTCATCCCACTTAATTAGTTTAAATCATCCAATTAATTTATCGAACTTAGCCAACTTAATAAGCTCATTTATCAAACACTAGCCTATATATATATTGTTAATATTGTTAATTAACTTAGATAACAATTGGCTTGTTTGGCCGGAAAAGCCAGCGACCAAAATGTTGGCAATGGTTACTTTAGAACAATCTAAAGTAGTATGATAGGCAGTTGCTGCCATAGTCATGTGTTGAAGAGTATTAAGAATATTATACTCAGTTTGACCATCTATATTCCATTCATAGATGTTATTGGCGCTAAAACTTTTAAAATTTGGATCTCTTTCTTCAAGAAAGAGATCAGGGGGAGTTGCTTTGGGATAGTAAAGTTTGGAAGGGTTTCGCCAATTGAGTGTTTGACTAATAACAAGATTAACTTTAATCATGGAATTAGTATCTGTTTCAGATTAGTTGGAAGAGGTAGAGGCTTTTAAAGTATTAATCGTTAAACCTTTGGTTGTGCTACGAGTAGCTGTTTTATCATGAGAAGTTTTGAGGAGTATCAGGAACTATAGGTCCTAATTCTTTAAGTTTTTCATTAATTTTTGAAAGAAATTCATCTTGTTTAGATAAAACAAGAAAGATCACAAGGGAGAGTAGGATGCAGACGGACAGCTTACATAATTAAAACATGCATAAACAGATGCAATAAAAAGAAAAGAAAAGATTACACAACCGGAGCGGTGGTAATCCGCACAGGACCGGCGAAGAGATGAAGAAAGAAGAGTTTATTAAAGTTTGAGAAAGAAAGCTTATAAAGAAGATCTCAGACGGAGCACCTCTCTCTACAAGACTCTCTCTCTAAATTTGGTTATCTGAAGGATGCCTTCCAACATGGATGGGCAGAGCCTTAAATAGAAAATAAAAGTTTACTATTACAACAGTACAGATAACATGACCGGAACTATTCTAACAGTTAAAATGCTACATTGACAGCTACAGGATTTTTTGAACAGTAACTGTTGACAGGTTTGTCGTTTGTCTGACTTAGCAGTCTTCGTCAAGGTTGATGCCGAAATAGTCATCTTCATTCTGGTAGAAGGTTGATGACTCTGTTGAAGAGATTGGTGATGGTGGTAGACTTGATTGCTTCTTTGGAGCTTTAGGCTTTTTAGAAGAATCTTGTACTTGTTGTTTGTCTTTGTTATATATATATATATATATAAGAGTACGTGATTGTATGTAAGGCCTTTTTGTAATTATAAATTAAGTCAAGCTCAAATTACTCAATTAATTTATCAAAAAATTACTTACTTAATTAGGGATTAGAACCAGGCTACTTAATTAGTTTAAATTATCCAATTAATTTATCAAACAAAAAATTACTCACCTAATTAGAAAGAAATCAAATTTGGCCTACCCAAATTAAGTTAAGCTTAAATTATCCGATTAATTTATCAAAATAAATTATAAATAGATTAGTGATTAGATTCAGCCCACTTAATTATTTTAAATCATCAAATTAATTTATCAAACTTAGCCAACTTAATTAGCTCATTTATCAAACATTAGCTTTTATATATATATATATATATATATAAGAGTACATAATTGTATGTAAAGCCTTTTGGTAATTACAAATTAAGTCAAACTCAAATTACTTAATTAATTTATCAAAAAATTACCTACTTAATTAGTGATTAGAATCAGCCCACTTAATTAGTTCAAATTATTCAATTAATTTATCAAACAAAAAATTACCCAACTAATTAGAAAGATATCAGATTTGGCCTACTCAAATTAAGTTAACCTCAAATTATCCAATTAATTTATCAAAATGAATTATAAGTAGATTAGTGATTAGATTCAGCCCACTTAATTATTTTAAACCATCCAATTAATTTGTCAAACTTAGCCAACTTAATTGGCCCACTTATCAAACATTAGCTTACTAAATTAACCCATTTAAATACCAACTTAAGTGATTACCCTAATTTAATTACTAAATTTGGCCCAGCCAAGCCCAAAACCCCTCCCCCCTGCTTAACTTAATTCCCTATAGTATCTTCCTATTGTTAAGTTGTAAACAGAGGAAGCAAGCAGCCCAAAGAAAAACTCAAATCAGTCAAATACTCAAATGGAAAAGCAATCTTAGTGCCAAGAAGAAGAAAAGGAGTTGGCTTACCACACCACCATACCTCACCGCATCAGAAAATGAGTTGGCAGCCTGTGGTTTATGGTGGATATCTGACTCAGCCAGAGGAGATGGCAGCAGTGGTGGCTCGCCGAAAGAGGATGACGACGTTGGCGTGGTGGCACAAGTGAAAGGGAAGAAAAGAGAGAGAAATAAAAGATGAGATCATAAGGTATAAGCCCTACCTTTCTATATGAAATTTTTGTTTTTAAATTGAATCTGCAACAGAACGACATTTTTATTGCATCAATGTTCTGTTACGAACGCAAGGCCATTCTAATCATGATGTAGTAAGTTTTTGTGATTTCTAATCACCCCGCAATTGCAGGGTGATGCAGTTGAAGGATTGTCCACATCAGCAATATTGCGACCGCATCAAGTGATGCGGTCTACAATTTGAATCTCTGGTTTATGGCAAACATTTTAAGCAAAATAGTCTAGATCCACATTTGACATATGAGAGTTGTTAGAAAAATAATCTTCTAAAGGGGTTATGGCCCATCAATTTGAATGTCATTCTAAATCCAAAACAAAATGGAGGCATATGGAAAGATAAAACAAATAATCTCATCCAAATTGATCCTATTGCCCATCTTGCAGCCACTCTCATTTGGGCTAATTTTGGGTTGTTAGTATGTGTTAAAATTAGCTATAAAACAAAAAAGATTATGTTAAAAATTGATGATGTGTATAATCGATTTTCAAGAAAATCAATTATGAGAAAATTAATTTATGTTTAGATATGCTAATTCATAGTTGATTTTTAGATAAAGATTATTGTTTGGATTGTATAAAAAATCACTTTTATGTATTAAATTACCAAAAAAAATCTATGGAATAATTGAAAAAGTTATTTGGTCAAGGGCAAATAAGTATTTCTCTCCCAAAATTTTTGAAATAATCTGAAATTAAATAATCAAAAACTCAAAATAAAAGATTTTCTAAAAGAGCTATTTTTAGTTAATTGATAAACACATTTTATATGCATAATTTAGTACCTCTCATTGGTCTATTCTTATGAAATTATTGCATATTTGAAGTGAAAATTACATAATTCCTCATATATTGGTTATGTTGTTACAAATTGAGCAGAACACCCGAAAGACTATTCAAAGCATTTGTTGAACCAAAATATCATGAACTTAAATGTTTATATCAGTATAATTCAAAAGGAAAAAAAATGAAGACTTAAACTTAGTGAGTTTTGGGCTACATCAAATTTAAGACAAACCAAAAAATTCATACTCAAACCTATACTCGGTTATTTGGTGATTTCTTAATATCTAATCGTTTGATGCACATAAAATTTTGATATGTCATTCATGACATCATCCTCTATGACTTTTATATAAATGAAAATTTTCATATTAGTACTGGAAGTTTGTCAAAAATAGGCAACAAGTGGATGGTCGTCATTATTGATGTAATTTGCGCAGTTTCAGCAAAACAATCATATCTCAAGTCTAACTATTAGATCTGGTTGAATTTTTAATATGTTCTTCACTACTGCATGTGCTACAAATTTCATAAATGAGGATTTGCAAATTATGACGCGACCAATGATGAATTTGGTGATCTTCAGAGGTGAAATTTCAGCTTATGTGCAGCAAAATTTGACAAAGTTGTATTTGAATAGTTCAAGCATTTGCCTATAAAGGAAGACATTTGCCACACTTAAGGGCATTCCATATTCTAAATTCTCTCATTTCATTTAGAGTTAAGGGTGAAGCTTTCATAAATTGTGAGATTTATACTTTAATTTCAAGGTTAAATCTTCCAATTTGTCTAAAGTAAATCCCAAAGCTCTAGTCCTTTATATAATATATTCTTCATTTTATTGAAGTTTCTTCATCTTCATGTCCAGTTAAGTTTCTTCTTAGAGTTAGGGGTGAAGCTTTCATAAATTGTAAGATTTATACTTAGATTTCAAGGTTAAATCTTACAATTTGTCTAAAGTAAATCCCGACACTCTAGCACGTTGTATTATTGTGAGTTAATACCAACAACCACCTTCATTTTCATCATGCTTTTCACTTGTTCTTTTGTTTCCTTTAATATAATGAGTAGCTAAATTTCTATACTATGATTGCAATTTGAACTCACATGTAATTTGATTCATTTATCATATATAAGAATAAGTTGATTATCTTGAATTGTTTATTTTACTTGTTCCTAATGTTTCTAATTAATGGGCCATTAATTAAATTGAATTGATAAACCTTAAACAACTTGACAAATGGATTTTTGTTTTAGATCTAGGCAAGATAACATATGATCTTTGTGCGAAAGCCTTAAGTTTGTATAGGATAGAGATATACCTATTTGACATATGTAACCATTGATGAAATCGGAACTTAATGAATTCTTGATTACTTGATAGACATAGACATATAGTTTATCATTAATTAAAGATATTTCTATTTGACCATTGAAAGAGACTTATAGATAAGTTAGGATTTCTAGTTAACAATTCAGATAATTAATTGATCTTAGATAGAAGTGAGAGAATCAAGTAAAGTGTGAGGGATAATTGCAATTCTAGGCTTAGTTAATTTGATCATTAAATTTTTTCTTCTTGTTTACTTTAATTTTTCATAAATCTTCTCTTATTAAGTTGTTTAAATAAGATTAAGTTTTGTAAACTTTTAGTAGATAGTTAAATTTAGAATTAATCCCTATAGGTTCGACATTTTCTTACTATTATATTACTTGATTTGCGGTAATGTATACTTACTTTCTCAATTTTCATATCATTAATGAAAAAATAATATTAACTTATAATCAATTTTACACACTTTAAACAAACAAGATAAATTTTAAATAAAATAACTTTTAATTAGAAAAAAAATGTTTTGAGAAATATATAATTAATCTTTACCAAACATATAGTAGCTTATTTTAGCTGTATAATAAGTTTTGAGATCTGGTGCTCAATTCCATAGCATTTAAGTAACAGCAAATTATTTGTGCACTTCAACTAAACAATATAAACTTTCTATGACTCAAAAAATGATGCAAGAACTTTATCCCTATCTAAAAACGGTCAAGAAGATAAATTGTGTTAATTTTTGCTGATGCTTATAAGCTTGTTGACTCTCACGTGTTAAAATTAAATTGTTTCTTGATTAATGTAAACAAACTATAAAAAAAATTGACTTGCAGCATACGTGGATTAATTGACCCATAGTTTTCTTTTCTTATTTTTATCACTTCTATTTCAGTTATTGGAGCCAAAGATGTTTTTAAGAAATTAATATTGGAACTAATTCTGATTCAAAATAATTAAACTCTTAAAATGTTTTGAAGATAACAAAATAATATTAAATTAAAAAAGAACAAAATAAATTTTGAATCAACTTATATCCGTTCGTTCAAATAAGATAAGTCCAAAAGTGCATTCTTTGATTAATTCTGTGTAAAGTGTTTTGAACCAAAGACAAACTTTGTTAAAGATAAAATATCTTTTGAATAACGTGCGTCCAATACAACTTATTTCTATATTATTATAATGGATCGTCCACTGTGTTTGTCTCTGTTATTTATTCTTAAACAGTTTCTTCCAAAGCATTTCAAATATAAGTAAACCAAAGTGCATTAATTGCTAATGGGATCTCTGATAAATGTGACTTTCAAGAAAGCAACTTTGTACGCTGAAGCTGACACTCTTAACAACTACAAAGACCAGTAATGAGGAACTTTCTGCGTGTTCAAAAGAGTCAGAACTAATATATCATATTCCTCACTATTGTTGATAACCAAAGCCACTTTTTAGAAGAACATCAACACGTTATTAACATTGTGCATTTAATGTTACTCAGAACAGTAATAAATGTTTTCGTTGGATAAAGAAACTTATGAAAATTATTTCAAGTATTCACTGCCTATAAATACCAAAGTCTTCAAAGAAGAACAAGAAAAAAAGGGATTCACTTCAAAAGAATAAGAAAAATATTCACAAAGCTTTACTCTATTTTCTTATTTACTCTTGTATAAAGTTCTTATACTTGACCATATATATTTATCCTCACTTGATGTAAGTTAAACTCAAGTATTTTTAAATCATCTTTATCAATTTATTGATAAGTCTGAAGAAGCTGTGTATAAAAGAATACTTATTGATTAGAACCTGAAAATGTTTCAGAATACTTGTTATAGCCTGAAGAGGCGTTAAGAAGAATACTTGTAAACTTTGAAAGTTTAGTGGAAAATCCTTCAAGTAGAAAGGACTGGATGTAGCTCTCGGGTTGTGAGAGTGAACCAGTATAAATATTTGGTGTAAGCTTTTTCTTCAATTTCCTTGTGTGCTTTTTCTTTACTTCTAACATCTGGGGATTGTCATGATTTTTACTTAACAAACATTTTTTGAAATATAAACACTTATATTGCGTCCAAAGAAATTTTAGAAAAACGCTCTGTTTGAGTCCAACGAATTGGAAATAGTTTACATTTTGTCCATTCTCATTTACAATTCAGCAAAGCTTTCTTTTGAATAATTATTTTAAGAAAAGTTTTCCAAAAAGATTAAGAAACACAATTCAACTCCCCGTCATGTGTTTCACTTAGTTATTTCATCAGTTATTCTGACTTGCATATGAAGGCTCTTGCCTTAGAACTCTGCTGCTAGAGATGTCAAAACAGGTAACCCACCCTCGCCCCGCCACGGATTAGCCTTAAACGAGGCGGGGTGGGTTAACCCATTTTTAGTTGGTGGGTTGAAAATGTCAACCTACCCCGTTTTATGATAGGTTGGCTGGTTGGCGAGTTACCTCGTCTAAAATTTAAAAAAGTAAATTTTTAACATTTCACTCATATAATAAAGGTAGAAATTCAAAACAAATACAATCAAATCCACTCTATAAGCTAGTTAGTACACAAACAAAAGCAAACCAAATATTACAAATATTGCATTGGTTAATTGGGTTTTTCTTTTTTAATTTTTTAATTTTTGAAATAGCACTTTGCACTTTGTACATTACATATGACCTACATCATTAAAAAAAAAATGATCTGATAGGTTAACCCACCTCGTCCTACCACAACCCACGGGTTATACAAGGCGAGTTATATAACCCGATTTAAGAAAATGAGTTGAAAGAAACAACCCATTCCATTTTTGTTGGCTGGTTAAATGGGTTGACTTGTTAAGATGAACTCATTTTAACATCTCTATCTGCTGCACATTAATGGGTGACAAGAGCTATGTGTGGTTGTTCTATGCCTTGCTGTTGGTGATCAGAAGTGTTCATCTACAGTGAAAATGCTTACTGACATTCTCAAGGATGACATCAGTTCTAACTCAGTAAGTTTTTTCTCCAGTACCTTTGCAGTCTAGCGAATATTTTGTTGATAATTCATCTCCTTGATGCCTTATACAGGTTTAGCTTGCTCCCATTTAATCCAGTTGAATTGAATGGGGAAAACGACTGAAAAAGTCAACTTGGTAAAAGGTTGTATAATTTGGTTTATTTTAAAAGTTAATTAATTATTCAACTAATTTAACTAATAATTTATCTTTATTTTAATACTTAATATATGATTAACTGTATGTGAATTATTGATTAAATTAATTAAATAATTGATTAATTTTTAAAACAAACTAAATTATCTAATATTTTTACCAAATAACACTTTTTAAGTCATCCTTCCAATTGAAGAGAGAGTTCGTGCTTGCTTCACCTTTCAAACAAGGCTCCTGAAATTGATTTTCCCATGCCTAGAATTCAAGGTCTTTTCTTTGAAAATTTTTTTTTGATGACAGCAATTCTGGTATCTCTCTTCTCATAAATTTTTAAGATAGTTTTTAAATTTTGTTACTTTTGGTTGGATCGGCTATTATTGCTATGTGTTTGTGCTTAGTCTGATTCAACAAAGTCACGAGTCAGGATAAGGGAACACTTATTATTGTCGGCGTATGTTTCTTTGTTCGATGCACAACTATGCAAGCACAACGCAATCATGAAATTAATTTATGTGAAAAATTAATTATGTGTATAATTAATTTTTAAGAAAATTAATTATAAAAAAATTAATTTATGTTTGGATATGTTAATTCATAATCGATTTTATGATAAAGAGTTTTGTTTGAATTGTATAAAAAAATCACTTTTATGTCTTAAATTATCAAAAGATGTATAAAATGATTAAAAAAGTTATTTGATTGAGGGCAAATATGTATTTTTCTCTTAAAATTTTTGAAATAATCTGAAATTAAATAATTAAAAGTTTAAAATAACAATTTTAAAAATATATATATTTTTAGATATAGAAAAATAATCTTAACTTATAATTAATTTTATACACTTTAAACAAACAAGATAGATTTGAGATAAAATAGCTTTTTTTCCAAAATAAAAATGCTATTTTGGGAAAGAATTAATCTTTCCCAAACATGCTCTAAGTATGTGTTTGGATTAGCTGTGAAAAAAAGATTATTTTAAAAATTGATTATGTGTATAATCGATTTAAAAAAAAATCGATTATGAGAAAATTAATTTATGTTTGGATATGTTAATTCATAATCAATTTTATAATAAAGAGTTTTGTTTGAATTGTATAAAAAAATTCACTTTTATGTATTAAATTACCAAAAGATATATGAAATAATTGAAAAGTTATTTGGTTAAGGACAAATAAGTATTTTTCTCTTAAAGCTTTTGAAATAATTTAAAATCAAATAATTAAAAGCTTAAAATAATAGCTTTTTTAAAAAAGTTGTTTTTAATTATGAAAAAATAATATTAACTTATAATCAATTTTACACACTTAAAACAAACAAGATAAATTTTAAATAAAATAACTTTTAATAAAAAAACAAAATCAAACATGCTCTAAGACGAGAACCACAAGTTTCAATTTTTTTTTTTATGGATTAGTTAGAATACCGCACCCAATGTGGGAGGTCCCTCAATGGAAAACTTTTTTTTCTTTTCAATTTGATGTTTCTAAGAGGGAAATTATTATTTTTCTTTTTTATTATAAATATCACCTTTCTAAACTGCAAATTGAAAAAAAAAAAAATACAAAATTTGTTGTGAAGCCGTTTTAGTGTAGGGTGATTTCTAAGTAGTTCTCATATTTTTTTGGTTTCAGAGGGTATCTTTGTGCGCGATTGTTGGGATTAATTTCTTGAGGTACTGAGATTCATTTAAAGGGTTGCCCTATCCCAATAGATGTTTTTTTTTTTATATATATGAGTCAAGAATTGAACCTCTGACCATAGCCAAATATCTATCACTTGTGTCACATCATGTTAATAAGTAATTCTCATATAAGTACATTTCCATACAAAAATAAATGTGCTGCATTTTGGTAAATAAAATAAAAGTAATATTCATATAAAAAATAAACTACTTAGAGCATGTTTGACAATGCTTAATTTTTTAAAATAATCACTTTTTTTCAATAAATTAGTATTTATGTTTGAAGTTCAAAAATAATCACATGGGGAAATAATTAAAATACTTTACAAGTTTTTGTTGTTAAGCTTTCTTTTGGGGGGATTACTCTGGTACTTTTTTTTTTTTAAGATATCGGTATTCAGAGTGAGTTGTCTACTATTCATTAGTTATTATTTATATTTAATAAAAATTTTAACATTTATTGTGAAACTAACAGTCAATAAATAATTGACAACTCACCTTAGGTGCTAAACTCATTAGGATACCATAATAACTCTCTTCCTTTGGTTGATATTAATATTTTCTATTTATTTGATAGGTATGTTTGTTGATCTTTAACCATTTGTAAATTTCAATATTTATGGACATTCTTTTATCATTTTTAACTGCAGCTGATAGAATGCATTATATATGTATAATATAGTATATATATTCTTTAATAAAATAAAATAACTTTTACTTATTATATTAAATATTGTAAGAAGTTATTATTCTTTCAATTTCAATCTCTTATTCATAATCTTAACCCCATCCTATAAATATAAATTTCTAAACAAATAAATACTTATTCAAATAATTGTAAAGTCATATACAAAATATCAATATTAACAGAAGCTCGTGCTAAGCGTGGGGATTCAACAGGCAGGACAACTGGAATCAATTAAAGAAATCATTGAGAATAAGAATAACTACAAAAAGAGATACATCCCATGCAACAAAATAATGGAACTCTGACGAAGAAGCCACTTCAAAAGAGTGTCGGCACCGAAAGAAGAAAATAATTTATTACACTTTAGGAATCATTTTGAAATGTTAAAAAATAGAAATTAATTTTATTTTTAAATTTTTTAATTTAAATTATGTGTATTTAAAAATTTAAATAAATTTAATTAAATTTAAGTAAATTTAATTTAATTTTAAATTTAATTATTTAAATTGATTATTTTATTTTTATTAATTTTTTGATTTTATTTTACTAACTTAATAATATTATTCATAATTATATAAAATTAAAAAAATAAAATAATTAAATTAAATCAAATATATTTTTAATAAATTTTAAACATAAAAATTAATTTTCAAATCAATTTAAATTTAATTTTTTATAATAAATTCTAAATATAAAATTTAATTTTTAAATTAAATTAAATTTATTTTTAATTAATTCTAAACACAACCTAAAAATAACAACACACAAATAATATATATGGAAAGAAAAAAAAATCTATCATATCTCTTACTGAAGAAAAACGGGCAATAAACTTCAACAACATTAAAGTTCAAGTAGTACAATCGAGTAGGACAAGACAGAGAATTTCTTTCTGATGAATCAGTAGGTGACTCTTAAATTTAGTTTGGGAAAAATAATTTTTTATTAATTTATTTTAAAAAATTAATTAAGTATTTAATTATATTAATTATTAATTTATATATAATTAATTAATAATTTATTTTTATTTTGATACTTGATATATGATTAACTGTATGTAAATTATTAGTTAATATAATTAAATACTTAATTAATTTTTTAAAATAAACTAATAAAGAATTATTTTTCCTAAATTGAATGTAAGGGTCATTTTCTCTAAAATCAAACTTGTTTATTACGACAAGCCAAAGCTCATACAAAATCCATCAAGCTACATAGATCTTCCTTTTATGGGTTAGATTTTTGGGTAAAATACATTTTACCTCCTTCTAGGATAGTACTTTAATAACTTGCTTACATAAACTTTATTTTGTATCACTTAACCTTAAACTCTGATTTTGAACGAAAATGTTAACTTTTCAATTAACTCAGATGGAGGGCAACCCACATTTCCTATTAACCAAACAGACCGAGCTTACCCTTATCGATCACCATCTAACCCTTAACCGACCAATCTACATTTCTTATAATATCCACCAAGTCGATCAATCTTATCCTTACTGATCACCACCTTACTCTCAACCGATTGTATCTGATCAATTACCACAAATTTTCATGCTAACTAACTATGAATGATGGATCCGACTACACTTCTTTTGATTACAACAACTAATCGATTGGGCATGACTGATTCGACCACCCATTTCCTTGATCTTCATCAACCAATCGATCGTATTGACCACTCATTCCCTTTTCCCCTTGATCATATAAGCCACTGGATCGGTTCTTACCGATCCCTTATCCTACGATCTCCACTATTTGATCGCACCGACCGATCCCCCTATCATACTATCTCTACTACCCAATCGTTTTTGACTATCAATGGAAAATGAGCTGCAAAATCACATATTTCCCGCCAATAAATGGATGGAGGTTGGCGTCTAAGTTAACTGAAAAGATAACATTTTAATTCAAAACTAGAGTTAGGGGGTTAAGTGGCACAAAATAAAGTTCAGGGGATAAGTTATTAAAGTGCTATACTACAGGGAGGTAAAATGTATTTTATCTTAGATTTTTGGCTAAAATGCAAGAAACCTCCTCCAACTATGGGTCAAGTTTAAACAAACCTTATATGCTTTCAAACTCACTAACTCGACTCTCTAAATTAACAAAACAGTGTATAATAATCCTTCTGTTAATCTTTTATTTAAATCATTGACAAAAAAGTAGTCACGTGACTGTACATGTTGATTTTTTCACTAATATCACATTAAATCATTAATATTTATCCTTAAAATCATCTTTATGCCTCTTTCTGGTGACTCATTAACCTCACACCATCGTTTGATATTTTCACAAACCGCTCAAACGGTAGCGTGAGGATAAAGAGGTCTAGAGATTATTTGAGGGATAAATATTAATGATTTAATGTGAGATTAGTGAAAAAATCAACACATAACTAGGGGTTATTATACAGTGTTTTGTTAGTTTAAGGAGTTAAATTAGTAAGTTTGAAAGCACAAAAATTTTTAAACTTGACCTATATTTAAAGGGAGTTTTTTACATCTTAATATAGATTTTTTTTTGGATATTCAGGTTTTCCTTAGTTGCATATCACACTTGCCAAATTACCAAATTAACCACCTAATGCTATGATATATAGCAATTTTGATTGCACTGACATAACATGATTCTCACAAGAGTTCGAATCCTGTGTGGGCCTGCTACACACTTCTTTTATGGGACCAATATCAGGTTACCATAATGACAAAGTTGATATATATCAGATTTTAAAATTCCGAGACCACGTGAGGATTTGGTCCCACACCGTTTCCTGTGTAATGACTAGACTCCCTCATGAGACTCAGACTCCTCACGTCCCATTTCAGTAGAGACAAAAACATTGTCTATAAATTGCTGCATGCAACAAGGAACTAATGCAACACAAAGCTCATAGCACAACTGCAGCTGGTTCTTTCCAACTACTGAATCAAACAATGGCTTATCTTAGGCTGGCTCCCTTGGCTGTCTTCTTGCTCGCCACATCCTGTCTGTAGCCTTCTATTCATCTTTCTCACCATTTCTAATTATGTATTTTAGTACTCATGAGAAAATACTCATACATTGCATTGGACTTTGGCATGCATGCATGTCATGATATATATATATATATATATGTGTGTGTGTGTGTGTGTGTGTATCTGTTCTAACTTTGGCATGATCACCATTTGCAGTAATGTTCCCGATGAAGAAGGTAGAAGCAGCAGATTGTTCGGGTGTTTGTTCGCCATTTGAGATGCCACCATGCCGCTCTACCGACTGTCGCTGTATCCCCGTTGTACTAGTTGGGGGTTTCTGTATATATCCAACTGGAACTGCATCTGTTATGAAGATAGTCGAGCAACATCCTAACTTATGTGAGTCTCATGATGACTGCATGAAGAAGGGAAGTGGGAACTTCTGCGCTCCTTATTCTAATCCTTATATCGATTATGGCTGGTGTTTTAACTCTAAATCTGAGGCAAAAGACTTCATGAATATGCCTGTGACAATTGCTGGCTCTAACTCTAAAGCAAAAGGCTTCTTGAAGATGCCTGCGGCAATTGCCAATTAATATTGATATGTCCAAGAAAAACCGACCATGCATGATGCATCTAGTACTCTAAATAAAATTGCTTCAACTGTCTTCGTTTCCAACTCATAGTTGGATTTCGTAGATATCCAGAATTAAATAAATAATGCATGTGTGTGGGCTGTGTGGGCACGGAACTGTGTTGTAGTTACTTTGCAAGTAATGTTATGACTCTATGTATGCTTTTATGGATATGAATAAACGAAGGATAATATTAGCATATTTCTTTGTTGAAAATAGATAAAGAGAAACAAATAGTTACCAAGTAATATTTCTTTCATTATGAGGCTCTGCTATGAATATCCATAGTTTCCCACCTTGACCAAAAATTTCTTGGGATGATTGTACCATGTGTGAAATTTAGGGTACCAGAAGTGGTTAATTATGTTTCTTGAATGGATTTAATCTTAATCCACTATTAGTATAAAAAAGTTTTATATTGTCATTCAATCATGTATTGGCATATCATTAAAAGAGTTAGACTTTCTAGATAGTTATTGTGATAATTAAACTCTTTTAATGATTTGATAATACATTATTGGATGATAGTATAAAGAAACTTTATACTAAAAGTGAATCAAAATTAAACTCCAATCATATGACATTAGTACACTTTTAATTAGGTTCTTACCAAACTGCATCTTAAACCGGTAAAATGGTTTATCCAAGCCCAATAACTACTATCTTAAGTTTTCTTCCATTCTGTTGATTTACAGCTCTACATACGAATTTTTATGATGCAACATGCATCATTAATTATTTTTAGTAAGCTTCTGTCGTTAAGGCTGTAGCATATCACCTTTTTGTTCTGGGGTGTTTAATTCCTTTTTTGTTCAAGGGGGAGGCTATTACCATGGTGACGAGCTTGGATCTAAAGTTATATTTTCTTGAAATATAATGCAATATTTAAGATTTTACCCATTTTTCAATTCAAAAAAGTAGAGCATATCCAAAGTATCCAATAGAAATTTTGAAATGGTCATGTTTAGGCTATTATAAAAATCATAAGGATTGGCCCAAACTATTCTAGGATACTAGTGAGTTTTTTTAATTCTATAGATTATCAATACATAATTAAAAATCAGCTCTCAACTTTGACGAAATGGAGTCAATTAATGTCTAGTAGAGAATTCAATTACTTGACAAAAAAAAAAAAACAAAGTTTTCTTGACACTCCAGCTAGCTTTTCATCAATAGCAGCAGCTACTAAATCTCTCTCCTGTGATTAATAAAAGAATTCAAACTTAGATTTTCAACCTATCTATACGATAGCCCCATTCTTAAAAAAAAAAGGTTTAAACTTTTATGTATTGGGATGGATGGGAAAGATGTGAGAGGAAAGATGATGCCTTGTAGTAGCAAGAGGGACTGAGATAGTGAAGTAGTGTATCATATATTAAAAAAGAAAAAAAATGTTAGACCTCTGAAAAATTCAGGGGAACAACCTCCCTACACAACCAACTTAATGGATTAGGATGGATCAAACTATAGCAAGAAATAAGCTTGTATGAAAATACTCTAACGAGGCTGAATGAGCCGTAAGCAGCAAATATCAAAAGAGGAGAAAAAAAATATCATAATTAGTATAATAGAACCCACGGATTATGTTTAGACACTGTAATGCAAAAACCTTGAACTCAAGTATCCTATTGGGAGGAGTGAGCGCATTAGAACTTTAGGGACTTGACATCAGAATAGGATGTGGTGTGTTAGCTGTAGCAAACAGTAATACTTAAGGTTAGAAAGAGCAGCTCAGTTTTATGATCTGATTTTCATCATCCGATAAATCAATGAGTGTGTTGGATCCATATTTGGTTACTTTATTCTTCTCATAGCAAATTGAAGATACTCAGGAATTGTCAACAGCAAGTCTAATCACATGTAGTCAGTAGTACATAAGGATGCATAACAATGGAGAGTGGATAAAATTGTATTAATCTCAACATATGATTCTAGATGGAAAATGCTATATAACTGGAACGAATAAAGCAACAACTCAATCCAACAAATATTTAGAGATTATTAATTTGATCAATTCAAGTACCTCTAAAACAAAAGTTTCAACATGACGTGTAAATCACAATTTGGCCAGATTATATACATTTCGTCATCCTGCGAAGCAAGATTTTCATGAAATGGCTAATTATTTTTTTATTGTCTCTAAGTAGGGAAAAATATAACTATATAAGACAATACTATAATGTTATGACATAACATTGATTAGGTATAGAAATTAATGAGAGTTGCATCCTGCTGTATTAATCATGTGGAATTTTTTACTTTAAAAAAATCATAATTATATTGTTGAAAAGAACAACTCATCTGCAAAATAAGAAACCTCGGTTAACCTTTCCTGTCATTGGCAATGTAGCAACACCAAGTAGGTTCTCCCTAAAAAAACAGAGACTTGCGTACATTATTCATAGCCATGTTGAGTTGTAACAACATTGGTTGAATCTTCTGCAGGGCCGACTACACCGTAAAGCCACTCAAGTAAGGGCTTGAGATGTTCAAAATTTTATGTCTCATAATTTAATAATATTATATTTATAATTTATATAATTATCTTTATTTAAATAAATTAAAGTCCCTAATTTTTCTAACTTAATACCTAATAAATTTCAATTTTTCTAATTTATATTAATTAGTCAATTATAACATAATCACTTTAAGTAATTTACCAGCCACTTATCTTTATTTCTTATCTTTCTAACACACTAATGTTCAATTTAGTTTTCTTATAAAACAAAGTTTTTTTAATTTTTTTATCTTGTTCACTCTTATTTTCTTGGTTATTGCCAGCAACAAATACTAATCTTTAGCTGAATAGTAAAAATTTTCCTATTTGCCAAACGAGAATACTTGAAAGAGTTGAGACTATTTGTAGAGACTTTTGCTTTCTCATACAAGCTACCCAAATACTGTGTTCATCTTCTTTTCCCTCGTTGATAAACACTATTCACACACATTATTAATCTCTCATATTTAGTATCTTACCTCCTTTTTGTGTTTAAATTGATTGAATTTGGCACATTTTATCAGTTAGGGTTTCAATTGGGCTTAATTAAAAATTGTCAGCATTTCGTGAATTTTTACATTGTCTCTGTATTTTAGGAATATCTTGAGTTTTAGATATCTGAAAAATATGAATTTTACCTTGTAGGAAAGATAAGAGGTAGATATACAACTTTGATGAAGATATCAAGAGCTTCTATTGGGCCATAATGGGCTTGGAAGTTTGAGCAACGATGCTGTCGCTGGAACTCGACCCACATGCAATAATTGGGTCATATCTTGGGCTGGACATATCCAATGGAGCTGAAACCGGTGCCAAATGAAACCTAAAATGCAGGGATACAACTCTCATGAAGACCATTTTCCTAAACTACGGCATTTTGATGGCATGCTGATCACATGAAGTCGGAAGATGTTTCAGTTTACCTTCTTGGACTAATTTGGGCATAACTCTCTCATTTTAAGCCCAAATTAGGCAAATATGATGGCCACTTAAAGCTTAGAGGTACTAGATTATTCCTAATCTAGTAGAATTATTGTAAATTGTAGTTTAGGATTCTCTATATAAAGGGGAAGGCAGAACACAAAATGAGAATTCATTTTCCCTCACTTTTTGGTTTTTGAATTGTTCTCTTCATCTTCTTCTTCTCTCCCTTCTCTCTAGATTTTCTCTCTACATTTTGAGCTCCTTCCTTCCCATCAATGGAAAGCACAGAACCACTACAAGAATACAGATATCAGGCAGCGAAATTTTCCCAGCGACCTTAGTGTCGTTAGCAAAAATAGATATATGCCAGTGATTTTTTCAAACTGTTGGTGAAGACATATTCTTTCCCATTGATATTGCAGTTGTTACTATAACTAACAATATGCCAGCGACTAAAGGGAGTCGCTGGGAATAGTCTATATATATGCCAGTGATCAATCAATTTGAGACACTCATGTTAGCTTTGTATTAGGCTTTATTAGATGTTTATTGTGCCCAATATTAGTATTTTAGATGAGTTTAATGTTGTTGGGCTTCATTGGGTTTTAATGTAAATATTGGATAATTTTCAGATTTTGATGCATTTTGACCTTTCTTCCTTGGTTAGGCCATAACTTGGGACTCGGGGATCCAATTGAGGTGATCTTTGTGTCTTTGGAAAGCTAAGACAATGCTCTACAAGTTTCATGAAGAACGCAAGAGCTGGATCGGACTTCTAAGGGTCCAAAACATCCCTGCAATGCAGAGTGGGTTTGCTGTCAGGAAAATCTGGGCAGTATGCACATATTGGACTACATAGTGAGTTATAGGCCTCCTCTTGGGCTGAAACTTGGTCACTTGAAAGATAAGACCCATATCTCCAACTTCACTGAAGACCATTTTGTCAATAGATGTCGTTTTAGGCATGCTTCTGAAGCTACAAGTTGGTATGAATTTGGAAACACGTTCTTCCAACCTAACTTGAGGTAGGTGCAGTGTTTTTGGCATTTCTGGAGTTCTAAAAGTCCAAATGACATGATTCAAATTGGAGATTTTCAAGGAGACAACTGGCTACAACTTTCATGAAGACATCCAAGCCAGAATGCACCGTTTAGGTGATGAATTTGAAGCCAGAAGTCGGATAAGAGTTTTTGACTAAAAGCCACCAACCATACACCAACCCACCTACCATGCACCAACCCACCAACCATGCATCAAGCTTCCATTTTTGACAATTTTCATATTCTTATAGCTTGTATTCAGATTATGTACATGTACAAATTGGCTTCTAGGATTAGTATAAATAGACCTAACCTCTTTGTATTAGAATGATTCAATTTGGAAGTAAGTTTCAAGAAAGTTTAAGTATTTGTGAGAGTTTTCTTTCTCTTCTACTCCATTCTCTTTGCAATTTCGTTTTTGTTCTTTAAATTCTGAGTTCTTCCTTCCCATCCATGGAAGGCTAGGCTCTCATAATCAATCCAAGGGATTAGCCATCTTGTTGTTTAATTTGGAGATCTTGTTTTGCTTGTTCATATTGCTTAATTGTTATTCAAGTTTCTCTTCTTCCTCTTTTAATTTTGATCTAGATTGAATTGCTTAATTTGATTTGGATGTTTATGTGATAATAGCTTTATTATCATGTATTCAAGAGGATCACATAGAATAAACAATTTATTAAAGCTTTTTGATGGATTGTTTAGCTTGGTTGAATTCTTGATCTTAAATTAATCTATGTTTGGATGGTGCTTACTTTATCTAACCTTGGTTAATTAAATTCTAGATGCTTATCTAGTAGAGGATTCTTGGATCATGTTGAGGCGTCTTGATATGATCTAAGGCCAAGAACACGGTTAGCAATTAAGTGAATTCCTTGTGATCAATGATGAGTTAAACTCAAGATCGGTAAATTTCCTTGGAGTGGTTGTTTCTTTAGATTCGTTTTCAACTTTAAGTCTTGTTCTTTTATCAATATTGTTAATCAACAGCAAAATCCCCCATTTTAATTATTTTGATCTGATTAAATCTTTGTTCTTTTTTGGATCCTTGAGAGACGATTCGGTTCATGCTTTATACTACAAATTAGTTTGCAAACCGGTAATTATTATTATTTGACAGGGTCTCGACAACCTCTTGTCAAATTTGGCGCCGTTGCCGGGGATCCAAAGGCAACTATTTGATCATTTCATCTAACTCTAACAATTGTGTTTGTTTTGTTTTTGAAGCATTTTCAAGTGGAATTCGGCTGAAATTGGGTAAAGGGCATTCTGTCAAGATTTTGGTTCGGTAACGTATCTCTGATTAATCTGAATTTTGGTAGACTAATGAAAATTGTGATTTTGAGAAAGGCTCACTAGTTATAGTGAGGTCACCCTTATTTTTGCCAAATTCCATTGTTTAGACCAATTTTTCAATTTTGTAAGATTTGTTATTATTCTGTTAGATAGAATTTTTGTGTAGATTTCACTCTGTGGTAGTCCCATAATTTTTAAAAATCTGTAGATATGTTTTCTGTAATTATTTTATGTGTATATTTAGACTTGTTTTTGTGTTTTTGTGTTTGATTACTAATCTGATGGAGCATAGACTTGATGAGTTGGCTTATCTGGTGGGGCAGTTGGCAGTGGAACAACATCACTTACCTGTGCAAGAACCTGCAAGATTTTGTAGTATATGTTGTAGTTCTTATCATCCCACATATGCTTGCACCACACTACAATATGATGGTTCTGTATTTCATGACCATTCTGTTGATGCAACAGGTGTATTTCTTGGTGAACCACAATACCAACAGCTTGGATATGATCCTTATTCTACCACATATAACCATGATTGGGGAGATCATCCTTGGTTCGAACCTTATGTTGAACCAATCAGTCTATACCAGCAACCTATGCTGCAACAGCAGCAAGCTCCAATAGGCATGGAATCTGAGCCTACACTAGAGGATTTGGTGAAACAATTTGCTCAGAACAACATCCAATTCCAGCAGAGAACAGAAGCTATAGTACAAAACGTGAAGACCCAAGTTGGTCAACTTACATCTTCATTGAGTCAGTTGAGCAAGCAACAGATGCAAAAATTTGATTCTGCAAAACATGAGATCATTGATGAGAAAAAATCAATTGATGATTTGTGTGCTGAATTTGCTAGTTTTACTGATTTTTATGATTCTGTTTGTTGTACTGGTTGTGATGGTGATATGTTGTGTAATGCATGTGCTGAGATTGCTGCCTTTTTGAGACATGATGAATCTTTTTCAGCAGATTATGCAGCAATTCAATCTACAGAAGTAGTGAAGCCAACAAAATTGGAGTCCATTGTGGCTAAAAACCTCCTTACTGATGAGGAGGAGAGGTTGCTACCCATTTTGAGGGAGAATCTGAGAGCATGCACACTTGCAGACATTCCTAGCGTTAGCCCTTCCATATGCATGCGTAGGATTTTACTTGAAGATGGAGTTAAGCCAATAAAGCAACCCCCGAGGAGACTAAACAATCTGATTTTGGATGTGGTGATCCATTATACTGGCTATGGTGTGGCTGCTGGAACGTTAATTCTTTTGCTATCCATAGGGAGTTTTCTTTCCACACTTTTATTTCATTTTTCTAGTTGTTGTTTTCTTTTTGTTTTTACTGTTTTGCTATTGTTTTTAATATTGTTTCTATTTTTATTTGATTGTTACAATTTACTCTTTTCTGTTGCTGTTGTTTCTACTGTTTGTGTTGTCTGTTTCTATTTCTCGCTTCGCATTTCTTGTCATCAGCGATGTTTGTCTTTTATTACTTTTTTTTTTTTCTGTTTCTGTTTTTATTTTTTGTTGTCTGTTGTGTTTATTTTCTGTTTTCTATATAAATCTTTGTTGAAAAAAAAAAAACCACGTTTAAGGTCAATGGCCAGAAATTGAATCATTATTGGGGAGGACCCATGGATCGTGCAAAATCTTCAATCACGCTGGCTAAAGACATTAAAAGTAGCGCTTCTTGGGAGGCAACCCAAGTTTTCTAACTTTTTCATTTTTTCAAAATTTGACTTATTTGCATTCACAGGAATCAAGACAGAAAATCGGTGCCGAGTAAGAAAATCTATCAGAGTTTGATTTTTCTGTCTTAATTTTGTTTGTATTTCATTGACAGATGACTTTTCACCGGTTAAATGGCGGATAACGGTACTCCGTGAAATTTTTTTTTCGGTCCTTTCAGTTACCCACAAACACTGAAATCTGTATAAAATTTTACTAATTTTTTTCCCTTCTTTCTTTATTTTGAAATGGATAATCAGCTTGTTAACCTCCGCAAGCAATTCCCCTCTCTCCCTCAAAATGCTTTAACTAACATTTATTGTGCAAGGTTTGAGAGATTAAGGATGCTTATGCACAAAGGCATCCCTGCGGATATACGCTGGTTAATCGAAGCAAAGGTCCGACTCAGAGGTGAATTTTCTGATGCTCTTGTTTCATATATGCCAGGGCTAGGCAAAAGTTCATATGCAAAGAAGAGAAGAGCAAAAAGGTTACGGGTCTGCTATAAATGTGCAAGATGGACCTGTAACACAAAATGCAAATCAATTGGAATGACGTCTATAAACCGAGATGATAAAATTAACTTCATAAAGGATGGCATGAGTAAGGAGTCTTTAGATAACATTCTATTGACTCTTGAGACGCATCCTAGTGGAGATGTTGATCAATCAATTTGAGACACTTATGTTAGCTTTGTATTAGGCATTATTAGATGTTTATTGTGCCCAATATTAGTACTTTAGATGAGTTTAATGTTGTTGGGCTTCATTGGGCTTTAATGCAAATATTGAATAATTTTCGGATTTTGATGCATTTTGACCTTTCTTCCTTGGTTAGGTCATAACTTGGGACTCGGTGATCCAATTGAGGTGATCTTGGTGTCTTTGGAAAGCTAAGACAATGCTCTACAAGTTTCATGAAGAACTCAAGAGCTGTATCGGAATGCTAGGGGTCCAAAATTTCCCTGCAATGCAGAGTGGGTTTGCTGTCACGGAACCATCTGGGCAGTATGCACATATTGGACTATATAGTGGGTTATAGGCCTCCTCTTGGGCTGAAACTTGGTCACTTGAAAGATAAGACCCATATCTCCAACTTCAATGAAGACCATTTTGTCAATAGATGTCGTTTTTAGGCATGCTTCAGAAGCTACAAGTTGGTCTGAATTTGGAAACACGTTCTTCCAACCTAACTTGAGGTAGGTGAAGTGTTTTTGGCATTTCTGGAGTTCTAAAAGTCCAAATGACATGATTCAAATTGGAGATTTTCAAGGAGACAACTGGCTACAACTTTGATGAAGACATCCAAGCCAAAATACACCGTCTAGGTGATGAATTTGAAGCCAGAAGTCGGATAAGAGTTGTTGACTAAAAGCCACCAACCATACACCAACCCACCTACCATGCACCAACCCACCAACCATGCATCAAGCTTCCATTTTTGACAAATTTCAGATTCTTATAGCTTGTATTCAGATTATGTACATGTACAAGTTGGCTTCTAGGATTAGTATAAATAGACCCAACCTCTTTGTATTAGAGGCATTCAATTTAGAAGTAAGTTTCAAGAAAGTTTAAGTATTTGTGAGAGTTTTCTTTCTCTTCTTCTTCATTCTCTTTGCAATTTCGTTTTTGTTCTTTAAATTCTGAGTTCTTCCTTTCCATCCATGGAAGGCTAGGCTCTCATAATCAATCCAAGGGATTAGCCATCTTGTTGTTTAATTTGGAGATCTTGTTTTGCTTGTTCATATTGCTTAATTGTTATTCAAGTTTCTCTTCTTCCTCTTTTGATTCTTATCTAGATTAAATTGCTTAATTTGATTTAGATGTTGATGTGGTAGTAGCTTTATTATCATGTATTCAAAGAGGATCACAAAGATTAAACAATATATTAAAGCTTTTTGATAGATTGTTTAACTTGGTTAAATTCTAGATCTTAAGTTAATCTATGTTGGATGGTGCTTACTTTATCTAACCTTGGTTAATCAAATCCTAGATGCTTATCTAGTAGAGAATTCTTGGATCATGTTAAGGCTTCTTGATGTGATCTAAGGCCAAGAACTTGGTTAGCAATTAAGTGAATTCCTTGTGATCAATGATGAGTTAAACTCAAGATCGGTAAATTTCCTTGGATTGGTTGTTTCTTTAGATTTGTTTACAACTTTGAATCTCCTACTTTTATTAATCTTGTGTTATCAACAACAAAACCCCCCTTTTTTAATTATCTTGATCTAATTAAATCCTTGTTTTTGGATCCTTGAGAGACGATTCGGTTCATTCTCTATACTACAAATTAGTTTGTGAACCTTTTATTTTATTTGATAGGTCTCGACAACCTCTTGTCAAATTTGGCGCCGTTGTCGGATCCAAGGCAACTATTTGATCATTTCAAGATCCCATCTAACTCTAACAAATGTGTTTGTTTTGTTTTTGAAGCTTTTTCAAGTGGGATTCGGCAGAATTTGGATAAAGGGCGTTGTGTCAAGAATTTTGGTTCGGGCATCTCAGATTGATCTGAATTTTGGTACACAAATGGAAAATATTATTCTGAGAAAGGCTCACTGTATACAGTGAGGTCACCCTTATTTTTGCCAAATTCCATCGTTTAGACCACTTTTTCAATTTTTTAAGATTTTTTATTATTTTGTTGGATAGCATTTTTGTGTAGATTTTATCCTGTGGTAGTTCCATAATTTTTAAAATTCATTTGATACTGTTTTTATTTTTGTTTAATTTTTTTGGAGTATTTGTTTTTGGAATTTTTAGTGTTTTAGTTGTTATTGCTTTTCTAATACCTTCTTATGAACCGCATCTTTGTATGACTAGATCTGATCCTGGTACCTTGCATTCATTTGATCCTGAAATTGATAGAACATTTCATACACTTCATAGAATTCATAGGACTGGTAGTAGCATTCATAGAGCTAATAGAATTACTTCTGGAATTGGGCTTGAACTTGACATTGCACCTAATCTTGTTGACTCTTTTAATCCTGTTGAGTGCATACATTAGTACTTCGTATGCGATCTGAGTCTGTTGATTTTACTATGGTGACTATAATAATAGGACTCTTAAGGAATTGGTCGCACTGATGTGAATTATCAACCTTTGTGCATTCAATATCCTGAACTTAATGTTGATTTTGAGTTGAAATTGGATTGATACACTTGTCGCCCAAGTTTCATGGTCTTGCGGTGAAGATCCACATAAGCATTTGAAGGAGTTCCATGTTGTCTGCTCCACCATGAAACCTCATGGAATAGCCAAGATCACATCAAGCTAAGGGCCTTTCCTTTCTCTTTGGATGGTGCTGCTAAGGATTGGTTGTATTACTTACAACTGCTGCCATCACTTCTTGGAATGACATGAAAAGATTATTTCTCGGAGAAGTTCTTTCTGCATCAAGAAGCTGCTGCAATAAGGAAAGATATTTGTGGCATAAGGCAAATCGGTGGTGAAACTCTCCATGAGTATTGGGAGAGATTCAAGAAATTGTGCTCAAGCGCCCACACCATCAAATTAGTGATCAACTGATCCAATACTTCTATGAAGGATTGATGCCAATGGAAAGGAGTATGATTGATGCCGCAAGTGGTGGAGCATTGGTAGATAAAACTCCACCTTGCCGTAAACTTAATTGCAAACATGGCGCAAATTCTCGGCAATTTGGTACTCGAATGGGTCTTTGCAACCGAGAATAGTCAATGAAGTTAATACCTCTTCACATGCCGATCAACAAAGGGTGGAACATAGATTGGATGAGCTCACTTCTTTGGTTAGACAAATGGCAATAGGACAACACGAACCACGTGTGCAAACCCCGCAAGAGTTTGTAGCATATGTTCTAGTTCCTCTCATCCTACGATTCATGCCCCACATTGCAAGATGATTCTGAGTTTCAAGACCAATCGTGGTCGCACTGTATATTTCCCGGGAAGCCACAATTCCATCAAAGAAGAACAATGTAAATATGATCCATTCTCCAACACTTACAACCCTGGCCGAGGGACCATCCCAATCTGAGATATGGGAATGCATCAAATCAGCAGACCACAAAACCAAGATAGACCACCATTCCAAGAAAGAAGCAAGGACAAATCGGTTTCGACCACATGTCTTGGACCAAGTAGACCACCATTCCAGCGAAGGTCCTGTAGCCACAAAATCGAGCCCTCATTGGAGGATTTGGTGAAACAATTGGCCACCAATAACATCCAAGCTTCAACAGAGAACTGAAACCACCATTCGTAACTTGGAGACTCAAATTGGTCAACTTGCCACATCAATTCATGAATTAAAGTCACAAGGTTCGCCAATTACCCTCTCAAACCACTCCAAATCCTAGAGGCAATGTTAGTGCTATAGCTTTACGCGGTGGTAAGCAAATCAATGGACCAAGGCAGAGATACTTCCGCATTCTACCCTTGGCCCAGAGAAACAAGATTCTACAAAGAACTTCAAGTTACGCAACTAATTCAGATGTCAGAGCAGATTCAAGACAAATGATCCTACAACGACCAAGCGAGAAAATTGGATCAAATCAGCATTGACGAGAAAATTCAAGACAAAGAAAAAGTGAGCATCCAAAAAGTCAGTTCCAACATTCCTCTTCCTTTTCCCAACCGAATGATACAAATTGAGGCATATGGTTGAAAGCAGGACTTGGATAAGGAAATTATGGAGACTTTTCAGAAGGTTGAGGTGAATATACCTCTCTTGGAGGCAATTAAACAAATCCCCAAGTATGCCAAGTTCTTGAAAGAGATGTGCACCCATAAGAGGAAGCTAAAGGGCACCGAAAAAGTGAGTATGGGGAGAAATGTCTCTGCTTTGATTCAGCCCAACCTGCCTCCCAAATGCAAGGATCCAGGCACTTTTACCATCCCTTGCACCATAGGGCACCAACAGTTCACTCATGCCTTGCTAGACTTGGGAGCCTCCATCAATGTAATGCCAAAGTCAGTTTACACTTCCTTGCATATGGGAGAGCTAAAGCCTACCGGCATTGTCATTCAGTTAGCAAACCGGAGCACTGCACAACCTGCAGGAGTGTTGGAGGACGTTCTGGTTCGGGTACATAATTTAATATTCCCAGCTGATTTTTATGTGTTGAATATGGAAGATGAATCTGCCTCTTCCCCACCCCCATTGATCTTAGGTAGGCCATTTTTGAAAACTGCTAAAACTAAGATTGATGTGCATGCTGGTACCCTTTCCATGGAATTTGGTGATGATATCATTCAGTTTAACATTTTTGATGCCATGAAATACCCTTTAGAGGATCATTCTGTTTTTCATTTTGATGTCATTGATTTACTGGTTGATGATATACATGCTGATATGTTGGCAGAGTTTCCTGAAATTGTAGGATACACTGATAGCATAGCTTGTGATACTTGTTCTGCCTGCTTCGGACTTTTTGGTTGTAAACCCACTACAATGTGTGCAGCCTGTGCTGAGATTTCTACATACTTATCATGTGCTGTTGTTAATTCTGCTGACATTGATGATTCTGTTTCTGTTATTAATGGCAATGATGCTGTTATTAATGATGTTGTCATTCATCCTCGGGCCGCTAAGTGTGATTCTTTTGATTCCATAGGATATGATGATGTTGTTTTGCAAGATTGTGCACGGCTTGCGGTGCAGTGCAGTGCAATCACGAGAATTTAAGCGATTTAGTTTCGGTTCCAAAACTAGTACCGTCACCCAAAGAACCACCCTCCATTGAACTTAAGCCCTTGCCCGAGCATTTGAAGTATGCATTCTTGGAAGAGGATGAGAAGCTCCGGTGATAATGGCCAAACACCTCCAACTTCCGAGCAAGAAACCGATTATTGGAAGTCTTGAAGCAACACAAAAGGGCAATTGGTTGGACACTTGCAGACATTCCTGGTATTAACCCCTCCACATGCATGCACAGGATATTACTTGAGGAGGAAACTAAACCGGAGACAACCCCAGAGGAGACTGAATCCTCTCATTCTAGATGTGGTGAAAAAGAAGTGACCAAGCTACCGCAGTCGGCATTATCTATCCCATCTCCTCGACAGAAGTGGGTGAGCCGGTGCAAGTAGTTCCAAAGAAACTGGGTGACTGTTGTGGCCAACCGTAAGAATGAGCTCATTCCAACCCGAGTGCGAGAATAGCCGGAGAGTCCGCATTGACTACGCACGTCTCAACCAAGCCACTCGGAAAGATCATTACCCCCTTCCGCTCATTGATCGAGATCGAACGGTTGGGTAAGTCCCATTATCGCTTTTTAGATGGCTATATCGATACTTCCAAATCCACATTGCACCGGAGGATCGTGGAGAAGACCACATTTACTTGTCCGTTCGGCACCTTTGCTTACAGACGGATGCCCTTCTACCTGCAATGCCCCCTGGTACCTTCCAATGGTGCATGGTGAGCATATTTTCTCGATTTCTTAGAGGAGTGCATGGAGGTATTTATGGATGACTTTACTGTCTATGGTTCTTCTTTTGATTCATGTTTAGCCAGCCTATCTAGAGTACTGCAAAGATGTATTGAGACTAACCTTGTGCTAAATTTTGAGAAATGCCATTTTATGGTAGAACAGGGTATAGTTTTAGGCCATGTAGTATCCAATAAGGGCATTGAGGTAGATCCTGCCAAGATTGATGTAATTACTTGTCTATCTTACCCCACATGCGTGCGGGAAGTGCGTTCTTTTCTTGGTCATGCAGGTTTCTACAGGCGCTTCATTGCCGACTTCAGCAAGATTGCTCTTCCACTTTCCCGCCATTCGCAGAAGATGTGGAGTTCAATTTTGATGACAAGTGCAAGGCAGCTTTCAACCACTTGAAGCAGGCCTTGACTAGTACCCCTATCATCCAGCCACCTGACTGGACATTGCCATTTGAGTTAATGTGTGATGCTTCTAACTATGCAGTAGGAGCAGTCTTGGCACAGAGAGTGGGGAAAGCTTCTCATGTGATATACTATGCTTCCAGAACTCTAGATGCTGCTCAGGCCAACTATACCACAACCGAAAGAACTTTTAGCCATTGTTTTTGCTTTGGATAAGTTTAGATCATATTTGCTTGGTTCTAAGGTTGTTGTGTTTACTGATCATGCAGCTCTGAAGTTCCTTTTGAAGAAGCCAGATGCAAAGCCCCGACTAATAAGATGGATGCTACTGCTCCAAGAGTTTCACATAGAGATCCGTGACAAGAGTGGAGCAGAGAACCTAGTGGCAGATCATTTGAGCCGCATTGAAAGGGATTCGCATCCCTTCCCCGTACGGACTCCTTCCCGGATGAGCGCTTATGTACCGCAAGGTAAGAACACCTTCCCTTGGTTTGCTGATATGGTGAATTTCTTGGTTGCTACAGTTTTTTCCCTCACATTTCACTCGTGCACAAATTTATAAACTTAAGAGTGAATCAAAATATTATGTGTGGGATGATCCATATCTGTGGCGATTTTGTAGTGACCAAATTATTAGGCGATGTGTGCCTAATCAAGAGTTTCATTCTGTTCTTAGCTTTTGTCATGCATTTGCATGTGGTGGACATTTTGGGCCTCAACGTATAGCTAGGAAAGTTTTAGACTCTGGTTTATATTGGCCTACCTTGTTTCATGATGCATATTTGTTCTCGTAAGTCTTGTGAACGATTGTCGAGAACAGGAACATTTCTCGCAGGAATGAGATGCCCCAGCAACCTCTACTGTATTGTGAAATCTTTGACGTATGGGGTATTGATTTCATGGGACCTTTTCCTGTTTCCTTTGGTTATGTTTACATTTTGCTAGCTGTTGATTATGTATCAAAATGGGTGGAGGCTAAAGCCACTCGGACTGATGATTCCAAAGTTGTTGTGGATTTTGTTAGATCACAGATTTTCTGCAGGTTTGGAATCCCGAGAGCTATCATCAGTGATCAAGGCACCCATTTCTCAGAATCGAGCATGGAGGGATTGATGAGGAAATATGGCGTGTTGCATAAAGTTTCTACACCTTACCATCCCTAGACTAATGGTCAAGCCGAGGTCTCCAATAGAGAGATCAAGCGCATACTTGAAAAAACAGTCCAACCTAATCGGAAGGATTGGAGCATGAGGCTTGAGGATGCTCTTTGGGCTTACCGGACCGCTTACAAAACTCCAATCGGGATGTCTCCATATCGGATAGTCTATGGTAAGGCATGCCACTTACCAATAGAAATTGAGCACAAAGCATATTGGGTCGTGAAGCAATGCAACATGAATTTGGCCGAGTCGGCATAGAGCGGAAGTTGCGATTACAGGAATTGGAAGAGATCCGCCTAGATGCCTATGAGAGCTCCCGACTCTACAAAGAAAAACCAAAGCCTTCCATGATAAGTTTATTCTTCTAAGGAGTTTTCAGTTGGGCAAAAAGTTCTCTTGTTTAATTCTCGCCTTAAGTTGATGCCTGGTAAATTAAGGTCTAGGTGGGATGGTCCGTTTGTTGTCACTAACATTTTTCCTCATGGTGCAGTGGAAATTAAGAGTGAAGCCACCAACAAAGTGTTCAAAGTTAATGGTCACCGCCTCAAAAATTTTTATGAAGGAGCTCAAGAGAACCTCGTGGAGGAAGTTCAACTGCAGGATGCCCTCTACCATGATTGATCACTACTGTGTTGAAAAAAAAAAGACAAAAAAAAAGAAGAAAAAAAAAGTAGAAAAGAAAAAGCCACGATTAATGTCAATTGCCAGAGATTGAATCATTATTGGGGAGGACCCATCGCTCGTGCAAAATCTTCAATCACGCTGGCTAAGGACATTAAAAGTAGCGCTTCTTGGGAGGCAACCCAAGTTTTCTAACTCTTTCATTTTTCAAACTTTGACTTTTTTTGCATTCACAGGAATCAAGACAGAAAATCGGTGCCAAGCAAGAAAATCTATCAGAGTTTGATTTTTCTGTCTTAATTTTGTTTGTTTTTCTTTGACAGATGATTTTTCACCGGTTAAATGGCGGATAACGGTACTCCGTGAAAATCTTTTTCGGTCCTTTCAGTTACCCACAAACACTGAAATCAGATATAATTTTACTCAAAAAAAAAATTTCTCTTTCTTCTTTCTTTCGAAATGGATAATCAGCTTGTCAACCTCCGCAAGCAATTCTCTTCTCTCCCTCAAAATGCTTTAACTAACATTTATTGTGCAAGGTTTGAGAGGTTAAGGATGCTTATGCACAAAGGCATCCTCAGGATATACGCCGGTTAATCGAAGCAAAGGTCCGACTCGTGAGGTGAATTTTCTCGACGCTCTTGTTTCATATATGCCAGGGCTAGGCAAAAGTTCATATGCAAAGAAGAGAAGAGCAAAAAGGTTACGGAGTCTGCTATAAATGTGCAAGATGGACCTGTAACACAAAATGCAAATCAATTGGAATGACGTCTATAAACCGAGATGATAAAATTAACTTCATAAAGGATGGCATGAGTAAGGAGTCTTTAGATAACATTCTATTGACTCTTGAGACGCATCCTAGTGGAGATGTGCAGAGAGTACTTCTCGATTTATGGCCAATATTCCAAGATGAACATGAACGTTATAGTCTCGGGAATCTGACTCAAAAAGACCCTGTTTGCCAATTTTTAAGAAAATTGGATGGGAAGCCGACCATCGGCCCATAGAGAGCTTCAAGACGTTACTGGACGTAAAACCAGAGGAAAATGTGAGCCACAATCACACCTCCTGTAAGTATTTTTTTTATTTTTTTTTATTTTTTTTTTCCTGTTTATTAAAAAAAATAAAATAAAAATCAAAAAAATCAAAAAATCAAAAAAAAAAATTCAAAAAAAAAAAATTCAAAAAAAAAATAGCCGTATTTTTTTGAAATATGCGTTGCATATTTTCAAACTTCTTCTGACACATATAGATTAGTCTTTTATCATTGTCATATAGCTATTATCATTGTTGTGCTTATTTTCAAACTTACCTGACACACGGATCTACCCCTCCTTTATAGGTGTCATTATTACCTTTGAGTTTTGATGCCTTTAAATAATGCACTTTGCTCTCTTCAGATCATTGATAATGTGAGAGTACGAAAAAAAAAACAAAGAGAAAAAAATGGAAGTCACTTGATTCGTCGGATCAAGAGTGTTTGTGTCTTTTGTGGATCTAATCCTGGGAAAGATACAGAGTTTGTAAATATTGCACACCATCTTGGTCGAGTGCTAGCTGAGAGAGAAATCCGTTTAGTTTATGGAGGAGGTAGTCTTGGGTTAATGGGTTGTGTAGCAACTGCTGCACATTTAGGAGGTGGCAAAGTCCTTGGTGTCATTCCCAGTCCTTTATCGACCAAAGAAGCCCATTGGAAAAACATTAGGGGATGAAGTAATAGTATTTTGCATGCACCAACGCATGAACATTATGATCGCCAATGCCGATGCCTTTATTGCCCTACCTGGTGGTTTTGAAACTTTGGAAGAACTCTTTCAAATTACATCCTGGTCACGTTAGAACTTTCACCAAAAACCCATAGGTATATTAAATGTTAATGGTTTTTATGACAGCTTTGTTTTGTTTTCTTGATCATGTCAGAAAAAGGTTCATTTCACAAGCGACACGTCAAAGTCTTGTAATCGCTACAACTCCCGAACAATTGCTCGATCAACTCAATGCATTTGTACCACAACGTGATCCAAAGAATGGCTCCACGGAATTGGGAACTGTGCAGAAGAGAAAAAGCAAAAACTTGATTTGACTTTGTCTTTGTGAATTTTTGTTTTCTCTTATGGTTTTAGTTTTTGTAATTTTTCTTATTTTAGGCCCGATTTGCGGTTTCTGTAAGACCTTCTACACTCTACCTATCTTTATTTTGACATTGGGGACAATGTCTTTAATTAGTTGGGGGAGGGATAGTTGACATTACCATGTACATAGTTTAGTTAAAAAAAAAACTAATCTTTATTGTTACTAACTTTTTAGATGTATGATGGCGAGTAAGGAGTAGTTTTGCTCTTGAGACGCATCTTAACTTGCATTTCATAATAGGTCTTAAATCATCTTTGTTCTTGTATATATATTAAAAAAATAACAAAATAACAAAATAAAAAAATAAAAACACACACACACACACAATTTTGATCTTTTCAATTGATTTTGATACAAGCATGTGTCAACTGAGCTTAATTGATGATAAAAGTATGCAAAACAGTTTATAGTTGAATCATTTTCATGATATACATGTGTATATGATTGTGGATATTAGGAAGAAGGCATGGTTGAATTGAGTGAATGTTCCATACCTTTGTGAGTTTTGGGCTTTTCCAAGTTTGATACTTACACTTGGTTATTTTCTTTCATGAGTGATGTCAATTATGAATTTATTTTCTAGAACTTGCATTGAATCGATTTGAGATTACATTGGTCTGTATGTTGCATGAAAATGACAGAGGCATTTTTTTTTCTTGACTTAGCCGCTTTGGCCAAATAAACCTACCTTGCATTTATCCAATTATTAACTCCCTCTAAACCTATTTGCCTATTCTTTGTTCTTAGCTCATTACAAGCTTTGAGTGAAAAACCATGTTTTACCTTACCTTAGGGAATGGGAGAGCATTGATTTTCTTATTGGAGGAGTTCTTTTGCTTGCAATGATTTAAGTGTGGGGGAATTGGTGTGCTGATACGAAATGCTTGGTACAAAAAAAAAGAAAAAAAAAAGGAATAGAAAAAGGAAGGAATGTGTGAAGAGAATGAGCATTTTATGGTTTTGGGTAAAAAAAAAAAAAAAATTATTCTTTCTACTTGAATTACTCCTCAATGCTCTTTTATTCTCTTTGGTTTTAACCTGCTATTATCTATATTGTTCCCTTCCTTCACCTTATAAGTTCCATTACAACCTTTTTGAAAGACCTCTTGATTTTTGCAATTTATTTGATCTAAGTAGTGGAGAATTGATGTATATGCAAGCCTATGGTAAAATACTTTCATAATTTGACTGAGTTGAGCGTAAACAGTTAACCTAAACACCTTGTGTGATTTGAGTGACACTTGTGAAGAATTTTACTCAATCTGAACATGCCTATTTCTGATTAAAGCATGATTATGCTATACTTTATTCTCAATTGATTTGATTCAACTATTCTTTGTTAAGCATACTTTACTTATTAATTATGGTTTATATTTGATACAATGCTTGTATTTAAAAATTAGTTGAATTGATTAAATAAAATATTACATGTTTGTGGGTATCATCCTGGTAAACCCTCACGAGACTACAACTCGTCCACTAGGGACACCTAGGGGTTTAAAGGCTTGTGGCACATGCTAAGTGCCATCGTGTTTTCCTACGGAAGTGGATTAGATTAGGTACAATCAGTTTTTATGTTTTTAGTTTAATAATATGATGTTTCTTGTATTTCTTTAGTTTCGTTGTTATGTGTTTTGCCCAGGAGTACAAAAGCTTAAGTGTGGGGGAATTTGATCAATCAATTTGAGACACTTATGTTAGCTTTGTATTAGGCATTATTAGATGTTTATTGTGCCCAATATTAGTACTTTAGATGAGTTTAATGTTGTTGGGCTTCATTGGGCTTTAATGCAAATATTGAATAATTTTCGGATTTTGATGCATTTTGACCTTTCTTCCTTGGTTAGGTCATAACTTGGGACTCGGTGATCCAATTGAGGTGATCTTGGTGTCTTTGGAAAGCTAAGACAATGCTCTACAAGTTTCATGAAGAACTCAAGAGCTGTATCGGAATGCTAGGGGTCCAAAATTTCCCTGCAATGCAGAGTGGGTTTGCTGTCACGGAACCATCTGGGCAGTATGCACATATTGGACTATATAGTGGGTTATAGGCCTCCTCTTGGGCTGAAACTTGGTCACTTGAAAGATAAGACCCATATCTCCAACTTCAATGAAGACCATTTTGTCAATAGATGTCGTTTTAGGCATGCTTCAGAAGCTACAAGTTGGTCTGAATTTGGAAACACGTTCTTCCAACCTAACTTGAGGTAGGTGAAGTGTTTTTGGCATTTCTGGAGTTCTAAAAGTCCAAATGACATGATTCAAATTGGAGATTTTCAAGGAGACAACTGGCTACAACTTTGATGAAGACATCCAAGCCAAAATACACCGTCTAGGTGATGAATTTGAAGCCAGAAGTCGGATAAGAGTTGTTGACTAAAAGCCACCAACCATACACCAACCCACCTACCATGCACCAACCCACCAACCATGCATCAAGCTTCCATTTTTGACAAATTTCAGATTCTTATAGCTTGTATTCAGATTATGTACATGTACAAGTTGGCTTCTAGGATTAGTATAAATAGACCCAACCTCTTTGTATTAGAGGCATTCAATTTAGAAGTAAGTTTCAAGAAAGTTTAAGTATTTGTGAGAGTTTTCTTTCTCTTCTTCTTCATTCTCTTTGCAATTTCGTTTTTGTTCTTTAAATTCTGAGTTCTTCCTTTCCATCCATGGAAGGCTAGGCTCTCATAATCAATCCAAGGGATTAGCCATCTTGTTGTTTAATTTGGAGATCTTGTTTTGCTTGTTCATATTGCTTAATTGTTATTCAAGTTTCTCTTCTTCCTCTTTTGATTCTTATCTAGATTAAATTGCTTAATTTGATTTAGATGTTGATGTGGTAGTAGCTTTATTATCATGTATTCAAAGAGGATCACAAAGATTAAACAATATATTAAAGCTTTTGATAGATTGTTTAACTTGGTTAAATTCTAGATCTTAAGTTAATCTATGTTGGATGGTGCTTACTTTATCTAACCTTGGTTAATCAAATCCTAGATGCTTATCTAGTAGAGAATTCTTGGATCATGTTAAGGCTTCTTGATGTGATCTAAGGCCAAGAACTTGGTTAGCAATTAAGTGAATTCCTTGTGATCAATGATGAGTTAAACTCAAGATCGGTAAATTTCCTTGGATTGGTTGTTTCTTTAGATTTGTTTACAACTTTGAATCTCCTACTTTTATTAATCTTGTGTTATCAACAACAAAACCCCCCTTTTTTAATTATCTTGATCTAATTAAATCCTTGTTTTTGGATCCTTGAGAGACGATTCGGTTCATTCTCTATACTACAAATTAGTTTGTGAACCGGTTATTTTATTTGATAGGTCTCGACAACCTCTTGTCAGATGTGCAGAGAGTACTTCTCGATTTATGGCCAATATTCCAAGATGAACATGAGCGTTATAGTCTCAGGAATCTGACTCAAAAAGACCCTATTTGCCAATTTTTAAGAAAATTGGATGGGAAGCCGACCATCGGCCCATAGAGAGCTTCAAGCCGTTACTGGACGTAAAACCAGAGGAAAATGTGAGCCACAATCACACCTCCTGTAAGTATTATTTTTTATCTTTTATTTTTTTCCTTCTTGTTTATTAAAAAATTCAAAGAAAAAAAAATTAAAAAAAAATTAAAAAAAAATCAAAAAAAAAATCAAAAAAGGAAAAAAAATCAAATCAAAAGTAGCCGTATGCTTTTGAAATATGCGTTGCATATTTTCAAACTTCTTCTGACACATATAGATTAGCCTTTTATCTTTGTCATATAGCTATTATCATTTATGTGCTTATTTTTCAAACTTATCTGACACGCAGATCTACCCCTCTGTTATTGGTGTAATTATTACCTTTGAGTTTTGATGCCTTTAAATAATGCACTTTGCTCTCTTCAGATCATTGATAAGGTGAGAGTACAAAAAAAAAAAAACAAAGAGAAAAAAAATGGAAGTCACTTCAGTTCGTCGGATCAAGAGTGTTTGTGTCTTTTGTGGATCTAATCCTGGGAAAGATAAAGAGTTTGTAAATATTGCACACCATCTTGGTCGAGTGCTAGCTGAGAGAGAAATCCATTTAGTTTATGGAGGAGGTAGTCTTGGGTTAATGGGTTGTGTAGCGACTGCTGCACATTTAGGAGGTGGCAAAGTCCTTGGTGTCATTCCCAGTCCTTTATCTACCAGCAAGCCCATTGGAAAAACATTAGGGGATGAAGTAATGGTATTTTGCATGCACCAACGCATGAACATTATGATAGCAAATGCTGATGCCTTTATTGCCCTACCTGGTGGTTTTGGAACTTTGGAAGAGCTCTTTCAAATTACATCCTGGTCACAGCAGAACTTTCACCAAAAACCCATAGGTATATTAAATGTTAATGGTTTTTATGACAGTTTGTTTTGTTTTCTTGATCATGCTGTAGAAAAAAGGTTCATCTCACAAGCGACACGTCAAAGTCTTGTAACTGCTGCAACTCCTGAACAATTGCTCGATCAACTAAATGAATTTGTACCACAACGTGATCCAGTAATGGCTCCACGGAATTGGGAACAAGGCAGCAGCAGCAAAAAGCCAAAACTTGATTTGAATTTGTCTTTGTGAATTTTTGTTTTCTCTTACGGTTTTAGTTTTTTGTAATTTTTCTTATTTCAGGCTCGATTTGCAGTTTTCTAGTAAGACCTTCTACACTCTACCTATCTTTATTTTGACATTGGGGACAATGTCTTTAATTAGTTGGGGGGAGGGATAGTTGACATTACCATGTACAAAGTTTAGTAAAAAAAACAAAAACAAAAAAAAAAAAACAAAAAAAACTAACAAGCTAATCTTTATTGTTACTAACTTATTAGATGTATGATGGCAGAGTAAGGAGTAGTTTTGCTCTTGAGACGCATCTTAACTTGCATTTCATAGTATGTCTTAAATTATTTTGTTCTTGCATATTAAAAAAAAAAATTTAAAAATTAATAAAAAAATTCATTTTGATCTTTTCAATTGATTTTGATACAAGCATGTGCTGAATTTGAGCTTAATTGATGATAAAAGTATGCAAAACAGTTTATAGTTGAATCATTTTCATGATATACATGTGTATATGATTGTGGATATTAGGAAAAAGGCATGGTTGAATTGAGTGAATGTTTCATACCTTTGTGAGTTTTGGGCTTTTCCAAGTTTGATACTTACACTTGGTTATTTTCTTTCATGAGTGATGTCAATTATGAATTTATTTTCTAGGACTTGCATTGAATCGATTTGAGATTACATTGGTCTGTATGTTGCATGAAAATGACAGAGGCATTTTTTCTTGACTTAGCTGCTTTGGCCAAATAAACCTACCTTGTATTTATCCAAATATTAACTCCCTCTGAGCCTATTTTCCTATTCTTTGTTCTTAGCTCATTACAAGCTTTAAGTGAAAAATCATGTTTTACCTTACCTTAGGGAATGGGAGAGCATTGATTTTCTTATTGGAGGAGTTCTTTTGCTTGCAATGATTTAAGTGTGGGGGAATTGGTGTGCTGATACGAAATGCTTGGTATACAAAAACAAAAACAAAAAAAAAACAAAAGAAAAAAAAAACAAAAACAAAAACAAAAAAAAAGAGAAAAAAGAAAGAAAAATAAAAGAATAGAAAAAGGAAGGAATGTGTGAAGAGAATGAGCATTTTATGGTTTTGGGTAAAAATTTTATTCTTTCTACTTGAGTTACTCCTCAATGCTCTTTTATTCTCTTTGGTTTTAACCTGCTATTATCCATATTGTTCATTTCCTTCACCTTATAGCCATTACAACATTTTCGAAAGACCTCTTGATTTTTGCAATTTATTTGATCTAAGTAGTGGAGAATTGATGTATATGCAAGCCTATGGTAAAATACTTTCATAATTTGACTGAGTTGAGCGTAAACAGTTAACCTAAACACCTTGTGTGATTTGAGTGTCACTTGTGAGGAATTTTACTCAATTTGAACATGCCTATTTCTGATTAAAGCATGATTGTGCTATACTTTATTCTCAATTGGTTTGATTCAACTATTCTTTGTTAAGCATACTTGACTTATTAATTATGGTTTATATTTGATACAATGCTTGTATTTAAAAATTAGTTGAATTGATTAAATAAAATATTACATGTTTGTGGGTATCATCCTGGTAAACCCTCACGAGACTATAACTCGTCCACTAGGGACACCTAGGGGTTTAAAGGCTTGTGGCACATGCTAAGTGCCATTGTGTTTTCCTACGAAAATGGATTAGATTAGGTATAATCAGTTTTTATGTTTTTAGTTTAATAATATGATGTTTCTTGTTTTTCTTTAGTTTTGTTCTTATGTGTTTTGCCCAGGAGTGCAAAAGCTTAAGTGTGGGGGAATTTGATCAATCAATTTGAGACACTCATGTTAGCTTTGTATTAGGCTTTATTAGATGTTTATTATGCCCAATATTAGTATTTTAGATGAGTTTAATGTTGTTGGGCTTTATTGGGTTTTAATGTAAATATTGGATAATTTTCGGATTCTGATGCATTTTGACCTTTCTTCCTTGGTTAGGCCATAACTTGGGACTCGGGGATCCAATTGAGGTGATCTTGGTGTCTTTGGAAAGCTAAGACAATGCTCTACAAGTTTCATGAAGAACGCAAGAGCTGGATCGGACTTCTAAGGGTCCAAAACATCCCTGCAATGCAGAGTGGGTTTGCTGTCAGGAAAATCTGGGCAGTATGCACATATTGGACTACATAGTGAGTTATAGGCCTCCTCTTGGGCTGAAACTTGGTCACTTGAAAGATAAGACCCATATCTCCAACTTCACTGAATACCATTTTGTCAATAGATGTCGTTTTAGGCATGTTCTGAAGCTACAAGTTGGTATGAATTTGGAAACACGTTCTTCCAACCTAACTTGAGGTAGGTGCAGTGTTTTTGGCATTTCTGGAGTCCTAAAAGTCCAAATGACATGATTCAAATTTGAGATTTTCAAGGAGACAACTGGCGACAACTTTCATGAAGACATCCAAGCCAGAATGCACCGTCTAGGTGATGAATTTGAAGCCAGAAGTCGGATAAGAGTTTTTGACTAAAAGCCACCAACCATACACCAACCCACCTACCATGCACCAACCCACCAACCATGCATCAAGCTTCCATTTTTGACAATTTTCATATTCTTATAGCTTGTATTCAGATTATGTACATGTACAAATTGGCTTCTAGGATTAGTATAAATAGACCTAACCTCTTTGTATTAGAATGATTCAATTTGGAAGTAAGTTTCAAGAAAGTTTAAGTATTTGTGAGAGTTTTCTTTCTCTTCTACTCCATTCTCTTTGCAATTTCGTTTTTGTTCTTTAAATTCTGAGTTCTTCCTTCCCATCCATGGAAGGCTAGGCTCTCATAATCAATCCAAGGGATTAGCCATCTTGTTGTTTAATTTGGAGATCTTGTTTTGCTTGTTCATATTGCTTAATTGTTATTCAAGTTTCTCTTCTTCCTCTTTTAATTTTGATCTAGATTGAATTGCTTAATTTGATTTGGATGTTTATGTGATAATAGCTTTATTATCATGTATTCAAGAGGATCACATAGAATAAACAATTTATTAAAGCTTTTTGATGGATTGTTTAGCTTGGTTGAATTCTTGATCTTAAATTAATCTATGTTTGGATGGTGCTTACTTTATCTAACCTTGGTTAATTAAATTCTAGATGCTTATCTAGTAGAGGATTCTTGGATCATGTTGAGGCGTCTTGATATGATCTAAGGCCAAGAACACGGTTAGCAATTAAGTGAATTCCTTGTGATCAATGATGAGTTAAACTCAAGATCGGTAAATTTCCTTGGAGTGGTTGTTTCTTTAGATTCGTTTTCAACTTTAAGTCTTGTTCTTTTATCAATATTGTTAATCAACAGCAAAACCCCCCATTTTAATTATCTTGATCTGATTAAATCTTTGTTCTTTTTTGGATCCTTGAGAGACGATTCGATTCATGCTTTATACTACAAATTAGTTTGCAAACCGGTAATTATTATTATTTGACAGGGTCTCGACAACCTCTTGTCAGCCAGCTACAATATTAGTCGCTGGGAATAGTCTACACATATGTTAGTAACTAAAAAGAGTCGCTGGGAATAGTCAATACATATGCCAACAACATATTTTTGGGATTGCATACATATGCCAGCGACCCTTGTATGCCAGCGACTCAAGGGTCGGTGGGAATAATCTACATATATGACTGTGTGCATGATGTCTGCGAACAACTACATAAATCGCTGGGAATAATCTACTTAGTCTACATATATATGGCAGCGACATACAATGTCCCTAGGACTAGTCCACACATATGCATTGACTAAAGGGAGTTAGGATTAATATGCAAACAAAGTTTAAATTAGCTGGGATTAGTACAAGAAATAATACATATATCCCAACAACTAATTGAGTTGCGGATTAAATGCATATTCAAGCCGCTAATCTAAACCTAAAATTTATTTAATTTGATCTCAACCCAATCCAATGCAGCATCAATTTAAAATTCCATTAGATCCTCAATTTTTTCATACAAATGTAAAGTTTATTTAATATAATTTTTATTGGATAAAGACAAATTAATCGTATTAAATTTAAGAATTTATATACAATTTAAATTTAAAAATATCAACATTAAAATTAATATAACAATATTTATTTAATTATTTGAGATAAATTTAAAAAATATTTGAAGTATCAATTTTATTCAACAATTATTAATATATTTATTCTTTATTATAATTTTAGTTTTTACAATAAAAATTATTTTACACATTTTAAATTAATCTTAAATTTATTAGTTTTATCAAATGCACTTTAAAAATATGTTTTGATTGAGTAAGTAGAAAATGAGAATTCATATTCAAATAAAAAAAAAACCAAATCCTTCCACATATCTCAGCAAAAAGGAGTCGTTGGGATAGGTTCCTAGTGAAAAAACAGAGACAAGCGAGCGCTGAGTGATTAACTTTCAGGCGCTAAATGACATGTCTGTGTTCAACTCGTCTCACCGTTGTGTTCGTCTCTACCAACTATTCACTACTTCTCTCTCTGTCTCTGCAGTTTCTGGCACCAGATCCGTGAACCGTAAATCTCCCAAAGTAAAGGTAAATTCAGTCCCCATTTCTCTTTCATCAATGCATTCATGCAAATTGTGAGTGATTCAATCTTGCTTCTTTCATTTCCTTTTTGGATTTTTCCATTTGAAATTGTGTTTCTTCTCAAGTCGTGGTTCAATTTTGATTCAATTGATGCTTTCAGTTTCTAGTTTGTTATATTTCTCTATATCGTTTGATCTGTGGATTTCGGGATCAAATCTTTTAGATCGTTCTGTTTTTTGCTCTCCACGTGTTGAATTTGGTGAGGAATCTTTGAAATGTTGTGTTCATTTTGTAATTGCGTTGGGTTCGAATTGATTTTGCATGCTGCTAGTTTTCTCATTTTGCTTGAGATCTGGTCGAATCCTGTGATAGTAATTTGATTATCTTTTAACGCATTTAGCCTGAATAGATTTGCTGAAAGAAATTGGGCAATTTGTTTTTATGTAACTATTAAATTCTCTTATTATTCTCAGGCTTTGTAATGTAATTTTGAGAACAATCAAAGCTTTTACTTTATTATCATTCATGAACAGTTCTTAGTTTCAAGTTCGTAAAAATGTGTAAAAGAGATGCGTAAGAGTTGATTGACTGCCAGTATATCAAATGTAACTTGACTCTGATTATTAGTAGGAACCAGTTAACACCAAGTGTTTTGTTTACTAATTTAGATCACACTCTATCAATTAGCACATGAAAAAATTAAAGTGAAATTACTTAAATTCTTATATCTACAAGGCTTGTAAAAAGTGATGATTAGGAGCCCTTGCAAATCTAATAATGAGGAGCTGAGAGTGTTTGTGGAGGTGAAAGGGAAGCTGCCATTGGTGAAGAGTACTGATGTGGCTTCTAGGATGCTTGATGGGGTGGTGAAGCTTCCCAGGCAGTTGTTTGGGGGTGAGGCTGTGGGGGGTGTGGATTTGAATGATGTGGCTCAGCTTGCTAAGGGTGGGAGGGACCTTTTGAGGATATTCAAGGAGCTGAAACTGTCTGTTGCTAATGATTGGGGTGGAACTAAGCCCTTGGTTGTTGAGGAAGATAAGGTGTTTATGGAGAGGAAGGACAAGTTGATGGAGTTTGAGCAGGTACTTAGCACTGTTTCTCAGCAGGTTTGTGTTTATGTAGTTTTGGTTTGTGCTTGTTTTGTTGATGTATTGTAGGTAATAGGTGGTTGAATTGAAAAAAAAAAATTCCTCTTCAGGTCTAAGTCATTTATGGGATTTTCTTAAAATTTTCTCCTTTTTGAAATTTCATTACCATTTTAAGGATCTTGATCACTTTCTTGGCATACTTGATGGTCGAAGAGCCATCGATTGCATCCATGAAAGCATCCGTGTGATGGAGTGTTTTCGTGGTGAACCAAAAGAGAGAATGGATGGAAGGGTCACCGATGAAACAAACTCTGAGAAAGCTTTGTCTTACTTGCAGAGGCGCGCGCAACACACCATTCTAAATAAGAATGCAGAGAAACACTTGATTGCAAATTTCATGTGGTTTGAGGGTTAAGGAGTGGGAGCAAGGTGTTCCAAACATTGAGTCTTCCTTTGACAGTACCATGAAAGAATTCAATAATGTACTTTCCCTGCCGTCGCAAGTTTTGAGTATTGAGCATGAGGTTCAAACTCAGAAAACTCTGACAAACCATCCAGAGCCACAAGTATCATTCTTGAGGAAGGATTCAGGAGCAAATCATGATGAATCCATAAACACAGCCACCATGATTTTTTTGGAGAGTGATCCATGCAATAGTCAACTTCAGCTGCGATATTGCTTGATGTTTCTCACATTTTTCCCTAAGAATGCTGTTATAAAGGAAAGGCCTTTAATTTACTTGTGGTTGGGTGAGGGGGTGATCCCCACAGAGGATGTAGGGGAAGAAATGTTTGAAGAGCTTTTGAATGTTAATTTGATTATTCCTTATGGTAGTGATAAGAGCCCAGTTGTCAATGAAATCCAAATTCACCTCGATATACATTCCACTTTGATCTCATTGAGCAAAAGTGTTGAGCTCTTCAACTATGATTCCAACAAAATAGTTTTCTATAATAAAGACTCTGGTCCTGCTCGTGCTGGCACAGTAGTTGGGAAGGGAGCCGAGTCTGGAAACATGAGGATGATTTTTAACATAGAGATATTTTAGTTTTGATCAATGGAAGAAATGGCTTGCTAATTGGAAGCACTTAGTGGTGCTTCAGCTGGTTCGTTGGCATGGTTCCTGTGATCATCACATTCAATTTAGAAGTGAGGCAATACTGAAAGGTCTAGGGACTCAAAAGCATTTGAAGTATCAAAGCCTCCGTGGTATATTCTGAATAACAGCGCTCCCTGACTCCATTTTTCAACTTACTAGCCTTGAAATTCTTGATCTCAAAGCTTGTTCCAATCTGGAAACATTGCCCCCAAGTTCTAATGACTTATGATAGAACTTTTTAGCTTGTATATAAATCTACAATGGAAACTTTCATGATGACAGATGTATTAGTCTTTTAGTATATATCTGTACCTGTCAATTCGTCATTTTGAAGCAGGCTTTTTTTTCTGTTGTTGATGAGTAGTATTTTCTCTATGTTGCAGGATAAACTATATGAATACCTTGGGACAATGTTGGCCATCAACCGTGGGAAGCACATGTATTATCTAATTTTACATTATTATCTATAGAAGTGTTTAATGTACTGCAATGCATAAGCTTCCCATTGGTTTTCTGATTTGCTTAACTTCTGCATTGCACATCATAGTTATTGTCTTAAAAATAAAGAAGATTTAAATACAAATTACATGGGATTTTATTTTATTAATGTTGGAATATTTTCTCTTGATAGATAGATCACATTTATTACCCAATTAGCAATGTGATAATTTTATGTTTTTAAATCATTTGGTGAAGGTTGGAGTCCACAAGACCATCACATGGTTGGAATGAAGTGACCATTACTTCATATAAGAAAATATGTGAGTGCTAGTCAATTAGTTATTTATGGGACTTATCTTTGTGGAACATTTATCCTTGATTCACGTGTAATTTCTTTAGGTGACTACAAAACCAATTGTTATATATCCAAACAATGGAGAAAGTAACGATGCTGGCTAAAATGTGTGGGTGGTAAGTTCCTTTTATTTGGTTGTACTGATACATTATATATATATATATATATATATATATTTTCAAGGATAAATAGGTCAAATTTGTCTTAAAAGTTGAACCAAAATTGATCATCGAAGACAAAGCTAAGGCATGTAGATTATCATATAAAAAATGGACTAAGATAACAAATAAGAAATCAATGGAACCTAGATGGACATGAATGCAGAAAAGCGAAATAATTCTATACGCAACCTAACCTTTAGTTGTTTAAATGATGTCTATCGAGGTCATTATATTTTACAAGTGCGTAATAGTTGGTTCAGTCAACAAGGTTCATTGATTTGATGAAGTTGATAAGTCATATAACCTTATATTTAATAGAGACCAATATAGGTGACAAATGGTGATCATTGATTAGTGATTTAATCCTTTTAAAGAAAAAATTGGGATATGTCTTGAATTATGTAATACTAATGTTACGTTGTCATTATTACAGCAAAATAAAGGTGTTTTAGATGAATATTTTGTCTTTTATGTAAACATATGGTGTGGGTTAGGGGCTTCACTTGTAAGTGGTTGTTGCAGAACAACCCCAGCTACAATTAAATGCATATATAGGACACTCTCCAGTAATCAATCAACAACTCTTGCCAGAGTAACCGCTTTGTTATTAGAAGAAGCCAACTCCTAAGTCAATCTAATTTCCATGTCAAGAAGGCTGGCAACGTCATGTTGCTGCTTTGGGCTGAGATGGGAAGATGAGACCCTGGTTAAGATTTGGCTGATCAGTGAGATGAGCATTGTTGGTCGTGCAATTTAACATACTTTTCCCTTAAAGTTGACAAAACCTTCAACCTTCTACCATCCAATTCCCAATTATATGAAGGACTTAAATGAGAAAAAGAAACTAAAATCGATATTTGCATTGACAATAGTATTGTAATGTATCTTGTGTTTATATCAATGAATATTATATTTTGGCCAATTTAAATATAGTTGGTTTTGTATATTATATATTTGGATATAAAAGACAAATCAATTATAATATGATAAATATTAATTATTAATATAAAATATAAAAATAAATAAATTATTATATTATGTTATTAATAATGACAATTTTTATTTCAAGGAGCACAATTTATCCATTACACAATATAGCAATAATAAAAATCCTAAATCTTTTCACAGCGATCATTTTTGTTGGCAGCAACTATTTTCGCTAGAAAATACTAGCGTATAGCAGCGACTATTATCGTTGGGAAACTCTAGACTAAGGTAGCGACTTTTGTCGCTGGGAAAATCTAGCAAATAGCAGTGAAATTGATGGCTGGCAAATGTTGGTCTATGGTAGCGACTATTGTTGTTGGGAAACCCTAGCTTATGGCGACGATTGTTGGTCGCTAAGAAAGGTATCATATAGCAACAAGTTAAGTCGCTGGCAAATGCTAGTTTATGGCAGCGACAGTGTCGTTGGGAAAATCTAGCCTATGGCAGCAACTATTGGTCGTTGAGAAATGGTGACTTATGGCAGCAACTTTTTGTGTCGTTGTAAAACTTTTCCCAACAACACTTATAGTCATGATATGCGTTGACTCTTTTGTCGTTGGAAAAAGTACTTCTCCCAGCAACTGAGAACCGTTAGCAGCGAAGATAGTCGCTGGGAAAAGTCTTACACCTTGTAGTGAACTCAGTAATCAATCTTAGGGATTGACATTGTTGATGTTTCATTTTGAGATTCTATTTTGATTAATCTAGATTCAATTGTTGATGAAGTTTCTCTTCTTCTTTTGTTTAAATTTGAATTGAATGCTTAATTTGATTTGAATGTTCATGTAATAATTGCTTAATTATCACATGCTTAAGAAGAATTACAAGAGAATAACAATGTATTGGAGCGTTTTGATACATTGTTTAGCTTTGCTAAATTCTGATTATTAGGTTGATTTTGGCTTAGATGAGTGTTTAATTCGTCTAACCTCAATTGATGAAATTCTGGATGCTTAATCCAGTAGAGAATTCTTAGATTACTTTGAGGCGTCCTAATGTAATCCAAGGCCAAGAACTCGGTTATCAATTGAATGAATTGTTAGAAATCAATGATGAATGAAATACAAGAATAATCAATTTTGTGTAGTTTTCACCTTGTGGTGTTCTTGTATTTTTAAAAAATATCTAGATAGGTTTTATGTAATTGTTTTGTATAATTTTTACACTTTTGTTTATGTTTTTGTGTTTTGAGTTCATTTAAGCTATGCTAGTACTAATTAGTGTATGACTAGGTCTTCCAATCCCTATAACATACTTGACTTTGATCATAAGATTGAGAGAACTTTGCACACACTTGATAGGGCTCGTAAGCTTAATGAAAGAATTTCATCTTCAGTATATATTGATACTTGTAGTAAGCCTAATCTTGTTGAGCATCATTCTGATTTTATAGCTCATTGTTCTGGATCTGTTGAGCATAATTCTGAATCTGTTTCTTAGAGTTCTGCATCTTGTGATAATTGTTTTGATTGTTCTAATATGGCTGATAACAAGAATAATAGAACCCTTAAGGAATTGGCTGCTCCTGATGTGAACTACCAACCTTTGTGTATTTAATATCCTGATTTAAATGCTGATTTTGAACTGAAATCTGGTTTGATACACTTGTTGCCAAAGTTCCATGGACTTGCAGGTGAGGATCCTCACAAGCATTTCAAGGAGTTTCATGTGGTGTGTTCCACCATGAAACCTCAAGGCATTCTTGAAGAACACATCAAGTTGAAGGCCTTTCCATTTTCATTAGATGGAACAACCAAGGACTAGTTATACTATTGTAACCAGCTACCATAATGTGTTGGAATGACATGAAGCGACTGTTTTTAGAGAAGTTCTTTCTTACCTCAAGAGCAGCTGCTATTAGGAAGATATCAGGCAAATCAGTGGTGAGACACTTCATGAATACTGGGAAAGGTTCAAGAAGCTTTGTTCAAGTTATACTCATCATCAAACCAATGATCAATTATTGATCCAATACTTGTTGGAACCAAAGACAGATTTTACTTTCCTAACTGTTCAATAAAATTGAACCCCTCAAAATTATGAAGATAGCAACAACATTAAATTAAAATGAAACAAATAAGCTTTGAACGAACTTATACTTTTACGAAGTTGTATATGTTCTGGACAAAGGAACAACTCTATTTTAAGTTCTTATTTAAGTCGTGCGTCCAATATGTTATATTATATTATATTATATTAGATCGTCCATTGTTTGCCTCTATTGTTTGTCTCTGTTGTTTCTTTCTTAAACAACTTCATCCAAAGCATTTAAAAAAGACAAGCAAAATAAAGTGCATTAATTGCTAATGGGACCTCTGACAAAAGCGTTTTTCGAGATATCAATTATGTACGCTAAATCTGACACTCCTAACAACTACAAAGATTAGCAAATGAGGAGCTTTCTGTGTATTCAGAAAAGTCAGAACTAAGATATCATATTCCTCGCTAGTGTTGATAACCAAAGCCATTTTTCAGAAGAAGATCAGCACGTTATTAGTTCAACACATTTAATGCTACTAAGAACAGTAATAAATAATTTCGTTGGACGAAGAAGCTTACGAAGACCATTTCAAGTGCACACTACCTATAAATACAAGTGTCTTCGAAGAAGAAACAATGAATCAAGAATATCAATACAGCAAGAGAATTTTTCAAAGCTTTCCTTAGTGTTAATATCTTTACTCTTGTAAGAGAATTATACTTGAGTGCATTGCTTTTATCCTCACTTGTTGTGAGTTAAACTCAAGTGTTTTACAAAGCTCCTTTTTCACTTTTGCTGTTTAAGCCTGAAGAGGCTGTGTATAAAAGAATACTTGTTGGTAAGAACCTGAAGAGGTTTCTGAATACTTGTTGTAGCCTAAAGAGGCTTTGAGAAGAATACTTGTAAACTTTATGAAGTTTGGTGGAAATCCCTTCAGGTCGAAGGGACATGACGTAGCTTCCGGGTTGTGAGAGTGAACCAGTATAAATCTATGGTGTAAGCTTTTCTTTCATCTCTGTGTTATTTCTTTTATTTACTAACATATGGGGATTGATATTATCTTTGATAACCAAAATTTTCTAAAAAGATAAAGTTTTAAACTATCGTCCAATAACTTTAGAAAAACTCTCTTTTCGTCCAACGGACTGTGAAGAGTTTACATTTCGTCTATTCTTACTTGCTTTACTGCAAAGTTTTCTTTCGAAAGATTATTTTAGAAAACGTTTTTCAAAAAGGTTAAGAAACACAATTCAACCCCCTTCTTGTGTTTCAACTAGTTATTTCAATTGGAATTAGAGCTCCGCCTCTTGGGTTGAGCATTTAACAGTTCAGAGAACCATAAATGGAAAACGAAGGACAGGTAGTGAATAGACCACCTCTATTCAATGGAAACGACTATGGCTATTGGAAGAAAATAATGATTGCATTCTTTGATGCACAGAATATGGACATTTGGGACTTAGTCCAAAATGGCTATTAAGTGCTCACCAACGCAGAAGGACAAGAACTCCATCAACCACAATGGAAGGAGGGACAGTGGACGAGGCACTAGCTAAACTCAAAAGCAAAATAGTATCTTATGTGTGCCACCACCAGATCTGAACATGACAAGGTTCATAACTGTGAAATAACGAAGGAAATATGGGACACTCTAGCCTTGACCCATGAAGGTTCCACTCAAGTCAAAAATAATCATGCTAGTTCATCAGTATGAACTCTTCAAAATGGGAGAGCATGAGAACATTGATCAAATGTTTGGACGATTCCAAACAATCATCAACAATTTGAGATCTTTGGGAGAAATATATGATAATCAAGATCATATAAGAAAAATTCTAAGAAGCCTTCCCAGGCAATGGAGGCCCAAGGTCACAGCTATACAAGAAGCAAAAAATCTTGCTTCCCTCTTGATCAATCATTTTGAGACACATATGTTAGCTTTGTACTAGACTTTATTAAATGTTTATTGTGCCTAATATTAGTATTTTAGTAGAGTTTAATGTTGTTGGGCCTCATTGGGCTTTAATGCAAATTGTGAATAATTCTTGGATTTTGATGTATTTTGACCTTTCCTCCTTGGTTAGGCCATAACTTGGGACTCGGTGATCCATTTGAGGTGATCTTGGTGTCTATGGAAAGCTAAGACAAGACTCTACAAGTTTCATGAAGAAATCAAGAGTTGGATCATATTTCTAAGGGTTCCAAATAACCCTGCAAGTCAAAGTGGGTTTGCTGTCACTGGAATCTGAGTAGTGTGCACATATTGGACCATATTGTGGGCTATAGGCCTCCTTTTGAGCTGAAACTGGTGCCATTGGAAAGATAACACACATATCGCCAACTTCGCTGAAGACCATTTAGTCAATAGATACCGTTTTAGGCATGATTACGAAGCTGCAAGTTGGTTTGAATTTGGAAACACGTTCTACCAATGTGACTTGAGGTAGGTGTAATGTTTTTGGAATATTTGGAGTTGTAAAAGTCCTTTTGGCATGAAACTAACACCAAAATTTCAAGAAGACAATTGTCTACAACTGTCATGAAGACCTCCAAGCCAAAATACATCGTTTAGGGCATAAAAGTCAAGCTGGAAGTCAGAGAAGAGTTGCTAACTAGAAACCACCAACTATGCACCAACCCACCAACCATGCATCAACCCACCAACCAGTGTAATGATTTAGTTGTTTATGTTGTGTAATGCATGTGCTGAGATTGTTGCCTTTTTCAGACATGATGAATCTTTTTCAGCAGATTATGCAGCAATTCAATTTGCAGAAGTAGTGAAGCCAACAAAATTGGAGTCCATTGTGGCTAAGAACCTCCTTACTGATGAGGAGGAGAGGTTGCTACTCATTTTGAGGGAGAATCTGAGAGCCTGTACACTTGCAGACATTCCTAGCATTAGCCCTTCCATATGTATGCGTAGGATTTTACTTAAAGATGGAGCTAAACCAGTAAAGCAACCCCGGCGGATATTGAACCCTTTGATTCTGGATGTGGTGATCCATTACAACGGCTATGGTGTGGCTATTGGGATTTTGTTGCTTCTACTATCCATAGGGAGTATTCTTTCCACACTTTTATTTCACTATTTTGGTTGTTGTTTTCTTTTTGTTTTAACTGTTTTGTTATTATTTTCAACACTATTTCTATTTTTATTGTACTGTTACAATTTATTTTATTTTATTTTATTTTTTTCTACTTACTGTTTTAATTCTCTGTCTGCTATTTTTTATTTTTGTGTTTTTGTTGTTTACATTTATGCTTTACCTTACATTTCTTTGTAATGCTGATGTTTCTCTTTTATTACTTTTCTTCTATTTCTGTTTCTATTTTCTGTTTTGTTTGTTGTTTTTATGTTTTGTTTTCTATAAAAAAATTTGTTTTGAAAAAATATATATTTAATTTCAAACCACATTTAAGGTCAATGGTTAAAGATTGAATCATGGAGGACCCATCGATCGTGAAAACTCTTCAATCACGCTGGTTGAAGACGTTAAAAGTAATGCTTCTTGGGAGGCAACCTAAGTTTTCTAACTCTGTCATCTTTTCAACTTTGACTTATTTGAATTCACAGGAATCTAGACAGAAAATCGGTGCCAAGCAATAAAATCTATCAAAGTTTGATTTTTCTGTACTAATTTTGTTTTTTCCATTGACAAATTATTCTTTTCACTAGTTAAATGGCGGATAACGGTACTTCGTGGAATTTTTTTTGGTCCCTTTAATTACCCATAAACACTTAAATCTGTATAAAATTTTACTAAATTTTCCCTTCTTTCTTTCTTTCAAAATGGATAATCGGCTTGTTAACCTTCACAAGCGATTCCCTTCTCTCCCTCAAAATGCTTTAACTAACATTTATTGTGCAAGGTTTAAGAGATTAAGGATGCTTATGCACAAAGTAATCCCTGCGGATATCCGCTGGTTAACAGGTGAATTTTCTGACGCTCTTGTTTCATATATACCAAGAAAAGAAGAGCATAAAGGATACGAGTCTGCTATAAATGTGCAAGATGGACCTGTAACACAAAATGCAGATCAATTGGAATGACGTTTATAAATCGAGTTGATAAAATTAACTTCATTAAGGATGACATGAGTAAGGAGTCTTTAGATAACATTCTATTGACTCTTGAGACGCATCCTAGTGGAGATGCGTAGAGAGTACTTTTCGATTTATGGCTAATATTCCAAGATGAACATGAGCATTATAGTCTCGGGAATCTGACTCAAAAAGACCCTGTTTGCCAAATTTTAAGAAAATTGGATGGGAAGCTGACCATCGGCCCATAGAGGAAAATGTGGGCCACAATCACATCTACTGTAAGTATTATTATTATTTTTTCTTTTTCTTCTTGTTCATAAAAAAATAACAAAAAATTTAGCCGTATTTTTTGAAATATGCGTTGCATATTTTTCAACTTCTTTTGACACATATAGATTAGTCTCTTATCCTTGTCATATAGCTATTATCATTTTTATGCTTATTTTTCAAACTTATCTGACACGCAGATCTACCCCCCCTTTATAGGTGTAATTATTACCTTTGAGTTTTGATTCCTTTAAATATTGCACTTTGCTCTCTTCAGATCATTGATAAGGTGAGAGTACAAAAAAAAAAGAAAAAAAAAGATGGAAGTATCTTTAGTTCGTTGGATCAAAAGTGTCTGTGTATTTTGTGGATCTAATCCTGGAAAGGATAAAGAGTTAGTAAATATTGCAAACCATCTTGGTTGAGTGCTAGCTGAGAGAGAAATTCATTTAGTTTATGGAGGAGGTAGTTTTGGGTTAATGGGTTGTGTAGCAACTGCTACATATTTAGGAGGTGGCAAAATCCTTGGTGTCATTCTCAATCCTTTAGCTATCGGCAAGCCCGTTGGAAAAACATTAGGAGATGAAGTAATGGTATTTTGCATGCACTAACGCATTAACATTATAATAGCAAATGTTGATGCCTTTATTGCCCTACTTGGTGGTTTTTGAACTTTGGAAGAGCTCTTCCAAATTACATCCTGGTCACAGCAAAACTTTCACCAAAAACCCATAGGTATATTAAATGTTAATGGTTTTTATGACCGTTTGTTTTGTTTTCTTGATCATGCTATGGAACAAAGGTTCATCTCCTAAGCGACATGTCAAATTCTTGTAGTTGCTGCAACTCCTGAACAATTGCTAGATCAGCTAAACGAATTTGTACTACAACGTAATCCAGCAATGGCTCTATTGAAAACAAGGCAGCAGCAGCAAAAAGTAAAAACTTGATTTGACTTTGTCTTTTTAAATTTTTGTTATCTTTTATGGTTTTAATTTTTTGTAATTTTTCTTATTTTAGGCTCGATTTGCAGTATTCTGGTAAAATCTTCTACACTCTACCTATCTTTATTTTGACATTGGGGACAATGTCTTAAATTAGTTGGAGGGAGGAATAGTTGACATTGCCATGTACATAGTTTTTTTTATAAACAAAAAAAAAATTAACTAGCTAATTTTTATTATTACTAACTTATTAGATGTATGATGACAGAGTAAGGAGTAGTTTTGCTCTTAAGACGCATCTTAACTTGCATTTCATAGTAGGTCTTAAATCATTTTTGTTCTTGCATATTTTAAAAAAAATTGATTTTTTCAATTGATTTTGATTCAAGCATGTGCTAAATCTGAGCTTAATTGATGATAAAAGTATGCAAAACAGTTTATAATTGAATTATTTTCATGATATACATGTACATGACTGTGGATATTAGGAAGAAAGCATGGTTAAATTGAGTGAATGTTCCATACCTTTGTGAGTTTTGGTCATTTCCAAGTTTGATACTTACACTTGGTTTTTTTTCTTTCATGAGTGATGTCAATTATGAATTTATTTTCTAGAACTTGCATTGAATCTATTTGAGATTACATTGGTCTGTATGTTGCATGAAAATGACAGCAACATTTTTCTAGACTTAGCTGCTTTGGCCAAATAAGCCTACCTTTCATTTATCTCATTGTGTTACCCTTTGAGCCCACTTGCCCATTCTTTGTTCTTAGCCCATTACAAGCCTTGAGTGAAAAACCATGTTTTACCTTACCTTAGGGAATAGGAGAGCATTGGTTTTCCTATTGGAGGAGCTCTTTTGCTTACAATGATTTAAGTGTAGGGGAATTGGGTGATGATGCGAAATGTTTGGTAAACAAAAAAAAAAAATAAAGCCAAAAGGTTGTAAAAAGAAGAATAGAAAAAGGAAGGAATGTGTGAAGAGAATGTACATTTTATGGTTTTAGGTAAATTTTTATGCTTTCTACTTGAGTTACTCCCCAATGCTCTTTTATTCTCTTTGGTTTTAACTGGCTATTATACATATTGTTCTCTTCCTTCACCTTATAGCCCCATTAAAACCTTTTTGAAAGATGATCAATCAATTTGAGACACTTATGTTAGCTTTGTATTAGGCTTCATTAGATGATTATTATGCCCAATATTAGTATTTTAGATGAGTTTAATATTGTTGGGCTTCATTAGGTTTTAATGTAAATATTGGATAATTTTCGGATTTTGATGCATTTTGACCTTTCTTCCTTGGTTAGGCCATAACTTGGGACTCGGTGATCCAATTGAGGTGATCTTGGCGTCTTTGGAAAACTAAGACAAGGATCTACAAGTTTCATGAAGAACTCAAGAGCTGGATCGGACTTCTAAGGGCCCAAAATAGCCTTGCAATACAGAGTGAGTTTGCTGTCACGGAACCATCTGGGCAGTATGCATATATTGGACTATATAGTGGGTTATAGGCCACTTCTTGGGCTGAAACTTGGTCATTTGAAAGATAAGACCCATATCTCCAACTTCACTGAAGACCATTTTGTCAATAGATGTCGTTTTAGGCATGCTTCGGAAGCTACAAGTTGGTCTGAATTTGGAAACACGTTCTTCCAACCTAACTTGAGGTAGGTGCAGTGTTTTTGGCATTTCTGGAGTTCTAAAAGTCCAAATGACATGATTCAAATTGGAGATTTTCAAGGAGACAACTGGATACAACTTTGATGAAGACATCCAAGCCAAAATGCACCGTCTAGGTGATGAATTTGAAGCCAAAAGTCGGATAAGAGTTGTTGACTAAAAGCCACCAACCATACACCAACCCACCTACCATGCACCAACCCACCAACCATGCATCAAGCTTCCATTTTTGACAAATTTCATATTCTTATAGCTTGTATTCAGATTATGTACATGTACAAATTGGCTTCTAGGATTACTATAAATAGACCCAACCTCTTTGTATTAGAGGCATTCAATTTGGAAGTAAGTTTCAAGAAAGTTTAAGTATTTGTGAGTGTTTTCTTTCTCTTCTTCTCCATTTTCTTTGCAATTTCGTTTTTGTTCTTTAAATTCTAAGTTCTTCCTTCCCATCCATGGAAGGCTAGGCTCTCATAATCAATCCAAGGGATTAGCCATCTTGTTGTTTAATTTGGAGATATTGTTTTGCTTGTTCATATTGCTTAATTGTTTAGCTTGGTTAAATTCTAGATCTTAAGTTAATCTATGTTGGATGGTGCTTACTTTATCTAACCTTGGTTAATCAAATCCTAGATGCTTATCTAGTAAAGAATTCTTGGATCATGTTAAGGCTTCTTGATGTGATCTAAGGCCAAGAACATGGTTAGCAATTAAGTGAATTCCTTGTGATCAATGATGAGTTAAACTCAAGATCGGTAAATTTCCTTGGATTGGTTGTTTCTTTAGATTTGTTTACAACTTTGAATCTCCTACTTTTATTAATCTTGTTAATCAACAACAAAACCCCCCCTTTTTTAATTATCTTGATCTAATTAAATCTTTGTTTTTGGATCTTTGAGAGACGATTCGGCTCATTCTCTATACTACAAATTAGTTTATGAACCGGTTATTTTATTTGATAGGTCTCGACAACCTCTTGTCAAATTTGGCGTCGTTGCCGGGGATCCAAGGCAACTCTTTGATCATTTCAAGATCCCATCTAACTCTAACAAATGTGTTTGTTTTGTTTTTGAAGCTTTTTCAAATGGGATTCGGCTGAAATTGGATAAAGGGCATTGTGTCAAGAATTTCGGTTTGGGCATCTTGGATTGATCTGAATTTTGGTACACAAATGGAAAATATTATTCTGAGAAAGGCTCACTATTTATAGTGAGGTTACCCTTATTTTTTCCAAATTCCATCGTTTAGATCACTTTTTCAATTTTTTAATATATTTTATTATTTTGTTGGATAGCATTTGTGTGTAGATTTTATCCTGTGGTGGTTCCATAATTTTTAAAATTCATTTGATACTGTTTTTTATTTTTGTTTAATTTTTTGGAGTATTTGTTTTATGAATTTTTAGTGTTTTAGTTGTTATTGCTTTTCTAATACCTTCTTATGAACTGCATGCTGTATGACTAGATCTGATCCTGGTACCTTGCATTCATTTGATCTTGAAATTGATAGAACATTTCATACACTTCATAGAATTCATAGGACTGGTAGTAGCATTCATAGAGCTAATAGAATTACTTCTGGAATTGGACTTGAACTTGACATTGCACCTAATCTTGTTGACTCTTTTAATCTTGTTGAGTGCATACATTAGTACTTCGATTAATACTGAGTCTGTTGATTTTACTATGGCTGACTATAACAATAGGACCCTTAAGAAATTGGTTGCACCTGATATGAATTATCAACCTTTGTGCATTCAATATCCTGAACTTAATGTTGATTTTGAGTTGAAATCTGGATTAATACACTTGCTGCCCAAGTTTCATGGTCTTGCAGGTGAAGATCCACATAAGCATTTGAAGGAGTTCCATGTTATCTGCTCCACCATGAAACCTCATGGAATAGCTGAAGATCACATCAAGCTAAGGGCCTTTCCTTTCTCTTTGGATGGTGCTGCTAAGGATTGGTTGTATTACTTACAACCTGCTGCCATCACTTCTTGGAATGACATGAAAAGATTATTTCGGAGAAGTTCTTTCTGCATCAAGAAGCTGCCGCAATAAGGAAAGATATTTGTGGCATAAGGCAAATCAGTGGTGAAACTCTCCATGAGTATTGGGAGAGATTCAAGAAATTGTGCTCAAGCTGCCCACACCATCAAATTAGTGATCAACTGCTGATCCAATACTTCTATGAAGGATTGATGCCAATGGAAAGGAGTATGATTGATGCTGCAAGTGGTGGAGCATTGGTAGATAAAACTCATTTCTTTGCCGAGAAACTTAATTGCAAACATGGCGGCAAATTCTCGGCAATTTGGTACTCGAATGGGTGCTGCAACCAGAGTAGTCAATGAAGTTAATACCTCTTCACATGCTGATCAACAAAGGGTGGAACATTGATTGGATGAGCTCACTTCTTTGGTTAGACAGATGGCAATAGGACAACACGAACCACGTGTGCAAACCCCTGCAAGAGTTTGTAGCATATGTTCTAGTTCCTCTCATCCCACAGATGCGTGCCCCACATTGCAAGATGATTCTGAGTTTCAAGACCAATGCGGCTGCAGCTGGTATATTTCCTGGGAAGCCACAATTCCATCAGCAGCAACAACAGAAATATGATCCATTCTCCAACACTTACAACCCTGGCTGGAGGGACCATCTCAATCTGAGATATGGGAATGCATCAAATCAACAGCCACCAAACCAGTATAGACCACCATTCCAGCAACAAGCAAGGACAAATCAGTTTCAGCCACATGCTGGACCAAGTAGACCACCATTCCAGCAGCAAGGTCCTGTAGCCACAAAATATGAGCCCTCATTGGAGGATTTGGTGAAACAGTTGGCCACCAACAACATCCAGTTTCAACAGAGAACTGAAACCACCATTTAGAACTTGGAGACTCAAATTGGCCAACTTGCCACATCTATTCATGAATTAAAGTCACAAGGTGGCCAATTACCCTCTCAAACCACTCCAAACCCTAAAGGCAATGTTAGTGCTATAGCTTTGCGCAGTGGTAGGCAAATCAATGGACCAGTACAGCAGATAATTCCAGATTCTACCATTGACCCAGAAAAACAAGATGTCAGAAGCATTCAAGAACAAATGATCCCGCAACATCCAAGCGAAGTCGATCAAACCAAATAGCTGACAGAAAATTCAGTAAAGCAGAAAAGTGAACATCCACAAAAGTCAGCTTGCAACATTCCTCTTCCTTTTCCAAACCGAATGATACAGTCGAGGCATATGGTTGAAACTGACTTGGATAAGGAAATTATGGAGACTTTTCAGAAGGTTGAGGTGAATATACCTCTCTTGGAGGCAATTAAACAAATCCCCAAGTATGTCAAGTTCTTGAAAGAGATGTGCACCCATAAGAGGAAGCTAAAGGGCACTGAAAAAGTGAGTATGGGGAGAAATGTCTCTGCTTTGATTCAGCCCAACCTGCCTCCCAAATGCAAGGATCCAGGCACTTTTACCATCCCTTTCACCATAGGGCACCAACAGTTCACTCATGCCTTGCTAGACTTGGGAGCCTCCATCAATGTAATGCCAAAGTCAGTTTACACTTCATTGCATATGGGAGAGCTAAAATCCACCGGCATTGTCATTCAGTTAGCAAACCGAAGCACTGCTCAACCTGCAGGAGTGTTGGAAGACGTTCTGGTTCGAGTAAATAATTTAATATTCCCAGCTGATTTTTATGTGTTGAATATGGAAGATGAATCTGCCTCTTCCCCACTCCCATTGATCTTAGGTAGGCCATTTTTGAAAACTGCTAAAACTAAGATTGATGTGCATGCTGGTACCCTTTCCATGGAATTTGGTGATGATATCATTCAATTTAACATTTTTGATGCCATGAAATACCCTTTAGAGGATCATTCTGTTTTTCATTTTGATGTCATTGATTTACTGGTTGATGATATGCATGCTGATATGTTGGCAGAGTTTCCTGAAATTGTAGGATACACTGATAGCATAGCTTGTGATACTTGTTCTGCCTGCTTCGGACTTTTTGGTTGTAAACCCACTGCAATGTGTGCAGCCTGTGCTGAGATTTCTACATACTTATCATGTGCTGTTGTTAATTCTGCTGACATTGATGATTCTGTTTCTGTTATTAATGGCAATGATGTTGTTATTAATGATGTTATCATTCATCCTGCTGCTAAGTGTGATTCTTTTGATTCCATAGGATATGATGATGTTGTTTTGCAAGATTGTGCACAGCTTGCAGGTACAGGTGCAACTGCTGAGAATTTAGCAGATTTAGTTTCGGTTCCAAAACTAGTACCATCAGTCCAGCAACCACCCTCCATTGAACTTAAGCCCTTGCCCGAGCATTTGAAGTATGCATTCTTAGAAAAGGATGAGAAGCTCCCAGTGATAATGGCCAAACACCTCGAACCTGAGCAAGAAACCAGATTATTGGAAGTCTTGAAGCAACACAAAAGGGCAATTGGTTGGACACTTGCAGACATCCCTGGTATTAATCCCTCCACATGCATGCACAGGATATTACTTGAGGAGGAAACTAAACCAGTGAGACAACCCCAGAGGAGAATCCTCTCATTCTAGATGTGGTGAAAAAAGAAGTGACCAAGCTACTGCAGGCTGGCATTATCTATCCCATTGCTGACAGCAAGTGGGTGAGCCGGTGCAAGTAGTTGTAAAGAAATCCGGGGTGACTGTCGTGGCCAACCAGAAGAATGAACTCATTCCAACCCGAGTGCAGAATAGCTGGAGAGTCTGCATTGACTACAGACGTCTTAACCAAGCCACTCGGAAAGATCATTACCCCCTTCCGTTCATTGATCAGATCTTTGGAACGGTTGGCTGGTAAGTCCCATTACTGCTTTTTAGATGGCTACACTGGATACTTCCAAATCCACATTGCACCGGAGGATCAGGAGAAGACCACATTTACTTGTCCCTTCGGCACCTTTGCTTACAGAAGAATGCCCTTCGGCCTCTGCAATGCCCCTGGTACCTTCCAGCGGTGCATGGTGAGCATATTTTCTGATTTCTTAGAGGAGTGCATGGAGGTATTTATGGATGACTTCACTGTCTATGGTTCTTCTTTTGATTCATGTTTAGCTAGCCTATCTAGAGTACTGCAAAGATGCATTGAGACTAACCTTGTGCTTAATTTTGAGAAATGCCATTTTATGGTATAAGAGGGTATAGTTTTAGGCCATGTAGTATCCAATAAGGGCATTGAGGTAGATCCTGCCAAGATTGATGTAATTACTTGTTTATCTTACCCCACATGTGTGCGGGAAGTGCGTTCTTTTCTTGGTCATGCAGGTTTCTACAGGCGCTTCATTGCCGACTTCAGCAAGATTGCTCTTCCACTTTCCCACTTACTGCAGAAAGATGTAGAGTTTAATTTTGATGATAAGTGCAAGGCAGCTTTCAACCACTTGAAGCAGGCCTTGACCAGTACCCCCATCATCTAGCCACCTGACTGGACATTGCCATTTGAGTTAATGTGTGATGCTTCTAACTATGCAGTAGGAGCAGTCTTGGCACAGAGAGTGGGGAAAGCTTCTCATGTGATATACTATGCTTCCGAACTCTAGATCTTTCTTTCCGGGCCAACTATACCACAACCGAAAAAGAACTTTTAGCCATTGTTTTTGCTTTGGATAAGTTTAGATCATATTTGCTTGGTTCTAAGGTTGTTGTGTTTACTGATCATGCAGCTCTGAAGTTCCTTTTGAAGAAGCCAGAGGCAAAGCCCCGACTAATAAGATGGATGCTACTACTCCAAGAGTTTCACATAGAGATCCGTGACAAGAGTGGAGCAGAGAACCTAGTGGCAGATCATTTGAGCCGCATTGAAAGGGCTTCAGATCCCTTCCCTGTACAAGACTCCTTCCTAGATGAGCAGCTTATACAGCTACAAGGTAAGAACACCTCCCCTTGGTTTGCTGATATGGTGAATTTCTTGGTTGCTACAGTTTTTCCCTTACATTTCACTCGTGCACAAATTTATAAATTTAAGAGTGAATCAAAATATTATGTGTGGGATGATCCATATCTATGGCGATTTTGTAGTGACCAAATTATTAGGCGATGTGTGCCTAATCAAGAGTTTCATTCTGTTCTTAGCTTTTGTCATGCATTTGCACGTGGTGGACATTTTGGGCCTCAACGTACAGCTAGGAAAGTTTTAGACTCTGGTTTATATTGGCCTACCTTGTTTCATGATGCATATTTGTTCTGTAAGTCTTGTGAACAGTGTCAGAGAACAGGGAACATTTCTTGCAAGAATGAGATGCCCCAGCAACCTGATCAATCAATTTGAGACACACATGTTAGCTTTGTATTAGGCTTTATTAGATGTTTATTGTGCCCAATATTAGTGTTTTAGATGAGTTTAATATTGTTGGGCTTCATTGGGTTTTAATGTAAATATTAGATAATTTTCGGATTTTGATGCATTTTGACCTTTCTTCCTTGGTTAGGCCATAACTTGGGACTCGGTGATCCAATTGAGGTGATCTTGGTGTCTTTGGAAAGCTAAGACAAGGATCTACAAGTTTCATGAAGAACTCAAGAGCTGGATCGGATTTCTAAGGGCCCAAAATAGCCTTGCAATGCAGAGTGAGTTTGCTGTCACGGAACCATCTGGGCAGTATGCACATATTGGACTATATAGTGGGTTATAGGCCTCCTCTTGGGCTGAAACTTGGTCATTTGAAAGATAAGACCCATATCCCCAACTTCACTGAAGACCATTTTATCAATAGATGTCGTTTTAGGCATGCTTCTGAAGCTACAAGTTGGTCTGAATTTGGAAACACGTTCTTCCAACCTAACTTGAGGTAGGTGCAGTGTTTTTGGCATTTCTGGAGTTCTAAAAGTCCAAATGACATGATTCAAATTGGAGATTTTCAAGGAGACAACTGGCTACAACTTTCATGAAGACATCCAAGCCAAAATGCACCGTCTAGGTGATGAATTTGAAGCCAGAAGTCGGATAAGAGTTGTTGACTAAAAGCCACCAACCATACACCAACCCACCTACCATGCACCAACCCACCAACCATGCATCAAGCTTCCATTTTTGACAATTTTCATATTCTTATAGCTTGTATTCAGATTATGTACATGTACAAATTAGCTTCTAGGATTAGTATAAATAGACCCAACCTCTTTGTATTAGAAGGATTCAATTTTGAAGTAAGTTAGAATTCAATTTTGTAGTAAGATTAAGTATTTGTGAGAGTTTTCTTTCTCTTCTTTATTTTCTTTAGAATTTCGTTTTTGTTATTTTATTTCTGAGTTCTTCCTTCTCATCCATGGAAGGCTAGGCTCTCATAATCAATCCAAGGGATTAGCCATCTTGATGTTTAATTTGGAGATCTTGTTTCGCTTGTTCATATTGCTTAATTGTTATTCAAGTTTCTCTTCTTCCTCTTTTGATTTTGATCTAGATTGAATTGCTTAATTTGATTTGGATGTTTATGTGATAATAGCTTTATTATCATGTATTCAAGAGGATCACATAGAATAAACAATTTATTAAAGCTTTTTGATGGATTGTTTAGCTTGGTTAAATTCTTGATCTTAAGTTAATCTATGTTTGGATGGTGCTTACTTTATCTAACCTTGGTTAATTAAATCCTAGATGCTTATCTAGTAGAGGATTCTTGGATCATGTTGAGGCGTCTTGATGTGATCTAAGGCCAAGAACATGGTTAGCAATTAAGTGAATTCCTTGTGATCAATGATGGATTAAACTCAAGATCGGTAAAATTTCCTTGGATTGGTTAATTTGTTAATTACTTTCCTTTAATTCAATTAGTGTATTATCATTTCAAATCATCAAAACCCCCCTTTTAATTATCTTGATCTGATTAAATATTTGTTCTTTTTGGATCCTTGAGAGACGATTCGGTTCATGCTCTATACTACAAATTATTTTGCGAACCGGTAAATTATTATTATTTGACGGGGTCTCGACAACCTCTTGTCAAATTTGGCGCCGTTGCCGGGGATCCAAAGGCAACTATTTGATCATTTCATCTAACTCTAACAATTGTGTTTGTTTTTGTTTTTGAAGCATTTTCAAGTGGAATTCGGCTGAAATTGGGTAAAGGGCATTCTGTCAAGATTTTGGTTCGGTAACGTATCTCTGATTAATCTGAATTTTGGTAGACTAATGAAAATCGTGATTTTGAGAAAGGCTCACTATTTATAGTGAGGTCACCCTTATTTTTGCCAAATTCCATCGTTTAGACCACTTTTTCAATTTTTTTAAGATTATTTATTATTCTATTAGATAGAATTTTGTGTAGATTTCACTCTGTGGTAGTCCCATAATTTTTAAAATCTGTAGATATGTTTTCTGTAATTATTTTGTGTGTATATTTAGACTTGTTTTTGTGATTTTGTGTTTGATCACTAATCTAATGGAGCATAGACTTGATGAGTTGGCTTATCTGGTGGGGCAGTTGGCAGTGGAACAACATCAATTACATGTGCAAGAACCTGCAGGATTTTGTAGTATATGCTGTAGTTCTTATCATCCCACATATGCTTGCACCACATTACAAGATGATGGTTCTGTATTTCATGACTATTTTGTTGATGCAACAAGTGTATTTCTTGGTGAACCACAATACCAACAGCCTAGATATGATCCTTATTCTACCACATATAACCATGATTGGGGAGATCATCCTTGGTTCGAACCTTATGTTGAACCAATCAGTCTATACCAGCAGCCTATGCAGCAGCAGCAAGCCCCAATAAGCATGGAATCTGAGCCTACACTAGAGGATTTGGTGAAACAATTTGCTCAGAACAACATCCAATTCCAGCTGAGAACAGAAGCTATAGTACAAAACGTGAAGACCCAAGTTGGTCAACTTACATCTTCATTGAGTCAGTTGAGCAAGCAACAGATGCAGAAATCTGATTCTGCAAAACATGAGATCATTGATGAGAAAAAACCAATTGATGATTTGTGTGATGAATTTGCTAGTTTTACTGATTTTGATGATTCTGTTTGTTGTACTGGTTGTGATGGTGATATGTTGTGTAATGCATGTGCTGAGATTGCTGCCTTTTTGAGACATGATGAATCTTTTTCAGCAGATTATGTAGCAATTCAATCTACAGAAGTAGTGAAGCCAACAAAATTGGAGTCCATTGTGGTTAAAATCCTCCTTACTGATGAGGAGGAGAGGTTGCTATCCATTTTGAGGGAGAATCTGAGAGCATGCACACTTGCAGACATTCCTAGCGTTAGCCCTTCCATATGCATGCGTAGGATTTTACTTGAAGATGGAGTTAAGCCAATAAAGCAGCCCCCGAGGAGACTAAACTATCTGATTTTGGATGTGGTGATCCATTACACTGGCTATGGTGTGGCTGCTGGAACGTTAATTCTTCTGCTATCCATAGGGAGTTTTCTTTCCACACTTTTATTTCATTTTTCTAGTTGTTGTTTTCTTTTTGTTTTTACTGTTTTGCTATTGTTTTTAATATTGTTTGTTTTTATTTGATCGTTACAATTTACTCTTTTCTGTTGCTGTTGTTTCTGCTGTTTGTGTTGTCTGTTTCTATTTCTGCTTATGTTTTGCTGTACTGCTGATGTTTGTCTTTTATTACTTTTTTTTTTCTGTTTTTGTTTTTATTTTTTGTTTTGTCTGTTGTGTTTATTTTCTGTTTTCTATATAAATCTTTTGTTGAAAAAAAAAACAAAAACAAAAAAAAGAAAAAGAAAAAGAAAAAGAAAGCCACGTTTAAGGTCAATGGCCAGAAATTGAATCATTATTGAGGAGGACCCATCAATCGTGAAAAATCTTCAATCACGCTGGCTGAAGATGTAAAAAGTAGCGCTTTTTGGGCGGCATCCTAAGTTTTCTAACTCTGTCCTCTTTCTAACTTTGACTTATTTGTTATCACAGGAATCGAGATAGAAAAAAACGGTGCCAAGTGAGAAAATCTATCAAAGTTTGATTTTTCTGTCTTTATTTTTGTTTGTTTTTATTTGACAAATGATTTTTCACCGGTTAAATGGCGGATAATGATACTCCGTGAAAAAAATTTTTCGGTCCCTTCAGTTACCCACAAATACTGAAATCTGTATATAATTTTACTCAATTATTATTATTTTTTTCTCTTCTTTCTTAATTTCAAAATGGATAATCAGCTTGTTAACCTCCGCAAGCGATTCCCTTCTCTGCCTCAAAATGCTTTAACTAACATTTACTGTGCAAGGTTTGAGAGATTGAGGATGCTTATGCACAAAGGCATCCCTGCGGATATACGCTGGTTGATCGAAGCAAAGGTCCGACTCAGAGGTGAATTTTCTGATGCTCTTGTTTCATATATGCCAGGGCTAGGTAAAAGTTCATATGCAAAGAAGAGAAGAGCAAAAAGGTTATAAATGTGCAAGATGGACCTGTAACACAAAATGCAAATCAATTGGAATGACGTCTATAAACCGAGATGATAAAATTAACTTCATAAAGGATGGCATGAGTAAGGAGTCTTTAGATAACATTCTATTGACTCTTGAGACGCATCCTAGTGGAGATGTGCAGAGAGTACTTCTCGATTTATGGCCAATATTCCAAGATGAACATGAGCGATATAGTCTCGGGAATCTGACTCAAAAAGACCCTGTTTGCCAATTTTTAAGAAAAATGGATGGGAAGCCGACCATCGGCCCATAGAGAGCATTCAAGCTGTTACTGGACGTAAAACCAGAGGAAAATGTGAGCCACAATCACACCTCCTGTAAGTATTTTTTTTTATTTTTCCTTTTTTCTTCTTGTTTAATAAAAAAAATTCAAAATAAGTTAATAATAAAAATTCAAAAAAAAAATTCAAAAAAAAAAAATAGCCGTATTTTTTTGAAATATGTGTTGCATATTTTCAAACTTCTTCTGACACATATAGATTAGCCTTTTATCTTTGTCATATAGCTATTATCATTTCTGAGCTTATTTTTCAAACTTATCTGACACGCAGATCTACCCCTCCTTTATAGGTGTAATTATTACCTTTGAGTTTTGATGCCTTTAAATAATGCACCTTCCTCTCTTCAGATCATTGATAAGGTGAGAGTTCAAAAAAAAACAAAGAGAAAAAAAAAATGGAAGTCACTTCAGTTCGTTGGATCAAGAGTGTTTGTGTCTTTTGTGGATCTAATCCTGGGAAAGATAAAGAGTTTGTAAATATTGCACACCATCTTGGTCGAGTGTTAGCTGAGAGAAAAATCCATTTAGTTTATGGAGGAAGTAGTCTTGGGTTAATGGGTTGTGTAGCGACTGCTGTACATTTAGGAGGTGGCAAAGTCCTTGGTGTCATTCCCAGTCCTTTATCTACCAGCAAGCCCATTGGAAAAACATTAGGGGATGAAGTAATGGTATTTTGCATGCACCAACGCATGAACATTATGATAGCAAATGCTGATGCCTTTATTGCCCTACCTGGTGGTTTTGGATCTTTGGAAGAGCTCTTTCAAATTATATCCTGGTCACAGCAGAACTTTCACCAAAAACCTATAGGTATATTAAATGTTAATGGTTTTTATGACAATATGTTTTGTTTTCTTGATCATGCTGTAGAAAAATGGTTCATCTCACAAGCGACACGTCAAAGTCTTGTAACTGCTGCAACTCCTGAACAATTGCTCGATCAACTAAATGAATTTGTTCCACAACGTGATCCAGTAATGGCTCCACGGAATTGGGAACAAGGCAGCAGCAGCAAAAAGCCAAAACTTGATTTGAATTTGTCTTTGTGAATTTTTGTTTTCTCTTACGGTTTTAGTTTTTTTTGTAATTTTTCTTATTTCAGGCTCGATTTGCAGTTTTCTGGTAAGACCTTCTACACTCTACCTATCTTTATTTTGACATTGGGGACAATGTCTTTATTTAGTTGGGGGGAGGGATAGTTCACATTACCATGTACATAGTTTAGTAAAAAAAAAAAAAAACTAACAAGCTAATATTTGTTGTTACTAGCTTATTAGATATATGATGGCAGAGTAAGGAGTAGTTTTGCTCTTGAGACGCATCTTAACTTGCATTTCATAGTATGTTTTAAATTATTTTGTTCTTGCATATAAATAAAATAAAAAAATAAAAAAAATAAAAACAAATTCATTTTGATCTTTTCAATTAATTTTGATACAAGCATGTGTTGAATCTGAGCTTAATTGATGATAAAAGTATGCAAAACAGTTTATAGTTGAATCATTTTCATGATATACATGTGTATATGATTGTGGATATTAGGAAGAAGGCATGGTTGAATTGAGTGAATGTTTCATACCTTTGTGAGTTTTGGGCTTTTCCAAGTTTGATACTTACACTTGGTTTATTTTCTTTCATGAGTGATGTCAATTATGAATTTATTTTCTAGAACTTGCATTGAATCGATTTGAGATTACATTGGTCTATATGTTGCATGAAAATGACAGAGGCATTTTTTTTCTTGACTTAGCTGCTTTGACCAAATAAACCTACCTTGCATTTATCCAAATATTAACTACCTCTGAGCCTATTTTCCTATTCTTTGTTCTTAGCTCATTACAACCTTTGAGTGAAAAACCATGTTTTACCTTACCTTAGGGAATGGGAGAGCATTGATTTTCTTATTGGAGGAGTTCTTTTGCTTGCAATGATTTAAGTGTGGGGGAATTGGTGTGCTGATACGAAATGCTTGGTACAAAAAAAAACAAAAAAAAAACAAAAAAAAACAAAAAACAAAAAAAAACAAAAAAAAGAGAAAAAAGAAAGAAAAATAAAAGAATAGAAAAAGGAAGGAATGTGTGAAGAGAATGAGCATTTTATGGTTTTGGGTAAAAAATTTATTCTTTCTACTTGAGTTACTCCTCAATGCTCTTTTATTCTCTTTCGTTTTAGCCTGCTATTATCCAAATTGTTTCCTTCCTTCACCTTATAAGTTCTATTACAACCTTTTTGAAAGACCTCTTGATTTTTGCAATTTATTTGATCTAAGTAGAGGAGAATTAATGTATATGCAAGCCTATGGTAAAATACTTTCATAGTTTGACTGAGTTGAGCGTAAACAGTTAACCTAAACACCTTGTGTGATTTGAGTGTCACTAGTGAGGAATTTTACTCAATTTGAACATGCCTATTTCTGATTAAAGCATGATTATGCTATACTTTATTCTCAAATGGTTTGATTTAACTATTATTTGTTAAGCATACTTGACTTATTAATTATGGTTAATATTTGATACAATGCTTGTATATAAAAATTAGTTGAATTGATTAAATAAAATATTACATGTTTGTGGGTATCATCCTGGTAAACCCTCACGAGACTATAACTCGTCCACTAGGGACACCTAGGGGTTTAAAGGCTTGTGGCAAATGCTAAGTGCCATCGTGTTTTCCTACGAAAATGGATTAGATTAGGAATAATTAGTTTTTATGCTTTTAGTTTAATAATATGATGTTTCTTGTTTTTCTTTAGTTTTGTTCTTATGTGTTTTGCCCAGGAGTGCAAAAGCTTAAGTGTGGGGGAATTTGATCAATCAATTTGAGACACACATGTTAGCTTTGTATTAGGATTTATTAGATGTTTATTGTGCCCAATATTAGTGTTTTAGATGAGTTTAATGTTGTTGGGCTTCATTGGGTTTTAATGTAAATATTAGATAATTTTCGGATTTTGATGCATTTTGACCTTTCTTCCTTGGTTAGGCCATAACTTGGGACTCGGTGATCCAATTGAGGTGATCTTGGTGTCTTTGGAAAGCTAAGACAAGGATCTACAAGTTTCATGAAGAACTCAAGAGCTGGATCGGATTTCTAAGAGCCCAAAATAGCCTTGCAATGCAGAGTGAGTTTGCTGTCACGGAACCATCTGGGCAGTATGCACATATTGGACTATATAGTGGGTTATAGGCCTCCTCTTGGGCTGAAACTTGGTCATTTGAAAGATAAGACCCATATCTCCAACTTCACTGAAGACCATGTTGTCAATAGTGTGAAAATATGTTTGCCCCAATGGTTTATTGTATTATGTTTTGATGATGACAAATACATTACAAAAAGGATTACAAATATGCTACATATGTGCGTGATGAGCTATATTGGATAATGCATGGTTATATATTATCTTGTTGTTCCTATTATAAGAATCATGCATTAAGTTTTGTGTAGCATCATTGATAGGATATATCCAATGTATTTGATAAGTGATATAATTAATTATTGGATATGTGTCTATATGTGAATCATATATGCATGAAGAACTTTATAAAGTTATATACATGTGAATCATGCATATTTAGTTATTGAGTTATGGATTTGGACTAACCATGGTTTTCAAGTGAGTTATGCTTTGTAGGATAGTCCAAGTATCAAGAGTGAGCATTGAAATAAGAAAGTGAAAGATCCTATTTATGCTCAACTCAAGAAGAAGGAGAATGAAGAGATGAACCAAGCATTTAGAAGATTTGAAGAGAAGAATTCTTGGAAGCTTGGATTGCATCAAGAAGCCTAAGGACTCATTTGGGTATATATTATCTTATAGGCAATTCTCCTTTGTAAGGATAGAGATTTTTACATGAAGAGAGCTCAAATATCTTTATTCAATCTTGACAAATGTTTTTAACATGGTAAAATGCCCAACAAACAAGTTTTGAGAAGTTAGTCTTGGTGGTATTTCAAAACAATGAAAAATATCCAAATCTGAATTTTGAAAGCTGACCTATGGTCACTATTTTTATCATAACTTTTAAAATACTTTGAGTTTTGATCTGAAACTTATCTCATATGAAAGTAGACTCAAAGAGCTTTCCAACGCATGGTCATTTGCTTAATTTGGATAAGAAACGAAGAAGTTATGATATTTTTAAGAAGACTACTTTTCTGATAGGAATCGTAGTCGACTACACAAGACTTGTAGTCGACTACAAGACCTTGAAAAACTGACATATGGTCACTATTTTTATCATAACTTTTAAAATACTTTGAGTTTTGATCTGAAACTTGTTTCATATGAAAGTACACTCAAAGAGCTTTCCAACGCATGGTCATTTGCTTAAATTGGTTAAGAAACGAAGAAGTTATGATCATTTCAAAACGACTACTTTCCCGAGTGGAATTGTAGTCGACTACACAAGACTTGTAGTCGACTACAAGACCACCAGAAATGGATTGTAGTCGACTACAAGACCTTGTAGTCGACTACAAAGTGTCAGAAATCAAATCTATTTTCCAGAGATGACTCGTAGTCGACTACAAAGTGTTAAAACTCGAAAACTACATTCCAGGAATGGATTGTAGTCGACTACAAGGTTGTGTAGTCGACTACATAGTGTTAAAATTCAAAACCTACATTCCAGAGAGGAATCGTAGTCGACTACAAGTTATCTGTAGTCGACTACAACGTGTCAGAAATGCCTGTAACGGCTATAAACGGCTAGATTTCGAAATTAATCATTCCTAAACACCACCAACGGCTATTTTATCACTTGGGCTATTAATATATGCTAAGATTGAAGCATTAACAAGTTGATGAACACCCATTTGCAAATCATTATGAGGATTTGATCATTTTCTATCAAAATCAACATTTAAGCTCTTCATTTTCATAATCCCTCTATCCATTAGTTCTTCAAGTTGTATTATCTACTCTTTGAGAGAGTTTATCATTTTCTATCAATCATATATACTTGTAAGAGGGTGGATAATCCCTCAAGAGAGTTCAAGGGTAGACTTCCCTTGAAGAGAAAAGAAAGAGGCTCAAGCATAAGGGTGGAGGATCCCAAAGTGTGAAGAGTGCTCTGTTTTTGTAAAGGTTTCTTAAGCACCTAAGTTACAAGCTTGAAGAATAGAGGAAACCTCAAGTGGATGATCTTGGGGCTGGATGTAGATCACAAGAAGTGATTGAACCAGTAAAATATTGTTTGCATTCTCTTATCCCTTAATCTCTTTACATTCTAGGAAGTTGCATTTGAGCTATCTAGAATATTTGTATCAATGATATTGATTGTTCTTGGTTAATCACATTATGATTAATATTGTTATATAACTTTAATGTGATTAGCATAATGTTTTGAATGTGAAGTTAATGTTCTTGATTGTCTCCAAGCATGATATGTGTTTAATGTATTTATTCCGCTGCATATATTGATTGAGTGCATCAAAATGCACAATTACTTAAGTTTGTATTAAAATTTGTCATCACTCAATTCACCCCCCCTCTTGTGTGATGGTTGCCCTTGGCTAACAAGTGGTATCAGAGCTTTGTGCTCTGTTTTAAAGTTTAACCGCTTAGAGTTAAAGATCCTTGTATGATGGCAACCATAGAAAGTTTTTCAAATATAGAGGGTTTTGAATTTGATAAACCACCATTCTTTGATGGTGTGCATTTTGATTTTTGGAAAACTAGGATGGAATGTTATTTGCAATCTATTGACTTAGATTTGTGGGATATTGTACTTGATGGTTTTTCCTCTAAACCAAAATTGAATTGGGATTCCTATGACAAGAAATGTTTTACCTTAAACATTAGAGCAATGCAAATATTGAGATATGGTTTAAATGATGATATTTATGCTAGAATTAAAAATTGCTCTAGTGCTAAAGATATTTGGGATACCCTTGATGCTATTTATCTTGCTAACAATGTTTTTGAGCAAAATGTTGTATCTAGAAAGCAAGAAGAGCAAAAGCCATTGGAGGAAGAACATGTTGAAATGGAGCATGCTCTTGAAACATTGATGGACAATCACATGGAAGAAGATGATGATTCTCATAAGTTAAGTGTGCTAGAAGCGGAAACTACTTCTTACATGGCTCAAGAGGACTTTGAGGTAAACTATACAAGTATTGATAATAGTCCTTCCTATGATGAGATACAATATGCATATGATGAATTGAATGATGGATTGATAAATTTAGAAAAGAAAAACTTAGCTTGCTTGAAAAGCATTTCCTCTATTGAAATTCAAATTGAGACTTTGAAAAATGAGTATGCTTTTCTTGATGAGGAAATATTGATGAAATGTGAAACCTCAACTAATTGTGAAAATTACATTGATTTAGAAAATCAAGTTAAGGACTTATTTTCAAAAGTTGCCCAAATTGAGAGTTTCACTTGTTCTCATTCCATGTGTGATAATAAAAGGAAAACCAAATATGTTTTACATGGAAAATCAAGAAAGACTTGTGGCAAAAATATTTTGGAAAATGATTACACTAAAAGGCATAAGTTTTTCGAAAATAATCTTCAAAAGACAAAATCATCATCCAATTCAATTGTTTGTAATTATTGTGGTCATCTAGGACATATTTCTCATTTGTGCAAATTTAGAAGAAATTCTTATATGAGAAATAACATGATGTGGGTTCCTAAAATCCTTAAAGGCTCTAATGCTAACATTAAAGGACCCAAGTTGAAATGGGTACCAAAGAGTCCTCCTAGTGCTTCTATTATGCAGAAAACTCTTCAAAAGGATGGAAATTTTGATCAAGCCAAAATGGAAACATCAAGGAAAACATTTCCAAGACCCAATGGTAAATATTTTGGTCAAAGAGACAAGAAGGCTTCAACCAAGGCTTCTCATATGCATGATGTGGAACTTGCAAAGTTCAAATATCTAAAGGAGAAGCAATGGGTAAAGAAAAATGTTCCCTTAATTTCTAAGGCCATGGTATCATATGATATTACCTCTCATACTAATTCAATTGCAAAATCTATGAATTTGAGGTATATTGCTTATAGGCCTTGAATAATGAATTAAATCATGTGTGCTTGATAAAATTTGAATATTGTGTTTAGCACATGATTATGTTCATTCTTGTTGTACCATTTGCTTATTAAGTTGAATATATCTTGGTACACAAAGTTCTATGCCATGCCTAGATATGCTTGATATGCTTTAAATTGTTTATATATCATGAAAAGAAGCATGTCATTGGCATTATGCTTAATGCTAAATTGATTATTGAATTATTATGCTCAACTAGCATATTATGGCTAAATTGATATTGTAAGAGCATGATAGATTAATTATCAATGACTAATCATTGTGGATCCAAAATTTGTTGGATACCAAAGAAATGTGCTTAAATTTAATTGTAGGGTGACAACTACCTCAAGTATTCATTGAAATAGAATACAACTACTCTACTTGAGGTTAGCATAACTTGAACGGATTCAACTTCTCAAGAGGGATACAAACTTAATGAAGAATCTTTACACCCTCAAGGAGACTTGAAGCATGGAAGTTAAAGTCACCTATACAAATTCAAGGAATACTTCTTTGGTGATATCAACCTTATCCCTACCTATGCTTTAAATGTGATATACATGATATCTTGGGATTTGGAGAATTGATTTATGCCTTAGCATGTCTTAAATTGTGCTTCTCTAGTAATGTGACTTGAACATGTGTTTGCCTATGCTAGTATGCTAGATAAGTACACTTCGTGATTGAGATGGCATGATAATATTTTTGTGTTGAGCTTGTGACTATATTTTATTGAACTTACATGAAAAGTTCACATGCTTAAAAGAATTATAATCCTTTCTTATTTGCTTAAATATTTCATATGCTTACTTTGAGATTGGATGGTTGAGGATAACATATCTTCTTGTTTGAAATTGCTTGATATGATAATTTCCTATAAACAAGAAGAAAATGATTCATTTGTGCTTTAAACTTGCCTTTGAACTTCAATGATTCTTACATTGAATCTATCTCTTGAAATGAATCATAAATAGTTTTCAAAGATATAAGTTCCATGGTTTTTCAACTCTAGCATTGCAAAAGGGAACTTTTACTCTTGATTGGCATGTGTGCATACTTGAAATTCTTACATCACATAACATGCATTACATGATCATTGTTTGCCCCAAAGTGCTTATACAAGTTTTGATGATGGTCATGTGTTCTTAGTTAAGCTTGAATCTTGCTTTGAAATTGCTTAATCTTTGCTTTGAATTCAAGTGCATATATACTTTTCTTGTCATTATCAAGTGGTAAAATTGTATGGTTGATAATGTGATACATTCTTGATATTTTATATCAACCAAAATTATGCTTGTGGATATGCTTAAATGATATTTGATGCTAACTTATGATTTGGAGAGCTTTTAGAATTGGATTTGCAAGTATCTCCATGTGTATCCAAATGTAGCCATCAAATATTGAAATACAAGCACAAGTAGAAAATGAGAAGAATTGAGTGAAGAAGAGCTTGAGGAGACTTTCTTCAAATTCTAAGAAATGAAATACTTAAAGGAAGAAAGTTCAAATTTAAAGGTTCAACAAATTGAAGAACATTCTAAATGAGCATCACACTCTCTCGAAATCAATAAGTATCTCTATCCCTAAACTTTTATGGTATTATATTGAGTGATACTTGTTGATTAAATGCTTTTAAAATGATTAGATGCTATCCTTATATGAGAAGTATGTTTAGCAATGACTTTGTGGATAATTAGCTCTAATATTCTTAATATTGTCATTGCATATAGGGTTATGTTATTAATTTAAATATACCTTGATCCCTATGGCATATTTCACCATGATGAATGTTTGATATGATTCTCTTGATTCTTAGTGCTATAAGTCTTGTGAGAATCATGCTCTTGCTTGAAAATAGATTTTGGTTTAATTGAAAATATTTTTCATAAGAAAACTCCCTTATTTTGTTTGAAATAAGTTTTTCAAATTTCATATCCTTGAGAATTATTTGAATTTATTTCAAGACTTTGAAAGTGCTTTTCACCTCTTACTACTTTTCAAAAATTTAGAAAATGGTTTGGATATGAATGAAAAACTCTCAACATACTTTGGAAAGGATTATCAAATCTTGAGAGAATGCTTAAGAAAATTTCCAAACTCGAAAATTTTGAACTGCTCTATAATGTCTAATTCTTTTGAAACTTCAAAAGATAAAGCCTTGCTCTTCAAAGTGATTTTATTTCCCTGAGGCTTCTGTTCAAAGAGAAAAAGGTGGTGATATACTTTCAAATGTCATCTTGAATGCTTTTATTGGATTATTCTCAAGGAATGAGTTTTCAAAGAAAATCTCATACTCTTCTTAAATGATTTTGAAAAATGAAATGTTTATTTGCAACATTATTTTTGAAAGGGGGAGAAATTTCCAAATCTTTTGTGGAAAATCAAATTTTGTTGATATTATGCTTAAAGATATGTTTACCTTGCTTTAACTAGTGTATCATCTAATTAGGAGCCAACTTATTATTGTTTTTGATCTTAGTGGCTCAAACTCTTTTTTTTGAAAGAAGAGAAAATTCAAATTTTTTTTCTTGATAGCTTAAGAAAAAGTATGTTTTGTCTTGCTCTACTTTACTTCAAATATGCTTATATCGTATTGACAAACATATTTATCTTGATCTATCTTGATTTTCAATAAGGGTGAGCTCAACTTCTCTTTAAATACCTTATAACTTCCCTTACTTAAACATTTAATTAATAATGGATTTAAATATCATGCTTGTTTGCTCTCGTTAACTTTGAATATATGCATGACTATGTTACAATAATATATTGTTGATATCTTGATGACATGCATATTTTGAGGGGGAGCCTAGCTCTTAATTTGTCATTATACTCTCAACATGTCATTGAAGATCATCTCTTATTGTATTTCCCCTATCAATGAAAGAAGGTAAGCTTTCTTAACTTTTCAATCATTTGATTCTTTCATTGAAGAATGCTTGATATATGTGGCAAGGTATATGTTCTTTTACTTTGAAAAACTTTAACACCATGCTAGTATATGACTTATTTGTGACATGCATCAAGTGGTATCTGTTTAACATGTGGTAAGCAATATTTTATACTTTTCATAATCTCTTAAAGCTTAATGCTATCACATGATAAATGGAAGTATACTATAAGATGACAAGCATTGCATGCATCATACTTGATATCTTGATAAGCATGCTTGTTCCATATCTCCATACTTGAATCCTATGCTAAGTAAAAAAAAAGAGGAGATAGCTCTGTTTTTATAAACATCAAAATCAATAATTTTGTTTTATCCTACACTTTGGCATCATGTGTTTTATCTAGGGGGAGCAAGTTCTATTTTGATAACATGAAAAATAAAATTCATTATCATATTGTCATTCCTTTCTAAACCTTTTTGTTGATGTCAAATAGGGGGAGAGAAAATAGGAAGGAAAAATATGTTCTTGTGATAATTGATTGATATGATTTCTTGAATATACATTTACATATCTTATCAAACATATATTTTCTTGGGTGATTTGTCATCATCAAAAAGGGGGAGAATGTGAAAATATGTTTGCCCCAATGGTTTATTGTATTATGTTTTGATGATGACAAATACATTACAAAAAGGATTACAAATATGCTACATATGTGCGTGATGAGCTATATTGGATAATGCATGGTTATATATTATCTTGTTGTTCCTATTATAAGAATCATGCATTAAGTTTTGTGTAGCATCATTGATAGGATATATCCAATGTATTTGATAAGTGATATAATTAATTATTGGATATGTGTCTATATGTGAATCATATATGCATGAAGAACTTTATAAAGTTATATACATGTGAATCATGCATATTTAGTTATTGAGTTATGGATTTGGACTAACCATGGTTTTCAAGTGAGTTATGCTTTGTAGGATAGTCCAAGTATCAAGAGTGAGCATTGAAATAAGAAAGTGAAAGATCCTATTTATGCTCAACTCAAGAAGAAGGAGAATGAAGAGATGAACCAAGCATTTAGAAGATTTGAAGAGAAGAATTCTTGGAAGCTTGGATTGCATCAAGAAGCCTAAGGACTCATTTGGGTATATATTATCTTATAGGCAATTCTCCTTTGTAAGGATAGAGATTTTTACATGAAGAGAGCTCAAATATCTTTATTCAATCTTGACAAATGTTTTTAACATGGTAAAATGCCCAACAAACAAGTTTTGAGAAGTTAGTCTTGGTGGTATTTCAAAACAATGAAAAATATCCAAATCTGAATTTTGAAAGCTGACCTATGGTCACTATTTTTATCATAACTTTTAAAATACTTTGAGTTTTGATCTGAAACTTATCTCATATGAAAGTAGACTCAAAGAGCTTTCCAACGCATGGTCATTTGCTTAATTTGGATAAGAAACGAAGAAGTTATGATATTTTTAAGAAGACTACTTTTCTGATAGGAATCGTAGTCGACTACACAAGACTTGTAGTCGACTACAAGACCTTGAAAAACTGACATATGGTCACTATTTTTATCATAACTTTTAAAATACTTTGAGTTTTGATCTGAAACTTGTTTCATATGAAAGTACACTCAAAGAGCTTTCCAACGCATGGTCATTTGCTTAAATTGGTTAAGAAACGAAGAAGTTATGATCATTTCAAAACGACTACTTTCCCGAGTGGAATTGTAGTCGACTACACAAGACTTGTAGTCGACTACAAGACCACCAGAAATGGATTGTAGTCGACTACAAGACCTTGTAGTCGACTACAAAGTGTCAGAAATCAAATCTATTTTCCAGAGATGACTCGTAGTCGACTACAAAGTGTTAAAACTTGAAAACTACATTCCAGGAATGGATTGTAGTCGACTACAAGGTTGTGTAGTCGACTACATAGTGTTAAAATTCAAAACCTACATTCCAGAGAGGAATCGTAGTCGACTACAAGTTATCTGTAGTCGACTACAACGTGTCAGAAATGCCTGTAACGGCTATAAACGGCTAGATTTCGAAATTAATCATTCCTAAACACCACCAACAGCTATTTTATCACTTGGGCTATTAATATATGCTAAGATTGAAGCATTAACAAGTTGATGAACACCCATTTGCAAATCATTATGAGGATTTGATCATTTTCTATCAAAATCAACATTTAAGCTCTTCATTTTCATAATCCCTCTATCCATTAGTTCTTCAAGTTGTATTATCTACTCTTTGAGAGAGTTTATCATTTTCTATCAATCATATATACTTGTAAGAGGGTGGATAATCCCTCAAGAGAGTTCAAGGGTAGACTTCCCTTGAAGAGAAAAGAAAGAGGCTCAAGCATAAGGGTGGAGGATCCCAAAGTGTGAAGAGTGCTCTGTTTTTGTAAAGGTTTCTTAAGCACCTAAGTTACAAGCTTGAAGAATAGTGGAAACCTCAAGTGGATGATCTTGGGGCTGGATGTAGATCACAAGAAGTGATTGAACCAGTAAAATATTGTTTGCATTCTCTTATCCCTTAATCTCTTTACATTCTAGGAAGTTGCATTTGAGCTATCTAGAATATTTGTATCAATGATATTGATTGTTCTTGGTTAATCACATTATGATTAATATTGTTATATAACTTTAATGTGATTAGCATAATGTTTTGAATGTGAAGTTAATGTTCTTGATTGTCTCCAAGCATGATATGTGTTTAATGTATTTATTCCGCTGCATATATTGATTGAGTGCATCAAAATGCACAATTACTTAAGTTTGTATTAAAATTTGTCATCACTCAATTCACCCCCCCTCTTGTGTGATGGTTGCCCTTGGCTAACAAATAGATGTCGTTTTAGGCATGCTTCTGAAGCTACAAGTTGGTCAGAATTTGGAAACACGTTCTTCCAACCTAACTTGAGGTAGGTGCAGTGTTTTTGGTATTTCTGGAGTTCTAAAAGTCCAAATGACATGATTCAAATTGGAGATTTTCAAGGAGACAACTGGCTACAACTTTCATGAAGACATCCAAGCCAAAATGCACCGTCTAGGTGATGAATTTGAAGCCAGAATTCGGATAAGAGTTGTTGACTAAAAGCCACCAACCATACACCAACCCACCTACCATGCACCAACCCACCAACCATGCATCAAGCTTCCATTTTTGACAATTTTCATATTCTTATAGCTTGTATTCAGATTATGTACATATACAAATTGGCTTCTAGGATTAGTATAAATAGACCCAACCTCTTTGTATTAGAAGGATTCAATTTTGAAGTAAGTTAGAATTCAATTTTGTAGTAAGATTAAGTATTTGTGAGAGTTTTCTTTCTCTTCTTTATTTTCTTTAGAATTTCGTTTTTGTTATTTTATTTCTGAGTTCTTCCTTCTCATCCATGGAAGTCTAGGCTCTCATAATCAATCCAAGGGATTAGCCATCTTGATGTTTAATTTGGAGATCTTGTTTCGCTTGTTCATATTGCTTAATTGTTATTCAAGTTTCTCTTCTTCCTCTTTTGATTTTGATCTAGATTGAATTGCTTAATTTGATTTGGATGTTTATGTGATAATAGCTTTATTATCATGTATTCAAGAGGATCACATAGAATAAACAATTTATTAAAGCTTTTTGATGGATTGTTTAGCTTGGTTAAATTCTTGATCTTAAGTTAATCTATGTTTGGATGGTGCTTACTTTATCTAACCTTGGTTAATTAAATCCTAGATGCTTATCTAGTAGAGGATTCTTGGATCATGTTGAGGCGTCTTGATATGATCTAAGGCCAAGAACATGGTTAGCAATTAAGTCAATTCCTTGTGATCAATGATGGATTAAACTCAAGATCGGTAAAATTTCCTTGGATTGGTTAATTTGTTAATTACTTTCCTTTAATTCAATTAGTGTATTATCATTTCAAATCATCAAAACCCCCCTTTTAATTATCTTGATCTGATTAAATATTTGTTCTTTTTGGATCCTTGAGAGACGATTCGGTTCATGCTCTATACTACAAATTATTTTGCGAACCGGTAAATTATTATTATTTGACGGGGTCTCGACAACCTCTTGTCACAACCTCTACTGTATTGTGAAATCTTTGATGTATGGGGTATTGATTTCATGGGACCTTTTCTTGTTTCCTTTGGTTATGTTTACATTTTGCTAGTTGTTGAGTATGTATCAAAATGGGTGGAGGCTAAAGCCACTCGGACTGATGATTCCAAAGTTGTTGTGGATTTTGTTAGATCACAGATTTTCTGCAGGTTTGAAATCCCGAGAGCTATCATCAGTGATCAAGGCACCCATTTCTGTAACCGGAGCATGGAGGGATTGATGAGGAAATATGGCGTGTTGCATAAAGTTTCTACACCTTACCATCCCCAGACTAATGGTCAAGTCGAGGTCTCCAATAGAGAGATCAAGCGCATACTTGAAAAAATAGTCCAACCTAATCGGAAGGATTGGAGCATAAGGCTTGAGGATGCTCTTTGGGCTTACCGGACCGCTTACAAAACTCCAATCGGGATGTCTCCATATCGGATAGTCTATGGTAAGGCATGCCACTTGCCAGTAGAAATTGAGCACAAAGCATATTGGGCTGTGAAGCAATGCAACATGAATTTGGCCGGAGCTAGCGTAGAGCGGAAGTTGCAGTTACAGGAATTGGAAGAGATCCGCCTAGATGCCTATGAGAGCTCCCGACTCTACAAAGAAAAGACTAAAGCCTTCCATGATAAGTTTATTCTTCGGAAGGAGTTTTCAGTTGGGCAAAAAGTTCTCTTGTTTAATTCTCGCCTTAAGTTGATGCCTGGTAAATTAAGGTCTAGGTGGGACGGTCCGTTTGTTGTTACTAACATTTTTCCTCATGGTGCAGTGGAAATTAAGAGTGAAGCCACCAACAAAGTGTTCAAAGTTAATGGTCACCGCTTCAAAAAATTTTATGAAGGAGCTCAAGAGAACCTCGTGGAGGAAGTTCAACTGCAGGATGCCCTCTACCATGATTGATCACTACTGTGTTGAAAAAAAAAAGACAAAAAAAAAGAAAAAAAAAGAAAAAGCCACGATTAATGTCAATTGCCAGAGATTGAATCATTATTGGGGAGGACCCATCGCTCGTGCAAAATCTTCAATCACGCTGGCTAAGGACATTAAAAGTAGCGCTTCTTGGGAGGCAACCCAAGTTTTCTAACTCTTTCATCTTTCAACTTTGACTTATTTGCAATCACAGGAATCGAGACAGAAAATCGGTGCCAAGCGAGAAAATCTATCAGAGTTTGATTTTTCTGTCTTAATTTTGTTTATTTTTCGTTGACAGATGATTTTTCACCGGTTAAATGGCGGATAACGGTACTCCGTGAAAATCTTTTTCGGTCCCTTCAGTTACCCACAAACACTGAAATTTGTATATAATTTTACTCAATTTGTTTTTCTTCTTTCTTTCTTTCTTTCAAAATGGATAATCAGCTTGTCAACCTCCGCAAGCGATTCCCTTCTCTCCCTCAAAATGCTTTAACTAACATTTATTGTGTAAGGTTTGAGAGGTTAAGGATGCTTATGCACAAAGGCATCCCTGCGGATATACGCTGGATAATCGAAGCAAAGGTCCGAATCACAGGGGAATTTTCTGATGCTCTTGTTTCATATATGCCAGGGCTAGGCAAAAGTTCATATGCAAAAAAGAGAAGAGCAAAAAGGTTACGAGTCTGCTATAAATGTGCAAGGTGGACCTGTAACACAAAATGCAGATCAATTGGAATGACGTCTATAAATCGACTTGATAAAATTGACTTCATTAAGGATGGCATGAGTAAGGAGTCTTTAGATAACATTCTATTGACTCTTGAGACGCATCCTAGTGGAGATGTGCAAATAGTACTTCTCGATTTATGGCCAATATTATAAGATGAACATAAGCGTTATAGTATCGGGAATCTGACTCAAAAAGACCCTGTTTGCCAATTTTTAAGAAAATTGGATGGGAAGCCGACCATTGGCCCATAGAGAGCATTCAAGCCGTTACTGGACGTAAAACCAGAGGAATTTGTGAGCCACAATCACACCTCCTGTAAGTATTATTTTTATTTTTGTTTTTGTTTTTCTTCTTGTTTATTAAAAAAAAATTAAAAAAAATCAAAAAATAAAAATAAAAATAAAAAATTAAAAATTCAAATCGAAAGTAGCCGTATTCTTTTGAAATATGCATTGCATATTTTCAAACTTCTTCTGACACATATAGATTAGTCTTTTATCCTTGTCATATAGCTATTATCATTGCTATGTTTATTTTCAAACTTACCTGACACACGGTTCTACCCCTCCTTTATAGGTGCAATTATTACATTTGAGTTTTGATTCTTTAAATAATGCACTTTGCTCTCTTCAGATCATTGATAAGGTGAGAGTACAAAAAATAAAAGAGAAAATGGAAGTCACTTCAGTTCGTCGGATCAAGAGTGTTTGTGTCTTTTGTGGATTTAATCCTGGGAAAGATAAAGAGTTTGTAAATATTGCACACCATCTTGGTCGAGTGCTAGCTGAGAGAAAAATCCATTTAGTTTACGGAGGAGGTAGTCTTGGGTTAATGGGTTGTGTCGCAACTGCTGCACATTTAGGAGATGGCAAAGTCCTTGGTGTCATTCCCAGTCCTTTATCTATCGGCACGCCCATTGGAAAAACATTAGGGGATGAAGTAATGGTATTTTGCATGCACCAACGCATGAACATTATGATAGCAAATGCTGATGCCTTTATTGCCCTACCTGGTGGTTTTGGAACTTTGGAAGAGCTTTTCCAAATTACATCCTGGTCACAGCAGAACTTTCACGAAAAACCCATAGGTATATTAAATGTTAATGGTTTTTATGACAGTTTGTTTTGTTTTCTTGATCATGCTGTAGAAAAAAGGTTCATCTCACAAGCGACACGTCAAAGTCTTGTAACTGCTGCAACTCCTGAACAATTGCTCGATCAACTAAATGAATTTGTACCACAACGTGATCCAGTAATGGCTCCACGGAATTGGGAACAAGGCAGCAGCAGCAAAAAGCAAAAACTTGATTTGACTTTGTCTTTGTGAATTTTTGTTTTCTCTTACGGTTTTAGTTTTTTGTAATTTTTCTTATTTCAGGCTCAAATTGCGCTTTCCTAAGACCTTCTACACTCTACCTATCTTTATTTTGACATTGGGGACAATGTCTTTAATTAGTTGGGGGGGGATAGTTGACATTACCATGTACATAGTTTAGTTAAAAAAAAACTAACAAGCTAATCTTTATTGTTACTAACTTATTAGATGTATGATGGCAGAGTAAGGAGTAGTTTTGCTCTTGAGACGCATCTTAACTTGCATTTCATAATAGGTCTTAAATCATCTTTGTTCTTGTATATATTTTTTAAAAAAAAAACACACACACAATTTTGATCTTTTCAATTGATATTGATACAAGCATGTGCTGAATCTGAGCTTAATTGATGATAAAAGTATGTAAAACAGTTTATAGTTGAATCATTTTCATGATATACATGTGTATATGATTGTGGATATTAGGAAGAAGGCATGGTTGAATTGAGTGAATGTTCCATACCTTTGTGAGTTTTGGGCTTTTCCAAGTTTGATACTTACACTTGGTTATTTTCTTTCATGAGTGATGTCAATTATGAATTTATTTTCTAGAACTTGCATTGAATCGATTTGAGATTACATTGGTCTGTATGTTGCATGAAAATGACAGAGGCATTTTTTCTTGACTTAGCTGCTTGGGCCAAATAAACCTACCTTGCATTTATCCAAATATTAACTCCCTCTGAGCCTGTTTTCCTATTCTTTGTTCTTAGCTCATTACAAGCTTTGAGTGAAAAACTATGTTTTACCTTACCTTAGGGAATGGGAGAGCATTGATTTTCTTATTGGAGAAGTTCTTTTGCTTGCAATGATTTAAGTGCGGGGGAATTGGTGTGCTGATACGAAATGCTTGGTACCAAAAAAAAAACACCAACAAAAAAAAATAAAAAAATAAAAAATAAAAGAATAGAAAAAGGAAGGAATGTGTAAAGAGAATGAGTATTTTATGGTTTCGGGTAAAAATTTTATTCTTTCTACTTGAATTACTCCTCAATGCTCTTTTATTCCCTTTGGTTTTAACCTGCTATTATCCATATTGTTCCCTTCCTTCACCTTATAAGTTCCATTATAACCTTTTTGAAAGACCTCTTGATTTTTGCAATTCATTTGATCTAAGTAGAGGAGAATTGATGTATATGCAAGCCTATGGTAAAATACTTTCATAATTTGACTGAGTTGAGCGTAAACAGTTAACCTAAACACCTTGTGTGATTTGAGTGTCACTTGTGAAGAATTTTACTCAATCTGAACATGCCTATTTCTGATTAAAGCATGATTATGCTATACTTTATTCTTAATTGATTTGATTCAACTATTCTTTGTTAAGCATACTTGACTTATTAATTATGGTTTATATTTGATACAATGCTTGTATTTAAAAATTAGTTGAATTGATTAAATAAAATATTACATGTGTATGGGTATCATCCTGGTAAACCCTCACGAGACTATAACTCGTCCACTAGGGACACCTAGGGGTTTAAAGGCTTGTGGCACATGCTAAGTGTCATCGTGTTTTCCTATGAAAATGGATTAGATTAGGTATAATCAGTTTTTTATGTTTTTAGTTTAATAATATGATGTTGCTTGTTTTTCTTTAGTTTTGTTCTTATGTGTTTTGCCCGGGAGTACAAAAGCTTAAGTGTGGGGGAATTTGATCAATCAATTTGAGACACTTATGTTAGCTTTGTATTAGGCTTCATTAGATGATTATTGTGCCCAATATTAATATTTTAGATGAGTTTAATGTTGTTGGGCTTCATTAGGTTTTAATGTAAATATTGGATAATTTTCGGATTTTGATGCATTTTGACCTTTCTTCCTTGGTTAGGCCATAACTTGGGACTCGGTGATCCAATTGAGGTGATCTTGGTGCCTTTGGAAAGCTAAGACAAGGATCTACAAGTTTCATGAAGAACTTAAGAGTTGGATCAGATTTCTAAGGGCCCAAAATAGCCTTGCAATACAGAGTGAGTTTGCTGTCACGGAACCATCTGGGCAGTATGCACATATTGGACTATATAGTGGGTTATAGGCCTCCTCTTGGGCTGAAACTTGGTCATTTGAAAGATAAGACCCATATCTCCAACTTCACTGAAGACCATTTTATCAATAGATGTCGTTTTAGGCATGCTTCTGAAGCTACAAGTTGGTCTGAATTTGGAAACACGTTCTTCCAACCTAACTTGAGGTAGGTGCAGTGTTTTTGGCATTTCTGGAGTTCTAAAAGTCCAAATGACATGATTCAAATTGGAGATTTTCAAGGAGACAACTGGCTACAACTTTCATGAAGACATCCAAGCCAAAATGCACCGTCTAGGTGATGAATTTGAAGCCAAAAGTCGGATAAGAGTTGTTGACTAAAAGCCACCAACCATACACCACCCTACCTACCATGCACCAACCCACCAACCATGCATCAAGCTTCCATTTTTGACAATTTTCATATTCTTATAGCTTGTATTCAGATTATGTACATGTACAAATTGGCTTCTAGGATTACTATAAATAGACCCAACCTCTTTGTATTAGAGGCATTCAATTTGGAAGTAAGTTTCAAGAAAGTTTAAGTATTTGTGAGAGTTTTCTTTCTCTTCTTCTCCATTCTCTTTGCAATTTCGTTTTTGTTCTTTAAATTCTGAGTTCTTCCTTCCCATCCATGGAAGGCTAGGCTCTCATAATCAATCCAAGGGATTAGCCATCTTGTTGTTTAATTTGGAGATATTGTTTTGCTTGTTCATATTGCTTAATTGTTGTTCAAGTTTCTCTTCTTCCTCTTTTGATTTTTATCTAGATTAAATTGCTTAATTTGATTTAGATGTTGATGTGGTAATAGCTTTATTATCATGTATTCAAAGAGGATCATAAAGATTAAACAATATATTAAAGCTTTTTGATAGATTGTTTAGCTTGGTTAAATTCTAGATCTTAAGTTAATCTATGTTGGATGGTGCTTACTTTATCTAACCTTGGTTAATCAAATCCTAGATGCTTATCTAGTAAAGAATTCTTGGATCATGTTAAGGCTTCTTGATGTGATCTAAGGCCAAGAACATGGTTAGCAATTAAGTGAATTCCTTGTGATCAATGATGAGTTAAACTCAAGATCGGTAAATTTCCTTGGATTGGTTGTTTCTTTAGATTTGTTTACAACTTTGAATCTCCTACTTTTATTAATCTTGTTAATCAACAACAAAAACCCCCCTTTTTTAATTATCTTGATCTAATTAAATCTTTGTTTTTGGATTCTTGAGAGACGATTCGGTTCATTCTCTATACTACAAATTAGTTTGTGAACCGGTTATTTTATTTGATAGGTCTCGACAACCTCTTGTCAAAAGACCTCTTGATTTTTGCAATTTAGTTGATCTAAGTAGTGGAGAATTGATGCATATGCAAGCCTATGGTAAAATACTTTCATAATTTGATTAAGTTGAGTGCAAATAGTTAACCTAAACACCTTGTGTGATTTGAGTATCACTTGTGAGGAATTTTACTCAATTTGAACATGCCTATTTCTGATTAAAGCATGATTATGCTATACTTTTTTCTCAATTGGCTTGATTCAACTATTCTTTGTTAAGCATACTTGACTTATTAATTATGGTTTATATTTGATACAATGCATGTATTTAAAAATTATTTGAATTGATTAAATAAAGTATTACATGTTTGTGGGTATCATCCTGGTAAACCCTCACGAGACTATAACTCGTCCACTAGGGACACCTAGGGATTTAAAGGCTTATGGCACATGCTAAGTGCCATCGTGTTTTCCTACGAAAGTGGATTAGATTAGGTATAATCAGTTTCTATGCTTTTAGTTTAATATTAGAGTGTGTCTTGCTTTTCCTTAGTTTTGGTTTTATGTGTTTTGCCCACGAGTGCAAACGCTAAAGTGTGGGGGAATTTGATCAATCATTTTGACACACTTATGTTAGCTTTGTACTAGGCTTTACTAGATGTTTATTTTGCCCAATATTAGTATTTTAGTAGAGTTTAATGTTATTGGGCCTCATTGGGCTTTAATGAAAATTGTGAATAATTATTGGATTTTGATGCATTTTGACATTTCCCCCTTGGTTAGGCCATAACTTGGGAGTTAGTGATCCATTTGAAGTGATCTTAGTGTCTGTGGAAAGCCAAGACAAGACTCTACAAGTTTCATGAAGAACTCAAGAGTTGGATCATGAAGACTCTAGTAGAGATTCTTGGATCATGTTGAGGCTTCTTGATGTGATCTAAGGCCAAGAACATGGTTAACAATTAAGTGGATTCCTTGTGATCAATGATGGATTAAACTTAAGATCGATAAATTTCCTTGGATTGGTTAATTTGTTAATTACTTTTCTTTAATTCAACTAGTGTATTTTCTTTATAAATCATCAAAACCCCCATTTCAATCATCTTGATATAATTGAATCTTTGGTTTTTGGATCCTTAAGAGACGATTTGGTTCATCCATTATACTGCAAATTAGTTTATGAACCGATAAATTTTATTTATTTGACGGGTCTCGACAACCTCTTGTCACCTCTCTATGGAGGAACTTCTTGGTTCTCTAAAAGTTCATGAACTTGAACTACAAGAAGAGGAAAATTCAAGAAAAAGCAAATATATTGCCCTAAGAGCCTACAAAGAAAGTGCGTCCAATGCACTCAAAGTTAAAGAATCTTAAGATGAAGCTGAATCATCTGGAGAAGATGTCTCCGAAAATGATGGGTTATCTTTCATCTGCAGAAAGATACAATCAATGTGGTGAAAGAAGGATGGCATGATAAGAAAACACTTTAGACGAAGAACTCCAAAGGATTGAGCTGAGACAAAGGACAAAAATCCTATCAACTCCAAAGGATAGAGCTGAGACAAAGGACAAAAATCCTGTCATTTGCTACGAGTGCAAGAAGCCGAGACATATCAAGGCTGAATGTCCTTCCCTAAACAAAGATAAGGAAAAGAAAAGATTCTTCACCAAGAAGAAAAGAAGACTAATGACAACTTGGAAAGATCTTGACCTCTCATCAACTGAAAATGAAGAAGTAGAAGAAGAAGCTAACATATGCTTTATGGCAGGCACATCCTCTGATGAGGAAGAAGATGAGGTAACCAGTTCTGACTTTAATCTTTAAGAAGCATTTGATGAACTATTAAATAATTAATCTATTCTGTCTGTTGAGTACAAATCCCTTAAAAGAAAGTTTTCAAAACTATCCAAGGAATTTGAAAATTTGTTTTCAGAAAAACAAGAACGCGAAACGTTTTGTGAAAAACTAAAAGCAGAAAACCTTCTTTTAAAAACATCCTCTGAGTCCAATAATTTGATGAAGTTGAGAAACTTCAAACTGAAGTAATGGAACTTACTGAGGATCTCAGTAAATTTGTGGGTAGTACCAAAAAGCTAAACACATTGCTCAAATACTCCATAGACTCTCGTGTCAAATCTGGACTGGAGTATCAACATACTGAGAAAAATAATTTCCAAAAGACATCTATTTTTACAAAACCCAAATCTTTTTGTAACATTTGTAAAAAGAAAGGACATAGAACGTCCAAATGTTTTTACAAAAGGAAATCAAGGTATTACGAGTCTTCAAAAACTAACCTGAAAGGACCCAAAAAGATATGGGTACCTAAAAATATGATAATTCCTCTTGTAGATGTGCTTAACAGCTAGAAGAAGACACCTATCATGGTACCTGGATAGTGGTTGCTCACGTCACATGATGGGTGAAAGGTCTATGTTCCAAGACCTCAAGCATAAATCAGGTGGCTATGTCACCTTTGGAGGAAACCAGAAGGGTAAAATTATAGGGATTGGTAAGATTGGTAAGCACCATTTTCCTTCAATTGATAATCTGCTTCTTGTTGAAGGTTTAAAACACAATATACTTAGTATAAGCCAATTATGTGATAGTGGATCTAATGTTTCCTTCAACAAAGGAAAATGTATAGTTAGAAACCCTGATAGATCCATACTCTTTATTGCTAAAAGGAAAAACAATCTTTATAAGATTGATTTGGATGATCTTACAAAACAGAATGTATCATGCCTAGTGTCCTTCAAATAAGAACAATGGATATGGCACAAGAAGCTTGGTCATGCAAGCTTGAGGTTAATCTCAAAGCTGAACAAGCATAATCTCGTAAGATACTTTGTGGAATTTTCTTAGGATACTCTGAAACTTCAACATTATACAGAGTTTATAACTCTCGTTCTTTGACTGTGGAAGAATCTATCCATGTTAAGTTTAACGATAAAAAGCATGATAAATATTTATCAGAGCTAGATGAGTCTTTTGCAGATTTGAATCTAAATGACAGAGAAGAAGGATCATCTTCAATCAGCAAAGAAGCATTGGACGATGAAGAAAATAGAGAAAATACAACAAACAATGTTCAACGAAGCTGGCACTTCAAAACTTACCATTCAGAAAACCAAATCATTCGGAATCCAGATGACAAAGTGTGAACAAGGTCAACCTTCAAAGAATTCAGACGTTGCCTTCATATTAGTGTTGGAACCAAAGAAGATTGAAGAAGCTCTGATGGACGAATGATGGATATTGGCCATGCAAGAAAAACTCAATCAATTCACCAGAAATGATGTTTGGATGTTGGTTCAAAGGCCCGAGGACAAATCTATCATTGGCACAAAATGGGTATTCAGAAACAAATTGTACGAAGATGGTAAGGTTAGTTGTCCAAGGTTATTCACAACAAGAAGATATTGATTTTACTGAAACTTTTGCTCTAGTAGCTAGATTAGAATCCATACACATTTTACTTTCACTTATTGCTCATCATAGTATAAGACTCTATCAAATGGATGTAAAAAATGCTTTTCTAAATGGCATAATCAATGAGGAAGTTACAATATGCAACCACCTAGTTTCGAGGATCAAAACTATCCAAAGCATGTTTTTAAACTGAAAAAGGCTCTATTTGTATTGAAACAAGCTCCTCGAGCCTGATATGAGAGGTTAAGTACTTTTCTAACAGAAAATAGATTTTCCAGAGGAAAAGTTGATACTACCCTTTTCGCAAAAAGGTAAACTCACATTTCATTATGGTCCAAATTTATGTAGATGATATTATCTTTAGAGCTACTAATGAATCTCTTTGTGAAGATTTTTCTAAGTTGATGCAGAAGGAGTTTGAAATGAGCTTAATGGGAGAATTGAAAATTCTTTCTGGGTTTGAAGTGAAGCAAACATTGGACGGAATTTACATTCATCAAACAAAATATACAAAGGAATTCCTGAAGAAGTTCAAAATGGACGATTGAAAAACGATGAGCACACCAATACATCCATCACCCACACTGAATTTGGACGATAAAGAACAAAAGGTATATAGAGATATGATTGGATATCTCTTATATCTTACTGCGTTCATACCTGATATAAGAGATATCCAATCATATCTCTTATATCTTACTGCGTTCATACCTGATATAATGTTTAGTATGTATTTATGTGCACGTTTTCAATCTGATCCTAGAGAGTCACACCTAGTTGATGTTAAGAGAATATTTAGATATTTGAATGGTATTACTAATTTAGGTTTGTTATTTAAGAAATCTCATGAGTACATATTAGTTGGCTTTTGCGATGCGAACTATGCTGGAGATAGAATTGAAAGAAAAAGCACCAGTGGAGGATGTCACTTCATTGGAGGAAGCTTAGTCTATGGTCCAAGAAAAGGCAAAGTACAATTGCACTCTCAACTACAGAAGTTGAATATATATCAGCATCTAGTTGTTGCTCTCAACTTCTTTGGATTAAGCATCAACTAGAGGATTACAACATTTTTTAAAGTAAGATTCCCTTACTCTGTGATAATACAGCTGCCATAAATATATCTAAAAATTCCATTTTACATTCAAGGGCAAATCTTATTGAAATCAAACATAACTTTATAAGAGATTATATTCAAGAAAGTATGTTTGACAATCAATTTGTGGATACAAATCATCAATGGACAGATACTTTTACAAAACCCCTCGCTGAGGATAGATTCACTTTTATTAGAAAGCATCTAAGTATACATTTTGTGAAGAATTGATATATGTGCATTGATCAATCAATTTGAGACACTTATATTAGCTTTGTATTAGGCTTCATTAGATGTTTATTGTACCCAATATTAGTATTTTAGATGAGTTTAATGTTGTTGGGCTTCATTGGGTTTTAATGTAAATGTTGGATAATTTTCGGATTTTGATGCATTTTAACCTTTTTTCCTTGGTTAGGCCATAACTTGGGACTCGGTGATCCAATTGAGGTGATCTTGGTGTCTTTGGAAAGCTAAGACAAGGATCTACAAGTTTCATGAAGAACTCAAGAGCTGGATCGGACTTCTAAGGGCCCAAAATAGCCTTGCAATACAGAGTGAGTTTGCTGTCACGGAACATCTGGGCAGTATGCACATATTGGACTATATAGTGGGTTATAAACCTCCTCTTGGGCTGAAACTTGGTCATTTGAAAGATAAGACCCATATCTCCAACTTCACTGAAGACCATTTTGTCAATAGATGTCGTTTTAGGCATGATAATGAAGCTACAAGTTGGTCTGGATTTGGAAACACGTTCTTCCAACCTAACTTGAGGTAGGTGCAGTGTTTTTGGCATTTCTGGAGTTCTAAAAGTCCAAATGACATGATTCAAATTGGAGATTTTCAAGGAGACAACTGGTTACAACTTTGATGAGACATCCAAGCCAAAATGCACCGTCTAGGTGATGAATTTGAAGCCAAAAGTAGGATAAGAGTTGTTGACTAAAAGCCACCAACCATACACCAACCCACCTACCATGCACCAACCCACCAACCATGCATCAAGCTTCCATTTTTGACAATTTTCATATTCTTATAGCTTATATTCAGATTATGTACATGTACAAATTGGCTTCTAGGATTAGTATAAATAGACCCAACCTCTTTGTATTAGAGGAATTCAATTTTGAAGTAAGTTTCAAGAAAGTTTGAGTATTTGTGAGAGTTTTCTTTCTCTTCTTCTTTATTTTCTTTAGAATTTCGTTTTTGTTATTTATTTCTGAGTTCTTCCTTCTCATACATGGAAGGCTAGGCTCTCATAATCAATCCAAGGGATTAGCCATCTTGTTGTTTAATTTGGAGATCTTGTTTTGCTTGTTCATATTGCTTAATTGTTATTCAAGTTTCTCTTCTTCCTCTTTTGATTTTTATCTAGATTAAATTGCTTAATTTGATTTAGATGTTGAAGTGGTAATAGCTTTATTATCATGTATTCTAAGAGGATCACATAGAATAAACAATTTATTAAAGCTTTTTGATGGATTGTTTAGCTTGGTTAAATTCTTGATCTTAAGTTAATCTATGTTTGGATGGTGCTTACTTTATCTAACCTTGGTTAATTAAATCCTAGATGCTTTTCTAGTAGAGGATTCTTGGATCATGTTGAGGCGTCTTGATATGATCTAAGGCCAAGAACATGGTTAGCAATTAAGTGAATTCCTTGTGATCAATGATGAGTTAAACTCAAGATCGGTAAATTTCCTTGGATTGATTGTTTCTTTATATTTGTTTACAACATTAAGTCTTGTACTTCTTTTCAATCTTATTAATCAACAACAAAACCCCCCCTTTCTAATTATCTTGATCTGATTAAATCTTTGTTTTTCTGGATCCTAGAGAGACGATTCGGTTCATGCTCTATACTACAAATTAGTTTGCGAACCGGTAATTTTTATTATTTGACGAGGTCTCGACAACCTCTTGTCAAATTTGGCGCCGTTGCCGGGGATCCAAGGCAACTATTTGAACATTTCAAGATCCCATCTAACTCTAACAAATGTGTTTGTTTTTTTGTTGAAGCTTTTTCAAGTGGGATTCGGCTGAAATTGAATAAAGGGCATTGTGTCAAGAATTTCGATTCGGGCATCTCTGATTGATCTGAATTTTGGTACACAAATGGAAAATATTATTCTGAGAATGGCTCACTGTTTACAGTGAGGTCACCCTTATTTTTGCCAAATTCTATCGTTTAGACCACTTTTTCAATTTTTTTAAGATTTTTTATTATTTAATTGGATAGCATTTGTGTGTAGATTTTATCCTGTGGTGGTTCCATAATTTTTAAAATTCATTTGATACTGTTTTTTATTTTTGTTTAATTTTTTGGAGTATTTGTTTTAGGAATTTTTAGTGTTTTAGTTGTTATTGCTTTTCTAATACCTTCTTATGAACTGCATGCTGTATGACTAGATCTGATCCTGGTACCTTGCATTCATTTGATCCTGAAATTGATAGAACATTTCATACACTTCATAGAATTCATAGGATTTGTAGTAGCATTCATAGAGCTAATAGAATTACTTCTGGAATTGAACTTGAACTTGACATTGCACCTAATCTTGTTGACTCTTTTAATCCTGTTGAGTCTCATACATTAGTACTTCGATTAATCCGATCATCGAGTCTGTTGATTTTACTATGGCTGACTATAACAATAGGACCCTTAAGGAATTGGCTGCACCTGATGTGAATTATCAAGCTTTGTGCATTCAATATCCTGAACTTAATGTTGATTTTGAGTTGAAATCTGGATTGATACACTTGCTGCCCAAGTTTCATGGTCTTGCAGGTGAAGATCCACATAAGCATTTGAAGGAGTTCCATGTTGTCTGCTCCACCATGAAACCTCATGGAATAGCTGAAGATCACATCAAGCTAAGGGCCTTTCCTTTCTCTTTGGATGGTGCTGCTAAGGATTGGTTGTATTACTTACAACCTGCTGCCATCACTTCTTGGAATGACATGAAAAGATTATTTCTGGAGAAGTTCTTTCCTGCATCAAGAACTGCTGCAATAAGGAAAGATAATTGTGGCATAAGGCAAATCAATGGTGAAACTCTCCATGAGTATTGGGAGAGATTCAAGAAATTGTGCTCAAGCTGCCCACACCATCAAATTAGTGATCAATTGCTGATCCAATACTTCTATGAAGGATTGATGCCAATGGAAAGGAGTATGATTGATGCTGCAAGTGGTGGAGCATTGGTAGATAAAACTCCAGCTGCTGCCAGAAACTTAATTGCAAACATGGCAGCAAATTCTCAGCAATTTGGTACTCGAATGGGTGCTGCAACCAGAGTAGTCAATGAAGTTAATACCTCTTCACATGCTGATCAACAAAGGGTGGAACATAGATTGGATGAGCTCACTTCTTTGGTTAGACAGATGGCAATAGGACAACACGAACCACGTGTGCAAACCCCTGCAAGAGTTTGTAGCATATGTTCTAGTTCCTCTCATCCCACAGATGCGTGCCCCACATTGCAAGATGATTCTGAGTTTCAAGACCAATCTGTGGCTGCAGCTAGTATATTTCCTGGAAATCCACAATTTCATCATCAGCAACAACAGAAGTATGAACCATTCTCCAACACTTACAACCCTGGCTGGAGGGACCATCCCAATCTGAGATATGGGAATGCATCAAATCAGCAGCCACCAAACCAGTATAGACCACCATTCTAGCAGCAAGCAAGGACAAATCAGTTTCAGCCACATGCTGGACCAAGTAGACCACCATTCCAGCAGCAAGGTCCTGTAGCCACAAAATCTGAGCCCTCATTAGAGGATTTGGTGAAACAGTTGGCCACCAATAACATCCAGTTTCAACAGAGAACTGAAACCACCATTCAAAACTTGGAGACTCAAATTGGTCAACTTGCCACATCAATTCATGAATTAAAGTCACAGGGTTCTGGCCAATTACCCTCTCAAACCACTCCAAACCCTAGAGGCAATGTTAGTGCTATAGCTTTACGCAGTGGTAAGCAAATCAATGGACCAGTGCAGCAGATAATTCCAGATTCTACCCTTGACCCAGAGAAACAAGATTCTACAGCAACTTCAAGTTCTGCAGCTAATTCAGATGCTGTAGCAAATTCAGCAGCAAATGATCCTACAACAGCCAAGCAAAAAATTGGATCAAATCAGCAGTTGACAGAAAATTCAGTACAACAGAAAAGTGAACAACCAAAAAAGTCAGGTTCCAACATTCCTCTTCCTTTTCCCAACCGAATGATACAGCCGAGGCATATGGTTGAAACTGACTTGGATAAGGAAATTATGGAGACTTTTCAGAAGGTTGAGGTGAATATACCTCTCTTGGAGACAATTAAACAAATCCCCAAGTATGCCAAGTTCTTGAAAGAGATGTGCACCCATAAGAGGAAGCTAAAGGGTACTGAAAAAGTGAGTATGGGGAGAAATGTCTCTGCTTTGATTCAGCCCAACCTGCCTCCCAAATGCAAGGATCCAGGCACTTTTACCATCCCTTGCACCATAGGGCACCAACAGTTCACTCATGCCTTGCTAGACTTGGGAGCCTCCATCAATGTAATGCCAAAGTCAATTTACACTTCCTTGCATATGGGAGAGCTAAAATCCACCGGCATTGTCATTCAGTTAGCAAACCAAAGCACTGCTCAACCTGCAGGAGTGTTGGAAGACGTTCTGGTTCGGGTAAATAATTTAATATTCCCAGCTGATTTTTATGTGTTGAATATGGAAGATGAATCTGCCTCTTCCCCACCCCCATTGATCTTAGGTAGGCCATTTTTGAAAACTGCTAAAACTAAGATTGATGTGCATGCTGGTACCCTTTCCATGGAATTTGGTGATGATATCATTCAGTTTAACATTTTTGATGCCATGAAATACCCTTTAGAGGATCATTCTGTTTTTCATTTTGATGTCATTGATTTACTGGTTGAAGATATGCATGTTGGCAGAGTTTCCTGAAATTGTAGGATACACTGATAGCATAGCTTGTGATACTTGTTCTGCCTGCTTCGGACTTTTTGGTTGTAAACCCACTGCAATGTGTGCAGCCTGTGCTGAGATTTCTACATACTTATCATGTGCTGTTGTTAATTCTGCTGACATTGATGATTCTGTTTCTGTTATTAATGGCAATGATGTTGTTATTAATGATGTTATCATTCATCTTGCTGCTAAGTGTGATTCTTTTGATTCCATAGGATATGATGATGTTGTTTTGCAAGATTGTGCACAGCTTTGCGGTGCAGTGCAATCACGAGAATTTAGCAGATTTAGTTTCGGTTCCAAAACTAGTACCGTCAGTCCAACAACCACCCTCCATTGAACTTAAGCCCTTGCCCGAGCATTTGAAGTATGCATTCTTGGAAGAGGATGAGAAGCTCCCGGTGATAATGGCCAAACACCTCCAACCTGAGCAAGCAACCAGATTATTAGAAGTCTTGAAGCAACACAAAAGGGCAATTGGTTGGACACTTGCAAACATTCCTGGTATTAACCCCTCCACATGCATGCACAGGATATTACTTGAGGAGGAAACTAAACCAGTGAGACAACCCTGCAGGAGACCGAATCCTCTCATTCTAGATGTGGTGAAAAAGAAGTGACCAAGCTACCGCAGGCTAGCATTATCTATCCCATCTCCGACAAAGCAAGTGGGTGAGCCGTGCAAGTAGTTCCAAAGAAATCAGGGTGACTGTTGTAGCCAACCGTAAGAATGAGCTCATTCCAACCCGAGTGCGAGAATAGCCGAGAGTCCGCATTGACTACGCACGTCTCAACCAAGCCACTCGGAAAGATCATTACCCCCTTCCGCTCATTGATCGAGATCTTTGAACGGTTGGTGGTAAGTCTCATTTCTTGCTTTTAGATGGCTACACCGGATACTTCCAAATCCACATTGCACCGTAGGATCGGAGAAGACCACATTTACTTGTCCCTTCGGCACCTTTGCTTATAGACGGATGCCCTTCGGCCTCTGCAATGCCCCCTGGTACCTTCCAATGCATGGTGAGCATATTTTTGATTTCTTAGAGGAGTGCATGGAGGTATTTATGGATGACTTTACTGTCTATGGTTCTTCTTTTGATTCATGTTTAGCCAAATTTATCTAGAGTACTTGCAAAGATGCATTGAGACTAACCTTGTGCTAAATTTTGAGAAATGCCATTTTATGGTAGAACAGGTATAGTTTTAGGCCATGTAGTATCCAAGAAGGGCATTGAGGTAGATCCTGCCAAGATTGATGTAATTACTTGTCTATCGTACCCCACATACGTGCGGGAAGTGCGTTCTTTTCTTGGTCATGCAGTGTTTCTACAAGCGCTTCATTGCCGACTTCAAAGAAGATTGCTCTTCCACTTTCCCGCCATTCGCAGAAAGATGTGGAGTTTAATTTTGATGACAAGTGCAAGGCGACTTTCAACCACTTGAAGCAGGCCTTGACTAGTACCCCTATCATCCAGCCACACATTTGGACATTGCCATTTGAGTTAATGTGTGATGCTTCTAACTATGCAAGAGGAAGCAGTCTTGGCACAGAGAGTGGGGAAAGCTTCTCATGTGATATACTATGCTTCCAACTCTAGATGTCGCTCGTGCCAACTATACCACAACCGAAAAAGAACTTTTAGCCATTGTTTTTGCTTTGGATAAGTTTAGATCATATTTGCTTGGTTCTAAGGTTGTTGTGTTTATCGATCATGCGACTACGAAGTTCCTTTTGAAGAAGCCGGATGCAAAGCCCCGACTAATAAGATGGATGCTACTGCTCCAAGAGTTTCACATAGAGATCCGTGACAAGAGTGGAGCAAAGAACCTAGTGGCATCATTTGAGCCGCATTGAAAGGGCTTCGGATCCCTTCCTGTACGGACTCCTTCCCGTGATGAGCGACTTATGCACCGCAAGGTAAGAACACCTTCCCTTGGTTTGCCGATATGGTGAATTTCTTGGTTGCTACGCTTTTTCCCTCACATTTCACTCGTGCACAAATTTATAAACTTAAGAGTGAATCAAAATATTATGTGTGGGATGATCCATATCTGTGGCGATTTTGTAGTGACCAAATTATTAGGCGATGTGTGCCTGATCAAGAGTTTCATTCTGTTCTAGCTTTTGTCATGCATTTGCATGTGGTGGACATTTTGGGCCTCAACGTACGGCTAGGAAAGTTTTAGACTCTGGTTTATATTGGCCTACCTTGTTTCATGATGCATATTTGTTACGTAAGTCTTGTGAACAGTGTCGAGAACCGAACATTTCTCGCAGGAATGAGATGCCCCAAAGCAACCTCTTGTATTGTGAAATCTTTGACGTATGGGGTATTGATTTCATGGGACCTTTTTCCTCGTTTCCTTTGGTTATGTTTACATTTTGCTAGCTGTTGATTATGTATCAAAATGGGTGGAGGCTAAAGCCACTCGACCGATGATTCCAAAGTTGTTGTGGATTTTGTTAGATCACGCATTTTCTGCAGTTTGGAATCTCGAGAGCTATCATCGGTGATCAAGGCACCCATTTCTCGTAACCGGAGCATGGAGGGATTGATGAGGAAATATGGCGTGTTGCATAAAGTTTCTACACCTTACCATCCCTGCACTAATGGTCAAGCCGAGGTCTCCAATAGAGAGATCAAGCGCATACTTGAAAAAACAGTCCAACCTAATCGGAAGGATTGGAGCATGAGGCTTGAGGATGCTCTTTGGGCTTACCGGACTGCTTACAAAACTCCAATCGGGATGTCTCCATATCGGATAGTCTATGGTAAGGCATGCCACTTGCCGAGAAATTGAGCACAAAGCATATTGGGTGTGAAGCAATGCAACATGAATTTGGCCGGAGCTGGCATAGAGCGGAAGTTGCAGTTACTGGAATTGGAAGAGATCCGCCTAGATGCCTATGAGAGCTCCCGACTCTACAAAGAAAAGACCAAAGCCTTCCATGATAAGTTTATTCTTCGGAAGGAGTTTTCAGTTGGGCAAAAAGTTTTCTTGTTTAATTCTCGCCTTAAGTTGATGCCTGGTAAATTAAGGTCTAGGTGGGACAGTCCGTTTGTTGTCACTAACATTTTTCCTCATGGTGCAGTGGAAATTAAGAGTGAAGCCACGAACAAAGTGTTCAAAGTTAATGGTCACCGCCTCAAAAATTTTTATGAAGGAGCTCAAGAGAACCTCGTGGAGGAAGTTCAACTGCAGGATGCCCTCTACCATAATTGATCACTACTATGTTGAAAAAAAAAAAAAAAGATAAAAGAAAAAAAAGAGAAGAAAAAAAAAAAGCCACGATTAATGTCAATTGCCAGAGATTGAATCATTATTGGGGAGAACCCATCGCTCGTGCAAAATCTTCAATCACGCTGGCTAAGGACATTAAAAGTAGCGCTTCTTGGGAGGCAACCCAAGTTTTCTAACTCTTTCATCTTTCAACTTTGACTTCTTTGCAATCACAGGAATCGAGACAGAAAATCGGTGCCAAGTGAGAAAATCTATCAGAGTTTGATTTTTCTGTCTTATTTTTGTTTATTTTTCGTTGACAGATGATTTTTCACCGGTTAAATGGCGGATAACGGTACTCCGTGAAAATCTTTTTCGGTCCCTTCAGTTACCCACAAACACTGAAATTTGTATATAATTTTACTCAATTTGTTTTTCTTCTTTCTTTCTTTCAAAATGGATAATCAGCTTGTCAACCTCCGCAAGCGATTCCCTTCTCTCCCTCAAAATGCTTTAACTAACATTTATTGTGCAAGGTTTGAGAGGTTAAGGATGCTTATGCACAAAGGCATCCCTGCGGATATACGCTAGATAATCGAAGCAAAGGTCCGAATCACAGGGGAATTTTCTTATGCTCTTGTTTCATATATGTCAGGGCTAGGCAAAAGTTCATATGCAAAAAAGAGGAGAGCAAAAAGGTTATGAGTCTGCTATAAATGTGCAAGGTGGACCTGTAACACAAAATGCAGATCAATTGGAATGGCGTCTATAAATCGACTTGATAAAATTGACTTCATTAAGGATGGCATGAGTAAGGAGTCTTTAGATAACATTCTATTGACTTTTGAGACGCATCCTAGTGGAGATGTGCAAAGAGCACTTCTCGATTTATGGCCAATATTCCAAGATGAACATAAGCGTTCTAGTCTCGGGAATCTGACTCAAAAAGACCTTGTTTGCCAATTTTTAAGAAAATTGGATGGGAAGCCGACCATTGGCCCATAGAGAGCATTCAAGCCGTTACTGGACGTAAAACTAGAGGAAATTGTGAGCCACAATCACACCTCCTGTAAGTATTATTTTTATTTTTGTTTTTGTTTTTCTTCTTGTTTATTAACAAAAAAAAATTTCAAAAAAAAATTTCAAAAAAAAAAAAAATCAAAAGTAGCCGTATTCTTTTGAAATATGCGTTGCATATTTTCAAACTTCTTCTAACACATATAGATTAGTCTTTTATCATTGTCATATAGCTATTATCATTGTTGTGCTTATTTTCAAACTTACCTGACACACGGATCTATCCCTCCTTTATAGGTGTAATTATTACCTTTGAGTTTTGATGCCTTTAAATATTGCACTTTGCTCTCTTCAGATCATTGATAAGGTGAGAGTACAAAAAAAGCAAAAGAGAAAAAAAAAGAAAAAGAAAATGGAAGTCACTTCAGTTCGTCGGATCAAGAGTGTTTCTGTCTTTTGTGGATCTAATCCTGGTAAAGATAAAGAGTTTGTAAATATTGCAAACCATCTTGGTCGAGTGCTAGCTGAGAGAGAAATTCATTTAGTTTACGGAGGAGGTAGTCTTGGGTTAATGGGTTGTGTAGCAACTGCTGCACATTTAGGAGGTGGCAAAGTCCTTGGTGTCATTCCTACCCTTTATCTACCAAAGAAGCCCATTGGAAAAACATTAGGGGATGAAGTAATGGTATTTTGCATGCACCAACGTATGAACATTATGATAGCAAATGCTGATGCCTTTATTGCCCTACCTGGTGGTTTTGGAACTTTGGAAGAGCTCTTCCAAATTACATCCTGGTCACAGCAGAACTTTCACCAAAAACCCATAGGTATATTAAATGTTAATGGTTTTTATGACAGTTTGTTTTGTTTTCTTGATCATGCTGTAGAAAAAAGGTTCATCTCACAAGCGACACGTCAAAGTCTTGTAATTGCTGCAACTCCTGAACAATTGCTCGATCAACTAAATGCATTTGTACCACAACGTGATCCAGCAATGGCTCCACGGGATTGGGAACAAGGCTGCAGCAGCAAAAAGCAAAAACTTGATTTGACTTTGTCTTTGTGAATTTTTGTTATCTCTTATGGTTTTAGTTTTTTGTAATTTTTCTTATTTCAGGCCCGATTTGCAGTTTTCTGGTAAGACCTTCTACACTCTACCTATCTTTATTTTGACATTGGGGACAATGTCTTTAATTAGTTGGGGGGAGGGATAGTTGACATTACCATGTACATAGTTTAGTTAAAAAAAAAAACTAATCTTTATTGTTACTAACTTTTTAGATGTATGATGGCAGAGTAAGGAGTAGTTTTGCTCTTGAGACGCATCTTAACTTGCATTTCATAATAGGTCTTAAATCATCTTTGTTCTTGTATATATATTAAAAAAATAAAAAAATTAAAAAAATAAAAACACACACACATACACAATTTTGATCTTTTCAATTGATTTTGATACAAGCATGTGCTGAATCTGAGCTTAATTGATGATAAAAGTATGCAAAACAGTTTATAGTTGAATCATTTTCATGATATACATGTGTATATGATTGTGGATATTAGGAAGAAGGCATGGTTGAATTGAGTGAATGTTCCATACCTTTGTGAGTTTTGGGCTTTTCCAAGTTTGATACTTACACTTGGTTATTTTCTTTCATGAGTGATGTCAATTATGAATTTATTTTCTAGAACTTGCATTGAATCGATTTGAGATTACATTGGTATGTATGTTGCATGAAAATGACAGAGGCATTTTTTCTTGACTTAGCTGCTTGGGCCAAATAAACCTACCTTACATTTATCCAATATTAACTCCCTCTGAGCCTATTTGCCTATTCTTTGTTCTTAACTCATTACAAGCTTTGAGTGAAAAACCATGTTTTACCTTACCTTAGGGAATGGGAGAGCATTGATTTTCTTATTGGAGAAGTTCTTTTGCTTGCAATGATTTAAGTGTGGGGGAATTGGTGTGCTGATACGAAATGCTTGGTACACAAAAAAAAACAAAAACAAAAACAAAAAAACAAAAAAAAATAGAAAAAAAAATAGAAAAATGAAGGAATGTGTGAAGAGAATGAGCATTTTATGGTTTTGGGTAAAAAAATTTATTCTTTCTACTTGAGTTACTCCTCAATGCTCTTTTATTCTCTTTGGTTTTAACCTGCTATTATCCATATTGTTCCCTTCCTTCACCTTATAAGTTCCATTACAACCTTTTTGAAAGACCTCTTGATTTTTGCAATTTATTTGATCAAAGTAGTGGAGAATTGATGTATATGCAAGCCTATGGTAAAATACTTTCATAATTTGACTGAGTTGAGCGTAAACAGTTAACCTAAACACCTTGTGTGATTTGAGTGTCACTTGTGAAGAATTTTACTCAATCTGAACATGCCTATTTCTGATTAAAGCATGATTATGCTATACTTTATTCTCAATTGATTTGATTCAACTATTCTTTGTTAAGCATACTTGACTTATTAATTATGGTTTATATTTGATACAATGTTTGTATTTAAAAAATTAGTTGAATTGATTAAATAAAATATTACATGTTTGTGGGTATCATCCTGGTAAACCCTCACGAGACTACAACTCTTCCACTAGGGACACCTAGGGGTTTAAAGGCTTGTGGCACATGCTAAGTGCCATCGTGTTTTCCTAGGAAAATGGATTAGATTAGGTATAATCAGTTTTTTATGTTTTTAGTTTAATAATATGATGTTTCTTGTTTTTCTTTAGTTTTGTTCTTATGTGTTTTGCCCAGGAGTACAAAAGCTTAAGTGTGGGGAAATTTGATCAATCAATTTGAGACACTTATATTAGCTTTGTATTAGGCTTCATTAGATGTTTATTGTGCCCAATATTAGTATTTTAGATGAGTTTAATGTTGTTGGGCTTCATTGGGTTTTAATGTAAATGTTGGATAATTTTCGGATTTTGATGCATTTTGACCTTTCTTCCTTGGTTAGGCCATAACTTGGGACTCGGTGATCCAATTGAGGTGATCTTGGTGTCTTTGGAAAGCTAAGACAAGGATCTACATGTTTCATAAAGAACTCAAGAGCTGGATCGGACTTCTAAGGGCCCAAAATAGCCTTGCAATACAGAGTGAGTTTGCTGTCACGGAACCATCTGGGCAGTATGCACATATTGGACTGTATAGTGGGTTATATACCTCCTCTTGGGTTGAAACCTGGTCATTTGAAAGATAAGACCCATATCTCCAACTTCACTGAAGACCATTTTGTCAATAGATGTCGTTTTAGGCATGATAATGAAGCAACAAGTTGGTCTGAATTTGGAAACACGTTCTTCCAACCTAACTTGAGGTAGGTGCAGTGTTTTTGGCATTTCTGGAGTTCTAAAAGTCCAAATGACATGATTCAAATTGGAGATTTTCAAGGAGGCAACTGGCTACAACTTTTATGAAGACATCCAAGCCAAAATGCACCGTCTAGGTGATGAATTTGAAGCTAGAAGTTGGATAAGAGTTGTTGACTAAAAGCCACCAACCATACACCAACCATACACCAACCCACCTACCATGCACCAACCCACCAACCATGCATCAAGCTTCCATTTTTGACAATTTTCATATTCTTATAGCTTGTATTCAGATTATGTACATGTATAAATTGGCTTCTAGGATTAGTATAAATAGACCCAACCTCTTTGTATTAGAGGAATTCAATTTTGAAGTAAGTTTCAAGAAAGTTTGAGTATTTGTGAGAGTTTTCTTTCTCTTCTTCTTTATTTTCTTTAGAATTTCGTTTTTGTTATTTTATTTCTGAGTTCTTCCTTCCCATCCATGGAAGGCTAGGCTCTCATAATCAATCCAAGGGATTAGCCATCTTGTTGTTTAATTTGGAGATCTTGTTTTGCTTGTTCATATTGCTTAATTGTTATTCAAGTTTCTCTTCTTCCTCTTTTGATTTTTATCTAGATTAAATTGCTTAATTTGATTTAGATGTTGAAGTGGTAATAGCTTTATTATCATGTATTCTAAGAGGATCACATAGAATAAACAATTTATTAAAGCTTTTGTTTAGCTTGGTTAAATTCTTGATCTTAAGTTAATCTATGTTTGGATGGTGCTTACTTTATCTAACCTTGGTTAATTAAATCCTAGATGCTTATCTAGTAGAGGATTCTTGGATCATGTTGAGGCGTCTTGATATGATCTAAGGCCAAGAACATGGTTAGCAATTAAGTGAATTCCTTGTGATCAATGATGAGTTAAACCCAAGATCGGTAAATTTCCTTGGATTGATTGTTTCTTTATATTTGTTTACAACATTAAGTCTTATACTTCTTTTCAATCTTATTAATCAACAACAAAACCCCCCCTTTCTAATTATCTTGATCTGATTAAATCTGTGTTTTTCTGGATCCTAGAGAGACGATTCAGTTCATGCTCTATACTACAAATTAGTTTGCAAACCGGTAATTTTTATTATTTGACGAGGTCTCGACAACCTCTTGTCATGCATCCATTGATAATCTGAGTCCAATATACTTTGTACTTATTATGTATCTTGTGTGATTTCTAATAAGTCATTAGACATATTATATTTGCATTTATTGTTAAATATCTTTGTTTGTTGAGAATTTATTCAAATTTCCCACACTAAGTCAGTTTTTGAAAAGTCACAGAAGTTACTTTTTACTGTAGATGTGATAGTTACTTTTAATGCGCATTAATTGTGTGTCTGTTTTTTTTATTTTAATTCAAAAAACATTTGAAATTTCCATTCCAAATTTGTATAAAACTCTCAGACCCAACTTTCTTTGTGTACTCTTACAAAAACCTTCTCTGAAAATCTCTTGCGAAAAACCTCTCTCTCTCTCCGAAGAACCCTAAAACCCCTTTTCAAAAAATTTTGAGAAATGACTGCAGGAAAGAAGCTTAATATGAACGAAGCAGAAGTTACTGTGGAGTATATGTCCCATACTTCAACCTTAGTAGATTGTGGAATAGACATTGAAGAAAATCTTCAAGGTGCTAGTTGGGCTAATTACTTCAGAGAACCAGTGGAGGTTCATCCAGAACTGGTGCGTATGTTTTGGAATAATGCCTCTGTGTCTGCAAATGAAGTCAGAGAAGAAGTGATGGGAAAAGAGGTGATAGTCTCTAAAATCACCATTTCTGATGCCACTCAATGTTGGCTAGAAAGAGCCATAATCACCACTGACTGGGAAAAGGACTTTGAAGGCAACGATGGAGTTGTTGACATCCTTTTGAAGGACTCTGAAATAACCAAGTGAAACACAAGAAGGGGGGTTGAATTGTGTTTCTTAACCCTTTTTTGATTAATAAAATGATTTTCCTTTTCAATAGAAAATAGAACACAGCGAAGGATAAAGTTTAACAAGCAAAGAGCTTAGGACCAACACCACTTAGTCCTATTGGACTCTAAGGATTTTGAAAAGACTTTTAATAAAATGGTTAACACGTTCTAAACCAAATAAAAAGATCTTTGTTAATAAACACAATGGTAAACCCCAGAGGTTAGTGAAAATAATAAAGCACACTAGAAGAGAAGAGAAGCTTACACACGAGATTTATCCTGGTTCACTCTTATCAACCAAGAGCTACGTCCAAATTCCTTCAACCGTAGGATTTTCCAACTAATCTTTTTCACGATTACAAGTATTATGCACCTCTTCGTGTAACAAGTATTTTCAACCTCTTCAGTTCTATCTCACAAGTATTCTTTTACACACAAATTCTCTTCAAAGCTTACAAGGCTTAAGATGAATAATTGAAAGTAGATGAAAGCTTGAGTTTGAAACTCACTGACAAATGAGAATAGACAATGGAAATCTCAAGGCTTTTTCTTTTTACACGTATATGGAAATCCAAAAGGAAATAAAGCTTTTTAGACTTTGTAGGATGCTTCGGCAAAGATCTCTCTGTTTCTTCAAGTGCTGCTTCTTCTCTTTATAAGTAAGAACAAATTGAGCAGACTTCATGGGCTAGATCGTCCAACGGAAATATTTATTACCGTTCTGAGTAGCATTAAATGCATCTACTGGAAAAGTGCTGAACTTCTTCTGATGGTGACTTTTATTCTCTAAGATTTCCAATCAATGAAAACAAAAGTCCTGATTTGTCTAAGATTGCAGACGGTTTCTTATTTGCAGATCTTTGTAGTTGTTAGACAATGTCAGCAAAAGTGGCTTAGTTGACTTCTTCTGTCGCCGTGAGTCATCGAGTTCTTTTCTAGCATTTAATGAGGAACAGCTTCTTCATTTTTGAAATTTCACTTGGACGAGAGCTTGAGCTTGAACTTTGAAAGAGTGAGTTGAGTCCGAGCTTAAGGCATGTGATCGTATTGGACGAACTAATAAAAAGTAACAGTATATGCATACAAGTATTGGACGCACCAATAGTAAAAGTATATAATACATTTATTGGACCCATAAAGAGTTATCTTTAAGCATAGAGCAGAATGGACGCACATACAAGTAGCGATTTGTTAATACTAGTGTCGAAACACTTACTTGTTCAAACTAAATAAATATTTTTGTTATCCTCAAAACTTAACAGGGAAAGCTTATAGCTTTTAAGAATTTAGTACTTAAACCTTTTTATAAGAATTTGGTTTCAACAATCTCCCCCTTTTTGATGATGACAAAAACTATTAATTTGGTTGAACACAGATTCTTTTTTAAAACAAAATTGCTCCCCCTAAGAAAAACATTTCTAAGGGATGGACTCCAAGTCTGTTGGACGCAGAGTCGATTGGACGTAGTACACGAAATTTATTTTTACGAAACAAGTTTCAAGAGCAAGTAAAATATCTTTGTATCAAAGTTTAGTTCTTGAGAAAAGAGTTTAACAGAGACAATACTTTTGAAAAGAAATAAACCATGCCAAAATTTAGATCAGATCCTACACAGCAACACAGTGCATTTGCAGAGTATTCACAATTTCAATTAAAGCATTTATATAAAGGCAACAGAATAACCGAGACAAGGATAATGAAACAACCAGATGAGAGAAGAAAAAAAATCATAGTTTTATTAAAATAAATTTGTATGTAACAAATCAAATTCCCAATATTCTCCCCCTTTGTCATCAGACAAAAAGAAAGAAAAACATCACTGTCAAAAAAGATTTGGCTAAAAAAAATAAAATAAAATCAAGAGGAAGAAGGTGGAGGAGGAGGAGATGGCCCTTGTTGAAAAAGAGATTTGAGGAGGTCTTCAACTCTCTTGTACATTAAGTCCATTTGATTATTCACGTAGGCCTGAAAAGCTGGGGGCACTTGGGTGAGAATGTCAGCAGAAGGTTGTGGTTCCACAATAGCTAGCTCGGTGGTGGAAGCGGGAGGGGTCACATCCATTTCTTTGCCGCACAAGACTCAACTTCGTCTTCAGACAGAGGAAGGTCAACATCCCAAGGAAGAGAAGTTCTCCGGTATCCAAACATTTGATCCCAGGGATAAGGCCTGCCTATGTTGTCAGACGGAGGTCCAGAGACATAGCTTGGACAAGAGAAGATTGTTGGCAATGGCGAGTTCAGAGGCAGTCCAAGAAGATCATCTACCATATAGATAGAACGAAAACACTGGAAGCTCTGACCAGGCACAGTTATGATATCTTCCTTATCTTCATCACTTAGTCCTGAAGAAGATGCTTGTTGCTCACACTCCCAAATGTGCTTTTCCTAGAAAGTCTTAGCCTCGTTCTCCTCAGCTTCTCCTTTATTCGAAACTTGCCACAAGAATTCAACATCAACATCAGGGGAACGTAAGCTCCCAAAATTTGGCTTAAAGAGGATGGGCTTGGGAAAGGTGGCTTGGCTTCTGTACTTTTTCAAGTCTTTGTTTTTATTTAAATCCACCATTGGCAACCTTGGACAAACCCGATCCATTGAATCTTGATGGCAGTTGTAGAGGAGATGATCAGTGAAGGGGGTACAAATCTCAAATTCTTTAACAGAAGACTCCCCTTAATGACACTGACAAGGATGGTGTCATAAGGACTCGCAAACTGTCCCATTTCTTCCAGGGTGACAGGTTTGAAGAAGAGGTCACTAGGGAAGATGTGAACTTTTGTTGAGTAACCATCACAGCACCGGGAGCGTCTTGCTGTGAGTGAGAGAGAAGAGTCCTTGGATTCCCAAAGAGGGATAATGTGAGGGGAAACCCCCACAGAGAAACGGTTAAGATAGGAGGAGTTGTAGAAGGTCTTTTGAGAGGGGGAAGGTGAAGGAGATTGGGAAGGTAAGATGTGAGTTTGAGAAGAAAAAGGTTCAGTGTTTAAGGGAGAGGAAGTTATTTGAGAGGTTGGGAAGGAAGTTTGTGGTTCTGGTTGAGAAGAGGGTAAAATGGAGGAAGAGGGAATGGTAGGTAGAGGTTCCTTAGGAATGGACGCAAGCTTGGAAGAGGATTTCCTTGTGATGGGTAGCTTCGTCCGGGTTCCTTTTGGGATGCTCGCAATGGACGCAACCTTCATCCTTTTAGCGATGGGTTGGTCATCTTCAGAGTCATCGTCCATTATGAGTCTCCGCTTGGGAATGGCTTGGACGGATGGTGATTTCTTCTTTGGACTCTCAGCCTTTGAAAGAATAAGAGGCTCTTTCGTCCGTAAAATCTTGGACGCTTTGAAGTTTCATCCTTAGAAGATTGCTTCGTCCAAAGATTTGTTGCTCTTGGATCCGTCCAAAGATCCTCTTCTTCTCTTCAACATCTTTAGTCTCATGGGGACTAAAGATACCTTGATCTCTGAAGATCTTGGTTAAGAGAACACCATAGGAGATGGTGGTCTTCTTCCCTTTTCCTTGTACACTTCTCTTGAAGTTCTTAAAAAGCAAAGAAGGGAGATTGACCTGTTGACACAGCATCAGATGACACAGGCAGAAGGCATGAACTATAGAGATTGAGTCTTTGGACCCTGCCTTGTGGAGTATTGCCTTGTTTAGAAGTTGATGCAAAACTCTTGCCTTGTCATTCATCTTGGAAGCAGTTATCTTCCCCGTGGATGACTCCTTTAGTAAGGTGTCAAGAACGAGATCGCTTCCCAAATGCTTTTTCCCAATCGTAAGTGATGGTGGCTCCTTCCAACCAACATTGGGTGGCGTTGGAGATGGTTACCTCTGAAACCACAACGGGTTTTCCCAAAACACATCCCACGACCTCTGCAGGCATACACGGATGCGTCTTTCCGCAACATTTTCACCAATTAGGATAAATCTCCACCGGTTCTCAAGTAACTATCCCAACCAAGACCGACGAGACATTCTTTGATATCTATTCCACATTCTGCTAAAATTGAAGTTTGGAACGAGTATTCAACTGATACCTCGGCTCTTTCAACATCAAGGGTCTTTCCTCCAGCCATTTCTTAGGGTTAAGGAAATTTGAAAGAGAGAGAGAAATTTGCTAAGGTTCTTTTTGCAACTGTTTTCTTTCAAGGTTTGAAGGCGTAAAAATTTGATCTTGTAAAGAAGGAAAATATTTATAGAAGAAGGTAGGTTTTTACACTGAAAGGTTTCTTGAGGGAAAACGAATCGTTTTTTTTTTTTAAAAAAAAAAAACAAACACAATAAATGTGTATTAAAAGCAACTGTCACGTCCGCAGTAAAAAGTTACTTTCGTGACCTTTCAAAAACTGACTCAGCGTGGGAAATTTGAAAAGTTTCAAACAAGATAATGCAAATGATTTATGTCTTATCAAGAAATTTACCACACCATTTATCAAGTACAAAGCATTTTGGACGCAGATCTTCAATGGACGCAAGAAATATTAATTCTTTACAAAATGCATACTTAGATGTTTTCGAATAAGAGTGAATCTATCCTCTGAGAGGGGTTTTGTGAAAATATCTGCCCATTGATGATCTGTATCCACATATTGAATATCAAACACACCTTTCTGAATATAGTCTCTTATAAAGTGATGTTTGATTTCAATGTGTTTTGCCCTTGAGTGTAGTATGGGATTTTTTGATAAGTTAATTGCAGCAGTATTATCACATAGTAAAGGAATCTTACTTTCAAAGATGTTGTAGTCTTCTAATTGATGTTTGATCCAGAGTAGTTGAGAGCAACAATTGGGCAGAGATATATTCAAATTTCACCGTTGATAGAGCAATTGTGCTTTGTCTCTTCTTTGGACCATGATACTAGATTTCCTCCAATGAAGTGACATCCTCCACTTGTACTTTTCCTTTCGATTCTATCTCCAAAGATAGTCAAGATCACAAAAACCAACTAATACTGTACTCATGAGATTTCTTAAATACCAAGCCAGATTAGTAGTTCCTTTCAAGTATCTGAATATTCTTTTACAGAATTAAGTGTGACTCTCTAGGATCAGATTGAAAACGTGCACAAAGACATACACTAAACATTATATCAGGTCTAGACGCAGTGAGATATAAGAGTGATCCGATCATACCTCTGTATACCTTTTCGTCCACCTTTTTATCCTTATCATCCAATCTTAGTGTGGACGATGGATGCATTGGTGTGCTCATTGTTTTGCAATCGTCCAATTTGAATTTCTTCAGAAGTTCATTTGTATATTTTGTCTGATGAATGTAGATTTCGTCCAATGTTTGCTTCACTTGCAAACCGGAAAGAATTTTAATTCTCCCATTAAGCTCATTTCAATTCCTTCGCATCGATTGGAAAAATCCTTGCAGAGAGATTCATCAGTAGCTCCAAAGATAATATCATCAACATAAATTTGAACTAAAATGAATTTCGAGTTTTTGTCTTTTCGAAAAAGAATAGTGTCAACTTTTCCTCTAGAAAAACCGCTTTCAATTAAAAAGGTGCTTAACCTTTCATACCAGGCTCGAGGAGCTTGTTTTAAACCGTACAAGGCCTTTTTCAATTTGAAAACATGCTCAAGGAAATTTTCATCCTCGAAACCAGGTGGTTGTTTAACGAAAACTTCTTCATTGATTATACCATTTAGAAATGCACTTTTTACGTCCATTTGATATAGTCTCATGCTATGATGAGCAAAGCAAATGAAAGTAAAATGCGTATGGCTTCTAGTCTAGCTACAGGAGCAAAAGTTTCGCGAAATCAATACCTTCTTGTTGTGAGTAACCTTGGGCTACCAACCTTGCTTTGTTTCTCACAACCTTACCATCTTCGTCCAGTTTGTTTTTGAATATCCATTTTGTGCCGATGATGGACTTGTCTTTAGGCTTTTGAACCAGCGTCCAAACATCATTTCTTTTAAATTGATTTAGCTCTTCTTGCATGGCTAAGATCCATCCTTCGTCCTTCAGTGCTTCTTCTATTTTTCTTGGTTCCATTTCAGAGATGAAGGCTACATTTGAGTATTCTCTGAAGGTAGATCTTGTACGTACTTTATCATCTGGATTACCAATGATTTGGTGTTCTGGATGATAAGTTTTGAAATGCCAGCTTCTTTGACCATCAGTTGTTTCTTCTTTTCTTTCATCGTCCAATGCTTCTTTGTTTTGGGTTGCTGATCCTTCTCCTTTGTCTTTTAAGTTTAACTCTGCAAAGGACTCATCTAGCTCTGACAAGTCATTGTCAGGCTTTTTGTCATTGAATTTAACATGAACAATTTCTTCAACAGTTAGAGAGCGAGAGTTATATACTCTATATGCTTTAGATGTTTCTGAGTATCCTAAGAAAATACCAGAGTCAACTTTAGCATCAAACTTTCCTAAAGAATCCTTAGTATTCAAAATAAAACATTGACAGCCAAAAGAATGAAAGTAAGAGATGTTAGGTTTTCGTCCTTTCCACAATTCATACGGAGTCTTGTTTAAAATATGTCTAATATATATTCTGTTTTGAATATAACACGCAGTGTTAACAGCTTCAGCCCAGAAGTGTTTGGAGATTGAGTTGTCATTGAGCATTGTTCTAGCCATCTCTTGAAGAGATCTATTTTTTCTTTCTACCACACCATTTTGTTGTGGTGTTCTTAGGGCAGAGAAGTTGTGATGAATACCGTTTTCTTCACAGAACAATTGGAAGCTCTCATTCTCAAATTCTCCTCCATGATCACTTCGGATTGAGTTGATACACATTCCTTTTTCATTTTGAATTCTTTTACAGAAAATAGAAAAGACTTTGAAAGACTCATCCTTGTGAGCTAGAAACATAACCCATGTCCATCTAGTATAGTCATCTACTATGACCAATCCATATTTCTTTCCATTTAGTGAAGAAGTTCTTGTAGGACCAAATAAATCAAGATGTAACAATTCTAGTGGTCTAGAGGTGGAGACGATGTTTTTGGACTCAAAAGAATTTTTGATTTGTTTCCCCTTTTGACAAGCTTCACAAAGAACATCTGATTTGTACACAAGCTTTGGTAGTCCTCTTACGAGGTTATGCTTATTTAGTTTAGAGATTAATCTCAAACTTGCATGACCAAGCTTCTTGTGCCATATCCACTGTTCTCCTTTTATGGAAACTAGACATGATACATTTTGATCTGAAAGATCCTCCAAGTCAATTTTATAAAGATTGTTTTGCCTTTTAGCAATGAAGAGTATGGATCCGTCAGAGTTTTTAACTATACATTCACTTTGATTGAATGAAACATTAGATCCACTATCACATAATTGACTAATGCTAAGCAGATTATGTTTCAATCCTTCAACTAGAAAAACATTATCGATAGAGGGAAAAGGATGCTTACCAATCTTACCTATTCCAACTATTTTACCTTTCTGGTTTCCTCCAAACGTGACGGAGCCTCCTGAATTAGTTTTGATGTCTTGGAACATAGACCTTTCTCCCGTCATGTGCCGTGAGCAACCACTGTCCAGGTACCATGACAGGTGTCTTTTTCTTGTTGCTAAGCACATCTGCAAGAGGAATTATCATATCCTTAGGTACCTATATCTTTTTGGGTCCTTTTTGGTTAGCTCTTGGAGATCCATAATATTTTGACCTTTTATTAAAAAGATCTATTGAGGAAGGGTAAACGTTCTTTTTACAAACATTCTTAATGAATTTAGGTTGAGTAGTAGTTTTTTGAAAAAACTGTTTATCAGTATCTTGATATCCCAATCCAGATTTGTCACGAGGGTCTCTGGAATATTTGAGTAAAATGTTTAGGTTGTTGGTGCTTTTACAAATTTACCGAGGTCCTCCGTTAACTCTTTTACCTCATTATGAAGTTTATCAACTTCATCTCAAGTGTTGGACTCGAAGATGTTTTTAAAAGAGCATTTTCAGTTTTTAATTTTTCACAATAAATTTCAAGTTCTTGTTTTTCTGAAAACATTTTTCCATATTCTCTAGTTAATTTTGAAAACTTTCTTTTCAAGGATTTATATTCAACCGCTAAAATGGATGAATTATTTAACAACTCATCAAATGCATTCTGAAGATCAAGATCACAGTTTGTTACCTCATCTTCTTCTTCTTCTGACACGGTGTTAGTCATGAGACATAGATTTGCTTCTTCTTCTGCTTCTTCTTCATCATCAGTAGTTGAAAGATCAAGATCTTCCCAGGTGGCCATTAATCCTCTTTTCTTCTTTGGAAAGAATCTCCTTTTCTCTTTCTCCTTGTTTAGTGAAGGGCATTCCGCTTTAATGTGTCCGGGCTTCTTGCATTCATAGCATATGATTGGACTCTTGTCTTTTGTTTATGTTCTGTCCTTTAGTGACCTTCGTCCAAAGTGCTTTCTCCGCATACCTCCTTTCTTTTTCCACATTGCTTGTATCTTTCTAGAGATGAAAGATAACTCGTCATTATCAGATATATCATCTTCAGATGACTCGGCCTCGTCTGATGATTTTTCAGCTTTAAGTGCTTTGGGCCCTTGCTTGCCTTTATGAGCTTTAAGGGCAATTGATTTCCCTTTTCTTGAGCTTTCCTCTTCTTGAAGTTCCAGCTCATGAACTTTAAGAGAACCCAAGAGTTCCTCCATTGTAAGAGAAGCTAGATTCTTTGCTTCCTGTATGGCAGTAACCTTAGGTCTCCACTGTCTGGAAAGACTTCTTAGGATTTTTCTGATATGATCTTGATTATCATAGTTCTTTCCCAGAGATCTCAAGCCATTGATTATTGTTTGGAATCGTCCAAACATTTGATCAATGTTTTCATGCTCTCCCATTTTGAAGAGCTCATACTGGTGAACCAGCATGCTTATCTTTGATTCTTTGACTTGAGATGAGCATTCATGTGCTAAGGCCAGAGTATCCCATATCTCTTTAGGCATTTTCACAAACTATGGACTTTATCGTGCTCTGATCTGGTGATGGCACACATAAGATAATGTTTGGCTTTTGAGTTAAGCTGATGTCTGGTTCGTTGTCCTTCCGTCCATTGTGGTCGAGGAGATCTGTCCTTCAAGGTTGGTGGGTGTTTGATATCCATTTTGAACTAGGTCCCAAATGTCCATATTTTGGGCATCAAAAAGGCAATCATTCTCTTCTTCCGATAATCATAGTCGTTTCCATTGAATAGAGGTGGTCTGCTCACCGCTTGTCCTTCGTTCTCCATTAAAGGGTGTAATCGGATCTTTTTCCTCTGCACTGTTAGATGCTCAACCCAAGAGGCTGAGCTCTGATACCAATTGAAATAACCAAGTGAAACACAAGAAGGGGGGTTGAATTGTGTTTCTTAACCCTTTTTTGATTAATAAAAGGATTTTCCTTTTCAATAGAAAATAGAACACAACGAAGGATAAAGTTTAACAAGCAAAGAGCTTAGGACCAACACCACTTAGTCCTATTGGACTCTAAGGATTTTGAAAAGACTTTTAATAAAATGGTTAACACGTTCTAAAACCAAATAAAAAGATCTTTGTTAATAAACACAATGGTAAACCCCAGAGGTTAGTGAAAATAATAAAGCACACTAGAAGAGAAGAGAAGCTTACACACGAGATTTATCCTGGTTCACTCTTATCAACCAAGAGCTACGTCCAGTCCCTTCAACCAGAAGGATTTTCCAACTAATCTTTTTCACGATTACAAGTATTATGCACCTCTTCAGGTAACAAGTATTTTCAACCTCTTCAGGTTCTATCTCACAAGTATTCTTTTACACACAGCCTCTTCAGGCTTACAAGGCTTAAGATGAATAATTGAAAGTACATGAAAGCTTGAGTTTGAAACTCACTGACAAATGAGAATAGACAATGGAAATCTCAAGGCTTTTTCTTTTTACACGTATATGGAAATCCAAAAGGAAATAAAGCTTTTTAGACTTTGTAGGATGCTTCGGCAAAGATCTCTCTGTTTCTTCAAGTGCTGCTTCTTCTCTTTATAAGTAAGAACAAATTGAGCAGACTTCATGGGCTAGATCGTCCAACGGAAATATTTATTACCGTTCTGAGTAGCATTAAATGCATCTACTGGAAAAGTGCTGAACTTCTTCTGATGGTGACTTTTATTCTCCTCGAGATTTCCAATCAATGAAAACAAAAGTCCCGATTTGTCTAAGATTGCAGACGGTTTCTTATTTGCGGATCTTTGTAGTTGTTAGACAATGTCAAGAAAAAGTGGCTTAGTTGACTTCTTCTCGTCGCCGTGAGTCAGTCGCGTAGTTCTTTTCTAGCATTTAATGAGGAACAGTTCTTCATTTTTGAAATTTCACTTGACGAGAGCTTGAGCTTGAACTTTGAAAGAGTGAGTTGAGTCCGAGCTTTGTGCGCATGTGATCGTATTGGACGAACTAATAAAAAGTAACAGTATATGCATACAAGTATTGGACGCACCAATAGTAAAAGTATATAATACATTTATTGGACCCATAAAGAGTTATCTTTAAGCATAGAGCAGAATGGACGCACATACAAGTAGCGATTTGTTAATACTAGTGTCGAAACACTTACTTGTTCAAACTAAATAAATATTTTTGTTATCCTCAAAACTTAACAGGGAAAGCTTATAGCTTTTAAGAATTTAGTACTTAAACCTTTTTATAAGAATTTGGTTTCAACAGACTCATCTTCTGATAGGATGACTGCCTCAAGGATACATGACAAGACAAGGGTGCTACATCAATTGCTGAACAAAGTGGTGCTTCACAAGGCTGGGTCCAAGGACTCTATCTTGAGTGTGCATGCCTTCTATCTCTGTCATTTGATGATGTGTCAACAAATTAATCTTTTATCCTTACTATTCAAGAACTTCAAACGAAGTGTGCAAGAGAAAGGAAAGAAAACTACCATCTCATATGGTGTTCTCTTAACCAAGCTCTTCAAGGAGCAAGGTATTTTTCGTCCATATGAAGCCTTGGACGAGGAAGAGAAGCAGAAGTTGTTTGGACAAATCCAAATGCAACAAGTCTTTGGACGGAGTAATCTAATAAAGATGAGACTCCAAACCTTCCAAGACTTTATTGAACGAAAGGAGAGTCCAAAGCCTTCTTTTACTAAAGTTGAGCGTCCACAGAAGCAGAAGCCACCATCCACTCCTACTTCAACTAAAAGACAAAGACGCTTAGTGTTGGACGATGACTCTGAAGATGACCAACCCATTGCCAAGAGAATACGGGTTGCGTCCACTGTTATAGTTCCCAAAACAAGGTCCAAGACAGGTGCAAAGAAGAGGCCCTTTTAGAGAATCTCTATAACACTTTCTCTTGCACCTCCTACCTCACCCCTTCCTACTAAACCACAAACACAACAATCTCAAACACAAGCATCTCCTCTTTTTACTCAACCACAAAAACCTTCTTCTACACCCTTTACTCATACACGTTTTTCATCACCTTCACGTACCTCACCACACTTTACACCTCCTCTTCCCTTTTCACCTTTACTGAACATCCCCCTATTTCTTCATAACCTTTTCCAACCACTATGATTCGAGACTAGAGGTTCTGCACTTTCACCCTTGGAGTAACACCACATAAAGTTGAACGTTGGGAGCTCAAGCACCCAAGTCTTTCAATGGTCCAAATGCGTGCTCGCGATTTTGATGGGTTTTCTCACTAGATACACATCTTCTCAGAGCAACTGAAGTTCAGATCTTTGACCCTTGAAGAACTAGTTCTCTTTGCACAAGCTTTCGACACCATGTTTGTTGGTGTTCTCAAAACTGGTGCAACAATGAAAGACCTTCGTTTCGTGCCTCCTTCTATGCTCATCACGTCTGCCATCTCCATCAAGATTCAACCTGATAGAGTTTGTCTAAGATTACCAATGGTGGACCCTAATAAGGACAATGAACCCAAAAAGTTCAGGAGTCAAGCTTCTCGGTCGTTATCCACTAGATTTGATCCTGACTTTGGACAGAAACCTGCACCTAAAGTTGACTTGGACGTTCTAAATCAGTTGTCACAGTTTGGAGAAGCCAGAGATGGTGAAGCCCAAGAACTACTGGGGAAAGCTTTATATGGCAGTGTGAATCGCAAGCCTCAACCTCTAGACTCTGCAATGAAGAAAAGTTAGAAATAGTTACAGTCACAGGACGAAGTTTTCAGTGTTTCAGTCCCTATTATAGAGTGGATGACATCTTTGGAATGCCATTGAAGAACCCTGAGGACTCTATCTTCTTCTCTGGAAACTATTTCACAGGATCTCCTTATGATGATCTTGGTAAACATTATCCTTGGGAAATAGTATTCTCATATAAAAAATATCCTCTTCCATGGGATCCTGACATGTGATTTGGAGATTAAGCTCACACTGATCACTTCAAGGTTCAAGCAATAGAAGAAGTCCAAGTAGAGGAACCTGTTCCTCTATCTGTAGTCCCCCATACTGAACTATCTACAGCATTTCAATTTACAGCCGCGAAAGCATCAGCTGAGAGTGCCCATCAACCTGCACCTGTGTATGATGTTCATCCTGATGTTCACCGTCTAATCAGAGATGAAATGCAAGGTGTCTACAAGCAAATTGAAGGCCTCCTCAAACTCTACTTCCCTGCAAGTAAAGTGGGTCTGTTGTCACTGGAATATGAGCAGTGTGCACATATTGGACCATATCGTTGTCTATAGTCCTCATTTTGAGCTGACACCAGTGCCATTAGAAAGATAACACACATATCTCTAATTTCACTGAAGAACATTTAGTCAATGGATGTCGTTTTAGGTATGATTATGAAGTTGCAAGTTGGTTTGAATTTGGTAACACGTTCTACCAACGTGACTTGAGGTAGGTGCAGTGTTTTTAGAATATCTAGAATTGTAAAAGTCCTTTTCGTATCAAACTAATGCCAAAATTTCAAGGAGACAATTGTCTACAACTGTCATGAAGACCTCCAAGCCATAATACATCATTTAGGGCATGAAAGTCAAGCTGGAGGTTGGAGAAGAGTTGCTGACTAGAAGCCACCAACCATGCACTAACCCACCAACCATGCATCAAGCTACCATATTTGAAAATTTCCCTGTTTTTACAGCTTGTATTTATATTATTTTCAATTACAAATTGGCTTCTAGGATTAGTATAAATAAAGCCAATATCTTTGTATTATACATCATTTAATTTGAAGTAAGTTTGAGTATTTAAAAGAGTTCTATCTTCCTCTTCTTCTCCCTTCTCTTTAGAATTTCATTTCTGTTCTTTATTTTATGAGTTCTTCCTTCCCATCCATGGAAAGCTAGGCTCTTATAATCAATCCAAGGGATTAATCGTCTTGATGTTTAATTTGGAGATCTTGTTTTGCTTGTTCAAATTACTTAATTGTTATTCAAGTTTCTTTTCTTCCTCTTTTGATTTTGATCTATATTGAATTGCTTAATTTAATTTAGATGTTGATGTGATAATAGCTTTATTATCATGTATTCAAAGAGGATCACAAAGACTAAACAATTTATTAAAGCTTTTTGATGGATTGTTTAGCTTAGTTAAATTCTTGATCTTAAGTTAATCTATGTTTGGATGGTGCTTACTTTATCTAACCTTGGTTAATTAAATCCTAGATGCTTATCTAGTAGAGGATTCTTGGATCATGTTGAGGCTTCTTGATGTGATCTAAGGCCATGAACATGGTTAGCAATTAAGTGAATTCCTTGTGATCAATGACGGATTAAACTCAAGATAGGTAAATTTCCTTGGATTGGTTGCTTCTTTAGATTTGTTTACAACTTTAAGTCTCATACTTTTGTCAATCTTGTTAATCAACAATAAAACCCCCCATTTCTAATTATCTTGATCTAATTGAATCTTTGTTTTTGGATTCTTGAGAGACGATTCGGTTCATTCTCTATGCTACAAATCAGTTTGTGAACCGGTACATTTTATTTATTTGACGAGTTTCGGCAAACTCGTGTGAAATTTGGTGTCGTTGCCGGGGATCCAAGTCAACTATTTGATCATTTCAAGACCCCATCTAACTCTAACAATTGTGTTTGTTTTGTTTTTTAAGCTTTTTTAAGTGGAATTCAACTGAAATTGGGTAAAGGGCATCATGTTAAGAATTTTGGTTTGGTAAAATATCTCTGATTTACTTGAAATTTAGTAGAATAATGGAAAAAAGATATTTTGAGAAAGACTCACTATTAATAGTGAGGTCACCCTTATTTTAGTCAAATTCCATCGTTTAGACCACTTTTTCAATTTTTTAAGATGTTTTATTATTCTGTTGGATAGTATTTTTGTGTAGATTTCACCCTGTGGTGGTCCCATAGTTTTTAAAATTCATTTGATACTGTTTTTATCTTTATTGTAGATTTTTTTGGAGTATTTTGTTTTAGGAATTTTTAGTGTTTTAGTTGTTATTGCTTTTCTATACCTTCCTATGAGCTGCATGCTATATGACTAAGTTTGATCTTGGTACCTTGCATTCATTTGATCATGAAATTGATATAACCTTTCATACATTTTTAGAATTCATAGGACTGGTAGTAGCATTAATAGAATCACTTCTGGAATTGCACTTGAACTTGGCATTGCACCTTATCTTGTTGACTCTGTTAATCCTGTCGAGTCTATTTTTGTTAGTGCTTCAGTGTCTGATACTGAGTTTGCTGATTTTACTATGGATGAAAATAATAATAGGACCATTAAGGAATTGGCTGCACCTGATGTGAATTATCAACCTTTGTGCATTCAATATCCTGAACTTAATGTTGATTTTGAGTTGAAATCTGGATTGATACACTTGCTGCCCAAGTTTCATGGTCTTGCAGGTGAAGATCCACATAAGCATTTGAAGGAGTTCCATGTTGTCTGCTCCACCATGAAACCTCATGTAATAGCTGAAGATCACATTAAGCTGAGGGCCTTTCCTTCCTCCTTGGATGGTGCTACTAAGGATTGATTGTATTACTACCAACCTACTGCCATCACTTCTTGAAATGACATGAAAAGACTGTTTCTGGAGAAGTTCTTTCCTGCATCAAGAACTGCTGCAATAAGGAAAGATATTTGTGGCATAAGGCAACTCAGTGGTGAGACTCTCCATGAGTATTGGGAGAGATTCAAGAAATTGTGCTCGAGTTGCCCGCACCATCAAATTAGTGATCAACTGCTAATCCAACCCTTCTATGAAGGGTTGATGTCAATGGAAATGAGTATGATTGATGCTGCAAGTGGTGGAGCATTGGTAGATAAAACTCCAGCTGCTGCCAGAGACTTAATTGCAAACATAACAGCAAATTCTCAGCAATTTGGTACTCGAATGGGGTGCTGCAACCAGAGTAGTCAATGAAGTTATACCTCTTCACATGCTATCAACAAAGGATGGAACATAGATTAGATGAGCTCACTTCTTTGGTCAGACAGATGGCAATGGGACAACACTATCACCTGTGCAAACCCCTGCAAGAGTTTATAGTATATGCTCTAACTCATCCCATCCCACAGATTCGTACCCCACATTGCAAGATGACAGTTCTGCCTTTCCAGACCAATCTGTTGCTGCAGAAGGAATTTTTCCTTGTAAACCTCAATTTCAGCAGCAGCAGAGATATGACCCATTCTCCAACACCTATAACCCTGGTTGGAGGGATCATCCAAATCGAAGATATGGCAATGTCACTACCCAATAGCCAAATCAGTATAGGTAGCCTTTCCAACAGCAACCAATGAGGCAGCAACAATTTCAATCTCATGCTGGAACTAGTAGGCCATTTCAATCAAATATGCAGTAACAACCAATTATGCAGTAGCAGCAGCAAGCAAATGCAACACCAAAGTCTGAGGCTTCATTAGAGGCTATGATGAAGCAACTTGTTACCAACAATCTCCAATTCCAACAAAGGACTGATGCCACAATTCAAAATTTGGAGACACAAATTGGTTAATTAGCTCAAGGCAATAATCAACTTCCTACACAAACAATTCCTAATCCAAAAGGGAATGTCAGTGCTATTACTTTGAGGTTTGGGAAATCCTTATAAGTTGAGCAGCTGCGATTCGAATTCCGTAGATTTTACAAATTCAGCAGCAGCAACAGATTTAGCAGTAGATGTGTCCAATTTTGCAGATAAGCAGAAAATAGATTCTGCACATAAACCACATTCTGCAGCAGAAAAATCAGATTCTGCAGATTCTATACCACTTGTGCAACAGAAGAACAATTGTGCAATGCCACTTCTTTTCCCACATAGAGCAGTCCAATTTAGAAGAGGAGATGATGCTGAGAAAGATAAAGAGCTTCTGGAGACCTTTCGGAAGGTGGAGGTGAACATCCCATTGTTGGATGCGATTAAGCAAATTCCTAAGTATTCCAAGTTTCTGAAGGAAATCTACACACACAAGAGGCAGCTGAAAGACAATGAGAGAATTAGCATGAGCCGGAACATCTCAGCCCTCATACAACCTATGCCACAGAAATGCAAAGATCTAGGGACTTTTACCATTCCATGCATAATAGGCAATTCGAAATTTGAAAATGCCATGCTAAACTTAGGTGCTTCAATTAATATTATGCATATGTCTATATTTAACTCTCTTGGACTTGGACCTTTGCATGCCACAAGTGCAGTGATTTAGTTGGCAAATAGGAGCAATGCCTATTCAGCCGGACTAATTGAGGATGTGCTAGTGCGAGTGGGTGAATTGATATTCCCTGTGGACTTCTACATTCTGGAAATGGAGAGGAATCACCAACCACTAGGGCTCCACTCATTTTAGGGAGACCTTTCCTTAAGACAGCTCGGACGAAGATTGACGTGCATGCAAGAACTCTTTCCATGGAGTTTGGTGACTCCATTGTGCAGTTTAACATCTTTGATGCTGTGAAGCATCCCATGGAGGAGCATTGACAAGAGGTTGTCGAGACCTATCAAATAAAATAACCGGTTCACAAACTAATTTGTAGTATAGAGAATGAACCGAATCGTCTCTCAAGGATCCAAAAACAAAGATTTAATTAGATCAAGATAATTAGGAAAGGGGGGGTTTTGTTGTTGATTAACGAGATTAATAAAAGTAGGAGATTCAAAGTTGTAAATAAATCTAAAGAAACAACCAATCCAAGAGAATTTACCGATCTTGAGTTTAACTCATCATTGATCACAAGGAATTCACTTAATTGCTAACCATGTTCTTGGCCTTAGATCACATCAAGAAGCCCTAACATGATCCAAGAATTCTTTACTAGATAAGCATCTAGGATTTGATTAACCAATGTTAGATAAAGTAAGCACCATCCAACATAGATTAACTTAAGATCTAGAATTTAACCAAGCTAAACAATCTATCAAAAAGCTTTAATATATTGTTTAATCTTTATGATCCTCTTTGAATACATGATAATAAAGCTATTACCACATCAATATCTAAATCAAATTAAGCAATTTAATCTAGATAAAAATCAAAAGAGGAAGAAGAGAAACTTGAATAACAATTAAGCAATATGAACAAGCAAAACAAGATCTCCAAATTAAACAACAAGATGGCTAATCCCTTGGATTGATTATGAGAGCCTAGCCTTCCATGGATGGGAAGGAAGAACTCAGAATTTAAAGAACAAAAACGAAATTGCAAAGAGAATGGAGAAGAAGAGAAAGAAAACTCTCACAAATACTTAAACTTTCTTGAAACTTACTTCTAAATTGAATGTCTCTAATACAAAGAGGTTGGGTCTATTTATACTAATCCTAGAAGCCAATTTGTACATGTACATAATCTGAATACAAGCTATAAGAATCTGAAATTTGTCAAAAATGGAAGCTTGATGCATGGTTGGTGGGTTGGTGCATGGTAGGTGGGTTGGTGTATGGTTGGTGGCTTTTAGTCAACAACTCTTATCCGACTTCTGGCTTCAAATTCATCACCTAGACGGTGCATTTTGGCTTGGATGTCTTCATCAAAGTTGTAGCCAGTTGTCTCCTTGAAAATCTCCAATTTGAATCATGTCATTTGGACTTTTAGAACTCCAGAAATGCCAAAAACACTTCACCTACCTCAAGTTAGGTTGGAAGAACGTGTTTCCAAATTCAGACCAACTTGTAGCTTCTGAAGCATGCCTAAAACGACATCTATTGACAAAATGGTCTTCATTGAAGTTGGAGATATGGGTCTTATCTTTCAAGTGACCAAGTTTCAGCCCAAGAGGAGGCCTATAACCCACTATATAGTCCAATATGTGCATACTGCCCAGATGGTTCCGTGACAGCAAACCCACTCTGCATTGCAGGGATATTTTGGACCCTTAGCATTCCGATCCAGCTCTTGAGTTCTTCATGAAACTTGTAGAGCATTGTCATAGGTTTCCAAAGACACCAAGATCACCTCAATTGGATCACCGAGTCCCAAGTTATGACCTAACCAAGGAAGAAAGGTCAAAATGCATCAAAATCCGAAAATTATTCAATATTTGCATTAAAGCCCAATGAAGCCCAACAACATTAAACTCATCTAAAGTACTAATATTGGGCACAATAAACATCTAATAATGCCTAATACAAAGCTAACATAAGTGTCTCAAATTGATTGATCAAATTCCCCCACACTTAAGCTTTTGTACTCCTGGGCAAAACACATAACAACGAAACTAAAGAAAAACAAGAAACATCATATTATTAAACTAAAAACATAAAAACTGATTGTACCTAATCTAATCCACTTCCGTAGGAAAACACGATGGCACTTAGCATGTGCCACAAGCCTTTAAACCCCTAGGTGTCCCTAGTGGACGAGTTATAGTCTCGTGAGGGTTTACCAGGATGATACCCACAAACATGTAATATTTTATTTAATCAATTCAACTAATTTTTAAATACAAGCATTGTATCAAATATAAACCATAATTAATAAGTCAAGTATGCTTAACAAAGAATAGTTGAATCAAATCAATTGAGAATAAAGTATAGCATAATCATGCTTTAATCATAAATAGGCATGTTCAGATTGAGTAAAATTCTTCACAAGTGTCACTCAAATCACACAAGGTGTTTAGGTTAACTGTTTACGCTCAACTCAGTCAAATTATGAAAGTATTTTACCATAGGCTTGCATATACATCAATTCTCCACTACTTAGATCAAATAAATTGCAAAAATCAAGAGGTCTTTCAAAAAGGTTGTAATGGAACTTATAAGGTGAAGGAAGGGAACAATATAGATAATAGCGAGTTAAAACCAAAGAGAATAAAAGAGCATTGAGGAGTAATTCAAGTAGAAAGAATAATTTTTTTACCAAAAACCATAAAATGCTCATTCTCTTCACACATTCCTTCCTTTTTCTATTCTCTTTTTTTTTTCTTTTTTTTTTTTTTTTTTTTGTTTTGTTTTTTTTTTTAGTTTTTGTTTTTTTTTTCTTTTTTTTTTGTACCAAGCATTTCAGACAAGACACCAATTCCCCCACACTTAAATCATTGCAAGCAAAAGAACTCCTCCAATAAGAAAATCAATGCTCTCCCATTCCCTAAGGTAAGGTAAAACATGGTTTTTCACTCAAAGCTTGTAATGAGCTAAGAACAAAGAATAGGCAAATAGGTTTAGAGGGAGTTAATAATTGGATAAATGTAAGGTAGGTTTATTTGGCCAAAGCAGCTAAGTCAAGAAAAAATGCCTCTGTCATTTTCATGCAACATACAGACCAATGTAATCTCAAATCGATTCAATGCAAGTTCTAGAAAATAAATTCATAATTCACATCACTCATGAAAGAAAATAACCAAGTGTAAGTATCAAACTTGGAAAAGCCCAAAACTCACAAAGGTATGAAACATTCACTCAATTCAACCATGCCTTCTTCCTAATATCCACAATCATATACACATGTATATCATGAAAATGATTCCATCAGAACTGCTTTTGCATACTTTTATCATCAATTAAGCTCTCAGTTCAAGACATGCTTGTATCAAAATCAATTGAAAAGATCAAAATTGTGTGTGTGTGTGTGTGTGTGTGTTTTTTTTTTTAATATATATACAAGAACAAAGATGATTTAAGACCTATTATGAAATGCAAGTTAAGATGCGTCTCAAGAGCAAAACTACTCCTTACTCTGCCATCATACATCTAAAAAATTAGTAACAATAAAGATTAGCTTTTTTTTTTTTTTTACTTAAACTCAGTAGTGATCAATCATGGTAGAGGGCATCCTGCAGTTGAACTTCCTCCATGAGGTTCTCTTGAGCTCCTTCATAAAAAATTTTGAGGCGGTGACCATTAACTTTGAACACTTTGTTGGTGGCTTCACTCTTAATTTCCACTGCACCATGAGGAAAAATGTTAGTGACAACAAACGGACCGTCCCACCTAGACCTTAATTTACCAGGCATCAACTTAAGGCGAGAATTAAACAAGAGAACTTTTTGCCCAACTGAAAACTCCTTCCGAAGAATAAACTTATCATGGAAGGCTTTGGTCTTTTCTTTGTAGAGTCGGGAGCTCTCATAGGCATCTAGGCGGATCTCTTCCAATTCAGAATCGCAACTTCCGCTCTATGCCACTCCGCCAAATTCATGTTGCATTGCTTCACAGCCCAATATGCTTTGTGCTCAATTTCTATCGGCAAGTGGCATGCCTTACCATAGACTATCCGATATGGAGACATCCCGATTGGAGTTTTGTAAGCGGTCCCAGAAGCCCAAAGAGCATCCTCAAGCCTCATGCTCCAATCCTTCCGATTAGGTTGGACTGCTTTTTTCAAGTATGCGCTTGATCTCTCTATTGGAGACCTCGGCTTGACCATTAGTCCTGGGATGGTAAGGTGTAGAAACTTTATGCAACACGCCATATTTCCTCATCAATCCCTCCATGCTCCTAAGCATGTTAAATGGGTGCCTTGATCACCGATGATAGCTCTCGGGATTCCAAACCTACGTAAAATCAGATCTAACAAAATCCACAACAACTTTGGAATCATCATCCGAGTGGCTTTAGCCTCCACCCATTTTGATACATAGTCAAATAGCAAAATGTAAACATAACCAAAGGAAACAGAAAGGTCCCATGAAATCAATACCCCATACGTCAAAGATTTCACAATACAAGAGAGGTTGCTTTGGGGCATCTCATTCCTCATGAGAAATGTTCCCTGTTCTTCCTCATTAATCGTTCACAAGACTTACGTAACAAATATGCATCATGAAACAAGGTAGGCCAATATAAACCGAGTCTAAAACTTTCCTAGCCGTACGTTGAGGCCCAAAATGTCCACCACATGCAAATGCATGACAAAAGCTAAGAACAGTAATGAAACTCTTGATTAGGCACACATCGCCTAATAATTTGGTCACTACAAAATCGCCACGAGATATGGATCATCCCACACATAATATTTTGATTCACTCTTAAGTTTATAAATTTGTGCACGAGTGAAATGTGAGGGAAAAAGCTCAAGCAACCAAGAAATTCACCATATCAACAAACCAAGGGAAGGTGTTCTTACCTTGCAACCGCATAAGTCGCTCATCCGGGAAGGAGTCCCGCACAGGAAGGGATCCAAGCCCTTTCAATGTGGCTCAAATGATCTGCCACTAGGTTCTCTCGCTCCACTCTTGTCACGGATCTCTATGTGAAACTCTTGGAGCAAGAGCATCCATCTTATTAGTCGGGCTTTGCCTCTGGCTTCTTCAAAAGGAACTTCGTGAGCCGCATGATCGATAAACACAACAACCTTAGAACCAAGCAAATATGATCTAAACTTATCCAAAGCAAAAACAATGGCTAAAAGTTCTTTTTTGGTTGTGGTATAGTTGGCTTTGAGCAAAGATCTAGAGTTCGGAAGCATAGTATATCACATGAGAAGCTTTCCCCACTCTTTGTGCCAAGATCGCTCCCTCTTGCATAGTTAGAAGCATCACACATTAACTCAAATGGCAATGTCCATCAGTGCTGGATGATGGGGGTCTTGGTCAAGGCCTCGCTTCAAGTGGTTGAAAGTCGCCTTGCACTTATCATCAAAATTAAACTCTACATCTTTCTCGCAGTAAGTGGGAAAGTGGAAGAGCAATCTTGTCAAGTCGGCAATGAAGCGCCCAGTAGAAACCGCATGACCAAGAAAAGAACGCACTTCCCGCACGCATGTGGGGTAAGATAAACAAGTAATTACATCAATCTTGGCGGGATCTACCTCAATGCCCTTACTGGATACTACATGGCCTAAAACTATACCCTGTTCTACCATAAAATGGCATTTCTCAAAATTTAGCACAAGGTTAGTCTCAATGCATCTTTGCAGTACTCTAGATAGGCTGGCTAAACATGAATCAAAAGATGAACCATAGACAGTGAAGTCATCCATAAACACCTCCATGCACTCCTCTAAGAAATCAGAAAATATGCTCACCATACACCGCTGGAAGGTACCAGGGGCATTGCAGAGGCCGAAGGGCATCCGTCTGTAAGCAAAGGTGCCGAAGGGACAAGTAAATGTGGTCTTCTCCTGATCCTCCGGTGCAATGTGGATTTGGAAGTATCCAAAGGTAGCCATCTAAAAGCAAGAATGGGACTTACCCCAACCGTTCCAGCATCTGATCAATGAACGGAAGGGGGTAATGATCTTTCCGAGTGGCTTGGTTGAGACGTCTGTAGTCAATGCAGACTCTCCAGCTATTCTGCACTCGGGTTGGAATGAGCTCATTTTTCTGGTTGGCCACAACAGTCACCCCGGATTTCTTTGGAACTACTTGCACTGGGCTCACCCACTTGCTGTCAGAAATGGGATAGATAATGCCAGCCTGCAGTAGCTTGGTCACTTCTTTTTTCACCACATCTAGAATGAGAGGATTCAGTCTCCTCACGGGGTTGTCTCACTCGGTTTAGTTTCCTCCTCAAGTAATATCCTCGTGCATGCATGTGGAGGGTTAATACCGAGGATGTCTGCAAGTGTCCAACCAATTGCCCTTTTGTGTTGCTTCAAGACTTCCAATAATCTGGTTTCTTGCTCAGGTTGGAGGTGTTTGGCCATTATCACTGGGAGCTTCTCATCCTTTTCCAAGAATGCATACTTCAAATGCTCGAGCAAGGGCTTAAGTTCAATGGAGGGTGGTTGCTGGACTGACGGTACTAGTTTTGGAACCAAAACTAAATCTGCTAAATTCTCAAGCTAGACTGCACACGCAAGCTGTGCACAATCTTGCAAAACAACATCATCATATCCTATGGAATCAAAAGAATCACACTTAGCAGCAGGATGAATGACAACATCACTAATAACAGCATCATTGCCATTAATAATGTAAACAGAGTCATCAATGTCAACAAAGACATGATAAGTATGTAGAAATCTCAAAGACAGTCGCACACATTGCATTGGGTTTACAACCGTAAAGTCTCGAAACAAAGCGGAACAAGTATCGCAAGCTATGCTATCAGTGTATCCTACAATTTCAGAAACTCGCCAACATATCAAGATGCATATCATCAACCAAGAAATCAATGACATCAAAATGAAAAGCAGAATGATCCTCTAAAGGGTATTTCATGGCATCAAAAATGTTAAACCGAATGATATCATCACCAAATTCCATGGAAAGGGTACTAAAGATGCACATCAATCTTAGTTTTAGCAAGTTTTCAAAAATGGCCTACCTAAGATCAATGGGGGTGGGGAAGAGGCGATTCATCTTCCATATTCAACACATAAAAATCACCGGGAATATTAAATTATGTACCCGAACCAGTAACGTCCTCCAACACTCCTGCAGGTTGTGCAGTGCTCCGGTTTGCTAACTGAATGACAATGCCGGTGGGCTTTAGCTCTCCCATATGCAAGGAAGTGTAAACTGACTTTGGCATTACATTGATGGAGGCTCCCAAGTCTAGCAAGGCATGAGTGAACTGTTGGTGCCCTATGGTGCAAGGGATGGTAAAAGTACCTGGGTCCTTGCATTTGGGAGGCAGGTTGGGCTGAATCAAAGCAGAGACATTTCTCCCCATACTCACTTTTTCAGTGCCTTTTAGCTTCCTCTTATGGGTGCACATCTCTTTCAAGAACTTGGCATACTTGGGAATTTGTTTAATTGCCTCCAAGAGAGGTATATTCACCTCAACCTTCTGAAAGGTCTCCATAATTTCCTTATCCAAGTCAGTTTCACCCATATGCTTCGAATGTATCATTCGGTTTGGAAAAGGAAGAGGAATGTTGCAAGCTGACTTTTGTGGATGTTCATTTTTCTGCTTATCAATTTTCACAATCGCCGGGTTTGATCTGGCTTTCTGCTTGGCTGTTGTAGGATCATTTGCTGCTGAATCTGCTACAGCATCTGAATTAGCTGCAGAACTTGAAGTTGCTGTAGAATCTTGTTTCTCTGGGCCAAGGGTAGAATCTGGAAGTATCTGCTGCACTGGTCCATTGATTTGCTTACCATCAAGCGTAAAGCTATAGCACTAACATTACCTCTAGGGTTTGGAGTGGTTTGAGAGGGTAATTGGCCAGAACCCTGTGACTTTAATTCATGAATTGATGTGGCAAGTTGACCAATTTGAGTCTCCAAGTTCTGAATGGTGGTTTCAGTTCTCTGTTGAAACTGGATGTTATTGGTGGCTAACTGTTTCACCAAATCCTCCAATGAGGCTCAGATTTTGTGGCTACAGGACCTTGTTGCTGGAATGGTGGTCTACTTGGTCCAAAGATGTGGTTGAAACTGATTTGTCCTTGCTTGCTGCTGGAATGGTGGTCTATACTGGTTTGGTGGCTGCTGATTTGATGCATTCCCATATCTCAGATTGGGATGGTCCCTCCAGCCAGGGTTGTAAGTGTTGGAGAATGGATCATATTTCTGTTGTTGCTGCTGATGGAATTGTGGCTTCCCAGGAAATATACCAGCTGCAGCCACAGATTGGTCTTGAAACTCAGAATCATCTTGCAATGTGGGGCACGAATCTGTAGGATGAGAGGAACTAGAACATATGCTACAAACTCTTGCAGGGGTTTGCACACGTGGTTCGTGTTGTCCTATTGCCATCTGTCTAACCAAAGAAGTGAACTCATCCAATCTATGTTCCACCCTTTGTTGATCAGCATGTGAAGAGGTATTAACTTCATTGACTACTCTAGTTGCAGCACCCATTCGAGTACCAAATTGCTGAGAATTTGCTGTCATGTTTGCAATTAAGTTTCTGGCAGCAGCTGGAGTTTTATCTACCAATGCTCCACCACTTGCAGCATCAATCAATCATACTCCTTTCCATTGGCATCAATCCTTCATAGAAGTATTGGATCAGCAGTTGATCACTAATTTGATGGTGTGGGCAGCTTGAGCATAATTTCTTGAATCTCTCCCAATACTCATGGAGAGTTTCACCACTGATTTGCCTTATGCCACAAATATCTTTCCTTATTGCAGCAGTTCTTGATGCAGGAAAGAACTTCTCCGTAAATAATCTTTTCATGTCATTCCAAGAAGTGATGGCAGCAGTTGTAAGTAATACAACCAATCCTTAGCAAGACCATCCAAAGAGAAAGGAAAGGCCATTAGCTTGATGTGATCTTCACTATTCCATGAGGTTTCATGGTGGAGCAAACAACATGGAACTCCTTCAAATGCTTATGTGGATCTTCACCGCAAGACCATGAAACTTGGGCAAGTGTATCAATCCGCATTTCAACTCAAAATCAACATTAAGTTCAGATATTGAATGCACAAAGGTTGATAATTCACATCAGTGCAGCCAATTCCTTAAGGGTCCTATTGTTATAGTCGACCATAGTAAAATCAACAGACTCAAGATCGTACACTCAAGTACTAACAGTATGCACTCAACAAGATTAAAAGAGTCAACAAGATTAGGTGCAATGTCAAGTTCAAGTCCAATTCCAGAAGTAATTCTATTAGCTCTATGAATGCTACTACCAGTCCTATGAATTCTATGAAATGTTCTATCAATTTCAGGATCAAATGAATGCAAGGTACCAGGATCAGATCTAGTCATACAGCATGCAGTTCATAAGAAGGTATTAGAAAAGTAATAACAACTAAAACACTAAAAATTTCTAAAACAAATACTCCAAAAAATTAAACAAAAATAAAAAACAGTATCAAATGAATTTTAAAAATTATGGAACCACCACAGGATAAAATCTACACAAAAATGCTATCCAAAAACATAATAAAAAATCTTAAAAAATTGAAAAAGTGGTCTAAACGATGGAATTTGGCAAAACTAAGGGTGACCTCACTATATAGTGAGCCTTTCTCAGAATAATATTTTCCATTTGTGTACCAAAATTCAGATCAATCTGAGATACCCGAACCAAAATTCTTGACACAACGCCCTTTTATCCAATTTCAGCCGAATCCCACTTGAAAAGCTTCAAAAACAAAACAAACACATTTGTTAGAGTTAGAGGGGATCTTGAAATGATCAAATAGTTGCCTTGGATCCCCGGCAACGGCGCCAAATTTGACAAGAGGTTGTCGAGACCTATCAAATAAAATAACCGGTTCACAAAATAATTTGTAGTATAGAGAATGAACCGAATCGTCTCTCAATGATCCAAAAACAAAGATTTAATTAGATCAAGATAATTAGGAAAGGGGGGGTTTTGTTGTTGATTAACGAGATTAATAAAAGTAGGAGATTCAAAGTTGTAAATAAATCTAAAGAAACAACCAATCCAAGAGAATTTACCGATCTTGAGTTTAACTCATCATTGATCACAAGGAATTCACTTAATTGCTAACCATGTTCTTGGCCTTAGATCACATCAAGAAGCCCTAACATGATCCAAGAATTCTTTACTAGATAAGCATCTAGGATTTGATTAACCAATGTTAGATAAAGTAAGCACCATCCAACATAGATTAACTTAAGATCTAGAATTTAACCAAGCTAAACAATCTATCAAAAAGCTTTAATATATTGTTTAATCTTTATGATCCTCTTTGAATACATGATAATAAAGCTATTACCACATCAATATCTAAATCAAATTAAGCAATTTAATCTAGATAAAAATCAAAAGAGGAAGAAGAGAAACTTGAATAACAATTAAGCAATATGAACAAGCAAAACAAGATCTCCAAATTAAACAACAAGATGGCTAATCCCTTGGATTGATTATGAGAGCCTAGCCTTCCATGGATGGGAAGGAAGAACTCAGAATTTAAAGAACAAAAACGAAATTGCAAAGAGAATGGAGAAGAAGAGAAAGAAAACTCTCACAAATACTTAAACTTTCTTGAAACTTACTTCTAAATTGAATGTCTCTAATACAAAGAGGTTGGGTCTATTTATACTAATCCTAGAAGCCAATTTGTACATGTACATAATCTGAATACAAGCTATAAGAATCTGAAATTTGTCAAAAATGGAAGCTTGATGCATGGTTGGTGGGTTGGTGCATGGTAGGTGGGTTGGTGTATGGTTGGTGGCTTTTAGTCAACAACTCTTATCCGACTTCTGGCTTCAAATTCATCACCTAGACGGTGCATTTTGGCTTGGATGTCTCATCAAAGTTGTAGCCAGTTGTCTCCTTGAAAATCTCCAATTTGAATCATGTCATTTGGACTTTTAGAACTCCAGAAATGCCAAAAACACTTCACCGACCTCAAGTTAGGTTGGAAGAACGTGTTTCCAAATTCAGACCAACTTGTAGCTTCTGAAGGATGCCTAAAACGACATCTATTGACAAAATGGTCTTCATTGAAGTTGGAGATATGGGTCTTATCTTTCAAGTGACCAAGTTTCAGCCCAAGAGGAGGCCTATAACCCACTATATAGTCCAATATGTGCATACTGCCCAGATGGTTCCGTGACAGCAAACCCACTCTGCATTGCAGGGATATTTTGGACCCTTAGCATTCCGATCCAGCTCTTGAGTTCTTCATGAAACTTGTAGAGCATTGACATAGGTTTCCAAAGACACCAAGATCACCTCAATTGGATCACCGAGTCCCAAGTTATGACCTAACCAAGGAAGAAAGGTCAAAATGCATCAAAATCCGAAAATTATTCAATATTTGCATTAAAGCCCAATGAAGCCCAACAACATTAAACTCATCTAAAGTACTAATATTGGGCACAATAAACATCTAATAATGCCTAATACAAAGCTAACATAAGTGTCTCAAATTGATTGATCAAGCATTCTGTTTTTCATATTGATGTCCTTCTTGATTTGATTGATATTGCATATGATGAGTTGTATGCTGCTGACTTTGATAGTTTTTATGATTATGTATGTACTGGTTGTAATGGTGCTATTTTGTGTAATGCATGTGCTGAAATTGCTGCAGTTTTGAGTGCTGACCATTCTTTTTCAACAATTGATGTGAATTGTGCAGATCATGTAGATTATGCGGAACCAGATTCTGCAAAGAATCGATTCTCAGATGCAGAAATTATAGCACCTGCAGAAGTTAATTCCACCAGCAACATGCTTCGCTCTATAGTGCAACCACCTAAATTAGAATTGAAGCCACTGTCTGACCATCTCAAATATGTTTTCCTTGCAGAAGATGAGTAATTACCTATCATAGTTGCCAAAAATCAACATGCTGACCAAGAACAAAAGTTGTTGCAGGTTTTGAAGGAGCATAAGAAAGCCATTGGCTGGACCCTTGCTGATATCCCAGGGATCAGTCATTCCACATGTATGCATGCACCGCATTCTGCTTGAACAAGAAGCTAAGCAGTGTGGCAACCATAGAGAAGACTAAATCCCTTGATCCTTGATGTGGTAAAAAAAGAAATCACTAAACTGCTGTAAGCCAAAATCATTTACCCAATTTCGGATAGCAAATGGGTGAGCCCAGTTCAAGTGATTCCCAAGAAATTCGGGGTGACTGTAGTAGCAAACCAGAACAATGAACTAATTCCCACTCGAGTGCAGAACAGTTGGAGAGTGTGTATTGACTACAGGAGGCTTAACCAAGCCACCAGAAAGGATCATTACCCCCTGCCCTTCCTTGATCAAATGTTAGAAAGATTAGCAAGGAAGTCTCATTATTGCTTTCTGGATGGTTTTTCAGGTTACTTCCAAATTTACATTGCTTCTGAAGACCAAGAGAAAACCACATTCACGTGTCCCTTCGCCACTTTTACATATAAGAGGATGCCCTTTGGCTTGTGTAACGCCCCTGGTACTTTCCAGCGACGTATGACAAGTATCTTCTCTGATTTGTTCGAAGAGTGTATGGAGGTATTCATGGACGATTTTACCGCTTATGGTTATTCTTTTGAGTCATGTTTGGACAGTTTAGCTAGAGTATTGCATAGATGTATTGAAATCAACCTTGTTCTGAATTTTGAGAAATGTCATTTCATGGTAGAACGAGGTATAGTCTAGCAAGGGCATTGAAGTAGGTCCTGCGAAATTAGATGTCATTGCTTCTTTATCTTACCCCATATTTGTGCGGGAAGTTCGCTCTTTCCTTGGACATGCAAGTTTCTACAAGAGGTTCATTCAAGATTTTAGCAAGATTGCCTTACCAATGTCCAATCTTCTGTAGAAAGATGTGGAGTTTTCCTTTGACCAGATATGTCGGGATGCCTTCAACCATTTGAAGAGAGCCTCGACGAGCGCTGATCAATCAATTTGAGACACTTATGTTAGCTTTGTATTAGGCATTATTAGATGTTTATTGTGCCCAATATTAGTACTTTAGATGAGTTTAATGTTGTTGGGCTTCATTGGGCTTTAATGCAAATATTGAATAATTTTCGGATTTTGATGCATTTTGACCTTTCTTCCTTGGTTAGGTCATAACTTGGGACTCGGTGATCCAATTGAGGTGATCTTGGTGTCTTTGGAAAGCTAAGACAATGCTCTACAAGTTTCATGAAGAACTCAAGAGCTGGATCGGAATGCTAAGGGTCCAAAATATCCCTGCAATGCAGAGTGGGTTTGCTGTCACGGAACCATCTGGGCAGTATGCACATATTGGACTATATAGTGGGTTATAGGCCTCCTCTTGGGCTGAAACTTGGTCACTTGAAAGATAAGACCCATATCTCCAACTTCAATGAAGACCATTTTGTCAATAGATGTCGTTTTAGGCATGCTTCAGAAGCTACAAGTTGGTCTGAATTTGGAAACACGTTCTTCCAACCTAACTTGAGGTAGGTGAAGTGTTTTTGGCATTTCTGGAGTTCTAAAAGTCCAAATGACATGATTCAAATTGGAGATTTTCAAGGAGACAACTGGCTACAACTTTGATGAAGACATCCAAGCCAAAATGCACCGTCTAGGTGATGAATTTGAAGCCAGAAGTCGGATAAGAGTTGTTGACTAAAAGCCACCAACCATACACCAACCCACCTACCATGCACCAACCCACCAACCATGCATCAAGCTTCCATTTTTGACAAATTTCAGATTCTTATAGCTTGTATTCAGATTATGTACATGTACAAATTGGCTTTTAGGATTAGTATAAATAGACCCAACCTCTTTGTATTAGAGGCATTCAAATTGGACGTAAGTTTGTAGTAAGTTTGAGTATTTGTTAGTTTTCTTTCTCTTCTTCTCCCTTCTCTTTAGAATTTCATTTTTGTTCTTTATTTTCTGAGTTCTTCCTTCCCATCCATGGAAGGCTAGGCTCTCATAATCAATCCAAGGGATTAGCCATCTTGATGTTTAATTTGGAGATCTTGTTTTACTTGTTCATATTGCTTAATTGTTATTCAAGTTTCTGTTCTTCCTCTTTTAATTTTGATCTAGATTGAATTGCTTAATTTGATTTGGATGTTTATGTGATAATAGCTTTATTATCATGTATTCAAGAGGATCACATAGAATAAACAATTTATTAAAGCTTTTTGATGGATTGTTTAGCTTGGTTAAATTCTTGATCTTAAGTTAATCTATGTTTGGATGGTGCTTACTTTATCTAACCTTGGTTAATTAAATCCTAGATGCTTATCTAGTAGAGGATTCTTGGATCATGTTGAGGCGTCTTGATGTGATCTAAGGCCAAGAACATGGTTAGCGATTAAGTGAATTCCTTGTGATCAATGATGAGTTAAACTCAAGATCGGTAAATTTCCTTGGATTGGTTAATTTGTTAATTGCATTTCTTTAATTCTACTAGTTTATTATCTTTTCAAATCATCAAACCCCCTTTTAATTATCTTGATCTGATTAAATCTTTGTTCTTTTTGGATCCTTGAGAGACGATTCGGTTCATGCTCTATACTACAAATTAGTTTGCGAACCGGTAAATTTTTATTATTTGACGAGGCCTCGACAACCTCTTGTCAAGCGCCCCCATCATCCAGCCACCAGATTGGGCACTTCCCTTTGAGTTGATGTGTGACGACTCAAATTATGCTTTGGGAGTTGTTCTTGCCCAAAGAAGGGGCAAAATGCCTTATGCGATCTATTATGCCTCGAGAACATTAGATGCTGCATAAGCAAATTACACTACCACAAAAAAAGAACTTTTAGCTATTGTTTTTGCATAGATAAATTCAGATCTTATTTGCTTGGTTCTAAAGTTGTGGTGTTTTCTAACCATGCAGCTTTGAAGTTCCTTTTAAAGAAACTTGATGCTAAACCGAGATTGATTCGTTGGATGTTGTTGCACCAAGAATTCAATATTGACATTCGTGATAGAAGTGGAGCGGAAAACTTGGTGGCAGACTATTTGAGTAGGTTGGAGAGAGATGCAGAACCCTTTCCGATTCATGATGCTTTCCCAGATGAGCAACTTTTACAACTGCAAGGAACCACCCCTTGGTTTGCTGATATGCTGAGTTTAATCCATCATTGATCACAAGGAATTCACTTAATTGTTAACCATGTTCTTGGCCTTAGATCATATCAAGACGCCTCAACATGATCCAAGAATCCTCTACTAGATAAGCATCTAGGATTTAATTAACCAAGGTCAGATAAAATAAGCACCATCCAAACATAGATTAACTTAAGATCAAGAATTTAACCAAGCTAAACAATCCATCAAAAAGCTTTAATATATTGTTTAATCTTTGTGATCCTCTTTGAATACATGATAATAAAGCTATTATCACATCAACATCTAAATCAAATTAAGCAATTTAATCTAGATAAAAATCAAAAGAGGAAGAAGAGAAACTTGAATAACAATTAAGCAATATGAACAAGCGAAACAAGATCTCCATATTAAACATCAAGATAGCTAATCCCTTGGATTGATTATGAGAGCCTAACCTTCCATAGATGGGAAGGAAGAACCCAGAAATAAAAGAACAAAAATGAAATTCTAAAGAGAAAGAAGAAGAAAGGAAAGAAAACTCTCACAAATACTCAAACTTACTTAAAATTGAATTATCCTATTACAAAGAGATTGGCTCTATTTATACTAATCCTAGAAGCCAATTTGTACATGTACATAATCTGAATACAACCTATAAAAATATGGAAATTGTCAAATATGGAAGCTTGATGCATGGTTGGTGGGTTGGTGCATGGTTGGTGGGTTGGTACATGGTAGGTGGGTTGGTGTATGGTTGGTGGCTTTTAGTCAACAACTCTTATCCGACTTCTGGCTTGATTTACATGATCTAGACGGCGCATTTTGGCTTGGAGGTCTATGAAAGTTATAGCCAGTTGTCTCCTTGAAATTATGCAATTGGAATCATGTCATTTGGACGTTTAGAACTCCAGATATGCTAAAAACATTGAACCTACCTCAAGTTAGGTTGGCAGAACGTGTTTCCAAATTCAAACCAACTTGTAACTTCATTATCATGCCTAAAACGACATCTATTGACTAAATGGTCTTCAGTGAAGTTGGAGATATGGATCTTATCTTTCCAATGGCCAAGTTTCAGCCCAAGAGGAGACCTATAACTCACTATGTAGTCCAATATGTGCATACTGCCTAGATTTTCATGACAGCAAACGCACTCTGCATTTCAGGGATATTTTGGACCCTTAGAAGTCCGATCCAACTCTCGAGTTCTTCATGAAACTTGTAGAGCATTGTCTTAGCTTTCCAAAGACACCAAGATCACCTCAAATGGATCACCGAGTCCCAAGTTATGGCCTAACCAAGGAAGAAAGGTTAAAATACATCAAAATCCGAAAATTATTCAATATTTGCATTAAAGCCCAATGAAGCCCAACAACATTAAACTCATCTAAAATACTAATATTGGGCGCAATAAACATCTAATAAAGCTTAATACAAAGCTAACATAAGTGTCTCAAATTGATTGATCATATGGTGAATTTCTTGGTTGCTACAGTTTTTCCCCCACATTTCACCCGTGCACAAATTTATAAACTTAAGAGTGAATCAAAATATTATGTGTGGGATATTCCATATCTGTGGCGATTTTGTAGTGACCAAATTATTAGGCGATGTGTGCCTAATCATGAGTTTCATTATGTTCTTAGCTTTTGTCATGCACTTGCAGGTGGTGGACATTTTGGGCCTCAACGTACAGCTAGGAAATTTTAGACTCTAGTTTATATTGGCCTACCTTGTTTCATGATGTATATATGTTCTGTTAGTCTTGTGAACAGTGTCAGAGAACAGGAAACCTTTCTCGCAGGAATGAGATGCCCTAGCAACCACTACTGTATTGTGAGATCTTTGACGTATGGGGTATTGATTTCATGTGACCTTTCCCTGTTTCCTTTGGTTATGTTTACATTTTGCTAGCTGTTGATTATGTATCAAAATGGGTAGAGGCTAAAGCCACTCGGACTGATGATTCCAAAGTTGTTGTGAATTTTGTTAGATCACAAATTTTCTGCAGGTTTGGAATCTCGAGGGCTATCATCAGCGATCAAGGCATCCATTTCTGTAATCGGAGCATGGAGGGTTTGATGAGGAAATATGGTGTGTCGCATAAAGTTTCTACACCTTACCATCCCCAGACTAATGGTCAAGCCGAGGTCTCCAATAGAGAGATCAAGCGCATACTTGAAAAGACAGTCTAACCTAATCAGAAGGATTGGAGCATAAGGCTTGAGGATGCTCTTTACTCTTTGATCGTGAAAAATCTTCAATCACGCTGGCTGATGACGATAAAAGTAGCGCTTCTTGGGAGGCAACCCAAGTTTTCTAACTCTATCATCTTTCAAACTTTGATTTATTTGAAATCACAGGAATTGAGACAGAAAATCGGTGTCAAACAGTAAAATCTATCAGAGTTTGATTTTTCTGTACTAATTTTGTTTGTTTTTCATTGACAGATTATTCTTTTCACAGGTTAAATGGCGGATAATGGTACTCTATGAAAATTTTTTTCGGTCCCTTTAATTACCCACAAATACGGAAATCTGTATAAAATTTTATTAATTTTTTCCCTTCTTTTTTCTTTCTTTCAAAATGGATAATTGGCTTGTTAACCTCCGCAAGCGATTCCCTTCTCTCCCTTAAAATGCTTTGACTAACATTTATTGTGCAAGGTTTGAGAGATTAAGGATGCTTATGCACAAAGGCATCCCTGCGGATATCCGTTGGTTAATTGAAGCAAAGGTCCGAATAACAGGTGAATTTTCTAACGCTCTTGTTTCATATATGCCAGGGCTAGGTAAAAGTTTATATGCTAAGAAAAGAAGAGCAAAAAGGTTACGGGTCTATTGTAAATGTGCAAGATAGACCTGTAACATAAAATGCAGATCAATTGGAATGACATCTATAAATCAAGTTAATAAAATTAACTTCATTAAGGATGACATGAGTAAGGAGTCTTTAGATAACATTCTATTGACTCTTAATATGCATCTTAGTGGAGAAGTGCAAAGGGCACTTCTCGATTTATGGCCAATATTCCAAGATAAACATGAGCGTTATAGTCTCGGGAATCTGACTCAAAAAGACCATGTTTGTCAATTTTTAAGAAAATTGGATGGGAAGTCGACCATCGACTCATAAAGAGCATTCAACCTGTTACTAGATGTAAAACCAAGGGAAAATGTGAGCCACAATCACACCTACTATAAGTATTTTTATTATTTATTCTTTTTCTTCTTGTTCATATTTTCAAACTTCTTTTGACACATATAGATTAGCATCTTATCCTTGTCATATAGCTATTATCATTGTTGTGCTTATTTTCAAACTTACCTGACACACAGATCTACCCCTCCTTTATAGATGTAATTATTACATTTGAGTTTTGATTCCTTTAAATAATGCACTTTTCTCTCTTCAGATCATTGATAAGGTGAGAGTACAAACAAAAAATGGAAGTCACTTTAGTTCATCGGATCGAAAGTGTTTGTGTCTTTTGTGAATCTAATCCTGGAAAGGATAAAAAGTTTGTAAATATTGCAAACCATCTTGGTCGAGTGCTAGCTAAGAGAGAAATCCATTTAGTTTACGGAGGAGGTAGTCTTAGGTTAATGGGTTGTGTAGCAACTGCTGCACATTTATGAGGTGGCAAAGTCCTTGGTGTCCTTCCTAGTCCTTTAACTATTGGCAATCCCACTGAAAAAATAGTAAGGGATGAAGTATTGGTATCTTGCATGCACCAACGCATGAACATCATGATAGCAAATGCTGATGCCTTTATTGCCCTACATGGTGGTTTTGGAACTTTGGACAAGATCTTCCAAATTGCATCCTGGTCATAACTAAACATTCACCAAAAACCCATAGGTATGTTAAATGTTAATGGTTTTTATGACAGTTTGTTTTGTTTTCTTGATCATGTTGTGGAACAAGAGTTCATCTCACAAGTGACACGTCAAATTCTTATAACTGCTGCGACCCCTGAACAATTGCTCGATCAACTACACGAATTTGTACCACAACGTGATCCAGCAATGGCTCTATTGAATTGGAAACAAGGCAATAACAGCAAAAATCAAAAACTTGATTGGACTTATTACTTGTGAATTTTTGTTTTCTCTTTTGGTTTTAGTTTTTTGTAATTTTTCTTATTTTAGACTCGATTTACAGTATTATGGTAAGATCTTTTACACTCTATGTATCTTTTTCTTGACATTGGGGACAATGTCTTAAATTAGTTGGGGGGAGGGATAGTTGACATTACCATGTACATAGTTTTGTGAAAAAAAAAAAGAACTAACTAGCTAATCTTTATTGTTACTAACTTATTATATGTATGATGGTAGAGTAAGGAGTAGTTTTGCTCTTGAGACGCATCTTAACTTGCATTTCATAGTAGGTCTTAAATCATTTTTGTTCTTGCATATTTATCAAATAAAAAAAAAATTAATCTTTTCAATTGATTTCGATTCAAGCATGTGCGGAATCTGAGCTTTAATTGATGATAAAAGTATGCAAAACAGTTTATAGTTGAATTATTTTCATGATGTTCATGTATATGACTGTGGATATTAGGAAGAAAGCATGGTTGAATTGAGTTAATGTTCCATACCTTTATGAGTTTTGGTCTTTTCCAAGTTTGATACTTACACTTGGTTTATTTTCTTTCATGAGTGATGTCAATTATGAATTTATTTTCTAGAACTTGCATTGAATCGATTTGAGATTACATTAGTCTGTATGTTGCATGAAAATGACAAAGGCATTTTTCTTGACTTAGCTGCTTTGGCCAAATAAACCTACCTTGCATTTATCCCATTATAAGCCTTGAGTGAAAAACCATGTTTTACCTCACCTTAGGGAATAGGAGAGCATTGTCTTTCCTATTAGAGGAGTGACAAGAGGTTGTCGAGACCTATCAAATAAAATAACCGGTTCACAAACTAATTTGTAGTATGGAGAATGAACCGAATCGTCTCTCAAGGATCCAAAAACAAAGATTTAATTAGATCAAGATAATTAAAAAAGGGGGGTTTTGTTGTTGATTAACAAGATTAATAAAAGTAGGAGATTCAAAGTTGTAAACAAATCTAAAGAAACAACCAATCCAAGGAAATTTACCGATCTTGAGTTTAACTCATCATTGATCACAAGGAATTCACTTAATTGCTAACCATGTTCTTGGCCTTAGATCACATCAAGAAGCCTTAACATGATCCAAGAATTCTTTACTAGATAAGCATCTAGGATTTGATTAACCAAGGTTAGATAAAGTAAGCACCATCCAACATAGATTAACTTAAGATCTAGAATTTAACCAAGCTAAACAATCTATCAAAAAGCTTTAATATATTGTTTAATCTTTGTGATCCTCTTTGAATACATGATAATAAAGCTACTACCACATCAACATCTAAATCAAATTAAGCAATTTAATCTAGATAAGAATCAAAAAGAGGAAGAAGAGAAACTTGAATAACAATTAAGCAATATGAACAAGCAAAACAAGATCTCCAAATTAAACAACAAGATGGCTAATCCCTTGGATTGATTATGAGAGCCTAGCCTTCCATGGATGGGAAGGAAGAACTCAGAATTTAAAGAACAAAAACGAAATTGCAAAGAGAATGAAGAAGAAGAGAAAGAAAACTCTCACAAATACTTAAACTTTCTTGAAACTTACTTCTAAATTGAATGCCTCTAATACAAAGAGGTTGGGTCTATTTATACTAATCCTAGAAGCCAATTTGTACATGTACATAATCTGAATACAAGCTATAAGAATCTGAAATTTGTCAAAAATGGAAGCTTGATGCATGGTTGGTGGGTTGGTGCATGGTAGGTGGGTTGGTGTATGGTTGGTGGCTTATAGTCAACAACTCTTATCCGACTTCTGGCTTCAAATTCATCACCTAGACGGTGTATTTTGGCTTGGATGTCTTCATCAAAGTTGTAGCCAGTTGTCTCCTTGAAAATCTCCAATTTGAATCATGTCATTTGGACTTTTAGAACTCCAGAAATGCCAAAAACACTTCACCTACCTCAAGTTAGGTTGGAAGAACGTGTTTCCAACTTCAGACCAACTTGTAGCTTCTGAAGCATGCCTAAAACGACATCTATTGACAAAATGGTCTTCATTGAAGTTGGAGATATGGGTCTTATCTTTCAAGTGACCAAGTTTCAGCCCAAGAGGAGGCCTATAACCCACTATATAGTCCAATATGTATATACTGCCCAGATGGTTCCGTGACAGCAAACCCACTCTGCATTGCAGGGAAATTTTGGACCCTTAGCATTCCGATCCAGCTCTTGAGTTCTTCATGAAACTTGTAGAGCATTGTCTTAGCTTTCCAAAGACACCAAGATCACCTCAATTGGATCACCGAGTCCCAAGTTATGACCTAACCAAGGAAGAAAGGTCAAAATGCATCAAAATCCGAAAATTATTCAATATTTGCATTAAAGCCCAATGAAGCCCAACAACATTAAACTCATCTAAAGTACTAATATTGGGCACAATAAACATCTAATAATGCCTAATACAAAGCTAACATAAGTGTCTCAAATTGATTGATCAAATTCCCCCACACTTAAGCTTTTGTACTCTTGGGCAAAACACATAAGAACAAAACTAAAGAAAAACAAGAAACATAATATTATTAAACTAAAAACATAAAAACTGATTGTACCTAATCTAATCCATTTTCGTAGGAAAACACGATGGCACTTAGCCTGTGCCACAAGCCTTTAAACCCCTAGGTGTCCCTAGTGGACGAGTTGTAGTCTCGTGAGGGTTTACCAGGATGATACCCACAAACATGTAATATTTTATTTAATCAATTCAACTAATTTTTAAATACAAGCATTGTATTAAATATAAACCATAATTAATAAGTAAAGTATGCTTAACAAAGAATAGTTGAATCAAATCAATTGAGAATAAAGTATAGCATAATCATGCTTTAATCATAAAGAGGCATGTTCGTATTGAGTAAAATTCTTCACAAGTGTCACTCAAATCACGCAAGGTGTTTAGGTTAACTGCTTACGCTCAACTCACCAAATTATGAAAGTATTTTACCATAGGCTTGCATATACATCAATTATCCACTACTTAGATCAAATAAATTGCAAAAATCAAGAGGTCTTTCAAAAAGGTTGTAATGGAACTTATAAGGTGAAGGAAGGGAACAATATAGATAATAGCAAAGTTAAAACCAAAGAGAATAAAAGAGCATTGAGGAGTAATTCAAGTATAAAGAATAAATTTTTTTACCCAAAACCATAAAATGCTCATTCTCTTCACACATTCCTTCCTTTTTCTATTATTTTTTTTTTGTTTTTTTTTTCTTTCTTTTTTTTTTGTTTTTTTGTTTTTGTTTTTTTTTGTTTTTTTTTTGTACCAAGCATTTCAGACGCACACCAATTCCCCACACTTAAATCATTGCAAGCAAAAGAACTCCTCCAATAAGAAAATCAATGCTCTCCCATTCCCTAAGGTAAGGTAAAACATGGTTTTTCACTCAAAGCTTGTAATGAGCTAAGAACAAAGAATAGGCAAATAGGTTTAGAGGGAGTTAATAATTGGATAAATGCAAGGTAGGTTTATTTGGCCAAAGCAAATTAAGTCAAGAAAAAATGTCTCTGTCATTTTCATGCAACATACGACCAATGTAATCTCAAATCGATTCAATGCAAGTTCTAGAAAATAAATTCATAATTGACATCACTCATGAAAGAAAATAACCAAGTGTAAGTATCAAACTTGGAAAAGCCCAAAACTCACAAAGGTATGGAATATTCACTCAATTCAACCATGCCTTCTTCCTAATATCCACAATCATATACACATGTATATCATGAAAATGATTCAACTATAAACTGTTTTGCATACTTTTATCATCAATTAAGCTCAGATTCAGCACATGCTTGTATCAAAATCAATTGAAAAGATCAAAATTGTGTGTGTGTGTGTGTTTTTTTTTTTTTTTTAATATATATACAAGAACAAAGATGATTTAAGACCTATTATGAAATGCAAGTTAAGATGCGTCTCAAGAGCAAAACTACTCCTTACTCTGCCATCATAAATCTAAAAAGTTAGTAACAATAAAGATTAGTTTTTTTTTTTTTTTTTTTTTTAACTAAACTATGTACATGGTAATGTCAACTATCCCTCCCCCCAACTAATTAAAGACATTGTCCCCAATGTCAAAATAAAGATAGGAAGAGTGTAGAAGGTATTACCATAAAACTGCAAATCGGGCCCGAAATAAGAAAAATTACAAAAACTAAAACCATAAGAGAAAACAAAAATTCACAAAGACAAAGTCAAATCAAGTTTTTGCTTTTTGCTCACGCCTTGTTCCCAATTCCGTGGAGCCATTGCTGGATCACGTTGTGGTACAAATGCATTGAGTTGATCGAGCAATTGTTCAGGAGTTGTAGCAGTTACGAGACTTTGACGTGTCGCTTGTGAGATGAACCTTTTTTCTACAGCATGATCAAGAAAACAAAACAAATCGTCATAAAAACCATTAACATTTAATATACCTATGGGTTTTTGGTGAAAGTTCTCATTGTGACCAGGATGTAATTTGAAAGAGTTCTTCCAAAGTTTCAAAACCACCAGGTAGGGCAATAAAGGCATCAGCATTGGCGATCATAATGTTCATGCGTTGGTGCATGCAAAATACTATTACTTCATCCCCTAAGGTTTTTCCAATGGGTTTGCTGGTCGATAAAGGACTGGGAATGACACCAAGGACTTTGCCACCTCCTAAATGTGCAGCAGTTGCTACACAACCCATTAACCCAAGACTACCTCCTCCATAAACTAAACGGATTTCTCTCTCAGCTAGCACTCGACCAAGATGGTGTGCAATATTTACAAACTCTTTATCTTTCCCAGATTAGATCCACAAAAGACACAAACACTCTTGATCCGACGAATCAAGTGACTTCCATTTTTTCTCTTTGTTTTTTTTTTTCGTACTCTCACCTTATCAATGATCTGAAGAGAGCAAAGTGCATTATTTAAAGGCATCAAAACTCAAAGGTAATAATTACACCTATATAGGTGGGTTAGATCCGTGTGTCTTTTAAGTTTGAAAATAAGCACAACAATGATAATAGCTATATGACAATGATAAAAGACTAATCTATATGTGTCAGAAGAAGTTTGAAAATATGCAACGCATATTTCAAAAAAATACGGCTATTTTTTTTTTTTTGAATTTTTTTTTTTTTTTTTTTTTTTTTTTTAATTTTTTTTAATAAACAGGAAAAATAAAAAATAAAAAAAAAAAAAAACTTACAGGAGGTGTGATTGTGGCTTACATTTTCCTATGGTTTTACGTCCGAGAACGCCTTGAAGCTCTCTATGGGCCGATGGTCGGCTTTCCATCCAATTTTCTTAAAAATTGGCAAACAGGGTCTTTTTGAGTCAGATTCCCGAGACTATAACGCTTATGTTCATCTTGGAATATTGGCCATAAATCGAGAAGTACTCTCTGCACATCTCCACTAGGATGCGTCTCAAGAGTCAATAGAATGTTATCTAAAGACTCCTTACTCATGCCATCCTTTATGAAGTTAATTTTATCATCTCGGTTTATAGACGTCATTCCAATTGATTTGCATTTTGTGTTACAGGTCCATCTTGCACATTTATAGCAGACCCGTAACCTTTTTGCTCTTCTTTGCATATGAACTTTTTCCTAGCCTTGGCATATATGAAACAAGAGCGTCAGAAAATTCACCTCCGAGCCTGACCTTTGCTTCGATCAACCAACAGTATATCTGCAGGATGCCTTTGTGCATAAGCATCCTTAATCTCTCAAACCTTGCACAATAAATGTTAGTTAAAGCATTTTGAGGGAGAGAAGGGAATTGCTTATGAGATTAAAAAGTCGATTATCCATTTCGAAAGAAAGAAGAAAGAGAGAAAAAAAAAATTGAGTAAAATTATATACAGATTTCAGTGTTTGTGGGTAACTGAAAGGACCGAAAATATTTTCACGGAGTACCGTTATCCGCCATTTAACCGGTGAAAAATCATCTCACAAAGAAAAACAAACAAAATAAAGACAGAAAAATCAAACTTTGATAGATTTTCTCACTTGGCACCGTTTTTCTCGTCTCGATTCCTGTGACAACAAATAAGTCAAAGTTAGAAAGAGGAAAGAGTTAGAAAACTTGGGATGCCGCCCAAGAAGCGCTACTTTTAATGTCCTCACCAAAGTGATTGAAGATTTTGCATGAGCGATGGGTCCTCCCCAATAATGATTCAATCTCTGGCAATTGACATTAATCGTGGCTTTTTCTTTTCTATTTTTTTTTTTTTTTTGTGTTTTTTTTTTTTCTTTTTTTTTTTTTTTTTTTTTCAACACAGTAGTGATCAATCATGGTAGAGGGTATCCTGCAGTTGAACTTCCTCCACGAGGTTCTCTTGAGCTCCTTCATAAAAATTTTTGAGGCGGTGACCATTAACTTTGAACACTTTGTTGGTGGCTTCACTCTTAATTTCCACTGCACCATGAGGAAAAATGTTAGTGACAACAAACGGACCGTCCCACCTAGACCTTAATTTACCAGGCATCAACTTAAGGCGAGAATTAAACAAGAGAACTTTTTGCCCAACTGAAAACTCCTTCCGAAGAATAAACTTATCATGGAAGGCTTTGGTCTTTTCTTTGTAGAGTCGGGAGCTCTCATAGGCATCTAGGCGGATCTCTTCCAATTCCTCAGAATCGCAACTTCCGCTCTATGCCAGCTCCGTCAAATTCATGTTGCATTGCTTCACAGCCCAATATGCTTTGTGCTCAATTTCTACTGGTAAGTGGCATGCCTTACCATAGACTATCCGATATGGAGACATCCCGATTGGAGTTTTGTAAGCGGTCCGGTAAGCCCAAAGAGCATCCTCAAGCCTCATGCTCCAATCCTTCCGATTAGGTTGGACTGTTTTTTCAAGTATACGCTTGATCTCTCTATTGGAGACCTCGGCTTGACCATTAGTCCGGGATGGTAAGGTGTAGAAACTTTATGCAACACGCCATATTTCCTCATCAATCCCTCCATGCTCCTAAGCATGAAATGGGTGCCTTGATCACCGATGATAGCTCTCGGGATTCCAAACCCGCAGAAAATCGTGATCTAACAAAATCCACAACAACTTTGGAATCATCATCCGAGTGGCTTTAGCCTCCACCCATTTTGATACATAATCAACAAATAGCAAAATGTAAACATAACCAAAGGAAACAGAAAAGGTCCCATGAAATCAATACCCCATACGTCAAAGATTTCACAATACAAGAGAGGTTGTCAGGGCATCTCATTCCTCGCGAGAAATGTTCCCTGTTCTCGATTAATCGCTCACAAGACTTACGTAACAAATATGCATCATGAAACAAGGTAGGCCAATATAAACCAGAGTCTAAAACTTTCCTAGCCGTACGTTGAGGCCCAAAATGTCCACCACATGCAAATGCATGACAAAAGCTAAGAACGATGAAACTCTTGATTAGGCACACATCGCCTAATAATTTGGTCACTACAAAATCGCCACGTATATGGATCATCCCACACATAATATTTTGATTCACTCTTAAGTTTATAAATTTGTGCACGAGTGAAATGTGAGGGAAAATCTGTAGCAACCAAGAAATTCACCATATCAAGAAACCAAGGGAAGGTGTTCTTACCTTGCAACTGCATAAGTCGCTCATCCGGGAAGGAGTCTGCAGACAGGAAGGGATCGAAGCCCTTTCAATGCGGCTCAAATGATCTCGCCACTAGGTTCTCTCGCTCCACTCTTGTCACGGATCTCTATGTGAAACTCTTGGAGCAAGAGCATCCATCTTATTAGTCGGGTTTTGCATCCGGCTTCTTCAAAAGGAACTTCGTGAGTCGCATGATCGCAAACACAACAACCTTAGAACCAAGCAAATATGATCTAAACTTATCCAAAGCAAAAACAATGGCTAAAAGTTCTTTTTCGGTTGTGGTATAGTTGGCCTCGAGCAAAGATCTAGAGTTCCGGAAGCATAGTATATCACATGAGAAGCTTTCCCCACTCTCGTGCCAAGACTCGCTCCTAATCGCATAGTTAGAAGCATCACACATTAACTCAAATGGCAATGTCCATCGGTGGTGGATGATAGGGGTACTAGTCAAGGCCTGCTTCAAGTGGTTGAAAGTCGCCTTGCACTTGTCATCAAAATTGAACTCCACATCTTTCTGCGATGAATCGGGAAAGTGGAAGAGCAATCTTCTTTGAAGTCGGCAATGAAGCGCTGTAGAAACCTGCATGACCAAGAAAAGAACGCACTTCCCGCACGCATGTGGGGTATGATAGACAAGTAATTACATCAATCTTGGCAGATCTACCTCAATGCCCCATCGATACTACATGGCCTAAAACTATACCTGCTCTACCATAAAATGGCATTTCTCAAAATTTAGTACAAGGTTAGTCTCAATGCATCTTTGCAAGACTCTAGATAGGTCAAGCTAAACATGAATCAAAAGAAGAACCATAGACAGTGAAGTCATCCATAAACACCTCCATGCACTCCTCTAAGAAATCGTAAAATATGCTCACCATGCACCGGAAGGTACGGGGGCATTGCAGAGGCCGAAGGGCATCCGTCTGCAGAAGCAAAGGTGCCGAAGGGACAAGTAAATGTGGTCTTCTCCGATCCTCCTCAGGTGCAATGTGGATTTGGAAGTATCCAAAGGTAGCCATCTAAAAGCAAGAATGGGACTTACCAAGCCCAACCGTTCCAAAGATCTCGATCAATGAACTAAGGGGTAATGATCTTTCCGAGTGGCTTGGTTGAGACGTCTGTAGTCAATGCGGACTCTCCACTATTCTCGCACTCGGGTTGGAATGAGCTCATTCTTACGGTTGGCCACAACAATACCCCGGATTTCTTTGGAACTACTTGCACCGGCTCACCCACTTGTCAGTCGGAGATGGGATAGATAATGCCACTGCAGAGCTTGGTCACTTCTTTTTCACCACATCTAGAATGAGAGGATTCAGCCTCCTCCTGGGGTTGTCTCACCGGTTTAGTTTCCTCCTCAAGTAATATCCTGTGCATGCATGTGGAGGGGTTAATACCAGGAATGTCCGCAAGTGTCCAACCAATTGCCCTTTTGTGTTGCTTCAAGACTTCCAATAATCTGGTTTCTTGCTCGTGTTGGAGGTGTTTGGCCATTATCACCGGAGCTTCTCATCTTCTTCCAAGAATGCATACTTCAAATGCTCGGGCAAGGGCTTAAGTTCAATGGAGGGTGGTTGCCGGATCGACGGTACTAGTTTTGGAACCGAAACTAAATCGCTAAATTCTCGTGATTTGCACTGTACACGCAAGTCATGCACAATCTTGCAAAACAACATCGTCATATCCTATGGAATCAAAAGAATCACACTTAGCGGCAGGATGAATGACAACATCATTAATAACAAAGATCATTGCCATTAATAATGTTAATCATCAATGTCAGCAGAATTAACAACAGAACATGACAAGTATGTGGAAATCTCAGCACAGGCTGCACACATTGCATTGGGTTTACAACCAAAAAGTCCGAAGCAGGCAGAACAAGTATCGCAAGCTATGCTATCGGTGCATCCTACAATTTCAGGGAACTCTGCCAACATATCAGCATGCATATCATCAACCAAGAAATCAATGACATCAAAATGAAAAAGAATGATCCTCTAAAGGGTATTTCATGGCATCAAAAATGTTAAACTGAATGATATCATCACCAAATTCCATTGAAAGGGTACCAGTATGCACATCAATCTTAGTTTTAGCAGTTTTCAAAAATGGCCTACCTAAGATTAATGGGGGTGGGGAAGAGGTAGATTCATCTTCCATATTCAACACATAAAAATCACCGGGAATATTAAATTATGTACCCGAACCGTAACGTCCTCCAACACTCCTGCAGTTGTGCAAAGGCTCCGGTTGCTAATCGAATGACAATGCCGGTAGGCTTTAGCTCTCCCATATGCAAGGAAGTGTAAACCGACTTTGGCATTACATTGATGGAGGCTCCCAAGTCTAGCAAGGCATGAGTGAACTGTTGGTGCCCTATGGTGCAAGGGATGGTAAAAGTGCCCTGGATCCTTGCATTTGGGAGGCAGGTTGGGCTGAATCAAAGCAGACATTTCTCCCCATACTCACTTTTTCGCCCTTTAGCTTCCTCTTATGGGTGCACATCTCTTTCAAGAACTTGGCATACTTGGGGATTTGTTTAATTGCCTCCAAAAGAGGTATATTCACCTCAACCTTCTGAAAGTCTCCATAATTTCCTTATCCAAGTCAGTCTCAACCATATGCCTCTAGATTATCATTCGGTTGGGAAAAGGAAGAGGAATGTTGGAACCCGACTTTTTGGATGCTCACTTTTCTCATTGCATCAATTTTCTCACAATCGCTGATTTGATCCAATTTTCTGCTTGGTCGTTGTAGGATCATTTGTCACGACTCTGCTACAAAGATCTCAATTAGTTGCGTAACTTGAAGTTGTCAGAGAATCTTGTTTCTCTGGGCCAAGGGTAGAATCTGGAAGTATCTCACGCACTTTGGTCCATTGATTTGCTTACCATCACGTAAAGCTATAGCACTAACATTGCCTCTAGGATTTGGAGTGGTTTGAGAGGGTAATTGGCCGTAACCTTGTGACTTTAATTCATGAATTGATGTGGCAAGTTGACCAATTTGAGTCTCCAAGTTCGAATGGTGGTTTCAGTCTCTGTTGAAACTGGATGTTATTGGTGGCCAATTGTTTCACCAAATCCTCCAATGAGGGCTCGATTTTGTGGCTACAGACCTTGCTTCTGAATGGTGGTCTACTTGGTCCAAAGATGTGGTCAAACTCGATTTGTCCTTGCTTGTTGGAATGGTGGTCTATCTTGGTTTTGTGGTCGCCGATTTGATGCATTCCCATATCTCGTATTGGGATGGTCCCTCCACCAGGGTTGTAAGTGTTGGAGAATGGATCATATTTCGTTGTTCTTCTTGATGGAATTGTGGCTTCCCAGAAATATACCAGTGCAGCCTACGCATTGGTCTTGAAACTCGTAATCATCTTGCAATGTGGGGCATGAATCAGAGGGATGAGAGGAACTAGAACATATGCTACAAACTCTTGCAGGGGTTTGCACACGTGGTTCGTGTTGTCCTATTGCCATTTGTCTAACCAAAGAAGTGAGCTCATCCAATCTATGTTCCACCCTTTGTTGATCAAAGCATGTGAAGAGGTATTAACTTCATTGACTATTCTCAAGTTGCAAAGACTCCATTCGAGTACCAAATTGCCGAGAATTTGCCGCCATGTTTGCAATTAAGTTTCGGCGAAATTGAGTTTTATCTACCAATGCTCCACCACTTGCAAGATCAATCATACTCCTTTCCATTGGCATCAATCCTTCATAGAAGTATTGGATCGCCAGCTGATCACTAATTTGATGGTGTGGGCACTTGAGCACAATTTCTTGAATCTCTCCCAATACTCATGGAGAGTTCACCACCGATTTGCCTTATGCCACAAATATCTTTCCTTATTGCAGCAGCTTCTTGATGCAGAAAGAACTTCTCCGTAAATAATCTTTTCATGTCATTCCAAGAAGTGATGGCAGCAGGTTGTAAGTAATACAACCAATCCTTAGCAAAGACCATCCAAAGAGAAAGGAAAGGCCCTTAGCTTGATGTGATCTTCGCCTATTCCATGAGGTTTCATGGTGGAGCAGACAACATGGAACTCCTTCAAATGCTTATGTGGATCTTCACCGCAAGACCATGAAACTTGGGCGCAAGTGTATCAATCCGCATTTCAACTCAAAATCAACATTAAGTTCAGGATATTGAATGCACAAAGGTTGATAATTCACATCAGTGCAGCCAATTCCTTAAGAGTCCTATTATTATAGTCACCATAGTAAAATCAACAGACTCGAAGATCGCATACGTAAGTACTAACCGTATGCACTCAACAGATTAAAAGAGTCAACAAGATTAGGTGCAATGTCAAGTTCAAGCCCAATTCCGTATAATTCTATTAGCTCTATGAATGCTACTACCAAATTCTATGAATTCTATGAAGTGTATGAAATGTTCTATCAATTTCAGGATCAAATGAATGCAAGGTACCAGGATCGTATCTAGTCATACAAAGATGCAGTTCATAAGAAGGTATTAGAAAAGCAATAACAACTAAAACACTAAAAATTCCAAAAACAAATACTCCAAAAAATTAAACAAAAATAAAAACAGTATCAAATGAATTTTAAAAATTATGGAACTACCACAGGATAAAATCTACACAAAAATGCTATCTAACAAAATAATAAAAAATCTTAAAAAATTGAAAAAGTGGTCTAAACGATGGAATTTGGCAAAAATAAGGGTGACCTCACTGTATACAGTGAGCCTTTCTCAGAATAATATTTTCCATTTGTGTACCAAAATTCAGATCAATCTGAGATGCCCGAACCAAAATTCTTGACACAACGCCCTTTATCCAAATTCTGCCGAATCCCACTTGAAAGAGCTTCAAAAACAAAACAAACACATTTGTTAGAGTTAGATGGGATCTTGAAATGATCAAATAGTTGCCTTGGATCCCCGGCAACGGCGCCAAATTTGACAAGAGGTTGTCGAGACCTATCAAATAAAATAACCGGTTCACAAACTAATTTGTAGTATGGAGAATGAACCGAATCGTCTCTCAAGGATCCAAAAACAAAGATTTAATTAGATCAAGATAATTAAAAAAGGGGGGTTTTGTTGTTGATTAACAAGATTAATAAAAGTAGGAGATTCAAAGTTGTAAACAAATCTAAAGAAACAACCAATCCAAGGAAATTTACCGATCTTGAGTTTAACTCATCATTGATCACAAGGAATTCACTTAATTGCTAACCATGTTCTTGGCCTTAGATCACATCAAGAAGCCTTAACATGATCCAAGAATTCTTTACTAGATAAGCATCTAGGATTTGATTAACCAAGGTTAGATAAAGTAAGCACCATCCAACATAGATTAACTTAAGATCTAGAATTTAACCAAGCTAAACAATCTATCAAAAAGCTTTAATATATTGTTTAATCTTTGTGATCCTCTTTGAATACATGATAATAAAGCTACTACTACATCAACATCTAAATCAAATTAAGCAATTTAATCTAGATAAGAATCAAAAGAGGAAGAAGAGAAACTTGAATAACAATTAAGCAATATGAACAAGCAAAACAAGATCTCCAAATTAAACAACAAGATGGCTAATCCCTTGGATTGATTATGAGAGCCTAGCCTTCCATGGATGGGAAGGAAGAACTCAGAATTTAAAGAACAAAAACGAAATTGCAAAGAGAATGAAGAAGAAGAGAAAGAAAACTCTCACAAATACTTAAACTTTCTTGAAACTTACTTCTAAATTGAATGCCTCTAATACAAAGAGGTTGGGTCTATTTATACTAATCCTAGAAGCCAATTTGTACATGTACATAATCTGAATACAAGCTATAAGAATCTGAAATTTGTCAAAAATGGAAGCTTGATGCATGGTTGGTGGGTTGGTGCATGGTAGGTGGGTTGGTGTATGGTTGGTGGCTTATAGTCAACAACTCTTATCCGACTTCTGGCTTCAAATTCATCACCTAGACGGTGTATTTTGGCTTGGATGTCTTCATCAAAGTTGTAGCCAGTTGTCTCCTTGAAAATCTCCAATTTGAATCATGTCATTTGGACTTTTAGAACTCCAGAAATGCCAAAAACACTTCACCTACCTCAAGTTAGGTTGGAAGAACGTGTTTCCAACTTCAGACCAACTTGTAGCTTCTGAAGCATGCCTAAAACGACATCTATTGACAAAATGGTCTTCATTGAAGTTGGAGATATGGGTCTTATCTTTCAAGTGACCAAGTTTCAGCCCAAGAGGAGGCCTATAACCCACTATATAGTCCAATATGTATATACTGCCCAGATGGTTCCGTGACAGCAAACCCACTCTGCATTGCAGGGAAATTTTGGACCCTTAGCATTCCGATCCAGCTCTTGAGTTCTTCATGAAACTTGTAGAGCATTGTCTTAGCTTTCCAAAGACACCAAGATCACCTCAATTGGATCACCGAGTCCCAAGTTATGACCTAACCAAGGAAGAAAGGTCAAAATGCATCAAAATCCGAAAATTATTCAATATTTGCATTAAAGCCCAATGAAGCCCAACAACATTAAACTCATCTAAAGTACTAATATTGGGCACAATAAACATCTAATAATGCCTAATACAAAGCTAACATAAGTGTCTCAAATTGATTGATCAAGGAGCTCTTTTGCTTGCAAAGATAGTGTGGGGAAATTGGTGTGTTGATGTGAAATGTTTGGTAAAAAAAAAGTCAAAAGGTTGTAAAAGAAAAGAATAGAAAAAGGAAGGGATGTGTGAAGAGAATGAGCATTTTAAGGTTTTGGGGTAAAATTTTATGCTTTCTACTTGAGTTACTCCGCAATGCTCTTTTATTCTCTTTGGTTTTAACTTGCTATTATCCATATTGTTCCCTTCCTTCACCTTATAGCCCCATTACAACCTTTTTGAAACACCTCTTGATTTTTGCAATTTATTTGATCTAAGTAGTGGAGAATTGTTGTATATGCAAGCCTATGGTAAAATACTTTCATAATTTGATTGAGTTGAGCGCAAACAGTTAACCTAAACACCTTGTGTGATTTGAGTGTCACTTGTGAGGAATTTTACTCAATTTGAACATGTCTATTTTTTATTAAAGCATGATTATGCTATATTTTTTTCTTAATTGGTTTGATTCAGCTATTCATTGTTAAGCATACTTGACTTATTAATTATGGTTTATATTTGATAAAAAGATTTTATTTAAAAATTAGTTGAATTGATTAAATAAAGTATTATATGTTTGTGGATATCATCCTGGTAAACCCTCACGAGACTATAACTCGTCCACTAAGGACACCTAGGGGTTTAATGGCTTGTGGCACATGCTAAGTGCCATCGTGTTTCCTACGAAAATGGATTAGATTAGGTATAATTAGTTTTTTATGTTTTTAGTTTAATATTATGATGTTTCTTGTTTTTCTTTTGTTTTGTTCTTATGTGTTTTGCCTAGGAATGCAAAAGTTTAAGTGGATTCCTTGTGATCAATGATGGATTAAACTCAAGATAGGTAAATTTCCTTGGATTGGTTGCTTCTTTAGATTTGTTTACAACTTTAAGTCTCATACTTTTGTCAATCTTGTTAATCAACAACAAAAACCCCCTTTCTAATTATCTTGATCTAATTGAATCTTTGTTTTTGGATCCTTGAGAGACAATTCGGTTCATTCTCTATACTACAAATCAGTTTGTGAACCGACATATTTTATTTATTTGACGGGTTTCAACAAACTCTTGTCAGTTATCATTGTTGCTAAAATCATCAAAGTCTTGTACTAAATCTTCTGAGTGAATAGAGATATCTCAATTGCTGAACTTGTACAGATGTTAGGTGTGTCAGCATCAGCATACTTTGACTTCTTTTTGCCGCGCACTTTATTAGAGGTCTCTTCAGCATTTAATGATGAACAATTCTTGTATTTGAATTCGAGGCTTTGGGAAAATGTTTGAATCCGAGCTTTAAAGAAAACTTTGGACGATCCAATAAAATATAATAAAACATTTCAAAGTATATTGGACGCATATAAAAATTTCTTTTCAATTGTAAATAAGACCATATTGGACGCACGCTAAAAATATTAATTAGTTATAACCGTGCTTCCTAATTAGAGTATAATCAACATAAAATATACAAGATGAACATTATTAGATTAACATTTTTTTATGATACAGATTGGTTATATTGAAACATTAATTGTTCATTCCAATTTAATGCTTTATTATCTTCAAAACTTTGAAGGGTTCAATTCTTTGAACTACTTTGGTTCCAAATTTAATTTCTCAATTCATCTTTGGTTCCAACAAGTAACATAATAAATAAAATGCCTCATATATATAATAAACGACAAGATACAATGTAACCATGAAGGTCAGTATACAACTAGCCTCTAGGGCATACACCAACATCGAGCTGACCAAGCGTTCGAAGGAGGTGGTGATTACCACTAAAGCTATTGAGGTGGCACCTCTGAGTGTGTCTAATCCCCAAGAAGCGGCCGTGGGAGTCTTTCCCCACGTTGAGAGCACCGAGGGAAACGTGGTAATCTCTCTTTAGGATCGTCAGTTCATGCCAAATGATTTCATTGATTAGTTCGTGCACAACACCTTTGACTTGGAGATGCACCATCGATGTGGCGCCTCAAGTATTTTGAGGGAGGGGCAGTCCTATGCCCTAAAGCTTGCCAACATATTGCGATTAGTCAAGTTCAATATCGCCAATGATGGGAAGTCAGTTGAAGAGACATTCACTCTGCGGAGCAAGTGTACCAATCTAGAAACCACCCTATCGAGGGTAAGACACGAAAGGGGAGATGCCCTCAAGGACATAGAGGTGACTAGAAGTGCATTGATGATGAGGTGACCTATCTCAACTTGGAAGCTGAGGTTTCTACGCTCCAAGAACATCTAGACACGGAGCGCGTCGCATTCGAAGGTGCGAAGCAGAAGTGGAAAGCGAAGAAGGCTTCTTAAGTAGAAAATTGGGAAAAGGTCATCCATGATTCCTTCCAAAATGCTTTGGAACAAATTGCTTTACTTCACCCTAGTTTAGATACCTTGATGATAGGCACGCTTTGAGAAGTTTGAGATGGGGAGATTATGGATGTTACCAACAATGATAGCGCCAAGGAGGACAATGTTAGTCTAACCGAGGAGGTGGTGGGCTAGGATGAAATCGGCAAAGGCCAAGGTCGATGTGATGTGTAGGAATATACATTGTATTTGTTTTCCTTTTATACTATAATATCTCATTTTGTAATCGAATATGTTGGATGAATGGTTGTTTCAAACTTTATGTCTCATGCTTTCTTTTATTCCACACGATTGGCCTGATTATGAGGACCAAAGTCCTTCCGTTACTTTGAAACGTCTTGTTTTTCTTGTTATCATCATTATCATATTTTTGCCCAAGTATTTTTGTAGTAGTCATCTTGGTGAAGATACTAGGATAATCTGGTGTCCTTGTGTCCCAATATGACTTGGGTTATCTCGGTTATGACATTTTGGTGTATTTACATCCCGAGATGACTTGGGTCATCATGGTGAAGACATAATTGTCTAGTTTCCTTGCGTCTTGAGGTGACTTTGGTCAATTTGGTGAAGATATTGTGATTTTGACACTATGCGGTCGTGAACGTAGGTCGAGAGCTGACTGTTGGCAAAAGGGATGTAACTGAATATACTTTTATTGAAGATGATGTTCCAATCCATGACATCAATGCCTACAATGTTGCACTGATATTGAAAATACATCAAAGGCAATGACGTAAAATAAATTGACTAATGCATTAAGGGAAATTACTTGAAATAAATTAATCAATACATTAAATGAAATAACTTAAAAGTAAATTGAAGGGAAGGGAATATCTAGTTGTAGTATATTTGAATGTTTGTCACGTTCCAAGTCCTCGGGATTAGGTCTCCATTGAGTTTGGCCAATTTATAGGCACATTTTCCGAGGTTGTCAACAACTTAGTATGACCCTTCCCAATTTGATGCAAGTCTCCCCTCTACAACATTCTTTCCTCTAATATATGCCCTAATGAGAACAAGAACTCCTGCCTTGAAACTTCTCAGATTCACTATGGCATTGTATCGCCTAGCAGTTTTGACTTTGAATGCTACATCGCGAATGTGAGCCATTTCCTGAACTTCATCCAATAGATCAAGATTGGTGAGAAGTAAGGCATCATTTTCCTCTAGGTCAAAAGATGCTCTCCTTATGCTCGGTTCTCCAATTTCCTTTGGTATCATAGCTTCTACTTCATATGACATTTTGATAGGAGTTTCATGTGTAGTAAAATGTGGCGTGGTGTAATATACCCAAAAGACACAGGGAGCTGTTTTGTCCAGTTTGTTGGAACCAAAGATGAAATCTAATTTTTGAATTCACTAAGATATCATATCCCTCACAATTTTGGAGATAACAATATTTATATTAAATTAAAGTGAACAAATAAGTTTTAAATAAAATTATACTATCTCATTCTAAAAAGAAAAGTCCAAATTGTATCTTTTGGATAAAAAGTTTTTAAGTGCTTTTGGACCCAAGGCAAAGATTTTACAAAGACAAAATCTCTGTTCACTACGTGCGTCCAATACATATGAACTGCTTATTGAATTATATTGGATCGTCCATTGTTTTGTCTCTGTGATTGATTCTCAAAAGCATCCATCCAAAGAAATTCAAAGACAAGCAAAACAAAGTGCATTAATTGTTGATATGATCTCTGACACGAATGTGACTTTCAAAGTTCAACTTTGTATGCTGGTGCTGACACACCTAACAACTACAAGGACCAGTAAATAAGGAACTTTCGGCATGTTCAGAAGAGTCAGAACTAAAATATCATATTCCTCGCAAACGTTGATAACCAAAGCTACTTTTCAGAAGGATTTCAACACGTTATCAGCATTGTGCATATAATGCTACTCAGAACGGTAATAAATATTGTTGTTGGACGAAGAAGCTTATGAAGACCAGAAAAAGATTTCAAACCTATAAATATCAAAGTCATCGAAGAATAAAAAAAGAAGAGTAAGTGACAAGAGATAAAAAGAGACATCAAGAGAACAAGATAAAATTTTCAAGAGTCACTCAGATTCATATACTTTCATTTTACTCTTGTATAAAATTTTTACTAGAGGTTATTGTTTATCCTCACACATTGCGAATTAACCTCAAGTGTCTTAAACAATCTTATTACTTTAGTGTAAGCTTTTCTTCCCTCACATTATGTTATTTTACTTTTCAACTAACATTTGGGGATTGTCATTGTTATTACTAACAAATATTTTCAGTCTTTAACTTGCGTATAAAGATTTGTAGTAAAACACTCTTTGCGTCCAATAGTCATTTTACGTTTCATCCATTTTCTTCTACAATCTTGAGAAGCTTTTATTTGAAGAAATGTTTTACGAAAAGTTTCCAAAAAGGTTAAGAAACACAATTCAACCCCCTTCTTGTATTTCATCTGTTTATTTCACAATTTCCCTTTGCCAAATTGTCAACACCTAATTTTGACCAGGCCGATAAAAATTTAGTATCAATGATTAAAAAAATATTTAAAAAATGAAAAAATATTTTTTGAATTAACTCAAAATATAGCCTACAGTCATTGACCCAACTCACCTTATAAGGCCTAATTCAAAAATCATACCCCACTTAACCCATGGCCCATTAATTTGCTAACCCTAACCTCCATCTATAAAAAGGAAAAAAAACGCATTTAGAAAAGCAGGGAGGCAATTACAGGAGGCATCAGAGGTGTAACACCCAAAAATTTTTGTTTCTAATATATGTTACTTTACCCAAGTTTTTAATAATTTATGATTTTTTTTTGGAATGTTTGTGAGCTCTATTTAAAATCAAAGTTTAATTGGGGTTAACCTTAACGGTCGGTCGGTCGGCCGAGCGGCCCAGGGAGGATCCAACCAGTTTATTAATTGTACAAATAAAATACAAACTAATCAGTCGGGTGACCGATCAGAACCGGGAGAAAAGCTACTCGATCAGATGTCATGCCACAAGATACAGCCAAAGGCTCGGTTAGTCACAGGAGTTCAAAGAAAAACTTAGATTGGTCGGAAACCGATCGGATAAAGGATATCATGAAAGGGTGATCAGTGAAAGGTAAGGTTGTGATCGAAAATGTAATCAAGGGTATAAATTTTGGATCTCTTGATCGGCCATATCCGATACTTATATACCGAGAATGGATATTGTTGGTCAGATCAGTAAGTAATGGGTCTAGTCAATCAGTTTTAAGAGCTAAGGTTGTTTGTGTGTAGGCTAGGGATCATATTTGACTGGATCGGATCGGCCAAGGATAAAGCTAGTATTTGGTCGGAAATGGAGATCATAGGGGTTTGGAATTAAAAGCTAGAGTCGGTTGGTCATTTTTCTGAGAATTGGATGATCGATCAGAAATTGTCTGGGGAGTTAGTGCTCGATTGGAAATTGATCTTGGGAAAGAGTGGTCGGTCTAAAAAATGGTCTGGGAAGTGGTGGTCAATCGAACTCAGATGCCGGCTTTATTTTTTGGGTTTTTATAACTTATGGACGTTTTTCATTTTTAGGGATTTAATGATCGAATAAAATTGTGGGTACATCTTATTGTCCATTGGACTATAGATACTAATCTTTGTCCATTGGATAATAGCTACTGAAAAATATCTAGTGACAAATATCTAGAGCATTTATATGGATGGTGATTCATATGGGTGAGTCATCTAAGAATTTAATGAAGGTGGTGAATCACCTAAGGTGAGTCACATGGTATTTATGGTAAGGAACAAGTGTTCAAATTGAACATCATCACTTCACAACAAGCCTAGGGTGGACCAAGGTAAGCCATTTATCTTGAATTTTTACTTTCAAATTAATTACTTTTAATCCTTATTTTTCACCTATAAATAGCTACTTACCCATTCATCTTTATTCATCCCAAAATCTTCACCTTTCTCTCCATTGAAGCTCACGGCCAATGAGCCTTAAATTACCTTCCCAAACTCCAGCCAAAGTTCTAACTTAGTTTCTAACATCCTAGTATCATTTTGAGAAACTTTGATGTTGTGAGTTTCTTGATAAACAATCTCATTTCACTACTTTTGAGCTTGTCAAAATTTGAAGAACTTAAGGTGAAAATTCTTTCTCTTCACTTTTAAATTTCTATTTCAAAGTTTTAGATCATTGGATTGATCCATGATCATCTTATTCCATGTTTTAGAGCTTGGATAAATATGTATTTTTTTTGTGAATTTGTGTTGGTAGAAGGACAAGGATCTATACCAAGTTTCTTGAAAAAGATTTGTGAACCAAGGTAAGGGGGAGTTTATCTATCAACCAATATTATGGTATAAAATAGGATTTTATTATCTTAAATTTCGTGAAGATGGCCTATGGTTAAGTTTTGTGGTTTATGTTGTATGTCTTGATATTTTATGGTTAAGGTTTATGGTTTATGTTTTATGTCTTGATATTCTATGGTTGAGTTATGTGATTTTATACTATGATTAAACTATGTGTCTTAGGGTTTCTTTAACTATGATATGAATTTATGATGTAAAAAACATGGTAAAATTTTGGTATAGATGAATTGATTCATATGTATATAGACATGTTTAGGACATTCATATACTTGGTTTGATTTATGGAAAGATAGGGGAAAATAATGAAAGTTTAATTCCAAGGGATTTTAGGTGGTTTGACCATCAAGTAAAGAAAAAGAAATAATTTTTACTAGAATTAATTTTATTTGAAGAAGCTTTGATTTTTGAAATTTAAGGAGAAATTATTTTTAGTGATGTTTAGAATTTTAATCAATATTTTAATTTAGAAAGAATTGTAGAAAAATAGTTTTAAAGTTAAAAATTATATTTAAACTTAGTTTTTATCACAAATGTGAAAATAGACTTGAAAATATTTTATTTAGATTAAAATAATTTAGTTTTTGTGAAAAATGCTTTAAGCAACTGAAAAACGATTTTTATACCTTACCCGATTGAAATTTTACAGAAAAAGCATTACACAATCGAAAAATATTTTTACCAGATTAAAAAACATGACAAAGGTGTTACGCGATTTGAAAATGATTTTAAAGCACCATATAATTAAGAAACAGCAGTACTACTATCGGGTTGACATAGACTAGACCCTGAATAGGACAGTTGACGCTATTCTTAAAGAAATGGTAGCTTGAATCCTGATGGGATTGTTTGAATATTCTGGAAATATTTATACTTTGCATACATTTTAGTTTGATGAGACTTGTTGTTAAGGCTTTAAGCATAAGATATTGAGCTTACATAATAGTGGTGGTGCGAATTACCTAGTGAAGATCTATGACTGATCTTGGGGATGTCCAGGTGCATAACTCCACAGGAGGCCAGTAGGTAACACCACTATGTCGTGGTAATATTATTGCAACACATCGAACGATCCTGACCAGACACTTACCTATTCCCGATTGGTGAAGAGTGATCTCGTGAGGCGAATTGCGCAAATGAGATTAATAGCACTTTTTTAGGCTAATGAGATACGGAACATGTACTTCCAATCACTCTCTCCGACTTGTTGTATTTAGCTCTATGGAGTAAGAGTCGACCATGTGCATCTGCATAGTTAGTTGTCATACTTTCACCATCATTATGTGTGTTGAGGTTGGTTTGTCATTTTATTGGTTAATATGATTGTATGTGTTGATAAATACCTACTAAGTAGTATTGTATTACATAACTTGTGTACTATTGAGTAGTATTGTATAGTATATTATTTTTATATTGTTATATTGGTATTTATGATGATGTAAAAAACTCACCTCATTTGTGTATTGTTATTTTGTGATTTAGTAATAAATAAAGATGGTCGATCTTGAATTTTTGGGTTATATCATTGTTCAGTTCTGATCAATCAATTTGAGACACTTATGTTAGCTTTGTATTAGGCATTATTAGATGTTTATTGTGCCCAATATTAGTACTTTAGATGAGTTTAATGTTGTTGGGCTTCATTGGGCTTTAATGCAAATATTGAATAATTTTCGGATTTTGATGCATTTTGACCTTTCTTCCTTGGTTAGGTCATAACTTGGGACTCGGTGATCCAATTGAGGTGATCTTGGTGTCTTTGGAAAGCTAAGACAATGCTCTACAAGTTTCATGAAGAACTCAAGAGCTGGATCGGAATGCTAAGGGTCCAAAATATCCCTGCAATGCAGAGTGGGTTTGCTGTCACGGAACCATTTGGGCAGTATGCACATATTGGACTATATAGTGGGTTATAGGCCTCTTCTTGGGCTGAAACTTGGTCACTTGAAAGATAAGACCCATATCTCCAACTTCAATGAAGACCATTTTATCAATAGATGTCGTTTTGGGCATGCTTCAGAAGCTACAAGTTGGTCTGAATTTGGAAACACGTTCTTCCAACCTAACTTGAGGTAGGTGAAGTGTTTTTGGCATTTCTGGAGTTCTAAAAGTCCAAATGACATGATTCAAATTGGAGATTTTCAAGGAGACAACTGGCTACAACTTTGATGAAGACATCCAAGCCAAAATGCACCGTCTAGGTGATGAATTTGAAGCCAGAAGTCGGATATGAGTTGTTGACTAAAAGCCACCAACCATACACCAACCCACCTACCATGCACCAACCCACCAACCATGCATCAAGCTTCCATTTTTGACAAATTTCAGATTCTTATAGCTTGTATTCAGATTATGTACATGTACAAATTGGCTTCTAGGATTAGTATAAATAGACCCAACCTCTTTGTATTAGAGGCATTCAATTTAGAAGTAAGTTTCAAGAAAGTTTAAGTATTTGTGAGAGTTTTCTTTCTCTTCTTCTTCATTCTCTTTGCAATTTCGTTTTTGTTCTTTAAATTTTGAGTTCTTCCTTCCCATCCATGGAAGGCTAGGCTCTCATAATCAATCCAAGGGATTAGCCATCTTGTTGTTTAATTTGGAGATCTTGGTTTACTTGTTCATATTGCTTAATTGTTATTCAAGTTTCTCTTCTTCCTCTTTTGATTTTTATCTAGATTAAATTGCTTAATTTGATTTAGATGTTGATGTGGTAATAGCTTTATTATCATGTATTCAAAGAGGATCATAAAGATTAAACAATGTATTAAAGCTTTTGATAGATTGTTTAGCTTGGTTAAATTCCTAGATCTTAAGTTAATCTATGTTGGATGGTGCTTACTTTATCTAACCTTGGTTAATCAAATCCTAGATGCTTATCTAGTAAAGAATTCTTGGATCATGTTAAGGCTTCTTGATGTGATCTAAGGCCAAGAACTTGGTTAGCAATTAAGTGAATTCCTTGTGATCAATGATGAGTTAAACTTAAGATCGGTAAATTTCCTTGGATTGGTTGCTTCTTTATATTTGTTTACAACTTTGAATCTCCTACTTTTATTAATCTTGTTAATCAACAACAAAACCCCCCCTTTTCTAAGTATCTTGATCTAATTAAATCTTTGTTTTTGGATCCTTGAGAGACGATTCGGTTCATTCTCTATACTACAAATTAGTTTGTGAACCGGTTATTTTATTTGATAGGTCTCGACATCCTCTTGTCAAATTTGGCGCCGTTGCCGGGGATCCAAGGCAACTATTTGATCATTTCAAGATCCCATCTAACTCTAACAAATGTGTTTGTTTTGTTTTTGAAGCTTTTTCAAGTGGGATTCGGCAGAATTTGGATAAAGGGCGTTGTGTCAAGAATTTTGGTTTGGGCATCTCAGATTGATCTGAATTTTGGTACACAAATGGAAAATATTATTCTGAGAAAGGCTCACTGTATACAGTGAGGTCACCCTTATTTTTGCCAAATTCCATCGTTTAGACCACTTTTGCAATTTTTTAAGATTTTTTATTATTTTTTTGGATAGCATTTTTGTGTAGATTTTATTCTGTGGTGGTTCCATAATTTTTTAAAATTCATTTGATACTGTTTTTATTTTTGTTTAATTTTTTGGAGTATTTGTTTTTGGAATTTTTAGTGTTTTAGTTGTTATTGCTTTTCTAATACCTTCTTATGAACTGCATGCTGTATGACTAGATCTGATCCTGGTACCTTGCATTCATTTGATCCTGAAATTGATAGAACATTTCATACACTTCATAGAATTCATAGGACTGGTAGTAGCATTCATAGAGCTAATAGAATTACTTCTGGAATTGGGCTTGAACTTGACATTGCACCTAATCTTGTTGACTCTTTTAATCCTGTTGAGTCCGTCATAGTACTTCGTGTCTCGATCATCGAGTCTGTTGATTTTACTATGGCTGACTATAACAATAGGACCCTTAAGGAATTGGTTGCACCTGATGTGAATTATCAACCTTTGTGCATTCAATATCCTGAACTTAATGTTGATTTTGAGTTGAAATGCGGATTGATACACTTGTCGCCCAAGTTTCATGGTCTTGCATGTGAAGATCCACATAAGCATTTGAAGGAGTTCCATGTTGTCTGCTCCACCATGAAACCTCATGGAATAGCTGAAGATCACATCAAGCTAAGGGCCTTTCCTTTCTCTTTGGATGGTGCTTTGCTAAGGATTGGTTGTATTACTTACAACCTCGCCGCCATCACTTCTTGGAATGACATGAAAAGATTATTTCTGGAAAAGTTCTTTCCTGCATCAAGAACTGCTGCAATAAGGAAAGATATTTGTGGCATAAGGCAAATCAATGGTGAAACTCTCCATGAGTATTGGGAGAGATTCAAGAAATTATGCTCAAGCTGCCCACACCATCAAATTAGTGATCAACTGCTGATCCAATACTTCTATGAAGGATTGATGCCAATGGAAAGGAGTATGATTGATGCTGCAAGTGGTGGAGCATTGGTAGATAAAACTCCACGCCGTAAACTTAATTGCAAACATGGCAAAGCAAATTCTCAAAGAATTTGGTACTCGAATGGGTGCTGCAACCATAATAGTCAATGAAGTTAATACCTCTTCACATGCTGATCAACAACGGGTGGAACATAGATTGGATGAGCTCACTTCTTTGGTTAGACAAATGGCAATAGGACAACACGAACCACGTGTGCAAACCCCTGCAAGAGTTTGTAGCATATGTTCTAGTTCCTCTCATCCTACGATTCATGCCCCACATTGCAAGATGATTCGAGTTTCAAGACCAACTGTGGTCGCATGTATATTTCTGGGAAGCCACAATTCCATCAACAACAACAGAAATATGATCCATTCTCCAACACTTACACCCCTGGTCGAGGGACCATCCCAATCTGAGATATGGGAATGCATCAAATCGCAGCCCACAAAACCAAGATAGACCACCATTCCAAAGAAGAAGCAAGGACAAATCAATTTCAGCCACATGCTTGGACCAAGTAGACCACCATTCCAAAGAAGAAGGTCCTCGTAGCCACAAAATCGAGCCCTCATTGGAGGATTTGGTGAAACAGCTTGGCCACCAATAACATCCAAGCCAACAGAGAACTGAAACCACCATTCGTAACTTGGAGACTCAAATTGGTCAACTTGCCACATCAATTCATGAATTAAAGTCACGGGGTTACGGCCAATTACCCTCTCAAACCACTCCAAATCCTAGAGGCAATGTTAGTGCTATAGCTTTACGCAGCTGGTAAGCAAATCAATGGACCAAAGGCAGAGATACTTCCGCATTCCACCCTTGGCCCGTAGAAACAAGATTCTACAAAGAACTTCAAGTTCTCAGCCTAATTCAGATGTCAGAGCAGATTCAAGAAGAATGATCCTACAAATGCCCAAGCGAAAATTGGATCAAATCAAAGATTGATGAAAATTCAAGATGTTAGAAAAGTGAGCATCCAAAAAGTCAGTTCCAACATTCCTCTTCCTTTTCCCCATGTAATGATACAAATGAGGCATATGGTTGAAACAGACTTGGATAAGGAAATTATGGAGACTTTTCGAAGGTTGAGGTGAATATACCTCTCTTGGAGGCAATTAAACAAATCCCCAAGTATGCCAAGTTCTTGAAAGAGATGTGCACCCATAAGAGGAAGCTAAAGGGCACCGAAAAAGTGAGTATGGGGAGAAATGTCTCTGCTTTGATTCACCTCCAACCTCGCCTCCCAAATGCAAGGATCCAGCACTTTTACCATCCCTTGCACCATAGGGCACCAACAGTTCACTCATGCCTTGCTAGACTTGGGAGCCTCCATCAATGTAATGCCAAAGTCGCTTACACTTCCTTGCATATGGGAGAGCTAAAGCCTACCGGCATTGTCATTCAGTTAGCAAACCGGAGCACTGCACAACCTGCAGGAGTGTTGGAGGACGTTCTGGTTCGGGTACATAATTTAATATTCCCAGCTGATTTTTATGTGTTGAATATGGAAGATGAATCTGCCTCTTCCCCACCCCCATTGATCTTAGGTAGGCCATTTTTGAAAACTCGCTAAAACTAAGATTGATGTGCATCTTTAGTACCCTTTCCATGGAATTTGGTGATGATATCATTCGGTTTAACATTTTTGATGCCATGAAATACCCTTTAGAGGATCATTCTGTTTTTCATTTTGATGTCATTGATTTACTGGTTGATGATATGCATGCTGATATGTTGGCAGAGTTTCCTGAAATTGTAGGATACACTGATAGCATAGCTTGTGATACTTGTTCTGCCTGCTTCGGACTTTTTGGTTGTAAACCCAATGCAATGTGTGCAGCCTGTGCTGAGATTTCTACATACTTGTCATGTGCTGTTGTTAATTCTGCTGACATTGATGATTCTGTTATTAATGGCAATGATGCTGTTATTAATGATGTTGTCATTCATCCTGCTGCTAAGTGTGATTCTTTTGATTCCATAGGATATGACGATGTTGTTTTGCAAGATTGTGCACAGCTTGCAGGTACAGGTGCAACTGCTGAGAATTTAGCAGATTTAGTTTCGGTTCCAAAACTAGTACCGTCAGTCCAGCAACCACCCTCCATTGAACTTAAGCCCTTGCCCGAGCATTTGAAGTATGCATTCTTGGAAGAGGATGAGAAGCTCCCGGTGATAATGGCCAAACACCTCCAACCTGAGCAAGAAACCAGATTATTGGAAGTCTTGAAGCAACACAAAAGGGCAATTGGTTGGACACTTGCAGACATTCCTGGTATTAACCCCTCCACATGCATGCACAGGATATTACTTGAGGAGGAAACTAAACCAGTGAGACAACCCTGCAGGAGACCGAATCCTCTCATTCTAGATGTGGTGAAAAAGAAGTGACCAAGCTACCGCAGTGGCATTATCTATCCCATCTCTCGATGCAAGTGGGTGAGCCCGGTGCAAGTAGTTCCAAAGAAATCCGGTGATTGTTGTGGCTAACCGTAAGAATGAGCTCATTCCAACCCGAGTGCAGAATAGCCGAGAGTCCGCATTGACTACGCACGCCTCAACCAAGCCACTCGGAAAGATCATTACCCCCTTCCGCTCATTGATCGATGTCGAACGGTTGGGTAAGTCCCATTATCGCTTTTTAGATGGCTACACTGGATACTTCCAAATCCACATTGCACCGGGAGGATCGTGAGAAGACCACATTTACTTGTCCCTTCGGCACCTTTGCTTACAGACGGATGCCCTTCGGCCTCTGCAATGCCCCCTGGTACCTTCCAAATGGTGCATGGTGAGCATATTTTCTGATTTCTTAGAGGAGTGCATGGAGGTATTTATGGATGACTTTACTGTCTATGGTTCTTCTTTTGATTCATGTTTAGCCAGCCTATCTAGAGTACTGCAAAGATGTATTGAGACTAACCTTGTGCTAAATTTTGAGAAATGCCATTTTATGGTAGAACAGGTATAGTTTTAGGCCATGTAGTATCCAAAGAAGGGCATTGAGGTAGATCCCGCCAAGATTGATGTAATTACTTGTCTATCTTACCCCACATGCGTGCGGGAAGTGCGTTCTTTTCTTGGTCATGCAGTTTCTACAGCGCTTCATTGTCGACTTCAAAGAAGATTGCTCTTCCACTTTCCCGCCATCGCAGAAAGATGTGGAGTTCAATTTTGATGACAAGTGCAAGGCGACTTTCAACCACTTGAAGCAGGCCTTGACTAGTACCCCTATCATCCACCCACCGATGGACATTGCCATTTGAGTTAATGTGTGATGCTTCTAACTATGCGATAGGGGAGCGATCTTGAGTACAGAGAGTGGGGAAAGCTTCTCATGTGATATACTATGCTTCCGTAACTCTAGATGTCGCTCGGTGCCAACTATACCACAACCGAAAAAGAACTTTTAGCCATTGTTTTTGCTTTGGATAAGTTTAGATCATATTTGCTTGGTTCTAAGGTTGTTGTGTTTATCGATCATGCAGCTGAAGTTCCTTTTGAAGAAGCCGATGCAAAGCCCCGACTAATAAGATGGATGCTACCGCTCCAAGAGTTTCACATAGAGATCCGTGACAAGAGTGGAGCAGAGAACCTAGTGGCGATCATTTGAGCCGCATTGAAAGGGCTTGAGATCCCTTCCCGTGCGGGACTCCTTCCCGGATGAGCAAACTTATGCACCGCAAGGTAAGAACACCTTCCCTTGGTTTGCTTTGATATGGTGAATTTCTTGGTTGCTACAGTTTTTCCCTCACATTTCACTCGTGCACAAATTTATAAACTTAAGAGTGAATCAAAATATTATGTGTGGGATGATCCATATCTCGTGGCGATTTTGTAGTGACCAAATTATTAGGCGATGTGTGCCTAATCAAGAGTTTCATTCTGTTCTTAGCTTTGTCATGCATTTGCATGTGGTGGACATTTTGGGCCTCAACGTATACCTAGGAAAGTTTTAGACTACGGTTTATATTGGCCTACCTTGTTTCATGATGCATATTTGTTCTGTAAGTCTTGTGAGAATTAAAGGTCGAGAACAGGGAACATTTCTCGCAGAATGAGATGCCCCAAAGAATCCTCTCAGTATTGTGAAATCTTTGACGTATGGGGTATTGATTTCATGGGACCTTTTCCTGTTTCCTTTGGTTATGTTTACATTTTGCTAGTCGTTGATTATGTATCAAAATGGGTGGAGGCTAGAGCCACTTGACCGATGATTCCAAAGTTGTTGTGGATTTTGTTAGATCACGTATTTTCTCGCAGTTTGGAATCCCGAGAGCTATCATCGGTGATCAAGGCACCCATTTCTCATGCTTAGGAGCATGGAGGGATTGATGAGGAAATATGGCGTGTTGCATAAAGTTTCTACACCTTACCATCCCCAGGACTAATGGTCAAGCCGAGGTCTCCAATAGAGAGATCAAGCGCATACTTGAAAAACAGTCCAACCTAATCGGAAGGATTGGAGCATGAGGCTTGAGGATGCTCTTTGGGCTTACTCGACCGCTTACAAAACTCCAATCGGGATGTCTCCATATCGGATAGTCTATGGTAAGGCATGCCACTTACCAAGAGAAATTGAGCACAAAGCATATTGGGGTGTGAAGCAATGCAACATGAATTTGGCGAAGGCGGCATAGAGCGGAAGTTGCGATTACAGGAATTGGAAGAGATCCGCCTAGATGCCTATGAGAGCTCCCGACTCTACAAAGAAAAGACCAAAGCCTTCCATGATAAGTTTATTCTTCTAAGGAGTTTTCGCTGGGCAAAAAGTTCTCTTGTTTAATTCTCGCCTTAAGTTGATGCCTGGTAAATTAAGGTCTAGGTGGGACGGTCCGTTTGTTGTCACTAACATTTTTCCTCATGGTGCAGTGGAAATTAAGAGTGAAGCCACCAACAAAGTGTTCAAAGTTAATGGTCACCGCCTCAAAAGTTTTTATGAAGGAGCTCAAGAGAACCTCGTGGAGGAAGTTCAATTGCAGGATGCCCTCTACCATGATTGATCACTACTGTGTTGAAAAAAAAAAAAAAAAAAAAAGACAAAAAAAAAAAAAAAAGAAGAAAAAAAAATAGAAAAGAAAAAGCCACGATTAATGTCAATTGCCAGAGATTGAATCATTATTGGGGAGGACCCATCGCTCATGCAAAATCTTCAATCACGCTGGCTAAGGACATTAAAAGTAGCGCTTCTTGGGCGGTATCCCAAGTTTTCTAACTCTTTCCTCTTTCTAACTTTGACTTATTTGTGTCACAGGAATCGAGACAGAAAAACGGTGCCAAGTGAGAAAATCTATCAAAGTTTGATTTTTCTCGTCTTTATTTTGTTTGTTTTTCTTTGACAGATGATTTTTCACCTGTTAAATGGCGGATAACGGTACTGCGTGAAAATCTTTTTCGGTCCCTTCAGCTTACCCACAAACACCGAAATCAGCATAATTTTACTCAATTTTTCTCTCTCTCTTTCTTCTTTCTTTCGAAATGGATAATCGCCTTTTAATCTCCGCAAGCAATTCCCTTCTCTCCCTCAAAATGCTTTAACTAACATTTATTGTGCAAGGTTTGAGAGATTAAGGATGCTTATGCACAAAGGCATCCTCGGATATACGCTGGTTGATCGAAGCAAAGGTCCGACTGAGGTGAATTTTCCGACGCTCTTGTTTCATATATGCCAGGGCTAGGCAAAAGTTCATATGCAAAGAAGAGAAGAGCAAAAAGGTTACGAGTCCGCTATAAATGTGCAAGATGGACTGTAACACAAAATGCAAATCAATTGGAATGACGCCTATAAACCGAGATGATAAAATTAACTTCATAAAGGATGGCATGAGTAAGGAGTCTTTAGATAACATTCTATTGACTCTTGAGACGCATCCTAGTGGAGATGTGCAGAGAGTACTTCTCGATTTATGGCCAATATTCCAAGATGAACATGAACGTTATAGTCTCGAATCGACTCAAAAGACTTCGTTTGCCAATTTTTAAGAAAATTGGATGGAAAGCCGACCATCGACCCATAGAGAGCTTCAAGACGCATCGACGTAAACCAGAGGAAAATGTGAGCCACAATCACACCTCCTGTAAGTATTTTTTTTTATTTTTTATTTTATTTTTTTTTCCTGTTTATTAAAAAAAAATCAAAAAAAAATTCAAAAAAAAAAATTCAAAAAACAAAAAATTCAAAAAAAAATTCAAAAAAAAATAGCCGTATTTTTTTGAAATATGCGTTGCCTATTTTCAAACTTCTTCTGACACATATAGATTAGTCTTTTATTATTGTCATATAGCTATTATCATTGTTGTGCTTATTTTCAAACTTACCTGACACACGGATCTACCCCTCCTTTATAGGTGTAATTATTACCTTTGAGTTTTGATGCCTTTAAATAATGCACTTTGCTCTCTTCATATCATTGATAAGGTGAGAGTACGAAAAAAAAAAAAAAACAAAGAGAAAAAAATGGAAGTCACTTCAGTTCGTCGGATCAAGAGTGTTTGTGTCTTTTGTGGATCTAATCCTGGGAAAGATAAAGAGTTTGTAAATATTGCACACCATCTTGGTCGAGTGCTATGAGAGAGAAATCCGTTTAGTTTATGGAGGAGGTAGTCTTGGGTTAATGGGTTGTGTAGCAAGCTGCTGCACATTTAGGAGGTGGCAAAGTCCTTGGTGTCATTCCTACCCTTTATCGACCAAAGAAGCCCATTGGAAAAACATTAGGGGATGAAGTAATAGTATTTTGCATGCACCAACGCATGAACATTATGATCGCCAATGCCGATGCCTTTATTGCCCTACCTGGTGGTTTTGAAACTTTGGAAGAACTCTTTCAAATTACATCCTCGTCACAATGAGAACTTTCACCAAAAACCCATAGGTATATTAAATGTTAATGGTTTTTATGACAGCTTGTTTTGTTTTCTTGATCATCTTTGTAGAAAAAGGTTCATCTCACAAGCGACACGTCAAAGTCTTGTAATCGCTACAACTCCTGAACAATTGCTCGATCAACTCAATGCATTTGTACCACAACGTGATCCAAAGAATGGCTCCACGGAATTGGGAACAAGGCGGCAGAAAAAGCAAAAACTTGATTTGACTTTGTCTTTGTGAATTTTTGTTTTCTCTTATAGTTTTAGTTTTTTGTAATTTTTCTTATTTCAGCCCGATTTGCGCTTTTCTCGGTAAGACCTTCTACACTCTACCTATCTTTATTTTGACATTGGGGACAATGTCTTTAATTAGTTGGGGGGAGGGATAGTTGACATTACCATGTACATAGTTTAGTTAAAAAAAAAAAAAAAACTAATCTTTATTGTTACTAACTTTTTAGATGTATGATGGCAGAGTAAGGAGTAGTTTTGCTCTTGAGACGCATCTTAACTTGCATTTCATAATAGGTCTTAAATCATCTTTGTTCTTGTATATATATTAAAAAAAAAATAAAAATATAAAAATAAATAAAAAATAAATAAAATAAAAAATAAAAACACACACACACACAATTTTGATCTTTTCAATTGATTTTGATACAAGCATGTGCTGAATCTGAGCTTAATTGATGATAAAAGTATGCAAAACAGTTTACAGTTGAATCATTTTCATAATATACATGTGTATATGATTGTGGATATTAGGAAGAAGGCATGGTTGAATTGAGTGAATGTTCCATACCTTTGTGAGTTTTGGGCTTTTCCAAGTTTGATACTTACACTTGGTTATTTTCTTTCATGAGTGATGTCAATTATGAATTTATTTTTTAGAACTTGCATTGAATCGATTTGAGATTACATTGGTCTGTATGTTGCATGAAAATGACAGAGGCATTTTTTTCTTGACTTAGCCGCTTTGGCCAAATAAACCTACCTTGCATTTATCCAATTATTAACTCCTCTAAACCTATTTGCCTATTCTTTGTTCTTAGCTCATTACAAGCTTTGAGTGAAAAACCATGTTTTACCTTACCTTAGGGAATGGGAGAGCATTGATTTTCTTATTGGAGGAGTTCTTTTGCTTGCAATGATTTAAGTATGGGGAATTGGTGTGTCGATACGAAATGCTTGGTATAAAAAAAAAGAAAAAAACAAACAAAACAAAACAAAAAAAGAAAAAGAATAGAAAAAGGAAGGAATGTGTGAAGAGAATGAGCATTTTATGGTTTTGGGTAAAAAAAAAATTATTCTTTCTACTTGAATTACTCCTCAATGCTCTTTTATTCTCTTTGGTTTTAACTCGCTATTATCTATATTGTTCCCTTCCTTCACCTTATAAGTTCCATTACAACCTTTTTGAAAGACCTCTTGATTTTTGCAATTTATTTGATCTAAGTAGTGGAGAATTGATGTATATGCAAGCCTATGGTAAAATACTTTCATAATTTGACTGAGTTGAGCGTAAACAGCTAACCTAAACACCTTGTGTGATTTGAGTGACACTTGTGAAGAATTTTACTCAATCAACATGCCTATTTCTACGATTAAAGCATGATTATGCTATACTTTATTCTCAATTGATTTGATTCAACTATTCTTTGTTAAGCATACTTTACTTATTAATTATGGTTTATATTTGATACAATGCTTGTATTTAAAAATTAGTTGAATTGATTAAATAAAATATTACATGTTTGTGGGTATCATCCTGGTAAACCCTCACGAGACTACAACTCGTCCACTAGGGACACCTAGGGGTTTAAAGGCTTGTGGCACATGCTAAGTGCCATCGTGTTTTCCTACGGAAGTGGATTAGATTAGGTACAATCAGTTTTTATGTTTTTAGTTTAATAATATGATGTTTCTTGTTTTTCTTTAGTTTCGTTGTTATGTGTTTTGCCAGGAGTACAAAAGCTTAAGTGTGGGGAATTTGATCAATCAATTTGAGACACTTATGTTAGCTTTGTATTAGGCATTATTAGATGTTTATTGTGCCCAATATTAGTACTTTAGATGAGTTTAATGTTGTTGGGCTTCATTGGGCTTTAATGCAAATATTGAATAATTTTCGGATTTTGATGCATTTTGACCTTTCTTCCTTGGTTAGGTCATAACTTGGGACTCGGTGATCCAATTGAGGTGATCTTGGTGTCTTTGGAAAGCTAAGACAATGCTCTACAAGTTTCATGAAGAACTCAAGAGCTGGATCGGAATGCTAAGGGTCCAAAATATCCCTGCAATGCAGAGTGGGTTTGCTGTCACGGAACCATTTGGGCAGTATGCACATATTGGACTATATAGTGGGTTATAGGCCTCCTCTTGGGCTGAAACTTGGTCACTTGAAAGATAAGACCCATATCTCCAACTTCAATGAAGACCATGTTGTCAATAGATGTCGTTTTGGGCATGCTTCAGAAGCTACAAGTTGGTCTGAATTTGGAAACACGTTCTTCCAACCTAACTTGAGGTAGGTGAAGTGTTTTTGGCATTTCTGGAGTTCTAAAAGTCCAAATGACATGATTCAAATTGGAGATTTTCAAGGAGACAACTGGCTACAACTTTGATGAAGACATCCAAGCCAAAATGCACCGTCTAGGTGATGAATTTGAAGCCAGAAGTCGGATATGAGTTGTTGACTAAAAGCCACCAACCATACACCAACCCACCTACCATGCACCAACCCACCAACCATGCATCAAGCTTCCATTTTTGACAAATTTCAGATTCTTATAGCTTGTATTCAGATTATGTACATGTACAAATTGGCTTCTAGGATTAGTATAAATAGACCCAACCTCTTTGTATTAGAGGCATTCAATTTAGAAGTAAGTTTCAAGAAAGTTTAAGTATTTGTGAGAGTTTTCTTTCTCTTCTTCTTCATTCTCTTTGCAATTTCGATTTTGTTCTTTAAATTTTGAGTTCTTCCTTCCCATCCATGGAAGGCTAGGCTCTCATAATCAATCCAAGGGATTAGCCATCTTGTTGTTTAATTTGGAGATCTTGGTTTACTTGTTCATATTGCTTAATTGTTATTCAAGTTTCTCTTCTTCCTCTTTTGATTTTTATCTAGATTAAATTGCTTAATTTGATTTAGATGTTGATGTGGTAATAGCTTTATTATCATGTATTCAAAGAGGATCATAAAGATTAAACAATGTATTAAAGCTTTTTGATAGATTGTTTAGCTTGGTTAAATTCTAGATCTTAAGTTAATCTATGTTGGATGGTGCTTACTTTATCTAACCTTGGTTAATCAAATCCTAGATGCTTATCTAGTAAAGAATTCTTGGATCATGTTAAGGCTTCTTGATGTGATCTAAGGCCAAGAACTTGGTTAGCAATTAAGTGAATTCCTTGTGATCAATGATGAGTTAAACTTAAGATCGGTAAATTTCCTTGGATTGGTTGCTTCTTTATATTTGTTTACAACTTTGAATCTCCTACTTTTATTAATCTTGTTAATCAACAACAAAACCCCCCCCTTTTCTAAGTATCTTGATCTAATTAAATCTTTGTTTTTGGATCCTTGAGAGACAATTCGGTTCATTCTCTATACTACAAATTAGTTTGTGAACCGGTTATTTTATTTGATAGGTCTCGACATCCTCTTGTCAAGTTCCTAGGAGGCCTAGAGGCCTGGAACGTCCAGTTAGAAATAGAATGTGTGACGTATGCTGGGGATATAACACTAACCCTTCATAGGACCCATGACGAAAACCCTCTCACAGTGTTCTCCATTACTACAGTCGTTCGGTTGAATATGCTTATACGAGACATTTGGGGCCTACTACACTCCAATAGAGAGATCCACAATCTCTTCAACCAAGACTTCGAGGTGGCACAGGGGCTGTAGGATCCCGACCCAGAGGCTGACCTACTACGAAGGGTACATACCGGGGGAACCTGTGCCAGCAGCAGACCCAGTAAACCAGGAAGAAGAGCCAGAGGAGGACCCTTCCATGTAGATATAGTTATGGAATAAATGGTTTTGTTTTGTATAAATTTATAAACCGTTGTAAGATATGTATATAGTAACCAAGTGTAATTAATCATGTATAATTAGAAAAAAAAATAGTAAGAAATAAGAACAACGTGAATATTTGGTTCCAAGCATATGTGTATTTAGTTAATTATTATTCTATTTACTTCATTCTAACATTAAAACAAGAAATTTTATAGCTTAAAATCTAGATAAATAAGAAGTAATTGAAGAGGAGTTAAAATAGGAAATTAATTATTCTTTAAATGTGACATCTAACTAGGGTGTTACAAGAGGCAGCATCAAAGGAGGCAAAAAAAATGAGTGAGGATAGACAGAGTGTAAGATACAGAGGGCTACCATCAATAATTTCACTAGTTCTATAGTTGATCAGAGGTAATCTATTGAATCCTCATTTTATTCTTGCTTTGAGTTTGAAATCTTAATGGTCGTATCATAGAGGAGGTGGTTGATCTTCACCTTCATTTGATTTTTTGGCTGAAATTTGGCTTCAAGTAAATAGCCCCTATAGTGACCTTTAATAGGCTCTCCAAACTTTAGCCTAAATTTTTAGCTTTGAGTATGAACTTTTTACTCAATTCTATTGATGTCAGATGAAGGTTGTGACACAAGGGAAAGGAGATGGTTCCATATCCTTGATCTTTTAGCCCTAAATCGGAGGCATCATGCTCTTTTTTTTTTTTTGTTATTGACTTTTTTTCCTTTTAGTTTTATTTTCTTCTTTTAGATTTATCTTATATATTTACTTGGTATTTTTCTGTTTTCTTTTGGTATTATATTCTTATTACCTTTTTTTATTTCATTTGTGTAGCCCTTTTTTATTATTTTCTTTAATTATTAATCTTGTCTTATTTATTATTTGATTTCATTATTTTATCTAATAAATTTATTTGATTATCCAATTACTTATTTGCTTCATATTTTCTTTTAGTATTATTTTTTATTTTTTATTTGATATGTGTTCTCTACTTTCTTTTTGGTATTATCTCTTCCTATCTTATTTGGTTATTCCTTTTTTTTAAAATTTTGTATTTTTTTCCTTTTAGTATTATCTTCTATTTTTTCAAGTTTATTTTATTTATTTTGTATTTTTTTCTTTATTTTATTTTTGAATTATTTTTCTTTCTTAACTTATTACTCTTTTATTTGTTTTGTATTACCTTTTATGTATTGTTTTCATTTAATTTACTTTTATTTATTTATCTTGTCTTGTTTGTTGTTTTATTTTGTCTTGTTCTCTATTTTCTTTTTGGTATTATCACTTTCTATTTTATTTTGTAATTGATTCTATCTATATCTCTATTTTTATTTTTCCTACTTTTTTTTTTACTAATTTTGCAGTTTTCTTTTCTTGCCTTTTAGTATTACTTTCTTCTTTAATTTTGTTTTATTTATTTATTTAATCTTCTTTCCTTCTTTTCTTATTTTTCTTTTAATTTGTTAAATAAATTAATTTATTCCTTAATTAAAATTAACCAACCCACATTTATTCTTTAAAGAATTATGTGATATTGAATTTCTTATTGCACTTGGAGAATACATAGGTACTTATGACAAGTCAAACATGTAAATATTTTAATTTAATTTTTATCTTTATTTTTTCTCTAAAATTCTAAATTTTATTAGTTAGTCTTTAATTTTTACCTTTTTATAGTCTCTCTATTTGTAAATATTTTAATTCATTTTTATATTTAATTTCTTTATTGCTTGTAAATATTTTAATACTTGATTATTTTGTGATAGTTAATATTGTGATTTAATTTTTAATTATTGATTTAATTGTTTACTTATTGTTATCATTGATTATTTATTTTATGGGGTAAATTAAATATGTTTATCCTATTTTTAATTTGCACAATTAACTTTAAGATAACTGTTTTAAGACGAATGTATCAAGAATGTAATGAGATTAAGTTTTCATCTTTCAATATGCATAAATAGATTTCAAATCCAACTTTGATGCACAAATTGATTTTTAAACATTTTTAAAGGGTTTTTGTTTCAATTTTTTTTAACCAAATAGAATTTGTAGTGACTCTTCTGAAATTTAATTTAACTACACCTTTGAAACATTCATTATAAAACCATTACCTTAAAACTAATTGTGCGAATTAAAATAAGGAAGGCTGAGGCTCATTTGCTGGATCTACATATCTTGTTTCTTTTGACTCTCAAATGACTTTTCTTGTTTCTTAGTTTTTCCTTGAAGTTTGGTCCTAAAATTTCACTGTCAAAATTTACAAAAAAAATGAGTTAATCAATTCTAGCAAGAACACTTTTATGTATAGTTTTCAAAAGAAATTTTATGTATATGAGATGTATATACAATTTGATCAAGAATAAAGCGATATTACTAAGATTTTAAGGATTGATCGACAAAATCATAAAAAAATTAAAGATAAATAACTCTATTTCATAGGCTTATCAAAATCCTTGACTGCAAATCAAGATAAAAGTGATAATGGCTTTACAAATATTCCAGAGGCATCCGATGAGTCCTTTTATGCACTTTAAACCGCCAACATGGGATCCTTCTTGTTTTAAAGAACACTTATTTTCGAAGTTAAATAAAAAAAAATTGGATCCACACAAAAGGGTAGGTCTTCTAAAGAAAAAGGATCAAAACAGATGCGGAGAAAATTGAAGCCATATTCCTTGAATAAGAAACAGACAAGGATTGATCATTTGTCAGAGGAAAGCATGATTCTTTTGGTAGCTACTCACCCATGGATTTTTCTCCTTATCAGGAAACGAGCAGATTATCAAGACGAAAAAGCTTCACAAGAATTAAATGATCTGCATTGCACAATTCCTAATGATTATAAAGATGAACATTTGGTTGCTGCAGGGAGAGAAGGTGTGAATATCCTATTTTGTCTGGTTAAGAAAAATTAAAAAAGAAAAAAAAAAGTTGAAAATTAGTCTGAATTTTTTAAGAAAAAAACTAAAGAAAAATAAAAAAAGAAAAGAGAAGAGAAAAAATCATAAAATCCACTAGTCTTTTAAGCCTACTAATATAACCCATTAGGTCAATTAAAATAGAGGAATTAAAATAATAATGATAAAATGCAGTTGAAAAAAAGCTCAACTGTCACTCTGAAATCCTAATTTATTATTTTAAATATATAAGTACAGGCAGAGAGAGGAAACAACAATAGACAGTGATAAAAAAAAGGAGGGTAGGCCAAATAAGAAATAAGAGGAGAGGCAGAAAGAAAAAGATTTGAGGGCATGCTGAAAAGAGGCATTGGGACCGAGGGCGAGTTTGAGTGAGAGATGGAGGAGAATTCATGATAAAAGAGAATAATATGGAGGGAGTTCTACAAATGTAAACAACGCACAACGAGAAGGAGTCTGGTGGTAGCAGGCCGAGTTTTTCTGTGCTGCATTTCTATTTCAAAGCAAAGCAAGCATTCTCATACAGCTCTGTGCTTTCCTCCATTAAACTACATTGCAGATCTAGAGTGAGCTGTCCTCCCACAAGTGCCCCCCCCCCCAAACGCAAGCTCACATTAAGCATCAAGCCTCAGGATCATATGCAATCAAACCCCCTCGCAGGTGTCATCATGAAATCCCACACCCTCTTATCATTCTTAGTGTTACTTTTATTTCATTTCACTTGTCACATGTTTTACTTGCTAATTGCAAATAGATGGTTCTATCACTTTGGCTATTATTGGGTTTACTTGCTGATTGTGGATAGATGGTTCTGTCACGTCGGTTATTATTGGGCCAGTTTACTTTGTGGTAGCTTTTGTTAGCATGAATAAAAAATGAGTGTTGGGTTTTTTCACTTGGGCCATGGAAGCAGGACTCAATTCCTTTTTATTTTAAGTCATTCAATTTAGTTTTTGTCTGTGGCAATTGTTTAGAAAGTATTGTGTATATAAATCCTTCATGGCCATGCGTTATTTTCGGTATCTTTGTGCAAATTATTATTTGTTTATTTATTTGGTACTTTGTTCTTTGTTCCATTTTGGCTAATAATTTTTTGTATTTCTTTACTTTACATTTTGGATTAAAAAAATATGGCGATATTGAAATGGAAGTGGATGCCTTTTTTAATTATAGTCAGTTTACCAATTCTATTTGTTTCTCATGCTTTTGTTAAGATATTATGATTCTTGAATTATTTTAATAGTCATTCATATCTTTACTTATTTTATGGTTTTTATTTTAATTTTTGTAGGATGTTTTACATTCTAATAAAATTGATCTCAAGAAATTTTAACAACATGCGTTTAGTGGTATCGAGGGGTCAAGTATCCATTGATCAAGTTTTTGAGGTTGCTCTGTAGCCTAGTATCATGTTTAATCGCATTTAGAACTCCTGCTTTTGAAAAAAAAAAGTAAATTAAACATCGCTTAGTGGTCTTAAAGGGTCAAGTATCCACTGGCCAATTTCTCCTGTAATGGCTCTGTAGGCATAGTATAATGTTCTATTTAAATTAGGACTCGTTAATAAATTCACTTACCTTATTCAAATCAATTTTTTTAAAAAATAAAATCAAATTAACCATTTATTTTCAATAAAATTAAGCGAATCATTTTTTAAAATCAACTATTTCACAATAATTTTTTTAAAAAATTACGTGACTTTGACTTTTCCATTGCACTTGGAGGATACGTAAGCACTCACGACAAGCAAAATATGTAAATATTTTATTTCTTTATTTTATGTTTTATTTTCCTTCAAATTTGTAAATTGTGTAATTTAGTTTTTATTTAAATTTGTGAATATTTGTAATTTAATTATTTTGCTTGATTTTATCATTATTTATGGGATAAATCAAATATTGTTTAGGTTATTAAATTTACACAACTAACTTATGGTAACCATTTTACGACGAATGCATTAAGGGTGTTGTGAGGTTCATTTTTTATCTTTCCTTATTCATAATCGACTCTCGAACCATGTTTAGTTTGTAGACCATTTTTTATTTTAAATCTTTTTAAAAAATTTTGTTAATCATTTTTTTTACCTAATAAAAAATTGATGGAGACTCTATTTTTAATTAATTTTTTACCATACAGTTGCGATACCGTCGTGACAGGAGGAGACATTAATACAACTATTCACAGATATGGAGATCCAAATAAGTACAAGCTATTGTCACATAATGAAAGTTCTTCTGTTGGTGATTTTCATTCTTCTGGGCCCGAAATAGTCTGTCTGGCCTACTTTGAAAACCGAGCAGGTCATCAGTAGTAGTATAGCAGATACTGGAGAGTTGACCTTAGCTCAAATACTGAAAAGCAAAAAGCTGATTTGTTTGGGTTTGTTCATGCTCTGGGTGATTCAAAGGAGAAATATCTTTCATTTTCTGCATCATCAACTGGAGAGGCTGCTTCATCATCATTTAATCTTAAGCAGAAGAAGAAATTTAGGAGGAAAAGTTGGCTGTGACTCATCGTTATCTTCAAATCTGAACCAAAAGTTTGGATCTTCTGTCCAATTTTCACCACTTGCCACTGCCAACATGTCATCACATTCTGATGTGAAGGATAGGTCTGAGATAAATGACCAGTTCGAGGAAGGAGATGTTGCATCCTCAGCTACAATTCAAGAAACCTGTTACAAGTGGTGAATCAGGTGCTGACCATAACATCAAAAAGAGAAAAGAAAAATAAAAACCAGCTGCTTAGAAATTTATTTAATTTGGTTATGCTGATTTCTGTTAGATGTTCTCAAAATTTGCATTCTTTATTTATGGTCTGCAATCATGATTTTGTCCAGGGGAAACCAAGCCTATAAAAATGGGGATCTTTCTAAAGCTGAGGACTATTACACACTTAGAATCAATTCTGTCCCTTCAAGTGAAAGGCTCAGGTTGCTGGATTAAGCCTCTGTTATTTTGCTATAGTAACCGTGCAGCAACACGAATGGCTCTTGCAAGGAATCAGGTAATGTTGTTTGTTTGGAACGATGAGTTATAGTAGAAGGAGCTGAAGGTCTTCAAAAGGATCAGGTATATCAATGCTTTTCTTTTATGTGGGTAGTGCAATTGTGATAATTTTATCTTGATGTTTTTTAGAAATACTTTCAAGTTGCATGTCAATGATTATTTCATTTCCTGGGTGATTTTATATTATTATCGGTTATTACTACCTAATAGTTTTTCAAAAAGCAATTAATCTTCAATTCTGTTCTTCTATATTTCTTTGTTTCCTTGTGTGGTGTTATGATTTTATAAGATGTCTAACAAGTGTTATTACATACTAACAGAAAGTAGCTGAGTGTATAAAGAATGCTGCTGAACTCTTAAAAAGGAGAGGTCTTCTAATGCAGCTAGTACTGCTTTAGAACTACTTACAAAGGCCTTGTCAGTAAGTGTTTACTCAGAAAAGTTATTTCAAATGAAGGCAGGGGCTCTTTGTTTGGTATTTTCTATTCCAACTTGTTGCTTGACACATATTTATGCCTTCTTATTATGCTTGTTTGCTATTGTTTTAACTGAATTATTTTGTGTATTATGACTGATAAAACTGTTGTCTAATTCTGGTGACATCTTACAGCTGCAAAAGTATGATGCAGCAATTCAGCTCTGTGAGCAGAGTCAGTGTCTTGCAGAAAATAATTTTGCCTCGGCAAACAGTGTGGAGGATGTCAATATTTCCATGTGTGATAGTTACTCCTGTGTCAAACTGTGGAGGTTGTCATTGATGTATGATAGAAACCCCATAAAGGACTCCGGAACAGAAGTATTGTTCAATGTAAAAGGAGCTACAAGAGCTTTTATAGTAAGTGAAAATGACAAACTAAAGCCTATGGCTCCTACCCAGAGAGAAACTCTCCTAACTATCTCAATACAATATGCTGAAATAAATAACTCTCCCAACTATCTCAATACAATATGCTGAAATAAATAAGTGAAACACAAAGAAAGGGGGTTGAATTGTGTTTCTTAACCTTTTTGAAAATTTTTTGATACTTAATAGTTTAAACAAGACAGTGGTTGAACCAATAATAAGCAATGGACGAATAATAGGCTTATCAGTCTTATTGGACGCTAAAAAGTTTTTTTTTTGTACGATGTTTCTTTGGACACAGTTTGAAAAGGTTTTCAATTTTAACTTTAAGACTTTATTAAGAAAACAATTTCAATCCCCAGATGTTAGTGTAAAAATAAAACACAAGTAGAGGCAAGAAAAGCTTACATTATATGTTTATCCTGGTTCACTCTCACAAATCAAGAGTTACGTCTAGTCCCTTCAATGTGAAGGATTTTTCACTAGTCTTTACCAAGATTACAAGTATTCTTCACCTCTTCAGGTACACAAGTATTTTCAACCTCTTCAGGTACACAAGTATTCTCAACCTCTTTAGTTACACAAGTATTCTCAACCTCTTCAGGTTTTAAAGCACAAGTATTCTTTTATACCTAATCTCTTCAGGCTAAAACAACTAAGTTGAATATAAGGAAATGTAAATGGTGCTTGAGTTGTTAACTCATTACAGGTGAGGATAGAAGATAAATCTCAAGACTGGAACTATATATAAGAGTATAAAGAATTAGAATAATGAGAGCTTTGATTCTTTTTCACTTTTGATCACTCTATTGCTGCATTTCTTCTTTCTTCTTCGAAGACATTTGTATTTATAGGTAAGAGCACTTGGAGCAATCTTCGTAAGCTTCTTCGTCCAACGGAAACATTTATTACCATTCTGAACAGCATTAAATGCATAAGCTGATATCGTGTTGAACTTCATCTAAAAAGTGACTTTGATTATCAGGAATATCTAAGAATATGATAGCTGAGTCATGATTTATCTGAGCCCGCAGAAAGTTCTTGATTGCTGGTCTTTGAAGTTATTAGTAGTGTCAGCTAAGCGGCTCAGTTGACTTCTTTTGTCATGTACTTTGTCAGAGTTCTTCTCAGCATTTAATGATGAACAATTCTTCATATTTGAATTTGAGCTTTGGACGAATGTGAAGTAAACAAGTGAAACACAAGAAGGGGGTTGACTTGTGTTTCTTAACCTTTTTGAAAAAACTTTTTCACAAGAAGCGAAAAGCAATAGACGCAGAAAGCTTCTGAGTCCAATTGGACGCTAATGCAAATTTGAGATAAACAATTTTAAACGAAGTGAAAAAGTTTTAAGGTTTAACTCAACTCTTTAGTTAGGAAAACAATGGCAATCCCCAGAAGTTAGTGAATAAGTAAAACACAAGAGGAGGAAAGAAGAGCTTACAACAGATATTTATCCTGGTTCACTCCCACAAACCGAGAGCTACGTCCAGACTCTTCAACCAGAAGGATTTTCTACTAATCTTGTACAAATATTACAAGTATTATCCACCTCTTCAGGTATACAAGTATTCTCAACTTCTTCAAGTTCTACTATTCAAGTATTCTTTTATACACAGCATCTTCAGGCTTATACACCAATGAATAAAAAGGTATAGAAGAGCTTGAGTTTTTAACTCACTACAGGTGAGGATTGAAAATGAATCTCAAAATTTAATCTCTTTACAAGAGTTTGAATACAAATAAGAATGAGAGCTTTAGTCTTTTTTACTTTTGATTTTTTTCAGAAAGTTGTCACGTTTCTCTTCTTCGAAGACAATTGTATTTATAGGTGAGAGCAAATTGAGCAGTCTTCATAAGCTTCTTCATCCAACGGAAACATTTATTACCGTTCTGAGTGGAATTAAATGCCTAAGATGAAAACGTGTAGAGCTTCTTCTGAAAGGACACTTTGATTATCAGGAATATCCAAGAATATGATAGCTTACACCTGACTTGTCTAAGCGCGCAGAAAGTTCCTTATTCGCATGTCTTTGTAGTTATTAGCAATGTCAGCTAAGCAGCTCAGTTGACTTCTTTTTGAAGTGTGTGCTGTCATAATCCTTCTCAGCATTTAATAAAGAACAGTTTCTTCATATTTGAATTTTGGCATTAGACGAATACTTTGAAATCTGAGCTTAGTAAGAAAAATATTGGACAATCCAAATATAATGAAACTTTGTGAAACAGTTCAAAAGGTATTGGACGCATACTTAGTTTCTTTTAGCTCATAAGAGAATGGACGCACATACAAGTAACTGTTTGTTAACACTTTTCTTCTTGAAATAGTTACGAAACAAGTTACAATAGTCTTTTACTTATTCAATCTAAATTGAAACTTTTGTTATCTTTAAAACTTTATGGAGTAATGATTATTTAATCAATATGGTTCCAAACTTAATTTCATAAGGTTCTTTGGTTCCAACAATCTCCCCCTTTTTGATAATGACAAAACATTTTAAATTATGATTGAATACTTAACTTTTTACATGAGAGAATACTCCCCCTAAGAACGTGCATAAAAACAGAATGGACGCACAGAGGATACAACAGGATTTAGTTAGGAGTGAGTAAGCGTGCTAACACAACGCTTAGTCTTAAGCAAAAGTTGATTTTGAGTAAAATACTTAAAGGATGGAAAAATGCTAATGTTAGAACAGAGTAAGCACATCCTTTACCAATACCAGCATTAGAATAAGAATAGAATCAGTTTAGATATTAGATAATGCATCAGAATAAGTATGATCAATTGAAACAGCTCATAGTAAACAATTTTAGACAACATACAGAAAATTCACAGATATGCTTATATTATTTTATCAACAGTATAAACAGAATCAATCAAGAATTTTTTTCCCTAATTTTCTCCCCCTTTGTCATCAGACAAAAAAGTGAGAGAAAAACATCATTGTCAAAAAAAATAAACAAAAAAAAATTTAAAAGAAAATTTTGAAAGTAATAAAAAACTAAGAAGGAGGAGGAGGAGGAGACCCTTGCTGAAAAAGAGATTTGAGGAGGTCTTCAACTCTCTTGAACAGATGATTCATTTGATTGGTTACATAGGCCTGAACTTCAGGGGGCACTTGAGATTGTGGGTCAACAGTGGAAGGGTGGTCAGCAGAGGTCTCTCTAACAATTAACTCAGTGGAAGGCGTAGGAGGAGCAACCGAAATAGGACCAACAATAGAGACTGTGGATGCTGGCTCTTCTGCTGCCGTAACCACTTCAACTGATTCAACTTCGTCGTCTGACAAAGGAAGGTCAACATTCAAAGGGAGATGATCTCCTCGATATCCAAACATTTGATCCCAGAGATAAGGTATTCCTAAGTTGTCAGAAGGAGGTCCGGAGACATAGCTCTGAGAAGAAAAGATTGTGGAAGCATGCGTTCTCAGTGGTAAGCCAAGGATATCGTCCACCATGTAAAATGGACGAAAACACTGAAAACTCTGGCCTGGCACCGTCACAGTATCTTCCTTCTCTTCATTGCTTAGTCCTGATGAAGTAGCCTGTTGTTCACAATCCCAGATATGCTTTTCCCATAAGGTCTTTGCATCCTTCTCCTCTGTCTCTCCTTTCTCCGAGATTTGCCGTAAGAATCCTAAGTCTACCTCAGGTGATTTTTGAATGCCGAAGGTAGGTTTGAAGTAGAAACGGTGTTGGCAACATGGCTTGACTTCTGTACTTCTTCAAATCCTTGTTCTTGTTCAAGTCCACCATTGGCAGTCTTGGACACACTCGATCAGGCTGAATCTTAATTGCGGTGGCAGAAGAGATGATCAGAGAAGGGGGTACAAATCTCATATTCTTCAGCAAGAGACTCCTTTTGATGATACTGACAAAGATAGTGTCATATGGACTTGCAAACTGATCCATTTCTCCCAAAGTGACTGGGGAAGATATGGATTCTTGTAGAGCAGCTATCACAGCATCGGGATCTTCTTGCTGTGAGTGAGAGAGAAGAGTCCTTAGATTCCCATCGATGGATTATGTGGGGGGTAACACCCACAGAGAAGAAGTTTGGGATAGGACAGGTTGAGGTGAAGTGTTTTGAAGGTGAAGAGGGTTTGTATGATATGGCTTGTGTTTGTGAGAAGGGTTCAGTGTTTGATGAAGAGGAAGGTAAGTGAGAATAAAGTGAAGAGATTTGAGGTTCTAGTTGAGATGAGGGTAAAGGTGGTGAGAGGAGGGGAGCAGGAGTGGGTTCCTCAGGAGTGGACACAGCTTGGGCAGCAGGTTTTCTTTTGATGGGTAGCTTCGTCCGAGTTCCCTTTGGAATTGTCACTTTGGACGCAACCTTCATCCTTTTCACGATGGGTTGGTCATCGTCAAAGTCATCGTCCTTTATCAGTCTTCTTTTTGGAACGGCTTGGATGGATGATGATTTCTACTTTGGACTCTCAGCCTTTGCAGCTTTTAAAGACTCTTTTTGCTCAAGAAAATCTTGGACGCTTTTTAGCTTCATTCTCAGCAGATTGCTTCATCCAAAGACTTGTTGCTCTTGGATCTGTCCAAAGATCTTCTTTTTCTCTTCTATGTCTTTAGTCTCATGGGAACTAAAGATACCTTGATCTCTAAAGATCTTGGTTAGGAGGACACCATAAGAGATGGTGGTCTTCTTCCCTTTTCCTTGGAGACTTCTCTTGAAATTTTTAAACAACAGGGAAGGGAGATTGATTTGTTGACAAAGCATCAGATGGCATAGGCAGAAGGCATGGACTATAGAAACTGAGTCTTTGGACCCTGCCTTGTGAAGTATAGCCTTGTTCAAGAAATTGATGCGATTTTCGCCTTGTCATGCATCTTAGATGCGTGAATTTCCCCGTAGATGACTCCTTTAGCAAGGTGTCAAGAATAGCATCCATTCCACCGAAGGCTTTATCCCAGTCTGAGGTGATGATGACTCCTTCCAACCAACACTGTGTAGCATTTGAGATGGTTACTTCTGAGACTACCACTTGTTTTCCCAGAATTTCTCCTCTAACTTCATTTGCAGGCACAGAGGCATTTTTCCAGAACATCTTCACCAGTTCTGGATAAACTTCCACTGGTTCTCTGAAGTAGTTCTCCCAGCCAGCACCTTGAAGACTATCCAGGATGTCAACCCCACAATCTGCTAGAACAAAGGCTTGAATGAGATATTCAACTGATACCTCAGCTTCTTCAACTTTAAGAGTCCTTCCTCCGGCCATTTCTTAGAGCTTTGTGAAAGGATTTTGAAAATTTGAGAAGAGAGGAAGTTTGTTGAAGGCTTTTTTAGCAAAGGGTTTCTCAAACACTTGAAAGCGTAAAAACTTGATCTTGAAAAGAACTAAGATATTTATAAGAGAGCAGAGCTTATACTGAAGGGTTTCTGGAAAGAGAAGGTGAATCGTTTTTCAAATATTACAATAAATGAGTATTAAAAGTAACTGTCACGTCCGCAGTAAAAAGTAACTTCTGTGACCTTTCAAAAACTGACTCAGTGTGGGAAATTTGAAAAGATTCAAATGAGACAAAAGGAATGTTAAATTAAATCCAATAGACATATCAACTTTACCAAGAAATCACCACATATATTAACAAGTACAAACCTTGTTGGACGCAGAGTATCAATGGACGCAAGAGATGTCAACTATTTACAAAATGCATACTTAAATGCTTTCTAATAAAATTAAATCTTTCCTCAGAGAGGGGTTTTGTAAAGATATCCGCCCATTGATGATCTTTGTCCACAAATTGAATATCAAACACACCTTTTTGGATATAATCTCTTATAAAGTGATGTTTAATTTCAATGTGTTTTGCTCTTGAATGTAAGATAGGATTCTTTGATAAGTTAATTGCAGCAGTATTATCACAGAGTAAAGGAATCTTACTTTCAAAGACGTTGTAATCTTCCAATTAATGTTTGATCCAAAGTAATTGAGAACAACAATTGGACGCAGAGATATATTCAGCTTCGGCTGTTGAAAGAGCAATAGTGCTTTGTCTTTTGCTGGACCATGATACTAGGTTTCCCCCAATGAAGTGACATCCTCCACTGGTACTTTTTCTTTCGATTCTATCTCCAGCATAGTCAGCATCACAAAAACCATCTAATTTGTACTCATGAGATTTCTTAAATAGCAAACCCAGATTAGTAGTTCCTTTCAAATATCTGAATATTCTTTTAACCGCAGTAAGATGTGACTCTCTAGGATCAGATTGAAAACGTGCACAAAGGCATACACTAAACATTATATCTGGTCTAAACACAGTGAGATATAAGAGTGATCCAATCATACCTCTGTATACCTTTTCGTCCACCTTTCGATCTTTATCGTCCAATCTGAGTGTGGACGATGGATGCATGGGTGTGCTCATAGTTTTGCAATCGTCCATTTTGAACTTTTTCAGGAGTTCATTTGTGTATTTAGTTTGATGAATGTAGATTCCGTCCAATGTTTGCTTTACTTGCAAACCTAGAAAGAATTTTAATTCTCCCATTAAGCTCATTTCGAACTCCTTCTGCATCAATTTAGAAAATTCCTTGTAAAAAGATTCATCAGTAGCTCTAAAAATAATATCATCTACATAAATTTGGACTATAATAAAATCCATTTTCCATTAGAAAAGTGCTTAATCTTTCATATCATGCTTGAGAAGCTTATTTTAGTCCATACAGAGCCCTTTTCAATTTGAAAACATGCTCTGGGTGGTTTTGATCCTCGAAATTAGGTGGTTGTTTGACATAAACTTCTTTATTGATTATACCATTTAGAAAAGCACTCTTTACATCCATTTGATAAAGCCTAATGCTATGATGAGCAGCAAATGAAAGTAAGATACGTATGGCTTCTAATCTAGCTATAGGAGCAAAGGTTTCAGTAAAATTAATACCTTCTTATTGCGAGTAACCTTGGGCAACTAACCTTGCCTTGTTTCTCATAACCTTACCATCTTCGTCCAATTTGTTTCTGAATACCCATTTTGTGCTGATGATGGTCTTGTCTTTGGGCTTTTGAACCAGCGTCCAAACGTTGTTTCTTGTAAAAATAAAACACAAGTAGAGACAAGAAAAGCTTACATCAGATGTTTATCCTGGTTCACTCTCACAAATCTAGTGTTACGTCTAGTCCCTTAAATGTGAAGGATTTTTCACTAATCTTTACCAAGATTACAAGTATTCTTCACCTCTTTAGGTACATAAGTATTTTCAACCTCTTCAGGTACACAAGTATTCTCAACCTCTTCAGGTACACAAGTATTATCAACCTCTTCAAGTTTTAAAGCACAACTATTCTTTTATACCCAGCCTCTTCAGGCTAAAACAACTAAGTTGAATATAAGGAAATGTAAATGGTGCTTGAGTTGTTAACTCACTACAGGTGAGGATAGAAGATAAATCTCAAGACTGGAACTCTATATAAGAGTATAAAGAATTAGAATAATGAGAGCTTTGATTCTTTTTCACTTTTGATCACTCTATTGCTGCATTTCTTCTTTCTTCTTCGAAGACATTTGTATTTATAGGTAAGAGCACTTAGAGCAATCTTCGTAAGCTTCTCGTCCAACGGAAACCTTTATTACCGTTCTGAGCAGCATTAAATGCATAAGCTGATATCGTGTTGAACTTCTTATGAAAAGTGACTTTGATTATCAGGAATATCCAAGAATGTGATAGTTGAGTCCTGATTTATCTGAGCGCGCAGAAAGCTCCTGATTGCTGGTCTTTGTAGTTGTCAGCGGTGTCAGCTAAGCGCAGTTGACTTCTTTTGTCATATACTTTGTCAGAGTTCTTCTCAGCATTTAATGATGAATAGTTCTTCATATTTGAAGTTGAGCTTTGTACGAATGCTGTGAATCTGAGCTAAGTAAGGAAACATTGGACGATCCAATACAATATACTTGAAAACCAGTTTAAAGTTTATTGGACGAATACTTAGCTTCCTTTAGTTAGAAGACAAAATTGGACAAACGTATAAGTAACTGATTGTTAACACATTGTTTCCTCGTTATAGGTTTATTAACATATTTTTAAGCTGGAAGACATTATTGGATTGACAAAACAATTTATAAACGAATTACGTGAGTCTTTTACTGATTCATTCTAATTTTAAACCTTTTGTTATCTTCAAAACTCTTAGGGGTTTAATTCTTTAAACTTCTTTTGATTCCAAACCTAATTTTTCAATAGTTCTTTGGTTCCAACATATGCCTGCATAATCCACTCATTCCTTCTACTGTTATACTAATGCATGATGCTAACAAAGTCCTCCCTACACATGCGGAACCCATAAGTCCTGTCACTAACTAATTCTCTTCTCTCCCCTAAACCCACTTTATTCCTTCTAGGATATACTTCCATATGATGGGCTTCTTTGGATTCAGGTCGAGCACTTAATCTAATTCCTGTTTAGTATCAAAGTTGGGCCCAAGGGTCCTATCACTGCCCCCTCCTGGAAGAGCAGCCTTGTCCTCAAGGCTGAAGTGTGGAAATTTACTTTTGAGAACAAAGTCATCTTCCCAAGTAGTATCTTCAACTGCTCTGCCCCGCCATTTGACCAGCCACTGTTTAGTTGTCCTCCCAGCCTCATTAATCTCCCTACTAACCAGCACACTCTTCGATTCTTCAATCTTATTCAACTCCACCTGCATGCCTTCGGTTAAAGAAGCTTCAGCAGAGTAGTTACCAATTGCCCTTTTAAGTTGAGAAGCCTGAAATACTAGGTGAATTCTCGAGGACTCTGGTAACTTGAACTTATAAGAAACTGCACCTATCTTTTCCAGAATTGGAAATGGCCCAAAATATCTGGCCCTAACCCATTCTGAAATAACCAAGTGGAACACAAGAATGGGGGTTGAATTGTGTTTCTTAACCTTTTTGGAAAACTTTTCTTTAACTAAAGATTCAAACAAAGATTATGTTGAAATTTAATAAGAAATGGACAAAACAAAAAGCTTCCTAATCTGTTGGATGCAGAGAAGGTTTTTATGAAAATTCTTTTGAACGCAATTTGAAATGCTTTAAGTTCAACTTAAAAACTTTGTTAAGAAAATAATGACAATCCCCAGATGTTAATGAATAAAATAAAACACAAATAGAGGGAAGAAAAGCTTACACCAGATGTTTATACTGGTTCACTCTCACAACCTGAGAGTTACGTCCAGTCCCTTCAACGAGAAGGAATTTCCACTAATCTTCACAAGATTACAAGTATTCTCTACCTCTTCAGGTATACAAGTATTCTCTAACCTCTTCAGGTTTTAACAAGTATTTTTTTCTTTACGTCCTGTTCAGGCTTAACAAACAAGTTGAGTAAGAGAAATTGTAAACACACTTGAGTTTTGACTCACAACAGGTGAGGATAAAAAAATAATCTCAAGTTTAAAATTCTATACAAGAGTAGAAAGAATAGAGTAAGATAAAGCTTTAAAAACAATTCTCTTTAAGATTTTGATCACTTCTCTCTTCTCTACTCTCTTCTTTGAAGACTCTTGTATTTATAGGTGACGAGCATCTGAAGTAGTCTTCATTAGCTTCTTTGTCCAACAAAAACATTTATTACCGTTCTAAGCAGCATTCAATGCATAAGCTAATATCGTGTTGAGCTTCTTCTGAAAGGTGACTTTGATTATCAGTGATTACTAAGAATATGATATCTTAGTTCTAACTTTTCTGAGTGCGTAGAAAGTTCCTTATTTGCTAATTTTCGTAGTTGTTAGAAGTGTCAGCTCAGCAGCAAGGTTGATTCATTTTTGTGTCAAAGAGCTCATCAGCATTTATTGCACTTTGTTTTGCTTGTCTCTTTAAATTGTCTTGGACGAAGCTGTAAAGAATGAAATCACATGGACAAAGACAACATAGGCAAACAATGGACGATCCAATAAAATATACTAGAATTTATTGGACGTATGCTTTTAACTTTTAAACAAGGTTGTCTTTCGTCCAAGTAAATATAACTTCAAAGGTATAAGTTAACTTCAAGGCTAATTTGTTTTAGCTTAATCTCATATCGTTGTTATCTTTAAAACTTTGAGGAGTTCAAATTTAATTGAACAGTTAAAGAAACTTAATTCTTTCGTTGGTTCCAACACATTCTCCCACTGAGAATGCTTGATCTTTTCTCTTGTTATCAGCATACATCTTCATCTGTTCTTGAGACGTGGACAAATGATATTTTAGTTGCTTCAAGGCCTCATCTCGATTTAACAATTCCAACATACACGCCTCAACCTTTGTTTCCCCTTGCAAAAATCGCACCAATGTTGGTGGTTTTCTCCCATAGACAGCCTTAAATGGAGTAGTCCCTGTTGATACATGAAAGTGGTATTATACCACAGTTCAGCCCAAGGTACCCAATAAGACTAGTTCCTAGGCTGCTCAGAAACAAAACATCTCAAGTATGACTCTTGCTATTGCAGAGTCAACTCTGGCCCTATCTCATCTCCCACTGCCGTGCCTCATAGTACCATTTTCTTCTCCAAGTCGATCCCCTCCAACAGACTAAGAAAGGAGATTGATTCAATTGACTGCTGCCCCCTTTTTTGGAAGCTTGGTCACTCGGGGCCTTTTTCCTTATATGTCCACCAACCTACCTTTCCACTGAAAATTCATGGTCATCTCCTCCCAATCCATCAACACATTGCCCAATTCTCTAAGCCATGCCACCCCGAGAATCATATCAATACCCCTAAGTTCAGCACATAGGCGTCTATAGTAACAATAATGCTTCCCAATTGAATCTCCACACCTGAGCATTTCCCTGCGTTAGTCACCTTGTGGCCGTCTCCCAAGCGGATACCAATCACCTTGGTTGGGGTAACCTTCATTCCCAACGTTGCTGCCACGTGAGGAGATATGAAATTATGGCTCGCTCCGCTGTCCACCAATATGAAGATCAACACTACCTATAGCTCCCCTTCCAAATGCATGGTCCGCATTTTCGTTGTTCTTGGTTCAGTCACCCTGAAGAGCCCTATCGCCTTGTACTCAAGAATTACCTCGTTCTCCTCACCCTCCACTTCTACTGCAGTCACCTCCCCTTCTTCATTCACCTCGTCATCCCCCAAAATCACTAGTCACAATTGACTCTCGGTACATTGGTGTAGAGGGAGACAACGTTCCCCACATCGAAAGCACAAATCCCTAGCCTTACGATCCATCAATTCAGAATAAGGTAAGTGTTTGATACCTCTATTTCGGTCACCGTTTGGTCGCCGTCCTTCTTCTCGGTTCATTCTCGCCATGCTCGAGTTCGAAGAAAGGGTTGAATGAAGGTTCAATTGACCCTCGTAAGTCTGATTCCTTCCCGTTGGGCCAAGCCCTACACCCCTTTGGTTTGGGCCTGGGTTATGACCTAACCCGTAACTCGACCCAAAACTCAAGCCCAATCCTACACTGTTATTTGGCCCATAACTTATGTCTCAACCACCTCTCCACTGTCTCGCATTTCCACCCCCTCTAATGCGAGGATGCAACGAGCCACGCAGTTTCGTTTCAACATCTCTCGCAAGTTTCATGGCTTTCATGCGGCTGGTGGGATTGAACATTCTCACCCTTAATCGGAGCTCCGGCTTGAGCTTGCCCATGAAATAGCCGAGATATTGATCCTCCGGCAACCTCCCTACTTGCGACGAAATAAACTCAAAGTCAGTAATGTATTCATCCACACTCCCTGTCTGTACCAAATCCTTCAATTCTTCAAAGGGATTATCACTCGTTCTCCCTCCATACTTTCAATCAAGGATCGCTTCAACTTTTCCCATGTCAGCTCATCTTCCGTGTCACACTGAAAGGTTAAACCAATGGATGGTTGCGCCCTCCATGCTCAATTTGGCTAGTCGCACCTTCACTTCCTCCAACGTCCCATGTACTTTGAAATATGTCTCTACTCGCGTGATCCACCCCACAGGTCTTCTCCGTTGAAGGGTGGCAACTCCACCTTTTTCACTGCCATCCTATACACCAAGGCAGAATCTTCCGTGAAAGTGGAGGAGTTGTTCTCATCGGAACTGCGATGAGTCTGCAATTTGGCGAACTCTGCTGCCATGAATTGACAGAAATCCCCCAATGATTGACACAGGGTCTCCTCCAACGTCAACATTCTTGCTTCCACAACATCTAGTCTCTCCCCCATCTTTGGTGGCACTGACACTCGGTGACAGGCTAGCTCCCTCTCGAAGAATCTGGCAGGCCAGACCAATAATAGAAACCCTGGAAATGACTCCAGAACAGAAGTATTATTCAATGTAAAATGAGCTACAAGAGCTTTTATAGTAAGTGAAAATGACAACCAGAGAGAAACTCTCCTAACTATCTCAATACAATATGCTTGCATAATCCACTCATTCCTCCTACTGTTATACTAATGCATGATGCTAAGAATCCCCCTCACATGCGGAACCCATATGCCCTGTCACTAACTAATTCTCTCCTCTCCCCTAGACCTACTTTATTCCTTCTAGAATATACTTTCCATATGATGGGCTTCTTTGGATTCAAGTCCACTTTGTTGATGCATTTGATGATAAGGCTAATTTGGTGCCGAATGATAATAAAATTCTTGACTATTCATTGAAGGTTGGTAGTATGGTGGCGCTTGACTGCTTGTATAGTGGTCATGTGTGCTGAAAGAATGGTGCTAATAAAATGGTGGATAGTTCTCTTGATTACTCTGAGATGATTCCCAATGCCAAATTCATTAAGACTTTGTGCAATACTAGAAGAGGAAGAGTCTTCTGGTGCAACATTTTGTTGCCTTCTACCTCTCCTAGATTGAGATCCACCTCTTCTACTATCACCAAATAAATTATCAGAATGATACATATCTAGCCTAGAAGTTGTCATATCAATCATAAGGCTCTTGTCACGCCGAGAGTATGACATCTCTTGATATGGATCATTTTGCCTAATTTCATCATCATGACCAGAGCCATTTTCTTTAGCTTTTGCGTCACCACCATCATTACCACTATTGTTACTTGGTGAACTTAAACCACTATCACCACTTTGACTATTACCTTCATCAAAACCTGTATCATCATAAGAATCAATTATAGGCATCCATTCTGAATTTTGTATTTCATCTAAGAATGAGCCTTCTCTTTCTTCAATCCATGAAGACAATAGATCATCTTCTTCAAAATATGTAGTCAAGATTAATGAGATTGAAACTAGTTTCAATATCTTATTGACTTCTCCTCATTTCATGTCTCATTTTCAACTTCATATTATAAAATGTGAAGACAAGTTTCTGTTGTTTCTTATACTTGACTTTATTCCTTGTCTTTGTATGTATATAGCTAAATGTGTTCAAATTTCTCTCACAATTAGTAGCTGAAGTTGTTTGACTAAGAACTTTTATTGCTACACGTTGAAGCTCGGGAGCACATGTACCAAATATCAACCACCATTCAGCTATATAAATTAACAAATAATATAAATCAATTATTTATCATATAAAAAGGAAAGTTAAAATGTTTTCTACTTGTATAAAAAAGTGAAATAAATAATATGTTACCTGGATTCATTTGAGACCAGCCTTTTGGAGCTAAAGGTGTACCAAATGTCTCACTCTTTTCTTGAAAAACCATTAACTATATAACATGATATAATATGTCACATACGTAGATATATAAAATCAAATTCTAATATCTAAATTTATAAGATTAAAATGTAAACATTCATTACTAACTTGATTCAAAGCTCTAATTTGGTGATCAATATTTCTTTCTAATTTGGCAATTAATTTACTGGTCACCTCAAATGTTTATTTATACACGTCATCCTACTATTCAATTCCACATTGAAATTGTGGGTTAAGAAAATAGCCTACGAAAAGAGAGTGAATCAATTACTATACATATGTAAATTTTTTCATTAAAAAATAATATTTTAAACTATGTTGACTACCTGCAGAATGTATATCACAGTGCATGAATCTCCAACGTTGGTCTATTATGTCATGATATTTCAAATAATAACAACAGTTTAGTAGGATGGATTATTTTGATCAGTCTATGACTTTATAAATAAAACACATTGTTGGCTTTTCATCACCATTAATATATTTCTCTACCTCCAATATATTTCTTCAGAAGATTTACAGTCCAGATATGGTTATAAATGAAGATGTCACTTTGCTTTTTCCCAATATCCTCCCAGTAAATATCCAAACAATGCGCTACACATTATGACCAATAGAGATGTGGCATCTTTTCCATCAATTTTTGACCAGCTGCTATAAGTGCCTTTTCATTATCTGTAACCACTTGAACTGCATATTCTTTTTCCACTTCTTCCACAACTTTGTCAAGTAATTAGAAGTAATAATCTGTATTTCTACTATCAACAATAGAAGCATCAACAAATTTTAATAAAATTTTCCTCTTACTACTATACACACAAGAAAATTCATAATATGTGTATGATTTATACTATTTGTCCAACCATCACACATTATTGTTACTCCTATTTCTTTCCATGTACCTCTTAGAACATTTATCCATTCATTCATCTTTTGATATTCAGCTTCCAAATATACATCAAAAACTTCATAAGGAGTTTGGCACTTAACCCCTCAACCTACCTCAGCAGCTGTAGTGATCAAATTATGCAACCAAGGAGAGTTAGATAAGCTCATAGGTAAACACTCATAAATTATAAACCATGATACTGCTTCTCCAAGCTTTTTCCTCAATGTTTTCATCAAACCACCACTAATTTTTGGATGCTTCATACTTTTACTCCTCACAAGATCAATATCTGTAGACCTCAAAGCTAAAGAAACATCTTGTGAATTAGATAGTTGTGGTCTATTAGCTCCACTAACACTTGCATAGGAGCTTCCACCATCTTTTTAACACCTAATTCTTCAACAACGTAATATACCAATTTACATGCGTGTACGTCTGTTTCTCCATCATTCCCAAATGTCGCAAACATAGACAGAAGTACCAGCTAGTCCAAACATATGCATTATCAACATCAATAAAAATAGATATCATATAGAGGTCTCTGACCTTGACAGAAATATACAATATTACGTTCCGTGCACAAAACATAAATGTCGATACTAACAGCGACCCTAACTGGGCATAATTAATAACAGTGTTATCTTAATTTCCTACAGCGGCATTAACAAAATACTAGTAGAACTGGGAACATCAACAATAGGTCGCCAGTTCCCCTACCATGCCTCAACAGATAAATACACAATGTAGCTCCAGCAGATACATAAAGGGAGCTCATCTCCATCCAAAATAAGACATAAAAATAAAGGCTACAACTATCACATCAAGCTATTAGCAATCCCGTACTCACTCTGTAGAGAACCCAAGCTCAACCTACGATTCTGAAGGTGAGGGGGTGAGATATAAATCTCAGTGAATATGAATTTACTCGTAATTAAAGCATGCATGAGAGTCAAAATATGAGTGCATAAGGTCATCACTGCCATCTACTACCACAATTTACAAATCTTTACTTTAATCAACACAACCAAGATTCACACTCCATCAACATACACATCATAATGCCCAATGACTCTCAAGGTTCGGCTTTTCCTCATTTATGCCAAGGACTACATCATGGTCTGACTTTTCCTCATTTATGTCCAGGACTACCTCATGTGACTTTCCCTCATTCTTGCCAAGGACTAACTCAAGGTCTAGCTTTTTCTTATTCTTGCCAAGGATTACCTCTCAATTCGGCTTTTCTTTATTTGTATATTCAATAATCACTCATCAACATCATTCGTTTCAAAAACCACAATCGAAACAATAATGCACAAATAATCATTTTCTCAGCATCATCACTATCGTCACAATAACAATGGTACCTTATGCAATAATTAATTTTCCACATCCGAGTCCAATATCCATAAATACACATCATGCGATATTGAATTAGTAGTCAAATGCACTACAAAAAGGGCAAATAGACTCAACTACAACTTAGGTGTGGTTGTCACCACGACCATGGTTCGAAGAAATTAGGAAAATTGAAGAAAAATGGAACAGATGCAACCACGGCTAGACCCTGGTGGCCACTACGGTCGTGGTCTGGAATTAGCACATGAAATCCACTTGCCAGAGGGTACCACGGCCAGGTCGTGGTGGTGGCCACGACCATGGTTCGTGATGTGGGTAGCCTTAAGTGCCCCACGCCCAAGAAACAAGCAAAATTCCCAACTTGGCATATAGTACCTATCCACCAATTATATCATTCTCAACCATATGCATACATTATTAATGAAACCCAACATGCATCAAACCCCCAACAAAGTCTTGCATTAATTCTCAATATTAAGTTAATCCCCCTATTTTGATACATGTTTTCAACCCATCCAATCTAACAATTCTAACCCCATTTTTGCATCATTAATAAGACCAAACCAAGCATCAAAACACATACAAAAATCAGCATTTTGGATTTCCCCCATTAACTCTCAAAACCCTAACTTTCATCATACCAAAGTTACAAGCAACTCACACTCACCTAAGGTGATTTGGAGGACTAAACTACCACCTTTGAAGCCTCCAACAAGCACCAATCAGCCCCAAAAAACGCAGATTTGCTCCCAAGTTTTCGTACTCCAAGTGCTTCCAAACTTTGGTAATAAGCTCAAGAGGCACTCCCAAACACTTCTTCTCAAACCAAGCCATCCAAACAACTCTATGCAATGGGTATTTTTGGCTTTGGGGAAGGAAATGGAGGTTTCAAGATTTTGAAACCAAGGAAGTATAGAGGAAGGTGAGGGGAGTAATCTTTGTGAAGGAGCTAAGTGAATGGAGGTGGGGAAGTGGGTGTTTTGGGAGCTTGAAGGAAGAGCATTAATAGAGGAAAAATGAAGGAAGAAGATGAAGCTCTTCCTTTCTCTCTCCAAGGTGCTACACGAAAATCATAAGGGGGAAAGAAATTTTGTTGACAACTTTGCCCCTCAACTTTTTCCCAACTAGACCCAACTTGTCCCTCAACTAAGTGGTATTCTCAAAAATGCCATTAAGGTGTGAAAAGACTAAAATATCCTTAGTAATTTCATAATAATTCCTAAAATGTCCTCTCTTACTAATATTTTTACTAATTTGGCATTGGATGTGGCCTTTTACCAAAATGCCCCTGCAGAGGCCCGAAACAGCAAAATTTCAAAATTTCGTATTTTCTTCCTTTCGCTCCCCTAAGTCTTCTAGGCCGATCGAAATCCTTAAAATATTATTATAATTTCTTCTAACTCGGTCTTTCACTTCGATTTCCCATAGGGCTACACACAGTCTAATATAATCTGAATATAATTTCGGAATCGAAAATTGGGGATGTTATAATCTTCATATTCATTTTCGCATCTTCCTATTTGTTGCCTTAATTGTTGTCTATCTTCCCATTCAAGATGTGATCTAAGGCTATCACGTGTAGATTGCCTCATTTGCTCATCAACAATGTCTTCAATATCGTCATCTTCATCATCTCCTCTCAAATGTGCTTCAAATTCTTCTTTTCTTTTTCTAGAATCAATTTTTTTTACTTTTCCATCCATGAGGAGTTTCATCATATTCTCTCTTATAAATATTATAACTCTAGCACAACTAGATACTTGCCCTATATAATGTGCAATGTGTTGCTTCAATCTAGTAACATCACCCTTTATTACTTTTTGACAAAGTTTGCATGTGATGTTTCGATTTGACTACAAGTGTACCAAAATGCCAACCAATGTCATCACCTGGAGCACCCTCCAATCTTCCCGTAGGAAATTGTTCTCTTAGCAGCATTGTTTATATTTATAATATTAGTAACTGTTTATGAAAATAAATAATAACAAATTATTTGATTAGAATATAGTAACTGTTTATGAAAATAAATAATAATAGTGATAATTAAAGTCTTTTCATATAACTTTTTACATAACTAATTCACCATTTAATTAGTTCATATTATCCAATTAATTTATCAAACAAAAATTTACTCACCTAATTAGAAAGAGATCAGATTTAGCTTACCCAAATTAAGTTAAGATCAAATTATGCAATTAATTTATCAAAATAAATTATAAGTATATTAGTGATTAGATTCAGCCTACTTAAATATCCCACTTATCAAACATGAGCCCATATATATATATAAGCTTATATGATTGTATATAAGGCCTTTTCATAATTGGAAATTAAGTCAAGCTTAAATTACCCAATTAATTTATTAAAAAATTACCTACTTAATTAGTGATTAGAATCAACCCACTTAATAAGTTCAAATTATCCAGTTACTTTATCATACAAAAAATTACCCACTTAATTAAAAAGAGATCATATTTGGCCTACCCAAATTAAGTTAAGCTCAAATTATCCAATTAATTTATCAAAATAAATTATAAATAGATTAATGATTAGATTCATCCCACTTAATTAGTTTAAATCATCCAATTAATTTATCGAACTTAGCCAACTTAATAAGCTCATTTATCAAACACTAGCCTATATATATATTGTTAATATTGTTAATTAACTTAGATAACAATTGGCTTGTTGGCCGGAAAAGCTAGCGACCAAAATGTTGGCAATGGTTACTTCAGAACAATCTAAAGTAGTATGATAGGCAGTTGCTGCCATAGTCATGTGTTGAAGAGTATTAAGAATATTATACTCAGTTTGACCATCTATATTCCATTCATAGATGTTATTGGCGCTAAAACTTTTAAAATTTGGATCTCTTTCTTCAAGAAAGAGATCAGGGGGAGTTGCTTTGGGATAGTAAAGTTTGGAAGGGTTTCGCCAATTGAGTGTTTGACTAATAACAGGATTAACTTTAATCATGGAATTAGTATCTGTTTCAGATTGGTTGGAAAAGGTAGAGGCTTTTAAAGTATTAATCATTAAACCTTTGGTTGTGCTACGAGTAGCTGTTTTATCATGAGAAGTTTGAGGAGTATCAGGAACTATAGGTCCTAATTCTTTAAGTTTTTCATTAATTTTTGAAAGAAATTCATCTTGTTTAGATAAAACAAGAAAGATCACAAGGGAGAGTAGGATGCAGACGGACTACTTACATAATTAAAACATGCATAAACAGATGCAATAAAAAGAAAAGAAAAGATTACACAACCGGAGCAGCGGTAATCCGCACAGGACCGACGAAGAGATGAAGAAAGATGAGTTTATTAAAGTTTGAGAAAGAAAGCTTATAAAGAAGATCTCAGACGGAGCACCTCTCTCTACAAGACTCTCTCTCTAAATTTGGTTATCTGAAGGATGCCTTCCAACATGGATGGGCAGAGCCTTAAATAGAAAATAAAAGTTTACTATTACAACAGTACAGGTAACATGACCGGAACTATTCTAACAGTTAAAATGCTACATTGACAGCTACAGGATTTTTTGAACAGTAACTGTTGACAGGTTTGTTGTTTGTCTGACTCAGCAGTCTTCGTCAAGGTTGATGCCGAAATAGTCATCTTCATTCTGGTAGAAGGTTGATGACTCTGCTGAAGAGGTTGGTGATGGTGGTAGACTTGATTGCTTCTTTAGAACTTTAGGCTTTTCAGAAGAATCTTGTACTTGTTGTTTGTCTTTGTTATATATATATATATATATAAAAGAGTACGTGATTGTATGTAAGGCCTTTTTGTAATTATAAATTAAGTCAAGCTCAAATTACTCAATTAGTTTATCAAAAAATTACCTACTTAATTAGGGATTAGAACCAAGCCACTTAATTAGTTTAAATTATCCAATTAATTTATCAAACAAAAAATTACTCACCTAATTAGAAAGAAATCAAATTTGGCCTACCCAAATTAAGTTAAGCTTAAATTATCCGATTAATTTATCAAAATAAATTACAAATAGATTAGTGATTAGATTCAGCCCACTTAATTATTTTAAATCATCAAATTAATTTATCAAACTTAGCCAACTTAATTAGCTCATTTATCAAACATTAGTTTATATATATATATATATATATATATATAAGAGTACATAATTGTAAGTAAAGCCTTTTGGTAATTACAAATTAAGTCAAACTCAAATTACTTAATTAATTTATCAAAAAATTACCTACTTAATTAGTGATTAGAATCAGCCCACTTAATTAGTTCAAATTATTCAATTAATTTATCAAACAAAAAATTACCCAACTAATTAGAAAGATATCAGATTTGGCCTACTCAAATTAAGTTAACCTCAAATTATCCAATTAATTTATCAAAATGAATTATAAGTAGATTAGTGATTAGATTCAGCCCACTTAATTATTTTAAACCATCCAATTAATTTGTCAAACTTATCCAACTTAATTGGCCCACTTATCAAACATTAGCTTACTAAATTAACCCATTTAAATACCAACTTAAGTGATTACCCTAATTTAATTACTAAATTTGGCCCAGCCAAGCCCAAAACCCCTCCCCCCTGCTTAACTTAATTCCCTATAGTATCTTCCTATTGTTAAGTTGTAAACAGAGGAAGCAAGCAGCCCAAAGAAAAACTCAAATCAGTCAAATACTCAAATGGAAAAGCAATCTTAGTGCCAAGAAGAAGAAAAGGAGTTGGCTTACCACACCACCATACCTCACCGCATCGGAAAATGAGTTGGCAGCCTGTGGTTTATGGTGGATATCTGACTCAGCCAGAGGAGATGGCAGCAGTGGTGGCTCGCCGAAAGAGGATGACGACGTTGGCGTGGTGGCACAAGTGAAAGGGAAGAAAAGAGAGAGAAATAAAAGATGAGATCATAAGGTATAAGCCCTACCTTTCTATATGAAATTTTTGTTTTTAAATTGAATCTGCAACAGAACGACATTTTTATTGCATCACTGTTCTGTTACGAACGCAAGGCCATTCTAATCATGATGCAGTAAGTTTTTGTGATTTCTAATCACCCCGCAATTGCAGGGTGATGCAGTTGAAAGATTGTCCACATCAGCAATATTGCGACCGCATCAAGTGATGCGGTCTACAATTTGAATCTCTGGTTTATGGCAAACATTTTAAGCAAAATAGTCCAGATCCACATTTGACATATGAGAGTTGTTAGAAAAATAATCTTCTAAAGGGGTTATGGCCCATCAATTTGAATGTCATTCTAAATCCAAAACAAAATGGAGGCATATGGAAAGATAAAACAAATAATCTCATCCAAATTGATCCTATTGCCCATCTTGCAGCCACTCTCATTTGGGCTAATTTTGGGTTGTTAGTATGTGTTTAAATTAGCTATAAAACAAAAAAGATTATGTTAAAAATTGATTATGTGTATAATCGATTTTCAAGAAAATCAATTATGAGAAAATTAATTTATGTTTAGATATGCTAATTCATAGTTGATTTTTAGATAAAGATTATTGTTTGGATTGTATAAAAAATCACTTTTATGTATTAAATTACCAAAAAAATCTATGGAATAATTGAAAAAGTTATTTGGTCAAGGGCAAATAAGTATTTCTCTCCCAAAATTTTTGAAATAATCTGAAATTAAATAATCAAAAACTCAAAATAAAAGATTTTCTAAAAAAGCTATTTTTAGTTAATTGATAAACACATTTTATATGCATAATTTAGTACCTCTCATTGGTCTATTCTTATGAAATTATTGCATATTTGAAGTGAAAATTACATAATTCCTCATATATTGGTTATGTTGTTACAAATTGAGCAGAACACCCGAAAGACTATTCAAAGCATTTGTTGAACCAAAATATCATGAACTTAAATGTTTATATCAGTATAGTTCAAAAGGAAGAAAAATGAAGACTTAAACTTAGTGAGTTTTGGGTTACATCAAATTCAAGACAAACCGAAAAATTCATACTCAAACCTATACTCGGTTATTTGGTGATTTCTTAATATCTAACCGTTGGATGCACATAAAATTTTGATATGTCATTCATGACATCATCCTCTATGACTTTTATATAAATGAAAATTTTCATATTAGTACTGGAAGTTGGTCAAAAATAGGTAACAAGTAGATGGTCGTCATTATTGATGTAATTTGCGCAGTTTCAGCAAAACAATCATATCTCAAGTCTAACTGTTAGATCTGGTTGAATTTTTAATATGTTCTTCACTACTGCATGTGCTACAAATTTCATAAATGAGGATTTGCAAATTATGACGCGACCAATGATGAATTTGGTGATCTTCAGAGGTGAAATTTCAGCTTATGTGCAGCAAAATTTGACAAAGTTGTATTTGAATAGTTCAAGCATTTGCCTATAAAGGAAGGCATTTGCCACACTTAAGGGCATTCCATATTCTAAGTTCTCTCATTTCATTTAGAGTTAAGGGTGAAGCTTTCATAAATTGTGAGATTTATACTTTAATTTCAAGGTTAAATCTTCCAATTTGTCTAAAGTAAATCCCAAAGCTCTAGTCCTTTATATAATATATTCTTCATTTTATTGAAGTTTCTTCATCTTCATGTCCAGTTAAGTTTCTTCTTAGAGTTAGGGGTGAAGCTTTCATAAATTGTAAGATTTATACTTTGATTTCAAGGTTAAATCTTACAATTTGTCTAAAGTAAATCCCGACACTCTAGCACGTTGTATTATTGTGAGTTAATACCAACAACCACCTTCATTTTCATCATGCTTTTCACTTGTTCTTTTGTTTCCTTTAATATAATGAGTAGCTAAATTTCTATACTATGATTGCAATTTGAACTCACATGTAATTTGATTCATTTATCATATCTAAGAATAAGTTGATTATCTTGAATTGTTTATTTTACTTGTTCCTAATGTTTCTAATTAATGGGCCATTAATTAAATTGAATTGATAAACCTTAAACAATTTGACAAATGGATTTTTGTTTTAGATCTAGGTAAGATAACATATGATCTTTGTGCGAAAGCCTTAAGTTTGTATAGGATAGAGATATACCTATTTGACATATGTAACCATTGATGAAACCGGGACTTAATGACTTCTTGATTACTTGATAGACATAGACATATAGTTTATCATTAATTAAAGATATTTCTATTTGACCATTGAAAGAGACTTATAGATAAGTTAGGATTTCTAGTTAACAATTCAGATAATTAATTAAAGATATTTCTATTTGACCATTGAAAGAGACTTATAAATAAGTTAGGATTTCTAGTTAACAATTCAGATAATTAATTGATCTTAGATAGAAGTGAGAGAATCAAGTAAAGTGTGAGGGATAATTGCAATTCTAGGCTTAGTTAATTTGATCATCAAATTTTTTCTTCTTGTTTACTTTAATTTTTCATAAATCTTCTCTTATTAAGTTGTTTAAATAAGATTAAGTTTTGTAAACTTTTAGTAGATAGTTAAATTTAGAATTAATCCCTTTGGGTTCGACATTTTCTTACTATTATATTACTTGATTTGCGGTAATGTATACTTACTTTCTGAATTTTCATATCATTAATGAAAAAATAATATTAACTTATAATCAATTTTACACACTTTAAACAAACAAGATAAATTTTAAATAAAATAACTTTTAATTAGAAAAAAAATGTTTTGAGAAATATATAATTAATCTTTACCAAACATATAGTAGCTTATTTTAGCTGTATTATAAGTTTTGAGATCTGGTGCTCAATTCCATAGCATTTAAGTAACAGCAAATTATTTGTGCACTTCAACTAAACAATATAAACTTTCTATGACTCAAAAAATGATGCAAGAACTTTATCCCTATCTAAAAACGGTCAAGAAGATAAATTGTGTTAATTTTTGCTGATGCTTATAAGCTTGTTGACTCTCACGTGTTAAAATTAAATTGTTTCTTGATTAATGTAAACAAACTATAAAAAAAATTGACTTGCAGCATACGTGGATTAATTGACCCATAGTTTTCTTTTCTTATTTTTATCACTTCTATTGCAGTTATTGGAGCCAAAGATGTTTTTAAAAAATTAATATTGGAACTAATTCTGATTCAAAATAATTAAACTCTTAAAATGTTTTGAAGATAACAAAATAATATTAAATTAAAAAAAAATAAAATAAATTTTGAATCAACTTATATCCGTTCGTTCAAATAAGATAAGTCCAAAAGTGCATTCTTTGATTAATTCTGTGTAAAGTGTTTTGAACCAAAGACAAACTTTGTTAAAGATAAAATATCTTTTGAATAACGTGCGTCCAATACAACTTATTTCTATATTATTATAATGGATCATCCACTGTGTTTGTCTCTGTTATTTATTCTTAAACAGTTTCTTCCAAAGCTTTTCAAATATAAGTAAACCAAAGTGCATTAATTGCTAATGGGATCTCTGATAAATGTGACTTTCAAGAAAGAAACTTTGTACGCTGAAGCTGACACTCTTAACAACTACAAAGACCAGTAATGAGGAACTTTCTGCGTGTTCAAAAGAGTCAGAACTAAGATATTATATTCCTCGCTATTGTTGATAACCAAAGCCACTTTTTAGAAGAACATCAACACGTTATCAGCATTGTGCATTTAATGTTACTCAGAACAGTAATAAATGTTTTCGTTGGATAAAGAAGCTTATGAAAATTATTTCAAGTATTCACTACCTATAAATACCAAAGTCTTCAAAGAAGAACAAGAAAAAAAGGGATTCACTTCAAAAGAATAAGAAACTGCGTGTTCTATGCCTTGCTGTTGGTGATCAGAAGTGTTCATCTACAGTGAAAATGCTTACTGGCATTCTCAAGGATGACATCAGTTCTAACTCAGTAAGTTTTTTCTCCAATACCTTTGCAGTCTAGCGAATATTTTGTTGATAATTCATCTCCTTGATGCCTTATACAGGTTTAGCTTGCTCCCATTTAATCCAGTTGAATTGAATGGGGAAAATGACTGAAAAAGTCAACTTGGTAAAAGGTTGTACAATTTGGTTTATTTTAAAAATTAATTAATTATTCAATTAATTTAACCAATAATTTATCTTTATTTTGATACTTAATATATGATTAACTGTATGTGAATTATTGATTAAATTAATTAAATAATTGATTAATTTTTAAAACAAACTAAATTATCTAATAGTTTTACCAAATTACACTTTTTAAGTCATCCTTCCAATTGAAGAGAGAGTTCGTGCTTGCTTCACCTTGCAAACAAGGCTCCTGAAATTGATTTTACCATGCCTAGAATTCAAGGTCTTTTCTTTGAAAAAAAAAATTTGATGACAGCAATTCTGGTATCTCTCTTCTCATAAATTTTTAAGATAGTTTTTAAATTTTGTTACTTTTGGTTGGATCGGCTATTATTGCTATGTGTTTGTGCTTAGTCTGATTCAACAAAGTCACGAGTCAGGATAAGAGAACACTTATTATTGTCGGCGTATGTTTCTTTGTTCGATGCACAACTATGCAAGCACAACGCAATCATGAAATTAATTTATGTGAAAAATTAATTATGTGTATAATTAATTTTTAAGAAAATTAATTATAAAAAAATTAATTTATGTTTGGATATGTTAATTCATAATCGATTTTATGATAAAGAGTTTTGTTTGAATTGTATAAAAAAATCACTTTTATGTCTTAAATTATCAAAAGATGTATGAAATGATTAAAAAAGTTATTTGATTGAGGGCAAATATGTATTTTTTTCTTAAAAATTTTGAAATAATTTGAAATTAAATAATTAAAAGTTTAAAATAACAATTTTTTTAAAAAAAATATTTTTAGATATAGAAAAATAATCTTAACTTATAATTAATTTTATACACTTTAAACAAAGAAGATAGATTTGAGATAAAATAGCTTTTTTTCCAAAATAAAAAAGTTATTTTGGAAAAGAATTAATCTTTCCCAAACATGCTCTAAGTATGTGTTTGGATTAGCTGTGAAAAAAAAGATTATCTTAAAAATTGATTATGTGTATAATCGATTTTCAAAAAAATCGATTATGAGAAAATTAATTTATGTTTGGATATGTTAATTCATAATCAATTTTATAATAAAGAGTTTTGTTTGAATTGTATAAAAAAATTCACTTTTATGTATTAAATTACCAAAAGATATATGAAATAATTGAAAAGTTATTTGGTTAAGGGAAAATAAGTATTTTTCTCTTAAAGCTTTTGAAATAATTTAAAATCAAATAATTAAAAGCTTAAAATAATAACTTTTTAAAAAAATTATTTTTAATTATGAAAAAATAATCTTAACTTATAATCAATTTTACACACTTAAAACAAATAAGATAAATTTTAAATAAAATAACTTTTAATCTAAGACGAGAACCACAAGTTTCAATTTTTTTTTTTATGGTTTAGTTAGAATACCGCACCCAATGTGGGAGGTCCCTCAATGGAAAACTTTTTTTTCTTTTCAATTTGATGTTTCTAAGAGGGAAATTATTATTTTTCTTTTTTATTATAAATATCACCTTTCTAAACTGCAAATTGAAAAAGAAAATACAAAATTTGTTGTGAAGCCGTTTTAGTGTAGGGTGATTTCTAAGTAGTTCTCATATTTTTTGGTTTCTCAGGGTATCTTTGTGCGTGATTGTTGGGATTAATTTCTTGAGCTACTGAGATTCATTTAAAGGGTTGCCCTATCCCAATAGATGTTTTTTTTATATATATGAGTCAAGAATTGAACCTTTGACCATGGCCCAAGTATCTATCACTTGTGTCACATCATGTTAATAAGTAATTCTCATATAAGTACATTTCCATACAAAAATAAATGTGCTGCATTTTGGTAAATAAAATAAAAGTAATATTCATATAAAAAATAAACTACTTAGAGCATGTTTGACAATGCTTAATTTTTTAAAATAATCACTTTTTTTCAATAAATTAGTATTTATGTTTGAAGTTCAAAAATAATCACATGGGGAAATAATTAAAATACTTTACAAGTTTTTGTTGTTAAGCTTTCTTTTGAGGGATTATTCTGGTATTTTTTTTTAAGATATTGGTATTCAGAGTGAGTTGTCTACTATTCATTAGTTGTTATTTATATTTAATAAATTTTTTAACATTTATTGTGAAACTAACAGTCAATAAATAATTGACAACTCACCTTAGGTGCTAAACCTATTAGGATACCATAATAACTCTCTTCCTTTGGTTGATATTAATATTTTCTATTTATTTGATAGGTATGTTTGTTGATCTTTAACCATTTGTAAATTTCAATATTTATGGACATTCTTTTATCATTTTTAACTGCAGCTGATAGGATGCATTATATATGTATAATATAGTATATATATTCTTTAATAAAATAAAATAACTTTTACTTATTATATTAAATATTGTAAGAAGTTATTATTCTTTCAATTTCAATCTCTTATTCATAATCTTAACCCCATCCTATAAATATATATTTCTAAACAAATAAATACTTATTCAAATAATTGTAAAGTCATATACAAAATATCAATATTAACAGAAGCTCGTGCTAAGCGTGGGGATTCAACAGGCAGGACAACTGGAATCAATTAAAGAAATCATTGAGAATAAGAATAACTACAAAAAGAGATACATCCCATGCAACAAAATAATGGAACTCTGACGAAGAAGCCACTTCAAAAGAGTGTCGGCACCGAAAGAAGAAAATAATTTATTACACTTTAGGAATCGTTCATGAAATGTGTTTGAAATGTTAAAAAATAGCAATTAATTTTATTTTTAAATTTTTTAATTTAAATTATGTGTATTTAAAAATTTAATTAAATTTAATTAAATTTAATTAAATTTTAGTAAATTTAATTTAATTTTAAATTTAATTATTTAAATTAATTATTTTATTTTTATTAATTTTTTTATTTTATTTCATTAACTTAATAATATTATTCATAATTATATAAAATTAAAAAAATAAAATAATTAAATTAAATCAAATATATTTTTATTGAATTTTAAACAAAAATTAATTTTCAAATCAATTTAAATTTAATTTTTTATAATAAATTTTAAACATAAAATTTAATTTTTAAATTAAATTAAATTTATTTTTAAATTAAATTAAATTTATTTTTAATTAATTCTAAACACAACCTAAAAATAACAACACACAAATAATATATATGGAAAGAAAAAAAAATCTATCATATCTCTTACTGAAGAAAAACGGGCAATAAACTTCAACAACATTAAAGTTCAAGTAGTACAATCGAGTAGGGACAAGACAGAGAATTTCTTTCTGATGAATCAGTAGGTGACTTATCTTGTTTTGGATTATTTGTTTTTAAAAGTTACTACGTCCATGAATCGGGATCAGGTTGGATGTGGATCCCCTAAATCTTAAAATAAAGGGAGATTGACTCTTAAATTTAGTTTGAGAAAAATAATTTTTTATTAATTTATTTTAAAAAATTAATTAAGTATTTAATTATATTAATTATTAATTTATATATGATTAATTAATAATTTATTTTTATTTTGATACTTAATATATGATTAACTGTATGTAAATTATTAGTTAATATAATTGAATACTTAATTAATTTTTTAAAATGAACTAATAAGGAATTATTTTTCCTAAATTGAATGTAAGGGTCATTTTCTCTAAAATCAAACTTGTTTATTACGACAAGCCAAAGCTCATACAAAATCCATCAAGCTACATAGATCTTCCTTTTATGGGTTAGATTTTTGGGTAAAATACATTTTACCTCCTTCTAGGATAGTACTTTAATAACTTGCTTACATAAACTTTATTTTGTATCACTTAACCTTAAACTTTGATTTTGAACGAAAATGTTAACTTTTCAATTAACTCAGATGGAGGGCAACCCACATTTCCTATCAACCAAACCGACCGAGCTTACCCTTATCGATCCCCATCTAACCCTTAACCGACCAATCTACATTTCTTATAATATCCACCAAGTCGACCAATCTTACCCTTACTGATCACCACCTTACTCTCAACCGATTGTATCTGATCAATTACCACAAATTTTCATGCTAACTAACTATGAATGATCGATCCGACTACACTTCTTTTGATTACAACAACTAATCGATTGGGCATGACTGATTCGACCACCCATTTCCTTGATCTTCATCAACCAATCGATCGTATTGACCACTCATTCCCTTTTCCCCTTGATCATATAAGCCACTGGATCGGTTCTTACCGATCCCTTATCCTACGATCTCCACTATTTGATCGCACCGATCGATCCCCCTATCATATTATCTCTACTACCCAATCGTTTTTGACTATCAATGGAAAATGAGCTGCAAAATCACAGATTTCCCGCCAATAAATGGATGGAGGTTGGCGTCTAAGTTAACTGAAAAGATAACATTTTAATTCAAAACTAGAGTTAGGGGGTTAAGTGGCACAAAATAAAGTTCAGGGGATAAGTTATTAAAGTGCTATACTACAAGGAGGTAAAATGTATTTTATCTTAGATTTTTGGCTAAAATGCAAGAAACCTCCTCCAAGTATGGGTCAAGTTTAAACAAACCTCATATGCTTTCAAACTCACTAACTCGACTCTCTAAACTAACAAAACAGTGTATAATAATCCTTATGTTAATCTTTTATTTAAATCATTGACAAAAAAGTAGTCACGTGACTGCACATGTTGATTTTTTCACTAATATCACATTAAATCATTAATATTTATCCTTAAAATCATCTTTATGCCTCTTTTTCTGGTGACTCATTAATCTCACACCATCGTTTGATATTTTCACAAACCGCTCAAACGGTAGCGTGAGGATAAAGAGGTCTAGAGATTATTTGAGGGATAAATATTAATGATTTAATGTGAGATTAATGAAAAAATCAACACATAACTAAGGGTTATTATACAGTGTTTTGTTAGTTTAAGGAGTTAAATTAGTAAGTTTGAAAGCACAAAAATTTTTAAACTTAACCTATATTTAAAGGGAGTTCTTTACATCTTAATATAGATTTTTTTTTGGATATTCAGGTTTTCCTTAGTTGCATATCACACTTGCCAAATTACCAAATTAACCACCTAATGCTATGATATATAGCAATTTTGATTGCACTGACATAACATGATTCTCACAAGAGTTCGAATCCTGTGTGGGCCTGCTACACACTTCTTTTATGGGACCAATATCAGGTTACCATAATGACAAAGTTGATATATATCAGATTTTAAAATTCCGAGACCACGTGAGGATTTGGTCCCACACCGTTTCCTGTGTAATGACTAGACTCCCTCATGAGACTCAGACTCCTCACGTCCCATTTCAGTAGAGACAAAAACATTGTCTATAAATTGCTGCATGCAACAAGGAACTAATGCAACACAAAGCTCATAGCACAACTGCAGCTGGTTCTTTCCAACTACTGAATCAAACAATGGCTTATCTTAGGCTGGCTCCCTTGGCTGTCTTCTTGCTTGCCACATCCTGTCTGTAGCCTTCTATTCATCTTTCTCACCATTTCTAATTATGTATTTTAGTACTCATGAGAAAATACTCATACATTGCATTGGACTTTGGCATGCATGCATGTCATGATTTATATATATATATATATATATATATATATATATGTGTGTGTGTGTGTGTGTATCTGTTCTAACTTTGGCATGATCACCATTTGCAGTAATGTTCCCGATGAAGAAGGTAGAAGCAGCAGATTGTTCGGGTGTTTGTTCGCCATTTGAGATGCCACCATGCCGCTCTACCGACTGTCGCTGTATCCCCGTTGTACTAGTTGGGGGTTTCTGTATATATCCAACTGGAACTGCATCTGTTATGAAGATAGTCGAGCAACATCCTAACTTATGTGAGTCTCATGATGACTGCATGAAGAAGGGAAGTGGGAACTTCTGCGCTCCTTATTCTAATCCTTATATCGATTATGGCTGGTGTTTTAACTCTAAATCTGAGGCAAAAGACTTCATGAATATGCCTGTGACAATTGCTGGCTCTAACTCTAAAGCAAAAGGCTTCTTGAAGATGCCTGCGGCAATTGCCAATTAATATTGATATGTCCAAGAAAAACCGACCATGCATGATGCATCTAGTACTCTAAATAAAATTGCTTCAACTGTCTTCGTTTCCAACTCATAGTTGGATTTCGTAGATATCCAGAATTAAATAAATAATGCATGTGTGTGGGCTGTGTGGGCACGGAACTGTGTTGTAGTTACTTTGCAAGTAATGTTATGACTCTATGTATGCTTTTATGGATATGAATAAACGAAGGATAATATTAGCATATTTCTTTGTTGAAAATAGATAAAGAGAAACAAATAGTTACCAAGTAATATTTGTTTTTCTTTGTAATATTTCTTTCATTATGAGGCTCTGCTATGAATATCCATAGTTTCCCACCTTGACCAAAAATTTCTTGGGATGATTGTACCATGTGTGAAATTTAGGGTCCCAGAAGTGGTTAATTATGTTTCTTGAATAGATTTAATTTTAATTCACTATTAATGTAAAGTTTCTTTATACTATCATTTAATCATGTGTTGACTCATTATTAAAAAAGTTAGATTTTTTAGATTGTTGTTATAATAATTAAACTCTTTTAATGATTTAATTAGATTTTTTAGATTATTGTTATAATAATTAAACTCTTTTAATGATTTAACAATATATTATTAAATGACAAAGTAAAGAAAAGTGAATCAAAATTAAACTCTAATCGTGTGATATTAGTATACTTTTAATTAGGTTCTTACCAAATTGCATCTTAAATGGTAAAATGGTTTTTCCAAGCCCAATAACTACTATCTTAAGTTTTCTTCCATTCTGGTGACTTACAGCTCTACATACGAATTTTTATGATGCAACATTCATCATTAATTATTTTTAGTAAGCTTCTGTCATTAAGGCTGTAGCATATCACCTTTTTTGTTCTAGGGTGTTTAACTCCTTTTTTGTTGAAGGGTGAGGCAATTACCATGGTAACGAGATCGGATCTTAAAAGTTATTTTTTCTTGAAATATAATGCAATATTTAAGATTTTATCCATTTTTTAATTAAAAAAAAAGTAGAGCAAATCCAATTGAAAAATTGAAATGGCCATGTTTAGACTATCATAAAAATCATAAGGATTGGCCCAAACTATTCTAGGATACTAGTGAGTTTTTTTTAATTCTATAGATTATCAATACATAATTAAAAATCAGCTCTCAATTTTGACGAAATGGAGTCAATTAATGTCTATTAGAGAATTCAATTACTTGAAGAAGAAAAACAAAGTTTTCCTGACACTCCAGCTAGCTTTTCATCAGTAGCAGCAGCTGCCAATCCTGTGATTAATAAAAGAATTCAATCTCAGATTTCAACCTATCTATAGGATAGCTCCACTCTTAAAAAAAGGTTTAAACTTTTATATATTGGGATGGATGGGAATGATGTGAGAGGAAAGATGATACCTTGTAGTACCAGGAGGGACTGAGATATATAGTGAAGTAGTGTATCATATGTTAAAAAATAAAAAAAAGGTAGACCTCTGAAAAATTCAGGGGAACAACTCCCTATACAACCAACTTAATGGATTACGATGGGATCAAACTATACCAATAAATAAGCTTGTCTGAGAATACTCCAATGAGGCTGAAATATGATCCGTAAGCAGCAAATATCGAAAGAGGAGAAAAAATATATGATAATTAGTATAGTAGAACCCATGGATTATATTTAGACACTGTAATGCAAAGACCTTGAACTCAAATATCGTATTGGGAGGAGTGAGCGCATTAGAACTTCAGGGACTTGATATCAGAATAGGATGTGGTGTGTTATCTGTAGCAAACAGTAATACTTAAGGTTAGAAAGAGCAGCTCAGTTTTATGATTTGATTTTCATCATCCGATAAATCAATGAATATGTTGGATCCATATTTGGTTACTTCATTCTTCTCATAGCAAATTGAAGATACTCAGGAATTGTCAACAGCAAGTCTAATCACATGTAGTCTGGTGTACATAAGGATGCATAACAATGGAGAGTGGATAAAATTGTATTAATCTCAACATATGATTCTAGATGGCAAATGCTATATAACTGGAACGAATAAAACAGAAACTCAATCCAACAAATATTTAGAGATTATTAATTTGATCAATTCAAGTACCTCTAAAACAAAAGTGTCAACATGATGTGTAAATCACAATTTGGCCAGATTATATGCATCTCGTCATCCTGCTAAGCAAGATTTTCATGAAATGGCTAATCAATTTTTTTATTGTCACCAGGCAGGGAAAAATATAACTATATAAGACAATACTATAATTTTATGACAGAACGTTGATTAGGTATAGAAACTAATGAGAGTTCTCCTGTAGTATTAATCATGTGGAAGTTTTTACTTTAAAAAAAACATATTTATAAGGTTCAAAATAACAACTCCGTAGCAACACTTGATCACTTAATAAAAATGAATAGTCATTCGCTTATTGTCTTTCAAATTTCTTGTAAATCTTGAACATTATTTATTATTGTTAGCCACTATGTAAAAACACTTCACCACTCTATAAAAAAGTAATAGTAATTCGCATATTGTCTTATAAACTTATTGTAAAATTAGAATTTTATTTAATATTATAAGTCATTCTGTGTGATCATTTGATCTCTCAATACAAAAAAAATAATCATTTACATATTGTCTTCAAAAAAAGTTTTTATTAAGGGTATTTTTGTTCATTAAATAAAATTTAATGATCCCTCTTTCTAAATAAAATTTAAATGTTCTATCTTAATAATTAAATTTTTTTATATCTCCTAAGATTAAATATACATTCTAGTGGTCTTTGAAATTAACTCACCCTAATTCCAATGGGGTCTCGGCATCACCTAACTGCCGATTTATGTCGTTACCTTGGGTTGTCAGAGAAGATGCCTGGTGCATATTTTTCTTTTTGTGATAACATGCCATCTTGTTAAAGTATCCAGTGCCTGCAAATCTCTCCATTTCAGTGACAAGACATTTCCAAGTCCTGCAAACTTTGAATAATTAATACTTTTTCATTCCATTTTCATTTCAGACTCATGGTCTAGTGAATTTCCATTTCGGGCTTATGGCCATGCCCCAGGCTTGATAACCTTAGTTTAGTTCCGAGCCCCTGACCTGGATCCTTCAACATAATTTTGGGTCGTTGGCTTGATAACTTTAATTTAATTTTAAGCCGCTGGCTTGATGATTTTTAGTTTTAATTCTGGGCCTCGAACCTAATGATGCCTTTAGTTTTAGTTCTAAACTATTGACTTGATGACTTTAATTTTTTATCATTTAAATTAAGTGTTTTGACTCATTGTACTTTAAATTTCTATTATTTAAATTGAGCGTTTCAACTTACTATACTTCAATTTCTTGCCATTTAAATTGAACTCACAAAACTTTAATTTTCTGTCATTTTAATTAAGCACTTCAACTAACTATCATTTACATTAAGTGTTTTGGCTTCCTATAATTTAGATTTCTATCATTTAAACTGAATGTTTTGGCTCACTGCACTTTACTTTTCTGTCATTTAAATTGAGTATTTCGACTCACTGCACTTTTTATCTCCTTCCATTTAAATTGAGTGTTTCAACTCACTATACTTTTAATTTCATGTCATTCAAATTAAGCATTTCGACTCATTGTACTTTTAATTTCTTGCCATGTACATCAAGCGTTTTGATTCATTGCACTTTAATTTTCTATCATTTAAATTGAGCACATAAGCTCATTGCACTTTTCATCTCCCGCCTTTTAAATTGAGCACTTAGGCTCACTGCACTTTTAATTTTTTGCCATTTAAATTGAGCATTTCGACTCATTGCACTTTAATTTCCTATCATTTACTTTTGAGCGCTTCAGCTCACTACATTTTAATTTTCCTATCACCTAATTTTAAATACATCGGCTCACTGCATTTTGCATTGTCAGTCTTTAGTGCATGTTATATGCTGAAAATTTTCTTTTTCACAATTTTTTGTCTGTATTTTCTTGTGTTAAATTTGGCCTTGCATTGTCTACTTTTAGAGTTCTTTCATTCCTGCATCCATGCATTCTTGGATAAAATAAGTGTACATTATCTGTACTTGTTTCTTACAACAACACAAAAAATTATGATTATTTGAATTTTCTTGAATGAAACAAGTAAAAAAAAGGCAACTATGAATATCTTATTTTGTTTGAGTCACATTTAAAAATTTAAAAAATCAAAATTTTAAATCAGAAAATATTTTTTTATTAACCAATTAAAAAAGGAATTGAGGAAAAGAAAAAAAGGAAGGGCCCTATCGTATACAACCCTATAGCCGAAATTAAAAAACAAAAAAAGAAATGAGAAGTAATAAAAGGCCTATCTTAAAAAAAAAGCCTATAGTCTCATTCTAAACACCCTAATATCTTCTTATAAAATCTTAATAAGGAAGCAACAACAAGGGGAACTCATAGATTAAAAAAAAAAAAAGAGTTGTGGCTAGGGTAGTAATAGAGAAATACATAGACAAAAAGGGGGAAATTAACAGATTAAAAAAAAAGACGAGACAGTTAGGGTAACACAAAATAAGAAGGGCAAATCAAAGAAGGAGGAAGCAAAAGAGAGGCAGCAGCATCTAAGGAGAGAAAGGACAGGGGTCTGCAACCCCATCTCCTCCTAACAACGCTGGATCCCAAGAGTAGAGAAAGAAATCGTGGCACCGTTTGCCTTTTTCTTTTATACAGGTTAGGAATGTAAGTCCCACGCCTAGAGCCTTTGTTATGTGGAATGGTGTTTGAATTTTAATCACTGTTTCATTTTATGTTGATCATTACATTTAGGAGCTTTCTAGGATTTATTATTATTATTTTTGGTTATTCTCTATTTATGTTTCCGCTCAAATTGTTGGTAGAAATTTTCTTCATTTTCATTGGGAAGCTGAGGAGGTAAAGCCTTTTAGACCCTTTAGATAGGCTTGCTTGTAAGAAATAAATAGTTTTATTAGCTGTGCAATGCATAAATTTGTTAAATTAGATTTGTATAAACTTTTAAATAATAATGTATTTTTTATTACAATACTTTTTACATAAGTTTCTTAATAAGATTTATATGTAAAAAATTGTTCAATCACTTTCTAAATTAATTATATCATGAGAAAATTATAAAACTAATAAAAATAAACCTTAGCATGAAATAAATAATATACCTAGTGTATTACATGTAAATAGTTAAAAAATATTAAAGAAAAAATTTAAAAAAAAAGTTCATTAAAAAAATAATATATAATAATCATATATGCTAAAAGCATAAAATATACATAGTACTTTCACGATCAATTAAATGATCAATTTCAATTGAATTAGATATTAGAGTAATTTGATGAAAACTTTTCTTGTTACATGTTTAGGAATCAAAAATGACTTTTGAACCATCTTATGTCACAAACTCAATAATTTGTCCAGTTTGAATATGTCTCCCCAATCATATTGTTTAGCTGCATTAAAATAAAATTTAGATTAAGAGACAATATAAATAGAAAATGATAAAGACATTTAATTAAAGGTGAATGATAAAAAGATAATTGAAATTTGAATTGAATTTTCACTCTAAAAATAAGATTGAAAGAGATATTTTAGTTAAATTAGAATTATAAAATAAATAATAATAATTACATATTAATTACCCTTATTTTCATATGGGTAATTCTAAAAAAAATTGTTATTTAATTAGAAGTTCTAGTATATCTACACAGTGAAATTTAAAAGGATTAAATAATTGAAGTTATCAACCTCAATTTTAATTTAATTCAAATTCTTATATTAAAAAATCATTCAAGTATTGAAAATATGTAATTATTAGTATTTATTTTAGAATTCTAAAAATATTGTTAGTTAATTAGAAGCTCTAGCATATCTAAATTGTTAGTTAATTAGATAAAATAATTTGTGTATGTTAAAAGAAAATGATAGTTATTTTGATATTTTTAAATTTAAATTTTGGTTTATATAAATTATTAAACAAACGTATCTAGAAAATTTGAAAATGTATATTTAATTCAATGCACAATATATATATATATATATATATATATTGTCTACTTAAAGATATCTCTATAATTGTACATTTAAATATATGTGAGTTTAGGTATATTTTTGTTAAATTTCATATCCATCTAAATTAAATTAAATCATTTTGTAGTTGTGATTAAAAAATTGTGAATAATATTTTATGAATTTATCATGATCTCCTTACTTGTTTTTTGTCTTTTAATCTATGACTTAAAAAAAACTAAGAAATGCATTTAAAAATTAAATAATTACTTACTTTAGATGCATATCATTTAGATCCATTCAAATAGTAAGATAATAGGAGACTCATAATCAGATATATTAGATTAAAGATAAATTAGTTATTATTTAAATTTTAAGATAAAAATAAGATTTAAAATTGAATTTCATTACTTATCAAACAAATAAGATAAATTATTACCTACACAAATTTAACTGAAATTGATTACTTAATATAACTAAAATTTTAGTATAAAAATAATTTAAAATATCAACATCAAAGTAGTAAGAATCAAAATAAGTAGGATCAAAAAGATATTTATCATATTTAAGATTAAAAAAAACATCAAATATTAACAAATTCTTATATTCAAAAGCATATTTGATAAGATCTAAATAAATATAATATTTGAAAATATTATCAACATATATATAACTGTTTTTAGATAAATAATTTTTGCATGTTAAAAGAAAATGATAGTTATTTTGATATTTTTAAATTTAAATTTTGTTTTATATATATTATTAGACGAACCTATCTAGAAGAGTTGAAAATGTATATTTAATTCAATGCACAATATATATATATATTGTCTACTTAAATATATCTTTATAATTGTACATTTAAATACATGTGAATTTATGTATATTTTTGTTAAATTTTATTTCGATCTAACTTAAATTAAATCATTTTGTAGTTGTGATTAAAAAATTATAAATAATATTTTATGAATTTATCATGATCTCCTTACTTGTTTTTATCTTTTAATTTATGACTTAAAAAAGGAGAAATACATTTAAAAATTAAATAATTACTTGTTTTTTATGCATATCATTTAAACCCATTTAAATAGTAGGATAATAAGATAGTCATAATCAGATAGATTAGATTAAAGATAAATTAGTTATTATTTAAATTTTAAGATAAAAATAAGATTCAAAATTGAATTTCATTACTTATCAAACAGATAAAATAAATTATTACCTACACAAAATCAAATTGATTATTTAATATTACTGAAATTTTAGTATAAAAATAATTTAAAATATCAGCATCAAATGAGCAAGAATCAAATGAGTATAATCAAAAAGATATTTATCATATTTAAAATCTAAAAAAGATCAAATATTAACAAATTCTTTTATTCAAAAGCATATTTGATAAGATCTAAACAAATATAATATTTGAAAATATTATCCACGAATATATTACTGTTTTTAGATAGACTAATTTGTAGATGTTTAAAGAAAATGATAGTTCTTTTGATATTTTTAAATTTAAATTTTAGTTTATATAGATTATTAAATGAACTTATATAGAATAGTTGAAAATGTATATTTAATTCAATGCACAATATATATATATATATATTGTCTACTTAAAAATATATTTATAATTGTACATTTAAATATATGTGAGTTTAGGTATATTTTTGTTAAATTTATTTCCTTCTAACTTAAATTAATTCATTTTGTAGTTGTGATTAAAAAATTGTGCATAATATTTTATGAATTTATCATCATCTTCTTGCTTGTGTTTTGTTTTTTATCTCCATGACTTAAAAAAAAGAGAAATGCATTTAAAAATTAAAAAATTGTTTGCTTTAGATGTATGTCATTTAGACCTATTCAAATGATAGGATAATAGGAGAGTCATAATCAGATTGATTAGATTAAAGATTAATTAGTTATTATTTAAATTTTAAGAAAAAAGTAAGATTCAAAATTAAATTTCATTACTTATCAAAGAGATAAGATATATTATTATCTAAATAAAATCAAATTGATTATTTATTATTTAGTATAATTGAAATTTTAATATAAAAATAATTTAAAATTTGAGTATCAAATGAGGAAGAATTTAGAGGAGGAAAACATTTATATAAGTGACACGTGTCATTTGTCCAAATTTCAGAAACCTTGTTTTATATAATAATATATAGATATATAGATATATAGATGATAAAAAAAAATTAGTGAGAAGCTTGCAGCAATTTCAATAATCATCCAAGAGAGTTGAGTTATTCATGCATTCTTTATTTCTTCACCTATATCATTGATTTTCTTTATTAAATTTCTTTAAAAACTCTTTTGAGATACCTTCACATGAGCTCTTTGTATATATATTTATATTTTGTGTTCATCTTTTTCTTTCATTTTCGTTACCTAACATTTTTATAAAGTCTTATTTTTTTTAATTTCATCTTGTTTACGTTATTTGTACTCTTTTTTTTGTGTGGACAAAACGTTATTTGTACTCTCTTACTTCTTTACATGTTGATTATTGATGGAAATTCATTCTATTATTTCATGGCCCCATATCATGAAATTTTTTACATAGAAAGCATTAATTTTATATGGGAGTTGCTATGGTACCCTGATGGGTTTGGTACCCAGGGTGAGTTGTCAATCATTTATTGACTGTTAGTTTTACAATAAAGTTAGAAAGTCCATTAAATATAAATAACAACTAATGAATGCTAGACAATTCACCTTGGGTACCGGTACTCTGAAAAAAAAATAGGTACCGGAATAATCCCCACTTTCTATATATTATTCAAGTCACGTCATTCATTTTGATTTATATTAACCATTTTTAATCATCTTTTTAATTTTAATTTTAATTTAAAACTAAAAACACAATTATTTATTTAAAGAACTACGTAACTTTGAATTCTTCATTATACTTGGGGAATACGTGACACTCATGGCAAGCCAAATTTATAATATTTTAATTTAAGTCTTTTATCTATATTTTTCTTCAAACTTGTGTATTTTATAGTTTATTTTATTTTTACAATTTAATTATTTATGTCATTGGTTGATTTGATCTCTTAACGGGGTAAATTAAATAGTGTTTAAGTTATTAAATTTGCACAAATAGCTTAAGGTTACTGTTTTATACCAGATATATCAGGGGTGCTATAGGATTAAGTTCCTATTATTCTCTATGCATAAATCGACTCTCGAACCTTATTCAGTCTGGATACCATTTTTAAAAAAATATTTTTGAAGGGTTTTGACAATTATTTTTTTTAACAAATAAAAGATTTTGGAGACTTTATTTTTAGTTAATTTTTTCATCATCTTGTTATGATCACAGTCTTGAAGTTGGCGACTCCACTAGAGATGGTTGGAGAATCAAGCCTGTTATAGTTGATTATGCAAATTTTATAACATTTGTTTATTGGTGTACAAATAAGATGCTTTATTTTATTTTTTCATTTTGAATATTTATTTGTAAATATATGTTGTCGATATTTTTTTTTATATTATCCACTACTTCGCTGCTTTATTAATATTTTGTCTTAATTTTCATTTATCATTTTATTTTATTTTGCTTTATTTTCATATGTTTTATTTGTACATAGTTGTTGTTGTTTTCTTTTTGATATTGTTAATTCTTTTGCCGCTCAAACCTTATGGTAGTCAACTTTTATTGTACATATGCTTTGCCTTAACTTTGTGTTGCAGGGTTAGGGTAGTCTTTAGAATTCCATAGGTTTGTATGCTTCCAGCACACATTACATTTTGGGCTTTATATCTGGGCCTGTGTGGACCATAGGGCTAAACGGGGGCTTGACATTGTCTTGAGGGCCCTAGTGCACACTTGACATTTGTTCATCCCTCACTCAGATTGTACCTGGTATCATAGAAGAGCCATCTTATGTTCAGGAAACTGATTCCTTATCTCTTAGATAGGGACAATATGTGGACCAACTCTATTAGGAGTTCCGAACTATCCTGAAAAATTATGCACTGACAGAATTAGAGATGTCAAAACGGGTAACTCGCTCCACCCTGTCACGTGTTAGCCTTAAACGGGGCAGGGCGCGTTGACCTGTTTTTATTTGGTGAATGTCAACCCACCCCATTTTATGGTGGGTTGGCTGGTTACCTCATCTAAAATTAAAAAAATAATAATAAATTTTTAACATTTCACAAATATAATAAAGATAGAAATTCAAAACAAATACAATTAAATCTACTCTATAAGCTAGTTAATCCACAAAGCAAAAGCAAACAAAACAAGTATTACAAATATTGTATTAGTTAATTGGGTTTTTCTTTTTTAATTTTTTAATGTTTGAAATAGCACTTTGCACTTTGTACATTTCATGTAACCTACATCATTTAAAAATAAAAATAAAAGATGACCCGACGAGTTAACCCGCCCCGCCCTGCCCCGGCACAACCTGCGGGTTATGCGAGGGCGAGTTATATAACCCAATGTAAGAAAATAGGTTGAAAGAAGCAACCACCTTGTTTTTGTTGGCGGGTTAAACGGGTTGACCTGTTGAGTTCAACCCATTTTGACATCTCTAGATTGAATGAACCTAGTTGCTGCCCAAATTAGAGTTATGACCTTAGGGGCATCCAACTTTATACTTCATTCCCAAGTAGGACACAAAGGGGGTGTATCATTCTTTCTTTCCTAAAGATATTCATCTCCTGCGTTGCATGCATTATAAAATACGCAGGCTTTGTACAATTGTTTAGATCACTAATATGACAAAGCATATTTTTAAATCCATATTAAATCTATTTTCAAAGAAAGTGATTTGTGATTGAAAAGAAAGTAAAGTCATTTATTCGACCAACAATTCAACAACCCAATGTGTTATTCATAATTATCATTTTGTTGATTTTGTTTTAATTACATTTTTACATAGCAGCCATTTTCTTTCCTTAATAAAAAAGAAAAAGAATTTGTCATTGCATGTTTGCATAAATATGTGCATAAAAAAATGTAAAAAAATGTAAATGAAAAATCCATTGCATCACATCTTAGTATCAATTTTTGCATCTAAAAGGACTAAATTTTTCCCTCATAGCTCTTTAGCATAATTTTTGCATTAAAAAAGATAACAAAAGAACCATGACATGTTAGCTTTAACTCTTGCAAAAATAAAAAATAATATTTTTACGTCTAAAAAAACTAACAAGATATCATAGCATCTTAGCATATATATATATATATTTTGTATCATCACATCTTAGCATGAATTCCTTGCATCTATAAAAATAAACAAAAAATTCCATCTTTACATATAAAAAAGAAAAAAAATCTCATAGCACTTTAGAATAATTTTTGCATCTAAAAGATAACCAAAAAAAAATTTCTTTATTGCATCTTAGAATGAATTTTAGCATGAGTTCTTTGCATATAAAAAATATAACAAAATTTCATCTTTGCATATAAAAAAGAAAAAAATTCTCATAGTACCTTAGCATAATTTTTGCATTAAAAAAAGATAACACATAAAAAGAAAAAGGGATCATGGCATGCTTAGTTTAATTTTTGCATTAAAAAAATTCAAAAAAAATTCAATTTTGCATCTAGGAAAATAACAAAATAATCATTGCATGTTAGCATGAGTTTTTGCATCTAAAGGATATAAAAAAAATTCCTCATAGTATCTTAGAATAATTTTTGCATCTTAACATGAGTTCTTTGCATCAAAACACGATAAAAAATCTTTTTATTTCTCATAGCACCTTAGCATAATTTTTTACATAAAAAAAAGAAAAGTATCTTGGCATGTTAACTTTAATATTGTTTTTGGCATTAACTAAATTAAAATTTTTTTATTTTTGCATTTAGAAAAATATCATAAAAATCATCACATGTTAGCATGAATTTTTGTATTTAAAAGATATGAAAAACGGAGAATTTATTCATAACATCTTAGTATAATTTTTGCATCATTGCTTCTTAGCATTAATTTTTTTTCATCTATAAGGATAACAAAAATTTCATCTTTGCGTCTAAAAGGATAAAAAAAAATTCATAGCACCTTAGAATCATTTTTGCATTAAAAAATGATAAAAAAAGGATCATGCATGTTAGCATTTGTTTTTGCATTAAAAAAGTCATAAAATAAATTTCATTTTTGCATCTAGAAAAGTAACAAAAAATATCATCACATGTTAGCATGAATTTTTACATCTCATAAGAAAAAATAAAAAAATAGAATTGATTTTTTAAAATAATAAAAAGGAGAAAAGAGATGAAAAACGTTAAAAAAACTTTATCATTGATAAATAAATTTGTTGGCTCATGCTGTTATGAATTTACAGTGGAGAAGTGAATATTGAAAAAGGACATAAAGCTTGCTACCAATCAAAGTTTCATTTTTCTGACATTTGCAATATTATTGGAAGGAAAGTTTTCAACCAAAATTTTCTGGAGATTCAAAAGTTATGTTGTCAAAGAATCATAATTCTTCCAAAATGGAAATTTTGATTAAAAAAAAGGAAAAGAGGAAAATGAAGAAAGAGAAAGAAAAAAAAAGTCAAGAGAATAAAGTTTTTCTCGTAGCAGGCTATATGTCCTTGACCACATTTTTGAACAAGCAATAGTTTTAATGTGACTAGGATTGAGCCAACAATTTGTTGATAAATGCAAAAGAGAAAAAAAGAAAAAAAACCATATAATCCCACTTGAAGAATCAATGATCACTCAACAATCGCATGTGATTCACCCGAGTTAAGAGTTCAAATGGATCAATCATGGCAAATCAATCTCCTCATGGAAGTACAATCTCATTGTGCAAAATATTTGATTGGGTCTTCGAAAAGGCATAAGCGTTTTTATGGAATGGTTGGTAGTGGAAAAAGGACAAACAACTTGTGCTTCAATTCTTCCCAAAAGGGTAGCTCAAGAATGACCCCACATCTTCACTCATATCCATCATCATCTACTCCCGGTGTTCTGCTTGCTGCATTTTATACAACTCTTCCATCTTACCCACTAAAGTCCATCATTTTAATATTCCATCAATCTATCATCCTTCAATTTCATCATAGTATGTCATACCAATTTCCCATTTGACTCACACAATCCTTTGTCTCTCCATCACTTCTCATCTATTTATGTCATTTTTTCTTAAATTATTTTCCCCAATCTACCTGCCCATTCTCAATACTAAAAGTACACCAATAAATTTATCTAGTTCCCGAACTAAAGTTTTCCATTAAGCCAAGCCATGACACCCCTTTTCAAACTCAAACAAGCTCTCTTGGTAGAGAATTTTGATATGAGAGAAGATGATTAGCGACGAGAGGCAATACAAGGCTATGACTCCATTACATGGTAGGAGTCCCATTCTAGGGTAGCTGGTGTTCTCTGGAGAATTGCAAGATGTTTGCAGATTAAGAGAAAAATGTTGAGAAATGGGAGAAAGTTTGAATTCCTGATGAAGATCTTGTTCAGATTGGTGGAAATTAATCTTGGGTCTGCCATTCTTGTTTTGACTTATCTGAGACAACGTTTGAAGTTTATTAGAAGATGAGGCTTATTTGGATTACACTAGTTCTATGACTCTCACTGCAATTAAACTGTCATTTTATGTCTTTCCTCCTTGCCAAATGTTTGGCTTGACAAAGTAGCTGCCAAGCTAAGGTTCAAAGTAAATCAAAGTTTGTCATCCTTTGTCACTCTTTTAATTGGTAGTATTAATAAATGATCATGCAGATTGACATTTCACTCATTTTTTTGACCATTCACTTCTCTCTCATCTTCTTGTCTATCTAAAGAAAAAAAAAGAAAAAAGTGAGAAAGTAAAAATGTTGAAAAAGAGAAGAGTCAGAGAGAAAAATTGAACCTTGCGAGGATCCATGATATTCCTTTTCAAGATTAAGATTGAGTTTTAATAAAAATAAAAAGAATGAATGATATTGATTCAATCACAAGACCCTAATGGTTACGAAATAATGTGTGCTCCACAAGCAGGTTTTTGCCAATGATATAAGTCATTCTTTGTTATACTAAATAGTAAGGAGTTTTATCCCTTGACACCCTTTTTGAGCCAGAAGATGAGTTTATTTGTTTCACTTGTAACTTAAGATTAACCGAGCAATTTCCAACAAGCATTTGCGCTAATTGTTCAAGTATCAAAGAGGTTCATTTTCATTCATCCATCCAAGCACTTTGAATCCATTGTCAAACCCTTTGAGCCTAAAAAAAAGTTGTTTTCATATCTCATACAAATCATACATGAAGATCAATGAGAATCTATTGCATAGAAAGTGATCTTTGTTTTCCAAGCGTTCCAAGGAAAGAAAAGAGGAAGAAAAAAGACAAAAAAGAAAAAAAAAAAACAAGGTGCAAAGGAAGAAAAGGAAGGTTTGTCATGAAAACGCATGAAAAAGAAAATAAAATGAGAGAATTGAAGTAAACAAGTGAAACACAAGAAGGGGGTTGAATTGTGTTTCTTAACCTTTTTGGAAAACTTTTCGAAACTTAACAGTTTAAACAAGACACTAATTGAAATGATAATAAGTAATGGACGAAAGAAAAGCTTCTCAGTCCTGTTGGACGCAGAGAAGATTTTTATTTTTTGTAAGATATTTCTTTAGACGTAGTTTAAAAGGTTTTCAACACTAACTTTAAAAGCTTATTAAGAAAACAATTACAATCCCCGGATGTTAGTATAAAAATAAAAACACAAATAGAAGGAAGAAAAGCTTACACCAGATGTTTATCATGTTCACTCTCACAACCCGAGAGCTACGTCCAGTCCCTTCAACAATAAGGATTTATCACTAATCTTTTCAAAGATTACAAGTATTCTCCACCTCTTCAGGTTCACAAGTATTCTCAACCTCTTCAGGTACATAAGTATTTTCAACCTCTTCATGTTTTAAAGTACAAGTATTCTTTTATACCCAGCCTCTTCAGGCTTAAACAACAAAGTTGAATATAAAGAGATGTAAATGGTGATTGAATGTTTAACTCACTACAAGTGATGATAGAATAATAAAACTCAAGACAAAAACTCTATACAAGAGTGTAAATGAATGAAACAAGGTAGCTAAAATTTTTTCTCTTTTTATCAATTCTTCAACAATACTTCAGCACCTTCTTCTTTGAAGACATCTGTATTTATAGATAGAGAGCACTTGGAGTAGTCTTCATAAACTTCTTCGTCCAACAAAAACATTTATTACCGTTCTGAGCAGCATTAAATGCATAAGCTGATATCGTGTTGAGCTTCTTCTGAAAGTGACTTTGATTATCAAGGACTGCCAAGAGTGTGATAACGGAGTCCTGATTTTTCTGAGCGCGCAGAAAGTTCCTTATTTGCTGGTCTTTGTAGTTGTTAGCAGTGTCAGCTAAGCGACTCAGTTGACTTCTTTTGCTGTGTACTTTTGTCAGGGTTCTTCTCAACATTTAATGATGAATAGTTCTTTATATTTGAATTTGAGCTTTGGACGAATACTTTTAATCTGAGCTAAGTAAGGAAACATTGGACGATCCAATATAATATATTCGAAAAACAATTTAAAGTTTATTGGACAAATACTTAGTTTCATTTTAAGTTACAAGACAAAATGGACGCACGTACAAATAACCATTTGTTTACATCGTGTTGTATTGTTATAGAATTACCAACATATATTTAAGCTGGTAAACATTAACAGAACAATTTATACACTAATTACGTGAGTCTATTACTGGTTCATTCTAATTTAAACCTTTTGTTATCTTCAAAACTTTGAGGGGTTTTAATTCTTTAAACATCTTTGGTTCCGAAACTAATTTCTCAAAAGTTCTTTGGTTTCAACAATCTCTCCATTTTTTATGATGACAAAAATTATTTAAATTTGATTGAACACAGATCCTTTTTAGAGAGAAAGTAAGCTCCTCCTAAGAACATGCGTAATAAAGAATCGGACGCAAGTATCAATATTACTGTAAACATATATAAATCATGAAAACGTAATTCAAACTGATATAAAACCTTTTAAAGGATGGAAAAATGCTAATTTTAGAACAGAGTGTGCACATCCTTAACAAAACAAAATGCATTAAGAGAGATCGAGGGCATGGTAAAATAACTTGATTACATGGTAAAATAAATCATTAGACATGGAGTTAACATTTCAAGACAAAATTGAATCCAACACAGAATCATCATTTTATTCAAAACTATAAAGCCAAGCCAAGAAAAACAATGGTGAGTGACAAGAGGTTGTCGAGACCTATCAAATAAAATAACCGGTTCACAAACTAATTTGTAGTATAGAGAATGAACCGAATCGTCTCTCAAGGATCCAAAAACAAAGATTTAATTAGATCAAGATAATTAGAAAAGGGGGGGTTTTGTTGTTGATTAACAAGATTAATAAAAGTAGGAGATTTAAAGTTGTAAACAAATCTAAAGAAACAACCAATCCAAGGAAATTTACCAATCTTGAGTTTAACTCATCAATGATCACAAGGAATTCACTTAATTGCTAACCATGTTCTTGGCCTTAGATCACATCAAGAAGCCTTAACATGATCCAAGAATTCTCCACTAGATAAGCATCTAGGATTTGATTAACCAAGGTTAGATAAAGTAAGCACCATCCAACATAGATTAACTTAAGATCTAGAATTTAACCAAGCTAAACAATCTATCAAAAAGCTTTAATATATTGTTTAATCTTTATGATCCTCTTTGAATACATGAAAATAAAGATATTACCACATCAACATCTAAATCAAATTAAGCAATTTAATCTAGATAAAAATCAAAAGAGGAAGAAGAGAAACTTGAATAACAATTAAGCAATATGAACAAGCAAAACAAGATCTCCAAATTAAACAACAAGATGGCTAATCCCTTAGATTGATTATGAGAGCCTAGCCTTCCATGGATGGGAAGGAAGAACTCAGAAATTAAAGAACAAAAACGAAATTGTAAAGAGAATGGAGAAGAAGAGAAAGAAAACTCTCACAAGACAGCATAGGCTGCTAAGGCATCTCATTCCTGTGTGAAATTGTCCCTGTTCTCTGGCACTGTTCACAAGACTTACAAAACAGATATGCATCATGAAATAGGGTAGGCCAATACAATCCAGAGTCCAAAACCTTCCTAGCTGTACGTTGGGAGCCAAAGTGCCCACCACATGCAAATGTATGACAAAAGCTAAGAATAGAATGAAACTCATGATCAGAGACACATCTTCTAATAATCTGGTCACTACAAAGCTTCCACAGATAAGGATCATCCTATACATAGTACTTAGACTCACTTTTCAATTTATCAGATTGAGCTCTAGTAAAATATGCAGGAAGAACACCAGCAACCAAAAAATTAACCATATCTACAAACCAAGGGGAGGTGTTTTTACCTTGCAGCTGCAGAAGCTGCTCATCTGGGAAGGAGTCATGTACAGGGAAGGGATCTGAAGCCCTTTCAATGCGGCTCAAGTGATCTGCCACTAGATTTTCTGCTCCACTCTTGTCACGGATCTCTATATGAAACTCTTGGAGCAGTAGCATCCACCTTATTAGTCGAGGCTTTGCCTCTGGCTTCTTCAAAAGAAACTTAAGTCTTTGCATGATCGAAACACAACAACCTTAGAGCCAAGCAAATATGATCTAAACTTATCCAAAGCAAAAACAATGGCTAAAAGCTCTTTTTCAGTTGTGGTATAGTTAGCCTGAGCAGCATCCAGAGTTCTGGAAGCATAGTATATCACATGAGAAGCTCTCCCCACTCTCTGTGCCAAGACTGCTCCTACTGCATAGTTAGAAGCATCACACATTAACTCAAATGGCAATGTCCAGTCAGGTGGCTGGATGATAGGGGTACTAGTCAAGGCCTGCTTCAAGTGGTTGAAAGCTGCCTTGCACTTGTCATCAAAATTGAACTCCACATCTTTCTGCAGTAAGTGGGAAAGTGGAAGAGCAATCTTGCTGAAGTCAGCAATGAAGCGCCTGTAGAAACCTGCATGACCAAGAAAAGAACGCACTTCTCGCACGCATGTGGGGTAAGATAGACAAGTAATCACATCAATCTTGGCCGGATCTACCTCAATGCCCTTACTAGATACTACATGGCCTAAAACTATACCATGTTCTACCATAAAATGGCATTTCTCAAAATTAAGCACAAGGTTAGTCTCAATGCATCTTTGCAGCACTCTAGATAGGCTAGCTAAACATGAATCAAAAGAAGAACCATAGATAGTGAAGTCATCCATAAAAACCTCCATGCACTCCTCTAAGAAATCAGAAAATATGCTCACCATGCATCTTTGGAAGGTACCAGGGGCATTGCAGAGGCCAAAGGGAATCCGTCTGTAAGCAAAGGTGCCGAAGGGACAGGTAAATGTGGTATTCTCCTGATCCTCTGGTGCAATGTGGATCTGGAAGTATCCAGTGTAGCCATCCAAAAAGCAGTAATGGGACTTACCAGCCAGCCGTTCCAGCATCTGATCGATGAACGGAAGAGGGTAATGATCTTTTCGAGTGGCTTGGTTGAGACGTCTATAGTCAATGCAAACTCTCCAACTATTCTGCACTCAGGTTGGAATGAGTTCATTCTTCTGGTTGGCCACAACAGTCACTCCAGATTTCTTTGGAACTACTTGCACCGAGCTTACCCACTTGCTGTCAGAGATGGGATAGATAATGCCAGCCTGCAGTAGCTTGGTCACCTCTTTTTTCACCACATCTAGGATGAGAGGATTCAGTCTCCTCTGGGGTTGTCTCACTGGTTTAGTTTCCTCCTCAAGTAATATCCTGTGCATGCATGTGGAGGGGTTGATACCAGGGATGTCTGCAAGTGTCCAACCAATTGCCCTTTTGTGTTGCTTCAAGACTTCCAATAATCTGGTTTCTTGCTCAGGTTGGAGGTGTTTGGCCACTATCACCGGGAGCTTCTCATCCTCCTCCAAGAATGCATACTTCAAATGCTCGGGCAGGGGCTTAAGTTCAATGGAGGGTGGTTGCTGGACTGACGGTACTAGTCTTGGAACTGAAACTAAATCGGCTAAATTCTCAGCAGTTGCACCTGTACCTGTAAGCTGTGCACAATCTTGCAAAACAACATCATCATATCCTATGGAATCAAAAGAATCACACTTAGCAGCAGGATGAATGACAACATCATTAATAACAGCATCATTGCCATTAATAACAGAAACAGAGTCATCAATGTCAACAGCACATGATAAGTATGTAGAAATCTCAGCGCAGGCTGCACACATTGCACTGGGTTTACAACCAAAAAGTCCGAAACAGGCGGAACAAGTATCGCAAGCTATGCTATCAGTGTATCCTACAATTTCAGGAAACTCTACCAACATATCAGCATGCATATCATTAACCAGTAAATCAATGACATCAAAATGAAAAACAGAATGATCCTCTAAAGGATATTTCATGGCATCAAAAATGTTAAACTGAATGATATCATCACCAAATTCCATGGAAAGGGTACCAGCATGCACATCAATCTTAGTTTTAGCAGTTTTCAAAAATGGCCTACCTAAGATCAATGGGGGTGGGGAAGAGGCAGATTCATCTTCCATATTCAACACATAAAAGTTAGCTGGGAATATTAAATTATTTACCCGAACCAGAACGTCTTCCAACACTCCTACAGGTTGAGCAGTGCTTCGGTTTGCTAACTGAATGACAATGCCGGTGGATTTTAGCTCTCCCATATGCAAGGAAGTGTAAACTGACTTTGGCATTACATTGATGGAGGCTCCCAAGTCTAGCAAGGCATGAGTGAACTGTTGGTGCTCTATGGTGCAAGGGATGGTAAAAGTACCTGGGTCTTTGCATTTGGGAAGCAGGTTGGGCTGAATCAAAGCAGAGACATTTCTCCCCATACTCACTTTTTAAGTGCCCTTTAGCTTCCTCTTATGGGTGCACATCTCTTTCAAGAACTTGGCATACTTAGGGATTTGTTTAATTGCCTCCAAGAGAGGTATATTCACCTCAACCTTCTGAAAAGTCTCCATAATTTCCTTATCCAAGTCAGTTTCAACCATATACCTCGACTGTATCATTCGGTTTGAAAAAAGAAGAGGAATGTTGCAAGCTGACTTTTGTGGATGTTCACTTTTCTGCTTTACTGAATTTTCTGTCAACTGCTGGTTTGATCTGGCCTTCTGCTTGGATGTTGTAGGATCATTTGTTCTTTGAATCACTTTCTGACATCTTGTTTTTCTGGGTCAATGGTAGAATCTGGAATTATCTGCTGTACTGGTCCATTGATTTGCCTACCACTACGCAAAGCTATAACACTAACATTGCCTCTAGGGTTTGGAGTGGTTTGAGAGGGTAATTGGCCAGAACCTTGTGACTTTAATTCATGAATGGATGTGGCAAGTTGGCCAATTTGAGTCTCCAAGTTCTGAATGGTGGTTTCAGTTCTCTGTTGAAACTGGATGTTATTGGTGGCCAACTGTTTCACCAAATCCTCCAATGAGGGCTCAGATTTTGTGGCTACAGGACCTTACTGCTGGAATGGTGGTCTACTTGGTCCAGTATGTGGCTGAAACTGATTTGTCCTTGCTTGCTGCTGGAATGGTGGTCTATACTGGTTTGGTGGCTGCTGATTTGATGCATTCCCATATCTTAGATTTGGATGGTCCCTCCAACCAGGGTTGTAAGTGTTGGAGAATGGATCATATTTCTGTTGTTGCTGCTGATGGAATTGTGGCTTCCCAGGAAATATACCAGCTGCAGCCACAGATTGGTCTTGAAACTCAGAATCATCTTGCAATGTGGGGCACGCATCTGTGGGATGAGAGGAACTAGAACATATGCTACAAACTCTTGCAGCCACAGGTGTTTGATGTTGTCCCATGGCTAATTGCCTCACTAAGGAGGTTAACTCATCAATTCGGTGCTCCATCCTCTGTTGGTCAGCATGGGAAACATGAACTTCATTGACTCCTCTGGTTGAGGTAATGACCCTAGTGCCAAATTGTTGGGCGTTGGCAGCCATATTGGCAATTAAATCCCTAGCAGCAGCAGGAGTTTTGTCCACCAGGGCACCTCCACTAGCAGCATCAATCATGCTTCTGTCCATAGGTAGCAAGCCTTCATAGTAATATTGAATCAGTAATTGGTCACTGATTTGGTGATGAGGACAGCTCGCACAAAGCTTTTTGAACCTCTCCCAATATTCATGCAATGTCTCCCCAGTCATCTGCCTTATGCCACATATGTCCTTTTGGATTGCAGCAGCTCTTGAGGCAGGGAAGAATTTCTCCAGAAACAGTCTCTTCATGTCATTCCAGGATGCTATAGAGGCTGGTTAAAGGTAATATAACCAGTCCTTGGTCGCACCATCCGGTGAAAATGGAAATGCTCGCAACTTGATGTGATCTTCAGCTATTCCATGAGGTTTCATAGTTGAGCAGACAACATGGAATTCCTTCAAGTGCTTATGTGGATCCTCACCTGCCAGACCATGAAACTTGGGCAACAAGTGTATTAATCCAGATTTGAGCTCAAAATTAACATGAAGGTCAGGATATTGGATGCACAAAGGCTGATATGCAACATCAGGTGCAGCAAGTTCTTTCAAAGTTCTATTATTATTATCAACCATAGTAAAATCTGCAGACTCAGTATCAGACACTGAAGCACTAACAGAAGCAGACTCAACAGGATTAAAAGAGTCAACCAGATTAGGTGCAATGTCAAGTTCAAGTCCAATTCCAGAAGTAATTCTATTAGCTCTATGAATGCTACTACCAGTCCTATGAATTCTGTGAAGTGTATGAAAGGTTCTATCAATTTCAAGATCAAATGAATGCAAGGTTCCAGGATCAAACCTAGTCATACAGCATGCAGCTCATAGGAAGGTATAGAAAAGCAATAACAACTAAAACACTAAAAATTCCTAAAACAAATATTCTAAAAAATAATAATAAAATAAAAAATAGTATCAAATGAATTTTAAAAATTATGGAACTACTACAGGATAAAATCTACACAAAAATGCTATCCAACAAAATAATAAAAAATATTAAAAAATTGAAAAAGTGGTCTAAACGATGGAATTTGGCAAAAATAAGAGTGACCTCACTATAAATAGTGAGCCTTTCTCAGAATAATATTTTCCATTTATGTACCAAAATTCAGATTAATCAGAGATTCCCAAACCGAAATTCTTGACACAATACTAACAAGAGGTTGTCGAGACCTGTCAAATAAATAAAATTTACCGGTTCGCAAACTAATTTGTAGTATAGAGCATGAACCGAATCGTCTCTCAAGGATCCAAAAAGAACAAAGATTTAATCAGATCAAGATAATTAAAAAGGGGGGTTTTTATGATTTGAAAAGATAATACACTAATTGAATTAAAGGAAAGTAATTAACAAATTAACCAATCCAAGGAAATTTTACCGATCTTGAGTTTAATCCATCATTGATCACAAGGAATTCACTTAATTGCTAACCATGTTCTTGGCCTTAGATCATATCAAGACGCCTCAACATGATCCAAGAATCCTCTACTAGATTAGCATCTAGGATTTAATTAACCAAGGTTAGACAAAGTAAGCACCATCCAAACATAGATTAACTTAAGATCAAGAATTTAACCAAGCTAAACAATCCATCAAAAAGCTTTAATAAATTGTTTATTCTATGTGATCCTCTTGAATACATGATAATAAAGCTATTATCACATAGACATTCAAATCAAATTAAGCAATTCAATCTAGATCAAAATTAAAAGAGGAAGAAGAGAAACTTGAATAACAATTAAGCAATATGAACAAGCGAAACAACATCTCCAAATTAAACATCAAGATGGCTAATCCCTTGGATTGATTATGAGAGCCTAGCCTTCCATGGATGGGAAGGAAGAACTCAGAAATTAAAGAACAAAAACAAAATTGTAAAGAGAATGGAGAAGAAGTGAAAGAAAACTCTCACAAATACTCAAACTTTCTTCAAACTTACTTAAAATTGAATGAATGATAATACAAAGAGATTGGCTCACTTTTTCCTCTGGTTTTACGTCCAGGAACGACTTGAATGCTCTTTATGGGCCGATGGACGGCTTCCCATCCAATTTTCTTAAAAATTGGCAAACAGGGTCTTTTTGAGTCAGATTCCCAAGACTATAACGCTTATATTCATCTTGGAATATTGGCCATAAATCGAGAAGTACTCTTTGCACATCTCCACTAGGATGCGTCTCAAGAGTCAATAGAATGTTATCTAAAGACTCATTACTCATGCCATCCTTAATGAAGTCAATTTTATCAAGTCGATTTATAGACGCCATTCCAATTGATCTGCATTTTGTGTTACAGGTCCATCTTGCACATTTATAGCAGACTCGTAACCTTTTTGCTCTTCTCTTTTTTGCATATGAACTTTTGCCTAGCCCTGGCATATATGAAACAAGAGCATCAGAAAATTCCCCTGTGATTCGGACCTTTGCTTCGATTATCCAGCGTATATCTGCAGGGATGCCTTTATGCATAAGCATCCTTAACCTCTCAAACCTTGCACAATAAATGTTAGTTAAAGCATTTTGAGGGAGAGAAGGGAATCGCTTGCGGAGGTTAACAAGCTGATTATCCATTTTGAAAGAAAGAAAGAAGAAAAACAAATTGAGTAAAATTATATACAAATTTCAGTGTTTGTGGGTAACTGAAGGGACCGAAAAAGATTTTCACGGAGTACCGTTATCTGCCATTTAACCGGTGAAAAATCATCTGTCAACGAAAAATAAACAAAATTAAGACAGAAAAATCAAACTCTGATAGATTTTTTCGCTTGGCACGGATTTTCTGTCTCGATTCCTGTGATTGCAAATAAGTCAAAGTTGAAAGATGAAAGAGTTAGAAAACTTGGGTTGCCTCCCAAGAAGCACTACTTTTAATGTCCTCAGCCAGCGTGATTGAAGATTTTGCACGAGCGATGGGTCCTCCCCAATAATGATTCAATCTCTGGCAATTGACATTAATCGTGGCTTTTTCATTTTTTTTGTTTTTTTTTCTTGTTTTTTTTTTAACACAGTAGTGATCAATCATGGTAGAGGGCATCCTGCAGTTGAACTTCCTCCACGAGGTTCTCTTGAGCTCCTTCATAAAAAATTTTGAGGCGATGACCATTAACTTTGAACACTTTGTTGGTGGCTTCACTCTTAATTTCTACTGCACCATGAGGAAAAACATTAACAACAATGAAAGGACCAAGCCACCTAGAATGAAGCTTACCGGGCATAAGTTTGAGGCGAGAGTTGTAGAGAAGAACTTTTTGACCAATGGTGAACTCCTTTCGTACCAACATCTTATCATGAAGGAGTTTGGTCTTCTCCTTGTAGATCCGGGAGTTCTCATATGCCTCTAATCGAAGCTCCTCGAGTTCCTGAAGTTGGAGCTTTCTTTGAGATCCGGCTTGACTCAAGTCAAGGTTACACTGTTTCACCGCCCAATAGGATTTATGCTCAATTTCCACCGGAAGGTGGCATGCTTTCCCAAAGACAATCCGGTACAGGGACATCCCTATCGGTGTCTTGTAGGCAGTTCGGTAAGCCCACAGAGCATCCTCAAGTCTCAGGCTCCAGTCCTTCCTATTAGGTTGGACTGTCTTCTCAAGTATGTGCTTGATCTCTCGATTTGAGACTTCGGCCTGCCCGTTTGTCTGGGGGTGATAAGGTGTAGAAACATTGTGCAAGACACTGTACTTTCTCATCAAAGCCTCTATTCTCTGGTTACAAAAAGTGTGAACCCTGATCACTGATAATGGCCCTCGGGATTCCAAACCTGCAGAAAATCTGTGATCTAACAAAGTCCACAACAACTTTGGAATCATCAGTCCGAGTGGCTTTTGCCTCTACCCATTTAGATGTATAATCAACAGCCAACAAAATATAAATAAAACCAAAGGAAACAGGGAAAGGGCCCATGAAATCAATACCCCAAACATCAAAGATCTCACAAGACAGCATAGGCTGCTGAGGCATCTCATTCCTGTGTGAAATTGTCCCTGTTCTCTGGCAATGTTCACAAGACTTACAAAACAGATATGCATCATGAAATAGGGTAGGCCAATACAATCCAGAGTCCAAAACCTTCCTAGCTGTACGTTGGGAGCCAAAATGACCACCACATGCAAATGTATGACAAAAGCTAAGAATAGAATGAAACTCATGATCAGAGACACATCTTCTAATAATCTGGTCACTACAAAGCTTCCACAGATAAGGATCATCCCATACATAGTACTTAGACTCACTTTTTAATTTATCAGATTGAGCTCTAGTAAAATATGCAGGAAGAACACCAGCAACCAAAAAATTAACCATATCTACAAACCAAGGGGAGGTGTTCTTACCTTGCAGCTGTAGAAGCTGCTCATCTGGGAAGGAGTCCTGTACAGGGAAGGGATCTGAAGCCCTTTCAATGCGGCTAAAGTGATCTGCCACTAGATTTTCTGCTCCACTCTTGTCACGGATCTCTATATGAAACTCTTGGAGCAGTAGCATCCACCTTATTAGTCGAGGCTTTGCCTCTGGCTTCTTCAAAAGAAACTTAAGTGCTGCATGATCAGTAAACACAACAACTTTAGAGCCAAGCAAATATGATCTAAACTTATCCAAAGCAAAAACAATGGCTAAAAGCTCTTTTTCAGTTGTGGTATAGTTGGCTTGAGCAGCATCAGAGTTCTGGAAGCATAGTATATCACATGAGAAGCTCTCCCTACTCTCTGTGCCAAGACTGCTCCTACTGCATAGTTAGAAGCATCACACATTAACTCAAATGGCAATGTCCAGTCAGGTGGCTGGATGATAGGGGTACTAGTCAAGGCCTGCTTCAAGTGGTTGAAAGCTGCCTTGCACTTGTCATCAAAATTGAACTCCATATCTTTCTGCAGTAACTGGGAAAGTGGAAGAGCAATCTTGCTGAAGTTGGCAATGAAGCGCCTGTAGAAACCTGCATGACCAAGAAAAGAACGCATTTCCAGCACGCATGTGGGGTAAGATAGACAAGTAATCACATCAATCTTGGCCGGATCTACCTCAATGCCCTTACTGGATACTACATGGCCTAAAACTATACCCTGTTCTACCATAAAATGGCATTTCTCAAAATTTAGCACAAGGTTAGTCTCAATGCATCTATGCAGCACCCTAGATAAGCTAGCTAAACATGAATCAAAAGATGAACCATAGACAGTGAAGTCATCCATAAACACCTCCATGCACTCCTCTAAGAAATCAGAAAATATGCTCACCATGCACCGTTGGAAGGTACCAGGGGCATTGCAGAGGCCGAAGGGCATTCGTCTGTAAGCAAAGGTGCCGAAGGGACATGTAAATGTGGTCTTCTCTTGATCCTCTGGTGCAATGTGGATCTGGAAGTATCCAGTGTAGCCATCCAAAAAGCAATAATGGGACTTACCAGCTAATCGTTCCAACATTTGATCAATGAACGGAAGGGGGTAATGATCCTTCCGAGTGGCTTGGTTGAGACGTCTGTAATCAATGCAAACTCTCCAACTATTCTGCACTCGGGTTGGAATGAGCTCATTCTTCTGGTTGGCTACAACAGTCACTCCGGATTTCTTTGGAACTACTTGCACCAGGTGATCAATCAATTTGAGACACTTATGTTAGCTTTGTATTAAGCTTTATTAGATGTTTATTATGCCCAATATTAGTATTTTAGATGAGTTTAATGTTGTTGGGCTTCATTGGGCTTTAATGCAAATTGTGAATAATTTTCGGATTTTGATGCATTTTGACCTTTCTTCCTTGGTTAGGTCATAACATGGGACTCGGTGATCCGTTTGAAGTGATCTTGGTGTCTTTGGAAAGCTAAGACAAGGATCTACAAGTTTCATGAAGAACTCAAGTGCTGGATCGGACTTCTAAGGGCCCAAAATAGCCTTGCAATACATAGTGAGTTTGCTGTCACGGAACCATCTTGGTAGTATGCACATATTGGACTATATAGTGGGTTATAGGCCTCCTCTTGGGCTGAAACTTGGTCATTTGAAAGATAAGACCCATATCTCCAACTTCACTGAAGACCATTTTGTCAATAGATGTCGTTTTAGGCATGCTTCTGAAGCTATAAGTTGGTCTGAATTTGGAAACACGTTCTTCCAACCTAACTTGAGGTAGGTGCAGTGTGTTTAGCATTTCTGGAGTTCTAAAAGTCCAAATGACATGATTCAAATTGGAGATTTTCAAGGAGACAACTGGCTACAACTTTCATGAGACATCCAAGCCAAAATGCACCGTCTAGGTGATGAAAATGAAGCCATAAGTCGGATAAGAGTTGTTGACTAAAAGCCACCAACCATACACCAACCCACCTACCATGCACTAACCCACCAACCATGCATCAAGCTTCCATTTTTGACAATTTTCATATTTTTATAGGTTGTATTCAGATTATGTACATGTACAAATTGGCTTCTAGGATTAGTATAAATAGAGCCAATCTCTTTGTATTAGATCCATTCAATTTGAAGTAAGTTAGAATTCAATTTTAAGTAAGTTTGAAGAAAGTTTGAGTATTTGTGAGAGTTTTCTTTCTCTTCTTCTTCTTTCTCTTTAGAATTTCGTTTTTTTTCTTTAATTTCTGAGTTCTTCCTTCCCATCCATGGAAGGCTAGGCTCTCATAATCAATCCAAGGGATTAGCCATCTTGATGTTTAATTTGGAGATCTTGTTTTGCTTGTTCATATTGCTTAATTGTTATTCAAGTTTCTCTTCTTCCTCTTTTGATTTTTATCTAGATTAAATTGCTTAATTTGATTTAGATGTTGATGTGATAATAGCTTTATTATCATGTATTCAAAGAGGATCACAAAGATTAAACAATATATTAAAGCTTTTTGATAGATTGTTTAGCTTGGTTAAATTCTTGATCTTAGGTTAATCTATGTTTGGATGGTGCTTACTTTATCTAACATTGTTTAATTAAATCCTAGATGCTTATCTAGTAGAGGATTCTTGGATCATGTTGAGGCGTCTTGATGTGATCTAAGGCCAAGAACACGGTTAGCAATTAAGTGAATTACTTGTGATCAATGATGAATTAAACTCAAGATCGGTAAATTTCCTTGGATTGGTTGTTTCTTTAGATTTGTTTTCAACTTTAAGTCTTGTATTTTTATCAATATTGTTAATCAACAACAAAACCCCCCATTTTAATTATCTTGATCTGATTAAATCTTTGTTCTTTTTGGATCCTTGAGAGACGATTCGGTTCATGCTCTATACTACAAATTAGTTTGCAAACCGGTAATTTTTATTATTTGACGGGGTCTCGACAACCTCTTGTCACCGGGCTTACCCACTTGCTGTCAGAGATGGGATAGATAATGCCAGCCTGCAGTAGCTTGGTCACCTCTTTTTTCACCACATCTAGAATAAGAGGATTCAGTCTCCTCTGGGGTTGTCTCACTGGTTTAGTTTCCTCCTCAAGTAATATCCTGTGCGTGCATGTGGAGGGGTTAATACCAGGAATATCTGCAAGTGTCCAACCAATTGCCCTTTTATGTTGCTTCAAAACTTCCAATAATCTGGTTTCTTGCTCAGGTTGGAGGTGTTTAGCCACTATCACCGGGAGCTTCTCATCCTCCTCCAAGAATGCATACTTCAAATGCTCAGGCAGGGGCTTAAGTTCAATGGAGGGTGGTTGCTGGATTGATGGTACTAGTTTTGGAACTGAAACTAAATCTGCTAAATTCTCAGTAGTTGCACTTGCTGCACTTGTACCTACAAGCTGTGCACAATCTTGCAAAACAACATCATCATATCCTATGGAATCAAAAGAATCACACTTAGCAGCAGGATAAATGACAACATCATTAATAACAGCATCATTGCCATTAATAACAGAAACAGAATCATCAATGTCAGCAGAATTAACAACAGCACATGACAAGTATGTAGAAATCTCAGCACAGGCTGCACACATTGCATTGGGTTTACAACCAGAAAGTCTGAAATAGGTGGAACAAGTATCGCAAGCTATGCTATCAGTGTATCCTACAATTTCAGGAAACTCTGCCAACATATCAGTATGCATATCATCAACCAGTAAATCAATGACATCAAAATGAAAAACAGAATGATCCTCTAAAGGATATTTCATGGCATAAAAAATGTTAAACTGAATGATATCATCACCAAATTCCATGGAAAAGGTACCAGCATGCACATCAATCTTAGTTTTAGCAGTTTTCAAAAATGGCCTACCTAAGATCAATGGGGGTGGGGAAGAGGCAGATTCATCTTCCATATTCAACACATAAAAGTCAGCTGGGAATATTAAATTATTTACCCGAACCAGAACGTCCTCCAATACTCCTGCAGGTTGAGCAGTGCTTCGGTTTGCTAACTGAATGACAATGCCGGTGGATTTTAGCTCTCCCATATGCAAGGAAGTGTAAACTGACTTTGGCATTACATTGATGGAGGCTCCCAAGTCTAGCAAGGCATGAGTGAACTGTTGGTGCCCTATGGTGCAAGGGATGGTAAAAGTACCTGGGTCCTTGCATTTGGGAGGCAGGTTGGGCTGAATCAAAGCAGAGACATTTCTCCCCATACTCACTTTTTCAGTGCCCTTTAGCTTCCTCTTATGGGTGCACATCTCTTTCAAGAACTTGGCATACTTAGGGATTTGTTTAATTGCCTCCAAGAGAGGTATATTCACCTCAACCTTCTGAAAAGTCTCCATAATTTCCTTATCCAAGTCAGTTTCAACCATATGCCTTGACTGTATCATTCGGTTTGGAAAAGGAAGAGGAATGTTGCAAGCTGACTTTTGTGGATGTTCACTTTTCTGCTTTACTGAATTTTCTGTCAACTGCTGATTTGATCTGGATTTCTGCTTGGATGTTGTAGGATCATTTGTTGCTGAATCTGCTACAGCATCTTGTTTTTCTGGGTCAATGGTAGAATCTGGAATTATCTGTTGTACTGGATCATTGAATTGCTTACCACTGCGCAAAGCGATAGCACTAACATTGCCTCTAGGGTTTGGAGTGGTTTGAGAGGGTAATTGGCCAGAACCTTGTGACTTTAATTCATGAATAGATGTGGCAAGTTGGCTAATTTGAGTCTCCAAGTTCTGAATGGTGGTTTCAGTTCTCTGTTGAAACTGGATGTTATTGGTGGCCAACTGTTTCACCAAATCCTCCAATGAGGGCTCAGATTTTGTGGCTACAGGACCTTGCTACTAGAATGGTGGTCTACTTGGTCCAGCATGTGGCTGAAACTGATTTGTCCTTGCTTGCTGCTGGAATGGTGGTCTATACTGGTTTGGTGGCTGCTGATTTGATGCATTCCCATATCTCAGATTGGGATGGTCCCTTCAGCCAGGGTTGTAAGTGTTGGAGAATGGATCATATTTACATTGTTGTCGATGGAATTGGGGCTTCCCAGAAATATACCAGTGCGACCCGCAGATTGGTCTTGAAACTCAGAATCATCTTGCAATGTGGGGCACGAATCTGTAGGATGAGAGGAACTAGAACATATGCTACAAACTCTTGCAGGGGTTTGCATAAGTGGTTCGTGTTGTCTATTGCCATCTGTCTAACCAAAGAAGTGAGCTCATCCAATCTATGTTCCACCCTTTGTTGATCAGCATGTGAAGAGGTATTAACTTCATTGACTACTCTGGTTGCAGCACCCATTCGAGTACCAAATTGCTGAGAATTTGCTGTCATGTTTGCAATTAAGTTTCTGACAGCAGCTGGAGTTTTATCTACTAATGCTCCACCACTTGCAGCATCAATTATACTCATTTCCATTGGCATCAATCCTTCATAGAAGTATTGGATCAGCAGTTGATCACTAATTTGATGGTGTGGGCAGCTTGAGCACAATTTCTTGAATCTCTCCCAATACTCATGGAGAGTTTTCACCACTGATTTGCCTTATGCCACAAATATCTTTCTTTATTGCAGCAGTTCTTGATGCAGGAAAGAACTTCTCCAGAAATAATCTTTTCATGTCATTCCAAAAAGTGATGGCAGCAGGTTGTAAGTAATACAACCAATCCTTAGCAGCACCATCCAAAGAGAAAGGAAAGGCCCTTAGCTTGATGTGATCTTCAGCTATTCCATGAGGTTTCATGGTGGAGCAGACAACATGAAACTCCTTCAAATGCTTATGTGGATCTTTACCTACAAGACCATGAAACTTGGGCAGCAAGTGTATCAATCCAGATTTCAACTCAAAATCAACATTAAGTTCAGGATATTGAATGCACAAAGGTTGATAATTCACATCAGGTGCAGCCAATTCCTTAAGGGTCCTATTGTTATAGTCAGCCATAGTAAAATCAACAGACTCAGTATCAGACACTGAAGTACTAAAAGAAGCAGACTCAACAGGATTAAAAGAGTCAACAAGATTAGGTGCAATGTCAAGTTCAAGTCTAATTCCAGAAGTAATTCTATTAGCTCTATGAATGCTACTACCAGTCCTATGAATTATATGAAGTGTATGAAATGTTCTATCAATTTCAGGATCAAATGAATGCAAGGTACCAGGATCAGATCTAATCATACAGCATGCAGTTCATAAGAAGGTATTAGAAAAGCAATAACAACAAAAACACTAAAAATTCCTAAAACAAATACTCCAAAAAATTAAACAAAAATAAAAACAGTATCAAATGAATTTTGAAAATTATGGAACCACCACAGGATAAAATCTACACACAAATGCTATCCAACAAAATAATAAAAAATCTTAAAAATAAGGGTGACCTCACTGTAAACAGTGAGCCTTTCTTAGAATAATATTTTCCATTTGTGTACCAAAATTCAGATCAATCAGAGATGCCCGAACCGAAATTTTTGACACAATGCCCTTTATCCAATTTCAGCCGAATCCCACTTGAAAAAGCTTCAAAAACAAAACAAACACATTTGTTAGAGTTAGATGGGATCTTGAAATGATCAAATAGTTGCCTTGGATCCCCGGCAACGGTGCCAAATTTGACAAGAGGTTGTCGAGACCTGTCAAATAAATAAAATTTATCGGTTCGCAAACTAATTTGTAGTATAGAGCATGAACCGAATCGTCTCTCAAGGATCCAAAAAGAACAAAGATTTAATCAGATCAAGATAATTAAAAAGGGGGGTTTTAATGATTTGAAAAGATAATACACTAATTGAATTAAAGGAAAGTAATTAACAAATTAACCAATCCAAGGAAATTTTACCGATCTTGAGTTTAATCCATCATTGATCACAAGGAATTCACTTAATTGCTAACCATGTTCTTGGCCTTAGATCATATCAAGACGCCTCAATTGGATCACCAAGTCCCAAGTTATGGCCTAACCAAGGAAGAAAGGTCAAAATGCATCAAAATCCGAAAATTATCCAATATTTACATTAAAACCCAATGAAGCCCAACAACATTAAACTCATCTAAAATACTAATATTGGGCACAATAAACATCTAATGAAGCCTAATACAAAGCTAACATAAGTGTCTCAAATGGATTGATCAAATACCCTTTATCCAATTTCAGCCGAATCCCACTTGAAAAAGCTTCAAAAACAAAACAAACACATTTGTTAGAGTTAGATGGGATCTTGAAATGATCAAATAGTTGCCTTGGATCCCCGGCAACGGTGCCAAATTTGACAAGAGGTTGTCGAGACCTATCAAATAAAATAACCGGTTCACAAACTAATTTGTAGTATAGAGAATGAACCGAATCGTCTCTCAAGGATCAAAAAACAAAGATTTAATTAGATCAAGATAATTAGAAAAGGGGGTTTTGTTGTTTATTAACAAGATTAATAAAAGTAGGAGATTTAAAGTTGTAAACAAATCTAAAGAAACAACCAATCCAAGGAAATTTACCAATCTTGAGTTTAACTCATCATTGATCACAAGGAATTCACTTAATTGCTAACTATGTTCTTGGCCTTAGATCACATCAAGAAGCCTTAACATGATCCAAGAATTCTCCACTAGATAAGCATCTAGGATTTGATTAACCAAGGTTAGATAAAGTAAGCACCATCCAACATAGATTAACTTAAGATCTAGAATTTAACCAAGCTAAACAATCTATCAAAAAGCTTTAATATATTGTTTAATCTTTATGATCCTCTTTGAATACATGAAAATAAAGATACTACCACATCAACATCTAAATCAAATTAAGCAATTTAATCTAGATAAAAATCAAAAGAGGAAGAAGAGAAACTTGAATAACAATTAAGCAATATGAACAAGCAAAACAAGATCTCCAAATTAAACAACAAGATGGCTAATCCCTTGGATTGATTATGAGAGCCTAGCCTTCCATGGATGGGAAGGAAGAACTCAGAAATTAAAGAACAAAAACGAAATTGTAAAGAGAATGGAGAAGAAGAGAAAGAAAACTCTCACAAATACTTAAACTTTCTTGAAACTTACTTCCAAATTGAATGCCTCTAATACAAAAAGGTTGGGTCTATTTATACTAATCCTAGAAACCAATTTGTACATGTACATAATCTGAATACAAGCTATAAAAATATGAAAATTGTCAAAAATGGAAGCTTGATGCATGGTTGGTAGGTTGGTGCATGGTAGGTGGGTTGGTGTATGGTTGGTGGCTTTTAGTCAACAACTCTTATCTGACTTCTGGCTTCATTTTCATCACCTAGACGGTGCATTTTGGCTTTCAGGTCTTCATAAAAGTTGTAGCCAGTTGTCTCGTTGAAATTTTGCAATTTGAATCATGCCATTTGGACGTTTAGAACTCCAGATATGCCAAAAACACTGAACGTACCTCATGTTAGGTTGGCAGAACGTGTTTCCAAATTCAAACCAACTTGTAGCATCATTATCATGGGTCTTATCTTTCCAATGGCCAAGTTTCAGCCCAAGAGGAGGCCTATAACTCACTATATAGTCCAATATGTGCATACTGCCCAGATTTTCCTGACAGCAAACCCACTCTGCATTGCATGGATGTTTTGGACCCTTAGAAGTCCAATCTAGCTCTTGAGTTCTTCATGAAACTTGTAGAGTATTGTCTTAGCTTTCCAAGGACACCAAGATCACCTCAATTGGATCACCAAGTCCCAAGTTATGGTCTAACCAAGGAAGAAAGGTCAAAATGCATTAAAATCCAAAAATTATCCAATATTTACATTAAAACCCAATGAAGCCCAACAACATTAAACTCATCTAAAATACTAATATTGGGCATAATAAACATCTAATAAAGCCTAATACAAAGCTAACATAAGTATCTCAAATTGATTGATCAGTGAGATAAGTCATCATCCAACCAATCATTCATCAAGAATATCAAATGTCAAGCTCAAACAGAATCTCTAACCCCAACCCTTATATTGGGTATTGCCAATACCAAATTTTGTCCAAGTCAATAAAAAAAAATTGTGTATAAAAAAATCTTTTATTTTTTAATAAAAAAAATCTTTTATTTTTTAATAAGAAAAATAATAAAAAAAAAGTACCTCAAATCCTTAGCCTAATTGACCCATCACTTGAACTTGACTCATTGAATCTCATTTAAAACCTATGAAGGTCTAACCCAGTTTCAGAGCTCACATCCCACATAACCCAACAAATTCATGAACCCAAACTCTTTTGGACCCATATGAAAAGCCCACGACCTATTTCCATCCAAAACCCTAATTTCCAAAGATCCTATGCTCCCTTCACAATCGCTGCTAATGGGTGGGAGTTGTTGAGCTTCAACGAAGATTTCAGCCAACAAATAGAGATGATCTCAACCTTCACTTGTGCATGCTTGGGATGCGAATCTTATCACCTTCCTTTTTCCCTTTCACGCTCGATTTAGCAAAATCAAGGGTAGCCATTCTTGGTTCTTTCACTCACACCAAATCAGCAAGAGATCAAGGGCTTGTGGCCGGATTTGTGTTCGCGCCAACCTGTGCACACAAAATCAAGCACAAGAGAAGATTGGGGACTTGACAGATTCTATTAAAAGGATCAAGCATCGAGAACAAAGGGGGATTTTTTTGGTGGATTTTCAGAGCTTTTCGAGAGGTAGAGTGCGGTCGTCAAAGAGAGAATGGACTGAGAGCTTTGCTAGGATAGTGAAAAATAGCGAAAAGATAAAGCAGAAAGGCTGAGAGAATGGAGGATAAATTGTAGAAGAGCAAACCAAATGACAAGAGCACCTCATTCAGCTGCAGAGGCCATCTTAGGGTAATAAGACTCCTCCAATGAAGTACAAACAAAAAATAAGATATCGGTACAAAATACGATACCGATTTAGCGATACGACAACATCTCAAAAATATATATATATATATAAAGCAAGAAGTCTTCTACCAACAAACTTTACACGTGTCAACTTCTTAAGAATTATTTTCCCACTCATTTCTTTCTTTGCCTCAAGTCTCCAATTTACCCCACATGAAATCTCTGACTTTCCCTTACCGTGCCTCCATAAATGAAAGATAATTTAGTAATTTCCTTTTTCCCCTTAAGTTCCCAATTTACAACATGAAACCTCTCACTTTTCTTCTCTGCTGCTACCGTGCCTTGATCTTTGAAATTTGAAATTAGAAAATGGTGTCTTTTGTATTGGAAAAAGGTGAGCATTAATTTGAAGTAGTTGAGGGCAGAAGGAGCCTTATCCCTTTGTCTCACTTAAGTATCAGATACGCTTCATTTGACTCCCTTTTCTCCTTTCTCTTACCTGCTTCTATCATACACAGACACTAACTTTCGAGCTTGGATCCAAATCCCTAACTTTCACTTCCTCTCTCCATTTCAAGCATATCACTTACGCTTAAATCCGTCTCTCTCCCATTTGGTTCCTTTTTTCTTCTCACCTGTACAGTGACCCTCATCGCCCATCCCCTTCTGAAAAATCTTACCATCACAAACCTAACCATTGTTGCGTGTGAGAATAGGGGTTGCTCGATCTTCTGCTACTGTGTGGTCCATTTGAAGATGAAATTTGAATGGCAGAGCTATACACCCATTCAATCGATGACCTAGTAAAGCGTTCGTCCTTCTGCCTACCATTTGTTTGAGCTTTTTTTCCTGTTGATTTTTTAGGTTGATCGGTTGAAGATGGTTGTTTGTTAATTTATTTATTTAATTTTTTGTGAGGGTTTTTTTTTACTCTAATGGGTGCTAAACAAATATTTGAAACTGTTTCTCTTACAACTTTCTCACAAATGATTTTGAACAATAACCCAAACCTCTAAATTTTCTAACTGTATCTGATATTCCTATCGATGAACTATGTTTGTGAATTTGTATATTTTTTCTCCTAATTATTCATATGCTGATTATAATGGTTTTTTGTTTGGTGATAGAATAGCCTATGTTACAATGTTATGCATCATTTGTTTGCTGTGATGGATATGGTCCTTGTATTTTCCTTTTTACTAAAATGTTATAGATTATCTGCAATGGTGTCACCTAGAATCTCATTTTCTTACAAGTTTTCCCATATATGACTTTGAACTATAACCCTAAACCTTAATTTTCCTATTAGTATATAAATTTTTATGTGGAAAAACTATTCATTTGATTATTGTTAAGGTTGTTCTGCGTGGCAATGTTGGTTTTGTAGGTGAAAAAGAAAGGATCATTTACTGTGAGGTGTGTGTGATGCTGATCACTGATAAGGTAGTAGTTTGTGCTCTCCATCTAATGACTTAGTAATGTAATTGCATTTGTCTCTTTTTATTTCAACTTCTTCATATGCTCTGAATATAGTAGTTGTTTTGTTGGTGATGGATTAGTCTTTGTATTATCATAGTCTGCCTCTGTTTGCTGTGATAGGTCTACATGCTTATATATGAATATTGTAGTTTTACAATATTTAATTATAATCATCAAGTTGTACTGTAAATTTGACTCTTTAAATAGCTTATGTAACTTTACATGTAGTCTCATTATTTTTTTTATATTGAAAGCCTACAGATATTTTGATCTGTTATATTTGTGAATCTGATTTTCTTACAAGGTATCCCATATTTAAAATTCACCTAAAACTGTAGCCCAAAATTTTCCATTGTGTAATTGATTTATTTATGTATATAACTTATTCCTTTGATTATTACTAAGGCTCTTCTGTTTAGCATAGTTGCTTCTGTGGGTGAAAGTGTCAGTTCCTTTTTACTGTGGTATGTCTGATTCTTAGATATGGAGAGTAGGTGGTTATATTATTGGTACTATATTAGTCTTTGTCTTATAATGGTCTGTCACTGTTTGATCTTAAAGTGATTGTGCACATCCTTTAAATGACTTGACCTTTCATGAATGTGGTCCCACTTGATTTTTTTTACTGAAAGTCTAAAGATGTTCTGTAAGGTTCTATATATATGGTTCATTTACATGGTTTTAATCGTGTTCTGCTTTCCTTCCTTTGTGTCTTTATATTTCTGTTAGTTTTGTTTGTTCTTTCTGTTGTCATGACTCCTCCCATTGACCCTTTGATCAAAATTTGTCCTGAGAGGGAGGCATGGAGGGTCAAGGTTCGGATTGTCCACCTTTGGTATTTACCCAATTTCAACAATCCAACAGTTATAAGTTCCATTGAAATGGTCTTTATGGATGACTTTGTAAGAATTTTCTTTTCTATTGAAATGTTCTAATTATCTTCTATGTATATATTGAACTTTTCGTATTTAGTATGAATTAAGAGAGTAACTATTTTCTTCAGGGTTGTAAGATTCATGCATATGTTAGGAAGACGTTGGTCTACAAATTTAAGGCTCAGCTAACTGAGGGTCAAGTTTACATAATGGCCTATTTTGGTGTTGGTGTTAACTTAGGATCATTCAGAACTACCAAACACGAATTTAGGCTAAACTTTCAATTGAGAACCACTGTGAAACCTTCTGAATCTGTGATTATTCCCTTGCATGGATTGTCTGTGGTTGCATTGGAAGAGATATTTGGCACTGAAGGAGATTATGCATACTTAGTTGGTAATTTAATTTCTATCTTATTGATCATGTATTTTTATTTTTATTTTAATTATCATTACATAAATCTAAAACAAGTATTCTTTCTATGAAGATGTGATGGGATTACTAACTGGTATTAATGCTGAAAAAGAGTATGAAAGGGATGGTAAGCTAACCAAAATGATTGTTATTGAACTTGATGTGGACAAGTAGAAATTTTGTATACCTTAAATAATTTATTTTTTGTATTTCACTTATAATTTATATTTAGTTCTGTTAGTATTAAATGGATGCTGTTTTTTCCAAGCAGTGTGAAAATTGAATGTACTTTGTTTGGAAAATATGTTGATGAGGTGAATTCATTCATTGCATCTAGTGATGTCTATCGACCTATAGTTGTTGTATAGTTTGCCAAAGTGAAGACTTTCAAGGGTTTTTTTTTCCAACATCCCTACATTTTCAATACTGTATTATAAATTTAATCAATTCTGCCTTATTTATTGTTTGAATCTGATGGGTGTTTCATTATTAGGCAAGACAGTTCTGCAAAATGTTATACATGCAACTAGGTTGCTTTTCAATCATGACATTCCATAAGTGAATGAGTTCAAGAAGAAGTGAGATTGATATTGTAATATTAATTTAGTTTTGATAATTGTATAAGATTTGCTTTAATGTTATTATATGTATGTGTGTAGGTTACCTGAACCGAAACAAGAGAGTTCTCAAATTTTAAGTCTTCTATCTGATGCACCTCAGTACTCTTTAGAGGATGACTTTTTAAGGGTTACTCCTAAGAAGACTATTGAGCAATTAAAGGATTCTAAAGAGGTTGTTTGGAGTCTTGCTAATATTTGTTTATTGTATTAATATTGTAATGTTTGCTTTTTAATTTGGATTTATTAATAGATTAATTAGTCAATGTATTATAACTATAGGATGGGTCCTGTATTGTGTATGCCACTGTGAAGAATGACATGAAGGATGCAAATTGGTGGTACACTGCCTGTAAGTGTTATCGGCCAGTGACATCTGATTCTGGAATGTATTATTGTGATTCGTGTTATTGTCACATGGTTAATGTCTTCCCAATGTATTTTCTAATTTAATATAAACAATCATTACCAAATGTTATTATAATATAATGTTCCTTTTTTTTAAGTCATCCTACTTATTTGTGTGGTCAAAACTGATTTCATTTTTATTTTTTTTGTTAGATATATGATTAAACTAAGAGTGGTTGATGAAACTGATTGTACCACATTTGTTTTGTTTGATCGTAATGCTTATTATCTTCTCAAGAAATCTGCCTCTGAAATGATTGAACAAGTTCAAAAGGTATAAATGTTGAAACCAAAGTCTTTTAAAAGGTTTAGCACTAATTTCAAAAAGCTGTAGCTTTCCCTGTTTAAGTTTTGAGGATAACAAAAATATTTATTAAGTTTGAACAAGTAATGTTTCGACAGAGTGTTTCAGTAGAACTGAAATTCCTTTATATATGACTCTGTTGTTGTTAATTGGTAATTCTTCGATGAGTTTTTAAAAGAGCAAATAGTTTCTTAAAATAAACTATTTGATAGTCTGCGTCCAATATGTTTCTGCGAAATCTTTTTATATGCGTCCATTTTGTCATACACTATTCGTGCGTCCAATGACTGTCTGCATATACTGTTACTATTTTATTGGTTCGTCCAATACTATCCTTTCACCAAAGCTCAGACTCAAAACACTCTTACAAAAGTTCAAGTTCAAGCTCTCGTCCGAAGTTAAAATTCAAAAATGAAGAACTGTTCTTCAATAAATGCTAAAAGAAGAACTCTGATAGCTTATGGCAACAGAAGAAGTCAACTGAGCTGCTTTTTGCTGACATTGTCTAACAACTATAAAGACCAGCAAATAAGGAACTTTCTACGATCTCAGACAAATCAGGACTCAGTTATCACATGATTGGAAATCTCTGATAATCAAAGTCACATTTCAGAAGAAGCTCAACACGATATCATTCGATGCTTTTAATGCTACTCAGAACGGTAATAAATGTTTTCGTTGGACGACGAAGCTTATGAAGTCTGCTCAAATTGTTCTCTCTTTTAAAAAGAAAAGGAGAAGCAGCACTCAAAAAAAAGGAGAGTGATTTTTGCCAAGCAGCTGAAAAAGACTAAAAAGCTTTATCTCCTCGTAGAATTCTTTTCACTTGTAAAAAGGTTAAAGTCTTGAGATTCATTGTCTATTCTCATTTTCTAGTGAGTTTCAAACTCAAGCTTTCATCACCTTCTATTTATTCATCTTAGTGTTGTAAGCCTGAAGAGGCTGGGTATAAAAGAATACTGGTGTGGTTGAACCTGAAGAGGTTGAGAATACTTGTTACCTGAAGAGGTGAATAATACTTGTAATATCGAAAAAGATTAGTTGAAAAATCCTTCTAGTTGACGGGACTGAACGTAACTCTCGGTTTGTGAGAGTGAACCAAGATAAATCTCTGGTGTAAGCTTCTCTTCTCTTCTAGTGTGGTTTATTATTTCCACTAACTTCTGGGGTTTACTATTGTGTTTATTAACAAAGGTTTTTAAATTGGTTCTTCGAACTTCTTAACTGCTTCCTTAAAAATCTCTTCAAAATCCTTAGAGTACAATAGGACTGAGAAGTCTTGTTTTTATGTCCTTTACTTGTTAACCTTAAACCTTCGTTGTGTTCAATCTGTTGTTAAAGGAAAACTTTTTTAAAAAGTTCAAAAAGGGTTAAGAAACATAATTCAACCCCTTTTCTTGTGTTTCACTTGGTTATTTCAATAAAGTCATGGTTTTTTTAATTTGAGGTGATTATGCTTTTGTTTGTCAATCATCTTATAGCTTATTTAATTATTTGAGTTATAGTAGATATAATCCATGTAGTCTTCATTTATTAGCTAGATTGATTGCTTAATGTTAAAGAAATTTTATATTAGAAAAAATTGCATATCTCGCTAATCCAGTGAAAGATTTATGTTTTTTAATAATTATATAGGTATTAAAGTAAATTATAAAATTCATAATATATTGAATAAAACAAACTTTAATTTGGTATTATAATTAAGTTATCAATTTGATAACTTATAAACTTTGCTCGATTCCTACTTCTATTAAATTTGCATAAGTAATACTACTAATCTAAATTGTAACATCAAGAGAGTAGAAAAATAAAGTAAAAGTAAAGGTTAAAAAATAATATATATAATTGTAAGTTTGAAGTGATAGTCGTAGGAAGTGATAATTGTAGGTATCTAAGGAATAGCCTTTTTCAAGATGAAATTTTTTTTCCCACCATTTGCTTTGGTTCTTTAAAATTGCCGCCCAATCCTAATTGTCTATATATATTGGTGGCTTTTGTTTGATTCATTTTACTTAGCTCTCACCAATTTGGTTAAGCTCTTGCTTCTCCATAAGTCTTATGCTATGGATAATATGCATGACACTAAAGATATTGATTCCAAGTTAGCAAGATATAATAGAAAAAGGATTGTTAGAGAGAAAAGGCAAAGAACAAACAAGGAGAATGAAGGTAAGTGTATCAACTAGCATTGATAATTTATGGTGGAAAAATAAATTTGCTTCATTTTTTATGGTTATAATGCAGATAATCTGTTGTTAGAGTCATGGACAGCTGGTGTAACAAGTGTGGGGTCTCCAAGAAGAAGTAATTATAGTGTTATTACTCCATTGTGTTCAACTAAGTCTCCATTATCATCAATAGAGAATGGTTAGGAATATTTCTGTATATCTATGGTTATAATGCTATTGTTTTTTATTTTTTTAATAATAGGATAAGAAGAAATATCATTACATTTGGTTTGTTAAGAAATTTTTGAAGATGTTATTTAATTCCTGTAATTCAAGTCAATATTGAGATACAATTTAATATTTAGTTTTTGAGAAATTATTTTAATCTGGGGGTGTTTAGAAATTTAATACTACTATCAAAAAGTTTATTTGTTATAATAATAACCTAACACTATTATTTCTCATTCATTAATAAAATTACAAACTCTGTCCAAATTTTTTTTCAACATTGTCAAATATAATAGAAATCCTATAATGCATTTGTTTAGTGTTAGACAATTGTCATTTGAAATTGTTAATAATTGTTAAATGGAGTTATATTTTATTTATAAATGTGTTGTTTATAAGCATAATTTTTATTTTCTCTCTAAAATGTGAATTTTTCTTCACAAATAAAAATTTAAGATTTTTTCCAAACTAATTGTCCAACATTGTTATGACAGTAATTCAAATGGTTATATTATTATTAATATTATTTTATTTTTCATAATGTAAAATTTCAGTTATTATTCTAATTAAAATATTATGTTGAGTTGTTATATTTTTATACTCTAAATTGAATTTGTAATGGATGATTCTTTTTCTAACATGTATATTTTGTATTAATAAAAAAATATTACCTCCATTAACCACACGAATTTTCAACCCTATCATTAAGGGAATCATATGGTTTTAATGATATAATTTGGTTTGTTCTAATTGTAAATTTGAATAATTAATGATATTCATATACCATGTTAATATAATTGCATATTTAATGCTTTAATAATCTCTTGACATGTGTATTTTTTCTCCATGTATAAAGATTATAATCTTTACCCACATAATGGGTCCAACCTTATCATGAAGGGAAGGTCTTCAATGTGCACTCCATTGTCAGCTACACATAATTGTTAGTGGGTTATTTGTTCTTATAAATTCTATAAATTTGTCAGTCCATTATGGGATTCATTTTTTTAAACGATCTAATTGTGCTTTCAGCTATCTTTGGGAAAAGTTGTGTAATTTAATACGTTACTTCTCGATAGAAAGAAGAAAAGAAGGAAAATAATTAACTAAATCTTTGCATAAAATGTCCTCTGGAGGTACTTTTGCATATTAATTTTTATAAGTAACATCTAAGGATAAAAAATCACAGTTTCTTATGTGTTATGTGAAAATTATTTAATTTTGCTAATTTTAGAAGTAATAACTTATTTACTAAAATTGTATTTTCTCATGTAATTAAAAAAATTCAAGTATGCATGGAGAAGTTCTCACTAGAACAAGTTTTGATTGTTCTCATATAATAAAAGAGCCAACCATCCTTTGTAGTCATACTCCATCCGACTATGCAGGTAGTATAAATATTTTATTTGTTGTGTATCTACATACACTCTATATTAAAATTTACTTTACCAAAAATTATTTGCTTTATTGAAATTTATGTATACTCAAATATTTACTTTATTGAACTATTTTGTATCTATATATGCTCTATAGTGTCATATGTCATTGATCCTATTACACAATTAAAATATGGAAAACATATTATCCAAAAGGGTTCAATTATTGATGCATGTACTTGGAATGGTTCAAATTTTACCATTGAAGATGACAAAGATTTAGTACTCTCAATTAATAAAGATAAAGGTATTTTGAGTTTTTTATTGTATTTTGTTATGATTAATTTACACTAAAATATTGGTTTATTAAATTAGCTTTATCTATACAGGAAAATGCATAGTTGACAATGAGAATGATAATGATTCTAAAAGTGTGGATATTTTAATGCAAGAATCGAAGATATGCAGTGATCATGTTCCATTTGAAGAGAGTGAGGAACAAGGTATTTTGAATAAATCTATTTTCAATATTTTTTTCGATAATTTATGTTAGTTGTCAAAATACTGAACACATTTTTAAATTTTATTTATTTCAAGAATGTCTAGATTTTAGAGATTGTAATCGTCAGTGTTCCAATTGTGGAGCTTCTATGTGGTATGAAGAAAAATCTGAAAAATCAATAAAGTCATCCAATCCAAATTTTTCTATATGTTGTATGAAAGGGAAAGTGCAGTTACCCCTCCTACAAAAGCTGCCTCAACTTCTTTTGGATCTGATCAATAATGTCGATGCTAGAAGTTGTAATTTTTTAAAAAATATTAGACAATACAATAGCATGTTTTGTTTTACTTCTATTGGAGGAAAAGTTAAGACTTCATTAAATGATGGATTAGGACCTCCGCAGTTTATTCTTAGTAGTCAAAACTACCATAGAATTGGGACACTACTTCCCAATGAAGGGGATGTGATAGAAATTTAAAATTGTCATGTGGGATCTTTATCTGGTAGTTGCTAAATTTAATAAATGAGACAAGTTCATACTAAATGGAAATTAAATGAAAAAACTAATATTAGATTAAACATTTATTATTTTAATTTTTTTGATAATTATGTTTATATAACTTATAATACTATTAGAAATATATAAATTATGTATTTATTTATGCATTTATTTAATTTAATGAACTTGAAATAAGTATATACATATATTCCATTCCTATATAGGGCAATAAATTCCTTGCTTTGTTGGGTTTATGATTAAATTATGAATGCTATTGTAATTTAATATTGTGATTGATAATTTGCAAGTCTCCCTTATATGACTTTTTTTTGTGTGTGTACAGTGCCAATGACAAAAGGAATTTCATTGATTATTCATTAGTTGAAAATTTAACAAACATGATAGATCGTTATAATGTGTTGGCCCAATCTTTCAGAAGAGTTAGAGATTGTTTTAAAGAAGATCAAGTCATAAATTTATCTCTTAGATTGTTTAGAAATAGATGTCGCGATGCAAGAACGTATAATCTTCTAACAGCTAATGAGGTGGCAGCTCTTATTATGGGTGAATTTGATAATTCAGATACTAGAAGAGATATTGTTGTCCAGTGTCGTAATGGAGTGTTGAAAATGATACATGAGACTCATACTGCATGCATTCCTCTCCAGTATCCATTACTTTTTCCATATAGAGAAGATGGATATCAAGAAATAATTCCTATTAGACAATCATTTAACAATACTTCAAATTGGAAGAAGACAAGAGTTTCACTGATAGAATTTATTGCGTTTAGGATTCAGGAGAGAGATCTAGAATATGGAAATATTGCTAAAACCAGAAGATTGTTTCAACAATTCATTGTTAATTGTTACTCAATGATTGAATCTCAAATATTGTCGTTCATTAAGAATAACTAGAGTACTATTAGATCAGAAATTTTTACTAGATTGGAAGAGGTTGTTACCAGGGGTGAAACTGATCCTACCACTTCTGGAATGCGTATAATTTTCCCATCTTCTTTCACTGGGGGGATTAGATACATGTTTAATAATTGTCAGGATGCAATTGCTATATGTAAGAGATTTGGTTATCCAGATTTGTTCATGATTGTCACATGCAACCCTAAATGGCTAGAAATAAATCGATTTGTCACAAATAGAGGACTTGCAGCAGATCATCGTCCAGACATTGCATGTAGAGTTTTTGAAATGAAGCTATATGAAATGATGCAGATTTTAAGAAATGGTCTTTCTTTGGGAAAGTCATAGTTGGTATGAATTTTTTCAATATATAAGTACAAGTTTTTTTTATTTTGTTTTCAATTGTATCAACATGCTTACATCAAATCATATGAACAAGGATGTATACAATAGAGTTTCAGAAAAGAGGTTTGCTGCATGCCCATATTTTGCTGTGGTTGCACCAAAATGAGAAGTTAGAAACAGTTGAATTAATTGACAATGTAATATCTGCTGAATTGCCTGACAAAAGTAAGTATCCAAAGCTATTTGATGCTATTTCGACATTCATGATGCATGAACCTTGCGGAACAACGGAAAAAGACTCTCCTTGCATGAAGGATGGAAAATATTCAAAGTTTTTCCCGAAGAAGTTCAAAGAAAATACTTCGTTTGACGAAGATGGATATCCAGTCTATAGAAGAAGAGATACTGGCTTTACCAGTAAAAGGAAAGAAATTGAATTGGACAATAGGTTTGTTGTTCCCTATAACTCTAAGTTGTTAATAAAGTACCAAGCTCATATTAATCTAGAGTTTTGTAATAAATCGAATTCTATCAAGTACTTATTTAAGTACGTTAACAAGGGTCCAAACCGAGCTACAGTTGCTGTGACTTCCAAATCCGATATTGGAGAGAAGATTCCTGTAGTTGATGAGATTAAGCAGTATTATGATTGTAGATATTTATCTCCATGTGAGTCAGCCTGGAGAATTTTTGGTTTTGACATTCATCATAGATGGCCTCCAGTTCAAGGGTTGACGTTTCATCTTCCCAACTAGCAATCAATCATGTTCAAAGATGACGAAAGGATTGATGATGTTGTCCGTAAGAATAAAGATAAAAAGACAATGTTTCTTGCTTGGATGGAAGTAAAAAGATGTATTTAGAGGGCAGAAATTTGACATATGGCCAGTTTCCAACACAGTTTGTTTACTATAAAGATAAGCAACAATGGTTCATTAAAAAGAGGGGCCAATCAATAGGCAGGCTGCATTTTGTTCCTCCTGGAACATGTGAGTTGTATTATATGAGGCTTTTGCTAACCGTGCAGCAAGGATGTACAAGTTATGAAATTATAAGGATAGTGAACGACCATACATACAATTCTTTTCAAGATGCCTGTTATGCTATTGGGTTATTGGCAGATGATAAAGAATTTATTGATGGCATTAAAGAAGCTGCAATATTAGCTTCTGGCCCTTATTTGAGGAGGCTCTTTATTACACTATTGGTGTCAAACACAATGAGTAGGCCTGCATTTGTATGGAAACAAATGTGGAATCTTTTGGCTAATGGAATTGTTTATGAACGACGAAGATTATTAAATAACCCAGGTATATGTTATTTTAGTGTTCATATAATATCTTAAATAGTCAATGTAATGACAGCGATATTTGAAGTTATTTGAATCCTAAATGTATATTTTTACCTCAAGTTGATATAGAAAATTTGTTCACTATAATATATTTGATCACATTTAATCTTCTTTAACCTTGCTTTGGTTTGCAGATCTTAACATTGGAAATGAAGATTTGAAGAACTTATGCTTGATCGAAATTGAAAGGTTACTTCGTGGAAATGGGAAGTCTTTGAAAGATTTTGGGAACATGCCATACCCTCATCACTCTCCAATAAATGAATATGAAAACATATTCCTTATGAAGGAACTTGATTACAATAAAGAAGAAATTATTGCAAAGCATCGCACGTTATTTTCTTCTCTGACAGATGAGCAAATTACGATCTACAATACAATTATTGATCACATGGAAAAGGCGGCTTTTATTTTGTATATGGATATGAGGGAATTGTAAAAACATTTGTTTGGAAAACCTTATTTGCTAGGCTTTGGTCTAAAGGTAAAATAGTTATTAATGTTGCATCCAGTGGTATTGCCTCACTTCTTTTACTAGGTGGAAGGACAGCACATTCAAAGTTTGCTATTCCATTGTCCCTCACGGAAGAGTCAACTTGCAATATTAAGCAAGGAAGTTTGAAGGCTGAGCTTATTCGTCATACAAGCCTAATTATCTGGGATGAAGCCCCAATGATTAACATATGGGCTTTTGAGGCTCTCAATAGCACTATGAGAGATATCATGAGGTTTTCAAATGTCGTAAACATGGAAGAACCATTTGGTGGTAAAGTTGTTGTACTTGGGGGAAATTTTAGACAGATATTGCCAATCATACCAAAAGCAAGCAGAGAAGATATTGTTATGGCAACAATTAACTCCTCTAAATTGTAGAGTCATTGCAATGTTCTTAAATTAACAAAGAATATAAGACTACATTTAGGAATTCCCACATCCAATGTAGATTAAATAAAGGCATTTGCAGATTGGATCATTAAAGTTGGTGACGGGAATTTGGGAGGTGAAAATGATGGTGAAGTTGAAATAGAAATTCCAGAAGATCTTTTGATTTTGGATTCGAAGGATCATATTGTAGATATTGTTGAATTTGCATATCTGATGTGTGTGATTCTTCATGTCATTTTGAGTTTAGTTTGCATACATTTCATTATCTTTTTAGTACATTTATTCATTTAATCTTCCGTTTTTGTTTTAGTTCGGATAACTGCGGTGTGTTTATGTCTAATCGCAGGAATGATGCAATATTGAAGCTTGGAAGAGCCAAAACGGAACTACCATGAAGAGATACTGAGATCTCAAAAATCAACTGGACCCCTGAGGAGTAATTTGAGCATAGCAGGCTACAGAGGTCATTTTGAGGTGATTCCGGTTGCTATGGAAAGCTAAGACACAAGGCTACAAGTTTGATGTTGGACACTTTGGCAAATTCCCCAAGATGCTTGATGGATAGAGGCAACCACGGCCTGGCCGTGGTTGAAACCACGACCATGGTGTGAGAAACTCGCACCTTCGAGAATTCCCGATGCGAGCCAACCACGGCCTGGCCGTGGTAGCCTGCAATAGTGGTTGGCAGCCTGACACTTCATACTTGCGATTTTGAGGCCATAGAGTCAGCCCATTCTTTGTTTTTCTGACCTAAAAAGAATTAGGGTTGAGGGAGGAGAGTGTGTGGTGTATAAAGGGCAGGCCATTAGGGTTGAAAGGGAGCTTGGTCTTGGAGGAACTTCACAAGAGCGTGCACTTACTGCAGAAGTTTTTCTTCTCATCTCTTCTAGTCTTTGTATTTTATTTTTACGAATGTTGTTCTTCATTCTTATGGATTGTATTTTGATAAACATGTTTGAGTAGTTCTTTTGTTCTAGGAATTGGTAGTAACCCGATGGTGTATTGACAATGCTTGATGTATGAAATTGTTATCTCTTCAATGCTAAGTTTATCTTGATTGATTTTGGCACACCAAGTGTTTGTGAAAATCTTGGCCACATTGTTTGCATGATCTTAGTTATTAAGGGAAAAAGCGAAGGTGACTCTTGATAATTGAACTCCATTAAGCGAACTTGAGCTTTTAAATCACGAAAGTAGATTAAAACTCTTGAGGTTTCTATGAATCATACATTTCTTAATGGATTCTTTCTAACTTGATTATCATGAAAATAGAAGTTGAGTTAGATTGAATACGATATTGTGATACGAAAGGAAACAATAATTCTTTAAGATGATTCGTCTTCAAGTATAACTTAGTTGAGAAGAGGTGATAAGATTACAAACTTGTTAATTACCATCGTGGTGAACCCATATCCTAGATCCCTTAAAAATCGGATTTCTCTACCTTTGTTTTTTCTCGCATTCATTCCATTGAGATTCTTATTTATTTCCAGATTTTAGTTTTTATGTACTTGTCCTATCACCACAATTTTATAATATTGGTTTCACCTAGTTAATCATAATTAAGGGTAATTGTTAATCATAATCCAAGTCCCTGTGGATCGATATTTTTACTACTTGACGAAATCGTACACTTTGCGTACGAACCACATCAAGTTTTGGCGCTGATTCTTAGACTTGTGTTTTCGATTATCAATCTAATTCTTAATCTGATTTTCTAGTTATTCTTTTATTCTTTTCTTTTGCTCTCTGCAGGTAGCTTCTCTTGTTTATGCGAAGTACTCGACGTTTTGGGACTCTCGTTGAAGCAGATCTTGAAATTGAAAGGACTTTGCATCGTAGGAGAAGACAACTGCTGCAAGGTGCAAGAGAGCCACAACAACCTATTCCCATCATGGCAGCACGTGATGAAAATAGGCCACTGAAGGATTATGCAGCCCTAATGCTCGGGGTTTGCGATCTGGGATTGCTCGGCCAACCATTGAAGGTGGACACTTCACCATACCACCCGCTTTGCTCTCTATGATAAGGCAAAACCAGGTTTGGAGGATTGTCATAGTCGGAGGACCGAATGACCACGTAGATATGTTCTTGGAACTCTGTGAGACCCTCGAGAATTGAAAGCGCCTCTGTAGATGCTATCCGTCTCCGCTTGTTCCCTTTATCACTAAGGGATAGAGCTAAATCTTGGTTAAAATACCAAAGTGAAACAATCACTACTTGGGACCAATTAGAGCAAGTTTTCTTGGACAAATTCTTTCCACCTTCTAATGCTCATCTTAGGACCCAAATAACAAGCTTCATTCAAAGAGATGGAGAGTCATTGTCAGAAGCTTGGGATAGATATAAGGCTTTGTTGGAAGCATGCCCACATCATGGGCTAGAGAAATGGTTAATCGTCCATACCTTCTACAATGGTCTTGAATATCCTTCAAGGTATCTCTAGACTCCTTGTTTGGTGGAGCTTTGATGAGCGAAGGTTAACGAGAAGCCTATGAGGTCATAGAGAGTGTAGCCACAAACCATCACCAATGGGCAAATGAAAGAGAGTAACAACCCGAGAAAACTCTCGGGAGGTAAGTTTGAGGTAGACGGTGTTGATTTGATTATGTCAAAATTTGATTCTTTGAATAAACGTTTTGACAAACTTGAAAAAGCTAATGCCAATGCCATAGTTACTTCTAACAATTTTTGTGAGATTTGTGGAGCACAGGGACATATGAGTGCTGAATGCCAAGTTGGACTTGGTTCTACTCACGATACCTTAAGTGGAGCAAATGGAATCATGCCATAATTTTCAAGATTTCAACCAAAAGGGGAGAAATGATCCATATTCTCAAACTTACAACCCCGGTTGGAGGTCACATCCCAACTTCTCTTACCGGAATAATCAAAACCAAGTTGGGCCAAGTGGTGCTAAACCTTCTTCTGGATTCCAACAGGTACAAAAATCTAAACTCGAGTCTCTTCTTGAGAATTTTGTTGAGAGTCAGTCTAAACAAAATGAAGAGTTTAGGCACCAAGAGTAGAGTTGTGAGTGAGGCTATTAAGGAATTGACATCTAAGGTAGATAATTTAGCTATTCATAACAAGATGTTAGAAACTCAAATAGCCCAACAAATTTGGTTCTTCACAAAGACAACTTGGTAAATTTCCAGGACAGCCTGAAATAAATCCTAATGAACATTGTAAGGCTGTAAGTTTACGAAGTGGAAAGAAACTAGAAGATTCCAAAGAAAAAAAAGAGTATGATGAAGATAAGGGGGGTGAAGAAAAAGAAAAAGGAACAAAGCGAGACACAAACCTTAGAAAGCAGAGGAAACAAATGAGCAAGTGTCTAAATATGTTCCCCCAAAACCTTACCAACCCCCGGTACCCTTCCCTCAAAGATTGGCCAAAGCCAAGCTTGATAAGCAATTCGGGAAGTTTCTAGAGGTTCTTAAGAAATTGTACATCAATGTACCATTCACCGAGGCATTGAAACAAATGCCTACTTATGCAAAGTTTCTTAAGGACATTTTGTCCAATAAAAGAAAATTGGAAGAATATGAAGCGTGGCTTTGAGGCGAGGAGTGCGATTGCTTTAATCCGAATAAATTACCTCCAAAGCTCAAAGATCCAGGTAGTTTCTCTATTCCCTGCTTGATTGGGAATACAAATTTTGATAAAGCTTTGTGTGATTTGGGGGCTAGTGTTAGTCTTATGCCCCTTTCTGTGTGTAAAAAGCTAGAGGTAGGTGAATTGAAACCTACAACTATCTCACTGCAATTGAGCGGATCGTTCGTCAAATACCCGATAGGGATCTTGGAGGATGTCCCTATTAGAGTGGGTAAGTTTTTCATTCCCTGCTGATTTTGTTGTACTTGAAATGGAGGAGGATTCTCAAATCCCCATCATTCTTGGTAGGCCTTTTCTTAGCTAACTGCAGTGCTATTATTGATGTCAAAAATGGTAAGTTGTCCTTGACATTCGTGATGATAAGGTTGAATTTGATATATCTAAATCTATTAAGCAACCTTCTTTTGAGGACTCTTGTTGCGGGATTGATTTATTGCATCAAGTAGTGAAAGAAGAAACCACCAAAATGCACTTTGAAGATCCATTTGGAAGCTTGTCTAGTTGGTGGAGACTCGTCCAGAATTTGAATGCAAAGCAGCGGAGTATGCCCGTTTGTTGGAAGCTAACCCAGAAATTCTACTTAAAAATGCCAAATTTGAAAAGCTTGAGTTTAAACTCAAATCTGAAGATTGGAAAGAGGAAAAAGCTCCAAAGGTAGAACTCAAACCCCTTCCTTCCACTCTCAGGTATGAATTTCTTGGTCCCAACTCTTCTTATCCTGTCATTGTAAGTCTTTGTCTGAATGAGTTAGAAACAAGGAAATTGCTTCGAGCACTTCGGATGCATAGGAAGGTCATAGGGTATACAATTGATGATATTAAAGGCATAAACCCTTCCTTTTGCATGCACAGAATCTTGATGGAAGTTGACCATAAACCATCTATTGATCATCAACGAAGGTTGAATCCTAATATGAAAGAGGTGGTTAAAAAAGAAATTCTTAAGTTGTTAGATCTTTGGGTAATTTACCCAATCTCGGACAGCGAATGAACGGGTTAGTCCGGTGCATGTAGTTCCTAAAAAGGGGGATAAGCGTAACTAAAAATGAGAAAATGAACTAATCCCCACCGACTGCATCACGAGGGTGGAGAATGTGCATCGATTACAGGAAATTGAATAAAGCTACTAGGAAAGACCACTTTCGCTCCTTTCATTGACCAAATGCTTGAAAGATTAGGCGAGCATACATATTTTTGTTACTTGGATGGGTATTCAGGATTTCACCAAATTCCCATTCATCCTAGTGACCGAGGAAAAAGACCACATTTACTTGTCCCTATGGCACTTTTGCTTATAGGAGAATGCCATTTGGTCTATGTAATGCTCCCCGCTACTTTCCAAAGATGTATGACTGCAATTTTCTCTGAATTTATTGAAAACATTATGGAAGTTTTTATGGATGATTTCTCTGTATATGGTACTAACTTTGATGATTGTTTGTCAAATTTATCAAAGATTTTGCAGCGCTGTGAAGAGGTAAACCTGGTCTTGAATTGGGAAAAATGCCATTTTATGGTGCAAGAGGGCATAGTGCTTGGACACTTGATTTCTGGAAAGGGAATTGAGGTGGATAAAGCAAAAATTGAAGTGATTGAAAAATTGCCTCCACCAATGAACATGAAAGGAGTGCGGAGTTTCTTGGGGCATGCCGGTTCTCTTAGGAGATTTATTAAAGATTTTTCAAAAATTGCTAAACCATTGTCAAATCTCTTAGTAAAAGATGTTCCATTTAATTTTGACAATGATTGCTTAAATGCCTTTTGTAAATTGAAGGAAGCTTTGATTTCCGCTCCCATTTTGCAGGCACCAAACTGGAGTCTACCATTTGAGATTATGTGTGATGCCAGTGACTATGCCATAGGTGCTGTTTTGGGGCAAAGAAAAGACAAGAAGGTGCATGCCATATATTATGCAAGCAGAACGCTTGATGCAGCCCAAACAAATTATGCAACTACGAAAAGGAATTGCTCATGTCTTTGCTTTTGAGAAGTTTAGATCATACCTTGTGGGTTCAAAGGTGATTGTGTACACCGATCATTCTGCACTTAAGTATCTCATGAGTAAAAAGGAAGCAAAGCCTAGACTTATCCGTTGGATACTTCTCTTACAAGAATTCGACATGGAGATTCTAGACAAAAAAGGAATTGAAAACTTGGTTGCGGATCACCTATCCGTCTTGAACCACCAGGTGAATGAGCGAGAATAACTTGCCTATTGACGATTCATTCCTCGATGAACAACTGCTAGTCATTTCGGAGGAGAATGCTCCTTGGTATGCGACTTTGTGAACTACTTAGCTTTGCGGAGTCCTACCACCGAAATCAATTATCAACGAGAAAAAGAAATTTTTTCTACGATCTAAAGCATTTTGTGTGGGATAGAACCATATATCTTCCGGAGATGTCTTGATGGTATCTATCGGAGGTGTGTCTCGAGGAAAGGATGAAGTACAGAATATATTGAATTGCTGTCATTCTTCGTCTTATGGAGGACATGCTAGTGCCTCAAAGACATCAAAGTTCTTCAATCTGGTTTCTTTTGGCCTCATATCTTGAGAGATGCTAGAAATTTTGTAATTTCTTGTGATAAGCTAATCAAAGAACTGGAAATATATCCAAGAGGCATGAGATGCCCTTGAACAACATTCTGAAGTTGAAATTTTTGATGTTTGGGGAGTCGACTACATAGGACCTTTTCCATCCTCACCCTGTAACAACAAATTCATTCTTGTAGCGAGTTGATTACGTATCTAAATGGGTGGAAGCCATTCCATCCCCAACAAGTGATGCAAAGACCGTAATCAAGCTATTTAAGAAGATTATATTTCCGAGGTTTGGAGTTCCTAGAGTCGTGATTAGTGATGGAGGTTCACACTTCATTGAGCGACAATTTGAAACCCTACCGAAGAAATATGGGGTCACTCATAAAGTTGCTACACCTTACCATCCTCAAACTAGTGGCCAAGTGGAAGTGTCTAATAGAGATCAAGAGCATTCTAGAGAAAAAGCGTATCTAGATCAAGGAAGGATTGGTCCTTGAACCTGGGCCGATGCTCTTTGGGCATATCGCACCTTTGCTTACAAAACTCTATTGGGATGACTCGTTCAGATTGATTTATGGTAAGCCATGTCATCTTCCGATTGAATTGGAACATAAAGCTTTACAGGGCCATCAAGCTTCTCAATTTCGATATGAAAACTCTTGGGGAGAAAAGGGCTTCAACTTCAAGAGTTGGATGAGCGAGGCTTGATGCATATGAACATGCCAAATCTTACAAAGAAACGAACCAAGCGTTGGCATGACAAGCACATCCTTCGCAGAGTTAGTGAAGGAAATCTTGTGTTACTCTTCAACTCAAGATTGAAAGCTGTTTCCGGAAAGCTCCGGTCAAGGTGGTCCGGGCCATTTCAAGTTCGCAAAGTATTTCCTTATGGGTAGTTGAAGTGTGGAGCGAGACAACGGGAACCTTCAAAGTGAATGGGCAAAGATTGAAACATTACCTTTGTGATGAACCGAAAGAAGGGAATGCAAAGCACCTCATTCCTCAACCCAAGTGCTCCACATTAAGAATTACAGGGGTCTAGCTAACGACCATAAATAAGCGCTTCTTGGGAGGCAACCCAAGTTTTCTTTTATTGCAATTTCATTTCCTTGTGTTTTTGTGTTTATTACTTATTTAAAACTTTAATCATTGTAGAGCAATAATCACTTTCTGAAGAGTGGTAATTGTTTTTTGTGTAGGTTGGAACTAATGGTGGACTGAACATGTGAAAATTCAAGTCCAGTGGGAACCACGGCTAGGCCGTGTTATGGACCACGGCCATGGTGGAGGAAATTTAACTTAAAAAAAAAAAAAAATTTTGAATTCCAGAGCCAACCACGGCCAGGCCGTGGTGGTGGCCACGGCCGTGGTGGCTGCAGGAAACAAAAAAAAAAGGGGCCGAGCCAACCACGGCCAGGCCGTGGTGGTGGCCACGGCCGTGGTGGCTGCGGGAAACGAAAAAAAAAAAAAAAAAAAAGGGGGGGGGGCCGAGAGAACCACGGCCTGGCCGTGGTGTAGACCACGGCCGTGGTTCGTGGCCTGGGGTAAATTAAACCCCACGAACCACACCCTCATTCCCCTTCTTCTTCTTCTTCTTCTTCTTCTTCCTTTCTTCCCCATCCTCCATACCCACACCTCCCAACCTCCATAACTCCCTCATTCCCTCACAAAACCACCATCAACCTTTACATCCCTCCATCAAAAACACTAAACCACCCCCATTTTTCACTCCTTCATCCTTCTTCTTCTTCTTTCTCATCCCTCATTCCACCATAGCCAAACCTCAAGTTTCTCCTACCTCCCCTCCATTGCCATTTCTCCCACCACAACCACTCATTTTCTTCACTTTCTCACATTTCCCAACCATTCTTAACCAAACCCATCCATCAAATCCTCCAATTTGGCCTTGATTCCAAAACCCCCAAATTTTAGAACCCTAAGCCCCAAATTCGAGAATTTCACAAATACAAGGGGGTTCTTGCGAATTTTGGTCTACATTGCATTTGGAAGTACCAAAGGCTAGCAAGAGACAAAGAATGGATCAATCCTCATCTTCAAGAGCACGTGGTACTTCTTCAAGAGGTAATTCTTCTACCTCTAACCCTTATGGCATTGAGTTTAAGGATAGAGAACAAAGGGATAGGTATAATGTGCTTGTTAAAAGAAAAATTGTAAATACAAAATACCTAGATGACCAAGTTCTTGAAACCCTAGGGTTAGGCGATGACATTACTTGGATCTTTGGACAATGTAGGGTGGAGCACTTTTGCTCACACCGTTATCCAACACTTATTGGACCCACATTGGAATTCTTGAGCTCGTATCTTAATGCGACATTTTGCAAGGGGAAGGGTGTGAAGAAGGCCGGATAACTTTCACGGCTATTCAATAATGATCATGTGCTAAATCTTGAGGAGTTTAACTCCATCTTCTCTTTGCACTGTTGGTGGGGATGAAGCGTGTACGCCCGTAGCGTTTAGAAGTAGGGTCATTACGGAATGAGATTAGTGCAATAGGTGCAGGTGCCTACGACTCTTCAAAAGCTAAGGCCTCGGCCTTAGTAAACCCTAACACCGCTATCTCCATCGAGTAATGGCTAATACCTTGTTTGGCCGTGGGGATAGTGATGGATCGATCCGCCAGGACGAACTCATTTTTCTCTGGGCTTTGTTACATGGAGTCCACCTTGACACGAGGGTCTCATATGGTAAGGCACTTCGAAAGTTGCCAAAAGGGGGATGGCTCTATAGTCATCGGTGGGCTTATCACCGCAATAGCCCACCATTTTGATTATGACCTTGAAGGCTTCGCGGCCGATGGGGCGGACTAGGATTGATCTTACGGCATGTATAGCAATGAAGATGATTGTTAGGGAAGAAGATTCATACTGTTTAGTGATTCCTAACCGCCAGCACCCCTTACCCCTTCCTAACCCTACTGCCATCTCCCCAAGAAACCCAGCCAACTGGCGTGTGCCAACAGCCGATGAGCCTGAACCAATTAATGTTCGTGACCTCTTCGGCCACCACCCCAAACTAGGCCATCTAGGCCTACTTCTTCTTCTGCAGGTACTTCTGACGATGCCTTTGCTCGGATCCACTCCTCTCTGGATGCTATTCAGGCCGAGCAGGCACTCATTCGTGCAGATCAAGGGCTTATCCATGCCGAGCAAGCTCAACAAAGATTGATATTGGAGCAGCTCCAACAACAAGGTCACGGCATGGAGAGCATGATCAGTGCCATGTATGATCGGGCATGTGAGCCAGCACCACTTTCCACCGCAGTGAGTCCTTTCCTTTTCTTGTTCTTTTCTCCTCTCTAACTTAATCATTTACATTGGGGACAATGTAAGTCTTTAAGCTTGGGGTGGGGTATTTACTTTCATGCTTTCATAGTTAGTTTCATATTTACCTTAGTTTCATGATTTTTTTTTTATTGCATATTGCATTCATTCTGAATGATCACACCATCTTGTTGCCCCTTGATAAGTTTGCATCCTCTTGTTGAATTTTTTGCCAATATGAAAGACATAATGAATTTGGAACCTAAAATTGTTATCATGTGATAGGCTGATTACAAGAGTTGATCTTTTTGATAGTTGATGATTAGCATAAGGTTCTCTGTTTTTGTGTTTCTCATTGATTTTACTTCTAAAAGTGAGATTTGTGCCAAAAAGAGGTATGTGCTTTATATTAACCCCTCCTCTTTGTTTGAGTGAAGTTGGTTCCTCTTGGATTCTGTGCTCTAGAACTTGATTTGAAACCATTTTGAGGCGAAGTTTTTGTTTGCATGCTTGAAAGTGATTAAGGCATTTTAGGTATCTTTCGTGCCTTAAGTATATTGATATATCACTTCCATTAGTTGCCCATTTTGAGCCTATTGCAATTTCTTGGTACCTATGATGACATATTATTGGTTACCCTTTAGAAACTAAATGGAGCAAAATTTTTGGTTTGAAAGTTGAAAGGGAATTATGAGTTGAAATTTTCTCTTAAGAGAAATCAAAAAGAAAAGAAATAGAAAAATATTTGGCAAAAAAAAAAAAAAAGTAAAGAAAGGGCTTAGCAAGAAGCTTAGCAATGTGCTTTTATGATATAATCATTCTCCAATTTGGTTCTATTGGGTTCTCTTGTTTCATTGAAAATTTTGCCAACCCTTTGTGCATACCATCCTTTCTTTGTCCTACCTAACAATATTCCCTTTGCCAAGTTAAAACCCATACAAAGCCCTTTTGATTCTTGCATGCATGCAATTTAAAATGTGGAAATTTGGTTTCTTATCAAGCTTATGGAAGTGCTTTTTCTTAAGAGGATCTTGAGTGATATTTCTTCACCCTTAGACACTTTGAGAGTGGTTAGGTGAGTGACCCCAAATTGATGAGAAGTATGAAATTAGGGAACCTAAGCCTCTAATCGGACTTTACATTGATCATCTCTATGTTCATTGAATATGCCTATTACTTGGATCTGTTGTTCTTTGGGTTCCTAATTCACAATCATGTTTTGAATATTCAGATCTCTATTTGGCTTTAGTAATTGCTTGAGGACAAGCAAAACCTTAAGCTTGGGGTAATTTGATGTGTGTGATTCTTCATGTCATTTTGAGTTTAGTTTGCATACATTTCATTATCTTTTTAGTACATTTATTCATTTAATCTTCCGTTTTTGTTTTAGTTCGGATAACTGCGGTGTGTTTATGTCTAATCGCAGGAATGATGCAATATTGAAGCTTGGAAGAGCCAAAACGGAACTACCATGAAGAGATACTGAGATCTCAAAAATCAGCTGGACCCCTGAGGAGTAATTTGAGCATAACTTGAGCTACAGAGGTCATTTTGAGGTGATTCCGGTTGCTATGGAAAGCTAAGACACAAGGCTACAAGTTTGATGTTGGACACTTTGGCAAATTCCCCAAGATGCTTGATGGACAGAGGCAACCACGGCCTGACCGTGGTTGAAACCACGGCCATGGTGTGAGAAACTCGCACCTTCAGAATTTCTGATGCAGAGCCAACCACGGCCTGGCCGTGGTGGCCACCACGGCCGTGGTTGGCATTCACAATTCGAAATCTTCAAGTCAGAGCCAACCACGGCCTGGCCGTGGTGGCAACCACGGCCGTGGTTGGCAACCTGACACTTCATACTTGCGATTTTGAGGCCCTGGAGTCAGCCCATTCTTTGTTTTTCTGACCTAAAAAGAATTAGGGTTGAGGGAGGAGAGTGTGTGGTGTATAAAGGGCAGGCCATTAGGGTTGAAAGGGAGCTTGGTCTTGGAGGAACTTCACAAGAGCAGCCACAACTTCTGCAGAGTTTTTCTTCTCATCTCTTCTAGTCTTTGTATTTTATTTTCTGAATGTTGTTCTTCATTCTTATGGATTGTATTTTGATAAACATGTTTGAGTAGTTCTTTTGTTCTAGGAATTGGTAGTAACCCGATGGTGTATTGACAATGCTTGATGTATGAAATTGTTATCTCTTCAATGCTAAGTTTATCTTGATTCAGTTTTTGGCACACCAAGTGTTTGTGAAAATGCCGTCACATTGTTTTGCATGATCTTAGTTATTAAGGGAAAAAGCGAAAGGTGACTCTTGATAATTGAACTCCATTAAGCTTGAACTTGAGCTTTTAAATCACGAAAGTAGATTAAAACTCTTGAGGTTTTCTATGAATCATCTGCTCTTAATGGATTCTTTCTAACTTGATTATCATGAAAATAGAAGTTGAGTTAGATTGAATACGATATTGTATTCTGAAAGGAAACAATAATTCTTTAGGATGATTCGTCTTCAAGTATAACTTAGTTGAGAAGAGGTGATAAGATTACAAACTTGTTAATTACCATCGTGGTGAACCCATATCCTAGATCCCTTAAAAATCAGATTTCTCTACACTGTTTTTTTCTGCATTCATTCCATTGAGATTCTTATTTATTTCCAGATTTTAGTTTTTATGTTCTTGTCCTATCACCACAATTTTATAATATTGGTTTCACCTAGTTAATCATAATTAAGGGTAATTGTTAATCATAATCCAAGTCCCTGTGAATCGATATTTTTACTACTTGACGAAATCGTGCACTTGCGATACGAACCACATCAATATCCTAATTTGGTCCATAATATGAAAGATTTCAAGTTCTTTAAGGATAGGGCAATCCTTGCTCCGACACTAGAAGTTGTTGAGGAAGTTAATGCGTTCATTCTCTCATTAATGCCTGGTGAAGAAAAACATTATCTTAGTTCAGATTCAATTTGCAAAGCAGATGAAGATGTTGGCATTGATCTAGATTGGTTTACTACAGAATTCTTGAATGAGATTAAGTTATCTGGGATTCCAAATCATAAGTTGATACTAAAGAAGGGAGTTCCAGTGATGCTTCTTAGGAACATTGATCAGGATGTAGGATTGTGTAATGGGACAAGACTAATTGTAGATGAGATGGGGTAGAATGTCATCGGTGCAAGAATAGTAACGAGAAGTCACGTTGGAGACAAGATTTATATTCCTCGATTGAATTTAATACCATCTGATCCGGGAATACCTCTAAAGTTTCAGAGAAGGCAATTTCCAATAACTATTTGTTTTGCTATGACTATTAATAAGAGTCAAGGACAAACACTAACTCATGTTGGTTTGTTCTTACCAATGTCTGTTTTTACTCATGGTCAGTTGTATGTTGCTGTTTCAAGAGTTAAATCCAGAAGTGGTTTGAAAATTTTAATTTGTAATGATAATGACGATTTATGTCGAACAACAAAAAATGTGGTATACAAAGAAGTGTTCCAAAAGATTCCAATATAAGGTAATTAAATTAAGATATTTAATTTCTCGAAAAGTTGATATATATCATTCAAATCTTTAGTGTATTATCCATTCTTCTTATAATAATATTTATTTTTTCTTTCAAATTTTGTTAATTATAGGTTTCAAGCGAAATCATGCTATATTTGGAATGAAGATATCTAATATCATTCATTTAGTTCTTACGCTTTGTTATTTTTTGTAACAATATAATTTTGTGTATAATAATCATAATTGCATTACTTATATATATTACAATTGCTTTCCATAAATAAATTAGTTCATAATTTCTGTCATTATTAATTTTTATATTTAAAATTTTATAATACATAAAGGATGTAATTATCTCGTGCATTGCATGAGTTAAACACAATAGTATATATATATATATATATATAAATTCATATCGTACTTTATAATTTATCAACAAATAAAATATAAACTCATATTTAGTAGTGAGTTATTCAATTACAACAAGTAAATTTACAATTCACAAATGTTTTTTTTTTGTAGGTTTCAAATTCTAATTTATTGTTTTATATGGTCCAATAATTAAAATGGCTAAAATATTAGAACCTGAAGTCCATTAGATCATCAAGCTGGGTTATAATTTCTTTTTTTTTTTTTTACCTTTAAATTAAAGACAAACTCTGTTTTGATGTTAATAGGGGTATTGGGTTTATTCTTTTCCATTGGTCCATTCCTTTTCCGCTTCCATCTACTCTAGCTTCCAGCGCCTTCATCCATTCCAAGCTCAGCTCCAACGCCTTCATCCATTCCTCTTTAGTCTCTTCATAGTTCATCCCTTCCATGGTGTCCCACATCAAGCTATATAGGCAGCCATGGCAAGAGATTATCCATTCATTCTTTGTCCCTTTCTCTCCTGTTTTTTGTTCAAGCTCCATTGAGAAAGTAAGTTTGCCAACTTTGGCATTCTAGGTTGCGTTGAATTTTCCATTTTTCTGCATTGGTTCCGTGTCTGCTCCATGTTCAGTCGTATCTATGCCGCCTCACTATCGTCCTCAGTTGTGTTTCACCTGCGAAAATAAAAAAAAATGGGGAAACAGGAGCAGGATGAACTTAGGCATGTCGTGTTCGTATCCAATACGGACACGGCCTGGATACCGGAAGGGGAGGGGAAGTGTCATGTCTGTGCTTCATAGGACTCCTTCCCTTTGATTTATTTTCATTTTAGGTTTGTAATCTGTTTGCGTTCCAGTTTGGTTTAGATGTGCTAAATTTGGTCTTATGATTTATTCACTTTCATGCTTGAGAGAATTAAATAATGTCAGTGTCTATCTTTGCATGTCTCTATAATGTACTGGATGAACGAGATAGTTGAATATTCATTTGGTTTGTATATCTTTGCATTACCATTGGTTTAGGTTACCTATGAATCACAAAATCAAATCTAATGTTTTTTTGGTTTTGGGTGATTTGGTGTTGAACATCTATTATCTAGTTCAAATATGCTGAGACTAGTGTTCGAAAGTTATGTTCTTGGGTTCCATATATCCCATGGCCTGATGGTGTGATTCTGACCAAGGTCTTAAATTGCGGTCGCGGTCCCGGTCGCGGCCGTGTTGCAATTTTTGCGATTTCGAGTGTTGTGTGTGCTGCGATGCGGATTGCAGTCGTTGCGGTGTGAATTTTTCATAACTTGACACAAATTAGTTTAAAATTATATGTGTTATTGTACCATGTATAACAACTAATAATTTATATTTATTTCATTAATAAGAGATATCTAAAAGTAATAAATTAATTAACGAATAATCTAATATTAAAACATAAATAAATAAATAGCTACTCAATACTCCTCCCACTAAAATTTCCCTCTACCTCACCAAAATTTTCATTTCCCTCACATTTTTCCCAACACTTTCCCTCACAATTTCCCACCTTTCCCACACAAATTTTCATTTCTCTAATAATTTATTTTATTAACAAAAATCCTCACTCTATCTAACGGCTTCCACTCTCTAATTTCTCCATCACTTTCTTCATAAAAACAACCACCCACACACTAAGCACCAACGAGACACCATTTTGGGTCTGTGAAAAACAGAGCCTCATCGGCTCGCCCTCACCCTCACGTGGCCACCCCCAACCCACTTCCCCCTCTCCCTGTAACAGCCACCCACCAGGCCACCACTGTCAGCCCACCACAGTAGCAGATCAAGGCCAGGACAGGAGCATTACTTGTTGAACGGCGAAAGCAGATCCAAATCGAACTGCAACGGCGAACCAGATGAGTCACGGGCACGGTGGCAAACAAGAGGATGGCCGTCGCAGACAAAACGCCATGACGTAACGGCCGTCGCGGACGAAACACGTCGTTACGTAACGGCCGTTTCGCGTGATATCTACGAACCACCATGTAGAGCCCTGTTGTGGTTGCGGCAGCCGCTGCGACCGTTTTGTTGTAGCCGCAACCGGTATTGCGGAACAATATTTAAAACCTTGATTCTGACTTTAGTGTTTGGACTTGTAGTTATTCTATTATGGTTTTAGAATGTTTTAATGGAATTAAATGACGTGAGTTACTTTTGTTCATGAGTATCACACTTTTGAAAGCTATGATGTTGATGTAAGATTATTGGGAAATTTGATTTATCCATGTGGGAAGCACAATGAGCCGTTACTTTGTTATTGTACTGTCATGACTGTTTAAATGTTTTTGTTTATAGGCTGCTTAATGCACAAAGGCTCTGTGACCTTGTTTCCATAGTTTGTGATGGTTCATTAGATGTTTGGTTGTAGTGATTAATCCTTTTGTGAAAGGCTATTTTGGTTTTGATAATTCACATTTCCATTTTCCTTTTCCCTTCGACTTCTGATTGTTTCTAAAGGATTAGAATTTGATCTGTATTTAGGTTGTCAGTGGCGGGGACATGTTTTGCTTCCTTGTTGTTCTATTTTGAGTGATTAATTTGCAATTTGTACAACATGCTAAAAAATGTTTGCATCTCTTTTGGACATGACAAATGATGATCCGAAATGTTTATAGAAAGGCCAATTCAATTTCTGAAGTCCAAATTGGTTTGACATTTTATGCTTCTAATGTTGTGTTCTGATTTGTCAAGCAAAGCTCATGTGCCTAATGACCCATTCAATGCTATTTTTGAGATGTGTTTTTATATATATGGATGCAATTCGTTGGGTAAAGGGTTTGAAACAAAGCTATGGCGGGAAAATTGTTATCGTGGTTAAGTTATTAAAAAAAGGGTTATTTTTTATCTGTCATCCGATAGCTCATAATGGTTGCCTGAGGTAATATCCTCACATTCCTTTTACAAAGCACTTGTATGATTTGAAAATCAATAGCATGGTGATTTGGCTCGGACCAAAAATATCAAGTTCATGTTGTATGTGAATGAATCCAATGATGTGTTATCATTAGTTTTGATAATTTGAAGTTCAAGAGTTTGCTTGGTTTCGCTAGTATAATACTCGTAAATGAGTCATGCAATTACCGAAACCCCAATCCTGATCTAATGCGTGCTAATTTTTTGGATATTTCAAAGGGCCATGTCGGTTGTTTCAATTTTAAACTATTATATATTAGGAAGTACTTGGCATGGGAAGTTAGCCTTGCTGATTTGCTGATTTGGTAACTGTTAGAGATATAAAACCATTCATTAGAGATATAAAACCATTCATGTGCCTTCACCTAATAGCTTAAGCTTTTGGGAGAGTTAGTTCGTGACATGGTATCCGAGCCTCTATGACCAAATGGTCTAGAGTTCAATCCTTACTGTCCTCATTCTACTAAATAAAGTTGAATATCAGCATAAGGTTAAGTGGTTCTGTACATTAGGGGTTGCAAATAGATGAATTCGATGGATTTTGGATTGGATCATAATGGATGGATAAAAAATCAACCACTAATCTATTTGAGATCCATTAAAAAATTGTTAAAATCATTCAAACCATTCATGACCCATTTTAATAGATGGATATTCAATCTATCCATTTTAATAGATAGGATTGATGGATATCCGAAAAAAAATTTTTAAAAAAATCTCTCTAAAAAAGTTCTTTCTTTCTCTTTGAAAAATAAATAATTTTCTCTCTCTAGAAAAAGTAAATTTCTTTCCCTAGAAAAAAGTGAAATTTTAATATCTAAAAAAAGTAAGTTTCTCTCTCTAAAAAAATAATTTTCTCTCTAGAAAAAATTTTATTTTTATTTTTCTAGGAAAAGTAAGTTTCTCTCTAGAAAAAATTAATTTTCAATCTCTAGAAAAAAATTAATTTTCTCTCTATAGAAAAAGTAAGTTTCTCTCTCTAGAAAAGTTAATTTTCTCTCTAGAAAAAATATGTTTATCTCTCTAGAAAAAAATTAATTTTCAATCTCTAGAAAAATTTAACTTTCTCTCTAGAAGAAATTAATTTTCTATCCCTAGAAAAAAGTTAATTTTCTCTCTATATAAAAAGTAAGTTTCTCTCTCTAGAAAAAAGTTAATTTCATCTCTCTAGAAAAAGAATGTTTCTCTCTCTAGAAAAGTAAGTGAAATAACCAAAGTGAAACACAAAAATGGGTTAAATTGTGTTTCTTAACTTTCTTGAAAAACTTTTCTAAAACTAAATATTCAAATAAAGATTCTGTTAAAATTTAATAAGAAATGGACGAAATGAAGAGCTTCTCAGTCCATTGAATGCAAAGAAGGTTTTTATAAAAGTCATTTTGGACGCAATTGAAATACTTTAAATTCAACTTAAAGACTTTGTTCATAAAACAATGACAATCCTCAGATGTTAGTAAATAAGATATAACACAAGTAGAGAGAAAAAAAACTCACACTAGATGTGAGAGCTACGTCTAATCCCTTCAACGAGAAGGATTTTTTACTAATCTTCACAAGATTACAAGTATTCTCCACCTCTTCAGGTATAGTATTCTCTAACCTCTTCAGGTTCTAACAAGTATTTTTTAGGTTCTAACAAGTATTCTTTTATACACAGCCTCTTCAGGCTTAACAAACAAGATTGATAAAAGGTGTTAAAACAACACTTGAGTTTAACTCACAACAAGTGAGGATATGAAAATAATTCTCAAGTAGAAAACTCTATACAAGAGTATAAAGAATAGGAGTTTTGAATTTTTTCTTTTTTGTTCTTATAAAACTTCTCTATCTCTTTTATTGAAGACACTTGTATTTATAGGCAACGAGCAATTGAAGTAGTTTTCATGAGCTTCTTCGTTCAACAAAAATATTTATTGCCGTTCTGAGTAGCATTAAATGCATAAGCTGATAATGTGTTGGGCTTTATCTGAAAAGTGACTTGGGTTATTAGTTAATACTAAGAATGTAATATCTTAGTTTTGACTTTTCTGAGCGCGCAAAAAGTTCCTTATTTGCTGGTCCTTGTAGTTGTTAGGAGTGTCAGCTCAGTAGCCAAATTGATTTTGAAATCTACTTTTGTGTCAAATAACTCATCAGCATTTATTACACTTTGTTTTGCTTATCTCTGAAATGCCTTGGACAAAGCTGTTTAAGAGAAGTAACACAAAGACAACACAGTAGACGATATAATATAATAGTAAATAAATATGTTATTGGATTGACGGTGTTTTAGAGATGTTGTATTAAAATCTTGTCTTTGTATTTAAACAAATTTTTAGGAACTTAAAAAGTATTATAAAGAGCAAGTCTTTTCCGAATAAAAGTTAAGTCATAAATTATATAACCTTTTAAATTTAATATTCTTTTGTTATTTTTAAAAATATTTTTGGGAATACTTACATTGAATCAGAATTAGTTCCAAATTTAGCTTCTTGAAAATGTCTTTGGTTCTAACAGTAAGTTTCTCTTTAGAAAAAAAATTGATTTTATCTGTATAGAGAAAAAATTAATTTTCTCTTTATAGAAAAAGTAAGTTTCTCTCTCTGAAAAAATTGATTTTCCTCTCTTTAGGAAAAAATAATTTTCTCTCTAAAAATAGTTAATTTTCTCTCTCTAGAATTTTCTCTTTCTAGAAAAGTAAGTTTCTCTCGCTAGGAAAAAATGGTTTTCTCTCTCTAAAAAAATATTTCTATCTCTCTCTAGAAAATAAATAGGTTAAGGTTTCAAATAAGTTATAAGTTAGTTGAATTTCAAATGAATCATGAGTAATTTAGTAAATGGCTATCCAATGGATATCGACTCAATCTATTAGCCATCTATTAACTAATCTAATCTAATTCATCTAATTCATTTAATTTATTATTATTGAATGGATTATATTGGATTTAGACATGGGTGATTAGATGAATGATAGATAAATGAATCATTTTGACACTCCTAATGTGCATTGACACGGCCGTGCTTTAATGCATAATCATGGTTTGCTCTTACTTGGATTTATGAGCTGTGATTGAAAGCTCGAACATTTTAGCTCCAAAACACGACCAAGTTATGTTTTTTTTTTGTGTCAAAAAGTTTGAATTAGCCAAAGTGTCCAATATAAAAGTTGTAACCCTGTGTCTTAGCTTTCCATAGCCACCATAATCATCTCAATCTGATCTCTTTAGCTCAAGTTACACCTAATTTACTACCGAATATCTTTGAGATTCCTTCTCAAAATAAATAAGATTTAGTTTTATGTTTATTCCTTGTCTTTTCTACCTAATTTTAAATTCAGAAAGACATTAAATTCAACTACGTAACATAAATATTTCAATTAAGGAAAACAGAACATAAAATTTCAAAACTAAAATATACAATAAATACACATAATCAAATTAGAAAAACTATCTAAAACATTAAACTTTTTTTTTTAATTTAGCACAACAATTCCTGGAATGTCATGTTGGGCCGTACGGTATTCGGTAGCCCGTTTCAATGCACTCTAAAAGGGAGAAATACGGAGGGCTTCTTCAATTTCCCTTCGTTTCCTTCCATGCTTCCAAGACTTCTTTCACACTACCCACCGATTCTGAGCGTTCGTACACCTCTTCCCGCTGCTACTTCTCCTAAATCCCTTTCACCTTCCAAAACCCTTCGCTCCTTACTATTCCAGGTAGCACTCTACTCCTTTCTCAGTTTCAGAATTTATTTTATTTTTATTTTTTAATATTTAGGTTTATGATTTGTTCACTACAAGAAATAGGGTTGTTTTTTTTCTTTTCTTTTCTTTAATTTTGAATGGTTTATTTGCACAGGAAACTCGCTGAATTTGTTGGTGTTTTTTCAATGGATGTGGAGTGGTCTGAATCGCGGTACGAGGGTAGAAATGACAACGAGGATTCCCCTCCATATGATGACGTGGCAGAAAAATCTAGCAAGCACAGAAGCAAGGATAGGAAGAAGAGCAGCCGAGGAGAGGAGAAGGAGCATAGAAGTAAAGACAAGGAACAGCTGAAGAGGAATGCTGATGATGTTCCGAAAGATGCCAGCAGGGAAAGGAAGAAGGAAGATAGTAAGGTGAGGGAGAAAGATTATGATAGAGAGAAGTATAGGGAAAAAGAGCGCGAGAGGGATAGAGATAAGAAGGAACGGGTTAAGGATAAAGATCGCGAGAAGGAAAGAGAGATGGAGAAAGAGAGTGATAGAACACGAGAGAAGGAGAGGGGAAAAGAGAAGACTAGGGATAGGGATAAGGTGAGGGAAAGGGAACGAGAGAAGTATCGAGATCGAGAAAAGGAAAGGGAAATTTATAGAGATGGAGACAAGGATAAGGGGAAAGATAAGATTAGAGAGAAGGAGAGGGATGCGGATCGTGATAAAGAAAGGTCGAGAGATAGAGTTAGCAGAAGGACTCATGAGGAAGATTATGAATTGAACAATGTTGATGATCATAAAGTAGATTTCCATGGAAAGAGAGATGAAGAGGTTGGCAAGCAAGTAAAGGCTTCGAAGCTTGGTGAGGATGAGCAAGATGGTGAAACCTCAGCACGTGTGTCGTCAACAGAACTTGAGGAGCGCATCTTGAAGTGAGTCAGTTTATCCTTACTTGATATGGTTGCTTTATATTCCTTTTTGTAGACTTTGCAATGTAAGTTTGAAATTTATTACTTTATGCTCCAATTGGGGTTGTTAAAATTGGGTCCTGCTTAGAATCTTTTGTAGGATCTGATTGAGAGTTGAATTCATGTCCTAATACAAATGGAGTGATAAATTTTGATAACTTTCAGTACATGCTAGAGAACAATGAAAAATATAGCAAAAGTACAAAACAAGCACAACATTGTAATGTAATGAACTGTCTATAATCCCAAAAAAAAACCTTAACATTACATATCATTCTATTGAACCAATAGAATATGTAAATAATAGCATTGAACATAGAGGAAAGATTTAAGAAAGCCACAAATTTATATAGAAACAATGATTGATGTAACAAGTAACAACCTAGTTTATCTGTATTTCAACTAAAACAGCAGCAATGGCAGACTTTTCTCTCAAAAGGTTCAATTAAAGTCATGATATTTTGCTTGAGACACTGTTTTTTATATGGCTTTTGGTGTTTGTTTAGTCTGTTTGATTTAAAAGAAATAGCTCAAAATAAAATTTTGTTTGGGTGGCTTCTAAGGTACACCCCTTACTTTTTTGCCATGTCATCACTAGAATAGTAGCATTCACTTTTTTTTTCCTTTCATTTTTTGTGTTAACTTTATGTCACTTCCGGGTTGTAGGAATGCATTGTAGAATTCACCTTATATTTATTGCATTGGTGCTTATGAGATGAATGATTTTGACGATCCTAAATTATGTTTACCTTGATCCCATTTTTGAATGATTTTATATATCATTTGAATAATTTTTGAATTGTGGGAGATTTATATCATATAATCACACTGCATATTTGATAGTTGAGACTCTTTTCTGGAATTATTTGTTCGTAGTCAGTATTCTGGTTATGATTTTGGGTAGTCAAGTTGTAATCACTTCATGTATTGTACCCATAATCTTGTCTGCATCTGCCGAATACACACTATATTCACCCTTGCCGCCTGCTTACCCCCTAAATTCATGGTCCTTACAAATCTTCCAAACAAGGGTTTGGGTCACTTTTCCCCTCCCTTCCCCCTCCCTATCTCCCATCCAAACATAGCATAAGATAATTTGCGCATTAAATTTAGGCTTTCTTGATTCTAGCATGTCTTGTGTCAACCTATTAATTTATTATGATGGTTTGAGTTCTGAACAAAACATTTTTATGTTGTAGAGTATGAAATCCATTCTGTTGGGGCAATATTCTTTTTAATTATTTTTTTAATAGGATGAAAGAATCAAGGTCAAACAAACAATCTGAAGCTGCTTCTGAGATCTCAGCATGGGTTAATAGAAGCCGTAAGATTGAAAAGGAAAGAGCATTGCAGCTCTCAAAGATTTTTGAGGAGCAGGTTATTTTCCTTATCTTGTAGCTTTAATATGTTCTGTAAGATATTGTTTTTTCCAATTTAGATATGTAACCAATGCCATGTGATCAAATTTTTCATAGGACAACGTTGCTCAAGAGGGAAGTGAAGATGAGGATACAGCCCAACACACTGGTGGTAAATTTCTTTCCTTGTTCCTTTTATCCTCCCCTTCAACCCCCCACCCCTGGAAAAAAATATTTACTTTTTGAATACGACGACTTTTAGGAACAGATGGAAACTTTTGGAGTAGCAAATTAACTTGATTTCAAACCAGAAGACATTATTTTGATGTTCTTTGAAAATTTTACTTTGTTCTTGAAAATTGTTTCTGATTAGTGTTCATACAGAGGTGTGATTATTCAGATAAAGCTTAAATTCAATAGTAGCAACTCAATTGCTAGTTGTGATGACTGTGTCATCTACATAGACTGCAATAATTTTAGATTTAGTTTTATTAATGACACAATCTAAATGATATTGGTTGCCAATGCCACGTATGAAAAACTGACACATTAAAACCCTAAATTTTATTCAGCAGCCTAGTGATTTTTTTACTTATATAGAATACCTTGACAGATAATCTGGCAGGGGTGAAAGTTCTTCATGGCCTTGACAAAGTTGTGGAAGGTGGGACAGTAGTTCTGACCATCAGAGATCAGCCCATACTTGCTGATGGTGACATTAATGAAGGTACAACTGTTGGTGCACTTTTTGTATTATTCCAGTTTGAAGTCTGTGAGTGACTCACATCTTTGTGTAACAGAGATTTTTGTTCTGATATGGCAGAGGTTGATATGCTTGAGAACGTGGAAATTGGAGAACAAAAACAGCGGGATGAGGCTTATAAAGCTGCAAAAAAGAAACCTGGCATATATGATGATAAGTAAGATGATCCTAACTGTTGTCTATTATATTATAGAAATAATAGAAGTAGAAACTACAATGAAGAAGAAAGAAATCTTATGAAGCCTGTGCTCTTAATTTCAGGTTCAATGATGACCCCACTGTGGAGAAGAAAATACTTCCACAATATGATGATCCGGCTCCGGAAGAGGTTTGCTGCTCTTTCTTTCTTCTTATATTCCAAAGCAACACATGTTGAGTAAGGTAGTTTTTGTGAATGCTTGTACTTATCTGATTCTTTTATTCAGGGTTTAACTTTGGATGAAAGGGGACGATTCTCAGGTGAAGCCGGAAAGAAAATTGAAGAGGTAGGTTATGTTTTTCAGTTTTTCTTTTATTATGTAATATTTTGCAAGCGAGTGAAGATGGTGCTCCTATGTTTTTGGGGTTATGAGCTTCCTGTGATCAGAATATTGTGTCATATCATTGTTTATGTGAATTCCTATCTACTATTCTTTTCCTACTACTTTTTCCTCTTGGAATTTGTTCCTCAGAATTGACTTGTTCACATGAATCTCTCATATGTTCTTGTGTTTTGCTCTTAAATTGTTTTTTGGCTGATGGGTATCTTTTTTCCCTATTGACAGCTCCGAAGAAGGATAACAGGTGTTCCCACGAATAACTTTGAAGATCTAACTTCATCTGGAAAAGTATTATCAGATTACTACACACATGAAGAAATGCTTCAATTTAAGAAGCCCAAGAAGAAAAAATCCTTGCGGAAGAAAGATAAGCTGGACATCAGTGCCCTTGAAGCTGAAGCTGTCTCTGCAGGATTGGGTGTTGGTGACCTTGGTTCTCGGAAGGATGCAAGGAGGCAAGCTATCAAAGAAGAGCAAGTAAGATTGGAGGCTGAGATGAGAAATAATGCTTACCAGTCTGCTTATGCTAAAGCAGATGAAGCCTCCAAATTACTGCGTCTAGAACAGACTCTCAATGTTAAAACAGAGGAAGATGAAACTCCAGTTTTTGCAGATGACGATGAGGATCTTCGTAAATCCTTAGAAAAAGCGAGAAGATTAGCTCATAAAATGCAGGAGAAAGAAGGGGCATCTGGCCCTCAAGCTCTTGCATTGCTTGCTACCTCAAATCATAATAATGAGACTGTAGATGATCAAAACCCTACAGCTGGAGAGTCACGAGAAAACAAGGTGGTCTTCACAGAGATGGAAGAATTTGTCTGGGGTCTCCAGATTGATGAAGGTAAATTCCTATTTAATTATTTGTCCATTTCTAATAATAATAAAAATTCATACTACCTCAGGTTCTGAAGTGTGACTGTCCCAATTAAATGTAAAACTGAATCTTCTTTGGCCATCCAATTTCTGGTTAGCTCGCAGGAAAAAGTTGTATTTGATAAAAAATAAGGATTGGCTGATACTATATAGTCCTTTGGATTGTTGGAATTATTTTGCTGTTTCTTCTGGCATTCTTCTATTTAATATTTTATTTCCCATGCGCTCTTCTTATTGACTTTATGTCAATGGCACAATAATTATGTGAATGTGATATAATCTTTCTTTGTTATGCTAGTTGAATATCATAGGCTTTCTGACATGTAAACAATGTTTTGTTAGCTCATTGGAACTGTCGGTCTATAAATTATATAAAGGGAAAACGGATATACAGGTATAGGTGAATAGGAATAACTTAGGTGTGTTAATTTTCTGTTTTTCAGAAGCACGTAAGCCAGAAAGTGAAGATGTTTTCATGCATGACAATGAAGAGGCAAATGTTCCTGATGAAGGAAAGATTGACGAGGCTGGTGGATGGACGGAAGTTAAAGAAACTGATGAAGATGAACAACCTGATTCAGAAGACAAGGAGGAGGTAATTCCTGATGAAACTATCCATGAAGTTGCTGTAGGGAAAGGATTGTCAGGTGCATTGAAACTGCTTAAAGAGCGAGGAACGCTTAAAGAAAGCATTGAATGGGGTGGCAGAAACATGGACAAGAAGAAAAGCAAACTGGTTGGGATCATAGATGATGAAGGAAAGGAAGCACTAAAGAAAAGGGAGATTCGCATTGAGAGGACCGATGAGTTTGGGAGAATTGTAAGTCTTCCATGCTCTTTACCTCATTTTTTTTGTCATATATGGTTACTACTACAGCACTATGTTCGTATTATATTATTTATGATCACTGCACTGACATTTTTCCTTTAAAAAAAACACTTTGGAGACATAAACTGGGTGTAAAATGCAAAAAGGGGAGACAGATGAGGTGTTTAACTTCAAAATAACTTATCAAGTTGGGAAGAAGAAAGGCTTATGGGCTTTGATTCAACATTGCAAAGGATTGGACTTGTTTATGGGGCACCTAAACTCACATTTGAATAGGGGTAATTGTTTTTCGGGTTAGTTCTCATTGTTTTTCCTACAATTTACTTACCAAGCATGCATGAGAGAGAGGGATAGAGGGGGTGGGGTTTTGGAGGCAGGGATCAAGATTAACTGGAAAGGATCACGATATTATTAGCTTATGGAGAGAAGAAATTGTAGGTTGTTCAAGCACTTTCTCTTTCCTCACTATAACTTGTTTTGGTATGATCACCTGTTGTGCATTGGGAATGTTTGCCGAAGGATGCTTGTGCTTATTTCATGGCCTAAATTGTGGTTTCTAGTTACTTGTCATGTAGTGAGAGTACCGGAGCTCGTTTGGATAAGCTTATAAAAAAAAGACTTTTTTAATAGACTTTTTTTTAGTAGAGCTTTTTTCTAAAGAAAAAGTTATTTTGCATTTGGATGCAATGTATGTGAAGTACTTCTAAGTAATAGAAGGACTTGTAAGTTTGTTTGGATAAGAAAGAACAAAAGGGCTTTTTTATAGCAAAATTATTAAAAATTTAGGGTATCTAGAATAAAGGAGGTAGGGTTTGCAAGGGAAAAAAAAGGAGGACATGAGATGTAATTTTTAATAAAGGCAAAGGGTATTTTTGTCAATAAATTATATTAAAAACCACTTCTCCTTCCCCTTTTTTCAGAAGCTGGGAATCACTAGCTTTTAAAAAAAAGTGGTAATTGGGCTTTTTTTTTAACTTCTACTTTTTTCAAAGTTTCATCCAAACATACTTAAAAACTAAAGTAACATGGTATCAAAGCTTCTATGACCAAGTAGTCATGAGTTCAATCCTGGCTGCCCCTATTCTTATTAATAAAGTTGAATTTCAACACAAGGTAAAGTGAGCCTGTGTATTGTCCAAGCTTGAAGCCTAATCTTGTGTGAGGGGGCGTGTTAGAGATATAAAACCATTCATGAGGCCCCACCTAACAGCTTAAGCTTCTGGGAGTGTGTAAAAACTTCAATTTGGGTGCTAGGTTGCATTGCTTGAAAGTATGGCTTATCAATTTTTTATTTTTTATTTTGGGATAAAATTGTGGCTCATCATTTGATGTACCTAGCATAATTGTTAAAGCACTGAATGAGCTGATAGCAATCTTACATATTATGTGAGTATGACTTTTAGGTCCACTGACACCTTTGTGAGACCCCTGTTTCACAACTAACCTTTCCAAATCAATCTGTCTGAGTAACAAATCCAAAATGTTAAAGGGTGGATAATTAGGTGCAAGCATGAGTGCTACCTGGTATTTAAAGAAATAACTCATGTTTGGAAATATAATCATGATTTATGAAATATATTAGAGATTATGGTTGCTAAATGCAATTGTTCCATGTGTTCCATGTGACAAGACTTTGTTATTGTTGAAAATAGAATATTATTAGCTGTATAATGAAGTGTGTGCTGTGCTGTTTGTAATAAGTGTGTTAGGTGTAGTGTGTGTGTGATGAGTACGTTAGGTGTAGTGTGTGTATAATGAGTGTGTTAGAGATAATGTAAAATATTATCTTATGTAAATTATCTATCTATATATCCTTCAGCTGAGTGAAGAACACTCGTGCATTCAAATTTTTCACAATTCCTAATTCTTCAATATGGTATCAAGAGCCTTGATCAACTCTTGAATTTTTTCTCCAAGAAGGTCTCTGCTACTGGTCCAGCAGAGACCTCTGTCCAAGTCACTCACTCATCTTTGCTTAAAATTCCGCATCACAAAGAAAGTCAAGTCACTCACTGGTCCGCATCACAGCCCACCATCACAGCCCACTATCACTCACTCACTCACTGCTTCTGCTTCTGGTCACACCATATACCCACTATACACCACCACCGGAAACCATCTCAGAAGCTTCCGACCGGCCACCCACCGGAGCCCCGTCGTTGAAAACCGCTCCACGCGCCGGCTGCACAACATCTCCTACTGTTCAGACCATACACCCACCACATACACCGCCACTGAGAACCATCCCGGAAGCCTCCGACGCCACCCACCGGAACTCCCTTGTCGCCGGAAACCTCCGCCACGCGCCTCCACGCGCTCCTTCTCTGGCGCGTGAGATCCACGCGCTCCACGCGCACCATCTCGCCAAGGTGAGGAACTTCTACCCGGTGGCTTCCGCCGTCTCATCCGGGTTTTTTCTCCGCTCGTTCTCAAGCTTCTTCCGCCTCGCATACCTCCTCTCGTGTCGCTGCCCTTTTCGTGTCTTTGCCTCTTTTTTTTTTTGGTTTATCGGTGGTTTCTTCCTTTGGTTGTTCGGTGGCTTGTTCTGGGGCAGGAACCTCAGTGGCTGGTTGTTTTGTGGTTGTTTCCTGAATCTTGGTTACTTCAATTGTTTCATTTTCTTTCACTACTATTGGTGCTTGCTGTGCAACCGCAACACTGGCCATTTGGAAAGGAGAGAGGGATTTAAGGCTATTGGTCAGCAAATATTTTATGGTCAAGGCCCTCCTGCTATCATTCCTTCCCAACCTGGATTTGGGTATCAGCAACAACTTGTGCCTAAACATTTCTGATCTGATCACTCGAGTGATAAAATGGCCTCCAATTCTCAAAGAAATGATGGTCCTGCCTTCTCTTTCTCTGGCACACCAACAATTACTTCAGAAAAATTAAATGCTAAAAATTATTTAGCATGGTCTGCCTCTGTAGAACATTGGTTTCTTGGTCAAGGATTCCATGACCATCTCGAAAAAGCCTCCGATGATATTTCAGAAGACAAACGCAACCAATGGAAGAAGCTTGATTATCAATCGTAGGTTTCTTGTGGCAATCTGTTGAACCAACCATATTGACAAACTTCAGAGCTTTCAAAACTTGTCACACCTTCTGGAAAAAGGCTCAAAATGTCTTTGCAAATGACATTCAACAAATGTATGATGCTGCACAAAAATTAGCCACTCTCAAACAAGTTGATCATAACATGGTTGCCTATGTCTCGAAAGCCCAATCTGCGGTGGAGGAGTTAAAATTATCTTTGGAAGCCGATAAGCTCGAAGACGTAAAGAAGAAACTTGATAATCTGTATATGGTGTTGATTTTACGAGGAATGCATCCAGATTTTGATCATGTTCGCGATCAAGTCTTAACTGGTCAAGAAGTTCCTTCATTAGAGAATTTAATCACTCGACTACTTCGGGTCCCCTCATCTATAGGAGCCAATTCAGTTAACACTATTGAAACGTCTGCCATGATTTCTAGTCGAGGAGGACGAGGAGGTCGTGGAAACCGAGGAGGCAGAGGTGGGAGAGGCGGCGGCCGTCCTCAATGTTCTTATTGCAAAAGAATGGGCCACACACAAGACACTTGCTATTCTATTCACGGATTTCCCGGAAAATTTGTGAATATTTCCAAGTCTGAAACATTTGAGATGAAGTTTTCCGAAGCCGAAAATCAAGAGTATCTCCGGCTAAAAGCTGCCAAGGAACCTCATATCTCCTCATCTATAGGTGCTCATAACTCTACTGCTTGCATTTCCCAATCTGGTGATGATCAAAATCCATGGATAATTGATTCCGGTGCCTCTGATCACATTGCTGGTAATAGTTCTTTATTTTCATCCATCTCCTCTCCAAATATTCCTCATTTCATTACTCTAGCTGATGGCTCTCAAGTTACAGCAAAAGGAATCGGTCATGTATCACCCACTTCTTCTTTGTCTTTATCCTCTGTTTTGTTTATCCCCAATTGTCCTTTCAATTTAATTTCTATAAGCCAGCTTACTCGTTCTCATAATTACTCCGTAACATTTGATGCTAACTCATTTGTTATACAGGAACGTGGTACGGGTCGGACGACATGAATCTAATGGTCTGTACTATCTCAAGCCTGATTCTTCTTGGATTTGTAGTGTTGCTGCGTCACCAAAACTCCTTCATGAACGTTTGGGACATCCACATCTGTCCAAACTCAAAATAATGGTCCCCGGTCTTGCAAAAATAAAATCCTTCAACTGTGAGTCATGTCAACTAGGAAAACATGTTCGTTCTTCTTTTAGGCATGCTGCTAGTCATGTTGATTCCCTTTTTTCAGTTATTCATTCAGATATATGGGGTCCTAGTCGTGTGTCTTCTTTGGGTTATAGATATTTTATCACCTTCATTGATGAATTTTCTCGATGTACTTGGGTTTTCCTAATGAAAGACCGATCTGAAATTGTGTCCATCATCACTTCTTTTGTCAATGAAATTAAAACTCAATTTGGAAAAACAATTAAAGTGCTTAGAAGTGATAATGCAAAAGAATACTTTTCTTCAAAGAATTTCTTCTTTTTGTCATCACAAGGTATTCTATCGATCGCGTGTCCTCATACTCCTCAACAGAATGGTATAGCCGAAAGGAAAAATAGACATCTTGTTGAGACTGTTCGTACATTATTACTTCATGCTAATGTACCTGTACGTCATTGGGGAGATGCAATTTTGACAGTTTGTTTTTTAATAAATCGGATGCCCTCTTCCTCCATTGAAAATAAAATACCACATTCTATTTTATTTCCCAAAGAACCATTGTTTCATGTTGATCCACGTATTTTTGGATGCACTTGTTTTGTTCATGATATGTCTCCAGGTCTTGATAAACTTTCTGCTAGAGCCATCAAATGTGTCTTTCTTGGATATTCCGTGACTACGGAAGGTTATCGATGTTACTCTCCTGTTCACAATCGTTACTACATCTCTGCAGATGTAACATTCTTTGAAGAAAAGTTATATTTTTCACCTTCCACAGTTGAGTCAAAAACTCTACAAGAAGTTTTTCCTATTCCCTATCTTGGTCCATCACCTCCTTTGCAAGAATCAGGATCAATCATAGATTCTACAGATATTCTTGAAAATCTTCCACCTGAGCAGCCACAAAGACCACTCATCACATACCAACAACGTCCACAAATTCCCAATACCGAATTGGAAGGCACTATAAGACCAGCTGAATCATGTCCTACTCCAGCAGACAACCCGACTACGGACCTACCTGAAGAAAATCTTGCCTGGCCCATTGCTCTTAGGAAAGGTATTCGGTCCACACGGAATCCTCATCCTATTTATAACTTCTTAAGTTATCATCGTCTTTCTCCTTCTTTTTACTCCCTTGTGTCCTCTTTATCTTCTGTCTCTATTCCTAAAAATCTTTGTGAAACACTTGATCATCTAGGATGGCGACAAGTCATGATTGATGAAATGCAGGCTTTGCGAAAGATAATGGTACACTGGAGTTAGTTCCTCTTCCTTCGGGAAAGAAACACTCGTCATTTGTCTGCGGTATATCTTGTTAAAGTAGGGCCAATGGAATGATTGATCTCTCAAAGCCGATTGGTTGCAAAAGGTTATACCCAGATTTATGGTCTTGACTATGGCGATACTTTTTCCCCTGTGGCCAAAATTGCTTCTGTTCGCCTCTTTCTTGCCATAGCTGCCATCAACCATTGGCCATTATATCAGTTGGATATTAAAAATGTATTCCTACATGGAGAATTAGAAGAGGAGATCTATATGGAGCAACCACCTGGATTTGTTGCTCGTGAGTCCGCTTGGTTTGCAAATTGCAACGATCTTTTTATGGACTCAAACAATCCCCACAAGCTTGGTTTGGAAAATTCAGCTACATTGTTCGAGGCTTTTGGAATGAAACGTAGTGAAGCGGACCATTCGAGTTTTTTATTGCCATACCTCTCCGTAGGTAGATGTGTTTACTTGGTAGTATATGTGGATGATATAGTCATTACAGAAATGACCCAAAGAAAATTTCTCGATTAAAGGAACATTTATTTAGTCATTTTCGCACTAAGGATCCGGGAAAGTCGAAATATTTTCTTGGAATTGAAGTTGCCAGTCGTAGAATGGGATTGCCATCTCACAAAGAAAGTATGCGTTAGACATACTTAAAGAAACTAGTATGTTAGACTGTAACCACCGGTGATAGTCCCATGGATCCAAATTTGAAATTACTACCCAACCGGGAGACTTATTCTAATCCTCAAAGATATCGGAGATTGGTTGGAAAACTCATCTACCTCACTATTATAAGGCCAGACATTTCCTTTGCAGTTGGAGTGGTAAGTCAATTCATGCAATCTCCTCATAATGATCATTGGGATGCAGTAATCCGAATTCTGAGATACATTAAAAGGATCCCGGGACAAGGACTACTCTATGAAGACAAAGGAGCACTCAAATAGTTGGATTTTGTGATGCGATTGGCAGTTCACCCATTGATAGGCGTTCCACTTCAGGATACTGTGTGTCTATTGGAGGAAATCTTGTCTCATGGAAAAGTAAGAAACAAAATGCTGTTGCAAGATCTAGTGCAGAGGCTGAATACAGAGCTATGGCTGTAGCCACATGTGAGCTTATGTGGATTAAACAAATTCTTCAAGAACTGAAGTTTGGGAATACTCAACAAATGAAACTATGTTGTGATAACCAGGCAGCCTTGCATATAGCTTCTAATCCAGTATTCCATGAGAGAACTAAACACATTGAAATTGATTGTCACTTTGTCAGGAGAAAGTCCTTTCTAAAGAAGTCATCACCGAATCGGCTTGGTTCTAATGATCAACCCGCGTGACATCTTCTTCACAAAATCACTAAGAGGACCAAGAATTCAGAATATCTGTTCCAAGCTTGGAGCATTTGATTTATATGCTCCATCTTGAGGGGGAGTGTTGAAAATAGAATATTATTAGCTGTATAATGAAGTGTGTGCTGTGTTGTTTGTAATAAGTGTGTTAGGTGTAGTCTGTGTGTGATGAGTACGTTAGGTGTAGTGTGTGTGTAATGAGTGTGTTAGATAATGAGTGTGTTAGAGATAATGTAAATTATTATCTTATGTAAATTATCTATCTATATATCCTTCAGCTGAGTGAAGAACACTCATGCATTCAAAGTATTCACAATTCCTAATTCTTCAATAGTTATATATGCTCTATGGATATATATAGGGTATGGTGTGTTTTGGAATATGGGAACAGCACACCATTATGTCTGAAGATTTGTTTTGCATGCTTGCATATCAACATTTGCAATTGTCAAACAATTAGCTTCATATAGTGGCCATATATATATATATATATATAATATTGGGTTTGGGTGCTTAATGATTATAATATTTGAATTGTACAGAACCTTGAAATTGGCACTGGCCTCAAATGCATTTTTAATCAATACTTTGTACATTCATTTCCAAGTTTCAGTTTTCATATAGTAGAGGAACATGACTTCTCCTTGATTGATTTATTCCTTTATTGCTGTCAGTTGACTCCTAAGGAAGCCTTTCGGACACTTTCTCATAAGTTCCATGGTAAAGGACCTGGCAAAATGAAGCAAGAAAAGCGTATGAAGCAATATCATGAAGAATTGAAGATGAAGCAGATGAAGAGTTCAGATACACCATCACTGTCTGTGGAGAGAATGAGGGAAGCTCAAGCTCGTTTGCAAACACCCTATCTTGTTCTTAGTGGTCATGTCAAACCAGGGTATGTTTTTAAATTCACAGACTAATAATTGCAGAAGTTTTGATAGAGGTGAAATAATGTTTACCTTAATGAAATGAAAAACTAGTAGGAGCATACTTCATATCGTGATTAGCTGATAAAAGTGAGCTGCAATGTGGGACATGCTTCCTAAATTAAGACAATTTCCTTCCCTCATCTTAAAGCATTGTATTTTCTTTCAGTACATGTCCACATTTTAGAGTAATGATTTTTAACATCGAATACTTATGACGCCAAGTGGTGGGGGTGCATATAGTGATCTATATCAGGGTCTATTATCTATAACAAGATGAGGTAGCTAGAGAATAAATATAACTTCGAGGGGCTTTTTTTTTAAGCTGACAAATTCCTTGTCTCTACCATAGTGTCTTGATAGGATTCCTAGTCCATTTCTTGTCATTTCATTTCATATCTTCTCATTATTCCCCTGCCTACAGCCTGCAGTTCTTCCCCCAAGTGTGTTTTGGGTTGCTTTCTGAAAAATGCAGTCAGTGAAATTGTTTTTTGTTTGGGTACTTAGATAAAATCACTTCTCATGTCAAAAATCAAAAGGCTATAAAAGTGATGTGTTGTGTTTGAATTCCAGTATATACTGATAAACGGTGAAATTGCTTTTGGCAAGAAGCAAGTCGCTTTCTTCTTTTTGCCAAAACCAATTCTCCTTCTGCCAGAACTCAGAATCTATTTCAAAAAGGTTGCAAATTCATTTTGTGTGGAAAAGTGATTTTGGTATTCTTAGTAACCCAGAACATCAGATCATGTTAGGAGTTTGAGCTTAATGAAACTTGTTTTTTCTTTTTCCCAAGGATGTTATGCCAGTAAAATTAAAAGCTTTTATACTGGATTGTGCAAGTTTATGAAAATCTCTGAAAATTAAATAAAGAAACGTAGCAAGCATGCTTTGAGTTCTATCCTCTCTCATTTTCTTTCAGTTAATATACTGATGTATGTGTTTGTTCTTTTATTTGCAGACAAACTAGTGACCCAAAAAGTGGTTTTGCTACCGTTGAGAAGGATCTTCCTGGGGGCTTGACACCCATGCTTGGTGATCGAAAGGTAATATAATGCCTGCAAGATGATGTTCTTCTCCCTCATGTTTTATTGTGCATGATTAGACAGAACAAAACTTAAAATTGGGGTATAATCTATAGATGCGCCCCCTCCTCTCACAAAACAATGAAATATATATTGAATTTGGTGCATTTTACAGGTCCTTTCATATTGTGGTATTTATTCCAAGTATAACTTTGTTCTTGTTATGATGTATGATAGGTTTAAAAAACCTACCTAATGACCATGGCTTTAAAGTGTGTGTCAGTGTCCCAGAATTTTCTGGTGGTAGGTTTAGGCATGAAGAAAGAATGATTTTAAGGTTCAGAAATTGATATATCAGTGGTTTCTTGAGTATGAAATTTGTGGATCATTTTGTAATTTTGTCTTTTTGTTCTTGCCATTAGGTGGTGGCTTTTTGTATTCATCTTGTTGTAGATGTACCTCTTAGGGTCCTTTATGGCATTACAGCAAATGATGGGGACCAGAAGCTTAAAGGATGCTGACATTATTAAATTTAAGGATTCTAAAGGATTAGGCTTAGGCTAAGTGCTTTTTGGATAAAAAGGCTGATTTATAAGAACTGGCTCATCCTAATTAGATTGGGGGCATTTGGTTCACAGAATGTCGTAGAATTCCTGGGAATGTGATGTCTGGAATGTTAAACTCCCACTTTTGGTTCAAGTTTAGAAAACAAATTCCTAGGAATTTGTTATTCCTAGGAATGCAATCATTCCCTTGGGGGATGTGGGAATGTTTACATTTCGATGTTGTGCGAATAATTTTAACGTTATAAAAAGTCATTACCCACCCTCTCAAGCATTCCCTCCCCACCTGTTATAAAGTGGCTTTTATTTAATATTATGGGCTTGGCCTGGCATGTGACTGAACTGAAAAGCCGCGGTGTGACCTGCCAAGGATTTCTAATGGAGATTAGTGATGGAAGCGGAGGGACTGGCCAATCTGAGTGTTTTGGGAAATATTGGTCCAGAACGAAGGAAATCTAGTTACCTTAAAAGAAGGGACCAAACCAAGCACCTTGCAAGACGGTGCCTTAGCCTTGTAGAAACGTCATCCTTTAAAAATTAGGCCAATAGAGTTGTGCGTAGAGCAGCAGAAGACACGTCAACGCCTCGAGATGGCTAGAAAGGAAGGAAACTCATAAGACCCAAAAAGACAAATGCATCCCGACAGAACTTGTACCTCGGGAGACGTGCGTAAACAACGCTTCACTCGGGATTCATCAGTTTCTCTTGTTTTGAGAATTACACAACGAGCGCTGCTGCCTAAGCTCACAAATGTGGAAAAGAGCCTGTCAAGTGCATAATATCTTGAGAAAAGGAATCATAACAGTAGAACAAAATAGTGATAATCTTGGAAGCTCGCTAAACAACAGCTTTGGAGGACGTGTTTCGAAAAGTTGACCTTCCTCCTCGTATCCTTGTTGTTTAACTTCTTTGGTGATGTTATCAGAGATATATGTATCTTGGACTCATAAAGTGAATAGTCATTATCATTGTGTGTAAAGTTATTGCTAAATTACTGACAACTTTTAGGAGCTATGACCTCACCTACAAGCCAGATTGTCTTGGTGTGTAAGTTGCTAAACGTTGTCATCAAAAAATCCCTCTATAAAAGGAGGAAGATCTGTAGCAAAGAGGGTCAAGCAAGAAACAGTTCAAAGAGAATTTATCTTTTCATAATAGTCATGATCTTTCAGCCAAGTCCTTATTTCAACATTTCTCCTTTTTTTGAATTCCACTTCTTTCACTGGGTTTAGTATTATCTTTTTGCAATCACGTCTGCTCATGAGAATAGCAACCATGAGGATTAGGGTGTATTGGGATTAGGTTTTGAGCTTTGAGCAGCTACTCCATGTAATCTTCATTGATCATGGTGATTTTTATCTCTGTTTCGCCTATTGACATAGGCCTATAGTTCGCTATAGGTCAAACCACATTAAATTTTGTGTCTATTTTTTCTTCTCCCTATTTTCTGTTTGCTCATTTGGTTACTACTCTGCCCTTCTCACCATAGCAACCGCCACTGCCACGACCATCGCTGCCACCTCCACCCCAATCATCATAGGTCCACCACCTGCCCCACATCTATTGGCACTGCTGCTTCCTATGCCACCATCACCCACTGAACAAAGATGATTTTAAAAAATGCTCAAGATAGTACTGGTAATTTGCAGTTGGAACCAAACACAATCAAATATTTCTTGGAATTTTGGCAGGAAAATTCTTGGGTAGATATGATGTACCAAGTAGTTTGCTCAATGGACCAATAAATAGGGACAATTGTTGACATTTTCAGATTTGAGAGTCACCCATGACCCAACAGATTTTGTCAAATTAGCCACGTGATCCTTTTGGTTCAGTACTATACTCCATGTCTTCCCAAGATTATCTCATTCTGACATTCCTGAGAACGTTTCAAGCAAACCAAACACTTTTGGCAGCATTCTTAGGAGTCACATTCCCAAGAATAAAACATGATTCCCTGAACCAGAAGCCTCCTTTTAGAGATCAAAGAAGGTAGAGAGGCCTGGGATGGGTATGATATTCTTACATCATCTGTTTAGGGATTTTAAAGCCTGAGTTTGGAGTTTTAGACGTCAAAAAGCTCAAGAAACTAAGTAGGCTTACTTTCTTTGATTGTGGAATCCTTTTGGTGTTTAGAAGGTAGACAAGCCAAACAATAGATAGATAGGTAGGCTTCAAATTCTGGCTGCATGTATTTTTGGGACTCTGAATTTTAAATCCGCGGTTTAGAATGTGTAATGTGCAAGAGCTCAAGAAATTAAGTGGGCTGAATTTCTTTGATGGTGCAGCAACGAGGCTAGGATTAAATCCCCCTCCCTCCCTGTTTTCTTCTCGAGTGTGTGTGTGTAGGAACAGCTGGTACCCCTGATGATTGACATGTCGTCCATTTTTAGTGCAGTGGTCGTCGTATAGATGGAAGCCAATCTGACATTATAAACATTCAAATTTGGTGATGTTTTTATAACTGAACATTGCAAGGGAGAACCTTTCAAAATGAGATGTTGAATAGAATAGTTGCCTGGCATCTCTGCATTTATAGCAGTATATCTCACCAAGTATTTGATACTTCTATATGCATTGCTTTATGGCATTCAGTTTGAGCTTTTGCATTTTTCCATTGTTAAAATCATGTTCCTATCTTTTCAGGTAGAGCACTTTCTGGGAATTAAGAGGAAAGCTGAGCCATCAAGCTCGGGTACCCCAAAAAAGCCTAAATCTTGACTACTTGGTCTTCTGATTGTATGCATTTTTAAGTTAATATCCCTGTAAGCTTAAAAGTGTGACCCATAGTGTTCATCTATTCTATTGCTGACTGCAGATGTTTTGCAGCAGAATTTATGCTATGGTTAAAATTCCGTTGGTAAAACTTGATTTCATTGGAGAATGTAAATTGGTAGCTAGAAATCTTAGTGACCAGCCGCCTAACGCCGCCAGTGGTTATATTTTTCAGATTCCATGCTGTCTGAAATTGAGGATTCCTTTTGTACAAATCAGAGTTGATTTTCCAGATCCAAGTAAAATTTTGGATTTTGGTGCTTGGGGTAAAATAGTGGCTTCAGTAACGTCATGGTGTTTCTCTTATGGAACTAGATTTTGGGGATTATTTCATTGATTTTGCTAATCATATTATTGGCACGTTGTTCAATATTCATGAGTTGTATGGGTATCTTATGGTTTCACATGATTTGTATAACTAATGTTTTAAAAATTGATTCAACCAGAAAATTAAAGAGAAGGGTGATTCATGGTTCAACTGATTAATGATGGCCTGTTTGTTCGAAAACAAAGGAAGGTACATGAGCTTGCCTTGTTTAGAAGTTTACCATGGGAAGAGAATAAAATGGATAGGGTAACTAACCATTTGAATGCTGTAGTTAGTTCCATTTTACTCTGTTATCATATGGTTTGAAAAGTAACACTGTTAAAACTCAATTAGCATATAATCTCTATATGATGTGCATTATGGTCTTAAGGCGCCTTCATAACATGATGTGTCTCCCATTATTTATTAATTTTAGACATACTACATATTTATCTTTTAAGTTATTTTACAATTTAAACATAAGTAAATATTTTGCACAAACTTGTGCACGGGATTTTAAACTTCAGTAAAAAATCATGGTCACAATGGTAACCTTAGGACATAATATTTCTCTTGCTAATTATATATTTCATGCATATATTTTAGTTGAAAACTTACAAGGTATTGAAATTATGAAATAGTTGAGTTCATTTATTTTAGACAAGGGAGAAAAAATCATAGTCCGACGATGTTGACTTTGCAGCTCGTTGCATATATATTTTATGTGTATTATATTTGCAGATCAACAAATACGTATAAATAATTCATATAAAAATTCAATAATGAGAAAAGACATCGTGTCAAAAGTTGGTTTCGTGAACACAATTTTCTGCTATGAAACAAAATTGATGAATCCAAAAAACATTCCTAAATCAAAAAGCTTATTTGTTTTTTATCAAATTATTTACATCAATTTATTGATATAAGATGAGGTTTATAAACATGTACAATATTCGTGAAATAAATAAGTAACAAAGGAGATTTCAAGCCTTGAAGTTACCTTAGTGACCATGATTATTTTTTTGTTAAAGTTGTTTAAAATTAGTGAAGTCCAAAATGTTGCCCCCACTTCGAAGTCTCGTGTGAGTTTATGTGTAAAATATTTGCATATGTTTATAGTATATTAGATAAGCTTTCCATACATATACAATGAGTTTAAATTTGATCTAAATAAAGTTTTTTACACTATAATTTAATGATGTATTGACACATCATTAAAAGAGTTAGACTTCCCAAATAGTTGTATTGATAGTCATATTACTTTAATGATTTGACAATACATGATTAAATGACAGCGTAAAAAAAATTATATACTGACAGTAAATTAAAATTAAATCCATATAATATACTTAAAATTCATAACTAACCATAAAGAAATAAAACTTAAGACAACAAAGTGCCACTTTTTATAATCAAGTTAAATCGCCTGGGATCAACATACAATTTACCATACATAGATAAACATAACATATATTCGTTGATAAATACGGTTCAAGAAAATTTTCACTTTAATTATATATGCTGATTCCTACAAATAAATTTCGTAAAAACGAATACGAACGAGTGTAAATGCTATTATAAGGCAATGTTGTCCGTACAAAGGCTGGAATTACAGCCTCTGTTCCAAGCTGACATGTTCACTTATAAAGTCAGTAGTATATATTTAATTTCTGTTATTTATCAGCTATGCTGCATCTTGCTTCCCATATTTATATAAAATAAGTAGATTCATCAATGGCTAACGTTTAGGTGGGGGCATACAGTGGAGCAGAAGAAAGTACATGCACAGTCTTGGTATACCTAAACCTGAAGTGCTCCTTAAAGGTCATGGGGTTTGAGATTACGTCAAATGCAGTGTTTCAACAAGGCTTTTTTAACTAAACAAGTTTGGAGAATGTTTGCACGATTCTCTTTATAATCAATGCTAGCCCAAAAAATATGGTAAGGGGAGTATTGAAGGGGACATCAAGAAACTTCCATTGCACCTTAAATATGGAATTGCTCAAACTGTTGACATCTTAGTTAAAGAGTTAAATTGGAGCGTGGGATATGGTTCTCAGATTTGTTTGAACAGATACCACAGTGGAACAGGTACTTTATGCAAAATGGTGTGTACATCTCTAACTATGTCAAATCCATGAAAATAATGCTTTAGTGATTGTGTAGCATCCCAGAGCGAGACTATCAATTGCTTCTGATAACTAGAAACAGAGACCCATGCTGGATGGGAAAATATGGAATGAATGACACCAGTTGAGTTGTTGTCTTTTGTACGAGCAATGAGGGCTCTATAACAGAAAGTGATTCTTTCAAGCTTACAGGGCATATGGGAACATATTCTTACTGTCACAACCCAGGAAACTTCTCTTCTTTTCCAGTGGCACTCACATCCTACTATGCTCTTAGGAACTAGTGGCAGATTCCTGCTGAATTCAAATCCTTATGGTTAAAACATTTTTTATCCTGTGCCATTAGGACCTTGGGCTGGTGGTCACCCATTTGGTAATAAGTGAGTGTTTTCCCTCCTTTCATTCAAGTTCGAATCCTAAAAATAAAAATAAAAATAAAAATTTAGACCATCTCCTGATATTGTTTGAAACCATAATGCACCAATGGCACATTCTACCGTATAATAAAGGATTCCAACAAAACAAGGTTGATTGCAATTGCATGTGGAGCCAACATTTTAAACATTTCAATATATTGATAAAAGCGCCTTTCATTTATGCTTGCAAAAAATAAGTTACAAGAATATTTTCATAGATATAGGTAAACAAAAACAACTTAAACAAAAGATATTTCTAGAAGGCATTGTCATAGAAAACGTCAGAAATGGAAGAGAAAATTGCTAGGTCACATGATTATATGCACGTCTTCCAGACATTCTACATGAGCACTTGTCTGTGTGAAGATCAGTTTCCTACTTAAGATTTGCTCAAACATAAAAGCACAAACAGTTCTTCAGTCCAATGCAATTACACTCATATCAAGTAATACTTGTTTTAGACTAATCCCTATAAAGACAAATCATCAGATTGCTTGCACCCAGTTAAACGTAGAGGTGGGAAGAAAATTTCATGCTACCATTTTGGGGAAACATAATAAAACTAGAACTGTCATTCACTTTCAATTGCAGGGCCCACAAGAACTCCTTGAGCAGAACCTTCCTTCCTACCAGATTCATCTTTTACCTCAGCATCAGCCTTTCTTATCCTGATTTTATATTTAGCCTCAAACTCAGCAATTTCCTTTTTCTTCTTTTCCAATGCCTCATTAAGCCTTGTAATAACCTCTTCAAGTCCCTCTTTATTGCGCAGCACAGCAGGCAAGACCTCTTTGATGGTTCTCTCCACCAGCACCCCTCCAATCATTCGATAGCATCGTCTAGATGGGTCAAGTGGCTGAATGGCATTAACAACCAATGAGTGCTCACTAACTTCCATTTCCAGTTCAGTGATTTTTGAGTAAATTTGGTTGAGTTCAGACCTCATAGCCGCATATATATTTGCAACTGCTTGTTCATTTATTGGTTCCTTGCTATCGCCTTCAGCTTTAATGGCCATGGTTCTACACAAATGGTCAAGAAATTTTCCTCAAGGTCAAGGTAAAGAAAGAGAAGTGTAATAAGACTAAACACAAGTATAATAAAAAAAATTGAAAGATTTGCAGCTTTTTCTTTCTTTTAATTCGGTAATATTTCACTTCTTGCGGTGCTATCAATTGTATCCGAAAATAGAGTATGACACAATAACACTACATTCAGAATCCCACAAAGATAGGAAAGTGAAAGCGAATCCAAAAGATTGCAAAACTGACACACACTTCCAATACTTTCTTACAAATTCCATATGATAAGAATCTCAGACAGAAAGCGTTCTCTTATTTCCCAGTATTCAATCAATGTATCTGCTGCAAATAAAAACTGTAAATTGTTTCTTACCAAGTTTATAGATCAGCAATTGCATTCCATACATAAACAAATTATTCATCAAGGACAGAACTTCAAAAAGTAAATCTACCATTGAACAACACAATGAATCAATTAAGACAGGAAGGGAACAAAAAATTAACTAGCACGCACACAAAGAGGGAACAGAACAGCTGAGCAGGTTTTAGACTAAAATATTATTAGCAAGTATCCATTGAAGAAAAAAGTGGGAGGAAAAAATGATAAAATCAAGACACTTCCTCCATAATATTATCATAATCAATTTGGTAATCTTCAAGCCTTTGAATCATTCTCTTGATTTTAGGGCATAGATACAAACTTAATAATAACATCAGTTAAACTAGCTTTTTCAAAATTTAAAATGATACTCATCTGTTAGAACCCACATTACCCAAGTGTACACTAGGAGGAAAAGGAGGGACAGTAGAGGTCTAAAGCACATGTACCTTGAGGGGGTTAATGGGAATATCAATTACTCTGATAACAGAATGCTTATGTAGCAAGGAGAGAGAGGAAAATAGCATGCTTTCTGTTAGGGGGACGTGGGGATAAATGTGAAGGGGGAGGCGTGGAGTTGGGCAAGCAAGAATTGAGTGAATGGTTGGGACTGGGAGGGTGGCTCCTCGAAATAGCTGGGTTCTGGAGACTTGGGCAGTCTCTGCTCTTCTACTTTTCTGTGTTTTTCTGTTTCTATATGTTAATTTCCAGAGAATCATTCTCTATTGTAAGGAGCTAGTCTCCATTTTCCTATCAGTAAAACTAGGTTCCTATCATCATCACTTCAAACATCACAAAAAGGCATCACAGGTAATGCTCAAGCCTCAAGGTCCATTTTGCAGCAAAGATGCATATAAAATTCAACAGCCCATTATTTTATGCCATGAATGACAGTTGATGCAAATGATGAATATTTCAATTGATGTTGCAAAATCTGCCAATAAGGAATTATAAAATGTCTATAAAAATAAATAAAGAATAACTGAAAAGTTACATGATAATCTCTCATGTTATTCCTCTTATTTTAAAAAATTCTCAAATAAAGAGAATGTTTACTTAAAATAAAAAAACTACACATCTCCTCCCCTCTCCTCCAAACTCCTGCATCCAAACATAGGTAAAGAACCACCAAGAAAAGAAGAGAAACTCAGAGACAAAGAGTCAGTGTCTCACTTGTTCTCTACCACCCATTGGTGGACAATTCTCACTACTTACACAGGTCGCGTAGAGCTTTAGAACCCCAACTACAAAATAATCACTAAAATCCAATCCTGGATCATAGAAAAAGATGCTAAACAAGCTAAAGCCTTCAAATTTTTTGACAAATTCAAAATACCCAGAAAATGAACTAGGCATGGCATAAAATCAGTGCCCACAGCAGATTATTACATATACATAAGAATATTAGAATCGAGTGACTCATGATTCATACATAGTTTGAGCTCCTACACACCACCCAAGAGATATCATCAAAAGACCGTAACTAGTCCAGAAATCCAGAATCAAAGATCAACCCATTTTATCAATGTGAAAAACAAAGCTATAAGATTGAGCATGGAATGAAATCAATAACTTCAATGAAAATAGAGCAAACCAACCAACCCAAGATTGGGTCACAGCTTTACCTCGTTGCTTGATGATCCGAGCTGAATGAAGACACACACGCTCAGATGAAGGATTGTTGACACTTACAAGCCTAGAGGGTTATCGTTAGGTGATATCACTTTAGAACAATTTAAATTCGTCAAAATTTAATTAAATCATAATCAATCAATTATTAAATTTGTAAAGTTTTATGATATCATATGGTTTAATAAGTCAATTACACTAAAAATCTTATCGAATTTGGTTTTAACAACATTAATTTGAAGATCTCTCTTACTGTTGCAGCTAACCTGAACGGACGAATTGGAATTAATTTTGGAAAACAATCTTAATTTCAGGAACACAAGTAGTCCACATTGAACATGAGACCTTAGATTAGATGAAAAGAAAATGCATCTCATTTTAGCAAAAATAAAATAAAATAAAAATGACACAGAGAGTTGAGTGGGCTTTTTAAAAAGATTTCACTTTGATTATATTTTTGACAGAAATATTATTTTTGTCTCTTAATTAGGTTTTATTTTCGCCCTATATTTATATTTTATATAATTTTTTAAAAAAGTTTTTAAAATCCACTAAATTTGTCCTAAACATTAACATTAATAGAAATACTAAGAAAGATAACTTACTAACATGGTAGCTTATGTGACAATAAGTACATAATTGGCAATGTACTCTTGCTAACTAGGATTTTTTTAAGTTAGTGAATGGGATAAATTTCATTATGATGAAATTGAAACAACATATAATTGAGGGACGAAAATGAAACTTAAGATAAAGTTAAGAGACAAAAATTTATTTTTTTAATAAAAACATTTGAAACAAATTAAAAATAAAAAATCATCTCCATTTTTATTTTTAACCATGATAGTAATTATTCAATTTTAAAAGAATATAAAGAAGCAACTCATTTTATCTATTTTAATGTTTTAAATTAATTTTTAGTCAAACTTCATGAACTAGATCAAACAAATATTTGAGTATCATTTTCTTTTTGGAATTGGAGAAAATTTAATTTACCGGCATACCCAATCATTTTTATAAATTATCATTTTTAGGTAAATACTTATAAATTTTCAAGTAAAAACAAATTTTACATTTTCTTTTCTTTTATTGGTGGCATAGAATTAACATTGAAGGTGCATTTACAAGATTGATGATGTTATAAGTTTGTGACAAACACCTTTGGTTTGGTCCTTCTCCAAAATTATTTTATCACTCAGTAGAAAATATGGATTATTCATTGCCAATGAAAATAAAAAAATTGATTAAAATTTTTGTTCCCAAATTTTATTTTAAGTTTTATTTTTGTCCCGCAACTATATCTTATTTTAATTTCATGCTAAATCTTTTTTCACAACTACCAAATTTATCCCAATTACTAACTTCTCAAAAAAATCTAGTTGGTGAGAGTACATTGCCAATTATGCACTTACAATCACATAAGATGTCATATCAACAAATTTAGTTAGCATTTCTAACAATGTTAGTGTTTAAGACGAATTTTGTGGGTTTTAGAAAATTTTGGAACCAAAATGAAACAAAATATAGTTATGGGACGAAAATGAAACTTGATATAAAGTTAAGGGGCAAAATATAGTTATGCCAAAAACATCTTGCTTTTGATCATTTTTAGTTTTTTTGTCAAAAAAAATATGAATTTTTCACTTTTATTAGGGTTTTTGACCTAAATATGGTCATTACAAATAATTTTTCAAAATATCCTAATTTCCAAACTATTTCACGAAATGTCTTACGAATTCATAACCACAGTTGTATCATGGGTTTTTCTTTCTTTTTTTTTAAATTCTTTTTATTGAAAAAGAGAGAGAAATAGTTGTCCAACTATGCATGTGATTCGTAATAAGTTTCATGGCAGCATCTAACATGCACCTAAATAAAATGGGTGCATCCATGCTCCATTAAGTATCAATCATAGATTAGGAATAATAAAATTCATCAATCCATCTAACGGTTCAAAATTGTAGAGGGAACCGCTTCAAAAGGTTACCCTTGTTTCTTCTCATTTGCAAAACAAAAACAAAAAAAAAACCCTCAATTCATTTGTAAAAAAGCCTTCTTGTTCAACCATCACTGCATCGTATTTGTTGCATCAAGCAATGCATGGGTAACTTGTTAAATAAGAATTAAATAGTCATAAAAGTATTTGATACATGTAATTGAGAAACTTTGTACAAAAGAGACATATGAATAAAATCGATGAGTAGAGGAATGGACGCAGCAACGTCGTAGGAGATGGCCTTGGCCTTGGGCACACGGAGAGTCCTGGCAACGTCGTTGTAGGCCTCCTCGGTGGTGTCAAAGGTCCCAAGCCACTTGAGAGTCTTCTTTCAAGGGTCGCAGATCTCAGCGGCGAATTGGTCCCGGCCCTCGATAAAAGCATATTTTGGATGTGACCTGAGCCCTTTTATTTCATTCCAACTTACCCAAAATATTTTGGTCATATGCTGTTTGTCATGTTGTTTTCATTATAAACAAATTGCCTACTCTAGTTCTTAATAATAAATGCCCTTTTGAAATGTTACATGATACTTCTCCTACTTTTCTTGACTTTTGCTTGGCATACACTTCTACTATCACACAACATAGAACTAAGTGAGACAATAGAGCTAGAAAGTGCATCTTTCTAGGTTATAAACCAGGAACCAAGGGATACATATTATTTGATTTGCATTCTAGATCTGTATTTCTTACTAAACATGCTATCTTTTATGAACATTTTTTCCATATTATGCTTCCTTCTCTGAACATCTAACACAAGACTTAATCCCTCATATCACTGAAACTGACCCATTGTTATTTGATATCCCCTATGTACCCCAACCTCAAGATACACAAAATAATTCTATAGAAATTTCCACTCATGAATCAGAACCAGAAATCCAAGTAAGAAAATTAACTAGAATTAGGAAACCACCTACATACTTACATGATTTTCATTGTAACATTGCAACTTCAGCCACTACCACTCACAATTCATGTATTCCTTATCCCTTATATTCTTATTTGAATTATTCTAATGTTTCTTCTACTCATCGACATTATACTTTAGCTATTTCTACCGTAGTTGAACCAACGACATACAAGCAGGCTATCAAATCAGCTGCATGGATTAAAGCTATGCAATCTGAAATTAATGCACTAAATCAAAATGACACTTGGGACATCGTTCAATTACCTAAAGGAAAGAAGCCAATAGGGTGCAAATGAGTTTACATCAAATGAGTTTACATAATCAAATTCAATGCTGATGGCACCTTAGAAAGATTTAAGGCCAGGCTTGTAGCAAGAGGTTTTAACCAAACAGAAGGCATAGACTATTTTGACACCTATTCCCCGGTTGCCAAGGTTACCACAATCAGATTACTCCTTGCTCTTGCTGCTGCTAACCATTGGCACTTACAGCAACTCGATGTCCATAATGCTTTCCTTCATTGGCACCTTGATGAAGAAGTTTACATGGCACTTCCTCAAGGAATCATATCAACCCAACCAAATCAAGTTTGCAAACTCAAGAAGTCAATTTATGGTCTAAAACAGTCCAGTAGACAGTGGTTTGCCAAGCTTTCTTCTTCTCTTTTATCTCAGGGATACACACAATCTTTTTCTGATCATTCTTTATTTCTTAAACATCATAATCACTCTTTTACTGCCCTATTGGTTTATGTGGATGACTTGATTCTTGCTGGGAATAACCTACAAGAAATCACTACTATCAAACAATTCATCAACCGATAATTTAGAACAAAGGATCTTGGAAATTTGAAATATTTCCTTAGACTAGAAATTGCTAGATCAAAGCATGGCATACACATTTGCCAAAGGAAGTATGCCCTTGACATCTTATCCGACATAGGACTTCTAGCTTCAAAACCGGCTTCTACTCTTATACCTAAAGATACCAAGCTCTAAAAAGCAGGAGGCCACCTACTAGATGATCTAGGTGCCTATAGACGACTCATAGAACGATTATTGTATCTTACAACAACCAAACCAAACCTTAGCTATTCAGTTCACCAACTCAGTCAATTCATGAGTTCTCCAACCTTAAATCATTATTAAGCTGCTATTTGGGTGCTCAGATACATAAAGTCTACCCCTGCTCATGGTCTCTTCTATTCTACCAATTCCAAGTTTCAACTAAAGGCATTTTCTGATTCAGATTAGGCAAGCTGTATTGACACTTGCAAATCAACAACAGGCTATTGCATTTTTCTTGGAGAATCTTTAATTTCTTGGCGCTCAAAGAAACAAACAATTGTTTCTAAATCCTCTTCAGAAGCAGAATATAGAGCCCTTGCTTCCACTGTTTGCGAAATACAATGGTTAACCTACCTTCTACAAGAAATCAAGCTAACTTTCATTTCACCAGCTATGTTATATTGTGATAACCAATCTGCTCAGTACATTGCTGCCAATCCCACCTTCCATGAAAGAATAAAACATATAGAAATTGATTGCCACATTGTCAGAGAAAAGTTTCAATCAAAACTCTTTCATCTTCTACCTATTTCTACTATTGACCAATTAGCCGACATATTAACAAGACCTCTTGATCCTACTCCTTTCCATCGTCTAGTTACCAAGTTGAGAGTGCTTACCATCCATTCATCCGCTTGCCGGGGGGTATTGAAGCTAAAAGGAAAAGAAATAGACGTTGGTTAAATTCTATTTTGTTAGTTATCTTCTGTTATTTCAGTTCTTATTAGATAAGATCAATTATGTTAGTTGTTAATTTGTTGGTTGATTTAGTTAGTTATTTATTTTCTTATCTACTTGTGATCGGGTCCTTTGCTATATAAGGACTCCTCCTCCTGTAACTTATCATTCTATTCATTCAATAACAAAGATGTTATTCAGTTTATTCATTCTTTCTGATATTAATTGTTGAGAATTTGAAAAAGTAGTAATTGCTTCTGGCATGCTTATGTTTGTGAAATTCTCTGTCATTCTAACATATTTTTCCCCTTTCTTTTGTTGAGTGTTGGTTTTCTTTTTGTTATATTTGTCCTATTCTATTTTTCAAGTTGTAAATCCAATACTTTGGTGTTTTGTTATTTTTCATAATTTTAGCATAGCTTGCAACTTTCTTGTTTTTTTTATACTAAGTCATGGAGCTGTGATTGCTTCATGCGTAAGGGAAATTATGAACGAATATGCAATAATTTGACCATTTTATAGGTCAGTAATTTGCAAGTTAGAGTGTTAGACATTCCAGTTTTACTTAGTTAACTACTTGTAGTAATCTACTCAAATATTATGTATAACTTATAACATTTTAAGTTTTTAAATTTATGGATATGCTCAGTTTTAGTTTATGTATAACTCTCCTAGTCTGATTTTTTATTGAATTGAATCATTAGTACTTTATAGTGTTTTCATTGTGCTTATATCACCATATATAGTTTTTTCTTAGTACTAGCATTTTTGGGAACCTTTTTTTACACATTAAACAAACTTGAATTGCAACCCATATGTTTTTAAATTTTACTTTTAGTATTAGGGAAATAGAAAATAAAAGCAAGACAAATGAAAAATATCATGCTTTAAATATATGTACTTATGTAGAACATATGTGAGACTGAGCAAGTCCAATAAAAAAATAGTCTCCAAGGAGCTATAAATTGTAAAACAAGAAAATGGCAATGAAATAGTTACTCATCGTAAACAATGACATAAGAGACCAATTTACAGTCCTTGGCAGATACTTGTCTCATGTAAATTTGCAAAAGTCATAATATGCTCTAGTTATAGGTAGATCTACAAAGTTAAAGTTTAAAGGGCATATTTCCATACATAAAATCGAAGGGATTTGACAATTACAGAAAATACCACTTATTTTATTTAAAGGAACAATAGTTCCAAAATAACAGAATAATGGAAGGATTTTTTTGACTCTACCTAGGCAACCTAACTATTTTTGACTCTAGAACGAGCCACATACACAAGTAGATGTTTAATTTTTTACTGCTATAGCACTGCTAGTGGTGGTATTTAAAGTAAGCTAAAACTGGTTTGTCATGTTAAATTTTCCAACACAAGTTTATGCTAAAATAAAGTAACTTATACTTTTGGCTGAAACTTAAGTGGCATGCATGCACCTTGTAGATATTTGGAGTTTTGCAGATCTTCCATGTAGTTTTGTTGACAAATTAAAGTTTTAAAAAAACCTTATAATATGCCCTTGGATGGAAGCACACAATATTTTACTATCAAACGTGTGCAATCAACAATGTCTAAGTTTGAGCAAAACTTTTGGCTTTTTGGCAACTAGTTTTTATATAAATAATTCATTGCTCTTTAGCACTTTGGTGATATGATATTTGTTTCTCTATTGTTCATAAGCTGTTGTTTTGGAATCGGTTGTAGAAAAGCCATTAATTGCTGATGAACCAAGCGAGGTGCTGCAAAAATTCCAACTGGAGGGTATAGGTACGATGAATAGACTCCAAGTGCAGGTTCCTAGCTTAGATTCTTTGTTGTCAATGAGAGGAGAGATCTTTCTATCCAAAAAGGAAAAGATTCTTCTAAACTATGATAATGTGGCACAAATTTAAGTTGATTTTGGCTCAAAATTTAGGTCATACAGGTTGTTGCACAATTTCCTGAGGTCTAGCACGTGCTTGAAATGCTCAAAATTTCATTTTTACATATTTTTGCACACCAAGGCCATGCAATATTGCATGGTCATGCAGCGTAGCCCACAAAACACCCCTTTTGTAAGACCTATTATTTACTACTGATAAGTCTTACGTGGACTATTTTTTTTTCTTTAATACATATAAAATTCGGCAGCGTTTCCTTTATTTCTCGTATGTTCCCAAGCATCATAAATAAACAGCGGATTCCAAACAATCATCTCAAACCAACCAGAGTACATATATATATATATATATATATCAACAAGAGATCTCCGATCTCATTCAAAATATTATCAGAGTACGTACTTTATACAAGTGTATACTAGACACTATCCTGACTGAGCACACTAAAATATTAACATATTATAATTACATAATGGAGCTCACTCCACCAAAATACAAGTATCATAGAATCCTCCATACTTAACCCGTAGAGGGTCCAGGGTGTTCCTGCGAATCTGAGAAAGAGGAGGGTGAGGATAACTTCCCAGTGAATGTGAATAAAACTTGTATATAAGGTATGCATGTAATTAGAATGCAAGCATACACATAATTCAATATATCAAGTAATATCAAACCAACATATGCAATGAGTTTATGAATGCACATGATGTTCACACCTTTTCTTCACACTTTTTCTTTCTCCACTCCTCTTGTTGTGTACTAACCCCTTCCGGTTAGGCCCTCGCAATATATAATATGCAATGTTTTATGTCATTCCGTTTCCATCTAACCCCGTAGGTTAGGCACCCCTCAAGTATTGTGCACTAACCCCTTCCGGTTAGGCCATCTCACTATGCAATGCAAGTAATTATGCACCGCTTATTCTTTCATCTAACCCCTTCCGGTTAGGTAATCTCTCACATATTGTACACTAACCCCTTCCGGTTAGGTCATCTCACCATGCAATGCAATGCTTTCATATTCATATCATGCTCAATCATAATATCATAATAACATCACATTTAATCAATACAAGATTTAAACTACACAAACATTGTACTCAATCCTCTCAATTTATGATTGAACCACACAAGTATTATGCTTAATCCTCTCAACCACTTCCACTTAGTTACACATCCCTTCATTGTACTAAGTTATCATTTCAAGCCTATGTGAATCTATTCAATGAATCTCTTAATGAATCTATTCATACACTATTGTGAATCTATTCACACATTATTGTGAATCTATTCACAATGCTATTCATGGGTCTTGTGAATCTATTCACACACTATTGTGAATCTATTCACAATGCTATTCATGAGTCTTGTGAATCTATTCACACACTATTGTGAATCTATTCACAATGCTATTCTTGGATCTGTGAATCTATTCACAAAATGTTGTGAATCGATTCACAGTACTATTCACGAGTTCAAAATGCTATTCACAGTGCAGAATCTATTCACAAAAATGTTGTGAATCGATTCACGATGCTATTCACGCGTTCAAAATGCTATTCACATGTCTGTGAATCTATTCACACATCTTGTGAATCGATTCACAGACATAAAAAATCAACATTTGATCATGCACCTCTTATCTTAAACTTCACTCATTCATCCATTCATTCATTCATCCATTCATCCATTCATTCATTCATTCATTCATTCATTTCATTGAATAACAAGTAGCAAATCCAATCATTCTCATACATCCATACCATTGAATACAAGTAATAATCCAAACATTCAAAAACAACCTTAACACATAGAAGTTCTTATCTTCAAGACTTAAACTTACACCCTAAATAACACCATACCATATCACAAATCAACCCACACTCACCTAGCAATGATTCAGGACAAGAACTAGGTTTGAGGTGATATCAAACCAACCAAAATCCTTATAAAGGCTTCCTCTTCAACTTCCTTCAAAACAACCAAATCATACAAGAACTTTAGTATTTGTGTTCTTGATTCTCAAAGATGAAAATGAGTTTTTCAAGAAACTAATACCATAGGATTGAAGAAGAGATCATAGTGATTAATAACCATCAAATAACCTAAGCCAAAGGATGAATAAAAATACTTACTTTGGACCTTGAAAGCTTGGAAAACTTTGGCTATGGATACTTTGATATTTTTAAGAAGATGACCATGTGAGCATATAACATGCACGGCTCCCACATGAAGAAAAAGGGGGGTGAAGTTGAATTGTCAACTTTGCCCTCCACTTGAATGAGAATTCACAAAATTGCCACTGAGGGTGTAAAATGACCAAAATACCCTTGGTGGTTTCTAAAAATTCACAATTTATCCCAATTCTAGAAAATTACACTAGGATTTCCATATGATTTAGTTAAGCTAGAAATAAATTGGAATCAAAATTTAGGGATGTTACACCTTTTACGGTCCCTTACACATCCAAGTCGTGCACCATTGCATGGTCGTGCAAATAAATAAATAATATTGAAAAAAAGAGGGGGGCTCATTTCCAGTTCCTTGTACAGCCTGGCCGTGCAATATTGCATGGTCGTTCAACATATTAAAAAAAAAGAAAACAATGTATTGCACAGCCAGGCCGTGCAATATTGCACGGCTGTGCGGCGCAACCAATGCACATTAAAACCCCAAATGTTAGGGTTTTTCCCCTACTCCCTCCCCATTTCTCCCTTCATGCCGTCTCTTGATGAGGCAGATATGGAGACAAAATTCTTCCTATGAGGGCAAGAGCGAAAAGACATTTCTTTGTTTAATAAAGGGGACAAGGCAACGAGGATCAAGATCCTTGTCGTCGTGAGTACTCACTAAATAAATATAAAAATTACCCTTAATTTAAAAATATAAATATGTAATATATATATGTACATATTAATAATTTTAAGTTTCTAAGTATATAAGCAATTGTAAAATATTCCCTAAAAAAAAGCAATAGTAAAATATGTGTACAATATAAGTTATATTTGATGTTTAAAAACACCAAAATATATAATATAATACATTTGGATACCACGAGGGGTGACTGAGTTGACACACTTATTTTTCACAATATGCATATATTTATAATTTAAAATTATTTAATTAAATAAATATGTTGCTACATAGAAAATTCACCATTATCTTAGGAACAAAAATCACGATATTTTTCCAACTAAAACATTCCTTTAGACTCATATTTTGTTAAATGTAGAGTTGGATTACATGCACTACACATAAAAATATTTTATTAATGAAAAGACAGTGTTAGTAGTACCCATTAGCTCGGTAGCCCTTGCGAAAACTCTTGCCTCTCTGATCTGCTGGAGCTTTTATAGTGCTACTTACAAGAGAAGACAGTGATTTTGATTTGAGTTTCGTTAAAATTTCCAAGAAAGTGAAGAAATTTTGGCTACTTGATAAGATAGGAATGACATTTCATTGACAATGAATAAGCAACAAGCAGATCCTTTGTGGGCTAAATACAGAAGAGAAAGGCATATCCTTTTGGCTGCTGGATTTATTAGCTCCTAAATTGCTTCTTTAACAAATAGAAAATATTACAAAATGAGATAAGTGCTAAAATATGAGACAGTCATTCATTAAATTAAAAAATATAAAGCTCAAAAGTTAAATCAAAAGATCACATATGAGCTCCCCACCACCTTATAAATGAAAAATATTAAATATATAGAAGAATTTAATTTTAAATGATATTCAGTATACAATTTTTTATTAAATCAAAAGATCACATATCACCTCGCGACTATCTTATAAATAAACTTAAGAAAATGAAACCCATAATCTTGCATATTCTGATAATATTACATTTAGCTAATGAAAATATAATTACATTAAAAATTGATTGTGTGCTAAAATAAAGTTTTACAATAAAAATAAGGTATATGAGAAAGAATAAATAAATAAACATAAAATATCAACTTAAAGTTTCATTATTTGAAGTGTAAAGTAAAAATGAAAATAATACATGTAATAGAAAAATACAACAAGCATAAAGAAAATAAAAAAATTAAAATACTCGTAAAATTTATGGGAGGAAAGTCTAGTTAATTAATAATTAAAGACTAAAATCAACATTAAACAAGACTTTATAGAAGAAAAGTGCATTTTACCCTAATTTAATTTTAGGGTAAAATACATTTACCTTCATGTAGTATAGCACTTTAACAACTTACCCCCTAAACTTTATTTTGTGCCATTTAACCCCCCTGAATTCTAATTTTGAATGAAAATGTTATCTTTTCAGTTAACTCAGATGGAGGTTGGCCTTTATCTATTTGTTAGTGAGAAATCTGTGATTTTACTGCTTATTTTCCATTGATATAGTCAGAAACGATTGGGTAATAGAGATCGTAGAATAAGGGGATTGGTCGGGACGATCGGGTAGTGGAGATCATAGGATAAGGGATCAGTAAGAAACGATTAGATGGTTTATAATCAAGAGAAAATGGAATGATCGATTGGTTGATGGAGATCAAGGAAATGAGTGATTAGATCGGTCATGTCTAATCGATTAGTTGTGGTATTCAAAAGAAGTATAGTCGAATTGGTCAATCAAATCGATTAGTTGTGGTTTCAGGGGAAAAGAGTCTTATCAGTCAGTATCGATCAATTAGTTGATGAGAAAAATGTAGTAATCAGTCAAATATAATTGATTGAGGGTTAGATGGTAATCGATAAATATAGACTCAGTCGATTTGGTTGATAGGAAATGTGGGTTACTCTCCGTCTAAGTTAACTAAAAAGTTAACATTCAAAACAAAGTTTATGGGAGTTAAGTGAATCAAAATAAAGTTTAAGGGGCAAGTTGTTAAGTGATATATTATAAGGAGGTAAAATGTATTTTTAATAATAACTTCTAAGTTTGTGGGTTGTGGGTCAGAGACAATTGGTGTGATCCGAATTTGACCCGGTTCGTACCCAATAAAAACCTTTGTTTGTCTCATAGCACCTCTCCGTTCCGTTGTCTCACTCAGTTCTCACACTGTGCAAATGCTTCAATGGTGGAGCTGCACAAATCCAACGCCATAGCAATTTCGCCATGCCTCAACCTCACTCCTTCTTCTTACAATGCATAATCCGAAGCCAGCAGTGTCTTTTCTCATAGGATGTGTCACACTCCGCAGTCACCATTGTTTCCCTTCAAGGTCACTCGCCAAGTTTCAACCTTGGTTTTCTTCTATATGTAATGGCAACTTCTTCATACCCAGGCGTGTGTTCTCTCGCTACGCCCTGGAGCAGTTCTCAGACGATGAGTATGAGTGTGATTTCGAGAACCAGCAGGTTTGGTTTTGGCTCTGATTTTTCTTTTTTTGTTGTAATTTTTGAATATATTTATTTACTGGGTTTTACTGAAAATGAATTTTTATGTTTTTTAATTAGGTATTTTAAGTGGGGTTTGTGATTTTTATCCTATATATATATATATATAAATATATATGGTTTTTAATTGCTTGAATTAAACTGAAATCTAATTGAATATAATTCAGTTAATTACTGAAATTTTATTGGCAACGCAACAAGTTATGGATTATATTTTCTGCAATTGCGATTCTGTAAAATTTTTTTTTTTTCTTAGTGCCTATTTCCAATTTATGGGTTATCATGAATGTTTGACTTTTGAGATTGTTTGAATCAAATATGGAGTTAGATTTATTCTATCAATCTATTATGGAGTTAGTAGCTTCTGAAAACCATGATCAGCCTTGTCACAAGGGCCACTATTTGTGATTTCAGTAGTTCTAAGAAAATGTAATGGTTATAGGCATCATCTACGGTGGCCAATGTGGACGAGTGGAAATGGAAACTCAGCCTACTGTTACGCAATGAAAAGGACCAGGAGATTGTATCTAGAGACAGGAAAGATAGGAGAGACTATGAACAGATATCTAACCTTGCCAAAAGAATGGGACTTTACAGGTAAAAAGATACATATTTACATATGCCATATGGAATAAGAAACAAAATAGACTCATTGCTTGAAGATATCTTCACTTTGATTGGCTTTTATTCATTACTTCGAACATGCAAATGAAGCTTCATCCATTGTTTTTAATCATTGATTGATATCTCATTTATCATACTGTACAGTGAGTTGTTTGGAAAAGTGGTTGTTGCAAGCAAGGTGCCTCTTCCTAACTACCGGCCAGATTTGGATGACAAACGTCCACAAAGAGAGGTAATAACTTGAGGTGGCTTCAGTGAGGTGGGCACTTCAACTTATACTAAGATTGATATCAACCTAGAAAACTAATCCTCCTATGTTCCATCATCACAGGTGGTGATTCCACTAAGCTTGCAAAGAAGGGTTGAGGGTTTCTTGCAGGAATACCTTGATAGACTTCAGTTAAATTCTGAAAAGATAACTGACAATCTGGATGATGCGAAGTCCATCAATCAAGTTAAAGATGTAGATATGGATCAAAATGCTGATTCTTTTGTGGATGGATCTGTTATGGAAAAGGTTCTCCAGAAGAGGAGTTTGAGGATGCGTAATATGCAAAGAGCTTGGCAGGTTTTGTTTGTTTTTGTTTGATTTCTTGATTTTGTTGTTGGATATAGCATTTGGTATCACATACTTGAATTAGTAAGTAACAATCAAGAGAGTATGATTGCTGTGCTTATTCTTGTACATTTGTTAATTTTCTTTTCCTTTCCAACTTCATGTCTGAGTTATTAATTAGATTGGTTAGTTATTCTAAGTTAAATGAAAATATAATTTTTCCCATCGTTAAAGATTATATCTTACTTTCTATATTAAAGAAAAAACAGAAAGATTATATCTCACATTCTCACTTGAAGCTTAAATCCTACAATAAGAAGCCTTGGTTCGAATTTTTTTTGGTTGGCCACAGTTATGTTCCCTATTGTCCAGTCCCTTTTGTATCCTAAAAGCAGATAGTTCATAAAGGGTGGTGTACAGATGCACACACACACACACACACACACACACACACAAACACACTCGCACAGTGTCAAGGTACATGACAAAAGCTTGTATGCCTAGCAACTCTCATTCTAGGTATATGAGTATGGTTGACTTGGTTTCTGTATGCTCCATTGTGTCTGTTTTATGTACGTCTTAGACTCTAAGTCTGTCTCTGGGTTTTTTACCAACTAACAGCCAGGGGTGAATTGATATTCTTGGATGATTTTTAAATAATATTAAATAACTATTTTACTGGGGAAGCTTCCCTTATAATTATATGAAGTAGAAAGTACTTGAAATAATTTGCACATTTTCTGGCCTCAAAATTTATATATATTGTATTTTTTATTTATAGGAATCACCTGAAGGCAAGAAGATGCTGGAATTCCGGAAGTCTCTGCCATCATTCAAGGAGAAGGAAGGTTTACTTCAAGCTATAGCACGGAATCAGGTATGTTTGCCAATTGTATTTCATTAGATGTCCGCCAGGTTGGCTATCAGTAAGTGTTTAGTAGTTTGTTACATGCATTAATGGATGTTTTTATATTCTATGTCGAATGACTACAGTGGAAAGCTAGCACATCTGAGAAGATAGCAGTTTTGCTTAAAATGGTCATTACTATAAATAAATTATTTACTCTTACTACTTAACGTTTAAGTATTTGGACTCTATCTCTAATCCCACTAGGATTTAGAACTTTGCTATAAATACTAAACAAACAAGAATGGAATATCAAAATGGGACTTGATTTGATTTAAATGTTGTAAAACCTAAGACCAATTACAATTCATGGCCAATGTCTACCTCACTACCCCTGCAACTGAAAAATAGGGCAAATTAAGCTGAACTGAACTGATCCAACAGTTAGAATGAAGTAATAGGTCCTTGAAATCATCACTATAGCTTATGGAAAAATTGCAATGAAATGCCATATCAAAATTAGACCATATTTTCAAGTGTTTGGTTGCTATTTGAGCTTGTACTTAACTCTAATTTTTCACCATGATAAGAAACTTTGTGATGAGCAGCAGATTGCTTTTTAACAGTTTCACCTCCTTCTTTATAATGATGTAATTTTAAATCTTACCTTCAGTTAATGAACTTCTAAGTTGTAACTCCCCTAAATGAAAACTTGCTAGTGATCTTTGGGTCTAATGTGCTATCACTATGTATGTGGCTTTCCAATTGGAATGAACTGAATGTCTTGAACTCGGTTGGGGTTATGTAATTAATAACTTATCTTAGTGAATAATTATCATGGTAGGTGATAGTAATATCTGGAGAGACTGGCTGTGGTAAAACCACGCAACTTCCTCAATATGTATTAGAGTCAGAGATAGAGTCTGGTCGTGGAGCATTTTGCAGCATTATTTGCACACAGCCTCGAAGGATATCTGCTATGGCAGTGGCTGAGAGAGTGTCAGCAGAGAGAGGAGAGCCTCTCGGTGAAACAGTAAGCCATGCTTTTCTGGAAATGGACCAAAACACAAATGCATGTAATTGTGCAGGAAACATAAATACGAACATTATTATTCATGAAGAAAATAATAGATTCATAAACTATTTTTTCTTTCGAAAGAGATTTTAAAATTGGGAATATCTTTGTTCTTGCTGCTATACCACAACAGAGGTTTTTTGATAGGTTGGTTTCAAAGTTCGATTAGAAGGAATGAAAGGGAAAAACACCCATCTGCTATTTTGTACGAGTGGTATATTACTTCGAAGATTGCTGAGTGATCGAAACCTGAATGGTATAACCCATGTTTTTGTTGATGAAATTCACGAGCGAGGCATGAATGAAGGTAGATTCCCTGCTAACATCTGTTTAATCATTATATTATTGCTAAAGAAGTAAACAAGTAGACTTATGCTTTCCTCTGTTTGGTTTTTGTTCTTCTCAGACTTCTTATTGATTGTGTTAAAGGATCTTCTTCCACGTCGTCGGGATTTAAGATTGGTTTTAATGAGTGCCACCTTGAATGCTGAGCTATTTTCTAATTATTATGGAGGTGCACCAACGTTTCATATTCCAGTAAGCTGGTCCTTGAGTTTTTAGTTGAGCATTTATTTGTTTTGATAATTAAACTCTCAATTATACTGGATGTTTAAATGCTGTAATTGGCTTGTTGGATGTGTAAATGCAATTAGATGTTCGTTAGTAATGAAATTCAAATTATTTAGGGCGTGCCATCTGAAATTGTTGTATGTTTGTGTGGGTAGTTGGGCGGGAAGGTGGGTGAGTGATTGGGTGGTTGGATGTGTACATGCAATTATATGTCCAAATTTGTACTTGATCTGTAATGCATTTTAGACATTTTCTAAGCTGTATATAGTTGTTTCTATATTCTATTCTTAATGGACATAGGGCTTAGTGTGTGTTTGGGTCAGCTTTCTAAGGCTCCAAAACAGTTAATATTTGGAGGAAAAAATTGTTTGGGAAACTTTAGAAATTACCTTTCCATAGAATCCAAAGCCCACAAAATCACTTTTTCATGTTTGTGAAACTTAGCATTTTTGGATAACATTCCCAAACATAGATTGATTTTTGCATGGATTCATTCAAAGATGATTTTCTTAAAATCAGAAATCTCACACCAATCCCCAGACACACTGCATAGCGTACCGATGGAATTTTTCTACCTGAAAAGTTGTAAAATGTGATTAGTTGATATTTTGTATTATGCCTTTTGGTTTAATGATAATTTTATGATGATAAGTATATAAAATTCTATTGGTGGTATCTGTCGAAGTTTGTTAGGATAAGGTTGTTAGGGTAGCTTTGTTAGGATAGTTGGAATAAAATCTGAATCATTTGATTCAAATAGGAAATGTTTTTCAGTTTGTTATCCTTTATTTTTCTCCTTTGTATTTTCCTAATTTGTAGCAGATTGGTTAGTTCTCTCAACCAACTCTGACTATAAATTCTAGCAATGTATGACTGACCTCTCGTGCCTTGAGGGCGCTTTTTCCTCACAGCTGTGGTATAGTTTATTAGATTGTTGAAATGAATTCTCCCTATCTCTTTTTTTCTCTCCTCCTTTCTAATACAACCATATGACTAAATCTGTTCCTGTAAACTGCTTTGCTTGTGTTTCAAGTGTTCACTCATGGTCAGAGAAGTGTTTTGAGTGCATTTGTTTATTGTCCAGGGTTTCACCTATCCTGTGAGAGCTCACTTTTTAGAAGATGTTTTGGAAATGACCGGATATAAGTTGACTTCCTTCAACCAAATTGATGATTATGGTCAAGATAAAATGTGGAAAACACAAAAGCAGCTAGCACCACGGAAAAGGAAAAATCAGATCACTGCTCTTGTTGAGGTATGAAGTTACCTTAAGTATTTAGCCTTAATATAAATGTATAAGTTTAAATGATGTTAAAGCATATCTCTTTCTTCCCCAGTCTCAGTGTGTGTTTGTGTATTCTTATATCTGTTTAGTCTGAAAATGTATGGAAAAAACTATTAAATATTGAAAATGCTGCACAAGCTCCAAAGATGCTTTGATCTATATATTTTGTTGATTAAATTTAAAAGGTTTTGGGTAGCAGTAAGGAGGGCAAGGTTTTGTGGAGAATGGAAATGTGTTGTTAATGTTGTTTTTTTGGTGCATTTGGTGGGAGTTGGAGTGTAATGATTGGATCTATAAGGAGAAGTTTCTTTCTTTACAATAGCTCTGTTTACTTGGCTTCACTTTGATGCTCAGTCCATGGATAGTTATAGGTGATTTCCCTAGTCAGACATGCAGAGTAGCATAGGGAATGGATATTGATGTACTCATTTAGCTGTCGTGTTTTGCTCACTCTCTTTCTTTCTCAATAATAGGTTTTTTTATTTCATTAAAAAATATTGCTGTTGGAACTTAAATCAACTGCATAAGGAAGGTTAATTGACTTTTACTTTTGACTAATGAGAGTGATAACAAAATCACATTATTCGCTTCATTATGGTTGGGTTTCTTCATCCATATTTTGGTGTGTTGAGCCAAAGGTTGGTAAGGAGATGATAAAAATGGAATAAAGATTAAAGAAGGAAGGAAGAAAGAAAGAAAGAAGTTTGTCTTTCACATCTCATCAATACTTTGGTGTAAAGCACATGGTCTTTTTAAGGGGGTTTCCCTAACAGATATGTTGAGGGATTGGGCAGCTCTGCTCCATTGATGTTTTCTTTTAACTTTGTGATTTTGTGTTTTGCTCTTACGTTAAGGAGGATTCCTTATCCTCTAAACTCATTTTAATTTCTTCTCTTCGTCTTAATGAATTTCTCCTTTTATAAAAAAAAATCACTTGATTTTGTCCTCTCCTCTAATTTCTTTTACATTTTTCTTATATATTTTTGTTTGGTATATTGGCTCGTTTCCATTTATCAACTATAGCATATTTTGGTGCCAAACAAATTGTTTATTGATAGGTATCTGATCTGAAAGACCTCTTGTATTATTAAATCACTCACTGTTTACCTCTCCCGAGCCTAATATCAGTATGATATCAGTCTCTATATAGGATAATCACTCAGGATAAAGGGAGATAACAACAGAAATTACAGATCATAAAGAAATAAAATGACTGGATAGCACAGACTCTTTGAGGGGTCTGTTCCTCCTTTAGCTCTCTCAATCCTTGCCTACCTCACCTATCCTCCCCTCCTTGCTTATATTCTCTCTCTTCTCAACCGAATTCCCCTCTGCCTCTAGGCAGCTCAGCATTCCGTTACACTTGATAACTGCATGAACATTCCCCATATTTCCCCCTTTGTCCTCTCTGTCCACATGGAATAATTTGTTTCTCCTCCCATTTCTTCTAGTATACACCTTAGTGATAGGGGGTCTATCAATACTCCCCCCCCAAAAGCTTCACCTTGTCCTCAAGGTGGAAAGTTGGAAAATGCTCCTTAATGTTTGCAAAGGATTCTCAGGAGTTCTCGAAAGTTGGTAGGTCCTGCCATTGAATCAAAACCTCCACAGAACCATCTGCTACTGTTCTCAGACGGAGTACGTCAGCTGGTTGCACCTGTAATTCGCCCTCTTCTGACAGCAAGGATGGTAAGGCAGCTGGTAGTATCAGCAACTAATTTTTTAACAAGGATACGTGAAAAAGTGGGTGTATGCAGGTTTATATGGTTGGAGCTTCAAATAAACAAAATCTCCTGGTTGGAATATCACATCTCTCCTTTTCTTATCAGCCTGACCCTTCATTTTGTTTTGAGCCTGCACCAAATTCTCCTTAAGTTCATCTAGTATAGCATCTCGTTCATCCAGTATCTGCTGCACTTCCTCAACTGTTGAAGGATCCCCTGACCCCCTGAGTAAAGTGGGTGGATCTCTGCCATATAAAGCTTTAAAAGGTGACGTTTTGGTGGAGCTATTATAATTGGTATTAAACCAATATTCAGCCCAACTCAACCATTGAGGCCACTGTGGTACTTATGAAACACCTTAAGTAAGTTTCAAGACAGCAATTAACCACTTCCGTTTGGCCATCGGACTGTGGGTGATAGGCTGAACTCATTTTAAGGTGAGACCCTGACCTCTTGAATAATTCTGCCCAGAAATGACTGATGAATACTCGGTCACGGTCAGTGATGATTGAAGAAGGAAAACCATGGAAGCGCACTAAGCGCACTATGTCCTTGATGAATATTTCGGCCACCTCTTTTGCTGAAAAAGGGTGACATAGTGGAAGAAAATGGGCATATTTCGGAAGACGATCCACTACGACCAGTATGGTGTCAACCCCTTTTGTCTTAGGTAAACCACATACAAAGTCCATAGAGATATCTTGCCAAACCTTTGTAGGGATGGGCAAGGGTTGTAGCAGACCTGCTGGAGAAAGGGTCTGGTACTTGTTCCTCTGACATGTGTCACAGGAGGAGACAAAGTCCTTGATATCCCTCTTCATGCCATCCCAAAATAGGAAACCTGAAATCCTCTTGTAGGTTCAAAAGAAACCCGAGTGCCCTCCATAGGAGAGGAATGAAACTATTTGAGAATGGTAGGTATCTTGATGGAGGACCTAGGAAGAACCAACCACCCTTTATACAGAAGCTGTCCCCCCTTCTTTTCATACCCTGGATGAGAATCCTTGTTGACCAGTAGGTCCTGGAAAATGCTTCTGAGTTTAGGGTCTGTTTGTACCTCCTACCAAGGTTTCAGGTTCTGTTAAGTATGCAGTGGTTATGGCAGACAAGTCCATTTTCCGAGATAGAGCATCAACAGCTCTGTTTTTGCTTCCCGGCTTGTATTGTATTTCGAAATCAAACCCCAATAATTTAGAGGTCCATTTTTTTTGCTCTTCTCCCATTAAGCGCTGATCAGTGAGATATTTGAGGCTCTTTTGATCGGTCTTGATGATAAAATGGTGCCCCATCAAATTGTGACGCCACTTTTGAATGGCAAACCCGATGGCCATCAATTCCTTTTCATAAACTGACTTGTTCTGGGCTCTTTCTGACCAGCCTTGACTGAGGAAAGCTACTGGCCTACCCTGCTGCATCAAAACTGCTCCTAGCCCCTTCCCGGATGCATCAACCTCAATAGTGAATGGCTGCTCAAAGTCTGGAATAGCCAATACCGGTAGGGTGGTCATTGCTGACTTGAGGGAATCAAAAGCTTGTTGAGCTTCTAAAACCCACTCAAACCCTCCTTTCTTAAGCTGCTGTGTTAAGGGTCGTGCAATTTTCCCATAGTCCTTCACAAATTTCCTATAATAGCCCGTAAACCCCAAGAAACCCCTCAAACTTTTTACATCTGTGGGAGTGGGCCATTTGATCATATCTGCAATCTTCTTGGGATCAGCTGCTACCCCTTCGGCTGAGATTATATGACCCAAGTATTCCGGTTGTGTTTGGCCAAAGCTACACTTTTTCTTGTTTGCAAACAAACAGTGCTCTTGTAATGCTTGTAACACTAATCTCTAATGTTCTGTGTGTGCCCTTGTGTCTTTGTTGTAAATCAGGATATCATAAAAAAAAAACAATACAAACTTCTGCAAAAAAGGTTTGAATACCTCATTCATGAGGGATTGAAAGGTCGATGGTGCGTTAGACAACCCAAAGCCCAAAGGGCATCACTAGGAACTCATAATGGCCCTCATGAGTCCTAAAGGGAGTCTTGGGGATGTCCTCTTCTCGTACCCTTATCTGGTGGTATCCAGACTTGAGGTCCAACTTGGAGAAAATTGCTGCCCCAGTTAGTTCATCCAGTAACTCATCAATGACTGGTATAGGGAACTTCTCCGGTAGAGTCACTCTGTTTAATTCTCTATAATCCACACAAAAGCACCACCCACTATCTTTCTTTCGAACTGGTATGATAGGACTTGAAAATGGGCTGGTGCTAGGTTGGATTACCCCAGTTGAAAGCATCTCTCCAACAATTTTTTCAATTTTATTCTTTTGGTAGTGGGGATACGATACCTATAGGGTCGAATATTGGGAATATTAGCTCCCTCCTTGAGCACAATGGCGTGATCATGCCTTCTTTTAGGCGACAACCCCTGCGGCTCTTGAAAAAGGCCTTCAAACTCATCCAACACTGCTTCCAGCCCTGGCTAAGGAGGCTTGCTGGGTTGCTGGCCTGTAGCCATTGCCCTGTACTCAACATAAAAGCCTTGTCCCTCGTCCTTCAAAGCCTTACACATGGCTTTCAAGGATGTTGAGGTCTTGGATAAGGCTGGTTCCCCCTTTAAAGTTGTAGTTCTCCCTTCGATCTTCATCCTTAGTGTTTGATCCTTGAAATTGGTTGTAATATCTCCCAGTCCTTCAAGCCAATCCAGCCCCAAAACCACATCCGCACCCCCCAATTCAAATAGGAAGAAGTCCTGGATTATGCTGATCCTTTGGACTTGTATTAATACTCCCTTACACACCCCACTGCTTTGAATCTTATGTCCATCCCCAACTTCCACCAAATACTCTGGTGTTTCAGAAGTGGGTAGTTTCAGCTCTTTGCCCATCCTCTTAGCTATGAAATTGTTAGACGCCCCACAGTCAATGAGCACAATCACCCTTCTGCCATTAATCTCTCTCCACAGTTTAAGTGATCTTTTGGAAGTGGTTCCCATCATGCTGTGCATAGACAGCTACAGGGCCTTTTCTTCCTCTTCCAAATAATCAGCCGATCCTTCCTCCTATTCCTCCTTAGAATGCACAAGCATAAAATGAAATTGCTCATTTTTACATACATGCTCAGGACTGAATTTTTCGTCACACCTAAAACATAGTCCTTTTTGCATCTTCTCTTGCCACTCCGCATCAGACAATGTTTTCGATCCTCCCCTCCTGGAGTTGCTGGCTCCCTCCCCCCAACGGTTCTCTGTTGTGGTTCTCCCAGAGTAAATGGGCTTGGTTGTAACCATAGAGCCCATTGTTCCCGCTCTCCCTGTTTCACGAGTAAAACTGGGTACAGGTCCCAATCCTGTAGAAACTGTTCTGGGTGTTGGGTATACTCTAGGAACTCCTCTTTGGGCTTGGCTCATGTTTACTTTCCTTAGAGCCCAATTTTTCTCTTCAATTAACAGGGCTTGGTCCATCACCTCAGGGAGTGTCTCTAACCGATGGAGCTTCACCTCAGCCCTAATATCTTCACGTAACCCATTTAGAAAAATGCCCCTCAAGAATTCCTCATTTACATGCCCAAGAGGTCCAGAGATCCTCTCGAATTGTTCCCGATACCTCGCCACCGTATTCAGCTGCTGTAAGCTCAACAGTGACTCGTAGGGATTCTGGGCTAAAGCGGGTTGGAAACGCCTCACTACTGCTATCCTAAATAGCTCCCAATTTGCGCCTGGAGTCCTTACTTCCCATCACTGAAACCAGTTCAGAGCCTTATCCTCCAGCACGACCATCACGACCTGAAGCTTCTCCTCATTACCAATGGAATTTACTTGGAAGTACTTGTCAACTCGATGTACCCACCCGAAAGCATTATCTCCATTGAATATTGGTAATTCCATTCTCCTCCATCAATCACTGACGGAGAGAGTCTGGCTGTTTCTGGTCAGGGATACACCAGTATCGCCTTCCTCTTCTCCTCCCTCACCTCCGGCTGCTTGTCTCCCTGTAGTTGTGTTTCTTCCCCCCTCTAGATAACTCAGGAGCCTTGCTTGGATGTCCTCGCTGCATTTCTGACGGGTTTCTTGCGCTTCCCTCTCTGCTTGGGCCTCCATTCTCCACTGTTCAAACTCCCTGTGCAACTCACCTAACTGACCACCCATCTCTGCAACTCTTCCTTCCATCCTCCTCGTGCTCACCATCCACAGCTCCTAGATCGGGAGCTCTGATACCAAATTGATAGGTATCTGATCTGAAAGACCTCTTGTATTATTAAATCACTCACTGTTTACCTCTCTCGAGCCTAATATCAGTATGATATCAGTCTCTATACAGGATAATCACTAATGATAAAGGTAGATAACAACAGGAATTACAGAACATAAAGAAATAAAATGATTGGATAGCACAGACTCTTCGAGGGGCCTGTTCCTCCTTTAGCTCTCTCAATCCTTGCCTACTTCACCTCTCCTCCCCTCCTTGCTTATATTCTCTCTCTTCTCAACCATAGTAGTCAATAGCGCGCGATAGCGGCGGAGCATGGTATAGCGCCACCCACCCACAACATAGCTCTTGTAGCGGAGCGTTTTTGTGTCGCGGCCATCGTGGCCGACAATAGCAGCCATTTCCCATCCAGTTTGCGGCGATAGCGGCCGCTACGGCAAAACACAGCTCCATGTGTCGTTTCATGTGTTTTGTTTCATGGATTTAGGGTCGTGTTGTCACGCGAATAGGTTTAGAACTTTAGAGAGCACTCAGAGCAGCCTCCCTTAGCGTTAACTTCTGTGAAGACCCTTGCTCAGTATTTCTTCCACCATTTCCAGCGACCTCCTCTGTTTTGGAAGCACCTTTTCTCTGTTTTAAGCTTTAACCCATTTCTGTTTTGGCAGCACCTCCTCCCCTGTATTTTGAATCTTTGAATTTGAATGTTTAGTTACTTTAAGCCTTAGAGGCATAACTTATATTTGGAGCTGTGTTTTCTTATTCTTCTTTTAAATCTTATGCTCCTTGATGACTTTTGTGGTTATTGACTTGTTAATTATGCCTTATGTTCATGGTGATTGTGTGTCTAGAGTCTAGAATTATGGCTTTTGATTATTAATGATGAATATGTTTTTTAATTTTGACTAATTTTCTATTTTGAAGCATTTATAGATGTATAGTATAATTGCATATGTTTTTTTCCTTTTTTTTCGGTGTAGCGGCCATCCCGCTATCCACTATCCCGTTATAGCGTTTTTGGGGTCGGCCCCTACGCGCCGCTATCTGGGATTGACTACTATGTTCTCAACCGAATTCCCCTCTGCCTCTAGCCAGCTCAGCATTCTGTTACACTTGGCAAGAGCATGAACATTCCCAATATTTCCCCCTTTGTCCTCTCTGTCCACATGGAATAATTCTCTGTTTCTCCTCCCATTTCTTCTAGTATACACCTTAGTGATTGGGGGTCTATCATTTATCCTCTCAATTTTGGCTACCAATATTATCCCTCAGAACAGTGACAGCTATAAAGTGTTCTTATTGTTTAATTACATGTAAGTTTAACTTCTTATGTGGCCCAAAAGAATTTAGATTCCCTTGTTTGACCTGAGTTCATCTATCAAACGAATGCTGATGCCTTGATGTTGTGCCTTGCTGCATGCTTATTCTTAGCTGTTTGTAACTAGGGATGTTACATATCTTAACCTTCGTAGTACATGGTGTGCCTTGTCTGCAATCCCCTTTTTTATCTCTAACATCAGATGGAGTGTCTAAATATGCCAAGGAAAAACTAATTGTGAATTCAATTAAAGTGCATTTTGTTGGAAAAATGAATTTGTTACCTTCATACTGTTGAACAGGATGCTCTTTCTAAATCGAGCTTTGAGAACTATAGCTCCAGGGCTCGTGATTCACTAGCATCTTGGGCACCTGACTGCATAGGATTTAATCTCATTGAGGCTGTTCTCTGCCATATATGTCGGAAGGAACGACCTGGTGCTGTCTTAGTATTTATGACTGGGTGGGAGGATATAAGCTGTCTAAGAGATCAGCTTAAAGCGCATCCTCTCTTAGGAGATCCCAATAGGGTTCTGCTTCTAACATGTCATGGTTCAATGGCAACTTCTGAACAGGTTGATTATTTCCCTTGTTGATTCTTTTGGGTGTGTCATTGCTTTGCATGTACTCCTAAACCTTTTTGTTTCTCCTTCATGTCATTTTTTTTTCTGATAAAACTGTCGCATCTTTTCGTTGGCAACAAATGGAAATAAGTCATTTGTTTTCATGTCATTTAGTTCGCTGAATTTGAATTATATAAAATAATAGATTTGATTTAAAATGCTTTTTGGACATGGAACAATAAATAATCTGTTGGTGGAGTTGGTTTAAGTGACACTTGTTATAACCGTTTTTCTTTCTTTGAAGGTAATAATTTATTCATTGCTATAAGTTTCCTTTCTTTTTTGGAATTCTCCATAGAAAACCAAGGGTTCCATTCATTGTGTTCTTTTCTAATCTGCACAGTAAATGTATGAGAATTATCATATAAAATGAAGGACCTTGAAATTGTGAGAGGAAAAATAAAAGTAAACACTAGAGAGATCTGAATTGCTTGAATTTAGCTGTAATGCAAGTATTTATGGCCTATGTCTTTATGTTTCTGAGATGTTATTTTGTGTTTCATAATTTTAACAGATAATGGGATGCAGCTGGATTTTGGTGGTATCCCGTTGTCATTTTTTTTGGATGGGAAAATAAATTTTATTAGAGAAAAGAGAAAGTACAATTAGGGGGAGGATGAGGTAAAGAGAAAACAGCAAAGAGAAAAGAGAAAGCATCTCATTATCATTTTGTATCTTGACATATAATAGACATATCAGAAGATTAGAAATGCTGGGTTCAAAAACAAGTCTTGCTCTAGATTTTTGAGGATACCTTAACCTCTGTCATTGTTCATTCTCTTGCTCTCTTATTTGTAGAAATATCTCTTTTCATATATATATATATATATATATTTTGGAAAAAAGTAGTTGATGGTAGACAATACCACATTGGGATTTTTACTCTTTTCTAATACTGGGTTCTATAATGATTGTAGGACATTATTTTCATGTTCTACTTCTAAAAGCATATTACTGATAATTGATTATCTCTTTTTCGCGTTATTTAGTCTATCTTAATGTATTTAGATGAATTAATTTATTCTTTTGTTTTATATTATTGTAGAAACTCATATTTGAGAAACCACCTCCAAATGTAAGGAAAGTAATACTTGCTACAAATATGGCTGAGGCAAGTATTACAATCAATGACGTAGTTTTTGTAATTGACTGTGGAAAAGCAAAAGAGACCACTTATGATGCTTTGAATAACACACCATGTCTACTACCTTCTTGGATATCACAAGCATCTGCTCGGCAGGCAAGTATCCATGATTCCCAAGCTTCCTTCACTATATTGGCTTTAACTTTTGTAATGTTTGCATGGCTACTGATGATCGACCCCTCTTGAATATACAAAAAATAAAGGTGCCCTTTGCATACCTCATATTTTTCTTTCCTTCTGATAAATATAGATAGTTTGTTGAAGTAAAAAACAATATAGCCTTTGGATGCATCTTTATCTTCTACAATTCTTTTGGTTTAGACACTGGGTGATTGCTTTTGAGACATGCCATACTGTTTTCTTTACTTGATTGATATATATTAAACCTGTGCATGTGGATATCTTTGTGCATGACTTTGTGGTTGTATTTGCTTTCTTATTGTCTTATCTGGGAATCCATAGGCACATATGGATTTGTTTACTTAAAAATGGAGTTATGGAAGGGAGACCTTCTACCCTGAAACTGAAAATGCTGTCAAAGAATTTATTTATGGCTCTGTTTCTTTCTCTTTTCCTTTGTTTGAATGAGTAGAAAACTAGGAAAGTAAAATGTAGGTTGAAAAGTATGTGGGCCATCACCAAAAATTTCTCTCTCCACATTTGGTGAGAAAATGGATAAAACTTTCAAATTTATTTATTTCCATTATTGCTCTCCCTCTACTAAAATCAATTTTGAGGGAACAACTGTGATTTCACAATATGAAGTTTCTTTCTCTCACTTTTCTATGCAACCAAACGAGAGAAAACAATTATCTCCTCTATTTTCTTTACTCTCCTTTTCTCTTCATCCAAACAAAATAAGAGAGAACATAACTGCAGGGTTATCTTTGGTGCTATTTTTAACAATCCATGTAGCTATTTTCTAAGCAACTTGAATTGGCTTAATCACATTCCCTGAAATATCCTTAACCGCAAGTAGCTAGTAGTGTGCTTCTTAAGCCTTATATACCCTGTTGTGCTCACTTGTCCCTCTGATGTGGTACTTGGGTTGTAATAAACAAATTGTTGCTTGCTTAAAGGCTCCATAAGGTAATTTATCTTTTGATGTGTGAGTTATGTGCTTTACAACTTCTGGGATTGGTACTCTTTTCTTTTTAAATTATACAGTAGCATGGAACATTTGGAATAGGCCGTTTGATTTTGGTCAGCGTTGGGTCTTGTTGAGATTCAATGAATGCAGAATGCATTGAGTGCTTCATTGCCTCAGTGCTATCTGCTAGGTGTAGATATTCTCATTGTCTCCTACTTTAGATATCCACTAGCTTAGTATATATTATCTCAACTTGTATACGTTATCTTATGATGATTATGTCTTGTATAAGTAGGCTATATAATCAGACTCTCTAAGAGTCATTGTATAACTTGAATATAGAGAAGTAACATTCAAATTCTCACATCTCAATTCTGTCTTTCAACTTGGTATCAGAGCTCACTGTCCGTGGGCCTGATTTCCTTCAAAATATCACTGTCCGAGCTACTGTGGAGGCTACCCAGTAGCCTTTCCGACCACCACCGGACCTCAAACTCCGGCCACAGCTTCAGAGAGTGCCGACGAGCTGTCCGCCGTCGACCAGCTCTCAGCCCAGGTCCCCACGCGCCGCCACAATACTCTGCAGCAGCCTGCGCGTGAAGTCCACGCGCCGCCCTACCGGTCTCCAATATTCTCACCGCCGGTCCCAGTCTACAGATCGGCGGTTTTCTCCTACATCCGGCCAATTCCTGTCCGCGCGTGAGCCCACGCGCCGCTGCCGCACTCCAGTCTTCTGATATCTGCAATTTCAGAGAGTAGATTCTTATCTCATTAGTCTCAAACTAAATTGAGACTTTGGTTATTTTACGAGTCGTTTTTTGGTCATCACCTTTACCAAATTTCAGTCACTCAACTTCATCAAATGGCTTCCACACACGAGGCTTCCGTAGCAACGTCTGGTACAACCTCTGGTGCTCCTAATCCATCTTCACAAAGCAAAACTCCACTTTCCTTTGTTTTCTCTGGGAGTCCGTCTATAACCTCAGAGAAGCTCAATGGGAAGAACTACATGGATTGGCAAAATGCTGTGGAAATCTGGTTCTTGGGGCAAGGTCTATTTGATCACTTGACTAAAAAAGCTGCAGATGTTAATGCAGCAGATCAAGATCAATGGAAGAAGGCAGACTATCAGCTAGTTTCTCTCTTATGGCAGTCAATTGACCCAAAGTTGTTGGTGCATTTTCGCACTTACAAAACATGTTATGACATATGGAAGAAAGCCCGCAGTGTTTATTCCAATGATATCCAACGTCTGTATGATGTGGTACACAACTTGGCTACACTTCAAATGACGAATAATGATCTCCCAGGATATTTGACCAAAGCTCAGTCCACTATTGATGAAGTCAAGTTGCTCTTAACTGGTAACGATATGGAAAACAAGATGGATAACATGTGTATGGTGTTTGTTCTTCACGGTCTCCACAAAGACCTTGAATCTGTTCGGAACCAAATTCTGACTAATCCTAGCGTTCCCACAGTAGAAAACCTTATGGATCGACTCTTACGAGTTCCCCCCTCAGAAACTATGACCGGAACTAGTTCTTTTTCAGGCTCAGAATCATCTGTCTTTTTCTCCAACACCACCAATCATGGGGGCCGAGGTCGTGGTGCCCGAGGTGGCCGAGGAGGTCGTAGTTTTGGCAATCGTCCACAATGTTCATACTGTAATTGCATGGGTCATACCAAAGACAAATGTTATTCTCTCATTGGATTCCCTGAGAAATCAGCCCATATGACATACATGCAACCTCAATCTTCAGAAAAGCAGACTTGGAATGATAATCAGAATGTCTTATCCGATGCTGAATTCAAGGAATATCTGCAGCTTAAAGGAGTTCAACAAGGCCAATCTTCAGCCGCGGTAGCCCATACTGGTAAATCTACGGTTTGTCTCTCACAGTCATTGCCTATTGGATCTTGGCTTTTGGATTCTGGTGCTTCTGATCATATAGCTGGTAATCCTTCTCTTTTCTCTACTATCACACAGCCTAAAAAACCACATTATATTACTCTTGCTAATGGCTCCAAGACAAAAGCCACTGGCATTGGTCAAGCCACCCCTCTTCCATCACTCTCTCTAAATTCTGTTCTCTTTATACCTGATTGTCCCTTTAACTTAGTCTCTGTTAGTCAACTCACTCGTAACCTTAATTGTTCCATCACTTTTACTAATAATTCTTTTTCCATCCAGGACCGGAATACGGGACAGACGATTGGCACAGGATCTGAATCACATGGCCTTTACTATTTTCAGCCACCATCTTCAGTTGCTTGCACCATTGTTGAGTCCCCAGATCTCCTTCACTGTCGTCTTGGTCATCCCAGTCTCAATAAATTAAAGAAAATGGTCCCCCATCCTGCCTCACTTACAATCTTTAAAGTGTGAGCCATGTCAGCTTGGCAAACATGTACGAGCTTCTTTTCCAACAAGGAATCCTCGTCAGACAACCACTCCCTTTGGTCTCGTTCATTCTGACATATGGGGTCCTAGTCGAATCAGCTCTATCTTAGGGCATAGGTATTTTGTTACTTTCATTGATGATTTCTCAAGATGTACTTGGATATTTTTAATGAAAGATCGTTCTGAACTATCAACTATTTTTCAGCATTTTTACAAAGAGATTGAAACCCAATTTGGACATTCCATTCTTATTTTACGAAGTGATAATGCCAAAGAATATTTTTCTGCATCCTTTAATCAGTTTATGAACTCTCATGGCATGATTCACCAATCTTCTTGTCCACACACACCCCAACAAAATGGCATTGCTGAAAGAAAACACCGTCATATTATAGAAACCGCACGTACTCTTTTGTTACATGCCAAAGCACCTTTAAAATTTTGGGGTGATGCTGTTCTCACTGCTGGTTTCTTAATAAATCGGATGCCATCATCTGTTTTGAATAACAAAATACCATTTTCCATCTTGTTCCCAGAAAAACCATTGTTTAATGTTCCCCCACGGGTATTTGGTTCTACATGTTTTGTTCATGATCTCACACCAGGTCTTGACAAATTGTCTGCCCGTGCTGTCAAATGTATCTTTCTTGGTTACTCTCATGTTCAAAAAGGATACAAATGTTATTCTCCCACTAGTCATCGTTTCTACATATCTGCCGATGTTACCTTCTTTGAGGATACCCTTTATTTCACCTCCTCTGTAACACCAACGCCCATTTCTCAGGTCTTACCTCTTCCTATGTCTGTCCCGACTATTGTCCAGACCCCTACTCCACTTGTGTCTATCTCTCCTTCTCCTCAACCTATTATTACCTACCAGCGTCGTCCTCATCCAGCGACATTGACAGATGGTGTACCTGAACAGGCCGGTGATTCATCTCCCACTCCAATTGATCTACCTGCTCCGGATCCTCCTGAGTCTCCTACCGACTTACCTATCGCCCTTCGTAAAGGTACACGTTCCACCTGCAATCCTTACCCTATCTATAACTTCTTAAGTTATCACCGTATATCTCCTTCCCATTATTCTTTTGTCTCTGCCATTTCCTCTGTGTCTATTCCTAACAATGTACAGGAAGCACTCTCTCATCCAGGATGGAGACAGGCTATGATTGATGAGATGACAGCCTTAGAATCCAATACCACATGGACTCTTGTACCCAACCCCCCTGGCAAATCCACAGTTGACTGTCGTTGGGTATTTACTATCAAAGTCGGACCAGATGGTAACATTGATCGTCTAAAAGCGCGTTTAGTTGCTAAAGGATATACTCAGATCTTTGGGCTCGATTATGGTGACACTTTCTCTCCTGTTGCCAAAATGACTTCGGTTCGTCTTTTCTTAGCCATGGCAGCCATGCGTCGATGGCCCCTACATCAGTTGGACATTAAAAATGCTTTCCTCCATGGTGATTTGACTGAGGAAGTTTATATGGAGCAACCACCTGGTTTTGTTGCTCAGGGGGAGTCTCGTAGCTTTGTTTGCAGGTTACACAAAGCCTTATATGGTCTCAAGCAGAGTCCTCGGGCATGGTTTGGGAAATTCAGTACAGCTCTTCAACATTTTGGCATGATTCGCAGTGAAGCAGATCACTCTGTCTTTTATAAATGCTCTTCCTTTGGCCAGCACATTTATCTTGTTGTATATGTAGATGACATTGTCATTACAGGAGATGATCATGATGGCATTACAAGTCTCAAGCAGCATCTATCTCAACAATTTGACACCAAAGACTTGGGACGATTACGATATTTTCTAGGAATTGAAGTTGCTCAGTCTGATTCAGGAATTGCTATATCTCAGAGGAAATATGCTCTTGATATTTTGGAGGAAATTAACATGCTAGATTGTAAAATGACTGACACACCTATGGATCCCAATGTTAAGCTTATGCCAGATCAGGGGGAGCCATATTCAGATCCAGGAAGATATCGAAGATTAGTTGGAAAACTAAATTATCTCACTATTACCAGATCTGACATCTCCTTCGCTGTCAGTGTTGTGAGCCAATTCCTCAATTTTCCTCGTAAGAGTCATTGGGATGCAGTAGTTCGGATCCTTAGATACATTAAAAGTTCTCCTGGGAGAGGACTAATTTATCAAAGTAGAGGCCACACTGACATAATTGCTTACACAGATGCAGATTGGGCTGGTTGCCCAAGTGATAGACGGTCAACCTCAGGCTATTGTGTCCTCATTGGAGGCAACCTCATTGCATGGAAAAGTAAGAAGCAAAGTGTTGTAGCTAGATCAAGTGCAGAAGCAGAATATAGAGCTATGGCCCTTGCTACATGTGAGCTCATTTGGCTAAAGCAACTAATCTCTGAGTTGAAATTCTGTAAGATTGGACTCATGAGTCTTATATGTGATAATCAGGCAGCCTTGCATATTGCCTCCAATCCTGTCTTCCACGAGCGAACCAAGCACATCGAGATCGATTGTCACTTTATTCGTGAAAAGGTTATATCTGGAGAAATCACCACGACATTTGTAAACTCCAATGATCAGCTGGCAGACATACTCACCAAATCACTCCGGGGTCCAAGGATAAAATACATATGTGACAAGCTTGATGCCTATGACATATATGCACCAGCTTGAGGGGGAGTGTTGAGATTCAATGAATGCAGAATGCATTGAGTGCTTCATTGCCTCGGTGCTGTCTGCTAGGTGTAGATATTCTCATTGTCTCCTACTTTAGATATCCACTAGCTTAGTATATATTATCTCAACTTGTATACGTTATCTTATGATGATTATGTCTTGTATAAGTAGGCTATATAATCAGACTCTCTAAGAGTCATTGTATAACTTGAATATAGAGAAGTAACATTCAAATTCTCACATCTCAATTCTGTCTTTCAACTGGTCTCTCTTGCCAACTTGAGTCAACTTTGGTTTAGTTTATGGTACTTTATAGAATTAATACTAATAGCTTGTTACAGATAAGATACCATCTCTGAGCTATCAAAGTACATTCTTTTATTTATTTTTCAATGTGATTCAATCTTCCTTGGTTTTTCTTTACTCTTGTGTCGGAACTAGAAGCAAGAAGAGTATTACATGAAAAGGAGTGGTAGTTTCATGGTGCTCATGTTCTTCTGGATTGGTGGGTGCCTACGGCTGGTTATAGCAACCAATTTGCTATCAATGGAAAAATGGTCTTTTGGGTTAGTTTGGTTGGTTTACATCCCTGTTTTTGGAGCCAGAGTCCTTTTTCTTCTGTTGCTGGCTGTTATGGGGAGTTGTTGAATATTGATGTTGATACTTTTTCTTTCATTGATTGTCGTTGGGCAAAGATCTTAGTGAGAGCATACATTCATAAGGTTCCACGTTCTATTACTATTAGTGCAGGGGAGCTTTTGATAGAAATTTCAGTTTGGTATTTGCAATTAATTTTTCTTCTGGAATTGATGAGAGCCTTATGCTATCAGACCTGCAAGAACCTCCAAGATGAAGAAAAATTTAGAGCATGAGAGTTCAATTAGCAAACATTTGATTTGTCAAGCAAGATTTTCGGGAAAATTCAAACATGTTGAGCAGCGTTATTATGGGGTTTTGATGCCTGATTGGCCTAAATCATAGGGGTTGCCAACCTATTCAAAATTTGAAACGTGATGGCCAGCATGATCTTAGGAGTTTATTGCCTGATTATCATAATCACAGGGATTTAAATCCTGTGCATCCTAATCACATGAATTTATTGCCTAATTATCATAATCATAGGGATTTATTGCTTAATTTATTGTTTGATATTGGTCAATCTGGTCCGGATTTTGAGAGATTGGCCCAAAAAAAGTTAGACATAGTGTGTTTGAAAGACTTGGGCCCATCCACTCTAGTAAACACAATTTTAAGAAAGGGGACTGCTGGGTTGTTAAGAAAGTAGGTGAAGCTCTATACGACTCTAGTGCTATGATTGGATGTTTTTAAGTGAGGGGAAAGGGATGAGAAGGGAAGGAAAGGAGAGGGGAGGGAAGGAAGAGGATGGAGGGGGAATTAACTCTCGTTCTCCATTATTTAATTTAAAATAAACCCTTCCCCCCTCCTTATCCCCCAATTTGAGGGGGATAATTTTAGAGCTTTTCGCCCTCCTTCCCCTTCATTAAAAGTCTTCCAAACAAGGGTATAGGTCACTTTTCCCTTCGCTTCCCCTCCTCCTCACCTCTCATCCAAATATAGCAACTCAGCCCCGTAATTTGAGAAAGGAATCAGCCATGTCAGGTTGAGCATGACAGATTCAGTTGCAGGGTACACTCAAAGGACAAAGATGGATATGCGCATCACCATATGGATCTGGTCACATGGACAATGCTGAAAATCTTTATAATTCCCAAAAAGGGGGTGACAAGGTTTAGAATTCTAATTTAGAGATAGACTGAAGCATTTTCTGCAGTTGTGGAGGCGTCTAGAGTTTTCTCGATGCTCAAAGATTGGTTAGATAGAGTGCTATTAAATAATGTTAATAGTGCCCGTGTAATTCAAGATTTAAACTTTATTGAAGAGGTTGAAGAAGATTCTTCTTTTGCATGCACTGATATGGACAGGTTATTATGTGTTGCACTTCATTAGGAAGCTTTTAAATAATTCTGCTGTAACTTTGTTTTACTTTACTATTTATACCCTTTTGCAATTTCTTTTCCTTTTGCTTAAAATGTATTGTGCTGTGCTGGCACTATTTGGTAGGAAACAGTTTTGTTATCTCACCCTCCCTCATGGGTTTTGTAACTAACCAAGTATATAGCACATTTGTGCAAAGGAATGAGCAACAGAATATTCAATCAACCTTCTTCTCTAAAATTTCTCTCTGCATTTCCATTTACTATCCTCTGCTCATCGGGAATCATTCATACATTGAATCCTCTGTGCTTGGTGTTAGTAGGATATATATTTTTATGAGACAGGATAGGATAATTGAGTCTGGACAGCTATACAGCCATACTGGACAGCCTGTCATAATTGAGTTTGGACAGCCATAGTGGATGTTAGCCTGATGACCATATAGCCATACCGACAACTGTCATAATTGCGTTTGGACAGCCATAGTGGACGATGCGGGCTGACCATATAGCCATCTTTGGATAGCCTGTCATAATTAAGTTTGGACACTATCTTTGGATGACCATACAGATAGGATAAAGTAGTCATTTTATATGCAATGCATGTAATGCACCTTAGGAATTAATATTTGTTTATCTTATCACCTATGTAAAATAGTTATATAAATTCAGCTGAGTGTAAAGAAACTGGGGCATTCAGACAAATTGATATGGTATCAAAGCCTACTCTTTGAATTTAGGCAGTCAAAGTTTCAAACCATATTTTGGTTACGCCAAAAGGGCTTCTCAGTGTGTCTCTCTTGGTGTGCCTTAGGCACCTTAGTTTGGTTTTCTTTTGGATCACAGTTTCTGGTTTAGCTCCAAGGGGCTCTTGGTTTCTAGCTTTTCTTTCGAACCCAGTACTTCTCAATTTTTTTTCGATTCTTTGGCTTCTCTTTGACCACCATGACAACCGATAGCTTCTCGCTTAGGTTCAAATGGCAAGAATTATTCTCGCTTGGGCATTTCAATTCGAAATGTTTGTTAAAGGCAAAAGCTTATGGGGTCACATTGATGGCTCCTCCGCAGCACTCCACCGTGGCCGATCAACTTGCTACATGGCAAACGCAGTAATGCTAAGATTATCTCTTGGATTTTGGGCTCCATTGAACCACACATGGTCAACAATTTGCGGTCTTTTAGGACAGCCAAGGAGATGTGGGACTATCTTAAACGTATCTACAATCAAGATAATAGTGCCAAGCGTTTTCAGTTGGAACTCGACATTGCAAATTACCGCCAAGGTAATCTGCTCATTCAAGAATACTATTATGGTTTTCTCAATTTATGCACCGCATTCGGATATTATTCATGCTAAAATCCCCAAGGTCGCACTTTACGCTCTCCAAGAAGTTTATAATGATAGCAAAAGGGATCGCTTTCTCATGAAACTCGGACCAGAATTTGAGATTACACGGGCTGCTTTATTAAATTGAGATCCGATTCCCTCCATGGATGTATGCTTTGGTGAATTACTTCGAGGAACAGCGCCTATCCACTCAAGGAGCCATGGCGCAAGACCAATTCCCTTTGGAAGGCACATCGTGGCTTATGCTGCCCAAGGGAAGGAAAAAGGAAGGTTTATCAAGCGGGTTCAGTGTTATTCCTGCAAAGAATTTGGCCATATTGCTCGAAATTGTAGCAGGAAATTTTGCAGTTACTGCAAACAGCATGGCCATATTATTAAGCAATGTCCTACGAGACCACAAAATCGTCAAGCCAATGCCTTTCAAGCAAAGGTTTATTCCTCTTCTTCTCGCAGTCCGAATAATGATATGGTAGCACCTCTCGCAAAGACTGCCCAATCTGTCCTAACTCCGGAGATGGTGCAACAGATGATAATCTCTGCCTTTTCAGCTTTGGGCCTTCAAGGTAAGGATAAGAAAATTCTTCAACCTTGGTTTGTTGATTCTGGAGCTTCGAATCATATGACTAGTAGTTCTACTTATTTGCATAATGTTCGACCCTATCATGGCACACAACACATTCAAATTGCAAATGGTAGTAATCTCCCTATTGCTGCTGTTGGGGATATTGATTCATCTTTTCGTAATGTGTTTGTGTCTCCAAGACTTTCTTCTAGCTTAATTTCGGTTGGCTAATTGGTCGATAACAACTGTGATGTGCATTTTTCTCGTGGTGGTTGTCTTGTGCAGGATCAGGTGTCGGGGAAAGTGATCGTGAAGGGGCCTAAAGTTGGACGAATGTTTCCTATACATTTTACTACTCCTAGTCTTTTTTCTTTCGCTTGTACTGCCGTAACTAATCAAAGTGAGGTTTGGCATAAACGTTTGGGCCATCCTAATTCACTTGTTTTGTCTCATTTGTTGAAGCATGGATCATTGGGTAATAAAATTCAGTTTGATTCCTTTGATTGTTCTGTTTGTAAGCTTGCCAAAAGCAAGACTTTACCTTTTCCTTCTCATGGTAGTCGTGCATCAACATGTTTCGAGATTATTCATAGTGATGTATGGGGTATTACTCCTGTTAAATCTCACGCCACCTATAAATATTTTGTGACATTTATTGATGACTACAGTCGTTTTACTTGGGTATATTTTCTTCGTTCCAAATCTGAGGTTTTTTCAGTTTTTCGGACCTTTTTAGCCTATGTCGAGACTCAATTTTCTACTTGTATTAAAATCTTACGTTCTGATTCTGGTGGAGAATACTTATCTAATGAATTTCAGTCATTCTTACAGCATAAGGGTATCGTTTCTCAACGTTCTTGTTCATATACGCCTCAGCAAAACGGTGTTGCTGAACGTAAAAATCGCCACCTATTGGATGTCACTCGAACCTTATTGCTTGAATCATCTGTTCCACCTCGTTTTTGGGTTGAGGCTTTGTCCACTGCTGTTTATGTCATTAACCGTCTTCCTTCTCAGGTTTTAGACTTTGATTCTCCCTTTTATCGTCTATATGACAAGCCTCCTACTTATCATCATCTTCATACTTTTGGTTGTGTCTGTTTTGTTCACTTACCACCTATTGAACGTCACAAACTTGGGGCTCAAGCAGTTCAGTGTGCGTTTATGGGTTACAGTAATACTCAAAAAGGTTTTTTGTGTTATGATACTACTGCTAATCGTCTTCGTATTTCTCGAAATGTGGTTTTCTTTGAAAATCAGTATTTCTTCCCATCGCATGTGGTCTCTTCTTCTAACCCTGTTATGCTTCCTAATTTTGATGATCTCTCTGGTCCTATTGAGCGTTTCAAACCAGGTATTTTGTATACGAGACGTCGGCCACCTCTACCCTTTCCCGACACTTACCCGCCACCTGAGCCTGTACTTCCAGCACCTCGACGGTCTACTCGTATCTCTCATCCACCAGATAGGTATGGGTTTCCACATACATCACTTACTGCCATGTTATCTGGCATTATTGTTCCTACTTGTTATTCTCAGGCAGTTAAGCATGCATGTTGGGAGCAAGCCATGCACACTGAGCTACAGGCTCTTCAGGAGAATCATACATGGGATATTGTTTTGTGTCCTTCTGGTATTAAACCCATTGGTTGTAAATGGGTATATTCTATAAAACTCAACTCTAATGGTTCTCTAGACAGATATAAGGCTCGGCTAGTTGCTCTTGGGAACAGACAAGAATATGGGGTGGATTATGATGAGACCTTTGCTCCGGTGGCTAAGATGACTACTGTGCGAACCATTCTTGCTATTGCTGCTTCCAAGGGTTGGTCTCTCCACCAAATGGATGTTAAGAATGCGTTTTTGCATGGTGACCTTAAGGAAGATATTTTTATGACTCCACCTCCAGGCTTATTTTCGACTTCATCTTCAGCTGTGTGCAAGCTCAAACGTTCTCTTTATGGGTTAAAACAAGCTCCTCGGGCATGGTTTGAGAAATTTCGCTCCACTTTACTTGGTTTATCTTTCGTCCAGAGCCAGTATGATTCTTCCTTATTCCTTCACAAAACAGAGTATGGTATTGTTCTTCTTCTTGTTTATGTTGATGATATTGTTATCACTGGGACAGATGTTGTTCTCATTAGACAGATTCAACAACAGCTTCAGGCATCCTTTCATATGAAGGACCTTGGTTCCCTTCACTATTTTTTGGGCCTTGAGGTGCACTCGGATCCTATGGGTATTTTCTTACATCAACGTAAGTATATGCAGGATCTGATCTCTTTGGCTGGCTTTCAATCAGCTTCTCCAGTTGACACTCCTCTTGAACTCAATGGAAAGTATTGTCGTGAGGAGGGTGACATTCTTTCTAATCCCTTGATGTACCGTCGCTTGGTCCGAGTCTTAACTATTTAACTATTACTCGCCCGATATTTCCTTTCTTTGTCATCGGCCAGTCGGTCGATTCATGCAAACTCCTAGACATCTTCATTTAGCTGCTGTTCGTCGTATTATTCGCTATTTGAAAGGCACTTCCAGTCGTGGCCTTTTTTTCCCCGTTGGGTCTTCTCTTCAATTGATTAGTTACACGGATGTCGATTGGTACGGATGTCCAGGACACTCGACGCTCAGATTACGGGTTGGTGTATGTTTCTTGGTAATGCACTTATTTCTTGGAAAAGTAAGAAACAAGCCCGTGTTTCCAAATCTTCCACTGAATCTGAATACCGCGCCATGTCTGCTGCTTGTTCCGAAATTATTTGGCTTCGTGGTTTGTTGGTTGAACTTGGATTTCCTCAACTAGATTCCACTCCTCTCTATGCTGATAATACTAGTGCCATTCAGATTGCTACTAATCCTGTTTTCCATGAGCGTACAAAGCATATTGAGGTGGATTGTCATTCCATTCGTGAGGTTCTTGATAGTCATGTTATCTCCCTTCCCCACATCACCACGGATCTTCAACTTGCTGATGTCTTTACCAAGGCAATGCCTCGGCCTCGTCATCAATTTCTCATTGGCAAATTGATGCTTCTTGATCAGCCGCATCAATTTGAGGGGGGATGTTAGTAGGATATATATTTTTATGAGACAGGATAGGATAATTGAGTCTGGACAGCTATACAGCCATACTGGACAGCCTGTCATAATTGAGTTTGGACAGCCATAGTGGACGGCCTGCAGGGACACCATATAGCCATCGACAGCTGTCATAATTGAGTTTGGACAGCCATAGTGGACAGCAGTCTGGACAGCCATATAGCCATACTGGATAGCCTGTCATAATTAAGTTTGGACAGCTATACTGGACAGCCATACAGGATAGGATAAAGTAGTCATTTTATATGCAATGCATGTAATGCACCTTAGGAATTAATATTTGTTTATCTTATCACCTATGTAAAATAGTTATATAAATTCAGCTGAGTGTAAAGAAACTGGGGCATTCAGACAAATTGATACTTGGGTCTGTGAATTCTCGGAGAAGCTATCTCCCTGAAATCCAAAAGTTCCATATCATTATGTGACGAAGATGATCTTTATTCCTTTTATGAAGACAATGAAAGTCTTCTCCTGGATGAATTAAGGTTTGATTATTATCGACATAATGTCCAGGCAGGGTGTTTTTTTATTCAACAACAAAGTGCTGAGGTTAATGAAACTTTTAGTTTAGGCTTCCAAGATTCCAGAAAGAACAAGATTAATCTTTTAGGTGATCCTTCTATTAATGTTTGTATTGAAGAAGGAATTCTCCCTTGTCCAGATGCTGAAAAGCTGACACCTTTTGGTCAAAGTGAGAGGACCCAGAGAAGGAAGTTATATCTGTTACGTCACTAGGCTAGGGAATTCGTGATCCATATTCACTTCTTGATTCATTGGGATTAAGGCTTGTTAATCCATTGGGGAAGGATGTTAAGGTGGTTTTTTTGCCAAAGACCTATAGTATGAAGGTGGAAAAGGAACTTCAAAGATTAGCCATCACTGTAAATTATGGATGGTGTAAAGCAAATAGAAGGCTTAGATGGGTTTTTATTGAAGTCTTGAAATTGGCTTATGTTTTGGGGGTTAAGAGTGATTTGTTTTGAGCTTAATTTTAGCTTCTGTAAATTATGAGTCTTTCTTCCTTACACAACTCTCCTATCCAAACTTTTATAGTGCTCAAGATTATGTTTTTTCATGGAATTTCCACTTTCTTCTTAACTTAAATGATAGGGAATCTTCTGAATGTAGTCTCTTTTGGGTCTCCTGGACTCTGTTCATTTGTCTTCTCCGGATAAAAGAAATTGGTCTCTTGACCTCTTTGGGGTGTTTCCGTGCAAATCTTTCAACCTGACATTGATGTTCAGTCTATTAAGATTTCATTTTAGTTGGATTTCCCTCACTTGAATTCGTCCTATCTCGTCATTTTCTTTTGTATATTCTTGAATTGGTGGATGCTGATGTTTTTTTATTAGAAAACTTTTGGATGTCTTCGACTGCTTTTGTTGCTGTTTTATGTTGCATGTTCATACATCATTCTTGTTTATGCTATACATCAAAACTTGCAATTAACTTTCTTGTTTTGTGTTGGCTTCACTGGTTGCAGAGAAGGGGTAGGGCTGGTCGTGTGCAGCCAGGAGAATGCTACCACCTTTACCCCAAATGTGTTTATGAAGCTTTTTCTGAATATCAACTTCCTGAGCTACTGAGAACGCCCTTGAACTCTCTTTGCTTGCAAATAAAAAGTTTGCAGGTTGAGAGCATAGGAGAGTTCTTATCTGCTGCTTTGCAGGCACCAGAGCCACGGACTGTAAGTACCATTGGTCCTTATTGATATCCAGTTCTATTGTATATTCGTATTAAATAAAAGTTCTATCAGAAGGTAAATCGTATGACAGGAGATGGATGTATCAACCGTGAAGAACAACTATTTCTTTTGGGACAATTACAAAAAATGAATTCTTGGGTAAAATATTTCTAGTTTAGGAACTATTAACCACTAAACTGGATAATGATGATCAAAGAGTGGTTAATGAGTAGCCACGTATTGACTTAATTAACCACTTGAGTGGTTAATTGTTCTTGAATTGGAAATAATTTTACCAAGAATTCCTTTCTTGTAAACTTTCCCTTTTTTAAATCCTTTCTTGTTTCTATCATCTGTATATTTTAAAGATAATATCAGTTTCCCTAAAAGCATTGCATGGATGTAGAAGTTTGGATATATTAATCTTTAGATGCCTATAACATTGTGTTTAAATTGAGAACTTCTTTCTTAGGTATAGGGTAAGTATAAGACTATAAGTAGTATTAGTGATGAAGCATGGGAAAGGACTATTAGGGTTATGAAAATTATTTCATATTTTGTAAGGATTGGGTTTATCATAAGTTGTGCATGCCTTAATAGCTTTGTTGTTTAGGGTTTTCTAATAAATTAGGAATTTTGTTAAATTCAGGCTTTTATCTGAAGTTGAGATCACTTTGGTGTCAAATTAAGGTTTTCTGTGCTGGATGTATTAAGACTTTTTGGTTTTTCCTATTGAAGGATTAGGTTTAATTACACTCTTAGTCCCTATATTTACACATGTGAAAAACAAGAAGGATATAGGAAGAAACCTTTTCTGGGTGGATTTGTAAGTGTCTAGCAATATACCCTAACAAGATCTTGTCTTGGATGAAATGACAATCCACCCCATGTTTGGTTCTCATGAAAAACTGGTTGGAAGCAACATTTGGGTCTATTTGATTGTTACATATCAGTTGCATCTGTTTTTACTTCTTGAAATTATAATTCTTAATGCAGCTGTTTCATTCATACGAGTTCATAGGAAGCCAATGCCTTGGCTTGGTATTCTGCTTTTGCTCTTGACCTACAACAACATCTTGCTATTTACTTTTCCGGTATACTAGGTTGCCCCCAATAAGAAGATAATACCCTTAATTTGAACGCCCATACGAAAGAGACCTAGCCCAATCTGTATTTGTAAAGCCATTCACTTGTATATGTCCTTTATCTTCATATAGAAGTCCTTGGCCCTGTACCCCTTTGATATATCTATGGATGCAAATCATAACATCCCAATGAATGTCACATGGAGCTTTTGATATTTGACTAACCGTCCTTACAACAAAGGAAATATCTCGTGAAGTGATAGTGAGATGTTCAGTTTCATGATAAGTCTCTAGTAAATCCTAGGTTCTAGTAGTGGCTCCCCTATCTGGATAGAAGCTTTAATCTATTGATTGTCTACAGGTCAGCAATATGACATGGCAGTTTCCTCCAGTATGTCTTGTGCATATTTTTTGAGAGATTGCAACATGATACGAACCTTGGGAGAACTAAACCCCAAAAGCTAGCTATCAAGGTGGGAGAGATCAAGGCCATATAAACCCCACATCTAAATCCCATACTTCCGATGTGGGACTCAAGTCCCATACCTTGCAATTGGATCCTAACATTCCACCACGTTCCGCAGCTCCAGCGCCCACGCGGGCTGGCTGTGCACTAGTCATTTGACTAGTCCCAGGCGAACACTGCAATGTCGGCGTCACCACCCGCGACGCTCGTTTGCAGCTGAGAGACATGGTAGACAGCTTTGATACCAATTGATACGAACCTTAGGAGAACCACACGCCAAAAGCTAGCTATCAAGGTGGGAGAGCCCAAGGCAATATAAACCCCACATCTGAATCCATACTTCTGATGTGGGACTCAAGTCCCATACCTTGCAATTGGATCCTAACACAACACCAACAATAGATTGATCCACTTCAATACCCATAAAATATTTAAGACGAACCAAATCCTTGGTTTGAAAATGATGAAATAGGTGTTGTTTTAGTTGACAGGTACTCATCTCATCACTGATGGCGATGACAATATTGTCCACATAGACAACCAACTATATATTGACCTTATGAGCAATGGCGATAGAAATCAGAGTGATCTACCCTACTACGAACCATGCTAAATTGTTGAATAACTATGCTAAATCTCCTAAACCAAGCCGGTTGAGATTGTTTCAAGTAGTTAAGGGAATGACACAGGAGGCAAACTAATCCAGATTCCCCTTGACCAAGAAAGCTAGGTCGTTGCTCCATATAAACCTCTTTAGCAAGTTCCCCATGAAGAAAGACATTTTTAAATAATGAATACCTTTTCGAATGTGATAGGAACCCAAGTGTTTGATTACAGAAAATGGGAATAATCCCCAATTACAGTGACAGAATCACAACACTGAAGCTCTCTCACTCACTAAACAGAACTAAAAGAACTAAACAGAAGCTAGAACTTGAAGAAAGTAGAAAGACAGATATTGATAATGCAGAACTTCTGAGGGTCTGCTCCTCCCTTGCCAAATGGCCCCAAAATCCTCACTCAACTTCCCGATACCCCTTTCTCCCCACATTTCCCCCTTTTATCCTTTCTTTGGCCTAACAGCCTCCATTCCTGAATATTCCCTGCCACATCAGCATTCTGTTATGCTCCATTCTATCAGCATGATTATCCCCTTTATTTCCTATTCTATCCTCCATACCCACGTGTGTTGATCCTTTAGTTCCCATCCCCGTCCTAGTGGCATACACCTTAGAAATAGGAGCCTATCAGAATGACAATGGGAGGCTTGGCTTCTGGAGGTAAGAGCATGGTAGGTAAGGGCACTAGAGTGGGGTTGATTCAGCAGGTGCATCAGTAGGGCCAACAGTTGTATCAAGATGTGGGCAACGATGATAAATATGGACCAGGTGAGAGGGAGCATCCTCTACAGAGGACCAATGCAGGTAAGAGGAAAAACCTCAAACACAAGGGTGGAGTGCGCTCAGTAGGAGAAGATGAAGAGAAAGAACTCTCAAAGAAGGCAACATCTACCTAGGTAATGTAACGGTTCAAATCTAGAGAAAATAACTGGTATCCTCTGGTGGTGACAGTAGCCACAGGAAGACACTTTCAAGAAACTTAGCACGAAGTTTATCTTGTCCAAGGGTTAGATCATAAGCAAAGCAAATGCAGCCAAACACATGAGGGGGAAAGAAAACATAGATTGAGTAAGAAACAAAATAGAAGAGGGAATCTGGATTTTGTAAAGCTGAACACGGCACACGATTAACTGCAAAGGGGTATTACTTTGAAGGAGTAAAGTATGAGCAGTTTCAATCAGATGACAATTTCTACACTTAATGTCTCCATTTTCTAAGGGGTGTGAGCACATGAAGATTGGTGAAGGATGGCCTTTGAAGACAGAAAAGTAGTAAATGAAGCAGAAAGATATTCATGGGCATTATCACTTAGTAAAATATGGTTAGAGGTACTAAATTGATTGCCAATCTTGACACAAAAGGATTGAAATGTAGAAAACAACTCAACGTTTTCAATTAAAAATAACCTAGTGCAACGAGAATAATCATCAATAAATGTCACAATATTGAAATCCCAAAACAGAAGCAACTTTACTAGGTTTCTAGACATCAGTGTGAATCACTTCAAATGGGGATGCAGCCTGATTATTTACATACTTTGGAAACAAAACACATGCTTGTTTTCCAAGCTAACACAACTCACAATCAAGATAAGAAAAAAAGGAAAGACGGGGAACTATCTTCTGATGCTTGGGAAGGCTAGGATCACCCAAACAACTATGGATAAGAGCGAGAGATGCAGCAGGCAGCTGGAGACGTGGGTAAACTGAGATGGTACAGCCCCTTGGACTCATGCCCTGCACCAATTTCTGTTATGAACAAAGGTAATTGAACAATGATGAGAGATAGTTAATTTACTGATAGAAATAATTTTGAAAGGACAGTGAGGGACACAAAACAGAGTCCAGAAAAAGTTAACATAGTTTGTTTAATAGACTTGGGGCCATCCACTGTTGTAAACCCAATTTTAAGAAAGGAGATTGTTGACTTTTTAAGAAAGTAGGTGAAGCTCTATACGACTCTAGAACTCGGCCTCCTAATTTGAGAAAGGAACCAGCCATGTCAAGTTGAGCATCATAGATTCATTTGCTGGGTACACTTAAAGATGGAGATGTACATTAGCATATGGCAAAATGCTTAACGTTGGCAGTATCAACAATGCTGGTCACATGGACAATGCTGAAAATCATTACAATTTCCAAAAAGAGGGTCACAAGGTTTAGAATTCTGATGGGTAAGAGAGAGATGCTGTAGCATTTTCTGCAGTTGTGAAGGTTCCTAGAGTTTTCTCTATGCTCAAAGATTGGTTAGATAGAGTGCTATTAAATAATGTTAATAGTGCCCGTGTAATTCAACATTTAAACTTTATTGAAGAGATTGAAGAAGATTCTTCTTTTGCATGCACTGATATGGACATGTTATTATGTGACAAAGATGGTCTTTATTCCTTCTATGAAGACAATGAAAGTCTTCTTCTGGACATGTTATTATTATGACTTTTTCATCCATTTTTATTTCTTCTATTTTTTTTGCCCAAACTTATTTTCTAAGCCAAAAGGCATCTTGAATCCCAAATTGTCTTTACCACAATATAACCCAAATATATCTTAATCTTTTTGCATCCATCCTTAGCTTCATGTTCTGCTTAATATGGTTTATTGCAATACTGAGCAAGTTACATAATATGGATTTTGTTAAATTTAATGCTCCTTAAAGTGTATGTTATACACTCCTTAATTTATTTGTATAGAAGAAACAATTGATTAATTTCACATGACTTAAAACTTTGGCTCATAATGTACCTGCTTTGGCCTTATCATCTCATATGAATTACTTTAGGATTTATTATTATTATTATTGTTATTATTATTTGCAATATAGTGACTCATCATTTGAATCTGTGCCCACATTTTTAATGTTTAGAACTAAACAATGTATGTAGTAACCACCCATCACCTCTAATGATGATTGGAACTTCATTATTTGTGAATAGTGTAGACTCTGCTAGATGACATATCAGTTTTCCTTTTTTTTTTTGATAAAAAAATAATTTCATTGAGATGAAGAGAAAAAAATACAACAAAGATTGGAGGATAAGGAATCCTCTATGACAAAAAGCAAGACACTAGACAGAAGAGAACAAAGAAAACATAAAATGAAAAAAAATGCAAAGCCGCCCAATCCCTAGTCATATTGTTAGTGAAATCCCTTTAAAAAGACCATGTGCTTTACACCCAATAGAGGCCAAACGCCAAATCTTATCCCAAATCAGATGATGTGCCAAGGAAACTTCCTTAAAAATACAAGAGTTACGCTCCAACCAAATGCACCAAAGTGTAGCAAAGACTGCAGATTGCCATAAACATTTGACCTCTTTGCTTCTACCGAAATCATAAAAGCTAATCGTCAGAAATTGGTCCAAGGACCTAGGGCACGCCTAACATTCTCCAAAAAGGTTGAACAAAGAATTCCAAAGAGAACCAGCCACAATACAATGTAAAATGAGGAGCTAGGAGCTTCGTTGATATAATTTTGAAAGGTGTTTAAGTGTTAAAGATTTGTACATTTGGTATGGTCAGCTATGTGATTCTATTCATCCATTGATAGTTTAGATGTCAAATTGTCTGCTTATTTTGGATTACTTAAGGAAAATATGTAGACTAGCTCCTTACAAGCAGAGGTAGACCTCTGTAATTCCTCAATGAAACAGAAAAACAAAGAAAAAGAAGATCAGATACTGCTAAGTCTCCAGAACTCCAGTCAATTCGAGGAAGCCACCCTCCCTGTCCCACACCTTTCCCTCAATTCTCTTCTTACCTCTCAATTCCTTCCTCTCCCTCTTTTATTCAGTTTCCCATGCATTCTGGTGTGATTCCAGAATCTTCTCCACTGACAGGTTGCCAACTGTCAAGTTGGCTACTCTCAATCATCTCTCTCCTAGTCAGCCCTTCATGCCCCACATCCCTTCTAACTAACTCTTCCAGCAATAATCCCCTACTTTCTCCCTTATTTTTCTTGTCATACGTTACTGAAGGTCTAACACTTATATTTTATGATTGCATGCCTCAATATGATCAGTGAGGGAAAGGAGGATAATCCATTGATCAATATACTAATTTCCTGAGCTTTTTTATGCATATTTCTATCACATTTGAGACTCGGTGATTGATTAGGCTGTTTTGTAAATATACCAAGTTTTCACAAATTTAATGGAACAGGTCCAAAATGCTATTGATTTTCTCAAGATGATTGGAGCATTAGATGAAAAGGAAAATCTTACCAATCTTGGTGAGTCTGTTTTTTCTTTCCTATTTGGTTGGTTGCTTATGTTTGTATGGCTATTTTCTTTGGTTACAAGTAATTCCTTGCTTTGTCTCTGTTGTTTTCTTTCAATCAGGGAAGTTTCTCTCAATGCTTCCAGTAGATCCCAAGCTGGGAAAAATGTTAATAATGGGAGCTATATTTCGTTGCTTTGATCCTGTTCTTACAATAGTTGCTGGCCTTAGTGTCAGGGATCCTTTCCTTTTGCCTCAAGACAAGAAGGATGTAAGTCAGCTTATCTAATATCTGAATATAGGAATTTGGCTATGTAGCAAGGCAATGAATACACACTTGTGCTTCAATCATTTTATATGATATTTTAAAGGAGAATGCTCTTAATGTGATTAAAAAACCTTTTAATGGAGAACAGCTATTCTCATCTTCAAGTTGCTGGTGATCACAATTGTCGCATCATTATATTTGTGAAAACAGTATTGATGTGCCATGTGAAGTTTTTCAGCAATGTAAGAAATAATGTCTTCTGATACAATGTTAGGTTTACACTGTTAGAGAAAACTAATTATAGCTTTTGTCTTTCTGTTTAGTTAGCAGGGTCAGCAAAGTCTAGGTTTTCAGCTAAAGATTACAGTGATCATATGGCTCTTGTTCGTGCATATGAAGGATGGAAAGATGCAGAAAGAGAGGGATCTGCTTATGAATACTGCTGGAGAAATTTCCTATCTTCCCAAACTCTTCAGGCTATCCATTCTCTTCGGAAGCAGTTTAGCTTCATCTTGAAAGAAGCTGGCTTGGTAGGTGCAGATGCAAGCATTAACAACAAATTGAGCCACAATCAGTCTCTTGTGCGCGCAGTCATTTGTTCTGGCCTCTTTCCTGGCATCGCATCAGTAGTGGTGATCTATTTGTTTCTTCTATATTTTATTTCAGTAATTTTCATGCTTAATTAGTTTTCATATTTATTTATTTGTTTTCTAATTCTTCCTATGTACAGCACAGGGAGACATCCATGTCATTTAAAACAATGGACGACGGCCAGGTTTTATTATATGCAGTAAGTGGCAAACCAATTCTTATTTTTCCTATCACTTTGAATGAATAAATTCATCTGACTTTTTCGTACCAATTCTTATTTTTCCTATCACTTGGAATGAATAAATTCATCTGATATCTTGTGTAATAATCTGTTCTTTTTGCAATCTAGATTATAGTTGAACATCTAAATTTTCATGTGAGGTACGACTTAGATTAATTTGTAAGAAATTGTTAGAGAAGAATGGGAATGACTAACCTAACTTAGTTAGTCTCCCTATCATTGTATTTATATTGAGAAATAAAGATAAGTACAGGGAAGAAAGGCCCAACACAATAACACATAATAACATAATATAATTATTCTCTAACACTCCCCTTCAAGCTGGAGCATAGATGTTAATCATGCTCAGCTTGTTATAGATATAATCTATTCTTTTCTTATTGAGTGCTTTGGTGAAGATGTTTGCAAGTTGTTCTCTAGTTTACACATGTCCGTGACAAGAAGTTCCTGTTGAATCTTTTCACGCACAAAATGACAATCAGCCTCAATATGCTTTTTCTTTCATGAAAAACAGGATTAGAAGCAATATGAATGGCAACTTGATTGTTACACCACAGTTCCATAGGCATTGCATTCTTAAATCCAATTTCATCAAGAAGATGATGAATCTACACCAATTCACATGTAGCTTGGGCCATAGCACGATATTTTGATTTGGCACTAGACTGAGCAACAACACTTTGCTTCTTACTTCTCCAGGAGACAAGATTGCCTCCAACAAGAACACAATAGCCAGAAGTGGGTCTTCTATCTATAAGGATGCAGCTTAGTCACCATCAGAGAAACCCTCTAGTATAGTATGTACATGATCTCTATACCAGACACCACGACCTGGAGCCCCTTTAAGATTGTTAGAATATAAACATTATGTTGAGAATAATCTCTATCTGTAAAGTGTTACTTTACAGATTATGTAAAGTGTCATCTCAATTTGTAAAGCAGTGCTTTACAGGTTATCTCCAACCTAGCAGCATGTTAGCTTAGTTTATGTATATTATCTTAGTTTAGGTATGCCCATACCTTGTCTGTAATTTCTATCTATAAAATGAGAAGCTGAGAGTCATTTCTCTCAAGCAATTGAAGTCTAAAAACATTCTCAAGTCCCCTCTAATTATTCATCATGGTATCAGAGCCATGGTATCCACCTTGAGGAGTCTCTCTCCTTTTCTGCTGTGTTGAGTTCATGGAACTCTTGTATATTCATCTTCTGTTTCTCCATTTATTTCTAAATCTGAGTCAGTTCTCAGAAATTCAGAATCGTTGTTGAGGGTTCTCCCTTCTCTTCTGATGCCACTGCAGTAGGGTAGTCTTCTGGGTATTCAGGTTGCTTCTGACAGTGTTTCTCTGCGTCTAGCCTCTGCATCCCAGCTGATATTTCAGCAGCAGCTGCCATAGCCACCATTGATGCCAAACAACAATTTTGAAATCCAGAAAATGAACAATGGTCACATTGCTACTCCAGTGAGCTTTTCTAAGTGGCCAAAGATAAATATCAGGAAAATGGAGCAAAAGCTTCGCTGTGGGAGAAAATTGCCACCTGCAGCTTGTGTGGGATTTTGCTGGCCACACAGCTTCTGCAAAAATGCAATGACTGCTGCATCCATTTCCTGCCACTGCTCCTTGAACCCATCCCCAAAGATGGGTTGACATGCCATGTGCTGTTAAGCTTGGATGGGAATCTCTTTTCAACAAGTGGTGGACCCCTCCATTAATTTCTCTTTGTCAAAAGGTAGTCGGACTTTTGGCGTTTTTTTTTTTTTGGAAAACCCAAAAGTAAAAGAAATGGTCTGCCAAAAGACAGATGCCACATGGGTGGCCCCCGTAGCATTGGCTGTCCATTTATTCAAAATCTGCCCTTTCCAATGCCACTATGGCATCGAGGGGAGAAAAGCTAACTAAATTCCCTCACTTAACTCTTTGTCCGTAAACTGTAATCCTCTCGCTGGCTCGCATAAAGCAATGCACTGGCATGTATACTATACTCGCTTCGCAGAGAGTCCGCCCACTTATTTGACTCACATAACCGGAGATGTGCATGACTGGTTTGGACAGAGAGAAAGCATCGCTTTCTACAAAGATCAATCTAGTTCATCACCCCCGATGACCGCCAATTCGTATTAGAAAGATTCTTCCGCATTCTCGAGATATGTGATTTTGATTTTTTGAACCGTGGATATTCAATGAATTCAAGAGAAGGAGTCAGCCGTATCTACAATTCATGTTACCTCTAATCGCTCGCATTCTCTATTCTATGCTCTTTCTATCGTGATGCAACAACGGAAAGCTTCTTCTTCTTCTCTCGGATTGTAGTTGCCGTAAGAAATCGGGAGTGATTCTAGTGAGGTGTGGCAGTTGATTCTAGCCCACCACAGACCTGGGTAAAGTGGGTGTGTACCACCCATTCTCGATACAACCATCCTGCTCCTTTTGCTCCTTCTCGATTTGGGGCAAAGATGGGCCGGCGGAGGCTAGGTGCGAGGAATAGAGCACTGTGCTATTGTGCCCAATGTGCACATATTTTTCTCGATTTCTCATTGTTGATCTGAGATTGTTCAAATTATGTTCCCTTTGTCTTTTGGATCCTCAGTTTGGTTGCATTGTTGCTGCTGCATTGGTGATTTGTTGCCAACCTAGTGAGTTGGTAGTTATTCTAAGTTCTCATTGAAGTCTGTTCTTAACTCTCCCGAAAAATTAACGGGATGGTTCAAGGATATTATACCTCTTGGATGCATTCTATTGCTGAAATACAGCATGTACAAAGATCCGTAATTGTAAATCTCTATCCCACCAAGAATCATATGGGTGGAGAATTTTTCCTGGCAAAGATTCAAAATACCCACTCGAAGATCATACCGTGGTGAACTCTTTTGGTCAAGATCATACCAGCTCCTCCTCGAATCTACTATCAAGTATCCAAAATACCAATTTCCACCGAAGATCATACGTGGTGTTCTTTTTTGGTCTCCTAAATTCAAGTTTCGAGGTCTCGTTTGAAGCTTCTAAATGCTCTTTGGAGAAGATGGTGTTGATTGGGTTTGCAATCTATGATTGCATACTAGGAAATTACCGCCCATCATTCCGCGTAAGTTCCTCCTTGGCCATGCAACATTCCAAACCAGCTTTTCAGTCGTGGTCATTCACCGCCTTGCTGAAGTTATTCTTCCAAAGAAGCTCAATTCATGTATTACCTCTCCAAAGAATCATCATAGCATCCCTGAGTTGTTTTCAAACTCTTCACAGCCATGGTTTAGGGGTCCCATATTTATGTTCTTACAGTGTGTTTATTTGTAACAAGCTTAAAGGTTCGTAAGCTTTAGCTTGAGGGGGAGTGTTAGAATATAAACATTATGTTGAGAATAATCTCTATCTGTAAAGTGTTACTTTACAGATTATGTAAAGTGTCATCTCAATCTGTAAAGCAGTGCTTTACAGGTTATCTCCAACCTAGCAGCATGTTAGCTTAGTTTATGTATATTATCTTAGTTTAGGTATGCCCATACCTTGTCTGTAATTTCTATCTATAAAATGAGAAGCTGAGAGTCATTTCTCTCAAGCAATTGAAGTCTAAAAACATTCTCAAGTCCCCTCTAATTATTCATCAAAGATATCTCAATATATGAAGAACAATCTCCCAATGAGTGGTCTGCAGAGATGACATGAATTAACTAACCACAATAATAGAGAAGGCAATATTAGGACAAGTAATTATCAGGTAGTTAAGCTTACCCACCAGTTTTCTATATTGTTCAGGATTCGAGATAACATCTCCATCATCTGCCAACAGTTTGACATTAGGAACTGTAGGGGTTTCAGCAGGTTTAGCTCTGAGCAAACCTGTTTCTTTGAGCAAATCAAGGACATACTTTAATTGGGTCAGAAAAATGCCCTTCTTACTACGCATCACCTCAATACCCAAGAAGTACTTTAATGCACCCAAATCCTTGGTTTGTAATTGTGTTTGAAGAAAATCCTTAAGTTTTCTAATCCCAACCTCATCACTTGCTGTAAGAAGATTGCGCGATGGAAGAAGATTGAATGATCAAAATTGCTTCTTTGAAGTCCAAACTGTATGACAGCTTGACTAAACCATCCAAAACAAGCTCTTGGGGCTTGTTTAAGGCCATACAATGATTTCTTCAATCTGCACACCTTACCACTCTTGCCCTGAGCAACAAACCCAAGTGGTTGCACCATATACACCTCTTTTTGCAAGTCACCATGGAGAAAGGCATTTTTGACATCCAGTTGATGCAAATGCCAATGATGACTAGTTGCAGGAGAAATAAATAATTGAACAGAAGTAGGCATAGCAACTGGAGAAAATGTGTCAGAATAATCAACACCAGAAACCTGAGCATAACCCTTAGCAACCATACGGGCTTTTAAGCAGACCACAAAACCATTAGGGTTGACCTTCACAGTGTAAACCCATTTACAACCAATCACCTGTTTACTAGCTGGTAGGGAAACCAAATCCCAAGGTTGATTGTGTTCAAGGGCATGCATTTCATCCAACATAGTCATACGCCACCCCTTATGAGACAAGGCCTTAGTGATAGCGATAGGAATATTGAGAGTCAAGAGAAGCAATAAAGGACTTAGCAGAGCTAGATAAACCAATATAAGAGACAAAAGAAGAAATAGGATAGGTACAACTATTCTTACCTTTTCGAAGAGCAATCAGGAGATCAAGACTAGACTCAAAAGGAGTAGGGAAAAAGTGAACACTACAATTCATAGTGTTGGTAATTTTGCTAACAGACAAAAGGTTAAAAGGAAAGTGAGGTGGATATGACACAGTGTAAAGGAAGAGAATTCAAAGGATAGGTGGTGCCATTTCCTATTACAGGAGCAGAAGAACCATTAGCAAGAGTGACACTATGTAATAGAGAATAAGATTGAAACGAACAAAGAATACCTGTGTTACCAGTCATGTGGTCAGTGGCACTTGAATCAATGACCTAGCTGTAGGAGGAAGAAGTGAGACAAGTTGTGGGATTACCTGACTAAACAAAGGTAGCAGTAGATGAAGTGCCAATACCTTGTGAGGCCTGGAATTGAGTATAAGCTTTAAATTCAGCATCAGACATGGTGATATTTTTGAGACCTTGTGTCAGAAGAGTAGAGATGGGTGAGGGTAATAGACCCTCTTGGGTGACTGCATGAGCATAATGCTGGCCTTGATACCAAGGTTGTCAAAAACAAGATTTTACCTAAAAACGCTGAAGGGTCTGGTAAAAGAGAAACGTAAAAGCGAAACGTAAAAACGTAGATGTTACACATTATATAAGATATGTATATATAAATATTAGTATATAAAATTTTTACTTAATTTTAAGTATTACATTAATAAATTTCATAACTTATGCAATTTAATGTCATACTCAAGTCATAACTCAAAAAAGTCCAACCCAATTACTCATAGGTCCTCGGTCGTGTACCACCGCAGTAAACTCAGAGATGAGAAGTGAAAAATTTTGAATGATGAAAAGTGGTCTTGCGGCCTGCCCTAAACAGATGCCAAACCAGGTTACCAACTTGCCATTGTCCAAACCCGGTTTAATGCCCATAACTCGAAAAAATCTAGTCCAATTACTCATAAATCCTAAAAGCGTAAAAACTTAGACTCAAAAAGCGCTTTTAACGCTTTTACCCTTCAAAAAAGCTTTTTCAAACGCTTTTATCAATTTTCGATTTTACCTAACATCTAACAAGATTTTTTGTCTTAAAAGCGTAAAAGCGTACGCTTTTACTTTTACGCCTTGAAACGCGATTTTAACAACTATGCTTGATACTGTGATACTGTGTAGGTTTCCCATTCAGCTTCCAACAATTTTTCTTAATATGACCTTCCTCGCCACAAAAATAACAAAGTATGGTGTACCATCACGACCACCAGTACCACCACGACCACCAATTCTTCCTTGACCATTACGTCCTCCACCTCTACCTGTTCTACCACCCCCTCTACTAACCAAAGAATCCTTCTGGAGAAGGTTAGGAGGGAAGCTCATGATGATGCCATAGGAGATGGCAATACACATCAACAAATGTCACATGCTTAGAACTAGTCAAAATCTGATCATGAGCAACACTAAATTTGGGGCGCAAGCTAGACAAAAGGCTCACAATTGCCAATTGTTCTAGCTGCATACGCATCTGTTTAACATCATCTGAAATAGGATTCTCCTTCGATGTTGATCGATGAAACTCCTATGTCACCTCATAAATACGAGACAAATTGGCTTCCTAAAATAAATAAACTCCATATACTCCCATAATTCCTTCACAGTATTGCAATGAGAAACCACATGTTTTACGGGGGTGTCAAGGGTTTTATTAATCATGCCAAACAACCGGTTATCCACCCTTAACCATTTGTCCCTTGTAGCTCGAGACTTTGGGGGCTCATCTGTCAGATGATCTTCTTTCTCAATCCCAGTAAGAAACATATTGATAGTCTTACAACACTCAGCACTCACCTCAAGCATAACGGTAGGCTTTCTAGAGATCTCAGACTCATCAGAGCTACTAGAACTCGAGCTGGAATGACCATCCACCATCTCAAACAAATCTCAGAATAACCAACCCAACAATGAATCACGATTTGTGCCTCTAAAACACCTAAAACAACTACCAAAAGCTACGAAGCACAACAAACGGCAATCAAAGATGCTGGAAAACACCCACCCACACCTCGCTGGCTACGACCCAACTCACAGAATGCAAGAATGTCATTGGGCTCGAAGAGAACACCCAAAACAGCACCAAAAATGCACCTTTGCCGGCCAAAAACTGATCAATCTAGGACAACTCCTGCTCCCAAGGCTGCGACACCCCTGGTCGCACCACTCTAGCCAGCGGTGACACCTCTAGTTACCGAAAACACCACCCATGGTACCCTTGGCCGCAAATCAGTACTTCAGGCATGAAGAATCATGACCAAACCACCTCAAAATGCACAAAAACGCCATCAGCAGTGCACGAAAAAATTTTCTGACCCTTGGGAAGGGTAGATCGGCCAAATATGAACCAAGAAAGCCAGTTTTTTTTTTTTTACAATTTTTTTTAGAGCAGAGAAGGACCTAGGGTTTTCTCTAACCAGCTCTGGATACCATGTTAGAGAAGAATGGGAATGACTAACCTAACTTAGTTAGTCTCCTTATCATTGTATTTATACTGAGAAATAAAGATAAGTACATGGAAGAAAGGCCCATCCCAATAACACATAATAACCTAATAATTATTCTCTATCAGAAATCAATGTATCATTGTGGGAGAGTTTTTCGTGGTTCAGTTTTGACATATGAAGCTGCTTTCCATTGTTGTCCATCTCACCATAGTGTGAAATATTATTTTTCTCATTCATGCTTCATTTCATGGATTCTTTTTTGTCATTATAATACTTTTATCAAGTATTAAGCCTGAAAGCAATCATCATAGGGAATGTATTCTGCTTTATATTGGATACTACTAGAATCAGGCTTTGAAAGACCAAAAGGAAATCTTTGGGGGATAATGCTCTTAGAAATATTTGGTGCATCAGATGATGATGATTTTTCAGGTACCGAGTTAACCATATTTTGTTGTTGGCAAAATGAATTAAAAATAATTTTGAATTTGCCAATTTGGTATCCTTGGCCATCTCTTACAGAAGAGTGTCAGACTAGTGTCGATATGCATTTCACTATTGTTAGTGTTGGAGATATAAAATCATCAATGTGCCTTCACCTAATAGCTTAAGCTATTGGGATAATTGGTTCATGATAGTTAGTTTATGGGCACCAGACTCTCATGGAACCAAAATTCTAAAGAATATGTATTTTTGGTAGAAAAATAAGTATTGCTAAAGACAAGAGAAGGAAGTATGATAGGGGTGAGGATAAGGTATCCTCAAGAGAAGAAAAAACTAAATATAAGCATACAAAAGTAATTAAGGAAACTAGGAATGAAGCAAAGTGGCCAAATCTCTTTGCATATCAGAGGTGCCTACCCCCTTAAAACAAACTTGGGCAGAACACCAGAGTGAGGCTAAGTAAGATAACCCTATCCGAAAGAAAATTTAGGGGCAAGGAGACATCCTTAGAGAATATTATTAACAGGAACCACTGACTTTTTGGTATAGAACAAAACATATAAACAGAAGTCAAGAATTTAATTCCAGCTAAAATGTGTAGTTCAAAGCTAATTAATGTGTGAGAAGTTATGGGCATATTTAGATTATAAAATGAAGTGGAATGTGGATGTATTACAAAATCCAAGATAGAGGTGGTAGTAGTAGATAACAGAAAGTAGAATAACCTTGGTTGTTTCCTTGCCAGCAACAGGGACAGATTCTAGGAGGCTTAATTCAACGGTAAGCTGATAATATAAGGAGCTCAGAACTTGCCAACATTATCATTTTGAGAGGACTTGTTTCCCTCTGGTTTGGTACTTAACTTTTTGGCATAGTTAGATACAAACGAAATCTTGGCTGGAAAATAGGCAGAGTTGGTACTTACCTTATAAGTACAGAAAAAAATGATGGAATTCCCATTGTTAGGGTTTCAAAGATATGCCACACATTTTGGTTCTCTCTCTCCCTTTCTTTTTGTCTGGTTTATTTTTTGGTACTACAGCAATAGAGGGCTACTGAAAAGCTCCTCTAGCAATCAGCTTTGTTTTGAGTTTCTGTTCATTCCTGAAATTTATCGTCACAACGGATCTGACTTAAGTTTCAATCCCTACATTATAATTCCCTTCATTACTTTCCTCTTCTTTGTCTTACATAACAAGTGTTCAAATTCAGATGCAAGGTTATGAAAGTAGATGCATGGATGCTCAGAGCCTCACACAGGTGTATGAATACCTGTTGTTTGCAATATATGCTCACTTGGGAAATCTTTGAGCTTAGTTGAGGTGTTTTTAGGCATTTGATATCTTTAGGAGGATGCTTGGGCGAGGAGTGTTCCTTTCTTAGGCTCCATTTTGTCGTCAAAATTGGGCTTGGAATTCAGGCATGGAATTGGAATTGGACCTCTTAATTCTAATTATCTTGTATAGTGTGTACATTAGATTTAGAATGCATATTCTGAGTAACAATTTCATGAAATTGAAAAATAACTACTTTACACTACTCCTAATTCTTGGATTAGACTCTAAAACTTACAATTTCAAGCACCAAGATTTTTTGTTAGAATATCAAAAGGTAAGAGTTGAAAACAATGTCTTTTCTGCCTATATACTGTAGCAACCAGTGCTATCAGCATACTCCCGCATCCATCGCTGCTAGCGTATTCTGGCAACCATTGTCGTTCCTGTAATTCGACAAGGTATTACGTCTATGTCAGGTTTGTCAATAGCGGCCACTATAGCGGAGTAGAGCAGCACTTGGCTGCTCCTGAATGCTTGTAGCGAAGCGCTTCACTGTTGCGGTGCTGCAAAATAGCGGTCTACAGTGGCATGCAATAGCAGCCACTCTTCCACTGTGAGCTATGTTGCATTGATATGGGTTTGAGTATTGTATCCGGTACAATATGATATGTCAATACAATAATTTTTTAAAATTTTAAGATATGGGTACAGCAAGGTATATTAAATATAATATTTATGTATGTAAAAAATACTGTATAATTCGTAATCATTCCTATGTCACAATTCAAAATCAGAAAAATATTGTCATGCATCATTTCTCCTTCCCTTAAAATTCCTTCTCCCCCTTCCCACATGAAACTCCCCTCCTTGCATAACTCGAAAAATATGGTAGCTGCCCATTTTCGTGTATCCGCCAAAAAAAACATCAACAAATGTTGAAAAATATTGTAGTTCCTGTATCCTGTATGATATGCATATCCCATATGGATACGCTATCCAATACGGGTATGCCACCGATTTTGGCGTATTGGTGCATCATAGACTGGGAGCCTAATCCCCTATGTTAACCTCAATAAAATCCATCTTCCAATGGGCAGCCCCAAAGTAGGGACTTTTAGATCCATAGACACGCACAAACTAATTTATGGATCAGAAATCACTTTGACAAAGCTGCATGCTCTGCTAAACCAATTTTCGGGCTTGCTCTATAACTATTTCTCATGATTTTGGCCCTCCTTCGACCTTGCTCTAGCCTACGACCCTCCTTCAACCTTGCTCTAGCATATGACCCTTCAATCAGTATTGCAAAATCACAGCTCTGTAACCAGTTTCACACGCAGCTCCTTCTCCTTTAGCCAATAATGTGTAGTCCCCTTCACCTTTGTAACTCATTTGTTTGTTTAGTTGTCCTCCTTATTTTTGTTCTCTTCTCTCTCTTTGTTTCATGGGTCAATGTGAGTCGTTTGTGTTTGTAATAACTACTGCTAAATATGATTCTAGTTTTTACTGCTATGCTCATAATAAATTTTTCTAGTAATTCCTACAATTTTTTTTTTCTCTTCCATCAGTCCCCTGTTACTAAATTTTTTTCTTCCTATGGTATAAAGTTTTAAAACTACTAGAATTATCAATTATGTGTTTTTTACAAATTTTTTAAGCTTTTCCATTGCAGCCGCTATCTTCGCTTTAGCGGCCACTCCGCAATCCATTATGCCACTATAGCGTTTTTGGTGGTCATCGCTACTTGCAGCATTCCACCACTAACTACTTTGGTCTTTGTTAATTCTCTCCTCCTTTATAACTCTCTTTTCCCCTCAATTGTTTTCTCTGGCAATGTATTCCTTCTGTGTTCTTCATCACCTGTGGCTTTCGATGGATATTACAATTTTTATTTTAAATGATAAGGCCTCTCTCTATTTCATCTGTTTTCTTCTCCCCATCGGTTAAATTTTTTTTCCCTGGAAGCAGTGTTGTCATGCTAAGTATGGAGCAAGCTCCATTGAAAATTTTATTTATAATAAATTTTAATTTTATTACTATTCATTAATTTAAATTTATTTATTACATGTTCATAAATTCTGATCAATTATTGCAAAAATAGAATTCCAATGTAGTTCTGAATTACATTCTGTGCATCAAGTTTTATTTGTCCTAAATATAAAATTTAAGATTATTAGTCAATGTCAATTCTGTTAGAATTCTGAACTGTAATTCCAATTCTATCATCCAAACTGAGTCTTTTCCTCACCTGTATCATCTCTCTACTTTGCAGAATTCACTCATTCTAATTTGTTTTTCTATTCAGGGTGTCCTAATTTGCTTGGGATTTTCACTTTCGTAGAGACTAGACTGAGAGAAGCTAGTGAATTATACTCCCGTTTGCTTTTACTTGAATCTATTCATTTCTCTGCCAATTCAGATTTGAGAGTCTGGACTTAGGATTCTTACAGTTTGTTTACTTGTAAGTCCTTCTTTCAGTTTCTTGCTCGCTCTCCTAACTATCAAAGATTCCTTCTTGACAACCCATTTGTTAGTCGAAAGCCCCCTCTAAGTTCAAGTTTTTTGTTTGGATAGTGATATTTAATAGGATTAATAGTTTAATCATATGACTTGTTGCAAATTTGCAGGCCCCACATTGCTCTCTCTTGATATGTGTGTTATGCGTAGATCTAGTTCAGAAACAGTAGGTCGCTTATTGTTTGCATTGTGAGGCACTACTTTCAAGGAACAATCTTTTTGTGATTTTTGGTGAGCACTAGGTGTGTCCCTCTACTTTGGAGAAGTTTTTGTTGGCTCGTTATAAAGGTTTTGTCAAAAAGGAGGAGGCTAAAATTTTATTGCAGTGTGCAGTGTGCATTGTATGCAGTCCTTTGGTCCACCTGGTTGGAACAGAATGCTTGCATCTTTAAGGGTATCTCTTTGCCCCTACTTATGTTTACTGAATAACTTGCTTGAGAGAATACCTCTCAGCACTTTGATTTAAATAGAGAAGATACAAACTATAATCCCTTGATTTTAGGGATTCAAATTAATTACAGATTATATTCCTATTCTATTAATTGGAAGAATATCAAAGATAATAATTACATAATCAAACCATATCAACATTCATTAAACCATACAAGCTATACAATCAAAACATATCAACTCTCCCCCTCAAGCTGGTGCGTAGATGTCATAAGTATCCAGCTTGTTGCAAATATAAGTTACCCTTGGAGCTCGGAGTGACTTAGTGAAGATGTCAGCCAGTTGATCATGAGAGTTGACAAACGAAGTAATAATATCCCCGGATAGGATCTTTTCACGGATGAAATGACAATCAATCTCTATATGCTTCGTCTGCTCATGAAAGACTAGATTGGAGGCAATGTGTAATGCTGCATGATTATCACAAATCAGCTTCATAGGACCTATCTGACAAAACTTCAATTCTTGAAGCAATTGTTTTAACCATATTAGCTCATATGTAGTGAGAGCCATAGCCCGAAACTTTGCTTCTGCACTTGATCTTTTAACTACACTCTGCTTTTTGATTTTCCATGAGATAAGATTGCCTCCAATGAGAACACAATGTCCAGAAGTAGACCTTCTGTCACTAGGAGACCCAGCTCAATTTGCATCTAAATATCCAATAATATTTGCATGTCCCCTATTCTCATAGACAAGCCCTTTTCCGGGGGAGCCCTTGATGTATCTCAAGATCCAAGGGAGAGTTAAGAAACTGACTTACAACACTAATAGCAAATGAAATATCAGGTCTGGTCATGGTCAGATAATTTAATTTTCCCACCAGTCTCTGGTATCTACCAGGATCTGGATAGGGCTCCCCCTGATCTGGTGAAAGCTTGACATTCGGATCCATATGAGTGTCAATGGGTTTACAACTAACCATTCTAGTCTCTTCCAAAATATCAAGTGCATATTTTCTCTGGGAAATAGCAATACCTGTTTTAGACTGGGCTACTTCAATGCCAAGGAAATATCGTAGCCAACCCAAGTCCTTAGTTTGAAAGTGTTGAAACAAGTGTTGTTTGAGGTTGTTAATACCTTCATGATCATTACCAGTAATTACAATATCATCCACATATACAACAAGATAAAGGCATTTATTGGATATAAAATGTTTATAAAAAATTGAATGATCAGCCTCACTGCGAATCATACCGAACTGCTGAATAACTTTGCTAAATTTGCCAAACCAAGCATGAGGAGACTGCTTTAAGCCATACAGAGACTTATGCAATTTGCAAACAAGACATGACTCCCCCTGAGCAACAAACTCAGGTGGTTGCTCCATGTAGATTTCTTCCTGTAAGTCACCGTGTAAGAAGGCATTTTTAATGTCCAACTGATGTAAGGGCTAGTTATTCATGGAAGTCATGGATGAGAAGAGACTAACAGAGGCCATTTTAGCAACAGGAGAGAAGGTATGACCATAATCAACACCAAAAATTTGAGTGTACCTTTTAGTGACAAGACGAGCTTTCAACCTGTCCATATGGGCCAACTTTGACAGTGAAGACCACCGACAACCAACTGTAGATTTCCCAGGGCGAGAGGGAACAAGAGTCCATGTGTGGTTGGATTCCAAGGCTGTCATATCATCAATCATAGTCTGTCGCCATCCTGGATGGGATAGTGCTTCCTGAACATTTTTAGGGATAGAGATGGATGACAAAGCAGAAACAAAAGCATAATGGGAGGAAGAAAAACGATGATAACTAAGAAAATTATAAAAGGGATGAGGTTTACGAGTAGAACGTGTATCTTTACGAAGGGAAATAAGTAAATCAGTAGAAGACACAGGTAGGTCCGGAATATGTGGAGATGCTGGAGCAGAAGATGAATCATCGGGGTCTAGAACAATAGCAGCCTCAGGATCCATAAGACAAGGATGACGCCGATAAGTGAAAGGATATGGCTGGAGAGAAGTGACTGGCTCCAGAGGATGTTCCGGCACTTGTGTAATTGGAGAAACAGAGACTGGAGAATCAAAAGAAGGAACAGGCATAGCCAGAGAATTGACTCCGGCTAAACAGGTAAGGCAAAATAAGGAGTGTCTTCTTAGAAAGTGACATTAGCGGAGATATAAAAATGATTTGTGGAAGGAAAGTAGCACCGATACCCCTTCTGGACATGAGAATAACCCAAAAAGACACATTTAACAGCACGAGCAGAGAGTTTATCAAGACTTGGAGAAATATTATGATCAAAACAAAGAGCCAAAAACACGGGGGGAAACAGTATGAAAGGGATCTTTAGGACATAAAAGAGAGTGAGGAGTCTAATTATTCAAAACAGAAGATGGCATACGATTTATTAAATAACCAGCAGTAAGAACAACATCACTCCAGAATTTTAAAGGTGCATGAGCATGTAATAAAAGAGTTCGAGCTGTTTCAATGAGATGACAATGTTTCCGCTCGGCTACACCATTTTGTTGAGGTGTATGAGGGCAACTAGATTGATGAATCATACCATGAGAAGACATAAAAGAAGAAAACGGTGCTGAAAAATATTCTTTTGCATTGTCACTTCGCAAAACACGAATAGTTTGTCCAAACTGAGTATGAATTTCAGTGCAAAACTTCTAGAAAATGTTAAACAACTCTAAACGTTCTTTCATAATAAAAAAAAAGCCAAGTACAACTGGAAAAATCATCAATAAAGGTAACAAAATACCTATACCTTAAGACAAAATTGACACGGCTAGGACCCCAAACATCAGAATGAACAATATGAAAAGAACTCTACACGACCACGAAATTTACTTGGAAAGGACGACCGAACATATTTCCCAAGTTGACACGACTCACAATCTAGAGAATGCTACATATGAGAGAGATGAGGAACCATCTTCAATTTATTCAGACTCGGATGACCTAGATAACGATGAAGGAGACTAGGAGACTCAACTGCAGCACATATGGTTGAGGAAGGAGGCTAAAGATAATAGAGACCATGTGATTCAAATCCTGCTCCAATCGTCTGTCCCGTATTCCGGTCTTGTATACGGAAGGAATCAAAAGTAAAGGTTATGGAATAGTTGTGAGATCGAATCAATTGACTAGTAGAAATTAAATTAAAGGGACAATTAGATATGAACAAAACAGAATTTAAGGATAAAGGTGGAAGAGGTGAGGCTTGACCAATACCAGTGGTGATAGTCTTAGAACCATTAGCAAGAGTAATATGATGTGGTAGCTTGGTAGATGACAATTTAGAGAAAAAGGAAGAATTACCAGCTATGTGATCAGAAGCACTAGTATCCAAAATCCAGGAACCAACAGGCGAAGAATGAGAGAGACAAACCATAGAATTACCAGTATGTGCTACAGTAGTTGAAGATGAGACTTGTTGGGTAGCCTTAAGCTGAAGATACTCCTTATATTCAAAGGCCGAAAAGAAATTCGGACTGTCAGGCTCAACCATCTTTTCCTCCACACCAGATGCCTGAGTTTGTGTAATAGCAGCAGTCTTCTCAGGGAAACCATGTAAAGAATAACACCTGTCTTGAGTGTGCCCAAGCACTTACAATAAGAACACTGAAGAGTATTGCCAGAGGCACGACCTTCTCAGCCACGACCGCGTCCACGGACTCGACCACGACCACAGCCTCCACGGTCAGCTGAAACAAAGGCTGAAGATTCCTAGATGGGTTGAGAACCAAACCTAGAGGTGTACTGAGGCGAAGGAACTCGGAGTAAACGATCAATGAGCGCCTCCACCGTAGGAACATCAGTAGTTGTTAAGGCTTACTAGTAGGAATATCTTAGCCTTCTTAGTGAGATGGTCAGAGAGACCTTGACCTAGAAACCACACATTGACAGCATTATACCAATCAAGATAATTTTTACCATTGAGTTTCTCTAACGTTATAGTAGGAGAGCCAAAGAAAGCAAAGGAGATCAGACTCTTCTTTGGGGCTTCAGCCATAAGGACAGCAGCAGAAAAAGACTAAGGGTGCGTGAACAGTACTGTAAACAGTACAGAGGAGCCAAAACAGAGGGAACCCAGGAAGGGGCAATGTGCAAACTGACGGCTAAACACCAAAACAAGACTAGGAAGCTCCAGCGAATTGAACAGAACGGACGACGAGGTGGTCCGATGATGGGAAGGTGGCGTGCGGACTTCACGCGCCGTCAGGATGCAGTATCTGCAGTGGCACGTGTGGGCGCGTCGGGACAACTCCGACGACGGTGCTCAAAGGGAAGACCCGGTCGATCTGGTCTAAAACACACTATGCCCTCACCTTTGTGGTTGAGGGTCTTGAAATAGAGGGTCTAGGCTGACAGTTGCTAGACGTGAAAACAGGGGAAAGAAAAAAAGAGGAAAAAGGGGAGGAAACAAGCCCTAGAACCTTGCTCTTGATACCAACTTATGTTTATTGAATAACTTGCTTGAGAGAATACCTCTCAGCACTTTGATTTAAATAGAGAAGATACAAACTATAATCCCTTGATTTTAGGGATTCAAATTAATTACATATTATATTCCTATTCTATTAATAGGAAGAATATCAAAGATAATAATTACATAATCAAACCATATCAACACTCATTAAACCATACAGCTATACAATCAAAACATATCAACACCCCTAAACTGTTTATGGTATAGCATATTGGTTTTCACTTCTCTTTGGTGTTCTGCTCACGGCTGTTTAAAGGGAGTTGCTATTTCAGATATGCAAAGAGACTAGACAGCCTTGTTGCATTCTTGAGTTTTTTCATATTCCTTGTTTTATCTAGTTTTTTATTATTTTGAAGGATATCTTATAATCCCCTAGTTGTACCCACTTTTCTCTAATAATATTGTTTGCTATAAAAAAAATGTCTTTAGCCTCTTCAATAAATGTATTTTGTTTCAGTGTCTATTGTGTGCATTTGTTTGAGTGCCAAAGCTGCAAAACCACTTGACAATTTTCTATATGTTAGCAAAGAAAGGATAGAGATATTATGAGATAAATTCCCCCCCCCCCCTGCGGCCCCTATATTATTCTTGTTCATGGTATTTATTTGTCTATGATTTTGACCAGAATTCAGTGAACGCACGGTACCAGACCATTCCTTACCCATGGCTGGTTTTTGGTGAAAAAGTAAAGGTCAATGCTGTTTTCATCCGTGATTCCACTGGTGTATCTGATTCAATACTTATCCTTTTTGGTGGTGCTCTAAGTAATGGGATACAGGTATTTTTTACTCGATACATTTGTAGCTTCCAGTAGAAGATAAGGCTCCATGGATTTCAATACATTAACATGCCTTCCTTTTTTTTTTCCCCTTCTGATGAGTTTAGGCTGGGCATCTGAAAATGTTAGAAGGGTATGTGGACTTCTTCATGGATCCTAATTTAGCAGACTGCTATTTGAAGCTTAAAGAAGAGTTTGATAAGCTTCTCCAAAAGAAGGTTAGCAGATATTGATTTCCTGGCAGTAATATTCCTTGTTTACTATTCAGTATGAGACATTGCTGCGTAATATGTTTTTGTAGTTTCTACTTTGCTTTTTTTAAGTAAGATTTGAGTAAGTTTTAGCTATGCCTAATGACAGTTATTGCTTTATTGAAGTAAATAAAACAGCCATTTGTTTTGCTAGTGAGAGATAAATTAGAGTGATAATGGTTTTGTAATAATGCAGCTAGAAGATCCTAGCGTTGACATTCACAAGGAAGGGAAGTACTTGATGCTTGCTGTTCAGGAGCTGGTTTCAGGGGATCAATGTGAAGGAAGATTTGTATTTGGCCGTGAAAGCAGGAAGCCTAAGGCATCTACTGATGAGAGTAAATTCACAAAAGATGGGACAAACCCCAAGAGCTTGCTGCAAACACTGTTGATGCGAGCAGGGCACTCCCCACCAAAATACAAAACGAAACATCTCAAGACAAATGAATTTAGGGCACTGGTGGAGTTCAAAGGAATGCAATTTGTTGGCAAACCAAGGAGAAACAAGCAGCTTGCAGAGAGGGATGCTGCTATAGAGGCATTGGCTTGGTTGACTCACACCTCTGACAATAATCAGCATGAAGATGATAACTCTCCTCCTGATGTCACTGATAACATGCTAAAACTGCTAGGGAAACGTAGAAAATCAAAGCGACGCTCTGGTTGACTGGTTATCATCCGTAGTTGGTTTTAAGTGAGTCTATCCCATCTTTTTTTTTTGTTGGATTAGTAGCCCTGCACATTGCCATGCGGTTACATGAGGCTGTAACACACTTTTAAATGGATGATGGTGAAAAGAAATCCATTTGAAAGATCCGGTATGAGGTCCTGCTAAGCATTATTTTAGTGGCACCAATTTTAGCTTTGTGAAATAAGGATTCTCTTTGTTTTCTTATTTTCTCTCTTTTTCTGGAGGGGTTGAAAGTGGTTAAGGAAAATATGGTTAATTTAAGGACCTCAATTTTGACAGTTGTTTGCTCTCCAGAAGTTGATTGAATATTTTAGCCGTTGCCTGCAAGCCTAAATTGCACAAACCAAGTATTTTTGGCATTCATTCTGTACACTAGATTTTTGTTTATCTTGGGTCCAAGATACTAAGTTGTATACTAGTACTAGTTATCAATTAGGAGTGACATGGCATGTAATTTCTTATAGCAACACTCAATAAAATCAGTATGTTTACAGTTTGCTATATATGATCTGTAACTACTTGCTAGTATACAGTCTGATAAATATATATATATATATATAGTGTTTATAAACTATATGATTCCCCTTTTCTGAAGCCTGTAGAATGTGAGTGCTGGTAAGATTAAGATGGCTGATTCATGTCACATGCAGGAAGGTTAACATGGTCTTCCGCTGGACTAGTCTCTAGAATGCTAAGAAATTATGAGGCCAATATAAGAAATTATAATTAAAATAGTTAATAATGAATGAATATAAAAAATTAGGAGTGCTAATAGCTTCACACGCTGGACTAGTCTCTAGAGTGCTAAGAAATTATGAGGGAAATATAAGAAATTATAATTAAAATGGTTAATAAGGAATGAATATAAAAAAATTAGGAGTGCTAATAGCTTCACACTTACTTTACTTATGTAAATGAAATTATTTTTTAACATATAGATTGAGGTTTTTTTTAATTGTTATACATTATTTCAACATTTTTTATATTTCATAATTTAGCATTATATCCTAGTTTCTTAATTGGTATCAAAATGAAATAATAATATTACTTACACACTCTTTTATTAATAACATGATTACATTACAAAGTCATAGGATAACAAATTAGGATTACCTAAAAATCTTCCAACCACTCACGTAGTGCACACTTCAATGTATATGAAACAATCATTATCCATACAATTTAGAATTAAGATACTCGAATACGTTTCATATAAAATTATTTAATCATTTAACAATCATTATGTAACCCCAATATCTACCCAAGTCATTATCAAAATTGTGTTGTGTCAACAAATCTAGATATCCCTTATAATCCCGAGGCAATTCTTGATTGATCTTGACTCCTTTTATTGTTTCAATTTGATTTAAGACTTTGTTTTGAGGCGAGGATTAATTTTTTCGATTTAGATAAACAACAAATATGATCATATAATAGAGGTAGAAAGAGCTTTAATGAGACAGAGGAGCAGAAGTAAAGAATGGAGAGTTCAGAACGCAAAGTGTATTGGCAGCTTGCTCTTCCATTCTTTTTTGTTTATTCGTAGCCTTTTATCAATGGGTCTATTTTATTTATAGGCATTTACGGCCACTCTCTAAGCCTAAGCCACTAGGAGTGAGTTAGTGGTGAGGAGTTTGGATAGTTTGCAAGATGTCATAAATTCAAACTTTCGTGTCATCATTGTACAAAAAAACAAATCTCCTCTAAACTTTAGCAAAGTGAAAGTTTGACCCACTCATGAAGGAAGTAGTGTGGATTTAATAATGTGTATCAGATGAATTCTCTGTATCTATCCCACTAACTCTACTTTCTCTCCTACTTTGTCCTTAATTGCATTTAGGTAAGGTCTACTATGATATTCAAGCCATATATTCTAACTAATTTTTAGAAAACATCCAGCTAACCCTTCTATTCTTAATAGCTAAATGTTAGAAGAGCTCTCTTGCAATTTGGCAGGGTGTCCACAAATATCGGATCAAATCTATATTATTAGTGAAATGAGTACTCCCGCCAAAAATTTCAATGCAGGTTTCTTTTTCCTCTCAAACTGCATGTCTTTGCCTCTCTCATTGTATGTCCTACATGTGCAACTTAATTGTTCTAACCCTATAATATCCTTCCCACTAATTTGCATTTGTGAGTTCACACCTACCTCAACTAACTTTTTCTCACCCACAATTATTTCTTTCACTTTTTCCACATCGTTTATCTTTCCCTATAACTCTCTCTATCTGATTCCTTCTTTCTTATTAAATTATTAGCTTCGTTTTCTCCACAAAAAACTAAAAACACCCTATCTCTCCATTTGAAGGATCTGCTCATTTAACAGTTTTGGCTACTTCTTCTTATGTGTTCATCTAGAAAGCATGGATACGACACAAGACACAAATATGAAACAGCACGGACACGGCAATACGACAAATTTTGAAAATTATAGGACACGACACGGCTAGATACAACATTTAAAATTAATGTAAGATTACATAAAAACAAATTTTAAATTAAAATAAAGATATCAATGTTTCAAAAATCAACATTAATCATTGTAGATAGAATAAAATACTATCATTTATCTCATTATTGTGGTATCTCATCTCTATTCGTACAAAAATTTAAAAAATAAAAGTAAAAAATTGGAAAATGTGAACTAGGAGTATTCAAAGGTGTCGGAGAAGTATCCAACACTGACACAGCGGCAACACTGACATAGCAACCATTTTGAAGTGTCCGTGCTTCCTAGGAGTTCATTCCCAAAGTTCTACTCATGATGGAGTATTCAAATTTGCTCTTGGAATTGTAATCGTTCCCTATTATTAATTTTGATTTATGTTATTCTTATTATTTTGGTCTCTATATAAGTAGTTAAGGGTTCTGTTTTCGTTCAATCTTTCAAACCATTTAAAAGAGCAGTTGTTGTTCTTAGATTGCTATTTGTTCTAATTGTGGTATGGTTATTCAACTTAATTATTCCTAATTATAATTAGTTTAGTATAGTTGTTTGTTACTAGACCTTTTAGTGACTTTTGAAGTTCTACTTTGAACATCTTTTATTTCTAGAAAACCTGATACGCCTTCATTAACTCAAGAGTTTTTTGGTTTCAATGAAAGTATTCTTTATTTATAATGCTATAACCGCATCTAAATACAGTCCCTGAGAGTTTTAGTTTGGTTCCAGTTCTTATCCCTTTTGCCTACTTCTCAACCTTTTCTTGTTGTAGAATTTCCCGTTTTTCAGTATCCTCCTGCCTGTAAGTACATTTATTTGATATTTACTGTCAACAAAGAATAGAAGTATATTGTCATTTTATTTTTCTTATTCTTATATTATTATTGTATTCTTTTGTTTTTTCTTTTGTATTTTTGTTAGAGATACTTACATGGAGAATGAAGAAGAAATAAAGAGATTATCTATAGGAGTTAAACCTATAGCGGATCATATTGGCTTTCGTGGGCATCACTTGAATGGTGAAGGTTTAGATAGGCCAAATGTTCATATTAACTGTACTGTGGACAATATTGAGCACCACTCTAATGGTACACTGTCATTTTAATATATTGATTATTGTTTTTAATACCTCTAAGTTTGTTCTTTAAGGAATGCTATAAAATTTTATATACTATTACTTCAAGTAGTTTTTATTTTTTAATTAAAATTTCTACTTTCAACACTATAATACATGCTATGATATCATATTGATTTATTATATATCTCTTCATTAGCAATTATCTGTAAGAAATGATTAAAACATAATTCTTTCATGCAAACTTATCATTTACAAAGAAAGAAAAGCGAAGAGGAAAACACTGAAGAATAATTCTAAGATACATATGGGGAAAATAGGGAAATGGTCGAATAATATTAGACATAAGATGAAAGGTTAGGATTATTTTAGTGCGGTATTATAAAACTTGGCTCATATCAGCCGATCCCCTGACCAGTCCAAGCAATACTTTAGAAGATTTATGCTAACGAAGCGGTATGGACAATGTGACTTGGCCAATTTTAACTAAGCCGTGTGACTCAAACTGTGTTATATATCGAACCAGACGAGTCACTTATTATTTATTTTTTAAGTTGAGTTTGCCCTAAAAGGAAAATGAGGAAGTAAAATGAGTAACATTACATGCGAGAATGACAAAGAGGTATACAATGGAGACAATACTGCATATGGTTTTGAAGGTAAAAATAGAACGCATGAGGTAAAAGAGGACTAGGTGGTGCATCTAGTTTTGAAGGAAGAGTTAAAACACACGAAGGGGAAGAGGAATAGTCATTGCTTGTTTGAGTTGTTGTTGGCGTTTATAGCTAATAGAGTATGAGAGATAGAAATTGTTCTCTTTTATCTAAAGGAAGAAGGCATGTGATTGAGGGGAACAAGGAGGTGGGTTAGGGAAATGGGTAATGTAATTAATGGCAATTAAGGGAAATAGACCCATTTTTAGGGTGTTGTCGGAGAAAAAGAAAGGAAATGATGGGACTGTTTAGGAAAAATAAAAAGAGAAAGAGAGTCTCACTAAATGCTTTATCACATTTTTATGTATTCTTTTATTATTAAATATTTATATACTTATTTAATTTTCTACAGTTTGATTAGTGGCTTACCAGTTAAATTAATGACTCATTAACTCAGTACTCTTTCTGATTCGATGATCGGTTCAAATATTATAACATTGTTTTAGTGCTCTCTATCGTAGTTATGCATAGAGTGTTAGAGCCTAAAGTAACACAAGCACAATTTAAGCATACTCAATGATAGGTCTGCTGATTTAGTTAGTATAATAGTAACTGTTTAGTCATGAGGTAGGTAATAAGGTTAGTTTAAATGCTATTTTTTTTTAATCTTCTAGATGAAGAAATTATTGTAACCACTTAAATTTATAATCTTTACCTAATTTTCTAATAATATCAACCGCTTAAATATAGCTTAAATGACAAAAAAAATTGTTAAGTTTGTTAGTAAAGAGTTTGAAAGAAGTGTCAATTAACAAATCTCAAAATGATATGGGTGTAATTTATTATTTTCTTATATGCGTATAATTTAACACTTAACTTCTAACAGAATGCCTTTACTTTAAATATAAAAAAGAATAATAAATTTATTATTTTCAAATAAAACCATAAAATAATACTAATAAGACAACTCTAAATAAAATAAAAATTACAATTTACTATTCTATCATTCACTTGTGGTATAACTTTTCAAATTGACGGTAGAAGAACTGTGGTCATCTTTTTGTGGGGTGCCAGGTTGTGATACTCATAACTAAGTTTTGAAGAAAAGAAAACTCAAATTTATAAAAAAAAAAAATAGATACATTTAAAAATTTTAGTAAATATTGCAAATGATTTATTAATATATATTTTTAATATTGTACCATTAAAAGTCTATAATTAAAGGTGGATGTAGGTTCTTACTACAAAAAATTCATAAAGAAAATAGTAATTATATTTAGAAAAATGTTAATTTATATGTAGTTCATTACTACAAACTAGTGCATTAACCCGTGCAACGCATGGGGTAATAAAATATTTTATTTATAACATAATGTTACATGTGAAAGTAATTAATGAAACAAAATAGATATAATTACACAATATAAGAAGCAATAATTATATATATAATTTTAACATTTATGATTTTTGTACCAAAAAAGTATAGGTTTTTACAAAATATTAATTTGCAAGAGTCGTATGAATGATATTAAATATCTTTATTTCAAATACAACATGACAGCTTCTTAAACCTACAATTAAAGAAAATTACAACTAAATATTAGAAAGATAAATAATAATAAAATAGGAATGGATAATACATTTATCAGCATATCATCAATGTAATATGTTAATTTAATTACCTTCTTTTCAAATCTTCTGGAAGACTTCTTTGTAAACAACATTTTTTGTTGTTCGACATAGTTCACCATTATCATCACAAATCAAAATTTTTAAACCATTCCTCGATTTTACACGTGAAACAACCACATACAACTGGCCATGGGTAAAAACAGGTCTTGATAAAAACAAACCAACATGAGATAGTGTTTGTCCTTAACTCTTATTTATAGTCATAGCAAAGCAAATAGTTAACAGAAATTGCCTTCATTGAAACTTTTGAGGTATTCTTGGATTATATGGTATTAAATTAAACCGAGGAATATATATCTTTTCTCTAACTTGACTTCCTGTTACTATTCTGGCGCCGATGACATTTATCTTCATTTCATCTACAATTAGTCTAGTCTCATTACATAATCCTGCTGTCTAATCAATGTTTCTAAGGAGCATCACTAGAACACATTTTTTTAGTATTAACTTATGATTTGGAATACCATACCCGTTAATCTCATTTAAGAATTCAGTAGTAAACCATTCAACTTTAATACCAACATCTTCATCTGCTTTGCAAATCGAATCTGAACTAAGATAATATTTTTCTTCACCCAGCATTAATGACAAAATGAACGTATTGACTTTCTAAACAACTTCAAGTGTTGGAGCTAGGATCGCCCTATCCTTAAAGTACTTATAATGTTTCATATTATCAATCAAATTAGGATATGTAATGTGATGACCCGAAATTTTTGCGTATGATAGTCGTATTATGTATTGTCTTCTTCTTATGAATTTGAGTTTAAAGGATTAACATTTTGAGTCACTTTACACTTTACTTCATTAGTGGGATTCTTAGAATTAAACTTACCTTATAAAAGTTATTTAGAGCCATTTTGGGTGTATTAGATGATTACATGTTAATACGGGTTCTGAAATTTGGCTAAGTCTGGGAAGTGGCACATATATGGAGGGCTATAGTAAATATATATTTTCTTGAAATCAAAATTGGGGGTAATTGATAATTGGATATCAAAGAGCTACAAAATGATTTTTAATGAATTTTTAGAAACATTTGACCTACTCGTTTTGAAAGGAAACATCTTTGAAAGTTTCGAATTTCAGGAATTTGAACTAAAACTCAAGATTTGACTTTTTATTTATAAGGATTTTAATTTTTTTGATATTTTTATTTAATCCAAATGGGGGTTTATTTCCTTATTTACATTTATGTTTTAAAGTTAATGGAGAGTAAAATTAAAGAGGACATTAACTTCCAAACTAGGAGAGTAAAATAAGATTACACCAGAATAGAATAGTATACTCTATCCCCACTTCCAAACACCCCTATCCTCACTACCAAACACCTCCCCTCACCCCCTGATATTTTCGTTCAAGCAGTGGCAGAAAGCATATTTCTCTACGTCTCTGCTCTCTCTCCTTATCTGCATTCTCTCATTTTTTTTCTCTACTCCATCATCTTCCTCCTTCTATTCTTCTTCCATCTACCCGATTTCACCATTCTTGGTCGTTTCAAGCTGCTGGAGCAACTAAGTCATCCACTTCATCCTTCCATCTTTGTAACTCATTTAAGTAATCTCTTAACTCAAATATGTTGTTAGTGGTTGGATTATGGTGAATAGCAGATTGAGTTGTAAGATGCATAATGAGTATTGAACCTAAGGTTTGATTTGGAAATTTTGGAGTTCTTGGAAATTGATAGTATATGTAATGAATTAGATGAGTTTTAATGTTGTTATGGAGAAGTGATACATATAGGAATGATGTTAGAACATAGAATTTTCGTGCTAACTTTGGAAAGAAAGGATTGCTCATTAAGTGTTTGATAAAATGCTTAGATGGGATAAAAATTGTATTCCCGTGTAAACTGGACAATGTGTAGTAATTTGATCATAACTCTTGATTGGGAGATCGTATTGAGGTGATTCCAGTTGCGTTAGAAACTAGACACATAGGGCTTCAATTCCATATATTATTTGCAATTTATTAGCCTCTGAATCAGTACATAATTTCTGTCAAATAAATGTCATATTTCTAAACTAAATTGAATGTTTTTTAGATTCTTCAAGAACTCCTTATCCCATAAGTGGATGAATCCTTAGTTTTAAATGTTGATTGTATCTTGGTTATGTTGTTGTGATCCTAGATTCTTTGGAGGATCGTCCGGTTGGTCTGTGACAACATAGCTTTTGGACTCGTGAAGTTTCGTCCTTTGAGTGAGTTGATGACATGATCTATAACATGTTTTTGTACATTTTTTTAAAATGTTCTTTATTAAAGGATTTTACAAAGTCATTTATTTTTCTTCGTGGTTAAATTATAAGAAAGCTTGGGACAAACACTTTTTCATGATTATGAATATAAGTATATTTAGATTTATACAACTATGTTTTGTTGGGAGGAAACTTTGACAGAATACTGTAGCTAATGACAGTAGATGTTAGCCTTGGTGCACCTTGGTCCGAACCTCAGCTAGTACGGGTGTTGCTAGTCCAACGTGTTGGCCCACACGATCAGATCTGTTTGACTTGACAGGTGGATTTGACCCCTGTGCCCTGTTAGTGGGCGTTTGTCGAACCTTCGAACTATGTGTTCGTCGATGAGATTTCTGTTTAATTCTGGATTAGAAACCTCCCATACAATATTTGACAATTGGATATTTGACATTTGACTATTGATATATATTGGATTTGGTATTTCATGATTTACTTACTTATTAGTTTTTGTTATAATTATTTGAACTAAAACATATGTTTTGATGTGTGGATGTAGTTTTAGTGAAAATCTTGTGCTTACACTTGTCCCAATTTCATTATAGATTATGATATTTCTCAGTGAGACTTATGACTCACTCATTTATCTTATATGTATTACAGATACAAATACTGAGCTGGGTCCAGGTTCTTCAGTTAGCTAGAAGTGGTTCTTTTTGGTGAGCCCAACATTTTGTTCGTGTGGGCATGTCCCTTGTGTTTCTTGTATTTTTTTTCCTTGTACCTTTTGGATATGTAATTATCTTAGATATGCTCCATTATTCACAGGCAGGATCTAGCTTCCACTGTATCTTTGTCTAGTCTTATGATATATTGTTAGTGGGATTATGTTTAGTGATGCTTGTAAGTGAACAGGTTGTGAATTGTTAAATTGAGATGTTTAACTTTTAGAGGTTACTCTGCTGAAATTTTGGTAGATTTAGCATATTGTCTTATTATAGTCTTTGGTCCGTTAGGCTTGCTAGGTTGGCTAGTCCTCCCTATGCGCCGGTCAGGACCCTCTAGTTTGGGTCATGACATGTAAATTCAACAATATCTGCAATATGATCATTAGAATCCAAAATCAAAAGGTTTTCTGGTATTTCTGTTTCTGCTTCACCATCATTTTTACCTCCTAAATTCCCATCACCAACTTCCATAATACAATCTTCAAATGCCTTGACTTCATCTACATTGGATATGGGAATTCTAGAATGTAATCTCATGTTCTTGGTTAACTTAAGAACGTGGCAATGATTCCACAATTTAGATGAGTTAACCATAGCCATAACAATATCTTCTCTGCTTCCTTTTGGAATGACTGGCAATATCTACCTAAAATCACCCCCAAGTACAACAACTTTACCACCAAAAGGTTTTTCTATGTTATTCGCATTTGAAAATCTCATGATGTCTCTCAAAGTTCTATCCAAAGCCTTAAAAGCCCACTTATTAATCATCGGAGCTTCATCCCAAATAATGAGGTTGCTATGACGAATAAGTTCAGCATTTAAACTTCCTTGTTTGATGTTGCAAGTGGACTCTTCGGTGAGAGACAATGGAATAGCAAATTTTGAATGAGTTGTCCTTCCACCTAGTAAAAGAAGGGAAGCAATCCCACTGGATGCAACATTAATAACTATTTTACCTTCAGACCGAAGCCTAGCTGATAAGGTTCGCCAAACAAATGTCTTTCCCGTTCCTCCATACCCATACACAAAATAAAAACATATTTTTCCACTCATCACGCCATGAATTACTTGATTGTAAATCGTTGTTTGCTCATTTGTGAGAGAAGAAAATAACCTGGAATGCTCTATAAGCATTTCTTCTTTATTGTAATCAAGTTCCTCCACCAAGAATATATTGTCATAGTCATTTATCAGAGAGTGATGAGGGTATGACATGCTCCCAAAATCTTTAAGAGACTTTCCATTTGATCGAAGTAACCTTTCAATTTCAATCAAGCATAAGTTCTTCAAATCTTCATTTTCAATGTTTATAACTACAAACCAAAGCACGCTTAAAGAAGAAACGATATGATAAAATTTATTTTAGTTAACAATAATTTTATATATACCAAATTTACTAATATAAATTAACACTTCCAATCAATTAATAAATGTTGCATACTTAGGAGAGAATTTAGGAAATTATATTGACATTTAAACAACATATACCTGGGTTATTTAGTAATCTCCTTCTATCATAAACAATTCCATCAGCAAGAATTTCCCACGTTTGTTCCCATACAAATGTGGGCCTACTCATTATGTTTGAGACCAACAGTGTAACAAAGAGCCTTCTCAAATATGGGCTGGAAGCCAATAATGCAACTTCGTTAACACCATTAATAAATTCTTTATCATCTAACAATAACCCCATAGCATAACAAGCACATTGAAAACAATTGTATGTATGGTTATCTACTGTCCGTATGCTTTAATAACTGGTACATCCTTGTTGAACATTAAGCAAAAGCCTCATGTAATACAACTCACCTATTCCAGGAGGAACAAAATGAAGTCTGCCTATTGATTGACCCTTCTTTCGAATAAACCATTGTTGCTTATCTTTACTATAAACAAAATGAGATAGGAACTGACCATAAGTAAAATATCTGCTTTCAGAATACATCTTGTTCACCTCCATCCAAGCTAGAAACATTGTTTTCTTATCTTTATTATTGTAGACGACATCATCAATCCTTTCATCATCTTTGAACATGATTGATTGTTGATTAAGAAGATGGAATCTCAATCTCTAAACTGGAGGCCATCTGTGATGAATATCAAAACCAAAAATTCTCCATACTGACTCACATGAAGATAAATACCTGCAATCATAGTAATGTTTAATCTCATCCACAATAGGCCTCTTCTCACCAATTTTCGACTGTGATGTCATGGCAACAGTAACTTGGTCTGGACCCTTGTTAACATACTTAAATAAGTACTTTATAGAATTAGATTTATTACAAAATTCTATATTGATATGAGCTTGGTATTTCATTAACAACTTCGGGTTGTAGGGTACAACAAACCTATTGTCCAATTCTATTTCTTTCCTTTTAGTGGTAATTCCTGTATCTCGTCTTCTATAGATGGATATCCATCCTCATCAAACGAAGTCCTTTGTCTAAACTTCTTTGGAAAATTTTTTGAACATTTTCCATCCTTCATGCAAGGGGAGTCATTCTTTGCTGATCCGCAAGGGCCATGCATCATGAATGCTGAAACAATATCAAAGAGCTTTGGATATTTACTTTTGTCAGGCAGTTCAGCAGATATTACATTATCTATCAAATCAACAGTTTGTAGATTGTCATCTTGGTGCAACCACAACAAAATGTGAGCATGCGGCAAGCCTCTTTTCTGAAACTCAATTGTATACATCCCTGGTTATATATATAGACAGGATAATATTTATACGATGTAAAGAATAAGAAATAGGCAATCTATACAAATAATGAAAAAATCCATATCAGCTATAACCTTGCCGAAGAAATAACCCTTTTTGAAATCTAACATCATTTCATGAAGCTTCATCTGGAAGACTCTACATGCAATGTCAGGACGATGATCTACTACAAGTCCTCTCTCAGTTACAAAGCGGTTAATCTCAGGCCATTTAGGGTTGCACGTTACAGTCATGAACAAATCAGGATAACCAAATCTTTTACAAACAGTCATTGCATCCTAGCAATTGTTAAACATATATCGCATCCTGACAAGATGTTGTCGAGACCTATCAAATAATAAAAATAACCGGTTCACAAACTAATTTGTAGTATAGAGAATGAACCGAATCGTCTCTCAAGGATCCAAAAACAAAGATTTAATTAGATCAAGATAATTAGAAAATGGGGGGTTTGTTGTTAATTAACAAGATTAATAAAAGTACGAGACTTAAAGTTGTAAACAAATCTAAAGAAACAACTAATCCAAGGAAATTTACCGATCTTGAGTTTAACTCATCATTGATCACAAGGAATTCACTTAATTGCTAACTATGTTCTTGGCCTTAGATCACATCAAGAAGCCTTAACATGATCCAAGAATTCTCTACTAGATAAGCATCTAGGATTTGATTAACCAAGGTTAGATAAAGTAAGCACCATCCAACATAGATTAACTTAAGATCCAGAATTTAACCAAGCTAAACAATCCATCAAAAAACTTTAATATATTGTTTAGTCTTTGTGATCCTCTTTGAATACATGATAATAAAGCTATTATCACATCATCATCTAAATCAAATTAAGCAATTTAATCTAGATAAAAATCAAAAGAGGAAGAAGAGAAACTTGAATAACAATTAAGCAATATGAACAAGCGAAACAAGATCTCCAAATTAAACATCAAGATGGCTAATCCCTTGGATTGATTATAAGAGCCTAACCTTCCATGGATGGGAAGGAAGAACTCAGAAATAAAAGAACAAAAACAAAATTCTAAAGAGAATGGAGAAGAAGAGAAAGAAAACTCTCACAAATACTCAAACTTTCTTCAAACTTAATTAAAATTGAATGATGTCTAATACAAAGAGATTGACTCTATTTATACTAATCCTAGAAGCCAATTTGTAATTGAAAATAATCTGAATACAAGTTGTAAAAACATGGAAATTGTCAAATATGGAAGCTTGATGCATGGTTGGTGGGTTGGTGCATGGTAGGTGGGTTGGTGTATGGTTGGTGGCTTCAAGTCAGCAACTCTTATCCGACTTCCAGCTTGATTTTCATGAGCTAGACGGTGCATTTTGGTTTGGAGGTCTTCATGAAAGTTGTAGCCAGTTGTCTCCTTGAAATTTTTCATTTTGAATCATGCCATTTGGACTTTTAGAACTCCAAATATGCCAAAAACACTGCACCTACCTCAAGTTAGGTTGGCAGAACGTGTTTCCAAATTCAAACTAACTTGTAGCTTCATAATCATGCCTAAAACGACATCTATTGACTAAATGGTCTTCAGTGAAGTTGGAGATATGGGTCTTATCTTTCCAATGGCCAAGTTTCAGCCCAAGAAGAGGCCTAGAACCCACTATATAGTCCAATATGTACACACTGCCCAGATTTCCGTGACAGCAAACCTACTCTGCATTGCAAGGATATTTTGAACCCTTAGAAGTCCGATCTAGCTCTTGAGTTCTTCATGAAACTTGTAGAGCCTTGTCTTAACTCTCCAAAGACACCAAGATCACCTCAAATGGATCACCGAGTCCCAAGTTATGGCCTAACCAAGGAGGAAAGGTCAAAATGCATCAAAATCCAAGAATTATTCATAATTTGCATTAAAGCCCAATGAGACCCAACAACATTAAACTCATCTAAAATACTAATATTGGGCACAATAAACATCTAATAAAGCCTAGTATAAAGCTAACATAAGTGTCTCAAATTGATTGATCACATCCCTCCAATGAAAGAAGACGATAGAATAATACACATTCCAGTTGTAGCAGGATCAATTTCCCCTTGCAACAGCCTCTTCCAATCCATTATAAATTTCTGATTTAATAGTACTTTGATTATTCTTAATGAATGTCAATCTTTGTGATTCAATCATTGAGCAACAATCAACTACGAGTTGTTGAAATAGTCTTCTGCTTAGTACAATATTTCCATACTCTAAACCTCTGTCCTGAATTCTATAAGCAATAAATTCTCTCAGTGAAACTCTTGTCCTATTTCGATTGGCCAAAGTGTTGAAAGTCTACCGCATAGGAATGGTTTCTTGGTATCCATCTTCTCCATATGGAAAAAGCAGTGGATACTAAAGAGGAAGAAATGCAGTTGTGTCTCATGGATTCTTTTCAGGTCTCCATTATGACATTAGACTATAATATCTCTTCCAATATCAGAATTATCAAAATCACCAACTATATGAGCTGCCACCTCATTAGTTGTTGGTAAATTATACATTTTTGCATCGCGAGAACGATTTCTTAACAATCTAAGAGACAAAGTAATGACTTGGTCTTCTTTAAAATAGTCTCTAGCTCTTCTGAATGATTGGGCCAACAGGTTATGTTGATCTAGCATATGTTTCAAATTTCAACTAATGAATAATCAATGATATTTCTTTTGTCATTGCCACTGTAACCACAATATTTGAAAACATCAACAATACTTATATATTTTGAAAAACTAAATGATATCAACAGTAGTAACTTAATCACAAAGCCACCAAAGGAAGGACTTTAGGCCCCTATATAACTATATATATAAAACTACTTGAAATAAAAACTATTTAAAATAATTATGTCTTATACATTATCTATAATAGTATAAGTTATATAACAATACTTATCAATTTAAGTAATATAAAAGAATAAATGTTTAATACTATTTTACTCATTTCCAGATCGCATTTGATTTGTCATTTATAGTATTCTATTTTAATTAAGGCAAATAACATCTAGTACTTATCTTAAATAATTTCTTTTCTCAATCACATATATGTTAAAATTACTAAGTAATAAAAAAAAATAGATGGTTTTTCAATTTTGTTATGATTCTATAATTTTAAAAAGCATGATATTACAATTGTATGTGTAGGCCACTATGTATGTTGAGACAGACATAGTTATAAATATCACAAACTATATGAAATTTAATATAAAAAACATTAGGCTAACCTGAAATTGTCTATCCTGTTGGATATCTCGTTATTTGTATCATAAATATATAGTTGAGCGAATTTTGACTTCTCCCCATCATTTGGAAGCAAAGACCCAATTTTATGGTAGTTTTGACCACTAAGAATGAATTGTGATGATCCTGATCCATAATTTAAAGAGTTCTCAACCTTTCCTCCAATATATGTGAAACTAAACATACTATTCTATTACCTAATATTTTCAAGAAAATTAAAACTTCTTGTGTCAACGTTATTGATTAAATTCAAAAGAAGTTGAGGTGGCCTTTGTAGGAGAGGCAATTGCACTTTTCCTTTCATACAACATATTAAAAAATCTGGATTGGATAACTTTATTGATTTTTTCGATCTTTCTTCATACCAAACCAAAGCTCCACAATAGCAACACCGACAATTACAATCTCCAAAATCCATACATTCTTCAAGTAAACAAAGATAAACAGGTTATTTTCATAATTGAAGTTAGACATAAAAAATACCAATAAAAAAATTGTATGGATTACCTTGCTCCTCACTTTCATCAAATAGAACATGATCGAATAATGTGTTAAATTCTTGCATTAAAAAATCACCTTCTTCACTATCATTTTTCTTTTCTTTTTCAACTTTGCAGTTCCCTGTATTTATAATGGGGAGCCAAAAATCTTTAAAATGTGGCTTCATTTGATCTTAAGAAACCAATATTTAATATATCAAAATACCTTTAATTATATTACTTGCTATTAAGAGATCACGACCACTTTCAATGGAAGAATTTGAAGGATTCCAAGTAAAGGATTTCATAATTGAACCCCTATGAATAATGTTTCTTCCCGAATTCAATTGTGTTATGGGATCAATGACAACTGATATTGGAGTTAAAGAACCTAAATATAGTGCAGACATACACAAAATAAATTTTTAATAAATTAAACATCTAATAAGTAGCATATTGTTCATATGGATTAGAATAATTGAAATACTTATAATACCTGCACAGCCTGATGGAGTAGTCACTACAAAGGATTGTTACATATTTTATTCTATGAGCATAATCGATACTTGTTATAGGTAGTAGTTTTTCTTCAATGACATCAGATTTATTAATCACATGGAAATAATGATTCAAATTTTAATTAAATTTTGGATAAATAACCAAAATTAAAAGACTAAAAAATTACTCCTAAGAAATTAGACATTTAATCCATACACTTTAATTATATTAAATATTGTAATTTTTATTAATGATTAAAAAATTGACATGTTACCAGAATAATAAAGCATTAAAAATATGCCTATAATGAAATGACAACAAAAATCTAATATTGATTTAAGATGAATAATTGAGATTTATGATTAAGATAGAATAAAGAATTTAATTATAGCCATTACATTCCCTTCGAGACAGTGTTGGAAAAATTGATTGGGTAAATAATTTAATATTTGTTAATGAATGAAACAATTAAATAATTTTCCAAAAAAAAATTAATTAAAACATCTGTTATAGTCTAAAATTTTAAACCCAAAATATAATCAACAATAATAATTGGAATTAGCAATTAGAATAAAATAAAAGCATTCCATTATAGGAATTAAATTACCTCTTCCAGATCCTAATGTTATACATGATGAAGGAGTATATTTTCTATCCCAAGTTTTGGAAGAACTCAGCATTGTTGAATTAGAATAAATGGTTTTAGTTTAATTTATCTAATAAGGGAATAGAACAACATAAATATAAATCAAAAGACTAACAATTTTCTACTGATGAGAGAGGAATCCTAAGCAAAGAGGATGGAGTAATAACATAAGAATTACTACTTGTTGGAGATTTTAATTTTGGAACATCAACAGTGAAGGAGTTGCCTAATAATGTATCTCTATTAGCACCGTAAATGATGAAGCAAATACAATTTCAAAACTCAATATTTCAATAGAGTTTCAACCCAAATACGTACCTTCATTTTCTTTTAGTGTTCTTTGCCTTTTTTTCTCTAATGGTCCTTCATTTTCTTTTAGTGTTCTTTGCCTTTTTTTCTCTAATGGTCCTTATCCTATTCTGCCTTGCATTCTTCGAATCAATATCACAGGTGTAATACATTCTTAGCATCGTATATCACTTAGAGACCTCGGCTCATCATTCTCACATAAACCATAAGCTGATAAGAAGGAGAAGAATGAGATTTCTTTAAAAGCAGCTTTTTGAAAACTTAAAAAGTTAAAAAACAAATATATACCTGTCCAATTTTGGCGCGGCATCAAATATTTACATATTCAAAATTTAAAAAGTAAACAAATAATAGTAGGTAAGTAAATGACAAGCTAGTACCATCATTTCAACAAACCAAACACCAATTTTTATTTGCCCATGACGTTTTCCTCATAGATTTGGGCAACTATTATTGTTTGACTTTATTTAGTTGTATTGAAAACAAATATTTATATGAAATAGCATAGTATCTCACGTCAATTATCAACAAAATAATCATTAAATTTTTTTAACAAATAAATAATATTTTTACAATTTTATCAACAACTGGTACACGTAAATGGGTTTTTTTAGTTAATAAAATTTATACAATTTATTAACATATAAATAATTATTGTAAATCATAACATATTAAAGAATATTAATTATTAACATTAAGAAATACACATTTCTTATAGCAAAGGAACTGTTAATTAGTATACCAACCAATAATTTTAAAAAACAATATTATATAAATGAAAGTAAAAAATATTAATATATACTTATATACTTTGTTCAATAATCATACAATTCAATATGTAGTTATTAATATTAAATTTATATATTTTTCAAACAATAAGTCACTATATGATAGCGAAAAGTAAATATATAATTGTAAAAAAGTTAAATATTATATTTATCTATTTATTTTAATTGTCAATTTTCTTCAATTGCCAATAATTCACACCATTCATCAACAAATTAACCATTACAAATTTTTAACATATAAATAACATTTTTACAATTTTATCAACAACTGGTACACATAAATGGGTTTTTTTAGTTAATAACATTTATACAATTTTTTTTAAAATATAAATAATTATTGTAAATTGTAACATATTAAAGAATATTAATTATTAACATTAAGAAATACACATTTCTTATAGCAAAGGAACTGTTAATTAGTATACCAACCAATATTTTAAAAAACAATATTATATTAACGAAAGTAAAAAATATTAATATATACTTATATACTTTGTTCAATAATCATACAATTCAATATGTAGTTATTAATATTAAATTTATATATTTTTCAAACAATAAGTCACTATATGATAGCGAAAAGTAAATATATAATTGTAAAAAAGTTAAATATTATATTTATCTATTTATTTTAATTGTCAATTTTATTTCTAGTAATTCACATCAATCATCAACAAATTAACCATTACAAATTTTTAACATATAAATAATATTTTTACAATTTTATCAAAAACTGGTACACATAAATGGGTTTTTTTAGTTAATAACATTTATACAAATGCTTTTTTTACAATTTTACAAATGCTTTTTTTTTTATCAGACTATAATAAGTCACTATATGGTAGCGAAAAGTAAATATATAATTATATGTATTTTAACTGTCTATTTTCTTCAATTGCCAGGCAATGGTATTCTATATAAAACTATACTAAAACGACCTATGATATATAGTTTTCCACATATAAATTATATAAACAATTATAGTTGTTATTGTTTGGGCCTACAGCCCACTGAATTACGAAAACCAATAATACAATTAGATGCTTTTAATTTATTAACATAGTTTAAAAGATACATTTCCTCAATAGATAATAACAACGGGTTATTATTTTGACTACTTATGGTCAATTACATTTTGTTCAATGATTGTTGAATAATATGTGGATGATTATTTAAAAATAATCATGAATATTAACGAATCCAAATTACGTTAACAAAGTAAAATATCTTCTCACTACTACAAAGAATTTCAATGAAATCAACAAAGAGGTTCAATTTGGTTATTTGAGTAAGTTTAGGTTGGGTTATCTTCAATGGTGCTGTCTAGGTTAACAAAGTAAACAATCTGATCACTTTTACAAATACAATTTACCATTTAAACAAATCAGTTTTGAAATTAAACTCATAGGGAAGTAAATATAGAAACTTATAAAATTATAAATTAAAACATATGTGCATTATTATAATTTCAACATCATACTAAAAGGTTCATAAACAAATCACATTAAACTTTAATTACAAAGAGCTGATGATTACACAAATTGGAGTACTACACAATTCATCCCAACAGATTTATGCCTTGCATATTTAGAGTATAACTACCTCCAAATTTACACATCAAATAAATAGTCCCATTACACATTAATATGGGCAATCAAAATTCAAGTCTCAGAATCCAAAAGATTAATTGCCCCATACAACAATATCATTACAACTCAATAACCAAAATACAAAAAAACAACATAAATATAAGATGTATCACTCCTTCTCTATCTTCACCTCCTTCAGTTTAGTGGAGGACTGACAAGAGGTTGTCGAGACCCCGTCAAATAATAAAAATTACCGGTTCGTAAACTAATTTGTAGTATAGAGCATGAACCGAATCGTCTCTCAAGGATCCAAAAAGAACAAAGATTTAATCAAATTAAGATAATTAAAAGGGGGGTTTTTATGATGATTAACAAGATTGACAAAAGTACAAGAATTAAAGTTGTAAACAAATATAAAGAAGCAACAAATCCAAGGAAATTTACCGATCTTAAGTTTAATCCATCATTGATCACAAGGAATTCACTTAATCGCTAACCATGTTCTTGGCCTTAGATCTCATCAAGAAGCCTCAACATAATCCAAGAATCCTCTACTAGATAAGCATCTAGAATTTAATTAACCAAGGTTAGATAAAGTAAGCACCATCCATACATAGATTAATTTAAGATCCAGAATTTAACCAAGCTAAACAATCCATCAAAAAGCTTTAATAAATTGTTTATTCTATGTGATCCTCTTGAATACATGATAATAAAGCTATTATCACATAAACATCCAAATCAAATTAAGCAATTCAATCTAGATCAAAATTAAAAGAGGAAGAAGAGAAACTTGAATAACAATTAAGCAATATGAACAAGTAAAACAAGATCTCCAAATTAAACATCAAGATGGCTAATCCCTTGGATTGATTATGAGAGCCTAGCCTTCCATGGATGGGAAGGAAGAACTCAGAAAATAAAGAACAAAAATGAAATTCTAAAGAGAAGGGAGAAGAAGAGAAAGAAAACTAACAAATACTCAAACTTACTACAAACTTACTTCCAAATTGAATGCTAACTTACTTCCAAATTGATTTCTTTTTAATACAAAGAGGTTGGGTCTATTTATACTAATCCTAGAAGCCAATTTGTACATGTACATAATCTGAATACAAGCTATAAGAATCTGAAATTTGTCAAAAATGGAAGCTTGATGCATGGTTGGTGGGTTGGTGCATGGTAGGTGGGCTGGTGTATGGTTGGTGGCTTTTAGTCAACAACTCTTATCTGACTTCTGGCTTCAAATTCATCACCTAGACGGTGCATTTTGGCTTGGATGTCTTCATCAAAGTTGTAGCCAGTTGTCTCCTTGAAAATCTCCAATTTGAATCATGTCATTTGGACTTTTAGAACTCCAGAAATGCCAAAAACACTTCACCTACCTCAAGTTAGGTTGGAAGAACGTGTTTCCAAATTCAGACCAACTTGTAGCTTCTGAAGCATGCCTAAAACGACATCTATTGACAAAATGGTCTTCATTGAAGTTGGAGATATGGGTCTTATCTTTCAAGTGACCAAGTTTCAGCCCAAGAGGAGGCCTATAACCCACTATATAGTCCAATATGTGCATACGCCTGCATGGTTCTGTGACAGCAAACCCACTCTGCATTGCAGGGATATTTTGGACCCTTAGCATTTCGATCCAGCTCTTGAGTTCTTCATGAAACTTGTAGAGCATTGTCTTAGCTTTCCAAAGACACCAAGATCACCTCAATTGGATCACCGAGTCCCAAGTTATGACCTAACCAAGGAAAAAAAGGTCAAAATGCATCAAAATCCGAAAATTATTCAATATTTGCATTAAAGCCCAATGAAGCCCAACAACATTAAACTCATCTAAAGTACTAATATTGGGCACAATAAACATCTAATAATGCCTAATACAAAGCTAACATAAGTGTCTCAAATTGATTGATCAATGACAAATCAACATTTCCAACAGAAAAGCCCTTCATCATAAGACCTCTTGGCAAGAGTCAAGTTCATAGCACTATATTCAGGCTGAGTATCGAAACAAATTTCATTATCATAAAATTGGGACATTAAGTCCTACATAAAAATATAATCAACACAATTGTAACCAAATCAAACCATTACAGAAAGCAAATAAACAATAAATGACAGATGATAAACCTTTGAAATTCCAGAATTAACAGCTGCTAGTTCATTGCTGACATTCAATTCATAAACAAAGAATCTAGCTCTTTGAACAACCTACAAGAATTATAAAAAATGGATGAAATTAATTTTTATGCCAAGCATAATACAAATTATAAATAAAAATAATCAACACAAAAACAACCTCCTTAGGAGTTAGTGCAACTCCATCAGCTTGAAATTGGGTGATAACAAATTCATCATCACAGACATGCCTCACACGAAATGAAGGCTCAACATGAGAAGGAGAACTACACTTTATCTCAACCTTAAAAAGAAAGGTCTTTTTCATCCAATTATCGAAATCAGTTAGATAATTTAAGTCACCTCGAGTCTAATTCAGATAATACAGTTAGGAGTAAGATTTAAAAACAAAATACAAATGCCAAAACAGAATTCATCAAACTAATCAAGTTACCTTATGCATTTGATCAATCATTTCAGAGCATGGTTTCTGCGAAAGATGTGTAGCATCACGATCAAAGAGAACAAATATTGCACTATCAGTTTCATCTATTACCATGACTTTAATCATATACCTATAAATAAAAAAGAAAAATGAAATAATAAAGATATGGGTAATACATCTCAATGTAATCCATACAAACATTTCAGCAATGATACAAATTTTATAAACAATATCAAACCTTGGGAAGACATTAATGACATGTTGATAACAACCATTACAATAGTACATTCCAGAATCAGGGGTCACTACCTTATTGCACTTGCAGGAAGTGTACCACCATTTTGCACCCTTCATAATATGTTTGACAATGGCTAAGATAATACATAACTCATCCTACCAAAATTAAAAATTAAATCAATGATAGCTTCATAACACAAACACATGTTTGAAATAAACAAAGAATAAGATTTCAGAATTTATGTATGAGACTGAAAACAAAAACCTCTTAGCTATCCTTCAATTGCTCAATTGTCTTTCTAAGAGTAAACCTTAAAAAATCATCCTAAGGAGAATATTGTGGGACATCAGACAAATGAGATAAGCCTTGAAAATTCTCTTCATTAATTTGAGGCAACCTACATAAATAAGCTTTGCCAAATTACTATATCGACAAAATTAAGATAAAGTAACAACTTATCAACAACTAAATATCTTACTTTTTCCTGAACTGGATAACCTCATCAATATCAGGGTTGAACAGAATTCTAGTTGCATGCATAACATTCTGAAGAATAGTTTTGCCTATTCATGAATAAAGACTATATTAAAAACAGAAAATACAAACAATAATCTTAAATAATATATCTAAGGTATCAATAAAGTTTATGGCCGAATGATTTTCACCCTTAAAGCTTTTCGCTCTGGCAAATTGAACAATCACTATTGGTTGGCAGATGTCACCAGAAGCAACAAATGAGGTTAACTCATCGACATAAGTTCCAAACAGAGCACACTTAATTTTCACACTAATTAAACAAAGCAAGATATGATTAGTAGTAAAAAAAAACAAAAGGCATTTCATAATCGTAATAAAATAACCTAATTTGTATCAAGAAATGACAATTTACCTTTCCACTCCAAGCTCAATAACTATCATCTTAGTTTTTTTATCATCTTTTTGATACTCTCTTTCAACACCAACAGCAGTTAATAACCCCATCACATCTCAATAAAACAAAATAATAATAACAATAAGGAACTATAACATAAACAATATTTATAAACTTCAACAACCAAAAAGCAAAAAAAAAAAAACCTACCAACTAAATATGGAAAATCTCCACACTGCAAGATATCCTCAAAAGGAATTAAAGACAACCCATGCATAGGAATAAGGATGGTTTCAGAAGGTTTCACAGTGGTCCTAATTTGGAAATTCAACCTAAACTCATGACTTGTGGTTCAGAATAAACCAACATTCACAGTAACTCCAAAATATGACATTATATATACATGACCCTTACATAATAGAGGTTTGAACTTGTAGACCAATGCCTTTCTCACATAGGCATGAATTTTATAACCCTACAAACAAACAAAAATGTGATAATTTAATATTACAGCAAGGGAAGAAAATTATTGGGGGGAAAACAATATAATAAATAGATAACATGAAACAAAAAACTATCATATTCATCCAAGAAGACCATTTCCATAGAATTCATCATTGAGGGATTATTAAAGCTAGGTAAAAACCACAGCTTAACAATACAGACTTTCAATCGCCAAGCCTCTCTTTGGGGGCAAATTTTTACCAAAGGGTCTAATGGAGGAGCCATCACACAAACAAAAGAAAGGCGTTAAACAGGGCAGACAACACATATTTAATTTCAAGAATATCATAAACGGGTAAATGAGAAAGCACACAGATTCAAACAACAATGGCCATATATATAAGCATAAAGAATTGGGGTTATGGGAGAACCATCCAATACACGCATGTTCAGAAAATAACAGAGACTTTAGAGAGGATGATAACTGACAACCATTACCAACGAAGCAACAAGGAATCATAGTAGCGTACAGGAATGGAGGAAATAATTATAAACTTTATTATGAAAAATATAAGGAATGGGAACATAACTTGATGAGTACATTTCTAATATTCAAAATAAGTATACAAAAAGTACCGAATAATTCTGGGTTCACCATCGAAGAGATCTATATTCCGAATACACTAGAGACACTTCATAGAGGAAGAGACGCTGACAACCATTAAGAACCCATGAACTGGTCAATCTCAGCAGCGAGCCATTACCAACCCATGAACTGATCAATCTCAACAGTGGGATGGGGAGAGATTGGGATAAGTAGATATCTCGAAGGTTGTTCGTCGAAGAGATTTGGCAGAAATCATAATCATCTCTTACATGCTTCAACCAAAGACTTTCCCCTTTGCTACTCAGCATTCAATCAGAAAACGTGGTCCATGGAAGACATAGGGAAGTGAAGCTAAACTTCTATCATACGCTTCTATCAAAGAGACCAAGCTTATCTCATACGTTGGAATTGATGAAAGAAGTGGTAGGTAATTGATGGTATCCCCTGCATAGTGGCAGAGTAGGTGAACCACAATAGTAAATGTCAACTTCAAATGACCAAAATCAACAAATAAGAAAGGGTGACACAATATAAAATGTGGATAAAAGATACATTTGGATTATTGGCAGAAATGACCAAAGTGGCCAAGAAGATGGGCAGGAAATGATATCATAAGAAGGCAACACGTGGTAATTTTTTGTCCTGAAATAGATCTGGCTTTGTATATTGTATAGATGAGGTGGCGTCCAACATTGAAGGCACCCTATCGGTGTGTCCTCTTTTTCAGTCTTCATAGCAACTTTTTAACTCTCTATCTCTCTTTGAAAATTTTACCTTCTCATTTTGAACGAATGTATTGTGTGCTTGTTTGGTAAGATGTCCCAATTTTGAAAAACTTCAAGGCTAAGAGTTAGAAATTAAACATGCCCTTTGTCCTGCGTTGTATGGCAATTTTGTTTACCTGTGATATTCAAGTCTTTAATTGGGTATCTGAGTTTCACTTGCATTTGATTAAAGGATGAAGTTTAAATATATATATTTTTTGATTTGCATTTCTTTTGCGAAAGCCCCACAATTTACCCATTTGAATCATGATTATTGTAATTGGGTTTAAAAAGAAATTGGATTGTACTGTGCAAACACAATGTGCTTAATTATGGATTTCGATGATCACAAGAAGAGCATTACGCAAAGAACAAATCCAAGAATGCCTTGAAGACTTTTCTAGGACTTAGGTTATTCGTAAGGATAAAAGTATTTATCATTACTTTAAGCTCATCAGACAAACTATCCCTTAGCCCAAAAATTATTTTTGAAAACAAAGTATTAGTAGAAACTGGGTTAGAAAGCCTTTTTCAAATGATTAAATTTACTGAATGAGTTTTATAATCCTTTGTATTGGATAACAATGCTTGCTTAGCCAAAATTTTCAATTTCAAATTCTCGTATTTGGATACAAGTTCTTGTATCATGATACCAAATCATTTGAATTTTGAATTTTGTCTCCTAGAATCCCTGATACAACATCCATGTATCCGGATATTAGATTCTAGAGAGCATAAAGACATTGTTGTATTTGGATACAACACTTCTATATCTAGATATTAAACACGTGAAAACAAAAATAACGGCTATTTTTTAGCATTAAGTGTTACCCAACCTCCACCAACTTCTCTAATTTACCTTGGGAAATATATTTCATCACTTGGAGAGTTAGTTAATGCTACAAAACTACCGTCTTGAAATAATTTATTGATAGCATTAAACTCTAACCTACTTTCAAACTTTGTTCTTGAGCTTACAAGTGATATTAGTCATTTACCTATTAGTTCTTTAAGTTGTATATCTACTCTTTTGAGAGTTCTAAATCATATTATCAATCTCTTATCTTGTGAGAAGTCAAGGGTAGGTGACCTTTGTTTTGTGAGTGAAACTCTTGCACAAAAAGAGTAGAGGATCCTAAACTATTGAATAGTGTTATATTTTGTAAGGGTTTCTTAAGTACCCAAGTTTCAAGCTTGAAGAATAGTGAAAAATTTCAAGTGGATGATATCCAGGGCTAGACATAAATCATTAGGTGTAGGGCTATCAAACGAGCCAGGCTGGGCCATTTAGGCCTGCCCGTGATGGACTGTGGGTTAAACGGGTCAGGCCAAAATTGCTCACATTTAAACGGGTTGCAAATTAGTCAGCCTGACTCGCCTTGCATTAACTTGCAGTCCTAATGGGCCAGCCCACTTAATTTTTTTTGTTTTTTACTTGTAGACTTTGAAACAAATTTAAATTTAATAAAAAAAATTTTAATTTAATAATCTCAAATCAAATATTACATTACATAAACATAGTATTTAATACTTTAATCTCATTCAAAGGGTTAAGGGAGAATTCAAACAAATAAATAACACAAACCTATAGAGTTTGACGAATGGTTTATATATGGGTTGTGCCAATGCTAACATATACAATATGTACATTTTGTAACTAAGTTTTTAAATTATTTTTTTATACAAAAAATTTAAATTTTTTTAAAAAAAGTTATGTGGGCAGCTCTCGAGCCTCACGAGTTGGCCCGTTTAACTTGCGGGTTAAACGAGTCGATCCAAAATTACCCGCGTTTTTACGGGTCACTAATTTCGAAGTCCGACTTCCATAATTTATGTCGGTAAATGGGCTAGCCCGACGAGTTTGACCCATTTTGATGACTTTAATCAAGTGTTATTGAACCAATATAAATTACATTTGTACTCTCTTAACCCTTAACTCTTACTTTCAAGTATTACATTTATCACTTTTTTTGTGCAATTTGCATTTATCATTTTACTGCTTACTGTTTCTGCTCTTATTCAACCTTAGCTTGCTAAAAGTTGTGTTAAGTTTTTGTTATCCTTAATCCATTTAACTCTTAGGTCAATTGATTATATACAAGTAGTATCATTGTTGTAAAGAAAGAAAAGATTTGCGAAAGATTTTGAAAACTTAATTCAACTCCTCTTTAAGTTATTGAAGCCACTTAAAAACTCAAGTCAACCTAACATATTGTATAGCTTTCTTGGGATGTTGAGTTTTAAAATGATCATTTCCCTGTAAAGATGCGTTCGTGTCTGAATTGAACGCTTAAACTCAAATGATAGTTTTTTGGAGTAGTTGGTTGCCAAAAGAGCACGATTATAAATTGTTCACGATAATCTAATTAGAAATTTTAAACCTATAAATACCTAAAAAGTTTGTAATTAGATCTCTATAATTACAAAATTTTGTGATTGAGTCCCTAAATTCAACTTACTATTAGAGCATAATTATAAGTTTATAATGGCAAGGATCCATGATGTGGTAAATCAGAATGCAAGTATACGTTATCGCAAATCAAGTAATATAATAGTAAGAAAGTGTCGAACCCACAGGGATTAATTCTAAATTTAACTATCTATTAAAAGTTTACAAAACTCAATCTTATTTAAACAACTTAATAAGAGGAAGTGTTATGAAAGATTAAAAATTAAAGTATACAAGAAGAAGAATTTAATGATCAAATTAACCAAGCCTAGGATTGCAATTATTCTTCACACTTTACTTGATTCACTTACTTCTATCTAAGATCAATTAATTATCTGAATTGTTAACTAGAAATCCTTAACTTATCTATAAGCCTCTTTCGATGGTCAAATAGAAATATCCTTAATTAATGATAAACTATATGTCTATGTCTATCAAATAATTAAGAATTCATTAAGTTCCAATTTCATTAATGGTTACATATGTCATATAGGTATATGTCTATCTTATATGAACTCAAGGCTTTTGCACAAAGATCATATGTTATCTTACTTAAATCTAAAACCAAAATCCCTTTGTCAAGTTGCTTAAGGTTTATCAATTCAATTTAATTAATGGCCAATTAATTAAAAGCATTAAGAACAAGTAAGATAAACAATTCAAAATAATCAACCTACTCTTGGATATGATAAACGAATCAAATTACGTGTGAGTTCAAATTGCAATCCTAGTATAGAAATTTAGCTACTCATTATATTAAAGGAAAAAAAAAGAACAAGTGAAAAGCATGATAGAAATGAAAGTGGTTGTTGGTATTAACAAGAACACAACGGGCTAGAGTTTCGGGATTTACTTTAAACAAATTGAAAGATCTAACCTTGAAATCAAAGTATAAATCTCACAATTTATGAAAGCTTCACCCCTAACTCTAGGAAGAACCTTAAATAGACATCAAGATGAAGAAACTTGAATAAGATGAAGATTATATTATACAAACTACAAAAGCTTTGGGATTTACTTTAAACAAATTGGAAGATCTAACCTTGAAATCAAAGTATAAATCTCACAATTTATCAAAGTTTCACCCCTAACTCAAACTACAATGAGAGAATTCAGAAATGGGATGCCCTTAAGTGTGGCAAATGCCTTCCTTTTATAGGCAAAGGTTAGAACTATTCAATTACAATTTTGTCAAATCTCTTTGCACATGGGTTGAAATTTCAGCTCCGAAGATTACCAAATTTGTCATTGCTCCTGTCATAATTTGGAAATCTTCTCTTCATGAAAGTTGTAGTACATGCAGTCGTGAAGAACATGTCAAAAATTCAGTCAGATCTAACGGTTGGATCTTGAGTTCTGACCATTTTGCCGAAACTATTTAGATTATATCAATAATGACAGCCACCAACTTGTTGCCTAATTTTGACCCACTTTCGGTGCTAATTTGGAAATCTTCATTTCTATGAAGTCATAGAGAATGAAGTCATGCATGACATATCAAAATTTCAGCTATATCCAACGGTTAGATCTTGAGAAATCACCAAATAACCGAGTATAGGTTTGAGCAGGAATTTTCTGATTTGTCCTGAATTTGATGTAACCCAAAATTCACTGAGTTTAGGTCTTCATTTCTCTTCTGTTTGAGCTATACTGATATCAACATCCAAGTTCATGATATTTTGGTTCAACAACTGCTTTGAATAGTCCTTCGGGTGTTCTGCTCAATTTGTAACAACATAACCAATATATGAGGAATTATGCAATTTTCACTTCATATATGCAATAATTTCATAAGAATAGACCAATGAGAGGTGCTAAATTATGCATATAAAATATATTTATCAATCCAATTAAAATTTTTGAAAAATATAGAAACTTAGTTATAAAACCTTTAAATTATAAAGATTTCATTGAAAATTCTTATATAATATACAAACTTATAGACCTTTATTTTACAATAGCATGCATACGCGCGTGTACTGCTGCAGAGCTAAGCGCGTGGTACTAACCACAAAGTGGTGAAGAGTTGATGGACATTCTTAACATAACTATCCGTTCTTGCTTGTTTTGTTTTGTTTAGCTTCCAATTCTCATCAATGGCTGCCACTGCCACTGCCTCTGCCTCTGCCACCCTCCATTGTCTCTCTCCAACGCTTTCTTCTCATACCCCCTTTGTCAAGCATCAACTTTTGGTCCCTCCCTTCTCAGCAGCACCCAAATTCAACCAAAATATCTACTTGCCCAGGCTCTATGCTTTCAGAAACTCAAGCTCTCCAAACTTGGTTGCAATGTCTTCTGTGAACAGAGAACCCATGGTTCCCCCTTACAACGTTTTGATAACAGGGTCAAGCAAAGGTCAGATTTTTGTTTCCCACTTTTTTTTTCATCTCTTGTTCTGCTATCTGTGTGTATTTTAGATGGAACGCTTGTTGCTTTTAAATGAGGTCCTTCAATTTGTTTCTGTGTTGCTTGCCATTTACGTTATTAATATTTTACTGAATGAATTATCATTTCTTTTATAGTCCCTTTGGTGATATCAGATAATTCCTTCTTTAAACATTTTTTTGATAGAAAAAGAAACATTTTTTCTTCTTCGACTATTAAATTTTAATAAAGCTATATAAAGGGGTTTTTTTTATTTTTTTGAATCGTGAGGCCATATACTATGTTATTACATGTATTAATTAATGAGAAAATGGATTGGAAGAAATAAAGAAGGAAGGTTTCTCATTTACTAGAAATGTGGCTGTAGTACCAGACGACATAGAGTTGACATGGAAGGCCTGAGTTGTTTCCAAACGCAAACTCCTCTACAATGTGGTTGATTCCTGAATCCTGATGTTTGAAGATTTGGCTTAATTCTTGAAGTACTAATAAAATTCTGAATTGGTTACTTTTCATTTTAAAGTACTAGATGTCTAATTAGTACAGTAAGATTCTTGAATAATAACTTACTATCAGCTTACCCTCTTGATGTTAAGAGATTTGGAGGACTTTTAAGTTGCAAGTTGTCATGTGGGTACAGATCTTTGTATAATGATATGGATTTGAGGAACTTTCGTGATACAAGAATCAATTCCAATTTAAGATGAGGAATATGATGAATATATCATATTAACTGATTATCTTTATTGTGTTGTTAGTAAATCAACTATATGGCCTTTGGAAATGTACTTTATGTGATACGGTAGTTGGTTGGTCTTGAAGCTGACCCTTCCTCCCGTTGGGGAGAAAAATAGGAAGAACAAAAGGACAAAACTTTATAAAGATGAAGGGACTTATGACATATCAATCTTTTTAAAACAAGATTAGTAAGCAGATGGACAATGCCAGTGCTATAAATACATGGTGAAAGTCATGACCTTGATGTCTGTAGCATAAACAAGACAATGTAGACTACAATAAGCGCCATATTTCGGTTTGAACTCCATAGCAAAAGTTTATGGCTTCTTGATATTGTTATTATTGTTGTTTGGATTAAAAAGTATGTCAAAGGGAGGTGGGGGCATTTTTAATTTTGACTCTATGAAGAAGATCCTTGCACCATCTAGGTTGTGGCTTGAATAGCATGGAAGGCTTCTTTATTAAATTTCTCAATGAAAACACCTTATATTCTTCAACCTGAGATATGAACTTACATTTTGAGTTTCAAATTAAGCTCACGCATTTGAACTAATGGAGTTCAAATGGATAGAAGCTTTGCTTAAGTAGGCTGTGATTGTCACACACACACACACACACATACCATAATAATTTTTTTCCTATTTTTCTAACTTGTTCTCCATTGCTATGTTATATTGTCCATATGATTCAGGAATAGGGTATGCATTGGCAAAAGAGTTTCTAAAAGCTGGTGACAACGTCATAATTTGTTCAAGATCATGTCCGGAGCAACTCTTACTGTTTCAATACATATCAACTTCACAATTCATTCATTTCATGATTTACAGTTATTCAATATTATACAAATTGGAATATCACTGTTATTTATGTCTAATTTACATAATTAACTCATCAACAATGATCACCTTTTCTGTTAAATATTGTTTACTTAAGATTTCATTAGTAAAAATTGAAAAAAGCTTTTGGGTTCTCTGCACTTTTCTTAGCAATGGTTTGCTGATGCAGTTAAATAATTTTAAAACGTTGTTTTCTGTCAGACAAGGTTTTATTGCAGATGTGGCCCTGGATTTAAAACCTTGCTATCAGATAATCATTTATGATATTGGTTTCCTTTCTTCTATTGTTAGTCCCAGTGCCTGGTATTTGTGGTTTGTCTTGAAATTTTAATTTAGCTTACAAGTTACAACTGATTACTGAATGGCTGGGATTTTACAATCTTATTTTATCTGATTTCTTTGTCTTTGCCTTTCTCTATATCTTGGTTTTCATTTAATAGATGAAAGGGTGGAGACTGCTGTCCAGAGCCTGAGAGTAGAATTTGGGGAGCAGCATGTGTGGGTACCTTCTCTTGAACTTCTTTGTTAGTAATTACCCACCAATGATATATATATAGCTGGCTCGTATGTTCTCACGTTCATGTTTTGTTTCCTGCAGGGCACTAAATGTGACGTGAAAAATGGAGAGGATGTGAAGAATTTAGTTTCATTTGCTCAAGAAAAACTGAAATACATTGATATATGGGTATTAATGTCTGATTTCTTTTTCCCATTGTAATTGTTTAATATTTTTCTTATTAGGTGGAAAAAATATTGTTAGGATTTAATTTTAATTAATTCTCAATTTCTCATTGTTAAAGTCATGGTCTGATCAACTATTTAAGCTGCTGTTCTTAACACAATTATAATTGACTTGTGAAATGATTTTTGAAATTACTTTTTGGTAGTACCATATAATTATTAGATTAAGTGCAATGACATTATTATGACATGTTCTACTTGGTTATTTTTATTGCAAATTGGCATGTGTTTTCTTTTCCACAAATGTGCAATTATGAGTGAAGCTAAATTTGCAAATGAAAAAATTATGTCGGCTTGCTTGGTAATCTGCTACCATGCTAATACCTTCTCAGGAAAAGTTTGATTGGCACACAGTCTATTAACTGAATTTTAGCTAGTGACCTATTCGGAAATTTAATTGATACCTTATATTTCTAGCCATGTCATTATTTATTAATTACTTCCTTTTAGTGGGACTTGAACCTGGGACCTCAATTAAATGTTTACCAGTAGTTACCTGGAAAATTATGGTTGATTAATTACTTGTATTTTCTTGTGGCTTAGTTTGCTCACATAAGCCTCTTTGTTGTCAACACTTTAGGCAATATTGGACAAAGTGGCTTTGTAGATTTCTCTGGTCATCGTGTTTCATAAATTAAATTTACAGTCAACTGTCACTCACACCTAGCAACAGGCATTTCCCTTCCTGCTTCCCCTTCCCTTCCATCCCCCATTCTTGCACTGTTTATAATGGACATTTTCTTATTATAGCTATACTGATATTTGATTGGTTTCAACTCCAGCCTTTCATTGAATGTGTTTGTTAAAGTAGACTAATTCTGTCCTTTCTCACCCTATGTCGAGAATGGTGCAGATTAATAATGCTGGATCAAATGCATATAGCTATAAACCACTCGCCGAGGCTTCGGATGAAGATCTTATGTGAGCTAAAATACACCTTTCACCCTAAATATCCCATTTTTAAAGTTGTTCATTCTTTGAATTCTTTATTCTGTTCATGCAGTGAGGTGGTTACAACAAATACACTTGGTTTGATGATATGTTGTCGAGAGGTAAAATATATTCTCATCTAAGAGGCACTATGAAAAAAATAGGTGTACTGTTATGCATAGATATTTAGTTTCTATTTAGGCAATAAAGATGATGGTGAGCCAGCCTCGCGGAGGTCATATTTTCAATATTGATGGAGCAGGTTCAGATGGAAGACCAACTCCCAGGTACTTTTGAATTTACGAAAGTATTTCATTTGTTGATTGGGTGCATTTGCTAGATATACTTTTAGAATGTTGCTGTTATCTGTTAATGTCTTATGGGACAGACAGCCAAATTAGGCATGGTTGTTGACGTGTTCTACAAATCTAGTAGTGTGTTTGGATTAGCTTTTTTAGCTTCAAAATAGCTTATAATCAAAATGTCCAAGAGAGAGATTTAAAAAAAAAAGCTGTTTTTGAGTGTAAAATAATAAAAAACAAACATGCACTAGAATGGTTCACTTCTATAATGGTCTTTTGGGCTGAAAGTTTTTGTATTGCAGTATGATGTCGTTAGCAACATCACCAAAAATAGTTTACAAAAAGCTATATAATCAGTCACTATTGGCATACTAAATTAGTTCTTTGTGGACTATTTGGTGAACCATGCTGTAGTCTCACGTGGTCACATTAGTTTGGCTCCCATTTTGATGAAAGTGATAGATCATGAATTCTTTCTTCACTTGAATAATTTCTTATAATCTCTACCAATACTTGCAAAGCCTAGGAGGTAGCATATTATGGATGGTGGCAATTGAAAGGTAGTTTATTGATGAAATTCAATAATGCATCCTAGATTCTACTATGTATGATAATCTCAGTCAACTGCTGGGTGACAAAATTATCATTATTCTTATATATGCCATGATGAAAATTCTTGATTTCCCCCCTCTTTCTTAGGTTTGCTGCATATGGAGCAACAAAGAGAAGTGTGGTGCATTTAACAAAGTCATTACAGGTTGATGTTTTGGATGTAAAAAATAACATTTCTATTCATGCGCTTTGACTGTCTGCAATTCTAGTCGCTTCCTGTCCATGCATATTTTGGTGCCAACTTACTAATTTAGTGTGTTGCTTAAAAGTTCTTAGCATATATGATTTTATTGGTTATCAACTCAGGTTGCTAATTTTCTGATGTTTCGTATCGATTCTTGTTTTCTTTGACTGCTACCCCTTCTAATAAATGTGAGAGATCTATATTACAACTATCAGCTTGATCGTGTTAAAAGAAAGCTAATCTTTAAAGTAGTATATGGAAAAGAAAAGACGAAATCAGTCCCACAAAAATTCTATTGGAAATTATTTCTGTATCCCTCAAAGTTAAATAGAAGACATAATTTTCAGTACAACTTTTTTGTCATTTGATCTTGTTGGTAATAGTTCTGTCTCTAAATGTAATTCTTAATGGCCGAAGAGAAATGAGCATATAAAATAATATCTCTGAATAATCAGTGAAGCCAGACAATATTTGGGATTGAATTATGTGCTGGGCCTCCTGACCTGATCCAAAATGCCAGATCCATTTCTAAAATAGAATTGATTAGATTATTCTATAAAAATTCTTGTGCACTGTATCGTGGATTGACATTTCTAGCCATTCATTGGTGTTTTATGTTAGTGAAGAATTTTATTTTTAGTGTTTATATAGGAGACGTTTGGTATGCAGGAATTCTACATTTCAAGTATCTTGTAAACTTAAATTATTTAGGTATAAGATAATATAGAAAGTTAAGATTCCCCATTCGATAAGGTTTCTTCCTTTGTCTTCCTGTCTTCCTTTTCCCAATATAGTTGTTTAAATAAGAATTATAATTATGGCTATGGACATACATTTGTACATATATAAACAGTCTTGTTGATGTTTCACAGGCAGAATTGCAGATGCAAGATGTTAAAAATGTTGTGGTGCATAATCTTTCGGTATGTTTGCTTTATGTATCTGCTGTCAATGTTACTAGTAGAAATTATCTTTAGCAAGAAAGGGGGAAGATTTGATAATGTACGATGGGCATGGCCACATGGGTATGACAACTAGCATGTTCTTACAGTTCAAGTATAGCTGTAGTTATTTATTGATATAATAAATTTAATAATTATCTACCAAAACAGAATTAGTAATTTGACTTGCTTTTTCACATGTGGAGTCATTCTAGTCCCTGTTATTGTGTTACTACAACTGAATGAACCCTTCACATTTGCAGCCTCATTTACAGAGTTGTAGGCTTGGATATGCTCAATTTATAATGAATATATGTGTAAAATCTGTAAATTAACAAACTATATCTAAATCCAATAAAAAAAAGAAAACTAACTAACTGACTCCTACTAGAATAGGGAATTATCACCTATTCTGCTATTAATCCTAATAACTAACTGACTCCTATTTAGGTATTTTGAAGTATTCTAAATCTTCCAACATATACATATTTATTACCATGTACATTCTCAGGGAACTTAGTAGTGAAGAAACATGAAGCAAAATTATGTTGTCCTCACAACAACCATGCAGATCCCACTAGGTGGGATAATGATGTTAGCCTTAGTCACAACAAAAAATTCATGTTACCTACTCTTTGACCTGTCAGACAAAATTATGGTACTGAAGCATTTATGTACAATTGAAAAGAAAAAAAGAACTTAATAGAGCAAATTAAGCTTAATATTTCTGATGAAAAATGTGACTGATGATAGAGGAAAATAGAAACATACTGATGACTTACAATCGGCATGTACTTATCTTATAATAATCAAAATGGTATTATGTACTGATCTTATAATAATCAAAATGGTATTATGTACTGATCGTTTAGAAACTTCAACAAATTAGATGTTTTAGAAAATTTTATCATGTTATTCTGTTGTGCCAATCCTATTGGAGATCCATCAGGCATTGAGTAATACAGTGAGATAGAAACTGGAAATATGGGTACTGTTTTATTGAATTTTCAACAAGGAATCCTTCTCTGGTCACTAATATCAAGATGATATCAGAAATCGGGGAAAGGATGTGATAACCAGATCACTCAAACAGAGAAAACATAGATAGCACAGGCAATTCGAGAGTGCCTGGTCTCTCCCTTTCCACAACCTTCACTCACTTCTTTCCTGCCTCTTTCTGTTTCCTTTCTCACTCTTATTTGTCCCCTTCCAACCAAATCTCCCACTTGCTTCCCATGCTCCCTGCTGCCACGTGTGCATCAGGTTGTTATATGAGGTCACACTTCCCTCATTGCCTACGTGGGGATTAGATCCCCTCCTGTCTTTTTCCTAAAATACACCTTAGTGACTTTAGGGTGACTAACAGTGGTTTTCAGGATCCCGCTCAAATTATAAAAGAGCAGACCATACTTGCTAATGACATATTTGCATATGCAGATCATGTTGGGAAATGCGCATGAATTTGATTTCCTGAAGAGAGTATTCTTTTGAATGGCTTACTGCCATTGTTAACTTTAATTTGTCATGCAAGCTCAGTAGATGAAACTTTAAAAAAAAGGAAAATTTTTTGAAAAGAAAAATACCTTTGGTGCATGAGCTTAGTAGATATACTCCTTAAAAGGGGAAAAACTTGGCCCCCACCAGATTAAATAGAATTATTAGATCTTAGTGGAAACAAATAGACAATCATCAAAACCAAATATTTCCAGCTGCTAGCTATTGCCAGACAAAATCTTTATTTCTTGAGCACACACCTTACTTGCTCTGGTTTCTTATTTACACATGGCTATTTAGTGTGCTCTAATATTTTTTTAATTCTATTTCTCCGTCTTTCAACTTGAAGATGACTTAATAAAACGCGTTGTCATGGACTTCCTGCAGAATTTTGATGGTTGATGTTCTGATTGCATGTCGACAGTTGTGGCTTGTTTTTCATTATGTATTTTCCTTCTTATTTGGTGTTGCAGCCTGGAATGGTCACAACGGATCTTCTCATGTCTGGTGCTAATACAAAGCAGGTACATATGCAGATAAGTTATCCAAGAGTTTCCTCTTTGTGCTTTTGACTGACCGACTTCTTTGTTCTTTGCAGGCAAAGTTTTTCATTAATGTCTTGGCTGAACCAGCCGAAGTGGTAAGATTTTCATATCAGGGAATGGTGATATCAAACCATTATGATCACTCCATGATCATCAGAATGGTTTTGATCACTCGTGTTTCATAAATTTATAGCTTTTGTGAATAACTTCATGCAAATAAACTGAAGCAAAAGAGTGATAAAGAATCTATAAAATATTGGAAGTATAATCCTTCATGATTACATTTAGCACTGGAGCATTTGTTTCTGTAGAAATTCATATATTTAAGAGAAAAATAGGTGAAAGGGTAATTGTTTAGCCATATCCTTCCAATATGATCATATACATGGGTATATGTGATTGCTACTTTGTGTGTCATGGATGTGGATGACATTTGTACCTCATTTACATCTTTTGCTTTCCTCTTTTCTCTGTATTTCTTGTCCCTTTTATTCTGTATTTTATTTTTATTCCAATGCTATGGTGGTTCGCAGGTTGCAGAATACTTAGTTCCAAACATTAGATCTATTCCTGTCAATGGATCAATGAAGCCAACTTACATTCGATTCCTCACCGGTTTGAAAGCCTATTCCCAGATATTTTCAGTAAGAAAAGCCTAATCCGAGATAGTCAACATCATATACTTGCATGCATTAGCAGTTTAGCACATTAGTGCCCTCATGTACATGTCTTCATTTCTTTAGAGCATGGGCTCCATTTCCATTACATAACCTCACATTTCTATCTTGTTCAGAACTCAATGCTTCCTTTTCTGTTACCATACAGAGATTAGCATTTGGGGCAAGAAGGAACCGGCACATTCTTGAAGATTGAACAGCATAAAAATTGGTGCCATGTGCAATTTTTGGTATTTTAGAATTTTTTTTTACTGCATCCCCCAGCTGCCCCCTCCCCCAAAAAAAAAATTCTTCTAACTTTTTATTTATCCCCTTTTGGTGAAGCTGCAATCTACACGTTTGAGGGTAAAGATGGGTAATAAAGCAAGTTCCTCAGAGTTACATTTAAGCAAATTACTGACTAAAGATGAAATTCTGGAGACTACCATCTTCTACACACACATTTCTAATGATTTTGGAGATCTTGTTTCTTGTTACGTTAATTTCCCTTGAAACAATACTCCATTTGTTAGCTTCACGAATATACAGGAAATGCAACATAAGGACACCTTGGTTTTGTTGCTATGTAAAAAAGCAAAACAAGAAGGTAGGAAACAAGGTTATCTCTAATTAATTGTTGACAATTTCGTGTTTGCATATCAAGATCTCATAGACCCATGGGGAAAGGTGAGGTCCACTACTACAAGTACATTGTCTTAGTCATGATATACCATATATCAAACCAACAGTCAAGCAATAAATGACGGTGAGTCACTTGCATCCTAAGGATTTCCCTTCATGCAAAAGGAGGGAAGCATCCACTTCAATATGTCTTCATGTCATGATGAGGAATAGGAGAAAAGCTTTATATACTTTTGTTCTAGATGAGGTAGAGCATATGGTCAATGTAGGGTTGTTTGTCTTAAATTGGACTGCAGTCTAATCCAATTCGTGGTGTGAAGGCCCAACCCGTTTGAAGTAATGAAAAGAAAGTACGTTGATTTGTTCTTTGCTTGTAGTGAGGAGATTCCAGTTGGTTTTCTAGTTTGGTTTTTGCTTGGGAGTGTTATTTTTTACACTTTTTTGTGGTTCTGTATGGTGCAATAAGAGCATGACAACCCTAAGTGGGAGCTCCACCATAACATACATTTCAGTATGTTCTTAAGTCAACTACTAAAAGGAATGATTGAAAAAGACAAAAAAGGAATGATTGAATAGATCCTTCCGTCATTACTAAGAAAGCCTTTTGGAATTTCAGTCCTTTATACTCTTTGGGACTTAAATCTATGTTAAGAAGTGTTACCACCAAAATTTCCAAATTGGTGTCATAAGAATCGCCCAATATCATGAATATGGAAAGAAGATTGCAATGTAAGAAAAGTAATACAAAGTTGGAATCAACATAGATATGGAGTGAAAATACTGAAATTGTCACAAGACCTTAGTGACAACATTAAAGGTGTCGAGAGATGATACCTAGTGACAATACTGATATTGTCGAACTACTTGAAGCCAAGAAGTATTCAATAATCATATTTAGGATGTGTGGCAAATGATGACAGTACTGAAGCTGTCAAAAGAGTTATTGATAGTATTGAAATTGTCGATAGAAAGAAAGCATTGGGAAGTACTTAAGTAGTCCAAATGAATGATGAACAATCTTAATGTTGTTCGGAGAAAATTAAGCAATACTACTGTAAATGTCGCCAAAAAACTGATAGTCAACAGTATTGAGGTTGTCGGAGATCAAACAAGATTAGAAGTACTGATGCTGTTAAGATAAGCAAACATCAAGCTGTCAATGATGAAAACAATGAATTAAGAAAGACAATTTGATGGTTGTCAACAATACTAATGCTGTCGAAAAAGACCAAAATCCTAGTTGCCTGTTATAACAGACACATAAGCAAAACAATAGATATGGGCGATTTGTTGGGTACTGACAATACTCAAGTTGTCTAAAGAGAAATTACAATATTGAAGTTGTCACAAGACCTTAGTGACAGTATTGAAGTTGTCACATAACACTTAGTGACAATACTGAAGTTGACACAAGGGGGGCAACAATACTGAGATTGTCACAATATTGTTTGGCGACTATTCTAAAGTAGTTGACATAAGTACCAAAGGGTTAATGTATCATGGGTGCACAGTGACAATAATATTGATGTTGTCCATAGAAATAACCCAAGGAAGGTACCTAGATACTGAGTCACCCCAAGTAGTGCCCACAAATGTGGAGATGTGGTAGTTACCAACATGACTTGGAAATATGGTTATTATTATAACATGGCCATTCAAAAGGAAGTGGCAATGTGGCTTTCAACATGTTCTAGAAGGGTGAAGGTTAGTTTGGACAGCAGTATGGATAATGACGTGGCAATCTGCAACTGACAAAGTTCTAGAAGGGAGGTAGTTTACCAAAGAGTGGTAGCAAGCAACAAAGTGGAGTAGCTATTTTCAAGTATATGTTGCAAAGTGAAGAAGTGAGCTGATGATAACCGTCGACACACGTGGAATGATCTTACAATTCATAAGGGACAAGTATTTAAATCATAGGGATTATATCAGTTATCTTGTAAATCTATAAATAAAGAGTCTCGGGTACATTGTTAAGGGTCTTCAAACTCATACACTCCTCACAACATAGCAGGAAACAAGTCCCTTAAGCACCATCTTTTCATTTTCTTTATTTACATTTCCATTCATTTACTTTGTTATTATTTACTTTAGCAATTTTAATACCATGTTCTTATTTCCTTTGATTTCCTTTTGCTTTCTCTTTATTTCCTTTGCACTTTTCTTGGTTCAAATCTTGGTACTCTTCCATGTTCATCGACGCACTCCACTTATTCAACACACTTACACTCGTCGAACACTTTGATTCACTTCGTGATTACATTGCAATTTGACACAGTTAAGAACCGTCAACTAATCCACACATTTCACATAACAAAAGAAGGTTTTCCTTCCTAAATTGCTTTCAGGGATTACACTGGGAATAAGAAGTTAAGGTTTGGTGTTGTTACCGTAGCATGCATTCCAAGCGTCAAGAGTAATGTGGTCCAACTAGTTCTGGCGAAGCCTTTTTTCAGGAGCAGCTCAATTTCTTCCTTGATCTAGGGTAATAATTCTTGGGTAAACCATTTGTTAGGATGCTTATGATGCTTGAAGCAAACAATTTTGTATTCCCTAAACGATTGCACCATTGCCTTTCTAAGATATTCTGGGAGCAATAAGCTAACAAAGGTTGGTCTAGATTCTTCTTCAGTGCCCATATATTTAATTCCACTAATGGGTCATATGCTTCATGGGAGGTTGTGTATATTTAGTGCCAGCCAAAAAGGTGTCTAGATGATATTCAAGTTACAGGTGGATTTGGCACGAGTAAGCAGCAAGCATGTGCAGAATGTATTTGACAACTCTGCAGTCCTTATCATTAAGATGAATCAATAATAGAGATTGTGATTCAGCTTTATTGGAGCAAGGGTCATGAATGCAGCAAACACCGATATTAGCAAAGTAAAATATTGGTTCGGGAAAGTTGGTACTACCCAAGGTTTTAAATTACGGTTGCAGTCGCGGTCGCGTTGCGGCTGTTGCGGCCGATGCGGGCAAATATCGGCCAATACGAACCGCAATTGCGGGGTGTCACGGTTGCGGCGGCCGCGACAACCAAGATGTAGCGGCCGCATCACGTGATGTGGCCCGCAATTTAAAACTCTAGTACTACCTTGGTTAATTGTCAATTATTTATTAAATATTTGCTCTAGGAGTTGACAAGACTCAAAAATAAACTGACTTCAACTGAATCAAGTAACGGAATAAGCAAATGTCAGATTAAAGAGAAATCTTCATTAGTAGTAAACACTTGTGCAGATATGTTGAGAATGAACTCTCAACTGAAAATGAACTAAAGCTCTCATTGTGGATGATGGATCTTCTCTGCATTTGATTCCGCTTTTGTACTCCTACCTACCGAGCTTCCTTACTTTTGGGTAGCTACCCACATAGGCCAACAGCTTGACTTAGTCCAACACTAATCAAGATAACTGATAACTTCACTTAGTCTAATACTAATCAAAATAAGTGAAATCTCTTGTTGATACCCTAATTAAATCCTCATTCAGTCATGTACCAAATCAAGCTTTTTGTATTCAGTCAACTTATATCCAAACCCAAATCACTTCTTCCCAATCATGCACCATGTATTCTCTTCATGGGCATAACTCTTCTGACCCAAAATTTATCAGCCCAATCTCAACATCAGCTAAAGCCATTTTCCATATGCCAACAAGAATATTTGAAATAACTAAAATCCTTCTACACTTAGGAGGTAGAGTGTTTTAATAAGTGGAAAATGATGTGGTTGCGGTTTCGAAAAAGTTTTCCATTTCTGTGCTTCTGTTATATTAATTAAGTATTAATTTAATTCAATTAATAATTTACTTATAATTAATCACGAATCTTGCCACATCCTTTTAGAACATGTAAGTAAATTATTGGTTATGTTAAATTGATATTTAGTTAATCAAATGAAAGTACTAAAATGAAAAACTTTTTCTCAAGACACACCTATAGGTCATTTTCTCATTAATAAATATCAAGTGGCTTCTATATATACCCAATAGAGGGTGAATTGGGTTTGGCGGTTTTCCACCAAAACTTTATGTTACCAAGTAGCTTTTCAGCAGTTTTCAACCAAAATTTATGTTACCCAGTAGCTTTTATACCAAACAGACAAAAACTTTTGGTAAGATTTTTTTCACGAAGGAGTTCAAAACTGATTGAAGATCGAATGAAAAAAAGGTAACAGGAAATGTTCACAAGTCAAGGCACACACAAACAAAAAAAGCATTGAAAGAGAAGAAGAGAATAGAGATATATACATGCATACGATGGATAGATTAAAAATCTTGAGTTACACAGGTTTTGCAAGCATTGGATCTTTTCTTGGATAGAAAAGCTCCAAAGACAAGTCACGGGTGAAATTCTCGGTGACAACGAACTAGAAAAAGGAATAAAGGAAGATATCAGATTCAGATAATAGCCCAAGATTCCTCAATTATTGAGTATTATTGAGATATGAGTTTTAGTGGCTATGACATTATTAAGGTGAGTTGTTAATCATTTATTAATTGTTAGTTTTGTAATAAATGTTTGAAAATTAATTAAATATAAACAGTAACTAATGAATAATTAACAACTTATCCTAAATACTGATTAAAAAAAATAAATATCAAAGTAATTTCCTTAGTTTATGTTTTTGGACATGCAAGTTGAGGGCCAAACTATATTTTTTTTAAAAAAAAAAAACTCAAAAGCTAATAATTTTAACAAAAAATAAAATGAAAAAAACTTCAAAATTAAGAACTTATAAAATTTGGAAGATCATATTTGCACAATATAATTTTTTCTATATCATTTCTATTTTTGTACAAATATTCATTTAAATTTTACATAAGAGACTCACAAATATGTAAATCATGTTTTGTGCTGGGTTTTAATGTAAAAATTAGTATAATTAAAGATAATGTGTAAAATTCATTTCCCTTAAAATTTCAATATATTTTCAGGGCGCCATATGTTGTTTCGCCTCTGTATGAAAGTAGTATTAGCATTACTTTTATTTGTGTATATGTTGAATTGTTCTCTATAATTTTCTTTTTGGAGGGAAATGAAATGGTTTCTCTGAATATATATATTGGCATGAATAAATATTTACGAATATGGTAAAATGTTAATCTTGGTCCTTGGCTGTGATGATTTTGATTTTTTTTTATTTATAAAAGATAACGAATTTATCTTGAGAGTAATAATAGATATGCGTAATTATTTTTTGTTGGGTACATCGATATGATTAGATATACATAATCTACAGCACATATGTTAGTACTATTTTATCAGTGATAACATCAATTTCTGCACAATGTGAATAATATCATTCTACTCAACGTGTATATAAAATTTCCCTAAATTAAACAAGAAAATGTTAAGAAGAGCTATTAGATATCATTCCACACAATGTAGTATATTTTTTATTAGATATGATTATTATAGGACTAGGCTTGGCCTTAATTTTGTTAATTTTAAAAAGTTCATATAAAAATTTGATTTTGTCAGTAATAGTATAAATTAAAATAAATTTTATATAGGACTAATAACTATAAATGCTTCATGACCTGAAAAGAATTAATCTCATATTCAATAAGTGTGGGAATACCTCAAGTGTATGAAAAAAAAAAATACTAATTAATGATTATAGAATAAATTTCTTTCAAATTTTGTTATTAAATTAAAATTTCATATTATAGATATTATGTTTATAAATATTTTATTAATTTAATTGATTTTATATTTTATTGAAATATTGTATTAACATATGATCTTTTTATAAAATATGAATAATCTGATATATTATTTATAATTCAAATAATTTAATTTTAAGATTAGAAATTAATTCAATATTTATTTTTAATTGAAATGAATGGATTAAAACTGAATTTTGTAAAAGTTATATGTGTGTGTGTGATAGCTTTTTTTGTGAGATAAAAGTTTAAGAGAAGGAATATAGTGATAATTAAATGTCCACCAAAAGAAATTATTGGCAACATAAATAAAATAAAAGCTTTTCAAATAAAGTATTTTAGTCATTATCAGCTCAATCAATTTTGTTGATATATGCTTGTGGTTTGTTTTTGAAATGGAAAAAAAAAAATTATCTCATTCCAATGTAAAGAGATGTGACAATCCTAAATGAAAACTTAGGATGACAACAATATCTTACTAGTACAGCCAAGCCAACCCTTCTTTATTTTCCACATATGCCTATGTGGTAACCGATAATACGTTGATGTTGAAGTCATTTATATATCTTTTTCCAACTACAGAAGGAAAGACCCGTGAACTTTGGTCCCACGGGAATTTGTCCCTTTCATGAGCAATAATACAGTCTCACATCAGGTGTAAAAGGATGCATTATGTAATAGAAAAATGTGTCACGAGCTTAACAAGATATTCTTCATGCTTCTGTTACTTGCTTTTTCTAGGGTGACGGATGGATGCTATTAATTTTGAAATAATAATGGATAGGTAAATTATTAATTTATATTTAATAATTTTTTAGAAAAATCTAATTTATTCATGATTTATTTAGTGGATGAATGTCCAATTTAACTATTAACATATTTTAAAACATAGATATCCAACTCATCTAATCTAACACATTCATTATTGATGATATTATTTTACTCTATTTAAATTGCTAGAATCATAAGTGTTTCTAATTCTATAAAATTATATCTATTATAAGGCTAGTTTGTATTAGCTCTTTTTAAAGTAGAAGTGTTTTTTAAAGTAATAAAAGTACTTTTTTTTATAAATTAAAGAGTTCAAGCTTTTAAAAAAAACATTTCATGTACTTTTTTATTACACTTGAAGTACTTGTTTTAAAAATTTAAACTCTTTAACTTTTAAAAGATTTTTACTTCAAAAAAGTACTCATTCTCTTAAAAAAAACTAATACAAATAGACCCATAATGTGACTCAATATTTCACTCTTTATTATTTATCGTATTTTATTATCGTTAGAACGTTGGAATTTATATTTCATTTTTTGTCAATTTTAAATAATTTAAAATTTAATAAATATATTTCTTTCATAATAATGTATATTATTTGTTATAATTCATTATTTCAATCTAACGATACTTGGCTGTCGACAGCTATATCTAAAAATGTTCAGTTTTCATTGAGGTAACATTTGTCTGTTAAAAAAAAAGATCATATGAGTTACAAATTTACAATTACTTAAAACCAAACTCTTTATTATCATCAAAAATTTTCTTCAATTGTTTATTTTTATTTTTGTATTTTTATCTAATTTTATTTTTTATTTTAAAAATTGAAATTAATCTTTGCCCTCCTTTAAAATAAAATATCCCGAAGGATGTGTTCCATTATGAGTTTATAATAACCTTCTTTGATTGCATTATTACCAGAAAATGGTGAGCAATGGAGTGGGGTTCCTAAATAGAACAAAACAAATGAGGTATGACCCAATTAAAATTAAAATGGCTTACGAGTGCAACTTCTTGTGTTAAAGACAAACTACTTTTATATTTAATATTACACTTATGCAGAACCTCACAAATTTTACGATTAGACATTTTTCACTTACATTGTCTACAGTAATAACCTTTTTTGATTGCATTATTACAAGAAAATGGTGAGCATTGGAGTGGGGTTCATAAATAAAACAAAACAGATGAGGTATGACCCAATTAAAATGGCTTATTGGCACAACGTGTGCAACTTCTTGTGTTCAAGACAAACTACTTTTATATTTGTGCACTTCAGTGATCTAATATTACACTTATGCAGAACCTCACAAATTTTACGATTAGACATTTTCCACTTACATTGTCTATAGTTTTATTCAAATTATTATCATTTAATTTATGTGAATTTCATATTAACGAGACTTATTGATAGAACTTGTCGACAATGTTTTTCTTATTTCAAAAATATTATTATTATGGATTACATCTCACATATTTTCCATAAAAAATTAAATAACTTTTTCCATTGTAAAAAGTTGCCTTATACTGAAACAATTACTATTATTTAATATTATAGAGTGAGACCTGTAACATCAAATGATTGTGTTGGTGTGGTGTAATAAGTATTCTTTCACTTAAAATAAGTTAACAATCTCTCTTAAATAACACTCTAATCTAAGCATAGGGAAATTAATTTTCCTAAATATATAGTTTAAGGAGAAACTTAGTACGCAAAAAGTAAATCTAAAAATACTCTTATCCTACAATTAATATATACATATATATAATTTAAACCATTTTATTATTACAATAAAATCAAATTAGCAAATGAGAGTTTGGTCAACTAGCATAATCAAACATTGTGAATGAAAAGGTTTTGAATTCAATTTCTGTTTGTAACATGCTTTGATTTTGAAACGAGGCAACCTTCTATCATCGTAAGCTTTTAATTACCACAAAAAAAAAACATCAAATTATTCTTTTGAAATTTCCTCATCTTTTTACTAACAAAAAAAGAAACAAAATTAAGCACAAAGAGGGACCATTATATTAGGTAGCTTAGAGGAGACGAGAGAGGAGACAAGAGAGCAATGGATGCCAAACCACCACAGCATCCCAAATTTCAGTGAGATACACAACAAAAAAGTACACATTTTTATAGAATACAATTAACACTAGGTACTAGCGTGGTGTCATAAGAACTGCCAAACCAACAGAAAAGCTTCAAAAGCATAACAGACAGTAGATGACAAAAGTGGGTAATGGCTGCAATGAAAAATTGAAAATATGGTCCACTGTAAAATGTTTTGGGATTTTCAGTGCATTCTGCTTGTAATGTCAACACTTACAAGCTGTATGCATGCCATGGAAAATCAGAAAGAATTAAAGTGAAAGAGAGTACATTTGTATTGAATGGCAGAGGCTGCAGCTTGGTCCTAGAAGCCTTCTTTGAAACCTCTTGTGGATTATATATCCAAGTCTCTCTCTTTATCCTTTGGAAGAGGGAGATGGCAAAACCAGTTTCCCATTCACATCTACTCCTTTTAATCTTGTTTCTTTCCATTCATCTTTCAGAGCAGTTACAATTTTCTCAGTCCCAGACACTTCAGAAACTCCAGCTCCTTCTTGGCTACCCATCAGCTCTTACCAGCTTCAACAGCACCAGTGACTACTGCAACATTGAACCTACCCCATATTTGACAATAGTCTGCTATGAGGACAACTTGACACAGCTGCATGTTGTTGGCAACAACGAGTTTCCCCCATTGCCTCAAAGCTTCTCCTCAGATTTTCTCTTTGCCACTCTAGGTAGTTTATCAAGCTTGAAAGTCCTAACTTTGGTATCTCTAGGTCTCTGGGGGCCTCTGCCTGGAAACATTGCTCAATTGGATTCACTTGAAATACTTAACATTAGCTCAAATCACTTCAATGGAGCCATCCCAGCCCAACTTTCATTTCTGAGGAACCTGCAGTCAGTGGTACTTGATGATAACGACTTCAGTGGTCAAATTCCCATCTGGGTAGGCTCCCTTCAAGGTTTGGCTGTGCTTAGTGTGAAGAACAACTATCTTAGTGGAAGTCTGCCAACTTCAGTGAATGCTCTGCAAACCCTGCGAGTATTAGATATATCAAATAATCAGTTATCTGGGGAACTACCTCATCTTCGCAATTTGGCAAACCTTCAAGTTCTTCACTTGGAAAACAACACATTTGGACCTCATTTTCCTTCTCTGCCCACCAAGTTAGTGTCCCTTGTGCTTAGAAATAATAGCTTTCGACTTGGTATCCCTTCTGATTTAAGCTCTTTCTATCAGCTTCAAAAGCTGGACCTTTCATTGAATGGTTTTGTGGGACCATTTCTGCCATCCTTATTGTCACTGCCTTCCATCAATTACCTTGACATTTCTTCAAATAAATTTACTGGGATGCTTTTCAATAATTTGTCTTGCAGTGATGATCTCCTTTTTGTAAATTTATCTTCAAATCTTTTGAAAGGGGAACTTCCCACTTGTTTAAATCCAAAGACCAGGGTTGTTTTGTATGCTAGAAATTGTTTATCAAATGAGGACCAAGAACAGAACCCTTCCAACTTCTGCAACAAAGAGGCTCTGGCGGTGCAAATCATACCCCATCAACAGAAGCATAAGAGAACAACTGGTAAAGCAGTTCTTGTGTCAAGTATGGGAGGCATTGTTGGTGGAGTACTGATTGTTGGAATGGTTATCTTGGTCATCAGCCGGGTTCATAAAAAACATGTTGTGAAAACACCTACAAGGTCCACATTGGAGCATGTTATCAGCCAGGCACATAACAAAGATGAAGTGAAAACACCTACAAGGTCCATATTAATAGAGCATATCATCAGACGCGTTCCTGACAAACATGCAGTGAAAACACTTACAAGATCCATAAAGGAGCATGTCATGAGCCGAGTACATAACAAACATGTTGTGAGGACACCTACAAGGTTCATTATAGAAAATATCTCCTCAGTAAATACAGCAAAACTACTCACAGATGCAAGTAAATCCACAAATCCTTTGTCTTGTTGGTACACCAAGTTTAACTCTGCAAAATGGGATTATTTCGTTTTAATTTTTTTGTTAATTAGGGGGAAAAAAATGACTGGGAGTGTGTTTTTCTGTCTTGTTGTAGATGCATCAATATATATACAGAAATTTTTTGAATTTAGAGTTGAAGAAAATTCTGGACTCATTGCTACAATAGACTGGATCAATTTAAATTAGTGACACATCTATTCTGCTGAAGTGCAGAAGATATCAAAGAATCTAGGAAGTTAGAAAATTTCAATCAAAACCTTCCTTTCTATTAAGCATTACAAGTAATATATAGTCACATTATATTCTTTGTAAGCAGGGTATATATCGCAAACAAAGAAGATGGGAGCCAGCCTTCCTGCTTACAGGACCTTTGCTTTGGTGGAGCTTAGAGAGGCTACAAATAATTTTGGAGCATCATGTCTCATAAGTGAAGGTCCAGATGGTCAGGTATGCATTTGAAGTTATTCAGGGTAATAGAATCGTATTTGTCTTCCAAATGTTTGGTTCCTTAAACTACATGACTATAATTATGTGGTAATTCCCACTCAATTTTAGAAATTCAATAGTAGCATCAATTATGTCAATTATCTGCATATCACTCTTAAGAGAATGTCGGAGTGAGAGTGAAATATCACAACACAAAGCTATGTCAGCAAACATTGAGCTTCGTACAGCTTTATATGAATAGGAATATTTGAGAGAGAGCTTGTTAATTACATGAGCCACCTATCCACAGAACGGGATATGTTACAGGAATCCAGACGCAAAACTTCTGATCTGAAATAGGCATCAGGCATCAATCCATACATATTCTGGAATGCTTTCAATTCATACTCACATTAGCTTATTAGATGATGTTTTCCCTCTGCTGTAACCTGGTAATTTTGTCATAGTTTTGTATTGTTTAGCTCTGTAGTTGACCCTGTTGATTATACATATAATTCTGTGACCAGCTGACTGTTTATAGTAGCTATTCTCCATTATCTTTGTAACTTACAAAATTTTAATTTTCTTTAACCATAATGTCAGATATACAAAGGGGTGCTCTCTGACGGAATGCATATTGCTATTAGAGGTTTGAAAATGAGAAAGAGACATAGCCCTCAGACCTATATGCACCATGTTGAGTTGATTTCGAAACTTAGGCATTCACACTTGGTTAGTGCTCTTGGGCATTCCTTTGAGTGCAACCAGGATGATTCAAGTGTCAGCACAATATTTCTCATATTTGAGTTTGTTCCAAACAGGAGTTTAAGAAGTTGCGTCTCTGGTAAGTACATTTTTCTGTCACAATCTTCCTTCTAATGTTCTCTTGTACCATAATTTGAAAGATTTGGTACATTGACTTCATGTCCTTGCTAAACTTTCCTTATTTTAACCTGTAAGGAAATGAATAGTTCCTCTAACATTTAGTTTCAACAGAATCTTCTGGAGAAAAGCTTTCTTGGATACAGAGAATAGCAGCTGCAATTGGAGTGGTAAAAGGCATTCAATTTTTGCACACAGGGATAGTGCCTGGACTATATTCAAGTAATCTGAAGATAACAGATATTCTATTGGATAACAATCATAACGTTAAAATAAGCAGTTATAATCTGCCACTCTCAGCTGAAAATAAAAGAATGGTAAATGGATAAAAGCTTTGTTTATATGCCTCTTACTACTACTATATCTTCACTCGTTTCTGATTTTCTCAGCGTAATTGTTTGCTTCAAAACTTTCAGGTCAGCAATGGAACTTCCCCTGGATTAAAAGGAAATGTCCAAGCAAGGTAAAAAAAATTAATTCCTGATATTGTAATAGAACCTCATCTTAGCTACTGAGAAAGTATGAATTGTCATCTAAACTCTCAAAAGTGTTGTTAAGGTGGAACTTTGTCTCAGGTTATATAGCAAATTGAACACGAGACAGTATTTAATGTTTTGACAAAGAGGGTGCAATATCCTCGGAGTTTTTGTTTCTTTCTTTAAGCCATAGCTCATCTGTCTGCAGTGCCTCATGGCATTACCACTTGTTGCAGAGGTAGGTATCATTGCAGATGAGACCATTTTACATGGAGGTTTGTCCTTGTTGATGCTGTGCCTATCTTTGTTGTCAATGAAGATTCCTGTACTTCTATCATTTTTCACACTGCCAGTTACTTTAAAGCATTATTATTAAGCTATGCTTCTTTCTGGACAAGTGCCTAGACAACACTGAATTGCATCATATACTATTATCCATAGCCTCAATACTGTTTGATATAGTATTTCATTGGTATAATTTGATTCCCAAATGTTTTCTGAAATCTTCAAAAACACTTGTAGAACTACATATGTGCTTAAGGGGGACCATGCCCCTTTCAAAGATTTTCAGTTTTATTTTTATAAAATATGATTTTAACCCTCTTAAAATATGACTTTTGCACCCCCAATGAATTTTTTCTACTTCCACCCGTCTCTACATGTCTATCTAGTCATAAAACCATACTCGGCAGCATTAATCAACTACTTTCTTCAAAGAAGTCTTGCCATGTTTGGTAGAGGTTTACCCTCTACCATGTAATTAATAACACTTTATTATCCTATGAGAAAGATTTATCCTTTCAAAAACGATAATGCTGAAATTCTTTGGCTGCTTCAAAGAAGTTGGTGTCAGAATTGAACTTTCTCTCATGGTTTGTTTAGTTTAAAGGAGGGAAGGGGAAGGGAGAGATTTTAATGAAGGGGAGGGGAAGGAAGGGAAAGGAATTAAATTTTGTGTATGTTTGGTTAGAGGAGGGGAGGGGAGGGATTTTAATGGAGGGAAAGTATAAATTTACCTTTTTACATAATTATAACATTTAATGTAGCATTTAATTTATGGATACTTTAGTTTATTTTTTAACATATATTCTCTCCCTTCTAAATTCCCCCACTTTTGGAGGGAAGCTAAAATTAGCTTAGGAGGGATTTTGCTCCCCTCCCCTTCCCTCCACTCCTCTCCAAAAAATTGAATTAAACACATAAAATTTAAAATAATCCCTCCCTTCTCCTCCCCTCTCCTCCATTTCCCTCCAACCAAAAACTATGCCAGGGTTTTACATGCCTTGCTGAAACGAAAACTTGCATATAATTACCCTGGCCCCTTTAGCTCAAGCAAGTTTATAATTGCTTCTATTATTTTGGTATAATATAAAGTACTGTTGATAGTGTCGTGTGAAAACAGTAACTATTCGGTTACTGAGTTGCTCTATCTCAAAGTCCTGAATTATTTTATAATTGCTTCTATTAGTTTGGTAGTACTGTTAATAGTGTCGTGTGAAAACAGTAACTATTCGGTTATTGAGTTGCTCTATCTCAAAGTCCTGAATTTGTATTTCAATCTTTATATATATATATATATATACTAGGGCAGCGATAATCTACACAGGACCGACAAAGAGATGAGAGGAGGAGAAGAAGATTTTGTATTAAAAGATTGAGAAAAGAAAGCTCACAAAAGAGTTTCTCATAAAAGCACCTCTCTATAGACTGTCTCTATGTTGAGTAACATTTAGGGTGCCTTACAACATGGACTGGCAAGCCCTTAAATAAAAAAATAAAATCTACTGTTTAAACAGTACAGGTAATACAACCGTAAAATGAGCTACAGTAACTGCTATAGGAACTAGTGCCAACAATCTTGATCTTTTGTGGTCAATAGTCTTGGTTGAGGTCAATACCAAAACAATCATCTTCGTTTCGATAAAAACCCGTTGAAGAACATGCTGACGAAGAGGATGATGGAGGATCTTGTTTCTTCTTTTTTGAAGATGAAGTATCTTGCTTTTCTTCAACTTTGATAAGTTTGAGGATGTCTTACATGTGTTGTAAAAGAATTTCCTTGTTGGAGGAAGCTGCTAGGGCTGCTGTGATTTGAGCCATTTGATTGAGAAACTGACAAGTTTCTGGGTTAGTTGGGGCTAACCAATTTTGATTTGTTTGAAACCAAGTGAGAATCTTTTCTGGGCTCAGAATGGAGAAATCAAATGTTGCCCACCATTTGACATATGGTTGTTTATGGAGGACAGGTAGTTGGTGAGAAATCTCATGTTTACCATACTTATATTGCCATGAAAAAACCCAAGCTAAGGAGAGTTTGCTGAAAAAATGGAGTTCTACTGGAAAAGGATCTTGTACCAAATGAACTAATTCTTTGAATGTTTGGAATCCTTCAAGCACTTCCGGTGGGAAAACCAATGGGGAAAAACATAATTAATGTTTGTTTTAAAATAAGTTAACCGAGAATGGAGATTTATTTTATTTTTGTATCCAAAAGACATCAGTTCAAGCTTGGATGTAATCCAAGTAATTATAACCAATCGGGTCAAAATGCTGGGAGAATTTTGTTATTGTTTAGGTTCTTTCCATATTTATTAGGTGTTAAAACTTTTAAGATTTGAATGGTTCAATAAGTAATGTTTGTTTGATCTTGAGGGTCTCTGAAATGTTTGATTAAGACCGAGTCAGTATCTACAAGAATGAATTCGTAGAACTGTCTGGTTTTGTTTGAAGCAAGTAGTTTGAAATGAAAACCTTTTGGAATGAATTTTATTGGGTTATTGTCCCAAAATTCGGATTCCATTTGGGTTGTTGGGAAAAACTTGTTTTTTGAAATATAGGAAGTTTGGGTTTTTTGGGCTGGTTTCGAGCCAGACAGTTTGGCCAATTCTTTTCTGGGGGAATTAATTTTTAGTTCTTTGGTCTTGAGGCCTTGAATGATCATGGCCAAAGATTGGGAATCTTCATCTTCTTCAGAGGCAATGTCTGCCCAAGATTTTCGAGGAAGATGGGTCATGCCTTGATCTTGTAAGGCTTGGAGGGTTTGGGTTGGTATAACATAGTCTGCTTTAGTTTGTTTGGTTTGTTTGAGAAATTGAGGATTCTGGTTTGGGTTTCTGGGTGTATGACCCAGTTAGAGTAGCTTGTGTTTTGGTAGAAGACCCTGATTAGGTAGATGACCCAGTTTGTTTGAAGATTCTTTTGTTTAGTGCTGCAAAGACTAACTTACCTGTTCCTCTCCATCGGGAAGAGGTTGATTTCACGAAAACCTTCAGGGACACTGAAGAAATGTCGAAATCAATCTCTTCCCAAGGGAGAGGAACATGTAAGCTAGTCCTTGCAGGGCTATACAAAAGAATCATCAAACAAACTGAGTCATCTACCTAATCAGGGCCTTCTACCCAACCTTAAGCTACTCCAACTGGGTCATATACCCAGAAACCTCAACTTCTCAAACAACCAAACAAACTAAAACAAACTATGTTATACCAATCCAAACCCTTCAAGCCTTAGAAGATCAAGGCATGACTTATATTCCTCGAAAATCTTGGGCAGTCATTGCCTCTGAAGAATGTGAAGATTCTCAATCTTTGGCCATAATCATTCAAGGCCTCAAGACCAAAGAACTAAAAATCAATTCCTGCAGAAAAGAATTGATAAAACCGTCTGGCTCGAAACCAGCCCAAAAAACTCAAACTTACTATATTGCAAAAAATAAGTTTTTTTCAACAGCCCAAATGGAACCCGAATTTTGGAACAATAACCCAATAAAATTCCTTCCAAAAGGTTTCCATTTCAAACCACTTGCTTCAAACAAAACCAGATAGTTCTACGAATTCATTCTTGTAGATACTGACTCGGTCTCAATCAAACATTTCAGAGATTCTCAAGATCAAACAAACATTACTCACTCAACCATTCAAATCTTAAAAGTTCTAACCCCAAATAAATATGGAAAGAACCCAAACACTATAACTAAATTCTCCTAGCATTATGACCTGATTGGTTATAATTACTAGGATTATATCCAAGCTTGGACTAATGTCTTTTGGATACAAAATAAAATAAATTTTCATTCTTGGTTAATTTATTTTAAAACAAACATTAGTTATGTTTTCCCCCATTGGTTTTCCCAATGGTGGGATTACTTTGGACCAATCACTCAAATCCTTCCTCCAAAAGTGCTTGAAGGATTTCAAACATTCAAAGAACGAGCTCATATGGTGGACACTCAAATCCTCACCAACTACCTGTCCACTAGAAACAAGCCTATGTCAAATGGTGGACAATATTTGATTCCTCCATTCTGAGCCCAAAAAAATTTCTCACTTGGTTTCAAACAAATCAAAATTCGTTAACCCCAACTAACCCAAAAACTTGTCAGTTTCTCAATCAAAGGGCTCAAATCACAGCAGCCCTAGCAACTTCCTCCAACAAGGAAAGTCTTTTACAACACATGCAAGAAATCCTCAAATTTATCAAAGTTGAAGAAAAGCAAGATATTTCATTTTCAAAAAAGAAGAAACAGGACCCTCCATCATTCTCTTCGTCAGCATGTTCTTTGACGGGTTTTTATCAGAATGAAGATGACTATTTTGGTATTCACCTCAACTAAGATTGTTGACCACGAAAGATCAAGCCTGTCGGTAGCAGTTCCTGTAGCAGTTACCTTAGCTCATTTGACTTAATAGTTCCTGTTATGTTACTTGTATTGTTTAAACTGTGGATTTTATTTTCCTATTTAAGGGCTTGCCAGTCCATATTGTAAGACACCCTAAATTTTACTCAACATAGAGAGAGTCTAGATAAAGGTGTTCTTATGAGAAACTCTTTTGTAAGCTTTCTTTTCTCAATCTCTTAATACAAACTCTTCTTCTTCTTCTTTCATCACTTTGTCGATCCTATGCAGATTATCGCCGCTCCGGTTGTCTCTCTCCTTTCTTCTCTTTATTTATTGCAAATGCTTTAATTTAATTATATATAAGTAGTCAGTCTGCTCTCCTTCTTCCTTTTCATCATTTCCTTTTCTCTTCCGAACTCTCGTATCTGGTATATATATATAGTAAACACTTATTTTGGTCTTCTAAAGATACCAGTGACATCAAATTAATCATTTTAGAGGACCAATTTGATGTAAGAATTAACATTAAATGACCAATTTGATGTTAAAAATTAACATTGAATGACCATTTTGATATATTCATTCATTGGACGACCTAACTAATGACACTTATTTTTAGATGTTCAAAATAAATGTTTACTCATTTATATACATGATAACATGAATATAGAAATACAACCATTAAGCCTTTCATTACTCAAAACTCTCTTTCTTCATGGTATCATATATTGTCAATCTAGGAATTGCCATGGTACCCTGATAGGTTTGGTATTCAGGATGAGTTGTCAATTATCTATTGATTGTTTGTTTCACAATAAATGCTTGAAAGTCTTTTAAATATAAATAACAACTAATAAATACTTGACAACTCACCCTAAATACCGGTACCCTAAAAAAAAAAGATGATTACCAGAATAATCCTCTACCAATCTAGAATTTCATTATGTCTTCCTCAACCTCTGATGCTTCCGCACCTCAGTTACATCCCAACCCCGATCCAAATGCCTCTGCTTCTTCTAATGCTAACCCATTTTTGGTATCTCTAATATCAAAAAATGTTAGTGAAACACACGGCTTCAAACAACTAACTTCAATGGCCTAACCTGTTGATCCCGGCTCTGAAAGGTTTCAATGTCTACCATCATGTGGACAAGTTAACAGAACCTCCTCCTGAGTCTTGTACAAAGGATGCCTTGCTGATTGCCTATCATAATTTTAGTGATTTTTTTCTTGGGCATTAATTGAGATGATTAAATTAATTCTTTCTGCAGGATAAAGGATGCAGACAAGAATGATGTCTATGATATTGGGGTAATCTTGCTAGAAATCATTCTGGGACGACCATTAATGTTCCACAATGAAGTTGGAACGCTAAAAGATCTTGTGAGTATTACTTTAACTCAAACCTTTTAGACTATGCTCTGAATAAGTCTCCACATGGACCATAAGCAACTTTGTGCAATTTATCAGAATTATATGGCCCAAGTTATTGAAACCAACTTTGCAGTGTTAAGCACAAGGGTTAGTAAAGTACCACCAAATTCTAACAATGTGCTTGTGTGGTTCTTATGCAGTTACAGGTAAGCATAAAAACTGATGATATAGCTAGAAGGAGTATTGTTGATCCAGCAGTTCATAAGGAATGCTCAGATGAATCATTAATGACAATGATGGAGATATGTGTAAGGTGTCTCTCCAGTGAACCAACTGATAGGCCTTCTGTGGAAGATGTTCTCTGGAATTTGCAGTTTGCAGCACAAGTTCAAAATTCATGGAGAATAGACTCAAATGATCACAGATATTCACCTGCATCATCCTCTCGGGAGACATAAGATGTGTATGAAATTTCAAAAACCAATATCCCATGTACAAAAAGTTTAATTTTGTACAAATCCCATGAGCATGATTGTTACAATTTTGAAATGCTCTTCGCTATCAGAATTCAAAAAACACGTGCCAAACAAATTTCACTTTTTTCTTTGTTTATTTATTTATTTTCGATTATATTTCTTTGTTACCATCCAATTCTCTGAAGATACAGGATTGGATTTCCAGGGACATAGTGCTTAGCTACCTGTGACAATTTTCAGCTCCATGGAATTATTCTAATCAAATGCAGAAAGCCAATTTCGTCCCCACTTTTTTGGTTTTCTACCATTATTTTTTTCATTGCCCAAATCTACATAGAGAATGTCTATGCTTTATTATATATAATGAGGGCTTTTTGGCATATGTAGTGAAAGCTTTGGAAACAAATTATCTAAATGAAGCTCATTTCAAATATATTTCTTGGATGCTGTCGTTTTTTATAGCGTGTTATTATTATTTTTTAATTATTTTACATGTATCACGCTAATGCGCAAGGCGTGATACATGTCATCACGCTAATACTTTAAGCGTGATTTATGTGGACACGTCCATACCAAAAGTGTTATATATATGATCACGTTAAACACATTGACGTTATAGTACATATCACGCCTCCCGTGTTGGTGTGATGACGTGTATGACGCTTAGTGCTTTGGCGTAACACACGTGGAACTGGAATATTAAAAAAAAATATGCTAACAGTAGTGATATGTATACAATAGAATGAGAGTGATATGTTAAGAGTATTATGGTATGTGAAGTAGTCATATTGTATGAGGTACAAAATATATAAATATTTAATAAAAATATGAAATACAAAAAACAATTAAATTATTGTAAAGGTAAGGAAAAAATAAGTTTAATCTTGATTTCATGAAATACACATACAATTTTCATAAAAAGCTTCATAACTCATAAAATAAGGGGTTTTTTGGAATTTCATTGGACCAAACCGCCTTTGGTCGTTTGCGTTACACTGGCCTCGAAAAGTTATATGAAATCAATATAAAATGCTTCTAAATCGAACAAACGATTCAAAAGTTATGACTTTTTAAAGTTTTGACCTTTTGTTTTACTAATTTGTAGTTTTATATTTAATTTATTATATTTTTTTCCAGATTATCATTGTCACATTAATGTGTTAGGCGGTACTTATTTTATCACGTTATTTATTAAGGCGTAATATGTACTATAACATCAGTGTATTTAATGTAATCATATATATCACGCATTTGGTATGGACGTGTCCACATAAGTCATGCATAAAGTGTTGGCCTGATGACGTGTATCATGCCTTGCTCGTTGGCATGATACACGTAAAATAATTAAAAAATAATAATGACACGCTGTAAAAAACGACAGCATCCGAGGAATATGTTTGAAATTACTGCATTTGGGTAATTTATTTCCAAACTATAGTACATGGGACAACCTAGAATGAGCACTATTATGTTTGTTAGCCGAAAAAATCATGAAATAGTGATTTGATTTCATGTCTCGTTTCATACAATTAAGAATTATAATTTCTTCCTAAGAATTGGGGATTGGTGATTTCATGTTACATTGAACGAGGTTTAATTTCTTTTCCTACCATACCCTCATTGATTTTATATAATCAAAATTATTTATTAAATTAAGTTATTTAAATCTCAATTTTGTTTCAAGTATGTCTAGCTTTTGTAATTAATTTTAAATATTTTTGTTAAATTTAAAAGATAATAATATTTACCCAAATATGTGAAAAAATATTAATAATATAATAATATAAAAAACAATTATTATCCAAAATATCATAAAAAATATTATACACTTTTCAATTTTTTCTAATAAAATATTGTTTATTATTTTTTAATGATAATTTTTTATTATCAAGTTCTAAAAAAATCAAAATAAAACATTATACATGAAAATATTTTTCTCATTTGATATATTTTTCATTTAAATTAATTTTAATTCATATTAATTTCGTATACTAAATAATATAAAATCATTGTATTCCAAAAGCTATTAAGTAAGGACTGGGATTAACCAAGGATTAATTGAGTTGGTACATACACTTGTCTTTATTGCATAGGATGTAACTTTGAATTCTTGTAGGAGTTATTTTGGTTGAAATATAATAAGAAAATTTGTGCTCTATATTATCAATCGTGAATTAATCTAATAGGAAACTCAAAAAACCTAACTTATAGGCTTTGTTTGGTATTATAGAGAGAAAAAAAAAAGAATACAATAGAGAAGAAAAGAATAGAAAATTAGAAAAGTTATTCCGTTCTTTTGTTTGGTTTTATTAAGAAAAAGAATAACGTATGTAAATAAATATCAAATTATTTTATTACTCTTCATCAATAAAGTGGATAAAATTGATAAATTGGATAAAATAAAAAATTTGTTTCCTTTTCTACCTAATTCCTGTAAAAAAGAGAGAAAGAATAATGTGAGCTCCTTAAAAACAAAAGAAAGAATAATTTTTTCCTTCTCATCCTTAAATTAATACCAAACAAAAAAAGAAATATTTTTTTTTCACCCACATAACGTTACTCAATTCAAAAAATTAATTAAAATAGTTGAAAAAAGAAAAGAAATGACTGGGAATAGGCAAATATTAATTTCATTCTAACTCATTTCATTAAGGTAAGTGTCGTGCTTACCCATTAATCTTGGTGGAAAATTCACGTGCAGAAACCTAGTTTCCTTATGTCAACTTATTTTTTATTATTTAATTTTAATTTATTATTAGTGTAAAAAAAATTTACACTAAATTTTATATTATCATTTAATCATATATTATTAATTTATTAAAAAAATTTAATTATTATAACACATATATTAAAATTTTAATATTTTTAATAATATATCAATAAATAATTAAATAATAATATAAAAAAATTTATATTAATAATAAATTAAAATTAAAATTAAATCTGAGTTTTTAACAATATATGTGTCATAATAAAACTTCCATTCAAAGTACAGAATTCTAAGGACTAACATTACAAAGTGCAACAGGATGTATTTATTTCCTGCTGTTTTTATGTCCTCGTAAATGACTATACACTGGAAATGCCTGTCACCTTGGTCATGTCATAATAAATAACCTTAGTACAAAGCAAGGTGTATGTGCCAAGTCATGGAGCCTTTTCAAAAGCTACACTACGAAAATACAAATGGGGACTTCCAGTGACAAGTGACAACTACGTTGGCAGCAAGCAAAGCAATGAATTTAATGCAGAAGTCCTACGGTTCATAAACTGGGGAAATTGATTGTTACAACTACCAATACAGCCTCTGAATTTTGGGGACTAGCTCCATGAAAATGGAGTCACTCTAATGAGGCCATCCATAATCCAGTTCGATTTAGAATTAATAATTTTTTATTATTTAAAACAATTAAATATTTTGTAATTGATAAAATATTAAAACATTTATTATCAAGTATCCTAAATGTAGCGATTAAAAAAATAAATTAAAAATATTAAATATAAAAATAAAATATTTAATATTTTAAAAGTTTTAATACTTTTTTCATTAAATAATTTAAAAAATATATTGATGGACATTGAATATTTCTTAAACATTCTTATTAAGACACTTGTTAGCAAGACATAATTATTAAATATTTTTATTTTTTTATTTAATATTTTTTGTTTTAAATAATTATAAAAATATTAAGAAATTTTATTAAAAAGATATAACATTACTTTCATTAAATAATTTTTTTTGGTGAAGCTTTCATTAAATAATTTTAAATTTTCTTAATAAATCAACTTAATAATTTTCCTAATCACTTAAAGAAAAAAATATTATATATTTTTGAATTATCAAAATATTAAATACTTATACTTTTTTATTTTAAATAATAATTAAAAGAATGCTAAAAATTTTGTTAAAAAATTATATCATTACTCTCTTATATTTACTGATATTGCTAAACTAAACAGTGAAATGAATATCCGAAGATAATGAAATTCAAATTGATATAGAACAATCTTTCAACTACGGCTCCCTTGTAATCAATGTTTTAACTTCTAAGAATCGAATTAAAAATCGAACGAACGAGACTTTTGAACCATGATTTAGTGAAGGGATTAAGTATAATCTTGCCTACAGTGTTAGTTCAGGTCAAGTTATATTTGTCACATCAAGTGCCATTGTTAATGAATTGAACTGAGTGTTGAATTAAGAAAATATTGCTACGTTTTTTAAAATATGAGACACTATTTTGAACCACATAAAACTTAAGTTAGTTTTAATACTAAAAAATAAGTCAAGGGAAACATATTTTTCAAAAAATACTGTGTCTGCATAAAAATTTTCGAAGAGACAAAAAAAAATTCTTGTACAAGAGAGAAAAGGAAAGAAAAGAAAATGATAGTAGAAAGCTTAGTTTTATAACGGTAGTGTACGTCAGAATAGAAGACACGTATACAAATTGAATAGGGAAGCATCTCGTTCTCTATCTAAAGCACCGGTAACTCACCTATAGTCTCGTATAAGGCCAACTTTTTGAAATGGTAAATGTCATCTTCCTTCAAAATTTTGAGAATTGGTGTCCCCTCAATTCAATGGATTCACACCATAAAGTGAACCTTGCTACATTTGTTTTCTCTTTTTTTTTTTAGTGGATAATTTAAGTTTAGGGGAAGGGACAAGAGATTGTTCCATTTTAAGGATAGGCCATCACACAAGCTTAATAAAAGATCATTAACAATAATTAAATGCATGACCTTTAATGTGTGCTTGGGTGGACAATTGCCCAGCCCAAACGCTCGTTTCCAACTATAAACGGGCTTTGAAGTTCATTACAACATGTTTGGATAAAGTCCTAACCACCAAGTTTAAATGGAATTTCAGTCCCAAATCGAGATTTGAGAAGAAGCGAACAAAGGTTGCTTCTCCGTTGCAGTTGGGGGAGTTATTATAAAAATTCAATTCTAAGCTACTCACATTGACCATAATAACCTTCTAACGCTCAGAAAATAAATGCAAGCTTTCATCCCTTTCAACGTTTAGCAGAGAAGACACTCTGCTGTTGTGGTGGTCTAACTTCAGATCGTGGTCCTTCCCATTTGCTGCAACAGGTTTTTCTTATGCTTCTACCATCATATTCTTTTAATATGATCCTTGTTCCCAAGTTGTTCTCTTCTTTGTGTCTTTTGGTCTCATTTTACTCATTTGATGTGGTTACATTTTCATCAAAAGTTGTCTTTGGGTTTGGGTTTTGCATCATGATGGATGGTTGAGTGTGTATTTGTCTGCTGAGTGGATAGATCTGTTTGCTTTTGGTGTCCTCTGGGCAAATTTCTCACTTGGTATGTTGTTCTAGATCTTCACGTTGTTGTTGGTGGGCTTGATTAGTTCTCAGTATTATCAAGGATGAGATTCACTTTTGTTGCCTATAGAGCCAATTATAAATGTTATTAGAGTGAGAGTCTCATTGTTTTTCCCTTTTTGGTCCTTAATTGAATGTGTGTCTAAGTTTGCCGAGATGATTGACATCATCTGCAATCTGCATCCAATCCATGTGTCTAAAAGAGCAATATCATCTACTATATGCGTCCAAAAGAGCAATATCATTTGCATCCAATCCATGCGTCCAATCCATGCATCTAATCCATGCGTCCAATCCATCGTATTTTTTAAATCTAAAGCATAACACCTTTTTTTTTTCTAAACCATCAAATTCCTTTTATATAGTTGATGCAATATTTTGAGTTCTCTAATTAAGATGTTAATCGTTGTCTGTAATTGACTAGTGCTGATTTAAGTCAATATAAGATAACCATGGAATACACGCAGTAAGATCTTACTTTGATAGTACCCTTGAAGCTGATTGTGAGTTCTTTGCCCAAAGCAAGAATTATCTTACCTTTAAATCAGTAGAAAGTAATGAGAACTTTGTATTATTTGAAAACTAGTGTTTTTATTTTTAAATGATGAGCATTAAATATTTCCTAAACCAATTCTTGCTACATGCAATGATAAGCCTTGATATCAAACAATAACCCTCTAATACCATTCTGCAAAGAATATATGTGGCTTATACAGCTAGGTTTTTTTGCTCTTAAAATGACATTTACTCCTTGCCTGACACTTCCATTTCACTTAACAAAGGGGCCTAACTTTAAAATTTTTAAGACGAGTGCTTTCATAATCATTCAAATTTCCCCTTAGTTGTTATGTAGTAACTTATGCAATGTGTACGCAAAGTGCCTTTTTTCTTGCCATAGAGGTATAATATAAGCATTATTCTCTAGTCTGATTTACAATAAAGTGCACTTGCTGAAAATTCTTGTTCTAGCACTCCATACAAGAAGACCTATTCTTTTATATTTCTTTAAGTTTAATTTGCTTCTTTTGACAAGGTATAATATTCAATAAGTTAGGCATCACGATATATAACATGTCCATTGTATCTATAGAATTATGAGTAATATCAAGCGAAAAGCCATTGCGGACCCCCTTCAACTAAGAACGAAGTACATAAAGCAAAGACTGTTTGGGATCTTAAGACAACTAATCACTTTATCAAAGCATGCTTAGATCAAGTTTATAAAAGGGAACGCAATGGAATTGCCCTTACTAAGAAGGGGTGGAATGCTGCAATTTCTCAATTTAATAGCATAAGTGAAAAAAAAATATGACAAGCCACAGCTGAAGAACAAGTGAAATAACTTGAAAAAAAGTGGTCAGTGTGGTACAAGTTATTTGCTAAAGAAACAGGCTTAGGGTGGGACAATGAGAAGAACACTGTTGATGCACCAAATGAGTGGTGGGAGAAAAAGCAATTGGTACGTGATAAGTAAATCTGAATTTGTAAGTTTTAGATTTATATCTAGTATATTTGTGTTGTGATGTTGGCTTTTAAACATGCACAAAAATCCCCAATATGGAAAATTTAGGAACATGGGTCTTCCATTTGCCGACCAATTAACCACACTTTTCAAGGATATGGTGGCAAGTGGACAATTTGCTTGGGCACCATCTTTGGGGATATTACCTAAAGGGCTACATGAAGATGATGATGATGGTTACTGCCCATGCTTGGAAAGTGTATGTCTAGATATGGAGGAAGGTTCTGGGGATAGTGAAGATGTGAGTGCAAAAGCAACTGATGAGTTTGGAAATATTAATTTGAATACTTCTCAAGGAACCATTAGTGAAAGGAGTGGTGGGAAAAGAAAGATGGTTAGCCATAATGATAGGAAAAGTAATGTCAAAGTTCCTAACTCATCAACGATAGCTAATGTTGTTAGTGTCATTGTAAAGACATGTTGATCACGCAATGCTGTTGAGCCGATACATTTATTGGTGAAGTGATGGCTAAGCTTCAGAATCTGGACCAAGTTTCAAATGATCTAGATTTGCATAGCAGATGCTGTCAACTAATGATGTTCAAGCTTACAAGAGAGATGTTTGCAGCCATGCATGGTTTAGAGCAAAAAAGGTTGCATTGGCTAATGCATGCAACATATAACCCCTTGTCATTCATGAAACTGTAATTAGATAGTTGAATATGAATCAATATGGCTTATGTAGTTGTAGATGGATCAATAACATGTGCTTTTGCATTTGGATCAGGAAGGATCAATAGCTTGTGCTTTTGTATTAGTATTACCATGTACCAATAGTTGTATTTGGACTAGATAGGATCAATAACTTCTACTTTTGTATTTGGATTAGCAAGGATCTATAGGTTATGCTTTTGTATTATGATTACTATGGACCAATTGTTATATTTGGACCAAACTATATCAATAGCAATCTTATGCTTATGCTTTTGTAAGTTTTTTCTAAATTTTCTTTGTTTAAATTTCTTTGGTGTCATTTTAATCTCTCTTGTCTTATAAAATTAAACTATTATTCATTTAACCTCAACCTTTGAGGTTCAGTGCTATGCATTCATTCAGTTATTTCTACCTTATATGACATATGTATCTTTTCCTTATACATTTGAATTTTGGTATATTCTTTTATGGCCTAGCACGAATACCATATATCCTCATTCACATGTTATCAAATTTATTGCATATGATACACATTTCCCAGGCACATAAAACATGTCTTGAATGAATATAAGTTTATTTTAGAGACTTTTATATGTTTGGTACTATTTCAGAATCTAGTTTCTGAGCAATTTGTAATTGTTGTTGCTATCTGTTTGGCCATTTTCTGCAATAGGAATTTTGGGCAAAAAATGATTTTTTTGGTCATATTTTCATATTGGAATATTTGAACTATTTAGATATTTATTACACATGTTGTGTCTATGTCTAGATACTGATTGCATATTGGCATTGTCTGTGTCCATAGTTTCCTATAATATCAAATCTTTATGACCTATGATATGCACTAACAACTTCAAATGCTTTAGGACGTGCTAATAATTTAAGTGGCTAACACATGCATTCTACTTTTTATAATCCGTGATTGTGGTTTTATTCATTTCTCCAATGTCATTATTAACAATTGCATTCTAAAGGTGTAAAAGGATAAAATGGATAATTGGAATGATAGATTAGATTTTAATACCACTCATGATGATAAGCTGAATGAAGCTTATTATGTGGGTGCACTAATTGGCAAGTATGCCATAACATTTATGTAAAGAGCCACAAAGAACAAGTGAACAAACAAGTAATGCTTGGGTGCAAGAAATATTGCGAGGGCATCCCATTCGCTGCCATGAGATGTTTCGGATGAAAAAACATGTTTTTCATATATTTTGCATTGAATTGGTTCATCATGGATTAAATGGCACTAAACGCATAGGGGTTAAAGAGATGGTTGCAATGTTCTTAAACATAGTTGGTCATGGAGTAGGTAACAGGATGATACAAGAAAGGTTTCAACACTCAGGAGAGACTGTAAGTAGGCATTTCCATAAGGTCTTAGTTGCTTGCCTTAGATTGTCCTTCAAATATATTAAGCCATAAGATCCTAGGTTTCGTGATATTCATACAAAAATTCAAAATGACTGATGATATTGGCCATTTTTCAAGAATGCTATAAGAGCCATTGATGGCACTCATATCCCATGTGTGGTTAGCCCTAGTGAACAACCAAAATTCATTGGAAGAAAGGGACATCCCACACAAAATGTATTGGCAGTATGTGATTGGAACATGTGCTTCACTTTTATATTGCCTGGATGGGAAGGCATCGCCCATGATGCTTGTGTTTTTTATAATGCCCTCACAACGACTCACATGAATTTCCCACATCCACCCCCATGTTTGTCATATCTCATAGCTACAAGTGATTTACACTTACATTAAAATTATGTTATGCATGTTAATAATTTAATTGTTTATTAGGTAAATATTATTTGGTGGATGCTGGCTATCTAACACTAATTGGATACATTAGTCCATATAAATGTGAGCGTTATCATCATCCTAATTTTAGGTGTTCATCTAGATTTACAAATCATAATGAGACATTTAATTATTATCACTCAAGTTTGAGGTGTACAATAGAAAGGACTTTTGGGGTTTGTAAGAATAGGTTTGCAATTTTGCGCCATATGCCTAAATTCAAATTTGAAACATAAGTTCAAATAGTTAGTGCAACAATGGCTATACATAATTTTATTAGAAAGAATATTAAAACAGATGTTGAATTTAGTCATTATCAAGATGAAAATATACTTCAACAAGATGAAGATAATCAAGTTGGTTCAGACCCATGCCCAAGACTAAATATAATTTTTTCGTCAAAGATGGATCATATTCGAGACTCAACCCGAGATCAAATTATAAAACACATGCAGAATAACTAGTAGTCTATGTTTATATTTCAAATTTGTATTGCATTATAAATGATATTTCTTGTTTGTAGTTCTGATTTAACATTAATTAGATACTTGATATGTAGTAATTGTGCTAATTTTATATATTTTATTTTTCATTTTATAAAATTTATTTAAATTGTAAATTTTTTTAAGATCATGCATTTTATGGAAAATTTTAAAATATTTTTTATTCTTAATTTAATAATAGTACCAAAAGTTTAAAAAAATGCAATTAATTACATTATACCTAAAAAATAATGGGTATAAACTAGAGGACAATTTGGACAAAGTAATATAGAATTCATACCCTTTATGGTAATTACACATCTAGAAGTGATTTTGATTAATAATATCCAAACAATATCAATTTTGCCAAAATCACTTTTCAGATAAATGTTTCCAAACATAAAACATGATCATGCAAACTCACTTTTGACCAAAATCAAGTTTACAAAATCTAAATCAAACACACATAGTGCTTTCCAAACATAAAACATGATCATGCAAATTCACTTTTGACCAAAATCAAGTTTACAAAATCTAAATCAAACACACATAGTGCTCCTTTCCAGTGTTTACCCAAATATCTCTCGTCTAATGTGGCATACCTATACGCAATGTAAGTGTTTACTAAGCCATGTCCCTCAAGAATATTTATAACCACTCCCATCTTCACATTCATTTTCCTCCTTCTTGCTTGACCTCTATACCATTTTCATGTCTTCAATTCTGTTTAATTAAATGTTGAAAACTCAATTAAAAAAAATTACTAACTAAGAGAAGTTATTGTATTTTTTCATGAGTTGTTGGTGAAACAGGATTGTGGACACGGAAAAGCAAACAAAAGACTTGAATCTGTGCTTATACATCCCCTCGTTTGACAATGAGCAGGCCATTTCTTGACAGACCTGTAATATTTGACTGTCAGAAAGCATGTAATCACCATTCCATTTCTGTAAAACCATGGTGGACACAAAATTCCTGGAATGAAAAAGGCCCTGGCTAATGGAAAAATCATGCACACTCAATGCTCTGATCCGAGGCTTACCACCTCCACCAAAGAGAACTTGTGGAATGTAAAATCTGATACTTAGCAGCAGCTATGTTTCCCCTTAGTATTTCTAAAGCAGCATGACTTGCATCTTTCATTCTTAATTAATTCAAGCCAAGCACAATGACATAGAGATTCGAGATATCAACCAATCTTTTTTTTTCCTGATCTCACCAGCAGATTTACCATTTATACCTGAAGAAACAAAATGCACGCCATGATTCTAACCATTGGCATTGCATTCTAGCCTCCACTTCATGGAGAGTTCCATAAACCAACTTCATGTGTTCCCAGAAGCTCGAAAGTCAAAAGCCATCCACTTGTAAGGCTAAACTATCTGCCAGTAGGTGGAGTGTCAAATTTTCAAATGTTCCTCATCAAACTCTTGCATGAATGCTTAAGTGCCTAAAAAAATTGATCTTCCACAGGGATTTTAAGACTTTTTTTTATTACTCTTGAATTGCTATGGTTCTACCAGCTCTTTCGATTGTGCTATAATTTCAAAAAAGAAAAACACGACACCCATCATAACATGTCAAATTTGTCCATCTTTGAAGCAGACACCACTCAAACTTCCAGAGACCTCAGTCATCTCCAAGATTAGACAAGAACATAATGTTGGGTATCCAGAACTCATTTAAGCACGAAAATGAATAAGAATTGAGAGAAAAACTCACTCTATTTCTCTGAATAGAATTTACAAGAGAATTACTCTCTATACAAAAAACTCTCAAAATCTCTCAAGCTCGGCTTTTCTCACTCTCTCTACGGATACCCACACTTCTACCGAATGCATTTACAAGAGATGAGTGATGTCTATTTATAGATAGGAGAACTGAAAATTGTCAAAGTTTGGCCACCAAACTTTGGTGGTTGATGACTTTGAGCTCCACCTACCATGCTACCATTGTTGACATTATGGAGTGGGTGGCATGGGTAGGTGGTGACTCTTCAATTCTCCTCCACATAACTCTTGGAGCAATTGTTATCTAACAAGCATTCGGCAAATGTCTCTGCATAGCTCTAGCTTTTCTTTTGGTAATGACCTTTGTTAACATGTCGGTTTGGATTCTCTTTTGTGTGGATCTTCACTAATCTCAATAGTTCTTTATCTATGATCTCGCGTATCCAATGATAGCGGATATCAATGTGCTTTGTACGAGAATGATACATTGAATTCTTTGCTCAAATCTATAGCACTTGATCATTACAATGTACCTTGTAATCCTTTGCTTGATTCCAAGTTCTTGGAGAAAACGCTTTAACCACAACATTTCTTTCCTTACGGCTTCTCCTGGCCGCAATATACTCTGTATTTTGTGGATAGAGCAACGCACTTTCTCGCAATCTTGATTGCCATGAAATGACTCCCCGCAAAAGTGTGTAGAGAAATCCTAAGTAGATTTTCTACCATCAAGATCTCCCGCCATGTCCAGCATCTCGTATAACCTTCCAAGATTGGATCAGTCCCAGTAACAAAGACATATTTTTGATGTACCTTTAAATACACGAGAATCCATTTGACCGCCTCCCAATGCTCCTTTCCAGGATTGTGGAGAGAAAACGACTCACGGTACTCCACTGCATGAGCAATATCCGGTCTTGTACACACCATTGCATACATCAAGCTTCCAAGCTGGCGAAGAATAAGGTATTGCCGACATCTTCTCTATCTCTTTCTTGGATGAGGGAGCACGAAATCTTGCTCGACTTGAAGTGATTGGCTAATGGAATGCTTCTTGGTTTGGCATTGTGCATATTAAACCTTTTGATCACTCGTTCAATATACTTCTCTTGGGATAGCCATAACTGCTTTATTCTTCTGTCTCGAACTATATGCATTCCAAGAATCTGTTGAGCCTGGTCCTAGATCCTTCATGTCAAAAGACTTGGAGAGTTCCTTCTTCACTGCTTAATTTTCGTTGCATCTTGTCCCACAATCAATATATCATCTACATATAGTAGAAGAGCAACGAAATTTCCATCCGAAACCTCACGAGTATAAACACATTGATCTGTGGCCGGTTCTCTTGTAGCCTTGACTCACCATACACGAGTCAAACTTCTTGCACTCACGTCTTGGTGCTTGCTTTAGACCATACAAGCTCTTTTTTAGCTTGCAAACGAGGTTCTTATGCGAGACCTCAAAACCTTTCAGCGCATGTAGATTTCTTCATTCGTATCTCCATGAAGAAATGCCGTTTTTGACATCCATCTGCTCAAGCTCTAGGTTTAAATGGCTACCAAGCCAAGAATAACCCTTATTGAAGTCATTTTTACTATCGGTGAGAAAATCTCATCAAAGTCAATTCCCTTTATCTTTGGAATCCTTTGACTACCAATCGAAAGCTTTGTGTTTCACCACTTTTCCGCTGCCATCTTTCTTCGACTTGAATACCCATTTGTTTTTCGGGGCCTTTTTCCTTGTGGAAGATTAATTATCTCATAAGTATGATTTTTCTGAGTGATTCCATCTCCTCCTCGCATTGCAAACAACCATTTTTCTTTATCCTTATGAGATATGGCTTCTTGAAAATTTTACGGTTCGCCATCTTGATAGCAAGCTGTACTCGGATTCTAGATATCTTTTCGAATCCGACCCTCGTTGATCTTGAACTTCGGATTAGGAGATTCACCATCATCGAGTTCCTTGTGATGGTCCTACATCTTCTAGTGGATGAGGTTGTGTCTCCCCCCGCCAACACCTCTTCTTCTTCCTCCTCTTACATACGCTTCTCGTATTTCCTCGGGCACTAGATTGTTACTCGTGGCAAATGTGCGGTGTTGAACTTGAAATATCTTCTTGAGCCTTTGGATTACGGAATTTGAGACATTGTGGGCTTTTCAATGTCTTTTATAGTCTCGATTTTCATGGAACACTACGTCCCGCTTCGATCACCTTCTTCTCCTTTGGGTCCCATAACACTCGTATCCGATTCCTCATCTCCATAGCCTATGAAGATACAAGTGGTTGTCCTTGCATCGAGCTTTTGTCAAGCTCCTTGGATACATGCGCAAAGCTAGACAACCAAATGCTCTCAAATGAGAATATGAAGGATGCTTACCGGACCATGCTACTCTGGAACTTCAAAATCCGGTCTTGACGGTGATCTGTTGATTAGGTAGCGGGCGCTCGGCTGCTTCTCCCCGAGAATGGCTTTGGCGACTTAGCCATACCGAGCATGCTTCACTCTTTCCATAATGGTCCCGTTCATTCTCTCGGCTACACCATTATGTTGTGGGTGCGTGGGGACTGTCTTCTCATGCCTGATGCCTTGACTCCTGCAATAGGCATCAAACTCCTTGGAAGTGTATTCGCCTCCATTATCAGATCGGAGACACTTCAACTTCTTTCCAGTTTCACGTTCTACCATGACATGAAATAACTTGAAGTAATTAAATACCTGGTCCTTTGTTTTCATGAAGTACACCCACACCTTTCGAGAAGCATCATCAATGAATGTCAGAAAGTACCTGTTTCCGCCTCCAAGGGACCACAAACATCAGAGTGTACTAGACTGAGCAACTCTGATCTTCTCGTTGAAGAGAAACTGAAAGAGACTTTATGTTGCTTGCCAAACAAACAATGATTGCAAGGATCTGGAGCAATATTCTTGGCAATAGTAATAAGCTCCTTTTTCTCTAGGGTAGACAAACCTTTTTCACTCATGTGACCAAGCCTCTGGTGCCACAGATTTTGTGAAGCCTCTTTTTCTACTATGTTGAGGACTGCCTCGCACATATCTTCACATAAGTTTTATATAAAGTACCACAAATATGACCTCGAGCGATTACCATGGTGCCCTTTGTTAATTTCCATGCGCCATTGCAAAACTGATGACCATAGCCCTGTTTGTCAAGAGCTACTCCTGACAGTAAATTCAATAGAAGATCGGCACATGTCTCGACATCCTTCAAGGTGATTGTGCTCCCCACATTTGTTTGGATCTTAACATCACCTATTCCAAAGAATCTCGAGAAACCAGGAATTTCCCATCTTCACCGCATTCCAAAGTCACCGACTTTATATGTTGTGAAGAACTCTTTGTGGGGAGTCACATGGTAGGATGATGCGGATCTACTACCCATTCTTGTCTTCTCTTGAGACGTGTAGGCATGTCTCATTATTGATGGAACAAAGCTATCTCTCCGGTGGATAGTGACAAAGTGTCTCCATCATTATTCTTTGGTTGAGAACTACCTTGCCCTTGCTCTGCAATCTTGACGCTTCTTCTTTAAATGACCTTCCATTCCACAGTGGTAGCACTTGTATGTCGGCCTTCTTCCATCTGTGGATCTTCCTCTACTCATGCTCCTTCCCCTTCCATTGCTTCGACCATTTTCCTGTTGTCTCCCTCGGCCTCGACTACTTCTTTGTTGTCTCCCTCGGTTTTCTGTTACAAGGGCATGAGACTGGTTCGTGCTCATATCCTTTCTTCTGGCCTCTTCGTTGAACAGGGCATCTTTAACCAAGGACATGGTAAGTTTCCCATTTGGGCAGATTACGAGAGAGACTACTAGCGTCTCCCAAGTGTCGTGGAAGTGAATCGAGAAGTAAGAGCGCTTGTGTTTCATCCCCAAGCTCCATTTCTACAGACGACAATTGGTTTATCAAGCTCTGAAATTCACTTGTGTGCTCGGCAACTGAAGTTCCACTACTCAGCTTCAGATTAACTAATCGCCTCATTATTAAGGCTTTATTCCGAGGTCTTTGCACGATACATACCTTCCAAACTTTGTCCGGAGGGTATATGCGTCTGTCTCTTTTGCAATATGGTGGAAGACAACTATGATCAATCCATCATTGACGGATCGACCAATAGTTTTCTCTTTGATTTCTTCCATTTCTGCTTCCTTTGTAGGATCGGGGTTTACACCCTTTAATTCCAGGGGATCGCAAATCTTTACAACTAAGGAGATCTTCCATCCGAGGTCTCCATAGTGTATAGTTGGTAGAGGTGAGCTTTAGCATTGCTCCTGATGATGCAGATTCCTCCATTTACACTAACTTGTTCAAAAACAAAGTTGAATTCCTTCGAAAGTAAAAACACCGTTGCGTCTGGAACGGTCGAAAATGGGAAATTTGACTCTCTTGAGTCAATTTGCAATTTCTAAAAGATCAGGGGCTAAAGTATAATTTCAGAAACTTTAGGGATCAAATTGTAATTTCTGAAAGATCAGGGGCTAAAATATAATTTCAGGAACTTGAAGGATAAAATTGTAATTTCTGAAAGATCAGAGGCTAAAGTATAATTTCAGAAAATATAGGGGTCAACCTGTAATTTTTGAAAGTTCAGACTGGATGCTGACGTGGCTGTTGACGTGGCACTCACTAATGCTGCGTGGCGCTGATGTGGCGCTGACGTGGTGCTGACTGGGTCGTCTTCAACCTTGGTTTGGAGAGTGGGGAGAGTGGGGAGAGTGACGCCCACTCTCAGGCGAAGCTGCCGGAGAGTGCGGAGAGTGCGGCTTCGTCCGGCGTCCGTTTGGCCTGCCGAAAATTCCGTTGTGCTCGTCTTGACACCAGGAATCTGTTGGAGTGGTCAAAACACCAAATGGAGGTGTTTGAAAAATTCGAATTTTAAGAGCAGAGACTTTGTGCTTTCAAGAAACCCTCCCAACACTCAACTCAAGCTCTGATACCACTTGTTGGGTATCCAGAACTCATTTAAGCACGAAAATGAATAAGAATTGAGAGAAAAACTCACTCTATTTCTCTGAATAGAATTTACAAGAGAATTACTCTCTATACAAAAACTCTCAAAATCTCTCAAGCTCTCTGGCTTTTCTCACTCTCTCTGGATACCCACACTTCTACTGAATGCATTTACAAGAGATGAGTGATGTCTATTTATAGGATAGGGGCTGCTGAAAATTGTCAAAGTTTGGCCACCAAACTTTGGTGGTTGATGACTTTGAGCTCCTACCTACCATGCTACCATTGTTGACATTACAGCTGGAGTGGGTGGCATGGGTAGGTGGCTGGACTCTTCACATAATTTAATCATCCAAGATTACTCGAATAGACATGCAAAACCAAAAATATAAGCTTACCTTCATGATGATCAAATCTGATATATTCCCTAATCTTCCGGCCACTAACTCAACAGAAAAAGTATAAACTTCAGCACTTTACACCCTTGCAGAAAATAAATAAACTGTCTTGTTGATAGATGTCTGTCATACCAGCACTTTCGTCTATAAGGCTAGTGACTACCCATTTTCAGGATCACCTTTTGCTATTGCAAGAATGTTACTATGTCATTGTCGAAACCTTTATGCTGTGGTCTGGTTGCTGATATAGTGAACATATATAATTAATAGACTGACTCTCATTCGGAGTAACTTCCTAATTGAAAAGTTGAAGTGGTTTTGAAAGTTACTCCTACGATGTTTAAGGTATTGAGCAGTAAAAAAAATAAAATTATTAGATACAGTTTGACTCTCACTTAAGATGACTGCACAGAATTTTATGTTATTAATCTCAAATAAGTAGATGCCTAATTAATTCCTTTGGCAAAGAAAATCACACTCAAGGAGGAAACTGTAATTTCAAATTAAATAAGCAATAACTCTTACTGCAAGAATTCATGGTTCAACAATTATTAATGATTAAGGGATTGTAGACAAATCCACCCCCTCCCCCCATCCCCAGCAAAAATAAAATACCCAAAATGTTTTCCCACCAGCTATATCTAGCTCATCATAGTCACCACATATAATAACTATGAATCTACGATGAAGATGAAGATGACAACAGCTGTTGATCAAGGGAAACATAGAATGAAGAAAAACAGATAAAGTTATTCAACTTATGTGCAATAAGAATAAGAACAAGAACAAGAAGTAAAGTGAAATTAAAAAGAGAAAGGAAAAAAAAAGAGCTACTATCTTCCAAGCAATTTACTGTGCATATTGTGCTCCAAATTATGCATTGATGTCTTGAAGCCAAAAAGTCACTATATTTTGCTTGATTGTGATAGAGACTGTCATTAATAGCATCATTTTGGATTCATCTGTGGATGACAGAAAAGAAATAAATTTTGCTACAGAAATAAGCCTCTCTGAGCATTTATCTTTTCCTCATTACCAGCTTTCAAGATACAATACAGGTCCAATATTCTTGGAAAAAGGAAAAGAAAACAATAAAAAAAAATCTAGAAAACTCTGAAAACCAACACACAAGGAAATCAATGAAATAGAAAAACGACTCAAAGGTGTAATATCTTGATTGCAACTGCTTTTAAGTCTAAATATCTATACCTCAAATGCAGAATTTATTATGACTCTCTTTCTTCGAGGTAGCAAACTTGAGGTGCAAACGCACAAAGTATTATTTTACTAAGAAGCAATTGCTGTCACATGATTGAAAATTCTCCGACCAAAGAACATATAGCTTGAAATTCCCTAAAAGGTTCTTGTCATGGCTATCTTCTGAAACATTAATATATGGAATTAGCCATGACAGAAAGGGACTTGCAGAAGTCTTCTGTGCTTCATCCAACAACAAATGCCAATATGACATGGTTGAGCCCACCACAACATAAAACCAGAATGAAATACAGGTTTTTACATTCTTTCCTGAAAAGATTCAGAGCGAGAGAAAGCAGCAGGGTTTGCTCTTAGAATTTGATTATCATCTAAAATATGTGAACTGTCATTTGACTTGGGTTCAAATGATTTAAAAACACTTCCTTTCATAATGGGTTTGCTCTGTTCAGGATTTGTACCCAAAGTTGACCATATAGAACCCTTTGCAGCCTCATCTGGATCATTAATTCTCACAGTCTTAGGTACCCAAAGATTCTGTTTCATTGTATCTTCTGCTGGCGTACTTCCATCTCTAGAATGTTTTCCTAAGGTTGAAGACCTATTACCAGAACAAACACTGTTGTAAACTGAGGAAGAAGATGATGGGGTGCCACTAAATGTAGATCTAAATAATGAAGACTCTTCCTTCTGGCCAGCCCAGCTTGGCAAGCAACCCAAATGCGAAGAAGGTGCCAATGGTAATTCTACTGTTGGTGTGGAGAAGCCAGGAACTGCTATCATGGTTGCAGAACCCATATAAGCAGGACTGGAAGTTATGCTACTGGGTCTAAATGCCATAGTGTTCCAACATGGACTCCATTGGTAAGCCCATGGAGGGACAGGATAATAATGAAGTGGATGTAAAGGAATTAAACCATTACAGTGTTGTGTCAAACCTACCTGTTCTATTCCATTTTCTGAATATTTCTTCTCCCAGGATTCAGCATATCTCATAGAAGAGCTGGAAGGCTCCTCACCATCATCTCTGACAGTAGAAGAGTCCACTTCAATTTTTTTATGGCCTTTGAGATTTAAGTCAGTTTCTAAGGATTCACTAAGAGAAGCATCCTCCATTAGACTAGGGATGTTCCCCATTCCCTTAACAGGTCTTGATGCCGCAGGAAGTCCACTGGATGAGAGATGCATATTCATATCAGGGTTGGAGACTGTCTGGAGGACAGATACTGCATCAGGGGCCACAGGTACCTGACAATATTGCAAAGCTGAGTGCTTATTTTTGCGCTTACCAGCCCCAACAGGAACATTTCTAATTGTCCCCCCAGCTGTCCAATATCTCTGGCAATTTTTGCAGAAATGCCTAGGTTGGTTAACATTGTAATTGTTGAAATAGCAAAACTTTGTTTCCAAACTATTGCAGCGAGGACATGGCAGGACCTTGTCTGGCTTCTTGAAAACTTTTTCTTGATGATCAATATCTCTTTTAGCAGTCCCGTTTTCATTAGTTCTATGAACTACTTTGGCCACCAGTTCCAGAGAAGATCTTCTATAAATGTTTGGAATACCTTTTGTATCTTCTTGAGGGTCAATCTGTTTGCCAGATACTCCCTTCAAAGGAACATCCACTTCAGCTCTTGTTGATTCTTCATATCCGTTCTGCAATTAAGGATCAAACTGTGTCAGCTGGGCATACATTGAATAGAGACAACTTGCATTAGGCCCAAAAAGTGCTAACTCTGTGACAGAACACAAAGGCTAGCATAAAATATGCATTTCTAGACATAAAATAAACATGAAATAACCACAGATTAAGCAAATCTCATGATTATGCACAAGCAAAGAATATCAATGATCAACAGTAGATCAAAAAATGTGACAAAAAATCAAGTTGAAACAAGTTCTAACATAACAGAAGCACAAGAATCTTTTTTTCCCAAACCTCAATCCATATTCCACCACTATATTTGCTAGAACACACCCAACTAATTTGGTCTCATTAAATTTTTTGATGCCCATTACTAAGTTAAAATCAGATTCCAACTTAAGTTATTCAAATTAAATCCCACCACTGTTTTTCTTTCTTTCTCATTTTAGTTCCCTTTTTGGAACACAACTACTTCTCACTACCTTCAAAACAAGTTATCAAACAGCTTCAGATACCTGATCTAGCATAAACTAGTTCTTCTTTTTTTTTTAAATATAAATGGGCATGAATGTTATATCGAAATATTAATTATACAAGTATACATACACTTGCAATAAAATAATAAATATTGCCAAAAAAAATTGTGTTTTCTAACATTTAAAGGAAAAGAAAATAATGTAGAGTACACTCAGGAGTTCCATACTGTGATAGTGTGATACCCATTTCAGTAAAGCAAATAAAATTCAAAATTTTTTGAAGATTTTTTTTTAAAACAAAATACAAACTTTAGCAGGAACTTTCTGCAAAATTTTCCCAAGAAAAGAGCACTACTTGCACAAAAAAAAAAAGAAAAAAAAAAGAAAGAGCACTACAATATCAGAAAGAAAAGAAACAAAACAACAGTAAGTAAAATGAAAGAATAGAATAGAAGGTTTGAATGCTACGACCATGACTTGAGGCAGAGGCTGAATCTGAGTCTGAGAGTGTGAATCGGTGTTGTGGGTTGGCTTAACTTGAAAATGATTCATATGAATATGAATATCTGTTCCAAAATGCTTTATTGCCTCAAGTGCAAGTGGAACCGAGTCAGTTAGGACAAGAACTTTAAGTCATCGTACCTAAAAATCCAAAAAGTGAAGATGGCGCAACGACAATACCCAGAACTATGGGAAACAATAACTGTTTACTTAATAATACTTACCAAAAGAAGAAAAAGTTAACGACACTTTCAAATTACCCTTTACATTTTTAATAAAAAGAAAAGATATAATTGAGTAATGTTTATCACATTATTAAAAATATTTAATAATGATAAAAATTACTTCAAATTTTAAATTAGTTTAATAACGTAATAATATATAATTAAATCATGATTTAAAACTTTGTGAGGAAAGGGAGAATATGCTAAAGTAAGCAAAGCGAGTGTATAATTAAGTAGTCAAAAATCTGATTTTATTATTTTTATAATTAAATTAAATTTTATTTTTTGGTATAAAGTGAATTAAAATTTTAATTTATACTATTAGTTAAAAACAATGGCAAATTTAGTGTTGTCAAAATTAGATCTGACCAGACGGTTTGACAAGTTTGACAATGAATTAGACACTTAAACGATTATAGTTCAATCTTATAATAGAATTTATAGTCAGACTACTTTAAACCAGTTAAAACTCAATTGAACTGTCTAATTTATCTGATTGAACAGATTAATTATTAAAATTTTATTAAAAACTCAATAGTTTATAAATATTAGCGTCATCTAGTTCGACCAATCGATTTAAACTGTTAAACATATTAAACCTAAAGCATAAGCTTAACTAGTTTATTCTCCAGTCTAATTTTAACAATGTTAGACAAATTAAACTATGCAACTAAATCACTATAAAATATTTATGAAATTATTAGTCATTGTATAAGTGCAATGATTCTTTTAATTTACTAACAAGTGTCTTTGTATCCACTTATTTTATAGACCGAAGATTGTTGAATTCATAATATCCATACTTATTTTAATTTCTCAAACTTATATGTGATATTACATTGATCTTTTATTTTTAAATACATCAAATTGATTCTCTATTTATTAAATTAATCATTTAAATATATATGTCACATTAAATTAGTATTTAAATATTATATCTTTATTATTAAATTAACATTAAAATGACATCAAATTAGTTCTTGAATGACAAAATTAATGACATTATTTATTATTAAATAACTAATTTAATGTTATTAATAAATAAAAATCTAATGTAATATCACGTATATCTTTAAAGAATTAAAATAAATATTTATTCTTAAATCTTCACTCAAAAAAATTCATCTTTTGACAAGTCATTTTAATAATATGTTTGTTTTAATTTTTAAAAATTCATAAATTATATTTTAAGTAAAAATTTAATTTTAATATTTTTACTCAAATTATAATTTTAAATTTTCAAAATCTAAATCAAACAAATAATTAAATCTCTATGCCCAAAAAACAAACACAAAAGGCAAAGCCACTTTCTGTCCTTTCAGAAGAGCCCACTTGTGACTTTTGCGGTGTTCCTGTATTCTGTTTTTTTCTTAGGCGGATGAACCATTGTAAGTGTGGCCCTTGTCAGGTGACATAAGAACAGCCAAGTGTCATCATAGTGAATTTATTCCATTAAGTTGTCACTTGTCAACGGTATTACTCAACATGTGATCTGTGAAATCTATCTGTTCATGAATGATAAGATTTTACTGCAGTTGTAGATGTTCAAGTTTTATGTATCCTTCATACACCAAATAAAGGATTTATCTTCCCTTCTAGATTAAATTGGCTAACCAGAGTCTCTACAGTTCCTAATTAATCATTCTTTTCAGAAGAAACGAATATATCCAATATGTTGTGGTGTGGTAAATAAAGTTTGAAAAGCCACTTGTTAACAATTATGTTGGAGAGACATTTGTTTTTTGTTTCTTTCTAATCAAGATGTATGCGTCCTGTTTTGTCATTCTCCACGTTAAAGGTCATAAAGTTTTGTTCTGGGTCTTTTCTTCAACATAAAATGTCACATGTTTCCAAATCCAAGGTCAATGAGCTTCACCAAAAGAATTGACAACTAATTTACTTTCCAAATTGTAGATGAATGAATTTGACACGAAGGATCTATGACCAGCATTATCAATTTTATGGTAAGGGAAATAATCTCATATCCAACATTGCCTCAATAGAACAGAAGATGAAACTATTTCACCAAAAAGAAAAATTAAGTGTCCAGATTATGTGTCCACGAACAAGTCATACAAAGGACTTCCTAGGATATATTACACGGTGTTAGCAGGCCAACCTTTAGCACAGCTCATGTAAAAAACCAAACAAATAAAATTCCATAGCTTGCAGAATTGCATAAACCAGAATTGAACTAAAGCATGCTCAGGCCAAAAAATTAACATCATCAAGGAGGCAATGAATTCAATTCTTAATATGTATCATGTAATCAACTTTTTTTCTTTTCTGCTATAATCAATGTCAATTTACAACAGGCTAAATTTATCGATACAAAAGAATAAAAATACAAGCAACCTCTGCATTGTAAACAAAAAACTCTATCCTTCGGATAGATAACAAATATCCGGCAACCAACAGAAATACTCTGACGTAGCCTAAAGAATATGTAACTTTACAAAAGAAAAGGGAGAATAAAAAGGGACAAGATCACTTCTGTCATCTTGGTGGACCATCTGAGATAGGATACATTTCTATTTGTCCACCTCCAAGGACTCTTAGATTCCCCAACTTCTCAGCTTCTCTTGAAATCTGAATATCACTAGGATGATAGTATTGATAAAGAAATTTTACAACAAAATGAGGAAGTAATGCTGCTATCACGATTCCCAGCAAACATAACCAGAACACTCCAGTGCCTGCAGCATGAAAGATGGCCCTGCCAAAGTTTTGTATAGATGCAAATGTCAGTTTTTACGTATAAAAATAATATAGGATTGCAAAAGTTTCTCAATCTAAGATGCATTGAATGGCAACGAAATAATTCATTTTGATGAGACATGGTTTTGTTGTCCAAATGATTGGTACTAAAGTAGTAATTTCTATTAGGTTTTGAAACATAAAATCACATATTAGAGAGGCAATTATCTACACTCTGGATCTCCAAGCAGTCAGTATTAAATAAACAGATCCAATTGGCAAGGAAAGGAAGACAAACACAGAAGTCTTTTAAGTGTGAAAAGATTCAAAAAAATGAATTATTATTTCCATGCTTAGGACTAATAATTGCAAGATGTACTTTATTAAGTTCAACATTAGATTCTGGTGGTAAATATCTGTATATTCCTTTTGGAAGGGATCCAGGCAGATCTAGTATGGAGCAGTCTAGGCCTCAAGTGTTCAGATCATGTTAACTGCAGGTAAAGGAGAAAAAGAGTACTGATATACAGTATAGGCTATTCCTATAATTTAGCATTCATGAAGAACCATCAGGATTGCATCACATGTTTACTGCACCAGACTCAGCCCTAGTAGATTTTACTGCATCTAGTAATCGCTAATTAGAAATATAACCAGCCTCACCTCTAATTAAAGGTATCCTTCCCTTTAGAGATACAGTGAAATCGAGCAGAGATATAATCTAGGGATAAAGTAGCTTGTGACTTAGAATGGCTACTTTTCAAGAGTTCTTTTTAAGCGCCTGATATACCAAACATGCTATTGTTTTCCAAGTTTTTTTTTTCCTCTGTAGTCATCACTGTATTCTTGTTCTAAGACTGGACTATAACACATGAAAATTAGGGAAAATAAATAAACACCAAAGAAAAGCAAACGACACCAGCAAATGGCAATAACTAATAATGTATACATCAGAAGAAGTATATTAGTTGAACATCTGACGTGTGCAAATATGCCTATCCTTTCCATGCGTGCTACCACATTAGATTTATTTGTATTAAAATTTAAGAGAGATAATGTGAAAAGATTGCACATACCAGTAACCAGGAAATGCAGGCATAGCATCAATGATCATGACACAAATGAAGGTTGCAATGATAGACCCCCAAATGGCTGCATGAGTAACCCAATTCCACCTGATGACATCCATGGCCAAGTGTAAATTAACCAAAATAACCACTGAAAGAGTCCAAAGATCTCCTATGCTTGCTACATCTACGGTGCTTCCCCAATATGCAAACAGAGGAGCAAAGAAGACAATAATGCTTTGCCACAAAGTATCAGCCATTGTCACCCAAAATAATTGTTTGTTGTAAGCCTCGTGTCTCTGCCCAGCCCCATAAAGCTGAGGATACTTTAGGAGAGTCCTTTTACTAAGATCCTTGTCAAGAATACCAACAATAATAGTTGGCAATGCAGTGTAGATTATTGAATACAACACGCTGCTCCATTCATTTATAGCAGTTGTCAAAGTGAAGGCAGTGAAGAGCACATACCTGGAAAACAGAGGCACATAACAAAGTACTAAGATGTTAAAATTTGGTGGCATACATCTAAAAAGCCAAAAAGAGCAAAATGCAATTATTATCACACTTCTAGCACCAGAGTCTATTAAACACATTTGGACCCAGAACTACAAGAGAATATTGAACAGATTAAAAGTCACCAAAAAAGAACATAAAAGCTATGTTGTTTTTTATCCAAATCAACAAGTAGGTTGAATGAAATACATCAGGTCCAATAACAAGAACTAAGAAACTTATTAAAGTGATGTTTGTGGCACACTCAAATTAAAAATTGCATGACGAAAGCGTCTACATATATACATTTGCTGGATTATAACTTACCAAAATAGGACAAGAACAAAGATAGCATTTCTGTAAAAATTGTATAGTATCATGTAACCCAGCCGTTGGTAATTCCAGTGCCCATGTATCAATAAGAGAGGAACTAAAAACCTAAACTGCCCCATTGCAAAATCTGAAGCCATTACAGCTTGCCGACCCTCCTGTCCACTGATGCCAACTCCAACATCAGCCATTTGGATCATTGAGACATCATTAGCACCTGTAACACATGCATAATAAATTTATAATATTACAAAAAGCATAAATCAGGCCAGGCAAAATTATTCTTTATTTTTATCAGTTCCTTTTCTTTGTTCCTTTTTTTTTAAAAAAAAAAGGAAAATGACAATCTGAAACAAGTAAACAGAAGAACTCATACCATCTCCAATGGCTAGTGTCATGTCAGCCGTCCTATTCTTCACAAGGGCAACAATCCCAGCCTTTTGCAATGGAGCCACTCGACAACAGAGAACAACAGAACATTTACTTGAAAGTTCAAAGAGCTGGAATCAACAGCAATAGGCAAAGTCAGCACATAATACATACATCAAGAAATACATTGTATACACCATCTGAGATTTAATGGCACTTACCTGTTCTTCAAGTTCACTGTCAAGAATATGTACTAAGCTAGCACCATCAATAATCAAGGCTATCGGAGTTGTAACAGCATCAGAACTTCCTTCAGCATTGTAGGTAACCCCAGATACAGTCATGAGTTCTCTAGACATGACAAGGGCATCTTGTAAACGTCTTCTACATGACTCTCTATTGTTGCTATTAATTGTAACTCGATTCATGTTGCTTGTTAGGAGCTTTGAGGAGTAGCCAATTGATATGGCAGTTTCTTGTTTGTCCCCAGTCAACACCCATACTTTAATACCTGCAGTCCTCAGAGCCTCAATGGATTCTGGCACACCTTGCTGCAGTTTATCTTCAATAGCAGACGCCCCCAATATGCATAGATTGTTCTCTACATTGGTAGCAACCTTGCGAAGCATAGCAGCCCTACCAATCAAAGCAGTACTTGCTGCCTCAAAGGCAAACTGCCATTGCTCAAATTCTGAAGCATTCAAATCCCGCATCCCTATAACAAGTGTCCTCAAACCCACTGAGGAATAAGAGTGAAGATGGGTTTCAGTTGCTTGTATTATGTCCATGTTCAAAGATTTATCTATCACACTAAGCATGGATGTATCTGCCCCTTTGACAAAAAGTTTCACGGAATTGTCAGTGTAACCCAATAGAACTGACATCCTCTTCCGATCACTATCAAATTCATGCAAACCCAAGACATTGAACCTGCACTGCCCATAATGGGAATATTCATTAGAAGAGGATAACCATTAAAGGAGGATTCATGTTATTAAGTAACCATCAACGTGAGTAAACATAGGCACACTACATCACTACAGAGCCTGGGAAGAAGGAAGATAAAGAACTCATTTACAAGACTTAACTTTAATGACATTAATTAATGATCTCTGCCAGTAACTATATATAGATAAAATCATAAAATACACATGAAATCCAACAAAAACGTTTGCAGACACTCTTTCAACATTAATAATATTAGACTGTTGACAACAAATTGTTTCTGATTGTCATTGTTAAAATAGAAAGTTTGTAGTAACAGTTGTCAGAGGAAGAAGAAGAAGAAGCTGAAAGAAATTACAAAAAAGAAATAAAAATTAAAAGATGTAAACTGTAATGCAATTCAATTTACCTTTGTCTTTCTCCGTGAATATCAATGACTATGTGGCCTGAGGTTCGTTCTATAAGCACAAAACCATAGGCAGCGGCAGCATATGCCAATGCTTGTTCATCTGGTGATTCCCCTTGGTAATCTATCAGCTTGACTGCAGGGTCAGATGTGTCAACAACAAGAGGCACAATAGTATTGCAGGCTGCCAGTGCTAGAAAGAAATCATAAATCAGTTTGCCCTCCTTATTTTCAAATCCCCTTTTTGATAGTTTCAAAAGCTCTGGATTAACTTTCACCTTCATCTTTGGCTTCAAGATCTTTCCATCAACTGAGAACAAATAATGACACAAAGCAAACATGTTATAAAAAGATCAAATGCATCAAACAAGGTAATGCTAATAGTGTATTAGAACAGACTAACATATTTGAAGATAGAATTGCACCTTGAACAGAATATTCACGCTGCTCATTCTCCAGACTGACTTCTGCAGAACTGTAATCAACTCCCCAGATGCTCGCACATTGAAACTCCATCTTGTTCTCAGTAAGTGTACCAGTTTTGTCAGAGAAGACATATTTAATTTGCCCTAAATCTTCATTAATATTTAAAGCCCTGCACTGAAATCCTGAATTTGTTGCTTTATCATGCATTCTGGAGTCTCTGATCATGAAGAAGGCCTGACCAACCCGGACAAGTTCCATAGAAATGTACAAGGATATGGGGATCATGACCTGGTACACTATAACTGACATGAGGAATGTGAAAACGATTTCAAATCCCCATCCATAATATTCATAGCTATCCTCTCCCCCCTTTGAAACATCCAGTTTCCTATAATACGGCAAGAGACTTAACTCATCCTTGTGCTGCTTTAACCAAACAGCAGCACAAACCGATGTGACTGTACACAAAGCTATAAGAAAGAAAGAGAGCATGATGATCTCAGAGTTCATGCGAGTCTCAAGCCGGCTCCTCTTAGATGGAGCTCCTGAGTTGTTGAGCATAGCTTTGGTCTCACGGCCACAATATACAGCAACACCAAGTGCCCAATTAGTATTCTTGAGTTGACAGCCTCTAATAACAATATTGGAGGATCCAAGTGACAACCTTTTTCCATCAATTTCCATGTTAGCCTGAAACCCATATATATTCCTGTTGGGTTTCTCACACTTAATCAACTCATTAAACCTATCCTTTTCAGGCAACTTTGAATGGGTTTCTTGTTTTGCATACCGAGTCTTCAAATTAGACTCTCCATCTAGATTAATAGTTTGCACATATGCAACCCCAGTTGGGTCACTGGTTGAGAGCAACACAATATCACAAGGAATGGTTTCATTTGCAGTGATTTTAATGATCTCACCAACTCTGATATCCTTCCATTTCTTCTCTTCAAACTGACCATGAACCAAAACTGATGCTAACCTGTTGTTCTCAACTTTGTCTGACATGTGCCTCCTCCAGTCCTCATATGCATCCTTCACAGCAGTAACCAGCAGGACAAAGGCCAATGGCAAAATGGAAACACCCCTCCCAAAAACAGCAAGCTGAGGGAGCTGATTAAGAACAGCAATTACAAGGAAATAAATGTAAGCAACTCTATGGAATTGTTCAAACAAATTCCTTGGAACAAACGTGAGGATGGAGTACTTCCCAGTACGAATCGAATTCCCTGCAAATTCAAACCTTTCGTTTGTCTTATCAGGATCATTTACATAAACCAACCTCGCATCCTCATCACTGATTTCCTTCTGGGACATACTGAGAGCTTCAGAATCAGCACCCTTTGACCCATACCTCATAGGCTTCGATCCTGAATAGCTAAAACTCACTTCCCTGACCGAATTATTCATGGAAGATTCAAAATTTGAAGAATTCTCAACTGGGTTGTTTGAGTCCATCCCAAAAAAACGTCACAGAGGTGCCAAAATTTGACTTTGACTTTGACTTAGCTAGATCTTGAAAAACCAGAATCGTGGGAAGTAGGAAACTCTTTAGTATTGGGTGTTCTTGGAGATGAAATCAGAAGGTGCTGCTTAGAACACATGATCCAAAAACCACAGGGACTCTCAGTAGCAGAGATTCAACTACAGACAAAAACATGTGACACCCAGATTCCAACGTTGTACCAGACAAGTTTCTGCAGCAACAAAACCAACAAAAGAACATGAAAAACAGACAAACAAACCAGAGGGGTCAGTGAGGTGGTATTGGTTGTGAGTGTTGTTGTGGCCAGAAATTGCAGGTTTGCTGCAGAATAAAAGAAGAGAAGAAGAATGAAAAAGACTAGTGTTCAGTATAGAGAGAGAGAGAGAGAAGTGAACGTACGTGAGTGTTGTTGCGGAATATGCACAGGAAAAAGTGAAGGTGACAAAGCCTATGTATGATATTGCACCAAGCTGATATCAGCTTGAACTTCGTACCACGTTAAAGAGGGTCAGTGAGGTGATATAAGAAATGGGTCGTGTTGAGTTGCTCCAATGGTGGTGGTTGAAGAAGCGTGTTGGCGAGGGAGAGGTCTTGTAGAAGGTCAAAGGCATTGTAGAGAGAAGAAGAAGAGAGAGAGAGAGAGACGACGGCAATTGCAATAAACAAGGAACAAGTCGTAATGGGGTGGCCAAGGCGTGTGTGATGTTTAATGTATGTGTAAGAGAAAATTAATTTTTTATTCTTTGTTTTTGTTTTGATTAGAATTTTGTTGAAGAAAATAAGTCTTTTTTCCTGAGAAAGAGAGAGAGAGAGAAGAAGAGTTCTGCATAATAAAACTTGGATATTATTGTATTTTTTTTACTAATATTATATTTTCTTAATATATTCTTTATATTTAATAAATTTTTAAATATTTATTATAAAATTAATTACACGATTACATGTATGTAAGAGTAGCTTATCAACCCCCTAAAACTTGGTGAGATGTTCTAGAATGACTGCTGAGAGTATTTATTATTACAAATGGGTGTCTCAATTTGACTAGAGCGTCTTTAGCTCTTTCTTTCTTTGTTTTTCCCTTTAACAAATTATGAATCTTCAGATTCAAAGACAGAGAAAAAGTGCACGGGTTTTTTATTTTTATTAAAATATTTCGTTTTTATTTTTATGTATTAAATTATATTTTTTAATTCTTATTTAAAAAATCGCCGTGTTCATTTTATTTTTTTAATATTTTTTGTTAATTTTATGTTTTTAAATTTTAAAAATATGAATAAAAATTGTTATGAAAGAGGTGGTTTTTATTCTATTTTAATTTTTTTTTAATTTCTTTATAAAAATCGTCTTCAATAAAAATAGTTTTTGACTTATAAAATAAAAAGAAAATATATGTTTAAAAATCGTTTTAATCCATGAGAATTTCTGAATAAATATAAAAAAAATTGATAAATAAAATATTTTGAAATTTTTTAAAAATAGTAATATTATTATAAAAAACACAGCACAGGAGGTAGCTGTACATTTTGAAGTTGGATTGGTTAAATTTACATTTCATAAAAAATTATTAAGTAGTATAAGTGTATCAAGAATTACATGTGATGTAAGTATAACTCATTTATATATATATATATATATGTATATATATATATATATGTATATATATATGGATTCATTGTTTATGGCTTTATGCCTTCGATTCAATCATTATGGTTTTAAAAGTTAAACAATGGCACTGGCAGCCCTGCTTTAATTGCTGGAGTTTCTTTCCTTTTAAAAAATAAAAAACTTTTTTTTGGTAATTTTAAAAGAAAAAAAACTTTTTACTCACTGCATTTTGGTAATTTATGTCATGTCTCACTAATGGGTGATGAAAACACACAACTGCCCCTTTGTTGTTATCCCTTGCCAAAATCTCCTCTTATGATTTCTTACTATTCTTTTTCTTTGTTATCAATAGTATTTACCTGAAATGAGTTGCAAATGACTGCTGGATTTGGATGGAAACTTTGTACAGCGCAAATTGTCTACAGCATTTCCTTTTAGAGTGTCAACACCGAGCTTGACGAGTGCAAATGTTACGAGTGATATTTGGCCTTTTTTCGTGGAGGATAAACGTTATCGTTGTAGACAAAGAAGACCAGTACAAGAAAGACTCTACACTACATTTCAAGCACATTAATTAAATGTTTGTTTTTTTCTTTTTTCTTTTTTTATGATAAGGATATTTTTTGGTTCATAAGATAGGAGACTAATCTTATAAGATATTGTTAGATATAAAAAATAAAAATCCTTCTTAATTATATTTTTTTCATACATATAGTCTCAAGTATCGAACTTGAGATAAGATATTTAAAATATTCGAGTTCTTTTCACACAGATTAATACAAGTTGATAATTTAATTAATTTTTTTTGGTATAATAATTTAATTAATTAAATGTATGTTATGTCTAATAAAACTTTTCTAGAATAAAAACTAAAAAAAAGTATGAAAAAAAAACTAAAAAGATAAGGGTATAACTTTCTTTTCTAAACTCATCTAATTTGGAAATTATTGATTGGAACGTCCCAATCAGGGAATAAGTTTTGAAGATAAATTCATTAGATGCTTTTAGATTTGTAATAGGGTGACAAATGTAAGGTCCATTAAATTACAATCATCAGGAAGGTTATGAAGTGCAAAACACATGTGACGGCCGGAACTTAAAATAATCTCTTCCCAACATGTCCACTTGTGAAAGAAGAGGAGAAAGTCTCCACATATACAGCAAGGGCCCGAACAAAATTTTAAGTGGGGGGGAAAATGTCTTAAACAAATAATCTTAAACCATAATATAGAGAATTTAATTTTCATTTATTATCTATATAAAAAAATTTAAAATATCATTCAATCAAGTACTTGCAGAATTTAAAAAGAACAGTAGAGGGCTGTTGTGCTGTCCCCAAATTTTTTCCATTAGTACTACTAGATATAAGATATTAATTCTTGTTGGGCTCAGGTTTCAAGTTTTTTCAAGTTTTGTCTTACTGATTATGATTCCTTAATATTGAATCAATGGATAAATTCAATATCACTTTTTTATTTTATAGAGCACATGAATATCTTAACTTTAGGAGGCCACACATTCACCCAAATCAAATGATGTGCATAGCTTTCGGGTAACTCCTTGAACTTTTGACAAGCAAAACACCCTTACAAGACCTTGTTTAGACTTCAGATATACCATTCATCTTTTGATGCCCCAATCATTCAAATTCAAAGTTTTTTTTTGGTGAGCCTAATTTGGAGATTTTAGCTAAGGCATTACCTTTTTCAGTATGCCAAATTTAAAGAATTTAGTAACATCTTTTTGTCCCCTCAAACATTTTGGTTAAGTTTAGTCATTGCAATCAAATATTACCACGTCATTAAAAACAAAAGTTTGACCTTAACAAAAATTACCTCAAAACTCAAAAGTCATATTTTTTAAATGATGCAGCAATGCCTGATTAAATAATATTGTCAAAAAAAATTATACTGATAATGAATTAAAATTAAGTTCTAATATATATTCATCTATGATCATAAATCCATAATATTGTTTTAGACTATGCAAATTAAGCTCATTCTCTTCTTAAGTCTTTCATAGAATAGAAGTCCTCCATAATCATATATATAGTGAAATTCTTTGCAATCTCCTCTTCAATATAAACAACCAAATTATTAGCTAAGAATCCATGTTTCATTTTCATTGCTAAAAAAGCACATTTTGTAGCTATATTAAAAATTGGAAGAGTTAGTTGACAGAGTGCTGAACTCAGTCAAATACAAAAAATCAGTTCACAAGCAAACTTATAGTACAATAGATTGAACCAAGTCATCTCTCAAGAATCCATATGCAAATTTGATCAAATCAAGATGAATAATGGGAAAATTGATGATTCAAAATGTAAATGCACGAATTGAATCAAGATAAATCAAATAACAAAATAACTAATCTAAGAAATCTATCTGAAATTCCAATTGACATTTCATTGACCACAAAACATGCATTCAAATTCAATTGATTGGTTAAACTGAATTTAATCATAATCTCTGCATTAAATTAAGAATTCACAACAAGGAAATCACCAATAATTCAACTAACAAGTTATAAGCAAATTTGCAATCATGTAATTCATGTTAAATCTATGCTAATTTAAGATCAAGAATGCAATTAACCTAGGCTAGCAAATCTGCAGAACATATTCTCTTCAATTCATATGACAAAACTATGATCGATCAATCAAAATCTCATCACAAATCTTAATCAAAAATACAAATTCAATCAAATCCTAACATAAATAGAGATCTTCATTCATGCATTTCAAGATCAAGAGAAGAAGAGAAACATCAATTAAATTTAAATTTGAAATTAACTACAAGATGTCAAAATCAAACTAGAAATTCTTCAAGGTTCTTAGATTGATCTTAAAAACTTATCCTTCCATGGCTGTAGTTCACAAAAACTTAGAGAAAAAGAGAGGAAACTAGAGAGAAACTAACCCAAAAAATGGGTATATGTAGATTATATTTTTTCTCTCTATTTCCCACCCAAATAACTACCTCTAAAACTGAAAATACAAGTTTGTCCCTAACTTAGAATTAATCATCTTCATCTTAGCTTTAATTGGACACCTAATTTACCTAATTTGGGCTTAGGATGAGAAATATGCTCAAAACACTTTTAGGTAGTTTCTGGACTCGTTAGCCAAATTAACAGGGGCAAATCACCATCAAAATATTATAGTTTCAATAAGTGGTATTCAGAAAGGTTGAAGCTTCGCGTTTAAGCTTTCCAATGGCATCAATCCTAGCTCCAAATTATGGCCTAAGTTATGGGCCAATCTTTGCATATTGTCCAGGTTCCAAATACAACATTCATGTTCTGACTTCTGGGCTCAATCTGGCCCACTATACATCTGATTCAGCTTTAGAGCTCTTCATCAAAGTTGTAGAGCTTTTTCCTCTTCACTTTCCTACAAGGTCAGATAAATAAGTTATAGATATCTAGAACTCAAGTTATGTTCAAAATAAAAATAGTGTAATATCCCAAAAATACTAGAAAATGCAATTAAGCTTAATTTGAACCCAAACTTACAAAATGTGAACAAGTCTAATCAATTAAGCACATAAGAGGTATAAGAGACTAAATATTGTTGGAACCAAAGACAAATTTTACTATCGTTATTTGAACCAAAAGTGTTCAATGAAATTGAACCGCTCAGAATTTTGAAGATAACAATAAATATTAAATTAAAGAGAATAAATAAGTTTTGAATAAACTTATACCTCTTCCGAAGTCATATCTTTTGATTATATAAATGACGAATACGTTTGGACGAAAGATAAGCTTTGATGTAATCTCTCTTTGCAACGTGCGTCCAATTTGACTTAAATTATATTATTCTATTATTGGATCGTCTATTGTTTATCTCTATTATTTGTCTCTTAAAAGCATTCGTCCAAGGATATGCAAAAACAAGCAAAACAAAGTGCATTAACTGCTGATGGGATATCTAACAAATGTGACTTTCAAAAAATCAACTTTGTACGTTGGAGCTAACACACCTAACAACTATAAGGACTAGCAAATAAAGAACTTTCTGCGTGTGTAGAAAAGTCAGAACCCAGATATCAAATTCTGAGCAAATGTTGATAACTAAAGTCACTTTTCAGAAGGAGTGTTGGTGTATACCCTAGAGGCCTGTTATATCTTAACTTTAAGGTTTACATTGTATCATAACATTTATTTAATATATGAGGCATTTTATTTATTGTGTTGTTTATTTATATTAAATGAACAAATAAAGTCCTTAGAATAGAAGTTCTAGGCCATGGAATATCAAGTACATGACTTGATAGTGAGACATTATTGGCACTCATTAGAACGCTATTCTTAAATATCCCTAGTCAAGTATTATTGTCATTTAGGACAACAGTAATACATTGAGACTAGTATGTGCGTAGATTGATGACTATATCTCACGGGTCATAGATATGAGATATCAAGTCTTCACATGAGTACACATTAGAGAAATATTGTACTGGATTGACCCACCATGAGAACGTTGCATGGATCGTTATGTGAATGTCATAAGTGATTTTCACAGTGACAATGGTGTATGTGTCTTTTGACTTGATAGCACTACAATTGCCTACATGAGTAGTTGTATGACTTGATACCGTCAAACATCCCCTGTAATAAGGAGATCATTAAGATGACTATTGAACATACTGCGAATCATGCAGAGAGATGTGAGTGGCCTAGATAGGATTTGTTTCTCCTACTTAACGGGAGCGATATCTATGGGCCCCTTAATAAGAGTAAGACTGAAAAAGCATTGCCGTGCTTGAATGAATCAATATGAGATATTGATCTCATTTGTCTTAGTATGTCTACTCAGAGATCAAGAAACCAAAGATTGAACAGTACAAGGATGACATGTTTCATGCCTTGTGTTTAATCAAGATATATGGATAAAGTGATTAGACTATATGGTAACATTGGTCACGGAAAGGTTATGTCAAACATTGACTTTCTCATTACTTGGGTAGCAATAATGTGTTGCTAGACACCGCTCATTGTTTATAAAATTTAAATATTATTTAATATTATTGCCAACGTAATGAGAACCTATAAGGTCACACACTTAAAGTAGATTAATTGGAGCACGAGGAATTAGAGTTGAACTTATCTCTCGCAGGCCAAGCTTATGTCAGATGAGCTCATAAGGCCAAAGCTAGGTCTTTTTACCTTACCATTTTGTGCTGCTTATAAATAGCAACACTAAGAGTGTTGTGCCGTCTAATCCTAACCCTAGCCGCATACTGCACTCAATTTGTGTGAAAAGAAACAGCCAACGCGTCTCCTTTGGCATCTAGCAGTAAATAGAGACGCGCTCCAAGAATCTGCTCGTGTGGACTTCGTACAGGCGCTACTACATTGCTGCGGTGTGTGGTGTTTGACATCCGTCTACTACCCGCTACACGTTATAAGAGGTAAACTTTTGAACATAAATCATGACCATTTGCTTGGTTTCTTGGTGGGAATTTTCCATTGCGTTTTATGCTTTTGTTTCCGCTTTTCCCAACAAGGAGATCAACACGTTATTAGTTCGATGTAATTAATGCTATTCAAAATGGTAATAAATATTGTTGTTGGATGAAGAAGCTCATGAAGACCAAAACAAGCTCTCAAGTTATATATACCAAAGTCTTCGAAGATTCATGACACGAAAAACACAGAGATACATCAAGAAAACAAGAAGAAGATACTCAAAGCTTTACTCTGTTTTATTCATTTACTCTTGTATTAAGTTTTTACTTAAGCATATTTATTTTATCCTCACTCTTTGTGAGTTAAACTTAAGTGTTGTCAAAAACACCTTTATCATTTTGTTGGTAAGCCTGAAGAGGCTGTGTATAAAAAAAATACTTGTTGCTTAGAACCTGAAGAGGTTAAGAATACTTGGTTGTAAGCCTGGAGAGGCTGAGTAATGAATACTTTTAATCTGTTAAAGTTTAGTGGAAAATCCTTCAAGTTAAAGGGACTAGACATAGCTCTCGGGTTGTGAGAGTGAACCAATATAAATATCTGGTGTAAGTTTTTCTTCCCTCTCCTTATGTTATATTTTTTGTCAACTAACATCTGGAAATTGTTATTGTCTTTCATAACTAATCTTTTCTGAAAATATAAAGTTTTCAACTTTCGTCAAAAGTTTTTAGAAAAACTCTCTTTACAGCTATCAGACTGTAAAGAGTTTTCGATTCGTCCATTTTTTTTTACTTTCCTGTGAAACGTTTGTTTCAAAAACTGTTTTGAGAAAAGTTTTTCAAAAAGGTTAAAAAATATAATCCAATCCCCTTATTATGTTTCACTTGTTTATTTCAAATATGAGCGTTTATTAATGTATGAAAATTGTGTTTATCATTAGCACAAGACGAATCACTCTATCAATCAAATGGTAGAGTTTTTACTTTCCTAAAAGTGTTAATGCTCTGCATAACTCAGAAAGTGTTGAAACAGTTTGAAAATAAGAATTCTTCAATACATCATGCTTATAATGTTGTATGATAGGGTTATAACCATAATAGGGAAAGGAATGGACAATTTGTGGTCTGAATGAGCACAACATTAAAATATCCAATATCTCAAGGTGTAGAGATCAGATTTAAATGATTAAAAAAGTGGTGAAAATTGAGATTCCGAGCTATCAAAATGACTATTTACTTGTTCAAAACAATGAAGGATCGATTCCAGAACAACTGAAAACGAGTACAAGGTCTTATATAAGCAAAATGAAAAATTTGGATTACGATAGTAAACCCACCACTCCTATTAACCTAAGACCTTGGAGATACATAGTTGTGCACTTACCACCCTCTAGAATCCACTAAATAGATCCAGCACTCAGAAGAAGGCTCAAAAGGCTCTTCAACTTCTTTGATAAACAAAGTCTGAATATCTAAATAATATGCCTTCTCATTTCAATGGACAGTGGTGCATGCTAAATGTATCATGAGAACTAAGCTGGAATTTGTAATAATTCTATAAGGATTTCACCAAATTAAATCTTGCAGATAAAATATTAGTGTAATGAAAGCAAGGGTCATCCCCCACAGGGGATTGAGTCTAATCAATATGTTAACAAATTTAAAAATAATAAACTAAGAAAAACAATAATTAAGAGGGGGTGAAAACACTGAAAGTAAATAAATGAAAGAATAAAGAATTAAAGTAGCTAGTGAGATTGCAAGGAATCACAAGACAAGATGCAAAAGAGAAACAACAATAGTTAAGACTTGGTTAATGGATTTTTCTCCATCACTAGACTTTAGACAATGAAGATTAAATATGATATTATTCCTAATTACTAATGAAATTACCAATCGTAGATAGTAACAAGCTTTGCTACCCCGATCTTTTCTTAATTCGTCGTTAATTAGAACAATGTCTCTAATTAATCTTTAACCATTAAGCAACCTAGAACAAGCTCCTAGATTTAACCTGACAAAAACCTTAAGTTGAGAAAGATAGGTTGATTTAGGCAACAACCATTAACTTATGTTGTGTTCTTCATCCAATTAATAAAATATTTAGGTTCAATGATTAGTTGCATAAGTGTCACTTGTGATTAGGAAAACAGGACAATTACGGATCAAGTTCCCTTAATAACTTTAGGTAATTATCAAATTCTATTTAGTTAATCACCTAAACGACTTCAGACAACAACCTTAAATAGTTTTAGCAAATGAATCACAATCAACTTCAATTTAAACTAAAAGAGTAATCATAGATTTAATTACAAAGTCATGTATAGGGCTTCAAATTCACCTTTAACTGAAAGGAAAAGCCTAATCTAACATAGTATTGACACACACAAATAGATATAAAATAAACATTATGAGTTTATGATCAATTGTATTCCTCAACTGAATACACAACTAAGCATTATCTTTTCCACCACATGGCCTAATCAACGACAAGGACATCATAGAGTTTCTTAGTGAGTTTACAAGAAGTAGCCTTCGTCGCTAAATTAGAGCTGAATGACAGTAGACCATGACAAATAATTACAATAAAAGAAAAAAGCAACTTGTGGTGAGATTCGGAGATCAAGAAATCATAGAATGAAAAATACCTTGTTTGTTGGTGGACGAAGGTGTCCTAGGAGTCCTAAATGCAATCATGTTGAAGAGAGATCTACATGTCGGGATGAGTAAGGCCAAACAGAACCCAACAACAAAAGAGAGCCCAAAAAGGATAATTGAGCCAAATTGATATTAATATTGTGGTTAAGACAGCAGTGAGAAGATCTACGAAAGAAGTAGCCAGAAAGAGGTGTAAACTCGCCTTCTGGCACTAGCAAGGATAAGCTAGGTAGTTTTCTAATATGAGGCAGCTTTGGTGACGACAAGCCTCCGATGATAGGTAAATCTGACAACGATAATGATGGTGGTCGGGTTGGTGGCACCCTCAATATTTCATAGGGTGTCATTGGAACCCTCAAGATTTTGTAGGCCAAGTAGAAGCCACCACTTATTTGGTGACTGGTAATTTTCCTTGCAGACGGATGATCAGCTCGGGCTATTGATAGAGGGGAGATTCGAACTTAGACACCTTATGCTTACGTCCAAATGCCTCTATTGGTTGAACCAAATCAGATTTTTTGTAATTTTTTGTTCTCTCAATTAAATACTAATAATTTAATAAAAATAAATTTATAATTAAGAAAGAATATATTATTAATTAAGAGTGATAAAGATTTTTATATTGAATTGTCAATATTTAATTAGAGAGATAAGATGAGGGACAAGAAAAAAGGAATAGAAAGTTTAAATCCCGATTGAGCCAATCTAATGTTAGCAAGAAAATGTATTATTTATTAGAATAAACACCTATTTTGTTTCTTCAAAGATACATATATCATCAGTTTGATTTTCAAATAATTTTAACATCAAATTAGTCTTTTTTAAAGACTAATTTAATGTAAAAAATGACAATAAATGACTGATTGATATCAAAAAATAATAATAAATGACTAATTTGATTTTGAAATTTGATATTAAAGAACCATTTTATTGTATTCATCATTAAAGAACTTAATTGATGACATTTATATCTTTGAAAGACCAAAATTAGTGTTTACTCTATTTATTAATATAGTGTAGAGTTTTAGATGCTCACTGGATAAAATTGTAACACATATATTAACTAAATTTAAGTCATTAGGTTTGGACCAATTAATCTACTAATCGAAGTATTTAGTGGATGTGAGAATTTTCACTTCACACGTGATTTTTAAATAACTACCGTGTGTTTTGGGAAATCTTTTATAACAAATAAACAATTAATTTAACAAAACATGAATAGAAAATGAATATTCTAGTGATTTGAACAAATTATATATATATATACTACTATAGGACCCCGAGCATTGCTCGGTGTATAAAAATATAATTTATAAATTAAAATTGTATAATTATTTTTAATTAATGCATGTATAAATATAATAATTATTAAATATTATTTGTTTGTATATTTTTTACATATATAGTTCCTCTTCTACTCTTACATATGGTAAAAGGTTAAGTTGAAATATAAAAAAATTGATTTAGAAAATACTATATGGCCAGTCAATTATAATAGAAAGAATTTATAAGACATTGTTATATTATGAGCATGTTTGAATTTGCTTAAATTTTTAGAATAATTACTTTTTTTTCAATTAGAAGTTATTTTCTCTAAAATCTATCTTGTTTGTTTAAAGTGTATAAAATTGATTATAAGTTAAGATTATTTTTTCATAACTAAAATTATTTTTTTAAAAAAAAAGCTGTTATTTTAAGCTTTTAATTATTTGATTTCATATTATTTCAAAAGCTTTGAGAGAGAAACACATATTTATCCTCAATCAAATAGCTTTTTCAATCATTTCATATATATTTTGGTAATTTAATACATAAAAACGATTTTTTATACAATCCAAACAAAACTCTTTATCATAAAATTGATTATGAATTAACATATTCAAACATAAATTAATTTTCTCATAATCGATTTTCCTGAAAATAGATTATACACATAATCGATTTTTAACATAATCTTTTTTTAACAATTAATCCAAATACGCACTCTAACTAATTATTCTCATGTTATTCACTATCTATTTTTAATTGTAATTTCATAAATAATAATGTTATTTGTCACAAATGATTTCTTACGAAATCGATCACAAAAGCAAAATATAGTTATTCATTTTTATTACAATCAAATGTAATAAAGTCAAAAAGAAAAACTACTTCACAAAACACAAACACACTCACTTTTCTTTTTTTAATTCGTGTATTGTTATGAAATTTTTTTCCATAAGATTTAACATTTTTCCTAACTTAAAAAACTATAAGTCTATCTAAATTTGAAAAATGGAGCTATTTCTAAATATTTAGGCTGAAATAATTACACCAAATTTTTTATTAAATTATATTGGTCTCCAAATTTAATTAAATCAAAATATATGAACAAATAATTCTTCTTTTTTTTTCAGAGGGGGAATCTAACTTACTTTCCTACTTTTTAGTGGAAGCAAGCCCACTACTATTGCTCAAGTGGCAATAAACAAATGATGCAATTCATTTATAACTTGTATGATTTTCAATTCTAAAAGTAAAAATTGTGTGTAAATAATAATCTTTTAAATTGAATTAAAGTCATATTCCCTAGAAAGAAAAACAAAAAATTGAGATAAGATTTGTTAATTCTTTATATTTTATAAAGCTTATCAATCTACGTAGGATCATGTACTCGATTCCTTATTAAGAATGTGTTACAATATTTTTTATAATCTTACAGTGAAAATTCAATATAGGATTTATGCTAGTTAAGGTTATAAGCCAATTGAAAAATGTTTTGAATGCTAATATTCTTTTCATATTCTTTAGTGCCTTCCTGAAATTAGTAGTTGAATATTATTTATTATTCTTACTCTTGCACGTTCAAAATGAGGATGCGTGCAAATTTATTTTCAAATTTATGTGTTAGTTATGAGGTACAATACATGTTAGTAATTTTATTTTATGTTTTTTTTAATATTTTTGTTACTAATCAATTTATTCAGCCACTAATGGAATGATTTTTTTATTATCAATTAATATATCCATTTGATGTGCTAATTTTTACATATTTAAATGACACTTGTAAATAAATTTAGTTTTATATTTAAGTAAGACTTGTCAAAATTTAATTAAGATGAAACACTTATCAAGATTTTAGATCTTTATAGGTGACATTTGTTAAGAGTTTCTTTCATGATCTTAACGTTATATATATATTTCCTTTGAGGTAATTAATAAAATTACCTTTGTGATTTTTTATTCTTAAAACTATATTTCTCTTTCATTTTGTCATTCTTGGAGTCATGAATGTCCATATTAGGGATCACTCATATCCTCATTTATTGAAAACTATTTTTGATAGTAGTTAGAAATTAAAATTCATTCAATTAGAAAAAATATTTAAAAAGTTTCATTATTATTTGAAGTGTTTCCAAGAGATCATTCAAATAATCATTTATTATAAGTTACCATTGTCAAATTTTTTATGTGACACTTGCCACATTTTCTCTTTTTTTTTAAAGATATATGTCAATATTTTGTTTTATGGTCTTAACTTTTATATATATTGAAGATATATAACAAATACAAATTTTGATTGAATTACAAATGGATCCTTGCAATCAAAACATTTATAAATTGCAAATATATTACTAAAAAATGTCTTTCAAAATTGCAAATATTTCAATAATTTTTTTTATTATAAACTAATTGAATTATTTTTTAAATTAAAACTACCAAAATATTATACAAAAGTTTAATAAGATTTATAAGTCATCGAATATATATTCCATATGAGAGAAAACATGATATATATATATATATATATATATTAATGAATCAGAATAATCGTTGATATGACTCCAAACAAATTGTGTGAGAAAGTTTATTTACTAATGAAAGGAATTCCATATTCTTAAGTTTGTAAACGCACATTCAAAGAAATTTTGTAAATCATTGATACTCACCATCGCCTAGGCGTGAAAATATATTAGGCTATGATAGATTTTATCTTAAATAAATCAAACCTATTTTGAAAGACTTTGGTCTAGCTTGACTTATTACTTATTACAGGCTTTATTTGTTTAGCATGACCTGAAAACCTATTTAAAAGTCTATTTTGTATAAAAGCTTTCAAATAAGTCAACATATTAAAATTTCATAAGATTTAAATATACCTAACTTTTACCAAAATTATTGTATTATATATAAAATAAATAAACTATAATAATATATAACTAATAAATCATATAAATATTATAATTTTTTAATTATATGTTATTATAATAAATAAATAGGTTACCTGTTAATCTAAATAAGCATTTTTGAAAGCTTAAGTCTGGACCTATTTAACTAAATATAGGCTTTTTGAAAAACTTAAACCTATCTTGTTTAATGAATAAGTTATGTCAAAATAGGCCAAAAATAAATTAGGTCGTAGACTCGTATTAGGGTGCCTAACTTATTTTCACCCTCCTCTCACCAAAGCTGAAGTATATTGAATTTTAATTTTGTATATTTGTTTTTGTTGCGTATATAGCGGGTCTTAACTCAGGGACGTAGGAAATGGGAACAAATCCCATGATGTCAAGCACATTATAATTCCTAATTTTAGAGTCTAGTAGTATGCGAACTAGGTCATTGAAGAAAGTCGGCAACATTTTCCATCCACCAAAGAAAAAGTAGTGGATCTATTTACCACTCTTTATCAACAATTGATTTTGTATAAAAATTAATCAATGGTTAGATTTTTTTAAGTGATACCTGAATTACAAGTTAATAGATAAAAGTTTGATTTTATAAAAATGTTCTAAATTAATTTAAAAGTAATGTGTAGTTTTTGTTAAATAACTCTTGATATAATGGATTATTTAATTTTTATTAAATTAAATTAATATTTTAATGTTTTAAAAATAAAATAATTATTTATTGTTATGATATTGTCATGCTTAATTATCATTTTACATAGGTTAAATGAATACTTAATTAATAGATTTGTTAATTATTTATTATTTTAATTTTAATTCACTGTTATTATAAATTTTTTTTACATTGTCATCTAATCATGTATTGTCAAATTATTAAACAAATTTGACTATCATAATGACTATCTTGAAAGTCTAACTCTTTCAATGATATGTCAGTATATGATTAGATGACAATATAAAAAAAATTATACTGACAATAGATTAAAATTATGTTTATTATTTAAATAATTTAAATTTTTAAATATTAAATTTATTATTCATATTACTTTCATAAACAGACATGTTTTAGTTAGAAATTAATATACTAATCCAATCAAAAATAATAACACTATACACTTTAAAATTAAAATATATTTACTTTTTCATATCTGTTATAGCCGGTTACAAAGTGTTGGAGAATGAAACACCAACATTATGTTGGTAGATGATAAAAGCCTCCACGAAAGTCATGGTCCTACAATTTGCAATCTTTTTGTCCATTTGGAAGAGTAAACGACCCATGTCCTCCGTTGTGGGGAGAGGGAGGGTATAAAGTGGAGGCAAAGTGAACTCATTAGAATTCCATTCAGGGATCAAGTAATCCCAAATTTTATTTGTTTTACGTTTGGATTAAGTTTTAAAATAACATTCCAGGAATAACATGTTTAGGAATGATATTTTTAAGAATAGTACTCTCAAAAATAATTATTACTATGCTTTGTTGACTAAAAACATTCCCGAAAATGACTCTAATCATAAAAGGATTAGTGGTGGCCCAAGTTGGTGATTGTCAATTGCCAATAACAGTAGTCGAAGTTGTTGGATTTTGATGACTGATGTGGTGGCCCAAGTTGGTGATTGTCAATTGCCAACAACAGTAGTCGAAGTTGTTGGATTTTGATGACTGGTGTGGTGGCCAAAATCACTAGTTATTATCAATTGTTACTTCTGGGTAAGCGATGGCTGGATTTCGGTGACTAGGGGTGGACAACGGGTCGGGTAGAACCACGAATCCGCACGGTTTTACCCAACCCAACCCATAATTGACGGGTTGGTTTGGGTCTGTGGGTTGGGTTGGGTTTAAAATAGTCAAACCCACGACGTATGGGTCGGGTAGCGGGTTGAGACTCTGCAAATCCGCAAAACCCAACCCAACCCACTGAAGTTTTTTTTTTAATAATATTTTAAGATGTGTAATCACTTTTTATTGTGACTTTGAGAATCTTATATAACTTTATAATATTTTTAGATAATTAATTTCTTGAGAATTTTTAAATTAAAATTACACTACATTTTAATTTAAAAATGTAACTTTGATCATGTTTCTGTGTTAATAAGCAAGTTTTTTTCATTATTTAGAAGATAATATTCTATTCCACTTTGTCCTTAGTTGGCTCTGTGCTGTCAACCTTTACAATATGGTGATGAACTTGAAAAGTGTTATGATGACATTGTATGAACATTATCAAATCATGCATCCTCTTCCTCCCGATGCTAGTGATTCTAGTTACATGTCATCGGATTTTCCATCCTCTACATTTGAAGACGATGATAGTAGTTGGTCATCCGAATTTAAATTGAAAGTAAAAAAAAAAAATAACATGCGGTGCAAAGGAATGAATTTGAGAGGTATATGGAGGATGATGTTGATGATGATTATGATGGTTTTGATATTTTGAAATGGTGGAAAGGGAAGGCAACAAAATATTATTTTCTTTCATGCATTACTAAAGATATCTTGGTAATTCATGTTTCCACAGTTTCATCTGAGTTTGCATTTAGTACTGGAGGGCGAGTTTTTGACCCTTTTCGTAGTTCTTTGCAACCTTCTACTGTGGAGGCATTGATTTGTGCTCAAAACTGGTTAAAAACTCCTGATAAACAAATTGATCTTCGGGCTCAAATGGATGAAATTGAAAAAATTGAAGCAGGTAGTGCACTATATAGAATTTTCTCAATTTGTTTAGTCAATTATTAATAGTTTAATCATTAATACTTGCTGCTAATGCTTTATGATTTCTTTATTTGTTAGATGTGTCTGCGGCTAGAGATGAACTTATTCGTCGTAATAATTGATCCTTTTGGATATTTGTCATTTAACCGGCTAGGCTTCTAATTCTTTTTAAATTATTATTTCATTTAATTCTTCCAATGTTGACAATTGTATTGATAATGATTGACATTGTGGTTAATGATTATTGATAATGATGTTACTGTCATTGCGTTTTATAATTTATATTATGTCACTTATAAACTTAAGTTATGTTTTTTGGTATGAATTTTGATTTCTATTTTAGCATATTAAATTTTTTTTTAAAGATTTAAGACCCACGGGTTAGACCCAACCCAACCCACGTATGAGCGGGTCGGGTTGGGTCGGGTCGGAGAATTTTTTTTATCAAACCCAACCCAACCCAACCCACTGCTTTTATGAGCGGGTCGGGTCTAAAAATACCCCAAACCCAACCCAACCCAACCCATGTCCACCCCTATCGGTGACTAGCATGGTAGTCGAAGTTGCTGATTATTGTTAACAACAGGCAACAACAAGGGTAGTCAGATTCCAATAACTGGCGCAGTGGCTGAAGTCACCGGCCACCTTCAAATGGCCGCAGCAACGAGGGGTGGCTCGGTTTCAATGATTAGCCGCCGTAGACGGTGGTCGGTGATGATTAATGGCGGTCATTGATAATGATGTGATAATTGTTAATCGATGACATGAAAATAGAAGAGTAAATATTTTAGACATTTCACAAAGTAAAAATATTTTCATGTCATGAGAATGTTACAAACTTACCTTCTACCATAGGAATAAAAGTATAAGATTGGACACAAATAATTATCGAGAATCATTTTTGAATCAAAATATTTTTTCAAAACTTGTACCTATGAGAATTTAACATTCTCATGAATAAAAATGCAATTTGCAAACCAAATGCCACGTTAATAAACATTACATTTGTATTTTGTTTGATTGTTTGGATACATTTATGGATAATTATATACTACTTTAATATTTTTGATTTTAGATGTAGATTCTGGCTTTTATTTTTCATTGCTGGATTTTGATTGCTGCTTCTGGATTTTATTGTTTGTCATTGATTGTATCATTGTATACAGGTTCCAATTGTACAGCGAAGGGTCAAAATGGTAAAATTAATGTTTTTTTTTATTTAAATTGTGTGACAGAATTGATTCCGTTCCTAACCACCTAATAAAATAATATACTTTGATCAGAGATAGGATGGGTTTTGTCTCTATTATATTAGTATTTTATTTTGTGACGGATTCATTTCGTCACCAATTATATTATTAAAATAATAGTTAAAAAATTGGATACAAAATTTTCAAGGAATATACGACGGACATGAAATTTAGAGACAAAAAATTCGGTCTCAGAATAGCCACTAATCGATAATTTTGTCACTAAATGATTAACGACAAGCTAATCAGAAACGAATTAATTTCCATTATTGATTCCATCACAGTGGCAGAATTTATGAGTTTAGTGATGAATTGTTTCCGTCACATATCACTTTTTTTTAGTAGTGTTCTACGAGAGTCAGTAAGGGGCACCGGCCAATTGGAATGCATGAAAAATGAAACATAAATAAATGAGATTTGCGTTAAGAAGATGTGATTCCTATTTTGATTACATCGATTCAAATTATTGAGATAATATTTAGAGGAATTAATTAATTTAGGATGTGTACTCGTAAGATCACTTAGAAAATGACTTAGCTTCAATTAACACAAAAATTAGTATGAAGATATCTTTACTTTACAAAGAAAAATAAATAAACATAAATAAATAAATAGTAATTAGTGAAACTGTAACATTATTGCCCAAGGGTTATTTTCTTTCAGTAAAAAATTGCAAATGTAGCACTAAACAACAATTTTGTATAAACTAATTAAATTCAATTTTAAATTAATTTTACTAAGTCTAATATGATTTATTAGTCACAAATGTAAGAGAAAACAATTTATAATCAATGGGTTGGAATAATCATTAATATGATTCTAAACAAATTATTTGAGAGAATTTATTTACAAAATGATATGAATTCCAGAATTTCAAGTTTGTAAACTAAACACACTCCTTGAAATTTTGTGCATCAATTATACACGCACCCACACCAAATATGATATATTACACTGTTGATTAACTTATATTTTACCGTCAGTTATGAGAATTAAGAAACTACACCATGGGAAAGAGTGGGCATGTGTTAATACGAGTAAAAGTAATACTAGTATGATATTTCCACACCTTCATTGTCACTCCATCTTTTATACTTTTCCTATGAGTGTGTTTGGATTATAAAAAAAAAATAAGATTGGATTTGTTTTATAAATCAAATTTTGTATTTGAAATATTAAAAAATAAGAAATGAATTGATTTTTTAAAATCCCATGGATTGACTACTTGATGAAATTTGTTAAGATTTGATTTGACTTTAAATTTAATGTTTTAGATTGATTATTTTATTCTTATTAATTTTTAATTTTTCACAATATTATTCACAATGATATAAGGATAAAAATAAATCAAATAAATTTATTTTTTTAATGAATTCTAAACACAAGAATTAATTTCTAATTCAAATCTATTTTTTATAATAAAATTATATTTAGATTAAGTTAATTTTTTTTAAAAAAATTTATTTTAATGTTCAAGAGTGTGCTTTTGATTGAAAGTTTTTTTTTAATATAAACTAAACTAATCCAAACATGTACTTAATTTCAAATATAAAATTTAATTTTAAATCAAATCAAATCAATTTTAATTTTAATTTTCAAACACAACCCACGTCAATAGGTAATATACAGGTCATTGATAATATAATATGCACCTGCCTTAAAACTGGAAGTTGTGATGTTTATGAAATGGCCTTTATAGATCTCTCTTTTCACCTTGTTTTTTACATACTCTTTTTACATACTCATACAGTTTGCCATAAATAACAAATTACTTTGCCATAAATAACAAATTAATGATAAATAAAATATATACAACAATTTTTAATGTTGCATAATTAGAAAATTTTGACAAAATTTAGTCAGTATTTATCAAGATTTAAGTGTGGTAATTGTATAAGTCAAAGTAATGGAAATTTCTCATCAATCCAAAAGTTAATAATAATGTCAACTCATTCTTGCAAAAAAAAAAATTCTAACTATCTAATATTTAGTACACTTACACTTTTTTATAATTTTTTTTATAAATATTAAATTTCATCAATCCAACTATTAAATTGCAACTTCTTATGAGGTAGTAGCTCATAAAATTTAAAAACTCATTGATACTTCGTCATACAACATTTACTTTAACATATAATATGATTTTTAAAATATAAGTAAATGTCAACCTTTATATTTGATACCTGCTATTGTCCAATTTATCTTAAATTTAATATTCTCATTCATCCAAGAGTCAATAACAATACTAACTCATTCTTACAAAAAAATTCTAGCTATCTAGTATTTAGTACACTTACGCCTTTGAATAATATTTTTTATAAATTTTAAATTTTATCAATCCAACTATTGAAGTGCAAGTTCTTATAAGGTAAATCAAACTTATAAAATTTTATAAAATTTAAAAGTTAATTGATACTTCATCATACAATTGTGTTTTAACGTATATTGTGTTTTTCACAATATAAGTAAATATCAACAGTTATATTCTTTCCTAAAATAACTTTTTTTAATAAAAAACTATTTTATCTAAAATTTATCTTGTTTGTTTAAAGTGTGTAAAATTAATTATAAGTTAAGAATATTTTTCTATAACTAAAAACAACTTTTTTAAAAAATTGTTATTTTAAGCTTCTAATTATCTGATTTCAAATTATTTCAAAAGTTTTAAGAGATAAATACTTATTTGCCCTCAATCAAATAACTTTTTTAATTATTTCATACATCTTTTGGTAATTTAATATATAAAAACGATTTTTTATACAATCCAAACAAAACTCATTATCATAAAATCGATTATGAATTAACATATCCAAACATAAATTATTTTTCTCATAATCGATTTTCTTGAAAATCGATTATACACATAATCGATTTTTCACAGTTAATCCAAACACGCACTTAAGATTGTCCAATTTATGCTGTCAAAAAAAGATTGTCCAATTTATCTTAAATTCTTTACGATAAATTTTAAGAGATAATTCAACTATTAGATTAATAAAATTAAATTTATGCAGTAAAAAAAGATTGTCCAATTTATCTTAAATTCTTTACGATAAATGAAAAATTATTTGATGGTTACTCCTTGAGAGTAACCAACACACACACACAAAATCAACTTACACCGGTGTAAAACTTAATTCTTAAACTTAATTTACTTACACTACTTAATAACTTTTTATTGACTATACTTTTTATAGATCTAACTGTTAAATTATATCTATCAACTTATACCTGATCAACTTATATCAGTGTAAAACTTAATTCACTTACACCATTTAATAACTTTTTATTGAGTATATTTTTTATCGATCCAACTATTAAATTATATCTATCCGACATGTTGATCATTTGTGTCAAATTTAAAAAAATTTGAATATCAATAAGAATATAATCAAATAGGTCATATTTTCATATATTTTAACAGTTTATATTACATTACTTTTTATGTATATCAATGAGTCACAAAATAATTTCATATTAATGTTAAATTTTATAAGTATGATCTACATGATAGAAAATTTCAATCTAACGGTGAATTTTGTAATAAAGTTATCTAATAAAAAATTATTGAGTGGTGTAAGAGTGATCAAGTCTTACACCGGTGTAAGTTGATCCCTTCATATATATATATATATATATATATATGATATATTTAGTGATAGCACTATTTTATTATGAGAAATGAGAATAGCAAATCTTGATTATTGGATCATTTATGTATGGTCAAGATTAGAAGTTACTTAAAGGTCACATGGCCACTTAAAAAAGTCATATGACTTTATGTTCTAATCTTGACCATACATGGATGATCTAATGGTCAAGATTTGCTTCTCTCACTCTCACAATAAATCACTTTTCTCACTAGATATGCCTCTTATATATATAGGACCGTAAAACGGGCCAAACTCAACAGACTAGCCTGTATATTCACATAAATTATGCGAGTAAGATTTCAAAATTAATTACTGTAAAAATGCAGGTAATTTTGGATCAAATCGTTTAACTCGTTCAATTTGTTTGTACAAAAAAATTCAATTTATAAACTTAAAAGTTAATTAAACATTATTTCCTCAAGTAAAAGTACAAAATATACGTATTGTATAGGCTAGCAATGGCACAACCCACATACAAACACATTCGTCAAACTATAAGTTTGTATTATTATTAGTTTAAATTCTCTCTTAACCCTTTAAATGATATTAAAGTATTTAATATTATATCTATGTAATGTAATGTTTGATTTGAGATTATTAAATTTAAATTTTTTATTAAATTTAAATTTATTTCAAAGTTTATAAATAAATAAAAAAATTCGTGGGCCAGCCCATTAAGGCCCGCGAATTAATGCAAGACAAGTTGGGCTATCTAATTTATAACCTGTTTAAATGTGAACAATTTTAACCCAACTTATTTAACCTATAACCTGTCGTGTTCGAGCCTAAACCCGACTCGTTTGACAGCCATATATATATATCGTTCCATTATTATTTCCCAAAGACTACGTCGCTCATAAAGGTCAATGAAGAAAGCCATGGTCCTGCAATTTTCAGCTTTGAGTTAGTCCATTGGAGGTAAACACCCCAAGTCCTACGTTTCAACCTCTACCTCACTACAAAAAGTTCTCCTTAAGTTCTTTGTTGAGAGTGTTACATTGGATAGTGATATGACTTGAATAGTATTTATAAGTGGGGAGCAACCCTCACTCTATGAGCTAGCTTTTGGGGTTGAGTTAGGCCCAAATCTAAATTCTAAGATGGTATCAGAGCCTATCCGAGATTCATTGGGCCACCCGCAGATGTCTAGTCCTACAAATTTCACGCTCTAAATGTCCAATCCTAGGTGTAAATGAGGTGTGTTAAGAGTTCCACATTAGATAGTAATATGACCTTGAAATAACCAAGTGAAACACAAGAAGGGGGGTTGAATTGTGTTTCTTAACCCTTTTTAAAAAACTTTTTTTTTAACAAAAGATTGAACACAACGAAGGTTAAAGGTTAACAAGCAAAGAACGTAAAAACAGGACTTCTCAGTCCTACTGGACTCTAAGAAATTTGGAGAGATTTTTAAGGAAGCGGTTAAGAACTTCGAAGAACCAATTTAAAAGCTTTGTTAATAAACACAATGGTAAACCCCAGAAGTTAGTGGACATAAAAAACACACAAGAAGAGAAGAGAAGCTTACACCAGAGATTTATCCTGGTTCACTCTCACCAACCAAGAGCTACGTCTAGTCCCTTCAACCAGAAGGATTTTCAACTAATCTTTTTCAGATTACAAGTATTATTCACCTCTTCAGGTTACAAGTATTTTCAACCTCTTCAGGTTCAATCACACCAGTATTCTTTTATACCTAACCTCTTCAGGCTTACAACACTAAGATGAATAAGTAGAAGATGATGAAAGCTTGAGTTTGAAACTCACTAGAAAATGAGAATAGACAATTGATTTCAAGACTTTAACCTTTTTACAAGTGAAAAGAATTCCAAGAAGAGATAAAGCTTTTTAGTCTTTGTAAGTTGCTTGGGCATAAAAAATCTCTTTCTTCTTCTAGTGCTGCTTCTCCTTTTTATAAGCGAGAATAATTTGAGCAGACTTCATAAGCTTCGTCGTCCAACGGAAATATTTATTACCGTTCTGAGTAGCATTAAATGCATCGACTGAAATCGTGTTGAGCTTCTTCTGAAAGGTGACTTTGATTATCAGAGATTTCCAATCATATGATAACTGAGTCCTGATTTGTCTGAGATCGCAGAAAGTTCCTTATTTGCTGATCTTTGTAGTTGTTAGACAATGTCAGCAAAAAGCGGCTCAGTTGACTTCTTCTGTAGTCATAAGCTGTCAGCGTTCTTTTCGAGCATTTAATGATGAACAGTTCTTCATTTTTGAATTTTAACATTGGACGAGAGCTTGAGCTTGAACTTTGTAAGAGTGACTTGAGTCTGAGCTTTGGTAAAAAAAAAGTATTGGACGAACCAATAAAATAGTAACTGTATATGCAGACAGTCATTGGACGCAGGAATATATGTAACAGACTGGACGCATAAAAAGATTTCGCAGAAACAAGTTGGACGCAGACTATCAAAAAGTTTATTTTAAGAAGCTATTTGCTCTTTTAAAACTCATCGAAGACTTCTCAAAGAAAACAGCAACAATGTCAATAAATAAAGGAATTTTAGTTCTATTAAACCACTCTGTCGAAACGCTTACTTGTTCAAATTTAATAAATTTTTTTGTTATCCTCCAAACTTAAGCAGGGAAAGCTACAGCTTTTTGTCATTAGTGCTAAACCTTATAAAAGATTTTGGTTTCAACAGACCTGAATAGTATTTATAAGTATGAAGTAACCTTCACTCCATAAACTAGTTTTTAAAGTTGAGTTAGACCTAAACCCAAATTCTAAAAAACATCTTGAAAGGTTATTTAGTTAAAACTTCAACCCTCAAAAGAATTTGAAAGAATGAAAAGTATCCATCAATCTTTTTTGATAAGGCATATATATATATATATATATATATATATATATATCTATACACGCCTGTGCCATTTGTTCCATTATTATTTCCCAAAGACTACGTCGCTCATAAAGGTCAATGAAGAAAGTAATGGTCCTGCAATTTTCAGCGTTGAGTTAGTCCATTGTAGGTAAACACCCCAAGTCCTACGTTTCAACCTCTACCTCACCACAGAAAGTTTTCCTTAAGGCAAGAACATCTTGAAAGGTCATTTAGTTAAAACTTCAACCCTCAAAAGAATTTGAAACAAGGAAAAGGAACCATCAATCTTTTTCGATAAGGCAAAAATATAGAAAGAACGATCATTATAAGTTCATGGGTGAACTCAATCCTTATTGCTCTAATGTAGCTTAAAAAATTATCATATGTTCAAGTGCTATTTCTAGCTAGTTTAAAACAACAAAATCATCCAATTGAGGGTTAACCGAACTAGTAAGCAGACTCGCCAAATGAAATAGAAGGTAAGTTTGAATTTCAGTGAAAATTATTCTAATTAAAAAATAATAAAAATTCTTATGTTTTAAATTATTGATCGTGAATTAATCCTATAAAGAATTCAAAGGGCCTAACTTATGAAAATACTGCAAGGTGCCACTTGACCCAAAAGTTAATTAGGATAGTTAACCAAAAAAAAAAAAATCAACAAAACCAAGCAAATAAGCAAACATCACCCATACAGAAAATAACATTCATATTAACATTACTGCAGAGATTCTTCAGCCATAACTTCCAAAATGAATCACACCACGCAATTCTATGGGGCCCACTTTTCAATCGTTACATTTTTAATTAGTTATGAGATTAAGACTACGCATAATTAATTATTTTTTTAATTAACAGATAAACTCCACAAAGTTTGGAGCATATGTTATAATTGTTAAATCATGATTATCTATCAAATTGGTGTGACATAAATAGTAGATACTTAAGCTCCTTAAGTATATAGTCAGAAATTCGATTCCTAACTCATGTGTATGGGAAACATCTGTTGAGAGATGTCAATTCCTTAAATGGACCTCAATATCTCGAGGGATTAATCTCCACAATTACGCACATGAAGATACCCTGAAAAACGAAAAAGAATCATGTTTACCTAGATTCTGTATAAGAAAGTCAAAAATTATATATACTAGGAAGTTATGTTTACGACCTTTATTGTACCCCTTACATTTATGAGTTTAATTATGATCTATCTTCAGTATAAAATTTTTTTTTACACTATTATTCAATTATATGTTGTCAAATCATTAAAAGAATATGATTATCACAACAACTACGTAGAAAGTCTAACTCTTTTAATGATATGTCAGTACATGATTAGATAACAGTGTATATAAATTTTACACTAACAAAAAACTTTATACTGACAGTAGATTAAAATTAAATCCTAAATTTATTATCCATTTTTATAGGCATATTTAAATATTTATTTTCAAACTTATATTTACAATTCATAAAAATAAGGGAATTCCTTAATTTAGTACCTTCGCTACTTGAGGGAGCTTGATTTCTTTAATCTTAATCCTGAATTATATTTGTGTGATTTTTGGCATCAGGTCCAACCAGTAAAAGGAATTATTAAAATTTTACCTACCATGTCTTTCCTTATTACACTTAACATGCTTTTTCTACGCAAGTGTTGAGCATTCTGTCTCATTACAGTCGTAGAAATATAATGGGCCTAATACACACTACTGTGGTGAAGTCCATTATAGCACCAGTGTTTCAATTGTTCATGCCAAATTTAATTGGATTCTTAACAAGAAAAGTTTTCAATTAGATTCAAATAATAATCTATTCTAAAATTTATTAAAATTTTATTAACCTATTTAGAGTTTAATTTATATCCACTGTCAGTGTAAAGTTTCTTTACACTGTTATTAAATCATGTATTGCCAAATTATTAAAAGAGTTTGACTATCACAACCATTACTTAAAAAATTTAACTATTTAATTATGTGTCAACACATGATTGAATGACAATGTAAAATTTTTTTACACTGACATGAATAGAAATTAAATCCACCTATTTAAGCTAAATAATAGACAACTGAAAAATATAGACTCTAATGTTCTACCAAAGATTGTACAAATGGTTCAAACTTCCTTCAAATTAACCCAAAATCAGGATGGCGTCACATAGGAATTGTAGATAACTTTGGGCCGTGTTGTGACTTCTTAGGATAAAATAAATTGGCCCAGTTAAAACCATGTTGTTAGTCACATCCGTTTGTATTGGATTCCTTGAACCAAAACTCCAGCCCAAATGTAAAATTTAAATTGAGTTAGTGTAAAAAAATTTTTACACTATCATCTAATTATGTATTGCCAAATTATTAAACGAGTTTGACTATTACAACTATTATCTAGAAAGTCTAATTATTTTAAAGATGTGTCAACATATAATTTAATGACAGTGTAAAATTTTTTTACAACATTAAATAAGAATTAAATCCATTTAAATTCAAACTTCTGATTCTCACCCTCTTTTTCTTTTTTTCTTTGTCTTCTCTCTCATCCTATTCACTTCTCTATCTCCTATTTGCTCTCCACCATAGAAATGCAAAATAAACATCAGAGCCTCTTCTGTCGTTGTGCCATTTCTATCGTTGTCTTCATCTCTATCTCTTTCCAACTCTCCCCCTTCCATGGAAGTGCAGAAGAAGAAGCACCCTTTGCAGAGTTGCACCAATGCCTACATCAAACCCAAAACAACGACACGGGAAAATCATCAGATGTACTAGAAGATCCAACTCTTCTCGTTCTCTTCAGTTCTCTCTTTCATTTTTTTTTATAAAATATATGAATCGGTCTAGGAAGAGACCCAGGTTTAACGGTTCGAGGCAGGTCATTTGGGTATGACTGGATTTTACTAGGTCAATCAGAAAATAAAAAACCTGAATAGCCCGGACACTGTAGTTTGAGAAGTGATCGGAACACTTTCAAGAAGTGACTGGAACAGTGTTCCAGCTCACCCGAAACACTGTTCCGGTCACTTCTTGAACTACAACGTCTGGGCTATGTAACATCGCTCATCAGAAAAATGGTTAAGGGTTTGGACCAGACCCATAAGGAGGTTGGGTCATCGAATTTTTGGTCAGTTCCCATTCGGTGCATACAACTATGTTTTACTTTATTTTCTTATTTTTATTTTCTTTTAAATTGGGATGTAAGAGATGAAATGAATTATAAAATTATATTTTGGATTTAATTTCAATTTACTGTCAGTGTAAAAATTTTTTACACTGTCATTCAATCATGTGCTGACACATCATTAAAAGAGTTAGACTTTCTAGGAAGTTGTTGTGATAGTCAAACTCTTTTAATGATTTAGCAATGATTAGATGACAGTGTAAAAAAACTTTACACTGAAAGTGAATTAAAATTAAACTCTTATATTTTTATTCATAATTCTTATATTTTTGTGTTTGAGATAAAGGTAATATAGAAACAATCAACTTATAATTCTTCTCATTTCTTAAACTTTCATTAAAAAATTTAAGAGTTAAATTTTGATCCAGTATCAGTGTAAAGTTTCTTTACACTGTCATCCAGTCATCTATTGCCAAATCATTAAAAGAGTTTAACTATTACAATAACTATCTTGAAAGTCTAACTATTTTAATGATGTGTCAATAAATAATTGAATGACACTGTAAAAAACCTTTACACTCACAATAAATTAAAATTGAATCAAATGAAATTTTTTTTTCACTTCACCATTAAACATAAACAATGTTATACAAACTTTATTTCAAACTATTTCTTTCCACTCCATTATATACTATTTAATTCCACCCACCGTAAAACCATAGACGGTTCCAATGCACATTCCCATGTATGGCCATTAATGTATGGGAACTAATTTTGTGAAGTTATTTAGAGTGCGCTTGGATATGTTTTTTTTTTTTAGGTAAAATATTTTTTTTTAAAAAAATTACTTTTGTAAGATTTTATATATGTTTGGATGTAACTTTAAAAAAAAAGTAGAAGTTAAAAAAAAGTTTAATTACCACTTTTTTTAGAAGCTAGTGATCTCTAGCTTTTGAAAAAAAAGAAGGAGAAATGGTGTTTAATATAATTTATTGACAAAAATGTCCTTTGCTTTTATTAAAAATTACATCTCTTGTTTTTTATTTTTCTCCTCTTGTAAACCATACTTCCATTATTCTAGATACCTTACATTTTTAGTAATTTTGCTAGAAAAAAGCTCTTTTGTTTTTTCTTATCCAAACAAACTTATAAGTCCTTTTATGACTTAAAAGTATTTCACAAATATTATATCTAAATGTAAAATACCTTTTTCTTTAAAAAAAAGCTCTACTAAAAAAAAGTCCATTAAAAAAATCATTTTTTAGAAGTTTATTTAAAGCCCTTAGTATTCAATAATTTTCTTGGTTCAAATATAACTTCCAGTAAATCACAGAAAATTTCCATAACTAGTGGGCAAATTTCCATCGCTAAATAAACCAGTGACAAAATTAGATACAAAACACAAATCATCACAAAAGTGGGCGTTGCTAAATAAACCAGTGTCAGAATTAGAGAGGAATCTTACCTCCTTTAATCACTTCAGCTAATTCCTCATTACAGAAGTACGGTTCAATTTTGTTCCCACACATTGAACAATAAAAGTTGAAAGCTTTGATGTCCGACGAGCCAGACACAGAAGTGAAAAGTGGGTGTTTTATGCATGGACATGAACATGATTATAGAGAAAGGAATGAAGGTTAAAGGAAAGGAAACCAAAATGCTAAAACTGAAAGCAAATTCATGTATGTTGTATCTCATCATCTCATTGCTGAATCTTACAATAAAACCACCTGAACAGAACATCCCTTCCCCAAATCAGGAGCAGTAAATTCAGCTCTTTTTTTTTTAATATAATTGCTTTGCTCGGAAAGAAAACACAAGAAAAAGGAAAAGAAAAGAAAGTTAGTCTGCCACAGGTAGAATCAATCTATTCATTATGAAATGCAAGCTGTGAAAATGGTTATGCAACCTAGCCAACTTTACTACTTATTTATTATTTTTACCTTGAAATAAAAAATTAAATGCGATCTACTAAAAATTATATTGACTTGGGAAATATAACTTCAATTTTCAATTATTCATTGATAATGCAACATAATGAAAAATAATTGCTTTCAAAGTTGATATTCAAAAAGTCGTTATAACTTATAAATTTTGCTATTTAAATATTAATTGAATGAGTTTGAGTTCTTCATATATTTAAAAAATTAAATAATCAAAATTGAATTTTTATTTTTTGTTACTAACAATTGAAATATGATATATATATATATATATATTAAGATATGATAACTTTTTAAAGTTTTAAATACAATACAATATACATATCTATTTTCAAACAAAAAAATCTAACTATTTTCATAACTAATATTGAAATACCTTTTCTTGATATTTAATATTTTGATATTTTTTAATTCATAAGGGATCGAATATGGTATTCTCATTAATATAAATTCTTTTACTTTTGGTAATATAAATGGATCCATGGTATATTGTGATGTGAGAATTATAACATACACTTTCAATTAACAATTCATAATTGACATAAATGATTTCTACATTAAATATATTAGCAAATAAAATAGATCAATATAATAAAAAAATATTTGTTTTCAAAGTTGGCAATAAAAGGACGAAATGATACTCACATCGTTATGGCCGGTTAAGTTTTTGTCTTTTGGTTGAGAAGGTCGGTTATGTTTAATTGGTGGATAATCATTATTTTTATCCGTAGGCAGGGGAAAATGAACCTTGACATAGCCTAACATGAGATTTATTGTTTTGTTCAACGCCTACCACCTATCAAGAGGTTTTTGAATAGACAAAGAGTGTGTTTGGAAGGTTAATGATAGAAGCAAGAGGGGGGTGAATTGGTTCTATGGATTAATGACAGAATTTTATCAAAAATTAAAAATTTAAATGCAATGCAAACAAACAAAATGATGAACTTAAAATAAAGATATAGGGAAAGAGATATATGTACGAGTGATTTATCCTGATTTAGCCATAACGCGTGACCTACGTCTAGTCCCCAAGCAAGCTTGAAATTTTCTTTAATTTGTAGTGTTTGTGCTTACAAGGACATTACCCCAACCTACCTCTACATTAATCCAAAGCAGGGTATTCAGTGACATTGTTTCTTCACCACAAGAAATCTTTCTTTACCTCAACCTGAAATAGAATAACCTAGATCAAAAAAAGAAATCTAAATACTACCTACACTCCTTTTCTTTTCACTAGAACAAAAGTCTCTATCTTTTGATTGCTCTTATGAATGAGCTACAGTGATATTCAAATAACACTCTCTCTATAATAGATAAGCAAGTGTAAAGCACACAAGAATGAGAAAAACAAAAGAATGCAAGGATGACACAATTCTTCTCTTTTTTTCGTGCAAGATTGGTTGCATTTATCTTCAAGGATGTCTCTCTTTTGTAGCCAAGTTGTTTTCCTTAATTTTAACTAGCCGTTGGAGTGATTTTAGTCAAAGGAATATTGTTCTTTTTGTATTTTCATATAGCACACTCTTAATTATGAAGAATTTCCCTTTTTGTTCTAGTGGTTCCTCCTTTTGCTTTTGGCGTCGCTCCGTTATCAAGATGTTGCTCCTTTATTTGAGGGGCTTTACCATTTTTGCTCCATTTTTGCATATATTTATTTGCTCGCTTGTTGTCAAATGTTGCTCAAATATGTTACTCCTTTATTCTGTTTTGTTGTATGAAAATTGAGTCTTTTTGCTTTTTCAAATTCAAATTTAATTCCATAATTGCACTACAAAAAACACATGTTTTTTATGGCAATTTTATTACGGCGGTTCATAAAAACCGCCATATTATATTGTATATTACGATGATTTTTGAATCGCCATATTTTTAATAAATAAAATAGCAATTTTATGCACAGAGAGACTGTTTATAATCGCCCTAATATACATTTCAAATGACTTAAAACTTCAAATCCTTAAAATATCTCATTTTCTCTCTTCCACCTCTCTTCAAATGGTTGAGGAGTTTAAGTGTTTACATTTGTCCTCTGCAGCTATGGCAATCGAAGTAGTTCTCTAGCGATGCTGATTCCTTCAGGCTTTGACAACATTGAAGCAGTTCATGCCGCTGATTCCTCCGGCATTGATTCCTTCATCTTTCCTTCTCAGCCACCTACCTCTCTAAACCCTTGACCCCTTTGTCTCCCTCATCTGATCTCACCCACAACAATGCAGTCCCTTCTCTTTGCTCCCACCTCTCGACCTATCCCCACATCCTCCACGCCAATGCTACCTTCTCACACATCACAACCTTCTCTCTCCTTCTCCGTTAGAGCTTCCATATCCAAGGCAGCACAATCTCCATCAATCGTTGTCGATTCAACTCCATCCAAACCCACGTCGAATCACAAGCTCAAGAAATACAGTTCCCGCATTACGGAGCCCAAGTTGCAGGGGGCTTCTCAGGCCGTGCTCTATGGTGTGGGTCTCTCCGAAGACGACATGGGTAAGCCATAGATTGGGTTGTCGGTGTGGTATGAGGGAAACACTTGCAACATGCACCTCCTTGGCCTCTCCGAAGCCGTCAAGGAAGGGGTGAGGGACGCTGGCATGATCGGGGTTCAGGTTCAATACCATTAGGGTTAGTGACGCCATTTTTATAGGGACAAAAGGCATGTGCTATATCTTGCAGTCTTGGGACCTCATTGCTGATAGTAATGAGACCGTCATGAGTGCCCAGTGGTATGATGGCAATATCTCCATCCCTGGTTGTGACAAAAATGTAACTTCTTTTCTCTCATTTCCCTTTTCCTTCTTTTTTTATTTTATTTTATTATTTTGTGTGTGTGTGTGTGTATGTGGAGGATTTAGCTGTGTGTTGTAGTTACTTTCTTGCAATTGAGTCATATATATATATATATATATATATATATATATATCTCACAGTTTTACAAATGCCAGGACCTCCTCCTTTGGTGCCATTTTCTAAGTTTTTCCAGGCTGATCCTCGTTGTCCTTGACAACTAGCTCAAGAGGTTCGCGCAATCCCTTTTAACCAGCTCAAGAGATCACGGCTACAGGGACTCCATTTCTAAGAATTCCAACGCTTCACATGGTTAGCTTACCGATGACGTCCCTTTCTCTAGATGAGCTTTTGGTTTGTTCTTATATCTTTTTATGTTTTTGTTTTATAAAAAAAAATTAGTATTTGATATGTTTTCCAATCTTAGCTCTGTTTGGTTGGGTAGGAAGCGAGAAAACTTAAGGAGGAAATTTAGAATTTTTACATTTATATTTTTCCTCTTCACTTTTCTCTTCATCCAAATGAGGGAAATTTTGAAATTTCTTAAGTTTTCCTTTCCTTCTATTTTCTTTTCCTTAATCCAAACATAGTGTTAGTATATATTAAAAAAATTGTGTATGTAGCAAAAAGTCTTGGATTTTTTTTCTTATTTTAAATATGCTGCATACGAGCTATTTTTTCTCAAACTGTTAGGAATAACTTTGAAGCTAAGGTCATGGAATGATGTTTGGAATATTCCTGCTTCTATTTTTTTTAATGAAGTTGTCACTTAACCTAGGAACAATGTGTCTGTTTTTCTTCAAGATGCCACTTGAGGTCTAAACTGTTTTCAATGTATTATATGTCTTGTTACCTCTGCTTAATTTCAAATTGTATTGCTTAGGCACTTGAAGTTAGATTCTCTTTATGCTAAATAACCTTTTGTGTCTCTAGATGTTGGTGTGTGTATAATAGAGGAATGACAAGTTTTAGGGATTGATGGTCTATTTGAAAATTATTCACAACATTAGTTGCCTTTATCAGTTCATGTTGGCAGCTTGCCAAATTATTCTTGTCAATTACAATCGCATAGTAGTTGTACTATTATGAATAAACCCTATGTGGATCAGCGGATGACTATTTTAATGGGGAGGCTTGTCTACTATTGTGGGTTGAATCACGAATGTCTTCTTATTTAAACATTCTCCCCCCATTTTAGGGTTGGTGTCATTATTTCTTCTATACTTATTTTAATGAACTCTCTTTTTCTTTTTTGGAAAAGAAAAGTATCTCTGTAAAATTGATATATATATTTTATGTCTTGGAAGTTGAGGGGCACATATTAGTGCGAAACTTGAAGAGGGAGTTGCTAGGCGAAGAGAAAGCTTCAATTTTACTAGTTCTCCTTGTGCAAATTTGTATTTGATTATAATTTCCCTAATTTCTTTAATAGAATAATCGCTTAGCATTTGGCACAAATTGTCAATTTATTATTTGCTGGAATTATACTTTTTCCTCCAGTAGAGTTAAGCATAAATGAACCCTTTGGCTTTGTGTTTTGGCACTGCGACCCCTTTGTCATATTTGAAATTGTGTTAAACTAATGTTTGAAGTGGAAGTGTTTGTGCCTTTATATGTCATAGCGGGGCCATAGCAAGGGATGATTTCTTTTTATTTTTAACACTTTTAAATATTACCAGAACAATGATAAATTTAACTATATGTCAGTTGTAAATACTTAATAAGATTGTTGTGCAAAGGTTTTGCATCTTTTTATTTGCCAAATCACTTGACTATTCCTCTAAAATTTTATACTTGTATTACTTTTGTTTTAAAGCCAATCAATTTGATGTGATTACTCAAAGTTGCTTGTAAAATCGGTTTCCAAATTTAGATTTTTAAAGGCTTAGAATCTATCTTATGTGTTTATATTATTCTTTTGACTTTTTTAAATTATGAACTAACCTAAGAGTTATCATTGTGATATTTGAACTCAGGTTGGCCATGGTTGGGATGTGAAGAGTATTGACCGGCATCCTACAAAATCCTTATTAGTATTAGGTGTTTGAAATATTTCACTTATGAAATCTCTTAAGATTATGAAATTCAATAATGTGATGCATATCCCACTTGATTTTCACAATATAGGTGGGAAGGACAATCTTGTGAAACATTGGGATGCTAAAACGGGGAAAGAGTTGTGTTCATTGTGAGTGTGATATTAAGTGATGATATCTATTATTCTATTTTCCTGTTTATATTCATGGCCACAAAAATACTATGCTCTGCGTCAAATGGAATCAAAATGGAAACTGGGTGTTAATAGCTTCAAATGATCAAATAATCAAGGTTGGTAACTATATCTTCATGGTACAAGTTGATGGACCCTTAATAGGCATTTGCCTATCTTTCTGGTCTGTTTGGGATGATTATCTTTCTCGTCGCATTGTAGCTCGCCTACAACAACCATATTCACTTGACTGCATTTTGTGGAAGCTGTTCCATCCACATTCAGAGGTAAGTGGGGCTGAGTCGCCAAATGAGCATAGAAGATCATTAGATGGATGTAACACTCATCAATCAGCGAATCATGCGAGTCTTCATTAAGTAGTTTGTTACTTGTTGTTAAATGAGTTATAGGATACTATTTCTCATAACTTTAATAATTTGTCATGTAATTTTGGGATTATTTGGCCATAAGTTGGTGTACACATATTTATTTACAATAACAATGATTAATTAATTTTAAACATATGAGTATTTCTTTTAGATCTGATTATGGCTATAGCTAGCCTAAATTATTATATATAGAAATCAAATTACTTGTATTATAGAGTTCAAAAGTTAATGCATGAATTGATATGCACACTACAAAAAAAGTGTATATTACGGCCCTTTTTTTGCATATAACGACAGTTTGTAACCGTCATTATTTGCATTAATGGCGGTTTGGTAAACTGCCTTTTTATTCAAAAGAACATCGTTTTGGTCTTGCAAAATACGTCGTTCATCAAACTCATGTAATATATCGTATAGATATGCACACTACAAAAAAAGTGTATATTACGGTCCTTTTTTTGCATATAACGGCAGTTTGTAACCGTCATTATTTGCATTAATGGCGGTTTGGTAAACTGCCTTTTTATTCAAAAGAACATCGTTTTGGTCTTGCAAAATACGTCGTTCATCAAACTCATGTAATATATCGTATAATATGGCGGTTTTTATAAACAGCCGCAATAAAATCATCATAAAAAACATATTTTTTTTTTGTAGTGAAAATACTATGAAAAAATAAAATAACATAAAATAATTAAATTTAAAAATAAATTACGGCTATTTCAAATTGTTATAATAGCATAAAAACAAGCTAGAATTGTGAAAGTTATGGCGGTTCAAACCATCGTAATATAGAAGAAATCAAGTCAGGATTGTGCAAATTATGGCAGTTTCAAACTGTCATAATATACCACATATCAAGTTAGAATTTTGTAAATTACAACAGTTCCAAACTGCCATTTTATACACATTGAAAATTATGGCAATTTATTGAAAACCACCGTAATATACCGAATGACAAACGCAATTACGACGGTCTATCAAATGACCATTATTTCAAATAATGGTGATTCCAAACCACTGTTATATGTGGAAAAAGCTATAAACATAATTTTTTTGTTGTGTTGGTATGAGCCTAAAACATTAATGTGTTAGAATAATTACCTTAATTAACAAAATCAATAACTTAATTGAGGTAAACAAATAATTCAGCACATTAATATTAAAATATTTTCCTCAATTACAATCTCAATTCAAATAATTTCTTCAATTATATGATCATATAATTAATCAAGGATTCATCACATATCAATTCAAATACTTTCCAATAAATTCAAATATCTCATTAAAGAATTCAAATAATTGAGGACATACAAATTAACAACTCATGAATTAACTAATTAAATCAAATAAATCTCATATGCTCAAAACCTAAACATCATCAAAACCTAAAACCTAACAGTTAAAAAATATGATTTGATTTGCAAATCAAATCTTGTGTTTAAAATGTTAAAAAATAGGAATTGATTTAATTTTGAAATCCTTTTGATTTAAGTTGTGTATTTAGAAATCCATTCAAATTTTGTTGGATTTCAGTGGATTTTAAATTTAATTATTTAGATTGACTATTGTACCATTAACTAACTTTCTGATTTTACCTTACTAACTTAACAATATCATTCACAATGATATAAGGTTAAAAAAAGTACAATAATAAAATAAAATAAAATCAATTCCTTTTTTAATGAGCTCTAAACATAAGAATTGATTTCCAAATGAATTCAAATTCAGTTTTTTATATTAAGTTCCAAATATAAAATTTGATTTTTAGATGAAATAAAATCAATTTTATTTTTAATTGATTCAAAACACAACTAAAATGTATATTCAATTTATGCATTGGATTATATAACAATATATGCATTGCGCACCTGAAACCATTGTTTGCACCTTGCAAACGAGATTTTAAGATTTTTTTTTGTCATGTTTAGGAAAAATCTTAGTTGAAAAAGTGAATAAGATTTTCATCCCAAAAGTAATTTAGGCAGAAGCAACATTTTGTTGCTTTTGCGGTGAAAGAAAATCTGTGTGAATGTGCATTGACAAAAATACTCTTGTAATTTGATATTATCACTGTTTTAATAATATTTAAATAAATATGACTTAATAATTGTTTAAAATATTATTATAGTTATACTCAAAGTGATTTTATTTTACAATACTCCAAACAAACTTAACTTTTATAAGAATTTCTTTTGTTAGTAATTTATTTATAATCAATTTTTTAACATCAATTTTTTAACAATTTAGTTCAAAATAACTTGTACCCTTTTTGATAATTACACATCCAAAAGTAATTTTTATTAACATTATCTAAAAAATATTCATGTAACAAAATTAATTTTTAGATAAAAGTTTCTAAACATAAATCACTTCATTCAAACTCACTTATGACTAAAATCAAGTTTGTAAAATCAAGTTTATCCAAAATCAAATTTACAAAATCTAATTAATATCTAAAAAAGTTAATGTAACTATCAATTACTATTAATCAGTCCAGACGTCAATTGTATGTAGGTGAAACGGCCAAAACTTTATTTGTACATGTGAGGCCTATGTAGGACAGTGTGTGGATAAGAATTTCTCTTCGAAGTTTAGGTGAAAGAATATATTAGGGGATTGTTACGACACCCATGCTGCAAAATTATGGGTACTAGAACTTGTGATGACGTAGATTTATATATATATATATATATATATATATATATAGAGAAATTTCTCAATTCTATCTTGAATGAAATATCTGGGCTGGGAAGGTTGTGATTGGTTGATACAAAATTTGTCTCCTTGCTCCAACTGCTCTTCCTTCCCATTTTTGGGCCTAATTGCAAGTGAAATCTGTTTCCAAGAAGAGACCTGAAAATTCTGAAGCTAAACTAAAGGGAACATCCAAATTACCCAGAATTAACATGAGATTGTCCGGCAACTAAGCGTGATATTGACATTTTTGTATTCCCCTTGTTTTGCATCATTAGCTTTGGTTTTAGGTCTTGTTCAGAATATGGTTGTGCTATGCAATGGATGTAAGACCAGCACCTTCGTAAGGAAAGTTGAGAAGATGTTGGATATGCCTTGATACTTTGCTGTTTTCCTTCAAAACCCACACCCAGAAGTGATGGCTATGAAACTCATACCCATTTTTTCCCACTACCTGGCCATATCAGAATTCACATATCTGTCCCAACAATGGAGGATGAACCCACCAGACCAGAGACCACAGAAGAAGGAAACGTAGTGCATTTTGATAGCATTGGATGTAATGGCTAGGCTCGCTAGCAACAATTTCAGACAGTGGTAGTGCAGTAGGTAATGGCGGCAATGGAGGCAGAGACAAGGCACCTTGGTTGTGATGAGGATGGCGAAGTACATGTCATCTCTGTTTTATTTTTTCCACGTAAGCTCTCGGGTTTTGGAACCGAAACTTATGCTAGAATTTCCCATAGTTATCAATAAGGACATGTCACTTGATGTGCTCCTCAATTACTTTGCTGTTCTTGAACATATATCTGTTAGAATATTATTTTTTATTATATGCTGCCACTAATTGATATTATTTTATGTTTAAAAAAATAGGTTGATGGTCAATTCATATAAGAGACAATATGAGACTTTAAGTTGGTAATAAATTGTCTTGAGCCTCTTTCACCTTTTTGGGCCAATGTGGCGGCAGATAACTGTTAGTGTAGGCCTAACTTTGCAAGCCCGTGATGGGAGGTGAAATAACCAAATGAAACACAAGAAGAGAGTTGAGTTGTGTTTCTTATCTTTTTGAAGAACTTTTAGCAAATCTGTTCACAGAACAGAACTTTACTTGTTCGCAAAACAGAATGGATGCTAAAACCGTTTGTGTAAAACATTGGACACATAAATCATTTTTAATAAGTCTTTGGACGCAAGTAGAAAACTTAAAAGTCCAAATGAATAGTAAAGTTAAGAACAATGATAGCAATTCTCAAATGTTAGTAAATATAAAATAAAGCACGTTAAAGGGAAGAGAGAATCACACTAGAAATTTATACTGGTTAATCACACTAGAAATTTATACTGGTTAACTCTTACAACCCAAGAGTTACGTCTAGTCCCTTCTACAAAGGATTTTCCACTAATCTTTTCAAGATTACAAGTATTCTTCTCAATGTCTCTTTAGGCTACAAACAAGTATTCTCAACCGCTTCAGGTTTTAACAAGTATTCTCAACCTTTTCAGGTTCTAACAAGTATTATTTACCACAAGCCTCTTCAGGCTTAATACAAAGTAATAAAAGTAGTGTTTGAAAACACTTAAGCTTAATTCACAATATGTGAGAATATAACAATTGAGTTCAAAGTAAATTGTAAAACTCTATACAAAGAGTAAATGACAGTGTAAGAACAATAATGAAATTCTCAGCTTTGTTGTTCTTCTCATCTTGTCATATTTTCTGCATCAGTTATCAATTTATTCCTTTGAAGACTTCATGTATTTATAGACTTTGGAGCTTTAATTTGTCTTCATGAACTTCTTCGTCCAATAAATGTTACTGTTCTGATGTGCATTTAATGCTTGTCACTGATAACATGTTGATCCTCTTCTGAAAAGTAGCTTTGGTTATCATCGTTGCAAAGAATCGTTGATGTCTTGCACTGAATCTTCTGAGTGAACAGAAGGTTCTCATTTGCTAGTCCTTATAGAGGTTAAGTATGTCAGCGCCAGCATACAAAGTTGACTTCGTTTATCGCGTACTTTGTCAGAGGTCTCTTCAACATTTAATACATTGCACAGTTCTTGAATTTGAATTATGCTTTGGACGAATACGTTTTGCAATAGGAACACATAGATAACTTTTGAACAGTCCAATCATATGAATAATAAAACACTGCTCAATTCATATTGGACGCAAGTAGTAAAAAGTTGAGTTTGTCTTTATAAAAACTTGTTTTAATCCAAAACGTTTATGAATGTCTTTAAAGAGAGTCCAATTATATGAATATAATAAAATAGTTTAATCATATTGGTCGCATGTGATAAAACATTCAGTTATCTTTAAAAAAAACTTGTCTGAGTCCAAAATGTTTATAAAAGAGTTACGAGAGAGTCCAATTATATGAATATATATAATAAAGTAGCTCATATTGGACGTAAGTAATAAAACATCATGTTTGTCTTTATAGAAATTTGACTAAGTCCAAAACATTTATAAAAGATTTACAAGTGAGATTCAAACACTGGACTTTTACTTTCTTTTCAATGAAATATTATAAGTTTGATTAAAACTTATTTGTTCATTCTAATTCAATTTCTTTGTTATTTATAAAACTTTGAGAGGTTCAATTACTTGAACTACTTTGGTTCCAACATCAATTACTTGATTCGTCTTTGGCTCCAACAGGAAGACTTTGCTAGGATTGAGATATCACATTATATATAGGCTAAGTTCCCTCTCCTATCTAATATAACATCGTGAAGTTTACCTATTGAGAGCTGCATTAAGACTAGAGAAGGAAAGAAAGACCTAATTCCTTACGGATTCATTGGTAAACCTAATGGCTAACAAATGTATGATTTTTACCTTACAAAATTAAGGTGTTCTAAATTTATATATCACCTTTAGTTTAATCTTAAAATATTGACTTCAAAGAAAGACAAAAGAGCTTTAAAGTTCAGATTGTAGATGTGGGTTGCCGCCATAGAAAGTGAAAATGGTTAGCTTTCCATGATTTTGTTTCAAAGAGCCCTACAGTATTCCGGGTACCCTTACCAAAAGACAGATTCACCAAGTCCTTGTTTCTCATATAGAAACCTAGCTTTTTCTGTTTTTTTAACAAAAAAGTTTAGGAGTGGGGGGGTTTCCCAATTCCAAAGTCAATGCATGTTACAAGTTTTAACGAAAGCTTACAGTGATACTTACAGTTAACTTAATAAAAGATCACCAACAAGAATCCAATACAAAACTTTATTAACGATATTCAATTGTGCCAATTGAGCAAACCTTTATTGGCAAAAGCTAGCTGTTTGGCTACTTCGTTGGATATTTGGTCTCTATCAACGGGAATAAAAGGGCAAAATGGTAGCTAAATTTTTAGGGCCGGTTCTATAAATATATATCACAAAGGCTGGTTACGTTTTTTTCTTTCGGCTGACAAGGTCGGTTATGTTTGATCACGGAAGGGAAAATAAACCTTGACATAGCCAGCTATGAGATTGTTTTGTTAAACACCTATCTTGCACCTATCATGAGGTTTTTTAATAGACAAAACGAATATTCAATTTAGGCAGCGGATTGATAAAAATATGCATTTGATTTCATCCAATAGGTGGCCAAGATGAGTGCAAGGTTATTCGTTGCCAATCCAGTAGGTGGCCAAGATGAGTGCAAGGAATCGAAGTGTGGACGCCATGGCCCTCCAATTCAATTCCCTTTCCATCTCAGAGGTCGTCAACCTGATCATTGTGGCTATCCTGGGTTTTCTGTGTCTTGCACAGATAATGAACAAACAGTTCTTGAGCTACCTGCAGATCAAATTCTAGTAACACTCTCAGTAGTCAGCATAAATTTTGAAGATCAGGAAATTAGACTATATGATCCAGGAAATTGTCTTCCAGGCAAATTCTAAGGCTGGTTATTAATTCATCATCCTCTCCATTATTTCAAAATCTGTACAAACATTACTTTCTTCAACTGTTCATCATCCCCCTGTCCAATTTATGCACTTAATTCATTCACAGACGTTGCAGAATCAAACACGATATATCTTTCTGATTATTACTACTTCCGGTTGGGCAGTCAGATCTCAATGATATAGTCGAAACCGGATTGTAGAAATTGTGAAGCACAAGGAAAGGGATGCAAGTGTTGTTAGGACTACAGTTAGTTAGTTAGAAGTTATAGTCATCGGTTAGTGCGATGTAACTGATTTCATAACATGTAACTCATAGAAATACATTGTACCCGATTGAATAATCAATACAATTATTACATGACAAAACAATGCCAGAACTCAAATTATCAAAACTTGAATTTTAGAAACATTAAGAGTGATAGTAGATTCACAATATGCAATTTTTCCAAGTTTTACAGAAATAAAAATTCGTGCAATTATATACACACACATATATATATATATACATGCAAGATATTGGTACCAACATAAAGCTTGCAGGAAACACCGAGGATGGAATTCAAAAATATTTGGCACAATCTAAATCATTAAAAATATAAGTTAAATATAAAATAAATAAATAATAATTAGTGCAGATCATGCCAATAATTTAAGACTTTACCATGCATGTTGACATTTTAAACTCATACTTTACTTCACTAAAAAATTATATTCCCAACTTAAAGGTTAATATCTTTGAAATATGACTCTTTTTTGACACGGTACAATTGAAACTGATGAAATTTAAATCAACTTAAACAAAGACTAGCTAGTAAAAGGGCTATCGAGGACAACAATATCATATCGTAAAATCTAAGGGGCAGAGTCCCATTTATAACACTGGCCCACGGGGCAAGACTGCGGTTGCTTGTATACGCCATCAAATCCTTCTTAGAATCTCGAGTTTTCCTTCTGTTGTATCTGCTTCCTCAGGGTGTGCTTCGCCAACATCTTCTTCCAAGCTGGGTTGCATACTCCCAACTTGTTCATCCTTGGAATAATCTTCCTTGTACAAATACATATAAAATATCCCTATAAAATCGCACAAGTACACCACATTGAGTACTATTAACATTAGATAATATCTATCCAATCGGCTAGCGTTCACAGTTTCCTTAAACCACCCCCTAAAAAGGAACACTAACAAGAGGGTCACGCCCTTTCCACCCGACGAAAGAAACTCATTGATTGGCTGATCTACGCCCCCAACCAAAGTGCGTACTTGATAACGTGTTAGTTTTGTGCGCCCTCCGTCTACAAGTGCTTCCATCAGTCCTAACAGTATGAACTGTGGAACCAAGACACGAGTTCCCATTGATATGTTTTTTTCTGGATTTTGGAGTATTCCATCTTCTTTGATCAAAGTTAGCCTACGAAGCTCCACTTGACGTGCTATGATGCAGCAAGCAATAGCACAAACCATGCCAGCACTCATCCTCAGAACTGTGGCTCTCTTGGCTTTTCCCATTTGAAAAGCCAACAAAAGAATATGACCAGATCCCGCAAGATTGACTTGAATATAAACAATTTGTTCAGTGTAAAATCAGATTTCATGTTGGTTGCTTGTAGAAGGAAGAAAGTGTTCCCCGCAGCCACCACCAAATCGTATGCCAGTAAGCTAAACACTGTAAAAATGGATAAAACAAAGCACATGACTTCTCTCACTTCTTGAACAGAGTAAAGCTCCTTATTCATTTCTTGACTTGTTAAATCAGACGGGTCTCGAATTATTGCTGCTTTGTCCAACCATTCACAACCAATGATGGGAACTGGTGGCATGCGAGGTAACAAGCGAATTTGACCTTTCTTCCTGTAGAAATGGTTCGGTTCTTGGTTATTCCAGTAATACTTTTCAACTGAATCTGGGTATTCCAAATTCTTGTTTGATCGTGCTGCCAGGAATACTCTCTTCACTTTAGTGAAAACGTTATCCTTTATGTTTTTTGGCCTTTCATGGACGTAGCTCTTGCATCCCAACAAGAATATCAGATAAGTTGCTGCCATCACCAATGACGCAGTCTTGTAAGTCTTCTTCGTAGGATTCTCATCAACCAGAAAGAAAATTGCTATAGATCCAGCAAACCAAGCTATGCGCCACCAGATATTCGCAGCAAACTCACCCCGCTCTTGGTTTCCCATATTCTCTCGGTTGGCTTCGGCACTTGATGATGCTTTTTCCTTCAACTGATATTCAAGAAAGGCCTGCAAGCCAGGATCTCGTACAGATTTTCCATATCCTATGAAAACCATCGCTCCAGAGAGGGAAATATCTGAAGTCCCAGAAACCCATAACAGCAATAACCCCTGCAATTGTTCCATATTTGTGTTAAAATTTCTTGGCGTAACAAAAATAATTAAAGTGAATAAGAATAAGTAAGAAGTTTTAAGAATTTATTTACACGCAAAGTATCAAGAATTGGTATGCGAAAATTGGTACGCAATTCGCAGGATTGGGAAAAGAACCCAGTAACTATGCATGGATTTTACTATTTTGAGCAGGCCAAACAGGAAACAAGGAACAATTTGCACTACCAGAGTACCGCTGTCACCAGAGAGTCCAAATAGATTCACCAAGAAAAAAAAGTAGGCACATATAGCTAGGTATATGAGCAATGCTCTTACCAATATGTAAAGTAATACGCCAAATGCAATGGTAAAGAAACGACCTCTGCGGTATTCTGCAATAAAAGCAACAACAATAGCTAAGATGGCTGCAATGTTATCTTGAGCGTATGTGAAAGCAACAGCTTTCAGTAGATTGGGTTTCTCCCATGAATTAGTGAAGAAATCTATCACCACGGACACTGCCCCATATTCCACAAAGCTAAAGCTGAAAATTAAACCTGAAATTCATCAAATAAAAGAAATTGAGAGGGGCGAAGCATCAGTCAGCATATTTTGTTAAACTTCAGAATTAATTAGTTTAGCTTAAAAAAAAGATTACCCCAAATGAAAAGAACGGAATTGGAGAAGACAAAATGATTTCGAAACCAATCTGTCAACTTTCTGAAACGTAGACTCATCATCTTCAACCTAATGTGTATGATTAAAACTTCTTGTCATGCACTCGTGATTTCAGAAACGGAATCACACCAACCCAATATAAACCATGAGAAAATTAAACTATTTATAACATACGGAATCGTGTCCTGCTCACATGCATGAACACACTAGATGAATTCTTTCCCTTTTTTTTTTCTTCTTCTATTTCCCCCTATTGACCTGTGAGAGTTATTAATTAATCATTAGAACTCTTAATGTTGATGATTTATTATAAAAAAAAGTTGGCAATGAAATTTAACTACAAATGGTAGGTACCCGTTTTTTTTAATCTAGATTTCAAATATTTATTACGTTTTGATTATATTTAATGACCTTTAAATATTTATTATAAAAATTAACAACTAATAAATATATGATAATTCATAAAGAATACGGATATTTAAAAAAAAATACAAGATATCGTAACAACATCCCAAATAACAAAATAATAAATTTAAATTATGATAACTACTTCCTAATGTAAAATAAATATTGATAGACACATGACAAAAAATTGAAGTCCTTGGTCATGCTTTATTTTAAGTGTCAGTGATCAATTTCTTAATAATTTTAATAAGTCAATGATTTATCATAAAGAATAGAGTTTCTCAATATTAATGTGAAAACATGTATAGACGAAAAGTAGTAAAATGATAGAGATATAACAAAAAATTGAGTAGTTGGTCATGCTTTATTCAAAGCGTCAATGGTCAATTTCTTGATAATTTTAATGAGTCAATGATTTATCATAAAGAAAAGACTCGTTGAACATTAATGTGAAAACATGTATAGCCGAGAAGTAGTCAAATGATAGAGATATAACAAAAAAAAATTGAAGTAGTTGGTCGTGTTTTATTCCAAGCGTCAATGATCAATTTCTCGATAATTTTAATAAGTCAATGATTTACAATAAAGAATATACTCGTTAAACATTAATGGGAAAACATGTATAGCCGAGAAGTAGTCAAATGATAGAGATATAACAAAAAAAAATTGAAGTAGTTGGTCGTGTTTTATTCCAAGCGTCAATGATCAATTTCTCGATAATTTTAATAAGTCAATGATTTACAATAAAGAATAGACTCGTTAAACATTAATGTGAAAAAATAATTTTATATTTTCTTAATAATTTAGTCTAATAATTATTTTTATTACATAAAAAAATATTAAATGTCTTTTGAATTTTTTAAAATATTAAATGCTTCAATTATTTTATTTAATATTTCTATTTTAAATAACCAAAAGAATATTAAGATAATTTGATAGAAGAATATAACATTACCGAATGTGAAAACATGTATAGCAGAGAAGTAGTACTTGCACAATACTCCTATTTTTTTACTAGGGAGCTTGGATCATGCCATCGAGGTCATTTATTAGAAACAAATTGACGTTCTACTCAGACTCTAATATTATATTTGTATCCAATTTTTTAGTCTAAGGCCTATAAATAGGGGAGGGGGTGGAATAGGCATACTTATGTAGGAGGGATGTAACACCCTACTAATGTAGTAAATTGTCATTGTCACGTATTCTTAACGTATTTTTGGAGATTATTTCTTTTAATAATCAAGTAGTTACATTAAATTTAAATATAACGTAATTATTTTGATTTTAATGTATTGATTTATTCTATTTAAGTGGGTCCTAGTGATTGGTTACGTGATAGCATAGTTGATTCACAGCACACACTTAAAATTTCAAAACAAACATAACAGGTCATTCATTCATTTTTATTCATACAGACGCTTTTATAGACAATATAGTACATCTAAGCATTCTAAACCCCCGACGCATGCATTAAAAGTAGAGTTGCATATATATTATTATCATACAATAATAGTCTACATCACACTAATTTATATCTGGCTAATGAAACATCGATATAAAAACCATGGTAGATAAGAACAATACGACCTTCCTCAGGATCGTATGCCCAATCGATCTCAACACCCAGCAAGATGGTAATCTTGTACATAATTACTCTGGAAATATCACACACATAAGTGAGAAATAGTATTTCCTAATAGAAATTCAAGTAGCATTTAAAATAAACAATAATAAGAACAGTAGTATTTCCAGCTGCATTGCACTGCAAAAAATTATATTTCCATGGACATTCAAATATCAATCAAGATACAATCAAATAATCTTAACTTGACCTATTTTCAATTTTGGTTTAAATAAATTTTTTATCCCTATATTTTACACTCATTTTGATTTTAGTCCTTATACTTTTTTCCTTTGTAAATTAGTCTTCATACTTACAATTGTTTGCAAAATAGCCCATTCCGTTAAAATCGTTATGACGTTGTTAGTTTATAGGAACCAAATTAAAAAAAAATAGAAAACTATAGGGACTATAAACTGATGGCGTCATAACCGGAACTAACGGTAGGGACCATTTTGCAAACGATTATAAGTATGAGGGCTGATTTACAAAGAAAAAAAGTGTATGGACTAAAATCAAAATGAGTGTAAATTATAGAGACAAAAAGTTTATTTGAAGCTTCAATTTTATTATTCTAACTTTAATTCTTAGAACATTTAATAGTAAATAAGCTATTAATCCTTTAACATTTTCTTTCCTGGACAATTACATGCTCATCATATTTATCATAGTTCATAAACCTATGCTTGCATGGCCCATGAAAATTACCAAAAATGTAACCAGAGCTCTGCCTCGACATGGAGTGTCATCTAAAATCCTATGCCAAATGACCATTCCACAAATTTTCTAGGGGTGGATTCCATTTGGTTCATGAACAGAACATTCCATCATCATCATGACTATCATTAAATATTGGAATATTTATGACACATGTAAGTTCCATGAGGATCCCTAGACGAAAAAGGATCATCTGGATCTTTATTTTGTAAAGGGTCATTCTAGCATAACATGAATATAGGATCACCTTACTCTAGGAATGATCATTTCCTTGCCTTTTAACCATGAAATGAGCATGCAATGTTAACTCTTGAGTTTCTAGGGTACTTAAACATTTTTTATATAATGTCAACTTTTGAGACACTTTCATTGCATAATAAACCTTAGAAAATCAATTACATAATAACTAGCCTTAGAAACTATGATTTGGCAGAAACCCTAACCCTATGGTCTAGGTTTCTTACATGCATAATAAACATGATCTTTTGCTAGAATACATTAGCCATATATGATAGGTCAAGTAAGCTTCACAACTTAATCGACTACACCATGCTCAGACAATTCCACCAATCGGTCACACCATGCTCGAACAATAGTATTGCTTGGTCACACCACGCTAGGATAATGTTATCACTTGGCCACACACCATGCTCGAATAATGTTACGGCTCGGTCACAAACCACGCTTAGATAATGTTACTGCTTGATCACACACCATGCTAGGATAATGTTACCGCTCGGTCACACACCATGCTAGGATAATGTTACCGCTCGGTCACACACCATGCTAGGATAATGTTACCGCTCGACCACACTACCTCTCGGTCGCACCGTGCTAATCAATACTACTTCTTGGTCACACCATGCTCGATAATACTATTGTTGACCGACCGATCAATTCCTTCCAATTTTTCTAAACTCTTATTATATAATCATGCTTGGATTTTGTTATAAAGCTAGCTAACTTCTAATCCACCTTATAGGTCACTAGTCTCACAAGTTACTCAATGCTAACTCAATGTTGACCTCATCCATACATGTGACCGAACCCTAGTTCTTCGATTAACCTTGATTTTATTTGATTCTTTCACCAAATTTTGGTTCATTTTGATCTTAAACACCTTAAATTCAACTTAAACCATCTAATCAAGCTTTAAGCCATCAAAGCCCTAATTTGAAACCCTAGAACATAACATGGTCAAATATGCGAAGTCTTGGTTACTAGGGTTTTTAAGCCAAACAAACATCATAACTATCATTTCTACCATAAACTACCTTAGAATCAAACAAAACACCATAAAAAATCATGGCTAAGCAATTCGAAATTTACATAACATCATCACCACAAAACCCATATCATCAATCCATGATTTCAAGCCATTATTTGATTGTAATCTTGAAAGAAATGATAAGAAATCACTAAAATAGCATAGAAAACCCTTAAAAATCCATGGAAACACCATTCTTGAATATGCAAGAAAGTTGGCACACTTGAACTCTTACCTCTTCATGTGGCCAACAAGGATGCGAGGATGAGTTTCTTGCTTGAATCTCATGAGATCTTGCTTCCTTGTGAGATTTCCAAGTTTTTGTTAATTTTTGTGATTTTTTTCTCTATTTTTCTCCTTTCTTTTTCCTCTCTTTCTCTCTTCTCCACCGCCACACTATTCTTCTCCCTTTCTCCCTAGATGTTTCGTGAGTTTTTTGTAGGAGAAGATAGGGTTTTCTATTTTATTTATCATTTATTTAGGTAACCAATGAAAATTTAACATTTTTCTCCTATGTAATGATTATAATCATTGTTATCTTAACCCTTAGCCAATTATCTTGGAACACTTGCCCTTAAATGTCACCTTCTAATTGGTGGATATCCTAGACCAATAGTAAGTCTCCATCTTGTAGAAATAATTACGACTTCTAGTTAGGTTTGAACTAAATTGGTTGGATTTTAACTAGTTTAGTTAGATCCTAACTAGATTATTCTTTATCTAACTAATTCCATTAGGTTCTAACTACTTTAGTTACATTGTAACCTTACTAATTAAATATTAGTTAAATTAAAACTAAATTTTAGGAATATGCTAACTAGATTCTATCTAATTAGCTTTTGTCACAAATTCCTCTAATAACATCTAGGTCCCTTAAGCATAACCCTATAATTATAGAATTGTCACTGTATATGCTACAAACTTATACTAGGTGTTTTATTATTTTCTCTGTTCATGTAGGTAGTTTTTAAGATTCTGTTTCACTAAAATCTCAAAGGAAAAAATAATTCTATTAAGAACATAATTAAATAAATTTATTTTTTAATTAAAATAAATATTATTTCTCATTTATAAATTATAAGAAAATTAGTTCTTGATAGTTCTTGTATTCTTTTTATGATAAAACATAGAATTTACAAATTTTCAATTATAAATCGTGTAAAAATAAATATTAAATAAATAATAAACAAACAAATTAATAAATATTCTGTAATTTATTTTTTTTATTTAATTTAGGAGGGGATGTTACAAGGGATATGTTACCCTGGTTGGGCCGAGGGTTGGGTAAGGGTAGTGTTGTAGTTTCAAATTCCATCCGTGTACCCAAAAAAAAATATATATATTTTCACAAATTTTTAAAAGTTTGAAGATAATATATAAAAATTTATTATAATCATTTTTTTTGTGATAATAAAGTTTAGAAGAAAGAATAATTGTCTCTTTCTAATGTCAGAGTATGTCACAAATATTAATAAGGACTTACAAGTAATTTACAAATAACCTACGGTAAGAATTGAATCCAAAATATTTAATTTGATACAGTTTAATCCTATTAGTTAAACTAACTTTTATTGACAAAATATATGACCGCACACTTGCTCAATTTGGTATAAAGAATCTTTTTCAGAACAAATTCATATTAGATACAGATCGCATTATATGTACAATAATTATCATAATCATAAAATGGAAAGTCTAACTTGTTAATTACCATGACCATCACACGGTTATCATTTATGCATCCTGTGGTTGTGGATAATCTTGTCAGTTATCATTTTAAGCCCTTAGACTTCCTGTTGCATGCTTTCCTTATTCTTTGCTGGTAAGTAATCAAGTATTTAAAAAAAATTATTTGGGGTTTGAATCTTTAATTAGTTATTTCAATTTTTACAAAACTAAAAAAATTGTCACTTAGTAATAACCAATGTTTTAAAAAATAAGTCAACGGGAGAACTAAAAAGTAATGTTTTCATAGTTAAACCGGTTAAATCAATGACCAAATGAGATAACGTCATAAATCCATATTTTTTTTATATGCCCACATTTTTTTTTCTTTGAAGATCCAAATCGATTTTAAAGTTGAATTCCAACTGTTTTTCTTTTTTTGGTACAGCAGAAATAAAACATGAAAATTTATGGCTTGACAAAGGCCACACCTAACGAATCAGCCAGCAAGAAACCGCCTAAGTTAGGAGAGGAGACTGCTAGACCTCAAGCAAAATACCATCCCTTGCACCCTTCTTGGCAAGGAATTCAGAACAACTATTAGCCTCACAAGCACATGGTGAATTAGGACTTTCCAAGACTCATTCAAAAGGCACTTGTATAATCCAAAATTTTGCATATCACATTTGTATCACATATAATCTTTTTTATCTGAGTTTAAGCTTCTAGGATTAACTTTTTGAGCCACTTTAATCCATTACTGAGATTCTTTGAACTAAATTTACCTTATAAAAATTATTTGGAGTCATTTGTTATGATACTCTGATAAGTATGGTACTTAGAGTGAGTTATCAATCATTTATTGATTATTAATTTCATAATAAATGCTTAAAAGTCTATTAAATATAAATAGAACTACTAAATGCTTGACAACTTATCTTGAGTACTAATACCCTGAAGAAAAAAAGATAGGTACCAAAGTAATCATCTTTATTATTATATAAGCAGAAGTTGCTATGGTACCCTGATGAGTTTGGTACCCAGGGTGAGTTGTCAATTATTTATTGACTGTTGGTTTCACAATAAATGTTAAGGAGTCTATTAAATATAAATAACAACTAATAAATGTTAGACAACTCACACTGGGTACCAGTACCCTAAAAAAAAAGATAGGTACCAGAATAATACTCTTATATAAGCTTAAAAGCATATTATTTTGGTATAATAGCATGCGCTTAATCTTACATTTAATTTTTGTCCTTTTTTATGATTTTAATTTTTAAATAATATCTTTCTCGTAGGTTGTTCTGGACTCCCTACAGTTAATGGTTTTCTATCGATGAAGAATTTGAGCGCTTTAATTGGTAACAAACTTAATTTTTACCCACTAACATAACTTTTCAATGCTTACCTTAATCTTTCAGTCTCTAATTTTCATCACTTTCCTTATAAAATTTAAAATTTAGTTTCTTTCCATTATTGTTATTTATTTTTATTTCTTATTAGTTTGATATTTAGTCTAATTTTAAAGTAAAAGAAATTAATACTTTTTGGCACTCAATTTCTTTTCTTACCATTGTGTTTGGAATTATAAAAAAAAAATAGAATTGATTTGAGTTGTTAAATTTGATTTAATTTAGAAATTATATTTCATTTTTGGATATAAAATATAATTTGAATTAATTTTTTCACATCAATTTTCACGTTTGGAATATATTAAAGATGAATTGAATTCATTTTATTTAAATAATTTTACTTTATTATCCTTACCTACCCAATATAGGTTAATTATATATTAGAATAGGGAAAAATTATCAATTTAAATAGTTAAAATAAAATCAAATTAAATTCAATCATATTTAAATGAATTTTTACTTGTACACATTTAAAATAAAATGAATTTAAAAATTAAATCAATTCATATTTTATAATATTTAAATTAAAATTTCATTTATAAATCAAATCAATTTGCAGATTTTGTGTTTCCAAACACACACTGCAAGTTTCATAAATTTCATTGAGAAAGATTTTAATGACATAAAACTCATAAAATAAAATTTAAAACATTAATATGAAGGTAAGATATCAAGAAACACTTTAATTAAATTCAAACAAAAATTCCAGGATCAAAATTTTCAAATTTTATGGCGTATTTTAAAAATATTAAATACAAAATTGATAAGAATTGGCATAAATAAGGATTGATTAGATTTTGATTGTATAAAAAATTTAGATAACAAACCACAGATTTACGAAATTTTAGTCTTTTGATGTTCTTAACACTATTTTTTACATTATCTTACTTGATTGCATACTTATTTCTATCACAACCAATTTTTATGTTTTAAGTTATTTTGCAAAATCTGTCATTATAGCTGCAAAGTCTTGTTTTATCATCAATATCTACTGTTCCAACAAGTTGAATTGAAGAGGATTCTACTCCTTGAATAAGTTTTATCTCAACTGCATGTTCGATCTCAGAATATCCCAAGAGGAATTAAGAACCTCCTATTAAATCAGCCTAGTGCTGCAATCCATGAAGTGATATCAGATGCCTTCCTAGGATTTAACTCCTAATTTAACTGACAGTCAATGTTTTAAAAAGATAACGTCATAAATATATTTAAAAACAAATTAGCTAAATTATATTGTTGAATTTATATTTTATATATTTATTGGATTAGCACATTTTTATAGAAGGTGATTATAATTTTGGATAATTGATGAATAGTTTTAATTGTAGTAAATTGTTCCAAGCCCATTTATGTTGGATAAGAGGAGAGTTAGTGACGGAGGCCAAAGAAGCTCAAGTGGAAGCCCAACGGGCCTAAGGCCCAAAGATGCACTACGAGGACTTAGAGGCCCGATGACAAGGTCAAGAGTTAAGAATGCTAAGAAAGATTTGGATAAAGAAGTCAATCACTTTTTCTCACTCAAGCCCATTCTAGAAGAAGAAACACTCAAGATGGTCCAAATGAACCAAGTTGATGAAGGACCCAATGTGGGGACATGATTTCTTCTTAGTAATTTTATTTAATTATGTATTTGAACCTTTTAATCTTTTTAGTTTTGATTCTTATTTTTCTTTTTGGGATATTTTGTAATAAGGGCCTATTGTTTGAACTTAACTAAGTGCATAGCATAGCTAGGAATAGAAGCTGCCTTCTAATTGGGCTTGGGCCACTTTTGTGCTAGGATTAGGGTTAAAAATGTGCTGCCTCCTTTTAGCTAGACCTAGCTGCCAACTCAATCCCAATAAATAGGCTTGTATTTGTTGCATTTGTCACTTTGAATTTCAGAATACAATCACACTTCTTTGTGAGTTTTTGAGAGCTTAGTTCTCTTGGGGTTCTTGGGTGAACCAACTTGATTCTTATCAAAGGTTTCCTTACCTTTGTAGCGAATCTTCGCTTGACTTATTACTCCCCAAGAGTGTGGCGTCTTCTTTCTTCCATCCCTTGTCTTCTTCCACTTTCTTTTTACTGTTCACGTCACTATTTACGCTACTGTTCACGTCACTACCCATTGTATTGTTGACGCTACTGTTCACGTACAAGGTACCGTTACTGTTCACATATTGTTCTTCTTCTTCTTTAATTCTTTTAAACAAGAAATCAACTCAAGGACGATCCGTAAAAACAATATGCATCCGACTTGGATCATATCATGTGATATCTAGAGCCCGGATCCTAGAGTTGATAGAGTTCTTATATTTTGTGTGCTTGTTCTTATTACTTTCCAAACATCAAGCACCATTGCTTGTATGTCATAATTGTACACAACCTTGATCATCATTGATCTCTGCCATTTCTAAGACTTGGCTACATTCTTTACTTGCTGTTCTTTACATTCTGCCATTTATCTTCTGTTCTTTACTTTCTGTCATTTATGTTCCAGTCATTTATTTTCTGTCATTTAAATTCCAATCCTTTTATTTTCTGCTTTTAGTTTCTGTTCTGAAATTTCTGTGTAATATTTACAGCTTTGATCTTATCAAATTATATATCCATTGTTGTTATATGTTTTATAGCACCTTAATTTGAAAGGAAGCTTCTAAATACACAATTGGGCATAACATTTTGAACAAAAAAATTCAAGAACCAATTTTTTTAAGTGCAAAAAGAGAACAACGGCGTGAAAAATAGCATTAAAAAAAGGTCTATTCCAAAAAAAAAAAAGAAAGAGACTGCCCTTACACTTAAACAAGATTAAGTTTGATTGCCTTGTGGACTTCATTAAGTGGTGCTATTCTACATACCTTGCACATTTCTTTTCTTCTTATTCCTTTTGAGTTCTACCTTTCTTTTAAATAGCTTTTCTTGCTTGTCTTTTAAATTCCTTTGAGTTTTGTCTAGAGTTTTATCCTTTCTTCAACTTCTGAGTGCTTACTCTTGAGAGGACCGCTACTTTTGTAAGATTTTTTGATAATTGAAACGCGAGAGGGTTTAGTTAAGAACTTGCAAAGAGAACTTGAGTGGTAAAAGGCAAGAGCGTTTTCATTAAACAAAAGCCTAATTGTGTGAAACACAAGTGGAATCAATCTAAGAGTGTATACACGTGGGAAGAGTGGTAAGGGCCTTTAAATCTTGAATTATTCTTATTACTTGTGCAAAGATGAGTGAAGGAAGTACACCCCCATCCCCTAGAACCGCAAACCTTATGCAAGCCTTAGTTAAAGAACTTGAGAAGTTTAGGGTGGAAATTAATACAAGGCTCGATAATGAAAGGTGGAGAGACTCTCAACATGAAGTCTCGTATGAGGATGAAGATACCTATGATTCGGGTAGGGAAAAGAGGACTAGGAAGAACCATGATAGGAGAAGGAGGCATGGGATGAGTGAAAGGAGTTATGAAAGGAGGAATATGAGACATAGGAGTGATGAAAGGGGAGAAGACATAGGAGTAGTAAAGACCCAAATACCTTCTTTCCAAGGAAAAAATGACCCCGAAGCCTACTTAGAATGGGAAACCAAGGTAGAACAAATCTTTTCCTATCACCATTACAATGAAGAAAGGAATGTGAAGGTGGCTGCCCTTGAATATTCCAACTATGCCCTAATTTGGTGGAACCAAGTACAAAAAGAGAGGGAAAGAAATAGGGAGTACCCCGTAGATACTTGGGAGGAGATGAAAAGTTTGATGAGGAGGAGGTTCGTCCCTTCATGGTACCATAGGGAATTACACAATAAACTCCAAATACTTACCCAAGGAAGTAGAAGTGTGGATGAGTACTACAAAGAGATGGAGGTGGCCATGATAAGGGCCAATGTTATTGAAGATAGGGAGGCTACCATGTCACGTTTCCTTCATGGTTTAAATCGTGAGATATGAGACATTGTGGAGTTGCACAACTATGAAGAGCTTGATGAGTTAGTCCACCAATCCATAAAGGTGGAACAACAACTCAAAAGAAATGGTGCATGGAAGAAGCCTTCTAACCTCAAACCTTCCACCTGGAAGGACAAGCAACCAAAGGAAGACTCCTTTACACAACCTAAGGGAGGTATGATTTCTAAAAACTCTAGTGCTTTTCCTTCCACTAATGCTTCTTCCTCTTCTTCTTCTAAAAGTAGGAACATCAAGTGCTTCAAATGCTTGGGGAATGGACACATAGCCTCTCAATGCCCAAACAAAAGGGCAATGGTGATAAAAGAGGGACACCTCTCTAGTGATTCAAGTCCAAATTCCCCTCCCTCAAGTGAAGGAGAAGAAGACTGTGAGACCTATGCTCATGATGGTGACTTGCTAATGATAAGGAGACTTTTGGGTAGCCAAGTTGTGGCACGGGGCCAAGACTAAAGGGAAAACATCTTCCACACAAGATGTACCATCCAAGGCAAAGTGTGCTCATTAATCATTGATGGGGGAAGTTGCACTAATGTGGCAAGCACTCGCTTGGTAAGAAAACTTGACTTAAAACTACTCCTCACCCCCGACTATACAAGCTTCAATGGCTAAGTGAGAATGGTAAGTTGATAGTAAATCAACAAGTGTTGGTAAGTTTGTCAATTGGTGAGTATAATGATAATGTTTTGTGTGATGTTGTTCCCATGGAGGTTGGCCATATTTTGCTTGGAAGGCCTTGGCAATTTGATAAACATGTTATTCATGATGGTTTCACTAACAAGTACTCATTTGTTCATAATTATTTGAAGGTGACACTTGTACCCCTTACTCCCAAACAGGTTTGTGAAGACCAAGTGGCCTTGAAGCTAAGAAGGGAGCAAGAGAAGGACTTAAAAGTAAAATCAAAGGGGGAAGCAAAGAATAGGGACCAAGAACTTGTAAATGAGAAAAAAATTGAAAGTTTAATTGCTAGGGAGAGTGAGATTAAGAGGGCTTGCTTTGCAAAGCAAGAGATGTACATTTGTGTATACAAGGACTTGTACTTAAATTGTAATTCTAACCATCTACTTAGTGAAGTTGATTCTCTTTTGCAGGACTTTGAAGATGTATTTCTAAAGAGTGTCCCTCCCGGACTACCACCCTTGAAGGGGATTGAACATCAAATGGACTTCATCCCGGTAGCCTCTTTGCCTAATAGGCCTGCTTATAGGACAAATCTTGAGGAAACTAAGGAACTTCATAAACAAGTGGAGGATTTGATGCAAAAATGATGGGTTTGCCCCTCTCAAAAAAAAAAGGAAAAGACTCAATTTTTGTGGTGAATAATACCTTATCGACCTTGCTGCAATCAATCATCAAGAGGAACATCAAAACCTGGGAAGAATGCTTACCTCTTGTTGAATTTATTAATAATAGAATTATGCATCCGACTACTAGCTTTTCTCCTTTTGAGATTGTATATGGTTTTAATCCCCTCACACCCCTTGATTTACTACCTCTACGTAATGTCTCTTCTTTAATGCATAGGGATGGACAAACAAAAGTTGAATTTGTGAGGAAGCTCCATGAACAAGTTAAGACTCAAATTGAAAGAAAGATGGAGCAGTATGCCAGGCAAGCAAATAAGGGAAGGAGGCAAGTTGTCTTTGATCCAGGAGATTGGGTGTGGGTGCACATGAGAAAAGAATGGTTTCCTTTGCAAACAAAATCTAAGTTCTTACCTAGAGGAGATGGACCTTTCCAAATCTTAAAAAAAATCAATGACAATGCTTACAAAGTTGACCAACCAGGTGATGAAGGATCAAATTCGAGGACAAATTCTTTCAAAGGGGGAGGGCATGATGGAGGCCAAGGAAGCTCAAGTGGAAGCCCAACGGGCCCAAGGCCCAAAGATGCACTATGAGGACTTAGAGGCCCGATGACAAGGTCAAGAGCTAAGAAGACTAAGAAAGATTTGGATAAAGAAGTCAATCACTTTTTCTCACTCAAGCCCATTCCAGAAGAAGAAACACTCAAGATGGTCCAAATGAACCAAGTTGATGAAGGGCCCAATGTGGGGACATGATTTCTTCTTAGTAATTTTATTTAATTATGTATTTGAACCTTTTAATCTTTTTAGTTTTGTTTCTTATTTTTCTTTTTGGGATATTTTGTAATAAGGGCCTATTGTTTGGGCTTAACTAAGTGCATAGCATAGCTAGGAATAGAAGCTGCCTTCTAATTGGGCTTGGGCCACTTTTGTGCTAGGATTAGGGTTAAAAATGTGCTGCCTCCTTTTAGCTAGACCAAGCTGCCAACTCAATCCCTATAAATAGGCTTGTATTTGTTGCATTTGTCACTTTGAATTTCAGAATACAATCACACTCCTTTGTGAGTTTTTGAGAGCTTAGTTCTCTTGGGGTTCTTGGGTGAACCAGCTTGATTCTTATCAAAGGTTTCCTTACCTTTGTGGCGAATCTTCGCTTGACTTATTACTCCCCAAGAGTGTGGCGTCTTCTTTCTTCCATCCCTTGTCTTCTTCCACTTTCTTTTTACTGTTCACGATACTATTCACTCTACTGTTCACGTCACCATCCACTGTACTGTTGACGCTACTGTTCACGTACAGTGTACCGTTACTGTTCACATATTGTTCTTCTTTATCTTTAATTCTTTTAAACAAGAAATCAACTCAAGGATGATCTGTAAAAACAATATGCATCCAACTTGGATCATATCAGTTAGCAAATTGAACTAAGACATAAGCTTTAGTTTTAACTTTTACACCAGCAAATATTGTGGGCTTTCACATAAATGCCAACTAGTTAGTTACTAGTGCAAGCATTGCTTAGTGTTTCAATCCTATAGATTATCATACATAATGAAATATTAGCTCCTAATTTGACAAAATGGAATCACTTCATCGTATTTTTTAAGCAAATCTATTTCATGACATGACTTAAAAATTAAAGACATCAAAGGATTCAGCATACAAAACTCACATATCTCAATAACATCCACCTGTCTCAAGTTATGTTTGTTACATAATAATACCATTAACATCATCACTCCAAAAAGTCATTAGCATTAATCATGAGGCTTAAGAAATATGAGATTAACAATAACATCATGCATGAAATTTTTCAGCAATTGATATTGAAAGGTCCAAGTAGCCATCTTTTGTTACTTTACTTTGAAATAAGCTACTTTACTTTCTATTGTAATGAGACAACATGAGGAAGAAAGCACGAAGAGGCAGAGAGAGTTGAAAGAAAATGATACAGGGATAACTCTTCCTCATAGCAAGCAAGTTTTCATCTTCAAAAAAATGTAAGTTGGTTTATAAATACACGGGATTCCTTAATAAGTTAATATTTTACATTTTATTGATTATCATTCAAAATGAAATAGCAACTCCTAATGGAGTCAGCATTATGGCTTATCTGTGTAATTTTCACCAATCTCTTCTAATCCCTTAATTTATTGCAATCTAATGAGTTGCCTCTATGCTCCATGAAGATCTATAGTGAGCTTAGCATGTCAACCTAATCAAATGAAAAATATAAGAACGTAATCTATATCTATATAAAAGCCAGTCGATATGGCTACAGCTACAGCTATCGGCAGTTGAGAAATTCATTTCTCGCCCACTATTTTTTCTTTCTTTTTTCTAAATTTCCTATACGCTGGGATTACAACCACTGCTTCGCCACATTGCCGCTTGGACACATCGCTCCTTTGACCACAACCATCGCTCGACTATACCACGCTTAAACCACAACCATCGCTCGGCCATACCACGCTCAGACCACAACCATTGCTCGGCCATATAAAAGCCAGCTGATATGGTTATAGTTGTCAACAGCTGAGAAATTCATTTCCCGCATTGCATTTTTCTTTTTTTCCTTTTTTCTTGTTTTTGAATTTCCTATACGATGGAACCACAACCACCGCTCAGACACACCACTTCGCTGACCATAACCATCGGTCAGCCATAAAAATGCCAGTCGATACGGTTGCAGCTGAGAAATTCATTTCTCGCCCACAGTTTTTTTTCTTTTTTCTTTTTTCTTTTTGAATTTCCTATACGTTGGGATTATAACCACCTGCTCGACCAAACCACACTCAGCCACACCATGCTTGAAACACTCCGCTGCTTGGACATGCCACTCCTCTGACCACAATTATCACTCCGACCACAACTACCTCTCTGAAGGACTACATCAGATGCTAATAAGATCATTGCTTGGCACACCATTGCTTGGACAACACCATCATTCGGAGACCACAACCATCTCGGGGAACACAACCACTTATCTTGGACCACAACGACTGTTCGACACACCACCGCAGATGGACAATATGGCTATAGCTATCAGTAATTGAGAAATTCATTTCCCACATTGCTTTTTTTTTCTTGAAATTTTCTATACGCTTAGACCACAACCACTACTTGACCATATCAACTGTGGAACCAAGACACGAGTCCCCATGTATATATTTTTGTCTGGATTTTGGTGTTTTCCATCTTCTTAGATCAAAGACAACCTATGAAGCTCGAATTGACGTGCTTTGATGCACAACAAGCAATAGCACAAACCATGCCATCATTCATCCGCAGAAATGAGGCTCTTGCCTTTGTTGGAAATTTAATTAAACTTGATAGGTGCACTTAATCATTTATCTATGCATATACTTAGTTAATAGGTGCATTAAATGTTTTGAGGTTTGGTTCATTGTAATGGTTGTGAAGGGGTATAATGTCTGCCTATAAATAGTCTTGTATTTGTGTAATTCAAGTCAAGCCAAGCAAATCAAATACAAGTGAACTTTTTATTAGAGTGTTGAGTGATTCCATTCTCTACTATCTCCTTCAGCCTTTTCCCATTTGAAAAGCCAACAAAAGTATATGACCTAATATCCCGCAACATTGACTTGAATATGAACAATTTGTTCAAAGTAAAATCCTATTTCATGTTGGTTGCATGTAGAAGGAAGAAAATGTTCCCCGCAACCACCACCAAATCGTATGCCAGTATGCTAAACGCTGTCAAAATGGATAAAACAAAGCACATGACTTCTCTCACTTCTTGAATAAAGCAAAGCTCCTTACTCATTTATTGACTTTTTAAATCAGATGGGTCTCAAATTATTACTTCTTTGTCCAACCATTCATACCCAATGACAGGAACTGGTGGCATACGAGGTAATAAACGAATTTGACCTTCTTTGTTCCCGTAGAAATGGTTCGATTTTTGGTTGTTCCAATACATTTCAACTGAATCTAGGTATTCCAAATTCTTGTTTGATCAAGCTACCTTGAAGACTCTCTTCACTTTATTGAAAACGTTATCCTTTATGTTTTTTGGCCTTTCATGGACGTAGCTCTTTGCAGCCCAAGAAGAATAACATATAAGTTGCACCAACAATGCAGACCTGTAAGTCTTCTTCGTAGGATTATCATTAACCAAATTGAAAATTGTGATAAATCCAACAAACCAAGTGGTGCACCTCTATGGTACTCACTTAGAGGCTTTCCCATACAGATGTTACTCACTAGTAGCCCTTGGGTATAGGGGATCTCCCTAAGAAGGGATGATTGTAACATCCCTAATTTTCAATTTCAAAATTATATTCAGATTACATTAGATTGTGTGTACCCCTATGAGAAATCGGAGTGAAAGACCGGGTTAGAAGAAATTATAATAATATTTTAAGGATTTCGACCAGACCAGAAGACTCAAGGGAACAAAAGGAAGAAAATACGAAATTTTGAATTTTTACAGTTTTGGCCCGCCGTAGGAGCATTTTGGTAAAAGGCCATATCCAGTGGCAAATTATTAAAAATATTAGTAAGGGAGGACATTTTAGGAATCATTATGAAATTAAGGACATTCTAGTCTCTTTCACACCTTAATGGCCTTTTTTAGAATATCGCTTAGTTAAGGGACAAGTTGGGAAATGGTTGGGGTCAAATTGTCAACAAAATTTCTCTTCCCCCCTCCTTTTATGATATTTCGTGCACCTTGGAGAGAGAAAGGAAGAGCTTCATCTTCATGCTCCCAAAACACCCACTTCTCCATCTCCATTCACTTAGCTTCCATCATAAAGATTACTCCCATCACCTTCCTCTACACTTCTATGGTTTCAAAGTCTTGAAACCTTCATTTTCCTCCCCAAACCCGAAAATACCCATTGCCTAGGGTTGGTTGGATGGCTTGGGTCCTTTTGAGAAGAAGTGTTGAGGGGGTGTCTCTTGAGTCTACTACCAAATTTTGAGAGCACTTGGAGCACGAAAATCTGGGAGCAAGGCTGCATTTTTGGGGGCTGATTGTGCTTGTTGGAGGCTCCAAAGGTGGTGGTTTAGTGCTCTAAATTACCTTAGGTAAGTGTGGGTTGCTTGTAACTTTGGTATAGTGAAGGTTAGAGTTTTGAGGGTTAATGGGGGAAATCCTAAGTTTAGGGTTGCTTAAGGGCCAACAACGTTTTAAGTTTGGGGTGGGTATTCAAGGACTTTTCCTTGCCTTTTCCTAAAAAAACAAAAGAGAAAAGAAAGAAAGAAAGAAAAAAAAACGAAGAAAAAAAAGAAATTTTAAAAATATTGCAAAGAAAAAGAAAAATATATAATTGTACCTATGTGTAAATATTTCCTTTAGTTTCTTGTATCATTTGTTTTGAACAAGTGTTTTTAGGGAATTTTGTATTGAACAATTTCAAGGGGGGATTATGTATGTCATGAAATAGCTTATGTCTAATTCCAAGTACAAAAAGCCTCTTATCCAAATGATTTCCAACACTTACCTAAGCCCCATTGCAACCCAAAAAGATCTCTTTTAGCGTGTGAGATGCATTGCATTGTATTTACTTCTCTAGAACTTTGTCAAGCTTATGGTAGGGTGTTTCATGTGATGTGAATTGAGTGTAAATAGAACCCCTAAAACACTTGTGTGTGAGTGAAACACTTATCCTGGAGAGGAGTAGTGAGGATTGATATGTTGCTCTCAGTGGATCATTGGTTTTGGTTACCTTTAGTTGTGATGATTGGGAAGCGTGAATGCAAAAGAGTAGGTAAATTGATTGTCCAATGATTTTTGCAATTCTTGTGGATTGTTCAATTTTGTGATTTTGTTTGAAAATTGGATTGAAAAAAATGGATCCAATATTTGTTTTCTCCTCAACCCTTGTTTGAAATTGATTGTGTGCTTGAGGGCAAGCAAAATTCTAAGTTTGGGGTTGTGTTAAATTGTTAGCACATATAGATTGTTAGTGTCAATTTAGTTTTAGAATTAAAGAATTTAGGTAGAATTTATATAAGTTCTAATTGTTTAAATAGTACTTTAGGTTCTTTTGTTCATTGGCTAATGGAAATTAAAGTTTTGTTGAAACATACTTGGATTTGACTTAGAAGAAAGAGAAAAGAGAACCTTATTGAAACTCTTATGTAATTTGATTCTCATACATCAATGCAAGTTTATTTCATGTAATTTGAGCTCTCATCTCTACACTTAATGTTTTTCAATACTTGATCACTATTGAATTGACTTTAGGTTTTTCATCTCAATTGGAAAATTGGATGTATGAACTTGAACTGAGATTGTTTGCCATAATCATGATGAGTATAGGAATATAACGTTATGATTATGTGTTCTTATGAATCATAGCTCTTTATGCTTAATCTAATCATAATTCACCTAAAGGATTAGGGGTTGTGGTTGGATTAAAGGAATTATGAGTCAAGGGATTGAACTTAATCTAATCTAGTTGATTCAAACTTCAAATTACATGTGATTACTTGTGTTGATGGTGAATCAATAGCATAAGTGGGTAGATAAGGGGATTCGAACCCTAGTTGCTTTTTGACAAGAGGTTGTCGAGACCTATTGATCAATCAATTTGAGACACTTATGTTAGCTTTGTATTAGGCATTATTAGATGTTTATTGTGCCCAATATTAGTACTTTAGATGAGTTTAATGTTGTTGGGCTTCATTGGGCTTTAATGCAAATATTGAATAATTTTCGGATTTTGATGCATTTTGACCTTTCTTCCTTGGTTAGGTCATAACTTGGGACTCGGTGATCCAATTGAGGTGATCTTGGTGTCTTTGGAAAGCTAAGACAATGCTCTACAAGTTTCATGAAGAACTCAAGAGCTGGATCGGAATGCTAAGGGTCCAAAATTTCCCTGCAATGCAGAGTGGGTTTGCTGTCACGGAACCATCTGGGCAGTATGCACATATTGGACTATATAGTGGGTTATAGGCCTCCTCTTGAGCTGAAACTTGGTCACTTGAAAGATAAGACCCATATCTCCAACTTCAATGAAGACCATTTTGTCAATAGATGTCGTTTTAGGCATGCTTCAGAAGCTACAAGTTGGTCTGAATTTGGAAACACGTTCTTCCAACCTAACTTGAGGTAGGTGAAGTGTTTTTGGCATTTCTGGAGTTCTAAAAGTCCAAATGACATGATTCAAATTGGAGATTTTCAAGGAGACAACTGGCTACAACTTTGATGAGACATCCAAGCCAAAATACACCGTCTAGGTGATGAATTTGAAGCCAGAAGTCGGATAAGAGTTGTTGACTAAAAGCCACCAACCATACACCAACCCACCTACCATGCACCAACCCACCAACCATGCATCAAGCTTCCATTTTTGACAAATTTCAGATTCTTATAGCTTGTATTCAGATTATGTACATGTACAAATTGGCTTCTAGGATTAGTATAAATAGACCCAACCTCTTTGTATTAGAGGCATTCAATTTAGAAGTAAGTTTCAAGAAAGTTTAAGTATTTGTGAGAGTTTTCTTTCTCTTCTTCTTCATTCTCTTTGCAATTTCGTTTTTGTTCTTTAAATTCTGAGTTCTTCCTTCCCATCCATGGAAGGCTAGGCTCTCATAATCAATCCAAGGGATTAGCCATCTTGTTGTTTAATTTGGAGATCTTGGTTTACTTGTTCATATTGCTTAATTGTTATTCAAGTTTCTCTTCTTCCTCTTTTGATTTTTATCTAGATTAAATTGCTTAATTTGATTTAGATGTTGATGTGGTAATAGCTTTATTATCATGTATTCAAAGAGGATCATAAAGATTAAACAATGTATTAAAGCTTTTTGATAGATTGTTTAGCTTGGTTAAATTCTAGATCTTAAGTTAATCTATGTTGGATGGTGCTTACTTTATCTAACCTTGGTTAATCAAATCCTAGATGCTTATCTAGTAAAGAATTCTTGGATCATGTTAAGGCTTCTTGATGTGATCTAAGGCCAAGAACTTGGTTAGCAATTAAGTGAATTCCTTGTGATCAATGATGAGTTAAACTCAAGATCGGTAAATTTCCTTGGATTGGTTGCTTCTTTATATTTGTTTACAACTTTGAATCTCCTACTTTTATTAATCTTGTTAATCAACAACAAAACCCCCCCTTTTCTAAGTATCTTGATCTAATTAAATCTTTGTTTTTGGATCCTTGAGAGACGATTCGGTTCATTCTCTATACTACAAATTAGTTTGTGAACCGGTTATTTTATTTGATAGGTCTCGACATCCTCTTGTCAAATTTGGCGCCGTTGCCGGGGATCCAAGGCAACTATTTGATCATTTCAAGATCCCATCTAACTCTAACAAATGTGTTTGTTTTGTTTTTGAAGCTTTTTCAAGTGGGATTCGGCTGAAATTGGATAAAGGGCGTTGTGTCAAGAATTTTGGTTCGGGCATCTCAGATTGATTTGAATTTTGGTACACAAATGGAAAATATTATTCTGAGAAAGGCTCACTATATATAGTGAGGTCACCCTTATTTTTGCCAAATTCCATCGTTTAGACCACTTTTTCAATTTTTTAAGATTTTTTATTATTTTGTTGGATAGCATTTTTGTGTAGATTTTATCCTGTGGTGGTTCCATAATTTTTAAAATTCATTTGATACTGTTTTTATTTTTGTTTAATTTTTTGGAGTATTTGTTTTTGAAATTTTTAGTGTTTTAGTTGTTATTGCTTTTCTAATACCTTCTTATGAACTGCATGCTGTATGACTAGATCTGATCCACGATACCTTGCATTCATTTGATCCTGAAATTGATAGAACATTTCATACACTTCATAGAATTCATAGGATTTGGTAGTAGCATTCATAGAGCTAATAGAATTACTTACGGAATTGGGCTTGAACTTGACATTGCACCTAATCTTGTTGACTCTTTTAATCCTGTTGAGTGCATACATTAGTACTACGTATGCGATCGAGTCTTGTTGATTTTACTATGGTGACTATAACAATAGGACCCTTAAGGAATTGGACTGATGTGAATTATCAACCTTTGTGCATTCAATATCCTGAACTTAATGTTGATTTTGAGTTGAAATCTGGATTGATACACTTGCTGCCCAAGTTTCATGGTCTTGCAGGTGAAGATCCACATAAGCATTTGAACGAGTTCCATGTTGTCTGTTCCACCATGAAACCTCATGGAATAGTGAAGATCACATCAAGCTAAGGGCCTTTCCTTTCTCTTTGGATGGTCTTTGCTAAGGATTGGTTGTATTACTTACAACCTGCCGCCATCACTTCTTGGAATGACATGAAAAGATTATTTCTCGGAAAAGTTCTTTCCTGCATCAAGAAGCTGCTGCAATAAGGAAAGATATTTGTGGCATAAGGCAAATCAGTGGTGAAACTCTCCATGAGTATTGGGAGAGATTCAAGAAATTATGCTCAAGCTGCCCACACCATTAAATTAGTGATCAACTGCTGATCCAATACTTCTATGAAGGATTGATGCCAATGGAAAGGAGTATGATTGATGCTGCAAGTGGTGGAGCATTGGTAGATAAAACTCCATTTCTTTGCCGAACTTAATTGCAAACATGGCGACAAATTCTCGGCAATTTGGTACTCGAATGGTGTCTTTGCAACTGCAGAATAGTCAATGAAGTTAATACCTCTTCACATCTTTGATCAACAAAGGGTGGAACATAGATTGGATGAGCTCACTTCTTTGGTTAGACAAATGGCAATAGGACAACATGAACCACGTGTGCAAACCCCTGCAAGAGTTTGTAGCATATGTTCTAGTTCCTCTCATCCTACTGATTCATGCCCCACATTGCAAGATGATTACGAGTTTCAAGACCAATCGTAGGCTGCACTGGTATATTTCTGGGAAGCCACAATTCCATCGACAACAACAACGTAAATATGATCCATTCTCCAACACTTACAACCCTGGCTGGAGGGACCATCCCAATACGAGATATGGGAATGCATCAAATCGTGACCACAAAACCGATATAGACCACCATTCCCAGTGACAAGCAAGGACAAATCGGTTTCGACCACATGTTGGACCAAGTAGACCACCATTCCAAAGACAAGGTCCTGTAGCCACAAAATCTGAGCCCTCATTGGAGGATTTGGTGAAACAGCTTGGCCACCAATAACATCCGGTTTTAACAGAGAACTGAAACCACCATTCGAACTTGGAGACTCAAATTGGTCAACTTGCCACATCAATTCATGAATTAAAGTCACGGGGTTACGGCCAATTACCCTCTCAAACCACTCCAAATCCTAGAGGCAATGTTAGTGCTATAGCTTTACGCGATGGTAAGCAAATCAATGGACCAAAGGCCAGATACTTCCAGATTCTACCCTTGGCCCGGAAGAAACAAGATTCTACGGCAACTTCAAGTTACTGCGGCCTAATTCGAATCTTTGTAGCAGATTCAAAGACAAATGATCCTACAACGACCAAGCGAGAAAATTGGATCAAATCAGCGATTGTGAAGAAAATTGATGCAATGAGAAAAGTGAGCATCCAAAAGTCAGTTCCAACATTCCTCTTCCTTTTCCCAACCGAATGATACAGTAGGCATATGGTTGAAAGCAGGACTTGGATAAGGAAATTATGGAGACTTTTCGAAGGTTGAGGTGAATATACCTCTCTTGGAGGCAATTAAACAAATCCCCAAGTATGCCAAGTTCTTGAAAGAGATGTGCACCCATAAGAGGAAGCTAAAGGGCGAAAAAGTGAGTATGGGGAGAAATGTCTCTGCTTTGATTCAGCCCAACCGCCTCCCAAATGCAAGGATCCGTGCACTTTTACCATCCCTTGCACCATAGGGCACCAACAGTTCACTCATGCCTTGCTAGACTTGGGAGCCTCCATCAATGTAATGCCAAAGTCGGTTTACACTTCCTTGCATATGGGAGAGCTAAAGCCTACCGGCATTGTCATTCGAGTTAGCAAACCAGAACCTTTGCACAACCTGTAGGAGTGTTGGAGGGCGTTACGGTTCGGGTACATAATTTAATATTCCCGGTGATTTTTATGTGTTGAATATGGAAGATGAATCGCCTCTTCCCCACCCCATTGATCTTAGGTAGGCCATTTTTGAAAAGCGCTAAAACTAAGATTGATGTGCATCTTTAGTACCCTTTCCATGGAATTTGGTGATGATATCATTCGAGTTTAACATTTTTGATGCCATGAAATACCCTTTAGAGGATCATTCTGCTTTTTCATTTTGATGTCATTGATTTCTTGGTTGATGATATGCATCTTTGATATGTTGGCGGTGTTTCTGAAATTGTAGGATACACCGATAGCATAGCTTGTGATACTTGTTACTGCACCTTCGGACTTTTTGGTTGTAAACCCAATACAATGTGTGCGACTTTGTCTTGAGATTTCTACATACTTATCATGTCTTTGTTGTTAATTCTGTGACATTGATGATTACATTTACATTATTAATGGCAATGATGTTGTTATGAATGATGTTATCATTCATCCTACTGCTAAGTGTGATTCTTTTGATTCCATAGGATATGATGATGTTGTTTTGCAAGATTGTGCACAGCTTGCGGTGTACAGTCTGGCTTCTTTGAGAATTTAGCAGATTTAGTTTCAGTTCCAAAACTAGTACCGTCAGTCCAGCAACCACCCTCCATTGAACTTAAGCCCTTGCCCGAGCATTTGAAGTATGCATTCTTGGAAGAGGATGAGAAGCTCCCGGTGATAATGGCCAAACACCTATCAAATAATAAAATAACTGGTTCACAAACTAATTTGTAGTATAGAGAATGAATCGAATCGTCTCTCAAGGATCCAAAAACAAAAATTTAATTAGATCAAGATAATTAGAAAATGGGGGTTTTGTTGTTGATTAACAAGATTAATAAAAGTAGGAGATTTAAAGTTGTAAACAAATCTAAAGATACAACCAATCCAAGGAAATTTACCGATCTTGAGTTTAACTCATCATTGATCACAAGGAATTCACTTAATTGCTAACCATGTTCTTAGCCTTAGATCACATCAAGAAGCCTTAACATGATCCAAGAATTCTCTACTAGATAAGCATCTAGGATTTGATTAACCAATGTTAGATAAAGTAAGCATGATCCAACATAGATTAACTTAAGATCTAGAATTTAACCAAGCTAAACAATCTATCAAAAAGCTTTACTATATTGTTTAATCTTTGTGATCCTCTTTGAATACATGATAATAAAGCTATTATCACATCAACATCTAAATCAAATTAAGCAATTTAATCTAGATAAAAATCAAAAGAGGAAGAAGAGAAACTTGAATAACAATTAAGCAATATGAACAAGCGAAACAAGATCTCCAAATTAAACATCAAGATGGCTAATCCCTTGGATTGACTATGAGAGCCTAGGCTTCCATGGATGGGAAGGAAGAACTCAAAAATAAAAGAACAAAAACGAAATTGTAAAGAGAGTGGAGAAGAAAAGTCTCACAAATACTCAAACTTTCTTCAAACTTACTTAAAATTGAATGATCATAATACAAAGAGATTGACTCTATTTATACTAATCCTAGAAGCCAATTTGTACATGTACATAATCTGAATACAACCTATAAAAATATGGAAATTGTCAAATATGGAAGCTTGATGCATGGTTGGTGGGTTGGTGCATGGTTGGTGGGTTGGTGTATGGTTGGTGGCTTTTAGTCAACAACTCTTATCCGACTTCTGGCTTGATTTTCATGATTTAGACGGTGCATTTTGGCTTGGAGGTCTCATGAAAGTTGTATCTAGTTGTCTCCTTGAAATTTTGCAATTAGAATCATGCCATTTGGACGTTTAGAACTCTAGATATGCCAAAAACACTGAACCTACCTCAAGTTAGGTTGGCAGAACGTGTTTCCAAATTCAAACCAACTTGTAGCTTCATTATCATGCCTAAAACGACATCTATTGACTAAATGTTCTTCAGTGAAGTTGGAGATATGGGTCTTATCTTTCCAATGGCTAAGTTTCAGCCCAAGAGGAGGCCTATAGCTCACTATGTAGTCCAATATGTGCACACTGCCCAGATTTTCCTGACAGCAAACTCACTCTGCATTGCAGGGATATTTTGGACCCTTAGAATTTCGATTCAGCTCTTGAGTTCTTCATGAAACTTGTAGAGCATTGTCTTAGCTTTCCAAAGACACCAAGATCACCTCAAATGGATCACCGAGTCCCAAGTTATGGCCTATCAAAGGAAGAAATGTCAAAATGCATCAAAATCCGAAAATTATTCAATATTTGCATTAAAGCCCAATGAAACCCTACAACATTAAACTCATCTAAAGTACTAATATTGGGCACAATAAACATCTAATAAAGTCTAATACAAAGCTAACATAAGTGTCTCAAATTGATTGATCACTTTTCTTGATTGATATTTCTTCTCCTTAAAAATCCAAAAAGATTCCTTTATTGGTTGATTGCTTTGTTTTTAATACTTGTGTGTTCTACTTGTTTAAAAATCAATACAATTCAAAGTTACAAAAATCATTCTTTTCAGTCCAAATAGAAATAACCTTTTTGTGTGTTGATAAGAAAATTTCAATCTTCGTGGGACGATACTTAACTCACTACTTTATTACTTATCGCGATTCGGTATACTTGCCGACATTTGCTTCAACGACTGGTCAAAATTCGTCAAATCTAGTTAAAATTTGATTGAACCGACCTACTATTAATTAATTTATTTAAAAACTCAATATTTCATAGATTTTTTTATATATTTTATATTATTGATTGTGGATTATTGCTATAATGTCATATGGTTCGACCAGCCGGTTTAAACGGTTAAACCTAAATTAGAAGTCTCATCGATTCATTGTTTGGTTTGATTTTAACAACATTGCTTTCATCATCGTTGAAAGAGGATTCCATTGTCACTAGCAAGGATTTAAATTGCAGTTGTGGATCAATTGTGATCGTGATGCAGGCTAATACTGGTTGATGCGGTCAACAATTGCATAATGTTCCAATTGCGGCGGCTGCCGTAACCAAGATGTTACGGCCTAGAGTTAAAAACCTTGTCACTAGAGAATCAAAATATATTCACCAAAATAAAAAATAGTATGCAAATAGATAGGAATATGAGCAATGCTCTTACCAATATGTAAAGTAATGCACCCACTGCAAGTGTAAATAAACGACCGGTATTATGCAATAAAAGAGACAAGAATAGCAAAGGGCGGCTGTATAGTTATCTTGAGTGTATGTGAGGGAAACAACTTTCAGTAGATTGGTTTCTCCCATGAACTAGTGAAGAAATCTATCACCACTGACACTGCCCTATATTCCACAAAGCTAAAGCTGAAAATTAAACCTCAAATTCATCAAATAAAAGAAATATTTGAGAGGAGCGAAGTATCAGTCAGCATAATTTGTTCCAAAATAAACTTCAGAATTAGTTTAGCTTAAAATAAAGATTACCCCAAATGAAAAGAATGGAATTGGAGATGACAAAATGATTTGAAACCAATCTGTCAACTTTCTTAAACATAGACTCATCATCTTCAACCTAAGTGGTATACAACGCCTAATTTGTATGACTAAAACTTCATGCACTCGTGATTTGAGAAATAGAATTACACCAACCCTATGGAAACCATGAGAAAATTAAACCATTTATAACATATGAAATCGGGTCCTACTCACATGAACACACTAGATGGATTCTTTGTGCTTTTTTTTTAATTCTATTTCCCCTATTGACCTGCAAGAGTTATTAATTAATCTTTATCACTCTTAATGTCAATGATTTATTATAAAAAAGTTGGCAATGAATTGAAGTTGTTGGTTGTGTTTTATTTTAAGTGTCAATGATCAATTTCTTGATAATTTTAATAAGTCAATGATTTATAATAAAGAATAGACTCGTTGAACATTAATGTGAAAACATGTATAGTAGGACTCGCTATCAAGGACTTACATCGATGTAAATGCTCTCAAGAATATATCAATGATATTAGTTCTGCATTAAAACTCCTTTAGGTAAGCAATAAATATCCCCATAGTAAATAATAGCCATTGGGTGATGGTTGGGTAGCATTTAATGCTTAACTAGCCATTAGAAAATAATTTTTGGTGCGTGTGTAGTCGATTACATATAGCATGGAGTTGACTACCTTGCCATTCTGACTTTTAGAAAAACGAGTTCAAAACAAACAGGTAAAGGAAGATATTTCACATGTAGTCGACTAGGAATGTCTTGTAGTCGACTACAAGAGTTCTCAGATAAGCTTAGAGTAAAAGTAAGGTCAGTGAAAATTTTTACAAAAGAATATGTAGTCGACTACAATACCCAGGTAGTCGACTACATGTCTCCTCAAGACAATTTACTTTTAAAAGAAGAGTAATTTTGCAAAGCGTTGTAGTCGACTACATCAAACCTGTAGTCAACTACCAGCCTAATCGAAATGAAATAATTTTGAGTTTGTAAAAGGAGAGACTTGATTTTTGAACATATGTAGTTGACTACATAACTTGGTAGTCGACTACAGGTTTGTACGAACCAAGGATTTGAAATGTGCACGTTCTGCTGACCAAGGAAACTCTTTCTTTCCAAAAAATTTGTAGTTTTTCATGCCTTGTTGGGTTCTTTAAAAAAGGTTTTGAAACTTTAAAGAACCAACGTTCTTGCAAAGTGATTTATGAGCATATATTCTTACAAAGAGAAACTAAGTCCAAGAAATATTTGTAGAAGTTTAAAAGTAGGATCTTGTGGTCTTTGTACTTGTTCTTTGGTGTGGAAACCTTGTCTGGTTATCATCAAAATTTCATTTGCCACATGTGTTGTTCACAATTAGTTAGATAATTTATAACTTTTTTCCCTTGAATAATTTAAATTGAACCTTTATAATCATAATTTATCTTAATTACTTTTGATTCACCATTATCTATTGAATTTTCCTTAAAAAGTACTTATGTTGAAACCTTAGGAAATAAAAATTTATAGGACTCATATAGCTTATTCGAATATTCTATGAAAACAAGCAATCTAATTATAAGCCATCAAATGGTTTTCTATCATCTAAGAACTTATCATTTTATATTTCCAACTTTAGGGATTTGTTGGTAAAGAAAGAAGAAGAAGATAAGAACATGTATAAAAAAACTAGAAAGTTACTCTTATATCATTTTCATACCCTTGATTGAATGGTTACTAATTATATATAGGATTTAATTTTAATCCACTGTCAGTGTAAAGTTTCTTTACACTGTCATCCAATCATATAATGACATATCATTAAAAGTGTTAGACTTTTGAGGTAGTTGTTATAATAGTTAAACTCTTTTAATGAGTTGACAATACATGATTGGGTGACAGTGTAAAGACACTTTACACTGACAGTGGATCAAAATTAAACTCTTATATATATTGGACCGAGTAGTTTGTTTCTCAATGAGTAAAGGATACTTACTTGGTCCCTATAGTAATACTTAATGAAAGAAAGTTTGAAGAAAATAGTTTTAAGTATATAGGTTGCAAAAGTCGAGAAGAGTCATTAACTAAATATAATACTTTCATTCTTAGTCTAATTTAGCCTTTTACCAACTTTAGAATTTAATAAGTATTAGTAACCTACTTAAACTGAAACTTAAAGATAAGCATAAGTAGTCATACTTCAAACGAAAATGTTTTGGTTAGCTTTACAGTCCTTGAGCACAAAAGAAAGGGCTTACATACATCCTAGCTAAACACACATAAGCATCATTAGTATATACATCAAAAGAGGCAGCCCCACTTATTTACATTATAACCATTCTACTTCATCAATCTTCAGAGGAAGATTGGCTCAAAACTATTAGGGTCAGCTGTAACCCTAATAGCAGTCACCACTCTCACAAAGCCACTATGGATAGAAGAGTCAACCCATTAATAATCTAGGAAAAATGACCGAATAGTACGGCTTGGTAAAGATAATAACCGTTTGGTTCGTTTTGAAAATTAACCAAGTATTCAACTAAATTAACCAATAATTTATATACGGTTAACCACATATCAAGTATCAAAATGAAGAAAAATTATTGGTTAACTGTATGTAAATTATTGGTTAATGGAGTTGAATACTTGGTTAATATTCAAAATGAACCAAACGATCATTATCTTTACTAAGCCGCACTATTCGGTCATTTTTCCAATAATTTTTCTCAATAACTATAGTCATTCAGCTCATCTAAAAAATATCAAAGTATGAAGAGGTGAGAATGAATATTCTCAGTAGAGAAAATACAATGTAATTAAAACACTTGATTAGTCCAGCTTATAAACTACAGAAAACAATTTAAGAAAAAGGAGTTTGAAGGCAATAAACTCATGCAATAATAAGATAAAGCACAAGAATTAAACTCCAAGCAAGTCTCGGTTAGTTTTCTTAATCCATATTGATCTTCAACTCCTTTCTTTTAAGGTGATTTCGTGTTAGTCTTGCAAGTCATAGGGTTTTAAATTCGGAAGCTTCCTCTTGGTTGTTCTTTCATTAATCCTAGCTCATAATGGCTTGCAAGTATCCATCCATAGTTAGGGTTGCTTTTGAGAGGAACTTCGGCTCTCCACTTTCCTATAGCTATGGATCTCTCTAACTTCAGCATTCTCAAGTCACAGTCCTTGTCTTGGCCGAAAGTCATAGTCCATGGTTCTTGAGGGTTCTTGGTTAGTTTTAATTAGAATTTCTTCATCAAGGCTTATATGATCATTTAAATTTATCCACTGATTTTTGTATCTTAAACTGAGACATGCTCACAATCAAGAAAAAGCTTAATTAAAGCTAAGACAACAAAAAATTCTATCATGCATAATTGAATCAAAATAAAATTTGTGACACACTTATAGCCTCACGGCTATAACTAAGTAATAAAAACAGAATTTTCCTCATTATTCCATCTAATCAAAACAGAACATCCATAGTCATAATAGGCAACCGAATTTAACCCAAATACAACTAAACATATTAAGAGCTTATGGTTATAACAACCAATTTCCTCATTCTCAATTTCTAAAGAAAATAAAACCAAAATATACATTTAAAGCATCACCCAAGTAACACATTTTCCTTTTATTCAAGCCTTCAAGTCCTCGGTTGGGAAATAGGAACCGAACTCAGCATACCTATACTTGCTACACAAAATCTGTCTTAGAAATAAACATTTTCTAACGTAAGTGACTATTCAAGTTTCGGTTGGAGTGGGTAAAGACCGAACCCAGTACCCATGTGTTTAGCACATGATTTGTTCTAGAAAATTTGAAGAATATAGTCCAGTACAGGCAACCATTCAAGTCATCGGTTGGGAAGAAATGATAACAGAATTCAACATTCATAATTTAAAATAGAACTTTAGCATGCAAAGCCACAGGAACCCATGGTCAAAGACAAAATTCTCTACATGCAAGTTCCTAGCCTCGTGGTTGGAGTGAAGTAAGAACCATATTTCACACGTGCAGCGAGTTTAACTCACAAAAGGAAAAGGAAGAAGGAGAACAAAATCATAGCTTCAGGGGAAAGAAATTCAAGATGAAAGAAGAAACAGAAGTTCAACAGATTTCCTCTACCTTGGCTTCTTCTTCTTCTTCTGACTTTCTCTTCTCCCTCCTCGTTTCTTCCTTCTCGTTCTCCTCTCTTTGCTTTCCCTCTTCTTCTCTTCTCAACCCGCTGCTCTCTCTCTCTCGGTTATGGAATGAGAGAGTGGGGGAAAGGGTTAGATATAGGTTGGGGCAGAGGGTTACCGTAGCCCTTAGGTTAGGTTTAGGCTGGGTTAATTATACTAGAGTTAAGTAAGTGTAAAAGGATTACTCTGATACTCATATTTTTTTTCAGGGTATCGGTACCCAGGGTGAGTTGTCAAGCATTTATTTATATTTAATAGACTTTCAAACATTTATTGTGAAACCAACAGTTAATAAATGATTGACAACTTACCTTGGTACTAAACCCATCTAAGGACTATAGCAACTCCTCTCCTTAGTAATTTTTTTTTTTTAATCATCAAGGTGGTTGGATTTAGGTATTTTATACTATTGTTATTTAATTTAGTATTAAATAATCCTTCTTTAATTATTTCTTGCTTAGGTCATCCTCCACTATTTATGTTTCTATCCAATAATGCATGAGGAGAGTGATCTGCTCATGATTACTCTTAATTTTTGTTACATGCATGAGCTCTCATTGGTTACTTGTGATTTTCTTTTTGTTTTGTTATATTTGTAGAATCATCTATTAACCTTTTTATTTGCTTGTAGCCGTGACCCTTGAGTCATTCTAGGGCTTCGTTTACTAGGTTCCTTCATTATTTTTCCTTTATTCTTCACGTGTTCTAAGGGGAATATTAAATAAAAATTTTCCTTCTTTTAATTGGTACATAAATCTAAAGTTACATTATTTCCTGTATAAGTATTTTATGTGTTTATTTATTAGTATATTCGTACATAGCAAATAACATTAATAATGGTATGCGACAATTCCTTTCCATAACTCTAGATTACTATTTATTTCCTCTCCCCACTCTTCCACTAAAACTATGTTGAGGAAATTAAACCATTTATAACATTTGAAATTGTGTCCTGCTCACATGCATGCACGAACACATGCATTAGCTGGATTCTTTCCGTTTTATTTTATTCTGGTTCCCCCTATTGACCTGTAAGAGTTATTAATTAATCATTATCACTCTTAATGTTCAATGATTTATTATAAAAAAATTTGGCCACGAAATTTAACTACAAATGGTAGGTACCGTCTTTTAATTTGTGGTATCGGTACCATGATTAGCAGTCAAATTTTTAATATTATTTTATTATATTTAATAACCACTAAGTATTTATTATATTTAAAATTTTTTTTAAGAATATCGATACATAAAAAAAAAATCAAGATATCTTAACAACATCCCAAATAACAGAGTAAATTTAAATTACGATAACCACTTCCCAATGTAAAATAAATAATGAAGAAATAACAAAAAAATTGAAGTTTTTGATCATGCTTCATTTTAAGTGTCAATGATCAATTTCTTGATAATTTTAATAAGTCAATATATCCATAAAGAATAGACTCGATGAACATTAGTGTGAAAATGTATAGTAGAAAAGTGGTATTTTTGCACAACGATTTGATTGTGTTAATGCTAGGTCGTTACCCTTAAGTAACGCGCTGTATGGCTTGAGTACAGTGTCGAAACAAGAGCCGCTGCATTGGCGCCCGGATGTAGTGATAAATAAGCAAGGATTCTCACATTTTCATGGACGAATGTGGGTAAAGAAGCTAGTTCATGAGAGTAAGATTCGCTTTGGTACTTGGAATATAGGCACACTTACAGGCAAGTTTATGGAAATAGTTGACACTATGGTTAGGAGGAGGATTAATTTTATGTGCCTTCAAGAAACTAAGTGGGTTGGAGAAAAGGCAAGGGAATTAGATACTTTGGGTTTTAAACTCTGGTACACTGGCAAAGTTAGAGCAAGGAGCAGAGTAGGCATTATTGTGGATAAGAATTGGAAAAATAATGTGGTGGATGTTAGAAGGGTTGGAGATACGATCATAGCTTTAAAATTTGTAGTTGGGCAAGACACTTGTAATGTCATTAGTGCATACACTACAACAAATAAGGGAATTGGCGGCGGTTGCTAAAGTATATTGGCGGCGGCTTAAACCGCCACTAAAATACTTTCGCGGCGGTTAAGGAACCGCCGCAGGTACTACTGCCGCGAGATACTTTCGCGGCGGTTTTTGAAAACCGCTGGAATAACCGCCGTTACAAATTAATGCGGCGGTTTCTGCGGCGGTTATAACCGCCAGGAAAATATTGGAAAAAATCTTGATTTTAACTTTCGCGGCGGTTTTATAACCGCCGCCGCGAAAATGCTGTATTTAGATTTAGCGGCGGTTTTATAACCGCCGCCATTGTTTATGATGCAATTTACCCTAAAAAATGATGGCGGTCTAAAAACCGCCGCTACATTAAATTCCATAAATAATTTTCTATTTGTTAGTATTTTTTATGTTTGCCAGATTTAACTTATTTTTGCAATTTTCTCATTTTACAACAGATTTCAAATTCCATTCCTGTGTCCATTTAAACAAGCAAAACAGTCCAAACATTGAATATTAACATAAAAGTAAGAATCCCAAAACATCAAATTCATTCATTGTTTTAAATAAAACAACATAAAAAGAAGTTATCTTAACATAAATTCATAGCGATAATGCATAACACGTAATGAAAGTTTAATTAGTATATTGTTAAAAAGGGCTAAGTAACAAATCCTATAACTAAAGAACTAAGATGGAGGAGGTGATGGAAGGTCATGGCTTTGGGGTTCATGACTAGCCGCGGAAGAGCGTCGAGCTTCTGCTGGAGAGCCTAAGTCTGTAGCCTGAAATTAAATACCAATAAAAAAATGTTACAAATTACAAATGGTTTAAACTAACACTCAAAACCACCACGTCCTAAACATTATAACTTTAGTCCAAAATAGAAACTTATATAACTAATTAAGAGTTTCACAATCAAAGTAGCCAAAATATGAATTTACCTGATTGACTCTAGAGTTGGGAAAATCAGGCGGCAAATGACCGATAATGTTTTGCAAAAGATAAGTCATTTGTTCCTCTAAAGTTTTAACCCTTGCATTACTTGTTTGCAATTGCAACTGTAATTCTTCAAATCTTTCATTTGATGGGCCAACACTAGAGGAAGACATTGTCACCCCCCCAGAATGGCGACTGGTGGACCCGAAGACTTGAGATGGGCAAACACCAAATCCCATACCACGAACACGACCTGAGTGCTCTTTCCCAAAAACCTTACAATAGGCGTCATTTTCAGAAGTAGTATGAGAAGAAGTCTGATCAATCTGCAAGTCTAATTGTTCCTGCATGTTCACAGAATAAATATAGACAATTAATCATCCAAAACTTAAAACCATAATAAATGCAAACATTTCAATAACAATACAAATTATAAAGGACATATTATACTTACACTCAAACGCCTAGCCTCATCGTTCACAAAAGACCCATCCTTTCTCTTGTGAGTAATAGAATACATTTCCCCCCGACCATAGGGTCGCCCAGTTTCAAGCTCCTACAATTTGTGTAACAAATTAGTAATATCATGAAATCATTACTTCAGTTCTTAAAAATGAACAAAGATTACTTGAATAAATGAATTATACCAGCTCACGTTTCCTCCTTGCAATTGTCTTAGACCCAAGAGTATGAGGAATTGTTTGCTTCAGTCGGTTAGAAGTATTTTTATCACATATCTCCTGTATTATTAATAAAAAACAACAAAGTTAGTAAATAGTAAACAATGCTAGACATTTCAGATGTATGTTTAATTACCAAAGTTTTGTCACTCAATCTATAATCCAGAAAAGTTGCCCACTGTTCTCTAGGAATGCCCTCTGGGTGCAACTCAATATTGGCTTCCCTGCTAAGTGATGGATCATAAAATTCAGCAAACAACTTCACTCTATTGTCCTTCCATTTCTTCCCAAGGTTTTCAAGTATATACTTCTTGTTATGTCCATCATCTACTTGGAATTTTTCCTTCAAGGTAAACCAATAATAAATTAAATGTTAGTAAGCAAAACCAATTTACAAATCAATGTCATTCAATTGAATATAGTTTCATACCTTTACAGTGCTTGTGTAGACATGTTCCTTGTAGGTCGATGGAACCTTGATGTGGTAAATCAGAACGCAAGTATACGTTATCGCAAATCAAGTAATATAATAGTAAGAAAGTGTCGAACCCACAGGGATTAATTCTAAATTTAACTATCTATTAAAAGTTTACAAAACTCAATCTTATTTAAACAACTTAATAAGAGGAAGTGTTATGAAAGATTAAAAATTAAAGTATACAAGAAGAAGAATTTAATGATCAAATTAACCAAGCCTAGGATTGCAATTATCCCTCACACTTTACTTGATTCTTTTACTTCTATCTAAGATCAATTAATTATCTGAATTGTTAACTAGAAATCCTTAACTTATCTATAAGCCTCTTTCGATGGTCAAATAGAAATATCCTTAATTAATGATAAACTATATGTCTATGTCTATCAAATAATCAAGAATTCATTAAGTTCCGATTTCATTAATGGTTACATATGTCATATAGGTATATGTCTATCCTATATGAACTCAAGGCTTTCGCACAAAGATCATATGTTATCTTACCTAGATCTAAAACCAAAATCCCTTTGTCAAGTTGCTTAAAGTTTATCAATTCAATTTAATTAATGGCCAATTAATTAAAAGCATTAAGAACAAGTAAGATAAACAATTCAAGATAATCAACCTATTCTTGGATATGATAAACGAATCAAATTACGTGTGAGTTCAAATTGCAATCCTAGTATAGAAATTTAGCTACTCATTATATTAAAGGAAACAAAAGAATAAGTGAAAAGCATGATAGAAATGAAAGTGGTTGTTTGGTATTGACAAGAACACAACGGGCTAGAGTTTCGGGGTTTACTTTAAACAAATTGGAAGATCTAACCTTGAAATCAAAGTATAAATCTCACAATTTATCAAAGTATCACCCCTAACTCAAACTACAATGAGAGAATTCAGAAATGGGATGCCCTTAAGTGTGGTAAATTCCTTCCTTTTATAGGCAAAGGCTAGAACTATTCAATTACAATTTTGTCAAATCTCTTTGCACATGGGTTGAAATTTCAGCTCCGAAGATTATCAAATTCGTCATTGCTCCCGTCATAATTTGGAAATCTTCTCTTCATGAAAGTTGTAGCACATGCAGTCGTGAAGAACATGTCAAAAATTCAGCCAGATCTAAACGTTGGATCTTGAGATCTGACCATTTTGCCGAAACTACTCAGATTATATCAAAAATGACAGCCACCAACTTGTTGCCTAATTTTGGCCCACTTTCGGTGCTAATCTGGAAATCTTCATTTCTAGGAAAGTCATAGAGAATTATGTCATGCATGACATATCAAAATTTCAGCTACATCCAACGGTTAGATCTTGAGAAATCACCAAATAACCCAGTATAGGTTTGAGCAGAAATTTTCTGATTTGTCCTGAATTTGATGTAACCCAAAATTCACTGAGTTTAAGTCTTCATTTCTCTTCTGTTTGAGCTATACTGATATCAACATCCAAGTTCATGATATTTTGGTTCAACAACTGCTTTGAATAGTCCTTCGGGTGTTCTGCTCAATTTGTAACAACATAACCAATATATGAGGAATTATGCAATTTTCACTTCATATATGCAATAATTTCATAAGAATAGACCAATGAGAGGTGCTAAATTATGCATATAAAATATGTTTATCAAACCTTAGGCCATTTCTCATAACTAATGGGAAAATTATTGAAATTGCTTGCAATAGCTCCCAAAAAACCACCCAAAAGGCTAGCTGCCTCTCCAACTGGTTGGCCCTCCTGATTCCATTCTAGGATCACCTTATTCCCCCTCGGAAGCACCCACACATCTTGCACCCTCAAACGTGCTTCCTTTAAAACTCCCTCCTCATCTAACATGTAAAGTCAACCAATTTATTAGGCTCCATAAATATAGTTTAATCAAAGCTATTAAATCAAAACTGGTAAATTATAAGTGACATACCAATCACATTAATTGTCCAATACTTATTGGACTTTCTCCCATGTGTGGATGGAGGATTTTGGGCTTCAAGCTGAGTGGATGGGTGATTTTGGGCTTCAGGGTGTTGGGATGGGCTAGTATGACCTACATGGTGAGTCTCAGGATCAAGGAGATCTACAGGCTCACCATGTGGTGAAGTATGAAATGTATTCTGACTTGTGATTGGAGAATTAGCTTGAAGCTGAGTTGGTGTAGACCGACACCTAGCAGTATACCTCTTTGTCTTAGGCATACTTATTTCTGCAAAATGTTAACAAATTTTAATGTAAAAATCAAAATGTGCACTTTATTATTCAAAATATCAGAATGTAGATTTCTATTGCAGGAAAACACCATAAATAGATGCATGAATACAAATAATCATATAAGAGCATTTTGGGCCAAAAAGAAAAGCATATCAGTGAGAATTTTACCCATGCCTATCATATAACCATATCCTCATTATCATCATCAACATTCTCATGTATAGTTGAACTTGGGGGGTCATCATCTATAGCAGCTCTTGCCAATTGTATATGTGCAGTATCATCGGGGAAAAATTGTTCCAAGGATTGTGATGAGTAGGCCTCATTGGATGCCATAATTTCTTCATTATCTTCACCCATGTCGTATAAGTCTCTTGGCTTCAAATGAACAGGAATGCTCCAACCTTTTTCCTTTTCATCCTCCACATAATAAACCATTTGAGCTTCAGAAGCTTTAATGTATGGCTCATCATCTTCATGTTCACCGGTATGTATTAGTCTTGAAAAGTTAATGGAAGTAAAACCCAACTTATCTGTTTTCATACCTCTAGGATTAGTGGTATTAGCCCATTCACATTTAAACAAGGGAACCGTGAAGAAGCCATTGTAGCTAAGCTCAATGATGTCTATTAATTTCCCATAATAAGGCACGCCTCCAAACCTCATTTGTGCATCACTATTGCTTGAGTAACTTCTTGTTCCAAATGTACCAAAAACTCCACTATTTTGTGTTCTTAATCCCTTGTCTCGTGCTAAGGTTCAAAATTTGTATCCATTAACATTATAGGCAGTGAACCTTCTGGCTTGGTCAATAGGACCTTGAGCAAGACAAAGAAGAAGTTGCTTATCTGATTCACTAAGATTGTTGAGATCTTTGACAATCTAAATACAATAGCTTTTATTGTTAGTCATATGCATGCCTCCAAAAATAAAAGTAACATACATGTGCAAATTGATGCTTTACTCACACGATTAGAGAACCAGCCAATGAACTCTCTATGAACCTTCTTGTCTATTTCAGTAGCATTCCTTGTACGACTCCTAAGTTGCCTCCGTACAATATCTCTAAATTCCCTATATAGATTTATCATATTAGACGTAAAAACTGAAAACTTAATGGGTAATACAAGTTAATGAATTACTCACTGGAGAAAGCAGTCAATTGCAGGGCAATTAGTTAACACATGTCTATGAGCTTGCAACTTTTCAGTGAATGTTAGACTGAAATATGAAGAACCACCAATTGGCTTTCCTACTTGTGGAAACAGCTCAACTACTCGTGAGTTAGACTGTATATCATTAGGTCCATCATCAACACGGCCAGGTCGATTCCATCTTGTCTCAATATTATCTAGATACCTTGAACAAAATGTAAGAATTTCTTGCATCAGGTAACCTTCTGCTATAGAGCCTTCCGGTCGTGCTTTGTTACGTACATAGGATTTCAATTGTCCTAAATACCTATTACATCATAATAAATGTAGTTAATGATGATCCTCTACATTACTAAATTTTAAAAATGATGAGGGATTAACATTTTACCTCTCTATAGGATACATCCATCGATAATGGACAGGGCCTCCAAGCTTAACTTCTTCAACAAGATGAACAATCAAGTGAACCATAACCGTGAAAAATGAGGGGGGAAATAACATTTCCATGTGGCATAAAGTAAGCACAATTTGATGTTGCAATTTGTCTAAAGTTGTAGCACTCAACACTTTACCACATAATTGTCTAAAGAATGAGCACAACTCAATTAATACCACAGATACATCATCAGGCAACCCTGTCCGCATGGCTAATGGTAGCAATTGCTCCATCAATATATGACAATCATGGCTTTTTAGCATCCCATTCAACTTAAGATGATCCACATCAATGCACCTAGAAATGTTGCTTGAATAACCATCTGGCACAGTAATATTATGTAAAGTTGTTAGAAAAGCCTTCTTGCCTTGATTTGTCATTGTAAAGATAGCTAAAGGATACTTTCCATTTTCATCTGGCCAAAGGTCACGTTTAATACCCATTGCTTGAAGGTCTCTTCGAGCGTAGACATGATCTTTCGTCTTTGCACCATCATTTAATAATGTGAAGATAACATTGTCACACACATTCTTCTCAATATGCATCACATCAAGATTGTGACGCAACAAGTTATACTTCCAATACGGAAGCTCAAAAAATATGCTCTTCTTTTTCCATTGCTGAGTGCCACCCTGTGTAATCTGACCAACTCCACGTGTTCTCTTTCCCCTTCGTTTTGTTTCTGCTCTTCGACCAAACGTGACATTAATATTTTCAACTTGTTCAAGAATTTCTGAACCAGATAATTGCTTTGGTGGACTCCGCATATCTTGCTCTCCATTAAACCGAACCTTATTCAATCTAAATCTGTGTCTTTGATCAAGAAAACGACGGTGACCCATAAAACACCATTTCTTACTGTGAGGAAGACGACAAGGAATAGAGTCAAAGTTGCAGGACGGACAAGCTAGTCCGGTGTATGTGTTCCACCCGGAGAGGGTCCCCAGCCCTGGAAAGTCACTAATCGTCCACATCAAAGCTGCATGCAATTTGAACATCTCTCGCGTAAAAGCATCATATGCATCCACACCCTCATGCCATAACTCTTTCAACTTTTTCATTAGAGGCTGTAAGTAAACATCTATATCATTCCCTGGCATTCGTTTACCAGGAATTATCATTGAAATGATAAAAGATGTTTGCTTCATACACACCCATGGAGGGGTGTTGTATGGAATGAGAATAATTGGCCAAATGCTGTAACTTGCATTCATACTGCCAAAGGGATTAAAACCATCAGTAGCTAATGCAAGTCGCACATTTCGTGGATCTGATGCAAACAAAGTATTTAAGGCGTCAAACCTCTTCCAAGCTTCAGAATCTCTAGGATGTCTCATCATGTCATCCTTGTTATTATCCATAGCATGCCATCTCATATCTTCAGCAGTCTTTGAAGACAAAAACAATCTCTGTAATCGTGGTTTTAGTGGAAAGTAACGAAGAACTTTTGCAGGCACTTTTTTCCTACTATTACCATCATTGGATGCCTCAGTCTCACCACCTTTTGCCCTCTGTTTCCATCTGGACATGTTACAGACCTTGCATGTTTGCCTATTTTCATCATCTACACCCCAATACAGCATACAATTATTCGGACATGCATGTATCTTATCATAGTTCAAACCAAGCTTTGTGATAGTTATCTTTGCCTCATAGAACGAACTTGGAATCTTTGCATGTTGAAATGCATCTTGCAATAGTTCTAATATCATTGTCATAGCCTTGTCGCTCATCCCACATAGACATTTGATATGATACAATTTCACCATAAAAGATAGTTTTGAATATTTTGTACACCCTTCATACAAGGGTTGTTCTCCATCTCTTGCTAATTCATAAAACTCTTTACCTTCACGCCCTTCTTGAGTTATATTTGGCATCACTCCTTCATCTTCCCTAAGATCTTCATTTGATACAAAGGGTACTTCATTTGTATGGTGCCTATCAACTCCAAAAGCATCATTGATCATGTTCCGAATTGGATTTTCATCAACCATGGTATCTTGTACTACATTTGAAACAATACTACTTGAGACGTTAATAGTTTCCACTATGGTGGACTCCCCATGACAAAACCAAAAAGTGTATCCTTCCGGGAATTGTTTACAAATTAGGTGGTCATACACCACATCCTTAGTCTGTCATTTTCTAAAACCACATTGAGAACAAGGGCATATTATTTTACCATCAACAGAACTACGTTCAAAAGCAAAATCAATAAATCCCCTAACCCCTTGCTCATACTCGAGTGTATTCCGTGGCTTTGTAATCCATGACCTATCCATTCCTTTAGAATTTTCCTTCCGAATATAAACAAAACACAACATTTGGTAAATTGCAATACACTAACTAAATATGCTTAGCAAATATACACTTGACAATTTAACTGATTATAAACTATAGTTCAAAAGTTTTTTTCATACAAATTTTCATACTAACCGTATGATTAAACCACTTATTAGTTATTAACATGTTCACAAGATAGATTAAACTAATCATATGTATCTACCCACAAGAGTGTCAAGAACTATTAAACTGAATGAACAAAGAGCCCCTTTGGATGGGCTTTTTGTCAGCAAAAAAAGCTAAAAATTAAGCTTCTGAAAAAAAAAATAACCAAAACAAACTGTTTCATGTTTTCTAAAATGCTTTTTTTAAAAAATAAAAATTATTAACACTAAAAGCACTTTTGGAACTTCTAGGAATGCTCTTTCCACTTATTCCCTAGTGTAAGAAATTGGCTCTTAAACGAGCCTTATTTCTTGGAAGTTTGCAAGACATAAAAGACATATAATATAAGGAATTAACTTGAAAAGTGAAACAAAACTTCAGAAATGGCTCTAGCAAAGGCAACCTAGCGATGCCATTATGACCAAAATTACACTTCCTACAATAATGGCAGATAGCAAATTCAGACCTTCCAAACCATTAGACTCACCCAAAGGAATATTAATTAATTAGGATAAGCTTTTGATTAGCCAAAGGGTTTGGGTTTGGGTACTTGGGCTGCTGAACCTGGTGTCATTTTCACAATGAGTCCTCCATTTTGAGATTCTGGCTAGTTCTTGAGTGGGACACTAATGAGTCCTCCATTTTCACAATTAGCTATACATGTTTACCTTGATGATTCTTCATATTTCCACCTCTGATTGTTTATCCCCCAAAACATTATTACTAAATAGTAAATCATAAATTTGAGATTGAAGTATAATATATTAGTCTAATCTTTTTGGACTGCAGAACTAGAAATTGATATAATTTTTAGTCTAAGTTTCTTACACAATTAAGCATGTCCTTTCATTAGCAAAACCATTAAAGTATTTCTTTTTTTTTACCCAAATCAAAGTGTTTTTCTTGTTTGGTCTTATTTAGCTCAAGATGGAGGGGAAGTTAAAGTGGAACCAATTTGAATAGTAGCTTGCTCAATTACAACCCTACCTGTCATGTCACAGATAGCCTAATTAGCATAATATGTTAAAAGGAATAGGCAGATCCTAATAACAATAATGGCAAGCCTAACTTACGTAATAGTTGGTTACTTGATGCTTATATGCTACTTTCTAAAAATGTCACTCTAACAATGTAGAAACTTCTCACCAATTGGCATTGTAATATGTTGAATTGTGGATTAATAATCTTAAATTAGAAGTACAACTTAAGAAAACAAATGTGACAAAACCTGATATGATAAACAGAGGAAGTTAAAAGATGGCAAGTTCAAGTGTTCAACACTGAAAGTTTGTTGGCTTTGGAATTAGTGAACCTTTAATTACATAAGATCCCAAAAGAGAGAAATGGACAATTGAGTCACCGTGCTATATAGTATTAAAAAAAAGAATTCTTGATCTATAAACAAACCACATTTCCTTTTTTACTAAGTCCAATAATTATTGCTTAACTACAAAACAAAGAGAAAAACAAATTATTATAAAAAGTAGCATATCACTGATCTGTCAAAACCTGAAACCTATACATCTCAGACCAATCAACACATTAACAGCAAACCTATATATCCCATACCAATCACATACCAAAAAATGATAAGAGAACAATGATAAGAGATCAAAGCATTGAAGATGGAACAACTTGTGATCAAAGTGAACTATTCTCAAATATTGTTTGCTCTGCATAACAAGAACTACAGAACCAACCATTCATAACAACATATACACATAAAAGATTCTGACCCAAAGAATATAATTAAGTCTTAAAAGATCAAAAAGAGAGAAGAGTGCATAATAAGTAGAATCCAAAAAGTTACAAGACAAAACTTTCAATATTCACAGCTGCTTGGCTGATTGGATAATTCAACATGTAACAGACATATTATAAATGTTTAAAAGGGAAAGCGAAGAGGAAAAGAGAAGTCTTGCCTGAGAAAAGTTGAATTGCTTTGCTTTGAGAAAACGTTTTCTTATGTTTTCGTGTGACAAACTCAACTGAAAACAAAAGAAAAATGAGAAAATGGGGTTAGGAAGTAGAGTAGTAATAGGTGAAGAATGAGGAGAGAGAGAGAGATTGGTGCTATATAAGTTAAGTGTTGATACTATGAAGGAGAAAAGTAGTAAGAGGATGAGGAGGGATGATTCTACTTTATTAACGCAGTGGGACAGTGGTGATGGGCCCCCTTAACAGCCAAATTTTTATAAACATTAATTGAATATCTAGACTGCTAAAATCTGCCATTCTGGAGTTGTTTCATCCATTTCAGCCAAGAAGAAAATATATTCTAATGATTCTGCTATATATATATATATTCTAATGAAGACAAAGTATAGCTTACAAAGCTAAATTCAAAATATAATATTATATATATACGAAGACCAAGACATTCTGCTACATATATATATATATTGTAATAAAGACAAAATATAATATTCTATATATGATATATATATATATATTCTAATGAAGACAAAGTATAGGTTACGAAGACTAAAGACAAAATATAATATTCTATATATATATATATAGACAAAGTATAGCTTACGAAGACTAAGACATTCTGCTATATATATTGTAATAAAGGCAAATATAATATTTTATATATGAGGCTCACGAAGACTATGGCATTATTTTGATTAGGGAAAAAGTTTATGTGCCTATAAGACAATAATTTGGAGGTTGGACTTCCATCACTTTCAACTTAAGGAGGTTCTATATTTTGGACTTGGAAGACTTCCAAGATGTGGCCCATTGGAAGCACATATTAATATCTTGCTTTTCGTTTATGCTAGTTAATTACAATATGGGTAATATTACTTACAGAACAATAAAACTGCAAGCAAACATTGTTTATCTGAAGTTAGATGACTTCAATTTTTTTTCCAAATCAAATGGAATAATGTGCAGTTATATATAGCTGTAACTGGACACTACTAGAAATTAAATATCATTATTCCTATCACAACAATAAAAGTGTAGCTAAGAGAAAAATTACCTCAACAGAGGAGCAAAGCTTCAGCTCTTCAATCTGCAATATAAATAATCCAATAGAGAATTCCATCTAAGTAAGTAATTTTTCAATGAAATTTTAATCATATAACCAATACTCATGCCAATAACTATGGTCCAATCCCAACAACTAAATCCTAAACAAATTGCAGGAAGAAAATGGAAATAAAATATAGAAGGGTATTGCATTTGATTGAAAATTACCAACACTGATTAATTCAGTCATCAATGCAATTCATAACATCTTTGCCAGCATGCAGCATATCCTCACATCAAATACCAAGGATTTTTACCAAAAGCAATAGGAAATTAACATAAAAATATTGTTAGCTTACAGTAACAATTACTGATTGAATGACTAAAACAAGTCCAACAAACTTTGTAACCAGCAAAATTCATATGCTTGTAGCATAATTAAAAACTTCAGCTTGATGCTACACCCATGGAGATCATACCCCACTTAAAACCAACCCAAACACTAAACAAGGCTTGGTATATGGTAAAAGAAAGGAGGCTCTGGTATATAAAAATACACATGTGGAGCCCCTTCTAAGAGTACAAATCCTTAAGCACTAAGCTTATTTCTTGCCTTTCAACGGACCTTTTGGGAACTTACTCAAGACATTTGCATCAAACACAGCATACTGTGTTTTAATCTCAATGAATGTCTTCTCTGCAAAAGGGTCTATCTTATCCTTGAACTTATCATACACCACAAGAACCTTGTGCAACAAAACAAAAGCTGCTCACAAAATGAAGATTATACAAATTAGTAATATTTCATACCAAAATAAAAATAACTCTATTTAAAATGAGTATAAATTACTCTTACTTATGTAGAACAAGGTCAAGAAATTGCACCAGTTCCCCACAATTAATAGAATCCACAAGCCAGCAATAACCTAACGTAACATCAACAACAGAATCCTCAGCATAAGACAATGACATGACAACAATAGTTTAGTTCTTAATGAAAACTAAACATAACACACTAAAGTAGGCCCCATAGATCATGAAAGTTAAAAACCCAACGCATCATCTTGGGAGATTACAAGTAATTAGCCCACATAATTTATGAAGATTACTTATGAAAATTAATATTTAATATGTATGGAATTAGAAGTTCAATAGTTACATACAATGAGGAATTTCTTCAAATCTCTTCCAGAACCAATATTACGCAAGGCAGCAAATCCCTAGTTGATTTTAATTCTCAATGCAGATGCAAATTGGAGGAATGGTTCCTCAGGAAGATGAACATGTGGGATGCCAGGCGGAGTTCTACAAAATAATTTAAAATAAAATTTCAGAAACAAAATGCAGAAAAGCATGAAATAGACACAAGAGGCCTCAGAATCAGAAAGAAAAATATAAAAAAAACAGTTGAAATTCAAATTTCGTTCACCAATCTGAACAACCACACCGCAATGAGCTTGGAAACATAAACATTGCATTACCAGTAACTTCCTCACGAGATTCGCATTCCCAGCATGAACAACAAGGAATAGAGCGGTAACGTGAGAGATCCTAGCAAATGTGAGCCCAAAAAAGTGAAAAAAAACCCTAGCAAATAGTTATTCCAAATTCCTGAGCAATGTGAAAAAATCCTAGCAAATAGTTATCCCAAATAGTCACCACATACCTGATTGGAGAGCTTTCCAAGCTCCAAAGTGACCGTCAATGGCAGTTTCGAAGGAAGAATGCAGCAGAGCCTCGTTGCCGGCGATTGTTGCCACTACTGAGAACGATTAGAGCTCTTCGAATCTAAGCTCAGATTTTGGGTTTGTGAGAGAAACTCATTGGCATGCATGCGAGAGATATAATAGCCAATGGTTACTCTGTGTGAGAAATTTGAGCTAAGCTCTTCTATTCCATTTGGTTTGTGAGAGATTAGCATAGGGGTCATTTGGGATTAACCGCCCCTAAATTCGAAACAACTGCCACTAAACGACCTAAAACAGAGGCGGTTTACATTTGACCGCCGCTAAACGCTGCTAAACCGCCGCTAAATTTGTTTCATTGCAGCGCTTATGGGAACCGCCATGTAAACCGTCGTTATGTAATTAACTGCGGCGGTTTTACGTAACCGCCGCGAATTACTCGCCGACAATTCCCCTTTTCCTTGTAGTGATACACACCACAAGTAGGGTTAGAATGGCAACAAAAAGCAGAATTTTGGGAGGATTTAGAAGGCTTAATCCAGGAAATACCACTAGGAGAAAAGATATTCTTGGGAGGAGATCTAAATGGACATGTTGGGAGAGAATCGAGGGAGTATCAGGGGTTACATGGGGGTTTTAGTCTAGGAGAGTCTAATGAGGAGTGTAAAGCTATTCTAGATTTTTCGGTGGCTTTCAATTTGACGATAGCAAACACTTGTTTTAGAAAGCGGGAAGAGCACCTTATCACGTACAAAAGTGGGGTTTCATGCTCACTAATTGACTACTTTTTGGTAAAGAAGAATGACAGAAAGATGTGTAAGGATTGTAAAGTCATACCTGGGGAGAGCTTGACCACTCAACATAGGTTGTTGGTTCTGGATGTAAGAGTTAAGGGAAAGGCTACTAGAAGTCGTCATGACAAAAACCCAAGGATCAAATGGTGGCAGTTAAAAGAAGAAAAACAAATAGTATTTAAGAAAAATCTTTTAGATGAAGAAATTTGGGAGGCACAGGGAAATGCTGATGATATGTGGGAAGATATGGCCAGGGGAATTCGGAAGGTAGCAAAAGTAGTTCTAGGAGAATCAAAAGGCTTTGGACCTAAAGATAAAGAATCGTGGTGGTGGGAAACAAATGTTCAAGAGAAGGTTAAAACGAAAAGAGAGTGCTTTAAAGCATTGCACTCATGTAATAATGAAGAGAATCGGGAAAAATACAGAGTAGCAAAGAAAGAAACTAGGAAGGCGGTCAGTGAGGCGAAATCTAAGGCTTTTGAGGGGCTTTACCAATCTTTAGGTACCAAAAATGAGGAAAAACGCATTTATAGGCTTGCTAAAGGTAGAGAAAAGAAGACAAGAGACTTAGATCAAGTGAAGTGCATAAAGAACGAAGAGGATAGAGTTTTAGTTACACAACAGGAGATCAAGGAAAGATGGAAAAGTTATTTTCACAAGTTATTAAATGAAGAATATAGAACAAATGAAAACTCTGAGATTGTAAAAACTAGTGAGGAAGACCAAAATTTTACCTTTTATCGTAGGATTTGAGAATTTGAGGTAAGGGAAGCACTAAAGAGAATAGACAATGGGAGGGCGGTTGGACCACATGATATTCCCATTGAAGTTTGGAAGTGTTTAGGGGAGAAAGGCATAACCTGGCTAACTAAGCTGTTTAATGAGATTTTGAGGTCTAAAAGAATGCCGGATGCGTGGAGAAGAAGCACTTTGGTCCCTATCTACAAGAATAAAGGAGATATACAAAATTGTGCTAATTATAGAGGGATAAAGCTCATGAGCCACACTATGAAACTATGGGAAAGAGTACTCGAACGGAGATTAAGACAAGAGACTCACATTTCGAAGAATCAATTTGGTTTTATGCTAGGGAAGTCAACCATGGAGGCAATATACCTTATGCAAGGGGTGATGGAAAGGTACCGAAAGAAACAAAAAGACCTCCACATGGTGTTTATTGATCTGGAAAAGGCTTATGATAGGGTGCCAAGAGAAGTTCTTTGGAAAGCACTAGAGAAGAAAGGAGTTCGTGTTGCTTACATTCGAGTTATCAAGGATATGTATGATAGGGTCACGACTTGTGTGCGAATGGATGGCGGGGTCACAGAAGATTTTCTGGTTACTGTAGGATTACACCAAGGGTCAACTTTGAGTTCATATCTTTTCACCTTGATTTTGGACGTACTTAGTGGACACATCCAAGATCCAGTGCCTCAATATATGATTTTCGCACACGACATAGTCCTGGTGGAAGAGTCGAGACAAGGAATAAATGATAAAATAGAGCTATGGAGAGAAGCTTTAGAATCACATGGGTTTCGACTAAGTAGGAGTAAAACAGAATATATGGAATGTAAGTTTAACAAAAGGCGATCTAGCTCTGACCTGGAAGTGAAAATTAGTGATCATATTATTCCACAAGTTGAACAATTTAGGTATCTTGGATCTATTATACAAAATGACGGAGAGATTACAAGAGATGTAACTCATAGGATTCAAGCTGGGTGGACAAAATGGAGAAATGCTTCAAGTGTTATTTGTGACCGCAAGATACCTCTCAAGCTAAAGGGAAAATTTTATAAAACAGCTATAAGACCGGCAATGCTTTATGGTACCGAATGTTGGACCATAAAATGTCAATATGAGCATAAGTTAAGGGTTGCAGAGATGAGAATGTTGCGCTGGATGAGTGGACATATAAGAAGAGATAGAATTAGGAATGAGTGCATTCGAAAGAAAGTTGGAGTAGCACCCATTGATGAAAATATAACAGAGTCTCGCCTAAGATGGTTTGGTCATGTGAGGAGAAGACCAATAGAAGCCCCGGTGAGAAGAATTGATAAGTTGGAGGATAGTCCCTTAAGGAGAGGTAGAGGTAGACCACTGACAACACTAAGGGATATCATTAAAAAAGATCTTGAAATAAATGGTCTATCTGAAAGTATGGTCTATGACAAAGCACAATGGCGTCGTTTGATCCATGTAGCCGACCTCACCTAGTGAGAAAAGGCTTTTGTTGTTGTTGTTGTTGTATAAATGCTAAATGACACGAAAGTTTTTTTTTAATGAAACGATCTATAATTAAATGTATTAATTTAAAATTTTAGGGAACCTTGAATATTGTTGATGTTGTCAAAAAGGAATAATTTCATTGGTAAAACTATAAAGCCACGTCATTCAGGGTTGAACTCGTAAAAAAACCTTCATAGGATACAGCACTGCTGTTCATGTATTCATGCTCTCATTCTCTCCCACGCACCTTCAACACGCCTTTAGTTTTCTCTCCAGTTTTTTCTCCCACACTCTCACTACTCTTTATCTGCCACGCCCTTTGTAACTCACTCTCATAACAGTGCCCTCTCACGACTATCGTACATTGAGTTGCCTCCTCACTTGATCAGTTGCTGCCCTGTGTCCTTGGAGTGTGTTAGGAAACATGGTAGAGCCCATGAAAGAGAGAAAAATGGAAAAGAGTTGTATTGATGTAATGAGGAAGATGAATTACAAGAAATACAATAGGGCTTATATAACCAATGAGAACAACTAATGTAACTAATCTATATCTCTAATAGCCCCCCGCAAACTGGAAGTGCTAGAACTTCAAGCTTGGGATGAACAGTACATTCGAACTTAAACAAGAATTACAAAATACAAGTAATGCCGTAATTATATCGGCTAAGCAAGAAATTCAAATCTGAAATGTTGATGACGGCCAAGGTTCGTAGCTCTTCATTTGCGTCTCCATGGGTCTCGTCCCGAACAAATTGAAATGTGCCGGAATAAACATCGGCAAAAATAGAGAGGAGTCGACTTGCCGAAATGAACATTGGTCATAAGTCGCTCAAAATTAGGGTTCTATAAGCCTTCAAATATCATAATCTTTTTTTTAAGAATCCCAATTTTGGGAACAAGAATCATAAAATGCCTGGCGGAATTTACCAGTTTCTTTCTTTTTTGTTTTTTTCGAACTCTGGAAAAAGAAAAAGAAAATATAGCAATGGAATTTCACATTGCCTCAAGAACATCCGAACATTCAAGAAAGAGACAGATTCACCACTAAAATCTTCACAAGTCAATGAAGAGATGTGCATTCCCCATCCAATGAAGTGTCAAGCTTTTTCTCTTTGAGACCAAAATCTGGTCTCAAATCACCACATTACACCAAAGGCTCTGCGAAAGTTACCTTACGAATGGGGCTTTTGCCGTCGGTGGAGGGAATAGAAGTTGGAGCAAACTCATTCCTCTCAATGAGGACTTTCTTTCTCGGAGACTCTGTGATCTTGGAGGATGCATCGGTCTCAAACTTCACATTGATCTTGTAAGAAATGAAAGATAAAGGAAAGTTTTCCATAAAAGATTGACATCAGAGACTCTCAAACTTTCTTCACATAGCGGAGGAATCTTTGGTTGTTGCCGTGGAGATGGAGCACCGAAGCAGAACAGGTAAGGATCATTGGGATTTGTATTCACACAAAAATGATAGCTTTCTTGGGACAGGGGTGGTGGTGGTGGGTGGTTGTGGCTTTCATGTCTGGATACACACCAAGAAGCAAAAGTCTTTGGCAAGATGGTGCCAGGATTGCCAAGATTTTCATGAAGCAAAAGATGGTGATGAAATTGGGTCGATCCCATTTGTTTGGAACTTTCTTGAAGGGCATAACAGGGAGGCTATTAGAGTTGTTGAGAAAAGGACCCAACTACTTTCCCAAAGGCCATCCATTATGCTCGTGGTGGCCATCCAGTCTCTACTGTGAGAAGAAAAGAAAAGAAGAAGAAAAGAAAACGAAAAGAAAATTGGTTTTCATGAAGGCAGCGGAAATAATTTGATGCTCTGATACCATGTTACGAAACATGGTAGAGCCCATGAAAGAGAGAAAAATGGAAAAGAGTTGTATTGATGTAATGAGGATGTTGTATTGATGTAATGAGGAAGATGAATTACAAGAAATACAATAGGGCTTATATAGCCAATGAGAACAACTAATCTCCTAACTAATGTAACTAATCTATATCTCTAATAGAGTATGCTTGCTTTATATTGGTTCAGTGCTGCAAAATTAGCCTCCTCACTCGGTTCCCTTATTTGGGTTTAGGTATTTCTCTCATATCATTGATTCATCTGTTTTTAGTTATGCTTCGTATGGTTTATGTAACAAATGACATAGAGCATTATTAATGGCGAAACCAAACTACTGTGGTATACTGCTATTCAGATTCAAAAGTCTATTTTTATTTTTTTTAAAAAAATTAATAATTTACTAGTAGGATTTTTGGGCTTTTCCCTTTTTATGGAGTTGCATACAAGAATTGGCTAGCAGGAGTGTATTAGTGGGCTTTGTTTCAATGCTAATGAATTGTCATTGTGCATTGTACTTTTCAACTGGAAGTCGATAAACTTGCTTATTTTATTAATAGAGAAGTAACTTCAAATCGTCACTTCTAGCATATGCATGTTTTCCCCTTTTTTCTTTTCTCTCTCATATTTTCCCCCTTTGTTTCTGTTTAAGGTTGTTTCAAGCTTTTCACACAGACCTTCATAACTAGATGGTGAATTAGATGGTGAATCAGAAAATGTAATGGGGTTAATCTTATTTTCATTAAATTTTCTTTTTAATTGGTCTATAGTTGGGCGTGACTCAAGTTATGTAGCTTAGGTAGGCCTTTCGGTGGGGGTTTATTCAATTAGTAGATAATAGAAGGCAAGGCACTATTATGATTTAGACTTGGGTGTCAAGATGGCACTACTATGTTGCCTATAAAAAGTAGGACACTAGCTATATAGCTAGCTCTGTCATGACACTTTTTTGGGTTTCTCACACCTCTTAAACTTGGAGACAAATAGTGTATTTATAGTTCAGACTCACAATTGATCACAATTGTACAAATACTTGGTTGAGTTTGGAAAAGGTGAAAAAGAGAGAGAGAGAGTAAAGTATCCATAGAAGGAAAGTGTTGTGATCTGGTCTCATCGCTCTCCATATACACAGAAAATAAAATCTTAGGCAACTTAAAGCAAAAGACATATAAAATTTATGGTCAATTATATATTGTGTTCTGCTTTAAACACAAATAAACTCTCCATATGTGTTATTAACATATATGGTTAGGTGGTTATTGATTAGTTAGTGATTAGTTAGTTAGATGTGATTAGTTACATAATTAGTTACACTTCTAAGACTATATAAGACACTCTTGTATACATTTTCCTCACACTTTTTCTCATTCAATCAATTTCACTTTCATATTCTCTCAATCTTCTCTCTCCTGGGGCCATATTTCTCAACATGTGTTGTGTTCTTTGTTTTTGTGTCATGTTGTGATAACCCATGTCACATTGTGATCACCATTAAGGAAGATGACAAGATTGTGTGTGTGTTTTTGTGTGTGTGTGTTTTTGTTTTTCCCTTCTTTACTTTCCTTCGAGTTATCAAGTGTACAGTTGGCATTCACTTTATAGTTTCATGGTTATTTTCTTGTAGTACAAAGTGATAAAATGAAAGATTCTTGATGGGTCACTTGTTATAAACACAGGTAAACTAAGTACTCTTCTCATTTATGGTTTCCTGCTACTGCACTATGATTATAATGAAATTTATGTCCTGCTGCATTATGGTTTTCTTGATGGCTCAATTGTTTTGAACACTATGGCTCCCTGTTGCTGCATTATGATTATAATGAAATTGGTTTCCTTGGTTGGGAAAAAGTACAATATATTGCTCTTTGTATTGCTAGAGGAGTTGAGTATCTTCACTCTGTGAGCAACAAATCCAACATTTTGGCATCAAGCCTATAATATATTGCTTGATTGTAATTTTAGTTTAGCACAAAAGCTTTATGTTTTCGGCTGGCCAAGTTGTGTTCCAAGGATCGAGGTACAATGTAATTGAATACATCCACGAGCACTAAAGGATATATAGCACCCAAGGTTTTCCCAAGAAATGGTTTCTTCAAATCAGATGCTTATAATCTTGGTACTTTGTGGCTTCAAATGGTTGAGGGGAGAAAGAATGTGGTACCATGGTGGAGAATAACACTGAAGTTTACTAGCCACAAGGGATCTACAATCTTCTACAAGGAGGAGTAGACAAAATTGACATTGTGCACGAGAAAGATAATGACATTACCAAGAAAATCATGATTGCTAAACTCTAGTTCATATAATATCATCCAGTAGATCACCCATGAATGAAAGTTGTAGTTTAGATGTAGGAAGGAAATGGTGATAGTTTATTTTGTCTCCTAATATTTTCACTTTTGCAGCCCAAACAAGACCAAATTACAATACAACAACGCTTAGATACACGTGAAACAACAAAAGAGGGTTGACTCAACTGTCAAGATCGAACTGCGTCAACTAAGAGGTCTTAAATGCAATTCTTGTCGGTGATCCTCATGTCACTATAAGTCATTGTTGAGACTTGTGGCAATGCCCTAACCTTGGAATGAGGTAACCTCCCCTCTCCCTAAACCTTTCACAACCAAAAAAAGACACGTGAAGTAAGATTAATAAGTGATCCTTGAATTATAGTGATAAAGTATTGCAGCCTTTCTTGCATGCATGCATCATTCAAACAGTTTCTTGAGTCAAAGTTTGTGCGATAAATTAATGATTTATTTTAGACTTACTCATGCACATTTTTTAGGCTTTTACCTTTCTTAGACAATAAATTTGACATTGGATGAAAGTTCTATTCTTATACCTATGTGGCTTTCTTTATCTAATAACAATTACAAATTTTTTTCCCGTAGTAAAAGTCCTTGTTTGTATTTATTAACTTACTTGGTTCATTTGATTTTGAAAATCATTTCGTTGGCAGTATTTGGGAAGAATATAGAATGCAAAACACTTGAACGTGCACATACCCCATTGTTTCATTCAGCATAAAAAAGTGGCATTCTTCCACTTGCAATTTAAGTCGAAATTATTTTGAAGGAAATGAATATGTTCAATCTTGTCTTTGTTAGTATGAGTTCTTACATATTTATTAGTGTTCAATAAATGTCTGGGGTTATGGATTGTATATTACTTTTGTTATTTGGTTGTGAAAGAAATTCATTAGACGAAATCATTGGGAAAAATAAATTGAAAACAAAACCCCAATGTGTGCATTGAACTAATTGTTTAAATTATTTTAAAGAACTGCATTTTATCAAATGATATCTACAAGCCAATTTTAAAAAATCGGATTGAGAAAATTGCTTACGAAATTAATATAGTATTTATAGTAAAAGAACTCCAAGCACTCTACTTGGTTGTTGCCCTAATCAGTATCATTTGCATACATAGTACCTCTTTAAAATTATAACGTGAGTCAACTTATTGTATGAGAGTTAAAAAGGAAATATATTCTTGCAAAATACAAGATGATAAAAAATAAGGCAAGACTTCGGTATACATTCACTTTACTTAGCTATCAAACATTTAAATTGCCTTGTGGGATATGGCTGAATTGCTTCACGAAGTGACTAGATCAATGAGCACCACCACTTCACAATAGCAATGGTTAGAACATATCCTTGTTGAGTAGTGAACAAATTAATTCATTCCATCTATGTTGCATTCAAATTGTTAGCTAGCTGATTGTGATTCAAATTTCGATGAAGCGTCCGAATTAACTGAAGAAAACCCTAGTTTAGAAAGGATTGGAGCATTCTCTAGTGGTAGATCATCTACAGAAACGAATGGCTTGGGAGGTGTTTGTAGAGATTCAATTTCACTTTCAAGCATCTCTACCACTTTCTTCATGGAGGGACGATCGCTTGGCATCATTTGTATGCACCAAAAGGCCACAATAATAATCTTTTTTGCCAATTTCGTTTCCTCATCAACGGCATCTAGCATTTTCAATTCATTACCACTGATAAATTGATTATAAATCCAAGCAGGGTAATAAATTTGACTTGAATTCTCCACAAATGTATTCCAATTTTTTCTCCTTCCTGCCATTTCCAATAATAACATTCCAAAACTGTACACATCGGCTTTATAGGAAACTCCTCCAATGTTCTTATAGAATAATTCAGGAGCCATATATCCTATGGTTCCTCTTGCTGCAGTCAACGTCACAATGCTTTTATCTATTGGATAGAGCTTTGCAAGTCCGAAGTCAGAAATCTTTGGCATAAAGTTTTCATCAAGAAGAATATTATGAGGTTTCAGATCAAAATGCAAAATTTGCATATCACAATCTTTATGTAAATAAGCAATTCCTTGAGCAACTCCAATAGATATCTCATATATCCTCTTGCAACTCAAAGTTAAACTTTCTTCTTTGGAGAAAATGTACTTATCAAGAGAACCATTAGTCATGAAGTCAAACACAAGAGCATGTTTTGACCCCTCAACACAATACCCTATCAGTTGTACCACATTAACATGGTGAATTCTTCCAATTGTCACAACCTCACTAATGAAATCTTGACCATTAGCTTTGGACTTACCCAACATCTTTATTGCTACCAAGCGTTCACTTCGAAGCTTTCCTTTAAAAACAGTTCCATAGCCACCTTCACCCAATTTGCATTTGAAACTGTTAGTCATATTCTTAATCTCCTTGTAAGAATACCTTATTGGCATTAGGTTATTATTATTTTGTAAAAATTCTTCAATCGTGTGATACATTGATATGTGCCTTCTTCGCCACTTGTAGAAGAAAAGAATGATGACACAAGGAGTCCCAAGTGTTATTATTGCTCCATGATGAATTCCTATTGAAAAAAATTTGTAGAAGAAGTTAACTACATAAATTTTAATTGAACATTTGGTTAACCTAAACTTGATGTCATGAAGAATATCTTACCAATGACAACCAATGTTGCAAGAAACAGAGCTGCAAGACAATCAACAAAAAATTGTAAGTTACAGTTAGTGATTAAAATAAAAATAAAAAACTCCAATATATGAAAATTTTATAACTGCAAGCGTAGCATTATGTGATGCATACTGTAGTAATCCCCATATTCATACACCATTAGATAAGACTATGGTGGATTAGTTTTCATTAGAAATTATAGTGAAGTAAATACTAGATAAGAACATAGTTAATCTTTAAAATCAAACTATCAATTTGGAACTTGAAGAGAATGAAATCAATAACTATAAAATGTCACCGTTTTTAAATAATAGTGGATAGCAAAACATTGAAGTGAATATTATATAACATAATAATGATGAGAAAATGAGAGAAAATAGGTAAAGAAATGTAAACTAATGTCAAATCCTATTTTACTAAAAAGGAAGAATTATGTGATTGCCGAAAGGAACAAGTACATAATATTTTAAAATTATGTAGTGTTTAAACCTGAGTTAGATCTCTTTCTTCCTTTAGCAACGTTGTTAAAGGTAAGTGAAAACAAATAAGCAGGCCATATGCTTCAAACTTGATGGGTACAAACTGTTATCTTGTTCCCCCTTCAAAACAACAGGGTATTAACTCCATACATACTACTATGATACATAAGAAGCATTTTAAATTGTAACCATGTTATTTAAAAATAGTTTTTACGAAAAGAATATTTTTATTGAAATTCTTAGTAACAATCTTTCCTACTTTGTAAGGGAGTATACACACAGTTACTCTTCTTTCCTACCATGTCCAAACTTTGTGGGTATTTTGGTGACTTAACTTAACACTAGACTTTTGTAGCTCTAATTCATTTTTGGGTTCGCATTATGAGTTTAATAGATTCTCATACTATTTTAAGAGACTCACTCTTCTTCTACATTGTACGAAAACCAAACCACGTCCATGTTATTGGGAAAATATGCGAGGACTTGGGAGTGTGGCACGAACCATGTTGGGTTAGAACAAATATGACTCAAAAGCTCTTATGAGTACTCTTTTATTGTTTTAAGTAAAACTTCTTTCATCCATAATGCCTTTCTTCCATTCATTCAAAAAGTATCAATATCCATATCCTTTACTAGCCTTTACGTGTTCTATAATGTTTATAATAACCATCCACCTTCAACATCCTAATTGAACTATAACATCCCCTTGGCTTCTTCGTGAACCTTCCATATGTTCTTAATAGGATAATGTCAATCTGTTTGGTATTTTGTTTAGTTTTTCTGTTTCTTCATACTGATAAGGATAGATATTTGAACATGTTAGTTTGAGCTAGCTTAGTTGTTGTTTGCTATTAGTTCTATCTATCCCTTATCAGATTGTGTATATCAAGTAGTTAGAGAGACTTGTATATTATCATGTAACCAAGCTATACACATCAAGAATACAAAACATTTCATTATGGCATTAGAGCAGGACGATTCAGATACGGAGAAGAAGTTGGAGAAGAAGAGCAATACCTCTGATGATAGCAAATCTTCATCCACCATCACGCCTGCCTCACCATACCATCTTAGTTCCTCGGATAATCCAGGAACACCACTTGTAGTTGCACCACTCAAGGGCGATAACTACCGCACTTGGGCACGTTCGATGAAGACGGCTTTGCGTGCGAAGACAAAGTTGGGCTTCATTGATGAAAGCATCAAGAAACCAACATTTCGCAGTCCAGATTATCAGAACTGGGAAAAGGCAGACTTGATGGTGATGGCTTGGATCATAAACTCCACTAATCCAAGTTTGCACAGGAGCTTTTCACATGCAGCCACTGCAAGGGATGTCTGGTTGGATTTAAAAAAGCAGTTTGCTCAGACTATTGCACCAAGGATTCATCAACTATGGCGTACACTTTGCCTGATAGAGCAGAAACAAGAAACAAGCATGACAAAACTCTATACCAAGTTCAAGAACCTCCTTAATGAGCTAAACGACTTGCAGCCACTCCTAGAATGTACATGTGGAGTCTTGAAGGAACTAATGCAGAGAAAAGAAGATCATCGTGTACACTTGTTCCTTGGCAGCCTTAATAATGAGCGATTTGATCATATTAATTGAAGTAAACAGGTGAAACACAAGAAGGGGGGTTGAATTGTGTTTCTTAACTCCTTTTCTTATTATTTTCAAAAAGCTTTTACACAGGAAGCAAAAGGCAATGGACGCAAAAAGTTTCTGAGTCCAATTGGACGCTAACCCAAGTTTGAGAAAAACAACTTTAAACAAAGTGAAAAAGTTCTGAGTTTTAACTCAACTTTTTAGTTAGGAAAACAATGGCAATCCCCAGATGTTAGTGAAACGTAAAACACAAGAAGAAGAGAGAAAAGATTACACCAGATGTTTATACTGGTTCACTCCCACAAAACGAGAGCTACGTCCAGTCCCTTCAACCAGAAGGATTTTCAACTAATCTTATACAAAGATTACAAGTATTATCCACCTCTTCAGGTATACAAGTATTCTCAACCTCTTCAGGTTCTACTATTCAAGTATTCTTTTATACGCAGCCTCTTCAGGCTTAAACACCAAATAGAAGAAGATAGAAGTGCTTGAGTTTTATTAACTCACTACAGATGAGGATATAAGAAATTAAATCTCAAGACTTAATATTTTTAAGAGATTGAATACAGAGAAGAATGAAAGCTATAAGCCTTTTTGGTTTTGAATTTCTCAGAAGGTTGTCTTCTTTTCTTCGATGAATTCAATTGTGTTTATAGATGTGAGTAATTTGAGCAGTCTTCAATAAGCTTCTTTGTCCAACGGAAATATTTATTACCGTTCTGAGTGGTATTAAATGCCTAAGAAGAAAACGTGTAGAGCCTCTTCTGAAAAGACACTTTGATTGTCAGGAATGTCCAAGAATATGATATCTTACTCCTGACTTATCTGAGCGCGCAGAAAGTTCTTTATTCGCAGGTCTTTGTAGTTGTTAGCAATGTCAGCTAAGTGGCACAGTTGACTTCTATTTGAAGCATGCACTGTCAGAGTCCTTCTCAGCATTTAATGAGGAACAGTTTCTTCATATTTGAAAATTGGCATTGGACAAATACATTGAAACCTGAGCTTAGTACAAGAAACATTGGACGATCCAAGTATAATGAAACTTTGTGAAACAGTTGAAAAGGTAATGGAGGCATCTTAGTTTCCTTTAGCTAAGAAGATAATGGACGCACACCCAAGTCACTTGTTTGTTAACACTTTTCTTTGTATTTAAAAAGTTACGAAACAAGTTATGTAGGTCTTTTACATATTCAATCTGAATTAAAATTTTCGTTATCTTCAAAACTCTTAAGGGGTAATAATTTTTTAGAAGGAATGGATCTAAACTTAGTTTCAAAAAGGTTCTTTGGTTCCAACAAAGGCCATCATTCTTAGCATGGAGCCATTACGTTCTGTCATGTCCGTGCAGATGAAGGTCAAAAAGAAGAAAATATAGAAGGAACAACACAAGGTCATGCATTATATGGAACAAACATAAGCATAAATGCAGGACAACATGAAACAATGGCCGATAATAACAAGCAATATGGAAATCAGAAATGGGTCCTGGATAGTGGTGCTTCATGAGCAATCAATTTGAGACACTTATGTTAGCTTTGTATTAGACTTTATTAGATGTTTATTTTGCCCAATATTAGTATTTTAGATGAGTTTAATGTTGTTTGGCTTCATTGAACTTTAATGCAAATTGTGAATAATTCTTGGATTTTGATGCATTTTGACCTTTCCTCCTTGGTTAGGCCATAACTTGGGACTTGGTGATCCATTGGAGGTGATCTTAGTGTCTTTGGAAAGCTAAGACAAGGCTCTACAAGTTTCATGAAGAACGCAAGAGCTGGATCGGACTTCTAAGGGTCCAAAATAGCCTTGCAATGTAGAGTAGGTTTGCTGTCACGGGAATCTAGGCAGTGTGCACATATTGGACTATATAGTGGGCTATAGGCCTCCTCTTGGGCTGAAACTTGGCCATTGGAAAGATAAGACCCATATCTCCAACTTCACTGAAGACCATTTAGTCAATAGATATTGTTTTAGGCATGATTATGAAGCTACAAGTTGGTTTGAATTTGGAAACACGTTCTGCCAACCTAACTTGAGGTAGGTACAGTATTTTTAGCATATCTGGAGTTCTAAAAGTCCAAATGGTATGATTCCAATGCCAAAATTTCAAGGAGACAACTGGCTACAACTTTCATGAAGACCTCGAAGCCAAAATGCACCGTCTAGGTCATGAAAATCAAGCTAGAAATCAGATAAGAGTTGCTAACTAAAAGCCACCAACCATACACCAACCCACCTACCATGCACCAACCCACCAACCATGCATCAAGCTTCCATATTTGACAATTTTCATGTTTTTACAGCTTGTATTCAGATTATTTCCAATTACAAATTAGCTTCTAGGATTAGTATAAATAGAGTCAATCTCTTTGTATTATACATCATTCAATTTTAAGTAAGTTTGAAGAAAGTTTGAGTATTTGTGAGAGTTTTCTTTCTCTTCTTCTCGATTCTCTTTAGAATTTCGTTTTGTTCTTTATTCTATGAGTTCTTCCTCCCCATCCATGGAAGGCTAGGCTCTTATAATCAATCCAAGGGATTAGCCATCTTGATGTTTAATTTGGAGATCTTGTTTCGCTTGTTCATATTGCTTAATTGTTATTCAAGTTTCTCTTCTTCCTCTTTTGATTTTTATCTATATTAAATTGCTTAATTTGATTTTAGATGTTGATGTGATAATAGCTTTATTATCATGTATTCAAAGAGGATCACAAAGACTAAACAATATATCAAAGTTTTTTGATGGATTGTTTAACTTGGTTAAATCTTCGATCTTAAGTTAATCTATGTTTGGATGGTGCTTACTTTATCTAACCTTGGTTAATTAAATCCTAGATGTTATCTAGTAGAGGATTCTTTGATCATGTTAAGACATCTTGATGTGATCTAAGGCTAAGAACACGGTTAGCAATTAAGTAAATTCCTTGTGATCAATGATGGATTAAACTCAAGATCGGTAAATTTCCTTGGATTGGTTGTTTTTTTAGATTTGTTTACAACTTTAAGTCTCGTACTTTTATCAATCTTGTTAATCAACAACAAAACTCCTCATTTTAATTACCTTGATTTGATTGAATCTTTGTTTTTATTGGATCCTTGAGAGACGATTCGGTTCATTCTTTATACTACAAATTAGTTTGTGAACCGGTAATATTTATTATTTGACGGGTATCGACAACCTCTTGTCACTTCATACCATATAACTCCTTTATTTTCTCTCTTGGAAAGAGTATGCAAGCTTGAGAAAACTTTTTGCATCACTGTACCCACAGGGGACATGGTGCTATTAGAAAAGATGGGATTTATTACTCTCAATGAAAATATTAAATTGCATAATGTTTTGTGTGTGCCCAATTTTAGTTGCAACCTGATTTCCATTCATAATCTGACATGCGATCTAGGTTGTAACGTGACTTATCATTTTGATCATTGTGTGATACAGGACCAGACCACGATGAGGAGGATTGGATTAGGTGACCTGCATGATGGGGTTTATGTGTTGAAGCAGCCAGTACAAGGGTCATCACTAGCTGCAATTCGAGAGGATACAACAGCTCTCTGGCACGCAAGGATGGGACTGTGCGAAAAGCGGATAAAAACTAAAACGCAGCGAAAAATCCCATCAGGAATCCAAGCGAATGGTCATGTTTCATGTTTAGAATCGTTTACCACTTGTCGCACATAATGTGTAGATGACGGCTGTCAAACACTACAGTGCCACAGCAACACAGCAGTGCCTTTACAAAGTCCACACGAGCAGATACTTGGAGTGCGTCTCTATGCACTGTTAGATGCCAATGGAGACGCAGTGACTGTTTCCTTTTCACACAAACTGAGTGTAGAATGCGGCTAGGGTTAGGATCATACCTCACAGCACCCTTAGTGTTGCTATTTATAAGCAGCACACAATGGTAAGATGAAAAGACTTAGCCTGGGTCTTATGGGCTCATCTGACATGAGTTTGGCCTGCGAGGGATTGAGTCTAACTTTATTTCCTCATGCTTTAATTAATCTACTCTAAGTGTGTGACCTTATAGGTTCTCATAACGTTGGTAATAATATTAAATCATATTTAATATTATAAACAATGAGCGGTGTCTAGCAACACATCATTGCTACCCAAGTAATGAGAAAGTCAATGGTTTGACATAACCTTTCCGTGACTGATGTTACCATGTAGGCTAGTCCCTTTGTCCAGATATCTTGATTGAACACAAGGCATGGAATGTGTCACCCTTGTATAGTTCAATCATTGGTTTCTTGATTTCCGAGTAGACTTATAAAGAAAAATGAGATCAATATCTTACATCGACTCATTTGAGCACAACCATGCATTTTCAAGTCTCACTCATCAAGGGGCCCAAAGATATCACTCCCGTTAGTGGGAGGGACAAATCCTATCTACGTCACTCATATCCCTCCACATGACTTGTAACATGTCCAATAACCAACTTTATGATCACCTTGTTACAGGTAACGTTTGACGATTTTAAAACATATAACTCCTCATGTAAGGAACCGTAGTGACTTCAAGTCAAAGGATCACGTACACCACAGTTAATATGAGAACGGCTTATGACACTTATATGACGATCCACATAGTGTTCTCATGGTGGGTCAGTCCAATACATCATTACTCTAATATATACCCATGTGTAGACTTGATATCTCATATCTATGACCTGTGAGACACGATCATTAGCCTATGCACATACTAGTCTCAATGCATCACTGTCGTCCTAATTGACAGTAATACTTGGCTAGGGACATTTAAGAATAGCATTCCAAATTATCCAATGGTATCTCACTATCAAGTCATGTACTTGATATTCCATGACATAGAACTTTCCATTCTAAGGACTCTATTATGTTCATTTAATATAAATAAATAACATAATAAATCAAATGTGTCATATATTAAATAAATGTCATGATACAATGTAAACCATAAAGTCAATATATAACTGGCCTCTAGGGTATACACCAACAGATGAGACATCCCTCAACCCAAGTTTTACAGAGTCTTTCTCATTTACTCCAATGTAAATTTGATTTGAATAAAGTCCATTGTTGTGATGTTTGTCATAAGTCGAAACAATGCAAATTGCCTTTTACTCTTAGTGATAATAAAGCTGAGGAATCTTTTGGTCTCATACACTATGATTTATGGGGGAGATATCATATTGCTTCTCATAATGGCTCGCACTATTTTCTTACCATTGTTGACGATTTCACTTGCAGAACATGGGTGTATTTAATAAAGGATAAAATTGAAACTATGGGCATTCTAACAAATTTTCGCAATATGGTAAAAACACAATTCTACACGAAGATTAAGAGGCTTTAAGATAATGGAACTGAATTCACTAATTCTACAGTTTAAACGCTTCTTCAGCAAGAAGGCATTATTCATGAAACATCTTGTGTGGGGACACCCTAGTAGAATGGGAATATGGAGCGGAAGCATAAACACATACTCAATGTGGTGCGGGCTTTGAGATTTCAAGCCAATCTGCCTATTTCTTTCTTAGGAGAATGTATGCTAACAGCCACCTATATCATTAATAGGACATCCACTGTGGCTAATGGGGGAGTTGCCCCTATGAGGTATTATTTGGAAAGCCATCATCATATGATCATTTAAAAGTATTTGGATGTTTGTGCTATGTGAAGAACCCATCCAAGTAGTGAGATAAGTTTGCTCCCAAGGTTGAAAGATACATGTTCATGGGGTACTCTTAAGGCCAAAAGGGTTGGAAGGTATACAATTTAAAGACACGACAATTCTTTGTGTCATGTGATGTAGTCTTCTAGAAGAGTATTTTTCTTTATGTAACGCAAGAAGGAGGCACAACAGAAGAAGCCTCTATAACCATTTTTCACAATACACCTCACCAAACTGAAGATGAACGTTCACTAAGTGAGAAAGAGTAGGAAAAGGAAGTTCATTGAACTTGCAAAATGAAAGTCAGGAGAATTGTGAAGCAGATTCAAATGACATTAGCCAGAGAACAAAAGTTCAGAATGAGGGGGAGACACATGCATCTATTGAAGCGCTAGAATTGGGACCACAGGTAAGACAACCACCAAGCTATCTCAAAGACTACTACTGTCACATAGCCACTATAAACCATGCATGCACATCGCTGAATCCATCAACCTCTTCAGGTACGGTATATCCAATCTCAAATTATATGAGTTATGATCAATTTTCACAAAAGCACGAAGCTTATCTTGTAGCTATTGAATGCCATGAGGAGCCAAAGTCCAATATGCAGGTTGTGTAGAAACCAGAATGGCAAGAAGCCAAGACACGAGAGCTCAAGGCATTGGAAGAAAATGAAACTTGGGAGCTTGCAATACTACCAAAAGGAAAGAAAGCAGTAGGATGCAGGTGGGTATATAAGATCAAGTACAAAGCCTCTCGTGAAATTGATACAATGCACGACTTGTGGCGAAAGGTTACACACAAGTTGAAAGAGAGGACTTCAACGAAACATTTGCTCCAGTGGCAAAGATAACCACAGTCAAATGCTTGCTCTCTTTTTCAGTAGCTAAAGGATGGGAACTCCACCATATGGACGTCAATAATGCCTTCTTACATGGGGAACTAGATGAAGAAGTCTACATAGAGGTTCTACAGGGTTATGAGGTTCCTAAAGAGGGCATGGTTTGTCGTATGAGGAAGTCACTGTATGGTCTGCAACAGTCTTCTCAGAATTGGTATTATAAGTTGTCACAAGCACTCATAGAGTATGGTTTTCAAGAATGCCACGCAGACCACAATCTTTTCATTTACTCGCATGATTCCATTTTCTTGGCCATTCTTGTTTATGTTGATGATCTCGTCATAGCTGGAAACATTACTTCTGTGTATACCAATTTCAAACGATACTTGAGTAAATGTTTTCACATGAAGGACCTTGGAGCACTCAAGTATTTCCTTGTCTTGGAATTGGCTCATGGGTCTTTTTCGTTTATTCACATGTCAACGGAAGTGCACTCTGGACATCTTAACTGAGTGTGAGATACTTGCATGCAGACCATTATCCTTCCCACTTGAGCCGAATCATAAGATGGCACTGGATTCAGGTCCTCTTTATTCAAATCCTCCTCGCTATCGTAGATTGATCGGGCATCTCATCTATATTACGTTCATGTGTCTGGAGATCACGCACTTAGTGCACGTTCTAAGCTAATTCATACAGGAACCACAAGGACATTGGGAGGATGCTATGCACGTGTTGTGATATTTGAAATCATCACTCGGTCAAGGAATCGTCATACCTAAGGAAAACGATCTACAACTTGTTGCATATTGTGACTTTGACTGGGCTTCTTGCCCATTAACTCGAAAATCGATTTCATGTTACTTAATGAAGCTAGGCTCAGCTCCTATATCGTAGAAGACTAAAAAGCAAACTATTGTATCTACATCTTCCAGCAAAGCAGAATATCCTGCTATAGCTTATGCCACTAGTGAGATTCTCTGGTTAAGAGGCCTGGTAACATGTTTGCAAGTCAATTGTTATTCTCCTATGATCCTACACTGTGATAATCAAGCAGCTATCCACCTTGCATTTAACCCGATTTTTCATGAAAGAACCAAGCATATAAAGATGGATTGCCATTTCATTCACGAGCACCTGTATGCAAGGGAAATATCTACTGCGTATGTTCCAACCAAGCAGCAGCCAGCTGACATATTCATGAAATCCTTGGGTGCGAAGCTGTTTCAAGAGCTAACCATCAAGTTGGGTGTTCATAATCCTCACACTCCAACTTGAGGGGGAGTAATAGGATAATGTCAATTTGTTTGGTATTCTGTTTAGTTTTTCTGTTTCCTCATACTGATAAGGATAGATATTTGAAAATGTTAGTTTGAGATGGCTTAGTTGTTGTTAACTGTTAATTATATCCCTTATTAGATTGTGTATATCAAGTAGTTAGAGAGACTTGTATATATATACATATCGTGTAACCGAGCTATACACAACAAGAATACAAAAAAATTTCATTAGTTCCCTTTCTCAGAACTCATATATACTAAGCCTGTAACCTAATCCAAGTTTAAGGCAAATAATGAACTGATTGCTACACACAATATGTTCTTCAAAAGAAGAAATGATCGGTACACATTCAAATTTTCAAAATCCCCTTGTGTATCTAGTAAACCCTCTATTTGTTCCCTTTTAGGAGGAATTTTATAGGAGAAATAATTAAAACATATATATCATATGTATTTGGTGAATAATGAACTATTTTGGAAATTTTTTTTGGTACATCCATTTTGCCAAAGCTGTTAACATGATGCATTAAGCAACAAGCTTTGAGAAATATCATAAGATCTCTACATGCAAAAATGCCAAAGAGATGTGGGATAGGCTTGAAATCACCCACAGAGGCACCAATCAACTTGAGGTAGACCAAGGTTGACATGCTCATCCAAGAGTATGAGCTATTCAAAATGGAAAATGATGAAAGAATGTATGAGATGTTTGAAAGACTTTCATTTATTTTCCACAAGCTTGATGCTCTTGGAAAGTCCTACATAGATGTAGAGCATGTGCCAAAGGTTCTCAAAAGTCTCTTTGAACCATGGCTCTCTAAGGTTCGTCCATTCAAGAAGGCAAAGACACCAGCGCCCTATCATACGACGAACTTAAAGGAAATCTGATAGCTTATGAGATGACTCATCACAGAGGTGAGCAAGCTGATCAGAAGAAAAAGAAAAGCATTGCCTTCAAATCTCAAATTGTTGAAGAAGAATCTTCTGAATCCGAGGAGGAATAGACTAATGAAAATGATGATCAAAATTTCATTTCTAAGAAGATCCTCAAGATGTAGAAAAGAAAAAGATGGATCAACAAATCCACCAATTTCAAGAGAAACTTTACCAAAAAAGGAACAAGTAGCAAGAATATCACATGCTATGAATGCAAGAAGTCTGGCCAAGTTAGAACAGAATGTTCTTTGCTCAAGAAGGAATCTCAAAAGCCAAGGAAGAAGAAACCAATGACGGCCACATAGGAGAACATTGAAGATGTCTCATTGATCAATCAATTTGAGACACTTATATTAGCTTTGTATTAGGCTTCATTAGATGTTTATTGTGCCCAATATTAGTATTTTAGATGAGTTTAATGTTGTTGGGCTTCATTGGGTTTTAATGTAAATATTGGATAATTTTCGGATTTTGATGCATTTTGACCTTTCTTCCTTGGTTAGGCCATAACTTGGGACTCGGTGATCCAATTGAGGTGATATAGGTGTCTTTGGAAAGCTAAGACAAGGATCTACAAGTTTCATGAAGAACTCAAGAGCTGGATCAGACTTCTAAGGGCCCAAAATAGCCTTGCAATACAGAGTGAGTTTGCTGTCACGGAACCATCTGGGCAGTATGCACATATTGGACTATATAGTGGGTTATAGGCCTCCTCTTGGGCTGAAACTTGGTCATTTGAAAGATAAGACCCATATCTCCAACTTCACTAAAGACCATTTTGTCAATAGATGTCGTTTTAGGCATACTTCTGAAGCTACAAGTTGGTCTGAATTTGGAAACACGTTCTTCCAACCTAACTTGAGGTAGGTGCAGTGTTTTTGGCATTTCTGGAGTTCTAAAAGTCCAAATGACATGATTCAAATTGGAGATTTTCAAGGAGACAACTGACTACAACTTTCATGAGACATCCAAGCCAAAATGCACCGTCTAGGTGATGAATTTGAAGCCAGAAGTCGGATAAGAGTTGTTGACTAAAAGCCACCAACCATACACCAACCCACCTACCATGCACCAACCCACCTACCATGCATCAAGCTTCCATATTTGACAATTTCCTTGTTTTTATAACTTGTATTCAGATTATGTACATGTACAAATTGGCTTCTAGGATTAGTATAAATAGAGCCAATCTCTTTGTATTATCATGGATTCAATTTGGAAGTAAGTTTCAAGGAAGTTTAAGTATTTATGAGAGTTTTCTTTCTCTTCTTCTCCATTCTCTTTACAATTTCGTTTTTGTTCTTTAATTTCTGAGTTCTTCCTTCCCATCCATGGAAGGCTGGGCTCTCATAAACAATCCAAGGGATTAGCCATCTTGATGTTTAATTTGGAGATCTTGTTTTGCTTGTTCATATTGCTTAATTGTTATTCAAGTTTCTCTTCTTCCTCTTTTAATTTTGATCTAGATTGAATTGCTTAATTTGATTTGGATGTTTATGTGATAATAGCTTTATTATCATGTATTCAAGAGGATCACATATAATAAACAATTTATTAAAGCTTTTTGATGGATTGTTTAGCTTGGTTAAATTCTTGATCTTAAGTTAATCTATGTTTGGATGGTGCTTACTTTATCTAACCTTGGTTAATTAAATCCTAGATGCTTATCTAGTAGAGGATTCTTGGATTATGTTGAGGCGTCTTGATATGATCTAAGGCCAAGAACACGGTTAGCAATTAAGTGAATTCCTTGTGATCAATGATGAGTTAAACTCAAGATCGGTAAATTTCCTTGGATTGGTTGTTTCTTTATATTTGTTTACAACATTAAGTCTTATACTTCTTTTCAATCTTATTAATCAACAACAAAACCCCCCTTTCTAATTATTTTGATCTGATTAAATCTTTGTTTTTCTGGATCCTTGAGAGACGATTCGGTTCATGCTCTATACTACAAATTAGTTTGCGAACCGGTAATTTTTATTATTTGACGAGGTCTCGACAACCTCTTGTCACTCATCCGAGAGTGAACATGATGATGAGATTAAAATTGCACCTATTTGTCTTATAGCTAATGACAAGGATGAGATATATGAATCCAACTTATCTTATGATGAGCTTTTTGAAGCATTTGATGAGATTTTGATTAACACAAAAGCCATGCTTTCAAAATATACTTCCTTAAAGAAAGCAAATGATTCTTTGAAAAAGGAAAAATGAGATTTTAATAACTGAATTTGATTGTTTTTTGTACTGCACAAACTACTTCTTGTGACTCCAAAATTGAAAATGAAAAGTTACACAAGAAAGTAGAGAGCTTAACAAATGACCTTCCAAGATTTGTTCAAGGAAAAGAAATGTTCGATATTTTGCTGGAAAAGCAAATATGTGCATTTGAAAAGGTTGGTTTGGGATACAATGAATCCAAAAGTTGAATGTATTAAAAAAAATTCTTTGTGAATGCAACCATATTAGTATCCCCATATACTAGCTTTCATTATGGTCATAAAGGAAATATATCTTACTCATGTGCTCTTAGATTATATTTGTATGGTAAAGGAAACATGATTTGAGTACCTAAAGGTACTTATGTGCTAAAAGGTCAAGGAACTAACCCTAAAAGACCCAAAAGAGTTTAGGTACCTACAACTATATAATTTGTTTTGTAGGTGTGCATGATATCAAGGAACAAAAGTGAGCAATTGTTCCTTGACACATGTTAGTGATTGCTCAAGGCATATGAATGGTGATCCATCTAAGTTCATCACATTCACACCAAAGGATGATGGAAATATGACTTTAAGTAACAATTGCAAAGACAAAATTATTGATATAGTTTTTGACTTGATGATGAGATTAAAGAGGTAAGAATTCCAAAAATTGAAGTTGTCACACGAAATGAAGAGCATTATGTTCTTGGCAGAAATAAGCAAGCTCATCAGAAAGCACCAGCTAAACACCAAAGCCCTAAGACTTTCTATTTTGATGATCAACAAACCATACAATGTGTTTGGTGTTAGTTGTCAAGCTTAAGTTCAATGTTTCAATTATCCTACTTGTGTTTTAAAATGTTAAGAAATGTTTGGATGATCAATGAAGATAAGAAACTTCATCTGCATTTCAAGAACATTGATAAGAAGGATCATCTCATAAGCCTAGCTCAAGTCAAGACTTGGATCTCGTTTTGAAGACAAGATTAGAAGTTTGAAAAAGCTAAGAAGGATTATTCTACTGAAATGTTGGAAGACCCACTCCTTTGGAAACTTAAAGGAAAACTCTCACAAAGAACTAAGTTGAAAAAGTAAGACAAGTAGTTGTTTGTAACATGAGTTACTGTGTTCTTGTGAGTTAGTTGTAGTCTATTGTTATTGTGTCCTTGAACTGAAGAGGCAATGATTGATCAAAGAATACTTGTAATCTAGCTTGGAGAGGTTAGGGTGGAAGAAAGACTACTCGAGTGATGTAAAAATCCTAGTGTTAGCTGGGGATTGGACGTAAGCACGTGGTTTAGCTGAACCAATATAAATATTGTACATTAAGCTGTTCTTCTCTGAACCTTCCAGACTTAAGTTTCTCACCTTTTGTTTTAAACTAACTTTCTTAAAGAATTTTTTTGAACTTAAGGTTTTCAATCAAACAACCTTCTTATCCACTACTACTTAAGCTTCTCAACTTAAAGTTTTTACAAGTTGCTTTCTGTAGAACTTACTTTTGAAAATAGCTCACTTATAGCAAACCTTCTTTTTCATGTTACTTGAAGTGTTTTTCAAACCTACTTAAGTGAAGCAAGATATTTTATTTGATACTCCAATATTCTTTCTGCTCACTTCAAATACATCTTATCTCCATGTCTAAACAACTTGAGAAGGTTTAACTTTTAGCAAAACTTTTCAAAAGTTAGTTTATAGGATTTAACCTCCCTCTTCTCATGTTTAGTTTGCTACATTCAATTGGTATCAAAGCTCACCCTCTGGTTGAGCGTCTAACAAACGTTTGGGGAGAAAGATCCATATGGAAGGATGGCAAACCAAAGTGGAAATGTCTACATTGCAGAAAGACAATTCGTGAACAAACCACTGCATTCAGTGCTGAAGACTACAACTACTGGAGGGAGTGGATGAAGCTCTTCATTGATTCTATAAATCTTGATCATTGGATTATCATTGAAGAAGGTTCCTACGTACATGAAATCACTTATAATGATGGAAGAACATAAGTAAAGACCAGAGCTTAGTGGACAAATGCCGAGAATAGTGGAGTTCAATTGAACTCAAAAGATAACTTTTACTTAACCTATGCTTTAAGTAAAAGTGAGTATAACAAGATTCTTTCATATGATACAACCAAAGAAATTTGGGATACACTTTCCATAGCTCATAAAGGAACCAGTCAAGTGAAGGAAACTAGATAAGCATGCTTATGCATTAATATGAACTCTTCAAGATGGTGGAGCATAAGACTATTGATGAAATGTTCTCATGTTTCACAAGCAATCTCAATGGCCTCAAGTCACTTGGATGGTCCTACATAAACCAGGACAATGTCAGAAAAATCCTGAGTATTTTGCCAAAAGTTTAAAGATCAAAGGTGATAGCCATTCAAGAGACTAAGGAACTAACCAATCTAAGGTTATATTGGGATCTTTGAAGACCCATGAGCAAGAACTAATAGATATGGAGTACATAGACCCTAGAAAAGGCAAAGGCATTGCTCTCAAAACAGTTCAAAAGTTTTCACACTATTCTCAACACCACTCTCAACCTTCTCAAGTCTCAACACTCAACTCATTTTGTGAGACTGATGAAGAAGATGAGAATGATAAAGATGTTTTAGATGAAGATGAACTTTCTTTTGCATCAAGAAAGATTCAAAGAATGTGGAAAAAGACAAGTTCAAACCAAAAAGGTTTCAAACCTAGAAGAGAATTTCAGAACGAAGGTTCAAGCACGCAAAGCAAAGGCCAAGTCATCTGTTATGAATGTAAAAAACCTGGACATATCAGAACAGGATGCCTATAGCTGAGAAGCCTTTCAAGAAGTTTCCCAAGAAGAAAGGAGTAATGGCTACCTAGGAAGATATGGAAAAAGAATCAACTAACAATGAAGATGAAGAAGTTGATATAGGAAACATATCGCCATTATGTGAATATCCACTAGTTGTTCCTCTATACTTGAATACTCAAGCTATGTGATGATTTTGCTTTTTTCATGCTTGGTTTTCTGAAGTAGTGATTGCAAACATACTGCAATGATTTATTTTTGGAGAGTTAGTCTATTGAAAATTCTCGGACATCCTTGCTGGAGCATTAATTCATGGTTCTTGAGAGTTCTTCTTGATGTCATCATTGACTTGTGATTTTGGCTAGTTCTGGCTTGTGCATTATTGATACTTGGTACCTTCCTATTGTAGTCTTAGGCTTGATTTTGCTTGATGTTGGGCTTCTTCTTCTTTCTTTCTTCCGGACTTCTTGCACCAAATTATCCTAAACTTCCTTTACCGATGATAATCCTCTTATTCTTGAACAAATTTCCATTGTCATAGCTTGTTGTAGGAAGCATAGAGCGATTGAATTTTTGTTTTGTTCTTCCTTTAACTTTTTCTTCTTTGCAATGGAAAGCATTGATTGATTTTCTAGAATAGTTAACCCATCTTGAACAATTTCCCATAATTCTTGAGCTTGGAGAAATATCCCATTTGGTTATACCAATCCTCGTAATCGTCCTCAGACAATATAATGACTGGAATATTAATAGTGGAGATAGTCATGGTTGTGGGTAGGGAGTATTGTTAGATGGGTTTAGTTAGAATGTTAGGAATACCACACCCAGTGTATAATCGAACATATCTCTAATACCACTATTAGTTTTTAGGAGAAGAGATAATTTGGAATTTAGGTAGTTGATTTATATTTGGAAGAATGGAGAATGAGAAAGGATTTTTATATTTAACAAACTTTAGTTTATGTAAAGCTAGCTTGGTTACACTTTGGGGACTACTTGTATTTGCCACTTAGATTGCTGGAGGGGATTCAAATTAGCTGTCCCATTTTTCCGTCCCTCAATTAAATGATGACAACTCAGTAAATAAAACTCCTCTTAATTAGCAATAACTTCTCTTTTAGTTATCAATTTTTTCTACTAAGTTATTAACATTTAATTGGGGGGACAAGAAAAAGGGATAACATATTTGATTCCTATCAGAGGATGGCCTTCGGATGGCTTTTGGTGGCTTCCATTTGAGCGATACCCGAATGGATATTTATGGAGGGAGAATGATGTTGGATTTTGGGACCGGGAAACACAGCTGAAAATAAAACTAAATCTCAAACCTAACCTAGGATCTATGCGAAAATCATAAAACATGTTATAGGGATTTACCTCTAGGAAGAAACGAATGTCAATCACAAGCACAACAACAAGCAGTGCCTCTACAGTATCCACACAAACAAACCAAAAACGGGTTATCATCCACTCCGCGGTACTAGCAGCGGGGGGGTGCTCTTCTCACACTCACTTTTCTGTCACTTGTGTTGAGTGCGGCTGCAACAACTATATATCATATATACAGCTAGGGCAGTCGTCTTTAGTGAGTAAGATGAGCATTGATGTGCCTGCTCATAATTTGACCTAAGTCACAATTATGTGCAGGCTCATCTACTCAGTTGGCTCATTTAGCTAAATTAAATGTTCAACTAGTTATCTATGAGCCCAAGTCATAATTGGATTCCTAATTAAATTCATCTCATGAATATTAAACCCCAATATCAATTCATTTAAAGCGTGTGGCCCTGTAGGTTCCCATTACGTTGACAGTAACACTAAAATCCAATTTTAGCAATACAAATAGTGAGCAGTTTCTAGTAACACATCACTGTTACTTAAGTAATATGAATGCTAATGATTTGACATAACCTTTCCGTGAACAATGTTACTGTGCAATCTAGTCCATTTATCCATATATCTAGATTGAACACAAGGCATGGAACAGTCATCTTGTATAGTTCAATATTTGGTTTTTTGATCTCCGAGTAGACATACTAAGACAAATGAGATCAATATCTCATATTGACTCATTCGAGCATAGTCATGCATTTTCAGTCTCACTCTATCAAGGGGCCCGAAGATATCACTCTCGTTAAGTAGAAGGAACAACTCCTATCTAGGCCACTCACATCCCTCTGCATGATTTGCAGTATGTTCAATAGTCGTATTTTTAATCTCCTCGTTACAGGGGACGTTTGACGGTATTAAGTCATACAACTTCTCATGTAGGGAACTGTAGTGCCTTCAAGTCAAAGGACCACATACACCATTGTCACTGTGAGAATCGCTTATGACACTCACGTAACGATCTATGCAACGTTCTCATGGTGGGTCATCAAGTACAACATTACTCTAATGTGTACCCATGTAAAAACTTAATATCTCATATCTATGACCCGTGAGATATGGTCATTAGTCTACACACATACTAGTCTTAATGTATTACAGGTGTTTTAATTCACAATAATACTTAACTAGAGACATTTAAGAATAGTGTTCCGAAAGTAACCAATAGGATCTCACAACCAAGTCATGCACTTGATATCCCATGGCATTATACTTACTATTCTAAGAACTTTATCATGTGTATTTAAATAAAATCAATAACACAATAAAAGAAATGTCTCATATATATATATATATAATAAACGATAAGATATAATATAACTAGAAGGTCAGTATACAACTGGCATCTAGGGCATACACCAACAAATGACCCATATGGTTGGCTTGGAGAAACATGTCCACATTTAATTCGTGAAAAAATTAATTAAGTATTAAACTAATTTAACCAATAATTTACATTTTGATACTTGATACGTGGTTAATTATATGTAAATAATTAGTTAAATTAGTTGAATACTTGATTAATTTTATATAAAAATCAAATAAGAATATTTTTCTGCCAAGCCAACCTTTTGAATTATTTTCCCATTTGTAGATGGAAGTCGGCAGCTATTATTTCTACACACTTCGTCTAATATTCTAGTTACAATAGTTTCTAGAATCTTACGTTTACTACATACTTACTTTCCTTCAGTAATACTCTAGAGTTTACTAGAGGCTTCTAGCCTTTTCTCCTGCTGCCAAGCTTTGTGACTTTTAGAATGTGCATTTTTACTTTCTGTTACTCTTGAAGTTTCTATATAAATGTGCAGCACTTTTTAACAGTATCACTCCCAAACCAGCAAAAATGATCATTTCAGGGATGAATTAAAGAGTAAGACTTACCTACGGCATAACATTTTAGAGTTGTCCAAATGCCTGGAACGTCGAATAATAATAGTGGTATCAGTTCAATAAACTAAAGCGCTATCAGTCAAACAAAATAATCATCAACCACTAGCATTGTCTTACCACATTTCTTGAATGTAGCGGAAAACCGATAACAAAATCCGAAGCAACATTGAATCGTCCCCGTTGAAGTGTCTAGGAAGCACGAGTCCTCAGGATTTCTGCAGTGATATTGACAAACTCCATATACCCATGAAAGCTGAAATCCATGTAACAACCGGCTATGGATGTCAGCATAGGAAACGTGTTCTCTAGTCCACCACATCTCCGAGGATACCAAAACAACAAACTTCATACTGCACCCAACTCTCACTTTTTCCGCAGGCAAAGTACCAATTACTGCATAGTTATACTCTCCTAGATGGTCGCTGGTGCAGGGCGCAGTACTCACGTATAGAGCATCATTCACTAGTTCATCACAACTTAAATAAATTATATGCTGCGCATCATGAGGTACCTTATACAAATCGGACATCATAAGGTCGCTCTTTATTAAGGAATAAAGTGGGGTAGAAGAGCAATTGTTGCCCTCAACACCGGCATCAACAAGCCGGATTGTGTACTTTCTGTAATCGATTTCTTGCACATAATATTGACCTCTAGACACATTCATCATGGCCATATTATTTTCACAAGCTATTTCAAATCTTCTGTCACCACAGTATTCTGGGTCACCCTTAACTCGAAATGGGAAACTAATGTTAAGGACTTTGCCGCAAGAAGAGGTACATTGGACGCCATTGCTAGGATTGGCATAGCAGCAACTGGTTTTGATTTGAATCAGAACAGCAATGATGAGGGCTGTTACCGGTAGTCCTCCAGCATGGCTGGTCTTTTTTTCAGACATGGATAGATGAGATAAACCTATAGCTAGAGAGGTTGTTGTTTCTCATGTACCAAGCTAGCTTCTCTTCTCTTTAGTTCCTACGTTGGATATTTTGTCAATATCGATGGCCCAAAAAAGGACGAAATGATAGCCACATTGTTTTGGCCGGTTAAGTTTAATTGGTGGGTAATCATTATTTTTATCCGTAGGGAGGGGAAAATGAACCTTGACATGGCCTAACATGAGATTTATTGCTTTGTTCAACACCACCACCTGTCATGTGGTTTTTGAATAGACAAAATGTATATTCAATTTATGCATTGGATTAATAACAATATATGCATTTGATTTAACAAAATCTGCATAATGAGACTCACATCTAATTAAAAAAGTTGATGTAACTATCGATTACTATTTGTTCAGACGTCCAGTGTATGTACATGAAACGGCCAAAATTTTATTTGTACGTGTGAGGCCTACGTGGGACAGTATGTGGATAAGAATTTCTCTTGAAAGTTTAGATGATAGAATATATTATCAATAAGGTCATGTCACTTGATGTGGTGCTCAAACATGAACATATCGACTTCAAACGAAACGAAGGCAAAAGAGCTCTAAAGTTCAGATTGTAGATGTGGGTTGCCGCCATAGAATGATAAAATGGTTAGCTTTTCAAGATTTCGTTTCCAAGATATTTCATATCTCCAGTCGCCACAGTATTCTGGGTACCCTTACTAAAAAACAGATTTACCTGGTCGTTGTTTCTCATGTAGAAACCTAGCTTCTTTTGTTTTTTTATCAAAAAAGTTTAAGATATAGGAGGTTGTCTAATTTCAAGGTTAAGACATGTCCCTAATTAACGAGGACAGTACTTACAATTAGCTTACCCATATATAGGGGTGTCAAAATAATTTATTTATTCACTATTCATCCAATCCATCTAATAATAATAAATTAAATGAATTAGATCAAATTAGTTAGTAAATGATTAATGGATCGAGCCCAATATCTATTGAATATCTAATTATTAACTTACTTATACTTATTTAAGTTCTAATCAATCCATAACTCAATTGAAACCTTAACCCATCTATTTTTTAGCGAGAGAAAAATATTTTTTTCTAGAGAGAGAAAAATAATTTGTTTCTAGAGAGAAGAAATTAATTTTTTCTTAGAGAGAAAAAATTAATTTTTTTAGAGAGAAATTTTATTTAAAAATAATAATTTTAAATGATTAAGTTAGATATCCATCAATCATATCCATTAAAATGGATAAATGGATGGATTGAAATCCATTAAAATGGGTCATGAATGAGTTAGATTGTTTTAATAATTTTTTAATGGATCTCAAATACATTAGTGGTAAAAAATTTATTCATCTATTATGATTCAATCCAAAATCCATTCAATCCATCCATTTCTCACCCCTACTAATATAAGATCACCTGCAAGAATCAAACTCAACTTTTTTATTGACGATGTTCCTACCAATTGAGCCAACCTTTATTGGAGAAAGCTAGCTTCTTTGCTGTTTGGCTACTGCGTTGGATATTTGGTCTCTATCAATGGTTATAAAAGGACAAAATGGTAGCTAAATTTTTATGGCCGGCTTTATAAATATATATCACAAAGGCCGGTTACGTTTTTTCTTTTGGCTGACAAAGCCGGTTATGTTTGATCACGGAAGGGAAAATGAACCTCGACAGCCAACTATGTGATTGTTTTGTTAAACACCTAGCATGCACCTATCATCAGGTTTTTAAATAGACAAAACGGATATTCAATTTATCCATCGGATTGATAAAAATATGCATTTGATTTAATAAAATCTGCTTAATGAGACCTAAATCTTAAAAAAATATCAAAGCAACTTTCAATTATACTCCAATGTTCAAATTGCACAATATACCATATTCACCCAAAAAATTTCGACCACATTGAGCCAAAATTGATCGAAAAGTAATCCTGTGGTATATTTCTATCAAAACACCACGTTAGGCAAATAGCATGAATGTACATGAAATTGCAAAAAAATTATTTGAACGTGTGAGGCCCACGTAGGACAGTGGATGGAAATGTATTTCTCTTGAAATGGTAGGTGATAGAATATATTATCAATGAGGTCATATCACTTTTTGTGCTCCTCAAAACTTTGTTTTTCTTGAACATATCAAGTATTCAACTACAAGCTAGCGAAGGCAGAAGAGCACTAAAGTATAGATTGTAGACGAGGGTTGCTGCCTTAGAGAGTTAGAATGGTTAGCTCTACAAGATTTTGTTTGTTATTCTTGACAGTGCTCTTTGCCAATCCAGTAGGTGGCCGAGATGAGTGCAAAGAAGCAAAGTGTGGACCCTATGGTTCTCCAATTCGATTCCCTTTTCGTCTCAGAGGTCGTCAACCTGATCATTGTGGCTATCCTGGGTTTTCTGTGTCTTGCACAGATGATGAACAAACAGTTCTTCAGCTACCAGCAGATCAAGTTCTGGTAACACTCTCAGTAGTCAGCATAAATTATGAAGATCAGGAAATTAGACTATATGATCTAGAAAATTGTCTTGCAAGGCAAATTCTAAGGCTGGTCAATTCATCATTAATCTCTCCTCTCCATTTCAAAATCTGTACAAACATTACTTTCTTCAACTGTTCATCATCCCCTTGTCCAATTTATGCACTTAATTCATTCACAGACGTTGCAGAATCAGATGTGATTTCCTGCACCAAGATGCTTGATGCCCCGTTTGTAAACACGAGATATTATCCTGCTGATTACTACTTCTCGTTGGGCAGTCAGATCTCGATGATATGGTCGAAACCGGATTGTAGAAATTGTGAAGCAAAAGGAAAGGGATGCAAGTTAAAGAACAATGGAACTGAAGGCAAAACAGAATGTTTTGACTTTCCCATTTCGTCTAAAGGTAAGTTTTAGTTTTTCGTTTTTGCTTTCTTTTTATATATATGTTAAAAAAGAACCAGAAAGATATATATTACTATATCAGAACAGCAAAAAAAAGTAGACTGTAGAGGGTATAAACACATATGCAGTAAGTAACCGAGATGTGACAAAAGCATATATGGAGATCTCTTCTATCTTTGCGGGTTTCATGAAAGAAAGAAAAAAAAAAGATTAAGATGTTTTCTTTCGGATCCTCTGTACTTTCAACTTCATGCATGATCATATCATTAGACTATCGGTGTGACACATAATACTATCTAGCAAATTCCGTTCTAGGATGGTAGAAGTTTTGTCAAAAGAATAAAATTATTAATTTGTACAATTCTATTTAAAGTTGAATAGCTCGATTGGGTTTAAAGGGATGTTGGAGTCACTCATTAAAAATGACATAAAATAGAAGGTTCAGTATTGGAGAATTAGAAAATGTCTAGCCTTATATTTGATTTCCATTTGATGATTTTTATGAATGCAGAGCGCCATAGATAAAATATATATATATATTCTTCTTTTAAATTATTAGAATGTCTGGCCTTATATTCATAATTAAATTCTTACTTTTTACAGGCCCATCGATCAAATTAATAGGTGAGTTGTCTGCTTCCAAATAAATATTCTTCTACCTTTATTTCATCTATTTATTTATGATTTAAAGATGGGTTGTATTTTTTTAAAATACTACCATTAATTTGCAGGTTTAATCCTTGGCTCGATTCTTCTCATGGCACTGATCATTACAGTCTATCACATATACAGATCATATAAATTTGAAAAGGACTATGAAGTAAGGATCGAACAATTTTTGGAAGATTATAGAGATCTCAAGCCTACCAGGTACTCGTATGCTGATATCAAGAAGATTACAGATAGATTTAAAGAGAAGTTGGGCCAAGGAGCATATGGAATAGTATATAAAGGAAAGCTCTCCAATGAAATACTTGTTGCTGTCAAGATGCTCAATAATTCTAATGGAATTGGGGAAGAGTTTATCAATGAAGTGGGAACAATGGGTACAATCCACCATGTGAATGTGGTGCGTTTGGTTGGATTTTGTGCTGAAGAATTTAGACGAGCTTTGGTTTATGAATTCTTGCCTAACGATTCAATAGAGAAGTTCATATGTTCCCCAGAAATGAAAAGTAGTTTCCTTGGTTGGGAAAAGCTACAAAATATTGCTGTTGGCATTTCTAGAGGAATTGAGTATCTTCACCAAGGTTGCGAGCAACAGATCTTGCATTTTGACATCAAGCCTCATAATATATTGCTTGATCAAAACTTCAGCCCAAAAATTTCAGATTTTGGACTTGCTAAGCTATGTTCCAAGAATCAAAGTGCAGTGTCAGTGACTACAGCCAGGGGCACTATAGGATACATTGCCCCAGAGGTTTTCTCAAGAAACTTTGGGAAGGTTTCTTTCAAGTCAGATGTTTATAGTTTTGGTATTTTGTTACTTGAAATGGTTGGTGGAAGAAAGAATGTGAATACCACTGCAGAGAATAACACAGAAGTTTACTACCCACAATGGATTTACAATCTTTTAGAAGAAGGTGAAGACCTAAGAATTCACTTTGAAGAGGTTAAAGATGCGGAAATTGCAAAGAAACTTGCAGTTGTGGGACTTCGGTGCATACAGTGGCACCCGGTAGATCGTCCATCTATGAAAGAGGTTGTGCAAATGTTGGAAGGAAATGGAGATGGGTTATCTTTGCCTCTTAATCCTTTCAATTCTGCAGCCCCAACGAGGATGAATGACAACAATGCTCAAAGAGTTGTGAATCAAAGCTTAGAAATAATTCCTGAATTAGAGTGATTATGTGTTTCCAAAGACAGCCTTTCTCAATAAGTGTTCTTAAAGATGTTTCTTGAACATATGTTTCTGATGATGGTTTCTTTTGAAAATACTCGTGCACATTTTTAGGGCAGTCACGCTCTGATTCTCTGAATTTGGATTTGGACGTTCTTAATTATTCTACTTATGCCTCAATTTTTGAAATCAAATAGATGGCTTCTATAATTAAGAACTTGTTCATTTGCTTCTGAAAAACAATCCAATTAATAGGTCTGAGGGTTTAAGAAAAGAAATAGAAATGCACAACACGAATTAACAAATAAAAAAAAAATGCACAAAACGAGCACACAACCCATCATGAAATATTGAAATTTATATTCCAAAAGTGTCCTTTCTGCACAAACTGGATATCCTGCATTCAATGTAACATCCCAACAACTATACTCTAAAAATTTAATACGGAATAAATATGTTGAGGTTTAAGCCAGGAAAATTTGAAGTTTTTAGGGATAGATTAATTGAAAACATCAAGCACCTTATCATGTTGGAACTTCTTGAGGTGTCATAAATGAAATAATATTGGTTGATAAAATGTTTAAGTAAAAATTTTAAGTGGTGCTTAGGATAAGAATTAAAGAATTAAATTAGTCTTAGTCATCTTAATTAAAGATTTTAGAGAAAAGGGAGAGTTAATTTAAAAAATTAAAATGAATTAAGGGAAAATTTACTTAAAAAATAATGCATCTAAGTTAGTGGAATGATGATATAATATTAGAAAATAATAATTTAAATTACGATGGGATTAATTAAAAGTAAAAGGTGGATTAATTATAAAAATAAAAATTTTAAAGGTTCACTAAAGAATTAATTTTTAAAGGTTTATTTTTACTTTAGAAAATAAACCCAAGTCTTCATACTATAATCATCAATAAAAAGTAAGAAATATTTGTTTATACCAAATGAGGAAGAATTGATTGGGCCACATACATCAGCTTGAACAAGTTGCAATGACTCAATTGTTCTTATAGTTGCTTCCTTTGGAAAACACTTTTGATCGCACAATATTTTATTCATTTAACTTCCCTCTCAATGACTCAATTGTTCTTATAGTTGCTTCCTTTGGAAAACACTTTTGATCGCACAATATTTTATTCATTTAACTTCCCTCTCAATAGGTATCTTAAGGTTCAATTTGGCTTAATTAGACTGATCTTATCACATTTTATGATATTTGGTCCAAATGTATCATTGTAGGAATTTCGATATAATTTGGCTTTAATGTGTCTTCTTGGAAGTGTCTAGTAATTCGGCTATAAGTTGAGATACAGATGTCCGATTGTTGTGATTTTGATCATGTAGTAAATCTAAGACAAAAATCTACAAGTTTCATGAAGACCTCAGGAGATGAATCACGCGTTTGGACAATTTAAATTGAAGTCGAAGATGGAGCCAGCGAACTGATCCTGGCAACTTGACCTTTATGCAGTCGGAAGCCTATATCTCTAGTTGTAGGGGTCCAATGGGTTTCAAACCAACCCCAAATGAAAGATGAGACATAAATCAACAACTCTCATAAAACCTCCAAGCCAAATTACGTCGTTCTGGACATGAAACTTAAGCTGGAAGTATAAAATAAGCCCCTGACGAGATTATGCCACTTAATTGGGCATAACTTGGGCTCTAAGCCCCCAATTAGAATGAAACTTGGGCCCAGTGATTCCTAATTGACCTTGGTTTGTATCTAATGAGTTTCTGATGATGTATAGTCAAAATAAGGGTTAGTTATATAGGGAGGGAGCAGCAAAACTGAGAGGACAATTTTTACATTCTGCACTGTGTATTTTAAGATTTCAGGCTAGGGCTTACTTTATGCTTTCCTATTTTTTCTTTGATTTTCGTTTGAAGCCTCCATGGAAGGTTAAAACCTTTTGATCAATTCCCTGATGTAAGGATTTCTTTTATAGATCTTGAGGTTTGGTTTTAATTTTGAATGTAATCCTTGTTTCCTTTCTTTTCCTTTTAATCTCTTCTCTCGGATCTTGATTGCAATCTCTTGTTGGGTCGATGCTTATCATTTGATTTGAAACTGCATTCTATCTATATTGAAAATATAATCTGGGGATGAATGAACATGTTAGATGCTTAATTTGGCATGCTTAAATTCGAGATTAATAGGATCTGTGATGTTTAATCATAGACTTGATTGAATTTCGGCTTTTAGATTGATTTGGCGACTTAGATGATTGTTTAATTGTTTAACCCAATTCAATTATATTTTGATTGCTTAATTGAGTAGGAAATCACCGAAATTAATTGATGCTTAATTAGTTAATTAGGGATTAAGCAAGAATTAAATCAAGAATCGGAATCAAATCTTCAAAAATCAATGATAGATCCTGCTAGAAAACTTAACCAGTGGATTGGTTTTTTTAATTAATTGATTGATTTCCGTTTTTACTGCGATTTGTTTCCTTTTAATCTTTGAAATTCAAACTCCCCCCTTTTCTAACAATCCTAATTGACTAATACAATTAAAGATCCTTGTGAGACGACCAAGGTTATTTTGCTTTGTACTGCAAGTTATTCTTGCTTTTGAGCATTGTACGACCTCGGTTCAACTTTCTTGCATGTTTTCCAAGGAGACATGCTTCACATAATTGATTGGGATAATTGATTGAGAGTATCCGTTTCACCATCTTCTTTTCTTCCAATGCTTTGAGTGCTTCAAAATTTAAGTGACCAAACCGCATATGCCAACATCATACTTCATCTTCCACATTGGCCTTCAAAAACTTTGCTTCAATTATGTTGAGATTCAACATGAACATTCTATTTCTTGTCATAGACACCTTAGCAACCAAGTTAGTATTATGATCTCTATGCCAAAGACAATGATATTTCATGTGAACTTTGTCAATACCATAATTGCAATAGGATGGCGGGAAAATTAATTAAAAATGCATGGAGTCGTCACTAATCTTTTATTTGGTAAAGAAAATAATTGGCAAAACCCTTTTAAAAATATTTAAAATAAAAATTGGTCTACGAACCAAGTAAGAATCAAGAGTCGATTATGCACAGGGAATTATGGAACCTAAATCCCACAACACCCCTGATACATCCATCATAAAACGATTACCTTAAGCTAGTTGTGCAAATTTAATAACATAATCAATATTTGATTTACCCTCTAAATAACGATAAAATCAAGCAAAATAATTAAATTGCATAATTTACAAAGAAAAATTAAGCTGCCCAATTTTACAAGTTTGGAGGAAAATAAAAATAAAATAAAATATTTTACAGGTTTGGCTTGCCGTGAGTGTCTACCTATCCCTCAAGTGTAATAAGGAATTCAAAATCACGTAGTTCTTTAAAAAAAATTATTGTGTAATGGTTGATTTAAAAAAAATGATTTACGTAATTTTATTTAAAATAGTTAATTTGATTTTTAAAAAAATTGATTTGAATAAAAAAGGTGAACTTGTTAACAGGTCCTAATTGAAATGGAACATGGTACTAAGCTCATAGAGTCATCCCAATAATAATTGGCTAGTGAGTACTTAACTCTTTGTGACCACTAACCGCGATAGTTAATTAATTTTAAAGAAAAGCGAGTCATAAGTGGGATTGAACATGACACTAGTCCACAAAGCAACCCCAAAAGTTTGATCAGTGGGTACTTGACCCCTCGAGACCACTAACTGTGATAGTTAATTTTAAAGAAAGCGAGTCCTAAGTGGGATTAAACATGACACTAGTTCACAGAGTAACCCCAAAAGCCTGGTAAGTGGGTACTTGACCCATCGAGACCACTAAATACATTAAATCATTGCACCATTAATAAACTAATGAATTTATTTGTAATTAACCATCAATTAAATCAAATGAAAGAAATAAATAAAATAATTTGTAAGTATATTAATGTGATAATGAGTCAACAAGAAAAGCATCTTAGTGCTATTATTTTCCAATTTTAGCGAGGGAGATATCAAGAACAAAAAGTGAACGAACCATGCCAATTGTAGAATAAATTGAAATATAATATCAATATGTACAATCAAGAATAAATGAATAACAATAGAAATGAAGAAAGAAAGAACCTAATTTCATCCATTTATGTGTCAAATAAAGAAAGCTAACATATTAAAGATCAAATGGAGGTAAAAAAGCTGTCACAACATGAAGCTATTATCCTTTTAACTCCCCACTACGTGGACCCAACCTAACGTACCCAAGGCAATAAACCTTCACCAAATGCGCCAAACCAGATGAGCTTTTGTGTATTTACCATGCTAATGTCTCTCCTTTTAAAACAACAAGCTTAATAGCGTTGATAACTTTTATTCTAGAAGTAATTCTTGCTTCCAATGCATTAGAAAGCTCCGCCTAGGAGATTGGGAGATCAAATTCATCCATACTTTCAGAGAGGGCAATGTTTGTCCCGACTGGTTAGCTAATTGGGGCCTTCATTAACAACATTCCTTTTTGAAGATGACCACTCTGCCTAGTAACCTGCGGTTTCTTCTCCAGACTAATATTTTAGGAACTACCTTACTCTGTCTAGTTTTCCCTCTAGTGTAATCTTTTGCTTTTGGATCCCGCCCCGTTTAAAAAATATATATATATATATATTTATCATATTTAAGATCTAAAAAAATTAAATATTAACAAATTATAATATTCAAAATTATATCTAATAAGATCTAAATAAATCTATGCTTTAGAGGTATTATCCATATTATGTTTTTAAAAAAAATTATATATAATCCATTTAAAAATTAAGAAATTGTTTGCTTTAGTTGTATGTCATTTATACCCATTAATTTTGCTTTTTAGAAAATTATGCAATTATAATTTATGGTTGTTCTTCTATTGAGATGGATACTAAGATTACCTAAAAATTCTGCATTAGAAAATAATTTTTCAAATGATAGGATAATGAGAGAGCGATATTAAGGATCAATTATAATTTAAATTTTAAGATAAAAATATTATTCAAAATTGTATTTCACTACTTATCAAAGAGATAAGATAAATTATTATCGAAACAAAATCAAATTAATTATTTAGTATAACTGAAAAATCAGTATAAAATAATTTAAAATTTCAGCATCAAAGGAACAGGAATCAAATGAGTAAGAATTTGAAGGGAAAAAAACACATATATGAGTGACACGTGACATTTATTCAAATTTCATAAACTGTACTTAATATAATAAATCATATCTAATAAGATCTAAATAAATCTACAATTTGAAGGTATTATCTATATTATGTTTTAAAATGGATAATTCATTTAAAAATTAAGAAATTACTTGCTTTAGTTGCATGTCATTCAGACTCATTAATTTTGCTTTTTAGAAAATTATGCAATTATGATTTATGGTCATTCTTTTGTTGAGATGAATATTAAGATTGTCTAAAAATTCTGCATCTGAAAATAATTTTTCAAATGGTTGGATGACATGAGAGTCATATTAAGGATCAATATTATTTAAATTTTAAGATAAAAATAAGATTTAAAATTATGTTTCATTACTTATCAAAGAGATAAGATAAATTATTACCTAAAAAAAATTAAATTAATTATTTAGTATAATTGAAAGATTAATAAAATAATTTAAAATTTTAGTATCAAATGAGCTGGAATTAAATGAGTGAAATTTTGGAGGGAAAAAACACATATATGAGTGACACGTGACATTTGTTTAAATTTCATAAATTGTTTTATATTATAGTATATAGATATAAATATATATATGAATATTTCAAATTTTGAAACGCACCGTCTACTGAGGCAAAACGATGGAGATTTAAGGAACATGGATGAAATAAATTGAACTGCATCTTTTTCCATGAATAGCAAAACTTCAAGATCAAAGAGATTAACAATAGCACAAGACCACACAAGAAACGAAAATCTGAAGACTAAACGAACAAGTAACATAATAAATCACATGATAAACAGATGAATTTGGAAAGTCTGCACTTATATGTTATCAAACTTATGAACATTAAACGCCATTGTTCCTTTTTATCAATTACTAGTCACAGAGATATAGAACTAAACACAATCGCATTCACCAAAGAAGACTTGAAACTCAATCATCCTTCAAAGAATCTTTTGATCCAGGACTTGCCCGTCGAACATATTATATACATCCATCCCGCACATGAAATCAAATTAACAATGTATCCAAACAAGTCACAGGATCTATAAACATCAATTTAGGCAAGCTCACATGACTATACCAAACAAACCAGCTAATAATAGAAATACTAAGCATTGCATTCATTGCCCAAATCGAAACATGAATGAGAGGATGAGCTGTAAAAATTACCGGTTGAATTCTCCCTCTACTCCTAATGAGATGAGTGACTGTGGGAGCTAGTACTAGTCTGAAAATTTGTTTTCAAACCTTGATTCAATCTCACGCCTATAAGCAAGATATTTGCTTCCTCTTCTACTATCTATAGATGCTTTATTCTTTATACCCTCCTTCTCTTCCCCTATTTTGTGCTCCCTGTGTGTGCCTCTTTTGTTGCTGCTTGCTTGTTTGTGTAGATCTCCTCCTCTCTTTTTTGTCTGTCTCCTCTTCTTATGTTTGCCCTCGCCTCCACTCTTCTTCATCTTGCTCAAGTATTTAAATTAGTGAACTAGGCTTTTAGAATGAGATGTGGACCTTTTTTTCAACATGGACCTTTCATCCCTTCCCATTTCCTCTTTTTTATTTGGGCTATTGGATTGTAGCAAAATTTGACCCCTTCATTCTTTTTTTTTCCTTCACTTTCTTACTTTTTATTAATTAATAAAATAAGCAAAAACCTTTTTTATTTTAAATTTTTATTTTTTTATTTTATTTTTAAAATATGACCCGAATAAAATAAAGTGTTCACAAACTTCATATCTATTTTCAACAAGTTGTCCCAAACTTAAAATATTACTTTCTAATTTGGGTATATAGTAAACATTTGTAACTAATTTATGACCACCATCTTTAAGTGAAATTAAAATGGTACTTTTGCCTTGAATTTGGACTTTTGATGTGTCTCCATATGAAACATTTCCCTTCACCTTCTCATCAAGCTCCATAATTTTTTCTTTGTAGCCACACATTTGATTGCTTGCTCATTATACAAGTACCATGAACTCTTGTCATCCTTTTCGTCATCTTTGAGTGCTAACAGTAAGGTTGGCTCTTCAACTTCTTCTTTGTCAACAATAAGGTTGACTTTTTCTTCATTACCATTAGGTACCATAACGTCATTCCCAAGCATAATGCATAAATTTATGACAATTCAACATTAGATTTGTCATACGTCCTCTCATATGTTCTAGGATAGCTGCCTCTTTATCTAGTCTCTACTCTTTCTCGACCGGTAGTAGAATGATAATGTCTCTCTTCATTGTTGGAATTGTCAAGGTTGTCTCTTCCTCTTCCACCTTGGCCACGACCATGCCAGCTTCCTCGTCCATGTCTTCTTTGACTCTTGTCTCCTCCATCACCTTTCAATGACACCTTGGCTTTGAGGGCTTTCCCCAATGCCTTATCTTGCCATTTTAATAAATTTTCTTCTTTGGATTGTATAGCCGCAAATAACCCATCAATGGTCATGGTGTCTACATTATTTGAATTCTAAAAAATACAAGTCACATAATCAAACTTTGGTGTCAAAGAGCAAACACGATCATCATCAATGTTTTCTCTATACATTTTCATTTGATTAACATTGGCCAACACCCTTGAACTATAATTCTAAAAAGATTCGGATTCCTTCATATGTAAAGCTTTAAATTTACGTCGTAAAATTTGAAGTCACACCTACTTCACCTTATTTGCATCTTGGAGAGAATTTTGTAAAATCTCTCTTTCTTCTTTTACGGTGGATGCATTGTCCACCTTCTCAAACATCAAATCATCCAAACCATGATGGATGAGGGACAAGGCTTGTTGATCCTTTTTCTTTGACTTTGCCAATGCATCCTTTTCATTTTCAGACAAAGTGACCTTATTTTATGTTTGAGTGTAACCAACCTCTACAATCTCCTATTTATCTTGTGATCTAAGCAATGCTTTCATATGACGAAACCAATTTTCACAGTTATCTTTTGTAAGACGAGGAAATAGAAATGGAAACATTCCATTACTTGTCATCTCTTAAATCTCACAAGCTCGGATACCACTTTGATAGAGTGGAAGAAGAATATATGAAGAGACAATATAGGATGAGATACTTTATTTATTTCTTACTACTTTAAACTTCAAAAATACATAGGATACTTTTAGGGACTCTAGGAAAATTCAAGAGACATTACACATTCTATTACTCTCATTTATGGCTAGAATAATTTTTCATATTCCCCATACTCTCATGAAATAAGTAACCGCAATTGCAATATAACTCTTATAACATAATTCTTCCTAATGATATATAACTTATTGATCAATCAATTTGAGACACTTATGTTAGCTTTGTATTAGGCTTTATTAGATGTTTATTGTGCCCAATATTAGTATTTTAGATGAGTTTAATGTTGTTGGGCTTCATTGGGATTTAATGCAAATTGTGAATAATTTTCGGATTTTGATGCATTTTGACATTTCTTCCTTGGTTAGGCCATAACTTGGGACTCGGTGATCCATTTGAGGTGATCTTAGTGTCTTTGGAAAGGTAAAACAAGGCTCTAGAAGTTTTATGAAGAATTCAAGAGCTGGATCGGACTTCTAAGGGTCCAAAATATCCCTGCAATGCAGAGTGGGTTTGCTGTCACGGAAATTTGGGCAGTGTGCACATATTGGACTACATATTGAGCTATAGGCCTCCTCTTGGGTTGAAACTTGGCTATTGGAAAGATAAGACCCATATCCCCAACTTCACAGAAGACTATTTAGTCAATAGATGTCGTTTTAGGCATCATTATGAAGCTACAAGTTGGTTTGAATTTGGAAACACGTTCTGCCTACCTAACTTGAGGTAGGTGCAGTGTTTTTGGCATATCTGGAGTTCTAAAAGACCAAATGGCATGATTCCAATTGGAAAATTTCAAGGAGACAACTGGCTACAACTTTAATGAGACCTCCAAGCCAAAATGCACAGTCTAGATCATGAAAATCAAGCCAGAAGTTGGATAAGAGTTGCTGACTAAAAGCCACCAACCATACACCAACCCACCTACCATGTACCAACCCACCAACCATGCATCAAGCTTCCATATTTGACAATTTCCATGTTTTTACCACTTGTATTCAGATTATGTACATGTACAAATTGGCTTCTAGGATTAGTATAAATAGAGCCAATCTCTTTGTATTATCATCATTCAATTTTAAGTAAGTTTGAAAAAAGTTTGATTATTTGTGAGAGTTTTCTTTCTCTTCTTCTCCATTCTCTTTACAATTTCGTTTTTGTTCTTTTATTTCTGAGTTCTTCCTTCCCATCCATGGAAGGCTAGGCTCTTATAATCAATCCAAGGGATTAGCCATCTTGATGTTTAATTTGGAGATCTTGTTTTACTTGTTCATATTGCTTAATTGTTATTTAAGTTTCTCTTCTTTCTCTTTTGATTTTTATCTAGATTAAATTGCTTAATTTGATTTAGATGTTGATGTGATAATAGCTTTATTATCATGTATTCAAAGAGGATCACAAAGACTAAACAATATATTAAAGCTTTTTGATGGATTGTTTAGCTTGGTTAAATTCTAGATCTTAAGTTAATCTATGTTGGATGGTGCTTACTTTATCTAACCTTGGTTAATCAAATCCTAGATGCTTATTTAGTAGAGGATTCTTGGATCATGTTAAGGCTTCTTGATGTGATCTAAGGCCAAGAACATAATTAGCAATTAAGTGGATTTCTTGGGATCAATGATGGATTAAAACTCAAGATCGGTAAATTTCCTTGGATTTGTTGTTTCTTTAGATTTGTTTACAACTTTAATTCTCGTACTTTTGTCAATCTTGTTAATCAACAACAAAACCCCCATTTCTAATTATCTTGATCTGATTAAATCTTTGTTCTTTTTGGATCCTTGAGAGACGATTCGGTTCATACTCTATACTACAAATTAGTTTGTGAACCGGTAAATTTTATTATTTGACGGGTTTCGACAACCTCTTGTCACTCATACAATAATTCTTCATAAAATTCACACTAGCCACCAAAGGTTATATAACCATCAAAACTCCATTAACTTCGAACAATTATTATTAATTTATTTGAAAAAATTATCCCCAAGCAATCAGTAAGGCTATTGCCTTAAGTATCATGTGCATCATTTGTGTAATTATGATACTAGTTTGCTTACAGACTAGTAAAGATACAAAATACAATATGACATGGATACAGGAATGGAATACAACTTATAGACATTTATTTTCCACAATTTTAGGGTACGAAGTATAGTATCACTATCTTTATAGAGTCCAACATGATGTTATGTGTAATGGAATGTAATCTATATTTAAATTTTAAATTATGTATAGCTAACTTGGAGTAGTTTTAAGTTTCAAGTAATCATGTAGTTTATCCAGAAAATTGATGTACTCTAATTTATGTAAATGTATGCACCTATTAATGGACAAAAACTCGAAAGATCAGTTCATCACGAGTTAAGAAATTGCTCAAAATAATTATATGGTCTATTGCACAAGTCAACTTTAATCATAAAATTTAATCGTACATACAAATATAGATATAAATATTTATAAATATTTGATTTATCTTAAATGTCATCCAATAATGTAAGTGCACAACTCATAGACCTTGACTAAGTATGAATCCCTTCCTTTGTATATGTATATATATTGCAATAGATGATATTTACAATGTATAATTGCTCCAAACATTTTAATAAACATGGTGAAATATATCTACAATAATAAGCCTAAAAAAGAATAAATTTGAAGATACAATTATTAGGTTTTGAACTTAGTATCACAACAACTAGAAAATGGATAGCAATTAATAGCAAATGTATTGTTAAGTTAATTTACTGATGTGTAAGTTAGTTTGCTAACATTTATATAACTGTCAATTAGTTGTAATGATTGGTTAGATCTGCTAATTGATTCTGTTAGCTTGAACTTAGCATCACATGTGATGCATGTAGCATATATATAATACAATTCATTCTGCACATTCAATCAAATTCTCTCTTCCATGTTTCTTAACATGGTATTAGAGCTCTTCTAGAGCTCTGCGGCACAACCTTCTCTAATCATAGTGTTCTTCTTTCCCATATTCTGCATCAAGCTTTGGTGGAAGATTCATGGCAAATTCCAACTTCAACTCTATGGTCGAGTCCCAAAATCCTTCAAGTCCATTTTATCTTCATCCGAATGAAAACCTAGGCTTGGTGCTTATGTCACCAATCCTTGCAAGATCAAATTACCATCCTTGGTCTTTGGCCATGAGAATGACGCTACAGTCAAAGAACAAGTAGAAATTCATTGATGAATCAATTGTGGCACCAACAACCACTGATCCCCTCTATGGACCCTGGGAGCGATGCAATATTGTGGTGTTGTCCTAGATCACGCATTCTGTGTCTCGGTCAATAGCATAATATTTTGTGGATTGATAAAGCATATGATGTATAAAGTGACCTCATGGAATGGTTCTCACAAATTGACATATTTCGCATCTCACAACCTCAAGAAGAAATATGTTCATTTAGGCAGAATGATCTCACAGTCATAATTATTTCACTGAATTGAAGACACTATAGGAAGAGCTTGATAACTTCTGGCTATTACCAATGTGTAAGTGTGCTATACCTTTCAGTTGTGGTGTTTTCAGTGCAATGAAAGAATATAGGGAAAACAATTATGTGATTTTTTTCTTGAAGGGCTTATGTTAGCAATTTTCCAGCACAAGTTCTCAGATCATGCTATTTGAGCCACTACCTGGAATCAACAAAGTGTTTTCATTAGTAGTTCAACAAGAAGGGTAGTTATTGAGAAAACTTGCTATTGAAACTCGAGTGCTTGCTCACACAAATGATAATTACCAAAAGTTTGCTTCTAGAAAGGGAAGCAACCAACAAGGCAAGGGTTCTTTTACTTCTAAGTTGCAATCCAATGGCAAAGGATCTTCTGGATCACATAAAGTTTACACCTCTATGGAAAGCCAAGGTACAACATTGAGACATGTTACAAGAAGCACAGGTATCCACCAGGTTTCAAATTCATAAACCAAAATCCCTTAGTGAATTATGTGGAAATAGATAATCCATAGGGAGAATATGAAAGTTCAAGTTTTAGTTTCACTCCACAACAGTATCAGGATCTATATGGCACTATTCCAATCACCTCACCAAGATTCCATTCCCCACTCCACCAACCAAGTTAGCCTATATCAGTTTGACACCTCAAGTATACATTTCATTCATTCCATATCCAAAAATGGTTAATGGATCCTAGATATGGGAGCCATTGACCACATTTGTTTCTGTTTAGATCATTACACAACCTATCAAAAAATCAAACCAATCTTTGAATCACTTCCAAATGGCAACAAGTTGCTAGCACAATAGTCAGGCACAATTCATTTTTCCACCAATATTTTTCTAACCAATGTTCTTTACATTTCTAGTTTTAGTTTCAATTTAATTTCAGTGTCAAAACTTACTTCTTTACTACTTCGCACTCTGCTTTTCACTGATACATAATGTATCATTCAGGATCATTCATCCAAGATGATTGGACAAGTTGAAGCCAGAGATTGCCTATATACTCTGAGCATGCCAATTGTACCAACTCCTCAGTTTACATACAATAATTCTATTCTATTTGTAAACTCAGCTTTTGTGCCTACGTTTGACCTGTGGTATTTTAGATTAGATCACTTGTCTCAAGATAAAATGCATGTTATACACAAACAATTTGCTTTTGTATCTTGTACAAAAAATAAAATTTATGACATTTGTCACTTTGCAAAGCAGAAATGCTTACCATACCCTATAAGTCATTCATTATCTAGTAGACCATTTGATTTGATTCACATGGATACCTGGGATACATTTTCTATTGCTTCTATGCTTGGTCACAAATATTTCCTAGGTGTAGTGGATGACTACTCTAGGCATAGCTATGTTTTCCTAATGAAAAATAAGTTTCAGACTCAGTCACTTGTTCATTCCTTTGTCTCCTTGATTGAAAATTAATTCAATACCAGAATAAAAGTCATTAGAACTGACAATTAACCAAATATCACCATAGTCAATTTCTATGATTCTCAAGGAATTATACATCAAACCTCACGTGTTGAATCACCTTAGCAAAATGTTGTAGTTGAAGGAAGCATCAACATTTATTGAATGTTGCTAAAGCTTTACTTTTCCAAGCTAGCTTCCCCAAATCCATTTGGTCATATGCCTTCCACTCAGTTCATATTATAAATAGAATCCCATCAGCAACTCTATCAAATTTGTCCCCTCTTGAGAAGTTACACAACAAACCACCAAACCTTGTAGACCTTAAACTGTTTGGATCCTTTTGTTTTGACACTACCCTCACTACACACAAGTCCAAATTTAACCTTAGAGCCAAAAAGCTTGCTTTGCTTGGTTTTAAACCAGGCACCAACCATTTTTTACTACAAGATGTCCAATCCAAAGAAATCCTAATTTCATGCAATGTTCAATTTTATGAGTCTTTCTTTCCCTTTCAAGCAATCATTTCCACTCCTAATGATTCCACACCCCAAATCCCATTAGCATAACAACTTCCCCACCTTGATTTTCCTAGTTCCATTCCTCAACCAACAACAACTTCAATTTCTTAGATTTCACTCCCACCTACACGCACCTTCTCTCCTTCTATTCCTAGACATTCCATTAGACCAAGAAAACCACCCTCCTATCTTCAGCAGTATCACTGCAATCTCACCAACTCCAAATTCTCTAATTCTTCCTCAACAATTTTATATCATATTTCATCTTATCCCACTTATAAGAAACTATACCCATCTCATAAAACATTTGTCCTTTCCATCTCTAGCCAAATTGAATCCAAATCTTACTCCCAAGCCGTTCAATTTGACTGCTGGAAAAATGCCATGGATGTTGAAATTGCAGCATTGGAGAAAAACAGTACCTGGACTCTCACTGTCCTACCCCTTGTCAAGAAACCCATAGGATGCAAATGAGTATATAAAATAAAGCATAAAGCTAATGATTCTATTGAACATTAAAGGCTAGGTTAGTTGACGTTTCACACAAACCGAAGGCATTGACTATTTTGACTCTTTTTCTCCAGTGGCTAGGCTCACTACTGTTAGACTCCTAATTGTTGTGGCTCCCATTAATAACTAGTTTTTACATTAATTAGAAGTTAATAATGCTATTTTTCATGGTAATTTAAAGGAGGAAGTGTATATGGTTCTTCCTCAAGGCTTCCACTCTCCCAAACCCAATCAAGTCTGTAGGTTGCAAAAGTTTCTCTACGGACTTAAGCAAGCAGGCCAGCAAGCAATGGTTCTTCAAGCTCTCATTAACATTGATCTTGTGAGGATTCATTCAATATCCCTATGATCATTTCTTATTTGTTCAACAGAAACATCATTCTTTTACTGCTCTCCTAATTTATGTGGATGATGTCATCCTCATAGGAATGACATTGCAGAGATCACTATAGTCAAGACATTCCTTGATTCTTCGTTTAGAATTAAAAGATCTTCGTTTAGAATTAAAAGACCTAGGTGAACTTAAATATTTTCTAGGCTTAGAGATAGCCAGGTCCCACTCAGGTATTTCAGTTTGCCAAAGGAAATGCACATCAACCAAAACACCCATGGATTGCACACTCAAGCTACAAAAGGACCAAGGTGATCTATACCTAGACAAATCTTCATATAGAAGATTGGTTGGAAGATTTCTATAACTCACTACTACTAGGCCGAATATCTCCTATGTTATACAACAACTCAATCAATTTATTGACAACCACATGGTGGCTCACTACGAGGCTGCCACTAGAGTTCTCAAGTATCTTAAAGGCAATCCTAATCAAAGGCAGTCCCAAAGGTCCATCACTGGCTACTGTGTCTTTCTTGGTGCATCTCTCATGTCTTAGAAATCCATGAAGCATACCACAGTCTCAAGATTATCCTCTGAGGCTGAGTATAGAGCCATGGCAGCTGCTACCTGTGAGCTCCAATGGCTAACATACCTCCTCAAAGACCTCAATCTCAACTTTAAAACCCCAGCACTTGTCATATCCCAACATAGGGAATAAGGCAATATAGTAAGGAGAATGACAAGGTATGTTTTGCTAACAAGGGATTAGTTTATAAATTCTAGAAAAATAAGATTAGGCATTTTTTTTATTATATATTAGTTAAGGTTATCCAGGAAAAACCATGGAGAAGTGTTAAACTTTAATTTAATGGTATAAGTTTGATTAAGGAGTAGTTAATCATAGGATAAGGCTGGAAGAAGGAACTTAGTACTAATGAGATTGGACAACCAAATGGTAACTCTTCTAGGTCAATGTAGGAAACAAGAATTGGAACTAGTACTAGACTACCTAAGCCAACGCACAAGAGACAAAAGAAAGAAAAAATATACCAAAAATAAGAAAAGAAGAAGTGAAAGTGTATGGCCTCGGCATTACAAAGGAAAGGAAATCTGCACCTCTTGTGCAGTGAGACCGTAAGATAAACAAAGAGAATAAAGTAGTATAACAAACCTTCATACATTGACTACCGGTGCTTATCAAAATTTGAAGGTTTACCTATTTAATTCAATTCAAAATAGCACCTATACTATTTCAGGATTCTTACAGGAATTTATAAGTTTGATGAATTTTTTTGACCTCTGTAACCACTTCCAAAAATTATGAAATTTTATAGGAATGTCATTTAAGATGTCATCTACCACATATTTAAAAATCAGATGAAAAACAGTAGGTTTACTATTTATTCAAAATTTTACACAGAACCAATCCTACTCATCATTTGCTAAGGACTTAATCTATCTTGTGTAAAATTCTGGCATTAATTTAGAATGTAACAAATTCTGAAAGATTTATCCAGTAAAGCCTTATGTCTAAGCTTTCAAATGCAACAAGAATCTCGTTAATTGAGTACTACAACTCAAGTTATGTCTTCCAGAGTACAAATTGCTAGGAATTTGACTCTACCTATTGGATTTGAAGTTGATAAGGAAGTGCAACAAGTCTCTACAAATCAAAGGCATGAAGACTAAGTACTATTGTTAGTCTAGATTGACTAACGGTTTGCTTAGAAGAATAAGGAGAATGTTCACTTAACCATGCAAGAAAGTCATGGCTGGAAAGAAAACAAGGCCAAAACAGAAACCAAAAAAAGTAAGGTGAATTAGTCAAGTTTTCTGCACCTAAGACCCAAAACAAAAGACTAAAAGACTAATCATGCAAAGGTAACGCATAGGATAATATGTTAGCAGCCTAGAAGCATCGAGTTATGAGAGATGGCATTAAATAAGGCATCTTGACTTAAAGAAAAGCATGATAAGATGCCTAGAAAATTGGCTCTTACTCACGGTAACAAGCCAAACAATTTCCACAAAGAATGTGTGAATTAACAAGACATGGAGAATGCAATTAATATGAAGCTTGACTAATAAAAAGCAAGCTGGAAAAACTAGGCATAAAGCTCACGGTTTTGTAGCCAAGAATTTCCAAGCAAGAGAAAGTAATGATTACATAAGGTAACTAAGAGTTGAACTAGTTAAGAACCAACCAAAGTTCCCTAATGATTAGTTATAAACCAACCAAAAATTTGATTATAAATAGCAACACAACACTCACGGCACTCACACTCACCTAAACACTAAGCATTAAAACACTTTCCACACCTAAACAAGAAGAAGTTGTTGCACGTGAAAAGGGGTAGGAGTCAAGCCTCTAAACTAAAACCATGACTGTTTTATTCTTTAGTTTTGTCATCTTTCTTTTATAATAGTCACGTTGTGTGTTGGAAGGAATGGAACCTTATTTTCTCATGATTTTATGATCAAAGTGTTATTATTTTCCATTTGAAAATAAATGTGCCAAGGTAGTAGGAGACAAGTCTTTTAACATTCAAAACCATGGCTATTTTACTTTGTAGTTTTGTCTCACTTTTCTTATGTTTAGCTTCGGTATAGTTTTGGAAGAAAAGAAAGTATGACTTTTATAGTTTAGTCCATTATCTCTTTTTATTCCAAAAAGCTATTAATGTTATAGGAAAGAAATTCAATGCTTTGAGTTCTTAAACTATGACAACCGCAACCATAAAAGGCAAAGAATGAACTTTTGGAGTTCCTGGACTTGCAAGCCAAGAAGGAACAAATTCACCTATGTAATCATATGATGGAATAAAGGAATTTGTGTACTTCCACATAAAGGTTGAATTGAAATATGTTGAGGAATAAATGATGATGACTTAGGATTGTGACTGGGTAACTTGACCTTAACGTAGACAATTCCTTAAGCTTTGGACAAACTATGACTAGAATTCTTGAGAATGTGTACTATAAACATAACTTGACTTGTCTTGGTTATCTAGATCCAAGGTGGAATTTACAACTATAGTTTGTGGGAAAATAAAAAGCCTATAGTAGGCTAATGGGGTCACTACAGCACTCCTTTATTGTGATAACCAATCTACCCTTCACATTGCATCCAACTCAACCTTCCATGAGCGAACCAACACATATAGACTTGGATTGCGAAATAGTCATAGAGAAACACAGTTGTTTACTCCAATTCTTTCCTGTTTCCTTTCATGATCAACTCTCAAACTTCCTAACCAAACCACTCATCCCTTTACCATTTCACACACTCATTTCGAAGCTGGGTGTACTCAATATTCACCCTCCAGCTTGCGAGGGAGTATCACAGCAACTAGAAAATGGATTGCAGTTAATAGCAAATGTATTGCTAAGTTAGTTTGCTGATGTGTTAGTTTGCTGTCATCTACATAGTTATTAGTTAGTTGTAATGATTGGTTAGATATGCTAACTGAATCTGTTTGCTTGAACTCAGCATCACATGTGATGCGTCTAGTATACATATTGGCCTTTGGCCTAATTCAATTCATTCAGCACATTCAATCAAATTCTCTTTCAGATTTTCTCTCAAATTCTTAATACCATGTTTCTTAACACTTAGACCCCTGCGTACCTAACTCAGTTATGTTACAAGTCCAAGGGAAATTATATATTACCCTTAAGAAGCATAAACATTGATTCTATTTACTTGAACTCAGCATCACATGTGATGTGTGTAGTATATATATCGGCCTTGGGCCTAATTCAATTCATTCAGCACACTCAATCAAATTCTCTTTGAGTGTGTTTGGAATGTTAAAAAATTAGATTTGATTTGATTTTGAAATCTTTTAGATTTTAGTTGTGTATGTTTAGAAATCCACTCAAATTTGGTTGGATTTGAATGGATTTAATTTGATTTTAAATTTAATTATTTATATTGACTATTTTACCCTTAGTAACTTTTTTATTTTACTTCACTAATCTAATAATATCATTCACAATGATATAAAGATAAAAAGTAAAATAATAAAATCAATTCTTTTTTTAAAGAGTTCCAAATATAAGAATTAATTTCCAAATCAATTCAAATCTAATTTTTTATAATGAGTTCCAAACATAAAATTTAATTTTTAAATCAAAGCAAATCAAATCCATTTTTAATTGATTCCAAATACAATTTTTCATATTTTCTCTCAAATTCTTAATACCATGTTTCTTAACACTTAGACCCCTGCATACCTAACTCAGTTATGTTACAAGTCATTGACAAGGGAAATTATATATTACCCTTAAGAAGCATAAACACTGACACATATATAAAACATGATACTATAATACAACAAAATTCGAAGTATCTCCTTAGCTTTAAAAGTGTCTCATTATACTTAACACGAAATGTATGTCACACGCCCCTTCAAATATCTGAATGCTTCATAGATTACCTAGAAAAGAAAAAGAGAGCAAAAATATGTAGTTCCCAATTAGTTTCGTCATATAGACCCGAGGAATAGATTCGGCTTAGATAAGTCATTTACCTCGCTCAAAGCTTAAATTAATTTGAATCCCACCAATAACCCTTTGGTATGGAGGATAATAAATCCACAAAGTAATTCCATTGCGAAGGCACTTGAGGTTGCCCGACGTAACAAGTGCGAAAGAGGTACAATATTCTATGCAAGAAATAGTGATGTAGCCTAACTGCCACCCATTTTTATATGAAAAAAAAAAATTATTATAGAAGTAAAATCGGGGTATATATGCTAACAACCTTTTGTGCACCACTTACCATACAACTCGTGTATTTTAGATTTTAATTTTGATTCATTGTGATGTAAAACATTTTATATTATTATTAAATTATGTATTGTCACATTTTCAAAAAAAAATTAATTTCTCATGTAGTCTTTTTTATAATTAAACTTTTTTAATGATAATTAAATTATAATAGATCAAAATAAAATCCTTTATTTTAAGACTAAAGTTAACCAAAACACGTACATCATTTAAATTAGTTTTGTTATTTTTTAAAATTAAAACACATCATATATTATATTATATCAATATTTATGTGTATTTAAATATGTTTTTAATATTTTATTAAATATATTCTACCGTATTTATACTTAAAAAAATTTAAAATTTATTGTGGTCACATTTCATCGTGACTATATATCGTCTTTGATATGATATATATGTATCCATGGATTGTCCTTTCAAAGCTACGGAATATTGCCAATGTCCAATTACATTTTTCTTTCTTGATGTTCATTCTTCTCCTTTGTGTTGAGGTATCCACAATTTTTATTTAGGAAATGTAAAAGTATAAAATATTCTGTCCTCATTGAGACGTTTCGGGTTATTCTTTGCTTCATGATAATTACATGAGAACAAAGATGAGAAGAAGAAAAGAATTGATGAGTTAGAGCTTTATATTATTATGCTTTGCAGTTTGCATGCACATAGCAGTTGCCGATTTGTCAATTTGCTTGCAAAATGTTGGAACTACCATTCAAAATGTCATATCGTTTTTCCAAATTGGATTTCATGCACTTACCCTATGCTGATCACCTGCAGCCTGAACTGCTAGGTGGCGCAGTTGCTCTTGTTGCCGTTGGCCTTACGGCTGCTTATATTTACTTTTGCAAGAAAGCCAAAGGTATTTCACTACTACTAGATTTTGTTTTTATCATTTTCGAAGTTGATGAACATCTCATTTTGCTTCTGAGATAAACCTTCTATCAATTGCACTATCACCAAACCGTGTGTGTTGGAAATATCCGAGTTGTACTAGATCCAACAAAAATTACTTCACTTCATGAGTTTCTCTCTGCTTATATTTATCAATTTATCTATATACGACAAAGCTGAATCCTATAACTTAATTATTTGCCACTTTAGAACATCATATATTGTCCCCAAAGTCTTAAAAATCCTTAAAATTTCCTTTACATTTTAGTTAAATTCTTGATAAAATATAGTTTGACCTCATAAAATGTTTTTCTTCCTTAGAAGCCTTCCAAGTATCTAAATTTTTTATTTGAGCTAGAATTCTATTTCGTGGTTCCATCCGCCAGTAATGCTCTAAGTATTCATGTTCAGATTTCCCAGAAGTAGATAGATGGTTTTAATAGTGAAATACATTAACATTACTATTAGTTATTAATATGTAAAATGAATTTTTTTACTATATGAGTACATATTGATATCAGTATTCTTTCTTGGCCATATATTGATTTCAGTATTACAAACTAATTGATGAAATGGGTGTATCAATTTATTTTCGGTAAGACATAAACTCTGATATGCGCAGTGGCATGTTAACTACCTTCTCGTTTTTTACTTTTGGGTTGGTTTACAGAAAACTTTAGACAGTTTACTGGCATATAGCAGAAGCAGTTAGTACTTATGTTGGGGGTCTAGCTGTACAGTGTGTATTTATGGCATTATTGGTTAGTGATCACTTCAATGAAAATAATTTTTTTCTCCAAAGCCTCCAGGCTCCAACAAGAGATTTTCCAATTCCCAAACAACAAATAAAAAAGGGCAAGGTATTTTCCAATTAAAACCAATTTAATGTTCTCTCGCAAGACCATTTCCTATCCTTTTTAGTTCGTTTTCAAGTGACATCCTAGCACTTGAATGAGTACCTAACAAGCAAAGCACCTAAAGCTGTCTTATTCTTTCTTTCTCAGTAGCCAAAATCTGATACTCGAAACTTAACTGATAAAGAATCATTATAGGCTAACATATGGGTTATGTTATATATCATGATTTACTTACTTCAATCAACAAAGCATGATAGAATTGTTTAACATTAGACTTATTCTTTGCATTCAAATTGACTACCAAAATGTCCACTCTTTTAGCTTGCTTGGACCCCAAAAATTTCAAAGAATTTAAACTTGAAAAGAAGACGCAGCTCAGCCACAACTCAGCAAGATTCAGATTTGCCCTTCCTACTGGTTCGGTGTTGGGTCTTCCTGTTGGAAAAAACATACTTTGCAGGTTTCAAAAAGTTTTCACATATAATGCTCTAGCGTTATTCAACATATTCTATCTAACTCTACACATTTCTAAAGTTGAAATATAAACAAAAAGGAAAAAAGAGATCCTGTTACATTTCAATTAACTGTTGATCAGGGGAAAAGATAGCCAAGGAGAGGAAGTTACCAGATCATATACCCCAATCACTTTGGATTCAGATATTGGCTACTTTGAATTGGTTGTTAAGGTACAATTTTTGTGGATAAACTTCCCAAAAAGGATAAATAATATATTTTTCTTTTCCTTACATTTATTACTATCTTTGTGATATTCATTTTATAAATCTATATGCAAGCAGATGTACCCAAAGGGAAAGATGTCCCACCATTTTAGACAGATGAAAGAAGGTGACTACTTGGCCGTGAAGGGCCCCAAGGTACTTCCTTCCTAAATTTGAAAAAATAGAAATTTCTAAAAAAAAAACAAAAACAAATTATTGTAATGACAAGGAAAATTCCAAAAATTTGAAGCTCTAAATAGTTCTTAGTTTTCATATAGTTGACAGTCTTGAAAGCATTCATATGGAATGTATTTGTAATGGATACAAGCGTGCCTGTAGGGAAGATTCAGTTACAGACCTGGCCAAGTTAGGGCATTTGGAATGCTTGCTGGAGGTTCAGGCATTACCCCAATGTATCAGGTACATAAAATTTTTGGCACTTGAAATTGAGTCTCTTTTATTTATGACAAAAAAAAAGTAATTTTAGTGTGAGCACATTGTCATATACAGACTTGTAGTAATGTTCAACTAAATAATTTTCTGGAAAGAATTTGACATGATTATCTAATCCTTTTATTGTTTCACTAAGTACGTAGAATAACAAATGGGCTTATTTCTTATTCTTTTTCCCTCTTTTCGTTGCAGATCACAAGAGCCATACTAGAAAACCGTAAGGACAAAACAAAAGTGTACCTTATATACGCCAATGTGACAGTGGATGATATTCTGTTAAAGGTAACCTAATTACGAAATCTTTCTTCTAGCAGAGAATAGCAATTGTTCGCTTTAAAAATTTTGTATCGTAATTTCGTGAGTGTGGCAGAGACCTTTAGAGATACAGTAGAATAGAAATTACTGAATACATCTGCTTCTAAATCATATCAATTGAAGCATTGCAATTTTTTCTGTATATTTAAATGGAAAATACTACATAACTAGAATTTTTCACAAAATGAGTTAACATGTTTATTAATTATTCAATAGATGAGTGTTTTTTATCATTTTTTCCTATCTAACCATCACCATTAAATCTACCTGAATTCTTTCAAAATTCTCACTAATTTTTTTATAGCGGTGCTCTTTTGACATACATAAGTGATGAGTATTATGTATCAGTTTCAACTATTAGCTTTATAGCTGTAAAAAAAAAACAAAAACTATTAGCTTTATAGATATAATGGCTACAGTTTCAAGTGTTCGATTAATGCTAGTAAATTAGTGAAGACGTGGAGTTGAATTGAAAACGTCATGAACAAGTCTTACATTAATTGTGATATATATGTACTTGACACTAAAATTTAACCTATGGCATGCATGAGATCAGTTAGATTAATAAAAAAAATTAATTTATAATCTCGTGTCACATCACAAATATTTTTTTATTAATATAATCATTGTAAATTTTCGTTAAAACATGTGTCATATGGTGACTTTGAAATGGGATAACTTTATCTCCCTTAATTTTTATAGTAATAAAAAAAGTAATAATTATATTGATCATATATTATGTATTATTGGTGAATTACGACAAATGTTAAATAAAGGACACATGAGAAAGGACAAGGATGAGTAAAATTAAGAACGCTAAAGTGAGAGGGGCATACATGCATGAAGAGAAGCATAAAGGAATAAATTGATGCTTAAATTTTTTTTATACTGTCATTTAATTATGTGTTGAAAAATTATTAAGATTTTGTTTGGCAGATAGAATTGAGCTTGCAATTGAGTCTTGAAATTAGAATTAGATCTCTCAATTCTAATTATCTTGTTTGGTTATACAATAAATTTAGAGTTCTAATTCTAAATACTGATTTCATGTAATTAAAAAATAAATAGTTTATTCTTAGCTTGAACCCTAAAATTTTTAATCCCAAGCACTATATTTTTTTAAAATATCAAAAGAAAAAAATTAAAAATAATGTTTCATATTTCATTTGTTACATGTTTACTCCATCAACCGCCAGTGCCCCCCAAGTGTCTTCTAGCCAATATTGTCAACAGTGAGCTCTGACATCCATCAACCGCGGCATGCTCTAGCAATTGTAGTCAACGGCGTCATCTAGCCGCCGTTAATCATAAAATTTAGTTTCGAATGACAATTATGTGTATTAATTCTTTATTTGTTTCAAACATAAAATTTTAGATTCCTAATCGATTCTAATTCTAACATAGTTGTAATTCAAATTAAAATTTTAAAATACAATTTTGATTCTACAAAAGAATTGAAATATCACAATAACTACTTAAAAAGTATAACTCTTTTAATAATGTGTCAACACAATATTTAATGATAGTGTAAAGTTTCTTTATATTAACAGTTGCTTGATTATTGAGTGATTTCGTTTGGTGCTGCAGGAAGAACTAGACCACTTTGCAAACAAATATTCTGACCGTTTCAAAGTCTATCATGTTCTAAATCAGGTTGGTTGCTCCTCCCAAACTTGAACAACATTTCTAGGATTCTTGTAATATCCATACTCCTCGTTCATGATTTCAAATATTTCTATTATATGATCTCAAAAGAAAATAATCTACATGCTTTAAAATTAGGTGGCCTTAAGTTAAAAAATCAAAATAGAATTGTGTTTAATTTTGATTCAATGTTAGTATAAAAGTTTTTACACTATCATCCAATTATGTATTGATACATCATGAAAAGAGCATGAGTTTAAAAAAATAATTATTGTCATATTTAAACTATTTTAATGATATGACAATAAATAATTAAGTGATAATATTAAAAAATTTTACATTGATATAGATCAAAATTAAATCCATTAGAATTTTTAGACTATTATTCATTTTATCTTTAATGAACCTTTTCACGTTACTTAACAAACTTGGCCACATACAATTCAGCTTGGCTTCTTCTACATTAGCACTTAATGTTTCTTCTGCCTTTGCCTAGATGACTTTACATGCTATGCTATGCAATATATATATATATATATATATATATATGATTGTAATTCTTTCAAAATAAATATGAGTTATATATATATGATTGTAATTCTTTCAAAATAAATATGAGTTCATAGCCATCAATAACTTCGTAGGAAAAAATTAGTGTATGATCATTTCAACACTTGGCAGCCTCCTAATCCATGGAATGGTGGCGTTGGATTTATATCCAAGGAGATGATTCAAACCCATTGTCCTGTACCAGCCCCAGATATCCAGGTTGAATTCACAATTAACCTATAAATTAAGAATGGAATCTTTTATTTTTTATTTTTATTTTTGGTATAGACCCGTATTACTTGGTCAAATTATCCATCACTTAAAGATTTTAGAAGTGGTTTCATTTTGCAGATACTTAGGTGTGGTCCACCTGCAATGAACGCAGCCATGGCTGCTCACCTTGACGCACTTGGGTACACATCGGAGATGCAGTTCGAGTTCTAGTTATTCAATTTAATTTTCTATAATTCTTGCAACACTTCTTATGGATTGTATCGAACTTGTCTGTTATGCAAATTTGATTAAGTCATTCATTTCATAATAAAAGACTAACGGAAAGGCAATGACTGATGCGATTGAAGACAGTGGTACGTTGAGCTTAGTGCTTGCTTTCCATGTGACAAATAGGCCAATATACCAAATGTTATGTCAAATTGGTACAGATGAATGTTGTTTTAAGAATAAATACTTATTTTTCAGAGTAGACACTAATTTTGATTTTTAAAAAATATAAGTATCATTAATTTAATTATTTAATAATTTTTATCATTAAATTTCTCTTTTTAGAAATCTAATTTGAGATAAAAATTAACATTAAGTAACTAATTTAATATAAAAAGGTATGAAATGACTAATTTAATATCAAAAAATGATATTAAAAAATTAATTTGATATAAAAGAATTGACATTAAATAATTATTTTGATGTATTCATCTATTAAAAATTTAACTAATAACACTGATATTTTTAAATAACTAAATTAAATGTTTATTCTTATTTTTAATATGCCTACTTTTTTCAACGCCAAGCAATATATTTAAAAAAAATTTGAGGAAGACGGCAATTGCCATATTTTTGTTTCAATGTTCGCTTTTGTTATTTAACTATTTTTTGAAAAAGATATTCCTATATGCAGATGACATATTATGTACAATAACCAACTTTCAAAGACTTATAACTTGAAAGTAACACAATCATGCATATGTGAATCACATTCCATTATCATCCCTTGTTATAATCCAAACTTATCACATTCAAACTTTGGTAAAATCGGAGGTAAAAACACTACTCTCACCTTGTTATCCTTATATATATAAATTGAGCATATCAAGAGTAGTGATTTATTGTGAAGATTTAATACTCTCACTTTTTACCGTAAAACACTACTCTCACATGATATCTTCTCATATGTACGGTAAATATTCATTTACTTTAGTTGTAAGATTTGTATATTTATATTACTGAATAATTTTTTTAGTACACAATTTTTATTAATCTAGCTATTGGATATTTTGAAATCTTAAGATAAAATAAAATAGTTAAATGAAAATAAATTGATTTTAAATTTTATATACGTTAAATTATAAGATATTATCATAAATCATATATATTAAATTTTAGATAAATTCAACATACAACATTCTTAGAAAACAAACACACACGTACAACACACACACAATTCTTCTAGCTTAGTGTAGTCAACCTTTGATGGATAAGGAACTGATTTGACATACGTAGACCAGGCTTATCTAGTTAATTACCACTTTTGATTTTAGTAAAAGAGAGAAGAAAGTGAACAGTGAATGTGGGACCACATATGAAGTTAAAATTTAAATAAATAATCTAGTACTCTCTAACTTAATCCAACATTTTCCCACGTTTTATGTAACATTTTCTTTTAATTTTTAATTTTTAATTTTTAATTAATATTTAATTGTGTATTATTTATTAATTTATGAATTTGTATCTACATTATTATGTCTTAAAATTCTGATTTTTGTTAATAAAAAATTAAAGGCTAGAGAAAATTACTTAAAAAATATTTTTATGTATTTAATTACAGACATTTTCTACTTTTAGTATATCAATAAATATAATTAGTCAAAATAAATTATTATTAGTATTATTTTTTGTTTCTCTGTAATTGTAGATTAATAGTATTTTAGAAACTATTTGTGTAAAAAGTATCTATTAAAATAATCAATGTAGCTTATTTAATTAAACAATGACATTTTGTGTGCTAATTAAGGTTTGTGACTAAGACATAAGTGTCATTAAGAATTTGTCATGTATTAAAATAAGGGAAAAATTGTATTTAAAATTATTAGTAGAATAAGACAAAATAAATCTAACTAGATAGAATCTAGTTAGAAAAAAAATTAAAATCTAGTTAAAAACTAACTAAATCATTAAAATCTAATTAGATTATAAATATAATATTAACTTCTTAATAAAATAATAATTTACGATAAGGCTTCTTCAAGAAACCATCCTAATTTTTTAAAAAAAAATAGGTAAAATACACATTACTCCCTTATAGTATATGGCATTCTCAACTTACTTCCTTAAACTATTTTTGTTGTCAATAAACCCCCCTAGAGTATGGTTTTAAATGAAAACTAACATTTTCAGTTAAATCAAATGGTGATGACATTTAAAACCATACTCTAAGGTGATTTAGTGACAAAAAAAAATTAGTTTAAGGAAGTAAGTTGAGAATGTCTATACTACAGGGGAGTAATGTGTATTTTACCTAATAATATAATATCAAGTCATGTGCTGTGCACATGTCATCACCATTTGATTTAACTAAAAATGTTAGTTTTTATTTGAAACCATACTCTAAGGGGATTTAGTGACAAAAAAAATAATTTAAGGAAGTAAGTTGAGAATGTCATATATTACAAGGGAGCAATGTGTATTTTACCTAAAAAAAATGATGGGATAATTATGAAGTAGGTCGGCAAAGTGGAAGAAAAAAGGGAGGAGAATTGCACGGCCAATGGAGAAGAGAAAGAGGAAGAAAGAAAGAGAAAAAGAGAAAGACGAAGATAAAGAGAGAAAGAAAAAAAGAGAAAAATAAGAAAAAACTTCAGAAAAATTAGAAAAGTGTAGAAAAAATCATCTACACTCCAAGATCCACCATAAACCAGTAAGAGACTAGGAGTTTCATCTTGTTTTCAAGGCAAAAGTTTCATTGGAAGAGGAGAAAATGTAGGAATTCAAGTGTTCTTCATCTCTTGGCTTTCAAAGTTTAAGTTTTTGTTAGTTTTTCCATGGATTTTGATTATTTTATGAATTTTTATCAAGAATACAATCAAATAATGCTTGAATATGGATGATACGTGGAGACTTTGGCTCCATGGGAATTTCAAAATTCATGAGTTTATAGTGTTTGGGTGATGGTTTTGATGATATACCAAGTGGTTTATGCTATATGTGACATTATATGGTTGTTTGGATTGAAAAACCCTATGAATTATGAAGCTAGGGGGTTAGGATTTCACTTTGTTTAATTATGTAATTAAGAGTTAATGAAGTGAATTAGTGGTTAGTTAGAACCTTTGGAGATAGTTATTCAAGATTTGATGAGTTTTGATGGATTTAGATGAAAATACTAAGAACCTTACCTTGGAGTATGTTTTGGCCAAGCCAAAGAGTATAGGTCTTGGATATGTTAATTGTTAAATTGTTAGATAATGGAATGATTAGAGATTAATTAAGTTATATGATAAGATCCAAGTATAGTTAGGTATGAAAAGTTTGGAATAATCACTTGGAAACCAAGCGTGATGATTTCAGCCAAGAGACCTAGATGACCTAGGTTTGAAATACTTGATGATATAAATATATTATGGTGATTAGAAGGTATTCCTAGTGGTGAATTAAAGGAAATATGAGAGAAAACTACAAGTCCAAGTGATAAAACTACTTGATAAAACCTAGATTAGGTTTCAACCAAATTAGGGTTTAATAACCTAAGATTAGGTTTAGATTCAATGAAATAAGTATTAGAATGAATAAGAATGGTTAAGTGATAAGGAATAATGAAAATTCAAGCATTTGAAAAAAATGACCAAATGTATAGTAGAAACGACCAAATGAATAATAATTTAGTTAAGTTGTGATGGATTTTTAGACTCATTGATGGCTAATTTAGATTAGCAAAATGAAACATTTATGATGACTATAAGAAACCTAAACGATAGGGTTAGGGTTTCAGGTTAGGGTTTCACCCAAAACCTAGTTCTTAAGGGTTTCTAAGAGTAATTAGGTGACGTAAAAGACAAGGAAGTTGATTTTATGGTATAAATGTCTAATTACACTAGAAACTTAAAAAAGAAATTATACGTACACGTAATTATGTGAGAGAAAGATGAAAAGCTTTGAAATGATCCTCACAGAGTGTGATCCCTAAATATTAAAGAAAGATAAAGAGAAAATGTTGAATATGATTGACAAGAGGTTGTCAAGACCTCGTCAAATAATAAAAACTTACCGGTTCGCAAACTAATTTGTAGTATAGAGCATGAACCGAATCGTCTCTCAAGGATCTAAAAAGAACAAAGATTTAATCAGATCAAGATAATTAAAAGGGGGGTTTAGATGATTAGAAAAGAAAATATACCGGTTGAATTAAAGAAATGCAATTAACAAATTAACCAATCCAAGGAAATTTACCGATCTTGAGTTTAACTCATCATTGATCACAAGGAATTCACTTAATTGCTAACCATGTTCTTGGCTTTAGATCATATCAAGACGCCTCAACATGATCCAAGAATCCTCTACTAGATAAGCATCTAGGATTTAATTAACCAAGGTTAGATAAAGTAAGCACCATCCAAACATAGATTAACTTAAGATCCAGAATTTAACCAAGCTAAACAATCCATCAAAAAGTTTTAATAAATTGTTTATTCTATGTGATCCTCTTGAATACATGATAATAAAGCTATTATCACATAAACATCCAAATCAAATTAAGCAATTCAATCTAGATCAAAATTAAAAGAGGAAGAAGAGAAACTTGAATAACAATTAAGCAATATGAACAAGTAAAACAAGATCTCCAAATTAAACATCAAGATGGCTAATCCCTTGGATTGATTATGAGAGCCTAGCCTTCCACGGATGGGAAGGAAGAACTCAGAAATAAAAGAACAAAAACGAAATTCTAAACAGAATGGAGAAGAAGAGAAAAAAAAACTCTAACAAATACTCAAACTTTCTTGAAACTTACTTAAAATTGAATTCTAACTTACTTCAAATTGAATCTATGATAATACAAAGAGATTGGCTCTATTTATACTAATCCTAGAAGCCAATTTGTACATGTACATAATCTGAATACAAGCTATGAAAACAAGGAAATTGTCAAATATGGAAACTTGATGCATGGTAGGTGGGTTGGTGTATGGTTGGTGGCTTTTAGTCAACAACTCTTATCTGACTTCTGGCTTCAAATTCATCACCTAGACGGTGCATTTTGGCTTGGATGTCTATGAAAGTTGTAGCCAGTTGTCTCATTGAAAATCTCCAATTTGAATAATGTCATTTGGACTTTTAGAACTCCAGAAATGCCAAAAACACTGCACCTACCTCAAGTTAGGTTGGAAGAACGTGTTTCCAAATTCATACCAACTTGTAGCTTTAGAAGCATGCCTAAAACGACATCTATTGACAAAATGGTCTTTAGTGAAGTTGGAGATATGGGTCTTATCTTTCAAATGACCAAGTTTCAACCCAAGAGGAGGCTTATAACCCACTATATAGTCCAATATGTGCATACTGCCCAGATGGTTCCGTGACAGCAAACTCACTCTGTATTGCAAGACTATTTTGGGCCCTTAGAAGTCCGATCCAGCTCTTGAGTTCTTCATGAAACTTGTAGCGCCTTGTCTTAGCTTTCCAAAGACACTAAGATCACCTCAATTGGATCACCGAGTCCCAAGTTATGGCCTAACCAAGGAAGAAAGGTCAAAATGCATCAAAATCCGAAAATTATCCAATATTTACATTAAAACCCAATGAAGCCCAACAACATTAAACTCATCTAAAATACTAATATTGGGCACAATAAACATCTAATGAAGCCTAATACAAAGCAAACATAAGTGTCTCAAATTGATTGATCAAATTCCCCTACACTTAAGCTTTTGCACTCCTGGGCAAAACACATAAGAACAAAACTAAAGAAAAACAAGAAACTTCATATTATTAAACTAAATCCACTTTCGTAGGAAAACACGATGGCACTTAGCATGTGCCACAAGCCTTTAAACCCCTAGGTGTCCCTAGTGGACGAGTTATAATCTCGTGAGGGTTTACCAGGATGATACCCACAAACATGTAATATTTTATTTAATCAATTCAAATAATTTTTAAATACAAGCATTGTATCAATATATAAACCATAATTAATAAGTCAAGTATGCTTAACAAAGAATAGTTGAATCAAACCAATTGAGAATAAAGTATAGCATAATCATGCTTTAATCAGAAATAGGCATGTTCAAATTGAGTAAAATTCCTCACAAGTGACATTCAAATCACACAAGGTGTTTAGGTTAACTGTTTATGCTCAACTACTAAATTATGAAAGTATTTTACCATAGGCTTGCATATACATCAATTCTCCACTACTTAGATCAAATAAATTGCAAAAATCAAGAGGTCTTCCAAAAAGGTTGTAATGGAATTTATAAGATGAAGGAAGGGAACAATATGGATAATAGCAGGTTAAAACCAAAGAGAATAAAAGAGCATTGAGGAGTAACTCAAGTAGAAAGAATAAAATTTTTACCCAAAACCATAAAATGCTCATTCTCTTCACACATTCCTTCCTTTTTCTATTATTTTATTTTTTCTTTCTTTTTTTTTTGTTTTTTTTATTTTTTTGTTTTGTTTTTTTTTTGTACCAAACATTTCGTATCAGCATACCAATTCCCCCACACTTAAATCATTGCAAGCAAAAGAACTCATCCAATAAGAAAATCAATGCTCTCCCATTCCCTAAGGTAAGGTAAAACATGGTTTTTCACTCAAAGCTTGTAATGAGCTAAGAACAAAGAATAGGCAAATAGGCTCAGAGGGAGTTAATATTTGGATAAATGCAAGGTAGGTTTATTTGGCCCAAGCAGCTAAGTCAAGAAAAAATGCATCTGTCATTTTCATGCAACATACAGACCAATGTAATCTCAAATCGATTCAATGCAAGTTCTAGAAAATAAATTCATAATTGACATCACTCATGAAAGAAAATAACCAAGTGTAAGTATCAAACTTGGAAAAGCTCAAAACTCACAAAGGTATGGAACATTCACTCAATTTAACCATGCCTTCTTCCTAATATCCACAATCATATACACATGTATATCATGAAATGATTCAACTATAAACTGCTTTTGCATACTTTTATCATCAATTAAGCTCGATTCAAGACATGCTTGTATCAAAATCAATTGAAAGATAAAATTTGTGTGTGTGTGTGTTTTTTTTAATATATATACAAGAATAAAGATGATTTAAGACCTATTATGAAATGCAAGTTAAGATGCGTCTCAAGAGCAAAACTACTCCTTACTCTGCCATCATACATCTAATAAGTTAGTAACAATAAAGATTAGCTTGTTAGGTTTTTTTTTTTAACTAAATCCATGTACATGGTAATGTCAACTATCCCTCCCCAATTCAATTAAAGACATTGTCCCCAATGTCAAAATAAAGATAGGTAGAGTGTAGAAGATCTTACCGTAGATATCGCAGCAATCAAGCCTCGAAATAAAAAAATTACAAAAACTAAAATCATAACAAAACAAAATTCACAAAGACAAAGTCAAATCAAGTTTTTGCTTTTTGTCGCTGCCTTGTTCCCAATTCAGTGGAGCCATTGGCCGGATCACGTTGTGGTACAAATTCATTTAGTTGATCGAAAGCAATTGTTCGGGAGTTGCGTAGTTACAAGACGTTGACGTGTCGCCACAGAGATGAACCTTTTTCTACAAAGATGATCAAGAAAACAAAACAAACTCGTCATAAAAACCATTAACATTTAATATACCTATGGGTTTTGGTGAAAATTCTCCCAGGATCAGGATGTAATTTGGAAGAGCTCTTCCAAAGTTCCAAAACCACCAGGTAGGGCAATAAAGGCATCAGCATTTGCTATCATAATGTTCATGCGTTGGTGCATGCAAAATACCATTACTTCATCCCCTAATGTTTTTCCAATGGGCTTGGTAGATAAAGGATCGGGAATGACACCAAGGACTTTGCCACCTCCTAAATGTGCAGCAGCTTGCTACACAACCCATTAACCCAAGACTACCTCCTCCGTAAACTAAATGGATTTCTCTCTCAGCTAGCACTCGACCAAGATGGTGTGCAATATTTACAAACTCTTTATCATTACCAGGATTAGATCCACAAAAGACACAAACACTCTTGATCCGACGAACTGAAGTGACTTCCATTTTTTTTTCTCTTTGTTTTTTTGTACTCTCACCTTATCAATGATCTGAAGAGAGCAAAGTGCATTATTTAAAGGCATCAAAACTCAAAGGTAATAATTACACCTATAAAGGAGGGGTAGATCTGTGTGTCAGGTAAGTTTGAAAATAAGCACAACAATGATAATAGCTATATGACAATGATAAAAGACTAATCTATATGTGTCAGAAGAAGTTTGAAAATATGCAACACATATTTCAAAAGAATACGGCTACTTTTGATTTGATTTTTTTTCTCATTTTTTTTTAATTTTTTTGATGATTTTTTTTTATTTTTTTAATAAACAAGAAGAAATAAAATAAAAAATAAAAAATAAAAAATAATACTTACATGAGGTGTGATTGTGGCTCACATTTTCCTCTGGTTTTACGTCCAGTAACGGCTTGAATGCTCTCTATAGGCCGATGGTCGGCTTCCCATCCAATTTTCTTAAAAATTGGCAAACAGGATCTTTTTGAGTCAGATTCCCGAGACTATAACGCTCATGTTCATCTTGGAATATTGGCCATAAATCGAGAAGTGCCATTTGCACATCTCCACTAGGATGCGTCTCAAGTGTCAATAAAATGTTATCTAAAGACTCTTTACTCATGCCATCTTTAATGAAGTTAATTTTATCATCTCGGTTTATAGACGTCATTCCAATTGATTTGCATTTTGTGTTACAGGTCCATCTTGCACATTTATAGCAGACCCGTAACCTTTTTGCTCTTCTCTTCTTTGCATATGACTTTTGCCTAGCCCTGGCATATATGAAACAAGAGCGTGTAAAATTCACCCGAGCCTGACCTTTGTTTCGATTAACCAGCGTATATCCGCAGGGATGCCTTTGTGCATAAGCATCCTTAATCTCTCAAACCTTGCACAATAAATGTTAGTTAAAGCATTTTGAGGGAGAGAAGGGAATTGCTTGCGGAGGTTAAAAGGCTGATTATCCATTTCGAAAGAAAGAATAAAGAGAGAAAAAAAAATTGAGTAAAATTATATACAGAATTCAGTGTTTATGGGTAACTGAAAGGACCGAAAAAAAAATTTCACGGAGTACCGTTATCCGCCATTTAACCGGTGAAAAATTATCTATCAATGAAAAACAAACAAAATTAAGACAGAAAAATCAAACTCTGATAGATTTTCTTGCTCTAAGATCGATTTTCTGCCTTGATTCTGTGAATGCAAATAAGTCAAAGTTTAAAAAATGAAAAAGTTAGAAAACTTGGGTTGCCGCCCAAAAAAGCGCTACTTTTAACGTCTTTAGCCATTGGATTGAAGATTTTGCAATGCATCCATGGGTCTTCCCCAATTATGATTAAATTTTTGGCCATTGACCTTAAACGTGGCTTTTTTTTTTCAACAAAGATTTATATAGAAAACAGAAAATAAAAAAACAAACAAAAAAAAAAAATAAAAACAAAAACAAAAAAAGTAATAAAAGACAAACATCGTGACAGCAAAACAGTAAGTAGAAATAGAAACAGACAACACAAACAAAGCAGTAAACAACAAAGAATGTTAAAAGAGTAAATTGTAACAATCAAATAAAAATAGAAACAATATTTAAAACAATAGCAAAACAATAAGAACAAAAAGAAAACAACAACTAGAAAAATGAAATAAAAGTGTGGAAAGAAAACTCCCTATGGATAGCAGAAGAATTAACGTTCCAGCAGCCACACCATAGCCAGTGTAATGGATCACCACATCCAGAATCAGAGAGTTTAGTCTCCTCGGGGGTTGCTTTACTGGTTTAGCTCCATCTTCAAGTAAAATCTTATGCATGCAAATGGAAGGGCTAATGCTTGGAATGTTTGCAAGTGTGCATGCTCTCAAATTCTCCCCCAAAATGGGGAGCAACCTCTCCTCCTCATCAGTAAGGAGGTTTTTAGCCACAATGGACTCCAATTTTGTTGGCTTCACTACTTCTGTAGATTGAACTACTGCATAATCTACTAAGAAAGATTCATCATGTCTCAAAAAGGCAGCAATCTCAGCACATGCATTACACAACATATCGCCATCACAACCAGTACAACAAACAAAATCATCAAAATTAGTAAAACTAGCAAATTCAGCACACAAATCATCAATTGGTTTTTGCACATCAATAGTCTCATGTTCTGTAGAATCAAATTTCTGCATCTGTTGCATGCTCAACTGACTCAATGAAGATGTAAGTTGACCAACTTGGGTCTCCAAGTTCTGTACTATGGCTTCTGTTCTCTGCTGGAATTGGATGTTGTTCTGAGCAAATTGTTTCACCAAATTCTCTAGTGTAGGCTCAGATTCCATGCTTATTGGGGCTTGCTGCTGTTGCAGCATAGGTTGCTGGTATAGACTAATTGGTTCAACATAAGGTTCGAACCAAGGATGATCTCCCCAATCATGGTTATATGTGGTAGAATAAGGATCATATCCAAGCTGTGGGTATTATGGTTCACCAAGAAATACACCTGTTGCATCAACAGAATGGTTATGAAATACAGAACCATCATATTGTAGTATGGTGCAAGCATATGTGGGATGATAAGAACTACAGCATATACTACAAAATCTTGCAGGTTCTTGCACAGGTAAGTGATGTTGTTCCACTGCCAACTGCCCCACCAGATAAGCCAGCTCATCAAGTTTATGCTCCATCAGATTAGTGATCAAACACAAAATCACAAAAACAAGTCTAAATATACACAGAAAATAATTATAGAAAACATATCTACATATTTTTAAAAATGATGGGACTACCACAGAGTGAAATCTACACAAAAATTCTATCTAATAGAATAATAAAAAATCTTAAAAAAATGAAAGAGTGGTCTAAACGATGGAATTTGGCAAAAATAAGGGCGACCTCACTACAAGTAGTGAGCCTTTCTCAAAATAACGGTTTCCATTAGTGTACCAAAATTCAGGTCAATCAGAGATACTTTACAAAATCGAAATTCTTGACACAATGCCCTTTACCCAATTTCAGCCGAATTCCACTTAAAAATGCTTCAAAAACAAAACAAACACAATTGTTAAAGTTAGATGAAATGATCAAATAGTTGCCTTGGGTCCCCGGCAACGGCGCCAAATTTGACAAGAGGTTGTCGAGACCTCGTCAAATAATAAAAATTTACCGGTTCGCAAACTAATTTGTAGTATAGAGCATGAACCAAATCGTCTCTCAAGGATCCAAAAAGAACAAAGATTTAATCAGATCAAGATAATTAAAAGGGGGTTTAGATGATTAGAAAAGAAAATATACCGGTTGAATTAAAGAAATGCAATTAACAAATTAACCAATCCAAGGAAATTTACCGATCTTGAGTTTAACTCATCATTGATCACAAGGAATTCACTTAATTGCTAACCATGTTCTTAGCCTTAGATCATATCAAGACGCCTCAACATGATCCAAGAATCCTCTACTAGATAAGCATCTAGGATTTAATTAACCAAGGTTAGATAAAGTAAGCACCATCCAAACATAGATTAACTTAAGATCCAGAATTTAACCAAGCTAAACAATCCATCAAAAAGCTTTAATAAATTGTTTATTTTATGTGATCCTCTTGAATACATGATAATAAAGCTATTATCACATAAACATACAAATCAAATTACGCAATTCAATCTAGATCAAAATTAAAAGAGGAAGAAGAGAAACTTGAATAACAATTAAGCAATATGAACAAGTAAAACAAGATCTCCAAATTAAACATCAAGATGACTAATCCATTGGATTGATTATGAGAGCCTAGCCTTCCACGGATGGGAAGGAAGAACTCAGAAATAAAAGAACAAAAACGAAATTCTAAAGAGAATGGAGAAGAAGAGAAAGAAAACTCTAACAAATACTCAAACTTTCTTGAAATTTACTTAAAATTGAATTCTAACTTACTTCAAATTGAATCTATGATAATACAAAGAGATTGGCTCTATTTATACTAATCCTATAAGCTAATTTGTACATGTACATAATCTGAATACAAGCTATGAAAACAAGGAAATTGTCAAATATGGAAACTTGATGCATGGTAGGTGGGTTGGTGTATGGTTGGTGGCTTTTAGTCAACAACTCTTATCTGACTTCTGGCTTCAAATTCATCACCTATACGGTGCATTTTGGCTTGGATGTCTTCATGAAAGTTGTAGCCAGTTGTCTCCTTGAAAATCTCCAATTTGAATCATGTCATTTGGACTTTTAGAACTCCAGAAATGCCAAAAACACTGCACCTACCTCAAGTTAGGTTAGAAGAACGTGTTTCCAAATTCATACCAACTTGTAGCTTTAGAAGCATGCCTAAAACGACATCTATTGACAAAATGGTCTTCAGTGAAGTTGGAGATATGGGTCTTATCTTTCAAATGACCAAGTTTTAGCCCAAGAGGAGGCCTATAACCCACTATATAGTCTAATATGTGCATACTGCCCAGATGGTTCCGTGACAGCAAACTCACTATGTATTGCAAGGCTATTTTGGGCCCTTAGAAGTCTGATCCAGCTCTTGAGTTCTTCATGAAACTTGTAGATCCTTGTCTTAGCTTTCTAAAGACACCAAGATCACCTCAATTGGATCACCGAGTCCCAAGTTATGGCCTAACCAAGGAAGAAAGGTCAAAATGCATCAAAATCCAAAAATTATCCAATATTTACATTAAAACCCAATGAAGCCCAACAACATTAAACTCATCTAAAATACTAATATTGGGCACAATAAACATCTAATGAAGCCTAATACAAAGCTAACATAAGTGTCTTAAATTGATTGATCAATGATCTTCACATAGTAGGTGATCTATGAAAAGTTATCCACCATAGAATGTGGAATTGTCCACCACAAAGTGTGGAGTTACCCATGAACCATATAGAATCCACCAGAGTGTAACTATAAAATAGAAAGAAAGGCTTTGGGAAAATAGATCAAAGTGTAGCTATAAAAATATTGAAAAAGTAGCTGAACTTTCCCAATGTTAAAGTAATATATGAAAATATAGCTCTTAAAAGTAATTAGAAAGGAAACACGAGTTATTAGAAGGTTTACTTTCTGACTTTAGGCAATTGCAAGAATCAACTAGTAAAGACATTAAGGACCAGAATGAGAAGTTAATATTTTCTTTAAGCCAAGTTCAATATGAGAAGTTAAATATTTTCTTTGAAGCATAAAACTTGATTAATTATCTGTCGCCCTTGAACTTTGATTATTTGATACAAATAAAACTTCTGATACAAATAAACCTTCCATATTCTTAATAATATCGTCATAAATAATCTTCTTAAATAAGCACCCTCTATGACTAGAACTCAAAACAGGGACATTTGAATTACAATTCTTAGTTCCCTACTCTACTCTATGATCAATAAACAAAATCTATTAGATGCTCTATTACATAGAAATTGTACACAACAAATTTAAGGCCGTGGTTTGTTGGAACAACAAAATACAATAACAAGATTTTCACATGAATAAAAGAGATATGGACAAGATATATGTACCTGGACAAAGCAAGAAACTAGAACCAAGGATTGGCCTTTCTCAATTGCTATGCATACAAATCCCTTTCTTGTCTTAAGGAAAGCAATCTACAAAGTAAATAGTTCTTATTATATTATGAACCAATATATAATGAACAAAGCGATCAAGGCCAGATGCAATGAACATAGCAATCTCTTTTTCCTTTTCAAATACCTAAAATTGATATCCCACCAACAAGTTCAAAAACAAAATCAGTAGATAAGATCAAAAAAGGCTTACACTCCCAAAAACCAGAGAAAAATGGAAATTCCACAAAAACCTATACTAGAAAAATGGAAACTTATAGAAGGTACAAAGAGAACCTAACAAACAAACTTTAGTAATTGCTAATTGGACTGACCCAAAGCTGACTCATAACCTTTTTGCAAAAAATGGGAGAAGAGCTATTTCCAGTCAAGTGCTCATCGTCTTCATCATTGTCGAATGAAGAATGGGAACCTGTAATCATCGTTTGAATGAAAATAGTGAGAATGCAAAATCAACCAGTAAGTGAAGATGAAAGGTAGAATCTACCATGGTAGGAAGAGAGGTTTAGGGTTCCCCTAGAAAAAGAGGTTTAGGGTTCGTGCATCACAATTTAAGTTTCTGAAATTGTGAAATTTGACTTCTTAGTTGTTATTGAATAAGAATAATTCAAGTTGGCTAATTTTAGTTAAATGAATTGGATGAGGTAAGTGATTAACCATGTCATTTTACAAAAAAAAAAATCAATTTAGTGTAGTAATTAGTTTAAATTGTTCAATTTTTCTAGTGCGGTTTGGTTTTGTTTAGTAGTTTGATTCAGTTTATAAATTTTTTTTGCTCACTTCTACTTCTCCCATTTGTTACAAACTTATCATTCATTACATGCACAAATTTGTAATGTTGTAAATAATTTCTAATTTGTGTAACTCTATTATTTTATAATGCAACTTTTTTTTGGTTTCCTAGGGTATCCCTCGGGCATGACTGCAAGGACTAATCCCTCGAGGTACTGAAATCCATTTAAGGGGTTGACATATGTTTTGTCATACACATGGGTCAGGGATCGAACCTCTAACCACATACTTAAGGGGCCCAAGTATCTACCACTTGTGTCACACCATGTAGGTGACTTCTTTTATTTACATATTAACAATATTTTCACCAATCTTGTAAAATATGCAGATTCTAGGTAAATAATCAATATCATTATACATAAATATATTTTAAAGTTCTTATAATAATTTTCTTAATTCTAACATTTAGTTACAAGCTTATTATTCATTACATGCACAAATCTATAATATTGTAACTTTGATTCATTCATACATAACTTTATCATAAATTTTTAAAATCCACATGACTCTTAATATTTTTTACATTCTCTTATTGTATAACATGTACTTATTGTCATGTATCTTTAATCAATTGTTTGTAAGTTCATTCAATTATTTGTAGCTAGTCTTTCCTATTTTGTGATTTTATAAAAAAATTGTGTAACCATTGCCAAAGTTCTTGTAAACTTTTAATAATTCAATATTATTAAAATTGAACCATTTATCAAACTGTTTATGTCATTCATTACAATTTTATAATGATAATTTGTAACATGTTCCCTATATAATAAATTAATTGTAATACATTTCTTATATAAAAAAATTCACATTTCAAAGTAATGCCAAATTCAAAATAAGTATTTATAAAATTTAATCTTACAAATTTGATGAATGCAAAATAAATATTTACAACATTAAAATAAGCCTTTACTAAATGCCAAATATTTATCAAAAGTAAGGTTGTAAAGAGTTAGAAAAAAGGTTTTACTCTCTATTCACTGAAAAATAAAGAATACCATCATAAGAGTTCTTTTTATTATTATTTTTTTTTGTGAAATTTTATTTTTTTACTTTAATATTTAACTTGCTACTTTTTATTCACCAAAAAATTATAAGAAAAAACTAAACGCCAACTATGGCTACATCTTTTGCTTATGTTTCTTTTTTCAAATAATTATTCAACATACCTGGAGATGTGCCCATTAGCTTCCTTAATATGCACTGTCTCCCCACGCCAACACCCACATCCATGACACTTCCCATGCATCGCTTCAACAAGGCTTGGCTCACTTAGTCGGACCTCCCACTCATGCTCGCCATGACTTGAGTTTGAATCAAAGGTTCCACCATTGGTAGGTTATCTGTAAACTCATTTTAAAATCCTCACCAAGGTTGGTGATATGTCTTGACTTTTAATTAGTTTGGGCCTTCCCCTCAACCTAAATTCTTTTTATTAAAAAAAAAGTTATGACCTTACCTGCACATTTAAGAAAAAGAATCACATTTAACCCCCTAATTAATAGCTTTTTTTTACAGAGCCCCCTAATTAATAGCTTATCTAACATTCAAAAGGAAAAAAGAAAAAGAAAAAAAAAAAGAAAAACCCAAACCAACACCTAACACATCAATACGAAAGAACTTTTGTCCAATGGGCAAAGGATATTTAGCAAACTCAGTTATCGACTCAAACCTATTATTGACTCCTTTTTATTGTTTCATGTAACTCGTTTTCACATGGCTCAAATCCACAAATATGTCACCTTTTTATGCTTTTTGTTTCATTTCCAACATGGCCACAATGTGTGGCTCCCTTTTAATTTGATGGGCAATGCAAGGGTGTGTTATTGAATCAATGATGCACCAAAGAAAGCCCCCTATACCTTCCTAGCCCAATAAGGTCCAAGTCAACCCAATTCTCGAAAGCCTCCACTCAATGGCAACAAAATCACAAAAGGTTCTCGTCTTTAAACTAAAACGGATCCCATCATGACACAATGGGCATAAGCAACGCTCAATAGACACTCTGGTAGTTGGCTTCAACATATAAATAGGGGCTAGTCCCTCAGGTCCTAGGTACAATCATATGTTTTAATAAATACACTTTGAGCATACACTTTTCATATGTTGTCTGGATTGCAAGATTACTAAGTGCACGCATCGACAAGTAATATAAGATAAGTAAAGAGTATCGTCTTATAGAGATTATGCTCAAATATGTGTTAATTACCAATTATTAGAGATATAAATGATTAGTTACATTAGTTAGGAAATTAGCTGTTCTCATTGGCTATATAAGTCTTATTATACTTCTTGTAATTTCAATATTTCTCATTTCCATCAATACAATTCTATTTTTCAGTTTCCATCTTTCTCTCATTTATGGGCTCTGTCATGATTCCTAACATAGTATCAGAGTATCCATGGTATCCACCATGGAATTTTTTCCCCATTCCGCTGCATTGAGTTCCCAATGGAACTTTGAATATTTTTTTCCTCTCTCTTTTCTCTGCCATTTTCACTCTCTGTTTTCTTTGATTTTGATCCAAGAAATCAAAATTAATTTCCTTCAACTCGTTCCCTTGCAGCATATTCACTGAAAGAAACAATTTCTAAAGACCTTTGCTTTGGCTGCAATTTTTTTTCTTCTCTGTTGTTTGTAGGAACACTTCCTTGAGGTACCTCCCTGTTTCTTTCAACCAAGCAAATGAGGCCACCAACCACAAAAGTTTTCACTTTCTTGATCACTTCCAGGAAAGAGTCTAGTGAGGTTTACTTGGTTCTCTGGCCTGTGGTTTTTAGGATTGTTCTGGCCAGCAATAGTGAGCCGTTGTTTCATTTGTTTGGGTTCTTAGTGTGTGTCTCCTTTATTGAAAAGTCAAATCTGGAAAAGGGCGATAAAATTATCATGCTCCCTTCAGCTCTCTTAGTTTTGCCTCTTGTATTGTACGATTGTTTCCAACTTTCAAGCGTCGGTAGTGGGGAATGGAATTCCACCAACGCTCAACTCAACACTTGTTTTGCCAACTTCAATTTCTTCCTTATTTCTTACTGACTTGTTGATACCTTTGCGTGGAATCAACGCCAGTGCATAGGAGCTTTGTGTCATTCTTGGTTCCAAGATTTCAAAATTTCCAAGATTTCAAGATTCCGACCCAGTTCTATGTCCCTTTCTTGAATGTTCTAATGTTCTTCAAGCAATGTAAAGTTCCATTGCTATTTTTCTTTTTCTTTTTCCAGAGTTCCTAAAATAAAATATAAAAAAATCTGATAAATTCTTTCATTATTTGGTATTTTATGAATATTGTTCCCAAAATTAGGATTCTTTCAAAGTTGATATTTGGAGACCTATAGTGCCCCAACTTTGAACGACTTATGACCGATGTTCATTCTGGTAAGTCGACTCTTCTCAAATTCAATTTTATTTTCAGTTTTGCAGATGATCATTCCAGCACATTTCAATTTGTTAGGGACGAGACTTGTGGAGACACAAACTGTAACACTCCAAAATTTCTGTTTCTAATATATATATGCTGATTTTTCCAAATTTTAGTGGTTTACGATTTTTAGAAGTTTCTGTGAGCTTTATTAAATTAAAATTTAATTGAACTTAACTTTATATGTTGATTTTAGACTATTTCGAAAAATAAAAATAAATAATTTTATTTTTGGTTTGGAATACATATGGATAATTTTTTAAAATAAATAAAAGTTCATATTTCAAATCTGTCAATAGATTTGATCATTTTCATTTTTAGGGATTTTGTGAGCAAATAAAAACTTTGGGTAATTTTGGGTACATTCTATTGTCCATTGAACAATAAATACTGATCTTTGTCTATTGGATAATAGCTACTGAAAAATATCTTGAGAAAAATATCTATAGCATTTATGTGGATGAGTGAGTCACATAGATGAATCATCTACGTCTTAAATGAACAAGGTGAATCACCAAGGGTGAGTCACCTAAAGCATTTATGGTAAACAATTCTTCAAATTGGAAACCACCACTTCCATCCAAGCCAAGGTGTGGCCGGCCAAGGGGAGGTAATTATCTTGATTTTTTTATTTAATTATATTTTAATCCTTACTTTTCTTCTATAAATAGACATCTTTACCATTCATTTGAAACACACAAAAACCTTCGCTTTCTCTCTCTAAAGCTCACGGCCTAGAGCTCTTCTTCACTTTCCCAAACTCTTGCAAAACTTCTAAAAGTTAGTTTCTAGCATTCTAATAGTGTTTTGAGAAACTTTGATGTTGTGAGTTCTTTGAAATACAAAATATTTTCATTACTTTTAAGTTTGCCAAAATTTGAAAGAACCTAAGGTGAAAATTATTTCTCTTCACTTTTAAATTTCTATTTCAAAGTTTTAGATCATTGGATTCGTCCATGATCATCTTGAAAGGATTTTTGAACCAAGGTAAAGGGGAGATTTCTCTCATCAACCAATATGGTGGTGAGGAACAAATTTATGATTTATATTTTATACTTTCATGTTTTATGGTTGATGTTTTGTAGTTTGTGTTTTATGATTTATGTTTTGATTATTCTATGTACTTTTATATTTTTGAGATATGACATGAATTTGTTATGATTCAAGTATGATATAACTTATGTGTGAATAAGATGATGTATGTGTGGATGAAAAACATGGTTATGAACATGCATATGTTTGGTTGGAAACCAATGAATCATGATGGAAATGGAAAGGTTTTGAAAAGAAACTATTGTAGAAGTGATATTTACTTTATTAAAAGATTTTTGTTCATATTTTCGAAAATTAGTATATGGTTTAAAGGATTTTCGAAAATATGAGAGAAAATATTTAGTTATGATTTAAAGATGAAAACAAATATTTTTCAAGTAGAAACACTTTTGAAAATTTGTTTGGATCTTGAAATGTTTTCTAAAGATTTGTTTGGACCTTGAAGTATTTATTAGTATCAAACTATTTTGAATTAATGCTTATTTTTATTAAAGACCTTTATTTTTTAGAAAGATTGAGAAAACATTTTGGTGATGATTTGAGGTAGAAATAAATGTTTTTAAATAAAAATGTTTTTTGAAGGATTTATTGAAAAATCCCTATTGGTATTTGAAACTTATTTTTAGCTCATATAGTGATAATAAAATTGTAAATATTTTATTTAGTTCAAAATAGCTCAGTATTTGTGAAAAATGCTTTACGGGATTTGAAAAACAAAAAAATGGTTTTATGCGATCGAAAAACGTAACAAAAATGTTATGCAATTTATAAAATATAACAGAGGTGTTACGTGATTTGAAAGCCATAATCATAGTGCTACGTGATTTGGAAATGTTTTAGAAACACCATATGTTAAGAAACAACAGTACTACTATTGAGCCGATGTAGACTGGACCCTGGATAAGACAATTGACGTTATTCTTAAAATGGTGGCTTGAATCCCAAGGAGATTATGTTTTGGTAAACCAATAATTATGGGTTAGTTGACCATGAATTATTAGGTTGATCATGATTGATTTAATAATTATAAGTTGGTTGACCATAAATTATTATGCTAATCATGTCATGATTGCACTTTGCATGGGTTAGTTGACCATGACATTATGATAGTCTGTATGAGACTTGTTGTTGTTAAGACTTTGAGCCTAGGAGTTTGAGCTTACACCTTAGTGTGGGTGTGAATTGTGTAATGAAGATCTTCAATGATCTTGGGGACGTTGGGGTGCAGAAACTCCACAATAGGCTAGCTGAGACTGTGTCATGGTGATATGATTGCAACATACCGAACGATCCTGACCAGACACTACCCTATTCTCGATTGGTAGAGAGTGTTCTTGTGAACGATATTACCAAATGAAATTCTATAGCACTTTTGAGCATATTTGAGGCTAATGCGATACAGAACATGTATTCTCAATCACTCTCTCCGACTTGTGTTTTAGCTCTATGTAGTAAGGGTCAATCATTGAATGATTGCATAGTCAGTGATCATACTGTTACATCATTGTGGTGTATATTGATTTTGATTTACTCACTGTTTGATAACATGATTATATATGTTGATTTAGTATGAAACTGTACTATTTGTTATATGATTCAATATGAAATTGTACTATTTGTTATATGATTCAATATGAAATTGTACTATTTGTTATTGATTTAACCATTTTTTGATAGTATGATTGTATCTATTGATTTACAATGGAACTATATAAATTATTATATTGTCTACACTGCTTTATTTGTATTGATAGGTGATGAGAATCTCACATCTTTATTGTATTGTTTTGTGTTGTTTTTCTTTTGTATTATGAAGACGGTGAGGAAGCTGTTTTCTTTCTTTCTTGTGAAGACGGCTTAAAGGAAATATCTATTTAGTTTTGTTATAATGCAATTCCACGATGATTCAGATGTATGGAGTGTCCACTTGGATACAGAGTAATTAAGTATTTAGGACTTCAGTCAATAGGAATCAATACAAAGTTTGTAAACATTCTACTGAGTATCTTTTATGTATTTTGTTAAACAATAGAATTGGATATAAATACCTGTGATGTATATTCTTAAAATCTTTTGATATAAAATTATTTCTTTTCTGGTTATTTTATGTTATATCCACGAAAGGAAATTTTAAAACTTATATTTTCATAAAAGAAAGTACAAAAGGTTTTTGAAATTAACTTGAGAATCCATTAACTGTGACATCCAATGGAGGGTGTTACACAAACGAAGAGCTACGAACCTTGACCGTCACCAACATTTTAGCCTTTTTGATTTCTTGCTTAGCCAATGTAATTACGCTATTACTTGTATTTTGTAATTTTGGTTTAAGTTCGAATGTATTGTTTATTCCAAACTTGAAGTTCTAGCATTTTCAGCTTGCAGGGGGCTATTAGAGATATAAAAGACAAGTTACATTAATTAGGAAATTAGTTGTTCTGATTGGCTATATAAGTCTCATTATACTTCTTGTAATTTCAATCTTTCTCATTTACATCAATAAAATTCTATTTTCAGTTTCCATCTTTCTCTTATTTATGGACTCTGCCATGTTTCCTAACACCAATCAATTACTACTAAGATCTTTATCCAAGCAAACGAGTATTTTGAATTTCAAAGTAAACATAAACACTTAACTAGAGTAATTAAAACAAAAATAAAACTAGCAAACTTGGAATAAGAGTGAAAAATCAATGAATTGAGGTCTAGGGTCCAACATCCCTTGTTACTTCACTTAGATTAAAGTAAAACTTCATTACAAGCTCTCAATGAGTTGATTATGTTAACCAAGGCACAATATTATTTATAAGCCTCTTTTAATGGTCATACAAGCATAGGAATATCAACGGGGCAAGGCGAGGGCGAGGAATACTCTACCGCTCCTCATCCTCGCCCTTGCGGATCCCTACGGGGATCCCAAAAATTCATAATAAATTGTAAAATTATAAACTAAAATATAATAAAATTTAAAAAAGTTATATAAAATTAAATTATTAAATTTAAAAATGTTATTAGTATTTGTAACCATAATAAATTTTAATTTTTTTAATAAAAAAATATAAAAAGATCAAAATGTTATTGGTATTTATGATATATAGTGCACATAATAAAAGGTATATATGTCATCTAGTCAGGGCGAGATCCCACGGGCGCGGGGGGTATGATCCCTGTCCCCGTTCTCGAATCACCTACGGAGGGATTTTGTCCTCCGTTCTTGTCTCGACAAGGAAAAGTTCTCTGCTCGCGGGGCCCCGAGTGGGGCAGTCCCCACGAGGATGTTCATGAAATAACCAAGTGAAATACAAGAAGGGGGGTTGAATTGTGTTTCTTAACCCTTTTTTTAAGAATAATAAAAGATTTTCCTTTTTAACAGAAGATTAAACACAGCGAAGGATAACGTTTGACAAGTAAAAAACTTAGAACCAACATGGCTCTGTCCTATTGGACTCTAAGGATTTTGAAAAGACTTTTAAGAAAATAGTTAACACGTTCTAAATCAATTTAAAAGGTCTTTGTTAATAAACACAATAGTAAACCCCAGAGGTTAGTGAATAAAATACAAGACACTAGAAGAGAAGAGAAGCTTACACATGAGATTTATCCTGCTTCACTCTTATCAACCAAGAGCTACGTCCAGTCCCTTCAACCAGAAGGATTTTCCAACTAATCTTTTTCGAGATTACAAGTATTATGCACCTCTTCAGGTAACAAGTATTTTCAACATCTTCAGGTTCAACCACACAAGTATTCTTTTACACACAGCCTCTTCAGGCTTACAATGCTAAGGTGAATAAGTAAAAGTAGATGAAAGCTTGAGTTTGGAACTCACTAACAAATGAGAATAGACAATAAAAAAACTCAAGGCTTTTTCTTTTTACACGTATATGGAAATCCAAGAAGAAATAAAGCTTTTTTGACTTTGTAAGATGCTTTAGTGAAGATCTCTCTGCTTGCTTCAAGTGCTGCTTCTTCTCTTTATAAGTAAGAACAAATTGAGCAGACTTCATGGGCTAGATCGTCCAACGGAAACATTTATTACCGTTCTGAGTAGCATTAAATGCATCTACTGAAAAAGTGCTGAACTTCTTCTGACGGTGACTTTTATTCTCTGAGATTTCCAATCAGTGAAAACAAAATCCTGATTTGTCTAAGATTGCAGAAGGTTTCTTATTTGCAGATCTTTGTAGTTGTTAGACAATGTCAGCAAAAGTGGCTTAGTTGACTTCTTCTGTCGCCGTGAGCTGTTAGAGTTCTTTTCTAGCATTTAATGAAGAACAGTTCTTCATTTTTGAATTTTAACTAGGACGAGAGCTTGAGCTTGAATTTTGAAAGAGTGAATTGAGTCCGAGCTTTGGCAGACAGATTGTATTGGACGAACCAATAAAAATAGTAACAGTATATGCATACAAATATTGGACGTACCAATAGTAAAAGGTATATAAGACAGTTATTGGACGCACAATGCATTTTTTAGACATTCAATGGACGCACAAAGGGAAATAGCATATTGGACGCACAAATAGTCATAGCAAATTGGACGCACAAAGAGTCATATCAAATTGGACGCACAAAGAGTTTTCTTTAAGCTTAGAGCAGAATGGACGCACATACAAGTAGCGATTTGTTAATACTATTGTCGAAACACTTACTTGTTCAAACTAAATAAATATTTTTGTTATCCTCAAAACTTAAACAGGGAAAGCTACAACTTTTAAAAAATTTAGTGCTTAAACCTTTTTATAAGATTTTGGTTTCAACAGTTCACGCATGGATAAAAATTGACATCCTTATACAACCATATGTTCCTTAACCCAAAACACTATATGTCTATGCGAATTGAATTAAGTTCTATTCATTAAGATATTGTTAAGATTAATGGAAGTTATTGTTAAGATTTTAAAAATTTAAAGATTTATTATTTAAACTTGACTCAAGTAGTCAACGTTCATAAGAATTTAAATAAACGTTCAACTATAATCGTTCTTCAATATATAGTAACTTTTTTTTTAAAAAAAATAAATTCCAACAACGAAAGAACTGATTTAATTTTGTTTTTCACTTTCTCTGTAAAAGTCTTTTATAATATTATCAACTTAATTATTAAAAGAGTTTAACTATTATAATAATTACTTAAAATTTTTAACTCTTTTAGACTTTTAATAATGTGCTAACACATCATTGAATAATAATAATAATAATAATAATAATAATAATAATAATAATAATAATAATAATAAAAAGCTTTACACTAAAAGTAAAACAAATTTAAATTTCAAAAGAAATTTGAGAAATCTTATCCAATCAACAATTATTAAATACTTCATTCCTTTGTAGAGTTACCAATCATATTTTACAATATGTGATCAAACATGAAAAAAAAGGACTTTAAAATTATTAGGACATTTGTGGGTATTAAAATTAAAAGAAGGGAATGACATGTAATTTTTTGAATAATTAAGAATGAAGAAGCTAATATTTGAACAATTATATAATGACTTGATTTAAAAGTTTGATTTAAAATCTACACAAAGTGTTAATATACATAAGATGATAGCATTATTTTTATACATGCTAGGACATTTAACTTCTGCATATTCTTTTAAGTAATTTTATTATTAAAAAAGTATATATATATATATTTTTATATCCAAATAACAATAAAATTAGAATAGTATTTTTTAAGTATTGCATCTAAACATAAAATAACTTTTACTTTTACAAAAGATCTTTTTTAAAAAATGTGATAATTTTCTTTTCTCAAAAGCTCATCTAAACGAGTCCAAAGTCAAAGCCAAAGTTACATTACAACTAAGAGGGTGTTTTGATTAGCTGTGATAAAAAGATTATGTTAAAAATTAGTTATGTATATAATAGATTTTCAAGAAAATAAATTATGAGAAAATTATTTTATATTTAGACATGTTAATTTACAATCGATTTTAAGACAATTTTTTATTTTAATTGTATAAAAAAATCATTTTTATGTATCAAATTATCAAAAAATATATTACATGATTAAAAAAATTATTTAATTGAGAGCAAAATAATATTTATCTACAAAAACTTTTGAAATAAGTTAAAATCACATAATCAAAAACTCAAATAAAAACATTTTAAAAAAGTTACTTTCAGTTAATAAAAAATTAATCTTCACTTATAATTAATTTTACACACTTTAGATAAATAAGATAAATTTTAGATAAAATAATTTTTAATTAAAAAAATGATAATAATAAAAAAAAAACAAAAACAAAAAGTTTCCGATTCTTCCCAAGATGGAAGCCGGTCTCTTTTCACATACTCTGTTAAATCTATCATTTTCTCTCACTTTCTTTCTATCACCTCTTCCATGGCCGTTGCAGCGTTCAAATCCTCTTCCAGAAGAGGAAATCAACCTTCCACTCCTTCAACCTCCTTAACCTCATCCTCTTCTACCAGACCATCCCGCGAACAACAACGCAACAACAAACCTCCAATTCGAAGGTCAAGGAGCGTGAGTGCATTCCCAACAACAACTACAACAACAACAACAACCAACTTACACGTTTCCACTGAATTCCTCAACAAGAGAGACAACCCTCTCTTCTTAACCGCCACGTCACCCCGCGACGACCAAATCCAATCCCCAAACACTGTAGAAGCTTCTAAATTCTCGGATCCTAAGGAACCGGGTCGGAGTTTGTCCAGAGCGGACTCGGGTCGTCGGAATCGTTCAGCTTCGCAATGTCCCGTTTCGAGGAGGCATTTCCATTCTTCAACTTCTGAGGTTAGGGTTTTCTCTTTTTTGTTGCGCTTTGAGCCTTTTTTGTTGCATTTTGTTGCATTTGTTGTTTGTGCAGAGCGAAGCTGAATCTAAAGATAGAAAAGGTGGATTGTTTAGAAGTGGTAATGGAAGACCTAATGGTGTGTTGGAACAAGCGAAAGATCTGCACACGTGGTCTAGTCAGCATTCATCTATTGAGGTTTGCTTTATTTGCTGCATTTGAAATAATTGAGATGTGATAGATAACGAGATGAGGAACGATTTACTTGTTGTTCTCCATGGTAATTGTGTTTTGTGTTGTGGTCTGGTTTGCAGACTCGAAACTGCGAAGATACAGTTTCGACGGCGAGTTCTGGGTATTGTTCTGATGAGAAAACTATCAAAGCAGTTTGTGAACGGATGAGGGTGAGCTATTTGCTATCTTGTTTACTTGATGACATGGTTCGTTGATGTAGTATCCTGCATCTAGGAAATTTTAATCAATGACAAATAAATCGTCGTGAGAAGTCAATTTAATGCTTGAGTGTGTTTGGAATGGTAAAAAATAGGATTTAATTTGATTTACAAATCAAATTTTGTATTTAGAATGTTAAAAAATAAAAATTGATTAGATTTTGAAATCTTTTAGATTTAAGTTCCACCCAAATTTGAGTGGATTTGATTTGATTTGATTTTAAATTTAATTATTTAGATTGACTATTTTATCCTTACTAACTTTTTTGATTTTACACAATATCACCCACAATGATATAAGGTTAAAAAAATAAAATAATAAAATAAAATCAATTCATTTTTTAATGAGTTCCAAACATAAGAATTGATTTCCCAATCAATTCAAATCCAATTTTTTATAATGAGTTCCAAAGAGAAAATTTGATTTTTAAATCAAATCAAATCAATTCAAATTAAATCAAATCAAATCAATTCCATTTTTAGTTGATTCCAAACACAACCTATAAGACTAGGCAGGAAATTGGTAATTCTTGTTGATGACAAATAGATGATTTTTGGTATAAATTTGGATCTTGTCTTCTTCTGCAGTCAGTACAAGCAGATCTGCCGGAAGCCAGTGATATATATGAAACAGTTCGTTCTGAAGTGAGGCGTGCTATTTCTGAGATTCGGAATGACCTAGAGAGTGTAAGTCTCATGATCTCCTGACTTTCTCTTTGCCAATTTTAAGTCATTTGAATGGATTTAACCAATGTTGATTGATTTATTGACATCTTAATCCCACTGTATAACTGGTTCTGAAGATTCAATGGGAAGGATTCTCTCTTTCTCTCTCTCTCTCTCTGTGTTGTGTGTGTGTGTGTGTGTGTCTGTCTGTCTGTCTTTTGCTAATAATTAATATCATGTTATAAATATGTAGAAAGCCATCATAGGAAAGATTTGGTAAGTTACTTACTAGTCATTATTATAAATGTAATTTTATAACATGTTCAGTAAACTAATATTATAATATTCACCCCATATACAGGTTAATATTTTGTAAATAAAGTCTTGTTCCTTGTCTTTAATATTTTGTAATTAAGCCACATGGTTGTTTCTGTTCTGGGCATCATTTGGACAGGCTACGTAAGGTTTAATTAATAGAGTTTTAAAGAGTATAGAAAACTATGAAGGAAGGTCTTGTGAATTAAGTAAGGAAGTGATAACCCTAAAATCAAGGGTGATTAATTGGGGATTGATTCTAGGTGATTAATTGGAGATTGATTCTAGGTGATTGATTGGAGCTTGATTGAGGGCTGATTGATTGACATAATATGTCTCTAATATTCCTCCAGCATTTAGTATAAATTGAGGAGGTATAGGCTGGAGGCAATTAACACACAGATACAGTGCTTCATCCTACAGCCTTTTTACATTCTCTCTTTCACTGTCTATCTCACTCTTCCAAATTCTTATTTTCTCTATCAATTTTTCAGCAAGAGTAAAAGTTGACTAAAAGTTGATAAACTGAGCAATCAATGCTTTTGATTTTATGATGTCCAAATTCTGCTAATAACTATAACAGTCAGAGGGTCACTTAAAGAATGTATTAGATATTATTTTGTAAGATTAGTATCTTACAGACTCGCATAAGTCGTAAGAGGATAGAAAAGAAGGTGCTATAATACTGAATACTTGCAACAAAAGGTTTAAGTGTTGTCAAGCAGTAAGTGGCCAAATGATAAATTAAGTAGTAGTTGGGAAATCAAATGAGACTCCACACTCTCAATTTCTATTTAACTTCTATTTTCATCTCTAAGGTTTTATTTTCTTAAGCTTATTGTATCTTACAGAGTTATAAAGATACCATAGTCATTAGGATAAAAAAATGTAGAATATGATGATGACCTAACTGGATATGCATGATTTGTAACAAACAATTTTAGCGACTTGTACTTCCTACCATATGCCAAATTGAGTATATAATGGATGAGTCCGTTCAATAAACTTTGCAGTCTTGCTTCCATATTACTATTTATGGCTGTTAAGCAATGTCTTATCTGGTCACATAAATGGTTTGCTAATTACATATAAGCTGACTTAAATGCTGGTGATGATTACTATTTGGATTGATATGCATTCTTCCAGGCTACAACTCATTATTTTGTAATGTCTGAAATTTTATAAAATTGTTCCACAAATACTTTGAGGAATAATTTTGGACAATTCTCGTAATTATTTTTATATTCATGTTATAGTTTACTTATTAAATCATAGAGGGTTTTATGGCGGAAATTGAAAAGTATTTAATACCATTGATCATGTGAGTGAAATATCAAGTAAAATTCAGTAAGATGATTCTTGTTTAAGCTACGTAGGTTATTTCAGTAGTAGAGACATTGAATTATTGAAAGGCATAAATATACATCAATTTTATCTTTTATGGACTTTATAGTGTAAAATTTAGATATCTAGGAAGTAGGTTGTCCTTTGGGATGGACCAACTAGCAGTGTAAGAGGTTGGATTTAGATATAATACATTCTTGTATGTTTACATAAGGGATAGGCTTTTGAAGAATTTTCATGATGTTGACTCAATAGCAGGTCTTTTGCTGGAGTTAGTTGAGGCTATGATTGTGTGATTCTTCTTGGTCAAGGTTATGGTAGAACGGCAAGGAATGACGATTTCATTCTTGACCTTGGTTCTGCATAGACAGGAATGATTGTTCCCTCTCCTCCTAGAGAGAAGGGGACTGTCATTCTTTGCAAGCTAGAATGAATTGATGCTTATTTTGTTTCCTTTTTTATTTTCATTTTCATTTGTTATCATTATGATTCCATTCTATATATTGATCGTATGTAACTAAAATAAAAACATAATGGAATGGAATAAAATAGATTCCATTTCTGAGTAAACCAAACATTTTAGAATAGTAATAACCATTTCATTCCAAGCCATTCCATTCACATTCCTATTCCTATTCTGATTCCATAAAAATTAATTCCTGGTTGCAAATGTACCCTTACAGTGTCATAGAATGGTGGCTATGATATTGTGATTCATGTAACCAGTAACATTATTTGAGATTATTTTCCTTCAGAAGGCTAGGGTGCATACATCCTCATATTATTTCCATGAATAAATGGAACATTAGAAAGCTAAGGTCAGTTTATAGGTAGATAGAAGAGTTGGAAAGTAGACACCTTGGAGGTTTCTTATTTTCTTTTAATTTGGCCAGAAAAGAAAGGAAGATTGTGTCAAACAAATTTCAAGAGTGTACGAACATATTGTAACAAAACAAGAGCAGCGCTTTCTGCATCACAATACTTGTTTCCTTCCTTTTACATTTCCTTTCTCTAAAAAATCCCTCAGCATCAAGCCTCACACACACACAAATCAGTCTATCAGGAGCAATTATCAAAGGGTTTTATTCTGCAATACAAGGGCCATATTTGCTGGATTATCTTCTTCCCTATTGCTTCCTAATAGCACCAGAAAAATCTGGTCATAATTTAATTAAAAAATTATTGTTGTTAAAATTCCACTTTATCTATGATATCTTCTTTAAAGGGGATACATGTAGCTACTACTTGCTGTTTTGCTTTGTGGCTCAATGAAATCTGTCACTTTCTTGCATTCACCAAAATTAATATAGTTAATGCCTACACTTTGTGATAGAAACTTGGAATTACAGTAGAGATAGTAGAGACTTAGCTCTTTACACGCAGAGGAGGCCCTCTGTGAAAGACAGAATTTACGAAATGCAGAAAAAAGGAAAGATGATAACAAGGGTGTTCTGCAGATGCACAAAAACGCCCCAACCCTCCCAACTCCTCTCCCAAAACGATTCAATTCCTGTCCTCCCCCTCAGCCTCTCCCAACTTAAGTCACGTTTTCCTGCCCCTTGGTGATTCCAGAATCTTCCCCACCAATTGCCACCCGCCAGCTGTCCTGGTTGTTAGTCACCACTCCCATTCCCATAACAGATCCTTGTTTTGGCTGTTTCTCTACTGTTAGAACTGCTCCTCCAATTCCTCCAATTCCCTCTTGTTTCTGTTTTCTTTCATACACGTGGTTCACCCAGCCCACTCTTACCCGGCCCATCCTTATTCCTCCTAGTATAGACTTCGGTCACGGATCTATCAATTTTCAAGGCTATACTTCCATCTTCCACACCAAATGTCTATTTAGTACAATTTCCATCGCATATGATACCCTCCTTTGATTCTATGATAGCTTTACTGTCCTGTCTCTACCCATAGGAACTGTTGTTAGAAGGTTGCATTTCATTCTGTAAGATTAAAATGAGCTTGAGACCCAAGTAGCAGCCTATTGGTATAGTGAACTCAATTGTGAACTTTTGATATTGTTAGGGTTTAGGATCATTTTTATATTCCTATATATACTTGTATCATAGTAGTGAATGATAGATTTTTCTCATTTTCTATACAAATGTCTCTTTCTCTCTCTAAACATGGTATCAAGAGCCTAGAGAGACTGTTTCCGGCATTGCTCCACTGTCCACCGCCGTCGCCGTACGCCGTCAGCCGCGGTCGATTTTTCCGACGAAACCACCACCATCAGAATCGGAATCTCCCGATCTACACAACCCCAGAAAGATTGGCCAGAGATTCCGGTCCACGCGCCGGTTCTACCTCCGGCTGATATCACCACGCGCCGCCACTTCTGCCACTCGTGAGGGCGCGTCCGTCGGTATTCTGGCGAGTTGTTTGTTTCGCCACCGTCGCCTCTGCCTCCTCTTTCCAGTTCTGGTCCCCGTTTGGTGTTTTGGTACACGGGCACTAGCGCTCCAGTACAAACAGTCGCGGTCTTCTCCGTTTCGGACATGTTTTCTCCCGTTTGTGGCTGACCCATGGCGACTCCTGATGTTACAGACCCTCCCAAGGGCGACACTACCATTTTTACCAACTATATAACATCTCTCTCTATGGAGAAGTTGGATGGTTCTAACCATGATACTTGGGCCTCCGACATTCAGTTATGGCTTATCGGCCAAGGGTATAAGGAACACCTCACTAAAAAGGTTGAAGCACTCGTCCAGATATTTCCTTTGCAATTAGTGTGGTAAGCCAATTCTTAAATTCTCCTTGCTAGGATCATTGGAATGCAGTAATACGGATCCTAAAGTATATTAAAAGTGCTCCACGAAAAGGTCTTATTTATGAAGATAGAGGACATACTCAGATAGTTGGATACTCACATGCTGACTGGGCAAGCTCACCCATTGATAGATGATCCACTACTGGGTATTGTGTACTAGTTGGAGGAAACTTAATATCCTGGAAGAGTAAGAAACAACCTGTAGTTGCAAGATCTAGTGTTGAAGCTGAATACAGGGCCATGGCATTACTGACTCAAGAACTCATTTGGTTGAAATATTTACTCGAAGAACTTCGGATTGGAGATACTAAGAAAATGACTCTACTTTGTGATAATCAAGCGGCATTGCATATAGCATCCAATCCTGTTTTTCACGAGAGAACTAAACATATTGAGGTAGATTGTCATTATGTCAGGGAGAAGATCAAATCAGGAGATATCGCCACTAGTTTTGTCAAATCTAATGATCAATTGGCGGATGTCTTCGCTAAATCTCGAAGAAGTCCTCAAATTAGTTATATATGTAACAAGCTTGGTGCATATGATTTATATGCCCCAGCTTGAGGGGGAGTGTTGATATTGTTAGGGTTTAGGATCATTTTTATATTCCTATATATACTTGTATCATATTAGTGAATGATAGATTTTTCTCATTTTCTATACAAATGTCTCTTTCTCTCTTTCTCTCTTTCTCTCTCTAAACATGAACACTTTGATTTTGTTCACTTCCTCTTGGGCATGGTGATAATGATAATACTTAAGACACTTTATTTGTGACAAGGCCCTTGTAGAACTAGATGGGATCGAGTGAGAAGACCCTTTTTGTGAAAGTACATGAGTAATACCTTACGTTTTGTCTTATTTATGTTAAATGCATAGGCTGTGTAAAACCTGTAGTACAACTATGTACAGTAAAGAAATAAAATAAATATGCCAACACTAAACTGTACGCTATTCCAATAGAATCCACAAAATACAATAACCAAAATATTCAAGAAAAAACACATCACGTGGCCACTAAAGTAGCCACTAGCCGAGCACCACAACAGAAAGAAGCTAAGAGGACCACTTTATCCCCATATAACTGCAAAAAATTATCGTTGAAAATTCTGGCAGTTCTCTCCAATTATTGTTTCTTTCACCAATTTTAAAAATAAAAAATAAAATAGAGGCTAAATAGGTTTAGGCTTAGGTTTTACAGTACATAAGAGTGAGCCAAAAAGCAGGGCATGGAAGCCCATTCCCTGGGAATGAATCATAAAACTTTTAGCCAATAAGCATATGAGGAAAAACTCTTTAGATCTTGATGCATTTTCAAAGTGAAAATTGCACTGGTTCAGGTCCTTTACTTTTATACAACTTTGCATTTTACATGAATTGGAGCACTGCCTGCATTTCTTGTCTACTTCATTTGATATATTTTTTTAGAAGTATGCATACTCACACAGGTCATTTACTCATTTTATTTATGAACTCCGAATTTCTGGTTGTTCATTATAACGTCTAAATGGCTGAGTGCTATTAAATTGTTGATGCATGTATGTCTAATTTTTTAAATGTACTACAATGATTGCAGAAGGAAGTTTTATGCTAATCTCTAAGTCGTTTCTGGATCTTTGGAATTTAGGCTATCCAAAGGAGTAATGTTACTACTATTGCTGTTACCAACGTGGCTGATATTCCTCCTGACTTAGTAAACCCTGGTGCAGTGGAATTGGTCTTAGAGATCAGAAGAGAGTATGCCAAAAAGCTTGAAGAGGTGAGTTTCCCTTTTATACCTATAGAGTTAACTTCTTTTTCATTTTTATTTTTAATCCTTTTTCCTCTATTGTGTAGTAGATGGTCATCTCATAGTTGAGCTTGAGGACGTCATTGTTGCCCTAAAACATGATTTTTTTTTAAAATCCTTTTATGCTTTTATATGGCAACTCTCAATGGGACCACCAATTCCTTTCCCCCTTTTTTCTCAAGTCCAATTCACTACAGGAAATCTTCCCCTTATTGAATGTGTTTATCCTCTTTCAGCTATATTGTGTATGTTGTTTTAGTCTCCTCTCTTTTAAATTGCACTCTATTAAGTAGACCTTGTCATAAACTTGCAGTCACTTGAACGAGCTAGAAATCTTCGAGCAGACCTGGCTGTTGAGGAACACCGTGGACAAGAACTGGATAGAATATTGAAAGAAGTTCTTCCATATCCCAAGACCCCTAATGTACAAAAGTCTCGTCCAGCAAGAAAAGTAGGTTCTTTTCACATTTTATTTAGTCTAATGCATCTTTTCATACTTGTCATGCTAAGTTCTTCAATACTTTACCCATCACAACATATATAGCATTTATATTTCCGGTGTTGTACATGGACCATATTCTATGCACTGTTACATATATAGAGGAAAGATTTGTCTGGGATGGATATAGGTGAAAAACAGCAAAGATTAGAGTGAAAGCTTGAGAAAAACCCCAGTTGGGTTGTTTTGTTTTAAACCTGGACCAAGCATAAACTTTATCTTTTAATTGCATAGCTTCATCTATGGACTTTTTCATGGATGGACAGAAATTTTTACCTTTTTGTTTTGCTATAATTATTTTAAATATAAGATTTCAACTCACATGAACTTCTATATGTTAAATATAGGACATGACGCATCTCCTTTTCAAGTGTTGCAGATATCAATATTTCCGTCGTTGATGACTTCATATATGTGGGCAACTTGGTTATATACATTTAATATTTTAACTCATTAATCTTATGGCTCTCGTTTGAAGATAATATTGTAGTGGTTGCAATAGATATTTGGGAATTAATGCTTACTATCTATGCAGTTGTGCACACTTTTGTTTTATTTGCTTCCATTCCATTGTCAACAAACCACAATATGGTGACAGGCTAGCATTGAAAGAAGAAAGATGTCAAAACGTCTTGCAGAAGATGCCAAGGCTTATTTTGACGAGTGTGTATCACTATCAACATTTGATAGTTCTGACTTTTCATCCCAAGAGGATCCTCCACTTAATTTGGTTGGTCCACCTACTCCATCTGGCAGCCTTGTATGTTTACCCGAGGCAAGTTCAAATGCTTCAATTTCTAATTTCATGAGTAGTTTCCTCACTAATAAACAGATCCCTCCTGGCCTTCTTTTCTTGCATAATAATTTTCTGAATCCATTCACAAACTTCTCAAATAATAACACTAGTTGCTTGTTTACTGAATTTTATTCCATTGTAAACATTTGAAATCTTCTATTATCTAGGTGGCTTAAGACTTTTATACACAATTATTAGAAATGGTGAGATACTTTCATATTTATAGATCTTTGGGAATGAGGTTTTAAGTCTTTAAGATAAATGCATTCTTATATAAAGATCCATCAATGGAGGCATGTTATACACTGACCAACAATGTTATTGCTTGTTTGTAAGCTTTAGATGCTTTGGTGTTTGCTTTCTTATGCTGATATGCATTTGATCAGATCTCAAATAAATTCAAGATAAGGCTGCTTAATTTTGTAACAGTAAAATATACATAGGTACACATGCACAAACAGAGAGAGAGAGAGGGGCAGGTGGCAACCAATAACTTGACTTCAAGAGAGAGGGAGAGAGAGGACCAACTTCTTGACTTCTATGATCCTGAGAGAGAGAGAGAGAGAGAGAGAGGACCAACTTCTTGACTTCTATGATCCCGATAGAGAGAGAGAGAGAGAGGGATAACCAACAACTTGACTCCTATGATGGTTCAGATTAATTTGGCTAAAGGGAGCTGTGAATTTCTATCAGTTGACGAACCTGTGGTGGGGCTGGTATGAGAACTATAAATGAAGGGAGAAAAATTGATAAGGAGCGGAAGATGCCTTTTGACTAGCATGCAACTCTTGTCAAATGGCTTGTTAGCGGGGGAGTGATTTTCCAATATGATAGGAACCAAGTAAGAACGCTTGAATTACTGAATATTACTATGGAAACTCTGGTTCTGAGACTGGATTTAGATGATCCAGTAGCCAGAGATGAGGTTCTGAATACACAAGGTAAAACAGAAAAAGAAAGTAAAACAGAAAAGAAAGCATTTCCCGTAGAACTTGGAGGGTCTGCTCCTCCCAATTCCCCTTACTCAATTCTTGCCTGCTCCCTTCTAGCCCTCCCCTGCTCCTTTATTTCACATTTCCCTTCCATTCTGGAGATACCAGAATCTTCCTCTTCTCCAATCATAGTGTGCCAGCTGTCCTGGTTGTTATTCACACCCACCTCTCCTCTGACTGACTTCTCTTTTGGCCTTTTCTTTGCTGTTAATACAGTTCCTCCTATTCTCCCTTTGTTTCTTCTCTCTTAAACATGCAGGCCACTCAGCCCATTCCTACCTGACCCATTCTTCCTTCTAGTATATACTTGGGCTAAGGGTCTATGAGTACTTCCAAGGTTGTCAAACTCGCGAGTTTACCTAAACTCGTGGAGCCTTGGTAAACTCAACTCGTAAACTCGAATCGTAAACTCGTAAGAGTTTACCTACTTAAAAAATAATATTAAAAAATAATATCATAGTACCAAAACATAATAAAATTACTTATGCATGATCAACATTCAACATTCTAACTCCATAATAAATCAAAAAAAGTAACAAAGTATGGTAGTAAAAATTAAAGCCATACATAAATCAGCAAATCATAAGGGGCACCAACATTTCAGACATGCTGGAATGACATGAAAAAAAAAAGCTGAATTATTCACCAACAAGCTTAGGTAACAGATATGTACCCACGCACCCACAACAGAATGGAGCTTGCAACATGCACCCACAAAACACACAAGTTCAAAATAGAGACGTACAACAGGAACCCACAACCATGACTAATAGAGACACAATAAAATGGCGGGACTTGCACAACAGACACCCACCCAGAAAGCTAAGAGACGCAACTGACCAAGACACACGTGTGGAGCAAATCGACAGTGAGAGGAGTAGTGGCGAGATGAGCAGCACACCAGTGATGCAATTCGAGCTTCAATGAGACGAGCAGAGCAGAGGTTGCGGTGGTGAGAACTTAGGATGCGATGGAGCATCTTCTACCTGGCTGAAACGGTGAGTTTTGAAAATTGAAACAAAACGCCACCGTTTTGGCCTTTTTTGGCTCAAATCAGCAAAATGGTCCAAATTCAGTGAACTCGGTCATGAACTCGCGAGTTTACCTGAGTTCACCAGAGTTTACCTGAGTTCACCCGAGTTTACCAAGGTCCGAGTTGGAAGGCGAGTTGGCTCGATTTGGTGCCTAAACTCGTAAACTTGGACGAGTTCACGAGTTAACTCGCGATTTTAACAACCATGAGTACTTCCCCCCAAAAGATTCAGCTTGTCCTCAAGGTGAAGGTTCGGGAAAGTATCCGGGAACAGCTTGAAAGAACTTTCACTAGGTTCCCATTGCTTAAAGCCTAATGGACTAGTCCCTATGCCCTTGCAAACCTTAGATGCTGCAGCTTCTTTTTGCTGTAGCAAACTTATTTCCTCACTGAATAATCCTTCTTTGAAAGAGTCCATTGCGATGACCATCAAAAGATTATCAACTTTTGATCTCCACTGTTCAGCAGATGAGCACCAGCCACAGTAATAAGAGCCTTCAATGCCTCAAGTGCAGCTATCCTCAGAGAAATTGGAGTCAATGGATGGTTCTTGGGGACTTCCACTCCCAAACCACTACCTTCATCATGCTCCCGAAGAGAACCAGTTGTACTGCTATGCTTCCGTTTTCTACCACTTGGCTGTAGCAGTGCTCCAATAGAGGCATTTGAATTTGCACCATTCAATGTGCCACCACTATTATTGCCAATGTTTCTCAAATCAACAAATGCATTGTTGATAACTTCCTGTGCTAGGCATAAAGCCATACCCACACCCATGGATATGAGCAGAGACCTTATGACTGAATAGACCTTAATCCTTAATTCTGGCAACGCACATGTCTTGAAGTACTTTGTAATGATACGCACAATAGAGGCAGCATGTGGTAATAGTTGATTGCCCATGGCCTTTATGATAGCAGTGAGCAATTCCTGGCTACACTAGTGCAAAATTGGAAGTTCAGAACAAATCTTCTCTTGCTGCTAGGCAGTCATGAATGGCAATGGCGTTTGGGGCAAAGAGCCATTTACCACACAAATTCTCTCAACAAGGGCATATAACAGCCGAACAGGAACCTTTACCTCAACCGGATATGAATGTGTAAGCATCATGAAACAACCAAACATAAGTGTAGAGACATTAGCATGAGCAATTGCTCAGACCTTTGTTGCTTTGTTCCTGGCTGCTTCTGCCAATGTATAGCCTCCTAAATGTGGTGGAGGATCTGTTTGTGGCAGAACCAACAATCTACTAACCTTGTTGTGCTTAGTTTCTTCTTCTAAACCTTGAAAAGCCACCTGGACTGAAGCTCAAGTGGGTGGTGCATCGGTTTCAAGTCGCACTGTATTGCCCATATCTATCAGTTTTGTGTCCCTCTGCAATTTCAACTGGGGTCAGCCTACTTGCAGTGGCCAGATCTGGTGGTTCAGGCGGTAGAAGAATTGCTGGTTCGTGTGACACCCATGGCTCTGTGGTATTCGTATCTTCCTCCTCTCTTGTCTTCCCTTCCTCTAGCACTGGATCAGTTTCAGATATGAGGGTTTTGTCTTTTCTTTTATCATATCGGTGGGTTTCCACTTCCACCTCTGCCTTCGCTCTTCCTCTATCTTCTGCGCCCGGAATTTTCTTCTTCCTTTCATCATCCCTCTGCTGCAACCATGTCTTTCTTTCGAATCCATCTCTAGTATCCTTCCTCGGATGGAACCTTTGCAGCAGCGCCTCACTAAAACTGTTCCAATTGAATTGCTTGGTTTTGGATCTCCACTCATAGAGCCAGTCCAGGCTCTTCCTTCCAAGCCATAGATTGCAACTGATAGCTCCTCTGATTCTGGGATCTGGTTGATGAGAAGGTATCTCTCAATTCTGTAGATACTGCCATAAGGATCTTTGTAGAAGAAACTTGGAATCTCTCCCCCTTGCATTCTGGTTAGTGCTGTCCAGGGCTCCCCAAGATTGGGAGTTTTGATACCAATTTGTTAAGAACCAACTTAGAGAACGCTCAAATTACTGAATATTACTATGGAAACTATGGTTTTGAGACTGGATTTAGATGATCTAGTGGCCAGAGATGAGGTTCTGAATACACAGAAGGTAAAACAGAGAAAAAACGTAAAACAGAAAAGAAAGCATTCACTCCTGCAGAACTTTGAGGGTCTGTTCCTCCCAATTCCCCTTACTCAATTCTTGCCTGCTCCCTTCTAGCCCTCCCCCTTCCCCTTTATCTCAATGTTATGACCCAATTGCAAGGTATGGGACCTCAGAAGTATAGGATTATGATGTGGGGTTTCTATGGCCTTGGGCTCTTCAACCTTAACAACTAGTTTTTCGGGTGTGGTTCTCCCAAGATTTGTATCAATTGGTATCAAAGCCTTCTACCATGTTTCTCAATTGCAAACAAGTGGCGTAGGTGGTGATACTGGCACTACAGTGTTTGCATGCGACTAGTCAAAGGACTAGTGCACAGCCAGCTTGCGTGGGTGCCGGGGTTGTGGAGCGTGGTACAATGTTAGGACCTAATTGCAAGGTATGAGACTTGAGTCCCACATCGGAAGTATGAGATTCTAATGTGGGGTTTATATGGCCTTGGAGTTTATATGGCCTTGGACTCTCAAACCTTAACAGCAATCTTTTGAGGTGTGGTTCTCCCAAGGGTCATATCACAATATTTATTTTTAGAAATTATTTATAAGAATTCATTATACTTCATATAGTGCCCTTATATATATATATACACACTGCTTAAATAAATGAGATCATGATAGTTTGGATCCTTCAGCTTTCAATGATAAATTCATGTGCTAATATTGATTCCTTAATTTTCCATTCCCCAAAGAAAGCATAGAAAGACTGGGTGATGTGAACAGCGTTTTTTAATTCCTAGACATCAATACATATCATTTGTTGGTCTTACACGCCTAAATGAAATTATGAAAATGAATTTTCTGAAAATAAGTATTTTCCATGTTCACAGGAATCGGGCATTCGAAGGCAATCCATGAATATCCATTATGACATTTCACAACCACCTGCCAGCATTGGTGCTGTGGGACAAATTCACGGTCAAGTCAGTTCAATCACTTGCACCACAGAAACTGGTTGCAAACCCTACTTCTCCTTTGCACAGAAGACGTCTGAAAACTCTGGACTTCAACAAGGCATCCAACAATACATAAAAAAGTTTGAAAAAAATGTTTTGAAGTTGTCAACTATGAGATCAAATTATTGTGACCTACATGAGTATAGCTATCAGTCATCAGCTGAGAGTTTGTTGATTGATAGGGTACTACTGAAAAATAGAATTGATTCTGGAAGTTTGTTACTCTGTGGTGGTGGTAACATGTCATCTAAATCTCGTGGGATAGGGATCTGACTAGGAAGTATGAATTAAGCATCTTTTGTATACGCCTTGTAATTTTGACCTTGGTCCTTTTCACAAGTAATGTAAATCTCAATGTACATATGACTGTACATGTAATGGCTTCTCTTTTGTTTCTCTCTAATCACGCACACTCTCACCTATACATATATGCGCAAGAGATTGTTTACACATAATTATATTATGAGAACCAATTATGAAAATGTTAACATAGTTTTTTATTAGTCTAATGCATCCACCTTCCAAGGCACGTGTTGCGGTTCTTAAAACTTATGGATGTATTCCTTGCTTTCACGACCCTAATTTGTATAGACTAAGCTCTTATTTGAATCACATATACCTTAATTGATTCATAAACAATTTATCAAAGTTTGTTAATAAAATTAGATGGAGACTCTCCTGAAATGTGGACATTCTTGAATATAAACAGTAGTAAAATCTATTACATCACACCTAACATTTTGTATTGAGGTAGATATAAAACATTTATTCTACATAAACACAGCTAATGGTTCCAAAACGTCTAAAGTTCAAACATATCAAACACCAAAATACACCTATAGATAAAGTGTATACCAAGTAGAGCTTAGGAGAATAGAAACCCCATGATTTTATTAATCTGCAAGCTATTAATATAAAAAAAGTTGAATCGATTAAAAATGGGTAAATCACACAAATTCAGTCAGACAATAATAAATAAAGTGAGTTGGAAAAAAAATAAAAGACGGCACGAGGATTACATTTAAAAAATAAGTACTAAATGCTAAAATAGTGAAATTCATACATATTTAATTTAAAAAGAACATAAATCATACATTTAATAAATACGAAGTACATAACTCTTATATCAAAACCATTTTAACTTACAACATTCATGAGCATAAAATTCATTTTATAGAAGGGTGTACATTTGAGAGAACCAAAATATGAGGTAGTGCTACCTTGTTGGCTATTCTTTATGCCTAGCAGTAAAGTTGTTGAAGTGAGCTATGGCTAACGGGCCAACTCAACGCAACCTATCAAAATAGTGGGTTGGGTTAAAAAAAAAATCAACCCATATCAAACTTGAGCCGACGTGACTAGAGTTACTTTTCCTCCAAACATGTGGTGAACAATTTGAATAAGCTTCAAGTTTGCCAAACTTTTTTATTTTAAGGATTCTTATATTAGTTTTGATGATGTTTATGACAATTGAGTATTAAGTTTGGTAATTATTAGTTAATTTTTTATGATTTTGTATTTATTTATCCTTTTTTTTTGCTAGGTTAACAACTCATCTAAAATAATTCGGGTTGACATTTCCTGACACATGTCAAAAGTAAGCTAACATTGCCGGACTCACTTTTTCCCCAATTTGTTGTGAGCCAAGAGTTTTGAATGCTATTCCTAGGAGTAGCAATCCACCTTGAAGTGACTCCACCCAACGACCAATCATTTCACCACTCATATTATTTTTTTATGTAAAAAAAACTATAATATAAATATCTTCTTCCCCGTGTAAGTATATGTTTGGGTATCTAGAGCGCTGAAATAAATTAAAATACTTATATTTTATAACCTTACTAGTTTTGGGTACTTTATCAAACCATATTTTATTTTTGAAGGTAAACTGTAATTTTAATTTTACATTATATTATCTAGTAAATTATGTGCTTAGAGTTTCAGAAACATTATTTGAGTACAAGATATGCACAAGTTTTCATTTTTAGTTAGAAATTAAAAAGAAACGCAATAAGTGATAAATGGTATTTCAAAATAAGCCAAAAAGGGGATGGGTGCTTGATGCATTAATTTTTATTATAAATTTCAAGACCTTTTCTAATTTGAATCAAGGCATAAAATTCCCTAATTTAGTGGTTTTCACCATAATTTAGTTAGTATTCCCAATTTTAGGTTTAATGTGAAGAATTAAAGAGAAATTGGTGATGTGGTAGCCAAATGAAAAAATTCCATCAAGAAATCAACAACCCAGCCGTGACAATGTATGGATGGAATTACTTGGAGTGAAAACCAAGGCTTTAAAAAGTGTAATTCCTAAAGAAAATATGTTGTCCTAAGTTACTTTCTTGTTTTTGAAGAAAACTTTTCCTCTTAACTCACCTTGATTAGAAAGACTTAAAAGAAGGAAAGAAAGCAACTTTTCTTGGGCTGTGTTTGGGTGTTTTATGATAGGTGGAATGAAATAGTATATAATCAAATGGAATGGAAATTGACGGAATGGAATAAAGTTTCCATACCATTGTTTGGATGTTTAATGTGGAGTGAAGGTAAGTTTTCATTCCCTTGTTTGGAAGTTCTAGTGGAAGTGCATGGAAAGGAAATAATTATAAGTTTGTTGTTCTCATATCACCCTTATCTCAAACAAAAAAATTATAAGAATTAAGGACAAAAATGTAATTTTATAACAATCCATCCCTTATCCCCCAATTTAGAAGGGGAGAAAAATATGAGAATAAAGGGGTATGAAGGGGGGATGGAGTCCTCACATTCCATTCCTTTCCACCTCTATTTTAAACATCCAAACAATGATATTCTCTACCATCTCATTCCATCATTTACCACCAATCTAAACAAAGTCTTACTGCCCAAAGGCTGCACATTAACCGTAACACACCTAGGGAGTTAGTCACTATTTCTATTTCACATTAAGGGATGCAAAAATTATTTATGAAATGCGACTCAAGTGTATTATGTACTCCTTTTCTTTCAAGAAACTAAGCAATATTCATTCAACCTTAACACAATTTAACACAAGTATATATGATGTATTAATTAACCAAACCATTTTATTCCCAAAATGTAACTCTTCAGACTCTCAATTTTATTATTTTTCAATGTAATTCTTCTTACTAAATAACGAACCTCCACTTTAATTTTTCACAAATCCACCCCTAATCAAATTTAATTGGCTAAAATGCAATGATCTCCCTCCAATCTCACCTCAAATATGATACATTAATCCCCAATCATGTTTTCCTCAAACTATAGGGTTTGAGTCTCTCATCATTTCACTAAATCAAAGATAATCAACAAGGGTTTGATTTTGGAAATACTACGTGTGTTGGATTCTAGCAAAGACTACCAACATCCGTCTTGTTTGTCAACACAGTACTTTTCCTAGGTCACATTTTTTTTAAAAAAATAAACAAAAGTAGAAAATTAAAAATTAAATTAAAATAAAAAACTAATTAACACAAAAAGATGTGAAAAAATTCACTTTGGTTTAAAATAACCTAGCCCACCTCACCTAACAGAAGACCCAAAGTTGAATATAAGGAAAGAAAATTTGAAAAGTGAATAATTGGTGAAAGGATGATCTTTATAAGCTTATTAAACTGAAATAATCCATAATCAATAGGCTACAATAAAAATAAAGATGAGAAAAAGGAAAGAAATTTTGAGCTAGCCTAGAAAAGGAAATAACCTTTGCAATCATTGTGTTGACTTGCTTCTTGATTACCAAATAATTCAAATATTGACAAAGATAATTGTGATTAGGGGAAATTGAGCAATTTTGGAAAAAGAGTGTGATAATTTGTCTTGCCAGGGCATCCTTATTTTCACTCTTATAAATGCCTAAGTGGGAGCACCCAAGAGAGGGGGAGGCACGAAGAGAGCCAAAGAGTGGGAGAAAGAGAAGAAGAGAGGTTCCATTATTTCCTGTGATTACAGTAAAGAGGTAAATGTCCTCCTCTAAGTCTCATTCAAATTTTCTTTAGGCTTGCTTTAGTTTTGATTTTAATGTATGGTTTCTGCATGTTCTTTTATTTTGTTTGACTCTTTGTTTTGGAGTTTATGACATGAAATTCAACTACACAAACACCTTGAATCCATTCACCCCCTGTAACTTACCATCGCTCAAGCCAAGCCTAGATCTCATGCGCAGCAGTTGTACCAGCTATGTGTGGTCATGCTCAAGTAAGGGATTTCATGGAGGTTATGCCTTTAAGCTTCCTATAAAGCTTTTGTAAGGGTTTTTATTCACTTTGGGATAACTTGCTTTCTTTTTTAACTAGTTGATATATCATTTTGGGTTGATATTTTAATTTGGGGTATTTCCATATTGTTTACATTTCAGCATGTCATTATGGATTCTTTAGTGTTAAATGTTGGGCTTATTTGTTTTTTGGTTATTAGTGTAATATCCCAATAATCATATTCTATAATAAGACGATATAAGCAAGTTAGGGTCTCTAATAATATAAATTTACTTGATCTAATTCCTTAATTAATCTTAAAATGATTAAAGCAGGACAAAGTAATTGAATTAGAAGTATAATTAAGAAGACTAATTTAATTTAATAAATTAGTAATGTCTTTATACATCTAAATTTTTATTTACTCACATTCACTCTTGTTTTATCTCCAAATAAGTTTAAAAATTATTTTAAGTTGCACAAGTTTTATTTATAAGGATGTATAAGAGAAGAATTAGGGTGCCGTATTTAGAAGTCTTACAATTGAAGGGGACTTAAGTTAAATGATAAGTTCTTTGGGATTTTGACTAACAATATCAAAGGTGAAATAATACTAGAGATATTGGAGTAGAATTGTTAAGTGACCTTAGAAGAGAGCATAATGTATTGGTAACTAATTAATAGGAACTTGTATTACAAGAATCATAACTAGGATCCAATTTTAGTTAAAGATAATTGGTTAATTGAGAATTATAAATAACTATGTTTAGCTACCAAGGAGATTAGTGGAGGATAATAAAGTAAACTTAGGAAGGAGAACTGCTGTCCAACTTGTCAAGCTTGAGGAAATTTTGTTAGAGGTTAGAAATAAAGCCACGGGAGCCGCCATTTTCTTTCCTTGGTTTTCCTTAGGTAGAAGGATATGAACTATGAATTTCCTTCTTTGAATTAATTATGTCTTTGAATTATTTATGCACCCTATTATGTTGCATGTAAGATTTTATGAGTGTTGATAATTGGTTGAGCATACTTTCTCACTTAAAGAAAAGGGGTAAGCCCTTTACAATGGAGGTAAACTCTATAGTTTCTAGCCAGTAGCTATTCCTAATGAGTGAGAAGCTAATTATCACATGCTCAACAATGTTTGGTGCATTTATAATTGTATCTATGTTTATGTTTGTATTCTGGAAATTTTGAATGAAAACTGTAGCTTATAAAGCTGGTATACACCATAAGTTTTAATCTATTCATATGCATCTACTAAGAATTATTTGCACCCCTAAGTGTGGTGTGTCCAGATGATGACATTTAGTAGCAAAGAGAGCAAGCAAGAGGAATTCAAGACATGAGTTGCTATTATTTTTGTAGTTTGAGTTTATGTGTATTATCCTGGCCTATGAAGGCATTTTGGATGTGTAAATGAGATGTAAGTATGTTAGGTATTCTTGTGGATGACTAACTTAGTAAAGGAACTTTTGAAAGCTTGTTTGAAAGCTAACCCCTAGTAGATTATGCAAAAAAACATACTTGGTATGTTGAATCCATCTTAACATTGTTTAGTATTATTTTCATAACTTGAGCTGTAGAAACTCAATTAACTTGATTTTGGTTGCATTTGAAATCTTAGACGTAAGGCTTTAAGTGATAAATATACTAGATTTTATACCTTTCACAATCAATACCAGTTTTCATCAAAAGACAGACGAAATCCATTAGAATGTAGTATTCTATCACTCTTCAAAGAAAATTGCATAACTTTTTCATGGACGTCTAAATTGCATGAAACTGGTTGAGCTAGAATCCTAATATACAAGACTTAATGTGATAAAAGTTTCAGGGATTAAATATTTTCCATGCATTCCTAGTTAATGTATAAAGTTTACCTAAATTCTACCAAAACAACATCTTATTTTGTAGCAATTGTTGTATTTTAGTGCACAACTTTAATTTTACACCACTAAATGGAATTAGGTCGTTTTCATTTGAAAGATAAAGAGTAAGGTTAGTTTTCATTAAAATTTCATAATTTCATGAGTCATAATGTAGTCCCTACCTATTTTTGAAAAATAACCCTTTTTCTGCAGAATCATGTTTTGTTAATTATGGTTAAAGTCAACTTAAAACCTCAATCTATTTTCTTTTGTAAAATTAAGTTAGAAACCAAATGTAATTCATGAATCTAAGTCTCATAACCTAATTTAAACAAGATGATAGGTCTGAAAGATCAAATTTTTAATAAGTCTTTATTTCAGGTTATAATCCTAAGATGACAGTTATGGACAAAAAGCAAAAGTCCATGCATTACAAACAAGATTTTCATTGTAATCCTAGGTGTTACAATTAAGCTATCCCTTTTCTTATGTTTTTCTATTTATTTGTTTGATTATTTATTATTTATTGGATCATTCATCATTTTTTCATTTACTTTAATTTGGAAAACGAGTGAAATAAAAGTCTTTTTATGTCTTTACTCTAATTCCATTTACATCTTATAGCTTATTTTATTGGCATTAGCTTTTCAAGTTGTCGTTACTTTATTCCGTTTTGATTAAAGTCTTTAATTAATTTGTTGTAATATCCTTTATTTTAATTATTTTATAAAATTGAATCATATTGTCTTTTATCTCTTTAATGTTTACGAAAATATAATAGCATAAACAATTTTAGTTATTAACTTTAATAATTATCCATGCAATGGCCAACTGGTTGGTTGAATTGCCTCGTGTCATTTTCAATATTGTTCGAGTCTATAAGGATATTGAACGACCTTGTGCCGTCTTGAATCCTGTGCAAAGTAAAATGAACAATTTTAATCATCCACGCAATAGTCAACCGGTTGATTGAATGGACTTGTGCCATTTTTTATATTGTTTGGGTCCATATTGATTTATTGAATGACCTTATATCATCCTAGATCGAGTGCAAAGTGGATTTAATTTAATAATTAAAAAAACCAATTAATTTTTATAAATTTTCAACCCTTTTAAACAATTTAATCTCTTTAAACAATTAAATCCTTTTCTCTATCATTAATTAAAATCAATTAACCAACAATCATTTTTAAAAAAATTACGTGACTTTGACTTCCATTATAGTATGAAGCTAGTGAACCATAGTAATGGAAACTCCCTCCAAAACTAATTTTCTCTTTTTAGCTTGTCTCACAATTCATATTTGATGAACCAATTTCTAATGATCACTTTGCCATCTACAACTTATAAATATTGATATTGAGACAATTATAGAAAAAAAATTGCAGAAAAAAAATTATTGACTCCTACCTTTCAAAGTGGATGCTAATATTAGAAAATAAAACACAATCCAGTAGTCTCACTAATTAGTTTATGTCATGCTCCTTTTATCATTCTGGATGAGAATAGATTTACGATGGGAAATTGCGCTTATATTAATTATAAGTGATACAATTGATAAATACTATTCACACACCTTATTAATCTATCATATTTAGTACTTTATACCTCTTATGTACTTAATTGATTGGATTTTGGCTTCATTTACAGGTTAGAGTTTCAATTGGGCTTAATTATATTTTTTAGCATTAATTGAATTTTACACTGTATCTGTATTTTACGCATATCTTGAGTTCTAGACATCTAAAAAATATGAATCTTACCTTGTAGAAAAGATAAGAGGTATATATACAACTTTGATGAAGAGCTCAAGAGTTGAATTAGATGTATAGTAGGCCATAATGGGCCTAGAAGTCAGAACATGAATGTTATCGCTGGAACCCGACCCACATGGAGTAAATGGGCCATAACTTGGCCTGAAGATGTTGAATGGAGCTGAAACCGGTGCCAAATAAAAGATAAAACGCATGGCTACAACTATTTGAAGACCGTTTTGCTAAAATGTAGCTTTTGAGGGTGTGATTTCCATGTGAAGTAAGAAGACGTTTCAGATTACCTCCTTGGACTAATTTGGGCATAATTTTCTTATCTTAAGCCCAAATTAGGCAAATAAGATAGCCACTTAAAGCTTATAAGATGTAGATTAGTCCTAAGTCATTAGAATTCTTGTAAATTTTTGGTTTTTTTGAATGTTTCTCCTCATCTATTTTTCTCTTCCTTCTCTTTGTGTTCTCTCTCTACATTTTGAGATTCATCCATCCCATCAATGGATGGATAGAACTCTGTAATTAATCTTAAGGATTGATGTTGTGACTTTTTATAAGCTTTAAAATATTTGCAACTGCACGAGTCGTGCGTTAGTACAGTTCAACATGTACAAGGTCGATCACACATAGACTTAGAGTTAAGGTTTTAGATATTGAAGAATTTTTCTAATTTAGTCAAACAAAAATAATCATGATATAAAAATAAATAAATAAATAAAAGTAAAAACAACTAAAACAAATAATAAATTTAATTAACCAAATATGAGTTGACTAAGGATCAGAATCCACCAAGATTAATTTTAACATCAACTATGTTAAATCTATTATTCCCAGATAACTTATCTCATAAACATCTAGCGGCAATGCATTTATTCACAGAAAATCTATCGATGAAGCTCTAATGAAAATTATGAAATGTATGTTTTATTTTTCTAATCAACTGTAATTTGTCAAATCATCAACTGTATCCCTATCTAGAAATCACAATTGATATGTGATTACAGTTAACACACAGATAGTAAAAGTAAACTTAAAGCATGAGAAAAACATGGTTGAACTCATCTAAAAATTTATTCAAACTAACTGGAAGATAAAATAAAAAACAATAAACATTTAATCTCTAAAACAACTAGGTAATAAAAATCTAACATAAACAATGCCAAAACAATCAGGGTTTCATCATCCCCTTATTATATAAAATCTAAATACACATATTGACTTTGAGGGACATCATCAGTACTGTCCCTTGCTTCATTCTCTCATCTTGTGCAGCTTCTTTGTAGCATCTTCTATCTTCCCCCTTCTTGTAGCCACTACTTCTCCTATTTATAATAATTTATTGGACCAACAACTCTAACAAGATTTTCTTCTCGGGTTTCCTATTTGTGTACAAACTCATTTAATATGCTACTATTGAGTACCAATGAAAGTAGATTTCTTTCCCTCTTTGAGTCTTTCTAATTAATGTGAGATAAGAAGGAAAATCTTCCAAGAATTGTAAATTGATTCAAAATAGAAAACTTTCACAGCTGGGTTGATGATATCTTCATGAAATCTTACCAAAATCTTGTAATTATCACAATTATCTAATAATTAGTTACTCTCAACAAATAATCATTAATATCTTAAAAATAAAAAAATTAACTTATATCATGGCGTAATAAAATACTATTTTTGTATGAAAAATATATAATATTAGGCTATTATCACAACCCCCAATCAGCTTATTGCTAGTCCATAGCAATCAACACGACTCTAAACAAAGCTCAAAATCAAAGTATTTCAAATTAATTCCAATTTTAACTCAACTCAAGAATATCAGTCATGTATCAAAACATTGCAACTGTCACAAAAATTTCAATAATCATCAAAACTCAATGTGTGTGAATAATATAGCCACTACAACATATATCCATTGTCTCAAAACATCATAACTAAAATCCTTATCAGAGAACATATTTCAACAAGTTGCAATCCTCACAGGTATCACACTCAATAAAAAAGATCACTCAGAAATAAAGTGTCACTCTCAACTAGTATATGTGAGTGGAGTAGTATGCACGAATCAAATCAAAGATCTCACATATAAAATATAAGGAAGAAAGGCTCAACAAGGAAAAAATATATATCGTTTCATGGAATGATGCCAAGAAAAAGACTGAATATCACACTTTTAGACTAGTCATGTACATTGAAATAACCATGTAATTCCTTAAGATCAAATAGGACTTTATTAGCTTGTAATGCGGGTAAAGGGGAAATATAAAGGCTAAAGGGTAATAATGAATATTAAAAGTGGTTCAAGAATATTTAGAAGCTCAATTTCTTTACCTTTATTTTTCTTCCTTCAACTCAACAACACATTATTTGCTAACCACCATTGGTCTCTCTTTTTTTCCCCCATTTTCTTCACACTTTTTCTCCCTTTTTTTTAATTTTTTTTGCTTTCTTTTTTTTCTTTTCAATTTTTTTTCACATTATCATTTTTTATTCTTTTTATTTTCTTCTTTCTCATTATGTGAATGTGCAATAGATTGAGTATGATGATTTAAAAAAATTTCACATAAAAGTAGAATAATGAAAACATGATTGAAACTCAAATGACACCCACCCCCAATCAAAACCAAACATTGTCCTCAATGTTTAAAATTAATGCCTAATTAAATGGATGAAAACAAATATTTGAAGAATGTAATGGCGAAGAGTCACATACCTGCAATTTTTAGCAATTAAAAGGGAAGAATAAAAGAAGATTACTTAACCCTAAAAAGTGTTAGCAATAAAACAACAAGAATAAAAAAAATAGGTAAACTGAGAAACAAAAAAACACACATTTTTTTTGTCGAAACTAATCACATCCCCATATAAAGGCTCCAAACTCTGGGAGACACTTAAGCCAACTCACTAAAATAGTAACAAGAAAATATCATCACACCTCAATCAAAGGTATCATAAACTAATCTTATCTTCACAAGGACAAGATCTGTTAGAAATTTAGAATAAACAGGTACCTGTTTAATAACACATAGAAAAGACAAATCAAATAATACTTGTTTGAACACCTAAAAAATAACAACAAACTGTGCAATGTCCTTAGAGTTTACTAATCTACGAGTAATCAAGTTCCTAGGCATATACTCTTTAATCTCAGATACTACAATTTCAGTTTCAAGGACAAACACATTAAGCTTTGAGGATGAGACATCCTCATCTAAATTTTGCTCATCCCTAAAATCATTAGCCTTATCATATTTTTATCATCTTTTTCACGAGCACTGCAACATTATCATGAACTTGCTCATGCTCCCTACTAGAACTAAATGTTTCATTACCTGCGTATTGTTCTTCAAGATTAGGGAAAGGTTGGCTAGGGAACTCCTCTTTATCTATCTCTACCATCTGAGTAGCTAATTGACCCATTTTATCTGCTAACCTAGCTATGGTATTAGTTGTGGTCTGCATGAATTCTATACATTCACTAAGGGTCTCTTCTAATGGTTAGAGTTGTCAAAGGCCAGGTTGGCCCACCACGGGTTGGAGGTTACGTGGGTTGAGCCGGGTTGGCTTACTTTGGTGGTGGGTTGAAAAATGGCCAACCCGGCTCACTTTAGGTGGGTTGGTGGGTTAAACGAGTTGACCCACCAAAAAATAAAAAAAATAGATAATTTTTTAAATAAACTCTAAACATAAAATAATCATCAATTAAAGATAAGTTACATCACTAAAAAAAGTCCAAAATCATATAATAATCATCAAACTTAAGTTACATCATAATTCATAAGTCATAATCACTAACATAAACATAAGAATTAGGTTAGTGGGTTAATGATTTTTCTAAAAAAAATTACATAGTAAACGGTTGAGCCCACTTAACTCGCGGGTTAAGTGGGCCGGGTCAAAAAAATTGTGAGCTGATTTTTGAACAACCCAACCCACCATTCATTTTGGTGGGTTGAGCCGGGTTGGCTTGCGAGTTACAAACCACTTTGAAAGGAAAAACACATTAAGCTTTGAGGACAAGTCATCCTCATCTAAATTTTGCTCATCCCTAAAATCATTAGCCTTATCATATTTTTCATTATCTTTTTCCACTAGCACTACAACATTATCATCAACTTGCTTATGTTCCCTACTAGAACTAAATGTTTCATTACTTGCATATTGTTCTTCAAGATTAGGGAAAGGTTGGCTAGGAAACTCCTCTTTATTTATCTCTACCATTTGAGTAGCTAATTGACCCATTTTATCTGCTAACCTAGCTATGGCATTAGTTGTGGTTTGCATGAATTCTATACATTCACTAAGGGTCTCTTCTAATGGTGGTTGATGCCTAGACTGACCTGCAAGCTGATTAGGGAAATAAGATGGTTGATAGTAGCCTTGGGTATCATTGACATTTTCTTGGGTGATACTTTTCATCTCCTGTATGTATGCTCCAAGGGTATGCTCTAATAACTCTTCCTGGGTACACTGATTTGCAACTTGAGTAGGAAAATAAGGTGTTAGATAGTATCCTTGAGAAGGTGAGTAGAACTGATGAGTTTCAAAATATTGATCACCATGTTACTAGGAGAATAATTTTGTTCCTATGAAAAATTATGGTGATTTTGCCAATTAGAAATATATGTCTCATAATATGAATTATCAAAAGATTTCTCTAAGTTATTTAAGGGACACATAAATGTAGCATGCATAGGACTTCCACATAATAAGCACATCTCATAATTAGTGTAATTCATATTGAGCATTGTGACAACATAAAATAAAATAATATTTTTATATATATAAAAAATAACAAGTAGAAGAAGAAATCTACCAAAAACCTAAAAACTTTAAACTACTCAATTCCCCGGCAACGGCATCAGAAAAAAAAAACTTGTTGTGACTTTTTATAAGCTTTAAAATACTCGCAAGTGCACGAGTCGTACGTTAGTGCAGTTCAACAAATACGAGGTCGATCCCACATAGACTTAGAGTTAATGTTTTAGGTATTAAAGAATTTTTCTAATCTAGTCAAACAAAAATAATCAAGATATAAAAATAAATAAATAAAAGTAAAAACAACGAAAACAAATAATAAATCTAATTAACCAAATATGAGTTGACTAAGGATCAGAATCCACCAAGATTAATTTTAACATCAATTATGTTAAATATATTATTCTTAGATAATTTATCTCATAAACATCTAGCGGCAAAACATGTATTCACATAAAATCTATTAATGAAGCTCTAATAAAAATTATGAAATGTATGTTTTATTTTTCTAATCAACTGTAATTTGTCAAATCATCAACTGTATCTCTATCTAGAAATCACAATTGATATCCGATTACAGTTAACACACAGATAGTAAAAACAAACTTAAAGCATGAGAAAAACATGGTTGAACTCATCTAAAAAATTATTCAAACTAACTGGATAATAAAAATCTAACATAGACAATGTCAAAACAATCAGGGTTTCATCATCCCCTAAGTCCATAAAATCTAACTACACATATTGACTTTGAGGGACAACATCAGTATTGTCCTTTGCTTTATTCTATCCTCTTGTGCAGCTTCTATGTAGCCTCTTCTAACTTCCCCTTTCTTGTGGCTGCTACTCCTCCTATTTATAATAATTTATTGGACCAACAACTCTAACAATATTTTCTTCTAGGGTTTCCTAATTGTGTATAAACTCATTTAATGTGCAACTCTTGAGTAATAAGGAAAGTAGATTTCTTTTCCTATTTGAGTCTTTCTAATTAATGTGAGATAAGAAATAAAGTCTTCCAAGAACTATAAATTGATTCAAAATAAGAAACTTCCACAGCTAGGTTGATGATATCTTAATGAAATCTTGTCAAAATCTTATAATTATCACAGTTATTTAATAATTAGTTACTCTCAACAAATAATCATTAATATCTTAAAATAGAAAAAATTAACTTATATCATGGCGTAATAAAAGACTATTTTTATATGAAAAATATATAATATTAGGCTATTATCAATTGACATTGTTGATGTTTCATTTTAAGATTCTGTTTTGATTAATGAAGATTTAATTATTGATTAAGTTTCTCTTCTTCTTCTTTGGTTTAAATTCGAATTGAATGCTTAATTTGATTTGAATGTTCATATGATAATTGATTATCACATGCTTAAGAAGAACTATAGAGAATGAACAATGTATTGGAGTATTTTGATACATTGTTTAGCTTAACTGAATTCTGATTATTAAGTTGATTTTGGCTTAGATGAATGCTTAATTCATCTAACCTCAATTAATTGAATTTTGGATGCTAATCCAGCAAAGAATTCTTGGATTATTTTGAGGCGTCTTAATGTGATCCAAGGCTAAGAACTCAGTTACCAATTGAATGAATTAATAGATATCAATTATGAATGAAACACAAGAATAGTCAAATTCCTTGGGATTGGTTGTTTCTTTAGATCTGTTTACAAGTTTAATTCTCTTAATTCTGTTAATCTAATTAATCACTATCAAATCCCCTCTCTTTAACTACTTGACTTGATCGAATTACATCCTGATCGTTGGGAGACGACTTGGTTCACTCACTGCTATTACAAATCTTGAATTGAACCAATTCTTACTATTGGATCGAGTTCGACACTCGAATCAACAACCCATCTCATCTATATTGTTATGGTCACTAGTAGTAATAAGAAATTTCCTTCCCCTTGGTCTCTTTTATAAGTTCATATCAATTGCAGTATCCCTCAAGTTGGTATCATTTGTTTTGGCATAGCTGAAATTATAAAATCACATTCTTGAATGATAACTATACACCTATTTATTGAACTTAGAAAAAGGAAGTGGCTAAGTGGGCATTTAAGCACAAAATCCCAATAGCAATAACATAATACCCAAGTGCTTCGCTATTACATAAGATAATTGATACCTCATAAAATTCATATTTCAAATCGTGAGAAAGCCAATAGCAAGAAGGTAATTTGAGAAACCATAGAATATTTGTGATATAATTTGGACAGGAAAGACAATCATCCTAAACCATCTTATACACTACAACAACAACCAAATCCACTAACTCTCGTGAATGAGATAGCTCTCAAAAAGCATCAAAACCTGAATTTAAGAAAAGTTTGTAGCTCCATGTAAGTAAGCAGTTGCTTAAGTCAATAATCAAACAGATTAGGTTCTAAAAACTTTTATGCAAGTAGCTTCTTCTATTTGAGGAAGAAATTCTTTGCAATTAGTTTCCCCCCTCAAAGTTTATGCTCATTTTGAATAGAAGATTTAGAGAGAGAAATTTTTTGTTCAAGAAACCAAAAAGGACTAATGAAAAGAGTTCCAAACTCAATTATACTTTATTTTGTCCCATTTTGATTAGTAAGTTTCATCCAAACTAAGCTATACCAAATGGCCCACCCACTTATATGGGTCTCTATATCAAAAATTAACAAATAGGTTGGCTAAGAGCACTTTCACTGGTTCCTCATCTTTTAGGCATACTCACAAGTAAGAACAAAAATGGAAAGGCAAAATTCTATATGGAGATGTGAACATAAATCCTAGCCTATAGAGAAACGTTTCCCTCGTCTAAGAATTTCCATGGGTAAGAGCTACAAGAATATAATTATAGGGGTTCTCAAGGAGAGAAAGAGTTGTGAAAGAGAACAATAGGAAAAAGAAAACCTGGTTGGAGTATATTGAAGCCAACGATTGTCATGCATGTTGAAACCAAAATCTTATAAAAAGGTTTAAGTACTAAATTTCTTAAAAGCTGTAGCTTTCCCTGTTTAAGTTTTGAGGATAACAAAAAATATTTATTTAGTTTGAACAAGTAAGTGTTCCGACAATTGTATTAACAAATAACTCTTTGTGCGTCCATTCTGCTCTATGCTTAAAGATAACTCTTTGTGCGTCCAATATGCTATAACTCTTCGTGGGTCCAATAAATGTATTTTATACTTTTACTATTGGTGCGTCCAATATTTGTTTGCATATACTGTTACTATTTTTATTGGTTCGTCCAATACAATCTGTCTGTCAAAGCTCGGACACACTTCACTCTTTAAAAGTTCAAGCTCAAGCTCTCGTCCAAGTGAAATTTCGAAAATGAAGAACTGTTCCTCATTAAATGCTAGAAAAGAACTCTGACAGCTCACGGCGACAGAAGAAGTCAACTAAGCCACTTTTGCTGACATTGTCTAACAACTACAAAGATCTGCAAATAAGAAACCGTCTGCAATCTTAGACAAATCAGGACTTTGTTTTCATTGATTGGAAATCTTAGAGAATAAAAGTCACCGTCAGAAGAAGTTCAGCACTTTTCCAGGAGATGCATTTAATGCTACTCAGAACGGTAATAAATGTTTCCGTTGGACGATCTAGCCCATGAAGTCTGCTCAATTTGTTCTTACTTAAAGAGAAGAAGCAGCACTTAAAACAGAGAGATTTTTGCCGAAGCATCCTACAAAGTCTAAAAAGCTTTATTTCTTCTTGGATTTCCATATACTGTAAAAAGAAAAAAAGCCTTGAGATTTCTATTGTCTATTCTCATTTGTCAGTGAGTTTCAAACTCAAGCTTTCATCTACTTTCACTTATTCATCTTAAGCTTTGTAAGCCTGAAGAGGCTGTGTGTAAAAGAATACTTGTGTGATTGAACCTGAAGAGGTTGAAAATACTTGTTACCTGAAGAGGTTGAAAATACTTGTAATCTCGAAAAAGATTAGTTGGAAAATCCTTCTGGTTGAAGGGACTAGACGTAGCTCTTGGTTGATAAGAGTGAACCAGGATAAATCTCGTGTGTAAGCTTCTCTTCTCTTCTTGTGTGTTTTATTATATTCACTAACCTCTGGGGTTTACTATTGTGTTTATTAACAAAGTTTTTTTTTATTTGGTTTTAGAACGTGTTAACGGTTTTCTTAAAAGTCTTTTCAAAATCCTTAAAGTCTAATAGGACTGAGCCGTGTTGGTTCTAAGCTCATTGCTTGTCAAACTTTATCCTTCGCTGTGTTCTATTTTCTGTTGAAAAGGAAAATCTTTTATTAATCTTTAAAAATGGTTAAGAAACACAATTCAACCCCCCTTCTTGTGTTTCACTTGGTTATTTCAATGCAGACGATGATCAACGATGTTGTAGGATGAAGATGGTAACACTGTTGGTATAGTATGAAGAGTCGAATACCATTGTCTTTCTAACTCTTTGTCTTTCAGTATTCTGTAAAAAAAATTTGATACTTGGAACTGTAATTTTTAGAGTTGAGGTTAAGAATTAGGAATAGTTTAAACTAGTTACTTTTCAATTCCTTGAAATTGATACTTAGAATTGAGATTCTAAATCTAAATGATACACCAAATAGGAAAAATATAATTAAGATGTCCAAATCCAATTCCAATGTTGAATTCCAAGCCTAATTTTGATAGCCAAATAGGGCGTAAAGATCAAAACTAAATTACAAGATTTACAATTTTCGCCGCAAGTGCCTACATATCCCCAACGTCCAGTGAGGAAGTTAAAGTCACTTAATTCTTTATAAAATAATTGTATGTTAGTTAAATTTAATTAGGCCCCTTTTGGAAAACATAATTGGGCTTGGAATTGAGGGTTGAGATTAGAATTAGACCTCTCAATTTAAATTATCTTCTTTGATGTGTGCATTAGAATTAAAATTTCAATTTTGAGTCCAATTCCATGGAACTGAAAAACAACTAGTTACTATTTCTCCCAATTTGCTTAGACCCTACAAACTACAAATCCAAGAGCCCACAATTTTTTGTTATTTATAATATTAAAAGAAAAAAGTTAAAAACTCTCCACCAACAGCTGCCGTTGGCAACCATTGTCGCCTGTGGCCACCATCGTTGATGGGTCCTCCAATCAGTGTCAACGTTGGTGTGCATTGGTCACATCATAGTTGATGCCCTCTAATTGCCATCGAAGCTGCACATGCTTTGACCAAGTCGCTAAGAGTATCCTTTGAGCACCGTCATCACTGGCGTCTTTTGACATCTGTCGCCGCCATTACAATTTGGCAACACAAGCTTCGGTGAATAATTTATTTAAAATAATTTATTTTTCTTATTCATTAATTTAAATATATTTATTATATTTGTACAAAATCTTGATAAATTATTCCAACAAAAGAGTTCTAATTCATTTCAGAATTACAATTATACGTTTGAATTCTTTATTTGTCCCAAATATAAAAATTAACATTCTTAGTCATTTCAAATTATGGCATAATTAGAATTAAAATTAGAATTCTAAACTGTAATTCTAGTTCTGTCATCTAAACAAATACTTAGGGATTACACAAATAATAAATTCTTTAAAAAGGATGATTAAATCAATAGTTTTTATATTATTAAATTAAATATACTTTGCAAGGAATCCAAGATGACATAAGGTCATTCAATACATCCTTGTGGACCGAAAATAACATCGAAGATAGCACAAGATTTTCAACAACTCTATTGGCCATTGCATGGATGATTAAAATTTGTTAAATCCACCTTGCACCTGATTAAAGACAGCACAAGACCGTGCGGTAAATCCTTATGTACTCAAACAGAATTGAAGATGGCACAAGGCCATTCATTCAACCCCTTCGGTCATTGCGTGGATAATTATTGAAATTATTTAAAAAAAATGTGTTGATTTAGTTTGAAAAAATGATTTGATTAAAGGACCAGACACATTGATGGATCCTAAGCGAGATCGAACATGGAGCAATGTCATAAAGCAATCCCAAAATAGTCGAGAGAGTATGTGACTACGCAAGGCCACTAAACTAACGATTACTTTTTAGTCTTAAGTGGGATCAGGCCACTGAGTAATCCTAAAATAGTCAAGCAAGGACAGCTAAAAAAATGATTAACTATTTAAATTCCTTTATTAAATAATAAACACCAATTCAAAATAATATTTAAAACGAAGAAAAGCGTGTCAATTAAAATGTGTATAAGAATTATTAACATCTAGGCTAACGTATAAAGAAACACATGTAATAAAGCTCAAATCAACCATCTATGAAAGAAAATGAATGAATTTGACTACAATATTGTGATAAATAACCATTCATTATCATATTTTGGATTGTAGATGACGAAGATGATGATGATTCAAAAGTTGTAATTAATTTGTCAAAATAAGACTCCAATATTGTTCTTGATGAAGATGAGACTGAGGATGGATTGTAGTGATTATACAAATCCGTCTCAGAGAATGCCACTTGTTTGAACTTATTTTCAAAACTTGGGTATTGATCAATCTGGCAACATTTATCAAACGGAAACATCATTTAGCTCGGCTTATGTTGCCCGGACTCAGTCCAGAACTAGGATAAGAGTTTTATAGTTTATTTTTATTTTGCTTAAAATAAAAAGCAAAGGAAATGGGTTTGAGAATGGGATATGGGTGTGGTGGATCATATTTGATGCGGTGCAGTGGAATCCAAATTGTGATAGTATGGGTTTGAGAATGAGGATCAGCTTTGTTCTTAGTTTATAGTAGAGGTTGTGGCACTGAGAATGGGATATGGGTTTGAGCTCTGTTATGTGACGGTTGTACTCCCAATCATGACGTGTTTTCGAGGTGTGGTGTGCCCATGGCTTTTATTTAGGAGAGTCGGGTTACATTTGGGCTATGTAAGTCAGGATGTGTAGCACTATTCCTTATCAAAACAAGAGTGAGGATGGATTCTAGTCATGAGACAAATCTGTCTAATAGAATGCCACTTGTTTGAAATTATTTTCAAAACTTGGGTGTTCATAAATCTGGCAAGATAAAAGCTACGTGCAATACTTGTGGAAAAGACTAAGTATTTTCGAAACTTAACTAGTGTTGATGTAATTTGAAGTTTAAACATGTTTTTTTTAACTTCAAAAAATTAGGAATTAAATTTCTTAAACTTTTAATTTTTATGGATTCTTAATCATTTTTGGTGATGTTTATGACAAATGAAAATTAAGATTGGTGATCATTAGTTAAAATTTTATGATTTTGTGTTTATTTTATATTTTTTAATTTCTTATGAGTGAACAAGTTTAACCCACTAGCTCACTTAAAGTGAATTAATTTGGCATTTTCCCATCCTGTATAAAAAATAGGCCCCAGCTCTGCTCACTTTTCTCCCAAACTATGCTGAGCCAACCCAAATAAAGCGGGTTGACACGCTTGACAACCTGCATCATACACTACCTTGAAGGTAAATCCAAGTTGGAGCTTTTATATTAATGTTAAAAAAAAAAAAAATCAGCTTAACTTTAATAGCATACGCTCTTCATTGTCAATTTTTAAAAAAAAAAATAAACTAAGCATCAAACCAGTGAGTTCACCAGCTTGATAAACAAACAAACTAGAAAATTGCGAAATAAAAATAAATAAATAAATAAATATGAGTGTAAAGCTGAAAATCTATATACGAATATATAAAACGTAATATATGTAAGTGAAGTCAATGTCATGTATCATTCATACATAAGTTTTTTCCCTCTAAATTTTTACTCTTTTGGTATAGTCTTATTTTTTATGTATCCAAAATTTCTTTTAAAAAATTCAAATACACCTCAAATTTCAATTATATTTAATTTGATTTGAGTGATAAATTTAATTACTCTTACTTTTTAAATTTTATATTAATTTAAACAATAATTTCTTATTTTTCTATTAATAATTGTGATTAATGAAGATTATATATAATAGCAAATTCAAATTGTTAATATTTTTAAAATTAATTAAATATCAATTATACTTATTTACCTATTATAATGAATAAATATTCTAATTAACATTTAATTTGAAATATTTTTAACCTTAACGAAATACTCCAAGTTTTATATTATTATTATTATTATTATTAATCTTACTAGACACTATATATATTAAGGATAAAACTTAAATAAAGTTTCATAAGAATTTGTGGTGTTGTTCTTAAATTAAAATATAACATGTGTATTATTTTTTAACTTTAGTGCCACATCATCCTCATTTTGGTGCTGATGTGACAAATAATATATATGTTATATTTTAGTTAGAAAATAACACCACAAGCACATATAGAACTTTATGTAAGTTTTGTTCATATATTAAATGCTTCATGATAAAGTTAATTTTTATGATTTTTTATTTTCATTATGAAATAATTAAATTAAAAAATAATTAATCTATTTTTGCATAAATATAATTAAAAAATATTATAAAAAATATCCAAATAAACAACACATTATAAATCAAAAAACATATACACATCTAATATAATATCACGTACCTGACGCGACTAATAAAACTATTTGTTTTACTAAATAATAGTAAAATAACAAAATCAATAGACTCAATGCTAACAATGTTAGAATATTTTTAGGCTGAATAATTTATGATTTTAAAGAGGAAATAAATATTAAATATATCTATGATTTATGGGTTAAAGGGGAAAACGAGTTAACTACTATGAAAAGAACTAGAGTTTGAGGGGAAAGAAAACGAATTTACTACTATGAAAGGAAGATTGCGATGTAAGCTAAGATAAAAAAAATTGGTAAAATAAGATCATTTTCAAAAGCTGGTTAAGGTAATCAAGCTATTAGTTATTCATTTGATACGAAAAGGTTATCAAACACGTGTAACTCATTTACTAAAACGTATTGATATCAGTTTGGAGCAACGTAAAATTCAAACTAATTGGCCAAAATGAATCATAGATAGCCAAATTAAATTCAAGAAGCTTCATAAATCATTTAAGGTAAGTACATAACTTCGTGTTAATTAATACATTTCCCCCCAAAACAAAATGGTTCCGGCGCGATCAAATCTAAAAAGCTATCAAAAGCATATGTAACTTCTCGTCAAACAGGTAAAAACATGGAGTCATCAATATCAAAGATAAATGTGAATAACTAGTATTAGTATTATGACAGTAAGATTGAATTGAACCTGTGCAAAGTATTCAAAATTTATAGTATTGCTTTATGCAATTTTATTTTGTTTACAATTATGTCACAGAAGTTTGAATTTATAATCACCTATAAATTACTTAAACTCATCGCAACTAATCCATTGTTTGTCACCAAGAACAAATTCACGTGAAAGTGTGGACACATGCCCCCACTCAGGAGCGGAGCCATAAATTAGAAGTGAGGGTTCCAAGATTAAGGGTCCAATATAAGATATATATAATATGAAATGATAAAAAGAAAAAAAAAATTAAAGAAGATTTCTAACTATATTAAAAAAAATTTCAAAAAAATTCAAACTTAAAAGGAACCATGACATATGCTTGCCTCCCTTCTCTCTTCCCCTGCCCTCGCCCCAACTGATGTTTTAAATTTGTCTATTAATATATTTCTATTTTATTTCTTTTTCCCCTAAAAGTTTTTAGAATTTGTCTCATTATAAAGTTTATTGGGTATTTTTTATGCCACCAACTTTCTCATATGAAAGAGAAAATTATTCAATCATAAAAAGCCTCCAAATTATCTTTCATACATGAACAAATTGTATGTCATTTGACTAGACCATCTCCTCCCAAATATCAAATACGGTCATCCTCTTCCTTCTCAAATGTATGATTAGTAAGTGTGAGTTAAATGTCTTTTTCCCTTACCAAGTCAAAGAATATCATAAAAATGTTAAGAATCACTTTGTAAGTGGCAAATATTTTAGTTTGGAAAGCATTTTCTACTATGAATATCATAAAAAATCGGATATGTAATTGTATGGTAAATAAATTAGGATTTAATTTTTATTTATTGTCAGTGTAAAGTTTCTTTATACTGTCATTCAATCATGTGTTGACATATCATTAAAATAGATAGACTTTCTAAGTAGTTGTTATGATAGTCAACTCTTTTAATGATTTGCCAACACATAATTGGATGACAGTGTAAAAATACTTTACACTGATAGTGAATAGAAATTAAACTCAATAAATTATTGAATGATTGCTTAGTTGTATACATAGAGGAATTATTATTATTATTGTTAACAAAAGCGGGTAAAGAAAAAAATATTTAATCACATTGATAATGAAAAAATTATTCAATATTTTTAAAATATAAAAACGCAAATAATACATCTGTGAATTTATCTTTCATATAAATATAAACATTTGAAATTTTATTATTTTATCATTTTATGTTTGTGTATTGCTTTTCCCCCTAATAATTAAAATTTCTGGAACCGTCGCTTTCTTAATGTGATTCAACTTCAAGTCACTAACTATTCCCTATCTTGTAAATTGCAAACATAAAATTAACAGCCCTTGAGAGGAAAAAAAGAAGAAGAAAGAAACCAGACCAAACAATATAAAGGTCGTATATTCCGGCATCTCTCTCCTGCCAGTATTTGGTGGAAATGTTGGAACCTTTGCATAACATTCCCAACTAATTCAGATTAAGATACCTCTGCTATTCGCACATCCCCTCTTTCAACTAATATTTAGGTTGATACACTTTTGACAGCTTACTTTACATACCTTGAATGTAAACCATTTGATATAAGTTAGAGATTTTTCATTTTTTTTTATTATAGGGACGTCCTATTGAGCCTAAGGAGAAATCAAAAAATAGGGACGTAGGAGATTGCATTCTCACTAAATAATCACAATTCTCTAGTAAAGATCAAAAGAAATATCATTTGAGCTACACTCTACTGGTCAAAATCAAGAAAAGAAAACAAAAAAGTCAACTTAACTTTAGTAACGCAAGTCTTAGTATCATTATCAATGTTTTTAAAATAAGACTGGATACTAAATTAGTGAAGTGGCTAATTCAAGGTTCAATTGGCTCAATCAATTAGACTAGAGATTGAACTAGAAAATTACTAAACGCAAAAAAAATTAAACATGGCTGTCAAATTGAAATATTTTACAAAATAACAAAGTAAATACATTTCACAATATTAGAATATTTTAAAGCTGATTTATGATTTTAAAGGGGAAATACACATTACATATCTTTGATTTATATGTTAGAGGGGGGCAAACGAATTGAGTACTACGAAAAGTTTGAGAATTTGAGGGGAAAAATTAACGAATTGACTACCATGAAAAGAATATTACAATGTAAGCTAAGATCCTAAGAAAAGGGTAAATTAAGGTTGATCCTTCTCAAAAGCTGGCATGGTAGTCAGGCGATTAGTTATTCATTTGATGATGTTTAAAATAAAATGAGAGAATTAATCTTAAGGACCAATAATAAGGTATATTTAATCTTAAGGAATATAAAAATTTTAAATGATTAAGAAGGACTATTCATATTTTATTTAAAGAAAGAGACAATTAGATTTCACTTACTAAACAAGAAAACCCTTATAAATGAGAAGAGAAGTCATTTTTGAATTTAGAAGAAAAGTCGCAGAAGCCATCGTGCTTCATCATCTTCCTCTATTGTATTAAGGTTTTACAAAATTACAGTTTCTCTTCAATTTCTTTAATGCAAGTAACAACAAAAAGTAAGCATGAGGTTCTCAAGTAAATACCCTAGATCTATGTGCTTCTCTCTTCTTTTAGATTTTCTTTTCTGCAGCTCCTCCAAATGAAATAGCTTCATCAATAAGCATTCTTTCAATTGTCAAAGAAATTTTGTATTGAAAAAATATTATTGTCCTGACATATTGCCTTCTAAACTTCTTGTAAATTTAGAACTTTATTTACTATTGTTAACGACTTCGTGAGAACAATTGATCAATCAATAAAAAGAAATAGTCATTTGCTTATTGTCTTCCAAACTTCTTGTAAATTGATAACTTTATTTACTATTTTTAGTCACTCCGTGAGAACATTTGACCACTCAATAAAAAGAAATAGTCATTAGCATATTGTCTTCCAAACTTCTTATAAATTTAGAATTTTATTTACTATTGTTAGGCACTCTGTGAAAATACTTGACCACTAAATAAAAAAAAATAGTCATTTGCTTATTATTTTTTGAACTTCTTGTAAATTAAGAACTTTATTTACTATTGCTAGCTACTTCGCGAGAATACTTGATCACTCAATAAAAAGAAATAGTTATTTACATATTGTCTTCTAAAAGAGTTTTCATTAAAGAGTATTTTTGTCCATTAAATGAAATCTAATGGTCCATCTCCCTATATAAAATTTGAATGGTCTTTTTTAATAATTTAATTTTTTTATGTCCCTTATGTGGAAACACTTGATCACTTAATAAAAAGAAATAGTCATTCTCATATTATTTTCTAAAAAGGTTTTCATATATAGGTATTTTTGTTCATTAAGTGAAATCTAATGATTCCTCTCCTTAAGTAAAATTTGAATGATCTTTTTCATAATTTAATTTTTTATGTCCCTTAAGATTCAATATACCTTATTAGCAGTACTTAAGATTAATCCTCCCAAATAAAATTATACTCCAATATACTTAAAATAATCGAAAGAAGCTTTTATAAATTAAAATGATCATTCATAGATAAATTAAAATAATCAAAATTACTGCATAAGTCATTTTAATTTTAAAGTAAACACATGTTAAATATTATTAAAAGATAACATAAAATAGCGTGTTCTTTAGTAAAAGAAAAAAATTCAAAATTTCATGGTGTTGACTATATTTATCGTTAAGCGACCTATATTTTTATTAAAAAATTCACATTATGTTGGTGAACAATAAGTTTACATTGTTTGCGTGTAGAATTTACTTCGTTAGTTAAGTTTTTTCTTGGGTACCAACATCTTGATTAATTGTCAATGATTTTATTGTCTGTTGGTCATACTTTGTAGACTTTAAGCATTTATTGTGAGAATTACAATTTAATAAGATACTTATTAACAACTAATTAAGGAGCCAGTACAAAAATAAAAACAAAAAAAAACACTGATACCTTAGCAACTCTCTCTTGGCATGTTCTTATATTAAAAAGTTATCAAGCATGTGTAACTCATTACCAAACACGGATTGATATCATTTGGAGAAATGTAAAATTCAAACCAATTCTGTACCAAAAAATATTCAAACTAATTGAACAAAATGAATCATAGGTAGCCAAAGTAAATTCATGAACAAAGTCAATTTTTAGAAGGTTTGTAAATCATTAAGGTAACATTACTTCATATGAAATACCATAGAAGGAAAATTTACGATAAAGTTAATTAGTAAAAATATTTTTTTTTAAATATTACTTATTGGCTATCTTCGTGGTTAATTAATACATTTTCCCCCAAAACAAAAAGGTTCCGGAGTGATCTTAAATTAGAAGAAGGTTTCAAAAGGTCATGTAACTTGTCGCCAAACAGGTAATAACATGGAGTCAATATCAAAGATAAATGTGAAATTCAAACTAATTAGTTTTAGTATTACGACAGTTACAATGAATTGTTGTATGAATCTGTGCAAATTATTCAAATTTAGACTATTGGCTTCAAGTGATTCAACTTCCAAGTCACTAACTATTCCCTATCTTGTAAATTGCACATACAAAATTGACAAGCATATCCGTGGAGAGAGAGAGAGAGAAGGGGGGGGGGGGGGGAGAAAGAAGCAAAACAATATCACGGTCTCTGTGATTATTTGGTTCCTGCCATTATTCGGTTGAAGTCCCAGGACCTTTGTATAACATTCCCAACTAATTCAGATTAAGATACCTCTCCTCCTTTCACATTCCCTGCTTCAACAAATATTTCAGACACAAACTCAAAGTAACTGACATGCACACTTGACACAAATACGAGCCACGTAAGTTTTGAAACTTTCTTTATTTTTAAAACAATTTAAAATGGTGACAAAAAGGTTCAGATTCCTAAACAAGGAAAGCCAGCTTAGAATACAAAACATCATTGGTAGCATGGCTGTAGCACCTTGCCAAGTGTTCAAATTAGGCCATTTGATTAACCCATGGTTAATTGACCCAGTTAAAATTTAACCCAAGGTTAAACCATTCCCTCACTTCCCACCACCCCAGAATTACATATTCAATTTCCAATTTTTAATATTTTCTCCTCCTTTAAATACTCACCCAATTTCCTTTCCTTCTTCCCCTGTCTCAATCTGTCTCTCTTTCTCTCTGTGTTTTGGTAAACCACTTTTGGTTACCAGAATACTACTACTACTACTACTACTACAAATACAAGAGGCAAGAGCCTATCATAGAATCTACCAAAAGAGGGAGAGGGATAGAGACCTGGTCATACATTCAAAGACCATTCTGTCTAATTCACCTCTAAGCACACACATTGTGTTCTTTCTTCTTTTTTTCCAAAAGGGTGTGTGTTGGCATAGAGAGTGAGGCCCAAATGAAGAGGTCTGCTGCATCTTCTTGTTCATCATCATCTTCTTCTGTTGGGTCTGAAATTCCCATTCAATCAGAGAAAAGCAGGACTAAGCATCCAAGAAGGAATCTCAAGTCACAGAAATGTAAGCAGAACCCAAGCACTAGCAGAAGAAGCTCCATTTACAGAGGGGTCACCAGGTTTCAGTCACTGTTTTGATTTCCTTTTGCATTCTCCTTAATGGGTTTTCAGTTGCATTTGCATGTCTGTTAATGTCTTTGATCAACAGGCATAGATGGACAGGGAGGTTTGAAGCTCACCTCTGGGATAAGAGTTCTTGGAACAGTATTCAGAACAAGAAGGGACGACAAGGTAATTTTCTTTGGGTAGTGAGAAACTCTGATTAAACTAAGCCAAGAAACAAAAATGAGAGAAAATCAAGGAGATCTGTTATCTGTTGTTTATAATTTTCAGTGGCTTTTTTTTTTTTTTTTTGTAATGGTGATTATTATGTATTCTGACCTTGTTTTGTTCCTGATAATCTCTGTCATTGCAACGTTCACATACACTTCTGTCGCTGCTTTAGTATATTTGGGTAAGCCTCTATTCATGCACTTGGATCTCACACATCACAATCCCTTTTTCCATATCATTTTTTAAGGTCAAGAAAGATTCTGATCATGATGTTGTCACTTGGACCCAATTCTCTTATTTCAATTTTATTTGATTTTTATATATTTTTTCTGTTCATATAGGGGCATATGATACTGAAGAAGCTGCAGCTCGTACCTATGATCTAGCTGCCCTTAAGTATTGGGGGCAGGATGCAACCTTGAATTTCAAAGTATACTAATTTATTTTTTTATATACCTTATAATATAATTCATATGTTGTATCTAAATTATATAATCAGTTTTGGATAAACTGTGCAGATAGAAACATATACCAAGGACCTTGAGGAAATACACAAGGTCACAAAAGAAGAATACTTGGCTTCTTTGCGGCGGCAAAGCAGTGGATTTTCTAGAGGTGTTTCTAAGTATCGTGGGGTGGCTAGGTTTGTTACATTGAAATGACATTTGCACATCATTTTCTCTTTGCATTATTTTTTTACACTACTTCCTTTTACAAGGATTGGGTGTGTGCCAATTCTTGTACGAGAATTGAAGTTATGTAAAATTTACATCACCTTAGTACTGTGCAAATATCAGGGTTGCTTCCATTTACATTGGTATTAGACATCTCAGATGGTACAAATTTCTTAATCAAATGAATATTGGGCTACATTGACACAAATCTGAATGCTTGATTTGAATAGGCATCACCATAATGGCCGGTGGGAAGCTCGAATTGGAAAAGTATGTGGTAACAAGTACCTCTACTTGGGGACATATAGTAAGTTCTCATTTCTATTTCCTCTCCTAAAATTGTTTTACTTTTGGGTTTTATGAAAGTGTTACAATCAAACTAAGGTGAATTTTGTGAAATTCAAATAGGAAAATACACGGAAGTGTAATTTCTCCTACTAATTATGCAAACCAAGCCTCGTCAAGATGTCACATGGCATGTGCAAATCCATAATCAGGGAAAGTTCAATTTATGGACCCCTAAGTACTAACTTCCCATTTCTGCTCCATGAAATTCCTTTTCCACTAGAAAAGGAAACTTGTTCGGGTGCCTCATTAAACCCATTAATTGCACACAATTAATCAATGTTCTTTTTCAATCACAGTCCCCAAAATTTTACTAATTTAGCTGTCAATCTTCCAACTTCATGTTAAGCACACCAAATATTGATCCTATAGGCATTTGTTAATTATATGTTTATGCAATTAGCTTTATATCCTTCTTAATTATTTTTTAATACACAACAGGTCCACCCCGTATTCCATATATATCCTTCTAAGACCTTAGCTCATAATTTAAAGTATATAGAACTAGTACCTTCTTTTAGCGTGCATTTCTTAGAATAAGGAAAAAACCAGCATTGTGGAGGTTCCAAGTACATTATGAGGGAGTGAGGAATTATTTTACAAGGTTAGAAGTTGTTAACACAATTTACATGGTTACATAATAAATTCAATATCATTATTAAATAAATATTTATTATTTCAATATGAACAGTAGGGTGCATTTGTACATATAATAGCATATTAAAACACTAACAGCATGGAAAACTGCAGTTCTTGTAATTAATGAAAATGAATTCGGTTAAAAGCTGCTGTTTTAGGCTGCATATGTGAGTAGTGAGTTGCATGAACTGTAGCTGCAGTACTGTTGCCACTTGCTGCAGTATTCATCAATTTCTGATCTGTTACATAAAAATAGGGGCATCGGAAAGTTACAGCTGCAAGCAGCAAGGCACGTGCATCCCCCCCTCCCCCGTTGTTGATGGGTCCAATGTGTTCAAAGTGACCAGCACGAGGGGCTGATGTGTAGAGATAAGGGCTATGCTCTTTGCTTTAATAGAACCAAAGCTTCTGTTACATATCCACAATTCTAATTCTTTTGCAACCATAGACTAAAGTTTTTTTTCGTAAAACTGTCACATATTATAGATGTATTTGCATGAGTTTGAAAGAAAAATGTGCGAATGTCACCCCTTAAATTTAAATACAACCACATCTGTGCTTAGATTTTTTTTAAAAAATTTTTTTGTCGAAGTAACATTATTGTATTCTTTATTAGCTATGTTTCAGGCACAATTAGTTGGCCAAGTCCTATCTAACATTTGACTAGAGCCCTATACCAAATAGAGAACCATGTTGGAGGGTACAGTAGATCCTTGACTTTGTACTAGGTTCATGAATGAGATGATGCAGAGTTCATGCAGTCTCCACAATCTCCTGCCAACATGTCGGTCAAAAGTAATAATTTGTTAATCTTGAAAGTAGAATAAATATATAAAATTGGTTGTAACCCCCCAAAAAAATAGAAAATTGGTTAAATATTTTTTTTATATAGCTATAAAAATAAAGAACAAGAAAACTAGATCTCGACACTAACAACTTCTAACAAACACCCAAAAAAACAGTGGGCACGTGAATTCAAATCCTCGCCGTGGTACTTCAAAGTTATCAACTTTATGAGATTCTATGTCATAAAGTTATCTTTTTGAACATTTTATTCTTTCATGAATTAATTAGTTCAACAAACCAATTTAAAACTACTAAATTTTTTTTGCTAATCTTTTGGGATCGTTTTGCTGCTGGATTTGAACTTTGAAGATACTCAAGAGGAGGCAGCTGCAGCATATGATATGGCAGCAATAGAATACAGAGGAATCAATGCAGTGACCAATTTTGACATTAGCAACTATATTGACAAAATAAACAAGAAAAATGGCCAATCCCAAGAAACAAATACACAAATAGAAACATCTCCCAACTCCTTTGATTCAGAAGAAGCAGAAGTAGAACAGAAAACTCCACCACCTCCACCAGAAAATCTGCACAAGCAACCACAGCAGTCCCAAGTTCAGAACACCCATGTCCCTCAAAGTGAGGAATCCTCACCAGTTGCTGTTTTGGACCCTTCTCTTGAACAGGACCTCTCTTGGAGCTTCATGGATACTGGGTTCTCCCAGTATCTAGTCCCAGACTTGGCTTTGAGCAAAAGTGGAGATTTACTGGGCATGTTTGACAATGCAGGATTCGAGGAAGACATTAATTTTCTGTTCAGCCCAGAACCTGGTGAGAGTGATTTCAATTTGAGTGCAATTTTGGATAGTATTAGCTGTGAAGATATGGTTGGTACTGCAGGAAGCATGGTGGATAACAAGCACGAGAAGCTATTGTCATCAGCTACTTCTTCACCATCCTCTACAACAACTACAGTTTCTTGTAACTATACTCTATGATCACTTGAGAACGTGTTGGGGGAGCTATTTGGAACCTTTTGGAGATTGTTGGGTTTGTTTTGTATGTTGTTGGGATCTGTTGTGATAGGTGGATGGTTGTGGACCTTGGGTGAATTGTGGAAGTGTTCATTGGTTTTAGGTTTTACCTTCTCCACACTCTATTGTCTTCCATTGTAGGCTTAGATTTTAGTTCACAGACACAGGTAGTAGACCCAAAAAGGAACAAAAACCAAAAAATAATTTGGGTGTAAACTGCAAAGACCATTTTCCTTCGTTTAACAATTTGGGTTTTTCAATCCCAATCTTATATCTTTTATGGGTTACCATTTTATTATGCAAGAGATTATAATTCAGATCAGGATTCTGACCTCCTGTTACGGCTCATTCTATATGGATGTCACAGACCACTACTAGTCTGCATCAAAGTAGATATGTCTTCATAAAATTTGAGTTGCACGTATATACCTTCTACACATAGTAATGTCAATATTCATTGGAAGTTTGTTAGTATTATGAGATATTGAAAGAAGAGAGTAGATATAATCCCCTCCCAAAAAAATTAAATTGAAGAAGATATATTAAACAATAAAAAAAAAAAAGGGATGACCATTGGATGTTGGCTTTCTTTTGCAGTATAATATGAATTCTAGATACTGTGTGAAGTATGGTGATTATTTCTAAATATTTATCATGAAACCTAATCATGTGAGAAGTAATGCTGTGAATTTCTTTGGCAACACTTTCACCCTACACTTGAAGGATCTCAAATTATATGAAAATTTCATGCCGCGAATAATGTTTTTTAAACGCCATCTGCACTTAAAAGATCTCACATTTTACTTTTTGTCTAATATACGTAGACAGCTAAAAGATGAGAGCATTCATTTGAAACGTACCCTTCTCGCTAAGTTATATGTAGTTGAAGTAGTCAATGAGCCTTTTAATATAAAGTATTCGAATTAACATTTAATCAATTTTAAAAATTGTATTTGTCCAATATTACAAAAGGCATTTAATATTTTCAAATCACGTAGGCGAAGCCAAGGCTAAGAGTAAGAATGAATGAGGAAATAAAAAAAAGAAAACAATTACAATTGCAGCATGAAAAAAAATTGTTGAAGACTTGATATTTTTCAAGATGAATTTTTAATTGCTTCAAAGACTCTTGTTTCATGCACCCAAAGGGGAAATACACACGCACACATATATAATCACTAATTTTTTACACACAACATATATAATCACTCAATAAGCATTAATTAAAAAATTCATGAACATGCATTGTTTCAAGTCTATCTTGGCAAACTAATGACAATATGAAGAAAAATAAACAAAAATACTACAATTTCATTACTAAATAGATATAACACTTTTTTTTTGCTCCAATTTATCAGTCTTTTCTTAAAACCCTAAATCATGTTAACTTAATTAATCACTAATAATTAATAATATTCTATGAGGATTCAACGTTTCTAAATGATTTGCTTTTTTATGGAATTTTTCTTTTCTATTATTTTTCTAAATAAAATTATGATAGGCTCTTCCTTTTCTAGAGTTAACATAGGCTATAAACTTTTGAGACCCCTTATAAACTAATGTGATCAATAGAAAATATAACAATAAATCTTTATTTTGTGTCCATTGTTCTCATTGTGCTTACAAGCCATCCAGTTTTTATTCCCTGTTCTTCTTGCTTCCTTACTATTTTTAACTTCCATAGGCTCTACGCAATATCAGAATATATACACATTCAAGAACAGGCTAGAGCACGGTCCCCCACATTCATATAGTACAGTTATTTTTGCACATATAACCACATAGCCATTTATGTTCAAGAATCTCTCTACAATGTTACTCCAGCATGCACACCAATGATAACCAAAATCTATATTCATAAGAGTAAGCATAGGTCATCAAATAGAAAAACATGATTGATTGTTTTGTCTGCATAGCCATTTATGTTCAAGAATCTCTCTACAATGTTACTCCAGCATGCACACCAATGATAACCAAAATCTATATTCATAAGAGTGAGCATAGGTCATCAAATAGAAAAACATGATTGATTATTTTGACTGCATGCAACACGCACATGCATGTGGGAGGCCTTTCAACACATGGGGAAGAAAGCAGCTATATAGTTGAAAATATTGTTTCAATAAATTCAGCAAAGAATAATTTAGCACCAATGCAATGCACATAGCTGAAGATATAGTCATAGACGAGAGAACTAAATGGATGGTGAAACAACACCTCCATGAACCTAAATATTCAAAAGCCAATCACCACAAGTGCATCAGGATGCCAGAAGATTTAAGTCTAAGAAGTTAAACACCCTGAAGATAACAGAGTAAAGAATAAACAAAGACATACACTTTCTTGGGTTTCGAGGAGTAATGCTCTCCTCTGCCTAAACCTGATATTCCGATCAGTTTTTGATGACTGACAACTGCATTTCTGGAGACCAACTAATAGATAAAAGGAATAAACTTGCACTTAACTTTGCTTGCATATTCTGTGTAACTCTGGCCAAAAGCCTCAACCATCAAAGCCTCCTCCATCTCTGCCTTCTGCTTATAATACAACAAAGAAACTGCTACAACAAATAGAAGACTCAAAGGTGCTCGAAGCGCAAGACAGTATGTTACAAACAAAAGCATTGTGGATGAATATATTGGATGACGGATCCAGCGATAAGGTCCAAATTGCACAACAGCAGTTGGCACCACCACCTTTTCTGAATACTTAGCAAGATACAATGTGGCATTATACTGTATTAGCATTGTTATTATAATTAAAGCCCAGATTCCAAGATTGCTCCACCCGCCTGGTATGCGGTGAAGCTCCGGCCCTTCAAATGCTGCAAGCCAATGGCCAACCATGACTCCTGCACTGAACAAAAGGCGAGACAACATTGGCATGTTCACATCCCATTTAGGGTCATGAGACCGAGCATAATAATCTCCATATAACCTCTTTCGAACGCTAACATTGAAGAAAAAGAAATAATGATACATAAAAAAGAAAACAAAAGGCCATCCTTCAAGGTAGCCATTGAAATGAGCCGGCGGAACAAGAGTGAGCCAAGTAAAAACTGAAGTAACAATTGCCAATTGCTCAAATATGTTTGCTTCGCCAAGCAGGTGTTTCCGAAAGCAATATAACCCATAAACTGCAAACACTATGGCCACCAACCACGGCCAGAACATCCAAGTCCAGCTAAAATACATCCAGAAGAAAGGACTGAAGAGCATATTCACAGTCCATTTTGTGGCTGCAATTATAATGGATAATATCCCAGACCACTTCACAATATCAATAGGAGTCAACTGCAGAAGAGTAGCTTTTATTGAATCATATGAGAAATTTCTGACGTGCTTTAGGAGTGGGTTATGAGATTCTGTGCTGGCTTTACTGGAAATTGAGCATCTGGGAGTAGGTAAAAAGTTAGCCCTTTTTCTTGTTGGTTTCAGCAATGAGGAAAAAGGGTTTCCATAGGAGCAATTCAATTGAAAACTAATGTTTTTGGGTCTTAGGTGGAATTGATAATTGTTAGTAAGTACATGAGGATGAAAACGTTTGTTAAAAGGTCTCAGAGAGACTTTGTTGCTCACGATAGAGAAACCGAAAGGGACAGTTTTGGAGTGTGAAAGAACCATTGCTGCTTCCATTACAGTTTGAGGGGAAATAGTGATAGCTTTCTGCAGAAAATTAGATAAAGTTTTGCCTCCTTTTGCAGGTAAATCACAAAGCTGAAGATGCACCAGAAGAAAGTACGCTCATATCCTTTGAAAGATGAAGTTACTCGTGAGTCATATTGATAGTAGTAATAACCTGTTGATGAATGCAGGGAAGATGGATCCAACACACACGAGAGGCAATGGAAATGAACATGCTCATATTATTTTCGCTGTTCTCCTTCTGCAGGTTCAGCTAGCAACCTAGATATTATGAACAATTTAACATCATTCAATCTCTAAACAGCATGAAAGGCACAAATATACAACAGCCACAAACCAATATCAAAACATAAAATGGAAACTCACTACTCAGCTGCGGCATCCAAATACAAACCAGTTAACTTACCAGTCATTCTAGTATTATCATGAAAAACATGTAAAACCAGTTATCATCAACTTAACAAGTAATAAAACTAAAAGGGAATGAGAAATTCAAAATCTTACAGTTCTAATACCCACCTTTTGCACCCAAAAACAAACTCAAAATGTCATCATTTCTTTTAGTGAATAGCACGAAGAGACCCTTCACCAATTCCATTTTTTTTTATGGACAAGTCACTGAATCAAATATGGTACAGAACACAGACCCCACAATCATATTCAAATCCCTTCTCAAAGATTCTATTAAAGACAAATTTCTCGAATCATGAACATGTATACCCTGACAATCAGGTGCATTTACTAAATAAACTTAGTAGCAACCCACTTAGGCAAAGAATCAAACACCTAGTGTGCAGTGCACAGAGCAAGCAACGAAGAAGTCAAAAAATGGAATCAAATAAGATTAGATATTAAATGAAAAACAGTGGAAAAAAAGATATACCCAGAGAACAAAAAATTTGAGGTTCAGTTGGAGCGAGAAGACTGAAGAAGAGAGATAACTGTGGGAAGAACCAATTTCTTTGAAATTTCGTTCTCCAAAATGGGTGTGATGATGGTACGAAGAAGTGGGTTAGGGTCCAAATAGAAAGAGGCTCGGTTCTTAGTTGGGGTAATGAATGAGGAGGTTCAGGTCAAGAGAGAATGGGAAGGGAAGCAATCAGCTATGGGAGAGAGAGAGAGAGAGAGTGGAAGTGAGGTGTGTCGTGTGGGGGTTTCTGCTATGCGACAGAGGGCAGACGCTTCATGTCTCATGTTAACCCAGGATGATGAAGATGAGGAGACCCTTGTTATTAGAGTAAATAAATAGCCACGGACAATATTTAGACCTTATATTTTTATCTAGTTTTAAATTTATTTTTATATACAAGTTAGTGTTTATATTTATAAAATTCGTATTAATTTAATTTTTTTTTATTTTTAATTATTTAAGTTAAATAGTAACTTCTAAAGTGACATGTTAAGTGTTTATATATAATATTAAGTGTTATACGACACGTTACTTAGCCATTCTTTTTAAAATACAACGTCGTTTTAGCTTAGTATATCCTAATCCCTATATACATAGAGCATTCAGTCACTCATTTATTAAGTTAAAGTGATATTGTATTTCAAGAAAAAATATTAAATAATGTGTCATGTAGTACTAAATGTTACATATAGACATTTAACGTATCATGTAATACATTATCTTTTAACTTAGTTAACTAGAGTTAATAGAATGACTACATTAATATGAGATTTATAAATTTAATAGCTAATTTATACACAAAAATATATTCAGGGATTAATGCCCCATATATATATATATATATATATATATATTAAAATAAATGAATCCCTACATATATAGGTTTAAAATCAATTGACACCAATGTAAGAGTATATCTCTTACACCAATGATCCTTAATTTTATTTTAATCTAATAATTCAAAATCAACCCATTTAATGAAAAAAATAATAATAAAACATGACATTAATAAAGAAATATAATTTAAACCGACTCATTATTCTTTACATTTTTAACTATTTAATTTTGAATTAAAAATGTACAATAATAATTTAACAATTATTAATATTATAACTAAATACTATATAATAAAAATACATTTTCTGATAACATATTTTTAAATCTTTAGAACATAAGAAAGGCTACGAGTATATTAAATTTTTATATAAAAATAAGTGTAAATTACATGATCTGATTTATAAATGAACTATGTTATATGTCCAAAGTTCGTTTGTGTGTTTTTATTTTGTCCATGAGCTTCTCTTTTTTATTTTATATATAATCCATGAGTTTCTTACCTCGTACTGTTTGTTATGTAATTTTAATATGTTTAAAATAATTTTTAACAAAAATGTGTGCCCTTAAATATTTGGTCACTTACATTTAATAAAAATAAAATTTTAATTCTTATAATTAAACCCTTAAATTATTTTAAAAAAACTTACAATATATAGATATATAAAAATACTATTCAGTTACTAACTAAATTTTTAGATCACATGATAATTATGTACTTACTAAACGATATTTACATTTAGAATAAATATTTCACGAAAAAAATTATAAATGAATTTTTTAATTTTTAAAATATGAAATATAAAAAAAAATAAGATCGTGTAATTTACACTTACTTTTGTTTAGGAATCTAATATATTCATAGTCTCTCTTGTGTTTTAAAGATTAAAAGATAAGTTTAAAAATTATTTTAATTATATAGTATTTTTATGTAGTTATAATATTAATAATTGTTAAATTATTATTGTAAATTTCTTATTTTGAAATTAAATAGTTAAAAATGTAAAGAATAATTAGTATAATTAAATTCTCTTTCTCCATTAAAATCATGTTTCATTATTCTCTTTCTTCATTAAAGTCAGGTTTTACTATTCTCTTTTTTATTGGATTTAATTTTAATTCAGTGTCACTATAAATTTTTTTTTATACTGTCATCTAATCATATACTGATACATCATTAAAAATGTTAGACTTTTGATGTAGTTGTTATAATAGTTAAACTCTTTGAATGAGTTAACAATACATGATTAGGTGACAATGTAAATAAGCTTTATACTAACAGTGGATCAAAATTAAACTATTTTTTATTTAGTGAGCTAATCTTAAACTATTAGATTAAAGAGTAAGCATTCATTTTATTCTTTCAAGATATTGGCTACATCATATTGATCCTCCATTTATAAATATATCAAATTAGTCTTCTAAAGATATATATATATATATATATATATATATATATACATCAAATTGATCCTTAAATATCGCATTTTTCATCAAATTGGTCTTTAAAATAACATTAAATTGGTCATTGAAGGATAAAATTGATAGCATTAATTATTATTGAAAGATCAATTTGATGTCACTCATAAATAGAGGACTAACGTGATGTCACGTATATCTTTGGAAAACCAAAATATGTGTTTACTCTAAATTAAAACAAAATTAAGGGTCAAATATTAGTGTACAACGGTGTCAATTGATTTTGAGACACACACACATATGAGTTTAAATTTGATTCAATGTCAGTATAAATTATTTTACACTATCATCTAATGGTGTATTAGCATATCATTAAAAGAGTTAGACTTCCTAGATAGTTGTTGTAAAAGTCAAACTTCTTTCATGATTTGTTAATGCGTGATTTGATGATAATGTAAATAAGTTTTACAAACATTAAAATTAAATTATATATATACATATCAAGTGAGATGAGTAATTTATTATAAGAGATGAGAGAAATGAATCATGACCGTTAATATAACATGAATGATCAAGATTAAAAGATCACTTATATGTCATATGACTATCACAGATCATTTTAAAAAGTCATGAGACTATTTTAAAAAGTCACATGACTTAATCTTTTAATCTTAGCCATTCATGTGAGCCTAATTTATTCCTCTCATATCTCACAATAAATCACTCATTTTACTATATATATATATATAGTAGTGTGGTGGCCCGTGCCCTGGGCGGTTTATAATTATGGTATGGATCTAGAAAAAAATATTATATGAAGATTATAATTAAACATTACTATATTAAAGTATTAAGACTACTATTGATTAATTCCATAATGTATAACAAGAAGAAAGTTTATATAATACAGAAATTGAATTGAAGAAGTAATTAATGGCTTAGAACAACAATGGGATTTGAACATATTACAACGATTAATTATTGAATTAAGAGAAGCCAGAAAAAACTATATTTCTTTGAGCATTGAAATTGTAGAAAGATGTAATTATGAGTCCAATTTTTGTAATTGGGATTGGCAGCAATTATTAATCCGTAAATTGTCAACACATGGATGAGAAATTTAGACAAATACCAGAGGCAGTATGAATAGATAACTTCAATCAGCATTACATGTTAAAACTTAACTAAAATTCTATAAAGAATTTGATTTCCATTTTGAAATGGTATTCATTAATCTTATCAATTAATTTCCTAAAGCGTAGAAAGCTAAACTTAAAATGACACCAGTAGTAGAGAGTGCTTAGTATTTTTTATCATCTGTTAGTTAAGCAATTTGATACTTCACTTTCTGAACTTAAGGTGCAAACATTGTTACCTAAAATGAAGGTAAGCGATACTAAAATTCTAAATGACAGGATTTATGGAATACTAGCGATACTAAAATAGTAAATGACAGGATTTATGGAATACTAATAAAACCAACAACATATGTAGTAATATATTGTACCACCAGATAAAGGAGCAAAGGAAATACTGGTTCTGAGCACTGGATTGAATAAAATAAGATTAAAGAATCACCAATCACAAGTATCATTGTTACACTTTCATAATGTATATGGTTTGAACTTGAGGAAAGAAATAGTTTGTATAGAGTCTGCATCCCTACATCATAAAAAAAAGAAAGCAGTAAGATTGTTAAACATTCATGTTATCATATGAAATTTATGCTTAATAATAAAACTTCCCAAAAGAAAGGAAATATATTTCATGAAAATAAATAACATATCAATTAACCTTTTTCCTCAGGTATCGTCAAAAACTTCTTTATAAACAACATTTATTGTTGAATGACATTTATTCCCTTGTTTATCCAGAATCAATATTTTCAATCCTTGTCTAGTTCTTACTCTGGACACGGCAACATAGAATTGTCCATGAGAGAAAAACTGATCTTGGTAGATATAATCCAACATGTGAAAGCAATTGTCCTTAACTTTTGTTTATTGTCATTTCAAAACAAATAGCTAAGGAACTGTGTTATTTGAAATTTGAAAGGCAATCCTAAATCAGATGGAATTAAGTTCATCCTAGGAATGTAAATTTTATCTCTAAGATTTCTTCGTGTAACAACAGTTGCTCCTATTACATTTCTACTTGATTTATTTACTATTAATCGTGTACCATTGCATAAACCACTTGCTTGATCTATATTCCTTAAAAGCATTATTGGAACTCCTGTTTTCAAAATCAACCTGGAATTAGGAATCCCTGAGCACTTAATATCATTGAGGAATTCTATTGTAAACCACTCACCTTGAACATCTTCATTTTCATTAGCATGGCAAGTTGAGTCTGAACTGAGATACCAGTAACTTTTGTACTAAGCCTTTTTGTTCCCTTCTTATCTAGGCTTGTAGATCGTACAATTTCTATCATTAAGATGCCAACATTGGTACAAAAAATTATGGTAACCAATATTAAAATGGTAAATGGTAGGATATATTACTATTTGATAAAAGGAAGAACATCAGAAAAAATAATATGTACCAGTAGATATAGGAGTATGTGGACTTCTGGTTATGAGTTGTGGATTCACTACAAAAAAAAAATTGTGGTTTTAGTGGCGGTTTTATTTTAGGTATAGCGGCGGTTTTCACCGCCCCTAAATGTGTTTTACGGCAGTTGCCAAATCATCACTGATAAGAGAGTCGCAAAACGATTAGCAGCGGTTTTCACCAATCGCTGGAATAACCACCACTAATAGTTAATTTTTAATAGTGGCGGTTTATAAAATACTGAAAACATTTAGTCGTTTAGCTGCGGTTTTAACCCCAAAACTGAAACCACGGCTAAATGACTTTGTATTTAAAAAAAAAAATTACATACTGTAGATGAACTTCCGCAACAGGATTTATGGTCTCCGAACACAAAAAAAATAAAATAAAATAAGAAAACCCAATTCAAGAAGAAAGCAAGTACCCAATTAATCAAACCATTTATTTTACACCATTTAGTAACTAGTGGGATTAACCATTCTTTCCTCAATGTTATCACAAAAGGATTTATCAATTCCCTACTAAACCCATTCTTTACTGTCAGCCAACAAATTGAATCATCAAGTTGTATAGTATAACAAATAGAAGTACGATGATGCATATAAAGTAGTAGATTCAGCATCAACAAGGACATTTGACAAGGGGAAACTCACCTTTTGACGATGGAAGAACCAAAACAACCTGTGTTGTCACATTGTTTGGAGGAAATTTCAAACGAAGAGGATAAAGCTTTCCATTCAAAGAATACCCCTGCAAATTCTCATCATCCACCTCTCCACTATGTCCCGATGTAAAAATGATTTGGAATGAACAAATTCAACTCAGATTTATCTGCATGTAGTTCAAGAATGACACATTTAAGAAAATTAATGTATGCAGCTAAATGTGAATTATTGACTGACCAAAAGAGACTAAAAATATAAGACAATGCATAGGTTTAAGCAAATACCATTCCATTTCCAGACATTTATTCACCAATATCTTTTCAATCTAAACTACAAGAAAAAAAAGGTTCGGCACACAAGACTAATCTCAATGTGTAATTTAACTTGTCTAATATGCAAATAACATTAGGAAGGGCTAACAGATAAATACAAAATACAACTATACAAGATGCATTAAATACAACTTACTCAAACACTCAACAAATAACAATCGGGCCATCAAAATTTTCTCATATGTGATTCTGAGAAGTTGAGTCACCACCTAAGAATCACCAAGAGCAGAGTCAAACAGAACAAAGAGATAACTGAAACAATGGGGAGCAAATCACAGTAACACAACAAATCAGGAATTTTGTAAATAAAATCCAAAGAAATGTAAATAAAATATGTCATGAAAGTTTATCATGTTCAATTCCTAGTCAAAATTGCTACAGATAAGTAGGTTGGACAAATCCATGAGCAAAACAACAAACTAATTTATGCCAATGCAAATTCAATTTTTTATTCATCAAAATATAATGTTAAACAAATAAATTACCTTAAGTCCCCTCGTAGAATCTATACCAAGATATGGAGCAAGTTCTTTAGTTGCAACACCACTACCATTAGATGTTATGTATTGCCCAATCTGCATATAAAACCAACAAAGTGGAACAACAGTCAGGGGAATAAACATCTTAGGTGGACAAAACATAGTGGAAAATAATAAAAGAGAATATATATTTGAAAATGATGATTTTAACTACATGGGTGAAACTTTTCTTAGATAGAGATACTGGTTGGAAACCTTGGAAACCACTGCAAATATATTGCTACTCCATAATAAAGATATAAGAAAAGAGAAATCAATTATAGCATAATCTTCAGAAATCAAGCATTATATATAATCAACAAGAAACTAATTGTCTTACTTACTTCTTTGAAGGCAATATGCTAAAAACTCTGATAGTAAGAGGAGGATAAGAGTTAATGCGATTTGCAAGTGCAATTCCATCAACATCTCATTTCCATGCATTCTCAGGGATTTCCATTTTTAAGGCTATCATTGTTGCAAGAGAGTGGACCTAGCACATGCACATCATAAAAGTGGAAAGAAATTAAGATATATATATATATATATATATATAGAATAACAACACCAATTTATATAATAGATAGAAAGGGAACTAAGTAGAAGGTTACTCCTTTATCAGTTCTGCTACTTCAGCCTTATTTAACTTTGTTTAGGTCCCCAAAATTACTATCATGGATGCCACCAGCCTTAAAGATAGCAGTCTTCAGTTCTTTCTCAATAGCTACATCATGTCAAAATTCTAATGCTTTAGCAACACTCTATTCACGCCAACTAGGTTGATTTAAGTGCATGCCAGTAGTCAGAGTTTACATTAAATTTTGTTCATTTTGAAATAAAATAGAATAAATTCAAATATCATGCACACATACAAATAATCATATATATATATATATATATATGGGAAAATTTTCTTTTCACCTGAAATGTGTTTTCCATAAGTGTATTTCTTCAAAGCATAAGGATGAACCCTTTATATGAAAGTAACATTGCTCGCTGATTTTTAGAACAGAACTCAATAACCTTCTGGTCCATAATTTGCAAATTGGTTTTTCATCATTATCTACAATGAAAATCAAATATGATTTAGTAAGCAAGAGTACAAACCCCAAATTGAATGTGTCATACCAGTTATAAAATGATATTATTAGTTAGCATAATTCAACATAATTCACAGTACAAACCCCGCATAAGTTTTAGTCTAGCTTTATAAAAGAAACAAAAGTAAGTGAATAGCTCTTACTAGCTTCTGGGGCTACCCAATTGATGCTAACAACATGAACTGTTAGAATAGGTTGTGCAACTGTATCAATCCATGGTTGATCAATTGGAATAGATTTTTTTAGAGAAAGACTTGTTTGTCTTCGAACAGTTTAGATTACAAGCTTGTTACTGGGGACCAGAAAAGACCCAAGCTTTTTTTTTTAACCTTCTCAACAAATAGAAAGATAGGCAATGACCTAAACTAATAAAAGCTAAAAAAAGATATAATGCACATAAAATATATAAGTAAAAAGAAACAAGCTAATCAATCACAAAATCACAAAGCTATGCAGGGACACATAAATGGCTCTAAATTAGTAAAAATTCAAAATCTAAAATTCAGCTCATGAAAATGACCAAAGGCAAAGATCAAATAGAGGCTCAAATCAGCTATAGTAGAAGATTTAACACAATAATAAACTAATTTTGATCACAGCGAGTGATCTTACTCTTAAAACTTCAAAAGAAATCCTTGATCTCATGCTTTCTCTAAAATGAGATAGGAAAACAAACCTGCTCCATGTTGCAAAAATTTGCAGGTGCAAACTCCATCACACTATGAGTAAATTTGTGTTAATTTCTCATTGGCTAATGTGTAAATCCAATATTCAGATTGGCAGAAACAGAATCACTAATGTGAATCGCAATTTTCAAAGCTCAAAAATCCCCAAATTATCAAATTAGGGCATACCTTTGTGTCAGATTACTTCTAGCTTCATTGCAACGAGAAAGATAACTTACCAGCAGGGTGACAAAACTTCTCTAACACGAGCAAGAGCAAGAGCGAGAGTGCCAATGCGAGAGCGAGAACGCCAATGCGAGAGCGAGAGCGAACAAGTGAGAGCGTTCAGATTTGGGTGAAAACTAAAAACTGAGGTCAAGGGTTGGGGAATAGAATGAATGAACTGAGGATGAGCTAATCAGAATGAAGAGTTTAAATATATTTTTATTTGAAACCGCCACAAAACATAATAAAACTGCCACTAAATTATTGTATTTAATGCTGTTGCTACGTGACACAGGGGTTGTCGAGACCCGTCAAATAATAAAAATTACCGGTTCACAAAATCATTTGTAGTATAGAACACGAACCGAATCATCTCTCAAGGATCCAAAAAGAACAAAGATTTAATCAGATCAAGATAATAAAAATGGGGGGTTTTGTTGTTGATTAACAATATTGATAAAAGAACAAGACTTAAAGTTGAAAACAAATCTAAAGAAACAACCAATCCAAGGAAATTTACCGATCTTGAGTTTAATCCATCATTGATCACAGGGAATTCACTTAATCGCTAACCATGTTCTTGGCCTTAGATCACATCAAGACGCCTCAACATGATCCAAGAATCCTCTACTAGATAAGCATCTAGGATTTAATTAACCAAGGTTAGATAAAGTAAGCACCATCCAAACATAGATTAACTTAAGATCCAGAATTTAACCAAGCTAAACAATCCATCAAAAAGCTTTAATAAATTGTTTATTCTATGTAATCCTCTTTGCATACATGATAATAAAGCTATTACCACATCAACATCTAAATCAAATTAAGCAATTCAATCTAGATAAAAATCAAAAGAGGAAGAAGAGAAACTTGAATAACAATTAAGCAATATAAACAAGTAAAACAAGATCTCCAAATTAAACATCAAGATGGCTAATCCCTTGGATTGATTATGAGAGCCTAGCCTTCCATGGATGGGAAGGAAGAACTCAGAAATAAAAGAAGAAAAACGAAATTCTAAAGAGAATGGAGAAGAAGAGAAAGAAAACTCTCACAAATACTCAAACTTTCTTCAAACTTACTTAAAATTGAATCTCATAATACAAAGAGATTGACTCTATTTATACTAATCCTAGAAGCCAATTTGTACATGTACATAATCTGAATACAACCTATAAAAATATGGAAATTGTCAAATATGGAAGCTTGATGCATGGTTGGTGGGTTGGTGCATGGTAGATGGGTTGGTGTATGGTTGGTGGCTTTTAGTCAACAACTCTTATCCGACTTCTAGCTTGATTTTCATGATCTAGACGATGCATTTTGGCTTGGAGGTCTTCATAAAAGTTGTAGCCAGTTGTCTCCTTGAAATTTTGCAATTGGAATCATGTCATTTGGACGTTTAAAACTCCAGATATGCCAAAAACACTGAACCTACCTCAAGTTAGGTTGGCAGAACGTGTTTCCAAATTCAAACCAACTTATAGCTTCATTATCATGCCTAAAACGACATCTATTGACTAAATGGTCTTCAGTGAAGTTGGCGATATGGGTCTTAGCTTTCCAATGGCCAAGTTTCAACCCAAGAGGAGGCCTATAACTCACTATGTAGTCCAATATGTGCACACTGCCCAGATTTTCCTGACAGCAAACCCACTCTACATTGCAGGGATATTTGGGACCCTTAGAAGTCCGATCTAGCTCTTGAGTTCTTCATGAAACTTGTAGAGCATTGTCTTAGCTTTCCAAAGACACCAAAATCACCTCAAATGGATCACCGAGTCCCAAGTTATAGCCTAACCAAGGAAGAAAGGTCAAAATGCATCAAAATCCGAAAATTATTCAATATTTGCATTAAAGCCCAATGAAGCCCAACAACATTAAACTCATCTAAAGTACTAATATTGGGCACAATAAACATCTAATAATGCCTAATACAAAGCTAACATAAGTGTCTCAAATTGATTGATCACTACGGACACCACAATCAAAATTTACTTGCGGCGTTTATAATGAACCGCCACAAAAAAGAGTCATAAAGCGGAATATTTTTTGTAGTGATTGTCTGAAGTAAAATTGAAGAAACAACAATCAATGTGAAATTAAAAAAAAATGAACAAAAGCATGATTGGATGCCATAATTATTTTGAATTATAACATACTTGTCAAATGAAGGAAACATTGAGTGTAGTTTGAAGCAATGCTGGTAAAAGGTGGAGTATTCTCATTGTCATGTGAACTGATACCTACTTTAAAATTTTAAAAAGGTAGAAAATGTCATTGAACATGGAGAGTAAAAAAATAAAATGAAGAAAACTTATTGTTATGATTCGTGTGACTTAGAATCAACGTCAACATTAGTGTACACTTTTGGCCTCTGGATATTGGATTGAAATTCTATTTCTGTATTCAACATTGGAATGTGAATATGAAGAATACCTCCCTAGTTGATTAAGAAAATTGGAAGATAATTTTAATTTAATAACGTAATCATGTAAATACAACATTTTAATTTTCAAATATAATTCTTAAAGCTTATGAAATATATAGGAGAACATATGAAATATGAAATAATATATTGTACCATCATATAAAGGAGAAAGTGGAATTCTGGTTGAAGCTGGAGTATTCTGTTTATGATGAGAATTGATACCTTCATAAAAGTAGGGAAGTTGTAAATGACATTCGTTTAATGTGAAAGGATTAAACAATAAGAAATTATAAGTAGGGAGAATAAAAGACTACTTGAAGATACCTGATTGGAAGGAAAACTCAAGAGCGGGTTTGCTTTTCATAATCCTTTTTCTATTCAATCTAGCCTGCTTATTTCTTATTTGATTGAACTCAAACCTATTATCCATTATCAATATACAAAATTCCAAAGTTAAAGCTTGTTATGTAAAAGGTGTAATGCTTACGTAGAGGAGAGCTTCAAAATTTGTTTGGTTAATGCAGAAAGGAATAAGGTGTACAATTTTGCATATGTTAGGAATGTGATGTAGCTATAGGATCACAACCATCAATATTAACTTCGTTAACTGTTTGTTAGATTACCAATGCGTTTTAAATAATAAATACATACATGCTTACAGAAGTGATTAAATAGCAACTAATAATAGATTTAGTGTATAGCTGTCAACAAATGTGATAAATGATACCACTTTCAAAAAATTGTGTGGCTTTTCAATTATTGTATGTGAAGAGTATTTCATTATATGGCTTTATAAGTTAAGTGTTCCATTTTAAAAATTATCTTACTCTTTTTACATCAGCAAAAGCCAATATTAATGGTTAGAAGTCTAACTGTCAAAATAAACAGAATTGCTTGAACTCAATAAAGAACAATCTATTAACTACACCAAAGTATTTTTTAATATATTAATATATTAACTGACATGGAACATTTTATTCCCATGAATATACAATTTCTCATTTTAATTCATTTTCATCAATTAAAATTATATTCAAATAAATCAAACATTTTATATTATCAACCAACATGAATGAGTACATTGTAATAAGGATTATAAATTAACTAAATAATATGGAATAACTATTATAATGGAAATAAGAAACAAAAAATGTCATTATCAACCATAAATGAAATTAGTTAACAGTAAACGAAACCTTAGAGAGAGTGACACAATTGCTATAAAGAAGAATAGGAAGCGGCAGATATAAAACCTGTGGACAACTGAAACATTTTTTCTTTCATCATTTTTCATTTCTTAAATTACAAAAACACAATTAATGGGGTGGATAATAAAGACATATGGTTTCATGCTTCTTATTGGAAATATAACCCTACAAAAATCGTATGGGAAATATACATTAGAATTAAATTTCAGTGTTATATTACATTAGATATGAATTTGAATTTATTTAAATTTTAAATGTGAAGGGTTGAAGTGATAAAGCGAGTTGCTATGGTACTGTTTTGGGTTTGGTACCCAAGGTGGGTTGTCAATCATTTATTGACTGTTGGTTTCACAATAAATGTTAGAAAGTCTATTAAATATAAATAACAACTAATGAATGATAGACAACTCACCCTGTGTACTGGTACCCTAAAAAAAGATGGGTACCAGAGTAATCCCTAGTGATAAGAAGTATACTATATTTAGAAATGTTTTAAATTTTGGAGGGAAGAACTGTACACAAGAAGATGACATCTAGCAAAACTTTCCAAAGAACTACATCACAATTGTATATGTTATTATGGATTATGGAATATATACATATATATATATATGGGCACCCACATACTCCATGAGTAAGTTTTGTGTACTTTTACAGTTGAATAACTTCTTGTAAAATGCAAATTTTATCAATCAAATCATCGAATCATATGATATTATTGTAATGATCATGCATAACAATTATAAGATCATAAGGTGTCCCCATGTAGGACTAATCTTCCACTTAGATGTCAGCTTGACCCTAGCCACAAAATAATGTGTTAAAATAAATTAATTAAATGAAGTGCTAATTAATATTTTTATTTTTATGAAAGTTTATGAACTTGATTTACTTCATAAGAACTTTCAATCCAATAGCTAGATTGATGAAATTTAAAACGTTTACAGAAATGTTATTGAATGGAGTAAGTGTTCCAAGACTTACTCTTAGAGTAAGCAAGTCCCTATATGTATATACATATATACATACTTAATATTATATATATATATGGCCATATCTAGTGAGAGAAGTGTTTTATTGCAATGATATCATAACCGGACCGGACCGGCCGGATTGTGAACCAGCCTCCTTTCTGATTATGGTTCAATATCAAAACCGGATTCATGGTTGGACTGGATTGAACCGGTCAAAACTGGGCAAAACATGACAAAATCGGTCTAATCGGTCAGATCGGGAACCGGCCATATCTTTTTTTTATTTATTATTTTCCAATCACTTGAATACTCAACTGATAGTGATATGAGACTTAAGAATTGAGACCCTAAAACCTTATTATGCATTTTATTATTGATAATGTGTGTTATGAGTTATGTATACATTTATTTATTTATTTAATACGTAATTATGACATCACCCGGTTCGACCGACCAGACGGTTGAACCGGAATCGGTTTTTCGATTCACTATCCCGGCTTTAACAACATTGGTTTATTGTGAGAGTGAGAGGAGCAAATTTTGACCATTGGATCATCCATGTATTGTCAAGATTAAAACATAAAGTTATGACTTTTTTAAGTGGTCATGTGACCTTTAAGTAACATCTAATCTTAACCATGCATGGATGATTCATTGGTCAAGATTTGCTCCTCTCACTCTCATAATAAACCAGTCATGTAACTAGATATGCTCTATATATATGGGAATGCTAGCATTCTCTCACATCACTCTATTTGATAGACAAAATTATTTTTCCTATTTAACTTGATCAACTATACCTATTTTAGTAATTACAAACTTAACAAATTTCTCTATTAAAAATAAATCCTTCTCTATTCTAATCAATGATTTTAAAATTGAACCAGACAGTTCAACTGGTTAGGCCGTGAACTGGCTATGTCTATGATATGGTTACTTCTTAAAATATGCTCACACAAATGACCGCCATTTAACCGTTCAAACTGCTAAAAACCAAATCAAACCAATGGACCATTAGAACCTGATCCGGGTTTTGAAAATCGACTGATTTTAACTTTCTTTCATTTTTTTTCTTCCATTGATAACTAGATTCCATAATCTGCCCTATTCATTTTGTTGTATTTAGGGATTTTGATGATGACTTCTCACTCCACTAACCACCATTCTCAAAGATGGCTGCTCGTCTTTATGCCTACAATATTCTTCCAAGTACAGTCTAGCTTTTAAAGTGTCTCTTGTCTTCCCCTTTGCGTCCAGAACAGTGTACAATATATTAACAAACACATTTATTTCAATATGCATGACATCCAGATTATGTGGGGAAATATTTTTCTTCCAAAAAGGTAATTCTCAAAAGATACGTTTTTTGGTCCAATTGTGATCCACATTCTATTCCTTCAACATGTTATTCTAAGGACTCATAGATGGTTGGTAAATGTCTTACCCTTTCCAAAAGTTCTTCACTGCTCAACCTCCGCGGAGACTATGAGGTTTCAGCTTGTCTTTTTCTAAATACAATCTTATTTCTTCTATATGGATGACTATGAGGCAAAAATTGACAGTAGCAATAAAAAAAATGAAGTTTTTTTACTATGTTTTAGAGTGATTTCCTTTGAATGCTCTATACAAATTGGACAACTATGTTTACCCATCGTCATCTAATCGGATAACATCTCATACACATGAAAGTTATTAATCGTCCACATCAAAGCAGCCTTCATGACAAAATTCTGTTTTAGTGAGACATCATAAGTCACAACACCGTCGTTCCAGAACATATTGAGCTCATCTATGAAGGGTTGCAAATACACATCAATTTTGCTTTTCAGATTGGACGAACATAGAATTATGATAGACAAGAACATAAATTCCTTCCTTATACACATCCAAGGTGGAAGATTGTAAGGCGCAACGACTACATGCCAACAAGAATAAACCCTACCACTTTTGTCAAATGGAGCAAACCCATCAACACATGACACTAATCTCACATTTTGCGGGTCTTGTGCAAATCTAGGATAAGTTTCATCAAACTATTTCTAAGCTTCTCCATCAGATGGATGCGACAAAGAACCTGACTCCCTTCTAAAATCTCAATGCCATCACATTTCAGTTGTTGTTTGCATTGAATAATAAAGTCTTTGTAGCTTTGGAACAAGTGAGAAGAATCACATTTTTTCAAAAGCTCACTTTCTCATATTACCCCTTCTAGTGATACATTTATAACGTTACTCCCCACAATATGTACAACTTTCAAGATTGTCATCATCCTTGTAGTACAACATGCAACCATTGGGGCAACATTCAATCTTCACACAACCTAAGCTTAGTTAGGCCACTGATTTCTTTGCTTGATAAAAATTCCTAAGTATATGATTATCATTTGGCATTGCATCAGACATAAATTTCACCCAATTATTAAAGCAACACTCAGACAAGTTGTGGTCACTCATCAGACTTAATGCATATAATGAAGCCGACAATTGGGGAAAATTTTCACAATCGTCATATAAAGGGACTCTATGCAGCCATTAACATATTGAAGAAATTATGTGCTTCTGGGTTTGAGTCTTCGCTCACATGGCTTTTACCTCCACCAATCCCTTCTTATTGAATGTAATTCCCAATTTCAAGTCTATTAGCATCTATTACCATATACTCATAATTATTGAAATTCTCCCTCTTCCCAGTGTTTTTATAATATGAATTTTCTATCACAACTAAGAGAGTCGAAGACATTGGTTCACCATGGTTAGTCTAGTAACAGTAATTGTCCATGAACCCCTTCCTACAAATAATTACCTACAAACAATTTCAACTTCTCACCCTACAAATACTTTTCAATTTCTTATCATATAGTTATAATTAATTTCAAACACTCATTAGTTACTCACTTTTGTTATCTTATTCAAAAAATAAAAAATGTAACTCACTTCTTTATCTTATTCAAATAAATAAATAAACGTAGATTGGCGGAGCTCGTCAATATGCTAGTTAGTATAATATAAATTTCAAAAATTTAGATATTAGTCTGATTAATGCTTTGACCATGATGTAAACAAAATCAATCAAGGATAATGTGAGAATAATTATTTTTGAAAATCTTTTAATGATTTTTTTAAAAAATTATTTTTCTCCAATGCCATTGATCTATGATTTTGTTTAAAGGATGAGTTTTTTTTTCATAATTTCTTTTGTACAACAATGGTATCATCGAACCAATTTTCATGTCAATCGAGACTAAGTCTCTTGCTAGACGATTTAAAGGGTGCACTCTGATAAATCTACTTTATACGTAGATTTATGAAGGTGAAAGTAAGCAATTTTGTAAGGAATGCATGGATTTTAGTAGTTTTAGGAATAGAAATGACAAATTGGACTTGCATGCTAATCTTCTGGGGTCATAAGAGATGCTTTGTAAATTTCTCTTAATGTTGAATGATTCTTGTACAAGTTTATTCATTAAGGAAGAAGGTTCATCGCCCATCGTGACACACCTATCGCCCAACGATAAAGAAGAGTACAACTACTGACTTGTATCACCCAGTGGTGAGATTTTGTCGCCCAGCGAAGGCCATACTCGCAATTCTGTTAACCATCACCTAGTGATGATATGCCATCACCCAACGATGATGCCATTTCTAGAAAAGTATATATGCGCAATTTGACTAAATTTGAAGGATCTTTTTTCTAGTCTTTTTCCATTTTTCTTGGTGCAAATCAAAGAGAGCTCATAGCCATTCAAGATCCCTGGATATTCAAGTGCTTTTGGAAGGAAGAATTGAAGAATCTATAACTTCTCCACCTCAACTTCATTCAACCATTTCCATTTCTCAGATTTGTACCATGTCTTTCTAGATTTTTTAGGTTAAGATAGGATGAACTCAATTGGATTTTGTTATCAATCAATTTGAGACACTTATGTTAGCTTTGTACTAGGCTTTATTAGATGTTTATTGAGCCAAATATTAGTATTTTAGATGAGTTTAATGTTGTTGAGCCTCATGGGGCTTTAATGCAAATTATGAATAATTCTTGGATTTTGATGCATTTTGACCTTTCATCCTTGGTTAGACCATAACTTGGGACTCAGTGATTCATTTGAGATGATCTTGGTGTCTTTGGAAAGCTAAGACAAGGCTCTACAAGTTTCATGAAGAACTCAAGAGCTGAATCAAACTTCTAAAGGTCCAAAATATGTACCAGTACTCCATCAACATCTTTAAACTTTCTACATTTATATTTTTTTTATAAGGACACCTTATCTTGCCTTCTATCCTATATTGCTATTGTTTTCTAGCAAAATAAACAAACCTTTGAATCCCTGCAAAAAATTCTTCAGTAGTATTTCTATCAGGACATACTCTACAATTCATCAACTTGCGATGTTCAAATGATATGCATGTATACATCATAAAGGCCCCATAATTGAAAAAAGACAGAAAGTTTGAAAAGACCAATGGGAAGATTCCAATCAGATTTAGTTAAGAGATCAAATTTAATAGATGAGGGCTTGTTACTAGTTAATGAGGCAGGGGAGGCACTAAACAAATGCATTAATGATAAATGAATAACCACAAATCCTTAAACATCTTTATATGATTATATCATTTACTATTCATTATTTCATTTACAATATCATATACTCTCCCATATGGAGATAAAAGAAATAAATAGTGGCCTCTTGCAAAGATTCTACTTATTCCCCTACAAGTTGTGACGAAGATGAAAGTATTTGGAGAATATATCCAATCTCAAATATTGACAATCACAAGAGAGAAAAAAAAAAAGACAAATAAGTGCAAGGGGTGTACCATATGCAATATAGTATCAATGACAATAGATAGCAAATGCAAAGTCGTTATAATCATACATCGAATGAGGCAAATATCACACAACAATACATTGTTTAAGTCCTTAATCCACTTGGAAACGTAAAAGAAATGGCTATGCAGCAACTTCTGTCTCCTAATATGCTGCAATCTAATGATTGTTCCACTTTTAATGGAGTTACCTTGTTTGGCAGAAGTTCCTAGCTGAGGTCTAACAATCTACATCAGAATGTACATACCATATCATTATCAAAACTACAATAGGAATAATTCTATCAAGTATACCAGCAATAAAAAATCATAGCTAACAAATATGTCAACAAAACTTGAATGCATGTTTACCAACGAAAATAATTTGTCTCCTTAAAAAGTGACATCTTGTATCAGCAAGTAAGACTAAAGAATTCATATCATGAAATTAATGCTTGGTATGAAACAAAAGTTCTAATGAGTTGTGTGACTAATCACATATCTGAAATCAAGACTCGAGTGAAATACAAAATGTCAAGTAACAACATTTTAAAAAGATCAATATAGTTATTTTTCCATAAGCACGATACTGCAAACATTTTCTCTCATGTCATTACAAAATCATCAATGGTTAGCGGCCCCTCAAGCAACACACTAACACAAGAAATAATTGGAGTTTGAGATAAATAATAAAGGGTAATGTTGTATTATAAACAAAACTTTACACATACAGAAACTCATACATAATTTAACACCGTTGTATACATACATTGTACGTTAATGACTTGTAGGAAACCCCACTAACAATTTTGTCCAACAAAAAGCTTACATCGTGAGGGAATCAAAGGACAACCGATGAGCGCCAAACACCTCTACCGGCAAGCAAGGACTAGTGAATGACGGGGGAGGAGGGGCTTGGGGGAAGAGGGCATTAGGGTTTAGTGAGGAGGGATTGGGGGGAAGAAGAGGGAAGGGGAGAAGACAATTAAAAAAAAATGCCAAAACGATGTGTTTTAGTAATTAATAGTTAGAGACATAATTTATCCATCTCTAACTTATTTTAAAATTTTAAAATACTGCTAAATCAACGATGACTTAAATTCCATTGCTATATTTTATAATATTAATTAAAAATGACAACAACAAAACAATCTGTCACTGTGTTTTGCATTAATTTTCTTTTCTTTTTTAAACTGTTAAAGATGGACCAATTTTGTCTTTAAATAGCAGAATTTTACTAAAAAATTTGTTTACAATTTAACCTTCATTTTAATTTCAAACATCTTCGATTACCTAATTAAAGACAGATTTAGTGAAAAATATTTTAGAGATGAAAAATTCCATCTTTAATTTAGTCACTAACTAATTAAATTTAGATTTCATTCCTTAGTTATGGGATCCATTTCAAAATTCATCTCAATTAGTGACGGTTTCAATGTTGTCTTTGAATTCTATCGCTAAATAGCGTTTTTCTAGTAGTGAACCAAAGCACACAAATTATAGACTCTTTAATAACGATAGTCATTTTTTTTTTTTTAAGTATGAGCACTCTATATTCTACCCTCCTATTTGCTACATGATGGAGGGAAAAACCATAACCTCCTACTTACATTTGGCCTAGTTTTTTTTTGTTTCTTTTGTTTCTTTCTCTAATAAGATGATAGGATCTTTTAATAATTAAGTTAACAAATTTTAAAATAATGATAAGATAGATTTTGTAAAAAGGTTATGAACTTAAGGCAAAAACTAATGCCTTAAATTTTGTTTGGAATCATTAAAAAATAGAATTGATTTGATTTGATTTAGAAATGAAATCCATTCAAATTGGACTAGATTTGAACAAATTTCTATATGTACACAATTAAAATAGAAATATTTCAAAATCAAATCAATTCATATTTTATAACTTTTTAAACAAAAAAATTTCATTTCAAAATCTAATCAATTCCTATTTCATAAATTTTCAATCAAAGAATTTCATTTGAAAATCAAATTGATTCTTATATTATAACTTTTCAAACAATAAATTTTTATTTATAAATCAAATCAATTCTCAAATTTTGTAGTTTCAAACATAGTGTAAAAGTAATCAATGCAACAATTATAGAGTAATCCTGAATCGTCTTAAAACATCATCATAATAATTATGCTAATATTTAAAGTAGAGAAAAGACTAAATACAATTTTGGAACTTTCAAAAGCACTAAAAGATTTTTTTTCCTTAAGTAATTAAGAAGATTATTAAGCAGATATATATTTTTGATTACATATTAAGTTGATATTTTATGAATTTTTTTATAATGATTATAAGGTTATTAATAAGGTTGGTGAAAGGAAAATAGTTGTAGAACTTAGTGAGCTAGTAACGTGGTCGTCCCTTTCTCTATTAAGAACTTAAATAGTTTAGTGATTCCGCTATTAACTCTAAAGTTGGAGATCACTCCAATATTTATTTTTTTCTCCTGAGTATCGGTACCCAGGATAAGTTGTCAAACATTCATTAGTTTTTTTTCCAAGGTACCAGTACTCATGGTGAGATGTCAAACATTCATTAGTTATTACTTATATTTAATAGACTTTCAAATATTTATTATAAAACTAACAATTAATAAATGAATTTACTCAAATTTAAATAAATTTAAGTAGATTTGATTTGATTTTAATTTAATTATTTAAATTAATGATTTTATCCTTATTAGTTTACCCATTTTAGCATTTTACCAATCTAAATATGATAATAAAATAAAATAAAAATAAATGAATTTCATTTCTCTTTAAAATGTGTTAAGCATGAAAATTAATTTATAAATCAATTCAAAACATTTTTTTATTACGAGTTTTAAATATGAGAATTAATTGTTTTCATAGTTTAATGATTCCAAACACAATGATGAGTACTTAAAAAAAAAATTTAAACATTGATATGAAAGTAAATAAATTTATTTATTGTAAGTGTATAATTTTTTAAATTATCATTTAATTATATCTTATTACATTATTAAAAAAGTAGGCAGTTGTTATCATAATTAATGTCTATTAATAATATAATAATAGAATTAATGTCTTCTAATATAATAACAATAATTAAATGATAAATAAAAAATTAATTTTTTACACACGTGATGTGTATTAAACTTAAACTTTCAAATTAAAATTATAAAATAAGAAGGAAAAAAAAAAGAGGGGAGGTGACAAATGACAGTGTCAACTGCAACAAAATTGGAATTACAAGAACAGACAAAACCATGTTTGTTTCTGGGTTTGGGTACTCCTACTCGTGCAGTGCTCTGCTACGATGAAAATTCAAGCCTCTTCTTCCTCTGAACTCAAAAAACCCTAATTGGGAATCACAAAGGGTTTTCAGGAAGGGGATTTTGGGGACCAAAAACGCAGCGTTTTGATTCCATTCACTTGGTTTGGGAGGAGGATCTGACCCAACTCTTCTTGTGGCTCTCAGGTTGGTGAATTTTGCTTGGTTGTTCTTGTTTCTTGTTTATTGACAACAAACAATGCAAAAAGTTTGGATTTTGATAATGGGACAATGTTCTTGTGTAATGTAATGTAACAATTATCATTTTTTCTTCTTCATGTTTTGTTGGGGTGGGTGAAGGGAAGGCCAAGTAATCAAATATTTATAAATGGGTTGTTATGGAAATGCTCTTTGAGAATTGTAAAACTGTAACATGAATTGGGTTAGCAATGTAGTGAAAAGTATAGTATTTGTTGGTGATATTGTCATTGGACTCTTTTATTCTAGGAAAATAATAATAATCTTGAATTGAATTGCTTCTGTTTATTTTTTGAAGCTACCATGCCTCTAACCATAGGGTGGAAGTTTTGTATGTGATTAAACATTTTCTTTCAACAAGGCAATGCTGGTCTCACCTTCCCCTTTGTCTAATTTCAGTACTGTAGCAGATAGTTCTGTATAGTTTAATGGAAATATTTTAGTGAACCCATGTTCGGAAATGAATCCTTAAAATTTTGTTAATTCAAGGTTCAATAATCCTGTAGTAACTTTTTGTGGCTTTATGTGATTAATTTTTTTATTCGATTAAATGATTGTCACTTGTGAGACATTTTATATTATTAAATTCTGTAATATCAAATTTAATGCCTATTGTTCTTTATATAGGACTAATTCACACCTATAGAAATTTCAGTCATTAAGATCTAAACTACTTTGAGGACCATTTTTTATGTCAAAAAGAAAATTAATTTGGTTTTATGCTAACTCCAATTTGAATTTTCTGTGGAAAATGCTCCTCAAGTTTCAAATTAAGGGTTTTCTTAACATATAAAGTAATAACTTTCTCAATTATTTTCCAAAATTTTGATTTTGTCCTTGTATGGCATCATAATTAAGCTTGAAACCTCATAATTGGGTCTTTGACCAAAACTCTTTGATGTCTTCAATTACTTTAGCTAAGCTGCCTACACCCATCCTTCCAGGGGGTGAATAAACTCTCATTTTCATGCTGAAGGATCTATTGATATCTGTATTCAGTTTTTACTTTAACTGTATAGCATATAAGCAACAATATGGGTGATCTAGCATTTTTAACTTTTGGCAATTCCTTCATCCAAATTACTTCTTACTTCTCTTCCAGTAATCAATCTTTCCTCTGGATTCTAGAATTAGAAAATTATTTCCTATGTGCATATATGTTCCCAAGAGTTTTTCCAGACATGATGTTCTTAATCAATGCCTTATGCAGGTAGATAATGCAAGCAATTTCCATTATTGCTTCAAAAGGATAAGCTTGAGTTACTTTTTCTAGTCCTTTCAAGGAAAGCCATTAAAGTGCTCTTATCATTTACTACATTGTCATGGATGTTGAAGCAGTAGATGAAGGGGAAAACAGTGATAGACCTGCTTCTGAAAATGTTGAACCTGATAAAGGCCAGAGAGAAATCATGACTGTAAACTTGGCTGAAAGAGTAGTAACTAATCAGGACAGTGATGCATATAGGAAACCACAAGTGGGCATGCTGTTTGAATCAGAAGATGCTGCAAAAACATTTTATGATGCATATGCAAGGAATGAGGGATTTAGCACCCATGTTGGTCAATTCAGTCGTGCTAAGCCTGATGGTCCTATTATAACTTGGGACTTTGCTTGTTCTAGGGAGGTATTTAAAAGGAAGAATGTAGTAAGTTGCAATGCAGTTCTTAGGATAGAGAGAAAAGATGCAAACTGGATAGTGACAAAATTTGTTGAGGACCATAACCATTCCCTGGCTTCCCCTAGTAAGGTGCACTACCTTCGACCCCGTAGGCATTTTGCAGGTGCTACAAGGAATATTAGAGAGACATTTGATGCCACTAATGATACCTATGTTTCCATGGATGGCAATCATGTAGAACCGATTCATGTAGTTAGGAGTTCCTCTCCAGTAGAACAAAATCACCCAGCAAGAAATATTGTGCCTTTTACCTGTGTAAGATCTTCCCAAAAGAGGACCCTTGGAAGAGATGCTCAAAATCTTCTGAATTATTTTAAGAAGATGCAGGCAGAAAACCCTGGCTTCTATTATGCAATACAGCTTGATGATGAGAACCGCATGACCAATGTATTCTGGGCTGATGCAAGGTCGAGAACAGCTTATAATTACTTTGGTGATGCAGTAATTTTTGACACGATGTATAGACCAAATCAATACCAAGTCCCATTTGCTCCCTTTACAGGAGTCAATCATCATGGTCAGATGGTTTTATTTGGTTGTGCATTACTGTTGGATGAATCTGAGTCTTCCTTTACTTGGCTGTTCAGGACATGGCTCTCTGCTATGAATGATCGACCACCTGTTTCTATTACCACAGACCAAGATAGAGCCATACAAGCTGCTATTGCCCAGGTGTTTCCAGAAACTCGCCACTGTATTTGTAAGTGGCACATTTTGAGAGAAGGTCAAGAACGATTGGCTCATATTTACCTTGCTCATCCTTCATTCTATGGGGAGCTCTATAGCTGCATCAATTTCTCTGAGACTATTGAGGATTTTGAATCAACATGGAAGTCTCTCCTAGATGAATATGATCTCCGAAAAAATGACTGGCTTCAGGCTGTGTATAATGCTCGCAAACAGTGGGCCCCTGCTTACTTTCACGGTACTTTCTTTGCTGCACTTACTTCAAACCATGGGGTTAGCTCCTTTTTTGATGGTTATGTAAATCAACAGACAACCATACCTTTATTCTTTAAGCAGTATGAAAGAGCTCTTGAACATTCATTGGAAAAAGAAATAGAAGCAGATTATGATTCCATTTGTACCACACCAGTATTGAAGACTCCATCTCCAATGGAACAACAGGCTGCAAATCTGTACACTAAGAAGATTTTTGCAAAGTTTCAGGAGGAACTGGTGGAAACTTTTGTGTATACTGCAGATAATATTGAGAGTGATGGTGTGGTCAGTAAATACAGGGTTGCAAAATATGAACACGATCACAAGGTATACATGGTCACTTTAGATATTTCTGAAATGAAGGCGAATTGCAGCTGTCAGATGTTTGAATACTCTGGCATTCTTTGTCGACATATATTGACTGTCTTCACTGTTACAAATGTCCTTACCCTTCCATCGCACTACATTTTGAAGCGATGGACAAGGAATGCGAAACCCATTATTGGATCAGATGAACAAATTCCAGATCCACATGGCATTGAAAATCTTACCTTACGTTTTAATTGTTTATGTCGAGAAGCCATTAAGCTTGCAGAAGAAGGGGCAATAGCTGTAGAGACTTATAACACGGCAATGAATGCTTTAAGAGAGGGTGGTAAAAAGGTTGCTGTTGTGAAGAAAAATGTTGCAAAAGTCACACCTCTAAGCACTCAGGGTAATGGAAGCAGTCAGGAAGACAATAGCAAGAAGAGCCCTTCATCAATTTCTGAAGTCTGCCCATCATTATGGCCTTGGCAAGATTCAGTGACACATCGCTTTAATCTTAATGACATTGGGCTTCCTGTTTCTGATCTGAATCATCCTACTATGGCTCCTGTATCTATTCACCGGGATGGTGGCCCTCCAGATAACACAGTATTGATCTGAATCGCTCTAATAATTATTTCTGTTAAGTTATGCTGGTCATTGCTTTAATTGACTATCATTTATTGATGTAGGTTGTTCTTACTTGTTTCAAGTCTATGACTTGGGTTATAGAAAATAAGAATTCAACGCCATCCAGTAAAGTGGCAGTCATCAACCTGAAGGTATGTATGCAGGTGCTTTGTATGCCTGCAACTTCTCTGTTCTCTTCTGAGTTGCAGTCTCTGCATTTTTTATTATCAAGAAGCAGATATCTATAGCTTTTAAGTCCGATGCTCTGAATAAATTTGATGTGGCATCAATGTGCTCTGTAGTTGGAAGAGATCAGCCTCTTTCTAGATCTCCATTTAACATTTATGCTCTCTGCAGAAAATCTTAACCCTCTAGGTTATTTCACTCACCATATTACTTACTTTACCTGTGCTATAAAGTACTGATGAATTGTGGGTGGATAACATGTACAAGTTGCTGAAAACATTCTTTTCTACCTGTTAATTATGTTTTTCTCTCTTATGTAGCTGCAAGATTATGGCAAGAACCCTTCAGGAGAGACAGAAGTGCAATTCAGGGTGACGAGGGTCACTTTGGAGCCTATGTTGAGGTCTATGGCTTACATCAGTCAGCAGCTCTCTACACCAGTCAATAGAGTTGCTGTCATCAATCTAAAGGTATGCACACTTGGATCATGGACCTCTACTCTTCCTAGTTTTACCATTTTACAATCAACTATACGTTTTGTGGGTGAAATAATTTCATGCTTCAAATGCTTCCACTTCATATCAATTAAACCTCAGAATAGGAGGTAAGGTATCTGAGAATTTGAAGTTTCTGGATTTTTAATTTGGAATTTTACTTGACCAAACTTTGCTGATAAATGTTAGAAAATCAAAATCATGAATTTAATATAACCAATGGTTACAAGCAAAGCTTTATGCTGCAATTCTTAAATCCTTACTTTTTTTAATCACAGTTTGGAAAACAAAATGACAAATTCTGGTACACCTTTACTAAGGAATCTATCAGCAGTTCTGCTTTATCATTATGCTGCAATGTCACACAAATTAAATATTATTACTCAACAGCATATTGTTTATCTCAATATTGTATACACTTGCTGATTTTACATTGCTAAGTGCTTCTCAATTGAAATTTTTATGCCTACATCTTCTTTTTAACCCTTGATAGAAAAGTAAAAAAGTAATAACTGGCATTGTTTTTTCTGTTGGGCAATAAAATGGATAATATTTGAAGAGTGAAGAGGGTACTTTTTATCTATTTTTTATATAATAAAAAATCATTGATAGAAAGAAGAGAAGTACAAAGAAAGCGGATAAGAAATCTGTTAGGCCCTTAGCGATACAAAAGAAAACAAAACAAACAAAATCATCATCTCAAAAGCCTTCCAAAAGACTTAGAAATCAAAAAGATTTGAGCAGTTGGATTGCGAATTAGAAAATGGAAGAAAGACTTGCAGGTATGAGATTCAGAGGAATCTAAGAACCATAACCTTTTATCTAGCAAAGCAAAGCAGCAAAAGGAATCAAGACTTCCCAGTAACAAAACAAGGTCAGCGGCCACTCTGTCATTATGGTTCCTTAAAAAATGAAAATTCTAAGAAAGGTCAAATACCTTGGAGAGTGTAAAAATCAGAGATAGGGACCTGGTGCAAAGTGGAAAGTCAATAAAGATGTTGGGGGGGGGGGGGGAATCAGAAAAGGAAGATGACCCAATTCATTGATCCTCCTAAAACTGAAAACGAGATAGAACCATCACCAACTTGGAACATGAACAAAGGAGAGAAGGAAGTGTATACCTGAGTGATGAATTTTCAGGGACTTGCATGAGTAGCATTGATGGTGGTTTTGACTTCCCCCCAACCATTCTGGTGAACACGATAGATTTGCCAAGGCCCAATCCTCCATCCTTTTAGTCTTAAAAGCAAACTTCCCAACTAACCAAATGATCCCTTTTACAATCAGCAACCTGAGAGATAATAACTGGGGATACTAGACAAGGAAGACTGATGCAAATTGACCCAATCCCCCAACGAAAAATGGGGACCTTTCCAATTATCAAGCCTCTTAGCAATCTTCTAAACAACTGGATCCCAGAAAGAAAGCGAAAAGGAGAGAATTCGAGAGAGAGAATGAGAAAAAATCTAAGAGAAACCCATTGTGGGAAACTCTCAGCCAAGGGAAAATCCCTTTCCACTGTAAAACAGTTTCAGGTTCCAATCAGTAATGCCTTTCTTAGGCTAATACAACAGTATATCCCTCCCCTCAACTAACTAACTGATTAAGACTTCTAACAACCTTATGACAGCTCATAAGAACTCATAACCGTTCATAACAGACTCTTTATAATTAACAACTACTAACTCTTGGTAACCTTCCTCCTAGTGTAAACTTTGAGATTAGGGACTACTGAGGTCCTAACAGAAAGTGTGCCAGGATTTCCTCCCAAATGAATACCTAGGTAGGTAAGAGTTAAGAGGCCACTGCAAAACTGTACACCCAACCAACCTAGCAAACAATTTGTTTTTCAAAAATAAAAAAAATCCTTTGCAAATTTTAATGTTTCTTAAATATGTTCTTGGAGATTGTAAAATCAGCAAAAGTACCTATTACAATAGATAGGAGACAGGAAACATTCATGAGATGAGATTTGTACTCAAACATGGCAAATAACCATATGAATAAAGCGTTGAGAAAATTGCATTCCACACTTCAACTTTATATACACTAGAAGTCTCAAATATTTATACTCCCTGTGACCCTGCCTCTGAGGTATGCGCACAAGTACACCCAATTGACTTATGTTTTCTTAATGCTTATCCTATTTCATCATTTGTATATATGATGTTCATTTTCTGTCTGAAAATGTACTGAATATGTGTCGGACTAGGACCCATGCTTTCTCACTCTTCACCTGTATACTTATGGGGAAAGAAGTGCCCTTATGAATTAAAATTTTCTGCATTTCTTTTATCACTTAATGTAAAAGTTTAAGTACTTCTAAGAAACTTTAAACTACCATGGCAATAAATTTCTTTTCGAAAAAAAAGAAGACTGATACCCATTCAAATTAAAGTATGCTACATTTCTTGTCACATTATTAAAGTTTAAATAGTTCCAATCAACATGAAACTGATAGTTTTCTTTTCTTGTTTTTAATGACCTCTACTAACAGTGTGCTGAAGAAGCCCTAATTATTTATTTTCATACTATTTAAACCCATCTTCATTATATTAATTTATCTACCACTGTATTGGGTATATGCCTTTAGATGACTTTAATCTTTTCAAGCTCTTTCTTGAATTTGGATTTAGTATGTGACTGAGGTAATGTATCACATAGTGCACACAGTGTATCTGTGTAGTATGTTTCAAATATCACCTTATCTCCTTCAAAATTGTTGCTGTAGAGAGATACTATGTCAAAGACCAACTATCCTAAAATTTAGGTGGAGGCCAATGAATGGTTTATTTCTCTAACACATGCCCTCATGTGAAAGCCCTTTGGGGGCTTTTTAGACATGGACGAAGCACCAGACCCACTCAAACTTTGTGTTGAAATTTAGTTTACGTAGAAGAATGGAGGCAACAAGGATTGAATTACCCCTTGGTCATAGGTGCTTTGATACATGTAAAGAGAGAGGGACCCTGTTTTGGTGAAAGAAGGTGACTGATTTACTAGGTGTACATCTATTTGCACTTGATATTACAGCTTTATTACAGCTGTATTACAAGAGTCAGTACAACTAATATACTGAGTTAGTTCAACTAGCTAATATGTACAATATTTATCAGATACACATTGAGAGGACACTTGATGTCTACATTATATTGAGGTCAGTAGCATAGTCTCTAGAAATGAATGCTTCCAAGCAATAGAATTGTCATCGAGCTTATTGCTGTGCAAGATTTGTAAAATTTTACTACATACCTGACCTTGAAGTCCTGTTGCTTGTCTCTATCTGATTATATGGTAACTGAAGTAGATTCTCTAGTGTTGAAAATAGAATATTATTAATGAAGTGTGTGCTGTGCTGGTTGTAATAAGTGTGTTAAAGATAATGTAAATAATTATCTTATGTAAATTATCTATCTATATATTCTTCAGCTGAGTGAAGAACACTCAAGCATTCACAAACAGATTCAATCTTCAATATGGTATCAAGAGCTGGTTCGATCAACTCTTGAAAATTTTCTCCAAGAGGGTCTCTGCTACTGGTCCAGCAGAGACCTCTGTCCAAACACAACTCTGCTTCTGGTCAGCAGAGTCGCCCCAAACACCAAATCACCCATTCTGGTTCCCGTTCCAAAACACCACAGCCCACTCACACACCTTTACTAAGTGTTCAGACCAAACACCCACTATACACCACCACCGGGAACCATCTCAGAAGCTTCCGACCGGCCACCCACCGGAGCCCCGTCGCCGGAAACCGGCCCACACGCCTGCTGCATCACATCACAACCCTCTTCCTCCATTGAAAATAAAATACCACATTCTATTTTATTTCCCAAAGAACCATTGTTTCATATTAATCCACGTATTTTTGGATGCACTTGTTTTGTTCATGATATGTCTCCAGGTCTTGATAAACTTTCTGCTAGAGCCATCAAATGTGTCTTTCTTGGATATTCCAGACTACAGAAAGGTTATCGATGTTACTCTCCTGTTCACAATCGTTACTACATCTCTGCCGATGTAACATTCTTTGAAGAAAAGTTATATTTTTCACCTTCCACAGTTGAGTCAAAAACTCTACAAGAAGTTTTTCCTATTCCCTATCTTGGTCCTTCACCTCCTTTGCAAGAATCAGGGTCAATCATAGATTCTACAGATATTTCTGAAAATCTTCCACCTGAGCAGCCACAAAGACCACTCATCACATACCAACGACGTCCACAAATTCCCAATACTGAATTGGAAGGCACTATAAGACCAGCTGAATCATGTCCTACTCCAGCAGACAACCCGGCTACGGACCTACCTGAAGAAAATCTTGCCTGGCCCATTGCTCTTAGGAAAGGTATTCGGTCCACACGGAATCCTCATCCTATTTATAACTTCTTAAGTTATCATCGTCTTTCTCCTTCTTTTTACTCCTTTGTGTCCTCTTTATCTTCTGTCTCTATTCCTAAAAATCTTTGTGAAGCACTTGATCATCCAGATGGCGACAAGCCATGATTGATGAAATGCGAGGCTTTGGAGCATAATGGTACACAGGCGTTAGTTCCTCTTCCTTCAGAAAGAAACCTGTCTACCGTCGGTGGGTATATCTTTGTTAAAGTAGGGGCCAATGGGACGATTGATCGTCTCAAAGCCGATTGGTTGCAAAAGGTTATACCCAGATTTATGGACTTGACTATGGCGATACTTTTTCCCTTGTGGCCAAAATTGCTTCTGTTCGCCTCTTTCTTGCCATAGCAGCCATCAACCATTGGCCATTATATCAGTTGGATATTAAAAATGCATTCCTACACGGAGAATTAGAAGAGGAGATCTATATGGAGCAACCACCTGGATTTGTTGCTCGTGGGGAGTCGGCTTGGTTTGCAAATTGCAACGATCTCTTTATGGACTCAAACAATCCCCACGAGCTTGGTTTGGAAAATTCAGCTCATTGTTCAGCTTTTGGAATGAAACGTAGTGAAGCGAGACCATTCAGTTTTTTATTGCCATACCTCTCCGAGGTAGATGTGTTTACTTGGTAGTATATGTGGATGATATAGTCATTACAGAAATGACCCAAAGAAAATTTCTCGATTAAAGGAACATTTATTTAGTCATTTTCGGACTAAGGATTTGGGAAAGCTGAAATATTTTCTTGGCATTGAAGTTGCCCAATGAGAATGGGATTATCATCTCACAAAGAAAGTATGCGTTAGACATACTTAAAGAAACTAGTATGTTAGGCAGAAACCGGTGATAGTCCCATGGATCCAAATTTGAAATTACTACCCAACCAGGGGGAGACTTATTCTAATCTGAAAGATATCGGAGATTGGTTGAAAAACTCATCTACCTCACTATTACAAGGCCAGATATTTCCTTTGCAGTTGGAGTGGTAAGTCAATTCATGCAATCTACTCATAATGATCATTGGGATGCAGTAATCAGAATTCTGAGATACATTAAAAGGACCCCAGGACAAAGACTACTCTATGAAGACAAAGGGAGCACTCAAATAGTTGGATTTTGTGATGCAGATTAGGCAGGTTCACCCATTGATAGGCGTTCCACTTCAGGATACTGTGTCTATTGGAGGAAATCTTGTCTCATGGAAAAGTAAAAAACAAAATGTTGTTGCAAGATCTAATGCAGAGGCTAAATACAGAGCTATGGCTGTAGCCACATGTGAGCTTATTTGGATTAAACAAATTCTTCAAGAACTGAAGTTTGGGAATACTCAACAAATGAAACTATGTTGTGATAACCAGGCAGCCTTGCATATAACTTCTAATCCAATATTCCATGAGAGAACTAAACACATTGAAATTGATTGTCACTTTGTCAGGGAGAAAGTCCTTTCTAAAGAAGTCATCACCGAATCAGTTAGTTCTAATGATCAACTGGCAGACATCTTCACAAAATCACTAAGAGGACCAAGAATTCAGAATATCTGTTCCAAGCTTGGAGCATTTGATTTATATGCTCCATCTTGAGGGGGAGTGTTGAAAATAGAATATTATTAATGAAGTGTGTGCTGTGCTGGTTGTAATAAGTGTGTTAGGTGTAGTGTGTGTGTGATGAGTACGTTAGGTGTAGTGTGTGTGTAATGAGTGTGTTAGATAATGAGTGTGTTAAAGATAATGTAAATAATTATCTTATGTAAATTATCTATCTATATATTCTTCAGCTGAGTGAAGAACACTCAAGCATTCACAAACAGATTCAATCTTCAATATCTAGCAACTTGATGTTAGGTATTTGCATAAATGGCACATAATACTTTAATTGGTCCCATTTTGAAATTAGAAGCTCAGATGACCTCTTGTTAATAATTAATAAATTTACGTTGTTTGTATTAAAGGATGTGGGAGAAAGACTGAAGCATATGAACAACTCAAGTTTTTTAGTAATAAGGGCCTAAAAACTTTATTTTAGCCAACTAATATAATAACTTCATGATTATTATTCAGTTGTATAGGACATCTATCTGAATTGGGAACATTCAACAGTTAATACTGCATCTGCAGTGAAGGATATATTGAAATGCTAAATAAAACTGTTTTTGAAAACCTTTAGGTTTTGGTTGATTATAGAATTCAAAATATTAGTAATTTTAGATAGTCCAATAGTATTTGATATTATTCTTTGACCTGATATTTACTCTGGTATTTCAGTTCTGTAATTCCTTATACAGTTGTACTTAATTATGCAATTTAAGCAAATTTATCATTTTTTGTTCTCTAAGATTGTGTCCAAGGTATTTTAGCTTATTTTCATTGTTCTGCTTCTTTCAGCTCCAGGATACAAAGACAACTACTGGGGAAACAGAGTTGAAATTCCAAGTTTCTAGAGATTCGTTAGGTTCGATGCTGAGATCTATGGCCTACATCCGGGAGCAGCTATAAGAGCTGTAAGCATTATATTTCTAGCTCTTCACTTTTTCTCTTTATTAAAATTAGCGGATAACATTATTTTATTTTCTAAGCTCTTCATTCCCTTTATTCAGAAATTCAACTTAAAATAATAATTGTTAGAATATATTATTATTATTTTAGGAGTCTTATTATATTAAGATTGTTATAGGCCTGAGCTTGTACTAGTTATACATTAGTACTTGACCTAAAATATTAGCAGTTAGTGTTTATCATCGTCTCATATAATCACATTATCATAATATCAGTCAATGTCCTTTCTCTCTTTTTCTCTTTTCCATCTCTTCCCGTACTTTCAACGACAACAACAATAATAATAAGGTTAAATTACGTTGACCTCCCTTAAAGTTTGATGAAATTACACAGACCTCTCCTTTAATATCAGAAATTATAGGAACCTCCCTTATTTTGAATTTTCACCAAACAAACCCTTCTATTTTTATTTTTCAGACATATCACCTCCTTACATCGTTTCGTACAGTTACGTATAGGTGAAATGAAAAATACACAAGGAGTAAGTGTAATTTTCAAAACTAGAAAAGGAAGATCAACGTAATTTCATCAAATCTCAGATGTCAACGCCTTAATAATAATAATAATAATAATAATAATATCATTGTCATCATCATCAAGGATAGAGGGGGGAAAATAGAATATCTCTTTACACTCTTTTAAGTCTGAAGAGCACGTGTGCTGGTCTGCACTCTAGTCTCGTGTTTGACTTTTAGTTGCATGAATTTCATTAGATAATTATCACTTACCTTGATGTTTTTGTCACAGTTACTATAAATTTTGGACAGTTAGACAGTGACGAAGTGTCCTAGTGCCAAGTATCATGGATACTCTCAGATCATATGTTGAAGTAGATATTATTTTTTGAAGGTTTGCCATGTTGATAAACATTCATGTACCTAGTGACCCTTCAATATTATATGGTGTAAGTAGTTAGGAATCTCCTGTATCTAATCCATCAACAATGTTTATATTAGATTTAGTTAGTTTTTGTCTTTTTCTGCTTCCCTTCACACAGTTTCCATGATGGAAACTTATTTTGTACATACATGGAGTTCTGAAGATCCATAATTTAACTAAGGAGCATTGCAGATGTCTACTTTTGTTTTGCCTATGAGAGATCGTGATGAGCTTTTTCTTTTTTTTTTCGAAGTTTAAACCTACTGATTTTTGTGTATGAAGATTACCACCACCAGTAGCACTACTACTTCAGACTAATGCTTTTTGTGGTGACCCAGCATTTCAGCAGTGCACAATTAAGCACCCTTTATCTATGTTTTAAAAATTGAACTGGCCATTAAATCGGTGAGGTTACTGGTTGACAGTCAGATTGTCCAACCAGATCACATTAAAATAGTATAAAAATAATTTTCTATAATATATACATATTTACAAACTCAAGAGAACTCCTACAATTATGAATTGATACAATAGGTATAAACTCGTGTGATAATCGAACCTTACAAGTATCAAAATGACAATGTTGTTTCGTTTAAATAGCTCTGACATCCATAGGATCAAGTCAGTAAAACATAGTAAAAAAAGATAATTAATAATTGAATAGGCAATAAAAGGTCCTTTTGCTTTGTTTGGATGATGAGAGAAAATGAGAAAAAAGAAAATAAAAAGAAGAGAAAATGGATAGAAAAATAAACTTTTTTTTATACGTTCAGTTGGAAAGAAAATAAATAGAAAAAAAAATAAGAATTAGGTAAAAATATAAAAATATATATATAATTATGTCAAATGACATATATACCTTTATTATATATGTAATGAGATTATAAACATGTTATTTTTTATTTTATATCTTTAAATATATTTTTTATAAATCAAATTAATAAATATATTTTAAATTAATATTAATAACAAATTAATTAATTGACATTCTAATTATAAAATTTTAATGAAATTAATATTTTTAATAAAAAAGTATAATTTATAATATAAAAATATAAAATTCTCTTTCTCACTCCTCTTATTCTCCCTCCCCATTTCCTACACCAATGACACCACCCTCACCCCGTTGCCCCCTATTCCAATTGGGCATCCCCCTTCCCCATCGCTCCTTCTCCCTCCCCACCCCACCCCACCCCACCCCACCAACCCTTTCTTGACCGTTCCCCTACACATGCCCCCACCCCTCGCCCCGTGCCCCTTCCCTTCCCTAATCATCCCCACCCTTCACCCCCCTTCTCCTTCCCCTAATCGTCCCCTAACCCCTTCCTAATTGAACCCAAAAAAATGGCTTTCAATTCCCCCATCCTTGCACTCCTTGTGGCCTTCGTCACCCACCTTGTTTGATTTTATTTTATTTTATCTTTCTTTTGCTACTACGGCAGTGTCTAAAAATTTGCAACAATCGTCCTTCTCAAAGGAAGGGGCAGAGTTGTAAATTCCCTTCATTTTCTTTGCACTTCAACAAAGAAAACTTTTACGTGGGTCTGACTAGGTTTTTTTTTTTTTCTTTCCTGTTTTCCCCTGTTATCCAAACAAGAGAAAATGTCAAAATTTACCCATTTTCTTCTTCCTCATTTTCTTTCCTCTCGTTTTCTCTCAAACCAAACACAACGTTTAAGTGTGAGATGGAGGAGTTTGGAGAGCAAGAAAAGAAAGGCGTAATTTGTCATTTTTAAATTAAGATAATTATAAAATATTTATAAAAATGAATAAGAAATGATTAGAAAGTTACATGATAATTTTTCATTTTATTCCTCTCACTTTAAAAAAGTTTTCAAATAACGAGAATGTTTACTTAAAATGAAAAATTACTTTTCCATTCACTTCCTTTCTCTTCCAAATCCTTTCATCTAAACATAGAGTTAGTCTAAGACAAGACTCATATATGTACATAATACTTGTCGTGTTAGCAAAACTGAGATCCTCTTTATGATAACCCTAATTTTTTCTAATAAGTGAAAACAAATTGATCTGCTACAATAACCAAAGTAGTTTCTACAATAAAAAGTGTAATATTACAATGAATAGGTTAAAAATACAATAATATATTAAATGCACAAAAAAAATCTATAGTATAATAAAGGCATAAAAAAATCTACAATACGCTATAGTAGTGCATTATATAGGTAAAAAAATCTACAATCCTCAACAGTAAAGCTACAGTGATGTAATAAATATGCTAAAAAATCTACAGTGTTGCTACAAGGACACCGTAAAATCTACAATACTTGTTATAATATATTTTGAAAAAAATCTATTTAAGGGGCTTAGATGCTCCATTTTTGTCATCCCTTATATTTCTTGCATTTTATATCGATGAATTGCTCTTGAAATTGTGATTCCTTCCCAAAACCCTTAAGAGTTTTCCATAGTTTTCCTTTCATCCATCCGTAAGTAACATCGAGGAATTGAATCAGAGATTAAACAAGGTTCTAAACCTAAGATCTCGTTAAGTTAAGGATTGTTATAATAAAATTTTGAAAGTATTTATCATTCTTTTACCTCTTACTAGAGTGTTTTGGGCTGTTGGGGTTAGAGGAAACCCTAACCATAGAGTTATTATTAGATTTATCATTTGGTTTGGATTTGGACTATCTTGGATAGTCATTGGAAGCTGAGGAAGGTACTTGGATATCATACTAACGAGTTTTCACTCGAAGGAGCTTTGGATTGTACTGTGAGAACTTTGAACGCTCTTAGGTCATCTCTTTGAACTAATTATCTTGAAATCTTGCCATAATATTCTTATCATAGTTTTGATCTTGAAGTCTATACACATTTTTTATTTATGAATTTTAAGCTAAATCCCCTGATCTCAAACTTGATTTGTAATAATTATAATTATTATATATTTTATTATAAATAATAGGATAAATCTTGGCATTTCAAGTTGATTTTGTATATGACACCTATTGCATTTAAAAGTATTTTTGTCAAGATTTTTTTTACTTTTTAAGTACCTGTTGTGAACTAAGATTATTTTTAAAATATGCGATGAAGAAATATGTTAACTATGCTACTTTGGATCTTAACGGTACTATGTAGAATCCTTAGTATACCACTGTATTGATATGGGATCTGAATATGTGATATATGCGTCCATATATGGGGTTATGAATAGTGTATGAGACGTCTACCTGATGCCTATGTGCTACAAAGATTTTTTGGTTGATGCTCAACCAAAAATGCTTGGGGCTACAAATATGATGGGTTGATGTCTGAAAACAAATAGTTGTTTTCCTAGTAGTGCCTAAGATGATTCTTAACATAAAAATGGTTTCCAAATAGAAAGGACTTTCTAAAGAAAGAGGAACTCCTAAAAGAAATATGAGATTCCTTGGTAAAAGATTTTCCAAAAGAAAGACTTCCAATAAACTGGAGTTTGAGTTCATTAGTATTCTTGAATATCAAATAAAAGTACTGGACTGCATTCAATTATTTAATCCTTATTATCAATATAAAGTTATGCTTATATTATTTTGGTTAGTATCACTTGAGTGCTCATGTGTTCATTGAGTTCCAAAGCTCACCCCATTTCATTTTTTTTCAGAGTCTGAATTGAAAATTTCAAAGTCTCTAGTTTAGAGAACTTGTTCACTATTAAGTGAGCCAAATCTCTTCAAAAAGAGATAACTTGAAGACATGAACTTATGAATTTGCAATCATAGAGTTGGTCCATACATCTTGCATAGTGATCAACATGTGCAATGTTGGTATTTGAATAATTTTATTGGAATATGAATTCCTTGTGTGTTTATGTTATTTAATTTGACAGTTCCTTCGAGTTTTGTTAAACAATGGGAATCCCTCTATCATTGGGATGACATATCCTTGAATTCTATGTAGTCATTTTAAAGTGATGTTAATTATATTGAATTGAGCTTAATATGATGCCATGAGGCTGGGGAAAATATTTAAACTCAACAGTTTTTTAATGTCATTTCTTCAAGTTGCTTAATCCTTTTTTATACCATTGGTTCGAAAGAGCAAATAAAAGATTCATTTATTTTTACTTTCCAATACGTTCATTTATTACATGTTACCATTTCCATGACATTTTTGAATTTACTGCATGCAAAAATCAATGATTTTGCATGGTTCCCATCTATTAAATCGTATGTTTAGGATTTATGGTTTCATTTATATATCGTATGTTTTATGAGAACCGATTCTTTTTTCTTCTTCTAGTTTCTGAAAAACGAAAGTACTACTACTAACTGGCACTGGGTGAGGAGTCATTTCCACTCACGTCAGCAAATCATATTTCCCAAATCATTCTTTTTCTTTTCTTTTTTTGCTGATAGAATCCCACATCATTCTCCAGTTCAAGGTTTATGATTTGCGGGTCAATATTATTCATCATGCTGATGTATACAGGTCGGTAGGTCCAGAAAACGTAAACCACTTGCATTGAAAAATGAGTTCTAAAACAGTTTTATCCACAAAGAACATCCGCTTTTATCTCTGCATATACTAAAGTTTTAATACAATCGCCCTATCAGAGTAAACCGACCAGACGATCATCAAGCAAATAATAAGGTTCCTGATATTATATTAAAATTATCCTTATATATATTAAAAGTAAGATGGCACTCTGCTCAAGAAATCTACAAACCTAAACTCGTACAATATCAAAGTCACTTTGATAAGATTCTCAAACAAATTCACAGAAGTAAAGCCACCTGAGGCTAGCTCAATGTCATAGGTTCGATTGCTGAAGTAACCAAAAATAATTCAGAAGAAAATAGAGCCTAACCCCATTATTAATGGCAGACTGCTGTTCTCACCGAAAAAGCAAAATATCATTGACAGGATCAGCTTTCAATTTTCAGGCTGCCCAATCTCATTGAATTTAGAGAAACCCAGCCACCCCAATGATACCTACAAACTCCGATAGTCTATCACAGTGACTTCGTCCTCTGGGGCATCCAGATCTTGATAACTGCACCACCATTGGCAAAATAAGTATATCATAAAAAGTCAATCACAGCAACAAATAAGAACATGGCCATATGTGCAATCATCAGTTGGCAGGCACATTCGTTTTGTTACTTGGATATCCTTCTGACCATTGCTAGTCACGATGTCCCTTTTTCTAATTTTCTGGCCATAAAAGCTATGGAAAGAATAAAAAGAACTTTACTTTTAAATGAATTTCCCTTTCACAAATAAATAAATAAATAAAATGAACTATCTCTATATCAGATAATGGACAAATAACCTTAGTACTGAAGTGACACGAAGCATTCTTAGGCCAAATAAAAAGGACATAAAAACATAATGCTATTTGAGAGGACTTCCAGATCGAAGATCACAGAAATGAGTGGGGAAGGGACTGATTGGAGATACCATATGAAAACATCTGAACAAGGGTCCTGCAGAACATTTACCTTCGCATCCGCCGAGGATCTGGTCTAAAAGCTGGAGGAACAGCAATTATTGGTGCTGGTCCACCCATATGAGGGCCAGACCGCATCTTCCTTCCAGATGCATCATATGAAGCTGGTCCTCCTTGGTCTCTTAACATCTGCATTGCAACTTCTGGTGGAGCAGGAACAAAGGGTCCCAAAGGCCTGTAGAGTTACAAATTATATAAGCACTAACCAAATCTTAAGAAATCAATAAAGTGCATCTGACTGAGAAGGAAGGATAATTGAAAGGGCAACCAACCCAGCACCAGGTACAGGCATCAACACTGGTGGAGGAGGGGGCATATCTGAGGTAAATGGAGGTACACCAGGCCCTGCATATGTATCATACATTGTTTCATCATGGTTTCCCATCTCAAGTGCTTTAGACTGTCTGTCACGGGATGGGGAATTCTCAGGCCTGTCTCCATCATTTATTCTGTCACTCCGATCATGGTCTCGGCGATTACCACGATCATCTCTCAATCGGCCTTCGAGACCTAATCTTCGCTTTAAAGGCTTGTCCTTCTACAAATAGAACAAAAAATGGACCATAATAATATGAAAATCAAACACAACTATGCTATTGCAAGGAAATACAATGCTAAGCTTAAACCATAAATTCCTAAAGATTGATACATCAGATTATTTGCACTCATAGACATGCAGCATACATTTAGAGGAAAATTCAAAAACTACACTATTAGACAAGCTGTGCAGACGCCATCCACAACGTTGCTAAAATGCCAAATTAGGGATTCACAACTACCAAAACTTAGACACCAAAAGTTTTTCACAACACGCAACCATAAAGATGATTTAATCAAGTCATAAATCATTTTTAGTAATATCTTTCTCCTAGGCATATACTTGTATGGAAAAACAAAATCAGTAGACCACCTGAGGTTGCTGCATGACAGGCGTTCCACCAGGAGCATCAGAATCACTACAACAATAATAAGACCAATGTAAGTGATATTTCCACCCACACTTGCAACAATAACCCCAAAACAAAAGAAGCCTCAATGATTACTTACTTCATGTAATTTTGAAAATAGAGATCCTCACGCACTTTTGTAGTTTGTTCCATCACAAGCTCTGGGTGTTTTAGCTTCAGATGTTTGTACACAAATTCAGCTGCATGAAAAAGCTTTGTGCAGCCCTTAGCTCCACAACCATACTTCCATCCATACTTTTCATCCCTAATTTTTCTAACATATGGATCCAACACTTCAACTGCTGCAGCATCTATCTTCTCCTTAGCAGTCATTACTTCCATGGGATCCTGACCAGTCAGCCTTCCCTGCCAAAATGAGTCAAGTTTCTTCTCCCATTCAGACCCTGATTTACCTGTTTCTTCATGCCCTGTTCCTTCTGGCCTCACATGCCTAAAACCCTTAGCCTCATTAGACTCAATCATGCCATAATAATCTACACCATGAATCCGCCAAAGATATGTAATAAGTGTGTCCAGAAGCTCAACACCCTCTAAACCCTTAACCGATGCAAAGCCCCGTATAATTATTATGGGACCCACAGATCCACTGTGAGACTTATCATCATTTTTATTGTGATCACTGCTGCATAAAATATTATCTTCAATCCCCTTTTCTGTGTCAAGCTTACGAACAAGGGCCTGAGCCTGTTGAATATCTGCTTGTATCCGTCTAGGCTCAAAACTGATAGGGTGAGCCTTTGGAGCAGCTGAGAAATCATTTTCTTTATTAGATCCCCTACCATGTCTTCTTCGTTTACCTCCAGTGTCTGCTTCCTCCTCCGAATTTGGCTCACTAGCTTGCCCTGATTTGCTGGATGAAGAGGCATTTAAACCAGGATTTCTGCATTGATTGTAATACAAAGTATGCATCATAGGAAGACTATTGAGCATGAGGAGGAAGGGCAGACAGAGAGACACACATACGAGAGAGAGAGAAAGAGAGAAAGAGAGAGAGAGAGGAAGAGAACATACAGGTCTAATGTTCCACTCTGCAAATCAAGCAAAAAATCCTTTGCCAGCTGTCGAGCATTTTCATTCCTCCTAAAAGATGATGAACCAGATAGGATTTATTACAAACTAGATGTTTGAAAAAAATTTAATCCATCTGCCTACCTAGTAGCCATCCAAGAAAAAAATACCAAGCATATGATCTCATATGTACAGTTCTTCATTAGACTGTAAGATCAATATAAACTCACCTTTCAATGACTGTAAGTAAATTTGTTGGATGATATTTATCTTTCAACCTACAACAAAAAAGAGAAAAATAAGATTGTTTGAACTTGAAACAATATGGTCATTTGTACTTTACATCAGTGTTTTAAAGTGCGGTTGTGGTTATGTTGCGATTGTATAAATTGCGGACAATTGTGGGAAAATGCGGCTGATGCGGCCGCAATTGCAGTTGCGGAGACCTCCAAAACCACAATATTGAGGCCACAATTGCGGTTGCGGACCGCAATTTAAAACCCTGCTTTACATAGTAAACCTTTCAAGATTGAACTACAAACTTTATGAGGAAAAAAACATACCATTCCTCATCCTTGTGAGCATTAAAATAAGCTCGTTTTTGTGTAGAAATGTACTCTGATTTGTATTCTTGATACCTAGAAAAACCAATGGCACGTCATTTGTCAATGAATATCCCATAAATTCTTAAGTTAGTTGGATGCTTAGACATGATATAAAGGATATTATTTTCCAAAACTTACCTACGCTCAGCTTCAGCTGGTAGTATATCATCCTCAAGCTCCTGAATGAATTGCTTATAGGACATCAACCCCTCTCTGAAACAGCTCATAAATATCTTCATGTTAACATGTTTTCCCAGAAAGATGATATACTACGGTCCCCCTCTCAAGGGAATGGAAAATAGAGGAATATAAATTAAAAATAAATCTAATATATTACTTTCACTATTTACTGAGAAAACTCAAAGTTGAAGACACACTTAGCTATAGAAATATCACAAGGAGATATGCAGTAACAAGCACAGAATACAAATGATCAATAGGTTGGAAGAAGAATCAGACTATTAAAAGGAAAGACAAGAATAATGAGCTAGGTGGTCCTGAAGTTCATAATTTTGGGAATATAGAAAAGAATTTTCTAAAATTTTCTTTAGCTGAAGCAACAATTCATGCAACGATTAGTTGATGACGACAAGAATGTTTATTAGAACCAAAACCAGAAATTATAATAGTGCAACTTCTGAGAAGGCACTTCAAAATTAAGGTTGATACATTGAGCCATCACCAAAGCACAAGTAACTAAGAATTTTAGCCTTGAGCTGATAGCTGATACCCAGTACCCACTCCCATCAACAGTAAGCTCAGGAGACCGTTATCTCTGTTAGGTTAACTTTAAGGCTCTCAATATATCCTCAGATTGCACATGGATAGGCAAACAGGAATACACGATACAATCAATAGTCAATACATAGATGGCGTGCTGAAAATATCTTCCTATTGATGATGGAAACAAATGTACTTCCACATGTGCCAAAAAGCATGCAAAGTCTGTGATGGCATGTAGGGCAGCCTTTTGATTTGACTTGGGGTTACTTTTCCCACAAACAGCACATGGTAACTTCAAATAACAAGGAAAAGGAGTTGTGCAAATTTCTAAGAAAATCATTAAACAAATTAGTTTTGCAAGTTTCTAGCCAGAGTTTGTCCAGAAATTAGTTAAATTGTATATTAACTGATCAAGAGAGACAAATTGTCAAGAAAAAGTGGTTTTACAAAATTTCAAAAGAGTTTGATTTGGAAATATGTACTGTTTGCAGCAACAGGCTAATATAACCAATGGAGAGATGCAGTTAGAACTTTTTCTTGTATATATCCTTTCCTTCATTCATAGTTCAAGTAAAGGACAAAATCTAAGTCTGTCAACCAAATTTACAACCAAGTCTCAAAAAAAATTCTGAATGAAAGTCAAAAGTGAGGATGGTGTAACAAAAGGAACAACGGAAGATAAAGATTTACAACCATAGGTAACAACAACAACAAAAGCCTTTTCCCACTAGGTGGGGTCGGCTACATGGATCAAACGACGCCATTGTGCTCTGTCATAGACCATACTTTCAGATAGACCATTTATTTCAAGATCTTTTTTAATGATATCCCTTAGTGTTGTCAGTGGTCTACCTCTACCTCTCTTTAAGGGACTATCCTCCAACTTATCAATTCTTCTCACCGGGGCTTCTATTGGTCTTCTCCTCACATGACCAAACCATCTTAAGCGAGACTCTGTTATCTTTTCATCAATGGGTGCTATTCCAACTTTCTTTCGAATGCACTCATTCCTAATTCTATCTCTTCTTGTATGTCCACTCATCCAGCGCAACATTCTCATCTCTGCAACCCTTAACTTATGCTCATGTTGACATTTTACCGTCCAACATTCGGTACCATAAAGCATTGCGGTCTTATAGTCTTGTTCTATAAAATATTCCCTTTAGCTAGAGAGGTATCTTGCGGACACAAATAACACCCAAGCATTTCTCCATTTTGTCCACCCGACTTGAATCCTATGAGTTACATCTCCAGTAATCTCTCCGTCATTTTGTATAATAGATCCAAGATACCTAAACCGTTCAACTTGTGGAATAATATGATCCCTAATTTTCACTTCCAAGTCAGAGCTAGATCGCCTTTTGTTAAACTTACATTCCATATATTCTGTTTTACTCCTACTTAGTCGAAACCCATGTGATTCTAAAGCTTCTCTCCATAGCTCTATTTTATCATTTATTCCTTGTCTCAACTCTTCCACCAGGACTATGTCGTCTGCGAAAATCATGCATTGAGGCACTGGATCTTGGATGTGTCCACTAAGTACGTCCAAAATCAAGGTGAAAAGATATGGACTCAAAGTTGACCCTTGGTGTAATCCTACAGTAACCGGAAAATCTTCTGTGACCCCGCCATCCATTCGCACACAAGTCGTGACCCTATCATACATATCTTTGATAGCTCGAATATAAGCAACACAAACTCCTTTCTTCTCTAGTGCTTTCCAAAGAACTTCTCTTGGCACCCTATCATAAGCCTTTTCTAGATCAATAAACACCATGTGGAGGTCTTTTTGTTTCTTTCGGTACCTTTCCATCACCCCTCGCATAAGGTATATTGCCTCCATGGTTGACCTCCCTGGCATAAAACCAAATTGATTCTCCGAAATGTGAGTCTCTTGTCTTAGTCTCCGTTCGATTACTCTTCCCATAGTTTCATAGTGTGGCTCATGAGCTTCATAGGTAAGAATAACTTTAATTGAAGACAAATTGAGAGAAAACAATTTAAGATGATTAAGGCATGTCCTATGTAGGATGCAAATGACCCAATTGGTAGCAGAATTAATATAACAGGATATGAGGATTGAGGAAAACCAAAAATAACAATGGTGCAGTTAGGAAAGGAATATGGAAACAAAAAATTAGAGAAAATGGTTGGATAAGAACAAAAGGCAAGAATTTCCAAAGTGTGGGGGGCGGGGAGAGAACTGAAAAAGTGTGTGTGTGTGTCTCTCTCTCTCTATATATATATAGAAGAGAGACATTTAAAATTTTGGCATTTTTGTTGCTAAATTTGAGGGACAATTTGTCAGATTTTTTTTTGTCATAAAGCTTCAGATAGATAACTACAGGAAGGAGTACCGGGAATGGAATATAGGAGTGTTAGTCATTCATGAATGCCTATTCTTTCATCATGGCTAATTTCTTAAAACATTTTCATTCACGATGCTTTTCTTTTCACAGGTATATTGTCTAAACTGGTAGCTCGTAGTTTTCTTTATAGTTCATAATGAAAATTGAAAAAGCAGTCCTGCAGAAAGGAATCTTCCTCAGAGTCTATAACTGATGTGATAAAGCCCCGTTCATCAAAGAAGACTTGGGGCCTGTTTGAGAGAAGTGGAAAAGAGAGAAAAGGCAGAGAAGTGGGGGGAAAGCTTACTGTTACTATTTTTGGTAAGCTTTCCCCTCTTTCCCACTTCACCCAAACTGACCCTTAGTGTTCTCAGAAAGCAAGTATCATCAGGGTTACTTCACAGAAATTTACTTGCCCTGACAGAGTAGCTTCTTTCTTAAATTTCCTTTGTCAAGGGTATCCTTCTTTTTAAATGCCATCTGTACTTGCAGGTAACCAATCCTATATTATTAGAAGTTTAAACCAGTGCTAGGGTCTTTACAGAGTGCATTTTGTATTTGGATCAGAATTTCAGATTATTTATGGCTAAAAGAGAATTTGAGTGTTGACAGCAGACTCCAATTCTATATGTCCTTTATATATTTTTAACATCAAATATCTTTCAGAACATCCATAATCGCAACAGAGATCTCTCATCTTGGCCTTGCTCAATTGTTGCAGTAAGGTGTATCTTCAATTGAAGAAGCCACCTTTCAGATGTAAAGTTAACATGTCTATCCAAGATTATTTAAAAACTCCTCAACTGCATGGACCTCTAAAGAGCAAATTTCAAATCCTGAAAGGTTATGAGAGTATATTGGCATGTTTGCCATATGTCCTTACTCATGTACCTTCCCATTGATAGAAATTCTTGTCTATGTTGGACAAGGAGCACATAATACATGACACGTAATATTTATTCATTCATGGTTTGGACAAAAGAAAAATTACAAAGCTCACCTTTGTGCACCGCCACTAGGCAAGTCTGCATAACCACGATTGGATTCCACATCTGCAAAAAGTAAGTACCAAAAACATAAGAACATATAGACAGTGAGTTGAATTCATACCAAAAAGAAAAAGTTGACACTTGATACCATATAAAATTTAGGATGTACTGTTTTTCAAGTAAAGTTGACAACAATTAGTTCTACAATTAAACACAAACGTTAGAAGTTTACCAAAATAATTGAAAATTAAAAAGAGAAAAGCTAAACCTGAAACAAAATAACAAAGAAAAGGGGCCGAAGAAAAGAAAAACTTAAGATTCCCCATTTAGAAAGAGAAAAGGTCAATATTGGTTTAAGAATGCATAACATTTAAGAAAACATTAAAGAGTATGGTTTACTGAGAAAATTCTTAATTATTTTTCTATATTGTCTATAATTTGCTACATACATGTACATACATGTGTGTGTAGAGAGAAAGAGAGATCACCCTTTTAAATCATAAAAAAAAGAAGAAGAAAACTTAATTTTTATGGCCAAGTGTGTTTTATTTGATTTGTGTTGAATAGTCATATGCATGAACACAAAAAAATTACAATCTGCAAGAAATATTGGTTTCAATGCTCAGTTATAAAATAATATTACAAACAATTTGACTAGCACAAGGAAATATAGAAATAAGAAAAGGGTAAAGAGCATACCGACCCTTAAACTTTGACCCATTTGCAAGTAGACACCCTGAACTATAAAACCTTCCAATTTAGTCCTTAAACTAAGTCAATTATTCTAATAGATCCTTCCGTCCACCATCCGTTAACTCACTAACGAAACAGTGACGTGGCACATCATAAACCATCCATGTGTCTAAATCTGAACCACTCATATTAAATTATTTTTAATCCCATTTTAACAAAATTATTTAATTTTCAAAAATAGAAAAGTAATTATTAAAAAAAATACTCGTAACAAAGCATATGCCTAGCACGTGTTCTTCATCTTCCTCGTCCATCATCTTCAGGGAGAGCGAGAGCTACACACCTGCAAGCTTCGATAGCTGAAGAAGATCGCAGGGAAAAGATAGATTCTTTACCAAGGGTATCCCTAAGTAAAGATGAGATGCCGAAGTCCAAGGTGTCGAAATATTATTACACGCGAAAGCCCACAATCTTGTTATTACTAACCCAGCAATCCTTCGCAGTTTGCAAGGTCACCAGCAGTGAATGGATTGGGACACCACATAAAAATGCTTCCCTGTGCTTTCAAAAGAAAGATGATATTCGACAGTCTCTTTTCATTGTAGGAAACCATCGAAATAGCAAAGACAGAGCTGACGGTTTTTCCTCAATCAAATCAGCAACTGCCTAATAAAACGGCCACCTATGTTTATTTTGAAACCCCTAAGAAGAAAGAAATTCTAAGATCAAAGTGAGGCTTGGCGTGGCCCCCAAATACGCGAAAGCAAAGCGGGGCTTTAACTACTCTAAATCCTCCTATCTACCACCAACATCACCCCCGGATCACCCTTAACCTATCTCACAGAACCACCCAAAATGGTTAACCCATTTGCAGAAAAAGATTCATTTCCTTCACCACCTTCACAACTCCACAACAAAGGGAACGTGGTTTCCAGTAAGCGGAAATTTCGCGATTTGCAAAAATTTCGAGTGCAACTTTTCCAGCTTCGTCAAAAGCTTTGCTGGTGCAAAAGCGCTTTTGCAACACGCGGTTTTGATTAAGAGTGTTTGAGGAAAGTGGTGAGAGAGATTTTTCTTTGTGGGGTGCAATGGTTGCTGGTTTTGCTCACAATGGGTTGCAAAGGGAAGCTTGGTCATTCAGAGTTTTTACAAAGAAGGAGAAGACATGGTTGACTGAGAAGACATGGTCTGTTATATTTTATTTTTATTATTATGTTTTAATTTCTTAAACATTTATTAAATAAATTTAAAGGGAAATAATGTTAATTATTTAGATTTTGACACGTGGACCGTTAGGATTATTCCACATGGCACTTCTGTTAGTGAGTTAATGGATGGTGGACGGAAGAATCTATTAGAATAATTGACTTAGTTTAAGGACTAAATCGTAAGGTTTTATAGTTCAAGGTGTCTAATTGCAAATGGGTCGAAGTTTAAAGGGTCGGTATGCTCTTTACCCATAAGAAAATGAAAATATGTTCTAAATTTGTAAACAGTTTTACGTCAGCATGTGTTAACCACACGGCGATTTTCGTTAGCTAGATGGATGTTAGTAGGACTGAAGGGTTTTTTTTGCACATTTAGCAAAGAATGAAGGGGAATTTTGACCTTTTCATAAACATTAGGGGTAAGTCATACATGATTCAAAGTTTTAGAAAGAGAAGGCGGGGGGGTTGCACTTCATCCATTAGCTAGATGGATGTCCGTTGGATGGAGTGGATTTTGTTTCACATTTAGGAAAGAATGAGCGGATCTTTTGGCCATTTTTGAAACTCGGGATAATCACATATGACCCAAAGTTGAAGGCGGTTTTTCCCTCTTTAAATTCCCAAGTCACTAGCAAGGTTGTGAGCTTTGACTAAGGACGAAGCCAAAATTGAAGTTAGAAATGAACAGAAAAAGAGTTATTATCACCCGTTGGAACAAATTTAGAACATATCATTATCATTAAATTATCACATTAAACTATAAAGAGGATTGTAAAGTTACAACTTTACAATACAGTCTGAAACAAAGATAAAGGCAGCAATTAATCAATTTACTAATGCCTAAGGCTGTTATAAACCAGTACATCATAAATACTCATAATAGCATCTTATTGAGACTCTTAACTACTGAATATATAGTAATAGAATCAGGAACAAGGATTAAGTATTACATTATACAATGTTTTAAAAGCTTAACCAGGTTGACCAATTCAACCAGAATAACCAGAGACTTCCAGTAAACGAGTTTGATCATTTTATTATATCCAAGGTTTTAAATCTCAGCCCACATCATCTGATGCGGCCGCGACATCTCGGTTGCAGCCGCCACTGCATCCGCTACACCCCGCAATTGCGAACCATATTGGCCCGCATCAAACTGCAACGCCACAACGCGACCGAGATCGAGACCGTGACCGCAATTTAAAACCTTGATTATAACCAACATGGGCAAAACCAAGTCCAAGCATATATGAATAAGAACAGTGCTAGATTTTCTGTTGGGGGTGCCAAGCCGAGCCCAAACACATGTTTGAGCACAGATGGAATCTTGTTTTATTGGATCCAAGATCAAGCTGAGCCTTATCAAGCTTGAAAAACCAAGCATGAGCTCAAGCCCAGTTCAAATCAATTTTCAAATATTTTGTAATTTTTTTCAATCAGCGATTCCACTATTATTATAGTATTATTAGTGAATAATACAAAAAAAAGAAAATAATACAAGAAGAATGTTTTATAGCTGGGTTCTGAAATTTTTTGAATTTAACTATTGACTTTAAATTTTAGTATTTAATTAATACTAATTAATTGAATTAAAAAATATCTGCATTTCGGAATTCTATTGTATTATAGTGGTGTAATGTATTCTATGGATAATATAGAAATAGAAAATACTCTTTCAATCAAACAAATATTTTTATTATTCCCTTTTCTGGACTTTGAATTGAAGTTAAATAATTTTTTTGTGCAACCTAGTGCATTCAGATTTCAATTATAAGTTCCTAGATGGAACTAGCTAGAACGACCCTCACAAATTGCAAATACTAATTTGTTAAGAATTAATCGGATTGAAGCTATAGCATCCTCATTAGCTGGAATCGAAATATCTGCGAGATCTGGGTCACAATTTGTATCGATTAAACAAATCGCTGGAATTCCCAAAGTGATACATTCTCGAAGAGCCATATATTAGTGGTTATTAACTAAATAACCATCTGATCATATTCCTATATGTAATTATGTATTACAAATTACAATAAAGAATAAAAAGGAGGATTTAAAATGAAAAAATAATTTTTAAATTATAATTTCATGAAATATATTAAATATCATATAAAATTAGTCAAGCTCGAGCCGAGCCTATCAAGCACAAACAATGGGTGCTCAGTTTCAGCTCAATTATATAATGGAGCCTTATATTATGTTCGAACTTGACATTATCAAGCTTCAATCAAGCAAAGCCAAGCCTATCAACGCTAAGCAATAACGTTATCAATTTAACATACGCCACAGGCAACAACATGCAATGAAGAAACCATGAAATCTAAGAGTAAGAAACCCAAAAGTTATTATACATGTATATTTTCTTATTCAAAAGCAATAGGTGATGAGCATAAATTCAAATAAAAAAAATGACTAAAATTAAAGCTATAGATAAAACAGGATTTATGTTATATATAGGAAAAACCCTAGTTATTAGCAACTATTAACATACCAGAAATCCCATTTTGATAGCCCCCTGCAGAACGATGTGAAAATCTGCCATAAGACTTCTCATCTACATAACCACCTCTTCCACCCACTCCCCGTTCATAGCCGCCAAAATAATCATAGCCAAATCTGCTGTAATCAGATGATGAGGCAAAGTAAGAAGAAAAAGATTCGGATAAAGCGTGAGGTTGTAACCTAGGGTAATAAAGGGTGGAAAGAGGAGACGTAAGAGAACTAAATTCAACTAGAAGAGAGGAACACAAACATGTTAAACATGCTATCTAAAATATTTTTCCATTATAACAAAAATAAAGAACAAAACCCTACCATGTCTAATGTCTCTCATAGACACAGTTTAAATAACATGATAGAGTGTATATAGTACTACATCACTCCACATATAAAAATTCATCCTCAAGTAGTCAAGTTACAATCATGTAATTTGTATTCTTTCAATAATTAAGAAATTAAAATTATAAAAGTTGGTATGCTATGCCCTCAGCTTCATTACTACATGTAGTGCAATGGAACTATAGAAGATAAACCAATTTGTCTTCGCAACTTCTATGACTTCTTTTAAAGCATTCACAGAAGAAACACTCAATTAAAATAAATCCAAGATTCTAACAACGCATAGTTATTTGTTAGGAAACTTGATTGGATTAACATGATCTCTTCCTCTTCTACATAAGCTTCATATGTAAAAGCTCCAAATCTGTGGAAGGTGAGACTACTTCCCATCTTAAACAAGGATTACAACATTAAATAAAACATCAAGAGCACTTGACTTCATTTGCCAGAGTTTTCTCATAGTTCCAACAGGTGCTCTGGTAGAAGTTCTCTTCTAAAACTTCAGAATTAATATTCAGCATCCTCAGTTTTCCCAACAGAATACCAAAAGGCTCCTAAGGATTTGGGCCTAATTTCCATGTGTTGTTAATTAAAAGGGTTATCAATTGTCTACTTGCTATAAGCCTATGACTGTTTTCAAGTCCACCAATTTACCCATACCCTCTTCAGATGTATAACTCAGATAGCATTTTTATTATTATTATAAAAATAATGATTATACAACATAGTTCTTCTAAACATACTGCAACTTGTTTGAAACTGATTGCCAATATTAAAGGATTAGAACTTGGTCCGGCAGACAGATCACAATTCAATGAGACCTAGGAAGATGTCACTTCAAAAAAGAAATAAGCTGAAATAGAACTTAAATCAGAAAGGGAGAACATAACTGAATGACCCTGAACATCAGGTCAAGGTAAAGGAAACAAATAAATAAATAAAAAACAAATAAACAAAATACAAAAAGCAATACAATGCTCTTCAGTCTTAACCCTAATAACTTAAAACAGAAAAAATGACTAAGCGCCATATGGCTAAGCCATTGACCTTGAAAGACCCCCAAACAGACACACAAGTTTATTTTTCCTTCTTTTTCTAATTATCCAGAACATATACACATTATTCCCATTGAAAATAAATTTCAATAAAAGTAAAGAAAAAACTCTATAACATCTACGAAGATTTCTAAAATCCTATTTTTTTAATTTTATTTACATTAAAAGAAACAAATAGAATGCAGATTTTGAAGGACATAGTAACAACAAGAATATGTAAGAGAAGGCACCCAAAAATAGACCAACAAATCAACTGTGCTAACTACTAACTACTAATTACTTAACAAATGCAAACAATTCCCTCACGAAAAACTACCACATTATAATATTCATGCCTTTAGTTCTTGGTCCAAATTGGCAAAAAATTCTAAATTCAATTGGTATGCATTAATCTACAAACACCTAAACAAACAAAAGTCCTCCATTTTTCTGCACCTAGGAACAAATCCTATGAATTCAATTCGCATAATTTCACCACGAACACAACCCTAGCAGTTACAATTTTCATGTGATGACAGTTAAACAAACTAAATCCACAAAAAAAAAAAAAATTGCATCACCTGTCTTCGGGTCCATAACCGCCGCGGGGACTGCCCCTCCTAGACCGCTTGTAAGGCGGAGGCGAACGCCGCGGGGAGTAGCGCCGGTCGCGATGGGAAGGGCTCGGGCTGCGGCGGCGCTTGAAGTCCCTGTCACGGTCTCTCTGCGGCGGAGGCAGTTGCGGCGGCGACGACATGTTCCTGTCGTAGTAATCGCCTCCGCCGCGGCGGTTCGGATGGCGATCGAAATCCCTATCGTCCCTCCTGTCCCTCCTCCGCGATGCGGAATGCGGCGGGGGCTGCGACGGCGGTGGAGGAGGAGGCGGAGGGAGATCGTCATCGGCGGCGGAGGCGGCAGCGGGAGTCGGCGCCTGCGGAGGAGCGGAAGAGGTGGGGGATTTGTCGAGAGAATCAAGGGGCATGTTCATAACCTCTGCCATGGAGAAAATATAAAAAAAGCCCTAGAGTTTGAAAACCCTAATACAGACAGAGAGAGAGAGAGAAGGAGAAGAAGTAAAGTGTTTGTTGTGGAAGTGGTATTCTTGTTTCTTTCTATTGTGTTCTCTGCGTTTCGTTGAGAAGAGATTCAGAGTGGGATTGAATTTTCATCTTTCACGGCTATTGGGATATCTGATTGATGACAGTTCCAGGGTAGGAAATATTAACAATTGGAGAAGAGTACCAATGCCCATGTGGGATTTCAGAATTCTTTTTGTTTTGGTGCATAATCGGGGCCTAGGCCCAAGTAAAAAACAATAAAAAAAAAATGAAGGGCTTTAAGGACTACGAAGTAATTACGCTTGGTTTCGAAGCCACGTCCATAAGCCAAAAAATACTTGCATAAATTATATGCAAGTTAATTATGTGTAAAATTTAGATAATTTTAAAAAAATTATAATAAGACTAGGATATTATCGAGATCTGATAAATACACATACCTAATCCCAAATATTCCTCACATAGACTTGGAGAAATATATTGGTTGACTCATATTCTATGCCATTTGTTAAGTGCATAAGGTTATAGTTTTCCTTCTTTCTGCTGCATCTCCCTCCTTTCTCCTTCACACTTGGCTACTTCTTCATTCTTCGCACGCACAGTTTGTCTCTTTCCTCCCTCGTTGGCATTCTGCGTTCATGTAAGCTCAAACAATGACAGATATTGACTTTTCCATGTCACTATAGAGTTATATGACTTTGGGTTTTAGGGAAAATGATAGAGAGAGAGGGACAACAATGGACAGTAATTGAGGCTGAACCTATATCATGATATGTCTATTTACCATCTATTAAGATAACATCTCTTAATGTACCAAAATAATAATAATAATAATATCTCTTGAAATTTGTCAACTACATTACCAAATTTACCATAGATATGTCATCTTTGAATAGAATTGTAAAATGTTGAAACGTTTGTAGTTCAATAGTTGGGATGCAAATTCACATGAGGAACAAAAGTACGGTAAAATTATATGGTCATCTTGTTGCTGTCTTCAATTCTCAAGTTTTTAGTTAATCCATTTTTTTGCGGTTGTTGTTTATTTAGGATAGGAAGATGTCCTAATATTTATGGAATTTGTGCATTTTGAATTGTCCTACCTTTATTTCAAAGTAACCATTCATCAAAAAGAAAAGATATACACCTTGACATGACAGAAAAGTGCATGCAATCAATACAGGTCCTCTCATTAGTTTTTATATAATCTAATGCGTGTATATATATTTTTTCAAATAGTTTTACATATTAAATTGTGCAATAACACTATTGTTTTGCTTTGCCAATAGATTTGAATATGTGAAATATACTTTGTTAGTAGCTTATATGAAATTTTTTGGTCATTTGCATATAGATTGAATATTATAATGACAAAAGAGAAGAGATGAAGTCTCCCAAAAACATATAAGAGGATTGCAAATTTTTAAATAAGTTATGTTATTTAAGTAATTTCATAAGGTAATGGTTGTAGAAACATACTATAACAACTTTGAGTGGTAAACTTGTGTTATCATATGTGCTGCTTCTATTGAATTGGAATATTATAAGAGAAACAATGGGCGGTTTGAAAACATAAAAGAAGTAATGATGTGAACTTATAAAGAAATAAGGCATAGTGAAATAGATTCATAACAATATTTATGAATTTTCAGTAAAAATAAGGCAGCGTTAAGTGAATGGAATAAGATGACAACTAAGGAGAAGAGAGGATATAGTTATAAAGCAGACAAAGAGAGAGATGTGTATAAAAAATAACATCCTACATAAGAGTCAAATGTACGTATGATTTTAACTTGCCATTTGACATAGAATTGATCCCCTTTTTAGTTATAAAGTCACAATTTTTATTATGTATATATTTTGGTAATAGGTACCCTTCCTTTCAAGGTGCTCCTCCTTATCGTTCAAGAAAGATGTAGACGAATTTGCGGATGAGCAACTTGTAATTGTAAAAGAAATGAGTCTTTGATCCTTACTACATATAGATAAACTCAACTTGTGTAGGGAGGTATGCTTGGAAGTAGTGAAGGGGTTTGATGTTACAAGTGGAACTCTTTCTGTAAAGGTTTCACGTGTTTATAAGTTTGAAATATGTAAGATTAGTCATGAGTATTCCATCACGTGGTTGAGTTATACCAATTTCTTTAACTAATGAGGAGCTCCGTGAATTAGAAGAGTTTAGAGGAATGAGCCTTAAAGATTTGAAGAATATCATACTGCAAAAGAAGTGTGATAGAACTTTCAAGAGGGCTTTTTTGCTTTACACAATTGGGATACTATTATGTTTAACATCAAGTACTTATATGAGCTCGAAGTTATTAGGCACATGAGTTAACATCAAGGTTATGAAAATCAAACTAGTCATTGAACTGGTAAAGGGACTGATTCACGGTTTAATGGTTCAACCGTAGTTGAACCATGGTCGAACTAGAATACGATTTATATATATATATATGTATATATATTAAAAATTACAATGTTATTTTTCTTTATCAATATCATTAATTTTTATAAACATAAATTGTGAATTTTTTTATATTTTAAGTGACTTTTATATTTATTCAAAATTATAACATTATTCTATTAATATGACGTATGTAAGAAAATTAAAATTAAAAAATTTTAAATAACTATGTAAACATATTAAAATTAATTTAAATAATAAATATTAAATATTAGTGACAAAATATAAATGATGAAGTAATTGAAAACATAATATAACATGATATATAATGTAATACTAACAATAAGGAGCATTTGTGGCCTAGTGGAAAATGCATGCTTTCAGAGTCAGGTTCGAGACTCAACTTCTACCTTTGGTGGGTTTTATCAGTTAATATTAATTGATCGATCCAACCAATGTAACCATGACCGGTTCGCACGATTCGCTGATTCGAGGTCGGTTCACCGATTCTGAAGCCAGTTTTCAATTATTTGGTTACAGGGTCGGTTACAGGGGCCTGACCGGACTGGCCTATACCTTGGTTCATCGTTAAACCGGTCTGACCGGCCAGGGTTTGATTTTCAAAACACTGGTTAACATCGATGAGTCTTTTGAATACAATTAGTCTAGTTTTGTGTTTGATTGGCTTGTGAAAGAAGTTTAGTAGTTTAAATTAAGTAGTAACAAAAGAAATGAATGTGAAGATAAGAAAAGCCTTGGAGTGTTTATGTTAGTAATTTACAGGTATTTGGTTTATTATTATAATGAAGTGTTTATGTTCACCATAATGTATTTCAACCAGGTCACTCCATATTTATAGCACCACAATTAAATGATTAGGAAGAGGCATTTTCTAAGGCATGGAGGTTCTATAATGGTCAGAAGAGAAATGATTAAAATGAAGACATTAGAACAATGCAGTTGCTATTCTCTAATGCATGGACAATGATAAACCAGGGGATCACAACTTTTTGCTTTGATTGATTTTCCCTAACCTATTTCAATCAAATTCGCATAATTATGCTTTATATGACTACAACTATAACCACAAATAGGTTTATAGTGTGACACATGTAGTTAAATTATGTCCAGTATTACTTAAAAATAAATGAATTATGTCATTTTGTCTCTATGCCCTATAATGACATGCATGCCCTTCCTATAAAGCCTTTATGCTCCAATCTCTATAAAATGTGGTTGTTTACTTTCAAATGTTGTGCATATCCAACGTATTTTAGCCTCCTCAAGCACTCTCCTTTAAAGATGGGTAATTTTTAATTCCTTACCCTAGCTCCTCACTTAGGGACAACATACTCTCCTTCCATGATGTTTGAGTGTATGGTCGAGTTTAGGTGAAAAAGAGACATTTTAGTATTGTCTTTGCCCACGACAATGTTTCTCGACTCACAACTTAAACACTCTTGCTAGAGAGTAGGAATACAGGGTGGAAGAGGCTTATAGGCTCAAAGAAGAGCTTCGTATGAGAGAATTGAAAGTTCCCAGGCAATACTCTCTTAATATAGTGAGAGATACTAATGAGTCTTTGGGAAGATGTTGATATGATACGAGAAAAGAATAATTAGATGCATATTAGAATAAATAAGCATAAAGTTATTGAGGAAGTATGCAACAGTATGCACGATCTAGGCATATTTTGTTGGAATGAGAATTAGATGAATGAGAGTGTATGCCTAAGTATACTACAAATGCATAACTATATGATAAGGATGTCTAACCCCATGCAAGGTTTTTGAATGCGGTATGAAGGAACTTGTTTAGATTAGTTGCTATGTTCAGTACATATGTGCTTCTTTGACTATGTCTATACCCTATGCATGACCATGACCTTCATTCAAGATAAGCACCTATCAAAATACATTGATGCTCGGTTAAAATGTCCTCTAAACTTGTACTGTAATTTAATAACTATGTTCCATTGATATATGTCATGCATGTAGTGTGTAATGTAGTATATTTTTGGTTAACATGCTATTAATCTTAACAAGAGGTTGTTGAGACTCGTTAAATAATAAAAATTACCGGTTCACAAACTAATTTGTAGTATAGAGAATGAACCGAATCGTCTCTCTAGGATCCAAAAAGAACAAAGATTTAATCAAATCAAGATAATTAAAAGGGGAGTTTTGATGATTTGAAAAAAAAATATACCGGTTGAATTAAAGAAATGCAATTAACAAATTAATCAATCCAAGAAAATTTTACCGATCTTGAATTTAATTCATCATTGATCACAAGGAATCCACTTAATTGCTAACCATGTTCTTGGCCTTAGATCATATCAAGACGCCTCAACATGATCCAAGAATCCTCTACTAGATAAGCATCTAGGATTTAATTAACCAATGTTAGATAAAGTAAACATCATCTAAACATAGATTAACTTAAGATCGAGGATTTAACCAAGATAAACAATCCATCAAAAAGCTTTAATATATTGTTTAGTCTTTGTGAGCCTCTTTGAATACATGATAATAAAACTATTATCACATCAACATCTAAATCAACTTAAGCAATTTAATCTAGATAAAAATCAAAAGAGGAAGAAGAGAAACTTGAATAACAATTAAGCAATATGAACAAGCGAAACAAGATCTCCAAATTAAACATCAAGATGGCTAATCCCTTGGATTAATTATAAGAGCCTAGCCTTCCATGGATGAGAAGGAAGAACTCATAAAATAAAGAACAAAAACGAAATTGTAAAGAGAATGGAGAAGAAGAGAAAGAAAACTCTCACAAATACTCAAACTTTCTTCAAACTTACTTAAAATTGAATCATGTATAATACAAAGAGATTGACTATTTATATTAATCCTAGAAGCCAATTTGTAATTGAAAATAATCTGAATGCAAGCTGTAAAAACATGAAAATATTCAAATATGGAAGCTTGATGCATGGTAGGTGGGTTGGTGCATGGTAGGTGGGTTGGTGTAAGGTTGGTGGCTTTTAGTCAGCAACTCTTATCCGACTTCTAGCTTGATTTTCATGACCTAGACGGTGCATTTTGGCTTGGAGGTCTCATGAAAGTTGTAGCCAGTTGTCTCCTTGAAATTTTGACGTTAGAATCATGTCATTTGGACTTTTAGAACTCCAGATATGCCAACAACATTGCACCTACCTCAAGTTAGATTGGCAGAACATGTTTCCAAATTCAAACCAACTTGTAGCTTCATAATCATGCCTAAAATGACATTTATTGACTAAATGATCTTCAGTGAAGTTGGATATATGGGTCTTATCTTCCCAATGGCCAAGTTTCAACCCAAGAGGAGGCCTATAGCCTACTATATAGTCCAATATGTGCACACTGCCCAGATTTCTGTGACAACAAACCCACTCTGCATTACAGGGATATTTTGGACCTTTACAAGTCCGATTCAGCTCTTGAGTTCTTCATAAAACTTGTAGAGCCTTGTCTTAGCTTTCCAAAGATACCAAGATCACCTCAAATGGATCATCGAGTCCCAAGTTATGTCCTGACCAAGGAGGAAATGTCAAAATGCATCAAAATCCAAGAATTATTCATAATTTGTATTAAAGCCCAATGAGGCCCAACAATATTAAACTCATCTAAAATACTAATATTAGGCACAATAAACATTTAATAAAGCCTAGTACAAAGCTAACATAAGTGTCTCAAATTGATTGATTAAATTTCCCATTGTAATTTCTACCTATGTCCTTCATTATATCTCATGATGTATAAGACATCACTGTGGGTCATGCTTTAAAGCTATCTTAATGCTTTAGTACGGTCATATATCTATACATCATTAAAGAGAATTATAGTATATTTACTTCTCATGACCAAAGTCTTAATAATTCACAAAATACCATCAATGTATATACATAAAAAAACTATAAGCCTGTCAAGTATATACTAATGTAATATAAGCTTTACAATGATCTTGTCAAGATAAAAGAAAGTGATTAAGTATGTCAGCACAACAGTTTGACTCTCCACACACTTGTCATTGTATTGATATACATCGACCTACTTCTTCCTTTGTCTTAATACGGTGGTCAAATGAGATTGAATAGTAGCTACATAAACAGGCTTTCTAGGCTTAGTTTTCCTTCTCTGTATACATGTTTGACAATAATTCATCTTTGTGTAAATCTCTTTCAAGTCCAATGGCCAAATCATATGCATCTATTAACATAAAAAGAGAAGTTAGTGCTTAATAGATTTTGTCAATCATATATTGTAAACACCAAATTTTGTCCAAGTCATTTTTTTTGTAAGTTTAAAAAATTTTCTAGCATTAAAATTGTTAATTTTTCTTTACAAACAAACAAAGGAGAAAAATAAATAAAAATAAATTCCTCAACTCATTGTCTATTTACGTGACCCAAGCCCACTCTTAATGCAACCCATTAGCCCAATTAAAAAAGAGAAAATGATAAAAGGTTCAAGTTGGAAAAAGCTCATAGTCTCACTTTAATGCACTCTTATAAATTCCTAGAGGCAAGACACAAAAAGAGGCCACATAAAGAAAAAAGAGTGAGCAGCCACACAAACAAGAATGCATAAGAAAAAAAAAATAGAATGAGCAACAAAAAGAAATGAAAAAGAAGAGGAGGCAGCCACAAAAAAAGGAACACACAAAAACAGAGAGAAAAAAATAGTGATGAAGGTCACAACAAGACAAAAACAGAGAATAAGCTAAGTAGAGAACCTAAGATCTTAAAGAGAAGAAGCGTGAAGACTATTCAAACAAGAGAAAAAGGCTCAGGCAAAGTCTCTTTCCACTTTCTCTTGATTTATGATTAGATTTGGTAAGTATATTTCCTCACTACCCATGGAATTTATAAGATAAATATATGATTGGGTTGAACTATTGAAAATTGTTGTACATAATATGTTGCAAAGTGGATGTGTGCTCTTGTAGAATCCATATACCACACAAATCTCCATCAGTCCCTATTTCCCAATCTTGAAATCACTGTGCAATCACTTACTGTCATGCATAAACAACATTGACTCAAGAATCCTATGTTGAACAATCGTTACTACTGTCCCATTCTCTCTTATGTGAAGATTTATTGCAATAATAAGTATATGAGACCCCAACTTCATGGCCTACTTTTTGACTAGTTGTATAGGTATATATGTCCAAGGTATCATGGTTTTCCTCTTTTGTTTCTCGTTAAGGGAATTTGGTTTCAATCTTTTGAAATAGTGCTTTGTGATGTTTCTCGTAAATAATGCCAAGAGTGTCACATAAGCTTGTCAACATGATGGGTTGCTATTCTATATTTGGGTTCTTTCTTTGGTATTATATGGAGATACAATGATAAAAAATAAATGTATAATAATGGTTAAAGAAAATGACAAATAACAATGATTGCTTTGAATATTTGGGAACTTTATGCTTGGTCTTGATTTTAGTTTAAGAAAAAGATGAACATGATAATGGTAATAGCCTTTTGCTTCTATTATGCTTAATACATATTTACATTTTGTGTCATACTATTATGCTATTTTCATTTGGCTTAGTAAATCATTGATTCAATCTCTTGATGTAACCTATTTATAAATCAAATCTTGAAAATCAATAAATAGCAAATAATAAATAAGAATAATTTGTTGCTTAATTTGTCATTTTATTTAGGTATTCATGGGATCATTAAATGTGCTCATTAGTCTGGTTTAGTTAAGAAATTTAAATTATTGCTCTTAATGTCTTTGTAATAAATGCTCTAACTTTGTCTTGTCAATTATTTTAATTAATATTCTAATAAATAAAGGTTGATCAATAAAATTTAAATAATCATTCTAAATACCAAAAATATTTAAATAATCATTTTGTTTAGTGGTCCTTGTGGAGTCAAGTACTTCATGACCAACTTTGCAATTGTTTTATGGCCTAATGCCATGTCAAATTTCACTTAGAACTTGCTAAAGATAAAAATAAGAAAAAATTTTTAAATCAATTATAATAATCTATCCATGCAATATTCAATTATTGATTGTGTGACTTTGTGCAATCTTCAGTGTCATTTAAATCTATAAGGGTTTATTATACGACCTAGTGTCGTCTTGGATCCTATGCAAAATGGATAAAATTTTCCTTGCAATGGGTAACGAGATTGATCGTATGACTTTGTGTCATCTTTAGTGTTTTCAAATTCATATGGATTTATTTTATGGCCTTGTGCCATCTTAAATTCTATGCAAAAGTGGATCATTTTCTTTTAACAATCCAAATAGCAAATTAATATTTTTCTTAATAATTTTTTTAATTAAAATAAACCAACACAACTATTTTTTTTATTCTCATTAGGACACTCAATTATCTTTGAGGTAAAAGTCCCATTCTTCCTTGGATGCGGTGTTCTACATATCATACCATCCATCAACAAATCATCAATTGACCTTAAAACATCATGCATGTACTTCATAATTTTCATAAATGCATCTTTCAATAGCTACATCAAATAGATCATGAAGTGAATATACTTATAATGCATTAGAATTAACAAAATTATATAGTATATAGAGCATAAAAAATATCACACCGGATGCTGGAAGAAATCCTTATATGGATTTTTTTTCCAGCTCCACTAATTGAATGCAAAACACCATTCATAGCAAACCCTATAAATTGATATTGTGGTTCCTAAGAAAATTCAATAACTATACATTCTCCCAATAAATCATGACCCTGATTACTTCCTTTTATACTTTCAACCATTTTTGAATTCTTTCGTTATTCTAATGCTTGATTAAATTGTCAGTATCATTCACAAGTGACACTCCAAGAAGGAATGATAAAAAGAAGAAATTCTAAAAGAGATTAAGCAAGCTAAATGTATTAAAAGGTAATTACAAACAAATATGCGTTAATATAACATGGGACTTGGAGCAATGTTAACTATTAGAAAGTAAAAGCAACCTCCAAGGTTTTTCTTATCTTTATCTTCTTAACTTTCGCTACTACCTAATTTAAATTGCTTAACTTTTTTCACAAGCTAATCAAACACAAAACTAGACCAATTGTTTTTAAGAGATTCATCAATGTTAACTATTGCACCTAATAACTTCAAGCTCATATAGGTACTTGAGGTTAGACATAATAGTGTCCCAAGTGTGTAAAGAAAAAAAGCCCTCTTGAAAAATCTATCACACTTCTTTTGTAGTATGATATTCTCCAAATCTTTAAGTCTTCTTTCTCTAAACTCTTATAATTCACGAAGCCAGGGGCAAAGGGAAGGGGGCAAGCATATGCCATGGCTCCCCTCCAAGTTTGAATTTTTTTGAAATTTTCTTTATATGTAGTTATAGATCTTCCTTAATTTTCTTTTTCTTTTTATCATTTCATGTTATATATGTCTTATATTGGCCCCCTTCAATCTTGGCCCCTTTCACTCATAGTTTTTGGCTCTGCCCCTGCATGAAGCTCCTCATTAGTTAAAGAAGTTGGTACAACTCTACCACTTGATGGAATACTTATAACTAATCTTATATCTTTTAAACTTATAGACACATGTGAACCCTTTATAGAAAGAGTTCTACTTGCAACATCAAATCCCTTCACTATTTCCAACCATATTTCCCTATATAAGTTAAGTTTATCTATATATAGTAAGGATCCAAAAAGCATCTCCTTTACAATCGCAGTTTGCACATCAGCAAGTTTGTCCATAACTTTCTTGAACGATGTCGCAATCGTCTCAAAAGACACCAACGACGTGAGGAGGTAACTAAAATTTTAAAATTAGTTGAAAGTCGCCACCAACTGATTTTTCCATTAAAAATGGAATTGTACGATTAGACACCTAATGGTTTGCGTTTTAGTGTTTAGGTTTGGGGGTTGATTACAGGTAGGGAAGGTATTAGCACCCTACACCATCTGTTCCATGAATGGTTACCTATATAATCTAGTGTTATCTTGCTAAAGTAGTTAAATTGGTCCTTTATTATTTTAAACAAAAAATGTATTTTATTTTTATTTTTAAATGTCTCATTATGTCTGACATAATATCAAAAGATGATAAATGACTAAGACAGGGAATGAGTGGCTAAATAGCCATTGTTGTATGAAACAAATGTAAGTCTACAACATATTACGTGGATGGTGGTAAATTAAAAAATTATATTTTTAAGAAAATATTTCTAAATGGAATATGAGATTTTTAAATGATTTATTATCAATCTCCATAATTTATGTATAATCATAATCAATCTCTCCATGAATGTTCAATCAGAATCAATTAGGATCAAATTACACAATCAAAATCAATCTATCATTTGCTCTCAATCACCATTAATGGGCCATTAATTATGATACTTGAATTCAAATTTGTTTCCCTTTATTTATTCTTTCTTATTAAATTTTAGGGAACTGGATTTATGGCTCAACAATGGATATCAAACAATAAAAGTCTCTATGAGCTATATTTTTTTATTTTTTAGAAAAGGCCCAAACAAAATTGTGTGTTGAGAAACGATAAGGAAGAAAACCTTGAAAGGAAGAGTACTTATTACCAAAATATGTACATAATAAAAAAATATGATTATATAACTAAAAAGGGTTCAACTATATGACGAATAGTAAATTCAAATCATACATACATTTGATTTTTATGTAGGATGTTATTTTTTATGCACATTTCTCTCTTCATATGCTTTTGTTGCTATATCGTCTCTTCTCCACAACTGTTATCTTGTTCCATTCATACATACAATTGAACTTGGTTTCATTGTGCCTTATTTCTTGACAAGCTCACATCATTACCTCTTCTATGTTTTTTAAACGTTATTGTGATAGATCCAACAATAAATATAAGGGTGTAGGAATTTGAAATTTTAAAAATACCTCAGTCAGAATAGATGTGCCCTGCAATTGCATGAAGCTGTATTCTCCATCATTTGCTTGGTTCCATTCACTGATACAACCCCTTGTTGTAGGAATTTGGAGGGTGAATATTTTGATAACTTAGCAAGATACAACCAATCATATTCAATCATGTACCATACTTCAAGCACAACCGAAGGTGTCACTAAAAAATTACAACGAAATGTGTCAGAAACACACTAAAGGGAGTAGAACAGATTGCACGAAGGGACAATAATGACTGATTGGATCAAAGCTCAAAATGCTAATGCAGGTAAATATATAATTATAAGGTAATTTCTTTGATAAGTAGTCAATAATTAAGACATCATCACAATCAAGTTTTACCAAAACTGCATATCAATGTTATTAACTTATGAGCATATTAGCTTTTAAATGACTATGAGTAGAGCACCATAGGGAAGTCGTAAACCTAGTCCTATCTCAAAAGTAAACTAAGGTGAATGCAAAAATCTTAAAGTTATGCGAATTCAGTTCCAATCAAATACATTAGAAAAATTCAAAAAGATGCATATTGCCAAAAGTTTTAGCCTCTTTCTTCTTCTTTAAACCAAAACTTTCAAAGTGAATAATGAGAAATTGTTACAAAACACCTAATTTTCATTAAACATGATCTCATTTACAATGCTTTAAATGGGAAATTGATGATACCTTGATCTATCATGATTGCAGCATAAGCTAGACCTACTTTAAATTATTCATGAAATACATTTTTGCTGGAAATGCTTAGTTACAATACTTTATCAGTTGAAATGCGCCAAACACATTACAATACTATGACTTATCATAAATTTAGAACAACCAAAACACACATTCAAATATATCCCCCATGAAATGCATTAACAATCTGACTTTATAAACCTACACAGAGTTTAAGTCTCCAATGCGACAGTCTCATTTGTGCATTAGTAACCAACATTTGTTAAACAATAGCAAGCTAACCAAGCAAAACTAACAAATAAACTCAAAGAATAACATTTCACTAAGACTAAAGTAAAGCTAAATTTTAAAAACCACTTAAGAAAAATAGTCACCATAGTAAAGCTGAAGTAAAATTCTGTTTACTAAGTATGGGAACACTTATCGTAGCATGAACTCCATCTCCTAAGAGAAAAGAATAATTTATGTCACATTTAAGAGGAGATGATGATGATGTTGATGATGAGGTTGAAGGTTTTGTTAGTAAAGAAATGAATTTAAGGCAAGCTACACAAAAAAACATAGTATCACAACGACAATGAGAAGACAGACAAAGATTTAGATAACATACTAGAAGATTGGATTCTATACATGAAGGTGGATGCAACTCTAATGTAGGTGGTAGTAGTGGAGCTTCTCATCAACATTAACCAAGTGATCTTGGATGCAGGATGAGGTCTGTAGATGTTGATCTGGCTAAAAGTATAAGTATGAAGCAGACCAACATAAGTGGAGGAATGCTAAAAACACTAAGAAAAAAAGTTAGGGGAAGTGGTTTATAAATTGATAATATATGAGTGTCTTCCTATGAACTTCAATTCTCCATGGTTACACAATTTGCAGTAAGGGAACAATGTTATTAAAATCTAGGGGAAATTACATTAACCTCCCCTAAGGTTAGCGGTAATTACACCTGACACCCTTCTTGTTTCAGACATAACACCAACATCCCTTATTTGAAACGTTGTTAGATTCTGTTTAACTTAAGTGCACAAAGACTTCTTTACCCACACGAAATTAAAAACCCTAACCCTCATCTCTAATCTCAATTCTCCCTTTCTCTTTCCCCAACGATTACCCAACCTACCTTTGCTTTGGATGACTCTTTCCAGATTTTAGGTATTGCTCGATTTGGGAAAAAATGGGAATCCCATCAACAGGAGAGCTTTTCATCTTCTCCAAAATATCGAACACTGCAATTTCTTTTTTCCAGTTCCTCTGTCTTTTTTTGTTTAAAAACTTTTCCACAGCAGGTTGTTGTGAAGACAGTAAGCTTTTGAGGCTAATGGGTTGGAGTTTTTCTTTTGCTTAATGCCATTAATTTTTCAAAGTTATAGAGAAAGGGGGAAAACATTAAACTTCTTCTATCTTCAAACTTGAAGCTTTTGTTTTTTTCCTTCTCTCTCTCTCTCCATGACATGGCTGTGCAGATTGGGCTTGTGGAGTTAGAGCTCCAAAGGCTTAAGAAGAAAAGTTTAGAAGCCAATGGATCATTTTGTAGGCCACCAATGGCCATGTCCGCCGCCCATATTCACTAGCCAAAGATCTTGCCAAACCTTATCTCATACAAAAACCATGTCAGAACGATGCTGGAGTTGCTGTTGAAGGTATCCACTGGACCCTCTGTTTCCTCCCCCTCTTACCAGAAAGCTCTATTTCTTTCCTCCCTTCATGTGTTCTATTTCATATTTATGTAATGGGCAAAAATGTCATTTCTGAGTAGGGATGAAGTCATATTAACCATTAAAAGTCACATGACACGCACTTGCTCAAAGTTCCGTTTCATTTCTAACGTTCTGTCATCTACAAGGGGCTAACTGTAATAAACATGTATAAATTAAGGGAGGCCGATGTAATTTTTTAAACAAGAGGACACTACAACAGAAATGGCTTTTAAATTCGGCTGTCAAAACACTTTCAATTCGGTTTCCACAACGGATTATGTCCGGGGGTAGTCTTTTGTGCTAACTTTTAAATTCACGTAAAGAAACTGAATTGAAAAACAATTTTCCAATTCGGTTATATAGTATCGAATCAAGAAGCACGTGATTTTAAATCCGGTTAAGCACCGGATTGAAAACTTGACATTAAATTCGATTGTATGCAACCAAATTGGAAAACTACGAAAGTCTATAAATCCAGTTAAACATCGGATTGATAACTTGACATTCAATTCGGTTATGCACAACCCAATTAGTAAACCATGTATTTATTTAATTTAAATTCTGGTAACAATCGAATTGCAAAGTGTATAACATATCCCTTTGACAGGGAAAGTCTAGAAACCATTACAGAATTTCAGATTTACAATTTCCATAACCAAAAACTGTACAATATTTTATTTAAAGATAAATTTGTCTTGTGATAGTTGTTTTGTCTTTTTGTAACTCTTCAAAGATCTTTTAAAAAACCAAATGAAATATCAAAGATCTGTTTAACATTTAAAAACAAGTTACACATGATGGAGGTTAGAATAACTTACATTCCAACCACCATCTTTATGTCCTCTCGAATAGGTTTTCCTACAGGGTCCATCCAAAACACAATGGTCTTGGACATCTTAATCACAACCAACATTCATTGTCAATGTTTAATGATAGTCTAATGAGAATGTCAAAACTAAGCATTACCCATGATAACATGAAGTGAAAGTCAACAATGATGATATCTATTACAAATCTTATATAACAAGCATGCAAGGTCTTCGCTTTATCCACATTGAGTCATTACATGTTATTAGCATTTAGATTCTTATCCCACTGAGGTTAACATGGCAACACAAAAGACAACATCAATCAAATTCAAGCCTACATGAAGTTAGAATTTTGTAAGATGTGTGTAAACTAGTTGACAAACAAAATAGAAAGTTAGAATAAGATGTACTCAAAGCACACCAAGAAATTAACATGAGTTGTAGCTTAATTGGTACCAAATCCCTTAGGAAATTAAATCATAGCAAGGTGACTTTGCATGTATTCTAGCCTACTGTCCCTTGCCACATAACACGTCTTAGACCTTCTTTTAAACCAAATAAAGCTAAAGTAACAAAGGTACACAGAAACACTAATTGAAGACCCCAATCAGAACAATGGACTAAAATCACACCAATATTCAAGGTTGTTATTGTTTGATGAACGTTTAGTTTCCTATGCACTATTTGAGATAAACGTTGGTTCAGAAACACCCATATAACCTGTCAAAAGACACTGCAGCTTAGTAAACCCTTGTTTCCCTAGACGTTAGGGCAAAAACTTTATAAGAACTGTAAAATGGAGTAAAAATGATTACCCTTGTTTAGTGTACGACAATGATGAAGATGGAGTAACTTCTTGCTTACAGAAAACGTTAATGGTTGCATTTTTTGTGTAGGATCAGAATGTCTTCTTTGATACGCAAAGACCAGAGAGAAAGCGAGGGAAAGAAGTGTAAATGTTTTCAAACTTTGTTATTTTTTAAAAATATTCCAGACTACCTTATCAATTCGGTAAACATATAACCATATTGGAAATGACTTTCTAATCCAATTGATGTGGTAGCAGATTTGAATATATGTACTTCTCAATCTAGTACCTCATCAACCGGATTGGCAAGTATTTTTTTTAAAAAAATTTATTTATGTCTCACACTAAAATGACTTTCCAATTTGGTTGATATGTTAGCGGATTTGAATATATACACTTCTCAATCCGGTACCTCATCAATCGGATTGGAAAGTCTTCTTTTAAAAAAATAATTTATGACTCACAGACTTCTCAATCCGGTTGATGTGTTAGCTATATGCACTTCTCAATCTGGTACCTCATCAACCGAATTGGAAAGTATTTTTTTAAAAAAATTTATTTATGACTCACACTAGAATGACTTTCCAATCTGGTTAATGTGTTAGCGGATTTGAATATATGCACTTCTCAATCCGGTACTTCGTCAACTGGATTGGAAAGTCTTTTTTTAAAAAAAAAATTATGACTCACAGACTTTCCAATCTGGTTGATGTGTTAGCGGATTTGAATATATGCACTTCTCAATCCGATACCTCATCAACTGGATTGGAAAGTCTTTTTTTAAAAATTTTTTTTATGACTCACACTAAAATGACTTTCCAATTCGATTGATGTGTTAGCGGATTTGAATATATGCACTTCTCAATCTGGTACCTCATCACCAGGATTGGAAAGTCTTTTTCAAAAATATATAAATTTTTATAACTCACACTAGAATGACTTTCTAATCCGGTTAATGTGTTAGCGGATTTGAATATATGCATTTTGAATCCGGTGATATTAAAATGAATTTAAATGGCTTATATATGAATCTGGTTACTTGACATCCCGGATTCGAAAATAACTTTAAATCCGGTAATAATAAAACGAATTTAAATGTCTTATATATGAATTCGGTTACTTGACATACCGGATTCGAAAACAACTTTTGAATTCGGTGATATTAAAACGAATTTAAATGGCTTATATATGAATTCGGTTACTTGACATTCCAGATTCGAAAATAACTTTTCAATCCAGTAATTATTTAACCGAATTAAATCTTGCGAATTTAAAAGTCATTTCTGTTGTAGTGGGAGTGTCGGGTGTAATTCCCACTTATCTCAAAGGAGGTCAATGTAATTTCCCCTAAAATCTATTGATGCTTTTAATGTTCCTAGTAGAAACACTAACTATTACTTTAAGCTGCTTGATAAAGTCATAGAATAAGAACATATTGTCCAAGTGGTCACTAATAATGAGAAGGCACTAAAAAAAAGATCGCATCTTTATTGGTCTGCATGTGTAGCTCATTACTTGGAAGATATTAGAAAAAAAATCTAATGTCCAAAAAATACTAGATGAAGAAAAGAAAGTGACATTGTTTGTCTACAATCACATTTGGACAGTAAAGCTCATGAAGAAGCATATAGGCAGTAGGGAAATTATTCGTCTAGCAATCACCCATTTCGCAACACAATTTTTGCAGGTTAAACCAATTGCGAAACAAAAAAAGCTTTGAGAAATATATTCTATTTTGAGGAATTTAATAAATCTAACCGGCGAAAGGAGAAATTAGGACCTGCATATGAAGCTGAAAATATTGTTTTGAGTAAAGAATTTTGGAGTAAGACCAATAATATAATAAAAGTATTAGCTAATTGTCAAAGTTTTGAAATTAGTGGACGGTTATAAAAACCAACAATGAGCTTTGTTTATGAAGCTATTGATAGAGCTAAGCAAGCCATTGAATTTTTTTTTCGTTACCACACTCAATATAACAAAATCATTGATAAAAATGGTTATTCATGCATTCTGATTTACATGCTACAGATACATCAATGTATTCAATTCAATATTATTTGAAATGCTTTTATTGAAATTTCGGTTATTAATAAATTAATTTATTTATAAGGTTTTTTCTTCAACTCTCAATTTCAATTTCCAGTTGAACATGGGGGTGCTCGCAGTTTGGATTAGTTTGATTTTGTGGGGAAAATGTAACGCCCTCATTTTCTTGCAAGTAGTTAATAAATTTATTATGTGAATGGAGTGACGATTAAAAATAAAATAAATATGAAAAAAGTATCTTATCATTGACATGATGCTAGGGTTTTAGTTTGAACCAAAAATTTATACGGCGTCAGACTGCGTTTTGAACTTGTCAGTATGAGACTATATTGCTTAAAATAGGATTTTGAGAGAAAAAAAAATTGAAATAAATATATTTTTATTTATGAAAATATATTTTGGACTTTTGAAAATATTTTTGAGATTTTATGTGAAAAATAATATTTTTCGGATTAAAAATGGTAAAATTGGTACCCAAAATTAAAATTAGTGTATAGAAAAATCTCTATTTTTATATTTTAATGTTTAAAATTTTTGAAAATTATATAAAATATGTTAGAAAAGTCAACTGGTCACTTTTTTGAATTTATTTATTTTATATGTTAAACTTAATTTTGACCGCACATTAAAAGTAAAAATCTAAATTTTGACACATCTCTTTATTTTTAACTACACAATTTTACCTAACGATTTTTACTACAAAATTCATCACAATTTACTCCTACATATTCAGCCAAGACCAGACCAAGAGTGGACTCATTTTTACACTTAGCAAAAACAAAACAAAACTAGGAGAAGAAAAGAAAGAAAGAAAAGTTCAAGAAAAAGGTTTCTAAAACTCCATCTTCTTCCCTTGCTCCCTAGGTACTGCACTACTTCCTCCCTATTTTCCACTCTTCCATTTCATTTTTCTTTTTCCATTTGATTCATGGTTTCATTCTTTTGAAATTGGATTTTTGTATTTTTGCTTCTAAAAAAGTATTTTCAAGAAACTAAGATTTCTCTCAAGCTTAGGAGTTTCAAGAGGCAAGGGAAAATACCCTTAAACTTTAGATAGCTTAGGTAGAATTGGTTGCTTGATGGTTGTTGTTGAGTGGAAAAAACCTAGCTTAGGGTTTTTTTTCACATTTAAATTGGTGAAATGACTTTATGTTTCTATGTATATGTTCATTTTGTGATATGCTTGGAATTGAATCTATGATGACTTGGAATGGATGAATTTACAAGGTTGTTCATGAATATAAGATAGAGAGCTTATTGGAAATGTATATGGAATGGTTGAGTTTTAATTGAATTAATGAGATTTAAATTGATTTATGTTGGAATTGGATGATGAAATAAAACTTTTAGAATTTTTGGATGAGCCTAAATTGGCTAGGAAGGTTTCGGCTAGCTTAGATTAAATTAGGGATCAAGTTGATAAAATTTTTAAATTTATGGAATATGGTTAGAATTTTGTCTAAGTTTAAATCTTAGAATTTGATAGGAAATTAGTAAAAATTAAGGAAAATTAGATGAAAGAAAATTATGAGTATTTGGATTTTAACTTAAACATTTAGATAAATAGGTTGATAATGGAGTGGGAAGTATAATGAGAATTAAGTTCAATTTGTATAATAATGGTAATTTAAGGTTTAAAGTATAAGAAAACATGAACTTCAATGCAAATACTAAGTCATAACAAGAAATTAGAGAGGAAAATATATTTTTGGATAAGTTGGGGTTAATTTACACATATTGAATTCTTTAGGGACTATGTTGCAATTATTGAATAAATTGGGGTTAATTTATAAATATTGAATTCTTTAGGGATTATGTTGCACATATTGAAAGTTGTGATGAATTGAGAATTCGTATTGTGTTATTTTACATTACATTCATGGTCATAATCATGTGAAAAAGTATGAGTTATTGTGGAATTCATGCAGAGATAGATGTGTAGATTCTTATTGCGTAAAAAGCTATCACGCGGAGATAGAGATAGAGATGTCAATCCATAGCCTGCTTACAGGGATCCCCACGAGGACTGCCCCAATTAGGGCCCCGCGGCCAGGGTTTTTTTCCCTCGGGGAAGAGGTCGGGGACCATACCCCCCGCCCTGACTAAATTACCTATATACCCTTATTATATATATATATATACATTATATCATATATACTAATAAGATTTTTGTCTTTTCACATTTTTTATTAAAAAAAAATAAAAAATTAGAAATTTTGAAAGTATCCTAAATTGTGAAAGTGTCAAACCATGAGTTTCACTATAAATAAAGGAAACCTAGATTTGCTGATTTTGCTCTGTGCTGCTCCTCCCTCCAGCTCCTCCGTTTTGCCTTTGCGCCACCGGTGGCACTGCTAGCTCCACCACGTCTATCAGCTCTGCCAGCTTAGTCGTCGTGTACTGCACCAGTGCCGCTCTGCCAGCTCCGTGCCTCCGTCGTGTACTTTTCTTCTTCTTATCATGTTTCCCTCATTTTTTCTCTCTGCAACACTCATATGATATATGTTCAAGTTTTCTTTTGGTTTTTGGTTTTTCCATTTTTGCTTAGATCTGTTCAAGTTTGTTTTTGTAAGTATTTGATCTGTTTTGTAAGTTATATATCATATGGACTATAAAAGGTATCATGTTTGCTGCCTTAATCATGAACCACTAAACCTTACCTTTGAAGTTAAAATATTTGGCCGTGTATAATTTGTTTTTCAGTTTGTATAAGGTTTCTGTGTGTCTTAAATGGGATGCATTGGTTTTAGAAAGCCCTCTGCAAGGAGGACGGTGAAGAATCGTGTGACAAATCCTGGTTTACTAACTGCCCATGTTACTGCTGCAGGTGGTTTTGTTACTGGATTTGATGTTTGCCTTACTCATCTAAGATCTTCCTTATCGGTTTTATCATTTTTGAAAATTTTGTCAAACTTTCTTATATTCGCTTTCAAAATGATGCTGCCAAGAAGTTTGTTTTGTATTTCATATTTCAGTATTAGCTTTCTAGTGATGATAGGTAAAAGTGAGGTATACATGGGTGATTTAAAAAGTGATGATTAAAGCATGTACTTATGATGTTTTGACATGTTTAGCGTTCTCCTAGTGCAGCACACTGTAGCTGTGCTGAGCGTCTGGAATGTGTTTGCATTTCATGATTATGAATTTTTTATGAAATACAGGGACTTCAGATGTTTATGAATTATTTACAATTTTTTATGAATTTTTAGGGCCCTCGCGGGGATCCTCGAGGACGAGGACGGGGGAATAAAACTCGCCACAGTGAGGATCGGGGTGGGGACAAGGACGGGGAAAAATATAAGGAGTGGGGACGAGAAGCGGAGGAGTACTCCTCGCCCCCGCCTCGCCCCGTTGTCATCCCTAGATAGAGGTGTGAGTTAGCATAAGTGATGAGTAGAACTTGTATGGTAGAAATTCGTACAATCTTGAGATTATTCGGGCGTTGATAAATCTACATGTGGCCGGGGAAGATTGGAGCCTGTGTCGTGGTAGTCTACGCGGCGCATGAATGACTTGACTTACTACCTGCTTGTTCGCGATTAGTATAGAAATGCTTGAATTGTGATGCCAATTTGCATACTGGATATGAGCAATAATAAAGCATGCTCTGTCTATTCACTCAGTGTAACTCCATGGAGTAGAGTCAATGGCATATCAGAGTCACATGCATAACTCCATGACATTGCATATTTCTTTTTAAGTTTTCTATATATATCTTTGGTGTATGAGATACTTATGTGTTATTTCCTTCTAAATCTGTCATGCTATTTGGATAAAGTTTAAGTACGTCTCTTACGCTTTTTGCTTGTGTTTGTGATTTTCTTGTTATCTTTTATTCTTGATACGATTGTGAAGATGGCGAGACCAAATAGGCATAAGGGGATTGTAGTCTCTGTTTCCATGAGGATGGTGATGTTGCTTGGCAAGTCGACTATGCTTGCCAACAGGTTACCTATACTGGTGACATTACTGGATGTCATTATGATAGAAAGGGAGTACCCGAGTATAGAGTTACCGTAGGTTTGACCTTAGAGTTTAGTTTACCTATCCATCGTATGTGGACTACCCCGCCACTTGACCCTTTTGCAGATCAAATCGTCCCTTCCATTTCGAGAGGACTCGGAGTTTGTAGGGGACCTGCTTTGACTTCTCCTAGACATGGACCGAGATTCATCTACACTCATATCGTCCGCCGTGGAGGACTATGTCGCCGTCTTCTAAGAGGATCATTTGCTACCGACGTTCCTGAAGTAAACAAGTGAAACACAAGAAAGGGGTTGAATTGTGTTTCTTAACTTTTTTTTAGTAAAAACTTTTACACAAGAAGCAAAAAGCAATGGACGCAGAAAGCTTCTGAGTTCAATTGGACGCTAAAGCAAATTTGAGAAAAACAACTTTAAACGAAGTGAAAAAGTTCTAAGGTTTAAGTCAACTCTTTAGTTAGGAAAATAATGGCAATCCCCAGAAGTTAGTGAAAAGTAAAACACAAGAAGAAGAGAGAAAAGCTTACACTAGATGTTTATCCTGGTTCACTCCCACAAACCGAGAGCTACGTCCAGTCCCTTCAACCAGAAGGATTTTCTACTAATCTTGTACAAAGATTACAAGTATTGTCCACCTCTTCAGGTATACAAGTATTCTCAACCTCTTCAGGTTCTACAATTCAAGTATTCTTTTATACACAGTCTCTTCAGGCTTAAACACCAATGTGAATAAGAAAAAGGTATAGAAGTGCTTGAGTTTTTAACTCACTACAGATGAAAAGAATCTCAAGACTTAATCTCTTTTCAAGAGTTTGAATACAAAGAAGAATGAAAGCTTTAATCTTTTTTACTTTTGATTTTCTTAGAGAGTTTGTTACTTCTATCTTCTTCGAAGACAATTGTATTTATAGGTAAGAGCAATTTGAGCAGTCTTCAAAAGCTTATTCGTCCAACAGAAACATTTATTACCGTTTTGAGTGGTATTAAATGCCTAAGATGAAAACGTGTAGAGCTTCTTCTGAAAAGACACTTTGATTATCAGGAATATCCAAGAATATGATAGCTTACATCTGACTTGTCTGAGCGCGCAGAAAGTTCCTTATTCCCAGGTCTTTGTAGTTGTTAGCAATGTCAGCCAAGCGGCTCAGTTGACTTATTTTGAAGCGTGCGCTGTCAGAGTCCTTCTCAGCATTTAATGAAGAACAATTTCTTCACATTTGAATTTTGACATTGGACGAGTACTTTGAAACCTGAGCTTAGTAAGAAAAACAATGGACGATCCAATATAATAAAGTTTTGTGAAACAGTTTAAAAGGTATTGGACGCATACTTAGTTTCCTTTAGCTCAGAAGAAAATGGACGCACATAAGTAACTGTTTGTTAACATTTTGTTTTCTTTTAGAATTAGTTACAAAACAAGTTACGTGAGTCTTTTACATATTCAATCTAAATTAAACCTTTCGTTATCTTTAAAACTTTTATGGGGTAATAATTTTTTAGAAAGAATGGTTCCAAACTTAATTTCATAAGGTTCTTTGGTTCCAACTGTTCCTGGACCGTCAGTGAGGTCTTCTGCAGAGTTTGATCATTCTGAGGGATTAGATGACGAGTCTCGAGTTTATGATTTTTAGATAGGATGCCTGGTAGGATGGGAATCTTTTAGGACTGACATTATCTTTGTTTGAGCTCTGAATGAGAGTCATCTTTTAAGTACTCTAATATATACATCTATATTAATGTATATATATGTACATTTTGTTGCCAAAAATGTTTTCTTTTTTTATTATGAGTATTATTATTTTCGTACACTACATAACAATTTCCAAATATATATATATATATATATATATATATATATATAAAACTCACATTTTTCACACAAGTTAAATAACTTAATATATTTTTCTAACACCAATTTAATTAAAAAGGTGTTTAAAATAAAAGTCATAGAGTTTAATTAATGTAATACCAAGAGGTGTTGCAGAAAAGTCATCCGAACTAAACTAATCAATTTTTCTATATCGAGAAACAATCTTTTTTTTTTAAATTAGAGAATAGAATTGAACCGAACCAATTGCAATTGGTTGGGTTCAGTTTGGTTTAATCGATTTTTGACTAAATATTTTTTTCTTAAAAAAATTCATACACAACTTCACTTTGTTCTTTTTATGGACCAATTAAAGGTATAAAATCCTAAAAAAAACATCATTACATAATTATAAACAATAAATTGGCCAAAAAATATTTATAGAAACAACAAGAAATTTAAATATAATCATTTATAGGTATGTAAATTATAAAAAAATATATAGATAATTATATGAGTTTGGTTTGATAAATGAAAACCGAAATCCGAGCATAACCCATCAGTTTTCATAAAAAGAAAACCAAACCAAACCAAAATTAGTCAGTTGTGTTCGGTTTTTGATTTTTTGGTTTGGTTTTTTCGGTTTTGATCGATTTGATTCGGTTATAAACATCCCTACATGGAAGTAATGTAGCCAAGGAAACCTTGGATGGAACTACAAAAGTAATAAGCAGGTTGGAGCCAAATATTGATGATCAAATCAAAGCTAATAATTAGGTGAGATATACATTTATAGTTTGTATTTAAGATTTTGAAATATATTATAATTTTTCATTTAAGAACTATATTGTGATACATTAATATTTTGAAACTAAAATATTCAAGTATTTATTCAAGATTTATATTGTGATTGTAGTTGTTACTTTTTCGAGATAAACAAGAGACATTTTGCACGTTACAAGCTCAAAGAGCTTGATCTCAAATGAATTATGGTAAGGTTTTATAGTTTATGCTTTTAATATATAAGTGCAAGAAGCTTTCTATTTTTCCTTTTTATTATAAACATAATGGACTATAACATTTATTTAATCAGCTAAATGGTGGATGATATATAGATTTTATGCTCCTGAGCTTCAACGCATAGCTGTAAAAGTTCTCAGTCAAACAACATCTGCTTCAAATTGTGAAATAAATTAGAGTACATTCAGCTACATTTATATAAAGACAAGAAATAGATTGAAGTACCAAAAATTGTAAAAACTTGTCTTCATTTTTTATAATATGAAGCTGAAAATGAGACACAATATGAGGAAAAGTGAAGAAGATATCAAAAATAACTTCAATCCTATTAGTCTTGATTATATATTTCAAGAAGTTGGTCCTTTATATCCTGATCCTTTATATCCTTGGTTTGAGGAAAGAGAGAGGGGCCATTGTTGGATGAGATCCAAAACTCAAAATAGGTCCTTATTGATTCTAATGATGAGAAGCGGGGATGATTCAAATTCAAGTGAAACACCTAGTCAAGGTGGTGGTGGTGGTTTAAGTCCACCAAGTAATAACAGTAGCGGTGATGGTGATAATATAAAGCAAAGTCAAGGAAGAGGTGAAGAGCCATATCATTCTTTTCAAGAAGAGCCATATTTAAAATGTGATCAAAATCTCATGATTAACATGACACATTATAGGATGAATGCAAATCCTTCTTATGACACAATTGGTGGTAGTAGCAAAGGTGGAACCCAACTTAGAAAAATAGAAGGCATGAAAATGCTATATTAGAAGATTCTTCCTCATCTCGTGTAGCACAATCCTTTAGTGATTTTGGTATTGGTGCATCATCTGAAGGTAGCCAAGGTAACAATCTACCATACCATTAACATTCTTCTTACATGTCACATGGTTACCATCCACTTACACTAGCTCCACCATATTATCAGCCTTCCATGAATTACAAGAGACTTCTCATTACCTATCATCAAATTTTCTTACAATCCACATCAGCAAATGGAATCACCAAGAAGCACAAGATTTTTTGATTTTCTTTGGAGGAGCAAGATATAATAATAGTCAAAGTGAAAGTGGGGATTATGAGTGTTGTTAAATATATGAGTAGGCTAGTGATTTATTTATGTTTTAAGATTGCCTAATTAATTTATTAATTTTGGATATCTCTCATTGATAAAAAAATATAAATTATAAGTTATTAAGTATTATAACAATAACAAATTATTTTAATATAATTTGTACAAAAATTTGAAAAATTCACACCGCAGCAACCGCAAACCGCATCGCAAAACTCTTGAGGCCTCCAAACGCAAAAATTGCAACGCGATCGTGACCGCGACCACTATTTAAAACCTTGATTAAGGGTGTGTTTCAGATGTTTAGTTTTGGTCTTCTCACTGTTGCTGGTATTTGAATGGAATTACTACACATATTGTGTCACACCTTTCTTGTAAGGATCAAGCAGTAATATAAACTAGACTACCTTAAAGATTTAAAATAAATTTGAGGTTAAAAGTAACTTGATCTAGCTTAGGTTAAATTATTAACAGGAAGTTCAGAAATTTCAGGTTCCTATTTAGTACCTTTCTAGCTCAACTTGTCTTATCCCATACTTGGTTTAGGCGCTTGTGATAACATGTAATATTGTATGCTTGAAGTTCTTGTTTTCTAATTTTTTTTTCTTGGCAACCTTACTAGAAATCTACCTAATGATCTTGAACTTCTCAACGTACTAGGGGCAAGTATCAAGTATGACATGATTGCATAATGTTAGGGATAGATTCACTAAGCTTTTGATTGTTACCGGAAAAACTTGATAACTAGCTGTACATATCACATAAAATAAGGCATGCAACAAGTGGAAGTGGAACTGTTTTTTCTCCCCTATCTATTGATTCTTGATGTCTCCTGCACACTCACTGTGATCCTCCTTGATGCTCCAAAAAATGTTGTTGTGAGCCAGAAGACATTTTACTCAAATTCTTTTATTAGAGATGGTTAACCTGCAAATTCTTCCAAACTTCAAGTTCTAATATTTAAGCTGAACTGAATGAGTCTACATAATTGTTTTTGGTTGAAAATGAATTGGTTAATACTAACCGTAGAAATCTTCAGGGGGTTAATGAAAAGTAGGTCCTTTCTATGTCATGTGAAATTAAATCTTATTGCTTGGTGCAAAACTCATGTATATATCATAAACAAAAATACATTTGGAAGAATTTGTTTGAGTGCATCATACTTCTTTTATATGCCAGAATAGGGAGGTTCAAGAAAAATTCATATGCGAGATCAGATCTCCATTCTTTTACGTGTTAATGTGGAATAATCTTGAAGGTAGAGTAGAGCACATATACTTTGGCACATATCTTTGGTCTCTATTTTTGCTGCGTGCACTGAATTGTGTTGTCTGACAGTTTGATTACAGAACTATTTAAGGTGAACTTGTTAGCTTTCTGCTACTCAATTGGTGTTTCAGGACGAAGGTAGCTTGCTGTAGTATGACATGAGAATGCCAAAGTTCCTAATTGTCATAGCAAAAATTAGATGTCACATTTTCACCTGTTTAGTACTCCATTCCTCTTTTTCCTTTAAGTATGAATACTTAAGAAAAAGGATGGCCCAAAAAAGAAGAAAAGAAAAGAACATTTGAGATTAAAAGACCATAACACCATGGATGGTAAAACTATAGTGGGCGAAGAGAAGAGAGGACTACGTCTTGGAGAGAGCTATCTCTCAGCATAGCAGCTTTGAATTCATCAAAGGTAACTTTCCCATCACTGTTGGCATCCATTCGGTCGAATATCTCATCTAATTTGCCAGGTTCAGTGATATCAGCTGGAAGGCAGTCATCTGGCAAAGCCTGTTCAGTTCATTGATGTGTTAAAAGAAGCAAGTTACAAGATAAGGCTAAATAATTGAAAGGAATTGAAGGTGCATTACACTGAGCATGGATGCTACTTCTTCCTTGGTGATGCACCCAGATCGATCCGTGTCATACATCTGTTAGCCAAGAAAACCAGAGAGGCAAATTAGCTCAGCTTGTTCAGCTCTTCTTTCTTGTGTTCAATGTGTTGTATAGATTCTGTTTACTCATAACTCATAAGAAAGGCTTTCCATTGTTTCTTTTCTTTGTCTTGTGTGTGTTGAAGTGGAGAGGGTGGTGAAAATGGTGACAGTGATATAAATATAATTTCTCAATTCTTCTCCATTTGTAACCTAATCTTTGTCACAATAATTGGTTTTAGTTTAAATCCTTTCTCCAAAAAAATGTGTACACCGTCTTTTCTTCTTATATATGATATTATTTTTGCTTCATGATTATGGATGTAGCAGTTAATAAACACTCACTGCTATAGATGTGTATGTGTTTATTTGTTGACTAGATAAGCACCAAATAACTCACCTGAAAGCAAAGACGAAGAGCATCATCTCCTTTTGAATTTTTGAGGCTGGAGAACCCACAGAGAATCTCTCGCATGTCAACTGTTCCGTCACGATTGTTGTCAAACAAGTCAAATATACGGGGTGCTAGAGGGATCAGTGATGGCATATTCATTGCTTTCAGCACCTCCTCAAACTCAGAGAGAGTAGCATTGTCTCCATTTGCACATCTGTGCACATCCAAAAGCATTTTCTTTGTGTCAAAACTGTTGCAACAAGATAAGATGATGCCGTAGAACTTCTAGAAGTGAACAACTCTATCTAATCTTTAGAGTCTGTTTTAGAATGGAAAATGGGTTATTTTCACTACGAGGCGTGGATATAGCAAGAAAATGTCTCTTATGGAAAGCAGATGAATATCGTAAGAAAATGGTTTTTGCTATGTGGTCGGGACAAAGAGGTAGCTAGTGATTTCTTCTTCTCCCCCCTCTGTCCTGCTTCTGGTATGAGGTCCTTTATATAGGCGAGACTTGATGACTAGGATAAACCTTTGCGTGAAGCTTTAAATGCTTTGTCGGTCATTGACTTTAGGCGGGGCAGCGTGTCTGGTGGCGGCTTGTTTCTGGTTCAACAGCCTAGGCTGATTTCAAGCAACGATTATGTATTTATGTGTTAGAAAATAACATGTCAATGGGTCAAACTTCTGATGGCGTGTGTCAGTGGCTAAAAGACATCCAGCGGACAAAAGATTTCAATATTGTTCCCAGCATCAGAAAGGCATAGGGCTTCCTTTCAGTTATTCCTTTTGCAAGGTGATGCCTTGCACTCGTAGATGTAGTGTGACGCCATAAAGGAAACCCTTATCAAATTCTATATTAAAACAGAGTCCATGTCTGTTTTTATCTAAAGCTAAAGCAGGTTAAGCATAAGTATAGAAACATATGGTTCCTTATGATCAGTTTTGAGTACTTACATCTTCTTGAAATGTATCCTGAGATTTTCAATTTCCTCTTCTGTGAGATCATAGGATCCTATCAGGGATTTCAGTTTTTTGGTTCTCAAGAACATTGTGGTGCTCCAAACACTAGCAATTGCAGCTGCACGTAGTTTGCGTCGTGCATTAAATTTCTGCAACCTTGAGACAATCTCAGGGTCTATTTGATCATCTTTGGCTATGTCACCTCTGACCCATGGATGACCCAGAAGCTGTTCCAAGACATAGAACACAATGTGTATGGGGGGGGGGTTATTATTCTCTTTGACTCTGTTGATAAACTAAATCAAAATTCTTTCTGCTTGAAAATAATATGATGCAGAATGTTGAAGAAATATTGAATGAGTTCAGGGCACTGGTATTTTTTGGTATGCTCTTTCTCTTGCATGTTGTGCTGTTAGAGTTTTGCTTAACTTGTATGAAATGAGAAGGATGAAAGAGAAAAATCTGCCTGTTCTTAAAACACTGAATTTGAGATGCAAACATGGGGGTATTACTGCTTTGTGGAATTGCAAAATCATTTTGAGTCCTTTTTTTTTTTGCTGCAAAAGATTTGGTATTTACTGAGATTTTGTGGCATTTTTCTATTACGTTGGGCTGCCAAAGGTTTAGTTCATACCAGATGTGCCTCATTCCTATGATGAAGTAGGTAAGAGTATACAATACCTCTTGAGCACTAGGTCTCCTACTAGGATCAACAGTCAGAAGACTTGAAATCAATTGCTTCGCTGATTGGGAAATGCCCTTCCAAGTCTTCTCATAGAAACTGAAATTCCCCTGTTTAAAAATTATTTTATTTGATAAGCAAAAGCATTACAAAGTGAACTCTTGAGGGAAGATGTAACTGACATGCCGTATATAAATTAAAGATGTCTCTACTAAAGAGTCAAAAAGTAATGATAGTCTTGCATGTAACAATGCAACACAAAAACACTACATCTCTATACAGGTCATTGGATCTGGCACAATGCAAAGGTCCAGTGATTTTTATTATATTTTTTGTGGTGAAAGTGGTTATGTAAGAGGAAGAAGAGTGAAAATGAATAGTGTATTTGAAGTTTTGAACACATACGATGTCTTTATACATTGCTAATTTTTACTTACTCTGCCTCTATTACTCTCATTCTCTCTTTGAAAAATCACACTTTAATCTATAAGAGATGTTACTTACATTCATTATCATTTGTTGCTTTTGGCGATTAGACTGAGCAATGAAAGGCGGATACCTGCAAAAATTATTGGGGGTTAATATTGAGTTAATTTCATTACTATAGAGAAATATACTAAGGCATTTCATCAATAATATGTGTTGATAATGGCAACTTTGTCAACAAAGAAGTTTGAAAAATTAAATAAAGTAGTTTGAAAAAATTAAAAGAAGTTGTAAGTTTGAAAAATTATAAAAGGTTGTTATGATAGTATCAGTGGTTTAAATTTTTCAAGTCTATAAATATGTATATGAAGAAGAAGATGTAATATGTAGTTTTGAGTGAAAAACAATCTCCTTTGGCAAATGTATTTCATTCTCTCTAAATCTCTTTCAATTTCATTTTCTAGTGAAGTTCTTGATAAATCAAGTTTGTAGGGTTTTGATTGCTATTACTTGGTCATATTGCTTTGATCAAGGATCATCAATCTGAATTCTATCATTCTTGATATTTTTTCACTAGATAAAGAAGTTTGAATCTTCATCCAAAACTCATTTTGATCCAACAATGTTTCTAGAAGAAAGGATACAAAAGCAATGGGCAGTGCTAGGGTCAGTTTGCTGTACTCTTAAATATGAAGGTGAAAATTGCAGGAATAAGATAAAAATTTGCATAAAAAATCTCATCTCTTATTTTTTCGCCTTCAATTTTTAAGTGATATCAAACTTACACTTAGAAAGAACTAATGCTACATTTTTCATTTTCATGTTGAGAAGTCATGACTTTTCCTCTACTTGGCAACTATTTACTGCAGAATCTAAACATGTGAAGGAAAACTAGCAACTTACCCGGAGAGTAAGATATATAGAATTACTCCCAGAGACCACATGTCACTCTTAGTAGTTATCTTCCCTTGAGAAAGAGCCTCTGGTGAAACGTAATCAATGGATCCAAACAAACCAACAACTGGGTCAGTAAATTCTTCGACAGAACTCAACCCAAAGTCCATGATCTTGAGAGGAGAATTCTCCCTGCTGTCCAAGAATAAACAATTCTCAGGCTTCAAGTCTCTGTGGACAATGTTGACTCCATGAATTGCCTCTAATCCTGCTGCAATCTGGCGAACCACAGCTGCAGCTCCACCCTCTGAGTACCTATCTTGTGCCACAATCCGATCAAACAGTTCCCCACCAGAGCAAAGCTCCAGCACAAGATGAACCCCATTTGAGTCCTCACACACATCGTAGAGGTCAATCACATTTGGATGGGGTGAAACGTTTTCCACTATTTTCCTCATGACAAGAATCTCATTGGTGAGCAAGGCATCTGATACTGAAACTTGTCTCCAAGTGGGGAACCCCATGGGATTTGAGCTCTTCTCGCCACCTCTTGTTCTTGGTAATCCAGAAGGATTAGAGGTACCTATCCTTCTCAGTGTTTTGATGGCTACATGTTCATCACTGCTTGATCTTTTGGTGCCTTTTCTGACAACAGAGAATCCTCCTCTTCCTAGGATGGCTGAAACCTCGTATTCATCTGAGAGCCTTCTTGTTTCCTGTCCCATGGTGTACACAAAGTCTTTGAAAATGGAATCTTGAAGACTCAGAAAATGTTCAGAGACAAGAAACTATAGAAAGTGTGAGGAAGATAACAGGCATGTAAATGTTCAATGATAAGGGCTTCAAAACGCGTATTGAAATGGTTGAGATTGACATCAGCCTGTAAGAGTTTCTGCATTAGTTTATGACATAAAATATGAACCAAATTCAGATAGGTACAAGGGAATAAACAATGGTGGGTAGGAGCTGTTTTAGAATGGACAAAGAGAGAGTCAACTAATACCATTGTATTATAATTTATAAGTTTCCCTGTTCATCATTTAGCTATAGATTGAAATAAAAATTATCTTGCCAAAGTATATAACAAAAGAAAAAAAACTGACTTGATTTTAGCTTGATTAAGACTTTCTTTAACCTAATCCATAATCATGAGATATAGGGGTTTTCTTTTGGCTTGTTGGCATTATCGCTTTTATGAAAAGTAAAACAAAAACTACACTTATCTACCTTGGTTTACTATCTAAACTGCATTTTTCTTTTCAATATAAAAATATAATCATATTTCATTCCAATTTATTCAATTTTAACCAAAAGCCTCAAACGTGGAAATTATATATGAGTTAATGTAATAGGGAGAAGATGCTTGAATTACAAAATTGTACCTTATCATTTTTTGGTTTGAAATGGCAGTCCAATATGAGGTTTACTTTCTTTTTTTTTGTTCATATTTCAAAAGAATAAGGAACATTTTGTAATGTAAGCATGTTTTCATGTTAGGCAATGCGATTTGTAGTTCAATTATAGGTCACAGATTTTAAACAATTGGGACTGTTTGTTAAATGAAATAAATTATGTGAAGTGTACTAATTTTTATTAAACAGATAAATGCAATTGTGCTAATAAATTAGGATGGATGATTATACAATTTTGCCTACTAAACGTGAAAAGTTATATAAGATTTTATTATTTAAGCAGTATTATAATTGTACTCCAAAGCATGATGCTATGTTTGGCCGTGAACCATATATATATAAGCAGTGAAATTTTTATAGGGGACGTTTGGTTCAAGTTTTAAAAAATACTCTTGGGAATAACATGCTCAGGAATAATATCTTAGGAATACAATTCTTAAGAATGTTGATTACTATATTTCGTTTACTAAAAACATTCATAGGAATGTTGGTAGTGGCCGAAGTTATCAACCACTATCAATTGCCACCTGCATCATTGGATGGCCAGATTCCAGTGACCGACACAGTAATCAAAGTCGTCGGTCACCGATAATCCCCTTTGGTAGTGAGAGATGGTCGGATTCCGACGACCGACGCTATGGCTGAATTTTCTTGTCACGACGGGGTGACCGAATTTCGATGACTGAATAGATGGCTGAAGTCACTGGCCACTGTCAATTGCGGTGGCGGTGGGGTGACTGAATTTTGTTGATTAGCTGTCTTGGTGACATGTCGATAAAAAGGTAAGTATTTTAAACATTTCACATGGAAAAAATATTTTCATACCATGAGAATGTTGCAAACTCACATCTCCCCATGGGAATGAAAATGTGAGAATGTTAGTCAAAAATCATTCTCAGGAATTATTTTTGGATGATAGAGAAATGCCATGATAGAGAAATGCTAGTTGCACTACCATTAGTTCTACAAATAAATAAAGTAATTTAATTTAAGATAATTTAAATTTAAAGAACCGGATGGTCACATTTACAAACTAAGTAAACAAAATTACTAACATGTTTCTAAAGAAAAGTTATCATCAGTCACCATGTGTATTTGTATATGTAAACATCATTTTCTTTAAAATATTTGTATTAAAATGTTTCAAGGTTTCTCTAATTAGTGTTATTACTATTATTTTTAGAGTAAGAAGATATACATACATACACACACACACACATATATATATATATATATATGACATATTTAGTGAGAACACTACTTTATTATAAGAGGTGAGAGGAGTCAATCTAGAACATTAAATCTTATATAAATGGTCAAGATTAGAAGTTACTTAAAAGTGTCATGACCACTTAAAAAAGTCACATGATTTTATGTTTTAATCTTAACCATACATGGATAATCCAATGATTAATATTTACTCCTCTTACTCTCACAATAAACCACTCCTCTCACTAGATATGCCTTATATATATATATATATATATATTGAATATAAAGAACTTTGCTTAAATTTCGCCCACACCTAAAGTTGAGTGCATGTGGCAACTAGTATTATTACTTATAGTAGTCATAATCAATTAACATTCTTAAAATTATGCAACGGAAAATCAACAATATATATAGGGATATTAAAACAAAATTTTTTGGAAAATCATATAGGCATATCAAGATGGGTTGGATGAGCCTACTGTAGCGGTACAATGGGAGAAAAATATAAATAAATGAGTTTCAAAATTTAAAACCTAGTCAAACTTGTTTTTTCTCGTAAACATTTATGCAATAGACGCAGAAAATCTAAATTCATCAAAATATAACCTTCCTTTAAATATATTCTTCTGCCTGAACTTTTTAATATCTCTTGTACTTTATGAGATCCTGAGTTCTCAATGATAGCTTTGGTCATGGAAGTCGGGCATTGCCACCACTATGTGCAAGAAGATATGGTATTGCATGTATATCGTTCATCAGTATGGGTATAGGGTTTATTATACAAGTTTTAAAAAAATCCTGTTTAACTAAGTGGACCAGGTCTAAATCTTTAAAAAGGACTAACAAATTTTGCCTGTTTACATATATAAATAAAACTTTTATAATATATAATTTATTAATTATATATTTATGTAAGTTATTAGATTTATATGCAATAAACAATTTTGATTTGAGGCCTTAAAGGAATATAGGACTTTTGATTTATTTGAAGATCTTCATATAAGCTAAGCTTTTAAATAAGTTTTCATATCAAGGCATGCTTTTATGTTTTCATAAAAAAATTTAAGCTAGGCCTAAAAGAAATCCTATATCTAATAATAGTTCAAGTTAAGATTAATCCTTTGCAAAACAAACATGGCATGCATGTTTAAGACAAAACCTTGACTAATTAAGTTCTCCTCTATTCATCAGCCCTTTGAATTTCAATGAACCACATTATTTCTTGCTTCTGATTTCCAATATGCAGACTTGTTTAGACATACCAAAAAGAATGTTTCTATTTCTCATTACATTAATTTGTTTAAGTTGAAAGAAAGTTTAACTTTACATTTGTGTTTATTAAATTCAAGTAGTGTTTAAGAGTCTTAAACAACGAGAGGCAAGACTTGGCCATATTTTGGTGTCGGTGGAATGGCTGTTCAAGTGGTGCTTATGTAAGTTAAAATAATCTCTAAGGAGGTTAATAATAATATACATTTCAAGTAATATTACAAAGTACAAACAACCTTTGTTTAATTCAAACAAGGATAACAAAGAAATATCATAAAAATTTGATTGAAACATATTGCCTTTGATAATTGAGAATATATACACATAAAATATTGAATTGAAGTATATGAAAAATTAGATTTAGTTGAATCCGATGGGACCACTTCAAAAGTTGACGAGAGATGAGTTATACAGAAAAAGATAAAAATCAAATAGAAGAAAAAGTTTGATCAACAAATTCTTATTTATATATAAAAAAGAAGCAAATATACACATATGATTACAATGCAAAATTTTTGTCAAAAGATAAAAGGATAAGTGAAAGATTCTCGCGGAAGTTTTCCCAAAAAAAAAAAAACCCTGAAAGACAAGGTTTGATTATAATAAAAACCCAAAATAAAACTCACCAGAAAAGCCCCAAAAAAGCCCAAAATATAAAACTAGGCCATCCTATCCCTTAGTAGAAGATAAGGCATAGAGGCAAAATACAAATAGCCCAAGTTGGTAGCAAAGCAAAGAAAACCAGAGAATGTCACATCAAAGATTGGTGAATATACTAAAACTCTTTGATAAAGACAACAATTTTATATAAATATATATAGCTTATAAAGAAGGGAGTGATAGCAGCCGCGTAGTTTAATCTTTAATGGGAAGAACGTTTGGTTTTGAAAGTTCATGTGATGTCTAAAAAATCCTATGAGCTGAAGATCCTAGAGGTATACCAAATCCTAAAGTGAAACATATATAAAACAACAGAGGGCTGTATATTGGCAAAGCGGCAATTCCCAGATTTTATTTCTTACTGTTCTCTTCATTTTCCAAATTGATTTGCTGTAAAAAGTTTGCAGATTTTTCAGACAGCAATGCCAAATATAATACGGTTTGATAAGACATTTCAAAGCGTGATGTCTTCCTTAAATTATGAGGCATATATATATTTTTATTCAATTAGATTCTTTTTGTGACTAAAGGAGGCATTCTTTTAGGTTTTTTATATTGATTTAACCTATGATCCGTTGTTAAAATTAGAGGATGCTCTCTTTTTATCAATTTTTTATTCTGTAACCTTTTCATGCAAGCTAGAAAGAAACCAATTCCCTTTATTGCAATGTAAAGTTTATGAAATGGAAGCCCATATGCATCTCTTCTTAGTGCTAGAGTATACATACTCACCTACACCTCAATCTCAAATCTAGTTTTTAAATGATGTTATTTGTACTATTTTTATATTTACCATTATGCACAACTGTATGTGAAGCAAGACTTATCTGTACAATTATGTGAAGTTGTTAATACGAGAATTTTGTAGACAGCATTACTGTGCAAAATGTTGATTGAACTTTGTTTATTCTTGTTCATTCCTTGAAGATGCGATGCCTTCACGGGTAGCAACAGCCATTTTCCTTTTGCAGTTTCAAAAAAGTAATTGTGCTTTTACTCCTTTCCAAATGCCAAAAGATGCTTGTAGCGGTAATACATGCCTCTCTTGGCTGCTAGAAAGATACCAAAAAACAAAAGAAATTGAGAAAGATTTGCAAAATAACACTTCAAATAATATTTAAAAGACTATTGTGGTTTTAATAAAACGAAAAAAAAATAAAAAACAAGGAACAAAATGTGATTGAAGAATTTCTTAAAAAATTAGCATTTTAAAACGGTAGTAATAGGATAATAAATTCACCCAGAATAAGTTCAATAGAAGGATACCTAGGCACTTTCTTTTTCTAGTCTAAGGTTACGCTTGGTATTAGCTTCAAGAGAATAATATTTAATGGTGTAAATATTGGATTTGGATCCTCTCCTTAATTTTACTTAATCTATGTTTGGAACCTTTTAGCTAAAATGTGAATTTAGCACAATGAATCTTGTTTGGATAGTGTTGATAAAAATTACTTTTCGATTTGTAATTACTAAAAAAGGTATAAGTTATCTCTTAAGTTAGATGGAAATAAATGGATGTTAAAAATAATTGTAAATAAATTGATCATAAATTAGTTTGTTTGGGTAATTAGAATCACTTTTGAAGTATAATTATAATATTTTTTTAAATTATAATATTATACTTAAATATTATTAAAATGGTGATACAATATCAAATTATAAGGATATTTTATCCATACACATAAACAAATATTTTCTCACCTCAAAAGTAACAAAATGTTACTTGTACAATTCAGGTGTTAAAATCACATTTGAATACAAACGTGATTTTGTCTTAGAAGATGCTAAACACGAGGCACTTTTGAACAGCAAACTGGCTTTTTTGGGTTGGCCAATCCTGAAATCAAACATGCTCTTAATAATATGAAAGGATCATGTTATGAAAGAGAAAAATACAAATTTATATTAGTGGGACCATCATTATTTGTGTAGGGATCTACCAATTTTATATAAAATTAGTTTGTGTCTTTTTTTTGTCATAATATAAGGTCATGTTACTGATTAAAAGGAGATATTCAACCCAAAAATTATCCAAAAAAAGGAACTACCATCTAGTTCAAAAATAAATAAAAAACTACCATCATGGAGTGTCTTCACTCTCTCATAAAGTGAACCACCATCATCTTCACTCTAAACTCAAACCTCGTTCATGATGACAAAGAATACTTCCGTGAACACTTATGCATAGTAATTCCCAATCTTGAAGCAATCCCATTTAAGACACTTGCAATAGTCGCCAAACCCTAACAACAAGTAGAGCTTATGGTTCGTGACACACAGTTCGGATCATTGCATTGGACATGGTTTTTGTCAAACCATATTAAAAATCATCAAATCCATCAATGGAAGTCGCGAGCTTAGCCATTCGACTTATCGTCTTCTTGTCTTGGACTAGCATAGAGGACGTAGTTGTGTCACGAAGGTGCCATCGAGCACTCCAAATACAAAAAAAGGAGATGAGTTGTGGAGGCTTGAATGGTGATCCGATTGTGTTTTTCTCCTCTGATACCCTACTCAAGTGAGGGGTATGTAAAATTTAAACCCAAAATAGGGGAAAATCTTTCTCTTATAAATTTTTATCTCCTTTCATTCTCTTGATATACTATTACACAATACCACCAATGACGAGCAACACTTGCTGCAGAAGAAGATAACACCTTCATCAAGTTAGTTAAGTTAGTTAATTTGTTGTCTGTAACTAATTAGATTTAATTATATAGATTAGTTCATTTGTTATTAGTTTGTTGAGATTTGTCCAAATCAGCTACACATTGCACATGTGTGATCATTGTATATAAGACTTTGATTTGCAACTCAATGAATCAGTTGGTCATTTTTCACAATATGGTATCAGAGCTCTCACTCAGAGAGTTCTGTTTCCGCTATGCTTCATTCACTCACTAGTTTCTTCTCCTTCTCGAGCTTGATTGATACATTGGAGATTCAATCATGGCAGGTAACATAAACTCCATTTCAGATCCCACGAGTCCTTTCTTTCTCAATCAATTGAAAATCCAGCCTTGGTGTTGGTATCATCCTCTCTCTCAGGCTCAAACTATCATTCATGGTCTCGTGCCATGAAAATGGCCTTGTTATCAAAGAACAAGATTCAATTTGTAGATGGATCCATTCCTACTCCACAGTTAACAATTCCCATGTATGCTTATTGGGAAAGATGTAGCATTATGGTCCTTTCGTGAATCATGCAATCACTATCACCTGCAATAGCTCAAAGTGTGCTCTGGATGGATAAAGCCACTGAAGTTTAGGCAGATCTCAAGGACATATTCTCCCAAGGTGATGGGTTTTATATCTCAGATTTACATGAAGAATTGTTTGCATTTCGCCAAGGTGAGCTATCAGTAACTGCCTATTTTACTCAGTTGAAAACTCTTTAGGACGAGGTTGAAAGCTTCAGGCCAGTCCCTTCCTATTCATGTTGTTCTTGCACAATTCTATGTGCTTGTAATGTGATCGGAACTATCATAACCTATAGACAAAATAATTATGTCATTAGGTTTCTGAAAAGTCTCAATGAGCAATTCACAAATGTGAGATCCTAGATTATGCTGATGGAGCCCTTCTCTACCATTAACAAGATTTTCTCACTTGTTGTCTAGCAAGAAAGACAATTGAACAGTGAGACCTTACTCATTGATTCCAAGGTATTGACAAATACCAATGACAATGGATTTGCCAACCACAAGAAGAAGTCACAGTCAAATAATCTAAGAGGTTCCTCAAATGCAACAAAGACATGCACTTTATGTGGAAAAGGTAGACATAGATACCTGTTATAGAAAAAATGGTTTTCCACCGGGCTTCAAGTTCAGAAATTCAAACTTCATAATCAACAATTTGATTGCAAAAGACAATGAGCTTCCTGAAGGGAATAAGTATGGCTCAGCACAAGGGAATCAACAGAATCTAAGTGCATTTTTCACTCTTGAGTGGTAGCAGTCTCTACTGACCTTGATCCAAAAACTTGAACTATATTCTACCAACCAAATAACCACTGAATCACACCAATCTACCTAATTCACAGCCCATTACTCCACTAGGCAAACACTTCATTCTTAGTTGTAATTCCAAATCTGATCACTGGATCTTAGACACTAGTGCAACAGACCATGTATGTTTCTCCTTAAACTTGTACACTACCTATAAAAGAATCAAGCCAATATTTGTGAAACTCCTAAATGGTCCACAAGTTGTTGCCCAATTCTCAGGCAAAATTTCTTTTTCTTGTGCATTTTACCTTACTGATGTGTTATACATACATGAATTCACCTTTTACCTCATTTTTATTAGCAAACTCACTTCTGTGTTAAATTGCAAACTAATTTTTCATAATCATGTTTGCTCATTTAGGATATGCTCTCCTCAAAGATGATTGGGTCAGTTGAGATCAAAAGTGGCTTATATGCTCCTTGTAAATCCATTCCTCAATTCCCCACTATAAATTCCCTTTGTATTTCTGATTTTGACATATGACATTTTAGACTAGGCCACCCTTCACATGACAGATTAAGTGCTATTCACAAGCAACATCCATATGTTTCATTTTTAAATAATAACGTTTGTGAAGTTTGTCCATTGGCCAAACAAAGAAAACTCCCATATCCAAGTAGACATACTGTTTCTGCAAATTCATTTGATATACTCCATATTGACATTTGGGGTTCATTCTCTATACCCTTTGTCCATGGACATAAATATTTCTTGACTATTGTTGATGATCATTCAAGGCATACCTGGATATTTTTAATGAAACAAAAATCTGAGACTAGAACTCATCTTATATCCTTATGCACTCATTTTATGCCATAAAAGGCATTGTGCATCAAACCTTTTGTGTGGAATCCCCACAACAGAATGGTATAGTGGAAAAACATTAGCACATTTTAAATGTGGCCAGAGCCCTCATTTTCCAATCTCATCTCCCACAAACCTTTTGGTCTTATTCATTTGTCCATGCTATTTTTCTTATAAATAGAATTCCAACCCCATACTTATCTCATCAATGCCCATATGAAATCCTATATCACCAAATACTTGACCTCACTAATCTAAATTTTTTTGGTTCATTATGCTTTGCATCCACCTAAATGGCCAACAGAAAAAAAAATTTTGACCCTAGAGCTCAAAAATATGTGTTTTAAGGCTACCAGCATGGCACCCAATGTTTCATCCTCATTGACATACACTCAAGAGAGATCTTCCTTTCTAGAAATGTCACATTTTATGAACATATCTTCCCATTCTCCACTATTCAACCTCACATCTTACCTACTGTTCCAACTTCTTTAGTTCCACTCCCACAAAATATTTCCATACCTGACACTAATTACCCCATAATCCTCATTCCCCCAACTCATCATCTTCCCATTGAACCTCAGATCCCCAATTCACCCAATCCACCTATTATACCTAACCCAATTCCACCTAAGCAATCTCTCAAACCCAGAAAACCTCCCACCTACTTATAGGATTACTACTGCACCATGAACTCAACATCTGACTCTAATGATTCTTCAGGTATTTTATATCCCATTTCAACATTTCTTTCATATACTTCACTCCCACCCACTCACAAAAACTTCACATTAACCATATCCTCTTCCACGGAACCAACCACCTACCACCAAGCTGCCCAACACCGATGTTGGAGACAGGCCATGGCTGCTGAGTTACAAGCTCTAGTGAAAATAACACATGGATCTTGACTGATCTTCCTCAAGGTAAAAATCTTATAGGGTGCAAATGGGTTTATAAGGTGAAATACAAGGTTGATGGCTCAATTGAGAGATACAAAGCTCGATTGGTTGCAAAAGGGTACACCCAGGCTGATGACATTGATTTTTTTGATACATTTTCTCCTGTAACCAAAATGTCCACCACAACATTTTCTCTTGGCCATTGCAGTAGTTCAACAATGGCATTTACATCAATTAGATGTGAATAATGCCTTCCTTAATTTCCACATTCCATTCACCACTCCATCCCTCTTATACTGTGACAACCAATCAACCCTCTACATTGCCGCCAACCAATCAGCCCTCCACGTGACACCAAAAAAATTAAAATTTAACTCTTCAAATTTCTCTCCCACATCAATAGTAGCGGTAAAAGTAAAAAAGAAGACAATGATATTACTAGTGGTAACTGTAACAATTGAAAGAGGATTCTCTGCTATGAATATCATCAAGAATCAGATGCACGATCATATGGGAGATGATTAGTTGAATGATTGCTTGGTTGCATATGTTGAGAGAAATATTTGATGATATTGAAATGAAAAAATCATTCAACGTTTTCAAAATATAAAAATGCAAAGGAAACAATTGTAAATTTATACTTCTATATTTTATATTAATATATTTTTTATGTATAAATATAAAAATTTGAAAATTTATTTTTTGTGTTTGTGTACTATCTTTACCTTTGTCTCACTATCCAAAATTTTTGAATCTGTCACTGCTTTCAACAATTTTACATACTCGAGCTTCATATCTAGATTTCCTAATACAAAATACAAATTTTTTTATATAGGTAAGGTGTTAGGCATTTTAATAAAAATTTAACACCCTTGGAATTTGTTTTTGGGTTACTAAGAGTTAAAAAAAATTAGTGGTGGCCACCAAGTTTCACATGAAAGAATTAACTCTCAATAAAGAGTATATAAGGCACTCTTAAATAAGAATAATTCGAGCTCAACAAACCATTTATTTCAATGTGTAAACTTCAAGAGGAGAAAAGGTCCAAAAGTCACTAGAAAAAGGTAGTTTTGACACATGGATATTCTTTTTTGGTAAGGCAAGTTTAGATGGATGGAAGGTTGGCTATTCCAAAGTTAGGGCATACCACAACCCTCAACAGAACTTACAGTGATACCTACAAATGACTAATAAATGAAATTAAGATCACTAGTAAAAATTAAACTAAGATCTTTTAGTCCACGCAGTTTGATCCTACAAGTGAAATTTTTTGCGACAAATATATTCTACCTCAAATATCAAAAGACCTAGTTTATGACTCTTTGTCTATGTGGAAGTCTGGAGTTAAGTGGAACTAAGCATTTTGAGATCGACTTTAAGACAGACAAGATAAGTTTTTAAGCATAATAAATAGGAGTTATTTATATTAGTTTTAGTGATAATATGTTCTTTTATTTTTGGTAATTAAGGAAATTTTCTTTATTTTGATAAGTTATTTTGTTGCGAGAATTAATATTTGATTTAGGTTTGACTATGGTTTTGACCATAACTACTGATGGGTTATAAATACTTCAGTGGGTGTCCTATGTTGAAGTATTTTTCATATTATTACCAATAAATAAAATATTGTGATTTTGTGTTTATCATTGTGATTCTTGATTTTTTGGTTTTACATCAATTGCTATTAGGAGTGTTTATAACTAAACCAAACTGATCTAAACCAAATAAATTGAATCAAAAAATCAAAAATCGAACAAAATCAATTAATTTTAGTTTTGTTTAGTTTCCTTTTCATGAAATCTAATCAACTTGGTTTGATTTTTGGTTTTCATTTATAAAACAAAACAAAACAAAATCAAACCAAACAGAACTCATACAATTATATATGTATTTTTTTAATATTTACGTATTTATACATGATTATATTTCAATTTTCTATTGTTTCTACGAAAACTTTTAAGCTAATTTATTGTTTATATCTATTTAATGATATTTTTATTAAGAATTTTATATTAATTTATTATTAATTGGGGCATGAATAAAAAAAGTGTAGTTGTGTATGAGTTTTTTTTTTTTTTTATGAAAAAATACTTGACAAAAAATTGATTAGACTGAATCCTAACTGAACTGATTATGATGGATTTGTTTGGTTTGGTTTGGTTTTTAAATCAAAATCAAACCAATTAATCGGTTCTCATGGATTGGTTTAGATGACTATTCTTCTAAAAATCGAACCAATCCATGTTCCCAACACCCCTAATTGGTATTGAGAGTCTGAAAACTTAATCTTAAGTTTTCGCAGAAAATCCTATTCTCTCATTCTTTTTGTTCCCAAACATCATGATCCCACATAACACGAGTCACAGTTGCAGCATGGAACTCCAAGTTATCAAAGGAAATTTTTTTTATGGCTATCAAGAATCCAAGATTGTGATCTATCAACTCCAGCACACTATTGGCCTTAGTTTGGTATTCAAAATTTTCGCCAGGAGCATTTCTTGCCTCTTTTGACTCAGCAACCAAGTACCAGTGTTTCCTTGGAGGGGCTTGCCGCTGCAACTAATTCCCTTTTCACTAGTAAAGAGGGTGCGTCAATTCTTGGGCATGGAAAAGCCTCTCAGAAGCCACAACCAAGGAGATATGCAAACACTGTATCTCGGAATAGCTCCCCACCTGCCTCAAAAGTCTTGTATAGTGGAGATATCTATTCAGGAGTTTGCTCAGTACACCCAGTTTCAGGAACTCACAGTTTTCTCACACCATAATTGTTGCCACTGATTTTCATACATGTAAACCTACTGTGTCACAACTTTCACAATTAGATCATTGACTCAAGCACAACCGATTATATGATTGGACATGCAAGTATTTATATCTTCATTTTAGTCTTTTTTCTGAGTGTTACCCTTGCTAATGGATCTTCCACTCCTTCTATGATGAGTGGTATTGCTTACCCTTCACCTTTATTACCCTTAAATTATGTTTTATGTTTACCATAATTTCTTGTCAACCTTTTGTTTGTTTGAAAGATTACACATGAATTTAATTATATAATTTGAATTTTTCCTGGAATTGTACCTTTTAGGATCTTGGGACGAATAGCATTACTTGTTGGTTGTGAGTCCAATGGATTGCATTGCATGTCCTCTAGAACGTGTTTAAACATTGTGACACAGTGTCTTATATACTCAAAATGGGGTTGAACTAAGTTTCTAAAAATTTTCGGGAAGATGCTTTCACAAATACTTAGTTGAAGATTACTGAAGTTGTTTACTCAAGAAATATTGAAGATATATTGAGAAAAACAAAATTCATAGAGTTATGCAATACATTATACAAAATGAACAAGTAAGAAGAATGCACAAAGTAAGCAAACATATAAAAGTACTGAAGTAAAGAGTGTAAGGGAGAGAAGCTTTGCAAATAGAGATTTATCCCACTTCAACCATTGACTTACATCCAGTCCTGAAGATTATTCACTTAAAATTTTTTCACTATCCTTTAAGCTTAAATTAGGTACTTGAAGAACTTCTACAAAAACATAGTGCACACACCTTGAGATTCCTTACCATTGTGTTTGAGTCTCTCTTTTCTAAAGGAAACCACGCCCTTTTTCTCTAGAGAGATGCCTCATCCTCCAACAAAGGTTTAAAAAAGAATATTGATGAAAACTCTCAAAAGAATATATTTACAAATTGAAGCTCCATAGATAAAACATGAATACTCAAGATAAGCTCAAAACAGAGTAAAGTGTCATCAATGAAGTGTTAATGCATGGATTAAATGCTGACTGAAAAAACACAAGATTTTGAACAGAATATAAATATATTTTTTTAATCTCAGACAATGCTTGATACATAATTTATTCAATTTAAGATGGAAAATAGCAAGTCTTGTCTTTTCGATTACAAATTATTTTGAGACAGATCATTTTATTTCGTTTCAAATATGTTTGTCATGTGTTTAAGAACATGTACAAGTCACATTATAAATAATTTTCATTTCAGTAATTTTTTTTGGATAAAATTTTCCTTTCAGTAATGGTACTTATACAGACATTATCTTCACAAATCCTTGAGAGATTCTCATATAAGCTATTAAATAACACATTGGCCCCATTATAACTTTTTTTAATGGTCCAAATGAGTCCACCTTAAAGTTTGTGAGGGTAAAATTTGTATAAGTATCATTACTCTTTTTTGTTTAACTTATGTATAAAAGAGTCTATCTGTAAATATTCATAAAGTTTAAGGACATTTTATTCGGATCCGAAAATGTTAGGTGTTTATACACTTTTCCCTATTTTCTAAACGAGGACTTTCAGATCAGACTAAGTGGAAACCCTTCTTCCTCTCTTTTCTGGGTAGTTACTATTTGATCATTCTACTGAGCTATTCTTTTAGTCCCCCTCTTACACCATGCAAACCGTTCTTAACATATGCATCTTATTACCTTCATCTTTTTTTAACATTAGTTGTTATGTCATGAATCTTCTTGCCATCCTAAAAGTAAATGGTGATTTGGGCTTTCATCATGTTCATGAATTAATGTCGCCTTTCTTGTGAAAAAATACTCAAATCTCTTGGCAGATTCAGTCTGGCCTTGGGGAGCTTGCAAATGGTTCTATTACATTGCATACTTTTTGTTTGATACCAAAACAACACAATCTCTCTTGCGGCTGTTAAATCTTTTCTCTCTTGGATTGCCCTTTCAAAATTTTTTTGAGTAAATTACATAAATCTCTCTTTAAATTTAACAAAATGCATTATTTTATACTGAATAAAATATAAAAAACCAAACTAAACAAATAAAAAAACTGAACAAAATCAATTAATTTTTATTTTATTTATTTTTCTTTTTATAAGAACTTATTAATTTGGTTTGGATTTTAGTTTTCATGTATGAAATTGATCCAAATCAAATCAAATCACACTATATAATTATATATATACACTTTTATAATTTACATACTTATATATGATTAGATTTTAATTTTTTGTTGGTTCTATAAAAGAAATTTAGACTAATTTAATGTTTAAATCTATTAATGATATTTTTATTAAGATTTTTTGGCCAATTTATTATCAATTGAGTAATGGAAAGAAAAAGTGAAGTTATATATAATTTTTTGTAAAGAAAAATAAAATACTTAACCAAAAACCAATTAGACCTTCCCGACTAAACTGACTAAGATAGAATTGATTTGGTTAAGTTCTTCTATCAAAATAAAACCAATTGGTTTCTAACAAAAAAAAAAAATCAATTAGTTTGACTTGGATGACTTTTCTCCACAAAATCGAACTAATCTAAATTGCAGACAACCCTACACAATGGCGTATTGATTTTCTCCCCCAGTGGAAAAAGTTGACAAAAGCTTCAAAAATCATGGTTCAGTAATCATTGATGTTTATCTCAGCTGTGCATATTCGTTTAAGAGTGGCCTTAGTTTCCCATAGCTTCAAAAATGGCAAGACCCAACAATTATGCCATCCCATGATGCCAGAATAAACTCATCCCATAATTAAAATGGATATATAATGAATGGTAAAACTACAATTTTCCCGCAAGGATTTCACAGAGGAGTTATAAAGAGCCTAACAAGAAGAAAAAGCAAGCCATTGGATGCAAATGCATCAGATAGCTATTCCTGAGAGACCAGAAGGCGACAATAAACCAAAAGGAGCATCCCTTCATGCTCATATCTACAAACCTCCAGTTATATGTACAGATGTCAGAATGGAGCTGATGTTGTTCGGCGAAGCTGATATTTAGGTTCAGGAGGTGGTGCACATGGCAACATCTTCTCTAGCTCCTGCAAGTTGAGGAGTCTTATTAATAAACTAGTCTAATATATAAGGAAAAAGGAAGTAAGCATGTATCATACAGCAGTAAAGATATATTCGTTCCCATGATTTGAGTAGGTAAAAATGATCTTGAACACAATCTGAATACATGCAACTGAGATTAATAAACAAGGTATTTGCAGAGTAGTTCGGCTGTATGAAGGATTTATAATCTATAAGTAGAATCATTCATGATCTTCCTACCAATTACTCCAATTGTAGGAGGAGTGGGAAATGTTAGGCCAGCAAATGAAAGTACAGATCAGCAAATAACCATAAAAACCAAAATACATGAAACGGCAGAAAATCCTAGGCATATAGTTCAACACATGTAAGTCCAGTGCATGAAGGTAATAATTATCTAGGGTGACAACTTATGGTGCTCTAAGTAGCTAAAATGTCACAAGATAGGGCATTTACATGAGAGGTGAATTTTGTAACTTGATCCCGCCCTAAGCGAGATTCATTGCAGTATCTTCATATGGGAATAATCCAAGAGTTGTGTCAGATTTTACATGTTCATTTCTGTTAATTTATCATCATAAAACTGAACCTAACTCAAATATTTTCTTGAACAAATCTTCTTAATATATCTGTACAAGCTAGAGCAGTGACTAAGTGGCAGTAAGAGATGCATAATAATAAATGACATCCAAGACATGAATGCTGATTTCGTAATGATTAAATAAAGTTCGTTCGTGTGATAAGAGTCATAAGACTTGCTTACGATCCCTCAACTTCAAGCTCAATGAAAAGAAGCCCTCTCCAACCTTCTTCCTCCATTTTTCCCTCCTAAAGGAAGCCAATTCTTTTATTGTTCTATGAATTAATGTAAATAGCCACTAAAGATGAAATGTCTAACTACACCAAGAAATTAATGTTTATGAGAGTAAAAAGGCTGCCAAGTTAAAATATCCTCAAATTCGGAAGAATTCAAAAATATCATAATCCTCATCAAGACACAAATACCCATTTGCGCAGCTCAGGTATTATCCATAAAGGATTTACCAAAAAAATAAAGAAAAGAGAAAAAAAATAAACTATAACTCTAGAATCAAAGTTTTCAAATGTATTAAATACTCTTTACTAGTTGCATCAAGGATATCATGTTGATCAATGCTCCATTCCTATTTCATTTTAGTCTACTTGAAAGTCGATGCCACCGTGAACAGCTGGTGACGCCGGAGGCTGGCCAAATTTCAGTGATCGGCAATGGTGGCAAGAGTCACCGGCCAATGTCAATTGTCGGCAGTGGCAGAGGGTGGTCGGATTGTTGTGACTGATGAAGGGTGGCCAGAGTCCGGGACCAGCGGCGGTGGCCAAAGTCACTGGCCAACATCAACTACCGGCAGTGGTGGAAGGTGGCTGGATTCCCATGGCTAGCTGCCGTCGCCGACAATGATGTGGCGGTGGTTGGTTGATGACGTGGCAATAGAAGGGTAGGCATTTTGGATTTTTCACATGGCAAAAATATTCAAACCCACTTCTCCCATGAGAATGAAAGTGTGGGAATGTTGGGCAAAAATCATTCCAAGGAATCTTTTTGGATGAGAATTTTTTTGAAATCTTGTACCAAATATGGGAATCTAACATTCCCATGTAAAAATTCCCAAGAATGTAAAAACAACCCGCGAACCAAACATCCTGTAAGGGTTATCTCAACGATTTGGAAAGGGTCGTGTGCATAAAAGATGTTAAAAATGAATTGACAGATGCATATACACATTTAAAAATCAGAGTGGAAATGGATGAATAAAAGGGAAAAATAGGAAAGGAAACATTCATTTCCCCCTATCATTACCCCAAAAAATAAAGGACTTCAATTAAAAAAAGAAAAAGAAAAAAGAAAAAAAGGAGAACCCCTTTCCCTTTTTGAATTTTCTTCTACTCATATTGCCTCCCATCCAAATCAGAGAATGGGCAGTTTTCTGTGTATATAGAATTTTCTTTTCCTTTAATACACCACACTGTTTAGCCAGAGGTTTATGAAGAATCAATTATGAGTTGCCTACTTGCCTGCTACTATAATCACAAACTAAATACAGATTACAAACTCATGCGGTAAAAGCTGTTAATAGTGTTCAAATAACAGATTTACTTCCCAAACCAAGTAACAGATGCCACCTAATGCACTGCACATCGAATTGTGAGCAAAAGCATGCACAAGGCAGTTGAGGAACACATATTTCATGGTCAATGAATATTTCTACGTACTTATTGCTAATTCAGGTTTTGACTAAAAAGCCATAATGTGCACGGTATATTAACCCTAGAAGCCATAAAGAATTAATATAAAAATTGAAATTAGGATTGTCTCCTATTTATCTGAAAATATACTCAGTGAAAGGAGAAATTACTCAACCCTAAGAAAGAGAGGTATATTCTGGACTTTGAATTAACAACAAAACATATTGAAAGGAACTAAACTAGAACTTCAAAGCAGAATCCAACCTTTCGTTTCCTCAGCCTTTCATTTTCCTCCTCCAGATGCGAGACTTTATTCTCCAGTTCAGTTGTGTAAGCCTGTTTATAATAGTTATCATTCAGGTTTAGGGTTTTTATTAAGGAAAAAAAAAAGAATAAGGACTTCGATAACATGGCATTCAAAAGAAAGAGAAAGCTCACTTGTTTCCTGGCTCTTGATCGGGCAGCAGATTCCCGATTCTTGATCATCCTCTTCTGCCTCCTCTCAACAGTCTTCTCTATCAGGTCCTCTGAAGTGCCCCTTTTTCTTCCAGGTGTCTGCGTATCTGACAAGGTTCCCATCAAGGGTGAAGGCAATGCCACCTGACTATCTGCATATGGAACATCCAATGCAGCACCAGCCCCCATGTGTAATGGCTGTGCTATACTCTGGCTAGGCATATAAATCCCCATTAAACTTTGTTGTGGATGCTGATATTGTGGTTGTGGATACTGCATCCACTGACCTTGCTGAGGAAACTGTGGTACTGCTACGTTTGAATTGTTCCCAACTATATGACCAGTATTCTTTCTATTAGAAGATGCTTCTGCAACAACTCCTGCTTTCACCAAGAAATCCTCTAATGTCATCTCTCCCAAAGTAGGCTTTCTGTCTCGAGACTTCTTCTCCTCATTATTTTTGCTTTGTTGGATATCTTTCCAAACCTCATCAACTGTTTTCTTGCTTAATGTACTAGTTAATGACAGACTAGCCTGACTCTGCAGAGCAGCTTGACTAGCTTGTACTGTGCCCTCAACGTCCATACCCGTGGACTGGTTTGCCTCAACAGTCCATACATTTTTGAGAAGCTCGTCAAGGTTCATGCTACTTAGCGGCTTTCCTAAATCACCTAATTGATTCTGAACCTCATCAAGTGTGAGACTGTACATTGAGTTTTGCCGCACCAGAGGCTGGAGTTGTGACTGTTTTCCATTACTGTCACCACCACCTTGAGACCCCATAGTTTGGATCCCCATTTAACAATTATTACTGTTAAGAATTCACTGCATATCTCACATTCAAACTTCTTTTAGCACTAAAAGACTAAAAGCACCTGATCCAAATCTTCAATCCTGCCCCAGAAAATTAGAACATGACAAATACAAATTTCAGAATCAGCATTTTTGTGGAGATCATCTGAAAGTTCATATGATCTGCAGTAACCTACAAGCCTTGCGTGTATTCTAAGAAAGACAAAAGGAAAGAGTCAATTGAAGGTAAGCGAGGAAACTTTCTTTTTTTTCAGACCAGATATCATGTAGGCATGCAAGGGCAGAGCTGCAGTTTCCTTGATCACAATTACTTTAAATGTAAAATCAAAAGTTCAAACCAGTCCAAGAAGAAAAGTGAGAGAAATCTTTTAATTTAACAGCAGGATAAATTTCATTTTCCTTTCAAAAATGAAAAGGAAAAAAATAAAAAACAAAACAAGACAGAGACAGTATTAGAAGGTAAATCTCTGTTTTACCCAATTTAAAAAATGAGTAAAACCAATGAAAGCCCAGAGACAGCAATATAATCAACTTAAAAAATGAATCTTCAAAGGGGACAAGCACATGAAACCTAGTAAACATGTCAGAATAACAATTCACTGAAGCACTGATAAATTTAAGCAAATGAAAATCAAAAACCTTACAGATACCCTTCCTAGAGACAAAATAAAAAGAAGATTTTTCCACTTCTTTCCAGATTAATGTCAAAAAGGGTTAATAAGAACTTTGATCCCTTGCATGCACGCTCAAAGACACAGCTAACACAATTAAATTTCCATTGAAACCGAAAACCCCATATTCAAAAAGCACAAATTCCCATTGGAACTTCAGCTAGAAAATCAGTGCCTATTTTTCCATAAGACTTAGACAAGGGAAAACGAGATGAAAAACACATGGGAGACAAATTCATCACAAAAATATCAATTCAGAAGCAGAAGATAAGAAATAAAAATACCCAGAATTCAAAACAAATTTTTTCAATAAATAAATTGAAAAAAGACCCATTTCCATTTGCATGCAACCAATTCAGTGTCACTGTTGAAACACAAAAATATCCTAAAAATATCTCAAAAGCCAAGGATGAGATCAAACCCACAACAAACCCAGTATTTGTTTCTCAAATGCAGTGATAAAAGTTTCAAATTTGAAGCGAATAACATCATGGGTAAGAAAGAGTGTGCTGTAAGGAATAAAATTTCATTAAAAATTAAGAGAAAAAAAAAGAACCTTTGTCTGAGAGAGAGACACCGATCTGAAACTGTTGAGTGAGTGATTGCAGCAATGGGTTTTGGCCTAAGATCACGAGAAGCGTTTGGGAAGCAGGGTGATGAACAAAGCTCCACAACTGTGTGTGTACAAAGTGTTGTGTTTGCTCGCAGAAAGACAATCCCAGGTTGGTGAGTGAGTGAAAGAGAGAGAGAGAAAGAGAGATGTGAGAGAAAGAGTGAAAAGCCAAAACAAATGGCAAATTCTCAATTTTTGTACATAAAATATATGAGGATTACTCCGTTACTTTCTTTTAATAAAAATATAGAAAGCTTTATGAGTTTTGAAATAATTATTAATTATTCAGGAGGATTACTCCAGCTCTTAAGAGTAGCTTTAGATGAACGATTTTTTTTTTTGTTTAAATCACGAGAATTTTTTATTTTTTTAAGTATAAGATTAATTTTGTTTAAATTTAAAAGTGTGATGGTTATAAATCTTTTTAATAATGATGACTCTAAAATTTAGATGGAAGAGTTTAAAAGAGAAAAAACGTGATAATTTTTTATTTTAAATAAATATTTTCTTTATTTAAATTTTTTTAAAATGAGAAATTATTATATAATCTTTTAATTATCTTAAAAAAAAATTATTCTCTAGATACATCAAGTTTTGAGAGGAAATCTTAATTGAGGCAAAAGATAAAATAAGGATATCATTATTGTATAACCAAAAACAAGCTTATTCATTGTATGAAATTAATACGAACCAATACTCTTAGTTAAATATTTATTAGTTATGGATTTTCATAATAAATACTTGACGTTTATAAAATAGATAGTAAAATAGTCTCCACTTTATAAATTGTATTTATTATAGTAATAAATATTTGATAATTTATAAAAATATATAAATACGCTAAAAACAATGCTACCAAAACAATTCCCTAAAATAATAAAAGTTTAATTTTGTTGTTTTAGACATAAAAGGAAAGATTTGTAGTATGTTAGCAGCTCCATGGAGTAATCATGAGCTCTCCCCGTTTCCTTGGTTCACATATTTTACACAAATGACGAGATAATTGTGTCTACTAGTTGCATGCCCAATCACACACCTCCACTTACAACTTTTTGATTTTCTGAAACTGGTGAATAGCGAAGCCTGATTATTATTTGTCACAGTTTTTGCCTCCACGTCGTCTTTTAAGCCAACAAGAGGGTACATATATATCATTATTTATCCTTATGTCTATAGTTACAATGAAAATGAATTTTCAAGTAAATTAGTAAATATCTTTTTTTTTTAAATATTGGATACAAATTGACTACCACTTCAATCTTTTTTTAACCTTCCAATCATTCTATGTAATTTGGATTTAATTAAAAAATTTAAGATCATAATTGTATCAAATTGTTTTTAACGCAATTTTTTTATAGATCAAAGTGTTATTTAAACTTTAATTAATTGTCCAAGAATGGAAATTTGAATTTCTTTAATAACTAATGGTGATATTTCTACAAGAAAGCTATACAATACTAAGTATCCTATTATCTTTTTATAAATTTCATTCCATCAAATTTTAATAAATTTTAAATTTTATGTCACCAAAATAAAATAACCAATGTCAAACTACTCAAATATTCCTTGATTCGGTGTATTTTTTTAATTTTGAGATTTTATTTTAATATTTAATGACAAGAGGCATATCATATGTATGACATAATAATTTTATTAAATTATGAAGAATAAAATAAAAGAATCAATTTGACTTTAATATTAATGGTAGGCAAAGCATGGGAAGACAGGCAGGGAAAGAGAGTCGCTTTGGCCTGCATGACCCTTTCTATCCCATTCCCAACTGACTACACTTTTGTCTAATTGTAGCAGTGACACCTCCCTAAATGCTACCATGAGTGTGCACTCATAATATAACTCTCGTTTACTTACAGACACGACCATGATTGGAGTTGGGTATTCTGTTCAATTCTTATAAAAGCTTCAGAAGTTTGGTGAACTTCATGATTTGTTTTATATCTCCAAGACGTAGGGGCAATTTTTATTGGAGACTGAGGGAGCCATGGTTATCAGAATTTTTTTAAAAATTCTATAAAAGTACTTGAAAAAATTATATATGTTTTTTTTAAAACATTATCCAAAACATCATATGGCCATTCCAAAAAATTTTATTAAGATTTGATCTGACCATCTCATTTTGGCAAGGTTATATTAGAATTTTTTTAAAAAAATTTAATTATTTAGTTAGCGATCTAAAAAGTTTTAAAATAAAGAAATTTTAAAAAAAATTATTTAAAAAATAGATAGAGAAAATTTGAAAAATTGTAAAATGGATAGAGAACATTTTTGCTGTAATTTGAGAGAGAGAGATGGAGAACGAGAGTAGGAAGCAGAGGTCGAGAATGAGGGAAGGAGACCTATGTTTGAAGTGCCAATTCAATGTGTTTTCTATTGTTCAGGTTCTATGTGTTGATGACCATGTTGAGAGTAGGGCATAACTATTTCATGGTTTGGATAACAGTTTGGTTATTAATGGGATTTATTGGAATGTGATTCATGTTTGGGGTTTTTTTTTTTTGGGGGGGGGGGGGGGATTTTGGATTTGCTCTTAATGAGTTGATTTGCTCAATATTCAAGAACTGATTAGTTTGTGAATAGCCATGCTGTGAGTAGTAGGTGAAAATGCTTAGTCAAGTTTAGCCTAGTTTCAGTTTTGTACCCTTAATGGATTATCATTAGTTTTTTGCATCTCAGGTTGTAGTGTATGTCATGCTCAAATGCTTGAATTGGTTTTCCTGCATTTAAGTCTGATATTTTCTCACTGGTTTTTATTGTTAATGGCCACATTGATGTTAAGATAATGGTCTTATCCTGTTGAAGAATTACATGGTCTCAGTGTTGTATTTGAATTTGTTTTAGCTTGGCATGATAAAATAATTTAGACAATTTTGGACTCAAAAGGATTAATTACTAATAGTTATTGATTTGGAAAATGTCAATGCTGATGAGTTTTGATATGTGATATTATGGCAGTGTTGTGAATGTGTTTTGTTTGGGCTTTAGCATTCCTATACTTGAAAGTTGACTATCCATTGAAAGCTGAAATTGTAGTCAGAATATGTCATATGTGTTTACATACTGAAGAGTTTGAAATGAATCTATTATTCGATATATGAATGTTGAGTGAGTTAAAATTTGAAAATTTATCTTGTCATTTGGTTAATATGCTGAAACTGTGAATTGATATTTGAATCATGGTTTGATGCAGATTTTAGAATATTGAATCTGTTTGTGATTAAGGGATTTTGGGGTCTATGTTTAATTGGAGGTATCATTTTGACCTATTAAATTGAAAATTAATGGTTGTTCATCTGGAGTGTTGAAGTCCTGCAATGTGATAATTTTTTGCTTGAATCTGCATGTGTATTTGATTTTGCCAAGTTTCTGTTTCTCTTTGTTGTCTCAGTCTTGCTCAAATAATATACACAATTTGCTTGGATGTTTGTATCGCTCTGATTTTGATCCCGAAAGAATGGGCACTGTAATTTTAGTACATGGTGCATTTCATTTGTATTGTTGGATTAGCCCTTCCATTCTGAGTATATGATGTGGGAACCCCTGGAGTAAAAAAGTTATGCTTGGGGTGAAATTTTCGTTGGTACTCATCTCTAATCTTCGGGCCGTACTTGGCATTTCTCTCCTTTTAGAATTTTGGGCTTATATAATAAATGTTTGGGCGGGCCTGTTTGGGAAGTTTAACTTGGCTAGGTTCGAGTCTCTTGTTATTGCTATTGATAGAATTGTTTGCTTTAACTGATATAATGATAGGAGTTTAATATCTCTTCTAGGTCGTGTATTTTTTATAGTGTCATTTGTTCTTTTCGTTTCTTCTCTTTATTAACAATTGTCATCATTACGGGTTTGCATCTCATTTGATTTTTTTTCTTTCTTTTAGTGTTAAGGTTAGGTTAAGTTTAAATTTTCAGGGTCAAATAGTATACACTTTATTAGGATTTACTTGCTAACTGCTTTTTGTTGGATACTTTACTTTCAAATATTTTCAAATGTACCACTTCCTTGTAAAACAAATAAATGATCCAATGCCATAAACATTTATGATAGTTGTCTTCAGGGATCAAGTACCTAATAGAAAATTTTTTTGAGTGAATCAGCAGGTCTAGTATCGCTTTCCATCCCATTTAAGACGTGTTAACAAGTTTTTTTAATAATAAATGGTCTATTGCCATCAACACTTGTGTTTAGTTGTATTCAAAGGTCAAGTATCCACTATCTAATTTTCTTGGAGTGGACTAGTGAGTTTAGTACCGCCTTCTATCCTATTTATGATGCGTTAAAAAAGGCTTCTTTTAATCCAATCCCTTTTCTTTTTTAATCAAATTAATTATTTTATTTTAATTAATTAATTATTTTATTTAAATAATTAATTCAAATCAATGCTCTTTTCTTAATTAAAATTAATCAACACACAATCATTTTTTAAAGAACTAAGTGGCTTTAAATTTCTCATTATATTAGGGACTACGTAAGAATGCAAGTCAAGCCAAACTTGTAAATTTTTGTAATTTATTTTCTTTTATAATTTGTAAATATTTGTTTATTTTTGCTTAATTTCTTTATTTTGTTTTTGGTTTCAAGGGTAAAACAGATATTGTTTAGATTATCAAATTATCACAACTAACTTAAGGTAACCATATTAAGACAGATGTATTAGGGAATTAAGTTTTTACCATTCCCTGTCATAACCGACTTTTGAATCTTGCCTAGTTTCACAAACAAATTTCTTTCAAAATTTTCTTACCTAATAAACGATTGGTGGTGAATTCATTATTTTTTTAATTATTTCTTCACTCGCTAATCCCATCACGATTTTTTTTCCTCAGTCATGACATCCGCCACTGCTAACACGCCCCCTAATATAAGAGTTATTTGGCTTTGATTCGTGAAAAATGCACACTGTCACATCCCTACTACTAAGTGAATATAATTTTGTAAATGCCTTGTATGTATTTTCTTCATTTTATATTCTTATAGATATGAAGAATGTTAGCTTGAATGACCCACAAAATGTGTTTTTGGGCTTGATTGGGTTATAATAAACCTTAATGGGCCATAAAAGACCAAAATCTGGATATATACCCAAAAAGCATGAAGAAAGCATAGATAATATGTTGTTCTCTCTTGGAACACGTGCTTGAAAAAAAATGAAGACAAAGACTAGTTAGAATGGAACTAGAATTCTACCTATGATAAAAAAAAGAATAAAAGCTTGGTCAGTCACTACACTTAAGGGCCACAGTTACAAATGGGCCAAATAGTTAGGAATGAACCACGAAGGAGACATATGGTTAGAAGTTAACCAATAAGAACACATGCATGTCAAAAAGTGGGATTTAGTTTGGTTAAGAGGTAATCATTAGGGAATTCACTTACTTCACTTATGGTTAAATAAAAACCTAGGAAGTGGATGGTGACCTAAGCAAACCTTGGTTAGAAATTGAACTATCTAGGGATTATAAATAAGGAATGATCACATAGTAAGCTATCTTGGGATGCATAATTAAGATTGATTAAATGATAAATTGATTATTAAAGGAAATTAAGATTTGATTAGCACCTCAACTGCCATTAAGCCTAACCTAACCTAAGTTAAGAAAGTTAAACCATGTGTCCTTTCGCATGCAAGTATGAGGTGTCACATACAAAGCAAGCCATGTCTCCTTTTGCATGACAAGTATGAGGTGTCAAACCATGTGTCCTTTTTGCATGTAAGTATGAGGTGTCACACACAGAACAAGCCATGTGTCCTTTTGCATGACAAGTATGACGTGTCATGTTGAGAACTTGCCACTTGCTTAGGTTAATTAACTTAACTCTAGTCACTTAAGCTAACATAGAATGAACCATGGTCCATGCAACCCCTTTAGCTTATAAATAGTCTCTCCCCTACCACATAAACTCACCACAACCTAAAGTGAGAGAAAGAATTCTACAAGAAGCATTAAGAGAAAGTGAGAAAGAGAGAGTGAGGCCAAGAGGTGGAAGAAGAAAAGGAGAATAAGTCCAAGACTAGATAAATTCTTTCTCTTAGCAACTAAAGAGGTAGGAAGACGAAAATCTACTTTTTCCTTACTTAAATTTCCTTGGCTATGAGTATTTTAGTTTATGAACTCTTTACAAGAATGGTCTTGGCTCTACTATGATATTTTCTTTGAAACCTTCTTGAGAATCTTTCTTTAATCATGAATGCATATGAATTTGTTTCAATTATTTGAGACATGGCTCTCAGTAAAGGAGGTGATCTCACAGGGCTCGAAGGGCTTAAGTTAATAGAGGAATCCTTGGTAATGGGAGGTGAACTCTATATCCTTACATTGTTGTCATAATGGGTACCACCCAAGATAAGGGAGTTCCCTTGCCAAGAGAAAGCGCTTTCGACCTATGAGACATGTAAGTGGTTAGATTGAGGTGAAAACCCATAAAGAAAGAAATGAATGAAAGGAAATGTAGAAGAACCACTCTCAAATGCTTTCATGTGTGATGCCAAGTTATTGATCTTCTTTTGATTGATAAATTGATAGGCTTGGATGACTTTTTTTTGAAGTTTATAGAGCTGGATTCATCATAGGTTTTACTTGTTTTCTTATATGTTTTATCTTCCTATTGAGAATTATTTCTCATTATGTTGACATGGTGTTTTCAAACGAGCAAGATGTCACTCCTTATTGAGTTTGATACTTGATCAATCATTTTGAGACACTTATGTTAGTTTTATACTTGGCTTTATTATATATTTATTACGCCCAATATTAGTATTTTAGCTGAGTTTAATGTTGTTGGGCCTCATTGGGCTTTAATGCAAATTGTAAATAATTCTTGAATTTTGATGCATTTTGACATTTCTTCATTGATTAGGCCATAACTTGAGTTTTAGTGATCCATTTGAGGTGATCTTGGTTTCTATGGAAAGCTAAGACAAATATTTACAACTTTCATGAAGAACATAAGAGCTGGATCGGACTTCTAATGGTCCAAAAATAGGTCTAAAAGTCAGAGTGGACTTGCTGTTGCTGGAATCTGAGCAGTGTACACATATTGGACCATATCTCGGGTTATAGGCCTCCTTTTAAGCTGAAACTGGTGCCATTGGAAAGATAACACATAAAGCTCCAACTTTGATGAAGACCATTTAGTCCATAGATGTTGTTTTCAGCATGATTATGAAGCTGCAAGTTGGTTGAATATGGAAACATGTTTTGCCAACGTGACTTGAGGTAGGTGCAATATTATTTGAATATCTGGAGTTGTAAAAGTCCTTTTGAGCTGACATCAGTGCCATTGGAAAGCTAAGACAATTGTCTACAATTGTCATGAAGACTTCTAAGCCAAAATACATCGTTTATGGCATGAAAGGCAAGCTAGAAGTCAGAGAAGAGTTGCTGACTAAAAGCCACCAACCATGCACCAACTCACCAACTATGCACCAACCCACCAACCATGCATCAAGCAACCATATTGACAATTTTCATGTTTTTACAACTTGCATTCATATTATTTTCAATTACAAATTGGCTTCTAGAATTAGTATAAATAGAGTCAATCTCTTTTGTATTATAGAAAATTCAATTTGTAGTAAGTTTGAGTATTTGTTAGTTTTCTTTCTCTTCTTCTCCCTTCTCTTTAAAATTTCATTTTTGTTCTTTATTTTTTGAGTTCTTCCTTCCCATCCATGGAAGGCTAGGCTCTTATAATCAATCCAAGGGATTAACCATCTTGATGTTTAATTTGAAGATCTTGTTTTGCTTGTTCATATTGCTTAATTGTTATTCAAGTTTCTCTTCTTCCTCTTTTGATTTTTATCTAAATTGAATTACTTAATTTGATTTAGATGTTAATGTGATAATAGCTTTATTATCATGTATTCAAAGAGGATCACAAAGAATAAACAATTATTAAAGCTTTTTGATGGATTGCTTAGCTTGGTTAAATTCTGGATCTTAAGTTAATCTATGTTTGAATGGTGCTTACTTTATCTAACTTTGGTTAATTAAATCCTAGATGCTTATCTAGTAGAGGATTCTTGGATCATGTTGAGGCTTCTTAATGTGATCTAAGGCCAAGAACATGGTTAGCAATTAAGTGGATTCCTTGTGATCAATGATGGATTAAACTCAAGATCGGTAAATTTCCTTGGATTGGTTAATTTGTTAAGTACTTTTCTTTAATTCAACTAGTGTATTTTCTTTATAAATAATCAAAACCCCCCTTTTAATCATCTTGATATAATTGAATCTTTGGTTTTTGGATCCTTGAGAGACGATTTGATTCATCCATTATACTGCAAATTAGTTTTGAACTGGTAATTTTAATTATTTGACGGGTCTCGACAACTTCTTGTCAATACTGTTGAAGGAGCCTCCCTCGCACAGGGGATGTTTTCACATGATCACGGGTGTTAGGGACTATTATGACCTTGATGGATCCGCACCTACTATCTTGTGATTATGTTTTCAGATATCTTGTACTTGTGTAGATATGTGGGGATTTTTTTTATAGTAGCATTTTGTAAGGCTTAAGGGCATTAGACCCTTTTTGGTGTATTTTGGTAAGCCTTTTAAGACATCTACTAGATGAATGTAAACTCTACACTTATTTTTTCTTTGCTCATTAGTCCCTTTGTGGTAGTTTTTTGTATTCAGGTACTATGCGTTCATTTTCACTTGGTTAGTAATGTCACTTATGAACAAGTAAACTAAACTATAATCAAGTAAGTATGAACTAAAGTCCATGAACGTAAGTGGTAATAATATTTTCAAATCAATTATCTACTCTTGAATTAACCAATAGTCCTTTAGATTAATAAATCACTTCAGATTAAGCTCACTAGCCAAGTGTAGTATTGATTAGTTCTAGCAATTAAAATGATTAGAACTTAGTAACTTTATCCTTGTTTGAGGCCTAGAAGACTTGTTCTATGTTTAATATGTAAGGTTAATGATTCTCCATATAAGAATAGGATATAAGTTCCTAAGTTTTCAAACTATTATAGTTCACCCAAAGTCTTTGATGTACTAAGAGAATTTATTTCTACTCAAGTAACCCAGGTTTTTGAACTTATCACGTTTTGAACTTGATTAAACAAGTAACTCCATGTCATTTTAACAAAAAAGTTGTCAAGTAATCAACAAAGAGTGAACCTCCTTATGATTAAGGGTAGAAAATCATTCAAGAAATTTTAGATAATTTTTAAACCTATGATAGGTTATGAACCTTAAGCATAGGGGAACTCCCCTTGGGCTTAGGGTGTGACACATAGGTCACTTTACCTTGTAATGAAATGTTCATTTAGAAGAATAAGGATGACAATGATCAAACTTCTGACCACTTGATCGTATAGGCTCTGATAACTAGGGTTGTCAAAACGGGCCAAATTCGCCGGGTCAGCCCGTTTACCCGCATAAATTATGTAAGTCGGGATTCAAAATTAGTGACCCGTAAAACCGCGGGTAATTTTTGATCGACTCGTTCAACCCGCGGAGCCTGCGGGCTGCTCGCATAATTTTTTTTTAAAGTTTCAATTTGTTTGTACCTAAAAAAATAATTTAGAAACTTAAAAGTTAATTAAACATTCTTTTCTCAAGTAAAAATATAAAATGTACGTACTGTATAAGCTAGCACTGGCACAACCCACATATAAACACATTCATCAAACTCCTTAAGTTTATGTTATTTATTTATTTGAATTCTCCCTTAACCCTTCAAATAAGATTAAAGTATTAAATACTATGTTTATGTAATGTAATATTTGATTTGAGATTATTAAATTTAAAATTATTTCAAAGTTTACAAGTAAAAAAAAAAGTTTGGTGGGCCGGCCCTTTTAAGCTCGCAAGTTGATGCGAAGCGAGTCGGGCTGATTAATTTGCAACCCGTTTAAATGCGAGTAATTTTTACTTAGCCCGCTTTACCCGCGTGCGTAAACAGGCCAGGCAGTTGACAACCCTACTGATACCATGTCAATGATCAACTCTTCTAAAAGTTTAAGTTGTCAGGTGGAGGCTTAAAATTGGTTCTATATCTCTAATACTGTATATAGTTTATGGCTCGCAGGTGAACTAATTTAACATGTTTATAAATGAGTTTAAATTTATTCACTATCATTATAAAGTATTTTACACTATTATCTAATGAAGTATTGATACATTGTTCAAAAAGTTAGACTTTCTAGGTAGTGTTGTGATAAATACATAATTAAATGATAATATACAAAAGTCTTACATTGAATTAAAATTAAATCCTTTATAAATAGGTTAAAAATTTTATATTTCAAACACTACAAGAAAAAGGAAGATTTGCTACAGAATTTAGCTAGGAAAATTTCCCTAGCTAATCTGGAGCTAATTAGCTACATTAAAAATTCATGTCGATTCCTCTTCCTCAGGTGAGTGTTTCCCCTTCTCATATTCCTATGGTGTTTTGGTGTGCTAGGTTTTGTTCATTCGATAAATTTGTTTGGATTTGTGGTGTTAAGTTCTGATTTCATCTTGTCGTGATTGTATATGCTTTCTTCATGGTTATTTACCACCTAGAATTTCGGGTCTAAGATTCGAGTTCATGGGCTAGGGAACTGGTCAGATACAAGTTTACAGATTCATAAATTTCCAATCATTTTCTTCATATTGATTCTTAGCCTCCTTTCATTCTTCATGCTTGCTGCCAGCAATCAAATCCATATTGCGGTTGGATGTTTGTGTCAGTTTGTTGCAGTAAATCTGCGAAATCAAAGACTGCATTTGTGACATTTAAAGATCCAAAAGTGCTTGAAATTGCATTATTGTTATCGTAATAATTTTGATTTGTAATAATTTTCATCTTGACTAAGTTGTGTGTCACATTTTGAAAGTGGTTGAATCACTGCAATTTTGAGTAGGATGACTAGACACTAAACTGAATGCTTTTAACTTTGAACTTTTAAGATTGGATTTAATTTACGGGTTTGATTTGAAGATTAGAAAATGGTGTTTTTTTTGTGTAAAGTGATCAAGTTTGCAGCAGAATTTAGTTGTGTCATATCTAGCTTATGTTTGATGTTGAGGTTTGATTGTTTTGCATTTACATGCTGAGAAGCATTGTCAGACAGTGTTTAGAATGTCATGGGTTTTTAATGGTGCACATTGTGGACCTGAATTAACTTTTGTTATCTAACAAATTACAATCTTGTTTCCATGGTAGATTCTGGCATGTGTTGCTAGGATTGCACAACTTGCTATAGGTTATTAAGAAAACATAACTTTTATTCATGTTAACTGGGTTTCTGAAGAGATCCATTTCATTTAATACAGCTCACCTCAAAGAAAATGAAGAAAAGTTACTCGTAGTGAATGACGTGTACTAGATTTAGTGCAAGTTAGATGAGCTTTAGGGTTCTAATATTAATTTTTATCTCTGGTATGCCTTGCTTGTTCATTTATTGCTTTTTGTTTGTCAAGTTTTAAATTTTTTATTGCTTTTGTGACTTCGCCAGGAAAGAAATTGCATCTTTATTGCTAGTAGAGATTACTACTACTTCTGTGTGAGACATTATGTTAGTGCCACATGTTAAATTGTGTTTTTAGCCATGATATTGGAAATTTTCACTTGCATTGCTTCATTTATTGGATTTACTATTTATCTTATTTAATTTGTTTGCTAAATTGAAGCCTTATGTGATTAGTAGTTTAAATACTTAGCTATAAAATAAATTTGTTTACCCTTGTAACAGACTAAAGACATTTAAGTATAATTTTTACATTTACCCCCTTTTATTACCCTTCCCTAAAAAGGAAAAAAGAACTGTTACATCGTTGTTTGTGTTTGCGTGTGTATCAATACACTTATTAAGTTTTAATTCTTACTTTGACATGTGTGCTATGGCCTTGTCAACACTAGGCTACATTTTTTAGTTTTTTGCCTCTGCGTTCAATTTCTAGATGTTGGGGATACTTGATAAGCATGGTAAGAAGTCAACTTAATTAAGCTTTGAATGTCCTTTTTTAAATATATATTTATTGAGCTGTAATTTACATTTTATGTTTGCAATTTTGTTCCCCTCTTATTGCTATTGGTAATAAGAATAGAATATGAAGAAACAATATTATGAGTATTGATAAGTACGAGAAATCTGATGAAGAAATAAACAATTGACTTATATATATATATATATATATATAAAGAAATATTATTAAAAGGAAAGAAGGGAAAGTACATAATAAAGGAGGCAATTATGAATTCATGGGTTGCGTTAGTACAATCATTTGCATGGCTATCTCTGAGAAAATGCTAGGCCAACAATTGTTTAAGAAAATAATGTGTTTAGGCTTGTGTAGATTTACACATATATTAAAAATAAATTTAATAAAAAATAAATTTAAAATTTTTTATAGCCTTGATTCTTTATATATATATATATATTATACTACTATTTTATTTAAATTTAATAGTAAAAATAGTTAAAAAAAATTAATATGCAGTTAAGAATCCAAAATTTTAATACAAATAACTTTGCTTTGAAATGAGATACAATTGTACTGTGAAATTGGATATTCACATCTGTAAAACAATTAAACATATAGGCTTGCAAAAGAATGGAAAAGAGCTGCACACTAAGGTGGATCAACTACCCAAGGCCAGGATTAAAGAGAGGGGTGTTCAGCAAATAGGAGGAGGCGACAATCCTGCCCCTTCACCACATGTTAGGCAAGAAGCAAGAAGACTAAGTCTACTTTTACTTTCCCACTAAGAATTTTTTGCTTCAGTTCATTTAAGACATTGTAAATAACAGTTTTTATACATAGATGAGTTATGAAGGTGGCTGAACATGGAACTATTTGCTTCTGTTCATTTAACGTTGGAACCAAAGATGTTTTCAAAAAATTGATATTGGAACCAATTATGATTTAAAGTAATCAAACCCCTAAGATATTTTGAAGATAACAAAAGGATATTAAATTAAAAAGAACAAAATGAGTTTTGAATAAAATTATATCTTTTTGTTCAAATAAGATATGTCCAAATGTACTTCTTTGATTAAAACTCTACGTAAAGCGTTTTGGACCAAAGATAAGCTTTGATGAAGACAAAATCTCTTTTAAACAACGTGCGTCCAATACAACTTATATATTATTATATTGGATCGTCCACTGCATTTTTATCTCTGTTGTTTACTCTTAAAACATCTTCGTCTAAAGCATTTCTACGACAAGCAAAACAAAGTGCAATAACTGTTGATGAGATCTCTAACAAATATGACTTTTGAGAAATCTACTTTGTACGCTAAAACTGACACTCCTAATAACTACATAGACCAGCAAATAAGGAACTTTCTACCTGTTCAGTAGAGTCAGAACTAAGATATCATATTCTTCACTATTGTTGATAACCAAAGCCACTTTTTAGAAAGAGATCAACACGTTATCAACATTGTGCATTTAATGCTACTCAGAATGGTAATAAATGTTACCGTTGGACGAAAAACTTATAAAGATTATTTCAAGTGCTCACTACCTATAAATGCCAAAGTCTTTGAAGAAGAATTCAAGATAGCGATTCATATAAAGAGAACAAGAGAAATTTTCACAAAGCTTTACTCTATTTTTTTTTTATTCACTCTTATATAGAGTTCTTTTGCTTGAGCATATTTTATTTATCTTCACTTGCCGTGAGTTAAACTCAAGTATTTTTCAAACACCTTTACCAATTTGTTAATAAGCCTGAAGAGCTAGGATATAAAAGAATACTTGTTAGTTAGAACCTAAAGAGGTTTTAGAATACTTTGCTGTAATCTGAAGAGGCGTTGAGAATAATACTTGTAAACTTTGAAAGGTTAGTGGAAAATCCTTCAAGTAAAATGGATTAAACGTAACTCTCGGGGTTGTGAGAGTGAACCAGTATAAATATCTGGTGTAAGCTTTTCTTCTCTCTCCTTGTATTATATTTCTTGTCAACTAACTTCTGGGGATTGCTATTGTCATTTTTAACTAATCTTTTCTGAAAAGCTAAAGTTTTCAACTTGCGTCCAACTTTTTGTAGAAAAACTCTCTTTGTGTTCATCAGATTGCAAATAACTTTAGCTTTGTCCATTTTATTTTACTTTCCAGTGAAACATTAGTTTTAAGAACTGTCTTGTAAAAGTTTTTCAAAAAGGTTTAAGATACACAATTCAATCCTCCTTCTTGTGTTTCACTTGTTAACTTCATTTAAGGCATATTGTAAATCACAGTTTTCATACAGCTTTGTTTACCAAGTAAGTAGAGGTTGCTTACATATGAATTTCTGGCACCTTGGCAGCGCTTGGCTTAGGGAGTTTATATTAATGGCAAAGAAGCTAGTTTAACAATGAGCTTAAAGAACCTCCAACTCTAGAGGCCAAACCGTGGCCTTCAATAACTATTATCAAGGTGAGAATTCTGCTCAATCAAGTTCTATTCTAATTGATGAATTTAATCTGAGTTAGAGCGTTAGAGGTATGTTGGTTCACTAAACTCATATTTTTAAGGATTTATTAAAATTGTTTATGTAGTAATTTGAAACTATTTAAGGCCCTTAAGCTCTTTCTCTCAGTTAATCTTGAAAAATTAATTATAGTCTTATTTCATTGATTACTAATATAAGATGTTTGATTATAGTCAAGAAACTCTGCTCTTTATTGAATTTACGTTTGTGATATAGCTGACATTTAGCTATGCAGGGTCATATATGGCACATTGGCTATGAGAACATGTTTTGCATACTAATTGCTCTTTCTGATCTATGCAACAGGTATACATTTATTCCAGTGGTAGCAAGTTGGCACAAAAGGCTAATATTTGGACATACACACTATGGGGACCTAAGAAAATATTTATCTTGGTTTTTTGACACCACAGTGGGGTAATGTTTATCTTGATGTTGCATTTTGGCAATGCTTGTCTAAAGTTACCTATTGTCATGCAAAACCCCTTCAAGAAGCTACAACTGCAAAGGCAGCTGGTATGTGCTTTTCTTTAACCCCTCACTTGATTTATTTAAATACTAGATACATATATAATAGTTGCTTTGACACTGTATTAAGGGAACTTGCCGCTCAGAGGTGTATTTGTGGTTGTTCTTTCTATGTTATGAGTTGCCTCCTTTTGAACCGATTGAGGCTATTGATACTGACTATTTTCTTGGTTTCTTATCTCTTAATTTGCACGTGTAGTAACGTATCAATTAGGAGGTTTCTCTATTCTCTTGATTTAAGAAAACCACAGCAGCTGGGCGGTGGCCTTGAATCATGGTGTGGCTTCTACCAAGAGTATAACGCCTTCTCAGATGGGATTGTTACTTAACATTGGTGAGACTTCAACCAGATCTTCTTTTTCCATTTTTTGAGATTCTTGAATACCCATTTCAATTATTGTCAATAATAACAATGTCTATCTTTCATCTGTCAAACTTATGGTCCCTATCAATGCAAGATTGTTACAAATTTACTATTCTTTGAGCCTAAAGTTGTATTAGTTGATAATACTAAGAATTTGAAAGTAATAATTATTTTGACGACTACATTGATGAAATCCATTGCAATAAATCTCCTTAACCGTCCTATTATGTCTACTCTTTTTTTTATTTAAAGTTTTGTTTTATTTGAGTTGTTTTTTTTTTTCTTTTGGTACATTTATTTGGGCTATATCAAGCAAAAACTTCAAATGTGTTGTTGACATTAAAATTCTCCACTTGATTTTTATATAACAAGTACTGCTAGAGAGATGTGAGATATCGTCAGGTTCGCAAAATGTGGAGATAATGCCTCAAAACCAGAGGGTATTTCCTTGATAATATAACTTCATTCATGCCCAAAACCAATGACATTTTCAATGTTAATTGCATTTTTCTTTAATCATTTTCTTCCTTTACTGCTGTAGGGTGCAATGGAATATCCTGGAAGGTATATCAATCACAACAAGTAGCCTCAATAAGTAGGTTCCGGTAAAAGAGGGAAGAGCGATGCTTTGATAGCAAAGTTGGATATAGTGGTACTGTACGTCAAGAAAGTTATGCATTTGGTTTCTCATCAGATCAAGAATCCTTTGTCACTGTTGTCACGACCTCATGCACTACAAAAAGTGGTGTTATTTGTAGCGGATTTTTAGAAGAGGTTACTTGCAAATGCCTCTAACCCACAAATCTTGTTATTTTGCAGTGGTTTGGAACCTCCTCAAATTAAGTATTCAACTGCCTCAAATTAAAACTAAAACTCTGATTAAAGCATGATTATGTTATATTTTATTCTCAATTGGTTTGATTCAACTATTCTTTGTTAAGCATACATAACTTATTAATTATGGTTTATATTTGATACAATGTTTGTATTTAAAAATTAGTTGAATTGATTAAATAAAGTATTACATGTTTGTGGGTATCATCCTGGTAAACCCTCACGAGACTATAACTCATCCACTAGGGACACCTAGGGGTTTAAAGGCTTGTGGCACATGCTAAGTGCCATTGTGTTTTCCTACAAAAGTGGATTAAATTATGTATAATTAGTTTTTCTGCTTTTTGTTTAATATTATGATGTTTCTTGTTTTTCCTCAGTTTTGTTCTTATGTGTTTTGCCCAGGAGTGCAAAGGCTTAAGTGTGGGGGAATTTGATCAATCAATTTGAGACACTTATGTTAACTTTGGATTAGGCATTATTAGATGTTTATTGTGCTCAATATTTGAATTTTAGCTGAGTTTAATGTTGTTGAGCCTTATTGGGTTTTAATGCAAATTGTGAATAATTCTTGGATTTTGATGCATTTTGACCTTTCCTCCTTAGTTAGGCCATAACTTGGGACTCGGTGATCCATTTGAGGTGATCTTAGTGTCTATGGAAAGTTAAGACAAGGCACTACAAGTTTCTTGAAGAACTCAAGAGCTGAATCAGACTTCTAAGGGTCCAAAACTGCCCTGCAAAGTCAGAGTGGGCTTGCTGTTACTAGGAATCTGAGCAGTGTGCATATATTGGACCATATCTTGGGCTCTAGGCCTCCTTTTGAGCTAATACCGGTGCCATTGGAAAGCTAACACACATATCTCCAACTTCACTGTGGACTATTTAGTTAATAGATGTCATTTTATTCATGATTATGAAGCTGCAAGTGGGTTTGAATTTGGTAACACGTTCTGCCAACGTGACTTGAAGTAGGTGCAGTATTTTTGGAATATCTGGAGTTGTAAAAATCCTTTTGGCATCAAAACGAACGCCAAAATTTCAAGGAGACAATTGTACAATTGTCATGAAGACCTTCAATCCAAAATACATCGTTCAGGGCATGAAAGTCAAGCTGGAAGTTGGAGGAGAGTTACTGACTATAAGTCACCAACCATGCATCAAGCTACCATATTTGACAATTTCCATGTTTTTATAGCTTGTATTCACATTATTTTCAATTACAAATTGGCTTCTAGGATTAGTATAAATAGAGTCAATCTCTTTGTATTATAGATCATTCAATTTGGAAGTAAGTTTGAAATATTTTGTGAAAGTTTTCTTTCTCTTCTTCTCCATTCTCTTTAGAATTTCGTTTTTGTTCTTTATTTTATGAGTTCTTCCTTCCCATCCATGGAAGGCTAGGCTCTTATTTTATGAGTTTTTGTTTTGCTTGTTCATATTGCTTAATTGTTATTCAAGTTTCTCTTATTCCTCTTTTAATTTCTATCTAGATTGAATTGCTTAATTTGATTTAGATGTTAATGTGATAATAGCTTTATTGTATTCAAAGAGGATCACAAAGAATAAACAATTTATTAAAGCTTTTTGATTGATTGTTTAGCTTGGTTAAATTCTGGATCTTAAATTAATCTATGTTTGGATGGTGCTTACTTTATCTAACCTTGGTTAATTAAATTCTAGATGCTTATCTAGTAGAGGATGCTTGGATTATGTTGAGACTTCTTGATGTGATCTAAGGCCAAGAACATGGTTAGCAATTAAGTGAATTCCTTGTGATCAATGATGGATTAAACTCAAGATCGGTAAATTTCCTTGGATTAGTTGCTTCTTTACATTTGTTTACAACTTTAAGTCTCACACTTTTGTCAATCTAGTTAATCAACAACAAAACCCCTCCTTTCCTAATTATCTTGATCTAATTGAATCATTGTTTTTTTTTATCCTTGAGAGACGATTCGGTTCATCCTCTATACTACAAATTAGTTTGTGAACCAGTAATTTTTATTTATTTGACGGGTCTCGACAACCTCTTGTCAGTACTCTATGATTCTATTTAATAATTGTTCATGCCTTTTTGTGCTTATTGATTTGAATGATTACTTGCTTATATAATTAGGCCGATTGGCTAATTGATTTAGTATCATTTGATTGCAGATTTGCTATGAGCGGTTGCTATAGTGTTTTATAGGTAAAGGCATAACCTAAGTCAATTAATCCCGGTGTGTGATTGATACTTAGAGCAAATGGTTTTCTCTACATAATGCGATCTTTGATTAAGTTTGTGAACGGTTGCTGTGGATTTTATTAAAGATTAGTGTTTAATTGTAGCGATTACTCAATTAGCTAATAACTAACGAAAACATATGTTATTCTCACATTTGCTAATTATCAATAGTATCTTAGAGTACTGAATAATTTGAATTGCATATCTTTAGTTCTAGTTGTGGATTCACTCCCTTAACCATATTTCATCAATTGATTTCTTTGTTGCTGAAAGTATTTTGGTAGTTGTTATTTCATTTATTTTTATTTAGTTAATCCAAATCAAAACCCCCTTTTTTTTTTATTTTGGAGCTCAATTTAGTACTTGGTTAACTAATTCAATCTCACTCGCTCTCTAAGGATCGACCCTTACTCACGCTCCCAACGGTAGATTGTTGTAAGGTTTTTATAAATTTGGTGGAACTTCACAACAAATATTTTGATACACCCTTGAAACCACATCAAAAAGCTAAGATATAATAATATATCTTTAATTTTTATTTTCAAGCCTTAATCATTTAATTTTTTTTATTTTGTTTTAATTACATATTAAAATAGTAACGTTTCAATAATTGGCTTACTCATTTGTGTCGCACAATTCTACAACTTAAAGTCTTATCTGCAAAGTAATATAAAACAATATATATAACCTTATCTGTGAAATAAGATACATTTAATGTCATACATTCATATTACAAATGAAACTTATAATGATTTTGAGACATTAAATTATTTTTTTTCAAACTTAGTTTTACTTTTATCTTAATACTTGTACTTTACTGCAAGACTTAAATGCTTAAAATTCATATATAATTGTCTAATTAAGTTTGAAGTACTTAACAATAATATATTTGTTATTTTGTAATGAGAAAAATAATTTATCGGACAACCTGATGACCCGAATCAACTCAATCCAACCTTAATAGGTTGGATTGGTTTAGGTTACTTGAAAAAAATTTCGAAAACTAAATCAAACCAACCTGACTAATGTTAATCAATTGTAACATTTTTCCCCTATACCCCGATCCAACCCAACCAATAATCACTACAAAAATTTACATCCCATTCTTCATAATCGTAACTTCAACTAAAGGACGTACACTCATGACTCACAAATATCAACTATTATTCTACTTGCAATAATTTTTACTAAACAAAAAATACTCGCAAGCCCAACAAAAAATTTCTGATATTTAGTAAGCAATAATTTGCTCTTTGACACAAATCATATTTCGTGCAAGATCTCAAGGCCAAACATATCAATTAACTAAAAGGAAACAAATAAATTTGGGCATAGTGAAATTTTATTTTAATAAAATATCTTACTTTTTATATCCTCAGAAATTTTTACTTCAAATTCATGCACACGGACAAACATAAATCAAATATGATTGGTTAAGCAGATTTTGACACTTACATTAATTATATTTAATTTATATAATTTTTTCCTGTACATGAATTTATTATAAAAATCTTTATACCTTCAAGAGGACATGCACACACAAATTAAGAGGACTTTATTCAAGGTTGTAATTGGGCCAAGGTAAGGGAAGGGAACAATATGGATATAACAAGTTAAAACCAAAGAGAATAAAAGAGCAATGGGGAGAAACTCAAGTAACAAGCACAGAAGTTTGCCCCAAACCATAAAATACACATTCTCTTAACACATTCCTTCCTATTTCTATTCTTTTCTTTTACAACCTTTTGGCTTTATTCATTTCTTTTTCCACTTTCTTTTTTTTTAATCAAAATTAGCCACTTTTTCTTTTTCTTTTTCTTTCTTTTGCACCAAACATTTTGCATAAGCACCAATATGTGCATACTGCCCAGATGGTTCCGTGACAGCAAACCCAGTCTGCATTGCAGGGATGTTTTGGAACCTTAGAAGTCCGATTCAGCTCTTGAGTTCTCATGAAACTTGTAGAGCATTGTCTTAGCTTTCCAAAGACACCAAGATCACCTCAATTGGATCACCGAGTCCCAAGTTATGGCCTAATCAAGGAAGAAAGGTCAAAATCCATCAAAATCCGAAAATTATTCAATATTTGCATTAAAGCCCAATGAAGCCCAACAACATTAAACTCATCTAAAATACTAATATTGGGCACAATAAACATCTAATAAAGCCTAATACAAAGCTAACATAAGTGTCTCAAATTGATTGATCATGCAGCCACCAAAATTGGAGTTCATTGTGGCTAAAAACTTCCTTACTGATGAGGAGGAGAGGTTGCTGCAGATTTTTAAGGAGAATCAAAGAGCTATCATACTTGCAGACATTCCTAGCGTTAGCCCTTCCATATTCATGCATAGGATTTTACTTGAAGATGGAGTTAAGCCAATAAAGCAGCCCCCGAGGAGACTGAACCCTATGATTCTGGATGTGGTGATCCATTACATTGGCTATGGTGTGGCCGCTGGGATTTTGTTGCTTCTGCTATCCATAGGGAGTTTTCTTTCCACACTTTTATTTCATTTTTCTAGTTGTTTTCTTTTTGTTTTTACTATTTTGCTACTGTTTTCAATCCTATTTCTGTTTTTATTTTACTGTTACTGTTTACTCTTTTCTGTTGCTATCATTTTTTCTGTTTGTTGTCTCTGTTTTGATTCTGTTTGCTGTATTTCATTTCTGTTTTCTATTTTATTTGTTGTTTCTGTTTTCTATTTAAATTTTTGTTTTGAAAAAAAAGAGCGGTGTGATTTTCGTGTGTTTAGTCCCTTCCAATCGTGTTTTAAGAATTATGAAAGTCATGAGTTTGCGTTAATTGAAGTTCAAGTTTCCTAACATAAATGAATGAATTGTTTTCCCCCTTGAATTTCACATGCTTAGTGTTGGATTTTGGATTAGTGGATTGAGTTTGGTAGATGCACCCATACCTTGTGAGATTTTGAACTTATTGATGAATGGATGTTGCATCTATGTCATTTTCTTCCTTTCTTGTGTGAGTTTCACTCATGGATTTTGTCACTCTAGAACTTGCTTTGATTATTTTTGAGGCTACATTTTCATATGCATGCATGAACTTGATTGAGGCATTTTTCTTGAATTAGCTACTTTAGCCAAATAGCCTACCTTGTATTTATCCCATTGTTAACCCCCTTTTAGCCTAATTGTCCATTCTTTGTTCTTAGATCATTACAAGCCTTGAGTAGAAAAATCATGTTTTACCTCACCTTAGCGAATGGGAGAGCATTGGTTTTCTTATTAGAGGAGCTCTTTTTGCTTGAGGACAAGCTATGGTTTAAGTGTGGGGGGATGTTTATGCAAAATGTTTGGTGCAAAAGAAAGAACAAGTGAAAAAAAAAAGAAGAAAAAAGAAAAGAAAAAAAAATAAAGCCAAAAGGTTGTAAAAGAAAAGAATAGAAAAATGAAGGAATGTGTTAAGAGAATATGCATTTTATGGTTTGGGGTAAACTTCTATGGTTGTTACTTGAGTTCCTCCCCCTTGCTCTTTTATTCTCTTTGGTTTTAACTTGTGTATATCCATATTGTTCCCTTCCCTTACCTTGGCCCCATAACAACCTTGAATAAAGTCCTCTTGATTTGTGTGTGCACGTGTTTTGAGTAGCGGAGAAGTAGAAGATAAGCAAGTTTATGGTAGTGCAATTTTTCATGAGTTGATTTGAGTGTAAACACAAACCTAAACACTTGAGAGATTGAGAGTGTATCTTGTGAGATTCTATCATGCTTGATCCATGATTCTACTTGAATTCACCTTGCTTGTTAATTTGGGATGTAAAGGCATATCACTTCATGAATGTTTGGAATCCTTGAAATTGTGGTTACTCATAATCCTCTTGTATTTAAAAATTAGTTGAATTGATTAAATAAAGTATTACATGTTTATGGGTATCATCCTGGTAAACCCTCACGAGACTATAACTCGTCCACTAGGGACACCTAGGGGTTTAAAGGCTTGTGGCACATGCTAAGTGCCATCGTGTTTTCCTACGAAAATGGATTAGATTAGGTATAATCAATTTTATGCTTTTAGTTTAATAATATGATGTTTCTTGTTTTTCTTTAGTTTTGTTCTTATGTGTTTTGCCCAGGAGTGCAAAAGCTTAAGTGTGGGGGAATTTGATCAATCAATTTGAGACACTTATGTTAGCTTTGTATTAGGCATTATTAGATGTTTATTGTGCCCAATATTAGTATTTTAGATGAGTTTAATGTTGTTGGGCTTCATTGGGTTTTGATGTAAATATTGGATAATTTTCGGATTTTGATGCATTTTGACCTTTCTTCCTTGGTTAGGCCATAACTTGGGACTCGGAGATCCAATTGAGGTGAACTTGGTGTCTTTGGAAAGCTAAGACAATGTTCTACAAGTTTCATGAGAACTCAAGTGCTGGATCGAACTTCTAAGGGTCCAAAACATCCCTGCAATGCAGAGTGGGTTTGTTGTCAGGAAAATCTGGGCAGTATGCACATATTGGACTACATAGTGAGTTATAGGCCTCCTCTTGGGCTGAAACTTGGCTATTAGAAAGATAAGACCCATATCTCCAACTTCACTAAAACCATTCAGTCAATAGATGTCGTTTTAGGCATGATAATGAAGCTACAAGTTGGTTTGAATTTGGAAACACGTTCTGCCAACCTAACATGAGGTAGGTTCAGTGTTTTTGGCATATCTGGAGTTCTAAACGTCCAAATGGCATGATTCAAATTGTAAAATTTCCAGGAGACAACTGGCTACAATGAAGACCTCAAAGCCAAAATGCACCGTCTAGGTGATGAAAATGAAGCCAGAAGTCGAATAAGAGTTGTTGACTAAAAGCCACCAACTATACACCAACCCACCTACCATGCACCAACCCACCAACCATGCATCAAGCTTCCATTTTTGACAATTTTCATATTTTTATAGCTTGTATTCAGATTATGTACATGTACAAATTGGCTTCTTGGATTAGTATAAATAGAGCTAAGAGGGCATTCAATTTGGAAGTAAGTTTCAAGAAAGTTTAAGTATTTATGAGAGTTTTCTTTCTCTTCTTCTCCATTCTCTTTAGAATTTCGTTTTTGTTCTTTTATTTCTGAGTTCTTCTTTCCCATCCATGGAAGGCTAGACTCTCATAATCAATCCAAGGGATTAGCCATCTTGATGTTTAATTTGGAGATCTTGTTTCGCTTGTTCATATTGCTTAATTGTTATTCAAGTTTCTCTTCTTCCTCTTTTGATTTTTATCTAGATTAAATTGCTTAATTTGATTTAGATGTTAATGTGGTAATAGCTTTATTATCATGTATTCTAAGAGGATCACATAGAATAAACAATTTATTAAAGCTTTTTGATGGATTATTTAGCTTGGTTAAATTCTTGATCTTAAGTTAATCTATGTTTGGATGGTGCTTACTTTATCTAACCTTGGTTAATTAAATCCTAGATGCTTATCTAGTAGAGGATTCTTGGATCATGTTGAGGCGTCTTGATATGATCTAAGGCCAAGAACACGGTTAGTAATTAAGTGAATTCCTTGTGATCAATGATGAGTTAAACTCAAGATCGGTAAATTTCCTTGGATTGGTTGTTTCTTTATATTTGTTTACAACTTTAAGTCTTGTACTTTTTTTTTAATCTTATTAATCAACATCAAAACCCCCCTTTTAATTATCTTGATCTGATTAAATCTTTGTTCTTTTTTGGATCCTTGAGAGACGATTCGGTTCATGCTCTATACTACAAATTAGTTTGTGAACCGGTAATTATTATTTATTTGACGGGTCTCGACAACCTCTTGTCAAAGCACACCAAGAAAGATGTAATATCAATTTTATTGCGGTTTCAATAAAAAATCCATTGGCACGGTTTGAACCATTTCAAATTCCTTTTCCAAAGCCAGTGCCTCTTCCTCGTGCTCGTTTTGGTTTGGCCGACAAATTTCCGGGTAAATCTACTAAGGCTAGCAATTTTCCTACTCTTGAAAGGATTAGTGACAAAAGTAATATTTTCCTAACAAGAAGCCCAAAAGTTAGCTTTACCCGATGATTTGCCTTGTCGAATGAACAATTTGCCAAGGATACCCGGATCATCACTAAAATTCCTGAAGGTACTTTTTCCTATTTCGTCGAATCATTCTCTTTTTCTTATTTTGACCATCCATCTTTTCTTTTGCAACTGTTCCTTTGAAACGTGCCTTGGAATATAAACAAACGGAGGAGGAAAGCGAGGAACAAGAAGAAGAAACAACTCCTGCCTCTAAAAGGAAGAGAGGGGTAGAAAAGCTCCAAATCCTCCTGTCCCAAAAGCCCCAAAAACTAGGGCGTCGAAACAAATTTCGACAAAAAGTCCCTCCAAATCCAAAGCTGCTGTCGAATCTTCAAAATCAAAATCTCATAAGGTAATTTGCCATTATACTCCTGTTTATTTTTCTTTCAAAACTCTTGACTCAACATCAATATTGAATGCAGACTAGTGATTCGACCTCTATTTCCTCTATTGAAGTATCTGAATCTCCATGTCCATCTCCTGAAATCCCTTTAGTGGTATGCTTCTTTTTTGCTTTTTCTTCTTATACTTTTACTTTATTCTCACATCATTCCCCTTTTTTTTGCAGAGGAAAAAGAAAAAGACTGAATCGACAAGCTCTAGCCTTCAACAAACCACTGAACTTGTAGCAAAAGCTGCTTCAATTCCACCTGAGGTTTGATCTTAGAAATCATTTTTCTAACTCACCACTTTGCCACTTAACTTCCTCTAAGTCCCAATTTTTCTTATATTTCAGGACCCGGAGGCTGAAGGCGCCACTGGAGTTTTCCCAGAACCGACCGTCGAATTGGGTGTAGAAGAATCAATTTGACAATCCCCTAAGGTAAATACTTTGAATTTCAATGTGTACATCCCATGATATTTCTAATTTTAACACTTTTTTTTAATAGAAATTCACAAGTATTCCCTCTTCCGATGATCCAATAACTCAGGGTACTGTTAAGCCCATTACAGAGGCTCAAGATTTCATCCCTTCTCCAAGCCCTCCAACAGAGACCGAGACACTTCCAATTTTGGAAAAGGAAAGTCTCATTCCTTCAACTGTCGAAAATCCTCCTTCCGTCGAAAAAGAGGCTCCTGTCCAAGTCTTTGTGGAAGAAGTTGACATGGATAGCCTACTGGGTGAATTTGCACCTGCAACTTTGCCTTCATCTCTTCCAACAAATCCAATTGACATCGAAACTAAAAGGACGGAGGACCTCGACGATGACCTGGATGATTTAATAACTATGCTGTCGAGTGGCCATAGAAGTTCCCCTCAATCAGCTCGTTTTTCTAACCAGCTTGGGTAAGACTCTGTGGATTCCCATGTTGCCGAGTTACTAGCTGAGTTGAAAAATACTTTCAACTAATCCTTTGAAGATTTACTTTCTGACCAAACTCTTCAAGAAAGGATGATGGTCATTTCGACAGAATTGGAGCCTCTTTCTCAACAACTGCCCATAGCCAGTCGAGCGCTCCCTTCCACTGTCAAAGATTTCCTTAAAAACTTGGCACTAAAGTTGCTTATTATTCGTCGAGTCATCCCTGCTTATGAAAAAGAAGTTGAAGAAAAATCCAAAATTCTAAAGCAGTTGACCGACACAAAAGAAGAGAATGCCAAGTTGAAAGAAAATCTTATCAAAGGCAAGAGAAAAGAAGCTGAAATCGACCAGGAAATTGGGGATTTAGAGAAAAGGCTTGAAGATGCACGTCGTCGGAAGCAAAGACTTAACGATGCCCTGCAACAAGGAATCATCAGGCAACAAAATATCGCTGCTAATTCCAAACAATGGGCTGTCAATGCCAAAGCAGTTGTTGTTAAGTTAAATTCCCTTGAAGCAGAGTATCAAACAGCTCGCTCCGACAGTCAACTCTTAAAGGAAGCTTGGGAAGGTTTGCAGAAACCTTGAATATTTAGCCTTTGTCGAATAATTAATTCGACCAAACTTGTATAGCTTTTAGGCTTTTCAATTTTCAATAAAATTTTCTGAAGTTACTTACCGCTCCGAATTTTAGCACGTTTTATAAATGTTTCTTTGACTCGTTACTTCCCAATGCCTCTTGTAACTTTGCATCGTAACACTCCTCAATTAATCAAGTGCAAATTACAAAGCAACATTAATTATACAACTAACGCCAGGAACCTCTATAAATAGTGATTTCTGGGTACTGTGTTTCATATCAAAGAAACAAATCAAAACTCTTGTCTTTAGTTTACCATCATGTTTCCCATCACCTTTCTGCTTCGAATTTTCTTTCACTAAGGAAAAATAACATAGCCATGAATTTTCGACAAAGGGACTTTGTATTGATGGTGAACTATGTTTTGAGCTTCAGTAAGAATCGTAATATCCCAGATGAGCTTTAGTAATCATTGTAACCTAAGTTAGGGTGATGATGACTCATCTGGGAGTAGACGGCCAATGGTGAACCAAACAGCGCTGGAGAGCTCTCCTATTCCGTCTAATCATGATCATGCAAGGAGATGCCCCCCAGTTCTAGTTTCATCATAAGCCTTCTACTATCTTCTTCTTCTTCAGGTCCAACCCCAGGCATATGAAACAGATGTGCTTCTTAAGGAAACTTGGACTGAAGAGGATCTACAAGCTATTTGTTTAAACTTAGTTTTTTCTTCGTACAATTTCTTATTCAAAGTTTTCTTCGACTGTATTCTCATGTATAACTTGCCAAGTATATGAATGAAATTCATCTTTATCATCCCATGTCAATCTTTACTTCACACATTGTCGGCCTATATGGCTTTAAATATTTGCCATTAATAGATTTGATCCTTAAATTTGAATCAATTCCGACGAGTGCATAGGCATTTCCAGAGAATACTTGAACAACTTTAAATGGCCCTTCCCATTTTGGGGACCATTTTCCATATTCTCGACCACTTTTATCCAAAGGCAAAATCACTTTCCAGACCAAGTCATTAACCTTATAAGATTTATACTTAACTCGACTATCATAGACTCTGGCTATCCTCTCTTTCTGTCAAATCAAGTTTTCTAAAGCGATCAATCTCTCATCACTTAATTCATTCAACTAATCAAACATTAAGTCCCAATAATGTTCAACTGGCAACTCATCTTGTTTCTGAATGCGAATTGATCTGAGATTGATTTCAACAGGTAACATAGCATCATGACCATATACCAACTTATATAGTGATGTTCCTACCGATTCTCTAGGTGAATTCTGTATGCCCACAAAATTTGGTTAAGAGTATTATGCCAATTTCTAGGCTGTCGACCAACATGCTTCTTTATCAGACTTATAATTATCTTGTTCATAACTTCTACTTGGCCATTGGCCTGAGCATAATAAGGGGTCAACGTAATCATTTTAATATTCCTAGAATTGGCATACTCTAGAATTTTCTTACCGACAAAAACTGTTCCTTGGTCAGTAGTCAAAGTTTGTGGTATACTGACAAAGAGGTTGTCGAGACCCTGTCAAATAATAATAATTTACCGGTTCGCAACCTAATTTGTAGTATAGAGCATGAACCGAATCGTCTCTCAAGGATCCAAAAAGAACAAATATTTAATCAGATCAAGATAATTAAAAGGGGGGTTTAGATGATTTGAAAAGAAAATATACCGGTTGAATTAAAGAAACACAATTAACAAATTAACCAATCCAAGGAAATTTACCGATCTTGAGTTTAACTCATCATTGATCACAAGGAATTCACTTAATTGCTAACCGTGTTCTTGGCCTTAGATCATATCAAGACGCCTCAACATGATCCAAGAATCCTCTACTAGATAAGCATCTAGGATTTAATTAACCAAGGTTAGATAAAGTAAGCACCATCCAAACATAGATTAACTTAAGATCCAGAATTTAACCAAGCTAAACAATCCATCAAAAAGCTTTAATAAATTGTTTATTCTATGTGATCCTCTTGAATACATGATAATAAAGCTATTATCACATAAACATCCAAATCAAATTAAGCAATTCAATCTAGATCAAAATTAAAAGAGGAAGAAGAGAAACTTGAATAACAATTAAGCAATATGAACAAGCGAAACAAGATCTCCAAATTAAACATCAAGATGGCTAATCCCTTGGATTGATTATGAGAGCCTAGCCTTCCATGGATGGGAAGGAAGAACTCATAAAATAAAGAACAAAAACGAAATTCTAAAGAGAATGGAGAAGAAGAGAAAGAAAACTCTCACAAATACTAAAACTTTCTTCAAACTTACTTCAAATTGAATTCCTTCATAATACAAAGAGATTGGCTCTATTTATACTAATCCTAGAAGCCAATTTGTACATGTACATTATCTGAATACAAGCTATAAAAACAAGGAAATTGTCAAATAAGGAAGCTTGATGCATGGTTGGTGGGTTTTAGTCAACAACTCTTATCCGACTTCTGGCTTCAAATTCATCACCTAGACGGTGCATTTTGGCTTGGATGTCTCATGAAACTTGTAGCCAGTTGTCTCCTTGAAAATCTCCAATTTGAATCATGTCATTTGGACTTTTAGAACTCCAGAAATGCCAAAAACACTGCACCTACCTCAAGTTAGGTTGGAAGAACGTGTTTCCAAATTCAAACCAACTTGTAGCTTCAGAAGCATGCCTAAAACCACATCTATTGACAAAATGGTCTTCAGTGAAGTTGGAGATATGGGTCTTATCTTTCAAATGACCAAGTTTCAGCCCAAGAGGAGGCCTATAACTCACTATGTAGTCCAATATGTGCATACTGCCTAGATTTTCCTGACAGCAAACCCACTCTGCATTGCAGGGTTGTTTTGGACCCTTAGAAGTCTGATCCAGCTCTTGAGTTCTTCATGAAACTTGTAGAACATTGTCTTAGCTTTCCAAAGACACCAAGTTCACCTCAATTGGATCTCCGAGTCCCATGTTATGGCCTAACCAAGGAAGAAATGTCAAAATGCATCAAAATCCGAAAATTATCCAATATTTACATCAAAACCCAATGAAGCCCAACAACATTAAACTCATCTAAAATACTAATATTGGGCACAATAAACATCTAATAATGCCTAATACAAAGCTAACATAAGTGTCTCAAATTGATTGATCAAATTCCCCCACACTTAAGCTTTTGCACTCCTGGGCAAAACACATAAGAACAAAACTAAAGAAAAACAAGAAACATCATATTATTAAACTAAAAGCATAAAAACTGATTATACCTAATCTAATCCATTTTCGTAGGAAAACACGATGGCACTTACCATGTGCCACAAGCCTTTAAACCCCTAGGTGTCCCTAGTGGACGAGTTATAGTCTCGTGAGGGTTTACCAGGATGATACCCACAAACATGTAATACTTTATTTAATCAATTCAACTAATTTTTAAATACAAGAGGATTATGAGTAACCACAATTTCAAGGATTCCAAACATTCATGAAGTGATATGCCTTTACATCCCAAATTAACAAGCAAGGTGAATTCAAGTAGAATCATGGATCAAGCATGATAGAATCTCACAAGATACACTCTCAATCTCTCAAGTGTTTAGGTTTGTGTTTACACTCAAATTAACTCATGAAAAATTACACTACCATAAGCTTGCTTATCTTCTACTTCTCCACTACTCAAAACACATGCATACACAAATCAAGAGGACTTTATTCAAGGTTGTAATGGGGCCAAGGTAAGGGAAGGGAACAATATGGATATACACAAGTTAAAACCAAAGAGAATAAAAGAGCAAGGGGGAGGAACTCAAGTAACAACTATTGAAGTTTACCCCAAACCATAAAATTCATATTCTCTTAACACATTCCTTCATTTTTCTATTCTTTTCTTTTACAACCTTTTGGCTTTATTCTTTTTTTCTTCTCTTTTTTCTTCTTTTTTATTTCACTTGTTCTTTCTTTTGCACCAAACATTTTGCATAAACATCCCCCCACACTTAAATCATTGCAAGCAAAAGAACTTCTCCAATAAGAAAATCAATGCTCTCCCATTCCCTAAGGTAAGGTAAAACATGGTTTTTCACTCAAAGCTTGTAATGAGCTAAGAACAAAGAATAGGCAAATAGGCTCAGAGCGAGTTAATATTTGGATAAATGCAAGGTAGGTTTATTTGGCCAAAGCAGCTAAGTCAAGAAAAAATGCCTCTGTCATTTTCATGCAACATACAGACCAATGTAATCTCAAATCGATTCAATGCAAGTTCTAGAAAATAAATTCATAATTGACATCATTCATGAAAGAAAATAACCAAGTGTAAGTATAAAACTTGGAAAAGCCCAAAACTCACAAAGGTATGGAACATTCACTCAATTCAACCATGCCTTCTTCCTAATATCCACAATCATATACACATGTATATCATGAAAATGATTCAACTATAAACTGTTTTGCATACTTTTATCATCAATTAAGCTCAGATTCAGCACATGCTTGTATCAAAATCAATTGAAAAGATCAAAATTGTGTGTGTGTGTGTGTTTTTTTTTTTTTAATATATATACAAAAACAAAGATGATTTAAGACCTATTATGAAATGCAAGTTAAGATGCGTCTCAAGAGCAAAACTACTCCTTACTCTGCCATCATACATCTAAAAAGTTAGTAACAATAAAGATTAGCTTTTTTTTTAACTAAACTATGTACATGGTAATGTCAACTATCCCTCCCCCCAACTAATTAAAGACATTATCCCCAATGTCAAAATAAAGATAGGTAGAGTGTAGAAGGTCTTACCAGAAAACTGCAAATCAGGCCTGAAATAAGAAAAATTACAAAAAACTAAAACTATAAGAGAAAACAAAAATTCACAAAGACAAAGTCAAATCAAATCAAGTTTTTGCTTTTTGCTGCTGCTGCCTTGTTCCCAATTCCGTGGAGCCATTACTGGATCACGTTGTGGTACAAATTCATTTAGTTGATCGAGCAATTGTTCAGGAGTTGCAGCAGTTACAAGACTTTGACGTGTCGCTTGTGAGATGAACCTTTTTTCTACAGCATGATCAAGAAAACAAAACAAACTGTCATAAAAACCATTAACATTTAATATACCTATGGGTTTTTGGTGAAAGTTCTGCTGTGACCAGGATGTAATTTGAAAGAGTTCTTCCAAAGTTTCAAAACCACCAGGTAGGGCAATAAAGGCATCAGCATTTGCTATCATAATGTTCATGCGTTGGTGCATGCAAAATACCATTACTTCATCCCCTAATGTTTTTCCAATGGGCTTGCTGGTAGATAAAGGACTGGGAATGACACCAAGGACTTTGCCACCTCCTAAATGTGCAGCAGTTGCTACACAACCCATTAACCCAAGACTACCTCCTCCATAAACTAAATGGATTTCTCTCTCAGCTAGCACTCGACCAAGATGGTGTGCAATATTTACAAACTCTTTATCTTTACCAGGATTAGATCCACAAAAGACACAAACACTCTTGATCCGACGAACTGAAGTGACTTCCATTTTCTTTTTTTTTTTCTCTTTTGCTTTTTTTGTACTCTCACCTTATCAATGATCTGAAGAGAGCAAAAAGCAATATTTAAAGGCATCAAAACTCAAAGGTAATAATTACACCTATAAAGGAAGGGTAGATCCATGTGTCAGGTAAGTTTGAAAATAAGCACAACAATGATAATAGCTATATGACAATGATAAAAGACTAATCTATATGTGTCAGAAGAAGTTTGAAAATATGCAACGCATATTTGAAAAGAATACGGCTACTTTTGATTTGATTTTTTTTTTAATAAACAAGAAGAAAAAAGAAAAAGAAAAAATAAAAAATAATACTTACAGGAGGTGTGATTATGAATCACATTTTCCTCTGGTTTTACGTCCAGTAACGGCTTGAATGCTCTCTATGGGCCAATGGTCGGCTTCCCATCCAATTTTCTTAAAAATTGGCAAACAGGGTCTTTTTGAGTAAGATTCCCGAGACTATAACGCTTATGTTCATCTTGGAATATTGGCCATAAATCGAGAAGTACTCTTTGCACATCTCAAATAGGATGCGTCTCAAGAGTCAATAGAATGTTATCTAAAGACTCCTTACTCATGCCATCCTTAATAAAGTCAATTTTATCAAGTCGATTTATAGACGCCATTCCAATTGATCTGCATTTTGTGTTACAGGTCCACATTGCACATTTATAGCAGACTCGTAACCTTTTTGCTCTTCTCTTTTTTGCATATGAACTTTTGCCTAGCCCTGGCATATATGAAACAAGAGCATCAGAAAATTCCCCTGTGATTCGGACCTTTGCTTCGATTATCCAGCGTATATCCGCAGGGATGCCTTTGTGCATAAGCATCCTTAACCTCTCAAACCTTGCACAATAAATGTTGGTTAAAGCATTTTGAGGGAGAGAAGGGAATCGCTTGCGGAGGTTGACAAGCTGATTATCCATTTTGAAAGAAAGAAAGAAGAAAAACAAATTGAGTAAAATTATATACAGATTTCAGTATTTGTGGGTAACTGAAGGGACCGAAAAAGATTTTCACGAAGTACCGTTATCCGCCATTTAACCGGTGAAAAATCATCTGTCAAAGAAAAACAAACAAAATAAAGACAGAAAAAATCAAACTTTGATAGATTTTCTCACTTGGCACCGTTTTTTTCTGTCTCGATTCCTGTGACAACAAATAAGTCAAAGTTAGAAAGAGGAAAGAGTTAGAAAACTTGGGATGCCGCCCAAGAAGCGCTACTTTTAATGTCCTTAGCCAGCGTGATTGAAGATTTTGCACGAGCGATGGGTCCTCCCCAATAATGATTCAATCTCTGACAATTGATATTAATCGTGGCTTTTTTTTCTTTTTTTCTTTTTTTTTGTTTTGTTTTGTTTTGTTTTTTTTGTTTTTTCAACACAGTAGTGATCAATCATGGTAGAGGGCATCCTGCAGTTGAACTTCCTCCACGAGGTTCTCTTGAGCTCCTTTATAAAAAATTTTGAGGCGATGACCATTAACTTTGAACACTTTGTTGGTGGCTTCACTCTTAATTTCCACTGCACCATGAGGAAAAATGTTAGTAACAACAAACGGATTGTCCCACCTAGACCTTAATTTACCAGGCATCAACTTAAGGCGAGAATTAAACAAGAGAACTTTTTGCCCAACTGAAAACTCTTTCTGAAGAATAAACTTATCATGGAAGGCTTTGGTCTTTTCTTTGTAGAGTCGGGAGCTCTCATAGGCATCTAGGCGGATCTCTTCCAGCTCCGGTCAAATTCATGTTGCATTGCTTCACAGCCCAATATGCTTTGTGCTCAATTTCTACTGGCAAGTGGCATGCCTTACCATAGACTATCCGATATGGAGACATCCCGATTGGAGTTTTGTAAGCGGTCCGGTAACCCAAAGAGCATCCTCAAGCCTCATGCTCCAATCCTTCCGATTAGGTTGGACTGTTTTTTCAAGTATGCGCTTGATCTCTCTATTGGAGACCTCGGCTTGACCATGAGTCTGGGGATGGTAAGGTGTAGAAACTTTATGCAACACGCCATATTTCCTCATCAATCCCTCCATGCTCCTAAGCATACAAAATGGGTGCCTTGATCACCGATGATAGCTCTCGGGATTCCAAACCCGCAGAAAATCATGATCTAACAAAATCCACAACAACTTTGGAATCATCAGCCTGAGTGGCTTTAGCCTCCACCCATTTTGATACATAATCAACAAACTAGCAAAATGTAAACATAACCAAAGGAAACAGAAAAGGTCCCATGAAATCAATACCCCATACGTCAAAGATTTCACAATACAAGAGGTTCTTTGGGGCATCTCATTCCTGCGTAGAAATGTTCCTGTTCTCACGACAATCCTCACAAGACTTACTAACAAATATGCATCATGAAACAAGGTAGGCCAATATAAACCGTAGTCTAAAACTTTCCTAGGTATGCGTTGAGGCCCAAAATGTCCACCACATGCAAATGCATGACAAAAGCTAAGAATAGATTGAAACTCTTGATTAGGCACACATCGCCTAATAATTTGGTCACTACAAAATCGCCACAGATATGGATCATCCCACACATAATATTTTGATTCACTCTTAAGTTTATAAATTTGTGCACGAGTGAAATGTGAGGGAAAAACTGTAGCAACCAAGAAATTCACCATATCAGCAAACCAAGGGAAGGTGTTCTTACCTTGCAGCTGCATAAGCTGCTCATCTGGGAAGGAGTCCCGTACAGGGAAGGGATTTGAAGCCCTTTCAATGCGGCTCAAATGATCTGCCACTAGGTTCTCTGCTCCACTCTTGTCACGGATCTCTATGTGAAATTCTTGGAGCAGTAGCATCCATCTTATTAGTCGGGCCTTTGCCTCTGGCTTCTTCAAAAGGAACTTCGTGAGTCGCATGATCAGTAAACACAACAATCTTAGAACCAAGCAAATATGATCTAAACTTATCCAAAGCAAAAACAATGGCTAAAAGTTCTTTTTTGGTTGTGGTATAGTTGGCCTGAGCAGCATCTAGAGTTCTGGAAGCATAGTATATCACATGAGAAGCTTTCCCCACTCTATGTGCCAAGACTGCTCCTACTGCATAGTTAGAAGCATCACACATTAACTCAAATGGCAATGTCCAGTCAGGTGGCTGGATGATGGGGGTACTGGTCAAGGCCTGCTTCAAGTGGTTGAAAGCTGCCTTGCACTTATCATCAAAATTAAACTCTACATCTTTCTGCAGTAAATGGGAAAGTGGAAGAGCAATCTTGCTGAAGTCGGCAATGAAGCGCCTATAGAAACCTGCATGACCAAGAAAAGAACGCACTTCCCGCACGCATGTGGGGTAGGATAAACAAGTAATTACATCAATCTTGGCAGGATCTTCCTCAATGCCCTTACTGGATACTACATGGCCTAAAACTATACCCTGTTCTACCATAAAATGGCATTTCTCAAAATTTAGCACAAGGTTAGTCTCAATGCATCTTTGCGGTACTCTAGATAGGCTAGCTAAACATGAATCAAAAGAAGAACCATAGGCAGTGAAGTCATCCATAAATACCTCCATGCACTCCTCTAAGAAATCGGAAAATATGCTCACCATGCACCGCTGGAAGGTACCAGGGGCATTGCAGAGGCCGAAGGGCATCCGTCTGTAAGCAAAGGTGCCGAAGGGACATGTAAATGTGGTCTTCTCTTGATCCTCTGGTGCAATGTGGATCTGGAAGTATCCAGTGTAGCCATCCAAAAAGCAATAATGGGACTTACCAGCCAATCGTTCCAACATTTGATCAATGAACGGAAGGGGGTAATGATCCTTCCGAGTGGCTTGGTTGAGACGTCTGTAGTCAATGCAGACTCTCCAGCTATTCTGCACTCGGGTTGGAATGAGTTCATTCTTCTGGTTGGCCACGACAGTCACCCCGGATTTCTCTGGAACTACTTGCACCGGGCTCACCCACTTGCTATCAGAAATGGGATAGATAATGCCAGCCTGCAGTAGCTTGGTCACTTCTTTTTTCACCACATCTAGAATGAGAGGATTCAGTCTCCTCTGGGGTTGTCTCACTGGTTTAGTTTCTTCCTCAAGTAATATCCTGTGCATGCATGTGGAGGGGTTAATACCAGGGATGTCTGCAAGTGTCCAACCAATTGCCCTTTTGTGTTGCTTCAAGACTTCCAATAATCTGGTTTCTTGCTCAGGTTGGAGGTGTTTGGCCATTATCACCGGGAGCTTCTCATCCTTTTCCAAGAATGCATACTTCAAATGCTCGGGCAAGGGCTTAAGTTCAATGGAGGGTGGTTGCTGGACTAATGGTACTAGTTTTGGAACCAAAACTAAATCTGCTAAATTCTTAGCAGTTGCACCTGTACCTGCAAGCTGTGCACAATCTTGCAAAACAACATCATTATATCCTATGGAATCAAAAGAATCACACTTAGCAGCAGGATGAATGACAACATCACTAATAACAACATCATTGCCATTAATAACAGAAACAGAGTCATCAATGTCAACAGCACATGATAAGTATGTAGAAATCTCAGCACAGGCTGCACACATTGCATTGGGTTTACAACCAGAAAGTCTCAAAACAGCGGAACAAGTATCGCAATCTATGCTATCGGTGTATCCTACAATTTCAGAAACTCTGCCAACATATCGCATGCATATCATCAACCAAGTAAATCAATGACATCAAAATGAAAAACAGAATGATCCTCTAAAGGGTATTTCATGGCATCAAAAATGTTAAACTGAATGATATCATCACCAAATTCCATGGAAAAGGTACCAGCATGCACATCAATCTTAGTTTTAGCAGTTTTCAAAAATGGCCTACCTAAGATCAATGGGGGTGGGGAAGAGGCAGATTCATTTCCATATTCAACACATAAAAATCAGCTGGGAATATTAAATTATTTACCCGAACCAGAACATCTTCCAACACTCCTGCAGGTTGAGCAGTGCTTCGGTTTGCTAACTGAATGACAATGCCGGTGGATTTTAGCTCTCCCATATGCAATGAAGTGTAAACTGACTTTGGCATTACATTGATGGAGGCTTCCAAGTCTAGCAAGGAATGAGTGAACTGTTGGTGCCCTATGGTGCAAGGGATGGTAAAAGTGCCTGGATCCTTGCATTTGGGAGGCAAGTTGGGCTGAATCAAAGCAGAGACATTTCTCCCCATACTCACTTTTTCAGTGCCCTTTAGCTTCCTCTTATGGGTGCACATCTCTTTCAAGAACTTGGCATACTTGGGGATTTGTTTAATTGCCTCCAAGAGAGGTATATTCACCTCAACCTTCTGAAAAGTCTCCATAATTTCCTTATCCAAGTCAGTTTCAACCATATGCCTCGACTGTATCATTCGGTTTGGAAAAGGAAGAGGAATGTTGCAAGACGACTTTTGTGGATGTTCACTTTTCTGCTTTACTGAATTTTCTGTCAACTGCTGGTTTGATCTGACTTTCTGCTTGGATGTTGCAGGATCATTTGCTGCTGAATCTGCTACAGCATCTTGTTTTTCTGGGTCAATGGTAGAATCTGGAATTATCTGCTGTACTGGTCCATTGATTTGCCTACCACTGCGCAAAGCTATAGCACTAACATTGCCTCTAGGGTTTGGAGTGGTTTGAGAGGGTAATTGGCCAGAACCTTGTGACTTTAATTCATGAATAGATGTGGCAAGTTGGCCAATTTGAGTCTCCAAGTTCTGAATGGTAGTTTCAGTTCTCTGTTGAAACTGGATGTTATTGGTGGCCAACTGTTTCACCAAATCCTCCAATGAGGGCTCAGATTTTGTGGCTATAGGACCTTCTTCTTTGGAATGATGGTCTACTTGGTCCAGATGTGGTCGAAACCGATTTGTCCTTGCTTGCTTCTTTGGAATGGTGGTCTATCTTGGTTTGGTGGTGCTGATTTGATGCATTCCCATATCTCGATTGGGATGGTCCCTCCACCCGAGGGTTGTAAGTGTTGGAGAATGGATCATATTTCGTTGTTGTCTTTGATGGAATTGTGGCTTCCCAGAAATATACCACCGGCAGCCACAGATTGGTCTTGAAACTCAGAATCATCTTGCAATGTGGGGCACGAATCTGTAGGATGAGAGGAACTAGAACATATGCTACAAACTCTTGCAGGGGTTTGCACATGTGGTTCGTGTTGTCCTATTGCCATCTGTCTAACCAAAGAAGTGAGCTCATCCAATCTATGTTCCACCCTTTGTTGATCAGCATGTGAAGAGGTATTAACTTCATTGACTACTCCGGTTTGCGGCACCCATTCGAGTACCAAATTGCTGAGAATTTGCTGCCATGTTTGCAATTAAGTTTCTGGCAGCAGCTGGAGTTTTATCTACCAATGCTCCACCACTTGCAGCATCAATTATACTCTTTTCCATTGGCATCAATCCTTCATAGAAGTATTGGATCAGCAGTTGATCACTAATTTGATGGTGTGGGCAGCTTGAGCACAATTTCTTGAATCTCTCCCAATACTCATGGAGAGTTTCACCACTGATTTGCCTTATGCCACAAATATCTTTCCTTATTGCAGCAGTTCTTGATGCAGGAAAGAACTTCTCCAGAAATAATATTTTCATGTCATTCCAAGAAGTGATGGCAGCAGGTTGTAAGTAATACAACCAATCTTTAGCAGCACCATCCAAAGAGAATGGAAAGGCCCTTAGCTTGATGTAATCTTCAGCTATTCCATGAGGTTTCATGGTGGAGCAGGCAACATGGAACTCCTTCAAATGCTTATGTGGATCTTCACCTGCAAGACCATGAAACTTGGGCAGCAAGTGTATCAATCCAGATTTCAACTCAAAATCAACATTAAGTTCAGGATATTGAATGCACAAAGGTTGATAATTCACATCAGGTGCAGCCAATTCCTTAAGGGTCCTATTGTTATAGTCAGCCATAGTAAAATCAACAGACTCGATGCTCGAGACAATCAAGTACTATGACGAGACTCAACAGGTTTAAAAGAGTCAACAAGATTAGGTGCAATGTCAAGTTCAATTCCAATTCCAGTTGTAATTCTATTAGCTCTATGAATGCTACTACCCCCTATGAATTCTATGAAGTGTATGAAATGTTCTATCAATTTCGGGATCAAATGAATGCAAGGTACCAGGATCAGATCTAGTCATACAGCATGCAGTTCATAAGAAGGTATTAGAAAAGCAATAACAACTAAAACACTAAAAATTCCTAAAACAAATACTCCAAAAAATTAAACAAAAATGAAAAACAGTATCAAATGAATTTTAAATATTATGGAACCACCAAAGGATAAAATCTACACACAAATGCTATCCAACAAAATAATAAAATATCTTAAAAAATTGAAAAAGTGGTCTAAACGATGGAATTTGGCAAAAATAAGGGTGACCTCACTGTAAACAGTGAGCCTTTCGCAGAATAATATTTTCCATTTGTGTACCAAAATTCAGATCAATCAGAGATGCCTGAACCAAAATTCTTGACACAATGCCCTTTATCCAATTTCAGCCGAATCCCACTTGAAAAAGCTTCAAAAACAAAACAAACACATTTGTTAGAGTTAGATGGGATCTTGAAATGATCAAATAGTTGCCTTAGATCCCCGGCAACAGCGCCAAATTTGACAAAGAGGTTGTCGAGACCCCGTCAAATAATAATAATTTACCGGTTCGCAAACTAATTTGTAGTATAGAGCATGAACCGAATCGTCTCTCAAGGATCCAAAAAGAACAAATATTTAATCAGATCAAGATAATTAAAAGAGGGGTTTAGATGATTTGAAAAGAAAATATACCGGTTGAATTAAAGAAACGCAATTAACAAATTAACCAATCCAAGGAAATTTACCGATCTTGAGTTTAACTCATCATTGATCACAAGGAATTCACTTAATTGCTAACCGTGTTCTTGGCCTTAGATCATATCAAGATGCCTCAACATGATCCAAGAATCCTCTACTAGATAAGCATCTAGGATTTAATTAACCAATGTTAGATAAAGTAAGCACCATCCAAACATAGATTAACTTAAGATCCAGAATTTAACCAAGCTAAACAATCCATCAAAAAGCTTTAATAAATTGTTTATTCTATGTGATCCTCTTGAATACATGATAATAAAGCTATTATCACATAAACATCCAAATCAAATTAAGCAATTCAATCTAGATCAAAATTAAAAGAGGAAGAAGAGAAACTTGAATAACAATTAAGCAATATGAACAAGCGAAACAAGATCTCCAAATTAAATATCAAGATGGCTAATCCCTTGGATTGATTATGAGAGCCTAGCCTTCCATGGATGGGAAGGAAGAACTCATAAAATAAAGAACAAAAACGAAAATCTAAAGAGAATGGAGAAGAAGAGAAAGACAAATACTAAAACTTTCTTCAAACTTACTTCAAATTGAATTCCTTCATAATACAAAGAGATTGACTCTATTTATACTAATCCTAGAAGCCAATTTGTACATGTACATTATCTGAATACAAGCTATAAAAACAAGGAAATTGTCAAATAAGGATGCTTGATGCATGGTAGGTGGGTTGGTGCATGGTAGGTGGGTTGGTGTATGGTTGGTGGCTTTTAGTCAACAACTCTTATCAGACTTCTGGCTTCAAATTCATCACCTAGACGGTGTATTTTGGCTTGGATGTCTTCATGAAACTTGTAGCCAGTTGTCTCCTTGAAAATCTCCAATTTGAATCATGTCATTTGGACTTTTAGAACTCCAGAAATGCCAAAAACACTGCACCTACCTCAAGTTAGGTTGGAAGAACGTGTTTCCAAATTCAAACCAACTTGTAGCTTCAGAAGCATGCCTAAAACGACATCTATTGACAAAATGGTCTTCAGTGAAGTTGGAGATATGGGTCTTATCTTTCAAATGACCAAGTTTCAGCTCAAGAGGAGGCCTATAACTCACTATGTAGTCCAATATGTGCATACTGCCCAGATTTTCCTGACAGCAAACCCACTATGCATTGCAGGGTTGTTTTGGACCCTTAGAAGTCCGATCCAGCTCTTGAGTTCTTCATGAAACTTGTAGAGCATTGTCTTAGCTTTCCAAAGACACCAAATTGGATCACCGAGTCCCAAGTTATGGCCTAACCAAGGAAAAAAGGTCAAAATGCATCAAAATCCGAAAATTATCCAATATTTACATTAAAACCCAATGATGCCCAACAACATTAAACTCATCTAAAATACTAATATTGGGCACAATAAACATCTAATAATGCCTAATACAAAGCTAACATAAGTGTCTCAAATTGATTGATCATATACCAAATTGACACACTATATTATTTTCTATAAAATCAATCACATCTTGTTGGGTCACTTCTTTCAAAGCTATGGCCTCTACCCATTTACTAAAGTAATCGACCCCCACAAGGATGTACTTGTGTCCCTTCGACGATACAGGATGAATTTGGCCTATCAAATCCAAAGTCCATCATCTAAAAGGCCATGATTTAATTATGGAATGTAATTCACTAGCAAGAACATTTTGTATATGGCCATGTCTTTGACATTCCTCACAAGACTTAGCAAACATAATACAATCCTTAACTAATGTTGGCCAATAATACCTTTGTCGTCGAAGTACCCACTTCATTTTATCACCTGCTTGGTGTGCCCCACAAATTCCTTCATGAACTTCTGCCAAGGCCATATAAGCCTCTTCTTCACTCAAACCAGTTTCTAAATTTCCATCGATAGATTTTCTGTATAATGCTCCTCCTAGTACTACAAATTTTGATGCTTTGAGCTTAAGCTTCCTATCGACATTTTGACTTGGATTGTCCAAATAACTTAGTATTGGTCGCCTCCAATCTTCAATTGTCGAAACATCATTTTGTAGTACATCTCTTTCTTCTAATGGGTATAAAAGTTCCCTAATCTCCATTAAGTTTGACAAAACCTTAGGTGAAACTTTATACCCGGATGCTAGTTGTGCCAATTCATTAGCATCCTTATTCAAATTTCTAGGGATATGTTCAATAATTACCTCGTCGAATTTCTTTAACAGTTTACTTGCAACAATACAATATTTAGTTAAATTATAGCTAACACACTTGTATTCTTGAGCAAGTTGCTTGACAACTAATTGTGAATCCCCAAAAATGTGCACTGTGCGTGCTCCCATTTCGACCAAAATTTCTAATCCAACAATTAAGGCTTCATACTCAACCTCATTGTTAGAACAATCGTATTTTAATTCAAACATAAATTTGGTTGGAATGCCTTCAGGAGAAATTATTAAGACTCCTATTCCAACTCCATTTTGATGCCTTGAACCGTCGAAATACAAACGCCAAGGTTTTAACTCGACATAGTTTGTATTCTCGACATCCAAACATGGGTGATCCGCAAAGAAATTAGCAATCACTTGGTCTTTAACAGCTTTCATTGGAACATATTGTAAAGAAAATTCTGACAATGCAACAGTCCATTTACCAATACGCCCATTTAACACTGGTTTTGACAACATGTATTTTATTACATCGGTTTTTGACATAACTAACACATTACAAGGCATCATATAATACTTAAGTTTGGTACAAGAGAAATATAATGCTAAACATAGCTTTTCTATTGCACTGTATTTTTTCTCAGCATCGTTCAAAACTCTGCTTAAATAGTAAACGGCTCTCTCGACATTATTTTCATCATCTTGAGCCAGCATACTTCCTATGGTTTCATCCGACGCTGAAATATACAACTTTAATGGTCTTCGAGACACTAGAGGCACCATGATCTGTGGATTCGCCAAGTACTACTTTATTTGGTCGAAAGCCTCCTGGTGACAAAGATTCCACACAAAATCTTGTTCATTTCTTAGCTTTATCAATGGAGAAAAGACTCTGGTTCTTCCTGACAAATTGTATATAAACCTTATGAGAAAATTTACTTTGCCCAAGAAAGATTGCAATTCTTTCTTATTTGTTGGTGGTGCAGCTTCCAAAACTGCTTTGGCTTTATTTTCGTCCACTTCAATGCCTTTCTTGTGAATCGAGAAGCCCAAAAGTTTGGCCGCTGACACACCAAACCCATATTTCTCCGGGTTTATCTTGAGGTTATGCTTTCTCATTCTGTCGAATGCCTGCCTCTAGTTGACCAGATGACTTTCATTTGTTTCGGATTTAACAATCACATCATCTATATATACTTCCATAAATTTCCCAATAACATCATGAAAAATTGTGTTCATGGCTCTCTGATAGGTGGCCCCTGCATTCTTCAAACCAAAAGGCATGACTACCCATTCATATGTCCCGATGGCACCTGGACATCTGAACGCGGTTTTCGACACATCCTCCTCAGCTATGAAGATTTGGTTATAACCTGCGTGGCCATCCATGCAACTGAGCAACTCATGTCCAGATGCGGCATCAACCAACATGTCCGCAATTGGCATGGGATACTCATCTTTGGGAGTAGAAGCATTTAAATTTCTAAAATCAATACACACTCTCATTTTACCATTTTTCTTCAACACAGGAACTACATTAGAAAGCCATTCGACATACCTGGTTGTTCTTATGAACTTTGCCTTGAGCAGTCTCTCGACCTCTTCTTTTATCTTCAAGACTACCTCAGGTGCAAATCTTCTGTTAGCTTGCTTAACTGGCTTGCATCCTTCCTTCAAAGGTAATCTATGTTCGATAAGATCTATACTCAGCCCAGGCATCTTGTTGTAGTTCCATGCGAAACAATCTTTGTATTCTCTAATTAATTCGACAAGCTGCTCCTTAAATTCCTTTGGCAGAAATGAACTTACAAAAATGGGCCTTTTCTCTATTTCTGTGCCCAAGTTTACTTCTTCCAAAGGGTCTTCAATTTCCACATTTTGTCTTTCATCAAAACTTCTTTCAAAACCTAACGGACTATCATCAATTATACAATCCGACAATACACCTTCATTGGTGTATATTGCCCTGTCGGTCAAATAAGCCGACAGTCGATCCATATGACTTTCAACACTCATGACTAGTGCTTGGCCGATCTGTTTCGGCCTTATTCATTAGTCGGATCCCAAACTGATCCATTAAGCATGCCTCGAGTGCCTGCTTATCAACCACTCCATCTTTTGCTGTGACTGGCTTCACATTTGGAGCATAAATCTTGAAATCAACATGCAATTGTTGCAAGTAGCAGGGGCTATCATCCGCCTCAATGATCTCCACTTGATTATTTTCATCCCACAAAATGAGTTTCTGGTGAACTGTTGAAGGTATAGCACCAACAGCGTGTATCCAATCTGTTCACAACAGAAGATTGTAACTGGACTTCGTCGGAATAACCACAAACAATGTTGTCCTAGCAACGGATCCAACTTGTACATTTAACATCACCACTCTGTCGGATGGAGAGGTCTTTCCACTAAAATCAGTTACGACCATGTTAGTTGCCATTAGATCCGACTCATTTTTACCGAGCCTTTTCAACATTGCTCTAGGTATCAGGTTAATTGCTGCACCTCCATCCACCAACACTCTATTTGTTGGTTTTCCTTCCAACAAAGCTTTGATGTGAAGTGGTCGAAGATGAGCTTTTTGTTCCTCCGACGGCCTTTCAAACTGTGCTGGGTTATCGAATACAGACACCAAATTGTCTTGGAAAAAACACCAATTATCCCAAAGATCCTCCAAGTCATCCTCAATTGGCTTATCATATTCAATCTCATAGTAACCTTCAAACTCAGTTGGTAATACTGAGATCAAATTCACATTCATTGACTTCAAAAATTCTTCCTCGTCGGATAACTCTGCATCCATGTGCCTTCCTATCTTGAAATATTCTTTGTCAATTGTGCTCGTCGAGGAGATAGTGCTATCCATAGCCTTTATTATTTCATCAAGATCTTTGCTAAAGTCAACATCCATATCAAATTGCTCAGAGTCACCGAGGCCAAGCAAATCATCAGGGTCTTTTAAGGCCTCAATGACCTCATCAGCAGTTAGATGATCATCACCCACTGAGCAATTAGGCTCTGTCAACTCTCTTCCCTCCTTGATCATACTATGAATCTTCTGTTTCCACTCAGCATCCTGGTTAGGATCCTTTAGGACTCTTATTACCTGTTCCTTTGACCATTCTTCGAGATCTCCAAAAGTAACAAATTCACCTTCATGACCCTTAACCTTCCTCATTCTCTCTACCATTTTTTCGACCATCAATCGGTCCTCCTCTTTATTTTGTTGTGCTTCTTTTTCAGCTGCAATTAGTCCCATCGGCCATTGTCGTCCAATTTTATGCGAACCATGGCCTTGAACCTGTTTTCCTTTCTTAATCTCTTCCAACTTCTTTTGTCGGACGCAAGTATCTTTCTCTAGCTGCTTAGATGTACTTGTAGACGCACCCACAACTGATTTCTTTTGATCGACAGGCCCCTTTGTAATAACACTTTTCAGCTTTCCATCACCTTGACCTTTACCCGGTGATGGCTTAATCTCGACGATTAAGCATCCTTTCTCATCGAATTGTTCCTTCACCTCCAAACCCTCAGCCATTTCCTTCCTCTTTTGTGTTTGTCTCAACCTTTGCAACCTCCTCTTTTTACTTTTTGACATTGGTTGAAGTTTTGAGGGTCTGGTATCATCCTGGTGACAACCCACATTCCTTGGGTTGATTTTGCCATGTTTATAATCTTCGTTCCAGAATGGTTGATTATTATGAAACCAATACCTCTTGGAAATCACCCTTCGTCGAAGCTCTGGGTGAACAGCCATTGCGGAATTTCTTACCCACCTGTCGACTGCAACGTTTGCAGGTGGTACTCATGTCTTTGTTGGCCTGATGCGATCTTTTGGGAACGCATTGCTTCTTACTGATTCACCAGGCCTTTCAACCAACCAACCATTCCTATTAGGCCTAGGTGTATAACCAGGCCTTGGTATTGGTGTATAGAATGGTCGACGAGGCTTCCAAGCTTTTCTGTCGAAGAGCTTCTTTTTCATCTGGAAAACTTCCTTGTCGAATCTATCCTTTTTCTTTGCAGCAAGCTCATCATAAACTGCATTACACCTTGGACATAACCTCACCTTACCGCTTTCCTTCTTTCTTTTAAGGAACGTATCCAGAGATTCCCCTGGCTTAGGGTAAGTGTCTAATGCATCTTCCATATCAACATCAGAATCTTGCATTTTTTTCATGTTAACCATTCCTATACTCAAAGGAGTTTGCTGTTCAACATAAGTGATATCAGCCTGGAATGGATCCGTGTCAACTTTCATATCTGCTTTTGGTTTATCAGTAAATTTCAAATGCCCATCCATCAACACTTTTTGGATTAAGTCCCTGAAACGAATACACTCATTAGTAACATGACCGAAATTATTATGAAACTTACAATATTTTCGGTCCTTTATCTCATCAGGCTTCAAGAGCCTATGACCATCCGACAATTTAACTTGTTTATCTTTTAATAATAAGTCAAATATCTTGTCGGTTTTAGTTAAGTCGAATGTATACGTTTTCTTATTAGAATAACCCATTTTCTCCTTATTTCGCATAGGCTGCAAAGCCTGGCAAACATAGGGAGGACCTTTTTGAAGCTCAGCAATGTTAACCTCAAATTCATCATCACTGTCCTCAATTTCATTGTCAGACACTTCCAATTTGACAAACGCTACTTTCTCCCTTTTTAGGAACCTTTTCTGCTTTTGTATTTTTTCAGTTTTTAGTTGCTCTACTTGCCTAACCTTTTCTCCTAGTTGGGCAAGATCAACTAAGTGTTGGTTCACTAATTTCTTTCTTATGTAATAATCCAGACCTCCTGAAGCAATTTTCACTATTTCTGCCTCAGATATGGGAGTAAAACACCTACTCCTCATTTGTCGAAACCTAGCCAAGTAATCATCCACAGTCTCGTTATACATTCTTTTGACATTAAAGAGGTCTGTAAGTCCCACTCTTAAGTCTCCCCTAAAGAATTGATCATGGAAACTCCTCTCTAATTGGGTCCAAGAATGGACTGAGTTTGGCCTTAGTGTTGAGAACCAAGAAAATGCATTCTTTGTAAGAGAACTAGGAAAAAATCTCATTTTAAGGCCTTCTACGGTGGCTAACTCTCCCATTTCTATGGTAAATCGAGCAATGTGTTCTACAGTCGATTCTCCACTTTCTCCAGAAAACTTAGAAAGTTTAGGAATCTTAGTTCCCCTTGGCAATTCTGCCTGTTGGACCTAATCAGGAAAAGCTGAAACAAAATAGGGTTGGTTGGCATAGCCAACATTAAACCCAAAACGATTTAACACTTGTTCTACTACCTGGTTAACATTTTGCTCGACCACCTATTGCCCCCCATGGTTTCGACGAAGTAATCTCATGGCTAAATCATTTCTTGCCATTTGATCTTCATATCCACGACGAAGCATATGGACATTGCCATGTTCCAGGCGTGGTTGTTCATTCTGACCTATTTGACCAGGATCTTGATTATTTTGTTCGACGTTGACTTAGGGTACATTTGCTTGGGTAGCAACATTGGCCATATCATCTATCCCTATGGCTTGATTTAATCTTGCCATTTGTCGGGCCAATGCATTACAAGTATTATTAGTCATCTCCATGATTGGCATAATCACTGCACCTATTTGCTGAGTGAACATGTACACCATTTCATGGTTGCTCTCATCCATTTGCTGTCGAAAACTGGCCAAAGAGTTTACAGTGGGCCCAGTTATACTTTGAGGGATATCCCTCGACATGTTTGGAAATACTGGTCCCAAATTCATCCTTTCCTATCTAAAAGGAGTAGGATTACTAGAGCCTACAACTCCTATTCCTTGGCCATTAAATCCAACCAAGGCTGAACTGATTTGTGGCTGACTCATAGAAGTCGCAGTTTGGCCTATGGTACCGGCCAAAGTGCTGCCTATTCCCATCTGTGCCATTACGGGAGGCACATAATTGGGTGGCAAACCATATTGCGCTGCAAACCTTGAGTTTGAATTTATTATACTTTGATTGCTTGGTTGACTTGGCGATGGCTGAGTCGTTACAGGTATTATTTGTTCCAACATTGGATTACTCCGAAGAGTACCAGTTAGCACTTCGTCGATTACAGGGCCTGAACTAACACCGGTTGAAGGTGGCACGGTGACGTCGACCACTGGTGCATTCGACACTTGATTTTGTGTATTACTCATGGTTTGTGTATTCTGAGAAGAGGAAGAATGAACAAACCTTCCACTTCTTAAACGCATATAATGAACCTCTTGTGAGAACAAGGTCCGTGACACTACAAGTTACTCTAAACTTGTCCCACCAGGCGTGCCAATTTGTTTATGGTGAAATTTGGTAAATGCAAACTTCAAACAAACAAATATATTTATCAGTCGAATGTGGGTTGCGACAAGTTATGTGGTAATCTCGTATGAGGAAGGATAAAAACTTGGTGTAAAACAAGAAAGAGTTAAGTATAATAACAAAGAACAGTGCAAATGTAAATTGTAGAAAATGAATGAAAAGCAATAAATGAATGCAAGTAAAAATACAATGAAACGTAAAGAAATTTAAAGGACAAAGCAAAGTAATGTAAATTGCAGAAAGTAAAGGAAAATAACAGTGTGATAAGAGAAAGTAAATGAATTTAAAGAACTGGACTCGAAGTAAATGAATTTTAAAGGACAAGGCGCAGAAAGTAAAAGGAATTTAAAAGAACGTTGCATTAAGATAAATTGCTTGAAACGAAAATGGAAGGCATACTTGGAATCAAATCCTTTAATCTGCTCGGGTGAGATGTTAGGATTGTATATCCAGTAACCAACCTTTTTTACATCGTAAATTCTAATATTTATAGACAAACTAAGTAAAATAACCGACTCCTAAAACATAAACACGTATACATGGCAGTTAAGCCACGTATTCGTTGTACAAAACTGTCAAAGTCATAAGGAAATTAGGTGTAACTTTTCGACGGAGACTATTATTCGACGATCAATCACTGTCTTCTTTGACAAAAACTTGTCATCCGACGAACAACACCTGCAAACTCATTATCCGACGAATAATATTTGCAGCATTTTCCTCCAATAAAAATGAATCTTTTCGACATTTACAATCATCCGACGGACAACATTTGTAATATCATCTTCGACGCAAACTTATCATTCGACAAAAAATACTTACAATAACTTCAAACCTTGGAGACATTCTTCAAGTTCCCATGATCGAATTCATCTTTTCTTCATTCTTTTGTAAACTTAAAATTTATTTCCCCCCTCCCCCAACACCAATAAAAAAGACGACAACTATCCATTTTCATTGAACGGAGCTTGTTTTAAGAAAACTTACTTTATTGTGCTTGAAAGGGTTTTTGGCAGAGTGTCAGGCTCAAAGTTTCATAAGGCTTTATCTTAATAACATTTACGTCATACTAGTTCATACCTTTCCAGCATGAAGAGGGGTGAGGTAAGTAAAGCATGAAATTAATTTTTACTGACGAAACAAACTGGCCAAGCCAACCAAACAAAAAAGTTCCGAATATTTTAGTAAGCAATAATTTCTTCTCTGACAAATGATATTTCTTGCGAAATCTGAAAGACAACCACAAACACCAATTCTATTGCAACACGGCGATTGACTGAAAGGAAGCAACAAATTTGGGGACGTATGCTTATAAAGAAATTTTATTCAATAATTTTTGCATTTGAGATGGTCTCATCAAGTCAACGAAGTCCATTCAATTGTAGCACTTTTGGTGAAGATGCTCCATCCAATGTTTATGTGATTTTGTTATTTGTAATATTAAGGAATCCAATATAATTTAACCATAGTGGTGATTCGAGATTGAAAAGCAACAACATAAATTATTGAACTAATTACAATAAAGATAAGCGGAGTGCCAGTTGTTCATTTAAGCACGATAAAGACTTTAGAAAAGGAAAGATCGTTTTTCAGAGAAAATACTCAAAAAGAAAATACGGAAAAAAAAGTTACGTGTCAATCAGAGAAAGAAAAACGTATCAAAATATTAGAGCGAGTACATTCACAAATGAAGCCGCCCTTAACAGAAAGGTCTCTCATTTTATAAATAGGGGTGATATCAAAAGAGACAAAACATGCTAATGTGAATATTTTTTGATTTATCAAGACATCCCAATAAGTTATTAGTATTATAAAATTATTTTTTTTGGAACATTGTCGTGACTAAAAATTTCTCTCAACACCTATTTTTAAGGTTTTAACTTTTGTTCTCACTTTAACATTGTAGCTTTCTTACTTGTACCTAATATGTGATTGCGTTGCGTTAGTACAGTCACAATATAAATTATTGCAAGTTATAAGCCAAAAAAATATTATTGTATGTTAAATTACTCATTTATTTTTTATAGTTTCATTTTAAATTTATTTTAATATTTATAGTTTAAAATCATTTTGGGTTTCTTTTATAATTTTTAAATAGTAAAAAATAATCCTTATTATTTTGATTTAATGAGAGAGACACATGATATATTTATCAAATGATACAAAACATGATCATGTGATTGCGTTCGTGGCAGGCACTTATCAATTGTCACAACATAAATTATTGTTATATATGAGAATCCAATGCTTATTTGATTGGCATGTTACAGTAAAAAGGGGAAATCTCTGCTTTTCACATTAAAAATTAAATGCCTTACCAAATGAGATAAAACATCATCACGTGATAAATTCAATTAATTAGTGATTTTTCAGCATAAATTACTTGGTGACTGGCGTGCAGTGAATTCGTTGTTGACCGCGCCTTTGTTAATTGTGACTAGAGCATCTATTAGAAACGCATCACTCTGAAAAGTTGTGTTGTGTTGTGCATTCAATCTCACAAATTAAACCCGTGCTCCTTCTTCACTCGTCTGAAAAAATGGCTGAAGAACTTTTGTTTAACATCGCTGAGAAACTGATCGTAAAGCTGGGTTCTTTGGCTGTCGAAAGTTGGAACGTGAGAGATGATCTTGAAAAGCTCAAGGATGCTGTGTCGGAAATCAAAGCTGTGCTTCTGGATGCAGAGGAGCAGCAGGACACCAACAATCAAGTCAAACTCTGGCTGGAGAAGCTCAAATATGCACTTGATGATGCTGAGGACTTGTTGGATGACTTCTCCACTGAAACTCTGAGACGTGAAGTGATGACCAGAGATAAGAAGGCAAAGAAGGTTCGCATCTTCTTCTCATCATCCAACCAGGTTGTGTTTTCTTTCAAAATGGCTCATAAAATTAAGGAAATTAGGAAGAAAATAGAGGCCATTAATGTTGATGGAAAAAGGTTCCACTTTACTAATCGCACTACTCTTGTGCAACGAGTTTGGAAACAAAGACAAACCCATTCTTTCATTCGTGAGGAAGATGTTATTGGAAGAGAGAAGGAGAAGAAGGAAATTGTAGAGCTTCTATTGAACACCGATATGAATATGAAAGAGAATGTTTCCATTATTTCCGTCATTGGATTTGGAGGACTTGGAAAGACTGCACTGGCTCAACTCGTGTATAATGATAAAGCAGTCCAAGGACATTTTGAGTTGAAAATGTGGGTGTGTGTGTCTGATGATTTTGATGTGAAAGATATTGCTAAGAAGATCATAGGATCCAAAATTGATGATGAGATGGATCAAGTGCAACAGGTACTCCGCAAAAAAATTGAGGGAAAGAGATATTTCCTTGTCTTAGATGACATTTGGAACGAGAATCGTGAGCTTTGGCTTCGATTAAAGGCTTTATTGATGGATGGAGGAAAAGGAAGTAAAATAATCATAACCACACGCAGCGAGAGGGTGTCCAAGGTAACTGGCACATCTTCACCCTTCTTTTTTAAGGGTCTAGATGAAGATCAGTCTTGGAAGTTGTTCACTCAATCAGCTTTTGAAGATGGGAAAGAGCCGGAGAATCAAAACTTGAAGGCAATTGGCAAAGAAATTGTGAGAAAATGTGCAGGGGTTCCTCTCGCCATTAGAAGTATTGGAAGCTTAATGTATTCAGAAGAGTCAGAAAAGGAATGGCTACACTTCAAGGATAAAGATCTTGTGAAAATCGATGAACAAGCTGATAATAGAGTATTTCAACTTATCAAGCTAAGTTATGATCATCTACCCTTCTATCTGAAAAAGTGTTTTGCATTTTGCTCGTTGTTTCCAAAAGATTATAGAATTGATAAGGAAATGTTGATTCGACTTTGGGTGGCACAAGGGTTTATTCAGTCATCAGATGAAAGCACAAGTTTTGAAGATGTTGGTAATAAGTACTTCATGGATTTAGCACATAGATCTTTCTTTCAAAATTTAGAAAGGACTCCCTCAGGTTATATCTATTCTTGCAGGATGCATGATCTTGTACATGACCTGGCAAAGTTGGTTGCAGGAAATGATTGTATCATAGTCAATGGAAAAGAACAACATATTGATGAACGAACACGTCATCTTTCTTTTGGTTTCCCTTTGGATTCTTCATGGCAAGTTCCAAGTTCCCTTCTCAGAGCAAACAAATTAAGAACATTGCTAAAGATGAGTCGCCGAGAACAATCAATTGAAGAGTCAGCTTGCAATTTGATTATGTCAAGTTTTGAACAACTACGTGTTTTGGCTCTCGGAGACTCTGATTTAAAGACACTGCCAACTTATGTTGGTATGCTGAAACATCTACGTTATCTTGGTCTTTCATGGAATCACAAGATTGAGGTGCTCCCTGGGTCTATAACCGAGTTACAGAACTTGCAGACACTTTTACTCGATGGTTGTTCAAACTTGACAGAGTTGCCCAATGATCTTTGGAAGTTGATAAGTCTTCGGCATCTTGATTTGTATGACTGTGATAAATTGACTTGTATGCCACGTGGGATAGGGAGATTGACTAATCTTCAAACACTGACAATGTTTGTGTTAGATACTGCGACTTCCAGAGATAGCGGTGGAGCAAGCGAACTAAGTGGATTGAATAATTTGAGAGGAACACTAGAAATCAGAGGCTTGGAATGCCTGCGGCGTGACACAGAGAATGTTGAGGCTCTAAATTTAATGGAGAAGTCGCATCTTGGAGTCTTGCTATTGACTTGGAACGGGCAAATTGATGCTGATCAGGACAGTGTAGTGGCTGAAGATGATGCACTTTTAGGAAACCTACAGCCACCTCGCAACATCAAGAAATTATACGTAAGAGGTTTTTGTGGTGTGACTGTCTCTGGTTGGGTCTCCTCAATCACAAATTTGAATTCCATTTCTATACATGATTGCACAAGATTGCAAAATCTCCCACCATTGCATACGTTGCCGCATCTTAAACATCTCCATCTTATGAACTTGTCATCTCTGAAGTGGATAGACAAGGATGGCAGTGATGATAGTTCATCAACATTCTTTCCATCCCTCGAATACCTCTCTCTTCGTGATTTACCTAATCTTCGAGGATGGTGGAGATGTAGAGAAGAAGGAATGCCAGCAGGTTGTTGTCGTCAGCAAACCCTTATGTTTAAGAGTCTTAGTGGCTTAACGATTGAAAATTGTCCTAATCTGATTTCGATGCCACTGCATCCGCATGTTGACAGAGTAACGCTTCTTAAGGTGTGTGAGAAGATATTATCGCAAGCTGCTACACCCCTGCTTTCTAATTCCCCTCTTTCCACACTACGAGAAATTGAGATAAGAGGGATAAATGATTTAAAATCCCTGTCTGGAGTCCTTCAGCATCTCACTGCACTACGTCAGTTGAAGATTTTGGATTGCAAGGAGCTTGATCTGTGTAATGATGAGGATGGTAGTTATGGTATGCAATGGAAGGAACTTAAGACCCTCCGCTCATTGACCTTGGGTGGTATACCGAAAATAGTGTCTCTCCCTGAGGGACTTCAATATGTTACCACTTTAGAAAAGCTCCGAATTATAGATTGTGACAATCTAACACATTTACCAGAATGGATAGCCAGCCTTGGATCATCACTTCAGCGGTTTGACATCATCAAATGCCCTAAGTTGACGTCTTTGCCGGATGATATGCGTTATCTGACGTCTTTGCAACTGCTGCGAATAGCTGAATGTCCCAAGCTTGTCGAAAGATGCGAGAGGGCAGTGGGCGAGGATTGGCCTAAGATTTCTCATGTCCCCAACTTTCGGACAAGTAGATATGAATCATATGATTAATCTTCAACAGGGAGGGAGGTAATATCTGAGTTATTTACTTGATCATCAACTTTTTTTTTTGTTCTTTTAGCTGCAAATCTAATTAAATTGTTATCATTTATATCCATACTTTTGTACAGTAGCGCAAATTATTAATGTAGCTAGTTTTGTGCCAATTCTTTCTATTGTTGTCATAGTTTGACCTTGACCTATGTCTTAAATTTGTCTACAAGTCTTTTATTTTATTTATATTGTTTCAGGTAACTCGAGTAGATAAGACATGGAAAGAGCAATTATTGTTGGAGCTTTTGCCAGGGTAAGTTTATTGTTCACCTGACATATCGTAAACTATCTTTAGAAAGTTTTTATTTATGCATCGTAAATTTATAAAGCTAACATTTGCATATACTAAATGTTAGAGGAGTCGTGCTATTGCCAACTAGAATTTAAGAGCTAAAGAGGGAAGAAGGATTTGATTGAAGTATCACAGGTAATATATAATTTCATACTACTGTATAGATTATCCAACATGATCTGATACAATTATATCATCTCGTGTACTATTTTTCCAAAATGAGGTTTATATGTTACCTCTCGTACTCTATTACTGTTATATTCTGCATTGAGATTCGTTCAACTATCATATAACAATTATTGTTACCGCCAAATAGCGGAGCTACCACAACAAAGATGTACCACCGAATAGCAGTATATGTTCAAAAGTTAATTTTTGTTCTTTCGCACAAGTTATTACCATAATAAAAAAATTACATGTATATTCATAGGTTCTTCCTCCTCTAAAAATTTATTATCTGTGTAATTGTGTATGGACCATTAAATAAATTAAGTGAGCAACATTAATATTATTGTAAAATTTCACTACCATATCAAGTCTGAAAATTGCTTTTGATCTGTGCAGGTAACTGATTTTAGTTTAGATTATTCAACTTTCATACTATTTGCTTATTCTATTTTGTATAGGCCTGTTTGTGACGCCCTCCATACAGCTTAGCTATCCCTTCTTGGTTGCTTATATGATTGCCAATTAAACAGATCAAAATTGGCCCTTACCAGTATGTGTAATTGGACCGAAGTCATAGTGAGTGGACAACCAAGACCTAACAGTCCAATATCTTTTTCTAATGCTGATATGCTGTAGGTGCACCCTTTAAAAAAAAAGAGAGAGAAGAAGAAATACTACAAAATTATTAGATTTTTTGTTATATTTGCTTTATAATAATTAGAAGATAGTATCTCACATTCCAACTATCATAGCACCTCTACCCTGCTTGTCTAGAATTAAGCATCATTTCTAGGTATTGTAGTATATTATACACTTTTGTTGCCATTTGACAGTTTGAGGACAAAAAGCAATGTTTTGAATCATGAATTGAATTGGCTCCTCTTCTCAACTTCGAGTAAGTATAACTATCTATCAAATGTGTCTGATTTAGTTTTGCTCCATTATGCAAGGATTGTCCTTGAAAAGTCCTTTTATATTGTCTTAACAGGCTTCAGCACAAAACCGTATGTTTCTCACAATTGTCAGTATCTGGGGGCTGCGAAAGGTTTCAGATTTTTGTAGACTTAGTCTCTGCAAATGGTCATTTGTAAAATTTCTTTATCATTGTCTTTAATAATGCAAATTTTGAAGAGTAGTGGTGAAAGTTGTGGTGATAAACTCGTATCAAGTGCAAAATCACTGAAGCAAAAACATCCACCAATTGTAAAGCATACAGAAGTTTTAGTATTGATGTTTCATGTGTAAGTGTCAGCAAAAGCTAGTCAAAATTATGTTGGTCTGTTTTTCTCTATATTGATGTTTTTCTTTGACTTGTATTGATGTATTTTTACCTCTCCCACTTCTCTTGCTTACCAACCACATTTCTAGGATTGTATAAAAAACAATAACTCCTATTAATGAGGCAAATAAAGAGAATGGATGCAATGGAAAAATCAATGTGTAGGAAAAAAAAAAGACCACTGGAAGTACAAGTTATTGGCTTTTAGAAGCCTCTATTTTAAGAATACCCCGTAGGAAAACTCAATGTGCATTTTACCTCAATACTTGAAAGACATTGCAAATACTATACTAAACAAGTAAAAGTTAACAGGTAGTATTGAACATTGTATTGATAAACACATCTACAGAAGCAAGAGCATCCTCCAATCCTGAAGCATGCAAATGTTTCCCCATATGTAAATGCTAGCAGATGCTAGTGACAATTGCATTGGTCTATTTTCGCTTGCCTTTTTGCTTCCCAGCTTACTCTTGAATATAAAGGGAAAGAATGATGGTCGAAAAATCAATGTAGAGGAAACAAAATGACTTGGCTTAATGTATTAGAGAAAAATGTATTAATGGAAGTACAATTTACTTTAAGATTCCCCAAAGAAGTAACTCGGCAGAAGTTAAGTCTAAGAAGTCATATCTATGAAGTGCAAATATTGAATATAACTACATTGAAAGTGGCGATGATCTTGTAGCCGTAGAAAGAGGTTCGGATCAATACGAAATCAATATGCCCTTCCTAGTACAAATGCAGTAGTGAGAAGAGTTTCAGGCACACTGCCCCAACTTATTTCAAAGTAGGAATAGGTAGTGAGATGGCTGGTGGAATTTCAAATATAACAATTGAAGGTTTGCATGTTTGGGATTCTGCAGCTGGTGTGCGTGTAAAACCTCATATATAGCAAACTTTAGTATAAGTGACTTAGGAATAGAGAAAGTCAATATAACCATAACCCACTAGGTTAGGTTGAGGTTCAAATGATCATCCTCGTGACCTAAAACTATTCCTAAAATTAAGTGCATTTCTGAGTAATGTGATTATTTGAAGGCCTATGCTTTTAAAATATTACCCTTCTTTAGGAATAGAAACGATGTTTCCTGTGCCATGTCCCTTGTTGCAAAACAATGTAACCTCATACCTTCCTCATTTCCTGTGGATGGATCAAGGATGCTTCCAACATGTATGGAAAAATCAAGGCTTTGCTCAAGTCATATATGGATGGCACATACATATAGCTAATGAGTTTTTAACTTTTTATGAATGGAACATGCAGGCCGTAAGGTGCCAGTAGACAAATTTACAAGGGCAGTGTATAGTTATGCATGTCTAAAGCTAAATATCAAAATGAGATATTTTTATATTAAAATTTATGAAAATATTTTATTAGAATTTTATTCTTCTTGCTTTTTGTGATGTAAAATTTTTAATTCCAATATTTCTTTTTTAATTGATAATATAGTCAATTCATTTAATCTCTTTTGACACATTGTTGATTTTAAATAAAATTTTATTAATTTAAAATTTGAAAAACTTCTTTATATTGTAGCAACACTTATTGGATCTGTTAACATCATTCTAAAACAAAATACGCATTTATAAAAAATATATGATACGTATAACAAAATCTAAGTCTTATTATGTGATTGGGTATGTTGATTGGACTGCTATCTACAATTTGTGTAATTTCATTTAACACTGCAAATAAATCCAAACCATCAATATTAAAGTTGTCATTATATTTTAAGGAACATTTAAGATTAAGGCAATATATTCTTTCAAATTGTTATTGCCTACTGATTTCAAATTTTTATCCCTAAATAAAATTAATAGGGATTGTATTCGTGAAAAGTGAAAAAATAGAAATTTACTAAACAATTAATTAGGAAAGTGAGATGATAGGTAAGCATTTTATGAATTCTCTTAATTTTTTGCATATTTTTTAAAAAAAATCATGGAAATGGGAGAAATAGTTGAGAATTAATAAGAATGTGATACTAAATTAAGAAAATGAGAGAATATGTAGACATTTAATTAATTATCTAACATTTGGTATGTTTTAATATAAATTATAATTAATATATTATTATAAAATTGTGAAACTTATGAAATAATAGAGCCTAAAGTAACGACTTTGGTGAACTTACCTATATCAGCCCCAATAATTTATTGTCCCTTGATTTGCTATGGTCGCAATATATACGTGCAGTATGTCCTTATTTTTCCGAGAAATCTATACTTCATAGGAGAATTCTTAAGTTTTAGTGCGTGTTTGGATTAACAGTGAGAAAAGAATTATGTTAAAAATTGATTAAGTGTATAATTAATTTTTAAAAAAATTGATTATGAAAAAATTAATTTATGTTTGAATATGTTAATTCATAATCGATTTTATGATAAAGGGTTTGTTTGGATTGTATAAAAAAATCACTTTAATGTATTAAATTACCAAAAGATATATGAAATTATTGAAAAAGTTATTAGATTGAAGGCAAATAGATATTTCTCTCTCAAAGCTTTTGAAATAATCTGAAATCAAATAATTAAAAGCTTAAAATAACAGTTTTTTTAAAAAGCTGTTTTTAGTTATGAAAAAATAATCTTAACTTATAATTAATTTTATACTCTTTAAACAAAAAAGATTAATTTTAAATAAAATAGCTTTTAATTGGAAAAAACGATTATTCTAAAATTTTATGCAAATCCAAACATGCCCTTAATGCGTGTTTGGATTAGCTATGATAAAAAGATTATGCTAAAAATTGATTATGTGTATAATTGATTTTTAAGAAAATCAATTATGAGAAAATTAATTTATGTTTGGATATATTAATTCATAATCAATTTTATGATAAAGAGTTTTGTTTGGATTCTATAAAAAAAATCGCTTTTATGTATTAAATTACTAAAAGATATATGAAATGATTGAAAAAGTTATTTGATTGAGGGCAAATAAGTATTTCTCTCTCAAAGCTTTTAAAATAATCTAAAATCAAATAATTAAAAGTTTGAAATAACAGCTTTTTTAAAAAAATTGTTTTTAGTTATGAAAAAATAATCTTAACTATTGCATAGACTTGAACCAGGAAAAAAAAATTATAGTTGTATAGACATTTTAATATGTTGGAGAGAACACAAAGCTGAGTAAAGTAAAAACTTTTAAAAAAAGTATATGGTCCAAAAAAATCATTTGCACAAATTAAGAAAAAATATGTTTAACTTAATTATTATACTCTGTTATATATATATATATATATATATATATATATATATATATATATATATAAGCTTTGGTGCTCACTATAGCAATTTTTACATAATTATTTTAAAAAGTAAATTAAGAAAAACTATGATGATTTTCTATATATTGGTTGTTTGAATTTGATTAATTATTTGAAATAATCGCTTTTAATATCTATAAAGTTATTTACATGAGAAAAACACATGTTTGTATATTGTATAGATTTTATATTCTTGTGGTTTTCCTTCTTTCATCTCTTTAATGCACATCATTACTTGATAGTTTGCTATTATTTATGAAGAAATTTGGTTAGGTTTTTGACAAGGTCACGACTTTAGTCTCAAGGTCATCAGAAAACAATTTTGTAGAATTACTTCAAACCCTAGGGTTGATTGTACCAATTTTTTTACCCTTAAAAATTATCAAAGAAAAGTCTTAATGATATTTGGGCTTAGGCCAATGCATTTAGGTAGAAGACTTTGACAATTCCTTCATTCCAGTTCTAATTCTAGGAATGGAATCTCCTCCTTTGTGGACTCTTAAGTTTTTGGTAATTTACAAGATTCTAACATCGAGAATGCTTAGTCAAATAAAGAGTTAAGTGCAGTGGTGAAATTGACATAATATAAACTGACATAATGATAAAAAGTGAAAGCGCTTGAAAGTTGATTGACAAAAAGTAAAGCGCATCAAAGTAAAGCGCATCAAAGTAAAGACGCATTATGAAGGACAAGAAATGTAAATCTGTAAGAAAGTAAATGTGTAGAAAGATTAGATTGACAATAAAGAAAATGGTGTATAAATGTAAAGTACAAAAGGTAAATTGCACAAAAGTAAATTGATAAGAAATTAAACTTGCAAAAACGTAAATGTGCAGAAAGTAACGTGAATGAAATGTAGAGTGCTGAATATGAAAGTTAATTGACAGAAACGTAAATCTGCAGAAAAACTGCAGGAAGTAAAGGTGGAATGAAATTAAATTGCAGTGAATGTAAATAGATGAAACATTAAAGTGCTAGGACTTAAACTTACAGAATGTAAATTTTAAAGGGTTGATAACGAAAAGGCAAGAAACGTAAATGGGAAAGCAGGTAAATCATACTTGAATTGAAAGAAGTTGAAATACAAAGTACTTGAATTGAAATGGCTTTGAACTTAAATGACTAGAATTGAAGTGGGATGGAAGTAGACTTAAATCCATCCCCTATGGGCATCACGGAGAATTAAGGATGTGTGGGATGTAGTTTTCAAGTGTGAACTAACCAACCACTACATCTTCTGCAAAACTAGTATTTATAGATAAAATCCTAACTGCCTAAGTGCTAAGAGGCTGACACCTATCAGACAGGTGTCATGCATGCAAATTATGCACATGATTTTAATTTAAATCCAAGAACTACCCATGAAATGGCTTCAACACCACTTCCCCCATGTTCAAGCTTGAACGTGCTTGTAGCCACGTCTTCAGAAACTTCCAAAACTTCCACCAACCTTCATCCATGAACTTAAATAATTGCTACCTCAACTGCCACCTTGTCAATGAGTTTTTAGCTTGTACCTTCCAACTTGTTAAGTTTCTATTACCAATGATTGAGATTAACTGGTTCAATATTAGTTGTCGAAGAGAACCTTGACATATGCACGCGTTTGTCAAAACATAGTCTTGCCGCGTGTTGGTTTGTCGAAAAACTACTTTGTTGTATCATAGTTGCCTTTCCAGGGATTTGCTAAGTATCTTTTGTCGAAGCATTGTCTTGACATGCACTTGCGTCTTATCGAACCTGTTATTTTGACAATCTTCCAGCTTTAAGATTTGTATTTTGTGCATGTTTCATTTGCTTGACCTCTTTGTTGAAATATTTATTTTTTATTCCCATTAGCTATGATGCTTAATCCATTGTGTGTTTGTTGATTGTTGTTTGATCTCTTGCTTTGATACCTACATGACACCAATTTCTGTGCTTGATTAATTGCAATATCATGATTTGTTATATCAATTACCATTGTGGTTTTGTAATTTGCTGGCTCACATAGTCTTTTAGTCCGTTTTTGAGATAGCTCTAGAAAGTAAATAAATATCAAATAATAAATGAAAACATTTGGTCTTAATTTGTAAATTTGAATCATTTCAACAGTTTTTATGATATATTAGTTTGCGTAATCATTTTAATTTTACCCTATCATTTTTTAATTAGTACTTAATAAAACAAGGATTTTGATTATTCAAAGTGAGGGTGTACTGTAGAGAGTAAAGTACAAAATTGTAACCACTGAGGAAAAAATTAAAAGAATGGATTATCACATATCTATGATCTATTATGCAAGTGTTTGTATTTTTTAAATCTTAAACCCTTCATTTTTTCCATCAACAATTATAATTCTGCATTTTATTTTCTTAAGTGCACCATTCACTTAAGAAAATCCAAATTTAAAAATAATATAAAGATTGATTTAAAGGCCCATACTCCATTTGGTAGGCCATGTGGAGTTATGTGTTCCTATGGTTATTTGGAGTCGCGTCTATAGCCTTGTTCCATGCCTGCAGTGAATAGACAAGGATGGCTGTGATGATAGTTCACCAACATTCTTTCCATCCCTCGATGAACTCTCTCTTAGTATTTTACCTACTTTTCGAGGATGGTGGTGATGTAGTGAAGAACGAATGCGAGGAGGTCGTTTCTATCAACAACCACTTCTATTAAAGAGTCTTCATAACTTAAATATTTTCATTTGCATGTTCTAATATAATTTCAATACCAATGCATTCTTATGTCGATTATTTATTCCTTACTAAGGTGAGTGAGAAGATGTTTCCGCAAGCAGTCAAGTTGTCCACTACACCTCCGCTTTTTGACCCCCTCTTTCAACACTACAAGAACTTAATATACAATTGATAAATGATTAAAATCCCTGTCTGGGAGTCCTTAAACATCTCACCTCACTGCATTAATTGTGGATTAGGAACTGGAAGGAGCTAGATCCATGCAATGATGAGGATGATGTTTATGGTATGCAATGAAATGGACTTAAGAACCCTCACTTGTTATGCTTGCAAGGTATCCCAAAAATGGCATCTCCCCCTGATGGACTTCAAATATGTTACCACTTTAGAAAGGATTATAATTGGTGATTATGCCAATTGCAATATTTTTCAGAATGAATAACCAACCATGGATCATTGCTGCAGCAGTTTGAAATCGTTTAATGCCCCAAGTTGACTTTGAAGGTAGAAAAAGTGACATGAGAAAGGGGATTGAATTGTGTTTCAAGTCTTTAAAAATTTTCTACATTAGTTACAAATTTTCTCAAGTATATGAACTTGGACAAGAGAAGAGTTAGAAAAAGAACACTTGAAATATAGAGTAGTATGTAAGAGAAAAGTGTTCAAAGTAAGAAAAGTATTTGAACTTCTTAAGGAATAGTTAAAATAAGAATGATAAAGAAGGATCTCTTTACAACAGTTATGGTCTAGAAAATAACTACTAAATAACAACTTTTAAGTTTAAGTAAAAAGTTATGTTGAAAGCAGAAATATCAGTTGTTTAATATTCTAAAACTTAAAAACTCTTTTTAGAGAAGAAAGATCAGCTTCAGTAGCTAATACTATCCACAGTAACGAAGAGTTAAGAAAGAGAAACTTGAACATAGAGTTTATATTAGTTTGGCCAAACCACGTACCTATGTCCAATCCTCAGCTTAACTGTGATTTTTATACCTTTTCCAAGTAGTCTTTCTTCCACTCTATTCTTTTCAAGCTAGTTTACAAGTATTTTTTCTTCAACACTGGCCTCTTCAGGCATGAAACATTAGTTCAGTTGGCACACTAGCTAACTAACTGCTTTAAACGATCACTACCGGATCAATTTACAAGAAATAAGTTTAGATAGTGTTTAATACAATATGAATGACACTCAATGAGTGGATATCACAATGTCATACACCAAAATCTCTTTCTCAGATTATAACTAAGTAAATCTTAGCTTCTGCTAAAAGAAAAATATATGAGAAGAAGAGTTGGAAGCACTGTTATATTGAAAGCTTTTTTAGAATATCATCCCTTTGCTTCATTTTAGGTTGTAATCCTTTTATAGGCAATGGATATAGTCGCTAACATGTGAAAAAGCAACTTTGAAGTGCCAAGTACATGTATCCGTTGAGGTACAGTGCCTTATGAGAGGGTCAACGCATTTCTAAGCTTGACTTTTAATGCTAATAAGAAGAGTGGTTCTGAGGGACTCTTCTTGTCATCAAGATGACTCTTCTTTTCAACACTTAGCAACTTTCATGTTTCTTATCATTCTTCTCGATAGTTATGAGAAAGTGAGTCTTCAAGCTTCATAAGAAGGTTGTCTCTTCTTATCTCTTTCTGACTTCTAATCTTGTTTAAGCTTGAACTGTAAAGTTCTTCAAGATGAGATTTCAGGTGCGACTTTTCTTAGCAGCAGAAAGTATCCAAACCTTCTTAACTAAGTTTCTTTTCATGATAAAATTTGAGAGACAAAACTTGAACTTGATTAATAAATTAAGAGCTTTCAGTATAGTTTGTTAAACATTAAAACTTGAAGCGTTTAGACTTTGGATCTTACACATGTCTCTGCCTGAAGAGATCCACCAAATATATATATATATATATATATATATATATACATATCTATCTATACAATATATTAATGTTAGCTCTTGCGATGATGGCCTTTCAAAAGGTCATTTTGAGCAATTTTTCTACTTGTGGTAGACTAACTCTTTGAATTTTCGCTCATTAATAGGATACATACATTTATAAAAAAAAAATCCAATGCATAAACTTAAATACAATACCTTAAGTCTCCGCCTATTAATAGATATATGTATTTACACAAATTTCTATACATGAACTTAGACATGACTTCTTATACTACGCAATTATAATAAAATAGTTCATACTTCCAATTTAAGCTACACAATCATAATAAAAAGTAATATATAAAAAATTTGAAAAATATTTCCTCCAAAATTAAATGCTCTAACATATTATTATCATACTGTTTCACTTTATTACTTAAGCTTACTACACTAAAATTTATAAATTCAATTTACAAAAATACTAATTAAAAGTATTAAAATACAAATATATATATGTGTAATGCACAGGTTAAATTATTAGTGTTCTCGAATTTATGACATAGGAGGAAGCATACACAACTATCCTTAATTTGTTGGTTGTTGGTAAATGAAATTTAAAAAATGCATTAATAATTTCTTGTCCAGCCCTCTTGACACAAACAAATTTGCTCACACAAACAAATTGAAAGGGTAGATAATTCAAAGAGTACATCTGAGAGCTGCAAAGTACATAATTGCAAAAACAAAGACGCTAAACTTCGTTGAACACATAGAGCACTATCTCTCTTGAGAGCTTTGCTACAATAAGGAACTTTTCTGGAGAGTGGTCTACAGGCTTGTTTCATGTGATGGAAAACGTTTATTTCCCTTTCCTTGGAGGGACCACGCCACAAGCTTCTGAGAAACCTTCTAATGTTGGCGAAGGTCTACATGACGCAAAAAATGATGTCTCCTTCCATGATAAGGTAGTGGGTAATAACGCATGCCTCCCCATTTTCCAAAAGTGAATCTTCTTGATCAAAATCATGTTCGAATAGAACATGCTAGGGGTAACCCACTCAAACCCTTGGTCATTGTTGACGAAAATGTGATAAAGGAACCCAATGCCCCTTGGATCGATGTGTTGGTGGTTAAACTTATGGGGAAGAGCATTAGCTATGTTGCTATGAAGAACTGGCTAACTGTTTTGTGGAAACTTCAAGGTACCTATGACACAATGGATCTTGTCCATGGCTATTTCATGGTCAAGTTTGATAATGATATTGATCATTTGAAGGGCACAAATTAATGAAGGACCCTGGATGATTTATGATCACTATTTATCAATAAAGACGTGGGATGCTGATTTAATCCCAACTCGGGTAAGATTGATAAAACTCTTATGTGGAAAAGACTCCTAGGCCTAAACCTTGTCTATTATGATGAGAGTTTCCTCTTGGCCATGGTTGCTGATGTAGGGACTCCAATCAAGGTAGACATCAATATGTTGAAACCAAATTTTTATAAAAAGGTTTAAGCACTAATATTTAAAAGCTGTAGCTTTCCCTGTTTAAGTTTTGAGGATAACAAAAATATTTATTAAGTTTGAACAAGTAAGTGTTTCGACAATAGTATTAACAAAACGCTACTTGTATGTGCGTCCATTCTGTTCTGAGCTTAAAGAAAACTCATTGTGCGTCCAATATGCTATGACTCTTTGTGCGTTCAATATGCTATTTTTGCTTTGTGCGTCCAATGAATGTCTAAATATGCTTTGTGCGTCCAATGACTCTCTACATATACTTTTACTATTGGTGCGTCCAATATTTGTATGCATATAATGTTACTATTTTTATTGGTTCATCCAATACGATCCTTTTGCCAAAGCTCAGGCTCAATTCACGCATTCAAAGTTCAAGCTCAAGCTTTCGTCCAAGTTAAAATTCAAAAATGAAGAACTGTTCCTCATTAAATGCTAGAAAAGAACTCTGACAGCTCACGGCGACAGAAGAAGTCAACTAAGCCACTTTTGCTGACATTGTCTAACAACTACAAAGATCTGCAAATAAGAAACTTTCTGCAATCTTAGACAAATCAGGACTTTGTTTTCACTGATTGGAAATCTCAGAGAATAAAAGTCACTGTCAGAAGAAGTTCAGCACTTTCTCAGTAGATGCATTTAATGCTACTCAGAACGGTAATAAATGTTTCCGTTGGACGATGTAGCTCATGAAGCCTGCTCAATTTGTTCTTACATATAAAGAGAAGAAGCAGCACTAAAAAAAAAACAAGAGATCTTTGCCGAAGCATCTTACAAAGTCTAAAAAGCTTTATCTCTTCTTGGATTTCCATATTCGTGTAAAAAGAAAAAGCCTTGAGATTTTTATTGTCTATTCTCATTTGTTAGTGAGTTTCAAACTCAAGCATTCATCTTCTTATACTTATTCACCTTAGCGTTGTAAGCCTGAAGAGGCTGTGTATACAAGAATACTGGTGTGGTTGAACCTGAAGAGGTTGAAAATACTTGTTACCTGAAGAGGTGTATAATACTTGTAATCTCGAAAAAGATTAGTTGGAAAATCCTTCTGGTTGAAGGGACTTGACGTAGCTCTTGGTTGGTAAGAGTGAACCAGGATAAATCCCGTGTGTAAGCTTCTCTTCTCTTCTAGTGTGTTTTATTTTTTCACTAACCTCTGGGGTTTACTATTGTGTTTATTAACAAAGACATTTTAATTGGTTAGTTGAACTTGTTAACTGTTTCATTAAAAATCTTTTCAAAAACCTTAGAGTCCAATAGGACTGAGCAATGTTGCTTCTACATTCTTTACTTGTTAACCTTTATCCTTCACTGTGTTCAATCGTTTGATAAAAGGAAAACTTTTAATCATCAAAAAGGGTTAAAAAACACAATTCAACCTCCCTTCTTGTGTTTTACTTGGTTATTTCAATTGGTATCAGAGCTCAGCCTCTTGGGTTGAGCATCTAACAGTGCAGAGGAAAAGATCCAGTACACCCTTAAATGGAAAACGAAGGACAAGCGGTGAACAGACCACCTCTATTCAATGGAAACGACTATGATTGCTGGAAGAAAAGAATGATTGCATTTTTTGATGCCCAAAATATGGACATCTGGGACCTAGTTCAAAATGGATATCAAATACCCACCAACACAGAAGGACAGGAACTCCCTCGACCACAATGGACGGAAGGACAACGAACCAGACATCAGCTTAACTCAAAAGCCAAACACTATCTTATGTGTGCCATCACCAGATCAAAGCACGATAAAGTTCATAGCTGTGAAACAGCTAAAGAGATATGGGATACTCTGGCCTTAGCACATGAAGGTTCATCTCAAGTCAAGGAATCAAAGATAAGCATGCTGGTTCACCAGTATGAGCTCTTCAAAATGGGAGAACATGAAAACATTGATCAAATGTTTGGACGATTCCAAACAATAATCAATGGCTTGAGATCTCTGGGAAAGACCTATGATAATCAAGATCATATCAGAAAAATTCTAAGGAGCCTTTCCAAACAGTGGAGACCTAAGGTTACTGCCATACAGGAAGCAAAGAATCTAGCTTCTCTTACCATGGAGGAACTCTTGGGTTCTCTTAAAGTTCATGAGCTGGAACTTCAAGAAGAGGAAAGCTCAAGAAAAGGGAAATCAATTGCCCTTAAAGCTCACAAAGGCAGTGCATCTAAAGCATTTAAAGTCGAAAAATCATCAGATGAGGCCGAGTCATCTGAAGATGACATCTCTAATAATGATGAGTTATCTTTCATCTCTAGAAAGATACAAGCAATGTGGAAAAAGAAAAGAGGTATGCGGAGAAAGCACTTTGGACAAAGATCACCAAAGGACAGAACAGAAACAAAAGACAAGAGTCCAATCATATGCTATGAATGCAAGAAGCCCGGACACATTAAAGCGGAATGCCCTTCACTAAACAAGGAGAAAGAGAAAAGGAGATTCTTTCCAAAGAAGAAAAGAGGATTAATGGCCACCTGGGAAGATCTTGATCTTTCAACTACTGATGATGAAGAAGAAGCAGAAGAAGAAGCAAATCTATGTCTCATGGCGAACACCTTGTCAGAAGAAGAAGAAGATGAGGTAACAAACTATGATCTTGATCTTCAGAACGCATTTGATGAGTTGTTAAATAATTTATCTATTTTAGCGGTTGAATATAAATCCTTGAAAAGAAAGTTTTCAAAATTAACTAGAGAATATGGAAAAAAGTTTTCAGAAAAACAAGAACTTGAAATTTATTGTGAAAAATTAAAAACTGAAAATGCTCTTTTAAAAACATCTTCTGAGTCCAACACTTCAGATGAAGTTGATAAACTTCATACTGAGGTAAAAGAGTTAACGGAGGACCTCAGTAAATTTGTAAAAAGCACCAACAACCTAAACATTTTACTCAAATATTCCAGAGACCCTCATGACAAATCTGGATTGGGATATCAAGATACTGATAAACAGCTTTTTCAAAAAACTACTACTCAACCTAAATCTTTTAAGAATGTTTATAAAAAGAACGTTTACCCTTCCTTTATAGATCTCTTTAATAAAAGGTCAAAATATTATGGATCTCCAAAAGCTAACCAAAAAGGACCCAAAAAGATATGGGTACCTAAGGATATGATAATTCCTCTTGCAGATGTGCTTAGCAACAAGAAAAAGACACCTGTCATGGTACCTGGATAGTGGTTGCTCATGGCACATGACGGGAGAAAGGTCTATGTCCCAAGACATCAAAACTAATTCAGGCGGCTCCGTCACGTTTGGAGGAAACCAGAAAGGTAAAATAGTTGGAATAGGTAAGATTGGTAAGCATCCTTTTCCCTCTATCGATAATGTTCTTCTAGTTGAATGATTGAAACATAATCTGCTTAGCATTAGTCAATTATGTGATAGTGGATCTAATGTTTCATTCAATCAAGGAGAATGTATAGTTAAAAACTCTGACGGATCCATACTCTTTACTGCTAAAAGGCAAAACAATCTCTATAAAATTGACTTGGAAGATCTTTCAGATCAAAATGTATCATGTCTAGTTTCCATAAAAGGAGAATAGTGGATATGGCACAAGAAGCTTGGTCATGCAAGTTTGAGATTAATCTCTAAACTAAATAAGCATAACCTCGTAAGAGGACTACCAAAGTTTGTGTACAAATCAGATGTTCTTTGTGAAGCATGTCAAAAGGGGAAACAAATCAAAAACTCTTTTGAGTCCAAAAACATCGTTTCCACCTCTAGATCACTAGAATTGTTACATCTTGATCTATTTGGTCCAACAAGAACTTCTTCACTAAATGGAAAGAAATATGGATTGGTCATAATAGATGACTATACTAGATGGACATAGGTTATGTTTCTAGCTCACAAGGATGAGTCTTTTAAAGTCTTATCTATTTTCTGTAAAAGAATTCAAAATGAAAAAGGCATGTGTATCAACTCAATCCGAAGTGATTATGGAGGAGAATTTGAGAATGAGAGCTTCCAATTGTTCTGTGAATTAAACGGTATTCATCACAACTTCTCTGCCCCAAGAACACCACAACAAAATGGTGTGGTAGAAAGAAAAAATAGATCTCTTCAAGAGATGGCTAGAACAATGCTCAATGACAACTCAATCTCCAAACACTTCTGGGCTGAAGCTGTTAACACTGCGTGCTATATTCAAAACAGAATATATATTAAACCTCTTTTAAACAAGACTCCGTATGAATTGTGGAAATGACGAAAACCCAACATCTCTTACTTTCATTCTTTTGGCTGTCAATGCTTTATCTTGAATACTAAGGATTCTTTAGGAAAGTTTGATGCTAAAGTTGACTTTGGTATTTTCCTAGGATACTCAGAAACATCTAAAGCATATAGAGTATATAACTCTCGCTCTTTAACTGTTGAAGAATCTGTTCATGTTAAACTCAATGACAAAAAGCTTGACAATGACTTGTCAGAGCTAGATGAGTCATTTGCAGAGTTAAACCTAAAAGACAAAGGAGAAGGATCAACAATCCAAAACAAAGAAACATTGGACGATGGAAGAAAAGAAGAAACAACTGATGGTCAAAGAAGTTGGCACTTCAAAACTTATCATCCAGAACACCAAATCATTGGTAATCCAGATGATAAAGTGCGTACAAGATCTACCTTCAGAGAATACTCAAATGTAGCCTTCATCTCTGAAATAGAGCCAAGAAAAATAGAAGAAGCACTACAGGACGAAGGATGGATCTTAGCCATGCAAGAAGAGATAAATCAATTTAAAAGAAATGATGTTTGTACGCTGGTTCAAAAGTCTAAAGACAAGTCCATCATCGGCACAAAATGGATATTCAAAAACAAATTGGACGAAGATGGTAAGGTTGTGAGAAACAAAGCAAGGTTGGTAGCCCAAGGTTACTCACAACAAGAAGGTATTGATATCACTGAAACCTTTGCTCCTGTAGCTAGACTAGAAGCCATTCGCATCTTACTTTCATTTGCTGCTCATCATAGCATGAGACTTTATCAAATGGACGTAAAAAGTGCATTTCTAAATGGTATAATCAATGAAGAAGTTTTCGTTAAACAACCACTTGGTTTCGAAGATGAAAATTTCCCTGAACATGTTTTCAAGTTGAAAAAGGCCTTGTACGATTTAAAACAAGCTCCTCGAGCTTGGTATGAAAGGTTAAGCACTTTTTTTAATAGAAAGCGGTTTTTCTAGAGGAAAAGTTGACACTACTCTTTTTCGAAAAGACAAAAACTCGAAATTCATTTTATTTCAAATTTATGTTGATGATATTATCTTTGGAGCTACTGATGAATCTATTTGCAAGGAATTTTCCAATATGATGCAGAAGGAATTCGAAATGAGCTTAATGGGAGAATTAAAATTCTTTCTGGGTTTGCAAGTGAAGCAAACATTGGACGAAATCTACATTCATCAGACAAAATACACAAATGAACTTCTGAAGAAATTCAAATTGGACGATTGCAAAACAATGAGCACACCAATGCATCCATCGTCCACACTAAGATTGGACGATAAGGATAAAAAAGTGGACGAAAAGGTATACAGAGGTATGATCGGATCACTCTTATATCTCACTGCGTCCAGACCTGATATAATGTCTAGTGTGTGTCTTTGTGCACGTTTTCAATCTGATCCTAGAGAGTCACACTTAATTGCTGTAAAAAGAATTTTCAGATACTTGAAAGGAACTAGTAATCTGGGTTTAGTATTTAAGAAATCTCATGAGTACAGATTAGTTGGTTTTTGTGATGCTGACTATGCTGGAGATAGAATCGAAAGAAAAAGTACAAGTGGAGGATGTCACTTCATTGGATGGAATCTAGTATCATGGTCCAGCAAGAGACAAAGCATAATTGCTCTATCAACAGCTGAAGCTGAATATATTTCTGCGTCCAATTGTTGCTTCAACTACTCTGGATCAAACATCAATTAGAAGATTACAATGTCTTTGAAAGTAAGATTCCTTTACTACGTGATAATACTGCTGCAATTAACTTATCAAAAAATCCTATACTTCACTCAAGGGCAAAACACATTGAAATCAAACATCACTTTATAAGAGACTATATTCAGAAAGGTGTGTTTGATATTTAATATGTGGATACAGATTATCAAAGGGCAGATATTTTCACAAAACCTCTCTCAGAGGATAGATTCATTCTTATTCGAAAACATCTAAGTATGCATTTTGTGAAGAATTAATACTTCTTGTGTCCATTGAAGATTTGCGTCCAAAATGCTTTGTACTTGTTAAATGGTGTGGTAAATTTCTTGATAAGACATAAATCATTTGCATTTATCTTGTTTGAAACTTTTCAAATTTCCCACGCTGAGTCAGTTTTTGAAAGGTCACGAAAGTAACTTTTTACTGCGGACGTGACAGTTGCTTTTAATACACATTTAATGTGTTTGTTTCTCTTTAAAAAAAAAAGGAAAAACGATTCGTTTTCTTTCAGAAACCTTTCAGTGTAAAAACCTACCTTCTTCTATAAATATTTTCTTTCTTTTCAAGATCAAATTTTTTTTACGCCTTCAAGCCTTGAAAGAAAACCTTTGCAAAAAGAACCTTAGCAAACTTCTCTCTCTCAAGTTCCCTATTCCTTAACCCTGAGAAATGGCCGGAGGAAAGACCCTTGATGTTGAAAGAGCCGAGGTATCGGTTGAATACTCGTTCCAAACTTCAATTTTAGCAGAATGTGGAATAGATATCAAAGAATGTCTCGTCGGTGCTGGTTGGGATAGTTACTTCAGAGAACCGGTGGAGGTTTATCCTAATTGGTGAAAATGTTCTCGAAAGACGCATACGTATGCATGCAGGTCGGGGTGTGTATTGGGAAAACCCTTTGTGGTTTCAGAAGTAACCATCTCCAACGCCACACAATGTTAGTTGGAAGGAGCCACCATCACTTCAGACTAGGAAAAAGCTTTTGGGGGAACGGATCTTGTTCTTGACACCTTACTAAAGGAGTCATCCACGGGGAAGATAACTGCATCCAAGATGAATAACAAGGCAAGAGTATTACATCAACTTCTGAACAAGGCAGTACTCCACATGGCAGGGTCCAAAGATTCTGTCTCTACAGTTCATGCCTTCTACCTGTGTCATCTGATGCTGTGTCAACAGGTCAATCTCCCCTCCCTGTTGTTTAAGAACTTCAAGAGAAGTGTGCAAGGAAAAGGGAAGAAGACCACCATCTCCTATGGTGTCCTCCTAACCAAGATCTTCAGAGATCTAGGTAAGACCACCATCTCCTATGGTGTCCTCCTAACCAAGATCTTCAGAGATCTAGGTATCTTTAGTCCCCATGAGACTAAAGATGTTGAAGAAAAGAAGAGAATCTTTGGACGGATCCAAGAGCAACAAATCTTTGGTCGAAGCAATCTTCTAAGGATGAAACTTCAAAGCGTCCAAGATTTTCTGGACCAGAAAGAGCTTCTAATTCCTGGAAAGGCTGAGAGTCCAAAGAAGAAATCACCATTCGTCCAAGCCTTTCCCAAGCGGAGACTCATAATGGACGATGACTCTGATGATGACCAACCCATCGCTAAAAGGATGAAGGTTGCGTCCATTGCGAGCATTCCAAAGGGAACCCGGACGAAGCTACCCATTACAAGGAAACCCTCTTCCAAGCTTACGTCCATTCCTAAGGAACCCCTTCCTACCATTCCCTCTTCCTCCACTTTACCCTCTTCTCAACCAGAACCACAAACCTCCTTCCCAACCTCTCAAATAATTTCCTCTCCCTTAAACACTGAACCTTTTTCTTCTCAAACTCACATCATACCTTTCAAATCCTCTTCACCTTCACCCTCTCAAAAGACCTTCTCCAACTCTTCTAACCTTAACCTCTTCTCTGTGGGCGTTACCCCCCACATTATCCCTCTTTGGGAATCCAAGGACTCTTCTCTCTCACTCACAGCAAGACGCTCCCGATGTTGTGATGGTTGCTCAACAAAAGTTCACATCTTCCCTAGTGACCTCTCCTTCAAACCAGTCATTTTGGAAGAAATGGATCGGTATGCAAGTCCTTATGACACCATCCTTGTCAGTGTCATTAAGGGGAGTCTTCTGTTGAAGGATATGAGATTTGTACCCCCTTCACTGATCATCTCTTCTGCAACAGCCATCAAGATTCAGCCGGATCGAGTCTGTCCAAGGTTGCCAATGGTGGATTTAAATAAAAACAAAGACTTGAAAAAGTACAAAAGCTAAGCCACCTTTCCCAAGCCTATCCACTTTAAACCAAATTTTGGAAGCTTACGTTCCCCTGAAGTTGATGTTGATTTCTTGTGGCAAGTTTCAAATAAAGGAGAAGCTGAGGAGAATGAGGCCAAGACGTTCTGGGAAAAGCACATTTGGGATTGTGATCAACAAGCGTCTTCTTCAGGTCTAAGCGATGAAGATAAAGAAGATACTATAACTGTGCCTGGCCAGAGCTTCCAGTGTTTTCGTCCTATCTTTATGGTAGATGATCTTCTTGGACTGCCTTTGAACTCGCCGTTGCCAACAATCTTCTCTTGTCCAAGCTATGTCTCTGGACCTTCATCTGACAACATAGGCAGGCCTTATCCCTGGGATCACATGTTTGGATACCGGAGAGATTCTCTTCCTTGGGATGTTGACCTTCCTCTGTCTAAAGACGAAGTTGAATCTGTTGTGCAGCAAATGGATGTGACCCCTCCTGCTTCCACCACTGAGTTAGCTATTGTGGAACCACAACCTTCTGCTGACACTCTCACCCAAGTGCCCCCAGCTTTTCAGGCTTATGTGAATAATCAAATGGACTTAATGTACAAGAGAGTTGAAGACCTCTTCAAATCTCTTTTTCAACAAAGGCCACCTCCTCCTCCTCCACCTTCTTCCTCTTAATTTTTTTTAGCAAATTTTTTTTGACAATGATGTCTTTCTTCTTTTTGTCTGATGACAAAGGGGGAGAATAATGGGAATTTGACTTGTTACAAACTTGTTTTATAATTTATACTGATTCAATGAAACTATAATTTTTTTCATCTGGTTGTTTCATTATCCTTGTCTCGTTTATTCTGTTGCCCTTATATAAATGCTTTAATTGAAATTGTGACTACTCTGCTAATACATTGTGTTGCTGTGAAGGATTTGCCCTAAATATTAGCATGGTTATTTCCTTTCAAAAGGTATTGTCTCTGTTAACATTTCTCTCTTAAGTACTAAACTTCGATACAGAAATAATGTTAATTGCTCTTGAAACTTGTTTCGTAAAAATAAATTTCGTGTACTACGTCCAATAGACTCTGCGTCCAACAGACTCTGAGTCCATCTCTTTGAAATGTTTTTCTTAGGGGGAGCAAATAATGTTTTAAAAAGAATATGTGTTCAATCAAATTAATAGTTTTTGTCATCATCAAAAAGGGGGAGATTGTTGAAACCAAATTTTTATAAAAAGGTTTAAGCACTAATATTTAAAAGCTGTAGCTTTCCCTGTTTAAGTTTTGAGAATAACAAAAATATTTATTAAGTTTGAACAAGTAAGTGTTTCGACAATAGTATTAACAAAACGCTACTTGTATGTGCGTCCATTCTGTTCTGAGCTTAAAGAAAACTCATTGTGCGTCCAATATGCTATGACTCTTTGTGCGTTCAATATGCTATTTTTGCTTTGTGCGTCCAATGAATGTCTAAATATGCTTTGTGCGTCCAATGACTCTCTACATATACTTTTACTATTGGTGCATCCAATATTTATATGCATATAATGTTACTATTTTTATTGGTTCGTCCAATACGATCCTTTTGCCAAAGCTCAGGCTCAATTCACTCTTTCAAAGTTCAAGCTCAAGCTCTCGTCCAAGGTAAAATTCAAAAATGAAGAACTGTTCCTCATTAAATGCTAGAAAAGAACTCTGACAGCTCACGGCGACAGAAGAAGTCAACTAAACCACTTTTGTTGACATTGTCTAACAACTACAAAGATCTGCAAATAAGAAACTTTCTACAATCTTAGACAAATCAGGACTTTGTTTTCACTGATTGGAAATCTCAGAGAATAAAAGTCACTGTCAGAAGAAGTTCAGCACTTTCTCAGTAGACGCATTTAATGCTACTCAGAACGGTAATAAATGTTTCCGTTGGACGATGTAGCTCATGAAGCCTGCTCAATTTGTTCTACATATAAAGAGAAGAAGCAGCACTAAAAAAAAAAGGAGAGATCTTTGTCGAAGCATCTTACAAAGTCTAAAAAGCTTTATCTCTTCTTGGATTTCCATATTCGTGTAAAAAGAAAAAACCTTGAGATTTTTATTGTCTATTCTCATTTGTTAGTGAGTTTCAAACTCAAGCATTCATCTTCTTATACTTGATTCACATTAGCGTTGTAAGCCTGAAGAGGCTGTGTATAAAAGAATACTGGTGTGGTTGAACCTGAAGAGGTTGAAAATACTTGTTACCTGAAGAGGTGTATAATACTTGTAATCTCGAAAAAGATTAGTTGGAAAATCCTTCTGGTTGAAGGAACTGGACGTAGCTCTTGGTTGGTAAGAGTGAACCAGGATAAATCCCGTGTGTAAGCTTCTCTTCTCTTCTAGTGTGTTTTATTTTTTCACTAACCTCTAGGGTTTACTATTGTGTTTATTAACAAAAACCTTTTAATTGGTTAGTTGAACTTGTTAACTGTTTCATTAAAAATCTTTTCAAAAACCTTAGAGTCCAATAGGACTGAGCAGTGTTGCTTCTACATTCTTTACTTGTTAACTTTTATCCTTCACTGTGTTCAATCGTTTGATAAAAGGAAAACTTTTAATCATCAAAAAGGGTTAAAAAACACAATTCAACCCCCCTTCTTGTGTTTTACTTGGTTATTTCACAATACACTCAGTCTCTAGGGGTAAGTTCGCCAAGGTTTGTGTTGAAATTGACCTTAACAAGCCTGTGATAGGTAAGGTCTATGTTAGATGTAACATCCCACTAATTATTATTTTATTTTAGTAAAGCGTCTTATATTCTTGACTTATTTTCTTTAATTATTTCTTTTAGTAATCAAGTAGTTACGTTAAATTGATTAAGTTTAAATATAACGTAATTACTTTTATTTTAATATTTTGATTAATTCTATTTAAGTGGATTCTAGTTTATTGGTCATGTGATAGCATAGTTGACTCACAAAACATAACAGATCATTCATTCATTTTTATTCATATAGACGTCGTTATGTACAATATAATACATCTTAAAATAAAAGGGTTCTAAAGCCCTTGACGCCTATATCAAAAGTAGAGTTACTTATATACTATTGCATTACACTATAGTAGTCCACATCACACTAATCTATATCAGGATGATGAAACATCAAAGCATAAAAACCATGACAACTCAAGGCTATACGATTCTCTGCCAGATCATACTCCCACTCATCCTCCACATCTATAAGCATTGTTACCTTGTACATATCTACTAGTGCCCTAGAAATACCACATACAGGAGTGAGAAATAATATTTCCCAGTAGAAATTCAAGTAGCATTTAAATAAAACAATAATAAAACCAGTGGTATTTCTAGTTGGATTACACTGCAGAAAAATAATATTTCCATGGACATTTAAATGTATACCAAGATATAATCAAATAATCTTAACTTGACGTACTTTTAATTTTACTGTATTAACTTTAATTCCAAGAACAATTAACAAGAAATAAGCTATTAATCCTTTAGTTTTTTCTTTCTTTGACAATTACATGCACATCATCTTTATCATAGTCCATAAACCTATGCTTACATGGTCCATGAAAATTACCAAAAATGGTAACCAGAGCTCTGCCTTGACATGGCGCGTTCTCTAGAATCCTATGCTAAATTACCATTCCACAAATTTTCTAGGGGTGAATTCCATTTGGTTCATGAATAGAATATTCCATCGTCATGACTATCATTAAATATTGGAATACCTATGACACATGTAAGTTCCTTTGGTGGGATCCCTAAACTAAAAAGGATCATCTGGATCACCTTATTCTGTAAAGGGTAATGTCCAACATAACATGAATATAAGATCACCAGGCCAAGGACCATTTCCTTACCTTTTAACCATGAAATGAGCATGTAATGTCAAATCTTGAGTTTCTAGGGTAATTGAACATTTTTCATGTAATGTCAACTTTTAAGACATTTTCATTGCATAATAAATCCCAAAAAATCTATTACATAATACCTAGCTTTAGAAACTAAGATTTTGTTGAAACCTTAACTCTATTGTTGCAACCGTCCCCGAAGGGTACCACGATGAGGGGAAGGCAACTAAAATTTAAAATATGGAAAAGGGTTTTCGGAGTCGCCACCATTCGATTTTTCAATTAAAAAATGGAATGGTGTGATTAGACACCTACATAGAGAATTAGTATACCATAGTTTAAGTTCGGGGGTTTGATTACGAGAATGGAAGCTATTAGCACCCTATACCGTTCGTTTCGAGAACGATTACTTATTTAATCTAAAAGTTATCTGCTAAGTTAATTGCGTTGGTCATTTATTAATTAAAGAATAAATATTTTTATTTTTATTATTTTTTATGTCCCATTTTGTTAGGCATATCATCAAGAATGATAAATGATCGTGACAGGGAATGAGTGGCTTAAAAGCCATTATTGAGGAACAAATCTTGAGCCCGCAACTTATCAAGAGTGAACATGGTGAATCGAAAATTTTTATTTCTAGGAAAATGTATATTTTCAAATGGAAAGATTCTTGAAAGTGAATTTCATAATGAAAAATATTTTTTAAATGGTTTTAGCAAAAGGGTTTCCAATTTTTAATTCACCATTTTCTTCAAGTGTGGACTATGTGAATTCGTTCACAGTTATTTAGTGTTAGTTTTATTATTTGAATAAATGTTTTATTTTTATTGTTTATTTGGGGAATCAAATCCCACCAGCGCTCCCAGTAAAATCTGATATAAATGCCTCAAGAATACCAAAAAGAGTTTAATTGATCAGACTCCTGATCCTCTCCCAATATTTGTCATTGGCCAGTTTTAATTTTGGCTTGAGAAATTAATGTTTCAAATTATGAATGACGTGAAAAGGTAAAGAAGAATGGTAATGTGATTTTTGTTGAGAATCAAATGTAATAAAAATGACAAATAAAAATGTAACAAAATTATAATGAAATATGACTTTTATTGGAGATTATTCATAGCCCCGCCAACACTCCTGGCAAAACTATAAAAATTCTCCTCACCTCAAAGAAATTAAAATATCACCGTCATCGCAGTTAATTTTAAATATCTTATCGTTGGAACCTTATTCCACAGATTAATTTTTGACATGAATAAGATGATAATATAACAATTTGGTAAAATTAATTATGAAGTAAGATCTTTTATGAAAAGTTATTTGTAGCCCCACCGTCACTCCCGACAAAACTTTAAAGAAATTCCTTATCTCAAAGAAAATTAAAAAGTGTCACCATAAAAGACAAATGACTGATAAATAAAAGCTTCCATTTTTTTTGAACGCCAATGTCATGAATTTTTAGCTTGAATAACAAGGACAAGGTGCACTAAAGAATGAAATAATTTAGGGCCTGTTTGGACGACAGAATTGGAATTATAGTTTAGAATTCTAATTTCAATTCCATTTCTGTTAGAATTGGAATTGACAAGAATCTTAATTTTTATGTTTGGGACAATTAAAGAATTGAGATTTTAGAATTATAATTATGAACTAAACTGAAATTTTATTATTTGAATAATTTATCAAAAATTTATAAAAATATAATAAATAAATTAAAATTAAAATTATATAAAAAAAATTCAATAGAGCTTGCGTTGCTATATTACAATATTCGCAATGGATGTCAAACTAAATAACATTATTGATGATGAGGAAGGTGGTTGCAGGACGCCGACGTTAGTGATCGGAGGAGGTGCCGTGGACAATATAGCTAGAGCACGCCGGTGGTTACGTAGTCGGAGCACGCACAATGGTGACGTAGTCAGAGCACGCGCGGCGGCGACGTTGCTGGAGCACGCTAGCGGCGACATTGTGGGATTATGTCGGTGTCACGAGCGTCAATGGTTGGTTGATAATTTTTAACTTTTACCTTTTAATATTCAAAAAATAAAAAAATCTTAGTGCCTGGAATTGGAATTTTTAAGGTTTGAGCTAAGAATTGAGAGTAGTATAAAGTAGTTATTTTTTAATTCCATGGAATTGGACTCAAAATTAGAATTCTAATTCTAATATACACACCAAACAAGATAATTGAAATTGGAAGGTCCAATTCCAATTCCAAGGCTCAATTCTACGCTCAATTCCGTCCGCCAAACGGGGCCTTAGGAATATTAAAGCGCAATAGATAATAAATAAAGTGAACAAATGGACATCCCCTGTAGCATCACGTCCCTTCATTTTACATTGACGAAAACCCCATTTCTTTTATTTGTCAATTTGTTTATCATCAAGCAATGCAATAAACAAAGCTTTTTTTAAATAGAAACCCATTTGTTTATCCCCTTTACTTTATTCCTGTAAACTTAAAATCAGAATTAAAGTCAATATTTTCTAAATGACATAAGCGTACAAAGATAAACTCAACTTGGCCACTTATCACTGTTAAATAAAAGACATATTCCGGCAACCAAAGCAAATTCACAGGCCTTAAAAAATGAAAAAAAAGAAAGAAACAGAAGGTTAGCCATTGATTGGCACTTGGCTATATCAAAGACCCTATAGTTACCCAAATGAGTAAGTTACAGAAGTCATTTAATCAAACCAAATTGATGAAACAGTTATTTCCATTTCCATTATAACGCAAACAAAACAAGTAAAGCCATTATGTGCGAGTACCTGGGAGAGGTATACATATAAAACATTCTCCTTCATGGGGGTTCAAATAATATGAACCTCACCTAGGGAAGAATAAATCAGAACCAATAAACAGTGGAAAAGAGTCACTAAACAACCCAAGTCAGAACCAATACACGATCACACCAAGATGCAGCCTTGAATTATTGTCATTAAACAAGGATCAAGAAATTAAAACTCAAACCAAATCAACAAGAACCCCAAACATAGTTCAAAGGGACCAAGACTCCAACTCTTCATCTAACAGATACATGGTTAAATTATTGAAATAAAACCAAGTCATGAAATGAATACAAGTTTCAATATGAGACCAATGAAACCAAATTAACTCAGTTAACAGTTTAGCACTAGGCCAAAGTCCCTACATGAAAACCACAGCATTTTTTCAGCAATGTAATTCATGCTAGTTGGAGGATCTTAATTCCCCAAACATCAAATCAAATCCTAACAGAGTGCTTTGGTTCAAATTAAAAAAAAAAAAACAAGTTCTTTCAATACGCATATTCAAGCCCCCTTAGTAAACCGAACTTGCAAAGGGTCACTTACTTAGCATAATTTTACTCTTTGATAATGAATAACACAGAACCAGTTTTTTTTTAGCACCAACAGAGAACTTCCCGAACCAGCAACGATTCTTAGCATATGGACTACTAATCGGATTTTAATTCACACAGATTATCAAATTTCATGTCATAAGTTCAAAACACTAAACAATCCAAGACATGCTCAATACTGAGCAGTCACAAATAAGTAAATAGGACTCAAGCAGGATGGTTCTCTTGCAAATCTTAAAGGATCATATTTTCAAGTTACCCTAAGACCCAACGGGAATAGGCAAGACCCCAAAACATGAACAAACAGATTTCAGATTCACTGATTAAACACCAAACAACTCACAAGAGACCCACATAGGCAAGCTGGCCCTTCAAACCTAAAAATCAAACCTCTAACCTTTGTGTTTACCCATCGATTTGTCGTACCATCGCAGTAGTAACCACACTAACACAGACACCAACAAACAGATTAACAATAGAGATTAACACTAACCAAATAAACCAAATTATCTAGCCACAACGTAATCGAAAGTAATCTACACCACAACGTGAATATACCAAAGTAATTCCAAGAATCTTCATTCTCATAATCAGATATGTAGCAGTCTAAACTACCTAGATTACAGATTCAATGAAAAGTTCATCATTCCACATATCAATGCATGGGATATTAAAATGATCAAACATGCCATATTTAACAAACCAATTACACTTAACAAAACATACAGGTTTCAATAACAAAACTTGAATACAGAACTCAAATGACCTCTCATACATGTATTCAAACAAAGCAAATTGAAAACACAACAATTATCATCTCATTATGCAAAAGCAAAGTTAAAACGAATCAATCAATAAGCAAACTTCCAACACAACGGTAATAATTAGTCATCTTATTATGATCAATCACAAAAGAAAAACATGCATCAGCTATCAGCTAGACCAAAAGAAATTACCGAGGATGGTTCAATATCCTAAACAAAATTGCTTTGTGCAGTTCTTCTTCATGAAGTTCCCAAAGCTTCTCAGTTCCCTCCTCCTCTCTTCTTATTTTTTCGATACTCAGAGAAAAAATCCTCGCCCCCCTAACAGAACTCTATATCCTATTTATACAAATTTACGAAGCTTAAAACAAAAGTAAAACAAAAATAAAAAACAAACAACAGATTAAAAAATAACTAAAATAAATGAATAAAAAAGATAAACCTTTTTTTGCTGAGCTTCGTGGATCAGGGGCGCAGGCGACAGATCGCGTCATCCACGGCTTTTGCACAGTGTGAAGTGGTGCCGCGAGGGAGGTAGTCCAGGTGCTGTGTGTGTGTGGTACGGGGTGTGTGGCCAAATGAGGGAATGGGGCAGAAAGGGGTGTTGTCGCGTGGGTTTGTGGCGGTGTGTTGCAGGCTGAGCGTGGCTGGTGCTGCGCAGCAAAGCTCGATGGTGCAGGTTGCTGGGCGTGGCAGGGGTCTATGGTGCAGGGGCGGCTCTGCTAGGGCAAACAAGCAGCAAGAAAAGGAAAAGGAAAGGAGAGGGAAAAAGGGAAAGGAAGGGGGCTGATGTGGCTTGGGGTTTGGACCGAGTTTGGGTTAATGGGGCAAGGGTCTGGTTTGGGATCTTGGGCTTGGACCATGGCCTTGGTCCAAGCCAGATGGGTTATGACTCTTTTTTTTATTCTTCAAACTTTTGGTTCAAGCCCAAATGAGTTAGGGGGAGATGAATTTGGGCTTGGTTGATGGGATTTGGGGAATGGGTCTTGGGTTTCAATTTTTCTCATCTTTTATTCCTTTTATTATTATTTTTTGTATTTTTATATTTTTTCTGTATTTTTTATATTCTTTGTATTTTTTGTATTAGATGACCAAATGATTTATTTTATTTTTGAATTCTCATTGAGAGTTAATTCCTTAATTCATCTATTTTTCCTTTTTTCTTTTTTTCTTTTTTTTCTTTTCTTTCCTATTATTTACTCTTTTTTTTCAATTTTTTTTATATTAACTGGCAACAACAATTTTTTTATAGAGCCCGGACAAAATACAATGTTCACATCTATGATCTAGGTTTCTTACATGCATAATAACCATGATCTTTTGCTATAATACATTAGCTATATTATAGGTCAAGTATGCTTCACAACTTGGACAAGTTACTATTCATTTGGTCATTTTCACTATTCATTTGGTCAATTTTCCAAATAGCTGAATTATCATTATCTTTCTACAAATAACATTACATATTCATTCTAATTCTTCATTCTATTATATTTAAATCAATTCTTGGTCAATTTACCCCTACTTGGCCAAAATCTATAATTAGGGTTTCTTAAACTCTTTATGCTTTGTTAGCAAACCCCCAATCACACAGGTGTATTGTTGGACTATTGGCAAGTGTATCAAGTCGTGCAAGTAATAAAGTGATAAGAGAGTTATCATCCCACATATATTGTGTTTGTCAATTACCCATTCATTTAATCAATACTATTTAAGCTAATCGAATACTTTGGATCAAAGGGAGTTCACAAGGGAACCTCCAAAAGGACTAAACAACTAATCAACAAAAAGTAATAAGCAAAACAAATGCTAATAAAATAAGATGAAAGACAATCAATATGAGATGAGTTAGGGGTCCGATTTCGTTTATCAATCACATGCAATTGAAAATCCTTAAACTATTCAAATTTCCTTTCTTGAATTGATGGTGAGAACTACTAAAATAATTAATACCCAATCCCTTGGTACATCAATTCTCTTAAACGCCTAAGATAAAATTAATTCATTAATCAAACCTCAAACATTTAAGGCATAAAAAGATAAAAGTTTTCTTAATCACCACACAAATTAATAGTTCTATTCCTAAACTCAATCAATTTATGGCATTTATCATATAGCTCAACCATACATTACTTTTCAAACATAATCCATGGATGCTCAATCAATTCTCATTTGGATCATCTGGTGTTCTAGAAACAGCTCCATCCTGAACGGAGAACTATGAGACCTTGATGTTTTTATCGAAAGATCATGATTCTTCTTGAACTCATTTTCAAAGACGAGCCTTTCTTGCCCTTGATTCTAGCAGCAACTTGCAGCATCCTAGCCTAATCAACTGGCAGCCCCCACTTGTTGGGTATGTAAAGTTAAATGTAGATGGTAGCTCTATTGGCAATCCTGGGCGAGCTGGTATGGGAGGAATTGTTCGCAACAACCAGAGGGGTTGGTTGGGTGGTTTTTCGGGCTTCATTGGTACCACCACCGATATGCTTGCAGAGCTTGTTGCCATAATGAAAGGGCTTGAGTTCTGCTTGTTTAGAGATTAGAGGGATGTGGAAGTAGAATCAGATTCCAAGGAAGCTATATATCTCATCTCTCATGCGTCCACAGTTACCCACCTGTATGGTGCTATCCTATCAGATATCAGGTATTGGTTACAACTAGAATGAGTGAGATGCTACTTTAAAACATGTTCTTCGAGAATGTAACTTTTGTGCATATTATTTGGCCAAGTGGGGCTCACAGCTTGAAGATTCCTGGATTGAGTGGAATGAACCCCCTTAGTGAATGTCCCCATTTTTTTTATTACTGATCAAGTAGGAACCTTGTTTTTCAGGAGTTAGATTTTTTCTTTCTTCTCTTTAAGTACAAAAACAAAAAAACAAAACTGCGTTGAACTACTCTTAAACGAACGTGGAGAAAAACGACCAGCCAGAGAATTTGAGAAATTTGACAGATGAGGTAAACAAATTACAAGATGGCTAGTGAAATTTTGAGAAATTCCATGAAAAAAGACCTGCATGAAATTATGATTCAAAGATATAATGTTAAAATTTTACCCAGATAAAAGGGTATGAATTGAAACAAGACCGTCACACTTTCAGATTGTGGTATTTCTAACCTTTTCTTTTGTTTATTGTACTGAATGATCATAATTCTTAAACGATTAAGTATTTTTTAAAATTTGTGTGTTTTTGCCAATATATTCCCTCCCTAAGCGTAAGAAAAAGCAACCAACACCATATGCTAAAAATATTTGTAAAAGAAACTACCTTTAGGAATAATGAGTAAATTAAAAGAAATAAAAATTGAAAGAAAATTCTGTGAATACTTTACAAAAATAGTAAAAGAGATGTTTAGCTGATATTTTTAGGAAATAGCACATGGGGCTATATTAACACATAACTACTGTGTGATATTTCCCATTTAGTTTTTAACAAGATACCAATTAGAACTTAAAAGGTTGTATTTGGAATCAATTAAAAATGAATTTGATTTGAATTGAATTGAATTGATTTGATTTGATTTAAAAATCAAATTTTATGTTTGGAACTCATTATAAAAAATTAAATTTGAATTGATTTAGAAATCAATTCTTATGTTTGGAACTCATTAGAAATGGAATTGATTTGATTTGATTTGATTATTTTACTTTTTTAACATTATATAATTGTGAATGATATTGTTAAGTTAGTTAGGTAAAATAAAAAGATTAATAAAGGTAAAATAGTCAATCTAAATAATTAAATTTAAAATCAAATTAAATCCATTCAAATCTAACCAAATTTGATTGGATTTCTAAATACACACATCTTAAATCAAAAAAATTTCTAAATCAAATCAATTATTACTTTTTAACGTTCGAAAAACACTCAATAAGAAAACATTTGAAAAGAGGGGACCTCTCTCTTTGTCAACCTCTCACCTCACCATGTCACTTTCTCAATTCACTTAGTTATCCTCTTTTCTCTCACCCAACCTATGCCAGCAAATCGAGCAGCCACAGTAACAAGAATTCTACGACCAGAGGAGCTAATTTGTTATCATATATTTTTGTAAATTAATGTGTCTCAATTAATGTTACATCTTTTTGCAGTATATCTCTCTCTTTTCTTTTTAACTGTCAACTAATCTATGTGTCCAAGGTTGCCCCAATATCCTCAACTACATTTTTGCCAAAATGAAGATTGGTGAAGGCTAAGTTTGGGTTTTGCCGCAATCCCTGCAATAATGAAACTTAATGCCCATCGGGTTTTAAGATCTCTATATGACCCGATTATTTCATGTTTTCGTGAAGGTTCTGTGGATACCTCATACTTGCGTGAAAGATTGAGTTGCACCAGATGTCGATTTAGAGTACTAAAGGGGGATTTGAGATGCACAACTTCTGTTCAAACCACGTCCCTTGCATGAGGGGTACCCACTATGATTCATCTTTGGTTTTGAATTGTACATTTTTTAAAATATATTTGTGGTTTTGAAGTTGTAGGCTCTGAATTTTATTTTATTTTTTTGGAGTTTTTATTTGAGAAATGAAATGGGTTTCCTTCAATTTGATGAAATTTTACTTGTGAGGTGTGACTATTTTTTTTTATAAAAAAATCCCTTCAAATTTCCCTCATGAAAGGATATGCAGTTGATTTTAACAACTTCTCCCATTTGCTTTGATTGTATTGGATTGTCTATAAATTAATTGTTAACTGTGCTTTTTGTAGAGTAGAGGTAGCATTGAGATTGACAACTTTGAAGGTACCTGTTGGTTGACTACTGGTAACTTGTGACAACAGCTGATTCGTGGGTAGGATACATTTTTGAATCTGATGTGGAATTTGATAGATGTGTTGATGTTTCCTATTAGTAGCTGGTGTATACCTTTGATGCTTTCAATGCTAATTTTGATTTGATAAATATAGTTCATTCTTTTGTTTATAAGAATAATTTCTATAAAGAGAAATGATTGTTTGATATAATATGATTAAAGAGAATACTGCACTTATCTGACTTTCTACTCTGCTTATAAAGCTATGTAGTTTCAAGGACGAAGCTCTAATATGGCAATTTTATAATTTCATTTCAATTACTAGATTATGCCATTTATTCAGAGTTGGTAGTCTAATCTCTTCTTTCTGTGTTAGTCTTGTCAAGTCTCGTGTAAATTTGACATTAACTCCGAACATTGTGTTTATGATACAGAATATTGCTTCTTATTACTGCTTTCTCTTTTGTCCTCCAAAATCCTCTAATTAAAGGCTTTGTATTCTTTGTAACTGGTGTTGGTTTGCCACAAATCATGAAATAGAATCAAATTGTTTATGTAACCGTCTACTTTCCTCTGCAACAAGAACTATAAATTGTTGAACTGTGATATGATTGCAGACTGCAGTTCTTTCTATTGCTCACTTGAATTGCTATTCTTGTCTGTAGCTACTGCTTGTCCACTGCAGTCGGGTGTCCTGTTTACTTTTGTTGCTAAAGTTCTGTGTGTTCTTCTATAATTATGTCACTAACATGAACAAGTAGCTAAATGCATCTTAATTGATTTCAATTCAGTGTAATGTTGAGATATGTTTTTCGCGCAAACCCATTCATGTCATTTACTTTACTTATCAATTGAAAACCTTCTGCATGGTACTTCAATTGAGGTTCTCACTGCTGGGGCTGTTTTTCATGCATTCTAGTTTGGCCTTGCCAACAGCATCTTATCTTTTAGTGTTATATCTAGATTTAGCATGTTATGTCTTGTGCTTGAAGATGCAAATTAATGTCAGGCATATATGTTCTGCTATGCAGGAATGAAAATGGGCAGACGAAAAAAGGCAATGTATTTGGTTATAAGTTTAGATACATTGTCATTTCCCCCTTCCCATTTTGCATCCCTACTAGGCAACACCCTTAGTGAGATAGAAAATAAATTATCAAATTGAATTTTGTGTCCAGATACGTTGTCATTTCCCCCTTCCCATTTCAATACATGTTCTAGCATGTTTGATGCAATGTGTTTGAAACCTTCTCAATTCCATTTTGGTGTTGTCTGAAATATTCTGAACAAGAAATTCTAAGTGAGATGTAGCCAGTACGGGTACAGCAGCAAATATGCTGTATCAAGTGCTTCTTAGATTGGCTCTATAATGGTTTTTAAAAATATTACGTGGCACGTTTAGTTAGACTCTAACTAAAATAAGGGACATAAAAAATATGGTTTCAAGGCTTCAAACATTTGTTTAGATATAGGTTTGGTTGGATAGGACTTTGGAAAATGGAGATTATAGTTTATGGTTTCACTTCAAAGTATAGTAGGACTCTGGAAAATGGAGATTATAGTTTATGGCGTGACTCCAAAGTATAGCATGGTGGACTGATTAATATTGTAGCTAAGTTGGTACTAGGTGGTGGTTCCCCTTGGAAGAAGGTGGACCCTAGCATATCATAATGCTTTCAACCATTTTCAGTCACTGAAATTTACGTTTCAACATTTGTTGTAGCCAGTATAGTTGGACACCTAAAAATTGTAACACGGGAATAATATATATCAGTGATCTCTTCAAGGTTAAAAACTGTTGAAGCCAATGTTCTAAACACTTTTTGGATCATTGAACTGGTGAAATGACTGGTTTGGGTTCAATGGATCAATTGTGATTGAACTGCATTTGAATTGAAATATAATTATATATACATATATATTAAAAATTATCAATTTTATTAATCTTTTTCAACATAAATTGTGATAATATATTATTTTACGTATCTTTTATGTGTTAAAAATTAAAATATTATTTATTAACATGAAGAATGTTGATAAGTATTAAGTAATTTATAACACACAAAGTATTGAATTAAATAAATAGATAAAATGAAAGTGAAGAATTATTATAACTTTTTACAATATTATTAAAGCCCCTTGTCCTCAAAATCATTTTATCCTTATATGATTTAAAAAGTGACACTTTGTTCCTTGTGTATTCATAGATGAAAATTGACACTTTATCCCTTGTGTATTCATAGAACATGAAACATTCAATTACTAAAAAAATAGATGAAAAGAATCGAATCCTACATTATAAATAGGTTAAACAAATTATCAATAACTTCTTCATGTTGCAAAATAACATTGCTTCAATTTTGTTGTAAAACAAATGAGGGATAACTTCTTCATGTTGCAAAATAACATTGCTTCAATTTTGTTATAAAACAAATGAGGGATAACAGGGAAAATCTGGTTACGTGATAACATAGAAAATCATAAGGGGATAAAATATTACTTTTTAAATCACAAGAGGCAAAATAATTTTACGTCAAATCATAAGGAGATAAACTATAATTTACCCTAAAAATTATTATAGTTACTAAAATATATTTTATAGTATATTTTCTTTTTGCAGATATCTTACACTATCCAAATATGTTTTATACTATAGATGTATCTTACACTAAATATATTTTGTATTGTATTCGTCTATATGAAAAAGAAATTAATATACATATATAATATAAAATAATTGGCTTAGTGGTACAATACTACTCCTCCAAAGTGAGGACCCAATTTCAACTCCTATCTCCTCCATTTAGAACATTTTGTGTTAAATAAATTGAACTAGTCAACCGTGGCTGGTTGACACGATTTGACCGGCTCTCTAGTTGGTTCTTATACAACCGATCCAGTTTTCATAAGAATGGTTGATGCATTATTTATTGGTATCATATCATATGTACATTTCTAACTTTTAAGGCTATATTTGTAAGCATTTAGAATTGTTAGAAATTTACATCTGAAAGCCTGTTTGAAGACGTGAGCCTAAAGATTTGTTTGTCAGCATGTCTACAGTGAAGGGCCCAGTTGCACTTCTTCCCATGGTACTGTAAGTGTGAAGTTCTATTGAATTTTCTTTTTTCTAATTACCGAGTGCTCAACAGATCTTAGAGGAAAAAATTGAAATAGATGACGACTCACTTGGCTTGGGATAGTGAAAGAGAAAGAGAATGATGAGTTTGCGAGAGAATGTTTTTAAGTTTTTTTTTAAGTTCTAATATGTATTTTCTGTTAAAACATTGATAAAAATATTACATTACCTCTTCTTTTTATTGAGTAAAAACTAATAGGATTGGGGTGTTACAAAAAGAAAAGGAAAAAAAAAAGCATTGTTCAATAATCTTAACCTCAACTAAAGGACACTCATGATTCACAAATATCCACTGTTGTTCTACTCACAAATAATTTTTTTTAGCAAAAAAATACAAGTAAACCAAACAAAAAGTTCATAATCTTTAGTATGCGACAATTTGTTCTTTGACACCAATGATATTTCAGCGAATTCTGAAGGACAAACACAAACAACAGTTCTATTGCGACACACCAATTGACTGAAAGGGAGCAAATAAAATTGGCGACTTATGTTTACAATTAAATTTTATCAAAGTGATTGGCTTGTGCATATTTTGGGACGTTTACTATAAAGTCAACGAAATACACATGTAATTATTGTACTTTGAATGGAAAATGACAAATGCCCCCATCCAATGTTTATGCCATTTTGTTTTTTATTCTATTAAAGAATCCGAGATAAATTAACTATAGTGGTGATTCGAGAGCCACAATTAAAATACTGAGATGCTCTTTTGATTATAGAGGCACATGGTATAATAGTATATTATACGCAGTTTAATAAAATATGCTTTTCTCATAAATAAAAAAACAGAAATGCTGGAGATATATAAATGATCAAATGAAACGAAATATTATCATGTAAACAAATTTATCGTCATCATTATATATTAAATTAATAAAAAATTGCATATATTTATCTGTATGTATATTTTAAAAAAGAAGACCCGTTGGCAGGTATCTTTATGAATTGTCAGTTTGTCACAATAAAAGTGATAGAGAAGCAGGGTATGTGATCCCATGCTAATTTGATTTGATAACCACATGGTATGTTCTCTTTCCAAGTTAACTATTTCAAGATGGGAAATTCTATGGAACCCGTGAACAAGTTTGGGTTCCAAAACCCGTGCCTACGTGGTTAAATAAAAAATGGTAATAATAACATATAAAGTGTCCTTCATAATTTCGAATATGAAAATTTGCAAGAGAAATGGCATTGTAGCTCCCCTTACCTCCGAACCTCTGCCTCAATGCCTCCCTCAATCACGCCCCCTCCACCCAACTCGCTTATGGTCGCCATCAAGAGCTCCCAGGCCACCTAGAGGTGCCTGCCAAAGAATTTCCACCACCACCCCTCTTCGGTTTCCTCTATCAAGGTCAAGCTTTAGCATTTGATCTTGTCAATTCTCGATGACCTGATTGTGAACCGAGTCTTTGTCGAAGTTGGTTTTCGAAGCTCCGAAATCAAGTTCGCCCTCCTTTGCCGTTTTCCGCAGCTTCTTAGATACTCCCCTGTGTTCCTTTGTAGCTTGTCGGAGTACCCGAACCAAGCTGGTTGGAGTTTCACTTTTCCGTTTTCCAGGTTCTGCAATGGCCAAGAGCAGAATTACAAAAGAATCGAGGAGGTGCTTTGCCATAGTTTTTTGGTACCCCATTGATGGTAACAACTCAAAGAGGTTGGTAATCATCAAAGTTCCCACAACAAAGTTTCATACAATTTTTGTCAAAGAAAAACAAAATTTTCTCAAAATCTCAAAGAGAGAGAAAGAGAACCTACAATAGACCTCCCTTTAAGAAGAATAGGAAAATGAGTAAGTTCGAGACCTTCTTTGTTCAACACCGAATTATTCATTCATTTTTCTCTGACGATAACGATGGCGATGACAGTCATTGTTAAATGTGAAAGAACCATTGTATGATGTACAAGATTCATTGGCAGAATCCTCATGGGAGCTAATTCCTTTGTCCACATCAATATGGGTTTTGGTACCCATGATTTTGCATGGGTACCACAGCAATCCCCATTTCAAGATTGCTGTCGTGGGAAGTGGTATAAAGAATAGAGTAATAATATTTTAAAAAAAAATTTCAAACTCTTTATAAAAATTCATGTAAGTTATTAAATTAAATGAAGTAAAAAAATTATAATAGAATCTAGAATTAATCTAATAATTTGCATAAATTTTTATGAAAATCTTGTAAATTTTATTTTTTGTGTAACTGCCGTTACTCAAAAGAATATGCTTTGGCCAACATCTTTCTCAATTGACAGTAGCTTGAGCATCTTTTGTTAGATTTATGAGATTTTACCTTATTTAAAATTTAAGTTTTTGAATAAAATTTAGATAGAGTGTAAATAGAGTTATTGTTACTACTTTAAATCTTATTTTTTTATTTTAAATTTTTAGTTAGTTAGATGTTATCCAAATAAATCTGATGTAGTTTAAAATTTATCTTTTGGGTTTGTAAGCCTATTTATGAGCACTTTCTTTTATGAATAATATTGAAATTTACTTCCTCTAATATTTTTATTCTCTCATTATTTTTTTCTGCAAGTTCACACTTTCAAATTTCCAACAGCGGTATCAAGAGCCATTTTTCTTTCGGGGTGTGAGGAAAAGTTCTTATTTTTTTAGGGCTAAACACGTTGAGATTGAGCGCTAAACACAGTGAGGTTGAGTAAAAAAAAATTTAGGTAATTGTGATGCAAATATGTTTACTTCCAGCAATTCTTCATCTACAATTACAATGTTTAATGGTGAAAACTATCACATTTGGGCTGTCAAGATGAAGTTTTATTTAAGGTATCAAGGTTTATGGAACGTTGTGATCTCTGAAGCTGATCCACCGCCATTGAGAGAGAATCCTACTGTTGCTTATATGAAAGCTCATGAGGAGGAGAAACTCAAGAAAGACAAGACCATCACTTACTTACATTGAGGACTTGCAGATCATATTTTCACCAAAATCATGGACTTTGAAACACTTAAACAAGTATGGGACAAGATCTAAGATGAATTTGAGGGCAGTGACAGGGTCCAATCTGTTAGGCTCCTCACATTGAAGAGAGAATTTGAATTGATGAAGATGAAGGACAATGAATTTGTTAAAGATTATCCTGGCAGGTTAATGGATGTTGTAAATCAAATGCGCCTTCTTGGTGAGGCATTTACATATCAAAATGTTGTAAAAAAGATCATGGTTTTAGTGCCTCAAAAGTTCGAAACCAAGATCTCTGCAATTGAAGAGTCTTGTGATTTACAAAGTCTCACAATTACAGAGCTATCCAGCAAGCTTCATGCACAGGAGCAAAGGGTCTCAATGAGATATGATGAAGCTATTGAAGGTGCCTACCAAGCAAAACAAAAGGGAAGACATTCTGAAAATCCACGGTCTTTCAATAACAACAAAGGGAAGGCTGAAGGTTCTTCAAGAAAGGGTAATTTTTTGCCTTGTTCTTATTGCCAAAGAACCAATCATGTTGAGGAAGATTGTTATTATAAAGATAAACCTTTTGTTCGCTATGATTTTTGCAATAAACTCGGCCACAATGAAAAGTATTGCAAAATCAAGAAAAAACAGTCTCAGCAGCAACTAGATCAATAGGTAAATATGATTGAAGAAAACAACAACGATGAAGAACATTTATATATAGCATCACAAGCACTCAATTCATATGAATCGAATACATGGCTCATTGATAGTGGCTGCACCAGCCACATGACCAAATGTCTATCATTTTTTTACATTCATTGATTAATCATTTCAACCAAATGTTAAGTTGGGAAATGGTGAAATTGTGCAAGCCAAAGGAAAAGGGACAATTGCGGTAAAAACCAAGAAAGGTATGAAGGTTGTCAATGATATTCTTTATATTCCAAAACTTGATCTAAATCTTCTTAGTGTTGTACAAATGCTAAGAAATGGATATACAGTTTTTTTCAAAGAAAAGTATTGTTTTATCGTTGATGAACATGGAACAGAGATAGCAAAAATTGAAATGATCAAAAACAGCTTTTATTTGAAGTTTGATTTGGTTGAAGATCATTATTTCACTACCAAGATCGATGAGAATGCTATTTGGGATAAAAGATTTGGTCACATCAACTTGAGGTCATTGAAGTTCATGCAAGATGTATTAATGATAAATCATGGCACCCGGTATTTAAAGACAGGAAGAGTTAAGCTAAATGGCTATGTTAACAGTGATTTAGACTAGGAAACTGAGCTGCAAATTGATGATATAATGATTAAAGCGCTTCTGAAATCAAGATTGGAGTTCCTGAAGCTAAAGCTTGGCATGTCCATGGCAAATCTCAAGGAGGAGTGTTAGATTTATGAAATTTTGCCTCATTTGAAATTTGAATTTTTAAATAAGTTTTAGATAGAGTCTAGATAGAGTTATTGTTACTACTTCAAATCTTATCTTTTATTTTAAATTTTTAATTTATTAGATGTTATCCAAATAAATCTGATGTAGTTTAGAATTTATCTTTTAGGTTTATAAACTTATTTATAGGTATTTTCTTTTATGAATAATATTAAAATTTACTTCCTCTAATATTTTTATTCTCTTATTATTTTTTTTGTGCAAGTCGCACCTTCAAATTTCCAACATCTTTCATAAACAGGAATCTTTAAGTTGTGTCAATCACTACATCTTGCCCTGCAGTCCCAGTTGCTTTTGCTTTTGCTTTTTCTCTCTCTAGCTAGATAAATTATTGTCACAGAAAGGAATCAATAGTTTGATTGCATGGCTACACGGTGTTTTATTTGAGATGCCAATGGATAAAAAGTAGATGCTTTGCCTTGCCCAACATCTTTGTCATTCGTCGCTAGAGCATCTATTAAAAACACGCATCACTCTGAAAAGTTGTGTTGTGCATTCAATCTCACAAATTAAACTTGTACTCTTTCTTCACTCGTCTGAAAAAATGGCTGAAGATCTTTTCTTTAACATTGTTGAGAAACTGATCGGAAAGCTTGGTTCTTTGGCTGTCGAAAGTTGGAACGTGAGAGATGATCTTGAAAAGCTGAAGGATACTATGTCGGAAATCAAAGCTGTGCTTCTGGATGCAGAGGAGCAGCAGGACACCAACCGTCAAGTCAAACTCTGGCTGGAGAAGCTCAAATATGCACTTGATGATGCTGAGGACTTGTTGGATGACTTCTCCACTGAAACTCTGAGACGTGAAGTGATGACCAGAGATAAGAAGGCAAAGAAGGTTCGCATCTTCTTCTCATCATCCAACCAGGTTGTGTTTTCTTTCAAAATGGCTCGTAAAATAAAGGAACTTGGGGAGAAACTAGAGGCCATTAATGTTAATGGAAAAATGTTCCAATTTACTAATCGCACTACTCTTGTGCAACGAGTTGGGAAACAAAGACAAACCCATTCTTTCACTCGTGAGGAAGATGTTATTGGAAGAGAGGAGGAGAAGAAGGTACTTGTAGAGTTTCTATTGAACACCAATATGAATATGAAAGAGAATGTTTCCATCATTTCCATCATTGGGATTGGAGGACTTGGAAAGACTGCACTTGCTCAACTCGTGTATAATGATAAAGCAGTCCAAGAACATTTTGAGTTGAAAATGTGGGTGTGTGTGTCTGATGATTTTGATGTGAAAGATATTGCTAAGAAGATCATAGGATCAAAATTTGATGATGAGATGGATCAAGTGCAACAGGTACTCCGCAAAAAAATTGAGGGAAAGAGATATTTACTTGTCTTAGATGACATTTGGAACGAGGATCGCGAGCTTTGGCTTCAATTAAAGGCTTTATTGATGGATGGAGGAAAAGGAAGTAAAATAATCATAACCACACGCAGTGAGACGGTGGCCAAGATAACCAGCGGGTCTTCATCCTTCTTTTTAAAAGGACTAGATTCAGAACAGTCTTGGAAGTTGTTCACTCAATTAGCTTTTGAAGATGGGAAAGAGCCGGAGAATCAAAACTTGAAGGCAATTGGCAAAGAAATTGTGAAAAAATGTGCAGGAGTTCCTCTCGCCATTAGAAGTATTGGAAGCTTAATGTATTCCAAAGAGTCAGAAAAGGAATGGCTACTCTTCAAGGATAAAGATCTTGTGAAAATTGATGAACAAGCAGATAATAGTGTATTTCAACTTGTCAAGCTAAGTTATGATCATCTACCCTTCTATCTGAAAAAATGTTTTTCATTTTGTTCATTGTTTCCAAAAGATTATGACATTAGTAGGCCAAAGTTAATTCAACTTTGGGTGGCACAAGGGTTTGTTCAATCATCAGATGACAGCGTATGCTTGGAAGATGTTGGTAATGAGTACTTCATGAATTTAGCACATAGATCTTTCTTTCAAGATTTTCAGATAGATAAAATTGTTGGTGATATCTGGTGGTGCAAAATGCATGATCTTGTGCATGACTTGGCAAAGTTTATTGCAGGAAATGATTGTGTCATAGTCAAGGAAAAAGGAGAACAAATTGACGAACGAACTAGTCATCTTTCATTTGGTTTTCCTTTAGATTCTTCATGGCAAGTTCCAAGTTCCCTTCTCAGGGCGTTCAAATTAAGAACATTTCTATTGCCACAGCACAAAAATGCAGAGATGCATGATGGTGAACTTTCACTTCAAGAGTCAGCTTGCAATTTGATTATGTCAAGTTTTGAACAACTACGTGTTCTGGATCTTAACCACTTAAATTCAAGGACACTGCCAACTTGTATTGGTATGCTTAAACATCTACGGTATCTTGATCTTTCAAGGAATAAACAGATTGAGCTGCTCCCAGAATCTATAACCAAGTTACAAAACTTGCAGACACTTTTACTCAATGAATGTTCTATGTTGATAGAGTTGCCCAGAGATCTTTGGAAGTTGATTAGTCTTAGGCATCTTGAGTTGGATGGTTGTAATAAATTGAATTGTATGCCACGTGGGATAGGGCAGTTAACTAATCTTCAAACACTGTCACTGTTTGTGTTAGATACGTCTTCTAGACATAGTGCTGGAGCATGTGAACTGAGTGGATTGAGCAATTTGAAAGGAAGCCTACAAATCGAAGGCTTGGAATGCCTGAGACGCAACACAACGGAAGTTAAGGATATCAATTTAATGGAGAAATCGTATCTTGAAGACTTGACATTGACTTGGGACACACCAATTGATGCTGACGATAGTGAGGTGGCCAAAGATAATATAATTCTACAAGGACTACATCCGCACCACAACATCAAGCATTTATGTATAACTGGATTTGGTGGTGATATGATCTCTGGTTGGGTCTACTCATTCACAAATTTGCTTCAGATTTCTATACAGGGTTGCACAAGATTGCAAAATCTCCCAGAATTGCATCTCTTGTTGCATCTCAAATTTCTCACGCTTGTCAATTTGCCGTGTCTAGAGTGGATAGACAAATATGGCAGTGATGATAGTTCATCAACATTCTTTCCATCCCTCAAGCACCTCGGTCTTGTTGAGTTACCGAATCTTCAAGGATGGTGGAGCTGTAGCGAAGAAGGAATGCTTGAAGCTCGTTGTCCTCAGTTGGAGAGTCTTGATGAATTACGTATTTGCAGTTGTCCTAATCTAATTTTTATGCCACTACATCCGTATGTCTGGTATGTAGAGCTTAGGAAGGTGAGTCAGAAGATATTACTGCAAGCGGTCAATCATTCCACTACGCCTTTGCTTTGTAATTCAACAATACAATATTGCAGTCAAGCAGTCAAATTGGAGATTCTCAAGATAGAAGGGACAAATGATTTAAAATCCATGTCCGGAGTCCTTCAACATCTCACTTCACTGCGTCGCTTGTATATTTGGAATTGCGAGGAGCTCGATCCGTGCAATGATGAGAATGGTGCTTACTGTATGCAATGGAAGGAACTTAAGAACCTCAGCTATTTGCACTTGCAAAGGATCCCAAAAATGGAGTCTCTCCCTGAGGGGCTTCAGCATGTTACCACTTTAAGAACGCTTGAAATTGTGGATTGTGCCAATTTAACATATTTACCGGAATGGATGCGTCAACTGGTGTCTTTACAAGTGCTGAGAATAATTCAATGTCCCCAGCTAGAAGAAAGATGCAGGAGGGAAGTGGGCGAGGATTGGCCAAAGATTTCTCATATCCCCAAGTATCTGACAAGTTGGGATTAATCTTCAACAGGGAGGCATGATCTGAGTTATCTACTTTATGGTAAACTTCTTTTTCTTTTAGCTAAGAATCTAATTAGATATTTAAATTTATAAGGTATTAAAATCAAATCATTTATCATTAAACAATTCATACATTTGTACATCAGATAACTCGAATCATTACAGTCAGTTTAGTGCCCTTTCTTCCTGTGGTTGTCCATTTGACCCTGACCCTCTGTCTTATGTCTACGCTCTACAATATATTTATGTATAAGTGTTTTGATTTTATTTTAATTTTTTTAGGTATCACTAACATAAAAGACATGGAACGTGCAGGATTTGCTAGAGATTTTATGTGCTTTCCATGGTAAGATAATCATTCACCTGCCATAACTTAACCTATATCTTCAGAAAGCTTTCAAGCATGGTAAGTTTATAAGGTTGACATTTGCAGCTACTAAAATGGAAGAGGACTGATGCTATTGCCGACTAGAATTTAAGAGCTAAGGGGGGAAGTAGGAATTGATTGAAGGATCACAGGTGATTATTCATAGTAACTTTAATTTGTATATGATCCAACCTGATCTGATATAATAATATCCTAACTTGCACTGTTTCCTTAATTAAAACAAGGTTTGTGTGCAACCTTTTATTGTGATACATCCTATTCTTTTCCGTGTTAGATTGTGAATTGAGATTCATTCAACTAGCATCCAACAGTTATTAATTATATGCTAACTAGTAGAGGTACCATAACAATGATATGCCACATAATTCTCTAGAAACAGTATATTCAGAGGTTGTGGCTCAACTGCAACAAACTTTTGACACAAAATCAAGTCTTAAAACTGCTTCTTTATGCAGATATCTGGTGGTTTTCTTTTGATTTTTAGACGTTCATGCTGTTTAGTTTTTTTTCTACTTGCTTGTAGTGACTCTTACCACAGAAAGTCTAGCTATTTATTTAAACTTGGTACTAACAGCGCGAGGTGTGATGGGACTGAATTTTTAGTGACATGGAAGAAGATCAAGACCAAGCACTCTTCTTCTTTTTCTTTATTTTTGTTGTTTAAAACCGTCGTCTTATAAATTGTTTCTTACGCCTGTAAGCCTAGGTACTTTTTTTAGCATGGTTCCAATTTTTAAGTGTAATTAGTATGAACTGTTCGTGGATGGTACAATATGGTTACGAATTCTATTACAAGCTACAAAAATAATAGAATTTTATTGTCTTAAATTATATTATTTTGTTATTACATAGAAAGAGGATTGCTTTCTGGTTACTAATCAATACTTTGAGTATATAGTGGTTGTAAGATGTCTATTTTATACACACTTTTTGGAATCTAGCAGGTTGAAAATAGAAAGAAATCATGAAATCTATATCTAAATTTATTTCGTGAGACTACAGAAAGAAAAATCTTCTATCAAAGGTCTCTAATTTAATTGTGCACCACCATAGAAAGGATTGTCGCCAAACAAAGCCATGCGTAGCTGTCCTAATAGATATTAGGTGGAAATGAGATGTTTCTTGTAGTAGTCAATACCTAGGAATTTTCAATTATATTGGTTTAAATGATAATTTATATCCAAATTGCATTGCCTCCGTTGTGCTAATATTATGCGTGTTTTAGAGAGTAATAATTCAAGAAATGGAAGTGATATGCTTGTATTAAATGAACATTACATGAGCATAAAACAAAATTTATATATTGATGTTTCTTTATATTTAGATGCCAAATTATTTTTGTTAGTTGTTTGTGAATATTGTATTTGTCTACTTTTACCTCTCTCTCACTTGTCCCCCTTACTTCTCATCTGCCGTTTGAATCTCTCTCCTCATGGTTCTCATAGAACGAAATTGCTCCAATTCCATATCTCAATAAAAGGAACGGGTGCTAAATGGAAAGTCACAATAAAAAAGAAATTTTCATATGAATTGCCTTTAGCAATTGAAAGAACCAAGAGGGGGTGAATTGGTTCTATGGATCAATGACATAATGTTATAAAAAAAAAAAAACTCAAATGCAATGCAAACAAATAATACGATGAACTTAAAATACAAAGATAGGGAGAGAGATGTACATGAGCAATTTATTGTGGGTCAGCCAGAACACGTAACCGACGTCTAGTCCCCAAGTAAGCTTGAGATTTTCTTCAATTCATAGTATTTTTGCTTACAATGACACTAACCTAACCTACTTCTACTTTAACACAAAGCAGAGTATCCAGTGGTGTTGTTTCTTCCAAGGACACCACAAGAAACTTTCTCTACCTCAACCTGAAATAGAGTAACCTCGATCAAAGAAAGAAATCTTAATGTTATCCACACTCTCTTTCTTTTCACTAGAACAAGAGTCTCTCTCTTTCTTTTAATTGTTCTTATGAATGAGTTACAATGATACTCAAATAACACTCTCTCTCTAGAGTAGATAATCTAGTGTAAAACACACAAGAATGGGAAGAACAAATGATTGCAAGGATGACACGTTCCTTTCATTTTCGTGCAAGATTGTGCAAGATTGATTTTTTTTTAATCTTTTAAGGATATCTCTCTTTTGCAACAAAGTTGTTTTCCTTGATTTTAACTAGCCGTTGGAGTGAATGGAATGAAGTAAATAAGTCTTGCAAGTCTTAAATGTCATTCACGTGCAAAAACAAAGTAGTTGCTCGTTTGGTCTAGTAGTCATTCGTATAGTTGCTCTTTTCCTCTGATTTTTGTACGAAAAGAATCTCAGTATTTCCTTCAATTTGAAATTTAAATTCTCTTCACTAAGGCTAAGAACCAAATAAAGAAAATGTTAAAATAATTTCCTTAATTAACAAAGTCAAGAGTTTAATTGAGGTACACAAATAATTCAGCATATTAATATTTAAATACTTTCTTCAATTACAATCTCAATTCAAATAATTTCCTCATTTATATGATCACATAATTAATTAAGGATTCAGCACATATTAATTCAAATACTTTCCAATAAATACAAATATCTCATTAAAGAATTTAAGTAATTAAGGACATGCAAATTGACAACTTATCAATTAACTTAAATCAAATAAATCTCATATGCTCAAACCTAAACATCATCAAACCCAAAACCCAACAGCAATTAATATTGAGAAAAAAAATATTATTGGAAGCACAAGTTACTTGCTCTTAGTAGCTTCCAAGGTTCTCAAACTCACGAGTTTATCTAAACTCATGGAGCCTCAAAAAACTCGACTTGTAAACTCGTAAGGGTTTACCTACTTCAAAAATAATATTAAAAAATAATATCATAGTATCAAAACATAATAAAATAGCATATGCATAATCAACATTCAACATACTAACTCCATAATAAATAAATAAAAAATAAAATAACAAAGTATGAAGCTTCTATCTTATATTTTTGTCTACACTATCATTTACATATAAGAAAATCATATTATTTAAGTTGTACTGCACTATGCTCTTCATGCACCATTATCCCCTCGATGCATTGCAACTAATAACTACAACTATTTTATGTGTGGTTGCTCAAATTATTTTATCAGTCTTATCAGAGTCATCTCTCATGCCTCACCTATTCTTGTGCAACTTGATTGTTTTTCTTGTGTCTGGGATTGGCAGGCCTAAGATTTCTTCACCTATATCTTTACAAGAGTTTCAAGCTGGGTGAATTGAATTGCTAATATAGACATTTGCAAATAATGAAGTGGCAAGAGAATCATGTTATCACCAATTGGAACTTAAGGGCTACATAGGTAAGTCAAAGCTGATTAAAGCACTACAGGAATTAGTTTTATATTAACATTATAAAGGATCCAAGATGATATGATACAATAATAATCTTATCTTTTGTTCTATATTTTCTCTTTATTTTTCCATATTTTACTATATATCTTTGTTTCCTAGCATGCATTAAATGAAAAATACATGTATATTCAAAGGTTCTTCTTTAACAATTTTAGAGAGATTACCTGTGCAATTCATTAGCTAAATAAAAGTGAGGAACATCCGAAACTCAATAATATTACTGTAAAATTTTGCTACCATATAAACTCTGAAAATTGCTTTTCATCTTTTTAGATTATTCAACTTTCATACTATTTTCTTATTTTGTATAGGTGTGTTTGTGACGCCCTACATACAGCTTAGCTATTCATTCTTGGTTCCTTATCGGATTGCTAATTGAACAAATCAAAATTGGTACTTGCCACTTGCCAGTAGGTGTAATTGGACTGAAGTCATTGTGAGGTGGACAATCAAGATTTAGCACTGCTGTCCTATATCTTATTTTAAAGCTAGTATGTTTTAGATGTTCCTTTCATAACATGTTACAAAAATATTTTTTTTAATATTTGCTTGATAATACTTAGAAGAGTGTATTTCATATTAAGGATCGTAAAGTCTCTATTCTGCTTGTCTAGAATTAAAGCATCGTTCCTGGATATTGTACTTCTAAGATATCTATGTCATACACTTTTGTTGCTAATTGAGAGAGTGAGGACAGAAAGAGGTTTTGGAGTCTTGAACTGAATTGGTTCCTCTTCTAAGACAAGAGTAAGTATAACTATCTATTGAATGTGTCGGATTTAATTTTGCTCCATCATGCAAGGATTGCCCTTGAACAAAGCCCTTCTATATTGTCTTAACAGACTTCAACGTAAAAACCATATGTTTCCTATAGTTGTCAGAGTTTGGGTTAGGTTTTAAATTTTTGTATACTTCGTCTGTTCAAATGATCATTTATATAATTTTTATTCTTTCCTTGAATAATGCAAATTTTGAAGAGTAATAATGAAAGTTATGATAAACTCATATCAAGTGCTTAATTACCGAAGCAAGAACATCCATCCACCAATGCTAAAGCATATGGGAGTTTAAGCATTGGTGTTCTGGTCTGTTTTTCCCTAAATTGCATTGGTGTATTTGTACCTCTCCCACTTCTCTTACTTCCCATGCCCTTTTCTAGGAACATATAAAAGGAAAAAACTCATGTTAACTATGCAAATAAAGAGAATGAATGCAATGAAAAAATCAATGAATAGGCAAAAAATGACTAGTAGGAAGTGCAAGTTATTGGCTTTTAGAAGCCTCTGTTTTAAGATTAACCCGTAGGAAACATTAATGTGCAGTTTACCTGAACACTTGAAAGACATTGCAATTACGAAACAAAATAAGTACAAGTTAACAGGTAATATTGAACATTGTATTGATAATTAAACTCATCTACATAAGCATGAGCATCCTCCAATGCTGAAGCATACAAGAGTTTAAGCATTAGTGTTTCTCAATAAGTATATGCTAACAGAGGCTAGTGATGTTGCATTGGTTTTTTTGCCCCTCCCACTTGCCCTTTTGTTTCCCAACTTACTCTTGAATATCTCTTTTAATCCCACGGAAAGGAACAACTTTCGTCAAGTAGGTAATTACATACAGGGAAAGGATGATTGTTTAAAAATCAATGTAGAGGAAACAAAATGACTTGGCTATATGTATTAGAGAAAAATGAATTATTGGAAGTACAATTTTACTTCAAGGATTCTTTATAGAAGAAACTTGGCAGAAGTTGAAGGCTGAAAGAGGGTGGGATCTATATGCAATCATCATGGCCCGTCTTAGCACAAATAGAGTAGTGAGAAGAGTTTCAAGCACTGCCCCAACTTGTTTCAAAAGTAGGAATAGGCAGTGATATGTCTGTTTGGGGCAACTTAATTTCTCAAAAAAAAAATTTTTGAAAAAAATACGTTAAGTATTTGATTTGGCTAATATCAACTTTAAAAATAAAAGAATAAATAAACACATTAAGAAGTTTGTTCAGCCCAAATTGATTTATCAACGTGAAAAAAAAAACGTATTTTTATATATAAAAAAAATCCTACTTGAGTAAAAGGAAAAGAAAATTAAATATTATTAATATAAAAACCCCGATTTTTTACTATTGCATAAACTTGTACCCAAAAAAGTTATAGTTGCATAGACATTTTAATACTATGACTGAGCACAAAACTGAATATATAGAGTATGTTAAAAAAGAATAGAGTAAATACTTAAATTGGTCCTCTAAATATACACCGGATATCAATTTGGTCCCTCAAAGACTGTTAACATCAATTTAGTCTCTCAGAGAATAAAATGGACATCAAAATGGTCTTTCTGTCACAAGACGAGTAGATGCCTGATTTGAATGCCGAGTTCAACCAAATTACAGAATTAATTCTAAATTAGCTTGTAGTATAAGAAATAACTCAAATGACCAAGATGCAAAATCAATTAGATCAATGTAAATTGGAGGTGTATTGGAGGTGTTTTGATGTGAGTAATGCAACTAAATAGAAAGAAATTATATTAGAAAACAATCAATCCAAGAAATCTATTAGACAACTCGGTTAATCTATTATCGACCACTAGATGTGCATGAACTTCCATTGATTTGTTGATCTGGATGTACCAGAGATCTTTGCATTAAATCCACAATCATGTACTAGATTATCATCTAGAGTTTGATTAGCAACATATATATACAATTTTGTAATCACATAATTCATACAAACGATGTTAATCTAATCACCAGAATTATAATCAATCAATGCAAATAAATCTGCAAGCATTAATCTCTAATTCTCTTGTGATAAAACTAAGATTGATCAACCAAAATCTTATCACAATTTTCAATCAGACAATAAATCCTATCGGATCTCATCACAACAGATATCTCTAATCATGAAGATCAAATTGAGAAACAAGAGAATCAAAGATATTCAATCAATAGAACATTCAATTTTGAATTACAAGATTGAGTCTCAAGATCAAACCGAATTATCCTCTGAATTCAAGAACTGATCAAGCACAATTAGGCTTCCATGGCTGCATTCCAAGGAAGCTTGTGGAGGAAAAGAGAAGAGAGAGCAAGAAAAGCTAGAAAGAAACCGAAAAGACTAGCAAAATTGAGGATAATGAAAGGTCTCTTTTCGTGTTCTGTCTTTCCCTCCAAATAGCATATCCTAAAATGCAAATTACAAGCCTTCCATTGAATTAGAACTAATCTACATCCTCTTAGATTTAATTGGTCATCTTATTTGCCTAATTTGAGTTTAAGATGAGAAAGTTATGCCTAAATCAAAATAAGGAGGTAACTAAAACGTCTTCCAACTTAAAGTGGGAATCACACCTTTAAAACAATATAGTTTGGAAAAGTTGTCTTCATGAGAGTTGAATCCATGTGCTTTAGATTTCATTTTACACTAGTCTCATCTCCATTTGACATCAAGATCTCAAGTTATGGCCAATTTACTGTACGCGAGTCAGGTTCCAGCGACAACATCTTTGCTCTGACTTTCAGACCTAATATGGCTCACTAGACACCCAATTCAGCTCTTCAAATCCTCAGAAGAGTTGTATATCTCCCTCTTATATTTCCTAAAAGGTAATATTCATATTTTTTAGATGTCTATAACTCAAGATATGCCCAAAATACAGAGACCATGTAAAATTCAATTAATGCTAAAAAATAAATTTATTTTGGGTTGGGTCATCGGGTCCAACCTGATCAAAACCGACCAAGATTGGTTCGGTTCACGGGTCTTGTATTTTATAACCCGAACACCCGATGACCCGGTGAAATGACCCGAAGAGTAATAAAATTTTAGATTTTATCTTGTTATTATTTGGTTTTTCATTCATTTAAAAAGCTAAACTATAATGATATATCTTTTAATTTTTATTTTCAAGCTCCAATCATTCAATTATTTTTATTTTGTTTTAATTATATATTAGGATAGTAATGTTTTAATAATTGGCTTACTCATCTGTGTCACACAATTCTACAACTTAAAGTCTTCTCTGTGAAGTAATATAAAACAATATATATACCCTTATCTATGAAGCAAGATACATTTAATGTCATACATTCATATTACAAATGAACCTTATGATGATTTTGAGACATTAAATGTTTCTTTCCAAACTTGATTTTACTTTTATCTTAATACTTGTATTGTACTGCAAGGCTTGAATGCTTAAAATTCATATGTAATTATCTAATTGAGTTTGAAGTACTTAACAATAATAGATTTGTTATTTTGTTGTAAGAAAAAAATTAATTGGATAACCTGATGACCCAAAACAAACAATTATAACCTTAATCGGGTTGATTTGGTTTAAGTTGCTCGAAATTTTTTTCAAAAATCAAATCAAACCAACGTAACTAATGTTGATCCATTTTAATATTTTTCCCCTAAATCTCAACCCAACCCAACCCATAAACACTCCTACAAAAATTTACATCTCATTCTTCATAATCGTAACTTCAACTAAAGGACGTACACTTGTGACTCACAAATATCAACTATTATTCTACTTGCAATCATTTTGACTAAACAAAAAATACTCGCAAGCCCAACAAAATTTTTCTGATATTTAGTAAGCAATAATTTGCTCTTTGACACAAATCATATTTCGTGCAAGATCTCAAGGCCAAACATATCAATTAACTAAAAGGAAACAAATAAATTTGGCCATAGTGAAATTTTATTTTAATAAAATATCTTACCTTTTATATCCTCAGAAACTTTTGCTTCAAATTCATGCACACGGACAAACATAAATCAAATATGATTGGTTAAGCAGATTTTGACACTTATATTAATTATATTAAATTTATATAATTTTTTCCTATACATGAATTTATTATAAAAATCTTTATACCTTCTTTCTTTAAATTTAGTATGTGTTTTGATTATTTTATTTTATTTTAAAAAAATTATAATATCGAAATGTTACTAAAATTTTTTTAACTGAAAAGCTATTTTTGTATTAAAATTGATCTAAACTAAACATGTGCTTATAAGTTATAATGATGTTGGGCAATGACAGTGCATTAATGCATCGGGTGTCTACGTACCTACAAATAAAATAAGTGTTTACTGTTAATAGAGGTAATTCAAATGATAAGAATGTAAACATTTCACTTAAAATACTTCAGTTTAATGTTTTCTGTTAACAATCTTCTTTAATCTTTGCATGCTAAAATTCAAAACCGTATGGCTGCGTGGAAGGGCCGGCTCTTTAACAAAGCAGGTAAAGTATCTTCCGTGTTTAGATTATATGTGAAAAATTGATTATGTGTATAATTTATGAGAAAATTAATTTATGTTTAGATATGTTAATTCATAATTAATTTTATAATAAAGAGTTTTATTTGGATTGTATAAAAAAATTAATTTTATGTATTCAATTATTAAAAGATGTATGAAATGATTGAAAAAGTTATTTGATTGAGAACAAATAGATATTTCTAATAATACTTTTTTTTTAAAAAAAAGTGTTTTTAGTTATAGAAAAATATTTTTAACTTATAATTAATTTTATACACTTTAAACAAATATAGATTTTAGATTAAAAAACAGTTTTTTATAAAAAAAAAAACTGTTTTAAACAAACATTAATCCTTCCCCAACAAGCCAATGCCACCCTATTCCATGCAGACTCAACTTCTCCCAAAGTCTGTTTGTAATAGTGTGGATAGCTTAATTCGTGGCTTCATTTTTGTGGTAGGAATGAAAATAGCCTTGGTTGGAGCCTTGTCAACCGGAACACGATAACTTCTAAGGAGTTTGGTGGGCTGGGTATTCGTGATTCTCGCTTGGCTAATTTGGCTCTTCTTGGAAAATTGGTGTGGTCTTCATTGCATGAGAGAAATAAACTGTGGGTGCTGGTTATTAGTCACAAATATATTGGCTCAGATTCTATTTGGCTTGCTTTAGGGAAATCCAGGGTCTCGACTTCTATTGCTTGGCGCAGCATTACTAAGACTGTTAACGCTATTAGAGACGGTTTTGGCATCCGCTTGAGGTCTGGAAATTCCTCCTTCTGGTTTGTGGTTTGGCTTGACATTGGTCCCTTAGGTAGAGTTGTTGACTTTGTGCATATTATGGAATCAAATCTTGCCATTAAGGATGTTTGGGATAGTGGGGGATGGTCTTTATCTAGGCTGGCTACCCCAATCACTGCAGAGATCGAGCAACACATTATGAGTGTACCAGTGCCCAATTTACTCGATGATTCGTTGGTGAAACGACACGATCCTTGGTGATGAACCTTGGACTCTTCAATCTATTCTTCGCCGCATCTTCTTGTCCCTTGATGAGTTCGTCACGTTTCTTTCTCCTGAGAAGGATCGGCGTAACAGAGATAGGTACGTGGCTCGTTGGATAGCTCCACCTTTGGATTATGTCAAACTTAATGTTGATGGAAGTGTGATTCGGCCTTATTCTGCTATGGGGTCAGGTGGTGTAATTCGCGACAATGCTGGGACTTGGTTCCTGGGTTTCTCTAGCAATGATGGAGTGGGAGATATTCTTACTGCTGAATTAATGGCCATCACAAACATGGGTTGGAAATAGCTTGGTCTCATGGGTTTAGGAGGGTAAAATGTGATTCTGATTCCAATGATACAGTCTCTTTGTTACTGGATGAAGCAAACCATAGCTTCCATACTCTTGTTCCTTTGTTACGTTAGATAATGACAATGTTGAAGAGGGATTGGGTTGTCGATGTGACTCATGTGTTCAAGGAAACAAATTATTGTGATGATCACCTTGCTAAGATTGGGGTGAAAAGTTGCTGAGGCTTGAAGATCTGAGAGGAAGCACCAAGGGACTTGGGAGTCTTACTTGCTGCAAGATACTTTGGGTTTATGTTTTGTTGCCTAGCTTGTGTTTCTTTTCTTATTTACCAAAAAAAAAATCTTCTTTAATAGGTAATTTGTAAGTATTTCAAAAAAATTAATGAATGATTATTATTTATTATTAAATATTTTATTATTGTAATGTTAATATTTTTGTCAACGAGTGTTGGCTCACCTGGTTGAACCTTTTACTTATGTTAGTCATGACTTGGGTTCAAATCAAAATGCTCATTGGTAAATGATATGTAATCACATCATAAATTCTCATTGGTTGGTGATTTGTCCTGACTTGAATTGGGGATGAGTCTTCCCCTCACTTAAACTTTTATATACCAAAAAAATATTTAATTATTGTTTTGAAATGACTAACAATTATAAATAATAAGATCCAAAAAAATATTTTTATTAAGAGTATTTTTTTATCAAATAAAATCTATCAATGTAATTTGTACCAAATTTTTTTTTATCAATGTAATTAAATATTTTTTCAAATTAATTTTTCCTAATATCAATATGTCATATGCGGTTTAATTTTCTTTTATTTTCTTTTAATTTTATAAAATCTGCTTTTCACGTCTAAATACATAACTTCCGTATCAAATGAGACAAAACATCATCACGTGATTGTTGACGTCTTTATTGCAACAACAAAAAAATAGGAGGCGAGTTTATCAATTGTCACAAGAAAAATTATTGTAATATAAAAGAAAATAATGCTTATTTGATTGGATTTTTTTTTGTTTTGTTTACGCTTATTTGATTGGCACATGGTGTGTTATCTGCAGCTTAATAAATTTGGCTTTTCACTTTAAAGAAAAATTAAGTGCCTTACCAGATGATACAAAAATCATCATGTGATAAATTTAATCAATTAATTTCATTAACAACAAAAATTATATTAAATTTTATATTATTAAATTAATCATGTACACAAAAATTCATTGTAGTGGTGATTTTATAGCATTAAATGCTAATTCGTCCTAATTATTTCTTGTAATATAAAAGAATCCAATGTCGCATCCCACGTGGTATGTTATCCAGCATAACTGAGCTTGCCATTAAGGATGTTTGGGATGGTTCTTGCTGAAATATTGATCATCTAGCTACTACCATTACGTATACTTTGGCTCAGACCATAACTGCAATCCCAATTCCTGGTGCGAGCACTATTTGGACTTTATTGTGTGGGGTAGGAACACTACTGGAAAGTGTACTACTGGTTCAGTCTACAATGAGCTTTTATCAAGGTGCAACATCTTTTGCATTTGTGATGGTCCCATTAAGTCTACCAAGTCCCGAATCAATTGTTGTCAAAGAGCCACATGGTATGTTATAATGTTATATGCCGTTTGAAATATTTGCTTTGTAATACCAAAAACAATAAAAAATTTGCTTTTCAGTTTTCACGTCAAAAGTAGAAGTGCCGGACAAAACATGATCATGTGATTGCGTGGTGTGAATTCGTTGTTTAACGTCTTTATTGCAGAAAAAGATGATGCGTCTTTATCAATTGTCACAAAATAATACAACACGTGTTGCACATATCATATGATTTTTGGTTCTTTTGATTCTCTGTCAATTGTCGGTAGAGCATCAGGCATCGCTTTGTGTGGTGGATTCAATCTCACAAAACTTGTGCACTTTCTTCACTCGTCTGAAAAAATGGCTAAAGGTCGTGTGTTCAACATCGGAAACCTTTAAAATTGATAGGTCCTTCATTAATAAAACTAATTTAAGGATGATCAAATTATAAAAGAAAGCATTTATATAGGAATAAAATAGATGTTCATTCTTTATGTTTTATGCAATTGAAAGATTGATTTATTGTTTTCGGGATGTGACATTTGTGTGGACGTATGATATTAGGATTTTTGGTTGTTTAGGATGTTGAAGAAAATGATTTGGGAAATTTGGATTTGGGATTGAAAATGATTGAAATTAATTGCACAATAGAAGCTTTAAATATTAATTAATGAAAGTAAGTTGGACTTTGAGTGCTCAAAGAACTTTTGGTTTTTACCCGAATTAAACGTCTGCCATGCTAAGTCTAAAGTCTCCCATCAAATGAGAGATTATTGTGAAGCGGTAAAGTTAATTTCAACTTTTATAAATAGACACACTCGAAAATGCAAATATTTATGTTCGGATGAAGTCCTAAAACTGTCTCTATGTTTATGAATTATGTTATATTACATGGATGAAGTTATTATTTTATCTGTTCTGATTGATTGTATCCTTTTATTAGAAATGAGCATTTTAAAGAGAGATTAACCTAAAGTTTTGCAAATTAAAAGGGAATATATATCCAATAAAAAGAACGAGAACTATCCATTTTCATTGAAGGGAGCTTCTTTTAAAAAAACTTACTTTATTTTACTGGCGAAACATACTGCCAAGCCAACCAAACAAAAAGTTCCGAATATTTTAGTAAGCAATAATTTCTTCTCTGACAAATGACATTTCTTGCGAAATCTGAAGGACAGCCACAAACACCAATTCTTTTGCAACACGGCAATTGACTGAAAGGGATCACATTTGGGGACTTATGCTTATAAAGAAATTTTTATCATATTGCAATAATTTTTGCATTTGAGATGGTCTCATCAAGTCAACGAAGTCTATTCAATTATTACACTTTCGGTGAAGATGCTCCATCCAATTTATGTGATTTTGTTGATTTTAATATTAAGGAATCCAAGATAATTTAACTGGTGATTCGAGATTGGAAAGCAACAACATAAATTATTGAACTAATTACAATTAAGATAAGTGGAGTGCAGAAATGAAGTTCTTCATACTTTGTTTGGACGAAGAAAAAAATGAGAAAAAAAATAAGAAAAAAGAAAATAGAAAGAAAAATATTTTTTTTCATATATTTGGATTTAAGAAAAAAGAAAGGAAGAAAATGAGGTTTAAATATTTCTATTGTTTGTTTGGGTAAAAAGAAAAAAGGAAAGAAAATATAATTTTGTGAAATGACATATATGCCTTTCTTCCCAATTGATACAATCTGGACGGAAATAGAAAGTATTACTCCATAACATTTACTTTCTTTTTCTGGTGACATTGGATAAAAGTTTGGTTAAAATTTACTTCCTCCAGAATTTTAGTTCAAGTTTTTCTTTCTTCATTGTCCTACAACACTCATCCTTGTTGCCTGCACATCACCATGCTTTTTAATAGTCTTATTTAAATTAGCATGCCAACGATGGCAACAAAGCAATATGCTTTAAAATCTATAAATCAGTTTCTATACTAACGTCATTGTGGGTTTGCAAACCAATCACAGAGATGAAAATTTGCAATGCAAACTCAGATGAAAATCCCAAATTCTTGTACCGTGCTCGATGTAAAATAGCTGCGTTGGTTGCGGTCATCGGATAACAGTTCTCAGGAGAAGACTCCTGTATGGGCAAAATTATAAATTTAAAATATTTAGCTCTTCACCTCAAAAAATTTATTTAACTCTTCTTTCCCATTTTCTTCTCAGATTCGTTAAAAAATGTTTTTAAGAGAGTTGCACGGCAACTTATTTTTTTAATAAACACTTATTTTAATTTTTTAAGTATACAAGTGATATTAGTTTAGTTTTTTAATAATTTATGACATTAAATTAGTCATTTAATGTTAATTTTTGACATTAAATTAATCATTTAATATATTTTTTGATATTAAATTAGTCTTTTAATAACATAAAATGATTCTCTAAAAAAATTAATTTGATGTCACACAATTATTAAGGATTAAATTAATGTCACTTATATTTTTAAAAAATTAAAATAAGTGTTAAATCTTTTTTTCTTCTCCATTTTTACTCCATTTCAAACAAAAAAAAAACTTCAAATTTCACCCATTTTCTCTCATCTTAATTTCGTTCTTCTCATTTTTTCTCGTTTCAAATATAACGTTAGTGAGAAGTTTTATCCAAATATCAAGAGACAAAACATGCTCATGTGAATATTTTTTGATTTCTCATCACATCCTAATAAGTTATTAGTATTATAAAACTAAAATTTCTCCTTACACACCTATTTTAAAGTTTTAACTTGTGGACTCATTTTACTACTGTATCTAAGACTGGCTGGTACATGCTGATGTGTAGGGGTGGACAACGGGTCGGGTAGAACCATGAATTCGCACGGTTTTACCCAACCCAACCCATAATTGACGGGTTGGTTTGGGTCTGTGGGTTGGGTTGGGTTTAAAATAGTCAAACCCACGACGTATGGGTCGGGTAGCGGGTTGAGACTCTGCAAATCCGCAAAACCCAACCCAACCCACTGAAGTTTTTTTTTAATAATATTTTAAGATGTGTAATCACTTTTTATTGTGACTTTGAGAATCTTATATAACTTTATAATATTTTTAGATAATTAATTTCTTGAGAATTTTTAAATTAAAATTACACTACATTTTTATTTTAAAATGTAACTTTGATCATGTTTCTGGGTTAATAAGCAAGTTTTTTTTCATTATTTAGAAGATAATATTCTATTCCACTTTGTCCTTAGTTGGCTCTGTGCTGTCAACCTTTACAATATGGTGATGAACTTGAAAAGTGTTATGATGACATTGTATGAACATTATCAAATCATGCATCCTTTTCCTCCCGATGCTAGTGATTCTAGTTACATGTCATCAGATTTTCCATCCTCTACATTTGAAGATGATGATAGTAGTTGGTCATCCGAATTTAAATTGAAAGTAAAAAAAAAAAACAACATGCGGTGCAAATGAATGAATTTGAGAGGTATATGGAGGATGATGTTGAGGATGATTATGATGGTTTTGATATTTTGAAATGGTGGAAAGGGAAGGCAACAAAGTATTATTTTCTTTCATGCATTACTAAAGATATCTTGATAATTCCTGTTTCCACAGTTTCATCTGAGTCTGCATTTAGTACTGGAGGACGAGTTCTTGACCTTTTTCGTAGTTCTTTGCAACCTTCTACTGTGGAGGCATTGATTTGTGCTCAAAACTGGTTAAAAACTCCTGATAAACAAATTGATCTTCGGGCTCAAATAGATGAAATTGAAAAAATTGAAGCAGGTAGTGCACTATATAGAATTTTCTCAATTTGTTTAGTCAATTATTAATAGTTTAATCATTAATACTTGCTGCTAATGCTTTATGATTTCTTTATTTGTTAGATGTGTCTGCGGTTAGAGATGAACTTATTCGTCGTAATAATTGATCATTTTGGATATTTGTCATTTAACCGGCTAGGCTTCTAATTCTTTTTAAATTATTATTTCATTTAATTCTTCCAATGTTGATAATTGTATTGATAATGATTGACATTGTGGTTAATGATTATTGATAATGATGTTACTATCATTGCGTTTTATAATTTATATTATGTCACTTATAAACTTAAGTTATGTTTTTTGGTATGAATTTTGATTTCTATTTTAGCATATTAAATTTTTTTTTAAAGATTCAAGACCCACGGGTTAGACCCAACCCAACCCACGTATGAGCGGGTCGGGTTGGGTCGGGTCGGAGAATTTTTTTTATCAAACCCAACCCAACCCAACCCACTACTTTTATGAGCGGGTCGGGTCTAAAAATACCCCAAACCTAACCCAACCCAACCCATGTCCACCCCTACTGATGTGAACATGTGATTGCCTTAGTGTACTCTAGTCACAACAAAAAAATTTGTAAGTTCTAAATCAAAAAAAATTATTGTATTGTAAATTACTCATTTATTTTTTAGTTTCATTTTAAATTTATTTTAATATTTATAGTTTAAAATCATTTAGTTTTTTTTTATAATTTTTAAATAATAAAAAGTAATCCTTATTATTTTGATTTAATGAGAGAGACACATGGTATATTTAATTATTTATTAAATGAGACAAAACATGATCACGTGATTGCGTTCGTGGCAGGCGAGTGCTTATCAATTGTCACAACATAAATTATTGTAATATATGAGAATCCAATGCTTATTTGATCGGCATGTTACTGTAAAAAAAGTAAAATCTCTGCTTTTCACATTAAAAAACTAAATGCCTTACCAAATGAGACAAAAAATCATCATGTGAAAGATTCAATTAATTAGTGTTTTTTCAGCATAAATTATTTGCTGACTGGCGTGATGTGAATGCGTTGTTGACCGCGCCTTTGTTAATTGTGAATAGAGCATCTTTCAAAAAATACGCATCACTCTGTTAGGTGGATTCATCCTTGCAAAACTTGAGAACCTTGTTCACTCACTCGTCTGAAAACAATGGCTGAAACTCGTGTTCAACATGGTCGAGAAATTGATCAGAAGGCTGGGTTCGATGGCTGTCAATAGTTGGAACGTGAAAGATGATCTTGAAAAGTTGAAGAATGCTATGCTGCCTATCAGAGCTGTGCTTTTTGATGCGGAAGAGCAGCAGGACGCCCACTTATGGTTCCACGGCAAATGTACCGAATCGTCAAGTAATAAAAACGGTAAAAATCGAATATTGTTCTTGCCAAATATTAAACAATGAGATTAATTACTATTTAAACTCAATTTTTGGATCGAATTTTTGAATCGAAGTGAGCTTTAGCAGAAAAGGAAATGAACACAAGAACTAATGCAATAGTAATATTTTTAGAATTTTCTATTAAGTGATTCAACAAGCACTCGGTAAGCAGTATGAAAGAAAATCAATTAATAAAAGAGTTGGGATCAAGTTTCATTTGATTTCACTTGCTGCAAATTAATTGGAATTAACACAAGCTATTATTCTTATTTTGTTACCGAATTCTCCAAATTAATCAAATCCTAATTCCTTAGGCTATTGATTCTTTATTTCCAGATCAAATCCCTAATTCTTTAGGTGATTCAAAAAGGGTAATAAGCATTAGGATTTAGAATTCAATCAGGTGACAAGGAAATCAATGACTATTCCTAGCCTAAAGATAAGCAAGGATCATAATCTCACAGCACAATCATACATCAAATTTCCATTCAATATATAATCCTAAAATCATTCCAAAGAGGGTTAATCCTTAGAAAGTATTAAGAAGAGAGATCATAAACTCAAAATAGAATAATAACTCATGTTAATTGAATCCAATATCAAGAACAATCAAGATCCATCAAAATCCACCTAATCCCAACAAGGGGAAGTTTAGCTAGACATAGAAGTAAATGACGAAACTAAAACTGTAAAGAAGAATAGGGAGAACTCCATGAAGAACAATGAAGGTGATCCAAGCTTGCACTCTTCTCTTCCTTCCAGCCCTCAGAGAGCTTCCAAATTAGGGTATCTTTCTTCTCCAGCCACCTCCCAGAAACCTAATAATTTTCTATTTAAATGTGGCAGCATTAGATAAACTAAACACACTGAGCGCTTAAGCGCTCAGTTTGTCACCGATTAGTCGCGCAATACGTTGCCTCTGTTCTTCACCGATTAAGCGGTCAAATCTCACCGCTTAATCGCGCAGCTCCACTAGCTTCTGTGCTTGGCCGATTAGGCGGTGAAAATTGGGCGATCAATCGCCCAATGTGAGCAACTTCTTTGCAAGATTTTCTCCCCTCATCAAGCCTCCATTCTTTCACAAGCATATACCTAATGAACATACATAAAAACCAGTAAAGGGAACAAAAATAAAAAAATCAAAACCGAAAGAAAATGGGAACAAAACTAGTTAAAAAGTTTTGGATAAGGATGAAAACCAGGATTATGAAATGGAAAACGTGAGTTTTTACGGTTTCATCACTCCCCAAACTTAAGATTTTTGCTTGTCCTCAAGTAAAAAGAAAGAAAGAAAGAGGAAAGAAAAACTAAAGACTCCACATAAGCAAACAAAAACCTAACCAAACCAGTGGTTGAAAATCATTCAAATCCTCAGCAATTGCTTCACAACCCAAATTTTCAAAGTGTCGCATATGACAAATCCAGCTATGACAATGCTCTCACATGAAATTCTCGTGTAAAGAAAATTTCCCACGATCATGAATGAAAGACCAAATCACAATGAATTTCAAACTTGGATAGGTTTACAAGAAAGCAAATGCATATCAGACCTGTATCCAAAAGGTTGTTTTTCATATCTCTCTCCACTAATATAAATAATACAAGACCAGGGATCAATAGGGACTTTATGAGCTTGTAATGAAAGGCCAGGGGTATGGTTTAAGAAAGAAAAGAAAAGGAGAAACAAAGATTGAAATGCATGCCATGTATATTCCACAATTCAAGCCTCAACATATCAAAACAATGCACCATGCATCGTCCTAATTCAAAACTTTGACTTGCAACACTCATCTTTTTTTTTTTTAATATTGTCCACTCCCAAACTTACTTCTTTGTAATACTTTTGAGTGGACCAACTTTTTTTTTTTTTTGTTTTGAATAACTAGTGCATAAAAGCATTAAGGCTTGAAAAGTGAAACAGTACATGACATGCATCCAATAAAGGGTGAGGCAAAGGAGAATTTTTTTTTTTTTAAGAAGGGAATGGACATGGAATGTATGGGTAAGAGGAAATAAAAGAAGGCCAAATTAATACCAAGCTACAAAAAGGGACCTAGGGATATACACTGTAATAGCAGGTTGGCTTGAAAGGCTCAAACGGTCCAAAGAAGGCTCTTGTCATTTCCCTTGTCATGCATCATTTATGATTTCGCCTCAAGAGGGATTCAAACAACTTCTAGAAACAAGTCATTCATACAAATTCAATCCTATAAACTTTTTCTAAGTTTGATAAACATGCACATTCCAAGGTCTGTTAATCATGAAAATGGGAAGTATATCCATACACAATCAAAGTAATAGAGAGACCTTGCACTCACAGATTTTTATAAGATATCCAAGGAAAACAGGTTAATCCACAATTTCATCAATCATTGGTTCCACAATTCAACACACTAGCATGCACAGATTCACAAAAATATGACTTAACCAAAACAACAGTCATTAACAGTAAAGCTACCCCCCCAAGACTTGAAGTAAACAGTGTCCCCACTGTGCAGACAAAACAAAATAAGGGACAAAGGAACTAAGAAATAGAGCAGAAAGAATTTTTTTTTTTCAAGGTAGAGAGAAGCTTATTTGGGTGGCGTTGGATCACTCCTGCTCCTCGTCATCTTCTTCTTCATCATCTTCATCTGTATCATCATGTGCTTCACGAGGGACATAGAGTGGCAAGCCTCCAAGTTCATCTGGATCCTTGTCCAAATGCGATGCCAAGTTGCGCATCATCCCTTCCAAGCCAGTCAAACAGTGCATGACATGAGTCAATTTGTCGTTGCATTCCTGCACCTCTTGCTCAACCCTAGTTAGTTGCTCTTTGGCCGAGAGGTGCCTTTTGCTGCATTGCACATGAGCTAGTGGGGGAGAATGATGGAGTGGCACACTTTCCTCAAGAAAGTAGGAGTCTAGCATTGTGAATCCACAGGTGGGGCAGGCTTCTCTTCCATATCATTCTCGAGTGGTATCCCCGCCTTCTTGCACAACTGCGTGATGATGGATGGATAGGCTAGCTTTGCCACATCACTGTGCGCAAAGTCATTGATGTGAGCAAAGATTATTTGACCCATATTGATGGGCAGACCATTGATGATGGCAAAAATGAGCAAAGCCCGGTTAACTGTCACTTCATGTGTGTGGGAGCATGGGATGACTGTTGCTTGGATGAAGGTGCACCACGCTTTGGGAATGGCCTTTAGATCACACTTTTTAAGATGCTTTGGAGCACCACTAACGTCATATTCCCAAACAGCTCCTTCCTTGCATAGTTCTTGAAGCACTTCCTCTTGGTCCCATCCATGATTAACCAAATTGGCATATCCACAATGGCTAGCCCTTCGCAAGGCGACATCGATGCCAAGTAGCTTATTCAGTTGATCTGCCCCGAACCAAATCTCTCGACCCCTCACATAGTTCAAGAATTGTTCAGCATATGTGATTGGGTGGCCCTTCTTCTTCTTCTCATTAAAGTTGTTGGTATAGAACTCTCTCACAAGAGTGGGTCTGCTGGGTTCTGGAGGAGCACAAAATTTCTCCCAATTCCGCCTCCGAATTTCATCGAGAATAGGGCGGAATCTGTCGCCTTGAAGCTTTATCCCTCTCTCTCTGATGGTACCCTTGATCAATCAATTTGAGACACTTATGTTAGCTTTGTATTAGGCTTTATTAGATGTTTATTGTGCCAAATATTAGTATTTTAGATGAGTTTAATATTGTTGGGTTTCATTGGGCTTTAATGCAAATTGTGAATAATTTTCGGATTTTGATGCATTTTGACCTTTCTTCCTTGGTTAGGCCATAACTTGGGACTCGTTGATCCATTTGAGGTGATCTTGGTGTCTTTGGAAAGCTAAGACAAGGATCTACAAGTTTTATGAAGAACTCAAGAGCTGAATCGGACTTCTAAGGGTCCAAAATATCCCTGTAATGCAGAGTGGGTTTCTTTGTCACGTAAATCAGGGCAGTGTGCACATATTGGACTACATAGTGAGCTATAGGCCTCCTCTTGAGCTGAAACTTGGCCACTGGAAAGATAAGACTCATATCTCCAACTTTACCGAAGACCATTTAGTCAATAGTGTTACCAAGTGGCTTCAATAACTCAAGAGGGGGGGTGAATTGAGTTTTCAAAAACTTTCACAAAGTTTGTTTCAATGATGCTAATTATATTGAATCAATGGATTTGTAAAGGATAATGACTAAGATTAATGAGCTTTTTAATACAGAAATTATAAGACAAGAATTCACAACATTAAAAACATCAAGCTAGATAAGTTGATAGAATATAACTTATAAGTAAAAGATAAGGGTTGAGAGAATGCAAACAAGATTTATACTGGTTCAATCACTTCTTGTGATCTACGTCCAGTCCTTGAGATCGTCCACCCGAGATTTCAACTATACTTCAAGCTTCTAACTTAGGTGCTTGATAAAAACCCTTACAATATAGAGCACTCTTCACTTAGTATGGGATCCTCCACCCTCTATGTGCAAGAGCCTCCCTCAATACAACAAGGAATTTCTCTCCTTCAACTTACACAAGATAATCTAATGGTTTTTGGTAGATTGTAACTCTCACAAGAGCAGATATACAACTTGAGGAACAGATGAGTATATGATCAAATCACTAAGCAAGCTTTTTCAACTAGAAAACAGAGTATGATGAACTGAAGATTAGAAAAAGCTCTTTCAAAATGAATTTCTGATCTTTTTATGTCTATGAAACTTAATTTAGATGAGCTATAAATAACTCTTACAAGTTTTTGATCCGTTGGGTAGTAGGTAAGTATTAAAACAATATTCAAACTAGCCGTTGGAAAAGTTTCTGGAGCGTGTGTAGTCGACTACACAACTGTTGTAGTCGACTACACAACTGTTGTAGTCGACTACCATGCCTTTCTGACTTTTAAAAACATGAGAGTTTATTATTGAAAGAATGCATGTAGTCGACTACACTTACAAGGTAGTCGACTACAATAGCTCTCGGACTTCTTTTTAAAAGCAAGGCAACTGAGATATATTATCAAAAATAATATGTAGTCGACTACAGAGCATATGTAGTCGATTACATGTCTTCTCGGAAATATGAGCTTTTAAAAAGGAACAACTTTTTAAAACGATGTAGTCGACTACAATAACTTTAGTAGTCCACTATAACTGTCCTCGGGTTAACATGTATTTAACAAAAAGTATTTTTATCAGCATTGTAGTCGACTACAATGCTGAGGTAGAGGTAGTCGACTACAATGCTGAGGTAGTCGACTACAAGCATCCTCGGGACATTTGTAAAAGACAGGCATTTCAAGGTTTTGCCTATTTGTAGTCGACTACAATACTTGTGTAGTCAACTACAAGTTTGTTCTGACTTTTGGAAAACGTTGTAAACTTAACATTTTCCAGCTGTGTAGTCGACTACATCAACCTTGTAGTTGACTACAAGAGTCTTAAAAACTCATTTTTGATAAGTTAAAAAATCTTTCTTTCAAAAGCATTTTTAAAGATAACTATAAGTCTTGAGTACACCTTGTGAACTTGTTCTTGTCTTCTTGGTGCGGAATCCTTTGTTTGGTTATCATCAAAATTCTATATGACAAATGTTGTTCATAAATAGATGTCGTTTTAGGCATGATTATGAAGTTACAAGTTGGTTTGAATTTGGAAACTCGTTCTGCCAACCTAACTTGAGGTAGGTGCAGTGTTTTTGGCATATCTGGAGTTCTTATAGTCCAAATGGCATGATTCCAATTGTAAAATTTCAAGGAGACAACTGGCTACAACTTTTATGAAGACCTCCAAGTCAAAATATGAAATAACCAAGTGAAACACAAGAAGGGGGGTTGAATTGTGTTTCTTAACCCTTTTTTGATTAATAAAAGGATTTTCCTTTTCAATAGAAAATAGAACACATCGAAGGATAAAGTTTAACAAGCAAAGAGCTTAGGACCAACACCACTTAGTCCTATTGGACTCTAAGGATTTTGAAAAGACTTTTAATAAAATGGTTAACACGTTCTAAAACCAAATAAAAAGATCTTTGTTAATAAACACAATGGTAAACCCCAGAGGTTAGTGAAAATAATAAAGCACACTAGAAGAGAAGAGAAGCTTACACACGAGATTTATCCTGGTTCACTCTTATCAACCAAGAGTTACGTCCAGTCCCTTCAACCAGAAGGATTTTCCAACTAATCTTTTTCACGATTACAAGTATTATGCACCTCTTCAGGTAACAAGTATTTTCAACCTCTTCAGGTTCAATCTCACAAGTATTCTTTTACACACAGCCTCTTCAGGCTTACAATGCTTAAGATGAATAAGTGAAAGTAGATGAAAGCTTGAGTTTGAAACTCACTGACAAATGAGAATAGACAATCAAGATCTCAAGGCTTTTTCTTTTTACACGTATATGGAAATCCAAGAAGAAATAAAGCTTTTTAGACTTTGTAGGATGCTTCAGCGAAGATCTCTCTTTTTTTTTTCTTCAAGTGCTGCTTCTTCTCTTTATAAGTAAGAACAAATTGAGCAGACTTCATGGGCTAGATCGTCCAACGGAAATATTTCTTACCGTTCTGAGTAGCATTAAATGCATCTACTGGAAAAGTGTTGAACTTCTTCTGATGATGACTTTTATTCTCTGAGATTTCCAATCAATGAAAACAAAAGTCCTGATTTGTCTAAGATTGCAGACGGTTTCTTATTTGCAGATCTTTGTAGTTGTTAGACAATGTCAGCAAAAGTGGCTTAGTTGACTTCTTCTGTCGCCGTGAGCTGTCAGAGTTCTTTTCTAGCATTTAATGAGGAACAGTTCTTCATTTTTGAAATTTCACTCGGACGAGATCTTGAGCTTGAACTTTGAAAGAGTGAATTGAGTCCGAGCTTTGGCAATAAGATCGTTTTGGACGAACTAATAAAAAGTAACAGTATATGGATACAAATATTGGACGCACCAATAGTAAAAGTATATAATACATTTATTGGACCCACAAAGAGTTATAGCATATTGGACGCACGAAGAGTTATCTTTAAGCATCGAGCAGAATGGACGCACATACAAGTAGTGATTTGTAAATACCATTGTCGAAACACTTACTTGTTCAAACTAAATAAATATTTTTGTTATCCTCAAAACTTAACCAGGGAAAGCTACTGCTTTTAAGAATTTAGTACTTAAACCTTTTTATAAAAATTTGGTTTCAATAATCTCCCCCTTTTTGATGATGACAAAAACTATTAATATGGTTGAACACAGATTCTTTTTAAAACAAAATTGCTCCCCCTAAGAAAAACATTTCTAAGGGACGGACTCAAAGTCTGTTGGACGCAGAGTCGATTTGACGTAGTACATGAAATTTATTTTTACGAAACAAGTTTCAAGAGCAAGTAATAATATCTTTGTATCGAAGTTTAGTTCTTGAGAAAAGAGTTTAACAGAGACAATACTTTTGAAAAGAAATAAACCATGCCAAAATTTAGATCAGATCCTTCACAGCAACACAATGCATTTGCAGAGTATTCACAATTTCAATTAACGCATTTATATAAAGGCAACAGAATAACCGAGACAAGGATAATGAAACAACCAGATGAGAGAAGAAAAAAATCATAGTTTTATTAAAAATAAATTTGTATGTAACAAATCAAATTCCCAATATTCTCCCCCTTTGTCATCAGACAAAAAGAAAGAAAGACATCACTGTCAAAAAAAATTTGGCTAAAAAAAATCAAGAGGAAGAAGGTGGAGGAGGAGGAGGTGGCCCTTGTTGAAAAAGAGATTTGAGGAGGTCTTCAACTCTCTTGTACATTAAGTCCATCTGATTATTCACGTAGGCCTGAAAAGCTGGGGGCACTTGGGTGAGAATGTCAGCAGAAGGTTGTGGTTCCACAATAGCTAGCTCAGTGGTGGAAGCAGGAGGGGTCACATCCACTTGCTGCACAACAGACTCAACTTCGTCTTCAGACAGAGGAAGGTCAACATCCCAAGGAAGAGAGGTTCTCCGGTATCCAAACATTTGATCCCAGGGATAAGGCCTGCCTATGTTGTCAGACGGAGGTCCAGAGACATAGCTTGGACAAGAGAAGATTGTTGGCAATGGCGAGTTCAGAGGCAGTCCAAGAAGATCATCTACCATATAGATAGGACGAAAACACTGGAAGCTCTGACCAGGCACAGTTATGATATCTTCCTTATCTTCAACACTTAGTCCTGAAGAAGATGCTTGTTGCTCACACTCCCAAATGTGCTTTTCCCAGAAAGTCTTAGCCTCGTTCTCCTCAGCTTCTCCTTTATTCGAAACTTGCCACAAGAATTCAACATCAACATCAGGGGAACGTAAGCTCCCAAAATTTGGCTTAAAGAGGATGGGCTTGGGAAAGGTGGCTTGGCTTCTGTACTTTTCAAGTCTTTGTTTTTATTTAAATCCACCATTGGCAACCTTGGACAAACCTCGATCCTATTTGAATCTTGATGGCAGTTGTAGAGGAGATGATCAGTGAAGGGGGTACAAATCTCAAATTCTTTAACAGAAGACTCCCCTTAATGACACTGACAAGGATGGTGTCATAAGGACTCGCAAACTGTCCCATTTCTTCCAGGGTGACAGGTTTGAAGGAGAGGTCACTAGGGAAGATGTGAACTTTTGTTGAGTAACCATCACAGCACCGGGAGCGTCTTGCTGTGAGTGAGAGAGAAGAGTCCTTGGATTCCCAAAGAGGAATAATGTGAGGAGAAACCCCCACAGAGAAAAGGTTAAGGTAGGAGGAGTTGTAGAAGGTCTTTTGAGAGAGGGAAGGTGAAGGAGATTGGAAGGGTATGATGTGAGTTTGAGAAGAAAAAGGTTCAGTGTTTAAGGGAGAGGAAGTTATTTGAGAGGTTGGGAAGGAAGTTTGTGGTTCTGGTTGAGAAGAGGGTAAAATGGAGGAAGAGGGAATGGTAGGTAGAGGTTCTTTAGGAATGGACGCAAGCTTGGAGGAGGGTTTCCTTGTGATGGGTAGCTTCGTCCGGGTTCCTTTTGGGATGCTCGCAATGGACGCAACCTTCATCCTTTTAGCGATGGGTTGGTCATCTTCAGAGTCATCGTCCATTATGAGTCTCCGCTTGGGAATGGCTTGGACGGATGGTGATTTCTTCTTTGAACTCTCAGCATTTGAAGGAATAAGAGGCTCTTTCTGGTCCAGAAAATCTTGGACGCTTTGAAGTTTCATCCTTAGAAGATTGCTTCGTCCAAAGATTTGTTGCTCTTGGATCCGTCCAAAGATCCTCTTCTTCTCTTCAACATCTTTAGTCTCATGGGGACTAAAGATACCTTGATCTCTGAAGATCTTGGTTAAGAGAACACCATAGGAGATGGTGGTCTTCTTCCATTTTCCTTGTACACTTCTCTTGAAGTTCTTAAAAAGCAGAGAAGGGAGATTGACCTGTTGACACAGCATCAGATGACACAGGCAGAAGGCATGAACTGTAGAGACTGAGTCTTTGGACCCTGCCTTGTGGAGTATTGCCTTGTTTAGAAGTTGATGCAAAACTCTTGCCTTGTCATTCATCTTGGAAGCAGTTATCTTCCCCGTGGATGACTCCTTTAGTAAGGTGTCAAGAACAAGACATCGCTTCCCAAATGCTTTTTCCCAATCAGAAGTGATGGTGGCTCCTTCCAACCAACATTGGGTGGCGTTGGAGATGGTTACCTCTGAAACCACAATGGGTTTTCCCAAAACACATCCCCTGACCTCTGTTGCAGACACGGATGCGTCTTTCCAGAACATTTTCACCAATTCCGGATAAACCTCCACCGGTTCTTTGAAGTAACTATCCCAACCAGTACCGACGAGACATTCTTTGATATCTATTCCACATTCTGCTAAAATTGAAGTTTGGAACGAGTATTCAACTGATACCTCGGCTCTTTCAACATCAAGGGTCTTTCCTCCGGCCATTTCTTAGGGTTAAGGAAATTTGAAAGAGAGAGAGAAATTTTGCTAAGGTTCTTTTTGCAAATGTTTTCTTTCAAGGCTTGAAGGCGTAAAAAAAATTGATCTTGTAAAGAAAGAAAGTATTTATAGAAGAAGGTAGGTTTTTACGCTTGAAGGTTTCTTGAGAGAAAACGAATCGTTTTTTTTTTTAAAAAAAACAAACACATTAAATGTGTATTAAAAGCAACTGTCACGTCCGCAGTAAAAAGTTACTTTCGTGACCTTTCAAAAACTGACTCAGCGTGGGAAATTTGAAAAGTTTCAAACAAGATAAATGCAAATGATTTATGTCTTATCAAGAAATTTACCACACCATTTATCAAGTACAAAGCATTTTGGACGCAGATCTTCAATGGACGCAAGAAATATTAATTCTTTACAAAATGCATACTTAGATGTTTTCGAATAAGAGTGAATCTATCCTCTGAGAGGGGTTTTGTGAAAATATCCGCCCATTGATGATCTGTATCCACATATTGAATATCAAACACACCTTTCTGAATATAGTCTCTTATAAAGTGATGTTTGATTTCAATGTGTTTTGCCCTTGAGTGTAGTATGGGATTTTTTGATAAGTTAATTGCAGCAGTATTATCACATAGTAAAGGAATCTTACTTTCAAAGATGTTGTAGTCTTCTAATTGATGTTTGATCCAGAGTAGTTGAGAGCAACAATTTGACGCAGAGATATATTCAGCTTCAGCTGTTGATAGAGCAATTGTGCTTTGTCTCTTCTTTGGACCATGATACTAGATTTCCTCCAATGAAGTGACATCCTCCACTTGTACTTTTCCTTTCGATTCTATCTCCAAAGATAGTCGACATCACAAAAACCAACTAATCAGTACTCATGAGATTTCTTAAATACCAAACCCAGTTAGTAGTTCCTTTCAAGTATCTGAATATTCTTTTTACAGTAATTAAGTGTGACTCTCTAGGATCAGATTGAAAACGTGCACAAAGACACACACTAAACATTATATCAGGTCTGGACGCAGTGAGATATAAGAGTGATCCGATCATACCTCTGTATACCTTTTCGTCCACCTTTTTATCCTTATCGTCCAATCTTAGTGTGGACGATGGATGCATTGGTGTGCTCATTGTTTTGCAATCATCCAATTTGAATTTCTTTAGAAGTTCATTTGTATATTTGGTCTGATGAATGTAGATTTCGTCTAATGTTTGCTTCACTTGCAAACCCAGAAAGAATTTTAATTCTCCCATTAAACTCATTTCGAATTCCTTCTGCATCAGATTGGAAAAATCCTTGCAAAGAGATTCATCAGTAGCTCCAAAGATAATATCATCAACATAAATTTGAACTAAAAAGAATTTCGAGTTTTTGTCTTTTCGAAAAAGAGTAGTGTCAACTTTTCCTTTAGAAAAACCGCTTTCAATTAAAAAGGTGCTTAACCTTTCATACCAGGCTCGAGGAGCTTGTTTTAAACCGTACAAGGCCTTTTTCAATTTGAAAACATGCTCAGGGAAATTTTCATCCTCGAAACCAGGTGGTTGTTTAACGAAAACTTCTTCATTGATTATACCATTTAGAAATGCACTTTTTACGTCCATTTGATATAGTCTCATGCTATGATGAGCAGCAAATGAAAGTAAAATGCGTATGGCTTCTAGTCTAGCTACAGGAGCAAAAGTTTCAGTGAAATCAATACCTTCTTGTTGTGAGTAACCTTGGGCTACCAACCTTGCTTTGTTTCTCACAACCTTACCATCTTCGTCCAGTTTGTTTTTGAATATCCATTTTGTGCCGATGATGGACTTGTTTTTAGGCTTTTGAACCAGTCATTCAAACATCATTTCTTTTAAATTGATTTAGCTCTTCTTGCATGGCTAAGATCCATCCTTCGTCCTTCAGTGCTTCTTCTATTTTTCTTGGTTCCATTTCAGAGATGAAGGCTACATTTGAGTATTCTCTAAAGGTAGATCTTGTACGTACTTTATCATCTGGATTACCAATGATTTGGTGTTCTGGATGATAAGTTTTGAAGTGCCAGCTTCTTTGACCATCAGTTGTTTCTTCTTTTCTTTCATCGTCCAATGCTTCTTTGTTTTGGGCTACTGATCCTTCTCCTTTGTCTTTTAAGTTTAACTCTGCAAAGGACTCATCTAGCTCTGACAAGTCATTGTCAGGCTTTTTGTCATTGAATTTAACATGAACAGATTCTTCAATAGATAGAGAGCGAGAGTTATATACTCTATATGCTTTAGATGTTTCAGTATCCTAGGAAAATACCAGAGTCAACTTTAGCATCAAACTTTCCTAAAGAATCCTTAGTATTCAAAATAAAACATTGTGACCAAAAGAATGAAAGTAAGAGATGTTGGGTTTTCGTCCTTTCCACAATTCATACGGAGTCTTGTTTAAAATAGGTCTAATATATATTCTGCTTTGAATATAACACGCAAAGTGTTAACACTTTAGCCCGTATGTTTGGAGATTGAGTTGTCATTGAGCATTGTTCTAGCCATCTCTTGAAGAGATCTATTTTTCTTTCTACCACACCATTTTATTGTGGTGTTCTTGGGGCAGAGAAGTTGTGATGAATACCGTTTTCTTCACAGAACAATTGGAAGCTCTCATTCTCAAATTCTCCTCCATGATCACTTCGGATTGAGTTGATACACATTCCTTTTTCATTTTGAATTCTTTTACAGAAAATAGAAAAGACTTTGAAAGACTCATCCTTGTGAGCTAGAAACATAACCCATGTCCATATAGTATAGTCATCTACTATGACCAATCCATATTTCTTTCCATTTAGTGAAGAAGTTCTTGTAGGACCAAATAAATCAAGATGTAACAATTCTAGTGGTCTAGAGGTGGAAACGATGTTTTTGGACTCAAAAGAATTTTTGATTTGTTTCCCCTTTTGACAAGCTTCACATAAAACATCTGATTTGTACACAAGCTTTGGTAGTCCTCTTACGAGGTTATGCTTATTTAGTTTAGAGATTAATCTCAAACTTGCATGACCAAGCTTCTTGTGCCATATCCACTGTTCTCCTTTTATGGAAACTAGACATGATACATTTTGATCTGAAAGATCTTCCAAGTCAATTTTATAAAGATTGCTTTGCCTTTTAGCAATGAAGAGTATGGATCCGTCAGAGTTTTTAACTATACATTCTCCTTGATTGAATGAAACATTAGATCCACTATCACATAATTGACTAATGCTAAGCAGATTATGTTTCAATCCTTCAACTAGAAGAACATTATCGATAGAGGGAAAATGATGCTTACCAATCTTACCTATTCCAACTATTTTACCTTTCTGGTTTCCTCCAAACGTGACGGAGCCTCCTGAATTAGTTTTGATGTCTTGGAACATAGACCTTTCTCCCGTCATGGGCCGTGAGCAACCACTGTCCAGGTACCATGACAGGTGTCTTTTTCTTGTTGCTAAGCACATCTGCAAGAGGAATTATCATATCCTTAGGTACCCATATCTTTTTGGGTCCTTTTTGGTTAGCTCTTGGAGATCCATAATATTTTGACCTTTTAAAAAGATCTATTGAGGAAGGGTAAACGTTCTTTTTACAAACATTCTTAATGAATTTAGGTTGAGTAGTAGTTTTTTGAAAAAACTGTTTATCAGTATCTTGATATCCCAATCCAGATTTGTCATGAGGGTCTCTGGAATATTTGAGTAAAATGTTTAGGTTGTTGGTGCTTTTTACAAATTTACTGAGGTCCTCCGTTAACTCTTTTACCTCATTATGAAGTTTATCAACTTCATCTGAAGTGTTGGACTCAGAAGATGTTTTCAAAAGAGCATTTTCAGTTTTTAATTTTTCACAATAAATTTCAAGTTCTTGTTTTTCTGAAAACATTTTTCCATATTCTCTAGTTAATTTTGAAAACTTTCTTTTCAAGGATTTATATTCAACCGCTAAAATGGATGAATTATTTAACAACTCATCAAATGCATTCTGAAGATCAAGATCACAGTTTGTTACCTCATCTTCTTCTTCTTCTGACACGGTGTTAGTCATGAGACATAGATTTGCTTCTTCTTCTGCTTCTTCTTCATCATCAGTAGTTGAAAGATCAAGATCTTCCCAGGTGGCCATTAATCCTCTTTTCTTCTTTGGAAAGAATCTCCTTTTCTCTTTCTCCTTGTTTAGTGAAGGGCATTCCGCTTTAATGTGTCCGGGCTTCTTGCATTCATAGCATATGATTGGACTCTTGTCTTTTGTTTCTGTTCTGTCCTTTAGTGACCTTCGTCCAAAGTGCTTTCTCCGCATACCTCCTTTCTTTTTCCACATTGCTTGTATCTTTCTAGAGATGAAAGATAACTCGTCATTATCAGATATATCATCTTCAGATGACTCGGCCTCGTCTGATGATTTTTCAGCTTTAAGTGCTTTGGACGCACTGCCTTTATGAGCTTTAAGGGCAATTGATTTCCCTTTTCTTGAGCTTTCCTCTTCTTGAAGTTCCACCATGAACTTTAAGAGAACCCAAGAGTTCCTCCATGGTAAGAGAAGCTAGATTCTTTGCTTCCTGTATGGCAGTAACCTTAGGTCTCCACTGTCTGGAAAGACTTCTTAGGATTTTTCTGATATGATCTTGATTATCATAGTTCTTTCCCAGAGATCTCTAGCCATTGATTATTGTTTGGAATCGTCCAAACATTTGATCAATGTTTTCATGCTCTCCCATTTTGAAGAGCTCATACTGGTGAACCAGCATGCTTATCTTTGATTCTTTGACTTGAGATGAGCCTTCATGTGCTAATGCCAGAGTATCCCATATCTCTTTAGCTGTTTCACAGCTATGGACTTTATCGTGCTCTGATCTGGTGATGGCACACATAAGATAATGTTTGGCTTTTGAGTTAAGCTGATGTCTGGTTCGTTGTCCTTCCATCCATTGTGGTCGAGGGAGATCTTGTCCTTCTGCGTTGGTGGGTGTTTGATATCCATTTTGAACTAGGTCCCAAATGTCCATATTTTGGGCATCAAAAAAGGCAATCATTCTCTTCTTCCAGTAATCATAGTCGTTTCCATTGAATAGAGGTGGTCTGTTCACCGCTTGTCCTTCGTTTTCCATTAAAGGGTGTACTGGATCTTTTTCCTCTGCACTGTTAGATGCTCAACCCAAGAGGCTGAGCTCTGATACCAATTGAAATAACCAAGTGAAACACAAGAAGGGGGGTTGAATTGTGTTTCTTAACCCTTTTTTGATTAATAAAAGGATTTTCCTTTTCAATAGAAAATAGAACACAGCGAAGGATAAAGTTTAACAAGCAAAGAGCTTAGGACCAACACCACTTAGTCCTATTGGACTCTAAGGATTTTGAAAAGACTTTTAATAAAATGGTTAACACGTTCTAAAACCAAATAAAAAGATCTTTGTTAATAAACACAATGGTAAACCCCAGAGGTTAGTGAAAATAATAAAGCACACTAGAAGAGAAGAGAAGCTTACACACGAGATTTATCCTGGTTCACTCTTATCAACCAAGAGCTACGTCCAAATTCCCTTCAACCGGAAGGATTTTCCAACTAATCTTTTTCACGATTACAAGTATTATGCACCTCTTCAGGTAACAAGTATTTTCAACCTCTTCAGGTTCAATCTCACAAGTATTCTTTTACACACAGCCTCTTCAGGCTTACAATGCTTAAGATGAATAAGTGAAAGTAGATGAAAGCTTGAGTTTGAAACTCACTGACAAATGAGAATAGACAATCAAGATCTCAAGGCTTTTTCTTTTTACACGTATATGGAAATCCAAGAAGAAATAAAGCTTTTTAGACTTTGTAGGATGCTTCAGCGAAGATCTCTCTTTTTTTTTTTCTTCAAGTGCTGCTTCTTCTCTTTATAAGTAAGAACAAATTGAGCAGACTTCATGGGCTAGATCGTCCAACGGAAATATTTATTACCGTTCTGAGTAGCATTAAATGCATCTACTGGAAAAGTGCTGAACTTCTTCTGATGATGACTTTTATTCTCTGAGATTTCCAATCAATGAAAACAAAAGTCCTGATTTGTCTAAGATTGCAGACGGTTTCTTATTTGCAGATCTTTGTAGTTGTTAGACAATGTCAGCAAAAGTGGCTTAGTTGACTTCTTCTGTCGCCGTGAGCTGTCAGAGTTCTTTTCTAGCATTTAATGAGGAACAGTTCTTCATTTTTGAAATTTCACTCGGACGAGATCTTGAGCTTGAACTTTGAAAGAGTGAATTGAGTCCGAGCTTTGGCAATAAGATCGTTTTGGACGAACTAATAAAAAGTAACAGTATATGGATACAAATATTGGACGCACCAATAGTAAAAGTATATAATACATTTATTGGACCCACAAAGAGTTATAGCATATTGGACGCACGAAGAGTTATCTTTAAGCATCGAGCAGAATGGACGCACATACAAGTAGTGATTTGTAAATACCATTGTCGAAACACTTACTTGTTCAAACTAAATAAATATATTTGTTATCCTCAAAACTTAACCAGGGAAAGCTACTGCTTTTAAGAATTTAGTACTTAAACCTTTTTATAAAAATTTGGTTTCAACAAAATACACCGTCTAGGTCATGCAAATCAAGCCATAAGTCAAATAAGAGTTGCTGACTAAAAGCCACCAACCATACACCAACCCACCTACCATACACCAATCCACCAACCATGCATCAAGCTTCCATATTTGACAATTTCCATGTTTTTGCATCTTGTATTTAGATTATGTACATGTACAAATTGGCTTCTAGGATTAGTATAAATAGAGCCAATCTCTTTGTATTATGATAATTTCAATTTTAAGTAAGTTTGAAGAAAGTTTGAGTATTTATGAGTTTTCTTTCTCTTCTTCTCCATTCTCTTTACAATTTCCTTTTTGTTCTTTTATTTCTGAGTTCTTCCTTCTCATCCATGGAAGGCTAGGCTCTCATAATCAATCCAAGGGATTAGCCATCTTGATGTTTAATTTGGCGATCTTGTTTTACTTGTTCATATTGCTTAATTGTTATTCAAGTTTCTCTTCTTCCTCTTTTAATTTTGATCTAGATTGAATTGCTTAATTTGATTTGGATGTTTATGTGATAATAGCTTTATTATCATGTATTCAAGAGGATCACATAGAATAAACAATTTATTAAAGCTTTTTGATGGATTGTTTAGCTTGGTTGAATTCTTGATCTTAAATTAATCTATGTTTGGATGGTGCTTACTTTATCTAACATTGGTTAATTAAATCCTAGATGCTTATCTAGTAGAGAATTCTTGGATCATGTTGAGGCATCTTGATATGATCTAAGGCCAAGAACATGGTTAGCAATTAAGTGAATTCCTTGTGATCAATGATGGATTAAACTCAAGATCGGTAAAATTTCCTTGGATTGGTTAATTTGTTAATTACTTTCCTTTAATTCAATTAGTGTATTATCTTTTCAAATCATCAAAACCCCCTTTTAATTATCTTGATATGATTAAATCTTTGTTCTTTTTGGATCCTTGAGAGACGATTCGGTTCATGCTCTTTACTACAAATTAGTTTGCGAACCGGTAATTTTTATTATTTGACGGGGTCTCAACAACCTCTTGTCAACCCTTCTTTCCTACTATTTTCAAATATCGCTCTTCATGTTGTGGAGAGCGGAAGTGATGTGCATCAAAGGCACTGCTCCTAGAACTGGATCCTGATGTTTCCTTTCGCTTTTTTGGAGCCATGGGAGAAGTAATTTTCTGCAAAGAAGGGGAGCAAGCATAGTGTATGATACCACAGTAATGAGTAAATGAAATGATGGCCACACATGACTTTATTGTACTCTTCAATTCAACAGTAACACAACTCAACAAGAGCACACTCATCCAAACTGATCGATGCAAAATGAACTGACAATCACCCTAACCCTAGTAACACCACATATCAAGAATATTAAAAAACAAGCATGGTGCGTGTAGTCAACATTTTATCAAACACATGGTGGGCATGATCAAAAATTCCAAAGGCAAGTCAATAGAAGGACTTCATCACCAAACCAAATCGTTATCAAGATAAATCATCAACTCATAAGACCCATTTGCCTACAACCAAACAGTAAACAACTCACCAAATCAGAATATTCAAAAACATGCAAAAACCCCCTCCCCCCAAACTTAACCAAACTTAAGAGCCCAAGAAGAACAACTCGATTTTCAACAAGTTCTCAACAAAATCCAGCATGTGGCAACTGAGAATTAAGTAAATTACCAAATAGGAGGAGAAGCAATGACTAGGTGCGCACCAATTGAGAAACCCTCAAATTCCCAAATCCGTGCCCTAATTTGCGAAAAGAACGTTGGAGCAGGATTGTGCGTGAAGTGAGAAAATAGAGGTTGTAGAGATTGAGGTTGGGTGCGGGGATGGATTTAGGTTGGTGTGAGAAGGATAGGAGAGGGGTTGGGGCGGAGGGGAAGGTGGAGAGCAGCGGGGTTGAGAGGAAAGAAATGAGGAGGGAAAAGGGAGGAGAAGTTTTTAACCATTGGTGTCAGGGGGCGCGCGCTTAAGCGGTTGAGAATCACCGCTTAATCGCGCGCGGGCAGAGACTAATGTTGGGTTGAGAGATTAAGCGGTCATAATTGGGCGCTTAATCACTAGGTGACAGAGGAGATGTTTCTCCCAGGGACAGTGCGCTTAAGCGGTTAAATATGAACGCTTAATCGCGCTGAGACAGAGTAGACATTGTGCTTGAGAGCTTAAGCGGTGAAAAGCTTCCGCTTAATCGCTTGGTGGCAGCGAGAACTACTTTCTTCTTCTTCTTTTTATTTTTTAATTTTTTTATTATATATTTTTTAATTATTATTATTATTATTATTTATTTTTTATTAATTAGCAGAGAAGGAGCTTCAATCACAGACAAATACAAAAGTAAACTAATAAAAATTTGCAAAAATTTAAAGCACACTTAAAATAAAAAAGAGGGATAGAAAGTATGGGTTGCCTCCCAGCAAGCGCTTGTTTAACGTCCCGAGCTTGACGGCATGCTGCTTCAAGTGGAGATCAAGTTGATGGATTCTCTGCTTCGCTCCACATTCCCACCAAGGTAAAGCTTGAGTCGTTGACCATTTACCTTGAAGCTTCTATCTGAGTTTGGATCCTTCACCTCGATTGCACCATATGGAAAAACTTGTTTGACCTCAAACGGTCCAGACCATCGGGACTTGAGCTTTCACGGAAACAACTTGAGTCTCGAGTTGAACAAGAGTACTGATTGACCCTCCTGGAACTCTTTTCGCACAATTCTCTTGTCATGCCATTTCTTTGTGTTTTCTTTGTATATCTTAGCATTTTCATAGGCATGACTCTGGAACTCTTCAAGTTCACGAAGTTGTAAGACCCTTGACTCACCCGCTTTGGCCAAATCAAAATTTAAGTATTTTGTTGCCCATAATGCTTTATGTTCCAATTCAAGAGGTAGATGGCATGCCTTGCCATAAACCAACTGAAAAGGAGACATGCCAATTGGGGTTTTGAAAGCTGTCTTATATGCCTATAGAGCGTCATCTAACTTCATTGCCCAGTCCTTCCTAGAAGCATTCACTGTTTTCTCAAGGATTTGCTTCAATTGGCGGTTAGACACCTCAACTTGGCCGCTTGATTGCGGGTGATAGGGGGTAGCGACTCTATGATGCACATTGTATTTTCTCAGCACAGTCTCCAGTTTCCTATTGCAGAAGTGAGTTCCTTCATCGCTTATTAAGGATCTAGGGACCCCAAATCTTGAAATGATGTTCTTCTTCAAGAAACTTATCACCACTTGTGCATCATTGGTTTGAACGGCTGCAGCTTCTACCCACTTTGATACATAGTCAACTGCCACCAAGATGTAAATCTTAGAGTATGACGAAGGGAACGGACCCATGAAGTCAATTCCCTAAACATCAAACACTTCAACCTCTAAAGTGGGATTTTGGGGCATCTCATTCCTCTTTGATATGTTCCCGGTCCGTTGACATCTATCACACCTCTTGACATAGGAAAATGCATCTTTAAACAATGATAGCCAAAATAAGCCTGATTGGAGGACCTTCGCTGCTGTTCTATCTCCACTGAAATGTCCACCATACTCGAAATTGTGACAATGCCACAAAATTTGTTCTTGCTCTTCTTCAGGTACACATCTTCTCAACAGACCATCAACACCTCTCTTGTACAGAAATGGCTTGTCCCATACATAGAATTTGGCCTCATGGAAGAACCTTTTTCGCTGTTGTGAGTTGAAGTCCACGGGAACCACCTTGCCAACCTTGTAGTTGGCTATATCAGCATACCATGGTAAACTTGCCACTGCCAGCAACTGTTCATCAGAAAATCGGTCATTAACTAGTCTTTTCTCTTCATTTTCTTCTGCATTTTCCAACCGAGACAAGTGGTCCGCAACTAAATTTTCACTCCCTTTCTTATCTCTTATCTCCAGGTCAAACTCTTGAAGCAATAAAATCCACCGAATAAGCCTTGGTTTTGAATCTTGCTTGGCAAATAGATACCGGACAGCTGCATGGTCCGTATGTACAATCACCTTGGAACCTACCAAGTAAGAACGGAACTTGTCAAATGCATAAACAACAGCCAATAATTCCTTTTCAATAGTAGCATAGTTAAGTTGTGCACCATTTAAAACATGACTTGCATAATAAATCACATGCAACAACTTATCTTTCCTTTGGCCTAAAACGGCATCTACAGCTGTATCACTTGCATCACACATGATTTCAAATGGCAAACTCCAATCAGGTGCAGTGATCAGTTTATGCTTCAAAACATTAAAAGCTAACATGCATGCATCATTAAAATCAAATGGAGCATCTTTTACAAGGAGATCACTAAGAGGTTTAGCAATTTGAGAAAAATCTTTTATGAATCTTCTATAGAATCCAGCATGCCCCAAAAAGCTACGAATGCCTTTAACATTGGTGGGAGGGGGAAGTTTTTCAATAACTTCAACTTTGGCGCGATCAACTGCAATCCCTTGGTTAGAGATGCGGTGCCCTAAAACAATTCCCTCTCTCACCATGAAATGACATTTTTCCCAGTTTAACACCAAGTTTGTTTCTTCACATCTTTTTAATACTAATGTCAAGTTATGCAAACAATTATCAAATGAAGAACCAAAACAGAGAAATCGTCTATAAAGACTTCAATATATTTTTCAAGCATATCTGAGAAGATGGACATCATACACCTTTGGAATGTAGCCGTTGCGTTGCAAAGTCCGAAGGTCATGCTTCTGTAAGCGAACACTCCATAAGGGCATGTGAATGCTGTTTTCTCTTGATCCTCTGAAGCTACAGCAATCTGGTTGTAACCGGAATATCCATCCAGAAAGCAATAATATTCATGCCCGGCCAACCGCTCTAACATCTGGTCAATGAAAGGAAGTGGGAAGTGATCCTTCCTTGTAGCATCATTCAGCTTCCTATAATCAATACACACTCTCCATCCCATAACAGTCCGAGTAGGTATCAATTCGTTGTTTTCATTCATCACTACTGTTGTCACTCCCTTTTTTGGTACAACTTGGACGGGACTAACCCAAGGGCTGTCCGAGATAGGGTAAATGAGTCCAGCATCAAGAAGCTTGAAAATTTCCTTCCGAACCACTTCTTTCATGACCGGATTAAGTCTCCTTTGTGGCTACACTACTGTTTTATGATTCTCCTCCATGAGTATTTTGTGCATGCATAAAGAAGGACTTATTCCTTTCAGGTCCCCAATCGACCATCCAATGGCCCCCTTGTGATTCCGAAGCACACTTAGCAATTTTTCTTCTTTTATTTGGCTCAATCCAGCATTCATGATGATCGGGTAAGAATTATGTTCACCGAGAAAGGAATATTTTAAGTGTGTGGGTAATGATTTGAGCTCAATCTTTGGTGCTTCTTTTATTCTTGGTTGGGTTTCATCTTCTCTTCTCATCAATTCCTCCCATTCTGGTGGTGCATTTTTAGGATAGTGAGGTGAGTTTTCCAACAGGCTAAGTATTTCTTCAACCTTTGCATCATCCTCTTCATCCATTTCAACCTTTGATTCAACAAGCACTTTTTCAAGGGGCGAATAGGGGTTGCTTTCCTTATAAGACTTGGATATTATGGAGTCAAACACATCAATGCGAAAGCATGCTTCTTTATCTCCCGGATGCTTCATAGCTTCAAAGACATTAAAAGTGATTGCTTCATCTTGGACCTTCAATGTCAAAGTCCCATCCGCCACATCAATGAGAGCTCTACCGATTGCAAGGAAAGGTCTACCCAAAATTAATGGGATATCCCTATCCTCTTCCATGTCAAGGACAACGAAGTCTACCGGGAAGATGAATTTGTCCACTTTTACCAAAACGTCTTCAATCACTCCATGGGGATGCTTCATTGACCTATCTGCAAATTGAAGAGTTACCATGGTGGGCTTTATTTGACCAATTCCCAATTGCTTGAAAATGGATAAAGGCATAAGACTAATGCTAGCACCAAGATCACATAATGCTTTCCCAAAGGTTCTATCTCCGATTGTGCATGGAATAGAGAAGCTCCCCGGGTCCTTAAGCTTTGGAGGAAGTTTTCTCTATAGAATTGCATTGCACTCCTCCGTGAGCATAATGGTTTCTGCATTCCCAATCTTTCTCTTCTTAGATAACAACTCCTTCATGAATTTCACATAGGAAGGCATTTGCTCTAGAGCTTCGGCAAATGGAATGTTAATTTGTAGCTTGTTGAACACCTCTAGAAACTTCCCAAACTGTTTCTTATCATGCTCCTTCTTGAGTCTTTGAGGGAATGGCAACTTTTTAGTTGGTGGAGGCATCTTTGCTTCTTGTCCCTTTTGTAACTCCTTTTCATTAGATTCATTAGACAACACACCCTGAGATACTTCAACTTCCTCTTGAGGCACTTCTTCATTAAGCCTCACAATGTTTTCTTCAATGTTTTTCTATTTCCTTAGCTGAGGTTCAATTACTTTCCCACTCCTAGTTGTTATGGCTTTCACATGCTCATTTCCTCTAGGATTTGGGATCGTGTCACTTGGCAAAGAACCTAGAGGGCTTTCTGAAAGTTGTTTTGCCAGCTAGCCCACCTGAGTCTCTAGATTGCGGATTGAAGAATCTTGATTTCTAAACCCTGCTCTGGTCTCTTCCATAAAATCAGTAGTGGTTTTAACAAAAGATGAGGTTTGTGTAGCCAATTTCTCTAAGGCTAACTCCTAAGAAGCCTTCTTCTCACTAGGTGGAGGTTGAGATGAAGAACCTTGATATGATGACTGTTGAGGGTGTCCTTGATATCCCATCTGCTGTCTTGGTTGAGCTTGATTTCCTTGGTTACTCCATGAAAAATTTGGGTGATTCCTCCACCCTGGGTTGTAAGTATTGGAGTATAGGTTATTTTGTTGCCTTGGAGGATTGTTCATAAAATTAACTTGCTCTTGAGCCGGTGGTCTAAACATGTTTCCTGGACAATCCACACCCTCATGTTCACCTCCACAGAAATCACAAACCAAGGGAGTATTGCTCACTGCATTCACACTAAGAGTATCAACCTTCTTTGTGAGTTTCTCCAGCTGTTGAGTCAAAATCTTGTTCTGAGCTAGAAGTGCACTCATTGAATCAATCTCTAAATATCCTTTCTTCACCACAGATCTTTCCCCATTCCTTTGGTAGTCATTGTTAGCCATCATCTCAAACAATTCCCAAGCTTCCTCTGGGGTTTTATAATTCAAAGCCCCACTTTGTAGCATCAACCATGGCTCTAGTTTGAGGTAACATGCCATTATAAAAACTCTGCACCTGGATCCAGAAGTCAAAGCAATGATGTGGACATTTTCTCAATATCTCATTGTATCTTTCCCAAGCCTCATTGAGAGATTCCCCATCCTGCTGTCTGAATGAAGTAATCTCACTTCTCAACTTTGCAGCCTTGGACGGAGGAAAATACCTTGTTAGAAATTTCTGGACCAAAATTGCCCAAGTGGTGATGCTTCCCCTTGCCAGTGAGTCCAACCAATTCTTAGCCTTGTCCCTCAAAGAGAAAGGGAACAACCTTAAATGAATAGCATCCTCACTCACCCCATTCAGCTTCACAGTATCACAAATTTGCAAAAATCCCGCTATATGTGCATGTGGGTCCTCATTGTCAAATCCTCCAAATAGACTGTTCTGAACTAAGTGGAGCAGAGCTGGCTTCAACTCAAAATTATTGGCTTGAACTGGAGGTCTGGTTATGCTTGCTCCACACCCATCCATGTTAGGAATAGAGTAATCCATGAGGGTCCTGGCAGGTGGATGTGGTGGGGGATCTACATTTTCTCCATCCATGTTGGGAGTTTGATTTTCTCTATTGTCTATTATGTCTGCAGCAACTACTTGAGTACCACCCAAATTCATTCTTCGTTCTCTGGTTTGCTTTCTCAAAGCTCTTGCGGTTCTTTCTATTTCAAAGTCAAAAAGAAGGTTGTCCGGATGAACAGTACCTCGCATACAATGAAGACACAAGGTCAGAAATGAGATAATCTAAACAAAATGCAGATATTATGCAGAAAATTTAAAATTACTACAAATAAATAAAACTAAACAACTAAAACGAAAAGACTTAATGTTTAAATTAGTAGCTGCCTTCGATATTACTGATATTGGTAAAATCAATCCCCGGCAACGGCACCAAAAACTTGATGGTTTCACGGCAAGTGTACCGAATCGTCAAGTAATAAAAATGGTGAAAATCGAATATCGTTCTCAGGGATTGATTGCCAAATACCAAACAACGAGATTAACTACTATTTAAACTCAATTTTTGGATCGAAGTGAGCTCTAGCAGCAGAAAAGGAAATGAACACAAGAACTAATGCAATAGCAATATTTTTGGAATTTTCTATTAAGCGATTCAACAAGCACTCGGTAAGCAGTATGAAAGAAAATCAATTAATGAAAGAGTTGGGATCAAGTTTCATTTGATTTCACTTGCTGCAAATCAATTGGAATTAACACAAGCTATTATTCTTATTTTGTTACCGAATTCTCCAAATTAATCAAATCCTAATTCCTTAGGCCATTGATTCTTTATTTCCAGATCAAATCCCTAATTCCTTAGGTGATTCAAAAAGGGTAATAAGCATTAGGATTTGGAATTCAATCAGATGACAAGCAAATCAATGACTATTCCTAACCTAAAGATAAGCAAGGATCATAATCTCACAGCACAATCATCGTCAAATTTCCATTCAATATATAATCCTAAAATCATTCCAAAGAGGGTTAATCCTTAGAAATCATTAAGAAGAGAGATCATAAACTCAAAATAGAATAATAACTCATGTTAATTGAATCCAATATCAAGAACAATCAAGATCCATCAAAATCCACCTAATCCCAACAAGGGGAAGTTTAGCTAGACATAGAAGTAAATGAAGAAACTAAAACTGTAAAGAAGAATAGGGAGAACTCCATGAAGAACAATGAAGGTGATCAAAGCTTGCACTCTTCTCTTCCTTCCCGCCCTCAGAGAGCTTCCAAATTAGGGTATCTTTCTTCTCCAGCCACCTCCAAGAAACCTAATAATTTTCTATTTAAATGTGGCAGCATTAGATAAACTAAACACACTGAGCGCTTAAGCGCTCAGTTTGTCACCGATTAGTCGCGCAACACGTTGCCTCTGTTCTTCACCGATTAAGCGGTCAAATCTCACCGCTTAATCGCGCAGCTCCACTAGCTTCTGTGCTTGGCCGATTAGGCGGTGAAAATTGGGCGATCAATCGCCCAATGTCAGCAACTTCTTTGCAAGATTTTCTCCCCTCATCAAGCCTCCATTCTTTCACAAGCATATACCTAATGAACATACATAAAAACTAGTAAAGGGAACAAAAAAAAAAATCAAAACTGAAAGAAAATGGGAACAAAACTAGTTAAAAAGTTTTGGATAAGGATGAAAACCAGGATTATGAAATGGAAAACGTGAGTTTTTACAGTTTCATCACCCACCATCAAGTCAAACTCTGGGTGGAGAAGCTCATAGATGCACTTGATGATGCTGAGTACTTGTTGGATGACTTCAACACTGAAACTCGGAGACGTGAAGTGAAGGCAAAGAAGGTTAGTGACTTTCTCTCATCATCCAACCAGGTTGTGTTTTCTTTCAAAATGGCTGACAAAATTAATAAAATTAGGAAGAAACTAGAGGCCATTGATGTTGATGGAAAAAGGTTCCACTTTACTAATCACACTCGTGTGCAACCAGTTTGGAAACAAACACAAACCCATTCTTTCATTCTGGAGGAAGATATCATTGGTAGAGAGAAGGAGAAGAAGGAAATTGTAGAGTTTCTATTGAACACCGATATGAATATGAAAGAGAATGTTTCCATTATTTCCGTCATTGGATTTGGAGGACTTGGAAAGACTGCACTTGCTCAACTCGTGTATAATGATGAAGCAGTCGAAAGATATTTTGAGTTGAAAATGTGGGTGTGCCTGTCTGATAATTTTGATGTGAAAACTATTGCTAAGAAGATCATAGGATCTAAGACTGATGATGAGATGGATCAAGTGCAACAGGAACTCCGCCAAAAAATTGAGGGAAAGAGATATTTACTTGTCTTGGATGACATATGGAATGATGATCGTGAGCTTTGGCTTCAATTAATGACTTTATTGATGGATGGAAGGAAAGGAAGTAAAATAGTCATAACCACACGCAATGAGAAAGTGTCCAAGATAACCGGCATATCTTCACACTTCTTTTTAAAGAGTCTAGATGAAGAACAGTCTTGGAAGTTGTTCACTCAATTAGCTTTTGAAAATAGGAAAGAGCCGGAGAATCAAAATTTGACAGCAATTGGTAAAGAGATTGTGAGAAAATGTGCAGGGGTTCCTCACGCCATTAGAAGTATTGGAAACTTAATACATTCCAAAGATTCAGAAAAGGAATGGCTACACTTCAAGGATAAAGATCTTGTGAAAATCGATGAACAAGCTAAAAATAGAGTATTTCAACTTATCAAACTAAGTTATGATCATCTACCCTTCTATCTGCAAAGGTGTTTTGCATTTTGCTCGTTGTTTCCAAAAGATTATAAAATTGATAGGAAAATGTTGATTCAACTTTGGGTGGCACAAGGGTTTATTCAGTCATTAGGTGGAAGCACAAGTTTTGAAGATGTTGGTAATGAGTACTTCATGGATTTAGCACATAGATCTTTCTTTCAAAATTTAGAAAGGACTTCCTCAGGTGATATCGATTCTTGCAAAATGCATGATCATGTACATGACCTGGCAAAGTTGGTTGCAGGAAATGATTGTATCATAGTCAATGGAAAAGAACAACATATTCATCAACGAACACGTCATCTTTCTTTTGGTTTCCCTTTGGATTCTTCATGGCAAGTTCCAGGTTCCCTTCGTATGGCAAACAAATTAAGAACATTGCTAAAGATGAGTCGCGAAAAACAATCAATTGAAGAGTCTGCTTATTATTTTATTTTGTCAAGTTTTGAACAACTACGTGCTTTGGATCTCGGACACTTTAATTTAAAGACACTGCCAACTTGTGTTGGTATGCTAAAATATCTACGGTATCTTGATCTTTCATGGAATGATCAGCTTGCGGTGCTCTCAGGGTTAACCAAGTTACAGAACTTGCAGACACTTAAACTCAATGGTTGTTTTGAGTTGAGAGAGTTGCCCAGAGATCTTTGGAATTTGATAAGTCTTCGGCATCTTGAGTTGGATAACTGTGATAAATTGACTTGTATGCCACGTGGGATAGGGCAATTGACAAATCTTCAAACACTGACAATGTTTGTGTTAGATACTGCGACTTCCAAACATAGCGGTGGAGCAAGCGAACTAAGTGGATTGAATAATTTAAGAGGAAGACTAGAAATCAGAGGCTTGGAATGCCTGCGGCGTAACACACAGAATGTTGAGGCTCTGAATTTGATGGAGAAGTCGAATCTTGAAGTCTTGGAATTGACTTGGAATGGGCAAATTGATGCTGATCACGATAGTGCAGTGGCTGAAGATGATGTACTTTTAGGAGGCCTACAGCCATCTTGCGACATCAAGGAATTACGCATAAGAGGTTTTTGTGGTCTGACGATCTCTGGTTGGGTCTCCTCAATCACAGATTTGAATTCCATTTCTATAATTGATTGCACAAGATTGCAAAATCTCCCACCATTGCATACGTTGCCGCATCTTAAACATCTCCATCTAAGCAACTTGTCATCTCTAGAGTGGATAGACAAGGATGGCAGTTATGGTATGCAATGGAAGGAACTTAAGAACCTCCACTCATTGACCTTGGACGGTATACCGAAATTAGTGTCTCTCCCTGAGGGACTTCAATATGTTACCACTTTGGAAAGGCTTCGAATTGAAAATTGTGACAATCTAACACGTTTACCAGAATGGATAGCCAGCCTTGGATCATCGCTGCAGCTGTTTGAAATCGTCAATTGCCCTAAGTTGACGTCTCTGCCGGATGGTATGCGTTGTCTGACGTCTTTGCAACTGCTGCGAATAGCTGAATGTCCCCAACTTTCACACAAGTAGATATTAATCTTCAATAGGGAGGGAGGTAAGATCTGAGCTACAAATCTAATTAAATTGTTATCATTTATATCCATACTTTTGTACAGTAGCGCAAATTATTGTAGCTAGTTTTGTGCCAAGTCTTTCTATTGTTGTCAAAGTTTGACCTTGACCCTATGTCTTAAATTTGTCTACGACTATTTTATTTTATTTTATTTATATTTTTTCAGGTCACTCGAGTAGATAAGACATGGAAAGAGCAATTATTGTTGGAGATTCTACGTGCTTTTGCCATGGTAAGTTTATCGTTCACCTGCCATATCTTAAACTATATCTTTAGAAAGTTTTTATTTATGCATGGTAAATTTATAAAGCTAACATTTGCAGGTACTAAATGTTAGAGGACTGGTGCTATTGCCATGTAAAATTTAAGAGCTAAAGAGGAAAGAAGGATTTGATTGAAGCATCACAGGTAATGATTTCATAATCCTGTATAGATTATCCAACATGATCTGATTCAATAATATTATCTCAGGTTTATATGTTACCTCTCATACTCTATTCACTGTTAGATTCTGCATTGAGATTCGTTCAACTATCATATAACAATTATTATTATTGCCAAATAGCATAGGTACCAGAACAAAGATTTCCCACCGAATAGCAGTATGTTCGAAAGTTAATTTTTGTTCTTTCGTTCAAAATTTGTTACCAGATATATTAAACAACATCGAGACATAATATCACCAATTGTTCTAGAAGTTTAGGCTCAAACGTAACAAAATTGTAACAAAAAATCAAGTCTGAAAACGGCTTCTTTCATGCAGATATCCGGTGGTTTTCATTTGATTTTTAAACGTTCATGCTCCATTGTTTTTCTATTACTTGATTGTTAGGGCCTCTTGCTACAGAAAGTCTAGCTATTTGTTTAAACTTGGTTTCTTATATGATTGTTATGAAGAAACTCGAATCCAATTTGGAAATCGAGAAAATGATAACATTCATATCAAATAAGATTACAAAGTGCTTTATATAAATGTCCCAAAGGCGGGAAAACTAACTGACAACTATTGACAGCTACCAAGGTTGTCAAACTCGAGAGTTTAGGTAAACTCCTGGAGCTCCAGTAAAATCGAATCGTAAACTCGAATTATAAACTCGTAAGAGTTTACATAGTTAAAAAATATCCCAGTACTCAAACATAATATAATAGGATATCCATAAGTAATATACAACATTACAACCCCATAACAAAGAAAATAAAAATTATAAAGTAAAAAATAACTCAATACTTGACCTCACTATTATATCATACTTAGTCTAACACTTGGATTATTTTGTAGTTTAACGAAACAAAGAATAATAATAATAATAACATAAAATTAGCTTTATAAACCCAATATATATGGCAGAACAGAGGTAATTCAACCAAGTATCAAACAAAATCAACCATAAATGTGCGTTTCGAGGCCAAAACCATGTGTAAATCTAGGCTCGTAAACTCGTTACTAAAATCGAGAGCTTACCGATTTTGACCGAGTTTACTTAAACTCGTAAGAGTTTAACAAAAAGAGAGTTTACATGTGATTTAACTCGTTTTGTGTCCTAGGATCGTAAACTCGAGAGTTTGACAACCATGACAGCTACAGCTATTGCCAGCTAAGAAACTAACAATGATGATTCTGTTATGCCAGATCAGCAATCAGCTAAGTTGTGTGGTGAGCCTTGGTCGGTTGGTAGGTTAAGTCGGTTATGTATGGTCGGGTTTGGTTTAGTTGGCCATGGTCAGGTGAGGCTTGGTCGGTCGGTCGACTAGGTGTTTGGCCGGGTGAGGCTTGGTCGGGTGTGTGGCCGGTCGAGTGAGTGGTGAGGCTTGGTCGGTCAGGTGTGTGGTCGGTCGGGTATGTGATGGGGTGAAGCCTCCCGCAAGCTGGAGAATGTATGTTAAGTAAGCCCAGCTTGGAATAAAGAGTCCAGAAAGGGGACAGGCGGAGAGGCTTGGTAAAAAGGTCGGCAAGCTGAAGGGAAGAAGAGATAGGAAGGAGATGGATGAGGCCAAGATTGAGATTTCTCACTATCAATATGGCAGTCCAACTCAATATGTTTGGTGCATTCGTGAAAGGTAGGATTAGCAGCGATATGTAATGCAGATTGGTTATCACAATATAAAAGAGCAGGTCGCTGAAAGGACAACTGTAGATCATGTAGGAGATACGTAATCCATTGGAGTTCACAAGTCAATGAAGCCATGGCACAATATTCGGTCTTAGATGAAGTCCGAGAGACTGTGGTTTGCTTTTTGGATCTCCAGGAGATGAGTGAATCTACAAAGAAGACTCAAAAGCTAGTAATGGACCTTCGGGTGTCTAAGCATCCACCCCAATAGGAGTCACCAAAGCCTTTGAGCTGATAATAGCATATGAAGAAAATCGAATCCAATTTGGAAATTGAGAAAATGATAACATTCATATCAAATAAGATTACAAAGTGCTTTATGTTCTATCCAAAAGTACCTTACTGAGAATACTTTCTTGAGAACGTTCACTTCTTCGTATCACTCCTTGGTTGACTCCTTCCATGATCAGGTTGGGGGTGTTACCTGCGAAGACACTCTGACGCTCTAGTCAGGAAGTAATTAATATAGTAAGAGTGATTAACTGAAGTTAAGTTTTTAACTGTGCAGTGTAACCCAATTATATAGATGTTAAATATAACCGTTTTCCTATAAATTAGCTAATCCTTATGCGGAAATAGTGTGTTGTTATCCCCTATTTCTTACGACTTGACCTATTTTGAATACTTTGAGATTTAAATATATTAATCCCTTGTTTGTAGGGGTATGGATAAAGATAAGATATCTCTCTTGTTATGGCGGTTTATTTCCTCCCATTTAGCCGGGATGCCTATCCTCGGCTTCTTCATAAGAGGTATTGCTGAGATATTAGTGCTCGGCCTCCTTGTGGGAAGCGTAACCGAGTTGTAACGTCGGTAGACGAGGTGGTCTTCTGAGTCCTTGGTGATCCCTCTCGGATGTGCTGATGACCGAGGTTTGGGACCAAGTCGGTTGTCCTATTTCATATTCTCGTTCGGTACACTTTATATACATGTTCCAAAGGCGGGAAAACTAACTCACAACTATTGACACCTACAGCTACTGACAGCTAGGAAACTAACAATGATGATTATGTTATGCCGTATCAAAGAATCACCCTGGGGCTTGTGTGGTGACCCTTGGTCGGTCGGTAGGTTTGGTCAGGTTGGTTGAGTCAGTTATGTATGGTCGGGTATGGTTGAGTTGGCCATGGTCGGGTAAGGCTTGGTCGGGTGTGTGCTCGGTCGGGTGTGTGATCGGGTGAAAATTGTCAATAAAACTATATCAATATTTGCATTAACAGTTAGGTGTGATTGGACGACATGCAAGAAGATCAAGACTACGCACTGCAGTCATTTTTCTTTCTTTTTGTTGCTTAACTATAGTACTATAAATTGTTTCTTATGCCAGTAAGCCTAGGTGCTTTTATAGCATGGCTCCAATTTTCAGTAGTAATTAGTATGGAACTGTTCGAGGTATGACCAATATGATAATGACCTATATTACATATATTACATAAAAAAAAATTTAGGTATATTATTTTGATATTACATGGATATAAGACTCCTTTGGATTACTTATCAATACTTGGAGCATATTATGGTTCTCATATATCTATTTTCTACACTCTTGGAATCAAACAGGTTTAGATTAGAAAGAAATATTGAATTCTACATCTAAATTTGCTTTTTTCCTGGGATTAGAGTTAGAAAATTATTTTATTAAAGGTCTCTAATTTAATTGTACACCACCATGCAAAGAATAACAAAGCCCTTCTTTGTTGTCCTAATAGATGTCATGTCAAAATGGGATGTTTCTAGTAATAATCAATACCCAGGAATTTCCAATTTCATTGGTTCAAATGGTAAGTTACATCTAAATTGTATTGCCTCTACTATGCTAATATGATGTGTGTTTTGGTCAGTAATAATTAAAGGAATGATATTGATAAAATAAACTTGTATTAAGTGTTCTGTAAATACAATACAAGAACATCCACCAACATTGAAACATAATTAATATATTGATGTTTCTTTATATATAGATGCCAAATTAGTTTTGGTAGCTGACAAGAGGATGTCGAGACCTATCAAATAAAATAACCGGTTCACAAACTAATTTGTAGTATAGAGAATGAACCGAATCGTCTCTCAAGGATCCAAAAACAAAGATTTAATTAGATCAAGATAATTAGAAAAGGGGGGGTTTTGTTGTTGATTAACAAGATTAATAAAAGTAGGAGATTCAAAGTTGTAAACAAATATAAAGAAACAACCAATCCAAGGAAATTTACCGATCTTGAGTTTAACTCATCATTGATCACAAGGAATTCACTTAATTGCTAACCAAGTTCTTGGCCTTAGATCACATCAAGAAGCCTTAACATGATCCAAGAATTCTTTACTAGATAAGCATCTAGGATTTGATTAACCAAGGTTAGATAAAGTAAGCACCATCCAACATAGATTAACTTAAGATCTAGAATTTAACCAAGCTAAACAATCTATCAAAAAGCTTTAATACATTGTTTAATCTTTATGATCCTCTTTGAATACATGATAATAAAGCTATTACCACATCAACATCTAAATCAAATTAAGCAATTTAATCTAGATAAAAATCAAAAGAGGAAGAAGAGAAACTTGAATAACAATTAAGCAATATGAACAAGTAAACCAAGATCTCCAAATTAAACAACAAGATGGCTAATCCCTTGGATTGATTATGAGAGCCTAGCCTTCCATGGATGGGAAGGAAGAACTCAAAATTTAAAGAACAAAAACGAAATTGCAAAGAGAATGAAGAAGAAGAGAAAGAAAACTCTCACAAATACTTAACCTTTCTTGAAACTTACTTCTAAATTGAATGCCTCTAATACAAAGAGGTTGGGTCTATTTATACTAATCCTAGAAGCCAATTTTTACATGTACATAATCTGAATACAAGCTATAAGAATCTGAAATTTGTCAAAAATGGAAGCTTGATGCATGGTTGGTGGGTTGGTGCATGGTAGGTGGGTTGGTGTATGGTTGGTGGCTTTTAGTCAACAACTCTTATCCGACTTCTGGCTTCAAATTCATCACCTAGACGGTGTATTTTGGCTTGGATGTCTTCATCAAAGTTGTAGCCAGTTGTCTCCTTGAAAATCTCCAATTTGAATCATGTCATTTGGACTTTTAGAACTCCAGAAATGCCAAAAACACTTCACCTACCTCAAGTTAGGTTGGAAGAACGTGTTTCCAAATTCAGACCAACTTGTAGCTTCTGAAGCATGCCTAAAACGACATCTATTGACAAAATGGTCTTCATTGAAGTTGGAGATATGGGTCTTATCTTTCAAGTGACCAAGTTTCAGCCCAAGAGAAGGCCTATAACCCACTATATAGTCCAATATGTGCATACTGCCCAGATGGTTCCGTGACAGCAAACCCACTCTGCATTGCAGGGAAATTTTGGACCCTTAGCATTCCGATCCAGCTCTTGAGTTCTTCATGAAACTTGTAGAGCATTGTCTTAGCTTTCCAAAGACACCAAGATCACCTCAATTGGATCACCGAGTCCCAAGTTATGACCTAACCAAGGAAGAAAGGTCAAAATGCATCAAAATCCGAAAATTATTCAATATTTGCATTAAAGCCCAATGAAGCCCAACAATATTAAACTCATCTAAAGTACTAATATTGGGCACAATAAACATCTAATAATGCCTAATACAAAGCTAACATAAGTGTCTCAAATTGATTGATCAGTAGCTGCTAGTGAAAATTGTATTTGTAAGCTCTTACCTTCCTCTTGTCCCATGCATGATGCATCCCATCAGCTGCTTGAATAGCTCTTATGGATCTCATGGAATGAAATTGATCCAACTCCATATTTCAATAAAAGGAAAGGACGATAGTTGGAAAGTCACCCCAAAGAGAAATTTTCATATGAATTAGCTCTATCAATAATGAGAAAAAGAAATATTATTGGAAGCACAAGTTATTACCATACATAAAAAAATTACATGTATATTCATAGGTTCTTCCTCCTCTAAAAATTTATTATTTGTGCAATTTTGTATGGACCATTAACTAAATTAAAGTGAGCAACATTCGATGCTCAATAATATTACTGTAAAATTTTACTACCATATCAAGTCTCAAAATTGCTTTTGATCTGTGCAGATGACTGATTTTAGTTTAGATTATTCAACTTCCATACTATTTGCATATTCTATCTTGTATATGCCTGTTTGTGACGCCTTTCATACAGCTTAGCTATCCCTTCTTGGTTACTTATACAATTGCTAATTGAACAGATCAAAATTGACCCTTAGCAGTATGTGTAATTGGACCAAAGTCATAATGAGTGGACAATGAAGACCTAACACTGCAGTCCAATATCCTTTCTAATCCTGGTATGCTGTAGGTGCTCCCTTTTTTTAAAATAAATAAAATACTACAAAAAAATTAGATTTTTTGTTATATTTGCTTGATAATAATTAGAAGATAGTATTTCACATTCCAACTATCATAGCATCTCTACTCTGCTTGTCTAGAATTAAGCATTATTTATAGGTATTGTAGTATATTATACACTTTTGTTGCCATTTGACAGTTTAAGGACAAAAAGCAGTGTTTTAATCTTGAATTGAATTGGCTCCTCTTCTCAAACTCGAGTAAGTATAACTATCTATCAAATGTGTCTGATTTAGTTTTGCTCCATCATGCAAGGATTGTCCTTGAACAAAGTCCTTTTATATTGTTTTAACAGGCTTCAGCACAAAACCATTTGTTTCTCACAATTGTCAGTATCTGGGGCCTACGACAAGTTTCAGATTTTTGTAGACTTAGTCTGTGCAAATGGTCATTTGTAAAATTTGTTTATCATTCTCTTTAATAATGCAAGTTTTGAAGAGTAGTGGTGAAAGTTGTGGTGATACACTCGTATCACGTGCAAAATTACTGAAGCAAAAACATCCACCAATTGTAAAGCATACAGAAGTTTTAGCATTTATGTTTCATGTGCAAGCTATGATGCATGGATATGGGTACGGGTATCGGATACGACACGGGGATACGTCATTTCTTAAAAAATTAGGATACAGATACGGCAGGATTCGACATAAGATATATATCAAAGATGGAGAAAATAGTTGAGTCATTCTATGATTAAGGGAGAAAAGTGGAGAAAATACTTTTTATTTTCAGCATTAGTCACTACAAACACAATAGAATACTATAATTTATCAAATTCTTATGATATCCCACCTATATTGGCACAAAAATTCAAAAATAAAAAATAAAAAATATAGGAAATAGGCTTTGACAGTGTATTGAGTATCCAGTATCGAATACTGGTATCCGATACGGGTGCGTATCCGACACGGGTACGGCATATGTTTTGAAGTATCGGTGCTTCCTAGTGTGCAAGTGTCAGCAAAATCTAGTCAAAATTATGTTGGTCTGTTTTTCTCTATATTGTGTTGGTGAATTTTTCTCTGAATTGTATTGATGTATTTTTACTTCTCCCACTTCTCTTGCTTCCAACCCCATTTCTAGGATTGTATAAAAAACAATAACTCCTATTAATGATGCAAATAAAGAGAATGGATGCAATGGAAAAATCAATGTGTTGGAAAAAAATGACCATTGGAAATACAAGTTATTGGGTTTTAGAAGCCTATATTTTAATTTTTAAGAATACCCTTTGCGAAAACTCAATGTGCATTTTACCTCAATACTTGAAAGACATTGCAAATATTACACTAAACAAATAAAAGTTAATGGGTAGTACTGAACATTGTATTGATAAACTCATCTACAGAAGCAAGAGCATCCTCCAATCCTGAAGCATGCAAATGTTTCTCCATATGTAAATGCTAGCAGATGCTAGTGACAATTGCATTGATCTATTTTAACTTGCCTTTTTGCTTCCCAGCTTACTCTTGAATATAAAGGGAAAGAATGATTGTCGAAAAATCAATGTAGAGGAAACAAAATGACTTGGCTTAATGTATTAGAGAAAATTGTATGTTGACTGTGTAGACTTTTATGGAGTCAAATGATAAGCTGAATTTATGTGTTATTTTAGTTAAAATCTGAGTTTGTGTATGACTTTAGTTAAATGCAGAGTTTGTGTGTAGTTTTGGGTAAAACCAACTTTAGTTGGTCAATAGCAATGATTTTCTGTTTTGGTGAGAACTCTAGTATTTATACTGCAGCAGAAATTAATGAAAGTGTTAAAACCTTTGTTTCATAGTACTCTCTCTTCTTCCTTGTTCTGTTTCACTTTTCAGCATTCTTATATTTTGTTTAACATGGTATCAAGAGCTGAATGATCTTAGAGGGATTGTGAGTAAGAGAGTGAGTAAAACAACTAGCAAGGAAAACCATAAACACCTAGCCACAGAAAAACTAAAAACACAAAAAAACACTCAGCATGGCATTTAGCAATACCTCCTTGCCTTCACCTCTTGTATTTGCAGGAGAAAACTTTCATATTTGGGTTACAAAACTAAGAACTTATCTAAGAGCCCAAAGTCTTTGGGAGGTGGTGGATATTGGCAGCAATCCAACCCCTTTGTCAAACAACCCAACAGGAGCTCAAATAAGGAATTATAATGAGGAAGTGGCCAAAGAAGGTAGAACTCTTGCCATCATAGATGCAGGTCTGCATGATGATGTATTCATTAGAATCATGGGCTGTGAGACTGCTAAAGAAGCTTGGGACAAATTCAAGGAGGAGTTCCAAGGAAGTGAAAGAACAAGGAGGATGCAAGTTCTAAATTTGAGAAGAGAATTTGAAGTCATAAAGATGAAAGAAGCTGAAATCAGAATTTGAAGTCTAAATTTTAGATAGGCTTACAAAGGTAGTGGCTCAAATCAGAATGGTAGGAGAAGAGCTGATTGACCAACGTGTGGTTGAGAAAGTCTTGGTGTGTCTTTAGGAGAGGTTTGAGTTAAAAATCTCTTTTCTTGAAGAAAATAAAGACTTTTCTTAAATATCACTTTCGGAGATTGTGAATGCATTGCAAGCTACTGAACATAGAAGATCTTTGAGGATAGAAGAAAAGGTTGAAGGTGCTTTTTGGGCTAATAACAAAGGAAGATGGCAGCAAGGAGAAGGCAGCAAAGTTCAGGAAAAAAGAAAAAAGCTTCTACCTTGCCCATCTTTGTAAGAAGAGAAACCATACTGAAAATTCCTACTGGTTTAGGCCAAATGTGAATTGTAGGACCTGTAATCAGTTTGGTCATGTTGAAAAAGTTTGCAAAACCAAGTGGAACCATCAAGGTCAACAAGCACAAGTTGTAGAGAATCAAGAAGAAAGAAAAGAACACATATTGCTGAGAATCAACAAGAAGAAAAACATTTATTTGTTGCAACATGCAAGACAACAAAGACATCAAAAGAGTGGCTTATTGACAGTGGTTGTACTCACCACATGACTTTCAATGAGAGTATGTTCAAAAAGTTAGATAGAACATATACTACAAAGGTCAGAATTAGAAATGGAGATTACATTGAAGTCAAAGGAAAAGGAGTTATGTCTGTGAATACTCCATCAGGTATCAAAACAATTTCAGATGTGTTATTTATGCTTGATATTAACCAAAATCTTTGAAGTGTTGGTCAGTTGTTAGAAAAGAATTATGCAGTGTTTTTCAAATATAAATCTTGCATAATATATGATCCTGCTGGGAGTGAGTTATTCACAGTAAGAATGAGGGATAAATGCTTCACTTTACATTGGGATCAAGTTACATCTTCTGCACATTCAAAATCTGTGAGCAGAAATGTGAAATTCACTAAAGAAGAATCTTGTTTTTTGGAGAAACTTGAAGAAGAACCAACAAAAATTGTAACAGCTGAGCCCAAAATATTTCAAGCCCTTGAATCTACAGGCCACAAAGCTATAAAGTCAACAAGTTGGAGTAATCCAATGAAGGAGGAGTTTAAAATCATCAAGAAAAACCAGACTTGGATGATGACAAACAAACCAAGTGACAAACAAGTGATTTGAAAAAATTTGGTTTTAAGATCCAAGTTAAAGTTTGATGGTTCAGTCAACAATTCAAAGAGTAGACTTGAAAATCAAGGCATGGAGTCAAGAAGAAAACTCTCAAGGAGGAGTGTTGACTGTTGAGACTTTTCTTGGAGTCAAATGATTAGCTGAGTTTTTGTGTTATTTTAGTTAAAATATGAGTTTGTGTATGACTTTGGTTAAATGCAGAGTTTGTATGTAGTCTTGGGTAAAACCAACTTTAGTTGGTCAATAGGAATGATTTTATGTTTTGGTGAGAACTCTTGTATTTATACTGCAGTAGAAATTAATGAAAGTGTTAAAACCTTTGTTGCATAATTTTGTCTCTTCTTCCTTGTTCTGCTTCACTTTTCAGCATTCTTATATTTTGTTTAACAATGTATTAATGGAAGTACAATTTACTTTAAGATTCCCCAAAGAAGAAACTCGGCAGAAGTTAAGTCTAAGAAGTCATATCTATGAAGTGCCAATCTCTGTATTGTATATAACTACGTAGAAAGTGGTGATGATCTTGTAGCCATAGAAAGAGGTTAGGATCAATGGGAAATCAATATGCCCTTCCTCGTACAAATACAGTACTGAGAAGAGTTTCAGGCACATTGCCCCAACTTATTCAGGGTAGGAATAGGTAGTGAGATTGAAATAACGAAGTGAAACACAAGAAGGGGGGTTGAATTGTATTTCTTAACCTTTTTGGAAAACTTTTCGATAATTAACAGTTCGAACAAGATAGTGGTTGAACCTTTAATAAGCAATGGACGAATAAAAAACTTCTCAGTCCCGTTGGACGCAGAGAAGGCTTTTGTAAGACTTCTTTTGGACGCAGTTGAAAAGTTTTAATTTAAAACTTAAAAGCTTTGTTAAGAAAACATTGGCAATTTCCAGACGTTAGTGAATAAATAAAACACAAGTAGAGGGCAGAGAAGCTTACACCAAATGTTTATCTTGGTTCACTCTCACAAACCGAGAGCTACGTCCAGTCCCCTCAACGAGAAGAATTTTTCACTAATCTTTACAAAGATTACAAGTATTCTTCACCTTTTTAGGTACACAAGTATTCTCAACCTCTTTAGGTTCTAAAACATAAGTATTCTTTTATACACAACCTCTTCAGGCTAACCAACTAAATTGAATACAAGAAGAAGTAAATGGTATTTGAGTTTTTGACTCACACAGGTGAGAATAGAAAGATAAATCTCAAGAATGAAACTCTATACTCGAGAATATGAGCTGTTTAATCTCTTCTCTTTCGATCACTACTTTTCTCTATGATCATTTCTTCAAAGACATTTGTATTTAAAGGTATAGAGTGCTTAGAGTAGTCTTCATAAGCTTCTTCGTTCAACGGAAATATTTATTACCGTTCTAAGCAGCATTAAATGCATAAGCTGATATCGTGTTGAACTTCTTCTGAAAAGTGACTTTGATTATTAGGGACTACTAAGAATATGATAACTGAATCCTGATTTATTTGAACGCGCAGAAAGTTCCTTATTTGCTGGTTTTTTGTAGTTGTTAGTAGTGTCAACTAAGCAGCTAAGTTGACTTCTTTTGTCGTGTACTTTATCAGAGTTCTTCTCAGCATTTAATGATGAATAGTTCTTCATATTTGAATTTGAGCTTTGGATGGATGTTTGAATCTGAGCTAGGTAAGGAAACGTTGGATGATCCAATATAATATACTAGAAAATAATTTATAGCCAATTGGACGAATACTTAGTTTCCTTTTTAGTTAAGAGACATAATGGACGCACACACAAATAACGATTTGTTAACACGGTGTTTCCTTGTTTAGAGGATTATCAATATGTCTTTAAACCAGATAAACATTATTGGATTATCATTTCAAATTATACACGAATTAAGTGAAACTTTACTGGTTCATTCTTATTTAATCATTTTGTTATCTTCAAAACTATGAGGGGTTTAAAACTTTCAACTGCTTTGGTTTTGAAACTAATTTCTCAAAAATATCTTTGGTTCCAACAATCTCCCCCTTTTTGATGATGACAAAACTATTAAATTTGATTGAACACATATCCTTTTTAGAGAAAATATAGACTCCCCCTAAAAATAAGCATGGTAAAGGAATGGACGCTGACAAGAGGTTGTCGAGACCCGTCAAATAAATAAAATTACCGGTTCACAAAATAATTTGTACTATAGAGCATGAACCGAATTGTCTCTCAAGGATCCAAAAAGAACAAAGATTTAATCATATCAAGATAATTGAAATGGGGGGTTTTGTTGTTGATTAACAATATTGATAAAAATACAAGACTTAAAGTTGAAAACAAATCTAAAGAAACAACCAATCCAAGGAAATTTATCGATCTTGAGTTTAATCCATCATTGATCACAAGGAATTCACTTAATTGCTAACCGTGTTCTTGGCCTTAGATCATATCAAGACGCCTCAACATGATCCAAGAATCCTCTACTAGATAAGCATCTAGGATTTAATTAACCAAGGTTAGATAAAGTAAGCACCATCCAAACATAGATTAACTTAAGATCGGGGATTTAACCAAGCTAAACAATCCATCAAAAAGCTTTAATAAATTGTTTATTCTATGTGATCCTCTTTGAATACATGATAATAAAGCTATTATCACATAAACATCTAAATCAAATTAAGCAATTTAATCAAGATAAAAATCAAAGAGGAAGAAGAGAAACTTGAATAACAATTAAGCAATATGAACAAGCAAAACAAGATCTCCAAATTAAACAACAAGATGGCTAATCCCTTGGATTGATTATGAGAGCCTAGCCTTCCATGGATGGGAAGGAAGAACTCAGAAATAAAATAACAAAAATGAAATTGTAAAGAGAATGGAGAAGAAGAGAAAGAAAACTCTCACAAATACTCAAACTTTCTTCAAACTTACTTAAAATTGAATCCTTCTAATACAAAGAGGTTGGCTCTATTTATACTAATCTTAGAAGCCAATTTGTACATGTATATAATCTGACTACAAGCTATAAAAATATGAAAATTGTCAAATATGGAAGCTTGATGCATGGTTGGTGGGTTGGTGCATAGTAGGTGGGTTGGTGTATGGTTGGTGGCTTTTAGTCAACAACTCTTATCCGAATTCTGGCTTCATTTTCATCACCTAGACTGTACATTTTGACTTGGAAGTCTTCATGAAAGTTGTAGCCAGTTGTCTCCTTGAAATTGTACAATTTGAATCATACCATTTGGACGTTTAGAACTCCAGATATGCCAAAAACACTGAACCTACCTCATGTTAGGTTGGCAGAACGTGTTTCCAAATTTAAACCAACTTGTAGCTACATTATCATGCCTAAAAAGACATCTATTGACTAAATGATCTTCAGTGAAGTTGGAGATATGGGTCTTATCTATCCAATGGCCAAGTTTCAGCCCAGGAGGAGGCCTAGAACTCACTATGTAGTCCAATATGTGCACACTACCCAGATTTTCCTAACAGTAAACCTACTCTGCATTGCAGGGAGACACTAAGAGCACCTCAATTGGATCACCGAGTCCCAAGTTATGGCCTAACCAAGGAAGAAAGGTCAAAATGCATCAAAATCCGAAAATTATCCAATATTTACATTAAAACCCAATGAAGCCCAACAACATTAAACTCATCTAAAGTACTAATATTGGGCACAATAAACATCTAATAATGCCTAATACAAAGCTAACATAAGTGTCTCAAATTGATTGATCAAATTCCCCCACACTTAAGCTTTTGCACTCCTAGGAAAAACACATAAGAACAAAACTAAAGAAAAACAAGAAACATCACATTATTAAACTAAAAGCATAAAAACTGATTATACCTAATCTAATCCATTTTCGTAGGAAAACACGATGGCACTTAGCATGTGCCACAAGCCTTTAAACCCCTAGGTGTCCCTAATGGACGAGTTATAGTCTCGTGAGGGTTTACCAGGATGATACCCACAAACATATAATACTTTATTCAATCAATTCAACTAATTTTTAAATACAAGAGAATTATGAGTAACCACAATTTCAAGAATTCCAAACATTCATGAAGTGATATGCCTTTACATTCTGAATTAACATGCAAGGTGAATTCAAATAGAATCATGGATTAAGCATGATAGATCTCACAAGATACACTCTCAATCTCTCAAGTGTTTAGGTTTGTGTTTACACTCAAATCAACTCATGAAAAATTGCACTACCGTAAGCTTGCTTATCTTCTACTTCTCCACTACTCAAAACACATGCACACACAAATCAAGAGGACTTTATTCAAGGTTGTAATGGGGCCAAGGTAAGGGAAGGGAACAATATGGATATACACAAGTTAAAACCAAAGAGAATAAAAGAGCAAGGGGGAGGAACTCAAGTAACAACCATAGAAGTTACCCCAAACCATAAAATGCATATTCTCTTAACACATTCCTTCATTTTTCTATTCTTTTCTTTTACAACCTTTTGGCTTTATTCTTTTTTTCTTTTCTTTTTCCACTTTCTTTTTCTTGTTTTTTTTTTGTTTTTTTAAATCAAAATTAGCCTCTTTTTCATTTTCTTTCTTTTGCACCAAACATTTTGCATAAGCACCCCCCACACTTTAACCATGGCTTGTCCTCAAGCAAAAAGAGTTCCTCCAATAAGAAAACCAATGCTCCCCTATTCGTTAAGGTGAGGTAAAACATGATTTTTTTTTACTCAAGGCTTGTAATGATCTAAGAACAAAGAATGGGCAATTAGGCTCAAAGGGGGTTAACAATGGGATAAATGGAAGGTAGGCTATTTGGCTAAAGTAGCTAATTCAAGAAAAATGCCTCAATCAAGTTCATGCATGCATATGAAAATGTAGCCTCAAAAAGAATCAAAGCAAGTTCTAGAGTGACAAAATCCATGAGTGAAACTCACACAAGAAAGGAAGAAAATGACATAGATGCAACATCCATTCATCAATAGGTTCAAAATCTCACAAGGTATGGATGCATCTACCAAACTTAATCCATTAATCCAAAATCCAACACCAAGCATGTGAAATTCAAGGGGAAAGACAATTCATTCATTTATGTTAGGAAACTTAAACTTCAATTAATGCAAACTCATGACTTTCATAATTCTTAAAACACGATTGGAAGGGACTAAACACACGAAAATCACACCTTTTTTTTTTCAAAACAAAAATTTAAATAGAAAACTAAAACAACAAATAAAGCAGAAAACAGAAATGAAATACAGCAAACAGAATCAAAACAGAGACAACAAACAGAAAAAATGATAGTAACAGAAAAGAGTAAACAGTAACAATAAAATAAAAACATAAATAAGATTGAAAACAAAAGAGCAAAACAAAGAAAAAGAAAAAGAAAACAATTAGAAAAATGAAATAAAAGTGTGGAAAGAAAACCCCCTATGGATAGCAGAAGCAACAAAATCCCGGCGACCACACTATAGCCAGTGTAATGGATCACCACATCCAGAATCAGAGGGTTCAGTCTCCTTGAGGGATGCTTTATTGGCTTAACTCCATCTTCAAGTAAAATCCTACGCATGCATATGGAAGGGCTAACGCTAGGAATGTCTGCAAGTATGATGGTTCTTTGATTCTCCTTAAAAATCTGTAGCAACCTCTCCTCCTCATCAGTAAGGAAGTTTTTAGCCACAATGAACTCCAATTTTGGTGGCTGCACTACTTTTGTAGATTGAATTGCTGCATTATCTGTTGAAAAAGATTCATCATGTCTCAAAAAGGCAGCAATCTCAGCACATGCATTACACAACATATCACCATCACAACCAGTACAACAAACGTAATCATCAAAATCAAGAAACTAGCAAATTTAGCACACAAATCATCAATTGGTTTTTTCTCATCAATGATCTCATGTTTTGCAGAAACTAATTTCTGCATCTGTTGCTTGCTCAACTGACTCAATGAGGATGTAAGTTGACCAACTTGGGTCTCCAAGTTCTGTACTATAGCTTCTCGTCTCACTGGAATTGGATGTTGTTATGAGCCAATTGTTTCACCAAATCCCCGGCAACGGCGCCAAATTTGACAAGAGGTTGTCGAGACCTCGTCAAATAATAAAAATTACCGGTTCACAAAATAATTTGTAGTATAGAGCATGAACCGAATCGTCTCTCAAGGATCCAAAAAGAATAAAGATTTAATCATATCAAGATAATTAGAAATGAGGGTTTTGTTGTTGATTAACAATATTGATAAAAATAGAAGACTTAAAGTTGAAAACAAATCTAAAGAAACAATCAATCCAAGGAAATTTACCGATCTTGAGTTTAATCCATCATTGATCACAAGGAATTCACTTAATTGCTAACCGTGTTCTTGGCCTTAGATCATATCAAGACGCCTCAACATGATCCAAGAATCCTCTACTAGATAAGCATCTAGGATTTAATTAACCAAGGTTAGATAAAGTAAGCACCATCCAAACATAGATTAACTTAAGATCGGGGATTTAACCAAGCTAAACAATCCATCAAAAAGCTTTAATAAATTGTTTATTCTATGTGATCCTCTTTGAATACATGATAATAAAGCTATTATCACATAAACATCTAAATCAAATTAAGCAATTTAATCAAGATAAAAATCAAAGAGGAAGAAGAGAAACTTGAATAACAATTAAGCAATATGAACAAGCAAAACAAGATCTCCAAATTAAACAACAAGATGGCTAATCCCTTGGATTGATTATGAGAGCCTAGCCTTCCATGGATGGGAAGGAAGAACTCAGAAATAAAATAACAAAAACGAAATTGTAAAGAGAATGAAGAAGAAGAGAAAGAAAACTCTCACAAATACTCAAATTTCTTCAAACTTACTTAAAATTGAATCCTTCTAATACAAAAAGGTTGGCTCTATTTATACTAATCTTAGAAGCCAATTTGTACATGTACATAATCTGAATACAAGCTATAAAAATATGAAAATTGTCAAATATGGAAGCTTGATGCATGGTTGGTGGGTTGGTGCATGGTAGGTGGGTTGGTGTATGGTTGGTGGTTTTTAGTCAACAACTCTTATCCGACTTCTGGCTTCATTTTCATCACCTAGACTGTACATTTTGACTTGGAGGTCTTCATGAAAGTTGTAGCCAGTTGTCTCCTTGAAATTTTTCAATTTGAATCATGCCATTTGGACGTTTAGAACTCCAGATATGCTAAAAACACTGAACCTACCTCATGTTAGGTTGGCAGAACGTGTTTCCAAATTCAAACCAACTTGTAGCTACATTATCATGCCTAAAACGACATCTATTGACTAAATGGTCTTCAGTGAAGTTGGAGATATGGGCCTTATCTTTCCAATGGCCAAGTTTCAGCCCAGGAGGAGGCCTAGAACTCACTATGTAGTCCAATATGTGCACACTGCCCAGATTTTCCTGACAGCAAACCTTCTCTGCATTGTAGGGATGTTTTGGACCCTTAGAAGTCCGATCTAGCTCTTGAGTTCTTCATGAAACTTGTAGAGCATTGTCTTAGCTTTCCAAAGACACCAAGATCACCTCAATTGGATCACCGAGTCCCAAGTTATGGCCTAACAAAGGAAGAAAGGTCAAAATGCATCAAAATCCGAAAATTATCCAATATTTACATTAAAACCCAATGAAGCCCAACAACATTAAACTCATCTAAAGTACTAATATTGGGCACAATAAACATCTAATAATGCCTAATACAAAGCTAACATAAGTGTCTCAAATTGATTGATCAGACGCAGAGTCTATTGGACGTAATGCAAATAAACAAAAACAGAGTTAAGTGAATTGCAAGTGCGAGTATCATTATTACAAAATGTCTAAGTTTGATAACGTAATTTACCCTAATATATCACCTTTAAAGGATGGGAAAATGCTAATTATTAGAACAGAGCATGCACATCCCCAACAATACAAAATAAGTTAACAGAGTAACTGCAATTTCAAATATCTCAGTTATTTTCAGTAAAGGAAAGTATTAGAGCAACAAGTATCAAAGCAATAATATAAGAAAGGTTTATAGCAACATATATCAGAGCAATAAAATTATTGAAATAACAGAGTAGCACAAGGATTTCCTCATTTTATTGAATCAGGGCTATAGAGCAAAATAACATAATCAATTTGAACAATTTAACCAATCAAAATCCCATTTCTCCCCCTTTTTCATCAGACAAAAAGGGAAGAGTATCATCATTGTCAGAAAAGAGAAAAAAAATTGAAAAGAGAAAATTGAAAAGAAATTTTTGGCTAAGAAGATGGAAGAAGGATTTGATGAGGTCTTCAACGCGTTTATACATAGACTCCATCTGTGAGTTAACATAGGCCTGAAATTCTGGGGGCACTTGAGGTTGTTGATCAACAGGAGGAAGGCTTTCAGTAGAGGTCTCCAAATCAGTTCCTATAGCTGTAATTGTCAAATCAGTTGAGGTTGCAGGAGGAGCAACAACAATTGGGGTAATATCATATACAACTTGTGCTGGTTCTTCTGCTTCCATAGCCATTTCAACTGTTTTGTCTTCTTCCTTAGACATCGGTAAGTCAAATTTCCAAGGGATTGGGTCTCTTCTATATCCGAACATTTGATCCCAAGGATATTGTCTACCTAAATTGTCAGGAGGAGACCCTGAGACATAACTTTGAGAGGGGAAGATTGAGGGCATAGGCTTCTTCAAAGGTAGTCCAAGGATGTCATCCACCATATAGAGTGGACAAAAGCATTAGATGCTTTGGCCTGGCACAGTAACTGTTTCTCCCTTTTCCTCATCACTAAGTCCAGAGGACGAGACTTGTTGTTCACAATCCCAAATGTGCTTTTCTCATAAGGTCTTGGCTTCATTTTCCTCTACTTCTCCATTTTCTAAAACTCGCCATAAGAATTCCAAGTCTACCATAGGTGGTTGTAGAATCCCAAAGAAGGGTTTGAAGTGAAAAGGTTTAGGCAAAGTAGTTTGGCACTTGTACTTCTTGAGATCCTTATTTTTATTTAGATCCACCATTGGCAATCTTGGACAAATTCTATCAGGCTGAATCTTGATGGAGGTTGTAGGAGTGATAAGAAGAGATGGGAGAACAAAATGTAGATTCTTGAGCAATAAGCTCCCTTTGATGACATTGACAAAGATTGTGTCATATGGGTTTGCAAAGAGATCCATTTCTTCCAAAGTCACTGGTCTGAACGTGAGTTGGCCTAGGAAGATATGAACCTTTGTTGTCATGCCATCACAGCATCTAGATCTTATTGCAGTAAGAGAGAGTGAAGAGTTTTTTGATTCCTAGTGGGGAATGATATGGGGGGTTACTGCCACAGTGAAGATTCTCAACTTAGGTGAGGTTGAGGTGAAATTCTGTCTGGGTGAAGGTGAGGGAGGTTTGAATGGTATGATTTGTGTTTGTGGAAAGGGTTCAGTGTTTGTTAGAGAGGGAGGTATTTGAGAGTTTGGTGAGGGAAATTGAGGTTGTGATTGAGAAGAAATTAAGGGTAGTGAAGGGATGGAAGTAGAGATGGTTACCTTGGGAATGAACGCAAGGTTGTCAACGGTTTTCTTTTTGACAGGCAACTTCGTCCGAGTTCCCTTGGAAATCATTACTTTAACACAACCTTCATCCTTTTTGCAATGGGTTGGTCATCATCAGAATCATCGTCCATTACTAATCTTCTTTTTGGAGGAGCCTGAGTGGACGGTAACTTATGCTTTTAACTCCCAGTTCTTGCAGTAGGCTTCATTGGACTCTCATCCTTTGAAGCTTTGGTAGTGTCCTTTTGATCAAGGAAGTCTTGGACGCTTTGTAGCTTTATCCTCATCAAATTGTTCCATCCAAAGACTTCCTGCAATTGGATCCGTCCAAAGATCCTTTTTTTCTTCTCTAAGTCTTTAGCCTCATGGGAACTGAAGACACCTTGATCCTTGAAGATCTTGGTTAAGAGGGCACCATAGGAGATGGCATAAGTAGAAGGCATGAACTGTTAAAACAGAGTCTTTGGACCTTGCCTTGTGCAATACGATGTTGTTCAGCAACTGATGAAGTACCCTTGCTTTGTCATGCATCTTTGATGGAGTTATTTTCTCAGTAGAGGATTCCTTCAGCAAGGTATCAAAAACAGCATCCATTCCCCCAAAAGCTTTTTCCCAGTTAGTGGTGATGGTGGCTCCTTCCAACCAACACTGCGTTGCATTAGATATGGTTACTTCTGAGACCATAACTTGTTTTCCCAGCACTTCTCCTTTGACCTCAGTTGCAGAAACAAAGGCCTTTTTCCAGAACATCTTCACCAGTTCTGGATGAACTTCCACTGGTTATCTGAAGTAGTTATCCCAGTCAGCACCTTGAAGAATGTCCTTGATGTCAATCCCACACTCTGCTAGAACAGAGGTCTGAAACAGATACTCCACTGATACTTCAGCTTCTTCCACATTAAGGGTCTTTCCTCCGGCCATTTCTTAGAATTTTGTAAAAGGGATTTAGGGTTTTTGAGAAGAAAGGAAATTTGTCGGAGGTTTTTCAGCAAGGAATTTTTGTAACACTTGGTAGCGTAAAAATTTGATCTTGAAGAAAAAGGAGATATTTATAGAGAACCAAAACTTGTACTGAAAGGTTTCTGAAAAGAAAAGTGAATCGTTTTATAAAGATCACAATAAATGTGTATTAAAAGTAACTGTCACGTTCGCAGTAAAAAGTAACTTATGTGACCTTTCATAAACTGACTCAGCGTGAGATATTTGAAAAGATTCAAATGAGACAAAAAAATGTTCTATAAAAGTGAATATTATATGTCCATTTACTTATCAGAAAATTCACCACATACTTTAACAAGTGCAACCTATATTGGACGCAGATTATCAATGGACTCACAAATATTAATTCTTTACAAAATGCACACTTAGATGCTTTCTAATAAAATTGAATCTATCATCCGTAAGAGGTTTTGTAAAAATATCAGCTCATTGATGATCTGTATCTACAAATTGAATATCAAACACACCTTTTTGGATATAATCTCTTATAAAGCGATGTTTAATTTAAATGTGTTTTGCCCTTGAATGTAAAATAGGATTTTTTGATAAGTTAATTGCTGCAATATTATCACAGAGTAAAGGGATCTTACTTTCAAAGATGTTGTAATCTTTCAATTGATGTTTGATCCAAGGAAGTTGAGAGCAGCAACTAGATGCTGATATATATTCAGCTTCAGCCGTTGAAAAAGCAATTATGCATTGTCTTTTGCTGGACCATGATACTAGATTTCCTCAAATAAAGTGACATCCTCCAATGATACTTTTTCTTTCAATTTTATCTCCAGCATAGTCAGCTTCACAAAAACCAATTAATATGTACTCATGAGATTTCTTAAATAGCAAACCCAGATTAGTAGTTCCTTTCAAGTATCTGAATATTATTTTAACAGCAATTAGATGTGACTCTCTAGGATCAGATTGAAAACGTGCATAGAGACACACACTAAACATTATATCTGGTCTGGATGCAGTAAGATATAAGAGTGATCCAATCATACCTCTGTATACCTTTTGGTCCACCTTTTGATCTTTATCGTCCAATTTTAGTGTGGACGATGGATGCATTGGTGTGCTCATAGTTTTGCAGTCGTCCATTTTGAACTTCTTCAGGAGTTCATTTGTGTATTTAGTTTGATGAATGTAGATTCCGTCCAATGTTTGCTTTACTTGCAAATTTAGGAAGAATTTTCGTTCTCCCATTAAGCTCATTTCGAACTCCTTCTGCATTAGTTTGGAAAAATCATTGCAAAGAGAGTTTTTGTCTCTACGAAAAAGTTTAGTGTCAACTTTTCCTCTAGAAAATCCATTTTTCATTAGAAAAGTGCTTAATCTTTCATACCATGCTCGAGGAGCTTGTTTTAGTCCATACATAGCATTTTTCAGTTTGAAAACATGCTCTGGGTGGTTTTGATCCTCGAAGCCAGGTGGTTGTTTAACATAAACTTTTTCATTGATTATACCATTTAGAAAAAACACTCTTTACATCCATTTGATAAAGCCTCATGCTATGATGAGCAGCAAATGAAAGTAAGATGCGTATGACTTCAAATCTAGCTATAGGAGCAAAGGTTTCAGTGAAATCAATACCTTCTTGTTGTGAGTAACCTTGGGCAACTAACCTTGCCTTGTTTCTCATAACCTTACCATCTTTGTCTAATTTGTTTATGAATACCCATTTTGTGCCGATGATGTTCTTTTCTTTGGGCTTTTGAACCTGCGTCCAAACGTCGTTTCTTCCGAATTGATTTAGCTCTTCTTGCATGGCTAAGATCCATCCTTCGTCCAAGAGAGCTTCTTCAATTTTCTTTAGTTCCATTTATGAGATGAATGCCACATCTGAGTGTTCTCTGAAGGTAGATCTTGTACGCACTTTATCATCTGGTTTACCAATGATTTGGTCTTCTAGATAATAAGTTTTGAAATGCCAATTTCTTTGAACATTATCTCTTGTTATGCTTTCTTCTCTTCTTTCATTGTCCAAAGCTTCTTTGCTTATTGAAGATGTTCCTTCTCCTTTGTTATTTAGGTTTAACTCTACAAGAGACTCATCTAGCTCTGATAAATTTTTATCAGACTTTTTGTCATTAAATTTAATATGGATAGATTCTTCAACAGTCAAGGAGCGAGAGTTATACACTCTATATGCCTTTGAAGTTTCAGAGTATCCTAAGAAAATACCATAGTCGACTTTAGCATCAAACTTTCCTAAAGAATCATTGGTATTTAAAATAACGCATTGACATCCAAAAGAATGAAAATAAGAAATGTTGGGTTTTCGTGCCTTCCACAATTCATAAGGAGTCTTATTCAATAAGGGTCTAATATATACTCTGTTTTGAATATAACATTCAGTGTTAGCAGCTTCAGCTCAAAAGTGTTTGGAGGTTGAGTTGTCATTGAGCATTGTTCTAGCCATCTCTTGAAGAGATTTGTTTTTCCTCTCTATCACACCATTTTGCAGTGGTGTTCTTGGGGCAGAGAAGTTGTGAAGAATACCACTTTCTTCACAAAACAGTTGAAAGCTCTCATTCTCAAATTCTCCTCCATGATCACTTCTGACTGAGTTGACACACATGCCTTTTTCATTTTGAACTCTTTTACAGAATATAGAAAAGACTTTAAAAGACTCATCCTTGTGAGCTAGGAACATAACCCATGTCCATCTAGTATAGTCATCCACTATGACTAGTCCATATTTCTTCCCATTTAATGAGGCAGTTCTTATTGGGCCAAATAGATCCAGATGTAACAATGCTAGTGGTCTAGAGGTAGAAACAACATTTTTGGACTCAAAAGTGTTTTTGATTTGTTTCCCCTTTTGACATGCTTCACATAGAACATCTAATTTGTACACAAGCTTTGGTAGTCCTCTCACGAGGTTATGCTTATTTAGCTTTGAGATTAACCTCAAGCTTGCATGACCAAGCTTCTTGTGCCATATCCATTGTTATCCTTTTATGGATACTAGACATGATACATTCTAATCTGAAAGATCTTCCAAGTCAATCTTATAAAGATTGTTTTGCCATTTTGCAGTGAAGAGTATGGATCCGTCAGAGTTTTTGACTATACATTTTCCTTGGTTAAGCAAAACATTAGATCCACTATCACATAATTGACTTATGCTAAGCAGATTATGTTTCAACCCTTCAACTAGAAGTACATTATCCATAGAAGGAAAATGATGCTTACCAATCTTACCTATTCCAACTATTTTACCCTTCTGGTTTCCACCAAAAGTGACAAAACCAGCTGATTTATCTTTTGGCTTAAGTTATTTGATGGTTATTGATCACCTTGATCTCTTCTTCAAGCCTATGGTTTTAGTTTCTTGATAAACTCATTTTCATCTTTAAGAATCAAGAACACCTATTTCTAAAGTTGGTTGTTTTGGTTGGGTGTTTTGAAGGAAGTTGAAGAGAAGGTTCTTTTGGTTGTAAATCCCATATTGAAATCAAGTTTGGAGCATTTCAAGGTGAGTGTGGGTTAATTTGTGATATTGTATGGTGTTGATAGGATGTAAGTTTAAGATGTATGATTAAGCTTGAAACTAGGGTTTTCACATGTGCTTGATGATGGTTGTGTATTTGTTACTTGTTTTCAAAGATTTGGGTGTATGAAAGTGAATGATATGGTTGGTTTATTTTGGTGGATTGGGGGACATGATCTCAAAGGTGAAAGTTTGGTTTTGGTTTGTGGTTGGGCGTGGCACTATTGTTGCCCAGATTTCAAACCACGGCAGTGGCATCAAACACGCACCGGCCGTGGTTGGCTCTGGAAAATATGGTTTTCGTGGTGTCGGACACCGGACCACGGCCGTGGTGTCCACCACGGTTTGGCCATGGTTGTCTCTCGTTTTCATTTCGTGAATTTATGGTCTCACCACACCCAGGCCGTGGTTGGCTCTGCTTTTGCTTCTTTTAGTGCATTTGTTTATCAATTCAATACCCTATGATATGTTGTGAATAATGATGACTTAGTGCAATGTTGGGAGGTGTAACTAAGTGAATGTATTTGGAAAGAATTGAACATAATGCTTGTGTGATTGTAAGTATTGGATTGTTGCAAATGTTATGTTATTGTGATATTGTGATTTGAGCATGATATGAAAGCATTGCATTGCATAGTGAGATGGCCTAACCGGAAGGGGTTAGTGTACAAAATGCGAGTGGTTACCTAACCAGAAAGGGTTAGATGAAAGAATAAGCGTGGCATAAATAAGTGCATTGCATAGTGAGACGGCCTAACCAGAAGGGGTTAGTGTACAATATGTGAGAGGTTACCTAGCCGAACGGGGTTAGATGAAAAATGTGTGACATAAAACATTGTATATGCATAGCGAGAGGGCCTAACCGGAAGGGGTTAGTACACAACAAGATGAGTGGTTCGTCTAACCGGAAGGGGTTAGATGGAAAGAAAAGGTGTGAACATCATATGCACTCATAAACTCATTGCATATATTGGATTGAAATTACTAGGTATATTGAATCACGTTATATTCTTGCAATTCTATTTACATGCATACGTTATATACAAGTTACATTCACATTCACTAGGAAGTTGTTCTCACCCCCTCTTTCTCAGATTAGCAGGAAAACCCCAGACCTTCTACGGGTTAAGTACGGAGGATTATGTTGTTTATTGCTGACAACAATAAAATGTATTATGATACTTTTATTTTGGTGGAGTTGAACTCCATTATGTATTTATAACCTTTTGTGTAATGTATAGTACTCTGATATAGATATGACAGGAAAACTGATGAACTACTGTTGATGTTCTCATTTCTGTTAATATTTAAGTGTGCTCAGTCAGGATAGTGTTTGATATACACTTGTATAATTTACGTACTCTGATATTATTTTGAATGAGATCAGAGATCTCCAGTATACACACATATATATATATATGATGGATGGTTTGATATGATTGTGTTGGAAGCCGCTGTTTAATTTTATGTCATTTGAGAACGTACGAGAAATAAAGAAAGTGTTGCCAAATTTTCAATATAAAGAAAAAAAAATATTCCACATAAGACTTATGAGTTGGTAAATGGTGTAGTAAATAATAGGTCTTACATTGGGCAGAAAGCAGAGAGAGAAATAAAGAAAAGGAGAACACATAAAAAAGAAGAGGAAAAGGCTAGCAAAAGAGGCTTGTTTTCCTTATTTGATCTTCTGAATAAAAGGTAAAATCCTTCGATATTTTGATACTTCTTTCCATATGTCTATTGATCTGTGTATGATTTGAATGCTAGAAACTCTTGTGTGTTTGACAAGAGGTTGTCGGGACCCGTCAAATAAATAAAATTACCGGTTCACAAACTAATTTGTAGTATAGGGCATGAACCGAATCGTCTCTCAAGGATCCAAAAACAAAGATTCAATTAGATCAAGATAATTAGAAATGGGGGTTTTGTTGTTGATTAACAAGATTGACAAAAGTACGAGACTTAAAGTTGTAAACAAATCTAAAGAAGCAACCAATCCAAGGAAATTTACCGATCTTGAGTTAAATCTATCATTGATCACAAGGAATTTACTTAATTGCTAACCATGTTCTTAGCCTTCGATCACATCAAGACGCCTCAACATGATCTAAGAATCCTCTACTAGATAAGCATATAGGATTTAATTAACCAAGGTTAGATAAAGTAAGCATCATCCAAACATAGATTAACTTAAGATCCAGAATTTAACCAAGCTAAACAATCCATCAAAAAGCTTTAATAAATTGTTTATTCTTTGTGATCCTCTTTGAATACATGATAATAAAGCTATTATCATATAAAGATCTAAATCAAATTAAGCAATTCAATATAGATCAAAATCGAAAAAGGATGAAAAGCAACTTGAATAACAATTAAGCAATAGAAACAAGATAAACAAGATCTCCAAATTAAATATCAAGATGGTTAATCCCTTGGATTGATTATAAGAGCCTAGCCTTCCATGGATGGGAAGGAAGAACTCAGAAATAAAAGAACAAAAACAAAATTCTAAAGGGAATGGAGAAGAAGAGAAAGAAAACTCTCACAAATACTCAAACTTTCTTCAAACAAATACTCAAACTTACTTCACATTGAATGATTATAAAACAAAGAGATTGGTTCTATTTATACTAATCCTAGAAGCCAATTTATAATTGAAAATAATATGAATGCAAGCTGTAAAAATATGAAAATTGTCAAATATGGTAGCTTGATGCATGGTTGGTGGGTTGGTGCATGGTTGGTGGGTTGGTGTATGGTTGGTGGCTTCTAGTCAGCAACTCTACTCCGACTTCCAGCCTGATTTTCATGCCCTAATCGATGTATTTTGGCTTGGAGGTCTTCATGACAGTTGTAGACAATTGTTTCATTGAACTTTTGGTGTTCGTTTCATGCCATTTGGATTTTTACAACTCCAGATATTCCAAAAACACTGTACCTACCTCAAGTCAGGTTGGCAGAACATGTTTCCAAATTCAAACCAACTTGTAGCTTCATAATCATGCCTAAAATGACATCTATTAACTAAATGGTCTTTAGTGAAGTTGGAGATATGAGTCTTATCTTTCCAATGATCGAATTTCAGCTCAAAAAGAGGCCTATAACCCACGATATGGTACAATATGTGCACACTGCTCAGATTCTAGTGACAGCAAACCCACTCTAAATTGCAGGGCTATTTTGGACCCTTAGAAGTCTGATCCAACTCTTGAGTTCTTCATACAACTTGTAGAACATTGGCTTAGCTTTCCAATGATACTAAGATCACCTTAAATGGATCACCGAGTCACAAGTTATGGCCTAACGAAGGAGGAAAGGTTACAATGCATCAAAATCCAAGAATTATTTACAATTTGCATTAAAGTCTAATGAGGCCCAACAACATTAAACTTAGCTAAAATACTAATATTGAGCACAATAAACATCTAATAAAGCCTAGTACAAAGCTAACATAAGTGTCTCAAATTGATTGATCAAATTCCCGCACACTTAAGCTTTTGCACTTCTGGGCAAGAGACATAAAAACAAAACTAAAGAAAAACAAGAAACATCATAATATTTAACTAAAAGCATAAAAATTGATTATACGTAATCTAATCCACTTTTGTAGGGAAAACATGATGGCACTTAGCATGTGCCACAAGCCTTTAAACCCCTAGGTGTCCCTAGTGGATAAGTTATAGTCTTGTGAGGGTTTACCAGGATAATACCCATAAACATGTAATACTTTATTTAATCAATTCAACTAATTTTTAAATACAAGTATTGTATCAAATATAAACCATAATTAATAAGTCAAGTATGCTTAACAAAGAATAGTTGAATCAAACCAATTGAAAATAAAGTATAGCTAATCAGAAATAAGCATGTTCAAATTGAGTAAAATTCCTCACAAGTGACACTCAAATCACACAAGGTGTTTAGGTTAACTGTTTGCGCTCAACTCAGTCAAATTATGAAAGTATTTTACCATAAGCTTGCATATACATCAATTATCCACTACTTAGATCAAATAAATTTCAAAATCAAGAGGTCTTTCAAAAAGGTTGTAATAGGGCTATAAGGTGAAGGAAGGGAATAATATGGATAATAGCAAGTTAAAACCAAAGAGAATAAAAAAGCATTGAGGAGTAACACAAGTAGAAAGCATAAAATTTTACCCAAAATCATAAAATGCTCATTCTCTTCACACATTCCTTCCTTTTTCTATTCTTTTCTTTTACAACCTTTTGGCTTTATTTTCTTTTTCTTTTTTTTTATTGTACCAAACATTTCGCATCAGCACACCAATTGCCCCACACTTAAATCATTGCAAGCAAAAGAGCTCCTCCAATAGGAAAACCAATGGTCTCCTATTCCCCAAGGTGAGGTAAAACATGGTTTTTCACTTAAGGCTTGTAATGAGCTAAGAACAAAGAATGGGTAAGTAGGCTCAGAGGGGGTTAACAATAGGATAAATGCAAGGTAGGTTTATTTGGTCAAAGCAGCTAAGTCAAGAAAAATGTCTCTGTCATTTTCATGCAACATACAGACCAATGTAATCTCAAATCGATTCAATGCAAGTTCTAGAAAATAAATTCATAATTGACATCACTCATGAAGGAAAATAAAACCAAGTGTAAGTATCAAACTTGGAAAAGCCCAAAACTCACAAAGGTATGGAACATTCACTCAATTCAACCATGCTTTCTTCCTAATATCCACAGTCATATACATGTATATTATGAAAATAATTCAACTATAAACTATTTTACATACTTTTATCATCAATTAAGCTCAGATTCAGCACATGCTTGCATCAAAATTAATTGAAAAGATAAAAAAAAAATTCTCTTTATATGCAAGAACAAAATGATTTAAGACCTACTATGAAATGCAAGTTAAGATTCGTCTCAAAAGCAAGACTACTCCTTACTCTGCCACAATACATCTAATAAGGTAGTAACAATAAAAATTAACTAATTAGTTTTTTTTTACAAAACTATGTACATGGAAATGTCAACTAGAGTGTAGAAGATTTTACCAGAAAACTACAAATCGAGCAAAAAACAACAGTAGAAATAGTAATGCAACAGAAAAATAAGATCATAACAGTAAAATATAAGCAGAACGAGAACTAAAAACAATAACAAAACAATAAAAACAAAAAGAAAACAACAACTAGAAAAGTGAAATAAAAGTGTGGAAAGGAAACTCGCTATGGATAGCAGAAGCAACAAAATCCTAGCAGCCACACCATAGCTAGTGTAATGGGTCACCACATTAAGAATCAGATGGTTTAGTCTCCTTTGGGGATGCTTTATTGGCTTAACTCCATCTTCAAGTAAAATCCTATACATGCATATGTAAGGGCTAATACTAGGAATGTCTGCAAGTATGATGGCTCTTTGATTCTACTTTAAAATCTGCAGCAACCTCTCCTCCTCATCAGTAAGGAGGTTCTTAGCCACAATGAACTCCAATTTTGGTGGCTTCACTACTTCTGCAGATTGAATTGCTGCATAATCTGCTGAAAAAATTCATCATGTCTAAAAAAGACAGCAACCTCAGCACTTGCATTGCACAATATATCACCATCACAACCAGTACAACAATCAAAATTAGTAAAGCTAGCAAATTTAGCACATAAATCATCAATTGGTTTTTTCACATCAATGATCTCATGCTCTACGAAATCATATTTCTGCATCTATTGCTTGCTCAACTGACTCAATGAAGATGTAAGTTGACCAACTTGGGTCTCCAAGTTCTGTACTATAGCTTCTGTTCTCTGCTGGAATTGGATGTTGTTCTGAGCCAATTGTTTCACCAAATCCTCTAATGTAGGCTCAAATTCCATGCTTATTGAGGCTTGCTGCTGCTGCATAGGCTGCTGGTATAGGCTGATTGGTTCAACATAAGGTTCGAACCAGGGATGATCTCCCCAATCATGGTTATATGTGGTAGAACAAGGATCATATGTTGGCTGTCGGTGTTGTGCTTCACCAGGAAATATACCTACTGCAGAAACAGAATAGTCTTGAAACACAAAACCATCATCTTGCAATGTGGGACATGCATATGTGGGATGAAAGGAACTACAACATATACTACAAAATCATGCAAGTTCTTGCACATGTAACTGATGCTGATCCACTGCCAGCTGCCTCACCAGATAAGCCAACTCATCAAGTCTATGCTCCAACAGATTAGTGACCAAACACAAAAACACAAACAAATGTAAAACAATAGACAAAACAATTACAGAAAACATATCTAGAGATTTTTTTTAAAAAAAATACAAAACCACCACAGGATGAAATCTACACAAAAATGATATCCAACAGAATAACAAAAAATATTAAAAAAATTAGAAAAGTGGTCTAAACGATGGAATTTGGCTAAAATAGGGGTGACCTCACTATAAATAATGAGCCTTTCTCAAAATAACGTTTTCCATTAGCCTACCAAAACTCAGCTTGATCAGAGATACTTTACCGAAACAAAATCTTGACAGGATGCCGTTTACCTAATTTCAGCCGAATTCCACTTGGAAAAGCTTCAAAAACAAAACAAACAAAATTGTTAGAGTTAGATGGGGTATTGAAATGATCAAATAGTTGCCTTGGATCCCCGGCAATGACGCCAAATTTGACAAGAGGTTGTCGAGAACCGTCAAATAAATAAAATTACCGGTTCACAAACTAATTTATAGTATAGGGCATGAACCGAATCGTCTCTCAAGGATCCAAAAACAAAGATTCAATTAGATCAAGATAATTAGAAAGGGGGGTTTTGTTGTTGATTAACAAGATTGAAAAATGTATGAGACTTAAAGTTGTAAACAAATCTAAAGAAGCAACCAATCCAAGGAAATTTACCGATCTTGAGTTTAATCTATCATTGATCACAAGGAATTTACTTAATTACTAACCATGTTCTTGGCCTTAGATCACATCAAGACGCCTCAACATGATCTAAGAATCCTCTACTAGATAAGCATCTAGGATTTAATTAACCAAGGTTAGATAAAGTAAGCACCATCCAAACATAGATTAACTTAAGATCCAGAATTTAACCAAGCTAAACAATCCATCAAAAAACTTTAATAAATTGTTTATTCTTTGTGATCCTCTTTGAATATATGATAATAAAGCTATTATCATATAAACATCAAAATCAAATTAAGCAATTCAATCTAGATCAAAATCGAAAGAGGAAGAAAAGAAACTTGAATAACAATTAAGCAATATAAACAAGCGAAACAAGATCTCGAAATTAAACATCAAGATGGTTAATCCCTTGGATTGATTATAAGAGCCTAGCCTTCCATGGATGGGAAGGAAGAACTAAGAAATAAAAGAACAAAAATGAAATTCTAAAGAGAATGGAGAAGAAGAGAAAGAAAATTCTCACAAATACTCAAACTTTCTTCAAACAAATACTCAAACTTACTTCAAATTGAATGATTATAATACAAAGAGATTGACTCTATTTATACTAATCTTATAAGCCAATTTGCAATTGAAAATAATATGAATGCAAGCTATAAAAATATGAAAATTGTCAAATATGGTAGCTTCATGCATGGTAGGTGGGTTGGTGCATGGTTGGTGGGTTGGTGGCTTCTAGTTAGCAACTCTACTCTGACTTCCAGCTTGATTTTCATGCCCTAAACGATGTATTTTGGCTTAGAGGTTTGATGACAGTTGTAGACAATTGTCTCCTTGAACTTTTGGCGTTAGTTTTATGCCTTTTGGACTTTTACAACTCCAGATATTCCAAAAACACTGCACCTACCTCAAATCAGGTTGGCATAACATGTTTCCAAATTCAAATCAACTTGTAGCTTCATAATCATGCCTAAAACAACATCTATTGACTAAATGGTCTTCAGTGAAGTTGGAGATATGGGTTTTATCTTTCCAATGATCGAGTTTCAGCTCAAAAGGAGGCCTATAGCCCACGATATGGTCCAATATGTGCACACTGCTTAGATTCCAGTGATAGCAAACCCACTCTGAATTACAGGGCTATTTTGGACCCTTAGAAGTCCGATCCAGCTCTTGAGTTCTCATGAAACTTGTAGAACCTTGTCTTAGCTTTCCGAAGACACCAAGATCACCTCAAATGGATCATTGAGTCCCAAGTTATGGCCTAATCAAGGAGGAAAGGTCAAAATGCATCAAAATCCAAGAATTATTCACAATTTGCATTAAAACCCAATGAGGCCCAACAACATTAAACTTAGCTAAAATACTAATATTAGGCACATTAAACATCTAATAAAGCCTAGTACAAAGCTAGCATAAGTGTCTCAAATTGATTGATCAATGTTCTTGTTTAGATTTATTTGTTGAATTCTAAGAACCACACCACTAACACCATTGTGCTTGCAATCTAACACCCATCAAGTACAGCACACAAGCCCTACCACGAAGATCTCCGCATGAATCCATGTATAGCAGCTCACGTTAACCACCCAACATATCCTGCACTTATTTTTTGACTTTTATTTCATCATTTCACAATAAATGGGTTTTCAAATTGATATATCAATTTATGCCATTTGTGGTGAGAGTGAACAAGATTGCACGAGACTTTTTGTAGCACATCAATGAAAAAGTAGTTAAACTGGGAATATAAATGCTCGGAATAAATAAGACAAAAGAAATCATGATAAACAAATAAAAATGAAAAAAATACTATGATTAATTAATTCTGTTGGTGCTTATTCTTGCCTGATAAATTTTTTAGTAGTTTGGAATTTCATTTTATTGTTTCTCTTTATTTTACCTAACTTTTTATTTAACATCCCTCATTATTTCTTGAGCTCTTTGTTTAATGGTTACCTTGCTTATGGCATGAGCTATCTTCTGTCACGTTATAGCTATAATAGGTGAGTTACTTGTTTGAAAAATCAATTGCATTTGCATTGTATGAAATCTTTAATAAATAGTTTCTATGAGTTGTCTATTACCACCTTCTGTCATTATTGGTTTTGGGTCCAATACTTAAAATATAAGTTTCAGAATACTCATTTCATAATAACTTAGGTCCAATGGGTTTGATTAGAAAAATAATAATTTAAGTTAGAATAAAAAGATAAAATTAAATGAAATCATTAAAATAGTTCAATAACAATAACGTTTAGTGGTATTGAGGAGTTAAGTACTCACTTGACCCAGTTTGAGGTTGTTCTGTGACCCAGTGCCATGACTAATCCTATTTAAGACTAAAATTCAAAAAAAATAATTTAATTCACACGACGAGCTTAAGAAGTTAAGTACTCACATGTCCCAGTTTGGAGTTGCTTTATGGCCCAGTGTCATGACCAATCATGTTTAAGACTTAAAATAAAATTTAAAAATAAAATAAATTTAATTCACTTACGTTGTGTTTGGATGATGAATTTTAAAATTCTAGGGAATTTGAAATGCAAGGAATTTAATTGCTTCAATTGAATTTCCTTCATTTGTACAAAATTTTGTTTGGATAATCAAAGCAATTAAATTTCATTCATTTACAAAATTCCCCGTTTGGATAATTAAATTTGGTAAAAGTATTTTTATTATAAAAATAGAATAAAAATTATAATTGCATAAAAATAAAAGCCCTCATATATATATATATATATATGTATACAACAAGCCTTCTGGAAAGAAAAATTCTTAGCCAGTCTTCCTAAGTCCTTAGGTGACAAGGTTAGGGATAAAATCCGAGGTCAAATTCCTTATGAGTAGTTAAGTTATGGACAATTAATTGCTTATATCCAAAAGGTAGTGATCAATCAATTTGAGACACTTATGTTAGCTTTGTATTAGGCATTATTAGATGTTTATTGTGCCCAATATTAGTACTTTAGATGAGTTTAATGTTGTTGGGCTTCATTGGGCTTTAATGCAAATATTGAATAATTTTCGGATTTTGATGCATTTTGACCTTTCTTCCTTGGTTAGGTCATAACTTGGGACTCGGTGATCCAATTGAGGTGATCTTGGTGTCTTTGGAAAGCTAAGGCAATGCTCTACAAGTTTCATGAAGAACTTAAGAGCTGGATCGGAATGCTAAGGGTCCAAAATATCCCTGTAATGCAGAGTGGGTTTGCTGTCACGGAACCATCTGGGCAGTATGCACATATTGGACTATATAGTGGGTTATAGGCCTCCTCTTGGGCTGAAACTTGGTCACTTGAAAGATAAGACCCATATCTCCAACTTCAATGAAGACCATTTTGTCAATAGATGTCGTTTTAGGCATGCTTCTGAAGCTACAAGTTGGTCTGAATTTGGAAACACGTTCTTCCAACCTAACTTGAGTTAGGTGAAGTGTTTTTGGCATTTCTGGAGTTCTAAAAGTCCAAATGACATGATTCAAATTGGAGATTTTCAAGGAGACAACTGGCTACAACTTTGATGAAGACATCCAAGCCAAAATGCACCGTATAGGTGATGAATTGTAAGCCAGAAGTCGGATAAGAGTTGTTGACTAAAAGCCACCAACCATACACCAACCCACCTACCATGCACCAACCCACCAACCATGCATCAAGCTTCCATTTTTGACAATTTTCAAATTCTTATAGCTTGTATTCAGATTATGTACATGTACAAATTGGCTTCTAGGATTAGTATAAATAGACCCAACCTCTTTGTATTAGAGGCATTCAATTTGGAAGTAAGTTTCAAGAAAGTTTAAGTACTTGTGAGAGTTTTCTTTCTCTTCTTCTCCATTCTCTTTGCAATTTCGTTTTTGTTCTTTAAATTCTGAGTTCTTCCTTCCCATCCATGGAAGGCTAGGCTCTCATAATCAATCCAAGGGATTAGCCATCTTGTTGTTTAATTTGGAGATCTTGTTTTGCTTGTTCATATTGCTTAATTGTTATTCAAGTTTCTCTTCTTCCTCTTTTGATTTTTATCTAGATTAAATTGCTTAATTTGATTTAGATGTTGATATGGTAATAGCTTTATTATCATGTATTCAAAGAGGATCATAAAGATTAAACAATATATTAAAGCTTTTTGATAGATTGTTTAGCTTGGTTAAATTCTAGATCTTAAGTTAATCTATGTTGGATGGTGCTTACTTTATCTAACCTTGGTTAATCAAATCCTAGATGCTTATCTTGTAAAGAATTCTTGGATCATGTTAGGGCTTCTTGATGTGATCTAAGGCCAATAACATGGTTAGCAATTAAGTGAATTCCTTGTGATCAATGATGAGTTAAACTCAAGATCGGTAAATTTCCTTGGATTGGTTGTTTCTTTAGATTTGTTTACAACTTTGATCTCCTACTTATATTAATCTTGTTAATCAACAACAAAACCCCCATTTTCTAATTATCTTGATCTAATTAAATCTTTGTTTTTGGATCCTTGAGAGACGATTCGGTTCATTCTCTATACTACAAATTAGTTTGTGAACCGGTTATTTTATTTGATAGGTCTCGACAACCTCTTGTCAAATTTGGCGCCGTTGCCGGGGATCCAAGGCAACTGTTTGATCATTTCAAGATCCCATCTAACTCTAACAAATGTGTTTGTTTTGTTTTTGAAGCTTTTTCAAGTGGGATTCGGCTGAAATTGGATAAAGGGCTTTGTGTCAAGAATTTTGGTTCGGGCATCTCTGATTGATCTGAATTTTGGTACACAAATGGAAAATATTATTCTGAGAAATGCTCACTATTTATAGTGAGGTCACCCTTATTTTTGCCAAATTCCATCGTTTAGACCACTTTTTCAATTTTTTAATATTTTTTATTATTTTGTTGGATAGCATTTGTGTGTAGATTTTATCCTGTGGTGGTTCCATAATTTTTAAAATTCATTTATTACTGTTTTTTATTTTTGTTTAATTTTTTGGAGTATTTGTTTTAGGAATTTTTAGTGTTTTAGTTGTTATTGCTTTTCTAATACCTTCTTATGAACTGCATGCTGTATGACTAGATCTGATCCTGGTACCTTGCATTCATTTTATCCTGAAATTGATAGAACATTTCATACACTTCATAGAATTCATAGGACTGGTAGTAGCATTCATAGAGCTAATAGAATTACTTCTGGAATTGGACTTGAACTTGACATTGCACCTAATCTTGTTGACTCTTTTAATCCTGTTGAGTCTCAATTTACATTAGTACTTCAAAGGTTCGATACTAAGTCTCGTTGATTTTACTATGGCCGACTATAACAATAGGACCCTTAAGGAATTGGTCGCACTGATGTGAATTATCAACCTTTGTGCATTCAATATCCTGAACTTAATGTTGATTTTGAGTTGAAATCTGGATTGATACACTTGCTGCCCAAGTTTCATGGTCTTGCAGGTGAAGATCCACATAAGCATTTGAAGGAGTTCCATGTTGTCTGCTCCACCATGAAACCTCATGGAATAGCTGAAGATCACATCAAGCTAAGGGCCTTTCCTTTCTCTTTGGATGGTCTTTGCTAAGGATTGGTTGTATTACTTACAACCTGCTGCCATCACTTCTTGGAATGACATGAAAAGATTATTTCTGGAGAAGTTCTTTCCTACATCAAGAACTGCTGCAATAAGGAAAGATATTTGTGGCATAAGGCAAATCAGTGGTGAGACTCTCCATGAGTATTGGGAGAGATTCAAGAAATTGTGCTCAAGCTGCCCACACCATCAAATTAGTGATCAACTGTTGATCCAATACTTCTATGAAGGATTGATGCCAATGGAAAGGAGTATGATTGATGTTGCAAGTGGTGGAGCATTGGTAGATAAAACCCCAGCTGCTGCCAGAAACTTAATTGCAAACATGGCAGCAAATTCTCAGCAATTTGGTACTCGAATGGGTGCTGCAACCAGAGTAGTCAATGAAGTTAATACCTCTTCGCATGCTGATCAACAAAGGGTGGAACATAGATTGGATGAGCTCACTTCTTTGGTTAGACAAATGGCTATAGGACAACACGAACCACGTGTGCAAACCCCTGCAAGAGTTTGTAGCATATGTTCTAGTTCCTCTCATCCTACAGATTCGTGCCCCACATTGCAAGATGATTCTGAGTTTCAAGACCAATCTGCGTGGTCGCATGGTATATTTCCGGGAAGCCACAATTCCATCAAGAAGAACAACAGTAAATATGATCCATTCTCCAACACTTACAACCCTGTCCGGAGGGACCATCCCAACTGAGATATGGGAATGCATCAAATCAGCAGCCCACCAAACCAAGATAGACCACCATTCCAAAGAAGCAAGCAAGGACAAATCAGCTTCGACCACATGCTGGACCAAGTAGACCACCATTCCAAAGAAGAAGGTCCTGTAGCCACAAAATCGAGCCCTCATTGGAGGATTTGGTGAAACAGCTTGGCCACCAATAACATCCGATTTCAACAGAACTGAAACCACCATTCGTAACTTGGAGACTCAAATTGGTCAACTTGCCACATCAATTCATGAATTAAAGTCACGGGGTTCTCGGCCAATTACCCTCTCAAACCACTCCAAACCCTAGAGGCAATGTTAGTGCTATAGCTTTACGCAGCTGGTAAGCAAATCAATGGACCAAAGGCAGAGATACTTCCAGATTCTACCCTTGGCCCAGAGAAACAATATTCTACAGCAACTTCAAGTTCTACAGCTAATTCAGATGCTGTAGCAGATTCAGCAGCAAATGATCCTACAATAGCCAAGCAGAAAACCGGATCAAATTAGCAGTTGACAGAAAATTCAGTACAGCAGAAAAGTGAATATCCAAAAAAGTCAGCTTCCAACATTCCTCTTCCTTTTCCCAACCGAATGATACAGCCGAGGCATATGGTTGAGACTGACTTGGATAAGGAAATTATAGAGACTTTTCAGAAGGTTGAGGTGAATATACCTCTCTTGGAGGCAATTAAACAAATCCCCAAGTATGCCAAGTTTTTGAAAGAGATGTGCACCCATAAGAGGAAGCTAAAGGGGACTGAAAAAGTGAGTATGGGGAGGAATGTCTCTGCTTTGATTCAGCCCAACCTACCTCCCAAATGCAAAGACCCAGGAACTTTTACCATCCCTTGCACCATAGGGCACCAACAGTTCACTCATGCCTTGCTAGACTTGGGAGCCTCCATCAATGTAATGCCAAAGTCAGTTTACACTTCCTTGCATATGGGAGAGCTAAAGCCCACCGGCATTGTCATTCAGTTAGCAAACCGGAGCACTGCACAACCTGCAGGAGTGTTGGAGGAGGACGTTCTGGTTCGGGTACTGATGTGGTTCGTATCGCAAGTGTACGATTTCGTCAAGTAGTAAAAATATCGATCCACAGGGACTTGGATTATGATTAACAATTACCCTTAATTGTGATTAACTAGGTGAAACCAATATTATAAAATTGTGGTGATAGGACAAGTACATAAAAACTAAAATCTGGAAATAAATAAGAATCTCAATGGAATGAATGCAGAAAAACAGTGTAGAGAAATCTGATTTTTAAGGAATCTAGGATATGGGTTCACCACGATGGTAATTAACAAGTTTGTAATCTTATCACCTCTTCTCAACTAAGTTATACTTGAAGACGAATCATCCTAAAGAATTATTGTTTCCTTTCAGAATACAATAACGTATTCAATCTAACTCAACTTCTATTTTCATGATAATCAAGTTAGAAAGAATCCATTAAGAGCAGATGATTCATAGAAAGCCTCAAGAGTTATAATCTACTTTCGTGATTTAAAAGCTCAAGTTCAGTTAATGGAGTTCAATTATCAAGAGTCACCTTTCAGTTTTTCCCTTAATAACTAAGATCATGCAAACAATGTGGCCAGCATTTTCACAAACACTTGGTGTGCCAAAAACTGAATCAAGATAAACTTAGCATTGAAGAGATAACAATTTCATACATCAAGCATTGTCAATACACCATCGGGTTACTACCAATTCCTAGAACAAAAGAACTACTCAAACATGTTTATCAAAATTCAATCCATAAGAATGAAGAACAACATTCAGAAAATGAAATAGAAAAGTAAGAAGAGAGGAGAAGAAAAACTCTGCAGAAATCTTGTGGCTGCTCTTGTGAAGTTCCTCCAAGACCAAGCTCCTCCCTCAACCCTAATGACTTGCCTTTTATACACTACCCACTCTCCCCTCTCTACCCTAATTGTTTTCAGGCAAGAAGGAAAGGAAATGGGTTGCCTCCAGGGCTTTTTCGCACTTATCGATGTAGCAGTCGCCAACCACGGCGTGGTGGCCACCACTACCGGCCGTGGTTGATTCTCGACTTAGAAATTTCGTGCAGCGATGGCCAACCACGGCCGTGGTGGCCACCACGGCCTGGCCGTGGTTGGCTCTGCCATCAAGCATCCTTAGGGAATTTGCCAAAGTTTCCAACATCAAACTTGTAGCCTTGTGTCTTAGCTTTCCATAGCAACTTGAATCACCTCAAAAGGACCTCTGTAGCTCAAGTTATGCTCAAATTACTCCTCAGGGGTCCAACTGATTTTGAGATCTCAGTATCTCTTCAGGGTAGTTCTGTTTTGGCTCCTCCAAGCTTCAATGTTGCACCATTCCTGCAATTGAACATAAACACACCGCATTTATCTGAACTAAAACTAAAACGGAGGATTAAGTGAATAAATGTACTAAAAAGATAATGAAATGTATGCAAACTAAACTCAAAATGACATGAAGAATCACACATATCAAACTACCCCAAGCTTAAGGTTTTGCTTGTCCTCAAGCAATTACTAAAGCCAAATAAAGATCAGAATTTTCAAAATATGGCTGTGAATTAGGAACCCAAAGAACAACAGATCCAAGAATAGGCATAACATTTCAATGAACATAGAGATGATCAATGTAAAGTTCGATTAGAGGCTTAGGTTCCCTAATTTCATACTTCTCATCAATTGGGGTCACTCACCTAACCACTCTCAAAGTGTCTAAGGGTGAAGAAATATCACTCAAGATCCTCTTAAGAAAAAGCACTTCCATAAGCTTGATAAGAAACCAAATTTCCACACTTTAAATTGCATGCATGCAAGAATCAAAAGGTCTTTGTATGGGTTTTAACTTGGCCAAGGGAATATTGTTAGGTAGGATAAAGAAATGAGGGTATGCACAAAGTGTTGGCAAAATTTTCAATGAAATAAGAGAACCCAATAGAACCAATTTGGAGAATGATTATATCACAAAAGTACATTGCTAAGCTTCTTGCTTAGCCATTTCTTTACTTCTTTTTCTTTTTCTATCCCCAAAATCTTTTTTTTTCTATTTCTTTTCTTTCCTTTTTGATTTCTCTTTTCGATTTTTTTTAAGAGAATATCTCAACACATAATTCCCTTTTAACTTTCAAACCAAATATTTGCACCATTTAGTTTCTAAAGGGTAACCAATAATATGTCATCATAGGTACCAAGAAATTTGCAATAGGCTCAAAATGGGCAACTAATGGGTAGTGATATATCAATATACTCAGAAGGCCTGGAAAGATACCTGAAATGCCTTAATCACTTTCAAGCATGCAAACAAAAACTTCGCCTCAAAATGGTTTCAAATCAAGTTCTAGAGCATAGAATCCAAGGGGAACCAACTTCACTCAAACAAAGAGGAGGGGTTAATATAAAGCACATACCCCTTTTTGGCACAAATCTCACTTTTAGAAGCAAAATCAATGAGAAACACAAAAACAGAGAACCTTATGCTAATCATCAACTATCGAAAAGATCAACTCTTGTAATTAGCCTATCACATTGATAACAAATTTAGGTTCCAAATTCATTATGTCTTTCATATTGGCATAAAGTTCAACAAGAGGATGCAAACTTATCAAGGGGCAACAAGATGGTGTGATTATGCAATAGAATGCAATATGAAAACATGAAAAAAAAATTAAGAAAAAAAAGTAAATACCCCACCCCAAGCTTAAAACTTACATTGTCCTCAATGTAAAAATCTAAAACAAGAGAAGGGATGAAAGAGAAGGACTCACTGCGGGTCTTCAATCCATGGCCATGGAATTTTCCATGGGTTGGCAGTGGAATTTTCTGACTTCACTTGCCTCCAAAATTTAGGCTTGTGCCTCCGAAAGCTCAAATCTCTGAGAGTGGAAAGAAGGGGTTTGAGTTCTACCCTTGGAGCTCTTTCTTCTTTCCAATTCTTGTGTTTGGGTTTAGACTCGAGCTTTTCGATTTTGGCCTTTTGGGGTGGAAGTTCCAAGATGACTTCCAACAAATGGGCATATTCACGCTTCCCCTCCACATTCCAATGAATCGCCACCAACCATGCATCGCTCCAAAGGATCTTCAAAATGGATGTTGGTGAATTCTTCCTTCACTACTCGGTGTAATAGATCAATCCTGCAACAAGAGTCTTCAAAAGAAGGTTGTTTAATAGATTTAGCAAGATCAAACTCAACTTTATCATCACCAACAGTTAAAGACAATTTTCCATTTTTAACATCAATTATAGCACCAGCAGTGGCTAAGAAAGGCCTACCAAGAATAATGGGGATTTGGGAATCCTCCTCCATTTCAAGCACAACGAAATCAGCAGGTATGAAAAACTTACCCACCCTAATAGGAACGTCCTCCAAGATACCCACGGGGTATTTGACAGAACGATCTGCCAATTGAAGGGAGATAGTTGTGGGTTTTAGTTCACCCACCTCCAACTTTTTACACACAGAAAGGGGCATAAGACTAACACTAGCCCCCAAATCACACAAAGCTTTGTCAAAATTAGTATTCCCAATCAAGCAGGGAATAGAGAAACTACCTGGATCTTTGAGCTTTGGAGGTAATTTATTCTGGATTAAAGCACTGCACTCCTCAGTCAAAGCCACAGTTTCATATTCTTCCAATTTTCTTTTATTGGACAAAATGTCCTTAAGAAACTTTGCATAAGTAGGCATTTGTTTCAATGCCTCGGTGAATGGTACATTGATGTACAATTTCTTAAGAACCTCTAGAAACTTCCCGAATTGCTTATCAAGCTTGGCTTTGGCCAATCTTTGAGGGAAGGGTACCGGGGGTTGGTAAGGTTTTGGGGGAACATATTTAGACACTTTCTCAGTTGTATCATCTTCATCTAAGTTTTGTGTCTTAGTTGTCTCTTTTTTCTCATCCCCCCCATCTATGTCACTTTCGCCCTTTGCCTTAGAATTCTCTAATTGCCTACCACTTCTTAAACTCACAAATTTCTTGCAATGTTCATTAGGATTTATTTCAAGCTGTCCTGGAAATTTACCTTGTGGTCTATGTGAAGAACTAGCTTGTTGGGCAATCTGGGTTTCCAACATCCTACTATGAGTAGCCAAATTATCAACCTTAGATGACAACTCTCTAATGGCCTCGGCGACCACTTGACCATGTTGCCTGAACTCCTCATTTTGCTTAGATTGACTCTCAACAAAATTCTCAAGAAGAGACTCAAGTTTAGATTTTTGTACCTGTTGGAATCCAAAAGAGGGTTTAGCACTACCTTGACCAACTTGGCTTTGACTATTCTGGTAGGAGAAGTTAGGATGTGACCTCCAATCGGGGTTGTAAGTTTGAGAATATGGATCATTTCTCCCCTTTTGGTTGAAGTCATGAAAATTATGGCATGATTCCATTTGCTCCATCGGTGTACCTTGTGAGGAACCAAGTCCAACTTGGCATTCAGCACTCATATGTCCCTGTGCTCCACAAATCTCACAAAAATTGTTAGAAGTAACTATGGCATTGGCATTAGCTTTTTCAAGTTTGTCAAAACGTTTATTCAAAGAATCAAATTTTGACATAATCAAATCAACACCGTCTACCTCAAACTTACCTCCCGAGAGTTTTCTCGGGTTGTTACCTCTTTCATTTGCCCATTGGTGATGGTTTGTGGCTACACTCTCTATGACCTTATAGGCTTCTGTTAACCTTCTGTTCATCAAAGCTCCACCAGCTGCAGAGTCTAGAGACACCTTCGAAGGATATTCAAGACCATTGTAGAAGGTGTGGACGATTAACCATTTCTCTAACCCATGATGTGGGCATGCTTCCAGCAAGGCCTTATATCTATCCCAAGCTTCTGACAATGACTCTCCATCTTTTTGAATAAAGCCTGTGATTTGGGTCCTAAGATGAGCAGTCTTGGAAGGTGGAAAGAATTTGTCCAAGAAAGCTTGCTCCAATTGGTCCCAAGTAGTGATAGTTTCAGCTGGTACATATTTTAACCAAGTTTTAGCTCTATCCCGTAGTGATAAAGGGAACAAGCGGAGACGGATAGCATCTACAGAGGCGCCTTCAATTCTGAGGGTCTCACAGAGTTCCAAGAACATATCTACGTGGTCATTCGGGTCCTCTGACGGCAATCCTCCAAACTGGTTTTGCCTTATCATAGAGAGCAAAGCGGGTGGTATGGTGAAGTGTCCAGCTTCAATGGTTGGCCGAGCAATCCCAGATCGCAAACCCCGAGCATTAGGGGCTGCATAGTCCTTCAGTGGCCTATTTTCATCACGTGCTGCCATTATGGGAATAGGTTGTTGTGGCTCTCTTGCACTTTGCAGCTGTTGTCTTCTCCTCCGATGCAAAGTCCTTTCAATTTCAGGATCTGCTTCAATGAGAGTTCCAAAACGTCGAGTACTTCGCATAAACAAGAGAAGCTACCTGCAGAGAGCAAAAGAAAAGAATAAAAGAATAACTAGAAAATCAGATTAAGAATTAGATTGATAATCAGAAAACACAAGTCCCCAAGAATCCGCGCCAAAAACTTGATGTGGTTCGTATCGCAAGTGTACGATTTCGTCAAGTAGTAAAAATATCGATCCACAGGGACTTGGATTATGATTAACAATTACCCTTAATTGTGATTAACTAGGTGAAACCAATATTATAAAATTGTGGTGATAGGACAAGTACATAAAAACTAAAATCTGGAAATAAATAAGAATCTCAATGGAATGAATGCAGAAAAACAAAGGTAGAGAAATCGATTTTTAAGGGATCTAGGATATGGGTTCACCACGATGGTAATTAACAAGTTTGTAATCTTATCACCTCTTCTCAACTAAGTTATACTTGAAGACGAATCATCCTAAAGAATTATTGTTTCCTTTCAGAATACAATAACGTATTCAATCTAACTCAACTTCTATTTTCATGATAATCAAGTTAGAAAGAATCCATTAAGAGCAGATGATTCATAGAAAGCCTCAAGAGTTATAATCTACTTTCGTGATTTAAAAGCTCAAGTTCAGTTAATGGAGTTCAATTATCAAGAGTCACCTTTCAGTTTTTCCCTTAATAACTAAGATCATGCAAACAATGTGGCCAGCATTTTCACAAACACTTGGTGTGCCAAAATCAATCAAGATAAACTTAGCATTGAAGAGATAACAATTTCATACATCAAGCATTGTCAATACACCATCGGGTTACTACCAATTCCTAGAACAAAAGAACTACTCAAACATGTTTATCAAAATACAATCCATAAGAATGAAGAACAACATTCAGAAAATGAAATAGAAAAGTAAGAAGAGAGGAGAAGAAAAACTCTGCAGAAATCTTGTGGCCGCTCTTGTGAAGTTCCTCCAAGACCAAGCTCCTCCCTCAACCCTAATGACTTGCCTTTTATACACTACCCACTCTCCCCTCTCTACCCTAATTGTTTTCAGGCAAGAAGGAAAGGAAATGGGTTGCCTCCAGGGCTTTTTTTCGCACTTACTGATGTAGCAGTCGCCAACCACGGCCAGTGGTGGCCACCACTACCGGGCCGTGGTTGATTCTCGACTTAGAAATTTCGTGCATCGATGGCCAACCACGGTAGTGGTGGCCACCACGGCCTGGCCGTGGTTGGCTCTGCCATCAAGCATCCTTAGGGAATTTGCCAAAGTGTCCAACATCAAACTTGTAGCCTTGTGTCTTAGCTTTCCATAGCAACTTGAATCACCTCAAAAGGACCTCTGTAGCTCAAGTTATGCTCAAATTACTCCTTAGGGGTCCAGCTGATTTTGAGATCTCAGTATCTCTTCAGGGTAGTTCTGTTTTGGCTCCTCCAAGCTTCAATGTTGCACCATTCCTGCAATTGAACATAAACACACCGCATTTATCTGAACTAAAACTAAAACGGAGGATTAAGTGAATAAATGTACTAAAAAGATAATGAAATGTATGCAAACTAAACTCAAAATGACATGAAGAATCACACATATCAGGTACATAATTTAATATTCCCAGCTGATTTTTATGTGTTGAATATGGAAGATGAATCTGCCTCTTCCCCACCCCCATTGATCTTAGGTAGGCCATTTTTGAAAACTGCTAAAACTAAGATTGATGTGCATGCTGGTACCCTTTCCATGGAATTTGGTGATGATATCATTCAGTTTAACATTTTTGATGCCATGAAATACCCTTTAGAGGATCATTCTGTTTTTCATTTTGATGTCATTGATTTACTGGTTGATGATATGCATGCTGATATGTTGGCAGAGTTTCCTGAAATTGTAGGATACACTGATAGCATAGCTTGTGATACTTGTTCTGCTTGCTTCGGACTTTCTGGTTGTAAACCCAATGCAATGTGTGCAGCCTGTGCTGAGATTTCTACATACTTGTCATGTGCTGTTGTTAATTCTGCTGACATTGATGATTCTGTTATTAATGGCAATGATGCTGTTATTAATGATGTTGTCATTCATCCTGCTGCTAAGTGTGATTCTTTTGATTCCATAGGATATGATGATGTTGTTTTGCAAGATTGTGCACAGCTTGCAGGTACAGGTGCAACTGCTGAGAATTTAGCAGATTTAGTTTCGGTTCCAAAACTAGTACCATCGACCCAAAGAACCACCCTCCATTGAACTTAAGCCCCTGCCCGAGCATTTGAAGTATGCATTCTTGGAGGAGGATGAGAAGCTCCCGGTGATAGTGGCCAAACACCTCCAACCTGAGCAAGAAACCAGATTATTGGAAGTTTTGAAGCAACATAAAAGGGCAATTGGTTGGACACTTGCAGATATTCATGGTATTAACCCCTCCACATGCATGCACAGGATATTACTTGAGGAGGAAACTAAACCAGTGAGACAACCCCAGAGGAGACTGAATCCTCTCATTCTAGATGTGGTGAAAAAAGAGGTGACCAAGCTATCGCAGTCGGGCATTATCTATCCCATCTCTCGACAAAGAAATGGGTAAGCCCTAAGACAAGTAGTTCCAAAGAAATCCGGGTGACTGGCCGTGGCCAACCGTAAGAATGAGCTCATTCCAACCCGAGTGCGTAATAGTTGGAGAGTTTGCATTGATTACGACGTCTCAACCAAGCCACTCGGAAGGATCATTACCCCCTTCCGCTCATTGATCGAGATCTTTGGAGCAGTTGGTGGTAAGTCCCATTCTCGCTTTTAGATGGCTACACTGGATACTTCCAAATCCACATTGCACCGGAGGATCAGGAGAAGACCACATTTACTTGTCCCTTCGGCACCTTTGCTTACAGACGGATGCCCTTCGGCCTCTGCAATGCCCCTGGTACCTTCCAGCGGTGCATGGTGAGCATATTTTCTGATTTCTTAGAGGAATGCATGGAGGTATTTATGGATGACTTCACTGTCTATGGTTCTTCTTTTGATTCATGTTTAGCTAGCCTATCTAGAGTACTGCAAAGATGCATTGAGACTAACCTTGTGCTAAATTTTGAGAAATGCCATTTTATGGTAGAACAGGGTATAGTTTTAGGCCATGTAGTATCCAGTAAGGGCATTGAGGAAGATCCTGCCAAGATTGATGTAATTACTTGTTTATCTTACCCTACATGGGTGCGGGAAGTGCGTTCTTTTCTTGGTCATGCAGGTTTCTACAGTTGCAAGGTAAGAACACCTTCCCTTGGTTTGCTGATATGGTGAATTTCTTGGTTGCTACAGTTTTTCCCTCACATTTCACTCGTGCACAAATTTATAAACTTAAGAGTGAATCAAAATATTATGTGTGGGATGATCCATATCTGTGGCGATTTTGTTGTGACCAAATTATTAGGCGATGTGTGCCTAATCAAGAGTTTCATTCTGTTCTTAGCTTTTGTCATGCATTTGCATGTGGTGGACATTTTGGGCCTCAACGTACAGCTAGGAAAGTTTTAGACTCTGGTTTATATTGGCCTACCTTGTTTCATGATGCATATTTGTTCTGTAAGTCTTGTGAACAGTGTCAGAGAACAGGGAACATTTCTCGCAGGAATGAGATGCCCCAGCAACCTCTACTGTATTGTGAAATCTTTGACGTATGGGGTATTGATTTCATGGGTTCTTTTCCTGTTTCCTTTGGTTATGTTTACATTTTGCTAGCTGTTGATTATGTATCAAAATGGGTGGAGGCTAAAGCCCCTCGGACTGATGATTCCAAAGTTGTTGTGGATTTTGTTAGATCACAGATTTTCTGTAGGTTTGGAATCCCGAGAGCTATCATCAGTGATCAAGGCACCCATTTCTCAGAATCGAGCATGGAGGGATTGATGAGGAAATATGGCGTGTTGCATAAAGTTTCTACACCTTACCATCCCCAGACTAATGGTCAAGCCGAGGTCTCCAATAGAGAGATCAAGCGCATACTTGAAAACCTAATCGGAAGGATTGGAGCATGAGGCTTGAGGATGCTCTTTGGGCTTACCGGACCGCTTACAAAACTCCAATCGGGATGTCTCCATATTGGATAGTCTATGGTAAGGCATGCCACTTGCCAGTAGAAATTGAGCATAAAGCATATTGGGCTGTGAAGCAATGCAACATGAATTTGGCCGGAGCTGGCATAGAGCGGAAGTTGCAGTTACAGGAATTGGAAGAGATCCGCCTAGATGCATATGAGAGCTCCCGACTCTACAAAGAAAAGACCAAAGCCTTCCATGATAAGTTTATTCTTCGGAAGGAGTTTTCAGTTGGGCAAAAAGTTCTCTTGTTTAATTCTCGCCTTAAGTTGATGCCTAGTAAATTAAGGTCTAGGTGGGACGGTCCGTTTGTTGTCACTAACATTTTTTCTCATGGTGCAGTGGAAATTAAGAGTGAAGCCACCAGCAAAGTGTTCAAAGTCAATGGTCATCGCCTCAAGAATTTTTATGAAGGAGCTCAAGAGAACCTCGTCGAGGAAGTTCAACTGCAGGATGCCCTCTACCATGATTGATCACTACTGTGTTGAAAAAAAAAAAGACAAAAAAAAATGAAAAAAAAAGACAAAAAAAAAAAAGCCACGATTAATGTCAATTGCCAGAGATTGAATCATTATTGGGGAGGACCCATCGCTCGTGCAAAACCTTCAATCACGCTGGCTAAGGACATTAAAAGTCGCCCTTCTTGGGAGGCAACCCAAGCTTTCTAACTCTTTCATCTTTCAACTTTGACTTATTTGCAATCACAGGAATCCAGACAGAAACTTGATGCCAAGCGAGAAAATCTATCAGAGTTTGATTTTTCTGTCTTAATTTTGTTTATTTTTCCTTGACAGATGATTTTTCACCGGTTAAATGGCGGATAACGGTACTCCGTGAAAATCTTTTTCGGTCCCTTCAGTTACCCACAAACACTGAAATCTGTACATAATTTTACTCAATTTTTTTTCTCTCTCTTTCTTCTTTCTTTCGAAATGGATAATCAGCTTTTTAATCTCCGCAAGCAATTCCCTTCCCTCCCTCAAAATGCTTTAACTAACATTTATTGTGCAAGGTTTGAGAGATTAAGGATGCTTATGCACAAAGGCATCCTCATGATATACGCTGTTGATCGAAGCAAAGGTCCGACTCAGAGGTGAATTTTCTGACCGCTCTTGTTTCATATATGCCAGGGCTAGGCAAAAGTTCATATGCAAAGAAGAGAAGAGCAAAAAGGTTACGGGTCTGCTATAAATGTGCAAGATGGACCTGTAACACAAAATGCAAATCAATTGGAATGACGTCTATAAACCGAGATGATAAAATTAACTTCATAAAGGATGGCATGAGTAAGGAGTCTTTAGATAACATTCTATTGACTCTTGAGACGCATCCTAGTGGAGATGTGCAGAGAGTACTTCTCGATTTATGGCCAATATTCCAAGATGAACATGAGCAATATAGTCTCGGGAATCTGACTCAAAAAGACCCTGTTTGCCAATTTTTAAGAAAATAGGATGGGAAGCCGACCATCGGCCCATAGAGAGCATTCAAGCCGTTACTTGACGTAAAACCAGAGGAATTTGTGAGCCACAATCACACCTCCTGTAAGTATTATTTTTTATTTTTTATTTTTCTTTTTTATCTTCTTGTTTATTAAAAAAAATCAAAAAAAAATTTTAAAAATAAAAATAAAAATTCAAAAAAAAAATTCAAAAAAAAAGAAAAAAGAAAAAAAATCAAATCAAATCAAAAGTAGCCGTATTCTTTTGAAATATGCGTTGCATATTTTCAAACTTCTTCTGACACATATAGATTAGTCTTTTATCATTGTCATATAGCTATTATCATTGTTGTGCTTATTTTCAAACTTACCTGACACACGGATCTACCCCTCCTTTATAGGTGTAATTATTACCTTTGAGTTTTGATGCCTTTAAATATTGCACTTTGCTCTCTTCAGATCATTGATAAGGTGAGAGTAAAAAAAAAAAAAAATCGAAGAGAAAAAAAAAAGGAAGTCACTTCAGTTCGTCGAATCAAGAGTGTTTGTGTCTTTTGTGGATCTAATCCTGGGAAAGATAAAGAGTTTGTAAATATTGCACACCATCTTGGTCGAGTGCTAGCTGAGAGAGAAATCCATTTAGTTTATGGAGGAGGTAGTCTTGGGTTAATGGGTTGTGTAGCAACTGCTGCACATTTAGGAGGTGGCAAAGTCCTTGGTGTCATTCCCAGTCCTTTATCTACCAGCAAGCCCATTGGAAAAACATTAGGGGATGAAGTAATGGTATTTTGCATGCACCAACGCATGAACATTATGATAGCAAATGCTGATGCCTTTATTGCCCTATCTGGTGGTTTTGAAACTTTGGAAGAACTCTTTCAAATTACATCCTGGTCACACAGAACTTTCACCAAAAACCCATAGGTATATTAAATGTTAATGGTTTTTATGACAGTTTGTTTTGTTTTCTTGATCATGTCAGTAGAAAAAGGTTCATCTCACAAGCGACACGTCAAAGTCTTGTAAGCTGCTGCAACTCTGAACAATTGCTCGATCAACTCAATGCATTTGTACCACAACGTGATCCAGAATGGCTCCCGAATTGGGAACAAGGCAAAGCAGAAGCAGAAAAAGCAAAAACTTGATTTGACTTTGTCTTTGTGAATTTTTGTTTTCTCTTATGGTTTTAGTTTTTGTAATTTTTCTTATTTCGTGCCCGATTTGCGGTTTTACGTAAGACCTTCTACACTCTACCTATCTTTATTTTGACATTGGGGACAATGTCTTTAATTAGTTGAGGGGAGGGATAGTTGACATTACCATGTACATAGTTTAGTTAAAAAAAAAAGCTAATCTTTATTGTTAATAACTATTTAGATGTAAGATGGCGAGTAAGGAGTAGTTTTGCTCTTGAGACGCATCTTAACTTGCATTTCATAATAGGTCTTAAATCATCTTTGTTCTTGTATATATATTAAAAAAAAAAAAGCACACACACACAATTTTGATCTTTTCAATTGATTTTGATACAAGCATGTCTTGAATCGAGCTTAATTGATGACAAAAGTATGCAAAACAGTTCTGATTGAATCATTTTCATGATATACATGTGTATATGATTGTGGATATTAGGAAGAAGGCATGGTTGAATTGAGTGAATGTTTCATACCTTTGTGAGTTTTGGGCTTTTCCAAGTTTGATACTTACACTTGGTTATTTTCTTTCATGAGTGATGTCAATTATGAATTTATTTTCTAGAACTTGCATTGAATCGATTTGAGATTACATTGGTCTCAGAGTGTTGCATGAAAATGACAGAGGCATTTTTTCTTGACTTAGCTGCTTTGGCCAAATAAACCTACCTTGCATTTATCTAAATATTAACTCCCTCTGAGCCTATTTGCCTATTCTTTGTTCTTAGCTCATTCCAAGCTTTGAGTGAAAAACCATGTTTTACCTTACCTTAGGGAATGGGAGAGCATTGATTTTCTTATTGGAGGAGTTCTTTTGCTTGCAATGATTTAAGTGTGGGGGAATTGGTGTGCTGATACGAAATGCTTGGTACAAAAACAAAAAAACAAAAACAAAAAAAAAGAGAAAAAAAAAAGAAAGAAAAAAAAAGAATAGAAAAAGGAAGGAATGTGTGAAGAGAATGAGCATTTTATGGTTTTGGGTAAAAAATTTATTCTTTCTACTTGAATTACTCCTCAATGCTCTTTTATTCTCTTTGGTTTTAACCTGCTATTATCTATATTGTTCCCTTCCTTCACCTTATAGGTTCCATTACAACCTTTTTGAAAGACCTCTTGATTTTTGCAATTTATTTGATCTAAGTAGTGGAGAATTGATGTATATGCAAGCCTATGGTAAAATACTTTCATAATTTGACTGAGTTGAGCGTAAACAGTTAACCTAAACACCTTGTGTGATTTGAGTGTCACTTGTGAAGAATTTTACTCAATCTGAACATGCCTATTTCTGATTAAAGCATGATCATGCTATACTTTATTCTCAATTGGTTTGATTCAACTATTCTTTGTTAAGCATACTTGACTTATTAATTATGGTTTATATTTGATACAATGCTTGTATTTAAAAATTAGTTGAATTGATTAAATAAAATATTACATGTTTGTGGGTATCATCCTAGTAAACCCTCACGAGACTATAACTCGTCCACTAGGGACACCTAGGGGTTTAAAGGCTTGTGGCACATGCTAAGTGCCATCGTGTTTTCCTACGGAAGTGGATTAGATTAGGTACAATCAGTTTTTATGTTTTTAGTTTAATAATATGATGTTTCTTGTTTTTCTTTAGTTTCGTTGTTATGTGTTTTGCCCAGGAGTGCAAAAGCTTAAGTGTGGGGGAATTTGATCAATCAATTTGAGACACTTATGTTAGCTTTGTATTAGGCATTATTAGATGTTTATTGTGCCCAATATTAGTACTTTAGATGAGTTTAATGTTGTTGGGCTTCATTGGGCTTTAATGCAAATATTGAATAATTTTTGGATTTTGATGCATTTTGACCTTTCTTCCTTGGTTAGGTCATAACTTGGGACTCGGTGATCCAATTGAGGTGATCTTGGTGTCTTTGGAAAGCTAAGACAATGCTCTACAAGTTTCATGAAGAACTTAAGAGCTGGATCGGAATGCTAAGGGTCCAAAATATCCCTGCAATGCAGAGTAGGTTTGCTATCACGGAACCATCTGGGTAGTATACACATATTGGACTATATAGTGGGTTATAGGCCTCCTCTTGGGCTGAAACTTGGTCACTTGAAAGATAAGACCCATATCTCCAACTTCAATGAAGACCATTTTGTCAATAGATGTCGTTTTAGGCATGCTTCTGAAGCTACAAGTTGGTCTGAATTTGGAAACACGTTCTTCCAACCTAACTTGAGGTAGGTGAAGTGTTTTTGGCATTTCTGGAGTTCTAAAAGTCCAAATGACATGATTCAAATTGGAGATTTTCAAGGAGACAACTGGCTACAACTTTGATGAAGACATCCAAGCCAAAATGCACCGTATAGGTGAAGAATTTGAAGCCAGAAGTCGGATAAGAGTTGTTGACTAAAAGCCACCAACCATACACCAACCCACCTACCATGCACCAACCCACCAACCATGCATCAAGCTTCCATTTTTGACAATTTTCAGATTCTTATAGCTTGTATTTAGATTATGTACATGTACAAATTGGCTTCTAGGATTAGTATAAATAGACCCAACCTCTTTGTATTAGAGGCATTCAATTTGGAAGTAAGTTTCAAGAAAGTTTAAGTACTTGTGAGAGTTTTCTTTCTCTTCTTCTCCATTCTCTTTGCAATTTCTTTTTTGTTCTTTAAATTCTGAGTTCTTCCTTCCCATCCATGGAAGGCTAGGCTCTCATAATCAATCCAAGGGATTAGCCATCTTGTTGTTTAATTTGGAGATCTTGTTTTGCTTGTTCATATTGCTTAATTGTTATTCAAGTTTCTCTTCTTCCTCTTTTGATTTTTATCTAGATTAAATTGCTTAATTTGATTTAGATGTTGATGTGGTAATAGCTTTATTATCATGTATTCAAAGAGGATCATAAAGATTAAACAATATATTAAAGCTTTTTGATAGATTGTTTAGCTTGGTTAAATTCTAGATCTTAAGTTAATCTATGTTGGATGGTGCTTACTTTATCTAACCTTGGTTAATCAAATCCTAGATGCTTATCTTGTAAAGAATTCTTGGATCATGTTAGGGCTTCTTGATGTGATCTAAGGCCAAGAACATGGTTAGCAATTAAGTGAATTCCTTGTGATCAATGATGAGTTAAACTCAAGATCGGTAAATTTCCTTGGATTGGTTGTTTCTTTAGATTTGTTTACAACTTTGAATCTCCTACTTATATTAATCTTGTTAATCAACAACAAAACCCCCCATTTTCTAATTATCTTGATCTAATTAAATCTTTGTTTTTGGATCCTTGAGAGACGATTCGTTTCATTCTCTATACTACAAATTAGTTTGTGAACCGGTTATTTTATTTGATAGGTCTCGACAACCTCTTGTCAGGTAGCCTTAAAAATCTGTCAAGATGATAAAAGCCAACATCAGCTTGCCAAAGAAAAGGCCCAAAACAAACGTGATCTAGGATCGTTTTGTGAACAATTCGGATTACCTTGTGCTGAAAGGAAACATAAGCCCAAGCCCAATCCTCAACACAAAACCCATCACAAATCCAAATACTACAAACATAGGAGAAATACACCTCCCCGTAGACTTCAACAGGAATTTAGGTCAAAACCTCCTATTGACATGAAAATTCCTACCAAACCTATCATTTGCTATACATGTGGTAAACCAAGCCATATTAGGAACTATTGTCGTTTAAAAAACAAAATAAAAACTTTAAACCTTGATCCAACAATTGAAGAACAAATTAATAATTTGTTAATCCAAACTTTTGACGAAGAATCAGAACATGAATCTTCTGATGATTTAAACCAAATTCAACATGATGATGGGACTTTCAACGAAGACTGAATCTCCAAACGAGATCAATGTCTTAACCAAAGACTATGATATTCTTTTCAAGGTAATTAACTCTCTTCCTGGCCCTCAGGAAAGACAAAATTACTTTAACAAACTTAAACAAACCATGGAAGGTACTTCATCTTCCTCCAAAACTTATATCCCAATCGAAAGGTTTAACCTTAAGGAAACTCTCAAACGTTTAGAGAAAAATATTTCTAAACCAATCACCATTCAAGACCTTCAACACGAGATTCTTAATCTCAAAATTGAGGTCAAACAACTTAAAGAAACTCAAGAAATACATCGAACTGTCTTAGCCCAGTTGCAAGACAACCTTACTTCTGAAACCGAATCTGAATAGGAAAATGAATCTCCTTCTCCTAAACCAGATTCACCTAAAACTGATAAAGACTTTCTTGGATTAATTAACAAATTAAAAATCCATAAATTCTACATAAACATCAAAATTATTGTTCATGAATTCGTCCTTGAAACTGTCGCTTTATTCGACACTGGTGCAGAGTCAAACTGCATTCTTGCGGGACTTATTCCAACAAAATATTTTGAAAAAACTTCCGAACAACTCAGTGCTGCTAACGGCTCTAAGTTAAAAATCAATTACAAACTTTCCAAGTCTATCATTGATAACCAAGGATTACAAACTGAAACACCTTTTTTTCTTGTTAAAAATCTTAGAAACGAAGTGATCTTAGGAACACCTTTCATTAGGTCACTCTTTCCCCTTAAGATTTCTAAAGTAGGAATTTCTACCCAATATTTGGGCAAAACAATAATGTTTAGATTTCTCAGACAACCTATCGTTAGTAATCTTAACATTATCCAAAATAAACAAAAACAAATTAATTTTCTTAAAGAAGAAATTTCTTTTAAGAACATTGATTCTCAACTTCTCCAAACTCCTATTCAAGCCAGAATTAAAACCCTTCTTGCCCAACTTGCCGTGTCTTTACCTTCCCAATCCTCAAACTTTTAAGATTGTTGAAACCGATGCCTCTGACATAGGTTATGGTGGCATTCTCAAACAAAGAGTCGCAAGCAAAGAAAATATTAATGCTTTTACTTCAAAACATTGGAATTCTACACAACAGAATTATTCAACTGTTAAAAAAGAAGTTTTGGCACTTGTACTTTGCATCTCCAAATTTCAATATGATTTATTAAATTAAAAATTTTTGGTTCGCATTGATTGTGCATCAGCAAAAAACATTTTGCATCAAGATGTTAAGAATTTAGCATCCAAACAAATTTTTGCCAGATGGCAAGCAATATTAAGTGTTTTTTATTTTGAAATTGAATATCTCAAAGGCACTTCAAACTCTCATCCTGACTACCTTACTTGTGAATATCTTCAGGGAAATTAATCAGATGCCGAAATCGGTGAAGTCTTCCTCCTCACGAGGGAGAGGTTCTAATAAACTAGTCCTTGCTGGGCTATCTAACCGGGTTTCTACCCGACAAACAAGGTCTTCTACCCCAACTGGGTCATCCCTCCAACAAACTGGGTCTTCTACCCAAAACACTACCAAAACAGAGTCATCTACTTAGCAACCTAAAACAGAAACCTCGTCTTCTCAGACAAAACAAACTAAAGCCGATTATGCCTTCCCAATTCAAACACTCCAAGCCTTCCAAGACCAAGGTTTAACCCACCTTCCTCTCAAATCTTGGGCGGACATAGCCTCCGAAGAAGAGTCAAAAACTCTTGCTATGACTATCCACAAACTCAAAAATAAAGAAATCAAGATTAATTCTCCCAAGAAAGAATTGATCATTCAAACTTCAAAAAACCCTCCAACTACCTACAAGGCCAAAAACATTTTTATCCCAACCATTCAAATGGAACCAAAATTTTGGGACAATAATCCCTACAAAGTTCCTCCAAAAATATTTCCTTTGGGATCCCACTTTAAACCTTCCTCCATAATCAAAACAAAGACTTTTTATGAGTTTATCCTGGTAGATACTGATTCTGCCTCCATTAAACACCATAAAGATCCTAAAGACTCAAACAATATAACCCATTCAACAATCCAAATCCTTAAGGTCCTTTCTTTCAAAGATTCAAAGGATCCAAACAGCATTGTCAAATTTTCTCAACCTTTTAACCCAATCAGATTCACTTATTGGGATTATATGCAAGCCTAGACAAATGTCTTCTGGCTCCAAAATAAAACCAACCGCCATTCTTGGCTCATCTATTTTAAAACAAACGTTAAATACAATTTCCCACAATGGTTTGTTTAATGGTGGGAATTCTTCGGACCAACCATACAAATTCTTCCCCCACAAGTGGCAGAAGGATTAAAAACTTTTCAAAAACGAATTCATCTAGTAAAAGATCCTTTTCCAGTTGAACTTCATTTTTTCAACAAACTTTCATTTGCTTGGGTATTTTCATGGCAGTATAAATACGACACTCATGAAAGCTCCCACCAAATTCCAGTCCTCCAAAAACAAGCTTTTGTTAAATGGTGGGCTGCCTTTGACACTTCCAGAGCTGACTCAGACAAAGTCTTAGCTTGGTTCCAACAAAATAAGAAATGGTTAGCCCCTGCAAATCCAGAGACTTGCCAATTTCTCAACCAAAGAGCTGCCATCACTGCCACTTTTGCCGCTTCAAACACACAGGATAGCTTGTAGAAGAATCTTGAAGATATCCTTCAACTCATCAAACAAAAGGACAAAGAAGAATCTTCGTCCTCTAGAAAAAAGAAACAAGTCCAACCTTCTTCATCATCTTCTTTTGATGGATCAACCTCCTTCTACCAGAACGAAGACAACTGCTTCGGCATCAACCTTGACGAAGACTGTTAGACTCCCACCTATGGTTACTGTAGTTAAATGAAAACTTGTACTGTTGTAATAGTTCCGGTCATATTTACCTGTATTGTTGTAATAGTACTTTTTATTTTCTATTTAAGGGACTGCCCGTGCATGTTGTAAGGCATCCTTTATTTTACCAAAACTTAGAGAGAGAGTCTAGAGAGAGGTGCTCCACAGAGATATTCTCTTGTAAGCTTCTTTCTTCTTCTCATCTCTTCACCGGTCTTGTGCGGACTACCGCCGCTCTGATTGTCTTTTAATTTACTTGTTTTAAATTTTTTGCTTCTCATGCATTAAATATGTAAGCAGTCCGTCTGCATCGTACTCTCCCTTGTGCTCCTTTCTTTTATTTATTCTCTTCCGCCTTTCCGCCCCTCTTTTTGGTATCAGAGCCTGATGAGGAAGTAATAATTTATGGCTGGATTTAAGAGAACAAGCACTCTTATGAACTCGCACGTTGCGATTTTAGCTTAATATTATGCTTGAATTGATAGTATACACCTAGATCTATGAATCTTAACTGGAAACACGGGATTCATCATGTTCACCTGATTTGTGGCGCTGTAGCAGTAAGACCTAGTGACAGGCAGTAAGACTAATTTGAAGATGCATCACAGATCAGATCAACATGAGAACAGAACGGGGTTATAGTTAAAATTCTTAGAAGATATGCATTTGACTAAGTTTTTGGCATGATATTATATCAAAATCCCAAGATCTAGTTCATATCTGTAAACATTTTCTTAAATCTATCTCTAAATCTTTATGGATCTAAATGATGGTGATGATATCTTAGGGAAAGGATTATTGAATTCTTATTTTTATGTTTTGCTCTCTTTCCTCTCGCTTTTCTCGCCGATCTTCTCAACCTTCATCTTCTTCACTAATTGAGAACCAAACTTTTAATCAAACTTCAAGTATTTTCAAAGAAGAAATTCATTCTGAAAATATCAACCAAGATATTGACAACTGGGAAATTCCCAACATTCCTGAAAAGGAATTATACAAACCAGAAGGTAAATGGTATCATAGTTCTGATTACATTATTAGAAATGTTGAGAAAAACATTCCCATCGACCCAGATGTCGGTGAAGAATTTTATCTTCTTTCTCAAACAAGTTTGACTGAACATCAAACTAAAAAATATAACTTTTTGCACATCGGATGTGTGCAAGTTGCAATCAAATCTCTGATCAGAGAAGGATTGAATGCCTCAATACTTACTTTCTTAAGAGACATAAGACATAACCAGTTTCAAGATTCCTTCTTAGGAACTGTAGAAACTAGCCTAAGTCATGGCCAAATCTACTTCAACTGTTACATATAGGGTCCATAATATACATATATACATATATATACATATATACATATATACATATATATATAGGGTCCATAATTCATATTTTATACATTATACAAGGATCGTCACTGTTTGCCATTATGTTCAACAAATGATATGAAGTTTGTTGCAAGCTTGAGAATTTATAAATGTAGATAGATTGCTAGGTGGACTTGTTTAGCATTTACACATGAAACTTTAGATTGATCAGTGCAGAGGCAGGCACACCCATTGACTTGATTAAATCAAGAGCTCCACCCCAACTAGAATAGCTTCCCAATCCAGAGTTCAGAGTAATGACAACATGGGGAGAAGGCAGGTAAGTGGCTTCCACCTGATAAACTCCCCTGACAAGATTCACTCACTCTGAATTTGCAGAATTGCAGAATTTTTAACCATTTAAAGAGAAGAGCAACAAAAGTTGAATTATCAATTTGAAAGCATATTTAAGTCAATCTAACTCATACATGTTAAGTTCAAAACACAAGTATTGTCTAGTCATAGTCTTAACCTAACATTTAAAACTATATATGAAAAGGTCAAATCTAACACCCAACCTAGTGATGCATTAAAAAAAAAGTCCAACATATCAAGCCAGTTAACTAAACTGACTATAACAAGTCATAAAGGCCAAGATGTAATCCTTCTTCTTTTCAATTGGAAGAGCTCTCACAACCACTAACTGACTTGGATTTTGTGTCAGCTAATTCACAACTTTAAGCCATTTTGGGTGATCAAGATCTGGTATCTTTTCTAACCCATTCAACACTTCTTGAACATCTTTTTCATCTGTTTTCTTTGGAGTTGCTTCCAAAAACAACTTCAAAGATTTAGCCACTTCTCTCATTGAAGCAACTGTTCCATCTTTCTCCAAGTTTTCACATTTGGGATTGTATGCTAGCAGAAGTTGAAGATTGTCCCCTTTTCTTTATACTTGAACTTGGTTCCTCTAAACCAAGAGTAGTACTAGCAGCCTCTAAGCCTGGTTCCTCTTCAGTTGCTTCTTTGCTCATAACTTCATCAACATCAAGAGCAGTCTCAACACCATTTCCAGTGGCTCTATCTTTTGCAAATAGATCTACTATGTCATCCCAATTTGGAATCACCTTAAACCGGAATCGTTTAGCATCTTCATGTGACTTGAAAATAAAAGGAAACATGTAGTAATAGCACAAAACATTACTTACAATTGTTGGAACCAAAGAACTTTTGAGAAATTAGTCTCGGAACCAAAGTTATTTAAAAGAATTAAACCCCTCAAAGTTTTGAAGATAACAAAAAGTGTAAATTAGAATGAACCAGTAAAAGACTCACGTAATTCGTGTATAAAGTGTTCTGTTAATGCTTTCCAGCTTAAAGATATGTTAGTAATTCTATAGCAATACAACATGGTATAAACAAATTGTTATTTGTGCGTGCGTGCATTTTGTCTTGTAACTAAAAAGGAAACTTAGTATTCGTCCAATATCTAAATTGTTTTTCGAATATATTATATTGAATCATCCAAATGTTTCCTTACTTAGCTCAAATTAAAGCATTCGTCCAAAGCTCAAATTCAAATATGAAGAATTGTTCATCATTAAATGCTGAGAAGAACCATGACAAAAGTACACTACAAAAGAAGTCAACTGAGCCGCTTAGCTGACACTACTAACAACTACAAAGACCAGCAAATAAGGAACTTTCTACGCGCCGTATAAATCAGACTCGCTTATCACACTCTTGGCGCCCTCGATAATCAAAGTGACTTCTCGTAAGAAGTCAACACGATATCAACTTATGCATTTAATGTTGCTCAGAACGGTAATAAATGTTTCCTTTGGATGAAGAAGCTTATGAAGACTGCTCCAGGTGCTCTCTATCTATAAATACAAATGTCTTCGAAGAAGAAGGCGTAGAAAATATTGCTGAAGCATTGATCTAAAGAGAAAAAATTTTAGCTCACCTTCTTTCAATTCAATTACACTCTTGTATAGAGTTTCCTTCTTGAGTTTTATCATTCTATCCTCACTTGTAGTGAGTTAAACACTCAAGCATCATTTACTTTTTTCTCATATTCAACTTAGTTATTTAAGCCAGAAGAGGTCAGGTATAAAAGAATACTTGTTCTTTAGAACCTGAAGAGGTTGAGAATACTTGTGTACCTGAAGAGGTGGATAATACTTGTAATATTTGTAAAGATTAGTGATAAATCCTTCTTGTTGAAGGGACTGGACGTAGCTCTCGGTTTGTGAGAGTAAACTTCTGGTGAAGTCCTTTTGTACCAACATTTTTTCATGAAGGAGTTTGGTCTTCTCCTTATTGATCCGGGAGTTCTCATACGCCTCTAATGGAAGCTCCTCAAGTTCCTGAAGTTGGAGCTTCCTTTGGGATCCGGCTTGACTCAAGTCAAGGTTACACTGCTTCACCGATGCAAATGTTTGACAAAAGCTAAGAATGGAATGAAACTCATGATCAGAGACACACCTCCTAATAATCTTGTCACTACAAAGCTTCCACAGATAAGGATCATCCCATACATAGTACTTAGACTCACTTTTCAATTTATTAGATTGAGCTCTAGTAAAACATGCACGAAGAACACCAGCAACTAGGAAATTAACCATATCTGCAAACCAATGGGAGGTGTTCTTACCTTACAACTGCAGAAGCTGCTCATCTGGGAAGGAGTCCTATACAGGGAAGGGATATGAAGCCTTTTCAATACGGCTCAAGTGATCTGCCACTAGGTTCTCTGCTCCACTCTTGTCACAAATCTCTATATGAAACTCTTGGAGCAGTAGCATCCACCTTATTAGTCGGGGCTTTGCCTCTGGCTTCTTCAAAAGGAACTTAAGAGCTGCATGATCAGTAAACACAACAACCTTAGAACCAAGCAAATATGATCTAAACTTAACCAAAGCAAAAACAATGGCTAAAAGCTCTTTTTCGGTTGTGGTATAGTTGGTCTGAGCAGCATCCAAAGTTTTAGAAGCATAGTATATCACATGAGAAGCTCTCCCCACTGTATAGTTAGAAGCATCACACATCAACTCAAATGGCAATGTCCAAATGTGTGGCTCGATGATGGGGGTACTGGTCAAGGCCCGCTTCAAGTGGTTGAAAGCTGCCTTGTACTTGTCATCAAAATTAAACTCTACATCTTTCTACAGTTAGTGGGAAAGTGGAAGGGCAATCTTACTGAAGTCGGCAATGAAGCGCCGGTAGAAACCTGGATGACCAAGAAAAGAACGCACTTCCCGCATGCATGTGGGGTAAGATAAACAAGTAATTAAATCAATCTTAGCAGGATCTACCTCAATGCCCTTACTGGATACTACATGGCCTAAAACTATACCCTGTTCTACCATAAAATGGCATTTCTCAAAATTTAACACAAGGTTAGTCTCAATGCATCTTTGCAGCACTCTAGATAGGCTAGCTAAACATGAATCAAAAGAATAACCATAGACAGTGAAGTCATCCATAAATACCTCCATGAACTCCTCTAAGAAATCAGAAAATATGCTCACCATGCACCGCTGGAAGGTACCAGGGGCATTGCAGAGGCCGAAGGGCATCCGTCTGTAAGCAAAGGTGCTGAAAGGACAGGTAAATGTGGTCTTCTCCTGATCCTTTGGTGCAATGTGGATCTAGAAGTATTTGGCCACTATGACCGAGAGCTTCTCATCCTTCTCCAAGAATGCATACTTCAGATGCTTGGGCAAGGGCTTAAGTTCAATAGAGGGTGGTTGCTGGATTGACGGTACTAGTTTTGGAATTGAAACTAAATCTGCTAAATTCTCAGTAGTTGCACCTGCTGCACCTGTACCTGCAAGCTGTGCACAATCTTGCAAAACAACATCATCATATCCTATGGAATCAAATGAATCACACTTAGCAGCAGGATGAATGATAACATCATTAGTAACAGCATAATTGCAATCAATAATGTAAATGTAATCACTAATGATAGCGTAATCACCAATAGCAATGAATCAACAATAACACATGACAAATATGTAGAAATCTCAAGACAAGCTACGAGACATTCCGGTGGGTTTACAACCGTAAAGTCTCGAAACAGCGAACAAGTATCACAAGCAATGATATCGTTGTATCCTACAATTTCGTGAAACTCGCCAACGTATCGCGATGCATATCATCAACCAGTAAATCAATGACATCAAAATGAAAAACAGAATGATCCTCTAAAGGGTATTTCATGGCATAAAAAATGTTAAACTGAATTATATCATCACCAAATTCCATGGAAAGGGTACCGGCATGCACATTAATCTTAGTTTTAGCAGTTTTCAAAAATGGCGTACCTAAGATCAATGGTGGTAGGGAAGAGGCAGATTCATCTTCCATATTTAACACATAAAAATCAGCTAGGAATATTAAATTATTTACGCGAACCAGATCGTCCTCCAACACTCCTGCAGGTTGAGCTGTGCTATGGTTTGCTAACTGAATAACAATGCCAGTGGGTTTTTGCTCTCCCATATGCAATGAAGTGTAAACTGACTTTGGCATTACATTGATGGAGGCTCCAAAGTCTAGCAAGGCATGAGTGAACTGTTGGTGCCCTTTGCTGCAAGGGATGGTAAAAGTGCCTAGGACTTTGCATTTGGGAGGCAAGTTGGGCTGAATCAAAGCAGAGACATTCCTCCCCATAATCACTTTTTCAGTACCCTTTAGCTTCCTCTTATGGGTGCACATCTCTTTCAAAAACATGGCATACTTGGGGATTTGTTTAATTGCCTCCAAGAGAGGTATATTCACCTCAACCTTTTGAAAAGTCTCCATAATTTCCTTATCCAAGTCAGTCTCAACCATATGCCTTGGTTGTATCATTCGGTCGGGAAAAGGAAGGGGAATGTTGGAAGTCGACTTCTGTGGATGTTCACTTTTCTGCTGCACTGAATTTTCTGTCAACTGCTAGTTTGATCTTGCTTTCTACTTGGCTGTTGTAGGATCATTTGCTGCTGAATTTGCTGCAGGACTTGATTTTGCTACAGAATCTTGTTTTTCTGGGTCAAAGGCAGAATCTGGAATTATCTGCTGCATTGGTCCATTGATTTGCTTACCACTGCGCAAAGCTATAGCACTAACATTACCTCTAGGGTTTGGAGTGGTTTGAGACGGTAATTGGCCAGAACCCTGTGACTTTAATTCATGAATAGATGTAGCAAGTTGACCAATTTGAGTCTCCAAGTTCTGAATGGTGGTTTCAGTTCTCTGTTGAAACTTGATGTTATTGGTGGCCAACTGTTTCACCAAATCCTCCAATGAGGGCTCAGATTTCGTAGCTACAGGACCTTGCTGCTGGAATGATGGTCTACTTGGTTCAGCATGTGGCTGAAACTGATTTGTCCTTGCTTGCTACTGGAATGGTGGTCTATACTAGTTTGGTGGCTGCTGATTTGATGCATTCCCATATCTCAGATTGGGATGGTCCCTCCAGCCGGGGTTGTAAGTGTTGGAGAATGGATCATATTTCTATTGTTGCTGTTGATGGAACTGTGGCTTCCCAGAAAATATACCAACTGCAGCCACAGATTGGTCTTGAAACTCATAATCATCTTGAAATGTGGGGCACAAATCTGTGGGATGAGAGGAACTAGAACATATGCTACAAACTCTTACAGCCACAGGTGTTTGATGTTGTCCCATAGCTAATTGCCTCACCAAGGAGGTTAACTCATCAATTCGGTGCTCCATCCTCTGTTAGTCAAAGATAGGAAACATGAACCTTATTGACTCCTCTAGTTGAGGTAATGACCCTAGTGCCAAACTCGTTGGTCGCTAAGTACCATATTAGCAATTAAATCCCTAGCAGCAGTAGGAGTTTTGTCAACCAGGGCACCTCCACTAGCATCATCAACCATGCTTCTGTCCATAGGTAGCAAGCCTTCATAGTAATATTGAATCAGTAATTGGTCACTGATTTGGTGATGAGTGTAAAACCATTAATACCTTTATTTAATTGATCTATAATATATGGAATTTACTTTAGTGACGACATGTAAGTAGTTTTGTTCGTCTTTAAAAATTCATAAAGTGTGAATTTATTTTTCGCAATTTGAATTAATAGTAAACTTAAATGAACGTTTGCTTTTATTGATAATATATGCATTATTAATAATATAACACACCAAAATATTGTTCATGTTCATTACTAGAACTTATTTATATACATAGGCTTCATCTTACAAACTATTCACATAAATACATCAAAATACAAAAAGGGATCTCTAACCCTATTGATGAAGCCTTTCTCCATAATGTCTCACATATATATTACGATTACATAGTTATAAAACTACAAGAAAGTAACGAGCACGGAAACCCATAATATCTAATATGTAGGTATCATCCTCATGATCATGAAGTAGAGCCACATCAAAATCTATCATAATGGTGATATGATACATCTTCTCAGGTCTCCTAGTCCTCTGGAAATATTATACTTAGGAGTAAGAATTAAATTCTCAGTAGGAATTCAAGCAGATAAAACAATAACTATAATGTTTCCAGCTGCATTAAACTGCAGAAACATTTTCATGAATTATATAATGTACAGAATACAATCAAAGAAACTAGCAAGATGTAATCTAAGCTTTAAGCTTTATGTCTTAATTTCTCAAAACATTTAGCAGCAAAATAGCTATTCTGACTCTGATTTCTTATTTTCTGTTGGGACAATTACATGCTCATGCTTAGCTTTCATCTGTGGGCATGGCCCTATAATCTTTGCTTACATGGTCAATAGAATAAAAATAGTAATAAGAGCTCTTCCTTGGCATAGGGCGTCCCCTAAACCAAATGGCCATACCACACGTCTGGGGTGGATTCCATCTGGTCCTCTGATAATTCCATTCTTCTGTTGTGGATTATCCATCTCTAGACACATGTAAGACTTTCATGGATCACCTCCCTTACCGAGGATCACATCCAACATTTATCTGGGAATCACCTCTCTTACGAGGATCATTTTCATCTGATTATCCTGGGAATCACCTCCCTTACCGAGGATCATATCCTTGTCTTTTATATCATCTTAAATATTATTATATGAGCATGTAATGTCATTTTCTAAGTTTTTAGAGCAATTGGACATTTTTCTCATAAAGTCAACTTTCTTGACCTTTTTCATACATACTTACTCTTAGAAACATACTTGACTAACACTTAACCTTAGGAGCTAGGTTTTGGTCAAAACCTCAACCCTATGATCTAGGTTTCTCTTAGTCATCATAGACATGTCAATTTACTAATCTAAATTAGCCATTAAGAAGCTTAAAAATGCTCCACAACTTAACCAAATTACTATTCATTTGGTCATTTTCACTATTCGTTTGGTCAAGTTTTCCAATTGCTTGAACATTCATTATTTCTTAACACTTAATCATTCTTAGTCATTCTAATACTCATTTCTTTGAATCCAACTCAAATCTCAAGTTGAAAACCCTAATTTAGTTGAAATCTAATTTAAGGCTTTTTAATCTAGTTTAACACTAAACTTTGTTAATTTCTCTCATTTTCTTTCAAATCTCCACCAAGGTCATCTTCTAATCACCATAATAGAATGATTACATGTAAATTTTCCAACCTAGGCTAGTTAAATCATCATGTCGAAACCTTCCACTTGGTTTCCAAGTGATTTTTCTCAACTTCTATCACCTAACTAAGCTTGGATTTTGTCACACATTTTAATGAACCTCTAATCCATTCTCTTAACTATCGATATGACAATTTACACACTTAAACCCTAAGGGACTAGTCTTGGCCAAAACTTACATAGTCAACGTTCCTAGAGATTTTCAATCCAAACAACCATATTTCATCAAAACATAACATAAATCACTTAATATATCAACAAAATTATCATTCAATCACTACAAACCCATAGATTTTAAAATTCTCATGAAGCTAAAGTCTCCAACTATCATCCATATTCAAGCATATCTAAGTGTATTCTTTGATGAATATTCATGAAAAACTCAAAATCTATGAAAATATTGCTAAAACACAAAGTTTAGAATCGAAAGGATGATGGGTACTTGAACTCCTACCTCTTCCTCCTCTTTTGAGTACAACTTTGAGCTTGAAAACCAATGGAGAATCCTAGTTTCTTCTTGATTCTTGATGGATTCTTGGATGGAGATTTACTTTGTAGCAATTTCCAAATTTTTTGGAATTTTTTCCTAATTTTTCTCTATTTTTCTTTCTCTTCTTTCTTTCTTTCCTTTCTTTCTCTTCCACCTCCCTTGGCCGTCCACTTCTTCTTCTATTTCTCCCCTCACTTATTAAGAGATATTTGTAAAGAAATGTTATTTTATTTTGGCTTCTTGAAGAAGCCATAGAAATATTAATTTTTTTTATTCCTTATTTAGTTAGATTCTAATTATCTAGTTAGTTTCTAACCAATTTGGTTAGTTTAGAACTAACTTAGTTAAATTATAACCAATTTAGTTAATAATTTACTACATTAGTTAGATTTTAATGAATTTAGTTAGTTTCTAACTAGATTCAAATTTTATTCTAACTAGATGCCAACTAGATTCCATCTAGTTACACCTATTTTGTCTTTTTCCTACTAAATTTTCTAAATGACAATTTTACCCTTGTGTTAACATATGATAAAATAAAAATGATATTCATGTCCTATTAAAAACCCTACTGTAAAGGATGTCTCTGTTTAATTATATAAGCTACATTGATTATTTTAATGGATACTCTTTGTACAAAAATAGTCTCTAAAATATTATTAACCTACAATCAGAGAAAAGTAGAAAATATACTAACAATAATCTGTTCCGACTAATTATTTTTACTGATATACTAAAAATAGTAAACGACTGTAATTAAATAAATAAAAATATGTCCTATGTAAATTTTTCTGCCCTCTAATTTCTGGATAAGAAAAACCATTGTTCTATGACATAACAATGGAGAAATAAAATTAACAAGAATAAATAGCACATAATTAATAATTAATTAAATAATTATTAATTAATATTTAAATATTGAAATCTAAGCGCGGATGTTACAATGAGGACAACTCGCGCAAAGCTTTTTAAACCTCTCCCAGTATTCATGCAAGGTCTCCCCAGTCATATGCTTTATGCCACATATGTCCTTTCTAATTGCAGCAGCTCTTGAGGTAGGGAAGAATTTTTCCAGAAACAGCCTCTTCTGGTCATTCCAGGATGCTAAAGGCTGGTTGAATGTAATATAACCAGTCTTTGGCTGCACCATCCAGTGAAAATGGAAATGCCTGCAACTTGATGTGATCCTCAGCTATTCCATGAGGTTTCATGGTTGTGCAGACCACATGGAATTCCTTCAAGTGCTTGTGTGGATCCTCACCTGCAAGACTATGAAACTTGGGCAACAAGTGTATTAATCCATATTTAAGCTCAAAATCAACATGAAGGTCAGGATATTGGATGCACAAAAGCTGATATGCAACATCGGAGTGCAAAGCAAGTTCTTTCGTAGTTCTATTATTATTGTTAGCCATAGCAAAATCAGAGACTCAAGATCGCATAATCGAAGTATTAATGCAAATGCACTCAACATGATTAATAGAGTCAACAACAAGATCAGGTGCAATGCCAAGTTCAAGTCCAATTCCAGAAGCTATTTGATTAGCTCTATGAATGCTACTATCAGTCCTATGAATTCTGAGAGGTGTACGAAAGGTTCTATCAATTTCAGGATCAAATGCATGCAAGGTACCGGGAACAGACCTAGTCATACAGCATGCAACTCATAGGAAGGTGAAAGCAATAACAACTAAACACTAAAAATTTAAAATAAATATCAAATGAATTTTAAAAATTATGGGACTACCATAGGGTGAAATCTACACAAAAATGCTATCCAACAGGATAAAAAAATCTTACAAAATTGAAAACGTAGTCTAAACGATGGAATTTGGCTAAAATAGGGGTGACCTCACTGTAAACAGTAAGCCTTTCTCAAAATAATGTTTTCCATTAGTCTACCAAAATTCAAGTTGATCAAAGATACTTTATTGAAACAAAATCTTGATAGGATGCCTTTTACCTAATTTTCGCCGAATTCCACTTGAAAAAAAACTTCAAAAACAAAACAAGCACAATTGTTAGAGTTAGATGGTGTCTTGAAATAATCAAAAAGTTGCATTGAATCCCTGGCAACGGCGCCAAATTTGACAAGAGGTTGTCATGACCCGTCAAAATAATAAAATTTACCAGTTCACAAACAAATTTGTAGTATACAGTATGAACCAAATCGTCTCTCAAGGATCCAAAAACAAAGATTCAATTAAATCAAGATAATTAAGAAGGGGGTTTTGATGATTTGTAAAGAAAATACACCGGTTGAATTAAAGAAACGCAATTAACAAATTAACCAATCCAAGGAAATTTACCGATCTTGAGTTTAATCCATCATTGATCACAAGGAATCCACTTAATTGCTAACGATGTTCTTGGCCGTAGATCACATCAAGAAGCCTCAACATGATCTAAGAATCCTCTACTAGATAAGCATCTAGGATTTAATTAACCAAGGTTAGATAAAGTAAACACCATCCAAACATAGATTAACTTAAGATCCAGAATTTAACCAAGCTAAACAATCCATCAAAAAGCTTTAATAAATTGTTTATACTTTGTGATCCTCTTTGAATACATGATAATAAAGCTACTATCACATAAACATCTAAATCAAATTAAGCAATTCAATCTAGATAAAAATCAAAAGAGGAAGAAGAGAAACTTGAATAACAATTAAGCAATATAAACAAGATCTCCAAATTAAACATCAAGATGGTTAATCCCTTGGATTGATTATAAGAGCCTAGCCTTCCATGTATGGGAAGGAAGAACTCTGAAATAAAAGAACAAAATGAAGTTCTAAAGAGAATCGAGAAGAAGAGAAAGAAAACTCTCACAAATACTCAAACTTACTTCGAATTGAGTGATGTATAATACAAAGAGATTGGCTCTATTTATACTAATCCTAGAAGCCAATTTCTAATTGAAAATGATCTGAATGCAAGCTGTAAAAGCATGGAAATTGTCAAATATGGAAGCTTGATGCATGGTCGGTTGGTTGGTGCATGGTAGGTGGGTTGGTATATGGTAGGTGGCTTCTAGTCAGCAACTCTTCTCTGACTTCCAGTTTGATTTTCATGACCTAGACAATGTATTTTGGCTTGGAGGTCTTCATGACAGTTGTGGAAAATTGTCTCCTTGGACATTTGGCGTTAGTTTCATGCCATTTGGACTTTTATAACTCAAGATATTCCAAAAACACTGTACCTACCTCAAGTTAGGTTGGCAGAACAAGTTTCCAAATTCAAACCAACTTGTAGCTTCATAATCATGCCTAAAATGACATGTATTGACTAAATGGTCTTCGATGAAGTTGGAGATATGGGTCTTATCTTTCCAATGGCCGAGTTTCAGCTCAAAAGGAGGCCTATAGCCCACGATATGGTCCAATTTGTGCACACTGCTCAGATTCCAGTGATAGCAAACCCACTCTGAATTACTGGGCTATTTTGGACCCTTAGAAGTCCAATTCAGCTCTTAAGTTCTTCATGAAACTTGTAGAGCCTTGTCTTATCTTTCTAAAGACTTCAAGATCATCTCAAAAGGATCACCGAGTCTCAAGTTATGGCCAAACCAAGGAGGAAAGGTCAAAATGCATCTAAATCCAAGAATTATTCACAATTTGCATTAAAGCCCAATGAGGCCCAACAACATTAAACTAATCTAAAATACTAATATTGGGCACAATAAACATATAATAAAGCCTAGTACAAAGTTAACATAAGTGTCTCAAATTGATTGATCAGACACGAAGGGCAAGCAGAAGAGGGCAGCAAAGAAGATGGGCGAGAGTTCCTCACGGAACCTTTGAGCTAAGCCTTACCCTTTTTTATTTTTCTGCCATGAGTTTTTAATTTGAAATGATGAATGTGAAGATCTTGTATTTTGTTTAGTCATTTTCTTTTTTGTGATAATGTGTTTTTATTTAATTTCCTTAGACTTTGATTTGAATAAATGTTTGAAAATAAGTCACCATGCTTGGAATTTGAATGGTTTAGCATTTTGTCATCTAGAACACCATAGCTTTTCTGATGCCTTGATGAATGATTATCCTTTGATGAAAGTTTAGATTGTGATTGAAATGTTAAGTGGAACCGTCCTTGATTGAGTGTATGGCACACTAGCATCTTTTAATCATTCTTGATTGTGAAAGTTTTGGCAATTAGTTGAAGTTGCACTTTAGATTAGATTTTATCCTTACCTGTGAGTCTTGGGCCAGTTGATTTAATTCTTTTTCTTGAGTACTCATAATTGGGACAACCCCAGAGGAGACTGAATCCTCTCATTCTAGATGTGGTGAAAAAAGAAGTGACCAAGCTACTGCAGGCTGGCATTATCTATCCCATCTCTGATAGCAAGTGGGTAAGCCCGGTGCAAGTAGTTCCAAAGAAATCCGGGGTGACTGTCGTGGCCAACCAGAAGAATGAGCTCATTCCAACCCGAGTGCAGAATAGTTGGAGAGTTTGCATTGATTACAAACGTCTCAACCAAGCCACTCGGAAGGATCATTACCCCCTTCCGTTCATTGATCAAATGTTGGAACGATTGGCTGGTAAGTCCCATTATTGCTTTTTGGATGGCTACACTGGATACTTCCAGATCCACATTGCACCGTGAGGATCAAGAGAAGACCACATTTACATGTCCCTTCGGCACCTTTGCTTACAGCACGGATGCCCTTCGGCCTCCGCAATGCCCCCTGGTACCTTCCAGCCGGTGCATGGTGAGCATATTTTCGATTTCTTAGAGGAGTGCATGGAGGTATTTATGGATGACTTCACTGTCTATGGTTCTTCTTTTGATTCATGTTTAGCTAGCCTATCTAGAGTACTGCAAAGATGCATTTGAGACTAACCTTGTGCTAAATTTTGAGAAATGCCATTTTATGGTAGACAGGGTATAGTTTTAGGCCATGTAGTATCCAGTAAGGGCATTGAGGTAGATCTTGCCAAGATTGATGTAATTACTTGTTTATCCTACCCCACATGCGTGCGGGAAGTGCGTTCTTTTCTTGGTCATGCAGGTTTCTACAAGCGCTTCATTGCCGACTTCAGCAAGATTGCTCTTCCACTTTCCAACTTACTGCAGAAAGATGTAGAGTTTAATTTTGATGATAAGTGCAAGGCGACTTTCAACCACTTGAAGTGTGCCTTGACCAAGACTCCCATCATCCAAACCCACCGACCGACATTGCCATTTGAGTTAATGTGTGATGCTTCTAACTATGCAAGAGGAGTAGTCTTGGCACAGAGTGGGGAAAGCTTCTCATGTGATATACTATGCTTCCGTAACTCTAGATCTTTGCTCAAGCCAACTATACCACAACCGAAAAGAACTTTTAGCCATTGTTTTTGCTTTGGATAAGTTTAGATCATATTTGCTTGGTTCTAAGGTTGTTGTGTTTACTGATCATGCAGCTCTGAAGTTCCTTTTGAAGAAGCCAGAGGCAAAGCCCCGACTAATAAGATGGATGCTACTGCTCCAAGAATTTCACATAGAGATCCGTGACAAGAGTGGAGCAGAGAACCTAGTGGCAGATCATTTGAGCCGCATTGAAAGGGCTTCAGATCCCTTCCCTGTATGGGACTCCTTCCCAGATGAGCAGCTTATGCAGCTGCAAGGTAAGAACACCTTCCCTTGGTTTGCTGATATGGTGAATTTCTTGGTTGCTACAGTTTTTCCCTCACATTTCACTCGTGCACAAATTTATAAACTTAAAAGTGAATCAAAATATTATGTGTGGGATGATCCATATCTGTGGCGATTTTGTAGTGACCAAATTATTAGGCGATGTGTGCCTAATCAAGAGTTTCATTCTGTTCTTAGCTTTTGTCATGCATTTGCATGTGGTGGACATTTCGGGCCTCAACGTACAACTAGGAAAGTTTTAGACTTTGGTTTATATTGGCCTACCTTGTTTCATGATGCATATTTGTTCTGTAAGTCTTGTGAACAAAGGTCGAGAACAGGGAACATTTCTCGCAGGAATGAGATGCCCCAGCAACCTCTACTGTATTGTGAAATCTTTGACGTATGGGGTATTGATTTCATGGGACCTTTTCCTGTTTCCTTTGGTTATGTTTACATTTTGCTAGCTGTTGATTATGTATCAAAATGGGTGGAGGCTAAAGCCACTCGGACTGATGATTCCAAAGTTGTTGTGGATTTTGTTAGATCACAGATTTTCTACAGGTTTGGAATCCCGAGAGCTATCATCAGTGATCAAGGCACCCATTTCTGTAACCGGAGCATGGAGGGATTTATGAGGAAATATGGCGTGTTGCATAAAGTTTCTACACCTTACCATCCCCAGACAAATGGTCAAGCCGAGGTCTCCAATAGAGATATAAAGCGTATACTTGAAAAAACAGTCCAACCTAATCGGAAGGATTGGAGCATGAGGCTTGAGGATGCTCTTTGGGCTTACCGGACCGCTTACAAAACTCCAATCGGGATGTCTCCATATCGGATAGTCTATGGTAAGGCATGCCACTTGCCAGTAGAAATTGAGCACAAAGCATATTGGGCTGTGAAGCAATGCAACATGAATTTGGCCGGAGCTGGCATAGAGCGGAAGTTGCGATTCTGAGGAATTGGAAGAGATCCGCCTAGATGCCTATGAGAGCTCCCGACTCTACAAAGAAAAGACCAAAGCCTTCCATGATAAGTTTATTCTTCGGAAGGAGTTTTCAGTTGGGCAAAAAGTTCTCTTGTTTAATTCTCGCCTTAAGTTGATGCCTGGTAAATTAAGGTCTAGGTGGGACGGTCCGTTTGTTGTCACTAACATTTTTCCTCATGGTGCAGTGGAAATTAAGAGTGAAGCCACCAACAAAGTGTTCAAAGTTAATGGTCATCGCCTTAAAAATTTTTATGAAGGAGCTCAAGAGAACCTCATGGAGGAAGTTCAACTGCAGGATGCCCTCTACCATGATTGATCACTACTGTGTTGAAAAAAAAAAGACAAAAAAAAAAAGAAAAAGCCACGATTAATGTCAATTGCCAGAGATTGAATCATTATTGGGGAGGACCCATCGCTCGTGCAAAATCTTCAATCACGCTGGCTAAGGACATTAAAAGTAGCGCTTCTTGGGAGGCAACCCAAGTTTTCTAACTCTTTCATCTTTCAACTTTGACTTATTTGCAATCACAGGAATCGAGACAGAAAATCGGTGCCAAGCGAGAAAATCTATCAGAGTTTGATTTTTCTGTCTTAATTTTGTTTATTTTTCGTTGACAGATGATTTTTCACCAGTTAAATGGCGGATAACGGTACTCCGTGAAAATCTTTTTCGGTCCCTTCAGTTACCCACAAACACTGAAATTTGTATATAATTTTACTCAATTTGTTTTTCTTCTTTCTTTCTTTCAAAATGGATAATCAGCTTGTCAACCTCCGCAAGCGATTCCCTTCTCTCCCTCAAAATGCTTTAACTAACATTTATTGTGCAAGGTTTGAGAGGTTAAGGATGCTTATGCACAAAGGCATCCCTGCGGATATACACTGGATAATCGAAGCAAAAGTCCGAATCACAGGGGAATTTTCTGATGCTCTTGTTTCATATATGCCAGGGCTAGGCAAAAGTTCATATGAAAAAAAGAGAAGAGCAAAAAGGTTACGAGTCTGCTATAAATGTGCAAGATGGACCTGTAACACAAAATGCAGATCAATTGGAATGGCGTCTATAAATCGACTTGATAAAATTGACTTCATTAAGGATGGCATGAGTAAGGAGTCTTTAGATAACATTCTATTGACTCTTGAGATGCATCCTAGTGGAGATGTGCAGAGAGTACTTCTCGATTTATGGCCAATATTCCAAGATGAACATAAGCGTTATAGTTTTGGGAATCTGACTCAAAAAGACCCTGTTTGCCAATTTTTAAGAAAATTGGATGGGAAGCCGTCCATCGGCCCATAAGAGCATTCAAGCCGTTACTGGACGTAAAACCAGAGGAAAATATGAGCCATAATCACACCTCCTGTAAGTATTATTTTTTATTTTTCGTTTTTCTTCTTGTTTATTAACAAAAAAAAAATTCAAAAAAAAATTTTCTAAAAAAAAAAATTCAAAAAAATAAAAAAATAAAAAAAATAAAAAAAATAAAAAAATAAAAAAATTTAGCCGTATTGTTTTTGAAATATGCATTGCGTATTTTCAAACTTCTTCTGACACATATAGATTAGTCTTTTATCCTTGTCATATAGCTACTATTATTGCTTTGCTTCTTTTCAAACTTACCTGACACACGGATCTACCCCTCCTTTATAGGTGTAATTATTACATTTGAGTTTTGATTCTTTAAATAATGCACTTTACTCTCTTCAGATCATTGATAAGGTGAGAGTACAAAAAAAAAGAAGAAAAAAAATGGAAGTCACTTCAGTTCGTCGGATCAAAAGTGTTTGTGTCTTTTGTGGATCTAATCCTGGGAAAGATAAAGAGTTTGTAAATATTGCACACCATCTTGGTCGAGTGCTAGCTGAGAGAGAAATCCGTTTAGTTTATGGAGGAGGTAGTCTTGGGTTAATAGGTTGTGTAGCAACTGCTGCACATTTAGGAGGTGGCAAAGTCCTTGGTGTCATTCCCAGTCCTTTATCTACCAGCAAGCCCATTGGAAAAACATTAGGGGATGAAGTAATGGTATTTTGCATGCACCAACGCATGAACATTATGATAGCAAATGCTGATGCCTTTATTGCCCTACCTGGTGGTTTTGGAACTTTGGAAGAGCTCTTCCAAATTACATCCTAGTCACAGCAGAACTTTCACCAAAAACCCATAGGTATATTAAATGTTAATAGTTTTTATGACAGTTTGTTTTGTTTTCTTGATCATGCTGTAGAAAAAATGTTCATCTCACAAGCGACACGTCAAAGTCTTGTAACTGCTGCAACTCCTAAACAATTGCTCGATCAACTAAATGCATTTGTACCACAACGTGATCCAGCAATGGCTCCACTGAATTGGGAACAAGGCAGCAGCAGCAAAAAGCAAAAACTTGATTTGACTTTGTCTTTGTGAATTTTTGTTTTCTCTTATGGTTTTAGTTTTTTCTAATTTTTCTTATTTCAGGCCCGATTTGCAGTTTTCTGGTAAGACCTTCTACACTCTACCTATCTTTATTTTGACATTGGGGACAATGTCTTTAATTAGTTGGGGGGAGGGATAGTTGATGTACATAGTTTAGTTTAAAAAAAAAAAAACTAACAAGCTAATCTTTATTGTTACTAACTTATTAGATGTATGATGGCAGAGTAAGGAGTAGTTTTGCTCTTGAGATGCATCTTAACTTGCATTTCATAATAGGTCTTAAATCATCTTTGTTCTTGTATATATATTAAAAGACACACACACACACACACAATTTTGATCTTTTCAATTGATTTTGATACAAGCATGTGTTGAATCTGAGCTTAATTGATGATAAAAGTATGCAAAACAGTTTATAGTTGAATCATTTTCATGATATACATGTGTATATGATTGTGGATATTAGGAAGACGGCATGGTTGAATTGAGTGAATGTTTCATACCTTTGTGAGTTTTGGGCTTTACCAAGTTTGATACTTACACTTGGTTATTTTCTTTCATGAGTGATGTCAATTATGAATTTATTTTCTAGAACTTGCATTGAATCAATTTGAGATTACATTGGTCTGTATGTTGCATGAAAATGACAGAGGCATTTTTTTTCTTGACTTAGCTGCTTTGGCCAATTAAACCTACCTTGCATTTATCCAAATATTAACTCCCTCTGAGCCTATTTGCCTATTCTTTGTTCTTAGCTCATTACAAGTTTTGAGTGAAAAATCATGTTTTACCTTACCTTAGGGAATGGGAGAGCATTGATTTTCTTATTGGAGGAGTTCTTTTGCTTGCAATGATTTAAGTGTGGGGGAATTGGTGTGCTGATACGAAATGCTGGGTACAAAAAAAAAAAAACAAAAAAAAAGAGAGAAAAAGAAAGAAAAATAAAAGAATAGAAAAATGAAGGAATGTGTGAAGAGAATGAGCATTTTATGGTTTTGGGTAAAAATTTTATTCTTTCTACTTGAGTTACTCCTCAATGCTCTTTTATTCTCTTTGGTTTTAACCTGCTATTATCCATATTGTTCCCTTCCTTCACCTTATAGTCCCATTACAACCTTTTTGAAAGACCTCTTGATTTTTGCAATTTATTTGATCTAAGTAGTGGAGAATTGATGTATATGCAAGCCTATGGTAAAATACTTTCATAATTTGACTGAGTTGAGCGTAAACAGTTAACCTAAACACCTTGTGTGATTTGAGTGTCACTTGTGAAGAATTTTACTCAATCTGAACATGCCTATTTCTGATTAAAGCATGATTGTGCTATACTTTATTCTCAATTGGTTTGATTCAACTATTCATTGTTAAGCATACTTGACTTATTAATTATGGTTTATATTTGATACAATGCTGGTATTTAAAAATTATTTGAATTGATTAAATAAAGTATTACATGTTTGTGGGTATCAAACTGGTAAACCCTCACGAGATTATAACTCGTCCACTAGGGACACCTAGGGGTTTAAAGGCTTGTGGCACATGCTAAGTGCCATCGTGTTTTCCTACGAAAAAGGATTAGATTAGGTATAATCAGTTTTTTATGTTTTTAGTTTAATAATATGATATTTCTTGTTTTTCTTTAATTTTGTTCTTATGTGTTTTGCTCAGGAGTGCAAAAGCTTAAGTGTGGGGGAATTTGATCAATCAATTTGAGAGACTTATGTTAGCTTGGTATTAGGCTTCATTAGATGTTTATTGTGCCCAATATTAGTATTTTAGATGAGTTTAATGTTGTTGGGCTTCATTGGGTTTTAATGTAAATATTGGATAATTTTCGGATTTTGATGTATTTTGACCTTTCTTCATTGGTTAGGCCATAACTTGGGACTCGGTGATCCAATTGAGGTGATCTTGGTGTCTTTGGAAAGCTAAGACAAGGATCTACAAGTTTCATGAAGAACTAAAGAGCTGGATAGGACTTCTAAGGGCCCAAAATAGCCTTGTAATACAGAGTAAGTTTGCTGTCACGGAACCATCTGGGCAGTATGTACATATTGGACTATATAGTGGGTTATAGGCCTCCTCTTGGGCTGAAACTTGGTCATTGGAAAGATAAGACCCATATCTCCAACTTCACTGAAGACCATTTTGTCAATAGATGTCGTTTTAGGCATGCTTCTGAAGCTACAAGATGGTCTAAATTTGGAAACACGTTCTTCCAACCTAACTTGAGGTAGGTGCAGTGTTTTTGGCATTTCTGGAGTTCTAAAAGTCCAAATGACATGATTCAAATTGGAGATTTTGCAGGAGACAACTGGCTACAACTATGAGGAAGACATCCAAGCCAAAATGCACTGTCTAGGTGATGAATTTGAAGCCAGAAGTCGGATAAGAGTTGTTGACTAAAAGTCACCAACCATACACCAACCCACCAACCATGCATCAAGCTTCCATATTTGACAATTTCCATATTTTTATAGGTTGTATTCAGATTATGTACATGTATAAATTGGCTTCTAGGATTATGACAAGAGGTTGTCGAGACCCCGTCAAATAATAAAAATTATCGGTTCCCAAACTAATTTGTAGTATAGAGCATGAACCGAATCGTCTCTCAAGGATCCAAAAAGAACAAATATTTAATCAGATCAAGATAATTAAAATGGGGGGTTTTGTTGTTGATTAACAATATTGATAAATATACAAGACTCAAAGTTGAAAAAAAATCTAAAGAAACAACCAATCCAAGGAAATTTACCGATCTTGAGTTTAACTCATCATTGATCACAAGGAATTCACTTAATTGCTAACCGTGTTCTTGGCCTTAGATCACATTAAGAAGCCTCAACATGATCCAAGAATCCTCTACTAGATAAGCATCTAGGATTTAATTAACCAAGGTTAGATAAAGTAAGCACCATCCAAACATAGATTAACTTAAGATCAAGAATTTAACCAAGCTAAACAATCAATCAAAAAGCTTTCATAAATTGTTTACTCTATGTGATCCTCTTGAATACATGATAATAAAGCTATTATCACATAAACATCCAAATCAAATTAAGCAATTCAATCTAGATCAAAATTAAAAGAGGAAGAAGAGAAACTTGAATAACAATTAAGCAATATGAACAAGTAAAACAAGATCTCCAAATTAAACATCAAGATGGCTAATCCCTTGGATTGATTATGAGAGCCTAGCCTTCCATGGATGGGAAGGAAGAACTCATAAATAAAAGAACAAAAACGAAATTCTAAAGAGAAAGAAGAAGAAGAGAAAGAAAACTCTCACAAATACTCAAACTTTCTTCAAACTTACTTAAAATTGAATTCATCTAATACAAAGAGATTGGCTCTATTTATACTAATCCTAGAAGCCAATTTGTACATATACATAATCTGAATACAAGTTATAAAAATATGAAAATTGTCAAAAATGGAAGCTTGATGCATGGTTGGTGGGTTGGTGCATGGTAGGTGGGTTGGTGTATGGTTGGTGGCTTTTAGTCAACAACTCTTATCCGACTTTTGGCTTAAAATTCATCACCTAGACGGTGCATTTTGGCTTGGATGTCTTGATGAAAGTTGTATCCAGTTGTCTCCTTGAAAATCTCCAATTTGAATCATGTCATTTGGACTTTTAGAACTCCGGAAATGCTAAAAACACTGCACCTACCTCAAGTTAGGTTGGAAGAACGTGTTTCCAAATTCAGACCAAATTGTAGCTTCAGAAGCATGCCTAAAACGACATCTATTGACAAAATGGTCTTCCGTGAAGTTGGAGATATGGGTCTTATCTTTCAAATGACAAAGTTTCAGCCCAAGAGGAGGCCTATAACTCACTATGTAGTCCAATATGTGCACACTGCCCTGATTTTCCTGACAGCAAATCCACTTTGCATTACAGGGATGTTTTGGACCCTTAGAATTCCGATCCAGCTCTTGAGTTCTTCATGAAACCTGTAGAGCATTGTCTTAGCTTTCCACAGACACCAAGATAACCTCAATTGGATCACCGAGTCCTAAGTTATGGCCTAACCAAGGAAGAAAGGTCAAAATGCATCAAAATCCGAAAATTATTCAATATTTGCATTAAAGCCCAATGAAGCCCAACAACATTAAACTCATCTAAAATACTAATATTGGGCACAATAAACATCTAATAAAGCCTAATACAATGCTAACATAAGTGTCTTAAATTGATTGATCAAATTCCCCCACACTTAAGCTTTTGCACTCCTGGGCAAAACACATAAGAACAAAACTTAAAGAAAAACAAGAAACATCATATTATTAAACTAAAAACATAAAAAACTGATTATACCTAATCTAATCCATTTTCGTAGGAAAACACGATGGCACTTAGCATGTGCCACAAGCCTTTAAACCCCTAGGTGTCCCTAGTGGACGAGTTATAGTCTCGTGAGGGTTTACCAGGATGATACCCACAAACATGTAATATTTTATTTAATCAATTCAACTAATTTTTAAATACAAGCATTGTATCAAATATAAACCATAATTAATAAGTCAAGTATGCTTAACAAAGAATAGTTGAATCAAATCAATTGAGAATAAAGTATAGCATAATCATGCTTTAATCATAAATAGACATGTTCAGATTGAGTAAAATTCTTCACAAGTGACACTCAAATCACACAAGGTGTTTAGGTTAACTGTTTACGCTCAACTCAGTCAAATTATGAAAGTATTTTACCATAGGCTTGCATATACATCAATTCTCCACTACTTAGATCAAATAAATTGCAAAAATCAAGAGGTCTTTCAAAAAGGTTGTAATGGGACTATAAGGTGAAGGAAGGGAACAATATGGATAATAGCAGGTTAAAACCAAAGAGAATAAAAGAGCATTGAGGAGTAACTCAAGTAGAAAGAATAAATTTTTTACCCAAAACCATAAAATGCTCATTCTCTTCACACATTCCTTCCTTTTTCTATTCTTTTATTTTTTTTCTTTTTTTTGTTTTTTTGTTTTTTTTTTGTACCAAGCATTTCGTATCAGCACACCAATTCCCCCACACTTAAATCATTGCAAGCAAAAGAACTCCTCCAATAAGAAAATCAATGCTCTCTCATTCCCTAAGGTAAGGTAAAACATGGTTTTTCACTCAAAGCTTGTAATGAGCTAAGAACAAATAATAGGAAAATAGGCTCAGAGGGAGTTAATATTTGGATAGATGCAAGGTAGGTTTATTTGGCCAAAGCAGCTAAGTCAAGAAAAAATGCCTCTGTCATTTTCATGCAACATACAGACCAATGTAATCTCAAATCGATTCAATGCAAGTTCTAGAAAATAAATTCAAAATTGACATCACTCATGAAAGAAAATAACCAAGTGTAAGTATCAAACTTGGTAAAGTCCAAAACTCACAAAGGTATGAAACATTCACTCAATTCAACCATGCCGTCTTCCTAATATCCACAATCATATACACAGTATATCATGAAAATGATTCAACTATAAACTGTTTTGCATACTTTTATCTTCAATTAAGCTCAGATTCAACACATGCTTGTATCAAAATCAATTGAAAAGATCAAAATTGTGTGTGTGTGTGTGTCTTTTTTTTTTTTTAATATATATAAAAGAACAAAGATGATTTAAGACCTATTATGAAATGCAAGTTAAGATGCATCTCAAGAGCAAAACTACTCCTTACTCTGTCATCATACATCAAATAAGTTAGTAACAATAAAGATTAGCTTGTTAGTTTTTTTTTTTTTTTAACTAAACTATGTACATGGTAATGTCAACTATCCCTCCCCCCAACTAATTAAAGACATTATCCCCAATGTCAAAATAAAGATAGGTAGAGTGTAGAAGGTCTTACCAGAAAACTGCAAATCGGGCCTGAAATAAGAAAAATTACAAAAAAACTAAAACCATAAGAGAAAACAAAAATTCACAAAGACAAAGTCAAATCAAGTTTTTGCTTTTTGCTGCTGCTGCCTTGTTCCTAATTCCGTGGAGCCGTTACTGGAACACGTTGTGGTACAAATTCATTTTGTTGATCGAGCAATTGTTCAGGAGTTGCAGCAGTTACATGACTTTGACGTGTCGCTTGTGAGATGAACCATTTTTCTACAGCATGATCAAGAAAACAAAACAAACTGTCATAAAAACCATTAACATTTAATATACCTATAGGTTTTTGGTGAAAGTTCTGCTGTGACCAAGATATAATTTGAAAGAGCTCTTCCAAAGTTCCAAAACCACCAGGTAGGGCAATAAAGGCATCAGCATTTGCTATCATAATGTTCATGCGTTGGTGCATCCAAAATACCATTACTTCATCCCCTAATGTTTTTCCAATGGGCTTGCTGGTAGATAAAGGACTGGGAATGACACCAAGGACTTTGCCACCTCCTAAATGTGCAGCAGTTGCTACACAACCCATTAACCCAAGACTACCTCCTCCATAAACTAAACAGATTTCTCTCTCAGCTAGCACTCGACCAAGATGGTGTGCAATATTTACAAACTCTTTATCTTTCCTAGGATTAGATCCACAAAAGACACAAACATTTTTTATCCGACGAACTGAAGTGACTTCCATTTTTTTTTCTTCTTTTTTTTTTTTTACTCTCATCTTATCAATGATCTGAAAAGAGCAAAGTGCATTATTTAAAGAATCAAAACTCAAATGTAATAATTACACCTATAAAGGAGGGGTAGATCCATGTGTAAGGCAAGTTTGAAAAGAAGCAAAGCAATAATAATAGCTATATGACAAGGATAAAAGACTAATCTATATGTGTCAGAAGAAGTTTGAAAATACGCAATGCATATTTCAAAAAAATACGGTTAAAATTTTTTTTGATTTTTTTGATTTTTGATTTTTTTGATTTGTTTTTTTTTGAATTTTTTTTGTTAATAAACAAGAAGAAAAAAGGAAAAATAAAAAATAATACTTACAGGAGGTGTGATTATGGCTCACATTTTCCTCTGGTTTTACGTCCAGTAACGGCTTGAATGCTCTCTATGGGCCGATGGTCAGCTTCCCATCCAATTTTCTTAAAAATTGGCAAACAGGGTCTTTTTGAGTCAGATTCCCGAGACTATAACGCTCATGTTCATCTTGGAATATTGGCCATAAATCGAGAAGTGCCCTTTGCACATCTCCACTAGGATGCGTCTCAAGAGTCAATAGAATGTTATCTAAAGACTCCTTACTCATGCCATCCTTTATGAAGTTAATTTTATCATCTCGGTTTATAGACGTCATTCCAATTGATTTGCATTTTGTGTTACAGGTCCATCTTGCACATTTATAGCAAACCCGTAACCTTTTTGCTCTTCTCTTCTTTGCATATGAACTTTTGCCTAGCCCTGGCATATATGAAACAAGAGCGTCAGAAAATTCACCTCTGAGTCGGACCTTTGCTTCGATTAACCAGCGTATATCCGCAGGGATGCCTTTGTGCATAAGCATCCTTAATCTCTCAAACCTTGCACAATAAATGTTAGTTAAAGCATTTTGAGGGAGAGAAGGGAATTGCTTGCGGAGGTTAACAAGCTGATTATCCATTTCGAAATAAAGAAAGAAAAAGGGAAAAAAATTAGAAAAATTTTATACAGATTTCAGTGTTTGTGGGTAACTGAAAGGACTGAAAAAAAAATTTCACGGAGTACCGTTATCCGCCATTTAACCGGTGAAAAATCATCTGTCAATGAAAAACAAACAAAATTAAGACAGAAAAATCAAACTTTGATAGATTTTCTTACTTTCAGATCGATTTTCTATCTTGATTCCTGTGAATGCAAATAAGTCAAAGTTTGAAAAAATGAAAAAGTTAGAAAACTTGGGTTGCCTCCCAAGAAGCGCTACTTTTAATGTCTTTAGCCAGCGTGATTGAAGATTTTGCACGATCCATGGGTCCTCCCCAATAATGATTCAATTTCTGGCCATTGACCTTAAACGTGGCTTTTTTTTTTTTTCAACAAAGATTTATATAGAAAACAGAAAATAAAAAACAACAGACAAAACAAAAAATAAAAACAGAAACAAAAAAAAGAATAAAAGACAAACATCAGCAATACAGCAAAACAGAAGCAGAAATAGAAACAGACAACACAAACAGCAGAAACAACAACAACAAAAAAGAGTAAATTGTAACAGTCAAATAAAAACAGAAACAATATTAAAAACAGTAAAAACAAAAAGAAAACAACAACTAGAAAAATGGAATAAAAGTGTGGAAAGAAAACTCCCTATGGATAGCAGAAGAATTAACGTTCCAGCAGCCACACCATAGCCAGTGTAATGGATCACCACATCCAAAATCAAAGTGTTTAGTATTTTCCGGGGTTGCTTTACTGGCTTAGATCCATCTTCAAGTAAAATCCTACGCATGCAAATGGAATGGCTAATGCTTGGAATGTCTGCAAGTGTGCATGCTCTCAGATTCTCCCTCAAAATGGGTAGCAACCTCTCCTCCTCATCAGTAAGGAGGTTTTTAGCCACAATGGACTCCAATTTTGTTGGCTTCACTACTTCTGTAGATTGAATTGTTGCATAATCTGCTGAAAAAGATTCATCATGTCTCAAAAAGGCAGCAATCTCAACACATGCATTACACAATATATCACCATCACAACAAACAGAATCATCAAAATCAGTAAAACTAGCAAATTCATCACACAAATCATCAATTGGTTTTTTCTCATCAATGATCTCATGTTTTGCAGAATCAGATTTCTGCATTTGTTGCTTGCTCAACTGACTCAATGAAGATGTAAGTTGACCAACTTGGGTCTTCACGTTTTGTACTATAGCTTCTATTCTCTGCTGGAATTGGATGTTGTTCTGAGCAAATTGTTTCACCAAATCCTCTAGTGTAGGCTCAGATTTCGTGCTTATTGGGGCTTGCTATTGTTGCTGCATAGGCTACTGTATAGATTGATTGGTTCAACATAAGGTTTGAACCAGTGATGATCTCCCCAATCATGGTTATATGTGGTAGAATAAGGATCATATCTAGGCTGTTGATATTGTGGTTCACCAAGAAATACACCTGTTGCATCAACAGAATGGTTATGAAATACATAACCATCATCTTGCAATGTGGGGCATGCATATGTTGGATGATAAGAACTACAACATATACTACAAAATCCTGCAGGTTCTTGCACATGTAACTGATGTTGTTCCACTGCCAACTGCCCCACCAGATAAGCCAGCTCATCAAGTTTATGCTCCATCAGATCAGTGATCAAACACAAAATCACAAAAACAACTCAAAATATACACACAAAATAATTACAGAAAACATATCTATAGATTTTTAAAAATTATGGGACTACCACAGAGTGAAATCTACACAAAAATTCTATCTAACAGAATAATAAAAAATATTAAAAAATTGAAAAAGTGGTCTAAACGATGGAATTTGGCAAAAATAAGGGTGACCTCACTACATGTAGTGAGCCTTTCTCAAAATCACGATTTTCATTAGTCTAAATTAGAGATACGTTATCGAACCAAAATCTTGACAGAATGCCCTTTACCCAATTTCAGCCGAATTCCACTTGAAAATGCTTCAAAAACAAAACAAACACAATTGTTAGAGTTAGATGAAATGATCAAATAGTTGCCTTTGGATCCCCGTGATCAATCAATTTGAGACACTTATGTTAGCTTTGTATTAGGCATTATTAGATGTTTATTGTGCCCAATATTAGTACTTTAGATGAGTTTAATGTTGTTGGGCTTCATTGGGCTTTAATGCAAATATTGAATAATTTTCGGATTTTGATGCATTTTAACCTTTCTTCCTTGGTTAGGTCATAACTTGGGACTCGGTGATCCAATTGAGGTGATCTTGGTGTCTTTGGAAAGCTAAGACAATGCTCTACAAGTTTCATGAAGAACTCAAGAGCTGGATCGGAATGCTAAGGGTTCAAAATATCCCTGCAATGCAGAGTAGGTTTGCTGTCACGGAACCATCTGGGCAGTGTGCACATATTGGACTACATAGTGAGTTATAGGCATCCTCTTGGGCTGAAACTTGGTCACTTGAAAGATAAGACCCATATCTCCAACTTCACTGAAGACCATTTTGTCAATAGATGTCGTTTTAGGCATGCTTCTGAAGCTACAAGTTGGTCTGAATTTGGAAACACGTTCTTCCAACCTAACTTGAGGTAGGTGAAGTGGTTTTGACATTTCTGGAGTTCTAAAAGTCCAAATGACATGATTCAAATTGGAGATTTTCAAGGAGACAACTGGCTACAACTTTGATGAAGACATCCAAGCCAAAATGCACCGTCTAGGTGATGAATTTGAAGCCAGAAGTCAGATAAGAGTTGTTGACTAAAAGCCACCAACCATACACCAACCCACCTACCATGCACCAACCCACCTACCATGCATCAAGTTTCCATTTTTGACAATTTTCATATTCTTATAGCTTGTATTCAAATTATGTACATGTACAAATTGGCTTCTAGGATTAGTATAAATAGAGCCAATCTCTTTGTATTATCATAGATTCAATTTTAAGTAAGTTTGAAGAAAGTTTGAGTATTTGTGAGAGTTTTCTTTCTCTTCTTCTCCATTCTCTTTAGAATTTCATTTTTGTTCTTTTATTTCTGAGTTCTTCCTTCCCATTCATGGAAGGCTAGGCTCTCATAATCAATCCAAGGGATTAGCCATCTTGATGTTTAATTTGGAGATCTTGTTTCGCTTGTTCATATTGTTTAATTGTTATTCAAGTTTCTCTTCTTCCTCTTTTAATTATGATCTAGATTGAATTGCTTAATTTGATTTGGATGTTTATGTGATAATAGCTTTATTATCATGTATTCAAGAGGATCACATAGAATAAACAATTTATTAAAGCTTTTTGATGGATTGTTTAGCTTGGTTAAATTCTTGATCTTAAGTTAATCTATGTTTGGATGGTGCTTACTTTATCTAACCTTTGTTAATTAAATCCTAGATGCTTATCTAGTAGAGGATTCTTGGATCATGTTGAGGCGTCTTGATGTGATCTAAGGCCAAGAACACGGTTAGCAATTAAGTGAATTTCTTGTGATCAATGATAGATTAAACTCAAGATCGGTAAATTTCCTTGGATTGGTTGTTTCTTTAGATTTGTTTTCAACTTTGAGTCTTGTATATTTATCAATATTGTTAATCAACAACAAAACCCCCCATTTTAATTATCTTGATCTGATTAAATATTTGTTCTTTTTGGATCCTTGAAAGACGATTCGGTTCATGCTCTATACTACAAATTATTTTGTGAACCGGTAAATTTTATTATTTGACGGGGTCTCGACAACCTCTTGTCAGAGATCTTGTTTCGCTTGTTCATATTGCTTAATTGTTATTCAAGTTTCTCTTCTTCCTCTTTTGATTTTTATGTAGATTGAATTGCTTAATTTAATTTAGATGTTGATGTGATAATAGCTTTATTATCATGTATTCAAAGAGGATCACAAAGAATAAACAATTTATTATAGCTTTTTGATGGATTGTTTAGCTTGGTTAAATTCCGGATCTTAAGTTAATTTATGTTTGGATGATGCTTACTTTATCTAACCTTGGTTAACTAAATCCTAGATGCTTATCTAGTAGAGGATTCTTGGATCATGTTAAGGCCAAGAACATGGTTAGCAACTATTTGATCATTTGAAGACCCCATCTAACTCTAATAATTGTGTTTGTTTTGTTTTTGAAGCTTTTTCAAGTGGAATTCGGCTGAAATTGGGTAAATGGCATTGTGTCAAGAATTTCGGTTCGGTAAAGTATCTCTGATTGAGCTGAATTTTGGTACACTAATTGAAAACATTATTTTGAGAAAGGGTCACTGTATTACTTACAACTTGCGGCCATCACTTCTTGGAACGACATGAAAAAACTATTTCTGGAGAAGTTCTTTCCTGCATCAAGAACTACTTCAATAAGGAAAGATATTTGTGGCATAAGGCAACTCAGTGGTGAGACTCTCCTTGAGTATTGGGAGAGATTCAAGAAATTGTGCTTGAGCTGCCCACACCATCAAATTAGTGATCAACTGCTAATCCAATACTTCTATGAAGGGTTGATGCCAATGGAAAGGAGTATGATTGATGCTGCAAGTGGTGGAGCATTGGTAGATAAAACTCCAGCTGCTGCCAGAAACTTAATTGCAACCATCGCAGCAAATTCTCAACAATTTGGTACTCGAATGGGTGCTGCAACCAGAGTAGTCAATAAAGTTAATACCTCTTCACATGTTGATCAACAAAGGATGCAACATAGATTAGATGAGCTCACTTCTTTAGTCAAACAGATGGAAATGGGACAACTCGAACCACCTGTTCAAACCCTTGCAAGAGTTTGCAATATATGCTCTAGCTCATCCCATCCCACAGATTCGTGCCCCACACTGCAAGATGATGATTCTGCCTTTCCAGACCAATCTGTTGCTGCAGCAGGAATTTTTCCTGGTAAACCTCAATTTCAGCAGCAGCAGAGATATGACCCATTCTCCAACACCTATAACCCTGGTTCGAGGGATCATCCAAATATGAGATATGGCAATACCACTGCCCAACAGCCAAATCAGTATAGGCAGCATTTCCAACAGCAACCGAAAAGGCATAATCCCATGCTGGAACTAGTAGGCCATTTCAATCAAATATGCAGCAACAGCCAATTATGCAGCAGCAGCAACAAGCAAATGCAACACCAAAGTCTGAGCCTTCATTAGAGGATATGATGAAGCAACTTGTTACCAACAATCTCCAATTCCAACAAAGGACTGATGCCACAATTCAAAATTTGGAGACACAAATTAGTCAATTAGCTTCCTCTATGAATCAGTTACAAGCTCAAGGCAGTAGTCAACTTCCTGCACAAACAATTCCCAATCCAAAAGGGAATGTCAATGTTATTACTTTGAGGTCCAGGAAATCCTTACAAGTTGAAAGCAAGAGAATTCAAATTCGCAAATTTTTCGCATTCAAGAAGAAGAATGCACTGCAGAAAATCAGAAACAGATTCTACACATAAACCACATTCTACAAAGAGAAAAATCAGATTCTGCAAATTCTGTACCACTTGTGCAGCAGAAGAACAATTGTACAATGCCACTTCCTTTCCCACATAGAGCAATCCAATCTAGAAGAGGAGATGATGCTGATAAAGATAAAGAGCTTCTGGAGACCTTTATGAAGGTGGAGGTGAACATCCCATTGTTGGATGCAATTAAGCAAATTCCTAAGTATGCCAAGTTTCTGAAAGAACTCTGCACACACAAGAGGCGGTTGAAAGACAATGAGAGAATTAGCATGAGCCGGAACATCTCATCCCTCATTCAACCAATGCCATAGAAATGCAAAGATCTAGGGACTTTTACCATTCCATGCATAACAGGCAATTCGAAATTTGAAAATGTCATGCTAGACTTAGGTGCTTCAATTAATGTTATGCCTATGTTTGTATTTAACTCTCTTGGACTTAGACCTTTGCATGCTACAGGTGTAGTGATTCAGTTGGCAAATAGGAGCAATGCCTATCCAGTCGGACTAATTGAGGACGTGCTGGTACAAGTGGGTGAATTGATATTCCCTGCTGACTTCTACATTCTGGAAATGGAGGGGGAATCACCAACCACTAAGGCTCCACTCATTTTGGGGAGACCTTTCCTTAAGACAGCTCAGACGAAGATTGACGTGCATACAGGAACTCTTTCCATGGAGTTTTGTGACTCCATTGTGCAGTTTAACATCTTTGATGCTATGAAGTATCCCATGGAGGAGCATTCTATTTTTCATATTGATGTCCTTATTGATTTGATTGATATTGCATATGATGAATTGTATGCTGCTAACTTTGATGGTTTTTCTGATTCTGTATGCACTGATTGTAATGGTGCTATTTTGTGTAATACATGTGCTGAGATTGCTGTAATTTTGAGTTCCGACCATTCTGTTTCAGCAATTGATGTGAATTATGCAGATCATGTAGATTATGCAGAACCAGATTCTGCAGCAACTGATTCCCTCTATAGTGCAACCACCTAAATTAGAATTGAAGTCATTGCCTGACCATCTCAAATATGTTTTCCTTGCAGAAGATAAGCAATTACCTGTCATAATTGCCAACAATCTACATGCTAACCAAGAACAAAAGTTGTTGCAGGTTTTGAGGGAGCACAAGTAAGCCATTGGCTGGACCCTTGCTGATATCCCAGGGATCAGTCCTTCCACATGCATGCACCGCATTCTCCTTGATCAAAAAGCTAAGCTAGTGAGGCAACTGTAGAGAAGACTAAATCCCTTGATTCTTGATGTGGTAAAAAAGGAAATCACTAAACTGCTGCAAGTCAGAATCATTTACCCAATTTCGGATAGCAAATGGGTGAGCCTAGATCAAGTGGATCCCAAGAAATCTGGGGTGACTGTAGTGGAAAACCAGAACAATGAACTAATTCCCACTCGAGTACAGAATAGTTGGAGAGTGTGTATTGACTATAGGAGGCTTAATGATTAAAAATTACCCTTAATTGTGATTAACTAGGTGAAACCAATATTATAAAATTGTGGTGATAGAACAAGAACATAAAAACTAAAATATGGAAATAAATAAGAATCTCAATTTTTTTGAAATGAATGCAAAAAAACAGTGTAGAGAAATCTGATTTTTAAGGAATCTAGGATATAGGTTCACCACGATGGTAATTAACAAGTCTGTAATCTTATCACATTTTCTCAACTAAGTTACTCTTGAAGATGAATCATTGACAAGAGGTTGTCGAGACCTCGTCAAATAATAAAAATTACCGGTTCGCAAACTAATTTGTAGCATAGAGCATGAACCGAATCGTCTCTCAAGGATCCAAAAAGAACAAAAATTTAATCAGATCAAGATAATTAAAATGGGGGGTTTTGATTATTTGAAAAGATGATACACTAATTGAATAAAAGGAAAGTAATTAACAAATTAACCAATCCAAGGAAATTTTTCCGATCTTAAGTTTAATCCATCATTGATCACAAGGAATTCACTTAATTGCTAACCATGTTCTTGGCCTTAGATCATATCAAGACTCCTCAACATAATCCAAGAATCCGCTACTAGATAAGCATCTAGGATTTAATTAACCAAGGTTAGATAAAGTAAGCACCATCCAAACATAGATTAACCTAAGATCAAGAATTTAACCAAGCTAAACAATCCATCAAAAAGCTTTAATAAATTGTTTATTCTATGTGATCCTCTTGAATACATGATAATAAAGCTATTACCACATCAACATCTAAATCAAATTAAGCAATTCAATCTAGATAAAAATCAAAAGAGGAAGAAGAGAAACTTGAATAACAATTAAGCAATATGAACAAGTAAAACAAGATCTCCAAATTAAACATCAAGATGGCTAATCCCTTGGATTGATTATGAGAGCCTAGCCTTCCATGGATGGGAAGGAAGAACTCAAAAATAAAAGTACAAAAACGAAATTCTAAAGAGAATGGAGAAGAAGAGAAAGAAAACTCTCACAAATACTCAAACTTTCTTGAAACTTACTTAAAATTGAATTCTTCTAATACAAAGAGGTTGGGTCTATTTATACTAATCCTAGAAGCCAATTTGTACATGTACATAATCTGAATACAAGCTATAAAAATAAGGAAATTGTCAAATAAGGAAGCTTGATGCATGGTAGGTGGGTTGGTGCATGGTTGGTGGGTTGGTGTATGGTTGGTGGCTTTTAGTCAACAACTCTTATCCGCCTTCTGGCTTCAAATTCATCACCTAGACGGTGCATTTTGGCTTGGATTTCTCATGAAAGTTGTAGCCAGTTGTCTCCTTGAAAATCTCCAATTTGAATAATGTCATTTGGACTTTTAGAACTCCAGAAATGCCAAAAACACTGCACCTACCTCAAGTTAGGTTGGAAGAACGTGTTTCCAAATTCAGACCAACTTGTAGCTTTAGAAGCATGCCTAAAACGACATCTATTGACAAAATGGTCTTCAGTGAAGTTGGATATATGGGTCTTATCTTTCAAATGACCAAGTTTCAGCTCAAGAGGAGGCCTATAACCCACTATATAGTCCAATATGTGCATACTGCCCAGATGGTTCCGTGACAGCAAACTCACTCTGTATTGCAGGGATGTTTTGGACCCTTAGAAGTCCGATCCAGCTCTTGAGTTCTTCATGAAACTTGTAGAGTATTGTCTTAGCTTTCCAAAGACACCAAGATCACCTCAATTGGATCAACGAGTCCCAAGTTATGGCCTAACCAAGGAAGAAAGGTCAAAATGCATCAAAATCGGAAAATTATCCAATATTTACATTAAAACCCAATGAAGCCCAACAACATTAAACTCATCTAAAATACTAATATTGGGCATAATAAACATCTAATAAAGCCTAATACAAAGCTAATATAAGTGTCTCAAATTGATTGATCAATCATCCTAAAGAATTATTGCTTCCTTTCAAAATACAAAAAAACGTATTCAATCTAACTCAACTTCTATTTTCATGATAATCAAATTAGAAAGAATCCATTAAGAGCATATGATTCAAAGAAAGCCTCGAGAGTTTTAATCTACTTTCGTGATTTAAAAGCACAAGTTCAGTTCATGGAGTTCAATTATCAAGAGTCACCTTTCAGTTTTTCCCTCAATGACTAAGATCATGCAAATAATGTGGCCAACATTTTCACAAACACTTGGTGTGCCAAAAACTAAATGAAGATAAACTTAGCATTGAAGAGATAGCAAATTCATACATCAAGCATTGTTAATACACCATCGGGTTACTACCAATTCCTAGAACAAAGAACTACTCAAACATGTTTAACCAAATACAAACCATAAGAATGAAGAACACTATTCAGAAAAATAAAATACAAAGACTAGAAGAGATGAGAAGAAAAACTCTGCAGACAATCTTTGGCTGCTCTTGTGAAGTTCCTCCCATCCAAAGACACCTACTCAACCCTAATGGCTTGCCTTTTATGAAATAACCAAGTGAAACACAAGAAGGGGGGTTGAATTGTGTTTCTTAACCCTTTTTCGATTAATAAAAGATTTTCCTTTTCAATAGAAAATAGAACACAGCGAAGGAGACAGTTTAACAAGCAAAGAGCTTAGGACCAACACCACTTAGTCCTATTGGACTCTAAGGGTTTCGAAAAGACTTTTAATAAAATGGTTAACACGTTCTAAAACCAAATAAAAAGATCTTTGTTAATAAACACAATGGTAAACCCCAGAGGTTAGTGAATATAATAAAGCACACTAGAAGAGAGGAGAAGCTTACACACGAGATTTATCCTGGTTCACTCTTATCAACCAAGAGCTACGTCCAAATTCCTTCAACCAGAAGGATTTTCCAACTAATCTTTTTCACGATTACAAGTATTATGCACCTCTTCAGGTAACAAGTATTTTCAACCTCTTCAGGTTCTAACTCACAAGTATTCTTTTACACACAGCCTCTTCAGGCTTACAAGGCTTAAGATGAATAATTGAAAGTAGATGAAAGCTTGAGTTTGAAACTCACTGACAAATGAGAATAGACAATAGAAATCTCAAGGCTTTTTCTTTTTACACGAATATGGAAATAAAGCTTTTTAGACTATTGAAGGATGCTTCGGCAAAAGATCTCTTGTTCTTCAAGTGCTGCTTCTTCTCTTTATAAGTAAGAACAAATTGAGCAGACTTCATGGGCTAGATCGTCCAACGGAAATATTTATTACCGTTCTGAGTAGCATTAAATGCATCTACTGGAAAAGTCTTGAACTTCTTCCTCGACTTGACTTTTATTCTCTGAGATTTCCAATCAATGAAAACAAAAGTCCTGATTTGTCTAAGATTGCAGACGGTTTCTTATTTGCAGATCTTTGTAGTTGTTAGACAATGTCAGCAAAAGTGGCTTAGTTGACTTCTTCTGTCGCCGTGAGCTGTCAGAGTTCTTTTCTAGCATTTAATGAGGAACAGTTCTTCATTTTTGAAATTTCACTTGGACGCGAACTTGAGCTTGAACTTTGAAAGAGTGAGTTGAGTCCGAGCTTTGGCAGACAGATCGTATTGGACGAACTAATAAAAAGTAACAGTATATGCATACAAGTATTGGACGCACCAATAGTAAAAGTATATAATACATTTATTGGACCCATAAAGAATTATAGCATATTGGACGCACGAAGAGTTATCTTTAAGCATAGAGCAGAATGGACGCACAACAAGTAGCGATTTGTTAAAACTATTGTCGAAACACTTACTTGTTCAAACTAAATAAATATTTTTGTTATCCTCAAAACTTAACAGGGAAAGCTTATAGCTTTTAAGAATTTAGTACTTAAACCTTTTTATAAGAATTTGGTTTCAACAATCTCCCCCTTTTTGATGATGACAAAAACTATTAATTTGATTGAACACAGATTCTTTTTTTTTTTTTTAAACAAAATTGCTCCCCCTAAGAAAAACATTTCTAAGGGAAGAACTCCAAGTCTGTTGGACGCAGAGTCGATTTGACGTAGTACACGAAATTTATTTTTACGAAACAAGTTTCAAGAGCAAGTAATAATATCTTTGTATCGAAGTTTAGTTCTTGAGAAAAGAGTTTAACAAAGACAATACTTTTGAAAATAAATAAACCATGCCACAATATAGATCAAATCCTACACAGCAACACAGTGCATTAGCAGAGTATTCACAATTTCAATTAAAGCATTTATATAAGTGCAACAGAATAACCGAGACAATGATAATGAAACAACCAGATGAGAGAAAAACATAGTTTCATTGAATCAGTATAAATTATTAAATAAATTTGTATGTAACAAATCAAATTCCCATTATTCTCCCCCTTTGTCATCAGACAAAAAGAAAGAAAAACATCACTGTCAAAAAAAAATTGGCTAAAAGAAAATAAAATAAAATCAAGAGGAAGAAGGTGGAGGAGGAGGAGGTGGCCCTTGTTGAAAAAGAGATTTGAGGAGGTCTTCAACTCTCTTGTACATTAAGTCCATTTGATTATTCACGTAGGCCCCGAAAGCTGGGGGCACTTGGGTGAGAATGTCAGCAGAAGGTTGTGGTTCCACAATAGCTAACTCAGTGGTGGAAGCAGGAGGGGTCACATCCATTTGCTGCACAACAGACTCAACTTCGTCTTAAGACAGAGGAAGGTCAACATCCCAAGGAAGAAAGGTTCTCCGGAATCCAAACATTTGATCCCAGGGATAAGGCCTGCCTATGTTGTCGACGGAGGTCCGAGACATAGCTTGGACAAGAGAAGATTGTTGGCAATGGCGAGTTCAGAGGCGTCAAAAAGATCATCTACCATATAGATAGAACGAAAACACTGGAAGCTCTGACCAGGCACAGTTATGATATCTTCCTTATCTTCATCACTTAGTCCTGAAGAAGACGCTTGTTGCTCACACTCCCAAATGTGCTTTTCCCAGAAAGTCTTAGCCTCGTTCTCCACAGCTTCTCCTTTATTCGAAACATGCCACAAGAATTCAACATCAACATCAGGGGAACGTAAGCTCCCAAAATTTGGCTTAAAGATGATGGGCTTGGGAAAGGTGGCTTGGCTTCTGTACTTTTTCAAGTCTTTGTTTTTATTTAAATCCACCATTGGCAACCTTGGACAAACCCGATCCGGCTGAATCTTGATGGCAGTTGTAGAGGAGATGATCAGTGAAGGGGGTACAAATCTCAAATTCTTCAACGTAAGACTCCCTTAATGACACCGACAAGGATGGTGTCATAAGGACTCGCAAACTGTCCCATTTCTTCCAAGGTGACAGTTTGAAGGATAGGTCACTAGGGAAGATGTGAACTTTTGTTGAGTAACCATCACAGCACCGGGAGCGTCTTGCTGTGAGTGAGAGAGAAGAGTCCTTGGATTCCCAAAGAGGGATAATGTGAGGGGAAACCCCCACAGAGAAAAGGTTAAGATAGGAGGAGTTGTAGAAGGTCTTTTGAGAGGGGGAAGGTGAAGGAGATTGGGAAGGTAATATGTGAGTTTGAGAAGAAAAAGGTTCAGTGTTTAAGGGAGAGGAAGTTATTTGAGAGGTTGGGAAGGAAGTTTGTGGTTCTGTTTGAGAAGAGGGTAAAATGGAGGAAGAGGGAATGGTAGGAAGAGGTTCCTTAGGAATGGACGCAAGCTTGGAAGAGGGTTTCCTTGTGATGGGTAGCTTCGTCCGGGTTCCTTTTGGGATGCTCGCAATGGACGCAACCTTCATCCTTTTAGCGATGGGTTGGTCATCTTCAGAGTCATCGTCCATTATGAGTCTCCGCTTGGGAATGGCTTGGACGGATGGTGATTTCTTCTTTGGACTCTCAGCCTTTGAAAGAATAAGAGGCTCTTTCTGGTCCAGAAAATCTTGGACGCTTTGAAGTTTCATCCTTAGAAGATTGCTTCGTCCAAAGATTTGTTGCTCTTGATCCGTCCAAAAATCTTCTTCTTCTCTTCAACATCTTTAGTCTCATGGGGACTAAAGATACCTTGATCTCTGAAGATCTTGGTTAAGAGAACACCATAGGAGATGGTGGTCTTCTTCCCTTTTCCTTGTACACTTCTCTTGAAGTTCTTAAAAAGTAGAGAAGGGAGATTGACCTGTTGACACAGCATCAGATGACACAGGCAGAAGGCATGAACTGTAGAGACTGAGTCTTTGGACCCTGCCTTGTGGAGTATTGCCTTGTTTAGAAGTTGATGCAAAACTCTTGCCTTGTCATTCATCTTGGAAGCAGTTATCTTCCCCGTGGATGACTCCTTTAGTAAGGTGTCAAGAACGAGATCGCTTCCCCAAATGCTTTTTCCCAATCAGAAGTGATGGTGGCTCCTTCCAACCAACATTGGGTGGCGTTGGAGATGGTTACCTCTGAAACCACAACGGGTTTTCCCAAAACACATCCCCTGACCTCTGTCGCAGACACGGATGCGTTTTTCCAGAACATTTTCACCAATTCCGGATAAACCTCCACCGGTTCTCTGAAGTAACTATCCCATCCAGCACCGACGAGACATTCTTTGATATCTATTCCACATTCTGCTAAAATGGAAGTTTGGAACGAGTATTCAACTGATACCTCGGCTCTTTCAACATCAAGGGTCTTTCCTCCGGCCATTTCTTAGGGTTAAGGAAATTTGAGAGAGAGAGAAATTTGCTAAGGTTCTTTTCGCAACTGTTTTCTTTCAAGGTTTGAAGGCGTAAAAATTTGATCTTGTAAAGAAGGAAAATATTTATAGAAGAAGGTAGGTTTCTACACTGAAAGGTTTCTTGAGAGAAAACGAATCGTTTTTTTTTTTAAAAAAATAAAAAAAACACAATAAATGTGTATTAAAAGCAACTGTCACGTCCGCAGTAAAAAGTTACTTTCGTGACCTTTCAAAAACTGACTCAGCGTGGGAAATTTGAAAAGTTTCAAACAAGATAAATGCAAATGATTTATGTCTTATCAAGAAATTTACCACACCATTTATCAAGTACAAAACATTTTGGACGCAGATCTTCAATGGACGCAAGAGATATTAATTCTTTACAAAATGCATACTTAGATGTTTTCGAATAAGAGTGAATCTATCCTCTGAGAGGGAATCTATCCTCTGAGAGGGGTTTTGTGAATCTATCCACATATTGAATATCAAACACACCTTTTTGAATATAGTCTCTTATAAAGTGATGTTTGATTTCAATGTGTTTTGCCCTTGAGTGTAGTATGGGATTTTTTGATAAGTTAATTGCAGCAGTATTATCACATAGTAAAGGTATATTACTTTCAATGATTTTGTAGTCTTCTATTTGCTGTTTGATCCAGAGTAGTTGATATCAACAATTTGACGCAGAGATATATTCAAATTTTCAAATGCTGATAGAGCAATTGTGCTTTGTCTCTTCTTTGGACCATGATACTAGATTTCCTCCAATGAAGTGACATCCTCCACTTGTACTTTTCCTTTCGATTCTATCTCCAGCATAGTCAGCATCACAAAAACCAACTAATCTGTACTCATGAGATTTCTTAAATACCAAGCCCAGATTAGTAGTTCCTTTCAAGTATCTGAATATTCTTTTTACAGCAATTAAGTGACTCTCTAGGATCAGATTGAAAACGTGCACAAAGACACACACTAAACATTATATCTGGTCTGGACGCAGTGAGATATAAGAGTGATCCGATCATACCTCTGTATACCTTTTCGTCCACCTTTTTATCCTTATCGTCCAATCTTAGTGTGGATGATGGATGCATTGATGTGCTCATTGTTTTGCAATCGTCCAATTTGAATTTCTTCAGAAGTTCATTTGTATATTTGGTCTGATGAATGTGGATTTCGTCCAATGTTTGCTTCACTTGCAAACCCAGAAAGAATTTTAATTCTCCCATTAAGGTCATTTCGAATTCCTTCTGCATCAGATTGGAAAAATCCTTGCAAAGAGATTCATCAGTAGCTCCAAAGATAATATCATCAACATAAATTTGAACTAAAATGAATTTCGAGTTTTTGTCTTTTCGAAAAAGAGTAGTGTCAACTTTTCCTCTAAAAAAACCGTTTTCTATTAAAAAGGTGCTTAACCTTTCATACCAGGCTCGAGGAGCTTGTTTTAAACCGTACAAGGCATTTTTTAATTTGAAAACATGCTCATGGAAATTTTCATCCTCGAAACCAGGTGGTTGTTTAACGAAAACTTCTTCATTGATTATACCATTTAGAAATGCACTTTTTACGTCCATTTGATATAGTCTCATGCTATGATGAGCAGCAAATGAAAGTAAAATGCGTATGGCTTCTAGTCTAGCTACAGGAGCAAAAGTTTCATTGAAATCAATACCTTCTTGTTGTGAGTAACCTTGGGCTACCAACCTTGCTTTGTTTCTCACAACCTTACCATCTTCGTCCAGTTTGTTTTTGAATATCCATTTTGTGCCGATGATGGACTTGTCTTTAGGCTTTTGAACCAGCGTCCAAACATCATTTCTTTTAAATTGATTTAGCTCTTCTTGCATGGCTAAGATCCATCCTTCGTCCTTCTGCTTCTTCTATTTTTCTTGGTTCCATTTCGTAGATGAAGGCTATATTTGAGTATTCTCTGAATTTAGATCTTGTACGTACTTTATCATCCTGGATTACCAATGATTTGGTGTTCGGATGATAAGTTTTGAAATGCCGCCTTCTTTGACCATCGCTTGTTTCTTCTTTTCTTTCATCGTCCAATGCTTCTTTGTTTTGGGTTGCTGATCCTTCTCCTTTGTCTTTTAAGTTTAACTCGCAAAGGACTCATCTAGCTCGACAAGTCATTGTCGTGCTTTTTGTCATTGAATTTAACATGAACAGATTCTTCAACAGATAGAGAGCGAGAGTTATATACTCTATATGCTTTAGATGTTTCTGAGTATCCTAGGAAAATACCAGAGTCAACTTTAGCATCAAACTTTCCTAAAGAATCCTTAGTATTCAAAATAAAACATTGATGTACCAAAAGAATGAAAGTAATAGATGTTGGGTTTTCGTCCTTTCCACAATTCATACTGAGTCTTGTTTAAAATAGGTCTAATATATATTCTGCTTTTGAATATAACACGCAGTTAGTTAACATTTCGTATGTTTGGAGATTGAGTTGTCATTGAGCATTGTTCTAGCCATCTCTTGAAGAGATCTATTTTTTCTTTCTACCACACCATTTTGTTGTGGTGTTCTTGGGGCAGAGAAGTTGTGATGAATACCGTTTTCTTCACAGAACAATTGGAAGCTCTCATTCTCAAATTCTCCTCCATGATCACTTCGGATTGAGTTGATACACATTCCTTTTTCATTTTGAATTCTTTTACAGAAAATAGAAAAGACTTTGAAAGACTCATCCTTGTGAGCTAGAAACATAACCCATGTCCATCTAGTATAGTCATCTACTATGACCAATCCATATTTCTTTCCATTTAGTGAAGAAGTTCTTGTAGGACCAAATAAATCAAGATGTAACAATTCTAGTGGTCTAGAGGTGGAAACGATGTTTTTGGACTCAAAAGAATTTTTGATTTGTTTCCCCTTTTGACAAGCTTCACAAAGAACATCTGATTTGTACACAAGCTTTGGTAGTCCTCTTACGAGGTTATGCTTATTTAGTTTAGAGATTAATCTCAAACTTGCATGACCAAGCTTCTTGTGCCATATCCACTGTTCTCCTTTTATGGAAACTAGACATGATACATTTTGATGCTGAAAGATCTTCCAAGTCACTGTTATACAGATTGTTTTGCCTGGTAGCAATGAAGAGTATGGATCCGTCGTAGTTTTTAACTATACATTCTCCTTGATTGAATGAAACATTAGATCCACTATCACATAATTGACTAATGCTAAGCGATTATGTTTCAATCCTTCAACTAGAAGAACATTATCGATAGAGGGAAAAGGATGCTTACCAATCTTACCTATTCCAACTATTTTACCTTTCTGGTTTCCTCCAAACGTGACGGAGCCTCCTTTATTAGTTTTGATGTCTTGGAACATAGACCTTTCTCCCGTCATGTGCCGTGAGCAACCACTGTCCAGGTACCATGACAGTGTCTTTTTCTTGTTGCTAAGAACATCTGCAAGAGGAATTATCATATCCTTAGGTACCCATATCTTTTTGGGTCCTTTTTGGTTAGCTCTTGGAGATCCATAATATTTTGACCTTTTATTAAAAAGATCTATTGAGGAAGGGTAAACGTTCTTTTTACAAACATTCTTAATGAATTTAGGTTGAGTAGTAGTTTTTTGAAAAAACTGTTTATCAGTATCTTGATATCCCAATCCAGATTTGTCACGAGGGTCTCTGGAATATTTGAGTAAAATGTTTAGGTTGTTGGTGCCTTTTACAAATTTACTGAGGTCCTCCGTTAACTCTTTTACCTCATTATGAAGTTTATCAACTTCATCTGAAGTGTTGGACTCAGAAGATGTTTTTAACAGAGCATTTTCAGTTTTTAATTTTTCACAATAAATTTCAAGTTCTTGTTTTTCTGAAAACATTTTTCCATATTCTCTAGTTAATTTTGAAAACTTTCTTTTCAAGGATTTATATTCAACCGCTAAAATAGATGAATTATTTAACAACTCATCAAATGCATTCTGAAGATCAAGATCACAGTTTGTTACCTCATCTTCTTCTTCTGACACGGTGTTAGCCATGAGACATAGATTTGCTTCTTCTTCTGCTTCTTCTTCATCCTCAGTAGTTGAAAGATCAAGATCTTCCCAGGTGGCCATTAATCCTCTTTTCTTCTTTGGAAAGAATCTCCTTTTCTCTTTCTCCTTGTTTAGTGAAGGACATTCCGCTTTAATGTGTCCGGGCTTCTTGCATTCGTAGCATATGATTGGACTCTTGTCTTTTGTTTCTGTTTTGTCCTTTGGTGACCTTCGTCCAAAGTGCTTTCTCCGCATACCTCCTTTCTTTTTCCACATTGCTTGTATCTTTCTAGAGATGAAAGATAACTCGTCATTATCAGATATATCATCTTCAGATGACTCGGCCTCGTCTGATGATTTTTCAGCTTTAAGTGCTTTGGACGCACTGCCTTTGTGAGCTTTAAGGGCAATTGATTTCCCTTTTCTTGAGCTTTCCTCTTCTTGAAGTTCCAGCTCATGAACTTTAAGAGAACCCAATAGTTCCTCCATGGTAAGAGAAGCTAGATTCTTTGCTTCCTGTATGGCGAGAACCTTAGGTCTCCATGCCTGGAAAGACTTCTTAGGATTTTTCGATATGATCTTGATTATCATAGTTCTTTCCCGGAGATCTCAAGCCATTGATTATTGTTTGGAATCGTCCAAACATTTGATCAATGTTTTCATGCTCTCCCATTTTGAAGAGCTCATATCGGTGAACCAGATGCTTATCTTTGATTCTTTGACTTGAGATGAGCCTTCATGTGCTAATGCCGTGAGTATCCCATATCTCTTTAGCTGTTTCACAGCCTATGGACTTTGTCGTGCTCGATCCGGTGATGGCACACATAAGATAATGTTTGGCTTTTGAGTTAAGTCGATGTCCGGTTCGTTGTCCTTCCGTCCATTGTGGTCGAGGAGATCCTGTCCTTCTGCGTTGGTGGGTGTTTGATATCCATTTTGAACTAGGTCCCAAATGTCCATATTTTGGGCATCAAAAAGGCAATCATTCTCTTCTTCCAAGAATCATAGTCGTTTCCATTGAATAGAGGTGGTCTGCTCACCGCTTGTCCTTCGCTCTCCATTAAAGGGTGTACTCGGATCTTTTTCCTCTGCGATCGTTAGATGCTCAACCCAAGAGGCCGAGCTCGATACCAATTGAAATAACCAAGTGAAACACAAGAAGGGGGGTTGAATTGTGTTTCTTAACCCTTTTTCGATTAATAAAAGATTTTCCTTTTCAATAGAAAATAGAACACAAATAAGGAGACAGCTTAACAAGCAAAGAGCTTAGGACCAACACCACTTAGTCCTATTAGACTCTAAGGGTTTCAAAAGACTTTTAATAAAATGGTTAACACGTTCTAAAACCAAATAAAAAGATCTTTGTTAATAAACACAATGGTAAACCCCGTGAGGTTAGTGAATATAATAAAGCACACTAGAAGAGAGGAGAAGCTTACACACGAGATTTATCCTGGTTCACTCTTATCAACCAAGAGCTACGTCCAACCCCTTCAACCGTAGGATTTTCCAACTAATCTTTTTCACGATTACAAGTATTATGCACCTCTTCGTAACAAGTATTTTCAACCACTTCAGTTCTAACTCACAAGTATTCTTTTACACACAGCCTCTTCAGCTTACAAGGCTTAAGATGAATAATTGAAAGTAGATGAAAGCTTGAGTTTGAAACTCACCGACAAATGAGAATAGACAATAGAAATCTCAAGGCTTTTTCTTTTTACACGAATATGGAAATAAAGCTTTTAGACTATTGAAGGATGCTTCGCAAAAAGATCTCTTGTTCTTCAAGTGTCGCTTCTTCTCTTTATAAGTAAGAACAAATTGAGCGGACTTCATGGGCTAGATCGTCCAACGGAAATATTTATTACCGATTACGAGTAGCATTAAATGCATCTACTGGAAAAGTGTTGAACTTCTTCTGACGGTGACTTTTATTCTCTGAGATTTCCAATCAATGAAAACAAAAGTCCTGATTTGTCTAAGATTGCAGACGGTTTCTTATTTGCAGATCTTTGTAGTTGTTAGACAATGTCAGCAAAAGTGGCTTAGTTGACTTCTTCTGTCGCCGTGAGCTGTCAGAGTTCTTTTCTAGCATTTAATGAGGAACAATTCTTCATTTTTGAAATTTCACTTGGACGCGAACTTGAGCTTGAACTTTGAAAGAGTGAGTTGAGTCCGAGCTTTGGCAGACAGATCGAATTGGACGAACTAATAAAAAGTAACAGTATATGCATACAAGTATTGGACGCACCAATAGTAAAAGTATATAATACATTTATTGGACCCATAAAGAATTATAGCATATTGGACGCACGAAGAGTTATCTTTAAGCATAGAGCAGAATGGACGCACAACAAGTAGCGATTTGTTAAAACTATTGTCGAAACACTTACTTGTTCAAACTAAATAAATATTTTTGTTATCCTCAAAACTTAACAGGGAAAGCTTATAGCTTTTAAGAATTTAGTACTTAAACCTTTTTATAAGAATTTGGTTTCAACACAATTCCCCCACACTTAAATCATTGCAAGCAAAAGAACTCCTCCAAGAAGAAAATCAATGCTCTCTCATTCCCTAAGGTAAGGTAAAACATGGTTTTTCACTCAAAGCTTGTAATGAGCTAAGAACAAAGAATAGGCAAATAGGCTCAGAGGGAGTTAATATTTAGATAAATGCAAGGTAGGTTTATTTGGCCAAAGCAGCTAAGTCAAGAAAAAATGCCTCTGTCATTTTCATGCAACATACAGACCAATGTAATCTCAAATCGATTCAATGCAAGTTCTAGAAAATAAATTCATAATTGACATCACTCATGAAAGAAAATAACCAAGTGTAAGCATCAAACTTGGAAAAGCCCAAAACTCACAAAGGTATGGAACATTCACTCAATTCAACCATGCCTTCTTCCTAATATCCACAATCATATACACATGTATATCATGAAAATGATTCAACTATAAACTGTTTTGCATACTTTTATCATCAATTAAGCTCAGATTCAGCACATGCTTGTATCAAAATCAATTGAAAAGATCAAAATTGTGTGTGTGTGTGTTTTTATTTTTTATTTTTTTAATTTTTTAATATATATACAAGAACAAAGATGATTTAAGACCTATTATGAAATGCAAGTTAAGATGCGTCTCAAGAGCAAAACTACTCCTTACTCTGCCATCATACATCTAAAAAGTTAGTAGCAATAAAGATTAGTTTTTTTTTTTTTAACTAAACTATGTACATGGTAATGTCAACTATCCCTCCCCCCAACTAATTAAAGACATTGTCCCCAATGTCAAAATAAAGATAGGTAAAGTGTAGAAGGTCTTACCAGAAAACTGCAAATCGGGCCTTAAATAAGAAAAATTACAAAAAAAACTAAAACCATAAGAGAAAACAAAAATTCACAAAGACAAAGTCAAATCAAGTTTTTGCTTTTTGCTGCTGCTGCCTTGTTCCCAGTGCGTGGAGCCATTCTTGGATCACGTTGTGGTACAAATGCGTTGAGTTGATCGAGCAATTGTTCAGAGTTGCAGCAGTTACAAGACTTTGACGTGTCGCTTGTGAGATGAACCTTTTTTCTACAGCATGATCAAGAAAACAAAACAAACTGTCATAAAAACCATTAACATTTAATATACCTATGGGTTTTTGGTGAAAGTTCTGCTGTGACTAGGATGTAATTTGAAAGAGTTCTTCCAATGTTTCAAAACCACCAGGTAGGGCAATAAAGGCATCAGCATTTGCTATCATAATGTTCATGCGTTGGTGCATGCAAAATACCATTACTTCATCCCCTAATGTTTTTCCAATGGGCTTGCTGGTAGATAAAGGACTGGGAATGACACCAAGGACTTTGCCACCTCCTAAATGTGCAGCAGTTGCTACACAACCCATTAACCCAAGACTACCTCCTCCATAAACTAAATGGATTTCTCTCTCAGCTAGCACTCGACCAAGAGGGTGTGCAATATTTACAAACTCTTTATCTTTCCCAGGATTAGATCCACAAAAGACAAACACTCTTGATCCGACGAACTGAAGTGACTTCCATTTTCTCTTTTTTTTTTTTTGTACTCTCACCTTATCAATGATCTGAAGAGAGCAAAGTGCATTATTTAAAGAATCAAAACTCAAATGTAATAATTACACCTATAAAGGAGGGGTAGAACCGTGTGTCAGGTAAGTTTGAAAAGAAGCAAAATAATAATAGCTATATGACAAGGATAAAAGACTAATCTATATGTGTTAGAAGAAGTTTGAAAATACGCAACGCATATTTCAAAAGAATACAACTACTTTTGATTTGATTTGATTTTTTTTTTTCTTTTTTCTTTTTTTTTTTGAATTTTTTTTAATAAACAAGAAGAAAAAAAATAAAAAATAAAAAATAATACTTACAGGAGGTGTGATTGTGGCTCACAAATTCCTCTGGTTCTACGTCCAGTAACGGCTTGAATGCTCTCTATGGGCCGATGGTCGGCTTCCCATCCAATTTTCTTAAAAATTGCAAACAGGGTCTTTTTGAGTCAGATTCCCGAGACTATATCGCTCATGTTCATCTTGGAATATTGGCCATAAATCGAGAAGTACTCTCTGCACATCTCCACTAGGATGCGTCTCAAAAGTCAATAGAATGTTATCTAAAGACTCCTTACTCATGCCATCCTTTATGAAGTTAATTTTATCATCTCGGTTTATAGACGTCATTCCAATTGATTTCCATTTTGTGTTACAGGTCCATCTTGCACATTTATAGCAGACTCGTAACCTTTTTGCTCTTCTCTTCTTTGCATATGAACTTTTGCCTAGCCCTGGCATATATGAAACAAGAGCGTCAGAAAATTCACCTCTGAGTCGGACCTTTTCTTCGATCAACCAGCGTATATCCGCAGGGATGCCTTTGTGCATAAGCATCCTTAATCTCTCAAACCTTGCATAATAAATGTTAGTTAAAGCATTTTGAGGGAGAGAAGGGAATTGCTTGCGGAGATTAAAAAGCTGATTATCCATTTCGAAAGAAAGAAGAAAGAGAGAGAAAAAAATTGAGTAAAATTATGTACAGATTTCAGTGTTTGTGGGTAACTGAAGGGACCGAAAAAGATTTTCATGGAGTACCGTTATCCGCCATTTAACCAGTGAAAAATCATTTGTCAACGAAAAATAAACAAAATTAAGACAAAAAAATCAAACTCTGATAGATTTTCTCGCTTGGCACCAAGTTTCTGTCTCGATTCCTGTGATTGCAAATAAGTCAAAGTTGAAAGATGAAAGAGTTAGAAAGCTTGGGTTGCCTCCCAAGAAGCGCTACTTTTAATGTCCTTAGCCAGCGTGATTGAAGATTTTGCACGAGCGATGGGTCCTCCCCAATAATGATTCAATCTTTGGCAATTGACATTAATCGTGGCTTTTTCTTTTCTATTTTTTTTTCTTCTTTTTTTTTCTTTTGTCTTCTTTTTTTTTTTTTCAACACAGTAGTGATCAATCATGGTAGAGGGCATCCTGCAGTTGAACTTCCTCCACGAGGTTCTCTTGAGCTCCTTCATAAAAAATTTTGAGGCGGTGACCATTAACTTTGAACACTTTGTTGGTGGCTTCACTCTTAATTTCCACTGCACCATGAGGAAAAATGTTAGTGACAACAAACGGACCGTCCCACCTAGACCTTAATTTACCAAGCATCAACTTAAGGCGAGAATTAAACAAGAGAACTTTTTGCCCAACTGAAAACTCCTTCCGAAGAATAAACTTATCATGGAAGGCTTTGGTCTTTTCTTTGTAGAGTCGGGAGCTCTCATAGGCATCTACGCGGATCTCTTCCAATTCCTCAGAATCGCAACTTCCGCTCTATGCCGCCTCCGCCAAATTCATGTTGCATTGCTACACAGCCCAATATGCTTTATGCTCAATTTCTACTGGCAAGTGGCATGCCTTACCATAGACTATCCGATATGGAGACATCCCAATTGGAGTTTTGTAAGCGGTCCGGTAAGCCCAAAGAGCATCCTCAAGCCTCATGCTCCAATCCTTCCGATTAGGTTGGACTGTTTTTTCAAGTATGCGCTTGATCTCTCTATTGGAGACCTCGGCTTGACCATTAGTCCGGGATGGTAAGGTGTAGAAACTTTATGCAACACGCCATATTTCCTCATCAATCCCTCCATGCTCCGATTACTGAGAAATGGGTGCCTTGATCACCGATGATAGCTCTCGGGATTCCAAACCTACGTAAAATCGTGATCTAACAAAATCCACAACAACTTTGGAATCATCATCCGAGTGGCTTTAGCCTCCACCCATTTTGATACATAATCAAATAGCAAAATGTAAACATAACCAAAGGAAACAGAAAAGGTCCCATGAAATCAATACCCCATACGTCAAAGATTTCACAATACGATGGGGATTCTTTGGGACATCTCATTCATGCGAGAAATGTTCCCTGTTCTCGACACTGCTCACAAGACTTACAGTAACAAATATGCATCATGAAACAAGGTAGGCCAATATAAACCAGAGTCTAAAACTTTCCTAGTCATGTACGTTGAGGCCCAAAATGTCCACCACATGTAAATGCATGACAAAAGCTAAGAACGAGAATGAAACTCTTGATTAGGCACACATCGCCTAATAATTTGGTCACTACAAAATCGCCACGAGATATGGATCATCCCACACATAATATTTTGATTCACTCTTAAGTTTATAAATTTGTGCACGAGTGAAATGTGAGGGAAAAATCAGTAGCAACCAAGAAATTCACCATATCAAGAAACCAAGGGAAGGTGTTCTTACCTTGCAATGCATAAGCCGCTCATCCTGGGAAGGAGTCCCGTACAGGAAGGGATCCAAGCTCTTTCAATGCGGCTCAAATGATCTCGCCACTAGGTTCTCTCGCTCCACTCTTGTCACGGATCTCTATGTGAAACTCTTGGAGCAAGAGCATCCATCTTATTAGTCGGGGCTTTGCCTCTGGCTTCTTCAAAAGGAACTTCAGAGCTGCATGATCAGTAAACACAACAACCTTAGAACCAAGCAAATATGATCTAAACTTATCCAAAGCAAAAACAATGGCTAAAAGTTCTTTTTCGGTTGTGGTATAGTTGGCCTGAGCAGCATCTAGAGTTCTGGAAGCATAGTATATCACATGAGAAGCTTTCCCCACTCTCTGTGCCAAGACTGCTCCTACTGCATAGTTAGAAGCATCACACATTAACTCAAATGGCAATGTCCAGTCAGGTGGCTGGATGATAGGGGTACTAGTCAAGGCCTGCTTCAAGTGGTTGAAAGCTGCCTTGCACTTGTCATCAAAATTGAACTCCACATCTTTCTGCGATGGAATCGGGAAAGTGGAAGAGCAATCTTGCTGAAGTCGGCAATGAAGCGCCTGTAGAAACCTGCATGACTAAGAAAAGAACGCACTTCCCGCACGCATATGGGGTAAGATAGACAAGTAATTACATCAATCTTGGCAGGATCTACCTGAATGCCCTTACTGGATACTACATGGCCTAAAACTATACCCTGTTCTACCATAAAATGGCATTTCTCAAAATTTAGCACAAGGTTAGTCTCAATGCATCTTTGCAGTACTCTAGATAGGTCAAGCTAAACATGAATCAAAAGAAGAACCATAGATAGTAAAGTCATCCATAAATACCTCCATGCACTCCTCTAAGAAATCAGAAAATATGCTCACCATGCACCGTTGGAAGGTACCAGGGGCATTGCAGAGGCCGAAGGGCATCCGTCTGTAAGCAAAGGTGCCGAAGGGACAAGTAAATGTGGTCTTCTCCGATCCTCCGGTGCAATGTGGATTTGGAAGTATCCGGTGTAGCCATCTAAAAGCGAATGGGACTTACTCCAACCGTCTCAAAGATCTCGATCAATGAACGGAAGGGTAATGATCTTTCCGAGTGGCTTGGTTGAGACGTGCGTAGTCAATGCGGCACTCTCCACCTATTCTCGCACTCGGGTTGGAATGAGCTCATTCTTCCGGTTGGCCACAACAATACCCCGGATTTCTTTGGAACTACTTGCACCGGCTCACCCACTTCTTTGTCGAGAGATGGGATAGATAATGCCGACTGCGTAGCTTGGTCACTTCTTTTTCACCACATCTAGAATGAGAGGATTCAGTCTCCTCGGGGTTGTCTTCTTGGTTTAGTTTCCTCCTCAAGTAATATCCTATGCATGCATGTGGAGGGGTTAATACTGTGAATGTCTGCAAGTGTCCAACCAATTGCCCTTTTGTGTTGCTTCAAGACTTCCAATAATCTGGTTTCTTGCTCAGGTTGGAGGTGTTTGGCCATTATCACCGGGAGCTTCTCATCCTCTTCCAAGAATGCATACTTCAAATGCTCGGGCAAGGGCTTAAGTTCAATGGAGGGTAGTTCTTTGGGTAGACGGTACTAGTTTTGGAACCGAAACTAAATCTGCTAAATTCTCAGCAGTTGCACCTGTACTTGCAAGCTGTGCACAATCTTGCAAAACAACATCATCATATCCTATGGAATCAAAAGAATCACACTTAGCAGCAGGATGAATGATAACATCATTAATAACAACATCATTGCCATTAATAACAGAAACAGAATCATCAATGTCAGCAGAATTAACAACAGCACATGATAAGTATGTAGAAATCTCAGCACAGGCTGCACACATTGTAGTGGGTTTACAACCAAAAAGTCCGAAGCAGGCAGAACAAGTATCACAAGCTATGCTATCAGTGTATCCTACAATTTCAGGAAACTCTGCCAACATACCAGCATGCATATCATCAACCAAGAAATCAATGACATCAAAATGAAAAAGCAGAATGATCCTCTAAAGGGTATTTCATGGCATCAAAAATGTTAAACTGAATGATATCATCACCAAATTCCATGGAAAGGGTACTAAAGATGCACATCAATCTTAGTTTTAGCAAGTTTTCAAAAATGGCCTACCTAAGATCAATGGGGGTGGGGAAGAGGCGTATTCATCTTCCATATTCAACACATAAAAATCACCGGGAATATTAAATTATGTACTCGAACCGTAACGTCCTCCAACACTCCTGCCCGGGTTGTGCAAAGGTTCTCGGTTTGCTAACTGAATGACAATGCCGGTGGGCTTTAGCTCTCCCATATGCAAGGAAGTGTAAACTGACTTTGGCATTACATTGATGGAGGCTCCCAAGTCTAGCAAGGCATGAGTGAACTGTTGGTGCCCTATGGTGCAAGGGATGGTAAAAGTGCCTGGATCCTTGCATTTGGGAGGCAGGTTGGGTCGAATCAAAGCGAGACATTTCTCCCCATACTCACTTTTTTCAGTGCCCTTTAGCTTCCTCTTATGGGTGCACATCTCTTTCAAGAACTTGGCATACTTGGGGATTTGTTTAATTGCCTCCAAGAGAGGTATATTCACCTCAACCTTCTGAAAAGTCTCCATAATTTCCTTATCCAAGTCAGTTTCAACCATATGCCTCTTTGTATCATTCGGTTGGGAAAAGGAAGAGGAATGTTGGAACTGACTTTTTGGATGTTCACTTTTCTCATTGCATCAATTTTCTCACAATCAGCTGATTTGATCCGGTTTTCTGCTTGGCTGTTGTAGGATCATTTGCTGCTGAATTTGCTACAGCATCTGAATTAGCTGCAGAACTTGAAGTTGTTGTAGAATCTTGTTTCTCTGGGCCAAGGGTAGAATCTGGAAGTATCTCACGTGGTCCATTGATTTGCTTACCATCACGTAAAGCTATAGCACTAACATTGCCTCTAGGGTTTGGAGTGGTTTGAGAGGGTAATTGGCCGTAACCCCGTGACTTTAATTCATGAATTGATGTGGCAAGTTGACCAATTTGAGTCTCAAAGTTCTCAATGGTGGTTTCAGCCTCTGTTGAAACTGGATGTTATTGGTGGCCAATCGCTTCACAAAATCCTCCAATGAGGGCTCGATTTTGTGGCTACAGGACCTTGCTACTTTGGAATGGTGGTCTACTTGGTCCAAAGATGTGGTCAAAACTGATTTGTCCTTGCTTGCTTGGAATGGTGGTCTATATCTTGGTTTGGTGGTCACGATTTGATGCATTCCCATATCTCGATTGGGATGGTCCCTCCACCAGGGTTGTAAGTGTTGGAGAATGGATCATATTTCGTTGTTGTCACGATGGAATTGTGGCTTCCCAGGAAATATACTAGCTGCAGCCACAGATTGGTCTTGAAACTCAGAATCATCTTGCAATGTGGGGCACGCATCTGTGGGATGAGAGGAACTAGAACATATGCTACAAACTCTTGCAGGGGTTTGCACACGTGGTTCGTGTTGTCCTATTGCCATCTGTCTAACTAAAGAAGTGAGCTCATCCAATCTATGTTCCACCCTTTGTTGATCAGCATGTGAAGAGGTATTAACTTCATTGACTACTCTGGTTGCAGCACCCATTCGAGTACCAAATTGCTGAGAATTTGCTGCCATGTTTGCAATTAAGTTTCTGGCAGTAGCTGGAGTTTTATCTACTAATGCTCCACCACTTGCATCATCAATCATACTCCTTTCCATTGGCATCAATCCTTCATAGAAGTATTGGATCAGCAGTTGATCACTAATTTGATGGTGTGGGCAGCTTGAGCACAATTTCTTGAATCTCTCCCAATACTCATGGAGAGTTTCACCACTGATTTGCCTTATGCCACAAATATCTTTCCTTATTGCAGCAGTTCTTGATGCAGAAAGAACTTCTCCGTAAATAATCTTTTCATGTCATTCCAAGAAGTGATGGCGGCAGGTTGTAAGTAATACAACCAATCCTTAGCAAAGACCATCCAAAGAGAAAGGAAAGGCCCTTAGCTTGATGTGATCTTCACTATTCCATGAGGTTTCATGGTGGAGCAGACAACATGGAACTCCTTCAAATGCTTATGTGGATCTTCACCGCAAGACCATGAAACTTGGGCGACAAGTGTATCAATCCGTATTTCAACTCAAAATCAACATTAAGTTCGTGGATATTGAATGCCCAAAGGTTGATAATTCACATCAGTGCAGCCAATTCCTTAAGGGTCCTATTGTTATAGTCACCATAGTAAAATCAACAGACTCAAAGATCGTATTAATCGAAGTACTAATGAAGCTGCACTCAACAGGATTAAAAGAGTCAACAAGATTAGGTGCAATGTCAAGTTCAAGTCCAATTCCGTAAGTAATTCTATTAGCTCTATGAATGCTACTACCAAATTCTATGAATTCTATGAAGTGTATGAAATGTTCTATCAATTTCGAGGATCAAATGAATGCAAGGTACCGAGGATCGAGATCTAGTCATACAAAGATGCGAGTTCATAAGAAGGTATTAGAAAAGCAATAACAACTAAAACACTAAAAATTCCTAAAACAAATACTCCAAAAAAATTAAACAAAAATAAAAACAGTATCAAATGAATTTTAAAAATTATGGAACCACCACAGGATAAAATCTACACAAAAATGCTATCCAATAAAATAATAAAAAATCTTAAAAAATTAAAAACGTGGTCTAAACGATGGAATTTGGAAAAACTAAGGGTGACCTCACTTGTAAATAGTGAGCCTTTCTCGTAATAATATTTTCCATTTGTGTACCAAAATTCAGATCAACTGGTGATGCCCGAACCAAAATTCTTGACACAACGCCCTTTATCCAATTTCACCGAATCCCACTTGAAAAAGCTTCAAAAACAAAACAAACACATTTGTTAGAGTTAGATGGGATCTTGAAATGATCAAATAGTTGCCTTGGATCCCAAACGGCAGCGCCAAATTTGACAAGAGGTTGTCGAGACCTATCAAATAAAATAACCGGTTCACAAACTAATTTGTAGTATAGAGAATGAACCGAATCGTCTCTCAAGGATCCAAAAACAAAGATTTAATTAGATCAAGATAATTAGAAAAGGGGGGGTTTGTTGTTGATTAATAAGATTAATAAAAGTAGGAGATTCAAAGTTGTAAACAAATCTAAAGAAACAACCAATCCAAGGAAATTTACCGATCTTGAGTTTAACTCATCATTGATCACAAGGAATTCACTTAATTGCTAACCATGTTCTTGGCCTTAGATCACATCAAGAAGCCTTAACATGATCCATGAATTCTTTACTAGATAAGCATCTAGGATTTGATTAACCAAGGTTAGATAAAGTAAGCACCATCCAACATAGATTAACTTAAGATCTAGAATTTAACCAAGCTAAACAATCTATCAAAAAGCTTTAATATATTGTTTAATCTTTATAATCCTCTTTGAATACATGATAATAAAGCTATTACCACATCAACATCTAAATCAAATTAAGCAATTTAATCTAGATAAAAATCAAAAGAGGAAGAAGAGAAACTTGAATAACAATTAAGCAATATGAACAAGCAAAACAAGATCTCCAAATTAAACAACAAGATGGCTAATCCCTTGGATTGATTATGAGAGCCTAGCCTTCCATGGATGGGAAGGAAGAACTCAGAATTTAAAGAACAAAAACGAAATTGCAAAGAGAAAGGAGAAGAAGAGAAAGAAAACTCTCACAAATACTTAAACTTTCTTGAAACTTACTTCCAAATTGAATGAATGATAATACAAAGAGATTGGCTCTATTTATACTAATCCTAGAAGCCAATTTGTACATGTACATAATGTGAATACAAGCTATAAGAATATGAAAATTGTCAAAAATGGAAGCTTGATGCATGGTAGGTGGCTTGATGCATGGTAGGTGGGTTGGTGCATGGTAGGTGGGTTGGTGTATGGTTGGTGGCTTTTAGTCAACAACTCTTATCCGACTTCTGGCATCAAATTCATCCCCTAGACTGTGCATTTTGGCTTGGATGTCTTCATCAAAGTTGTATCCAGTTGTCTCCTTGAAAATGTCCAATTTGAATCATGTCATTTGGACTTTTAGAACTCCAGAAATGCCAAAAACACTTCACCTACCTCAAGTTAGGTTGGAAGAACGTGTTTCCAAATTCAGACCAACTTGTAGCTTCAGAAGCATGCCTAAAACGACAGCTATTGACAAAATGGTCTTCATTGAAGTTGGAGATATGGGTCTTATCTTTCAAGTGACCAAGTTTCAGCCCAAGAGGAGGCCTATAACCCACTATATAGTCCAATATGTGCATACTGCCCAGATGGTTCCGTGACAGCAAACCCACTCTGCATTGCAGGGATAGTTTGGACCCTTAGCATTCCGATCCAGCTCTTGAGTTCTTCATGAAACTTGTAGAGCATTGTCTTAGCTTTCCAAAGACACCAAGATCACCTCAATTGGATCACCGAGTCCCAAGTTATGACCTAACCAAGGAAGAAAGGTCAAAATGTATCAAAATCCGAAAATTATTCAATATTTGCATTACAGCCCAATGAAGCCCAACAACATTAAACTCATCTAAAGTACTAATATTGGGCACAATAAACATCTAATAATGCCTAATACAAAGCTAACATAAGTGTCTCAAATTGATTGATCAACGAGCCATGATGATTGCTTATAGATCCCAACCTCTTTCTATGTAGTTATCTTCAATAGATAGACTGACACTTCCAAGATTTGACTTCTCATCCTTTAACTTCTACTAAGTTTCTTCTTTTAAGAATCCTTTAAGTAAAATTGTACTTCTAATAATACCTTTTTCTCTAATAAAGCCAAGTCATTTTCCTCTACATTGATTTTTAAACAATCATCCTTTCCCTGTATGTAATTACCTACTTGACGAAAGTTGTTCCTTTCTGTGAGTTAGAAGAGATATTCAAGAGTAAGTTGTGAAACAAAAGGGCAAGTGGGAGAGGCAAAAAAACCAATGTAATGTCACTAGCCTCTGTTAGCATATACTTATTGAGAGGCACTAATGCTTAAACTCTCGTATGCTTCAAAGATTGGAGGATGCTCATGTTTATGTAGATGAGTTTATCAATACAATGTTCAATATTACATATTAACTTTTACTTATTTTGTTTAGTATAGTTATTGCAATGTCTTTCAAGTGTTGAGGTAAACTACACATTGATTTTTCCTACAAGTTATTCTTAAAACAGAGTCTTCTAAGAGCCAATAACTTGTACTTCATGCTAGTCAATTCTTGCCTATTCATTGATTTTTTTCATTGCATCCATTCTCTTTATTTGCATAGTTAACAGGAGTTTTTCCTTTTATGTGTTCCTATAAAAGGGTTTGGGAAGCAAGAGAAGTGATAGAGGTACAAATTCACTAATGTAATTTAGAGAAAAATATACCAATGCAATTTAGAGAAAAACATACTAGAACACCAATGCTTAAACTCCCATATGCTTTAGCATTGGTGGATGGATGTTCTTGCTTCGGTAATTAATCACTTGATATGAGTTTATCACGACTTTCATTATTACTCTTCAATATTTGCATTATTAAAGAAAAGAATAAAAATTATATAAATGACCATTTACACAGACGAAGTATACACAAATTTAAAACCTATTGAAGTCCCAAATTCTAACAACTATGAGAAACATGGTTTTTGCGCTGAAGCTTGTTAAGACAATATAGAGGGCTTTGTTCAAGGGAAATCCTTGCATGATGGAGCAAAACTAAATCAGACACATTCAATAGATAGTTATAATTACTCTAGTAATTCAGGGATTCAAATTGCGGACTACATCACTTGATGCGGCAAGTGATGCGGCCGTAATATTGCCGATGCGGACAACCGCGCAACCGCATCACCTCACAATTGCGGGGTGATTATAAATCACAAAAAAATCCCTCTTCAAAATGGCGCTGCAGCCGCAACGGAACAGTGATGCGATAAAAATGCCATTCTGTTGCGGTTTCAGTTTGAAAACAAAATTGTTAGAGAGAAAGGTAGAGTTTTTACCTTATGATCTCAGCTGTTTTTCTCTCCCTTTTCTTCCCCTTCACTTGTGCCACCACGCCGACGTTGTTACGCTAAAATCGCACTTAAGGGCAAGTGCACCCTATCGTACAAGTAATAAAGGAGTACTTGGGACTCCAAGTATCGTACCCATAAGGATTGTTGGCAATTACTAAGTTAATTAATCCCTTATGTTATCTAGACAATGAAATTCGAATGAGAAAGGAGAAATTATCAAGCAATTAGGAGAAAGTGAGGAAATCAAAGATTATGAAGCAAAGATTCAATTATGGAAAGTCTAGGGTGTCTGGTTTCAATTATGTAAATACTTATAATATTACCCAATTCCTCAATAATATGTGTTCCGATTGATTATCAATCACCTTCTCTAATGCTATTAATACCCAATGGTCATGCAATATTAATATTCTTTTTCTCAATCTGAAACCCCCAATGGTCATGCAAGGGCGTGAATTGCTATTGTGCGTGCATCAGTGTTTCCAATTTCTTTGTAATAGCATCCAATTTGAGATCCAATGCGCCATTTGACTCCACCTAATATACCCCAGGTTGTCTCTTGACCACATGTCTATCACCAGATTTCCACTGATAACTAGAAGTCATTTGCTCTATCAAATCATAAGCTTCTTGTGGCCACTTGCGCCAAATACTACCCCCTGCTGCCGCATCAATCATAGCCTTATTAGACGAAGATAGCCCATCATAAAAGGACTGAACCAATTGCCACACTGGAAAGCCATGATGAGGGCACTTTTTCAGCAATTCCTGGAATTGTTCCCATGCCTCATATAGAGATTCCATCTCCACCTGTACAAAAGTAGATATGTCATTACGCAATTTAGCAGATTTAACAGGTGGAAAATATTTATCTAAAAATTTAATTGAAAGCATATCCCAGTAGTAATGGATCCAGAAGGCAAAGACTTTAGCCATAGTTTGGCCTTGTCTCGCAATGAAAAAGGGAATAGGCGTAGCCTAATGGCGTCATTAGAAACCCCATTATATTTTATAGTGTCGCAAATCTCCAAAAATTCATTTAAATGCAAGTGGGGGTCATCACTTGGTGACTCGCTAAATTGAATTGAAGATTGCAACATAGAGATCAAGGCTGGCTTAATCTCAAAGTTATTAGCCTCTACAGTAGGTCTAGTAATACTCCCTGTCAGATTTGTGGCCATAAGCCAAGCAAAGTCCAGCATAGTCCTCTGGTCTTCTTCAGCCATGGTTCCTCTCAGTCTTCTAATCCTACGAAGAGTTTTATCAATTTCAGGGTCAAATTGCAAAACAGGATTATGGGAGCGCGTTAGCATACAAAAATAAAATAAAAATAAAAATTGGCGTCTAAATTAACTAGGAATTAATTTCCCTAATATCAGCAAACACAATCCCTGGCAACGGCGCCAAAAACTTGTTACGCTAAAATCACACTTAAGGTCAAGTGCACCCTATCGCATAAGTAATAAAGGAGTATTTGGGACTCCAAGTATCAAACCCACAAGGATTGTTGGCAATTACTAAGTTAATTAATCCCTTATGTTATCTAGACAATGAAATCCAAATGAGAAAGGAGAAATTATCAAGCAATTAGGAGAAATTGAGGAAATCAAAGATTATCAAGAAAAGATTCAATTAGATCTTCTACACTCTTCCTATTTTGACATTGGGGACAATGTCTTAAATTAGTTAGGGGGAGGAATAGTTGACATTGCCATGTACTAGTTTGTTTTAAAAAAAATACTAACCAAATTAATTTTTATTGTTACTAACTTATTAGATGTATGATGGCGAGTAAGAAGTAGTTTTGCTCTTGAGACGCTTCTTAACTTGCATTTCATAGTAGGTCTAAAATCATTCTGTTCTTGCTTATATATAAAGAAAATCATTTTGATCTTTTCAATTGATTTTGATGCAAGCAGGTACTGAATCTGAGCTTAGTTGATGATAAAAGTATGCAAAACAGTTTATAGTTGAATTATTTTTCAAATTTTGTGATATACATGTATATATGACTGTGAATATTAGAAAGAAAGCATGTTTGAATTGAGTAAATGTTCTATACCTTTGTGAGTTTTGGGCTTTTCCAAGTTTGATACTTACGCTTGGTTTATTTTCTTTCATGAGTGATGTCAATTATGAATTTATTTTCTAGAACTTGCACTGAATCGATTTGAGATTACATTGGTCTGTATGTTGCATGAAAATGACGGAGAAAATTTTCTTGACTTAGCCATTTTGGCTAAATAAGCCTACCTTGCATTTATCCCATTGTTAACCCCCTTTGAGCCTACTTGCCCATTCTTTGTTCTTAGCTCATTACAAGCCTTGAGTGAAAAATCATGTTTTACCTCACCTTAAGGAATAAGAGAGCATTGGTTTTCCTATTGGAGGAGCTCTTTTGCTTGCAATGATTTAAGTGTAGGGGAATTGGTATGCTTATGTGAAATGTTTGGTACAAAAGAAAGAAAAAGTGGCTAATTTTGAAAAAACAATTGAAAAAGAAAGAGAGAATAAAGCCAAAAGTTTGTGAAAGAAAAGAATAGAAAAAGGAAGGAATGTGTGAAGAGAATGTGAATTCTATGGTTTGGGGTAAAATTTTATGCTTTCTACTTGAGTTACTCCGCAATGCTCTTTTATTCTCTTTGGTTTAAACTTGTTATTATCCATATTATTCCCTTCCCCTACCTTAGCCCCATTACAACCTTTTTGAAAGACCTCTTGATTTTTGCAATTTATTTGATCTAAGTAGTGGAGAATTGATGTATATGCAAGCATATGGTAAAATAATTTCATAATTTGACTGAGTTGAGTGCAAACAATTAACCTAAACACCTTGTGTGATTTGAGTGTCACTTGTGAGGAATTTGAACATGCCTATTTCTGATTAAAGCATGATTATGCTATGTATACTTTATTCTCAATTGCTTTGATTCAACTATACATTGTTAAGCAAATTTGAATTATTGATTATAGTTTATATTTGATACAATGCTTGTATTTAAAAATTAGTTGAATTGATTAAATAGATTATTACATGTTTATGGGTATCATCCTAGTAAACCTTCACGAGACTATAACTCATCCACTAGGGATACCTAGGGGTTTAAAGGCTTATGGCACATGCTAAGTGCCATCGTGACTTCTTACAAAAGTGGATTAAGTTAGATATAATTAGTTTTTATGCTTTTAGTTTAATATTAGGGTGTTTTTTTCCCTTAGTTTTGGTCTTATGTGTTTTGCCTAAGAGTGCATAAGCTTAAGTGTGGGGGAATTTGATCAATCATTTTGAGACACTTATGCTAGCTTTGAACTTGGATTTATTAGATGTTTATTATGCCCAATATTAGTATATTAGCTGAGTTTTATGTTGTTGGGCCTCATTGGGCTTTAATGTAAATTGTGATTAATTCTCGGATTTTGATGCATTTTGACCTTTCCTCCTTGATTAAGCCATAACTTGGGATTCGATGATCTGTTTGAAGTGATCTTGGTGTCTGTGGAAAGCTAAGACAAAGATCTACCAGTTTTATGAAGCACTTGAGAGCTAGATCACACGTTTTGATAATTTAAACTGGATATAAAGCAAGAGCCAGAATGCTGATTTGACAACATGACCTTTGCATACTAATCGGCCCACATCTTGAGTTCTAGATATATAAAATTATGAATCTTACCTTTCAAGAAATATGAGAGGAGGATATACAATTTTCATGAAGAACTCGAGCTAGATCAGACTTCTATTGGTCCAAAATAGGCCTGAAAGTCAGAGTGGGCTTGCTGTCACTGGAATCTGAGCAGTGTGTACATATTAGACCATATCGTGGGCTATAGGCCTCCTTTGGAGTTGAAACAGGTTCCATTGGAAAGCTGAGACATAAAGAAATAATTCTTATGAAGACCTCCAAGCCACAATACGTTGTTTCGTGCATGTAAGTTGTCGAAGTCGAGAAGAGTTGGTGACAAGAAGCCACCAACCATGCACCAACCCACCAACCATGCATCAAGCCACCATTATTAACAAACCTCCATTCTTATCTTGCATTCCAGTTGTTTATAGCTTTTATCAATTGTAAATTGACCTCTATGATTAGTATAAATAGAGTAAATCTCTCTTGTATTTTGTATCATTGAATTTCAAGTAAGCTAGAGTTTTCTCTCTTTTCTCTCTTTCACTTCCTCTCATTTCTCTTAAGAATTTCGTTTTTGTTCTTCATTTTTTGAGTTCTTCCTTCCCATCCATGGAAGGCTAGGCTTTTATAATCAATCCAAGGGATTAACCATCTTGATGTTTAATTTGGAGATCTTATTTTGCTTGTTCATATTACTTAATTGTTATTCAAGTTTCTCTTCTTCCTCTTTTGATTTTGATCTAGATTGAATTGCTTAATTTGATTTAGATGTTTTTGTGATAATTTCTTTATTATCATGTATTCAAAGAGGATCATAAAGACTAAACAATATATCAAAGCTTTTTGATGGATTGTTTAGCTAGGTTAAATCCTGGATCTTAAGTTAATTTATGTTTGGATGTTGCTTAATTCATCTAACATTGGTTAATTAAATCCTAGATGCTTATCTAGTAGAGGACTCTTGGATCATGTTAAGGCTTCTTGATGTGATCTAAGGCCAAGAACATGGTTAGCAATTAAGTGAATTCCTTGTGATCAATGATGGATTAAACTCAAGATTGGTAAACTTCCTTTGATTGGTTAATTTGTTAATTGATTTTCTTTAATTCAACCGATGTATTTACTTTATAAATCATAAAAAAAACCCTTTTTCAATCATCTTGATCTAATTAAATCTTTGTTTTTGGATCCTTGAGAGACTCAAATTAGTTTGTGAACCGGTAAATTTTATTATTTTGACGGGACTCAACATTCTCTACTACATAAGCATATAAGATTTAATTAACCAAGGTTAGATAAAGAAAGAACTATCCAAACATAGATTAACTTAAGATTCGAATTGGATGTTTGTCAATAATGGTGGCTTGATGCATGGTTGGTGGGTTGGTGCATGGTTGGTGGCTTCTAATCAGCAACTTTTCTCTGACTTCTAGCTTGACTTTCATGCCCGAAACGCTGTATTTTGGTTTGGAGGTCTCATAATAATTGTAGCCTTATGTCTTAGATTTCCAATGGCATCGATTTCAGCTCAAAAGGACTTCTAGATATTCAAAACATACTATACCTACTTCAATTCACATTGGCAAAACGTGTTTCCAAATTCAAACCAATTTGCAGCTTCATAATCATGCTGAAAACGACATCTATTAACTAAATGGTCTTCAATAAAGTTGGAGCTTTACCTGTTATCTTTCCAATAGCACCTGTTTCAGCTCAAAAGGAGGTCTATAACTCAAGATATGGTCCAATATGTACACATTGCTCAGATTTCAGCAACAGCAAGCCCATTCTGACTTTCAGACCTATTTTTGGACCATTAGAAGTCCAATCTAGCTCTTGTATTCATCATGAAAGTTGTAAATATTTGTCTTAGATTTCTATAGAAACCAAGATCACCTCAAATGGATCACTGAAGCTCAAGTTATGGCCTAATCAATGAGGAAAGGTCAAATTGCACCAAAATCCAAGAGTTAATGACAATTTACATTAAAGCCCAATGAGACCCAACAACATAAACATTTGCTAATATACTAATATTAGGCCCAATAAACATCCAATAAAGCCAAGTACAAAGCTAACATAAATGTCTCAAAATGATTGATCAAATTCCCCCACATTTAAGCTTTTGTACTCCTAGACAAAACACATAAGACCAAAACTAAGGAAAAACAAGAAACACCCTAATATTAAACTAAAAGAATAAAAACTAATTATACCTAATATAATCCACTTTCGTAGGAAATCACGATGACACTTGGCATGTGCCACAAGCCTTTAAACCCCTAGGTGTCTCTAGTGCATGAGTTATAGTGTCGTGAGGGTTTACCAGGATGACACCCATTAACATGTAAAACTCTATTTAATCAATTCAACCAATTTTTAAATACAAGCATTGTATCAAATTCAAATATGCTTAACAAAGTATAGTTGAATCAAAGCAATTGAGAATAAAGTATACATAGCATAATTGACAAGAGGTTATCGAAACTCGTCAAATAATAAAATTTACCGACCACAAACTAATTTGTAGTATAGAGGATGAACCGAATCGTCTCTCAAGGATCCCAAAAAAATAAAGATTTAATTAGAACAAGATAAATAAAAAGAGGAGTTTTGTTGTTGATTAACAAGATTGACAAAAGTACGAGACTTAAAGTTGTAAACGAATCTAAAGAAACAACCAATCCAAGGAAATTTACCGATCTTGAGTTTAATCCATCATTGATCACAAGGAATTCACTTAATTGCTAACCATGTTCTTGGCCTTAGATCACATCAAGAAGCCTTAACATGATCCAAGAATCCTCTACTAGATAAGCATCTAGGATTTAGTCAACCAAGGTTAGATAAAGTAAGCATCACCCAAACATAAATTAACTTAAGATTTGGAATTTAACCAAGCTAAACAATCCATCAAAAAGCTTTAATAAATTGTTTATTCTTTGTGGTCCTCTTTGAATACATGATAATAAAGCTATTATCACACCAACATCTAAATCAAATTAAGCAATTCAATCTAGATAAAAATCGAAAGAGGAAGAAGAGAAACTTGAATAACAATTAAGCAATATGAACAAGCAAAACAAGATCTCCAAATTAAACATCAAGATGGTTAATCCCTTGGATTGATTATAAGAGCCTAGCCTTCCATGGATGGGAAGGAAGAACTCATAAAATAATGAATAAAAACGAAATTCTAAAGAGAATGGACAAGAAGAGAAAGAAAACTCTCACAAATACTCAAACTTACTTCAAATTTAATGATGTATAATAATACAAATAGATTGGCTCTATTTATACTAATCCTAGAAGCAAATTTGTAATTGAAAATAATCTGAATGCAAGCTGTAAAAATATAGAAATTGTCAAATATGGAAGCTTGATGCATAGTTGGTGGGTTGGTGCATGGTTGGTGGCTTCAAGTTAGCAACTCTACTTCGACTTCTAGCCTGATTTTCATGCCCTAAACAATGTATTTTGGCTTTTAGGTCTTCATGACAGTTGTAGACAGTTGTCTCCTTGTGCATTTGGTGTTAGTTTCATGCCATATGGACTTTTACAACTCCAGATATTCCAAAAATACTGCACCTACCTCAAGTTAGGTTGGCAAAATGTGTTTCCAAATTCAAACCAACTTGTAGCTTCATAATCATGCCTAAAACGACATCTATTGACTAAATAGTCTTCAGTGATGTTGGAGATATGGGTCTTATCTTTCCAATCGCCGCGTTTCAGCTCCAAAGGAGGCCTGTAGCCCACAATATGGTCCAATATGTTAACATTGCTCAGATTCCAGTGAAAGCAAACCCACTCTGAATTACAGGGCTATTTTGGACCCTTAGTAGTCCGATCTAGCTCTTGAGTTCTTCATGAAACTTATAGACCGTTGTCTTAGCTTTCCAAAGACACCAAGAACACCTCAAATGGATCACCGAGTTCCAAGTTATGGCCTAACCAATGAGGAAAGGTCAAAATGCATCAAAATCCAAGAATTATTAACAATTTGCATTAAAGCCCAATGAAGCCCAACAACATTAAACTCAACTAAAATACTAATATTGGGCACAATAAACATCTAATAAAAGCCTAGTACAAAGCTAACATAAGTGTCTCAAATTGATTGATCAAATTCCCCCACACTTAGGCTTTTGCACTGCTGGGAAAAACACAAAAGAACAAAACTAAAGAAAAACAAGAAACATCATAATATTAAACTAAAAGCATAAAAATTGATTACACCTAATCTAATCCACTTTCGTAGGAAAACACGATGGCACTTAGCATGTGACACAAGCCTTTAAATCCCTAGGTGTCCCTGTGGACGAGTTATAGTCTCATAAGAGTTTACCGGAATGATACCCACAAAAATGTAATACTTTATTTAATCAATTCAACTAATTTTTAAATACAAGCATTGTATCAAATATAAACCATAATTAATAAGTCAAGTATGCTTAACAAAGAATAGTTGAATCAAACCAATTGAGAATAAAGTATAGCATAATCATGCTTTAATCAGAAATAGGCATGTTCAAATTGAGTAGAATTCCTCACAAGTGATACTCAAATCACACAAGGTGTTTAGGTTAATTGTTTGCGCTCAACTCAGTCAAATTATGAAAGTATTTTACCATAGGCTTGCATATACATCAATTATCCACTACTTAGATCAAATAAATTGCAAAAATCAAGAGGTCTTTCAAAAAGGTTGTAATGGGACTATAAGGTGAAGGAAGGGAACAATAAGGATAATAGCATGTTAAAACCAAAGAGAATAAAAGAGCATTGGGGAGTAATTCAAGTAGAAAGCATAAAATTTTACCCAAAACCATAAAATGCTCATTCTCTTCACACATTCCTTCTTTTTTCTATTCTTTTCTTTTACAACCTTTTGGGTTTATTTTCTTTTTCTTTTTTTTCTTTTTTTTAATACCAAGCATTTCGCATCAGCACACCAATTCCCCCATACTTAAATCATTGCAAGCAAAAGAACTCCTCCAATAAGAAAATCAATGCTCTCCTATTCCCTAAGGTAAGGTAAAACATGGTTTTTTCACTCAAGGCTTGTAATGAGCTAAGAATAAAGAATGGGCAAGTAGGCTCAAAGGGGGTTAACAATGGGATAAATGCAATGTAGATTTATTTGGCCAAAGCAGCAAGTCAAGAAAAATGCCTCTGCCATTTTCATGTAACATACAGACCAATGTAATCTCAAATCGATTCAATGCAAGTTCTATAAAAGAAATTCATAATTGACATCACTCATGAAAGAAAATAAACCAAGTGTAAGTATCAAACTTGGAAAAGCCCAAAACTCACAAAGGTATGGAACATTCATTCAATTCAATAGCTAAAAGTTCTTTTTCCATGGTGGTGTAATTTGCTTGTGCAGCATCTAATGTCCTCGAGGCATAATAGATCGCATAAGGCACTTTGCCCCTTCTTTGGGTAAGAACAGCTCCCAAAGCATAATTTGAGGCGTCACACATCAACTCAAAGGGAAGTGCCCAATCTGGTGGCTGGATGATGGGGGCGCTCGTCAAGGCTCTCTTCAAATGGTTCAAGGCATCTTGACATCTCTGGTCAAAGGAAAACTCCCCATCTTTCTGCAGAAGATTGGACAATGGTAGGGCAATCTTGCTAAAATCTTGAATGAACCTCCTATAGAAACCTGCATGTCCAAGGAAAGAGCGAACTTCCCGCACACATGTGGGGTAAGATAAAGAAGCAATGACATCTAATTTCGCAGGATCTACTTCAATGCCCTTGCTAGAGATGATATGGCCTAAGACTATACCTCGTTCTACCATGAAATGAAATTTCTCAAAATTCAGAACAAGGTTGGTTTCAACACATTTATGCAATACTCTAGCTAAATTGTCCAAACATGGCTCAAAAGAAGAACCATAAACGGTAAAATCATCCATAAATACTTCCATACGCTCTTCTAACAAATCAGAGAAGATGCTCGTCATACATCATTGCCGAAAGTACTGTGGCGTTGCACAAGCCGAAGGGCATCCTCCTATATGCAAAAGTGCCGAAGGGACGCGTGAATGTGATTTTCTCTTGGTCTTCAGGAGCAATGTGAATTTGGAAGTAACCTGAAAAACCATCCAAAAAGCAATAATGAGACTTCCCTGCTAATCTTTCTAACATTTGATCAAGGAAGGGCAGGGGGTAATGATCCTTTCTGGTGGCTTGGTTAAGTGATGTGTGTGATTCTTCATGTCATTTTGAGTTTAGTTTGCATACATTTCATTATATTTTTAGTACATTTATTCACTTAATCCTCCGTTTTAGTTTTAGTTCGGATAACTGCAGTGTGTTTATGCTCAATTGCAGGAATGGTGCAACATTGAAGCTTGGTGGAGCCAAAATGGAACTACTCTGAAGAGATACTGAGATCTCAAAATCAGCTGGACCCCTAAGGAGTAATTTGAGCATAACTTGAGCTACAGAAGTCATTTTGAGGTGACTCCGGTTGCTATGGAAAGCTAAGACACAGGGCTACAAGTTTGATGTTGGACACTTTGGTAAATTCCCTAAGATGCTTGATGGGCAGAACCAACCACGGCCAGGCCTTGGATCTCCAAATTAAACATCAAGACGGTTAATCCCTTGGATTGATTATAAGAGCCTAGCCTTCCATGGATGGGAAGGAAGAACTCATAAAATAAAGAACAAAAACGAAATTCTAAAGAGATGGGAGTAGAAGAGAAAGAAAACTAACAAATACTCAAACTTACTACAAAATTGAATGATCTAACATACTACAAATTTCAATGATCCTAATACAAAGAGATTGGCTCTATTTATACTAATCCTAGAAGCCAATTTGTACATGTACATAATCTGAATACAAGCTGTAAAAACATGGAATTTGTCAAATATGGAAGCTTGATGCATGGTTGGTGGGTTGGTGCATGGTAGGTGGGTTGGTGCATGGTAGGTGGGTTGGTGTATGGTTGGTGGCTTTTAGTCAGCAACTCTTACTCGACTTCTGGCTTGATTTTCATGACCTAGACGGTGCATTTTGGCTTGGAGGTCTTCATGAAAGTTGCAGCCAGTTGTCTCCTTGAAAGTTGGACGTTGAAATCATGTCATTTAGACTTTTAGAACTATAAAAATGCCAAAAACACTGCACCTACCTCAAGTCACGTTGGCAGAACGTGTTACCAAATTCAAACCAACTTGCAACTTCATAATCATGCCTAAAACGACATCTATTGACTAAATGGTCTTCAGTGAAGTTGGAGATATGTGTGTTAGCTTTCCAATGGCACCGATTTTAGCTCAAAAGGAGGCCTAGAGCCCAAGATATGGTCCAATATGTGCACACTGCTCAGATTCCCAATAACAGCAAGCCCACTTGGTCCCTTAGAAGTCCGATCCAGATCTTGAGTTCTTCAAGAAACTTATAGAGCCTTGTCTTAGCTTTCCATAGACACCAAGATCACCTTAAATGGATCACCGAGTCCCAAGTTATGGCCTAACCAAGGGGGAAAGGTCAAAATGCATCAAAATCCAAGAATTATTCACAATTTGCATTAAAGCCCAATGATGCCCAACAACATTAAACTCATCTAAAATGCAAATATTGGGCACAATAAACATCTAATAAAGCCTAGTACAAAGTTAACATAAGTGTCTCAAATTGATTCATCAGCAGCACGTGATGAAAATAGGCCACTGAAGGATTATGTAGCCCCTGATGCTCAGGGTTTGCGATCTGGGATTGTTCGGCTAGCCATTAAAGCTGGACACTTCACCATACCACCCGCTTTGCTCTCTATGATAAGGCAAAATCAGTTTGGAGGATTGCCGTCAGAGGACCCGAATGATCATGTGGATATGTTCTTGGAATTCTGTGAGACCCTCAGGATTGAAGGCGCCTCTGTAGATGCTATCTGTCTCCGCTTGTTCCCTTTATCACTACGAGATAGAGCTAAAACTTGGTTAAAATCTATACCTGCCGAACCAATCACTACTTGGGACCAATTGGAGCAAGCTTTCCTGGACAAATTCTTTCCACCTTCCAAGACTGCTCATCTTAGGACCCAAATCACAGGCTTCATTCAAAGAGATGGAGAGTCATTGTCAGAAGCTTGGGAAAGATATAAAGCCTTGCTGGAAGCATGCCCACATCATGGGCTAGAGAAATGGTTAATCGTTCACACCTTCTACAATGGTCTTGAATATCCTTCGAAGGTATCTCTAGACTCCGCAGCTGGTGGAGCTTTGATGAACAGAAGGTTAACAGAAGCCTATGAGGTCATTGAGAGTGTAGCCACAAATCATCACCAATGGGCAAATGAAAGAGGTAACAACTCGAGAAAACTCTCGGGAGGTAAGTTTGAGGTAGATGGTTGACAAGAGGTTGTCGAGACCTGTCAAATAAATCAAATTTACCGGTTCTCAAACTGATTTGTAGTATAGAGAATGAACCGAATCGTCTCTCAAGGATCCAAAAACAATGATTCAATTAGATCAAGATAATTAGGAATGGGGGGTTTTGTTGTTGATTATAAAGATTGACAAAAGTGTCAGACTTAAAGTTGTAAATAAATGTAAAGAAGCAACCAATCCAAGGAAATTTACCGATCTTGAGTTTAATCCATCATTGATCACAAGGAATTCACTTAATTGCTAACCATGTTCTTGGCCTTAGATCACATCAAGAAGCCTCAACATAATCCAAGAATCCTCTACTAGATAAGCTTCTAGAATTTAATTAACCAAGGTTAGATAAAGAAATCACCATCCAAACATAGATTAATTTAAGATCCAGAATTTAACCAAGCTAAACAATCCATCAAAAAGCTTTAATAAATTGTTTCTTCTTTGTGATCCTCTTTGAATATATGAAAATAAAGCTATTATCACATTAACATATAAACCAAATTAAGCAATTTAATCTAGATAGAAATCAAAAGAGGAAGAAGAGAAACTTGAATAACAATTAAGCAATATGAACAATCAAAACAAGATCTCCAAATTAAACATCAAGACGGTTAATCCCTTGGATTGATTATAAGAGCCTAGCCTTCCATGGATGGGAAAGAAGAACTCATAAAATAAAGAACAATAACGAAATTCTAAAGAGAATGGAGAAGAAGAGAAAGAAAACTCTTACAAAATACTTCAAACTTACTTCCAAATTGAATGATTCTAATACAAAGAGATTGACTCTATTTATACTAATCCTAGACGCCAATTTGTACATGTACATAATCTGAATACAAGCTTTTAAAACATGGAAATTGTCAAATATGGAAGCTTGATGCATGGTTGGCGGGTTGGTGCATGGTAGGTGGGTTGGTGTATGGTTAGTGGCTTTTAGTCAACAACTCTTATCCGACTTCTGGCTTGATTTTCATGACCTAGACGGTGCATTTTGGCTTGGAGTTCTTCATAAAAGTTGTAGCCAGTTGTCTCCTTGAAATTTTGGCGTTCGAATCATGCCATTTAGACTTTTAAAACTCCAGAAATACTAAAAACACTGTACCTACCTCAAGTCACGTTGGCAGAACGTGTTACAAAATTCAAACCAACTTGCAGCTTCATAATCATGCCTAAAATGACATCTATTGACTAAATGGTCTTAGTGAAGTTGGAGATATGTGTGTTAGCTTTCCAATGGCACCGAGTTTAGCTCAAAATGAGGCCTAGAGCCCAAGATATGGTCCAATATGTGCACACCTTTGCTTCAAATTCCCAAGAATAAAGAAGCCCACTCTGACTTTACAGGGCAGTTTTGGACCCTTAGAAGTCCGATCCAGCTCTTGAGTTCTTCATGAAACTTGTAGAGCCTTGTCTTAGCTTCCCATAGACACCAAGATCAACTGAAATGGATCACCGAGACCCAAGTTAACCAAGGAGGAAAGGTCAAAATGCATCAAAATCCAAGAATTATTCACAATTTGCATTAAAGCCCAATGAGGCCCAACAACATTAAACTCAGCTAAAAAGCAAATATTGGGCACAATAAACATCTAATAATGCCTAATACAAAGTTAACATAAGTGTCTCAAATTGATTGATCAAATTCCCCCACACTTAAGCCTTTGCACTCCTGGGCAAAACACATAAGAACAAAACTGAGGAAAAACAAGAAACATCATAATATTAAACTAAATGCAGAAAAACTGATTATACCTAATCTAATCCACTTTCGTAGGAAAACACGATGGCTCTTAGCATGTGCCACAAGCCTTTAAACCCCTAGGTGTCCCTAGTGGACGAGTTAAAGTCTTGTGAGGGTTTACCAGAATGATACCCACAAACATGTAGTACTTTATTTAATCAATTCAACTAATTTTTAAACACAAGCATTGTATCAAATATAAACCATAATTAATAAGTCAAGTATGCTTAACAAAGAATAGTTGAATCAAACCAATTGAGAATAAAGTATAGCATAATCATGCTTTAATTAGAAATAGGCATGTTCAAATTGAGTAAAATTTCTCACAAGTGACACTCAAATCACACAAGGTGTTTAGGTTAACTGTTTACACTCAACTCAGTCAAATTATGAAAGTATTTTACCATAGGCTTGTACATACATCAATTCTCCACTACTTAGATCAAATAAATTGCAAAAATCAAGAGGTCTTTCAAAAAGGTTGTAATGGGACTATAAGGTGAAGGAAAGGAACAATATGGATAATAGCCAGTTAAAACCAAAGAGAATAAAAGAGCATTGGGGAGTAACTCAAATAGAAAGCATGAAAATTTACCCAAAACCATAAAATGCACATTCTCTTCACACATTCCTTCCTTTTTCTATTCTTTTTTTTAACAACCTTTTGGGTTTATTTTTTTCTTTTTCTTTTTTTTTCTCTTTTTTTTTGGTTTTTTTTGTTTTTGTTTTTACCAAACATTTCTCATCAGCACCCAATTCCCCCACACTTAAATCATTGCAAGCAAAAGAGCTCCTCCAATAGGAAAAACAATGCTCTCTTATTCCCTAAGGTGAGGTAAAACATGGTTTTTCACGCAAGACTTGTAATGAGCTAAGAACAAAGAATAGACAATTAGGCTCAAAAAGGGGTTAACAATGGGATAAATGCAAGGTAGGCTTATTTGGCCAACGTAGCTAAGTCAAGAAAAATGCCTCTGTCATTTTCATGCAACATACAGACCAATGTAATCTCAAATCGATTCAATGCAAGTTCTAGAAAAATAATTCATAATTGACATCACTCATGAAAGAAAATAAACCAAGTGTAAGTATCAAACTTGGAAAAGCCCAAAATCAACACATGCTTGTATCAAAATCACTCAGATTTCAACACATGCTTGTATCAAAATCAACTGAAAAGATCAATTTTTTTTTAAATATGCAAGAACAAAAATGATTTAAGACCTACTATGAAATGCAAGTTAAGATGCGTCTCAAGAGCAAAACTACTCCTTACTCTGCCATCATACATCTAACAAGTTAGTAACAACAAAGATTAGCTGGTTAGTTTTTTTTTTTTTAACTATGTACATGGTAATGTCAACAATTCCTCCCCCCAATTAATTTAAGACATTGTCCCCAATGTCAAAATAAAGATAGGTAGAGTGTAGAAGATCTTACCAGAATACTGCAAATCGAGCCTGAAATAAGAAAAATTACAAAAAAAACTAAAACCATAAGAGAAAACAAAAATTCACAAGGACAAAGTCAAATCAAGTTTTTGCTTTTTGCTGCTGCTGCCTTGTTCCCAATTCAGTAGAGCCATTGCTGGATCACATTGTGGTACAAAGCCATTTAGTTGATCGAGCAATTGTTCAGGGGTTGCAGCAGTTACAAGAATTTAACGTGTCGCTTGTGAGATGAACCTTTTTTCTACAACATGATCAAGAAAACAAAGCAAACTATCATAAAAAACATTAACATTTAATATACCTATGGGTTTTTGGTGAAAGTTCTGCTATGACCAGGATGTAACTTGGAAGAGCTCTTCCAAAGTTCCAAAACCACCAGGTAAGGCAATAAAGGCATTAGCATTTGCTATCATAATGTTCATGCGTTGGTGCATGCAAAATACAATTACTTCATCCCCTAATATTTTTCCAATGGGCTTGCTGTTAGCTAAAGGACTGGGAATGACACCAAGGACTTTGCCACCTCCTAAATGTGCAGCAGTTGCTACACAACCCATTAACCCAAGACTACCTCATCCGTAAACTAAATGGATTTCTCTCGCAGCTAGCACTCGACCAAGATGGTTTGCTATATTTACAAACTCTTTATCCTTTCCAGGATTAGATCCACAAAAGACACAAACACTTTTGATCCGACGAACTGAAGTTACTTCCATCTTTTTTCTTTTTTTTCTTTTTTTCTTTTTTGTACTCTCACCTTATGAATGATCTTAAGAGAGCAAAGTGCATTATTTAAAGGAATCAAAACCGAAAGGTAATAATTACACCTATAAAGGAGGGGTAGATCTGTGTGCCAGATAAGTTTGAAAAATAAGCACAGAAATGATAATAGCTATATGACAAGGATAAAAGGCTAATCTATATGTGTCAGAAGAAATTTGAAAATATGCAACACATATTTCAAAAAAATATGGCTAATTTTTTTTCTTTTTTAATGAACAAGAAGTAAAATAAAATAAAATTAATAATACTTACAGTAGGTGTGATTATGGCTCACATTTTCCTCTGGTTTTACGTCTAGTAACGCCTTGAAGCTCTCTATGGGCTGATGGTCGGCTTCCCATCCAATTTTTTAAAAAATTGGCAAACAGGGCCTTTTTGAGTCAGATTCCCGAGACTATAACGCTCATGTTCATCTTGGAATATTGGCCATAAATCGAGAAGTGCCCTTTGCACATCTCCACTAGGATGCGTCTCAAGAGTCAATAGAATGTTATCTAAAGACTCCTTACTCATGCCATCCTTAATGAAGTTAATTTTATCATCTCGGTTTATAGACGACATTCCAATTGATCTGCATTGTATGTTATAGGTCCATCTTGCACATTTATAGCAGACCCGTAACCTTTTTGCTCTTCTTTTCTTGGCATATATACTTTTATTTAGTCCCGGCATATATGAAACAAGAGCGTCAGAAAATTGACCTGTGAATCGGACCTTTGCTTCAATTAACCAGCGGATATCCGCAGGGATGCCTTTGTGCATAAGCATCCTTTGATTATAAAGATTGACAAAAGTGTGAGACTTAAAGTTGTAAATAAATGAAAAGAAGTAACCAATCCAAGGAAATTTACCGATCTTGAGTTTAATCTATCATTGATCACAAGGAATTCACTTAATTGCTAACCATGTTCTTGGCCTTAGATCACATCAAGAAGCCTCAACATAATCCAAGAATCCTCTACTAGATAAGCATCCAGAATTTAATTAACCAAGGTTAGATAAAGTAAACACCATCCAAACATAGATTAATTTAAGATCTAGAATTTAACCCAGCTAAACAATCCATCAAAAAGCTTTAATAAATTGTTTCTTCTTTGTGATCCTCTTTGAATACATGACAATAAAGCTATTATCACATTAACATATAAACCAAATTAAGCAATTTAATCTTGATAGAAATCAAAAGAGGAAGAAGAAAAACTTGAATAACAATTAAGCAATATGAACAATCAAAACAAGATCTCCAAATTAAACATCAAGACGATTAATCCCTTGGATTGATTATAAGAGCCTAGCCTTCCATGGATGGGAAGGAAGAACTCATTAAATAAAGAACAAAAACGAAATTATAATCAGAATGGAGAAGAAGAGAAAGAAAACTCTCACAAAATACTTCAATAGTACTTCCAAATTGAATGATTCTAATACAAAGAGATTGGTTCTATTTATACTAATCCTAGAAGCCAATTTGTACATGTACATAATCTGAATACTAGCTATAAAAACATGGAAATTGTCAAATATGGAAGCTTGATGCATGGCTAGTGGGTTGGTGCATGGTAGGTGGGTTGGTGTATGGTTGGTGGCTTTTAGTCAGCAACTCTTATCCGACTTCTGGCATAATTTTCATGACCTAGATGGTGCATTTTGGCTTGGTGGTCTTCATGAAAGTTGTAGCCAGTTGTCTCCTTGAAATGTTGGCGTTTGAATCATACCATTTAGACTTTTATAACTCTAGAAATGCCAAAAACACTGCACCTACCTTAAGTCACGTTGGCAGAACGTGTTACCAAATTCAAACCAAATTACAACTTCATAATCATGCCTAAAACGACATCTATTGACTAAATGGTCTTCAGTGAAGTTGGAGATATGTGCATTAGCTTTCCAATGGCACCAAGTTTAGTTCAAAAGGAGGCCTAGAGCCCAAATATGGTCCAATATGTGCACACTACTCAGATTCCCAGTAACAGCAAGCCCACTCTGACTTTGCAGGGCAGTTTTGGACCCTTAGAATTCTGATAAAGCTCTTGAGTTCTTCATGAAACTTGTAGAACCTTGTCTTAGCTTTCCATAGACACCAAGATCACCTCAAATGGATCACTGAGTCCCAAGTTATGGCCTAACCAAGGAGGAAAGGTCAAAATGCATCAAAACCCAAGAATTATTCACAATTTGCATTAAAGCCCAATGAGGCCCAACAACATTAAACTCAACTAAAATGAAAATATTGGGCACAATAAACATCTAATAATGCCTAATACAAAGTTAACATAAGTGTCTCAAATTGATTGATCAATGGTGTTGATTTGATTATGTCAATATTTGATTCTGTGAATAAACGTTTTGACAAACTTGAAAAAGTTAATGGTAATGCCGTAGTTACTTCTAACAATTTTTGTGATGTTTGTGGAGCACAGGGACATATGAGTGCCGAATGCCAAGTTGGAACTGGCTCATCACAAGGTGCATCGGTGGAGCAAGTGGAATCATGCCATAATTTTCATGACTTCAACCGAAAGGGGAGAAATAATCCTTATTCTCAAACTTACAACCTCGGCTGGAGGTCACTGATCAATCAATTTGAGACACTTATGTTAACTTTGTATTAGACATTATTAGATGTTTATTGTGCCCAATATTTTCATTTTAGCTGAGTTTAATGTTGTTGGGCCTTATTGGGCTTTAATGCAAATTGTGAATAATTCTTGGATTTTGATGCATTTTGACCTTTCCTACTTGGTTAGGCCATAACTTGGGACTCGGTGATCCCTTTGAGGTGATCTTGGTGTCTATGGAAAGCTAAGACAAGGTTCTACAAGTTTTATGAAAAACTCAAGAGCTGGATCGGATTTATAAGGATCCAAACCTGCCCTGGAAAGTCGAGTGGGCTTCTTTATCGGGAATCTAAGCAGTGTGCACATATTGGATCATATCTTGGGCTCTAGGCCTCCTTTTGAGCTAAAATCGGTGCCATTGGAAAGCTAACACACAAATCTCCAACTTCACTGAAGAACATTTAGTCCATAGATGTCGTTTTAGGCATGATTATGAAGCTGCAAGTTAGTTTGAATTTGGTAACACGTTCAGCCAACGTGACTTGAGGTAGGTTCAGTGTTTTTGGCATTTCTGGAGTTCTAAAAGTCTATATGGCATGATTCCAACGCCAAATTTTCAAGGAGACAACTGGCTACAACTTTCATGAGACCTCCAAGCCAAAATGCACCATCTTGGTCATGAAAATCAAGCCAGAAGTCGGATAAGAGTTGTTGACTAAAAGCCACTAACCATACACTAACCCACCTACCATGCACCAACCCACCAACCATGCATCAAGCTTCCATATTTGACAATTTCCATGTTTTTACAGCTTGTATTCAGATTATGTACATGTACAAATTGGCTTCTAGGATTAGTATAAATAGAGCCAATCTCTTTGTATTAGAATGATTCAAATTTGTAGTAAGTTAGAGAATTCAATTTGTAGTAAGTTTGAGTATTTGTTAGTTTTCTTTCTCTTCTTCTTCCTTCTCTTCAGAATTTAGTTTTTGTTCTTTATTTTCTGAGTTCCTCCTTCCCATCCATGGAAGGCTAGGCTCTTATAGTCAATCCAAGGGATTAACCGTCTTGATGTTTAATTTGGAGATCTTGTTTTGCTTGTTCAAATTACTTAATTGTTATTCAAGTTTCTTTTCTTCCTCTTTTGATTTTAATCTATATTGAATTGCTTAATTTGATTTAGATGTTTATATGGTGATAGCTTTATTATCATGTATTCAAGAGGATCACAAAGACTAAATAAATTATTAAAGCTTTTTGATAGATTGTTTAGCTTGGTTAAATTCTGGATCATAAGTTAATCTATGTTTGGATGGTGCTTACTTTATCTAACCTTGGTTAATTAAATCCTAGATGCTTATCTAGTAGAGGATTCTTGGATCATGTTAAGGCTTCTTGATGTGATCTAAGGCCAAGAATATGGTTAGCAATTAAGTGGATTCCTTGTGATCAATGATGGATTAAACACAAGATCGGTAAATTTCCTTGGATTGGTTATTTTGTTAATTACTTTTCTTTAATTCAACTAGTGTATTTTCTTTATAAATCATAAAAACCCCCCTTTTAATCTTCTTGATATAATTGAATCTTTAGTTTTTGGATCCTTGAGAGACGATTCGGTTCATCCATTATACTGCAAATTAGTTTATGAACCGGTAATTTTTATTTATTTGACGGGTCTCGACAACCTCTTGTCAGTCACATCCTAACTTCTCCTACCAGAATAGTCAAAGCCAAGTTGGTCAAGGTAGTGCTAAACCCTCTTTTGGATTCCAACAGGTACAAAAATCTAAACTTGAGTCTTTTCTTGAAAATTTTGTTGAGAGTCAATCTAAGCAAAATAAGGAGTTCAGGCAACATGGTCAAGTGGTCGTCGAGGCCATTAAAGAGTTGTCATCTACGGTTGATAATTTGGCTACTCATAGTAGGATGTTGGAAACCCAGATTGCCCAACAAGCTAGTTCTTCACATAGACCACAAGGTAAATTTCCAGGACAGCCTGAAATAAATCCTAATGAACATTGCAAGGCTGTGAATTTAAGAAGTGGTAGGCAATTAGAGGATTCCAAGGCAAAGGGCGACAGTGACATAGATGGGGGGGATGAGAAAAAAGAGACAACTAAGACACAAAACTTAGATGAAGATGATACAACTGAGAAAGTGTCTAAGTATGTACCCCCTAAATCATACCAACCCCCAGTGCCTTTCCCTCAAAGATTGGCCAAGGCTAAGCTAGTAGGCAATTTGGGAAATTTCTAGAGGTCCTTAAGAAGTTGTACATTAATGTACCCTTCACTGAGGCATTGCAACAAATGCCCACCTATGCTAAATTTCTAAAGGACATTTTGTCTAATAAGAGAAAGCTAGAGGAATATGAAACAATAGCTTTAACTGAGGAGTGTAGTGCTTTAATTCAAAATAAGTTACCTCCTAAACTCAAAGATCCAGGTAGTTTCTCTATTCCTTGCTTGATTGGGAATACTAATTTTGATAAAGCTTTGTGTGATTTGGGGGCTAGTGTTAGTCTTATGCCCCTTTCTGTGTGTAAAAAGTTGGAGGTGGGTGAACTAAAACCCACAACTATCTCCCTTCAATTGGAGGATCGGACCGTCAAATACCCTGTGGGCATCTTGGAGGACGTTCCATTAGGGTGGGTAAGTTTTTCATACCTGCTGATTTTGTTGTGCTTAAAATGGAGGAGGATTCCCAAATCCCCATTATTCTTAGTAGGCCTTTCTTAGCCACTGCTGGTGCTATAATTGATGTCAAAAATGGAAAATTGTCTTTAACTGTTGGTGATGATAAAGTTGAGTTTGTTCTTGCTAAATCTATTAAACAACCTTCTTTTGAGGACTCTTGTTGCAGGATTGATTTATTACACCGAGTAGTGAAGGAAGAATTCACCAACATCCATTTTTAAGATCCTTTGGAGCGATGCTTGGTTGGTGGCGATTCATTGGAATGTGGAAGGGAAGCAGCCGAATATGCCCGTTTGTTGGAAGTCATCTTGGAACTTCCACCCCAAAAGGCCAAAATCCAAAAGCTTGAATCTAAACCTAAACCCAAGAATTGGAAAGAAGAAAGAGCTCCAAGGGTAGAACTCAAACCCCTTCCTTCCAGTCTCAGAGATTTGAGCTTTTGGAGGCACAAGCCTAAATTCTGGAGGCAAGTGAAGTTAGAAAATTCCACTGCCAACCCATGGAAAATTCCATGGCCATGGATTGAAGACCCGCAGTGAGTCCTTCCCTTTCATCCCTTCTCTTGTTTTAGATTTTTACATTGGGGACAATGTAAGTTTTAAGCTTGGGGTGGGGTATTTACTTTTTTGTTATTTATTTTCATGTTTTCATATTGCATTCTTTTGCATGATCACTCCATCTTGTTGCCCCTTGATAAGTTTGCATCCTCTTGTTGAACTTTATACCAATATGAAAGACATAATGAATTTGGAACCTAAATTTGTTATCCATGTGATAGGCTAATTACAAGAGTTGATCTTTTTGATAGTTGATGATTAGTATGAGGTTCTCTGTTTTCGTGTTCCTCATTAATTTTACTACTAAAAGTGAGATTTGAACTTGAAAGGGGTATTTGCTTTACATTGATATTAACCCTTCCCTATTGTTTGAGTGAATTATTGTACTCCTGGATTTTGTGCTTTAGAACTTGATTTGAAACCATTTTGAAGCAAAATAATTGTTTGCATGCTTGAAAGTGATTAAGGCATTTTAGGTGTCTTTCCTGGCCTTCTGAATATATTGATATATCACTACCCATTAGTTGCCCATTTTGAGCCTACTGCATTTCTTGGTACCTATGATGACATATTATTGGTTACCCTTTAGAAACTAAATGGAGCAAATATTTGGTTTGAAAGTTAAAAGGGAATTATGTGTTGAGATATTCTCTTATTAAAATGAAGACAAAAAGAAAAGAGAAATCAAAAAGGAAAGAAATGAAATAGAAAATGATTTTGGGGATAGAAAAAGAAAAGGAAGTAAAGAAAGGGCTTAGCAAGAAGCTTAGCAATGTGCTTTTGTGATATAATCATTCTCCAAATTGGTTCTATTGGGTTCTCTTGTTTCATTGAAAATTTTGCCAACCCTTTGTGCATACCCTCCTTTCTTTATCCTACCTAACAATATTCCCTTGGCCAAGTTAAAACCCATAGAAAGACCTTTTGATTCTTGCATGCATGCAATTTAAAAAGTAGAAATTTGGTTTCTTATCAAGCTTATGGAAGTGCTTTTTCTTAAGAGGATCTTGAGTGATATTTCTTCACCCTTAGACACTTTGAGAGTGGTTAGGTGAGTGACCCCAATTGATGAGAAGTATGAAATTAGGGAACCTAAGCCTCTAATCAAACTTTACATTGATCATCTCTATGTTCATTGAAATGTTATGCCTATTACTTGGATCTGGTGTTCTTTGGGTTCCTAATTCACAGTCATATTTTGAAAATTTTGATCTTTATTTGGCTTTAGTAATTGCTTGAGGACAAGCAAAACCTTAAGCTTGGGGTAGTTTGATGTGTGTGATTCTTCATGTCATTTTGAGTTTAGTTTGCACACATTTCATTATCTTTTTAGTACATTTATTCACTTAATCCTCCGTTTTAGTTTTAGTTCGGATAACTGCGGTGTGTTTATGTTCAATTGTAGGAATGGTGCAACATTGAAGCTTGGAGGAGCCAAAATGGAACTACCCTGAAGAGATACTGTGATCTCAAAATCAGCTGGACCCCTGAGGAGTAATTTGAGCATAACTTGAGCTACAGAGGTCATTTTGAGGTGATTAAGTTTGCTATGGAAAGCTAAGACACATGGCTACAAGTTTGATGTTGGACACTTTGGAAAATTCCCTAAGATACTTGATGGGCAGAACCAACCATGTCCAAGGAAAGAGCGAACTTCCCGCACGCATGTGGGGTAAGATAAAGAAGCAATGACATCTAATTTCGCAGGATCTACTTCAATGCCCTTGCTAGAGATGATATGGCCTAAGACTATACCTCGTTCTACCATGAAATGACATTTCTCAAAATTCAGAACAAGGTTGGTTTCAACACATTTATGCAATACTCTAGCTAAATTGCCCAAACATGACTCAAAAATAGAACCATAAACAGTACAATCATCCATAAATACCTCCATACGCTCTTCTAACAAATCAGAGAAGATGCTCATCATACATCGCTGGAAAGTACCAGGGGCGTTGCACAAGTGATCAATCAATTTGAGACACTTATGTTTGCTTTGTATTAGGCTTTATTAGATGTTTATTGTGCCCAATATTAGTATTTTAGATGAGTTTAATGTTGTTGGGTTTCATTGGGTTTTAATGTAAATATTGGATAATTTTTCGATTTTGATGCATTTTGACCTTTCTTCCTTGGTTAGGCCATAACTTGGGACTTGGTGATCCAATTCAGGTGATCTTGGTGTCTTTGGAAAGCAAAGACAATGTTCTACAAGTTTCATGAAGAACTCAAAAGCTGGATCGGAATTATAAGGGACCAAAACATACCTTTAATGCAAAGTGGGTTTGCTGTCAGGAAAATCTGGGCAGTATGTACACATTGGACTACATAGTGAGTTATAGGCCTCCTCTTTGGCTGAAACTTGGCCATTGGAAAGATAAGACCCATATCTCCAACTTCACTGAAGACCATTTAGTCAATAGATGTCGGTTTAGGCATGATAATGAAGCTACAAGTTGGTTTGAATTTGGAAACACGTTCTGCCAACCTAACATGAGGTAGGTTCAGTGTTTTTGGCATATCTAGAGTTCTAAACATCCAAATGGCATGATTCAAATTGAAACATTTCAAGGAGACAACTGGCTACAACTTTCATGAAGACCTTAAAGCCAAAATGCACCGTCTAAGTGATGAAAATGAAGCCAGAAGTTGGATAAGAGTTGTTGACTAAAAGCCACCAACCATACACCAACCCACCTAGCATGCACCAACCCACCAACCATGCATCAAGCTTCCATTTTTGACAATTTTCATATTTTTATAGCTTGTATTCAGATTATGTACATGTACAAATTGGCTTCTAGGATTAGTATAAATAGAGCCAGCATCTTTGTATTAGAGGCATTCAATTTGGAAGTAAGTTTAAAGAAAGTTTAAGTATTTGTGAGAGTTTTCTTTCTCTTCTTCTCCATTCTCTTTACAATTTCGTTTTTGTTCTTTAATTTCTGAGTTCTTCCTTCCCATCCATGGAAGGCTAGGCTCTCATAATCAATCCAAGGGATTAGCCATCTTGTTGTTTAATTTGGAGATCTTGTTTTGCTTGTTCATATTGCTTAATTGTTATTCAAGTTTCTCTTCTTCCTCTTTTGATTTTTATCTAGATTAAATTGCTTAATTTGATTTAGATGTTGATGTGGTAATAGCTTTATTATCATGTATTCAAAGAGGATCACAAAGATTAAACAATATATTAAAGCTTTTTGATAGATTGTTTAGCTTGGTTAAATTCTAGATCTTAAGTTCATCTATGTTGGATGGTGCTTACTTTATCTAACCTTGGTTAATCAAATCCTAGATGCTTATCTAGTAGAGAATTCTTGGATCATGTTAAGGCTTCTTGATGTGATCTAAGGCCAAGAACATGGTTAGCAATTAAGTGAATTCCTTGTGATCAATGATGAGTTAAACTCAAGATCGGTAAATTTCCTTGGATTGGTTGTTTCTTTAGATTTGTTTACAACTTTAAATCTCCTACTTTTATTAATCTTGTTAATCAGCAACAAAAGCCCCCCTTTTCTAATTATCTTGATCTAATTAAATCTTTGTTTTTGGATCCTTGAGAGACGATTCGGTTCATTCTCTATACTACAAATTAGTTTGTGAACCGGTTATTTTATTTGATAGGTCTCGACAACCTCTTGTCAACAAGCCGAAAGGAATCCTCCTATATGCAAAAGTGGTTTTCTCTTGGTCTTCAGGAGCAATGTGAATTTGGAAGTAACCAGAAAAACCATCCAAAAAGCAATAATGAGACTTCCCTGCTAATCTTTCTTACATTTGATCAAGGAAGGGCAGGGGGTAATGATCCTTTCTGGTGGCTTGGTTAAGTTAAGTGTGTGATTCTTCATGTCATTTTGAGTTTAGTTTGCATACATTTCATTATCTTTATAGTACATTTATTCACTTAATCCTCCGTTTTAGTTTTAGTTCGGATAACTGCGGTGTGTTTATGTTCAATTGCAGGAATGGTGCAACATTGAAGCTTGGAGGAGCCAAAATGGAACTACCTTGAAGAGATACTGAGATCTCAAAATCAACTGGACCTCTGAGGAGTAATTTGAGCATAACTTGAGCTACAGAGGTCATTTTGAGGTGATTCTGGTTGCTATGGAAAGCTAAGACACAGGGCTACAAGTTTGATGTTGGACACTTTGGAAAATTTCCTAAGAGGCTTGATGGGCAGAACCAACCACGGCTAGGCCGTGGTGGCCACCATGGCTGTGGTTGGCCATCAGTGCACGAAAATTCCAAAGCAGAACCAACCACGGTGATCAATCGATTTGAGACACTCATGTTAGCTTTTGTATTAGGCTTTATTAGATGTTTATTGTGCCCAATATTAGTATTTTAGATGAGTTTAATGTTGTTGGACTTCATTGGGCTTTAATGCAATTAATGAATAATTTTCGGATTTTAATGCATTTTCACCTTTCTTCCTTGGGACTCAATGATCCATTTTAGGTGATCTTGGTGTCTTTGGAAAGCTAAGACAATGCTCTACAAGTTTCATGAATAACACAAGAGCTGGATCGGACTTCTAAGGGTCCAAAATATCCCTGCAATGCAGAGTGGGTTTGCTGTCACGAAAATCTGGGTAGTGTGCACATATTGGACTACATAGTGAGTTGTAGGCCTCCTCTTAGGCTGAAACTTGGCCACTGGAAAGATAAGGCCCATATCTCCAACTTCACTGAAGATCATTTAGTCAATAGATGTCGTTTTAGGCGTGATAATGAAGCTACAAGTTGGTTTGAATTTGGAAAGACGTTCTGCCAACCTAACATGTGGTAGGTTCAATGTTTTTAGCATATCTAGAGTTCAAAACGTCCAAATGGCATGATTCCAATTGTAAAATTTCAAGGAGACAACTGGCTACAACTTTTATGAAGACCTCCAAGCCAAAATGCACCGTCTAGATCATGAAAATCAAGCCAGAAGTGGGATAAGAGTTGTTGACTAAAAGCCACCAACCATACACCAACCCACCTACCTTGCACCAACCCACCAACCATGCATCAAGCTTCCATATTTGACAATTTCCATATTTTTATAGGTTGTATTCAGATTATGTACATGTACAAATTGGCTTCTAGGATTGGTATAAATAGAGTCAATCTCTTTGTATTATCATGATTCAATTTGAAGTAAGTTTGAGTATTTGATCAATCAATTTGAGACACTTATGTTAGCTTTGTATTAGGCATTATTAGATGTTTATTGTGCCCAATATTAGTACTTTAGATGAGTTTAATGTTGTTGGGCTTCATTGGGCTTTAATGCAAATATTGAATAATTTTCGGATTTTGATGCATTTTGACCTTTCTTCCTTGGTTAGGTCATAACTTGGGACTCGGTGATCCAATTGAGGTGATCTTGGTGTCTTTGGAAAGCTAAGACAATGCTCTACAAGTTTCATGAAGAACTCAAGAGCTGGATCGGAATGCTAAGGGTCCACAATTTCCCTGCAATGCAGAGTGGGTTTGCTGTCACGGAACCATCTGGGCAGTATGCACATATTGGACTATATAGTGGGTTATAGGCCTCCTCTTGGGCTGAAACTTGGTCACTTGAAAGATAAGACCCATATCTCCAACTTCAATGAAGACTATTTTGTCAATAGATGTCGTTTTAGGCATGCTTCAGAAGCTACAAGTTGGTCTGAATTTGGAAACACGTTCTTCCAACCTAACTTGAGGTAGGTGAAGTGTTTTTTGGCATTTCTGGAGTTCTAAAAGTCCAAATGACATGATTCAAATTGGAGATTTTCAAGGAGACAACTGGCTACAACTTTGATGAAGACATCCAAGCCAAAATACACCGTCTAGGTGATGAATTTGAAGCCAGAAGTCGGATAAGAGTTGTTGACTAAAAGCCACCAACCATACACCAACCCACCTACCATGCACCAACCCACCAACCATGCATCAAGCTTCCATTTTTGACAAATTTCAGATTCTTATAGCTTGTATTCAGATTATGTACATGTACAAATTGGCTTCTAGGATTAGTATAAATAGACCCAACCTCTTTGTATTAGAGGCATTCAATTTAGAAGTAAGTTTCAAGAAAGTTTAAGTATTTGTGAGAGTTTTCTTTCTCTTCTTCTTCATTCTCTTTGCAATTTCGTTTTTGTTCTTTAAATTCTGAGTTCTTCCTTCCCATCCATGGAAGGCTAGGCTCTCATAATCAATCCAAGGGATTAGCCATCTTGTTGTTTAATTTGGAGATCTTGGTTTACTTGTTCATATTGCTTAATTGTTATTCAAGTTTCTCTTCTTCCTCTTTTGATTTTTATCTAGATTAAATTGCTTAATTTGATTTAGATGTTGATGTGGTAATAGCTTTATTATCATGTATTCAAAGAGGATCATAAAGATTAAACAATGTATTAAAGCTTTTTGATAGATTGTTTAGCTTGGTTAAATTCTAGATCTTAAGTTAATCTATGTTGGATGGTGCTTACTTTATCTAACCTTGGTTAATCAAATCCTAGATGCTTATCTAGTAAAGAATTCTTGGATCATGTTAAGGCTTCTTGATGTGATCTAAGGCCAAGAACTTGGTTAGCAATTAAGTGAATTCCTTGTGATCAATGATGAGTTAAACTCAAGATCGGTAAATTTCCTTGGATTGGTTGTTTCTTTATATTTGTTTACAACTTTGAATCTCCTACTTTTATTAATCTTGTTAATCAACAACAAAACCCCCCCTTTTCTAAGTATCTTGATCTAATTAAATCTTTGTTTTTGGATCCTTGAGAGACGATTCGGTTCATTCTCTATACTACAAATTAGTTTGTGATCCGGTTATTTTATTTGATAGGTCTCGACATCCTCTTGTCAGTATTTGTGAGAGTTTTCTTTCTCTTCTTCTCCATTCTCTTTAGAATTTCATTTTTGTTCTTTTATTTTTGAGTTCTTCCTTCCCATCCATGGAAGGCTAGGCTCTCATAATCAATCCAAGGGGTTAGCCATCTTGATGTTTAATTTGGAGATCTTGTTTCGCTTGTTCATATTGCTTAATTGTTATTCAAGTTTCTCTTCTTCCTCTTTTGATTTTTATCTAGATTAAATTGCTTAATTTGATTTAGATGTTGATGTGATAATAGCTTTATTATCATGTATTCAATGAGGATCACATAGAATAAACAATTTATTAAAGCTTTTTGATGGATTGTTTAGCTTGGTTAAATTCTGGATCTTAAGTTAATCTATGTTTGGATGGTGCTTACTTTATCTAACCTTAGTTAATTAAATCCTAGATGCTTATCTAGTAGAGGATTCTTGGATCATGTTGAGGCGTCTTGATATGATCTAAGGCCAAGAACATGGTTAGCAATTAAGTGAATTCCTTGTGATCAATGATGGATTAAACTCAAGATCGGTAAAAATTTCCTTGGATTGGTTAAACTCAAGATCGTCAAAACCCCCCTTTTAATTATCTTGATCTGATTAAATCTTTGTTCTTTTTGGATCCTTGAGAGACGATTCGGTTCATGCTGTATACTACAAATTAGTTTGCGAACCAGTAATTTTTATTATTTGACGGGTCTCGACAACCTCTTGTCACACGTCCAGGCCGTGGTGGCCACCACAGCCGTGGTTGGCAGCCTGCTACATCAGCAAGTGTGAAAAAAGCCCTGGAGGCAGCCCATTCCTTCTCTTCTTGCCTGAAAAGAATTAGGGTTAAGAGAGGGGAGTTTGTAGGGTATAAAATGTTGAAACCAAATTCTTATAAAAAGGTTTAAGTACTAAATTCTTAAAAGCTATAAGCTTTCCCTGTTAAGTTTTGAGGATAACAAAAATATTTATTTAGTTTGAACAAGTAAGTGTTTCGACAATAGTTTTAACAAATCGCTACTTGTTGTGCGTCCATTCTGCTCTATGCTTAAAGATAACTCTTCGTGCGTCCAATATGCTATAATTCTTTATGGGTCCAATAAATGTATTATATACTTTTACTATTGGTGCGTCCAATACTTGTATGCATATACTGTTACTTTTTATTAGTTCATCCAATACGATCTGTCTGCCAAAGCTCGGACTCAACTCACTCTTTCAAAGTTCAAGCTCAAGTTCGCGTCCAAGTGAAATTTCAAAAATGAAGAACTGTTCCTCATTAAATGCTAGAAAAGAACTCTGACAGCTCACGGCGACAGAAGAAGTCAACTAAGCCACTTTTGCTGACATTGTCTAACAACTACAAAGATCTGCAAATAAGAAACCGTCTGCAATCTTAGACAAATCAGGACTTTTGTTTTCATTGATTGGAAATCTCAGAGAATAAAAGTCACCGTCAGAAGAAGTTCAGCACTTTTCCAGTAGATGCATTTAATGCTACTCAGAACGGTAATAAATATTTCCGTTGGACGATCTAGCCCATGAAGTCTGCTCAATTTGTTCTTACTTATAAAGAGAAGAAGCAGCACTTGAAGAACTAGAGATCTTTTGCCGAAGCATCCTTCAATAGTCTAAAAAGCTTTATTTCCATATTCGTGTAAAAAGAAAAAGCCTTGAGATTTCTATTGTCTATTCTCATTTGTCAGTGAGTTTCAAACTCAAGCTTTCATCTACTTTCAATTATTCATCTTAAGCCTTGTAAGCCTGAAGAGGCTGTGTGTAAAAGAATACTTGTGAGTTAGAACTCAAGAGGTTGAAAATACTTGTTACACGAAGAGGTGCATAATACTTGTAATCGTGAAAAGATTAGTTGGAAAATCCTTCTGGTTGAAGGGACTGGACGTAGCTCTTGGTTGATAAGAGTGAACCAGGATAAATCTCGTGTGTAAGCTTCTCCTCTCTTCTAGTGTGCTTTATTATATTCACTAACCTCTGGGGTTTACCATTGTGTTTATTAACAAAGATCTTTTTATTTGGTTTTAGAACGTGTTAACCATTTTATTAAAAGTCTTTTCGAAACCCTTAGAGTCCAATAGGACTAAGTGGTGTTGGTCCTAAGCTCTTTGCTTGTTAAACTGTCTCCTTCGCTGTGTTCTATTTTCTATTGAAAAGGAAAATCTTTTATTAATCGAAAAAGGGTTAAGAAACACAATTCAACCCCCCTTCTTGTGTTTCACTTGGTTATTTCAAATTGGTGTGCTGATACGAAATGCTTGGTACAAAAACAAAAAAAAAACAAAAAAAAAGAGAAAAAAAAAAGAATAGAAAAAGGAAGGAATGTGTGAAGAGAATGAGCATTTTATGGTTTTGGGTAAAAAAATTTATTCTTTCTACTTGAATTACTCCTCAATGCTCTTTTATTCTCTTTGGTTTTAACCTGCTATTATCTATATTGTTCCCTTCCTTCACCTTATAAGTTCCATTACAACCTTTTTGAAAGACCTCTTGATTTTTGCAATTTATTTGATCTAAGTAGTGGAGAATTGATGTATATGCAAGCCTATGGTAAAATACTTTCATAATTTGACTGAGTTGAGCGTAAACAGTTAACCTAAACACCTTGTGTGATTTGAGTGTCACTTGTGAAGAATTTTACTCAATATGAACATGCCTATTTCTGATTAAAGCATGATTATGCTATACTTTATTCTCAATTGATTTGATTCAACTATTCTTTGTTAAGCATACTTGACTTATTAATTATGGTTTATATTTGATACAATGCTTGTATTTAAAAATTAGTTGAATTGATTAAATAAAATATTACATGTTTGTGGGTATCATCCTGGTAAACCCTCACGAGACTATAACTCGTCCACTAGGGACACCTAGGGGTTTAAAGGCTTGTGGCATATGCTAAGTGCCATCGTGTTTTCCTACGGAAGTGGATTAGATTAGGTACAATCAGTTTTTATGTTTTTAGTTTAATAATATGATGTTTCTTATTTTTCTTTAGTTTCGTTGTTATGTGTTTTGCCAGAGTGCAAAAGCTTAAGTGTGGGGGAATTTGATCAATCAATTTGAGACACTTATGTTAGCTTTGTATTAGGCATTATTAGATGTTTATTGTGCCCAATATTAGTACTTTAGATGAGTTTAATGTTGTTGGGCTTCATTGGGTTTTAATGCAAATATTGAATAATTTTCGGATTTTGATGCATTTTGACCTTTCTTCCTTGGTTAGGTCATAACTTGGGACTCGGTGATCCAATTGAGGTGATCTTGGTGTCTTTGGAAAGCTAAGACAATGCTCTACAAGTTTCATGAAGAACTCAAGAGCTGGATCGGAATGCTAAGGGTCCAAAATATCCCTGCAATGCAGAGTGGGTTTGCTGTCACGGAACCATCTGGGCAGTATGCACATATTGGACTATATAGTGGGTTATAGGCCTCCTCTTGGGCTGAAACTTGGTCACTTGAAAGATAAGACCCATATCTCCAACTTCAATGAAGACCATTTTGTCAATAGATGTCGTTTTAGGCATGCTTCTGAAGCTACAAGTTGGTCTGAATTTGGAAACACGTTCTTCCAACCTAACTTGAGGTAGGTGAAGTGTTTTTGACATTTCTGGAGTTCTAAAAGTCCAAATGACATGATTCAAATTGGAGATTTTCAAGGAGACAACTGGCTACAACTTTGATGAAGACATCCAAGCCAAAATGCACCGTCTAGGTGATGAATTTGAAGCCAGAAGTCGGATAAGAGTTGTTGACTAAAAGCCACCAACCATACACCAACCCACCTACCATGCACCAACCCACCAACCATGCATCAAGCTTCCATTTTTGACAATTTTCATATTCTTATAGCTTGTATTCACATTATGTACATGTACAAATTGGCTTCGAGGATTAGTATAAATAGAGCCAATCTCTTTGTATTATCATTCATTCAATTTGGAAGTAAGTTTCAAGAAAGTTTAAGTATTTGTGAGAGTTTTCTTTCTCTTCTTCTCCTTTCTCTTTGCAATTTCGTTTTTGTTCTTTAAATTCTGAGTTCTTCCTTCCCATCCATGGAAGGCTAGGCTCTCATAATCAATCCAAGTGATTAGCCATCTTGTTGTTTAATTTGGAGATCTTGTTTTGCTTGTTCATATTGCTTAATTGTTATTCAAGTTTCTCTTCTTCCTCTTTTGATTTTTATCTAGATTAAATTGCTTAATTTGATTTAGATGTTGATGTGGTAATAGCTTTATTATCATGTATTCAAAGAGGATCATAAAGATTAAACAATATATTAAAGCTTTTTGATAGATTGTTTAGCTTGGTTAAATTCTAGATCTTAAGTTAATCTATGTTGGATGGTGCTTACTTTATCTAACCTTGGTTAATCAAATCCTAGATGCTTATCTAGTAAAGAATTCTTGGATCATGTTAAGGCTTCTTGATGTGATCTAAGGCCAAGAACATGGTTAGCAATTAAGTGAATTCCTTGTGATCAATGATGAGTTAAACTCAAGATCGGTAAATTTCCTTGGATTGGTTGTTTCTTTAGATTTGTTTACAACTTTGAATCTCCTACTTTTATTAATCTTGTTAATCAACAACAAACCCCCCCTTTTCTAATTATCTTGATCTAATTAAATCTTTGTTTTTGGATCCTTGAGAGACGATTCGGTTCATTCTCTATACTACAAATTAGTTTGTGAACCGGTTATTTTATTTGATAGGTCTCGACAACCTCTTGTCAATATAATGCTAGAGTTTTTCTCATTTTGAATTAACTTAGCAAGTTTTCTAAAAGCTTTAAAGGCTTCACTTTTATGAGCAATAAATAATGTCCAAGTAAATCTAGAATAATCATTTACAATCACAAGTGCATAGTAATTCCCACCAAAGCTCATTGTTCTTGATGGTCCAAAAAGGTCCATGTGTAAAAGTTGTAAAGGTCTAGTGGTAGAAATAATATTTTGCTTTTGAAATAGACCTTTACTTGTTTTCCTTTTTGACAAGCATCATAAAGTTTGTCTTTTTCAAAATGAAGCTTTGGGAGTCCAATTACTAAGTCTTTGGAAATTAGTTTATTCAAATGGTCCATGTGAATGTGAGCAACTCTTCTATGCCATAGCCAAGAATCATTTTCCTTACTCACAAGGCATTTAGCATCAATTGAGGATATTTCATCTAGGCTAATCATATAAATATTATCCACCCTATGACCAACAAACTTGACTTGGTTATCATTATTATCCTCAACTATGCAACAATTTGAATCAAAAATAACTCTATTATTCTTGTCACATAATTGACTAATGCTAAGTAAGTTATGTTTGAGTCCATCAACTAACAACACATTTTCAATAGAAGTTGAGGGAGTTTTACCAATTTTTCCAATGCCAAGAATTTTTCCTCTATTGTTGTCTCCAAAGGTGACATGTCCATGTTCTTTTGGTGTGAAAAAGGAAAACTTTGACTCATCTCCTGTCATGTGTTTGGAGCAACCACTATCAAGATACCATTTTGAACTCTTGGCCTTCAAGCACACCTGCAAACAAATTTAAGTTTTGGTTTTAGGTACCCAAACTTTCTTGGGTCCTTTGATGTCAGTTTTGGGCATGGTGCCCTTGGGAACCCATATCTTCTTTTGTCCAACATGTAAATTCTTTCTGACTCTACATGTAGATGCACTATGTCCTTTCTTGCCACAATAAAAACAAGTTATAAATGGACCACTTGACATTGTTGTGGAAACAAAGAAATTTTTGTAAAATTTTTGTTGAGTCTTGGGTTTGTATCCCAAACCTGCTTTATCAAATACACATCTTTGTTTCCCAAGCAATGTGTTGAGATTATCTCTTCCAAAAGTAAATTTTGCAAGAGTGTTTTTCAAGTCCTTAATTTCTTTTTCAGAAGTCAAGCAGGAGTAACATGAAGAGGATGATGAGGGAACATTTTTATGTGATATGCAAGTAGAGCAAGAAGAATTAGCTTCAATCAATCCAAGGGTTTCATTTTCTAATTTTAATTCCTCAATCTCCTTGTTTAAACGAGCAATTTGATTTTCTAAAGACATGATAGATTTCTTTGAGGTTGAGACTTGATGAGTCTTATTCAGTACTTATATTTCATATCTTTATCATATGATTTTGTGGGATTTTATCTCCTAATTGATGTTTATTTGCTATTTATTTTAGGAAAGTTGGTCTTTGAACAAATCTACTGTAATTATGGTAATTTGTGCAAAGAATCTTCAAGGGATGAAAATAGGAGATTTAGTCAAAGGCTAATCAAGGAGACTCAATCAAAGACTATTCAAGGAAACAAGGAAACTTAATTAAAGACAAATCAGGGAAACTTTTGCTGTCAAATCTTTTGTAATAATTTGGGCATAACTTTCACTGCAGAAGTTCAAATGACATGATCTCGGTGGATATGGAGAGTTAAGAAAAAGATCTACGAATATTATGTTGACCACTATCACTGATTCAACCAGATTTGATGAGATATGTCCAGCCCAAGTTAACGCCTTTTATGAGCAAAAATGGCAGCAACATTTAAGTGCTTTAGAGTTTCCTAAATCTTATAAAAGGACTTATTCTGCCATAGAAGAAAAGGAGCAGAGGGGACTTTGGGGGAGAGGGCTTCCAGCCCTAGGAGAGCAAAGGAGATCATCAAGGAGCAAGGATTCGAGATCTTCATATTCTTGTTGTCTTGGATTCAATGGAGTTTACATTTTCCTATCTTTTGTTTTCCTATTTCTTGATGTTTTTCTAAACTCTTCCTAGCTAGAGTGATGATGTAACTTGAATGGATGATTTATTTGGATTTATAATTCTTAATATAAGTTTCCTTTCATGATTGAGTGTTCATCTCTATTCTTAATGCTTTTATGACTTGATCAACCATAAATTGAACTGATGGTCATGCATAGAATTGGGAAATTCATGTGTGATGTTGCTTCTTGAGATAAACACCATGATTAAGCAATAATCTAGGAATAGATATTGTTGATTGTGTGGTATTACTTGGGATTTTGTTCATTCATGCCTTGTTCTATTTGGAATTAGACTAAGGAATTAGTTAATTCTAGATAATTGAAGAGAATTAATCTACCAAGGAATTGGGTTTTAATTAAATTAGATATCCCACCATCAATTCTTGAATTTGAATTTAAATTAAGAAAGAATCCAAATAATCGGAAAATCAAGTGAAATCGGATCTCTAGCATCTCACTCTTTGTTTGCTCAACCTCATTTAACATAGTTAAAATTTTAGTTTTTTTTTATTTTCTTCATTAATTTGCATCGTTTAAATAGTATCTAAATTAGTAATTTGGTACTTGACAACACAATTCCCTGTGGAGACGATAATTTACTCATCACTTTATTACTTGTGTGATTTGGTACACTTGCCAAATAGCTATCAAGACTAATTTTGCTAATCTCATAGATTCTTCATGCAATTCCTCAAATGCTTCTTGTAATTCATCATAAGAGGGTTGTATATCAAGGGATTGAAAAGCTACCTCTAAATCATCATTTGCCATGAGACAAAGGTTGGCTTCCTCATTGTCGGAGTCATCCGATGAACTCAAGTCATTGTCCTCCCATGCAATGTATGCTCTTCTTCCTTTCTTTTCTTGCTTTGGTTTTCTATCAAATCTTTCCATCTTCTTTTGGTATAGAGGGCAGTCCATCTTCATGTGACCCGGTTTGCCACATTCAAAGCAAGTAGGTGGAGTAGGTGTTGAACCTTCTCCTCTCAGAAGTTCTTCTTTGGAGGAAAGGGTGGCCTTCTTCCATTGTTCTTCTTTTTGAGAAATTTTCCAAATTTTCTCACAAGAAGACTAAAGTTCTCCTCATTCATTTCAAGATCTTCTATAGAGCATTCATCATCATCTTCATTATCATAGTAAGATGAGGTTGCCTTTAGAGCTATTCCTTTCTTCTTCTTGTCAACTCCTTCATGTTCATTGAGTCTTATTAACTCCATTTCATGTTCTTGGAGTTTACCAAAATGTGTTGGAAGAGTCATTGTTGCTAAGTTTCTTGATTCGGAGATTGCTGTCACTTTGAGTTGCCATTCCCTGTTTAAACATCTCAAAACTTTGTTAATTAAATCTTCGTCTGGAAATGTTTTTCCTAATGAGGATAGATGATTAACTATATGAGTGAATCTCTTTTGCATATCATGTATGCTTTCACCTTGATTCATTCTAAAGAGTTCATACTCATGTATGAGAGTATTAATTCTAGACCTCTTTACCTCACTAGTTCCTTCATGGGTTACTTGAAGTGCATCCCACATTTCTTTTGTAGTTTTGCAGTTGGATATGCGAAAGTATTCATCATAACCTAAGGCACTAGTAATGATGTTTTTAGCCTTAGCATTATGTTGAACTTTCTTTTTATCATCATCAGTCCATTCAGCTCTTAGTTTAATGACCTCATGGTTATCAACCACCTTCTTTGGAATAAAAGCACCATTTTCAACAGCATCCCAAATATCAATATCAATAGATTCCATGAAAATTCTCATTCTTTCTTTCCAATAAGTATAACCGTACCATTGAAGGCTAGTGGTCTATTAATGGAAGCCTTCTGCAGAGCAAATTGAAAAGAAGCCATCTCTTGAAGTGGTTAAGCTCTTTACACAAGAGTCAAGCTCTGATACCACTTGTTACCAAGTGGCTTCAATAACTCAAGAGGGGGGGTGAATTGAGTTTTCAAAACTTTCTTTGAGTTTGTTTCAATGATACTAATTATATTGAATCAATGGACTTAGAAAGGATAATGGCTAAGAATAATGAGCTCTTTAATTCAGAAAATAGAAGACAAGAATTCACAATATTGAAAACTCCAAGCTAGTTAAATTGATAGAATATAGATTATAAGTAAAAGATAAGGGTTGAGAGAATGCAAACAAGATTTATACTGGTTCAATCACTTCTTGTGATCTACTTCCAGTCCTCGAAATCGTCCACCCAAGATTTCAACTATTCTTCAAGCTTCTAACTTGGGTGCTTGATGAAAACCCTTACAATATAGAGCACTCTTCACTTAGTTTGGGATCCTCCACCCTCTATGTTCAAGAGTCTCACTCAATACAATAAGGAACTTCTCTCTTTGAACTTATACAAGATAATCAAATGGTTTTTGGTTGTTTGTAACTCTCACAAGAGCAGATATACAACTTGAGGAACTAATGAGTATTTGATCAAATCACTAAGCAAGCTTTTTCAAATAGAAAACAGAGTATAGTCAACTGAAGATTAGAAAAAGCTCTTTTGAAATGAATTTATGATCTTAGGTCTTATTTAAAATTCATTTAGATGAGCTATAAATAGCTCTCACAAACTTAGATCCGTTGGGTAGTAGGTGGGAATCAAATCAGTGTTCAAACTATCCGTTGGAAAAGTTTCTGAAGCATGTGTAGTCGACTACACAACCTTTGTAGTCGACTACCATGCCTTTCTGACTTTTAAAAACATGAGTTTATTTTATGAAAAATGCACGTAGTTGACTACACTTACAAAGTAGTCGACTATAATAGCTCTCGGACTCTTTTTAAAAGTAAAGGACATCTGAGATATATTTTCAAAATAATATGTAGTCGACTACAAAGCTTATGTAGTCGATTACATGTCTCATCGGATTTATGAGCTTAACAAAACGAACAACTTTTTCAAACGTTGTAGTCGACTATAATAGCTTTGGTAGTCGACTACAAGTGTCCTCGGGTTTACTCATATTTAACAGATGAGTATTTTTATCAGCATTGCAGTCGACTACTTCACCATTGTAGTCGACTACAAGTATCCTCGGGACATTACAATAACTTAGGCATTTCAAAGTTTTGCCTAGTGTAGTCGACTACACGTTTGTTCTGACTTTTTTGACAACGTTGTAAACTTGAAATTTTATAACTGTATAGTCGACTACACCAACCTTGTAGTCGACTACAAGTGACTTAAAAACTCATTTTTTATCAAGTTAAATAATCTTTCTTTCCAAAGTATTTTAAAGATAACTTTCTTTTTATCAAACCTTTATTTTAGAAATAGTTTTGTAAGATTAAAATAAATTGCTTGCTAAGTGATTTAAGCAATTAAATACTCTTACAATGATAAGTAAAAACCTATAAGACTTGAGTACTCCTTGTGATCTTGTTCTTGTTCTCTTGGTGCGGAAACCTTTGTTTGGTTATCATCAAAATCCTATATGTCAAAGTGTTGTTCACACTCACTTCATTAGAGGAAACCTAGTATCATGGTCCAGCAAAAGACAAAGCACAATTGCTCTTTCAACTGCTGAAGCTGAATATATTTCTGCGTCCAGTTGCTGCTCTCAACTCCATTGGATCAAACATCAATTGGAAGATTACAACATCTTTGAAAGTAAGATTCCTTTACTCTGTGATAATACTGCCACAATTAACTTATCAAAAAATCCCATTTTACATTTAAGAGCAAAACACATTGAAATTAAACATCACTTTATAAGAGATTATATCCAAAAAGGTGTGTTTGATATTCAATTTGTGGATACAGATCATTAATGGACTGATATTTTTACAAAACCCCTCTCTGAGGAAAGATTCAATTTTATTAGAAAGCATTTAAGTATGCATTTTGTAAAGAATTAATATCTGTGCGTCCATTGATAATCTGCGTCCAATATGGTTTGCACTTGTTCATGTATGTTGTAAATTTTCTAATAAGTAAATGGATATATATCATTTGCATTTAATATAGAATTCTTTTTGTCTTATTTGAATCTTTTCAAATTTCCCACACTGAGTCAGTTTACGAAAGGTCATAGAAGTTACTTTTTACTACGGACGTGACAATTACTTTTAATACACAATTATTATGATATTTGAAAAACGATTTACTTTCTCTTTCCAGAAACCTTTCAGTATAAGCTTTGTTCTCTTTTAAATATCTCATTTCCTTTCAAGATCAAATTTTTATGCTATCAAGTGTTTGAAAAACTCTTTGCTGAAAAATCTTCAACAAATTCCTTTCTTCTCAAAAACCCCAAATCCCTTTACAAAAACTCTAAGAGATGGCCGGAGGAAAGAAGATATTGTTAGATGAAGCTGAGGTAGCAGTGGAATACCTGTTCCAGTCAACACTTCTGGCTAAGTGTGGAATAGACATTACTGAAAATCTACAAGTAGCAGGGTGGGAAAGCTACTTCAAGGAAGTAGTAGAAGTTCACCCCAAGCTTATCTGTGAGTTTTGGCAAAGTGCAGTAGTTTCTGAAACAACTGTTACAGGGAAGGTATTGGGGAAAGAAATGACTGTTTCCGAGGTCAAAATTTCGAATGCAACTTAGTGCTGGCTAGAAGGAGCCAAGCACACTAAGGATTGCATGAAGGACATTGGGGGAGTTGACAGTGTCTTTGAAATTCTTCTGAATGACCCAAGCCAAGGAACCAAGAAGATTGTTGCCTCACAAATGCATGATAAGACCAGAGTCCTTCATCAACTGCTGAATAAAGTGATACTTCACAAAGCTGGATCCAAGGACTCAATCTCAAGCATACATGCATTCTGCTTGTATCACCTGATGTTGTGCCAGCAGATCAACCTCCCTCACATTCTGTTTAAACACTTCAAGAAGAGTGTTCAAGGGAAGGGAAAGAAAACCATCATTTCCTATGGTGTGCTCCTGGCAAAAATCTTCATAGAATAAGGGGTTTTCAGTCAGTTTGAAGCCCTTAGTAATGAAGAAAAATTGATGACTTTCGAACAAACACAAATGCAACAGGTTTTTGGACGGAGTAATCTGATGAAGATGAAACTCTAATTCGTGCAAAGCTCCGTTGGACGGAAAGAAAGCCCAAAGCCTTTGGTCACTGTTGCTGAGCCTTCAAAGAAAGAAAAGGCCCCGTCCACTCAAGCTCATCCCTAAAGAAGACTGATAATGGACGAGGAGTCTGATGATAACTAACTCATCGCAAAAAGGATGAGGGTTGCGTCCAAGGTAACAATTCCCAAGGGGACTCGGACGAAATTACCCGTCAAGAGAAAACCAGTTGCCAAATTTGCGTCCATCCCTACCCCTATTTCATCACCACCCTTAACCTCCTCTCAATCATAACCTTAAATTCCTTCACCAAACTCTCCAACACATCCCTCTCCATCTAACATTGAACCCCCACCATAAACACATATCATACCATACAAACCACATTCACCTTCACCTTCACAATACTTCACCTCAACCTCACCGAGCCCAAATATCTTCTCTATGGGAGTTACCCCCCACATAATTCCCCGTTGGGAATCAAAGGACTCTTCTCTCTCTCTCTTTGCAAGAAGGTCCAGATGCTGTGATGGCATCACTACAAGGGTCCATATCTTCCCTAGTCAACTCACTTTCAGACCAGTAACCTTAGAAGAAATGGATCATTTTGCAAGTCCTTATGACACAATTTTTGTAAGTGTCATCAAAGGGAGTCTTCTGCTTAGGAATCTGCGATACGTACCCCCATCCCTACGTATCACTCCTGCCACTGCCATCAAGATTATGCCTGATAGAATCTGCCCTCATTTACCAATGGTGGATCTCAATAAAAATAAGGATCTCAAGAAGTACAGAAGCCAAACTACCTTGCCTAAACCCTTCTACTTCAAACCTCTTTTTGGGATTCAAAAAATCACCTGAGGTAGACTTGGAATTCTTATGGCAAGTTTCAATAAAAGGAGAAGCAGAGGAGAATGAAGCCAAGAACTTTTGGGAGAAGCACATCTGAGATTGTGAACAACAAGTTTCATCTTCGGGTCTAAGCGAGGAAGAGAAGGAAGAGATAGTTACTGTGCCAGGTCAAAGCTTCAAGTGCTTTCGTCCAATCTATATGGTGGACGATACTCTTGGATTACCTTTAAGGACACCTGTGCCCATAATCTTTTCTTCTCAGAGCTATGTCTTTGGTTCCCCATCTGACAATTTAGGAAGACCATATCCTTGGGATCAAATGTTTGGCTATAGCAGAGATTCTATCCCTTGGAATTTTGACTTCCCTAAATCTGACAACGAAGAAGACACGGTTGAAATGGGTATGGAAGCGGAAGAACCAGAACAAGCAGTATTTCATGTTACTCCAATTTCAGTTGCTCCTCTTGCAACCTCCACTGAATTAAATTGCTGATATGGACACTGAATTGGAAACTTCTGTTGGGAGCCTTCCTCCTACTGATCCCCAACACACTGTGCCTCCGAAATTTCAAGCTTATGTCAGCACCTAGATGGACAATTTGTATAAGAGAGTCGAAGACTTCATCAAACTCACTGTGCCTCCAGAATTTCAAGCTTATGCCAGCACCCAGATGGACAATTTGTATAAGAGAGTCGAAGACTTCATCAAATCCCTCTTTCAACAAGGGCCTCCTCCCCTTCCTCCATCTTCTTAGCCATTTTTTTCTTTTTCTTCTTCTTTAAAAATTTCTTCTACAATTTTTATTTCTTCCATTTTTTTTGACAATGATGTTTGTCTTCACTTTTTGTCTGATAACAAAGGGGGAGAAATGAGAAATTTGATTGATTCAACTTGTTTATTGTTTATATCTCTGATTCAATAAAATGAGCAAATCTGAGCAACTCGTGTATTATTTTACTACTTCAACAATTTTATTGCTCTGATATTCTCTACTATCTCAATAAACTCTTTGCTATGTTATCTATTGCTTTGATATTTGTTTATCTAATCTGTGCTTATATTCTTGCTCTAATACTTGTTGTGCTTTGATACGTGTTGTTTCAACACCTTCCATTACTGAGATACTTGTTTTGTTAAGGTTGTGCACACTCCGTTCTAAAATTAGCACTTTCCCATCCCTTGAAGGTAATATATTTGTTTAAATTATGTTTTCTCAAGACTTAAATCCTTTTACAATAATATTGACACTTGCGTCCAATAGACTTTGCGTCCAATTCTTTTCGATGCATGTTCTTAGGGGGAGTTTATATTCTCGCTAAAGAGGATCTGTGTTCAATCAAATTTAAATAGTTTTTTTTCATCATCAAAAATGGGAAGATTGTTGGAACCAAAGAACTTTTGAGAAGTGAGTTTCGAACCAAAGAAGTTTTAAGAATTAAACCCCTCAAAGTTTTGAAGAAAACAAAAGGTTTAAATTAGAATGAACCAGTAAAGTCTCGCATAATTAGTATATAATTTGTTTTGTTAAGCCAATAATGTTTTCTTGCTTAAAGATATGTTGATAAATCTCTAACAAAACAACATGATGTAAAAAGTTTGTTACTTGTGTGTGCATCCATTTTGTCTTCTAACTAAAAGGAAACTCAGTATTCGTCCAATTGACTCTAAATTGTTTTTCGAGTATATTATATTGGATCGTCTAATGTTTCCTTACTTAGCTCAGATTCAATCATTCGTCCAAAGCTCAAATTCAAATATGAAGAATTGTTCATCATTAAATGCTAAGAAGAACCTTGACAAAAGTACATGACAAAAGAAGTCAACTGAGCCGCTTAGCTGACACTGCTAACAACTACAAAGACCAGCAAATAAGGAACTTTCTGCACGCTCAGATAAATCAGGACTCAGTTATCACACTCTTGGCAATCCCTGATAATTAAAGTCACTTCTCAGAAAAAGCTCAACACGATATCAGCTTATGCATTTAATGCTGCTCAGAACGGTAATAAATGTTTTCGTTGGACGAAGAAGCTTAAGAAGACTACTCCAAATGCTCTCTATCTATAATTACAAATGTCTTCAAAGAAGAGGTAGCAGACAAGCAATAACATTCTAAAGCGAAAAAGTTTCTAGCTCATCCTATTTCAATTCAATTATACTCTTGTATAGAGTTTCTGTCTTGAGTTTTATCATTCTATCCTCACCTGTAGTGAGTTAAACACTCAAGCACCGTTTATATCTTCTCATATTCAACTTAGTTGTTTAAGCCTGAAGAGGCTGGGTATAAAAGAATACTTGTACTTGTGAACCTGAAGAGGTTGAGAATACATGTGTACCTGAAGAGGTGGATAATACTTGTAATCTTTGTAAAGATTTGTGAAAAATCCTTCTTGTTGAAGGGGTTGGACGTAGTTCTCAGTTTGTGTGTGCCTCCATTTTGTCTTCTAACTAAAAGGAAACTCAGTATTCGTCCAATTGACTCTAAATTGTTTTTCGAGTATATTATATTGGATTGTCCAATGTTTCCTTACTTAGCTCAGATTCAATCATTCGTCCAAAGATCAAATTCAAATATGATGTTCATCATTAAATGCTGAGAAGAACTCTGACAAAGTACACGACAAAAGAAGTCAACTGAGCCGCATAGCTAACACCGCTAACGACTACAAAGACCAGCAAATAAGAAACTTTTTGCATGCTCAGATAAATCAAGACTCACTTATCACATTCTTAATAGTCCCTGATAATCAAAGTCACTTTTCAGCAGAAGTTCAACACGATATCAGCTTGTTCATTTAATGTTGCTCAGAACAGTAATAAATAATTCCGTTGAACGAAGAAGCTTATGAAAACTGCACCAAATGCCCATTATCTATAAATACAAATGTCTTCAAAGAAGAGGAAGCAGAAGCAGTAACATTCTAAAGCAAAAAAGTTTTTAGCTCATCCTCTTTCAATTCTTTACACTCTTGTATAGAGTTTCTGTCTTGAGATTCATCTTCTATTCTCACCTGTAGTGAGTAAAAATTCAAGCACCTTTTACATCTATTCATCTTAGTTGTATTAGCCTGAAGAGGCTGTGTATAAAAAGAATACTTGTGTTGTGAACCTGAAGAGGTTGAGAATACTTATGTACCTGAAGAGGTGGAGAATACTTGTAATCTTTGTAAAGATTAACGAAAAATCCTTCTCGTTGAAGGACCTACGTAGCTCTCGGGTTACGAGAGTGAACCAGATAAACCTCTGGTGTGAGCTTTTCTTCCCTCTACATGCTTTATTTTTATACTAACATCCGGGATTGTAATTGTTTTCTTAATAAGCTTTTTAAGTTAAAACTGAAAACCTTTTAAATCATGCGTCCAAAGAAACATCTTACAAAAAGTAAAAACCTTCTCTCAAGGCCCAACAGTAATGGAAGCTCTTCTTTCGTCCATTACTTATTATCTTTTCAACCACTGTTTTTGTTTAAACTGTTAAGTATCACACGTTTTCCAAAAAAGTTAAGAAACACAATTCAACCTTCGTTCTTGTGTTTCATTTGTTTATTTCAAAGCTCCCCAAAGATACCGACAACAGTTGTCGAAGGGAAAAATTGACAACTTTTCGACAGCAATGGATGGTTCTTGTGTAAAGTGCATCAATGATGAAACTAGAAATCGGAGATAGGCAGAAGGAGATGGAGAATAAGGCCTCTGGGAATGGAACTATTGTTGCACAAGATGGGAACCTGGGGAGGAAGTGAGGATCCCCCTTGTGTATGTCAAAGGGCTGGCATTAGGCGACTGGAGAAGAGATCGCCATGTAACACCCTACTAATTACTCTATTTATTAGTTAAGTGTCACATACTTTCTTTGTTACTTTTAGTTTCCTTTAAAAATTACGTTGAATTTAAATTCTTGTTTTTGAGGTACTTACGTTAAATTGAATGATTACATGACCCAAATTTTTTCTTCTTAAATTACAATTCTCCTTTAAATTCATTTTCTTCGCTGTTAATATAAATAATGTAAGATATACTAAAATGAAGAAAATTTGGAAAATAAACTAAAATTTGTAATAGCATATTATTTCTAATTTTCCATATAAAATGCCAATTTACATATCATTGTATAAATAAATGTTCATTGTTACATCCAGAATAAATCTAAATAAAATATCCTTTGTAGAACCATAAGCCACTGATACACCAAGGTCTAGTAGTACTGGATATCGTACTTAACTTCACTGATTCTTTGAAAATACCACATATAGGAGTGAGAATAATATTCTCAATAGGAATTCAAGTAGTATTTAAAAAGAGTAAATAAAATTGTGGTACTTCCAGCTGTATCAAGTTGCAGAAAATATTTATATGGATATTTGTATACAAATCAATCAGAGTACAATCAAGTAATGTTAACATAATATTTTATGAATTCTGCACTATCTTTCTCATAGCTTAGGACATTTATCAGCAAAGTAAGCTATTAATAATCTAAACTTTCACATCTAGGCAATTACAATAACTTAGAACGTTTAGTAGCAAAGTAAGGTAGTAATAATCTAACCTTCCATACTTGAACAATAACATATTCATACTCTTTTTTCTTTCATAACGACATATTCCATATCCTATACTTTCATGGTGAGTAAAGATTATTGTAAAAATAGTAATATGAGCTCTTACTTTATCATAGGGCGTCCCTTAAAATCATACGTCAAATGGCTATTCCACAAAGTTTTCTAAGAGTGGTGTCACGTCCGGAATCGCAACAGGATGGAGGGAAAATTAATTAAAAATGGAGTCGCCACCAATCTTTTATTGGTAGGGAAAAAGACTGGCAAAACTCTTTAAAAGGATTTAAAATAAAAATAAATGGTCTACAAACCAAGCAAAATCGGGAGTCGATTATACACAGGGAAGTGTGGAAACTAAATTCCACAGCACCCCCTAATGCATCTGTCATAAAACAGTTACCTTAAGATAATTGTGCGAATTTAATAACCTAAATAATATTCAATTTACCCCCTAAATAAATATAAAATTAAACAAACTAATTAAATTACAAATGATCAAAATTTTGAATAAAAATTAAATTACACTATTTACAAAATTGGAGAAAAATAAACACACACAAAAAATTAAAATTAAAATATTTACATGTTTGGAAGAAAATAAAGATAAAAATTAAATTAGAATATTTACAGATTTGGAAGAAAATAAAGATAAAAATTAAATTAGAATATTTACAGGTTTGGTTTGACGTGAGTGCCTACGTATCCCCCAAGTGCAATGAGGAAGCCAAAGCCACGTAGTTCTTAAAAAATAATGTGTAATGGTTGATTAAAAAATTATATCCTTAATTTTATTAAAAATAAAAGGTTAATTTGAGTTATAAACAAATTGATTTGAATAAGGTAAGTGAATTTATTAACGAGTCATAATTCAAATGGAACATAGTACTATGCTCACAGAGCTATTCTAATGAAAATTAGTCACTTGACCCCTCGAGACTACTGTGCGATATTTATTTTATTTTATTTTATTTTAACAAAATGCGAATCTTAAGTGGAGTTGAATATGACATTAGTCCGCAGAGCAACCCCAAAAGCTTGACTAGTAAGTATTTAACCCCTCAAGACTACTAAGCTATGTTAATTTATTTTATTTTTTGAAGCAATTCCTAAATAGGATATTTTTAATTTAAACTCTAAATAGAATTGGTAATGACATTTTGATCACAGAGCAACCCCATAATAAGCTAGTAAGTACATGACTCCTCAAGTCTTCTAAATCGTACTTTGATAAATTTTTATTTTTAATTTAAATCCTAAATGGGATTGGCCATGACACTAGACCACAGAGCAACTCCAAAATAAACTAGTGAGTACATGACTTCTCGAGCCTTCTAAGCAGATATTAATAAATTTATTTTTAATTTAAATCCTAAATGGGATTAGTCATGACATTACGCCACAGAGCAACTCTAAAATAGGCTAGTGAGTAAATGACTCCTCGAGCCCTCTAAGTGGTGACACTAAACTGTTAGTTTTAATAACTTTGATTTAAGCTTAACAAGAGAGAAAAATAAATAAATAAATAAAGTAAGGTAAAAAGTCAATTGATACAATATATATTTCAAGAAAGAAAATAATGTCTAAACAATATGTTAACACATCACGAAAATAAAACAGTAAGCACACTAATTATTTAAAAGATAACGCCTTCAATCATTTAGTATTAAAAAACAAAGTGAGAAACCATGTGCTATTTTGGTTGACGAGAAGAGCATGTCTAGTGTGATCTTTGCATGAATTCATATCAAGACTAAGTGAATTATCATCCTCCTTTTATTCCTATTGGGCTCTAGCTATTATGAAGACTTTTACGGTGCAAATGATTTTCTACGCAAATTGCCCACCGATTCTTAAATGTTAACACATAAAATTTCCACTCCTGCACATCAACAATGGCGTTAAAATCCAAGCTAATTAATGTACGATCAGTCCTTGCTCACAATCATAAAATAACTTAAACTAGTCCAATTCAAAGATGGCCATGAACAAATATTTTAGAGATCAAGACAAGTAGTCAGAGAAAAGTAATTATAGTAAGATACTATGAGCAAGTTCACAAGCTATACCGGATCAAGCATTTCGAGATCAAGTTGGGAACCTAAACAGAACTGTATCCCTAACAAGATTTGACCAATACTACTCAAGCAATTCTCACGATTATGCATGTCAAAAATTAAGAGCAAATAATAACCAAGCCATTGAGATTAACCGAAACACTAGGCACTATACCAATCGTGAGCTTTGACTTGGGTTTACCAAGGGGAAGGCAGAGCTTTATAGTTTACCGCTGAATCTTTCTTCTGCACATGGTGAAATAGACAATAGTGGGATCTAGCGCCTAGCGGAAGAAGATTAGCTTGCACACCTTCGTTCTCTATCCTTCAGGTTCGTGCTCTCTTCATTCTATCTCTTTTTTTTTTCTCCTAGCTGCCTCCTTTTTTTTCTTCCTATTGCTTCCTCTACTCTCATGTGTTTACCCTAGCCTCTTTTCTTATCATTTTTCTCTGTCTATTGTTGCCTTCCTCTTTTTCTATGCTCTCCTTGTTGCCTCCTCTTTAGGGATTTAAAAGAGTGAGTTAGGGTTTCATGGGTGAGACTATGGGCCATTTTGAAGCTTGGGTCATTTATCACTTATTGTCTTTCTTTTCTTTTCTTTGGGCTATTGGGTTGTAACAAGATTAGACCCATTCATTCTTTTCTTTTCCTCATCTCCTTGCTTTTTACTTACTAATAAAAAAAACACTTTTGAATTTATTTTTAAAATTTCTAATTATTTTAAAATATGACCCCGGACAAAATAGAGTGTTCACAAGTAGATTCCATTTGGTTTTCAAATAATTCCATAACATTTGGATGGAAGATCTGCCTTTGATACATGTAAGTCTTGGGATTACCTTGGTCATGAAAATGATCATTTCCAACATTCTTTCATCTACTCAAGGATCACCTTGGTCATAAAAGGATCAATTCTTTGTCTTTCATATCATTAAATGAGCATGTAATGTCATTTTCTAAGTTTCTAGAGTAATTAAATATTTATCTCATAACGTCAATTTTATGGACATTTTTATTACATAATCACTCTTACAAACCTACTTACATAATACCGAGTCTTAGAAACTAGGTTTTAGTTGAAAAGGGATCCTATGATCTAGGTTTCTCAAATTCATCATCAACATTATCTTTTACTAATACACATTAGCCATATGAAAATCCAAACACATTTTACTACTTAGCCAAATTACTATTCATTTGGTAAGTTACTATTAATTTAGTCACTTCTACTATTCATTTGGTCATTCTCCCAAATATTCAATTTTTCATTATTCTTTCACAATTAACCTTATTTACTCATCCTAGACATTCATTTTAATATACTTAAACCAAATCTTAGGTCATTTAACCTAATTTGGAAGAATTCCATTACAAACTTCTTAAGTAATCTTATTACTTGAACATATCCTTTTTCTCTCTTTTTTCCTTTAATTAACCACTAGGAATACATTCTAATTACCATGTCAAATATAGATTACATATTAGGTTAATCTTAGGGATTTTGGTCCTTTTGGCCAAAACCTATCTAGAAGGTTTCCTAGGTGATTTTTCAATCTTTAATCATCAAACTATGCTTTAACTTGATTAAATCACCTAATTAAATACTATTTCATTTAATTAACCCATGATCTCATAATTACACAATTCCAATATCAAAACCTAGCTATGGCCGAAACCTCACTTGGACTATGTTCCTTAGGATTCCTCATCCAATTCAAGTAAAATCACTTAATCTTGCTTAATTAACTTCAAATATTCTAATCAAGCACTAAACCACTTGATTAACCCTTAATCCAATAATTAAACAATTTTAAACCCTAGACTATATCATGGTCGAAACATAGCATAAAATGGAGGTTCCTAGGATTGTCAATCTAATCAAGCAAATAACACATTAGATTTCAACATTATCTACTTTAAATTCCATCAAATCATCACCAAACAACCATAAGCGCTATGCATTTCGAAATTCACGCATATGAAGCCTAACTTCCAACCATCTTACATAATCCATCATGTCCAAGCATAATTTGATTGTATTCTTACATAAAAATCCATAAAAAGCATTAAAACCATGGAAATCTCTTGAAAGCTCCATACATGACAAATCAAGAAAGTATGAGTACTTGAACTCCTACCTCTTTGACTCCTTTTCCCTTGAAACTTGAAGGCTATAGGATGTATTTTTTCCCTGATTTTTGTAGAATATAACTTCTTGAGTCCAAATCCAAGCTTTTGACAATTTTTCCTAAATTTTCTCTATTTGTTTTTTGGATTTTTCTTCTCTTTTTCTCTCTTCTTTCTCTTTTCCTTTCTCTCCACCAACTTCACCTTCTTCCTCTATAAAATTCCGTGGCTTAAGGCTTGAAGAAACCAAGTTTCATTTTAATTTTCCATTTATTTCACTAACCAATCATATTTTGACATTTTTCCTTTGTAATCATTACCTAATGATTATTATCTTACCTTAACCAATCAAATCTCATCATTTGCTCCTAGGTGTGGCTTCTTCTCAATGGTTGGTTTCCTTAACCAATAGAATCACTCCATTTAGCCTACTAACCAATCACATTTCAACATTTTTCCATTGTAATGATTACCTAATAATTATTATCTAACATTAACCAATAGTTTTCTAGTGCTTACCCCTAACTTGTTACGTTCCTATTGGTTAATTTATTACCAATCATTATTTGATACCTAAACCAATCATATGTTAATATCTAACCTCTAAATGGAAATGTAACCAATCATATGTGTAATACCTCAGTCTTGTATATAGTCTCTTATGTGTGATCATGAACGTTTAGGATAACCTTGTGAGTCATTTTATGTCATCCATCAATTCTATGAGTTACAAAATGATTTTTTAATGAATTTTGTTAGAAATTTGAATCCAAATGAGGGGTATTTCCTTATTTATAGTTATGTTTTAAGGTTATTGGAGAGACAAGTAATGGAACATACTAAGCGATTAAGCGCTCAATTTTTCACCGATTAATCGCGCAACTACATTTTTGCCTTGGTATTTGACCTATTAAGCTGTCAAAAATGGGAGATTAATCGCCCAGTGTTAGCAACTAAGTTTTGCCTCGGTGCTTGACCGATTAAGTGGCCAAAAGTGGGCGATTAATCGCACAATGTCAACAACTTCAAAATAAACTGATGCCTGACACAAGTCCCACGAACCCATTTCCCTTTTGTTCTTCCTTTTTCTTCCTCCCCTTTCTTCCTTTTCTTCTCCCCCACCAAAACCCACACATTCCCTCATTTTCTTGGTTCATCCTTGGGGATTTAGAGCATCTAGTGAGATTTCCTCTCCTTGCTACTTGGTGTTTGGTCTTGTGGGTGTCTAAGAGAGGAGGATTTGCTTGTGGGTTGAGAAACCGAACTTACCCACTCCTCATTCTTCATCTTTTCGGCTTCTAAAGGTAATCCTAAGGGTCATATCTTTCTCTATTTGTAGTTTGATACAAGTTTTGAGATAGGAATTAAGGTTTGTGGTGTTATGTTCAACCTAGGGTTTGATTTGGGGGTTTTGGAAATCTGTGGTCTCTCTAGCTATATAATGAGTTTTAATGCTGTTATGGAGAAGTGATAGTGATAGGAAGGGTGTTAGAACACAAAATTTTCGTGCTAGCTTTATGAAGAAATGATTTTTCATTAGGTGTTTGATAAAATGCTTGAATGGGATAGAAATTGTATTCCCGTGTAAACTGGACAATGTGTAGTAAATTGATCATAACTCTTGATTGGTAGATCCTATTGAGGTGATTCCAGTTGCATTAGAAACTACACACATAGGGCTTCAATTCCATATATTATTTACAATTTATTAGTCTCTGAATCAGTACAAAATTTCTGTCAAACAAAGGTCATCTTTCTAGACCAACGTGAATGTTTTCTAGATTCTTCAAGAACTCCTTATCCCATTAGAGAATGAATCCTTAGTTTTAAATGTTGATTGTTGTTTTAGTTATGTTGTTGTGATCCTAGATTCATTGGAGGATCGTCCTATTGGTTCGTGACAACATAGCTTTTGGACTCGTAAAGTTTCGCCTTTGAATGAGTTGATGACATGATCTATAACATGTTCTTGTGCAATTTTTTTAAAGTTCTTTGTTGAAGGATTTTACAAAATCATATAATTTTCTTCATTGTTAAATTATAAGAAAGCTTGGGACAAGCATTTGAAAAACATTTCATTTTGCATTTGACATATTGATAACGAAAGTTGTTAGATGTTTGATATAAATGCTTATCATTTTTCATGATTTTGAATATCTATCGCTATGTTTTGATAAAGTGTTTTGGACAATGAATATATGTATATTTAGATTTCTACATCTATGTTTTGTTGGGAGGAAACTTTGACAGAATACTGTAGCTAACGGCAGCAGTAGGAGTGTTGTTAGCCCGACATGTTGGCCCACACGATCGGATTTGTTTGACTTAACAGGTGGATTTTACCCCTGTGCCCTATTGGTGGGCGTTTGTCAAACCTTCGAACTATGTGTTTGTCGGTGAGATTTCTGCTTAATTCTGGATTAGAAACCTCTCATATGATATTTGAGATTTGACTATTGATATATGATACAATTGATTTGGTATTTCATAATTGCCATACTTATTAGTTTTTGTTTTATGATTATTTGAACAAATGCATATGTTTCGATATGTGGGCGTAGTTTTAGTGAAAAACTTGTACTTAGCTTGTTCTAATTTCATTATAGATTTTGTTATCTCTCACTGGGTCTTATGACTCACTCCTTTGTCTTATGCTTTTCGTGATACAAATATTGAGCCAGGTCCGGGTTCTTCCAATAGCTAGAAGTTGGTCATTTTGTTGAGCCCAACACTTTGTCCGTATGGGCATGTTTGTTTTGTTTATGTCCTTTGGTTTTCTTGTACATTTTAGATTTGTAATTATCTTAGTTATGCTGCACTATTCACAGGCAGGATCTAGCTTTCACTATATTTTTGTTTGGTCTTATGATATACAGTCATTGGAATTATGTATATTTATGCTTGTGAGTGAACAGGTTGTGAGTTATTATTTATGGGAATGTCCAACTTTTAGAGGTTACTCTACTAAATTTTCGGTAGATTTAGCATGTTGTCTTATTATGGTCTTTGGTCTGTTAGGCTTTCTAGGTTGGCTAATCATTCCTAAATGCCAGTCAGGGCCCTTTGGTTTTGCATCGTGACAATATGCTTACACTTTTAACCTTAATTAATGATAACCAATAAGAAACCAACATTTACCCCTTTGGTTGTCTTGTTTCTATTGGTTAATTCATTATTAATTATTACTTGAAGAAACAACCAATAGAAAGCCAACATTTAGCATTAAGGTGACTCATTTCTATTGACTATTAGCATAACTAATCATTACCTAAGGAATTAACCAAGGGCCCGTTTGTTACAGATTAAAAAAATGATTTTGACTTTCAATAATTTAAAGATTATTTTTTAAAGATTTTTAAGAAAAGCAGAAGCTATTTTGTGCTTGTTTACAATCATAAAAATTATTTTTTTTTAAAAAATGGTTTTTACTCTTTCCTATCGTAAGAAATTATTTTCAAAAGCTAATGAGGGTAGCTTTTCATTTTAACGATGAAAATGATTTTTTTAAAGAAATAATTTTTTTAATAAGCTTAAACAAACACAATTAAAATCATTAAAAATGATTTTTTACTTAAAAAATGTGATTTTTTCATCAAATAATCTGTAACAAACGGGCTCTAATAGAAAGTCACAATTTTTCACCATTAATCATTACTTAAAGAATCAACCAATAAAAAACTAACACTTCAAGAAGCTTATTAATTGCTAGCCAATAGAAAACTAACACTTAATTCTAACCAAAATCATTGCTTAGAACCTTGACTAGCCAATAGGAAAGTAACACTTAACAAGCTCATTAATTGCCAGCCAATAGGATTTCAACACCTATACTAACATTAATTGCTAACCAATAAGATTCTAACTATAACACCCCGAAATTTTTTTCCCTAAATAAATAAATGATTTTGGTGATCTTTATGAATTATTTAATTTTTTTTTATTTTTTTGACTCTGTGTGTTGTTTTGAGGCGGTACCGGAAATGAAAAAAAAAATATTTTTATTTTCGGGGCCGAAAAATTTTTGACTGTTGACTGGGGCCGAGGGATCTTACTAAACCTGAAACCAAAAATAGATTTCGAATTTTTTCTTTTTCTGAGATTTTATCTGTCGGATAAAATCTAGGTATACTCTATTGTCCATTAGATAATATATACTGATTTTTATCCATTGGATAGTAACTAATAGAAAATATCTAGAGATAAATATCTAGTTAGAAAGCCTAGTCATCACATGATGATGTCACTAGCCTAGTCTTATGGTGAGTCACATGCCTAATCACCAATTCATGACATCATTGCTTAAGTCACCCACTTAGTCATCATGGTGACTCACTTGCCTAGTCATTGGTTACTTTCGCGGTGGACCAGTTAGAAAATGACAAGTGTAAAGTGGGGGTGATTCATCATTTTTGGACCAATAGGAAGCTTACACTTGGAAAGCAAGAACCAACACATTTTCTAGACCATAGATTTGATCCATGGTCACCTTATTTCAAGTCTTAGATTTTAAATTTGTATATTTGATTCCATTTAAGGATTTATTGATGGCGAAAAGATTTCATTCCAAGAGGACTTCTAGGAAGCTTTCGAACACAATTCTAAAGTAAGGGGGAGATTTCTCTCATCAACCAACTTGGTGGTGAGAAATAGAATTAGTGATTTGTTGGTGAAAAATCCATTTAAGGATTTATTCACTTGATTGTGTGAGTTAATGGTTAATAGTTTATGCTTTATTTATCCTATGTGTTTATATGTCTTTGATATATTGCATGAAGTTGCTAAGGTTGAAGTTATGATATATCTTGTATATGGATGAGATGATTCATATGTGGATGAAAAGCATGACTATGGACATTTATATGTATGATTGGAACCAATGAATCAAGGTGGAAATGAAAAGCTTTTGGTCCAAAGACCAAGTGTGGCTCTCAGCCACTTACCCCAAAAAGTTAGCATCAAAGGAAAAATATTTTATTAATTGATAAACTCAAGTAATTAGGTGGTGGGTAGTGAGTTAAAGACTTTTATGGTTAAAAAGAAGATGAATAAAGTAATATAGTGAGAGAAAGAAACTATTTTAAAATAACATTTATTTTATTAAAGATTTTCTTTTCGAAAATAAGAGAGAAATATTTAGTTATGATTTAAAGTTGAAACAAATGGTTTAAAGTACAAATTGTTTTTGAAAAAAATTAATTTGAACATCAAATTTTAAATGTTTGATTTAGTTTTTAGTGAAAATATCGGAAACAGATTTTAAACTATTTGGTTTAAATCAAAATAGCTTAGAATTTGTGGAAAATGCTTTACACGATTGGAAATTTGTGAAAAATGCTTTACGCGATTGAAAAGTGTTTTTAAAATCTTACGAGATTAAAACATGTTGATTTTTTAGTTACGCAATTAAAAATCTGTGAAAATATTTTTACGTGATTGAAAAACGTAATGTATGTTACGCGATGAAAAACGTAATGTAGTGTTACGTGATTGAAAACCATAACTCGAGTATTACGCGATTGAAAATAGTAAACATAGTGTTACGCAATTTTGAAAATGTTTTAAAGTGCTACGCGATTGAGAAAAACAAGCAGAATCATTGCCAGGGCCAACGATCGACCCAAACACGTTAGTGGACACTGAGCCCAGTGGTGGCTTGATCCCAAGGGGATTGTGTTTTGAAATCAATAATTGTTGAATTATTGTCCTTTGCATTAGTTGATCATGCATTGGGAAAGTCTGTTAAGGCTTTGAGCCTAAGAGATTAAGCTTATACCTTGGTGCGAGTGCGAATTGTGTAATGAAGATAAGTGGTGATCTTGGAGGTTTCAGGGTGCAGAAATTTCACAGGTGGCCAATTAGTAGCACTATTGTGTCGTGGTAATATGATTGCAACACACTGAACTATCTCGACTATACATTATTCCTATTTCCATTTGGTGGAGAATGTATCGTATCAGCCATGATGCACGCTTTGAGAATGTTGTAGCTCTTTGAGGCTAACGATATATGGACATGTATCCTAAATCACTCTCTCCGACGCTGTGTTAGCTCTATGGAGTAGGGGTCGATCATTATGCATTTGCATAGTCAGTTATTATGGTGCACATTGATTTTGATTTACCTATTGCTTGATAGCATGATTATAACTGTTGATTTAGTATTGAACTATATGATTGTTTATATTGTTTCTTTACTGCCTTATAAGTATTGATGATGATGAGGATCTCACATTTTTATTGTATTGTTCTACCTGTTATGTGCTGCGATTCTATTCTGTGAAGACTGTGATGGCGTCGAGACGTGATCTGCTGGGTTTTGTAAGAGTGCAGTTTCATGGTGGGTCTGACGCTTGGTGTAACACCCCGAAATTTCTGTTTTTAATTGACATAATGATTTTCTCAATTTTTGTGATTTATGATGATTTATGGAAATTTTTATGAGCTTCATTTAAATTAGGTCGTTTTTCATAAATGTTATATGTCAATTTGTGACAGTTTTAGAAAATAAAAATAAATAACTTATATTTTCGGTCTGTAAATACCTTGACTATTTATTTGGGCCGGGGAAAGTTACGGAACTCGATTCTAAGACCAAATTATTAAGTTTTCCATTTTTGAGAATTTCTAATTTCTGTTGACTTTATGTGTTAAACCAAGGTTATTTCGGATAATAAAATAATAATTTTAAAATTTTGACCCGTAAATGCTTTGACTATTTATTAGGAATAGGAGAGTTTACGAAACTCAAATCCGGGAACAAATTTAGAAGTTTTCCATTTTAAGGGATTTTATTATGAAACAAAATTTAGGCGTATTATATTTTCCATTTAACGATACATATTAGTATTTATACGTAGAATACACATTCTTCTCCAAGCTTCTCCAAACTTCTACAAGCTTCAAGGTGGGTGGCCAAACAAGTGGGGAGGGATAAAAATGTCTTTTCCTATAAACTTTTTAATTACCAAATTATCCTACACTTTGCCTATAAATAAACATTCAAGCATCACTTGAAAACCTCACCAATTCCTGTCCATTCTCTCTCAAATCCCACGGCCAAACCCTTGAGTTTTCTTTTCAAAGTTTGTGATCCAAGTTCCATCCATAGTTTTAGAACCCAAATATCATTGTAGGAAGATCTTGTGTAGAAAGTTTCTTGAGAAGAAATCATTCTGAAAACGTTTTCTTGAGAAAATCCCAAAGTTGAAGAATCAAAAGGATATTTGTTGGTGGAAGAACAAAGAACTTTCACAAAGTTCTCTTGAGGAATTTGTAAACCAAGGTAAGGGGGAGTTTTCTTTATCAACCAATTTTGTGGTAGGAAAATAGGATTTATGGTTTATTTTCTTGAAATTTTCGTGTTAATGATTTTTAGTTGATGTTAAAATTGTTTATGCTTTATGTTTCTTGCTTTATGATTTGTGCTTTGTGACTATATGCTTTATTTAGCCTATGTGTTTTTTTGGCTTTGGAATATTACATATATGGTAATATTATATGCATAATATTTCTTGGACATACATATGGTTGGTTGGTGCTATGGAAATCATGGTGGGAAAATGATGGATTTTGGTCCAAAGACCTTTTAATATTTCAATCACTATATAGATATAAAGGAATTTATTTCATTAATTGTTTAACTTAATTAATTAGGGGGTATTTAATTAAATTAATGATTTCTGTAAATAAATAGAAAAAGAGCGGAATTATTAAATAAAGCCGAAATAATGCTTTAATTTATACTTATGTTGTTTTAATTGATCTTTAGCAATAATAATGATAATATACTGGGAAATAATTAAATAAGCTCAAAATAGCTTCGTTTTTATGAAAAAAAACACTTTTTACGCGATTTGGAGTTTACGTAAAACCTTTTCGCGGTTGAAAAGTGATTTTTAAAATCCTACGCGATTAAAATGTACATAAAACACTTTACCCGATTTGGTGTTTACAAAAAACCCTTTCGCGGTTAGAAGTGATTTTTTTATGCCTTATGTAAATTAAATATGGATAGAAAACACTTTACCGATTTAGTGTTTACAGAAAACCCTTTCGTGGTTAAAAAGTGAATGTTTATGCCTAAAGTGATTAAAATATGATTTTTCTGTCTTACGCGATTAGAAATTTATACAAAATGCTTTGCGCGATTTGGTGTTTACAGAAAACACTTTCGTGTTTGAAAAGTGATTTTTTTTAGTATTATGCAATTGAAAAATATAACAAAGGTGTTACGCGAGTAAAAATTGTAACTAGAGTATTACATAGATGTTAAATTGATAACTTGGATCCCAAGGGGATTGTTTGTTCTGTTTATGAATATATTTCATTTTGCATAGCATTGTGAAGTCTGATGAGACTTGTGGTCAGGGCTTTAAGCCTAGGAGATTTGACTTACATCTTAGTACAGGTGCGAATTGCGTAGTGAAGATCATAGAATTGTCTAGGAGGCGTCGGGGTGCGGAAACTCCACAGGGGGCCAGTGGGTAGCATCACTGTGCCGTGGTAATATGAATGTAACACACCGACGATCTCGACTAGAACACTATTTTTATTCCCGGTTTGGTGGAGAGTGTTCGTGTATAACCGTATTTTGAGATCCATAACACTTGGGCCAAAGTGAGACGGAACATGTACTCCCAAACCACTTTCTCCGACTGTTGTGTTTAGCTCCATGGAGTAGCGGTCAATACGTGCATAGTCAGTTGTTATACTGTTGCATTATCATAGTACATATAAGGTTGGTTTACTTATTTTTGTGTGATACATGTTATATCTATTGATAAAATGTTAAGCTGTGTAGATTGGTTGTAATGTTTTTTTTACTGCTTGATTGGTTTCTGATGATATTAGAATCTCACCCCTTCTGTTATATTATCATATTTGTGATCTGGTTATGAAGACCAAGATGGGCGATAGACGTGAATTCTTGGGATTCATCCGAGTCCAATTCCATGGAAGTCCACAGGCGTAGCGTGTACATTTAGAATCAGAATGTGTAGAGTATGTTGGAGACATATCTCTCACACTCCGTAGGACTCATCATGGAGATCCTATTAGTACTTTTATCATAACTTGCTTTGTAGAATTATTTATGCCAATTAGGGAGTTATGGGGTTTTGGCACCCAGTACACCCCCCAGGAAGACTCTGAGGTTTCTTCCGTTAGAACTCCTGGGCGTAGAACTGCTAGAAGTTCGGTAAGGAGGCCTACTAACTTCGGATGGCTTGCACCCGAAAGGCCCATATCGGAGGAAGATCAGGAGGAAGATCCCGAGGAGGACCCTTCTCTGTAGGTAGACTTTTATGGCCAGATAGATAATAATTTATTAGTATTGTACATTTATTTATTTTCTTGTTCGTACTTATAATTTGTATTATGTATTACTGATAAACTTAACAGTAAGTAATATAAAGTATGTGCATTATTCATATCTTGGTATGTATATTATTACTATCCTGTTTGTTTTATGTTATATCCGCAAAAAGAAAATTTTGGAACTCATATTTTGTATACAGAAATTATAAAAGTATTTTTTTAAACTTAATTTAAAATTCTGTTAAATGTGACATCCTACCGAGGGTGTTACACTTGGCTCGTCCATCTCAATACTGAATGTGTTGAGTATGTAGGAGATGTTATCCTATCTATGTATAGGACACGTCGTGGTATCCCTACCTATTCATTTGACGTTACTGTATTTGTAGAGTTACATATGCCTATTAGGGAGTTATGGAGTTACGCACAGTATACTCCTAGGGAGGATTCTAAGGTTTCATCTGTTCGGACTCCCACTCGTAGAGGCGGGCACTCACGAGGATACTTGTCTACCGATGATCCGGAGGAAGATCCTTTCCCTTAGGCATTTGGGACTTTGGCCAGTTAGGTTTGTAGTACAGTGTTTGTATATATTCCTTTGGGTACTTATATCTTATGTATCATGTCAAATGGTAAACTATGATATAAGTATATATGATGTACATTATTCAGATCATTGTGTATTGTGTTATTTATACTCTCTTAAACTTATGCTATCCGCAAAAAGAAATTTTGAAATTTGTATTTTTGATATAAAACATTTACAACTTAGTTTTAGCTACGTAATCAATGTCTCAAATGTGACACCCAACAGAGGGTGTTACACTAACACTTTTACTAACCTAATGACTATACTAAACCTTAACCAATAGAATTTCACCATTTGTCCATAAGTTGCATGTCTTGTTCTCATTAGTTGATATAAATAATTAATATTTTATATAAATATCTAGTTAGTTTTTAACTATCTAGTTCAAATCTAACTAAATTCTAATTTTATGCCAACTAGATTCTATTTAGTTGGCCTTATTATTTCTTATTCTACAACTAAATCTAAAATGACCATTAGGTCCCTAATGTCATAACCCTATAATTACATAAATGTCACTGTATATTCTACTAACTTATACTGGGTATTTTAATCTATTCTCTTATCATCTTGATAGTTTTCAAGGCATTAATTTCCTAGAATTACTAAGAAACATAATAACAATTTTAATAAGAATATAATTAAACAGAACATATTCACTAATCAATAATAGTTGTAAATACTAAGGTATAAATAGATAAAAATATAACTTGTGTGATTTTCTTTATATAGATAACAGAAATCACAGATTTTAAGCATAAATAGTTTTAAAATAATTAATAAATAAATAAACAAACAAATAAGTAGACAATAAATATTTTTTTTGTTTATTTTAGAAGAAGATGTTACACACCACGAACTATTGGGCGATTTTAGGAGGGCTTGCAGTGACCATAAAAGAAATAAAACTTGTTGGGTTTGGTTGGTGGGGGTGCTTGAGGAGGCATTTTTCAGGTTCTCAAGTGTTTGCTAATATTTGTTGTATTCAATGGAAAATATAATACTTCTCCAATTTTTTTATTGTATCTAAATTGGTGTTGGTAACAATCTTATAGATAAACTTACTTTTTGGCCTAGTTACAGGAGCACTTCTCAGTTTACTCACAAAACAGAACAAAACCAACCTTTCCTATCAAAAAGCAACCCATCTGCAGTAGCATCCCTTGTTATCAACCAATTTTTATGAATTCTCTCTGTATCTTTGGAGAGTTTAGGGTTCATAGCCCTTGTGATTTGGGAATTTCAAATCTTGGATCCCTAACATGGCAACTAATTGAGTTAATTTGGCCACATAGGACATCTATATGCGTAGAGAACATTCAGCTGTGTAGATAATGTGCCATGTCAAATGAGTTCTAACGACATCGGCACGTTATGTGACAGAAGGACCAATTTGACGTTTATTTTATTTTAAAAAAAACTAAATTGATGTCCTCAATTGTTGGAGAACAAAATTAATGTCAAATGTATTTTTGAGAGACCAATTTGAGTATTTACACAAAAGTATATGTGTGTAAACATTAGAAGTTTTATTGCTCACAATAACAATTTTTAAATAATTATTTTAAATTGAAAGGAAAAAAAAAAACTATGATGACTTTCTGTATAATTCAACACTTTCATAATTGATAATTCGAAAATCAATCAAGTTAAGAGGTAATGGTGAGAGGAAAATTCTTTAGTAGATATGACGTGCCAAGTAATTTGTGCATTATATCAATAGAAAGTATCAGTTGGTTTGACATTTTTAGATTTGAATCCCACCCAACAGAATTTATCAATCAATATTCTTCTTGGCCTAGTGCACAAACTTAATATTCACCATATGTTCCCAAAAATTTCTCCTAGTGATAAAGACTGGACCATAACAGAAAATTCCCCTAAACCAGTCTACTAACTTTTCAAAACTATTAATTTCCTTTTTTTTTTTACTTTTGCATTAATGAATATAATATAGGAGTGACTAGATCATCAAATTAGTTTTATACTAAAAGGTACGAGGATACTCATGGTTCAAACAAAAAAAAAAATATCACTGCAGATAAAACCTTATACAAATGGCTACCATCCTAAATAGAAACATGTGCTAAAAATTAACAGGGTGTCGTATTTGAATTTGACCATTTAAAATCAGTTATCCTCAATAAATACTCCAAACACAGTCCATTCCTCAAATAGTTTCTCCTTCCATTCTAGTAATTTTAATTATGGATTGTGTTAAGAAAAAATATTCTTTTTTAAAAAAAATTGTAATTGGTGATTTGTGAAAAGGAATGACTAGGTTAACCATTCCTGAATAAAGATGTTGAAGGCGTACAATCGACTCCTAATTAGCGCAAACGAGGTTGAAAGCAGCATATGGCATATACAATCAATTTCATTTGTCATTATGCAGCTAATTAGAATTATTAAATTAAATTCACTTTGAAAAAAAATGAAGATGGCACAAGGCACGTATAATCAATTCATATGAGCTCGAGCAGTGTCGAAAATGGTACAATGCCATATAGTCAACTCCGTCCACTATTGCATGAATAATTGACATTATTAAATCTACTTGAACAGGATAAAAAATAGCACTGGATTGCACAATCAATTCCTATGAGTTTGAGCGGTGTCGAAGAAGATACATGGTCCATACAGTCAACTCGTTAGACATTACAAAAATAATTAGAAAAAAAAAATAGCTTAAGTATATCGAAAGGGGATATTCATGAGCAAATTAGAGGTCAACATACACTTTGATATCCAAATAGAGAAAGACTATGAAAATTCATATGGCAATTATTTGGCTAAGAATATGTATTAGTTAAAAGGAGTGAAACCAAAAATAAAGCTGATAGCATTTAAAAGTTGATGAACTAAAATCGTAATTTAAAAGGAAAAGATAAAGAAATAGGAAACAACAAAAAAATCATAATATAATCCTAATAAAAGAAAATCATAACATAAACTAAAATACCATATTATAAACTAAAAAACAACAACATTTATAACTAGCATTGATCCGTGCAGAGAAGATGTGCAGCGTACAGCAGCTTATAGGCCAGGTCAATTTCCTGTTGCAATTTCTTCTTTCAAGTGTCACCCCTTCTTTTCACGCAACCTTTGCTTTCTGTTCCCTCTCCTTTTTTCAACAATATCCCCTTTTACATTGTTTTAATCTCACTATTATAATCTTTGGCTTGGCAGAGTTTGATGTATGCTTTAATTTCGCCCTTTCTTTCTTTTATATTACATATTATTATTTTTTAGGGCATTCATTTATTTATTTTTTAGGATATTCTTTTTATCCCTTTTTTAGATAACAAGATAAAGTTAAGCAATTAAAAGAAGATTGGACAAAATTTAGTACTCACAATGATATAATAATAATCTTATCTTTACTTTTATGTTTTCTCTTTAGTTTCAGATTTTGCGGTGCATCTTTGTTTCTTGGCATGCATTAAATGAAAATTTCATATATATATTCAAAGGTTCTAAAAATTTATAACTATACATTAAACAATTTTAGAGGCACCTACAAGGAATGATTCAAGTGGTAAGTAAATTTGAACTCAGCGGTTGAGGGGCCTCTGCAATATTATAGGTTCGAGCCCACAAAAAAACACTTGTGAAGAGAGACAATCTCAGTATCCTAAACATGATTGATCTCACACTCAAAGGCCTAAACAATTACAAAAATAAAAAACAATTTTAGAGACATTAATATGTTGGGGGTGGGCAAAAAAGAATAAAAAATCAAACAAAACCACTTTAGTCACGGTTAGTGACTTATTTGGTTAGCCATGGCTAACCGAACCAAACTACTTTAATTTAAAATTTTAAAAAATATATTATATGGTTCTTTTCATAATTCTTTTGTATCACTGTACATTAAATTTATTGGATATAGTTAACAAAAATAAAAAAATGAAAATGAAGAACCCCTAGAGGCACAAAACAAATTATTCCACTTCTTTTCTTATGATATATGAGATTAAAAATAATAAAAATAATTAGTCTCAAATTTTGGTCTAACGAATATTTTGTCTCAAATTAGTTAACCGAACAAAAAAAAAAGATGTATTTTGATTCAATTTTTTCTTATGAAGTGATTACAATTTAGACTTAAGGTTCTTTTGGATGAACTTTTGAAAAAATATCCTTTTTTATCATTATATCTTGCTTTAAACGATCTTTTGAAAAGTAAAAGTTATTTTATGTTTGGATACAATATTAAAAAAATATTTTTTTAATTTTATTGTTATTTGGATGTAAAAATATAAAAAAAACATTTTTAATGATAAAATTATTTAAAAGGGTATGTGACAAGAGGTTGTTGAGACCCCGTCAAATAAATAAAATTACCGGTTCACAAAATAATTTGTAGTATAGAGCATGAACCGAATCGTCTCTCAAGGATCCAAAAAGAACAAAGATTTAATCATATCAAGATAATTAAAATGGGGGGTTTTGTTGTTGATTAACAATATTGATAAATATACAAGACTCAAAGTTGAAAACAAATCTAAAGAAACAACCAATCCAAGGAAATTTACTGATCTTGAGTTTAATCCATCATTGATCACAAGGAATTCACTAAATCGCTAACCATGTTCTTGGCCTTAGATCATATCAAGACGCCTCAACATGATCCAAGAATCCTCTACTAGATAAGCATCTAGGATTTAATTAACCTAGGTTAGATAAAGTAAGCACCATCCAAACATAGATTAACTTAAGATCAAGAATTTAACCAAGCTAAACAATCCATCAAAAAGCTTTAATAAATTGTTTATTCTATGTGATCCTCTTGAATACATGATAATAAAGCTATTACCACATCAATATCTAAATCAAATTAAGCAATTCAATCTAGATCAAAATTAAAAGAGAAAGAAGAGAAACTTGAATAACAATTAAGCAATATGAACAAGCAAAACAAGATCTCCAAATTAAACATCAAGATGGCTAATCCCTTGGATTGATTATGAGAGCCTAGCCTTCCATGGATGGGAAGGAAGAACTCAGAAATTAAATAACAAAAATGAAATTCTAAAGAGAAGGGAGAAGAAGAGAAAGAAAACTAACAAATACTAAAACTTACTACAAACTTACTTAAAATTGAATCTATATAATACAAAGAGATTGGCTCTATTTATACTAATCCTAGAAGCCAATTTATACATGTACATAATCTGAATACAACCTATAAAAATAAGGAAATTGTCAAATATGGAAGCTTGATGCATGGTAGGTGGGTTGGTGCATGGTAGGTGGGTTGGTGTATGGTTGGTGGCTTTTAGTCAACAACTCTTATCCGACTTCTGGCTTCAAATTCATCACCTAGACGGTGCATTTTGGCTTGGATGTCTTCATGAAAGTTGTAGCCAGTTGTCTCCTTGAAAATCTCCAATTTGAATCATGTCATTTGGACTTTTAGAACTCCAGAAATGCCAAAACACTGCACCTACCTCAAGTTAGGTTGGAAGAACGTGTTTCCAAATTCAGACCAACTTGTAACTTCAGAAGCATGCCTAAAACGACATCTATTGACAAAATGGTCTTCAGTGAAGTTGGAGATATGGGTCTTATCTTTCAAATGACCAAGTTTCAGCCCAAGAGGAGGTCTATAACTCACTATGTAGTCCAATATGTGCATACTACCCAGATTTTCCTGACAGCAAACCCACTCTGCATTGCAGGGATGTTTTCGACCCTTAGAAGTCCGATCCAGCTCTTGAGTTCTTCATGAAACTTGTAGAGTATTGTCTTAGCTTTCCAAAGACACCAAGATCACCTCAATTGGATCACCGAGTCCCAAGTTATGGCCTAACCAAGGAAGAAAGGTCAAAATGCATCAAAATCCGAAAATTAAACAACATTTACATTAAAACCCAATGAAGCCCAACAACATTAAAATCATCTAAAATACTAATATTGGGCACAATAAACATCTAATAATGCCTAATACAAAGCTAACATAAGTGTCTCAAATTGATTGATCAGTATGCAGAAGCTAAGTGTTCAAGCATGTATAAGAACAATGCTACCATCTTATTTATATTAACATTTCAGCTTCAAACCATACTCTTGGAACAAGTCATTACAGAGTTGTTCAAATACTGGTTTTTTCATTATTAATTGTTGAAAAAATCGCATGTCATTCCCTTCCTTTAATTCTAATACCTACAAATGTCCTGAGAGTTTTGAAGTTTTTTTTACTTGTTCGATCACATATTGTAAAATATGATTGACAACTTCATGAGGGGTAATGAACATACTTGACAAAAGGAAAAGGAAGAAGATGATGAGATAAGGTGTCCAGCATTACAAAGAACAAAGAAAAATAGAGAGGTGTAAGAAAATAGGGTATTGGTATGGTTCAAAAAATGAAGGATAAGGAATGTTATTTTTTAAATTAGTGAGGGATATTTTTGTCTAAAAAATATTTCTAAACATCTTCTTCATATCCTAAAATAGATATTTTTTCTAGAAGCTAAAAAATCTAGCTAAAAAAAAGTACTGTGAGCTTTTTTTAGTTTTTCAGCTTTAAAAAATATCATGCAAACATGTTAAAAAATATAAAAAGTACTTTAAAAACAATTTATAAATAAAAAAATCCCATCCAAATGAGCACTTATACATACTTCATAACCAAACCAAACCTAATTTTCATTTCACTTTAGTTTGGTTTGATCTATCGTGCAAAATGAGCAACATCTCGTGCTCTGTAAATTTTTTGTAAAATTTTAATAACTCTAAGATTTGCTTTTTATCTGTGTAGATTATTCAACTTTCATACTATTTGCTTATCTTGGTTGTGACTTTCGACACACTGCCTATCTATGCTTTCTTACTTGGTTGCTTATACGGTTGTCAATTAAAAAGATCAAAATTGGCACTTGCTAGTATGTGTAATTGGACTGAACTCATTGTGAGGTGGACAACCAAGACTTAGCATTGCAGTCCTATATCATCTTTTAATGTTGATAAGTATGTTGCAGGTGTTACCATTTTTTTCACATATAACTAATATTTTTTTTATATTTGCTTGATAATACTATTAGAAGATGGTATATCATATTCTAAGTATCATAATTTTCTTGTCTAGAATTAAGGCATAATTTCTAGGTATTATACTTCTAATTAAGAGATCTATGTTGTACACTTTTGTTGACATTTGACAGTTTGAGGATAGAAAGAAGAGTTGGACTCATGAATTGAATTGGCACCTCTTCTGAAACCATAGTATAACTGTCTATGTAATGTTAGATGAGTTATGATTTCTATGTCCTGAAAAATAGCTACTAGATGGTAAATTTGAAATAAACAGATGAAACACAAGAAAGGGGGTTGAATTGTGTTTCTTAACATTTTTGAAAAACTTTTCTTAAAACAGTTCTTAGAATAAAAGCTTCACAAGATTGTAAGAGAAAATGGACGAAATAGAAACTCTTTATAATCTGTTGGATACAAGGAGAGTTTTTCTGAAATGGATGCAAGTTAAAGACTTATATTTTCCGATAAAATGAGTTGTTAAGAACAACAATGACAATCCTTGAATGTTAGTGAAAATTAAAGTAACACAAGGATAAGGAAGAAAAGCTTACACCAAGTATTTATACTAGTTCATTCTCACAACCCGAGAGTTACGTCCAGTCCCTTCTACTTGAAGGAATTTCACTAATCTTTCTCAAAGATTACAACTATTCTTCACACCGCCTTTTCAAGCTTACAACCAAGTATTCTAAACCTCATCAGGTTCTAACAACAAGTATTTGAAGTAAACAAGTGAAACACAAGAAGGGGGGTTGAATTGTGTTTCTTAACCTTTTTGAAAAACTTTTCGTTAATTAACAGATTAATCAAGACAATGGTTGAAACTTTAACAAGCAATGGACATATAAAAGGCTTCTCAGTCTAGTTGGACGATGAGAAGGTTTTTGTAAGATTTCTCTTTGGACGCAGTTTAAAAGTTCTAAGTTTTAACTTAAAAACTTTGTTAAGAAAACAATGGCAATCCCCAGATGTTAGTGAATAAATAAAACACAAGTAGAGGGACGAGAAACTTACACCAGAAGTTTATCCTGGTTCACTCTCACAAACCGAGAACTACGTCTAGTCTCTTCTACAAGAAGGATTTTTCACTAATCTTTACAAAGATTACAAGTATTATCCACCCCTTCAGGTACACAAGTATTCTCAACCTCTTCAGGTTCACAAATATTCTCAACCTCTTCAGGTTCACAAGTACAAGTATTCTTTATACCCAAATTTCTTCAGCTTAAACAACTAAGTTGAATATGAGAAGATGTAAACGGTGCTTGAGTGTTTAACTCACTATAGGTGAGGATAGAATGATAAAACTCAAGACAGAAACTCTATACAAAAGTGTAACTGAATTGAAAGAGGATGAGCTAGAAACTTTTTCGCTTTAGAATGTTATTGCTTGTCTGCTACCTCTTCTTTGAAGACATTTGTATTTATAAATAGAGAGTATTTAGTGCAGTCTTCTTAAGCTTCTTCATTCAACGAAAAACATTTATTACCGTTCTTAGCAGCATTAAATGCATAAGCTAATATCGTGTTGAGCTTCTTCTGAGAAGTGACTTTAATTATCAGGGACTGCCAAGAGTGTGATAACTGAGTCCTGATTTATCTGAGCGCGCAGAAAGTTCCTTATTTGCTGGTCTATGTAGTTGTTAGTAGTGTCAGCTAAGCGGCTCAGTTGACTTATTTTATCATGTACTTTTGTCAAAGTTCTTTTCAGCATTTAATGATGAACAGTTCTTCATATTTGAATTTGAGCTTTGGATGAATGATTGAAACTGAGCTAAGTAAGGAAACATTGGACGATCCAATATAATATACTCGAAAAACAATTTAGAGTTTATTGGATGAATACTGAGTTTCCTTTTAATGGACGCACGCACAAATAACAATTTGTTTACTCCGTGTTGTATTGTTATAGAATTACCAACATATCTTTTAAGCTAGAAAACATTAATGGATTAACAGAACAATTTATACACGAATTACGTGAGTCTTTTACTGGCTCATTCTAATTTAAACTTTTTGTTATCTTCAAAACTCCGAGGGGTTTAATTCATTAAACAACTTTGGTTCTGAAACTAATTTCTCAAAAGTTCTTTGGTTCCAACAATCTCCCCATTTTTGATGATGACAAAACTATTTAAATTTGATTGAATACAGATCATTTTTAGCAAGAATATAAACTCCCCCTAAGAGCATGCATAGTAATGAAATGGATGCAAAGTCTATTGGACGCAAGTGTCAATATTACTATAAAAGGATTTAAGTCTTGAAAACGTAATTTAAACAAATATATTACCTTTAAAGGATGGGAGAATGTTGATTTTAGAACAGAGTGTGCACATCCTTAACAAAACGCAAATTCAACTAACACAGTAAGGAAAGTGTTGAAGCAATGCGTATCAGAGCATAACAAGTATTAGAGCTAGAATATAAGCAAAGTTTAGATCAACACATATCAGAGCAATAAATAACATAGCAAAGAATTTATTGAGATAGTAAAGAATATCAAAGCAATAAAATTGTATCAGAGCAATAAAGTTGTTGAAGTAATAACATAATAAACAAAGTTTAGATCAACACAAGAGGTGCTCAAATTTGTTCATTTTATTGAATTAGAGATATAAACAGAAATATAAACAATTTGAATCAATCAAATTTCTCATTTCTCCCCCTTTGTCATCAGACATAAAAGTGGAGAAAAACATCATTGTCGTAAAAAAATGTAAAAAAAAAAATTTGAAGAAATTTTTTTTAAAAAAATGGCTAAGAATGAGGAGGAGGTCCTTGTTGAAATAGGAATTTAAGGAGGTCTTCAACTCTCTTACATAGATGATCCATCAAAGTGGTAACGTAAGCTTGAATTTCTGGGGGCACTTGAGGTTGTGTGTCAATAGGGGGAAGGCTCTCAGTAGAGGTCTCCAAATCAGCTTCCATAAGTGTTAACTCAGTTGTGGGTGCAGGAGGAGCAACCGAGATTGGAGCAATATCAGAGACAACGGGTGCTGGATCTTCTGCTACCATAGGCATTTCAACTGATTCTATTTCATCTTCGCATAACCAGAAGACAAAAATTCCAAGGGATTGGATCTCTTTGATATTTGAACATTTAATCCCAAGGATAAGGTCTACCTAGGTTGTCGAAGGAGACCCCGAGACATAGCTTGGAGATAAAAAGATTGCGTACAGCGCCTTTTAGCGGTAAGCCAAGAATATCGTCAACCATGTAGATTGGACGAAAACATTTGAAACTTTGACCTGGCACAGTAATTATCTCTTCCTTCTCTTCCTCGCTTACACCAGAAGATGAAGCCTGTTGTTCACAATCCCAAATATGCTTTTCCCACAATGTTTTGGCCTCATTCTCCTCTACTTCTCCTTTCAATGAAACTTGCCATAAGAATTCCAAGTCTACCTCAGGTGATTTTTGAATCCCAAAGATAGGTTTGAAGTAAAAGGGTTTTGGCAAAGTAGTTTGGCTTCTGTACTTCTTCAAATCCTTATTCTTGTTCAAATCCACCATTGGCAGTCTTGGACAAACTTGATCAGGCTGGATCTTGATGGCAGTGGCAGGAGTGATACGTAGAGAAGGGGGAACAAAGTGCAAATTCTTCAACAGAAGACTCCTTTTGATGACACTAACAAAAATTATGTCATAAGAACTTGCAAAGTGATCCATTTCTTCCAAGGTCACTGGTCTGAAAGAGAGTTGGCCAGGGAATATATGGACCCTTGTAGTGATCCCATCACAGCATCTGAACCTTCTTGCAGTGATAGAGAGAGAAGAGTCCTTTGATTCCCAGTGGAGAATTATATGGGGGGTAACTCCCACAGATAAAAAGGTTGGCTAGGTAAGGTTGAGGTGAAGTGTTTTAAAGGTGAAGGTGAAGGTGAAGGAGGTTTGTATGGCATGATTTGTGTTTGTGAAGAGGGTTCAGTGTTTGATGGAGAGGAATGTGTTGGAGAGGTTGGTGAAGGAATTTGAGGTTCTGATTGAGAGGAGGTTAAGGGTGGTGAGGAAATAAGGGTAGGGATGGACGCAAGTTTGGCAGCTGGTTTCCTCTTGATGGGTAACTTCGTCCGAGTCCCCTTTGGAATAGTCACCTTGGTCGCAATCCTCATTCTTTTCGCGATGGGTTGGTCATCGCCGTAGTTATCGTCCATTATCACGCCTTCTTTTTGGAGGAGCTTGAGTGGACGGTAAGTTCTCGCTTGACTCCAAGCACTAGCAAGAGGCTTCATTGGACTCTCATCCTTTGAAGCTTTTAGTGAGTATTTTTGTTCTAGGAAGTTTTGGACGCCTCCGAGCTTCATCCTCATCGATTGCTTCGTCAAAAACTTGCCGCAATTGGATCCGTCCAAAGATCCTCTTCCTATCCTCTAAGTCTTTAGTCTCATGGGGACTAAAGATACCTTGATCCTTGAAGATCTTGGTTAGGAGGACACCATAGGAGATGGTGGTCTTCTTCCCTTTCCCTTGGGCACTGCTCTTGAAGTTCTTGAACAGCAGGGAGGGGAGGTTAATTTGTTGACAGAGCATCGATGACACAAGGTAAGGCATGAACTGTAGAAACAGAGTCTTTGGACCTTGCCTTGTGAAGTATAGCCTTGTTAAGCAGCTGATGTAGTACCCTTGCTTTGTCATACATCTTTGATGCAGTTATTTTCCTAGTGGATGACTCTTTCAGCAATGTGTCAAGAGCAACATCCATTCCCCTAAAAGCTTTATCCCGGTCAGTGGTGATGGTGGCTCCTTCCAACCAACACTGTGTAGCATTGGAGATGGTTACTTCTGAGATAATAACTTGTTTTCCCAGCACTTCTCCTCTGACTTCATTTGCAGACATAAAGGTATTTTTCCAGAACATCTTTACCAGTTCCAGATGAACTTCCACTGGTTCTCTGAAGTAGCTATCCCAGCTAGCACTTTGAAGACTGTCCCTGATGTCGATCCCACATTCTGCTAGAGCAGAGGCTTGAAACAAATACTCTACTGATACCTCGACTTCTTCAACATTAAGGGTTTTTCCTCCGGCCATCTTTTAAAATTTTTAGTAAGAGGATTTAAGATTTTTTGAGAAGAAAGGAATTCGTTGAAGGTTTTTCAGCACAGAGTTTCTCAAACACTTGAAAGCGTAAAAAATTGATCTTGAAAAGAAATGAGATATTTATAAGAGAGTAAAGCTTATACTGAAGAGTTTCTGGAAATAGAAAGTGAATCGTTTTTCAAACAACATAATAAATGTGTATTAAAAGTAACTGTCACGTCGGCAGTAAAAGTAACTTTTGTGACCTTTTCGTGAACTGACTCAGCGTGGAAAATTTGAAAAGATTCAAATGAGGCAAAAAGAATAAAAGCAAATTATATATATTCATTTACCTATCAGAAAATTTACCATATACATTAGCAAGTGCAAGCCATATTGGACGCAGATTATCAATGGACGCACAGATATTATTTCTTTATAGAATGCATACCTAAATGCTTTCTAATAAAATTGAATTTTTCTCAAAGAGGGCTTTTATAAAAATATCAGCCCATTGATTATTTGTATCCACAAATTGAATATCAAACACACCTTTTGGATATAATCTCTTATAAAGTGATGTTTAATTTCAATGTGTTTTGCTCTTGAATGTAAGATGGGATTTTTTGATAAGTTAATTGCTGCAGTATTATCACAGAGTAAAGGAATCTTACTTTCAAAGATGTTGTAATCTTCCAATTGATGTTTGATCCAAAGTAGTTGAGAGCAGCAACTGGTCGCAGAAATATATTCAGCTTCAGCTGTTAAAAGAGCAATTGTGCTTTGTCTTTTGCTAGACCATGATACTAGGTTTCCTCCAATGAAGTGACATCCTCCACTGGTACTTTTTCTTTCAATTCTATCTCCAGCATAGTCAGCATCACAAAAACTAACTAATTTGTACTCATGAGATTTCTTACATAGCAAACCCAGATTAGTAGTTCCTTTCAAGTATCTGAATATTCTTTAGACAGCAATTAAATGTGACTCTCTATGATCAGATTGAAAACGTGCACAAAGACACACACTAAACATTATATCTGGTCTAGACGCAGTGAGATATAAGAGTGATCCAATCATACCTCTATATATCTTTTGTTCCACCTTTTGATCTTTATCGTTTAATTTTAGTGTGGACGATGGATGCATTGGTGTACTCATAGTTTTGCAATCGTCCATTTTGAATTTCTTCAGGAGTTCATTTGTGTATTTAGTTTGATGTATGTATATTTCGTCCAATGTTTGCTTTACTTGCAAACCTAGGAAGAATTTCAATTCTCCCATTAAGCTCATTTCAAACTCCTTCTGCATCAATTTAGAAAAATCCTTGCAAAGAGATTCATCAGTGGCTCCAAAAATAATATCATCTACATAAATTTGAACTATAATAAAATGTGAGTTTTTGTCTCTACGAAGAAGAGTAGTGTCAACTTTTCCTCTAGAGAATCCATTTTCCATTAGAAAAGTGCTTAATCTTTCATACCAAGCTCGAGGAGCTTGTTTTAGTCCATACATTGTCTTTTTTAGTTTGAAAACATGCTCTAGGTTGTCTTGATCCTCGAAACCAGGTGGTTGTTTAACATAAACTTCTTCATTGATTATACCATTTAGAAAAGCACTCTTTACATCCATTTGATAAAGCCTCATGCTATGATGATCAAGAATGAAAGTAAGATGCGTATGGCTTCTAATCTAGCTACAGGAGCAAAGGTTTCAGTAAAATCAATAACCTCTTGTTGTCGGTAACCTTGGGCAACTAACCTTGCTTTGTTTCTCATAACTTTACCATCTTCGTCTAATTTGTTTCTGTATACCCATTTTGTGCCGATAACAGTTTTGTCTTTGGGCTTTTGAACCAGCATCCAAACGTCGTTTCTTGTAAATTGATTTAGCTCTTCTTGCATAGCTAAAATCCATCCTTCATCACAAAGACCTTCTTCAATTTTCTTTGGTTCCATTTCTGAGATGAATGCTACGTCTAAGTATTATCTGAAGGTATATCTTGTATGCACTTTATCGTCAGGATTACCAATGATTTGGTCTTCTGGATGATACGTTTTGAAATGCCAATTCCTTTGATCTTCATTTCTTGTTATGTCTTCTTTTTCTTTTTCATTGTCCAATGCTTCTTTGCTTGTTGAAGATGTTCCTTCTCCTTTGTTATTTAGGTTTAACTCTGCAAGAGACTCATCTAGCTCTGATAAATTATTATCATGCTTTTTATCATTAAATTTAACATGGATAGATTCTTCAACAGTCAAAAAGCAAGAGTTATACACTCTATATGCTTTTGAAGTTTCAGAGCATCCTAAGAAAATACCACAGTCAACTTTAGCATCAAACTTTCCTAAAGAATCCTTGGTATTTAAAATAAAGCATTGACATCCAAAAGAATGAAAATAAGAAATGTTGGATTTTCGTCCCTTCCACAATTCATAAGGAGTCTTATTCAATAAGGGTCTAATATATACTTTGTTTTGAATATAACACGTAGTGTTAATAGCTTCAGCCCAAAAGTGTTTGGAGGTTGAGTTGTCATCGAGCATTGTTTTAGCTATCTCTTGAAGGGATCTATTTTTCCTCTCTACCACACCATTTTGCTGTGGTGTTCTTGGGGCAGAGAAGTTGTGAAGAATACCACTTTCTTCATAGAACAATTGAAAGCTCTCATTCTCAAATTCTCCTCTGCGATCACTTCGGATCGAGTTGATACACATGCCTTTTTCATTTTGAATTCTTTTACAGAATATAGAGAAGACTTTAAAAGACTCATCCTTGTGTGTTAGGAACATAACCCATGTCCATCTAGTATAGTCATCTACTATGATTAGTCCATATTTCTTCCCATTTAAAGGGGCAGTTCTTGTTGGACCAAATAGATCAAGATGTAACAGTTCTAGTGGTCTAAAGGTGGAAACAACATTTTTGGACTCAAAAGAGTTTTTGATTTGTTTCCCTTTTTGACATGCTTCACATAGAACATTTGATTTGTACACAAGCTTTGGTAGTCCTCTCACGAGGTTATGCTTATTTAGCTTTGAGATTAGCCTCAAGCTTGCATGACCAAGCTTCTTGTGCCATATCTATTGTTCTCCTTTTATGAATACTAGACATGATACGTTCTATTCTGAGAGATCTTCTAAGTCAATATTGTAAAGATTGTTTTGCCTTTTAGCAGTGAAGAGTATGGATCCGTCAGAGTTTTTTAACTATACATTATCCTTGGTTGAACGAAACAATGGATTCATTATCACATAATTGACTTATGCTAAGCAAATTATGTTTCAACTCTTCAACCAGAAGTACATTATCAATAGAAGGAAAAGGGTGCTTACCAATCTTACCTATTCCAACTATTTTACCCTTCTGGTTTCCACCAAAAGTGATGAAATCGCATGCTTTAAGTTTGAGGTTTTGGAACATAGACTTTTCTCCCGTCATGTGTCGTGAGCAACCACTGCCCAGGTACCATGTCAGGTGTCTTCTTTCTGCTACTAAGCACATTTGCAAGAGAGATTATCATGTTCTTAGGTACCCATATCTTTTTGGGTCCTTTCTGGTTAGTTTTTGCATATTCATAATGCCGTAATTTTTTATTGTAGAAATATTTTGAGGTAAAATGATCGTCCTTTTTATGAAAATTCCCAAGGGATTTTGATTTTTCAGGAGCAGGTAATTTTTGGAAAAACATTTTCTCAGTAGATTGATACCCTAGTCCAGATTTGTCACTTGGGTCTCTGGAGTATTTGAGTAATGTGTTTAGCTTTTTGCTGCTGCCCACAAATTTACTGAGATCCTCAGTTAGATCCTTTACCTCAAATTGAAGTTTATCAACTTCATCAAACATATTGGACTCAGAGGATGTTTTCAAAAGAATGTTTTTAGTTTTTAGTTTTTCACAATAGGTTTCAAGTTTTTGTTTTTTTTTTTTAAAACACTTTCATAATCCTTAAATAATTTTGAAAATTTTCTCTTGAGAGATTTGTACTCAACAACTAAAATAGATGAGTTATTTAACAGTTCATCAAAAGCTTCTTTGAAGGTTAAAGTTAGAGTTTGTTACCTCATCTTCTTCCTCTTCAGAGGATATGCTTGCCATGAAGCATAGGTTGGCTTTTTCTTCCGCTTCCTCTTCATCAACAGTAGATAAGAGGTCAAGATCTTCCCATGTTGCCATTAATCCTCTTTTCTTCTTTGGAAAGAATCTATTTTTCTCCTTCTCCTTGTTTAGTGAAGGGCATTCAGCTTTAATGTGTCCAGGCTTCTTACACTTATAGCATATGATTGGACTTTTGTCTTTTGACTCAGTCTTGTCCTTTGAAGGTCTTCGTCCAAAGTGTTTTCTCCGCATGCCTCCTTTCTTTTTCCACATTGCTTGTATCTTTCTGGAGATGAAAGATAGATCATCATTGTCTAAGACATCTTCTCCAGATGACTTAGTCTCATCTGAAGATTCTTCAGCTTTAAGTGCTTTGGACGCACTTCCCTTGTGGGCATTAAGGGCAATTGATTTCCCTTTCCTTGAACTTTCTTCTTCTTAGAGTTCAAGCTCATGAACTTTAAGGGAACATAGAAGTTCCTCCATGGTAAGAAAAGCTAAGTTCTTTGCTTCTTGTATGGCAATAACCTTAGGTTTCCACTGTCTGGAAAGACTTCTTAGAATTTTTCTGATATGATCTTGATTATCATATGTCTTTCCCAGAGATCTCAAGCTATTGATTATTGTTTGGAATCGTCCAAACATTTGATCAATATTTTCATGCTCTCCCATGTTGAAAAGCTCATACTGATGAACCAACATGCTTATCTTTGAATCCTTGACCTAAGAGGAACCTTCATGTGCTAAGGCCAGAGTATCCCATATCTCTTTAGCTGTTTCACAGCTATGAACTTTGTCATGTTCTGATCTGGTGATGCCGCACATAAGGTAGTGTTTGGCTTTTGAGTTTAACTGGTGTCTGGTTTGTTGTCCTTCCGTCCATTGTGGTTGAGGAAGCTCCTATCCTTCTGCGTTAGTGGGCATTTGATAGCCATTTTGGACTAGGTCCCAAATGTTCATATGTTGTGCATCAAAAAATGCAATCATCATCTTCTTCCAGTAATCATAGTCGTTTCCATTGAATATTGGTGTGTGACAAAAGGTTGTCAAGACCCGTCACAATAATAATAATTACCGGATCATAAACTAATTTGTAGTATAGAGCATGAACCGAATCGTCTCTCAAGGATCCAAAAAGAACAAAGATTTAATCAGATCAAGATAATTAAAAGGGGGGCTTTGATGATTTGAAATGATAATACACTAATTGAATTAAAGGAAAGTAATTAACAAATTAACCAATCCAAGGAAATTTTACCGATCTTATGTTTAATCCATCATTGATCACAAGGAATTCACTTAATTGCTAACCATGTTCTTGGCCTTAGATCATATCAAGACGCCTCAACATGATCCAAGAATCCACTACTAGATAAGCATCTAGGATTTAATTAACCAATGTTAGATAAAGTAAGCACCATCCAAACATAGATTAACTTAAGATCGGGGATTTAACCAAACTAAACAATCCATCAAAAAGCTTTAATAAATTATTTATTCTATGTGATCCTCTTTGAATACATGATAATAAAGATATTAGCACATCAACATCTAAATCAAATTAAGCAATTTAATCTAGATAAAATTCAAAAGAGGAAGAAGAGAAACTTGAATAACAATTAAGTAATATGAACAAGCGAAACAAGATCTCCAAATTAAACATCATGATGGCTAATCCCTTGGATTTATTATAAGAGCCTAACCTTCCATGGATGGGAAGGAAGAACTCATAAAATAAAGAACAAAAACGAAATTCTAAAGAGAATGAAGAAGAAGAGAAAGAAAACTCTCACAAATACTCAAACTTTCTTCAAACTTACTTAAAATTGAATAATGTATAATACAAAGAGATTGGCTCTATTTATACTAATCCTAGAAGCCAATTTGTCATAGAAAATAATCTGAATACAAGCTATAAAAACATGGAAAATGTCAAATATGGAAGCTTAATGCATGGTAGGTGGGTTGGTGAATGGTTGGTGGCTTTTAGTCAGCAACTCTTATCCGACTTCCAGCTTGATTTTCATGACCTAGACGGTGCATTTTGGCTTGGAGGTCTTCATGAAAGTTGTAGCCAGTTGTCTCCCTGAAAGTTTACAATTAGAATCATGCCATTTGGACGTTTAGAACTCCAGATATGCCAAAAACATTGAACCTACCTCAAGTTAGGTTGGCAGAACGTGTTTCCAAATTCAAACCAACTTGTAGCTTCATTATCATGCCTAAAACGACATCTATTGACTAAATGGTCTTCCGTAAAGTTGGAGATATGGGTCTTATTTATCCAATGGCCAAGTTTAAGCCCTAGAGGAGGCCTATAGCTCACTATGTAGTCCAATATGTGCACACCGCCCGTATTTTCGTGACAAAGAAACCCACTCTGCATTGCAGGGATATTTTGGACCCTTAGAAGTCTGATCCAGCTCTTGAGTTCTTCATGAAACTTGTAGAGAATTGTCTTAGCTTTCCAAAGACACCAAGATCACCTCAAATGGATCACCGAGTCCCAAGTTATGGCCTAACCAAGGAGGAAAGGTCAAAATGCATCAAAATCCAAGAATTATTCATAATTTGCATTAAAGCCCAATGAAGCCCAATAACATTAAACTCATCTAAAATACTAATATTGGGCACAATAAACATCTAATAAAGCTTAATACAAAGCTAAGATAAGTGTTTTAAATTGATTGATCAGTGGTCTGATCACAGCTTGTCCTTCATTCTCCATTTAAGGTTGTACTGGATCTTTTCCTCTGCACTGTTAGATGTTCAACCCAATAGGCTGAGCTTTGATACCAATTGAAGTAAACAAGTGAAACACAAGAAGGGGGGTTGAATTGTGTTTCTTAACCTTTTTGAAAAAATTTTCATTAATTAACAGATTAATCAAAACAATGGTTGAAACTTTAACAAGCAATGAAAGTATAAAAGGCTTCTCAGTCTAGTTGGACGATGAGAAGGTTTTTGTAAGATTTTTCTTAGGACGCAGTTAAAAAGTTCTAAGTTTTAACTTAAAAACCTTTGTTAAGAAAACAATGACAATCCCCAGATGTTAGTGAATAAATAAAACAAACGAATAGGGAAAAGAAGCTTACACCATATTTTATCCTAGTTCACTCTCACAAACCGAGAGCTACGTCCAGTCCCTTCAACAAGAAGGATTTTTCACTAATCTTTACAAAGATTACAAGTATTATCTACCTCTTCAGGTACACAAGTATTCTTTATACCTAGCCTCTTCGTGCTTAAACAACTAAGTTGAATATGAGAAGATGTAAACGATGCTTGAGTGTTTAACTCACTGCAGGTGAGGATAGAATGATAAAACTTAAGACAGAAACTCTATACAAGAGTATAATTGAATTGAAAGAGGATGAGCTAGAAACTTTTTCGCTTTAGAATGTTATTGCTTGTCCGCTACCTCTTCTTTGAAGACATTTGTATTTATAGATAGAGAGCACTTGGAGCAGCTCTTCTTAAGCTTCTTCATTCAACTAAACATTTACTATCGCTCTCCAGTAGCATTAAATGCATAAGCTGATATCGTGTTGAACTTCTTCTGAGAAGTGACTTTGATTATCAGGGATTGCCAAGAGTGTGATAACTGAGTCCCGAGTTATCCGAGTGCACGTAAAGTTCCTTATTTGTCGGTCTTTGTAGTTTTTAGTAGTGTCACTAAGCGGCTACGCTTGACTTCTTTTGTCGTGGTACTTTTGTCGTTGTTCTTCTCAAAGATTTAATGATGAACAGCTTCTTCATATTTGAATTTGAGCTTTGGACGAATGATTGAATTTGAGCTAAGTAAGGAAACATTGACGATCCAATATAATATACTCGAAAAACAATTTAGAGTTTATTGACAACATCGAAGTTTCCTTTTAGTTAGAAGGCATAATGGACACACGCACAAATAACAGTTTGTTTACTCCGTGTTGTATTGTTATGGAATTATCAACATATCTTTTAAGCTGGAAAACATTAATGGATTAACAGAACAATTTATACACGAATTACGTGAGTCTTTTACTGGTTCATTCTAATTTAAACTTTTTGTTATCTTCAAAACTCTGAGGGGTTTAATTCTTTAAACAACTTTGGTTCCGAAACTAATTTGTCAAAAGTTTTTTGGTTCCAACAGTATTCTTTTCTACACAAGCCTTTTCTAGTTTTCCAACAAAGTAATAATGAGAGTGTTTAAAACACTTGAGGATAACTCACGATGTGTGAGGATAAACAATAAGCTCAAGTAAAAAACTCTATACAATAGTATACAAAGTATTTGTAAAGCATAGTAAATCTTTTTGCTTCGTATGTTTTTCTCTTCTCGTTGTCTATTTCTCTTGTTATTCTCGATTCTCTTTTATCTTTTGAAGACTTCGAGTATTTATAGGCTTGTGAGCTTTGTACTAGTCTTCATATGTTTCTTAGTCCAGCAACAATATTTATTACCGTTCTAAGTAGCATCAAATATACAATGATGATGACACATTAATCTTCTTCTGAAAAGTGACTTTGGTTATCAACGTTGCAAGAAACTTTGATATCCTTATTCTGACTCTTCTGAGTGAGCAGAAAGTTCCAATTTGCTGGTCCTTGTAGTTGTTAGGTATGTCACCTCCAGCGTACAATGTTGATTACAAAAGACGCGTACTTTCTCAAAGATCATATCAGCAATAAATGCATTTTGTCTTAATTGTTTCTGAAATACTTTGGACGAATGCTTTTGATGAAGGAACAACAGAGACAATATAATGGATAATCCAATAAAATATAATAAACAGTACATATTGTATTGGACGCACGCAGTGAAACAGAAATTATCTTTAACAAAACTTGTCTTAGTCCAAAAGTTTTTATAAAAGATTTATTCAAAAGATACAACTTGGACTTTTTCATTTTAGAACGAAATATCATAAGTTTAGTTAAAACTTATTTGTTTAGTCTAATTTAATATTTATTGTTATCTTCAAAACTTTGAGGAGTTTGATTTCTTCAAACATAGTATTAAATACTTGATCACGTCTTTGGTTCTAACAATCTTCCCATTTTTTATGATGACAAACAATATTAAATTTGATAAAGCAAAATCTTTTATCAGTCCAAAAAAGTATAAGCTCCCCTTAAGAACATGCTATATACAAGTTGGACGTAGGTATATTGGATGCATGTGACTTAGGAACAATTTTAATAGTTAGTTCAGAAAGATGCTTTTACATAGTTAATGGGCGCAGTGATTTAACAACATATAAACTAAGTCCATAACGTATTAGAGCAATAAAACAGTTTGAACAAGTTAACTGAGTAATTCAGAGTAATATTTTAAGTCCCAAAAAAAATTTAACAGCATCAGAGTAAAAGTTTATATCAGCAATATAAGTATCAGAGTACAAATTTTATAAACAATATTAGGGCAGGACTAAATATTATAAGTATCAGAGCAAAAGGATTTTTACCCTTTAAACTGAGCACAGAGTAATTTTCTGTTAGAACAATTATCTAATAAATAAGATCAACAGAGAATTTATCATTAGCACAACACAGTAAGTTATATCTGAGTAAAACAACAATAATAATCAGAAGATATAATAACATAAGAGCAGAGATATACAAGAACAAATGAATTCAAGGTTCAAATTTTATTCCCATTTCTTGTATATTGTGTATACTGTACACAATCAAATTTTATTTCCCAGTTCTGCCCCTTTTGTCATCAGACAAAAAGATGAAGAAAAGCATCATAGTCAAGAAATAATGAAAGAATTAAAAGAACTAAAGAGAATGAGAGTGTAAAAGAAATTTTTTTAAAAAAAATTATAGATTAAAGGAAAAAGATTTCATTGAAGAGGAGATGGAGGAGGAGGGCCATGTGGGAAGTAAAGCTTAAGTGGTCCTTCAAACAACAGATACTGAGTCCATTACATTATTGATAAGTGCATGAACGTCTGGATGAACTTCATGAACAGAGGCAAGTTGATGAAGACTCTCACCTGAAGCTTCAACTTCAGTGGTTGTAACTGCCACAAATTGCTCAATAGGATTGATTATAGAGAGAGCGAGTATTAGGAACAGAAAGTTGAAGTTGGACTTCGTCTTCTTTTTCTTCATCTTCTTCTACAAAAACCATATTGTGATCACAGGGGGAACTCATTATTTGTTGCAAGCAATCCTAGCAGCTTCCAATGCCTCACTTGAGATATTTTTCCAAAATGCTCTAATCGGCCCATGATGAACCACCTCAGCTTCTCTGAAGTAGTTTTCCCAGCCAACTCCGTTCAAATTGTCACTGATGTCAATCCTCAACTTAGCCGGAGTCGAAGTCTGAAACAAGTACTCTACGGCCACTTCGGCTTCATCCACGTTTATCCTCTTTCCTCCGGCCATTTTATCAGGAGATTAAAAGTTGAAAAATTAGGTTTTTTGAAAGATGGAGTATTTTAGCAAAGGTATTTCAAAGAGAAGTTTTGAAAGAGAAGTTTTGAAAGCGTAAAAACATAATCTTGATAAAAAGGGGTTTTTAAGGTGGAGGGTATTTCAAACGTTTTTTGATTTAAAATAAATAAAATTTTGAAAAGACATTTGAAATAAAAGCACATTGAGGTAACTATCACATGCCGCAGTAAAAAGTAATTGCTGTGACGTTTTAAGTACTGACTCAACGTGGGAATTTCAAATAAGTTCAAATACGAGATAAAGATATTTTAGAAAGTATATCTGTAAAAGAATTTATCAATTATTGGATGTACACACACAGTACATATCAAGCACAAGACATATTGGACGCAGATTATCAATGGATGCACAATCATTAGTTTTTCACAAAGTGCATACTTAAATGCTTTCTAATGAGGGTGAATCTGTACTCAGTGAGGAGTTTAGTAAAAATATCAGCCCATTGATTGTCTGTATCCACAAATTTAATATCAAACACACCTTTTTGAATATAATCTCTTATAAAGTGATGTTTGATTTCAATATGCCTTGCTCTTGAATGAAGAATAAGATTCTTAGATAATTTTATTGAAGTTGTATTATCACAAAGTAAAGGAATCTTACTTTCGAAGATATTGTAGTCTTCCAATTGATGCTTGATCCAAAGAAGTTGAGAGCAGCAGCAAGATGCTGATATATATTCAGCTTCAGCAGTTGAAAGCGCAATTGTACTATGTCTTTTGCTAGACCATGAGACTAAATTGCCTCCAATGAAGTGGCATCCTCTACTGGTGCTTTTTCTTTCAATTCTATCTTCAGCATAGTCTGCATCGCAAAAGCCAACTAATCTGTACTCATTTAAGCAGACTACAAGGAATTCTTTCAAATGCTTGTGTGGATCCTCACCTGCAAGACCATGAAACGTGGGCAACAAGTGTATTAATCCAGATTTGAGCTCAAAATCAACATGAAGGTCAGGATATTTGATGCACAAAGGCTGATATGCAACATCGAGTGCAGCAAGTTCTTTCAGAGTTCTATTATTATTGTCAGCCATAGTCAAATCAGCAGACTCAGTATCAGACACTAAAGCACTAATAGAAACAGACTCAACAGGATCAATAGAACCAACAGAATCAACAACAAGATCAGGTACAATGTCAAGTTCAAGTCCAATTCCAGAAGTTATTTGATTAGCTCTATGAATGCTACTACCAGTCCTATGAATTCTGAGAAGTGTACGAAAAGTTCTATCAATTTCAGGATCAAATGAATGCAAGGTACCAGGATCAGACCTAGTCATACAACATGCAACTCATAGGAAGGTATAGAAACACAATAATAACTAAAACACTAAAAATTCCTAAAACAGATACTCCAAAAATCTAAAATAAAATAAAAATAGTATCAAATGAATTTTAAAAATTATGGAACTACCACAGGGTGAAATCTACACAAAAATTCTATCCAACAAAATAATAAAAAATATTAAAAAATTGAAAAAGTGGTCTAAACGATGGAATTTGGCTAAAATAAGGGTGACCTCACTAATTAGTGAGCCTTTCTCAACATATCGGTTTCCAGTAGTATACCAAAATTCAACTCGATCAGAGATACTTTACCGGACCAAAATCTTGACAGGATGCCGTTTACCAAATTTCAATCGAATTCCACTTGACAAAGCTTCAAAAACAAAACAAACACGATTGTTAGAGTTAGATGGGGTCTTGAAATAACCAAATAGTTGCCTTGGATCCCCGGCAACGGCGCCAAATTTGACAAGAGGTTGTCGAGACCTGTCAAATAAATAAAATTTTATCGGTTCTCAAACTGATTTGTAGTATAGAGAATGAACCGAATCGTCTCTCAAGGATCCAAAAACAAAGATTCAATTAGATCAAGATAATTAGAAAGGGGGGTTTTGTTGTTGATTAGCAAGATTGACAAAACTATGAGACTTAAAGTTGTAAACAAATATAAAGAAGCAACCAATCCAAGGAAATTTACCGATCTTGAGTTTAATCCATCATTGATCACAAGAAATTTACTTAATTGCTAACCATGTTCTTGGCCTTAGATCACATCAAGAATCCTTAACATAATCCAAGAATCCTCTACTAGATAAGCATCTAGAATTTAATTAACCAAGGTTAGATAAAGTAAGCACCATCTAAACAAAGATTAACTTAAGATCCAGAATTTAACCAAGCTAAACAATCTATCAAAAAGCTTTAATAAATTATTTAGTCTTTGTGATCCTCTTTGAATACATGATAATAAAGCTATTATTGTAAGACCTATTAGTTACTATGTTATTTACCAACCATAAGCCTTACGTGGAGTATATAAATATAGAAAATTCGGCAGCGTTTCATTTGTTTCTTTAACAGTACCACAAACTATAACATAAGCAGCGGATTTCCAACAACCATTTCAAACCAACCAGAGTACATATTATATATATATACACATACACATATATCAAAAAGAGATCTCAGATCTCAACCAATACATTATCAGAGTATGCAACGTTATACAAGTGTAATCTAGACACTATCCGGACTGAGCACACTAGACATATACAGAACCGAGTACATCAAAAGTAGTATTCAGTTCCCTGTAACATCTACATCAGAATAATACACATCCTGTCATAGTTACATCACGGAGCTTAACTCCACCAAAATATGAATCTCAAAATAGATTTACAGAATCCTCCGTACTTAACCCGTAGAGGGTCCGGGGTGTTCCTGCGAATCTGAGAAAGAGGTGGTGAGAACAACTTCCCAGTGAATATGAATAACTTGCAGATAAAGTATAAATGTAAGTAAAGAGCAAGTATAACACAATTCACAATATGTCAAGTAACACCTACCAACCAATGCAATGAATGAATGCACATGATGTTCACACCTTTTATTCACACTTTTTCTTTCTCCACTCCTCTTGTTGTGCACTAACCCCTTTCGGTTAGGCCCTCGCAATATGCATATGAATGTATTATGCCAATTCCGTTTCCTTCTAGCTAATAAGCTAGGCACCCCTCTGTTTTGTGCACTAACCCTTTCCGGTTAGGTCACCTCGCAATGCAATGCAATGTTCTCATACTCATATCATGCTCATTCATAATATCATCATAATAGCATTACATGTAATCAATTCAAGCATATACAACACATGACCGTCATGCTCAACTCTATCAAGCATTCTTACTTAGTTACAATAGTGCTAAGTCACTCCTATCAAGCATTCTTACTTAGCTACACATCTCATTCTAATGCTAAGTCCTTCTTCATCCTAAACCTAGCATATGGTATCAAGACCCTAGGCATAAGCATCACAATATCACAAACAGAGTCAACCACGGCCAGCCCGTGGTGGTAACCACGGCCACGGTTCAGAAAACAGAAGCTCAACATTTTATAAACAGAGACAACCACGGCCAGGGTGTGGTACAGACCACGCCCGTGGTGGTATTTCCAGAGCCAACCACGGCCAGCCCGTGGTGGAGGCCACGGCCGTGGTGTGGAATTTAAACATGAAACCAAACTTCCAGAGACAACCACGGCCAGACCGTGGTGGAGGCCACGGCCGTGGTTGGCCACGAGACACCAAAGTTTCCTTTCCAGAGAGAACCACGGCCAGGCCGTGGTGGAGACCACGCCCGTGGTTGGTCTTCTGGGCAGGAATAGTGCCACGCCCAACTTCAAATCAAAACCCTAATCTCTCTATGGGATCATGTCCTTAAATCCATCAAAATATAATGACCTTATCATTCACTTTCTTTTACCTAAATCCTTAAAAACATATAACAAAACACATCAACCTTAAGCATAGGTGAAAACCCTAGATTCAAGCTTAATCCTACATCATACACTTTCACTCTAAGAACATCATACATTAGCACAAGTAAATCCACACTCACCTTGAAGTGCTCCTAACTTGATTCCAAGATGGTATTGGTAGTCAAGACAACCTTCCCTTCAACTTCCTTCAAAACACTCAAGCAAAACAACCAACTTTTAGACATGGGTGTTCTTGATTCTTAGGGATGAAAATGAGTTTCTCAAGAAACTAATACCATAGGGTTGAAGAAGAGATCATAGTGATCAATAACTATCAAAGAACTTAAGCCAAAAGGTGCATAAAAACACTTACTTTGGAACCTTGAACTTGAAGCAAGCTTTGGCTATGGAGAACTTAGCAATTTGGAGAAGATGACCAAATGGTCTCTCCCCCCCTAGGGCCGGTTCACTTAAGCAAGAGGGAGGGGGTGTGAATTGTCCATTTTGCCCTTCACTCAAATGATAAAATACCAAATTGCCACTGAGGGTGTGAAAAGACTAAAATACCCTCGTGATTCCTAAGAATTCCCAATAGGTCCTGAAGAAAATTAAATTTACCAGTAGGTCCTAACTTAGCCAGAGTAAATCTAAGAGTTTAGACTTCGCCTATTTCTTCCTTAGGTTCTACCGAGTTCATTGGTATAGCCAGAATCTCAAATCAATCATTCTAACTCAATCTATTACCATTTCTGTATCAAAACATCTAACTCATCCAAAGAAGTTAACTAAGTTATAACATATGAAATTTAGGGATGTTACAATTATCACATCAACATCTAAATCAAATTAAGCAATTCAATCTAGATAGAAATCAAAAGAGGAAGAAGAGAAACTTGAATAACAATTAAGCAATATGAACAAGCAAAACAAGATCTCCAAATTAAACATCAAGACGGTTAATCCATTGGATTGATTATAAGAGCCTAGCCTTCCATGGATGGGAAGGAAGAACTCATAAAATAAAGAACAAAAATGAAATTCTAAAGAGAAGGGAGAAGAAGAGAAAGAAAACTAACAAATACTCAAACTTACTTCCCAAATTGAATTAATCTAATACAAAGAGATTGGCTCTATTTATACTAATCCTAGAAACCAATTTGTACATGTACATAATCTGAATACAAGTCAGTAAAAACATGGAAATTGTCAAATATGGAAGTTTGATGCATGGTTGGTGGGTTGGTGCATGGTAGGTGGGTTAGTGTATGGTTGGTGGCTTTTAGTCAAAGAACTCTTATCCGACTTCGGCTTGATTTTCATGACCTAGACTCGTGCATTTTGGCTTGGAGGTCTTCATGAAAGTTGTAGCCAGTTGTCTCCTTGAAATTTTGGTGTTGGAATCATTACCAAATTCAAACCAACGTGCAGCTTCATAATCATGCCTAAAACGACATCTATTGACTAAATGGTCTTCAGTGAAGTTGGAGATATGTGTGTTAGCTTTCCAATGGCACCGATTTTAGCTCAAAAGGAGGCCTATAGCCCAAGATATGGTACAATATGTGCATACTGCTCAAATTCCCAGTAACAGCAAGCCCACTCTGACTTTGCAGGGCAGTTTTGGACCCTTAGAAGTCCGATCCAGCTCTTGAGTTCTTCATGAAACTTGTAGAGCCTTGTCTTAGCTTTTCTTAGACACCAAGATCACCTCAAATGGATCACCGAGTCCCAATGTATGGCCTAACCAAGGAGGAATGGTCAAAATGCATCAAAATCCAAGAATTATTCACAATTTGCATTAAAGCCCAATGAGGCCTAACAACATTAAACTCAGCTAAAATGCAAATATTGGGCACAATAAACATCTAATAATGCCTAATACAAAGTTAACATAAGTGTCTCAAATTGATTGGTCAAATTCCCCCACACTTAAGCCTTTGCACTCCTGGGCAAAACACATAAGAACAAAATTGAGGAAAAACAAGAAACATCATAATATTAAACTAAAATCAGAGAAACTGATTAAATCTAATCCACTTTCGTAGGAAAACACGATGGCACTTAGCATGTGCCACAAGCCTTTAAACCCCTAGGTGTCCCTAGTGGACGAGTTATAGTCTCGTGAGAGTTTACCAGGATGATTCCCACAAACATGTAATACTTTATTTAATCAATTCAAATAATTTTTATATATAAGCATTGTATCAAATACAAACCATAATTAATAAGTCAAGTATGCTTAACAAAGAATAGTTGAATCAAACCAATTGAGAATAAAGTATAGCATAATCATGCTTTAATCAGAAATAGGCATGTTCAAATTGAGTAAAATTTCTCACAAGTGACACTCAAATCACACAAGGTGTTTAGGTTAACTGTTTGCGCTCAACTTAGTCAAATTATGAAAGTATTTTACCATAGACTTGCATATACATCAATTCTCCACTACTTAGATCAAATAAATTGCAAAAATCAAGAGGTCTTTCAAAAAGGTTTTAATGGGGCTATAAGGTAAAGGAAAGGAACAATATGGATAATAGCCAGTTAAAACCAAAGAGAATAAAAGAGCATTGGGGAGTAACTCAAGTAGAAAGCATAAAATATCCCTTAGGCCATAACTTGGGACTCGGTGATCCATTTGAGGTGATCTTGGTGTCTTTGGAAAGCTAAGACAATGCTCTACAAGTTTCATGAGAACTCAAGAGCTGGATCGGACTTCTAAGGGTCCAAAATATCCCTGCAATACAGAGTAGGTTTGCTGTCACGAAAATCTGGGCAGTGTGCACATATTGGACTACATAGTGAGCTATAGGCCTCCTCTTGGGCTTAAACTTGGCCATTGGATAAATAAGACCCATATCTCCAACTTCACTGAAGACTATTTAGTCAATAGATGTCGTTTTAGGCATGATAATGAAGCTACAAGTTGGTTTGAATTTGGAAACACGTTCTGCCAACCTAACTTGAGGTAGGTTCAGTATTTTGGCATATCTGGAGTTCTAAACGTCCAAATGGCATGATTCCAATTGCAAAATTTCAAGGAGACAACTGGATACAACTTTCATGAAGACCTCCAAGCCAAAATGTACCGTCTAGGTTATAAAAATCAAGCTGGAAGTCGGATAATAGTTGCTGACTAAAAGCCACCAACCATTCACCAACCCACCTACCATGCACCAACCCACCTACCATGCATCAAGCTTCCATATTTGACAATTTCCATATTTTTATAGCTTGTATTCAGATTATTTTCTTTGACAAATTGGCTTCTAGGATTAGTATAAATAGGGCAATCTCTTTGTATTATACATCATTCAATTTGAAGTAAGTTTGAAGAAAATTTGAGTATTTGTGAGAGTTTTCTTTCTCTTCTTCTCCATTCTCTTTAGAATTTCATTTTTGTTCTTTTATTTTTGAGTTCTTCCTTCCCATCCATGGAAGGCTAGGCTGTCATAATGAATCCAAGGGATTAGCCATCTTGATGTTTAATTTGGAGATCTTGTTTCGCTTGTTCATATTGCTTAATTGATATTCAAGTTTCTCTTCTTCCTCTTTGATTTTTATCTAGATTGAATTGCTTAATTTGATTTAGATGTTGATGTGATAATAGCTTTATTATCATGTGTTCAAAGAGGATCACAAAGACTAAACAATATATTAAAGCTTTTTGATGGATTGTTTAGCTTGGTTAAATTCTAGATCTTAAGTTAATCTATGTTGGATGGTGCTTACCTTATCTAACCTTGGTTAATTAAATCCTAGATGCTTATCTAGTAGAGGATTCTTGGATTATGTTAAGGCGTCTTGATGTGATCTAAGGCCAAGACCATGATTAGCAATTAAGTGGATTTCTTGTGATCAATGATGAATCAAACTCAAGATCGGTAAATTTCCTTGGATTGGTTGCTTCTTTATATTTGTTTACAACTTTAAGTCTCGTACTTTTATCAATATTGTTAATCAACAACAAAACCCCCCATTTTAATTATCTTGATCTGATTAAATCTTTATTCTTTTTGGATCCTTGAGAGACGATTCGATTCATTCTCTATACTACAAATTAGTTTCTGAACCGGTAATTTTTATTATTTGACGGGTCTCGACAACCTCTTGTCAATAAGTCAAGAAAAATGCCTCTGTCATTTTCATGCAACATACAGACCAATGTAATCTCAAATCGATTCAATGCAAGTTCTAGAAAAGAAATTCATAATTGACATCACTCATGAAAGAAAATAAACCAAGTGTAAGTATCAAACTTGGAAAATCCCAAAACTCACAAAGGTATGGAACATTCACTCAATTCAACCATGCTTTCTTCCTAATATCCACAGTCATATACATGTATATCATGAAGATAATTCAACTATAAACTGTTTTGCATACTTTTATCATCAATTAAGCTCAGATTTCAACACATGCTTGTATCAAAATCAATTGAAAAGATCAATTTTTTTTGTTTTTTAAATATGCAAGAACAAAAATGATTTAAGACCTACTATGAAATGCAAGTTAAGATGCGTCTCAAGAGCAAAACTACTCCTTACTCTGTCATCATACATCTAACAAGTTAGTAACAACAAAGATTAGCTGGTTAATTTTTTTTTAACAATGTACATGGTAATGTCAACTATTCCTCCCCCCAATTAATTTAAGACATTGTCCCCAATGTCAAAATAAAGATAAGTAGAGTGTAGAAGATCTTACCAAAATACTGCAAATCGAGCCTGAAATAAGAAAAGTTACCAAAAAAAAAAACTAAAACCATAAGAGAAAACAAAAATTCACAAGGACAAAGTCAAGTCAAGTTTTTGCTTTTTGCTGCTGCTGCCTTGTTCCCAATTCAGTAGAGCCATTGCTGGATCACGTTGTGGTACAAAGTCATTTAGTTGATCGAGCAATTATTCAGGGGTTGCAGCAATTATAAGAATTTGACGTGTCGCTTGTGAGATGAACCTTTTTTCTACAGCATGATTAAGAAAACAAAGCAAACTGACATAAAAACCATTAACATTTAATATACCTATGGGTTTTTGGTGAAAGTTCTGCTGTGACCAGGATGTAATTTGGAAGAGCTCTTCCAAAGTTCCAAAACCACCAGGTAGGGCAATAAAGGCATCAGCATTTGCTATCATAATGTTCATGCGTTGGTGCATGCAAAATACAATTACTTCATCCCTTAATGTTTTTCCAATGGGCTTGCTGTTAGCTAAAGAACTGGGAATGACACCAAGGACTTTGCCACCTCCTAAATGTGCAGCAGTTGCTACACAACCCATTAACCCAAGACTACCTCCTCCGTAAACTAAATGGATTTCTCTCGCAGCTAGCACTCGACCAAGATGGTTTGCAATATTTACAAACTCTTTATCCTTTCCAGGATTAGATCCACAAAAGACACAAACACTTTTGATCTGACGAACTGAAGTTACTTCCATCTGTTTTCTTTTTTTCTTTTTTTCTTTTTTGTACTCTCACCTTATGAATGATCTGAAGAGAGCAAAGTGCATTATTTAAAGGAATCAAAACCGAAAGGTAATAATTACACCTATAAAGGAGGGGTAGATCTCAAGTGTCGAGATAAGTTTGAAAAATAAGCACAGAAATGATAATAGCTATATGACAAGGATAAAAGGCTAATCTATATGTGTCAGAAGAAATTTGAAAATATGCAACACATATTTTAAAAAAATACGGCTAATTTTTATTTTTATTTTTATTTTTTTAATGAACAAGAAGTAAAATAAAAAAAAATTTAATAATACTTACAGTAGGTGTGATTGTGGCTCACATTTTCCTCTGGTTTTACGTCCAGTAACGCCTTGAAGCTCTCTATGGGCCGATGGTCGGCTTCCCATCCAATTTTTTTAAAAATTGGCAAATAGGGTCTTTTTGAGTCAGATTCCTGAGACTATAACGCTCATGTTCATCTTGGAATATTGGCCATAAATCGATAAGTGCCCTTTGTACATCTCCACTAGGATGCGTCTCAAGAGTCAATAGAATGTTATCCAAAGACTCCTTACTCATGCCATCCTTAATGAAGTTAATTTTATCATCTTGGTTTATAGACGTCATTCCAATTGATCTACATTTTGTGTTACAGGTCCATCTTGCACATTTATAGCTGACCCGTAACCTTTTTGCTCTTCTTTTCTTGGCATATAAACTTTTACCTAGCCCTGGCATATATGAAACAAGAGCGTCAGAAAATTCACCTATGAGTCGGACCTTTGCTTCAATTAACCAGCGAATATCCGCAGGGATGCCTTTGTGCATAAGCATCCTTAATCCCTCAAACCTTGCACAGTAAATGTTAGTTAAAGCATTTTGAAGTAGAGAAGGGAATCGCTTGTGGAGGTTAAGAAGTCAAGTTATCCATTTTGAAACAAAGAAAGAAGGGAAAAAATTAGCAAAATTATATACAAATTTCAAGTGTTTGTGGGTAATCAAGGGACCGAAAAATTTCACTGAGTACCGTTATCCGCCATTTAACCGTGAAAATAATCTGGCCAATGAAAAACAAATAAAATTGAGACAGAAAAATCAAACTTTGATAGATTTTATTGCTTGGCACCGATTTTCTGTCTCGATTCCTGCGAATTCAAATAAGTCAAAGTTAGAAAGATGATAGAGTTAGAAAACTTGGGTTGCCGCCCAAAAAGCGCAACTTTTAACGTCGTCACCAAATATGATTGAAGATTTTTCACGATCGATGGGTCTTCCCCAATAATGATTCAATCTCTGACCATTGACTTTAAACGTTGCTTGAAATTTTTTTTTAATATTTTATATTTTTTATATTTTTATTTTTTAACAAAGTAGTTATCATTCATGATACAGGGCTTCCTGCAGTTGAACCTCCTCCACAAGGTTCTCATGGGCTCCTTCATAAAATTCTTGAGGCGATGTCCATTGACTTTGAACAATTTGTTGGTAGCCTCATTCTTAATTTCCACTGCACTATGAGGAAAAATGTTAGTAACAATAAACGGACTGTCCCACCTAGACCTTAATCTACCAGGCATCAACTTAAGGCGAGAATTAAACAAGAGAACTTTTTGCCCAACTGCAAACTCCTTCCGAAGAATAAACTTATCATGGAAGGCTTTGGTCTTTTCTTTGTAGAGTCAAGAGCTCTCATAGGCATCTAGGCGGATCTCTTCCAACTCCTCAGAATCGCAACTTCTGCTCTATGCCTGCTCCAGTCAAATTCATGTTGCATTGCTTCACCGCCCAAAATGCTTTGAGCTCAATCTCTACTGGCAAGTGGCATGCCTTATCATTGACTATCCGATATGGGGACATCTCGATCAGAGTTTTATAAGCGGTCCGGTAAGCCCAAAGAGCATCCTCAAGCCTCATGCTCCAATCCTTCCGATTAGGTTGGACTGTCTTTTCAAGTATGCGCTTGATCTCTCTATTGGAGACCTCGGCTTGACCATTAGTTTGGGGATGGTAAGGTGTAGAAACTTTATGCAAAATGCCATATTTCCTCATCAAACCCTCCATGCTTCGGTTACAGAAATGGGTGCCTTGATCACTGATGATAGCCCTCGGAATTCCAAACCTGTAGAAAATCTGTGATCTAACAAAATCCACAACAACTTTGGAATCATCAACCGAGTTGCTTTAGCCTCCACCCATTTTGATACATAATCAACAAATAGCAAAATGTAAATATAACCAAAGGAAACAGAAAAGGTCTCACGAAATCAATACCCCATACGTCAAAGATCTCACAATACAAGAGAGGTTGCCGAGGCATCTCATTCCTACGAGAAAGGTTCCCCTGCTCTCCTCGACACTGTTCACAAGACTTATAGAACATATATGCATCATGAAACAAAGTAGGCCAATATAAACCAGAGTCTAAAACTTTCCTAGCTGTACGTTGAGACCCAAAATGTCCACCACATGCAAATGCATGACAAAAGCTAAGAACATAATGAAACTCATGATTAGGCACACATCGCCTAATAATTTGGTCACTACAAAATCGCCACAGATATGGATCATCCCACACATAATATTTAGAATCACTTTTCAATTTATCAGATTGAGCTCTAGTAAAACATGTAGGAAGAACACCAAGAACCAGAAATTAACCATATCTCGCAAACCAAGGGGAGGTGTTCTTACCTTGCAGCTGCGTAGCCGCTTCATCTAGGAAGGAGTCCCTGTATAGGGAAGGGATCTCAAGCCCTCTCAATGCGACTCAAATGATCTCGCCACTCGGTTCTCTCGCTCCACTCTTGTCACGGATTTCTATGTGAAACTCCTGAGCAGCAGATCCACCTTATTAATCGGGGCTTTGCCTCTGGTTTCTTCAAAATAAACTTTAGAGCTGCATGATCAGTAAACACAACAACCTTAGAACCAAGCAAATATGATCTAAACTTGTCTAATGCAAAAACAATGGCTAAAAGCTCTTTTTCGGTTGTGGTATAGTTGGTCTGAGCAGAATCCAGAGTTCTGGAAGCATAGTATATCACATGAGAAGCTCTCCCCACTCTCTGTGCCAAGATTGCTCCTACTGCATAGTTAGAAGCATCACACATCAGCTCAAATGGCAACGTCCAATCAGGTGGCTGGATGATTGATCAAATTAATTTGAGACACTTATGTTAGCTTTGTATTAGGCATTATTAGATGTTTATTGTGCCCAATATTAGTACTTTAGATGAGTTTAATGTTGTTGGGTTTCATTGGGCTTTAATGCAAATATTGAATAATTTTCGGATTTTGATGCATTTTGACCTTTCTTCCTTGGTTAGGTCATAACTTGGGACTCGGTGATCCAATTGAGGTGATCTTGGTGTCTTTGGAAAGCTAAGACAATGTTCTACAAGTTTCATGAAGAACTCAAGAGCTGGATCGGAATGCTAAGGGTCCAAAATATCCCTGCAATGCAGAGTGGGTTTGCTGTCACGGAACCATCTGGGCAGTATGCACATATTGGACTATATAGTGGGTTATAGGCCTCCTCTTGGGCTGAAACTTGGTCACTTGAAAGATAAGACCCATATCTCCAACTTCAATGAAGACCATTTTGTCAATAGATGTCGTTTTAGGCATGCTTCAGAAGCTACAAGTTGGTCTGAATTTGGAAACACGTTCTTCCAACCTAACTTGAGGTAGGTGAAGTGTTTTTGGCATTTCTGGAGTTCTAAAAGTCCAAATGACATGATTCAAATTGGAGATTTTCAAGGAGACAACTGGCTACAACTTTGATGAAGACATCCAAGCCAAAATGCATCGTCTAGGTGATGAATTTGAAGCCAGAAGTCGGATAAGAGTTGTTGACTAAAAGCCACCAACCATACACCAACCCACCTACCATGCACCAACCCACCAACCATGCATCAAGCTTCCATTTTTGACAAATTTCAGATTCTTATAGCTTGTATTCAAATTATGTACATATACAAATTGGCTTCTAGGATTAGTATAAATAGACCCAACCTCTTTGTATTAGAGGCATTCAATTTGGAAGTAAGTTTCAAGAAAGTTTAAGTATTTGTGAGAGTTTTCTTTCTCTTCTTCTCCATTCTCTTTGCAATTTCGTTTTTGTTCTTTAAATTCTGAGTTCTTCCTTCCCATCCATGGAAGGCTAGGCTCTCATAATCAATCCAAGGGATTAGCCATCTTGTTGTTTAATTTGGAGATCTTGTTTTGCTTGTTCATATTGCTTAATTGTTATTCAAGTTTCTCTTCTTCCTCTTTTGATTTTTATCTAGATTAAATTGCTTAATTTGATTTAGATATTGATGTGGTAATAGCTTTATTATCATGTATTCAAAGAGGATCATAAAGATTAAACAATATATTAAAGCTTTTTGATAGATTGTTTAGCTTGGTTAAATTCTAGATCTTAAGTTAATCTATGTTGGATGGTGCTTACTTTATCTAACCTTGGTTAATCAAATCCTAGATGCTTATCTAGTAAAGAATTCTTGGATCATGTTAAGGCTTCTTGATGTGATCTAAGGCCAAGAACATGGATAGCAGTTAAGTGAATTCCTTGTGATCAATGATGAGTTAAACTCAAGATCGGTAAATTTCCTTGGATTGGTTGTTTCTTTAGATTTGTTTACAACTTTGAATCTCCTACTTTTATTAATCTTGTTAATCAACAACAAAACCCCCCCTTTTCTAATTATCTTGATCTAATTAAATCTTTGTTTTTGGATCCTTGAGAGACGATTCGGTTCATTCTCTATACTACAAATTAGTTTGTGAACCGGTTATTTTATTTGATAGGTCTCGACAACCTCTTGTCAATGATAGGGGTACTGGTCAAGGCCTGCTTCAAGTGGTTGAAAGCTACTTTGCACTTCTCATCAAAACCGAACTCTACATCTTTCTGCAGCAAGTGGGAAAGTGGAAGGGCAATCTTGCTGAAGTCTGCAATGAAGCGCCTGTAGAAACCTGCATGACCAAAAAACGAACGCACTTCCCGCACGCATGTGGGGTAAGATAAACAAGTAATTACATCGATCTTAGCAGGATCTACCTCAATGCCCTTACTGGATACTACATGGCCTAAAACTATACCCTGTTCTACCATAAAATGGCATTTCTTAAAATTTAGCATAAGGTTAGTCTCAATGCATCTATGCAGCACCTTAGATAAGCTAGCCAAGCATGAATCAAAAGAAGAACCATAGACAGTAAAATCATCCATAAATACCTCCATGCACTCCTCCAAGAAATCAAAAAATATGCTCACTATGCATCGCTGGAAGGTACCAGGGGCATTGCAGAGGCCGAAGGGCATCCGTCTATAGGCAAAGGTGCCGAAGGGATAAGTAAATGTGGTCTTCTCCTGATCCTCTGGTGCAATATGGATCTGGAAGTATCCAGTATAGACATCCAAAAAGCAATAATGGGACTTACCAGCCAACCGTTCCAGCATTTGATCAATAAATGGAAGGGGGTAATGATCCTTTCGAGTGGCTTGGTTGAGGCATTTGTAGTCAATGCAGACTCTCCAACTATTCTGCACTCGGGTCAGAATGAGCTCATTCTTCTGGTTGGCCACAACAGTCACCCCGGACTTCTTTGGAACCACTTGTACCAGGCTTACCCACTTGCTGTCAGAGATGGGATAGATAATGCCAGCCTGCAATAGCTTGGTCACCTCTTTCTTCACTACGTCCAAAATAAGAGGATTCAGCCTCCTCTGGGGCTGTCTCATTGGTTTAGTTTCCTCCTCAAGTAATATTCTGTGCATACACGTGGATGGGCTAATACCAGGAATGTTGATGTGTGTGATTCTTCATGTCATTTTGAGTTTAGTTTGCATACATTTCATTATCTTTTTAGTACATTTATTCACTTAATCCTCCGTTTTAGTTTTAATTCGGATAAATGCGGTGTGTTTATGTTCAATTACAGGAATGGTGCAACATTGAAGCTTGGAGGAGCAAAAACAGAACTACCCTGAAGAGATACTGAGATCTCAAAATCAGCTGGACCCCTGAGGAGTAATTTAAGCATAACTTGAGCTACAGAGGTCCTTTTGAGGTGATTCCTGTTGCTATGGAAAGCTAAGACACAGGGCTACAAGTTTGATGTTGGACACTTTGGCAAATTCCCTAAAATGCTTGATGGGTAGAGCCAACCACGGCCGTGGTTGGCCATCAGTGCACGAAATTTCTAAGTCAGAATCAACCACGGCTAAGCCGTGGTGGCCACCACGGCCGTGGTTGGCAGCCTGCTACATCAGCAAGTGCGAAAAAAGCCCTGGAGGCAGCCCATTTCCTTCCCTTCTTGCCTGAAAAGAATTAGGGTAAAGAGGGGAGAGTTGGTAGTGTATAAAAGGCAAGTCATTAGGGTTGAGGGAGGAGCTTGGTCTTGGAGGAACTTCACAAGAGCAACCACAAGATTTCTGCAGAGTTTTTCTTCTCCTCTCTTCTTACTTTTCTATTTCATTTTCTGAATGTTGTTCTTCATTCATATGGATTGTATTTTGATAAACATGTTTGAGTAGTTCTTTGTTCTAGGAATTGGTAGTAACCCGATGGTGTATTGACAATGCTCGATGTATGAATTTGTTATCTATTTAATGCTAAGTTTATCTTGATTCAGTTTTTGGCACACCAAGTGTTTGTGAAAATGCTGGCCACATTGTTTGCATGATCTTAGTTATTAAGGGAAAAACTGAAAAGGTGACTCTTGATAATTGAACTCCATTAACTGAACTTGAGCTTTTAAATCACGAAAGTAGATTAAAACTCTTGAGGCTTTCTATGAATCATCTGCTCTTAATGGATTCTTTCTAATTTGATTATCATGAAAATAGAAGTTGAGTTAGATTGAATACGTTATTGTATTCTGAAAGGAAACAATAATTCTTTAGGATAATTCGTCTTCAAGTGTAACTTAGTTGAGAAGAGGTGATAAGATTACAGACTTGTTAATTACCATCGTGGTGAACCCATATCCTAGATTCCTTAAAAACCAGATTCCTCTACACTGTTTTTCTGCATTCATTCCAAAAATAGAGATTCTTATTTATTTCCAGATTTTAGTTTCTATGTTATTGTTCTATCACTACAATTTTATAATATTGGGTTCACCTAGTTAATCACAATTAAGGGTAATTGTTAATCATAATCCAAGTCCCTGTGGATCGATATTTTTACTACTTGACGAAATCGCGCACTTGCGAAACGAAACACATCAAATGTCTGCAAGTGTCCAACCAATTGCCCTTTGTGTTGCTTCAAGACCTCCATTAATTTGGTTTCTTGCTCAGGTTGGAGGTGTTTAGCCACTATGACCGGGAGCTTCTCATCCTCCTCCAAGAATGCATACTTCAGATGCTCGGGCAAGGGCTTAAGTTCAATGGAGGGTGGTTGCTGGATTGACGGTACTAGTTTTGGAACCGAAACCAAATCTGCCAAATTCTCAGTAGTTGCACCTGTTGTACCTGCAAGCTGTGCACAATCTTGTAAAACAACATCATCATATCCTATGGAATCCAAAGAATCACACTTAGCAACAGGATGAATGACAACATCATTAATAATTGCATCATTGCCATGAATAACAGAAATAGAATCATCAATGACAGCAGAATTAACAGCAGCACATGACAAGTATGTAGAAATCTCAAGACAGCCGTACACATTGCGTGGGTTTACAACCGTAAAGTCCAAAGCAAAGTAACAAGTATCACAAGCAATGCTATTAGTGTATCCTACAATTTCAGGAAACTCTGCCAACATATCAGCATGCATATCATCAACCAGTAAATCAATGACATCAAAATGAAAAACAGAATGATCCTCTAAAGGGTATTTCATAGCATCAAAAATGTTAAACTGAATGATATCATCACCAAATTCCATGGAAAGGGTACCAGCATGCACATCAATCTTAGTTTTAGCAGTTTTCAAAAATGGTCTACCTAAGATCAATGGGGGTTGGGAAGAGGCAGATTCATCTTCCATATTCAACACATAAAAATCAGCTGGGAATATTAAATTATTTACCCGAACTAGAACATCCTCCAACACTCCTGCAGGTTGAACCGTGCTTCGATTTGCTAACTGAATAACAATGCCGGTGGGCTTTAGCTCTCCCATATGCAAGGAAGTGTAAACTGACTTTGGCATTACATTGATGGAGGCTCCCAAGTCTAGCAAGGCATGAGTGAACTGTTGGTGCCCTATGGTGCAAGGGATGGTAAAAGTGCCTGGGTCTTTGCATTTGGGAGGCAAGTTGGGCTGAATCAAAGCAGAGACATTTCTCTCCATACTCACTTTTTCAGTCCCCTTTAGCCTCCTCTTATGGGTGCACATCTCTTTCAAAAACTTGGCATACTTGGGGATTTGTTTAGTTGCCTCCAAGAGAGGAATATTCACCTCAACCTTCTGAAAAGTCTCCATAATTTCCTTATCCAAGTCAGTCTCAACCATATGCCTCGGCTGTATTATTCGGTTAGGAAAAGGAAGAGGAATGTTGGAAACTAACTGCTGTGGATGTTCACTTTTATGTTGTACTGAATTTTCTATCAACTTTTGGTGTGATCCTGTTTTCTGCTTGGCTGCTGTAGGATCATTTGCTGCTGAAGAATTTGAATTTGCCGCTGAATTGCTACAGAATCTAAATTTGCTACATAACTTGAATTTGTTGCAGAATCTTATTTTTCTGGGTCAAGGGCAGAATCTAGGATTATCTGTTGCACTGGTCCATTGATTTGCTTACCACTGTGCAAAGCTATAGCATTGACATTGCCTCTCGGGTTTGGTGTGGTTTGAGAGGGTAATTAGGCTGAACCCTGTGACTTTAATTCATGAACAGATGTGACAAGTTGACCAATTTAGGTCTCCAAGTTCTGAATGGTGGTGTCAGTTCTCTGTTGAAACTGGATGTTATTGGTGGCCAACTGCTTCACTAAATCCTCCAATGAGGGCTCAGACTTCGAGGCTATTGGACCTTGTTGCTGGAATGGTGGTCTACTTGGTCCAGCATGTTGCTGGTATTGATTTGGCCTTGCTTGCATCTGGAATGGTGGTCTATACTGGTTTGGTGGCTGCTGATTGGATGCATTTCCATATCTCAGGTTGGGATGGTCCCTCCAACCAGGGTTGTAAGTGTTGGAGAATGGATCATACTTCTGTTGTTGCTGCTGATGAAACTGAGGCTTCCCAGGAAATATACCAGCTGCAGCCACAGATTGGTCTTGAAACTCATAATCATCTTGCAATGTGGGGCATGAATATCTGGGATGAGAAGAACTAGAACATATGCTACAAACTCTTGCAACCACAGGTGTTTGATGCTGCCCCATGGCTAATTGTCTTACCAAGGAGGTTAGCTCATCAATTCGGTGCTCCATCCTCTGTTGGTCAGCATGGGAAACATAAACCTCATTGACTCCTCTGGTTGAGGTGATGACCCTAGTGCCAAATTGTTGGGCGTTGGCAGCCATATTAGCAATTAAATTCCTAGCAGCAGCAGGAGTTTTGTCAACCAGAGCACCTCCACTAGCAGCATCAACCATGCTTCTGTCCATAGGTAGCAAGCCTTCATAATAATATTGAATCAGTAATTGGTCACTGATTTGGTGGTGAGGACAGCTCGCACAAAGCTTTTTAAACCTCTCCCAGTATTCATGCAAAGTCTCTCCACTCATCTGCCTTATTCCACATATGTCCTTTCTGATTGCAGCAGCTCTTGAGACAGGGAAGAATTTCTCCAGAAACAGCCTTTTCATGTCATTCCAGGATGCTATTGAGGCTGGTTGAAGGTAATATAACCAGTCCTTGGCTGCACTATCCAATGAAAATGGAAATGCCCGCAACTTAATGTGATCCTCAGCTATTCCATGAGGTTTCATGGTTGAGCAGACTACATGGAATTCTTTCAAATGCTTGTGTGGATCCTCACCTGCAAGACCATGAAACTTGGGCAACAAGTGTATTAATCCAGATTTGAGCTCAAAATCAACATGAAGGTCAGGATATTGGATGCACAAAGGCTGATATGCAACATCGGGTGCAGCAAGTTCTTTCAGAGTTATATTATTATTGTTAGCCATAGTAAAATCAGCAGACTCAGTATCAGACACTGAAGCACTAATAGAAATAGACTCAACAGGATCAATAGAACCAACAAAATCAACAACAAGATCAGGTACAATGTCAAGTTCAAGTCCAATTCCAAAAGTTATTTGATTAGCTCTATGAATGCTACTACCAAATTCTATGAATTCTAAGAAGTGTACGAAAAGTTCTATCAATTTCAGGATCAAATGAATGCAAGGTACTAGGATCAGACCTAGTCATACAACATGCAACTCATAGGAAGGTATAGAAACACAATAATAACTAAAACACTAAAAATTCCTAAAACAGATACTCCAAAAATTATGGAACTACCACAGGGTGAAATCTACACAAAAATTCTATCCAACAAAATAATAAAAAATATTAAAAAATTGAAAAAGTGGTCTAAACGATGAAATTTGGCTAAAATAAGGGTGACCTCATTATATAGTGAGTCTTTCTCAAAATAATGGTTTCCAAAGAGCCTACCAAAATTCAACTCGATCGAGAGATACTTTATCAACCAAAATCTTGACAGGATGCCGTTTACCAAATTTCAATCGAATTCCACTTGAAAAAGCTTCAAAAACAAAACAAACAAAATTGTTAGAGTTAGATGGGGTCTTGAGTTCGCCATGAAACTTGTAGAGCCTTGTCTTATCTTTCCAAAGACACCAAGATCACCTCAAATGGATTACCGAGTCCCAACTTATGACCTAACCAAGGAGGAAAGGTCAAAATGCATCAAAATCCAAGAATTATTCATAATTTGCATTAAAGCCCAATGAGGCCCAACAACATTAAACTCAGCTAAAATGCAAATATTGGGCACAATAAACATCTAATAATGCCTAATACAAAGTTAACATAAGTGTCTCAAATTGATTGATCAACAGCCAAAGGAATGAAAGTAAGAAATGTTGGGTTTTTGTCCATTCCACAATTTATAAGGAGTCTTTGTCAGAATAGGTCTAATATATATTCTGTTTTGAATGTAGCAGGTAGTGTTAACTGGATTAAGTTGTCATTGAGCATGGTTCTTGCCATTTCTTGGAGAGATCGATTTTTTCTCTCCACCACACCATTTTGCTATGGTGTTCTTGGGGTAGAGAAGTTGTGATGAATATCACTTTCTTCACAGAATTGTTGAAAGCTCTCATTATCAAATTCTCCTCCATGATCACTTCAGATTGAACTGATACACGTGCCTTTTTCATTCTAAACTCTTTTACAGGATATAGAAAAGACGTTAAAAGACTCCTTATGAACAAGGAACATAACCCATGTTCATCTAGTACAATCATCAACTTGGACTAATTCATATTTCTTTTCATTTAATGAGGTTGTTCTTGTTGGATCGAACAAATCCAGATGTAGTAGCCCTAGTGGTTTAGAGGTGAAAACAATATTTTTGGAAGAGTTTTTAACTTGTTTCCCCTTTTGATGCACATCACACAAAACATCCGATTTGTGCACAAGATTTGGTATTATAAGGTTATGCTTGCTTAGCTTTGAAATTAAACTCAAGATTGCATGAACAAGTTTCTTGTGCCATATCAATTGTTCTCTTTTTATGGACACTAGGCAAGATACATTCTGGTCTAAGAGGTCTCCCAAATCAATCTTATAAAGATTGTTTTGCCTCTTAGCTGAAAAGTGTATGGACCTATCAGGGTTTTTGACTATACATTCTCCTTTGTTGAAGGAAATGTCAGATCCACTATCACATAATTGGCTTATGCTTAGTAGATTGTGTTTTAAACCTTCAACGAGAAGCACATTATAGATAGAGGGAAAAGAATGCTTACTAATCTTATCAATCCCTACTATCTTACCCTTCTGGTTTGCTCCGAAGGTGACATAGCCACCTGATCTAGGTATGAGTTCTTGGAACATAGACTTTTCTTCAGTCATGTGACGTGAGTGATCAATCATTTTGAGACACTTATGTTAGCTTTGTACTTGGCTTTATTAGATGTTTATTGTGCCCAATATTAGTATTTTAGCTGAGTTTAATGTTGTTGGGCCTCATTGGGCTTTAATGCAAATTGTGAATAATTCTTGGATTTTGATGCATTTTGACCTTTCCTCATTGATTAGGCCATAACTTGAGCTTCAGTAATCCATTTGAGGTGATCTTGGTTTCTGTGGAAAGCTAAGACAAATATTTACAACTTTCATGAAGAACATAAGAGTTGGATCAGACTTCTAATGGTCCAAAAATAGGGCTGACAGTCAAAGTGGGCTTGCTGTTATTGGAATCTGAGCAGTGTGTACATATTGGACCATATCTTGGGTTATAGGCCTCCTTTTGAGCTGAAACCGGTGCCATTGGAAAGATAACACACAAAGCTCCAACTTTACTGAAGATCATTTAGTTAATAGATGTTGTTTTCAGCATGATTATGAAGCTGCATGTTGATTTGAATTTGGAAACACGTTTTGCCAACGTGACTTGAGGTATGTACAGTATTTTTGAATATCTAGAGTTGTAAAAGTCCTTTTCAGCTGAAATCGGTGCCATTGGAAAGCTAAGACAATTGTTTACAACTTTCATGAAGACCTCCAAGCCAAAATACATCATGTAGGGTATGAAAGTCAAGCTGGAAGTCGGAGAAGAGTTGCTGACTAGAAGCCACCAACCATGCACCAACTCACCAACCACCAACCCACCAACCATGCATCAAGCTACCATATTTGACAATTTCCATGTTTTTACAGCTTGTATTCATATTATTTTCAATTACAAATTGGCTTCTAGGATTAGTATAAATAGAGCCAATCTCTTTGTATTATACATCATTCAATTGGAAGTAAGTTTGAAGAAAGTTTGAGTATTTGTGAGAGTTTACTTTCTTTTCTTCTCCATTCTCATTAGAATTTCGTTTTTGTTCTTTTATTTCTGAGTTCTTCCTTCCCATCCACGGAAGGCTAGGCTCTTATAATCAATCCAAGGGATTAACCATCTTAATGTTTAATTTGGAGATCTTGATTCACTTATTTATATTGCTTAATTGTTATTTAAGTTTCTTTTCATCCTCTTTTGATTTTGATCTAGATTGAATTGCTTAATTTGATTTAGATGTTTATATGATAATAGCTTTATTATCATGTATTCAAAGAGGATTACAAAAAATAAACAATTTATTAAAGCTTTTTGATGGATTGTTTAGCTTGGTTAAATTCTGGATCTTAAGTTAATCTATGTTTGGATGGTGCTTACTTTATCTAACCTTAGTTAATTAAATCCTAGATGCTTATCTAGTAGAGCATTCTTGGATCATGTTGAGCGTCTTGATGTGATCTAAGGCCAAGAACATGGTTAGCAATTAAGTAAATTCCTTGTGATCAATGATGAATTAAACTCAAGATCAGTAAATTTCCTTGGATTGATTAATTTGTTAATTGATTTTCTTTAATTCAACCGGTGTATTTTCTTTACAAATCAACAACAAAAAAACCCTTTTTAATTATCTTGATCTAATTAAATCTTTGTTTTTGGATCCTTGAGAGATTATTCGGTTCATTCTCTAAACTACAAATTTGTTTGTGAACCGGTAAATTTTATTTATTTGACGGGTCTCGACAACCTCTTGTCAGTGAGCAGCCATTGTTTAGGTACCATGATTGGGGTCTTCTTCCTGCTGCTAAGCACATCTACAAGAGGAATAATCATATTTTTAAGTATCCAAATTTTCTTGGGTCCTTTTTTGTTAACTCTTGAGGACTCATTAGACCTCAATCTCTTTTTGTAAAAACATTTGAACGTATTATGTCCTTTCTTTTTACAATTGTTGTAAAAAGGTTTGGGCTTAGCAAAGGTATATGGTTTTTGAAGATAACTAATTATTAAATTAAAGAGAACAAATAAGTTTTTAATAAACTTATAACTATTTCATTTTAATAAGAAAAGTTCAAGTTGTGTCTTTTGAATAAATAAACTGATAAGTACTTTTGAACCAAAGACAAGCTTTGATAAAGACAAAATCTCATTTTCACAACGTGCATCCAATACAACATGATTTATATTATATTATATTGGATTGTCTATTTGTTTTGTCTTTGTTGACTGTTCTAGATAGCATTCGTCCAAAGCAATTCAAAAACAAACAAAATAAAGTGCATTAATTGTTGATGAGATCTCTATCACGAACGTGACTTTCAAAAATCAACTTTGTATGCTCGAGCTGACACATCTAACAACTACAAGGACCAGTAAATAAGGAACTTTCTGTGTGTTCAGAAGAGTCAGAACTAAGATATCAAATTCCTTGCAAACGTTAATAACCAAAGCCACTTTTCAGAAGATGATCAACAAGTTATTAGCATTGCGCATTTAATGCTATTCAAAATGGTAATAAATATTGTTGTTGGACGAATAAGCTTTTGAAGACAAGTTCAAGTGCTCACAAGCCTATAAATACCAAAGTCTTTAAAGAATCAAAAGTAGAGATATACATAAAATATACATCAAAAGAACAAGAAAAAATATTCAAAGCTTCACTTTGTTTTATTACACTTTCTTTTACTCTTGTATAGAATTCTACTTGAGCATATCCTTTTATCCTCACTCATTGTGAGTTAAACTCAAGTGTTGTTAAAACACCTTTTATTATTTCATTGGTAAGCCTGAAGAGGCTTAGTTAAAAATAATACTTGTTGTTTAGAACCTGAAGAAGTTTAGAATACTTGGTTGTAGCCTGAAGAGGTGTTGAGAAGAATACTTGTAAACTGAGAAAGTTTAGTGGAAATTCCTTCAAGTAGAAAGGATTGGACGTAGCTCTCAGGTTGTGAGAGTGAAAATTTAGTGTAAGCTTTTCTTCCATCTCCTTGTGTTATCTTACTTTTCAACAAACATCTGGGGATTGTTATTGTTGTTCTTAACTACCCTTTTCTGAAAATATAAAGTTTTCAACTTACGTCCAAAGTTTTTAGAAAAACTCTTTTTGTGTCCATCGGACTGTAAAGAGTTTACACTTCGTCCATCATCTCTTACTTTCTTGTGAAACTTTTGTTTCAAGAACTGTTTTAAGAAAAATTTTCCAAAAAGGTTAAGAAACATAATTCAACCCCCTTCTTGTGTTTCACTTGTTTATTTTAGATTTATCTCGAAGGTCTCTGAAGTATTTTAGTAGTGTGTTTAACTTTTCAATACTACCAATAAATTTACCAAGATCTTCAGTGAGTTCCATTACTTCTTTTTGAAGTTTTTCAACTTCAATAAATGTATTGGACTCAGAGGAGGTTTTGTTTTCAGAAAAATGTTTAGATTTCAGTTTCTTATAAATTGTTTGAAGATCTTGTTTTTCTAAAAACACCTTTTCAAAATCCTTGGTGAGTTTTGAAATTTTTCTTTTCAGTTCTTTATATTCAACAGAGAGAATAGAAGAGTTATTTAACAAATCATCAAAAACTTATTGAAGATTGAAGTTAGAGTCATTTACCTTATCTTTATCTTCGTCCGAAGAGGTATTTGCCATGAAGCATATGTTTGCTTCTTCTTCTGCTTCCTCTTCATCTTCAGTTGATAAAAGATCCAAATCTTCCCAAGTTGCCATCAGTCCTCTTTTCTTCTTTGTGAAGAATTTCTTTTTCTCCTTGTCCTTGTTTAGGGAAGGACATTCTGCTTTGATGTGTCCCGATTTCTTGTATTCGTAGCAGATGATAGGACTCTTGTCCTTTATTTAATTTATGTCTTTTGAAGCTCTTCGTCCAAAGTGTTTTCGTCTCATTCTACACTTTTTCCTCCACATTGGCTGTATCTTTCTGGAGATGAAAGATAACTCGTCATCATCAAAGGCATATTCTCCAGATGAGTCAGCTTCATCCGAAGATTCTTTAACTTTAAGGGCATTGGACACACTTCCTTTGTGAGCTTTTAAGGCAATAAATTTGCCTTTTCTTGAATTGTCATCTTCTTGGAGTTCAAGCTAATGAACTTTAAGGGATCCAAGAAGTTCCTTCATTGTGAAGAAGCAAGATTCTTTGCTTCTTGAATGACAGTGACTTTAGGCCTCCATTGTCCAGAAATACTTCTTAAAATCTTTCTTATGTGGTTTTGGTTATTGTATGTTCTCCCAAGAGAACAAAGACTATTGATAATAGTTTAGAAGCGTCCAAACATTTGGTTTATCATCTCCTACTCTCCTATCTTGAACAATTCATACTAGTGAACCAACATGCTTATTTCGATTCTTTGACTTGGGTGGAACCTTCGTGGGCCAGGGCTAAAGTATCATATATTTCCTTAAGTGTATCACAACTGTGGACTTTATCATGTTCTGATCGTGTGATAGCACATATCAGAAAATATTTAGCTTTGGAATTTAGCAAGTGCTTTGTACATTATCCCTCCGTCCATTGTGATCGACTGAGTTCTTGTCTTTCTTCGTTTGTAGGCACACGATAGCCATTTTAGACTAAGTATCAAATGTTCATATTTTGTGCATCAAAGAAAGCTTTCATTCTTTTTTTCCAGTAGTCATAGTCATTTTCATTTGAATAGAGAATGTTTATTCACAGCTTGTCCTTCGTTCTCCATGAGGTTGTGCTGAATAGCTTTCCTCTGCACTGTTAAATGCTCAACCTAAAAGGCTGAGCTCTGATACCAATTTCTAAAAAAAATTATACTAAAATTTTAGTTATATTAAATAATCAATTTGATTTTGTTTAGGTAATAATTTGTCTTATCTCTTTGATAGGTAATGAAATCTAATTTTGAATCTTGTTTTTATCTTAAAATTTAAATGATAACTAATTGATCCTTAATCTAATATATCTGATTATGACTATTCTATTACTCTATCATTTTAAATTTTTTTTATAAAACTTATATAAAATAAAATTTCATGACTAAAAAAAAATCAAGATAGAAGACTAAAATACAAATAAGAAAATAAAAAAAAAATTTTTAAATATGATCAAACCAATAATAATAAATAAATTAAATAAAATATAAATACACCCATATCAAATACCATTTAAATGTATTATAGAACGCTCCTGTCATTAAGGATGCTTGGGATGTTTGTAGTTGGAATCTTGATCATCTAGCTACTATCTATACGGATACTTTGGCTCAAACTATAACTGCTATCCCAATTCCTAGTGCGAGCACTGCTTGGACTTCATTGTGTGGGGTAGGAACACTACTGGAAAGTATACTACTGGTTCAGTCTATAATGAGATTTTATCAAGTTGCAATATCTTTTGCATCTGGGATGGTCCCATTTCTATCAAGTGCCCATTCAATTATTGTACTTTGGATGGAAAATGGCAGGAGCCACATGGTATGTTATATGCCGTTTGATAAATCTGCTTTCCAGTTTTCACGTCAAAAGCAGAGGTGCCGGAGATAAATTATCAAACGAGACAAAACATGATCATGTGATTGTGTGGTGTGAATTCCCTAGTTGACGTCTTTATTGCAGAAAAAGATGATGGGTCTTTATCAATTGTCACGACATAAATAAGTGCTGTATCAAATAATACAACACATGTTACACATATTATGTGACTTCTTTGGTTCTTTGATTCTCTGTCAATTGTCGGTAGCGCATCTTTTAAAATGCATGCATCGCTCTGTGGTGGATTCAATCTCACAAAACTTGTGCACTTTCTTCACTCGTCTCAAAAAAAGGTCAAGGTCTTGTGTTCATCAACATCGGAAACCTTTAAAATTGATAGGTCCTTCATTAATAAAATTAATCTAAGGATGATCAAATTATGAAAGAAAGTATTTATATAAGAATAAAATAGGTATTTATTCTTCATATTTTATGCAATTGAGAGATTGATTGATTTATTGTTTTCGGGATGTGACATTTGTGTGGACGTATGATATTAGGATTTTTGGTTGTTTAGGATGTTGAAGAAAATGATTTGGGAAATTTGGATTTGGGATTGAAAATGATTGAAATTAATTGCACAATAGAAGCTTTTAAATATTAATTAATGAAAGTAAGTTGGACTTTGAGTCCTGAAAGTGCTTTTGGTTTTTACCCGAATTAAACGTCTGCCATGCTAAGTCTAAAGTCTCCCATCAAATGAGAGATTATTGTGAAGCGGTAAAGTTAATTTCAACTTTTATAAATAGAGACACTCGCAAATGCAAATATATATGTTCGGATGAAGTCCTATAACTGTCTCTATGTTTATGAATTATGTTATATTACATGGATGAAGTTATTATTTTATCTGTTCTGATTGATTGTATCCTTTTATTAGAAATGAGCATTTTAAAGAGAGATTAACCTAAAGTTTTGCAAATTAAAAGGGAATATATATCTAATAAAAAGGACGATAACTATCCATTTTCATTGAAGGGAGCTTCTTTTAAGAAAACTTCCTTTATTTTATCAAGGAAACATATCTCGCCAAGCCAACCAAACAAAAGTTCGAATATTTTAGTAAGCAATAATTTCTTCTCTGACAAATGACATTTCTTGCGAAATCTGAAGGACAGCCACAAACACCAATTCTATTGCAACACGACAATTGACTGAAAGGGAGCACATCTGGGGACTTATGCTTATAAAGAAATTTTTATCATATTGCAATAGTTTTTGCATTTGAGATGGTCTAATCAAGTCAACGAAGTCCATTCAATTATTACACTTTCGGTGAAGATGCTCCATCCAATGTTTATGTGATTTTGTTGATTTTAATATTAAGGAATCCAAGATAATTTAACTGGTGATTCGAGATTGGAAAGCAACAACATAAATTATTGAACTAATTACAATTAAGATAAGTGAAGTGCAGAAATGAGGTTGTTCAGTTATGCTTTGTTTGGACGAAGAAAAAAAAGAAAAAAGAAAAATATTTTTTCCCCATATATTTGGATTTAAGAAAAAAATAGAGGACGAAAATGAAGTTTAAATATTTCTATTGTTTGTTTGGGTAAAAAGAAAAAAAGAAAGAAAATATAATTTTGTGAAATGACATATATGCCTTTCTTCCCCATTGATACAATCTGGACGGAAATAGAAAGTATTACTCCATAACATTTACTTTCTTTTTCTGGTGACATTGGATAAAAGTTTGGTTAAAATTTACTTCCTCCAGAATTTTAGTTCAAGTTTTTCTTTCTTCATTGTCCTACAACACTCATCCTTGTTGCCTGCACATCACCATGCTTTTTAATAGTCTTATTTAAATTAGCATGCCAACGATGGCAACAAAGCAATATGCTTTAAAATCTATAAATCAGTTTCTATACTAACGTCATTGTGGGTTTGCAAACCAATCACAGAGATGAAAATTTGCAATGCAAACTCAGATGAAAATCCCAAATTCTTGTACCGTGCTCAGTGTAAAATAGCTGCGTTGGTTGCCGGTCATCGGATAACAGTTCTCAGGAGTAGACTCCTGTATGGACAAAATTATAAATTAAAAATATTTAGCTCTTCTTTTCCATTTTCTTCTCACATTCGCTAAAAAATATTTTTAAGAAAGTTCCACGACAACTTTTTTTTTAATAAACACTTATTTTAATCATTTAAAAATATAAGTAATATTAATTTAATTTTTTAATAATTTGTAACATCAAATTAATCATTTAATATTAATTTTTGACATCAAATTAATCATTTAATATATTTTTTTAATATTAAATTAATCTTTTAATGACATAAAATGATTTTTTTAAAAAATTAATTTGATGTCACACAATTATTAAGGACTAAATTGATATCACTTATATTTTTAAAAAATTAAAATAAATATTAAATCTTTTTTTCTTCTCTATTTTTACTCCATTACTAAAATAGTTTCAAATTTCACCCATTTTCTCTCATCTTAATTTCTTTCCTCTCATTTTCTCTCGTTTCAAATATAACGTTAGTGAGAAGTTTTATCCAAATATCAAGAGACAAAACATGCTCATGTGAATATATTTTGATTTCTCATCACATCCTATTAAGCTATTAGTATTATAAAACTAAAATTTCTCCTTACACACCTATTTTAAAGTTTTAACTTGTGGGCTCATTTTAAAAATGTAACTTTCTTACTACTGTATCTAAGACTGGCTGCTAAATGCTGATGTGAACATGTGATTGCCTTAGTGTACTCTAGTCACAACAAAACAATTTGTAAGCTCTAAATCAAAAAAAAGATTATTGTATTGTAAATTACTCATTTATTTTTTAGTTTCATTTTAAATTTATTTTAATATTTATAGTTTAAAATCATTTAGTTTTTTTTTAATTTTTAAATAATAAAATGTAATCCTTATTATTTTGATTTAATGAGAGAGACACATGGTATATTTAATTATTTATCAAATGAGACAAAACATGATCGCGTGATTGCGTTCGTGGCAGCGAGTGCTTATCAATTGTCACAACATAAATTATTGTAATATATGAGAATCCAATGCTTATTTGATCGGCATGTTACTGTAAAAAAGTAAAATCTCTGCCTTTCACATTAAAAAACTAAATGCCTTACCAAATGAGACAAAAAATCATCATGTGATAGATTCAATTAATTAGTGTTTTTTCAGCATAAATTATTTGCTGACTGGCGTGCTGTGAATTCGTTGTTGACCGCGCCTTTGTTAATTGTGAGTAGAGCATCTTTTAAAAAATACGCATCACTCTGTTACGTGGATTCATCCTTGCAAAACTTGAGAACCTTGTTCACTCACTCGTCTGAAAACAATGGCTGAAACTCTTGTGTTCAACATGGTCGAGAAATTGATCATAAGGCTGGGTTCGATGGCTGTCAATAGTTGGAACGTGAAAGATGATCTTGAAAAGTTGAAGAATGCTATGTTGCCTATCAGAGCTGTGCTTTTTGATGCGGAAGAGCAGCAGGACGCCAACCATCAAGTCAAACTCTGGCTGGAGAAGCTCATAGATGCACTTGCTGATGCTGAGTACTTGTTGGATGACTTCAACACTGAAACTCGGAGACGTGAAGTGAAGGCAAAGAAGGTTAGCAACTTTCTCTCATCATCCAACCAGGTTGTGTTTTCTTTCAAAATGGCTGACAAAATTAAGAAAATTAGGAAGAAACTAGAGGCCATTGATGTTGATGGAAAAAGGTTCCACTTTACTAATCACACTCGTGTGCAAGCAGTTTGGAAACAAACACAAACCCATTCTTTCATTCGGGAGGAAGATATCATTGGTAGAGAGAAGGAGAAGAAGGAAATTGTAGAGTTTCTATTGAACACCGATATGAATATGAAAGAGAATGTTTCCATTATTTCCGTCATTGGATTTGGAGGACTTGGAAAGACTGCACTTGCTCAACTCGTGTATAATGATGAAGCAGTCGAAAGATATTTTGAGTTGAAAATGTGGGTGTGCCTGTCTGATAATTTTGATGTGAAAACTATTGCTAAGAAGATCATAGGATCTAAGACTGATGATGAGATGGATCAAGTGCAACAGGAACTCCGCCAAAAAATTGAGGGAAAGAGATATTTACTTGTCTTGGATGACAAATGGAATGATGATCGTGAGCTTTGGCTTCAATTAATGACTTTATTGATGGATGGAAGGAAAGGAAGTAAAATAGTCATAACCACACGCAATGAGAAAGTGTCCAAGATAACCGGCATATCTTCACACTTCTTTTTAAAGAGTCTAGATGAAGAACAGTCTTGGAAATTGTTCACTCAATTAGCTTTTGCAAATAGGAAAGAGCCGGAGAATCAAAATTTGACAGCAATTGGTAAAGAGATTGTGAGAAAATGTGCAGGGGTTCCTCACGCCATTAGAAGTATTGGAAACTTCATACATTCCAAAGATTCAGAAAAGGAATGGCTACACTTCAAGGATGAAGATCTTGTGAAAATCGATGAACAAGCTAAAAATAGAGTATTTCAACTTATCAAACTAAGTTATGATCATCTACCCTTCTATCTGCAAAGGTGTTTTGCATTTTGCTCGTTGTTTCCAAAAGATTATAAAATTGATAGGAAAATGTTGATTCAACTTTGGGTGGCACAAGGGTTTATTCAGTCATTAGGTGGAAGCACAAGTTTTGAAGATGTTGGTAATGAGTACTTCATGGATTTAGCACATAGATCTTTCTTTCAAAATTTAGAAAGGACTTCCTCAGGTGATATCGATTCTTGCAAAATGCATGATCATGTACATGACCTGGCAAAGTTGGTTGCAGGAAATGATTGTATCATAGTCAATGGAAAAGAACAACATATTCATCAACGAACACGTCATCTTTCTTTTGGTTTCCCTTTGGATTCTTCATGGCAAGTTCCAGGTTCCCTTCGTATGGCAAACAAATTAAGAACATTGCTAAAGATGAGTCGCGAAAAACAATCAATTGAAGAGTCTGCTTATTATTTTATTTTGTCAAGTTTTGAACAACTACGTGCTTTGGATCTCGGACACTTTAATTTAAAGACACTGCCAACTTGTGTTGGTATGCTAAAATATCTACGGTATCTTGATCTTTCATGGAATGATCAGCTTGCGGTGCTCTCAGGGTTAACCAAGTTACAGAACTTGCAGACACTTAAACTCAATGGTTGTTTTGAGTTGAGAGAGTTGCCCAGAGATCTTTGGAATTTGATAAGTCTTCGGCATCTTGAGTTGGATAACTGTGATAAATTGACTTGTATGCCACGTGGGATAGGGCAATTGACAAATCTTCAAACACTGACAATGTTTGTGTTAGATACTGCGACTTCCAAACATAGCGGTGGAGCAAGCGAACTAAGTGGATTGAATAATTTAAGAGGAAGACTAGAAATCAGAGGCTTGGAATGCCTGCGGCGTAACACACAGAATGTTGAGGCTCTGAATTTGATGGAGAAGTCGAATCTTGAAGTCTTGGAATTGACTTGGAATGGGCAAATTGATGCTGATCACGATAGTGCAGTGGCTGAAGATGATGTACTTTTAGGAGGCCTACAGCCATCTTGCGACATCAAGGAATTACGCATAAGAGGTTTTTGTGGTCTGACGATCTCTGGTTGGGTCTCCTCAATCACAGATTTGAATTCCATTTCTATAATTGATTGCACAAGATTGCAAAATCTCCCACCATTGCATACGTTGCCGCATCTTAAACATCTCCATCTAAGCAACTTGTCATCTCTAGAGTGGATAGACAAGGATGGCAGTTATGGTATGCAATGGAAGGAACTTAAGAACCTCCACTCATTGACCTTGGACGGTATACCGAAATTAGTGTCTCTCCCTGAGGGACTTCAATATGTTACCACTTTGGAAAGGCTTCGAATTGAAAATTGTGACAATCTAACACGTTTACCAGAATGGATAGCCAGCCTTGGATCATCGCTGCAGCTGTTTGAAATCGTCAATTGCCCTAAGTTGACGTCTCTGCCGGATGGTATGCGTTGTCTGACGTCTTTGCAACTGCTGCGAATAGCTGAATGTCCCCAACTTTCACACAAGTAGATATTAATCTTCAATAGGGAGGGAGGTAAGATCTGAGCTACAAATCTAATTAAATTGTTATCATTTATATCCATACTTTTGTACAGTAGCGCAAATTATTGTAGCTAGTTTTGTGCCAAGTCTTTCTATTGTTGTCAAAGTTTGACCTTGACCCTATGTCTTAAATTTGTCTACGACTATTTTATTTTATTTTATTTATATTTTTTCAGGTCACTCGAGTAGATAAGACATGGAAAGAGCAATTATTGTTGGAGATTCTACGTGCTTTTGCCATGGTAAGTTTATCGTTCACCTGCCATATCTTAAACTATATCTTTAGAAAGTTTTTATTTATGCATGGTAAATTTATAAAGCTAACATTTGCAGGTACTAAATGTTAGAGGACTGGTGCTATTGCCATGTAAAATTTAAGAGCTAAAGAGGAAAGAAGGATTTGATTGAAGCATCACAGGTAATGATTTCATAATCCTGTATAGATTATCCAACATGATCTGATTCAATAATATTATCTCAGGTTTATATGTTACCTCTCATACTCTATTCACTGTTAGATTCTGCATTGAGATTCGTTCAACTATCATATAACAATTATTATTATTGCCAAATAGCATAGGTACCAGAACAAAGATTTCCCACCGAATAGCAGTATGTTCGAAAGTTAATTTTTGTTCTTTCGTTCAAAATTTGTTACCAGATATATTAAACAACATCGAGACATAATATCACCAATTGTTCTAGAAGTTTAGGCTCAAACGTAACAAAATTGTAACAAAAAATCAAGTCTGAAAACGGCTTCTTTCATGCAGATATCCGGTGGTTTTCATTTGATTTTTAAACGTTCATGCTCCATTGTTTTTCTATTACTTGGTTGTTAGGGCCTCTTGCTACAGAAAGTCTAGCTATTTGTTTAAACTTGGTTTCTTATATGATTGTTATGAAGAAACTCGAATCCAATTTGGAAATCGAGAAAATGATAACATTCATATCAAATAAGATTACAAAGTGCTTTATATAAATGTCCCAAAGGCGGGAAAACTAACTGACAACTATTGACAGCTACCAAGGTTGTCAAACTCGGGAGTTTAGGAAAACTCCTGGAGCTCCAGTAAAATCGAATCGCAAACTCGAATTATAAACTCGTAAGAGTTTACATAGTTAAAAAATATTTAAAAAAATATCCTAGTACTCAAACATAATATAATAGCATATCCATAAGTAATATACAACATTACAACTCCACAACAAAGAAAACAAAAATTATAAAGTAAAAAATAACTCAATACTTGACCTCACTGTTATATCATACTTAGTCTAACACCTGCATTATTTTGTAGTTTAACGAAACTGAAGAATAATAATAATAATAACATAAAATTAGGTTTATAAACCCAATATATATGGCAGAACAGAGGTAATTCAACCAAGTATCAAACAAAATCAACCATAAATGTGCATTTCGAGGCCAAAACCATGTGTAAATCTAGGCTCGTAAACTCGTTACTAAAATCGAGAGCTTACCGATTTTGGCGAGTTTACTTAAACTCGTAAGAGTTTAACAAAAAGAGAGTTTACATGTGATTTAACTCGTTTTGTGTCCTAGGATCGTAAACTCGTAAGAGTTTAAGAGTTAACTCGAGAGTTTGACAACCATGATAGCTACAACTATTGCCAGCTAAGAAACTAACAATGATGATTCTGTTATGCTAGTAATTCAACCAGAGGTAATTCAACCAAGTATCAAACAAAATCAACCATAAATGTGCATTTCGAGGCCAAAACCATGTGTAAATCTAGGCTCGTAAACTCGTTACTAAAATCGAGAGCTTACCGATTTTGGCGAGTTTACTTAAACTCGTAAGAGTTTAACAAAAAGAGAGTTTACATGTGATTTAACTCGTTTTGTGTCCTAGGATCGTAAACTCGTAAGAGTTTAAGAGTTAACTCGAGAGTTTGACATCCATGATAGCTACAACTATTGCCAGCTAAGAAACTAACAATGATGATTCTGTTATGCTAGATCAGCAATCAGCTAAGTTGTGTGGTGAGCCTTGGTCGGTTGGTAGGTTAAGTCGGTTATGTATGGTCGGGTTTGGTTGAGTTGGCCATGGTCAGGTGAGGCTTGGTTGGTCGGTCGACTAGGTGTTTGGCCGGGTGAGGCTTGGTCGGGTGTGTGGCCAGTCGAGTGTGTGGTGAGGCTTGGTCGGTCAGGTGTGTGGTCGGTCGGGTATGTGATGGGGTGAAGCCTCCCGCAAGCTGGAGAATGTATGTCAAGCAAGCCCAGCTTGGAATAAAGAGTCCAGAAAGGGGACAGGCTGAGAGGCTTGGTAAAAAGGTCGGCAAGCTGAAGGGAAGAAGAGATAGGAAGGAGATGGATGAGGCCAAGATTGAGATTTCTCACTATCAATATGGCAGTCCAACTCAATATGTTTGGTGCGTTCGTGAAAGGTAGGATTAGCAGCGATATGTAATGCAGATTGGTTATCACAATATAAAAGAGCAGGTCACTGAAAGGACAACTGTAGATCATGTAGGAGATACGTAATCCATTGGAGTTGACAAGTCAATGAAGCCATGGCACAATATTCGGTCTTAGATGAAGTCCGAGAAACTGTGGTTTGCTTTTTGGATCTCCAGGAGATGAGTGAATCTCCAAAGAAGACACAAAAGCTAGTAATGGACCTTCGGGTGTCTAAGCATCCACCCCAATAGGAGTCACCAAAGCCTTTGAGCTGATAATAGCATATGAAGAAAATCGAATCCAATTTGGAAATTGAGAAAATGATAACATTCATATCAAATAAGATTACAAAGTGCTTTATGTTCTATCCAAAAGTACCTTACTGAGAATACTTTCTTGAGAACGTTCACTTCTTCGTATCGCTCCTTGGTTGACTCCTTCCATGATCAGGTTGGGGTGTTACCTGCGAAGACACTCCGACGCTCAAGTCAGGAAGTAATCAATATAGTAAGAGTGATTAACTGAAGTTAAGTTTTTACCTGTGCAGTGTAACCCAATTATATAGATGTTAAATATAACCGTTTTTCCTACAAATTAGCTAATCCTTATGCGGAAATAGTGGGTTGTTATCCCCTATTTCTTACGACTTGACCTATTTTGAATACTCTGAGATTTAAATATATTAATCCCTTGTTTGTAGGGGTATGGATAAAGATAAGATATCGCTCTTGTTATGGCAGTTTATTTCCTCCCATTTAGCCGGGATGCCTATCCTCGGCTTCTTCGTAAGAGGTATTGCTGAGATATTGGTGCTCGACCTCCTTGTGGGAAGCGTAACCGAGTTGTAATGTCGGTAGACGAGGTGGTCTTCTGAGTCCTTGGTGATCCCTCTCGGATGTGCTGATGACTGAGGTTTGGGACCAAGTCGGTTGTCCTATTTCATATTCTCGTTCGGTACACTTTATATACATGTTCCAAAGGCGGGAAAACTAACTGACAACTATTGACACCTATAGCTACTGACAGCTAGGAAACTAACAATGATGATTCTGTTATGCCAGATCAACAATCAGCCCAGTTGTGTGGTGACCCTTGGTCGGTCGGTAGGTTTGGTCGGGTAGGTTGAGTCGGTTATGTATGGTCGGGTATGGTTGAGTTGGCCATGGTCGGGTGAGGCTTGGTCGGTTGGTCGACTGGGTGTATGGTCGGGTGTGTGCTCGGTCGGGTGTGTGATCGGGTGAAAATTGTCAATAAAACTATATCAATATTTGCATTAACAGTTAGGTGTGATTGGACGACATGCAAGAAGATCAAGACTACGCACTGCAGTCATTTTTCTTTCTTTTTGTTGCTTAACTATAGTACTATAAATTGTTTCTTATGCCAGTAAGCCTAGGTGCTTTTATAGCATGGCTCCAATTTTCAGTAGTAATTAGTATGGAACTGTTCGAGGTATGACCAATATGATAATGACCTATATTACATATATTACATAAAAAAAAATTTAGGTATATTATTTTGATATTACATGGATATAAGACTCCTTTCTGGATTACTTATCAATACTTGGAGCATATTATGGTTCTCATATATCTATTTTCTACACTCTTGGAATCAAACAGGTTTAGATTAGAAAGAAATATTGAATTCTACATCTAAATTTGCTTTTTTCCTGGGATTAGAGTTAGAAAATTATTTTATTAAAGGTCTCTAATTTAATTGTACACCACCATGCAAAGAATAACAAAGCCCTTCTTTGTTGTCCTAATAGATGTCATGTCAAAATGGGATGTTTCTAGTAATAATCAATACCCAGGAATTTCCAATTTCATTGGTTCAAATGGTAAGTTACATCTAAATTGTATTGCCTCTACTATGCTAATATGATGTGTGTTTTGGTTAGTAATAATTAAAGGAATGATATTGATAAAATAAACTTGTATTAAGTGTTCCGTAAATACAATACAAGAACATCCACCAACATTGAAACAGAATTAATATATTGATGTTTCTTTATATATAGATGCCAAATTAGTTTTGGTAGCTGCTAGTGAAAATTGTATTTGTAAGCTCTTACCTTCCTCTTGTCCCATGCATGATGCATCCCATCAGCTGCTTGAATAGCTCTTATGGATCTCATGGAATGAAATTGCTCCAGCTCCATATTTCAATAAAAGGAAAGGACGATAGTTGGAAAGTCACCCCAAAGAGAAATTTTCATATGAATTAGCTCTATCAATAATGAGAAAAAGAAATATTATTGGAAGCACAAGTTATTACCATACATAAAAAAATTACATGTATATTCATAGGTTCTTCCTCCTCTAAAAATTTATTATCTGTGCAATTTTGTATGGACCATTAACTAAATTAAAGTGAGCAACATTCAATGCTCAATAATATTACTGTAAAATTTTACTACCATATCAAGTCTCAAAATTGCTTTTGATCTGTGCAGATGACTGATTTTAGTTTAGATTATTCAACTTCCATACTATTTGCATATTCTATCTTGTATATGCCTGTTTGTGACGCCTTTCATACAGCTTAGCTTTCCCTTCTTGGTTACTTATACAATTGCTAATTGAACAGATCAAAATTGACCCTTACCAGTATGTGTAATTGGACCGAAGTCATAGTGAGTGGACAATGAAGACCTAACACTGCAGTCCAATATCCTTTCTAATGCTGGTATGCTGTAGGTGCTCCCTTTTTTAAAAATAAAAAAAAATACTACAAAAATATTAGATTTTTTGTTATATTTGCTTGATAATAATTAGAAGATAGTATTTCACATTCCAACTATCATAGCATCTCTACTCTGCTTGTCTAGAATTAAGCATTATTTATAGGTATTGTAGTATATTATACCCTTTTGTTGCCATTTGACAGTTTAAGGACAAAAAGCAGTGTTTTAATCTTGAATTGAATTGGCTCCTCTTCTCAAACTCGAGTAAGTATAACTATCTATCAAATGTGTCTGATTTAGTTTTGCTCCATCATGCAAGGATTGTCCTTGAACAAAGTCCTTTTATATTGTTTTAACAGGCTTCAGCACAAAACCATTTGTTTCTCACAATTGTCAATATCTGGGGCCTGCGACAAGTTTCAGATTTTTGTAGACTTAGTCTGTGCAAATGGTCATTTGTAAAATTTGTTTATCATTCTCTTTAATAATGCAAGTTTTGAAGAGTAGTGGTGAAAGTTGTGGTGATACACTCGTATCACGTGCAAAATTACTGAAGCAAAAACATCCACCAATTGTAAAGCATACAGAAGTTTTAGCATTGATGTTTCATGTGCAAGTATCAGCAAAATCTAGTCAAAATTATGTCGGTCTGTTTTTCTCTATATTGTGTTGGTGAATTTTTCTCTAAATTGTATTGATGTATTTTTACTTCTCCCACTTCTCTTGCTTCCAACCCCATTTCTAGGATTGTATAAAAAACAATAACTCCTATTAATGATGCAAATAAAGAGAATGGATGCAATGGAAAAATCAATGTGTTGGAAAAAAATGACCATTGGAAATACAAGTTATTGGGTTTTAGAAGCCTATATTTTAATTTTTAAGAATACCCCGTGCGAAAACTCAATGTACATTTTACCTCAATACTTGAAAGACATTGCAAATGTTATACTAAACAAGTAAAAGTTAACGGGTAGTACTGAACATTGTATTGATAAACTCATCTACAGAAGCAAGAGCATCCTCCAATCCTGAAGCATGCAAATGTTTCTCCATATGTAAATGCTAGCAGATGCTAGTGACAATTGCATTGGTCTGTTTTCACTTGCCTTTTTGCTTCCCAGCTTACTCTTGAATATAAAGGGAAAGAATGATTGTCGAAAAATCAATGTAGAGGAAACAAAATGACTTGGCTTAATGTATTAGAGAAAAATGTATGTTGACTGTTTAGACTTTTTTGGAGTCAAATGATAAGCTGAGTTTATGTGTTATTTTAGTTAAAATCTGAGTTTGAGTATGACTTTGGTTAAATGCAGAGTTTTTGTGAAATTTTGAGTAAAACCAACTTTAGTTGATCAATAGCAATGATTTTCTGTTTTGGTGAGAACTCTAGTATTTATACTGCAGCAGAAATTAATGAAAGTGTTAAAACCTTTGCTTCATAATACTCTCTTCTTCCTTGTTCTGTTTCACTTTTCAGCATTGTTATATTTTGTTTAACATGGTATCAAGAGCTGAATGATCTTAGAGGGACTGTGAGTAAGAGAGTGAGTAAAACAACCAGCAAGGAAAACCATAAACACTTAGCCACAGAAAAACTAAAAACACCAAAAAACACTCAGCATGGCATCTAGCAGCACCTCCTTGCCTTCACCTCTTGTATTTGCAGGAGAAAACTTTCATATTTGGGCTACAAAACTAAGAACTTATCTGAGAGCCCAAAGTCTTTGGGAGGTGGTGGATCTCGGCGAATCCAACCCCTTTGCCAAACAACCCAACAGTAGCTCAAATAAGGAATTATAATGAGGAAGTGGCCAAAGAAGGTAGAACTCTTGCCATCATAGATGCAGGTCTGCATGATGATGTATTCATCAGAATCATGGGCTGTGAGACTGCCAAAGAAGCTTGGGACAAATTCAAGGAGGAGTTCCAAGGAAGTGAAAGAACAAGAGGATGCAAGTTCTAAATTTGAGAAGAGAATTTGAAGTCATAAAGATGAAAGAAGCTGAAACTGTGAAGGAGTTTTTAGATAGGCTTACAAAGGTAGTGGCTCAAATCAGAATGGTAGGAGAAGAGCTGATTGACCAACGTGTGGTCGAGAAAGTCTTGGTGTGTCTTCAGGAGAGGTTTGTGTCAAAAATCTCCTTTCTTGAAGAAAATAAAGACTTTTTTAAAATATCACTTTCGGAGCTTGTGAATGCATTGCAAGCTACTGAACATAGAAGATCTTTGAGGATGGAAGAAAAGGTTGAAGGTGCTTTTTGGGCTAATAACAAAGGAAGATGGCAGCAAGGAGAAGGCAGCAAAGTTCAGGAAAAAAGAGAAAGGTTTCTACCTTGCCCATACTGTAAGAAGAGAAACCATACTGAAAATTCCTACTGGTTTAGGCCAAATGTGAATTGTAGGACTTGTAATTAGTTTGGTCATGTTGAAAAAGTTTGCAAAACCAAGTGGAACCATCAAGGTCAACAAGCACAAGTTGTAGAGAATCAAGAAAAAAGAACACATATTGCTGAGAATCAACAAGAAGAAAAATATTTATTTGTTGCAACATGCAAGACAACAAAGACATCAAAAGAGTGACTTATTGACAGTGGTTGTACTCACCACATGACTTTCAATGAGAGTATGTTCAAAGAGTTAGATAGAACATATACTACAAAGGTCAAAATTAGAAATGGAGATTATATTGAAGTCAAAGGAAAAGGAGTTATGTCTGTGAATACTCCATCAGGTATCAAAACTATTTCAGATGTGTTATTGACATCAAAAGAGTGGCTTATTGACAGTGGTTGTACTCACCACATGACTTTCAATGAGAGTATGTTCAAAGAGTTAGATAGAACATATACTACAAAGGTCAGAATTAGAAATGGAGATTACATTGAAGTCAAAGGAAAAGGAGTTATGTCTGTGAATACTCCATCAGGTATCAAAACTATTTCAGATGTGTTATTGACATCAAAAGAGTGGCTTATTGACAGTGGTTGTACTCACCACATGACTTTCAATGAGAGTATGTTCAAAGAGTTAGATAGAACATATACTACAAAGGTCAGAATTAGAAATGGAGATTACATTGAAGTCAAAGGAAAAGGAGTTATGTCTGTGAATACTCCATCAGGTATCAAAACAATTTCAGATGTGTTATTAGTGCTTGACATTAACCAAAATCTTCGAAGTGTTGGTCAGTTGTTAGAAAAGAATTATGCAGTGTTTTTCAAATATAAATCTTGCATAATATATGATCCTGCTGGGAGTGAGTTATTCACAGTAAGAATGAGGGATAAATGCTTCACTTTACATTGGGATCAAGTTACATCTTTTGCACATTCAAAATCTGTGAGCAGAAATGTGAAATTCACTAAAGAAGAATCTTGTTTTTTGGAGAAACTTGAAGAAGAACCAACAAAAATTGTAATAGTTGAGCCCAAAATATTTCAAGTCCTTGAATCTACAGGCCACAAAGCTATAAAGTCAACAAGTTGGAGTGATCCAATGAAGGAGGAGTTTAAAATCATCAAGAAAAACCAGACTTGGATGATGACAAACAAACCAAGTGACAAACAAGTGATTCGAAAAAATTTGGTTTTAAGATCCAAGTTAAAGTTTGATGGTTCAGTCAACAATTCAAAGAGTAGACTTGAAAATCAAGGCATGGAGTCAAGAAGAAAACTCTCAAGGAGGAGTGTTGACTGTTGAGACTTTTCTTGAAGTCAAATGATTAGCTGAGTTTATGTGTTATTTTAGTTAAAATCTGAGTTTGTGTATGACTTTGGTTAAATGCAGAGTTTGTGTGTAGTCTTGGGTAAAACCAACTTTAGTTGGTCAATAGGAATGATTTTATGTTTTGGTGAGAACTCTTGTATTTATACTGCAGTAGAAATTAATGAAAGTGTTAAAACCTTTGCTGCATAATTTTGTCTCTTCTTCCTTGTTCTGTTTCACTTTTCAGCATTCTTATATTTTGTTTAACAATGTATTAATGGAAGTACAATTTACTTTAAGATTCCCCAAAGAAGAAACTCGGCAGAAGTTAAGTCTAAGAAGTCATATCTATGAAGTGCCAATCTCTGTATTGTATATAACTACGTAGAAAGTGGTGATGATCTTGTAGCCATAGAAAGAGGTTGGGATCAATGGGAAATCAATATGTCCTTCCTCGGACAAATACAGTACTGAGAAGAGTTTCAGGCACACTGCCCCAACTTATTCAGGGTAGCAATAGGTAGTGAGATCGAAATAACGAAGTGAAACACAAGAAAGGGGGTTGAATTGTATTTCTTAACATTTTTAGAAAACTTTTCGATAATTAACAGTTCAAACAAGATAGTGGTTGAACCTTTAATAAGCAATGGACGAATGAAAAGATTCTCAGTCCAGTTGGACGCAGAGAAGGCTTTTGTAAGACTTCTTTTGGACGCAGTTGTAAAGTTTTAATTTAAAACTTAAAAGCTTTGTTAAGAAAACAATGGCAATCCCCAAACGTTAGTGAATAAATTAAACACAAGTAGAGGGCAGAGAAGCTTACCCCAGATGTTTATCCTGGTTCACTCTCACAAGCCGAAAGCTACGTCCAGTCCCCTCAACGAGAAGAATTTTTCACTAATCTTTACAAAGATTACAAGTATTCTTCACCTTTTCAGGTACATAAGTATTCTCAACCTCTTTAGGTTCTAAAACACACGTATTCTTTTATACACAACCTCTTCAGGCTAACCAACTAAATTGAATACAAGAAGAAGTAAATGGTATTTGAGTTTTTGACTCACACAGATGAGAATAGAAAGATAAATCTCAAGAATGAAACTCTATGCTCGAGTATAAAGAATAGAAGGAATGTGAGCTGTTTAATCTTTTCTCTTTCGATCACTACTTTTCTCTACGATCATTTCTTCGAAGACATTTGTATTTAAAGGTATAGAGTACTTGGAGTAGTCTTCATAAGCTTCTTCGTTCAACGGAAATATTTATTACCGTTCTGAGCAGCATTAAATACATAAGCTGATATCGTGTTGAACTTCTTCTGAAAAGTGACTTTGATTATCAGGGACTACCAAGAATATGATAACTGAATCCTGATTTATTTGAACGCGCAGAAAGTTCCTTATTTGCTGGTTTTTTGTAGTTGTTAGTAGTGTCAACTAAGCAGCTAAGTTGACTTCTCTTGTCGTGTACTTTGTCAGAGTTCTTCTCAGCATTTAATGATGAATAGTTCTTCATATTTGAATTTCAGCTTTGGACGGATGTTTGAATCTGAGCTAGGTAAGGAAACGTTGGACGATCCTATATAATATACTAGAAAACAATTTAGAGTCAATTGGACGAATACTTAGTTTCCTTTTTAGTTAAGAGACATAATGGATGCACACACAAATAACGATTTGTTAACACAGTGTTTCCTTGTTTAAAGGATTATCAACATGTCTTTAAACCAGACAAACATTATTGGATTATCATTTCAAATTATACACGGATTAAATGAAACTTTACTGGTTCATTCTTATTTAATCATTTTGTTATCTTCAAAACTATGAGGGGTTTTAAACTTTCAACTGCTTTGGTTCCGAAACTAATTTCTCAAAAATATCTTTGGTTCCAACAATCTTCCCATTTTTTATGATGACAAAACTATTAAATTTGATTGAACACAGATCCTTTTTAGAGAAAATATAGACTCCCCCTAAAAATATGCATGGTAAAGGAATGAACGCAGAGTCTATTGGACGTAATGCAAATAAACAAAAACAGAGTTAAGAGAAATGCAAGAGTGAGTATCATTAATACAAAATGTCTAAGTTTGAAAACGTAATTTACCCTGATATGTTACCTTTAAAGGATGGGAAAATGCTAATTATTAGAACAGAGCATGCACATCCCTAACAATACAAAATAAGTTAACAGAGTAACTTCAATTTCAAATATCTCAATTAATTTCAGTAAAGGAAAGTATTAGAGCAACAAGTATCAGAGCAATAATATAAGAAAGGTTTAGAGCAACATATATCAGAGCAATAAAATTATTGAAATAACAGAGTAGCACAAGGATTTCCTCATTTTATTGAATCAGGGCTATAGAGCAAAATAACATAATCAATTTGAACAATTTAACCAATCAAATTCCCATTTCTCCCCCTTTTTCATCAGACAAAAAGGGAAGAGTATCATCATTGTCAAAAAAAAGAAAAAAAAATTGAAAAGAGAAAATTGAAAAACCAAAAAAATTTAAAAGAAGTTTTTGGCTAAGAAGATGGAAGAGGGATTTGATGAGGTCTTCAACGCGTTTATACATAGACTCCATCTGTGAGTTAACAAAGGCCTGAAATTCTGGGGGCACTTGAGGTTGTGGATCAACAGGAGGAAGGCTTTTAGTAGAGGTCTCCAAATCAATTCCTATAGCTGTAATTGTCAAATCAGTTGAGGTTGTAGGAGGAGCAACAACAATTGGGGTAATATCAGATACAACTTGTGCTGGTTCTTCTGCTTCTATAGCCATTTCAACTGTTTTGTCTTCTTCCTTAGACATCGGTAAGTCAAATTTCCAAGGGATTGAGTCTCTTCTATATCCGAACATTTGATCCCAAGGATATTGTCTACCTAAATTGTCAGGAGGAGACTAACAAGAGGTTGTCGAGACCTATCAAATAAAATAACCGGTTCACAAACTAATTTGTAGTATAGAGAATGAATCGAATCGTCTCTCAAGGATCCAAAAATAAAGATTTAATTAGATCAAGATAATTAGAAAGGGGGGGGGTTTTGTTGTTGATTAACAAGATTAATAAAAGTAGGAGATTCAAAGTTGTAAACAAATCTAAACAAACAACCAATCCAAGGAAATTTACCGATCTTGAGTTTAACTCATCATTGATCACAAGGAATTCACTTAATTGCTAACCATGTTCTTGGCCTTAGATCACATCAAGAAGCCTTAACATGATCCAAGAATTCTTTACTAGATAAGCATCTAGGATTTGATTAACCAAGGTTAGATAAAGTAAGCACCATCCAACATAGATTAACTTAAGATCTAGAATTTAACCAAGCTAAACAATCTATCAAAAAGCTTTAATATATTGTTTAATCTTTATGATCCTCTTTGAATACATGATAATAAAGCTATTACCACATCAACATCTAAATCAAATTAAGCAATTTAATCTAGATAAAAATAAAAAGAGGAAGAAGAGAAACTTGAATAACAATTAAGCAATATGAACAAGCAAAACAATATCTCCAAATTAAACAACAAGATGGCCAATCTCTTGGATTGATTATGAGAGCCTAGCCTTCCATGGATGGGAAGGAAGAACTCAGAATTTAAAGAACAAAAACGAAATTGCAAAGAGAATGGAGAAGAAGAGAAAGAAAACTCTCACAAATACTTAAACTTTCTTGAAACTTGCTTCCAAATTGAATGAATGATAATACAAAGAGATTGGCTCTATTTATACTAATCCTAGAAGCCAATTTGTACATGTACATAATCTGAATACAAGCTATAAGAATATGAAAATTGTCAAAAATGGAAGGTTGGTGCATGGTAGGTGGGTTGGTGTATGGTTGGTGGCTTTTAGTCAACAACTCTTATCCGACTTCTGGCTTCAAATTCATCACCTAGACGGTGCATTTTGGCTTGGTCATCAAAGTTGTAGCCAGTTGTCTCCTTGAAAATCTCCAATTTGAATCATGTCATTTGGACTTTTAGAACTCCAGAAATGCCAAAAACACTTCACCTACCTCAAGTTAGGTTGGAAGAACGTGTTTCCAAATTCAGACCAACTTGTAGCTTCTGAAGCATGCCTAAAACGACATCTATTGACAAAATGGTCTTCATTGAAGTTGGAGATATGGGTCTTATCTTTCAAGTGACCAAGTTTCAGCCCAAGAGGAGGCCTATAACCCACTATATAGTCCAATATGTGCATACTGCCCAGATGGTTCCGTGACAGCAAACCCACTCTGCATTGCAGGGATATTTTGGACTCTTAGCATTCCGATCCAGCTCTTGAGTTCTTCATGAAACTTGTAGAGCATTGTCTTAGCTTTCCAAAGACACCAAGATCACCTCAATTGGATCACCGAGTCCCAAGTTATGACCTAACCAAGGAAGAAAGGTCAAAATGCATCAAAATCCGAAAATTATTCAATATTTGCATTAAAGCCCAATGAAGCCCAACAACATTAAACTCATCTAAAATACTAATATTGGGCACAATAAACATCTAATGAAGCCTAATACAAAGCTAATATAAGTGTCTCAAATTGATTGATCAAATTCCCCCACACTTAAGCTTTTGTACTCCTGGGCAAAGCACATAAGAACAAAACTAAAGAAAAACAAGAAACATCATATTATTAAACTAAAAACATAAAAAACTGATTATACCTAATCTAATCCATTTTCGTAGGAAAACACGATGGCACTTAGCATGTGCCACAAGCCTTTAAACCCCTAGGTGTCCCTAGTGGACGAGTTATAGTCTCGTGAGGGTTTACCAGGATGATACCCACAAACATGTAATATTTTATTTAATCAATTCAACTAATTTTTAAATACAAGCATTGTATCAAATATAAACCATAATTAATAACTCAAGTATGCTTAACAAAGAATAGTTGAATCAAATCAATTAAGAATAAAGTATAGCATAATCATGCTTTAATCAGAAATAGGCATGTTCAGATTGAGTAAAATTCTTCACAAGTGACACTCAAATCACACAAGGTGTTTAGGTTAACTGTTTACGCTCAACTCAGTCAAATTATGAAAGTATTTTACCATAGGCTTGCATATACATCAATTCTCCACTACTTAGATCAAATAAATTGCAAAAATCAAGAGGTCTTTCAAAAAGGTTGTAATGGAACTTATAAGGTGAAGGAAGGGAACAATATAGATAATAGCAGATTAAAACCAAAGAGAATAAAAGAGCATTGAGGAGTAATTCAAGTACAAAGAATAAATTTTTTACCCAAAACCATAAAATGCTCATTCTCTTCTCACATTCCTTCCTTTTTCTATTCTTTTTTTTTTCTCTTTTTTTTTGTTTTTTTTTGTTTTTTTGTTTTTACTTTTTTTTTATTTTGTTTTTGCTTTTGGTTTTTTTGTACCAAGCATTTCGTATCAGCACACCAATTCCCCCACACTTAAATCATTGCAAGCAAAAGAACTCTTCCAATAAGAAAATCAATGCTCTCCCATTCCCTAAGGTAAGGTAAAACATGGTTTTTCACTCAAAGCTTATAATGAGCTAAGAACAAAGAATAGGCAAATAGGCTCAGAGGGAGTTAATATTTAGATAAATGCAAGGTAGGTTTATTTGGCCAAAGCTAAGTCAAGAAAAAATGCCTCTGTCATTTTCATGCAACATACAGACCAATGTAATCTCAAATCGATTCAATGCAAGTTCTAGAAAATAAATTCATAATTGACATCACTCATGAAAGAAAATAACCAAGTGTAAGTATCAAACTTGGAAAAGCCCAAAACTCACAAAGGTATGGAACATTCACTCAATTCAACCATGCCTTCTTCCTAATATCCACAATCATATACACATGTATATCATGAAAATGATTCAATCAGAACTGTTTTGCATACTTTTATCATCAATTAAGCTCAGATTCAGCACATGCTTGTATCAAAATCAATTGAAAAGATCAAAATTGTGTGTGTGTGTGTGTTTTTTTTTAATATATATACAAGAACAAAGATGATTTAAGAGCTATTATGAAATGCAAGTTAAGATGCGTCTCAAGAGCAAAACTACTCCTTACTCTGCCATCATATATCTAAAAAGTTAGTAACAATAAAGATTAGGTTTTTTTTTTTTTAACTAAACTATGTACATGGTAATGTCAACTATCCCTCCCCCCAACTAATTAAAGACATTGTCCCCAATGTCAAAATAAAGATAGGTAGAGTGTAGAAGGTCTTACCAGAAAACTGCAAATCGAGCCTGAAATAAGAAAAATAACCAAAAACTAAAACCATAAGAGAAAACAAAAATTCACAAAGACAAAGTCAAATCAAGTTTTTGCTTTTTGCTGCTGCTGCCTTGTTCCCAATTCAGTGGAGCCATTGCTGGATCACGTTGTGGTACAAATGCATTGAGTTGATCGAGCAATTGTTCAGGAGTTGCGGCGATTACAAGACTTTGACGTGTCGCTTGTGAGATGAACCTTTTTCTACAAAGATGATCAAGAAAACAAAACAAACTGTCATAAAAACCATTAACATTTAATATACCTATGGGTTTTTGGTGAAAGTTCTGCTGTGACCAGGATGTAATTTGAAAGAGTTCTTCCAAAGTTTCAAAACCACCAGGTAGGGCAATAAAGGCATCAGCATTTGCTATCATAATGTTCATGCGTTGGTGCATGCAAAATACCATTACTTCATCCCCTAATGTTTTTCCAATGGGCTTGCTGGTAGATAAAGGATTGGGAATGACACCAAGGACTTTGCCACCTCCTAAATGTGCAGCAGTTGCTACACAACCCATTAACCCAAGACTACCTCCTCCATAAACTAAATGGATTTCTCTCTCAGCTAGCACTCAACCAAGATGGTGTGCAATATTTACAAACTCTTTATCTTTCCCAGGATTAGATCCACAAAAGACACAAACACTCTTGATCCGACAAACTGAAGTGACTTCCATTTTCTCTTTTTTTTTTTTGTACTCTCACCTTATCAATGATCTGAAGAGAGCAAAGTGCATTATTTAAAGAATCAAAACTCAAATGTAATAATGGCACCTATAAAGGAGGGGTAGATCCGTGTGTCAGGTAAGTTTGAAAATAAGCACAACAATGATAATAGCTATATGACAATGATAAAAGACTAATCTATATGTGTCAGAAGAAGTTTGAAAATATGCAACGCATATTTCAAAAGAATACGGCTACTTTTGATTTGATTTGATTTTTTTTTCTTTTTTCTTTTTTTTTTGAATTTTTTTTAATAAACAAGATGAAAAAAGAAAAAGAAAAAATAAAAAATAATACTTACAGGAGGTGTGATTGTGGCTCACAAATTCCTCTAGTTTTACGTCCAGTAACGGCTTGAATGCTCTCTATGGGCCAATGGTCGGCTTCCCATCCAATTTTCTTAAAAATTGGCAAACAGGGTCTTTTGAGTCAGATTCCCGAGACTATATCGCTCATATTCATCTTGGAATATTGGCCATAAATCGAGAAGTACTCTCTGCACATCTCCACTAGGATGCGTCTCAAGAGTCAATAGAATGTTATCTAAAGACTCCTTACTCATGCCATCCTTTATGAAGTTAATTTTATCATCTCGGTTTATAGACGTCATTCCAATTGATTTGCATTTTGTGTTACAGGTCCATCTTGCACATTTATAGCAGACCCGTAACCTTTTTGCTCTTCTCTTCTTTGCATATGAACTTTTGCCTTGCCCTGGCATATATGAAACAAGAGCGTCAGAAAATTCACCTCTGAGTCGGACCCTTTGCTTCGATCAACCAGCGTATATCTGCAGGGATGCCTTTGTGCATAAGCATCCTTAATCTCTCAAACCTTGCACAATAAATGTTAGTTAAAGCATTTTGAGGGAGAGAAGGGAATTGCTTGCGGAGATTAAAAAACTGATTATCCATTTCGAAAGAAAGAAGAAAGAGAGAGAAAAAAAATTGAGTAAAATTATGTACAGATTTCAGTGTTTGTGTGTAACTGAAGGGACTGAAAAAGATTTTCACGGAGTACCGTTATCCGCCATTTAACCGGTGAAAAATCATCTGTCAACGAAAAATAAACAAAATTAAGACAGAAAAATCAAACTCTGATCGCTTGGCTCCAAGTTTCTGTCTCGATTCCTGTGATTGCAAATAAGTCAAAGTTGAAAGATGAAAGAGTTAGAAAACTTGGGTTGCCTCCCAAGAAGCGCTACTTTTAATGTCCTTAGCCAGCGTGATTGAAGATTTTGCACGAGCGATGGGTCCTCCCCAATAATGATTCAATCTCTGGCAATTGACATTAATCGTGGCTTTTTCTTTTCTATTTTTTTTTTCTTCTTTTTTTTTCTTTTGTCTTCTTTTTTTTTTTTTTTTTCAACACAGTAGTGATCAATCATGGTAGAGGGCATCCTGCAGTTGAACTTCCTCCACGAGGTTCTCTTGAGCTCCTTCATAAAAATTTTTGAGGCGGTGACCATTAACTTTGAACACTTTGTTGGTGGCTTCACTCTTAATTTCCACTGCACCATGAGGAAAAATGTTAGTGACAACAAACGGACCGTCCCACCTAGACCTTAATTTACCAGGCATCAACTTAAGGCGAGAATTAAACAAGAGAACTTTTTGCCCAACTGAAAACTCCTTCCGAAGAATAAACTTATCATGGAAGGCTTTGGTTTTTTCTTTGTAGAGTCGGGAGCTCTCATAGGCATCTAGGCGGATCTCTTCCAATTCCTGTAACTGCAACTTCCGCTCTATGCCAGCTCCGGCCAAATTCATGTTGCATTGCTTCCACGACCCAATATGCTTTGTGCTCAATTTCTACTGGCAAGTGGCATGCCTTACCATAGACTATCCGATATGGAGACATCCCGATTGGAGTTTTGTAAGCGGTCCGGTAAGCCCAAAGAGCATCCTTAAGCCTCATGCTCCAATCCTTCCGATTAGGTTGGACTGTTTTTTCAAGTATGCGCTTGATCTCTCTATTGGAGACCTCGGCTTGACCATTAGTCTGGGGATGGTAAGGTGTAGAAACTTTATGCAACACGCCGTATTTCCTCATCAATCCCTCCATGCTCCGATTACAGAAATGGGTGCCTTGATCACTGATGATAGCTCTCGGGATTCCAAACCTGCAGAAAATCTGTGATCTAACAAAATCCACAACAACTTTGGAATCATCAGTCCGAGTGGCTTTAGCCTCCACCCATTTTGATACATAATCAACAACTAGCAAAATGTAAACATAACCAAAGGAAACAGGAAAAGGTCCCATGAAATCAATACCCCATACGTCAAAGATTTCACAATACAGTAGAGGTTGCTGGGGCATCTCATTCCTGCGAGAAATGTTCCCTGTTCTCTGACACTGTTCACAAGACTTACGAACAAATATGCATCATGAAACAAGGTAGGCCAATATAAACCGTAGTCTAAAACTTTCCTAGGCATGCGTTGAGGCCCAAAATGTCCACCACATGCAAATGCATGACAAAAGCTAAGAACAGAATGAAACTCTTGATTAGGCACACATCGCCTAATAATTTGGTCACTACAAAATCGCCACAGATATGGATCATCCCACACATAATATTTTGATTCACTCTTAAGTTTATAAATTTGTGCACGAGTGAAATGTGAGGGAAAAACTGTAGCAACCAAGAAATTCACCATATCGAGAAACCAAGGGAAGGTGTTCTTACCTTGCACCGCATAAGTTGCTCATCTGGGAAGGAGTCCCGTACAGGGAAGGGATCTGAAGCCCTTTCAATGCGGCTCAAATGATCTGCCACTAGGTTCTCTGCTCCACTCTTGTCACGGATCTCTATGTGAAACTCTTGGAGCAGTAGCATCCATCTTATTAGTCGGGGCTTTGCATACGGCTTCTTCAAAAGGAACTTAGTCGCATGATCGATAAACACAACACCCTTAGAACCAAGCAAATATGATCTAAACTTATCCAAAGCAAAAACAATGGCTAAAAGTTCTTTTTCGGTTGTGGTATAGTTGGCACAGCAAAGATCTAGAGTTCTCGAAGCATAGTATATCACATGAGAAGCTTTCCCCACTCTCTGTGCCAAGTGCTCCCTCTTGCATAGTTAGAAGCATCACACATTAACTCAAATGGCAATGTCCAAAGTGGTGGTTGGATGATAGGGAGTACTAGTCAAGGCCTGCTTCAAGTGGTTGAAAGTCGCCTTGCACTTGTCATCAAAATTGAACTCCACATCTTTCTGCGATGGCGGGAAAGTGGAAGAGCAATCTTCTTGAAGTCGGCAATGAAGCGCTGTAGAAACCTGCATGACCAAGAAAAGAACGCACTTCCCGCACGCATGTGGGGTAAGATAGACAAGTAATTACATCAATCTTGGCAGATCTACCTCAATGCCCCTTATGGATACTACATGGCCTAAAACTATACCTGTTCTACCATAAAATGGCATTTCTCAAAATTTAGCACAAGGTTAGTCTCAATGCATCTTTGCGATGACTCTAGATAGGCTAGCTAAACATGAATCAAAAGAAGAACCATAGGCAGTGAAATCATCCATAAATACCTCCATGCACTCATCTAAGAAATCAGAAAATATGCTCACCATGCACCGCTGGAAGGTACCAGGGGCATTGCAGAGGCCGAAGGGCATCCGTCTGTAAGCAAAGGTGCCGAAGGGACAAGTAAATGTGGTCTTCTCCTGATCCTCCGGTGCAATGTGGATTTGGAAGTATCCAAAGTGTAGCCATCTAAAAGCGATAATGGGACTTACCGACCAACCGTTCCAAAGATCTCGATCAATGAGCGGAAGGGGGTAATGATCTTTCCGAGTGGCTTGGTTGAGACGTCTGTAGTCAATGCAGACTCTCCAGCTATTCTGCACTTGGGTTGGAATGAGCTCATTCTTCTAGTTGGCCACAACAGTCACCCCGAATTTCTTTGGAACTACTTGCACCGTGCTCACCCACTTGCTGTCAGAGATGGGATAGATAATGCCAGCCTGCAGTAGCTTGGTCACTTCTTTTTTCACCACATCTAGAATGAGAGGATTCGAGTCTCCTCCGGGGTTGTCTCACCGGTTTAGTTTCCTCCTCAAGTAATATCCTATGCATGCATGTGGAGGGGTTAAAACCAGGAATGTATGCAAGTGTCCAACCAATTGCCCTTTTGTGTTGCTTCAAGACTTCCAATAATGCGGTTTCTTGCTCGGAGTTGGAGGTGTTTGGCCATTATCACCGGGAGCTTCTCATCCTCTTCCAAGAATGCATACTTCAAATGCTCGGGCAAGGGCTTAAGTTCAATGGAGGGTGGTTGCTGGACTGACGGTACTAGTTTTGGAACCGAAACTAAATCTGCTAAATTCTCAGCAGTTGCACCTGTACCTGCAAGCTGTGCACAATCTTGCAAAACAACATCATCACATCCTATGGAATCAAAAGAATCACACTTAGCAGTAGGATGAATGATAACATCATTAATAACAACATCATTGCCATTAATAACAGAAACAGAATCATCAATGTCAGCAGAATTAACAACAAAGATATGATAAGTATGTAGAAATCTCAGACAGCCGCACACATTGTAGTGGGTTTACAACCAAAAAGTCCGAAGCGGCATCAAGTATCACAAGCTATGCTATCGATTGTATCCTACAATTTCAGGAAACTCTGCCAACATATCAGCATGCATATCATCAACCAGTAAATCAATGACATCAAAATGAAAAACAGAATGATCCTCTAAAGGGTATTTCATGGCATCAAAAATGTTAAACTGAATGAAATCATCACCAAATTCCATGGAAAGGGTACCAAAGATGCACATCAATCTTAGTTTTAGCGATTTTCAAAAATGGCCTACCTAAGATCAATGGGGGTGGGGAAGAGGCGATTCATCTTCCATATTCAACACATAAAAATCACCGGGAATATTAAATTATGTACCCGAACCAGAACATCCTCCAACACTCTTGCAGGTTGTGCAGTGCTCCGGTTTGCTAACTGAATGACAATGCCGGTGGGCTTTAGCTCTCCCATGTGCAAGGAAGTGTAAACTGACTTTGGCATTACATTGATGGAGGCTCCCAAGTCTAGCAAGGCATGAGTGAATTGTTGGTGCCCTATGGTGCAAGGGATGGTAAAAGTGCCTGGATCCTTGCATTTGGGAGGCGGAGTTGGGTGAATCAAAGCGAGACATTTCTCCCCATACTCACTTTTTCAAAGGCCCTTTAGCTTCCTCTTATGGGTGCACATCTCTTTCAAGAACTTGGCATACTTGGGGATTTGTTTAATTGCCTCCAAGAGAGGTATATTCACCTCAACCTTCTAAAAAGTCTCCATAATTTCCTTATCCAAGTCAGTTTCAACCATATGCCTCGGCTGTATCATTCGGTTGGGAAAAGGAAGAGGAATGTTGGAACCTGACTTTTGGATGTTCACTTTTCTCATCATCAATTTTCTTCACAATCAGCTGATTTGATCCTGTGCTTACATTTGTAGGATCATTTGTCATGAATTTGCTACAAATCTGATTAAATTAGCCGAGAACTTGAAGTTCTTTGTAGAATCTTGTTTCTCACGGGCCAAGGGTAGAATGCGGAAGTATCTGCTGCCTTTGGTCCATTGATTTGCTTACCACTGCGTAAAGCTATAGCATTAACATTGCCTCTAGGGTTTGGAGTGGTTTGAGAGGCTAATTGGCCAGAACCCTGTGACTTTAATTCATGAATTGATGTGGCAAGTTGACCAATTTGAGTCTCCAAGTTCTAAATGGTGGTTTCAGTTCTCTGTTGAAACTGGATGTTATTGGTGGCCAACTGTTTCACCAAATCCTCCAATGAGGGCTCAGATTTTGTGGCTACAGGACCTTGCTGCTGGAATGGTGGTCTACTTGGTCCAGCATGTGGCTGAAACTGATTTGTCCTTGCTTCTTGGAATGGTGGTCTATACTGGTTTGGTGGCTGCTGATTTGATGCATTCCCATATCTCAGATTGGGATGGTCCCTCCAGCCAGGGTTGTAAGTGTTGGAAAATGGATCATATTTCTGTTGTTGCTGCTGATGGAATTGTGGCTTCCCAGGAAATATACCAGCTGTAGCCACAGATTGGTCTTAAAACTCAGAATCATCTTGCAATGTGGGGCACGCATCTGTGGGATGAGAGGAACTAGAACATATGCTACAAACTCTTGCAGGGGTTTGCACACGTGGTTCGTGTTGTCCTATTGCCATCTGTCTAACCAAAGAAGTGAGCTCATCCAATCTATGTTCCACCCTTTGTTGATCAGCATGTGAAGAGGTATTAACTTCATTGACTACTCGGTTGCGGCACCCATTCAGTACCAAATTGCCGAGAATTTGCTTTGCCATGTTTGCAATTAAGTTTAAGCGTGATTGGAGTTTTATCTACCAATGCTCCACCACTTGCCATCAATCATACTCCTTTCCATTGGCATCAATCCTTCATAGAAGTATTGGATCGTGATTGATCACTAATTTGATGGTGTGGGCAGCTTGAGCACAATTTCTTGAATCTCTCCCAATACTCATGGAGAGTTTCACCAGCGATTTGCCTTATGCCACAAATATCTTTCCTTATTGCAGTGAGTTCTTGATGCGGAAAGAACTTCTCCAGAAATAATCTTTTCATGTCATTCCAAGAAGTGATGGCAGCAGGTTGTAAGTAATACAACCAATCCTTAGCAGCACCATCCAAAGAGAAAGGAAAGGCCCTTAGCTTGATGTGATCTTCAGCTATTCCATGAGGTTTCATGGTGGAGCAGGCAACATGGAACTCCTTCAAATGCTTATGTGGATCTTCACCTGCAAGACCATGAAACTTGGGCAGCAAGTGTATCAATCCAGATTTCAACTCAAAATCAACATTAAGTTCAGGATATTGAATACACAAAGGTTGATAATTCACATCAGGTGCAGCCAATTCCTTAAGGGTCCTATTGTTATAGTCAGCCATAGTAAAATCAACAGACTCGAAGATTTATTAATCGAAGTACTAATGACGAGACTCAACAGGATTAAAAGAATCAACAAGATTAGGTGCAATGTCAAGTTCAAGTCCAATTCCAGAAGTAATTCTATTAGCTCTATGAATGCTACTACCAGTCTTATGAATTCTATGAAGTGTATGAAATGTTCTATCAATTTCAGGATCAAATGAATGCAGGGTACCAGGATCAGATCTAGTCATACAGCATGCAGTTCATAAGAAGGTATTAGAAAAGCAATAACAACTAAAACACTAAAAATTCCTAAAACAAATACTCCAAAAAAAAAAAATAAACAAAAATAAAAACAGTATCAAATGAATTTTAAAAATTATGGAACCACCACAGGATAAAATCTACACAAAAATGCTATCCAAAAAAATAATAAAAAATCTTAAAAAATTGAAAACGTGGTCTAAACGATAGAATTTGGCAAAACTAAGGGTGACCTCACTGTAAACAGTGAGCCTTTCTCAGAATAATATTTTCCATTTATGTACCAAAATTCAGATTAATCTGAGATGCCCGAACCAAAATTCTTGAGACAACCAAGGAAGAAAGGTCAAAATGCATCAAAATCCGAAAATTATTCAATATTTGCATTAAAGCCCAATGAAGCCCAACAACATTAAACTCATCTAAAATACTAATATTGGGCATAATAAACATCTAATGAAGCCTAATACAAAGCTAATATAAGTGTCTCAAATTGATTGATTAGAGACCCTGAGACATAACTTTGAGAGGAGAAGATTGAGGGCATAGGCTTCTTCAAAGGTAGTCCAAGGATGTCATCCACCATATAGAATGGACAAAAGCATTAGATGCTTTGGCTTGGCACAGTAACTGTTTCTCCCTTTTCCTCATCACTAAGTCTAGAGGACGAGGCTTGTTGTTCACAATCCCAAATGTGCTTTTCTCAGAAGGTCTTGGCTTCATTTTCCTCTGCTTCTCCATTTTATGAAACCCGCCATAAGAATTCCAAGTCTACCATAGGTGGTTGTAGAATCCCAAAGAAGGGTTTGACGTGAAAAGGTTTAGGCAAAGTAGTTTGGCATTTGTACTTCTTGAGATCCTTATTTTTATTTAGATCCACCATTGGCAATCTCAGACAAATTCTATCAGGCTGAATCTTGATGGAGGTTGCAGGAGTGATAAGAAGAGATGGAGGAACAAAATGTAGATTCTTGAGCAATAAACTCCCTTTGATGACACTGAAAAAGATTGTGTCATATGGGTTTGCAAAGAGATCCATTTCTTCCAAAGTCACTGGTTTGAACGTGAGTTGGCCTGGGAAGATATGAACCTTTGTTGTCATGCCATCACAGCATCTGGATCTTCTTGCAGTAAGAGAGAGTGAAGAGTTTTTTGATTCCCAGCGGGGAATGATATGGGGGGTTACTGCCATAGTGAAGATTCTCAACTTTGGTGAGGTTAAGGTGAAATTCTGTCTGGGTGAAGGTGAGGGAGGTATTTGAGAGTTTGGTGAGGGAAATTGAGGTTGTGATTGAGAAGAAATTAAGGGTAGTGAAGGGATGGAAGTATGGATGGTTACCTTGGGAATGGACGCAGGGTTGTCAACGGTTTTCTTTTTGACAGGCAACTTCGTCCGAGTTCCCTTGGGAATCATTACTTTGGACGCAACCTTCATCCTTTTTGCAATGGGTTGGTCATCATCAGAATCATCGTCCATTACTAATCTTCTTTTTGGAGGAGCTTGAGTGGACGGTAACTTATGCTTTTAACTCCCAGTTCTTGCTGTAGGCTTTATTGGACTCTCATCCTTTGAAGCTTTGGTAGTGTCCTTTTGATCAAGGAAGTCTTGGACGCTCTGTAGCTTTATCCTTATCAAATTGCTCCATCCAATCTGTAGCTTTATCCTTATCAAATTGCTCCATCCAAAGACTTGCTGCAATTGGATCCGTCCAAAGATCCTTTTTCTCTCCTCTAAGTCTTTAGCCTCATGGGGACTAAAGACACCTTGATCCTTGAAGATCTTGGTTAAGAGGGAACCATAGGAGATGGTGGTCTTTTTCCCTTTCCCTTGCACACTCTTTTTGAAGTTCTTGAACAGCAAGGAGGGGAGGTTGATCTGTTAACAGAGCATTAGATGCCATAAGCAGAAGACATGAACTGTTGAAACAGAGTCTTTGGACCCTGCCTTGTGCAGTATGACCTTGTTCAGCAACTGATGAAGTACCCTTGCTTTGTCATGCATCTTTGATGCAGTTATTTTCTCAGTAGAGGATTCCTTCAGCAAGGTGTCAAAAACAGCATCCATTCCCCCAAAAGCTTTTTCCCAGTTAGTGGTTATGGTGGCTCCTTCCAACCAACACTGCATTGCATTAGATATGGTTACTTCTGAGACCATAACTTGTTTTCCCAGCACTTCTTCTTTGACCTCAGTTGCAGAAACAAAGGCCTTTTTCCAGAACATCTTCACCAATTCTGGATGAACTTCCATTGGTTCTTTGAAGTAGTTATCCCAGTCAGCACCTTAAAGACCGTCCTTGTTGTCAATCTCACACTCTGCTAGAATAGAGGTCTGAAACAGATACTCCACTGATACTTCAGCTTCTTCCACATTAAGGGTCTTTCCTCCGGCCATTTCTTAGAATTTTGTAAAAGGGATTTAGGGTTTTTGAGAAGAAAGGAAATTTGTCGGAGGTTTTTCAGCAAGGAATTTTTGTAACACTTGGTAGCGTAAAAATTTGATCTTGAAGAAAAAGGAGATATTTACAGTGAACCAAAACTTGTACTGAAATGTTTCTGAAAAGAAAAGTGAATCGTTTTATAAAGATCACAATAAATGTGTATTAAAAGTAACTGTCACGTCCGCAGTAAAAAGTAACTTCTGTGACCTTTCGTAAACTGACTCACCGTGAGAAATTTGAAAAGATTCAAATGAGATAAAAAAATTGTTCTATAAAAGCGAATATTATATGTCCATTTACTTATTAGAAAATTCACCACATACTTTAACAAATGCAACCCATATTGGACGCAGATTATCAATGGACTCACAGATATTAATTCTTTACAAAATGCACACTTAGATGCTTTCTAATAAAATTGAATCTATCCTCAGTAAGAAGTTTTGTAAAAATATCAGCTCATTGATGATCTGTATCTACAAATTGAATATCAAACACCTTTTTGGATATAATCTCTTATAAAGTGATGTTTAATTTCAATGTGTTTTGCCCTTGAATGTAAAATATGATTTTTTTGATAAGTTAATTGCTGCAGTATTATCACAGAGTAAAGGGATCTTACTTTTAAAGATGTTTTAATCTTCCAATTGATGTTTGATCCAAGGAAGTTGAGAGTAGCAACTAGATGCTGATATATATTTAGCTTCAGCCGTTGAAAGAGCAATTATGCTTTGTCTTTTGCTGGACCATGATACTAGATTTCCTCAAATGAAGTGACATCCTCCACTGGTACTTTTTCTTTCAATTTTATCTCCAGCATAGTCAGCATCACAAAAACCAACTAATCTGTACTCATGAGATTTCTTAAATAGCAAACCCAGATTAGTAGTTCCTTTCAAGTATCTGAATATTCTTTTAACAGCAATTAGATGTGACTCTATAGGATCAGATTGAAAACGTGCACAAAGACACACACTAAACATTATATCTGGTCTGGACGCAGTAAGATATAATAGTGATCCAATCATACCTCTGTATACCTTTTGGTCCACCTTTTGATCTTTATCGTCCAATTTTAGTGTGGACGATGGATGCATTGGTGTGCTCATAGTTTTGCAATCGTCCATTTTGAACTTCTTCAGGAGTTCATTTGTGTATTTAGTTTGATGAATGTAGATTCCATCCAATGTTTGCTTTACTTGCAAACCTAGGAAGAATTTTAGATCTCTCATTAAGCTCATTAGGAGCTCCTTCTGCATTAGTTTGGAAAAATCCTTGTAAAGAGATTCATCAGTAGCTCCAAAAATAATATCATCTACACAAATTTGGACTATAATAAAATGTGAGTTTTTGTCTCTACGAAAAAGTTTAGTGTCAACTTTTCCTCTAGAAAATCCATTTTTCATTAGAAAAATGCTTAATCTTTCATACCATGCTCGAGGAGCTTGTTTTAGTCCATACAGAGCATTATTCAGTTTGATAACATGCTCTGGGTGGTTTTGATCCTCGAAGCCAGGTGTTTATTTAACATAAACTTCTTCATTGATTATACCATTTAGAAAAACACTCTTTACATCCATTTGATAAAGCCTCATGCTATGATGAGCAGCAAATGAAAGTAAGATGCGTATGACTTCAAATCTAGCTACAGGGGCAAAGGTTTCAATGAAATCAATACCTTCTTGTTGTGAGTAACCTTAGGCAACTAACCTTGCCTTGTTTCTCACAACCTTACCATCTTTGTCTAATTTGTTTTTGAATACCCATTTTGTGCCAATGATGTATTTTCTTTGGGCTTTTGAACCTGCGTCCAAACGTCGTTTCTTGCGAATTGATTTAGCTCTTCTTGCATGGCTAAGATCCATCCTTCGTCCAAGAGAGCTTCTTTAATTTTCTTTGGTTCCATTTTTGAGATGAATGCCACATCTGAGTGTTCTCTGAAGGTAGATCTTGCACGCACTTTATCATCTGGTTTACTAATGATTTGGTCTTCTAGATGATAAGTTTTGAAATGCCAATTTCTTTGAACATCATCTCTTGTTGTGTTTTCTTCTCTTCTTTCATTGTCCAAAGCTTCTTTGCTTATTGAAGATGTTCATTCTCCTTTGTTATTTAGGTTTAACTCTACAAGAGACTCATCTAGCTTTGATAAATTTTTATCTGGCTTTTTGTCATTAAATTTAACATGGATAGATTCTTCAACAAATAAGGAGCGAGAGTTATACACTCTATATGCCTTTGAAGTTTTAGAGTATCCTCAGAAAATACCGTAGTCGACTTTAGCATCAAACTTTCCTAAAGAATCCTTGGTATTTAAAATAAAGCATTAACATCCAAAAGAATGAAAATAAGAAATGTTGGGTTTTCATCCCTTCCACAATTCATAAGGAGTCTTATTCAATAAGGGTCTAATATATACTCTGTTTTGAATATAACATTCAGTGTTAACAGCTTTAGCCCAAAAGTGTTTGGAGGTTGAGTTGTCATTGAGCATTATTCTAGCTATCTCTTGAAGAGATTTGTTTTTCCTCTCTACCACACCATTTTGCAGTGGTGTTCTTTGGGCAGAGAAGTTGTGAAGAATACCACTTTCTTCACAGAACAGTTGAAAGCTCTCATTCTCAAATTCTCCTCCATGATCACTTCTGATTGAGTTGACACACATGCCTTTTTCATTTTGAACTCTTTTACAGAATATAGAAAAGACTTTAAAAGACTCGTCCTTGTGAGCTAGGAACATAACCCATGTCCATCTAATATAGTCATCCACTATGACTAGTCCATATTTCTTCCCATTTAATGAGGCAGTTCTTATTGGACCAAATAGATCCAGATGTAACAGTTCCAGTGGTCTAGAGGTAGAAACAACATTTTTGGACTCAAAAGTGTTTTTGATTTGTTTCCCCTTTTGACATGCTTCACATAGAACATCTGATTTGTACACAAGCTTTGGTAGTCCTCTCACGAGGTTATGCTTATTTAGCTTTGAGATTAACCTCAAGCTTGCATGACCAAGCTTCTTGTGCCATATCCATTGTTCTCCTTTTATGGATACTAGACATGATACATTCTAATTTGAAAGATCTTCCAAGTCAATCTTATAAAGATTGTTTTTCCTTTTTGCAGTGAAGAGTATGGATCTCAGAGGAGTTTTTGACTATACATTCTCCTTGGTTAAGCGAAACATTGGATCCACTATCACATAATTGACTTATGCTAAGCAGATTATGTTTCAACCCTTCAACAAGAAGTACATTATCAATAGAAGGAAAAGGATGCTTTCCAATCTTACCTATTCCAACTATTTTACCCTTCTGGTTTCCACCAAAAGTGACGAAACCAACTGATTTAAGTTTGAGGTCTTGGAACATAGACCTTTCTCCTGTCATGTGTCGTGAGCAACCACTTGTCCAGTACCATGATAGGTGTCTTTTTCCTGTTGCTAAGCACATCTGCTAGGAGAATTATCATGTCCTTATGTACCATATCTTTTTCGATCTTTTACGGTTAGTTCTTGAAGATTCATAATGCCTTGATTTCTTATTGTAAAAATATTTTGAGGTTGAATGTCCTTCCTTTTTATAAATATTTGTAAAGGATTTTGACTTCACAAGAGTAGATGTCTTTTGGAAAAATATTTTCTTAGTATGTTGATACCCTAGTCCAAATTTGTCACGTGGGTCTCTGGAGTATCTGAGTAATGTGTTTAACTTTTTGGTGCTGCCCACAAATTTACTGAGATCCTCTGATAGTTCCTTTACCTCATATTGAAGTTTATCAACTTCATTAGACGTATTGGACTCAGAGGATGTTTTTAAAAGAAGGCTTTCGATTTTTAGTTTTTCACAACAGGTTTCGAGCTCTTGCTTTTCCGAAACCACTTTTTCATATTCCTTGAATAGTTTTGAAAATTTTCTTTTGAGGGATTTGTACTCAACAACTAAAATAGACGAATTATTTAATAGTTCATCAAATGCTTCTTGAAGATTAAGGTCAAAGCTTGTTACCTCATCTTTTTCGTTGGAAGGAATCTCTTTTTCTCCTTCTCCTTATTTAGTGAAGGACATTCAACTTCAATGTGTCCAGGCTTCTTACACTCATAGTATATGATTGAACTTTTGTCTTCTGTCTCAATCCTGTCCTTTGGAGCTCTTTGTCTAAATGTTTTCTTTGCATGCCTCCTTTCTTTTTCCATATTGCTTGTATCTTTTTGGAAATGAAAGATGACTCTTCGTTGTCTAAGACATCTTCTCCGGATGACTCAGTCTCATCTGAGGAATCTTCAGCTTTAAGTGCTTTAGACGCACTTCCTTTGTGAGTTTTAAGTGCAATTGATTTTCCTTTTCTTGAACTTTCCTCTTCTTGGAGTTCAAGCTCATGACCTTTAAGAGAACCTAGGAGTTCTTCCATGGTAAGAGAAGCTAAGTTCTTTGCTTCTTGAATGGCAATAACCTTATGTCTCCACTGCCTAGAAAGACTTCTCAATATTTTTCTGATATGATCTTGATTTTCATATGTCTTTCTTAGAGATCTCAAGTTATTGATTATTGTTTGTAATCGTCCAAACATTTGATCAATATTTTCATGCTCTTCCATCTTGAAGAGCTCATACTGATGAACCAACATGCTTATCTTTGATTCCTTGACTTGAGAGGAACCTTCATGAGCTAAGGCCAGAGTATCCCATATTTCTTTAGCTGTTTCACAGCTATGAACTTTGTCGTGTTTCTGATCTAATGATGGCACACATAAGATAGTGTTTGGCTTTTGAGTTTAACTAGTGCCTGGTTCGTTGTCCTTCCGTCTATTGTGGTCGAGGGAGTTCCTGTCCTTCTGCGTTGGTGGGTATTTGATAGCCATTTTGGACTAGATCCCAAATGTCCATATTTTGTGCATCAAAAAATGCAATCATCCTCTTCTTTCAGTAATCATAGTCATTTCCATTGAATAAAGGTGGTCTATTCACCTCTTGTCCTTCGTTCTCCATTTAAGGTTGTATTGGATCTTTTCCTCTGCACTATTAGATGCTCAACCCAAGAGGTTGAGCTCTGATACCAATTGAAATAACCAAGTGAAACACAAGAAGGGGGTTGAATTGTGTTTCTTAACCTGTTTGGAAAACTTTTCAATAATTAACAGTTTAAACAAGACAGTGGTTGAACCTTTAATAAGCAATGGAAGAATGAAAAACTTCTCACTCCAGTAGTATGTAGAGAAGGTTTTTGTAAGACTTCTTTTAGACGCAGTTGAAAAGTTTTAATTTAAAACTTAAAAGCTTTGTTAAGAAAACAATAGCAATCCCCAGACGTTAGTGAACAAATAAAACACAAGTAGAGGGAAGAGAAGCTTACACTAGATGTTTATAAGAATTCTTCAAGAATACAAGAAGAAGTAAACAGTATTTGAGTTTTTGACTCATATAGGTGAGAATAGAAAGATAACTCTCAAGAATGAAACTCTATGCTCGAGTATAAAGAATAAAAGGAATGTGAGCTGTTTAATCTTTTCTCTTTTGATCACTGATTTTCTCTACGATCCTTTCTTCAAAGACATTTGTATTTAAATGTAAAGAGTACTTGGAGTAGTCTTCATAAGCTTCTTTGTCCAACGGAAATATTTATTATCGTTCTGAGCAGCATTAAATGCATAAGCTGATATTGTGTTGAACTTCTTACGAAAAGTGACTTTGATTATTGACAAGAGGTTGTCGAGACCCGTCAAAATAATAAAATTTACCGGTTCACAAACTAATTTGTAGTATAGAGAATGAACCAAATCGTCTCTCTAGGATCCACAAACAAAGATTTAATTGGATCACGATAATTAAAAAGAGGGGTTTTGATGATTTGTAAAGAAATTACATCGGTTGAATTAAAGAAAATCAATTAACATTAACCAATCCTAGGAAATTTACCGATCTTGAGTTTAATCCATCATGATCACAAGGAATCCACTTAATTGCTAACCATGTTCTTGGCCTTAGATCACATCAAGAAGCCTTAACATGATCCAAGAATCCTCTACTAGATAAGCATCTAGGATTAAATTAACCATGGTTAGATAAAGTAAGCATCATCCAAACATAGATTAACTTAAGATCCAGAATTTAACCAAGCTAAACAATCCATCAAAAAGCTTGATATATTGTTTAGTCTTTGTGATCTTCTTTAAATACATGATAATAAAGCTACTATCACATAAACATCTAAATCGAATTAAGCAATTCAATCTAGATCAAAATCAAAATAGGAAGAAGAGAAACTTGAATAACAGTTAAGTAATATGAACAAGCAAAACAAGATCTCCAAATTAAACATCAAGATGGTTAATCCATTGGATTGATTATAAGAGCCTATCCTTCCATGGATGGGAAGGAAGAATTCAGAAAATAAAGAACAAAAATGAAATTTTAAAGAGAAGGGAGTGGAAAAGGAAGAGAAAACTCAAGCAAATACTCAAACTTACTTAAAACTTAATGATGTTAAATACAAGAGATATTGGCCCTATTTATACTAATCCTAGAAGCCAATTTACAGTTGATTCAAGCTGTAAACAACTGGAATTTGAAGATAAAAATGAATGTTTGTCAATAATGGTGGCTTGATGCATGGTTGGTGGGTTGGTGCATGGTTGGTGGCTTCTAATCAACAACTCTTCTCTGACTTCCAGCTTGACTTTCATGCCCGAAACGCTGTATTTTGGCTTGGAGGTATCTTAAGAATTGTAGCCTTATGTCTTAGCTTTCCAATGGCACTGATTTCAGCTCAAGTCACGTTGGCAAAACATGTTTCCAAATTCAAACCAACTTGCAGCTTCATAATTATGCTGAAAACGACATCTATTGACTAAATGGTCTTCAGTAAAGTTGGAGCTTTGTGTGTTATCTTTCCAATGGCATCGGTTTCAGCTCAAAAGGAGGCCTATAACCCAAGATATGGTCCAATATGTGCACATTGCTTAGATTCTAGCAACAGCAAGCCCATTCTGACTTTCTGACCTATTTTGTGACCATTAGAAGTCCGATCCAGCTCTTGTGTTCTTCATGAAAGTTGTAAATATTTGACTTAGCTTTCCACATAAACCAAGATCACCTCAAATGGATCACTGAAGCTTAAGTTATGGCCTACTAAATGAGGAAATGTCAAAATGCATTCAAATATAACAATTGAATGTTTGCATGTTTGGGATTCTGTAGCTGTGTGCGTGTAAAATCTCATATATAGAAACTTTAGTATAAGTGACTTAGGAATAGATAAAGTCAATATACCCATAGCCCACCAGGTTAGGTTGAGGTTCAAATGATCATCCTGATGATAGGTGAGACCAAAAACTATTCCTAAAGTTAAGTACATTTTTGAGTAATGTGATTATTTGAAGTGTGAACACCCTATTTTGTCCGGGTTATCAAAAATTAAAAAATTAAATGGTAAAAAAATTGAAAAATAGAGTCTGAATTTTTTAAGGAAAAAATAAAAGAAAAGAAAAAAAGAGAGAGGAGAGAAGAGAAAAATCATAAGATCCAGTAGGCCCTTTAGGCCCACCAATATAATCTGTTGGTTTATGTCCTAGAGGCCAATTATATATTGACTTTATGGTTTACATTGTATCATGACATTTATTTAATATATGAGGCATTTGATTTATTGTGTTATTTATTTATATTAAATGAACATAATATAGTCCTTAGAATGGAAAGTTCTATGCCATGAATATCAAATACATGACTTGATTGTGAGATACCATTGGATAAATTGGAACGTTATTCTTAAATGTCCCTAGTCAAGCATTACTGTTAATTAGGACAATAGTGATGCGTTGAGACTAGTATGCGCGTAGGCAGATGACCGTGTCTCACAGGTCATAGATATGTAATATCAAGTCTACACATGGGTACATATTAGAATAATAATGTACTGGACTGGCCCACCATGAGAACACTACATGGATTGTTACGTGAGTGTCATAAGCGATTCTCATAGTGACAATGATGTACGTGGTCCTTTGACTTGAGGTCACTACGGTTCCCTAATTGAGGAGTTATATGTTTTAATATCGTCAAACGTCACCTTAACAAGGTGATCATAAAGTCGGTTATTAGATATGTTACAAGTCATGCAGAGGGATGTGAGTGACATAGATAGGATTTGTCCCTCCCACTAACGGGAGCGATATCTTCCGGTACCTTGATGAGTGAGACTTGAAAATGCATGGTCGTGTTCAAATGAGTCGATATGAGATATTGATCTCATTTGTCTTTATAAGTCTACTCGGCAATCAAGAAACCAATGATTGAACTATACAAGGGTGACACGTTCCATGCCTTGTGTTCAATCAAGATATTAGGACAAAGGGAGTAGACTACATGGTAACATTAGTCACAGTTAGGTTATGTCGAATCACTGACATTCCTATTACTTCAGTAGCAGTGATGTATTGCAAAATACCGCTCAGTGTTTGTAATATTAAATAGGATTTAATGTTACTATCAACACAATAGGATCTTATAGGGTCACACACATAGAATGGATTGGAATGAGGTTAAATGGGGCTAGTTGGACCATTAGTAAGACTAGATGGGCCAGTCCAATTGAATAGGCCCATACTTGAGTCTTACCTAGGTCAGATATGTGTAGGGGCCTATATATACATCTCATGGTCTCTTGTGCCGCACAACTACACACGCACAACTAAGAGTCGGAAACTATTTCCGAGTAAAAGAGAGACTGAGAGAAACCTGCCCTCCTCATGGCTAGCACCGAGCCGAAGAGGGAAACCTTCACGTCCGTTCTTGTGGATACCTTAGAGACGCTACAACAACGTTCGTTGCAGCGTTCGTGATTTGCTGTCCATCACGAAATCAATTTCGTCCATAAGGTAATCATCTTAACACGGGTTATGACCATCACATGGATCCTTGGAGGGTTTCATTTTTTTTGTTTGTTTTTCCGCTGCCTTTTCTGGTTGCGAAACCCAACATAACCCATTAGGCCAATTAAAATAAAGGAATTAAAATAACAATGATAAAAGGTCCAAGTTGAAAAAAAAGTCCAAACCTTACTCTAAAACCCTAGTTCACTACTTTAAATACCTAAGTAAAAGGGGAGAGAGGAGGCAACAACAAAGAGAGACAAAAAGGAAGCTAGGGCAAACACAAGAGAAGAGGGAGACAAATGGGGTGGCTAGGGTGTAACATCCCTAAATTTCTATTTCTTGACTTAGTTAAATTATCTGAACATCTTTGTATATCTTGTTACAAAAATTGGGATAGACTGAATTAGAGTGATTATTTTGAGATTCTGGTTGTACCGGGAAACTCGATATAACCTAAGGAAGAAATAGGTCAAATCTAAACTTTTAAATTTTCTCTGGCTAAGAGAGGACCTACTAGTAAATTAATCTTTTTCAGGACCTATTGGGAATTTTTTGAAATCACAAGGGTATTTTAGTCTTTTTACTTCCTCAGTGGCAATTTAGTATTTCTTCACTTAAGTGGGGGGCAAAGTTGGCAATTCAACTTCACCCCCTTGTGATTAAGAGGACCGGTCACACATGGATGGCCATAAGTCCATCTTCCCCAAAATTCAAGACAAGTTCTCCATAGCCAAACTCTTGCCAAGCTTTCAAGGTCCAAAAGTAAGCATTTTTATTTATCTTTTGGCTTAAGTTATTTGATGGTTATTGATCACCTTGATCTCTTCTTCAAGCCTATGGTTTTAGTTTCTTGAGAAACTCATTTTCATCTTTAAGAATCAAGAACACTCATTTCTAAAGTTGGTTGTTTTGGTTAGGTGTTTTGAAGGAAGTTGAAGAGAAGGTTCTTTTGGTTGTAAATCCCATATTGAAATCAAGTTTGGAGCATTTCAAGGTGAGTGTGGGTTAATTTCAGATATTGTATGGTGTTGATAGGATGTAAGTTTAAGATGTATGATTAAGCTTGAAACTTGGGTTTTCACATGTGCTTGATGATGGTTGTATATTTGTTACTTGTTTTCAAAGATTTGGGGGTATGAAAGTGAATGATATGGTTGGTTTATTTTGGTGGATTGGGGGACATGATCCCAAAGGTGAAAGTTTGGTTTTGGTTTGTGGTTGGGCGTGGCACTATTGCTGCCCAGATTTCAGTCCACGGCCGTGGCCTCCACCACGCCCTAGCCGTGGTTGGCTCTGGAAAATATGGTTTTCGTGTGCTGACACCAGACCACGGTCGTGGTGTCCACCACGGTCTGACCATGGTTGTCTCTGTTTTCATTTCGTGAATTTATGGTCTCACCACACCTTGGCTGTGGTTCTCACCACACCCAGGCCGTGGTTCTCACCACACCCAGGCTGTGGTTGGCTCTGTTTTGCTTCTTTTAGTGCATTTGTTTATCAATTCAATACCCTATGATATGTTGTGAATAATGATGACTTAGTACAATGTTGGGAGGTGAAACTAAGTGAATGTATTTGGAAAGAATTGAACATAATGCTTGTGTGATTGTAAGTATTGGATTGTTGCAAATGTTATATTATTGTGATATTGTGATATTGTGATTTGAGCATGATATGAAAGCATTGCATTGCATAGTGAGATGGCCTAACTCGAAGGGGTTAGTGTACAAAATGCGAGTAGTTACCTAACCGGAAGGGGTTAGATGAAAGAATAAGCGTGGCATAAATAAGTGCATTGCATAGTGAGACGACCTAACCGGAAGGGGTTAGTGTACAATATATGAGAGGTTACCTAGCCGAACGGGGTTAGATGAAAAATGTGTGACATAAAACATTGCATATGCATAGCAAGAGGGCCTAACCGGAAGGGGTTAGTGCACAACAAGAGGAGTGGTTCGTCTAATCGGAAGGGGTTAGATGGAAAGAAAAGGTGTAAACATCATATGCACTCATAAACTCATTGCATATATTGGATTGAAATTACTTGGTATATTGAATCATGTTATATTCTTGCAATTCTATTTACATGCATACGTTATATACAAGTTACATCACATTCACTGAGAAGTTGTTCTCACCCCCTCTTTCTCAGATTCGCAGGAAAACCCCAGACCCTCTACGGGTTAAGTACGGAGGATTCTGTTGTTTATTGCTGACAGCAATAAAATGTATTATGATACTTTTATTTTTGTGGAGTTGAACTCCGTTATGTATTTATAACCTTTTGTGTAATGTATAGTACTCTGATATAGATGTGACAGGAAAATTGATGAACTACTGTTGATGTTCTCAGTCCTGTTAATATTTAAGTGTGCTCAGTCAGGATAGTGTTTGATATACACTTGTATAATTTACGTGCTCTGATATTATTTTGAATGAGATCGGAGATCTCCTGTATACACATATATATATGATGGATGGTTTGATATGATTGTGTTGGAAGCCGCTGTTTAATTTTATGTCGTTTGAGAACATACGAGAAATAAAGAAAGTGTTGCCAAATTTTCAATATAAAGAAAAAAAAATTCCATGTAAGACTTATGAGTTGGTAAATGGTGTAGTAAATAATAGGTCTTACATAGGGTAGAAAGCAGAGAGAGAAATAAAAAAAAGGAGAACACATAAAAAAGAAGAGGAAGAGGCTAGCAAAAGAGGCTTGTTTTCCTTATTTGATGTTCTTAATAAAAGGTAAAATCCTTCGATATTTTGATACTTCTTTCCATATGTCTATTGATCTGTGTATGATTTGAATGCTAGAAACCCTTGTGTGTTTGACAAGAGGTTATCGAGACCACAAATAAATAAAATTACGGTTCACAAACTAATTTGTAATATAGGGCATGAACCGAATCGTCTCTCAAGGATACAAAAACAATGATTCAATTAGATCAAGATAATTAGAAAGGGGCTTTTGTTGTTGATTAACAAGATTGACAAAAGTACAAGACTTAAAGTTGTAAACAAATCTAAAGAAGCAACCAATCCAAGGAAATTTACCGATCTTGAGTTTAATGTCATTGATCACAAGGAATTTACTTAATTGCAAACCATGTTCTTGGCCTTAGATCACATCAAGACGGCTCAACATGATCCAAGAATCTTCTACTAGATAAGCATCTGGGATTTAATTAACCAAGGTTAGATAAAGTAAGCACCATCCAAACATAGCTTAACTTAAGATCCAAAATTTAACCAAGCTAAACAATCCATCAAAAAACTTTAATAAATTATTTATTCTTTGTCATCCTCTTTGAATACATGATAATAAAGCTATTATCATATAAACATTTAAATCAAATTAAGCAATTCAATCTAGATCAAAATCAAAAGAGGATGAAAAGAAACTTGAATAACAATTAAGCAATAGAAACAAGAGAAACAAGATCTCCAAATTAAACATCAAGATGGTTAATCCCTTGGATTGATTATAAGAGCCTAGCCTTCCATGGATGGGAAGGAAGAACATAGAAATTAAAGAGCAAAAACGAAATTCTAAAGAGAATGGAGAAGAAGAGAAAGAAAACTCTCACAAATACTCAAACTTTCTTCAAACAAATACTCAAACTTACTTCAAATTGAATTATTATAATACAAAGAGATTGGCTCTATTTATACTTATCCTAGAAACCAATTTGTAATTGAAAATACTATGAATGCAAGCTGTAAAAATATGAAAATTGTCAAATATGGTAGCTTGATGCATGGTTGGTGGGTTGGTGCATGGTTGGTGGGTTGGTGTATGGTTGGTGGCTTCTAGTCAGCAACTCTACTCCGACTTCCATGCCTATTGAGGCTTGCTGCTGCTGCATAGGCTGCTGGTATAGACTGATTGGTTCAACATAAGGTTCGAACCAGGGATGATCTCCCTAGTCATGGTTATATGTGGAAGAACAAGGATCATATGTTGGCTGTCGGTGTTGTGCTTCACCAGGAAATATACCTACTGCAGAAACAGAATAGTCTTGAAACACAAAACCATCATCTTGCAATGTGGGACATGCATATGTGGGATGAAAAGAACTACAATATATGTTAGCCAAGGGCAACCATCACACAAGAGGGGGGGTGAATTGAGTGATGACAAATTTTAATACAAACTTAAGTAATTGTGCAATTTGATGCACTCAATCAATATATGCAGCGAAATAAATACATTAAACACAAATCATGCTTGGAGACAATTAAGAACATTAACCTCACATTCAAAACATTATGCTAATCACATTAAAGTTATATAACAATATTAATCATAATGTGATTAACCAAGAACAATCAATATCATTGATACAAATATTCTAAATAGCTCAAATGTAAATTGCTAGAATGTAAAGAGATTAAGGGATAAGAGAATGCAAAAAATATTTTACTGGTTCAATCACTTCTTGTGATCTACATCCAGCCCCAAGATCATCCACTTGAGGTTTCCACTATTCTTCAAGCTTGTAACTTAGGTGGTTGAGAAACCTTTAAAAAAAAAAAGCACTCCTCACACTTTGGGATCCTCCACCCTTATGCTTGAGCCTCTTTCTTTTCTCTTCAAGGGAAGTCTACCCTTAAACTCTCTTGAGGGATTATCCACCCTCTTACAAGTATATATGATTGATAGAAAATGATAAACTCTTTCAAAGAGTAGATAATACAACTTGAAGAACTAATGGATAGAGGGATTATGAAAATGAAGAGCTCAAATGTTGATTTTGATAGAAAATGATCAAATCCTCATAATGATTTGCAAATGGGTGTTCATCAACTTGTTAATGCTTCAATCTTAGCATATATTAATAGCCCAAGTGATAAAATAGCCGTTGGTGGTGTTTAGGAATGATTAATTTCGAAATTCTAGCCGTTTATAGCCATGTTACAGGCATTGGCACGTTGTAGTCGACTACAGATAACTTGTAATCGACTACGATTCTTCTCTGGAATGTAGGTTTTGAATTTTAACACTATGTAGTCGACTACACAATCTTGTAGTCGATTACAATCCATTCATGGAATGTAGTTTTCGAGTTTTAACACTTTGTAGTCGACTACAGATACCTTGTAGTCGACTACCATTCATCTCTGGAAAATATATTTGATTTCTGACACTTTGTAGTCGACTACACAACCTTGTATTCGACTACAATCCATTTTTGGTGGTCTTGTAGTCGACTACAAGTCTTGTGTAGTCGACTACAATTCCACTCTGAAAGTAGTCGTTTGAAATGATCATAACTTCTTCGTTTCTTAACCAATTTAAGCAAATGACCATGCGTTGGAAAGCTCTTTGAGTGTACTTTCATATGAAACAAGTTTCAGATCAAAACTCAAAGTATTTTAAAAGTTATGATAAAAATAGTGACCATATGTCAGTTTTTCAAGATTCAGATTTGGCTATTTTTCATAGTTTTGAAATACCACCAAGACTAACTTCTCAAAACTTGTTTGTTGGGCATTTTACCATGTTAAAAACATTTGTCAAGATTGAATAAAGATATTTGAGCTCTCTTCATGTAAAAACCTCTATCCTTACAAAGGAGAATTGCCTATAAGATAATATATACCCAAATGAGTCCTTAGGCTTCTTGATGCAATCCAAGCTTCCAAGAATTCTTCTCTTCAAATCTTCTAAAAGCTTGGTTCATCTCTTCATTCTCCTTCTTCTTGAGTTGAGCATAAATAGGATCTTTCACTTTCTTATTCCAATGCTCACTCTTGATACTTGGAATATCCTACAAAGCATAACTCACTTGAAAACCATGGTTAGTCCAAATCCATAACTCAATAACTAAATATGCATGATTCACATGTATATAACTTTATAAAGTTCTTCATGCATATATGATTCACATATAGACACATATCCAATAATTAATTATATCACTTATCAAGTACATTGGATATATCCTATCAATGATGCTACACAAAACTTAATGCATGATTCTTATAATAGGAACAACAAGATAATATATAACCATGCATTATCCAATATAGCTCATCAAGCACATATGTAGCATATTTGTAATCCTTTTTGTAATGTATTTGTCATCATCAAAACATAATACAATAAACCATTGGGGCAAACATATTTTCACAATATATACTACAAAATCTTGCAAGTTCTTGCACATATAACTGATGTTGATCCACTGCCAGCTACCTCACCAAATAAGCAAGCTCATCAAGTCTATGCTCCATCAGATTAGTGACCAAACACAAAAACACAAACAAATGTAAATAATTACAGAAAACATATTTGGAGATTTTTTTTTAAAAAAAATACAAAACTACCACAGGGTGAAATCTACACAAAAATGATATCCAACAGAATAACAAAAAATATTAAAAAAATTAGAAAAGTGGTCTAAACGATGAAATTTGGCTAAAATAGGGGTGACTTCACTATAAATAATGAGCCTTTCTCAAAATAACGTTTTCCATTAGCCTACCAAAACTCAGCTTGATCAGAGATACTTTCCGAACCAAAATCTTGACAGGATACCGTTTACCTAATTTCAGCCGAATTCCACTTGAAAAAGCTTAAAAAACAAAACAAACAAAATTGTTCGAGTTAGATGGGGTCTTGAAATGATCAAATAGTTTCCTTGGATCCCCGGCAACGACGCCAAATTTGACAAGAGGTTGTCGAGAACCGTCAAATAAATAAAATTACCGGTTCACAAACTAATTTGTAGTATAGAGCATGAACCGAATCATCTCTCAAGGATCCAAAAATAAAGATTCAATTAGATCAAGATAATTAGAAAGGGGGGTTTTGTTGTTGATTAACAAGATTGAAAAAAGTACAAGACTTAAAGTTGTAAACAAATCTAAAGAAGCAACCAATCCAAGGAAATTTACCGATCTTGAGTTTAATCTATCATTTGATCACAAGGAATTTTCTTAATTGCTAACCATGTTCTTGGCCTTAGATCACATTAAGACGCCTCAACATGATCCAAGAATCCTCTACTAGATAAGCATCTAGGATTTAATTAACCAAGGTTAGATAAAGTAAGCACCATCTAAACATAGATTAACTTAAGATCCATAATTTAACCAAGCTAAACAATCCATCAAAAAGCTTTAATAAATTGTTTATTCTTTGTCATCCTCTTTGAATACATGATAATAAAGCTATTATCATATAAACATCTAAATCAAATTAAGCAATTCAATCTAGATCAAAATCGAAAGAGGATGAAAAGAAACTAGAATAATAATTAAGCACTATAAACAAACGAAACAAGATCTCGAAATTAAACATCAAGATGGTTAATCCCTTGGATTGATTATAAGAGCCTAGCCTTCCATGGATGGGAAGGAAAAACTCAGAAATAAAAGAACAAAAATGAAATTGTAAAGAGAATGGAGAAGAAGTGATAGAAAATTTTCACAAATACTCAAACTTTCTTCAAACAAATACTCAAACTTACTTCAAATTGAATGATTATAATACAAAGAGATTGGTTCTATTTATACTAATTCTAGAAGCCAATTTGTAATTGAAAATAATATGAATGCAAGCTGTAAAAATATGAAAATTGTCAAATATGGTAGCTTGATGCATGGTTGGTGGGCTGGTGCATGATTGGTGGGTTAGTGGCTTCTAGTCAGTAACTCTACTTTGACTTCCAACCTGATTTTCATGCCCTAAACGATGTATTTTGGCTTGGAGGTCTTCATGACAATTGTAGACAATTGTCTCCTTGAACTTTTGGCGTTAGTTTTATGCCATTTGGACTTTTACATCTCTAGATATTCTAAAAGCACTGTGCCTACCTCAAGTCAGGTTGGCAGAACATGTTTCCAAATTCAAACCAACTTGTAGCTTCATAATCATGCCTAAAAGGGCATCTATTGACTAAATAGTCTTCAGTGAAGTTGGAGATATGGGTTTTATCTTTCCAATGATCGGGTTTCAGCTCAAAAGGAGGCCTATAGCCCACGATATGGTCCAATATGTGCACACTGCTCAAATTCCAGTGATAGCAAACCCACTCTGAATTACAGGGCTATTTTGGACCCTTAGAAGTCTAATCCAGCTCTTGAGTTCACATGAAACTTGTAGAGCCTTGTCTTAGCTCTTGAGTCCCAACTTATGGCCTAACCAAGGAGGAAATGTCAAAATGCATCAAAATCCAAGAATTATTCACAATTTGCATTAAAGCCCAATGAGGCCCAACAACATTAAACTTAGCTAAAATACTAATATTGGGCACAATAAACATCTAATAAAGCCTAGTACAAAGCTAACATAAGTGTCTCAAATTGATTGATCAGTGTTCTTGTTTAGATTTATTTGTTGAATTCTAAGAACCACACCACTGACACCATTGTGCTTGCAATCTAACACCCATCAAGTACAACACACAAGCCCTGCCACGAAGATCCCCACATGAATCCATGTATAGCAGCTCACGTTAACCACCCAACATATCCTGCACTTGTTTTTTGACTTTTATTTGATCATTTCACAATAAATGGGTTTTCAAATTGATATATCAATTTATGCCATTTGTGGTGAGAGTGAACAAGATTGCATGAGACTTTTTGTAGCACATCAATGAAAAAGTAGTTAAACAGGGAATATAAATGCTGGGAATAAATAAGACAAAAGAAATCATGATAAACAAATAAAAATGAAAAAAATACTATGCTTAATTAATTCTATTGGTGCTTTTTCTTGCCTGATAAATTTTTTAGTAGTTTGGAATTTTATTTTATTTTTTCTCTTTATTTTTCCAAACTTTTTATTTAACATCCCTCATTATTTCTTGAGCTCTTTGTTTAATGGTTACCTTGCTTATGGCATGAGCTATCTTCCGTCACGTTATATCTATAATAGGTGAGTTACTTGTTTGAAAAATCAATTGCATTTACACTGCATGAAATCTTTAAGAAATAGTTTCTCTGAGTTGTCTATTACCACCTTTTGTCATTATTGGTTTTGGGTCCAATACTTAAAATATAAGTTTAAGAATAATCATTTCATAATAACTTAGGTCCAATGGGTTTGATTAGAAAAATAATAATTTAAGTTTGAATAAAAAGGAAAAATTAAATGAAATAATTAAAATAGTTCAATAACAATTACGTTTAGTGGTCTTGAGGAGTTAAGTACTCACTTGACCCAGTTTGAGGTTGTTCTGTGGCCCAGTGCCATGACTAATCCTATTTAGGACTAAAATTAAAAAAAATTAATTTAATTCAGTCGACGAGCTTAAGGAGTTAAGTACTCACATGTCCTAGTTTGGGGTTACTTTATGGCCCAGTGTCATGACCAATCATGTTTAAGACTTAAAATAAAATTTAAAAATAAAATAAATTTAATTCACTTACGTTGTGTTTGGATGATGAATTTTAAAATTCTAGGGAATTTGAAATGCAAAGGAATTTAATTGCTTCAATTGAATTTCCTTCATTTGTAAAATTTTTTGTTTGTATAATTAAAGCAATTAAATTTCATTCATTTATAAAATTCCCTGTTTGGATAATTAAATTTGGTAAAATTATTTTTATTATAAAAATAGAATAAAAATTATAATTGCATAAAAATAAAAGCCCTATATATATGTGTGTGTGTGTGTGTGTGTGTACAACAACCCTTCTGGAAAGAAAAATTCTTAGCCGGTCTTCCTAAGTCCTTAGGTGACAAGGTTAGGGATAAAATCCGAGGTCAAATTCCTTATGTGCAGTTAAGTTATGGACAATTAATTGCTTATATTCAAAAGGTAGCTGATCAATCAATTTGAGACACTTATGTTAGCTTTGTATTAGGCATTATTAGATGTTTATTGTGCCCAATATTAGTACTTTAGATGAGTTTAATGTTGTTGGGCTTCATTGGGCTTTAATGCAAATATTGAATAATTTTCGGATTTTGATGCATTTTGACCTTTCTTCCTTGGTTAGGTCATAACTTGGGACTCGGTGATCCAATTGAGGTGATCTTGGTGTCTTTGGAAAGCTAAGACAATGCTCTACAAGTTTCATGAAGAACTCAAGAGCTGGATCGAAATGCTAAGGGTCCAAAATATCCCTGCAATGCAGAGTGGGTTTGCTGTCACGGAACCATCACAGGCAGTATGCACATATTGGACTATATAGTGGGTTATAGGCCTCCTCTTGGGCTGAAACTTGGTCACATGAAAGATAAGACCCATATATCCAACTTCAATGAAGACCATTTTGTCAATAGATGTCGTTTTAGGCATGCTTCAGAAGCTACAAGTTGGTCTGAAGTTGGAAACACGTTCTTCCAACCTAACTTGAGGTAGGTGAAGTGTTTTTGGCATTTCTGGAGTTCTAAAAGTCCAAATGACATGATTCAAATTGGAGATTTTCAAGGAGACAACTGGCTACAACTTTGATGAAGACATCCAAGCCAAAATACACCGTCTAGGTGATGAATTTGAAGCCAGAAGTCGGATAAGAGTTGTTGACTAAAAGCCACCAACCATACACCAACCCACCAACCATGCATCAAGCTTCCATTTTTGACAAATTTCAGATTCTTATAGCTTGTATTCAGATTATGTACATGTACAAATTGGCTTCTAGGATTAGTATAAATAGACCCAACCTCTTTGTATTAGAGGCATTCAATTTGGAAGTAAGTTTCAAGAAAGTTTAAGTATTTGTGAGGGTTTTCTTTCTCTTCTTCTCCATTCTCTTTGCAATTTCGTTTTTGTTCTTTAAATTCTGAGTTCTTCCTTCCCATCCATGGAAGGCTAGGCTCTCATAATCAATCCAAGGGATTGGCCATCTTGTTGTTTAATTTGGAGATCTTATTTTGCTTGTTCATATTGCTTAATTGTTATTCAAGTTTCTCTTCTTCCTCTTTTGATTTTTATCTAGATTAAATTGCTTAATTTGATTTAGATGTTGATGTGGTAATAGCTTTATTATCATGTATTCAAAGAGGATCATAAAGATTAAACAATATATTAAAGCTTTTTGATAGATTGTTTAGCTTGGTTAAATTCTAGATCTTAAGTTAATCTATGTTGGATGGTGCTTACTTTATCTAACCTTGGTTAATCAAATCCTAGATGCTTATCTAGTAAAGAATTCTTGGATCATGTTAGGGCTTCTTGATGTGATCTAAGGCCAAGAACATGGTTAGCAATTAAGTGAATTCCTTGTGATCAATGATGAGTTAAACTCAAGATCGGTAAATTTCCTTGGATTGGTTGTTTCTTTAGATTTATTTACAACTTTGAATCTCCTACTTTTATTAATCTTGTTAATCAACAACAAAACCCCCCCTTTTCTAATTATCTTGATCTAATTAAATCTTTGTTTTTGGATCCTTGAGAGACGATTCGGTTCATTCTCTATACTACAAATTAGTTTGTGAACCGGTTATTTTATTTGATAGGTCTCGACAACCTCTTGTCAAATTTGGCGCGCCCAAAACTCACAAAGAAAATTGACATCACTCATGAAAGAAAATAACCAAGTGTAAGTAAAGAGGTTCTTAACTACAATAAACTCCAATTTTGGACCGTTAGATCTGGCTGAATTTTTTATATGTTCTTCATGACTGCATGTGCTACAACTTTCATGAAGAGAAGATTTCCAAATTATGACAGGAGCAATGACGAAATTGGTAATCTTCGGAACTGAAATTTCAACCCATGTGCAAAGAGATTTGACAAAATTGTAATTGAATAGTTCTAGCCTTTGCCTATAAAAGGAAGGCATTTGCCACACTTAAGGGCATCCCATTTCTGAATTCTCTCATTGTAGTTTGAGTTAGGGGTGAAACTTTGATAAATTGTGAGATTTATACTTTGATTTCAAGGTTAGATCTTCCAATTTGTTTAAAGTAAATCCCAAAGCTCTTGTAGTTTATATAATATAATCTTCATCCTATTCAAGTTTCTTCATCTTGATATCTAGTTAAGGTTCTTCCTAGAGTTAGGGGTGAAGCTTTTATAAATTGTGAGATTTATACTTTGATTTCAAGGTTAGATCTTCCAATTTGTTTAAAGTAAATCCCAAAACTCTAGCCCGTTGTGTTCTTGTCAATACCAAACAACCACTTTCATTTCTATCATGCTTTTCACTTATTCTTTTGTTTCCTTTAATATAATGAGTAGCTAAATTTCTATACTAGGATTGCAATTTGAACTCACACGTAATTTGATTCGTTTATCATATCCAAGAATAGGTTGATTATCTTGAATTGTTTATCTTACTTGTTCTTAATGCTTTTAATTAATTGGCCATTAATTAAATTGAATTGATAAACCTTAAGCAACTTGACAAAGGGATTTTGGTTTTAGATCTAGGTAAGATAACATATAATCTTTGTGCGAAAGCCTTGAGTTCATATAGGATAGACATATACCTATATGACATATGTAACCATTAATGAAATCGGAACTTAATGAATTCTTAATTATTTGATAGACATAAACATATAGTTTATCATTAATTAAGGATATTTCTATTTGACCATCGAAAGAGGCTTATAGATAAGTTAAGGATTTCTAGTTAACAATTCAGATAATTAATTGATCTTAGATAGAAGTAAAAGAATCAAGTAAAGTGTGAGGGATAATTGCAATCCTAGGCTTGGTTAATTTGATCATTAAATTCTTTTTCTTCTATACTTTAATTTTTAATCTTTCATAACACTTCCTCTTATTAAGTTGTTTAAATAAGATTGAGTTTTGTAAACTTTTAATAGATAGTTAAATTTAGAATTAATCCTTGTGGGTTCGACACTTTCTTACTATTATATTACTTGATTTGCGATAACGTATACTTGCGTTCTAATTTACCACATCAAGTTTTTGGCGCCGTTGCCGGGGATTAATCCTTTATTTTACTACTATTAATGCTAGCATACTTGATCTTAATTTAAACTTGTTCTTTTATTTCTTTTTAATTTTTCGAACTGTTTTATGTGCAGTGCTCAAGACAAGGAGTTGATTCCTCTTAATCCTAAGCAAGCAACATATGCAGATATCTGATTCTGTAGAACATGAGATCATTGATGTGAAGAAGCCAATTGATGATTTGTGTGCTGAATTTGATAATTTTACTAATTTTGATGATTCTGTTTGTTGTAATGGTGATATATTGTGTAATATATATGCTGAGATTGCTACCTTTTTGAGACATGATGAATCTTTTTTAGCAGATTATGCAGCAATTCAATCTACAGAAGTAGTGAAGCCACCAAAATTGGAGTTTATTGTAGTTAAGAACCTCTTTACTGATGAGGATGAGAGGTTGGATATTTGATAGCTGATCATAATTGACATCACTCATGAAAGAAAATAACCAAGTGTAAGTATCAAACTTGGAAAAGCCCAAAACTCACAAAGGTATGGAACATTCACTCAATTCAACCATGCCTTCTTCCTAATATCCACAATCATATACACATGTATATCATGAAAATGATTCAACTATAAACTGTTTTGCATACTTTTATCATCAATTAAGCTCAGATTCAGCACATGCTTGTATCAAAATCAATTGAAAAGATCAAAATTGTGTGTGTGTGTGTGTTTTTTTTTTTTAATATATATACAAGAACAAAGATGATTTAAGACCTATTATGAAATGCAAGTTAAGATGCGTCTCAAGAGCAAAACTACTCCTTACTCTGCCATCATACATCTAAAAAGTTAGTAACAATAAAGATTAGTTTTTTTTTTTTTAACTAAACTATGTACATGGTAATGTCAACTATCCCTCCCCCCAACTAATTAAAGACATTGTCCCCAATGTCAAAATAAAGATAGGTAGAGTGTAGAAGGTCTTACTTAAACTGCAAATCGGGCTGAAATAAGAAAAATTACAAAGACTAAAACCATAAGAGAAAACAAAAATTCACAAAGACAAAGTCAAATCAAGTTTTTGCTTTTTCTGCCGTCGCCTTGTTCCCAATTCGGTGGAGCCATTCTTGGATCACGTTGTGGTACAAATGCATTGAGTTGATCGAGCAATTGTTCAGAGTTGCGCATGATTACAAGACTTTGACGTGTCGCTTGTGAGATGAACCTTTTTCTACAAAGATGATCAAGAAAACAAAACAAAGCGTCATAAAAACCATTAACATTTAATATACCTATGGGTTTTTGGTGAAAGTTCTGCTGTGACCAGGATGTAATTTGAAAGAGTTCTTCCAAAGTTTCAAAACCACCAGGTAGGGCAATAAAGGCATCAGCATTGGCGATCATAATGTTCATGCGTTGGTGCATGCAAAATACCATTACTTCATCCCCTAATGTTTTTCCAATGGGCTTGCTGGTAGATAAAGGACTGGGAATGACACCAAGGACTTTGCCACCGCCTAAATGTGCAGCAGTCGCTACACAACCCATTAACCCAAGACTACCTCCTCCATAAACTAAATGGATTTCTCTCTCAGCTAGCACTCGACCAAGATGGTGTGCAATATTTACAAACTCTTTATCTTTCCCAGGATTAGATCCACAAAAGACACAAACACTCTTGATCCGACGAACTGAAGTGACTTCCATTTTTTTCTCTTTGTTTTTTTTTTTTTGTACTCTCACCTTATCAATGATCTGAAGAGAGCAAAGTGCATTATTTAAAGGCATCAAAACTCAAAGGTAATAATTACACCTATAAAGGAGGGGTAGATCTGCGTGTCAGATAAGTTTGAAAAATAAGCACAGAAATGATAATAGCTATATGACAAAGATAAAAGGCTAATCTATATGTGTCAGAAGAAGTTTGAAAATATGCAACACATATTTCAAAAAATACGGCTAATTTTTTTTCTTTTTTTTTTGAATTTTTTTTAATAAACAAGAAGAAAAAAGGAAAAATAAAAAATAAAAAAAATACTTACAGGAGGTGTGATTGTGGCTCACATTTTCCTCTGGTTTTACGTCCAGTAACGGCTTGAATGCTCTCTATGGGCCGATGGTCGGCTTCCCATCCAATTTTCTTAAAAATTGGCAAACAGGGTCTTTTTGAGTCAGATTCCCGAGACTATAACGCTTATGTTCATCTTGGAATATTGGCCATAAATCGAGAAGTACTCTCTGCACATCTCCACTAGGATGCGTCTCAAGAGTCAATAGAATGTTATCTAAAGACTCCTTACTCATGCCATCCTTTATGAAGTTAATTTTATCATCTCGGTTTATAGACGTCATTCCAATTGATTTGCATTTTGTGTTACAGGTCCATCTTGCACATTTATAGCAGACCCGTAACCTTTTTGCTCTTCTCTTCTTTGCATATGAACTTTTTCCTAGCCCTGGCATATATGAAACAAGAGCGTCAGAAAATTCACCTCTGAGTCGGACCTTTGCTTCGATCAACCAGCGTATATCCGCAGGGATGCCTTTGTGCATAAGCATCCTTAATCTCTCAAACCTTGCACAATAAATGTTAGTTAAAGCATTTTGAGGGAGAGAAGGGAATTGCTTATGAGATGAAAAAGCTGATTATCCATTTCGAAAGAAAGAAGAAAGAGAGAAAAAAAAATTGAGTAAAATTATGTACAGATTTCAGTGTTTGTGGGTAACTGAAGGGACCGAAAAAGATTTTCACGGAGTACCGTTATCCGCCATTTAACCGGTGAAAAATCATCTATCAAAGAAAAACAAACAAAATAAAGACAGAAAAATCAAACTTTGATAGATTTTCTCACTTGGCACCGTTTTTTCTGTCTCGATTCACAGGACAACAAATAAGTCAAAGTTAGAAAGAGGAAAGAGTTAGAAAACTTGGGATGCCGCCCAAGAAGCGCTACTTTTAATGTCCTTAGCCAGCGTGATTGAAGATTTTGCATGAGCGATGGGTCCTCCCCAATAATGATTCAATCTCTGGCAATTGACATTAATCGTGGCTTTTTCTTTTCTATTTTTTTTTCTTCTTTTTTTTTCTTTTGTCTTTTTTTTTTTTTTCAACACAGTAGTGATCAATCATGGTAGAAGGTATCCTGCAGTTGAACTTCCTCTACGAGGTTCTCTTGAGCTCCTTCATAAAAATTTTTGAGGCGGTGACCATTAACTTTGAACACTTTGTTGGTGGCTTCACTCTTAATTTCCACTGCACCATGAGGAAAAATGTTAGTGACAACAAACGGACCGTCCCACCTAGACCTTAATTTACCAGGCATCAACTTAAGGCGAGAATTAAACAAGAGAACTTTTTGCCCAACTGAAAACTCCTTCCGAAGAATAAACTTATCATGGAAGGCTTTGGTCTTTTCTTTGTAGAGTCGGGAGCTCTCATAGGCATCTAGACGGATCTGTTCCAATTCCTGTAACTGCAACTTCCGCTCTATGCCAGCTCCGGCCAAATTCATGTTGCATTGCTTCACAGCCCAATATGCTTTGTGCTCAATTTCTACTGGCAAGTGGCATGCCTTACCATAGACTATCCGATATGGAGACATCCCGATTGGAGTTTTGTAAGCGGTCCGGTAAGCCCAAAGAGCATCCTCAAGCCTCATGCTCCAATCCTTCCGATTAGGTTGAACTGTTTTTTCAAGTATGCGCTTGATCTCTCTATTGGAGACCTCGGCTTGACCATTAGTCTGGGGATGGTAAGGTGTAGAAACTTTATGCAACACGCCATATTTCCTCATCAATCCCTCCATGCTCCGATTACAGAAATGGGTGCCTTGATCACTGATGATAGCTCTCGGGATTCCAAACTGCAGAAAATGCGTGATCGACAAAATCCACAACAACTTTGGAATCATCGGTCAGAGTGGCTTTAGCCTCCACCCATTTTGATACATAATCAACGGCTAGCAAAATGTAAACATAACCAAAGGAAACGAGGAAAGGTCCCATGAAATCAATACCCCATACGTCAAAGATTTCACAATACGAGAGAGGTTGCCGGGGCATCTCATTCTGCGAGAAATGTTCCTGCTCTCGACATCGTTCACAAGACTTACGGAACAAATATGCATCGTGAAACAAGGTAGGCCAATATAAACCGTAGTCTAAAACTTTCCTAGGCGTGCGTTGAGGCCCAAAATGTCCACCACATGCAAATGCATGACAAAAGCTAAGAATGTAATGAAACTCTTGATTAGGCACACATCGCCTAATAATTTGGTCACTACAAAATCGCCACAGATATGGATCATCCCACACATAATATTTTGATTCACTCTTAAGTTTATAAATTTGTGCACGAGTGAAATGTGAGGAAAAAGCGTAGCAACCAAGAAATTCACCATATCGACAAACCAAGGGAAGGTGTTCTTACCTTGCGGTACCGCATAAGTCGCTCATCACGGGAAGAAGTCCGTACGAGGAAGGGATGCGAAGCCCTTTCAATGCGGCTCAAATGATCTGCCACTAGGTTCTCTGCTCCACTCTTGTCACGGATCTCTATGTGAAACTCTTGGAGCGGAGCATCCATCTTATTAGTCGGGGCTTTGCATCGGCTTCTTCAAAAGGAACTGTGAGTGCATGATCACATTAAACACAACAACCTTAGAACCAAGCAAATATGATCTAAACTTATCCAAAGCAAAAACAATGGCTAAAAGTTCTTTTTCGGTTGTGGTATAGTTGGCACAGCGACATCTAGAGTTACGGAAGCATAGTATATCACATGAGAAGCTTTCCCCACTCTCGTGCCAAGGCTTGCTCCTCTTGCATAGTTAGAAGCATCACACATTAACTCAAATGGCAATGTCGGTCAGTGGTCGGATGATAGGGGTACTAGTCAAGGCACAGCTTCAAGTGGTTGAAAGGCGCCTTGCACTTGTCATCAAAAATTGAACTCCACATCTTTCTGCGATGAATCGAAAGTGGAAGAGCAATCTTGTCAAGTCGGCAATGAAGCGCTGTAGAAACCTGCATGACCAAGAAAAGAACGCACTTCCCGCACGCATGTGGGGTAAGATAGACAAGTAATTACATCAATCTTGGCAGATCTACCTCAATGCCCTTCTTGGATACTACATGGCCTAAAACTATACCTGTTCTACCATAAAATGGCATTTCTCAAAATTTAGTACAAGGTTGTCTGTGTATCTGCAAGATTTGATAGGTCGGGTTAAACATGAATCAAAAGAAGAACCATAGATAAGGAAGGTCATCCATAAACTTACGCATTCCTCTAAGAAATCAAAATATGCAATCGCCGATACAAACAGCAGGTGTCGGTGGCATCCGCAGCAAAGGTGCCGGACAGTAAATGTGGTCTTCTTCTCGATCCTCCGGCAATGTGGATTTGGAAGTATTCAGCAGCCATCTAAAAGCAAGAATGGATTACAACCGTTTCAAGACCGACACGAATAGCGGGTAATGATCTTCAGCGGCTTGAGACGTCAGAGTCAATGCAGCATTTCCAGCTTCTGCACGTTGGAATGAGCTCATTCTTCCGTTGGCCATTAACAGCCACCCGATTTCTTTGAATTAGCACGCTCACTTCCACTCGCCGAGATGGGATAGATAATGCCACCAGCTAGCTTGGTCACTTCTTTTTCACACATCTAGAACGTAGGATTCAGCCGTCCTCACCACGTTTAGCCTCGTACATCTCGCAGATGCACGGAGGTTAATACCAGAATCCGCAGCATCCACCAATTGCCTTTGTGTTGCTTCAAGACTTGTTTTGCTCAGTTGAAGTCGAGGCAGTCACGAGCTTCATCCTTCCAAGAATATTACAAATGCCGCAGCTTGTTCACGGAGGGCGCCGGATCGACAGATTAATTTGGGAATCAATAAATCGCTAATTTCAAGAAGCTGCACTGCACTAGTCGCGCATAATCTCGCAAACATAACATCATCATATCTATGGAATCAAAGAATCATTTACTTAGCGCCATGATAATGACAACATCATTAATAACAAAGATCATCGTTATTAATAATAATCATCATGCCGTTAATCAACAAGATACGACAAGTATGCAGAAATTCAAGACAGTCGCACACTGCATTGGGTTTACACCGTAGCTCGAAGGTGCGTAACAGTATCACAGCTATGCGCTATCAGCTGTATCTCATACTACCAGAAATCTCGCTAACATATCAAAGATGCATATCATCAACCACGACATCGTCAAAATGACAATGATCTCTTTCTAAAGGGCATGGCATCAAAATGTTAAATCACGATATCATCACCAAATTCCATGGAAAGGTACAAGATGCACATCAATCTTATTTAGCAGCTGTGTCGGCCTACCTAAAGATATCAAGGGCTGGAGATTCATCTTCCATATTCAACACATAAATCACCGGAATATTAAAATTATACCAACGCCTCTGTCACACAGTAGGTCGCTTGTTAATCGAACAGATATCGTCGGCTTTAGCTCTCCCATGCAAGGCGAGTAAATCGACTTTGGCACAGATTGATGGAGGCCTCAGTTCTAAAGGCAGTGCGAGTGAATCGTTGGTGCCCTATGGCGCAAGGGATGCAGTAGCGTTCGATCCTGCATTTGGGAGTCAGTTGGGTCAATCGCTGCAGACATTTCTTCCCCATTACTTCAGCTCCTTCTTTCCGCGCACATCTCTTTCAAGAACTTGGCATACTGGGGATTTGTTTTATTGCTTCCAAGAGGAGATTCACCACCTTCTCGAAGTCTCATACTTCTTATTCAGTCGCTTTCAAAGTATGCCTCGGCCAGATTTCGCTAGAAAAAGGAAGAGGAATGCCGCAAGTCGACTTGCGTGGATGTCTCATCTTTCTCGCATCGGTTCTTCTGTTAATCGCTTGATATGGTTTTCTTCATTGTCGCTGTAGATCAGTTTGTCGCCGACCGCTTACATAACATACCGAATAGTCGCAGAAGTTGTCCGCGAGAATCTTGTTTTCGCTGCCAGCGTAATCAGTGATTCGCCGCATCGTCCATTGATTTGCTTATCACGCGCAGTTTATAACATTACCTCTAGGGTTTGAGCGCTTTGAGAGGGTGGTTTCGTCGTAACCTCGCGACTTTTAATTCATGAATTGATGCAAGCCGACCAATTCTGAGTCCCGCTCGGTGGTTCAGCCGTTGAAACCGATATTGCGGCCAATCGCTTCACCAGTCCTTCACGAGGGCTCAGATTTTGGCTACAGCATGTCGTGCCGAATGGTGGTCTCATTTCGTCAGATGGTCGGAATCTATTTGTTCAGCCGCCGCCGAATGGTGGTTCATATCGGGTGGCCGCCGATTTGATGCATCTCATATTCGCATTGGGATCTTCCAGCCAGGGCAGAGTGTTGGGAGAATGGATCATATTTCTCGTTGTTAGCCGACATTGTACTTCCCAGCATACCACGCACGTTGCAGATTGTCTTGAAACTGTCATCTTCGTAAGCACGACGCAGGATGAGAGGAACTAACATGCTACAAATCCTGCAGGGGTTTGCACATTGCTCGCGTTGCGGTTGCCATTTGTTCAACCAAGAAGTGAGCTCATCCAACGTTCCACTCTTTCAGATCGAAGATGCGAAGAGGTATTAACTTCATTGACTGCCGTGCCACTACATTAAATCACCCGTAATTTGTCGCCATGTCTGCAATTGTTTAGCAAATTGTACCGGAGTTTTATCTGACATAATGCCACCACTTCGCAAAGATCAATCATAATTCTTCCATTGGCATCAATCTTCATAGAAGTATGATCAAATAGCTGATCACTAATTTGAGCAGCTGGAAAGGCAATTCTCTGAATTTCCCACAGGAGAGTTTCACCATCGATTGCCTTATGCCACAAAATATCTTCCTTATTGCAATAGCTTCGATGCAGTAGAATCTTCCGTAAAATAATCTTTCATGTCATTCCAAGAAGTGATGGCGTTGCCAGTAATACAAACCAATCTTAATCATCCAGTTATAAAGGAAAGTGTCTTTCGATGTGATCTTCAAATCTTCCACGGTGTTTAATGGAGGAACAGCCAACATGGAACTCCTTCAAACGCATGGATCTTCACCGCACCATGACTCAGACCAAGCGGAGTCAATCATCCGAGCTCAACCTCAAAATCAACACTCAAAATGTTGATTTTGAGTTGAAATCGGATTGATACACTTGCCGCCCAAGTTTCATGGTCTTGGCGTGAAGATCCACATAAGCATTTTGAAGGAGTTCCATGTTGTCTGCTCCACCATTAAACCTCATGGAATAGTCAAGATCACATCAAGCTAAGGGCCTTTCCTTTCTCTTTGGATGGTGTTGCTAAGGATTGGTTGTATTACTTACAACCTCGCCGCCATCACTTCTTGGAATGACATGAAAAGATTATTTCTCGGGAAAAGTTCTTTCCGCATCAAGAACTCGCCGCAATAAGGAAAGATATTTGTGGCATAAGGCAAATCGCTGGTGAAACTCTCCATGAGTATTGGGAGAGATTCAAGAAATTGTGCTCAAGTCGCCCACACCATCAAATTAGTGATCAATCACGATCCAATACTTCTATGAAGGATTGATGCCAATGGAAAGGAGTATGATTGATGCCGCAAGTGGTGGAGCATTGGTAGATAAAACTCCAAATACCGCTAGAAACTTAATTGCAAACATGGCAAAGAAATTCTCAAGAATTTGGTACTGAATGGGTGTCGCAACCGTGAGTAGTCAATGAAGTTAATACCTCTTCACATGCCGATCAACAAAGGGTGGAACATAGATTGGATGAGCTCACTTCTTTGGTTAGACAAATGGCAATAGGACAACACGAACCACGTGTGCAAACCCCGCAAGAGTTTGTAGCATATGTTCTAGTTCCTCCTCATCCTACGATTCGTGCCCCACATTGCAAGATGATTCTCGAAGTTTCAAGACCAACTGCGGGTCAGCAACTGTATATTTCCCGGGAAGCCACAATTCCATCAAAGAACAAATGCAGAATATGATCCATTCTCCAACACTTACAACCCTCGGGCTCGAGGGACCATCCCAATCTGAGATATGGGAATGCATCAAATCAGCCCACCAAACCAAGATAGACCACCATTCCAAAGAAGAAGCAAGGACAAATCGCCAACCCACATGTCCGACCAAGTAGACCACCATTCCAAAGAAGAAGGTCCCTGTAGCCACAAAATCTGAGCCCTCATTGGAGGATTTGGTGAAACAATGGCCACCAATAACATCCAGCCAACAGAGAACTCGAAACCACCATTCGTAACTTGGAGACTCAAATTGGTCAACTTGCCACATCAATTCATGAATTAAAGTCACAGGTTCTCGCCAATTACCCTCTCAAACCACTCCAAACCCTAGAGGTAATGTTAGTGCTATAGCTTTACGCAGCTGGTAAGCAAATCAATGGACCAAAGGCAAGAGACATACTTCCGCATTCTACCCTTGGCCTGAGAAACAAGATTCTACAAAGAACTTCAAGTTCTGCAGCCTAATTCAGATGTTGTAGCAGATTCAAGAAGAAATGATCCTACAACAAACAAGGTAAAGCCATATCAAACCAAAGAATGCTTGATAAAAATTCAATAAAGGTAAAAATGAACATCCACAAAAGTCACTTGCAACATTCCTCTTCCTTTTCCTAACCGAATGATACAATGAGGCATATGGTTGAAACTCGACTTGGATAAGGAAATTATGGAGACTTTTCTGTAAGGTTGAGGTGAATATACCTCTCTTGGAGGCAATAAAACAAATCCCCAAGTATGCCAAGTTCTTGAAAGAGATGTGCACCCATAAGAGGAAGCTAAAGGGCACCGAAAAAGTGAGTATGGGGAGAAATGTCTCGCTTGATTCAAACCCAACTCCGCCTCCCAAATGCAAGGATCCGTGCACTTTTACCATCCCTTGCACCATAGGGCACCAACAGCTTCACTCATGCCTTGCTAGACTTGGGGAGCCTCCATCAATGTAATGCCAAAGTCGCTTACACTTCCTTGCATATGGGAGAGCTAAAGCCCACCGCATTATCATTCAGCTTAGCAAACCTGAGCAATCGCACAACCCGCAGGAGTGTTGGAGGACGCTTCGGTTCTGGCACATAATTTAATATTCCCACTGATTTTTATGTGTTGAATATGGAAGATGAATCGCCTCTTCCCCACCCCCATTGATCTTAGGTAGGCCATTTTTGAAAAACTCGCTAAAACTAAGATTGATGTGCATGCCGTACTCCTTTCTATGGAATTTGGTGATGATATCATTCATTTAACATTTTTGATGCCATGAAATACCCTTTAGAGGATCATTCTGCTTTTCATTTTGATGTCATTGATTTATCGTTGATGATATGCATGCTGATATGTTGGCAGTAGTTTCCCGAAATTGTAGGATACACCGATAGCATAGCTTGTGATACTTGTTCTCGCCCGCTTCGAACTTTCTCGGTTGTAAACCCAATGCAATGTGTGCACTGTGGCCGAGATTTCTACATACTTGTCATGTGTCGTTGTTAATTTCACGACATTGATGATTCTCATATTAATGGCAATGATGTCGTTATTAATGATGTTGTCATTCATCCCTGCCGCTAAGTGTGATTCTTTTGATTCCATAAGATATGATGATGTTGTTTTGCAAGATTGTGCACAAACTTTGTAGGTACAAAGTGCAATCACGAGAATTTAGCAGCATTTAGTTTCTGGTTCCAAAACTAGTACCGTCACCCAAAGAACCGCCTCCATTGAACTTAAGCCCTTGCCCGAGCATTTGAAGTATGCATTCTTGGAAGAGGATGAGAAGCTCCCTGGTGATAATGGCCAAACACCTCCAACTCCGAGCAAGAAACCAGATTATTGGAAGTCTTGAAGCAACACAAAAGGGCAATTGGTTGGACACTTGCGTACATTCCCGGTATTAACCCTCCACATGCATGCACAGATATTACTTGAGGAGGAAACTAAACCAAAGGAGACAACCCCGCAGGAGACCGAATCCTCTCATTCTAGATGTGGTGAAAAAGAAGTGACTAAGCTACCGCAGTCGGCATTATCTATCCCATCTCCGATGCAAAGAAGTGGGTGAGCCCTGCAAGTAGTTCCAAAGAAATCGGTGACTCGTTGTGGCCAACCGTAAGAATGAGCTCATTCCAACCCGAGTGCGTAATAGCTGGAGAGTCCGCATTGACTACGCACGCCTCAACCAAGCCACTCGAAAGATCATTACCCCCTTCCGCTCATTGATCGATGTCGGAACGGCCATCGGGTAAGTCCCATTATCGCTTTTTAGATGGCTACACCGATACTTCCAAATCCACATTGCACCGGAGGATCGAGAAGACCACATTTACTTGTCCCTTCGGCACCTTTGCTTACAGCACGGATGCCCTTCGCTCGCAATGCCCCCTGGTACCTTCCAAATGGCATGGTGAGCATATTTTCTCGATTTCTTAGAGGAGTGCATGGAGGTGTTTATGGATGACTTCACTGCCTATGGTTCTTCTTTGATTCATGTTTAGCCAAAATTTATCTAGAGTATCGCAAAGATGCATTGAGACTAACCTTGTACTAAATTTTGAGAAATGCCATTTTATGGTAGAACAGTGGTATAGTTTTAGGCCATGTAGTATCCAAGAAGGGCATTGAGGTAGATCCTGCCAAGATTGATGTAATTACTTGTCTATCTTACCCCACATGCGTGCGGAAGTGCGTTCTTTTCTTGGTCATGCAGGTTTCTACAGCGCTTCATTGCCGACTTCAAAGAAGATTGCTCTTCCACTTTCCCAAGCATCGCAGAAGATGTGGAGTTCAATTTTGATGACAAGTGCAAGGCGCCTTTCAACCACTTGAAGCAGTGCCTTGACTAGTACTCCCTATCATCCACCACCGACCGACATTGCCATTTGAGTTAATGTGTGATGCTTCTAACTATGCAAAGAGGGAGCACTTGGCACAGAGAGTGGGGAAAGCTTCTCATGTGATATACTATGCTTCCGTAACTCTAGATGTCGCTCGTGCCAACTATACCACAACCGAAAAAGAACTTTTAGCCATTGTTTTTGCTTTGGATAAGTTTAGATCATATTTGCTTGGTTCTAAGGTTGTTGTGTTTATCGATCATGCACTGGTTCCTTTTGAAGAAGCCGATGCAAAGCCCCGACTAATAAGATGGATGCTACTGCTCCAAGAGTTTCACATAGAGATCCGTGACAAGAGTGGAGCAGAGAACCTAGTGGCGCATCATTTGAGCCGCATTGAAAGTGGCTTCGTATCCCTTCCCCTGCACGGGACTTCTTCCCGTGATGAGCAATTTATGCAATGCAAGGTAAGAACACCTTCCCTTGGTTTGTCGATATGGTGAATTTCTTGGTTGCTACAGCTTTTTCCCTCACATTTCACTCGTGCACAAATTTATAAACTTAAGAGTGAATCAAAATATTATGTGTGGGATGATCCATATCTGTGGCGATTTTGTAGTGACCAAATTATTAGGCGATGTGTGCCTAATCAAGAGTTTCATTCTGTTCTTAGCTTTTGTCATGCATTTGCATGTGGTGGACATTTTGGGCCTCAACGCATACCTAGGAAAGTTTTAGACTCGGTTTATATTGGCCTACCTTGTTTCACGATGCATATTTGTTCTCGTAAGTCTTGTGAACAAAGGTCGAGAGCAGGAACATTTCTCAGAATGAGATGCCCCAAAGAACCCCATCTTGTATTGTGAAATCTTTGACGTATGGGGTATTGATTTCATGGGACCTTTCCTCGTTTCCTTTGGTTATGTTTACATTTTGCTAGTCGTTGATTATGTATCAAATGGGTGGAGGCTAAAGCCACTTGATCGATGATTCCAAAGTTGTTGTGGATTTTGTCGATCACGCATTTTCTCGCAGTTTGGAATCCCGAGAGCTATCATCGCGATCAAGGCACCCATTTCTCAGAATCGAGCATGGAGGGATTGATGAGGAAATATGGCGTGTTGCATAAAGTTTCTACACCTTACCATCCCTGCACTAATGGTCAAGCCGAGGTCTCCAATAGAGAGATCAAGCGCATACTTGAAAAAACAGTCCAACCTAATCGGAAGGATTGGAGCATGAGGCTTGAGGATGCTCTTTGGGCTTACCGGACCGCTTACAAAACTCCAATCGGGATGTCTCCATATCGGATAGTCTATGGTAAGGCATGCCACTTGCCAGTAGAAATTGAGCACAAAGCATATTGGGCTGTGAAGCAATGCAACATGAATTTGGCCTAGCCGGCATAGAGCGGAAGTTGCGAAGCACAGGAATTGGAACAGATCCGTCTAGATGCCTATGAGAGCTCCCGACTCTACAAAGAAAAGACCAAAGCCTTCCATGATAAGTTTATTCTTCGGAAGGAGTTTTCAGTTGGGCAAAAAGTTCTCTTGTTTAATTCTCGCCTTAAGTTGATGCCTGGTAAATTAAGGTCTAGGTGGGACGGTCCGTTTGTTGTCACTAACATTTTTCCTCATGGTGCAGTGGAAATTAAGAGTGAAGCCACCAACAAAGTGTTCAAAGTTAATGGTCACCGCCTCAAAAATTTTTATGAAGGAGCTCAAGAGAACCTCATAGAGGAAGTTCAACTGCAGGATACCCTCTACCATGATTGATCACTACTGTGTTGAAAAAAAAAAAAAATTCAAAAAAAAAAAAATTTCAAAAAAATTCAAAAAAAAAAAAAAAAATTAGCCGTATTTTTTGAAATATGTGTTGCATATTTTCAAACTTCTTCTGACACATATAGATTAGCCTTTTATCTTTGTCATATAGCTATTATCATTTCTGTGCTTATTTTTCAAACTTATCTGACACGCAGATCTACCCCTCCTTTATAGGTGTAATTATTACCTTTGAGTTTTGATGCCTTTAAATAATGCACTTTGCTCTCTTCAGATCATTGATAAGGTGAGAGTACAAAAAAAAAAAAACAAAAAAACAAAGAGAAAAAAATGGAAGTCACTTCAGTTCGTCGGATCAAGAGTGTTTGTGTCTTTTGTGGATCTAATCCTGGGAAAGATAAAGAGTTTGTAAATATTGCACACCATCTTGGTCGAGTGCTAGCTGAGAGAGAAATCCATTTAGTTTATGGAGGAGGTAGTCTTGGGTTAATGGGTTGTGTAGCGACTGCTGCACATTTAGGAGGTGGCAAAGTCCTTGGTGTCATTCCTACCCTTTATCTACCAAAGAAGCCCATTGGAAAAACATTAGGGGATGAAGTAATGGTATTTTGCATGCACCAACGCATAAACATTATGATCGCCAATGCTGATGCCTTTATTGCCCTACCTGGTGGTTTTGAAACTTTGGAAGAACTCTTTCAAATTACATCCTGGTCACAATGAGTAACTTTCACCAAAAACCCATAGGTATATTAAATGTTAATGGTTTTTATGACAGTTTGTTTTGTTTTCTTGATCATGCTGTAGAAAAAAGGTTCATCTCACAAGCGACACGTCAAAGTCTTGTAACTGCTGCAACTCCTGAACAATTGCTCGATCAACTAAATGCATTTGTACCACAACGTGATCCAGCAATGGCTCCACTGAATTGGGAACAAGGCAGCAGCAGCAGGAAAAAGCAAAAACTTGATTTGACTTTGTCTTTGTGAATTTTTGTTTTCTCTTATGGTTTTAGTCTTTTGTAATTTTTCTTATTTCAGGCCCGATTTGCAGTTTTCTGGTAAGACCTTCTACACTCTTCCTATCTTTATTTTGACATTGGGGACAATGTCTTTAATTAGTTGGGGGAGGGATAGTTGACATTACCATGTACATAGTTTAGTTAAAAAAAAAAACTAATCTTTATTTTTAATAAATTTTTAGATTTATGATGGCATAGTAAGGAGTAGTTTTGCTCTTGAGACGCATCTTAACTTGCATTTCATAATAGGTCTTAAATCATCTTTGTTCTTGTATATATATTAAAAAAAAAAAAAACACACACACACACACACACACAATTTTGATCTTTTCAATTGATTTTGATACAAGCATGTCTTGAATGCGAGCTTAATTGATGATAAAAGTATGCAAAACAGTTTATAGTTGAATCATTTTCATGATATACATGTGTATATGATTGTGGATATTAGGAAGAAGGCATGGTTGAATTGAGTGAATGTTCCATACCTTTGTGAGTTTTGGGCTTTTCCAAGTTTGATACTTACACTTGGTTATTTTCTTTCATGAGTGATGTCAATTATGAATTTATTTTCTAGAACTTGCATTGAATCGATTTGAGATTACATTGGTCTGTATGTTGCATGAAAATGACAGAGGCATTTTTCTTGACTTAGCTGCTTTGGCCAAATAAACCTACCTTGCATTTATCCAATTATTAACTCCCTCTAAACCTATTTGCCTATTCTTTGTTCTTAGCTCATTACAAGCTTTGAGTGAAAAACCATGTTTTACCTTACCTTAGGGAATAGGAGAGCATTGATTTTCTTATTGGAGGAGTTCTTTTGCTTGCAATGATTTAAGTGTGGGGGAATTGGTGTGCTGATACGAAATGCTTGGTACAAAAAAAAAACAAAAAAAAAACAAAAAAACAAAAAAACAAAAAAACAAAAAAAAAGAAAAACAAAAAAAAACAAAAAAAAGAATAGAAAAAGGAAGGAATGTGTGAAGAGAATGAGCATTTTATGGTTTTGGGTAAAAAATTTATTCTTTATACTTGAATTACTCCTCAATGCTCTTTTATTCTCTTTGGTTTTAACCTGCTATTATCTATATTGTTCCCTTCCTTCACCTTATAAGTTCCATTACAACCATTTTGAAAGACCTCTTGATTTTTGCAATTTATTTGATCTAAGTAGTGGAGAATTGATGTATATGCAAGCCTATGGTAAAATACTTTCATAATTTGACTGAGTTGAGCGTAAACAGTTAACCTAAACACCTTGTGTGATTTGAGTGACACTTGTGAAGAATTTTACTCAATCTGAACATGCCTATTTCTGATTAAAGCATGATTATGCTATACTTTATTCTCAATTGATTTGATTCAACTATTCTTTGTTAAGCATACTTGACTTATTAATTATGGTTTATATTTGATACAATGCTTGTATTTAAAAATTAGTTGAATTGATTAAATAAAATATTACATGTTTGTGGGTATCATCCTGGTAAACCCTCACGAGACTATAACTCGTCCACTAGGGACACCTAGGGGTTTAAAGGCTTGTGGCACATGCTAAGTGCCATCGTGTTTTCCTACGAAAATGGATTAGATTAGGTACAATCAGTTTTTATGTTTTTAGTTTAATAATATTATGTTTCTTGTTTTTCTTTAGTTTTGTTCTTATGTGTTTTGCCCAGGAGTACAAAAGCTTAAGTGTGGGGGAATTTGATCAATCAATTTGAGACACTTATGTTAGCTTTGTATTAGGCATTATTAGATGTTTATTGTGCCCAATATTAGTACTTTAGATGAGTTTAATGTTGTTGGGCTTCATTGGGCTTTAATGCAAATATTGAATAATTTTCGGATTTTGATGCATTTTGACCTTTCTTCCTTGGTTAGGTCATAACTTGGGACTCGGTGATCCAATTGAGGTGATCTTGGTGTCTTTGGAAAGCTAAGACAATGCTCTACAAGTTTCATGAAGAACTCAAGAGCTGGATCGAAATGCTAAGGGTCCAAAATATCCCTGCAATGCAGAGTGGGTTTGCTGTCACGGAACCATCTGGGCAGTATGCACATATTGGACTATATAGTGGGTTATAGGCCTCCTCTTGGGCTGAAACTTGGTCACATGAAAGATAAGACCCATATCTCCAACTTCAATGAAGACCATTTTGTCAATAGATGTCGTTTTAGGCATGCTTCAGAAGCTACAAGTTGGTCTGAAGTTGGAAACACGTTCTTCCAACCTAACTTGAGGTAGGTGAAGTGTTTTTGGCATTTCTGGAGTTCTAAAAGTCCAAATGACATAATTCAAATTGGAGATTTTCAAGGAGACAACTGGCTACAACTTTGATGAGGACATCCAAGCCAAAATACACCGTCTAGGTGATGAATTTGAAGCCAGAAGTCGGATAAGAGTTGTTGACTAAAAGCCACCAACCATACACCAACCCACCTACCATGCACCAACCCACCAACCATGCATCAAGCTTCCATTTTTGACAAATTTCAGATTCTTATAGCTTGTATTCAGATTATGTACATGTACAAATTGGCTTCTAGGATTAGTATAAATAGACCCAACCTCTTTGTATTAGAGGCATTCAATTTGGAAGTAAGTTTCAAGAAAGTTTAAGTATTTGTGAGGGTTTTCTTTCTCTTCTTCTCCATTCTCTTTGCAATTTCGTTTTTGTTCTTTAAATTCTGAGTTCTTCCTTCCCATCCATGGAAGGCTAGGCTCTCATAATCAATCCAAGGGATTAGCCATCTTGTTGTTTAATTTGGAGATCTTGTTTTGCTTGTTCATATTGCTTAATTGTTATTCAAGTTTCTCTTCTTCCTCTTTTGATTTTTATCTAGATTAAATTGCTTAATTTGATTTAGATGTTGATGTGGTAATAGCTTTATTATCATGTATTCAAAGAGGATCATAAAGATTAAACAATATATTAAAGCTTTTTGATAGATTGTTTAGCTTGGTTAAATTCTAGATCTTAAGTTAATCTATGTTGGATGGTGCTTACTTTATCTAACCTTGGTTAATCAAATCCTAGATGCTTATCTAGTAAAGAATTCTTGGATCATGTTAGGGCTTCTTGATGTGATCTAAGGCCAAGAACATGGTTAGCAATTAAGTGAATTCCTTGTGATCAATGATGAGTTAAACTCAAGATCGGTAAATTTCCTTGGATTGGTTGTTTCTTTAGATTTATTTACAACTTTGAATCTCCTACTTTTATTAATCTTGTTAATCAACAACAAAACCCCCCCTTTTCTAATTATCTTGATCTAATTAAATCTTTGTTTTTGGATCCTTGAGAGACGATTCGGTTCATTCTCTATACTACAAATTAGTTTGTGAACCGGTTATTTTATTTGATAGGTCTCGACAACCTCTTGTCAGTAGCCTTAAAAGTCTGTCAAGATGATAAAATCCAACATCAGCTTGCTAAAGAAAAGGCCAAAAACAAACGTGATCTAGGATCGTTTTGTGAACAATTCAGATTACCTTGTGCTGAAAGGAAACATAAGCCCAAGCCCAATCCTCAACACAAAACCCATCACAAATCCAAATACTGCAAACAGAGGAGAAATACTCCTCCCCGTAGACTTCAAAAGGAATTTAGGTCAAAACCTCCTATTGTCATGAAAATTCTTACCAAACCTGTTATTTGCTATACATGTGGTAAACCGGGCCATATTAGCAAATATTGTCGTTTAAAAAACAAAATAAAAACTTTAAACCTTGATCCAACAATTGAAGAACAAATTAATAATTTGTTAATCCAAACTTCTGACGAAGAATCAGAACATGAATCTTCTGATGATTTAAACCAAATTCAACATGATGATGGGACTTCCAACGAAGACTCTGAATCTCCAAACGAGATCAATGTCTTAACCAAAGACTATGATCTTCTTTTCGAGGTAATTAACTCTCTTCCTGACCCTCAGGAAAGACAAAATTACTTTAACAAACTTAAACAAACCATGGAAGGTACTTCAACTTCCTCCAAAACTTATATCCCAATCGAAAGGTTTAACCTGAAGGAAACTCTCAAACATTTAGAGAAAAATATTTCTAAAGCAATCACCATTCAAGACCTTCAACACGAGATTCATAATCTCAAAATTGAGGTCAAACAACTTAAAGAAACTCAAGAAATACATCAAACTGTCTTAGCCCAGTTGCAAGACAACCTTACTTCTTAAACCGAATCTGAACAGGACAATGAATCTCCTTCTCCTAAACCAGATTCAACTAAAACTGATAATGACTTTCTTGGATTAATTAACAAATTAAAAATCCATAAATTCTACATAAACATCAAAATTATTGTTCATGAATTCGTCCTTGAAACTGTCGCTTTATTCGACACTGGTGCAGATTCAAACTGCATTCTTGAGGGACTTATTCCAACAAAATATTTTGAAAAAACTTCCAAACAACTCAGTGCTGCTAATGGCTCTAAGTTAAAAATCAATTACAAACTTTCCAAGGCTATCATTGATAACCAAAGATTACAAACTGAAACACCTTTTCTTCTTGTTAAAAATCTTAGAAACGAAGTGATCTTAGGAACACCTTTCATTAGGTCACTTTTTCCCCTTAAGATTTCTAAAGAAGGAATTTCTACCCAATATTTGGGAAAAACAATAATGTTTAGATTTCTCAGACAACCTATCGTTAGTAATCTTAACATTATCCAAAATAAACAAAAATTAATTTTCTTAAAGAAGAAATTTCTTTTAAGAACATTGATTCTCAACTTCTCCAAACTCCTATTCAAGCCAGAATTAAAACCCTTCTTGAACAAATTCAAAACTCTATTTGTTCTGATCTTCCTAATGCATTTTGGGAACGGAAAAAACATGTTGTTGATCTACCTTAGGAAATGGATTTTCATGAAAGACAAATCCCCACTAAGGCTAGACCAATCCAAATGAATCATGAACTTCTCAAAACTTGCCAAACTGAGATCCAAGATCTCCTTCACAAAAAGCTTATCAGAAAGTCCAAAAGTCCTTGGTCTTGTTCTGCTTTTTATGTCAACAAAACGCTCGAGATTGAACGTGGTACTCCTCATTTAGTCATTAATTACAAACCGCTTAATCAAGCTCTTAGATAGATTAGGTATCCTATTCCAAACAAAAAATACCTTCTTAACAGATTACATTCTGCTAAGATCTTCTCCAAATTTGACATGAAGTCAGGATTCTGGCAAATCCAGGTCAAGGAAAGTGATCGCTACAAGACAGCCTTCACTGTCCCTTTTGGGCAATACGAATGGAACGTTATGCCCTTTCTGAATTTCAAAACATAATGAACGATATTTTCAACCAATATTCAAACTTTGCCATCGTCTATATTGATGATGTCTTAATCTTTTCTCAATCTATTGATCAACATTTCAAACATTTAAACACATTTGTAAGTATCATTAAGAAAAATGGTCTTGCAATTTCTAAAACAAAAATTGTTTTATTTCATACTAATATCCATTTTCTTGGTCACAATATTCACCAAGGAACAATTATTCCTATCAACCGTTCAATTGAATTTGCGGACAAGTTTCCTAGCCAAATTCTTGACAGAACTCAATTACAAAGATTTCTTAGTTGTCTCAACTATGTTGCGGATTTCTTTCCCCAACTATGTAATTTTATCAAACCTTTTCATGACCGTCTGAAAAAGAGTCCTCCTCCTTGGACACATGTTCATACCAACATAATCAAACAAGTCAAACTCCAGGTAAAACACTTGCCGTGTCTTTACCTTCCCAATCCTCAAACTTTTAAGATTGTTGAAACGGATGCCTCTGACATAGGTTATGGTGGCATTCTCAAACAAAGAGTTGCAGGCAAAGAAAATATTATTGCTTTTACTTCAAAACATTGTAATTATGCACAACAGAATTATTCAACTATTAAAAAAGAAGTTTTGGCACTTGTACTTTGCATCTCCAAATTTCAATAAGATTTATTAAATTAAAAATTTCTGGTTCGCATTGATTGTGCATCAGCAAAAAACATTTTGCATCAAGATGTTAAGAATTTAGCATCCAAACAGATTTTTGCCAGATGGCAAGCAATATTAAGTGTTTTTGATTTTGAAATTGAATATCTCAAAGGCACTTCAAACTCTCTCCCTGACTACCTTTCTCGTGAATATCTTCAGGGAAATTAATCAGATGCCGAAATCAGCGAAGTCTTCCTCCTCACGAGGGAGAGGTTCTAACAAACTAGTCCTTGCTGGGCTATCTAACCGGGTTTCTACCCGACAAACAGGGTCATCTACCCCAACTGGGTCATCCCTCCAACAAACTGGGTCTTCTACCCAAAACACTACCAAAACTGAGTCATCTACTTAGCAACCTAAAACAAAAACCTCGTCTTCTCAGACAAAACAAACTAAGGTCGATTATGCCTTCCCAATTCAAACACTCCAAGCCTTCCAAGACCAAGGTTTAACCCATCTTCCTCTCAAATCTTGGGCGGACATAGCCTCCGATGAAGAGTCAGAAACTCTTGCTATGACTATCCACAAACTCAAAAATAAAGAAATCAAGATTAATTCTCCCAAGAAAGAATTGATTAGTCAAATTCAAAAAACCCTCCAACTACCTACAAGGCCAAAAACATTTTTATCCCAACCATTCAAATGGAACCAGAATTTTGGGACAATAATCCCTACAAAGTTCCTCCAAAAATATTTCCTTCGGGATTCCACTTTAAACCTTCCTCCATAACCAAAACAAGGACTTTTTATGAGTTTATCCTGGTAGATACTGATTCTACCTCCATTAAACACCATAAAGATCCTAAAGACTCAAACAATATAACCCATTCAACAATCCAAATCCTTAAGGTCATTTCTTTCAAAGATTCAAAGGATCCAAACACAATTGTCAAATTTTCTCAACCTTTTAACCCAATCAGATTCACTTATTGGGATTATATGCAAGCTTGGACAAATGTCTTCTGGATCCAAAATAAAACCAACCGCCATTCTTGGCTCATCTATTTAAAAACAAACGTTAAATACAATTTCCCACAATGGTTTGTTCAATGGTGGGAATTCTTCGGACCAATCATACAAATTCTTCCCCCATAAGTGGCAGAAGGATTAAAGACTTTTCAAAAACGAATTCATCTGGTAAAAGACCCTTTTCCAGTTGAACTTCATTTTTTCAGCAAACTTTCACTTGCTTGGGTATTTTCATGGCAGTATAAATATGACACTCATGAAAACTCCCACCAAATTCCAATACTCCGTAAACAAGCTGTTAAATGGTGGGCTGCCTTTGACACTTCCAGAGCTAACTCAGACAAAGTCTTAACCTGGTTCCAACAAAACAAGAAATGGTTAGCCTCTGCAAATCCAGAGACTTGCCAATTTCTCAACCAAAGAGCTGCCACCACTGCCACTCTTGCCGCTTGATCAATCAATTTGAGACACTTATGTTAGCTTTGTATTAGGCTTCATTAGATGTTTATTGTGCCAAATATTAGTATTTTATATGAGTTTAATGTTGTTGGGTTTCATTGGGTTTTAATGTAAATATTGGATAATTTTCGGATTTTGATGCATTTTGACCTTTCTTCCTTGGTTAGGCCATAACTTGGGACTCGGTGATCCAATTGAGGTGATCTTGGTGTCTTTGGAAAGCTAAGACAAGGATCTACAAGTTTCATGAAGAACTCAACAGCTGGATCGAACTTCTAAGGGCCCAAAATAGCCTTGCAATACAGAGTGAGTTTGCTGTCACGGAACCATCTGGGCAATATGCACATATTGCACTATATAGTGGGTTATAGGCCTCCTCTTGGGCTGAAACTTGGTCATTTGAAAGATAAGACCCATATCTCCAACTTCAATGAAGACCATTTTGTCAATAGATGTCGTTTTAGGCATGCTTCTGAAGCTACAAGTTGGTCTGAATTTGGAAACACGTTCTTCCAACCTAACTTGAGGTAGGTGCAGTGTTTTTGGCATTTCTGGAGTTCTAAAAGTCCAAATGACATGATTCAAATTGGAGATTTTCAAGGAGACAACTGGCTACAACTTTCATGAAGACATCCAAGCCAAAATACACCGTCTAGGTGATGAATTTGAAGCCAGAAATCAGATAAGAGTTGTTGACTAAAAGCCACCAACCATACACCAACCCACCTACCATGCACGAACCCACCTACCATGCATCAAACTTCCATTTTTGACAATTTTTATATTTTTATAGCTTGTATTCAGATTATGTACATGTACAAATTGGCTTCTAGGATTAGTATAAATAGAGCTAACCTCTTTGTATTAGAGGCATTCAATTTGGAAGTAGGTTTCAACATATTATCTAAAACGACGTCTATTGACTAAATGGTCTTCAGTGAAGTTGGAGATATGTGTGTTAGCTTTCCAATGGCACCGGTTTTAGCTCAAAAGGTGGCATACAACCCAAGATATGGTCCAATATGTGCACACTGCTCAGATTCCTAGTAACAGCAAGCCCACTTTGACTTGGCAGGGAAGTTTTGGACCCTTAGAAGTCTGATCCAGCTCTTGAGTTCTTCATGCAACTTGTAGAGCCTTGCCTTAGCTTTCCATAGACACCAAGATCACCTCAAATGGAGCACCGAGTCCCAAGTTATGGCCTAACCAAGGAGGAAAGGTCAAAATGCATCAAAATCCAAGAATTATTCACAATTTGCATTAAAGCCCAATGAGGCCCAACAACATTAAACTCAGCTAAAATGCAAATATTGGGCACAATAAACATCTAATAATGCCTAATACAAAGTTAACATAAGTGTCTCAAATTGATTGATCAAATTCCCCCACACTTAAGCCTTTGCACTCCTAGGCAAAACACATAAGAACAAAACTGAGGAAAAACAAAAAACATCATAATATTAAACTAAAAGTAGAAAAACTGATTATGCCTAATCTAATCCACTTTCGTAGGAATACACGATGGCACTTAGCATGTGCCACAAGCCTTTAAACCCCTAGGTGTCCCTAGTGGACGAGTTATAGTCTCCTGAGGGTTTGCTAGGATGATACCCACAAACATGTAATACTTTATTTAATCAATTCAACTAATTTTTAAATACAAGAATTGTATCAAAGATAAACCATAATTAATAAGTCAAGTACGCTTAACAAAGAATAGTTGAATCAAACCAATTGAGAATAAAGTATAGCATAATCATGCTTTAATCAGAAATAGTCATGTTCAAATTGAGTAAAATTTCTCACAAGTGACACACAAATCACACAAGGTGTTTAGGTTAACTGTTTGCGCTCAACTCAGTCAAATTATGAAAGTATTTTACCATAGGCTTGCATATACATCAATTCTCCACTACTTAGATCAAATAAATTGCAAAAATCAAGATGTCTTTCAAAAAGGTTGTAATGGGGCTATAAGGTAAAAGAAAGGAATAATATGGATAATAGCCAGTTAAAACCAAAGAGAATAAAAGAGCATTGGGGAGTAACTCAAGTAGAAAGCATAAAAATTTACCCAAAACCATAAAATGCACATTCTCTTCACACATTCATTCCTATTTCTATTCTTTCTTTTTTTTTTCAGAATTAGCTTTTTTTTTTCAAACATTTCGCATGAGCACGCAATTCCCCCACACTTAAATCATTGCAAGCAAAAGAGCTCCTCCAATAAGAAAACCAATGCTCTCTTATTCCCTATGGTGAGGTAAAATATAGGTTTTTCACTCAAGGCTTGTAATGCGCTTAGAACAAAGAATGGGCAATTAGGCTCAAAAGGGGTTAACAATGGGATAAATGCAAGGTAGGCTTATTTGGCCAAAGTAGTTAAGTCAAGAAAAATGCCTCTGTCTTTTTCATGCAAGATACAGACCAATGCAAAAATCAATTCAATGCAAGGTCAAAATGCATCAAAATCCAAGAATTATTCACAATTTGCATTAAAGCCCAATGAGGCCCAACAACATTAAACTCAGCTAAAATGCAAATATTGGGCACAATAAACATCTAATAATGGCTAATACAAAGTTAACATAAGTGTCTCAAATTGATTGATCAACTGCATGTTGCGATTTTAGCTTAATATTATGCTTGAACTGATAGTATGCACCTAGATTTATGAATCTTAACTGGAAACACGGGATTCATCATGTTCACCTAATTTGTGGCGCTGTAGCAGTAAGACCTAGTGAGAGGCAGTAAGACTCATTTGACGATGCATCACTGATCAGATCAACATGAGAACAAAACAGGGTTATAGTTAAAATTCTTAGAAGATATGCATTTGACTAAGTTTTTGGCATGATATTATATCTAAATCTCAAGATCTAGTTCATATCTGTAAACATTTTCTTAAATCTATCTCTAAATCTTTATGTATCTAAATGATGGTGATGATATCTTAGGGAAAGGATTATTGAATTCTTATTTTTATGTTTCGCTCTCTTTCCTCTCGCTTTTATCGCCGATCTTCTCAACCTTCATATTCTTCTCTAATTGAGAACCAAACTTTTAATCAATCTTCAAGTATTTTCAAAGAAGAAATTCATTTTGAAAATATCAACCAAGATATTGACAATTGGGAAATTCCCAAAATTCCATAAAAGGAATTATACAAACCAGAAGGTAAATGGTATTGCAGATCTGATTACATTATTAGAACTGTTGAGAAAAACATTCTCATCGACCCAGATGTCGGTGAAGAATTTTATCTTCTTTCTCAAACAAGTTTGACTGAACATTAAACTAAATAATACAACTTTTTACACATCGGATGTGTGCAAGTTGCAATCAAATCTCTGATCAGAGAAGGATTGAATGCCTCAATACTTCTTTGCTTAAGAGACATAAGACATAACCAGTTTCAAGATTCCTTCTTAGGAACTGTAGAAACTAGCCTAAGTCATGGCCCAATCTACTTCAACTGTTATATATAGGGTCCATAATATACATATATACATATACATATATACATATATACATATATATATATATACATATATATAGGGTCCATAATTCATATTTTATACATTATACAAGGATCGTCACTGTTTGCCATTATGTTCAACAAATGATCTGAAGTTTGTTGCAAGCTTGAGAATTTATAAAAGTAGATAGACACTTGTTTTTGGAGTTTCTAGCAAGCATTCATGTATTCACACCAAAAACAAAACCATTACTATATGAAGGAAGATTGCTAGGTGGACTTATTTAGCATTTACACATGAAACTTCAGATTGATCAGTGAAGAGGTAGGCACACCCATTGACTTGATTAAATCAAGAGCTCCACCACAACTAGAATAGCTTCCCAATCCAGATTTCAGAGTAATAACAACATGGGGAGAAGGCAGGTAAGTGGCTTCCACCTGATAAACTCCCCTGACAAGATTCACTCACTCTGAATTTGCAGAATTGCAGAATTTTAACCATTTAAAGAGGAGCAACAAATGTTGAATTATCAATTTGAAAGCATATTTAAGTCAATCTAACTCATACATGTTAGTTCAAAACACAAGTATTGTCTAATCATAGTCTTAACCCAACATTTAAAACTATATATGAAAAGGTCAAATCTAATACCCAACCAAGTGATGCATTAAAAAAAGTCCAACATATCAGTTAACTAAACTGACTATAACAAGACATAAAGGCCAAGATGTAATCCTTCATCTTTTCAATTGGAAGGGCTCTCATAACCACTAACTAACTTGGATTTTGTGTCAGCTAATTAATCAATCAATTTGAGACACTTATGTTAGCTTTGTATTAGGCTTTATTAGATGTTTATTGTGCCCAATATTAGTATTTTAGAAGAGTTTAATGTTGTTGGGCTTCATTGGGTTTTAATGTAAATATTGGATAATTTTCGGATTTTGATGCATTTTGACCTTTCTTCCTTGGTAAGGCCATAACTTGGGACTCGGTGATCCAATTGAGGTGATCTTGGTGTCTTTGGAAAGCTAAGACAATGCTCTACAAGTTTCATGAAGAACTCAAGAGCTGGATCAGATTTCTAAGGGTCCAAAACATCCCTGAAATACATAGTCGGTTTGCTGTCAGGAAAATCTGGGCAGTGTACACATATTGGACTGCATAGTGAGTTATAGGCCTCCTCTTGGGCTAAAACTTGGCCATTGGAAAGATAAGACCCATATCGCCAACTTCATTGAAGACCATTTAGTCAATAGATGTCGCTTTAGGCATGATAATGAAGCTACAAGTTGGTTTGAATTTGGAAACACGTTCTGCCAACCTAACATGAGGTAGGTTCAGTGTTTTTGGCATATCTGGAGTTCTAAACGTCCAAATGGCATGATTCAAATTGTAAAATTTCAAGGAGACAACTGGCTACAACTTTCATGAAGACCTCAAAGCCCAAATGCACCGTCTAGGTGATGAATTTGAAGCCAGAAGTCGGATAAGAGTTGTTGACTAAAAGCCACCAACCATACACCAACCCACCTACCATGCACCAACCCACCAACCATGCATCAAGCTTCCATTTTTGACAATTTTTATATTTTTATAGCTTGTATTCAGATTATGTACATGTACAAATTGGCTTCTAGGATTAGTATAAATAGAGCTAACCTCTTTGTATTAGAAGCATTCAATTTGGAAGTAAGTTTCAAGAAAGTTTAAGTATTTGTGTGAGTTTTCTTTCTCTTCTTCTCCATTCTCTTTACAATTTCGTTTTTGTTCTTTAATTTCTGAGTTCTTCCTTCCCATCCATGGAAGGCTAGGCTCTCATAATCAATCCAAGGGATTAGCCATCTTGTTGTTTAATTTGGAGATCTTGTTTTGCTTGTTCATATTGCTTAATTGTTATTCAAGTTTCTCTTCTTCCTCTTTTGATTTTTATCTAGATTAAATTGCTTAATTTGATTTAGATGTTGATGTGGTAATAGCTTTATTATCATGTATTCAAAGAGGATCACAAAGATTAAACAATATATTAAAGCTTTTTGATAGATTGTTTAGCTTGGTTAAATTCTAGATCTTAAGTTAATCTATGTAGGATGGTGCTTACTTTATCTAACCTTGGTTAATCAAATCCTAGATGCTTATCTAGTAGAGAATTCTTGGATTATGTTAAGGCTTCTTAATGTGATCTAAGGCCAAGAACATGGTTAGCAATTAAGTGAATTCCTTGTGATCAATGATGAGTTAAACTCAAGATCGGTAAATTTCCTTGGATTGGTTGTTTCTTTAGATTTGTTTACAACTTTAAATCTCCTACTTTCATTAATCTTGTTAATCAACAACAAAACCCCCCTTTTCTAATTATCTTGATCTAATTAAATCTTTGTTTTTTTTGGATCCTTGAGAGACGATTCGGTTCATTCTCTATACTACAAATTAGTTTGTGAACCGGTTATTTTATTTGATAGGTCTCGACAACCTCGTGCAACATTCCTCTTCCTTTTCCAAACCGAATGATACAGTCGAGGCATATGGTTGAAACTGACTTGGATAAGGAAATTATGGAGACTTTTCAGAAGGTTGAGGTGAATATACCTCTCTTGGAGGCAATTAAACAAATCCCCAAGTATGCCAAGTTCTTGAAAGAGATGTGCACCCATAAGAGGAAGCTAAAGGGCACTGAAAAAGTGAGTATGGGGAGAAATGTCTCTGCTTTGATTCAGCCCAACCTACCTCCCAAATCCAAGGACCCAGGCACTTTTACCATCCCTTGCACCATAGGGCACCAACAGTTCACTCATGCCTTGCTAGACTTGCGAGCCTCCATCAATGTAATGCCAAAGTCAGTTTACACTTCCTTGCATATGGGAGAGCTAAAATCCATCGGTATTGTCATTCAGTTAGCAAACCGAAGCACTGCTCAACCTACAGGAGTATTGGAGGACGTTCTGGTTCGGGTAAATAATTTAATATTCCCAGCTGACTTTTATGTGTTGAATATGGAAGATGAATCTGCCTCTTCCCCACCCCCATTGATCTTAGTTAGGCCATTTTTAAAAACTGCTAAAACTAAGATTGATGTGCATGCTGGTACCCTTTCCATGGAATTTGGTGATGATATCATTCAGTTTAACATTTTTTATGCCATGAAATACCCTTTAGAAGATCATTCTGTTTTTCATTTTGATGTCATTGATTTACTGGTTGATGATATGCATGCTGATATGTTGGCAAAGTTTCCTGAAATTGTAGGATACACTGATAGCATAGCTTGCGATACTTGTTCACTTTGCTTCGGACTTTCTCGGTTGTAAACCCAATGCAATGTGTGCGACTGTCTTGAGATTTCTACATACTTATCATGTCTTTGTTGACATTGATGACTCGTTTCGTTATTAATGGCAATGATGTCATATTAATGATGTTGTCATTCATCCTGCCGCTAAGTGTGATTCTTTTGATTCCATAGGATATGATGATGTTGTTTTGCAAGATTGTGCACACTTGTGCAGTGTGTGCAATCACCGAGAATTTAGCCGATTTAGTTTCGGCCCAAAACTAGTACCGTCACCCAAAGAACCACCCTCCATTGAACTTAAGCCCCTGCCCGAGCATTTGAAGTATGCATTCTTGGAGGAGGATGAGAAGCTCCTGGTGATAGTGGCCAAACACCTCCAACTTGAGCAAGAAACCAGATTATTGGAAGTTTTGAAGCAACACAAAAGGGCAATTGGTTGGACACTTGCAGACATTCCTGGTATTAACCCCTCCACATGCATGCACAGGATATTACTTGAGGAGGAAACTAAACCAATGAGACAACCCCAGAGGAGACTAAATCCTCTCATCCTAGATGTGGTGAAAAAAGAGGTGACCAAGCTACTGCAGGCTGGCATTATCTATCCCATCTCTGACAGCAAGTGGGTAAGCCCGGTGCAAGTAGTTCCAAAGAAATCCGGAGTGACTGTTGTGGCCAACCAGAAGAATGAACTCATTCCAACCAGAGTGCAGAATAGTTGGAGAGTTTGCATTGACTACAGACGTCTCAACCAAGCCACTCGGAAGGATCATTATCCCCTTCTGTTCATTGATCAGATCTTTGGAACAATTTGTTTGGTAAATCCCATTACTGCTTTTTGGATGACTACACTGGATACTTCCAGATCCACATTGCACCAGAGGATCAGGAGAAGACCACATTTACCTGTTCCTTCGGCACCTTTGCTTACAGACGGATGCCCTTTGGCCTCTGCAATGCCCCTGGTACCTTCCAAAGATGCGTGGTGAGCATATTTTCTGATTTCTTATAGGAGTGCATGGAGGTTTTTATGGATGACTTCACTGTCTATGGTTCTTCTTTTGATTCATGTTTAGCTAGCCTATCTAGAGTGCTGCAAAGATGCATTGAGACTAACCTTGTGCTAAATTTTGAGAAATGCCATTTTATGGTAGAACAGGGTATAGTTTTAGGCCATGTAGTATCTAGTAAGGGCATTGAGGTAGATCCTGCTTAGATTGATGTAATTACTTGTTTATCCTACTCCACATGCGTGCGAGAAGTGCGTTCTTTTCTTGGTCATGCAGGTTTCTACAGGCGCTTCATTGCCGACTTCAGCAAGATTGCCCTTCCACTTTCCCACTTACTACAGAAAGATGTGGAGTTCAATTTTGATGACAAGTGCAAGGCAGCTTTCAACCACTTGAAGCAGGCCTTGACTAGTACCCCTATCATCCAGCCCACCGACCGACATTGCCATTTGAGTTAATGTGTGATGCTTCTAACTATGCAGTAGGAGCAGTCTTGGCACAGAGAGTGGGGAGAGCTTCTCATGTGATATACTATGCTTCCAGAACTCTGGATGCTGCTCAGGCCAACTATACCACAACTGAAAAAGAGCTTTTAGCCATTGTTTTTGCTTTGGATAAGTTTAGATCATATTTGCTTGGCTCTAAGGTTGTTGTGTTTGCGATCATGCAAAGACTTAAGTTTCTTTTGAAGAAGCCAGAGGCAAAGCCTCGACTAATAAGGTGGATGCTACTGCTCCAAGAGTTTCATATAGAGATCCGTGACAAGAGTGGAGCAGAAAATCTAGTGGCAGATCACTTGAGCCGCATTGAAAGGGCTTCAGATCCCTTCCCTGTACAGACTCCTTCCCAGATGAGCAGCTTCTGCAGCTACAAGGTAAGAACACCTCCCCTTGATTTGCAGATATGGTTAATTTTTTGGTTGCTGGTGTTCTTCCTGCATATTTTACTAGAGCTCAATCTGATAAATTGAAAAGTGAGTCTAAGTACTATGTATGGGATGATCCTTATCTGTGGAAGCTTTGTAGTGACCAGATTATTAGAAGATGTGTCTTTGATCATGAGTTTCATTCTATTCTTAGCTTTTGTCATACATTTGCATGTGGTGGGCACTTTGGCTCCCAACGTACAGCTAGGAAGGTTTTGGACTCTGGATTGTATTGGCCTACCCTATTTCATGATGCATATATGTTTTGTAAGTCTTGTGAACAGTGCTAGAGAATAGGGACAATTTCACACAGGAATGAAATGCCTCAGCAGCCTATGCTGTCTTGTGAGATCTTTGATGTTTGAGGTATTGATTTCATGGGCCCTTTCCCTGTTTCCTTTGGTTTTATTTATATTTTGTTGGCTGTTGATTATGTATCTAAATGGGTGGAGGTAAAAGCCACTCAGACTGATGATTCCAAAGTTGTTATGGACTTTGTTAGATCACAGATTTTCTGTAGGTTTGGAATCCCGAGGGCCATTATCAGTGATCAGGGTTCACACTTTTTGTAACCGGAGAATAGAGGCTTTGATGAGAAAGTACAGTGTCTTGCACAAGGTTTCTACACCTTATCACCCCCAGACAAACGAGCAGGCCAAAGTCTCAAATCGAGAGATCAAGCACATACTTGAGAAGACAGTCCAACCTAAGAGGAAGGACTGGAGCCTGAGACTTGAGGATGCTCTGTGGGCTTACCGAACTGCCTACAAGACACCGATAGGGATGTCCCCGTACCGGATTGTCTTTGGGAAAGCCTGCCACCTTCCGGTGGAAATTGAGCATAAATCCTATTGGGCGGTGAAATAGTGTAACCTTAACTTGAGTCAAGCTGGATCTCAAAGGAAGCTCCAACTTCAGGAACTTGAGGAGCTTCGATTAGAGGCATATGAGAACTCCCGGATTTACAAGGAGAAGACCAAACTCCTTCATGATAAGATGTTGGTACGAAAGGAGTTCATCATTGGTCAAAAAGTTCTTCTCTACAACTCTCGCCTCAAACTTATGCTCGGTAAGCTTCGTTCTAGGTGGCTTGGTCCCTTCATTATTATTAATGTTTTTCCTCATGGTGCAGTAGAAATTAAGAGTGAAGCCACCAACAAAGTGTTCAAAGTTAATGGTCATCGCCTCAAAAAATTTTATGAAGGAGCTCAAGAGAACCTCATGGAGGAAGTTCAACTGCAGGATGCCCTCTACCATGATTGATCACTACTGTTTTGAAAAAAAAAACAAAAAAAACAAAAAAAAAGAAAAAAAAGAAAAAGAAAAAAAGAAAAAAAGAAAAAGCCACGATTAATGTCAATTGCTAGAGATTGAATCATTATTGGGGAGGACCCATCGCTCGTGCAAAATCTTCAATCACGCTGGCTGAGGACATTAAAAGTAGCGCTTCTTGGGAGGCAACCCAAGTTTTCTAACTCTTTAACTTTGACTTATTTGCAATCACAGGAATCGAGACAGAAAATCGGTGCCGAGCGAGAAAATCTATCAAAGTTTGATTTTTCTGTCTTAATTTTGTTGACAGATGATTTTTCACCAGTTAAATGGCGAATAACGGTACTCCGTGAAAATCTTTTTCAGTCCCTTCAGTTACCCACAAACACTGAAATTTGTATATAATTTTACTCAATTTGTTTTTCTTCTTTCTTTCTTTCAAAATGGATAATCAGCTTGTCAACCTCCGCAAGCGATTCCCTTCTCTCCCTCAAAATGCTTTAACTAATATTTATTGTGCAAGGTTTGAGAGGTTAAGGATGCTTATGCACAAAGGAATCCCTGCAGATATACGCTGGATAATCGAAGCAAAGGTCCGAATCACAGGGGAATTTTCTGATGCTCTTGTTTCATATATGCCAGGGCTAGGCAAAAGTTCATATGCAAAAAAGAGAAGAGCAAAAAGGTTACGAGTCTGCCATAAATGTCCAAGATGGACCTGTAACACAAAATGCAGATCAATTGGAATGACATCTATAAATCGACTTGATAAAATTGACTTCATTAAGGATGGCATGAGTAAGGAGTCTTTAGATAACATTCTATTGACTCTTGAGACGCATCCTAGTGGAGATGTGCAGAGAGTACTTCTCGATTTATGGCCAATATTCCAAGATGAACATAAGCGTTATAGTTTTGGGAATCTGACTCAAAAAGACCCTGTTTGCAAATTTTTAAGAAAATTGGATGGGAAGTCATCCATCGGCCCATAAAGAGCATTCAAGCCGTTACTGGACGTAAAACCAGAGGAAAAAGTGAGCCATAATCACACCTCCTGTAAGTATTATTATTATTTTTTATTTTATTTTTCCTTTTTCTTCTTGTTTATTAAAAAAATTCAAAAAAAAATTCAAAAAATTCAAAAAATTCAAAAAAAAATAAAATTTAGCCGTATTTTTTTTTGAAATATGCCTTGCGTATTTTCAAACTTCTTCTGCCACATATAAATTAGTCTTTTATCCTTGTCATATAGCTATTATTATTGCTTTGCTTCTTTTCAAACTTGTTTGACACACGGATCTACCCTCCTTTATAGGTGTAATTATTACATTTGAGTTTTGATTCTTTAAGTAATGCACTTTGCTCTCTTCAGATCATTGATAAGGTGAGAGTACAAAAAAAAAATGGAAATCACTTCAGTTCGTCAGATCAAGAGTGTTTGTGTCTTTTGTGGATCTAATCCTGGGAAAGATAAAGAGTTTGTAAATATTGCACACCATCTTGGTCGAGTGCTAGCTGAGAGAGAAATCCATTTAGTTTACGGAGGAGGTAGTCTTGGGTTAATGGGTTGTGTAGCAACTGCTGCACATTTAGGAGGTGGCAAAGTTCTTGCTGTCATTCCCAGTCCTTTATCTATCAGCAAGCCCATTGGAAAAACATTAGGGGATGAAGTAATGGTATTTTGCATGCACCAACGCATGAACATTATGATAGCAAATGCTGATGCCTTTATTGCCCTACCTGGTGGTTTTGGAACTTTGGATGAACTCTTTCAAATTACATCCTGGTCACAGCAGAACTTTCACCAAAAACCCATAGGTATATTAAATGTTAATGGTTTTTATGACAGTTTGTTTTGTTTTCTTGATGATCTTTGTCAGAAAAAGGTTCATCTCACAAGCGACACGTCAAAGTCTTGTAATCGCCGCAACTCTGAACAATTGCTCGATCAACTAAATGCATTTGTACCACAACGTGATCCAGAATGGCTCCACCGAATTGGGAACAAGGCAAAGCAGCAGCAAAAAGCAAAAACTTGATTTGACTTTGTCTTTGTGAATTTTTGTTTTCTCTTATGGTTTTAGTTTTTTGTAATTTTTCTTATTTCAGGCCCGATTTGCAGTTTTCTGGTAAGACCTTCTACACTCTACCTATCTTTATTTTGACATTGGGGACAATGTCTTTAATTAGTTGGGGGCAGGGATAGTTGACATTACCATGTATATAGTTTAGTTTAAAAAAAAAAAAACTAACAAGCTAATCTTTATTGTTACTAACTTATTAGATGTATGATGGCAGAGTAAGGAGTAGTTTTGCTCTTGAGACGTATCTTAACTTGCATTTCATAATAGGTCTTAAATCATCTTTGTTCTTGTATATATATTAAAAAAAAAAACACACACACACACACACAATTTTGATCTTTTCAATTGATTTTGGTACAAGCATGTGCTGAATCTGAGCTTAATTGATGATAAAAGTATGCAAAACATTTTATAGTTGAATCATTTTCATGATATACATGTGTATATGATTGTGGATATTAGGAAGAAGGCATTGTTGAATTGAGTGAATGTTCCATACCTTTGTGAGTTTTGGGCTTTTCCATGTTTGATACTTACACTTAGTTATTTTCTTTCATGAGTGATGTCAATTATGAATTTATTTTCTAGAACTTGCATTGAATCGATTTGAGATTACATTGGTCTGTATGTTGCATGAAAATGACAGAGGCATTTTTTCTTGACTTAGCTGCTTTGGCCAAATAAACCTACCCTGCATTTATCCAAATATAAACTCCCTCTGAGCCTATTTGCCTATTCTTTGTTCTTAGCTCATTACAAGCTTTGAGTGAAAAACCATGTTTTACCTTACCTTAAGGAATGGGAGAGCATTGATTTTCTTATTGGAGGAGTTCTTTTGCTTGCAATGATTTAAGTGTGGGGGAATTGGTGTGCTGATACGAAATGTTTGGTAAAAAAACAAAACAAAACAAAAACAAAACAAAACAAAACAAAAAGAAAGAGAAAAAAGAAAGAAAAAGAAAAGAATAGAAAAAGGAAGGAATGTGTGAAGAGAATGAGCATTTTATGGTTTTGGGTAAAAAAAATTTATGCTTTCTACTTAAGTTACTCCTCAATGCTCTTTTATTCTCTTTGGTTTTAACCTGCTATTATTCATATTGTTCCTTTCCTTCACCTTATAGCCATTACAACCTTTTTGAAAGACCTCTTGATTTTTGCAATTTATTTGATCTAAGTAGTGGAGAATTGATGTATATGCAAGCCTATGGTAAAATACTTTCATAATTTGACTTAGTTGAGTGCAAACAGATAACCTAAACACCTTGTGTGATTTGAGTGTCACTTGTGAGGAATTTTACTCAATTTGAACATGCCTATTTCTGATTAAAGCATGATTATGCTATACTTTATTCTCAATTGGTTTGATTCAACTATTCTTTGTTAAGTATACTTGACTTATTAATTATGGTTTATATTTGATACAATGCTTGTATTTAAAAATTAGCTGAATTGATTAAATAAAGTATTACATGTTTGTGGGTATCATCCTGGTAAACCCTCACGAGACTATAACTCGTCCACTAGGGACACCTAGGGGTTTAAAGGCTTGTGGCACATGCTAAGTGCCATCGTGTTTTCCTACGAAAATGGATTAGATTAGGTATAATCTGGTTTTTTTTATGTTTTTAGTTTAATAATATGATGTTTCTTGTTTTTCTTTAGTTTTGTTCTTATGTGTTTTGCCCAGGAGTGCAAAAGCTTAAGTGTGGGGAAATTTGATCAATCAATTTGAGACACTTATGTTAGCTTTGTATTAGGCTTTATTAGATGTTTATTGTGCCCAATATTAGTATTTTAGATGAGTTTAATGTTGTTGGGCTTCATTGGGTTTTAATGTAAATATTGGATAATTTTCAGATTTTGATGCATTTTGACCTTTCTTCCTTGGTTAGGCCATAACTTGGGACTCGGTGATCCAATTGCGGTGATCTTGGTGTCTTTGGAAAGCTAAGACAATGCTCTACAAGTTTCATGCAGAACTCAAGAGCTGGATCAGACTTCTAAGGGTCCAAAACATCCCTGCAATACATAGTCGGTTTGCTGTCAGGAAAATCTGGGCAGTGTGCACATATTGGACTGCATAGTGAGTTATAGGCCTCCTCTTGGGCTGAAACTTGGCCATTGGAAAGATAAGACCCATATATCCAACTTCATTGAGACCATTTAGTCAATAGATGTCGTTTTAGGCATGATAATGAAGCTACAAGTTGGTTTGAATTTGGAAACACGTTCTGCCAACCTAACATGAGGTAGGTTCAGTGTTTTTTTCATATCTGGAGTTCTAAACGTCCAAATGGCATGATTCAAATTGCAGAATTTCAAGGAGACAACTTGCTACAACTTTCATGAGACCTCAAAGCCAAAATGCACCGTCTAGGTGATGAAATTGAAGCCAGAAGTTGGATAAGAGTTGTTGACTAAAAGCCACCAACCATACACCAACCCACCTACCATGCACCAACCCACCAACCCACCTACCATGCATCAAGCTTCCATTTTTGACAATTTTCATATTTTTATAGCTTGTATTCAGATTAAGTACATGTACAAATTGGCTCCTAGGATTAGTATAAATAGAGCTAACCTCTTTGTATTAGAGGCATTCAATTTGGAAGTAAGTTTCAAGAAAGTTTAAGTATTTGTGAGAGTTTTCTTTCTCTTCTTCTCCATTCTCTTTAGAATTTCGTTTTAGTTCTTTATTTTATGAGTTCTTCCTTCCCATCCATAGAAGGCTAGGCTCTCATAATCAATCCACGGGATTAGCCATCTTGTTGTTTAATTTGGAGATCTTGTTTTGCTTGTTCATATTGCTTAATTGTTATTCAAGTTTCTTTTCTTCCTCTTTTGATTTTTATCTAGATTAAATTGCTTAATTTGATTTAGATGTTGATGTGGTAATAGCTTTATTATCATGTATTCAAAGAGGATCACAAAGATTAAACAATATATTAAAGCTTTTTGATAGATTGTTTAGCTTGGTTAAATTCTAGATCTTCAGTTAATCTATGTTGGATGGTGCTTACTTTATCTAACCGTGGTTAATCAAATCCTAGTTGCTTATCTAGTAGAGAATTCTTGGATCATGTTATGGCTTCTTGATGTGATCTAAGGCCAAGAACATGGTTAGCAATTAAGTGAATTCCTTGTGATCAATGATGAGTTAAACTCAAGATCGGTAAATTTCCTTGGATTGGTTGTTTCTTTAGATTTGTTTACAACTTTAAATCTCCTACTTTCATTAATCTTGTTAATCAACAACATAACCCCCCTTTTCTAATTATCTTGATCTAATTAAATCTTTGTTTTTTTTTTATCCTTGAGAGACGATTCGGTTCATTCTCTATACTACAAATTAGTTTGTGAACCGGTTATTTTATTTGATAGGTCTCGACAACCTCTTGTCACTAATTCACAACTTTAAGCCATTTTGGGTGATCAAGATCTGGTATCTTTTCTAACCCATTCAACACTTCTCAAACATCTTTTTCATCTGTCTTCTTTGGAGTTGCTTCCAAAAACAACTTCAAAGATTTAGCCACTTCTCTCATTGAAGCAACTATTCCATCTCTTTCTCCAAGTTTTCTCCTTTGGGATTGTATGCTAGCAGAAGTTGAAGATTGTCCCCTTTTCTTTATACCTGAACTTGGTTCCTCTAAACCAAGAGTAGTACTAGCAGCCTCTAAGCCTGGTTCCTCTTCAGTTGCTTCTTTGCTCATAACTTCATCAACATCAAGAGTAGTCTCAGCACCATTTCCAATGGCTCTATCTTTTGTAAATAGATCTACTATGTCATCCCAATTTGGAATCACCTTAAACCGGAATCGTTTAGCATCTTCATGTGACTTGAAAATAAAAGGAAACATGTACTAACAGCACAAAACATTACTTACAATTGTTGAAACCAAAGAACTTTTGAGAAATTAGTCTCGGAACCAAAGTTATTTAAAATAATTAAACCCCTCAAAGTTTCGAAGATAACAAAACGTGTAAATTAGAATGACCCAGTAAAAGACTCACGTAATTCGTGTATAAAGTGTTCTGTTAATGCTTTCCAGCTTAAATATATGTTGGTAATTCTATAACAATACAACATGGTATAAACAAATTGTTATTTGTGCGTGCGTGCATTTTGTCTTGTAACTAAAAAGGAAACTTAGTATTCGTCTAATATACTCTAAATTGTTTTTCGAATATATTATATTGGATCGTCCAAATGTTTTCTTACTTAGCTCAGATTAAAGCATTCGTCCAAATCTCAAATTCAAATATGAAGAACTGTTCATCACTAAATGCTGAGAAGAACCATGACAAAAGTACACGACAAAAGAAGTCAACTGAGCCGCTTAGCTGACACTACTAACAACTACAAAGACCAGCAAATAAGGAACTTTCTATGCGCTCAGATAAATCAAGACTCAGTTATCACACTCTTGGCAGTCCTTGATAATCAAAGTCACTTCTCAGAAGAAGCTCAACACAATATCAGCTTATGCATTTAATGCTGCTCAGAACGGTAATAAATGTTTCCTTTGGATGAAGAAGCTTGTGAAGATTGCTCCAAGTGCTCTCTATCTATAAATACAAATGTCTTCAAAGAAGAAGGCGTAGAAAATATTATTGAAGCATTGATCTAAAGAGAAAAAATTTTAGCTCACCTTCTTTCAATTCAATTACACTCTTGTATAGAGTTTCCTTCTTGAGTTTTATCATTCTATCCTCACTTGTAGTGAGTTGAACACTCAAGCACCATTTACTTTTTTCTCATATTCAACTTAGTTATTTAAGCTAGAAGAGGCTGGGTATAAAAGAATACTTGTTCTTTAGAACCTGAAGAGGTTGAGAATACTTGTGTACCTGAAGAGGTGGATAATACTTGTAATATTTGTAAAGATTAGTGATAAATCCTTCTTGTTGAAGGGATTGGACGTAGCTCTCAGTTTGTGAGAGTGAACCAGGATAAACTTCTGGTGTAAGCTTCTCTTCCCTCTACTTGTGTTTTATTTATTCACTAACATCTGGGGATTACCATTGGTTTTCTTAACAAAGTTTTTAAGTTAAAAATTAGAACTTTTTAACTGCATCCAAAGAGAAATCTTACAAAAACCTTCTCATCGTCCAACAGGACTAAGAAGCCTTTTATACGTCCATTACTTATTATTATTTCAACTACTGTCTTGTTTAAACCGTTAAGTTTCGAAAAGTTTTCTAAAAAGGTTAAGAAGCACAATTTAACCCCCCTTCTTGTATTTCACTTGTTTACTTCAATTGGTATTAGAGCTCAGCCTCTTGGGTTGAGCATCTAACAGTGCAGAGGAAAAGATCCAGTACAACCTTAAATGGAGAACGAAGGACAAGCTATGAACAGACCACCTCTATTCAATGGAAACGACTATGATTACTGGAACAAGAGGATGATTGCATTTTTGGATGCACAAAATATGGAAATTTTGGACCTAGTCCAAAATGGCTATCAAATGCCCACCAACGCAGAGGGATAAGAACTTCCTCGACCACAATGAACGGAAGGACAACAAACCAGGCACCAGTTAAACTCAAAAGCCAAACACTACCTCATGTGTGCCATCACAAGATCAGAACACGACAAAGTTCATAGCTGTGAAATAGTTAAAGAGATATGGGATACTCTGGCCTTAGCACATGAAGGCTCCTCTCAAGTCAAAGAATCAAAGATAAACATGCAGGTTCATCAGTATGAGCTCTTCAAAATGGGAGAGCATGAAAATATTGATCAAATGTTTGGACGATTCCAAACAATAATCAATAGTTTGAGAAGCAAAGAACTTAGCTTCCCTTACCATGGAGGAACTTCTAGGTTCCCTTAAAGTTCATGAGCTTGAACTTCAGGAAGAAGAAAGTTCAAGGAAAGCAAAATCAAATGCCCTTTAAGCTCACAAGGGAAGTGCGTCCAAAGCATTTAGAGCTAAAGAATCTTTAGATGAGGCTGAGTCACCAGGAGAAGATGTCTCAGACAACGATGAGCTATCTTTTATCTCAAGAAAGATACAAGCCATGTGGAAAAAGAAAGGAGGCAAGAGGAGAAAACACTTTGGACGAAGACTGATCAATCAAAATAAGACACTTATGTTAGCTTTGTACTAGGCTTTATTAGATGTTTATTGTGCCCAATATTAGTATTTTAGCTGAGTTTAATGTTATTGGGCCTTATTGGGCTTTAATGCAAATTGTGAATAATTCTTGGATTTTGATGCATTTTGACCTTTCCTCCTTTGTTAGGCCATAACTTGGGAATCGATGATCCATTTGAGGTGATCTTGGTGTCTTTAGAAAGCTAAGATAAAGATCTACAAGTTATATGAAGAACTTAAGAGCTTGATCAGACTTCTAAGGGTCCAAAATAGCCCTGCAATTCAAAGTGGGTCTGCTGTCACTGGAATATGATAAGTGTGCACATATTGGACCATATCATAGGCTATAGGCCTCCATTAGTGCTAAAACTCGGCAATTGGAAAGATAAAACCCATATCTCCAACTTCAGTGAAGACAATTTAGTTAATAGATGTCGTTTTAGGCATGATTATGAAGTTACAAGTTGGTTTAAATTTGGAAACACGTTCTGCCAACCTGACTTGAGGTAGGTGTAGTGTTTTTGGAATATCTAGAGTTATAAAAGTCCAAATGGCATGAAACTAACGCCAAAAGTTCAAGGAGACAATTGTCTACAACTGTCATGAAGACCTCGAAGTCAAAATACATCGTTTAGGGCATGAAAATCAGGCTGGAAGTCGGAGTAGAGTTGTTGACTAGAAGCCACCAACCCACCAACCATGCATCAACCCACCTACTGAACATCAAGCTAACATATTGGACAATTTTCATGTTTTTACAGCTTGCATTCATATTATTTTCAATTACAAATTGGCTTCTAAGATTAGTATAAATAGAGCCAATCTCTTTGTATTATACATCATTCAATTTGAAGTAAGTTTGAGTATTTGTTTGAAGAAAGTTTGAGTATTTGTGAGAGTTTTCTTTCTCTTCTTCTCCCTTCTCTTTAGAATTTCGTTTTTGTGCTTTTATTTCTGAGTTCTTCCTTCCCATCCATGGAAGGCTAGGCTCTTATAATCAATCCAAGGGATTAACCATCTTGATGTTTAATTTGGAGATGTTGTTTCGATTGTTCATATTTCTTAATTGTTATTCAAGTTTCTCTTCTTCCTCTTTTGATTTTTATCTAGAGTTAATTGCTTAATTTGATTTAGATGTTGATGTGATAATAGCTTTATCATCATGTATTCAAAGAGGATCACAAAGACTAAACCATTTATTAAAGCTTTTTGATGGATTGTTTAGATTAGTTGAATTATGGATCTTAAGTTAATCTATGTTTGGATGATGCTTACTTTATCTAACCTTGTTTAATTAAATCCTAGATGCTTATCTAGTAGAGGATGCTTGGATCATGTTGAGGTGTCTTGATGTGATCTAAGGCCATGAACATGGTTAGCAATTTAGTGAATTCCTTGTGATCAATGATGGATTAAACTCAAGATCGGTAAATTTATTTGGATTGGTTAATTTGTTAATTGTATTTCTTTAATTCAACCAGTGTATTTAGTTTACAAATCATCAAAGCCCCCCGTTTTTTATCTTGATCTAATTAAATCTTTGTTTTTGGATTCTTGAGAGACGATTCGGTTCATGCTCTATACTACGAATTAGTTTGTGAACCGGTAATTATTTGATTATTTCAAGACCCCATCTAACTCTACCAATTGTGTTTGTTTTGATTTTTGAAGCTTTTTCAAGTGGAATTTGGCTGAAATTAGGTAAAAGGCATCGTGTCAAGATTTTGGTTTGGTAAAGTATCTCTGATCGAGCTGAATATTGGTAGACTAATGGAAAACGTTATTTTGAGAAAGCCTCACTATTTATATTGAGGTCATCCCTATTTTAGCCAAATTCCATCGTTTAGACCACTCTTTCAATTGTTGAATATATTTTATTATTCTGTTGGATAGTATTTTTGTATAGATTTCACCCTGTGGTGGTCCCATAAATTTTAAAAATCTCTAGATAGGTTTTCTATAATTATTTTGTATATATTTTTACACTTGTTTTTTGTAATTTTGTGTTTTTGTGATTTTGTGTTTTTATGTTTGATCACTAATCTGATGGAGCATAAACTTGATGAGCTGGCTTATCTGGTGGGGCAGCTGGCAGTGGAACAACATCAGTTATATGTGCAAGAACCTGCAAGATTTTGTAGTAGTTCTTTTCATCCCACATATGCATGCCCCACATTACAAGATGATGGTTTTGTGTTTTAAGACTTTTCTATTGTTGCAAATTCCAACAGAGAACAGAAGTTATAGTATAGAACTTGGAGACCCAAGTTAGTCAACTAACATCTTCATTAAGTCAGTTGAGCAAGCAACATATACAGATATTTGATTCTGTAGAACATGAGATCATTGAAGTGAAAAAACCAATTGATGATTTGTATGCTGAATTTGCTAGTTTTACTGATTTTGATGATTCTGTTTATTGTACTGGTTGTGATGGTGATATATTATGTAATGCATGTGCTGAGATTGCTGCCTTTTTGAGATATGATGAATCTTTTTCAGCAGATTATACAGCAATTAAATCTACAGAATTAGTGAAGCCACCAAATTGGAGTTCATTGTGGTTAAGAACCTCCTTACTGATGAGGAGGAGAGGTTGCTGCAAATTTTAAAGGAGAATCAAAGAGCCATCATACTTGCAGACATTCCTAGCATTAGCCCTTCTATATGCATGCATAGGATTTTACTTGAAGATGGAGTTAAGCTAATAAAGCAACCCCAGAGGAGACTGAACCCTCTGATTCTGGATGTGTGATCCATTACACTGGCTTTGGTGTGGCCGCCGGGATTTTGTTGCTTCTGTTATCCATAGGACAAAAAGTCTTACTTTTCAACTCGATGTTGAAATTATTTCCTAGGACAAATCTTCAATTACGCTGGCTGAAGATGTTAAAAGTAGTGCTTCTTGGGAGGCCACCCAAGTTTTCTAACTCTATCATCTTTCAAACTTTGATTTATTTGAAATCACAATAATAAAGACAGAAAATCGGTGCCAAACAGCAAAATCTACCAGAGTTTGATTTTTCTGAACTAATTTTGTTTGTTTTTCATTGACAGATTATTCTTTTCACTGGTTAAATGACGGATAACGGTACTCCATGAAAAATCTTTTTCGGTTCCTTCAACTACCCACAAACACTGAAATCTGTATAAGATTTTACTCATTTTTTCCCTCTTCTTTCTTTCAAAATGGATAATCAGCTTGTTAACCTCCGCAAGCGATTCCCTTCTCTCCCTCAAAATGCTTTAACTAACATTTATTGTGTAAGGTATGAGAGATTAAGGATGCTTATGCACAAAGGCATCCCCATGGATATACGCTAGTTAATCGAAGCAAAGGTCCGAATAACTGGTGAATTTTCTGACGCTCTTGTTTCATATATGCCAGGGCTAGGCAAAAGTTCATATGCAAAGAAAAAAAGAGCAAAAAGGTTACGAGTCTGCTATAAATGTGCAAGATGGACTTGTAACACAAAATGCAAAGCAATTGGAATGGCGTCTATAAATCGAGTTGATAAAATTAACTTCATTAAGGATGGCATGAGTAAGGAGTCTTTAGATAACATTCTATTGACTCTTAAGACGCATCCTAGTGGAGATGTGCAGATAGCACTTCTCGATTTATGGCCAATATTCCAAGATGAACATGAGCTTATGGTCTCGGGAATCTGACTCAAAAAGACCCTGTTTGACAATTTTTAAGAAAATTGGAGAGGAAGCCCATCATCGACCCATAGAAGACATCCAAGTTGTTACTGGACGTACAACCAGAGGAAAATGTGAGCCACAATCACACCTACTGTAAGTATTATTATTTTTATTATTTTCTTCTTGTTCATAACAAAAAAACTAAAAACTAAAAAAATTATTTAGTCGTATTTTTTGAAATATGCGTTGTATGTTTTCAAACTTCTTCTGACACATATAAATTAGTCTCTTATTCTTGTCATATAGCTATTATCATTGTTGTGCTTATTTTCAAACTTACCTGACACACGGATCTACCCCTCCTTTATAGGTGTAATTATTACATTTGAGTTTCAATTCCTTTAAATATTGCACTTTGCTCTCTTCAGATCATTGATAAGGTGATAGTACAAAAAAAAAGAATGGAAGTAACTTCAGTTCGTCGGATCAAAAGTGTTTGTGTATTTTGTGGATCTAATCTTGGAAAGGATAAAGAGTTTGTAAATATTGCAAACCATCTTGGTCGAATGCTAGCTGAGAGAGAAATCCATTTAGTTTACGGAGGAGGTAGTCTTAGGTTAAAGGGTTGTGTAGCAACTGCTATACATTTAGGAGGTGGCAAAGTCCTTGGAGTCATTCCTAGTCCTTTACCTATGGGCAATCCCACTGGAAAAACAGTAGGGGATGAGGTAATGGTATTTTGCATGCACCAACGCATGAACATTATGATAGCAAATGCTGATGCCTTTATTGCCTTACCTGGTGGTTTTGGAACTTTGGAAGAGCTCTTCCAAATAATATCCTGGTCACAGCTGAACTTTCACCACAAACCAATAGGTATATTAAATGTCAATGATTTTTATGACAGTTTGTTTTGTTTTCTTAATCATGTTGTGGAGCAGAGATTCATCTCACATGCGACACGTCAAAGTCTTGTAACTGTTGCAACCCCTGAACAATTGCTCGATCTGTAACATCTTAATCTGCACCCCCAAGGGTGAAAGAACAAAACACAGAAAAATAAACTTTAGGGTGACTTGGGGAGGATAACTAGGCTTTCTGTAAGCTAATTTATAGTTAGACTTTCAATCAAAATAACATAGCTAAAACTTAGTAAAGCAAGGCTATCTCTAAACTTTTAATTCTACAAGTCACATAAACCAATTAAAATCAAACTAATACCTAAGGCCTAGATTATCAAATTAAGATTTCTAAGACACATTAAACTTAGTAAAGAAAATGATTTACACAAGTTCACACAATGACACTTCACTAATCATAAGAATCATACACCTAGCACATAGACACATATACACATTAGAATCAAGACACATGAACTAATTCATGCAAAAATCTGCACATCAAAACCGTGACACATCAACACACACACACACCTTGACACATACACACTCTAACACCTTGCCACACACTCTAACACCTTGACACACACACTAACACTTTGACACACTTGATAACACGTTGACACACACACTTGCTGCACCATGGCAGCCAAATACACACACAAATGACACAACACACACTAGGAATTAATAAAGAAACATCACACAAATTCTGCACTTTAAAGTAAATAAAAAACAGCACCTACACATGCACACTCACACGTTGAAGTCAAGGAAGGAATCTGTTCTTGGAAGAACACATGCACACCTACACGTCTACATGCATGAATTTAAGAGAGGAATCTGCACTTTGAAGACACAAGACCATGATGCACATGAACTAAACAAAAGAATGCACTTTTAGAAAGCAAATTTCATGCACTAGGACACGTTAATTGGGAAGGAAATGTGGCTGCTGGCCACGCTACCAAAGAGAAGCCAAACATGCAGAGAATATTCTGCATTGAGACAAAATCATGGCTATGACAAAGCCAAGGTAATTATGCCATATTCCCATCATTATGTTGGGAGAATTTTCATGATTATGTCCTAACACCTAGCTTTCTTCCACTTAGCTAACCTAGGCTTACTTATACACTAACACACACACACACAGCTCCTGCACACACAAAACAGAAGGAGAGGGATGTGAGAAGAAGAGAAGAAGTAAGGAAAAAGAAAGGGTAGGAAGCAAGCTCATCTCACTCACCATTTCCTTCAATCAAGCAAGGACCATTCTGTTTTGTTTTGTTTTCTTTCTTGGCTTGATCTTCTCATATTTCTAACATTTATTTCATTGATTTTAAGATTGGAAAGTTTACATTCTGAGTCCCACAGAAATTAGATCTCATACACTAATTTTAAACAAGACTAGTCTAGCATGAATTCCTAGTATGATCCTAAAATCTGTTTTATTTTCTTTTCTTTCTTGGCTTGTTTTTCTCATATTTCTAAAATTTCTTTCATTGATTTTAAGCTTGGAAGGTTTCTGTTAAAGTCCCACAGAATTTAGATTTCATACACTAATTTTAAACAAGACTAGTCTAGTATGAATTCCTAGTATGATTCTAACCAATCTGTTTTTGCTTAAACCATTTACTTACTTGATTTTCTGTGCTTCTAAATGATCACGGTTTGGCAAGGTATTAAGGATTAGGAATAGCTTCATAACCTATTTTATTACTAGCATTAGAAATTATCAAAGATACTTGACTTACCTTACTTAACTACCATGAAATTCCTATGCTTAACTAGGAACTTATGACATTTAAATTAGCTTAAGCATTCTGTTTTAAATGATTATGTTTGTATACATATTTTATGGTTATGTATGGCCACGGTTTTGAGAAGGAAGAATCATTTCAAGAAGGTTTATGATATGTAACCTTGAGTTGGTTTCAATTGAACTAAGACTCACCACTAAAAACTATGTTAGATGACATGTTGGTGGAGTGGCCTTTGGCCTATGTATCATCTTAAGAGATGATGAGAATTCCCTATGTTTATAAGGCAGCCCTCATGGAGGGAAGAATGCAAAGAATTGGTTTGAAAGACCTATGGTTGAAAGACCTATGTTTGAAAGTGGTTGAGTATGAATGATTCTTGAAAAACCTTCTCTAAGTTATGATTAATATTTTGTGTTTATAAATTGAAGTTCATATCATTCTCTATCTTTATTATAGTATTGACAAGAGGTTGTCGAGACCTCGTCAAATAATAAACTACAACATCCTGCAGGTTCTTGCACATGTGGTGATGTTGTTCCACTGCCAATTGCTCCATCAGATAAGCCAGCTCATCAAGTTTATGCTCCATCAGATTAGTGATCAAACACAAAAACACAAAATCACAAAAACAAGTCTAAATACACACACAAAATAATTACAGAAAACATATCTACAGATTTTTAAAAATTATGGGACTACCACAGAGTGGAATCTACACAAAAATTCTATATAACAGAATAATAAAAAATCTTAAAAAATTGAAAAAGTGGTCTAAACGATGGAATTTGGCAAAACTAAGGATTACCTCACTACATGTAGTGAGCCTTTCTCAAAATAACGATTTTCATTAGCCTACCAAAATTCAGATCAATCAGAGATACATTACCGAACCAAAATCTTGACAGGATGCCCTTTACCCAATTTCAGCCGAATTCCACTTGAAACAAAAAACTTCAAAAACAAAACAAACACAATTGTTAGAGTTAGATGAAATGATCAAATAGATGCCTTTGGATCCCCGGCAACGGCGCCAAATTTGACAAGAGGTTGTCGAGACCTCGTCAAATAATAAAAATTATCGGTTCGCAAACTAATTTGTAGTATAGAGCATGAACCAAATCGTCTCTCAAGGATCCAAAAAGAACAAATATTTAATCAGATCAAGATAATTAAAAGGGGGGGTTTAATGATTGGAAAAGATTATACACTAGTTGAATTAAAGGAAAGTAATTAACAAATTTAAAGAAACAACCAATCCAAGGAAATTTACCGATCTTGAGTTTAACTCATCATTGATCACAAGGAATTCACTTAATTGCTAACCATGTTCTTGGCCTTAGATCATATCAAGACGCCTCAACATGATCCAAGAATCCTCTACTAGATAAGCATCTAGGATTTAATTAACCAAGGTTAGATAAAGTAAGCACCATCCAAACATAGATTAACTTAAGATCAAGAATTTAACCAAGCTAAACAATCCATCAAAAAGCTTTAATAAATTGTTTATTCTATGTGATCCTCTTTGAACACATGATAATAAAGCTATTACCACATCAACATCCAAATCAAATTAAGCAATTCAATCTAGATCAAAATCAAAAGAGGAAGAATAGAAACTTGAATAACAACTAAGCAATATGAACAAACGAAACAAGATCTCCAAATTAAATATCAAGATGGCTAATCCCTTGGATTGATTATAAGAGCCTAGCCTTCCATGGATGGGAAGGAAGAACTCAGAAAATAAAGAACAAAAATGAAATTCTCAAGAGAAGGGAGAAGAAGAGAAAGAAAACTAACAAATACTCAAACTTACTACAAAATTGAATTCTAACTTACTTCAAATTGAATCCCCATAATACAAAGAGATTGACTCTATTTATACTAATCCTAGAAGCCAATTGTTTCATGTACATAATCTGAATACAAGCTATAAAAACAAGGAAATTGTCAAATATGGAAGCTTGATGCATGGTAGGTGGGTTGGTGCTTGATGCATGGTAGGTGGGTTGGTGCATGGTAGGTGGGTTGGTGTATGGTTAGTGGCTTTTAGTCAACAACTCTTATCCGACTTCTGGCTTCAAATTCATCACCTAGACGGTGGTTTTTGGCTTGGATGTCTTCATGAAAGTTGTAGCTCGTTGTCTCCTTGAAAATCTCCAATTTGAATCATGTCATTTGGACTTTTAGAACTCCAGAAATGCTAAAAACACTGCACCTACCTCAAGTTAGGTTCGAAGAACGTGTTTCCAAATTCTGACCAACTTGTAGCTTAAGAAGCATGCCTAAAATGACATCTATTGACAAAATGGTCTTCATTGAAGTTGGAGATATGGGTCTTATCTTTCAAATGACCAAGTTTCAGCCAAAGAGGAGGCCTATAACTCACTATGTAGTCCAATATGTGCATACTGCCCAGATTTTCCTGACAGCAAACCCACTCTGTATTGCAGCGATGTTTTGGACCTTTAGAAGTCCGATCCGGCTCTTGAGTTCTTCATGAAACTTGTCGAGCATTGTCTTAGCTTTCCACAAACACCAAGATCACCTCAATTGGATCACCGAGTCCCAAGTTATGGCCTAACCAAGGAAGAAAGGTCAAAATGCATCAAAATCCGAAAATTATCCAATATTTACATTAAAACCCAATGAAGCCCATCAACATTAAACTCATCTAAAATACTAATATTGGGCACAATAAACATCTAATGAAGCCTAATACAAAGCTAACATAAGTGTCTCAAATTGATTGATCAAATTCCCCCACACTTAAGCTTTTGCACTTCTGGGCAAAACACATAAGAACAAAACTAATAAAAAAAACAAGAAACATTATATTATTAAACTAAAAAGATAAAAACTGATTGTACCTAATCTTAGTAGGAAACGAGCATCAAAATAAACTCATACTTCATAAATCAAGTGGGAAATTTCACAAACTTTTTCTTTCAAAGCATACTTGATCAATCAATTTGAGACACTTATGTTAGCTTTGTATTAGGCTTTATTAGATGTTTATTGTTCCCAATATTAGTATTTTAGATGAGTTTAATGTTGTTGGGCTTCATTGGGCTTTAATGCAAATATTGAATAATTTTCGGATTTTGATGCATTTTGACCTTTCTTCCTTGGTTAGGCCATAACTTGGGACTCAGTGATCCATTTGAGGTGATCTTGGTGTCTTTGGAAATCTAAGACAATGCTCTACAAGTTTCATGAAGAACTTAACAGTTGGATCGGACTTATAAGGGTCCAAAATATCCCTGCAATGCAGAGTGGGTTTCTTTGTCACGAAAATCTGGGCAGTGCACATATTGGACTACATAGTGAGCTATAGGCCTCCTCTTGGGCTGAAACTTGGCCATTGGATAAATAAGACCCATATCTCCAACTTCACTGAAGACCATTTAGTCAATAGATGTCGTTTTAGGCATGACAATAAAGCTACAAGTTGGTTTGAATTTGGAAACACGTTCTGCTAACCTAACTTGAGTTAGGTTCAGTTTTTTTGGCATTTCTGGAGTTTTAAAAGTCCAAATGGCATGATTCTAACGTCAAAATTTCAAGGAGGCAACTGGCTACAACTTTCATGAAGACCTCGAAGCCAAAATGCACCGTTTAGATCATGAAAATCTAGCCAGAAGTCGGATAAGAGTTGCTGACTAAAAGCCACCAACCCACCTACCATGCACCAACCCACCAACCATGCATCAAGCTTCCATATTTGACAATTTCCATATTTTTATAGCTTGTATTCAGATTATGTACATGTACAAATTGGCTTCTAAGATTAGTATAAATAGAGCCAATCTCTTTGTATTATGATGATTCAATTTTAAGTAAGTTTAAAGAAAGTTTGAGTATTTGTGAGAGTTTTCTTTCTCTTCTTCTCCATTCTCTTTAGAATTTCGTTTTAGTTCTTTATTTTATGAGTTCTTCCTTCCCATCCATGGAAGGCTAGGCTCTTATAATCAATCCAAGGGATTAGCCATCTTGATGTTTAATTTGGAGATCTTGTTTCGCTTGTTCATATTGCTTAATTGTTATTCAAGTTTCTCTTCTTCCTATTTTAATTTTGATCTAGATTGAATTGCTTAATTTGATTTGGATGTTTATGTGATAATAGCTTTATTATCATGTATTCAAGAGGATCACATAGAATAAACAATTTATTAAAGCTTTTTGATGGATTGTTTAGCTTGGTTAAATTCTTGATCTTAAGTTAATCTATGTTTGGATGGTGCTTACTTTATCTAGCCTTGGTTAATTAAATCCTAGATGCTTATCTAGTAGAGGATTCTTGGATCATGTTGAGGCGTCTTGATATGATCTAAGGCCAAGAACATGGTTAGCAATTAAGTGAATTCCTTGTGATCAATGATGGATTAAACTCAAGATCGGTAAAATTTCCTTGGATTGGTTAATATGTTAATTACTTTCCTTTAATGCAATTAGTTTATTATCTTTTCCAATCATCAAAACCCCCTTTTAATTATCTTGATCTGATTAAATCTTTGTTCTTTTTGGATCCTTGAGAGACAATTCGGTTCATGCTCTATACTACAAATTATTTTGTGAACCGGTAATAATTTTTATTTGACGGGTCTCGACAACCTCTTGTCAATTAGGAGAGCATTGGCCTTTTTCTTCTATGGAGGAGCTTCTTTTGCTTGAGGTCAAGCATTGATTGAAGTGTGTGTGGGGGGGTGTTATTAATTATGCAAGTGTTATGCAAAGTGAAAAAGAAAAAGAAAGTGCCAAAGAAAGCCCTAAAAAAAAGATGAAGAAGAAAAGTGATGAAAAAGAAAGCAAAAGAAAAAGGAAGGAATAAGAGAATGTGCATTATGTGACTTTGGGGAAATTGCTATGCTTGATTACTTGAGTTTCTCCCCAATGCTCTTTTATTCTCTTTGGTTTTTAACTTCTTATCTCCATATTAATTCCTTCCTTTACCTTGGCCCCATTACAACCTTGAACAATGTCCTCTTGATTTGTGTGTGCATGTGTATTGAGTCGTGGAGAAGTAGAAGATAAGCAAGCTTATGGTAGTGCAATTGTTCATGGGTTGAATTGAGTGAAACACTTACCTTCTAAACACTTTGTGTGATTTGAGTGTCACTTGTGAGAAAGTTTACTCAACTTGAACATTCATATTTCTGATTAAAACATGATTATGCTATGTATACTTTATTCTCAATTGCTTTGATTCAACTATACTTTGTTAAGCATATTTGAATTTGATACAATGCATGTATTTAAAAATTAGTTGAATTGATAGAGTATTACATGTTTGTGGGTATCATCCTGGTAAACTCTCACGAGACTATAACTCGTCCACTTGGGAGACCTAGGGGTTTAAAGGCTTGTGGCTCATGCTAAGTGCCATTGTGACTTCCTACGAAAGTGGATTAGATTAGGTATAATCAGTTTCTATGCTTTTAGTTTAATATTATGGTGTTTCTTGTTTTTCTTTAGTTTTGTTCTTATGTGTTTTGTCCAGGAGTGCAAAAGCTCAAGTGTGGGGGAATTTGATCAATCAATTTGAGACACTTATGTTAGCTTTGTACTAGGCTTTATTAGATGTTTATTGTGCCCAAAATTAGTATTTTAGTTGAGTCTAATGTTATTGGGACTCATTGGGCTTTAATGCAAATTGTGAATAATTCTTTGATTTTGATGCATTTTGACATTTCCTCCTTGGTTAGCCCATAACTTGGGACGCGGAGGTCCATTTAAAGTGATCTTGGTATCTTTGGAAAGCTAAGACAAAGCTCTATAAGTTTCATGATGAACTCAAGAGCTAGATCGGGCTTCTAAGAGTCCAAAATAGCCCTGCAATTCAGAGTGGGTCTGTTGTCATTGGAATCTGAGCAGTGTGCACCATGTCGTGGGCTATAGGCCTCCTTTTGAGCTGAAACTCGGCCATTGGAAAGATAAGACCCATATCTCCAACTTCATTGAAGACCATTTAGGTATGATTATGAAGCTACAAGTTGGTTTGAATTTGGAAATACAGTCTACCAACTTCGACTTGAGGTAGGTACAGTGTTTTTGGAATATCTAGAGTTGTAATATCCCAAATGGCATGAAACTAACACTAAAAGTTCAAGGAGACAATTGTCTACAATTGTCATGAAGACCTCCAAGCCAAAATACATCGTTTAGGGCAAGAAAATCAGGCTGGAAGTCGGAGTAGAGTTGTTGACTAGGAGCCACCAACCATACACCAACCCACCAACCATGTACCAACATACCTACCATGCATCAAGCTACTCTATTTGACAATTTTCATGTTTTTACATCTTAAATTCATATTATTTTCAATTACAAAATGGTAGGATTAGTACAAATAGAGCCAATCTCTTTGTATTATACATCATTCAATTTGAAGTAAGTTTGAGTATTTGTGAGAGTTTTCTTTCTCTTATTCTCCCTTCTCTTTAGAATTTCGTTTTTGTGCTTTTATTTATGAGTTGTTCCTTCCCATCCATGGAAGGCTAGGCTCTTATAATCAATTCAAGGGATTAACCATCTTGATGTTTAATTTGGAGATCTTGTTTCGATTGTTCATATTGCTTAATTGTTATTTAAGTTTCTCTTCTTCCTCTTTTGATTTTTATCTTAGGTTGAATTGCTTAATTTGATTTAGATGTTGATGTGATAATAGCTTTATTATCATGTATTCAAAGAGGATCACAAAGTCTAAACAATTTATTAAAGCTTTTTGATGGATTGTTTAGCTTGTTTAAATTCTGGATCTTAAGGTAATCTATGTTTGGATGATGCTTACTTTATCTAACCTTGGTTAATTAAATCCTAGATGCTTATCTAGTAGAGGATTCTTGGATCATGTTGAGGCGTCTTGTGTAAGGCCCATTATGTACTATGTTATTTATCAACTCATAAGTCTTACGTGGAAATATTTTGTTTTATGACATAGAAAATTCGGCAGCGTTTCCTTTGTTTCTTATACGTTACCATACGACATACAAGTAAGCAGCGGATTCCAAACAATCATTTCAAACCAACCAGAGTACATATATATATATATATATATATATATATATATATATATATATACAGGAGATCTCTGATCTCATTCAAAGTATTATCAGAGTACGCAATTATACAATTCTTCATTAGACACTACAGAACTGTGAACATCTACAATAGTTCACCAGTTCCCTGTCATATTTACATCAGAGTAATTTAATACACATCATATTATAATTACATTATGAAGTTTAACTCCACCAAAATACTAGTCTCATAATACAATCTATCACTAAAAGTGATAAACAACAGACTCCTCCATACTTAACCTGAGAAAGAGGGGGTGAGAACAACTTCCTAGTGAATGTGAATAAAACTTGCAAGTAAGGTATGCATGCAATTAGAATACCAGTATAAGCACAATTCAATGTAACAAGTAATACCAAAACAACATATGCAAAGAATGAATGCACATGATGTTCACACCTTTTCTTCACACTTTTTCTTTCTCCACTCCTCTTATTGTGTACTAACCCCTTCCGGTTAGGCCCTTGCGATATGCATATGCAATGCTTTATGCCATTTCATTTCCATCTAGCCCCGTAGGCTAGGCACCCCTCATGTATTGTGCACTAACCCCTTTCCGGTTATGCCATCTCGCAATGCAATGCAATTAATTATGCACCACTTATTCTTTCATCTAACACCGTAGGCTAGGTAATCTCTCACATATTGTACACTAACCCCTTTCCGGTTAGGCCATCTCGCTATGCAATGCAATGTTCACATAGTCATAGCATACTCAATTCCCATATCACAATAACATCACATGTATATGAACTCAAAATTTAAACCACACAAGTATTATGCTCAATTCTTTCAGCCATCCTCACTTAGTTACACATCCCATCATTGTACTAAGTCATCCTTATTCATAAACATAGCATAAGGTATTAAAGCAATAGGCAAATGCCCCACAAGGACACAAACAGAGTCAACCACGGCCAGGGTGTGGTGGCAACCACGGCCACGGTTCAGGAAACCAGAAACTCAATGAAATGAAAACAGAGACAACCACGGCTAACCCGTGGTTTGTAGTACATAGCCAACCACGGCCAGCCCGTGGTGGAGGGCACGCCCGTGGTTGGCCGCGAGACACAACAATTCCATTTCCAGAGAGATCCACGGCCAACCCGTGGTTGAGGCCACGACCGTGGTCTAGAATCTGGGCAGGAATAATGCCACGCCCAACCCTAAACCAAAAACCTAAGTTTCCTTTGGGAATTATGTCCTTAAGTCCATCAAAATATACCAACCATATCATCCTTTTTCATACACTCAAATCCTTGAAAACATGTAATAAAACACATCCAACCTCAAGCATAGGTGAAAACCCTAGATTCAAGCTTAATCTTACATCTTATACTTACACTCTAAGAACATCATACAATATCACAAGTTAACCCACACTCACCTTAAAGTGCTCCAAACTTGATTCCAAGATTGGATTTGTAGTCAAGGCAACTTTTCCTTCAACTTCCTTCAAAACACTCAATCAAAACAACCAACTTTAGAAATGGGTGTTCTTGATTCTTAGAGATGAAAATGAATTTCTCAAGAAACTAAAACCATAGGATTGAAGAAGAGATCAAAGGGATCAATAACATAACTTAAGCCTAAAGATGAGTAAAAATCTTTACTTTTGGCTCTTGAACTTTGAAGCAAGCTTTCGCTATGGAACTTAGCAATATTTGGAGAAGATGACCAAATGGTCTTCCCCCTAGGGCCAGCTCACTTAAACAAGAGGGAGGGGGTGTGAATTGTCCATTTTGCCCCTCACTTAGATGGATAAATACTAAATTGCCACTGAGGATGTGAAAAGACCAAAATACCCTTGTGATTTCTAAAAATTCCCAATAGGTCCTGAAAAGATTAATTTATCAGTAGGTCCTCTCTTAGCCTGAGAAAAATTAAAAGTTTAGATTTGACCTATTTTCTTCCCTAGGTTCTACCGAGTTCCCCGGTACAATCAGAATCTCAAAATAAATACTATAATTCAAACTATCTCAATTTCTGTAACAAAATTCACAAAGATGTTTGTAGAATTTAGCTAAGTCAGAAAATGGAAATTTAGGGATGTTACATCTTGATGTGATCTAAGGCCAAGAACATGGTTGGCAATTAAGTGAATTCCTTGTGATCAATGATGGATTAAACTCAAGATCGATAAATTTCCTTGGATTGGTTAATTTGTTAATTGCATTTCTTTAATTCAACCAGTGTATTTAGTTTACAAATCATCAGAACCCACCCTTTTGTTTATCTTGATCTAATTAAATCTTTGTTTTTGGATCTTTGAGAGACGATTCGGTTCATGCTCTGTACTACAAATTAGTTTGTGAACCGGTAATTTTATTTATTTGACGGGTCTTGACAACCTCTTGTCAAAGACCTTCAAAGGACAGGACTGAGACCAAAGACAAGAGTCCAATCATATGCTATGAGTGTAAAAAGCCTGGACACATTAAAGTTGAATGCCCTTCTCTAAATAAGGAGAAGGAGAAAAAGAGATTCTTTCCAAAGAAGAAAAGAGGATTAATGGCCATATGGGAAGATATTGACCTCTCATCTATTGATGATGAAGAGGAAGTAGAAGAAGAAGCCAACCTATGCTTCATGGCAAGCACATCCTCTGAAGAGGAAGAAGATGAGGTAACAAACTTTGACCTTAATCTTCAAGAAGCTTTTGATAAACTGTTAAACAACTTATCTATCTTAGCTATTGAATACAAATCTCTCAAAAGAAAATTTTCAAAATTATTTAAGGATTATGAAAATGTGTTTTCAGAAAAACAAGAGCTTGAAATCTATTGTGAAAAACTAAAAACTGAAAACATTCTTTTGAAAACATCCTCTGAGTCCAATATGTCTGATGAAGTTGATAAACTTCAATCTGAGATAAAGGAACTAACTGAGGATCTCAGTAAATTTGTGGGCAGCACCAAAAAGCTCCACACACTACTCAAATACTCCAGAGACTCTAGTGACAAATCTGGACTGCGGTATCAATCTACTGAGAAAATGTTTTTCCAAAAACCACCTACTCCTGAAAAATCAAAATCCTTTGGGAATTTTCATAAAAAGGACGGTCATTTTACATCAAAACATTATGAATATGCAAAAACTAACCAGAAAGGACCCAAAAAGATATGGGTACTGACAAAAGGTTGTCGAGACCTATCAAATAAAATAACCGGTTCACAAACTAATTTGTAGTATAGAGAATGAACCGAATCGTCTCTCAAGGATCCAAAAATAAAGATTTAATTAGATCAAGGTAATTTAGAAAAGGGGGGGTTTTGTTGTTGATTAACAAAATTAATAAAAGTAGGAGATTCAAAGTTGTAAACAAATCTAAAGAAACAACCAATCCAAGGAAATTTACCGATCTTGAGTTTAACTCATCATTGATCACAAGGAATTCACTTAATTGCTAATCATGTTCTTAGCCTTAGATCACATCAAGAAGCCCTAACATGATCCAAGAATTCTTTACTAGATAAGCATCTAGGATTTGATTAACCAAGGTTAGATAAAGTAAGCACCATCCAACATAGATTAACTTAAGATCTAGAATTTAACCAAGCTAAACAATCTATCAAAAAGCTTTAATATATTGTTTAATCTTTATGATCCTCTTTGAATACATGATAATAAAGCTATTACCACATCAACATCTAAATCAAATTAAGCAATTTAATCTAGATAAAAATCAAAAGAGGAAGAAGAGAAACTTGAATAACAATTAAGCAATATGAACAAGCAAAACAAGATCTCCAAATTAAACAACAAGATGGCTAATCCCTTGGATTGATTATGAGAGCCTAGCCTTCCATGGATGGGAAGGAAGAACTCAGAATTTATAGAACAAAAACAAAATTGCAAAGAGAATGGAGAAGAAGAGAAAGAAAACTCTCACAAATACTTAAACTTTCTTGAAACTTACTTCCAAATTGAATGAATGATAATACAAAGAGATTGGCTCTATTTATACTAATCCTAGAAGCCAATTTGTACATGTACATAATCTGAATACAAGCTATAAGAATATGAAAATTGTCAAAAATGGAAGCTTGATGCATGGTAGGTGGGGTTGGTGCATGGTAGGTGGGTTGGTGTATGGTTGGTGGCTTTTAGTCAACAACTCTTATCCGACTTCTGGCTTCAATTTCATCACCTAGACGGTGCATTTTGGCTTGGATGTCTTCATAAAAGTTGTAGCCAGTTGTCTCCTTGAAAATCTCCAATTTGAATCATGTCATTTGGACTTTTAGAACTCCAGAAATGCCAAAAACACTTCACCTACCTCAAGTTAGGTTGGAAGAACGTGTTTCCAAATTCAGACCAACTTGTAGCTTCAGAAGCATGCCTAAAACGACATCTATTGACAAAATGGTCTTCATTGAAGTTGGAGATATGGGTCTTATCTTTCAAGTGACCAAGTTTCAGCCAAAGAGGAGGCCTATAACCCACTATATAGTCCAATATGTGCATACTGCCCAGATGGTTCCATGACAGCAAACTCACTCTGCATTGCAGGGATATTTTGGACCCTTAGAATTCCGATCCAGCTCTTGAGTTCTTCATGAAACTTGTAGAGCATTGTCTTAGCTTTCCAAAGACACCAAGATCACCTCAATTGGATCACCGAGTCCCAAGTTATGACCTAAGCAAGGAAGAAAGGTCAAAATGCATCAAAATCCGAAAATTATTCAATATTTGCATTAAAGCCCAATGAAGCCCAACAACATTAAACTCATCTAAAGTACTAATATTGGGCACAATAAACATCTAATAATGCCTAATACAAAGCTAACATAAGTGTCTCAAATTGATTGATCAGGTACCTAAGAACATGATAATCCCTCTTGCAAATGTGCTTAACAGCAGAAAGACGACACCTGTCATGGTACCTGAACAGTGGTTGCTCACGGCACATGACGGGAGAAAGGTCTATGTTCCAAGACCTCAAACTTAAAGTAGGCAGTTTCGTCACTTTTGGTGGAAACCAAAGGGATAAAATAGTTGGAATAGGTAAAATTGGTAAGCACCATTTTCCTTCTATTGATAATGTACTTCTGGTTGAAGGGTTGAAACATAATCTGCTTAGCATAAGTCAATTATGTGATAGTGGATCCAATGTTTCGTTCCACCAAGGAGAATGTATAGTTAAAAACTCTGATGGATCCATACTCTTCACTGCTAAAAGGCAAAACAATCTTTACAAGATTGACTTGAAAGATCTCTCAGATCAGAATGTATCATGTCTAGTATCCATAAAAGGAGAACAATGGATATGGCACAGGAAGCTTGGTCATGCAAGCTTGAGGATAACCTCAAAGTTAAATAAGCATAACCTCGTGAGAGGATGTTGCTCTATTGGTAAGTGTACCAAATCGCAAAAAATAATAAAGTGATAAGTGAGTATCGTTCCCTCAGAGATTGTGCTATCAAACATCAATTCACCAACTTAGACACTATTAGAACGATCGGTTTGGATTGAAGAGAGTTATTTAGAAAGAAACCCTAAAGAAACTAACACTTTGCAATTACCAATTAAGAAATTCAAAAGCAAAAGAAATAAGGAAGTAAGATCAATGATTGAAATGTTAGGGTTCCGATTTCACTTGAATTTTCTAACTAGTGTTTGGATTCTAAATTAACTAAGCTCAATTCACGGATTGATGGTAGGAATCCTATAATTAATCAATACCCAATTCCTTGGTTTACCGATTCACTTCAACAAAATAAAACCAATTAATTCCTTAACTTGGCCATAAGTTGAAGAAGGCATGAAAGAAAAATTGATTCCCAAATAAAACCACATAATTAACATTCTCTATTCCTAGATTTTATTAATTAAGGAGTTTACCACAAGAAGCAAAATCATACATGAATTTCCTAATCCTATGCATGAGCAACTATTCAATTTATGAGTGGCCAATCCATAAAAGTATTAAGCATAGTGATAAACACTTCAAATCCATGAAAAGAAACTTAGATTAAGCTTAAAAGAATCCAAACAAGTCTTTAATTCAAGCTACATCTTCACCCTAACTAGAAAGAGTTTAGAAACTCATAGAGAAAAAGAAAACTAAAACAGAGGAAAGAGCAAACTCCATGAATAAATCAATTGGGAATGGAGAAATCTTCAATCCCTCTTGCTTCCTTCCGGTTCTCCCTTGTCCTTTGCTTCAAAACTTCTCCCAAGCCTCTTCTCCAGCCCCCACAAAGGTTTTTAAAAAAACCTAACTTTTTCTATTTAAAGTGTCAAAACAGAGTTGGGCTGCGACGCTAGCGCCTAGGCGTTGGAAGTTGGGCGCGTGGGCGCGTGGGAAGCATAACTGGGGCACCTAGGCGCTGGAGCAACAGAAAACATCAGCAGGACTGGCCTTTGAGCGCTTGGGCGCTGGGATGGCAGTGTTCAGCATTTTGAGCGCCTGAGCGCTGATTGTTGGCGCCTAAGCGCTGAAACTTCTTGTCAAATCATTGCAGTCTCCCATTGGTGTTTGTCCCTCCAAAGTTGAAAAGCTTAACCTGAGTTTAAAACAATCAAAAGAGCAACTAAAATTATCAGTAAAAAGATAAACTCAGGTGCTAAGATTGCAAAAATGAAAATCAAATAAAAAGTGGGAAAAACACCCTACAAGGTTGAGGAATGTAAAGTTTTCTTTCAAGAAAATAAGGTATTTAGCATAAATATCAGAGGACTACCAAAGCATGTGTACAAATCATATGTTTTATGTGAAACATGTCAAAAGGGGAAACAAATCAAAAACTCTTTTGAGTCAAAAAATGTTGTTTCCACCTCTAGAACTTCTACATCTTGATCTATTTGGTCCAACAAGAATTGCCTCTTTAAATGGGAAGAAATATGGACTAGTCATAGTAGGTGACTATACTAGATGGACATGGGTTATGTTCCTAAAGCACAAGGATGAGTCTTTTAAAGTCTTTTCTATATTCTGTAAAAGAATTCAAAATGAAAAAGGCATGTGTATCAACTCAATCTGAAGTGATCATGGAGGAGAATTTGAGAATGAGAGCTTTCAACTGTTTTGTGAAGAAAGTGGTATTCTTCACAACTTCTCTGCCCCAAGAACACCACAGCAAAATGGTGTGGTAGAGAGGAAAAACAAATCTCTTCAAGAGATGGCTAGAACAATGCTCAATGAGAACTCAACCTCCAAACACTTTTGGGCTGAAGCTATTAACACTGCGTGTTATATTCAAAACAAAGTATATATTAGACCCTTATTGAATAAGACTCCTTATGAATTGTGGAAGGGACGAAAACCCAACATTTCTTATTTTCATTCTTTTGGATGTCAATGCATTATTTTAAATACCAAGGATTCTTTAGGAAAGTTTGACGCTAAAGTTGACTGTGGTATTTTCTTAGGATACTCTGAAACTTCAAAAGCATATAGAGTGTTTAACTCTCGCTCTTTAACTGTTGAAGAATCTATCCATGTTAAATTTAATGACAAAAAGCCTGATAAAAATTTATCAGAGCTAGATGAGTTTCTTGCAGAGTTAAACCTTAATGACAAAGGAGAAGAAACTTCGTCAACAAGCAAAGAAGCATTGGATGATGAAAGAAGAGAAGAAAACACAACAAGAAATGAAGTTCAAAGGAATTGGCACTTGACAAGAGGTTGTCGAAACTTGTCAAATAAATAAAATTTACCGATTCACAAACTAATTTGTAGTATAGAGGATGAACGGAATCGTCTCTCAAGGATCCAAAAACAAAGATTTAATTAGATCAAGATAATTAGAAAGGGGGTTTTGTTGTTGATTAAAAAGATTGACAAAACTATGAGACTTAAAGTTGAAAACAAATATAAAGAAGCAACCAATCCAAGGAAATTTACCGATCTTGAGTTTAATCCATCATTGATTACAAGGAATTCACTTAATTGCTAACCATGTTTTTGGCCTTAGATCACATCAAGAAGCCTCAACATAATCCAAGAATCTTCTACTAGATAAGCATCTAGAATTTAATTAACCAAGGTTAGATAAAGTAAGCACCATCCAAACATAGATTAATTTAAGATCCAGAATTTAACCAAGCTAAACAATCCATCAAAAAGCTTTAATAAATTGTTTATTATTTGTGATCCTCTTTGAATACATGACAAGAAAGCTATTATCACATTAACATTTAAATCAAATTAAGCAATTCAATCTAGATATTCAATGGCACCGATTTCAGCTCAAAAGGACTTTTAAAACTCCAGATATTCAAAAAATACTGCACCTACCTCAAGTCACATTTTCAAAACGTGTTTCTAAATTCAAACCAACTTGCAGCTCCCAAATCATGTTGAAAACGACATCTATTGACTAAATGGTCTTCAGTGAAGTTGGAGATATGTGTGTTAGCTTTCCAATGGCACCGGTTTTAGCTCAAAAGGAGGCCTAGAGCACAAGATATGGTCCAATATGTGCACACTGCTCAGATTCCTAGTAATAGCAAGCCCACTCTGACCTTTCAGGGCAGTTTTGGATCCTTAGAAGTCCGATCCAGCTCTTGAGTTCTTCATGAAACTTGTAGAGCCTTGTCTTAGCTTTCCATAGACACCAAGATCACCTCAAATGGATCACCGAGTCCCAAGTTATGGCCTAACCAAGGAAGAAAAGGTCAAAATGCATCAAAATCCAAGAATTATTCACAATTTGCATTAAAGTCCAATGAGGCCCAACAACATTAAACTCAGCTAAAATGCAAATATTGGGCACAATAAACATCTAATAATGCCTAATACAAAGTTAACATAAGTGTCTCAAATTGATTGATCAGCACTTCAAAACATATCATCTAGAAGACCAAATCATTGGTAATCCAGATGATAAAGTGCGTACAAGATCTACCTTCAGAGAATACTCAGATGTAGCATTCATCTCAGAAATGGAACCAAAGAAAATTGAAGAAGTTCTTTTGGACGAAGGATGGATCTTAGCTATGCAAGAAGAGCTAAATCAATTTACAAGAAATGGCGTTTGGATGCTGGTTCAAAAGCCCAAAGACAAAACTGTTATAGGCACAAAATGGGTATACAGAATCAAATTGGACGAAGATGGAAAAGTTATGAGAAACAAAGCAAGGTTAGTTGCCCAAGGTTACTCACAACAAGAAGGTATTGACTTTACTGAAACCTTTGCTCCTGTAGCTAGATGCCATATGCATCTTACTTTCATTTGCTGCTCATCATAGCATGAAGCTTTATCAAATGGATGTAAAGAGTGCTTTTCTAAATGGTATAATCAATGAAGAGGTTTATGTCAAACAACCACCAGGTTTCGAGGATCAAGACCATCCAGAGCATGTTTTCAAATTGAAAAAGGCTCAATATGGACTAAAATAAGCTCCTCGAGCATGGTATGAAAGATTAAGTACTTTCCTAATGGAAAATAGATTTTCTAATTAGAAAGTTGACATTACTCTCTTTCGTAGAGACAAAAGCTCACATTTTATTATAGTCCAAATCTATGTAGATAATATTATTTTTGGAGCTACTGATGAATCTTTTTGCAAGGATTTTTTCAAAATGATGCAGAAGGAGTTGGAAATAAGCTTAATGGGAGAATTAAAATTCTTCCTACGTTTGCAAGTAAAGCAAACATTGGACGGAATCTACATTCATCAAACTAAATACACAAATGAACTTCTGAAGAAGTTCAAAACAGATGATTGCAAAACTATGAGCACACCAATGCATCCATCGTCCACACTAAAATTGGACGATAAAGATCAAAAGGTGGACCAAAAGGTATATAGTTGGTTTTTGTGATGCTGTCAAAGCACATTTAATTGTTGTTAGAAGAATATTCAGATACTTGAAAGGAACTACTAATTTGGGTTTGCTATTTAAGAAATCTCATGAGTACAGATTAGTTTGTTTTTGTGATGCTGACTATGCTGGAGATAGAATTGAAAGAAAAAGTACCAGTGGAGGATGTCACTTCATTGGAGGAAACCTAGTATCATGGTCCAGTAAAAGACAAAGCACAATTGCTCTTTCAACGGCTTAAGCTGAATATATTTCTGCGTCCAATTGCTGCTCTCAACTTCTTTGGATCAAACATCAATTGGAAGATTACAACATCTTTGAAAGTAAGATTCCTTTACTCTGTGATAATACTGTTGCAATTAACTTATCAAAAAATCCCATTTTACATTCAAGAGCAAAACACATTGAAATTAAACATCACTTTATAAGAGATTATATCCAAAAAGGTGTGTTTGATATTCAATTTGTGGATACATATCATCAATGGGCTGATATTTTTACAAAACCCCTCTCTGAGGAAAGATTCAATTTTATTAGAAAGCATTTAAGTATGCATTTTGTAAAGAATTAATATCTGTGCGTCCATTGATAATCTGCGTCCAATATGGTTTGCATTTGTTAATGTATGTGGTAAATTCTCTGATAAATAAATGGATTATATCATTTGCTTTTATTCTTTTTGTCTCATTTGAATCTTTTCAAATTTCCCACGCTGAGTCAGTTTAAGAAAAGTCACAGAAGTTACTTTTTACTGAGGATGTGACAGTTACTTTTAATACACATTTAGTATGATATTTGAAAAACGATTCACTTTCTCTTTCCAAAAATCTTTCAGTATAAGCTTTGCTCACTTATAAATATCTCATTTCTCTTCAAGATCAATTTTTTATGCTTGCAAGTGTTTGAGAAACCCTTTGCTGAAAAACCTTCAACAAATTTCCTTTCTTCTAAAAAATTCTGAAACCTCTTACCAAAAATTCTAAGAGATGGCCGGAGGAAAAACCCTTAATGTTGAAGAAGCCGAGGTATCAGTAGAATATTTGTTTCAAGTCTCTGCTTTAGCAGAGTGTGGGATAGACATCAGGGACAATCTTCAAGGTGCTGGCTGGGATAGCTACTTCAAAGAACCAGTGGAAGTTCATCTGGAACTGGTAAAGATGTTCTGGAAAAATGCCTCTGTGTCAGCAAATGAAGTCAAAGGAGAAGTGCTGGGGAAACAAGTTATTGTCTCAGAAGTAACCATCTCCAATACTACACAGTGTTGGTTGGAAGGAGCCACCATCACCACTGACTGGAATAAAGTTTTTGGGGGAATGGATGTTGTTCTTGACACCTTGCTAAAAGATTCATCCATTAGGAAAATAACTGCATCAAATATGCATGACAAAGCAAGGGTACTGCATCAGCTGCTGAACAAGGCTATACTTCACAAGGCAGGGTCCAAAGACTCTGTTTATACTATTCATGCCTTCTGCTTGTGTCATTTGATGCTCTATCAACAGATCAATCTCCCCTCCCTCCTGTTCAATAACTTTAAGAGAAGTGTCCAAGGGAAAGGGAAGAAGACCACCATCTCCTATGTTGTCCTCCTAACTAAGATCTTTAAGGGTCAAGGTGTATTTAGTCCCCGTGAGACTAAAGATGTAGAGGAGAGGAAGAGGATCTTTGGATGGATCCAATTGCAACAAGTGTTTGGACAAAGCAATCTGATGAGAATGAAGCTCCAGAGCGTCCAAAACTTCCTAGAGCAAAAAGACTCATTAAATGCTTCAAAGGATGAGAGTCCAATGAAGCCTACTGCTAGTGCTGGGAGTCAAAAGAAGAAGTTACCGTCCACTCAAGCTCCTCCAAAAAGAAGGCTGATAATGGATGATGACTCTGACGATGACCAACCCATCGCAAAAAGGATAAAAGTTGCGTCCAAAGTGACTATTCCAAAGGGGACTCAGACGAAGTTACCCATCAAGAGAAAACCAGCTACCAAACTTGCCTCCATCCCTACCCCTATTTCCTCACCATCCTTGACCCCCTCTCTATCAGAACCTCAAATTCTTTCACTAACCTCTCCAACACATTCCTCTCCATCATACATTGAACCCGCTTCACAAACACACATCATACCATACAAACAACCTTCACCTTCACCGTCAAAACACTTCACCTCAACCTCACCTAGCATAAATGTTTTCTCTGTGGGAGTTACCTCCCATATAATTCCCCGCTGGGAATCAGAGGACTATTCTCTCTCTATCACTGCAAGAAGGTCTAGATGTTGTGATGGGATCACTACAAGGGTCCATATCTTCCTTGTCCAACTCCCTTTCAGACCAGTGACCTTTGAAGAAATATTTATAGATAGAGAGCACTTAGAGCAGTCTTCATAAGCTTCTTCGTCCAAAGGAAACATTTATTACCGTTCTGAGCAGCATTAAATGCATAAGCTGATATCGTGTTGAGCTTCTTCTGAGAAGTGACTTTGATTATCAGGGACTGCCAAGAGTGTGATAACTGAGTCCTGATTTATCTGAGCGCGCAGAAAGTTCCTTATTTGCTGGTCTTTGTAGTTGTTAGTAGTGTCAGCTAAGCGGCTTTATTGACTTCTTTTGTCGTGTACTTTTGTCAGGGTTCTTCTCAGCATTTAATGATGAACAGTTCTTCATATTTGAATTTGATCTTTGGACGAATGCTTTAATCTGAGCTTAGTAAGGAAACATTTGGACGATCCAATATAATATATTCGAAAAACAATTTAGAGTTTATTGGACGAATACTAAGTTTCCTTTTTAGTTACAAGACAAAATGGACGCACGCACAAATAACAATTTGTTTACACCGTGTTGTATTGTTATAGAATTACCAACATATCTTTAAGCTGGAAAACATTAACAGAACAATTTATACACGAATTACGTGAGTCTTTTACTGGTTCATTATAATTTAAAATTTTTGTTATCTTCAAAACTTTGAGGGGTTTAATTCTTTTAAATAACTTTGGTTCCGAGACTAATTTCTCAAAAGTTCTTTGGTTCCAACAATCTCCCCATTTTTTATGATGACAAAAACTATTTAAATTTGATTGAACATAAATCCTTTTTAGCGAGAATATAAACTACCCCTAAGAACATGCATAGAAAAGAATTGGACGCAAAGTCTATTGGATGCAAGTGTCAATATTACTGTAAAAGGATTTAAGTCTTGAAAACGTAACTTAAACAAATGTATAACCTTTAAAGGATGGGAAAATGCTAATTTTAGAACAGAGTTTGCACATCCTTAACAAAACACAAATTCAACTAGCACAGTAAGAAAAATGTTGAAGCAATACGTGTCCGAGCATAACAAGTATTAAAGTAAGAATATAAGTAAGGTTTAGATCAACACAAAGCAATAAATAACATAGCAAAAAAAAATTTATTGAGATAGAAGAGAATATCAGAGTAGTAAAAAATTGTACCAGAGTAATAAAGTTGTTGAAGTAATAGCATAATAAACAAGGTTTAGATCAACACAAGAGTTGCTCAAATATAAACAATTTGAATAAACAAGATTTGCTCATTTTATTGAATCATAGATATAAACAATTTGAATCAAATGAATCAATCAAATTTCCCATTATTTCTTCCCCTTTGTCATCAGACAAAAAGTGAAGAATACATCATTGTAAAAAAAATTTAATTGAAAAAAAATGAAAGACCAAAAAAAAATTGTGAAAGAGAAAAAAAAATGGCTAAGAAGATAGAGGATGTCCTTGTTGAAAAAGGGATTTAATGAAGTCTTCGACTCTCTTATATAGATGATCCATCTGAGTGCTGACATAGGCTTGAAAGTCCGGAGGCACAGTGGGTTGAGGATTAGCAGCAAGAAGGCTCTCACCAGAAGTTTCTAATTCAGTGTCCACAGTAGCAATTGTCAATGCAATGGAGGTTGCAGGAGGAGCAACTGAAATTGGAGCAACATTAGATAATGCTTGTTCTAGTTCTTTTGCTTCCACACCCATTTCAACTGTGTCTTCTTCATTGTCAGATCTAGGGAAGTCAGATTTCCAAGGGATAGGATCTCTGCTAAATCCAAACATTTGATCCCAAGGATATGGTCTTCCTAGATTATCAGATGGGGAACTTGAGACATTGCTCTGAGAGGAAAAGATTGTGGGCACAGGCATCCTTAACTGTAATCCAAGAATATCGTCCACCCTGTAGATTGGACGAAAACACTTGAAACTTTGACCTGGCATAATAATTATCTCTTCCTTCTCTTCCTCGCTTAAACCTGAAGAAGAAGCTTGTTGTTCACAGTCCCAGATGTGCGTCTCCCAGAATGTCTTGGCCTCATTATCCTCTGCCTCGCCTTTCTTTGAAACTTTGACTTGGCTTCTATATTTCTTCAAATCCTTATTCTTGTTCAAATCCACCATTGGCAGTCTTGAACAAACTCGATCAGGCTGGATCTTGATGGCAGTGGCACGAGTGACACGCAGAGAAGGGGGAACAAAGCGTAGATTCTTCAGCAGAAGACTCCCTTTAATGACACTAACAAAAATTGCAAAGTATTTTGATATTTAGCTTTAGACATGTATAATATACACTGCCTTTGTAAATTAGTCTACTGGCACCTTAAGGTCAACATGTTCCAATCATAAAAAGTTAAAAACTCATTAGCTTTATGCATGTGCCACCCATATATGACTGTGAGCAAAGCCTTGATTTTTCCATACATGTTGGAAGCATCCTTTATCCATCCACAGGAAATGATGAAGGTATGAGGTTACATTGTTTTGCAACAAGGGACATGGCACACGAAACATCATTTCTATTACTAAAGAACGGTAATATTTTAGAAGCATAAGCCGTCAAATAATCACATTACTCAGAAATGCACTTAACTTTAGGAATAGTTTTTGGTCCCACCATCATCAGGATGATCATTTGAACCTTAACCAAACCTGGTGGGTTATGGGTATATTGACTTTCTCTATTCCTAAGTCACTTATACTAAAGTTTTCTGTATATGAGATTTTACAAGTACACAGCTGCAGAATCGCAAACATGCAAACCTTCAATTGTTATATTTGAAATTCTTCCAGGCCATCTCACTACCTATTCCTACTCTAAAATAAGTTGGGGCAGTGTGCCTGAAACTCTTGTCACTACTATATTTGTACTAGGAAGGGCATATTGATTTCGTATTGATTCCAACCTCTTTCTATGGCTACAAGATCATCACCACTTTCTATGTAGTTATATTCAATATTGGCACTTCATAGATATGACTTCTTAGACTTAACTTCTGCGGAGTTTCTTCACTGGGGAATCTTAAAGTAAATTGTACTTCCATTAATACATTTTTCTCTAATACTTAATGGCCAAGTCATTTTGTTTCCTCTACATTGAATTTTCGACAATCATTCTTTTCCTTTATATTTAAGAGTAAGCTGGGAATCAAAAAGGCAAGCGAAAACAGACCAATGCAATTGTCACTAGCATCTGCTAGCATTTACACATGGAGAAACATTTGCATGCTTCAGGATTGGAGGATGCTCTTACTTCTGTAGATGAGTTTATCAATACAATATTCAATACTACCTGTTAACTTTTACTTGTTTAGTATAGTATTTGCAATGTCTTTCAAGTATTGAGGTAAAATGCACATTGAGTTTTCCTACGGGGTATTCTTAAAATAGAGGCTTCTAAAAGCCAGTAACATGTACTTCCAGTGGTCTTTTTTTCCCTACACATTGATTTTTCCATTGCATCCATTCTCTTTATTTGCATCATTAATAGGAGTTATTGTTTTTTATACAATCCTAGAAATGGGGTTGGTAAGCAAGAGAAGTGGGAGAGGTAAAAGTACATAAATACAAGTCAAAGAAAAATTCACCAATACAATATAGAGAAAAACAGACCAACATAATTTTGACTAGCCTTTGCTGACACTTACACATGAAACATCAATACTAAAACTTCTGTATGCTTCACAATTGGTGGATGTTTTTGCTTCAGTGATTTTGCACTTGATACAAGTTTATCACCACAACTTTCACCACTACTCTTCAAAATTTACATTATTAAAGACAGTGATAAAGAAATTTTACAATTGACCATTTGCACAGACTAAGTCTACAAAAATCTGAAACCTGTCGCAGCCCCCAGATATTGACAATTGTGAAGAAACATACGGTTTTGTGCTGAAGCCTGTTAGGACAACATAAAAGAACTTTGTTCAAGGACAATCCTTGCATAACGGAGCAAAACTAAATCAGACACATTTGATAGATAGTTATTCTTACTCGAGTTTGAGAAGAGGAGCCAATTCAATTCATGATTCAAAACATTGCTTTTTGTCCTCAAACTGTCAAATGGCAACAAAAGTGTATAATATACTACAATATACCTAGAAATGATGCTTAATTCTAGACAAGCAGGGTAGAGGTGCTATGATAGTTGGAATGTGAGATATTATCTTCTAATTATTATAAAGCAAATATAACAAAAAATCTAATATTTTTGTAGTATTTCTTCTTCTCTTTTTTTATTTATTTATTAAAAGGGAGCACCTACAGCATATCAGCATTAGAAAAAGATATTGGACCGTTAGGTCTTGATTGTCCACTCAGTATGACTTCGGTCCAATTACACATACTGGTAAGGGCCAATTTTGATCTGTTTAATCAGCAATCATATAAGCTGTATGGAGGCCGTCACAAACAGGCCTATACAAAAGCAAATAGTATGAAAGTTGAATAATCTAAACTAAAATCTGTTACCTGCACAGATCAAAAGCAATTTTCAGACTTGATATGGTAGTAAAATTTTACAATAATATTATTGAGCATCGGATGTTGCTCACTTTAATTTATTTAATGGTCCATACACAATTATACAGATAATAAATTTTTAGAGGAGGAAGAACCTATGAATATACATGTAATTTTTTTATGTATGGTAATAACTTGTGCGACAGGGCAAAAATTAACTTTTGAACATATACTGCTATTCGGTGGTACATCTTTGTTGTGGTAGCTCTGCTATTTGGCAATAACAATAATTGTTATATGATAGTTGAACGAATCTCAATGCAGAATATAACAGTGAATAGAGTACGAGAGGTCACATATAAACGTCATTTTGAAAAACTAGTACACGAGATGATATAATTGTATCAGATCATGTTGGATAATCTATACAGTAGTATGAAATTATTACCTATGATACTTTAATCAAATCCTACTTCCCTCTTTAGCTCTTCAATTCTAGTTGGCAATAGCACGACTCCTCTAACATTTAGTATCTGCAAATGTTAGCTCTATAAATTTACCATGCATAAATAAAAACTTTCTAAAGTATAGTTTAAGATATGTCAGGTGAACGACTAACTTACCATGGCAAAGCATTTTTTCTATAGCAATAACTGCTCTTTCCATGTCTTATCTATTTGTGTTACCTGAAAAAATATAAATAAAATAAAATACTTGTAGAAAAATTTAAGACATAGCGTCAAGGTCAAACTTTGACAACAATAGAAAGAATTGGCACAAAACTAGCTACAATAATTTGCGCTACTGTACAAAAGTATGGATATAAATGATAACAATTTAATTAGATTTGTAGCTAAGAGAACAAAAAAAAGTTGATGATCAAGTAAATAAATCAGATCTTACCTCCCTCCCTGTTGAAGATTAATATCTAGTTGTCTGAAAGTTGGGGGCATCGATTTATTCGCAGCAGTTGCAATTACTTCAGATAACGCATACCATCCGGCAAAGACTTCAACTTATCGCAATTGATGATTTCAAACCGCCGCAGTGATGATCCAAGGCTGGCTATCCATTCTGGTAAATGTGTTAGATTGTCACAATCTCTAATTCGAAGCGTTTCTAAAGTGGTAACATATTGAAGTCCCTCAGGGAGAGACACTATTTTCGGTATACCCTTCAAGGTCAATAAGCGGAGGTTCTGGAGGTCCTTCCATTGCATACCATAACTACCATCCTCATCATTACACAAATCAAGCTCCTTGCAATCCCAAATATTCAACTGACGTAGTGCAGTGAGATGCTGAAGGACTCCAGACAGGGATTTTAAATCATTTATCCCTATTATATGAATTTCTTGTAGTGTGGAAAGAGGGGAATTAGAAAGCAGGGGTGAAGCAACTTGCGAAAATATCTTCTCACACACCTTATTAAGCACTACTCTGTCAACATACGGATGCAGTGGCATCGAAATCAGATTAGGACAAATTTCAATCGTTAAGCGACTAAGACTCTTAAACATAAGGGGTTGCTGACGACAACAACCTGCTGGCATTCCTTCTTCTCTACATCTCCACCATCCTCGAAGATTAGGTAAATCATAAAGAGAGAGGTATTCGAGGGATGGAAAGAATGTTGATGAACTATCATCACTGCCATCCTTGTCTATCCACTCCAGAGATGACAAGCGCCAAAGACGGAGACGTTTAAGATGCGGCAACGTATGCAATGGTGGGAGATTTTGCAATCTTGTGCAATTTTTTATTAAAATGGAATTCAAATTTGTGAGTGAGGAGAGCCAACCAGAGATCGTCACACCACAAAAACCAAGTATTGTTAATTCCTTCATCTTGGGAGGTGGCTGTAGTTTTCCTAAAAGTGCATCATCTTCAGCCACTACACTGTCCTGATCAGCATCAATTTGCCCATTCCAAGTCAATAGCAATTCTTCAAGACACGAATTCTCCATTAAATTTAGGGCCTCAACATTCTGTGTGTTACGCCGCAGGCATTCCAAGCCTCTGATTTCTAGTCTTCCTCTCAAATTATTCAATCCACTTAGTTCGCTTGCTCCACCGCTATGTCTGGAAGTCGCAGTATCTAACACAAACATTGTCAGTGTTTGAAGATTAGTCAATCTCCCTATCCCACGTGGCATACAAGTCAATTTATCACAGCGACGCAACTCAAGATGCCGAAGACTTATCAACTTCCAAAGATCATTGGGCAACTCTGTCAAGCATGAACAACCATCGAGTAAAAGTGTCTGCAAGTTCTGTAACTTGGTTATAGACCCTGGGAGCACCTCAATCTTGTGATTCCATGAAAGATCAAGATACCGTAGATGTTTCAGCATACCAACACAAGTTGGCAGTGTCTTTAAATTAAAGTGTCCGATATCCAAAACACGTAGTTGTTCAGAACTTGACAAAATCAATTCACAAGAAGACTCTTCAATTGATTGGTTTTCGTCACTCATCTTTAGCAATGTTCTTAATTTGTTTGCTCTAAGAAGGAAACTTGGAACTTGCCATGAAGAATCCAAAGGGAAACCAAAAGAAAGATGACGTGTTCGTTCATCAATATGTTGTTCTTTTCCATTGACTATGATACAATCATTTCCTGCAACCAACTTTGCCAGGTCATGTACAAGATCATGCATTTTGCAAGAATAGATATCACCTGAGGAAGTCTTTTCTAAATTTTGAAAGAAAGATCTATGTGCTAAATCCATGAAGTACTCATTACCAACATCTTCAAAACTTGTGCTTTCATCTGATGACTGAATAAACCCTTGTGCCACCCAAAGTCGAATCAACATTTCCTTATCAATTCCATAATCTTTTGGAAACAACGAGCAAAATGCAAAACACTTTTTCAGATAGAAGGGTAGATGATCATAACTTAGTTTGATAAGTTGCAATACTCTATTATCAGCTTGTTCATCGATTTTCACAAGATCTTTATCCTTGAAGTGTGGCCATTCCTTTTCTGACTCTTTGGAATACATTAAGCTTCCAATACTTCTAATGGCGAGAGGAACCCCTGCACATTTTCTCACAATTTCTTTGCCAATTGCCTTCAAGTTTTGATTCTCCGGCTCTTTCCCATCATCAAAAGCTAATTGAGTGAACAACTTCCAAGACTCTTCTTCATCTAGACCCTTTAAAAAGAAGGGTGAAGATGTGCCAGTTATCTTGGACACCTTCTCACTGCGTGTGGTGATGATTATTTTGCTTCCTTTTCCTCCATCCATCAACAAAGTCATTAATTGAAGCCAAAGCCCACGATCCTCGTTCCAATTGTCATCTAAGACAAGTAAATATCTCTTTCCTCAATTTTTTGCGGAGTTCCTGTTGCACTCGATCCATCTCATCATCAGTTTTAGATTCTATGATCTTCTTAGCAATAGCTTTCACATCAAAATCATCAGATACACACACCCACATTTTCAACTCAAAATGTCCTTGGACTGCTTTATCATTATACACGAGTTGAGCAAGTGCAGTCTTTCCAAGTCCTCCAAATCCAATGATGGAAATAATGGAAACATTCTCTTTCATATTCATATCGGTGTTCAATAGAAGATCCAAAAGCATCTTCTTCTCCCCCTCTCTTCCAATAACATCTTCCTTACGAATGAAAGGGTGGGTTTGTGTTTGTTTCCAAACTCGTTGCTCAAGAGTAGTGCGATTAGTAAAGTGAAACATTTTTCCATCAACATTAATGGCCTCTAGTTTCTTCATAATTTCCTTAATTTTAAGAGCCATTTTGAAAGAAAACACAACCTGATTGGATGATGAGAAGAAGATGCTAACCTTCTTTGCCTTCTTATTTGTGGTCATCACTTCACGTCTCAGAGTTTCAGTGGAGAAGTCATCCAACAAGTCCTCAGCATCATCAAGTGCATCTTTGAGCTTCTCCAGCCAGAGTTTGACTTGATAGTTGGTGTCCTGCTGCTCCTCTGCATCCAGAAGCACAGCTTTGATTTCCGACACAGCATCCTTGAGCTTTTCAAGATCATTTCTCACGTTCCAACTTTCGACAGCCAAAGAACCCAGCTTTACGATCAGTTTCTCAGCCATGTTAAACAAAGTTCTTCAGCCATTTTTTCAGACGAGTGAAGAAGGAGCACAAGTTTAATCTGTGAGATTGAATGCACAACACAACTTTTCAGAGTGATGCGTGTTTCTTATAGATGCTCTAGTCACAATTAACAAAGGCGCGGTCAACAACGAATTCACAGCACGCCCTTCAGCAAATAATTTATGCTGAAAAAACACTAATTAATTGACTCTATCACATGATGATTTTTTGTCTCATTTGGTAAGGCATTTAGTTTTTTAATGTGAAAAGCAGAAATTTTACTTTTTTACAGTAACACGCCGATCAAATAAGCATTGGATTCTCATATATTACAATAATTTATGTTGTGACAATTGATAAGCACTCGCCTGCCACGAACGCAATCACGTGATCATGTTTTGTCTCATTTGATAAATAATTAAATATACCATGTGTCTCTCATCAAAATAATAAGGATTACTTTTTATTATTTAAAAATTATAAAAAAAAACTAAATGATTTTAAACTATAAATATTAAAATAAATTTAAAATGAAACTAAAAAATAAATGAGTAATTTACAATACAATAACTTTTTTTGGTTTAGAACTTACAAATTTTTTTGTTGTGACTAGAGTACACTAAGGCAATCACATGTTCACATGAGCATGTACCAGCCAGTCTTAGATACAGTAATAAAAAAGTTACATTTTTAAAATGAATCCATAAGTTAAAACTTTAAAATAGGTGTGTAAGGAGAAATTTTAGTTTTATAATACTAATAGCTTATTAGGATGTGATGAGAAATCAAAAAATATTCACATGAGCATGTTTTGTCTCTTGATATTTGGATAAAACTTCTCACTAACGTTATATTTGAAATGAGAGAAAATGAGAGGAAAGAAATTAAGATTAGAGAAAATGGGTGAAATTTGAAAAAAAATTTCTATGATAGAGTAAAAAAAAAAAAAAAAGATTTAATACTTATTTTAATTCTTTAAAAATATAAGTAACATTAATTTAATCCTTAATAATTATGTGACATTAAATTAATTTTTTTAAAGAATCATTTTATGTCATTAAAAAACTAATTTAATATCAAAAAATATATTAAATAATTAATTTGATGTCAAAAATTAATATTAAATGATTAATTTGATGTCATAAATTATTAAAAAATTAAATTAATATCACTTATATTTTTAAAAGATTAAAATAAGTGTTTATTTTTAATAAAATTGTCGTGGAACTCTCTTAAAAACATATTTTAGCGAATGTGAGAAGAAAATGGGAAAGAAGAGCTAAATATTTTTAATTTATAATTTTGCCCATACAGGAGTCTACTCCTGAGAACTGTTATCCGATGACCGGCAACGAACGCAGCTATTTTACACTGAGCACGGTACAAGAATTTGGGATTTTCATCTGAGTTTGCATTGCAAATTTTCATCTCTGTGATTGGTTTGCAAACCCACAATGACGTTAGTATAGAAACTGATTTATAGATTTTAAAGCATATTGCTTTGTTGCCATCGTTGGCATGGTAATTTAAATAAGACTATTAAAAAGCACGGTGATGTGCAGGCAACAAGGATGAGTGTTGTAGGACAATGAAGAAAGAAAAACTTGAACTAAAATTCTGGAGGAAGTAAATTTTAACCAAACTTTTATCCAATGTCACCAGAAAAAGAAAGTAAATGTTATGGAGTAATACTTTCTATTTCCGTCCAGATTGTATCAATTGGAAAGAAAGGCATATATGTCATTTCACAAAATTATATTTTCTTTTTCTTTTTACCCAAACAAACAATAGAAATATTTAAACCTCATTTTCTTCCTCTCTTTTTTTCTTAAATCCAAATATATGGGAAAAAATATTTTATTTTTATTTTTATTTTTATTTTTTTCTTCGTCCAAACAAAGCATAACTGAACAATCTCATTTCTGCACTCCAGAAGAATCTCATTTCTGCACTCCACTTATCTTAATTGTAATTAGTTCAATAATTTATGTTGTTGCTTTCCAATCTCGAATCACCAGTTAAATTATCTTGGATTCCTTAATATTAAAATCAACAAAATCACATAAACATTGGATGGAGCATCTTCACCGAAAGTGTAATAATTGAATGGACTTCGTTGACTTGATGAGACCATCTCAAATGCAAAAACTATCGCAATATGATAAAAATTTCTTTATAAGCATAAGTCCCCAAATGTGCTCCCTTTCAGTCAATTGCCGTGTTGCAATAGAATTGGTCTTTGTGGTCGTCCTTCGATTTCGCAAGAAATGTCATTTGTCAGAGAAGAAATTATTGCTTACTAAAATATTCGAACTTTTTGTTTGGTCGGCTTGGCCAAGTATGTTTCGCCAGTAAAATAAAGTAAGTTTTCTTAAAAGAAGCTCCCTTCAATGAAAATGGATAGTTCTCGTCCTTTTTATTGGATATATATTCCCTTTTAATTTGCAAAACTTTAGGTTAATCTCTCTTTAAAATGCTCATTTCTAATAAAAGGATACAATCAATCGTAATGTATAAAATAATAACTTCATCCGTGTAATATAACATAATTCATAAACATAGAGACAGTTATAGGACTTCATCCGAACATATATATTTGCATTTGCGAGTGTCTCTATTTATAAAAGTTGAAATTAACTTTACCGCTTCACAATAATCTCTCATTTGATGGGAGACTTTAGACTTATCATGGCAGACGTTTAATTCGGGTAAAAACCAAAAGTACTTTTAGGACTCAAAGTCCAACTTACTTTCATTAATTAATATTTAAAAGCTTCTATTGTGCAATTAATTTCAATCATTTTCAATCCCAAATCCAAATTTCCCAAATCATTTTCTTCAACATTCTAAACAACCAAAAATCCTAATATCATACGTCCACACAAATGTCACATCCCGAAAACAATAAATCAATCAATCTTTCAATTGCATAAAATATGAAGAATAAATACCTATTTTATTCTTATATAAATGCTTTCTTTCATAATTTGATCATCCTTAGATTAATTTTATTAATGAAGGACCTATCAATTTTAAAGGTTTCCGATGTTGATGAACACAAGACCTTCAAACCATTTTTTTCAGACGAGTGAAGAAAGTGCTAAAGTTTTGTGAGACTGAATCCACCACAGGGCGATGCCTGTATTTTAAAAGATGCTCTACCGACAATTGACAGATAATCAAAGAACCAAAAAAAGTCACATAGTATGTGTAACATGCGCTGTACTATTTGGTACGGCACTTATTTATGTCGTGACAATTGATAAAGACGCATCATCTTTTTCTGCAGAAAAGACGTCAACTACCAAATTCACACCACACAATCACATGATCATGTTTTGTCTCGTTTGATAATTTATCTCCGGCACCTCCGCTTTTGACGTGAAAACTGGAAAGCAGATTTATCAAACGGCATATAACATACCATGTGGTTCCTGCCATTTTCCATCCAAAGTACAATAATTGAATGGGCACTTGATATAAATGGGACCATCCCAGATGCAAAAGATATTGCAATTTGATAAAATCTCATTATAGACTGAACCAGTAGTATACTTTCCAGTAGTGTTCCGACCCCACACAATGAAGTCCAAGCAGTGCTCGCACTAGGAATTGGGATAGCAGTTATAGTCTGAGCCAAAGTATCCGTATAGATAGTAGCTAGATGATCAAGATTCCAACTAGAACCATCCCAAACATCCTTAATGCCAGCAGCGTTTTATAATACACTTAAATGGCATTTGATATGGGTGTATCTATATTTTATTTAATTTATTTATTATTATCGGTTTGAACATATTTAAAAATTAGTTTTTCTTATTTTTTTATTTGTATTTTGGTCTTTTATCTTGATTTTTTTTAGTTATGAAATTTTATTTTATTTAAGTTTTTATAAAAATTTAAATAAATTATTTTCAATCATGAAATAATTTTTTTTCTATAACACGATGGGGCCCTCCATAAATTTAATTTTTATTAAACATATTTTAATAATATTTTTAATACTTTTGTTAATATTTTATTAAACTAACATATACTAAGTAATTCTCATTTATTTTTGTTTAATTCTTGAAAATTAAATTTATTTTTTATCTGCATAAAATGTTTTATACAATGTCATGGAAAAATTAGTTTATTTTAATTTATTTTCATAAAAATTAAATTAAATTTTGTTTTCAATATTTTATTTTATGTGTAATGTATTTCATGAAAATAAAATTTAATATTTAAATAAACATTTTAATTTTTTATATTATTCATTTTTCATGAAATATAAATTTAATATTTTTAAAAAACATTTGTTTTTTCATTTTCATATTTATTTCATGATGGATATTGGATATTTATTTAATTTTTTGAATGAAAAATAAACTTGAATTTATAATTAATGAAATATATTATTATTTTTATAATATATATATATTATAAAAATCCAATATAATAATTTTTGAGAAATATTTTTTAATCTCATAACAAGTTTATATTTAAAAAGATTAAAAAAATAAAATATATATATGTTCATGGCAAGATTGACAATCCTGCTATGTATTAAAATGTATAATATATATATATATATATATATATATATATATTCTACAAAGAACTTGCATAAAGTTGAGAGAGATGATGGAATGAAGAAGGAGACAACTTCATGGTGACTAAAGAGAGTATAGGTAAAGGGTCATGATGTGTAATACTTGCTTTGGTATTGTGTGTTGTAGGTGGTTAAGTTGAGGAGTTTGGAGTGGCTTTCGTGCCTACTTTACATGAAGTTTAGCAAAGGCTTAGTAGGTGACTGGTGTGTTGGAGCAGTGTGTGTGAGGGTTTTACCAAATTAAAAAAATTAAATTAACATATGAAAGTAAATAAATAAAAATTAAATTTCATTGGTAGCATACCAAAATAATTTAAAAAATAATTTAATGACAATTTTGAAGTAAAATAATACAAAAAAACTCTTCCTCACGGTATATTAAATTTTTTTTTTAAAAAAAGTACATAACATATTACTAATTCTATCATGTTATAATTTTAAAAAAAAATATTAAATTTTTTCTATAAAATATCAAAAACAATTTTCTTATGTATTAATACATATATATATATATATATAAAATTTAAGAGATGGCAAGATTGCTAATCTCGCCAATAAATTATATATATTTTTATTCTTTTTCTTAGTAAAAATTTATATATATACTGCTAGTCTCACTAATGAAATATATATATATTTTAGTAAAAGTATATATATAATTTAATTTAATGCATAGCGAGACTGCTAGTCTCGCTAATGAAATATATATATATTTTAGTAAAAGTATATATATAATTTAATTTAATGCATAGCGAGACTGCTAGTCTCGCTAATGAAATATATATATATTTTAGTAAAAGTCTATACTTTATATATATATATATATATATATATATATTCTTTAATTATTTTCTTAAATAAAATGTTCATAAAATTAAAAAATAAAGGATTACAAATTATATAATAACAAAATAAAAAATAGGATTCTTTTAATTTAATTTCATAAAAAAATAAAAATAAAATAAATTTTTATTTATTATTTTTAAATCATTATAAACAAAATCAACAAATAAATTCTTTTTTCCTCGTCATAAGAAAAATAATAATTGTTTTTATTGTTCTTCACTTTCAATGGAATCAAATAAAGAGAGAGTGGGAGAGCTTTTTTAGTAAACTGCATCGTAACTTCTTCAACATTGAAAACCATATATCGTTCAATACATTTTTACCTTTTATTATTCTTTATAGATGGTTAAGATTAAATAAAGGATGGATGCACCTAATTTATTTAGATGTATATTAGATCTTGCCTTAATGGCAAGCTCAGTTATGCTGGATAACATACCGCGTGGGATGCGGCATTGGATTCTTTTATATTACAAAGAAATAATTAGGACGAATAAGCATTTAATGTTATAAAATCACCACTAAAATTAATTTTTTGTGTACATGATTTTTTTTGGTAAATTAAGATATTCTCTCATTCGAAAGGTAAGAGATTAATTTCACGATGCGATTAGGCGTGTGAAGCGAGAATCCTTCCAACTGTATTTTCTCTACACACACCGTTCCAATGATCGAATCCAGAACAAGATATTCAAAGTGACCGAACTCCTTCCACTCAGACCAATACAAGTTGGTTACATGATTAATTTAATAATATAAAATTTAATATAATTTTTTGTTGTTAATGAAATTAATTGATTAAATTTATCACGTGATGATTTTTGTATCATGTGGTAAGGCACTTATTTTTTCTTTGAAGTGAAAAGCCAAATTTATTAAGTTGCAGATAACACACCATGTGCCAATCAAATAAGCGTAAACAAAACAAAAAAAATCCAATCACTTATTTTCTTTTATATTACAATAATTTTTCTTGTGACAATTGATAAACCCGCCTCTTATTATTATTTTTTGTTGTTGTTGCAATAAAGACGTCAACAATCACCGAACCACGTGATGATGTTTTGTCACATTTGATACGGAAGTTATGTATTTTGATGTGAAAAGCAGATTTTAAATAAATAAAAAAAATTAAACTGCATATGACATATTGATATTAGGGGAAATTAATTTGAAAGATTACTAGTAAAAATATTTAATTTAGATTGATAAATTCTGTTTGATAGACAAAACTATTTTTAATAAAAATATTTTTTTGGATTTTATTATTTATAATTGTTAGTCATTATGTAATAATAATTAAACATTTGATATAAGTAATAATCATTTATTTATTTCTTCTAAGTACTTAATTGTTCACATTAAAAATAAAACTTAAAGTATTTTAAGTGAAATGTATACATTCTTATCATTTGAACCACTTCTATTAACAGTACACACTTATTTTGTTTGTAAGTACTTAGACACCCGATACATTAATGCATAGTCATTGGCTCATTGCCCAACATCATTATAAGCACATGTTTAGTTTAATTAATTTTAATACAAAATTAGCTTTTCAGAATTTTAGTTGAAAATTTTTTAGTAACATTTTGATATTATAAATTTTTAATATAAAATAAATTAATCTACACACACTAAATTTAAAGATATAAGGTATAAATATTTTTATAATAAATTCATGTACAGGAAAAAAATATAAATTAAATATAATTAATATAAGTGTCAAAATCTGCTTAACCAATCATATTTGATTTATGTTTGTCTGTGTGCATGAATTTGTAAGTAAATATTTTTGTAGACCCTTTACCTTTTATGATTTGAGGATATAAAAAGTCTGATATTTTATTAAAATAAAATTTCACTATGTCCAAATTTATTTGCTCCCTTTTAGTTAGTATGTTTAGCCTTGAGATCTTGCACGAAATATGATTTGTGTCAAAGAGCAAATTATTGCTTACTAAATATCAGAATTTTTTGTTGGGCTTGCTTGTATTTTTTATTTAGTAAAACTTATTGCAAGTAGAATAATAGTTGATATTTGTGAGTCACGAGTGTACGTCCTTTTGTTGAAGTTACGATTATTGAAGAATGGGATGGAAATTTTCGTATTAGAATATGATTTTTATTTCTACTTTGAGAATTGTTGTATTATAATAAGATGAGGCCCATTGAAAAAGACTATAATAATGTGCCTTTTGTGTTAAAAAAGTATGGAAAGATATTTTAACTTTATATCAAATCCTAATACTAGGGCATATGATCGGCTAAAGATTAGGGATTTTAACTTCCGAAGCTTCACAAGCATACCAGATAAAATGCTTTTACTCATATAATTAGTTTTATTACCAATATACCAGTGTGTTAAATGAACAATATATATTATTAAATAATTATGATAAATTAATTAAAAGTATACATAAAATTAAATGATTGCATAATAAATTTATTTTATTAAAATTTTGATTAAGTGTCTATATTTACAAAAATTAAGGTGATATGAATTTTTTGTATAATAATTTTAAAAATATTAGGATCAAATTAAAATATTGAGTCATTAAACAAAATTTGAAATTCGGAAAATTATAGACATTTGATTATAAATATTTGATCAAATGCTTATATTTGCAAAAATTAAGGAGTTACAAATTTTTACATGCAATTATATTTGACTGAAAAATTAATACACTATTGTCAAAATCTAGATGAAATCAAATCAACTATAATTAAAAATTAAATTTAAATTCATAATTGTTATCCATAATTTAATTTAAAAACTATGAAATTTAATTTCTAATAATAATTTTGGAAACCATTAACAAAGAGTTGACATAAAAAAACATTTTCTCTTAAGGCTGAAAGAAATACTCAATTGTTAGAATTAATTCATTTTGATATTTGTGAATTGAAAGGAATTTTAACAAGAGGAGGAAAAATATATTTTATAATTTTTATAGATGATTGCAAAACCTATGTATATTTGATGAGAAAAAAGATAAAATATTTGATAAATTCATAGAATATAAATCAGTTCTAGAAAATCAAAAGGATAGAAAAATTAAAAATTTGAAGAGTGATAGAGGTAAGAATATTTTTTACATTAATTTTCACAATTTTGTGAAGAATATAGAAGCATAAACATTAAATACAATTAGTATTATTACCTTGTGCAATGCACGAGTTTGTTAAATTAAATGTGTATAGAATTTTTAAATAATAATATATTATTTATTACAATACCTTTTACTTAAGTTTCTTTATAAGATTTATGTAGAAAATAGTTCAATCACTTTTTAAATTAATTATATCATAAGAAAATCATAAAACCCATAAAAATTAACCTTAGCATGAAATAATTAACATATCTAGTGTCTTTCAAGATTTAAAAATAAAATAAAGTAATAACTAGAAAAATATTATAAAATAAAGTAATAACTAGAAAAATATTCTTTACTTGATGCCTTTGATTGCTAGTCTCTAACAAAGTCAAACAACTTTACAATATTGGACCACACACAATGATTCTGCAATATTTTAAAATCATTCAGTTTATAACTAAATACATTTTCAACTCTTTAATCAATATGTTAAGTAAATAAAAAATGTGAATGGTGTAACTGTACAAAAGAAATGTATTTAACTTTTAAAATTTGCCAATAAGACTATAGAACCATAAAATCCTAACTATAAGCTTCCATGTTTTCTGATCATTATTGATATTGACCTCATTAACAAAATCATATCGGGCAGTCATTGCAGCACTGTAATGAACAAAAAATCAAATTCAATCAGTCATACCGAATAAAAATAAAGTAAAAAACCTAAAAAAAATGTGTAGAACTCAAAACTCCATTGCATAAAGCATTGCCAAAATAATAACCTAAAACGAGGAATGAAAAGAACAACAAAGAAATAGTAGAGAAAAGTACTTTGGAACTACTATCAAAATGCAAGAGCTGAAAGCAAGTTAAATGAATTTTGAGTAGGCTTTGTATCTATGCATAACCTGTTTATATTACTTTTGACTGTTATTAAATTAAAATCTTACAATTTTTTAAATTTCAAAGATATGAAATAAAATTACTCTATCTGATGAAAATGATAGTTAATTTGATAAATATAGATTATTAAACGAACTGAATATAAATATAATAATGTAATGCAATATATATATATATAATGTCTACTTAAAAATATCTCTATAATTGTAAATTTAAATATAAATGAGTGAAGGTATAGTTTTTCTTAAATTTTAGTTCCATCTAACTTAAATTAAATCAGTTTATAGTTGTGATTAATAAAATTGTGAATAATATTTTATGAATTTATCATAATCTCCTTACTTTTTTTTAATTTATTATTATTATTCATGGCTTAAAAAAGAAATAGCTAAAATCTATTTAAAAATTAAGAAATTACTTGTTTTAGTTGCATGTCATTTTGACCCATTTAAATGGTAGGATAACGAGTGAGCCATAATTAGATAGATTAGATTAATGATCAATTAGTTATTATTTAAATTTTAAGATAAAAATTAGATTCAAAATTAGATTCAAAATTAGATTTCATTATTTATCAAAGGGATAAGATAATTTTTTACCTAAACAAAGTCAAATTGATTATTTAATAACTGAAATGGCTTAAAAAAGAAACATGAGAAATTCATTTAAAAATTAAGAAATTACTTACTTTAGTTATATGTCATTTAGACTCATTCAAATGAATAGAATAACGGGAGAGTCATAATCAAATATATTAAATTAATGATCAATTAGTTATTGTTTAAATTTTAAGATAAAAATAACATTCAAAATTGGTTTCATTACTTATCAAAGAGATAAGATAAATTATTACCTAAATAAAATTAAATTGATTCTTTAGTATAATTGAAATTTCAATATGATAATAATTTAAAATTTCAGCATTAAAGGGGCAAGAATTAAATGAGTAGGATCAAAAAGATATTTTATCATAGTTAAGATCTAAAAAAATTAAATATTAACAAATTCTTATATTTAAAAGCCTATTTGATAAGATCTAAATAAATCTAAGATTTGTAAATATTATCCACATATATAGAAGAATTTTTGGATAGACTAATTTGTGCATGTTAAAAGAAATTGATAGTTAATTTGATATTTTTAAATTTAAATTTTGATAAATATAGATTATTGAACGAATTGAATATTAATATAATAATTTTAATGCATTATATATATAGATATATAATGTCTACTTAAAAATATCTCTATGATTGTACATTTAAATATATGTGAGTTTATGTATAGTTTTTCTTTAAAAAAATTTCCATCTAACTTAAATTAAATCATTTTATAGTTGTGATTAAAAAATTGTGAATAATATTTTATGAATTTATCATGATCTACTTGTTTGTTTTTGTTTTTTATCCATGGCTTAGAAAAGAAACGGAAGGAATTCATTTAAAAATTAAGAAATTGTTTGCTTTAGTCACATGTCATTTAAACCCATTAAAATGATAGGATAATGGGAGAGTCATAATCAGATATATTAGATTAAGGATCAATTAGTTATCAATGAATTCCTTTCTTCTCAAAAAATCCTAAATCCTCTTACCAAAAAATTCTAAGAGATGGCCGGAGGAAAAACCTTTAATGTTGAAGAAGTCGAGGTATCAGTAGAGTATTTGTTTCAAGCCTCTGCTCTAGCAGAGTGTGGGATCGACATCAGGGACAGTCTTCAAGGTGCTAGCTGGGATATCTACTTCAGAGAACTAGTGGAAGTTCATCCAGAACTGGTAAAGATGATCTGGAAAAATGCCTTCGTGTCTGCAAATGAAGTCAGAGGAGAAGTGCTGGGAAAACAAGTTATTGTCTCAGAAGTAACCATCTCCAATGCTACACAGTGTTGGTTTGAAGGAGCCACCATCACCACTGACTGGGATAAAGCTTTTGGGGGAATGAATGTTGTTCTTGACACCTTGCTGAAGGAGTCATCCACTAGGAAAATAACTGCATCAAAGATGCATGACAAAGCAAGGGTACTGCAACTGCTGCTTAACAAGGCTATACTTCACAAGGCAGGATCCAAAGACTCTGTTTCTATAGTTCATGCCTTCTGCTTGTGTCATTTGATGCTCTGTCAACAAATCAACCTCTCCTCCCTGCTGTTCAAGAACTTCAAGAGCAGTGTCCAACGGAAAAGGAAGAAGACCACCATCTCCTATAGTGTCCTCCTAACCAAGATCTTCAAGGATCAAGGTATCTTTAGTCCCCATGAGACTAAAGACTTAGAGGATAGAAAGAGGATCTTTGGACGGATCCAATTGCAGCAAGTTTTTGGACGAAGCAATCTGATGAGAATGAAGCTCCAGAGTGTCCAAAACTTCCTAGAACAAAAAGACTCAATAAAAGCTTCAAAGGATGAGAGTCCAATGAAGCCTACTGCTAGTGTTTGGAGTCAAAAACAAAACTTACCGTCCACTCAAGCTCCTGCAAAAAGAAGGGTGATAATGTATATGCTATGATTATGCTATGTATATTTTACTCCCAATTGCTTTGATTCAACTATACTTTGTTAAGCATATTTGAATTTGATACAATGCTTGTATTTAAAAATTAGTTGAATTGATTAAATGGAGTATTACATGTTTGTGGGTATTGACAAGAGGTTGTCGAGACCTCGTCAAATAATAAAATTACCGGTTCGCAAACTAATTTGTAGTATAGAACATGAACCGAATCGTCTCTCAAGGATCCAAAAAGAACAATTATTTAATCAGATCAAGATAATTAAAATGGGGGGGGGGGTTTTGTTGTTGATTAACAATATTGATAAATATACAAGACTCAAAGTTGAAAACAAATATAAAGAAACAACCAATCCAAGGAAATTTACCGATCTTGAGTTTAATCCATCATTGATCACAAGGAATTCACTTAATTGCTAACCATGTTCTTGGCATTAGATCACATAAAGACACCTCAACATAATCCAAGAATCCTCTACTAGATAAGCATCTAGGATTTAATTAACCAAGGTTAGATAAAGTATGCACCATCCAAACATAGATTAACTTAAGATCAAGAATTTAACCAAGCTAAACAATCCATCAAAAAGCTTTAATAAATTGTTTATTCTATGTGATCCTCTTGAATACATGATAATAAAGCTATTATCACATAAACATCCAAATCAAATTAAGCAATTCAATCTAGATCAAAATTAAAAGAAGAAGAAGAGAAACTTGAATAACAATTAAGCAATATGAACAAGTAAAACAAGATCTCCAAATTAAACATCAAGATGGCTAATCCCTTGGATTGATTATGAGAGCCTAGCCTTCCATGGATGGGAAGGAAGAACTCAGAAATAAAAGAACAAAAACGAAATTCTAAAGAGAATGGAGAAGAAGAGAAAGAAAACTCTAACAAATACTCAAACTTTCTTGAAACTTACTTAAAATTGAATCTAACTTACTTCAAAATTGAATGAATGATAATACAAAGAGATTGGCTCTATTTATACTAATCCTAGAAGCCAATTTGTACATGTACATAATCTGAATACAAGCTATAAGAATATGAAAATTGTCAAAAATGGAAGCTTGATGCATGGTAGGTGGGTTGGTGCATGGTAGGTGGGTTGGTGTATGGTTGGTGGCTTTTAGTCAACAACTCTTATCCGACTTCTGGCTTCAAATTCTTCACCTAGAAGGTGCATTTTGGCTTGGATGTCTTCATCAAAGTTGTAGCCAGTTGTCTCCTTGAAAATCTCCAATTTGAATCATGTCATTTGGACTTTTAGAACTCCAGAAATGTCAAAAACACTTCACCTACCTCAAGTTAGGTTGGAAGAACGTGTTTCCAAATTCAGACCAACTTGTAGCTTCAGAAGCATGCCTAAAACGACATCTATTGACAAAATGGTCTTCATTGAAGTTGGATATATGGGTCTTATCTTTCAAGTGACCAAGTTTCAGCCCAAGAGGAGGCCTATAACCCACTATATAGTCCAATATGTGCATACTGCCCAGATGGTTCCGTGACAGCAAACCCACTCTGCATTGTAGGGATATTTTGGACCCTTAGAATTCCGATCCAGCTCTTGAGTTCTTCATGAAACTTGTAGAGCATTGTCTTAGCTTTCCAAAGACACCAAGATCACCTCAATTGGATCACCGAGTCCCAAGTTATGACCTAACCAAGGAAGAAAGGTCAAAATGCATCAAAATCCAAAAATTATTCAATATTTGCATTAAAGCCCAATGAAGCCCTACAACATTAAACTCATCTAAAGTACTAATATTGGGCACAATAAACATCTAATAATGCCTAATACAAAGCTAACATAAGTGTCTCAAATTGATTGATCAGTATCATCCTGGTAAATGATCAATCAATTTGAGACACTTATGTTAACTTTGTATTAGGCATTATTAGATGTTTATTGTGCCCAATATTTTCATTTTAGCTGAGTTTAACGTTGTTGGACCTCATTGGACTTTAATGCAAATTGTGAATAATTCTTGAATTTTGATGCATTTTGACATTTCCTCCTTGGTTATGCCATAACTTAGGACTCAGTGATCCATTTGAGGTGATCTTGGTGTATATGGAAAGCTAAGACAAGGCTCTACAAGTTTCATGAAAAACTCAAGAGCTGGATCGGACTTCTAAGGGTCCAAAACTACCCTGCAAAGTCAGAGTGGTCTTGTCAAGCTACTAGAATCTGGAAAGCAAAGGTAGACATATTGGACCATATCTTGGGCTCTAGGCCTCCTTTTGAGCTAAACTCGGTGCCATTGGAAAGCTAACACACATATCTCCAACTTCACTTAAGACTATTTAGTCAATAGATGTCGTTTTAGGCATGATTATGAAGCTGCAAGTTGGTTTGAATTTGGTAATACGTTCTGCCAACGTGACTTGAGGTAGGTTCAGTGTTTTTGGCATTTCTGGAGTCCTAAAAGTCTAAATGGCATGATTCCAACGCCAAAATTTCAAGGAGACAACTGGCTACAACTTTCATGAAGACCTCCAAGCCAGAAGTTGGATAAGAGTTGCTGACTAAAAACCACCAACCATACACCAACCCACCTACCATGCACCAACCCACCAACCATGCATCAAGTTTCCATATTTGACAATTTCCATGTTTTTACAGCTTGAATTCAGATTATGTACATGTACAAATTGGCTTTTAGTATAAATAGAGTCAATCTCTTTGTATTAGAATCATTCAAATTTGTAGTAAGTTAGAGAATTCAATTTGGTAGTAAGTTTGAGTATTTATGATATTTTTCTTTCTCTTCTTCTCCTTTCTCTTTAGAATTTCATTTTTGTTCTTTATTTTATGAGTTCTTCCTTCCCATCCATGGAAGGCTTGGCTCTTATAATCAATCCAAGGGATTAACCGTCTTGATGTTTAATTTGGAGATCTTGTTTTACTTGTTCAATTTGCTTAATTGTTATTCAAGTTTCTCTTCTTCCTCTTTTGATTTTTATTTAGATTGAATTGCTAAATTTGATTTAGATGTTAACGTGATAATAACTTTATTGTCATGTATTCAAAGAGGATCACAAAGAATAAACAATTTCTTAAAGCTTTTTAATGGATTGTTTAGCTTGGTTAAATTCTGGATCTTAAGTTAATCTATGTTTGGATGGTGCTTACTTTATCTAACCTTGGTTAATTAAATTCTAGATGCTTATCTAGTACAGGATTCTTAGATTATGTTGAGGCTTCTTGATGTGATCTAAGACCAAGAACATGGTTAGCAATTAAGTGAATTCCTTGTGATCAATGATGGATTAAACTCAAGATCGGTAAATTTCCTTGGATTGGTTAATTACATTTCTTTAATTCAACCGGTGTATTTTCTTTTCAAATCATCAAAACCCCCTTTTAATTATCTTGATTTAATTGAATCTTTGTTTTTGGATCCTTGAGAGACGATTTGGTTCATCCATTATACTGCAAATTAGTTTGTGAACCGGTAATTTTTATTATTTGACGGGTCTCGACAACCTCGTGTCAGTAAACCTTCACGAGTCTATAACTCGTCCACTAGGGACACCTAGGGGTTTAAAGGCTTGTGGCACATGCTAAGTGCCATCGTGTTTTCCTACGAAAGTGAATTAGATTAGGTATAATCAATTTTTATTCTTTTAGTTTAATATTAGGTTGTTTCTTATTTGAGGACAAACAACAAGTCAAGTGTGGGGGAATTTGATAAACATATTTTATATGCATAATTTAGTACCTCTCATTTGTTTATTCTTATGAAATTATTGCATATATGAAGTGAAAATTGCATAATTCCTCATATATTGGTTATGTTGTTACAAATTGAGCAGAACACTCGAAGGACTATTCAAAGCAGTTGTTGAACCAAAATATCATGAACTTAAATGTTGATATCAGTATAGCTCAAACAGAAAAGAAATGAAGACCTAAACTCAGTAAATTTTGTGTTACATCAAATTCAGGACAAATCGGAAAATTCCTGCTCAAACCTATACTCGGTTATTCGGTAATTTCTCAAGATCTAACCGTTGGATGCAGCTGAAATTTTGATATGTCATTCATGACATCATTCTCTATGACTTACGTAGAAATGAAGATTTCCATATTAACAACGGAAGTTGGTCAAAATTAGGTAACAAGTTAGTGGCCGTCATTATTGATATAATCTGAGTAGTTTCAGTAAAATGGTCATATTTCAAGATCCTACCGTTAGATCTGGCTGAATATTTTATATGTCCTTCATGACTGCATGTGCTAAAACTTTCACGAAGAAAAGATTTCCAAATTATGAGGCAAACAATGACGAATTTGGTGATCTTTGGAGCTAAAATTTCAACCCATGTGCAACAAGATTTGACAAAGTTGTAATTGAATAGTTCTAGCCTTTGCTTATAAAAGGAAGGCATTTTCCACACTTAAGGGCATTCAATTTTCTGATTTCTCACATTATAGCTTGAGTTAGGGGTGAAGCTTTCATAAATTGTGAGATTTATACTTTGATTTCAAGCTTAATTCTTCCAATTTGTCTAAAGTAAATCCTAAAGCTCTTGTAGTTTGTATAATATATTCTTCATCTCATTCAAGTTTCTTCATCTTGATGTTTAGTTAAGTTTCTTCTTTGAGTTAGGGGTGAAACTTTCATAAATTGTGAGATTTATACTTTGATTTTAAGGTTAATTCTTCCAATTTGTCTAAAGTAAATCCCGAAACTCTAGCCCGTTGTATTATACCAACAACCTCTTTCATTTTCATCATGCTTTCTACTTGTTCTTTTATTTTCTTTAATATAATGAGTAGCTAAACTTCTATACTAGCATACTTGGTCTTAATTTAAACTTGTTCTTTTACTTCTTTTTAATTTTTCGAACTGTTTATGCGTAGTGCTCAAGACAAGGAGTTGATTCCTCTTAATCTTGAGATTGAGCGAACTTGCCGCACAAACAGAAAAGAACGTCGTCAAGAGTTATTGCAACAAAGAAGAATGGCTGACGATAACAAAAATCAAGAACTTGGGCTAGCTAATGAGCAACCCAGAACTCTTAGGGATTATATAATTCTTACTGCTGATGGAGTTTATTCAAGTATTGTCAGACCTCCAATACAAGCTAATAACTTTGAGATTAAGCTAGGAGTGATACAGATGCTGCAAAATAATCAATTTGGGGGTTTGCCTCATGAAGACCCTAATGCACATATAGCAAATTTTTTTGAGATTTGTGATACTTTCAGGCACAATGGATGTTCTGCAGATGCTATTCGGTTAAGAATTTTTCCCTTTTCATTGAGAGACAAAGCTAAAAGTTGGTTAAATTCTCTACCTGATAGCTCTATCACTACATGGGATATGTTGGTACAAAAATTCTTAGCCAAGTATTTCCCTCCTGCGAAGAGTGCAAAGTTAAGGAATGAAATTACCTATTTTCAGCAATATGAGGCAGAATCATTGTATGAAGCATGGGAGAGATTCAAGGATCTACTTAGAAGATGCCCTCATCATGGGGTACAAAAGTGGCTTCAAGTTTAGACTTTCTATAATGGCTTGACTAACTCTCTGAGGTTAACTATTGATGCTGCTGGTGGTGGTGCATTGATGAATAAAACTGTTGAAGAAGGTTATGATTTATTGGAAGAGATGGCTTCCAATGACTATGAATGACCTACTGAAAGAGCATCACAAAGGAAAGTAGCTGGAATTTATGAAGTAGATACTTTATCTGCTTGATCTGCACAAGTAGCTGCACTGACTAAGAAGCTAGACTCAGTTGGGAGTTAATCTAATCAACAGTCAATCCATGCTACTCAGAGCCCTTTCATAATTTATGAGTATTGCTCTAGACCCCATTCTGTTGATCAATGCTCATTTAATTCTGAAACAGTTAGTTATATGGGTAACTTCAATTGGCAACAACACAACCCAAATTCAAATTTCTACAATCCCGGTTGGAGGAATCACCCCAATTTTTCTTGGAGAAATAACCAAGAAGCTTCATCATCAACTAGACCAATGGGACCACCTGGGTTCCAACAACAAGCTCCACAACAAGAAAAGAAATATGCAATGGAGGAAGCCGTCTTACAGTTGACTAAGAGTACTCAATAATGTATGAATCAACTTCAAAGTCAAGGAGCTTCTATCCGTAATCTTGAGGTTCAAATAGAGCAATTATATGGTTTTATGAGTAATCGTCCTCAAGGTAGTTTGCCTAGCAAAATGGAGACTAATCCTAAGGGAGGTAATAATGAACAATGTAAGGCTGTTACCCTTAGGAGTGGAAAAGAATTGGATGAGCCCATTCAAAAACCGAAAGAAAATGAAGATGAAAAGATTCATGAACAATCAAAGAGCAATTCTAAAGAGCCTTTTCTATTGAAGAAATTTGAGAAGAATCAACCTCCTCCACCTCCATTCCCACAACGTCTTCAAAAGCAAAAGATGGACAAGCAATTCATCAAGTTTCTAGAGGTATTCAAGAAACTGCATATCAATATTCCTTTTGCTGAAGCTTTGGAACAGATGCCGAGTTATGTCAAATTTATGAAGGAAATCTTGTCCAAAAAGAGAAGACTTAGAGATTTTGAAACTGTTGCACTTACTTAAGAGTGTAATGCCATATTACAGAAAAAGCTTTCGCCAAAGCTAAAAGATCTAGGGAGTTTTACTATTCCTTGTACTATTGGTAATAAATTTTTTGGTAAAGCTTTATGTGATTTGGGAGCTAGTATAAATTTGATGCCTCTTTCTATTTACAGGCAACTTGGGTTGATGGAGATGAAACAAACCAATCTAACTTTACAATTATCAGACAGATCTCTCACCTACCCAAAATGAGTGGTGGAAGATGTTTTAGTTAAAGTTGATAAATTCATATTTCCTGCTGATTTTGTAGTGTTAGATATGGAGGAGGATCGAGAGGTTCCAATCATTCTTGGGAGACCTTTCCTACCTACTGGTAGAACTCTCATAGATGTACAAAAAGGTGAGTTGACTATGAGGGTACAAGATCAAGAGGTAACATTCAATGTCTTTAAAGCTATGAAATATTCTCAAGAATCTGATGAATGCTTCATGATTAATGTTATTGATGATAGCAAATTTGAATCAAGTACTAATGATTTTAGTATTGATCCTTTAGAAGATGCTATTATTAATCTACCTTGTGACGATAGGCAGGAATCCTTTGAGTTTGTGCAATGGCTTAATGCATCACCATCTTACAATCATATTGGAAAACAATTCGAGGATTTGGAGTTGTCCATGAAAGATGAGATTGCAATGAAATCCTCTGTTGAAGAACCACCAGAGTTGGAGCTAAAGCAACTTCCTGATCATTTGAGGTATGTGTTTTTAGGAGAATCTTCTACCTTACCAGTTATTATCTCATCGTCTCTTAATAATGTACAGGAAGAGAAATTGCTAAGATTGTTGCGAGAATATAAGAAAGCCTTGGGATGCACCATAGCAGATATCAAAGGAATAAGCCCATCCATTTGCATGCATAAGATTCTGCTAGAGGAAGGATCGAAGCCCATTATTGAACATCAAAGGAGGTTGAATCCAATAATGAAGGAGGTAGTCAAGAAAGAGATTATTAAATGGTTGGATGCTATAATCATTTACCCCATCTTTGATAGTTCATGGGTCAGCCCAGTGCAATGTGTACCTAAAAAGGGGAGGTATGACTATGATTACTAATGATAATAATGAACTAATTCCCACTCGAACTGTTACAAGGTGACGAGTCTGTATGGACTACAGAAAGTTGAAAAAAGCAACAAGGAAAGACCATTTTCCTCTCCCTTTCATTGATCAAATGTTAGACAGACTTGCCGGTCGAACTTATTACTACTTTTTGGATGGATATTCGGGGTACAACCAAATTGCAATAGCTCCTGAAGATCAAGAAAAGACAACTTTCACATGTCCTTATGGGACATTTGCTTTTCGAAGGATGCCATTCGGATTGTGCAATGCACCTGCCACTTTTCAACGATGCATGATGACAATCTTCTTAAATATGGTGGAGCAGTCAATAGAGGTATTTATGGATGACTTCTCCGTATTTGGTGATTCTTTTGACTTTTGTCTTAATAATCTTGCTTTAGTGCTAAAAAGATGTGTAGAGACTCATCTGGTACTAAATTGGGAGAAGTGCCATTTTATGGTTCAAGAAGGAATAGTTCTTGGCCATAAAGTTTCTACTAAAGGAATTGAAGTTGACAAAGCAAAGATTGAGACAATTGAAAAATTACCTCCACCTACTTCAGTGAAAGACATTTGTAGTTTCTTAGGGCATGCAGGCTTCTACAGACGATTCATTAAGGATTTTTCTAAGATCTCTAAACCGTTGTGTAATTTACTTAAGAAAGATATTCCTTTTGAATTTGATGAATCTTGTCTTGAAGCTTACAGATTTTTGAAAGAAAAGTTGATTACAGCACCAATCATTGTAGCACCAGATTGGAATATCCCATTTGAACTCATGTGTGATGCTAGTGATTTTGCAGTGGGGGCAGTTCTTAGTCAAAGGAAGAACAAAAAGATGCATGTAATTTACTATGCGAGCAAGACCTTGAATGATGCTCAACTTAATTACACCACCACAAAAAATGAACTTCTTGCAGTGGTATTTGCTTTTGATAAATTTCGATCTTATTTAGTTGGAACAAGAGTAATTGTCTATACAGATCATTCAACAATCAAGTATTTGATTTCCAAGAAAGATGCCAAGCCGAGGTTGATCAGATGGATACTCTTGTTGCAAGAATTTGATCTTGAGATTCAGGACAGAAAAGGAACAGAAAATCAAGTAGCCGACCACTTATCTAGATTGGAAAATGACAACAATGAAGGAGGTAAAGTGCAAATATATAAAATTATTGCATATATGAAGTGAAAATTGCATAATTCCTCATATATTAGTTATATTGTTACAAATTGAGCAGACCACTCGAAGGATTATTCAAAGCAGTTGTTGAACCAAAATATCATGAACTTAAATGTTGATATTAGTATAGCTCAAACAGAAAAGAAATGAAGACCTAAACTCAGTGAATTTTGTGTTACATCAAATTAAGGACAAATCGGAAAATTTCTGCTCAAACCAATACTCGGTTATTCAGTGATTTCTCAAGATCTAACCGTTGGATGCAGCTAAAATTTTGATATGTCATTCATGACATCATTCTATATGACTTTCATTGAAATGAAGATTTCCAGATTAGCAACGAAAGTTGGTCAAAATTTGGTAACAAGTTAGTGGCCGTCATTATTGATATAATCTGAGCAGTTTCAGCCAAACAGTCATATCTCAAGATCCAACCGTTAGATCTGGTTGAATTTTTGATATGTTTTTCATGACTGCATGTGCTACAACTTTCATGAAGAGACAATTTCCAAATTATGAAGTAAGCAATGACGAATTTGGTGATCTTCGGAACTGAAATTTCAACCCATGTGCAACAAGATTTGACAAAGTTGTAATTGAATAGTTCTAGCCTTTGTTTATAAAAGGAAGGCATTTTCCACACTTAAGGGCATTCAATTTTCTGATTTCTCTCATTATAGTTTGAGTTAGGGGTGAAGCTTTCATAAATTGTGAGATTTATACTTTGATTTCAAGGTTAATTCTTCCAATTTGTCTAAAGTAAATCCTAAAGCTCTTATAGTTTGTATAATATATTCTTCATCTTGATGTCTAGTTAAGTTTCTTCTTTGAGTTAGGGGTGAAACTTTCATAAATTGTGAGATTTATACTTTGATTTCAAGGTTAATTCTTCCAATTTGTCTAAAGTAAATCCCGAAACTCTAGCCCGTTGTATTATACCAACAACCTTTTTCATTTTTATCATGCTTTCTACTTGTTCTTTTATTTTCTTTAATATAATGAGTAGTTAAACTTCTATACTAGGATTGCAATTTGAACTCAATTGATTCGTTTATCATATCTAAGAGTAGATTGATTATCTTGAATTGTTTATCTTACTTGTTCCTAATGCTCTCAATTAATTGGCCATTAATTAAGTTGAATTGATAAGCCTTAAGCAACTTGACAAAGAGATTTTAGTTTTAGATCTAGGTAAGATAACATATGATCTTTGTGTGAAAGCCTTGAGTTTGTATAGGATAGACATATACCTATATGACATATGTAACCATTAATGAAACCAGAACTTAATGAATTCTTGATTACTTGATAGACATAGATATATAGTTTATCATTTATTAAGGATATTTCTATTTGAACATCGAAAGAGGCTTATAGATAAGTTAGGATTTCTAGTTAATAATTCAAATAATTAATTGATCTTAGATAGAAGTAAGAGAATCAAGTAAAGTGTGAGGGATAATTGCAATCCTAGGCTTGGTTAATTTGATTAATCTAAATCATTAAATTCTTCTTTTTGTTTACTTTAATTTTTAATCTTTCATAACACTTACTCTTATTAAGTTGTTTATATAAGATTGAGTTTTGCAAACTTTTAGTAGATAGTTAAATTTAGAATTAATCCCTGTGGGTTTAACACTTTCTTACTATTATATTACTTGATTTGCGATAACGTATACTTGCGTTTTGAAATACCACATCAATCATCCAATGTTTCCTTATTTTGCTCAGTTTCAATCATTCGTCCAAAGCTCAAATTCAAATATGAAGAACTGTTCATCATCAAATGCTGAGAAGAACCTTGACAAAAGTACATGACAAAAGAAGTCAACTAAGCCACTTAGCTGACACTGCTAACAACTACAAAGACCAGCAAATAAGGAACTTTCTGTGCGCTTAGATAAATCAGGACTCAGTTATCACACTCTTGGCAATCCCTGATAATTAAAGTCACTTCTCAGAAGAAGCTCAACACGATATCAGTTTATACATTTAATGCTGCTCAGAACGGTAATAAATGTTTTCGTTGGACGAAGAAGCTTAAGAAGACTGCTCTAAATTCTCTCTATCTATAAATACAAATGTCTTCAAAGAAGAGGTAGCAAACAAGCAATAACATTCTAAAGCGAAAAAGTTTGTAGCTCATCCTCTTTCAATTCAATTACACTTTTGTATAGAGTTTCTGTCTTGAGTTTTATCATTCTATCCTCACCTATAGTGAGTTAAATATCAAGCTCCGTTTACATCTTCTCATATTCAACTTAGTTGTTTAAGCCTGAAGAGGCTGGGTATAAAAGAATACTTGTACTTGTAAACCTGAAGAGGTTGAGAATACTTGTGAACCTGAAGAGGTTGAGAATACTTGTGAACCTGAAGAGGTTGAGAATACTTGTGTACCTGAAGAGGTGGATAATACTTGTAATCTTTGTAAAGATTAGTGAAAAATCATTCTTGTTGAAGGGACTGGATGCAGTTATCGCTTTGTGAGAATGAACCAGGATAAACTTCTGATGTAAGTTTCTCTTCCCTCTACTTGTGTTTTATTTATTCACTAACAATCTGAGGATTGCCATTGTTTTCTTAACAAAGTTTTTAAGTTAAAACTTTGAACTTTTAAACTGCATCCAAAGAGAAATCTTACAAAAACCTTTTCATCGTCCAACTGGACTAAGAAGCCTTTTATACGTCCATTGCTTGTTAAAGTTTCAACCATTGTCTTGTTTAATCTGTTAATTAACGAAAAGTTTTTCAAAAATGTTAAGAAACACAATTCAGCCTCCCTTCTTGTGTTTCACTTGTTTACTTCAAATACTTGTTGTTAGAACTTGATGAGGTTTAGAATACTTGGTTGTAAGCTTGAAGAGGCGGTGTGAAGAATACTTGTAATCTTTGAGAAAAATTAGTGAAATTCCTTCAAGTAGAAGGGACTGAACGTAGCTCTCGGGTTGTGAGAATGAACTAATATAAATACTTGGTGTAAGATTTTCTTCCCTCTCCTTGTGTTACTTTAATTTTCACTAACATTCGAAGATTGTCATTGTTGTTCTTAATAACTCATTTTATTTGAAAATATAAGTCTTTAACTTGCATCCAAAGATTTTCAGAAAAACTCTCCTTGTATCCAACAGACTGTAAAGAGTTTCTATTTCGTCCATTTTGTCTTACAATCTTGTGAAGCTTTTATTTTAAGAATTGTTTTAAGAAAAGTTTTTCAAAAAGGTTAATAAACACAATTCAACCACCCTTCTTGTGTTTCATCTGTTTATTTCAAATTTAGCATCTAGTAGCCATTTTTCAGGACATAGAAATCATAACTCATCTAACATTACAAAGACAGTTATACTATGGTTTCAGAAGAGGTGCCAATTCAATTCAAGAGTCCAACTCTTCTTTCTATCCTCAAACTGTCAAATGTCAACAAAAGTGTACAACATAGATCTCTTAATTAGAAGTATAATACCTAGAAATTATGCTTTAATTCTAGACAAGAAAATTATGATACTTAGAATATGATATACCATCTTCTAATAGTATTATCAAGCAAATATAAAAAAAATATTTTAGTCATATGTGAAAAAAATGGTAACATCTGCAACATACTAATTAACATTAAAAGATGATATAGGCCTGCAATGCTAAGTCTTGGTTGTCCACCTCATAATGAGTCCAGTCCAATTACACATACTAGCAAGTGCCAATTTTGATCTTTTTAATTGACAACCGTATAAGCAACCAAGTAAGAAAGCATAGATTGGCAGTGTGTCGAAAGTCACAACCAAGATAAGCAAATAGTATGAAAGTTGAATAATCTACATAGATAAAAAGCAAATCTTAGAGTTATTAAAATTTTACAAAAAATTTACAGAGCACGAGATGTTGCTCATTTTGCACGATAGATCAAACCAAACTAAAGTGAAATGAAAATTAGGTTTGGTTTGGTTATGAAGTATGTAAAAGTGCTCATTTGGATGAGATTTTTTTATTTATAAATTGTTTTTAAAGTACTTTTTATATTTTTTAACATGTTTGCATTATTTTTTTTAAAGCTGAAACACTAAAAAAAGCTCACATAGTACTTTTTTTAGCTAGATTTTTGAGCTTCTAGAAAAATATCTATTTTAGGATATGAAGATGTTCAGAAATATTTTTTAGACAAAAATATCCCTCACTAATTTAAAAAATAACATTCCTTATCCTTCATTTTTTGAACCATACCAATACCCTATTTTCTTACACTTCTCTATTTTTTCTTTGTTGCTGTAATGCTAGACACCTTATCTCATCATTTTCTTCCTTTTCCTTTTGTCAAGTATGTTCATTACCCCTCATGGAGTTGCCAATCATATTTTACAATATGTGATAGAACAAGTAAAAAAAACTTCAAAACTCTCAGGATATTTGTAGGTATTAGAATTAAAGGAAGGGAATGATATGCGATTTTTTGAACAATTAATAATGAAAAAACCAGTATTTGAACAACTCTGTAATGACTTGTTCTAAGAGTATGGTTTGAAGCTGAAATATTAATATAGAAAAGATGGTACCATTGTTCTTATACATGCTTGAGCACTCAGCTTTTGCATACCCTTTTAAATAATTTTATCATTAAAAATGTTTTTTTTTATATTTTTACATCCAAGTAACAATAAAATTAAAAAATTATTTTTTAATATTATATCCAAGCATAAAATAACTTTTACTTTTACAAAAGATCTTTTAAGGCAAGATTTAATGATAAAAAAAGATATTTTTTCAAAAGTTCATCCAAACGAGCTTAAGTCTAAATTGTAATCACTTCATAAGAAAAAATTGAATCAAAATAAATCTTTTTTTTATTCGGTTAACTAATTTGAGACAAAATATTCGTTAGACCAAAATTTGAGACTAATTATTTTTAATCTCATATATCATAAGAAAAGAAGTGGAATAATTTGTTTTGTGCCTCTAGGGGTTCTTCATTTTCATTTTTTTATTTTTGTTAACTATATCCAATAAATTTAATGTACAGTGATACAAAAGAATTATGAAAAGAACCATATAATATATTTTTTAAAATTTTAAATTAAAGTATTTTGGTTCGGTTAGCCATGGCTAACCAAATAAGTCACTAACCGTGAGTAAAGTGGTTTTGTTTGATTTTTTTTATTCTTTTTTGCCCACCCCCAACATATTAATGTCTCTAAAATTATTTTTTATTTTTGTAATTGTTTAGGCCTTTGAGTGTGAGATTAATCATGTTCGGGGTACTAAGATTGTCTCTCCTTACAAATATTTTCTTGTGGGCTCAAACCCATAATATTGCAAAGATCCCTCAATCCCTGAGTTCAAATTTACTTACCATTTGAATCATCCCTTATAGGTGCCTCTAAAATTGTTTAATGTATAGTTATAAATTTTTAGAACCTTTGAATATATATATGAAATTTTCATTTAATGCATGCCAAGAAACAAAGATGCACCGCAAAATCTGAAACTAAAGAGAAAACATAAAAGTAAAGATAAGATTATTATTATATCATTGTGAATACTAAATTTTGTCCAATCTTCTTTTAATTGCTTAACTTTATCTTGTTATCTAAAAAAGGATAAAAAGAATATCCTAAAAAATAAATAAATGAATGCCCTAAAAAACAATAATATGTAATATAAAAGAAAGAAAGGGCGAAATTAAAGCATACATCAAACTCTGCCAAGCCAAAGATTATAATAGTGAGATTAAAACAATGTAAAAGGGGATATTGTTGGAAAAAGGAGAGGGAACAGAAAGCAAAGGTTGCGTGAAAAGAAGGGCTGACACTTGAAAGAAGAAATTGCAACAGGAAATTGACCTGGCCTATAAGCTGCTGTACGCTGCACATCTTCTCTGCACGGATCAATGCTAGTTATAAATGTTGTTGTTTTTTAGTTTATAATATGGTATTTTAGTTTATGTTATGATTTTTTTGTTGTTTCCTATTTCTTTATCTTTTCCTTTTAAATTACGATTTTAGTTCATCAACTTTTGAATGCTATCAGCTTTATTTAGTTTCACTCCTTTTAACTAATACATATTCTTAGCCAAATAATTGCCATATGAATTTTCATAGTCTTTCTCTATTTGGATATCAAAGTGTATGTTGACCTCTAATTTGCTCATGAATATCCCCTTTAGATATACTTAAGCTATTTTTTTTCTAATTATTTTTGTAATGTCTAACGAGTTGACTGTATGGACCATGTATCGTCTTCGACACCGCTCAAACTCATAGGAATCGATTGTGGAATCCAGTGCTATTTTTTATCCTGTTCAAGTAGATTTAATAATGTCAATTATTCATGCAATAGTGGACGGAGTTGACTATATGGCATTGTACCATTTTCGACACTGCTCGAGCTCATATGAATTGATTATACGTGCCTTGTGCCATCTTCGTTTTTTTTCAAAGTGAATTTAATTTAATAATTCTAATTAGCTGCATAATGACAAATGAAATTGATTGTATATGCCATATGCTGCCTTCAACCTCGTTTGCGCTAATTAGGAGTCGATTGTACGCCTTCAACATCTTTATTCAGGAATGGTTAACCTAATCATTCCTTTTCATAAATCACCAATTACAATTTTTTTTAAAAAAGAATATTTTTTCTTAACACAATCCAAAATTAAAATTACTAGAATGGAAGGAGAAACTATTTGAGGAATGGACTGTGTTTGGAGTATTTATTGAGGATATCTGATTTTAAATGGTCAAATTCAAATACGACACCCTGTTAATTTTTAGCACATGTTTCTATTTAGGATGGTAGCCATTTTTATAAGGTTTTATCAGCAGTGATCATTTTTTTTTTTTGAACCATGAGTATTTTCATACTTTTTGAGTATAAAACTAATTTGGTGATCTAATCACTCCTATATTATATTCATTAATGCAAAAGTAAAAAAAAAAGGAAATTAATAGTTTTGAAAAGTTAGTAGACTGGTTTAGGGGAATTTTCTGTTATGGTCCAGTCTTTATCACTAGGAGAAATTTTTGGGAACATATGGTGAATATTAAGTTTGTGCACTAGGCCAAGAAGAATATTGATTGATAAATTCTGTTGGGTGGGATTCAAATCTAAAAATGTCAAACCAACTGATACTTTCTATTGATATAATGCACAAATTACTTGGCACGTCATATCTACTCAAGGATTTTCCTCTCACCATTACCTCTTAACTTGATTGATTTTCGAATTATCAATTATGAAAGTGTTGAATTATACCGAAAGTCATCATAGTTTTTTTTTTCTTTCAATTTAGAATAATTATTTAAAAATTGTTATTGTGAGCAATAAAACTTCTACTGTTTACACACATATACTTTTGTGTAAATACTCAAATTGGTCCCTCAAAAATACATTTGATATTAATTTTGTTCTCCAACAATTGAGGACATCAATTTAGTCCTTCAAAGAATAAAATAAACGTCAAAATGGTCATTCTGTCACATAACGTGCAGATGTCGTTAGAACTCATTTGACATGGCACATTATCTACACAGCTGAATGTTCTCTACACATGTAGATGTCCTATGTGGCCAAATTAACTGAGTTAGTTGCCATGTTAGGGATCCATGATTTGAAATTCCCAAATCACAAGGGCTATGAACCCTAAACTCTCCAAAGATACAGAGAGAATTCAGAAAAATTGGTTGATAACAAGGGATGCTACTGCAGATGGGTTGCTTTTTGATAGGAAAGGTTGGTTTTGTTCTGTTTTGTGAGTAAACTGAGAAGTGCTCCTGTAACTAGCCCAAAAAGTAAGTTTATCTATAAAATTGTTACCAACACCAATTTAGATACAAAAAAAAAAGAATTGGAGAAGTATTATATTTTCCATTGAATACAACAAATATTAGCAGACACTTGAGAACCTGAAAAATGCCTCCTCAAGCACCCCCACCAACCAAGCCCAACAAGTTTTATTTCTTCTATGGTCACCGCAAGCCCTCCTAAAATCGCCCAATAGTTCGTGGTGTGTAACTGACAAGAGGTTGTCGAGACCCGTCAAATAAATAAAATTTATCGGTTCACAAACTAATTTGTAGTATAGAGCATGAACCGAATCGTCTCTCAAGGATCCAAAAAGAACAAAGATTTAATCAGATCAAGATAATTAAAAGGGGGTTTTGATGATTTGAAAAGATAATACACTAATTGAATTAAAGAAATGCAATTAACAAATTAACTAATCCAAGGAAATTTACTGATCTTGAGTTTAATCCATCATTGATCACAAGGAATTCACTTAATTGCTAACCATGTTCTTGGCCTTAGATCATATCAAGACGCCTCAACATGATCCAAGAATCCTCTACTAGATAAGCATCTAGGATTTAATTAACCAAGGTTAGATAAAGTAAGCACCATCCAAACATAGATTAACTTAAGATCAAGAATTTAACCAAGCTAAACAATCCATCAAAAACTTTAATAAATTGTTTATTCTATGTGATCCTCTTGAATACATGATAATAAAGCTATTATCACATAAACATCCAAATCAAATTAAGCAATTCAATCTAGATCAAAATTAAAAGAGGAAGAAGAGAAACTTGAATAACAATTAAGCAATATGAACAAGCGAAACAAGATCTCCAAATTAAACATCAAGATGGCTAATCCCTTGGATTGATTATGAGAGTCTAGCCTTCCATGGATGGGAAGGAAGAACTCAGAAATTAAAGAACAAAAATGAAATTGTAAAGAGAATGGAGAAGAAAGGAAAGAAAACTCTTACAAATACTCAAACTTTCTTCAAACTTACTTAAAATTGAATCCCATAATACAAAGAGGTTGACTCTATTTATACTAATTCTAGAAGCCAATTTGTACATGTACATAATCTGAATACAACCTATAAAAATATGGAAATTGTCAAATATGAAAGCTTGATGCATGGTTGGTGGGTTGGTGCATGGTAGGTGGGTTGGTGTATGGTTGGTGGCTTTTAGTCAACAACTCTTATCCGACTTCTGGCTTCATTTTCATCACCTAGACGGTGCATTTTGGCTTGGAGGTCTCATGAAAGTTATAGCCAGTTGTCTCCTTGAAATTTTGCAATTTGAATCATGCCATTTGGACGTCTAGAACTCCAGATATACCAAAAACACTGAACCTACCTCATGTTAGGTTGGCAGAACGTGTTTCCAAATTCAAACCAAATTGTAGCTTCAATATCATGCCTAAAACGACATCTATTGACTAAATGGTCTTCAGTGAAGTTGGAGATATGGGTCTTATCTTTCCAATGGCCAAGTTTCAGCCCAAGAGGATGCCTATAACTCACTATGTAGTCCAATATGTACACACTGCTCAGATTTTCCTGACAGCAAACCCACTCTGTATTGCAGGGATGTTTTGGACCCTTAGAAGTCCGATCTAGCTCTTAAGTTCTTCATGAAACTTGTAGAGCATTGTCTTAGATTTCCAAAGACACCAAGATCACCTCAATTGGATCACCGAGTCCCAAGTTATGGCCTAACCAAGGAAGAAAGGTCAAAATGCATCAAAATCCGAAAATTATCCAATATTTACATTAAAACCCAATGAAGCCCAACAACATTAAACTCATCTAAAATACTAATATTGGGCACAATAAACATCTAATAAATCCTAATACAAAGCTAACATAAGTGTCTCAAATTGATTGATCAGTAACATCTTCCCTTAAAATAAACAAAAAAATATTTATTGTCTTCTTATTTGTTTGTTTATTTATTTATTAATTATTTTTAAACTATTTATGCTTAAAATCAGTGATTTCTGTTATCTATATAAAGAAAATCACACAAGTTATATTTGAATCTATTTATACCTTAGTATTTACAACTATTATTGATTAGTGAATATGTTGAAATAACCAAGTGAAACACAAGAAGGGGGGTTGAATTGTGTTTCTTAACCCTTTTAAATTGTTTTTGAAAGTTTTTCTTCAACTAACAGTTTGAACACAACGAAGATTACAAGTTAACAAGTAATGGACGAATAAAAAAAGCTTCTCAGTCCTATTGGAATCTAAGGGTTTTGTAAGAGATTTCTTTTGGACGCAGTTAAGAAGTTCGAAGAATCAATTTAAAAACCTTGGTTAAAAACACAATGGCAATCCCCAGAGATTAGTGGAAAGAATAAAACACACTAGAAGAGAAGAGAAGCTTACACCAGAGATTTTCTGATTCACTCTTACAAACCGTGAGTTACGTCCAGTCCCTTCAACCAGAAGGATTTTTCAACTAATTTGTTTTGAGATTACAAGTATTATTCACCTCTTCAGGTATACAAGTATTCTCAACCTCTTCAGGTTTAAACACACTAGTATTCTTTTATACCCAGCCTCTTCAAGCTACTGAGTTGAATAAAGAGAAGAGAAAGATTGCTTGAGTTTTTTTAAACTCACTAGAAAATGAGAATAGACAGTGAATTTCAAGACTTGAGCTCTTTACAAGTATATCAATACTAAGAAGAAATAAAGCTTTTTAAACTTTTTCAACTGCTTGATCAAAAACGCTGCCTTTCTTCTAGTGCTGCTTCTTCTTTTTATATGAGAGAACAATTTGAGTAGACTTGATAAGTATCGTCATCCAACGGAAACATTTATTACCGTTCTCTTGTACATTAAGTCCATCTGATTATTCACGTAGGCCTGAAAAGCTGGGGGCACTTGGGTGAGAATGTCAGCAGAAGGTTGTGGTTCCACAATAGCTAACTCAGTGGTGGAAGCAGGAGGGGTCACATCCATTTGCTGCACAACAGACTCAACTTCGTCTTCAGACAGAGGAAGGTCAACATCCCAAGGAAGAGAAGTTCTCCGGTATCCAAACATTTGATCCCAGGGATAAGGCCTACCTATGTTGTCAGACGGAGGTCCAGAGACATAGCTTGGACAAGAGAAGATTGTTGGCAATGGCGAGTTCAGAGGCAGTCCAAGAAGATCATCTACCATATAGATAGGACGAAAACACTGGAAGCTCTGACCAGACACAGTTATAGTATCTTCCTTATCTTCATCGCTTAGACCTGAAGAAGATGCTTGTTGCTCACACTCCCAAATGTGCTTTTCCCAGAAGGTCTTAGCCTCGTTCTCCTCAGCTTCTCCTTTATTCGAAACTTGCCACAAGAATTCAACATCAACATCAGGGGAACGTAAGCTCCCAAAATTTGGCTTAAAAAGGATGGGCTTGGGAAAGGTGGCTTGACTTCTGTACTTTTTCAAGTCTTTGTTTTTATTTAAATCCACCATTGGCAACCTTGGACAAACCCGATCCGGCTGAATCTTGATGGCAGTTGTAGAGGAGATGATCAGTGAAGGGGGTACAAATCTCAAATCCTTCAACAGAAGACTCCCCTTAATGACACTGACAAGGATGGTGTCATAAGGACTCGCAAACTGTCCCATTTCTTCCAAGGTGATAGGTTTGAAGGAGAGGTCACTAGGGAAGATGTGAACTTTTGTTGAGTAACCATCACAGCACCGGGAGCGTCTTGCTGTGAGTGAGAGAGAAGAGTCCTTCGATTCCCAAAGAGGGATAATGTGAGGAGAGACCCCCACAGAGAAAAGGTTAAGGTAAGAGGAGTTGTAGAAGGTCTTTTGAGAGAGGGAAGGTGAAGGAGATTGGAAATGTATGATGTGAGTTTGAGAAGAAAAAGGTTCAGTGTTTAAGGGAGAGGAAGTTATTTGAGAGGTTGGGAAGGAGGTTTGTGGTTCTGGTTGAGAAGAGGGTAAAATGGAGGAAGAGGGAATGGTAGGAAGAGGTTCCTTAGGAATGGACGCAAGCTTGGAAGAGGGTTTCCTTGTGATGGGTAGCTTCGTCCGGGTTCCTTTTGGGATGCTCGCAATGGACGCAACCTTCATCCTTTTAGCGATGGGTTGGTCATCTTCAGAGTCATCGTCCATTATGAGTCTCCGCTTGGGAATGGCTTGGACGGATGGTGATTTCTTCTTTGGACTCTCAGCCTTTGAAGGAATAAGAGGTTGTTTCTGGTCCAGAAAATCTTGGACGCTTTGAAGTTTCATCCTTAGAAGATTGCTTCATCCAAAGATTTGTTGCTCTTGGATCCGTCCAAATATCCTCTTCTTCTCTTCAACATCTTTAGTCTCATGGGGACTAAAGATACCTTGATCTCTGAAGATCTTGGTTAAGAGAACACCATAGGAGATGGTGGTCTTCTTCCCTTTTCCTTGTACACTTCTCTTGAAGTTCTTAAAAAGCAGAGAAGGGAGATTGACCTGTTGACACAGCATCAGATGACACAGGCAGAAGGCATGAACTGTAGAGACTGAGTCTTTGGACCCTGCCTTGTGGAGTATTGCCTTGTTCAGAAGTTGATGCAAAACTCTTGCCTTGTCATTCATCTTAGAAGCATTATCTTCCCGTGGATGACTCCTTTAGTAAGGTGTCAAGAACAGCATCGCTTCCCAAATGCTTTTTCCCAATCGAAGTGATGGTGGCTCCTTCCAACCAACATTGGGTGGCGTTGGAGATGGTTACCCTCGAAACCACAACGGGTTTTCCCAAAACACATCCCACGACCTCTGTCGCCGCAACACGGATGCGTCTTTTCCGAACATTTTCACCAATTAGGATAAACCTCTACCGGTTCTCTCAAGTAACTATCCCAACCAAGACCTTGTGAGACATTCTTTGATATCTATTCCACATTCTCGCTAAAATTGAAGTTTGGAACGAGTATTCAACTGATACCTCGGCTCTTTCAACATCAAGGGTCTTTCCTCCGGCCATTTCTTAGGGTTAAGGAAATTTGAAAGAGAGAGAGAAATTTGCTAAGGTTCTTTTTTCAAATGTTTTCTTTCAAGGCTTGAAGGCGTAAAAATTTGATCTTGTAAAGAAAGAAAATATTTATAGAAGAAGGTAGGTTTCTACACTGAAAGGTTTCTTGAGAGAAAACGAATCGTTTTTTTTTTTTAAAAAAACAAACACATTAAATGTGTATTAAAAGCAATCATCACGTCATGATAAAAGTTACTTTCAAAAACTGACTCAGCGTGGGAAATTTGAAAAGTTTCAAACAAGATAAATGCAAATGATTTATGTCTTATCAAGTACAAAGCATTTTGGACGCAGATCTTCAATGGACGTAAGAAATATTAATTCTTTACAAAATGCATACTTAGATGTTTTCGAATAAGAGTGAATCTATCCTCTGAGAGGGGTTTTGTGAAAATATCTGCCCATTGATGATCTGTATCCACATATTGAATATCAAACACACCTTTCTGAATATAGTCTCTTATAAAGTGATGTTTGATTTTAATGTGTTTTGCCCTTGAGTGTAGTATAGGATTTTTTGATAAGTTAATTGCAGCAGTATTATCACATAGTAAAGGAATCTTACTTTCAAAGATGTTGTAGTCTTCTAATTGATGTTTGATCCAGAGTAGTTGTGAGCAACAATTGGACGCAGAGATATTCAAATTTTCAGTTGATAGAGCAATTGTGCTTTGTCTCTTCTTTGGACCATGATACTAGATTTCCTCCAATGAAGTGACATCCTCCACTTGTACTTTTCCTTTTGATTCTATCTCCAAAGATAGTCGCATCACAAAAACCAACTAATGTACTCATGAGATTTCTTAAATACCAAAACCAGTTAGTAGTTCCTTTCAAGTATCTGAATATTCTTTTTACGGCAATTAAGTGTGACTCTCTAGGATCGTAGTTGAAAACGTGCACAAAGACACACACTAAACATTATATCAGGTCTGGACGCAGTGAGATATAAGAGTGATCCGATCATACCTCTGTATACCTTTTCTCCACCTTTTTATCCTTATCGTCCAATCTTAGTGTGGACGATGGATGCATTGGTGTGCTCATTGTTTTGCAATCGTCCAATTTGAATTTCTTCAGAAGTTCATTTGTATATTTTGTCTGATGAATGTAGATTTCAGCCCAATGTTTGCTTCACTTGCAAACCCGTAAAGAATTTTAATTCTTCCATTAAGCTCATTTCGAATTCCTTCTGCATCAGATTGGAAAAATCCTTGCAAAGAGATTCATCAGTAGCTCCAAAGATAATATCATCAACATAAATTTGAACTAAAATGAATTTCGAGTTTGTGTCTTTTCGAAAAAGAGTAGTGTCAACTTTTCCTCTAGAAAAACCGCTTTCTATTAAAAAGGTGCTTAACCTTTCATACCAGGCTTGAGGAGCTTGTTTTAAACCGTACAAGGCCTTTTTCAATTTGAAAACATGCTCAGGGAAATTTTCATCCTCGAAACCAGGTGGTTGTTTAACGAAAACTTCTTCATTGATTATACCATTTAGAAATGCACTTTTTACGTCCATTTGATATAGTCTCATGCTATGATGAGCAGCAAATGAAAGTAAAATGCGTATGGCTTCTAGTCTAGCTACAGGAGCAAAAGTTTCAGTGAAATCAATACCTTCTTGTTGTGAGTAACCTTGGGCTACCAACCTTGCTTTGTTTCTCACAATCTTACCATCTTCGTCCAATTTGTTTTTGAATATCCATTTTGTGCCGATGATGGACTTGTCTTTAGGCTTTTGAACCAGCGTCCAAACATCATTTCTTTTAAATTGATTTAGCTCTTCTTGCATGGCTAAGATCCATCCTTCGTCCTTCAGTGCTTCTTCTATTTTTCTTGGTTCCATTTCAGAGATGAATGCTACATTTGAGTATTCTCTGAAGGTAGATCTTGTACGTACTTTATCATCTGGATTACCAATGATTTGGTGTTCTGGATGATAAGTTTTGAAGTGCCAGCTTCTTTGACCATCAGTTGTTTCTTCTTTTCTTTCATTGTCCAATGCTTCTTTGTTTTGGGTTGCTGATCCTTCTCCTTTGTCTTTTAAGTTTAACTCTGCAAAGGACTCATCTAGCTCTGACAAGTCATTGTCAGGCTTTTTGTCATTGAATTTAACATGAACAGATTCTTCAACAGTTAGAGAGCGAGAGTTATATACTCTATATGCTTTAGATGTTTCTGAGTATCCTAGGAAAATACCAGAGTCAACTTTAGCATCAAACTTTCCTAAAGAATCCTTAGTATTCAAAATAAAACATTGACAGCCAAAAGAATGAAAGTAAGAGATGTTGGGTTTTCGTCCTTTCCACAATTCATACGGAGTCTTGTTTAAAATAGGTCTAATATATATTCTGTTTTGAATATAACACGCAGTGTTAACAGCTTCAGCCCAGAAGTGTTTGGAGATTGAGTTGTCATTGAGCATTGTTCTAGCCATCTCTTGAAGAGATCTATTTTTTTCTTTCTACCACACCATTTTGTTGTGATGTTCTTGGGGCAGAGAAGTTGTGATGAATACCGTTTTCTTCACAGAACAATTGGAAGCTCTCGTTCTCAAATTCTCCTCCATGATCATTTCGGATTGAGTTGATACACATTCCTTTTTCATTTTGAATTCTTTTACAGAAAATAGAAAAGACTTTGAAAGACTCATCCTTGTGAACTAGAAACATAACCCATGTCCATCTAGTATAGTCATCTATTATGACCAATCCATATTTCTTTCCATTTAGTGAAGAAGTTCTTGTAGGACCAAATAGATCAAGATGTAACAATTCTAGTGGTCTAGAGGTGGAAACGATGTTTTTGGACTCAAAAGAATTTTTGATTTGTTTCCCCTTTTGACAAGCTTCACAAAGAACATCTGATTTGTACACAAGCTTTGGTAGTCCTCTTACGAGGTTATGCTTATTTAGTTTAGAGATTAATCTCAAACTTGCATGACCAAGCTTCTTGTGCCATATCCACTGTTCTCCTTTTATGGAAACTAGACATGATACATTTTGATCTGAAAGATCTTCCAAGTCAATTTTATAAAGATTGTTTTGCCTTTTAGCAATGAAGAGTATGGATCCGTCAGAGTTTTTAACTATACATTCTCCTTGATTGAATGAAACATTAGATCCACTATCACATAATTGACTAATGCTAAGCAGATTATGTTTCAATCCTTCAACTAGAAGAACATTATCGATAGAGGGAAAATGATGCTTACCAATCTTACCTATTCCAACTATTTTACCTTTCTGGTTTCCTCCAAACGTGACGGAGCCTCCTGAATTAGTTTTGATGTCTTGGAACATAGACCTTTCTCCCGTCATGTGCCGTGAGCAACCACTGTCCAAGTACCATGACAGGTGTCTTTTTCTTGTTGCTAAGCACATCTGCAAGAGGAATTATCATATCCTTAGGTACCCATATCTTTTTGGGTCCTTTTTGGTTAGCTCTTGGAGATCCATAATATTTTGACCTTTTATTAAAAGGATCTATTGAGGAAGGGTAAGCGTTCTTTTTACAAACATTCTTAAAAGATTTAGGTTGAGTAGTAGTTTTTTGAAAAAGCTGTTTATCAGTATCTTGATATCCCAATCCAGATTTGTCACGAGGGTCTCTGGAATATTTGAGTAAAATGTTTAGGTTGTTGGTGCTTTTTACAAATTTACTGAGGTCCTCCGTTAACTCTTTTACCTCATTATGAAGTTTATCAACTTCATCTGAAGTGTTGGACTCAGAGGATGTTTTCAAAAGAGCATTTTCAGTTTTTAATTTTTCACAATAAATTTCAAGTTCTTGTTTTTCTGAAAACATTTTTCCATATTCTCTAGTTAATTTTGAAAACTTTCTTTTCAAGGATTTATATTCAACCGCTAAAATAGATGAATTATTTAACAACTCATCAAATGCATTTTGAAGATCAAGATCACAGTTTGTTACCTCATCTTCTTCTTCTTCTGACAAGGTGTTAGCCATGAGACATAGATTTGCTTCTTCTTCTGCTTCTTCTTCATCATCAGTAGTTGAAAGATCAAGATCTTCCCAGGTGGCCATTAATCCTCTTTTCTTCTTTGGAAAGAATCTCCTTTTCTCTTTCTCCTTGTTTAGTGAAGGGCATTCCGCTTTAATGTGTCCAGGCTTCTTGCATTCATAGCATATGATTGGACTCTTGTCTTTTGTTTACATTACGTCGCTTTGGTGACCTTCGTCCAAAGTGCTTTCTCCGCATACCTCCTTTCTTTTTCCACATTGCTTGTATCTTTCTAGAGATGAAAGATAACTCGTCATTATCAGATATATCATCTTCAGATGACTCGGCCTCGTTTGATGATTTTTGAGCTTTAAGTGCTTTGGACGCACTGCCTTTGTGAGCTTTAAGGGTAATTGCTTTCCCTTTTCTTGAGCTTTCCTCTTCTTGAAGTTCCAGCTCATGAACTTTAAGAGAACCCAAGAGTTCCTCCATGGTAAGAGAAGCTAGATTCTTTGCTTCCTGTATGGCAGTAACTTTAGGTCTCCACTGTCTGGAAAGACTCCTTAGGATTTTTCTGATATGATCTTGATTATCATAGTTCTTTCCCAGAGATCTCAAGCCATTGATTATTGTTTGGAATCGTTCAAACATTTGATCAATGTTTTCATGCTCTCCCATTTTGAAGAGCTCATACTGGTGAACCCGCATGCTTATCTTTGATTCTTTGACTTGAGATGAGCCTTCATGTGCTAAGGCCAGAGTATCCCATATCTCTTTAGCTGTTTCACAGCTATGAACTTTATCGTGCTCTGATCTGGTGATGGCACACATAAGATAATGTTTGGCTTTTGAGTTAAGCTGATGTCTGGTTCGTTGTCCTTCCGTCCATTGTGGTCGAGGGAGATCCTGTCCTTCTGCGTTGGTGGGTGTTTGATATCCATTTTGAACTAGATCCCAGATGTCCATATTTTGTGCATCAAAAAAGGCAATCATTCTCTTCTTCCAGTAATCATAGTCGTTTCCATTGAATAGAGGTGGTCTGTTCACCGCTTGTCCTTCGTTCTCCATTAAAGGGTGTACTGGATCTTTTTCCTCTGCACTGTTAGATGCTCAACCCAAGAGGCTGAGCTCTGATACCAATTGAAATAACCAAGTGAAACACAAGAAGGGGGTTGAATTGTGTTTCTTAACCCTTTTTGATAATTAAAAAAAGATTTTCCTTTTCAACAGAAAATAGAACACAGCGAAGGATAAAGTTTGACAAGCAAAGAGCTTAGAACCAACACGGCTCAGTCCTATTGGACTCTAAGGATTTTGAAAAGACTTTTAATAAAACGGTTAACACGTTCTAAAACCAAATAAAAGATCTTTGTTAATAAACACAATAGTAAACCCCAGAGGTTAGTGAATATAATAAAGCACACTAGAAGAGAAGAGAAGCTTACACACGAGATTTATCCTGGTTCACTCTTATCAACCAAGAGCTACGTCCAGTCCCTTCAACCAGAAGGATTTTCCAACTAATCTTTTTCGCGATTACAAGTATTATACACCTCTTCAGGTAACAAGTATTTTCAACCTCTACAGGTTTAATCACACAAGTATTCTTTTACACACAGCCTCTTCAGGCTTACAATGCTTAAGATGAATAAGTGAAAGTAGATGAAAGCTTGAGTTTGAAACTCACTGACAAATGAGAATAGACAATAGAAATCTCAAGGCTTTTTCTTTTTACACGTATATGGAAATCCAAGAAGAAATAAAGCTTTTTAGACTTTGTAGGATGCTTCGGCAAAGATCTCTCTTTCTCTTCAAGTGCTGCTTCTTCTCTTTATAAGTAAAAAAAATTGAGCAGACTTCATGGGCTAGATCGTCCAACGGAAACATTTATTACCGTTCTGAGTAGCATTAAATGCATCTACTGGAAAAGTGCTGAACTTCTTCTGACGGTGACTTTTATTCTCTGAGATTTCCAATCAATGAAAACAAAGTCCTGATTTGTCTAAGATTGCAGACGGTTTCTTATTTGCAGATCTTTGTAGTTATTAGACAATGTCAGCAAAAGTGGCTTAGTTGACTTCTTCTCGTCAGCCGTGAGTCGTCGTAGTTCTTTTCTAGCATTTAATGAGGAATAGTTCTTCATTTTTGAAATTTCACTTGGACGAGCTTGAGCTTGAACGTTGAAAGAGTGAGTTGAGTCCGAGCTTTGGGCGTGCATCGTATTGGACGAACTAATAAAAAGTAACAGTATATGCATACAAGTATTGGACGCACCAATAGTAAAAGTATATAATACATTTATTGGACCCACAAAGAGTTATAGCATATTGGACGCACGAAGAGTTATCTTTAAGCATAGAGCAGAATGGACGCACATACAAGTAGCGATTTGTTAATACTATTGTCGAAACACTTACTTGTTCAAACTAAATAAATATTTTTGTTATCCTCAAAACTTAAACAAGGAAAGCTACTGCTTTTAAGAATTTAGTACTTAAACCTTTTTATAAGAATTTGGTTTCAACACAGTGTTTCCAATTTCTTTGTAATGACATCCAATTTGAGATCCAATGCCGCATTTGACTCAACCTAATATACCCCAGGTTGTCTCTTGACCACATACCTGTCACCAGATTTCCACTGATAACTAGAAGTCATTTGCTCTATCAAATCATAAGCTTCTTGTGGTCACTTGCGCCAAATACTACCCCTTACTGCCGCATCAATCATAGCCTTATTAGAATAAGATAGCCTATCATAAAAGGATCGAACCAATTGCCACACCCGAAAGCCATGATGGGGGCACTTTTTCAGCAATTCCTGGAATCGTTCCCATGCCTCATATAGAGATTCCATCTCCACCTGCACAAAAGTAGATATGTCATTACGCAATTTAGCAGGTGGAAATATTTCTCTAAAAATTTAGTTGAAAGCGGATCCCAGGTAGTAATGGATCCAGAAGGCAAAGACTTTAGCCATAGTTTGGCTTTGTCTCACCATGAGAAAGGGAATAGGCGCAGCCTAATGGCGTCATTAGAGACCCCATTATATTTTATAGTGTCGCAAATCTCCAAAAATTCATTTAAATGCAAGTGGGGGTCATAACTTGGTGACCCGCTAAATTGAATTGAAGATTGCAACATAGAGATGAAGGCTAGCTTAATCTCAAAGTTATTAGCCTCTACAGTAGGTCTAGTAATACTCCTTGTCAGATTTGTGGCCATAGGCCGAGCAAAGTCCAGCATAGTCTTCTGGTCTTCTTCAGCCATGGTTCCTCTCAGTCTTCTAATCCTGCGAAGAGTTCTATCAATTTCAGGGTCAAACTGCAAAACAGGATTATGGGAGTGCGTTAGCATACAAAAATAAAATAAAAATAAAAATAAAAATTGGCGTCTAAATTACTAGGAATTAATTTCCCTAATATCAGCAAACACAATCCCCGGCAACGGCGCCAAAAACTTGTTATGCTAAAATCGCACTTAAGGTCAAGTGCACCCTATCGCACAAGTAATAAAGGAGTATTTGGGACCCCAAGTATCGAACCCACAAGGATTGTTGGCAATTACTAAGTTAATTAATCCCTTATGTTATCTAGACAATGAAATTCAAATGAGAAAGGAGAAATTATCAAGCAATTAGGAGAAAGTGAGGAAATCAAAGATTATCAAGCAAAGATTCAATTATGGAAAGCCTAAGGTGTCTGGTTTTACTTATGTCAATACTCATAATATTATCCAATTCCTCAATAATATGTGTTCACATTAATTGTCAATCACCTTCTCTAATGCTATTAATACCCAATGGTCATGCAATATTAATATTCTTTTTCTCAATCTGAAACCCTCAATGGTCATGCAAGGGAAACAGTGAAGAAAAGCATAAAGAACCAGCTGATTTGTTAATTAAATAACTGATTGAAAACAAGGGGTTGAGTTTGGTCCACACAACCCCAAATCCGATTAATCCTAGAGTTCCGTTAACTAATTGTTGTACGGTCGCCAGACAATCAATTAATTTTTTAAAGGGTGCGCAATCCTTATTGGAAAACAATGTGCTAGGAAAAATCCAATCAATTGGGGAAACACAAAATTATTTTGAAATTAGGAAAACATTATAAGAATTTGAGCATAAGATCCACCATAACCCTAGCTATGGGTTTAGCTACGCATAGTCAAAGAAAACAAAGCATAAAACAAAACCAAACTCAAATCCATAAAAGGATAATAGAAAAACTGAAACCAGAAACCCCCTTGCGATGAAAGAGGTCCTTCACGAACAATTGGGGAGACGGTCCTTCGCTTGATAGCTTTAAAAACCTCCAAAGCTCCGCTACAACTCTCTAATCAAGCAAAAGGCTATAGCTACTTTCTTTCTCTCCTCTTGTGCAACTTTTCTCGCCTCTTGTGCAACTTTTTCTTTTCGCCTCTTCTCTCTTCCCTCCTATTTATAATGATTTTAGTGGGCCAACAACTCTAGCAGACTTTTCTTCTAGGGTTTTCTAATTGTGCACAAATTCATTTAATGTGCAACTCTTGGGTAACAAGGAAACTATATTTCTTTCCCTCTTTGAGTATCCCTAATTAATGTGAGATAAGAGGGAAAATCTTCCAAGAATATAAAAGTGATTCAAAATAGGAAACTTCCACAGCTGAATTGATGATATCTTTATAGGATCTTGCCAAAATCTTTCATAATTGGGTTGATGATATCTTTGTATCTTTCCCAAGATTGCTTCCATTTTAACACTTTAAAGTCTTATTCCCATAAATCTTCAACCTGCAATATTCAAAGGAAATTGGGTAAGTTTCCCTTATAAAATTTTCAAATAAATACCAAATCAAACCCAATTTCCTGGCATTTAAGTATATAAAATGGCATTTTATCAGACGTCCTCGTCCTCTTCCGGCGAGCCAACTCTGCCGCCATCACCTCCAACCTTGCCAGATCCGTATAGACCACAGGCTGCATCAACCTCCATTTCCGGAGCTTGGTGCGGTAAGCCAACTCCCTTTCTCCTTCCTGGTGTTGAGTTTGTTTTTCGTTTGAGAGCTTGAGGTTTCTGCGGCTGCCCTTTTCCATTTGAGAGCTTATTTTATTGTGTGGCTCTCTCTTCCTATGTTAATTAGGATATGCTATTGTGGTGAAATAAGCTAAGCAGGGAGAAAGGGGATTTGGGCTTGGGTGGGCCAAAATTTGACTAAGTGAGCTTATTTTTTATAAGTGGGTAATTAAGTTGACTAAATTTGATAAATTAATTAGATGATTTAAACTAATTAAATGGGATAAATCTAATCACTAATTTACTTATAATTTATTTTGATAAATTAATTAGATAATTTGAGCTTAACTTAATTTGGGTAGGCCAAATCTGATCTTTTTCTAATTAAGTGGGTAATTTGAGCTTCACTTAATTTGTAATTACCAAAGGCCTTATACATAACCACATACTTATATATATATATATGATAAGTGGGCTAATTAAGTTGGTTAAGTTTGATAAATTAATTGGATAATTTGAGCTTAACTTAATTTGGGTAGGCCAAATCTAATCTCTTTCTAATTAAGTTTGTAATTTTTTTTTGATAAATTAATTGGATAATTTGAAACAATTAAGTTGGTTGATTCTAATCACTAATTAAGTAGGTAATTTTTTGATAAATTAATTAGGTAATTTTGAGCTTGACTTAATTTGTAATTACCAAAATGCCTTATACATAAATGGGATAATTAACTCACTTAAGTTGGTAATTAAATGGGCTAATGTTTGATAAGTGGGCTAATTAAGTTGGCTAAGTTTGATAAATTAATTATATGATTTAAGTTAATTAAGTGTGCTAAATCTAATCACTAATCTACTTATTATTTATTTTGATAAATTAAATGGATAATTTGAGCTTAACTTAATTTGGGTAGGCCAAATTTAATCTCTTTCTAATTATGTGGGTAATTTTTTGTTTGATAAATTAATTGGATAATTTGAACTTATTAAGTGGGTTGATTCTAATCACTAATTAAGTACGTAATTTGTTGATGAATTAATTGGATAATTTGAGCTTGACTTAATTTGTAATTACCAAAGGCCTTATACATAATCACATACTCATATATATATATATATATATATGATAAGTGGGCTAATTAAGTTGGTTAAGTTTGATAAATTAATTGCATGATTTAAGCTAATTAAGTGGGCTAAATCTAATAACTAGTCTACTTATAATTTATTTTGATATATTAATTGGATAATTTGAGCTTAACTTAATTTGGGTAGGCCAAATCTAATGTCTTTCTAATTAAGTGGGTAATTTTTTGTTTGATAAATTAATTAGATAATTTGAACTAATTAAGTGGGTTGATTCTAATTACTAATTAAGTAGGTAATTTTTTGATAAATTAATTAGGTAATTTTGAGCTTGACTTAATTTGCATTGACCGAAATGCCTTATACATAAATTTGCTAATTAACCCATTTAAGTTGGTAATTAAATGGGCTAATATTTGATAAGTGAGCTAATTAAGTAGGCTAAGAAATGAGGAGATGTATATTTGAAAAAGAAAGGAATCCTATGCTCCCTTTCTGTCCAAAGTGGTAAAGCCTGAGGTTGGATTTCCTTAAGCTCAGAAGTCTAACTTGGGTAGGAACTAGGCTCAATCTATTAGTGCAATGTTTTCAGGACGGTTCTAGACTCCTTATGAAAAGTCCCAGCTTGCCCTATGATCAATCAATTTTAGACATTTATGTTAGCTTTGTACTAGGCTTTATTAGATGTTTATTGTGCCCAATATTAGTCTTTTAGCTGAGTTTAATGTTGTTGGGCCTCATTGGGCTTTAATGTAAATTGTGAATAATTCTTGGATTTTGATGCATTTTGACCTTTCCTCCTTGGTTAGGAAATAACTTGGGACTCGGTGATCCATTTGAGGTGATCATGGTGTCTTTGGAAAGCTAAGACAAGGCTCTACAAGTTTCATGAAGAACTCAAGAGCTGGATCAGACTTCTAATGGTACAAGTTTCTTGACTTAGCTGCTTTGGCCAAGTAAGCTTACCTTGCATTTATCCCATTGTTAACCCTTTTGAGCCTACTTGAGAATTCTTTGTTCTTAGCCCATTACAAGCCTTGAGTGAAAAACCATGTTTTACCTCACCTTATGGAATAGGAGAGCATTGATTTTCCTATTGGAGGAGCTCTTTTGCTTGCAATGATTTAAGTGTGGGGGAATTAGTATGCTGATGCGAAATGTTTGGTACAAAAAGAAAAAAAGAAAGAAAAAAAGCCAAAAGGTTGTAAAAGAAAAGAAAAGAAAAATGAAGGAATGTGTGAAGAGAATGAGCATTTTATGGTTTTGGGTAAAATTTTATGCTTTCTACTTGAGTTACTCCCCAATGCTCTTTTATTCTCTTTGGTTTTAACTTGCTATTACCATATTGTTCCCTTCCTTCACCTTATAGCCCCATTACAACCTTTTTGAAAGACCTCTTGATTTTTGCAATTTATTTGATCAAAGTAGTGGAGAATTTATGTATATACAAGTCTATGGTAAAATACTTTCATAATTTGACTGAGTTGAGCGCAAACAGTTAACTTAAACACCTTGTGTGATTTGAGTGTCACTTGTGAGGAATTTTACTCAATTGAACATGCGTATTTCTAATTAAAGCATGGGTATGCTATACATTATTCTAAATTGGTTTGATTCAACTATTCTTTTTTAAGCATACTTGACTTATTAATTATGGTTTATATTTGATACAATGCTTGTATTTAAAAATTAGTTGAATTGATTAAATAAAGTATTACATGTTTGTGGATATCTGACAAGAGGTTGTCAAGACCTGTCAAATAAATCAAATTTACCGGTTCTCAAACTGATTTGTAGTATAGAGAATGAACCGAATCGTCTCTCAAGGATCCAAAAATAATGATTCAATTAGATCAAGATAATTAGGAAAGGGGAGTTTTGTTGTTGATTATAAAGATTGACAAAAGTGTGAGACTTAAAGTTGTAAATAAATGTAAAGAAGCAACCAATCCAAGGAAATTTACCGCTCGAGTTTAATTCATCATTGATCACAAGGAATTCACTTAATTGCTAACCATGTTCTTGGTCTTAGATCACATCAAGAAGCCTCAACATAATCCAAGAATCCTCTACTAGATAAGCATCTAGAATTTAATTAACCAAGGTTAGATAAAGTAAACACCATCCAAACATAGATTAATTTAAGATCCAGAATTTAACCAAGCTAAACAATCCATCAAAAGGCTTTAATAAATTGTTTCTTCTTTGTGATCCTTTTTTAATACATGACAATAAAGCTATTATCACATTAACATCTAAACCAAATTAAGCAATTTAATCTAGATAGAAATCAAAAGAGGAAGAAGAGAAACTTGAATAACAATTAAGCAATATGAACAATCAAAACAAGATATCCAAATTAAACATCAAGACGGTTAATCCCTTGTATTGATTATAAGATAAAGAACAAAAACGAAATTTTAAAGAGAATGGAGAAGAAGAGAAAGAAAACTCTCACAAAATACTTCAAACTTACTTCCAAATTGAATGTCTCTAATACAAAGAGATTGACTCTATTTATACTAATCCTAAACGCCAATTTGTACATGTACATAATTTGAATACAAGCTGTAAAAACATGGAAATTGTCAAATATGGAAGCTTGATGCATGGTTGGTGGGTTGGTGCATGGTAGGTGGGTTGGTGTATGGTTGGTGGCTTTTAGTCAGCAACTCTTATCTGACTTCTGCCTTGATTTTCATGACCTAGACGGTGCATTTTGGCTTGGAGGTCTTCATGAAAGTTGTAGCCAATTGTCCCCTTGAAATTTTGGCATTGGAATCATGCCATTTAGACTTTTAGAACTCCAGAAATGCCAAAAACATTGAACCTACCTCAAGTCACGTTGGCAGAACGTGTTACCAAATTCAAACCAACTTGCAGCTTCATAATCATGCCTAAAACGACATCTATTGACTAAATGATCTTCAGTGAAGTTGCAGATATGTGTGTTAGCTTTCCAATGGCACTGATTTTAGCTCAAAAGGAGGCCTAGAGCCCAAGATATGGTCCAATATGTGCACACTGCTCAGATTCCCAGTAACAGCAAGCCCACCGAGTCATGAAACTTATGGATCACCTCAAATTGATTGATCAATATCATCCTAGTAAACCCTCACGAGACTATAACTCGTCCACTAGGGACACCTAGGGGTTTAAAGGCTTGTAGCACATGCTAAGTGCCATCGTGTTTTCCTACGAAAGTGGATTAGATTAGGTATAATCAGTTTTTATGCTTTTAGTTTAATATTATGATGTTTCTTGTTTTTCTTTAGCTTTGTTCTTATGTGTTTTGCCCAAGAGTGCAAAAGCTTAAGTGTGGGGGAATTTGATCAATCAATTTGAAACACTTATGTTAGCTTTGTACTAGGCTTTATTAGATGTTTAATGTGTCTAATATTAGTATTTTAACTGAGTTTAATGTTGTTGGGCCTCATAGGGCTTTAATGCAAATTGTGAATAATTCTTGGATTTTAATGCATTTTGACCTTTCCTCCTTGGTTAGGCCATAACTTGGGACTCGGTGATCCATTTGAGGTGATCTTGGTGTCTTTGGAAAGCTAAGACAAGGCTCTACAAGTTTCATGAAAAACTCAAGAGCTGGATCGAACTTCTAAGCAGTGTACACGTATTGGACCATATCGTGGGCTATATGCCTCCTTTTGAGCTGAAACTTGGCCATGAGAAATATAAGACCCATATCTCCAACTTCACTGAAGACCATTTAGTCAATATATGTCGTTTTAGGCATGATTATGAAGCTACATGTTGGTTTGAATTTGGAAACACATTCTGTCAACCTGACTTAAGGTAGGTGCAATGTTTTTGAAATATCTGGAGTAGTAAAAGTTGAAATGGCATGAAACAAATGCCAAAAGTTCAAGGAGACAATTATCTACAAGTGTCATGAAGACCTAGCCAAAATACATCATTTAGGGCATGAAAGTCAAGCTGGAAGTCAGATAAGAGTTTCTTACTAGAAGCCACCAACCATGCACCAACTCACCAACCATGCACCAACCCACCAACCATTCATCAAGCTACCATATTTGACAATTTCATTTTTTTGCAGCTTGCATTCATATTATTTTCAATTACAAATTGGCTTCTAGGATTAGTATAAATAGAGTCAATCTCTTTGTATTATACATCATTCAATTTGAAGTAAGTTTGAGTATTTGTTTGAAGAAAGTTTAATTATTTGTGAGAGTTTTCTTTCTCTTCTTCTCCATTCTCTTTAGAATTTCGTTTTTGTTCTTTATTTTAGGAGTTCTTCCTTCCCATCCATGGAAGGCTAGGCTCTTATAATCAATCCAAGGGATTAACCATCTTAATGTTTAATTTAGAGATCTTGTTTCGCTTGTTTCTATTGCTTAATTGTTATTCAAGTTTCTTTTCATCCTCTTTTGATTTTGATCTATATTGAATTGCTTAATTTGATTTAGATGTTTATATGATAATAGCTTTATTATCATGTACTCAAAGAGGATGACAAAGAATAAACAATTTATTAAAGTTTTTGATGGATTGTTTAGCTTGGTTAAATTCGGGATCTTAAGTTAATCTATGTTTGGATGGTGCTTGCTTTATCTAACCTTGGTTAATTAAATCCTAGATGCTTATCTTGTAGAGGATTCTTGGATCATGTTGAGGCATCTTGATGTGACCTAAGGCCAAGAACATGGTTAGCAATTAAGTGAATTCCTTGTGATCAATGATGGATTAAACTCAAGATTGGTAAATTTCCTTGGATTGGTTAATTTGTTAATTACTTTTCTTAAATTCAACCGGTGTATTTTCTTATAAATCATCAAAACCCCCCTTTTAATTATCTTGATCTAGTTGAATCTTTGTTTTTTTGGATCCTTGAGAAACAATTTGGTTCATTCTCTATACTATAAATTAGTTTGTAAACCGATAAATTTTATTTATTTGACAAGTCTCGACAACCTCTTGTCACCCTTATCCAAAGGATAAAGATCCGACTTCTTGAAATTGTCCATAAAGTAGGGATGAACCCTCTCGATCGTGGTCATTTCAAGAAACTAGATACAATCTGAGTGGAGAGTCAATAGTTGTCAAGAAGGCACGAGGCCAACTAATGACTAAGTCAATTCTCCGACTAGCCCTAGGGGTCGCACGGGCTCGGGTATAGAGCGCAAAGTATGTGAGGTAGGTGGAAAGTGAGGTGTGTGCAGGGAGCATACAAACCTGTGCAATCCTAAAATAAACTACCCCCATCCTACAATCAAAATGAAGCACATATACAACAAAATCAACACATGTACAATGTAACTAGTCATCGTCTATCCTAAAGGGGAAACAGCTAGCAGCAGGATATAACATTCATAATCAACATATATACTATGATAAATAAATTTTGAATATAGAACAAAAATATTAACAAAAAAGAAATAAATGTAATAAAGCAAAGCCGACAATAAATATTTACAAACAAGACATACAACAATTAAGAATATGGCATTCAATAAACAAATAAAAGCAAATAAATGGGGGTAGAAACAGACATTTAGGTATTGTTTGGATGAAAGAGTTTGGAGGGGAAGGGAGGGAAGGGATAACTTTTTATTTTAAATTTATATTTTCTTTATTTGATAATTTTTTGAAATGAGAAGTATAAAATGAGAGATTATCATATAACTTTCTAATCATGCCTTTTTCATTTTTATAAACATTTTATAATTTTCTCAATTTCAAAATGAAAGATTACCCCTTCCCTCCCTTCCTCTCCAAACCCCTCCAATCTAAACATAGCCTTAAGGGTTATAAAATTTGCATAACTAACTAGAACATGCTTGACTCTCCAACCAAACCCCAGTGGAGTCGCCATCTGTCACGACCGAGAAAAATCGCGACGGGGAGCGGTGAGAGAAAAATAGCTTTAAAACAATGGAATTGCCACCAATCGTTTATTGGGTAGTGAAAAGACTGGAAAAACCCTTTAAAAAGGGATTTAAAATAAAAACACGAAAAGAAAGGTCTACGACACCAGATAGGGTTCGGGAGTTGATTATGCACAGGGAAAGGCAGGAACTTAATCCTACAGCACCCTTGATACATCCGTCCTAAGACGGTTTCCTTAAGCTAGTTGTGCGAATTTTAATAACCTAATCAATATCTATTTTACCCCTTTAAAAGAAATAAGAAATGAAGATGGACAAACGCAAATGTGACTCCGTATAAATATTTACAAATTAAGAAATACACTAAATTGCAAACATTAAAAGTTTGGCTTGACTTGCGTGCCTACGTATCCCCTAGTGCAATGGGGAATTCGAAGTCACGTAGTTGTCCCTAGAAAATGATCGCGAGTTGATTAATTTTAATTAAAGAAAATATTGCTTTGAAATTAATTGATTAAAAAGAAAGTTGTGATTTGATTAAAAGGGGATGAAATGATTTGATTAAAAAAAGGAATTTGTCAACGTGTCCTAAATAGGATGAAATGTGGTACTAGACTCATTGATTCATCCCAAGAAAATGTCTAGTGGGTACTTGACCCCTGAAGACAAACTAAAGCGATTTGTGGCATTGGACCACTTATTTTATAACTTCATTCGCGCGACCTAGGTAGAATGGAAAGTGGTACTAAGCCTACTGATCCATCCCAAGAAGATCTTGTCTAGAGGATACTTGATCCCTGAAGACAGCTAGACACGGGCATTGTGACTTTGGACCACTTATTTTATAACTCATTATTTAAAACAAAAAGAGAAGCTAATAACAACTCATTAAAAATTGAAATTTAACACTTAGAAAGCAAAGTAAAGACTCAAACAGCACAAAAAGAACCAGGCTGAACGGTCAGTCCACAATTCGAACAACCCACAGAGGATCCGACCGGGCCACTAATATTACAAAAGGAAACAAACTGGTCAATCTGATCGATCGAGAAAGAAGGAAAAGGGATCGGATCGGAACCGATCGGGTGATGGCACGAGGGGGATCGGTTGGTTAGTGAATCTACTCGGTCAAAAAGGTCATTGGTACCTCTGTTAATTGGCGAGGCATAGTCTTAAGAGATCAGGTCCGTCAAGTGGAGCTCGGATCAAATATAGGGTGCTCAGCTTTGTTAAGGTAATGGGCGAGGGTAGGTATTTAAGGTCTTTGGATCGGTAAAGGGAGCTCAAATTGGATATGTGGTGCTCGGCTCGGTTAAGGTAGCTTGCTGGGGGAAGTGTTTAAGGTCGGATCAGTTAGGGTAGCACGGATCGATTAAGGTAATTTGTTAGGGGAAGGCATTAAGGTCGGATCGGATGAAGGTAACTCGGCTCAACCTAGTAGAGGACGAGAAAGGTGATTATAATGCTCGGCTTGGATAGTTAGGGGGTTATGGCTAAGGTTGGGTCAGCTAAGGGATGAAAGTGTTTGGAGGGGGGCTCGGCTAAGGTGGCTCAGCTCGGCCGGTTATGGATGAGGAAGCACGATGTTTAGGAGTTGTGTTGGTTAAGGGTAGCTCGGCTCGGTCGGCTATTGTCTTGGGCAATGTTTCAGGGTCGGAAAATGGTTATGGGAAGTGACAAGGGACATGTGGTTGGTCAAGAAGGCCTAGGAAAGTGGTTGGTGATCAATCAATTTGAGACACTTATGTTAGCTTTGTATTAGGCTTTATTAGATGTTTATTGTGCCCAATATTAGTATTTTAGATGAGTTTAATATTGTTGGGCTTCATTGGGCTTTAATGCAAATGTTGAATAATTTTCGGATTTTGATGCATTTTGACCTTTCTTCCTTGGTTAGGCCATAACTTGGGACTCGGTTATCCATTTGAGGTGATCGTAGTGTCTTTGGAAAGCTAAGACAATGCTCTATAAGTTTAATGAATAACTCAAGAGCTGGATCGGACTTCTAAGGGTCCAAAATATCCCTGCAATGCAGAGTGGGTTTGCTGTCACGAAAATCTGGGCGGTGTGTACATATTGGACTACATAGTAAGCTATAGGCCACCTCTAGGGCTGAAACTTGGCCATTGGAAAGATAAGACCCATATCTCCAACTTTACTGAAGACCATTTAGTTAATAGATGTCGTTTTAGGCATGATAATGAAGCTACAAGTTGGTTTGAATTTGGAAACACGTTCTGCCAACCTAACATGAGGTAGGTTCAGTGTTTTTGACATATCTGGAGTTCTAAACGTCCAAATGACATGATTCCAATTGCAAAATTTCAAGGAGACAACTGGCTACTACTTTCATGAAGACCTCCAAGCCAAAATGCACCGTCTAGATCATGAAAATCAAGCCAGAAGTCAGATAGGAGTTGTTGACTAAAAGCCACCAACCATACACCAACCCACCTACCATGCACCAACCCACCAACCATGCATCAAGCTTCCATATTTGACAATTTCCATATTTTTATAGGTTGTATTCAGATTATGTACATGTACAAATTGGCTTCTAGGATTAGTATAAATAGAGTCAATCTCTTTGTATTAGGATCATTCAATTTTAAGTAAGTTTGAGGAAAGTTTGAGTATTTGTGAGAGTTTTATTTCTCTTCTTCTTCATTCTCTTTACAATTTCGTTTTTGTTCTTTTATTTCTGAGTTCTTCCTTCCCATCCATGGAAGGCTAGGCTCTCATAATCAATCCAAGGGATTAGTCATCTTGATGTTTAATTTGGAGATCTTGTTTCGCTTGTTCATATTGCTTAATTGTTATTGAAGTTTCTCTTCTTCCTCTTTTGATTTTTATCTAGATTAAATTGCTTAATTTGATTTAGATGTTGATGTGATAATAGCTTTATTATCATGTGTTCAAAGAGGATCACAAAGACTAAACAATATATTAAAGCTTTTTGATGGATTGTTTAGCTTGGTTAAATTCTGGATCTTAAGTTAATCTATGTTAGATGGTGCTTACCTTATCTAACCTTGGTTAATTAAATCCTAGATGCTTATCTAGTAGAGGATTCTTGGATTATGTTAAGGCGTCTTGATGTGATCTAGGGCCAAGAACATGATTAGCAATTAAGTGGATTTCTTGTGATCAATGACGAATCAAACTCAAGATCGGTATATTTGTTTACAACTTTAAGTCTCGTACTTTTATCAATGTTGTTAATCAACAACAAAACCCCCCATTTTAATTGTCTTGATCTGATTAAATCTTTGTTCTTTTTGGATCCTTGAGAGATGATTCGGTTCATTCTCTATAGTACAAATTAGTTTGTGAACCGGTAATTTTTATTATTTGATGGGTCTCAACAACCTCTTGTCAGTTGGCTGGGTATATTCACACAAATTTAACTCCCCACACATCACACAGTCTGCCACAACACGACCCAAAGACAAAGAAAACTCACAAGGAAACAACATCATCACAATTCTACCCAGTAAAATGATCAGCATCACAATTAACAACTTGAATCTATAACTTGAAACATTACTAGGTAGATTCTATGCAAACAACACAAAGCCACACCAATTTGAGCAGACATCATTAAATTCCCTTGGGTAGGATTTTGATCAGAGACTCACTGATAAACCCCAAAAAGAATTCAAACATTTAAAGGTTATAGCCATTATCCCAAGCAATCCAAATTAATCAAATTCACCAAACAAAATAGGCTACACCATGGGTTTACAAGTCATAAAAAGAAATTTAATATCAACCAAACACTTAGTGCATGGCAGCACCACCAAGACACATAGAGCTAATCATTCCACCATAAGACTAAAGATTAGGTTTTCCCTTTTCATATCGTCAAAACTAGACCCCATTTCGCATGTTATTAAGATCAAGACCACATCATTTACAATTCCAATTAGAGTTCCTCTTAATCATGACCAAATAGAACCTCAAGCAATCCAATGAATCACAATATGAGAACAAACCATATAGTCATCATGCAAATTGGGTGCATATGGTCAACGATGTGCATGAAAGTGTGAATGTGGTCCAAAACATAAATTATGCATACCAAAACTGAAAATAAGTGAAATCTAGTGTTGAGTTGCAATGAATCTTGGGCTGAAACCTCAGTGCATAGTAGCCACATCTAATCTTCTTCCAAATGTAACAAAGGATGCATACATTAAGGCACATAACTCATGTTATAATCAAAACACCATATGCTAATAGGAACACCCATTATGCAGGAAACAAAACCTACTTTGATTGCGAATTGGTATCATACCACAGAGGGGGGAATTACAATTAAAGGATCTATGTCTTAACTTTCTAATGCAACAAACAGTGATGGATTTCAACATGTACAGCCCAAGTTATGCACATAAATGCAGATGCTGCCAAAAACAAGATTTAACTAAAACACCACTGACTTTGCCAAAAAACTGGTACCGATTGGTGAGGGTTTAAAAGCTGAAATTTTCATAGTTAAAATCTCTGTATGTTATCTTTCTTATGCAACAAACATACCCCAATTTGGAGTTGTATAGCTCAAATTATGCAGAGAAAAGCGTATGGTGCCAGATGAAGGAACTATGCAGAATGCACTGACTTTAGATGAAAACTGGTATTGATTGGCAAATAGGGAAAATCTGAAAATTTTACAAAATGCAAGCCTCACATATTAGCTTTCTAATGCAACAAATGGATCTTAATTTGGAGTTGTATAGCTCAAGTTATGCATGGAAATGCAAATGCTGCCAAAAACTTGAATTATGCATAAAACAACACTAACTTTAGATGAAAATTGGTATCAATCAACAAAGAAAAAATCTGAGAATTTTATCCATGCAAGCCTCACATCTTAGCTTTCTAATGCAACAAACGGGTCTTAATTTGGAGTTGTATTGCTCAAGTTATGCATGGAAATACAGATGCTACAGACCCTTGAATTATGCAGAAAACAACATTAAATTTAAATGAAAACTGGTATCAATTGGCAAGTAGAAAAACTCTGAAAATTTTACACATGCAATCCTCACATCTTAGCTTTCTAATGCATCAAACAGATCTTAATTTGGAATTGTATAGCACAAATTATTACTGAAATAAACAATGCTGCCAGAAACAAATCAGCATACGAATTTGAGCACTATGATCATGTCATTTGGAATTTTCAACCCCCTAAGTGCATTGTAAGGTCTGGATGGATTAAATAACGATTGAGATAAGAAACTATGATCCCATAATTGTTTTAAAGAGCCAATTAAACCCGTACAATCACAGAATCCTTAGATGAGGCATTTTATCAAACAGTGTGTGTGCAAGTGATCAAACGCTCAACAAGTCCAAAAATCAAATCAACATCCATAGTAGCTTTACAATCAGTATATATACATCTTTGATACTAAAAGGATGTTATAATCTCATAATCTTAGTTGCAAGCTAAATGGAAAGAGAAACAAACCAAGTTACCAACGCATTTGGTCAGTAGCTCTCTTTCCTTGTTCTCGGCCTTTTACTTCTCATTCTCACATTTGGTCCTCTTAGGAAGTAGGTTCGTAAAGCCTAAAATGAAATCCCCAATATCCTCTCCTCTCTTCCCAAAATCCCCCTTCCCCCGACAATGAGATCACAAACATGGTACATGGAACCCAACTATTCCAAATTGACACAAAGACAATCATGCAGGAATAACCAACACGAGAATCATGTAAAGTGAGACTCTGTTATTACCAAACATAATCATTCCAATACCAGTATCAGCAGATTCAAAATCAAGCAGCCATAAGATCAATAAAAGATAAAATTCAACCCATAACAGGTAATATTTAAACGAATCCATTGAGGTTACAGTGCATTTAGCACGATTAATGAGTTCAACTAACAAATTAAACAAACTTTTAAATACCGGGAAAGAAAAGGGGAGCCCGAAGGGTTACCTACAAGCTACTTCAATGGCTGCTCTAGGGTTGAGATCGATCCTTCTTCTTGTCAAAATCTCCTCCAATTCGTTCCTTTTGAATGACCGAGAGAAAATAAAACCAGAGAACAAAAATCCCTAAAAGCCTAAAATTCCTATTTATACAAGATTCTAACCCAAAAAACAAAACCCCTCCCCAAGAACCAAGCCCTCTGATGATCCTCTGCAGACCCCTTGAGCAGCACCCACTGGACCCAAGCCGTAAGTTTGTCTCCTCCAGGAAACGACCCCAGCTGTGAAACGGCTATGCTTGTGCGGCAGGTGAGGGAGGATGGCTGATGAGCGTGGGAGTGTGTGCGTGCAGAGCAGTGGTCGAGTGGCTGTGTCAGTGCTTGTCCGTGCAACAGGTGTGGAGTGCGTGAAGTGTATGGGTGTGTTGTGTACATGAAAGAGAAATTGGTGCGGTGTGTGCGTGCTTGTGTTTGTGTGTGGGGGTGAGGAATCGGTGGAGTCATGGGTTGAGGAAGATGGGTTTTGGGTAGACGGGTTATGGGTTTGGACAGTTGGGTTAGGGATGTTGGGTGTGGGTTCTGGGTTGGTGTCTTGGGTTAGGGATATGGGGTTTGGGCTGAGGTTTGGACACAACTGGGCTAGGGGAAAATGGACCAGATAAAAAAAATGGGTTCAGATGATCATTTTTACCTCTCTTTTTTTTCTTTCAAATTTTCTCATTTTTTTTATTCTTTTCTTTTTTCTTTTTCTCATTTTTTTGGATTTTTGTAATTAATTAAAAAAATTACTTTTAGAGTAGCTAAAAAGAAAGAAACTTTTTTTTAAATGGCCCGAACAAATTTGGGTATTCACACTATGATAGTTGGAATATGAAATACTATATGTCGTAACCGTTCTGATGGGCGCTAACGACGTGAGGAGGCAACTAAACTTTAAAATTAATTTTCGGAGTCGCCAACAAATGATTCTTCCATTAAAAATGGAATGGTGCAATTGGACACCTAAGAAAATGATCTGTGTTTAAGAGTTTAGGTTCAGTGATTGATTACGGGTAAGGAAGGTATTAGCACCCTTTACCGTCCATTCTAAGAATTATTATCTATTTAATCTAGTGTTATCATGCTAAATTAATTAATTGGTCATTTATTATTTTAAATAAAAAAATTTATTTATTTTTATTTTAACATGTCTCATTTTGTCGACAAATTATCAAAAATGATAAATAACTAAGACAGGGAATGAGCAGCTAATTAGCCATTATTGTATAGAACAAATTTAAGCCCACAACATATTACATGAAGGTGACAAATTAAAAATTCAAATTTTTAGGAAAATATAAAATAAGGGATTGCAAAATTATTTTTAAAAAATTAGAATTGGTTTGTTAAATGATTTTCAGATAAGGCATTTTTCAAAACGAGTTGTCAAATAAAATTTTAATTTATTACCACCACAAAGTTAAGGCAATATAAATTTGCCCACATTTAATTTTTTATGAAAATATTTTATTTATTTATTTGTGAGAATTAGACCCTGCCAACACTCCCAGCAAAATTTAATATTAATAGCCTCAAGAATATTGAGAAAAGTTTAGTTGATCGGTACCCCAATCCTCTCCCAATCTTTCTGTCGTTGGCCAAATTTAAATGTTTTAATTAAAGGATGAATGTGAAAAATTTTGAAATGGATTAATGCATATATGAATAATATTATAAGTTATACTCAAAAGTAATAATTAATACATGGTGTGAACACACTATTTTGACCGGGTCTTTATAGAAAATTTCAATAAAATTGAAAATCAAATAAAAATCAAATTTTATTTTTTAGTTAAAATAAAGAAAATCAATACAAAAATAAAATAAAAAAAAGAAGAAAAAGAATTAAAATAGGAAGGTTTAAACCCACAACCCAAGGAGCCCTACCATCTACCTTATGATCCTTTGGGTTTGGCCCAAATTTGACTAGACCAACTGGGCCCATAATCACCATTCCCCCATCAGCTTGGAGAGCCTCGAGAAATGAGGAAAGCAGAGAGGAGTAGGTAAGAGTTGGGAGAAGTAAGAGGAGGAAGAGGATTTTGGCAGCAAGCCTTGGAGTTTTAGGTTAAGTAATATAAAGTCTTTTTGGAAACTATTTATTTGATCTTAGGGTTGTATTTTATTTGATCTTAGGATTGAAATACAACCGAATTATTTTGCCTACACTTTAACTTACCATTTCTCTCCCATCTCCACTCTAGGTCATAAACATCTTTGTAATAAAAAGATATATTATATATTTTTGTTTTTCTTTCACTATTAATTTCTTTGAAAAGCTATTTTTTTTTTCACTATGCTATTTGTGTGTACACATTAAAGGTATAGAGAAAATTTGTAAGTATACATATAATATACTTAAAATATTGAAAAGGAAAACCTAATGCATCTGACCAGCATAACAGAACTGTATTTATATATTATCTTTCTAATCAAGCCACAACAAAAATAGGCCTTTCAACCAAACTACATGTAAATGCAGCAGCCATATAAATCCAATTTCAACCAACATAGATGCAAATACAACAGCTTTGTAAATTGTATAGTGAAATTTCAACCAAAATGGATGCAAACGCGCCACCCATGTAAAACAAATTGAAACTACCATAGCCCAAAAATCAAGAAAACATCATTTCTATTGTTCACAACGGTGCTGGGGTAATAGGTACTCCTACATCTAGGAGGTAGAATTCAAAATAGTACCTTCGTACTAATCTAAATGCAACTGCCAAACCAAGATGGAATTACCAGTGTTTTAAAAATCGATTCAACCGGTTGGATTGTGGACCAGAAGCTCTACCGATTCTGGTTCAACCAAATAATCATCCGAGCGGTTAAATCACAAAAAAATCATTAAAAAATCGGTTGAACCTGTTAAACCGATAAATAATCAGTTGGTTCATTCATCAACTTTTAAATTAAATTTTTATTAAAAAAGAAAGAAGAAAGAAGAAAATAGTTCTTTTTAAAAAAAAAAAAACTTAGGATTTAGCTCTTTTGGGAATTGGGTTAGGGGTTTCTACAGTTCTAGTCTTTCTTTTTTATAAAATAAGTGACAACACAACAAAACGGTTTATAATTTTTGTGATCTGTTATATATATATATAATACCGGTTCAACCGATTAAACTTTGAACCACTTTCCTCTCCGGTTATCCGGTTCAACCGATTTTTAAAACATTGAGAATTACACCAAAAAATAATGGAACACAGGAAGCACTTTCATTTCCTGCTACTGCGAAATCAAGGTTCTAGGTCTTGCTATAAGAGTTCCCAGCCAACTCAATGTAGGGATACCAAGTCAGAGTTTGCAAACGCAATGCAAGACGCAAAATAGAAGATGGAAAAAATTGCAAGATGGGACACAGATTTCCTTTTTTTCTTTTGAATTGGAGCTACCCAAACATGCATTCAAGTTGGTGGGTGGGAAGATGTCGTAGTAATAAATTTTGATAGTTGTTTTCCAACGTTGTCTAACGTTAACTCCATCACTTTTATTGGGCCACTTCGAATAACTTGGTAAAGCAGGGTCAGAAACATAAAATTTAGAGCAACTCTTGGTCGCGTGACCATTGAGACAGCTGTTTTCCATACTCTGTAGTTACGAGTTGTTATCACTTTCGGGGTAGCTCCTGCCTTGGGAGTAGGATAGAACGCCCCAACATCGGTCAACTCAGTCAACTGAAATTTCTCGTTCTTATTCTCTCTTTTGTCATAAATATCCTCCTCTCTTTACCCCTTTCAATTGAAACTTATCCTTTGTGTTCTTTATTTTTCCATAAACATAGTGTTTATGTGCTTATCCTCAAGTATTTTTATTATTTTTTAAAATATTATTTATATTATTATTCTAATATAAAAATTATAGACTGACCCGTGTTTATAAAAGGCGTCAGTCAACAACAAATTCACAGCACGCTATAGGGAGTCTACAAAATAATTTTTGAATATTGGATGGAGCATCTTCACCGAGAGTGCAATAATTGAATGGACTTGCAAAGCTACTGCAATATGATAAAATTTCTTTATAGGCATATGTCCCCAAATTTGCTCCCTTTCAGTCAAATGCCAAAAAAAGTGGTGTTTGTGTCTGTCCTTCAGATATCGAAAGAAATATCATTTGTGTCAGAGAAGAAATCACTGGTTACCAAAATACGGAACTTTATGTTTGGTTGGCTTGGCTAGTATGTTTCGTTAGTAAAAATTAGGAGAAATGACGCAAAGGTTCCGCATGAGAAAAAATAAAATTATTTGGTTTGTTTTGAAAATTAATTAGGTATTTAATTAATTTAATTAATAATTTATATACTGTTAATTACGTATTAAATATTAAAATGAAGATAAATTATTAATTAACTGTATATAAATTATTGGTTAAATTAATTAAATACTTGATTAATTTTTAAAATGAACTAAATAAAAAATATTTTTTCACACCGAATCTTTGAGTCATTTTTTCAAAAAATTACTTGTGAGTTAAATAATGGTTGATATTTGTGAGTCATCAGTGAACTTTAGTTGAAGCTACGATCATTGAACAATATATATATATATATATATATATATATGTGTGTGTGTGTGTGTATTATTTTTCAAATTGAACTTAGTATAATGATCCTACACTACGGAGGTTTTATTTTCTAATGCTTCAATTATTATATAAATCAAGGTTCTAAAAACTAAACCAAATTGGCAAGTTCAACCGGTTAAATCAGGAATCGATCACCCCACCAATTCAGATAGCCCAATAAAATAGTTTAACATGAAAACCAGTCAAAAACCAATGAATTAGTCTCAAACCGATAGAATTGGTCAGCTCAGACAGGTCCAATCGGTTAAACTAAGGGTGGAAATAGGCCGCTTGGTCTAGCTTACTTAACCTACTTTAGCCTAACCTATTTATCAAATTAGTCAGGTTTAGTCTTTTCAAAAAACCTAATTAGTTAAATAGGCTTAGGCCTTTAAAAAAACCTATTTAGCCTAACAAGTTGGTCTATTTATTTATTATAATAACATATAATTAAAAATTTATAATGCTTATATGATTTATTAGTTATATATTAAAGTTTATTTATTTTATACACAATACAATAATTTTGTTAAAGGTTATATATATTTGAAACTTATAAAGTTTGAGCATGTTGGCTTATTTGAAGGCCTTTATGCAATGTGTATGCTTTTAAATAGAATTTCAGGGCAGGTCAGACTTTTATGTTTTCACAAAGAGACCGGGTTAGGGAAAAAAAGCCTATAATCAGTAATAGGTCAAGTTAAAACTAATGTTTTTCAACACAGACTAGGCCTATTTTCAACCCTAGGTTGAACAATCCAATGATAATTTCATTATACTTTAGTTCGATTACGATTCAACCATGGTTGAATTATTGAACCTTGAATCAATTCTCTGCCCGGTTCAATAACCGGTTTGATTTTCAAAATATAAACACAAATAGAGAAATTCTATTATACAAAATTATTTATCCAGCAGCATTTGATATTATTATGCTTGGTGATTCTATTGAATAGGGTACTTGTATGAAATTACATCCAAGCATTTTATGAAGTTTCAACAATATACTTTGATATTATTGTGTAGTATCTACTTGTGGTTAAGGTACTCACAATAGGAAATTTACAGATTAGTTATGGAAAATTTCATAGCAAATCTGTAACTAAAATATTAGCTATGGATTTGCTATGAAATTTTCTGTAGTAAAATATAGATAGCTAATTTTTCACAAAAATGTTTCTGTAACTAAAATAAAATAGCGGTAGAAGTTTCGTAGCTAATCCCTACCTATTTTTTTAGAAAAATGTGTTTATTTTCGTAACAAATTAGTTAAAACATTTTCGAAGCTAATTCTGTAGCTAATCCCTAACTAATTTATACATTCCCAAGTAAATTCCTATTTAGCTTATAACTAAACTCTAATTAATCTAAAGCTAATCAGTAACTAATACTACTTAATCCGTAGCTAATCCCTAACAAATCAGTAGTTGATCTATAGCTAATTTATCATTTTATAACTAATCCCTAGCTAATCTAACGAAACTAAAAAGTAAGTTTTATTTATTATAATTTACCAAATTAAAACTGCGTAAACAACTCATTCCAAACATAAAATCCATCAAATCATAATTGTAACTTAAGTAATTTAGAAACCATATAAAGCAATTAAATATCATAAATGTATTAATAGCTTAAAAAGCTATACAACTAATCAGTAGCCCATTTAGTGTTTTAATTTTACACAGTAAATTTAGTTCCTTTACAAAGATGGAATACAAGTTGTGATGGCATTTTGTCTAGCAGGTCTCTTTGGAAAGTTCTGTAGCAGTGCAATGAGGCCATGGCACAAGAAGCAAAGGATTCTTGATAAGAGGGTTTCGAGGTATATGGAACTTGGTTCCCTGTATCATTTTCTTTGCAGTTAGTGGGAGGGAATCTTACTTTGGTGCCTTCCTTGTGCAATCCTGACTAAATATATCCTACGGCTATGTTCTTCTTGAGGGAAGGGCTGAATCCGTCAATGTTGTTGCCTCCGTCGTCTTGAATCTCACTCTGGCTTCTAAGAGGTGGGCAAGAAAAAAAACCCAATAAAAAAAAATTAGATCATATTACGATATAACATACAAAAGGCAACTCATCAAAATGGACAAACTAGTGAGTTTCTTTTAAAACCTGTATAAGAAATTTGTAGTTTAACTCATGTTAAATTGGATTAGTTAACTGACTCTTCCACCAACTAAATAATGACAAACTAGAATTTTAAATGGTCCACTGTTCAACCCCTCATATATATTAATCAACAATAATAATAATAAATACTACATCTTGGAAAACAGTCTCTACGTCCAGAGCTCAAGTATAATAGACTACAAGCCTATAATAGACTACAAGCCCAGCAGCTCCAAAAATCCCAATGGACTCACCAAATAACAAAGCTGCAAGTACAGCCTTATAATAATAAGAGGGTTTTGAGTTTGAGGCTGAGGACTGAGGAGTGTATAATAAGAGGGTTTAAGTAACTTTCAGTCATATAATAATAATAAATTATAGAATTGGTATAAGGATAATTATAGTTTAAAAAAAGCAATATTGTTATTATAATTTAAACATAATTCTGTAATATTAAAAGTAAATAATTTTTGTGTAAATCATTGTGGATATTACTTTTAGGAGGGAGTGGAGTTCATTTTAAATCTTATAAGTGGAAACATGTTTATACTTTGAATTTTATAGTATGTATAGATATAATTTTGAATTATTTAAAATAAATAGATATATTTTCAGTATATGGTCTACCATAAACTCTAGTATGTAATAACACAACTTTTTATTATATTAAAAAAATGCTCAATCATTGAATTAAAATTATAACTATGTTTTATATTATTAATAAATGAATATGCATAGTTTGGTAATTTATCTTCATGCACTACCTTTTTTTTCTACATTTTTTGGTCAACGGTAATTTAGGACTCAGCAACAGTAGCACCATTCACACCATGGCACGTTATTCACATGAAAGTTTTTTCTGCAATATATATTTAGTTATTTACCCATTTCCATATATTGGCAAGGGCACTACTCATGAGCACTGCCTAACTTTCAGAACGTTTTATGAGCCAATTCCTGAAGGAAAAGAGAAGAGAATCAATCATTTTCACGGTGCCCGCAAGGTCTTTAAAAGGTTGGGTTCAGTGAGTGTGTGGGCCAGTGCTGATATCCTTCAACTATTTTGTATCCCTATAGTTTTGTTATATTTTCTTTCATACAATAAAAATTTGAAAGTGGGAATAGGGGAGAGGAATGGATGGGACAAAAGAAAATTTAAAAAGTAATACTGTTAATGTTAATAAAAGAACATGCAAAATAATTCGAGTTGGAAAATTATGTATGCATATACACGAAATCAAACACTGGAAAGGGTTAAAGGCATGCGGGAACAACTTGGATTTTAACAAACGTTAATTGAGTAATGGAAAAAAAATTATTAAGCCTTTGTGCTTGTGGGCAGGTAACAGAGATTGTGGGCACATTTGTGCTTAACTTGTCTTCTCTGCTACTGATGCAAGTGAAATGCTAGAGACTGCCACGTTCCTGTAAGCAAAATCTTTCCTAATATGCCTTTTCTCTATTCAATATATCAATATGGTAATGAGTTAAAAGATGTATTACTGATCATATGAATATACACATCTGAATGGGTTAGATTTTGGCACCACTACCTATTGGGTTTGCTGTCTTTCTTGTGCATTTGGCTACAATTCCTATCACTGGGTCTGGTATCAACCCAACTTGAAGCCTAGGTGAAGCCCTTATATACAACAAGGAGCAAGCTTGGCACAACCATGTGAGTTAGAGCAAGCTTGGCACAACCATGTGAGTTAGAGCAAGCTTGGCACAACCATGTGAGTCTTCATCCTTAATTTTGTTTGGATTTTTTTCTTTTACTGTTTCTTCATTTCATATGGATTATATGTCTGTATTTTATCTATAGTACTACTAGCAAATAGCAATTGATTATTGTTAAGTAACAAAGGTTTATTAAAATTTTCCTAATTATATTATTTCGGTCCAGTGGATCTTTTGGGTAGGACCTTTCATTGGGGCAGCATTTGCAGCTTTCTTGGTTAAACTAGGAGCTGATAATCTTAAGGGTGTCAAAAATGAAATTATTTTATTAAGAAGACAAATATAGTTGCAGAAAATTAATCCTAATCCATTACTTCTCAGATCAAGAAATAGCAAGAAACCCATATTCAATTTCATCTGAAGAATTACCACAAGCATCAAACAAGTCAAGATTCCAAACTTCACGAAACATTCACAAAATTCAATATTGCAAGTCACAGTGAAAAACCATAAAAAAAAGACTCAGTTTAGGATTTCGCACCTGGTAGCAAGTAACAGTCTGAAAACACCTAAGCTCTTGCTGAAATAGGGTAACCCAATGGTGTGGTGGAGGATCCTGTTGGTGCCATGGTTGTTGGAGTTGGGACCCCCCACGATGCAAACGAGTGGCAAATTCTCATTATAAAAACCAGCAATGGCGTTGAGGACGCTGAGTCCCCCAACGGTGAAGGTGACAACACAGGCACCAACGTTGAGTCCACCAATCAGTTTGAAGAATTTCATTCCTCAGTCTTGTTAGGGAAGCTACACTTAACCTGGGTATAATATCATCCTGTACATAACCAAAAACAAGAAGTCAAAAGGGAATCATAACATATAAAAACAGAGCAAACTTAGGAAAATAATCTGACTCATCTCAGGAACTCTATTGATATAATTACTTCCTTCCTGATCAAAAATTCTCTGGCTGATCTGATAATAGGAAAACATATTCAGAATAATTTTGTGCTAAAACTCAGAATAAGTAATGTTTATGAGAAATATGAGGTGTAACTCTCAATCAAAGGGTCGTTTAATATGAAGCAACTCACTCTACCCAAGATGTATAAGCCATTACTCAATCAAAGTCCATTGATAGATGTGATATAATGAAAATTAACCATATTATTTATATAGACTAATTACCAAAAAACCCATCATAAATCAACTATTCCTTTGCATTATAACTGAATAAACAAAATCCACTATGATCGATTGAAGTGAAGAAAGTTGAGCCTCAGTATTCACTCAACCATATAAACTTTTATTAAATGTATGAGTTCACTTTAAATGCATCATCTTTCACTAAATATATTAATTAAATAAAAAGAAGAATGCATCCGGTCAATTTGGTAAGACAACAAAAAGGTTGTGATAATATCTACCAAAATTTCTACTATGTGCAGTATTTTCCCCACTATGTGCAGTATTTTCCCCACCTCAACCATCTCTCCCTGCACATGATTCAGAATGCGCAATTTCCATTAACAAAACTAAGCACAGAGAAGAAAAAAGTTAAGCACAAGAACCATTCTATGATTGCAAAACATGAAACATAAAGTGGAAATAAAACTATCGAAAAATCCACAAAATACTGGATCTTCACCTTGAAAGATGGATCAAAATAAACCCTAAAAAAATCCATCGATTTCCTTCATCGAATCGAAAACGAAAAACGATCAAATTCAATTACGCTATTGAAAATTGAAAAATCTTAAATAAAACATTTACCTTAACAGAATCAATGGAAGTAAATGAAGATAAGCTTCCAAATCTAGATTTGAAAACGAAAATCAAGCCGCTGATTCAGAAAATTCACATAAAAATGTATGAAGAAGAAGCCCTAGATTTAGGGATCAAGATGAGAGAGAAAGAGAACGAGAATAGAGCACCTGGTGTTAGAGATTTACGACTTCGAAGACACCATTTAGCGAAGAACCACACCTGGTGTTGGCAAAGAAGATGGCGGGGCCTCCCTCCAGCGTTTGAGCGATGGTGGGGTCTAATTCCTAGGTAAATAAAAAATTTCTTTGAAGAGTTTTAGTTACGAAAATTTAACTTCGGAAATTGATTTAACGGGAATTTCTGTAGTTAATTATTTGCTATTTATTTGATATAATTTTCTTCTATTATTTAATTATTTTAAAGAGAGATTATTTTTTCTTAATTAATCCATAACCGATTAGTTATAGATTAGTTAGAAATTAATTATGAATTAATTAAGAAAAATTTACCTAACTAAATTTCGTAGCTAATTCAAAATATTCTTATAATGATTAATTTTTATTTCTTTAAATTAACTCATTATTGCTACAGTCAATTTCTTTTACAAATATTTTTAACTTGTGATGTTGGTTGCTTTTTGACTGAAGGAGGGAATATATTCTTATTCACTTACACTGTTTAAAAAATAAGTTAATTACACTCCATCTACTTAAAAATTTTTTTAAATGATACTAAACTAAATTTTCATCTAAAATCTAGTCTCCATCCTGTTTGATTGAATTAATTAACTTTCATACTAACTTCAAATGTTTCGATGAATTTCCCAACGGTGTTGAACAAAAAAGAATGAGCCATTTTTACAAAACAAGTGAAAATGGTGGGCAGATTTTGTAAGCTTGAATCCATGACACAGAATGATGCGTGTTTTTAGAAGATGTCGGATAACGCTTCTTTCGTTTTGTCTTAGTCAACAATGAACTCAGATTTCACATAATTGAATTGGAGGGTTTAAGGAACCAATAAGACTTCTAGTTTATGTTTAGTTATTTAAATTAACTGATGGTCATAAAAATAATTTATGCGTAATATTATAAAATATATAAATATAAATTTCCACTTTCTTTAATTTAATATAAATTTTGTTACTATTCAAAATTAACTAATTGATTTATCCCACGATGTTTTGTCAATAATGAATTCACACCACACGATAGGGACTCTTGAGTTGAAATAACAGAATTTACAAATTTCATTTGGGCACGGCACTTATTTTAATTGGATGGGGCATCTTCCACCCAATTAGCCAAAGCACAATAATTGAATGTGGACTTGATCACACGCTATTGCACTTAGATAAAATAATATTATGAACACAATTCTCCAAATTTATTTGCTGCCTCTCAGTCAATTGCTGTATTACAATACAATGGTGTTTAGCATTCAGCCTTCACATGTAAAAAACGCTGGTGTCCAAGAACAAATAATCTCTACCTAAACATTAACATAATTTATTCACATAAAAATGCATATCATTTAGGGTGAGTTTATTGTCACTTTTATTTATTTATTGTCACTCGTCTTTAACTTACTTTTATTTCATTTTCTTAAAATACTCTTAATTAGATATTTATTCCTTATTTTAATATATTTCCAAATTCTCATTATTGATTATTAGAATATTGATGAGTATTATGTGCTCCATCAATCTGCATTTTTTTTAATAAGATAAAAAGTTAATCACATATTTTTTAAATTTTGATTAAGATAAAAAAAAGAGTAAATGAGGAGTATTTGATATCAATTATAATTATAAGGTAAGAAGTTGAGGAATATTTATAGAGTGAGAAGTTGAAGGATGTTTGTAGATAATTGTAACTGCTAAGTAAATGTATTTATAATTTAATCCATTTTAAAAGTGTGTTTAAATAAATAATAATGACATTTTGAGAATAACAAAGTTAGATATCAAAATGAGGAATTCCCTTTATAATAGTATACATAATGATTAGTTATTTTTTTCAAAATAATAATTTAATGTTTTTTATTAATATTTTGCTTCTCTAAATTACCAAAATTTAATTACTTAACTATAATGATATTTCTCAATTTTTATTAATACTGAAACTTTTAATTGTTATTGTGTTGTTGAGAAGATGAGCATAATGTGTTTTTATTAAAAAGAAAATAAAAGAAATATGAAGAAAAAAGAGAGAGAAGAGATATCAAAGTGGCACGAGTAATTGTGGTAATTAAGAGTTTAAAAATATTAAAAATATATTTTTTATTTAAAATTAACTAATTTTTATGATTAACATTGATAACTTTGAATAAACACAGAGTACCAATAGACAACTCAATTTGAATAAAAATAAGTAACTAATTATTTAATTAAGGGTATTTAGAGAAAATAAAATAAAAGTTGATTAAAGAGAAATGTAAATAGACTAATATGAGTCGCACAACTAATATTTGAGTTTGGTGGCCATTTAAGCATATGGTGAATCGAGTGCAAGTCTTGCGGTGAGTTTAAGTATGAGTTTAACCATTGGTTTACACAAATACCTGTATACTTGCCCCATTTTTACACTCTTGTATCTACCTATTTAAATACTCATTTTTTTTTTATTCCAATCCCCATATCATGTAGAAGACTTTTAATACCTCATTCTATTTCGTTTAAAAAACATAAGATTTATTTTGTTTTAAAAATAGTTAAAATTCAGAGAACTTTTTACTTTTATAATCATTGCATGAATTTTTTAAGACTTAATTGGTGCTTGTTTGGTTGAGTGTTTGAGCACGGGCATTTGACAAGCCAAATGGGCTTTTGCATATGATAGGAAAAATGACATTTTAGTTCAGCTTGGCAAAGATTATGTTAATTTGGTTCGTTTTAAAAATTAATCAAGTATTCAACTATATTAATCAATAATTTACATATGATTAACCACATATCAAGTATAAAAATGAAGATAAATTATTGGTTAACCGTATATAAATTATTAGTTAATGTAGTTGAATACTTGGTTAATTTTCAAAACGAACCAAATTGGCATTATCTTTGTCAAGCTAAACTAAAGGTCATTTTCCCTATGATAAATCTTGTTTGGTTTATATCACGATAGAAATCGTCAAACGCAAGTTGAAGCTGAAACTATGGTTTGGGTTTTTGGCAGAAATGAAATTTCCAAGCTTTTGTGTTGAGCACTTGTTTCCTAAGACTACGACTTGTTTTCATATTTTTTGGGTATAAGACTGTTAGGCGATTTTTCTTGTTTAGTTGAGTAAATCGACTAAATCACACCAATGATTCTCACATTCAAACAATGAACTAAGTAAGGGATTCTATCCCTTAGCCTTGGGTTCTTAGGATGCTAAAGAAAGCTCCTAGTGCAAAGATCAGTTGAAACACTAAGTAATGGAAACCTGAAAAATGCATTAAAGAGTATGAATTGAGTACAAGGTGTTGGATTATTTTAATTTAGACTTACATAAATCAGTGTTATTTTACTAAAACTCAGATTAATTAGATGTCAAAATTATTAGAGCATATTGTTATTATGGTTGTTAGCCCAATTATGTGATCAATAAAGGTTATTGGGCCTGTTACTATTGAGCATATTCTGTTATGTGGGTTAATGTGGTAAGTTGTGTATTGGGCTTGCTATGATGGGCAAGCAGGCCCATGCACAGGGAGAGACCCCTATTCCTTTATAAGGTTGCAGTGTAGTTGCCCCATTGAGACTGCACACTGAAAAATGGCACCCAAGACAGGAGTAGTTTCTCTCATCACACACACACACCAAGAACTGACGAAAAGGATTACTGCGTTTACTGTTGATTTGATTACAAGATAGCAATGGATTGTTCATCATCTTCCTATCCAGGTAATCCTTGAAACTAAAAAACTAACTTGGTAATTTGTATGATCTGTGTATGCTATGGATTTAGGGTTAAGTGATATCATATTATTCTATTTTTTTTATTTGGCCTATGATTTTGTGAATAGTTTTTTCATCAATTGGAATCGAGCACATTAACCTTAACCATGGTTGCATATGCTTGTTAATTGCATGATATTAGAACCTTGATATATAGGGTTTGCGATACACAATTTCGTTTTCTATTTTTTATAATAAAATCCCACTAATTAAAAAAAAATTGATTTCATTTCTCCATGACTCGTGGAACAACCTTGGAACCATATAATCAATCCTAAAACCCTGTTTTACTGTTCAACCAAGCTTTGGCCACTGTCATCCATGGAGGATTTCATCCTCTAGGGTTTCGATTTCGCATAAAATATAGAGCCAAATTGATGAAATTGGCATAGGGGATTTGTAGATTGTGATTTTGTGAATCCAATTACATAAAAATCCCCAATTTTGGTTGAACATTAGTGGAGAATTGAAAAGGGGAAGAAGCTGCCCAGAACCGGGTCGTGCGACCTAGTTTACAGGAAATCGGATAGGGCAGATGATAGCCCTACCCGCGCACCAATACCACGCGCACTACAAGCGCATTCAGTGACGTGAGACTTTGTTTTATTTTTTTATTTTATTGTTTTTTCACTTTATAAACTTGCCTAGAAAAATATTTTTGGATAATTTTTGGAATTTTTATTTGTCATTAAATATTTAATTTAATTTTTTCCCAGTTTTGTATGTATGAAAAATATATGATACTCTTTGAATTTGCCTCTGAAAGTTTTTGTGTATATTTGTGATATTATTAGGCATATCATATTTTTCATACTCTAGGTTGTGACTCTTTATGTGTACTGTAAAATTTTTTTTGGGTATTATTGTATAATTATAATATTGTATAACACTTGAAATTGTTATGTTTTGTAATTTTGTGCAAAATAAAATCTGGGAATTTTTTTTATGTTGCCAAAACTATTTTTTGTACATTTTGTGTGATTGTGAGCTCGCCTATCGCGGGACCAATTATGACAAAGTGTTATTTTGATATTATGCTATATTGTTTTGCATTAGGAATTATGTTAATAATGCCCATGCCCTATCAGTTTGTCTTTGTTGATATGATTCCTGGTGTTTAGTGAAATATGTTAAATATTATGGCCTTAGAGTTTTCAATATCCTATCGGTATTAGCTTTAGGGACATAATCTTTGTGTTTATGGGAGTTTACTTATATATTATAATTCGGGACCCTTAGGCGAGATTATAATCGCATGAGTGCTAAATTGATTTTATTCAATTTTTTATGTATATATTGATATGCTTGATGAAATTCCCTTTTGGTGTCTCCTCCTATCCAGCATTACTTATGCAAATGAATGCCATGACAAGGCTAGATGAGATTAATTATGAGGACTAGGTTGAGTCTTTGAAATTGTTTCTTATTGTCTCAAATGTTGACCTGGCTCTCACTGAGGATGAGCCTCCTAAGCCTACAGATGTGTCTCCTGCTACTGATAAGTCTAGATATGAGAAATGGGCACACTTCAACAAAGTGTGTTTGATGACAATGAAGTACACCATGGACAAGACAATCAAGGATAATATTCATGACATTGAAAATGCCAAGGAATTTCTCAAGGCTGTTGGTGAGAAGTTCAAGAAGTTTGACAAGGCTGAGAAGGCCCATTACCTTTCCTTATTGGGGAAGACTAAATATGATGGTGTGGGAGGTGTCCGTGAACATGTTATGAAACTTGTGGACTGGTACAATAAGCTGAAGTCTATGATGGTGGAGTTGGGAGAGAGCTTTCTGATATGGCAGGTGTTTGAGTCTCTCCCTTCTCAGTTTGATGTGCTGAGAACCTCCTACAATGCCCAGTAGAATGAATGGAGTGTTGATAAACTGATTTCCATCCTCACTCAAGACGAGGAGATAATGAAGAAGGGCAAGTCTCATAGTGTACAATTTACCTCTCACAAGGGTAAAGACAAGAAGAAGTTCCATAAGCACAAGGGCATAAAGTTTCAGTTTAAGAAGAAGAGGAGTGGCAATCCTAGGCAACACTCTGGTCAACAATCTGAGCAACATTCTGATAAGCCCAAATTTCAATTCAATGGAAAATGTAAGTTCTGTGATATGATTGGGCACAAGCAAGCAGATTGTTGGAAGTTTAAGAACTGGCTTGAGAAGAAGCAAGGTAAACCCCTGGCTCTAGTGTGTTTTGAATCAAACCTTGTTGATGTTCCTTCTCATACATGATGGTTAGATACTGGTGCCACTATTCATGTTACAAACTCTTTGCAGGAGTTCAGAAGTAGGCGGAGACCAAATGAGGGGAGTTGATGATCACTGTTGGGGATGGAGCTAGTGTGAAAGTGGAGCACATAAGAGTTGTTTCTTTAGAGTTGTCTACTGGACATATTTTAAATTTGAAAGACACTATTGTTGTACCTTTAATGAGAAGGAATTTGATTTCTATTTCTATTTTGGATGGTTGTGGCTATTCTTTTCACTTCAATAATAAAAGAGTTTCTTTGTCCTATGATTATATTATTGTTGGTTCTGGAAATTTGTGTGATGGTTTATATTTGTTGGATACTAGTTCTTTTCCTATTGACCAAAAATATTCTGTTGTAAACACTGTTGTTGGAAAGAAGCATGGTAGAGTTGCTAAAAACTCTTCCATGTTGTGGCACAAACGTCTGGGGCACATTTTCAAGGAGAGAATTGAAAGATTGATTAGAGAGAATATCTTGCACAGTTTTGATTTTTCAGATTTTGATACTTGTGTTGATTGTGTAAAAGGGAAACTCACAGTTGGGACTAGAAAGAGTAGGGTTGCCAGGAATGAAAAAGTTCTGCAATTGATTCATACAGATATATGTGGACCCATTACTCCTACTACTATGGGTGGTTTTAGATATTTCATTACCTTTATTGATGATTTCCCTAGGCATGGTTGGATTGACTTGCTTCATGAGAAATCTGAATCTTTAGATGCCTTTAAGGCATTCAAGGCTGCTGTTGAATTGAAACTTGGCAAGAGGATTAAATGTGTTAGATCTGACATGGGTGGTTAGTATTATAGCAGATATAATGAAACTGGTAGAAATCCTGGACCTTTTGCTAGGTTCTTACAGGATAGTGGTATAGAGGCACAATATACTATGCCTAGTGTCGACACCCAATTTTGTCCGAGCCTTTTTTAAAATATATATATATATATATATATATATATATATATATATATATAGCCCATAGAGATTTTTATTGTTTGACATACATTGCTAAGCCCTAAGCCCATTTCCCTAAAATTTAATAAGAAATAATATATAAAAAAAAACAATTTTGAATTCAAATATCACAATTAATGCTTCATTAATGGTGATTTGGAATATAAATGATAGATTGATTCTGATTGTACAAATTGATCATAATTGATTCTGATTGAATATTTATGGAGAGATCAATTATGATTGTACGTAAATTATGGAGTTTGATCCTAATTGATTGGAAAAGATTTAGTTTTTTTGAATTGATTGGGAATTAGGGTGTTTATTTGCTTGGGTTATAAATAGCTAAGAGTAGAAAACCTTAAGAAGAAGATAGAGGAGAAGGAGGCTGCAAACGGAGGGAGGAGAGATAACAAGAGGCGGATCACTGGTGAAACCTACAGCAACTACTGAGTGCAACCTATTATCAATCAAGAAAGTCAGAATACTAGGTACCTCACACACTTCCTGGCTCAGTCTTGCTTTGATTCTTCTTATTTTCTTTACCTTGTTTGTCTATCATGATCACCGACTGGTTGAGGTGCTAAAAAAGAAAAGTAAAAAAGTGGCTTAGTAGTCTATGAGAAATTCAACCCTCACATTTGCATGTTCAATATGTAGGATGATGTTTAACATTATAAATTTAAAAAAATTCCACTTTTGCTGCCTTGTGTACGGGGAGGAGCTTGGAGGCTTTGAGTTGGAAAACTTTCTTTTGCTTTTGACTTTATCTCTTTGTCTATTTTTTTTAAGCTTTAATTTTATTTTTAAAAAATAAATGCATGGCTGGTGCCTAGCACCATTTCCTATTGGACGTTGCCTATGCAACATGGGCGTTGCGCCCAGATGGCATCACTAATGATGCTATGCGCAGCACCACTCACAATCTATTTTTTCTACTTGTTATTTATTCATTTATTTATTTTTGTCTTTTATTTATTTATTTCCTTTTTTTTACTTTTCGCTTGAACTATTATAGGTGATTTATTTATTTATTTATCTATTTATTTTTGCCTTCTGACCTTGGGTTAGATCTTTTAATGTTCATTTTAGGCTTAGATTTAGGATTTAATCTTTAAACTATTGCGTTTTTTTTACCCTTTTTCTTCGTCACTCTTTCGTTGATATTCATGTTATATGCTATATTAATATTCCTTTCATGTTAATTTAAGATATCCAACGATGAAATAATCAAAAATAGTCGAAGTGACGGCGACATTTTGACTTTTCTGAGGTGAGGAGTTTCCCTTTAGTTTTGCCAGAAGCGCTGGTGGGGCTTTAGACGATCTCCAATAAATATCTTTTTCCATATATTATTGGCCGAAATGAATTTAAGATATCCGACGATGGAATAATCAAAATTAGCCGAAGCGACGACGACATTTTGACTTTCCTAAGGTGAGGAGTTTCTCTTTAGTTTTGCCAGAAGCGCTGGCGAGGCTTTAGGTGATCTCCAATATAAATATCTCTCTTCACACATTAATTTCTTACTATAATTATATGCTTGTCACTTTAGTCAAATATCACATTAAGCCTTAAATTTTACCGACGACGGAAAATTTAGGAGAGGATCGAAGAGACGATCAATTAAACTCTTCTCAATATTCTTGAGACATTTATATTAGATTTTTCCAGAAGTGCTGGCAGGGTCTAACACTCAAAAGCAAATAAAATATTTTCATAAAAAAAATTTAAGTGTGAACAAATCCAAAAAGCCTTAACTTTGTAATGGTGGTAAATTAAATTTTTATTTGACAAATCGTTTTGTGAAATGTCTTCTCTGAAAAGCATTTAACAAACAAAATCTAAAAATTTCTTAGTTTTGAAAATCATTTTGAAATCCCTTACTCTATATTTTCCTAAAAATTTAAAATTTGCCACCTTCACGCAATATGTTATGGGCTTATATTTGTTTCATACAATAATGGGTATTTAGCCACCCATTCTCTGTCTTAGTCATTTATCATTTTTTGATAATATGTCGACAAGATGGGACATGTCAAAATAAAATAAATAACATTTTTTAAATAATAAAGGACCAACTTAACTAATTTAGCAAGATAACAATAGATTAAATAGGTAACTATTCTTAGAATGGACGGTATAGGGTGCTAACACCTTCTTTGCCCGTAATCAACCCCCGAATCTAAACTCTGAAACGCAGACCATTTTCTTAGGTGTCCAATCGCACCATTTTATTTTTAATGGAAGAATCGGTTGGTGGCGACTCCCAAAATTTATTTTTTAAATTCTAGTTGCCTCCTCACGTCGTTGGCGCCCTTCGGGACGGTTGCGACACCTAGCACTCCTCAACAAAATGGGGTTGTTGAAAGGCGAAACCGTATCCTTATGGGCATGGTGAGATGCATGCTCAAGCATTCGACTCTTCCAGAGTTCTTATGGGGTGATGCTTTAAAAACTGCTACATACATTTTGAACTATGTTCCTAGCAAATCTGTTCCCAAGACTCCTTTTGAACTGATATCAGGAAGAAAACCCAGTTTGAAGCATTTTCGTGTTTGGGGTTGTAAAGCAGAAATGAGACCTTATAATCCACAACTGAAGAAACTAGATCCCAAAACCATTAGTGGTTTCTTCATTGGCTATTGCACTGGTTCCAGGGGATGCAGGTTCTATTGTACCACTAGAGTCATCGAGTCTGACTGAGCAGTTTATTTTGAGAATGAGATGGAGCATGGTGGGAGTCTGGAGCCTCGCATTGTTGTTTTCAGAGATGAGAGTGTTGTTGTTCCTACACCCAATGTTCCCTGTTCAGAGGTAGGGACACTAGTGGTGACTCATAATGACATTGTTGATCCAGTCAATGATGTTGATATTCCTCAGCAATAGGTTGATAATGATGAACAAAACCATTTATGGATTAAAACAGGCCTCTAGGCAATGGTATTTGAAGTTTGATGAGGTTATCTGCTCTCTTAGCTTCAAAGAAAATACAGTTGATCAATGTATTTATCTAAAGAATAGTGAGAGTAGATTCATAATACTTGTCTTGTATGTTGATGATATTCTCCTAGCTAGTAATGATTTGAATTTTCTGTTTGAGACTAAGCAGTTGTTGATTGCCGATTTTGATATGAAAGATCTTGGTGATGCCTCCTTTGTTTTAGGCATTGAGATTCTTCTTGACAGATCTTGTGGGGTTCTTGGCTTATCCCAAAAAAATTATATTGAAAGAGTTTTGAGCAGGTTCAACATGAAATATTGTAATCCTTGTGCTGCACCCATTCAAAAGGGTAAGAGACTCTCTAATACCCAGTGTCCTCAGAATGATAAAGAAAGAAGTGAAATGGAGAAGGTCCCATATGCTTCCCCTGTTGGCAGTCTTATGTATGCTCAGGTTTGTACACGCCCTGATATAGCCTTTGCTATTAGTGTACTTGGGAGATACTTGAGTAAACCAGGTGTGGGCCATTGGCAAGTTGCTAAACGAGTCATGAGGTATCTGCACAGTACCAAAGACTACTTGCTCACTTTTAAAATGTCTGATCATCTTGAGGTGATAGGTTACTCTGACTCTGATTATAGTGGTTGCCCTGATGACCATAAATCCACTTCTGGATACATCTTTATGTTGGCTAGGAGTGGGCATGGTGCAGTTCGGTCTGGTTTTTCATAATGAACCAAACCGAACCGAAAATATAGTTTGGTTTTTTTTCGAACCGAACTGGTTTTATTTTGTTCAAAAAAAACTAAACCGCCTAAACTGGTTTTTTCAATTCAGTTAACAGGTGAACCAATTCTATGTGTGGAGACCGGTTCTATGTGGAGAACCAAATCAATAACCACAAATGGTTTCCAATCTAAAATATCTTTAGCTTGATCCAGATATGTCACTTTTCATAAAACAATAGAAAATGGCTCCTGGACAAATAATTTGTTTGAACAGTGACTGCGTGACAGATAATTGAGGCCTTGAAATACATCAGTACCTGAAGATTCGAGAACTTGCCGAACAATGATCCCACTTCGCATATTCATTATTCACCTACTTCAAGATTGTGAAATGGAGCAAAGAACAACCTAATCTTCTTCCTCTTTGTGCGAACTTTATGTGCTGCTGAAGATCTCTGCAAAGCCGTGATCCGTCGACGAGAATGCAAAATCAACGAGAATGAGAATACATTACAGTAGGAAGAGGGATGAGGGGTTTAGAATTTAGATGGTTTCTTGTCTCTCGTTTCTTTTTTGAACAAAATCGAAGAACTCATCCTTGACTGCTACGATCATGTAGAAAGAGGGGTTAGGGTGAATGAAAATAATTGGATTTTATTAATTTCAGTTAACCGAATTGCATTGGTAATGGGTTAACCAAACCCTTTAATAAAAAAATATGGGTTCAGTTTAAAAACTGACTTAAACAATTTGGTTTTTTATGGTTCAATTTAGTCCAGTTGACCAATTTGGTTCAATTTTTTTATTTTTTTTGCCCACTCCTAATGTTGGCAGGATGAGCTATTTCATGGAAAAGTGTCAACTGCCACTTTGACTATGGAAGCAAAGTATGTGGCTTGTTTTGAAGCCACTCGCCAGACAATATGGTTGATGAATTCTATTTCTGAATTTGGTGATGTGGAGAGCATCTCCAGACCTCTAACCATATATTGTGATAACTCTGCTGTAGCGTGCTTCTCTCAGAACAATAAGAACTCTAAACGTTCAAAGCATTTTGATACCAAATATATGTTTGTTAGAGAGAAGGTTCAGGAGTTTCAGACTCACATTGAGTATATACCTACAGAACTTATGGTAGCAGATCCTCTAACTAAGGATTTAATTGTTAAAGTTTTTATAGATCATGTAACCCATATGGGTCTTGTGAGATCTTTTGATGCCTTTGGTTAGTGGGAATTTTATTTTGTGATTTGTAGCAACATTATTTTGTTATAATGTCTCGAGACTCTTGAATAAATTGTTGCTATTATCATTGCTATTGTTGTTGATGCCATATAATATTATTATTCTGTGCAATTTTGTTTATGTTTATACATGTATATATTTATGGCATATTTTGGAGACATTTTGGATCCAGTCTCGTTGTGTTGTGCTAAGATATTTTTGTTGAATCTTAGCAAGCATATTGGGCGGATGCTAGGGCCATTTGTTTTGGAATTGCATGATTGATCACAATTTTGGTATGCTTTTCCATATTCCACATCCCACATTTATCAGGTCACTGAGATATGAGTGTTTGGTATATATGATGTCAGTGCCCCTATCGGGCATGATTCTCTATATTACTAAGTTACTTGTAGTTTCATTTTGGACCAATGGTTGATGTGCTCGCTCAATTTTGACATCTTATTATGGCCATATATTGTGAATTAATCTGGAGTATTATTTTTCTTTATCAAAACAAATAACCTAACTTATGCTGTCCAAGTGGGAGATTGTTGGATTATTTTAATTTGAACTTGCATAAATCAGTGTTATTTTACTAAAACTCAGATTAATTATATGTTAAAAGTATTAGAGCATATTGTTATTATGGTTGTTAGCCCAATTATGTGGTCACTAATGGTTATTAGGCCTATTACTATTGAGCATATTATGTTATGTGGGTTAATGTGGTAGGCTGTGTATTAGACCTGCTATGATGGGCAAGCAGGCCCATGTTTCAGTGCATAAGGAGAGATAAGACATATATCTCCAACTTCACTGAAGACCATTTAGTCAATAGATGTCGTTGTAGGCATGATTATGAAGCTACAAGTTGATTTGAATTTGGAAACACGTTCTGCCAACCTGACTTGAGGTAGGTGCAGTGTTTTTGGAATATCTGGAGTTGTAAAAGTCCAAATGGCATGAAACTAACGCCAAAAGTTCAAGGAGACAATTGTCTACAACTGTCATGTGACCTCTAAGCCAAAATACATCGTTTAGGGCATGAAAATCAGGCTGGAAGTCGGAGTAGAGTTGTTGACTAGAAGCCACCAACCATACACCAACCCACCAACCATGCACCAACCCCACCTACCATGCATCAAGCTACCATATTTGACAATTTTCATGTTTTTACAACTTGCATTCATATTATCTTCAATTACAAATTGACTTCTAGGATTAGTATAAATAGAGTCAATCTCTTTGTATTATATATCATTCAATTTGAAGTAAGTTTGAGTATTTGTTTGAAGAAAGTTTGAGTATTTGTGAGAGTTTTCTTTCTCTTCTTCTCCCTTCTCTTTTGAATTTCATTTTTGTTCTTTATTTTATGAGTTCTTCCTTCCCATCCATGGAAGGCTAGGCTCTTATAATCAATCCAAGGGATAAACTATCTTGATGTTTAATTTTGAGATCTTGTTTCGCTTGTTTATATTGCTTAATTGTTATTCAAATTTCTCTTCTTCCTCTTTTGATTTTGATCTAGATTGAATTGCTTAATTTGATTTAGATGTTTATGTGATAGTAGCTTTATTATCATGTATTCAAAGAGGATCACAAAGAATAAATAATTTATTAAAGCTTTTTGACGGATTGTTTAGCTTGGTTAAATTCTGGATCTTAAGTTAATCTATGTTTGGATGGTGCTTACTTTATCTAACCTTGATTAATTAAATCCTAGATGCTTATCTAGTAGAGGATTCTTGGATCATGTTGAGGTCCTTTTCGTAAGGTAGATCAACATGTTTTTTCCATTCCCAAAAAGCATTAGGAAGATCGGAACAAAAAGAGTTTTGAATTTGTTCAAGGAGAGTTTTAATTCTAGCTTGAACAGGAGTTTGGAGAAGTTGAGAATCAATGTTCTTAAAAGAAATTTCTTCTTTAAGATAATTGATTTGTTTTTGTTTATTTTGGATAACGTTAAGACTTCTAACGATAGGTTGTCTAAGAAATCTAAACATTATTATTTTTCCCAAATATTGGGTAGAAATTCCTTCTTCAGAAATCTTAAGTGGGAAAAGTTACCTAATAAAAGGTGTTCCTAGAATCACTTCGTTTCTAAGATTTTTGACAAGAAGAAGGGGTGTTTCAATTTGTAATCCTTGGTTATCAATGATAGCCTTGGAAAGTTTGTAATTGATTTTTAACTTAGAGCCATTAGCAGCACTGAGTTGTTTGGAAGTTTTTTTCAAAATATTTTGTTGGAATGAGTCCTTCAAGAATGCAGTTTGAATTTGCACCAGTGTTGAATAAGGCGACAATCTCAAGGACGAATTCATTAACAATAATTTTGATGTTTATATAGAATTTTTGGATTTTTAACTTATTAATTAATCCAAGAAAGTCATTATCAGTTTTGGGTGAATCTGGTTTAGGAGAAGGAGGTTTGTTTTCCGTTTCAGATTCAGTTTCAGAAGTGAAGTTGTCTTGCAGCTGGGCTAAGACAGTTTGATGAAGTTCTTGAGTTTCCTTTAACTGTTTGACTTCAATTTTGAGATTATGAATCTCGTGTTGAAGATTGACAAGAGGTTGTCGAGACCCTGTCAGATTTAATCAGATCAAGATAATTAAAAGGGGGTTTTGATGATTTGAAAAGATAATACACTAATTGAATTAAAGGAAAGTAATTAACAAATTAACAAATTAACCAATCCAAGGAAATTTTACCGATCTTGAGTTTAATCCATCATTGATCACAAGGAATTCACTTAATTGCTAACCATGTTCTTGGCCTTAGATCATATCAAGACGCCTCAACATGATCCAAGAATTGTCTACTAGATAAGCATCTAGGATTTAATTAACCAACGTTAGATAAAGTAAGCACCATCCAAACATAGATTAATTTAAGATCAAGAATTCAACCAAGCTAAACAATCCATCAAAAAGCTTTAATAAATTGTTTATTCTATGTGATCCTCTTGAATACATGATAATAAAGCTATTATCACATAAACATCCAAATCAAATTAAGCAATTCAATCTAGATCAAAATCAAAAGAGGAGGAAGAGAAACTTGAATAACAATTAAGCAATATGAACAAGCGAAACAAGATCTCCAAATTAAACATCAAGATGGCTAATCCCTTGGATTGATTATGAGAGCCTAGCCTTCTATGGATGGGAAGGAAGAACTCAGAAATAAAAGAACAAAAACGAAATTCTAAAGAGAATGGAGAAGAAGAGAAAGAAAACTCTCACAAATACTCAAACTTTCTTCAAACTTACTTAAAATTGAATCATTCATAATACAAAGAGATTGACTCTATTTATACTAATCCTAGAAGCCAATTTGTACATGTACATAATCTGAATACAAGCTATAAAAATATGGAAATTGTCAAATATGGAAGCTTGATGCATGGTTGGTGGGTTAGTGCATGGTAGGTGGGTTGGTGTATGGTTGGTGGCTTTAGTCAGCAACTCTTATCCGACTTCTGGCTTGATTTTCATGATCTAAACGGTGCATTTTGGCTTCGAGGTCTTCATGAAATTGTAGCCAGTTGTCTCCTTGAAATTTTGCAATTGGAATCATGCCATTTGGACGTTTAGAACTCCAGATATGCCAAAAACACTGAACCTACCTCAAGTTAGGTTGGTAGAACGTGTTTTCAAATTCAAACCAACTTGTAGCTTCATTATCATGCCTAAAACGACATCTATTGACTAAATGGTCTTAAGTGAAGTTGGATATATGGGTCTTATTTATCCAATGGCCAAGTTTCAGCCCAAGAGGAGGCCTATAGCTCACTATGTAGTCCAATATGTGCACACTGCCTAGATTTTCGTGACAGCAAACCCACTCTGCATTACGGGGATATTTTGGACCCTTAGAAGTCCGATCCAGCTCTTAAGTTCTTCATGAAACTTGTAGAGCATTGTCTTAGCTTTCCAAAAACACAAAGATCACCTCAAATCGATCACCGAGTCCCAAGTTATGGCCTAACCAAGGAAGAAATGTCAAAATGCATCAAAATCCAAAAATTATTCAATATTTGCATTAAAGCCCAATGAAGCCCAACAACATTAAACTCATCTAAAATACTAATATTGGGCACAATAAACATCTAATAAAGCTTAATACAAAGCTAACATAAGTGTCTCAAATTGATTGATCAAAGATCTTGAATGGTTATTGTGAACACCGTATTTTGTCCGGGTTAATAAAAAATTGAAATTAAGCCAATTAATTAACTTTCAAAACGAGAATCCAAAATTAATAAATAATTAATTAGCCACTTAATGCAAAAAAAAAAAAGAGAAATACAATAAAAATATATTAATTCCAAAATTAGCAAAAGAAACAAGAAAAGAAAAAAGCAAAAAAGAAGTTTAATTAGCATTAGAAGAAAATATTAAAATAATAACAAAAATCAAATACAAAAATACAAAAAAAATATAAAATTACAAAATCCAAAAAAAATATAAAAATATAAAAATATAAAAATATAAAAAATATGAAAAGAAAAAAAGAAAGAAAAAGTGCAAACCAATTCAAAACCCATACCCATTATTCCTGACCCAAGCCCGTTTATGATGAACCAAGACCCCGACCCAATATTCCTTGGACCCATCAACCAGAACCCTACCTAAACCTCATCCTTGGGCCTAGACCTGACTTGAGCCCAGACCCCAACATCAGCCTAAATCTCATTATGCCAACCCACACCCGCGGACCCATCCTTCTAACCCGACCCATCCCCGCTCTCCTGCCCAACACAGTGACAAGAGGTTGTCGAGACCTATCAAATAAAATAACCGGTTCACAAACTAATTTGTAGTATAGAGAATGAACCGAATCGTCTCTCAAGGATTCAAAAACAAAGATTTAATTAGATCAAGATAATTTAGAAAAGGGGGGGTTTTGTTGTTGATTAACAAAATTAATAAAAGTAGGAGATTCAAAGTTGTAAACAAATCTAAAGAAACAACCAATCCAAGGAAATTTACCGATCTTGAGTTTAACTCATCATTGATCACAAGGAATTCACTTAATTGCTAACCATGTTCTTGGCCTTAGATCACATCAAGAAGCCCTAACATGATCCAAGAATTCTTTACTAGATAAGCATCTAGGATTTGATTAACCAAGGTTAGATAAAGTAAGCACCATCCAACATAGATTAACTTAAGATCTAGAATTTAACCAAGCTAAACAATCTATCAAAAAGCTTTAATATATTGTTTAATCTTTATGATCCTCTTTGAATACATGATAATAAAGCTATTACCACATCAACATCTAAATCAAATTAAGCAATTTAATCTAGATAAAAATCAAAAGAGGAAGAAGAGAAACTTGAATAACAATTAAGCAATATGAACAAGCAAAACAAGATCTCCAAATTAAACAACAAGATGACTAATCCCTTGGATTGATTATGAGAGCCTAGCCTTCCATGGATGGGAAGGAAGAACTCAGAATTTAAAGAACAAAAACGAAATTGCAAAGAGAATGGAGAAGAAGAGAAAGAAAACTCTCACAAATACTTAAACTTTCTTGAAACTTACTTCCAAATTGAATGCCTTCAATACAAAGAGGTTGGTTCTATTTATACTAATCCTAGAAGCCAATTTGTACATGTACATAATCTGAATACAAGCTATAAGAATATGAAAATTGTCAAAAATGGAAGCTTGATGCATGGTTGGTGGGTTGGTGCATGGTAGGTGGGTTGGTGTATGGTTGGTGGCTTTTAGTCAACAACTCTTATCCGACTTTTGGCTTCAAATTCATCACCTAGACGGTGCATTTTGGCTTGGATGTCTTCATAAAAGTTGTAGCCAGTTGTCTCCTTGAAAATCTCCAATTTGAATCATGTCATTTGGACTTTTAGAACTCCAGAAATGCCAAAAACACTGCACCTACCTCAAGTTAGGTTGGAAGAACGTGTTTCCAAATTCAGACCAACCTGTAGCTTCAGAAGCATGCCGAAAATGACATCTATTGACAAAATGGTCTTCAGTGAAGTTGGAGATATGGGTCTTATCTTTCAAGTGACCAAGTTTCAGCCCAAGAGGAGGCCTATAACCCACTATATAGTCCAATATATGCATACTGCCCAGATGGTTCCGTGACAGCAAACTCACTCTGTATTGCAAGGCTATTTTGGGCCCTTAGAAGTTCGAGCCAGCTCTTGAGTTCTTCATGAAACTTGTAGATCCTTGTCTTAGCTTTCCAAAGACACCAAGATCACCTCAATTGGATCACCGAGTCCCAAGTTATGGCCTAACCATGGAAGAAAGGTCAAAATGCATCAAAATCCGAAAATTATTCACAATTTGCATTAAAGCCCAATGAAGTCCAACAACATTAAACTCATCTAAAGTACTAATATTGGGCACAATAAACATCTAATAATGCCTAATACAAAGCTAACATAAGTGTCTCAAATTGATTCATCACACAGCTCCTTTCCCCCTCTCCATTCCTTCCCCTTTCCCCCTAAACATTTTGCCCTAGCAGCTCTGCTGCACCACTCCACCAGTTTCCCCCAACCACCCAAGCGCAAGGCTCCACACCCAGCACACCCCTTACACAACCACATTCCTGACAACATCCCCTTCTGCTCCACTATTTCCGGCACATCCCTAGCCGCTTCGCACACCCCTTTTTCTTGCTCCACTACCCTTCACCCGTGACACCACACCCCTGCACCATGTCCCAACTCGTACCACCCCTTGCGCTTTTGGTTTAGTCTGCGCAATAAGGACATCTGCTGGGGATGACGAGGCCGCAAATCGCACCTACGGAAGAGAGATGTTGTGGTGCGTCCTGGCCGCGTTTCTCACTGGGTGGAGGACGCGACCATTTCTTGTCCCCTGTACCCACAATCGCAACAGACAAGGAATTCTTTTTCTTTTTCTTTTTCTTTTTCTTTTTGAGTGTGTTTGGAATGTTAAAAAATGGGAATTGATTTGATTTAGAAATCAAATTTTGTATTTGGAATGATAAAAAATAGGAGTTGATTTGATTTTGAAATCCTTTTGATTTAAGTTATGTGTATTTAGAAATCCAATCAAATTTGGTTGGATTTGAGTGAATTTGATTTGATTTTAAATTTAATTATCTGGATTGACTATTTGACCCTTACTAACTTTTTGATTTTACCTAACTAACTTAACAATATCATTCACAATTATATAAGGTTAAAAAAGTAAAATAATCAAATCAAATCAAATCAATTCCATTTTTAATGAGTTTCAAGCATAAGAATTGATTTCCAAATCAATTCAAATCCAATTTTTTCTAATGAATTTCAAACATAAAATTTGATTTTTAAATCAAATCAATTCAAATCAAATCAAATCTATTTTTAATTGATTCGAAACACAACCTTTTTTAATTTCGTTTTACTTTATTTTTAGAGTTTGTAAATTTTGTGTATAAATAGAACCTTAGGCTTGGCAATTGGGGGGGGTGGTGTTCTGAGAATGAAAAATTAAAGAGGGGGCTCTTTTCTTTTTTCTTTTTTTTGGAATATTTTCTGAGAGAGGGTGAGAAAGAGAACTCGAGAAGGAGGAGGCTTTGGAATTTGAAAGGAGGGATCACACAAAACACTTCCTGCCTAGGATTTTTAACATTCTCGGTAACACTTCCTATTTACTCCTACTATTTGTATAAAAATGTAAATTTTGAGCTTGAGTAGATATCTGGATCCTATGTTTATTTTTGTGTGTTCCTGGTTGTAATGAAATGATTAAGTGATGTTATTGCGAATGAAACCTCCTTTGTTTATTGGTTCAAGCTACCCTGTATTGTGAGTTAAAAATTGCAGGTCTTGTATATTTTTGGTCTTTCGTGGTTATGTCTGTGTTAGCTAATACTGTGATAAGGGTCTGCATTGGGATCTTGATCATATGTTAGAGCATTTTGTTTGTTTTTCTCCAGTCTGGTAGTGTCAGTCTCATGATTGTATAAACTGTTAACTTGACTTATTTGGTCTCCTCTGAGTTCAACATAATCAGTTCTAATGTTCTGGTTTACACTAGGGGTCTGTGAGCTCATAATGTTCTTGTAGTAAAATGGCTTTTGTTTTTCTGGTATGAACTGTGATGGTAAGTAAAATGAATTATGTCCAATTTACTAATCGATGATTTCTTCATATTAATATTATCTATTGATTATGCTATTAAGCTTGAAATCTGATTTTGGTATGACATGGGTGTTGATAAGGAAATTTTATAAAGGCATGATAAAAGAACTTAGACAGATTCGGACTCAAAAGGTTGTTTGCTAATAGCTACTGATTTGGAAGTATCATTGTTGGTGATTTTTGAATTGGTGATAAATGAGGTAGTCATGGCAAAGTATGACGTGTATTTTTATCAAGGTAAATAGACTGACCTGTGATTTGATTTATTGCATGTTGTGTGAACTGAAAGGCTTATTGTCCGTACTTGGTTGCTGTTTGTTAGAAATCTGTTATGATCTTCTGAATGTGGTTCTGTTTTGGGGTTTCTTGAGGGATTATTGGGTGTGACACCCTGCATATTAGTGGTTTGGCCATGTTAATTCCATTCTGTCAACCAGCTCTAGGTGTTGAACTCTGAGCCCTTAAGTTCAGCAGAGTCTTACAATGTGTTTGAAGTTTGGTGTGTTGATATGACACTGAGCATTGGAAGTAATTCTTTGTATTGTGTGGTCTAATGTCACATTAATCTTTGGTTTTACTTTGTTTAGTCAATACATATTGCAGTTATTTTAATCTTGTTTCACTGTGGCTATTAGTGCTCATGAGCTTGTTATTTTATAACGTGTGGACTTATTTTTAAGCTGTTATATGATTTCCTTATCTGATGTGTATTGGTTCAAAGAATTGGGTGTCGTATTTGTACGTCAGAATATTTGTCTGTATCGATTGATGATTCTGTTTCGAGAATTTAAATTTGAAGTGAGAGTTATGATGTACCCATTCTTTGGGGTTTGAGAATTTTAGGTTGCTAAGACCAACAGGTTAACTTGAAAGGAGTTTGATCATGTTATTGCCAGGGATAGTTTTATATTGCTTGGTCTTTTGATTTGGTTTTGTAATAGGGTCGTGGAGCCTTTGCTTGAGCAATAGGGTGTATTTGAATAAACAAGCTGCCTATGTGCCTTCTTAAGGGCTAGGCTAAGGATAAGATTTGGGCTTTACTTGAATTTGGGATCCTCTTTAGTGTCTTTTTAGTGATTTTAACAAGAATGGAATAAAAAATAAAGATATAACGAACAAAAGAAATTAATGAGGATTGAAAATGGAAGCATTCATCTTTCTTCTTTTAAATAAATTGATGGTAGTATAATTTGAATTTCCAGATCCTTAAAGTCTACCTCGGGTCCAAAAAGGAATAGGAAGGTAAAAGTGAATAACGTAAATAATAATAATAATAATAATAAGAAAATAACCATAAGAGGATGGAAGTTTTTCGTTTTATGTTATCTTCTCAATTGTGGATCAAAAGTCAAAATTAATTTGTAGAATAAGGTTCCGACGATAGGATATTTAAAATTAACTGCGACGGTGGTGACATTTTAATTTCCTTAAGGTGATGAGAACTTTTATAATTTTTCCAGGGGCACTGGCGGGGTTATAAATAAATTCTAATAACAGCCATATTCCATTATTAATTTTGTTGCATTTTAATTTTCCATCTCTATTGCATTTGATTCTCAACAAAAAATCACATTAATATTCTTCTTTACTTTTTCACGTTATTCGTAATTCTTCACGCCCCAATTAAAATTGGCCGATGACAGAAATTGGGAGAGGATTGGGAGTCTGATCAAGTAAATTCTTCCCGGTATTCTCGAGGCATTTATATCAGATTTTGCTGGGAGCGCTGACGGGGTCTGATTTTCAAAATAAACAATAAAACAAAAATAATTTTCAAAATTAATAAAAATAACTCAAAATAACTGCGAACAAATTCATACAACCTGTATTTGATGACAATGATGGATTAAAATTTGAAATTCCTTTTAAACAATGCATTTTCAAATCATTTTCCTTTTTAAATAAAGTTCTCAATTGTGAAACTAATTTTCAAAAATCATTTTATTTTTCAAAAATATTTTCATGGAAATTCAAGTTTTAATTCACCATGGTTATCCCTAATAAATTACGGGTTTACAATTTGTTCCCCAATAATGGCTCTTAAGCCACCCATTCCCTGTCTTGCTCATTTATCGTCCTTGATAACATGCCTGACAAAATGGGACATAAAAAATAAATTTTTTTTTTCAAAGAATAAACGACCAACTTAATTAATTTAGCAGATAACTTTAGATTAAATAGGTAACCGTTCTTCGAACGGACGGTGTCGGGTGCTAATACTTTCCCTACCCATAATCAAACCCCCGAACTCAAACTCTTGTATGCAGATTCTCTCTGTAGGTGTCCAATCGCACAATTCCATTTTTTTAATGGAAAAATCGATTGGTGGCAACTTCAAAAACCCTTTTCAATATTTAATTATTAGTTGCTTTCTCCATTCACGGTGCCCTTCGAGACAGTTGCGACAATTATTGGTTTAGAAATGTTCTTCTCTAAATGTTTAATAGTTTCTTTTAAGGTTGAATCTTTCGATTGGGATATAAGTTTTTGAAGAAGAAGTTCCTTCCATGGTTTGTTTAAGTTTGTTAAAGTAATTTTGTCGTTCCTGAGGGTCAGGAAGAGAATTGATTACTTCAAAGAGAAGATCATAGTCTTTGGTTAAGACATTGATCTCGTTTGGAGATTTAGAGTCTTTGTTGGAAGTCTCATCATCATGTTGAATTTGGTTCAAATCATCAGAAGATTCATGTTCTGATTCTTCGTCAGAAGTTTGGATTAACAAATTATTAATTTGTTTTTCAATTGTTGGATCAAGATTTAAAGTTTTTATCTTGGTTTTTAAGTGGCAATATTTTCTAATATGGCCTGGTTTGCCACAAGTGTAGCAGATAACTGGTTTGGTAGGAATTTTCATGTCAATGGGAGGTTTTGACCTAAATTCTTGTTGGGGTCTACGGGGAGGAGTATTTCTCCTATGTTTGTAATATTTGGATTTGTGATGGGTTTTGTGTTGAGGATTGGGCTTGGGCTTATGTTTCTTTTTAGCGCAAGGTAATCCGAATTGTTCACAAAACGATTCTAGATCACATTTGTTTTGGGCCTTTTCTTTGGCAAGCTGATATTGAATCTTATCTTCCTGACAAATTTTTAAGGCAACTTTTTGAATATAAGCAATCAGTTGACCATAACTTAACTGCTCATAAGTGATTTGACCGTTGGTGGTTTGGCCTATGATTTTATCCCTAACCTTATCTCCTAAGGACTTAGGAAGACCGGCTAAGAATTTTTCTTTCCAGAAAGGCTGTTGACTGTCTTCTCTAGTGTAAACCCTAGATAGGAAGATATCTCGATACCACCTAAAATCGGCTAAGGTTCTAAATTTGAGGTTTGAAAGAAGTTCAGCTGATCTATCTTTCCATAGCGAAGGATCACCAAGTGTTGGGCTATGGTATAGATAAGCTGGTTTGTAGCATCAGAAATAGTTTCTCCATTACTAAGAATTGGAATTTGACCTTCTGTCATTTTAATGGCAGAAAGAATTTGGTCTTTTTCATCTTGAGTGAGATAATTATCCCACCATCCTTTGAGTTGGCCGGAAAAGCCAGCGACCAAAATGTTTGTAATTGTGACTTCAGAACAATATAAAGTCGTTTGATAGGCAGTAGCTGCCATGGTCATATGTTGGAGTGTATTAAGAATGTTATACTCAGTTTGACCATCTTTGTTCCATTCATAGATGTTGTTGGCGCTAAAAATTTTAAAGTTTGGATCTTTTTCTTCAATTAAAAGATCTGGAGTGACTGCTCTTTGATAAAAAAGTTTGGAAGGGTTACGCCAATTAAGAGTTTGACTAATAACTGGATTAACCTTAATCATGGAGTTTGTTTCAGAATCAACTTCTGATTGATTTGAAGAAGTAGAAGCTTTTAAGGTATTAATTTTTAATCCTCGGATTGAGCTTCTGGTGGTTGGTTTAGTTGTTTCTTGAGAAGTTAGAGGAGTATTAGGAACCATTGGACTTAACTCCTTAAGTTTGTTATTAATTTTATTAAGAAATTCTTCTTGTTGGGACAAGACTTCTTTCTTAATTTGTTTATCTGGATTAAGAAGTTTTAAATCCTTTTTTTAATTGTTTGGTTACTTTGAAAGGTTTGAAAAGTAGTTTTTCAAGTTTAGTTTTTTCAGGTTTAATTATAGAAGAAGAAGATGCTTCATTTTTGTTAGAAACAAGTTTTTCACCTATAGCCTGAAGATAATTGTTTGTGTAATTATTTTGTTCCATAAGACTTTTAATATCTTTGGAATTAATAGTTTCTTCAATGTTTTTATTTTTGAATGGCGAAGCCATGATTGGTTGCTGTTTATCGTCTTTTAGGTTTGGTACATGATGAGAGCAAGCTGGAGGAAGCTCTGTTTTGACCATCTCACCATCTTTGAGATGATAGATAGTTATGACATTAGTTGATCGTTCATCAATAATGCCAGTTTGAAAGGGATAAGAAATGTTGTTCTTGACTGTATAAGCCAAAAACTAGTCAAAGAAAGGAATGTTCATCTTAACATTGTTAAGAAAATCATAATAAATTGTTTGAATTTTAGATTTGTTTGTACCCTGATAATTTTGAAAGAACCATTCTCGTTGAGGAGTCCATTCCTCAGAATAGAAATCTTTCCTAAGGGTTTCCTTATCTATAATGTATTTATTTATCATCATAAACATCATTAAGAGAGGAATAGGTTGGAGATTGAATTGTTTGTTGATCATCTTCCTGATGATAAGTTGGACGAGGAATACTTGATGAAGTATCCAAGCCTTGAAGATTAATGTTTGAAGGAGGGATCCTAAGAGTTGACATAGATCTCCTAGAAAGGGCTGATCTAAAATCTTCACTTTGGGATGAACTAGTAGAACTAAAGGAGTTTCTCCTATCGAACACTAATTCAACAGATCCTGTTTGAGATTGTCTGATTTCTCAGAAATCAGGAGTGAATCTAGGCAGAGCTGGAGAAGCTCTATCTAGAGTCCATTTTTTTGGTAAGACAATGTCTTTCCAGTGAATTGTTTTAGGCACAGAAACATTGGCCTTAGTTATGTCAGTGAAAAACAAAGTAGTTTCTCCAGACGTTCTGGTTTTGAGGACATGAGAGTTTGAGGAATTCATTACTTTGTATTGAACCCTATACATTAAAGTTGCAGGAACAGATCCTGGTTTCATGTCTAAACCATTAATTTTGAGATTAAGGAATAAAGCATCCCTAATGTTTTTGTCGGCTAAACTAATTGTTCTATTAGGATAGCAGTTGAAGTAGATTGGGCCATGACTTAGGCTAGTTTCTACAGTTCCTAAGAGGGAATCTTGAAACTGATTATGTCTTATGTCTCTTAGACAAAGAAGTATTGAGGCGTTCAATCCTTCTCTGATTAGAGGTTTGATTGCAACTTGTATACATCCGATGTGCAGGAAGTTGTATTTTTTAGTTTGATGTTCAGTCAAACTTGTTTGTGAAAGAAGATAAAATTCTTCACCGACATCTAGGTCGATGGGAATGTTTTTCTCAACAGTTCTGATGATGTAATCGGAACTGCGATACCATTTACCTTCTGGTTTGTATAATTCCTTTTCAAGAATCTTGGGAATTTCCCAATTGTCAATATCTTGGTTGATATTTTCAAAATGAATTTCTTCTTTGAAAATATTTGAAGTTTGATTTAAAGTTTGGTTCTCAATTAGAGAAGAAGATGAAGGTTGAGAAGAACGGCGAGAAAAGCGAGAAGAAAGGGAGCGAAACATAAATACAAACAAAGATAAATAATCCTTTCCCTAAGATATCATCCCCATCATTTAGATCCATACAAATTTAGAGATAGATTTAAGAAAATGTTTACAGATATGAACTAGATCTTGAGATTTTATATAATTATCATGCTATAACTTAGTCAAATGCATAACTTCTATGAATTTTAACTATAACCCCGTTCTGTTCTCATGTTGATCTGATCTGTGATGCATCGTCAAATTAGTCTTACTGCCTTTCACTAGGTCTTACTGCTATAGCGCCACATACCAGATGAACATGATGAATCCTGTGTTTCCAGTTAAGATTCATAGATCTAGAAGCATACTATCAGTTTAAGCATCATAACATGTTAACATCGCAACATTCAGTTCATAAGAGTAACTGTTCTCTTAAATCCAGCCATAAATTCCTACTTCCCCATCAGGCTCTGATACCAAAAGGGGGGCGGAAAGGCGAAAGAGAAGAAAGGAAACAAAAAGAGCAAGGAAGTAGGACTAAGGACTTAGGGGGGCATTGGATATATATATATATATATATAAACTGTTTATGGGTTATGTTTGTGTTATGATGTATCTATTATGTGTTGGGAGAAGATGTTACGTTGCTTGAAAATGAGTTTCTAAAATTTCGGTTCACTAGAATATATATAAGGTTCAAATATCTTATGAGCAAACTATAAATACATTCTGTTTGGTTCCTAAAATGGTTGTAAATAGCTTGTTAATGGTTCTTAAATTCATGCTTAATTGACCCTCTTTGATGTAACTTGGATTATAGCCTTGTAAATTTTGTTTTTATGTTGATTTTCAGCTTGGATAGGAATTTCTTAAGCATTTAGTTAATTTATTTAGAATTGAATGGCATATTGTGCTATGAGCATTTTATAAGTAATTAGATGATTAAATAATGAAAATGTGAACCTAACACTTGAGGACTAAACAAAGGACTATGACCTTGAGGACTTTAAAATAGTAATTTTTCATTGGACCTATGCAAGACAAAGTAGCGATGATCCATGGACATTAGGAAGGTAGGGAGTCAAAGTTCACTCCCCAAAGGAATCCTTGCTATGGATTGACACTCACAAAGTCCTTTCAAGTGGTCGAATTTAGGAGGACAAAGAAATGAGAACCCATAAAGAAGGATTTCAATTCGGACCAAGAGACTTATAAGACTAACACGTAACTATTTGGTCCTCAATGACATTAATTAAAGAAAATTTAATAATAAAAAATGCATTGCATTAAGCATATATTTTATGATTTAAATTCTTGTCTTACTTTGAGATTTGAGGAATATTTTTCTTTATATTTACTGCTGGAACATCAAATTAGCTTTTAAGATTTTTGACTCTTTCTTGGGAATTTTAAATTCTCATAATTATTGCTTGATGTTTCATATGAGTCATGTGTTAATTATGATAGAGATTGATTACGTTTGGGTGGACTCACCCATTCATGGAGGAGTTGTCAGGATTGTGACTACCATCAGGGTCACAGTGGATCGACTTTCTTGACATTATTATTATCTGAGTAGATGTAGCATTTATAAAAATAGATAGCTGTTGAAGGGTTTTGTTTTATGTTTATATGTATGTGTGTGTATATATATAAGCAATTTTTGAAACTGTAAGAAACATGCCTATATATAAACCCAAACCCTTCTTTTGACTATTGTAAATGGATTGTTTAAATTATGCATCTGCACATATAAATATTTTAAATTTCTCTTTTAATGTCATGGCTAGAAATAGGAAAGTAGTATAATAATAACTAGTAGATATTTCTTTTATCTTATTAATTAAGTGAATCAAGTCTTAAGATAAGATTTATTCTTTGAATCAATACTCTAAATTGATAACGATATGGTTATCCTAATATAAGTAATTTATCTTGATATATTAAGCTAAATATCTTTTGGGTTTAATTGGAAAAATTACTCTAAGTTATTATTCACCTAGAGTAAGAAATTATATTTGTCTTGACCGTGATCGCAACGGGATGACGGGAAAATTTATAAAAAATGGAGTCGCCACCAATCTTTTATTTGATAGGAAAAATAATCGGCAAAACCCTTTTAAAAAATTTAAAATAAAAAAAATGGTCGACAAACCAGGTAAGGTTCGGGAGTTGATTATGCATAAGGAATGGTGGAAACTGAATTCCACAGCACCCCTAATGCATTCGTTATAAAACGGTTACCTTAAGTTAGTTGTGCAAATTTAATAACCCAAACAATATTGATTTACCCCCTAAATAAAGATAAAACAAGCCAAATAATTAAATTACAAATATTCACAAATTCAAATAAAAACTAAATTACACAATTTAATAATTTGAAGAAAAATAAACACAAAAAATATTTACAGGTTTAGAAAAAAAAATAAAAATAACAATTAAATTAAAATGTTTATAGATTTTGGCTTGCCGTGAGTGCCTACGTATCCCCTAAGTGCAATAAGGAATTCAAAGCCACATAGTTCTTTTATAGAAATAAAAATAAAATGAAAATAAAATAAATGAAAATAAGATAAAATAAAATATTATAGTGTAATAGTTGATCAAAAAATGGTTTACTTAATTTTATTAAAAATAAAGGGTTAATTTGATTTTATTTAAAAAAATGATTTGAATAAAACAAGTGAATTTAATGGGTCGTAATTGAAATAGAACATGGTACAATGCCCACAGAGTTATCTCAGGAAAAATTAGTCAGTGGGTACTTGACTCCTCAAGACCGTTAAGTGATGTTTAATTTAATTTATTTTGAGCGAGTCCTAAGTGAGATTGAACATGGCATTAGTTTGTAGAGCAACCTCAAAAGCTTGGCCAGTGAGTACTTGATCTATTGAGACCACTAAACGATGTTTATTTTATTTTATTTTATTTTAAATAAACGCATCTCTTAAGTGAAATTGAACATGACATTAATTCAAAGAGCAACCCCAAAAATTTAGCTAGTAGATACTTGATCCCTCGAAACTATTAGGCGATATTTAATTTATCATATTATAATAAAACAGAAGTCTTAAATGGAATTGACCATGACATTAGTCACAAGGCAACTCTAAAGAATAAAATGAAATAATAAAGAGGGAAGCTAATAGTATAAAGAAAAAACAATGGGTCAATAGTTTAAAGGAAATTAAAAGAGATTACATACACCATTGGAGGAATAAATAAAACAACGGTTAGTGATGATAAGGAAATGACAAAATGAAAAGAAAGATTAAATAACATAAAATATAATCATAATAACAAACCAAAGACATTAAATAGAATAGAATAAAATAAATAACTAAATAGCATCAAATCCTAATAATAAAAAATGGCATATGTGCTGTTACCACCCAACGTCCCTTTCAATCAAGCCATGAAACACTAGAGCCAAACCTTGAAAAGAAGTACGGATCACGGGATTCGGATCATCCAATAAGATCAAATGAGTTGTTCAAATGTTAATATCCCACGATTGTCCATATACAAGACTTGCCAAACAAAAATCATATTTACCATAAGTCAAAAAAGTTATTTTTCTCTATCAGTCATGTACAGAAGTCAGTATTGTCATCCAAGAATTAGTCATATAGCTGCATAACCAAAAGAAATGAACCTATGAAAATTAACTACCGAGATAAACAAAAAGAAAAATGTAACTCATGCGGGATGTGAGGCTAACTTAGTGCATGGGCTCATGTTTTATCTAGTAAAAGAATCCATTTATTCCAAAATACAGATTAAGATTTCATTCCACTTAGAATCGAATAGCAAGAAAAAAAAAACAACTGCACCAGGGAAGGTGTAACGAGGAGTGCACAAGTGTGGCTTGGTTTCACGTTTAAAGCAGAGATTGTGAGAGAGTTGCAGAAACTTTAATATGCAAAACCAAAGCTTATAGGAGTCTTTTTGTTTGAGGCTAAATGAGCTCAAAGCACATACACGAATGAAAATTTAAACTCAATGAGGATGCAGAATCAAAACAGAAGGAACCATATCCATTTGGCCATCTCAAAATTTAGTCCGCAAGATCAAGGCACAAAATAGCAATATGTAAAGCCAGCTAAAGTTCTCATATTTTTAGGTTCAAAAACAGAATTGCTAAACACCATGGACATGTGCAGTCTCCCCAAGATTGAAACCACCAGATTGGCACAACGACAGATTCAATATTACCAAATGCCCAGTAATGGAAGAAATCCAAAACGCAACCATAGTCAACATATCACAACAATAAACCACTGAAAGAGTACATCCGCCTAAACGAAACCATACTAGCCTATAGGTATGCCTCTACACCATATGTCAGACCACGTTCGTTAAGGATCAGTTAAACACCCATGACAACACAATGGCAAAGTGGTTGCATCATTACATTTCTTCAAATTAACATCACAGTTTACACATGCATAAGATTCAAGAACAAAGGGAATTCACATCCTGAAGCTTTCCAACAAAGGTCATAACACGCAAACAGAACCATGCCCAAAAGTTCAAAATTCTTACACGCATATAATATTTGAATCGAAATTCCTGTCAAACAATGTGAGCATTTAGATTTTATGGAGTGTAATCAAAGCTATGCACGGTGGAATCCACAATCGTAAATCAGAATAAGGTTACGACCCCTAGAATCATCATATCCAAGTGATCGAACCAAGGCTCAACTACTGACTTCATTTTTTTACTGTGAATACACCCAACCAAAATAAACTCTGATCACAAGGGTCAAATTTCAAGAGTCTAATTAGAGAATCATACAATCCATTATTCAAAAATAAATAAAAAAAATAATTAAAAAAAAATGCAAGGCCCTGTTACCCTCAATTGCTCTTGTCGAAGGTTGACTAGGGAGCGACAAGCTAATGTAGAGCTTCCTCCCTGATGCTTCCCTTCTCTCTCGGTCTCCTCTATAAACCCCGAATCGCAGAAGACCCTCTGCCCCTTTGTTTTCCTCTCTCTGTTTTCTCCCCACTTTCTAAAATCAATTCTCTCACTCTCCTTTCAGAACTCTCCAATTCGAAAAGCCTCCCTCTTCTGCTTTCTCCCAGCTCTTCTGACTCTCAAAACCTCTCTGAGAAAATCCGCCTCCCGAGTGGGTGTTGCAATGGGTGTTTATGAAGGATAAGTGAAGTGCATGTGTGTGCTATATGTGTTGGGTAGGGTGGAGTGTCCTGTGTGTGCTGGCGAGTATGGGAGGAATGTGCTGTTGGTATGAGAGGAATGTGTTATTGTGTGCAGAGTCAGAGAAAAAGATGTGTGGGTGCAGTGTATATGATTGTAGTGTGTGGAGGAGGATAATGGGTTGTGGGTAAGTGGAGTTAAGTAAGGTGTATGAGTTACGGATTAGGCTAAATAGGAATGGGCTTGGGTTTTGGGTTATCAGTTATCTGTTGAATTGGGCCTAAACAATCTATTACTTTTTTTTTAATTTTTTTCTATTTATTTATTTATTTATTTTTAAAAGACCCGAAAAAATTTGGGTGTTCACAATATTTAAGAAATTAGTTGCAATTAAGTTAAATAAATTTGAAATAATTTAATACTTCTAACATATACGTTTGATGTCAGATTAACTTAATCTAAAATTAATCTTAGGTGTTACACATTGACTACCGTAAGCTCAAAAGTGCAACACGGAAGGACCACTTTCCCCTCCCATTCATTGACCAAATGGTAGAAAGGTTGGCAGGTCACACATATTACTGCTTCCTAGATGGATACTCAGGCTATAATAAGATTTTGGTAGCACCAGAGGATCAAGAGAAGACTGCTTTCACTTGCCCATATGGAGTCTTTGCTTATCGGAGGATACCCTTTAGATTATGCAACGCTCCAGTAACCTTTCAAAGGTGTATGCTTTCTATCTTCTCTGATATGATTGAAAAGTTTGTTGAGATTTTTATGGATGATTTTTCTGTCTTTGGATCCTTTTTTGATTCCTGTTTAACTAACCTATCTTTGGTTTTGGAAAGATGTCAGGAACCTAACCTTGTCTTGAATTGGGAGAAATGCCACTTTATGGTGTAGGAGGGAATTGTCCTAGGACATCGCATATCTTTGAGAGGGATTGAGGTAGACCGTACAAAAGTGGAGGTTATTGAGAAGCTTCCTCATCCCATCAATGTCAAAGTAGTAAGGAGTTTCCTTGGGCACGCCGGGTTTTACAGGAGATTCATTAAGGATTTCTCCAAAATCACTAAACCCTTGTGCAAACTTTTAGTTAAAGATGCACCATTTGATTTTGATGCTGATTGTTTGAATGCATTTAATGTTTTGAAAAATAAGCTTGTTTCAACTCCCATAATTGCTGCCCTCGACTGGAACTTACCATTTAAATTGATGTGTGATGCTAGTGATTTTGTTGTGGGTGCTGTTTTAGGACAAAGAAAGGATAGAGTTTTGCATGTCACTTATTATGCAAGTAGAGTATTAAATGATTTACAACTTAACTATGCAACCACAGAAAAAGAGTTACTTGTTGTAGTTTTTGCTTTTGATAAGTTCTGCTCTTATTTGGTTGGGTCAAGAGTCATAGTTTACACTAATCATTTGGCTTTGAAATATCTTTTGACTAAACAAGATGCTAAACCAAGACTAATTCATTGGGTTTTATTGCTGCAGGAGTTTAATTTAGAGATTTGGGACAAGAAAGGAACTGAAAACTTGGTGGCTGACTGCTTGTCGAGAATCTCACATGATAGAGCCCCCAATGATGAGTTAGTGCCAATAAAAGAAGATTTCCCTTATGAAACAGCTCTTCACTATTGATTTCTCCTTGGTTTGCAGACTTTGCCAACTACAAGGCCGCAAAACATCATCCCTTCTTATCTTACGTAGCAACAAAGAAAGAAATTCCTCCATGATCTGCATCTTATGTATGGGATAAGTCATTTCTGTTTATATTGTCTCTGCTGATGGGGTATTGAGGAGATGTGTCTCGGACGATGAAGAGCAGAACATCCTTTGACATTGTCATAGTTAAGAGTATGGAGGCCATTTTGGAGGAAATAGAACCACAGCCAAGGTACTGCAATCTGGTTTTTATTGGCCTACTCTTTTTAAAGATGCCAACAATTTTGCTGCAAGTTGTGATAGATGCCAAAGAGTTGGCAATATTTCAAGGAAACACGAGATGCCACTCAACAATATCTTGGAAGTGGAATTATTTGATGTTTGGGGGATTGACTTCATGGGCCCCTTCCCATCTTCACTTTCCAATCAATTTATCTTAGTGGCGGTGGATTATGTTTCCAAGTGGGTTGAAGCCATAGCCACACCAACCAATGATGTTAAGGTAGTGGTCAAGTTCATTAAGAAGAACATTTTCACAAGATTTGGCACTCCTAGAGCTGTAATCAGTGATGGTGGCAAACATTTTTGTAACAAGCAATTTGAGTCCATCTTGAGTAAATTTGGTGTGAAACACAAGGTTGCTACTCCTTACCACCCTCAGTCTAGTGGTCAGGTTGAGATTTCCAATAGAGAATTGAAGAGCATATTGGAAAAGACTGTTAATGCCTCAAGGAAGGATTGAGCTTTGAAATTAGATGATGCATTGTGGGCTTATATGACTTGCTTTCAAAACCCCAATTGGCATGTCTCCCTATAGACTAGTCTTTGGTAAGGCATGTCACCTTCCTATTGAACTTGAACACATAACATTTTGGGCTACTAAATTTTTGAACTTTGATGTCAAGAACGCTGGTGAAAAGAGGTTATTGCAGCTGAATGAGTTAGATGAATTCATAAATGAAGCTTATGAGAATGCTCGCCTCTATAAGGAGAAGACTAAGCTTTGGCATGATAAGAGAATTACTTCAAGACACTTTGAACCATGTCAACAAGTCTTATTGTTCAATTCTAAATTGAAATTGTTCCCAAGCAAGCTTAAGTCTAGATGATCTGGCCCATTCCAAGTCAAGGAAGTTTCCCCCTTTGGAGCAGTTGAAGTCATTGAACCTCAATCAGGAAGGAGTTTCAAAGTTAATGGCCAGAGGTTGAAACACTACTGGGGAGGAGAATTTGACAGCCAAAAGTCCTCTCAAACATTGAACAATTCAACTTAACTGAACTTGGCAATGTCGAGCTAATGACGTTAAACAAGCGCTTCTTGGGAGGCAACCCAAGTTTTTCCTCTCTCTTTCCCTTTTTCATTTTGTTTTCGTTCTTTTATTTTACTGCATTTGTATGTTTTCTTTTCTTTCATTTTGTTGGTTGTTGATAGTAGTTTCTCCTTTAATCTCTTGTTTGAATGAATTTTGGTTTTCATTTAGTTAGTTTAATGATCTGTTTTTGAATTTCAAGTTAGTTAAATCTGAGTGTTTACCTTCCCTTTTGATCATGAGAAGTACTTTAGGTAAGGTGTTCTTCTTTAGCTTTGCTTTGCTTTTACTTTAGCTTTAGATTACTTTTTCATTTGGTTTAGTTTAGCACTTTTTCTGCATTGATGCCAAGTGAATTGGTGGAAAAGTATTCTCTACCTTGTGAGCGCCTGAGTGTTGGGTCTCTAGCGCTCAAGCGTTGAAAGTTAGCATTGAAGGAATTTTCTCAAGTACCTGGGCGCTCAAGCACACAATTCCCAGCACTCAAGCACGCACAAGTTAGCATCACCGAGGTTTTTCTCAGGCTCCTGAGCTCCCGAGCGGCCAACCCTCAACGCCTGAGTGCGCATATGACTCATACATTTATAAAAAAAAAGGACCCAACGCTTGAGCACCACTTGGCCAGCGCTTGAGCGTGTGGCGTGCGCAACACTGTGCGTTTCTCTGTACATCCACCGCTCTAGCGGTGGAACATCAGCGCCTGATCGTGTGATGCTACGCATCATTTCCCTTTGGATCACCAGCGCTTGAGTGCTGCATCTTCAGCGCCTAAGCACGTGCTTCATAAAAAAAATAGAAATACAACACACACACACAAACTCCACCTCTCTCATTCTCTTCCCCCATCCCTTTGTTCTTCTTTTCAACTTCTCTTGTGCACTCTCATATTCCCTCCCACCATTCTCACTTAAACACAAACTCCCATTCCCCCATTCACTCACACTAACCCTCTACTTCACATTGCCTCTCCCCATCCCAACACTTTACCCTTATTCTCTACTTGCACACATTTTGGTGAGAAAACCTCTCCATTGGAGGGCCTTTGGAGTATTGGCTTAATTTAATGAATTGTTCTTTGATAATTAACTTGAAAATCTTAGGGTTCTAAATTGGGGATTTGGGGAAAACCTTGGAAATTGGTGGTGTTGTGTGAAATTGTGGAATTCAATTGTGAGTTTGGTTGTTTTTCTCTTGCTTAAGGTTATATTATGCCAACTTCCATTGTCAATGCTCTTGATTCATGCTTTTGTTATACTTTGTGGATGCTTGGCTTGTAGGAAGAGAAGTGGTTGCTTGTCTTCAACCTTAGGAAGAAGATGATTTGGGTGTGTTGAAGTTGAATTAGATTGGTTAATCTCTATTGTGGGTTTTGGTTCATGGAAGGTGTACTTTGTAAACATCTCATTCTAAGCCATGGTTGATTTTGATACTTACATGTTGACTAATTTGAATATGGACTAAAGAAAAACATGTAGCATTTGAGATTGCTTAGTATGGGTATGTTGTTCAAGTTGGGATCATATTACCATTACGTTGAAGTTTTGTTAATGAGAAAACCATGTAACATGTTGTCTTTTTGCTTGAGATGTATTATTTTCTTTTCACTCACTTATTATCTCAAGATGAAAAATCTAATACATTGGTTTTGCGGAGTGGTGTGTTGCATGAATAGAGAATTTAGTAGTGATGACTTGTTAATAACTTTCAGTTACTCATTCAACTTCTTTGCTTTTCAACAGGAACTATGCCTCCTAAGAGACAAAGACCCACTAGGGGTGTCTCATCAAGCTGCCCCACTTATGATCATCATAGATTCCGATCCCTTGCTCATGAAGAGAGATTCAACAATGTTCTATTGAAAAGAAACTTTGTGAGGGAAAGAAGTTTCATCCTAGAGAAAGATGAGTATCCAAAAGTTCAATCTCAATTTTTTGAAAGGGATTAGGGTAAGTTATGCTCCGTCCCTATTCCGGGATGTCAGAACTTAGTTAGGGAATTCTATGCCAATGTGCACATCTTTGAAGAAGGAGGGGAGAAATTTGTCAGTTATGTAAGGGGGAGGGAAATTCGATTTGATGAGACAACGCTGATCAATCATTTTGAGACACTTATGTTAGCTTTGTACTTGGCTTTATTGGATGTTTATTGTGCCCAATATTAGTATATTAGTTGAGTTTTATGTTGTTGGGCCTCATTAGGCTTTAATGTAAATTGTGATTAACTCTCAGATTTTGATGCATTTTGATATTTCCTCATTGATTAGGCCATAACTTGGGATTCGGTGATCCCTTTGAGGTGATCTTGGTATTTTTGGAAATCCAAGACAAAGATCTACAAGTCTCATGAAGAACTCAAGAGCTGGATTAGACTTCTAATGGTCCAAACTAGGCCTGAAAGTTAGAGTGAGCTTGCTATCGCTGGAATCTGAGTAGTGTGCACATATTTGACCATATCGTGGGCTATAGGCCTCATTTTGAGCTGAAACTGGTGCCATTGGAAAGCTAAAACACATAGATCCAACTTTACCGAAGACCATTTAGTCAATAGATGTCATTGTCGGCATGATTATGAAGCTACAAGTTGGTTTGAATTTGGAAACACATTCTGCCAACGTGACTTGAGGTAGGTACAGTGTTTTTAGAATATCTTGAGTTGTAAAAGTCCTTTTGGCATGAAACCAGCTCCGAAAGTTCAAGGAGACAATTGTATACAACTATCATGAAGACACCTAAAGTCAATTTGGTGGGTTGGAGGGTCATACAAATCATGGAAGGAGGCACACGAAATCTAGCAGAATAGTTGGCAGAATTTCAACTTTGCTTTTCTTTTGTAATTGTTTATCATTTGATTAGGTAACATGAGTCCTTATCTTGGGCTATTTAAGGGGAGAGGAAGTTTAGAACTGGGACATCATATATTGGAGGAACATATTCTTCTTCTCCTCTTTTCTTTATGTAATGTTGTAGCATTGTGTTAGTTTTAATCATTAAATTTGAAGTAAGCTAGAGTTTTCTCTCCCTTCTCTTTAGAATTTCATTTTTGTTCTTCATTTTCTGAATTCTTCCTTCCCATCAATGGAAGGTTAGGCTCTTTTAATCAATCCAAGGGATTAACCATCTTGATGTTTAATTTGGAGATCTTGTTTTGCTTGTTCATATTACTTAATTGTTATTCAAGTTTCTCTTCTTCCTCTTTTGATTTTGATCTAGATTGAATTACTTAATTTGATTTAGATGTTTATGTGATAATTGCTTTATTATCATTTATTCAAAGAGGATCATAAACACTAAACAATATATCAAATTTTGTGTAGATTTTAGCCTGTGGTGATCCTATAATTTTTAAAATTCATTTGATAATGTTTTTACTTTTTGTAGATTTGTTTTGGGAGTATTTGTTTTAGGAACTTTTAGTGTTTTAGTTGTTATTGCTTTTCTATACCTTCCTATGAGATGTATGTTGTATGACTAGGTCTGATCCTAGTACCTTGCATTCATTTGATCCTGAAATTGATAGAACCTTTCATACACTTTACAAAATTAATATGACTGGTAGTAGCATTTATAGAGTTAATATACTTGATCTTGTTGAGTCTGTTTCTGTGTCTGATACTAAGTCTACTGAGTTTACTATGGCTGAAAATAATAATAGAACTCTGAAAGAACTTGTTGCCCCTGATATTGCATATCAACCTTTATGCATCCAATATCCTAACCTTCATATTGATTTTGAGCTTAAATCTGGATTAATACACTTGTTGCCCAAGTTTCATGGTCTTGCAGGTGAGGATCCACATAAGCACTTGAAGGAATTCCATGTCGTCTGCTCAACCATGAAACCTTATGGAATAGCTGAGGATCACATCAAGTTGTGAGCATTTACATTTTCACTGGATGGTGCAGACAAAGACTGGTTATGTTACCTTCAACCAGCCTTTATAGCATCTTGGAATGACATGAAAAGGCTGTTTTTGGAGACATTCCTCCCTGCCTCAAGAGCTGCTGCAATTAGAAAGGACATATGTGGCATAAGGCAGATGACTAGGGAGACTTTGCACGAATACTGGGAGAGGTTCAAAAAGCTTTGTGCGAGCTGTCCTCATCACCAAATCTGTGACCAATTACTGATTCAGTATTATTATGAAGGCTTACTACCTATGGACAGAAGCATGGTTGATGCTGCTAGTGGAGGTGCCTTGGTTGACAAAACTCCTGCTGCTGTATGGCGCTGCCAACATCCAACAGTTTGGCACTAGGGTCATTACCTCAACCAAAGGAGTCAATGAGGTTCATGTTTCTCATGTTGTCCAACAGAGGATAGAGCACAGAATTGATGAGTTAACCTCCTTGGTGAGGCAATTAGCCATGGGACAACATCAAACACCTGTGGCTGCAAGAGTTTGTAGCATATGTTCTAGTTCCTCTCATCCCACAGATTCGTGCCCCACATTGTAAGATGATTCTAAGTTTAGCTGTAGCAGATATATTTCTTGGGAAGCCTCAATTTCATCAACAGCAACAACAGAAATATGATCCATTCTCCAGCACTTACAACCCTGGCTGGAGAGACCATCCCAATCTAAGATATGGGAATACAGCCAATCAGCAGCCACTAAACCAGATGTCGAACGTTCAATGACTTCTTTAGGCAAGAATATGACTACCCCAGGCAGTGTGACTTCTCACACCTCATTTCAAGACCACTAGAGAGCAACTTAGTGCTTAGCATTATCTGCAAACCGGGTACTTAATGGGTTATGGATGTGAAAGGCTTTCCAAAGCACGCATGTTTACAAAGTCGACTTGCTACCTATCTCAAAGGTATGGTGCACCTTCATTCAAGCAAAGCTCCTTCCATCATCCAACACAAACGAAGTGACAGTGAAGAGAGCCTTGCTAATATATGCCATTGTGACCGGTGGCATAGTTGATATAGGAAGAATCATATCCCATAACATGCACGCAGTAGCTCAAGAAGGAAAAGACAGCCTTCCTTATCCCTCTCTTATCACCCATCTATGCAGATATTTGAGCATCATTTCTTATGGTGATTTGCCCATCAAAGGAGTACCACGCATCACTGCCAAAACCATTGAAAACTACTTCCAGGATACACAAGCAGCTGCCTGTCCTCATGCATCCCAAGCTCCCAGACCACCCCGTCAAGCACTCATCACAGATACAAGGCTTGAGAGGTTGGAGCGTGCTGAACTTCAAAACCAGCGGAGGCTCTCCTATATTATTCAGTCACAACATGGATTGGAGGTCATGCTCCGTAACATGGTTGAGCAGCTGAATCTCAATATTGCTTTCTTGGGAGGACTCCCACCCACTGATGAAGATCTCATGGCTAACATCAACTTCAATGACCATGAAGAAATAGCTGAGGAGGACGTAGCAGCCACTGATGAAGATGAAGGGGATGACGAACCATAGCTTGACCACACCGGACTCACATGGTTGTTTGCTTCCTTTTATTTCTGTTCTAGCTTAGTTGTTCTTGCTTTTCATTTTCGTTTGCTTTTAGTTAGTTTATTTTCTATTTTCTGCTCCTTTTTCATTTTGTAATTCTATTACTAGCATTGTTCACCACACCCCATGAAGTGTGTAATCTTGCTTGCGACTCTTGCACCATTTGATTATAATCTTTGGGGTGTTGAGAACAATTTGTAGGTAGTTTGATATTCCATTGTTGGTTCTTCTGTTGGAGTCTTGCTTGATTTTTTGAGTTATGTTTGGTTTTGGGCTTTTTAAGCACTTGGCATGCCAGTTTGAAATTTTTGAAACTTCTTTGGTTGTTAAAGTTATGCAAGGGCTCTCTACAGGCTTTTCTAAAAAAAATAGTAAAAAGAAGAAAAGAAAAAGATAATAATGGCATTCGTTTGATGAGGTTCAAGGTGTGGATGTGTGGATGAGGCGCACGGTCCTCACTTTCTATTTTCATCAGATCATTTGCTTTGTTTTTATCAGGTTTGGGGGTTGTCTCTCGGTTGTGATGTGTGGATGAGGCGCACGATTGCAACTCCAGTACTTTCATTGTGTTGTACTTATTCTTGAACCCCTGCCCATAAGGAATTTTGAGAAGTTCATTCATTTCCTTCTTGCATGCCATGTATTTAACACCTCCATGATTCTACCCCGCTCTGACTTCTTGCTTGCTCTAATTGTTTAATTGATTTATGGGAGATGCTACTCCTGCATGTTGTTTCTCTGAGTTGTTACTTTGTTGTTAGCTTTGAGTTTGACTTTGAGGAGGATGTTGTTCTATGGTGGTTTATGGTGTTTCTTTGTTTGTCCTAGCTTTTACTTGAGGGCAAGTAAAATCCCAAGTTTGGGGGAGTGATATTTGCAATATATTTTATGTTTATCTGGTCTGATCTCTCTCAATTAACTAGGATTATGTTCACCTCACTTTTAAGTTTAATTTTCTTCATTAAATTTGCTTTTGTTGGTTTTAGGTGAAACTCAAGTTAGAGATAGCTGCATTTGGAGAAGGAAACAGATGAAAAGGCATACCTTTGCTGGAAGCCCAACATTTAAGTGCCTGCTGGCCAACATTTGAGCGCCTGGAACGCTTGAGCGCCTAACAGCCAGTTCTTGAGCGCCCAGGGTCAGCATCTGATGAAATTTTTCAGCCATCCGCGTGCTTGAGTGCTGGCTCACTTAGTGATGCACATTTTAGCAGTATAAAAAGGAAAAGCTAGGATTTTTTAGGGGGTTCTAAATCTTTTTGAGAAGAGGGACGACGACTAACCTAAGGGAGGAAAAAATAACAAGGTTTCAAGGGCTTGAGGATTCTCGTCCAACTCGAAGGCTTACTAATGGGGATCTATTTTTTCTTTTCATCTCTAGTGCTTTTTTTCTCTATGAGTAGTGATCAATCAATTTGAGACACTTATGTTAGATTTGTACTAGGCTTTATTTGATGTTTATTGTGCCCAATATTAGTATTTTAGCTGAGTTTAATGTTGTTGGGCCTCATTGGGCTTTAATGCAAATTGTGAATAATTCTTGGATTTTGATGTATTTTGACCTTTCCTCCTTGGTTAGGCCATAAATTGGGACTCGGTGATCCATTTGAGGTGATCTTGGTGTCTTTGGAAAGCTAAGACAAGGCTCTACGAGTTTCAGGAAGAACTCACGAGTTGGATCGAACTTCTAAGGGTCCAAAATAGCCCTGTAATTCAGACCGACTTCTAAGGGTCCAAAATAGCCCTACAATTCAGAGTGGGTCTGCTGTAACTGGAATCTGAGCAGTGTGCACATATTGGACCTAACCACGGCCTATAGGCTTCATTTTGAGCTGAAACTCGGCCATTGGAAAGATAAGACCTATATCTACAACTTCCCTGAAGAACATTTAGTCAATAGATGTCGTTTTAGGCATGATTATGAAACTACAAGTTGGTTTGAATTTGGAAACACGTTCTGCCAACTTGACTTGAGGTAGGTGCATTGTTTTTGGAATATCTGGAGTTGTAAAAGTCTAAATGGCATGAAACTAATGCCAAAAGTTCAAGGAGACAATTGTCTACAACTGTCATGAGACCTCCAAGCCAAAATACATAGTTTAGGGCATGAAAATCAGGATGGAAGTCGAAGTAGAGTTGCTGACTAGAAGCCACCAACCATACACCAACCCACTAACCATGCACGAACCCACCTACCATGCATCAAGCTACCATATTTGACAATTTTCATGTTTTTACAGCTTGTATTCATATTATTTTCAATTACAAATTGGCTTCTAGGATTAATATAAATAGAGTCAATCTCTTTGTATTATAAATCATTTAATTTGAAGTAAGTTTGAGTATTTGTTTGAAGAAAGTTTGAGTATTTGTTTGAAGAAAGTTTGAGTATTTGTGAGAGTTTTCTTTCTCTTCTCCCTTCTCTTTAGAATTTCATTTTTGAGTTCTTCCTTCCCATCCATGGAAGGCTAGGCTCTTATAATCAATCCAAGGGATTAACCATCTTTTTGTTTAATTTGGAGATCTTGTTTCGCTTGTTTATATTGCTTAATTGTTATTCAAATTTCTTTTCATCCTCTTTTGATTTTGATCTAGATTGGATTGCTTAATTTGATTTAGATGTTTATATGATAATAGCTTTATTATCATGTATTCAAAGAGGATCAGAAAGAATGAGCAATTTATTAAAGCTTTTTGATGGATTGTTTAGCTTGGTTAAATTCTGGATCTTAAGTTAATCTATGTTTGGATGGTGCTTACTTTATCTAACATTGGTTAATTAAATCCTAGATGCTTATCTAGTAGAGGATTCTTGGATTATGTTGAGGCGTCTTGATGTGATCTAAGGCCAAGAACATGGTTAGCAATTAAGTGAATTCCTTGTGATCAATGATGGATTAAACTCAAGATCAGTAAATGTCCTTGGATTGGTTAATTTGTTAATTGCATTTCTTTAATTCAACTAGTGTATTTAGTTTACAAATCGTAAAAAAAACCCCTTTTTTTTTATCTTGATCTAATTAAAATTTTGTTTTTGGATCCTTGAGAGATGATTCGGTTCATACTCTACTACAAATTAGTTTGTGAACCGGTAAATTTTATTTATTTGACGGGTCTCGACAGCCTCTTGTCAAGTAGCTAAACCCCTTTAGTTAGGGGGAAGATGTAGTTTGTCTTGGACAATGTACTTGGATTTCTTTGATTAATTTAAGTTTCTTTTCATTGAATTGAGTATTTATCATTGTTCCTAATGCTTTTATGAATTGGCCACTCATGAATTGATTGAGCATCCATGGATTATGTTGGAAAACTAATGTATGGTTGAGCTATATGATAAATACCATGAACTGATTGAGTCTAGGAATAGAACTATCAATTTGTGTGGTGCTTAAAGGAACTTTTATCTTTTTATACCTTGAATGTTTAAGGTTTGATTAAGGAATTAATTTTATCTTAGGCGTTTAAGAGAATTGGTGCACCAAGGGATTGGGCATTGATTATTTTAGTAGTTCTCACCATCAATTCAAGAAAGGAAATTTGATTAGTTTAAGGATTTTCAATTGCATGTGAAGAGATAAACGAAATAGGACCCCTAACTCATCTTATATTGATTCTCTTTCATCTTATTTTATTAGCCGTATTACTTTATGTTGATTAGTTGTTTTTTCTTTTTGGCGGTTCCCTTGTGAACTCCCTTCGATCCAAAGTATTCGATTTGCTTAGATAGTATTGATTAAGTGAATTGGTAATTGATGAACACAATCTCTGTGGGACGATAACCCAAAGCTTGCTTATTTTATACTTCTCCACTACTCAATACATATGCACACACAAATTAAGTGGACTTTGTCAAGGTTGTAATGTGGCCAAGGTAAGGGAAGGAATAAATATGAATATAGGAAGCTAAAAACAAAGAGAATAAGAGAGCATTGGGGAGGAACTCAAGTAATCAAGCATAAAATTTATCCCAAAGTCACATAATGCACATTCTCTTATTCCTTCCTTTTTCTTTTCTTTTATTTTCTATTACAACCTTTTTTTCCTTTATTTGCTTTCTTTTTCATCATTTTTCTTTTCTTTGCTTTTCTGTGTTTTTTTAATGGCTTTATTTGTTTTTTTTTTCTTTTTTCACCATACACTTGCATAATACTTGCATATTCATATAGCACACACCCCCTCACACTTGAATCAATTCTTGTCCTCAAGCAAACAAAGCTCCTCATAGATGATAAAGGCCAATGCTCTCCTAATCCCTAAGGTTAGTAAACATCATGGTCTTACACATAAGGCATGTAATGAGCTAAAAACAAAGAAAAGGCATAGAGGCTCAAGGGGGTTAATCAAGGGGAAATGATGCAAGGTAGATTTTTGGCCAAAGTAGCTAAATCAAGAAAAGTGCCTCAATCATATTCATGTATGCAAGTGAAAATATAGCCTAAAAAAGAATCAAAGCAAGTTCTAGATTGACAAATCCATGAGTAAAAATCACACAAGAAAGGAAAAGAATGGCACAAATGCATAATCCATTCAACAATAGGCTCAAAGTCTCATAAGGCAAATATGCATCCACCAAACTCAATCCACCAATTCAATATCCAATACCAAGCAAGTAGAATTCAAGATGGAAGACAATTTAATCAAGCATGGTATGACACTTGAAACTTCAATGAATTTAAACTCACAACTCAAAACACTCAAAACATCATTGGAAAGGACCTAAAACAAATACAAACTCTATTTTCTTTTTCATGTTCAGAAAAATAGAAAAACAGAAACTAGAAACATCAAAAATAGAATTTAAAAATCTATAATCTATAATCTATAATCTATAATCTATAATCTATAATCTATAATATATACAAAGCAGAGGTACTTTCAAGGAAAGTATTGCCACTTGTCACTTTTTCAGCTAAATTTTTTCCCACCCATTTACAATTCTTTCTAAACAAGGAATGGTTTTAAAATACTCAAATATATTGACAAAAAATTAAATGAATAATAAATTTCATTTCTACAATTTCTCAACTACTCCCACCTCATAAATGTTATATTCTCGCCTACCCACTGTTTTGTTTCTTGAGCTCCGAACCTTCCTCTTTCTTCTTCCAATTTTATGCCATCTCTTATATAACCCTTCTTATCTTGTCGGAGCGTTCTTCTCACCGAGCTTATCGATTGGCAAATTAGCAGCTCAATTAAATCGGATTTCGAACGGATGCCTCGAGACCATGACTCTTTGTTTCTCTCAAGTTTTGATTGTGAGCTATTGGCGTGCTGTGCATAACTGAAAATGTGTTATAAATATTTAGGCATGTTCCATTCTCACAATTGCTTTCATTCTTGCATAATTCTTCTTTTCTTTGTTTCTTACTTTGATTTGATTCTTCTGCTATGGCCGCTGGTTACGATTCCATTGCCAATATTAATTTCGAGAAGGAGACCTGAGGCTAAAGGTACGAATTGTGCATCTATGGAGTTTGCCCTCTTTCAACAATTCCAATGTTCCTAATTCGCTAGAGATGGTGTTGCTGGATGAATTTGTGAGTTACATTTCTTCATTCGGTATCTAATAATTGTAAATTTATTATCTGCTACTTTTCTATTTATTGTGTGCCTGGTGTCAGATGTCGATAATCATTTTTTTGGCTCTGCTTCATTTTTTAGGGAGGAAAAATTCATGCTTCGGTGAGGAAAACATTGGTATATAAGTTCAAGCCTTTGTTGTTAGAAGGACAAGTTTATGCAATGACTTATTTCGGTGTTGGGTACATATCTTGGTTTTTTTCGTACAACATTGCATGAGTATCGTCTGAACTTTCTATTAAGGACTTCTGTCAAGCATATAAAGGAATCCAATATCCCGTTATATGGGTTTTCTTTCACTTCATTTGAAGAAATTTTTCAGAAAGATCAAGATGTTCCCCATTTAGTAGGTAATATGTTATAAAACCTTCTTTATACATGAATTTATGACACTGTGAATTTGTTATATTTGTGGTGATTTATTTTCCATTTAGATGTTCTTGCTAAGTTAACTGGAGTTGGGACTGAGAAGGAGTATGATAAGGACGGGAAAAGAACCAAAATGAATGCCATTGAGCTTGATATGGATGGGTAATGATTTTTGTTTTTATCTAACAAGAAATGTTGAATGAATTAATGTCATAATATTCTGATTTTTGTCTAATAGATACATTTAATACAGGATTAAGATGGAATGTGCTTTGTTTGGAAACTATATGGATGAATTGAATTCGTTCCTTGCATCTGGAGATGTTTCTAATGTTGTTGTGATTGTGCAATTTGCCAAGATTAAGACTTTCAAAGGTATGAAATTACATGTCATGTACTTTTTTTTACAATAGAAAGATTTTTATTAAGTATATGTTCTGTTTTGTTATTTTGTATGTCATATTGATATTTTAGGTAAGAGAGTTCTCCAAAATGTAATGTATGCAACAAGGCTATTATTCAATGCCGATGTGCAGGAGGTTGAAGACTTCAAGAAGAAGTAAGTATTATTTTAAAATAGTTTATATTTTTCATTTTCAAGTAATATCGTATTTCATTTGTGGAATCTATAAAATCTTTTAAAGGTTTCTTGGATCGTCTGAGGCAAGTTCCCAAGGCTTAAGTCAGCTGACCAACCACTCAAATTATTCCATAGAAGATGATTTCTTGCGCTTCACTGCTAGGAAGACAATTGAACAGTTGAAAGATTGTAAAGAAGTATGATGTTTTTCTATTTTAGCATCTAATTTCTTTTTTAACCAATACAAATTGTCTTAATTTTTTTACTGTTATCTTATCATTTTTTTATTTGTTTTATATAAGGAAAATTGATGCATCATATTGGCAACTGTGAAGCATATTGTTAAAGGCGATGATTGGTGGAACACAGCATGTAAATGTAACAAAGCTGTGTATCCACATTCAGGGATGTATTATTGTGATTCTTACTATAGTCATGTTTTAACTGTCTTTCCAAGGTTCTCCCTTCACTCCATAAATGTTTGTTATCTTTGCTTTTCATAATGTTTTTCCTAACTATTTTTTTAATATCTTAATGACATTACTTTTTATTAGGTATCAGATTAAAGTTAGAGTCATAGATGATACTGATAGTGCTACCTTCGTGCTGTTTGATCGAGATGCATCACTTTTGCTAAATAGATCATGTACTGACATGATAGAACATATTCAGAAGGTTTTGACTATTATCTAATTCTGTTTTTATTGATGGAATGCAGTGAATTATATCTAAATCATTTTACCAAGTTTATTTGTATCTTTTTTTAATAGAATGGTGATATGTTAAATGTTTCTAAAGAGATTGAAGATTTTGTGGAAAGATCTTTTCTGTTTAAAGTTGAGGTTAAGTCTTCAACATACTCTCAGTTTGAACCGTCTTATCGTGTGAAACGATTGTCTGATGATGCTTCTCTGATCTCAAAATTCAAGGATACCGCACCTCCCAAAACTGTAATTTATAATAACTTATTCAATTGAGTTTTTTTAAATATCATCAAGCATCATCTGCTTAATAGAAGTTGAGAAGTTGCTTCATTCAAATGGAAGATCATTGAGAGAATTTGATTCGATGTCTTTTCCAAACTACAGTGACATTATTCAATATGAAAAAAGATTTGTTATTGATGAAATTAATTACAATAGAGCTCAATTAGAGGCTGATTGTGAAAGACTTCTAAATACTATGACAATGGAATAGAGAAACGTCTATGATGAAATTATGTATTCTGTCATGAATGAGAAGCCAGGTTTCTTCTTTGTGTATGGGTATGGAGGTACTGGAAAAACATTCATATAGACGACTCTCTCTTCTGCCCTGCGATCCAAAGGAAAAATTGTTCTAAATGTGGCATCAAGTGGTATTGCATCTTTGCTATAACCAGGAGGAAGAACGGCGCACTCAAGGTTTTCAATTCCATTAATCATCAATGAACAGTCAACATGTAATATCAAACAAGGTTCTATGAAGGCAGAATTACTTAGATTGTCATGTTTAATCATATGGGACGAGGCACCGATGCTTAATAAACATTGTTTTGAAGCTTTGGATCGTACACTTAGAGACATTATGAGATTCACAAATCCCAGTAGTCATGAACAGCCGTTTGGAGGAAAAGTAGTTGTAATGGGTGGAGATTTCAGACAGATTTTGCCAGTTATTCCTAGAGCATCGCGTCAAGATATCGTAATGGCAACAATTAATTCCTCCAAACTGTGGTCCAATTGTAAGGTGCTCAGACTCACCAAAAATATGAGACTTCAATTCAGTACAAGCGACGAAGATCAAAAGCAACTTAAAGAATTTGCTGAGTGGATTATAAAGCTTGGTGATGGTGATCTCGGTTCGAATGATGATGGGGAAAATGATATTCATATTCCAGATGATCTTCTAATTTTGGATTCGATCAATCTATAGTCTAAAATTGTTGATTTTGCATATCCAAATTTATTAGATAACATGACAAATTTTAAGTACTTTGAAGATAGGACAATTCTAGCTCCAACACTAGAAGAAGTCGAAAGAGTAAATGATTTCATATTGTCGTTACTTCCAGGAGATGAAAAGGAGTATTTAAGTTCGGACTCTACTTGCATTGCAGATGAAGACAACGATTGTCAAGTGGAATGGTTTACTTCTGAATTTTTGAATGATATTAAATGCTCAGGAATCCCTAACCACAGGTTGAAATTTAAGAAGGGAGTACCTGTCATGCTTCTTAGAAATATTGATCAAGCTGCTGGACTATGTAATGGGACAAGATTGATTGTCAACGAGCTTGGAAAAAATGTTATAGGAGCTACTATCGTAACAAGTAGAAATATCGGTGATAAAATTTACATTCCTAGAATGAATTTGGTTCCATCAAATTCTGGATTGCTTTTTAAGTTTCAAAGGCGGCAATTTCCATTAGCTCTCTGTTTTACAATGACAATCAATAAAAGCCAAGGCCAATCGCTCTCCCATGTTGGATTGTTTCTACCTAAACCAGTTTTTACCCATGGTCAATTATATGTTGCTGTATCAAGAGTTAGAAGTAGAAAAGGATTGAAATCCTCAAATGTGATGAAAATGGAAGTCCATCAAGATCAACAAAAAATGTTGTCTATAAAGAAGTTTTTCAAAAAATTTAATCTAAAGGTTTGTAGATTTCATTTGTTATGGATATCTGTTTTTTTTAAGTCAATTTATTTTGATATTTTAATAGAAACAATTATATGTTGATTTAATTCTTCTTTGGCAGGTTGTTTTACGCAGATGGAACTTTTCTTTCAGTAATTTGTTTATTATTGGCAACAATATAGAAGAGCAGGTATATATTTAGTTTGTCGCCTTTAAGAGCATTATATTTTCTTTTAGTATTTGTAGAACTTATGCAACAGTAAACATTTTGTATACTTTCATTTTACATATAGTACATGAGGATTGCTATTTTTACATCTCTTCAACTGTTATGCTGTAAATTTAAACTTTTAAGATTTAAAACAACTCAATTATAGCAACCCACAAAGCTGTGCATCGCACGGGCTCATACACTAGTAGTAAAACAAAATAGAAGATTGCAAACATAGAAAACCAGAAAAAAAAATAGAAAACAAAAAAATCAAAAAACAGAAACAAATAACAAAAGCAAAAATTAAAAATAAAAAAAAACAAACATAGAATTCAAAAACAGAAATAGAAAATAGTATACAGAAACAGAAAACATAAAACAAACTAGAAAATAGTACAAGACAAAAACAAAAAAATAGTAGCAAAAAATTAAACAGAAATAGAATAAATAGAAAAACAAAACAACAGCAACAAGCTAAAATAGAAAATATAAATTAAAAATAAACACAGAAAGGGAAAAAAAGACAGAAATAACATGAAGAAACAGAAACAGAAAGTAACAAACACACATACAGAAAATAGTAAACAGCAAAAGATAGCATAAAAGAGCCGTAGAAACAGTAATGCAATAGAAAAATAAAATCATAATAGTAAAATAAAAGCAAACACTGAACTAAAAACAGTAACAAAACTGTAAAAACATACAACAACAAAAAAAGTGAAATAAAAGTGTGGAAAGAAAACTCCCTATGGATAGCAGAAGTAACAAAATCTCAACTGCCACACCATAGCTAGTGTAATGGATCACCACATCTAGAATTAGTGGGTTCAGTCACCTCCGGGTCTGCTTTACCGGTTTTGCTCCATCCTCACGTAATATCCTATACAAGCATGTAAAAGAGCTAAAACTAGGAATATATGCATGTGTGGTGGCTCTTTGATTCTCCCTCAAAATCTGCAGCAACCTCTCCTCCTCATTAGTAAGGAGCTTCTTAGCCATAGTCACTATAAGTTGCTCATCATCTACCAAATGTGTACATCTCAAATGCTTAGGAAAAGGCAAAGGTTGTAGCTTTAACTTTGGTGGCTACACTATGGAGGGAAGCAATCCAGTGGGCTGCACCAGCTCTACAGAATGTATTTGCAAAGAATCTATTGCTACATCTGCATAATCTACATTATTAGCTGCAATAGAACTAGCATCACTCAAAAATGCTGCAATATCAGCACATGCATTACACAACACATTACCATTACAACTAGTACAACAAACAGAATCATCAAAATTAGTAAAACCAACAAATTCAGCACAGACATTATCAACTGGTGTTTGCACATCAATGGTCTCATGTTCTACAAAATCAAATTTCTGCAGGTGATGCTTGCTTAACTGACTTAATGAAGATGTAAGTTGACCAACTTGGGTCTCCAAATTCTATATTGTGGCATAAGTCCTTTGTTGGAATTGGAGATTGTTGGCTACTAGTTGCTTCATTATATTTTCCAATGTAGGCTCAGATTTTGTGCCTAGTGGAGCTTGTTGCTGCTGCATAGGCTGCTAGTATAGATTGCTTGGTCCAACATAAGGTCGGAACTGTTATATACTGGTTTGGTTGGTTATGTTGGGTTGTTGCATTTTCGTATCTCAAGTCGGGATGATCTCCCCAGCCATGGTTATATGTAGTAGAATAAGGATCATATCTTGGCTGTTGGTATTGTGCTTCACTAGGAAATACGCTTGCAGCAAAGAATGTATGGTCTTGCTATATAGAAGCATCATCTTGCAATGTGGGGCATGTATATGTGGGATGAAAAGAGCTACAACATGTGCTGTAAAATCTTGTAGGTTCTTGCACATGTAACTTTTGTTGTCCCACTGCCACCCTCACCGTATAAGCCAGCTCATCAAGTTTATGCTCCATCAAATAAGTGACCAAACACAAACACAAAAACAAGTGTAAAAATCACATGAAATAACTACAAAAAATCTATCGAGTGATTTTTAAAAATTATGGGATTACCACAGGGTGAAAACTACACAAAAATGCTATTGGACAGAACAATAAAACATCTTAAAAAAATTAAAAAAGTGGTCAAAACAATGGAATTTGGGTCTTAGAGGGTGGAGCTTAGAGTGTAATCTAAGTTTTTAAGTTTAATTCGTTTTCTACCACCTTACCAAGTTTCAGCCCAATCTGTCACCAAAGAATAAACGTATCATGGAAGGCTTTGGACTTTTCTTTGTAGAGTCGGGAGCTCTCATAGGCATCTAGGCGGATCTCTTCCAACTCCTGTAACTGCAACTTCCGCTCTATGCTGGCTCCGGCCAAATTCATGTTGCATTGCTTCACCGCCTAGAATGCTTTGTGCTCAATCTCTACTGCAAGTGGCATGCCTTACCATAGACTATCCTATATGGGGACATCCCGATCGGAGTCTTGGAAGCGGTCCGGTAAGCCCAAAGAGCATCCTCAAACCTCATGCTCCAATCCTTCCGATTAGGTTGGACTGTCTTTTCAAGTATGGGCTTGATCTCTCTATTGGAGACCTTGGCTTGACCATTAGTCTGGGGATGGTAAGGTGTAGAAACTTTATGCAACACGCCATATTTCCTCATCAAACCCTCCATGCTCCGGTTACAGAAATGGGTGCCTTGATCGTTGATGATAGCCCTCGGGATTCCAAACCTGCAGAAAATATGTGATCTAACAAAATCCACAACAACTTTGGAATCATCAGTCCGAGTGGCTTTAGCCTCCACCCATTTTGATACATAATCAACAGCTAGCGAAATGTAAACATAACCAAAGGAAACAGGAAAAGGTCCCATGAAATCAATACCCCATATGTCAAAGATCTCACAATACAGTAGAGGTTGCTGGGGCATCTCATTCCTGCGAGAAAGGTTCCCTGTTCTCTGACACTGTTCACAAGACTTACAGAACATATATGCATCATGAAACAAAGTAGGCCAATATAAACCAGAGTCTAAAACTTTCCTAGTTGTACGTTGAGACCCAAAATGTCCACCACATGCAAATGCATGACAAAAGCTAAGAACAGAATAAAACTTATGATTAGGCACACATCGCCTAATAATTTGGTCACTACAAAATCGCCACAGATATGGATCATCCCACACATAATATTTTGATTCACTCTTAAGTTTATAAATTTTACACGGGTGAAATGTGGGGGAAAAACTGTAGCAACCAAGAAATTCACCATATTAGCAAACCAAGGGGTGGTACCTTGCAGCTGTAGAAGCTGCTCATCTGGGAAGGAGCCTTGTACAGGGAAGAGATCTGAAGCCCTCTCAATGCGGCTCAAGTGATCTGCCACTAGGTTTTCTGCTCCACTTTTGTCACGGATCTCTATATGAAACTCATGGAGCAGTAGCATCCACCTTATTAATCGGGGCTTTGCCTCTGGCTTCTTTAAGGAACTTTAGAGCTGCATGATCAGTAAACACAACAACCTTAGAACCAAGCAAATATGATCTAAACTTATCCAAAGCAAAAACAATAGCTAAAAGCTCTTTTTCGGTTGTGGTGTAGTTGGCCTGAGCAGCATCCAGAGTTCTAGATGCATAGTATATCACGTGAGAAGCTCTCCCCACTCTGTGCCAAGACTGCTATTACTGCATAGTTAGAAGCATCACACATCAGCTCAAATGGCAATGTCCAGTCAGGTGGCTGGATGATAGGGGTACTTGTCAAGGCCTGCTTCAAGTGGTTGAAAGTTGCCTTGCACTTGTCATCAAAATGGAACTCTACATCTTTCTGCAGCAAGTGGGAAAGTGGAAAGGTAATTTTGCTGAAGTCTGCAATGAAGCGCCTGTAGAAACCTGCATGACCAAGAAAAGAACGCACTTCCCCGCACGCATGTGGGGTAAGATAAATAAGTAATTACATTGATCTTAGCAGGATTATCCTCAATGCCTTTACTGGATACTACATGGCCTAAAACTATACCCTGTTCTACCATAAAATGGCATTTCTCAAAATTTAGCACAAGGTTAGTCTCAATGCATCTGTGCAGTACTCTAGATAAGCTAGTTAAACATTAATCAAAAGAAGAACCATAGATAGTAAAGTCATCCATAAATACCTCCATGCACTCCTCTAAGAAATCAGAAAATATGCTCACCATGCATCGCTGGAAGGTACCAGGGGCATTGCAAAGGCCGAAGGGCATCCATCTGTAGGCAAAGGTGCCGAAGGGACAAGTAAATATGGTCTTCTCTTGATCCTCTGGTACAATGTGGATTTGGAAGTATCCAGTGTAGCCATCCAAAAAGCAGTAATGGGACTTACCAGCCAACCATTCTAGCATTTGATCAATGAATGGAAGGGGGTAATGATCCTTTCTAGTGGCTTGGTTGAGGCGTTTGTAGTCAATGTAGACTCTCCAGCTATTCTGCACTCGAGTCGGAATGAGCTATTCTTTTGGTTGGCCACAATAGTCACCCTAGATTTCTTTGGAACCACTTGCACTGGGCTTACCCACTTGCTGTTAGAGATGGGATAGATAATGCTAACCTGCAATAGCTTAGTCACCTCTTTCTTCACTACGTCCAAAATGAGAGGATTCAGTCTCCTCTGGGGCTGTCTCACTGATTTAGTTTCATCCTCAAGTAATATCCTGTGCATGCACGTGGAGGGGCTAATACCGGGAATGTCTGTAAGTGTCCAACCAATTGCCCTTTTATGTTGCTTCAAGACCTCCAATAATCTGGTTTCTTGCTCAGGTTAGAGGTGTTTAGCCACTATAATCGGGAGCTTCTCATTCTCCTCCAGGAATGCATACTTCAAATGCTCGGGCAGGGGCTTAAGTTCAATGGAGGGTGGTTGCACTATAGAGGGAAGCATGTTGCTGGTGGAATTAACTTCTGTAGGTGCTATAATTTCTGCATCTACAGAATCTGGTTCTGCATAATCTGCATGATCTGCGCAATTCACATCAATTGCTGAAACAGAATGTTCAGCACTCAAAACTGCAGCAATCTCAGCACATGCATTACACAAAACAACACCATTACAACCAGTGCATACAGAATCATAAAAACCATCAAAGTCAGCAGCATACAACTCATCATATGCAATATCAATCAAATCAGTATGGACATCAATATGAAAAACAGAATGCTCCTCCATGGGATGCTTCATAGCATCAAAGATGTTAAACTGCACAATGGAGTCACCAAACTCCATGGAAAGAGTTCCTGTATGCACGTTAATCTTTGTCCGAGCTATCTTAAGGAAAGGTCTCCCCAAAATGAGTGGAGCCCTAGTGGTTGGTGATTCCCCCTCCATTTCCAAAATGTAGAAGTCTACAGGGAATATCAATTCACCCACTCGCACCAGCACATCCTCAATTAGTCCGGCTGGATAGGCATTGCTCCTATTTGCCAACTGAATCACTACACCTATGACATGCAAAGGTCCATGTCCAAGAGAGTTAAATACAGACATAGACATAACATTAATTGAAGCACCTAAGTCTAGCATGGCATTTTGAGATGTTCCGGCTCATGCTAATTCTCTCATTGTCTTTCAGCCGCCTCTTGTGTGTGCAGAGTTCCTTCAGAAACTTGGCTTACTTAGGAATTTGCTTAATTGCATCCAACAATGGGATGTTCACCTCCACCTTCCGAAAGGTCTCTAGAAGCTCTTTACCTTTCTCAGCATCATCTCCTTTTTTAGATTGGACTGCTCTATGTGGGAAATGAAGTGGCATTGCACAATTGTTCTTCTGCTGCACAAGTGGTACAGAATTTGAAGAATTTGATTTTATTACTGCAGAATGTGGTTTATGTGCAGAATCTATTTTCTGATTATCTGTAGAATTGGGCACATCTACTGCAGAGTCTGTTGTTGCTGCTGAATCTGTAAAATCTGCAGAATTCGAATTCTGCTGCTGCTCAGCTTGTAAGGATTTCCCAGACCTCAAAATAATAGTTCCCTTTTGGATTGGGAATTGTTTGTGCAAGAAGTTGACTACTGCCTTGAGCTTGTAACTGATTCATAGAGGAAGCTAATTGACCAATTTGTGTCTCCAAATTTTGAATTGTGGCATCAGTTCTTTGTTGGAATTGGAGATTGTTGGTATCAAGTTGCTTCATCATATCCTCTAATGAAGGCTCAGACTTTGGTGTTGCATTTGCTTGTTGCTGCTCCTGCATAATTGGCTGTTGCTGCATATTTGATTGAAATGGCCTACTAGTTCCAGCATAGGATTGAAATTGTTGTTGCCTCATTGGTTGCTGTTGGAAAAGCTGCCTATACTGATTTGGCTATTGGGCAGTGGCATTGCCATATCTCAGATTTGGATGATCCCTCCAACCAGGGTTATAGGTGTTAGAGAATGGGTCATATCTCTGCTACCGCTGTTGAAATTGAGGTTTACCAGGAAAATTCCTGCTGCATCAATAGATTGGTCTGGAAAGGCAAAATCATCATTTTGCAGTGTGGGGCACGATTCTGTGGGATGGGATGAGCTAGAGCATATACTACAAACTCTTGCAGGGGTCTGCATAAGTGGTTGGTGTTATCCCATTGCCATCTGTTTGACCAAAGAAGTGATCTTATCCAATCTATATTCCATCCTTTGTTGATCAGGATGTGAAGAGGTATTAACTTCATTGACTACTCTAGTTGCAGCACCCATTCGAGTACCAAATTGCTGAGAATTTGCTGCCATGTTTGCAATTAAGTCTCTGGCAGCAGTTGGAGTTTTATCTACCAATGCTCCACCACTTGCAGCATCAATCATACTCCTTTCCATTGGCATCAACCCTTCATAGAAGTATTGGATTAGCAGTTGATCACTAATTTGATGGTGTGGGCAGCTCGAGCACAATTTCTTGAATCTCTCCCAATACTCATGGAGAGTCTTACCACTGAGTTGCCTTATGCCACAAATATCTTTCCTTATTGCAGCAGTTCTTGATGCAGGAAAGAACTTCTCCAGAAACAGTCTTTTCATATCATTCCAAGAAGTGATGGTAGCAAGTTGTAAGTAATACAACCAATCCTTAGCAGCACCATCCAAGGAGAAAGGAAAGGCCCTCAGCTTGATGTGATCTTCAGCTATTCCATGAGGTTTCATGGTGGAGCAGACAACATGGAACTCCTTCAAATGCTTATGTGGATCTTCACCTGCAAGACCATGAAACTTGGGCAAAGCAAGTGTATCAATCCAGATTTCAACTCAAAATCAACATTAAGTTCAGGATATTGAATGCATAAAGGTTGATAATTCACATCAGGTGCAGCTAATTCCTTAAGGGTCCTATTATTATTGTTAGCCAAAGTAAAATCAACAGACTCGAGATCGACATCAAGTACTAACAAAAACAGACTCAACAGATTAACGAGTCAACAAGATCGTGTGCAATGCCAAGTTCAAGTCCAATTCCGTAGTGATTCTATTAATGTTACTACCGAGTCTTATGAATTCTGAAAAGTGTATGAAAGATTCTATCAATTTCAGGATCAAATGAATGCAAGGTACTAGGATCAGACCTAGTCATACAGCATGCAGCTCATAGGAAGGTATAGAAAAGCAATAACAACTAAAACCCTAAAAATTCCTAAAACAAATACTCAAAAAAAATCTACAAAAAATAAAAATAGTATCAAATGAATTTTAAAAATTATAGGACTACCACAAAGAAATCTACACAAAAATGTTATCCAACAGAATAGTAAACAATCTTACAAAATTGAAAAAGTGGTGTAAACGATGGAATTTGGCTAAAATAGTGGTGATCTCTCTATAAATAGTGAGCCTTTATCAAAATAACGTTTTCTAGTAGTCTACCAAAATTCAGATCGATCAAAGATACTTTACCGAACCAAAATCTTGATAAGATGCCCTTTACCCAATTTCAGCCGAATTCCACTTGAAAAATCTTCAAAAACAAAACAAATACAATTGTTAGAGTTAGATGGGGTCTTAAAATAATCAAATAGTTGCCTTGGATCCTCGGCAATGGCGCCAAATTTGTCAAGAGGTTGTCAAGACCCGTCAAATAATAAAAATTGTACCGATTCACAAACTAATTTGTAGTATAAAGGATGAACCGAATCGTCTCTCAAGGATCCAAAAACCAAAGATTCAATTATATCAAGATGATTAAAAGCGGGTGGTTTTGATGATTTATAAAGAAAATACACTAGTTGAATTAAAGAAATGCAATTAACAAATTAACCAATCCAAGGAAATTTACCGATATTGAGTTTAATCCATCATTGATCACAAGGAATCTACTTAATTGCAAACCATGTTCTTGGCCTTAGATCACATCAAGAAGCCTCAACATGATCCAAGAATCTTCTACTAGATAAGCATCTAGGATTTAATTAACCAAGGTTAGATAAAGTAAGCACCATCCAAACATAGATTAATTTAAGATCCAGAATTTAACCAAGCTAAACAATTTATTAAAAAGCTTTAATAAATTATTTATTCTTTGTGATCCTCTTTGAATACATGACAATAAAGCTATTATCACATTAACATCTAAATCAAATTAAGCAATTCAATCTAGATAGAAATCAAAAGAGGAGGAAGAGAAACTTGAATAACAATTAAGCAATATGAACAAGCAAAACAAGATCTCCAAATTAAACATCAAGACGGTTAATCCCTTGGATTGATTATAAGAGCCTAGCCTTCCATGGATGGGAAGGAAGAACTCATAAAATAAAGAACAAAAACGAAATTGTAAAGAGAATGGAGAAGAAGAGAAAGAAACACTCACAAAATACTTCAAACTTACTTCCAAATTGAATGATGTATAATACAAAGAGATTGACTCTATTTATACTGATCATAGAAACCAATTTGTAATTGAAAATAATGTGAATACAAGCTGTAAAAACATGGAAATTGTCAAATATGGTAGCTTGATGCATGGTTGGTGGGTTGGTGCATGGTTGGTGGCTTCTAGTTAGTAACTCTTCTCCGACTTCCAGCTTGACTGTCATGCCCTAAACAATGTATTTTGGCTTGGAGGTCTTTATGACAATTGTCTTAGCTTTCCAATGGCACCAATTTCAGTTCAAAAGGACTTTTACAATTCCAGATATTCAAATAATACTGTACCTACCTCAAGTCACATTGGCAAAATGTGTTTCCAAATTCAACTAACTTACAGCTTCATAATCATGTTGAAAATAGCATCTATTGACTAAATGGTCTTCAGCAAAGTTGGAGCTTTGTGTGTTATCTTTCCCATGGCACCGGTTTTAGCTCAAAAAGAGGCCTATAACCCGAGATATGGTCCAATATTTGCACAATGCTCAGATTCCAGCAATAGCAAGCTCACTCTGACTTTCAAACCTATTTTTGGACCATTAGAAGTCCGATCCATCTCTTGTGTTCTCATGAAAGTTGTAAATATTTGTCTTACCTTTCTACAGAAACCATGATCACCTCAAATGGATCGCTGAAGCTCAAGTTATGGCCTAATCAGTGAAGAAAGGTCAAAATGCATCAAAATCCAAGAATTATTCACAATTTGCATTAAAGCCTAATGAGGCCCAACAACATTAAACTCAGCTAAAATACTAATATTGGGCGTAAGAAACATCTAATAAAGCCCAGTACAAAGCTAACATAAGTGTCTTAAAATGAATGATCAGATAGTATCAATGTTTATTTTCTCTTCATCACTGAGACCAGAAGTTGAGGCATGTTGTTCACACGTCCATATGTGCTGAGTGATCAATCAATTTGAGACACTTATGTTAACTTTGTACTAGGCATTATTAGATGTTTATTGTGCCCAATATTTTCATTTTAGCTGAGTTTAATGTTGTTGGGCCTTATTGGGCTTTAATGCAAATTGTGAATAATTCTGGGATTTTGATGCCTTTTGACCTTTCCTCCTTGGTTAGGCCATAACTTGGGACTCGTTGATCCATTTTAGGTGATCTTGGTGTCTATGGAAAGCTAAGACAAGGATCTACAAGTTTCATGAAGAACACAAGAGCTGGATCAGACTTATAAGGGTCCAAAACTTCCCTACAAAGTCAGAGTGGGCTTACTGTTACTAGGAATCTGAGCAGTGTGCACATATTGGACCATATCTTGGGTTCTAGGCCTCCTTCTGAGCTAAAACCAGTGCCATTGGAAAGCTAACACACATATCTCTAACTTCATTGCAGACCATTTAGTCAATAGATGTAGTTTTAGGCAAGCTTATGAAGCTACAAGTTGGTTTGAATTTGGTAACACGTTCTGCCAACGTGATTTGAGGTAGGTGCAGTGTTTTTGGAATATCTGGAGTTGTAAAAATCCTTTTGGCATGAAATTAACGCCAAAATTTCAAGGAGACAATTGTCTATAACTGTCATGAGGACCTCCAAGCCAAAATACATCGTTTAGGGCATGAAAGTCAAGCTGGAAGTCAGAGGAGAGTTGCTGACTATAAGCCACCAACCATGCACCAACTCACCAACCATGCATCAAGCTACCATATTTGACAATTTCCATGTTTTTACAGCTTTTATTCACATTATTTTCAATGACAAATTGGTTTCTATGATCAGTATAAATAGAGTCAATCTCTTTGTATTATACATCATTCAATTTGGAAGTAAGTTTGAAGTATTTTGTGAGTGTTTCTTTCTCTTCTTCTCCATTCTCTTTACAATTTCGTTTTTGTTCTTTATTTTATGAGTTCTTCCTTCCCATCCATGGAAGGCTAGGCTCTTATAATCAATCCAAGGGATTAACCGTCTTGATGTTTAATTTGGAGATCTTGTTTTGCTTGTTCATATTGCTTAATTGTTATTCAAGTTTCTCTTCCTCCTCTTTTGATTTCTATCTAGATTGAATTGCTTAATTTGATTTAGATGTTAATGTGATAATAGCTTTATTGTCATGTATTCAAAGAGGATCACAAAGAATAAATAATTTATTAAAGCTTTTTAATAAATTGTTTAGCTTGGTTAAATTCTGGATCTTAAATTAATCTATGTTTGGATGGTGCTTACTTTATCTAACCTTGGTTAATTAAATTCTAGATGCTTATCTAGTAGAGGATTCTTGGATTATGTTGAGGCTTCTTGATGTGATCTAAGGCCAAGAACATGGTTAGCAATTAAGTGAATTCCTTGTGATCAATGATGGATTAAACTCAAGATCGGTAAATTTGACTCAAAAGTAGATAGAGGTATATTATTAGGATTTTCTGAAACTTCTAAGGCTTACAGAGTTTATAACTCTCTTACCTTAATTGTGGAAGAGTCCTTTCATGTCAAATTTAATGATAGAAAGCCTGATAAAGATTTATCAGAGCTAGCCTCTGTCCATCAAGCATCTTGGGGAATTTGCCAAAGTGTCCAACATCAAACTTGTAGCCTTGTGTCTTAGTTTTCCATAGCAACCGGAATCACCTTAAAATGACTTTTGTAGCTCAAGTTATGCTCAAATTACTCCTCAGGGGTCCAGCTGACTTTGAGATCTCAGTATCTCTTCAGGGTAGTTCCTTTTTGGCTCCTCCAAGATTCAATATTGCACCATTCCTGCAATTGAACATAAACACACCGCAGTTATCCGAACTAAAACAAAATCGGAAGATTAAATGAATAAATGTACTAAAAAGATAATGAAATGTATGCAAACTAAACTCAAAATGTCATGAAGAATCACACACATAAGCTTTTTGATGTGATCTAAGGCTAAGAACATGGTTAGCAATTAAGTGAATTCCTTGTGATCAATGATGGATTAAACTCAAGATCGGTAAATTTCTTTAGATTGGTTACTTCTTTTCATTTGTTTACAACTTTAAGTCTTACACTTTTGTCAATCTAGTTAATCAACAACAAAACCCCCCTTTCCTAATTATCTTGATCTAATTGAATCATTGTTTTTGGATCCTTGAGAGATGATTTGGTTCATCCTCTATACTACAAATCAGTTTGAGAACCGATAAATTTTATTTATTTGACAGGTCTCGACAATCTCTTATCACTGAGCCTAGAAAGTCTTTGCTTTGTCTTCCTTGGCCTCTCCATCATTTGAGACACGCCATAAGAACTCAAGGTCTGCCTTTGGTGGCTCTTCGTTCCCAAGGTCAGGGTGAAATCGAAGGGTGTGGGCAATAGATTTTGGCTCCTGTACTTTTTGATATCTTTATTTTTGTTGAAGTCCACCATTGGCAACCTTGGACATACTCTGTCAGGCTGAATCTTGATGGAGGTGGCATAAGTGATGATCAGAGATGGAGGGACAAAGCGCAGATTCTTGAGCGGTATACATCCCTTAATGACACTTGCAAAAATTGTGTCATAAGGATTTGCAAAGGGACCCATCTCTTCTAAGGTCACTGGCTTGAACTGAAGCTGTTGGGGGTAGATGTGAACCTTGGCAGTAGAGCCATCATAGCATCTTGACCTTTTTGCAGTGAGAGAAAGAGAGGATTCCTTTGTTTCCCAACGGGGAATGATATAGGGCGTCACTCCCACAATGAAGGTTCCATGGGTTGATGAGGTGAAGAGTTGGATAGCATTTGGTCTTGGTGAAGGTGAGGGAGTATGGAAAGGTACAATATGTGTTTGTGGAGAGGTTGGTTCTGTGTTCGCTCCTTTCGAAGTTCTTGAATAGCAAGGAGGGGAGGTTGATCTGTTGACAAAGAATCAGATGGCATTGGCAGAAGGCATGAACAATTGAAACATAGTCTTTCGACCCTGCCTTGTGAAGTATGGCTTTGTTCAGCAACTGATGTAGTACCCTTGCTTTGTCATGCATCTTTGATGCAGTTATTTTCTCAGTAGAGGGTTCCTTCAGCAAGGTGTCAAGCACAGCATCCATACCCCCAAATGCATTCTCCCAACCAGTGATGATTGTGGCTCCTTCTAGCCAACATTGTGTCGCATCAGAGATGGTCATTTCTGAGACCACAACTTGTTTTCCTAACACTTCTCCTCTAACCTCAGTTTTAGAGACAGAGGCATTTTTCCAGAACGTCTTCACCAGTTCCAGATGAACCTCCATGGGTTCCTTGAAGTAGCTTTCCCACCCAGCACCTTGAAGATTCTCCTTGATATCAATCCCACACTCTGCTAGAACAGAGGTTTGGAACAAGTACTCCACTGATACTTCAGCTTCATCCACATTCAGCACCTTTCCTCCGGCCATTTCTCAGAATTTTTTGCGAAAAAGGGTTTAGGGTTTTGAGAAAGAAGGAGATTTGTTCGCAAAGAGTTTTCAGAGAAGAGTATTTGAAAAATTTGAAAGCGTAAAAATATGATATTGTAAAGAATAATGATATTTATAGAGGTTTGTAAAAATAGAGTATTGTGTGGAAATTTCAAACGTTTTACAAAATTTAAATGAAATGTGAAAATTCAACAGTCATCACAATAAGTGCTCATTAAAAGTAATCATGTACATCCATGATAAAAAGTAACTTCTGTGACTTTTCAAAAACTAACTCAGCGTGGGAATAATGATTTAAGTTTTTTTTTTTGAAAAATATTCCCTAATAAATATGAATATTAATAGTCAATCAATTGGACTCAACAACTCTTGGGCCTTGAAGACATACACAACATATCAAGTACATTGGATGCAAATATATAATGGAAGCACAATAATCAATCTTTCACAAAATGCATACACAGATGTTTTCTAATAAGAGTAAATCTATCGTCAGCAAGTGGTTTGGTGAAAATATCTCCCCATTGATAATCTGTGTCAACATATTGAATATCAAACACACATTTTTGAATATAATCTCTAATAAAATGATGTTTGATCTCTATATGCTTTGCTTTAGAATGCAATATTGGATTTTTAGACAAATTTATTGCAGCAGTATTATCACAGAGTACAGGAATCTTACTTTCAAAGATGTTATAATCTTCTAGTTGATGCTTGATCCAAAGCAATTGAGAGCAGCAACTTGATGCTGATATATACTCAACTTCAGCAGTTGATAGTACAATGGTACTTTGTCTTTTGCTGGACCATGAGACTAAGTTTGCTCCAATGAAGTGGCATCCTGATCAATCAATTTGAGACACTTATATTAGCTTTGTATTAGGCTTCATTAGATGTTTATTGTGCCCAATATTAGTATTTTAGATGAGTTTAATGTTGTTGGGCTTCATTGGGTTTTAATGCAAATATTGAATAATTTTCGGATTTTGATGCATTTTGACCTTTCTTCCTTGGTTAGGCCATAACTTGGGACTCGGTGATCCAATTGAGGTGATCTTGGTGTCTGTGGAAAGCTAAGACAATGCTCTACAAGTTTCATGAAGAACTCAAGAGCTGGATCGGAATGCTAAGGGTCCAAAATATCCCTGCAATGCAGAGTGGGTTTGCTGTCACGGAACCATCTGGGCAGTATGCACATATTGGACTACATAGTGGGTTATAGACCTCCTCTTGGGCTGAAACTTGGTCACTTGAAAGATAAGACCCATATCTCCAACTTCAATGAAGACCATTTTGTCAATAGATGTCGTTTTAGGCATGCTTCTGAAGCTACAAGTTGGTCTGAATTTGGAAACACGTTCTTCCAACCTAACTTGAGGTAGGTGAAGTGTTTTTGGAATTTCTGGAGTTCTAAAAGTCCAAATGACATGATTCAAATTGGAGATTTTCAAGGAGACAACTGGCTACAACTTTGATGAAGACATCCAAGCCAAAATACACCGTCTAGGTGATGAATTTGAAGCCAGAAGTCAAATAAGAGTTGTTGACTAAAAGCCACCAACCATACACCAACCCACCTACCATGCACCAACCCACCTACCATGCATCAAGCTTCCATTTTTGACAATTTTCATATTCTTATAGCTTGTATTCAGATTATGTACATGTACAAATTGGCTTCTAGGATTAGTATAAATAGACCCAACCTCTTTGTATTAGAAGGAAAAAAAAAATTTCAAGTAAGTTAGAATTCAATTTTGTAGTAAGTTTGAGTATTTGTTAGCTTTCTTTCTCTTCTTCTCCCTTCTCTTTAGAATTTCATTTTTGTTCTTTATTTCTGAGTTCTTCCTTCCCATCCATGGAAGGCTAGGCTCTCATAATCAATCCAAGGGATTAGCCATCTTGATGTTTAATTTGGAGATCTTGTTTCGCTTGTTCATATTGCTTAATTGTTATTCAAGTTTCTCTTCTTCCTCTTTTGATTTCTATCTAGATTGAATTGCTTAATTTGATTTAGATGTTAATGTGATAATAGCTTTATTGTCATGTATTCAAAGAGGATCACAAAGAATAAACAATATATTAAAGCTTTTTGATGGATTGTTTAGCTTGGTTGAATTCTTGATCTTAAATTAATCTATGTATGGATGATGCTTACTTTATCTAACCTTGGTTAATTAAATTCTAGATGCTTATCTAGTAGAGGATTCTTGGATTATGTTGAGGCTTCTTGATGTGATCTAAGGCCAAGAACATGGTTAGCGATTAAGTGAATTCCTTGTGATCAATGATGGATTAAACTTAAGATCGGTAAATTTCCTTGGATTGGTTGTTTCTTTAGATTTGTTTTCAACTTTAAGTCTTGTTCTTTTATCAATATTGTTAATCAACAACAAAACCCCCCTTTTAATTATCCTGATCTGATTAAATCTTTGTTCTTTTTGGATCCTTGAGAGACGATTCGGTTCATGCTCTATACTACAAATTAATTTGCGAACCGGTAATTTTTATTATTTGACGGGGTCTCGACAACCTCTTGTCAAATTTGGCGCCGTTGCCGGGGATCCAAAGGCAACTATTTGATCATTTCATCTAACTCTAACAATTGTGTTTGTTTTGTTTTTGAAGCATTTTTAAGTGGAATTCGGCTGAAATTGGGTAAAGGGCATTCTGTCAAGATTTTGGTTCGGTAACGTATCTCTGATTAATCTGAATTTTGGTAGACTAATGAAAATCGTGATTTTGAGAAAGGCTCACTACTTGTAGTGAGGTCACCCTTATTTTTGCCAAATTCCATCGTTTAGACCACTTTTTCAATTTTTTAAGATTTTTTATTATTCTGTTAGATAGAATTTTTGTGTAGATTTCATTCTGTGGTAGTCCCATAATTTTTTAAAATCTGTAGATATGTTTTCTGTAATTATTTTGTGTGTATATTTAGACTTGTTTTTGTGATTTTGTGTTTGATCTCTAATTTGATGGAGCATAAACTTGATGAGCTGGCTTATCTGGTGGGGCAGTTGGCAGTGGAACAACATCACTTACCTGTACAAGAACCTGCAAGATTTTGTAGTATATGCTGTAGTTCTTATCATCCCACATATGCTTGCACCACACTACAATATGATGGTTCTGTATTTCATAACCATTCTGTTGATGCAACAGGTGTATTTCTTGGTGAACCACAATACCCACAGCTTGGATATGATCCTTATTCTACCACATATAACCATGATTGGGGAGATCATCCTTGGTTCGAACCTTATGTTGAACCAATCAGTCTATACCAGCAGCAAGCCCCAATAAGCATGGAATCTGAGCCTACACTAGAGGATTTGGTGAAACAATTTGCTCAGAACAACATCCAATTCCAGCAGAGAACAGAAGCTATAGTACAAAACGTGAAGACCCAAGTTGGTCAACTTACATCTTCATTGAGTCAGTTGAGCAAGCAACAGATGCAGAATTGATTACGTAGAACATGAGACCATTGATGTGCAAAAACCAATTGATGATTTGTGTGCTGAATTTGCTAGTTTCACTGATTTTGATGATTCTGTTTGTTGTGATGGTGATATATTGTGTAATGCATGTGCTGAGATTGCTGCCTTTTTGAGATATGATGAATCTTTTTCAACAGATTATGCAGCAACTCAATCTGCAAAAGTAGTGAAGCCACCAAAATTGGAGTCCATTGTGGTTAAAAACCTCTTTACTGATGAGGAGGAGAGGTTGCTACCCATTTTGAGGGAGAATCTGAGAGCATGCACACTTGCAGACATTCCAAGCATTAGCCCTTCCATTTGCATGCATAAGATTTTACTTGAAGATGGAGCTAAACCAGTAAAGCAACCCCCGAGGAGACTAAACTCTCTGATTCTGGATGTGGTGATCCATTACACTGGCTATGGTGTGGCTGCTGGAACGTTAATTCTTCTGCTATCCATAGGGAGTTTTCTTTCCACACTTTTATTTCATTTTTCGAGTTGTTTTCTTTTTGTTTTTACTGTTTTGCTATTGTTTTTAATTTTGTTTCTGTTTTTATTTGACTGTTACAATTTACTCTTTTCTGTTATTGTTGTTTTTGCTGTTTGTGTTGTATGTTTATGTTTCTATTTCTGTTTTGCTGTACTGCTGATGTTTGTCTTTTATTACTTTTTTTTTTCTGTTTCTATTTTTATTTTTTTGTTCTGTTTGCTGTTTTTATTTTCTGTTTTCTATATAAATCTTTGTTGAAAAAAAAAAAAAAAGCCACGTTTAATGTCAATGGTCAGAAACTGAGTCATTATTGGGGAGGACCCATCAATCGTGAAAAATCTTCAATCACGCTGGCTGAAGATGTTAAAAGTAGCGCTTTTTGGGCAGCATCCCATGTTTTCTAACTCTGTCCTCTTTCTAACTTTGACTTATTTGTTATCACAGGAATCGAGACAAAAAAAAATGGTGCCAAGTGAGAAAATCTATCAAAGTTTGATTTTTCTGTCTTTATTTTTGTTTGTGTTTCTTTGATAGATGATTTTTCACCGGTTAAATGGCGGATAACGGTACTCCGTGAAAATCTTTTTCGATCCCTTCAGTTACCCACAAACACTGAAATCTGTACATAATTTTACTCAATTTTTTTTTCTCTCTTTCTTCTTTCTTTCGAAATGGATAATCAGCTTTTTAATCTCCGCAAGCAATTCCCCTCTCTCCCTCAAAATGCTTTAACTAACATTTATTGTGCAAGGTTTGAGAGATTAAGGATGCTTATGCACAAAGGCATCCCTGCGGATATACGCTGGTTAATCGAAGCAAAGGTCCGACTCAGAGGTGAATTTTCTGGCGCTCATGTTTCATATATGTCAGGGCTAGGCAAAAGTTCATATGCAAAGAAGAGAAGAGCAAAAAGGTTACGGGTCTGCTATAAATGTGCAAGATGGACCTGTAACACAAAATGCAAATCAATTGGAATGACGTCTATAAACCGAGATGATAAAATTAACTTCATAAAGGATGGCATGAGTAAGGAGTCTTTAGATAACATTCTATTGACTCTTGAGACGCATCCTAGTGGAGATGTGCAGAGAATACTTCTCGATTTATGGCCAATATTCCAAGATGAACATGAGCGATATAGTCTCGGGACTCTGACTCAAAAAGACCCTGTTTGCAAATTTTTAAGAAAATTGGATGGGAAGCCGACCATCGGCCCATAGAGAGCATTCAAGCCGTTACTGGACGTAAAACCAGAGGAAAATGTGAGCCATAATCACACCTCCTGTAAGTATTTTTTTTAATTTTTCTTTTTCTTTTTTTATTCTTGTTTATTAAAAAAAATCAAAAAAAAAATTTCAAAAAAAATAAAAAAATAAAAAAAAAATCAAATCAAAAGTAGCCGTATTCTTTTGAAATATGCGTTGCATATTTTCAAACATCTTCTGACACATATAGATTAGTCTTTTATCATTGTCATATAGCTATTATCATTTTTGTGCTTATTTTCAAACTTACCTGACACACGGATCTACCCCTCCTTTATAGGTGTAATTATTACCTTTGAGTTTTGATGCCTTTAAATATTGCACTTTGCTCTCTTCAGATCATTGATAAGGTGAGAGTACCAAAAAAAAAAAAAACAAAGAGAAAAAAAATGGAAGTCACTTCAGTTCGTCGGATCAAGAGTGTTTGTGTCTTTTGTGGATCTAATCCTGGGAAAGATAAAGAGTTTGTAAATATTGCACACCATCTTGGTCGAGTGCTAGCGGAGAGAGAAATCCATTTAGTTTATGGAGGAGGTAGTCTTGGGTTAATGGGTTGTGTAGCGACTGCTGCACATTTAGGAGGTGGCAAAGTCCTTGGTGTCATTCCCAGTCCTTTATCTTCCAGCAAGCCCATTGGAAAAACATTAGGGGATGAAGTAATGGTATTTTGCATGCACCAACGCATGAACATTATGATAGCAAATGCTGATGCCTTTATTGCCCTACCTGGTGGTTTTGGAACTTTGGAAGAGCTCTTTCAAATTATATCCTGGTCACAGCAGAACTTTCACCAAAAACCTATAGGTATATTAAATGTTAATGGTTTTTATGACAGTTTGTTTTGTTTTCTTGATCATGCTGTAGAAAAAGGGTTCATATCACAAGCGACACGTCAAAGTCTTGTAACTGCTGCAACTCCTGAACAATTGCTCGATCAACTAAATGAATTTGTACCACAACGTGATCTAGTAATGGCTCCACGGAATTGGGAACAAGGCAGCAGCAGCAAAAAGCCAAAACTTGATTTGAATTTGTCCTTGTGAATTTTTGTTTTCTCTTACGGTTTTAGTTTTTTGTAATTTTTCTTATTTCAGGCTCGATTTGCAGTTTTCTGGTAAGACCTTCTACACTCTACCTATCTTTATTTTGACATTGAGGACAATGTCTTAAATTAGTTGGGGGGAGGGATAGTTGACATTACCATGTACATAGTTTAAAAAAAAAAAAAAACTAACAAGCTAATCTTTATTGTTACTAACTTATTAGATGTATGATGGCAGAGTAAGGAGTAGTTTTGCTCTTGAGACGCATCTTAACTTGCATTTCATAGTATGTTTTAAATTATTTTGTTCTTGCATATAAAAAAAATAAAAAAATAAAAAAATAAAAAAAATTTCATTTTGATCTTTTCAATTAATTTTGATACAAGCATGTGTTGAATCTGAGCTTAATTGATGATAAAAGTATGCAAAACAGTTTATAGTTGAATCATTTTCATGATATACATGTGTATATGATTGTGGATATTAGGAAGAAGGCATGGTTGAATTGAGTGAATGTTTCATACCTTTGTGAGTTTTGGGCTTTTCCAAGTTTGATACTTACACTTGGTTTATTTTCTTTCATGAGTGATGTCAATTATGAATTTATTTTCTAGAACTTGCATTGAATCGATTTGAGATTACATTGGTCTGTATGTTGCATGAAAATGACAGAGGCATTTTTTTTGACTTAGCTGCTTTGACCAAATAAACCTACCTTGCATTTATCCAAATATTAACTCCCTCTGAGCCTATTTTCCTATTCTTTGTTCTTAGCTCATTACAACCTTTGAGTGAAAAACCATGTTTTACCTTACCTTAGGGAATGGGAGAGCATTGATTTTCTTATTGGAGGAGTTCTTTTGCTTGCAATGATTTAAGTGTGGGGGAATTGGTGTGCTGATACGAAATGCTTGGTACAAAAAAAAAACAAAAACAAAAAAACAAAAAAAAAAAAAAAAAGAGAAAAAAGAAAGAAAAATAAAAGAATAGAAAAAGGAAGGAATGTGTGAAGAGAATGAGCATTTTATGGTTTTGGGTAAAAAATTTATTCTTTCTACTTGAGTTACTCCTCAATGCTCTTTTATTCTCTTTCGTTTTAACCTGCTATTATCCATATTGTTTCCTTCCTTCACCTTATAAGTTCTATTACAACCTTTTTGAAAGACCTCTTGATTTTTGCAATTTATTTGATCTAAGTAGTGGAGAATTGATGTATATGCAAGCCTATGGTAAAATACTTTCATAGTTTGACTGAGTTGAGCGTAAACTGTTAACCTAAACACCTTGTGTGATTTGAGTGTCACTAGTGAGGAATTTTACTCAATTTGAACATGCCTATTTCTAATTAAAGCATGATTATGCTATACTTTATTCTCAAATGGTTTGATTTAACTATTCTTTGTTAAGCATACTTGACTTATTAATTATGGTTTATATTTGATACAATGCTTGTATATAAAAATTAGTTGAATTGATTAAATAAAGTGCTACATGTTTGTAGGTATCATCCTGGTAAACCCTCACGAGACTATAACTCGTCCACTAGGGACACCTAGGGGTTTAAAGGCTTGTGGCACATGCTAAGTGCCATCGTGTTTTCCTACGAAAATGGATTAGATTAGGTATAATCAGTTTTTTATGTTTTTAGTTTAATAATATGATGTTTCTTGTTTTTCTTTAGTTTTGTTCTTATGTGTTTTGCCCAGGAGTACAAAAGCTTAAGTGTGGGGGAATTTGATCAATCAATTTGAGACACTTATATTAGCTTTGTATTAGGCTTCATTAGATGTTTATTGTGCCCAATATTAGTATTTTAGATGAGTTTAATGTTGTTGGGCTTCATTGGGTTTTAATGCAAATATTGAATAATTTTCGGATTTTGATGCATTTTGACCTTTCTTCCGTGGTTAGGCCATAACTTGGGACTCGGTGATCCAATTGAGGTGATCTTGGTGTCTGTGGAAAGCTAAGACAATGCTCTACAAGTTTCATGAAGAACTCAAGAGCTGGATCGGAATGCTAAGGGTCCAAAATATCCCTGCAATGCAGAGTGGGTTTGCTGTCACGGAACCATCTGGGCAGTATGCACATATTGGACTACATAGTGGGTTATAGACCTCCTCTTGGGCTGAAACTTGGTCACTTGAAAGATAAGACCCATATCTCCAACTTCAATGAAGACCATTTTGTCAATAGATGTCGTTTTAGGCATGCTTCTGAAGCTACAAGTTGGTCTGAATTTGGAAACACGTTCTTCCAACCTAACTTGAGGTAGGTGAAGTGTTTTTGGAATTTCTGGAGTTCTAAAAGTCCAAATGACATGATTCAAATTGGAGATTTTCAAGGAGACAACTGGCTACAACTTTGATGAAGACATCCAAGCCAAAATACACCGTCTAGGTGATGAATTTGAAGCCAGAAGTCAAATAAGAGTTGTTGACTAAAAGCCACCAACCATACACCAACCCACCTACCATGCACCAACCCACCTACCATGCATCAAGCTTCCATTTTTGACAATTTTCATATTCTTATAGCTTGTATTCAGATTATGTACATGTACAAATTGGCTTCTAGGATTAGTATAAATAGACCCAACCTCTTTGTATTAGAAGGAAAAAAAAAATTTCAAGTAAGTTAGAATTCAATTTTGTAGTAAGTTTGAGTATTTGTTAGCTTTCTTTCTCTTCTTCTCCCTTCTCTTTAGAATTTCATTTTTGTTCTTTATTTCTGAGTTCTTCCTTCCCATCCATGGAAGGCTAGGCTCTCATAATCAATCCAAGGGATTAGCCATCTTGATGTTTAATTTGGAGATCTTGTTTCGCTTGTTCATATTGCTTAATTGTTATTCAAGTTTCTCTTCTTCCTCTTTTGATTTCTATCTAGATTGAATTGCTTAATTTGATTTAGATGTTAATGTGATAATAGCTTTATTGTCATGTATTCAAAGAGGATCACAAAGAATAAACAATATATTAAAGCTTTTTGATGGATTGTTTAGCTTGGTTGAATTCTTGATCTTAAATTAATCTATGTATGGATGATGCTTACTTTATCTAACCTTGGTTAATTAAATTCTAGATGCTTATCTAGTAGAGGATTCTTGGATTATGTTGAGGCTTCTTGATGTGATCTAAGGCCAAGAACATGGTTAGCGATTAAGTGAATTCCTTGTGATCAATGATGGATTAAACTTAAGATCGGTAAATTTCCTTGGATTGGTTGTTTCTTTAGATTTGTTTTCAACTTTAAGTCTTGTTCTTTTATCAATATTGTTAATCAACAACAAAACCCCCCTTTTAATTATCCTGATCTGATTAAATCTTTGTTCTTTTTGGATCCTTGAGAGACGATTCGGTTCATGCTCTATACTACAAATTAATTTGCGAACCGGTAATTTTTATTATTTGACGGGGTCTCGACAACCTCTTGTCACATCCTCCCCAGGTGCATTTTTTTTTCAATTCTATCTCCAACATAGTCCGCATCTCAAAATCCAACTAATCTGTACTCATGAGAATTCTTAAACAACAATCCTAGATTAGTGGTACCTTGCAAATATCTAAATATTCTTTCAACTGCTGTTAGATGAGATTCTCTTGGATTAGATTGGAAACGAGCAATAGGTATACACTGAACATTATATCAGGTCCGGACGCAGTAAGATATGAAAGAGATCCAATCCTACCTCCGTGTACCTTTTGATCTACTTTCTTATCTTTATCGCCCAATTTCAATGTTGACGTTGGATGCATAGGTGTCCTCATTGGTTTGCAATCGTTCAATTTGAATTTCTTCAAGTGTTCTTTTGTATATTTTGTTTGATGTATGTAGGTTTCGTCCACTGTTTGCTTCACTTGTAAACCTAGAAAGAACTTCAATTCTCCCATCATGCTCATTTTGAACTCTTTCTGCATCAACTCAGAAAAATCTTTACACAAAGATTCATTAGTAGTTCCAAAGATAATATCGTCCACATAAATTTGTACTATTATAAAATGTGAGTCTACGTTTCTACGAAAAAGTGTTGTATCAACTTATCCTCTAGAAAAATTGTTTTCCATGAGAAATGAACTCAATCTTTCGTACCAAGCTTAAGCAGCTTGTTTTAACCCACACAGAGCCTTTTTTCAGTTTAAAATCATGCTCAGGTGAGTTCTGATCCTCAAACCCAGGGGGTTGCTTAATATAAACTTCTTCATTTATTATACCATTTAAAAATGCACTTTTTACGTCCAATTGATAAAGTCTCATATTATGATGAGCAGCAAATGAAAGTAAAATGCGAATGGCTTCTAATCTAGCTACTGGAGCAAAAGTTTCAGTAAAGTCAATACCTTCTTGTTGTGATTACCCTTGAGCAACTAACCTCGCTTTGTTTGTCACAACCTTACCATCTTCGTCCAACTTGTTTTTGAATACCCATTTTGTTTCGATGATGGATTTGTCTTTAGGTAGAGGAACAAGTGTCCAAACATCATTTCTTTTGAATTGATTGAGTTCTTCTTGCATAGCCAGTATCCAGCCTTCGTCCAATAGAGCTTCATCAATTGTCTTTGGTTCCAATTCCGTGATGAATGCCATGTCTGAGTATTCTTTGAATATTGACCTTGTTCTCACTCTATTAGTATGATTGCCAATAATTTGATCTTCTGGATGATAAGTTCTGAAATGCCAATTTCATTGTGTATTCTCAGCTTGTGCTGTTTCTCTATTTTCACCATTGTCCAATGCTCCTTCGTTCGTTGTTGATGGACTCTTATCTTTGTAGTTTAAATCTAAATCTGCAAAAGACTCATATAGCTCTAATAAATCTTTATCAAGCTTTCTATCACTAAATTTGACATGAAAGGACTCTTCCACAATTAAGGTATGAGAGTTATAAACTCTGTAAGCCTTAGAAGTTTCAGAAAATCCTAATAATATACCTCTATCTACTTTTGAGTCAAATTTACCAAGATAGTCTTTAGTATTTAAAATAAAGCATTGACACCCAAAAGGATGTAAATATGATATGTTGGGTTTTCGTCCTTTCCACAATTCATAAGGAGTCTTTTTCAAAATTGGTCTGATACATATTCTGTTTTGAATATAACAAGCAGTATTAACAGCTTCAGCCCAGAAGTATCTAGTAGTAGAATTATCATTGAGCATGGTCCTAGCCATTTCCTGAAGAGACTGGTTTTTTCTTTCTACCACACCATTTTGCTGTGGTGTTCTAGGGGCAGAAAAGTTGTGAAGAATACCACTTTCTTCACAGAACCGTTGGAAGCTCTCATTCTCAAATTCTCCACTGTGATCACTTCGAATGGAGTTAATACTAGGACCTTTTTCATTTTGAACTCGTTTACAGAATATGGAAAAGACTTTAAAAGACTCATCCTTGTGAGCTAAGAACATAACCCATGTCCATCTAGTATAGTCATCAACTATCACTAGTCCATATCTTTTTCCACTTAATGAGGCTGTTCTAGTTGGTCCAAACAAATCAAGAAGTAACAGTTCTAGTGGTATTGAAATGTACACAAGTATTCTCCACCTCTTCAGGTATACAAGTATTCTCTAACCTCTTCAGGTTCTACCACAAGTATTATTTAATGCTAGCCTCTTCAGGCTTAATCACAGAGTAAAAAGAATGTGCTTGTAAACACTCAACAGATAACTCACAAAGTGTGAAAATAATAACACTAACCCTCAGTGTATCTAAAGAAAAACTCTATACAGAGGATTAAAACAAGGTGAGTATGATTTCTTAGAAGCTTGACAATCTTTGTGCTGTTACTCGTTGTTGTCTTGTTCTTGGGGCACCTTGTATTTATATGCTTTAGAGCTTTTAGCTTGTTTGCAAGAGCTATTCGTCCAACGGTTATAAATGTTTCCGTTCTAAGCTGTATTCAATGTGAGAACTATATTGGACGATCCAATATAATAGTAATAAAACAATATAAGGTATATATATTGTACGCATGCAACAGTTTCAATTAGTAACGAGAACTATATTGGACGCACACGAAAATATCAATTATTTGCAAAAGCGAATGTGCTTCCAAATCAGAGCATATAAAAACAACTTTTATAGGAAACATAAACAATATTTATTAACCAATTTTTCATACCGCAGATTGGTTTAGTTGATAACTTATTTGTTCATTTGAATTAATGCTTTTGTTATCTTCAAAACTTTGAGGGGTTTAATTCCTTAAACTATATTGATTCCAGTAATAAATCTTTAATTTGTCTTTGATTCCAACAAAAACAATCAATCCAGGATTAATCAATCAATTTGAGACACTTATATTAGTTTTGTACTAAGCTTTATTAGATGTTTATTGTGCCCAATTTTAGTATTTTAGCTGAGTTTAACGTTGTTGGACATCATTGGATTTTAATGCAAATTGTGAATAATTCTTGGATTTTGATGCATTTTGACCTTTCCTCCTTGGTTAGGCAATAACTTGAGACTCGGTGTTCCATTTGAGGCGACTTGGTGTTTATGGAAAGCTAAGACAAGGATCTACAAGTTTCATGAAGAACTCAAGAGCTGGATCAGATTTCTAAGGGTCCAAAATTGCCCTGCAAGTCAGAGTAAGTCTACTGCCATTGGAATCTAAGCAGTGTGCACATATTAGACTATATCATGGGCTATAGGCCTCCTATTAAGCTGAAACTGGTGCCATTGGAAAGATAACACATATATCTCCAACTTCACTGAAGACCATTTAGTCAATATATTCCATTTTAGGCATGATTATGAAGCTGCAAGTTGGTTTCAATTTGGTAACACATTTTGCCAACGTGACTTGAGGTAGGTGCAGTGCTTTTGGAATATCTGGAGTTGTAAAAATCCTTTTGGCATGAAACTAACGCCAAAATTTCAAGGTGACAATTGTCTACAACTGTCATGAAGACCACCAAGCCAAAATACATCGTTTAGGGCATGAAAGTCAAGCTGGAAGTCGGAGGAGAGTTGCTAACTATAAGCCACCAACCATGCACCAACCCACTAACCATGCATCAAGCTACCATATTTGACAATTTCCATGTTTTTACAGCTTGTATTCACATTATTTTCAATTACAAATTGGCTTCTAGGATTAGTATAAATAAAGTCAATCTCTTTGTATTAGAATTCAATTTGTAGTAAGTTTGAGTATTTGTTAGTTTTCTTTCTCTTCTTCTCCCTTCTCTTTAGAATTTCGTTTTTGTTCTTTATTTTATGAGTTCTTCCTTCCCATCCATGGAAGGCTAGGCTCTTATAATCAATCCAAGGGATTAACCGCCTTGATGTTTAATTTGGAGATCTTGTTTTGCTTGTTCATATTGCTTAATTGTTATTCAAGTTTCTCTTATTCCTCTTTTGATTTCTATCTAGATTGAATTGCTTAATTTGATTTAGATGTTAATGTGATAATAGCTTTATTATCATGTATTCAAAGAGGATCACAAAGAATAAACAATTGTTTAGATGTTAATGTGATAATAGCTTTTTGGATGGTGCTTACTTTATCTAACCTTGGTTAATTAAATCCTAGATGCTTATCTAGTAGAGGATTCTTGGATCATGTTGAGGCTTCTTGATGTGATCTAAGGCCAAGAACATGGTTAGCAATTAAATGGATTCCTTGTGATCAATGATGGATTAAACTCAAGATTGGTAAATTTCCTTGGATTGGTTAATTTGTTAATTACTTTTCTTAAATTCAACTAGTGTATTTTCTTTATAAATCATCAAAGCCCCCCTTTTAATCATCTTGATATAATTAAATCTTTGGTTTTTGGATCCTTGAGAGACGATTCGATTCATCCGTTATACTGCAAATTAGTTTGTGAACCGGTAAATTTTATTTATTTGACGAGTCTCGACAACCTCTTGTCAACGACTCCCCTGCTGGCCCTGACGACCCTGACCAATATCCCTAGCACCTCCACTACCATGGCCCTGATGGCCACCATGTGATGTCTCAGGACGTGGCCTCTTACGTGAGTCACGAGAAGATCCTCCTCTCACTCTCTAGTCCCCCGCTCAATTGTTAAAGTCCTATTCAAGGCCTCATCATATATCATATCGCCATGACCCGCAATTAACTTGAATAAATAGCTCTTCAAGCCTTCTATGAACCTCTGAACACGTAGCTCCTCCGTGGTTACTAAACATAGTGCATATCTGGACAATCGCATGAACTAGATATTATACTGCTTCACGGACATCTGATCTGTCTATACAAGAGCCTCAAACTCTCGTGCCCTAGCATCTCGGACACTTTGAGGTAAGAAATAAGCCATGACCATCCAAACAAAGTTATCCCAAACCAAAGGGAATGACCCTACTGGCCTCGTAAGAAGCACACTCTCATACCAACCTCTAGCTACACCCCTTAGTCGAAATGCTGCCAACTCAACCATTCTGACTAAAGAACAACCCAATCGTCTGCATATCCATGCCACCTCATCCATAAAACTCTGAGAATCCTCAAGGGTGTTTGAATCACCTAAAACTAAGGGATTAAGCTTTATAAAATCAATCAATGAAACATCAGTCTCTCTATGGAGCACAAGTTGCTGCTCGCTCTGCCCTGCCTCCTGGTGAGGCTCTAGATCCACTTAAGTATGATCTCTGAGTGTTCTACGTTCATTAACTATTCTATTTCCTGTTGTACATTTGGCATACCAACTACTAACGGAGCTAGTGTTGGGTCACCATGCCTAGCTCTAGGAATCTCGACCTCAGGTATCCTACCAGCGCCACATCTACCTCGATCATAATCGCGACCATGACCTCTTGTGGGTGATTCATGAGGTCGAGTAAAAACTGTTGATGTATGCCCTAGAGGCTAGTTATATCTTGACTTTCTAGTTTACATTGCATCATGACATTTATTTAATATATGAGGCATTTCATTTATTATGTTGTTGATCAATCAATTTGAGACACTTATGTTAGCTTTGTATTAGGCATTATTAGATGTTTATTGTGCCCAATATTAGTACTTTAGATGAGTTTAATGTTGTTAGGCTTCATTGGGCTTTAATGCAAATATTGAATAATTTTCGAATTTTGATGCATTTTGACCTTTCTTCCTTGGTTAGGTCATAACTTGGGACTCAGTGATCCAATTGAGGTGATCTTGGTGTCTTTGGAAAGCTAAGACAATGCTCTACAAGTTTCATGAAGAACTCAAGAGCTGGATCGGAATGCTAAGGGTCCAAAATATCCCTGCAATGCAGAGTGGGTTTGCTGTCACGGAACCATCTGGGCAGTATGTACATATTGGACTATATAGTGGGTTATAGGCCTCCTCTTGGGCTGAAACTTGGTCACTTGAAAGATAAGACCCATATCTCCAACTTCAATGAAGACCATTTTGTCAATAGATGGCGTTTTAGGCATGCTTCTGAAGCTACAAGTTGGTCTGAATTTGGAAACACGTTCTTCCAACCTAACTTGAGGTAGGTGAAGTGTTTTTGGCATTTCTGGAGTTCTAAAAGTCCAAATGACATGATTCAAATTGGAAATTTTCAAGGAGACAACTGGCTACAACTTTGATGAAGACATCCAAGCCAAAATGCACCGTCTAGGTGATGAATTTGAAGCCAGAAGTCGGATAAGAGTTGTTGACTAAAAGCCACCAACCATACACCAACCCACCTACCATGCACCAACCCACCAACCATGCATCAAGCTTCCATTTTTGACAATTTTCATATTCTTATAGCTTGTATTCAGATTATGTACATGTACAAATTGGCTTCTAGGATTAGTATAAATAGACCCAACCTCTTTGTATTAGAAAGATTCAATTCGAAATAAGTTAGAATTCAATTTTGTAGTAAGTTTGAGTATTTGTTAGTTTTCTTTCTCTTCTTCTCCCTTCTCTTTAGAATTTCATTTTTGTTCCTTATTTTCTGAGTTCTTCCTTCCCATCCATGGAAGGCTAGGCTCTCATAATCAATCCAAGGGATTAGCCATCTTGATGTTTAAGTTGGAGATCTTGTTTCGCTTGTTCATATTGCTTAATTGTTATTCAAGTTTCTCTTCTTCCTCTTTTAATTTTGATCTAGATTGAATTGCTTAATTTGATTTGGATGTTTATGTGATAATAGCTTTATTATCATGTATTCAAGAGGATCACATTGAATAAACAATTTATTAAAGCTTTTTGATGGATTGTTTAGCTTGGTTAAATTCTTGATCTTAAGTTAATCTATGTTTGGATGGTGCTTACTTTATCTAACCTTGGTTAATTAAATCCTAGATGCTTATCTAGTAGAGAATTCTTGGATCATGTTGAGGCGTCTTGATATGATCTAAGGCCAAGAACACGGTTAGCAATTAAGTGAATTCCTTGTGATCAATGATGAGTTAAACTCAAGATCGGTAAAATTTCCTTGGATTGGTTAAATTGTTAATTACTTTCCTTTAATTCAATTAGTGTATTATCTTTTCAAATCATCAAACCCCCCTTTCTAATTATCTTGATCTGATTAAATCTTTGTTCTTTTTGGATCCTTGAGAGACGATTCGGTTCATGCTCTATACTACAAATTAGTTTGCGAACCGGTAATTTTTATTATTTGACGAGGTCTCGACAACCTTTTGTCAGTTGTTTATTTATATTAAATGAACATAATAAAGTCCTTAGAATGGATGTTCTACGCCATGGAATATCAAGTACATGACTTGATAGTGAGATATTATTGGCACTCTTAAGAACGCTTTGTTCTAAAATGTCCCTCGTCGAGTATTATTGTCATTTAGGACAACGATAATACATTAAGACTAGTATGTGCGTGGGCGATGACCGTATCTCACGGGTCATAGATATGAGATATCAAGTCTTCACATGGGTACACATTAGAGTAATGTTGTCTTGGATTGACCCACCATGAGTACACTACATGGATTGTTACGTGAGTATCATAAGCGGTTCTCATATTGACAATGGTGTACGTGGTCCTTTGACTTGAGGTCACTACGGTTCCCTACATAAGGAGTTATATGCTTTAATATCGTCAAACATCACCTGTAACAGGGTGATCATAAAGTCTGTTATTGGACATGTTACAAATCATGCGGAGGGATGTGAGTGACGTAGATAGGATTTGTCCCTCCCACTAATGGGAGCGATATCTTCGGGCCCCCTTGATGAGTGAGACTTGAAAATGTGTGGCCGTGCTCAAATGAGTTAATATGAGATATTGGTCTCACTTGTCTTTATAAGACTACTCGGCAATCAAGAAACCAATGATTGAACTATCCAAGGGTGACACGTTCCATGCTTTGTGTTCAATCAAGATATCAAGACAAAGGGACTAGACTACATGGTAACATTAGTCACGGTTAGGTTATGTCGAATCACTAACATTCATATTACTTAAGTAGCAGTGATGTATTGCTAGATACCACTCACTATTTGTAATATTAAATAGGATTTAATGTTACTGTCAACGTAATAGGATCTTACAGGGTCACACACATAGAATGGATTGGAATGGTTGGACCGTTAGTAAGACTAGATGGACTAACCAGGTTGAATAGGCCCACACATCAATTTGACCTAGGTCAGATATGTGTAGGGGCCTATATATACTTCTCTTAGTCTCTTGTGTTGCACCACTACATACGCACAACTGAGAGTTGGAAACTGTTTTCGAGTAAGATAGAGACTGAGAGAAACCTGTCCCCCCTTCGTGGCTAGTACCGTGTCGAAGAGGGAGAGCTTCCTATCCATTCGTGTGGATACCGTAGAGACGCTACAACACCGTTCGTTGCAGCGTTCGTGATTTGCTGTCCATCACGAAATCAGTTTCTTCCATATGGTAATCATCTTAACACGGGTTATGACCATCGCATGGATCATTGGAGGGTTTAGTAGTTTTTTTTGTTTTTGCGCTGTCTTTTTGGTTGCGAAACCCAACAGTGGTATCAGAGCTGCTTGCGAAACCATAATCCGATTATGTGTTATCTGTATGTATAAGATACTTCTGCATTTTGATATGTGATATGCGATTGTATGTGATACGTTTACAGTTTGATATGTTTTGATTATATGCGATGCAATCATGGTTGATTATGTGTTTCTATGTGACAGTTACGTTATTAGTGTTGACACCCAAATTTGTCCTGAAATTTTAATTTTCACCAATGGGCATTGTACTAATAAATTTGGATCTGATCCATTCACCAAGCCCATACCCATTGCTTTAAAATGATTGATAAATAAAAAATGAAAAATAATTTTTGGTCTGGCATGCAGAAGTGGAAAAAATCTCCACTGATCCAGTAAAATTTTAAAATAAGGAAAAATCGATCACCATAAAATTAAATAGAAAACAAAAATAAAAAATGATTTCAGGAAATAAATTTGAATTCATAAATACATTTAATCCCTTATTAATGGTAATTTGGGATTTAAATAATTAATTGATTTTGATTGATTCTGATTGCACAAATTGATCTTGATTGATAGGAGAAATTTATTCTAATTTACCATAATTAATTGAGCTGATTGAGGTGATGAGAATAATTATTTGGGCTATAAATAACTAATGGTAGAAAAACCCTAGGGGAGCCCTGGAAGGGAGAGAGGAGCCGTAACACAAAAAAGAAAGAGAGAAAAAAGTACAGAGAGAGGGAGAGCTACAACGCTTAAAGTGAGATAATACACACAAAGAAAGAGAGAAAGTGTGAGAAGATAGAAGAAACCTCTCCCCATTGCCCTTCCATCTGGGAATTCGACTCAAGGTATGACCTTAATCTTTTTCTATTCTTTGCTTCTTGCATAAAATATTGGAGATCTTTTGTATTCATGGTCGAAATTCCAAGATAGCCACTATGAGCCCTCCTCCTCTACTAACAGAAACAAGTCATCATAAACCCTTGCTTCCACTAGCATATTGATATTTGTTCATGCTTTTTTTTTAAAATTATTTGTTCATGCTTTTTTTCTTGAGGTGAGGAGTTTCTCTTTAGTTTTGCTAGAAGTGCTGGCAGGGCTTTAGGCGATCTCCAATATAAATATCTCTCTTCATACATTAATCTCTTGTTATGATTATATGTTTGTCACTTCAGTCAAATATCAAATTAACCTTTAAACTTTGCCGACGATGGAAAATTTGGGAGAGGATCGAAGAGACGATCAACTAAGCTCTTCCCAATATTCTTGAGGCTATTAATATTAGATTTTGCCAAAAGCGCTGGCGGGGTCTAATTTTCACAATTAATTAAATAAAATATTTTAAAATAAAAAACAAATGTGAACAAATTAATATAACCTTAACTTTGTAGTGGTGGTAAATTAAAATTTCATTTAATTACACATTCTAAAAATTTTCATTTTTTTAAAATCATTTCACAAATCACTTTTTCGAAAAATTTCCTTTTATAAAAATCATTTAAAAATCTCATATTTATTTAGAAATATTTTCTTAAAAATATGATTTTTTAATTTACCACCTTTACGTAATGTGTTATGGGCTTACATTTGTTTCATACAATAATGGCTATTTAGCCACCCATTCTCTATCTTAGTCATTTATCATTTTTGATAATATGCCGACAAAATGGGACATTTCAAAATAAAATAAATAACATTTTTTTAGATAATAAAGGACCAATTTAATTAATTTGACAAGATAACAATAGATTAAATAGGTAACCATTCTTAGAATGGACGATGTAGGGTGCTAACACCTTCCCTACCTGTAATCAACCCCCGAACCTAAACTCTTAAACGCAGACCATTTTTTTTAAGGTGTCCAATCGCACCATTCCATTTTTAATGGAAGAACCGATTGGTGGCGACTCCCAAACAATTAATCTTAGTTGCCTTCTCCTATCGCAGCGCCCTCCGGGACGGTTGCGACAGCTGGCGACTCCACTGGGGACTGTAGAGGGTTAAGCCATGTTTTAATCTTTAGTTATCTACCCTTTTAATTGTTTTGGTCCTTATTATTCCTTATTTTTTTTAATCTCTCATGTGCTTCATATCATGTCGCATTTGTTTGCTTCATATGCCTTTTGAGATTGTGAATATGAATATTTTCCCTCCCACACACTATGCACTACACTTACACACACAAGCCCTATACCCGGGCTCGTTACCTTGTAGGCTTAGATAGAGGGCAAAGTAGTATTGCTTTGAGAGACCTACGGTCTCCGTATAAGCACACGAAACCCCCTCACTCAAATTGAACCCTTTCCGCTTGTAGCCTGTCATGGGTGAGGATTAGGGATCCTACTAGCCAAAGTGTTGGCGACAGTAGGGGCAATTTGGGAACCTTTTATCCCACAGATGTAAGGGAAAAGTACTGTTGCTTTGAGAGACCTACGGTCTCCGTATAGGCACACGAAACCCCCTTACTCGAATTGAACCCTTTCCATTTGTAACCTATCATGGGTGAGGATTGGGGACCCTGCTAGCCAAAGTGTTGGCGGCCAGTAGGGGCAATTTTGGGACCCACTGTCCAATAGGGGTCTAGAACTCAAACCATCACTAATTAGAATGACCCTAGAGCCAACATGGTTTATAGAACTTATCCTCTAGGATAGGGTATCAAGCTTAAAGAACTCCTTTTATAGGACACATGAGGGAACCTTTCCACTCTTCATTGTTTTTTTAAAAAAAATCTTTCGAATAAATTTGACTATAAGTTTGTTTCCTAGATTGACTATTGGCCTTTTTTTTCTCTAATAAATTTGAAAGATTGTGCAAATCCAATTGGCCTAATGGCATTTTTGTAAACAAACCTAGATGACAATCATGTTCTTGTTTGTTGCATTTCATTAATTTTGTTAACTTGTTAAAATAAAAAAGGTATCACATAAAGAGCAACCCTGCTTCCATGGCACCCTTATAGGACTCGATCCCAAGTCAAGATCATGGATGAATTAGAGCAAGAAAGGACTCAAGAAGACCTTAGAAGTGATGTCAACCAACTTAAAGATCAAATGACTAAGGTTTTAGAGATTCTGCAAAGGAGGATTGACATGGATGGAATCCCTACATGGAATAATGAAGAACCTCTGATAACACCTCTGCCACATGTAACCAATCCTCAAGACGGCGGTGTGTTATTGGCTACATCAAACTGCAACTCGCAGAATATCTTGAACCAACAGGTTCCCCTTAGCTCCCTTGAGGTGGCATATTTACAACCAGCGCAACAATCTTACCCTTGTTTCATGCCGCAAGTTGAAAGTTTGAAATCCAATGAAAAGCTAGAGGTACTTGAAGAAAGATTACGAGCTATAGAAGGAGTGAACAATTATGGTATCATGGACGCTTCAAAGCTTTGTCTTGTTCCTAATGTGGTGATTCCTCCAAAGTATAAAGTGCCAGATTTTGATAAATACAAGGGAACCACATGTCCAAAGAATCATTTGACAATGTATTGTCGAAAGATGGCTTCTTGTGCCCATGATGACAAGCTGCTTATCCATTTCTTTCAAGACAGTTTAACTGGGGCAGCCTTGAATTGGTATACCCACCTTGATCGAGCATGTATTCGATACTGGAAAGACCTTGCTGATGCCTTCCTAAGGCAATACAAGTACAACATTGACATGGCTCCAGATAGGCTCCAATTGCAAAATATGGAGAAGGAAGCTTTAGAAACTTTCAAAGAATACGCACAACGATGGAGAGAAACAACTACTGAAGTGGAGCCGCCATTATCTGATAAGGAGATGACTACTATGTTCATCGATACTCTTCAGTCACCCTTCTATAATCGAATGATTTGGAGTGTCTCCTCAAATTTCTCTGACATCGTCATCATAGGGGAAAGGGTAGAAAATGGAATAAGAAGTGGAAAGATTGCCGACAACTCAAGTGGGACAGCTAGTGCAAGAAAACCCTGGGTAGGAAAGAAGGAAAGTGAAGTATAGGCTATGATAAATGATAAGAGGCATGGGGAAAGTCCAACTCAAGGGGAACCTATCCATTCACCCGCAATACCTCAACAATCACTCCAAACACCCTACACACCTTACCCGTACATCGCTGCCACTTTACTTGCTTCATACCCTCAACCTTACCAAGCACTCCCTTCTTTTCAACACCAAACACCTACAGTGCCTTCCCAAACCACTCAATCTTTGACTCAAAATTTGAATGCTAATCAAAAAGACCCAGAATTACCAGGACAAGAAACCCATTCAACATGACCCTATTCCCATGTCCTATACTGAGTTGCTACCTCATCTATTGCATAATGGCTTGGTAGCTCTATGCCCTGTGAAGCTAATGGAACCCCCATACCCAAAGTGGTATGATCCTAATGCACAATGCGATTATCATGCGGGAGCTATAGGTCATTCTACTGAAAAATGTACCACTTTGAAGAATAAGGTGCAAGGTCTTATAAAAGCCAAATGGTTGACCTTTGAGCAAGGAACTCCAAACATGAGTCATAAGCCTTTGCTTGACCATGGAAATCTTGGGGTTAATGCAGTTGAGTGAGTATCCACCTATGACTCGTGTTAAGGCTTTTGAAGCACTAGGATGGCATTTCTAGTTTAAGTATCTGCAGTTAAATATTACCCTTCACTAATCATAAGGCAAATTTGGTGTACCATTGCCATCAAGCTCAGCAATTGAGAACTCATCAAGCTTCCTCCAACTCTAGAGCTTCATTATTAGTAATTCTTGATACTAATCCTATGGCTCTGCCCAAGGCTGTAGGGTGACATTTGTAGAATGGGTTCACATGTTTTCATTTCAGTATTGTTATCAATAAATGCATTTTCCATTCCAAAGATAAATGTTCATAACATCCTTTCTTTTCTGAAATTATCCTTCATCCATATTCATTTCTTTGCCTTTATGCAATTTGCCTTCATTATTCATTACATGTGCCAATATAAACCAATGCTTGTTTGAAAGTGGTATTCTTGTAAATGACAATGGTATGAACCCAAGTTGGGATTTTGATCACCCCATTAATGGTGCTAACAAAGACAATGATGCGGATTGGGGGTTCTCTATTGAACTACTAAGGAGTTTGCGATATTTAGTCCTATAAAATGTCCATTGAAACAATTAATTCGAGGATTGAAAATTGGAAAGAAAGAGAAATCAAGATCAGTACCTCAATGAAGGAAGACAAGTGTGAAAAGGTAATCATATGGTATTATCCTTGTTGCTATAAAGAGGTGCCATGCTTCGAGTCTCACAAAGAAGAATGGTCAAGCCTTACTACTCATGTGTAGTGGTGTCATACATAAGCATCTTTCCAAGAGAAAAAAAAATAAAAATTAAAAAAAAAGGAAATGACTCGCTAGGTCGAAAATCTAGAAAAATGGCGGCCTAGGCAAAAATCAGAGTGCCAAAAAGAAATATACAAAAAAAAAGAAATGAGAAATGACTCGCTAGGTTGAAAACCTAAAAGGCGACCTAGGCAAAAATTAGAGTGCAAAGAAAAAATTAAATGACCTGGTAGGTTGAAAACTCGGAAAGAGCAACCTAGGCAAAAGTTAGGGTCAAACAAAAATAAGATAATGGCACCTGCTGCATCAAAGGAAGTGATGGCACCTACTCCATCAACGAAAGTGACATTTTTTCTAATAATTTGAAGACAAGGAGCCTAGCTAAACTTCAAAGTTGGGGCAATCAAATTCTTGGACGCCAATAATTGGGGCAGATCAACTCTTGGAGGACAATGGTGCCCATAGACATTAAAATTATAGCAATTAAGATCCTTAAAAGCAAATGATGCCCACAAACTTGAAAGTTGTGCAATCTAAATGTACTGAAGGTCAATCATAAAAAGTACAAGAACTTCAAAGTTATGGTAAATCATATCCTTGGAAGAAAATAGTGCTCTTAGACATCAAAATTAGGGCAAATCAAAATCAAGGAATTCAGTTATGAGGAGTGATCTGCTCACTGATCTTAAAACTTGGGAAAATCAGATTCCAAGAAATCAACTATGAGGAGTGATATGCTCACGGACCTTAAAGTTGGGGCAAGTTGAATTCATGGAAGCCAATGATGCTCACATACCAAAAAAATGGGACAATTCAGATTCATGGAAGCCAATTATGTGGTGTTCAAGATGATACACAATGGTGACTAACATTGATCATTCTAGAGAATACCACTGGAAGAAAAAAAAAACTCTCGTTTCAACATTTTCTCCTCTAACCCATTCTCCTTCAAATGACAAATTCCTGTCATGATTCCCTTTTTGTATCCTTTTCATTCATTGTTTCTAATAATCTCACTTCTTTTTGCAACCTATTATCATGCATTTTTCATGGTAACATATACTGAAATGTGAAACTTGTATTAACACTATGAAGTGTATCAAGAATTACTTTGATGACCTCAAAAGGCCAAGAGGAGCACTGTGAGTTCCCGACAAGTTGCTACTCAATAAGAAAGGGTAACCGGGTCACTATATTTGAGATGTGATCATCACAAGAACAACGTGCTTATTAAACTATTTCAAGCAAGGCACATAAATGCAGAGGTTGAATACACAAATCGAGAAGCTAATCAGCAAGTCTCGCTCTTGTTCATCATTGAATCCATTTCAAGCAAGGCACATAAATGCAGAGGTTGAATACACAAATCGTGATGCTAATCAGCAAGTCTCGCTCTTGTTCATCCTTGAATCCATTTGGAAGAAAGTCCTTAAAGGGTGTGGAATTAAGGGTAACTCATTCTATTGTTTTAAAAGAGTTTTTACTCAAATTGATCATACAGATCCCCGTGTTGGGGGCATGCATTATATTATGCATCATTTCATCAATTAATCAAGAAAAAATTGTTTTCAAACTTGACCTTATGAGGTCCACTAATACTTTCAAATCTTAACCTACTGAGATCGCATTTACATTTCTTGTCATAACCAATTGAGGTTTAAGTTTACATGCTATTTTGACTTATTTCATTTTCGGGCCCTGCGCCCACTGCTTATAATTTTTGGGTCCCGCACCCACTGCCTTTTCATTTTTTGGGTCCGGCACCCACTATCATTTGATTTTTTGGCCCTGCGCCCACTGCTTATAATTTTTCGGTCCCGCACCCACTGCCTTTTCATTTTTCGGGTCCCGCACCCACTATCATTTGATTTTTGAGCCCCGCACCCATTGCTTTTACCTTTTTGGGTCCTACACCCACTGCCATTTAATTTTCGAGCCTCGTGCCCATTGTTTTTTAATTTTTGGGTCCTGCACCCATTGCACTTTCAATGTTTGGGCCTCGCGCCCACTGCCTTTTAATTTTCGGGTCCCGCACCCACTGTCATTTAATTTTCGGGCCCCGCGCCCACTGCCTTGTAGTTTTTGGGTCTTGCACCCATTGCTTTAAATTTTCAGGCCCCGCGCCCACTACCTTTTAATTGTTGGGTCCTGCACCCACTGCCTTTTAATTTTCGGGTCCCGCGCCCACTACCTTTTAATTTTTGGGTCCCGCACCCACTGCCTTTTAATTTTCTGGTCCCGCACCCACTATCATTTAATTTTCGGGCCCCGCGCCTACTGCCTTTTAGTTTTTAGGTCCTGCACCCATTGCTTTAAATTTTCGGGCCCCGCGCCCATTGTCTTTTAATTTTTGGGTCCCGCACTCACTGCCTTTTAATTTTTGGGTCTCACACCCACTGCCTTTTAATTTTCGGGCTCCGCGCCCACTGCCTTTTAATTTTTGGGTCCCATACCCACTGCCTTTTAATTTTCAGGCCCCGCGCCCTTGCCTTTTAATTTTTGGGTCCTGCACCCATTGCACTTTCAATTCTTGGCCCTGTGCCCACTGTCTTTTAATTTTTGGGCTCTGCGCCCGTTGCCCTTTAATTTCTTTTAGGGTCTTGCACCAACTGCCTTTTAATTTTTTGGGTCCCGCACCCACTGCCTTTTAATTTTCGAGCTCTTCACCCACAATCTTCTTTTCTGGGTCCTGATACCCATTGCATTTATATTCCTGGTCCTAATACCCATTGCATTTTTGTTTGGGTTCTGATACCCATTTCATTTATTTTTAGGGTCCTGAAACCCATCGTATTTACTTTTCGGGTCCTTGTACCCACGTCATTTGTATTTTTGGTCACGTACCCATGGTTGAAATAACCAAGTGAAACACAAGAAGGGGAGTTGAATTGTGTTTCTTAACCCTTTTTGATGAATAATAAAAGATTTTCCTTTTTAACAGAAGATTGAACACAGCGAAGGATAAAGTTTGAGAAGTAAAGAACTTAGAACCAACACGGCTCAGTCCTATTGGACTCTAAGGATTTTGAAAATACTTTTAAGAAAATAGTTAACACGTTCTAAATCAATTTAAAAGGTCTTTGTTAATAAACACAATAGTAAACCCAAGAGGTTAGTGAATATAATAAAGCACACTAGAAGAGAAGAGAAGCTTACACACGAGATTTATCCTGGTTCACTCTTATCAACCAAGAGCTACGTCCAGTCGCTTCAACCAGAAGGATTTTCCAACTAATCTTTTTCGAGATTACAAGTATTATGCACCTCTTCAGGTAACAAGTATTTTCAACCTCTTCAGGTTCAACCACACAAGTATTCTTTTACACACAGCCTCTTCAGGCATACAACACTAAGGTGAATAAGTAAAAGTAGATGAAAGCTTGAGTTTGGAACTCACTAACAAATGAGAATAGACAATAAAAAATCTCAAGGCTTTTTCTTTTTACACGTATAAGGAAATCCAAGAAGAAATAAAGCTTTTTAGACTTTGTAAGATGCTTCAGCAAAGCTTTCTCTTCTTGCTTCAAGTGCTGCTTCTTCTCTTTATAAGTAAGAACAAATTGAGCAGACTTCATGGGCTAGATCGTCCAACGGAAACATTTATTACCGTTCTGAGTAGCATTAAATGCATCTACTGGAAAAGTGTTGAACTTCTTCTGACGGTGACTTTTATTCTCTGAGATTTCCAATCAGTGAAAACAAAATCCTGATTTGTCTAAGATTGCAGAAGGTTTCTTATTTGCAGATCTTTATAGTTGTTAGACAATGTCAGCAAAAGTGGCTTAGTTGACTTCTTACATCGTAGTGAGTCATCGAGTTCTTTTTTAGCATTTAATGAGGAACAGTTCTTCATTTTTGAATTTTAACTTGGACGAGAGCTTGAGCTTGAACTTTGAAAGAGTGAATTGAGTCCGAGCTTTGGCAGACAGATCGTATTGGATGAACCAATAAAAATAGTAACAGTATATGCATACAAATATTGGACACACCAATAGTAAAAGGTATATAAGACAGTTATTGGACGCACAATGCATTTTTTAGACATTCATTGGACGCACAAATAGTCATAGCAAATTGGACGCACAAAGAGTTTTCTTTAAGCTTAGAGCAGAATGGACGCACATACAAGTAGCGATTTGTTAATACTATTGTCGAAACACTTCCTTGTTCAAGCTAAATAAATATTTTTGTTATCCTCAAAACTTAAACAGGGAAAGCTACAGCTTTTAAAAAATTTAGTGCTTAAACCTTTTTATAAGATTTTGGTTTCAACAATGGTCATTTACCTTTTGGGTCTTATACCCTCGGTTATTTATTTTTAGGGTCCCTATACCCATTGCCACTTACTTTCTCGGGTCTCTGTACTCATTGCAATTTACTTGTCACAAATTTTATGGACAAATTTGAGTCAACACATTTGCTTTCCATTTATTTTATAAATGGAGAAGCAAATGGGGGCAGCTGTTGACACCCAAATTTGTCCTGAAATTTTAATTTTCACCAATGGGCATTGTACTAATAAATTTGGATCTGATCCATTCACCAAGCCCATACCCATTGCTTTCAAATGATTGATAAATAAAAAAAAGAAAAATAATTTTTGGTCTGGCATGTAGAAGTGGAAAAAATCTCCACTGATCCAGTAAAATTTTAAAATAAGGAAAAATCTGATCAGTCATAAAATTAAATAGAAAACAAAAATAAAAAATGATTTCAGGAAATAAATTTGAATTCATAAATACATTTTATCCCTTATTAATGGTAATTTGGGATTTAAATAATTAATTGATTTTGATTGATTCTGATTGCACAAATTGATCTTGATTGATAGGAGAAATTTATTCTAATTTACCATAATTAATTGAGCTGATTGAGGTGATGAGAATAATTATTTGGGCTATAAATAACTAATGGTAGAAAAACCCTAGGGGAGCCCTGGAAGGGAGAGAGGAGCCGTAACACAAAAAAGAAAGAGAGAAAAAAGTACAGAGAGAGGGAGAGTTACAACGCTCAAAGTGAGATAATACACACAAAGAAAGAGAGAAAGAGTGAGAAGATAGAAGAAACCTCTCCCCATTGCCCTTCCATCTGGGAATTCGACTCAAGGTATGGCCTTAATCTTTTTCTATTCTTTGCTTCTTGCATAAAATATTGGAGATCTTTTGTATTCATGGTCGAAATTCCAAGACAGCCACCATGAGCCCTCCTCCTCTACTAACAGAAACAAGCCATCATAAACCCTTGCTTCCACTAGCATATTGATATTAGTTCATGCTTTTTTTTTTCAATTATTAATAATAATGAATTAAGATTTCCGACATAGAATAATCAAAATTAGCCGAAGTGACGACGACATTTTGACTTTCTTGAGGTGAGGAGTTTCTCTTTAGTTTTGCCAGAAGTGCTGGCAGGGCTTTAGGCGATCTCCAATATAAATATCTCTCTTCATACATTAATCTCTTGTTATGATTATATGTTTGTCAATTTAGTCAAATATCAAATTAACCTTTAAACTTTGCCGACGATGGAAAATTTGGGAGAGGATCGAAGAGACGATCAACTAAGCTCTTCCCAATATTCTTGAGGCTATTAATATTAGATTTTGCCAAGAACGCTGGCGGGGTCTAATTTTCACAATTAATTAAATAAAATATTTTAAAATAAAAAACAAATGTGAACAAATTAATATAACCTTAACTTTGTAGTGGTGGTAAATTAAAATTTCATTTAATTACACATTCTAAAAATTTTCATTTTTTTAAAATCATTTCACAAATCACTTTTTCGAAAAATTTCCTTTTATAAAAATCATTTAAAAATCTCATATTTTATTTAGAAATATTTTCTTAAAAATATGATTTTTTAATTTACCACCTTCACATAATGTGTTATGGGCTTACATTTGTTTCATACAATAATGGCTATTTAGCCACCCATTCTCTGTCTTAGTCATTTATCATTTTTGATAATATGCCGACAAAATGGGACATGTCAAAATAAAATAAATAACATTTTTTAGATAATAAAGGACCAATTTAATTAATTTGACAAGATAACAATAGATTAAATAGGTAACCATTCTTAGAATGGACGGTGTAGGGTGCTAACACCTTCCCTACCCGTAATCAACCCCCGAACCTAAACTCTTAAACGCATAACATTTTTTTAAGGTGTCCAATCGCACCATTCCATTTTTAATAGAAGAACCGGTTGGTGGCGACTCCCAAACAATTAATCTTAGTTGCCTTCTCCCATCGCAGCGCCCTCCGGGACGGTTGCGACAATTAGGATTTGTTTTGGGATGACAAAGAAGACGCACAAGGATTGTCTTCGGTTTGGAACCGTCGACGATCCAAGATCATCAAATGTTGATGAACGGCGACGCTAGGGTTCTCAAGGAGTTTGAGGAACCCATGACAGCGCTAGGGTTTCCTTAACGCATGACGACACTTTGAGATCTCTATCCAACTTTGATAAGATTTGATATCCTTTATCTTCCCTTGACTTCCGATTTCAAATTCAAATAAATATTAAATCTTTATTAAGGGAAACATATCATAAAGAATCCAAAGCTAAGATATGCAATCAATGCACATAATCAAATCAAATCAAATCAGGATTCTATGGAAATAATCTAAAACATTAATTTGTAATCTTGATTTATATGCTTTTTATGCATGGTGCATGGTTGTGGCCTTAGTCCTTTTACTTGCTTTCTTTTGGTTTTATAATTACCGCTATGCGTGTCGTGCCTTTTGGTTTTATAAATACGGTCTGCGTGTCGTGTCTTTCTCTATACAATCCGATTATACATTCTCTTCTCACCCCACTCCCCTCGTATGTAAAACGAGTTTTCTCTATGATGTAATCTTTGTGAAGAGGAAGAGGCAAGGAGTTGGCAACCATAAAAGAAGCATTGAAGGAAAAACTTAGAGAAGGAGGCACTTAGAGAAGGCGATTCGTTCCCTAGGTTTAGTTGTTGAGACCCTCATTGGCTTGAAGTAATCAGTGTGTTAGGGGCCACATCCATGTCACTTTTATTGTAAGCGTTTTATGTATGAGATGCATGATTAGTAGTTGTATGCTAATGAATTGAATATGTATGAGATGCATGATCACTAGTTGTATGCTAATAAATAATAAATGGTGAGATCAATTAATATAATAACAAAATCCCTCAAAGCAAATATTAAGTCATGATTAGATGCCTTCCAATGCGCGGCACTCATCAAGGCTAGGATTGATTAAGTGTGGGCCTTCCAAAGCAAGGTACCTATATCTATCCTGGTGAGAAGCGATAAGATAAATGTAGTATCCAACTACCAACCATTGAGTCTTACTTAACTGGGTTGTTTCAATAGGATTGAAGGCCTAAAGGCATTAGGTTGGGCTTTAATCTATGAGATAGATTAGAACAAGTGTTATTCACCCAACCATCCAAGAATTACATGCGATGTAATTGGGAAGGTGTTCCCTACCTAAATAAACTAAATTTTGGGTGATCAGCCAAAGCTGACTCAGAATAAGGTGAAATATAGATCTTGGCCCACTATAAAATCTTACGATGGGATTTTCCGAGTCAAAGATGAGAGTCATTAGTTTGATTAAAAATAGTGGGAGGTGCATTTAATAAAAGACCTTATTAAATATTTCAATGGCATGATACTTACACTGCATATTTTTATTGATAGATCATAATGGCATCAAACACATCGACTTGAGAAGGACAAGTTGTCTGGGACAAATTTCCTAGACTGGTACAGAAATCTGAGGATAGTCCTTAGGCAAGAGAAAAAAGTTGTACGTACTAGAACAGCCCATTCCTGCATCACCGACTGCTAATGCCCCACGTGCTGATAAAGATGCTCATAAGAAGCATCAAGATGATACCTTGGACATTGGATGTCTCATGCTGGCCACCATGAACTTTAAGCTTCAGAAGCAACATGAGAACCTGGAGGCGTACGATATGATCGTACATTTAAAGAGGCTCTACCAAGAGCAAGCTAGGCATGAAAGATTTGAAGTCTCTAAGGCTCTGTTCCAAAGAAAACTGGCAGAAGGAAACCCAGTTGGGGATCATGTGCTCAAGATGATTGGGTACATTGAGAACCTTGAAAGGCTTGGTTTCCTTTTGGGTCAAGAGTTGGCCACTGACTTAGTCCTGCAATCATTGCTGGAAAGCTATAGTCAATTCGTCATGAACTATAACATGAATGAAATTGACAAACCTCTGCCAGAGCTACTTAGCATGTTGAGAACTGCTGAGCAGAACATCAGCAAGGGAAAGGCTATTCTGATGGTCCAACCCGCCAAAGGTAAGGGCAAGGGCAGGAAGCAAACCACAAAACCCAAGGGAAAGTGCAAAGGCAAGGGCGCTAACAAGCCTAAGACTGCTGCCTTGAAACCCAAGGGTAGAATGGCTAAGGAGGGAACATGTTTCCGTTGCGGTCACACCAGACATTGGAAGAGGAACTGCCACGTATACCTGGAAGAGCTGAAAAAGAAGAAGGGAGTTGATGTTTCCATTTCAAGTATATTTGTTATAGAAGTCAATTTATCTACTTCTACATCTTGGGTATTAGATACTGGATGTGTTTCTCACATTTGTGTAAAATGTGTAGGAACTAAAGAGTATAAGACCATTGGCTAAGGGCGAGGTGGACCTACGAGTTGGAAATGGGGCAAAAGTTGCTGCCTTAGCTGTTGGGACTTATCAGTTATCTTTGCCTTCTGGGCTTGTTATTGAACTGTATAATTGTTATTTTGTGCCTGCTATTAGCAGAAACATTATTTTTGTTTCTTGTTTGGACAAGAAAGGTTTTTCAATTACAATAAAAAACAAATGTTGTTCTCATTTGATTTTGAATCATATGAGCCATGTGAACCTTGTTTGTTGGGCAAGATGACTAAGGCCCCATTCCCTGGAAAAAAGGAAAGGGCTAATGATCTTTTGGGCCTCATACATAGTGATGTATGCAGACCCCTAAATACAATGGCTAGAGGTGGTTTTCAGTATTTCATTACATTTACTGATGATTTCAATAGATATGAGTTTGTGTATCTAATGAGACACTAATCAGAATCATTTGAAAAGTTCAAAGAATTTAAGAATGAAGTACAAAACCAGCTTGACAAAAGTATTAAGACCTTTCTATCAGATAGAGGTGTTGAATACTTAAGTCAAGAATTTGATGACTATCTGAAAGAGTGTGGGATTTTATCCCAGCTCACTCCCCCTGGAACACCACAATCGAATGGTGTTTTTGAAAGGAGGAACCGGACCTTATTAGACATGGTTCGGTCTATGATGAGTCATGTAGATCTTCCAAACTTCTTTTGGGCACATGCTCTATTAACAGCTGCTTTCACACTCAACCGTATTCCATCTAAAATGGTTCAAAAGACACCATATGAGATATGGACCGGGAGGCATCCCAGAGTGTCTTTTATGAAGATTTGGGGTTGTGATGCTTATATGAAACGTCAAATTTCCGATAAGCTCGGTCCCAAATCAGATAAATGTCTCTTTGTGGGGTATCCCAAAGAAACCAAGGGATACTATTTCTATAATCTCGCTGAAGGCAAAGTGTTTGTCTCACGGACTGCTGTATTCCTAGAAAGAGAGTTTATCTCCAAAGGAACGAGTGGGAGGAATATAGAACTTGAAGAAATACAAGGACCACAGAGGGGCAACGAACCTATGGTGGAAGAGGAGCAGGCTCCACAAAATGTTGTGGAACAACCTGATCATATGGCACAAGAACCCCGTAAGTCTGGTAGAATACGTCATCAGCCCAAGAGATATGGATTTCTCATAACTCAACCTGGTGACATAATGCTCATGGATCAGGATGAGCCTACCACTTATGAGGAGGCCATAACAGGCCTAAACTCTGAGAAATGGCTTGAGGCCATGAGATCTGAGATGGAATCCATGTATACTAACCAAGTTTGGACCTTGGTGGACCCACCTGAAGGGGTAAAACCCATTAGGTGTAAATGGATCTTCAAAAGGAAGATTACCATGGATGGTAACGTGCATACCTTTAAGGGTCAATTGATGGCTAAAGGTTTCAGACAAATTCATAATGTAGACTATGATGAAACTTTTGCCCCAGTTGCCACGCTTAAATCCATTCGGATCTTGCTTGCTATTACAGCTTACCACGATTATGAAATCTGGCAGATCGATGTCAAAACCACTTTCCTAAATGGAAAGCTCCTTGAGGATGTGTACATGACACAACCGGAGGGCTTTATCACTCCAAAGGATGCTGGAAAGGTGTGTAAGCTACAACGATCCATTTATGGATTAAAGCAAGCTTCTAGGAGCTGGAATCTTCGTTTTGACGATGCAATCAAAAGAGTTTGGTTTCATCAAGAATGAAGATGAACCTTGTGTCAACAGAATGAAACTCTTGATTAGGCACACATCGCCTAATAATTTGGTCACTACAAAATCGCCACAAATATGGATCATCCCACACATAATATTTTGATTCACTCTTAAGTTTATAAATTTGTGCACGAGTGAAATGTGAGGGAAAAACTGTAGCAACCAAGAAATTCACCATATCAGCAAACCAAGGGAAGGTGTTCTTACCTTGCAGCTGCATAAGCTGCTCATCTGGGAAGGAGTCCCGTACAGGGAAGGGATCTGAAGCCCCTTCAATGCGGCTCAAATGATCTGCCACTAGGTTCTCTGCTCCACTCTTGTCACGGATCTCTATGTGAAACTCTTGGAAGCAAGAGCATCCATCTTATTAGTCGGGGCTTTGCATCCGGCTTCTTCAAAAGGAACTTCGAGTCGCATGATCGATAAACACAACAACCTTAGAACCAAGCAAATATGATCTAAACTTATCCAAAGCAAAAACAATGGCTAAAAGTTCTTTTTCTATTGTGGTATAGTTGGCAAAGCGAGATCTAGAGTTCGGAAGCATAGTATATCACATGAGAAGCTTTCCCCACTCTCGTGCCAAGACTGCTCCTACCGCATAGTTAGAAGCATCACACATTAACTCAAATGGCAATGTCGATCAGTGGGTGGATGATAGGGGTACTAGTCAAGGCCTGGCTTCAAGTGGTTGAAAGTCGCCTTGCACTTGTCATCAAAATTGAACTCCACATCTTTCTGCAAAGAATCGGGAAAGTGGAAGAGCAATCTTCTTTGAAGTCGACAATGAAGCGCATGTAGAAACCTGCATGACCAAGAAAAGAACGCACTTCCCGCACGCATGTGGGGTAAGATAGACAAGTAATTACATCAATCTTGGCAGGATCTACCTCAATGCCCTTACTGGATACTACATGGCCTAAAACTATACCCTGTTCTACCATAAAATGGCATTTCTCAAAATTTAGCACAAGGTTAGTCTCAATACATCTTTGCAGTACTCTAGATAGGCTGGCTAAACATGAATCAAAAGAAGAACCATAGACAGTAAAGTCATCCATAAATACCTCCATGCATTCCTCTAAGAAATCAGAAAATATGCTCACCATGCACCGCTGGAAGGTACCAGGGGCATTGCAGAGGCCGAAGGGCATCCGTCTGTAAGCAAAGGTGCCGAAGGGACAAGTAAATGTGGTCTTCTCCTGATCCTCCGGTGCAATGTGGATTTGGAAGTATCCAGTGTAGCCATCTAAAAAGCAGTAATGGGACTTACCAGCCAACCGTTCCAGCATCTGATCAATGAACGGAAGGGGGTAATGATCTTTCCGAGTGGCTTGGTTGAGACGTATGTAGTCAATGCAGACTCTCCAGCTATTCTGCACTCGGGTTGGAATGAGCTCATTCTTCTGGTTGGCCACAACAGTCACCCCGGATTTCTTTGGAACTACTTGCACCGGGCTCACCCACTTGCTGTCAGAGATGGGATATATAATGCCACCTGCAGAGCTTGGTCACTTCTTTTTCACCACATCTAGAATGAGAGGATTCAGTCTCCTGCAGGGTTGTCTCACCGGTTTAGTTTCCTCCTCAAGTAATATCCTGTGCATGCATGTGGAGGGGTTAATACCGAGGAATGTCCGCAAGTGTCCAACCAATTGCCCTTTTGTGTTGCTTCAAGACTTCCAATAATCTGGTTTCTTGCTCAGGTTGGAGGTGTTTGGCCATTATCACCGGGAGCTTCTCATCCTCTTCCAAGAATGCATACTTCAAATGCTCGGGCAAGGGCTTAAGTTCAATGGAGGGTGGTTCTTTGGGTGACGGTACTAGTTTTGGAACCGAAACTAAATCTGCTAAATTCTCGGCCAATTGCACTGTACTCGCAAGCCGTGCACAATCTTGCAAAACAACATCATCATATCCTATGGAATCAAAAGAATCACACTTAGCAGCACACATTGGGTTTAGAAATCTCAGCACAGGCTGCACACATTGCATTGGGTTTACAACCAAAAAGTCCGAAGCAGGCAGAACAAGTATCACAAGCTATGCTATCGATGTATCCTACAATTTCAGAAACTCGCCAACATATCAAGATGTATATCATCAACCAAGAATCAATGACATCAAAATGAAAAATAGAATGATCCTCTAAAGGGTATTTCATGGCATCAAAAATGTTAAACTCGAATGATATCATCACCAAATTCCATGGAAAGGGTACCGACATGCACATCAATCTTAGTTTTAGCGAGTTTTCAAAAATGGCCTACCTAAGATCAATGGGGGTGGGGAAGAGGCGATTCATCTTCCATATTCAACACATAAAAATCACCGGGAATATTAAATTATGTACCCGAACTGAACGTCCTCCAACACTCCCGCAGTTGTGCGGTGCTCGCTTGCTAACCGAATGACAATGCCGGTGAGGCTTTAGCTCTCCCATATGCAAGGAAGTGTAAACTCGACTTTGGCATTACATTGATGGAGGCTCCCAAGTCTAGCAAGGCATGAGTGAACTGTTGGTGCCCTATGGTGCAAGGGATGGTAAAAGTGCCTGGATCCTTGCATTTGGGAGGCGGAGTTGGGTGAATCAAAGCGAGACATTTCTCCCCATACTCACTTTTTCGGTGCCCTTTAGCTTACTCTTATGGGTGCACATCTCTTTCAAGAACTTGGCATACTTGTGGATTTGTTTAATTGCCTCAAAGAGAGGTATATTCACTTCAACCTTATGAAATGTCTCCATAATTTCCTTATCCAAGTCTGTTTCAACCATATGCCTCATTTGTATCATTCGGTTGGGAAAAGGAAGAGGAATGTTGGAACCGACTTTTTGGATGCTCACTTTTCTCATTGCATCAATTTTTACAATCACTGATTTGATCCAATTTTACGCTTGGGTCATTGTAGGATCATTTGTCTTTGAATTTGTTACAAGATCTGAATTAGGCTAATGAGAACTTGAAGTTCTTTGTAGAATCTTGTTTCTCCGGGTCAAGGGTAGAATCTGGAATTATCTGTTGCACTGGTCCATTGATTTGCTTACCACTACGTAAAGCTATAGCACTAACATTTCCTCTAGGGTTTGGAGTGGTTTGAGAGGGTAATTGGCTAGAACCCTGTGACTTTAATTCATGAATTGATGTGGCAAGTTGACCAATTTGAGTCTCCAAGTTTTGAATGGTGGTTTCAGTTCTCTGTTGAAACTGGATGTTATTGGTGGCCAACTGTTTCACCAAATCCTCCAATGAGGGCTCAGATTTTGTGGCTACAGGACCTTCTTCTTTGGAATGGTGGTCTACTTGGTCCAAAGATGTGGTCAAACCGATTTGTCCTTGCTTCGTGGAATGGTGGTCTATCTTGGTTTTGTGGTCTGCCGATTTGATGCATTCCCATATCTCGATTGGGATGGTCCCTCCAGCCAGGGTTGTAAGTGTTGGAGAATGGATCATATTTACGTTATTGTTCTTTGATGGAATTGTGGCTTCCCAGAAATATACCAGTGCAGCCCACAGTTGGTCTTGAAACTCGTAATCATCTTGCAATGTGGGGCATGAATCAGTAGGATGAGAGGAACTAGAACATATGCTACAAACTCTTGCAGGGGTTTGCACACGTGGTTCGTGGTTGTCCTATTGCCATTTGTCTAACCAAAGAAGTGAGCTCATCCAATCTATGTTCCACCCTTTGTTGATCAACATGTGAAGAGGTATTAACTTCATTGACTATTCTCGTTGCAAAGACCCATTCGAGTACCAAATTCTTGAGAATTTGCTGCCATGTTTGCAATTAAGTTTAAAGAATTGGAGTTTTATCTACCAATGCTCCACCACTTGCAGCATCAATCATACTCCTTTCCATTGGCATCAATCCTTCATAGAAGTATTGGATCAGCAGTTGATCACTAATTTGATGGTGTGGGCAGCTTGAGCATAATTTCTTGAATCTCTCCCAATACTCATGGAGAGTTTCACCACTGATTTGCCTTATGCCACAAATATCTTTCCTTATTGCAGCAGTTCTTGATGCAGGAAAGAACTTTTCCAGAAATAATCTTTTCATGTCATTCCAAGAAGTGATGGCAGCAGGTTGTAAGTAATACAACCAATCCTTAGCAGCACCATCCAAAGAGAAAGGAAAGGCCCTTAGCTTGATGTGATCTTCAGCTATTCCATGAGGTTTCATGGTGGAACAGACAACATGGAACTCCTTCAAATGCTTATGTGGATCTTCACCTGCAAGACCATGAAACTTGGGCAGCAAGTGTATCAATCCAGATTTCAACTCAAAATCAACATTAAGTTCAGGATATTGAATGCACAAAGGTTGATAATTCACATCAGGTGCAGCCAATTCCTTAAGGGTCCTATTGTTATAGTCAGCCATAGTAAAATCAACAGACTCAGTATCAGACACAGAAGTACTAACAGAAGCAGACTCAACAGGATTAAAAGAGTCAACAAGATTAGGTGCAATGTCAAGTTCAAGCCCAATTCCAGAAGTAATTCTATTAGCTCTATGAATGCTACTACCAGTCCTATGAATTCTATGAAGTGTATGAAATGTTCTATCAATTTCAGGATCAAATGAATGCAAGGTACCAGGATCAGATCTAGTCATACAGCATGCAGTTCATAAGAAGGTATTAGAAAAGCAATAACAACTAAAACACTAAAAATTCCAAAAACAAATACTCCAAAAAATTAAACAAAAATAAAAACAGTATCAAATGAATTTTAAAAATTATGGAACCACCACAGGATAAAATCTACACAAAAATGCTATCCAACAAAATAATAAAAAATCTTAAAAAATTGAAAAAGTGGTCTAAACGATGGAATTTGGCAAAAATAAGGGTGACCTCACTGTATACAGTGAGCCTTTCTCAGAATAATATTTTCCATTTGTGTACCAAAATTCAGATCAATCTGAGATGCCCGAACCAAAATTCTTGACACAACGCCCTTTATCCAATTTCAGCCGAATCCCACTTGAAAAAGCTTCAAAAACAAAACAAACACATTTGTTAGAGTTAGATGGGATCTTGAAATGATCAAATAGTTACCTTGGATCCCCGGCAACGGCCCCAAATTTGACAAGAGGTTGTCGAGACCTATCAAATAAAATAACCGGTTCACAAACTAATTTGTAGTATAGAGAATGAACCGAATCGTCTCTCAAGGATCCAAAAAAACAAAGATTTAATTAGATCAAGATAATTAAAAAAGGGGGGGGTTTTGTTGTTGATTAACAAGATTAATATAAGTAGGAGATTCAAAGTTGTAAACAAATCTAAAGAAACAACCAATCCAAGGAAATTTACCGATCTTGAGTTTAACTCATCATTGATCACAAGGAATTCACTTAATTGCTAACCAAGTTCTTGGCCTTAGATCACATCAAGAAGCCTTAACATGATCCAAGAATTCTCTACTAGATAAGCATCTAGGATTTGATTAACCAAGGTTAGATAAAGTAAGCACCATCCAACATAGATTAACTTAAGATCTAGAATTTAACCAAGTTAAACAATCTATCAAAAAGCTTTAATATATTGTTTAATCTTTGTGATCCTCTTTGAATACATGATAATAAAGCTACTACCACATCAACATCTAAATCAAATTAAGCAATTTAATCTAGATAAGAATCAAAAGAGGAAGAAGAGAAACTTGAATAACAATTAAGCAATATGAACAAGCAAAACAATATCTCCAAATTAAACAACAAGATGGCTAATCCCTTGGATTGATTATGAGAGCCTAGCCTTCCATGGATGGGAAGGAAGAACTCAGAATTTTAAGAACAAAAACGAAATTGCAAAGAGAATGAAGAAGAAGAGAAAGAAAACTCTCACAAATACTTAAACTTTCTTGAAACTTACTTCTAAATTGAATGCCTCTAATACAAAGAGGTTGGGTCTATTTATACTAATCCTAGAAGCCAATTTGTACATGTACATAATCTGAATACAAGCTATAAGAATCTGAAATTTGTCAAAAATGGAAGCTTGATGCATGGTTGGTGGGTTGGTGCATGGTAGGTGGGTTGGTGTATGGTTGGTGGCTTTTAGTCAACAACTCTTATCCGACTTCTGGCTTCAAATTCATCACCTAGACGGTGTATTTTGGCTTGGATGTCTTCATCAAAGTTGTAGCCAGTTGTCTCCTTGAAAATCTCCAATTTGAATCATGTCATTTGGACTTTTATAACTCCAGAAATGCCAAAAACACTTCACCTACCTCAAGTTAGGTTGGAAGAACGTGTTTCCAAATTCAGACCAACTTGTAGCTTCTGAAGCATGCCTAAACGACATCTATTGACAAAATGGTCTTCATTGAAGTTGGAGATATGGGTCTTATCTTTCAAGTGACCAAGTTTCAGCCCAAGAGGAGGCCTATAACCCACTATATAGTCCAATATGTGCATACTGCCCAGATGATTCCGTGACAGCAAACTCATTCTGTATTGCAAGGCTATTTTGGGCCCTTAGTAGTCCGATCCAGCTCTTGAGTTCTTCATGAAACTTGTAGATCCTTGTCTTAGCTTTCCAAAGACACCAAGATCACCTCAATTGGATCACCGAGTCCCAAGTTATGACCTAACCAAGGAAGAAAGATCAAAATGCATCAAAATCCGAAAATTATTCAATATTTGCATTAAAGCCCAATGAAGCCCAACAACATTAAACTCATCTAAAGTACTAATATTGGGCACAATAAACATCTAATAATGCCTAATACAAAGCTAACATAAGTGTCTCAAATTGATTGATCAAATTCCCCCACACTTAAGCTTTTGTACTCCTGGGCAAAACACATAACAACGAAACTAAAGAAAAACAAGAAACATCATATTATTAAACTAAAAACATAAAAACTGATTGTACCTAATCTAATCCACTTCCGTAGGAAAACACGATGGCACTTAGCATGTGCCACAAGCCTTTAAACCCCTAGGTGTCCCTAGTGGACGAGTTGTAGTCTCGTGAGGGTTTACCAGGATGATACCCACAAACATGTAATATTTTATTTAATCAATTCAACTAATTTTTAAATACAAGCATTGTATCAAATATAAACCATAATTAATAAGTAAAGTATGCTTAACAAAGAATAGTTGAATCAAATCAATTGAGAATAAAGTATAGCATAATCATGCTTTAATCGAAATAGGCATGTTCGTAGTTGAGTAAAATTCTTCACAAGTGTCACTCAAATCACACAAGGTGTTTAGGTTAACTGTTTACGCTCAACTCAGTCAAATTATGAAAGTATTTTACCATAGGCTTGCATATACATCAATTCTCCACTACTTAGATCAAATAAATTGCAAAAATCAAGAGGTCTTTCAAAAAGGTTGTAATGGAACTTATAAGGTGAAGGAAGGGAACAATATAGATAATAGCAGGTTAAAACCAAAGAGAATAAAAGAGCATTGAGGAGTAATTCAAGTAGAAAGAATAATTTTTTTTTTTTTTACCCAAAACCATAAAATGCTCATTCTCTTCACACATTCCTTCCTTTTTCTATTCTTTTTTTCTTTTTTCTTTTTTTTTTTGTTTTTTTGTTTTTCTTTTTTTTTGTACCAAGCATTTCGTATCAGCACACCAATTCCCCACACTTAAATCATTGCAAGCAAAAGAACTCCTCCAATAAGAAAATCAATGCTCTCCCATTCCCTAAGGTAAGGTAAAACATGGTTTTTCACTCAAAGCTTGTAATGAGCTAAGAACAAAGAATAGGCAAATAGGTTTAGAGGGAGTTAATAATTGGATAAATGCAAGGTAGGTTTATTTGGCCAAAGCGGCTAAGTCAAGAAAAAAATGCCTCTGTCATTTTCATGCAACATACAGACAAATGTAATCTCAAATCGATTCAATGCAAGTTCTAGAAAATAAATTCATAATTGACATCACTCATGAAAGAAAATAACCAAGTGTAAGTATCAAACTTGGAAAAGCCCAAAACTCACAAAGGTATGGAACATTCACTCAATTCAACCATGTCTTCTTCCTAATATCCACAATCATATACACATGTATATCATGAAAATGATTCAACTATAAACTGTTTTGCATACTTTTATCATCAATTAAGCTCATTCAAGACATGCTTGTATCAAAATCAATTGAAAAGATCAAAATTGTGTGTGTGTGTTTTTATTTTTTTTATTTTTTTATTTTTTTATATTTTTATTTTTTTTTAATATATATACAAGAACAAAGATGATTTAAGACCTATTATGAAATGCAAGTTAAGATGCGTCTCAAGAGCAAAACTACTCCTTACTCTGCCATCATACATCTAAAAAGTTAGTAACAATAAAGATTAGTTTTTTTTTTTTAACTAAACTATGTACATGGTAATGTCAACTATCCCTCCCCCCAACTAATTAAAGACATTGTCCCCAATGTCAAAATAAAGATAGGTAGAGTGTAGAAGGTCTTACCGAGAAACCGCAAATCGGGCCTGAAATAAGAAAAATTACAAAAACTAAAACCATAAGAGAAAACAAAAATTCACAAAGACAAAGTCAAATCAAGTTTTTGCTTTTTTCTTTCTGCTGCCTTGTTCCCAATTCCGTGGAGCCATTGCTTTGGATCACGTTGTGGTACAAATGCATTGAGTTGATCGAGCAATTGTTCGGGAGTTGTAGCGATTACAAGACTTTGACGTGTCGCTTGTGAGATGAACCTTTTTCTACAAAGATGATCAAGAAAACAAAACAAAGCTGTCATAAAAACCATTAACATTTAATATACCTATGGGTTTTTGGTGAAAGTTCTCACAGTGACAGGATGTAATTTGAAAGAGTTCTTCCAAAGTTTCAAAACCACCAGGTAGGGCAATAAAGGCATCGGCATTGGCGATCATAATGTTCATGCGTTGGTGCATGCAAAATACTATTACTTCATCCCCTAATGTTTTTCCAATGGGCTTCTTTGGTCGATAAAGGACTGGGAATGACACCAAGGACTTTGCCACCTCCTAAATGTGCAGCAGCTTGCTACACAACCCATTAACCCAAGACTACCTCCTCCATAAACTAAACGGATTTCTCTCTCAGTTAGCACTCGACCAAGATGGTGTGCAATATTTACAAACTCTTTATCTTTCCCAGGATTAGATCCACAAAAGACACAAACACTCTTGATCCGACGAACTGAAGTGACTTCCATTTTTTCTCTTTGTTTTTTTTTTCGTACTCTCACCTTATCAATGATGCGAAGAGAGCAAAGTGCATTATTTAAAGGCATCAAAACTCAAAGGTAATAATTACACCTATAAAGGAGGGGTAGATCCGTGTGTCAGGTAAGTTTGAAAATAAGCACAACAATGATAATAGCTATATGACAATGATAAAAGACTAATCTATATGTGTCAGAAGAAGTTTGAAAATATGCAACGCATATTTCAAAAAATACGACTATTTTTTTGAATTTTTTTGAATTTTTTTGATTTTTTTAATAAACAGGAAAAAAAAAAAATAAAAAAAAAATACTTACAGGAGGTGTGATTGTGGCTCACATTTTCCTCTGGTTTTACGTCCAGTAACGTCTTGAAGCTCTCTATGGGCCGATGGTCGGCTTTCCATCCAATTTTCTTAAAAATTGGCAAACAAGGTCTTTTTGAGTCAGATTCCCGAGACTATAACGTTCATGTTCATCTTGGAATATTGGCCATAAATCGAGAAGTACTCTCTGCACATCTCCACTAGGATGCGTCTCAAGAGTCAATAGAATGTTATCTAAAGACTCCTTACTCATGACATCCTTTATGAAGTTAATTTTATCATCTCGGTTTATAGACGTCATTCCAATTGATTTGCATTTTGTGTTACAGGTCCATCTTGCACATTTATAGCAGACCGTAACCTTTTTGCTCTTCTCTTCTTTGCATATGAACTTTTGCCTAGCCCTGGCATATATGAAACAAGAGCGTCGGAAAATTCACCTCCGAGTCGGACCTTTGCTTCGATCAACCAGCGTATATCCGCAGGGATGCCTTTGTGCATAAGCATCCTTAATCTCTCAAACCTTGCACAATAAATGTTAGTTAAAGCATTTTGAGGGAGAGAATGGAATTGCTTGCGGAGATTAAAAAGCTGATTATCCATTTCGAAAGAAAGAAGAAAGAGAGAGAAAAAATTGAGTAAAATTATGTACAGATTTCAGTGTTTGTGGGTAACTGAAGGGACCGAAAAAGATTTTCACGGAGTACCGTTATCCGCCATTTAACCGGTGAAAAATCATCTGTCAACGAAAAATAAACAAAATTAAGACAGAAAAATCAAACTCTGATAGATTTTCTCGCTTGGCACCAAGTTTCTGTCTCGATTCCTGTGATTGCAAAAAAGTCAAAGTTGAAAGATGAAAGAGTTAGAAAGCTTGAGTTGCCTCCCAAGAAGCGCTACTTTTAATGTCCTTAGCCAGCGTGATTGAAGATTTTGCACGAGCGATGGGTCCTGATAGTCTTGTTAAATGGACTGACTATCTTTGCGATTGTGTGACAAATTTTTCCTAAAACCAACCTTTGATTGAGTTTTCTCCATTGTTTTTAAGTTTAGTTTTGTGTGTTTTCATTTACATCTTTGTTTAGTATTTTGTTTCATTTTCTTGCTTAGAAGCTTATTTTTACTTTGTATCTTTTTAATTCTTAGGTATGGAATAAAGGAGTTTAGCATTGGGAAGGAAATGAAGCAGCAAGAAGGAAAATTCTCCTCTGGACATCCACCGCTTGAGCGCCCAAATCTACCGCTCAAGCGGTAGAACCCAACATGTGAATGTTCGCTACTGCCAAGCCACCGCCTAGGCGGTGGAATCCAGCGCTTAAGCGCTCCAATTGCTCGTGCAGCTAGTTCTTCTCGGCACATCCACCGCCTAGGCGCCCAAATCCACCGCCTAGGCGGTGGCATCACATAGCATGCGCTTCTCACTGCAGTCTCACCGCTTAGGCGGTGAGATTCCACCGCCTAGGCGGTGGAGTTAATTCTGACGTGCCCTGTTTTCTGGTATAAAAGGAAAAAGAAAAAAAAAAAGATGAGGGGGAGAACGGCTGGAGGAAAATAGAGAAGGGGATCTGCTGCTACCCTATTACAAGGAGAAGTGATTCAAGAAGAAGATTAGAGGATCTCAACATCAACATCTTGAATTCTTCATGGAGTTCATCTCTTTTCTCAATTTTTCTTCCCTATTTATCATGAGTAGCTAAATTTCCTATGTTAGGGATTTGATGTAGCTTGACTTGGATAATGGTTTTATGAACATCTTGTAATTCTTGACTTGATTCCATGGTTAAGCTTTTATTCTCTGTTTTTATACAATTTATGAATTGGCCTCTCATATTTTGATCTAGGGTTCATAATTAGAATTGGGAAATTCAATTATGTACTAGCTATTGGGAATGAATGCCATAATCTTACAAGGTTTAGGAATAGGCTTTGGGATTGTGTGGTGCCATTGAATTTTACTATTTGTGTAAAGCCCTTTTCAATTCGAACTAGGTTAAGGAATTAATTAGTTCTTGTTGGTTAAAGGAGAATTGAATATCCAAGGAATTGGAATTTAATTAGTTTCAGAAAATTCAACCTTTAATTCTTGGATGAAGAGGCAAGAAGAATGAAATTTCTTAATTCAATTGGATAAGTCAAGTGAAATCAAATCCCTAGCAATTTCATAATATTCAGTTCACATCGCACATTCTTTTAACCGCACTCTAGTTTTGCTCATTTAGTTTTTATTTTTAATTACTATAATTTTTAGCATTAGAGTTACCTTCAATCCAAAAGTACGTTAGTCTAAATAGCATCAAATCTAGTGAATAGGTGTTTGGTAACTCAATCCCTGTGGAGACGATAACTCACTAAATTTTATTACTTGAACGATTCGGTGCACTTGCCGAGAGGTTATCAAGTTTTTGGCGCCGTTGCCGGGGATTGAGTGTTTTTATCAACATCTGTAGTAACCGGAGTTGATTCTAATTTAGACATTTTATTTCTTTTGTTTAATTTTTATTGTTGTTATTGGATTTTTGGTTCCTCACCCTTGTTGATTTTGGTTTATGCGAGGTACTGTAAACCCAGATACATTGTTATTTGACCCAGAGATTGAAAAGACAGCAAGGGAAAATAGAAGAAGGACAAGAGCTCAGAGAGAAATTCCACAACTTTTAGAAGAAGAGATAATGGCAGACCAACCTCCTCCTAGGAGAACTTTGGGGGATTATGCTACCCCTAATGCTGAAGGGTGTGCTACAAGCATTGTGAGACCTCCTATCCAGGCCAACAATTTTGAGATCAAGCCTGCACTTCTACACTTGGTGCAGCAAGAACAGTTTGGGGGTAATTCTAATGAAGATCCTAATTCTCATATTGCCAGTTTCCTCCAACTCTGTGACACAATGAAGGTGAACGGGGCTAGTGATGATGCAATCCGACTTAGGCTTTTCCCGTTTTCTCTAAGGGATAAGGCTAAGAGTTGGCTCCAAAGTCAACCACAGGGGAGCATTGTTACCTGGAATGATTTAGTGACGAGGTTTCTCACCAAATATTTCCCTCCTTCCAAGTCCGCAAAGATGAGACAAGAGATAACCTCATTCTCTCAGCATGATGGAGAGGTGCTTTATGATGCTTGGGAAAGATTCAAGGATTTGTTGAGGAGATGTCCACATCATGCAATTCCAGAATGGCTCCAAATTCAGACTTTTTGCAATGGATTGACTCATGCAACAAGAGCTATGGTAGATGCAGCAGCTGGGGGTTCATTGAATAACAAAACACCAGAAGAAGCTCTCCAATTGATAGAGACTATGGCTGCTAATAATTATCACACTCCTAGTGAGAGGTCAATGGGGAAAAGAGGTGTTATGGAGCTCGAGACATTAGATGCCATCCTTGCTCAAAACAAGAGTCTTTCTCAACAGTTGGCGACTCTCACAAAGCAGTTGGGGCAAGTGCAAGTGAATGCAGTAAATTCCCCAGCCCTAGTTTGTGATTTTTGTGGAGGCAACCATGTCAATGGGGATTGTGAGGCAAATGTATTGAATCAAGCATCTCATGAGCAAGTGAATTATATGGGGAATCCACAGAGACCCCCGCACAACCCCTACTCCAACACTTACAATCCAGGGTGGAAAAATCATCCCAACTTCTCATGGAGTAATCAAAATGTGCAAAGACCGCCTAATCCTCCTTATCAGGCTCCACCATTACCTCATGTCCAGCATGATCAAGCCAAACCATCTCCTTTGGAAATTGCCTTAGAAAAGTTGTCTCAATCAACAACAAGTTTTGTGCAGCAAACTTCAAGCTTCATGCAAGAGACAAGGGCAAACTTCAAGAACCAAGAGTCTTCTATTAGGAATTTGGAGAATCAAGTGGGACAGATCTCTAGGCAACTAGCTGAAAAACCACCAGAATACTTCCTAGTAACACCGAGCCAAATCCTAAGGAGCGAGTGTAAGGCTATAACTTTGAGGAGTGGTAAAACAGTGGAAGTTACACCTAGAGAAGGTAAGGTCAAGGAAGTGATGAATCATCAAGCTCAAGGTACAGTAGAAGAAGAAGATGCATCTTCATCTAAACTCCCTGATCAGGTGCAAGAAGAAGAGCAAAAGAAAAGTGAATCTCCAAGGAAAAAGGAGAAGATGTGGGACAAACCTTTTGTGCCATCACCATATGCCAAAGTCCCGTTCCCTCAAAGACTCAAGAAAGAGAATCAAGAGAAGCACTTTGCTCGGTTTTTAGACATTTTCAAGAGGCTTCAAATCAACATTCCATTTGCAGAAGCATTAGAACAAATGCCCTCTTATGCCAAATTTATGAAGGAGCTCTTATCCAAGAAGAGGAAGCTACAAGAAGATGAGACGGTAATGCTAACTGAAGAGTGCAGTGCAATTATCCAGAAAAAGTTACCACCCAAGTTGAAAGACCCTGGTAGTTTCCATATTCCTTGCACTATTGGAAAATTAACAATTGGCAAAGCCCTTTGTGACCTTGGAGCTAGCATAAATTTAATGCCACTTTCAATTCTAAACAAGTTGGGGATTGGAGAAATTAAGCCAACAACAATATCTCTACAGTTGGCGGATCGGTCTATCAAACACCCATATGGGATAGTGGAAGACGTATTGGTAAAGGTAGATAAATTCATTTTCCCAGCTGATTTTGTAGTTCTTGATATGGAGGAGGATGCTGATATCCCTCTCATTCTTGGAAGACCATTTTTGGCCACTGGGAGAGCTTTGATTGATGTTCAGCAAGGAGAATTAATGTTGAGGGTACATGATGAAAAGGTGACTTTTAATGTGTTTGAAGCCATGAAACACCCAATAGATAAGGAACAATGTTTTCGGGTGGATGCCATTGATTCTCTTGTCTCAAATGTCTTCCTACAAAATCCTCCAAACAGTCCACTTGAAGTAGCTTTGATGCAGTCCAAGAGTTTGGAAGATGAAGAACTCAATAATTCAGAAACAATGAAGTGTGTGCAACAATTAGAAGCCTTACCAATCCTCTCCACCTCCAATGGGTCAAAAGAAGAAGAATTAATGAAAGAAGGAGTTGAGAAAGAAGACCTTCCGAAGCTTGAACTGAAACCCTTACCATCTAGTCTCAAATATGCATTTCTTGGTGAGAACAACACCCATCCTGTGATTGTTAGTATTGAGTTGAGCAAGGTGGAGGAAGAAAAGTTGTTGAGGGTGTTGAGAGAACACAAATCAGCACTTGGGTGGAGCATTAGTGACCTTAAGGGGATAAGTCCAACTGTATGCATGCACAAGATTCTCATGGAAGATGATTATAAAGCTGCAATCCAACCTCAAAGAAGACTCAACCCAACAATGAAGGAGGTGGTAAGAAAGGAAGTAATTAAACTTCTTGATGCGGGGATCATCTACCCCATTTCAGATAGTTCATGGGTGAGCCCGGTACAAGTGGTTCCCAAAAAGGGAGGAATGACAGTTGTGGTCAACAATAACAATGAATTGATCCCCACAAGAACTGTCACTGGATGGCGAATGTGCATTGACTACCGTAAGCTTAATAGTGCAACAAGGAAGGATCACTTCCCTCTCCCTTTCATAGACCAAATGCTTGAGAGATTGGCTGGGCATGCATTCTACTGCTTCTTAGATGGCTATTCTGGGTACAATCAGATTGTTGTAGACCCGGAAGACCAAGAGAAGACAGCATTCACGTGCCCCTATGGAGTGTTTGCTTATCGGAGGATGCCGTTTGGACTATGCAATGCACCAGCAACTTTTCAAAGGTGTATGCTTTCCATCTTTTCTGATATGGTAGAAAAATTCATTGAGATATTTATGGATGATTTTTCTGTTTTTGGTTCCTCTTTTGATTCTTGTTTGACTAATCTTGCTTTGGTTCTGAAGAGATGTCAGGAAACAAACTTAGTCCTCAATTGGGAAAAATGTCATTTCATGGTGAAAGAGGGTATTGTTCTTGGACATCGAATCTCATCCAAGGGGATAGAGGTAGATAGAGCAAAGGTGGAGACCATAGAGAAACTACCTCCCCCAACCAATGTCAAGGGGATCCGAAGCTTTCTTGGGCATGCTGGGTTTTACAGAAGATTTATAAAAGATTTTTCCAAAATAGCAAAGCCCTTGAGTAATCTGTTGGTTAAAGATTCTTCTTTTGTGTTTGATAGTGAATGCTTGCATGCTTTTAATATCCTAAAAGAGAAACTCACTTCTGCACCCATCATTGTTGCTCCTAATTGGGATTTGCCCTTTGAATTAATGTGTGATGCAAGTGATTATGCAGTAGGTGTTGTTCTAGGACAAAGAAAGAATAAGATGTTGCATGTGATTTATTATGCAAGCAAAGTGTTGAATGATGCACAATTGAATTATGCCACAACTGAGAAAGAACTACTTACTGTTGTTTTTGCATTTGACAAGTTTCGTTCTTACTTAGTTGGTTCCAAAGTGATTGTTTATACTGACCATTCAAAGACTTAAATATCTTTTGTCCAAACAAGATGCAAAGCCTCGGTTAATTCGTTGGATTTTATTGTTGCAGGAATTTGACTTGGAGATCAAGGACAAGAAAGGAACTGAGAACTCAGTAGCTGACCATCTATCCAGAATCTTACAAGTTGGGGATGAAGAAGAAAAAGAATCAGTACCCATAAATGAAGAATTCCCGGATGAACAGTTGTTTGCCATCCAAGCTCTCCCTTGGTATGCTGACTTTGCTAATTACAAAGCCGTTGGAGTCCTACCACCTGAGCTAACATGGCAGCAAAGAAAGAAGTTTCTGCATGATGCAAGGTTTTTCATTTGGGATGAACCATTCCTATATCGGAGATGTGCAGATAGTGTACTGAGGAGGTGTGTTCCAGAAGAAGAAATTGAAAGTATCTTATGGCACTGTCATGGCTCCGAGTATGGAGGCCATTTTGGAGGAGAAAGAACTGCAGCTAAGGTGCTGCAAAGTGGATTCTACTGGCCAACACTCTTCAAGGATGCTCGAGCATTTGTGGAGAGATGTGATAGATGTCAAAGGGTTGGAACAATCTCAAGAAGACACGAGATGCCTATGAACATGATCCTTGAAGTTGAATTATTTGATGTTTGGGGCATTGACTTTATGGGCCCATTCCCATCTTCATTTTCCAACCTATACATTTTGGTAGCTGTGGACTACGTGTCAAAATGGGTAGAAGCCATCCCTTCAATAAGCAATGATACTAAAGTAGTGATTGGATTCCTGAAGAAGAACATCTTTTCAAGATTTGGTGTGCCTAGAGCTTTAATTAGTGATGGAGGAAGCCACTTCTGCAATAAACAATTGGAGGTTGTATTGACTAAATATGGGGTTTCCCATAAAATCGCCACCCCATATCACCCACAAACAAGTGGTCAAGTTGAAGTCTCAAATCGGGAGTTGAAGAGAATCTTAGAAAAGAGTGTGAGTTCATCAAGAAAAGATTGGTCAAGGAAGCTAGATGATGCTCTATGGGCCTCTGAGAACAAAGATTTAAGACTCCAATTGGCATGTCTCCTTATCAATTGGTCTATGGGAAAGCATGTCATCTTCCTGTAGAATTGGAACACAAAGCATTTTGGGCAGTTAAGTTCCTAAACTTTGAATTAAAAGGAGCAGGTGAAAAAAGGCTTTTGCAATTAAATGAACTGGATGAGTTCATACTGGAGCTTATGAGAATTCCCGATTGTACAAAGAGAGAGCTAAGTTGGTGCATGATCGAAAGATAAGTCACCGAACATTTGAACAAGGGCAACATGTTTTACTCTTCAATTCGAGATTGAAGTTGTTTCCTGGAAAGCTCAAATCAAGATGGTCTGGACCGTTTGTGGTAGAGAAAGTTTTTCCTTATGGGACAGTTGAACTCATTGAACCAACTTCAGGCAGAAGCTTTAAAGTAAATGGCCAAAGGTTGAAGATCTATTTGGGAGGAGATGTTCATCGTCAGAAATCCTCCATTACTCTTGGTCAACCTCAATGAAGTAACTTCACGTCAAGCTAGTGACGTTAAACAAGCGCTTATTGGGAGGCAACCCAAGTTTCTTCTCCCTTCTTTCTTTTTAAATTTCTGCATTCCTGTCATTGTTGTCTGCATTCCTGTTTTATTGTGTGTTTTTTTAGTTGTAAGCTTCATTATTCTGAGAATGCTGCATTTGGTGCTTTGGTTTATGTTGCATGAAGTTTTCTTTCAGCTCATGTTTGCCATAATTGATTGGACAACTCTGAATAATTGTGATGCTCTGTAAACTCTTCTGCTTGTTAGGGCGCCTGACTATTGATTACAAGTTTGTTGTGGTTTTATTACATCTCTTGTTATGTCTTCAATTTTTCATTCTAGCTTCCAATTTTTCAACATCTTGGATAAGGTTCAACTCTTTTGTTTTTATTCTCAAAAAAAAAAAAATACAAAAAAAAAAATATTTAAATACAAAAAAAAAAAGGAAAAGAGCAATTGTTTAATTTCTCTGTGGCTGTTGGTTGAAGTGAGGATGTGTGGAAGAGGCGCACGATCCTTCCTTTACTTTCATACCATAGATGACTCTACCTGCCAATAAAATCTGCTGTTGTGTCTTGGTTGTGATGTGTGGAAGAGGCGCACGGTTATAACCTTGATACATAACCAGTGTGTTTTTTTTCCTTAGTTCTTCCCTTGGTGAAGTTTGGGGGTGTGTTGTGTGGAAGAGGCGCACGAGCATTCCTCTAACATCTCATCTTGGTTTTGTTCATTTCACTATGCAAGCGTTTGTGTCGAACCATTGTCCTTGTGTTGTCTCTTTGGTTAGCTAGTAGCTTAATTGTTTACTTACAAGCTTGTAATTTTACCACTGCCTCACTTGTTGCTAATTTCAGATGCCTTCTTGCTGTGTTGTTTATGATTAGCATTTACACTCATTTTGTTGTTGTCTACTTCAATTAAACAGCCATTTGCTGAAATGTTTACTTCATTGTGAGCTTGAATCAAATTGCCAAATGCTAGCATTTTTGGGGGTTGTGGAGCAGTCTTTGAGTCTTAGTTTTTCTTGTTTAGTTACTTTTGCTTGGGGACAAGCAAAATCTTAGGTTTGGGGGAGTGATAGTCTTGTTAAATGGACTGACTATCTTTGCGATTGTGTGACAAATTTTTCCTAAAACCAACCTTTGATTGAGTTTTCTCCATTGTTTTTAAGTTTAGTTTTGTGTGTTTTCATTTACATCTTTGTTTAGTATTTTGTTTCATTTTCTTGCTTAGAAGCTTATTTTTACTTTGTATCTTTTTAATTCTTAGGTATGGAATAAAGGAGTTTAGCATTGGGAAGGAAATGAAGCAGCAAGAAGGAAAATTCTCCTCTGGACATCCACCGCTTGAGCGCCCAAATCTACCGCTCAAGCGGTAGAACCCAACATGTGAATGTTCGCTACTGCCAAGCCACCGCCTAGGCGGTGGAATCCAGCGCTTAAGCGCTCCAATTGCTCGTGCAGCTAGTTCTTCTCGGCACATCCACCGCCTAGGCGCCCAAATCCACCGCCTAGGCGGTGGCATCACATAGCATGCGCTTCTCACTGCAGTCTCACCGCTTAGGCGGTGAGATTCCACCGCCTAGGCGGTGGAGTTAATTCTGACGTGCCCTGTTTTCTGGTATAAAAGGAAAAAGAAAAAAAAAGATGAGGGGAGAGGACGGCTGGAGGAAAATAGAGAAGGGGATCTGCTGCTACCCTATTACAAGGAGAAGTGATTCAAGAAGAAGATTAGAGGATCTCAACATCAACATCTTGAATTCTTCATGGAGTTCATCTCTTTTCTCAATTTTTCTTCCCTATTTATCATGAGTAGCTAAATTTCCTATGTTAGGGATTTGATGTAGCTTGACTTGGATAATGGTTTTATGAACATCTTGTAATTCTTGACTTGATTCCATGGTTAAGCTTTTATTCTCTGTTTTTATACAATTTATGAATTGGCCTCTCATATTTTGATCTAGGGTTCATAATTAGAATTGGGAAATTCAATTATGTACTAGCTATTGGGAATGAATGCCATAATCTTACAAGGTTTAGGAATAGGCTTTGGGATTGTGTGGTGCCATTGAATTTTACTATTTGTGTAAAGCCCTCTTCAATTCGAACTAGGTTAAGGAATTAATTAGTTCTTGTTGGTTAAAGGAGAATTGAATATCCAAGGAATTGGAATTTAATTAGTTTCAGAAAATTCAACCTTTAATTCTTGGATGAAGAGGCAAGAAGAATGAAATTTCTTAATTCAATTGGATAAGTCAAGTGAAATCAAATCCCTAGCAATTTCATAATATTCAATTCACATCGCACATTCTTTTAACCGCACTCTAGTTTTGCTCATTTAGTTTTTATTTTTAATTACTATAATTTTTAGCATTAGAGTTACCTTCAATCCAAAAGTACGTTAGTCTAAATAGCATCAAATCTAGTGAATAGGTGTTTGGTAACTCAATCCCTGTGGAGACGATAACTCACTAAATTTTATTACTTGAACGATTCGGTGCACTTGCCGAGAGGTTATCAGGTCCTCCCCAATAATGATTCAATCTCTGGCAATTGACATTAATCGTGGCTTTTCTTTTCAATTTTTTTTTTCTTTTGTCTTCTTTTTTTTTCTTTTTTTTTTTTTTTGGTTCAACACAGTAGTGATCAATCATGGTAGAGGGCATCCTGCAGTTGAACTTCCTCCACGAGGTTCTCTTGAGCTCCTTCATAAAAATTTTTGAGGTGGTGACCATTAACTTTGAACACTTTGTTGGTGGCTTCACTCTTAATTTCCACTGCACCATGAGGAAAAATGTTAGTGACAACAAACGGACCGTCCCACCTAGACCTTAATTTACCAGGCATCAACTTAAGGCGAGAATTAAACAAGAGAACTTTTTGCCCAACTGAAAACTCCTTCCGAAGAATAAACTTATCATGGAAGGCTTTGGTCTTTTCTTTGTAGAGTCGGGAGCTCTCATAGGCATCTAGGCGGATCTCTTCCAATTCCTCAGAATCGCAACTTCCGCTCTATGCCCGCTCGGCCAAATTCATGTTGCATTGCTTCACGACCCAATATGCTTTGTGCTCAATTTCTCTTGGTAAGTGGCATGCCTTACCATAGACTATCCGATATGGAGACATCCCGATTGGAGTTTTGTAAGCGGTCCGGTAAGCCCAAAGAGCATCCTCAAGCCTCATGCTCCAATCCTTCCGATTAGGTTGGACTGCTTTTTCAAGTATGCGCTTGATCTCTCTATTGGAGACCTCGGCTTGACCATTAGTCCTGGGATGGTAAGGTGTAGAAACTTTATGCAACACGCCATATTTCCTCATCAATCCCTCCATGCTCCGGTTCTGAGAAATGGGTGCCTTGATCACCGATGATAGCTCTCGGGATTCCAAACTACAGAATATCTGTGATCTAACAAAATCCACAACAACTTTGGAATCATCAGTCCGAGTGGCTTTAGCCTCCACCCATTTTGATACATAATCAACAGCTAGCAAAATGTAAACATAACCAAAGGAAACAGGAAAAGGTCCCATGAAATCAATACCCCATACGTCAAAGATTTCACAATACAGTAGAGGTTGCTGGGGCATCTCATTCCTGCGAGAAATGTTCCCTGTTCTCTGACACTGTTCACAAGACTAACATAACAAATATGCATCATGAAACAAGGTAGGCCAATATAAACCAGAGTCTAAAACTTTCCTAGCTGTACGTTGAGGCCCAAAATGTCCACCACATGCAAATGCATGACAAAAGCTAAGAACAGAATGAAACTCTTGATTAGGCACACATCGCCTAATAATTTGGTCACTACAAAATCGCCACAAATATGGATCATCCCACACATAATATTTTGATTCACTCTTAAGTTTATAAATTTGTGCACGAGTGAAATGTGAGGGAAAAACTGTAGCAACCAAGAAATTCACCATATCAGCAAACCAAGGGAAGGTGTTCTTACCTTGCAGCTGCATAAGCTGCTCATCTGGGAAGGAGTCCCGTACAGGGAAGGGATCTGAAGCCCCTTCAATGCGGCTCAAATGATCTGCCACTAGGTTCTCTGCTCCACTCTTGTCACGGATCTCTATGTGAAACTCTTGGAGCAGTAGCATCCATCTTATTAGTCGGGGCTTTGCATCTGGCTTCTTCAAAAGGAACTTCAGAGCTGCATGATCAGTAAACACAACAACCTTAGAACCAAGCAAATATGATCTAAACTTATCCAAAGCAAAAACAATGGCTAAAAGTTCTTTTTCGGTTGTGGTATAGTTGGCACGAGCGGCATCTAGAGTTCGAAGCATAGTATATCACATGAGAAGCTTTCCCCACTCTCTCTGTGCCAAGACGCTCCCTCGCATAGTTAGAAGCATCACACATTAACTCAAATGGCAATGTCGGTCGGTGGGTTTGGATGATAGGGGTACTAGTCAAGGCCTGCTTCAAGTGGTTGAAAGTCGCTTGCACTTGTCATCAAAATTGAACTCCACATCTTTCTGCAATGGCGGGAAAGTGGAAGAGCAATCTTCTTTGAAGTCGACAATGAAGCGCTGTAGAAACCTGCATGACCAAGAAAAGAACGCACTTCCCGCACGCATGTGGGGTAAGATAGACAAGTAATTACATCAATCTTGGCGGGATCTACCTCAATGCCCTTACTTGGATACTACATGGCCTAAAACTATACCCTGTTCTACCATAAAATGGCATTTCTCAAAATTTAGCACAAGGTTAGTCTCAATACATCTTTGCGAGTACTCTAGATAAATTTGGCTAAACATGAATCAAAAGAAGAACCATAGACAAGTAAAGTCATCCATAAATACCTCCATGCATTCCTCTAAGAAATCGTAAAATATGCTCACCATGCACCGTTGGAAGGTACCAGGGCATTGCGGGCCGAAGGGCATCCGTCGTAAGCAAAGGTGCCGAAGGGACAAGTAAATGTGGTCTTCTCCCGATCCTCCGGTGCAATGTGGATTTGGAAGTATCCGGTGTAGCCATCTAAAAGCGAGAATGGGACTTACCGACCAACCGTTCCAAAGATCTCGATCAATGAACGGAAGGGGGTAATGATCTTTCCGAGTGGCTTGGTTGAGACATCGTAGTCAATGCAGACTCTCCACTATTCTGCACTCGGGTTGGAATGAGCTCATTCTTACGGTTGGCCACAACAGTCACCGGATTTCTTTGGAACTACTTGCACCGGCTCACCCACTTGCTGTGAGAGATGGGATATATAATGCCACTGCGATGGCTTGGTCACTTCTTTTTCACCACATCTAGAATGAGAGGATTCAGTCTCCTGCAGGGTTGTCTCACTGGTTTAGTTTCCTCCTCAAGTAATATCCTGTGCATGCATGTGGAGGGGTTAATACCAGGAATGTCTGCAAGTGTCCAACCAATTGCCCTTTTGTGTTGCTTCAAGACTTCCAATAATCTGGTTTCTTGCTCAGGTTGGAGGTGTTTGGCCATTATCACCGGGAGCTTCTCATCCTCTTCCAAGAATGCATACTTCAAATGCTCGGGCAAGGGCTTAAGTTCAATGGAGGGTGGTTCTTTGGGTGACGGTACTAGTTTTGGAACCGAAACTAAATCTGCTAAATTCTCAGCAGTTGCACCTGTACCTGCAAGCTGTGCACAATCTTGCAAAACAACATCATCATATCCTATGGAATCAAAAGAATCACACTTAGCAGCACACATTGGGTTTAGAAATCTCAGCACAGGCTGCACACATTGCATTGGGTTTACAACCAAAAAGTCCGAAGCAGGCAGAACAAGTATCACAAGCTATGCTATCAGTGTATCCTACAATTTCAGGAAACTCTGCCAACATATCAGCATGTATATCATCAACCAGTAAATCAATGACATCAAAATGAAAAATAGAATGATCCTCTAAAGGGTATTTCATGGCATCAAAAATGTTAAACTGAATGATATCATCACCAAATTCCATGGAAAGGGTACCAGCATGCACATCAATCTTAGTTTTAGCAGTTTTCAAAAATGGCCTACCTAAGATCAATGGGGGTGGGGAAGAGGCAGATTCATCTTCCATATTCAACACATAAAAATCACCGGGAATATTAAATTATGTACCCGAACCGTAACGTCCTCCAACACTCCCGCAGTTGTGCAAGGTGCTCCGGTTTGCTAAGCGAATGACAATGCCTAGGCTTTAGCTCTCCCATATGCAAGGAAGTGTAAACTGACTTTGGCATTACATTGATGGAGGCTCCCAAGTCTAGCAAGGCATGAGTGAACTGTTGGTGCCCTATGGTGCAAGGGATGGTAAAAGTGCCTGGATCCTTGCATTTGGGAGGCAGGTTGGGCTGAATCAAAGCAGAGACATTTCTCCCCATACTCACTTTTTCAGTGCCCTTTAGCTTCCTCTTATGGGTGCACATCTCTTTCAAGAACTTGGCATACTTGGGGATTTGTTTAATTGCCTCCAAGAGAGGTATATTCACCTCAACCTTCTGAAAAGTCTCCATAATTTCCTTATCCAAGTCTCTGTTTCAACCATATGCCTCATTTGTATCATTCGGTTGGGAAAAGGAAGAGGAATGTTGGAACTCGACTTTTTGGATGCTCACTTTTCTCATCTTGAATTTTCTCGTCAACTCGATTTGATCCAATTTTCTGCTTGGTACATTTGTAGGATCATTTCTTTCTTGAATTTGTTACTGACATTCGAATTAGGCTGAGAACTTGAAGTTGCTGTAGAATCTTGTTTCTCCGGGTCAAGGGTAGAATCTGGAATTATCTGCTGCACTGGTCCATTGATTTGCTTACCACTACGTAAAGCTATAGCACTAACATTTCCTCTAGGGTTTGGAGTGGTTTGAGAGGGTAATTGGCTAGAACCCTGTGACTTTAATTCATGAATTGATGTGGCAAGTTGACCAATTTGAGTCTCCAAGTTTTGAATGGTGGTTTCAGTTCTCTGTTGAAACTGGATGTTATTGGTGGCCAACTGTTTCACCAAATCCTCCAATGAGGGCTCAGATTTTGTGGCTACAGGACCTTGCTGCTGGAATGGTGGTCTACTTGGTCCAAAGATGTGGTCGAAACTGATTTGTCCTTGCTTGCTGCTGGAATGGTGGTCTATACTGGTTTTGTGGCTGCTGATTTGATGCATTCCCATATCTCAGATTGGGATGGTCCCTCCAGCCAGGGTTGTAAGTGTTGGAGAATGGATCATATTTCTGTTATTGTTGCTGATGGAATTGTGGCTTCCCAGGAAATATACCAGCTGCAGCCACAGATTGGTCTTGAAACTCAGAATCATCTTGCAATGTGGGGCATGAATCTGTAGGATGAGAGGAACTAGAACATATGCTACAAACTCTTGCAGGGGTTTGCACACGTGGTTCGTGTTGTCCTATTGCCATTTGTCTAACCAAAGAAGTGAGCTCATCCAATCTATGTTCCACCCTTTGTTGATCAACATGTGAAGAGGTATTAACTTCATTGACTATTCTGGTTGCAGCACCCATTCGAGTACCAAATTGCTGAGAATTTGCTTTGCCATGTTTGCAATTAAGTTTACGCGTGTTGGAGTTTTATCTACCAATGCTCCACCACTTGCAGCATCAATCATACTCCTTTCCATTGGCATCAATCCTTCATAGAAGTATTGGATCGTGATTGATCACTAATTTGATGGTGTGGGCAGCTTGAGCATAATTTCTTGAATCTCTCCCAATACTCATGGAGAGTTTCACCACCGATTTGCCTTATGCCACAAATATCTTTCCTTATTGCAGCGAGTTCTTGATGCAGAAAGAACTTTTCCAGAAATAATCTTTTCATGTCATTCCAAGAAGTGATGGCGGCAGTTGTAAGTAATACAACCAATCCTTAGCAAAGACCATCCAAAGAGAAAGGAAAGGCCCTTAGCTTGATGTGATCTTCAGCTATTCCATGAGGTTTCATGGTGGAGCAGACAACATGGAACTCCTTCAAATGCTTATGTGGATCTTCACCTGCAAGACCATGAAACTTGGGCAGCAAGTGTATCAATCCAGATTTCAACTCAAAAATCAACATTAAGTTCAGGATATTGAATGCACAAAGGTTGATAATTCACATCAGTGCGCAGCCAATTCCTTAAGGGTCCTATTGTTATAGTCACCATAGTAAAATCAACAGACTCGATGATCGCATACGAAGTACTAATGACGCACTCAACAGGATTAAAAGAGTCAACAAGATTAGGTGCAATGTCAAGTTCAAGCCCAATTCCAAAAGTAATTCTATTAGCTCTATGAATGCTACTACCAGTCCTATGAATTCTATGAAGTGTATGAAATGTTCTATCAATTTCAGGATCAAATGAATGCAAGGTACCAGGATCAAATCTAGTCATACAAAGATGCGAGTTCATAAGAAGGTATTAGAAAAGCAATAACAACTAAAACACTAAAAATTCCAAAAACAAATACTCCAAAAAATTAAACAAAAATAAAAACAGTATCAAATGAATTTTAAAAATTATGGAACCACCACAGGATAAAATCTACACAAAAATGCTATCCAACAAAATAATAAAAAATCTTAAAAAATTGAAAAAGTGGTCTAAACGATGGAATTTGGCAAAAATAAGGGTGACCTCACTGTATACAGTGAGCCTTTCTCAGAATAATATTTTCCATTTGTGTACCAAAATTCAGATCAATCTGAGATGGCCGAACCAAAATTCTTGACACAACGCCCTTTATCCAATTTCAGCCGAATCCCACTTGAAAAAGCTTCAAAAACAAAACAAACACATTTGTTAGAGTTAGATGGGATCTTGAAATGATCAAATAGTTACCTTGGATCCCCGGCAACGGCCCCAAATTTGACAAGAGGTTGTCGAGACCTATCAAATAAAATAACCGGTTCACAAACTAATTTGTAGTATAGAGAATGAACCGAATCGTCTCTCAAGGATCCAAAAAAACAAAGATTTAATTAGATCAAGATAATTAAAAAAGGGGGGGTTTTGTTGTTGATTAACAAGATTAATATAAGTAGGAGATTCAAAGTTGTAAACAAATCTAAAGAAACAACCAATCCAAGGAAATTTACCGATCTTGAGTTTAACTCATCATTGATCACAAGGAATTCACTTAATTGCTAACCAAGTTCTTGGCCTTAGATCACATCAAGAAGCCTTAACATGATCCAAGAATTCTCTACTAGATAAGCATCTAGGATTTGATTAACCAAGGTTAGATAAAGTAAGCACCATCCAACATAGATTAACTTAAGATCTAGAATTTAACCAAGTTAAACAATCTATCAAAAAGCTTTAATATATTGTTTAATCTTTGTGATCCTCTTTGAATACATGATAATAAAGCTACTACCACATCAACATCTAAATCAAATTAAGCAATTTAATCTAGATAAGAATCAAAAGAGGAAGAAGAGAAACTTGAATAACAATTAAGCAATATGAACAAGCAAAACAAGATCTCCAAATTAAACAACAAGATGGCTAATCCCTTGGATTGATTATGAGAGCCTAGCCTTCCATGGATGGGAAGGAAGAACTCAGAATTTTAAGAACAAAAACGAAATTGCAAAGAGAATGAAGAAGAAGAGAAAGAAAACTCTCACAAATACTTAAACTTTCTTGAAACTTACTTCTAAATTGAATGCCTCTAATACAAAGAGGTTGGGTCTATTTATACTAATCCTAGAAGCCAATTTGTACATGTACATAATCTGAATACAAGCTATAAGAATCTGAAATTTGTCAAAAATGGAAGCTTGATGCATGGTTGGTGGGTTGGTGCATGGTAGGTGGGTTGGTGTATGGTTGGTGGCTTTTAGTCAACAACTCTTATCCGACTTCTGGCTTCAAATTCATCACCTAGACGGTGTATTTTGGCTTGGATGTCTTCATCAAAGTTGTAGCCAGTTGTCTCCTTGAAAATCTCCAATTTGAATCATGTCATTTGGACTTTTATAACTCCAGAAATGCCAAAAACACTTCACCTACCTCAAGTTAGGTTGGAAGAACGTGTTTCCAAATTCAGACCAACTTGTAGCTTCTGAAGCATGCCTAAACGACATCTATTGACAAAATGGTCTTCATTGAAGTTGGAGATATGGGTCTTATCTTTCAAGTGACCAAGTTTCAGCCCAAGAGGAGGCCTATAACCCACTATATAGTCCAATATGTGCATACTGCCCAGATGGTTCCGTGACAGCAAACCCACTCTGCATTGCAGGGAAATTTTGGACCCTTAGCATTCCGATCCAGCTCTTGAGTTCTTCATGAAACTTGTAGAGCATTGTCTTAGTTTTCCAAAGACACCAAGATCACCTCAATTGGATCACCGAGTCCCAAGTTATGACCTAACTAAGGAAGAAAGGTCAAAATGCATCAAAATCCGAAAATTATTCAATATTTGCATTAAAGCCCAATGAAGCCCAACAACATTAAACTCATCTAAAGTACTAATATTGGGCACAATAAACATCTAATAATGCCTAATACAAAGCTAACATAAGTGTCTCAAATTGATTGATCACTGACCCACCATGAGAATACTATATGGATCATTACGTGAGTGTCATAAGCAGTTCTCATAGTGACAATGGTGTACGTGGTCCTTTGACTTGAGGTCACTACGGTTCCCTACATGATGAGTTATATGTTTTAAAAGACTCATCCTTGTGAGCTAGCAACATAACCCATGTCCATCTAGTATAATCATCTACTATGACTAATCCATATTTCTTCCCATTTAAGGAGGCAGTTCTTGTTGGACCAAACAGATCTAGATGTAGCAACTCTAGTGGTCTAGAGGTGGAAGCAATATTTTTAGATTCAAAAGAGTTTTTTTATTTGTTTCCCTTTTTGACAGGCATCGCATAGAATATCCGATTTGTACACAAGCTTTGGTAACCCTCTTACGAGGTTTTGCTTATTTAGCTTTGAGATTAACCTCAAGCTTGCATGACCAAGCTTCTTGTGCCATATCCATTGTTCTCCTTTGATGGACACTAGGCATGATACATTCTGTTATGTAAGATCACCTAAATCAATCTTATAAAGATTGTTTTGCCTTTTAGCATAAAAGAGTATGGATCCATTAGAGTTTTTGACAATTCATTCTCCGTTGTTGAAGGAAACATCAGATCCACTATCACATAATTGACTTATGCTAAGTAGATTATGTTTTAATCCTTCAACGAGAAGCACATTATCTATTGAAGGAAAATGGTGCTTACCAATCTTATCAATTCCTATGATTCTACCCTTTTGGTTTCCTCCAAAGGTGACATAGCCACTAGATTTATGCTTGAGGTCTTGGAACATAGAATTTTCTCCCGTCATGTGACGTGAGCAATGACAAGAGGTTGTCGAGACCTATCAAATAAAATAACCGGTTCACAAACTAATTTGTAGTATAGAGAATGAATCGAATCGTCTCTCAAGGATCCAAAAACAAAGATTTAATTAGATCAAGATAATTAGAAAAGGGGGGGTTTTGTTGTTGATTAACAAGATTAATAAAAGTAGGAGATTTAAAGTTGTAAACAAATCTAAAGAAACAACCAATCCAAGGAAATTTACCGATCTTGAGTTTAACTCATCATTGATCACAAGGAATTCACTTAATTGCTAATCATGTTCTTAGCCTTAGATCACATCAAGAAGCCTTAACATGATCCAAGAATTCTCTACTAGATAAGCATCTAGGATTTGATTAACCAAGGTTAGATAAAGTAAGCACCATCCAACATAGATTAACTTAAGATCTAGAATTTAACCAAGCTAAACAATCTATCAAAAAGCTTTAATATATTGTTTAATTTTTGTGATCCTCTTTGTATACATGATAATAAAGCTATTACCACATCAACATCTAAATCAAATTAAGCAATTTAATCTAGATAAAAATCAAAAGAGGAAGAAGAGAAACTTGAATAACAATTAAGCAATATGAACAAGCAAAACAAGATCTCCAAATTAAACAACAAGATGGCTAATCCCTTGGATTGATTATGAGAGCCTAGCCTTCCATGAATGGGAAGGAAGAACTCAGAAATTAAAGAACAAAAACGAAATTGTAAAGAGAATGGAGAAGAAGAGAAAGAAAACTCTCACAAATACTTAAACTTTCTTGAAACTTACTTCCAAATTGAATGCCTCTAATACAAAGAGGTTGGCTCTATTTATACTAATCCTAGAAGCCAATTTGTACATGTACATAATCTGAATACAAGCTATAAAAATATGAAAATTGTCAAAAATGGAAGCTTGATGCATGGTTGGTGGGTTGGTGCATGGTAGGTGGGTTGGTGTATGGTTGGTGGCTTTTAGTCAACAACTCTTATCCGGTGTATTTTGGCTTTGAGGCCTTCATGAAAGTTGTAACCAGTTGTCTCCTTGAAATTTTTCAGTTTGAATCATGTCATTTGGACGTTTAGAACTCCAGATATGCCAAAAACACTGAACCTACCTCATGTTAGGTTGGCAAAACATGTTTCCAAATTCAAACCAACTTGTAGCTTCATTATCATGCCTAAAATGACATCTATTGACTAAATGGTTTTCAGTGAAGTTGGAGATATGGGTCTTATCTTTCCAGTGGCCGCATTTCAGCCCAAGAGGAGGCCTATAACTCTCTATGTAGTCCAATATGTGCACACTGCCCAGATTTTCCTGACAACAAACCCACTATGTATTGCAGGGATGTTGTGGACCCTTAGAAGTCCGATCCAGCTCTTGAGTTCTTCATGAAACTTGTAGAGCATTGTCTTAGCTTTCCAAAGACACCAAGATCACCTCAATTGGATCACCGAGTCCCAAGTTATGGCCTAACCAAGGAAGAAAGGTCAAAATGCATTAAAATCCGAAAATTATCCAATATTTACATTAAAACCCAATGAAGCCCAACAACATTAAACTCATCTAAAATACTAATATTGGGCACAATAAACATCTAATGAAGACTAATACAAAGCTAACATAAGTGTCTCAAATTGATTGATCAAGCAACCATTGTCTAGGTACCATGATAGGTGTCTTCTTCCTGCTGCTAAGCACATCTGCAAGAGGAATTATCATATTTTTAGGTACCCATATCTTTTTGGGTCCTTTCAGGTTAGTTTTTGAAGACTCACAATACCTTGACTTCTTATTATAAAAACATTTGGATGTAGCATGTCCTTTCTTTTTACAGATATTACAAAAAGATTTGGGTTTTGTAAAAGTAGATGTCTTTTGGAAATTAATCTTTTCAGTATGTTGATATCCTGGTCCAGATTTGTCACGAGGGTCTCTGGAGTATTTGAGTAATTTGTTTAGCTTTTTGGTGCTACCCATAAATTTACTGAGATCCTCAGTGAGTTCCTTTACTTCATATTGAAGTTTATCAACTTCATCAGACGAATTGGACTTAGAGGATGTTTTTAAAACAAGGTTTTGAGTTTTTAGTTTTTCACAAGAAGTTTCAAGTTTCTGAAAACAATTTTTCAAAATCCTTGGATAATTTTGAAAACTTTCTTTTGAGAGATTTATACTCAACAAACAAAATAGATGAATTATTTAACAGTTCATTGAATGCTTCTTGAAGATTAAAATCAGAATTTGTTACCTCATCTTTTTCCTCATCAAAGGATGTGCTTGTCATAAAGCATATGTTAGCTTCTTGATTTGCTTCCTCTTTATCTTCAGTTGATGAGAGGTCAAGATCTTCCCATGTGGCCATTAATCCTCTTTTCTTCTTTGGAAAGAGTCTCTTTTTCTCCTTCTTCTTATTCAGTGCAGGGCATTCAGCCTTGATGTGTCCAAGCTTTTTGTCCTTTGTCTCAGATCTATCCTTTGGAGTTCTTCGTCCAAAGTGTTCTTCTCATGCCACCCTTCTTTCTCCACATAGATTGTATCTTTCTTGAGATGAAAGATAACACATCATTCTCAGAGACATCTTCTTCAGATGATTCAGCTTCATCTAAAGATTCTTCAGCGTTGAGTGCCTTGGATGCACTTCCTTTGTGAGCTTTAAGGGCAATTGATTTGCCTTTTCTTGAGCTTTCTTCTTCTTGAAGTTCAAGCTCATGAACTTTGAGAGAGCCTAGAAGTTCCTCCATTGTCAGAGAAGCAAGGGTCTTTGCTTCTTGAATAGCAGTGACTTTAGGCCTCTGTTGCCTTGAGAGACTTCTCAGAACTTTTCTGATATGATCTTGATTATCATGTTTTTCCCAAAGATCTCAAGTTGTTGATAATGGTTTGGAATCGTCTAAACATTTGATCAATGTTCTCATGCTCTCCCATTTTGAAGAGCTCATACTGATGAACCAGCATGCTTATCTTTGATTCCTTGACTTAAGTGGAACCTTCATGGGCCAAGGCAAGTGTGTCCCATATTTCTTTAGCTGTTTCACAGTTATGAACCTTGTCATGTTCAGATCTGGTGATGGCACACATAAGATAGTGTTTTGCCTTTGAGTTTAGCTGGTGCCTAGTTCGTTGTCCCTCCGTCTATTGTGGTCGAGGGAGTTCTTGTCCTTCTACATTGGTGGGAATTTGATAGCCATTTTGGACTAAGTCCCAAATGTCCATATTTTGGGCATCAAAGAATGCAATCATCATTTTCTTCCAGTAGTCATAATCGTTTCCATTTAATAGAGGTGGTCTATTCACTGCTTGTCCTTCATTTTCCATCTGTGGCTGTGCTGGATCTTTTCCTCTACACTGTTAGATGCTCAACCCAAGAGGTTGAGCTCTGATACCAATTGAAATAGCCAAGTGAAACACAAGAATAGGGGTTGAATTGTGTTTCTTAACCTTTTTGAAAAACTTTCTTTAACTAAATATTCAAACAAAGATTCTGTTGAAGTTTAATAAAAAATGGATGAAGCGAAGAACTTCTCAGTCTGTTGGATGCAGAGAAGGTTTTAAGAAGGTCCTTTTAGACGCAATTAAAATGCTTTAAGTTTAACTTAAAGATTTTATTAAGAAAACAATTACAATCCCAAGATGTTAGTGAATAAGATATAACACAAGTAGAGGGAAGAAAAGCTTACACCAGATGTTTATACTGGTTCACTATCACAACCCGAAAGCTATGTCCAGTCCCTTCGACGAGAAGTATTTTCCACTAATCTTCACAAGATTACAAGTATTCTCCACCTCTTCAGGTTCTAACACACAAGTATTCTTTTATACACAGCCTCTTCAGGCTTAACAATAAGTTGTTAAAAGATCTTGAAAAGGAAACACTTGAGTTTAACTCACAACAGGTGAGGATAAAGAATAATCTCAAGTTGAAATACTCTATTACAAGAGTAGAAAGAATAATAAAGAGCTTTGAATATTTTCTTTTTAAGATCTTGATCTTGATTATTTTCTAGAGATGATTGGTAGTCGACTACAAGGTATTTATAGTCGCCTATAAAGGGTCAAAACTCGAAAACTACATTCCAGGAATGGATTGTAGTCGACTACAAGGTTTTATAGTCCACTACAGAGTGTTAAAATTCAAAAACTACATTCCAAAGAGGAATTGTAGTCGACTACAAGGTATATGTAGTCGACTACAAACTGCAAAAAATGTCTGTAACGGCTATATTTCGAAATTAAACATTTCAAAACACCACCAAAGGCTATTTTATCACTTCAACTATTAATACAAGCTAAGATTGAAGCATTTACAAGTGAGAAACTCACTTTTTCATATCATTACACTTGATCAATCTTTCTTCTACCAAAATCAAGATTTAAGCTCTTCATTGTCAAAAATCCATCTATCCATTAGTTCTTCAAGTTGTATATCCACTCTTTGAGAGAGTTTATTCTTGTATATCTTTGTAAACACTTGTAAGAGGGTGGAGAATCCCTAAAGAAAGTTCAAGGGTAGATTTCCCTTGGAGAGAAAAGAGATAGGCTCAAGCACAAGGGTGGATGATCCTAAGGTGTGAGGAGTGTAACACCTCAAAATTTCAACTTATATTATATATATATGTTGTTTTCTTAGATTTCTGTGATAAATAATTTTTAAGAATTTCTGTAAGTTCAATTAAATTAAAGTTTAACTGAACTTAACCTTATAAGTTGATTTTAGACCATTTCAAAAATAAAATAAATAATTTTATTTTTGATTCGGAATTCCCTTTGGGGAATTTTTAAAAATAAATGGAAGTTTAGATTTCAAATCCGTCAACAGATTTGATCATTTTCCATTTTTAGGGATTTTATGAGCAAATAAAATCATTGGGTGATTTCGGGTACATTCTATTGTCCATTGGACAAAACATACTGATCTTGGTCCATTGGATAATAGTTACTGATAAAAATCTTGAGAAAAATATCCTATGTAACATTTATGGTCTTGGTGACTCAAAGGGGTGAGTCATGGTAAGAATTTATTATCATGGTGAATCACCTAAGTGAATCACCATGGCATTAATTAAAACAAGGAAGCAAAGATGAAGACCACTACCTTGCATGGAGAGGCCGGCCAAGCTAGGGGAAAATATCTCCAAATTTAATTCCCATTTCATCATAATTTTCATCTATAAATAGTACCTTGCTTCATTCATATCACACTCACCAAAATCCTTTCTTCTTTCTCCCTTAAGCTCACACCCAAAGCTCCTAAGACCCATGGCCAAACCCTTTTATTTTCCTTCCCAAACTTTTGTTAAGTTTCCAAGCCTAGTTCTAGTATGTTAGTGAGATTTTGAGCAACTTTCTAGTTGAAAGTTTCTTAAGAAAAAGCTTGGAAGTTGAAGAATCCTTAAGGTGAAAATTCTTTTCTTTCACTTTTAAAGTTTCTATTATCAAAGTTTTAGATCATTGATTTGAATCTATGATCATCTTAATATATGTTTTAGAACTTTGAATGATATGTGTTTGTTTTCTTTGTGACTTTGTATTGATAGAAGACAAAGAAGCTAAGTGAAAGACTTTGAGTTGATAACTAATGTAAGGGGGAGTTTTCTCTATCAACCAATATTATAGTATAAAAATAGAGTTTTTGATATGTTGATTTCATTTTGTGGTTTATATTGTTTAAATTGATCTTTTATGGTTGAGATTTATATTCATGTTATATTTGATATTTGATTCCATACTTTGTTTAAATTATGGGTTTTATAGTTTTCTTGAAATATGAATTTGTGATGGAAGAAGTATGGTAAAAGTTTAATATAAATGAATTGATTCATATTTAAATAAATAGACATGTCTAGGACATGCATATATTTGGCTTGATATGTGAATTTATTAGATTTTATTAGAATTTATATTATTTAAGAAGTATTATTATTATTTTTGAAAATTTAAGAAAAATTATTTTAGAGATATTTAGAGCTTTAATGAAATATTTTGATTATAGAAAAGAATTACTTTAATGGAATTTATTTTATTTAGAATTATCCTTGAAAATTTGAAATTGTAAGGATAAATAGTTTTGTTAATATTTATCATTTTAATTAATATTTTGAATATGGAAAGAAACTTAGAGGATTTATTTTGAAGTTAAATATTTATTTTTAATTATTTTTATTATGAGAAATGAAAATAAACTTGAAAATAATTTATTTAGCATAAAACAAATTAGTTTATGTGAAAAATGCTTTACGCGACGGAAAATTTATAGAAAACACTTTACGCGACTGAAAAATGATTTTTATACCTTACCCGATTGAATTTTTTCAGAAAAAGCTTTACGCGATTTGAAAACCGTAACAGATGTGTTATGCGATTTTTGAAATTATTTTGTAGCACAATATAATTGAAAAACAGCAGTACTACTATCGGGAATTGTATATATATTCTGGGAATATTTATACTATATATATATATATATATATATGTTTAGTCTGTATGAGACTTGTTGTTGTAAGGCTTGGAGCCTAGGAGATTGAGCTTACACCTTAGTGCTGATGCGAATGACTGAGTGAAGATCTTCAATGATCTAAGAGTCGTCGGGGGTCCGGAAACTCCACAAGTGGCCTTTGGGGATCTTAGTGGTATTATGATTGCAAAACACCAACGATTTAGACTATACACTGGTCCATTCACGATTGGTGGAGAGTGTTCGCGTGAGCCGTATTGCACAAATGAATTGTTAGCACTTGTTGGCTAAATGATATTGAACATGTTCTCCCAATCACTCTCTTCGACTTGTTGTGTTTAGCTCCATGAAGTAGGAGTCATTTATGTGCATCTGCATGATCAGTTGTCATACTTGCATTATCAATTTGGACACTAAGGTTGGTACGTCATTATTTAATTTAATATGACTTTATATATGGATTAAGTGCCTATTGATTTGAATTGAATTGTGTAAATTGTTGTATGTTATTTTTATACTGTCCTATTGGTATTTATCATGATGAGAGAATCTCATCCCTTTTTTATGAAATTTGTGTTTTTGTACATTCATAGATGGCTGAAAATGAATTTTTCGAATTCATCTTTGTTCACTTCCACGAGGGACCCGACATCTGGCACGTTCAGTTAGCGGAGGAAAGAGCTACCTATGTAGGGGGACTCACCATTAGTCTCCGTAGAACCTATGATGGGAACCCTGTGACAGTTTTTACCATTTTTGCCTTAGTTGAGTTACACATGCCTTTCAAAGATATTTGGAGTGCTATTGTCTCCCGCATGACACAAGAGAGATCCACAATCTCTACAGCACGAACCCCTAGATGGCGTCGAGCACATCGGACCTCTGCTCGAGGACCTTCTCATCACAATGGTTTCATTGATGATGATTGACAAGAGGTTGTCGAGACCAGTCAAAATAATAAAAATTATCGGTTCACAAACTAATTTGTAGTATAGACAATGAACTGAATCATCTCTCAAGGATCCAAATAAAAAGCAAAGATTTAATCATAACAAGATCAATAAAAAAGGGGGTTTTGATGATTTGTAAGAAAATACAACGGTTGAATTTAAAAAAAAAGTAATTAACAAATTAACCAATCCAAGGAAATTTACCGATCTTGAGTTTAATTCATCATTAATCACAAGGAATTCACTTAATTGCTAACCATGTTCTTGGCCTTAGATCACATCAAGAAGCCTTAACATGATCCAAGAATCCTCTACTAGATAAGCATCTAGGATTTAGTTAACCAAGTTTAGATAAAGTAAGCACCATCCAAACATAAATTAACTTAAGATTTGGAATTTAACCAAGCTAAACAATCCATTAAAAAGCTTTGATATATTGCTTAGTTTTTGTGATCCTCTTTGAATACATGATAATAAAGCTATTATTAGATCAACATCTAAATCAAATTAAGCAATTCAATCTTGATAAAAATCAAAAAAGGAAGAAGAGAAACTTGAATAACAATTAAGCAATATGAACAAGAGAAACAAGATCTCCAAATTAAACATCAAGATGGTTAATCCCTTGGATTGATTATAAGAGCCTAGCCTTCCATGGATGGGAATGAAGAACTCATAAAATAAAGAACAAAAACGAAATTCTAAAGAGAATGGAGAAGAAGAGAAAGAAAACTCGCACAAATACTCAAACTTACTTTAAATTGAATGATGTATAATACAAAGAGATTGACTTTATTTATACTAATCCTAGAAGCCAATTTGTAATTGAAAATAATATGAATGCAAATTGTAAAAACATGGAAATTGTCAAATATGGAAGCTTGATGCATGGTAGGTGGGTTGGTGTATAGTTGGTGACTTCTAGTCAGCAACTCTTCTTTGACTTCCAGCTTGATTTTCAAGACCTAAACGATGTAGTTTGGCTTGGAGGTCTTCATGACAGTGTAGACAATTGTCGCCTTGAACTTTTGGCGTTAGTTTCATGCCATTTGGACTTTTACAACTCCAAATATTCCAAAAACATTGTATCTACCTCAAGTTAGGTTGGCAGAACATGTTTCCAAATTGAAACCAAATTGTAGCTTCATAATCATGCCTAAAATGACATCTATTGAATAAATGGTCTTCAGTGAAGTTGGATATATGGGTCTTATCTTTACAATGGCCGAGTTTCAACTCAAAAGGAGGCCTATAGCCCACGATATTGTCCAATATGTGCACACTACTCAGATTCCAGTGACAGCAATCCCACTTTGAATTGCAGGGCTATTTTGGACCCTTAGAAGTCCGATCCAGCTCTTGCGTTCATCATAAAACTTGTAGAGCCTTGTCTTAGCTTTCCAAAGACACCAAGATCACCTAATTGGATGACCGAGTCCTAAGTTATAGCCTAACCAAGGAGGAAAGGTAAAAATGAATCAAAATCTAAGAATTATTCACAATGTGCATTAAAGCCCAATAAGGCCCAACAACATTAAACTCAGCTAAAATACAAATATTGGGCACAATGAACATCTAATAAAGCCTATTACAAAGCTAACATAAGTGTCTCAAATTGATTGATCAATGATCCTCCCATATAGATGGAGGGAAACTTTGTGAGTTGTGTATATGTATGATATAGTTGTAAGATATGTAACATATGTAGATATCTATGTAAAATAAATGGTATGTGTAAAATAGAAACTTAATAAGGAATAAATCTATATGAATATTTGCTAATCTTATGTATATTCTTAGTCTGTTTATATTACATCATTAGACGAATAGAAAAACTTGTAATTAATTGATTAACAATGATTGTTAGGAGACTAGTTATTTTTAAAATGTGACACCCAACCGAGGGTGTTATAAGGAGTGCTATGTTCTTGTAAAGGTTTTTCAAGCACCGGTGAAGCTTGAAGAGTTAGAGGATCTTGCACAAGGGTGGAGGATCCCAAAGGTGTGAAGAGTGCTCTATTTTGTAAAGGTTTCTCAAGCACCTAAGTTACAAGCTTGAAGAATAGTGAAAACCTCAAGTGGATGATCTTGGGGCTGGACGTAGATTACAAAAAGTGATTGAACTAGTAAAATATTGTTTGCACTCTCTTATCCTTTACTCTCTTTACATTCTAGCAATTTACATTTAACTACTTATTTGTTGAATTCTCATGATTGCTATAATTGTTGATCTATTGCATATCCTGTGATATTTATAATTAGATCATTAGAACTTGATATATATCTTGTTTGCTTGATTTATATATACATTTAAGCTATACTCAAGCTATCTACATTGATTGACAAATTAACATACAAGTAAGGCATTCATTTAAAACTCAATTTTCTCACAGAAGCAAATTGTAGTCTGCTACAAGAAAAGTGTAGTCTACTACAAGACTACTAGAAACTTAAAATTAGTGTTTTATTTGTTAATCTTGCAAAACCACTTTCAGGGGTTCATTGTAGTTGACTACACACTACTTGCAGTCTATTACAAGGTTTCAACCAAGTGATTTTCTATCTTGGTTTATTTTCCACTAGTCTCAAATTAATCACACTATAATTTACATTGTTCAATATTCTTATATGTGATTAATATTATGCATTATATGAATTGTTAGTAATATGAAAGCATGAATTGTTGTGAAATATATTTATTATGCTGTGTAAGACCTATTATTGTTATGTTATTTACCAACTCATAAGTCTTACGTGGAATATTTTTTTTTTATCATATAGAAATTTCGACAGCATTTCTTTTGTTTCTCAAACGTTACCACACGACATAACCATAAGCAGCGGAATCCAACAACCATTTCAAACCAACCAGAGTACATATATATATATACACATATATCATCCGAAGATCTTAGATCTCATTCAAAATATTATCAGAGTACGTACATTATACAAGTGTATACTAGACACTATCCTGACTGAGCACACTATATATATACGGAACTGAGAACATCAACAGTAGTTCACCAGTTCCCCGTCATATCTACATCAGAGGAACATAATATACATCACGAAGCTCAACTCCACCAAAATACAAGTCTCCAAAATACATATTTCACTATGAGTGATCAACAACAGAATCCGCCGTACTTAACCCGTAGAGGGTCCAGGGTGTTCCTGCGAATCTATAAAAGAGAGGGGTGAGAACAACTTCCTAGTGAATGTGAATAAAACTTGTATATAGAGTATACATGTAATTAGAATGCAAGAATACACACATTTCAATATCAAGTAATACCAAGCCAACATATGCAATGAATGAATGCACATGATGTTCACACCTTTTCTTCACACTTTTTCTTTCTCCACTCCTCTTGTGCACTAACCCCTTCCGGTTAGGCCCTCGCATTATGCATATGCAATGTGTTATGCCATTCCATTTCCATCTAGCTCCGTAAGCTAGGCACCCCTCATGTTTTGTACACTAACCCCTTACGGTTAGGCCACCTCGCTATGCAATGCACTTAATTATGCTATTCTGTTTCCATCTAACCCCGTAGGTTAGGCACCCCTCAAGTATTGTACACTAACCCCTTCCGGTTAAGCCATCTCACTATGCAATGCAATGTTTTTCATATCATGCTCAAACCACAATATCATGATAGCACAACATTTAAACCAAGCAAAGATTTAAAATCACACTAGTATAAATCTCAAATCATCTCAACCACATATACTTAGTTGCACTTCTCATCATAGTACTAAGTCCTCATTTTTCACACCATCATTATCACCATAAAACAATGATACCTTATGCAAGAAACACATTTAAGAGTTGTGAAATTTTGTAAGAAAAAAGGTCCAGTGCTGGGCGCTAGAAAATCCATGCTCGGCGCCCAAAATGTCATTTGCTGCTGAGTTGCCAAAGCTGAGCGCTAGGAAACTCAAGCTTAGCGCTAGCATTCTGAGTTAGCGATCTTTGAGCGCTAGCATTACAGGCTGCGAATTTATCTACACTCGGCCGAGCTAGAATCCTGAGCTGAGCGCTAGCTTTCTGTGTTGCGAATTTAGCTACCAACACCAAACTTTCATGTTCAATTTCATCTTAGATCTATGCTACCAATCCACCATAACATACCAAGCATGTAAATCATTAAATTCAAGTAGCAAATCAATCATTTTCATACATATCATTGAAGTAGCAAATTCAATCATCAAATCCTTCAAAGAAAGAAACCAACTTCAAAACACATAGGAAATCCTAGGTTTCAAGACTTAAACTCACACCCTAATTAACACCATACCATAACACAAATCAACCCACACTCACCTTAAGAGATATATGGCAAGAACTAGGTTTGTGGAGAGATTAAACCAACCAAACTCCTTTTGAGGCCTTCCTCTTCAACTCCCTTCAAAAATACCCAAATCATACAAGATCCTTAGCAATGGTGTTCTTGAATCTTAAAAATGAAAATGAGTTTTTCCATAAACTAAAACCATAGGATTGAAGAAGAGATGAAGTGGATCAACAACCATTAAATAACCTAATCCAAAAGATGAGTAGAAAGACTTACCATTGGCTCTTGAAACTTTGAAGAGCTTTGCATATGGAGAAACCCTAACCCTAATATTTGGAGAAGATGAGCCCTTTGGCTCTCCCTAGGTTGGCCGGCCCTCTTAAACACAAGGGAGTGAAGTTGCATTGTCAACTTTGCCCCCCACTTAAGTGAAAAAATACTAAATTGCCACTGAGGGTGTAAAAAGACTAAAATACCCTTGTGATTTCTAAGAATTCCCAATCGGTCCTGAAGAAAATTTAATGTACCAGTAGGTCCTAACTTAGCCAGAGTAAATATAAAACCTTAGAGTTGACCTATTTCTTCCTTAGGTTCTACCGAGTTCCCCGGTACAACCAGAATCTCAAAATGATTACTCTAACTCAATCTATCACAATTTCTGTAACAGAATATACAAACATATTCAGAGAATTTAGCTAAGTCATAAAATATGAAATTTAGGGATGTTACATTCTCCCCCCTTAAAAGAATTTTGCCCACAAAATTAAGTTAAAGATATACCTAATAAAAATAGATCGGGATGTTGCGCATTTCTTCCTCCAATTCCCACGTAGCCTCTTCAGGTGACAACCCATCCCAGAATACCTTCACCAGAGAAATAGTCTTGCTCCTCAGGGACTTCACACTGCGGTCAATGATCTTAGCTGGCTTAGCCTGAAATGTAAGGTCAGCTCTCAATTGTACCGACTCAACCTCAATGATGTGTGAAAGATCCGGAACGTACTTTCTTAACTGGGATACATGGAACACAGGATGGAGATTTGACAGATGTGGAGGAAGAGCTATGTGGTAAGCTACGCGTCCCACACGTTTCAGAATTTGAAACGGACCAATGAAACGAGGATTTAACTTCTTGGCCCGAATGGCCCTACCAATTCCTGTCATGGGAGAGACTCTAAGAAATACATGATCACCCTCTTCAAACTCTAGAGGACGCCTTCTTTTATCAGCATAACTCTTTTGCCGACTTTGAGCAATTCTTATTTTCTCCTGAATAACCCTAATCTTTTCTGTAGTCTCCTGTACTAAATCTGGGCCTAACAGGTTCCGCTCACCTACCTCATACCAACACAGAGGTGACCTACATTTTCTACCATAGAGTGCCTCATATGGTGCCATCCCAATGCTGGAATGGTAACTGTTGTTGTATGCAAACTCTACCAATGGCAAATACCTATCCCAACTACCCTTATCTTCAAGGACACAAGCTCTCAACATATCCTCTAATGTCTGGATAGTCCTTTTGAATTAACCATTTGTCTGTGGGTGATAAGCAGTACTAAAACTGAGCTTAGTCCCAAAAGACTGATGTAAGGAATTCCAAAATCTAGAGGTAAATCTGGGATCTCTATCTGACACTATGCTCACTGGCACTCCGTGTAGTCGGACAATCTCTCCAACAAATAACTCAGCAAGTCTATCTAAGGAATAAGAAATCTTAATGGGTAGAAAATGGGCAGACTTAGTCAGTCCATCCACAATGACCCATATAGCATCATAACCCCTCTGTACCCTAGGCAAACTGGTCACAAAATCCATAGTAATTTTGTCCCACTTCCACTCAGGAATTTCCAAAGGTTGGAGCATTCCGACTGGTTTCTGGTGCTCGATCTTGACCTTTTGACAAGTCAAACACTTGGCTACATACACAGCCACATCTCTTTTCATTCCTGGCCACCAAAATCTTTCTTTCAAATCTTAATACATCTTAGTCGCACCAGGATGCATCGAGAACTTACTCTTGTGAGCCTCCTCAAGAATCTGTTCTTTAAGGTTTCCCCCTTTAGGAACACAAATCCCTTGTCTAAACTTAATCAATCCATCATCCTCCAAGGAAAAAGCTATCGAGACCCTACGATCTTGTAGTTCCTTATCCAAACTTTGTTCATGCCTAATTTGATCCTTAAGGTCACATGAGATTTCCAACAAAGCTAATCTCAGCGTCACACTACTCATATCCACTTGTATACTAAGGTCTCGAAATTGTTCTACCAGGTCTAACTCATGCACCATCATCTGAGACACGTGCAGAGATTTCCTACTAATCAATCAATTTGAGACACTTATGTTAGCTTTGTATTAGGCTTTATTAGATGTTTATTGTGCCCAATATTAGTATTTTAGATGAGTTTAATGTTGTTGGGCTTCATTGGGTTTTAATGTAAATATTGGATAATTTTCGGATTTTGATGCATTTTGACCTTTCTTCCTTGGTTAGGCCATAACTTGGGACTCGGTGATCCAATTGAGGTGATCTTGGTGTCTTTGGAAAGCTAAGACAAGGATCTACAAGTTTCATGAAGAACTCAAGAGCTGGATCGGATTATAAGGGCCCAAAATAGCCTTGCAATACAGAGTGAGTTTGCTGTCACGTAACCATCTGGGCAGTATGCACATATTGGACTATATAGTTGGTTATAGGCCTCCTCTTGGGCTGAAACTTGGTCATTTGAAAGATAAGACCCATATCTCCAACTTCACTGAAGACCATTTTGTCAATAGATGTCGTTTTAGGCATGCTTCTGAAGCTACAAGTTGGTCTGAATTTGGAAACACGTTCTTCCAACCTAACTTGAGGTAGGTGTAGTGTTTTTGGCATTTCTGGAGTTCTAAAAGTCCAAATGACATGATTCAAATTGGAGATTTTCAAGGCGACAACTGGATACAACTTTCATGAAGACATCCCAGCCAAAATACGCCGTCTAGGTGATGAATTTGAAGCCAGAAGTCGGATAAGAGTTGTTGACTAAAAGCCACCAACCATACACCAACGCACCTACCATGCACCAACCCACCTACCATGCATCAAGCTTCCATTTTTGACAATTTTCAAATTTTTATAGCTTGTATTCAGATTATGTACATGTACAAATTGGCTTCTAGGATTAGTATAAATAGAGCCAACCTCTTTGTATTAGAGGATTCAATTTTAAGTAAGTTTGAAGAAAGTTTGAGTATTTGTGAGAGTTTTCTTTCTCTTCTTCTCCATTCTCTTTACAATTTCATTTTTGTTATTTTATTTCTAAGATCTTCCTTCCCATTCATGGAAGGCTAGGCTCTCATAATCAATCCAAGGGATTAGCCATCTTGATGTTTAATTTGGAGATCTTGTTTCGCTTGTTCATATTGCTTAATTGTTATTCAAGTTTCTCTTCTTCCTCTTTTGATTTTTATCTAGATTAAATTGCTTAATTTGATTTAGATGTTGATGTGGTGATAGCTTTATTATCATGTATTCAAAGAGGATCACATAGAATAAACAATATATTAAAGTTTTTTGATAGATTGTTTAGCTTGGTTAAATTCTGGATCTTAAGTTAATCTATGTTTGGATGGTGCTTACTTTATCTAACCTTGGTTAATCAAATCCTAGATGCTTATCTAGTAGAGGATTCTTGGATCATGTTGAGGCGTCTTGATATGATCTAAGGCCAAGAACACGGTTAGCAATTAAGTGAATTCCTTGTGATCAATGATGAGTTAAACTCAAGATCGGTAAATTTCCTTGGATTGGTTAATTTGTTAATTGCATTTCTTTAATTCAACCGGTATATTTTCTTTTCAAATCATCTAAACCCCCTTTTAATTATCTTGATCTGATTAAATATTTGTTCTTTTTGGATCCTTGAGAGACGATTCGGTTCATGCTCTATACTACAAATTAATTTGCGAACTGGTAATTTTTATTATTTGACGAGGTCTCGACAACCTCTTGTCACCTACTAAGAGCATCAGCCACAACGTTGGCCTTGCCAGGATGATACTTCAGCTCAAAGTCATAATCCTTTAAGTACTCCATCCACCTTCTTTGTCTCATGTTTAGTTCCTTTTGATCAAACAGATACTTCAAACTCTTATGATCACTGAACACCTCAAACTTTACACCATATAAATAATGTCTCCAGATCTTAAGTGCAAAAACTATGGCTGCAAGTTCTAGGTCATGGGTCGGATAAATCTTCTCATGAGTCCTAAGCTGTCTAGATGCATAAGCCACTACCTTCTTATCCTGCATTAACACACATCCTAAGCCCAATTTAGAGGCATCACAGTACACCTCCAAATCTCTGGATAGGTCAGCAATAACTAAAACTGGAGCCGTGGTCAATCTAAGTTTGAGTTCCTGAAAACTCTTCTCACACTTTTCACTCCATACCATGGCTTGTCCTTTCCGGGTCAATTCAGTTAAAGGAAGCGCCAATTGAGAAAAACCCCGAATGAATTTCCGATAATATCCAGCCAATCCTAGAAAACTCCTAATCTCAGTAACCGACTTTGGTCGCTCCCATTGTACTACCGCCTCAACCTTACTAGAGTCCACTGCTACCCCGTCCTGGGATATAGTGTGCCCTAGGAATTTCACCTCATTCAGCCAAAATTCACACTTCTCAGGTTTAGCATATAGTTTCCTCTCTCTGAGTATCTACAATACTATTCTAAGATGTTCCTCATGTTCTTCCACTGTCTGAGAATAAATGAGAATATCATCTATGAACACTACCACAAACTTATCGAGTTACGGCCTAAAAATTCTGTTCATATAATCCATAAACACCGCTGGAGCATTGGTTAAACCAAACGGCATCACCAGATACTCATAGTCTCCATAGCTAGTTCTAAAAGCAGACTTTGGTACATCATCCGGCTTTATCTTAATCTGATGGTAACCTGAATGAAGATCAATCTTAGAGAAAATCGTGGCATCTCTAAGTTGGTCAAGCAAATCATCTATCCTAGGTAATGGATACCTATTTTTTATGGTAATCTTATTCAATTGTCGGTAATCCACACACAACCTCATACTCCCATCCTTCTTTTTCACTAACAGCACCGGTGCCCCCCACGGAGACACACTAGGTCTGATGAATCCCCTTTCAAGTAATTCCTCTACTTGTTTCTTAAGATCTCCTAGTTCCAAGGGTGACATTCTATAAGGTGCTATAGAAACGGGTCCGGCTCTGGGTACTAGGTCTATAACAAACTCTACTTCTCTATCAGGTGGTAAACTAGGAATCTCCTTAGGAAACACATCCATAAACTCACTCACTATTGGCATTCCGAATGATTCTGACTGAACCTCTAAGTCTAAAGAAAATAGTACCATGTATACTTGACTCCCATCCACTAGGCAATGGTTCAATTCTGACACTTTAGGTAACATAAAAATTTCAGGAATCAGTGTATGATTTATAATAGGAGGAATAATGATAGTCTTATTATAACAATCTAACAACACTTGGTTGGTTGCAAGCCAATCCATACCCAAGATAACATCTAACCCTCTTAAAGGTAAACAAATCAAATCAACAACAAAGGTTCGATTCTGGAACACAAACTTGTAGTTTAAACAAATACGGGTGGTAAGAATATTATCCTTAGCAGGAGTAGTTACTGACAGTGTATAAGGTAAGGAAGTAGTGGTCAGGCTCAAGGACTTTACACATGCATCAAAAACAAATGAATGGGTTGCCCCAGAGTCAAACAGTACAATTAAGTTCTGACCATTTAGTAAGCACATACCTTGGATCAAATCATCCGCATGCGCCTCTGCCCCACTGAGGGTATACACTCGCCCCTGGGTAGGTGGTCTAGGGGTAGGAACTGGTGCCTTAGAAATCTGTGGGCAATTTCAGGAAGTGTGCCCCTTCTGCTGGCACTTGAAACAAATCACTATTCATTGTGGGCAGTATTTTGCAATGTGTCCCTTCTGGCCACAAATAAAACACACACTAGGAGTTGCCCGACAAGTACCTTGATGCGGTTTTCCACACGTCTTGCACAGTTCCACTTTAGTCTGTTTAGTACTTCGTGCAGACTGAGTAACTTCCGCCTTTCTCTTCCCAGTACCCTGACCGCTCTCAGTAACAGGGTTCATGCACTCTTCCATAATCAGACACTTCTCAACTAGAGAAGCAAACCCCCTGATCTCAAAGTCAGCAACAGCCTTTCTTAGTTCAAACTCAAATCCCCTCTCAAACTGAATGGACTTCCGAATCTCATTTGGTCCATTCTGCAGGTAACTAGAGTATTTAGACAATTCATCAAATTTAGCTGCATACTATCCAACTGTGAGATCTCCCTGTCTCAAGTGCATAAACTCTTGTTCCTTTTGGATCCTGACATTGGCAGGGAAGTACTTACGCAAAAATCCATCTTAAATGTCTCCCAAGTGATGGGATCCTCCCGGAGGAGTAATTCAGGATGAGTAGCCTCCTGACAAGAGGTTGTCAAGACCCGTCAAATAATAAAAATTACCGATTCACAAACTAATTTGTAGTATAGAGCATGAATCGAATCGTCCCTCAAGGATCCAAAAAGAACAAAGATTTAATCAGATCAAGATAATTAAAAGGGGGTTTTGATGATTTGAAAAGAAAATATACCGGTTGAATTAAAGAAATACAATTAACAAATTAACCAATCCAAGGAAATTTACCGATCTTGAGTTTAACTCGTCATTGATCACAAGGAATTCACTTAATTGCTAACCATGTTCTTGGCCTTAGATCATATCAAGACGCCTCAACATGATCCAAGAATCCTCTACTAGATAAGCATCTAGGATTTAATTAACCAAGATTAGATAAAGTAAGCACCATCCAAACATAGATTAACTTAAGATCCAGAATTTAACCAAGCTAAACAATCCATCAAAAAGCTTTAATAAATTGTTTATTCTATGTGATCCTCTTTGAATACATGATAATAAAGCTATTACCACATCAATATCTAAATCAAATTAAGCAATTCAATCTAGATAAAAATCAAAAGAGGAAGTAGAGAAACTTGAATAACAATTAAGCAATATGAACAAGCAAAACAAGATCTCCTAATTAAACAACAAGATGGCTAATCCCTTGGATTGATTATAAGAGCCTAGCCTTCCATGGATAGGAAGAAAAAACTCAGAAATAAAAGAACAAAAACGAAATTGTAAAGAGAATGGAGAAGAAGAGAAAAAAAACTCTCACAAATACTCAAACTTTCTTCAAACTTACTTAAAAATTGAATCCTCATAATACAAAGATATTGGCTCTATTTATACTAATCTTAGAAGCCAATTTGTACATGTACATAATCTGAATACAACCTATAAAAATATGGAAATTGTCAAATATGGAAGCTTGATGCATGGTTGGTGGGTTGGTGCATGGTAAGTGCGTTGGTGTATGGTTGGTGGCTTTTAGTCAACAACTCTTATCCGACTTCTGGCTTCATTTTAATCACCTAGACAGTGCATTTTGGCTTGGAGGTCTTCATGAAAGTTGTAGCCAGTTGTCTCCTTGAAATTTTACAATTGGAAGCATGTCATTTGGACATTTAGAACTCCAGATATCCCAAAAACATTGAACCTACCTCATGTTAGGTTGGTAGAACGTGTTTCCAAATTCAAACAAACTTGTAGCTTCATTATCATGCCTAAAACGACATCTATTGACTAAATGGTCTTCAGTGAAGTTGGAGATAGGGGTCTTATCTTTCCAATGACCAAGTTTCAGCCCAAGAGGAGGCCTATAACTCACTATGTAGTCCAATATGTGCACACTACCCAGATTTTCATGACAGCAAACCCACTTTGCATTACAGGGATATTTTGGACCCTTAGAAGTCCGATTCAGCTCTTGCGTTCTTCATGAAACTTGTCGAGCATTGTCTTATCTTTCCAAAGACATCAAGATCACCTCAAATAGATCACTGAGTCCCAAGTTATGGGCTAACCAAGGAAGAAAGGTCAAAATGCATCAAAATCCGAAAATTATTCAATATTTGCATTAAAGCCCAATGAAGCCCAACAACATTAAACTCATCTAAAATACTAATATTTTGCACAATAAACATCTAATAAAGCTTAATACAAAGCTAACATAAGTGTCTCAAATTGATTAATCAAATTCCCCCACACTTAAGCTTTTGCACTCCTGGGTAAAACACATAAGAACAAAACTAAAGAAAAACAAGAAACATCGTATTATTAAACTAAAAACATAAAAACTGATTATACCTAATCTAATCCATTTTCGTAGGAAAACACGATGGCATTTAGCATGTGCCACAAGCCTTTAAACCCCTAGGTGTCCCTAGTGGACGAGTTATAGTCTCGTGAGGGTTTACCAGGATGATACCCACAAACATGACATACTTTATTTAATCAATTCAACTAATTTTTAAATACAAGAGAATTAAGAATAACCATAGTTTCAAAGATTCCAATCATTCATGAAGTGATTTGCCTTTACATTCCGAATTAACATGCAAGGTGAATTCAAGTAGAATCATGGATCAAGCATGATAGAATTTCACAAGATTCACTCTCAATCTCTCAAGTGTTTTAAGTTTATGTTTACACTCAAATCAACTCATGAAAAATTGCACTACCATAAGCTTGCTTATCTTCTACTTCTCCACTACTCAAAACACATGCACACACAAATCAAGAGGACTTTATTCAAGTTTGTAATTGGGCCAAGGTAAGGGAAGCGAACAATATGGATATATTCTATATTTGCATTAAAGCCCAATGAAGCCCAACAACATTAAACTCATCTAAAATACTAATATTGGGCACAATAAACATTTAATAAAGCTTAATACAAAGCTAACAAAAGTGTCTCAAATTGATTGATCACCTCCCACCAATGTTCGGCTTCGTCTTCCCACTTATAAGCAGCAAAGATAACTTTCTGCTCTTCAGTACACTGCATGGCCTTAAAAATCCTCTCAAGGTGTTTCACCCACCGTTCAGTAGCCACTAGGTCATAGTTCCCATGGAAAGATGGGGGATCCCTCTTGCAGAACTCCGTTAGTCCCAATTGCTGAGGAACAACAAGTCCCGCCATAGGATTACCATCCTGCTGAAGTCCTGGCATACGGTCTATGGCCTGAGCCAAATGTGCAAGTACAACCACCAGACCATCGCCCTCACTAGCAATAGTAGTGGGTCGGCCTCGGCCTCCACTATGTGTTCGCCCTAGTCCACTCATAACTCTGTATACAGCACAGAAAATACCGGGTTGATCAGTCCCAATTCCCCACATGCAATATATCAGAAGTATATGAAAAGCTATAGGCATACATCCTAAGTGCTCAGTATAACTCTAGACCCATATTTCGCAGTCCTAAAGAAAGAAGCGCTCGATACCAAAAATGTAAGACCTATTATTGTTATGTTATTTACCAACTCATAAGTCTTACGTGGAATATTTTTTTTTATCATATAGAAATTTCGGCAGCATTTCTTTTGTTTCTCAAACGTTACGACACGACATAACCATAAGCAGCAGAATCCAACAACCATTTCAAACTAACCAGAGTACATATATATATATATATACACATATATCATCCGAAGATCTCAGATCTCATTCAAAATATTATCAGAGTACATACATTATACAAGTGTATACTAGACACTATCCTGACTGAGCACACTATATATATACAGAACTGAGAACATCAACAGTAGTTCACCAATTCCCAGTCATATCTACATCAGAGGAACATAATATACATCACGGAGCTCAACTCCACCAAAATACAAGTCTCCAAAATACATATTTCACTAAGAGTGATCAACAACAGAATCCGCCGTACTTAACCCGTAGAGGGTCCGGGGTGTTCCTGCGAATCTATGAAAGAGAGGGGTGAGAACAACTTCCCAGTGAATGTGAATAAAACTTATATATAAAGTATACATGTAATTAGAATGCAAGAATACACACATTTCAATATCAAGTAATACCAAGCCAACATATGCAATGAATGAATGCACATGATGTTCACACCTTTTCTTCACACTTTTTCTTTCTCCACTCCTCTTGTTGTGCACTAACCCCTTCCGGTTAGGCCCTCGCATTATGCATATGCAATGTGTTATGCCATTCCATTTCCATCTAGCTCCGTAAGCTAGGCACCCCTCATGTTTTGTACACTAACCCCTTCCGATTAGGCCACCTCGCTATGCAATGCACTTAATTATGCCATTCCGTTTCCATCTAACCCCGTAGGTTAGGCACCCCTCAAGTATTGTATACTAACCCCTTCCGGTTAGGCCATCTCACTATGCAATGCAATGTTTTTCATATCATGCTCAAACCACAATATCATGATAGCACAACATTTAAACCAAGCAAATATTTAAAATCACACTAGTATAAATCTCAAATCATCTCAACCACATATACTTAGTTGCACTTCTCATCATAGTACTAAGTCCTCATTTTTCACACTATCATTATCACCATAAAACAATGATACCTTATGCAAGAAACACATTTAAGAGTTGTGAAATTTTGTAAGAAAAAAGGTCCAGCACTGGGCGCTAGAAAATCCACGCTCGGTGCCCAAAATGTCATTTGCTGCTGAGTTACCAAAGCTGAGCGCTAGGAAACTCAAGCTTAGCGCTAGCATTCTGAGTTGTCAACGCTAGCATTCTGGGCTGTGAATTTATCTACACTCAGCGCTGAGCGCTAAAATCCTGAGCTGAGCGCTAGCTTTCTGGGTTGCGAATTTAGCTACCAACACCAAACTTTCATGTTCAATTTCATCTTAGATCTATGCTACCAATCCACCATAACATACCAAGCATGTAAATCATTGAATTCAAGTAGCAAATCAATCATTTTCATACATATCATTGAAGTAGCAAATTCAATCATCAAATGCTTCAAAGAAAGAAACTAACTTCAAAACACATAGGAAATCCTAGGTTTCAAGACTTAAACTCACACCCTAATTAACACCATACCATAACCCAAATCAACCCACACTCACCTTAAGAGATATATGGCAAGAACTAGGTTTGTGGAGAGATTAAACCAACCAAACTCCTTTTGAGGCCTTCCTCTTCAACTCCCTTTAAAAATACCCAAATCATACAAGATCCTTAGCAATGGTGTTCTTGAATCTTAAAAATGAAAATGAGTTTTTCCATAAACTAAAACCATAGGATTGAAGAAGAGATGAAGTGGATCAACAACCATTAAATAACCTAATCCAAAAGATGAGTAGAAAGACTTACCCTTGGCTCTTGAAACTTTGAAGAGCTTTGGCTATGGAGAAACCCTAACCCTAATATTTGGAGAAGATGAGCCCTTTGGCTCTCCCTAGGTTAAAGGCCCTCTTAAACACAAGGGGGTGAAGTTGCATTGTCAACTTTGCCCCTCGCTTAAGTGGAAAAATACTAAATTGCCACTGAGGGTGTAAAAAGACTAAAATACCCTTGTGATTTCTAAGAATTCCCAATAGGTCCTGAAGAAAATTTAATGTACCAGTAGGTCCTAACTTAGCCAGAGTAAATATAAAACCTTAGAGTTGACCTATTTCTTCCTTAGGTTCTACCGAGTTCCCCGATACATGCTGCATGTATTGATTGGGTGCACCAAAATGTACAATTGCACAAAGTTGAAATAAATTTTGTGATCACCCAATTCCCCCCTCTTGTGTGATGGTTGCCCTTGGCTAACACCAACATTTATATCCTTTCCCCTGTTTTCAATGTTATTACACTATAATAGTAATCGGGATAACAAATCATGATATTACAAAGATTAAGCATACTGAAAGAACCAAGTTATTAACACTCTTTTATAAAAGATGATAAATGCAATAAATAGTAAGTAAAGTGAATGAAACAGAAATGAACTCACTATTATCCATCGTATTTGTCCATTATAAAATGATATAGGTAAAATAACAATGAGAGATAATTAGACCCATCCCCATAAATGACAAATTTGAAAGACTTCACCATGTATTTCATCATTTAAACCTTTTATTGTAATGAGCACTTGTTATTAGAAGTTGTTATATCCTCCTTTAATTTATGATTTTATTTCTACATTGTTATGACCTTGAATTTTGATTTTTGTTAACTAGAAATTAGAGGGCAGAAAAAATTACTTAGGGCATATTTTTATTTATTTAATTACAAATATTTGCTATTTAAAGTATATCAGTAAATATAATTGGACAAAATAGATTATTGTTAATATTATTTTCTGTTTCTCTTTGATTATAGGTTAATAGTATTTTAAAAACTATTTATGTGCAAAGAGTGTTTATTAAAATAGTCAGTATAGCTTGTTTAATTAAACAAAGACATTTTGTACAGTAGGGTTTGTGACTAGGTGTCGCAACCATCCCAAAGGGCACTGCGATGGGAGAAGGCAACTAAATAAAATTGTTTGGGAGTCGCCACCAACCGTTTCTTCCATTAAAAATGGAATGGTACGATTAGATACCTAAGAAAATGGTATGCGTCTCAAAATTTAGGTTCGGGGATTGATTACGAATAGGGAAGGTATTAACACCCTATACCGTCCATTCTAAGAATGGTTACCTATTTAATCTAGTGTTATCTTTGCTAAGTTAATTAAATTGGTCAATTATTATTTTATATAAAAATTGCTATTTATTTTTATTTTGATATGTCCCATTTTGTTTGCATATTATTAAAAATGATAAATGACTAAGATAGGGAATGAGCAGCTAATTAGCCATTATTGTATGGAACAAATGTAAGCCTGCGATAATCACTATTCATACACCTTATTATTCCCTCATATTTAGTACTTTATACCTCTTATGTGCTTAATTGATTGGAATTGGCTTAATTTTATAAGTTTGAGTTTCAATGGGCTTAATTGCAAATTGTCAGCATCTCTTGGTTTTTTACTGTCTCTGTATTTTGGCAATATCTTGTGTTATAGGCATCTAAAAATTGTAAACTCTACATTGTAGGAAATCTAATAGGACGACTGATCAATCAATTTGAGACACTTATATTTGCTTTGTATTAGGCATTATTAGATGTTTATTGTGCCCAATATTAGTATTTTAGATGAGTTTAATGTTGTTGGGCTTCATTGGGTTTTAATGTAAATATTGGATAATTTTCGGATTTTGATGCATTTTGACCTTTCTTCCTTGGTTAGGCCATAACTTGGGACTCGGTAATCCAATTGAGGTGATCTTGGTGTCTTTGGAAAGCTAAGACAAGGATCTACAAGTTTCATGAAGAACTCAAGAGCTGGATCGGACTGCTAAGGGCCCAAAATAGCCTTGCAATACAGAGTGAGTTTGCTGTCACGGAACCATCTGGGCAGTATGCACATATTGGACTATATAGTGGGTTATAGGCCTCCTCTTGGGCTGAAACTTGGTCACTTGAAAGATAAGACCCATATCTCCAACTTCACTGAAGACCATTTTGTCAATAGATGTCGTTTTAGGCATGGTTCTGAAGCTACAAGTTGGTCTGAATTTGGAAACACGTTCTTCCAACCTAACTTGAGGTAGGTACAGTGTTTTTGGCATTTCTGGAGTTCTAAAAGTCCAAATGACATGATTCAAATTGGAGATTTTCAAGGAGACAACTGGCTACAACTTTGATGAAGACAGCCAAGCCAAAATGCACCGTCTAGGTGATGAATTTGAAGCCAGAAGTCGGATAAGAGTTGTTGACTAAAAGCCACCAACCATACACCAACCCACCTACCATGCATCAAGCTTCCATTTTTGACAATTTTCATATTCTTGTAGTTTGTATTCAGATTATGTACATGTACAAATTGGCTTCTAGGATTAGTATAAATAGACCCAACCTCTTTGTATTAGAGGCATTCAATTTGAAGTAAGTTAGAATTCAATTTTGTAGTAAGTTTGAGTATTTGTTAGTTTTCTTTCTCTTCTTCTCCCTTCTCTTTAGAATTTCATTTTTGTTCTTTATTTTCTGAGTTCTTCCTTCCCATCCATGGAAGGCTAGGCTCTCATAATCAATCCAAGGGATTAGCCATCTTGATGTTTAATTTGGAGATCTTGTTTCGCTTGTTCATATTGCTTAATTGTTATTCAAGTTTCTCTTCTTCCTCTTTTGATTTTTATCTAGATTAAATTGCTTAATTTGATTTAGATGTTGATGTGATAATAGCTTTATTATCATGTATTCATAGAGGATCACAAAGATTAAACAATATATTAAAGCTTTTTGATAGATTGTTTAGCTTGGTTAAATTCTTGATCTTAAGTTAATCTATGTTTGGATGGTGCTTACTTTATCTAACCTTGGTTAATTAAATCCTAGATGCTTATCTAGTAGAGAATTCTTTGATCATGTTGAGGCGTCTTGATGTGATCTAAGGCCAAGAACATGGTTAGCAATTAAGTGAATTTCTTGTGATCAATGATGAGTTACACTCAAGATCGGTAAATTTCCTTGGATTGGTTGTTTCTTTAAATTTGTTAATTACTTTCCTTTAATTCAACTAGTGTATTATCTTTATAAATCATCAAAACCCCCTTTTAATTATCTTGATTTGATTAAATCTTTGTTTTTTTTTTGATCCTTGAGAGACGATTCGGTTCATGCTCTATACTACAAATTAGTTTGCGAACCGGTAATTTTTATTATTTGACGAGGTCTCGACAACCTCTTGTCAACGACCTACAACTTTCATGAAGAGCTCATAAGCTTATTTGGATGTTTAGTCGGCTGAATTGGGCCTGGAAGTCAGAGAAAGGATGTTGTCACTGGAACCCGACCTGCGTGCATTGAATGGACCATTAATTAGGATTGGGATGTCCAATGGAGCTGAAACCGGTGCCAAATGAAAGCTAACACTAGGGCTTAGATATCATGAAGACCATTTTTCCAAACTTTGGCGTTTTAAGAGTGTGATTCCCACATGACGTGAGAGGTCATTTCAGCGACCCTTTGAGACTAATTTGGGCATAACTTTCTAACCTTAAGCCCAAATTAAGCAAATTAGGTGGCCTTGGAAAGCTAGGAGGCTAAGGATTACAGCTGATCAAAGGGTAAACTTGTATTTCCATTTTATGAGACAGTTATTTGGGGAAAATAGAAGCACACGAATTGGACACTTTTCTATTTATCAGATTTAGTAATTTTGAGTTTTCTCTTCCTTCTCTCTAGTTCTCTCTCTCTAGTTCATTCTCTCTTCTCCTTCAAGATTCCTTGGACTGCAGCCATGGAGAGCTAAATTTGAGATCAATCCATGGTGCTTGAGGAAATTTGGTTTGGCTTGAGACCTTGTACTTGAATTCTGAATTTGAATACAATTGAACTTTCTCTTCTCTTCTCCTTTCTTGATTTGAAATTCTGAATTGCATGAATAGAGATCTCTGTTTGTGTGTCTAGAATTACGAATTAGGATGTAATTTTGGTTGATCATTGTTACATGTTCTGAATTGAAGAGATTAGATTAACAGATTTGTGATCTAGGTTAACTGAATTCTTGTTTCTAAATTGACATTGATAAATGCAGAGCTGTGCTTTCGGTTGTTAGTTGAATTCTAGATGACCATCTAGTAGTGAATCTCAAATCTAATGCAAAGATCTCGATTAGGTTTGAATTAACCAGTTCAATTGGATTCAATTTCATGATTAGTGGTCAATGATAGCTTAAATTTGATTTCTGATGGATCTTGAATTGATTGTTTCCTTAATTGATTCCTTTAATTCGTCATTTTATAATCTGAAACATACAAAACCCCATTGTTTAGAATTTTGAATTGATTGAATTGCATCAATGATCTTTGGGAGACGACTTGGTTCATTGGCTTATACTACAAATCTTTTGTGAGCCGATTTTTACTATTTGAACGAGCTCGGCAGCTCGTATCAAATTTGGCGTCGTTGCCTGGGATCATTAGGTGCTAATCACTCATATCAAGACTCTTTCTAACATATAACACCTCTTTTTGCATTAGTTTTCTGTTTTTCTATTTTCTCAGTATTTTCAGGGTGCTAGAGTGTTCAACTGATACATCAACTGAGAAGTCTTGAGTTGATACTTGGTATTTCAAGGTTTGAGACCATTCTGAGTAGGGTGATCTCCAAGGGATTAGGCACTCAGATATAAGCCAAATTCCTTCATCTGGTATGACTTTTGAGACTTTCAAGATACATAGGTAATTAAAAATTTGTTTTTCTTAGCTTTGATTATCTCGATTTTTGGTAAGCTGCTAATTTAAATTTTTAGGGAAATATAAAATAAGGGATTTCAAAATGATTTTCAAAAATAGAAAATTTTTAGAATTAGTTTGTTAAATGATTTTTAGAGAAGACATTTTTCGAAATGATTTGTCAAATAAAATTTCAATTTACCATCATCACAAAGTTAAGGCTATATAAATATGTCCACCTTTATTTTTTATGAAAATATTTTATTTATTTAATTGTGGAAATTAGACCCCGCTGCGTTCTGGAAAAATCTAATATTAATAGCCTCAAGAATATTGGGAAGAGTTTAATTGATCGTCCCTTCCATCATCTCACAAATTTTCCATCGTCGGGAAGATTTAAGAGTTAATGTGATAGTTGACTAAGGTGAAAGATATTTATATTGAAGATCATTTAAAGCCCTGTCAGCGCTTCTGGCAAAACTAAAGTGAAGCTCCTCACCTCTAGAGAGTCAAACCTTCACCATCACTTCGGCTAATTTTGATTATTCCATCATTGGATATCTTAATCCAAAAAATGCATTAAGCTTGCAATAAATTACATTGTGATATAGAACCTTTGATTCCTTTGTGACTAACCATTAAATTTTAGCTCTTAAACCACCCATATACAGTGGTATATTATCAAGAATTCATTTGGGCATAAGCAATAAATAATTCAAAGGATAAAAAATAATATTACTAAATAACCGAAGCAAAAGCATTAAATAGCAAGAGCTTGTACCAACACTTTGACAGAAGCAAATCAAAAGAAGAAAATCGGTACTGATCATGGATTCACAAATATCTTTCCACCATAATTTCAATAAAAGGCAAAAGTTGATGATTATCTCACCAAAAATGATAAAGAGAGAAAAGTCACAACAAAATAAGAACAATAACAACCAGCAATAAACTTGTGGTGGGAGATAGTAACTACTAACCAGCAATAAACAATAACAAGTAAGCAAGAAGAGAATGGTGACTCACCTTTGAAGAAACAGCGTGAACCCAAAGCTTTCCTCTCAGAAGAAAATTTTTCTCTTTTCCTTCTTTTTTATTTTTTTTCCTCTCCTATTAGTCAATGCCTATTTTTCTCTCAAATTCTCTATACATGTTGCGCTCTATCCTCTCTTAGCTATTTATAACCCAAGTAGATGAACATTCCAATCCCCAATCAATTCAAAAGTTAAATATTTTCAAATCAATTTGGATCAATCTCCATAATTTATGCACAATCATAATCAATCTCTCCATGAATGTTCAATCAAAATCAATGAGGATCAAATTACACAATCAGAATCAATCTATCATTTACTCTCAATCACCATTAACGGGTCATTAATTGTGACACTTGAATTTGAATTTGTTTTCCTTTATATATTCTTTCTTATTAAATTTTAAGGAACTGGACTTAGGGCTCAACAATGGATATCAAACAATAAAAATCTCTATGGGGTATATATTTTTTAATTTTAGAAATGACCCAGACAAAATTAGGTGTTGACACTAGGACATATGTGTAATTTAGAATTTATTATGTATTAATATAAGGGCAAAATTGTCATTTTGAATTATTAGTAGAAGAAGACAAAATATGTCTAACTAGATAGAATCTAGTTAGCATCTAGTTAGAATAAAATTAGAATCTAGTTAGAAACTAACTAGATTATAAATAAAATATTAATTTCTTAATAAAATAATAACTTATTATAAGGCTTCTTCAAGAAGCCATTTTAAATAAAAAAAGAAAAGAAAAGAAGAAATAATTACAAGGCAAGGTTGACTAAGATGAGGAGACAAGGGAGAAGAGAGGTCCACGGCCAAGAAGGAAGCAGGAGAAGAAAAAAAAAAAAAAGAGAAAGAAAGAAAGAAAAAGTGAGGAAAATTAGGAAAAAATTTAGAAAATTGGAAAAGTGTAGGAAAACTAATCTACACTCCAAGATGTACCATAAACCAAGAAGAAGCTAGGATTTCCATCTTATTTTTAATCTCAAAGTTCCATTGGAAGGTAGGAGTTCAAGTTCTTTAAACTTTGGATTTTCTAATTCATTTTCATATTTATGTTTAGAAGTTCTTTAAGTTTTTATCTATGATTACCATGAGATATTGAATGATTAATAGAGAAAACTTCATGAAGATTGAAGTTATCATTTAAGAGGATTATGCTAGAATTTTTGTTATTAGCTTAGGTTAGATGCAAAACTCAAAGTATTTTACCATAGTCATGCCAAGTACTAGTAGGGCAAAGGATTTGTATGCCATATTTGACCCTTTAAACCTTCTAATTGATCTTAGATGTTTTCAGTGAAGTTATAGAAAATTTTCTTAAATTTTCAACACATCAAGAATCATCCCAAACCGAGATTTTAGAAAGAGTTATAATAAAAATACTGTAGCAAGGTCAGTATGTCTTCTAACTAGCGTCCTAGAAATGATTAGATCTGCTTAGGATTACAGACTTATAACGCTAGAATTGGAAGTTTCACTCAATATAAAAGTTGTATCTCTATATCTTAGCTTTCCATAGGCTTTGGAATAACTTTATTTAAGTATTTGTATCTCAAGTTATGGTCATTTTACTGCATGAAGGTTTAGTAGGATTGTTGTATGTTTGATTTGGAATGATGGTTTGATGATATATAAAGTAATATATGTTATGTTTTGATGTTAATTGATTATTTGGATTGAAAAACCATAGGAACCATGACCTTATATGTGTCGGCACACTCTAAGGATAGGATTTCAATTTATTAAATTGTGAAATTAAGAGTTAATGAAGTGGATTAATGGTTAATTAGAACATTTGGAGATAGTTATTCAAGATTTGATGAATTTTGATGGATTTAGATGAAAATATTAAAAATCTTACCTTGGAGTATGTTTCAGCCAAGACTACGAATACAGGTCTTGGATATGTTAATTGTTAAATTGTTAGATGATGGAATGGATTAGAGATCAATCAAGTTATATGTTAAGATCCAAGTATAGTTAGGTATGAAAAGTTTGAAAAAATCACTTGGAAACTAATCTTGATGATTTTGGCCAAGAGATGTAGATGACCTAGGTTTGAAATACTATATGATATAATTATATTATTGGTGATTAGAAGTTACTCCTAGTGGTGAATTAAAGAAAAGATGAGAGAAAACTATAAGTCTAAGTGATGAGACCACTTAATGAAACTTAGATTATGTTTCAGCCAAATTAAGGTTTAATACCCTAAGATTTGGTTTAGATTAAATGTAATGAATATTAGAATGAATAAGAAAGGTTGAATGTTAAGAAATAGTGAAAATTCAAGTATTTGGAGAAATGACCAAATGAATAGTAGAATGACCATACGAAAAGTAACTCACCAAATGAATAGTAATTTAACTAAGTTGTGAAGGATTTTTACACTCTTTGATGGCTAATTTAGATTAGTAAAATGAGATGTTCATGATAACTATAAGAAACCTAAACCATAGGGTTAAGGTTTCGGTCAAAACCTAGTTCTTAAGGCTAGGTAAGATTCAAGTAAGTTTCTAAGAGTAATTAAGTGATGTAAACGTCAAGAAAGTTGACTTTATGAGATAAATTTCTAATTACTCTAGAAACATAGAAAATAAATTATATGTACACTAACAAGAGGTTGTCGAGACCCATCAAATAATAAAATTTTACCGGTTCACAAACTAATTTGCAGTATAATGGATGAACCGAATCGTCTCTCAAGGATCCAAAAACTAAAGATTCAATTATATCAAGATGATTAAAAGGGTTTTTTTTTTATGATTTATAAAGAAAATACATTAGTTGAATTAAAGAAAAGCAATTAACAAATTAACAAATCCAAGGAAATTTACCGATCTTGAGTTTAATCCATCATTGATCACAAGGAATCCACTTAATTGCTAACAATGTTCTTGGCCTTAGATCACATTAAGAAGCCTCAACATGATCCAAGAATCCTCTACTAGATAAGCATCTAGGATTTAATTAACCAAGGTTATATAAAGTAAGAACCATCCAAACATAGATTAACTTAAGATCCAGAATTTAACCAAGCTAAACAATCTATCAAAAAGCTTTAATATATTGTTTAATCTTTGTGATCCTCTATGAATACATGATAATAAAGCTATTATCACATCAACATCTAAATCAAATTAAGCAATTTAATCTAGATAAAAATCAAAAGAGAAAGAAGAGAAACTTGAATAACAATTAAGCAATATGAACAAGCAAAACAAGATCTCCAAATTAAACAACAAGATGGCTAATCCCTTGGATTGATTATAAGAGCCTAGCCTTCCATGGATGGGAAGGAAGAACTCATAAAATAAAGAACAAAAACGAAATTCTAAAGAGAATGGAGAAGAAGAGAAAGAAAACTATCACAAATACTCAAACTTACTACAAATTGAATTATGTATAATACAAAAAATTGGCTCTATTTATACTAATCCTAAAAGCCAATTTGTAATTGAAAATAATATGAATGCAAGCTGTAAAAACATGGAAATTATCAAATATGGTAGCTAGATGCATGGTTGGTGGGTTGGTGCATGGTTGGTGGCTTATAGTCAGCAACTCTTCTCCGACTTCCAGCTTGACTTTCATGCCCTAAATGATGTATTTTGGCTTGGAGGTCTTCATGACAGTTGTAGACAATTGTCTTAGCTTTCCAATGGCACTGATTTCAGCTCAAAAGGAGGTCTATAACCCGAGAGATGGTTCAATATGTGCACACTGCTCAGATTCTAGCAACAGTAAGCCCACTCTGACTTTCAGACCTATTTTTGGAACATTAGAAGTCCGATCCAGCTCTTGGGTTCTTCATGAAAGTTGTAAATATTTGTCTTAGCTTTCCACAGAAATTAAGATGACCTCAAATGGATCACTGAAGCTCAAGTTATGGCCTAATCAATGAAGAAAGGTCAAAATGCATCAAAATCCAAGAATTATTCGTAATTTGCATTAGAGCCTAATGAGGCCCAACAACATCAAACTCAGCTAAAATACTAATATTGGGCGTAATAAACATCGAATAAAGGCAAGTACTAAGCTGACATAAGTGTCTCAAAATGATTGATCAAATTCCCCCACACTTAAGCTTTTGCACTCTTGGGCAAAACACATAAAACCAAAACTAAGGAAAAACAAGACACACCCTAATATTAAACTAAAAGCATAGAAACTGATTATACCTAATCTAATTCACTTTCGTAGGAAATCACAATGACACTTAGCATGTGCCACAAGCCTTTAAACCCCTAGGTGTCCCTAGTGGACGAGTTGTAGTCTCGTGAGGGTTTACCAGGATGATACCCACAAACATGTAATACTTTATTTAATCAATTCAACTAATTTTTAAACACAAGCATTGTATCAAATATAAACCATAATTAATAAGTCAAGTATGCTTAACAAAGAATAGTTGAATCAAATCAATTGATAGTAAAGTATAACATAATCATGTTTTAATCAGAAATAGGCATGTTTAAATTGAGTAAAATTCCTCACAAGTGACACTCAAATCACACAAGGTGTTTAGGTTAATTGTTTGCACTCAACTCAATCAAATTATGATAGTATTTTACCATAAGCTTGCATATACATCAATTCTCCACTACTTAGATCAAATAAATTGCAAAAGTCAAGAGGTCTTTCAAAAAGGTTGTAATGGGGCTATAAGGTGAAGGAAGGAAATAATATGGATAATAGCCAGTTAAAACCAAAGAGAATAAAAGAGCATTGGGGAGTTACTCAAGTAGAAAGCATAAAAATTTACCCAAAACCATAAAATGCACATTCTCTTCACACATTCCTTCCTTTTTCTATTCTTTCTTTTTTTAAAAACCTTTTGGCTTATTTTTTTTTTCTTTTTTTTCCATTTTTTAGCAAACATTTCGCATCAGCACCCAATTCCCCCACACGTAAATCTTTGCAAGCAAAAGAGCTCCTCCAATAGGAAAAACAATGCTCTCCTATTCCCTAAGGTGAGGTAAAACATGGTTTTTCACTCAAGGCTTGTAATGAGTTAAGAACAAAGAATGAGCAAGTAGGCTCAGAGGGGGTTAACAATGGGATAAATGCAAGGTAGGTTTATTTGGTCAAAGTAGCTTGATGTGTGTCATTTACACACCATTTATATGCTTGTTTTATCTTGAATTAAAGTCAAGTTAGAGTAGTTTTATATGTTTTTAGGTGTTTTATTAATAAGTTCCATTTATTACTCTCCTTGCTGCATTTTGATGTGCTAGATATATAAATTAATGTTTTAAATGATTTTCATAGAATCTTGAGTTGATTCGATTTGATTATGTGCATTGATTGCATATCTTATCTTTGGATATTTTATGATATGATTCCCTTAATTGATATTTAATACTTCCTAATTGAATTTATTGTTTATTTGAATTTGAAATCAGATGGATAAGTTAAAGGGTGATAAAGGATATCAAATTTTATCTAGATTGGATAGAGATCTCAAAGTTAGTTGGACCCCTGGGTAGTAATTTGAGCATATCTTAAGCTATAGAGATCGAATTTGGGTGATTCCAGTTGCTATGGAAAGCTAAGACCTAGGGCTACAACTTTCATGTTGGGCACTTTTGCAAATTCCAAACACAGAGGAAAGCACGGCCGTGTTACACAACACGGCCTGGCCGTGTTTCTTACCGCAGCCAACACGAGCTTGAGGTTTGGGCCGTGTTTCTAAGCACGGCCGTGTCGTGGTCTGAACCTAGAAAGAGAAGAAAAAGCCCAAGTACAAGGTGGGGTCTATTTAAGAAGAGTTAGGGTTCAAACCTAAGACAGATGAATTGATTGACTTTGGATGAGATTGAGCAGTCGTCAAGGAGCTAGAGGAGAGTTTCTTCCTTGGGAGCAACTTGAAGAGAAGGAGATCAAGATCAATCGATTTGTTTCTTCTTCCCTTTTACTTGTGTCTTGAACTCATGATGTTTAATTATTATCTTTGGATGTTGTTCAAGAACATGTTAGGCTAGATTTCCTTTTTGGTTAAGGGTGATTTGAAGCCCTAGACATGATTTTATAATTTCGTTAAAGATGTTATTCCGTTAGTTTTAATTGAAGTTGTTTATGATTCTTCTACTTGATTCGTTTATGGTTGTTGTCTTGATCCATTTAGGTGGCCAACTAAATAGAACTTGATAATGATCTAATGCTAGCTTAGGGGACTTGATCCGTAATTGTCATGCTTTCTTAATCCCAAGTAGCAATTCGTAATTAATCATTGTAGTGAACTCTTTCTTTAATTGTGAAGAAGAACATAACCTAGGCTAGATAACCCAATCAGACCGAGACTATCGCCTAGATCAACCTATCTTTCTCAACTTAAGGCTGCCGTTAGGTAAAATCTAGAGATCAGACTTCTAGGTTACTTAATGTTTAGGGAATTAATTAGAGATCAGACTTATAATTAACGACAAACTAAGGAAAGATTGGGATAACAGATCAGACTTGTTATCTACGGTTGGTAGTTTCATTAGGATTAAGGAATAACATCGGAAATCTAATTGCAATTATCTTAAGTCTAGTGGTGGAGAAAATCCCTTAACCAAGCTTTATCCATCTTTGATTCTCTTGCTCATTACGTTTGTTGATTTCGTTTGCTATTTTTATTTGCATCTTAGTAGTTTTAATTTAATTTCTTTTTAATTCATCACTCACAAACCCCCCTATTTAGTTATTGTTATTTTAGTTTTTAGTTTCATGACTTTTACATTTCAATTGGTACAATCCTCTGCGGGAATGACCCTTGCTTTCCACTATACTATACTACATCTTCTGCAAGGTTTAATTTGGTAGTTCCTTCAGATTAGTCAAATCTTGGCTTAGTTGCCGGGATACATTTAGCATACACACCATAGCTAAGTCAAGAAAAATGCCTCTGTCATTTTCATGCAACATACAGACCAATGTAATCTCAAATGGATTCAATGCAAGTTCTAGAAAATAAATTCATAATCGACATCATTCATGAAAGAAAATAAACCAAGTGTAAGTATCAAACTTGGAAAAGCCCAAAACTCACAAAGGTATGAAACATTCACTCAATTCAACCATGCTTTCTTCCTAATATCCACAGTCATATACATGTATATCATGAAAATAATTCAACTATAAACTGTTTTGCATACTTTTATCATCAATTAAGCTCAGATTCAGTACATGCTTGTATCAAAATCAATTGAAAAGATCAATTTTTTATATATTTTTTAAATATACAAGAACAAAAATGATTTAAGACCTACTATGAAATGCAAGTTAAGATGCGTCTCAAGAGCAAAACTACTCCTTACTCTGCCATCATACATCTAATAAGTTAGTAACAATAAAGATTAGCTGGTTAGTTTTTTTTGTTTTTGTTTTTGTTTTTGTTTTTGTTTTTTAAGCTATGTACATGGCAATGTCAACTATTCCTCCCCCCAACTAATTTAAGACATTATCCCCAATGTCAAAATAAAGATAGGTAGAGTGTAGAAGATCTTATCAGAATACTGCAAATCGAGATTGAAATAAGAAAAATTACAAAAAAAAACTAAAACCATAAGAGAAAACAAAAATTCACAAGGACAAAGTCAAATCAAGTTTTTGCTTTTTGCTATTGCTGCTTTGTTCCCAATTCAGTAGAGTCATTGCTCGATCACATTGTGGTACAAATTCATTTAGTTGATCGAGCAATTGTTCAGGAGTTGCAGCAGCTACAAGACTTTGACTTACGGCTTGTGAGATGAACCTTTTATCTACAGCATGATCAAGAAAACAAAACAAAGCTGTCATAAAAACCATTAACATTTAATATACCTATAGGTTTTTGGTGAAAGTTCTCATTGTGACTGTGATGTAATTTGGAAGAGCTCTTCCAAAGTTCCAAAATCACCAGGTAGGGCAATAAAGGCATCAGCATTTGCTATCATAATGTTCATGTGTTGGTGCATGCAAAATACCATTACTTCATCCCCTAATGTTTTTCCAATAGGCTTGCTGATAGACAAAGGACTGGGAATGACACCAAGGACTTTGCTACCTCCTAAATGTGCAGCAGTTGCTACACAACCCGTTAACCTAAGACTACCTCATCCGTAAACTAAATGGATTTCTCTCTCAGCTAGCACTCGACCAAGATGGTTTCCAATATTTACAAACTCTTTATCCTTTCCAGGATTAGATCCACAAAAAACGCAAACTCTTTTGATCCAATGAACTGAAGTTAGTTCCATCTTTTTTTTTCTTTTTTTGTACTCTCACCTTATCAATGATCAGAAGAGAGCAAAGTGCAATATTTAAAGGCATCAAAACTCAAAGGTAATAATTAAACCTATAAAGGAGGGGTAGATCTGCGTGTCAGATAAGTTTGAAAAATAAGCACAAAAATGATAATAGCTATATGACAAGGATAAGAGGCTAATCTATGTGTCAGAAGAAGTTTGAAAATATGCAACACATATTTCAAAAAATATGGCTAATTTTTTTTCTTTTTCCTTTTTATTTTTTTATTTTTTTTAATGGACAAGAAGAAAAACAAAAACAAAATTAATAATACTTATAGTAGGTATGATTGTTGCTCACATTTTCCTCTGGTTTTATGTCCAGTAACAGCTTGAAGCTCTCTATAGGCCGATGGTCGACTTCCCATCCAATTTTCTTAAAAATTGGCAAACAGGGTCTTTTGGAATCAGATTCCCGAGACTATAACGCTCATGTTCATCTTGGAATATTGGCCATAAATCGAGAAGTGCCCTTTGCACATCTCCACTAGGATGCGTCTCAAGAGTCAATAGAATGTTATCTAAAGACTCTTTACTCATGCCATCCTTAATGAAGTTAATTTTATCAACTCGATTAATAGACGTCATTCCAATTGATCTGCATTTTGTGTTACAGGTCCATCTTGCACATTTATAGCAGACTCATAACCTTTTTGCTCTTCTTTTCTTGGCATATTAACTTTTACCTAGCCCTGGCATATATGAAACAAGAGCGTTAGAAAAATTCACCTGTGAGTCGGACCTTTGCTTCGATTAACCAGCGGATATTCGCAGGGATGTCTTTGTGCATAAGCATCCTTAATCTCTCAAACCTTGCACAATAAATGTTAGTTAAAGCATTTTGAGGGAGAGAAGGGAATCGCTAGTGGAGGTGAACAAGCCGATTATCCATTTTGAAATAAAAGAAAGAAGAAGGGAAAAAATTAATAAAATTTTATTGAAATTTCAGTGTTTGTGGGTAATTGAAGAGACCGAAAAAAAAATTCACGGAGTATCGTTATCCGCCATTTAACCGGTGAAAAGAATAATCTATTAATGAAAAAAAAAATACAAAAAAAAATAGAAAAACAGAAAAAACAAAATTAGTACAGAAAAATCAAACTTTGATAGATTTTTTTGCATGGCACCGATTTTCTGCCTCGATTCTTATGAAATCAAATAAGTCAAAGTTGGAAAGATGACAGAGTTAGAAAACTTGGGTTGCGGCCCAAAAAGTGCTACTTTTAACATCTTCAGTTAGCGTGATTGAAGATTTTTCACGATTGATGGGTCCTCCCCAATAATGATTCAATCTCTGACCATTGACCTAAATCATGGTTTGAAATTATAATTTTTTTTTTCAAAACAAAAGTTTATATAGAAAACAGAAAATAAAAATAGCAAACAAAACAGAAAATAGAAACATAAACAGAAGAAAAGTAATAAAAGACAAACATCAGCAGTACAGCAAAACAGAAGCCGAAACAGGAACAGACAACACAAACAGCAAAAACAACAACAACAGAAAAGAGTAAATCAGAATACCAAATAAAAACATAAACAATATTGAAAACAATAGCAAAACACTAAAAACAAAAAGAAAATAACAACCAGAAAAATAAAATAAAAGTGTGGAAAGAAAACTCCCTATGGATAGCAGAAGAAATAAAGTCCCGGCAGCCACACCATAGCCAGTGTAATGGATCACCACATCCATAATTAGAGGGTTCAGTCTCCTCCGGGGTCGCTTTATTGGGTAAGCTCCATCCTCAAGTAAAATCTTGTGTATACATATGTAAGGGCTAATACTAGGAATGTCTGCAAGTATGATGGCTCTTTGATTTTCTTTTAAAATCTGCAGCAAGCTCTCCTTCTCATCAGTATGGAGGTTTTTAGCCACAATGGACTCCAACTTTGTTGGCTTCACTACTTTTGTAGATTGAATTGTTGCATAATCTGCTGAAAAAGATTCATCATGTCTCGAAAAGGCAGCAATCTCAGCACATGCATTACACAACATATCACCATCACAACCAGTACAAGAAACAGAATCATCAAAATCAGTAAAACTAGCAAATTCAGCACACAAATCATCAATTGGATTTTTCACATTAATGATCTCATGTTCTACAGAATCAGATATCTGCATATGTTGCTTGCTCAACTGACTCAATGAAGATGTTAGCTGACCAATTTGGGTATTCAAATTCTGAATGGTGGTCTCAGTTCTCTGTTGAAATTGCAGATTATTAGTTTCCAATTGCTTCAGTAAGTCCTCAAATGTAGGCTCAGATTCTGTGCCTACTAGAGCTTGCTGGGGCATAGGCTGTTGGTATAGACTGCTTGGTCCAACATAAGGTTGGAACTGTTGTGAACTCATTGGTTGTTGAAATGGTTGTATATAATGGTTTAGTTGTTATTATGCTGCATTTTCATATCTCAAGTCGGGATAATCTCCCCAGGCAAGGTTATAGGTAGCAAAATAAGGATCATATACAGGTTGTTGGTATTGTGGTTCACCAAGAAATACACCTGTTGCATCAACACAATGGTCATAAAATACAGAACCATCATCTTGCAATGTGGGGCACGTATATGTGGGATGAAAATAACTATTACAAAATCTTGCAGGTTCTTGCACATGTAACTGATGTTGTTCTACTGCCAGCTGCCTCACTAGATAAGTCAACTCATCAAGTCTATGCTCCATCAGATTAGTGACCAAACACAAAAACACAAAAACATGTAAAAAAAATAGACAAAACAATTATAGAAAACATATCTAGAAATTTTTACAAAAATACAAAACCACCACAGGGTGAAATCTACACAAAAATGATATCCAACAGAATAATAAAAAATATTTAAAAATTGAAAAAGTGGTCTACACGAAGGAATTTGGCTAAAATAGGGGTGACCTCACTATTTATAGTGAGTCTTTCTCAAAACAACAGTTTCCATTAGTCTTCCAAAATTCAGGTCGATCAGAGATACTTTACTGAACCAAAATCTAGATAGGATGCCTTTTACCTAATTTCATCTGAATTCCACTTGAAAAAACTTCAAAAACAAAACAAACACAATTGTTAGAGTTAGATGGGGTCTTGAAATAATCAAATAATTGCCTTGGATCCCCGGCAATGGCGCCAAATTTGACAAGAGGTGGTCGAGACCTGTCAAATAATAAATTCATGCAACATACAGACCAATGTAATCTCAAATTGATTCAATGCAAGTTCTAGAAAATAAATTCATAATTGACATCACTCATGAAAGAAAATAAACCAAGTATAAGTATTAAACTTGGAAAAGCCCAAAACTTACAAAGGTATGGAACATTCACTCAATTCAACCAAGCTTTCTTTCTAAGATCCACAGTCATATACACATGTATATCAAGAAAATGATTCAACTATAAATTGTTTTGCATACTTTTATCATCAATTAAGCTTAGATTCAGCACTTGCTTGCATCAAAATTAATTGAAATGATCAAAATGAAAAAAAAATTTATATGCAAGAACAAAATAATTTAAGACCTATTATGAAATGCAAGTTAAGATGCGTCTCAAGAGCAAAACTACTCCTTACCCTGCCATCATTCATCGAATAAGTTAGTAACAATAAATATTAGCTGGTTATTTATTTATTTATTTTACTAAACTATGTACATGGTAATGTCAACTATCCCTCCCCCAACTAACTTAAGACATTGTCCCCAATGTCATAATAAAGATAGATAGAGAGTGGAGAAGATCTTACCAGAAAACTGCAAATCGAGCCTGAAATAAGAAAAATTACAAAAAACTAAAATTATAAGAGAAAACAAAAATTCACAAGGACAAAGTCAAATTAAGTTATTTCTTTTTACTGCTGCTGCCTTGTTCCCCGTTCAGTGGGGTCATTGCTGGATGACGTTGTGGTACAAATTCGTGTAGCTGATCGAGCAATTGTTCAGGAGTTGCAGCAGTTACAAAACTTTGACGTGTCGCTTGTGAGATGAATCTTTGTTCCACAACAAGATCAAGAAAACAAAACAAACTGTCATAAAAACTATTAACATTTAATATACCTATTGGTTTGTGGTGAAAGTTCAGCTGTGACTAGGATATAATTTGGAAGAGCTCTTCCAAAGTTCCAAAACCACCAGGTAGGGCAATAAAGGCATCAGCATTTGCTATCATAATGTTCATGCGTTGGTGCATGCAAAATACCATTACGTCATCCCCTACTGTTTTTCCAGTGGGATTGCCCATAGGTAAAGGACTAAGAATGACTCCAAGGACTTTGCCACCTCCTGAATGTGCAACAGTTGCTATACAACCCATTAACCCAAGACTACCTCCTCCGTAAACTAAATGGATTTCTCTCTCAGCTAGCACTCGACCAAGATGGTTTGCAATATTTACAAACTCTTTACCCTTTCCAGGATTAGATCCACTAAATACACAAACACTTTTGATCTAACGAACTGAAGTTACTTCCATTTTTTTTGTTGTACTCTCACCTTACCAATGATCTGAAGAGAGCAAAGTGTATTATTTAAAGGAATCAAAACTCAAATGTAATAATTACACCTATAAATGAGGGGTAGATCCGTGTGTCAGGCAAGTTTGAAAATAAGCACAACAATGATAATAGCTATATGACAAGGATAAAAGGCTAATCTATATGTGTCAGAAAAAATTTGAAAATACGCAACGCATATTTCAAAACAATACGGCTAAATTTTTTTTTTGAAATTTTTTTTAAAGAATAAGAAGAAAAAGAAAAAGAAAAAGAAAAAGAAAAAATTTAATACTTACCGAAGGTGTGATTGTGGCTCACATTTTCCTCTGGTTTTACGTCCAGTAACGGCTTGAGTGCTCTCGATGGGCCCATGGTCGATTTCCCATCTAATTTTCTTAAAAATTGGCAAACAAGGTCTTTTTGAGTCAGATTCCCGAGACGATAACGCTCATGTTCATATTAGAATATTGGCCATAAATAGAGAAGTACTCTTTGCACATCTCCACTAGGATGCATCTCAAGAGTCAATAGAATGTTATCTAAAGACTCCTTACTCATGTCATCCTTAATGAAGTGAATTTTATCAAGTCGATTTGTAGACGCCATTCCAATTAATCTGCATTTTGTGTTACAGGTCCATCTTGCACATTTATAGCAGACTCGTAACCTTTTTGCTCTTCTTTTCTTTGCATATGAACTTTTGCCTAGCCCTGGCATATATGAAACAAAAGCGTCAGTAACCAGCGTATATCCGCAGGGATGCCTTTGTGCATAAGCATCCTTAATCTCTCAAACCTTGCACAATAAATGTTAGTTAAAGCATTTTGAGGGAGAGAAGGGAATCGCTTGCGGAGGTTAACAAGCTGATTATCCATTTTGAAAGAAAGAAAGAAGAAAATTTTTTTTAGTAAAATTATATACATATTTCAGTGTTTGTGGGTAACTGAAGGGACCAAAAAAAGATTTTCACAGAGTACCGTTATCCGCCATTTAACAGGTGAAAAATCATCTGTCATTGAAAAACAAACAAAATTAAGACAGAAAAATCAAACTCTGATAGATTTTCTCGCTTGGCACCGATTTTCTGTCATGATGCCTGTGATTGCAAATAAGTCAAAGTTTGAAAGATAAAAGAGTTAGAAAACTTGGGTTGCCTCCTAAGAAGCGCTACTTTTAATGTCATCAGCCAGCGTGATTGAAGATTTTGCACGATCAATGGGTCCTCCCCAATAATGATTCAATCTCTGACCATTGACCTTAAACATGGCTTGAGTTTTTTTTTTCATTTTTTTTCATCAAAGTAGTGATCAATCATGGTAGAGGGCCTCTTGCAGTTGAACCTTCTCCACGAGGTTCTCATGGACTCCTTCATAAAAATTCTTAAGGTGATGACCATTGACTTTGAACACTCTGTTGGTAGCCTCACTCTTAATTTCCACTGCACCATGAGGAAAAATGTTAGTAACAACAAACGGACCGTCCCACCTAGTCCTTAATTTAATAAGCATCAACTTGAGAGAATTAAACAAGAGAACTTTTTGCCCAACTGCAAACTCCTTCCGAAGAATAAACTTATCATGGAAGACTTTGGTCTTTTCTGTAACATCCCTAAATTTCATATGTTATGACTTAGTTAAATTAATTAGATGATTTGTATGTTCTGTTACAAAAATGATAATAGATTGAGTTAAAATGATTAATTTGAGATTCTGGCTATACCGGTGAACTCGGTAGAACCTAAGGAAGAAATAGGTGAAATGTAAACTCTTATATTTACTCTGGCTAAGTTAGGACCTACTGGTAAATTTAATTTTCTTCAGGACCTATTGGGAATTCTAAAAAATCAAAAGGGTATTTTAGTCTTTTTATACCTCAGTGGCAAATTAGTGATTCTTCCTTTAAGTGAGGGGCAAAATGGACATTTCACACCCCTCCCTCTTGCATAAGAGAACCGGCCAGCCTAGGGTGAGCCAAAGGGCTCATCTTCTCCAAATTGCTAAGTTCTCCATAGCCAAGCTTGCTCCAAGGTTCAAGGGTCCAAAGTAAGTATTTTTATACACCTTTTGACTTAGGTTATTTGATGGTTATTGATCACTATGATCTCTTCTTCAATCCTATGGTATTAGTTTCTTGAGAAACTCATTTTCATCCCTAAGAATCAAGAACACCCATGTCTAAAAGTTGGTTGTTTTGCTTGAGTGTTTTGAAGGAAGTTGAAGGGAAGGTTGCCTTGACTACCAATCCCATCTTGGAATCAAGTTAGGAGCACTTCAAGGTGAGTGTGATTTTACTCGTGCTATTGTATGATGTTCTTAGAGTGAAAGTGTATGAAGTAGGATTAAGCTTGAATCTAGGGTTTTCACCTATGCTTAAGGTTGATGTGTTTTTATTACATGTTTTCAAGGATTAGGGTTTAGGAAAAATGAGTGGTATGGTTGGTATACTTGATGGATTTGAGGACATGATTTCCAAGGGAAAACTTGGGTTTTAGGTATGTGTTGGGCGTGGCACTATTCCTGCCCAGAAGGCCAACCACGGGCGTGGTCCCCACCACGGCCCGGCCGTGGTCCTCTCTGGATAGGAAATGTTGATGTCTCATGCCCAACCACCGCCGTGGTCCCCACCACGGGTTAGCCGTGGTTGGCTCTGGAAAGAAAAATGTTGTGTGCTGAAATCTGACCACGGGTGTGGTGGCCACTGTAATCGGCCGTGGTCCGCACCACGGCGTGGTGCCAACCAGGGGCAGGCCGTGGTTGTCTCTGTTCCCAATTTGTTGAGTTTTGTTTTTCTGAACCGTGGCCGTGGTTATCACCACGGGCTGGTCGTGGTTGACTCTGTTTGTGATATTGTGATGCTTATGCCTAGGGTCTTGATACCATATGCTAGGTTTAGGATGAAGAATGACTTAGCATTAGAATTCACTGTGTAGCTAAGTAAGAATGTTGATAGAAGTGACTTAGCACTATTGTAACTAAGTAAGAATGCTTGCTAGAGTTGAGCATGATGGTTATGTGTTGTATATGCTTGAATTGTTTACATGTAATGTTATTATGATGATATTATGAATGAGCATGATATGAGTATGAGAACATTGCATTGCATAGCGAGATGGCCTAACCGGAAGGGGTTAGTGTACAAAATAGAGGGGTGCCTAGCTGATGAGCTAGATGGAAATGAAATAACATACTTATTTGCATTGCATTGCGAGGTGACCTAACCGGAAAGGGTTAGTGTACAAAACAGAGGGGTGCCTAGCTTATTAGCTAGAAGGAAACGGAATTGGCATAACACATTCATATGCATATTGCGAGGGCTTAACCGAAAGGGGTTAGTGCACAACAAGAGGAGTGGAGAAAGAAAAAGTGTGAATAAAAGGTATGAACATCATGTGCATTCATTCATTGCATTGGTTGGTTGGTGTTACTTGACATATTGTGAATTGTGTTATACTTGCTCTCTACTTACAATTATACTTTATTTGCAAGTTTATTCATATTCACTGGGAAGTTGTTCTCACCACCTCTTTCTCGGTCGCGAGGACACCCCGGACCCTCTACGGGTTAAGTTCGGAGGATTCTGTTGATTTATTTTTGGGATTTGTATTTTGGTGGAGTTAAGCTCCGTGATGTAACTATGACAGGATGTGTATTATTCTGATGTAGATGTTACAGGGAACTGAATACTACTTCTGATGTACTCGGTTCTGTATATGTTTAGTATGCTCAGTCAGGATAGTGTTTAGAATACACTTGTATAATATTGCGTACTTTGATAATATTTTGATTGAGATCTGAGATCTCTTTTTAATATATGTGTATGTATATATATATATATGATATATGTACTCTGGTTGGTTTGAAATGGTTGTTGGAAATCCGCTGCTTATGTTATAGTTTGTGGTAATGTTTAAGAAACAAAGGAAACGCTGACGAATTTTCTATATTTATATATATTCCACGTAAGGCTTATGGTCGGTACTTATGGGCTTTACATTTTCTATATAGAGTCGGGAGCTCTTATAGGCATCTAGGCGGATTTCTTCCAACTCCTGTAACTGCAACTTGTAACATCCCTAAATTTTGATTCTAATATTAATTCTAGCTTAACTAAATCATATGGAAGTCCTAGTGTAATTTTCTGGAATTGGGATAAATTGGAAATTTTTAGAAACCACCAAGGGTATTTTGGTCATTTTACACCCACAGTGGCAATTTCGTGAATTCTCATTCAAGTGGAGGGCAAAGTTGACAAATCAACTTCACCCTCTCTTGTTTAAGGAACCGTGCATGTGTGGAAGACCATATGGTCATCTTCTTAAAATATCAAACTCTCCATAGCCAAGGTTTTCCAAGCTTTCAACGTTCAAAGTAAGTGTTTTTACTCATCTTTTGGCTTAGGTTATTTGATGGTTATTGATGACCTTCATCTCTTCTTCAATCCTATGGTTTTAGTTTGAAGGAGAACTCATGTTCATCTTTGAGAATCAAGAACACAAATTCTAAATTCTTGTATGATTTGGGTGTTTTGAAGGAAGTTGAAGAGGAAGTTCTCATAAGGATTTTGGTTGGTTTGATCTCTCCACAAACCTAGTTCTTGCCATATATTGTTTCTAGGTGAGTGTGGGTTGATTTGTGATATGGTATGGTGTTATTTAGGGTGTGAGTTTAAGTCTTGAAGATAAGAACTTCTATGTGTTAAGGTTGTTTTTGAATGTTCGGATTGTTACTTGTATAAAATGGTATAGATGTATGAGAATATTGGATTTGCTACTTGTTATTCAATGAAATGAATGAATGAATGAATGGATGGATGAATGAATGAAGTTTAAGATAAGAGGTGTATGATCAAAAGTTGATTTTTGTGTGAATAGATTCACAAGATGTGTGAATAGATTCACAGACTCGTGAATAGCATTGTGAATAGATTCACAGACTTATGAACAGCACTGTGAACTCGTGAATAGCACTGTGAATCGATTCACAACATTTTGTGAATAGATTCACAGACTTGTGAATAACACTGTGAACTCGTGAATAGCATTGTGAATAGATTCACAATATTGTGTGAATAGATTCACAGACCCATGAATAGCATTGTGAATAGATTCATAATATTGTGTGAATAGATTCACAATAATGTGTGAATAGATTCACAATATTGTGTGAATAGATTCACTAAGAGATTCATTGAATAGATTCACAGAGGCTTAAAATGATAACTTAGTACAATGAAGGGATGTGTAACTAAGTGAACGTGGTTGAGAGGATTGAGCATAATACTTGTGTGGTTCAATCATAAATTGAGAGGATTGAGTATAATGCTTGTGTAGTTTAAATCTTGTATTGATTAAATGTGATGTTATTATGATATTATGATTGAGCATGATATGAATATGAAAGCATTGCATTGTATAGTGAGATGGCCTAACCGGAAGGGGTTAGTGTACAATATGTGAGATATTACCAAACCAGAAGGGGTTAGATGAAAGAATAAGCGGTGCATAATTACTTGCATTGCATAGTGAGATGGCCTAACCGGAAGGGGTTAGTGTACAATACTTGAGGGATGCTTAACCTACGAGGTTAGATGAAAATGGAATGACATAAAACATTGCTTACTGCATATTGCGAGGGCCTAACCAGAAGGGGTTAGTGCACAACAAGAGGAGTGGAGAAAGAAAAAGTGTGAAGAAAAGGTGTGAACATCATGTGCATTCATAAACTCATTGCATATGTTGGTTTGATGTTACTTGATATATTGAATTGTGTGTATGCTTGCATTTTAATTACATGCATACCTTATATACAAGTTTTATTCACATTCACTGGGAAGTTTTTCTCACCCCCTCTTTCTCAGACTCGCAGGAACACCCTGGACCCTATACGGGTTAAGTACGGAGGATTTTGTTGTATTATGATAGTTGTATTTTAATGGAGTTGAGCTCCGTGATGTATTTATAATATGTGGTGTATTATATTACTCGAATATAGATGTGACAATGAAATTGATGAACTACTGTTGATGTTCTCAGTTCTGTTAATATTTAAGTGTGCTCAGTCAAGATAGTGTCTAATATACACTTGTATAATTTACGTACTCTGATATTATTTTGAATGAGATCGGAGATCTCCTATATATATATTCTGGTTGGTTTGAAATGATTGATTGGAATCCGCTGTTTATTTTATGTCATTTGGTAACATACGAGAAACAAAGGAAATGCTGCCAAATTTTATATGTAATAAAAGAAAAATATATATTCCACGTAAGACTTATAAATTGGTAAATGATGTAGTAATAATAGGTCTTACACAACTTCCGCTCTATGCTGGCTCCAGCCAAATTCATGTTGCATTGCTTCACCGCCCAGAATGCTTTGTGCTCAATCTCTACTGGCAAGTGGCATGCCTTACCATAGACTATCCGATATGGGGACATCCCTATCGGAGTCTTGTAAGCGGTCCGGTAAGCCCAAAGAACATCTTCAAGCCTCATGCTCCAATCCTTCCGATTAGGTTGGACTGTCTTTTCATGTATGTGCTTGATCTATCTATTGGAGACCTCGGCTTGACCATTAGTCTGGGGATGGTAAGGTGTAGAAATTTTATAAAACACGCCATATTTCCTCATCAAACCCTCCATGCTCCGATTACAGAAATGGGTGCCTTGATCGCTGATCAATCAATTTGAGACACTTATGTTAGCTTTGTATTAGGCATTATTAGATGTTTATTGTGCCCAATATTAGTACTTTAGATGAGTTTAATGTTGTTGGGCTTTAATGCAAATATTGAATAATTTTCGGATTTTGATGCATTTTGACCTTTCTTCCTTGGTTAGGTCATAACTTGGGACTCGGTGATCCAATTGAGGTGATCTTGGTGTCTTTGGAAAGCTAAGACAATGCTCTACAAGTTTCATGAAGAACTCAAGAGCTGGATCGGAATGCTAAGGGTCCAAAATTTCCCTGCAATGCAGAGTGGGTTTGCTGTCACGGAACCATCTGGGCAGTATGCACATATTGGACTATATAGTGGGTTATAGGCCTCCTCTTGGGCTGAAACTTGGTCACTTGAAAGATAAGACCCATATCTCCAACTTCAATGAAGACCATTTTGTCAATAGATGTCGTTTTAGGCATGCTTCAGAAGCTACAAGTTGGTCTGAATTTGGAAACACGTTCTTCCAACCTAACTTGAGGTAGGTGAAGTGTTTTTGGCATTTTTGGAGTTCTAAAAGTCCAAATGACATGATTCAAATTGGAGATTTTCAAGGAGACAACTGGCTACAACTTTGATGAAGACATCCAAGCCAAAATACACCGTCTAGGTGATGAATTTGAAGCCAGAAGTCGGATAAGAGTTGTTGACTAAAAGCCACCAACCATACACCAACCCACCTACCATGCACCAACCCACCAACCATGCATCAAGCTTCCATTTTTGACAAATTTCAGATTCTTATAGCTTGTATTCAGATTATGTACATGTACAAATTGGCTTCTAGGATTAGTATAAATAGACCCAACCTCTTTGTATTAGAGGCATTCAATTTAGAAGTAAGTTTCAAGAAAGTTTAAGTATTTGTGAGAGTTTTCTTTCTCTTCTTCTTCATTCTCTTTGCAATTTCGTTTTTATTCTTTAAATTCTGAGTTCTTCCTTCCCATCCATGGAAGGCTAGGCTCTCATAATCAATCCAAGGGATTAGCCATCTTGTTGTTTAATTTGGAGATCTTGTTTTGCTTGTTCATATTGCTTAATTGTTATTCAAGTTTCTCTTCTTCCTCTTTTGATTCTTATCTAGATTAAATTGCTTAATTTGATTTAGATGTTGATGTGGTAGTAGCTTTATTATCATGTATTCAAAGAGGATCACAAAGATTAAACAATATATTAAAGCTTTTTGATAGATTGTTTAACTTGGTTAAATTCTAGATCTTAAGTTAATCTATGTTGGATGGTGCTTACTTTATCTAACCTTGGTTAATCAAATCCTAGATGCTTATCTAGTAGAGAATTCTTGGATCATGTTAAGGCTTCTTGATGTGATCTAAGGCCAAGAACTTGGTTAGCAATTAAGTGAATTCCTTGTGATCAATGATGAGTTAAACTCAAGATCGGTAAATTTCCTTGGATTGGTTGTTTCTTTAGATTTGTTTACAACTTTGAATCTCCTACTTTTATTAATCTTGTTAATCAACAACAAAACCCCCCTTTTCTAATTATCTTGATCTAATTAAATCTTTGTTTTTGGATCCTTGAGAGACGATTCGGTTCATTCTCTATACTACAAATTAGTTTGTGAACCGGTTATTTTATTTGATAGGTCTCGACAACCTCTTGTCAATCGCTGATGATAGCCCTCGGGATTCCAAACCTGCAGAAAATCTGTGATCTAACAAAATCCACAACAACTTTGGAATCATCAGTCTGAGTGGCTTTAGCCTCTACACATTTTGATACATATTCAACAGCTAGCAAAATGTAAACATAACCAAAGGAAACTCATGATAAAAGCTAAGAACAGAATGAAACTCATGATTAGGCACACATCGCCTAATAATTTGGTCACTACAAAATCGCCACAGATATGGATCATCCCACACATAATATTTTGATTCACTCTTAAGTTTATAAATTAGTGCACGGGTGAAATGTGGGGGGAAAACTGAAGCAACCAAGAAATTCACCATATCAGCAAACCAAGGGGTGGTACCTTGCAGTTGTAGAAGTTGCTCATCTGGGAAAGCATCATGAATGGGAAAGGGTTCTGCATCTCTCTCCAACCTACTCAAATGGTCCGCCACCAAGTTTTTCGCTCCACTTCTATCACGAATGTCAATATTGAATTCTTGGAGCAACAACATCCAGCGGATCAATCTCGGTTTAGCATCGAGTTTCTTTAGAAGGAACTTCAAAGCTGCATGGTCAGAAAACACCACAACTTTAGAACCAAGCAAATAAGATCTGAATTTATCTAATGCAAAAACAATAGCTAAAATTTCTTTTTCCGTGGTGGTGTAATTTGCTTGTGCAGCATCTAATGTCCTCGAGGCATAATAGATCGCATGAGGCACTTTGTCCATTCTTTGGGCAAGAACAGCTCCCAAAGCATAATTTGAGGGAAGAACAGCTCCCAAAGCAAGAACAGCTTCACACATCAACTCAAAGGGAAGTGCCCAATCTGGTGGCTGGATGATAGGGGCGCTCGTTAAGGTTCTCTTCAAATGGTTGAAGGCATCCTGACATCTCTGGTCAAAGGAAAACTCCACATCTTTCTGCAGAAGATTGGACATTGGTAGGGAAATCTTACTAAAATGTTGAATGAACCTCCTGTAGAAACCTGCATGTCCAAGGAAAGAGCGAACTTCCTGCACGCATGTGGGGTAAGATAAAGAATCAATGACATCTAATTTTGCAGGATCTACTTCAATGCCCTTGCTAGAGATGATATGGCCTAAGACTTTACCTCGTTCTACCATGAAATGACATTTCTCAAAATTCAGAACAAGGTTCGTTTCAATACATCTATGCAATACTATAGCTAAACTGTCCAAACATGACTCAAAAGAAGAACCATAAACGGTAAAATCATCCATAAATACCTCCATACACTCTTCTAACAAATCAGAGAAGATGCTCGTCATACATCGCTTGAAAGTACCAGGGACGTTGCACAAGCCGAAGGGCATCCTCCTATATGTAAAAGTGCCGAAGGGACACATGAATGTGGTTTTCTCTTGGACTTCAGGAGCAATGTGAATTTGGAAGTAACCTAAAAAACCATCCAAAAAGCAATAATGAGACTTCCCTGCTAATCTTTCTAACATTTGATCAAGGAAGGGCAGGGGTAATGATCCTTTCGGTGGCTTGGTTAAGCCTCCCTGTAGTCAATACACACTCTCCAACTGTTCAGCACTCGAGTGGGAATTAGTTCATTGTTCTGGTTTTCCACTACAGTCACCCCAGATTTCTTGGGAACCACTTGAACTGGGCTCACCCATTTGCTATCTGAAATTGGGTAAATGATTCGGCTTACAGCAGTTTAGTGATTTCCTTTTTTACCACATCAAGAATCAAGGGATTTAGTCTTCTCTGCGGTTGCCTCATTGGCTTAGCTTCTTGTTCAAGCAGAATGCGGTGCATGCATGTGGAAAGACTGATCCCTGGGATATTAGCAAGGGTCCAGCCAATGGCTTGCTTCTACTCCCTCAAAACCTGCAACAACTTTTGTTCTTGGTTAGCATGTAGATTGTTGGCAACTATGACAGGTAATTGATCATCATCTGCAAGGAAAACATATTTGAGATTGTCAGGCAGTGGCTTCAATTCTAATTTAGGTGGTTGCACTATAGAGGGAAGCATGCTGCTGGTGGAATTAACTTCTGCAGGTGATATAATTTCTGTATCTACAAAATCGATTCTTTGCGAGAATGCAGTTCTCGCATAATCTGCAGGATATGCACAATTCACACCAATTGCTGAAACAGAATGGTCAGCACTCAAAACTGCAGCAATCTCAGCACATGCATTACACAAAACAATACCATTACAATCAGTGCATACAGAATCAGAAAAACCATTAAAGTCAGTAGCATACAACTCATTATATGCAATATCAATCAAATCAGTAAGGACATCAATATGAAAAGCAAAATGCACCTCTATAGGATACTTCATAGCATCAAAGATGTTAAACTGCACAATGGAGTCACCAAACTCCATGGAAAGAGTTCCTGCATGCACGTCAATCTTCGTCCGAGCTGTCTTAAGGAAAGGTCTCTGCAAAATGAGTGGAGCCTTAGTAGTTGGTGATTCCCCCTCCATTTCCAGAATGTAGAAGTCCGCAGGGAATATCAATTCACCCACTCGCACCAGCACATCCTCAATTAGTCCAGCTGGATAGGCATTGCTCCTATTTGCCAACTGAATCACTACACCTGCGGCATGCAAAGGTCCAAGTCCAAGAGAGTTAAATACAGACATAGGCATAACATTAATTGAAGCACCTAAGTCCAGCATAGCATTTTCAAATTTCGAGTTGCCTATTATGCATGGAATGGTAAAAGTCCCTGGATCTTTGCATTTCTGTGGCATAGGTTGAATGAGGGCTGAGATGTTCCTGCTCATGTTAATTCTCTCATTGTCTTTCAGCCGCCTCTTGTGTGTGCAGAGTTCTTTTAGAAACTTGGCATACTTAGGAATTTGCTTAATCGCATCCAACAATGGGATGTTCACCTCCACCTTCCGAAAGGTCTCCAGAAGCTCTTTATCTTTCTCAACATCATCTCCTTTTCTAGATTGGACTGCTTTATGTGGGAAAGGAAGTGGCACTGTACAATTGTTCTTCTGCTGCACAAGTGGTACAGAATCTGCAGAATCTAATTTTTCTGCTGCAGAATGTGGTTTATGTGCAGAATCTATTTTCTGATTATCTGCAGAATTGGACACATCTACTGCAAAGTTTGTTCTTCTTCTTTGAATCTGAAAAATCTCTGAGAATTTGAATTCTATTCTTTGCTCGACTTGTAAAGATTTCCCAGACCTCAAAGTAATAGCACTGACATTCCCTTTTGGATTGGGAATTGTTTGTGTAAGAAGTTGACTACTGCCTTGAGCTTGTAACTGATTCATAGAGGAAGCTAATTTACCAATTTGTGTCTCCAAATTTTGAATTGTGGAATCAGTCCTTTGTTGGAATTGGAGATTGTTGGTAAGTTGCTTCATCATATCCTCTAATGAAGGCTCAGACTTTGGTGTTGCATTTGCTTGCTGCTGCTGCTGTATAATTGGTTGTTGCTGCATATTTGATTGAAATTGATGCTGCCTCATTGGTTGCTGTTGGAAAGGCTGCTTATCTTGATTTGGTCATTGGCAGTTGCATTGCCATATCTCAGATTTGGATGATCCCTCCAACCAGGGTTATAGGTGTTGGAGAATGGGTCATATCTCTGCTGCTGCTGCTGAAATTGAGGTTTACCAGGAAAAATTCCTGCTGCAGCAACAAATTGGTCTGGAAAGGCAGAACCATCATCTTACAGTGTCGGGCACGAATGCAGGATGGGATGAGCTAGAGCATATACTACAAACTCTTGCGGGTGCATGCGGGTGGTTCGTGTTGTCCCATTGCCATCTGTCTAACTAAAGAAGTGAGTTCATCCAATCTATGATCCATCCTTTGTTGATCAGCATGTGAAGAGTATTAACTTCATTGACTACTCTGGTTGCAGCACCCATTCGAGTACCAAATTGCTGAGAATTTGCTGCCATGTTTGCAATTAAGTTTACGCGTATTTGGAGTTTTATCTACCAATGCTCCACCACTTGCAGCATCAATCATACTCCTTTCCATTGGATTAGCAGTTGATCACTAATTTGATGGTGTGGGCAGCTCGAGCAAATTTCTTGAATCTCTCCCAAGACTCATGGAGAGTCTCACCACTGAGTTGCCTTATGCCACAAATATATTTCCTTATTGCAGCAGTTCTTGATGCAGGAAAGAACTTCTCCAGAGACAGTCTTTTCATTTCATTCCAAGTAATGATGGTAGCAGGTTGTAAGTAACACAACCAATCCTTAGCAGTATCATCCAAGGAGAAAGGAAAGACCCTCAGCTTGATGTGATCTTCAGCTATTCCATGAGGTTTCATGGTGGAGCAGACAACATAGAACTCCTTCAAATGCTTATGTGTATCTTCACCTGTAAGACCATGAAACTTGGGCAGCAAGTGTATCAATCCAGATTTCAACTCAAAATCAACATTAAGTTCAGGATATTGAATGCATAAAGGTTGATAATTCATATCAGGTGCAGCCAATTCCTTAAGGGTCCTATTATTATTCTCAGCCATAGTGAAATTAGCAGACTTAGTATCTGACACTAAAGCATTAAGAGAAATAGACTCAACAGGATTAACAGAGTCAACAAGATCAAGTGCAATGCCAAGTTCAAGTCCAATTCCAAGAGTGATTCTATTAATGCTACTACCAGTTCTATGAATTCTGAAAAATGTATGAAAGGTTCTATCAATTTCAGGATCAAATGAATGCAAGGTACCAGGATCAGACCTAGTCATACAGCATGCAGCTCATAGGAAGGTATAGAAAAGTAATAACAACTAAAACACTAAAAATTCCTAAAATAAATACTCCAAAAATCTAAACAAAAATAAAAACAACATCAAATGAAATTTAAAAATTATGGAACTACCACAGGGTGAAATCTACACAAAAATACTATCCAATATAATAATAAAAAATATTAAAAAATTGAAAACGTGGTCTAAACGATGGAATTTGGCTAAAATATGGGTGACCTCACTATAAATAGTGAGCCTTTCTCAAAATAATGTTTTCAATTAGTGTACCAAAATTTAGCTCAATTAGAGATACTTTACCATATCAAAATTCTTGACACAATGCCTTTTACCCAATTTCAATCGAATTCCACTTGAAAAAGCATAAAAAACAAAACAAACACAATTGTTAGAGTTAGATGGGGCCTTGAAATGATCAAATAGTTGCCTTCGTTCCCCGGCAACAGTGCCAAATTTGACACGGAGTTGTCGAAACCCTTCAAATAAATAAAATGTACCGTTTCACAAACTAATTTGTAGTATAGAGGATGAACCGAATTGCCTTTCAAAGATCCAAAAATAAAGATTAAATTAGATCAAGATAATTAGAAAGGGGGATTTTGTTGTTGATTAACAAGATTGACAAAATTATGAGACTTAAAGTTGTAAACAAATTTAAAGAAGCAACCAATCCAAGGAAATTTACCGATCTTGAGTTTAATCCATCATTGATCACAAGGAATCTACTTAATTGCTAACCATGTTCTTTGCCTTATATCACATCTAGAAGCCTCAACATGATCCAAGAATCCTCTACTAGATAAGCATCTAGGATTTAATTAACCAAGGTTAGATAAAGTAAGCACCATCCAAACATAGATTAACTTAAGATTCAGAATTTAACCAAGCTAAACAATCCATAAAAAAACTTTAATAAATTGTTTATTCTTTTTTATCCCCTTTGAATACATGATAATAAAGCTATTATCACATCAACATCTAAATCAAATTAAGCAATTCAATCTAGATAAAAATCAAAAGAGGAAGAAGAGAAACTTGAATAACAATTAAGCAATATGAACAAGCGAAATAAGATCTCCAAATTAAACATCAAGATGGTTAATCCCTTGGATTGATTATAAGAGCCTAGCCTTCCATGGATGGGAAGGAAGAACTCATAAAGTAAAGAACAAAAACGAAATTTTAAAGAGAATGGAGAAGAAGAGAAAGAAAACTCTCACAAATACTCAAACTTACTTCAAATTGAATGATGTATAATACAAAGAGATTGACTCTATTTATACTAATCCTAGAAGCCAATTTGTAATTCAAAATAATCAGAATAGAAGCTGTAAAAACATAGAAATTGTCAAATATGGTAGCTTGATGCATGGTTGGTGGGTTGGTGCATAGTTGGTGGGTTGGTGCATGGTAGGTGGGTTGGTGTATGGTTGGTGGCTTCAAGTCAGCAACTCTACTCCGACTTCCAGCCTGCTTTTCATGCCCTAAACGATGTATTTTGGCTTGGAGGTCTCATGACAGTTGTAGAAAATTGTCTCCTTGAACTTTTGGCATTAGTTTCATGCCATTTGGACTTTTACAACTCCAAATATTTTAAAAACATTGCACCTTCCTCAAGTTAGGTTGGCAAAACATGTTTCGAAATTCAAACCAACTTGTAGCTTCATAATCATGCCTAAAACGGCATCTATTGACTAATTGGTCTTCAGTGAAGTTTGAGACATTGGTCTTATCTTTCCAATGGCAGAGTTTGAGCTCAAAAGGAGGCCTATAGCCCAAGACATGGTCCAATATGTGCACACTGCTCAGATTCCAGTGACAGCAAACCCACTCTGAATTGCAAGGCTATTTTAGACCCTTAGAAGTCCGATCCAACTCATGATTTCTCATGAAACTTGTAGATCCTTGTCTTAGCTTTCCAAAGACACCAAGATCACCTCAAATGGATCATTGAGTCTCAAGTTATGGCCTAACCAAGGAGGAAATGTCAAAATGCATCAAAATCCAATAATTATTCACAATTTGCATTAAATCCCAATGAGGCTCAACAACATTAAACTCAACTAAAATATTAATATTGGGCACAATAAACATCTAATAAAGCCTAGTACAAAGCTAACATAAGTGTCTAAAATGATTTATTAGTCATCATCCTCAATGAATCCATTGTGATGAGAAGCTCCTGGGGCAGAGGTTCGGTGTGCTCTACGCCATCTAGGGGTTCGCGCAAAAGAGACAATGGATCACTCTAGTGGTGTATAAGAAGCACTGGCACCCCAAATATCTCTGATAGGCATGTGTAACTCAACTAATGCAGAAATGGTAAAAACTGTCATAGGGTTCCCATCATAGGTTCTACGGAAGGTAATAGTAAGTTCCCCTACATAAGTAGCCCTCTCCTCTTCTAATCGAACGTGCCACAAGTCAAGTCCCTCGTGGAACTGAATAGTGATGAATCCGAAAAATTCACTTTCGACTATCTTCAGATGTAACCAAATCACAAATTTCACAAAAAGGGGTGAGATTCTCACACCATCATAAATACAAATAAGACAGTATAAATATAGCATACAGCTGTTACACAGTTTAATTCAAATCAATAGCCACTTAATCCATATATAAAGTCATATTTAATCAATAAAATGACAAACCAACCTTAGTGCACAAAATGATAATGCAAGTATGACAATTGACCATGCAGATGCACATAAATGACCCCTACTCCATGGAGTTAAATTCAACAAGTTGGAGAGAGTGATTGGGAGTACATGTTCCGTATCATTTAGCCAACAAGTGCTAACAATTCATTTGCGCAATATGGCTCACGCGAACACTCTCCACCAATCGTGAATGGACTAGTGTATAGTCGAGATCGTCAGTGTTTTGCAATCATAATACCACGGCACAGTCCCAGCCGGCCACTTGTGGAGTTTTCGGACCCCGGACGACTCCAAGATCATTGAAGATCTTTACTCGGCCATTCACACCAACACTAAGGTGTAAGCTCAATCTCCTAGGCTCTAAGCCTTACAACATCAAGTCTCATACAGACTAAATATATATACATATATACACAATCCCCTTAGGATTCAAGCTACCATTTGTTTTAGAATATCGTCAACTGTCCTATCTAGGGTCCAGTCTGCGTCGGCTCGATAGTAGTACCATTGTTTCTCAATTATATGGCCCTATAAAAAAAATTTCCAAGTCGCGTAACACATCTGTTACGGTTTTCAAGTCGCGTAAATCTTTTTCCGTAAAAATTTAATCGGGTAAGGTATAAAAATCGTTTTTCAGTCGTGTAAAGCGTTTTCTGTAAATTTTCAAGGTTTATTTTCACTTTCTATAATAAAACTAAGTGAAAAGAATAAATATTATCTTTAAAATAAATTCTCAAAATTTATTTTCAATATAAAAAATATTAATGAAAATAATAAATATTTAATAAAATTATTTATCCTTATATTTTCAAAAATTCTAAAATTCTTCTAAATAATATAATTAAAATAATTCTTTTCTATAATCAAAATATTTAATTAAATTTCTAATATCACTAAAATAATTTCCCTTAAATTTTGAAAATAATGATAATACTTCTTAAATAATACAAATTCTAATAAAAGTAATTTCTCATATTTTTCCATATATCAAACCAAATAGGTGCATGACTTAGACATATCTATTCATGTAAATATGAATCAATTCATCTATATCAAGATTTTACCATACTTCTTCCATCATAAATTCATAACATATTCAAAGAAATTATAAAACCCATAATTTAAACAAAGTATGGAATTTAATTATAAAATATAACATGTACATAAATCTCAACCATAAAATATCAAATCAAACAACATAAACCACAAAATTAGTCATGGGTCATCTTTAAAAAAAAATTAACATATCACAAATCTATTTTATACCATAATATTGGTTGATAGAGAAAACTCCCTCTTACCTTAGTTCTCAAACTCAAAGTCTTTAACAAGCACTTAGCTTCTTGATCTTCTACCAATACAAAGTCACAAAGAAAAACAAACACATCATTCAAACTCTAAAACATATATTAAGATGATCATGGATCAATCCAATGATCTAAAACTTTGAAATAGAAATTTTAAAAGTGAAAAGAAAGAATTTTCACCTTAAGAATTCTTCAACTTCCAAGCTTTTTCTCAAGAAACTTTCAACTAGAAAGTTACTCAAAATCTCACTAATATACTAGAACTAGGCTTAAATATGAACTTAACACTTGGGTAGGAATTTAATCAAGCTTGGCCGTTGGTCTTGGGAACTTTGGGCGTGAATTTGGGAGAGAAAGATGAAGGGTTTTTGGTGTGAGTTTATGTGAAGGCTGTAAGGTGCTATTTATAGATGGTAAAATAGGATGAAATGGTAATTAAAATAAAGTAAAAATTAAAGAAATTACCACCAAGTGTGGCCGGCCTCTCCAAGCTCCAAGCAAGGTGATGGTCATCATCTTTGCTTCTTAATTCCATTTAATGCCATGGTGATTCACTTAGGTGATTCACCATGTCTATAAATTCACCACCATGACTCACCCATTTGAGTCACCAAAGCCTTAAATGTTACCATTTATTACATAGGATATTTTCCTTAAGATTCTTATCAGTAAATATTACCCAATGGACAAAGATCAATATTTATTGTCTAATGAACAATAAAATGTTCCGAAAATCACCCAAAGATTTTATTTGATCATAAAATCCCTAAAAATGGAAAATGATCAAATCTGTTGACAGATTTGAAATCTGAGCTTTTGTTTATTTTTAAAAATTCCCTAAAGGTATTCCGAACTAAAAATAAAATTATTTATTTTTATTTTCCGGAATAGTCTAAAATTAATATATAAGGTTAAATTCAATCAAACTTTGATTTAATTAAACTCACAAAAATTTCAAAAAATCATTTATCACAAAATTATAAGAAAACAACATATATAATATAATTCGAAATTTTGAGGTGTTACAACAGTTGCATGCGACCAAGCATATGAATCTTTAGTTTTATCATATTCTAGCTTTAGAAACAGATATTTTATTTATGAGTATAATGTATATGAAAGTTGATCTATAACAATATTAAGTAAAAAAATGGTGTAGTATTTTACTTAGATTGAAGTATCAGGGTTTAGAATACCCTAATTCGTTTTATTGTTTATATGTAAATAGATGATAAAGTCTTATTTGAACCAGTAAGATAATAACATATTATAAACTTTTAACGTTATAAACTGAATTATTTTTTTTATATACAGATCAAATTTAAATATTATATTAAGAAAATAGATATAATTAGACAAAGATGTAGAAAAGGGAAAATTTTAGTTTACGTAATTCAAATAAATCCTAAAACTAACTAAGGCTATTAAGAGAGTTAGTAAAAGAGTACACGTGACACTTTACTATAACAGAGGATATATAGTAGGGTGTTACAGAAGTACCCATATCGTCATTACCTTTGAATAAACAATATTCTTAGCTCCTTAACCACGTGCTTCTCTTGAAAATACCTTTGTGATTTGCTTTGCACCTAAATATGGCCCACATTGAATTAGCACAATGTCAAAGCAAGAGATCAAGCAACAATAGAAAAACACACAATGGATTAAACATCACAGCAAACTATCAACTAATGATGTGCATTAAAGAGATGAAAGAAGGAGAACCACAAGAATCTAAAATCTATAGGTATACAATCCTTATTTCCCCTAAAATTTGGAATCAACAAAAATCCAAGCCCATACTTCCAAAAGTATTAAAACAAATTATTTCTTCCCATTACCCACTCACACATTTTGTTATACTATATTAGAAATGGTAAGCACCCACACAAGAAGAACTCAACCAATAATCCTAAGTTAGGCATTTCTACAATCAACTCATGGAAAACTGACTAAGCCACTAAACTAAATCAATTAAGTAACAACAATGCCAGGCTTCATGAAGGACTCAAGCAACATAGATTACAATTCACAAGTGAACCCGACTACTTAACATTTCATTGATACTCAAATTCGAAAATACCCACAGTCATTAATCTGGAATTTTACATGGTATACAACACATCAAAATTTACGAATTAGAGTAGACATTAAACACCATCAAGCTACGAACACCAACAAAACTTTGAGGAAAAAGGTTCATCTCGTGTTACAAAAAGGTCCCTTTCTCTTATTTTGCTCTCAGTTTTGCCAACCCTCAGTTCCCCTCCTTGTCATTTATAAAAAATGCCTGGTGTAAGTGAGGGGAAGAGAAAATGTAGAGAGGGAAAATAGTCCAAAGAATAAGGATAATAGGAAAAAATTGTTTTGATTTTTTTACTTTTTTAAAATTCAATAAGAAAATTATTTCTTAATGTTTCCCAAAATTTTATTTTTTACTTAAAATTAAGAGACAAATATACTTTTTTTACCTAAAATATTGTAGATATGACATGAATAAAATTGAATGGTGACACGTGTGGTATGAAAATGAAAACAGGTGGAAGAATTTTAAGCAACTTTGTAATGGAGGTTGAAAATGATTACCTATACCTGTCCAATTTCCATCTGAAGGCTAAGATGATGAACTATTTTTTTGGTCCATGCTACTTGAAAACCATGATTTAGATAGAGGTGGAACAAACCCCTAGAGAAGACAAAAAATTCAAGAAATCCAGCAACCAATACACCTTTGGTAACAAAGATCATCTCAGTAGCTCTTGGATGATAATGGAAGTTTACCAGGCCATCCCCATCAATGTCAGTTCTTCCAATTGAGGGGCCAAGAGTATTCAAACCAGTAAACTATGCAGCAGTGGCAATTTTTGTAGATGAACAAAAAATGTCTGTAGAGACAGCTTTGCTTAATTTCGAGGTCTTGAAACCTTAAGTAGTTACGTTAGCTAGGATTTTACAAGGAAGGCCATTGATGACTATGGTATGCTTTTTGAAATAACTAAGTGAAACACAAGAAGGGGGGTTGAATTGTGTTTCTTAACCTTTTTGAAAAACTTTTCTTAAAACAATTCTTCGAATGAAAGCTTTGCTGAATTGTAAGTAAGAATGGATGAAACGTAAACTCTTTATAGTCCGTTAGACGCAAAGAGAGTTTTTCTAAAATTCTTTGGACGCAATTTAATTGCTTATATTTTCAGAGAAAAAGGTTTGTTAAGAACAACAATGACAAGCCCAAGATGTTAGTGTAAAATAAAGTACACAAGGAGAGGCAAGAAAAGCTTACACTAGATATTTATATTGGTTCACTCTCAAACGCCGAGAGCTATATCCAATCCCTTATACTCGAAGGATTTTCCATTCTCAAACATCTTTAGGTTCTAACCATCAAGTATTCTCTTATACACAACCTCTTCAGGCTTACCAATGAATTTATAAAGGGTGTTTGCAACACTTGCATTTAACTCACAGAGAGTGAGTGACAAGAGGTTGTCGAGACCCGTCAAATAAATAATTATTACCGGTTCACAAACTAATTTGTAGTATAGAGAATGAACCGAATCGTCTCTCAAGGATCCAAAAAGAACAAAGATTTAATCAGATCAAGATAATTAAAAGGGGGGGTTTTGATGATTTGAAAAGATTGACAAAAGTACGAGACTTAAAGTTGTAAACAAATCTAAAGAAGCAACCAATCCAAGGAAATTTACCGATCTTGAGTTTAATCCATCATTGATCACTAGGAATTCACTTAATTGCTAACCATGTTCTTGGCCTTAGATCACATCAAGAAGCCTTCACATGATCCAAGGATCCTCTACTAGATAAGCATCTAGGATTTAGTTAACCAAGGTTAGATAAAGTAAGCACCATCCTAACATAAATTAACTTAAGATCCAGAATTTAACCAAGCTAAACATGAAATAACCAAGTGAAACACAAGAAGGGGGGTTGAATTGTGTTTCTTAACCCTTTTTGAAGATTAATAAAAGATTTTCCTTTTTAACAGAAGATTGAACACAGCGAAGGATAAAGTTTGACAAGTAAAGAACTTAGAACCAACACGACTTAGTCCTATTGGACTCTAAGGATTTTGAAAAGACTTTTAAGAAAACAGTTAACACGTACTAAAACCAATTAAAAGGTCTTTGTTAATAAACACAATAGTAAACCCCAGAGGTTAGTGAATATAATAAAACACACTAGAAGAGAAGAGAAGCTTACACACGAGATTTATCCTCGTTCACTCTTATCAACCAAGAGCTACGTCCAGTCCCTTCAACCAGAAGGATTTTCCAACTAATCTTTTTCGAGATTACAAGTATTATACACCTCTTCAGGTAATAAGTATTTTCAACCTCTTCAGGTTCAATCACACAAGTATTCTTTTACACACAACCTCTTCAGGCTTACATGAATAAGTGAAAGTAGATGAAAGCTTGAGTTTGAAACTCACTGACAAATGAGAATAGACAATAGAAATCTCAAGGCTTTTTCTTTTTACACGTATATGGAAATCCAAGAAGAAATAAAGCTTTTTAGACTTTGTAGGATGCTTCGGCAAAGATCTCTCCTTTTTCTTCAAGTGCTGCTTCTTCTCTTTATAAGTAAGAACAAATTGAGCAGACTTCATGGGCTAGATCGTCCAACGGAAACATTTATTACCGTTCTGAGTAGCATTAAATGCATCTACTGAAAAAGTGTTGAACTTCTTCCTCGACGGTGACTTTTATTCTCTGAGATTTCCAATCAGTGAAAACAAAGTCCTGATTTGTCTAAGATTGCAGACGATTTCTTATTTGCAGATCTTTGTAGTTGTTAGACAATGTCAGCAAAAGTGGCTTAGTTGACTTCTTCTGTCGCCGTGAGCTGTCAGAGTTCTTTTCTAGCATTTAATGAGGAACAGTTCTTCATTTTTGAATTTTCACTTGGACGAGAGCTTGAGCTTGAACTTTGAAAGAGTGAATTGAGTCCGAGCTTTGGCAGACATATCGTATTGGAGGAACCAATAAAAATAGTAACAGTATATGCATACAAATATAGGACGCACCAATAGTAAAGGTATATAAGACATTTATTGGACGCACAAAGCATCTTTAGACATTCATTGGACGCACAAAGAGTTATAGCATATTGGACGCACAAATAGTCATAGCATATTGGACGCACAAAGAGTTATCTTTAAGCATAGAGCAGAATGGACGCACATACAAGTAGCGATTTGTTAAAACTATTGTCGAAACACTTACTTGTTCAAACTAAATAAATATTTTTGTTATCCTCAAAACTTAAATAGGGAAAGCTACAGCTTTTAAGAATTTAGTACTTAAACCTTTTTATAAGATTTTGGTTTCAACAAAACAATCCATCAAAAAACTTTCATAAATTGTTTATTCTTTGTGATCCTCTTTAAATACATGATAATAAAGCTATTATCACATCAACATCTAAATCAAATTAAGCAATTCAATCTAGATAAAAATCAAAAGAGGAAGAAGAGAAACTTGAATAACAATTAAGCAATATGAACAAGCGAAACAAGATCTCCAAATTAAACATCAAGATGGTTAATCCCTTGAATTGATTATAAGAGCCTAGCCTTCCATGGATGGGAAGGAAGAACTCATAAAATAAAGAACAAAAACAAAATTCAAAAGAGAATGGAGAAGAAGAGAAAGAAAACTCTCACAAATACTCAAACTTTCTTCAAACTTACTTCAAATTGAATGATGTATAATACAAAGAGATTGACTCTATTTATACTAATCCTAGAAGCCAATTTGTAATTGAAAATAATCTGAATGGAAGCTGTAAAAACATGGAAATTGTCAAATATGGAAGCTTGATGCATGGTAGGTGGGTTGGTGGCTTCAAGTCAGCAACTCTACTCCGACTTCCAACCTGCTTTTCATGCCCTAAACGATGTATTTTAGCTTGGAGGTCTTCATGACAGTTGTAGACAATTGTCTCCTTGAACGCTTGCAATTGGTTTCATGACATTTGGACTTTCACAACTCTAGATATTCCAAAAACACTGTACCTACATCAAGTTAGGTTGGCAAAACGTGTTTCGAAATTCAAACCAACTTGTAGCTTCATAATCTGCCTAAAACGGGATCTATTGACTAAATGGTCTTTAGTGAAGTTGGAGATATGGGTCTTATCTTTCCAATGGTCGAGTTTCAGCTCAAAAAGGAGGCTTAGAGCCCACGATATGGTTCAATATGTGCACACTACTCAGATTCCAGTGAGAACAAACCCACTCTGAATTGTAGGGCTATTTTGGACCCTTAGAAGTCCGATCCAGGTCTTGAGTTCTCATGAAACTTGTAGAGCCTTGTCTTAGCTTTCCAAAGACACCAAGATATACTCAATTAGATCATCGAGTCCCTAGTTATGGCCTAGCCGAGGAGGAAAGGTCAAAATGCATCAAAATCCAAGAATTATTCACAATTTGCATTAAAGCCCAATGAGGCCCAACAACATTAAACTCAACTAAAATACTAATATTGGGCACAATAAACATCTAATAAAGCCTAGTACAAAGCTAACATAAGTGTCTCAAATTGATTGATCAAATTCCCCCACACTTAAGCTTTTGTAATCTTGGGCAAATCACATAAGAACAAAATTAAAGAAAAACAAGAAACATCATAATATTAAACTAAAAGCATAAAAACTGATTACAGCTAATCTAATCCACTTTCATTAGAAAACACGATGGCACTTAACATGTGCCATAAGCCTTTAAACCCCTAGGTGTCTGATAAGTGGTTGTCGAGACCCGTCAAATAATAAAAATTAACGGTTCACAAACTAATTCGCAGTATAATGGATGAACCGAATCGTCTCTTAAAGATCCAAAAACAAAGATTCAATCAAATCAAGATAATAAAAAAGGGGGTTTTTTTATAATGATTTATAAAGAAAATACACTAGTTGAATTAAAGAAAAGTAATTAACAAATTAACCAATCCAAGGAAATTTACCGATCTTGAGTTTAATCTATCATTGATCACAAGGAATTCACTTAATTGCTAATCATGTTCTTAGTCTTAGATCACATCAAGAAGCCTCAATATGATCCAAGAATCCTCTACTAAATAAGCATCTAGGATTTAATTAACCAAGGTTAGATAAAGTAAACACCATCCAAACATAGATTAACTTAAGATCCAGAATTTAACCAAGCTAAACAATCCATCAAAACACTTTAATATATTGTTTAGTCTTTGTGATCCTCTTAAATACATGATAATAAAGCTATTATCACATAAACATCTAAATTAAATTAAACAATTCAATATAGATTAAAATCAAAAGAGGAAGAAAAGAAACTTGAATAACGATTAAGTAATTTGAACAAGCAAAACAAGATCTCGAAATTAAACATCAAGATGGTTAATCCCTTGGATTGATTATAAGAGCCTAGCCTTCCATGGATGGGAAGGAAGAACTCATAAAATAAAGAACAAAAATGAAATTCTAAAGAGAAGGGAGAAGAAGAGAAAGAAAACTCTCACAAATACTCAAACTTACTACAAATTGAATCATCTATAATACAAAGAGATTGGCTCTATTTATGCTAATCCTAGAAGCCAATTTGTAATTGAAAATAATAAGAATGCAAGCTGTAAAAACATAAAAATTATCAAATATGGTAGCTTGATGAATGGTTGGTGGGTTGGTGCATGGTTGGTGAGTTGGTGCATGGTTGCTGGCTTCTAGTCAGCAACTCTTCTCCTACTTCTAGCTTGACCTTCATGCCCTAAACGATGTATGTTTGCTTGGAGGTCTTCATGACAGTTGTAGACAATTCTCTTAGCTTTCTAATGGCACTGATTTTAGCTCAAAATGACTTTTACAACTCTAGATATTCAAATAATACTGCACCTAGCTCAAGTCACATTGGTAAAACGTGTTTCCAAATTCAACCAACTTGCAGCTTCATAATCATGCTGAAAACAACATCTATTGACTAAATAGTCTTCAGTAAAGTTGGATTTTTGTGTGTTATCTTTTCAATGGCATTGGTTTCAGCTCAAAAGGAGGTCTATAACCTGAGATATGGTCCAATATGTACACACTACTCATATTCTAGTAACAGCAAGCCTATTCTGAATTTCAGACCTATTTTTGGACCATTAGAATTCCGATCCAGCTCTTGTGTTCTTCATGAAATTTGTAAATATTGGTCTTAGCTTTCCACAGAAATGAAGATCACCTCAAATGGATCACGGAAGCTCAAGTTATGGCCTAATCAATGAAGAAAGGTCAAAATGCATCAAAATCCAAGAATTATTCACAATTTGCATTAAAGCCCAATGAGGCCCAACATCATTAAACTCAGCTAAAATACTAATATTGGGCGTAATAAACATCTAATAAAGCCAAGTACAAAGCTAACATAAGTGTCTCAAAATGATTGATCAAATTCCCCCACACTTAAGCTTTTGCACTCTTGGGCAAAACACATAAAACCAAAACTAAGGAAAAACAAGACACGCCCTAATATTAAACTAAAAGCATAGAAACTGATTATACCTAATCTAATCCACTTTCGTAGGAAATCATGATGGCACTTAGCATGTGCCACAAGCCTTTAAACCCCTAGGTGTCCCTAGTGGATGAGTTATAATCTCGTGAGGGTTTACCAGGATGATACCCACAAACATGTAATACTTTATTTAGTCAAGAGTGTAAAAGTTCATGAGAAAGGTAAGCAACCAAAGTTTCAAGAGATCATAACATGCATGATTTAACATTTCTTTACATCTCAAATCAATAAGCAAGGCAACTTTAATTGAAATACATGGATCTTGATGAAAACCTTACAAGATGCACTCTTAATTTCTCTCAAGTGTTTAAATGGTAGGTGTTTCACTCAATTAAACTTATGAAAATGAACACTACCATAAGCTTGCTTATCTTCTACTTCTCCACTACTCAATACACATGCATACAAAAATCAAGAGGACGTTGTTCAAGGTTGTAATAGGGCCAAGGTAAGGGAAGGAATTAATGTGGATATAGGAAGTTAAAAACCAAAGAGAATAAAAGAGCATTGAGGAGGAACTCAAGTAATCAAGCACAACAATTTCCCCAAAGTCACATAATGCACAATCTCTTATTCTTTCCTTTCCTTTTCTTTTTCCTTCTTTTACTTCAATTTTCTGTTTTTTTTTCAATGGCTATCTTTGGCTTTCTTTCTTTTTCTTTTTCCTTCTTTTACTTCAATTTTCTGTTTTTTTTTTTTCAATGGCTATCTTTGGCTTTCTTTCTTTTTCTTTTTCCTTCTTTTACTTCAATTTTCTGTTTTTTTTTTTCAATGGCTATCTTTGGTTTTCTTTCTTTTTCTTTTTCCTTTTTCACCAAACACTTTGCATAACACTTGCATATTTAATAGCACACCCCCCCCACACTTGAATCAATGCTTGTCCTCAAGCAAAAGAAGCTCCTTATAGATTAAAAAGGCTAATGCTCTCCAAATCCCTAAGGTTAGGTAACATCATGGTCTTACCCATAAGGTATGTAATGAGCTAAAAACAAGGAAAGGTCATAGAGGTACAAGGGGGCTAAACAAGGGAAAATGATGCAAGGTAGGTGATCAATCAATTTGAGACACTTATGTTAACTTTGTATTAGGCATTATTAGATGTTTATTGTGCCCAATATTTGCATTTTAGCTGAGTTTAATGTTGTTGGGCCTCATTGGGCTTTAATGCAAATTGTGAATAACTCTTGGATTTTGATGCATTTTGACCTTTCCTCCTTGGTTAGGCCATAACTTGGGACTCGGTGATCCATTTGAGGTGATCTTGGTGTCTGTGGAAAGCTAAGGCAAGGTCCTACAAGTTTCATGAGAACTCAAGAGCTGGATCGGACTTCTAAGCATCCAAAACTACCCTGCAAAGTCAGAGTGGGTTTGCTATTACTAGGAATCTGAGCAATGTGCACATATTGGACCATATCTTGGGCTCTAGGCCTCCTTTTGAGCTAACATCGATGCTATAGGAAAGCTAACACATATATCTCCAACTTCACTGAAGACCATTTAGTCAATAGATGTCGTTTTAGGAATGATTATGAAGCTGCATGTTGGTTTGAATTTGGTAACACGTTCTGCCAACGTGACTTGAGATAGGTTCAGTGTTTTTGGAATATCTGGAGTTGTAAAAATCCTTTTGGCATGAAACTAATGCCAAAATTTCAAAGAGACAATTTTCTACAACTGTCATGAAGACCTCCAAGCCAAAATACATCGTTTAAGGCATGAAAGTCAAGCTGGAAGTCGGAGGAGAGTTGCTGACTATAAGCCACCAACCATGCACCAACTCGCCAACCATGCACCAACCCACCAACCATGCATCAAGCTACCATATTTGACAATTTCCATGTTTTTACAGCTTGTATTCACATTATTTTCAATTACAAATTGGCTTCTAGGATTAGTATAAATAGAGCCAATCTCTTTGCATTAGATCATTCAATTTTTTAAGTAAGTTTAAGTATTTGTGTTAGTTTTCTTTCTCTTCTTCTCCCTTCTCTTTAAAATTTCATTTTTGTTCTTTATTTTATGAGTTCTTCCTTCCCATCCAAGGAAGCCTGGGCTCTTATAATCAATCCAAGGGATTAACCGTCTTGATGTTTAATTTGGAGATCTTGTTTTGCTTGTTCATATTGCTTAATTGTTATTCAAGTTTCTCTTCTTCCTCTTTTGATTTTTATCTAGATTGAATTGCTTAATTTGATTTGGATGTTGATGTGATAATAGCTTTATTATCATGTATAAAAAGAGGATCACAGAGAATAAATAATTTATTAAAGCTTTTTGATAGATTGTTTAGCTTGGTTAAATTCTGGATCTTAAGTTAATCTATGTTTGGATGGCGCTTACTTTATCTAACATTGGTTAATTAAATCCTAGATGCTTATCTAGTAGAGTATTCTTGCATCATGTTGAGGCTTCTTGATGTGATCTAAGGCCAAGAACATTGTTAGCAATTAAGTGAATTCCTTGTGATCAATGATGGATTAAACTCAAGATTGGTAAATTTCCTTGGATTGGTTAAATTTGTTAATTACTTTTCTTTAATTCAACTAGAGTATTTTCTTTATAAATCATCAAAACCCCCCTTTTAATCATCTTGATATAATTGAATCTTTGGTTTTTGGATCCTTGAGAGACGATTCGGTTCATCCATTATACTGCAAATTAGTTTGTGAGCAGGTAAATTTTTATTATTGTGGTCTCGACAACTTCTTGTCAAATTTGGCGCCGTTGCTGGGGATCCAAGGCAACTATTTGATTATTTCAAGACCCCATCTAACTCTAACAATTGTGTTTGTTTTGTTTTTGAAGCTTTTTCAAGAGGAATTCGGTTGAAATTCGGTAAACAGCATCCTGTCAAGATTTTGGTCCAGTAAAGTATCTCTGATCGAATTGAATTTTGGTAGTCTACTGGAAAACATTATTTTGAGAAAGGCTCACTGTTTACAATGAGGTCACCCTCATTGTAGCAAAAGTCCATCGTTTAGACTACTTTTTCAATTTTTTAAGATTTTTTATTATTTTGTTTGATAGTATTTTTGTGTAGATTTCACCTTGTGGTAGTTCCATAATTTTTAAAATTCATTTGATATTGTTTTTATTTTATTTTATTTTATTTTAGATTTTTGGAGTATCTGTTTTAGGAATTTTTAGTGTTTTAGTTATTATTGTGTTTCTATACCTTCCTATGAGTTGCATGCTGTATGACTAGGTCTGATCCTGGTACCTTGCATTCATTTGATCCTGAAATTGATAGAACCTTTCGTACACTTCTCAGAATTCATAGGACTGGCAGTAGCATTCATAGAGCTAATCAAATAACTTCCGGAATTGGACTTGAACTTGGCATTGTACCTGATCTTGTTGTTGATTCTGTTGGTTCTATTGATCCTGTTGAGTCTGTTTCTATTAGTGCTTCGATTAATACGATCTGAGTCTGCTGGTTTTACTATGGCCGACAATAATAATAGAACTCTGAAAGAACTTGCTGCACCTGATGTTGCATATCAGCCTTTGTGCATCCAATATCCTGACCTTCATGTTGATTTTAAGCTCAGATTTGGATTAATACACTTGTTGCCCAAGTTTCATGGTCTTGCAGGTGAGGATCCACACAAGCATTTGAAAGAATTCCATGTGGTCTGCTCAACCATGAAACCTCATGGAATAGCTGAGGATCACATCAAGTTGCAGGCATTTCCATTTTCATTGGATGGTGCAGCCAATGACTGGTTATATTACATTCAACCAGCCTCAATAGCATGCTGGAATGACATGAAAAGGTTGTTTTTGGAGAAATTCTTCCCTGCCTCAAGAGCTTATGCAATCAGAAAGGACATATGTGGCATAAGGTAGATGACTGGAGAGACTTTGCATCAATATTGGGAGAGGTTTAAAAAGCTTTGTGCGAATTGTCCTCACCACCAAATCAGTGACCAATTACTGATTCAATATTATTATGAAGGCTTGCTACCTATGGACAGAAGCATGGTTGATGCTGCTAGTGAAGGTGCCCTGGTTGACAAAACTCCTGCTGCTGCTAGGGATTTAATTGTTAATATAGCTGCCAACACCCAACAATTTGGCACTAGGGTCATCACCTCAACCAGAGGAGTCAATGAGGTTCATGTTTCCCATGCTGACCAACAGAGGATGAAGCACCGAATTGATGAGCTAACCTCCTTGGTGAGACAATTAGCCATGGGACAGCTGACAAGAGGTTGTTGAGACCTATCAAATAATAAAAATAACCGGTTCACAAACTAATTTGTAGTATAGAGAATGAACCGAATCGTCTCTCAAGGATCCAAAAACAAAGATTTAATTAGATCAAGATAATTAGAAAAGGGGGGTTTTGTTGTTGATTAACAAGATTAATAAAAGTATGAGACTTAAAGTTGTAAACAAATCTAAAGAAACAACCAATCCAAGGAAATTTACCGATCTTGAATTTAACTCATCATTGATCACAAGGAATTCACTTAATTGCTAATCATGTTCTTGGCCTTAGATCACATCAAGACGCCTTAACATAATCCAAGAATCCTCTACTAGATAAGCATCTAGGATTTAATTAACCAAGGTTAGATAAGGTAAGCACCATCCAACATAGATTAACTTAAGATCCAGAATTTAACCAAGCTAAACAATCCATCAAAAAGCTTTAATATATTATTTAGTCTTTGTGATCCTCTTTGAACACATGATAATAAAGCTATTATCACATCAACATCTAAATCAAATTAAGCAATTTAATCTAGATAAAAATCAAAAGAGGAGGAAGAGAAACTTGAATAACAATTAAGCAATACGAACAAGCGAAACAAGATCTCCAAATTAAACATCAAGATGGCTAATCCCTTGGATTGATTATGAGAGCCTAGCCTTCCATGGATGGGAAGGAAGAACTCAAAAATAAAAGAACAAAAACGAAATTCTAAAGAGAATGGAAAAGAAGAGAAAGAAAACAACCACAAATACTCAAACTTTCTTCAAACTTACTTAAAATTGAATGAATGATAATACAAAGAGATTGACTCTATTTATACTAATCCTAGAAGCCAATTTGTACATGTACATAATCTGAATACAAGCTATAAAAATATGGAAATTGTCAAATATGGAAGATTGATGCATGGTTGGTGGGTTGGTGGGTTGGTGCATGGTAGGTGGGTTGGTGGCTTTTAGTCAACAACTCTTATCCGACTTCTGGCTTGATTTTCATGATCTAAACTGTGCCTTTTGGCTTCGAGGTCTTCATGAAAGTTGTAGCCAGTTGTCTCCGTGAAATTTTGAAATTGGAATCATGCCATTTGGACGTTTAGAACTCCAAATATGCCAAAAACACTGAACCTACCTCAAGTTAGGTTGGCAGAACGTGTTTCCAAATTCAAACCAACTTGTAGCTACATTATCATGCCTAAAACGACATCTATTGACTAAATGGTCTTCTATGAATTTGGCGATATGGGTCTTATTTATCCAATGGCCAAGTTTCAGCCTAAGAGGAGGCCTATAGCTCACTATGTAGGCCAATATGTGCACAATGCCCAGATTTTCGTGATAGCAAACCCACTCTGCATTGCAGGGATATTTTGGACCCTTAGAAGTTCAATCCAGCTCTTGAGTTCTAATGAAACTTGTAGAGCATTGTCTTAGCTTTCCAAAGACACCAAGATCACCTCAAATGGATCACCGAGTCCCAAGTTATGGCCTAACCAAGGAAGAAATGACAAAATGCATCAAAATCCGAAAATTATTCAATATTTGCATTAAAGCCCAATGAAGCCCAACAACATTAAACTCATCTAAAATACTAATATTGGGCACAATAAACATCTAATAAAGCCTAATACAAATCTAACATAAGTGTCTCAAATTGATTGATCAACAGCATCAAACACCTGTGGTTGCAAGAGTTTGTAGCATATGTTCTAGTTCCTCTCATCCCACAAATTCGTGCCCCACATTGCAAGATGATTATGAGTTTCAAGACGAATCTGTGGCTGCAGCTGGTATATTTCCTGGGAAGCCTTAGTTTCATCAGTAGCAACAACAGAAATATGATCCATTCTCCAACACTTACAATCCTGGCTGGAGGGACCATCCCAACCTGAGATATGGGAATGCATCCAATCAGCAGCCACCAAACCAGTATAGACCACCATTCCAGATGCAAGCAAGGCCAAATCAGTACCAGCAACATGCTGGACCATGTAGACCACCATTCCAGCAACAAGGTCCAATAGCCACGAAGTCTAAGCCCTCATAGGAGGATTTGGTGAAACAGTTGGCCACCAATAACATCCAGTTTCAACAGAGAACTGACACCACCGTTAAGAACTTGGAGACTCAAATTGGTCAACTTGCCACATCTATTCATGAATTAAAGTCACAGGGTTCAGCCCAATTACCCTCTCAAGCCACTCCAAACCCTAGAGGCAATGTCAGTGCTATAGCTTTGCGCAGTGGTAAGCAAATCAATGGACCAGTGCAACAGATTATCCCAGATTCTGCCCTTAACCCAGAAAAACAAGATTTTGCAGCAAATTCAAGTTCTGTAGCAAATTCAGATTCTGTAGCAGATTCAGCAGCAAAAGATCCTACACCAGCCAAGCAGAAAACAAGATCAAACCAAAAGTTGACAGAAAATTCAGTACAACAGAAAAGTGAACATCCACAGCAGTACGAATGATATAGCCGAGGCATATGGTTGAGACTGACTTGGATAAGGAAATTATGGAGACTTTTCAGAAGGTTGAGGTGAATATACCTCTCTTGGAGGAAATTAAACAAATCCCAAAGTATGCCAAGTTTTTGAAAGAGATGTGCACCCATAAGAGGAGGCTAAAGGGGACTAAAAAAGTAAGTATGGGAAGGAATGTCTTTGCTTTGATTCAGCCTAACTTGCCTCCCAAATGCAAAGACCCAGGCACTTTTACCATCCCTTGCACCATAGGGCACCAACAATTCACTCATGCCTTGCTAGACTTGGGAGCCTCCATCAATGTAATGCCAAAGTCAGTTTACACTTCCTTGCATATGGGAGAGCTAAAGCCCACCAGCATTGTAATTCAGTTAGCAAATCGAAGCACGGCTCAACCTACAGGAGTGTTGGAGAATGTTCTAGTTCGGGTAAATAATTTAATATTCCTAGCTGATTTTTATGTGTTGAATATGGAAGATGAATCTGCCTCTTCCCAACCCCCATTGATCTTAGGTAGACCATTTTTGAAAACTGCTAAAACTAAGATTGATGTGCATGCTGGTACCCTTTCCATGGAATTTGGTGATGATATCATTCAGTTTAACATTTTTGATGCCATGAAATACCCTTTAGAGGATCATTCTGTTTTTCATTTTGATGTCATTGATTTACTGGTTGATGATATGCATGTTGATATGTTGGCAGAGTTTCTTGAAATTGTAGGATACACTAATAACATTGCTTGTGATACTTGTTCTGCCTGCTTCAGACTTTCTGGTTGCAAACCTCTTTGCAATGTTTCTGACTATCTTTGAGATTTCTACATACTTGTCATGTGCTGTTGTTAATTCTGCTGTCATTGATGATTCTATTTCTGTTATTCATGGCAATGATGCTATTATTAATGATGTTGTCATTCATCCTGCTGCTAAGTGTGATTCTTTTGATTCCATGGGATATGATGATGTTGTTTTGCAAGATTGTGCACAGCTTATAGGTGCAACTACTGAGAATTTGACAGATTTAGTTTTGGTTCCAAAACTAGTACTGTCAATCCAGCAACCACCCTCCATTGAACTTAAGCCCTTGCCCGAGCATCTAAAGTATTCATTCTTGGAGGAGGATGAGAAGCTCCTGGCCATAGTGGCTAAACACCTCCAACCTAAGCAAGAAACCAAATTATTGGAGGTCTTGAAGCAACATAAAGTGGCAATTGGTTGGACACTTTCAGACATTCCTGGCATTAGCCCATCCACGTGTATGTACAGAATATTACTTGAGGAGGAAACTAAACCAGTGAGACAGTCCCAGAGGAGACTGAATCCTTTTATTTTGGACGTAGTGAAGAAAGAGGTGACCAAGCTACTACAGGCTGGCATTATCTATCCCATCTCTGATAGCAAGTGGGTAAGCCCGGGACAAGTGGTTCCAAAGAAATCCGAGGTGACTGTTGTGGCCAACCAGAAGAATGAGCTCATTCCGACCCAAGTGCAAAATAGTTGGAGAGTCTGCATTGACTACAGACGCCTCAACCAAGCCAATCGAAAGGATCATTACCCCCTTCCATTCATTGATCAAATGCTGGAACGGTTGGCTGGTAAGTCCCATTACTGCTTTTTGGATGGCTACACTGGATACTTCCAGATCCACATTGCACCAGAGGATCAGGAGAAGACCACATTTAGTTATCCCTTCGGCACCTTTGCCTATAGACGAATGCCCTTCGACCTCTGCAATGCCCCTAGTACCTTCCAGCGATGCATGATGAGCATATTTTCTGATTTCTTAGAGGAGTGCATGGAGGTATTTATGGATGATTTCACTGTCTATGGTTCTTCTTTTGATTCATGTTTAGCTAGCTTATCTAAGGTGCTGCATAGATGCATTGAGACTAACCTTGTGCTAAATTTTAAAAAATGCCATTTTATGGTAGAACAAGGTATAGTTTTAGGCCATGTAGTATCCAGTAAGGGCATTGAGGTAGATCCTGCTAAGATCGATGTAATTACTTGTTTATCTTACCCCACATGCGTGCGGGAAGTGCGTTCTTTTCTTGGTCATGCAGGTTTCTACAGGCACTTCATTGCAGACTTCAGTAAGATTGCCCTTCCACTTTCCCACTTGTTACAGAAAGATGGAGAGTTCAGTTTTGATGAGAAGTCCAAAGTAGCTTTCAACCACTTGAAGCAGGCCTTGACCAGTACCCCTATCATCCAGCCACCTGATTGGACATTGCCATTTGAGCTGTTGTGTGATGCTTCTAACTATGCAGTAGGAGCAATCTTGGCACAGAGAGTGGGGAGAGCTTCTCATGTGATATACTATGCTTCGAACTCGGATCTTTGCTCGAGCCAACTATACCACAACCGAAAAAGAGCTTTTAGCCATTGTTTTTGCTTTGGATAAGTTTAGATCATATTTGCTTGATTCTAAGGTTGTTGTGTTTACTGATCATGCAGCTCTAAAGTTTCTTTTGAAGAAACCAGAGACAAAGCCCCGATTAATAAGGTGGATGCTAATGCTCTAGGAGTTTCACATTGAAATCCGTGACAGGAGTGGAGCAGAGAACCTAGTGGCAGATCATTTGAGTCGCATTGAGAGGGCTTCAGATCCCTTCCCTATACAGGACTCCTTCCCAGATGAGCAGCTTCTGCAACTGCATGGTAAGAACACTTCCCATTGGTTTGCAGATATGGTTAATTTCCTGGTTGCCGGTATTCTTCCAAAATGTTTTACTAGAGCTCAATCTGATAAATTGAAAAATGATTCTAAATATTATGTGTGAGATGATCCATATCTGTGGCGATTTTGTAGTGACCAAATTTTTAGGCGATGTGTGCCTAATCATGAGTTTCATTCTGTTCTTAGCTTTTGTCATGCATTTGCATGTGGTGGACATTTTGGGTCTCAACGTACAGCTAGGAAAGTTTTAGTCTCTGGTTTATATTGGCCTACTTTGTCTCATGATGCATATATGTTCTGTAAGTCTTGTGAATAGTGTCAGAGAACAGGGAACCTTTCTCGCAGGAATGAGATGCCCCAGCAACCTCTACTATATTGTGAGATCTTTGACGTATGGGGTATTGATTTCATGGGACCTTTTCCTGTTTTCTTTGGTTATGTTTACATTTTGCTAGCTGTTGATTATGTATCAAAATGGGTGGATGCTAAAGCCACTTGGAGTGATGATTCCAAAGTTGTTGTGGATTTTGTTAGATCACAGATTTTCTGTAGGTTTGGAATCCCGAGGGCTATCATCAGTGATCAAGGCACCCATTTATGTAACCGGAGGATGGAGGGTTTGATGAGGAAATATGGCGTGTTGCATAAAGTTTCTACACCTTACCATCCCCAAACTAATGGCAAGCTGAGGTCTCCAATAGAGAGATCAAGCGCATACTTGAAAAGACAGTCTAACCTAATAAGAAGGATTGGAGCATGAGAATTGAGGATGCTCTTTGGGCTTATCGGACCACTTATAAAACTCCGATCGGGATGTCCCCATATCGAATAGTCTTTGGTAAGGCATGCCACTTGCCTGTAGAGATTGAGCACAAAGCATTTTGGGCGATGAAGCAATGCAACATGAATTTGACCGGAGCAGGCATAGAGCAGAAGTTGTAGTTACAAGAGTTGGAAGAGATCTGCCTAGATGCCTATGAGAGCTCCCGACTCTACAAAGAAAAGACCAAAGTCTTTCATGATAAGTTTATTCTTCGAAAGGAGTTTGTAGTTGGGCAAAAAGTTCTCTTGTTTAATTCTCGCCTTAAGTTGATGTCAGGTAAATTAAGGTCTAGGTGGGACAGATCCATTTGTTGTTACTAACATTTTCCTCATGGTGCGGTGGAAATCAAGAGTGAGGCCAGCAACAAAGTGTTCAAAGTTAATGGTCATCGGCTCAAGAATTTTTATGAAGAAGCCCACGAGAACCTCGTGGAGGCGGTTCAACTGCAGGAGGCCTAGTATCTTGATTGATAACTATGTTAAAATATATATATTATTTCAAGCCACGTTTAAAGTCAATGGTCAAAGATTGAATCATTATTGGGGTGGACCTACCGATCGTGAAAAATCTTCAATCATATTTGGCTGACGACGTTAAAAGTTGCGCTTTTGGGGCAGCAACCCAAGTTTTGTAACTCTGTCATCTTTCTAACTTTGACTTATTTGAATTCGCAGGAATCGAGATAAAAAATTGGTGCCAAGCAATAAAATCTATCAAAGTTTGATTTTTCTGTCTCAATTTTATTTGTTTTTCTTTGACAGCTTATTTTTCACCGGTTAAATGGCGGATAACGGTACTCCGTGAAATTTTTTTCGGTCCCTTCAGTTGCCCACAAACACTGAAATCTGTTTATAATTTTGCTAATTGTTTTCCCTACTTTCTTTGTTTCAAAATGAATAACCGGCTTGTTAACCTTCGCAAGCGATTCCCTTCTATGCCTCAAAATGCTTTAACTAACATTTACTGTGCAAGGTTTGAGAGATTAAGGATGCTTATGCACAAAGGCATCCCTGCGGATATCCGCTAGTTAATCGAAGCAAAGGTCCGACTCACAGGTGAATTTTCTGACGCTCTTGTTTCATATATGCCAGGGCTAAGTAAAAGTTTATATGCCAAGAAAAGAAGAGCAAAAAGGTTACGGGTCTACTATAAATGTGCAAGATGGACCTGTAACTCAAAATGCAGATCAATCGGAATGGCGTCTATAAACCGAGATGATAAAATTAACTTCATTAAGGATGGCATGAGTAAGGAGTCGTTAGATAACATTTTATTGACTCTTGAGACGCATCCTAGTGGAGATGTGCAAAGGGCACTTCTCGATTTATGGCCAATATTCCAAGATGAACATGAGTGTTATAGTCTCGGGAATCTGACTCAAAAAGACTCTGTTTGCCAAATTTTAAGAAAATTGGATGGGAAGTCGACCATCGGCCCATAGAGAGCTTCAAGCCGTTACTGGACGTAAAACCAGAAGGAAATGTGAGCCACAGTCACACCTACTGTAAGTATTATAAATTTTTTTCTTTTTCTTCTTGTTTATTAAAAAAAGTAAAAAAGAAAAAAAATTAGCCGTATTTTTTTGAAATATGTGTTGCATATTTTCAAACTTCTTTTGACACATATAGATTAGCCTCTTATCCTTGTCATATAGCTATTATCATTTCTGTGCTTATTTTTCAAATTTATCTGACACGTAGATCTACCCCTCCTTTATAAGTGTAATTATTACCTTTGAGTTTTGATGCCTTTAAATATTACACTTTGCTCTTTTCAGATCATTGATAAGGTGAGAGTATAAAAAGAGAAAAAAAATGGAAGTAACTTCAGCTCGTTGGATCAAAAGTGTTTTTGTTTTCTGTGGATCTAATCCTAGAAAGGATAAAGAGTTTGTAAATATTGCAAACCATCTTGGTCGAGTGCTAGCTGAGAGAGAAATCCATTTTGTTTACGGAGGAGGTAGTCTTGGGTTAATGGGTTGTGTAGCAACTGCTGCACATTTAGGAGATGACAAAGTCCTTGGTGTCATTCCCAGTCCTTTATCTATCAGCAAGCCCATTGGAAAAACATTAGGGGATGAAGTAATGGTATTTTGCATGCACCAACGCATGAACATTATGATAGCAAATGCTGATGCCTTTATTACCCTACTTGGTGGTTTTGGAACTTTGGAAGAGCTCTTCCAAATTACATCCTGGTCATAACAAAACTTTCACCAAAAACTCATAGGTATATTAAATGTTAATGGTTTTTAGGACATTTTGTTTTGTTTTCTTGATCATGCTGTAGAAAAAATGTTCATCTCACAAGCGACACGTCAAAGTCTTGTAACTGCTGCAACTCCTGAACAATTGCTCGATCAACTAAACGAATTTGTCCCACAACATGATCCAGCAATGGCACTACTGAATTTGGAACAAGGTAGCAGCAGCAAAAAGCAAAAACTTGATTTGACTTTGTCCTTATGAATTTTTGTTTTCTCTTATGGTTTTAGTTTGTTTTTTTTTGTAATTTTTCTTATTTCAGGCTCGATTTGCAGTATTCTAGTAAGTGTAACACCCCAAAATTTGCAACCTATGTGATATACAGTGTTTTCTGCAAGTTCTTTGATAAATTATTTTTAGGAATTTTTGTGAGTTCAATTAAATTAAAATTTGACTGGACTAAACCTTATAAGTGAATTTCAGACCATTCGGAAAAATAAAATAAAATAATTTTATTTTTGATACAGAATACCTTTGAGGAATTTTTGTAATTAAATGGAATTTTTAGGGATTTTATGAGCAGATAAAATCTCTGGGTGATTTTGGGTACATTCTATTATCCATTGGACAATAGATACTGATCTTTGTCCATTGGGTAAAACTTACTGATAAAAATCTTGAGAAAATATATCTAAGACATTAATGTTACTTGATGACTCATAGTGGACATTAATTACCATGGTGAATCACCATGGCATTAATGGTGGCAAGAAGCCAACTTGAAGACCACCACCTTGCCAAGTGAAGGCCGGCCACCCTAGGGTAGTTTTCCCAAAATTTTAATGCCTTATGTATCCTAGCTTTTGCCTATAAATAGCAAGTGATCCAAGCATAAGTCTTTACACCAAAAATTCTCTCTTCTTCCTCTCTTAAGCTCACGGCTATCTCTCCCTAAAGGCCACGGCCTTGCTTCTTCTTTTCCTTCCCAAACCCTTGCCAAAGTTCTAAACCTTGCCTTAGTATCTTAGTGTTATTATAAGAATATCTCTAGTTAAGACCTTCTCAAAAAGAGGGCAAGAAGTTAGAAGAATCCTAAGGTGAAACTCTATTTCTTTCACTTTTTAAATTATTTGTTCAAGAGTATAGATCATTGGGTTAGTCCATGATCAAGTTTAAAAAGTGTTATAATGCTTGAAATAATTTGTGGTTATGTTTTTTTTGTGTTATTGTGTGAAGTCAAGAGGCTTTGTTGGAAAAAAGCTAAAGAAACAAGGTAAGGGGGAGTTTTCTCTATCAACCAATATTATTGTATATAATGACTTGTTATATGTGATTACTTGTTTTTATGTGCTAAAAACCGTGACTTGTATTAAGTGTTATGTTGCTTGATTTATATCTTTGATGATTAAGGATTCATGTCCATATTATGTTTGATAGCTTGTCTTTATATCTTATTATATGTCTTATACTTTCCTTAGAAATATCTAGGACATACATATGTGTAATTTGATGTATAGATTTATTTATTTAAAGTTATATTATTTAGAATACTATGGTTAGTATTTTCGAAAACTTAGAAGAATTATTCTAGAAAGATTTAGAACTTTAAATTAATATTTTGGTTAAGGAAAGAAATTATTTTAAATGAATTTCGTATTTATTTAAGACTAACTCTTGAATTTTTGAAAATATGAGAATATGGGATTTTATCAAATTTATTATTTTTAAGAATATCCTTATTTATGGAAAGGATTTTGAGAATTTATTTTAAAGGTTTAAATATTTATTTTCACTTATTTCATAGTGAGAAAGTGAAAATAATCTTGAAAATAATTTATTTATTATGGAATAAATTAGTTTTTGTGAAAAATACCCTACGCGATTGAAAATTTACAGAAAATGGGTTACGCGATTGAAAGTTTACAGAAAACACTTTACGCGACAGAAAAACAATTTTTATAGCTTACCGATTGAATTTTTACTGAAAAAGCTTTACGCGACTTGAAAACCGTAACAAATGTGTTACATGATTTTTGGCACCATATGATTGAGAAACAACGATACTACTATCGGGCCGACGTAGACTGGACCCTAGATAGGACAATTGACGCTATTCTTAAATAAATGGTAACTTGGATCCCAAGGGGATTATGTATATATATTCTGGGAATATTTATACTGTATGTATATATATATATAGTCTGTATGAGACATTATCATTGTAAGGCTTGGAGCCTAGGAGGTTGAGCTTACACTTTAGTGCGGGTGCGAATGGCCGAGTGAAGAACTTCAATGATTTTGGAGTCGTCGGGGGTCCGGAAAATCCACAAGTGGCCGGTTGGGACTGTGCAGTGGTATTATGATTACAAAACACCGACGATCTCGACTATACACTGGTCCATTCACGATTGGTGAAGAGTGTTCGCGTGAGCCGTATTGCGCAAATGATTTGTTAGCACTTGTTGGCTAACTGATACGGAACATGTACTCCCAATCACTCTCTTCGACTTGTTGTATTTAGCTCCATGGAGTATGAGTCATTTATGCATCTACATGGTCAGTTGTCATACTTGCATTTTATACTTGGATAATGAGATTGGTATGTCATTATATTCAATTAAATATGATTTTATATGTAGAGATTGACATAAAATGATATATGTTGTTTTATACAGTTTTATTGGTATTATTGATGATATTGAGAATCTCACCCCCTTTTTGTGAAAATTGTATTTTCTGTATGTTTTAAAGATGTCGATCAATGATTTCTTCGGATTCATTATCGTTGACTTTCACGAGGGGCCAGATGCCTGGCACGTGGAATTACTAGAGGAACAGGTTACATATGTGGGTGGACTTACTATCACCTTGAGAAGGTCGTATGATGGGAACCCCATAACCATGTTTTCCCTTTCTGTTTATGTTTAATTGCATATGCCCTATGTTAACATCTGGAGTGACACATCCCGCCAAACTCCTCGCGAGAGATCCACCGTCTCTTCTGCGCGAACCCCGAGGTGGCGCCGTGCTCACAAGACCTGACAAGAGGTTGTCGAGACCTCGTCAAATAATAAAAATTACCGGTTCGCAAACTAATTTGTAGTATAGAGCATGAACCGAATCGTCTCTCAAGGATCCAAAAAGAACAAAGATTTAATCAGATCAAGATAATAAAATGGGGGTTTTGATGAAAAAGATAATACACTAGTTGAATTAAAGGAAAGTAATTAACAAATTTAAAGAAACAACCAATCCAAGGAAATTTACCGATCTTGAGTTTAACTCATCATTGATCACAAGGAATTCACTTAATTGCTAACCGTGTTCTTGGCCTTAGATCACATCAAGAAGCCTCAACATAATCCAAGAATCCTCTACTAGATAAGCATCTAGAATTTAATTAACCAAGGTTAGTGACAAGAGGTTGTCGAGACCTATCAAATAAAATAACCGGTTCACAAACTAATTTGTAGTATAGAGAATGAACCGAATCGTCTCTCAAGGATCCAAAAACAAAGATTTAATTAGATCAAGATAATTAGAAAAGGGGGGGTTTTGTTGTTGATTAACAAGATTAATAAAAGTAGGAGATTCAAAGTTGTAAACAAATATAAAGAAACAACCAATCCAAGGAAATTTACCGATCTTGAGTTTAACTCATCATTGATCACAAGGAATTCACTTAATTGCTAACCAAGTTCTTGGCCTTAGATCACATCAAGAAGCCTTAACATGATCCAAGAATTCTCTACTAGATAAGCATCTAGGATTTGATTAACCAAGGTTAGATAAAGTAAGCACCATCCAACATAGATTAACTTAAGATCTAGAATTTAACCAAGTTAAACAATCTATCAAAAAGCTTTAATATATTGTTTAATCTTTGTGATCCTCTTTGAATACATGATAATAAAGCTACTACCACATCAACATCTAAATCAAATTAAGCAATTTAATCTAGATAAGAATCAAAAGAGGAAGAAGAGAAACTTGAATAACAATTAAGCAATATGAACAAGCAAAACAAGATCTCCAAATTAAACAACAAGATGGCTAATCCCTTGGATTGATTATGAGAGCCTAGCCTTCCATGGATGGGAAGGAAGAACTCAGAATTTAAAGAACAAAAACGAAATTTCAAAGAGAATGAAGAAGAAGAGAAAGAAAACTCTCACAAATACTTAAACTTTCTTGAAACTTACTTCTAAATTGAATGCCTCTAATACAAAGAGGTTGGGTCTATTTATACTAATCCTAGAAGCCAATTTGTACATGTACATAATCTGAATACAAGCTATAAGAATCTGAAATTTGTCAAAAATGGAAGCTTGATGCATGGTTGGTGGGTTGGTGCATGGTAGGTGGGTTGGTGTATGGTTGGTGGCTTTTAGTCAACAACTCTTATCCGACTTCTGGCTTCAAATTCATCACCTAGACGGTGTATTTTGGCTTGGATGTCTTCATCAAAGTTGTAGCCAGTTGTCTCCTTGAAAATCTCCAATTTGAATCATGTCATTTGGACTTTTAGAACTCCAGAAATGCCAAAAACACTTCACCTACCTCAAGTTAGGTTGGAAGAACGTGTTTCCAACTTCAGACCAACTTGTAGCTTCTGAAGCATGCCTAAAACGACATCTATTGACAAAATGGTCTTCATTGAAGTTGGAGATATGGGTCTTATCTTTCAAGTGACCAAGTTTCAGCCCAAGAGGAGGCCTATAACCCACTATATAGTCCAATATGTACATACTGCCCAGATGGTTCCGTGACAGCAAACCCACTCTGCCATGCAGGGAAATTTTGGACCCTTAGCATTCCGATCCAGCTCTTGAGTTCTTCATGAAACTTGTAGAGCATTGTCTTAGCTTTCCAAAGACACCAAGATCACCTCAATTGGATCACCGAGTCCCAAGTTATGACCTAACCAAGGAAGAAAGGTCAAAATGCATCAAAATCCGAAAATTATTCAATATTTGCATTAAAGCCCAATGAAGCCCAACAACATTAAACTCATCTAAAGTACTAATATTGGGCACAATAAACATCTAATAATGCCTAATACAAAGCTAACATAAGTGTCTCAAATTGATTGATCAAATTCCCCACACTTAAGCTTTTGTACTCTGGGCAAAACACATAAGAACAAAACTAAAGAAAAACAAGAAACATAATATTATTAAACTAAAAACATAAAAACTGATTGTACCTAATCTAATCCATTTTCGTAGGAAAACACGATGGCACTTAGCCTGTGCCACAAGCCTTTAAACCCCTAGGTGTCCCTAGTGGACGAGTTGTAGTCTCGTGAGGGTTTACCAGGATGATACCCACAAACATGTAATATTTTATTTAATCAATTCAACTAATTTTTAAATACAAGCATTGTATTAAATATAAACCATAATTAATAAGTAAAGTATGCTTAACAAAGAATAGTTGAATCAAATCAATTGAGAATAAAGTATAGCATAATCATGCTTTAATCAGAAATAGGCATGTTCAGATTGAGTAAAATTCTTCACAAGTGTCACTCAAATCACACAAGGTGTTTAGGTTAACTGTTTACGCTCAACTCAGTCAAATTATGAAAGTATTTTACCATAGGCTTGCATATACATCAATTCTCCACTACTTAGATCAAATAAATTGCAAAAATCAAGAGGTCTTTCAAAAAGGTTGTAATGGAACTTATAAGGTGAAGGAAGGGAACAATATAGATAATAGCAGGTTAAAACCAAAGAGAATAAAAGAGCATTGAGGAGTAATTCAAGTATAAAGAATAAATTTTTTACCCAAAACCATAAAATGCTCATTCTCTTCACACATTCCTTCCTTTTTCTATTCTTTTTTTTTTGTTTTTTTTTTGTTTTTTTGTTTTTTTTTGTACCAAGCATTTCGTATCAGCACACCAATTCCCCTACACTTAAATCATTGCAAGCAAAAGAACTCCTCCAATAAGAAAATCAATGCTCTCCCATTCCCTAAGGTAAGGTAAAACATGGTTTTTCACTCAAAGCTTGTAATGAGCTAAGAACAAAGAATAGGCAAATAGGTTTAGAGGGAGTTAATAATTGGATAAATGCAAGGTAGGTTTATTTGGCCAAAGCAAACTAAGTCAGAAAAATGCCTCTGTCATTTTCATGCAACATACTGAGACCAATGTAATCTCAAATCGATTCAATGCAAGTTCTAGAAAATAAATTCATAATTGACATCACTCATGAAAGAAAATAACCAAGTGTAAGTATCAAACTTGGAAAAGCCCAAAACTCACAAAGGTATGGAACATTCACTCAATTCAACCATGCCTTCTTCCTAATATCCACAATCATATACACATGTATATCATGAAAATGATTCAACTATAAACTGTTTTGCATACTTTTATCATCAATTAAGCTCAGATTCAGCACATGCTTGTATCAAAATCAATTGAAAAGATCAAAATTGTGTGTGTGTGTGTGTGTGTGTTTTTTTTTTTTTTTTTTTTTAATATATATACAAGAACAAAGATGATTTAAGACCTATTATGAAATGCAAGTTAAGATGCGTCTCAAGAGCAAAACTACTCCTTACTCTGCCATCATACATCTAAAAAGTTAGTAACAATAAAGATTAGTTTTTTTTTTTTTTAACTAAACTATGTACATGGTAATGTCAACTATCCCTCCCCCCAACTAATTAAAGACATTGTCCCCAATGTCAAAATAAAGATAGGAAGAGTGTAGAAGGTCTTACCGTAAAACCGCAAATCGGGCCTGAAATAAGAAAAATTACAAAAAACTAAAACCATAAGAGAAAACAAAAATTCACAAAGACAAAGTCAAATCAAGTTTTTGCTTTTTCCTGCTGCTGCTGCCTTGTTCCCAATTCAGTGGAGCCATTGCTGGATCACGTTGTGGTACAAATGCATTGAGTTGATCGAGCAATTGTTCAGGAGTTGTAGCAGTTACAAGACTTTGACGTGTCGCTTGTGAGATGAACCTTTTTCTGACATGATCAAGAAAACAAAACAAACTGTCATAAAAACCATTAACATTTAATATACCTATGGGTTTTTGGTGAAAGTTCTCATTGTGACCAGGATGTAATTTGAAAGAGTTCTTCCAAAGTTTCAAAACCACCAGGTAGGGCAATAAAGGCATCAGCATTGGCGATCATAATGTTCATGCGTTGGTGCATGCAAAATACTATTACTTCATCCCCTAATGTTTTTCCAATGGGCTTCTTTGGTCGATAAAGGGTAGGAATGACACCAAGGACTTTGCCACCTCCTAAATGTGCAGCAGTTGCTACACAACCCATTAACCCAAGACTACCTCCTCCATAAACTAAACGGATTTCTCTCTCAGCTAGCACTCGACCAAGATGGTGTGCAATATTTACAAACTCTTTATCTTTCCCAGGATTAGATCCACAAAAGACACAAACACTCTTGATCCGACGAACTGAAGTGACTTCCATTTTTTTCTCTTTGTTTTTTTTTTTTTCGTACTCTTACCTTATCAATGATCTGAAGAGAGCAAAGTGCATTATTTAAAGGCATCAAAACTCAAAGGTAATAATTACACCTATAAAGGAGGGGTAGATCCGTGTGTCAGGTAAGTTTGAAAATAAGCACAACAATGATAATAGCTATATGACAATGATAAAAGACTAATCTATATGTGTCAGAAGAAGTTTGAAAATATGCAACGCATATTTCAAAAAAAAATACGGCTATTTTTTTTTTTTGAATTTTTTTTTTTGATTTTTTTTTTTGAATTTTTTTTTTAATAAACAGGAAAAAATAAAAAATAAAAAATAAAAAATAAAAAAAATACTTACAGGAGGTGTGATTGTGGCTCACATTTTCCTCTGGTTTTACGTCCATTTTCGTCTTGAAGCTCTATATTGGCCGATGGTCGGCTTTCCTTCCAATTTTCTTAAAAATTGGCAAACAGGAGTCTTTTGAGTCGATTCCGAGACTATAACGCTTATGTTCATCTTGGAATATTGGCCATAAATCGAGAAGTACTCTCTGCACATCTCCACTAGGATGCGTCTCAAGAGTCAATAGAATGTTATCTAAAGACTCCTTACTCATGCCATCCTTTATGAAGTTAATTTTATCATCTCGGTTTATAGACGTCATTCCAATTGATTTGCATTTTGTGTTACTGAGTCCATCTTGCACATTTATAGCAGACCGTAACCTTTTTGCTCTTCTCTTCTTTGCATATGAACTTTTTCCTAGCCCTGGCATATATGAAACAAGAGCGTCACAAAATACACCTCTTAGTCGGACCTTTGCTTCGATCAACCAGCGTATAACCTCAGGGAAGCCTTTGTGCATAAGCATCCTTAATCTCTCAAACCTTGCACAATAAATGTTAGTTAAAGCATTTTGAGGGAGAGAAGGGAATTGCTTGCGGAGATTAAAAAGCTGATTATCCATTTCGAAAGAAAGAAGAAAGAGAGAGAAAAAAAATTGAGTAAAATTATGTACAGATTTCAGTGTTTTGTGGGTAACTGAAGGGACCGAAAAAGATTTTCACGGAGTACCGTTATCCGCCATTTAACTTAGGTGAAAAATCATCTGTCAAAGAAAAACAAACAAAATAAAGACAGAAAAATCAAACTTTGATATATTTTCTCACTTGGCACCGTTTTTTCTGTCTCGATTCCTGTGACAACAAATAAGTCAAAGTTAGAAAGAGGAAAGAGTTAGAAAACTTGGGATGCCGCCCAAGAAGCGCTACTTTTAATGTCCTTAGCCAGCGTGATTGAAGATTTTGCATGAGCGATGGGTCCTCCCCAATAATGATTCAATCTCTGGCAATTGACATTAATCGTGGCTTTTTCTTTTCTATTTTTTTTTCTTCTTTTTTTTTTTTTTCAACACAGTAGTGATCAATCATGGTAGAGGGCATCCTGCAGTTGAACTTCCTCCACGAGGTTATCTTGAGCTACTGAATAAAAAATTTTGAGGCGGTGACCATTAACTTTGAACACTTTGTTGGTGGCTTCACTCTTAATTTCCACTGCACCATGAGAAAAAATGTTAGTGACAACAAACGGACCGTCCCACCTAGACCTTAATTTACCAGGCATCAACTTAAGGCGAGAATTAAACAAGAGAACTTTTTGCCCAACTGAAAACTCCTTCCGAAGAATAAACTTATCATGGAAGGCTTTGGTCTTTTCTTTGTAGAGTCGGGAGCTCTCATAGGCATCTAGGCGGATCTCTTCCAATTCCTGTAACTGCAACTTCCGCTCTATGCCAGCTCCGGCCAAATTCATGTTGCATTGCTTCATAGCCTAATATGCTTTGTGCTCAATTTCTACTGGCAAGTGGCATGCCTTACCATAGACTATCCGATATGGCGACATCCCGATTGGAGTTTTGTAAACGGTCCGGTAAGCCCAAAGAGCATCCTCAAGCCTCATGCTCCAATCCTTCCGATTAGGTTGGACTGTTTTTTCAAGTATGCGCTTGATCTCTCTATTGGAGACCTCGGCTTGACCATTAGTCCGGGAATGGTAAGGTGTAGAAACTTTATGCAACACGCCATATTTCCTCATCAATCCCTCCATGCTCACGATTCTGAGAAATGGGTGCCTTGATCACCGATGATAGCTCTCGGGATTCCAAACTGCGAGAAAATGCGTGATCTAACAAAATCCACAACAACTTTGGAATCATCGGTCAAGTGGCTTTAGCCTCCACCCATTTTGATACATAATCAACGACTAGCAAAATGTAAACATAACCAAAGGAAACAGGAAAAGGTCCCATGAAATCAATACCCCATACGTCAAAGATTTCACAATATAGTAGAGGTTCTTTGGGGCATCTCATTCTGCGAGAAATGTTCCTGTTCTCGACCTTTGTTCACAAGACTTACAGAACAAATATGCATCATGAAACAAGGTAGGCCAATATAAACCGTAGTCTAAAACTTTCCTAGTCATGCGTTGAGGCCCAAAATGTCCACCCCATGCAAATGCATGACAAAAGCTAAGAACGAGAATGAAACTCTTGATTAGGCACACATCGCCTAATAATTTGGTCACTACAAAATCGCCACAGATATGGATCATCCCACACATAATATTTTGATTCACTCTTAAGTTTATAAATTTGTGCACGAGTGAAATGTGAGGGAAAAACTGTAGCAACCAAGAAATTCACCATATCAGCAAACCAAGGGAAGGTGTTCTTACCTTGCAGCTGCATAAGCTGCTCATCTGGGAAGGAGTCCCGTACAGGGAAGGGATCTGAAGCCCTTTCAATGCGGCTCAAATGATCTGCCACTAGGTTCTCTGCTCCACTCTTGTCACGGATCTCTATGTGAAACTCTTGGAGCAGTAGCATCCATCTTATTAGTCGGGGTTTTGCATCTGGCTTCTTCAAAAGGAACTTCAGAGCTGCATGATCAGTAAACACAACAACCTTAGAACCAAGCAAATATGATCTAAACTTATCCAAAGCAAAAACAATGGCTAAAAGTTCTTTTTCGGTTGTGGTATAGTTGGCCTGAGCAGCATCTAGAGTTCTGGAAGCATAGTATATCACATGAGAAGCTTTCCCCACTCTCTGTGCCAAGACTGCTCCTACTGCATAGTTAGAAGCATCACACATTAACTCAAATGGCAATGTCGGTCGGTGGGCTGGATGATAGGGTACTAGTCAAGGCTTGCTTCAAGTGGTTGAAAGTCGCCTTGCACTTGTCATCAAAATTGAACTCCACATCTTTCTGCGATGGCGGGAAAGTGGAAGAGCAATCTTCTTTGAAGTCGGCAATGAAGCGCTGTAGAAACCTGCATGACCAAGAAAAGAACGCACTTCCCGCACGCATGTGGGGTAAGATAGACAAGTAATTACATCAATCTTGGCGGGATCTACCTCAATGCCCTTCTTGGATACTACATGGCCTAAAACTATACCTGTTCTACCATAAAATGGCATTTCTCAAAATTTAGCACAAGGTTAGTCTCAATGCATCTTTGCATTACTCTAGATAAATTTGGCTAAACATGAATCAAAAGAAGAACCATAGACAGTAAAGTCATCCATAAATACCTCCATGCACTCCTCTAAGAAATCGAGAAAATATGCTCACCATGCATTTGGAAGGTACCAGGGCATTGCAGAGGCCGAAGGGCATCCGTCTGTAAGCAAAGGTGCCGAAGGGACAAGTAAATGTGGTCTTCTCCTGATCCTCGGTGCAATGTGGATTTGGAAGTATCCAAGATAGCCATCTAAGCGATAATGGGACTTACCCGGCCCAAGCCGTTCGACATCTCGATCAATGAACGGAAGGGTAATGATCTTTCCGAGTGGCTTGGTTGAGGCGTCTGTAGTCAATGCGAGACTCTCCGGCTATTCTGCACTCGGGTTGGAATGAGCTCATTCTTCCGGTTGGCCACAACAGTCACCCAGTTTCTTTGGAACTACTTGCACCGGCTCACCCACTTCTTTGTCGGAGATGGGATAGATAATGCCCGACTGCGGTAGCTTGGTCACTTCTTTTTCACCACATCTAGAATGAGAGGATCTCAGTCTCCTGCAGGGTTGTCTCACTGGTTTAGTTTCCTCCTCAAGTAATATCCTGTGCATGCATGTGGAGGGGTTAATACCGAGGAATGTCTGTAAGTGTCCAACCAATTGCCCTTTTGTGTTGCTTCAAGACTTCCAATAATCTGGTTTCTTGCTCGAGAGTTGGAGGTGTTTGGCCATTATCACCGGAGCTTCTCATCCTCTTCCAAGAATGCATACTTCAAATGCTCGGGCAAGGGCTTAAGTTCAATGGAGGGTGGTTCTTTGGGTGACGGTACTAGTTTTGGAACCGAAACTAAATCTGCTAAATTCTCGTGATTTACTGTACTCGCAGTTTGTGCACAATCTTGCAAAACAACATCATCATATCCTATGGAATCAAAAGAATCACACTTAGCGGCGGGATGAATGACAACATCATTAATAACGGCATCATTGCCATTAATAACGAAGCAGAATCATCAATGTCGTGAGAATTAACAACGACACATGATAAGTATGTAGAAATCTCAAAGACAGTGCACACATTGTAGTGGGTTTACAACCAAAAAGTCCGAAGCGGTGAGCAAGTATCACAAGCTATGCTATCGGTGTATCCTACAATTTCAGGAAACTCTGCCAACATATCAGCATGTATATCATCAACCAGTAAATCAATGACATCAAAATGAAAAACAGAATGATCCTCTAAAGGGTATTTCATGGCATCAAAAATGTTAAACTGAATGATATCATCACCAAATTCCATGGAAAGGGTACCAGCATGCACATCAATCTTAGTTTTAGCAGTTTTCAAAAATGGCCTACCTAAGATCAATGGGGGTGGGAAGAGGCAGATTCATCTTCCATATTCAACACATAAAAATCAGGTAGAATATTAAATTATGTACCCGAACTGTAACGTCCTCCAACACTCCTGCGGGTTGTGCGGTGCTCAGGTTTGCTAAGCGAATGACAATGCCGGGTAGGCTTTAGCTCTCCCATATGCAAGGAAGTGTAAAGCGACTTTGGCATTACATTGATGGAGGCTCCCAAGTCTAGCAAGGCATGAGTGAACTGTTGGTGCCCTATGGTGCAAGGGATGGTAAAAGTGCCTGGATCCTTGCATTTGGGAGGCAAGTTGGGCTGAATCAAAGCAGAGACATTTCTCCCCATACTCACTTTTTCAGTGCCCTTTAGCTTCCTCTTATGGGTGCACATCTCTTTCAAGAACTTGGCATACTTGGGGATTTGTTTAATTGCCTCCAAGAGAGGTATATTCACCTCAACCTTCTGAAAAGTCTCCATAATTTCCTTATCCAAGTCTGTTTCAACCATATGCCTCATTTGTATCATTCGGTTGGGAAAAGGAAGAGGAATGTTGGAACTGACTTTTTGGATGCTCACTTTTCTCATTGCATCTTGAATTTTCGTCAATCGTTGATTTGATCCAATTTTCGCTTGGTTTTTGTAGGATCATTTCTTCTTGAATCTGCTACTGACATTCGAATTAGTTGCGTAACTTGAAGTTCTTTGTAGAATCTTGTTTCTCTGGGCCAAGGGTAGAATGCGGAAGTATCTGTGCCTTTGGTCCATTGATTTGCTTACCACTGCGTAAAGCTATAGCACTAACATTGCCTCTAGGATTTGGAGTGGTTTGAGAGGGTAATTGGCCAGAACCTTGTGACTTTAATTCATGAATTGATGTGGCAAGTTGACCAATTTGAGTCTCCAAGTTCTGAATGGTGGTTTCGGTTCTCTGTTGAAGCTTGGATGTTATTGGTGGCCAATTGTTTCACCAAATCCTCCAATGAGGGCTCGATTTTGTGGCTACAGACCTTCTTCTTTGGAATGGTGGTCTACTTGGTCCCATGTGGTCAAAGCTGATTTGTCCTTGCTTCTTCTTTGGAATGGTGGTCTATCTTGGTTTTGTGGTCTGATTTGATGCATTCCCATATCTCAGATTGGGATGGTCCCTCCGGCCAGGGTTGTAAGTGTTGGAGAATGGATCATATTTACATTGTTGTTCTTTGATGGAATTGTGGCTTCCCAGAAATATACCAGTGCGACCACCAGTTGGTCTTGAAACTTCAGAATCATCTTGCAATGTGGGGCATGAATCAGTAGGATGAGAGGAACTAGAACATATGCTACAAACTCTTGCGGGGTTTGCACACGTGGTTCGTGTTGTCCTATTGCCATTTGTCTAACCAAAGAAGTGAGCTCATCCAATCTATGTTCCACCCTTTGTTGATCGGCATGTGAAGAGGTATTAACTTCATTGACTATTGCAGTTGCGGTACCCATTCGAGTACCAAATTCTTTGAGAATTTGCTGCCATGTTTGCAATTAAGTTTACGGCCGGAGTTTTATCTACCAATGCTCCACCACTTGCGGCATCAATCATACTCCTTTCCATTGGCATCGAGTCCTTCATAGAAGTATTGGATCTGCAGTTGATCACTAATTTGATGGTGTAGGCAGCTCGAGCATAATTTCTTGAATCTCTCCCAATACTCATGGAGAGTTTCACCACTGATTTGCCTTATGCCACAAATATCTTTCCTTATTGCAGCAGTTCTTGATGCAAGAAAGAACTTTTTCGAAATAATCTTTTCATGTCATTCCAAGAAGTGATGGCGGCGAGGTTGTAAGTAATACAACCAATCCTTATGACACCATCCAAAGAGAAAGGAAAGGCCCTTAGCTTGATGTGATCTTCACTATTCCATGAGGTTTCATGGTGGAATAGACAACATGGAACTCCTTCAAATGCTTATGTGGATCTTCACTGCCAAGACCATGAAACTTGGGCGGACAAGTGTATCAATCGATTTCAACTCAAAATCAACATTAAGTTCGGGATATTGAATGCACAAAGGTTGATAATTCACATCAGTGCAGCCAATTCCTTAAGGGTCCTATTGTTATAGTCGACCATAGTAAAATCAACAGACTCGATGCTCGAGACACGAAGTACTAACGACGGACTCAACAGATTAAAAGAGTCAACAAGATTAGGTGCAATGTCAAGTTCAAGCCCAATTCCGAAGTAATTATATTAGCTCTATGAATGCTACTACCGGTCCTATGAATTCTATGAAGTGTATGAAATGTTCTATCAATTTCAGGATCAAATGAATGCAAGGTACCGAGGATCAGATCTAGTCATACCGCATGCAGTTCATAAGAAGGTATTAGAAAAGCAATAACAACTAAAACACTAAAAATTCCAAAAACAAATACTCCAAAAATTAAACAAAAATAAAAACAGTATCAAATGAATTTTAAAAATTATGGAACCACCACAGGATAAAATCTACACAAAAATGCTATCCAACAAAATAATAAAAATCTTAAAAATTGAAAAAGTGGTCTAAACGATGGAATTTGGCAAAAATAAGGGTGACCTCACTGTATACAGTGAGCCTTTCTCAGAATAATATTTTCCATTTGTGTACCAAAATTCAGATCAATCTGAGATGCACGAACCAAAATTCTTGACACAACGCCCTTTATCCAAATTCTGCCGAATCCCACTTGAAAAAGCTTCAAAAACAAAACAAACACATTTGTTAGAGTTAGATGGGATCTTGAAATGATCAAATAGTTGCCTTGGATCCCCGGCAACGGCGCCAAATTTGACAAGAGGATGTCGAGACCTATCAAATAAAATAACCAGTTCACAAACTAATTTGTAGTATAGAGAATGAACCGAATCGTCTCTCAAGGATCCAAAAACAAAGATTTAATTAGATCAAGATAATTAGAAAAGGGGGGGGTTTTGTTGTTGATTAACAAGATTAATAAAAGTAGGAGATTCAAAGTTGTAAACAAATATAAAGAAACAACCAATCCAAGGAAATTTACCGATCTTGAGTTTAACTCATCATTGATCACAAGGAATTCACTTAATTGCTAACCAAGTTCTTGGCCTTAGATCACATCAAGAAGCCTTAACATGATCCAAGAATTCTCTACTAGATAAGCATCTAGGATTTGATTAACCAAGGTTAGATAAAGTAAGCACCATCCAACATAGATTAACTTAAGATCTAGAATTTAACCAAGTTAAACAATCTATCAAAAAGCTTTAATATATTGTTTAATCTTTGTGATCCTCTTTGAATACATGATAATAAAGCTACTACCACATCAACATCTAAATCAAATTAAGCAATTTAATCTAGATAAGAATCAAAAGAGGAAGAAGAGAAACTTGAATAACAATTAAGCAATATGAACAAGCAAAACAAGATCTCCAAATTAAACAACAAGATGGCTAATCCCTTGGATTGATTATGAGAGCCTAGCCTTCCATGGATGGGAAGGAAGAACTCAGAATTTAAAGAACAAAAACGAAATTTCAAAGAGAATGAAGAAGAAGAGAAAGAAAACTCTCACAAATACTTAAACTTTCTTGAAACTTACTTCTAAATTGAATGCCTCTAATACAAAGAGGTTGGGTCTATTTATACTAATCCTAGAAGCCAATTTGTACATGTACATAATCTGAATACAAGCTATAAGAATCTGAAATTTGTCAAAAATGGAAGCTTGATGCATGGTTGGTGGGTTGGTGCATGGTAGGTGGGTTGGTGTATGGTTGGTGGCTTTTAGTCAACAACTCTTATCCGACTTCTGGCTTCAAATTCATCACCTAGACGGTGTATTTTGGCTTGGATGTCTTCATCAAAGTTGTAGCCAGTTGTCTCCTTGAAAATCTCCAATTTGAATCATGTCATTTGGACTTTTAGAACTCCAGAAATGCCAAAAACACTTCACCTACCTCAAGTTAGGTTGGAAGAACGTGTTTCCAACTTCAGACCAACTTGTAGCTTCTGAAGCATGCCTAAAACGACATCTATTGACAAAATGGTCTTCATTGAAGTTGGAGATATGGGTCTTATCTTTCAAGTGACCAAGTTTCAGCCCAAGAGGAGGCCTATAACCCACTATATAGTCCAATATGTACATACTGCCCAGATGGTTCCGTGACAGCAAACCCACTCTGCCATGCAGGGAAATTTTGGACCCTTAGCATTCCGATCCAGCTCTTTAGTTCTTCATGAAACTTGTAGAGCATTGTCTTAGCTTTCCAAAGACACCAAGATCACCTCAATTGGATCACCGAGTCCCAAGTTATGACCTAACCAAGGAAGAAAGGTCAAAATGCATCAAAATCCGAAAATTATTCAATATTTGCATTAAAGCCCAATGAAGCCCAACAACATTAAACTCATCTAAAGTACTAATATTGGGCACAATAAACATCTAATAATGCCTAATACAAAGCTAACATAAGTGTCTCAAATTGATTGATCAAATTCCCCCACACTTAAGCTTTTGCACTCCTGGGCAAAACACATAAGAACAAAACTAAAGAAAAACAAGAAACATCATATTATTAAACTAAAAACATAAAAATTGATTATACCTAATCTAATCCATTTTCGTAGGAAAACACGATGGCACTTAGCATGTGCTACAAGCCTTTAAACCCCTAGGTGTCCCTAGTGGACGAGTTATAGTCTCGTGAGGGTTTACCAGGATGATACCCACAAACATATAATACTTTATTTAATCAATTCAACTAATTTTTAAATACAAGAGAATTAAGAATGACCATAGTTTCAAAGATTCCAAACATTCAAGAAGTGATATGCCTTTACATCCCAAATTAACTAGCAAGGTGAATTCAAGTAGAATCTCAAGTGTTTAGGTTTGTGTTTACACTCAAATCAACTCATGAAAAATTGCACTACCATAAGCTTGCTTATCTTCTACTTCTCCACTACTCAAAACACATGTACACACAAATCAAGAGGACTTTATTCAAGGTTGTAATTGGGCAAAGGTATGGGAAGGGAACAATATGGATATAACAAGTTAAAACCAAAGAGAATAAAAGAGCAATGGGGAGGAACTCAAGTAACAAGCACAGAAGTTTACCTCAAACCACAAAATACACATTCTCTTAACACATTCTCTTAACACATTCCTTCCTTTTTCTATTCTTTTCTTTGACAACCTTTTGGCTTTATTCTTTTCTTTTCTTTTTCCACTTTCTTTTTTTTGTTTTTTTTTTAATCAAAATTATCCACTTTTTTTTTCTTTTTCTTTCTTTTGCACCAAACATTTTGCATAAGCACCCCCCCACACTTAAACCATGGCTTGTCCTCAAGTAAAAAGAGTTCCTCCAATAAGAAAACCAATGCTCTCCTATTCACTAAGGTGAGGTAAAACATGAATTTTTTTTATTTTTTATTTTTACTCAAGGCTTGTAATGAGCTAAGAACAAGAATGAACAATTAGGCTCAAAGGGGGTTAACAATGGAATAAATGCAAGGTAGGCTATTTGGATAAAGTAGCTAATTCAAGAAAAATGCCTCAATCAAGTTCATGCATGCATATGAAAATGTAGCCTCAAAAAGAATCAAAGCAAGTTCTAGAGTGACAAAATCCATGAGTGAAACTCACACAAGAAAGGAAGAAAATGACATAGATGCAACATCCATTCATCAATAGGTTCAAAATCTCACAAGGTATGGATGTATCTACCAAACTTAATCCATTAATCCAAAATCCAACACCAAGCATGTGAAATTCAAGAGGATAGACAATTCATTCATTTATGTTAGGAAACTTGAACTTCAATTAATGCAAACTCATGACTTTCAGAATTCTTAAAACATGATTGGAAGGGACTAAACACATGAAAATCGCACCTCTTTTTTTTTAAAACAAAAATTTAAATAGAAAACAGAAACAACAAATAAAACAGAAAACAGAAATGAAATACAGCAAACAGAATCAAAACAGAGACAACAAACAAAAAAAATGATAGCAACATAAAAGAGTAAACAGTAACAGTAAAATAAAAACAGAAATAGGATTGAAAACAGTAGCAAAACAGTAAAAACAAAAAGAAAACAACTAGAAAAATGAAATAAAAGTGTGGAAAGAAAACTCCCTATGGATAGCAGAAGTAACAAAATCCTAGCACCCGCACCATAGCCAGTGTAATGGATCACCACATCCAAAATCAGAGGGTTTAATCTCCTCGGGGGCTGCTTTATTGGCTTAACTCCATCTTCAAGTAAAATCCTACGCATGCATATGGAAGGGCTAACGCTAGGAATGTCTGCAAGTATGATGGCTTTTTGATTATCCTTAAAAATCTGCAGCAACCTCTCCTCCTCATCAGTAAGGAAGTTTTTAACCACAATGAACTCCAATTTTGGTGGCTGCACTACTTTTGTAGATTGAATTGCTGCATTATACATTGAAAAAGATTCATCATGTCTCAAAAAGGCAGCAATCTCAGCACATGCATTACACAACATATTACCATCACAACCAGTACAACAAACAGAATCATCAAAATCAGTAAAACTAGCAAATTCGGTACACAAATCATCAACTGATTTTTTCTCATCAATGATCTCATGTTTTGCAGAATCAGATTTCTGCATCTGTTGCTTGCTCAACTGACTCAATGAAGATGTAAGTTGACCAACTTGGGTCTTCACGTTTTGTACTATAACCACATTCTCTGCTGGAATTGGATGTTGTTCTGAGCAAATTGTTTCACCAAATCCTCTAGTGTAGGCTCAGATTCCATGCTTATTGGGGCTTGCTGCTGTTGCAGCATAGGTTGCTGGTATAGACTGATTGGTTCAACATAAGGTTCGAACCAGGGATGTTCTCTCCAATCATGGTTATATGAGGTAGAATAAGGATCATATCTAGGCTGTTGATATTGTGGTTCACCAAGAAATACACTTGTTGCATCAACAGAATGGTCATGAAATACAGAACCATCATCTTGTAATGTGGGGCATGCATATGTTGGATGATAAGAACTACAGCATATACTACAAAATCCTGCAGGTTCTTGCACATGTAATTGATGTTGTTCCACTGCCAACTGCCCCACCAGATAAGCCAACTCATCAAGTCTATGTTCCATCAGATTAGTGATCAAACACAAAAACACAAAATCACAAAAACAAGACTAAATATACACACAAAATAATTACATAAAACATATCTACAGATTTTTAAAAATTATGGGACTACCACAAAGTGAAATCTACACAAAAATTCTATCTAACAGAATAATAACAAATCTTACAAAATTGAAAACGTGGTTTAAACGATGGAATTTGGCAACAATAAGGGTGACCTCACTACAAGTAGTGAGCCTTTCTCAAAATAATGGTTTCCATTAGTGTACCAAAATTCAGGTCAATCAGAGATACTTTACCGAACCAAAATCTTGATAGGATGCCCTTTACCCAATTTCAGCCGAATTCCACTAGAAAATGCTTCAAAAACAAAACAAACACAATTGTTAGAGTTAGATGAAATGATCAAATAGTTGCCTTTGGATCCCCGGCAACGGCGCCAAATTTGACAAGAGGTTGTCGAGACCTCGTCAAATAATAAAAATTACCGGTTCGCAAACTAATTTGTAGTATAGAGCATGAACCGAATCGTCTCTCAAGGATCCAAAAAGAACAAAGATTTAATCAGATCAAGATAATAAAATGGGGGTTTTGATGAAAAAGATAATACACTAGTTGAATTAAAGGAAAGTAATTAACAAATTTAAAGAAACAACCAATCCAAGGAAATTTACCGATCTTGAGTTTAACTCATCATTGATCACAAGGAATTCACTTAATTGCTAACCGTGTTCTTGGCCTTAGATCACATCAAGAAGCCTCAACATAATCCAAGAATCCTCTACTAGATAAGCATCTAGAATTTAATTAACCAAGGTTAGATAAAGTAAGCACCATCCATACATAGATTAATTTAAGATCCAGAATTTAACCAAGCTAAACAATCCATCAAAAAGCTTTAATAAATTGTTTACTCTATGTGATCCTCTTGAATACATGATAATAAAAGAGGAAGAAGAGAAACTTGAATAACAATTAAGCAATATGAACAAGTAAAACAAGATCTCGAAATTAAACATCACGATGGCTAATCCCTTGGATTGATTATGAGAGCCTAGCCTTCCATGGATGGGAAGGAAGAACTCAGAAATAAAAGAACAAAAACGAAATTCTAAAGAAAATGCAGAAGAAGAGAAAGAAAACTCTTACAAATACTTAAACTTTCTTGAAACTTACTTCCAAATTGAGTCCTATCTAATACAAAGAGGTTGGGTCTATTTATACTAATCCTAGAAGCCAATTTGTACATGTACGTAATCTGAATACAAGCTATAAGAATATGAAAATTGTCAAAAATGGAAGCTTGATGCATGGTAGGTGGGTTGGTGCATGGTAGGTGGGTTGGTGTATGGTTGGTGGCTTTTAGTCAACAACTCTTATCCGACTTCTGGCTTCAAATTCATCACCTAGACGGTGCATTTTGGCTTGGATGTCTTCATCAAAGTTGTAGCCAGTTGTCTCCTTGAAAATCTTCAATTTGAATCATGTCATTTGGACTTTTAGAACTCCAGAAATGCCGAAAACACTACACCTACCTCAAGTTAGGTTGGAAGAACGGGTTTCCAAATTCAGACCAACTTGTAGCTTCAGAAGCATGCCTAAAACGACATCTATTGACAAAATGGTCTTCAATGAAGTTGGAGATATGGGTCTTATCTTTCAAGTGACCAAGTTTCAGCCCAAGAGGAGGCTTATAACCCACTATATAGTCCAATATGTACATACTGCCCAGATGGTTCCGTTACAGCAAACTCACTCTGTATTGCAAGGCTATTTTGGGCCCTTAGCAGTCCGATCCAGCTCTTGAGTTCTTCATGTAACTTGTAGATCCTTGTCTTAGCTTTCCAAAGACACCAAGATCACCTCAATTGGATCACCGAGTCCCAAGTTATGGCCTAACCAAGCAAGAAAGGCCAAAATGCCATAACTTGGGACTCGGTGATCCATTTGAGGTGATCTTGGTGTTTTTGGAAAGCTAAGACAATGATCTACATGTTTGATTAAGAACTCAAGAGCTGGATCGGACTTCTAAGGGTCCAAAATATCCCTGCAATACAAAGTGGGTTTGCTGTCACGAAAATCTGGGCAGTGTGCACATATTGGACTACATAGTGAGCTATAAGCCTCCTCTTGGGCTGAAACTTGGCCATTGGATAAATAAGACCCATATCTCCAACTTCACTAAGACCATTTAGTCAATAGATGTCGTTTTAGGCATGATAATGAAGCTACAAGTTGGTTTGAATTTGGAAACACGTTCTTCCAACCTAACTTGAGGTAGGTTCAGTGTTTTTAGCATATCTGGAGTTCTAAACGTCCAAATGGCATGATTCCAATTGCAAAATTTCAAGGAGACAACTGGCTACAACTTTCATGAAGACCTCCAAGCCAAAATACACCGTCTAGGTTATGAAAATCAAGCTGGAAGTCGGATAAGAGTTGTAGACTAAAAGCCACCAACCATTCACCAACCCACCTACCATGCATCAAGCTTCCATATTTGACAATTTCCATATTTTTATAGCTTGTATTCAGATTATTTTCTTTGACAAATTGGCTTCTAGGATTAGTATAAATAGGGCCAATCTCTTTGTATTATACATCATTCAATTTTAAGCAAGTTTGAAGAAAGTTTGAGTATTTGTGAGAGTTTTCTTTCTCTTCTTTTCCATTCTCTTTAGAATTTCGTTTTTGATCTTTTATTTTTGAGTTCTTCCTTCCCATCCATGGAAGGCTAGGCTCTCATAATCAATCCAAGGGATTAGCCATCTTGATGTTTAATTTGGAGATCTTGTTTTGCTTGTTCATATTGCTTAATTGTTATTCAAGTTTCTCTTCTTCCTCTTTTGATTTTTATCTAGATTGAATTGCTTAATTTGATTTAGATGTTGATGTGATAATAGCTTTATTATCATTTGTTCAAAGAGGATCACAAAGACTAAACAATATATTAAAGCTTTTTGATTGATTGTTTAGCTTGGTTAAATTCTGAATCTTAAGTTAATCTATGTTGGATGGTGCTTACCTTATCTAACCTTGGTTAATTAAATCCTAGATGCTTATCTAGTAGAGGATTCTTGGATTATGTTAAGGCGTCTTGATGTGATCTAAGGCCAAGAACATGATTAGCAATTAAGTGGATTTCTTGTGATCAATGATGAATCAAACTCAAGATCGGTAAATTTCCTTGGATTGGTTGTTTTTTTTATTTGTTTACAACTTTAAGTCTCAAACTTTTATCAATATTGTTAATCAACAACAAAACCCCCCCCCCCATTTTAATTATCCTGATCTGATTAAATCTTTGTTCTTTTTGGATCCTTGAGAGACGATTCGGTTCATTCTCTATACTACAAATTAGTTTGTGAACCGGTAATTTTTATTATTCGACGGGTCTCGACAACCTCTTGTCAAATTTGGCGTCGTTGCCGGGGATCCAAGGCAACTATTTGATCATTTCAAGAACCCATCTAACTCTAACAATTGTGTTTGTTTTTTTTTTTTAAGCTTTTACAAGTGAAATTCGGCTGAAATTGGGCAAAGGGCATTGTGTCAAGAAATTCGGTTCGGTAAGTATCTTTGATTGACTTGAATTTTGGTTCACTAATGGAAAACATTATTCTGAGGAAGACTCAATGTTTACAGGGAGGTCACCCTTATTTTAGCCAAATTTCATCATTTAGACCACTTTTTCAATTTTTTAAGATTTTTTATTATTTTGTTGGATAGCATTTTTGTGTAGATTTCACCCTGTGGTGGTTCCATAATTTTTAAAATTCATTTGATTCTGTTTTTATTTTTATTTTTTATTTTTTGGAGTATTTGTTTTAGGAATTTTTAGTGTTTTAGTTGTTATTGCTTTTCTATACCTTCCTATGAGCTGCATGATATATGACTAGGTCTGATCCTGGAACCTTGCATTCATTTGATCCTGAAATTGATAGAACCTTTCATACACTTCACAGAATTCATAGGACTGGTAGTAGCATTCATAGAGCTAATAGAATTACTTCTGGAATTGGCCTTGAACTTGACATTGCACCTAATCTTGTTGACTCTTTTAATCCTGTTGAGTCTGCTTCTGTTAGTGCTTCAGTGTCTGATACTGAGTCTGCAGATTTTACTATGGCTGATAATAATAATAGAACTTTGAAAGAACTTGCTGCACCTGATGTTGCATATCAGCCTTTGTGCATCCAATATCCTGACCTTCATGTTGATTTTGAGCTCAAATCTAGATTAATACACTTGTTGCCCAAGTTTCATGGTCTTGCAGGTGAGGATCCACATAAGCACTTGAAGGAATTCCATGTTGTCTGCTCAACTATGAAGCCTCATGGAATAGCTGAAGATCACATCAAGTTGTGGGCATTTCCATTTTCACTGGATGGTGTAGCCAAGGACTGGTTATATTACCTTCAACGAGCCTCTATAGCATCCTGGAATGACATGAAGAGGCAGTTTCTGGAGAAATGCTTCCCTGCCTCGAGCTGCTGCAATCCGAAAGGACATATCTGGCATAACGCAGATGACTGGGGAGACGTTGGATGAATACTGGGAGAGATTCAAAAAGCTTTGTGCGAGCTGTCCTCATCATCAAATCAGTGACCAAGTATTGATTCAATATTACTATGAAGGCTTGTTACCTATGGACAGAAGCATGATTGATGTTGCTAGTGGAGGTGCCCTGACAAAACTCCTGCTGCTACTAGGGATTTAATTGCCAATATGGCTGCCAACGCCCAACAGTTTGGCACTAGGGTCATTACCTCAACCAGAGGAGTCAATGAGGTTCATGTTTCCCATGCTGACCAACAAAGGATGGAGCACCGAATTGATGAGTTAACCTCCTTGGTGAGGCAATTAGCCATGGGACAGCATCAAACACCTGTAGCTGCAAGAGTTTGTAGCATATGTTCTAGTCCCTCTCATCCCAGTATGCATGCCCCACATTGCAATATGATTACGAGTTTCAAGACCAATCGTAGTGCAGCTGGTATATTTCCTGGGAAGCCACAATTCCATCTGCAGCAACAACAGAAATATGATCCATTCTCCAACACTTACAACCCTGGCTGGAGGGACCATCCCAATCTGAGATATGGGAATGCATCAAATCAGCAGCTACCAAACTAGTATAGACCACCATTCCAGCACCAAGCAAGGACAAATCAGTTTCAGCCACATGCTGGACCAAGTAGACCACCATTCCAGCAGCAAGGTCATGTAGCCACAAAATCTGAGCCCTCATTGGAGGATTTGGTGAAACAGTTGGCCACCAATAACATCCAATTTCAACAGAGAACTGAAACCACCATTCAGAACTTGGAGACTCAAATTGGCCAACTTGCCACATCTATTCATGAATTAAAGTCACAAGGTTCTGGCCAATTACCCTCTCAAACCACTCCAAACCCTAGAGGCAATGTTAGTGCTATAGCTTTGCGCAGTGGTAGGCAAATCAATGGACCAGTACAGCAGATAATTCCAGATTCTACCATTGACCCAGAAAAACAAGATGCAGCAATAAATTCAGATGCTGTAGCAGATTCAGCAACAAATGATCCTACAACATCCAAGCAGAAAGCCAGATCAAACCAGCAGTTGACAGAAAATTCAGTCCAGCAGAAAAGTGAACATCCACAAAAGTCAGCTTGCAACATTCCTCTTCCTTTTCCAAACCGAATGATACAGCCGAGGCATATGGTTGAGACTGACTTGGATAAGGAAATTATGGAGACTTTTCAGAAAGTTGAGGTGAATATACCTCTTTTGGAGGCAATTAAACAAATCCCCAAGTATGCCAAGTTCTTGAAAGAGATGTGCACCCATAAGAGGAAGCTAAAGGGGACAGAAAAAGTGAGTATGGGGAGGAATGACTCTGCTTTGATTCAGCCCAACCTGCCTCCCAAATGCAAAGACCCAGGCACTTTTACCATCCCTTGCACCATAGGGCACCAACAGTTCACTCATGCCTTGCTAGACTTGGGAGCCTCCATCAATGTAATGCCAAAGTAAGTTTACACTTCCTTGCATATGGGAGAGCTAAAACCCACCGGCATTGTCATTCAGTTAGCAAATCGGAGTACTGCTCAACCTGCAGGAGTGTTGGAAGATGTTAGTTCGGGTAAAAATTTAATATTCCCGGTGATTTTTATGTGTTGAATATGGAAGATGAATCTGCCTCTTCCCCACCCCTATTGATCTTAGGTAGGCCATTTTTGAAAACTGCTAAAACTAAGATTGATGTGCATGCTGGTACCCTATCCATGGAATTTGGTGATGATATCATTCAATTTAACATTTTTTATGCCATGAAATACCCTTTAGAGGATCATTTTATTTTTCATTTTGATGTCATTGATTTACTAGTTGATGATATGCATGCTGATATGTTGGTAGAGTTCCCTGAAATTGTAGGATACATTGATAGCATAGCTTGTGATACTTGTTCTGCATGCTTCGGACTTTCTGGTTGTAAACCCACTGCAATGTGTGCAGCCTGTGCAGAGATTTCTACATACTTATCATGTGCTGTTGTTAATTCTGCTGACATGGATGACTCTGTTTCTGTTATTAATGGCAAGGATGCTGTTATTAATGATGTTGTCATTCATCCTGCTGCTAAGTGTGATTCTTTTGATTCCATAGGATATGATGATGTTGTTTTACAAGATTGTGCACAGCTTGCAGGTACAGGTGCAACAGGTGTAATTGTTGAGAATTTAGCAAATTTAGTTTCAGTTCCAAAACTAGTACCATCAGTCCAGCAACCACCATCCATTGAACTTAAGCCCCTGCCCGAGCATTTGAAGTATGCATTCTTGGAGGAGGACGAGAAGCTCCCGGTGATAGTGGCGAAACACCTCCAACCTGAGCAAGAAACCAGATTATTGGAAGTCTTGAAGCAACACAAAAGGGCAATTGGTTGGACACTTGCAGACATCCCTGGTATTAACCCCTCCACATGCATGCACGAGGATATTACTTGAGGAGGAAACTAAACCGGTGAGACAACCTCGGAGGAGACTGAATCCTCTCATCCTAGATGTGGTGAAAAAGAGGTGACCAAGCTCTGCAGTGGCATTATCTATCCCATCTCGGCTGACAAGTGGGTGAGCCGGTGCAAGTAGTTCCAAAGAAATCCGGAGTGTTGTTGTGGCCAACCAGAAGAATGAGCTCATTCCAACCCGAGTGCAGAATAGTTGGAGAGTTTGCATTGACTACAGACGTCTCAACCAAGCCACTCGGAAGGATCATTACCCCCTTCCGTTCATTGATCAAATATTGGAACGGTTGGCTGGTAAGTCCCATTATTGCTTTTTGGATGGCTACACTAGATACTTCTAGATCCACATTGCACCAGAGGATCAAGAGAAGACATCATTTACATGTCCCTTCGGCACCTTTGCTTACAGATGGATGCCCTTCGGCCTCTGCAATGCCCTTGGTACCTTCCAACGGTGCATGGTGAGCATATTTTCTGATTTCTTAGAGGAGTGCATGGAGGTGTTTATGGATGACTTCACTGTCTATGGTTCTTCTTTTGATTCATGTTTAGCTAGCTTATCTAGGGTGCTGCATAGATGCATTGAGACTAACCTTGTGCTAAATTTTGAGAAATGCCATTTTATGGTAGAACAGGGTATAGTTTTAGGCCATGTAGTATCCAGTAAGGGCATTGAGGTAGATCCTGCCAAGATTGATGTAATTACTTGTTTATCTTACCCCACATGCGTGCGGGAAGTGCGTTCTTTTCTTGGTCATGCAGGTTTCTACAGGCGCTTCATTGCCGACTTCAGCAAGATTGCTCTTCCACTTTCCCACTTACTGCAGAAAGATGTGGAGTTCAATTTTGATGACAAGTGCAAGGCAGCTTTCAACCACTTGAAGCGAGCCTTGACCAGTACCCCCATCATCCAGCCTCCTGACTGGACATTACCATTTGAGTTGATGTGTGATGCTTCTAACTATGCAGTAGGAGCAGTCTTGGCACAGAGAGTGGGGAGAGCTTCTCATGTGATATATTATGCTTCTAGAACTCTGGATGCTGCTCAGGCTAACTATACCACAACCAAAAAAGAGCTTTTAGCCATTGTTTTTGCTTTGGATAAGTTTAGATCATATTTGCTTGGCTCTAAGGTTGTTGTGTTTACTAATCATGCAGCTCTTAAGTTTCTTTTGAAGAAGCCGGAGGCAAAGCCCCGACTAATAAGGTGGATGTTACTGCTCCAAGAGTTTCATATAGAGATCCGTGACAAGAGTGGAGCAGAAAATCTAGTGGCAGATCACTTGAGCTGCATTGAAAGGGCTTCAGATCCCTTCCCTGTACAGGACTCCTTCCCAGATGAGCAGCTTCTGCAGCTGCAAGGTAAGAACACCTCCCCTTGGTTTGCAGATATGGTTAATTTTTTGGTTGCTGGTGTTCTTCCTGCATATTTTACTAGAGCTCAATCTGATAAATTGAAAAGTGAGTCTAAGTACTATGTATGGGATGATCCTTATCTATGGAAGCTTTGTAGTGACCAGATTATTAGAAGATGTGTCTCTGATCATGAGTTTCATTCTATTCTTAGCTTTTGTCATACATTTGCATGTGGTGGGCACTTTGGCTCCCAACGTACAGCTAGGAAGGTTTTGGACTCTGGATTGTATTGGCCTACCCTATTTCATGATGCATATATGTTTTGTAAGTCTTGTGAACGATTGCCGGAGAACGGGGACAATTTCACACGGGAATGAGATGCCTCGGCTGACCTATCTTTGTCTTGTGAGATCTTTGATGTCTGGGGTATTGATTTCATGGGCCCTTTCCTTGTTTCCTTTGGTTTTATTTATATTTTGTTGGTTGTTGATTATGTATTTAAATGGGTGGAGGCAAAAGCCACTCGGACTGATGATTCCAAAGTTGTTGTGGACTTTGTTAGATCACAGATTTTCTGCAGGTTTGGAATCCCGAGGGCCATTATCAGTGATCAGGGTTCACACTTTTGTAACTGGAGAATAGAGGCTTTGATGAGAAAGTACAGCGTCTTGCACAAGGTTTCTACACCTTATCACCCCCAGACAAACGGGCAGGCCGAAGTCTCAAATCGAGAGATCAAGCACATACTTGAGAAGACAGTCCAACCTAATAGGAAGGACTGGAGCCTGAGACTTGAGGATGCTCTGTGGGCTTACCGAACTGCCAACAAGACACCGATAGGGATGTCCCCGTACCAAATTGTCTTTGGGAAGGTGTGCCACCTTCCGGTGGAAATTGAGCATAAATCCTATTGGGCGGTGAAACAATGTAACCTTGATTTGAGTCAAGTCGGATCTCAAAGGAAGCTCCAACTTCAGGAACTTGAGGAGCTTCGATTAGAGGCGTATGAGAACTCCCGGATCTACAAGGAGAAGACCAAACTCTTTCATGATAAGATGTTGGTATGAAAGGAGTTCACCATTGGTCAAAAAGTCTTTCTCTACAACTCTCGCCTCAAACTTATGCCCGATAAGTTTCGTTCTAGGTGGCTTGGTCCTTTCATTGTTATTAATGTTTTTCCTCATGGTGCAGTAGAAATTAAGAGTGAAGCCACCAACAAAGTGTTCAAAGTTAATGGTCATCACCTCAAAATTTTTTATGAAGGTGCTCAAGAGAACCTCGTGGAGGAAGTTCAATTGCAGGATGCCCTATACCATGATTGATCACTACTGTGTTGAAAAAAAAAAAAACCTCAAGCCACGATTAATGTCAATGGCCAGAGATTGAATCATTATTGGGGAGGACCCATCTCTCGTGCAAAATCTTCAATCGCGCTGGCTAAAGACATTAAAAGTAGCGCTTCTTGGGAGGCAACCCAAGTTTTCTAACTCTTTCATCTTTCAACTTTGACTTATTTGCAATCACAGGAATCGAGACAGAAAATCGGTGCCGAGCGAGAAAATCTATCAGAGTTTGATTTTTCTGTCTTAATTTTGTTTATTTTTCATTGACAGATGATTTTTCACCGGTTAAATGGCGGATAACGGTACTCCGTGAAAATCTTTTTCGGTCCCTTCAGTTACCCTCAAACACTGAAATTTGTATATAATTTTACTTAATTTGTTTTTCTTTCTTTCTTTCTTTCAAAATGGATAATCAGCTTGTCAACCTCCGCAAGCGATTCCCTTCTCTCCCTCAAAATGCTTTAACTAACATTTATTGTGCAAGGTTTGAGAGGTTAAGGATGCTTTTGCACAAAGGCATCCCTGCGGATATACGTTGGATAATCGAAGCAAAGGTCCGAATCATAGGGGAATTTTCTGATGCTCTTGTTTCATATATGCCAGGGCTAGGCAAAAGTTCATATGCAAAAAAGAGAAGAGCAAAAAGGTTATGAGTCTGCTATAAATGTGCAAGATGGACCTGTAACACAAAATGCAGATCAATTGGAATGGCGTCTATAAATCAACTTGATAAAATTGACTTCATTAAGGATGACATGAGTAAGGAGTCTTTAGATAACATTCTATTGACTCTTGAGACGCATCCTAGTGGAGATGTGCAGAGAGTACTTCTCGATTTATGGCCAATATTCCAAGATGAACATAAGCGTTATAGTCTCGGGAATCTGACTCAAAAAGACCCTGTTTGCCAATTTTTAAGAAAATTGGATGGGAAGCCGACCATCGACCCATAGAGAGCATTCAAGCCGTTACTGGACTTAAAACTAGAGGAATTTGTGAGCCACAATCACACCTCCTGTAAGTATTATTTTTATTTTAGTTTTTGTTTTTCTTCTTGTTTATCAAAAAAAAATCCAAAAAAAATCAAAAAAAATAAAAATAAAAACAATTAAAAAAATGATGAAAAAATTTTTGCCGTATTTTTTTTGAAATATGCATTGCGTATTTTCAAACTTCTTCCGACACATATAGATTAGTCTTTTATCCTTGTCATATAGCTATTATCATTACTGTGCTTATTTTCAAACTTACCTGACACATGGTTCTACCCCTCCTTTATAGGTGTAATTATTACATTTGAGTTTTGATTCTTTAAATAATGCACTTTGCTCTCCTCAGATCATTGATAAGGTGAGAGTAAAAATAAAAAATAAAAAAATGGAAGTCACTTCAGTTCGTCGGATCAAGAGTTTTTGTGTCTTTTGTGGATCTAATCCTGGGAAAGATAAAGTTTGTAAATATTGCAAACCATTTTGGTCGAGTGCTAGCTGAGAGAGAAATCCATTTAGTTTACGGAGGAGGTAGTCTTGGGTTACTGGGTTGTGTAGCAACTGCTGCACATTTAGGAGGTGGCAAAGTCCTTGGTGTCATTCCTAGTCCTTTATCTACCAGCAAGCCCATTGGAAAAACATTAGGGGATGAAGTATTTGTATCTTGCATGCACCAACGCATGAACATTATGATAGCAAATGCTGATGCCTTTATTGCCCTACCTGGTGGTTTTGGAACTTTTGAAGAGATCTTCCAATTTGCATCCTGGTCACAGCTGAACTTTCACCAAAAACCCATATGTATATTAAATGTTAATGGTTTTTATGACAGTTTGTTTTGTTTTCTTGATCATGCTATGGAACAAAGGTTCATCTCACAAGCGACACGTCAAATTCTTGTAACTGCTACAACCCCTGAACAATTGTTCGATCAACTACACGAATTTGTGCCACAACGTCATCCAGTAATGACTCCATTGAATGGGGAACAAGGCAGCAACAGCAAAAAGCGAAAACTTAATTTGACTTTGTCCTTGTGAATTTTTGTTTTCTCTTATAATTTTAGTTTTTTGTAATTTTTGTTATTTCATGCTCGATTTGCAATTTTATGGTAAGATCTTCTCCACTCTCTACCTATCTTTATTTTGACATTGGGGACAATGTCTTAAATTAGTTGGGGGGAGGAATAGTTGACATTACCATGTACATAGTTTAAAAAAAAAAAAGAAACTAACCAGCTAATCTTTATTGTTACTAGCTTATTAGATGTATGATGGCAGAGTAAGGAGTAGTTTTGCTCTTGAGACGCATCTTAACTTGCATTTCATAGTATGTCTTAAATTATTTTGTTCTTGCATATTAAAAAAAAAACAAACAAATAAAACAAACAAAACAAAACAAAACAAAAAATTTTCTTTTCAATTAATTTTGATGCAAGCATGTGCTGAATCTGAGCTTAATTGATAATAAAAGTATGCAAAACAGTTTATAGTTGAATCATTTTCATGATATACATGTGTATATGAATGTGGATATTAAGAAGAAAGCATGGTTGAATTGAGTGAATGTTCCATACCTTTGTGAGTTTTGGGCTTTTCCAAGTTTGATACTTACACTTGGTTTATTTTCTTTCATGAGTGATGTCAATTATGAATTTATTTTCTAGAACTTGCATTGAATCGATTTGAGATTATATTGGTCTTTATGTTGCATGAAAATGACAGAGGCATTTTTCTTGACTTAGCTGCTTTGGCCAAATAAACTTACCATGCATTTATCCCATTGTTAACCCCCTCTGAGCCTACTTGCCCATTCTTTGTTCTTAGTTCATTACAAGCCTTGAGTGAAAAATCATGTTTTACCTTACCTTAGGGAATAGGAGAGCATTGATTTTCCTATTTGAAGAGCTCTTTTGCTTGCAATGATTTAAGTATGGGGGAATTGGTGTGCTGATGCGAAATGCTTGGTACCAAAAAAAAAAAAAAGAAGAATAGAAAAAGGAATGAATGTGAGAAGAGAATGAGCATTTTATGGTTTTTGGAAAAATTTTATGCTTACTACTTGAGTTACTCTCCAATGATCTTTTATTCTCTTTGGTTTTAACCTGCTATTATCCATATTGTTCCCTTCCTCCACCTCATAGTCCCATTACAACCTTTTTGAAAGACCTCTTGATTTTTGCAATGTATTTGATCTAAGTAATGGAGAATTGATGTATATGCAAGCCTATGGTAAAATACCTTCATAATTTGACCGAGTTGAGCGCAAACAGTTAACCTAAACACCTTGTGTGATTTGAGTGTCAATTGTGAGGAATTCTACTCAATTTGAACATGCCTATTTCTAATTAAAGCATGATTATGCTATACTTTATTCTCAATTGGTTTGATTCAACTATTCTTTGTTAAGCATACTTAACTTATTAATTATGGTTTATATTTGACACAATGCTTGTATTTAAAAATTAGTTGAATTGATTAAATAAAGTATTACATGTTTATGGGTATCATCCTGGTAAACCCTCACGAGACTATAACTCGTCCACTAGGGACACCTAGGGGTTTAAAGGCTTGTGACACATGCTAAGTGCCATCGTGTTTTCCTACGAAAATGAATTAGATTAGGTATAATCAGTTTTTATGTTTTTAGTATAATAATATGATGTTTCTTGTTTTTCTTTAGTTTTGTTCTTATGTGTTTTGCCCAGGAGTGCAAAAGCTTAAGTGTGGGGGAATTTGATCAATCAATTTGAGACACTTATGTTAGCTTTGTATTAGGCTTTATTAGATGTTTATTGTGACCAATATTAGTATTTTAGATGAGTTTAATGTTGTTGGGCTTTAATGCAAATATTGAATAATTTTCGGATTTTGATGCATTTTGACCTTTCTTCCTTGGTTAGGCCATAACTTGGGACTCGGAGATCCATTTGAGGTGATCTTAGTGACTTTGGAAAGCTAAGACAATTCTCTACAAGTTTCATGAAGAACTCAAGAGCTGGATCGGACTTCTAAGGGTCCAAAATATCCCTGCAATGTAGAGTGGGTTTGCTGTCACGAAAATCTGGGCAGTGTACACATATTGGACTACATAGTGAGCTATAGGCCTCCCCTTGGGCTGAAACTTGGTCATTGGATAAATAAGACCCATATATCCAACTTCACTGAAGATCATTTAGTCAATAGATGTCGTTTTAGGCATGATAATGAAGCTACAAGTTGGTTTGAATTTGGAAACACGTTCTGCCAACCTAACTTGAGGTAGGTTCAGTGTTTTTGGCATATCTGGAGTTCTAAACGTCCAAATGGCATGATTCCAATTGCAAAATTTCAAGGAGACAACTGGCTACAACTTTCACGAGACCTCCAAGCCAAAAATGCACCGTCAAGGTCATGAAAAACAAGCTGGAAGTCAGATAAGAGTTGCTGACTAAAAGCCACCAACCATTCACCAACCCACCTACCATGCATCAAGCTTCCATATTTGACAATTTCCATATTTTTATAGCTTGTATTCAGATTATTTTCTTTGACAAATTGGCTTCTAGGATTAGTATAAATATGGTCAATCTCTTTGTATTATACATCATTCAATTTTAAGCAAGTTTGAAGAAAGTTTGAGTATTTGTGAGAGTTTTCTTTCTCTTCTTCTCCATTCTCTTTAGAATTTCGTTTTTGTTCTTTTATTTTTGAGTTCTTCCTTCCCATCCATGAAAGGCTAGGCTCTCATAATCAATCCAAGGGATTAGCCATCTTGATATTTAATTTGGTGATCTTGTTTCGCTTGTTCATATTGCTTAATTGTTATTCAAGTTTCTCTTCTTCCTCTTTGATTTTTATCTAGATTGAATTGCTTAATTTGATTTAGATGTTGATGTGATAATAGCTTTATTATCATGTGTTCAAAGAGGATCACAAAGACTAAACAATATATTAAAGCTTTTTGATAGATTGTTTAGCTTGGTTAAATTCTGAATCTTAAGTTAATCTATGTTGGATGGTGCTTACCTTATCTAACCTTGGTTAATTAAATCCTAGATGCTTATTTAGTAGAGGATTCTTGGATTATGTTAAGGCGTCTTGATGTGATCTAAGGCCAAGAACATGATTAGCAATTAAGTGGATTTCTTGTGATCAATGATGAATCAAATTCAAGATCGGTAAATTTCCTTGGATTGGTTGCTTCTTTATATTTTTTTACAACTTTAATTCTCGTACTTTTATCAATATTGTTAATTAACAACAAAACCCACCCCCATTTAGTTCCGGTTTCATTAATGGTTACATATGTCATATAGGTATATGTCTATCCTATACAAACTCAAGGCTTTCGCACAAAGATCATATGTTATCTTACCTAGATCTAAAACCAAAATCCCTTTGTCAAGTTGCTTAAGGCTTATCAATTCAACTTAATTAATGGCCAATTAATTGAGAGCATTAGGAACAAGTAAGATAATCAATTCAAGATAATCAATCTACTCCTAGATATGATAAACGAATCAATTACATGTGAGTTCAAATTGCAATCCTAGTGTAGAAGTTTAGCTACTCATTATATTAAAGAAAATAAAAGAACAAGTAGAAAGCACGATGAAAATGAAAGAGGTTGTTGGTATAATACAACGGGTTAGAGTTTCGAGATTTACTTTAGACAAATTGGAAGAATTAACCTTGAAATCAAAGTATAAATCTCACAATTTATGAAAGCTTCACCCCTAACTCAAACTACAATGAGAGAAATCAGAAAATTCAATGCCATTAAGTGTGGCAAATGCCTTCCTTTTATAGGCAAACGCTAGAACTATTCAATTACAACTTTGTCAAATCTTGTTGCACATGGGTTGAAATTTCAGCTCCGAAGATCACCAAATTCGTCATTGCTCGTGTAATAATTTGGAAACATTATCTACATGAAAGTTGTAGCACATGCAGTCGTGAAGAACATATCAAACATTCAGCCAGATCTAACGGTTGGGTCTTGAGATATGACAGTTTTGCTGAAACTGCTTAGATTATATCAATAATGACGACCACCAACTTATTGCCTAATTTTGACCAACTTCTGGTGCTAATATGGAAATCTTCATGTCTTTGAAAGTCATAGAGAATGATGTCATGAATGACATATCAAAGTTTCAGCTGCATCCAACGGTTAGATATTGAGAAATCACCAAATAACCGAGTATAGGTTTGAGTAGGAATTTTCCGATTTGTCCTGAATTTGATGTAACACAAAATTCATTGAGTTTAGGTATTCATTTCTCTTATGTTTGGTTCAACAACTGCTTTGAATAGTCCTTCGAGTGTTCTGCTTAATTTGTAACAACATAACCAATATATGAGGATTTATGCAATTTTCACTTCATATATGCAATAATTTCATAAGAATAGACCAATGAGAGGTACTAAATTATGCATATAAAATATGTTTATCATAATGGGGCCAAGGTAAGGGAAGGAATTAATATGGAGATAAGAAGTTAAAAACCAAAGAAAATAAAAGAGCATTGGGGAGGAACTCAAGTAATCAAGCATAGCAATTTCCCCAAAGTCACATAATGCACATTCTCTTATTCCTTCCTTTTTCTTTTGTTTTCTTTTTCTTTTATTTTCCTTTACAACCTTTTTGCCTTTATTTGCTTTCTTTTTCATCACTTTTCTTCTTCATCTTTTTTTAAGGGCTTTCTTTGGCACTTTCTTTTTCTTTTTCACTTTGCATAACAGTTGCATAATTAATAACAGCCCCCCACACTTGAATCAATGCTTGTCCTCAAGCAAAAGAAGCTCCTCCATAGAAGAAAAAGGCTAATGCTCTCCTAATCCCTAAGGTTAGGTAAACATCATGGTCTTACACATTAGGCAAGTAATGAGCTAAAATCAAGAAAATGTCATAGAGGCTCAAGGGGGCTAAACAAGGGAAAATGATGCAAGGTAGACTATATGGCCAAAGTAGCTAGAAGAAGGGAAATGCCTCAATCATATTCATGTATGCAAGTGCAAATGTAGCCTAAAAAAGAATCGAAGCAAGTTCTAGAGTAACCAAGCCATGAGTGAAATCACACAAGAAAGGAAAAGAATGGCACAAAATGCAATCCATTCATCAATAGGCTCAAAATCTCACAAGGCTATAGAACATTTACTCAATTCAAACATGCTTTCTTCCTAATATCCACAGTCATATATACATGTATATCATGAATTTTGAAAAATGATTCAACTACAAATTGTTTTGCATAATTTTATCATCAACTAAGCTCAGATTTAGCTCATGCTTGCATCAAAATCAATTGAAAAAGATCAAAATGAGCTTCTCATTTTTTTATATATATTTTTTATATATATACAAGAACGAAATGATTTTAGATCTACTATAAAATGCAAGTTAAGATGCGTCTTAAGAGCAAAACTACTCCTTACTCTTCCATCATACATCTAATAAGTTAGTAACAATAAAAATTAGCTGGTTAGTTTTTTTTTTTTATAAATTAAACTATGTACATGGCAATGTCAACTATCCATCCCACAACTAATTTAAGACATTGTCTCCAATGTCAAAATAAAGATAGGCAGAGTGTAGAAGATCTTACCTGGAAACTGCAAATCGAGCCTGAAATAAGAAAAATTAAAAAAAACTATAACAATAAGAGAAAACAAAAATTCACAAGGACAAAGTCAAATCAAGTTTTTGCTTTTTGCTACTGCTGCCTTGTTCCCAATTCAGTAGAGCCGTTGCTGGATCACGTTGTGGTACAAATGCTTGTAGTTGATCAAGCAATTGTTCAGGAGTTGCAGCAGTTACAAGACTTTGACGTGTCGCATGTGAGATGAATTTCTGTTCCACAACATGATCAAGAAAACAAAACAAACTGTCATAAAAACCATTAACATTTAATATACGTATTGGTTTGTGGTGAAAGTTTAGTTGTGACCAGGATATAATTTGGAAGAGCTCTTTGATCAATCAATTTGAGACACTTATGTTAACTTTGTATTAGGCATTATTAGATGTTTATTGTGCCCAATATTTGCATTTTAGCTGAGTTTAATGTTGTTGAGCCTCATTGGGCTTTAATGCAAATTGTAAATAATTCTTGGATTTTGATGTATTTTGACATTTCCTCCTTGGTTAGGTCATAACTTGGGACTCGGTGATCCATTTGAGATGCTCTTGGTGTCTATGGAAAGCTAAGACAAGGCTCTACAAGTTTCATGAAGAACTCAAGAGTTGGATCGGACTTCTAAGGGTCCAAAACTGCCCTGCAAAGTCAGAGTGGGCTTGCTGTTACTGGGAAATCTGAGCAATATGCACATATTGGACCATAGCTTGGGTTCTAGGCCTCCTTTAGAGCTAAAATCGGTGCCATTGGAAAGCTAACACACATATCTCCAACTTCATTGAAGACCATTTAGTCAATAGATGTCGTTTTAGGCATGAGTATGAAGCTGCAAGTTGGTTTGAATTTGGTAACACGTTTTGCCAACGTGACTTGAGGTAGGTTCAATGTTTTCGGCATTTCTGGTGTTCTAAAAATCTAAATGGCATGATTCCAAAGCCAAAATTTCAAGGAGACAACTGGCTACAACTTTCATGAAGACCTCCAAGCCAAAATGTACCGTCTAGGTCATGAAAATCAAGCCAGAAGTCGGATAAGAGTTGCTGACTAAAAGCCACCAACCATGCATCAAGCTTCCATATTTAACAATTTCCATGTTTTTACAGCTTGTATTCAGATTATGTACATGTACAAATTGGCTTCGAGGATTAGTATAAATAGAGCCAATCTCTTTGTATTAGAATCATTCAAATTTGTAGTAAGTTAGAGAATTCAATTTGGATGTAAGTTTGAAGTATTTTGTGAGAGTTTTCTTTCTCTTCTTCTCCATTCTCTTTACAATTTCGTTTTTGTTCTTTATTTTATGAGTTCTTCCTTCCCATCCATGGAAGGCTAGGCTCTTATAATCAATCCAAGGGATTAACCATCTTGATGTTTAATTTGTAGATCTTGTTTTCATTGTTCATATTACTTAATTGTTGTTCAAGTTTCTTTTCTTCCTCTTTTGATTTTTATTTAGATTGAATTGCTTAATTTGATTTAGATGTTAATGTGATAATAGATTTATTGTCATGTATTCAAAGAGGATCACAAAGACTAAATAATTTATTAAAGCTTTTTGATGGATTGTTTAGCTTGGTTAAATTCTGGATATTAAATTAATCTATGATTGGATGGTGCTTACTTTATCTAACCTTGGTTAATTAAATTCTAGATGCTTATCTAGTAGAGGATTCTTGGATTATGTTGAGGCTTCTTGATGTGATCTAAGGCCAAGAACATGATTAGCAATTAAGTGAATTCCTTGTGATCAATGATGGATTAAACTCAAGATCGGTAAATTTCCGTGGATTGGTTACTTCTTTACATTTATTTACAACTTTAAGTCTCACAATTTTGTCAATATTTATAATCAACAACAAAACCCCCCCTTTTCCTAATTATCTTCATCTAATTGAATAATTGTTTTTGGATCCTTGAGAGACGATTCGGTTCATTCTCTATACTACAAATCAGTTTGGGAACCGGTAAAGTTGATTTATTTGGCAGGTCTCGACAACCTCTTGTCACTCTTCCAAAGTTCCAAAACCACCAGGTAGGGTAGGAAAGGCATTAGCATTTGCTATCATAATATTCATGCGTTGGTGCATGCAAAATACCATTACCTCATCCCCTATTATTTTTCCAGTGGGATTGTCCATAGGTAAAGGACTAGGAATGACTCCAAGGACTTTGCCACCTCCTAAATGTGCAGCAATTGTTACACAACCCATTAACCCAAGACTACCTCCTCCATAAACTAAATGGATTTCTCTCTCAGCTAGCACTCGACCAAGATGGTTTGCAATATTTACAAACTCTTTATCCTTTCCAAGATTAGATTTACAAAATACACAAACACTTTTGATAAAATGAACTAAAGTTACTTCCATTCTTTTTTTTTGTACTCTCACCTTATCAATGATCTAAAGAGAGCAAAGTGCAATATTTAAAGGAATCGAAACTCAAATGTAATAATTACACCTATAAAGGAGGGGTAGATCCGTGTGTCAAGTAAGTTTCAAAATAAGCACAACAATGATAATAGCTATATGATAAGAATAAGAGACTAATCGATATGTGTCAGAAGAAGTTTGAAACTATGCAATGCATATTTCAAAAAAATACGGCTAAATATTTATTTATTTTTTTGTTTTTTTTATGAACAAGAAGGAAAAAAATTAATAATAATACTTACAGTAGGTGTGATTGTAGCTCACATTTTCCTCTAATTGTACGTCCAGTAACGGCTTGGATGCCTTCTATGGGTTGATGATAGGCTTCCTCTCCAATTTTCTTAAAAATTGGCAAACAGGGTCTTTTTGAGTCAGATTCCCGAGACTATAACACTCATGTTCATCTTGGAATATTGGCCATAAATCGAGAAGTGCTCTCTACACATTTCCACTAGGATGCGTCTCAAGAGTTAATAGAATGTTATCTAAAGACTTATTTCTCATGTCATCCTTAATGATGTTAATTTTATCAACTCAATTTATAGACGCCATTCCAATTGATCTGCATTTTGTGTTATAGGTCCATCTTGCACATTTATAGCAGACTCGTAACCTTTTTGCTCTTCTTTTCTTTGCATATGAACTTTTGCTTAGCCCTGACATATATGAAACAAGAGCGTCAGTAAATTCCCCTGTGATTCGGATTTTTGCTTCGATTAACCAATGTATATCCGCAGGGATGCCTTTGTGCATAAGCATCCTTAATCTCTCAAACCTTGCACAATAAATGTTAGTTAAAGCATTTTGTGGGAGAGAAGGGAATCGCTTGCAGAGGTTAACAAGCTGATTATCCATTCTGAAAGAAAGAAAGAAGAAAGAAAAAAAATTTGAGTAAAATTATATACAGATTTCAGTGTTTGTGGGAAACTGAAGGAACCGAAAAAGATTTTCACAGAGTACCGTTATTCGCCATTTAACCAGTGAAAAATCATATGTCAAAGAAAAACAAACAAAATTAAGACACAAAAATCAAACTCTGATCGATTTTCTCGCTTGGCACCGATTTTCTCGCTTGGCACCGATTTTTTGTCTCGATTCCTGTGATTACAAATAAGTCAAAGTTTGAAAGATGAAAAAGTTAGAAAACTTGGGTTGCCTCCTAAGAAGCGCTACTTTTAATGTCTTCAGCCAGCTTGATTGAAGATTTGTCCCAGGAAATAATTTCAACCTCGAGTTGAAAAGTAAGACTTTTTGCCCTACGGATAGCAAAAGCAACAAAATCCTGTCGGCCACACCATAGCCAGTGTAATGGATCACCACATCCAGAATCAGAGGGTTCAGTCTCCTCTGGGGTTGCTTTATTGGCTTAACTCCATCTTCAAGTAAAATCCCACGTATGCATATGGTATGGCTAATGCTAGGAATGTCTACAAGTATGATGGCTCTTTGATTCTCCTTTAAAATCTGCAGCAACCTCTCCTTCTCATCAGTAAGGAGATTCTTAACCACAATGAACTCCAATTTTGATGGCTTCACTACTTCTGTAGATTGAATTTCTGCATAATCTGCTGAAAAAGATTCATCATGTCTTAAAAAGGCAGCAATCTCAGCACATGCAATACACAATATATCACCATCACAACAAACAGAATCATCAAAATCAGTAAAACCAGCAAATTCAGCACACAAATCATCAATTGATTTTTTCACATCAATGATCTCATGTTCTACAGAATCAGATATCTGCATATGTTGCTTGCTCAACTGACTTAATGGAGATGTTAGCTGACCAATTTGGGTATTCAAATTCTGAATGGTGGTCTCAGTTCTTAGTTGAAAGGTCTCTGTTCTCTGTTGAAAATGCAGATTATAAGTTTCCAATTGCTTCACTAAGTCCTCCAATGTAGGCTCAGATTCTGTGCCTTGCTGAGGCATAGGCTTCTGGTATAGACTGCTTGGTCCAACATAAGGTTGGAACTGTTGTGAACTCATTGGTTGTTGGAATGGTTGTATATAATGGTTTGGTTGCTGTTGTGCTGCATTTTCATATCTCAAGTCGGGATAATCTCCCCAGCCAAGGTTATAGGTAGCAGAATAAGGATCATATTCAAGCTGTTAGTATTGTGGTTCACCAAGAAATACACTTGTTGCATCAACAGAATGGTCATGAAATATAAAACCATCATCTTGCAATGTGGGGCACATATATGTGGGATGAAAAGAGCTACAACATATACTGCAAAATCTTGCAGGTTCTAGCACGTGTAAGTGATGCTGTCCCACTATCAATTGCCTCACCAGATAAGCCAGCTCATCAAGTTTATGCTCCATCAGATAGTGGTCAAACACAAAAACACAAAATCATAGAAATAAGTGTGAAAATATACACAAAACAATTACCGAAAACCTATCTACAGATTTTTAAAAATTATGGGACCACCATAGGGTGAAATCTACACAAAAATGCTATCCAATGGAATATTAAAAAATTACAAAAGTGGTCTAAATGATGAAATTTGTGCTAAAGAAGGGATGACCTCACTATAAATATTGAGCCTTTCACAAAATAACGTTTTCCATTAGTCTACCAAAATTTAGCTCGATCAAAGATACTTTACCGAACCAACATCTTGATAGGATGCCTTTTACTTAATTTAAGCTGAATTCCACTTGAAAAAGCTTCAAAAACAAAACAAGCACAATTGTTAGAGTTAGATGGGGTCGTGAAATAATCATAGTTGCCTTGGATCCACAGCAACAATGCCAAATTTGACAAGAGGTTGTCGAGACCGTCAAATAATAAAATTTATTGGTTCACAAACTAATTTATAGTATAGAGCATGAATCGAATCGTCTCTCAAGGATTTAAAAAAACAAAGATTTAATCTGATCAAGATAAATAAAAGGGGGGGTTGTTGTTGATTAACAAGATTGACAAAAGTACGAAACTTAAAGTTGTAAACAAATCTAAAGAAACAACCAATCCAAGGAAATTTACCGATCATGAGTTTAATCCATCATTGATCACAAGAAATCCACTTACTTGCTAACCATGTTCTTGGCCGTAGATCACATCAAGAAGCCTCAACATGATCCAAGAATCCTCTACTAGATAAGCATCTAGGATTTAATTAACCAAGGTTAGATAAAGTAAGCACCATCCAAACATAGATTAACTTAAGATCCAGAATTTAACCAAGCTAAACAATCCATCAAAAAACTTTAATAAATTGTTTATTCTTTGTGATCCTCTTTCAATACATGATAATAAAGCTCTTATCGCATAAAAATCTAAATCAAATTAAGTAATTCAATCTAAATAAAAATCAAAAGAGGATGAAAAGAAACTTGAATAACAATTAAGCAATATAAACAAGCAAAACAAGATCTCCAAATTAAACATCAAGATGCTTAATCCCTTGGATTCATTATAAGAGCCTAGACTTCCATGGATGGGAAGGAAGAGCTCATAAAAGAAAGAACAAAAACGAAATACTAAAGAGAATTGAGAAGAAGAGAAAGAAAACCCTCACAAATACTCAAACTTTCTTCAAACAAATACTCAAACTTACTTCAAATTGAATGATGTATAATACAAAAAGATTGGCTTTATTTATACTAATCCTAGAAGCCAATTTGTAATTGAAAATAATCTGAATGCAAGCTGTAAAAACATAGAAATTGTCAAATATGGAAGCTTGATGCATGGTTGGTGGGTTGGTGTATGGTTGGTGACTTCAAGTCAGCATGTCTACTCCAACTTCCGGCCTACTTTTCATGCCCTAAATGATGTATTTTGGCTTGGAGGTGTTCATGATAGTTGTAGACAATTGTCTCCTGGAACGTTTGGCGTTAGTTTCATGCCATTTGGACATTTACAACTCCAAATATTCCAAAAACATTGCACCTACCTCAACTTATGTTGGAAGAAAGTGTTTCCAAATTTAAACCAATTTGTAGCTTCATAATCATGCCTAAAACGACATCTATTGACTAAATGGTCTTCAGTGAAGTTGGAGATATGGGTCCTTATCTTTCTAATGGGCAAGTTTCAGCTCTAAAGGAGGCCTATAGTCCACGATATGGTCCAATGTGTGCAAACTACTCAAATTCCAGTGACAGCCAACCCACTTTGAATTGCAAGGCTATTTTGGACCTAGAGAAGTCCGATCCAGCTCTTGAGTTTTTCATGAAACTTGTAGAGCCTTGTCTTAACTTTCCAAAGACACCAAGATCACCTCAAATGGATCACCAAGTCCCAAGTTATAGCCTAACCAAGCAGGAAAAGTCAAAATGCATCAAAATCCAAGAATTATTCACAATTTGCATTAAAACCCAATGAGGCCCAACAACATTAAACTTAACTAAAATACTAACATTGGGCACAATAAACATCTAATAAAGCCTAGTACAAAGCTAACATAAGTGTCTCAAATTGATTGATCATTAATCCCTTGGATTGATTATAAGAGCCTAGCCTTCCATGGATGGGAAGGAAGAACTCATAAAATAAAGAACAAAAATGAAATTCTAAAGAGAATGGAGTAGCAGAGAAAGAAAACTCTCACAAATACTCAAACTTTCTTAAAACTTACTTCAAATTGAATAATGTATAATACAAAGAGATTGACTCTATTTATACTAATCCTAGAAGCCAATTTGTAATTGAAAATAATATGAATGCAAGCTGTAAAAAACATGAAAATTGTCAAATATAGAAGCTTGATGCATGGTAGGTGGGTTGGTGTATGGTTGGTGGCTTCAAGTTAGCAAGTCTACTCTGACTTCCAGCCTACTTTTCATGCCCTAAATGATGTATTTTGGCTTGGAGGTCTTCATGATAGTTGTAGACAATTGTCTCCTGGAACGTTTGGCGTTAGTTTCATGCGATTTAGACTTTTACAACTCCAAATATTCCAAAAACACTGCACCTACCTCAAGTTAGATTGGAAGAAAGTGTTTCCAAATTCAAACCAATTTGTAGCTTCATAATCATGCCTAAAACGACATCTATTGACTAAATGGTCTTCAGTGAAGTTGGCGATATAGGTTTTATCTTTCTAACGGGTGAGTTTCAGCTCAAAAGGAGGCTTATAGCCCACGATATGGTCCAATGTGTGCACACTGCTCAAGTTCCAGTGACAGCAAACCCACTATGAATTGCAGGGCTATTTTGGACCCTTAGAAGTCCGATCCAGCTTTTGAGTTCTTCATGAAACTTGTAGAGCCTTGTCTTAACTTTCCAAAGACACCAAGATATACCCAATTGGATCACCGAGTCCTAAGTTATGGCCTAACCAAGGAGGAAAGGTCAAAATGCATCAAAATCGAAGAATTATTCACAATTTGCATTAAATCCCAATGAGGCGCAACAACATTAAACTTAACTAAAATACTAATATTGGGCACAATAAGCATCTAATAAAGCCTAGTACAAAGCTAACATAAGTGTCTCAAATTGATTGATAAGTGAGGCTAACAAATATGCTCAAGTAAAAGAACTCTATATAAGAGTAAATGAATAAACAGAGTAAAGCTTTGTGAAAATTTCTCTTGTTCTCTTGATGCGAATGTTTGTGTCTCTATGTTCTTCTTCGAAGACTTCTGTGTTTATAGGTAGTGAGCACTTGAAATACTCTTCATAAGCTTCTTCGTCCAACGAAAATATTTATTACTGTTCTAAGTAGCATTAAATGCATAATGCTGATAACGTGTTGATCTCCTTCTAAAAAGTGGCTTTGGTTATCAAAGTTTGCAAAGAATATGATATCTTAGTTCTGACCTTTCTGAACACGCGTAAAGTTCGTCATTTCTTTGGTTCTTGTAGTTGTTTGGTGTGTTAGCTCCAGTGTACAAAGTTGATCTTTGAAAGTCATGTTTGTGCCAGAGATCTCCATCAGCAGTTAATGCACTTTGTTTTGCTTGTCTTTGAATTGCTTTGAACAAAGTGGTTTAAGAACAAATAACAGGAACAAAACACGAGTGGGCGATCCAATATAATAATATAGAATAAGTTGTATTGGGCCTTGACGTTGCAAATAGAGATTTGTCTTTATCAAAGCTTGTCTTTGGTCCAAAAAGCTTAACCGAAAATTATTCAACAGATACATTTTGGACTTTTCTTATTTGAACGAAAAGATATAAGTTTATTCTAAACTTATTTGTTCTCTTTAATTTAATATCCTATTGTTATCTTCAAAACATTTAGGGGTTTAATTACTTTGAATCAAAATTGGTTCCAATATCAGTTTCTTGAAAACGTCTTTGGTTCCAACAATCTCTCACTTTTTGATGATGACAAACAATATTAAATTTGATTGAACAAATACAATTATCATTTTGAAAATGTAGAAAGCTCCCCCTAAGAATATGTTGTATACAAGTTGGATGCAAGTATATTGGACGCATGTGACTTGGGAACAATTTTTATCACTTTGTTCAAAAGAGTAGTTTTTACAAGTTATTGGACGCATTGTTTTACAAACTTTAAGTAAAAGTCCATAACATATCAGAGCAATAGAGTCAATTGGACAAGTTAAACAGAATCAATTAGTGTAAGAGAATTTTTAAGTTAAAAAACACTTTATCAACATCAGAGTATATAACACTAGTACCAGAGTCATAAATTATATTAGTAATAACAAAGTAAAGCCAATATAACATTTATCAGTATCAGAGCGTAAAAGTTTACCAGTATTAGAGCAAACAATATTAATTTTACTAGTATTAGAGCAACTATGTATCAGAGCAAAACATGTATCTATCAAAGTGACATGAAACTGTACATTAGCTCAGGCAGATTATAAAATAGAACAGAACCAAATTATAACTGATAAAACTATGTAAAAACAAGAGACACAAAGAGTAGATATAAAAGCATAAATTTATTCACCATTCTATGTATCAGTGTATATGCACATAATCAAATTTATTGCCAATTCTTCCACTTTTGTCATCAAACAAAAAGTGAAGTAACACATCATAGTCAATGAAAGATGAAGGAAATAAATAAAAGATTTTTTGTAAAAGATTTTTTTAAAAAAAGTTTAGATAAGAAAATTTTATTGATAAGGAGGCAGAGGAGGAGGGCCATGTGGGAAGTATTGCTTGAGTAATCCTTCAAACTGCTTGTAAACATTTTGCATCTCATCTCTGATGAGTCTATGAACATCAGGATGTACTTCACATGCAAGTGCAGGTTGATCAATCAATTTGAGACACTTATGTTAACTTTGTATTAGGCATTATTAGATGTTTATTGTGCCCAATATTTGCATTTTAGCTGAGTTTAATGTTGTTGGGCCTCATTGGGCTTTAATGTAAATTGTGAATAATTCTTGGATTTTGATGCATTTTGACCTTTCCTCCTTGGTTAGACCATAACTTGGGACTCGGTGATCCATTTGAGGTGATCTTGGTGTCTATGGAAAGCTAAGACAAGGATCTACAAGTTTCATGAAGAACTCAAGAGCTGGATCGAACTTCTAAGAGTCCAAAACTACCTTGTAAAGTCAGAGTGGGCTTGCTGTTACTGGGAATCTGAGCAGTGTGAACATATTGGACCATAGCTTGGGTTCTAGGCCTCCTTTTGAGCTAAAATCAGTGCCATTGGAAAGCTGACACACATATCTCCAACTTCACTGGAGACCATTTAGTCAATAGATGTCGTTTTAGGCATGATTATGAAGCTGCAAGTTGGTTTGAATTTGGTAACACGTTCTGCCAACGTGACTTGAGGTAGGTTCAGTGTTTTAAGAATATCTGGAGTTTTAAAAATCCTTTTGGCATAATTCCAACGCCAAAATTTCAAGGAGACAACTGGCTATAAATTTCATGAAGACCTCCAAGCCAAAATACACCGTCTAGGTCATAAAAATCAAGCCAGAAGTCGGATAAGAGTTGCTGACTAAAAGCTACCAACCATACACCAACCCACCTACCATGCACCAACCCACCAACCATGCATCAAGCTTCCATATTTGACAATTTCCATGTTTTTACAGCTTGTATTCAGATTATGTACATGTACAAATTGGCTTCTAGGATTAGTATAAATAGAGCCAATCTCTTTGTATTAGAATTATTCAATTTGGTAGTAAGTTAGAATTCAAATTTGTAGTAAGTTAGATAATTCAATTTTGAAGTAAGTTTGATATATTTTGTGAGAGTTTTCTTTCTCTTCTTCTCCATTCTCTTTAGAATTTCGTTTTTGTTCTTTATTTTATGTGTTCTTCCTTCCCATCCATGGAAGGCTAGGCTCTTATAATCAATCCAAGGGATTAACCGTCTTGATGTTTAATTTGGAGATCTTGTTTTATATTGCTTAATTGTTATTCAAGTTTCTTTTCTTCCTCTTTTGATTTCTATTCAGATTGAATTGCTTAATTTGATTTAGATGTTAATGTGATAATAGCTTTATTGTCATGTATTCAAAGAGGATCACAAAGACTAAATAATTTATTAAAGCTTTTTGATGGATTGTTTAGCTTGGTTAAATTCTGGATCTTAAATTAATCTATGTTTGGATGGTGCTTACTTTATCTAACCTTGGTTAATTAAATTCTAGATGCTTATCTAGTAGAGGATTCTTGGATTATGTTGAGGCTTCTTGATGTGATCTAAGGCCAAGAACATGGTTAGCAATTAAGTGAATTCCTTGTGATCAATGATGGATTAAACTCAAGATTGGTAAATTTCCTTGGATTGGTTGCTTCTTTAGATTTGTTTACAACTTTAAGTCTCATATTTTTGTCAATCTTGATAATCAACAACAAAACCCCTCTTTCTAATTATCTTAATCTAATTGAATCTTTATTTTTGGATCCTTGAGAGACGATTCGGTTCATCCATTATACTGCAAATTAGTTTGTGAATCGGTAATTTTTATTTATTTGACGGGTCTCGACAACCTCTTGTCACAGGTTAAGGGTGACTCTCAGCTGAGGCTTCCACATCTTTGGCTTGAGCTGCCACAGAGTACTCAGTAGGATTGATGATGGAGAGAGGAGCAGGTTCAGAAGGTTGAACTTCTTCTTGAGCTTCAGCTTCTGGTTCTTTAGGGGGCTGAATCACAGGCCTTAGAGGTATCCCAAATGTGTCATCAGGGATAGCATAATGGGCATATTCTTGAAAACTTTGGCCTTGACTGTGATGATAGTTTCCTTATCTTTAGCACTGAACCACTGAAGAATATGCTTCTTGCTCACACTTCCTTACAAATATCTCCCAATAAGACATGGCTTCTCTGTCCAAGGAAATCTGATTCAGGAAATCCAAGTCAACTTCAGGTGCAGGTTTTCGTCCAAAGTCAGGATCAAATGTTGTGACAGAGGCCAATAAGCTTGATTCCTAAGCTTTTTGGGATCCTTGTCCTTGTTGGGATCCACCACAGGTAGTCTTGGACAAACCCAATCAGGTTGAATCTTTATGGAGGTTTCAGATGTGATGATCAAAGAGGGAGGCAAGAAACGCAGGTCCTTCACATTTACATCATCAGTCTTTAAGACACCAACAAACATAGTGTCAAAGGCTAATGCGTAGAAGCCTAAATCTTCAAGTGTCAGAAGTTTGAACTTGAGTTGCTTTGGGTATATATGAATCTGTTGAGAAAACCCATCACAACCTCGAGCTCGCCTTTGAACCTTTGAGAAACTTGGGTCCTTTAGCTCTCAGTGTTTAACTTTGTGTGATGTGACTCCCAGTGTGAAGGTCCTGAACTTCCAGTCTTGAATGACAGAGGTTTGGGATGGTTTAGAAGAAAGGGGAAAGATGTTTTGTGCAGGGGAAGAGGGATGTGGAGGTGTAAAATTTGGTGAGGTTGGTAATGGAGGTGAGGTTGGGGTATGAGTAGAAGTAGAGGGTTGAGTCAGTGTTTGAGAAGATGATGGTGAAGGGGGGTTAGCTGGTTGAGGTGGTGGAGAGGCTTGTGTTTATGGAGAAGGTTGAGGTTCAGTAGGTGAGGGTGAGGTAGGAGGAAGTGCAGGAGTAAGTGTTACCATGGGTCTCTTGTATGGCCTTTTCCTGGCACACAACTTGGACCTTGTTCCCCTTGGTATGTTGAGAGTGGACGCAACCCTCATCCTCTTTGCAATGGGTTCATCATTAAATGCTGAAGAGACCTTTGATAAAGTGCGCGACAAAAAGAAGTCAACAAAGTATGCTGATAATGACACACCTAACATCTGTACAAGATCAACAAATGAGATCTCTCTGCTCACTCAGAATATTCAGTACATGACTTTGATGATTTTAGCAACAATAATAACCAAGCTCACTTCTCAAGAGAAGACAAACACATTATCAGTGTTACACATTTAATGCAGCTCAGAACGAAAACATTTATTCCCGTTGGATGAATAGCTCTTGAAGACAAAGTTAAAGCTCTGAAGAGTATAAATACAAAGAGCCTTGGAAAGATAAAAAAAAAAAAAAAAAGAGACGAGCAATACGCATTACTCAACCTTCTGAGATCTCACTCTTACACTTTCATATTTCTCTGTGTAGAGTTATTCAAGATACACTGAGTTTCATTGCTATTATTCTCACACATCGTGAGTTATTTGTTGAGTATTTTTAAACACTACTTTTTACTTTGTGTTAAGCCTAAAGAGGTGGAAGAATACTTGTTTACCTAAAGAGGTGGAAGAATACTTGTTTACCTGAAGCGGTGGAGAATACTTGTAATCTGGGAAATATTAGTAGAATATACTTCTTGTTGAAGGGATTGGACATAGTGATCAATAAATTAGAGACACTTATGCTAGCTTTGTACTAGGCTTTACTAGATGTTTATTGTGCCCAATATTAGTATTTTAGATGAGTTTAATGTTGTTGGCCCTCATTAGGCTTTAATGCAAATTGTGAATAATTCTTGGATTTTGATGCATTTTGACCTTTCCTCCTTGGTTAGGCCATAACTTAGGACTCGGTGATCCATTTGAGGTGATCTTGGTGTCTTTGGAAAGCTAAGACAAGGCTCTATAGTTTCATGAAGAACTCAAGAGCTAGTTCGAACTTCGAAGGGTCCAAAATAGCCTTGAAATTTTGAGTGGGTTTGCTGTCACTGGAATCTGAGCAGTGTGCACACATTGGACCATATCGTAGGCTATAGGCCTCCTTTTGAGCTAAAACTCGGCCATCAGAAAGATAACACCCATATCTCCAACTTCACTGAAGACTATTTAGTCAATAGATTCCGTTTTAGGCATGATTATAAAGCTACAAATTGGTTTGAATTTGGAAACATGTTCTTCCAACCTAACTTGAGGTAGGTGCAGTGTTTTTGGAATATCTGGAGTTGTAAAAGTCCAAATGGCATGAAACCAACGCCAAAAGTTCAAGGAGACAATTGTCTACAACTATCATGCAGACCTCTAAGCCAAAATACATCGTTTAGGGCATGAAATATAGGCTGGAAGTTGGAGTAGAGTTGTTGACTTGAAGCCACAAGCCATACAGCAACCCACATACCATGCACCAACCCACCAACTATGCATCAAGCTTCCATATTTGAAAATTTCCATGCTTTTACAGCTTGCATTCAGATTATTTTCAATTACAAATTGGCTTCTAGGATTAGTATAAATAGAGCCAATCTCTTTCTATTATACATCATTCAATTTGACGTAAGTTTGAAGAAAGTTTGAGTATTTGTGAGAGTTTTCTTTCTCTTTTTCTCCATTCTCTTTAGAATTTCGTATTTGTTCTTTATTTTATGAGTTCTTCCTTCCCATCCATGGAAGGCTAGGCTCTTATAATCAATCCAAGGGATTAACCATCTTGATGTTTAATTTGGAGATCTTGTTTCGCTTATTCATATTGCTTAATTGTTATTCAAGTTTCTCTTCTTCCTCTTTCGATTTTTATCAAAATTGAATTGCTTAATTTGATTTAGATGTTGATGTGATAATAGATTTATTATCATGTATTCAAAGAGGATCACACAGAATTAACAATTTATTAAAGCCTTTTGATGGATTGTTTGCTTGGTTAAATTTCGGATATTAAGTTAATTTATGTTTGGATGGTGCTTACTTTATCTAACCTTGGTTAACTAAATCCTAGATGCTTATCTAGTAGAGGATTCTTGGATCATGTTAAGGCTTCTTGATGTGATCTAAGGCCAAGAACATGGTTAGCAATTAAGTGAATTCCTTGTGATCAATGATGGATTAAACTCAAGATTGGTAAATTTCCTTGGATTGGTTGCTTCTTTAGATTTGTTCACAACTCTAAGTCTCGTACTTTTGTTAATCTTTTGGATTGTTGTGTGACGATTCGGTTCATTTTCTATACTACAATTTAGTTTGTGAACTGGTAATTTTTATTTATTTGACGGGTCTCGACAACCCCTTCTCAAATTTGGCACCGTTGCCGGGGATCCAAGGCAACTATATGATTATTTCAAGACCCCATCTAACTCTAACAATTGTGTTTGTTTTGTTTTTTAAGCTTTTTCAAGTGGAATTCAGCTGAAATTGGGTAAAGGGCATCGTGTCAAGAATTTTGGTTCGGTAAAGTATCTCTCATCGAGCTGAATTTTGGTAAACTAAATGAAAACATTATTTTGAGTTGATGTTGATTTTGAGTTGAAATCTGGATTAATACACTTGCTGACCAAGTTTCATGGTCTTGCAGGTGAAGATCCACATAAGCATTTGAAGGAGTTCCATGTTGTCTGCTCCACCATTTAACCTTATGGAATAGCTGAAGATCATATCAAGATGAGGGCCTTTCCTTTCTCCTTGGATGGTGCTGCTAAGGATTGGTTGTATTACTTACAACCTGCTGCCATCACTTCTTGGAATGGCATGAAAAGACTGTTTCTGGAGAAGTTCTTTCCTGCATCAAGAACTGCTGCAATAAGGAAAGATATTTGTGGTATAAGGCAACTCAGTGGTGAGACTCTCCATGAGTATTGGGAGAGATTCAAGAAATTGTGCTCGAGCTACCCACACCATCAAATTAGTGATCAACTGCTAATCCAATACTTCTATGAAGGGTTGATGCCAATGGAAAGGAGTATGATTGATGCTGCAAGTGGTGGAGCATTGGTAGATAAAACTCCAACTGCTACCAGAAACTTAATTGCAAACATGGCAGCAAATTCTCAGCAATTTGGTACTCGAATGGGTGCTACAACCAGAGTAGTCAATGAAGTTAATACCTCTTCACATGATGATCAACAAAGGATGGAACATAGATTGGATGAGCTCACTTCTTTAGTCAAACAAATGGCAATGGGACAACACGAACCACATGTGCAGACCCCTACAAGAGTTTGTAGTATATGCTCTAGCTCATCCCGTCCCACAGATTCGTGCCCCACACTGCAAGATGATGGTTCTGCCTTTCCAGACCAATCTGTTGCTGCAGTAGGAATTTTTCCTGGTAAACCTCAATTTCAGCAGCAGCAGCAGAGATATGACCTATTCTTCAACACCTATAACCTTGGTTGGAGGGATCATCCAAATCTGAGATATGGCAATGCCACTGACCAACAACCAAATCAGTATAGGCAGCCTTTCCAACAACAACCAAGAAGGCAGCCTTTCCAACAGCAACCAATAAGACAACAACAATTTCAATCCCATCCTAGAACTAGTAGGCCATTTCAATCAAATATGCAGCTTATGCAGCAGCAGCAGCAAGCAAATACAACTGACAAGAGGTTGTCGAGACCCGTCAAATAATAAAAATTACCAGTTCACAAAATAATTTGTAGTATAGAGAATGAACCGAATCATCTCTCAAGGATCCAAAAAGAACAAATATTTAATCAGATCAAGATAATTAAAAGGGGGTTTAGATGATTTGAAAAGAAAATATACCGGTTGAATTAAAGAAATGCAATTAACAAATTAACCAATCCAAAGAAATTTTACCGATCTTGAGTTTAATCCATCATTGATCACAAGGAATTCACTTAATCGCTAACCATGTTCTTGGCCTTAGATCACATCAAGACGCCTCAACATAATCCAAGAATCCTCTACTAGATAAGCATCTAGGATTTAATTAACCAAGGTTAGATAAAGTAAGCACCATCCAAACATAGATTAACTTAAGATCCAGAATTTAACCAAGCTAAACAATCCATCAAAAATCTTTAATAAATTGTTTATTCTATGTGATCCTCTTTGAATACATGATAATAAAGCTATTATCACATCAACAACTAAATCAAATTAAGCAATTTAATCTAGATAAAAATCAAAGAGGAAGAAGAGAAACTTGAATAACAATTAAGCAATATGAACAAGCGAAGAAAGATCCCCAAATTAAACATCAAGATGGCTAATCCCTTGGATTGATTATGAGAGCCTAACCTTCCATGGATGGGAAGGAAGAACTCAGAAATAAAAGAACAAAAACGAAATTGTAAAGAGAATGGAGAAGAAGAGAAAGAAAACTCTCACAAATACTCAAACTTACTTCAAATTGAATCCTAATACAAAGAGATTGGCTCTATTTATACTAATCCTAGAAGCTAATTTATACATGTACATAATCTGAATAAAAGCTGTAAAAACATGGAAATTGTCAAATATGGAAGCTTGATGCATGGTTGGTGGGTTGGTGCATGGTAGGTGGGTTGGTGTATGGTTGGTGGCTTTTAGTCAGCAACTCTTATCCAACTTCTGGCTTGATTTTCATGATCTAGACGGTGCATTTTGGCTTGGAGGTATCATGAAAGTTGTAACCAGTTGTCTCCTTGAAATTTTGCAATTGGAATCATGCCATTTGGACGTTTAAAACTCCAGATATACCAAAAACACTGAACTTACCTCAAGTTAGGTTGGCAGAACGTGTTTCCAAATTCAAACCAACTTGTAGCTTCATTATCATGCCTAAAATGACATCTATTGACTAAATGGTCTTCAGAGAAGTTGGAGATATGGGTCTTATCTTTCCAATTGCCATGTTTCAGCCCAAGAGGAGACCTATAGCTCACTATGTAGTCCAATATGTGCAAACTACCCAGATTTTCGTGACAGCAAACCCACTCTGCATTGCAGGGATATTTTGGACCCTTAGAAGTCCGATCCAGCTCATGAGTTCTTCATGAAACTTGTAGAGCATTGTCTTAGCATTCCAAAGACACCAAGATCACCTCAAATGGATCACCGAGTCCCAAGTTATGGCCTAACCAAGGAAGAAAGGTCAAAATGCATCAAAATCTGAAAATTATTCAATATTTGCATTAAAGCCCAATGAAGCCCAACAACATTAAACTCATCTAAAATACTAATATTGGGCACAATAAACATCTAATAAAGCCTAATACAATGCTAACATAAGTGTCTCAAATTGATTGATCAGCAACATCAAAGTTTGAGCCTTCATTAGAGGATATGATGAAGCAACTTGTTACCAACAATCTCCAATTCCAACAAAGGACTGCTGCCACAATTCAAAATTTGGAGACACAAATTGGTCAATTAGCTTCCTCTATGAATTAGTTACAAGCTCAAGGCAGTAGTCAACTTCCTGCACAAACAATTCCCAATCCAAAAGGGAATGTCAGTGCTATTACTTTGAGGTATGGGAAATCCTTACAAGCTGAGTAGCAGTAGAATTCAAATTCTCCAGATTTTTCATATTCAGCAATAGCAACAAGCTCTGCAGATAATCAGAAAATAGATTCTACACATAAACCACATTCTGCAGCAGAAAAATCAGATTCTGCAGATTCTGTACCACTTGTGCAGCAGAAGAACAATTGTACAGTGCTACTTCCTTTCCCACATAGAGCAGTCCAATCTAGAAGAGGAGATGATGTTGAGAAAGATAAAGAGCTTATGGAGACATTTCAGAAGGTGGAGGTGAACATCCCATTGTTGGATGTGATTAAGCAAATTCCTAAGTATGATAAGTTTCTGAAAGAACTTTGCACACACAAGAGGCGGCTGAAAGACAATGAGAGAATTAGCATGAGTCGGAACATCTCAGCCCTCATTCAACCTATGCCACAAAAATGCAAAGATCCAGGAACTGTTACCATTCCATGCATAATAGGCAATTTGAAATTTGAAAATGCCATGCTAGACTTAGGTGCTTCAATTAATGTTATGCCTATTTCTGTATTTAACTCTCTTGGACTTGGACCTTTGCATGCCACAAGTGTAGTGATTTAGTTGGCAAACAGGAGCAATGCCTATCCAGCCGGACTAATTGAGGATGTACTGGTGCGAGTGGATGAATTGATATTCCCTGCGGACTTCTACATTCTGGAAATGGAGGGGGAATCACCAACCACTAAGGCTCCACTCATTTTGGGGAGACCTTTCCTTAAGACAGCTCGGACAATGATTGACGTGCATGCAGGAACTATTTCCATGGAGTTTGGTGACTCCATTGTGCAGTTTAACATCTTTGATGCAATGCAGTATCCCATGGAGGAGCATTCTATTTTTCATATTGATGTTCTTACTTATTTGATTGATATTGCATATGATGAGTTGTATGCTGCTGACTTTGATGGTTTTTCTGATTCTGTATGCACTGATTGTAATGGTTATGTTTTGTGTTATGCATGTGCTGAGATTTCTGCAGTTTTGAGTGCTGACCATTCTATTTCAGCAATTTATGTAAATTGTGCAGATCATGCAGATTATGCAAAACCAGATTTTTCAGCAACTGATTCTGTAGATGCAGAAATTATAACACCTGCAGAAGTTAATTCCACCAGCAGCATGCTTCCCTCTATAGTGCAACAACCTAAATTAGAATTGAAGCCACTGCCTGACCATCTAAAATATGTTTTCCTTGCAGAAGATGAGCAATTACCTGTCATAGTTGCCAACAATCTACATGCTAACCAAGAACAAAAGTTGTTGCAGGTTTTGAGGGAGCATAAGCAAGCCATTGACTGGACCCTTGTTGATATCCCAGGGATCAGTCCTTCCACATGCATGCACCGCATTCTGCTTGAACAAGAAGCTAAGCTAGTGAGGCAATCGTAGAGAAGACTAAATTCCTTGATTCTTGATGTGGTAAAAAAGGAAATCACTAAACTGCTGCAAGCCGGAATCATTTACCCAATATCGGATAGCAAATGGGTGAGCCCAATTCAAGTGGTTCCCAAGAAATCTGGGGTGACTGTAGTGGAAAACCAGAACAATGAACTAATTCCCACTCGAGTGCAGAACAATAAGAGAGTGTGTATTGACTGCAGGAGGCTTAACCAAGCCACCAGAAAGGATCATTACCCCCTGCCTTTCCTTGATCAAATGTTAGAAAGATTAACAAGGAAGTCTCATTATTGCTTTTTGGATGGTTTTTCAGGTTACTTCCAAATTCACATTGCTCCTGAAGACCAAGAGAAAACCACATTCACGTGTCCCTTCGGCACTTTTGCATATAGGAGGATGCCCTTCGGCTTGTGCAATGCCTCTAGTACTTTCCAGCGATGTATGACGAGCATCTTCTCTGATTTGTTAGAAGAGTGTATGGAGTTAACGATTTTACCGTTTATGGTTCTTCTTTTGAGTCATGTTTGGACAGTTTAGCTAGAATATTGCATAGATGTATTGAAACCAACCTTGTTCTGAATTTTGAGAAATGTCATTTCATGGTAGAACAAGGTATAGTCTTAGGCCATATCATCTCTAGCAAGGGTATTGAAGTAGATCCTACGAAATTAGATGTCATTGTTTCTTTATCTTACCCCACATACGTGCGGGAAGTTCGCTCTTTCCTTAGACATGCAGGTTTCTATAAGAGGTTCATTCAAGATTTTAGCAAGATTGCCATACCAATGTCCAATCTTCTGCAGAAAGATGTTGAGTTATCCTTTAACCAGAGATGTCAGGATGCCTTCAACCATTTGAAGAGAGCCTTGACGAGCGCCCCCATCATCCAGCCACCAAATTGGGCACTTCCTTTTGAGTTGATGTGTGACGCCTCAACTTATGCTTTGGGAGCTATTCTTGCCCAAAGAAGGGGCAAAGTGCCTCATGCGATCTATTATGCCTCGAGGACATTAGATGCTGCACAAGCAAATTACACCACCACAAAAAAAGAACTTTTAGCTATTGTTTTTGCATTAGATAAATTTAGATCTTATTTGCTTGGTTATAAAGTTGTGGTGTTTTCTGACCATGGAGCTTTGAAGTTCCTTCTAAAGAAACTCGATGCTAAACCGAGATTGATCCGTTGGATGTTGTTACTCCAAGAATTCAATATTGACATTCGTGATAGAAGTGGAGTGGAAAACTTGGTGGTAGACCATTTGAGTAGGTTGGAGAGAGATGCAGAACCCTTTCCCATTCATGATGCTTTCCCAGATGAGCAGCTTCTACAACTGCAAGGTACCGCACCTTGGTTTGCTGATATGGTGAATTTCTTGGTTGTTACAGTTTTCCCCCCACATTTCACTCGTGCACAAATTTATAAACTTAAGAGTGAATCAAAATATTATGTGTGGGATGATCCATATCTGTGGCGATTTTGTAGTGACCAAATTATTAGGCGATGTGTGCCTAATCATGAGTTTCATTCTGTTCTTAGCTTTTGTCATGCATTTGCATGTGGTGGACATTTTGGGCCTCAACGTACAGCTAGGAAAGTTTTAGACTCTAGTTTATATTGGCCTACCTTGTTTCATGATGCATAAATGTTCTGTAAGTGTTATGAACAATGTCAGAGAATAGGGAACCTTTCTCGCAGGAATGAGATGCCCCAGCAACCTCTACTGTATTGTGAGATCTTTGACGTATGGGGTATTGATTTCATGGGACCTTTTCTTGTTTCGTTTGGTTGTGTTTACATTTTGCTAGCTGTTGATTATGTATCAAAATGGGTGGAGGCTAAAGCCACTCGGACTGATGATTCCAAAGTTGTTGTGGATTTTGTTAGATCACAGATTTTCTGCAGGTTTGGAATCCTGAGGGCTATCATTAGCAATCAAGGCACCCATTTCTGTAACAGGAGCATGGAGGGTTTGATGAGGAAATATAGCGTGTTGCATAAAGTTTCTACACCTTACCATCCCCAGTCTAATGGTCAAGCCGAGGTCTCCAATAGAGAGATCAAGCGCATACTTGAAAAGATAGTCCAACCTAATCAGAAGGATTGGAGCATGAGGCTTGAGGATGCTCTTTGGGCTTACCGGACTGCTTACAAGACTCCGATCGGGATGTTCCCATATCGGATAGTCTATGGTAAGGCATGCCACTTGCCACTAGAGATTGAGCACAAAGCATTTTGGGCTGTGAAGCAATGCAACATGAATTTGGCTAGAGCCGGCATAGAGCGGAAGTTGCAGTTACAGGAGTTGGAAGAGATCCACCTAATTGCCTATGAGAGCTCCCGACTCTACAAAGAAAAGACCAAAGCCTTCCATGATAAGTTTATTCTTCGGAAGGAGTTTGCAGTTGGGCAAAAAGTTCTCTTGTTTAATTCTCGCCTTAAGTGGATGCCTGGTAAATTAAGGTCTAGGTGGGACGGTCCGTTTGTTGTTACTAACATTTTTCCTCATGGTGCAGTGGAAATTAAGAGTGAGGCCACCGACAAAATGTTCAAAGTCAATGGTCATCGCCTCAAGAATTTTTATGAAGGAGCCCATGAGAACCTCGTGGAGGAGGTTCAACTGCAGGAGGCCCTCTACCATGATTGATAACTACTTTGTTGAAAAAAAAAACTTAAGCCACGTTTATGGTCAATGGTTAGAGATTGAATCATTATTGGGCAGACCCCATTGATCGTGCAAAATCTTCAATCACACTGGCGATGACATTAAAAGTAGCGCTTCTTGGGAGGCAACCCAAGTTTTCTAACTCCTTCATCTTTCAAACTTTGACTTATTTGAAATCACAAGAATCGAGACAGAAAATTAGTGCCAAGCGATAAAATCTATCAGAGTTTGATTTTTCTGTCTTAATTTTATTTGTTTTTTATTGTCAAATGATTTTTCACCGGTTAAATGGCGGATAACAGTACTCCATGAAAATCTTTTTCGGTCCCTTTAGTTACCCACAAGCACTGAAATCTGTATAAAATTTTATTCTATTTTTTTTCTTCTTTCTATCTTTCAAAATGGATAATTAGCTTGTTAACCTTCGCAAGCGATTCCCTTTTCTCCCTCAAAATGCTTTAACTAACATTTATTGTGCAAGGTTTGAGAGATTATGGATGCTTATGCACAAAGCAGCTAAGTCAAGAAAAATACCTCTGTCATTTTCATGCAACATACAGACCAATGTAATCACAAATCGATTCAATGCAAGTTCTAGAAAAAAATTCATAATTGACATCACTCATGAAAGAAAATAAACCAAGTGTAAGTATCAAACTTGGAAAAGCCCAAAACTCACAAAGGTATGGAACATTCACTCAATTCAACCATGCTTTCTTCCTAATATCCACAGTCATATACACATATATATCATGAAAATGATTCATCTATAAACTGTTTTGCATACTTTTATCATCTATTAAGCTCAGATTCAGCACATGTTTGCATCAAAATTAATTGAAAAGATCAAAATGAAATTTTTTTTTATGTAAGAACAAAATAATTTAAGATCTACTATGAAATGCAAGTTAAGATGCGTCTCAAGAGCAAAACTACTCTTTATTCTGCCATCTTACATCTAATAAGTTAGTAACAATAAAGATTAGCTAGTTAATTTTATTTATTTATTTTTACTAAACTATGTACATGGTAATGTCAACTATCCCTCCCGCCAACTAATTTAAGACATTGTCCCCAATGTCAAGATAAAGATAGGTAGAGTGTAGAAGATCTTACCAGAATACTGCAAATTGAGCCTGAAATAAGAAAAATTACAAAAAACTAAAACCATAAGAGAAAACAAAAATTCACAGGGACAAAGTCAAATTAAGTTTTTGCTGTTTGCTGTTGCTGCCTTGTTCACAATTCAGTAGAGCCATTGCTGGATCATGTTGTGGTACAAATTCATGTAGTTGATCGAGCAATTGTTCAGGAGTTGCAGCAGTTACAAGAATTTGACGTGTCGCTTGTGAGATGAACTCATGTTCCACAGCATGATCAAGAAAACAAAACAAACAGTCATAAAAGCCATTAACATTTAATATACCTATGGGTTTTTTGTGAATGTTCAGTTATGACCTGGATGCAATTTGGAAGATCTCTTCCAAAGTTCCAAAACCACCTGGTAGGGCAATAAAGGCATCAGCATTTGCTATCATAATGCTCATGCGTTGGTGCATGCAAGATACCTGATAGCTGATTTTGGCAAGTGTACCAAATCGCACAAGTAATAAAGTGATGAGTAAATTATCGTCTCCACAGGGAATTGTGTTGTCAAGTACCAAATTACTAATTAGATACTATTTAAACGATGCAAATTAATGAAGAGAATTAAAAAAAAAAACTAAAATTTTAACTATGTTAAATGGGGTTGAGCAAACAAAGAGTGAGATGCTAGAGATCCGATTTCACTTGATTTTCCGATTATTTTGATTCTTTCTTAATTTAAATTCCAATTCAAAAATTGATGGTGGGATATCTAATTTAATTAAAACCCAATTCCTTGGTAGATTAATTCTCTTCAACTATTTAGAATTAACTAATTCCTTAGTCTAATTCCAAATAGAACAAGACATGAATGAACAAAACCCCAAGTAATACCACACAACCAACAATATCTATTCCTAGATTATTGCTTAATCATGGTGTTTATCTCAAGAAGCAACATCATACATGAATTTCCCAATCCTATGCATGACCATCAATTCAATTTATGGTTGATCAAGTCATAAAAGCATTAAGAAAATAGATGAACACTCAATCATGAAAGAAAACTTAAATCAAGAATTAAAAATCCAAATAAATCATCCATTCAAGTTACATCATCACTCTAGCTAGGAAAAGTTTAGAAAAACATCAAGAAATAGGAAAACAAAAGATAGGAAATTGTAAACTCCATTGAATCTAAGACAACAAGAATATGAAGATCTTGAATCCTTGCTCCTTGATGATCTCCTTGGCTCTCCTAGGGCTGGAAGCCCAATCACCCAAAGGTCCCCTCTCTCTTCTAGGGCAGAATAAGTCCTTTTATAAGATTTAGGAAATCCTAAAGCAATTGAATGTTGCTGCCACTTTTCTTCATAAAAGGCATTAACTTGGGCTGGACATATCTCATCAAATCTGGTCGAATCAGTGATAGTGGTCAACATAATATTCGTAGATCTTTTTCTTAACTCTTCATATCCACCAGAATCATGTCATTTGAACTTCTGGAGTGAAAGTTATGCCCAATTTATTACAATAAATTTGACAGCAAAAGTTTCCCTGATTTGCCTTTAATTAAGTTTCCATCTTTCCTTGAATAGTCTTTGATTGAGTCTCCTTGATTAGCATCCCTTGAAGATTCTTTGCACAAATTACCATAATTACAGTAGATTTGTTTAAAGATCAACTTTCCTAAAATGAATAGCAAATAAATATCAATTAGGAGATAAAATCCCACAAAATCATATGATAAATATAGGAAATATAAGTACTGACTAAGACTCATCAATACCAATACTTCATCCCCTACTGTTTTTCCAGTGGGATTGCCAATAGCTAAAGGACTATGAATGACACCAAGGACTTTGCCACCTCCTAAATGTGAGCAGTAGCTACACAACCCATCAACCCAAGACTACCTCCTCCGTAAACTAATTGGATTTCTCTCTCAGCTAGCACTCGACCAAGATGGTTTGCAATATTTACAAACTCTTTATCCATTCCTGGATTAGATCCACAAAAGATACAAACACTTTTGATTCGACGAACTGAAGTGACTTCCATTTTTATTTTTTTTGGTACTCTCACCTTATCAATGATCTGAAGAGAGCAAAGTGCATTCTTTAAAGGAATCAAAACTGAAATGTAATAATTACACCTATGAAGGAGGGGTAGATCCGTGTGTCAGGCAAGTTTGAAAATAAGCACAACAATGATAATAGCTATATGACAAGGATAAAAGACTAATCTATATGTATCAGAAGAAGTTTGAAAATACGCAACACATATTTTAAAAAAATTCGGCTAAATTTTTAATTTTTTTTTAAATTTTTTGAAATTGTTTCTTTTGAAAATTTTTTTAATTTTTTTTAATGAACAAGAAGAAAAAGAAAAGTAATACTTATAGGAGGTGTGATTGTGACTCACGATTTCCTCTGGTTTTACGTCCAATAACAGTTTTAAGGCCCTCTATGGGCTGATGGTCGGTTTCCCATCCAATTTTCTTAAAAATTGGCAAGCAGGGTCTTTTTGAGTCAAATTCCCGAGACTATAACACTCATGTTCATCTTGGAATATTGGCCATAAATCAAGAAGTACTTTCTGCACATCTCCACTAGGATGCGTCTCAAGAGTCAATAGAATGTTATCTAAAGACTCTTTACTCATGCCATCCTTAATGAAGTGAATTTTATCAAGTCAATTTATAAACATCATTCTAATTGATCTGCATTTTGTGTTACAGGTCCATCTTGCACATTTATATCAGACTTGTAACCTTTTTGCTCTTCTTTTATTTGCTTATGAACTTTTGCCTAGCCCTGGTATATATGAAACAAGAGCGTCAGAAAATTCCCCTGTGATTTGGACCTTTGCTTCGATTAACCAGCGTATATCTGCAGGGATGCGTTTGTGCATAAGCATCCTTAATCTCTCAAACCTTGCACAATAAATGTTAGTTAAAGCATTTTGAGGGAGAGAAGGGAATCGTTTGCGGAGGTTAACAAGCTGATTATCCATTTTGAAAGAAAGAAAGAAGAAAGAAAAAAATAATTGAGTAAAATTATATACAGATTTCGATTAATACGTGGGTAACTGAAGGGACCGAAAAAGAATTTCACGTAGTATCGTTATCCGCCATTTAACCAGTGAAAAATCATCTATCAATGAAAAACAAACAAAATTAAGACAGAAAAATCAAACTTTGATAGATTTTCTCTCTTAGCACCGATTTTCTGTCTCGATTCTTGTGATTGCAAATAAGTCACAGTTTGAAAGATGAAAGAGTTAGAAAGCTTGGGTTGCCTCCCAATAAGTGCTACTTTTAATGTCATCAGCTAGCGTGATTGAAGATTTTCCACGATCGATGGGTCCTTGATCAATCAATTTGAGACACTCATGTTAGCTTTGTATTAGGCATTATTAGATGTTTATTGTGCCCAATGTTAGTATTTTAGATGAGTTTAATGTTGTTGGGCTTCATTGGGTTTTAATGTAAATATTTGATAATTTTCGGATTTTGATGCATTTTGACCTTTCTTCCTTGGTTAGGCCATAACTTGGGACTCGGTGATCCAATTGAGGTGATCTTGGTGTCTTTGGAAAGCTAAGACAAGGATCTACAAGTTTCATGAAGAATTAAAGAGCTGGATCGGACTTCTAAGGGCCCAAAATAGCCTTGCAATACAGAGTGAGTTTGCTGTCACGGAACCATCTGGGCAGTATGCACATATTGGACTATATAGTGGGTTATAGGCCTCCTCTTGGGCTGAAACTTGGTCACTTGAAAGATAAGACCCATATCTCCAACTTCACTGAAGACCATTTTGTCAATAGTTGTCGTTTTAGGCATGCTTCTGAAGCTACAAGTTGGTTTGAATTTGGAAACACGTTCTTCCAAACTAACTTGAGGTAGGTGCAGTGTTTTTGGCATTTCTGGAGTTCTAAAAGTCCAAATGACATGATTCAAATTGGAGATTTTCAAGGAGACAACTGGCTACAACTTTCATGAAAACATCCAAGCCAAAATGCACCGTCTAGGTGATGAATTTGAAGCCAGAAGTCGGATAAGAGTTGTTGACTAAAAGCCACCAACCCACCTACCATGCACCAACCCACCAACCATGCATCAAGCTTCCATTTTTGACAATTTTCATATTCTTATAGCTTGTATTCAGATTATGTACATGTACAAATTGGCTTCTAGGATTAGTATAAATAGACCCAACCTCTTTGTATTAGGATTCAATTTCAAGTAAGTTTGAAGAAAGTTTAAGTATTTGTGAGAGTTTTCTTTCTCTTCTTCTTCATTTTCTTTAGAATTTCGTTTTTGTTCTTTTATTTATGAGTTCTTCCTTCCCATCCATGGAAGGCTAGGCTCTCATAATCAATCCAAGGGATTAGCCATCTTGATGATTAATTTGGAGATCATGTTTTACTTGTTCATATTGCTTAATTGTTATTCAAGTTTCTCTTCTTCCTCTTTTAATTTTGATCTAGATTGAATTGCTTAATTTGATTTGGATGTTTATGTGATAATAGCTTTATTATCATGTATTCAAGAGGATCACATAGAGTAAACAATTTATTAAAGCTTTTTGATGGATTGTTTAGCTTGGTTAAATTCTTGATCTTAAGTTAATCTATGTTTGGATGGTGCTTACTTTATCTAACCTTGGTTAATTAAATCCTAGATGCTTATCTAGTAGAGGATCCTTGGATCATGTTGAGGCGTCTTGATGTGATCTAAGGCCAAGAACACGGTTAGCAATTAAGTGAATTCCTTGTGATCAATGATGAGTTAAACTCAAGATGGTAAATTTCCTTGGATTGGTTGTTTCTTTAGCTTTGTTTTCAACTTTGAGTCTTGTATATTTATCAATATTGTTAATCAACAACAAAACCCCCCATTTTAATTATCTTGATCTGATTAAATATTTGTTCCTTTTGGATCCTTGAGAGACGATTCGGTTCATGCTCTATACAAATCAGTTTGCGAATCGGTAATTTTTATTATTTGACGGGGTCTCGACAACCTCTTGTTAGTCCTCCCCAATAATTATTCAATCTCTGACCATTGTCCTTAAACGTGGCTTGAGTTTTTTTGTTTTTTTTTTAAACAAAGTAGTGTTCAATCATGGTAGACGGCCTCCTGCAGTTGAACCTCTTCCACGAGGTTCTCATGGATTCCTTCATAAAAATTCTTGAGGCAATGACCATTGACTTTGAACACTTTGTTGGTGGCCTCACTCTTAATTTCTACTTCACCATGAGGAAAAATGTTAGTAACAACAAACGGACCGTCTCACATAGACCTTAATTTACCAGGCATCAACTTAAGACGAGAATTAAATAAGAGAACTTTTTGCCCAACTGCAAACTCCTTCCAAAGAATAAACTTATCATGGAAGGCTTTGGTCTTTTCTTTGTAGAGTCGGGAGCTCTCATAGGCATCTAGGCGGATCTCTTCCAACTCCTGTAACTACAACTTCCACTCTATGCCGGCTCCGAACAAATTCATGTTGCATTGCTTTACCGCCCAAAATGCTTTGTGCTCAATTTCTACTGGCAAGTGGCATGCCTTACCATAGACTATCCAATATGGGGACATCCCGATCAGAGTCTTCTAAGTGGTCCGGTAAGCCCAAAGAGCATCCTCAAGCCTCATGCTCCAATCCTTTCGATTAGGTTGGACTGTCTTTTCAAGTATGCACTTGATCTCTCTATTGCAGAACACGACTTGACCATTAGTCTGGGGATGGTAAGATGTAGAAACTTTATGCAACACGCCATATTTCCTCATCAAACCCTCCATGCTCTGGTTACAGAAATGGGTGCCTTGATCGCTGATGATAGCCCTCGGAATTCCAAACTTGCAGAAAATTTGTGATCTAACAAAATCCACAACAACTTTGGAATCATCAGTCCGAGTGGCTTTAGCCTCCACCCATTTTGATACATAATCAACAGCTAGCAAAATGTAAACATAACCAAAGGAAACAAGAAAAGGTCCCATGAAATCAATACCCCAAACGTCAAAGATCTCACAATTTAGTAGAGGTTGTTGGGGGCATCTCATTCCTGCGAGAAAGGTTCCCTGTTCTCTGACATTGTTCACAAGACTTACAGAACATATATGCATCATGAAACAGGGTAGGCCAATATAAACCAGAGTTTAAAACTTTCCTAGTTGTACGTTGAGGCCGAAAATGTCCACCACATGCAAATGCATGACAAAAGCTAAGAACAGAATGAAACTCATGATTAGGCACACATCGCCTAATAATTTGGTCACTACAAAATCGCCATAGATATGGATCATCCCACACATAATATTTTGATTCACTCTTAAGTTTATAAATTTGTGCACGGGTGAAATGTGGGGGGAAAACTATAGCAACCAAGAAATTCACCATATCAACAAACCAAGGGGTGGTATCTTGCAGTTGTAGAAGTTGCTAATCTGGGAAAGCATCATGAATGGGAAAGGGTTATGCATCTCTCTCCAACCTACTCAAATGGTCCGCCACCAAGTTTTCCGCTCCACTTCTATCACGAATGTCAATATTGAATTCTTGGAGCAACAATATCCAACGGATCAATCTCAGTTTAGCACCGAGTTTCTTTAGAAGGAACTTCAATGTTGTATGGTCAGAAAACACCACAACTTTAGAACCAAGCAAATAAGATCTGAATTTATCTAATGCAAAAACAATAGCAAAAAGTTCTTTTTCCGTGGTGGTGTAATTTGCTTGTGCAACATCTAATGTCCTTGAGGCATAATAGATCGCATGAGGCACTTTGTCCCTTCTTTGGGCAAGAACAGCTCCCAAAGCATATATTTGAGGCATCACACATCAACTCAAAGGAAAGTGCCCAATTTGGTGGCTGGATGATGGGGGCTCTCTTCAAATGGTTGAAGGCATCCTAATATCTCTGGTCAAAGGAAAACTCCACATCTTTCTGCAGAAGATTGGATATTGGTAGGCAATCTTGCTAAAATCTTGAATGAACCTCCTGTAGAAACCTGCATGTCCAAGGAAAGAGCGAACTTCCCGCACGCATGTGGGGTAAGATAAAGAAGCAATGGCATATAATTTCGCAGAATCTACTTCAATGCCCTTGCTAGAGATGATATGGCCTAAGACTATACCTCGTTCTACCATGAAATAACATTTCTCAAAATTCAAAACAAGGTTGGTGATGTGGCTCGTATCGCAAGTGTACGATTTCGTCAAGTAGTAAAAATATCGATCCACAGGGACTTGGATTATGATTAACAATTACCCTTAATTATGATTGACTAGGTGAAACCAATGTTATAAAATTGTGGTGATAGAACAAGAACATAGAAACTAAAATCTGGAAATAAATAAGAATATCAATTTTAGAATGAATGCAGAAAAACAGTGTAGATAAATCTGGTTTTTAAGAGATCTAGGATATGGGTTCACCACGATGGTAATTAACAAATCTGTAATCTTATCACCTCTTCTCAACTAAGTTACATTTGAAGACGAATCATCCTAATGAATTATTGTTTCCTTTCAGAATACAATAACGTATTCAATCTAACTCAATTTCTATTTTCATGAAAATCAAATTAGAGAGAATCCATTAAGAGCAGATGATTCAAAGAAAGCCTCAAGAGTTTTAATCTACTTTCGTGATTTAAAAGCTCAAGTTCAGTTTATGGAGTTCAATTATCAAGAGTCACCTTTCAGTTTTTCCCTTAATGACTAAGATTATGCAAACAATGTGGCCAGCATTTTCACAAACATTTGGTGTGCCAAAAACTGAATTAAGATAAACTTAGCATTGAAGTGATAACAAATTCATACATCAAGCATTGTCAATACACCATCGGGTTACTACCAATGCCTAGAACAAAAGAACTACTCAAACTTGTTTATTAAAATACAATCCATAAGAATGAAGAACAACATTCAGAAAATAAAATACAAAGACTAGAAGAGATGAGAAGAAAAACTCTGCAGAAAACTTGTGGCTGCTCTTGTGAAGTTCCTCCAAGACCAAGCTCACCCACTCAACCCTAATGGCTTGCCCTTTATACACCACACACTCTCCTCTCTCAACCCTAATTCTTTTTAGGTCAGAAAACAAGCAATGGGCTGACTCCAGGGCCTCAAAATCGCAAGTATGAAGTGTCAGGCTGCCAACCACGGCCGTGGTGGCCACCACGGCCAGGCCGTGGTTGGCTCTGGCTTGAGGATTTCGAACTCTGAAGGCCAACCACGGCCGTGGTGGCCACCACGGCCAGGCCGTGGTTGGCTCTGCCTCAGAAATTCTGAAGGTGCGAGTTTCTCACACCATGGCCGTGGTTGCCTCTGTCCATCAAGCATCTTGGGGAATTTGCCAAAGTGTCCAACATCAAACTTGTAGCCTTGTGTCTTAGCTTTCCATAGCAACCGAAATCACCTCAAAATGACCTCTGTAGCTCAAGTTATGCTCAAATTACTCCTCAGGGGTCCAGCTGATTTTTGAGATCTCAGTATCTCTTCATGGTAGTTCCGTTTTGGCTCTTCCAAGCTTCAATATTGCATCATTCCTACAATTGAACATAAACACACCGCAGTTATCCGAACTAAAATAAAAACGGAAGATTAAATGAATAAATGTACTAAAAAGATAATGAAATGTATGCAAACTAAACTCAAAATGACATGAAGAATCACACACATCAGTTGGTTTCAATACATCTATGCAATACTCTAGCTAAACTGTCCAAATATGACTCAAAAGAAGAACCACAAACGATAAAATCATCCATAAATACCTCCATACACTCTTCTAACAAATCAGAGAAGATGCTCGTCATACATCGCTAGAAAGTACTAGGGGCGTTGCACAAGTCGAAGGGCATCCTCCTATATGCAAAAGTGCCGAAGGGACACGTGAATGTGGTTTTCTCTTGATCTTCGGGAGCAATGTGAATTTAGAAGTAACCTGAAAAACCATCCAAAAAGCAATAATGAGACTTCCCTGTTAATCTTTCTAACATTTGATCAAGGAAGGGCAGGGGGTAATGATCCTTTCCTATGGCTTGGTTAAGCCTCCTGTAGTCAATACACACTCTCTAACTGTTCTGCACTCGAGTGGGAATTAGTTCATTGTTCTTGTTTTCCACTACAGTCACCCCAGATTTCTTGGGAACCACTTGAACTGGGCTCACCCATTTGCTATCCGATATTGGGTAAATGATTCCGGCTTGCAGCAGTTTAGTGATTTCCTTTTGTACCACATCAAGAATCAAGGGATTTTGTCTTTTCTGTGGTTGCCTCACTGGCTTAGCTTCTTGTTCAAGCAGAATGCGGTGCATGCATGTGGAAGGACTGATCCCTGGGGTATCAGCAAGGGTCCAGTCAATGGCTTGCTTGTGCTCACTCAAAACCTGCAACAACTTTTGTTCTTGGTTAGCATGTAGATTGTTGGCAACTATGACAGGTAATTGCTCATCTTCTGCAAGGAAAACATATTTGAGATGGTCAAGCAGTGGCTTCATATCTAATTTAGGTGGTTGCACTATAGAGGGAAGCATGCTGCTGGTGGAATTAACTTCTGCAGGTGCTATAATTTCTGCATCTCTGAGAATCGATTCTTTCTTGAGAATGCAGTTACGCATAATCTGCATGATCTGCACAATTCACATAAATTGCTAAAATAGAATGGAAAGCACTCAAAACTACAGCAATCTTAGCACATGCATTATACAAAACAACACCATTACAACTAGTGCATGCAGAATCAGAAAAACCATCAAAGTCAGTAGCATACAAGTCATCATATGCAATATCAATCAAATCAACAAGGACATCAATATGAAAAACAGAATGCTCCTCCATGGGATACTTCATAGCATCAAAGATGTTAAATTGCACAATGAAGTCACCAAACTCCATGGAAAGAGTTCCTGCATGCACGCCAATCTTGATCCGAGCTGTCTTAAGGAAAGGTCTCCCCAAAATAAGTGGAGCCTTAGTGGTTGGTGATTCCCCCTCCATTTCCAGAATGTAAAAGTCTACTGGGAATAACAATTCACCCACTCGCACCAGCACATCCTCAATTAGTCCAGCTGGATAAGCATTGCTCCTATTTGCCAACTGAATCACTACACCTGTGGCATGCAAAGGTCCAAGTCCAAGAGAGTTAAATACAGACATAGGCATAACATTAATTGAAGCACCTAAGTCTAGCATGGCATTTTCAAATTTCGAATTGCCTATTATGCATGGAATGGTAAAAGTCCGAGGATCTTTCGATTTCTGTGGCATAGGTTGAATGAGGGCTGAGATGTTCCGGCTCATGCTAATTCTCTCATTGTCTTTCAGCCGCCTCTTGTGTGTGCAGAGTTCTTTCATAAACTTGGCATACTTAGGAATTTGCTTAATTGCATCCAACAATGGGACGTTCACCTCCACCTTCCGAAAGGTCTCCAGAAGCTCTTTATCTTTCTCAGCATCATCTCCTCTTCTAGATTGGACTGCGCTATGTGGGAAAGGAAGTGGCACTGCACAATTGTTCTTCTACTGCACAAGTGGTATAGAATCTAATTTTTCTGCTGCAGAATGTGGTTTATGTGTAGAATCTGTTTTCTAATTATCAGCAGAATTGGACGCAACTACTGCAGTCATTGCTCTTCTTTGAATCTGAAAAATCTGCATGATTTGGAATTACTGCTGCTTTCTCGACTTGTAAGGATTTCCCAAACCTCCAAGTAATAGCACTGACATTCCATTTTGGATTGGGAATTGTTTATGCAGGAAGTTGACTACTGCCTTGAGCTTGTAACTGATTCATAGAGGAAGCTAATTGACCAATTTGTGTCTCCAAATTTTGAATTGTGGCATCAGTCCTTTGTTGGAATTGGAGATTGTTGGTAACAAGTTGCTTCATCATATCCTCTAATGACTACTCTGGTTGCAGCATCCATTCGAGTACCAAATTGCTGAGAATTTGCTGCCATGTTTGCAATTAAGTCTCTGGCAGCAGTTGGAGTTTTATCTACCAATGCTCCACCACTTGCAGCATCAATCATACTCCTTTCCATTGGCATCAACCCTTCATAGAAGTATTGGATTAGCAATTGATCACTAATTTGATGGTGTGCGCAGCTCGAGCATAATTTCTTGAATCTCTCCCAATATTCATGGAGAGTCTCACCACTGAGTTGCCTTATGCCACAAATATCTTTCCCTATTGCAGCAGTTCTTGATGCAGGAAAGAACTTTTCCAGAAACAGTCTTTTCATGTCATTCCAAGAAGTAATGGCAGCAGGTTGTAAGTAATACAACCAATCCTTAGCACACCATCCAAGGAGAAAGGAAAGGCCCTCGGCTTGATGTGATCTTGACTATTCCATGAGGTTTCATGGTGGAGCAGACAACATGGAACTCCTTCAAATGCTTATGTGGATCTTCACCTGCAAGACCATGAAACTTGGGCAGCAAGTGTATCAATCCAGATTTCAACTCAAAATCCACATTAAGAGTTCAGGATATTGAGTGCACAAAGGTTGATAATTTACATCAGGTGCAGCTAATTCCTTAAGAGTTATATTATTATTGTCATCCATAGTAAAATCAACAGACTAAGTATCAGACACTGAAGCACTAATAGAAACAGACTCAATAGGATTAACATAGTCAACAAGATTAACAGAGTCAACAAGATCAGGTGCAATGTCAAGTTCAAGTCCAATTCCAGAAGTGATTCTATTAATGCTACTAAAAGGTTCTATCAATTTCAGGATCAAATGAATGCAAGGTACCAAGATCAGACCTCGTCATATAGCATGTAGCTCATAGGAAGGTATAGAAAAGTAATAACAACTAAAACACTAAAAAAATCCTAAAATAAATACTCCAAAAATCTAAACGAATATAAAAACAGTATCAAATGAATTTTAAAAATTATGGAACTACCACAGGGTGAAATCTACACAAAAATGCTATCCAACAAAATAATAAACAATCTTAAAAAATTGAAAAAGTGGTCTAAATGATGGAATTTGGCTAAAATAAGGGTGACCTTACTATTTATAGTGAGTCTTTCTCAAAATAATGTTTTCAATTAGTGTACCAAAATTCAGCTCTATTCGAGATACTTTACCGAACCGAAATTCTTGACACAATGCCCTTTACCCAATTTTAGACGAATTCCACTTGAAAAAGCTTCAAAAACAAACACAAACAGAATTGTTATAGTTAGATGGGGTCTTGAAATGATCAAATAGTTGCAATGGCGCCAAATTTGACAAGAGGTTGTCGAGATCTGTCAAATAATAAATTTTACTAGTTCACAAAATAATTTGTAGTATAGGGGATGAATCGAATCGTCTCTCAAGGATCCAAAAAAATAAAGATTAAATTAGATTAAGATAATTAGAAATGGGGGGTTTTGTTGCTGATTAACAAGATTGACAAAAGTACGAGACTTAAAGTTGTAAACAAATCTGAAGAAGCAACCAATCCAAGGAAATTTACTGATTTTGAGTTTAATCCATCATTGATCACAAGGAATCCACTTAATTACTAACCATGTTCTTGGCCTTAGATCACATCAAGAAGCCTCAACATGATCTAAGAATCCTTAACTAGATAAGCATCTAGGATTTAATAAACCAAGGTTAGATAAAGTAAGCACCATCCAAACATAGATTTACTTAAGATCCAGAATTTAACCAAGCTAAACAATCCATCAAAAAGCTTTAATAAATTGTTTATTCTTTGTGATCCTCTTTGAATACATGATAATAAAGCTATTATCACATCAACATCTAAATCAAATTAAGCAACTCAATCTAGATAAAAATCAAAAGAGGAAGAAGAGAAACTTGAATAACAATTAAGCAATATGAACAAGCGAAACAAGATCTCCAAATTAAACATCAAGATGGTTAATCCCTTGGATTGATTATAAGAGCCCAGCCTTCCATTGATGGGAAGGAAGAACTCATAAACTAAAGAACAAAAACGAAATTCTAAAGAGAATGGAGAATAAGAGAAAGAAAACACTCACAAATACTCAAACTTTCTTCAAACTTACTTCAAATTAAATGATCTATACAAAGAGATTGACTCTATTTATACTAATCCGAGAAGCCAATTTGTAATTGAAAATAATCTGAATGCACGCTGTAAAATCATGGAAATTATCAAATATGGAAGCTTGATGCATGGTTGGTGGGTTGGTGCCTGGTAGGTGGGTTGGTGTATGGTTGGTGGCTTCAAGTTAGCAACTCTACTCTGACTTCCTGCCTACTTTTCTTGCCCTAAACGATGTATTTTGGCTTGGAGGTCTTCATGACAGTTGTAGACAATTGTCATGATGAACTTTTGCAATTAGTTTCATGCCATTTGGACTTTTACAACTCCAGATATTCCAAAAACACTGCACCTACCTCAAGTTAGGTTGGCAAAACACGTTTCGAAATTCAAACCAACTTGTAGCTTCATAATCATGCCTAAAACGACATCTATCGACTAAATGGTCTTCAGTGAAGTTGGAGATATGGGTCTTATCTTTCCAATGGCCGAGTTTCAGCTCAAAATGAGGCCTATTGCCCATGATATGGTCCAATATGTGTACACTGCTCAAATTCCAGTGATAGCAAACCCACTCTGAATGGCAGGGCTATTTTGGACCTTAGAAGTCTGATTCAACTCTTGTATTCTTTATGAAACTTGTAGAGCCTTGTCTTAGCTTTCCAAAGACACCAAGATATACTCAATTGGATCACTGAGTCCCAAGTTATGGCCTAAGCAAGGTGGAAAGGTCAAAATGCATCAAAATCCAAGAATTATTCACAATTTGCATTAAAGCCCAATGAGGCCCAACAGCATTAAACTCAACTAAAATACTAATATTGGGCACAATAAACATCTAACATAGCCTAGTACAAAGCTAACATAAGTGTCTCAAATTGATTGATCAGTGAGACCGAAAATCATCGTCGGGGAATCACAGACAAGTATCACTTTGCAAATTGAACTACTATTTAAACTTTCGTTTGGAAGGAAGGGAGCTCAATTGTAAACATACATTTTGACATAAAGTAAATTGTTTGGTTCTTTTTAGATTTTAACAAACACTTGGTAAGCAAAAAACGATGTGAATGCAAATGAGAATAAGTGTTGGGGTTAGATTCGATTACTCGTCCCTAATCATGCAATGCAATGGCTATTAGCACACTATATCTTTCAATGATGAAGATCAATCCACTAAACTACTAAATCCCTAATTCCTTAGGTGAATTAGCCTAAATTCCCAAAATAAAACCCTAATTCCTTAGGTGAATTATGGAGAGAAAATGCATGAAGCTCAAGAATCTCTAGATCACCAATAAACCAAAATCTATTCCTAGCATCTTGATCTATTGGATGTTCAACTCAGTTCTAGATTTAGCATAAATTTTCCAATCTAATGCCAATTCATACAATAAATCATGGATGATCAAGCCAAGATAAGCATTAAGCAAAGAGATTGAACACTCATAAGAATATAGAAATGTATTAATACCAAAGTCAATTACAAGAGAATATCAGAGTTAGTCATCCTCTAACCCCAACAAGAGGGGATTTAGCTACACATAGTTAAAGAAAAAACAAAGGAAAATAAAGGAGACAAGAAGAACAATTTAAACTCCATGAAGATTCCTCCCCAAGATGAACAAGAGTCTTCTTTCCTCTTCTAGGGTTGTGGTATTTCGTGCCCAGCTACTCTCAATCTTTGCCTTCAATGTGTTTCTTTGCGCTCAGCCTTGGCATTCCAGAATGCAAACTTAATCTTGCGCTGAGCCAAGAAAAAGCTTGGCTCAGCCAAGCTCATCCAGCATGCAAAAATGGTTTGAATTGCTCTTGAATCCCAAATATTTCCACAATGAAACCTCAAGCAAGAAAAAAAAGTAAAAAATATTAATACTAAAAACAACTAAATTACTCAAAATTCACAAGAGATAACTAACAAGACAACTAAAGAAATACAAAGCAATAAATGGGGCAAAACAACTCTAAAAGTTCACAAGAGCAACACAACTACCCAATTAAAGCACTCAATAACTGAAGCCTTTGCTTGCCCCCAAGCAAAAGTAAACAACACTAAAAAGCAACAAGAGACACAACCACACAAAGCCACCATAATTGAGAAAATTCAACAAAATTAGCACAAAATCACCCAACACCACAACAAGATTTTATCCTTCATGAATGAATTTCCTAAGATGAAAATAAAGCTCGTGATCAAATTCAATTCGAACGCATCCACAAGGAGAACTAAGGCAACTTTGCAAGCTTAATGCACTCTTGAAAGTTAAAGGGAATGACAACCCTAAGAAGATGCATCAGGAAATGAGAAATCTCACCAATATTTTCACTCAAACATTGTGTGGATAGGTTTGTGTTTCCCTCACATTCACTAATTGGATTCATGCAGCTATGAAATTGTTCCTCATCTCTAACCAACAATGCACAATGAGCATGTGTCCATAAATCATAAGGTCTTTTCGAGGTTGAAGTAGGGTCAAGGTAGAGGTGGGTAAATTTGGATATTTAAGCTTAATAGCCCAAGAGAATAGGGGGAACCAAGGCAATTGACAGTTCACACTCTGGCCCATCATTCTCAAAATTCTTATACATTCATGCCCACTTTCTCACCTTGCTCGAGCTACTATGCTCACTTCTTATGAATCCCAAAACCCTTTTTTTTTCATTTGCGGGATCCTTTTTGAAATCTTTCTCGTTTCTCTTTTTCTATGAAATAAAAAAAAATTCTTGCTAACTCTTGAGCTTTTAGAGTTTCACCCCCCCAAACTTGTTTCAACCTGTCACGCCTACCAATGTCATTTTCCTATTTCTAGGCTAAAGTAATTCCATTGTTTTTCAGTCTTGGCTTTGGATGGCTATACACAAGAATGTAGAATCATAGGCTCAAAGGGGGTATTCAAAGGTTAAAACTTCATGGTTGGCAATTTGGTCAAGTGGCTAGAGAAAACAAAACTTGCCTTAATCATTTTTATGCAACATGCCATTCAGATCATTAGAAAGAGAATCAAGCAATTTCCAGCCCATAAAATCCAATCGTGAGTACTCAAGAAAAAGAATTAAATCAAGCGGCCCAAGACTAACGAGGTAAGGATAAAATCTAATCCAAAGTGCAACTTCAACTAATTGCCAAAACTTTCACAATCAAGAATGATTAAAAGATGCAAGTGTGCCATGCACTCGATCAAGGACCGTTCCACTTAATATTTCAATCACAATCAAAACTTTCATCAAAGGATAATCATTCATTAAGGCATCAGAGAAAAGCTATGGTGTTCTAGATGACAAAATGCTAAACCATTCAAATTCCAAGCATGGTGACCGATTTTCGAACATTTATTCAAATCAAAGTCTAAGGAAAATTAAATAAAAACACATTATCACAAAAAAGAAAATGACTAAACAAAATACTAGATCATCACATTCATCTTTTCAAATTAAAAAATCATGGCGTAAAAATAAAAAAGGTAAGGCTTAGCTCAAAGGTTCCGTGAGGAACCCTCGCCCATCTTCTTTGCTGCCCTCTTCTGCTTGCCCTTCATGTCTAATCAATCAATTTGAGACACTTATGTTAGTTTTGTACTAGGCTTTATTATATGTTTATTGTGTCCAATATTAGTATTTTAGATGAGTTTAATTTTGTTGGGCCTCATTGGGCTTTAATGCAAATTGTGAATAATTCTTGGAATTAGATGCATTTTGTCCTTTCATCGTTGGTTTGGCTATAACTTGGGACTCGATGATCCATTTGAGATGATCTTGATGTCTTTGGAAAGCTAAGACAAGGTTCTACAAGTTTCATGAAGAACTCAAGAGCTAGATCGAACTTCTAAGGGTCCAAAATAGCCCTGCAATTTAGAGTGGGTTTGCTGTCTCTGGAATTTAAGCAGTGTGCACAAATTGGACCATATCGTGGGCTATAGGCCTTCTTTTGAGCTAAAACGCTGTCATTGGAAAGATAAGACCCATATCTCCAACTTCACTAAAGACCAATTAGTCAATAGATGTCGTTTTAAGCATGATTATGAAGCTACAAGTTGGTTTGAATTTGGAAACATGTTCTGCCAACCTAACTTGAGGTAGGTGCAGTGTTTTTGGAATATCTGGAGTTATAAAAGTCCAAATGGCATGACACTAACGCCAAAAGTTCAAGGAGACAATTGTTCACAACTGTCATGAAGACCTCCAAGCCAAAATACATCGTTATATCATGAAAATCAAGCTGGAAGTTAGAGAAGAGTTGCTGACTAGAAGCCACCTACCATACACCAACCCACCTACCATGCACCACCCACCAACCATGCAACAAGCTTCAATAATTGACAATTTCCATGCTTTTACAGCTTGCATTCAGATTATTTTCAATTACAAATTGGCTTCTAGGATTAGTATAAATAGAGCTAATCTCTTTGTATTATACATCATTCAATTCGAAGTAAGTTTGAGTATTTGTGAGAGTTTTCTTTCTCCTCTTCTCGATTCTCTTTAGAACTTCATTTTTGTTCTTTTATTTCTGAGTTCTTCCTTCCCATACATGGAAGGCTAGGCTCTTATAATCAATCCAAGGGATTAACCATCTTGATGTTTAATTTGGAGATCTTGTTTCGCTTGTTTATATTGCTTAATTGTTATTCAAGTTGCTCTTCTTCCTCTTTTGATTTTTATCTAGATTGAATTGCTTAATTTCATTTAGATGTTTATGTGATAGTAGCTTTATTATCATGAATTCAAAGAGGATCACAAAGTATAAACAATATATTATAGCTTTTTGATGGATTATTTAGCTTGGTTAAATTCTAGATCTTAAGTTAATCTATATTTGGATGGTGCTTACTTTATCTAACCTTGGTTAATTAAATCCTAGATGCTTATCTAGTAGAGGATTCTTGGATCATATTGAGGCTTCTTGATGTGATCTATGACCAAGAATATGGTTAGCAATTAAGTGGATTCCTTGTGATCAATGATGGATTAAACTCAAGATCGGTAAATTTCCTTGCATTGGTTAATTTGTTAATTGCATTTCTTTAATTCAACCGGTGTATTTTCTTTTCAAATCATCAAAAACCCCTTCTTAATTATCTTGATCTAATTGAATATTCGTTTTTGGATCCTTGAGAGACGATTTGGTTCATGTTGTATACTACAAATTTGTTTGTGAACCGGTAAATTTTATTATTTTGACGGGTCTCGACAACCTCTTGTCAAATTTGGCGTCGTTGCCGGGGATCCAATGTAACTTTTTGATTATTTCAAGACACCATCTAACTCTAACAATTGTGCTTGTTTTGTTTTTGAAGTTTCTTTTTCAAGTAGAATTCGGCGGAAATTAGGTAAAAGGCATCCTATCAAGATTTTGTTTCGGTAAAGTATCTTTAATCAAATTGAATTTTTGTAGACTAATGGAAAACATTATTTTGAGAAAGGCTCACTGTTTACAGTGAGGTCACCCCTATTTTAGCAAAATTCCATCGTTTAGACTACATTTTCAATTTTGTAAGATTTTATATTATTCTGTTGGATAGCATTTTTCAATTCATTTGATTTTTATTTTATTTTATTTTATTTTGAATTTTTAGTGTTTAGTTGTTATTGCTTTCACCTTCCTATGAGCTGCATGCTGTATGACTAGGTCTGTTCCCGGTACCTTGCATGCATTTGATCATGAAATTGATAGAACATTTCGTACACTTCTCAGAATTCATAGCACTGATAGTAGCATTCATAGAGCTAATCAAATAGCTTCTGGAATTGTACTTGAACTTGGCATTGCACCTGATCTTGTTGTTGACTCTGTTAATCATGTTGAGTCTGTTTCTGTTAATACTTTAGTGTCTGATACTGAGTCTACTGATTTTGCTATGGCTAACAATAATAATAGAACTATGAAAGAACTTGCTACACCTGATGTTGCATATCAGCCTTTGTGCATCCAATATCCTGACCTTCATGTTAATTTTGAGCTTAAATCTGGATTAATACACTTGTTGCCCAAGTTTCATAGTCTTACACGCGAGGATCGACACAAGCACTTGAAGGAATTCCATGTGGTCTGCTCAACTATGAAACCTCATGGAATAGCTGAGGATCACATCAAGTTGCGGGCATTTCCATTTTCCTTTGGATCTTTATGACCCAGTCATTATATTACCTTCAACAGCCTCTAGCATCCTGGAATGACCTGAAGAAACTGTTTCTGGAAAAATTCTTCCTTGCCTCAAGAGCTGCTGCAATCAGAAAGGACATATGTGGCATAAGGCATATGACTGGGGAGACCTTGCATGAATATTAAGAGAGGTTTAAAAAGTTTTGCGCGAGTTGTCCTCATTGTAACATCCGCCCTTAGATTTCAATATTTAAATATAAATTAATAATTATTTAATTAATTATTAATTATGTGCTATTTATTCTTGTTAATTTTATTTCTCCATTGTTATGTCTTAGAACAATGGTTTTTCTTATCCAGAAATTAGAGGGCAGAAAAATTTACATAGGACATATTTTTATTTATTTAATTATAGTCATTTACTATTTTTAGTATATCAGTAAAAATAATTGGTCGGAACAGATTATTGTTAGTATATTTTCTATTTTTCTCTGATTGTAGGTTAATAATATTTTAGAGACTATTTTTGTATAAAGAGTGTCCACTAAATAATCAGTGTAGCTTATATAATTAAACAGATACATCCTTTATAGTAGGGTTTTTAACAGGACATGAATGTCATTTTTATTTTATCATATGTTAACATAAGGGTAAAATTGTCATTTAGACAATTTAGTAGGAAAAAGACAAAATAGGTGTAACTAGATGGAATCTAGTTGAAATAAAATTTGAATCTAGTTAGAAACTAACTAAAATCATTAAAATCTAACTAAAGTAGTTAATTATTAACTAAATTGGTTATAATTTAACTAAGTTAGTTCTAAACTAACCAAATTGGTTAGAAACTAACTAGATAATTAGAATCTAACTAAATAAGGAATAAAAAAATTAATATTTCTATGGCTTCTTCAAGAAGCCAAAATAAAATAACATTTCTTTACAAATAACTCTTAATAAAATATTAATATCAATGAAATAAAAAAAAGAAAATGATAGGATAATTAGAAGCTTAGGTCGGTTAAGTGAGGGGAGAAATAGAAGAAGAAGTGGACGGCCAAGGGAGGAGGAAGAGAAAGGAAAGAAAGAAAGGAGAGAAAGAAGAGAAAGAAGAGAAAGAAAAATAGAGAAAAATTAGGAAAAAATTCCAACAAATTAGGAAATTGCTACAAAGTAAATTTCCATCCAAGAATCCATCAAGAATCAAGAAGAAACAAGGATTCTCCATTGGTTTTCAAGCTCAAAGTTGTACTCAAAGAGGAGGAAGAGGTAGGAGTTCAAGTACCCATCATCCTTTTGATTCTAAACTTGGTGTTTTAGATATATTTTCATAGATTTTGAGTTTTTCATGAATATTCATCAAAGAATACACTTAGATATGCTTGAATATGGATGATAGTTGGAGACTTTAGCTTCATGAGAATTTTAAAATCTATAGGTTTGTAGTGATTGAATGATAGTTTTGTTGATATATTAAGTGATTTATGCTATGTTTTGATGAAATATGGTTGTTTGGATTGAAATTTTCTAGGAACCTTGACTATGTAAGTTTCAGCCACTTAGGGTTTAAGTGTGAAAATTGTCATATCGATAGTTAAGAGAATGGATTAGAGGTTCATTAAAATGTGTGACAAAATCCAAGCTTAGTTAGGTGATTGAAGTTGAGAAAAATCACTTGGAAACCAAGTGGAAGGTTTCGGCCTAGTGATTTAACTAGCCTAGGTTGGAAAATTTACATGTAATCATTCTATTATGGTGATTAGAAGATGACCTTGGTGGAGATTTGAAAGAAAATGAGAGAAATTAACAAAGTTTAGTGTTAAACTAGATTAAGAAACCTTAAATTAGATTTCAACTAAATTAGGGTTTTCAACTTAAGATTTGAGTTGGATTCAAAGAAATGAGTATTAGAATGACTAAGAATGATTAAGTGTTAAGAAATAATGAATGTTCAAGCAATTGCAAAACTTGATCAAACGAATAGTGAAAATGACCAAATGAATAGTAATTTGGTTAAGTTGTGGAGCATTTTTAAGCTTCTTAATGGCTAATTTAGATTAGCAAATTGACATGTCTATGATGACTAAGAGAAACCTAGATCATAGGGTTAAGGTTTTGACCAAAACCTAGCTCCTAAGGTTAAGTGTTAGTCAAGTATGTTTCTAAGAGTAAGTATGTATGAAAAAGGTCAAGAAAGTTGAGTTTATGAGAAAAATGTCCAATTACTTTAAAAACTTAGAAAATGACATTACATGCTCATATAATAATATGTAAGATGATATAAAAGACAAGGATGTGATCCTCGGTAAGGGAGGTGATCTTGGAAAATGATCTTCAGTAAGGGAGGTGATTCCCAGATAAATGTTGGATGTGATCCTCGGTAAGGGAGGTGATCCATGAAAGTCTTACATGTGTCTCGAGATGGATAATCTACAACAGAAGAATGGAATTATCAGAGGACCAGATGGAATCCACCCCAGACGTGTGGTATGGCCATTTGGTTTAGGGGACACCCTATGCCAAGGAAGAGCTCTTATTACTATTTTCATAGTAATTTTTATTATGTTGACCATGTAAGCAAAGATTATAGGGCCATGCCCACAGATGAAAGATAAGCATAAGCATGTAATTGTCCCAACAGAAAATAAGAAATGAGAGTCAGAATAGCTATTTTGCTACTAAATGTTCTGAGAAATTAAGACATAAAGCTTAAAGCTTAGATTACATCTTGCTAGTTTCTTTGATTGTATTCTGTACATTATATAATTCATGAAAATGTTTCTGCAGTTTAATGCAGCTAGAAATATTATAGTTATTGTTTTATCTGCTTAAATTCCTACTGAGAATTTAATTCTCACTCCTAAGTATAATATTTCCAAAGGATTAGGAGACCTGAGAAGATGTATCATATCACCATTATGATAGATTTTGATATGGCTCTACTTCATGATCCTGAGGATGATACCTATATATTAGATATTAGGGGTTTTCGTGCTCGTTACTTTCTTGTAGTTTTATAATTATGTAGTGTGTTAACTATGTAATCGTAATATATATGTGAGACATTATGGAGAAAGGCTTCATTAATAGGGTTAGAGATCCCTTTTTGTATTTTGATGTATTTATGTGAATAGTTTGTAAGATGAAGCCTATGTATATAAATAAGTTCTAGTAATGAACATGAACAATATTTTGGTGTGTTATATTATTAATAATGCATATATTATCAGTAAAAGCAAACGTTCATTTAAGTTTACTATTAATTCAAATTGTGAAAAATAAATTCACATTTTACGAATTTTTAAAGATGAACAAAACTACTTACACGTCGTCACTAAAGTAAATTCCATATATTATAGATCAATTAAATAAATGTATTAATGGTTTTACACTCATCAACAAATCAGTGACCAATTACTGATTCAATATTACTATGAAGGCTTGCTACCTATGATCAGAAGCATGGTTGATGCTGCTAGTGGAGGTGCCCTGGTTGACAAAACTCCTATTGCTGTTAGGGATTTAATTACTAATATGGCTGCCAACGCCTAACAATTTGGCATCAGGGTCATTACCTCAACCAGAGGAGGCAATGAGGTTCATGTTTCCCATGCTAACCAACAAAGGATGGACCACCGTATTGATGAGTTAACCTCTTTGGTGAGGCAATTAGCTATGGGACAACATCAAACACCTGTGGCTGTAAGAGTTTGTAGCATATGTTCTAGTTCCTCTCATCCCACAGATTCGTGCCCCACATTTCAAGATGATTATGAGTTTCAAGACCAATCTGTGGCTGCAGCTGATATATTTCCTGGGAAGCCACAGTTCCATCAGCAGCAACAACAGAAATAAGATCCATTCTCCAACACTTACAACCCCGGCTGGAGGGATCATCCCAATCTGAGATATGGCAATGCATCAAATTAGCAGCCACCAAACTAGTATAGACCACCATTCCAGCAGCAAGCAAGGACAAATCAGTTTCAGCCACATGCTGGACCAAGTAGACCATCATTCTAGCAGCAAGGTCCTGTAGCTATGAAATCTGAGCCTCATTGGAGGATTTGGTGAAACAGTTGGCCACCACTAACATCCAGTTTCAACAGAGAACTGAAACCACCATTCAGAACTTGGAGACTCAAATTGGTCAACTTGCCACATCTATTCATGAATTAAAGTCACAGGGTTCTGGCCAATTACCCTCTCAAACCACTCCAAACCCTAGAGGTAATCTTAGTGCTATAGCTTTGCGCATTGGTAATCAAATCAATGGACCAGTGCAGTAGATAATTCCAGATTCTGCCGTTGACCCAGAAAAACAAGATTCTGTAGCAAAATCAAGTCTTGTAGCAAATTCAGATTCTGTAGCAGATTTAGCAGCAAATTCAAATTTTGCAGTAGCTAATGATCCTACAACAGCCAAGCGAGAAAACAAGATCAAACTAGCGGTTGACAAAAAATTCAATGCGGCGAGAAAAGTGAACATCCACAGTCGACTTCCAACATTCCCCTTCCTTTTCCCGACCGAATGATATAGCCGAGGCATATGTTTGAGACTGACTTGGATAAGGAAATTATGGAGACTTTTCAAAAGGTTGAGGTGAGTATACCTCTCTTGGAGGAAATTAAACAAATCCCCACGTATGCCAAGTTTTTGAAAGAGATGTGCATCCATAAGAGGAAGCTAAAGAAGACTGAAAAAGTGAGTATGGGGAGGAATGTCTCTGCTTTGATTCAGCCCAACTTGCCTCCCAAATGCAAAGATCGAGGCACTTTTACCATCCCTTGCAGCAAAGGGCACCAACAGTTCACTCATGCCTTGCTAGACTTGGGAGCCTCCTCAATGTAATGCCAAAGTCAATTTACACTTCCTTAGATATGGGAGAGCTAAAACCCACCAGCATTGTCATTCAATTAGCAAACCATAGCACGGCTCAACCTGCAGGAGTGTTGGAGGACAATCTGGTTCGGGTAAATAATTTAATATTCCCAGCTGATTTTTATGTGTTAAATATGGAAGATGAATCTGCCTCTTCCCCACCCCTATTGATCTTAGGTAGGCCATTTTTGAAAACTGCTAAAACTAAGATTGATGTGCATGCTGGTACCCTTTCCATGGAATTTGGTGATGATATAATTCAGTTTAACATTTTTGATGCCATGAAATACCCATTAGAGGATCATTTTGTCCTTCATTTTGATGTCATTGATTTACTGGTTGATGATATGCATGCTGATATGTTGGCAGAGTTTCTTGAAATTGTAGGATACACTGACATCATTTCTTGTGATACTTGTTCTGCCTGTTTTGGACTTTCTGGTTGTAAACCCACTGCAATTTGTGTAGCTTGTGCTGAGATTTCTACATATTTGTCATGTGTTGTTGTTGATTCTGCTGCTATTGGTGATTTTGCTATCATTAGGGATTCTGTTTCTATTATTGATTGCAATTATGCTGTTACTAATGATGTTATCATTCATCTTGCTGCTAAGTGTGATTCATTTGATTCCATAGGATATGATGACGTTGTTTTGCAAGATTGTGCACAGCTTGTAGGTACAGGTGCAGCAAGTGCAACTACTGAGAATTTAGCAGATTTAGTTTCGGTTCCAAAACTAGTACTGTCAATCCAGCAACCACCCTCCATTGAACTTAAGCCCTTGCCCGAGCATCTGAAGTATGCATTCTTGGAGAAGGATGAGAAGCTCCCGGTCATAGTGGCCAAACACCTCCAACCTGAACAAGAAACCAGATTATTGGAAGCCTTGAAGCAACACAAAAAGGCAATTGGTTGGACACTTGAAGACAACTCCAGAGGAGACTAAATCCTCTCATTCTAGATGCGGTGAAGAAAGAGGTGACCAAGCTACTGCAGGTTGGCATTATCTATCCCATCTCTGATAGCAAGTGGGTGAGTCCAGTGCAAGTAGTTCCAAAGAAATCAGGGATGACTGTCGTGGCCAACCAAAAGAATGAGCTCATTCCAACCCGAGTGCAAAATAGTTGGAGAGTCTGCATTGACTATAGACACCTCAACCAAGCCACTCGGAAAGATCATTACCCCCTTCCGTTCATTGATTATATGCAGGAACGGTTGGCTGGTAAGTCCCATTACTGCTTTTTGGATGGCTACATTGGATACTTCCAGATCTACATTGCACCAGAGGATCAGGAGAAGACCATATTTACCTGTCCCTTCAGCACCTTTGCTTACAGACGGATGCCCTTCGGCCTCTGCAATGCCCCTGGTACCTTCCAGCGGTGCATGGTGAGCATAATTTCTAATTTCTTAGAGGAGTGCATGAAGGTATTTATGGATGACTTCACTGTCTATGGTTATTCTTTTGATTCATGTTTAGCTAGCCTATCTAGAGTGCTGCAAAGATGCATTGAGACTAACCTTGTGTTAAATTTTGAGAAATGTCATTTTATGGTAGAACAGGGTATAGTTTTAGGCCATGTAGTATCCAGTAAGGGCATTGAGGTAGATCCTGCCAAGATTGATGTAATTACTTGTTTATCTTACCCCACATGCGTACGGGAAGTGTGTTCTTTTCTTGGTCATGCAGGTTTCTACCGGCGCTTTATTGCCGACTTCAGTAAGATTGCCCTTCCACTTTCCCACTTACTGCAGAAAGATGTAGAGTTTAATTTTGATGACAAGTGCAAGGCAACTTTCAACCACTTGAAGCGGACCTTGACTAGTACCCCCATCATTTAGCCACCTGACTGGACATTGCCATTTGGATTGATGTGTGATGCTTCTAACTATGCAATGGGGAGAGCATCTCATGTGATATACTATGCTTTTAGAACTCTGGATGCTGCTCAGGCCAACTATACCACAATCGAAAAAGAGCTTTTAGCCATTATTTTTGCTTTGGATAAGTTTAGATCATATTTGCTTGGTTCTAAGGTTGTGTTTACTGATCATGCAGCTCTTAAGTTTCTTTTGAAGAAGCGGAGGCAAAGCCCCGACTAATAAGGTGGATGCTACTGCTCCAAGAGTTTCATATAGAGATCCGTGACAAGAGTGGAGCAAAGAACCTAGTGGCAGATCACTTGAGTCACATTAAAAGGGCTTCATATCCCTTCCCTGTATAGGACTCCTTCCCAGATGAGCAGCTTCTGCAGTTGTAAGGTAAGAACACCTCCCCTTGGTTTGCGAGATATGGTTAATTTCCTGGTTGCTTGTGTTCTTTACGCATGTTTTACTAGAGCTCAATCGATAAATTGAAAAGTGAGTCTAAGTACTATGTATGAGATGATCCTTATCTCGTGGAAGCTTTGTAGTGACCAGATTATTAGGAGGTGTGTCTTTGATCATGAGTTTCATTCCATTCTTAGCTTTTGTCAAACATATGCATAGGTGAAGCAGTGTAACCTTGACTTGAGTCAAGCTGGATCCCAAAGGAAGCTTCAACTTCAGGAACTTAAGGAGTTTCGATTAGAGGCGTATGAGAACTCCCGGATCTACAAGCAGAAGACCAAACTCCTTCATGACAAAATGTTAGTACGAAAGGAGTTCACCATTAGTAAAAAAGTCCTTCTCTACAACTCTCGCCTCAAACTTATGCCCGATTAAACACTTATGTTAGCTTTGTACTAGACTTTATTAGATGTTTATTGTGCCCAATATTAGTATTTTAGCTGAGTTTAATGTTGTTGGGCCTTATTGGGCTTTAATGCACATTGTGAATAATTCTTGAATTTTGAGGCATTTTGACATTTCCTCCTTGGTTAGACTATAACTTGGGACTCGGTGATCTAATTGAGGTCATCTTAGAGTCTTTGGAAAGCTAAGACAAGGTTCTACAATTTTCATGAAGAACTCAAGAGCTGGATCGAACTTCTAAGGGTCCAAAATAGCCCTGCAATTTAGAGTGGGTTTGCTGTCTCTGGAATTTAAGCAATGTACACATATTGGACCATATCGTGGGCTCTAGGCCTCCTTTTGAGCTGAAACTCGGCCATTGGAAAGATAAGACCCATATCTCGAACTTCACTGAAGACCATTTAGTCAATAGATGCCGTTTTAGGCATGATTATGAAGCTACAAGTAGGTTTGAATTTGGAAACACGTTCTGCCAACCTAACTTGAGGTAGGTGCAGTGTTTTTGGAATATCTAAAGTTGTAAATGTCCAAATGGCATGAAACCAATGCCAAAAGATCAAGGAGACAATTGTCCACAACTATTATGAGACCTCCAAGCCAAAATACATCGTTTAGGTCATGAAAATCAAGCTGGAAGTCGGAGAAGAGTTGCTGACTAGAAGCCACCTACCATACACCAACCCACCTACCATGCATCAAGCTTCCATATTTGACAATTTCTATGTTTTTTCAGCTTGCATTCAGTTTATTTTCAATTACAAATTGGCTTCTAGGATTAGTATAAATAGAGTCAATCTCTTTGTATTATATATCATTCAATTTGAAGTAAGTTTGAGTATTTGTTTGAAGAAAGTTTGAGTATTTGTGAGAGTTTTCTTTCTCTTCTTCTCGATTCTCTTTAGAATTTCGTTTTTGTTCTTTTATTTCTGAGTTCTTCCTTCCCATACATGGAAGGCTAGGCTCTTATAATCAATCCAAGGGATTAACCATCTTGATGTTTCATTTGGAGATCTTGTTTCGATTGTTTATATTGCTTAATTGTTATTCAAGTTTCTCTTCTTCCTCTTTTGATTTTTATCTAGATTGAATTGCTTAATTTGATTTAGATGTTTATGTGATAGTAGCTTTATTATCATGAATTCAAAGAGGATCACAAAGAATAAACAATTTATTAAAGTTTTTTTATGGATTGTTTAGCTTGGTTAAATTTTGGATCTTAAGTTAATCTATATTTGGATGGTGCTTACTTTATTTAACCTTGGTTAATTAAATCCTAGATGCTTATCTAGTAGAGGATTCTTGGATCATGTTGAGGCTTCTTTTTGTGATCTAAGGCCACGAACATGGTTAGCAATTAAGTGGATTTCTTGTGATCAATGATGGATTAAACTCAAGATCGATAAATTTCCTTGAATTGGTTAATTTGTTATTTTCATTTCTTTAATTCAACCGGTGTATTTTCTTTTCAAATCATCAAAACTCCCCTTCTTAATTATCTTGATCTAATTGAATATTTGTTTTTGGATCCTTGAGAGACGATTCGGTTCATGCTCTATACTACAAATTAGTTTGAGAATCGGTAAATTTTATTATTTTGACGAGTCTCGACAACCTCTTGTCAGTGTCTCCCTCTTTCACAATCTCATCCTCTTCAGCCTCCTTCTTTGCAGTTTCCTCTTTTGGAGAGAGGGTTGTTCTTCTAATTGCTCTGGCAACTGAGGAGGCCACACCCGCTCCTTTTCTTTCTTTCCCAAGTTGAACAACGGTTCTAGAAATGCCCTTAAATCTTCATCTTCATCTTCATAGACACTTCGTTGACCACTTCTTCCAAAAAACTGGGAGCTCGGTTAGTGGAGACTTTTTTTGGTGGCATTTTAAAAAAAAATGAATGTGAAGGTTTGTAAAAGAGAAACTAGTTAAACTAACATGAAGAGAAACACATGTGGTTGTAATGCTGAATTGATATTAAAATATTTTATCTTAGTTGTATTTTCAGTCAACTCAACATTCAAACCAAGAAATAACAAAGCGAAACAAATAATTAAAAAAACAACTAAACAATTAACAAGAGCACAAACAAACCAAGAAAAACGAAAAAGCTCAAATGCCAAGGTTCACAACTAGTAACAAAACAAGTTCTAAAGCTCATGACAAAAATAAATTAAAACAAAGTAAGTACACTACAAGACTTGAAACAGCTAAATTGCCAAAACAACACAAAGGCTCCATCCCATAATCCCCAAACTTCTGATCTTCATCTGAAGCTGGCTCCTCTTCATCATCTTCATTGTCATCATCACCAGCAGGCCCTGCCTCTCCCTGAGTGAAATCATTCTGGTCCCTAGGATGTGGTTGTCAGTCCACGAAAGAATCCACCTCATCAGCTGAGGGGAAAACAATGGGCCCACTGGGTCCAGGAGGAAGATGAGCAGCTAGCTCGCCCTACCACAGGAGTTGGCAGATCCTTTAAGGTTAGGAAACTGAGCCCACGGTATATAGGACCAGTACAAATCCTCAAGAAAATAGGTCTTGTTGCTTATCAGCTCGCCCTACCTCCAAAACTCTCCAAACTCCATGATGTCTTTCATGTCACTCAACTCAGAAAATATTGCCCTGATCCAATGCACATCCTGGAGAAAGAGACGATGCAAATAAGAGATAATTTAACTTACGAGGTCAAACCTTGAGATATTATTGATACTGGTACCAAGTCTTGGAGACAGAAAGGAATACCTTTGATTAAGGTTGATCAATCAATTTGAGACACTTATGTTAGCTTTGTATTAGGCATTATTAGATGTTTATTGTGCCCAATATTAGTACTTTAGATGAGTTTAATGTTGTTGGGCTTCATTGGGCTTTAATGCAAATATTGAATAATTTTCGGATTTTGATGCATTTTGACATTTCTTTCTTGGTTAGGTCATAACTTGGGACTCGGTGATCCAATTGAGGTGATCTTGGTGTCTTTGGAAAGCTAAGACAATTCTCTACAAGTTTCATGAAGAACTCAAGAGCTGGATCAGAATGCTAAGGGTCCAAAATATCCCTGCAATGCAGAGTGGGTTTGCTGTCACGGAACCATCTGGGCAGTATGCACATATTGGACTATATAGTGGGTTATAGGCCTCCTCTTGGGCTGAAACTTGGTCACTTGAAAGATAAGACCCATATCTCCAACTTCAATGAAGACCATTTTGTCAATAGATGTCGTTTTAGGCATGCTTCTGAAGCTACAAGTTGGTCTGAATTTGGAAACACGTTCTTCCAACCTAACTTGAGGTAGGTGAAGTGTTTTTGGAATTTCTGGAGTTCTAAAAGTCCAAATGACATGATTCAAATTGGAGATTTTCAAGGAGACAACTGGCTACAACTTGGATGAAGACATCCAAGCCAAAATGCACCGTCTAGGTGATGAATTTGAAGCTAGAAGTCGGATAAGAGTTGTTGACTAAAAGCCACCAACCATACACCAACCCACCTACCATGCACCAACCCACCTACCATGCATCAAGCTTCCATTTTTGACAATTTTCATATTCTTATAGCTTGTATTCAGATTATGTACATGTACAAATTGGCTTCTAGGATTAGTATAAATAGAGCCAATCTCTTTGTATTATCATAGATTCAAATTTTGAAGTAAGTTAGAATTCAATTTTGAAGTAAGTTTGAAGAAAGTTTAAGTATTTGTGAGAGTTTTCTTTCTCTTCTTCTTCATTTTCTTTAGAATTTCGTTTTTGTTCTTTTATTTCTGAGTTCTCCCTTCCCATCCATGGAAGGCTAGGCTCTCATAATCAATCCAAGGGATTAGCCATCTTAATGTTTAATTTGGAGATCTTGTTTTACTTGTTCATATTGCTTAATTGTTATTCAAGTTTCTCTTCTTCCTCTTTCAATTTTGATCTAGATTGAATTGCTTAATTTGATTTGGATGTTTATGTGATAATAGCTTTATTATCATGTATTCAAGAGGATCACATAGAATAAACAATTTATTAAAGCTTTTTGATGGATTGTTTAGCTTGGTTAAATTCTTGATCTTAAGTTAATCTATGTTTGGATGGTGCTTACTTTATCTAACCTTGGTTAATTAAATCCTAGATGCTTATCTAGTAGAGGATTCTTGGATCATGTTGAGGCGTCTTGATATGATCTAAGGCCAAGAACATGGTTAGCAATTAAGTGAATTCCTTGTGATCAATGATGGATTAAACTCAAGATCGGTAAAATTTCCTTGGATTGGTTAATTTGTTAATTACTTTCCTTTAATTCAATTAGTGTATTATCTTTTCAAATCATCAAAACCCCCTTTTAATTATCTTGATTTGATTAAATCTTTGTTCTTTTTGGATCCTTGAGAGACGATTCGGTTCATGCTCTATACTACAAATTATTTTGTGAACCGGTAATTTTTATTATTTGACGGGGTCTCGACAACCTCTTGTCAAAGGTACTCTGGGAAGGGTCTACTCCTGCAGAAACTACTTGGGAAAAAGAAGAAGATATTCAGAAAAAGTATCCCGAAGAATATCAAAGGTTAGTAGAATTTTGAGGACAAAATTCTAATAAGAGGGAGAGAAATGTAACATCTTAATTTGCACCCCAAGGGTGAAAGAACTAAACACAAAAAAATAAACCTTAGGGTGACTTGGGGAGGATAACTAGGCACTTAAAAAGCTCAGTCTATGGTAAACCTAGAAACTATGATAGTACATAGAGAATAAAAAGAAACTTTCTGTAAGCTAATTTATCGTTAGGCTTTCAATCAAAATAACATAGCTAAAATTTAGTAAAGCAAGGCTATCTCTAAACTTTTAATTCTACAAGTGACATGAACCAATTAAAATCAAATTAATAACTAAGGCTTAGATTACCAAATTAAGACTTCTAAGACACATTAAACTAAATAAAGAAAATGATTTACACAAGTTCACACAATGACACTTCACTAAGCATAAGAATCATACACCTAGCACATAGACACATATACACATTAGAAGCAAGACACATGGACTTATTTCATGCAAAAATCTGCACATAAAACCGTGACACATCAACACACACACACCTTGACACATACACACTCTAACACCTTGACACACACACTTGCTGCACCATGGCAGCCAAATACACACACAAATGACACAACACACACTAGGAATTAATAAAGAAACATCACACAAACTTCTGCACTTTAAAATAAATAAAACAGCACCTACACATGCACACCTACACGTTTATATACTGAAATTAAGAAAGAAATCTGTTCTTGGAAGACACATGCACACCAACACGTCTACATGCTTGAATTTAAGAAAGAAATCTGCACTTTGAAAGACACATGCAGCATTATGCACTTGAACTAAACAAAGATGCACTTTTAGAATGCAAAATGCATGCACTAAGACACGTTACTATAGGAAGAAATGTGGCTGCTGGCCACGCTACCAAGGGGCAGCCAAACATGCAGAGAATATTCTGCATGTAAGACATAATCATGGCCATGACAAGCCAAGGTAATCATGCCATATTCCCATCATCATGTTGGGAGAATTTTCATTATGTCCCAACACCTAGCCTTCTTCCACTTAACTAACCTAGGCTTATTTATACACTAGAATACCCACACTTCACGCACACACACACACAGCTCCTGCACCTAAAACAGAAAGAGAGGGACGTGAGAAGGAGAGAAGAAGTGAGGAAAAGAAAGGGTAGGACGCAAGCATGATCTCACTCACCATTTCCTTCAATCAAGCAAGAACCAATATGTTTTGTTTTCTTTTCTTTCTTGGCTTGTTCTTCTCATATTTCTAACCTTTCTTTTATTGATTTCAAGCTTGAAAGGTTGCTGTTACAATTTCAAAAATTTTATTTCAAACACCAATATTTAAACAAGACTAGTCTAGTAAGAATTTCTAGTATGATTCTAGCCAATCTGTTTTTGCTTAACCATTTGCTTACTTGATCTTCTATGGTTTTAAACGGTCACGACTTGGTAAGGTATTAAGGAGTAAGAATAGCTTCATAACCTATTTTATTACTAGTATTAGAATTTATCAATGATACTTGACTTACTTTGCTTAATTACCATGAAGTTCCTATGCTTAACTAGGTGCTTATGACATTTAAATTAGCTTAAGCATTCTGTTTTAAATGATTATGTTTATATATCTATTTTATGGTTATGTATGGCCATGGTTTTGAGAAGGAAGAATCATTTCAAGAAGGTTTATGTTTTGTAACCTTGAGTTGATTTCAAATGAACTAAGACTCACCACTAAAGACTATGTTAGATGACATGTTGGTGGAGTGGCCTTTGGCCTATGTATCATCTTGAGAGATGATGGGAATTCCCTATGTTTATGAGGCAGCCCTAATGAAGGGAAGAATGGAAAGAATTGGTTTGAAAACCTATGTTTGAAAGTGGTTGAGTATGAGTGATTCTTGAAAACCTTCTCTAAGTTATGATTAATACTTTGTGTTTTATAAATTGAAGTTTATATCACTCTCTATCTTTGTTATAGTATGCTTTGAAAGAAAGAGTTTGTGAAATCTATTACTTGATTTATGAAGTATAAGTTTTATTTTAATGCTCGTTTCCTACTAAGATTGTATAATCTTACCCTAATTTTACTGTTTTTCAGAATCAAAGAGAAATGGGGATTACCACCATACTAATTGAAATTGAGTGGGAATGGTTATATTCTGTGGAGGACGGTGGTCATGTAAAAGTGATCAAGGATATCTGATTCCATTTAGTTGACACTTGATCATCATAATGTAAATAGTAGTGATTAGGGCTTATGTCAAGAAGTCTTGGAAATTTTGTTTAGGCAATTTACTTTAGGTAATTTGCTTAATGTTGTAAATATATCAAGACATGTTTCTCTATGCCCATGAACGAAATCAAGGCTTTTAAGCCATGTGAAATGAAGATGAAATTACCCTTGTCATGTGTTAACTTATGCTTGTTATTTCTAACTTATATTACTAATAGGATAATTTAGTATATGTTGTATGAATTGAACGTTCAAGTGAACTTGGCATGAAATCTATTAATAAACCTTATTTGGATTCTTAACTTGCCTTGACATTTAGACAAAGATCTTAACTAGGATAAATCGTTCAAGTAAATTCGAGAAACCCGATAAGATAGGATATTGGATCTAGAAGAGTATAAATAAAATAAATTGATGACAAATTTCAGTATGGCAGAAATTTAGTCGAGTGTCCGAGATAAGTAACAACTGTTCCTTTTAGCCAATTCTAAGGTAAGGTCTCTTAGATTAAGAAAATTCTCAAGATTGGAATTGTCTAGGTCAAGGATTTATTTCCATAATTGATAACTCCTCTCTTAGAATCTAGTAATGCTTAATGAACGTTTAGTGATTTTTAATTAGACTACATAAGGTAATATACTTATACTGGTTGGGATTAGATATACAGTTAGTGGTTACTTGCAAGTCATATCTAGATCCTCCTTGCCGATATAATTAATTGTATAGTTTTTTCTATTTACTACGAGGGTGGTTACACAAATGGCATTCTTCGATAAGCAAAGATGCTATACAGACATGTAAAAGAGGTCTTTTCTTGATCTTTTGGGTCCACCGCAATTTGATTATAGCATGAATACCCATCTAAGAAACAATAGAATTCATGATCGGCTAGCCTCTCCAACATTTGATCCATGAACGGAAGTGGAAAATGATCCTTTCAAGTTGCTTGGTTTAACCTTCGATAATCTATACACATTCCCTATCCCGTAACAGTACGGGTGGGAATCAACTCATTTTTTTGAACCACAATCATCCCTCCTTTCTTGGGAACAACTTGCACCAGACTCACTCATGTGTTATCCGAAATTGGGTATATCATTCCAACTTCTAATAACTTAACCACCTCCTTCCGGACAACTTCTTTCATGGTTGGGTTGAGCCTTCGCTGTGGTTCGATCTCCGGCTTGTAATTCTCTTCCAACAAAATCTTATGCATGCAAAAAGCCAGGCTAATACCCTTCAAATTAGCAATGGTCCACCAAATGGCTTCTTTGTGATCTCTCAACATCCTCAAAAGTTTTTCTTCTTCAAGCTCGGATAGGCTTTTGTTGATGATCACTGGATTGGAACTATTTTCACCCAAAAATGCATATTTTAAGTTGGGAGGCAACTGTTTCAACTCCAACTTAGGCTTTTCTTTGACTTCATGCATTTCCAGCTCTTCTTTTCTCTTTTATGCATTTATGTCAATAGGGAGGGCCTCTAATTGTTGTAAACACTCTTCTAACTCAAAGTCATTTATATCCTCTTTGTCATTTGTGCTTGAATCATTGAGGACCTTTTCCATGGGATCCTTGGATATGACTTTGTGAATGGCATTAGAAACAAGTCCCTCCAATACATCCACTCTCAAACACTCTTCTTTGTCATCTGGATGTCTCATGGGTTCAAAAACAATGAATGTGACTTTCTCATCTTGAACCCTAAGCATGAACTCTCCTTGTTGTACATTAATGAGGGCTCTTCCCGCAGCAAGGAATGGTCTACCCAAAATGAGAGGAACGTTGGCATCCGCCTCCATGTCCAATACAATGAAATCTGCGGGAAAGATGAATTTGTCTACTTTGACCAAGACATCTTCAACTATCCTATAAGGATAAGTGATTGAGTGGTCTGCCAATTGAAGAGACACTGTAGTGGGTTTTACCTCCCCAATGCCCAACTTCTTCAAAATAGACAAAGACATTAAGTTAATGCTTGCCCCTAAGTCACATAGGGCCTTTCCAATTGACATGCTCCCTATGGTGCAAGGAATGCTAAAACTGCCCGAATCCTTGAATTTTGGAGGTAGTTTCCTTTGCAAGATGGCACTGCATTCTTCAGTTAAAGCAACTATCTCATCTTCTTTCAACTTCCTTTTCTTTGACAACAAATCCTTCATGTTCATGATTTGGCGTAAGATGGCATTTGTTCTAGTGCTTCAGTAAATGGGATGTTGATTTGAAGTTTCTTGAAGATGTCTAGAAATCTTGCAAACTATTGGTCTTCGTCTTTCTTCAGATTCCCATGAGGATAAGGAACTCGAATGTAAGATGGAATCTCTTGACCTTTTTCCGAATCCACCAATAATTGCTTGTAAGTATTCCTCAATGGAGAGTTTTCATCAACCAACTTCCATTTACCTTTAGATAATTTGTCTCTCATGCCTTCATCTATTGGATCGTCTTTTCCCACTTGAGTCTCCCCATTCTCTTGTTGCACAATCCCATCTTCAATCTTCTTCCCTACTTCCTCCTTCGAATGCTCAACAACCACTTTCGGGCTTGTCTTCACTTGTGGTGCTACCACTTTCCCACTCCGAGTAGTGATTGCTTTACATTCTTAGGATTTTTCTCGGTGTCTCTCGGAAATGTTCCTTGGGCTCTCTCATTCATTTGCTTTGCCAATTGGCCTACTTGATGTTCTAAGTTCTTGATTGAAGCCTTTTGGTTCTTCATTACCGCTTCTTTCCCTTTCATGAATTGAACTAGCATATTCTCCATGCGGCTTGTCTTGTCTTGGGATGGCTTGCTTTGAGAGTTGGAATGAAAATTAGAACTTTTCCCTTGTTGCCCTTGTTGACCTAGTTGTCCTTGTCTCCAACCAAAATTAGGATGATTACGCCATCCTGGATTATATGTGTTGGAGAAGGGATTATTTCTAGGCCCTTGATTACCCATGAAATGCACTTCCTCTTGCCCCATGCTTCCTACACTTGGTACTTCACAATTACCGTTTGCATGGCCACCGCCACAAAAATCACAAACTAATGGTTGTGCTTGGACAATTTGTGCTTGGGCATTATGAGCTTCGACATAACCCAATTGTTTGGTAATTGCAGCCATTTGTGCTATAAGGGCATTATAATCATTAGAGGCCATAGTCTCAATCAAGTCCCTTGATTCTTCGGGAGTTTTGAGGCTTAGTGATCCACCCGCAGCCGCTTCTATCATGCTTCTTGTGTTACGATTGAGACCATTACAAAAAGGAGATATTTGACGCCACAATACGAATTCATGATTGGGACAAGAGTTTAGCATTGGCTTGAATCTCTCCCACGCTTCATATAAAGACTCTCCATCCTTTTGAGTAAAGGAATTGATCTCTGACCGAATCTTGATCATTCTAGATGGAGGAAAGGAACAAGCTAAGAACTTGCTCACCAAGTCATCCCAAGCCACTATGCTCCCACGAGGTTGGGATTGAAGCCATGCTTTAGCTCTATCCCTCTTGGAAAAAGGGAAGAGCCTCAACCGAATAGCATCCTCCAAAGCTCCATTAATTTTTAAATTGTCACATAATTCGAGGAATGAGCCGATATGAGCATGAGGGTCTTCGCTCTCTAATCCCTCAAATTAGTCCTGCTGTATGAGATGAAGAAGTGACGCCTTTATCTCAAAGTTATTTGCAACCACTGCAGGTCGAACAATACTCGTGGCACATCCTTTGGCAGTTGGGGTAGTGTAGTTGATCAATCAATTTGAGACACTTATGTTAACTTTGTACTAGGCTTTATTAGATGTTTATTGTGCCCAATATTTGCATTTTAGCTGAGTTTAATGTTGTTGGCCCTCATTGGGCTTTAATGCAAATTGTGAATAATTCATGGATTTTGATGCATTTTGACCTTTCTTCATTGATTAGGCCATAACTTGAGCTTCAGTGATCCATTTGAGGTGATCTTGGTTTCTGTGGAAAGCTAAGACAAATATTTACAATTTTCATGAGAACACAAGAGCTGGATCGGAATTCTAATGGTCCAAAAATAGGTCTGAAAGTCAGAGTGGGCTTGCTGTTGCTGGAATCTAAGCAATGTGTACATATTGGACCATATCTCGGGTTATAGACATCTTTTTGAGCTGAAACCAGTGCCATTGGAAAGATAACACACAAAGCTCCAACTTTTCTGAAGACCATTTAGTCAATAGATGCCATTTTCAGCATGATTATGGAGCTGCAAGTTGGTTGAATTTGAAAACACGTTTTCCCAATGTGACTTGAGGTAGGTACAGTATTATTTGAATATCTGGAGTTCTAAAAGTCCTTTTGAGCTGAAATCGGTGCCATTGGAAAGCTAAGACAATTGTCTACAACTGTCATGAAGACCACCAAGCCAAAATACATCGTTTAGGGCATGAAAGTCGAGCTGGAAGTCGGAGAATAGTTGCTGACTAGAAGCCACCAACCATGCACCAACTCACCAACCAAGCACCAACCCACCAACCATGCATCAAGCTACCATATTTGACAATTTCCATTTTTTATAGCTTGCATTCATATTAATTTCAATTACAAATTGGCTTCTAGGATTAGTATAAATAGAGCCAATCTCTTTGTATTTATCATCATTCAATTTAAGTTTGATCAATTCAAATTTGTAGTAAGTTAGATAATTCAATTTGTAGTAAGTTTGAGTATTTGTTAGTTTTCTTTCTCTTCTTCTCCCTTCTCTTTAGAATTTTGTTTTTGTTCTTTATTTTATGAGTTCTTCCTTCCCATCTATGGAAGGCTAGGCTCTTATAATCAATCCAAGGGATTAATCGTCTTGATGTTTAATTTGGAGATCTTGTTTTGATTGTTCATATTGCTTAATTGTTATTCAAGTTTCTCTTCTTCCTCTTTTGATTTCTATCTAGATTGAATTGCTTAATTTGGTTTAGATGTTAATGTGATAATAGCTTTATTGTCATGTATTCAAAGAGGATCACAAAGAATAAACAATTTATTAAAGCTTTTTGATGGATTGTTTAGCTTGGTTAAATTCTGTATCTTAAATTAATCTATGTTTGGATGGTGCTTACTTTATCTAACCTTGGTTAATTAAATTCTAGATGCTTATCTAGTAGAGGATTCTTGGATTATGTTAAGGCTTCTTGATGTGATCTAAGGCCAAGAACATGGTAGCAATTAAGTAGATTCCTTGTGATCAATGACGGATTAAACTCAAGATCAGTAAATTTCCTTGGATTGGTTAATTTGTTAATTACTTTTCTTTAATTCAACTAGTGTATTTTCTTTTCAAATCATCAAAACTCCCCTTTCTAATTATCTTAATCTAATTGAATCTTTATTTTTGGATCCTTGAGAGACGATTCGGTTCATCCATTATACTACAAATTAGTTTGTGAACCAGTAATTTTTATTATTTGGCGGGTCTCGACAACCTCTTGTCAAATTTGGCGCCGTTGCTGGGGCTCCATGATAACTATTTGATTATTTCAAGACCCCATTGACAAGAGGTTGTCGAGACCCCGTCAAATAATAATAATTACAAGTTCGCAAACTAATTTGTAGTATAGAGCATGAACCGAATCGTCTCTCAAAGATCCAGAAAAACAAAGATTTAATCAGATCAAGATAATTAGAAAGGGGGGTTTGTTGTTGATTAATAAGATTGAAAAGAAGTATAAGACTTAATGTTGTAAACAAATATAAAGAAACAACCAATCCAAGGAAATTTACCGATCTTGAGTTTAACTCATCATTGATCACAAGGAATTCACTTAATTGCTAACCATGTTCTTGGCCTTAGATCACATCAAGAAGCCTCAACATAATCCAAGAATCCTCTACTAGATAAGCATCTAGAATTTAATTAACCAAGGTTAGATAAAGTAAGCACCATCCATACATAGATTAATTTAAGATCCAGAATTTAACCAAGCTAAACAATCCATCGAAAAGCTTTAATAAATTGTTTATTCTTTGTGATCCTCTTTGAATACATGACAATAAAGCTATTATCACATTAACATCTAAATCAAATTAAGCAATTCAATCTAGATAGAAATCAAAAGAGGAAGAAGAGAAACTTGAATAACAATTAAGCAATATGAACAAGCAAAACAAGATCTCCAAATTAAACATCAAGATGGCTAATCCCTTGGATTGATTATGAGAGCCTAACCTTCCATGGATGGGAAGGAAGAACTCAGAAATAAAAGAATAAAAACGAAATTCTAAAGAAAATGAAGAAGAGAAAGAAAACTCTCACAAATACTCAAACTTTCTACAAACTTACTTCAAATTGAATTCATGAAAATACAAAGAGATTGGCTCTATTTATACTAATCCTAGAAGCTAATTTGTACATGTACATAATCTGAATACAAGCTATAAAATCAAGGAAATTGTCAAATATGGAAGCTTGATGCATGGTAGGTGGGTTGGTGTATGGTTGGTGGCTTTTAGTCAACAACTCTTATCCGACTTCTGGCTTCATTTTCATCACCTAGACGGTGTATTTTGGCTTGGATGTCTTCATCAAAGTTGTAGCCAGTTGCCTCCTTGAAAATCTCCAACTTGAATCATGTCATTTTGACTTTTAGAACTCCAGATATACTAAAAACACTGCACCTACCTCAAGTTAGGTTGGAAGAACGTGTTTCCAAATTCAGACCAACTTGTAGCTTCAGAAACATGCCTAAAAAGACATCTATTGACAAAATGGTCTTCAGTGAAGTTGGAGATATGGGTCTTATCTTTCAAATGACCAAGTTTTAGCCCAAGAGAAGGCCTATAACCCACTATATAGTCCAATATGTGCATACTGCCCAGATGGTTCTGTGATAGCAAACTCACTCTGTATTGCAAGGCTATTTTGGGCCCTTAGAAGTCCGATTCAGCTCTTGAGTTCTTCATGAAACTTGTAGAGCATTGTCTTAGCTTTCGAAAGACACCAAGATCACCTCAATTGGATCACTGAGTCCCAAGGTATGGCCTAACCAAGGAAGAAAGGTCAAAATGCATCAAAATCCGAAAATTATCCAATATTTACATTAAAACCCAATGAAGCCCAACAACATTAAACTCATCTAAAATACTAATATTGGGCACAATAAACATCTAATAATGCCTAATACAAAGCTAACATAAGTGTCTCAAATTGATTGATCAAATTCCCCCACACTTAAGCTTTTGCACTCCTGGGCAAAACACATAAGAACAAAACTAAAGAAAAACAAGAAACATCATATTATTAAACTAAAAACATAAAAAACTGATTATACCTAATCTAATCCATTTTCGTAGGAAAACACGATGGCACTTAGCATGTGCCACAAGCCTTTAAACCCCTAGGTGTCCCTAGTGGACGAGTTATAGTCTCGTGAGGGTTTACCAGGATGATACCCACAAACATGTAATACTTTTAATCAATTCAACTAAATTTTAAATACAAGCATTGTATCAAATTTAATCCATAATTAATAAGTCAAGTATGCTTAACAAAGAATAGTTGAATCAAACCAATTGAGAATAAAGTATAGCATAATCATGCTTTAATCAGAAATAGGCATGCTCAAATTGAGTAGAATTCCTCACAATTGATAGTCAAATCACACAAGGTGTTTAGGTTAACTGTTTGCACTCAACTCGGTCAAATTATGAAGGTATTTTACCATAGGCTTGCATATACATCAATTTTCCACTACTTAGATCAAATATATTGCAAAAATCAAGAGGTCTTTCGAAAAGGTTGTAATGGAACTTATAAGGTGAAGGAAGGGAACAATATGGATAATAACAGGTTAAAACCAAAGAGAATAAAAGAGCATTGAGGAGTAACTCAAGTAGAAAGAATAAATTTTTTACCCAAAACCATAAAATGCTCATTCTCTTCACACATTCCTTCCTTTTTCTATTCTTTTTTTTTTCTTTTTGTTTTGTTTTTTTTTTCTTTTTTTTTTCTTTTTGTTTTTTGTTTTTTTTTTGTTTTTGTTTTTTTACAAAGCATTTCGTATCAGCACACCAATTCCCCCACACTTAAATCATTGCAAGCAAAAGAACTCATCCAATAAGAAAATCAATGCTCTCCCATTCCCTAAGGTAAGGTAAAACATGGTTTTTCACTCAAAGCTTGTAATGAGCTAAGAACAAAGAATAGGCAAATAGGCTCAGAGGGAGTTAATATTTGGATAAATGCAAGGTAGGTTTATTTGGCCAAAGCAGCTAAGTCAAGAAAAAATGCCTCTGTCATTTTCATGCAACATACAGACCAATGTAATCTCAAATCGATTCAATGCAAGTTCTAGAAAATAAATTCATAATTAACATCACTCATGAAAGAAAATAACCAAGTGTAAGTATCAAACTTGGAAAAGCCCAAAACTCACATAGGTATGGAACATTCACTCAATTCAACCATGCCTTCTTCCTAATATCCACAATCATATACACATGTATATCATGAAAATGATTCAACTATAAACTGTTTTGCATACTTTTATCATCAATTAAGCTCAGATTCAGCACATGTTTGTATCAAAATCAATTGAAAAGATCAAAATGATTTTTTTTTAATTTTTTAATTTTTTTTTAATATGCAAGAACAAAATAATTTAAGACATACTATGAAATGCAAGTTAAGATGCGTCTCAAGAGCAAAACTACTCCTTACTCTGCCATTATACATCTAATAAGTTAGTAACAATAAAGATTAGCTTGTTAGGTCTTTTTTTTTTTGTTTTTTGTTTTTTTGTTTTTTTTTTATTTTTTTACTAAACTATGTACATGGTAATGTCAACTATCCCTCCCCCCAACTAATTAAAGACATTGTCCCCAATGTCAAAATAAAGATAGGTAGAGTGTAGAAGATCTTACCAGAAAACTGCAAATCGAGCCTGAAATAAGAAAAATTACAAAAAACTAAAACCGTAAGAGAAAACAAAAATTCACAAAGACAAATTCAAATCAAGTTTTGGCTTTTTGCTGCTGCTGCCTTGTTCCCAATTCCGTGGAGCCATTACTGGATCACGTTGTGGTACAAATTCATTTAGTTGATCGAGCAATTGTTCAGGAGTTGCAGCAGTAACAAGACTTTGATGTGTCACTTGTGAGATGAACCCTTTTTTCTACAGCATGATCAAGAAAACAAAACAAACTGTCATAAAAACCATTAACATTTAATATACCTATAGGTTTTTGGTGAAAGTTATAACATGACCAAGATATAATTTGAAAGAGCTCTTCCAAAGTTCCAAAACCACCAGGTAGGGCAATAAAGGCATCAGCATTTGCTATCATAATGTTCATGCGTTGGTGCATGCAAAATACCATTACTTCATCCCCTAATGTTTTTCCAATGGGCTTCTTTGGTAGATAAAGGACTGGGAATGACACCAAGGACTTTGCCACCTCCTAAATGTGCAACAGTCGCTACACAACCCATTAACCCAAGACTACCTCCTCCATAAATTAATGGATTTCTCTCTCAGCTAGCACTCGACCAAGATGGTGTGCAATATTTACAAACTCTTTATCTTTCCCAGGATTAGATCCACAAAAGACACAAACACTCTTGATCCGACGAACTGAAGTGACTTCCATTTTTTTCTCTTTGTTTTTTTTGTGCTCTCACCTTATCAATGATCTGAAGAGAGCAAAGTGCATTATTTAAAGGCATCAAAACTCAAAGGTAATAATTACACTTATAAAGGAGGGGTAGGTCTGCGTGTCAGATAAGTTTGAAAAATAAGCACAGAAATGATAATAGCTATATGACAAAGATAAAAGGCTAATCTATATGTGTCAGAAGAAGTTTGAAAATATGCAACACATATTTCAAAAAATACGGCTAATTTTTTTCTTTTTTTTTGAATTCTTTTTTTTGAATTTTTTAATAAACAAGAAGAAAGAAGGAAAAAAATACTTACTTTGGAGGTGTGATTGTGGCTCACATTTTCCTCTGGTTTACGTCCGATGCGGCTTGAATGCTCTCTATAGGCCGATGGTCGGCTTCCCATCCAATTTTCTTAAAAATTGGCAAAGCAGGTCTTTTTGAGTCAGATTCCCGAGACTATAACGCTCATGTTCATCTTGGAATATTGGCCATAAATCGAGAAGTGCCCTTTGCACATCTCCACTAGGATGCGTCTCAAGAGTCAATAAAATGTTATCTAAAGACTCCTTACTCATGCCATCTTTAATGAAGTTAATTTTATCATCTCGGTTTATAGACGTCATTCCAATTGATTTGCATTTTGTGTTACAGGTCCATCTTGCACATTTATAGCAGACCCGTAACCTTTTTGCTCTTCTCTTCTTTGCATATGAACTTTTGCCTAGCCCTGGCATATATGAAACAAGAGCATCAGAAAATTCACCTCTGAGTCGGACCTTTGCTTCGATCAACCAGCGTATATCCGCAGGGATGCCTTTGTGCATAAGCATCCTTAATCTCTCAAACCTTGCACAATAAATGTTAGTTAAAGCATTTTGAGGGAGAGAAGGGAATCGCTTGCGGAGATTAAAAAGCTGATTATCCATTTCGAAAGAAAGAAGAAAGAGAGAAAAAAAATTGAGTAAAATTATGTACAGATTTAAGTGTTTGTGGGTAACTGAAGGGACCGAAAAAGATTTTCACGGAGTACCGTTATCCGCCATTTAACCGGTGAAAAATCATCTGTTAAAGAAAAACAAACAAAATAAAGACAGAAAAATCAAACTCTGATAGATTTTCTCACTTGGCACCGTTTTTCTGTCTTGATTCCTGTGAATGCAAATAAGTCAAAGTTTGAAAAAATGAAAAAGTTAGAAAACTTGGGTTGCCTCCCAAGAAGCGCTACTTTTAATGTCTTCAGCCAGCGTGATTGAAGATTTTGCACGATCCATGGGTCCTCCCCAACAATGATTCAATTTCTGGCCATTGACCTTAAACGTGACTTTTTTTTTTCAACAAAGATTTATATAGAAAACAGAAAATAAAAACAGCAAACAGAACAAAAAAAATAAAAATAGAAACAGAAAAAAAAAAGTAATAAAAGAAAAACATCGTGATCTGACAAAGCAGAAATAGAAACATAAACATACAACACAAACAGCAAAAACAACAACAACATAAAAGAGTAAATTGTAACAGTCAAATAAAAACATAAACAAAATTAAAAACAATAGCAAAACAGTAAAAACAAAAAGAAAACAACTAGAAAAATGAAATAAAAGTGTGGAAAGAAAACTCCCTATGGATAGTAGAAGAATTAACGTTCCAGCAGCCACACCATAGCCAGTGTAATGGATCACCACATCCAAAATCAAAGTGTTTAGTATTTTCCAGGGTTGCTTTACTGGTTTAGCTCCGTCTTCAAGTAAAATCCTATGCATGCAAATGGAATGGCTAATGCTTGGAATGTCTGTAAGTGTGCATGCTCTCAGATTCTCCCTCAAATTGGGTAGCAACCTCTCCTCCTCATCAGTAAGGAGGTGTTTAGCCACAATGGACTCAAATTTTGGTGGCTTCACTACTTCTGCAGATTGAGTTGCTGCATAATCTGCTGAAAAAGATTCATCATGTCTCAAAAAGGCAGCAATCTCAGCACATGCATTACACAACATATCACCATCACAACCAGTACAACAAACAGAATAATCAAAATCAGTAAAACTAGCAAATTCATCACACAAATCATCAATTGGTTTTTTCTCATCAATGATCTCATGTTTTGCAGAATCAGATTTCTGCATCTGTTGCTTGCTCAACTGACTCAATGAAGATGTAAGTTGACCAACTTGGGTCTTCACGTTTTGTACTATAGCTTTTGTTCTCTGCTGGAATTGGATGTTGTTCTGAGCCACTTGTTTCACCAAATCCTCTAATGTAGGCTCAGATTCCATGCTTATTGGGGCTTGCTGCTGTTGCAGCATAGGTTGCTGATATAGACTGATTGGTTCAACATAAGGTTCAAACCAAGGATGATCTCCCCAATCATGGTTATATGTGGTAGAATAAGGATCATATCCAAGCTGTGGGTATTGTGGTTCACCAAGAAATACACCTGTTGCATCAACAGAATGGTTATGAAATACAAAACCATCATATTGTAGTATGGTGCAAGCATATGTGGGATGATAAGAACTACAGCATATACTACAAAATCTTGCAGGTTCTTGCACAGGTAAGTGATGTTGTTCCACTGCTAACTGCCCCACCAGATAAGCCAGCTCATCAAGTTTATGCTCCATCAGATTAGTGATCAAACACAAAATCACAAAAACAAGTCTAAATATACACACAAAATAATTACAGAAAACATATCTACAGATTTTTAAAAATTATGGACTACCACAGAGTGAAATCTACACAAAAATTCTATCTAACAGAATAATAAAAAATCTTAAAAATTTAAAAAAGTGGTCTAAACGAAGGAATTTGGCAAAAATAAGGGTGACCTCACTATTAATAGTGAGCCTTTCTCAAAATAACGACTTTCATTAGCCTACCAAAATTCATATCAATCAAAGATACGTTACCGAACCAAAATCTTGACAGGATGCCCTTTACACAATTTCAGCCGAATTCCACTAGAAAATGCTTCAAAAACAAAACAAACACAATTGTTAGAGTTAGATGAAATGATCAAATAGTTGCCTTTGGATCCCCGGCAACGGCGCCAAATTTGACAAGAGGTTGTCGAGACCCCGTCAAATAATAATAATTACCGGTTCGCAAACTAATTTGTAGTATAGAGCATGAACCGAATCGTCTCTCAAGGATCCAGAAAAACAAAGATTTAATCAGATCAAGATAATTAGAAAGGGGGGTTTGTTGTTGATTAATAAGATTGAAAAGAAGTATAAGACTTAATGTTGTAAACAAATATAAAGAAACAACCAATCCAAGGAAATTTACCGATCTTGAGTTTAACTCATCATTGATCACAAGGAATTCACTTAATTGCTAACCATGTTCTTGGCCTTAGATCACATCAAGAAGCCTCAACATAATCCAAGAATCCTCTACTAGATAAGCATCTAGAATTTAATTAACCAAGGTTAGATAAAGTAAGCACCATCCATACATAGATTAATTTAAGATCCAGAATTTAACCAAGCTAAACAATCCATCAAAAAGCTTTAATAAATTGTTTATTCTTTGTGATCCTCTTTGAATACATGACAATAAAGCTATTATCACATAAACATCCAAATCAAATTTAGCAATTCAATCTAGATAGAAATCAAAAGAGGAAGAAGAGAAACTTGAATAACAATTAAGCAATATGAACAAGCAAAACAAGATCTCCAAATTAAACATCAAGATGGCTAATCCCTTGGATTGATTATGAGAGCCTAACCTTCCATGGATGGGAAGGAAGAACTCAGAAATAAAAGAATAAAAACGAAATTCTAAAGAAAATGAAGAAGAGAAAGAAAACTCTCACAAATACTCAAACTTTCTACAAACTTACTTCAAATTGAATTCATGAAAATACAAAGAGATTGGCTCTATTTATACTAATCCTAGAAGCTAATTTGTACATGTACATAATCTGAATACAAGCTATAAAAACAAGGAAATTGTCAAATATGGAAGCTTGATGCATGGTAGGTGGGTTGGTGCATGGTAGGTCGGTTGGTGTATGGTTGGTGGCTTTTAGTCAACAACTCTTATCCGACTTCTGGCTTCATTTTCATCACCTAGACGGTGTATTTTGGCTTGGATGTCTCATCAAAGTTGTAGCCAGTTGTCTCCTTGAAAATCTCCAATTTGAATCATGTCATTTTGACTTTTAGAACTCCAGATATACCAAAAACACTGCACCTACCTCAAGTTAGGTTGGAAGAACGTGTTTCCAAATTCAGACCAACTTGTAGCTTCAGAAACATGCCTAAAACGACATCTATTGACAAAATGGTCTTCAGTGAAGTTGGAGATATGGGTCTTATCTTTCAAATGACCAAGTTTCAGCCCAAGAGGAGGCCTATAACCCACTATATAGTCCAATATGTGCATACTGCCCAGATGGTTCTGTGACAGCAAACTCACTCTGTATTGCAAGGCTATTTTGGGCCCTTAGAAGTCCGATTCAGCTCTTGAGTTCTTCATGAAACTTGTAGAGCATTGTCTTAGCTTTCCAAAGACACCAAGATCACCTCAATTGGATCACCGAGTCCCAAGGTATGGCCTAACCAAGGAAGAAAGGTCAAAATGCATCAAAATCCGAAAATTATCCAATATTTACATTAAAACCCAATGAAGCCCAACAACATTAAACTCATCTAAAATACTAATATTGGGCACAATAAACATCTAATAATGCCTAATACAAAGCTAACATAAGTGTCTCAAATTGATTGATCACCCATCTATCTCTAACAATTGTGTTTGCTTTGTTTTTGAAGTTTTTTCAAGTGGAATTCGGCTGAAATTGAATAAAGGGCATCCTGTCAAGATTTTGGTTCGGTAACTTATCTTTGATCGATTTAAATTTTGGTAGGCTACTAGAAAACGTTATTTTGAGAAAGGCTCACTATTAATAGTGAGGTCACCCCTATTTTAGCTAAATTTCATCATTTAGACCACTTTTTCGATTTTTTAATATTTTTTATTATTCTGTTAGATATCATTTTTGTGTAGATTTCACCCTGTGGTAGTTTTGTATTTTGTAAAAATCTCTAGATATGTTTTCTGTAATTGTTTTGTCTATTTTTTACATTTGTGTGTGTTTTTGTGTTTGGTTACTAATCTGATGAAGCATAGACTTGATGAGTTGGCTTATCTGGTGAGGCAGCTGGCAGTGGAACAACATCAATTACATGTGCAAGAACCTGCAACATTTTGTAGTAGTTCTTTTCATCCCACATATGCATGCCCCACACTGCAAGATGATGATTTTGTGTTTTATGACCATTTTGTTGATGCAACAGATGTATTTCTTGGTGAACCACAATACCAACAGCCTAGATATGATCCTTATTCTGCTACCTATAACCTTGGCTGGGGAGATTATCTCGACTTGAGATATGAAAATGCAGCACAACAACAGCCAAACCATTATATACAGCCATTCCAGCAACCAATGAGTTCACAACAGTTCCAACCTTATGTTGAACCAAGCAGTCTATACCAGGAGCCTATGCCCCAGCAAGCTCTAGTAGGCATGGAATCTGAGCCTACATTGGAGGACTTAGTGAAGCAATTGGAAACTAATAATTTGCAGTTTCAACATAGAACTGAGACCACCATTCAGAATTTGAATATCCAAATTGGACAGCTAACATCTTCATTGAGTCAGTTGAGCAAGTAACAGATACATAAATATGATTCTACAAAACATGAGACCATTGATGTGCAAAAACCAATTGATGATTTGTGTGCTGAATTTGCTAGCTTTACTGATTTTGATGATTCTGTTTGTTGTACTGGTTGTGATGGTGATATGATGTGTAATGCATGTGCTGAGATTGCTGCCTTTTTGAGACATGATGAATCTTTTTCAGCAGATTATGCAGCAATTCAATCTGCAGAAGTAGTGAAGCCACCAAAATTGGAGTTCATTATGGTTAAGAACCTTCTTACTGATGAGGAGGAGATGTTGCTGCAGATTTTAAAGGATAATCAAAGAGCCATCATACTTGCAGACATTCCTAGCATCAACCCTTCCATATGCATGCGTAGGATTTTACTTGAGGATGGAGCTAACCCAGTAAAGCGACCCCGAAGGAGATTGAACCATCTAATTCTGGATGTGGTGATCCATTACACTTTGGCTATGGTGTGGGCTGCTTTGGAACTTTGCTTCTTACATTATCCATAGGGAGTTTTCTTTCCACATTTTATTTCATTTTTCTGGTTGTTGTTTTCTTTTTTGTTTTTACTGTTTTGTTATTGTTTTCAATATTGTTTATGTTTTTATTTGACTATTACAATTTACTCTTTTATGTTACTGTTGTTTCTGCTATTTGTGTTGTCTGGTTCTGCTTCTGTTTTGCTGTACTACTGATGTTTCTCTTTTATTACTTTTCTTCTATTTCTATTTCCATTTTCTGTTTTGTTTGCTGTTTTTATTTTCTATTTTCTGTATAAATTTTTGTTTTGAAAAAAAAAATTTTAATTTCAAACCACTTTTAAGGTCAGTGGTCAGAGATTGAATCATTATTGGGGAGGACCCATCGATCGTGAAAAATCTCCAATCACGCTGGTTGAAGACGTTAAAAGTAGCGCTTTTTGGGCGGCAACCCAATTTTTCTAACTTTGTCATCTTTCTAACTTTGACTTATTTGAATTCACAGGAATCGAGACAGAAAATCGGTGCCAAGCAATAAAATCTATCAAAGTTTGATTTTTCTGTCTCAATTTTGTTTATTTTTCATTGACAGATGATTTTTCACCGGTTAAATGGCAGATAACGGTACTCCGTGAAAAAAAATTTCGGTCCTTTCAGTTACCCACAAACACTGAAATCTGTATAAAATTTTACTATTTTTTTCCCTTCTTCTTTCTTTATTTCAAAATGGATAATCACCTTGTTCACCTTCACAAGCAATTCCCTTCTCTCCCTCAAAATGCTTTAACTAACATTTATTGTGCAAGGTTTGAGAGATTAAGGATGCTTATGCACAAAGGCATCCCTGCGGATATCCGCTGGTTAATCGAAGCAAAAGTCCGACTCACAGGTGAATTTTTTGATGCTCTTGTTTCATATATGCCAAGGCTGGGTAAAAGTTTATATGCCAAGAAAAGAAGAGCAAAAAGGTTACGGGTCTGCTATAAATGTGCAAGATGGACCTGTAACACAATGCAAATCAATTGGAATGACGTCTATAAACCGAGATGATGAAATTAACTTCATTAAAGATGGCATGAGTAAGGAGTCTTTAAATAACATTTTATTGACTCTTGAGACACATCCTAGTGGAGATGTGCAAAGGGCACTTCTCGATTTATGGCCAATATTCCAAGATGAACATGAGCGTTATAGTCTTGGGAATCTGACTCAAAAAGACCATGTTTGCCAATTTTTAAGAAAATTGGATGGGAAGCCGACCATCGGCCCATAAAGAGCTTCAAGCCGTTACTGGACGTAAAACCAGAGGAAAATGTGAGCCACAATCACATCTACTGTAAGTATTATTAATTTTTTTTTCTTTTTCTTCTTGTTCATTAAAAAAAATAATAAAAAAATAAAATAAAAAATTAGCCGTATTTTTTGAAATATGTGCTGCATATTCTCAAACTTCTTCTGACACATATAGATTAGCCTTTTATCCTTGTCATATAGCTATTATCATTTTTGTGCTTATTTTTCAAACTTATCTGACACACAGATCTACCCCTCCTTTATAGGTGTAATTATTACCTTTCGGTTTTGATTCCTTAAAATAATGCACTTTGCTCTCTTCAGATCATTCATAAGGTGAGAGTACAAAAAAGAAAAAAAGAAAAAAAATATGGAAGTAACTTCAGTTCGTCGGATCAAAAGTGTTTGTGTCTTTTGTGGATCTAATCCTGGAAAGGATAAAGAGTTTGTAAACATTGCAAACCATCTTGGTCGAGTGCTAGTTGCGAGAGAAATCCATTTAGTTTACGGAAGAGGTAGTCTTGGGTTAATGGGTTGTGTAGCAACTGCAGCACATTTAGGAGGTGGCAAAGTCCTTGGTGTCATTCCCAGTCCTTTAGCTAACAGCAAGGCCATTGGAAAAACATTAGGGGATGAAGTAATTGTATTTTGCATGCACCAACGCATGAACATTATGATAGCAAATGCTGATGCCTTTATTGCCCTACCTGGTGGTTTTGGAACTTTGGAAGAGCTCTTCCAAATTACATCCTGGTCACAGTAGAACTTTCACAAAAAACCCATAGGTATATTAAATGTTAATGGTTTTTATGATAGTTTGCTTTGTTTTCTTGATCATGTTATAGAAAAAAGGTTCATCTCACAAGCGACACGTCAAATTCTTGTAACTGCTGCAACCCCTGAACAATTGCTCGATCAACTAAATGACTTTGTACCACAACGTGATCCAGCAATGACTCCACTGAATTGGGAACAAGGCAGCAGCAGCAAAAAGCAAAAACTTGATTTGACTTTGTCCTTGTGAATTTTTGTTTTCTCTTATGGTTTTAGTTTTTTTTTTTTGTAATTTTTCTTATTTTAGGCTCGATTTGCAGTATTCTGGTAAGATCTTCTACACTCTACCTATCTTTATTTTGACATTGGGGACAATGTCTTAAATTAGTTGAGGGGAGGAATAGTTGACATTGCCATGTACATAGTTAAAAAAAATAAAAACAAAAAAAACTAACCAGTTAATCTTTATTGTTACTAACTTATTAGATGTATGATGGCAGAGTAAGGAGTAGTTTTGCTCTTGAGACGCATCTTAACTTGCATTTCATAGTAGGTCTTAAATCATTTTTGTTCTTGCATATTTAAAAAATATATAAAAAATTGATCTTTTCAATTGATTTTGATACAAGCATGTGTTGAATCTGAGCTTAATTGATGATAAAAGTATGCAAAACAGTTTATAGTTGAATTATTTTCATGATATACATGTATATGACTGTGGATATTAGGAAGAAAGCATGGTTGAATTGAGTGAATGTTACATACCTTTGTGAGTTTTGGGCTTTTCCAAGTTTGATACTTACACTTGGTTTATTTTCTTTAATGAGTGATGTCAATTATGAATTTCTTTTCTAGAACTTGCATTGAATCGATTTGAGATTACATTAGTCTATATATTGCATGAAAATAACAGAGGCATTTTTCTTGACTTAGCTACTTTGGCCAAATAAGCCTACCTTGCATTTATCCCATTGTTAACCCCTTTTGAGCCTAATTGCCTATTCTTTGTTCTTAGCTCATTACAAGCCTTGCGTGAAAAACTATGTTTTACCTCACCTTAGGGAATAGGAGAGCATTGTTTTTCCTATTGGAGGTGCTCTTTTGCTTGCAATGATTTAAGTGTGGGGGAATTGGGTGCTGATGCGAAATGTTTGGTAAAAACAAAAAAAGAAAAAAAGAAAAAAAGAAAATAAAGCCAAAAGGTTGTTAAAAAAAAGAATAGAAAAATGAAGGAATGTGTGAAGAGAATGTGCATTTTATGGTTTTGGGTTACTCCCCAATGCTCTTTTATTCTCTTTGGTTTTAACTGACTATTATCCATATTGTTCCATTCCTTTACCTTATAGCCCCATTACAATCTTTTTGAAAGATCTCTTGATTTTTGCAATTTATTTTATCTAAGTAGTGGAGAATTGATGTATATGCAAGCCTATGGTAAAATACTTTCATAAGTAGACTAAGTTGAGCGCAAACAGTTAACCTAAACACCTTGTGTGATTTGAGTGTCACTTGTGAGAAATTTTACTCAATTTGAACATGCCTATTTCTGATTAAAGCATGATTATGCTATACTTTATTCTCAATTGGTTTGATTCAACTATTCTTTGTTAAGCATACTTGACTTATTAATTATGGTTTGTATTTGATACAATGCTTGTATATAAAAATTAGTTGAATTGATTAAATAAAGTATTACATGTTTGTGGGTATCATCCTGGTAAACCCTCACGAGACTATAACTCGTCCACTAGGGACACTTAGGGGTTTAAAGGCTTGTGGTACATGCTAAGTGCCATCGTGTTTACCTACGAAAGTGTATTAGATTAGGTATAATCAGTTTCTATGCCTTTAGTTTAATATTATGATGTTTCTCGTTTTTCCTCAGTTTTGTTCTTATGTGTTTTGCCCAGGAGTGCAAAAGCTTAAGTGTGGGGGAATTTGATCAATCAATTTGAGACACTTATGTTAACTTTGTACTAGGCTTTATTAGATGTTTATTGTGCCCAATATTTGCATTTTAGCTGAGTTTAATGTTGTTGGGCCTCATTGGGCTTCAATGCATATTGTGAATAATTCTTGGATTTTGATGCATTTTGACCTTTCTTCATTGATTAGGCCATAACTTGAGCTTTAGTGATCCATTTGAGGTGATCTTGGTTTCTGTGGAAAGCTAAGACAAATATTTACAACTTTCATGAAGAACACAAGAGCTGGATCAGACCTCTAATGGTCCAAAAATAGGTCTGAAAGTCACAGTGGGCTTCTTTGTTCTTTGGAATCCAAGCAGTGTGTACATATTGGACCATATCTCGGGTTATAGACATCCTTTTGAGCTGAAACCAGTGCCATTGGAAAGATAACACACAAAACTCCAACTTTTCTGAAAACCATTTAGTCAATAGATGCCATTTTTAGCATGATTATGGAGCTGCAAGTTGGTTGAATTTGAAAACATGTTTTCCCAATGTGACTTGAGGTAGGTGCAGTATTATTTGAATATCTGGAGTTCTAAAAGTCCTTTTGAGCTACAATCAGTGCCATTGGAAAGCTAAGACAATTTTCTACAACTGTCATGAAGACCTCCAAGCCAAAATACATCATTTTGGGCATGAAAGTCAAGCTGGAAGTCAGAGAAGAGTTGCTGACTAGAAGCCACCAACCATGCACCAACTCACCAACCAAGCACCAACCCACCAACCATGCATCAAGCTACCATATTTGACAATTTCCATGTTATTATAGCTTGCATTCATATTAATTTCAATTACAAATTGGCTTCTAGGATTAGTATATATAGAGGCAATCTCTTTGTATTTATCATCATTCAATTTAAGTTTGATCAATTCAAATTTGTAGTAAGTTAGATAATTCAATTTGTAGTAAGTTCGAGTATTTGTTAGTTTTCTTTCTCTTCTTCTCCCTTCTCTTTAGAATTTCGTTTTTGTTCTTTATTTTATGAGTTCTTCCTTCCCATCTATGGAAGGCTAGGCTCTTATAATCAATCCAAGGGATTAACTTGAGTCTTGATGTTTAATTTGGAGATCTTGTTTTGATTGTTCATATTGCTTAATTGTTATTCAAGTTTCTCTTCTTCCTCTTTTGATTTCTATCTAGATTGAATTGCTCAATTTGGTTTAGATGTTAATGTGATAATAGCTTTATTGTCATGTATTCAAAGAGGATCACAAAGAATAAACAATTTATTAAAGCTTTTTGATGGATTGTTTAGCTTGGTTAAATTATGGATCTTAAATTAATCTATGTTTGGATGGTGCTTACTTTATCTAACCTTGGTTAATTAAATTCTAGATGCTTATCTAGTAGAGGATTCTTGGATTATGTTGAGGCTTCTTGATGTGATCTAAGGCCAAGAACATGGTTAGCAATTAAGTGGATTCCTTGTGATCAATGACGGATTAAACTCAAGATCAGTAAATTTCCTTGGATTGGTTAATTTGTTAATTACTTTTCTTTAATTCAACTAGTGTATTTTCTTTTCAAATCATCAAAACCCCCCTTTCTAATTATCTTGATCTAATTGAATCTTTATTTTTGGATCCTTGAGAGACGATTCGGTTCATCCATTATCTTCGCAAATTAGTTTGTGAGCAGTGTAATTTTTATTATTTGGCGGGTCTCGACAACCTCTTGTCAGTAGTCTCCCATTGTCCCCCTTGGAGGACCATTCCCACCACCAGTTGCAGCCATAACAACTATTGGTTCTTCTACTTGCGGCTCTTGCACACTAGAAGATACTCGTTCTTGATTCTTTCTTTGTCTAGTTCTCTTCCTATTTTCTCTAGCAGTGCGTTCAACTTCTGGGTCGTACACAAGTTCACTCGGATCGACTTTACCTCGCATACAAGGAAAAGAAATGAATGAGAAATAAAACCAAATTCAGCAAACACAAATTACAACTAAAACACAAATTTATGCAATAATTCCAAGAAACAGAAGGAAAATAATGATAAAAACAAATTTAAAGCAGCAAAGATAAAGTAAAAAAAAATGTCTAAATTAGTAGTCCCCTTTGGTACTTGTAATATTGGCACACTTATCCCCTGCAATGGCGTTAAAAACTTGATACGAATTCGTCAAGAATACCTAGTCACAAACAAGTAATATGGTGGTGAGACCAAAAATCGTCCTCGGCGATCATGGATAAGTATCACTTCGCAAATTGAACTACTATTTAGACTTTCGTTTGGAAGGAAGGGAGCTCAATTGTAAACATACATTTTAACAAAGTGTAAATTGTTTGGTTCCTTTTGGATTTTTATCAAACACTTGGTAAGCAAAAAGGGATGTGAATGCAAATGAGAATAAGTGCTGGGGTTAGATTCGATTACTCGTCCTTAATCATGCAATGCAATGGATATTAACACACTCTGTCTTTCAATGATGAAGATCAATCCACTAAACTACTAAAACCCTAATTCCTTAGGTGAATTATGGAGAGAAAATGCATGAAGCTCAAGAATCACTCGATCACCAACAAACCAAAATCTATTCCTAGCATCTTGATCTATTGGATGTTGACAAGAGGTTGTCGAGACCTATCAAATAAAATAACCGGTTCACAAACTAATTTGTAGTATAGAGAATGAACCGAATCGTCTCTCAAGGATCCAAAAACAGAGATTTAATTAGATCAAGATAATTAGAAAAGGGGGGGTTTGTTGTTGATTAACAAGATTAATAAAAGTAGGAGATTCAAAGTTGTAAACAAATCTAAAGAAACAACCAATCCAAGGAAATTTACCGATCTTGAGTTTAACTCATCATTGATCACAAGGAATTCACTTAATTGCTAACCATGTTCTTGGCCTTAGATCACATCAAGAAGCCTTAACATGATCCAAGAATTCTCTACTAGATAAGCATCTAGGATTTGATTAACCAAGGTTAGATAATGTAAGCACCATCCAACATAGATTAACTTAAGATCTAGAATTTAACCAAGCTAAACAATCTATCAAAAAGCTTTAATAAATTGTTTATTCTTTGTGATCCTCTTTGAATACATGATAATAAAGCTATTACCACATCAACATCTAAATCAAATTAAGCAATTTAATCTAGATAAAAATCAAAAGAGAAAGAATAGAAACTTGAATAACAATTAAGCAATATGAACAAGCAAAACAAGATCTCCAAATTAAACAACAAGATGGCTAATCCCTTGGATTGATTATGAGAGCCTAGCCTTCCATGGATGGGAAGGAAGAACTCAAAATTTAAAGAACAAAAACGAAATTGCAAAGAGAATGGAGAAGAAGAGAAAGAAAACTCTCACAAATACTCAAACTTTCTTGAAACTTACTTAAAATTGAATGAATGATAATACAAAGATATTGGCTCTATTTATACTAATCCTAGAAGCCAATTTGTACATGTACATAATCTGAATACAAGCTATAAAAACAAGGAAATTGTCAAATATGGAAGCTTGATGCATGGTAGGTGGGTTGGTGCATGGTAGGTGGGTTGGTGTATGGTTGGTGGCTTTTAGTCAACAACTCTTATCCGACTTCTGGCTTCAAATTCATCACCTAGACGGTGCATTTTCGCTTATATATCTTCATGAAAGTTGTAGCCAGTTGTCTCCTTGAAAAGCTCCAATTTGAATCATGTCATTTGGACTTTTAGAACTCCAGAAATGCCAAAAACACTGCACCTACCTCAAGTTAGGTTGGAAGAACGTGTTTCCAAATTCAGACCAACTTGTAGCTTCAGAAGCATGCCTAAAACGACATCTATTGACAAAATGGTCTTCAGTGAAGTTGGCGATATGGGTCTTATCTTTCAAATGACCAAGTTTCAGCCCAAGAGGAGGCCTATAACCCACTATATAGTCCAATATGTGCATACTGCCCAGATGGTTCTGTGACAGCAAACTCACCCTGTATTGCAAGGCTATTTTGAGCCCTTAGAAATCTGATCCAGCTCTTTAGTTCTTCATGAAACTTGTAGATCCTTGTCTTAGCTTTCCAAAGACACCAAGATCACCTCAATTGGATCACCGAGTCCCAAGTTATGGCCTAACCAAGGAAGAAATGTCAAAATGCATCAAAATCCAAAAATTATCCAATATTTACATTAAAACCCAATGAAGCCCAACAACATTAAACTCATCTAAAATACTAATATTGGGCACAATAAACATCTAATGAAGCCTAATACAAAGCTAACATAAGTGTCTCAAATTGATTGATCAAATTCCCCACACTTAAGCTTTTGCACTCCTGGGCAAAACACATAAGAACAAAACTAAAGAAAAAAAAACAAGAAGCATTATATTATTAAACTAAAAACATAAAAACTGATTGTACCTAATCTAATCCATTTTCGTAGGAAAACATGATGGCACTTAGCATGTGCCATAAGCCTTTAAACCCCTAGGTGTCCCTAGTGGACGAGTTATAGTCTCGTGAGGGTTTACCAAGATGATACCCACAAACATGTAATATTTTATTTAATCAATTCAACTAATTTTTAAATACAAACATTGCATTGTATCAAATATAAACCATAATTAATAAGTCAAGTATGTTTAACAAAGAATAGTTGAATCAAATCAATTGAGAATAAAGTATAGCATAATCATGCTTTAATCAGAAATAGGCATGTTCAGATTGAGTAAAATTCTTCACAAGTGACACTCAAATCAGTCAAATTATGAAAGTATTTTACCATAGGCTTGCATATACATCAATTCTCCACTACTTAGATCAAATAAATTGCAAAAATCAAGAGGTCTTTCAAAAAGGTTGTAATGGAACTTATAAGGTGAAGGAAGGGAACAATATGGATAATAGCAGGTTAAAACCAAAGAGAATAAAAGAGCATTGAGGAGTAACTCAAGTAGAAAGAATAAAATTTTTACCCAAAACCATAAAATGCTCATTCTCTTCACACATTCCTTCCTTTTTCTATTCTTTTATTTTTTCTTTCTTTTTTTTCTTTTTTTTTTGTTTTTTTTAGTGTACCAAGCATTTCGTATCAGCACACCAATTCCCCCACACTTAAATCATTGCAAGCAAAAGAATTCCTCCAATAAGAAAATCAATGCTCTCCCATTCCCTAAGGTAAGGTAAAACATGGTTTTTCACTCAAAGCTTGTAATGAGCTAAGAACAAAGAATAGGCAAATAGGCTCAGAGGGAGTTAATATTTGGATAAATGCAAGGTAGGTTTATTTGGCCCAAGCAGCTAAGTCAAGAAAAAATGCCTCTGTCATTTTCATGCAACATACAGACCAATGTAATCTCAAATCGATTCAATGCAAGTTCCAGAAAATAAATTCATAATTGACATCACTCATGAAAGAAAATAACCAAGTGTAAGTATCAAACTTGGAAAAGCCCAAAACTCACAAAGGTATGGAACATTCACTCAATTTAACCATGCCTTCTTCCTAATATCCACAATCATATACACATGTATATCATGAAAATGATTCAACTATAAACTGTTTTGCATACTTTTATCATCAATTAAGCTCAGATTCAGCACATGCTTGTATCAAAATCAATTGAAAAGATCAAAATTATGTGTGTGTGTGTGTTTTTTTTTTTTAATATATATACAAGAACAAAGATGATTTAAGACCTATTATGAAATGCAAGTTAAGATGCGTCTCAAGAGCAAAACTACTCCTTACTCTGCCATCATACATCTAATAAGTTAGTAACAATAAAGATTAGCTTGTTAGTTTTTTTTTTTTTAAACTAAACTATGTACATGGTAATGTCAACTATCCCTCCCCCCAACAAATTAAAGACATTGACCCCAATGTCAAAATAAAGATAGGTAGAGTGTAGAAGGTCTTACCAGAAAACTGCAAATCGGGCCTGAAATAAGAAAAATTACAAAAAACTAAAACCATAAGAGAAAACAAAAATTCACAAAGACAAAGTCAAATCAAGTTTTTGCTTTTTGCTGCTGCTGCCTTGTTCCCAATTCAGTGGAGCCATTGCTAGATCACGTTGTGGTACAAATGCATTTAGTTGATCGAGCAATTGTTTAGGAGTTGCAGCAGTTACAAGACTTTGACGTGTTGCTTGTGAGATGAATCTTTTTTCTACAGCATGATCAAGAAAACAAAACAAACTGTCATAAAAACCATTAACATTTAATATACCTATGGGTTTTTGCTGAAAGTTCTGCTGTGACCAGGATGTAATTTGAAAGAGTTCTTCCAAAGTTCCAAAACCACCAGGTAGGGCAATAAAGGCATCAGCATTTGCTATCATAATGTTCATGCGTTGGTGCATGCAAAATACCATTACTTCATCCCCTAATGTTTTTCCAATGGGCTTGTTGATAAACAAAGGACTGGGAATGATACCAAGGACTTTGCCACCTCCTAAATGTGCAGCAGTTGCTACACAACCCATTAACCCAAGACTACCTCCTCCATAAACTAAATGGATTTCTCTCTCAGCTAGCACTCGACCAAGATGGTGTGCAATATTTACAAACTCTTTATCTTTCCCAGGATTAGATCCACAAAAGACACAAACACTCTTGATCCGACGAAGTGAAGTGACTTCCATTTTTTTTTTCTTCTTTTTTTTTTTGTACTCTCACCTTATCAATGATCTGAAGAGAGCAAAGTGCATTATTTAAAAAGATCAAAACTCAAATGTAATAATTACACCTATAAAGGAGGGGTAGATCCGTGTGTCAGGCAAGTTTGAAAAGAAGCAAAGCAATAATAATAGCTATATGACAAGGATAAAAGACTAATCTATATGTGTCAGAAGAAGTTTGAAAATACGCAATGCATATTTCAAAAAAATACGGCTAAAATTTATTTTTATTTATTTAATTTTTTTTGAAATTTTTTTTTTGAAATTTTTTTTGTTAACAAGAAGAAAAAGGAAAAATAAAAAAAATAATACTGACAGGAGGTGTGATTATGGCTCACATTTTCCTCTGGTTTTACGTCCAGTAACGGCTTGAATGCTCTTTATGGGCCGATGGACGGCTTCCCATCCAATTTTCTTAAAATTTGGCAAACAGGGTCTTTTTGAGTCAGATTCCCAAGACTATAACGCTGATGTTCATCTTGGAATATTGGCCATAAATCGAGAAGTACTCTCTGCACATCTCCACTAGGATGCGTCTCAAGAGTCAATAGAATGTTATCTAAAGACTCCTTACTCATGCCATCCTTAATGAAGTCAATTTTATCAAGTCGATTTATGGACTCGTAACCTTTTTGCTCTTCTCTTTTTTGCATATGAACTTTTGCCTAGCCCTAGCATATATGAAACAAGAGCATCAGAAAATTCCCCTGTGATTCGGACCTTTGCTTTGATTATCCAGCGTATATCCGCAGGGATGCCTTTGTGCATAAGCATCCTTAACCTCTCAAACCTTGCACAATAAATGTTAGTTAAAGCATTTTGAGGGAGAGAAGGGAATCGCTTGCGGAGGTTGACAAGCTGATTATCCATTTTGAAATAAAGAAAGAAGAAAAACAAATTGAGTAAAATTATATACAAATTTCAGTGTTTGTAGGTAACTGAAGGGACCGAAAAAGATTTTCACGGAGTACCGTTATCCGCCATTTAACCGGTGAAAGATCATCTGTCAACGAAAAATAAACAAAATTAAGACAGAAAAATCAAACTCTGATAGATTTTCTCGCTTGGCATCGATTTTCTGTCTCGATTCCTGTGATTGCAAATAAGTTAAAGTTGAAAGATGAAAGAGTTAGAAAACTTGGGTTGCCTCCCAAGAAGCGCTACTTTTAATGTCCTTAGCCAGCGTGATTGAAGATTTTACACGAGCGATGGGTCCTCCCCAATAATGATTCAATCTCTGGCAATTGACATTAATCGTGGCTTTTTCTTTTTTTTATGTTTTTTTTTTGTTTTGTTTTTTTTTTCAACACAGTAGTGATCAATCATGGTAGAGGGCATCCTGCAGTTGAACTTCCTCCACGAGGTTCTCTTGAGCTCCTTCATAAAAAATTTTGAGGCGATGACCATTAACTTTGAACACTTTGTTGGTGGCTTCACTCTTAATTTCTCTTTTGCACCATGAGGAAAGACATTAATAACAATGAAGGGACCAAGCCACCTAGAACGAAGCTTACCGGGCATAAGTTTGAGGCGAGAGTTGTAGAGAAGAACTTTTTGACCAATAGTAAACTCCTTTCGTACCAACATCTTTTCATGAAGGAGTTTGGTCTTCTCCTTGTAGATCCGGGAGTTCTCATATGCCTCTAATCGAAGCTCCTCAAGTTCCTGAAGTTGGAGCTTTCTTTGAGATCCGGCTTGACTCAAGTCAAGGTTACACTGATTCACCGCCCAATAGGATTTATGCTCAATTTCCACCGGAAGGTGGCATGCTTTCCCAAAGACAATCCGGTACGGGGACATCCCTATCGGTGTTTTGTAAGCAGTTCAGTAAGCCCACAGAGCATCCTCAAGTCTCAGGCTCCAGTCCTTCCTATTAGGTTGGACTGTCTTCTCAAGTATGTGCTTGATCACTCGATTTGAGACTTGACTGCCCGCTTGTCCAGGGGTGATAAGGTGTAGAAACCTTGTGCAAGACACTGTACTTTCTCATCAAAGCCTCTATTCTCCGGTTACAAAAGTGTGAACCCTGATCACTGATAATGGCCCTCGGGATTCCAAACCTGCAGAAAATCTGTGATCTAACAAAGTCCACAACAACTTTGGAATCATCAGTCCGAGTGGCTTTTGCCTCCACCCATTTAGATACATAATCAACAACCAACAAAATATAAATAAAACCAAAGGAAACAGGGAAAGGGCCCATGAAATCAATACCCCAAACATCAAAGATCTCACAAGACAGCATAGGCTGCTGAGGCATCTCATTCCTGTGTGAAATTGTCCCTGTTCTCTGGCACTGTTCACAAGACTTACAAAACAAATATGCATCATGAAATAGGGTAGGCCAATACAATCCAGAGTCCAAAACCTTCCTAGGCATGCGTTGGGAGCCAAAGTGCCCACCACATGCAAATGTATGACAAAAGCTAAGAATATAATGAAACTCATGATCAGAGACACATCTTCTAATAATCTGGTCACTACAAAGCTTCCACAGATAAGGATCATCCCATACATAGTACTTAGACTCACTTTTCAATTTATCAGATTGAGCTCTAGTAAAATATGCAGGAAGAACACCAGCAACCAAAAAATTAACCATATCTGCAAACCAAGGGGAGGTGTTCTTACCTTGCAGCTGCAGAAGCTGCTCATCTGGGAAGGAGTCCTGTACAGGGAAGGGATCTGAAGCTCTTTCAATGCGGCTCAAGTGATCTGCCACTAGATTTTCTGCTCCACTCTTGTCACGGATCTCTATATGAAACTCTTAGAGCAGTAGCATCCACCTTATTAGTCGAGGCTTTGCCTCTGGCTACTTCTAAAGAAAGTTAAATGCTGCATGATCAGTAAACACAACAACCTTAGAGCCAAGCAAATATGATCTAAACTTATCCAAAGCAAAAACAATGGCTAAAAGCTCTTTTTCAGTTGTGGTATAGTTGGCCTGAGCAGCATCCAGAGTTCTGGAAGCATAGTATATCACATGAGAAGCTCTCCCCACTCTACTGTGCCAAGGCGCTCCTCTTGCATAGTTAGAAGCATCACACATTAACTCAAATGGCAATGTCCAAATGTGTGGTCGGATGATAGGGGTACTAGTCAAAGCCTGCTTCAAGTGGTTGAAAGCTGCCTTGCACTTGTCATCAAAATTGAACTCCACATCTTTCTGTAGTAAGTGGGAAAGTGGAAGGGCAATCTTGCTGAAGTCGGCAATGAAGCGCCTGTAGAAACCTGCACGACTAAGAAAAGAACGCACTTCCCGCACGCATGTGGGGTAGGATAAACAAGTAATTACATCAATCTTGGCAGGATCTACCTCAATGCCCTTACTGGATATTACATGGCCTAAAACTATACCCTGTTCTATCATAAAATGGCATTTCTCAAAATTTAGCACAAGGTTAGTCTCAATGCATCTATGCGACCCTAGATAAGCTAGCTAAACATGAATCAAAAGAAGAACCATAGACAGTGAAGTCATCCATAAACACCTCCATGCACTCCTCTAAGAAATCAGAAAATATGCTCACCATGCACCGTTGGAAGGTACCAGGGGCATTGCAGAGGCCGAAGGGCATCCGTCTGTAAGCAAAGGAGCCGAAGGGACATGTAAATGTGGTCTTCTCTTGATCCTCTGGTGCAATGTGGATCTGGAAGTATCCAGTGTAGCCATCCAAAAAGCAATAATGGGACTTACCAGCTAATCGTTCCAACATTTGATCAATGAACGGAAGGGGGTAATGATCCTTCCGAGTGGCTTGGTTGAGACGTCTGTAATCAATGCAATCTCTCCAACTATTCTGCACTCGGGTTGGAATGAGCTCATTCTTCTGGTTGGCCACAACAATACTCCGATTTCTTTGGAACTACTTGCACCGGCTTACCCACTTCTTTGTCGGAGATGGGATAGATAATGCCACTGCGGTAGCTTGGTCACCTCTTTTTCACCACATCTAGAATGAGAGGATTCGATCTCCTCTGGGGTTGTCTCACCGGTTTAGTTTCCTCCTCAAGTAATATCCTGTGCATGCATGTGGAGGTTAATACCAGGAATATCTGCAAGTGTCCAACCAATTGCCCTTTTATGTTGCTTCAAAACTTCCAATAATCGGTTTCTTGCTCGGGTTGGAGGTGTTTGGCCACTATCACCGGAGCTTCTCATCCTCCTCCAAGAATGCATACTTCAAATGCTCAAGCGGGGGCTTAAGTTCAATGGAGGGTGGTTCCGGATCGATGGTACTAGTTTTGGAACCGAAACTAAATCTGCTAAATTCTCGCAGTTGCACTTGCCGCACTTGTACCGCAAGTCGTGCACAATCTTGCAAAACAACATCATCATATCTTATGGAATCAAAAGAATCACACTTAGCGGCGGGATGAATGACAACATCATTAATAACAACATCATTGCCATTAATAATGAAATGTAATCATCAATGTCACAGAATTAACAACAAGACATGACGGTATGTAGAAATCTCAAGACAAAGTGCACACATTGCATTGGGTTTACAACCAGAAAGTCTGAAACAGGTGGAACAAGTATCGCAAGCTATGCTATCAGTGTATCCTACAATTTCAGGAAACTTTGCCAACATATCAGCATGCATATCATCAACCAGTAAATCAATGACATCAAAATGAAAAACAGAATGATCCTCTAAAGGGTATTTCATGGCATCAAAAATGTTAAATTGAATGATATCATCGCCAAATTCCATGGAAAGGGTACCAGCATGCACATCAATCTTAGTTTTAGCAGTTTTCAAAAATGGCCTACCTAAGATCAATGGGGCTGGGGAAGAGGCAGATTCATCTTCCATATTCAACACATAAAAATCACCGAATATTAAATTATTTACCCGAACTGTAATGTCTTCCAACACTCCTGCAGGTTGAGCAGTGCTTCGGTTTGCTAACTAAATGACAATGCCGGTGGATTTTAGCTCTCCCATATGCAAGGAAGTGTAAACTGACTTTGGCATTACATTGATGGAGGCTCCCAAGTCTAGCAAGGCATGAGTGAACTGTTGGTGCCCTATGGTGCAAGGGATGGTAAAAGTACACGGGTCCTTGCATTTGGGAGGCGAGGTTGGGCTGAATCAAAGCAGAGACATTTCTCCCCATACTCACTTTTTCAGTGCCCTTTAGCTTCCTCTTATGGGTGCACATCTCTTTCAAGAACTTGGCATACTTGGGAATTTGTTTAATTGCCTCCAAGAGAGGTATATTCACCTCAACCTTCTGAAAAGTCTCCATAATTTCCTTATCCAAGTCAGTTTCAACCATATGCCACAAACTGTATCATTCGGTTTGGAAAAGGAAGAGGAATGTTGCAAGCTGACTTTTGTGGATGTTCACTTTTCTGCTTTAATGAATTTTCTGTCAACTGCTAGTTTGATCTGGCTTTCTGCTTGGATGTTGTAGGATCATTTGTTGCTGAATCTGCTACAGCATCTTGTTTTTCTGGGTCAATGGTAGAATCTGGAATTATCTCATTGTCTTGGTTCATTGATTTGCCTACCATCTGCGCATAAGCGATAGCACTAACATTGCCTCTAGGGTTTGGAGTGGTTTGAGAGGGTAATTGGCCAGAACCTTGTGACTTTAATTCATGAATAGATGTGGCAAGTTGGCCAATTTGAGTCTCTAAGTTCTGAATGGTGGTTTCAGTTCTCTATTGAAACTGGATGTTATTGGTGGCCAACTGTTTCACCAAATCCTCCAATGAGGGCTCGATTTTGTGGCTATAGGACCTTCTTCTTTGGAATGGTGGTCTACTTGGTCCAAAGATGTGGTCGAAATTGATTTGTCCGTGCTAACTTCTTTGGAATGGTGGTCTATCTTGGTTTGGTGGTCATGATTTGATGCATTCCCATATCTCGATTGGGATGGTCCCTCCACCAGGGTTGTAAGTGTTGGAGAATGGATCATATTTCGTTGTTCTTCTTGATGGAATTGTGGCTTCCCAGAAATATACCAAATGCGACCCGCATTGGTCTTGAAACTCGTAATCATCTTGCAATGTGGGGCACAAATCAGAGGATGAGAGGAACTAGAACATATGCTACAAACTCTTGCAGGGGTTTGCACACGTGGTTCGTGTTGTCCTATTGCCATCTGTCTAACCAAAGAAGTGAGCTCATCCAATCTATGTTCCACCCTTTGTTGATCAGCATGTGAAGAGGTATTAACTTCATTGACTACTCTGGTTGTAGCACCCATTCGAGTACCAAATTGCTGAGAATTTGCTGCCATGTTTGCAATTAAGTTTCTGGCAGCAGCTGGAGTTTTATCTACCAATGCTCCACCACTTGCAGCATCAATCATACTCCTTTCCATTGGCATCAATCCTTCATAGAAGTATTGGATCGTGATTGATCACTAATTTGATGGTGTGGGCAGCTTAAGCACAATTTCTTGAATCTCTCCCAATACTCATGGAGAGTTTCACCACTGATTTGCCTTATGCCACAAATATCTTTCCTTATTGCAGCAGTTCTTGATGCAGGAAAGAACTTCTCCAGAAATAATCTTTTCATGTCATTCCAAGAAGTGATGGCAGCAGGTTGTAAGTAATACAACCAATCATTAGCAACACCATCCAAAGAGAAAGGAAAGGCCCTTAGCTTGATGTGATCTTCAGCTATTCCATGAGGTTTCATGGTGGAGCAGACAACATGGAACTCCTTCAAATGCTTATGTGGATCTTCACCTGCAAGACCATGAAACTTGGGCAAGAAGTGTATCAATCCGATTTCAACTCAAAATCAACATTAAGTTCGTGGATATTGAATGCACAAAGGTTGATAATTCGCATCGTGTGCAGCCAATTCCTTAAGGGTCCTATTGTTATAGTCACCATAGTAAAATCAACAGACTCGATGATCGCATAATCAAGTACTAATGACGCACTCAACAGATTAAAAGAGTTAACAAGATTAGGTGCAATGTCAAGTTCAAGTCCAATTTCATAAGTAATTCTATTAGCTCTATGAATGCTACTACCAAATTCTATGAATTCTATGAAGTGTATGAAATGTTCTATCAATTTCAGGATCAAATGAATGCAAGGTACCAGGATCAGATCTAGTCATACAGCATGCAGTTCATAAGAAGGTATTAGAAAAGCAATAACAACTAAAACACTAAAAATTCCTAAAACAAATACTCCAAATAATTAAACAAAAATAAAAATAGTATCAAATGAATTTTAAAAATTATGGAACCACCACAGGATAAAATCTACACAAAAATGCTATCCAACAAAATAATAAAAAATCTTAAAAAAATTGAAAAAGTGGTCTAAACGATGGAATTTGACAAAAATAAGGGTGACCTCACTATAATTAGTGAGCCTTTCTCAGAATAATATTTTCCATTTGTGTAACCAAATTCAGATCAATCAAAGATGCCCGAACCGAAATTCTTGACACAATGCCCTTTATCCAATTTCAGCCGAATCCCACTTGAAAAAGCTTAAAAAACAAAACAAACACATTTGTTAGAGTTAGATGGGATCTTGAAATGATCAAATAGTTGCCTTGGATCCCTGGTAACGGCGCCAAATTTGACAAGAGGTTGTCGAGACCTATCAAATAAAATAACCGGTTCACAAACTAATTTGTAGTATAGAGAATGAACCGAATCGTCTCTCAAGGATCCAAAAACAAAGATTTAATTAGATCAAAATAATTAGAAAAGGGGGGCTTTGTTGTTGATTAACAAGATTAATAAAAGTAGGAGATTCAAAGTTGTAAACAAATCTAAAAAAACAACTAATCCAAGGAAATTTACCGATCTTGAGTTTAACTCATCATTGATCACAAGGAATTCACTTAATTGCTAACCATGTTCTTGGCCTTAGATCACATCAAGAAGCCTTAACATGATCCAAGAATTCTCTACTAGATAAGCATCTAGGATTTGATTAACCAAGGTTAGATAATGTAAGCACCATCCAACATAGATTAACTTAAGATCTAGAATTCAACCAAGCTAAACAATCTATCAAAAAGCTTTAATATATTGTTTAATTTTTGTGATCCTCTTTGAATACATGATAATAAAGCTATTACCACATCAACATCTAAATCAAATTAAGCAATTTAATCTAGATAAAAATCAAAAGAGGAAGAAGAGAAACTTGAATAACAATTAGGCAATATGAACAAGCAAAACAAGATCTCCAAATTAAACAACAAGATGGCTAATCCCTTGGATTGATTATGAGAGCCTAGCCTTCCATGGATGGGAAGGAAGAACTCAGAATTTAAAGAACAAAAACGAAATTGCAAAGAGAATGGAGAAGAAGAGAAAGAAAACTCTCACAAATACTCAAACTTTCTTGAAACTTACTTAAAATTGAATGAATGATAATACAAAGATATTAGCTCTATTTATACTAATCCTAGAAGCCAATTTGTACATGTACATAATCTGAATACAAGCTATAAAAACAAGGAAATTGTCAAATATGGAAGCTTGATGCATGGTAGGTGGGTTGGTGTATGGTTGGTGGCTTTTAGTCAACAACTCTTATCCGACTTCTGGCTTCAAATTCATCACCTAGACGGTGCATTTTTGCTTAGATGCATGAAAGTTGTAGCCAGTTGTCTCCTTGAAAAGCTCCAATTTGAATCATGTCATTTGGACTTTTAGAACTCCAGAAATGCCAAAAACACTGCACCTACCTCAAGTTAGGTTGGAAGAACGTGTTTCTAAATTGACACCAACTTGTAGCTTCAGAAGCATGCCTAAAACGACATCTATTGACAAAATGGTCTTCAGTGAAGTTGGAGATATGGGTCTTATCTTTCAAATGACCAAGTTTCAGCCCAAGAGGAGGCCTATAACCCACTATATAGTCCAATATGTGCATACTGCCCAGATGGTTCCGTGACAGCAAACTCACTCTATATTGTAAGGCTATTTTGGGCCCTTAGAAGTCCGATCTAGCTCTTGAGTTCTTCATGAAACTTGTAGATACTTGACTTAGCTTTCCCAAGACACCAAGATCACCTCAATTGGATCACCGAGTCCCAAGTTATGGCCTAACCAAGGAAGAAATGTCAAAATGCATCAAAATCCGAAAATTATCCAATATTTACATTAAAACCCAATGAAGCCCAACAACATTAAACTCATCTAAAATACTACTATTGGGCACAATAAACATCTAATGAAGCCTAATACAAAGCTAACATAAGTGTCTCAAATTGATTGATCAGATGTTCAACTCAGTTCTAGATTTAGCATTAATTTTCTAATCTAATGCCAATTCGTACAACAAATCATGGATGATCAAGCCAAGATAAGCATTAAGCAAAGAGATTGAACAATCATAAGAAGATAGAAATGTATTAATACCAAAGTCAATTACAATAGAATATCAGAGTTAATCATCCTCTAACCCCAACAAAAGGGGATTTAGCTACACATAGTTAAAGAAAAAACAAAGGAAAATGAAGAAGACAAGAAGAACAATTCAAACTCCATGAAGATTCCTCCCCAAGATGAACAAGAGTCTTCTTTCCTCTTCTAGGGTTGTGGTATTTCGTGCCCAGGTTCTCTCAATCTTTGCCTTCAATGTGTTTTTATACGTCAGGTGAAAATTGGAAGTTTGGCTCAGCCAAGCTTTTGGTTACTTCTCGGGTGACCTTGCGTTGAGCCAAGATTTTACTACGCTCAGTGCAAGTTGTCCAGAATGAAACCTCTCGTTCTTGCTCCTTGCACTCAGCCAAGGTTTTGTTGCGCTCAGCCTTGGGATTCTAGAATGCAAACTTAATCTTGCGTTGACCCAAGAAAAAGCTTGGCTCAGCCAAGCTCTTCCATTCATGCAAAAATGGTTTGAATTGCTCTTGAATCCCAAATCTTTCCACAATGAAACCTCAAGCAAGAAAAAAAAAAGTAAAAAATATTAATACTAAAAACAACTAAATTACTCAAAATTCACAAGAGATAAGTAACAAGACAACTAAAGAAATACAAAACAATAAATGGGGCAAAACAACTCTAAAAGTTCACAAGAGCAACGCAACTACCCAATTAAAGCACTCAATAACTACTAATCTTCTGTTTTTCCTTGCTCATGGGCTCAGATAATTCTAGTTTTTCCTTCTTCATCTTCCTTACCCAACTGCCTTTGTCATCCATGGAACCACCAGAAGGAGATAGATATCTTGCACTGAGGATGCTTGTCACTGGTCCAGATTGCTCATTAGTGAGGTTAACTTCAAAATATTTGAAGAATCTGGTTAACACCATGTCATGTGGTAGATTGACATTCATCTTGGTGAATGCACACTCGGCCATATGAGTGTGCCATATGGTTAATGATGAGATGACTGAGGGAAATGGGAATCATCTTGATGATATGATAAAGGACCATGGTTTCAAGCATTGTGACCTGAGAGAAGCTTTCATTTTTTGGTATAATGGCCTTAAGCCACTATTTTGTGCAGAAAGGTGTATCTGGCACCTAATGAATCATGAGTTGCCTTCCCATTGTCTATGGTAACAGGGTTGGTGCTGATAGCTCTTACAGCCACCTCAAAGGTTTGAGGGTATCACTCCATCTATTAAAGCAATACTCAAGTACACCTTTTTCCTTAACTCCTAAGGCTAATTGTGCAAATTTAATAACCTTATCAAAAATTGATTCACCCCTATTAAAATTAAAATGATTATGCACAAGCAAACAAAGAATAAATGTTAGTTTATTTTAGTTTAATTTTATCTTAAACCCTAAGCAGGATTGGACATGGTAAAAGGCCACAGAGCAACCCCAGACTGGGTCAAGTGAGTACTTAACTCCTCAAGCCCACTAAGTAAATTAAATTTATCTTATTTTTTAAGCGAGTTCTAAATAAGATTTGTCAAGACTGGGCTACAAAGCAATCCCAAATCTGGGTCAAGTGAGTACTTAACTCCTCAAGCTCACTAATACTGTGTTTGGATAAATCATTTAAAGAGGGAAATGTAATTTTTAAGAGGATTTAAAATACTATACATTAAAATACTTAGTTTGGATATATCATAAAAGAATTTTAACAATTCTCAGTATTAGGGTATTTTTTTAATTCAAAATCAAAGAATTTAAAATTACACCAAAAGAGGAGGAATTTCTAAAATCCATGTTTCTCTCTTTTCACTCTCCTCCTCGCACGATTCCCTCTCTCTCGTACCACTGACTCTCGCATGTTTCTCTCTTCTTCTCTCCGAAGAGAAACCCTAGCTTCTCTTCATGGCTTCTCAACCTCCATAGCTTGATCTACTCTACTCTTCAAGGTTCACAGATCTTTTCTTCATCACATTTTGTTTTGAATTTTCTTCTTGGTTTTTTTTTTTGATTGTTTCTGCACCATTTTAGATCTTGGTCGCTAGCGGATGTTGGCTTGAACTCACTGAGTAAGCTCAGGAAGCAAGGAGGAACTTGCAAATCCCATTTGTTACTTCATTATTCTTCGAAAATCTATGGCATGATTGAACTTTGTATTATTCATAATTTTCTATTTGATGATTAAACCCCAATTTTGTGTATTACCTTGGATTGATGGTTGTAAACCTTGTGAGGTGTTTAATGTTTTGTATGGGTTTGATTGAATTGTGAGGAAATTGTTTGATGAAAAGCCTGAACAAACTGAATGATTTCGATATGAGTTACTGCAATACTAGTTGGATCGTTGGTCATTGTTCTGTGATTGTTCACCTAGATGACATGCTGATTGTGTGTGATATGAACTAAATCAAGTGTTAATTAAACAAGCAATATGAGGATTTTTCTTTTTAATATTTTTCTTGCACTTTACATCTGTCCTGCCTACATGCCAGGTTATCACTGTTTTTCACTTCAGGTTATGGTTTTCCAAGTTTAGAATGAGATAGCATAGTATCGGTTCGTCTTGTTGCGTTGTTTTCAGTGTAGGCTGGATGTGTAGATAAATATAGTAGATGTCAGAACAGAGTGGAGGGATTGGTGAAGGGTGGGAGTGAGAATGTCTTTGTGGTTGTGCATGTACATGTCACATTCTTGTCCAAATCCTGTCAAAATGAGGCACGGGATTTTCCTACTCACATAATACCTTGAGAATTCCAAAGGATGGAGTAGGTGTGGAAGTCAGCTGTGGGGTCGAACCAGAGATGGAATTGTTGCTCTCTATCACCTTTGCCTTGGCTGTAAACGTTGGTGTCAACTTAATTTGCATGTTGATTTTGCCAAAAAGGAACTCGTTCTTGAATTGAAAGCCAGAACCAGAGGCTTTGTCAAAGGAGAGCATAAGTAACTGACCTTTGTTTAGTAGCATGGCTTGCCCATGTCCGCATGTTATGTCGAAGTCTTGGTAGAAGTTACCAGCAAAAGCAACCAATAACTCTGACTATAAGGACAACTGAAATAAAAAATGGAATTTGTATAGTGGAAGCAGCAAAAGCAACCAATAACTTTGACTATAAGGACAACTGAAATAAAAAATGGAATTTGTATAGTGGAAGTCGTAGCTTGATAATTTAGATGGGAATCTGAAATGATTTTAGAGTGAACGATGTTTATATTATATGGTAGTAGTGTCACTTTGTGCAAGAGTAATTCAAACAGTAGGGTCCCACCTTGGACCTCATCATAGCTGTCAGTTTTGTCTGATGTGTATGCAAGGTAGATATATATATATATAAAAAAAAGATTCTGTCAATTGCCATCTCTTGGGTCCATTTAGTTCATTTATTTTATAAAGTTTTCTTGCTTTTATTGGAGATATCGTTTGTCCCCACAAGCTACTCCCCAGTGAATTTGTCTTATCTTCTATAACCAAACACTTGCCACTTTGCTTACGTGAGATAAATTATAGGTAATGTGATCAAATTTGACAAGCCAATAAAAAGACTGTTAACACATACTTAATTGGACAAGCCAGTGAAACTCAACTCACTAGCTATGTGCATGTATAATTGTACATCTTTTGTTTTAAAGTATGATCCTAGTAATGAAAGCAATAATCTTAGAAATGGTGCTCTATTTTACTGGTATATTTCTCTGTTGTGAATTTGCTCCTGGTACAGTTATGTTGCCTTTAAACAATGCAGTTAATGATTTGGTGCACTGCAACCATATCATATGTAGGATTTCCTTGATATGGTTGTAGCTATATATATAGAAAACTTTCTCCTTACTTGTTGCAGCTAGTTTCTTAGTATATTATCCCTAGGAAACAGCAGCCTAGCTACTTCTATATTGTCTCTCAGTCTTTTGCTTAGAATTCACAACGTTATACCATTCTTTGCAGATAAAAGGGATTTTTGGATAATCAAATCTGTCAATAAGCCAGTCATCCAAGAAGCTTCTAGGTATAGGTGCTTTAACATGTTACTATGTAATCATTTTTCCTTTTGACAAAACAATAATGTAATCATTTGTTTTTCTTCCTTTCTATCGTCTTAACCTTTTAGGAGCCTTCTAATCAATTTCAAAAGAATATTATTTTAATAAAACTTGTTTTAATTTTATTTATAATATAATAATAATAATACATCAATTTTTAATACATTAGTAATATAAAAGTTTAAATTTATGACATTTTATAAATTACTCAAATTCTTCCTTATTAGCTCATTCATAATGATATAATAGTTATACATCATTTGAAATCATATAATTGACACGCCATAAAAAAAATATTTATTTAATGAGTATTTGAATTTATTTATTTTGTAATTAAGAAAGTTTATAATTAAAATGTTGTGGAGAGGAGAGGATTTATAACTGAAAAATGAATTTTGTCTTAAGATTAAATAAAACAAAACATGTGCAAATGTCATAAACTTTAATTTGCACATAACTCTCAGCACATAGATACACAACAAAGAGAAAAAGAAAAAGAAAATATTACATGACTGTTTACATCCCCTCAATATCAATAATGTGTACTTCCTATATTCAATTGATCCTAACATTAAAACACAGTTTCACACACACACACACATAGACAAAGACATAAAATTGTGGAGTCAGATTCTAAGTATGGTATTATTATTAATAGGTCATGAAACTGGTAGAAGACAAAAAGTGAATGTAATAAAACCATTTTTTAAGCATATTAACTTTATATTAGATACATATCCTATTGAAAAATTCATTGTAGACCACCCTCCATAACATTTATTTTACAAGAGAAATGCTATTGATGTTGTGTTATATGTTGTGGATTGTGAAGAAATGGACACTAGTGCCATTGATACCTCAATTACTTCAAGAAAACGTAAAAGAAATAAAGAAGAGGCAGAATTTGAGAAGAAAATAAAAATCATGGTTGCTAGTGTCATTGCTATGCTTATGGGTGCAATAGCTTGGTATCATGACAAGTATTTTGTTAAGGAACTAGCCCATAATAGGGAATTGGAAAGGCGCAGTTTCCTTAATTGTCTATATACGGGAGCAGAAAAAGATTGCATTGAACAATTAAGGGTCGAAGAACGAGCCTTTTTAAGCTTTGTAAAATTTTAGAAGAGAATGGAGGATTAGTAAGAACAAGAAATGTCCCTATAATTGAAGTTGTGGCAATGTTTCTACATATCCTTGCTCACAACCTAAAGTACAGAGTAGTGCAATTTAGTTATTGCAGATCTAAAGAAACTATAAGTAGGCAATTCAATAATGTCTTGCGAGCTATAATGAAAGTGAGCAGGGAATATTTGAAGTTTCATGAATATAATCTAGAGGGCTCAGAGGCAAACAAATGGAAGTGGTTTGAGGTAAGTTTATCAATTGTTTAGGCTAAATTTGCTAATTATAAGACATCATTAGGAAAGACAACTTATTTATGATTTTTTATTGTTTTTAGAATTGTGTAGGAGCACTTGATGGGACACATATTCTAGTAATCAAGTCACTGAAGATAGGCCTAAATATCATGAGAGAAAGGGTGACATCTCTACAAATGTGTTAGGAGTTTGTGGTCCAGATTTAAGATTCATTTATGTGTTACCAAGGTGGGAAGGGTCTGCAGCAGATTCTCAAGTATTACGAGATGCCTTACGTCGTCGAAACAGTCTCCAAATTCCAAATGGTAATATCATGAATATAATGATAATTTATTTAATATATCAAATACAAAATTATGATTTTTTTTGAACTATTGTAGGTAAATACTTTCTTGTGGATGCGGGATATACTAATGGCCCAGGATTTTTAGCACCTTATCGAGGGACTAGATATCATCTCAATGAGTGGATTGGAAACACCCCTCAAAATTACGAGGAGCTATTTAATCGTCGTCATGCAAGTGCAAGGAATACAATTGAAAGATCATTTGGAATATTGAAAAAAAGATGGATTATATTAAGAACTCCTTCATTTTTTGATATAAAAACACAAATAAGAATTATTAATGCTTGTTTCATATTGCATAATTTTATAAGAAATGAGAGACAAAGTGATCCAATTTTAGAGGTCCAAGACTTGGAGCTTTTATCTGTTGTTGATGAAGAGTTAACCAATCAACAAAGGGAAATAGTTGCAAATAACACCACAAATGAGGTCACATATGTTCAAGTCACTGATGAGTGGACAACATTTTGAGACACTTTGGCAATGGATATGTTTGCTGATTACCAAGTTAGAAGAAACTTTGCTAAGGAATAGTCATTTGTAATGGCTTTTGGCTTTTGTTCTTTTTATATTTAATTGACTCAACATTCCTGTTTTATGTTATTTGTAATTGAGATTTCATAATACAATTTAAGTTTAGTTCTTTACTTGCTGAATTGATAGCATAATTATTATATATTGCATAGATGGTACAATGTTTGTAGAATACTAATTATTATTTATTGCACAGATGGTACAATGTTTGTATAATGCTAATTGTTGCATTTGTAATTTATGTTGCATATTTTCTTTGGTGGAATGAAAAGATATGCTTTTAACTCATTAGGTGATGCATACTTTCTCTTATGGGAACTAGTTGGTTTTGGTTAGCAATATTTGGTAAGCAATATACTTATGCTGGTTTGCAGTTTATTAGGTGGTCATACATTGACTTCTATTGAGTCATCCAAAGGAAGGCCAATGTTATCTCAAGGAAAGAACAAGACAAAGGGAAAGAGAAAGATGATAGAAAGAAACAATGAGGACAAGAAAGATGATACAAGGAGTTACTTTACATGGAATTTGGAAATGGAGCGTGTATTGGCTGATGTACTTAGAGATCAAAGAAATTTGGGCCACAGGAGCGATGGAGCTTGGAAAATAGTGGCATACAGCACTGCTTCTATATTATCTACCTGTTTCAAAGTCCAACTTGTTGGAGAGAATGTCAAAAATCGTATTAAACTTTGGAGAACATGGTATGGCATTATTAGTGACATTCTTAGTCAAAGTGGATTTGATTGGGATGGCACAAGATACATGATTACGGTTGATAATGAAAATGCATGGAATGAGTATGTCAAAGTAAGTTTTATTATTCTTTTAATGTTATAATTATTCAATGCAATTGTTGAAGTAAACAAGTGAAACACAAGAAAGGGGTTGAATTGTGTTTCTTAACCTTTTTAGAAAACTTTTCGAAACTTAAACGGTTTAAACAAGACAATAGTTGAAATAATAATAAGTAATGGACGTATAAAAGGCTTCTTAGTCCTGTTGGACGATGAGAAGGTTTTTGTAAGATTTCTCTTTAGACGCAGTTAAAAAGTTCTAAGTTTTAACTTAAAAACTTTGTTAAGAAAACCAATGGCAATCCCCAAATGATAGAGAATAAATAAAACACAAATAGAGCGAAGAGAAGCTTACACCAGAAGTTTATCCTGATTCACTCTCAGAAACTGAGGGCTATGTCCAGTCCCTTCAACAAGAAGGATCTATCACTAATCTTTACAAAGATTACAAGTACTATCCACCTCTTCAAGTACACAAGTATTCTCAACCTCTTCAGGTTCTAAAGAATAAGTATTCTTTTATACCCAGCCTCTTCTGGCTTAAACAACTAAGTTTAATATGAGAAAAAAGTAAATGGTGCTTGAGTGTTTAACTCTCTACAAGTGAGGATAGAATGATAAAACTCAAGAAGGAAACTCTATACAAAGAGTGTAATTGAATTGAAAGAAGGTGAGCTAAAAAAGTTTCTCTTTACATCAATGCTTTAGCAATATTTTCTACGCCTTCTTCTGTTTTATTAGAATTTTATTCTTCTTGCTTTTTGTGATGTAAAATTTTTAATACCAATATTTATTTTTTTAATTAATATAGTCAATTCATTTAATCTTTTTTTCACATTGTTGACCTTAAATAAAATTTTATTAATTTAAATTTTGAAAAACCTCTCTATATTGTAGCAACACTTATTGGAGCTGTTAACATTATTCTAAAACAAAATACTCGTTTATAAAAAATTATGATACACATTTATAAAATTTATAATACACATTTATAACAAAATCTATGCCTTATTATATGATTGAGTTTGTTGATTGGACTCTTCAATTTGTGTAATTTCATTTAACACTAAAAATAAATCCAAACCATCAATATTAAAGTTGTATTATATGTTTAGGAACATTTAAGATTAAGGCAATATATTCTTTCAAACTATTATTGTCTAGTGATTTCAAATTTTTATCCCTAAATAAAATTAATAGGGATTGTATTTGTGAAAAGTGAAAAAAATAGAAATTTACTAGACACTTAATTAGGAAAGTGAGATGATAGGTAAGCATTTTATTAATTATCTTAATTTTTTTATATTTTTAAAATAATTAAATCATGGAAATAAGAGAAATAATTGAGAATTAATAAGAATGTGATACTAAATTAAGAAAGTGAGAGAATATGTAGACATTTTATTAATTATCTAACATTCTGTATGTTTTAATATAAATTATAATTAATATATTATTACAAAATTGTGAAACTTATGAAATAATAAATCCTAAAGTAAGGAATTTGCTAAACCTACCCTATATTTGCCCAAATAATTTATTGCATAATTATTAAACTCAACCCGGTCATTGACTCGAGCGAGCTACTGGGTTACTGGTTTAATCAGTGAGTCACTGGTTGAACCGCATATAATTACATATAAATATAAATATTTAATAAAAATAAACATACATTAAAAATCATAAATTCATAAGTCCATAACAAGAACACCAACACAATTTCATAAGTTCAAAACATAAATAAACTAAGTTCACAATCACAAGTTCAAAGCACAATTAAACAATAAAGCTCACATGACAAGTTCATATCACTACAATACATAATACAATCATGTCCAAGGAGTCAAATTTGTGGCCAATTTGAGTCCTCTTTCATCATCATCACCAATGTCTTCTAAATTTAATTTATCTACAATCATGCTATTTTCAATATAAGTTTATACATTCGTAAAGTAATTAAAATCAATCAATAAAACAATAATTCATATTCACAACCAAAAATTATAATGCAATAAAGATAAATACCAATATCATCTAGGGTCGGTTGTATGAAAATATTTTCAAGGTCATTACATAAAGCCTTCACCTCTTCAACAGTTAAGCTTGGAGGTGACTCCTCCAATACCCAATTAGAATGGTCCTTAAATGCTTCAAAGCTAATTGGGTCATAACTTTGATGCCTCAATCAATTCTTAAGTTTATTTACTCATATCTCAACATCAAAAAATACTTGGACAACTAAATATTTATATAAACACTAATATGAAGAATATAATACCTTTGTTGCAGCCTCAAGTTGTAATGAACATAAACAAGATCATTATGTCTTTGATGCTCTAATCTATTTCTCTTATTTGAGTGAATATGTTCAAATACACTCTAATTTAGCTCATAGCCTGAAGCACTACAAGTTTGGCTTAAAATACGAATTGCCAATTTTTGCAAAGCTGGTGCACTACATCCATAAGACTCCCACCACTGATCTAGAGTATTGAATGCAATGCAATAAATTAGTATGCTTATTATTGAGCTATAATAAGGATCACAAATAAATAAGAAAGTAAATAGCTATCAAGTTATCAACCACTAATTTAATTTTACCTGGCATCACTGTACTTTGTTCACATATAGCAGACTGCCTTCCAAAATCTTGTTCAGCATTTTTTGAAGATTCTCATCTCACTTGTCAACTGAGATTGCAAAACAAGATCTCCATAAGCATACCTCTCAATGACATCTAGAAGGCTAGATGTTGTAGCCTTATGTTTTTCAAATTCTTCAACATTGAAACAACATGCTGAATTTAACCAATAACCAGCAGCATGAAGATTTTTACAAAGCTGGGAATCCCAATGATTATCTAAAATTTTCAAGTAAGGTTCCACTTTCTTCTTGTTTCTTTGAAATCTCTTCATCATCTCCTCTCTAGCTTTACATATAGCTTGATAAAGAAAACTCATGGCAGGCTTATGTTCACTATCAACAATCCGCAACACATGAACAAGAGGTTTAGTAAGTTTAACTACCTCAACACAACATTTATAAAAACTTGAATCTAAGACTTGTTCTGCAAATCTTTTTGCCTTGCCTTCTTTAGAATAAGTTGAGCTTGTCCAATCTCTAGATGTGACCATGACTCTTAGTGCATCTTTATGAGTCAATATACTTTGCATGCAATAAAATTAGTGGCAAAGCGAGTAGGAAGCTGGACGAAGTATCTCTCTTCCACCAGTATGCTTTCTCATCAAATACCATGGATGACAATGGTTATATATGTATTTGGTAATTTTTGCAGCATGTAATACCGTCTCATTTACCTCCTCTAACTTGCCAATGTCTTGTAACATCAAATTGATACAATGAGCTGCACAAGGAGACCAATACAATTTGGGAATCTCAGCCTCCAACAACCTTCCAGCAACAACATAATTTGCAGCATTATTTGTCACCATGTGAACAACATTTTTGGGACCAACAAATAGCACTACGTCCTTGAAAAGTTTATACAATAAATCTGCAGTTTTGGAGAAATGGAAAGCATCAACAAATTTTATAAAAACAATTCCTTTAGGCCAATAAACCAAAAAATTAATGAGAGTTTGCCTATTACGATCAGTCCACCCATCTGCCATGATAATACACATGGTTTGCTTCTAACCAGCGATAACTCTCAACAAGTTTCTTCAACTCATCAACCCACTTATTTAACAAATAACCATGAATGCTATAAAAGTTTGGACCTTTATACCTAGCACCCATGCTAGCAAGAGCATCAATCATAGGTTGATAATATGCCGAATTAACTGCATTAAATGGCACAGAAGCATCAATCATCCATTTTGCGATAGCAAGGTCACACTTTTCTCTCACTTGTTTACTTTGCAACACACTTTTTAAGGAAGGCTAAGCTCCAAGAGTTGTTCTAGGCATAAAATAAAAACCTATATGACCAACGTCATTCCCTTTTTGAGATAAGGAAGGTGCTTGCCTTGGTGGCCTAGACATTGTCATTGGCTCTTGCACTTCATCATTGCCTATTCTCATTGCCTCTTCATCATATGGATTACTATCCTCATATTCCTCTTGAGATTTTCTTTTCTTACTCATGCATTCATCAATATTTTGTTTCATTTGGAAGCGAACATCTGATGACACCTTTTTGCATTGTTGAACTTGTCCTTTTTCTCCAGCCAAGTGATTCTTAAGCCAATTGATGTCACCTCCCTTAATAATTTTATCACAGTAGAGACATAATAGAACAATTTTTCCATTATCCTCCACAAGCTGCATACAGTGTCCCTAAGCTGGATCATTTTTTCCTCTATTATTTCTTTTGGGAGATGTATTTGGAGTTGATGCTTCTGTTGACACTGGTGTTGAAGTAGATGACATTTTATTTCTCTAGCCAAAATAAAAGAAGAAAACACAATCTCAAGAAAATACCAAAAACAAAACAATCCAAGATGATGTTCAAAAGTTATTTACTTATTTCCAAAGTTTAATCACACAAAATTACTAGCATAGATTCACACCAACTATTATAATTTCAAAAAACAATGTGTGCAGAGTAACAAAAATGGTTGTATGTGCCTATAAATTCTAAATTGGGTAACAAAGAACATAAATGATAAAACAGAGCATATCACATAATCATTGATTCATATCGCATAAATCGGGTAACAAAAAAAAGATAAAACAGAGCATATACTGATTCATATCACATAAACATAGCAAAAAGGAAAAAAAAAACAATTGTTATAAGCCTATAACAGAGGCTCTGCTCATGAGACTTATCAAGGTGGTGGTGCGCGGTGGTGGAAGGCATGGCAGTGGAAGGCGCGGTGGTGGCAGGCGTGGTGTGGTGTGGTGGCAGGCTTGGCTGGGGCAGGCGCGGCCTGGACAGGTGCTATGGTGGGGCTGTTGAGATGCGATGGTGCGTGGTGGGACTGCGCTGCTTCTCCCTTCCTTTCGTTGACGGCGGCGTACTAGTAAGTAAGGTAAGGGTTTCTGTTTCTTTATTTTGTTATTTCAACTTTCAATTCAATTTTTTTAAAGATATCGATGAAACAATGTTGGTTCATCATGTTTTCTTTTTTAAAAAATAAAACAGAAAACTGGACGAGTCACAAAAAATGGACCTGTTCATCGGTTTTGTGCTTAAACCGGCTAAGTCGGACCGGTTTAGATCGGGTTTGAAGCATACACGGTCCAAATAAGTACTCAGACCAGTTACTTGGCCGGTCCACCGGTCCGATTTTTATAACTATGATTTATTGTCCCTTGATTTGCTATGGTGGCTATAGATGCGTGCAGTATCTCCTTATTTTGCCGATAAATCTATACTTCACAGGAGAATTCTCAAGTTTTAGATGCTTTTGATTTAAAATTATTTATTTCTTGTACTATTGCACAGACTTGAACCGGGAATTTTTTTTTTACAGTTGTATAGACATTTTAATATTCTTGAGAGAACACGCACAAAGATGAATAAAGTTAAAACTTTTTAAAAAGTATATGTTCCAAAAAAATCATTTGCACAAATTAAGAAAAAAATGTTTAACTTAATTATTATAGTTACTTTGTTATGTTGGTTATGACAATATATATATATATATATATATATATATATATTCAGAAGCTTTGGTGCTCACTATAGCAATTTTAATAAAATTATTTAAAAAGGTAAATTGAAAAAAAAAAACTACAATGACTTTCTATATAAATTGGTGTTGTGATAACTGGTTACCCAAATATGTGTTGCAAGTAATTTGTGCACTATATACCAATTCTAAGTAACAATTGGTTTGACATTAGATTTGAATCCCACTAAATAGATTTTATCAAATTAACATCATATTCTTATTGGACTACTGCACTAACTTAATATACACCATCTCTACCCAAAAATTTCTCATAATTAAAAAGACTTGAACATAAGAAAATATTCCATTAAATACCCTGTCTACTAATTTTTTTATTACTGTTAATTGCACTGTTAAATGAATATAATACAAGAGGAGTGAATACTAAGCGTTTGCTCTGCTTTAAACATTAATAGTTTAACACCTTGTACTTTAGTAGACATAGCTTTCATCTAAAATAGAAACAATGCCTAAAAATTGACAGAATAAAAGATATATTGACAGGCCCACGGCCCACGAGCCTTTGCTATGGTTGGGCATATGTTGGTTAATGGAGAGGTAGGGGATTCGATCCCCCTAATGCCACTCCCATCTTTTCCCTATCCACGTGGCCTCTGGGGGTCTTCTTTGATCCCACCCTTCCTATGAACCAAAAAAAAAAAAAGATATATTGACAGAATATGTTATTTCCAGCAGTACCACCCAAAAAGCAGACCGTATTCATCAATGGCCTCCCCTGCAAAAACCCAGCTAAGGTAACTGCTCAATATTTCAAGACCTTGGAATTAAGCAACACTGGTTCTACCGAAATTTTTGGTTCATCCACAAAAAATTGTCGCTGCTGCAGAGTTTCCTGGCCTGAATACTCTTGGCCTCTCAATTGGAAGAACTAACATTGATGGGGATGGCCTGGTAAACTTCCATTATCATCCTAGAGCTACTGAGATTATCTTTGTTACCAAAGGTGTATTGGTTGCTGGATTTCTTGATACCAAAAACCAGCTTTTCCAGAAGTTTCTCAAAGTAGGTGACGTTTTTGTTCCCCAGAGGTTTGTTCCACTTCTATCTAAATCATGGTTTTGAAGTGGCCGTGGACCCAAAATAAAAGTTCATGATTTTCTTAGCCTTCGGATGTAAATTGGACAGGTATAGGTAATCATTTTCAACCACCATTACGTAGCTGTTTAAAATTCTTCCACCCACCAGTTTTCATTTTCATACTACACCTCAGCACTCAATTTTATTCAAGCTGTATCTACAATTTTTTAAACAACAAAAATATTATATTTATCATTTAATTTTAAGTACAAAAAATCCCTATTATCCCCATTCTTTGTACCGTTCTCACTCTTTACATTTTCTCTTCCCCTCTTGAACACACCGCCAACTACCCACACGTACTCTCTTCACTACACACACTACATGGCACCTTCACCCACTGCCGATCACCTGCTAGCTCACTACACAGGTTCTATAAAGGCCAAGGACGGGATCTGAGTCTGAGGCTTGGAAAGACTGAGTGCAGAACCAGAGAAGGGACCTTTTGGTTACTCGCGCTGAACCTTTTTTCTTCAAAGTTTTGTTGTTGTTCGCAGCTTGATGGTGTTTGATGCCTACTACTAATTCTTAAATTTTGATGAGTTTGTGTTTATGTTGCTACGGGTACGAGTATTTGATATGATACGATACATAAATACGGTATTTACTTTGATTTTGAGGAGGGTAAAATTTCAAGAATAGGAATATGTTTTAAGGAAGGTAATTGATGAGAACGATACTTGAATCTATAGCTAAGATTTTTCGAGTAATAGTATATTTAAGGCAGTAAGTATTCAAGAAACAAAAAGCACAAGGATACAATAAAAATATGGATGCATAAGTATAATATGAGTATGAGTATCAAATATGGGTACGATACAAATACATCTTCAATTTTGAAGTATCCGTGCATCACAGGTTTATATATATATCATGTAAAATTAATGTTGTATAGCATGTTCGAATTTGAGTGTTAAGGGAATGCTAAGTAGTGAGTCTGCTTGTGATCTAAAGCTGTTTGAGAGTCTAGCACAAAGCCTGTCATTATTGTTACTTCCTTGATTTGATTTAGTTTAGTGGCTTAGTTGGTTGCCCATGAGTAGGGGTGGAAATATGTCAGGCTGCCTAATAGGGACCTACAGCCTAGACTACTTTTGACCAACTTCGGCCTAGCCTATTTATCAAACAAGTCAGTCTTAGGCTTTTTTAAAAGCCTATTTAGCTAAATAGGCTTAGGCTTAGGCCTTAAAAAAATCCTATTAGGCCTAATAGGCCGGCCTATTTATTTATTATAATAACATATAATTAAAATGTTATAATACTTATATGATTTAATATTTATATATTAATATAGTTTATTTATTTTATACACAATACAATAATTTTGTTAAAGGTTAGGTATATTTGAAACCCAAGAAATTTAAGCATGTTGGCTTATTCGAAAGCCTTTATGCAATATAGGCCTTTAAATATACTTTCAGGCCAGGTCAGGCTTTTAAGTTTTCATAAAAAGGCCAGGCCAGGCTAAAAAAAAAAACCTATGATAAGTAACAGACCAGACTAAGGCCAATGTTTTTTAAAATAGGTCAGGCCTATTTAGAGTAAATCTTAGCCTAGCTTCGCCTATTTCCACCCCTACCCATGAGCTGATTATTATTGGCTGAATTCTTCTTGTGTGGGTACTTACCATTTCAAATATAGTATAACAAAAAGTGAGTGGGTAATGGGAAGAACTAATGATTATCTGTTTTAATACTTTGGAAGCAGCGGCTTGGATTTCTGTCGATTCCGGTCTCAGGGGAAATAAGGATTATATATTGTATAGATTTCATATACTTGTGGTTTTCCGTCTTTCATCTCTTTAATGCACTTCATAATTATTACTTGATGGTTTTAATCCATTGTGTGTTTGTTGATTGTTGCTTGATCTCTTGCTTTGACACTGACAAGAGGTTGTCGAGACCCCGTCAAATAATAATATTTACCGGTTCGCAAACTAATTTGTAGTATAGAGCATGAACCGAATCGTCTCTCAAGGATCCAAAAAGAACAAAGATTTAATCAGATCACGATAATTAAAATGGGGGGTTTTGTTGTTGATTAACAATATTGATAAAACTACAAGACTTAAAGTTGAAAACAAATCTAAAGAAACAACCAATCCAAGGAAATTTACTGATCTTGAGTTTAACTCATCATTGATCACAAGGAATTCACTTAATTGCTAACCGTGTTCTTGGCCTTAGATCACATCAAGACGCCTCAACATGATCCAAGAATCCTCTACTAGATAAGCATCTAGGATTTAATTAACCAAGGTTAGATAAAGTAAGCACCATCCAAACATAGATTAACTTAAGATCAAGAATTTAACCAAGCTAAACAATCCATCAAAAAGCTTTAATAAATTGTTTATTCTTTGTGATCCTCTTTGAACACATGATAATAAAGCTATTATCACATAAACATCCAAATCAAATTAAGCAATTCAATCTAGATCAAAATTAAAAGAGGAAGAAGAGAAACTTGAATAACAATTAAGCAATATGAACAAGTAAAACAAGATCTCCAAATTAAACATCAAGATGGCTAATCCCTTGGATTGATTATGAGAGCCTAGCCTTCCATGGATGGGAAGGAAGAACTCAGAAAATAAAGAACAAAAATGAAATTCTAAAGAGAAGGGAGAATAAGAGAAAGAAAACTAACAAATACTCAAACTTACTACAAAATTGAATTCTAACTTACTTCAAAAATTGAATTCATCTAATACAAAGAGGTTGGGTCTATTTATACTAATCCTAGAAGCCAATTTGTACATGTACATAATCTGAATACAAGTTATAAGAATATGAAAATTGTCAAAAATGGAAGCTTGATGCATGGTAGGTGGGTTGGTGCATGGTAGGTGAGTTGGTGTATGGTTGGTGGCTTTTAGTCAACAACTCTTATCCGACTTCTGGCTTCAAATTCATCACCTAGACGGTGCATTTTGGCTTGGATGTCTTCATCAAAGTTGTAGCCAGTTGTCTCCTTGAAAATCTCCAAGTTGAATCATGTCATTTGGACTTTTAGAACTCCGGAAATGCCAAAAACACTGCATCTACCTCAAGTTAGGTTGGAAGAACGTGTTTCCAAATTCAAACCAACTTGTATCTTCATTATCATGCCTAAAACGACATCTATTGACAAAATGGTCTTCAGTGAAGTTGGAGATATGGGTCTTATCTTTCAAATGACCAAGTTTCAGCCCAAGAGGATGCCTATAACCCACTATATAGTCCAATATGTACATACTGCCCAGATGGTTCCGTGACAGCAAACTCACTCTGTATTGTAAGGCTATTTTGGGCCCTTAGAATTCCGAACCAGCTCTTGAGTTCTTCATGAAACTTGTAGATCCTTGTCTTAGCTTTCCAAAGACACCAAGATCACCTCAATTGGATCACCGAGTCCCAAGTTATGGCCTAACCAAGGAAGAAAGGTCAAAATGCATCAAAAATCCGAAAATTATCCAATATTTACATTAAAACCCAATGAAGCCCAACAACATTAAACACATCTAAAACACTAATATTGGGCACAATAAACATCTAATAAAGCCTAATACAAAGCTAACATATGTGTCTCAAATTGATTGATCAGACACCTACACAACACCGTTTCTGTGCTTGATGCAATGTGGACCATATTTCATTATTTTGGTGTAAAACAAATTATCACAAGAGGTATTTTCAAGAGAAGCCCAACTAAGAATATTGTTTATTCAAAGGTAATGTGGATATGGGTAATAACAATTCATTAAAATAAAAGGTTTAAATGATGCATCTGTGGTGAAGTCTTTAAGATTTGTCATTTCGGTGGGGATGGGTTTAAATTTTCTTTGATTGTAATTTTACCTATATCATTTTATAATGGGCAAACGGGATGGGTAATAGTGAGTTCATTTTTGTTTCATTCACTTTACTTACTATTTATTGCATTTATTATCTTTTATATAGTAGTCTTAATAACATGGTGCTTTCAGTATGCTTACTCTTTGTAATATCATGATTAGTTATCTCGATTACCTTTGTGGTTTTGTAATTTGCTAGTTCACTTAGTCCTTTAGTTCGTTTGTGAGTTAGCTCTAGAAAGTAAATAAATATTAGTTTTTGTAATCATTTTAATTTTATATCCTCTCAATTTTTTTTTAATTTGGGCCTAATAAAATAAAATAAAGATTAATTTAAACGCTCAAACTCCACAACAAGAATAAGTAATATTTTCAACATAGTATTTTTCACACTCACTAATAATTGCTGAAATAAAACTTATTAACGATGGTTATTATAATGATTGTCAATAAAAATAATATAAGATTTTTTTTTACACAAGACACGACTCTAAAAAATAGTCATGAAACACCAACTTTTGCTCACATAGTTGCGGTTCACGTGGTTCTTATTATTTATTGTTGACAGTCACACGGAGAATAATATCAGTCAGTGTCAAAATAGCATTTGCCCTCTATAAAAAAAAATTAACAATATATGAACAAATTTGGCACCTTCTCGTGTTGCTCGTAGTCTCATTGAGACTCCAACAGAAGTGCATGTGCAGTGGAGCTCACGGGTTAGGGTTTTTTTGTGATTTTTTTTTTGTTATTCTGCATTTTTTGTTTTGTGATTCTGCGTTTTTTATTTGCTCTTTTATTATGCTCTATGATTTCATTTTTGAGATTCTGCATTTTTGTTCTATGATTCTTCTGTTGGAGATAACTCACACACTAGCTCACAATAATCCCAGGAAGAAGGAAGAAATAAAACTGAATGAACAAAGTCTTATTGAATGAATATATTTGAATTACACAGAAGCATTTTGTATTTATAATGCCTCTCATACAATTACCTATTGACTTATTCAACTACTCTAACCGAAATAACAGACTTAACTAACTTTCATTAACAAATTCTGTTTGAATTAACTACAACACACCCCCTTAATCCAAACATTCTAGATTTACAACACCCAACTCTTTTCTAAGTTTCTCAAACCTATCAACCTTTTGGGTTTCTTGTTAGCATTTATTTTATGATCATTACAAACATTACTTTATCATTAACAAGGATTGCTTACACTTAATCCTAGTTAAAAGACTATTTTGCACATTTATCAAAGCATTAAAGTTGAAATTCTCAAAGATGAGCAAGCTGATAAGCTATCTCATGGATGTGAGTACTCCATACACACTTGAACTAGCTGCTGGATGGACTGAGAAGAGCATGCTAATGATCAAGATTGGTCTGCTCAAGCAACAAGTCTGGAAAATACTGATGAGCTAACTCATGAATTAGAGATGAGCTAGCTTATACTCGAAACCCAAAAATACTTTATTCAACTCTGTTTTTGTTATCTAGCTGCAAGATGATTCTAGAAGGTTTCCGAAGCTACCAAACCGTTAGAATATTCTTTGGAAATGTCGGGATAGTACCAGACAAAAAGGAAGGACATACAAAAAAGAGAAAAAGGACACCCTGCACCCACTAGCTACCAATTGAGCATATGGACATATGGTACAGTACAAAAACTGCAAAGTCCTTATGCTGCAACGTTCAAATTTGTAGCTACCTACAAATACCCATAATTTTTCAGAGAAGCCATAAGAAGAGGATAAGGGAAAAAGAGAAGAAAAACAAAATAACAAGAATAATTATTTGTGCTTTACTCTGAGAATCATTTGTAAAGATGTGTTGAGCGTACCATTGTATATTCAACTCTTTGTGGGAGAATTTTTTCTCTATTTTCTTGTAAAGCCCATTGAGGGTGTGTTGTTTCATAGCTTGGAAAGGCTAAGGTTGATCAAAACTACTCAGTTCTAGCTTGGAGAGGATATGGTGGATCAAAACTACTTGTATCTAGCTTAAAGAGGCTAGGGTGGATCAATTAACACTTGGTTGATAGTGAAAAATCTCAGTTTTGCTGGGGACTGGATGTAGGTTCCACATTTGGCTAAATTAGTATAAATTTCGCTGTGCAAGCTCTCTCTTAACCTCTCTTTATTGCATTTGTGTGTGCATGTTTATTTGTTGATGTTCAAACTTGTATGCGCATGCTCTGTTTAAGTTTCAAATTCTGACTTCGATAAGCTAGCTCATTGTCGCTAACCAACTAGCTCATCTTTGCTGGTGTTTTGAGTTTTTGTGTGTGTTGTAGAAAATTTCGTTTTAGTAACACTTGATTCAACCCCCCTTCTCAAGTGATTCATTACTATCACCTTTACTACTTTAGTTAATACATCAACAACTTGAATTTTAGTAGGACAATATGCAACCTCAAGCATTCCTTTATTCACTTGCTCTTTAAGAAAATGGAATCTGGTTTCGATGTGCTTACTCCTGCCATGAGAACCTGTGTTCTTGGCTAAATTTATTGCAGATTTGTTATCAATTAGCAATTATATAGGCTTCTTCAAATCAATCTTCATCTCTCTCATCAATGAGTCTAACCATATAGCTTGGCAGGCTGCATATGAGCCAGCTATATATTCGGCTTCGTAGGATGATAGAGCTATCACTGCTGTTTCTTAGAACACCAAGAGATTGGTGCACCAAGAAATTTGAACAAATATCCCGTAGTGTTTCTTCTATCTACCTTGTCTCCACACCAATCCGAATATGAATATCCTAGCAAACCAGTCATTTGTTGTTTTGTTTTATTAGGAAATAGCACACCATACTTCAAAGTCTCTTTCACATATCTCAATATTCTCTTGGCAGCTATCAAGTGTGACTTCTTTGGTTGATTCATAAATCTGCCAATTAATCCAACTGAAAAGCACAAATCTAGTCAACTTTTACACAAGTACCTCAAGGAGCCAACTAGTTGCTTAAACCATGTTGCATCTACTTCTTCTTCTGTATCAGCAACTTTAAGCTTCAGATTTGTCTCTGCGAGTGTTAATGCAGAGTAGCAATCCATCATTTTGAACCTTTTGAGTACCTCAGTTGCATATTTTGTTTGGTATAGCACAATTCCTTTGGAAGTGGTTACAAACTCCATTCCAAGGAAATATGCCAAATTGCCTAAGTCTGTCATTTCAAACTCAACCATCATTAGCGTTTTGAAACACTCAATGTCATTAGGATCATTTCCAGTAACAAGCAGATCATCAACATAAAGACAAATCAACAGTAACCTTGTCTTTTTCTTCTCCTTCATGTGCACACCATACTCCACTGAGCATTTTGAAAACTCATTCTGGAGTAAGAAAGTATCTATCCTTCTATTCCAAGCCTGGGGCGCTTTGTTTAAGGCCATAAAGAGCCTTATTCAGTTTGTATACCATGCCTTCTCTACCTTTGATTTCAAATCCTGGTGGTTGTTTAACATGCACCACTTCTTCAAGAGGACCATTCAAAAATGCAGATTTTACATCCATGTGAAATAGGGGCCATCTATTACTACTTGCTAAGGCAACAACTAGCCTTATTGTTTCAAGTCTTGCCACTGGTGCAAAGACTACTGAATAGTCTATGCCAGGTTTCTATAGAAAACCTCTAGCCACCAATCTTGCCTTGTGTTTAGCAATAGAGCCATCAGGATTCAATTTCACTTTGAATACCCATTTAACATCAATTGGCTTCTTATCTGTTGGCTTATCAACCAGCTCCCATGTATGGTTCCTCTCAATGGCATTTAGTTCTTCTAACATTGCTTCCTTCTAGACCTGCTCCTTCATGGCTTCATTATAATTCACTAGTTCTGCATCTGCCAGTAAAGCAAAATGGACCAATTCACCTTCTGATGATACTGCATTATCAAACAGCATATCAAAGTTAGCAAATATGCTTGAAATTTGTCTTTGTGGTCTTGCTCCCTGGATGGTTTCAGTGACCAATTCGTCCTCATTTCCATCACGATCATCTTTAACCAACACTGGAATCACTGGATTGAGGCTGCTCTTTTGATCCTTCCAGTCCCATGATTCAATCTCATTCACATACACATCTCTGCTTGTTTCAATTTTCTATTTCACTGGATCATACAATCTATATGCACCAGTAACATGATAGCCTACTAAGATCATAGGCTCACTCTTATTTTGTAATTTCTTCCTTTTAGCATCAGGAACATGTTTAAAACACAAAGAGCCAAAGATCTTTAAATGACTCACCATTGGTTTCCTGCCAGACCAACATTCCTCAGGAACCTTTTGTTTGAGTCTTTTTGTAGGACACCTATTAAGCAAATAGGTTGCTGTTGTAACTGCTTCACTCCAAAAAGAATGTGGTAACTTCTTTTGCCTCATCATGCTTCTGGCCATGTTGAGTACAATTCTGTTTCTCCTATCAGCCAATACATTGTTTGAGGAGTATAGGGAGCTGTTACTTCATGTTGGATACCACATTGCACACAGAATGCCTCAAACTCTTTTGATGTGTATTCTCCTCCACCATTTGTCCTTAAAACCTTGATCACCTTGCCACTTTGTCTCTTACTCAATGCCTTAAATTTCTGAAATACCTTAATGACAAGAGGTTGTCGAGACCTCGTCAAATAATAATAATTACTGGTTCGCAAACTAATTTGTAGTATAGAGCATGAACCGAATCGTCTCTCAAGGATCCAAAAAGAACAAAGATTTAATCAGATCAAGATAATTAAAAGGGGGTTTTTTATGATTTGAAAAGATAATACACTAATTGAATTAAAGGAAAGTAATTAACAAATTAACCAATCCAAGGAAATTTTACCGATCTTAAGTTTAATCCATCATTGATCACAAGGAATTCACTTAATTGCTAACCATGTTCTTGGCCTTAGATCATATCAAGACACCTCAACATGATCCAAGAATCCTCTACTAGATAAGCATCTAGGATTTAATTAACCAAGGTTAGATAAAGTAAGCACCATCCAAACATAGATTAACTTAAGATCAAGAATTTAACCAAGCTAAACAATTCATCAAAAAGCTTTAATAAATTGTTTATTCTATGTGATCCTCTTGAATACATGATAATAAAGCTATTATCACATAAACATCCAAATCAAATTAAGCAATTCAATCTAGATAAAAATTAAAAGAGGAAGAAGAGAAACTTGAATAACAATTAAGCAATATGAACAAGTAAAACAAGATCTCCAAATTAAACATCAAGATGGCTAATCCCTTGGATTGATTATGAGAGCCTAGCCTTCCATGGATGGGAAGGAAGAACTCAGAAATAAAAGAACAAAAACGAAATTGTAAAGAGAATGGAGAAGAAGAGAAAGAAAACTCCCACAAATACTCAAACTTTCTTCAAACTTACTTAAAATTGAATTATTATAATACAAAGAGATTGGCTCTATGTATACTAATCCTAGAAGCCAATTTGTACATGTACATAATCTGAATACAACCTATAAAAATATGGAAATTGTCAAATATGGGAGCTTGAAGCATGGTTGGTGGGTTGGTGCATGGTAGGTGGGTTGGTGTATGGTTGGTGGCTTTTAGTCAACAACTCTTATCCAACTTCTGGCTTCATTTTCATCACCTAGACGGTGCATTTTGGCTTGGAGGTCTTCATGAAAGTTGTAGCCAGTTGTCTCCTTGAAATTGTGCAATTGGAATCATGCCATTTGGACGTTTAGAACTCCAGATATACCAATAACACTGAACCTACCTCATGATAGGTTGGCAGAACGTGTTTCCAAATTCAAACCAACTTGTAGCTTCATTATCATGCCTAAAACGACATCTATTGACAAAATGGTCTGCAGTGAAGTTGGAGATATGGGTCTTATCTTTCCAATGGCCAAGTTTCAGCTCAAGAAGCGGCCTATAACTCACTATGTCGTCCAATATGTGCACACTGCCCAGATTTTCATGACAGCAAACCCACTCTGCATTGCAGGGATATTTTGGACCCTTAGAAGTCCGATTCAGCTCTTGAGTTTTTCATGAAACTTGTAGAGCATTGTCTTAGATTTCCAAAGACACCAAGATCACCTCAAATGGATCACCGAGTCCCAAGTTATGGCCTAACCAAGGAAGAAAGGTCAAAATGCATCAAAATCCGAAAATTATTCAATATTTTCATTAAAGCCCAATGAAGCCCAACAACATTAAACTCATCTAAAATACTAATATTGGGCACAATAAACATCTAATAATGCCTAATACAAGGCTAACATATGTGTCTCAAATTGATTGATCAAATTCCCTCATACTTAAGTTTTTGCACTCCTGGGCAAAAGACATAAGAACAAAACTAAAGAAAAGCAAAAAACATCATATTATTAAACAAAAAACATAAAACTGATTATACCTAATCTAATCCATTTTCGTAGGAAAACACGATGACACTTAGCATGTGCCACAAGCCTTTAAACCCCTAGGTGTCCCTAGTGGACGAGTTATAGTCTCGTGAGGGTTTACCAGGATGATACCCACAAACATGTAATATTTTATTTAATAAATTCAACTAATTTTTAAATACAAGCATTGTATCAAATATAAACCATAATTAATAAGTCAAGTATGCTTAACAAAGAATAGTTGAATCAAGTCAATTGAGAATAAAGTATAGCATAATCATGCTTTAATCAGAAATAGGCATGTTCAAATTGAGTAAAATTCCTCACAAGTGACACTCAAATCACACAAGGTGTTTAGGTTATCTGTTTGCACTCAACTCAGTCAAATTATGAAAGTATTTTACCATAGGCTTGCATATACATCAATTCTCCACTACTTAGATCAAATAAATTGCAAAAATCAAGAGGTCTTTCAAAAAGGTTGTAATGGAACTTATAAGGTGAAGGAAGGAAACAATATGGATAATAGCAGGTTAAAACCAAAGAGAATAAAAGAGCATTGAGGAGTAATTCAAGTAGAAAGAATAAATTTTTTACCCAAAACCATAAAATGCTCATTCTCTTCACACATTCCTTCCTTTTTCTATTCTTTTATTTTTCTTTCTTTTTTCTCTTTTTTTTCTTTATTTTTTGTTTTTTGTATCAAGCATTTCGTATCAGCACACCAATTCCCCCACACTTAAATCATTGTAAGTAAAAGAACTCCTCCAATAAGAAAATCAATGCTCTCCCATTCCCTAAGGTAAGGTAAAACATGGTTTTTCACTCAAAGCTTGTAATGAGCTAAGAACAAAGAATAGGCAAATAGGCTTAGAGGGAGTTAATAATTGGATAAATGCAAGGTAGGTTTATTTGGCCAAAGCAGCTAAGTCAAGAAAAAATGCCTCTGTCATTTTCATGCAACATACAGACCAATATAATCTCAAATCGATTCAATGCAAGTTCTAGAAAATAAATTCATAATTGACATCACTCATGAAAGAAAATAAACCAAGTGTAAGTATCAAACTTGGAAAAGCCCAAAACTCACAAAGGTATGGAACATTCACTCAATTCAACCATGCCTTCTTCCTAATATCCACAATCATATACACATGTATATCATGAAAATGATTCAACTATAAACTGTTTTGCATACTTTTATTATCAATTAAGCTCAGATTCAGCACATGCTTGCATCAAAATTAATTGAAAAGATCAAAATGAATTTTTTTTAATTTTTTTTTAATATACAAGAACAAAATAATTTAAGACATACTATGAAATGCAAGTTAAGATATGTCTCAAGAGCAAAACTACTCCTTACTCTGCCATCATACATCTAATAAGCTAGTAACAATAAAGATTAGCTGGTTAGTTTTTTTTTTTTAACTAAACTATGTACATGGTATTATCAACTATACTATGTACATGGTATTGTTAACTATACTATGTACATGGTATTGTCAACTATACCTCCCTCCAACTAATTTAAGACATTGTCCCCAATGTCAAAATAAAGATAGGTAGAGTGTAGAAGATCTTACCAGAATACTGCAAATCAAGCCTGAAATAAAAAAAAATTACAAAAAACTAAAACCATAACAGAAAACAAAAATTCACAAAGACAAAGTCAAATCAAGTTTTTGCTTTTTGCTGCTGCTGCCTTGTTCCCAATTCAGTGGAGCCATTGCTGGATCACGTTGTGGTACAAATTCGTTTAGTTGATCGAGCAATTGTTCAGGAGTTGCAGCAGTTACAAGACTTTGACGTGTTGCTTGTGAGATGAACCTTTTTTCTACAGCATGATCAAGAAAACAAAACAAACTGTCATAAAAACCATTAACATTTAATATACCTATGGGTTTTTTGTGAAAGTTCTGCTGTGACCAGGATGTAATTTGGAAGATCTCTTCCAAAGTTCCAAAACCATCAGCTAGGGCAATAAAGGCATCAACATTTGCTATCATAATGTTCATGCGTTGGTGCATGCAAAATACCATTACTTCATCCCCTAATGTTTTTCCAATGGGCTTGCTGATAGATAAAGGACTGGGAATCACACCAAGGACTTTGCCACCTCCTAAATGTGCAGCAGTTGCTACACAACCCATTAACCCAAGACTACCTCCTCCATAAACTAAATGAATTTCTCTCTCAGCTAGCACTCGACCAAGATGGTTTGCAATATTTACAAACTCTTGATCTTTCCCAGGATTAGATCCACAAAAGACACAAACACTCTTGATCCGACGAACTGAAGTGACTTCCATTTTCTTTTTTCTCTTTGTTTTTTTTTGTACTCTCACCATATCAATGATCTAAAGAGAGCAAAGTGCAATATTTAAAGGCATCAAAACTCAAAGGTAATAATTACACCTATAAAGGAGGGGTAGATCTGTGTGTCAGGTAAGTTTGAAAATAAGCAAAACAATGATAATAGCTATATGACAATGATAAAAGACTAATCTATATGTGTCAGAAGAAGTTTGAAAATATGCAACACAAATTTCAAAAGAATACGGCTATTTTTGTGTTGATTTTTTTTCCTTTTTTTTAATTTTTTTTTATTTTTTTTTATTTTTTTGATTTTTTTTGATTTTTTTTAATAAACAAGAAGAAAAAATAAATAAATAAATAAATAAAAAATAATACTTACAGGAGGTGTGATTGTGGCTCACATTTTCCTCTGGTTATACGTCCAGTAACGGCTTGAATGCTCTCTATGGGCCGATGGTCGGCTTCCCATCCAATTTTCTTAAAAATTGGCAAACAGGGTCTTTTTGAGTCAGATTCCTGAGACTATAACGCTCATGTTCATCTTGTAATATTGGCCATAAATCAAGAAGTGCCCTTTGCACATCTCCACTAGGATGCGTCTCAAGAGTCAATAAAATGTTATTTAAAGACTCCTTACTCATGCCATCTTTAATGAAGTTAATTTTATCATCTCTGTTTATAGACGTCATTCCAATTGATTTGCATTTTTTGTTACAGGTCCATCTTGCACATTTATAGCAGACCCGTAACCTTTTTGCTCTTCTTTTCTTGGCATATAAACTTTTACCTAGCCTTGGCATATATGAAACAAGAGCGTCAGAAAATTCACCTCTGAGTCGGACCTTTGCTTCGATTAACCAGCGGATATCCGCAGGGATGCCTTTGTGCATAAGCATCCTTAATCTCTCAAACCTTGCACAATAAATGTTAGTTAAAGCATTTTGAGGGAGAGAAGGGAATTGCTTGCGGAGGTTAAAAAGCTGATTATCCATTTCGAAAGAAAGAAGAAAGAGAGAAAAAAAATTAAGTAGAATTATATACAGATTTCAATGTTTGTGGGTAACTGAAGGGACCGAAAAAGATTTTCACGGAGTACCGTTATCCGCCATTTAACCGGTGAAAAATCATCTGTCAAAGAAAAACAAACAAAATAAAGACAAAAAAATCAAACTTTGATAGATTTTCTCACTTAGCACCGTTTTTTCTGTCTTGATTCCTGTGATAGCAAATCAGTCAAAGTTTGAAAAAAAAAATAAAGAGTTAGAAAACTTTGGGTTGACTCCCAAGAAGCGCTACTTTTAATGTCTTCAGCTAGCGTGATTGAAGATTTTTCACAGTCGATGGGTCCTCCCCAATAATGATTCAATTTCTGGCCATTGACATTAAACGTGGCTTTTTTTTTTTCAACAAAGATTTATATAGAAGACAGAAAATAAAAACAGCAGACAAAACAAAAAATAAAAACAGAAACAGAAAAAAAAAGTATTAAAAGACAAACATTAGCAGTACAGCAAAACAGAAGTAGAAACATAAACAGACAACACAAACAGCAGAAACAACAACAGAAAAGAGTAAATTGTAACAGTCAAATAAAAACAGAAACAATATTAAAAACAATAGCAAAACAGTAAAAACAAAAAGAAAACAACTAGAAAAATGAAATAAAAGCGTGGAAAGAAAACTCCCTATGAATAGCAGAAGAATTAACGTTCCAGCAGCCACACCATAGCCAGTGTAATGGATCACCACATCAAAAATCAAAGGGTTCAGTATCTTCCGGGGTTGCTTTACTGGTTTAGCTCCATCTTCAAGTAAAATCCTACGCATGCAAATGGAAGGGCTAATGCTAGGAATGTCTGCAAGTATGATGGCTCTTTGATTCTCCTTAAAAATCTGCAGCAACCTCTCCTCCTCATCAGTAAGGAAGTTTTTAGCCACAATGACCTCCAATTTTGGTAGCTGCACTACTTTTGTGGATTGAATTGCTGCATTATCTGTTGAAAAAGATTCATCATGTCTCAAAAAGGCAGCAATCTCAGCACATGCATTACACAACATATGACCATCACAACCAGTACAACAAACAGAATCATCAAAATCAGTAAAACTAGCAAATTTAGCACACAATTCATCAATTGGTTTTTTCTCATCAATGATATCATGTTTTGCAGAAACTGATTTCTGCATCTGTTGCTTGCTCAACTGACTCAATGAGGATGTAAGTTGACCAACTTGGGTCTCCAAGTTCTGTACTATGGCTTTTGTTCTCTGCTGGAATTGGATGTTGTTATGAGCAAATTGTTTCACCAAATCCTCTAATGTAGGCTCAGATTCCATGCCTATTGGGGCTTGCTGCTGCAGCATAGGCTGTTGGTATAGACTAATTGGTTCAACATAAGGTTCGAACCAAGGATGATCTCCCCAATCATGGTTATATGTGGTAGAATAATGATTATATCTAGGCTGTTGGTATTGTGGTTCACCAAGAAATACACCTGTTGCATCAACAGAATGGTCATGAAATACAGAACCATCATCTTGCAATGTAGAGCATGCATATGGGGGATGAAAAGAACTACAACATATACTTCAAAATCTTGCAGGTTCTTGCACAGGTAGCTGATGCTGTTCCACTGCCAACTGCCCCACCAAATAAGCCAGCTCATCAAGTTTATGCTCCATCAGATTAGTGATCAAACACAAAATCACAAAAACAAGTCTAAATATACACACAAAATAATTACAGAAAACATATCTATAGATTTTTAAAAATTATGGGACTACCACAGAGTGAAATCTACACAAAAATTCTATTTAACAGAATAATAAAAAATCTTAAAAAATTGAAAAAGTGGTCTAAACGATGGAATTTGGCTAAAATAAGGTGACCTCACTATGAATAGTGAGCATTTCTCAAAATAACGTTCTCCATTAGCTTACCAAAATTCAGACTAATCAGAGATACGTTACCGAACCAAAATCTTGACAGGATGCCCTTTACCCAATTTCAGCCGAATTCCATTTGAAAAAAAACTTCAAAAACAAAACAAACACAATTGTTAGAGATAGATGGGGTCTTGAAATGATCAAATAGTTGCCTTCGATCCCCCAGCAACGGCGCCAAATTTGACAAGAGGTTGTTGAGACCCCGTCAAATAATAATAATTACCGGTTCGCAAACTAATTTGTAGTATAGAGCATGAACCGAATCGTCTCTCAAGGATCCAAAAAGAACAAAGATTTAATCAGATCAAGATAATTAAAAGGGGTTTTTTATGATTTGAAAAGATAATACACTAATTGAATTAAAGGAAAGTAATTAACAAATTAACCAATCCAAGGAAATTTTACCGATCTTGAGTTTAATCCATCATTGATCACAAGGAATTCACTTAATTGCTAACCATGTTCTTGGCCTTAGATCATATCAAGACGCCTCAACATGATCCAAGAATCCTCTACTAGATAAGCATCTAGGATTTAATTAACCAAGGTTAAATAAAGTAAGCACCAGCCAAACATAGATTAACTTAAGATCCAGAATTTAACCAAGCTAAACAATCCATCAAAAAGCTTTAATAAATTGTTTATTCTATGTGATCCTCTTGAATACATGATAATAAAGCTATTATCACATAAACATCCAAATCAAATTAAGCAATTCAATCTAGATAAAAATTAAAAGAGGAAGAAGAAAAACTTGAATAACAATTAAGCAATATGAACAAGTAAAACAAGATCTCGAAATTAAACATCAAGATGGCTAATCCCTTGGATTGATTATGTGAGCCTAGCCTTCCATGGATGGGAAGGAAGAACTCAGAAATAAAAGAACAAAAACGAAATTGTAAAGAGAATGGAGAAGAAGAGAAAGAAAACTCTCACAAATACTCAAACTTTCTTCAAACTTACTTAAAATTGAATTATTATAATACAAAGAGATTGACTCTATTTATACTAATCCTAGAAGCCAATTTGTACATGTACATAATCTGAATACAACCTATAAAAATATGGAAATTGTCAAATATGGGAGCTTGATGCATGGTTGGTGGGTTGGTGCATGGTAGGTGGGTTGGTGTATGGTTGGTGGCTTTTAGTCAACAACTCTTATCCGACTTCTGGCTTCATTTTCATCACCTATACGGTGCATTTTGGCTTGGAGGTCTCATGAAAGTTGTAACCAGTTGTCTCCTTGATAGTTTGCAATTGGAATCATCCCATTTGGACGTTTAGAACTCCAGATATGCCAAAAAAACTGAACCTACCTCATGTTAGGTTGGCAGAACGTGTTTCCAAATTCAAACCAACTTGTAGCTTCATTATCATGCCTAAAACGACATCTATTGACTAAATGATCTGCAGCGAAGTTGGAGATATGGGTCTTATCTTTCCAATGGCCAAGTTTCAGCCCAAGAGGTGGCCTATAACTCACTATGTCGTCCAATATGTGCACACTGCTCAGATTTTCATGATAGCAAACCCACTCTGCATTGCAGGGATATTTTGGACCCTTAGAAATCTGATCCATCTCTTGCGTTCTTCATGAAACTTGTAGAGAATTGTCTTAGCTTTCCAAAGACACCAAGATCACCTCAAATGGATCACCGAGGCCCAAGTTATGGCCTAACCAAGGAAGAAAGGTCAAAATGCATCAAAATCCGAAAATTATTCAATATTTTCATTAAAGCCCAATGAAGCCCAACAACATTAAACTCATCTAAAATACTAATATTGGGCACAATAAACATCTAATAAAGCCTAATACAAAGCTAACATAAGTGTCTCAAATTGATTGATCACTTAATCACTTCACTTTTATTCTTTATCAAGTATAGCTACAACATTCGACTATATTCATCAACAAAGGATACAAAATACTTATTTCCACCTAGGGAAGGAACCTCAACAGGACCACATACATCTAAGTGTACTACATTCAACACATCTGAAGCTCTTATAGGTAAGTAGGAATTAAAGGCATTTCTAGTTTGTTTTCCAACAAAACAACACACTCTCAATAAGTGTTGTCTTGACATCCTTTCTTTTTATCATAATGTTGCCAACACCTTTAGCTGCTAGGGTTTTGCCATCTGCAAGCCTGATCTTGAATCAAAGTCACTTAACCATTATTTGTGGCTAGTCATATGGTTGGAACAACCTGTATCTAGATACCAAGCTTTTGAGTGAGGAGTTCTATCACTGGTTGCAACTAACACAATAGGACCTGAATCAAAATCCTCATCATGAGCCACGTTTGCCTCCTCTTGACTGCTCTTAATCTGCCTTCCTTTGCTATGGCAGCATTCAGTTGCAGAGTGTCCCCATTTTTCACAGTTGAAAAATTGAATTTTCATTTTGTCATGCCCTTTCCTTCTCCTTTGGTTGTTAACAGGCCCTCCTCCTTTTTGTTTTGAGGATTCAAACTTATCTTCAACCTAGGTCCTTTCTTTATTGTTAGATCATTTTCCTTTTCATCTTCCTTTTCCTTTCTTCCAGCTTCTTTTATCAGCATCCTCTTTCTTGATCACTCGGGCCTGCATAGCTTAATCAGCTTCTCTCACACCATATCTCTCATTAAGCCTTTGCTCATGTGCCTCAAGAGAGTTTTGCAACTCCTCTACCTTTAATTGCTCAAGATCTTTAGACTCCTCAATTGCCACCACTATGTGGTCAAATCGAGGAGTTAAGATTCTCAAGATCTTCTCCACTATTTGTTGGTCAATAAATGATTCTCCACATGTCTTCATCGAATTCACAAGCAACTGGAGCCTGTTGAAGCCCCAAACCCATCTCACTTTGATGTCATCATGACCATATCATAAAGAGAAAATCTCTCCATTTTAGCACCAAGATACCCGTATCCTTCCTTTTATTAATTTTTAATTTTTATTTATTTATTTCTTTAGCTCAAGGTGTATCTTCCATTTTTACACAAAATATCATTTAATATCATAAGGATATAATCCTTTGATTTTTGGTTCCAAATCACTCCCTAATTTTACGATATTGATTGCCAACATTCAAAATAATGCATTGATAAATAAGAGGAAAAATCAATTTTAATTAATTCTGAATGAAAGATGATTGAGAGAAAACTTTCACCCCTTTGGCTATAAAAAGCCCTACAAGGGGGAATAAAAAAAAGAAAAAAAGGAGAAAGAAGGGAAGAGTTTCTTGTGAGAGGTGGGCTGTAGGTTCAGGTTGTTTTTATCCAACAGGTTTGTCGCCAAAATATGCATGTAAAATATGCATGTTTTACAACTATACATTAAACAATTATAGAGACACTTACAAGGGATCACTCAAGTGGTAAACAAGTTTGAGCTCAACAGTTGAAGGGCCTCTACAATTGTCAAGTGTTTGAGCTTGCGAGGAATCACTTATGAGAGGGACAATCTCAATACTCCAAACATGATTAGTTTCACACCCAAAAATGCCTAGACAATAAAAAAAATTAAAAAACAATTTTAGAGACATTAATATGTTGGGGGTGGGCAGAAAAAAATCAAAAAATAAACCAAACCTCTTTAATCATGGTTGTTGATACCGAAATTTGTTCAGGAATTTTATTGGGCTCTATGGCACAATTCGGAGTCCAATACAATAATTTTGGGAAAATATCCACTTTCAAGCCCCAAACCCATCTCACTTTTGATGTCATCATGACCATATATAAAGAGAAATTCTCTCCATTTTAGCACCAAGATACCCGTATCCTTCCCTTTTTTCATTTTTAATTTTTATTTATTTATTTATTTATTTATTTAGCTCAAGGTGTATCTTCTATTTTTATACAAAATATCATTCAATATTATAAGAATATAATCCCTTGATTTTTGGTTCCAAATCACTCCTTCATTTTACAATATTGATTGCCAACATTCAAAATAATGGGTTGATAAATAAAAGGAAAAATCAATTTTAATTACTTCTGATTGAAAGATGATTGAGAGCAAACTTTCACCCCTTTGGCTATAAAAAGCCCTGCAAGAGGGAATAAAAAAAAGAAAAAAGGAGAAAGAAGGGAAGAGTTTCTTGTGAGAGGTGGATGACAAGAGGTTGTCGAGACCCCGTCAAATAATAATAATTACCGGTTCACAAACTAATTTGTAGTATAAAGCATGAACCGAATCGTCTCTCAATGATCCAAAAAGAACAAATATTTAATCAGATCAAGATAATTAAAATGGGGGGTTTTGATGATTGGAAAATATAATACACTAATTGAATTAAAGGAAATACAATTAACAAATTAAACAATCCAAGGAAATTTTACCGATCTTGAGTTTAATCCATCATTGATCACAAGGAATTCACTTAATTGCTAACCATGTTCTTGGCCTTAGATCATATCAAGACGCCTCAACCTGATCCAAGAATCCTCTACTAGAAAAGCATCTAGGATTTAATTAACCAAGGTTAGATAAAGTAAGCACCATCCAAACATAGATTAACTTAAGATCCAGAATTTAACCAAGCTAAACAATCCATCAAAAAGCTTTAATAAATTGTTTATTCTATGCGATCCTCTTGAATACATGATAATAAAGCTATTATCATATAAACATCCAAATCAAATTAAGCAATTCAATCTAGATCAAAATTAAAAGAGGAAGAAGAGAAACTTGAATAACAATTAAGCAATATGAACAAGCGAAACAAGATCTCCAAATTAAACAACAAGATGGCTAATCCCTTGGATTGATTATGAGAGCCTAGCCTTCCATGGATGGGAAGGAAGAACTCAGAAATAAAAGAACAAAAACGAAATTGTAAAGAGAATGGAGAAGAAGAGAAAGAAAACTCTCACAAATACTCAAACTTTCTTCAAACTTACTTCAAAATTCAATTCCTCTAATACAAAGAGGTTGGGTCTATTTATACTAATCCTAGAAGCCAATTTGTACATGTACATAATCTGAATACAAGTTATAAGAATTTGAAAATTGTCAAAAATGGAAGCTTGATGCATGGTTGGTGGGTTGGTGCATGGTAGGTGGGTTGGTGTATGGTTGGTGGCTTTTAGTCAACAACTCTTATCTGAATTCTGGCTTCAAATTCATCACCTAGACGGTACATTTTGGCTTGGATGTCTTCATGAAAGTTGTAGCCAGTTGTCTCCTTGAAAATCTCCAATTTGAATCATGTCATTTGGACTTTTAGAACTCCAGAAATGCCAAAAACACTGCACCTACCTCAAGTTAGGTTGGAAGAACGTGTTTCCAAATTCAGACCAACTTGTAGCTTCAGAAGCATGCCTAAAACGATATCTATTGACAAAATGGTCTTCAGTGAAGTTGGAGATATGGGTCTCATCTTTCCAATGGCCAAGTTTCAGCCCAAGAGGAGGCCTATAACTCACTATGTAGTCCAATATGTCCACACTGCCCAGATTTTCCTGACAGCAAACCTACCCTGCATTTCAGGGATGTTTTGGACCCTTAGAAGTCCGATCCAGCTCTTGAGTTCTGCATGAAACTTGTAGATCATTGTCTTAGCTTTCCAAAGACACCAAGATCACCTCCATTGGATCACCGAGTCCCAAGTTATGGCCTAACCAAGGAAGAAAGGTCAAAATGCATCAAAATCCGAAAATTATCCAATATTTACATTAAAACCCAATGAAGCCCAATAACATTAAACTCATCTAAAACACTAATATTGGGCACAATGAACATCTAATAAAGCCTAATACAAAGCTAACATGTGTGTCTCAAATTGATTGACTAAATTCCCCCACACTTAAGCTTTTGCACTCCTGGGCAAAACACATAAGAACAAAACTAAAGAAAAACAAGAAACATCATATGATTAAACTAAAAACATAAAAAACTGATTATACCTAATCTAATCCATTTTCGTAGGAAAACACGATGGCACTTAGCATGTGCCACAAGCCTTTAAACCCCTAAGTGTCCCTTGCAAAAATCAAGAGGTCTTTCAAAAAGGTTGTAATGGAACTTATAAGGTGAAGGAAGGAAACAATATGGATAATAGCAGGTTAAAACCAAAGAGAATAAAAGAGCATTGAGGAGTAACTCAAGTAGAAAGAATAAAATTTTTACCCAAAATCATAAAATGCTCATTCTCTTCACACATTCCTTCCTTTTTCTATTCTTTTTTTTTTGTTTTTTTTTTGTTTTTTTTTTGTTTTTTGGTTTTTTTGTTTTTGTTTTTGTTTTTTTTTATACCAAGCATTTCGTATCAGCACACCAATTTCCCCACACTTAAATCATTGCAAGCAAAAGAACTTCTCCAATAAGAAAATCAATGCTCTCTCATTCCCTAAGATAAGGTAAAACATGGTTTTTCACTCAAAGCTTGTAATGAGCAAAGAATAGGCAAATAGGCTCAGAGGGAGTTAATATTTGGATAAATGCAAGGTAGGTTTATTTGGCCCAAGCAGCTAAGTGAAGAAAAAATGCCTCTGTCATTTTCATGCAACATACAGACCAATGTAATCTTAAATCGATTCAATGCAAGTTCTAGAAAATAAATTCATAATTGACATCACTCATGAAAGAAAATAACCAAGTGTAAGTATCAAACTTGGAAAAGCCCAAAACTCACAAAGGTATGGAACATTCACTCAATTCAACCATGCCTTCTTCCTAATATCCACAATCATATACACATTTATATCATGAAAATGATTCAACTATAAACTGTTTTGCATACTTTTATCATCAATTAAGCTCAGATTCAGCACATGCTTGTATCAAAATCAATTGAAAAGATCAAAATTTTGTGTGTGTGTGTGGTTTTTTTTTTTAATATATATACAAGAACAAAGATGATTTAAGACCTATTATGAAATGCAAGTTAAGATGCGTCTCAAGTGTAAAACTACTCCTTACTCTGCCATCATACATCTAAAAAGTTAGTAACAATAAAGATTAACTTGTTTTTTTTTTTTAACTAAACTATGTACATGGTAATGTCAACTATCCCTCCCCCCAACTAATTTAAGACATTGTCCCCAATGTCAAAATAAAGATAGGTAGAGTGTAGAAGGTCTTACCAGAAAACTGCAAATCGAGCCTGAAATAAGAAAAATTACAAAAAACTAAAACCATAAGAGAAAACAAAAATTCACAAAGACAAAGTCAAATCAAGTTTTTGCTTTTTGCTGCTGCTGCCTTGTTCCCAATTCAGTGGAGCCATTGCTGGATCACGTTGTGGTACAAATTCGTTTAGTTGATCGAGCAATTGTTCAGGAGTTGCAGCAGTTACAAGACTTTGACGTGTCGCTTGTGAGATGAACCCTTTTTCTATAACATGATCAAGAAAACAAAACAAACTGTCATAAAAACCATTAACATTTAATATACCTATAGGTTTTTGGTGAAAGTTCTGCTGTGACCAGGATGTAATTTGGAAGAGCTCTTCCAAAGTTCCAAAACCACCAGGTAGGGCAATAAAGGCATCAGCATTTGCTATCATAATGTTCATGCGTTGGTGCATGCAAAAGACCATTATTTCATCCCCTAATGTTTTTCCAATGGGCATGCTGATAGATACAGGACTGGGAATGACATCAAGGACTTTGCCACCTCCTAAATGTGCAGCAGTTGCTACACAACCCATTAACCCAAGACTACCTCCTCCGTAAACTAAATGGATTTCTCTCTCAGCTAGCACTCGACCAAGATGGTGTGCAATATTTACAAACTCTTTATCTTTCCCAGGATTAGATCCACAAAAGACACAAACACTCTTAATCTGACGAACTGAAGTGACTTCCATTTTCTCTTTTTTTTTCTTTTTTTTTTTGTACTCTCACCTTATCAATGATCTGAAGAGAGCAAAGTGTAACATTTGAAGGCATCAAAACTCAAAGGTAATAATTACACCTATAAAGGAGGGATAGATCTGCGTGTCATCCGCCATTTAACCGGTGAAAAATCATCTGTCAACAAAATTAAGACAGAAAAATCAAACTCTGATAGATTTTCTTGCTCGGCACCGATTTTCTGTCTTGATTCCTGTGAATGCAAATAAGTCAAAGTTTGAAAAAATGAAAAAGTTAGAAAACTTGGGTTGCCTCCCAAGAAGCGCTACTTTTAATGTCTTTAGCCAGCGTGATTGAAGATTTTGCACGATCCATGGGTCCTCCCCAATAATGATTCAATTTCTGGCCATTGACCTTAAACGTGGCTTTTTTTTTTTTAACAAAGATTTATATAGAAAACAGAAAATAAAAAAAAGCAGACAAAACAAAAAATAAAAACAGAAACAGAGAAAAGAAAGAAAAAAAAAGTAATAAAAGACAAACATCGTGATGCAAAGAAAAACGAGCGAGAAATAGAAACAGACAACACAAACAGCAGAAACAACAACAACAGAAAAGAGTAAATTGTAACAGTCAAATAAAAACAGAAACAAAATTAAAAACAATAGCAAAATAGTAAAAACAAAAAGAAAACAATAACTAGAAAAATGAAATAAAAGTGTGGAAAGAAAACTCCCTATGGATAGCAGAAGAATTAACGTTCCAGCAGCCACACCATAGCCAGTGTAATAGATCACCACATCCAGAATCAGAGGGTTCAGTCTCCTCGGGGGCTGCTTTATTGGCTTAACTCCATCTTCAAGTAAAATCCTATGCATGCATATAGAAGGGCTAACGCTAGGAATGTCTACAAGTATGATGGCTCTTTGATTCTCCTTTAAAATTTGCAGCAACTTCTCCTCCTCATCAGTAAGGAGGTTCTTAGCCACAATAAACTCCAATTTTGGTGGCTTCACTACTTCTGCAGATTGAGTTGCTGCATAATCTGCTGAAAAAGATTCATCATGTCTCAAAAAGGCAGCAATCTCAGCACATGCATTACACAATATATCACCATCACAACAAACAAAATCATCAAAATCAATAAAACTAGCAAATTCAGCACCCAAATCATCAATTGGTTTTTGCACATCAATGGTCTCATGTTCTGTAGAATCAAATTTCTGCATCTGTTGCATGCTCAACTGACTCAATGAAGATGTAAGTTGACCAACTTGGGTCTCCAAGTTCTGTACTATGGCTTCTGTTCTCTGCTGGAATTGGATGTTGTTCTGAGCTAATTGTTTCACCAAATCCTCTAATGTAGGCTCAGATTCCATCCCTATTGGGGCTTGCTGCTGCTGCATAGGTTGCTGGTATAGACTGATTGGTTCAACATAAGGTTCAAACCAAGGATGATCTCCCCAATCATAATTATATGCGGTAGAATAAGGATCATATCTAGGCTGTTGATATTGTGGTTCACCAAGAAATACACATGTTGCATCAACAGAATGGTCATGAAATACAGAACCATCATCTTGTAATGTGGTACAAGCATATGTGGGATGATAAGAACTACAGCATATACTACAAAATCCTGTAGGTTCTTGCACATGTAACTGATGTTGTTCCACTGCCAACTGCCCCACCAGATAAGCCAGCTCATCAAGTTTATGCTCCATCAGATTAGTGATCAAACACAAAATCACAAAAACAAGTCTAAATATACACACAAAATAATTACAGAAAACATATCTATAGATTTTTTAAAATTATGGGACTACCACAGAGTGAAATCTACACAAAAATTCTATCCAACAGAATAATAAAAAATATTAAAAAATAAAAAAGTGGTCTAAACGATGGAATTTGGCTAAAATAAGGGTGACCTCACTATAAATAGTGAGTCTTTCTCAAAATAACGTTTTCCATTAGCCTACCAAAATTTAGACCAATCAGAGATACGTTACCGAACCAAAATCTTGGCAGGATGCCCTTTACCCAATTTCAGCCGAATTCCACTTGAAAATGCTTCAAAAACAAAACAAACACAATTGTTAGAGTTAGATGAAATAATCAAATAGTTGCCTTTGGATCCCCGGCAACGGCGCCAAATTTGACAAGAGGTTGTCGAGACCCCGTCAAATAATACTAATTACCGGTTCACAAACTAATTTGTAGTATAGAGCATGAACCGAATCGTCTCTCAAGGATCCAAAAAGAACAAATATTTAATCAGATCAAGATAATTAAAATGGGGGATTTTGATGATTGGAAAATATAATACACTAATTGAATTAAAGGAAATGCAATTAACAAATTAACCAATCCAAGGAAATTTTACCGATCTTGAGTTTAATCCATCATTGATCACAAGGAATTCACTTAATTGCTAACCATGTTCTTGGCCTTAGATCATATCAAGACGCCTCAACATGATCCAAGAATCCTCTACTAGATAAGCATCTAGGATTTAATTAACCAAGGTTAGATAAAGTAAGCACCATCCAAACATAGATTAACTTAAGATCCAGAATTTAACCAAGCTAAACAATCCATCAAAAAGCTTTAATAAATTGTTTATTCTATGTGATCCTCTTGAATACATGATAATAAAGCTATTATCACATAAACATCCAAATCAAATTAAGCAATTCAATCTAGATCAAAATTAAAAGAGGAAGAAGAGAAACTTGAATAACAATTAAGCAATATGAACAAGCAAAACAAAATCTCCAAATTAAACAACAAGATGGCTAATCCCTTGTATTGATTATGAGAGCCTAGCCTTCCATGGATGGGAAGGAAGAACTCAGAAATAAAAGAACAAAAACGAAATTGTAAAGAGAATGGAGAAGAAGAGAAAGAAAACTCTCACAAATACTCAAACTTTCTTCAAACTTACTTCAAAATTCAATTCCTCTAATACAAAGAGGTTGGGTCTATTTATACTAATCCTAGAAGCCAATTTGTACATGTACATAATCTGAATACAAGCTATAAGAATATGAAAATTCTCAAAAATGAAAGCTTGATGCATGGTTGGTGGGTTGGTGCATGGTAGGTGGGTTGGTGTATGGTTGGTGGCTTTTAGTCAACAACTCTTATCCGACTTCTGGCTTCAAATTCATCACCTAGACGGTGCATTTTGGCTTGGATGTCTTCAGGAAAGTTGTAGCCAGTTGTCGCCTTGAAAAGCTCCAATTTGAATCATGTCATTTGGACTTTTAGAACTTCAGAAATGCCAAAAACACTGCACCTACCTCAAGTTAGGTTGGAAGAACGTGTTTCCAAATTCAGACCAACTTGTAGCTTCAGAAGCATGCCTAAAACGACATCTATTGACAAAATGGTCTTCAGTGAAGTTGGAGATATGGGTCTTATCTTTCCAATGGCCAAGTTTCAGCCCAAGAGGAGGCCTATAACTCACTATGTAGTCCAATATGTGCACACTGCCCAGATTTTCCTAACAGCAAACCTATCCTGCATTGCAGGGATGTTTTGGACCCTTTGAATTCCGATCCAGCTCTTAAGTTCTTCATGAAACTTGTAGAGAATTGTCTTAGCTTTCCAAAGACACCAAGATCACCTCAATTGGATCACCGAGTCCCAAGTTATGGCCTAACCAAGGAAGAAACGTCAAAATGCATCAAAATCCGAAAATTATCCAATATTTACATTAAAACCCAATGAAGCCCAATAACATTAAACTCATCTAAAACACTAATATTGGGCACAATAAACATCTAATAAAGCCTAATACAAAGCTAACATGTGTGTCTCAAATTGATTGATCAGTGGACTGCAGGTTGAGGTTGTTTTTCTCAAATAAGTGAGTCGCAATTCCTTTTTGCTTGATTGTTAATATTTTTTTATTGTCGGTTATTATCTCTCAACGTAAGCTTGACATCATCCACCACTTGCACTTGAGCCAACCACATCTGCCAAGTTATTACTCTAATCCCCAGCCATTATCTATCTGTTGCTATAACCAATTCTAAATAAGAACAAAAATGAAGTTGTGAAGTAATGGGAAGAATTGTGTTTCTGGGACGGAATGGATTAAAAAGGCCAACTATAATAGTCATGAATGCTCCCCTTCAAAGTACTTTTTCTTCACAGTCCAGTATATGACTGTTGTTCCTTTTCTCATGGTTTGGTTCCCTTAATGAAGGTTTAAACTTTTCTAGAGATTTTGGCAACCAACCGTGTGGTGGTGTCTAAACTCTCGTGTCTTTAGGACTCCCAGAACTCTCAGGAAGATATCATGATTTAGGAGATTAGAGTAAAATATACGAAAGCATGCATCAAAACCCATTCAGTGAAATGATAAGATTTGAAAAGGACTTTATCCATTAGACCATAGGTGGCTTAGGATGACATTGATAAAGGTTGAATAAAATACTAAAATAACAAAAGTTCTTCACGTAGTGATATTTTCTCAGTTTTGATTTCTTTTTTGTTTAAAAAAAATGTAATTATTCGCACATGTTTTTGTTAAAGGTGAAAAATTGACAGGCAATGTGCCGACAAAAACTTGGCTTCAAAGTGCCAAATTTGTTAATTATCATATTTGTCGGTGCCTAAGTCGACAATATTGCAGTTCCAGTTATTAATCTTAGAAAAGAACCTCCTCCACTGGGTTCTCACTTTCAAGTGATTAAAGTGTCAGTTGGATAAAAAAAATATCAAAAAGAAGAAGAAGAAGAAGAAGAAGAAGAAGATGAAGATGACGATGAACAGAAATGTAAAGTGAAAGCAATTAAAGAAAGCATGTAAAGCAAATCAAAAGAAAATGAAATGCAGTAAAGAACCTGAATTTAAATTGCATAAATTGAAAGTGGCGTATAAACTTGATTGATCCGTTTTCCTTTGAGCGTCGCTGGGACTTTAGAAGTGTAGGATGTTTCAAGTTGCATCCCCTAATACATCGTTCTAAATGGTATTTATAGAGAAAATCCTACATCTAAAATCCCTAAAAACTTGCCATTTGTTGGACAGGTGACTTACATGCAACTAATACATGTTTATTATCTAGTAATAGCCTAAAACTACCAGCAACTGCCATTGAGTCAGCATTAGCAATTCCTTGATTCTTGGATGCAACCACTACTTTTGAAATTCAAATTGATAACCATCTGCTCCTGCATAATGATTTTGTCGGTGCACCAGCTTTGTCAGTAATTTGCAAGTCCCTTTGTCGGTTGAGTGTATACTTTGTCGAGCACTTCTTTAAAACTTGACTTGTCGAGCATAGCATTATTGTCGGCTTCACACATTTGTCGAACGAAACTTATTTGTCGAATACCCTTCCTTGATTTGTCGGATACAACACTGTTGTCGGTTTTGAACATTTGTCGGATGTAACACATCAAATGTCGGTTCAATCCCAGATTTTGTCGACTCAACCTTTAACACCATTTCATGATTTCAACTAAGTATAAATTGTCGAATAACACATTTATTCCATTTTGGACTTGCACATTTCCATATTCAACCTTGCAAAGTCTTACAATTTGTTAATTACCAATTTTGTCGAAAACTGGAAATTTGGTAATAACAGATGCCCCCCAATATTTTTCTCTTGAAGAAATTGGAGGAAAGAGATAAATATTTAAATCAGCAAATCTTTTCGACAAAATATTAATTATCTGTTAAGACAATTAACACTTGGCAAAATAATTACACTGCCAAGGCATGTTACGTTTGAGTTTGGGCTTTTTCAAACCGACAAACCAAATTTAATATTGGCCAAATTTTTTGAAAAGGATCATCTCATGATGTAACCGCCAATTATGCATGTTTTCTGCTATTGGCAATTTTTGGTTTGCCAACATCTAAAAAATTAAATACAATAAAGGTGGTAACTCATCATTATACCCTTTATAAATTCGAAAAAGGGTTTCTTTTATCCTTTACCTCTTCACAAACCTTCTCCAAGTATTGACAAGAGGTTGTCGAGACCTCGTCAAATAATAAAAATTACCGGTTCGCAAACTAATTTGTAGTATAGAGCATGAACCGAATCGTCTCTCAAGGATCCAAAAAGAACAAAGATTTAATCAAATCAAGATAATTAAAAGGGGGTTTTGTTGTTGATTAATAAGATTAAAAAAAGTACAAGATTTAAAGTTGTAAACAAATATAAAGAAGCAACCAATCCAAGGAAATTTACCGATCTTGAGTTTAACTCATCATTGATCACAAGGAATTCACTTAATTGCTAACCGTGTTCTTGGCCTTAGATCACATCAAGACGCCTCAACATGATCCAAGAATCCTCTACTAGATAAGCATCTAGGATTTAATTAACCAAGGTTAGATAAAGTAAGCACCATCCAAACATAGATTAACTTAAGATCCAGAATTTAACCAAGTTAAACAATCCATCAAAAAGCTTTGATATATTGTTTAGTCTTTGTGATCCTCTTTGAATACATGATAATAAAGCTATTATCACATCATCATCTAAATCAAATTAAGCAATTTAATCTAGATAAAAATCAAAAGAGGAAGAAGAGAAACTTGAATAACAATTAAGCAATATGAACAAGCGAAACAAGATCTCCAAATTAAACATCAAGATGGCTAATCCCTTGGATTGATTATGTGAGCCTAGCCTTCCATGGATGGGAAGGAAGAACTCAGAAATAAAAGAACAAAAACGAAATTCTAAAGAGAATGAAGAAGAAGAGAAAGAAAACTCTCACAAATACTCAAACTTTCTTCAAACTTACTTAAAATTGAATTATCATAATACAAAGAGATTGGCTCTATTTATACTAATCCTAGAAGCCAATTTGTACATGTACATAATCTGAATACAACTTATAAAAATATGGAAATTGTCAAATATGGAAGCTTGATGTATGGTTGGTGGCTTTTAGTCAACAACTCTTATCCGACTTCTGGCTTCATTTTCATCACCTAGATGGTGCATTTTGGCTTGGAGGTCTTCATGAAAGTTATAGCCAGTTGTCTCCTTGAAATTTTGCAATTAGAATCATGCCATTTGGACATTTAGAACTGCAGATATGCCAAAAACACTGAACCTACCTCATGTTAGGTTGGTAGAACGTGTTTCCGAATTCAAACCAACTTGTAGCTTTATTATCATGCCGAAAACGACATCTATTGACTAAATGGTCTTCAGTGAAGTTGGAGATATGGGTCTTATCTTTCCAATGGCCAAGTTTCAGCCCAAGAGGAGGCCTATAACTCACTATGTAGTCCAATATGTGCACACTGCCCAGATTTTCGTGACAGCAAACCCACTCTGCATTGCAGGGATATTTTGGACCCTTAGAAGTCCGATCCAGCTCTTGAGTTCTTCATGAAACTTGTAGAGAATTGTCTTAGCTTTCCAAAGACACCAAGATCACCTCAAATGGATCACCGAGTCCCAAGTTATGGCCTAACCAAGGAAGAAAGGTCAAAATGCATCAAAATCCGAAAATTATACAATATTTTCGTTAAAGCCCAATGAAGCCCAACAACATTAAACTTATCTAAAATACTAATATTGGGCACAATAAACATTTAATAAAGCCTAATACAAAGCTAACATAAGTGTCTCAAATTGATTGATCAAATTCCCCCACACTTAAGCTTTTTGCACTCCTGGGCAAAACACATAAGAACAAAACTAAAGAAAAACAAGAAACATCATATTATTAAACTAAAAACATAAAAAACTGATTATACCTAATCTAATCCATTTTCGCAGGAAAACACGATGACACTTAGCATGTGCCACAAGCCTTTAAACCCCTAGGTGTCCCTAGTGGACGAGTTATAGTCTCGTGAGGATTTACCAAAATGATACCCACAAACATGTAATATTTTATTTAATAAATTCAACTAATTTTTAAATACAAGCATTGTATCAAATATAAACTATAATTAATAAGTTAAGTATGCTTAACAAAGAATAGTTGAATCAAACCATTTGAGAATAAAGTATAGCATAATCATGCTTTAATCAGAAATAGGCATGTTCAAATTGAGTAAAATTCCTCACAAGTGACACTCAAATCACACAAGGTGTTTAGATTAACTGTTTACGCTCAACTCAGTCAAACTATGAAAGTATTTTACCATAGGCTTGCATATACATCAATTCTCCACTACTTAGATCAAATAAATTGCAAAAATCAAGAGGTCTTTCAAAAAGGTTGTAAAGGAACTTATAAGGTAAAGGAAGGAAACAATATGGATAATAGCAGGTTAAAACCAAAGAGAATAAAAGAGCATTGAGGAGTAATTCAAGTAGAAAGAATAAATTTTTTACCCAAAACCATAAAATGCTCATTCTCTTCACACATTCCTTCCTTTTTCTATTCTTTTATTTTTCTTTCTTTTTTCTCTTTTTTTTTGTTTTTTTTTGTACCAAGCATTTCGTATCAGTGCACCAATTCCCCCACACTTAAATCATTGCAAGTAAAAGAACTCCTCCAATAAGAAAATCAATGCTCTCCCATTCCCTAAGGTAAGGTAAAACATGGTTTTTCACTCAAAGCTTGTAATGAGCTAAGAACAAAGAATAGGCAAATAGGCTCAGAGGGAGTTAATATTTGGATAAATGTAAGGTAGGCTTATTTGGTCAAAGCAGCTAAGTCAAGAAAAAATGCCACTGTCATTTTCATGCAACATACAGACCAATGTAATCTCAAATCGATTCAATGCAAGTTCTAGAAAATAAATTCATAATTGACATCACTCATGAAAGAAAATAAACCAAGTGTAAGTATCAAACTTGGAAAAGCCCAAAACTCACAAAGGTATGGAACATTCACTCAATTCAACCATGCCTTCTTCCTAATATCCACAATCATATACAACTATAAACTGTTTTACATACTTTTATTATCAATTAAGCTCAGATTCAGCACATGCTTGCATCAAAATTAATTGAAAAGATCAAAATGAAAAATTTTTATTTTTATTTTTTAAATTTTTTTTAATATGCAAGAACAAAATAATTTAAGACATACTATGAAATGCAAGTTAAGATGTGTCTCAAGAGCAAAACTACTCCTTACTCTGCCATCATACATCTAATAAGCTAGTAACAATAAAGATTAGCTAGTTAGTTTTTTTTTTTAACTAAACTATGTACATGGTATTGTGAACTATACCTCCCCCCAACTAATTTAAGACATTGTCCCCAATGTCAAAATAAAGATAGGTAGAGTGTAGAAGATCTTATCAGAATACTGCAAATCAAGCCTGAAATAAAAAAAAATTACAAAAAAAACTAAAACCATAACTGAAAACAAAAATTCACAAAGACAAAGTCAAATCAAGTTTTTGCTTTTTGCTGCTGCTGCCTTGTTCCCAATTCAGTGGAGCCATTGCTGGATCACGTTGTGGTACAAATTCGTTTAGTTGATCGAGTAATTGTTCAGGAGTTGCAGCAGTTACAAGACTTTGACGTGTCGCTTGTGAGATGAACCTTTTTTCTACAGCATGATCAAGAAAACAAAACAAACTGTCATAAAAACCATTAACATTTAATATACCTATGGGTTTTTGGTGAAAGTTCTGCTGTGACCAAGATGTAATTTGGAAGAGCTCTTCCAAAGTTCCAAAACCACCAGGTAGGGCAATAAAGGCATCAGCATTTGCTATCATAATGTTCATGCGTTGGTGCATGCAAAATACAATTACTTCATCCCCTAATGTTTTTCCAATGGGCTTGCTGATAGATAAAGGACTGGGAATGACACCAAGGATTTTGCCACCTCCTAAATGTGCTGCAGTTGCTACACAACCCATTAACCCAAGACTACCTCCTCCGTAAACTAAATGGATTTCTCTCTCAGCTAGCACTCGACCAAGATGGTTTGCAATATTTACAAACTCTTTATCTTTCCCAGGATTAGATCCACAAAAGACACAAACACTCTTGATCCGACGAACTGAAGTGACTTCCATTTTCTCTTTTTTTTTCTTTGTTTTTTGTACTCTCACCTTATCAATGATCTGAAGAGAGCAAAGTGTAATATTTAAAGGCATCAAAACTCAAAGTTAATAATTACACCTATAAAGGAAGGGTAGATCTGTGTGTCAAGTAAGTTTGAAAATAAGCACAACAATGATAATATATGACAATGATAAAAGACTAATCTATATGTGTGAGAAGAAGTTTGAAAATATGCAATGCATATTTAAAAGAATACGGCTACTTTTGATTTGATTTGTTTTTATTTTATTTTTATTTTTTTTAATAAACAAGAAGAAAAATAAAAAATAAAAAATAAAAAATAATACTTACAGGAGGTGTGATTGTGGCTCACATTTTCGTCTGGTTTTACGTCCAGTAACGGCTTGAATGCTCTCTATGGGCCGATGGTCGGCTTCCCATCCAATTTTCTTAAAAATTGGCAAATAGGGTCTTTTTGAGTCAGATTCCCGAGACTATAACGCTCATGTTCATCTTGGAATATTGGCCATAAATCGAGAAGTGCCCTTTGCACATCTCCACTAGGATGCGTCTCAAGAGTCAATAAAATGTTATCTCAAGACTCCTTACTCATGCCATATTTAATGAAGTTAATTTTATCATCTCGGTTTATAGACGTCATTCCAATTGATTTGCATTTTGTGTTACAGGTCCATCTTGCACATTTATAGCAGACCCGTAACCTTTTTGCTCTTCTTTTCTTGGCATATAAACTTTTACCTAGCCCTGGCATATATGAAACAAGAGCGACAGAAAATTCACCTCTGAATCGGACCTTTGCTTCGATCAACCAGCGTATATCCGCAGGGATGCCTTTGTGCATAAGCATCCTTAATCTCTCAAACCTTGCACAATAAATGTTAGTTAAAGCATTTTGAGGGAGAGAAGGGAATGGCTTGCGGAGGTTAAAAAGCTAATTATCCATTTCGAAAGAAAGAAGAAAGAGAGAAAAAAAATTGAGTAAAATTATATACAGATTTCAGTGTTTGTGGGTAACTGAAGGGACCGAAAAAGATTTTCACGGAGTACCGTTATCCGCCATTTAACCGGTGAAAAATCATCTGTCAAAGAAAAACAGACAAAATAAAGACAGAAAAATCAAACTTTGATAGATTTTGTCACTTAGCACCGTTTTTTCTGTCTCGATTCTTGTGATAGCAAATAAGTCAAAGTTAGAATCCAGAATTTAACCAAGCTAAACAATCCATCAAAAAGGTTTAATAAATTGTTTAGTCTTTGTGATCCTCTTTGAATACATGATAATAAAGCTATTACCACATCAACATCTAAATCAAATTAAGCAATTTAATCTAGATAAAAATCAAAAGAGGAAGAAGAGAGATTTGAATAACAATTAAGCAATATGAACAAGCGAAACAAGATCTCCAAATTAAACATCAAAATGGCTAATCCCTTGGATTGATTATGAGAGCCTAGCCTTCCATGGATGGGAAGGAAGAACTCAGAAATAAAAGAACAAAAACGAAATTCTAAAGAAAATGAAGAAGAAGAGAAAGAAAACTCTCACAAATACTCAAATTTTCTTGAAACTTACTTAAAATTGAATTATGATAATATAAAGAGATTGGCTTTATTTATACTAATCCTAGAAGCCAATTTGTACATGTACATAATCTGAATACAACCTATAAAAATATGGAAATTGTAAAATATGGGAGCTTGATGCATGGTTGGTGGGTTGGTGCATGGTAGGTGGGTTGGTGTATGGTTGGTGGCTTTTAGTCAACAACTCTTATCCAACTTCTGGCTTCATTTTCATCACCTAGACGGTACATTTTGGCTTGGAGGTCTTCATGAAAGTTGTAGCCAGTTGTCTCCTTGAAATTTTGCAATTGAAATCATGACATTTGGACGTTTAGAACTCCAGATATTCCAAAAACACTGAACCTACCTCATGTTAGGTTGGCATAACGTGTTTCCAAATTCAAACCAACTTGTAGCTTCATTATCATGCCTAAAACGACATCTATTGACTAAATGGTCTTCAGTGAAGTTGGAGATATGGGTCTTATCTTTCTAATGGCCAAGTTTCAGCCCAAGAGGAGGCCAATAACTCACTATGTAGTCCAATATGTGCACACTGTCCAGATTTTCGTGACAGCAAACCCACTCTGCATTGCAGGGATATTTTGGACCCTTAGAATTCCGATCCAGCTCTTGAGTTCTTCATGAAACATGTAGAGCATTGTCTTAGCTTTCCAAAGACACCAAGATCACCTCAAATAGATCACCGAGTCCCAAGTTATGGCCTAACCAAGGAAGAAAGGTCAAAATACATCAAAATCCGAAAATTATTCAATATTTGCATTAAAGCACAATGAAGCCCAACAACATTAAACTCATCTAAAATACTAATATTTGGCACAATAAAACATTTAATAAAGCCTAATATAAAGCTAACATAAGTGTCTCAAATTGATTGATCACACTTCACCACCAACTGAAGGATTGCTTTGACAAATTGCCGACTGAATTTACTCATTCTATGCAGACTAGGAATCCAGCAAAGAAATCCAAAGGTATGCATTTACGAGAAATTCAAGCATTTGAAAAATATTTCAAGGTTAAATGGAATACCAAATATCCCAAATCAATTGTTCGAGAAGCTGAACTTGTACTTAAGAAAAAACAAGAAGCACACGACAGTAGGTGCTCATTAGCATACCATAAAACTTGGCTTGTCAACAAAAATGCCAACCCTAAACACTATCTCAAACCTTTTCGTCCAAAGCCAATCCCTCTTCCAAATGCTCCATTCGGATTAGCTGACATTTATCCAAACCCACCAAGAGGTGCCTTAGATGTTTTTATCGACAAAAAAGAAAGAATAGAATTTGTCAGATACTTATTTTGAATTTTGTCGGTTTCTTTTACCGACATTTTTTACATTTGAACTTTGTTAATTTTTAATATTGTATTTTGGAAATGTCGGCCATTTTAGGCCGACAATTTAATGACAATAATTGTATTTATACTTCATGCATTGTCGGTTTGTAAGCTTTCAAATACTTTCCATTTATTGCTTTTATCTTCTGCTTGGAACAGACATCAACTACTTCATAAGCGTTTCCTGAAAACACTTTTGTTACTTCAAAAGGTCCCTCCCAATTTGGGGTCCATTTTCCATATGTCCAACATTTTTCATATTCAGATCAATTAAAATCTCCAAACTAGCAATTAAGGCTTCATATTCTGCCTCATTATTTGAACATTTATATTCAAGATTAAACATAAATTTTGTCAGTTCATCTTTGGGCGACAAAATTAATATTCCAAGACCTACACCATTTTGATGACAAGAACCATCAAAATATAATCGTCATGGTTTTATTCCGACAAAATCAACTTCGTCAATTTCAACACAAGGATGTTCTGCTAAAAAATCAGCTATAACTTGACCTTTCATAGCTTTCAAAGGCACATAATGTAAAGAAAATTCTGTCAAACTGAGGGTCCAACGTCCAATTCTTCCATGTATTATTGGCTTAGATAACATGTACTTAATTACATCAGTCTTCAATAGTACATATACTTCTGTCGGCATAATATAATATTTCAATTTGGTACATGAATAATATAAAGCCAAACAAAGTTTTTCAATAGCACTATATCGACATTCAGCTTCATTTAAAACTCGACTAAGGTAGTAAACGACTCTTTCAACTTTGTTCTCATCTTCTTGAGCCAGCATACTTCCTATTGTCTCATTAGAAGTCGAAATATACAACTTCAAAGGACGTCCAGAAATTGGTGGAGTCATCACTGGAAGATTTATCAAATACTCCTTAATTTTGTCGAATGCCTCTTGGTGTTTAGCTTCCCAAATAAACTCATCTTTTTCTTTCAATTTCAACAAAGGAGCAAACACTCTGATCTTGCTTGACAAATTTGAAACAAATTGTCACAAGAAATTAATATTGCCAAGGAATGATTGTAATTCCTTTTTATTTGTCGACGGTGAGGCTTCCAAAATTGCCTTTGTCTTGTTTTTGTCAACCTCAATTCCTTTTTTATGCACAAGGAATCCAAGGAAATTTCCTGGTGGTCCTGATAAATTTTTCCTTTAAAAGTTTTTTAACTTCTTTTTTAATCTTCAACACCATCTCTGGTACAAATCTCCTTGGACTTTACTTTACACGTCGACAACCTTGCTTCATTGGTAATCTATGTTCCACCAAATTTCTACTTAAACCTGGCACTTCATGATAATCCCATACAAAACAATCTCTGTAGTCTTTAAGTAATGCTATAAGAGCACTTCTGAAATTGTCCGACAATAATTTACTGATAAATGTCGGTCTTTTATCATCATCATCACCCAAATTGATCTCTTCCAAAGGATCTTGGACTTCAATCTTCTTATTATTATCTTTTAACGGTGACTCTTCAAATCCTAACGGTTCGTCAATCAGGTACTGTGCTTGACGCTGCATAGACCAAATTGTCGGCTAAGTAAGCCGACAATCGAGCCAGTTGGCTCGACAAATTCATTCTAACTCATCTGATGGTCGACAAAAAGCGAACTTTGGAACAAGGTGAAAACCATTGCTGTCCATAACACATACCTCCAAATATTCCTTGTCAAAAGATTCCTCAATCTTCATTGGTTTAAGTTGAGGGTTATAAATCTTGTAATCAGCATGACATTGTTGCATATAGCATGGACTGTCATCAGCTTCAATACTCTCGACAAAACCATCATCATTCCATAATATCATTTTTTGGTGAAGTGTCGATGGAATTGCTCCAACAGCATGAATCCAGTCCCTTCCCAATAATAAATTGTAACTTGCTCTTGAGGGAACAACAACAAATAAAGTTGGTCTTTTAATAGTTCCCACTTGAATGGTTAGCATGGTAACCCCATCAGATGGAGAAGTCCTGCCATTAAAGTCAGTAACAACCATATTAGTAGGAATTAAATCAGATTCAGACTTACATAGCTTTTTGAAGACATTTCTGGGCACTAGGTTGACAGCAGCACCACCATCGACAAGTACACGATTTGTCAGAATGCCATCAACAATTGCTCTAATATGCAGTGGTCGTAAATGCTCTTTCATTGCTTCAGTTGGTCTGTCGAATTGAGCCATGACATCATAAACAGTCAACATGTCAGTTTTAAATGTCGGTATTGTCCATTCAAGGTTTTCATCAACAAAATCTTCTTCAGAAATTTCCCAGAATTCGTCAGCTTCAAATTCAACTGGCAAAACTGACACTAGATTAACATCCATATTGGTCATAATATTGTCGATTTCATCATCCAGACCATCAAAGTTGTCAAGATCATCAATATCAGTACTTTCATCTGTCGATCAAATGACTTGTTTGCCTTTTTCACTTGTTTCAGTAACATGCTTCTCAGTTTCTTGAATAGTATCATCAATAATCAATGAAGCCATTCTCTTTGGGTGTTCAGTCACCTTAGTTTTACCCTTGTCATCCTTGACAATTTGTTGAGAACCTTCAGTAGCTCTCCTTTGCTCAGTTCTAATTCTTTGCATTCTTCTCTTTTGAGTTTTTGTCATGGTATACTGAGGGTAAGAAGTTCCAGCTTGATTCTGTCGAACCCAGATGTTTGTTTTATGATAAGCTGGAAATCTGTCAGCAGGATTTCTATACCATTGATTCTGCCCAGGGAAGAATCTAGGAATATATGGTCGACGAAATGGTTGAAAGTTTTGCACCCATTGATTATGAGGAACATTTGCCGGTGGAGTTCTTGTACGTCCATAATTCCTCATATTTTTAGGAGCGTCGACAACCACAACAGAGCGTTGCTTAGGAGCTGACATTTCCTTCTTAAGCATTTTGTCGGTTCTCTGTTTGTCAGCTTTTGCTTCTTCAACACGGTCAGCAGCAACTTCATCATAAACAGCATTGCATCTGGGACAAAGTTTCGCTTTTCCATTATCCTTCTTGCGCTTGACAAATTGAGCCAAAGTTTCCCCTTCTCGAGGATGAACATCATCAGCTTCAGTTGTATCAATTCCCAATTTTTTGTCTTCCTCATAAATATTCAGCATATTCACCTGCATACATAAAAGTTTGACAAAATTTGAATTAACTTCAAATGGATCAGTATCCACTTTCATGTCGACTTAGGTTTTGTCAGTGAACTTCAGACGTCCGTCTTTAATGCCCTTTTGAATAAGATCCCTAAAACGAACACAATTGTTAGTATTATGTCCATAAGAATTATGAAATTTGCAATACTTTTTATCCTTAACTTCATCCAAAGTAGGAGTTTTATGTCCATCCGGCAATTTTATCTGTTTATCTTTCAATAACAAATCAAAAATTTGATCTACTTTTGTTATGTCAAAGGCATAATTCTTTTTGTTGACAAAATTCATTTTTTCCTTAGCCCTAACAAGTTTCAAAGCTTGACAAACATATGGTTGTCCAGATTGTAATTCTGCGACATTTATCTCATTTTCGTCGTCATCTTCAACTTCATCAATTTCGACATATGCAATTTTATCTTTCCTGACAAATTTCCTAAATTTTTCTTTCTCAACTTTAAGTTGCTCAATTTGTCGAACTCTATTAGCCAATTGGGTCATATCAAGGAATTGTTGATTAATCAACTTTTTCATGTTCATCTTGACAATTTCATTAATCTTGACAATTTCATGTTCAGGAATAGGTGTAAAACACCTGCTTTTCATTTGTCGAAATCTATTCAAATAGTCATCCACCGACTCATTAACCATTCTTTTGATATTGAATAAGTCAGTAATACTTACTTTCATCTCTCCTCTAAAAAATTGTTCATGAAACAATCTTTCTAATTGAATCCATGAATGAACTGAATTTGGAGGGAGAGTAGAATACCAAGAAAAAGCGTTCTTGGTTAAGGAACGGGGAAAATATCTCATTTTAAGATATTCATTTGTTGTTATTTCTCCCAATTCAATTGTGTACCTAACAATGTGTTCGACAGTTGACTCACCATCTTCACCAGAGAATTTTGTCAATTTTGGTATTTTCACACCTCTAGGTAACTCAATTTGCTGAATCCATTCAGGAAAGGTGATCAATCAATTTGAGACACTTATGTTAGCTTTGTATTAGGCATTATTAGATGTTTATTGTGCCTAATATTAGTACTTTAGATGAGTTTAATGTTGTTGGGCTTCATTGGGCTTTAATGCAAATATTGAATAATTTTCGGATTTTGATGCATTTTGACATTTCTTCCTTGGTTAGGTCATAACTTGGGACTCGGTGATCCAATTGAGGTGATCTTGGTGTCTTTGGAAAGCTAAGACAATGCTCTACAAGTTTCATGAAGAACTCAAGAGCTGGATCGGAATTCTAAGGGTCCAAAATATCCCTGCAATGCAGAGTGGGTTTGCTGTCACGGAACCATCTGGGCAGTATGCACATATTGGACTATATAGTGGGTTATAGGCCTCCTCTTGGGCTGAAACTTGGTCACTTGAAAGATAAGACCCATATCTCCAACTTCAATGAAGACCATTTTGTCAATAGATGTCGTTTTAGGCATGCTTCAGAAGCTACAAGTTGGTCTGAATTTGGAAACACGTTCTTCCAACCTAACTTGAGGTAGGTGAAGTGTTTTTAGCATTTCTGGAGTTCTAAAAGTCCAAATGACATGATACAAATTGGAGATTTTCAAGGAGACAACTGGCTACAACTTTGATGAAGACATCCAAGTCAAAATGCACCGTCTAGGTGATGAATTTGAAGCTAGAAGTCAGATAAGAGTTGTTGACTAAAAGCCACCAACCATACACCAACCCACCTACCATGCACCAACCCACCAACCATGCATCAAGCTTCCATTTTTGACAAATTTCAGATTCTTATAGCTTGTATTCAGATTATGTACATGTACAAATTGGCTTCTAGGATTAGTATAAATAGACCCAACCTCTTTGTATTAGAGGCATTCAATTTGGAAGTAAGTTTCAAGAAAGTTTAAGTATTTGTGAGAGTTTTCTTTCTCTTCTTCTCCATTCTCTTTGCAATTTCGATTTTGTTCTTTAAATTCTGAGTTCTTCCTTCCCATCCATGGAAGGCTAGGCTCTCATAACCAATCCAAGGAAATTTACCGATCTTGAGTTTAACTCATCATTGATCACAAGGAATTCACTTAATTGCTAACCATGTTCTTGGCCTTAGATCACATCAAGAAGCCCTAACATGATCCAAGAATTCTTTACTAGATAAGCATCTAGGATTTGATTAACCAAGGTTAGATAAAGTAAGCACCATCCAACATAGATTAACTTAAGATCTAGAATTTAATCAAGCTAAACAATCTATCAAAAAGCTTTAATATATTGTTTAATCTTTATGATCCTCTTTGAATACATGATAATAAAGCTATTACCACATCAACATCTAAATCAAATTAAGCAATTTAATCTAGATAAAAATCAAAAGAGGAAGAAGAGAAACTTGAATAACAATTAAGCAATATGAACAAGCAAAACAAGATCTCCAAATTAAACATCAAAATGGCTAATCCCTTGGATTGATTATGAGAGCCTAGCCTTCCATGGATGGGAAGGAAGAACTCAGAATTTAAAGAACAAAAACGAAATTGCAAAGAGAATGGAGAAGAAGAGAAAGAAAACTCTCACAAATACTTAAATTTTGTTGAAACTTACTTCCAAATTGAATGCCTCTAATACAAAGAGGTTGGGTCTATTTATACTAATCCTAGAAGCCAATTTGTACATGTACATAATCTGAATACAAACTATAAGAATCTGAAATTTGTCAAAAATGGAAGCTTGATGCATGGTTGGTGGGTTGGTGCATGGTAGGTGGGTTGGTGTATGGTTGGTGGCTTTTAGTCAACAACTCTTATCCGACTTCTGGCTTCAAATTCATCACCTAGACGATGCATTTTGACTTGGATGTCTTCATCAAAGTTGTAGCCAGTTGTCTCCTTGAAAATCTCCAATTTGAATCATGTCATTTGGACTTTTAGAACTCCAGAAATGATAAAAACACTTCACCTACCTCAAGTTAGGTTGGAAGAACGTGTTTCCAAATTCAGACCAACTTGTAGCTTCTGAAGTATGCCTAAAACGACATCTATTGACAAAATGGTCTTCATTGAAGTTGGAGATATGGGTCTTATCTTTCAAGTGACCAAGTTTCAGCCCAAGAGGAGGCCTATAACCCACTATATAGTCCAATATGTGCATACTGCCCAGATGGTTCCGTGACAGCAAACCCACTCTGCATTGCAGGGATATTTTGGACCCTTAGCATTCCGATCCAGCTCTTGAGTTCTTCATGAAACTTGTAGAGCATTGTCTTAGCTTTCCAAAGACACCAAGATCACCTCAATTGGATCACCGAGTCCCAAGTTATGACCTAACCAAGGAAGAAAGGTCAAAATGCATCAAAATCCGAAAATTATTCAATATTTGCATTAAAGCCCAATGAAGCCCAACAACATTAAACTCATCTAAAGTACTAATATTGGGCACAATAAACATCTAATAATGCCTAATACAAAGCTAACATAAGTGTCTCAAATTGATTGATCAAATTCCCCCACACTTAAGCTTTTGTACTCTTGGGCAAAACACATAACAACGAAACTAAAGAAAAACAAGAAAGATCATATTATTAAACTAAAAACATAAAAACTGATTGTACCTAATCTAATCCACTTCCGTAGGAAAGCACGATGGCACTTAGCATGTGCCACAAGCCTTTAAACCCCTAGGTGTCCCTAGTGGACGAATTATAGTCTCGTGAGGGTTTACCAGGATGATACCCACAAACATGTAATATTTTATTTAATAAATTCAACTAATTTTTAAATACAAGCATTGTATCAAATATAAACCATAATTAATAAGTCAAGTATGCTTAACAAAGAATAGTTGAATCAAATCAATTGAGAATAAAGTATAGCATAATCATGCTTTAATCAGAAATAGGCATGTTCAGATTGAGTAAAATTCTTCACAAGTGTCACTCAAATCACACAAGGTGTTTAGGTTAACTGTTTACGCTCAACTCAGTCAAATTATGAAAGTATTTTACCATAGGCTTGCATATACATCAATTCTCCACTACTTAGATCAAATAAATTGCAAAAATCAAGAGGTCTTTCAAAAAGGTTGTAATGGAACTTATAAGGTGAAGGAAGGGAACAATATAGATAATAGCAGGTTAAAACCAAAGAGAATAAAAGAGCATTGAGGAGTAACTCAAGTAGAAAGAATAAATTTTTTTACCCAAAACCATAAAATGCTCATTCTCTTCACACATTCCTTCCTTTTTCTATTCTTTTTTTTTCTTTCTTTTTTTTTCTCTTTTTTTTTGTTTTTTTTTTGTTTTTTTTTTGTTTTGTTTTTTTTTTGTACCAAACATTTCATATCAGCACACCAATTCCCCCACACTTAAATCATTGCAAGCAAAAGAACTCCTCCAATAAGAAAATCAATGCTCTCCCATTCCCTAAGGTAAGGTAAAACATGGTTTTTCACTCAAAGCTTGTAATGAGCAAAGAACAAAGAATAAGCAAATAGGTTTAGAGGGAGTTAATAATTGGATAAATGCAAGGTAGGTTTATTTGGCCAAAGCAGCTAAGTCAAGAAAAAAAAATGCCTCTGTCATTTTCATGCAACATACAGACCAATGTAATCTCAAATCGATTCAATGCAAGTTCTAGAAAATAAATTCATAATTGACATCACTCATGAAAGAAAATAACCAAGTGTAAGTATCAAACTTGGAAAAGCCCAAAACTCACAAAGGTATGAAACATTCACTCAATTCAACCATGCCTTCTTCCTAATATCCACAATCATATACACATGTATATCATGAAAATGATTCAATCAGAACTGTTTTGCATACTTTTATCATCAATTAAGCTCAGATTCAGCACATGCTTGTATCAAAATCAATTGAAAAGATCAAAATTGTGTGTGTGTGTGTGTTTTTTTTTTTTAATATATATACAAGAACAAAGATGATTTAAGACCTATTATGAAATGCAAGTTAAGATGCGTCTCAAGAGCAAAACTACTCCTTACTCTGCCATCATACATCTAAAAAGTTAGTAACAATAAAGATTAGCTTTTTTTTTTTTTAAACTAAACTATGTACATGGTAATGTCAACTATCCCTCCCCCCAACTAATTAAAGACATTGTCCCCAATGTCAAAATAAAGATAGGTAGAGTGTAGAAGGTCTTACCAGAAAACTGCAAATCGGGCCTGAAATAAGAAAAATTACAAAAGACTAAAACCATAAGAGAAAACAAAAATTCACAAAGACAAAGTCAAATCAAGTTTTTGCTCTTTCATGCTGCTGTTGCCTTGTTCCCAATTTAGTGGAGCCATTGCTGGATCAAGTAGACCACCATTCCAGCAGCAAGGTCCTGTAGCCACAAAATCTGAGCCCTCATTGGAGGATTTGGTGAAACAGTTGGCCACCAATAACATCCAGTTTCAACAGAGAACTGAAACCACCATTCAGAACTTGGAGACTCAAATTGGTCAACTTGCCACATCAATTCATGAATTAAAGTCACAGGGTTCTGGCCAATTACCCTCTCAAACCACTCCAAACCCTAGAGGTAATGTTAGTGCTATAGCTTTACGCAGTGGTAAGCAAATCAATGGACCAAAGGTCAGCGAGATACTTCCAGATTCTACCCTTGGCCCGGAGAAACAAGATTCTACAAAGAACTTCAAGTTCTCGCAACTAATTCGTATGTCAGAGCAGATTCAAAGAAGCAAATGATCCTACAATGTACCAAGCGTAAAATCGGATCAAATCAGCGATTGACGTAAAATTTAGTACAAAGAGAAAAGTGAACATCCAAAAAGTCGACTTCCAACATTCCTCTTCCTTTTCCCAACCGAATGATACAAATCTGGTGAGGCATATGGTTGAGACTGACTTGGATAAGGAAATTATGGAGACTTTTCAGAAGGTTGAGGTGAATATACCTCTCTTGGAGGCAATTAAACAAATCCCCAAGTATGCCAAGTTTTTGAAAGAGATGTGCACCCATAAGAGGAAGCTAAAGGGGACTGAAAAAGTGAGTATGGGGAGGAATGTCTCTGCTTTGATTCAGCCCAACCTACCTCCCAAATGCAAAGACCCAAGAACTTTTACCATCCCTTGCACCATAGGGCACCAACAGTTCACTCATGCCTTGCTAGACTTGGGAGCCTCCATCAATGTAATGCCAAAGTCGCTTACACTTCCTTGCATATGGGAGAGCTAAAGCCCACCGGCATTGTCATTCGCTTAGCAAACCGAGCACCGCGCACAACCCGGCAGGAGTGTTGGAGGACGTCTGTTCGGGTACATAATTTAATATTCCCGGTGATTTTTATGTGTTGAATATGGAAGATGAATCGCCTCTTCCCCACCCCCATTGATCTTAGGTAGACCATTTTTGAAAATTGCTAAAACTAAGATTGATGTGCATGCTGGTACCCTTTCCATGGAATTTGGTGATGATATCATTCAGTTTAACATTTTTGATGCCATGAAATACCCTGTAGAGGATCATTCTGTTTTTCATTTTGATGTCATTGATTTACTAGTTGATGATATGCATGCTGATATGTTGGCAGAGTTTCCTGAAATTATAGGATACACTGATAGCATAGCTTGTGATACTTGTTCTGCTTGCTTCGGACTTTCTGGTTGTAAACCCAATGCAATGTGTGCAGCCTGTGCTGAGATTTCTACATACTTGTCATGTGCTGTTGTTAATTCTGCTGACATTGATGATTCTGTTATTAATGGCAATGATGCTGTTATTAATGATGTTGTCATTCATCCTGCTGCTAAGTGTGATTCTTTTGATTCCATAAGATATGATGATGTTGTTTTGCAAGATTGTGCACAGCTTGCAGGTACAAGTACAGCAAGTGTAACAACTGAGAATTTAGCAGATTTAGTTTCGGTTCCAAAACTAGTACCATCAGTCCAGCAACCACCCTCCATTGAACTTAAGCCCTTGCCCGAGCATTTGAAGTATGCATTCTTAGAGGAGGATGAGAAGCTCCAGGTGATAGTAGCCAAACACCTCCAACCTGAGCAAGAAACCAGATTATTGGAAGTTTTGAAGCAACATAAAAGGGCAATTGGTTGGACACTTGCAGATATTCCTGGTATTAACCCCTCCACATACATGCACAGGATATTACTTGAGGAGGAAACTAAACCAGTGAGACAACCCCAGAGGAGACTGAATCCTCTCATTCTAGATGTGGTGAAAAAAGAGGTGACCAAGCTACTGCAGGCTGGCATTATCTATCCCATCTCTGACAGCAAGTGGGTAAGCCCGGTGCAAGTAGTTCCAAAGAAATCCGGAGTGACTGTCGTGGCCAACCAGAAGAATGAGCTCATTCCAACCCGAGTACAGAATAGCTGGAGAGTCTGCATTGACTACAGACGTCTCAACCAAGCCACTCGGAAAGATCATTACCCCCTTCCGTTCATTGATCGGATCTTTGGAGCGGTTGGGTAGTAAGTCCCATTCCGCTTTTAGATGGCTACACTGGATACTTCCAAATCCACATTGCACCGGAGGATCAGGAGAAGACCACATTTACTTGTCCCTTCGGCACCTTTGCTTACAGACGGATGCCCTTCGGCCTCTGCAATGCCCCTGGTACCTTCCAACGGTGCATGGTGAGCATATTTTCTGATTTCTTAGAGGAATGCATGGAGGTGTTTATGGATGACTTCACTGTCTATGGTTCATCTTTTGATTCATGTTTAGCTAGCTTATCTAGGGTGCTGCATAGATGCATTGAGACTAACATTGTGCTAAATTTTGAGAAATGCCATTTTATGGTAGAACAGGGTATAATTTTAGGCCATGTAGTATCCAGTAAGGGCATTGAGGTAGATCCTGCCAAGATTGATGTAATTACTTGTCTATCTTACCCCACATGCGTGCGGGAAGTGCGTTCTTTTCTTGGTCATGCAGGTTTCTACAGCGCTTCATTGCCGACTTCAAAGAAGATTGCTCTTCCACTTTCCCGATTCCATCGCAGTAAAGATGTGGAGTTCAATTTTGATGACAAGTGCAAGGTAGCTTTCAACCACTTGAAGCATGCCTTGACTAGTACCCCTATCATCCAGCCACCTGACTGGACATTGCCATTTGAGTTAATGTGTGATGCTTCTAACTATGCAGTAGGAGCAGTCTTGGCACAGAGAGTGGGGAAAGCTTCTCATGTGATATACTATGCTTCCAGAACTCGATCTTTGCTCGTGCCAACTATACCACAACTGAAAAAGAGCTTTTAGCCATTGTTTTTGCTTTGGATAGGTTTAGATCATATTTGCTTGGCTCTAAGGTTGTTGTGTTTACTGATCATGCAGCATTTAAGTTTCTTTTGAAGAAGCCAGAGGCAAAGCCTCGACTAATAAGGTGGATGCTACTGCTCCAAGAGTTTCATATAGAGATCCGTGACAAGAGTGGAGCAGAAAATCTAGTGGCAGATCACTTGAGCCGCATTGAAAGGACTTCAGATCCCTTCCCTGTACAGGACTCCTTCCCAGATGAGCAGCTTCTGCAGCTGCAAGGTAAGAACACCTCCCATTGGTTTGCAGATATGGTTAATTTTTTGGTTGCTGGTGTTTTTCCTGCATATTTTACTAGAGCTCAATCTGATAAATTGAAAAGTGAGTCCAAGTACTATGTATGGGATGATCCTTATCTGTGGAATCTTTGTAGTGACCAGATTATTAGAAGATGTGTCTCTGATCATGAGTTTCATTTTATTCTTAGCTTTTGTCATACATTTGCATGAGGTGGGCACTTTGGCTCCCAACGTACAGCTAGGAAGGTTTTGGACTCTGGATTGTATTGGCCTACCCTATTTCATGATGCATATCTGTTTTGTAAGTCTTGTGAACGATTGCCGGAGAACAGGGGACAATTTCACACAGAATGAGATGCCTTAAGCCTATCTTTGTCTTGTGAGATCTTTGATGTTTGGGGTATTGATTTCATGGGCCCTTTCCCTGTTTCCTTTGGTTTTATTTATATTTTGTTGGTACGTTGATTATGTATCTAAATGGGTGGAGGCAAAAGCCACTCGACCGATGATTCCAAAGTTGTTGTGGACTTTGTTAGATCACGCATTTTCTCGCAGTTTGGAATCCCGAGGGCCATTATCGGTGATCGTGGTTCACACTTTTGTAACCGGAGAATAGAGGCTTTGATGAGAAAGTACGAGTGTCTTGCACAAGGTTTCTACACCTTATCACCCCTGCACAAGCAGGCGGGCGAAGTCTCAAATCGAGTGATCAAGCACATACTTGAGAAGACAGTCCAACCTAATAGGAAGGACTGAAGCCTGAGACTTGAGGATGCTCTGTGGGCTTACCGAACTGCTTACAAGACACTGATAGGGATGTCCCCTGCACCGGATTATCTTTGGGAAAGCGTGCCACCTTAGGTGGAAATTGAGCATAAATCCTATTGGGTGGTGAAACAGTGTAACCTTGACTTGAGTCAAGCCGGATCTCAAAGAAAGCTCCAACTTCAGGAACTTGAGGAGCTTCGATTAGAGGCATATGAGAACTCCCGGATCTACAAAGAGAAGACCAAACTCCTTCATGATAAGATGTTGGTACGAAAGGAGTTCACCATTGGTCAAAAAGTTCTTCTCTACAACTCTCGCCTCAAACTTATGCCCGGTAAGCTTCGTTCTAGGTGGCTTGGTCCCTTCATTGTTATTAATGTCTTTCCTCATGGTGCGGTAGAAATTAAAAGTGAAGCCACCAACAAAGTGTTCAAAGTTAATGGTCATCGCCTCAAAAATTTTTATGAAGGAGCTCAAGAGAACCTCGTGGAGGAAGTTCAACTGCAGGATGCCCTCTACCATGATTGATCACTACTGTGTTGAAAAAAAAAAGAAAAAAAAGGAGACAAAAGGAAAAAAAGAGAAGAAAAAAAAATAAAAAAAAAGAAAAAAAAAAGCCACGATTAATGTCAATTGCCAGAGATTGAATCATTATTGAGGAGGACCCATCGCTCGTGCAAAATCTTCAATCACGCTGGCTAAGGACATTAAAAGTAGCGCTTCTTGGGAGGCATCCCAAGCTTTCTAACTCTTTCATCTTTCAACTTTGACTTATTTGCAATCACAGGAATCGAGACAGAAACTTGGTGCCAAGCGAGAAAATCTATCAGAGTTTGATTTTTCTGTCTTAATTTTGTTTATTTTTCGTTGACAGATGATTTTTCACCGGTTAAATGGCGGATAATCGGTACTCGTGAAAATCTTTTCGGTCCCTTGATTACCCACAAACACTGAAATCTGTACATAATTTTACTCAAATTTTTTTTCTCTCTCTTTCTTCTTTCTTTCAAAATGGAAAATCAGCTTTTTAATCTCCGCAAGCAATTCCCTTCTCTCCCTCAAAATGCTTTAACTAACATTTATTGTGCAAGGTTTGAGAGATTAAGGATGCTTATGCACAAAGGCATTCCTGCGGATATATGCTGGTTGATCGAAGCAAAGGTCCGACTCAGAGGTGAATTTTACGACGCTCTTGTTTCATATATGCCAGGGCTAGGCAAAAGTTCATATGCAAAAAAGAGAAGAGCAAAAGGTTACGGTCTGCTATAAATGTGCAAGATGGACCTGTAACACAAAATGCAAATCAATTGGAATGACGTCTATAAACCGAGATGATAAAATTAACTTCATAAAGGATGGCATGAGTAAGGAGTCTTTAGATAACATTCTATTGACTCTTGAGACGCATCCTAGTGGAGATGTGCAGAGAGTACTTCTCGAATTATGGCCAATATTCCAAGATGAACATGAACGTTATAGTCTCGGAATCGACTCAAAAAGACCTGTTTGCCAATTTTTAAGAAAATTGGATGGGAAGCCGACCATCGGCCCATAGAGAGCTTCAAGACGTTACTGGACGTAAAACCAGAGGAAAATGTGAGCCACAATCACACCACCTGTAAGTATTTTTTTTATTTTTTTTATTTTTTTTATTTTTTTTATTTTTTTTCTTGTTTATTAAAAAAAATTCAAAAAAAAAATTTAGCCGTATTTTTTGAAATATGTGTTGCATATTTTCAAACTTCTTCTGACACATATAGATTAGCCTTTTATCTTTGTCATATAGCTATTATCATTTCTATGTTTATTTTTCAAACTTATCTGACACGCAGATCTACCCCTCCTTTATAGGTGTAATTATTACATTTGAGTTTTGATGCCTTTAAATAATGCACTTTGCTCTCTTCAGATCATTGATAAGGTGAGAGTACAAAAAAAAAATGGAAGCCACTTCAGTTCGTCGGATCAAGAGTGTTTGTGTCTTTTGTGGATCTAATCCTGGGAATGATAAAGAGTTTGTAAATATTGCACACCATCTTGGTCGAGTGCTAGCTGAGAGAGAAATCCATTTAGTTTATGGAGGAGGTAGTCTTGGGTTAATGGGTTGTGTAGCGACTGCTGCACATTTAGGAGGTGACAAAGTCCTTGGTGTCATTCCCAGTCCTTTATCTACCAGCAAGCCCATTGGAAAAACATTAGGGGATGAAGTAATGGTATTTTGCAAGCACCAACGCATGAACATTATGATAGCAAATGCTGATGCCTTTATTGCCCTACCTGGTGGTTTTGAAACTTTGGAAGAACTCTTTCAAATTACATCCTGGTCACAGCAGAACTTTCACCAAAAACTCATAGGTATATTAAATGTTAATGGTTTTTATGACAGTTTGTTTTGTTTTCTTGATCATGCTGTAGAAAAAAGGTTCATCTCACAAGCGACACGTCAAAGTCTTGTAACTGCTGCAACTCCTGAACAATTGCTCGATCAACTCAAAAGGCTAACACAAAATGTGGCTAATTTGCATAGCCAACATTAAAACCAAACCTATTAAGAATTTGTTCAACAGCATTGTTCAAATTTGGATTCACAATTTGATGCCCCCCAATATTATTTTGTCGAAATATCCTATGGACATCATTGTCAGCAATGTTATTCAAATTTGGATTGACAAATTGTTGCCCTCCAACATTATTTTGTCGGAAAATTCTTTGGGCATCATTGTCAGCCCTTTGTTGATTCTCATCTTGGTTTCTTTCCAAGATTCTGACATTCCCATACTATAACTCAAGTTGACGATTTTGATTATGAGGAGGTTCGGTTCCTCCAATATGGTGTACAATTGGATTGTCAACAGGCTCTTCACTTCCTAAAGCACTGGCTAATCTACCAACTTGTCGAGCCAATAAATTACAAGTATGATTTGTAGTTTCAATCAATGGCGAGATGACAGTATTCATCGGTTGTGTTATCATATGTGACATATCATGATTACTTTCATCCATTTGTTGACGAACAACAGCCAAATTATTTAAAGTTAGCCTTGAACTCATCTCCGGCATTTCCCTAGACATTACAGGAAACGTTGGACCCATTGAAGTCCCCAAATTCAACCTTTCTGGTCTAGGTGTTTGACTACTAGTTCCTGGAGCAAATTGCCCATGATATTGGTTTATTACATTCATGGCTACCAAATATTGGTCCATAGTAGGAGTAGCCGTTTGTGTAACAGGTTGATGTAATAAAGTGGAGACAATAGGAGTTGTATTCATATAACTCATTGACGTTGTTCCTATAATGGGTTGCGTCAATGTTTGTGGAGTAAATCCTGGTGGTAAGCCATACATTGGCACAAATCTTGAATTTCCGCCATTCACATTCCTCAAATTATTATTTGGCACTGTAGTTTGAGGATTTGTCATTACAACCTTTTGGCCGTTACTTCTAACAGCCTCAACATTAGTATTAATTGCATTGGCATTACTACCATTGCTATTATCATTAGCCTTATTTACATTATGATGAGGTTGTTCACTTGAAGAAGAATTATTTCCAGACATTCGTGGAACTCTTGTACCACTCCTTAATTGCATGAAAATATAGGACACTATTTAAATCACTAAGTGTCCCACCAAGCGTGCCATTTTGTTAAAGGTGAAAAATTGTCAGGCAATGTGCCGATAAAAACTTGGCTCCAAAGTGCCAAATTTGTCGATTATCATATTTGTCGGTGCCTAAGTCAACAATATTGCAGTTCCAGTTATTAATCTTGGAAGGGAACCTCCTCCACTGGGTTCTCACTTTCAAGTGATTAAAGTGTCAGTTGGATCAAAAAGTATCAAAAAGAAGATGAAGATGAAGATGAAGATGACGATGAACAAAAATGTAAAGTGAAAGCAATTAAAGAAAGCATGTAAAGCAAATCAAAAGAAAATTAAATGCAGTAAAGAACCTGAATTTAAATTGCATAAAATGAAAGTGGCGTATAAACTTGATTGATCTGTTTTCCTTTGAGCGTCGCTGGGACTTTTGGAGTGTAGGATGTTTCAAGTTGTAGCCCCTAATACATCGTTCTAAGTGGTATTTATAGAGAAAATCTTACATCTAAAATCCCTAAAAACCTGTCATTTGTTGGACAGGTGGCTTACATGCAACTAATACATGTTTATTATCTAGTAATAGCCTAAAACTACCAACAACTGTCATTGAGTCAGCATTAGCAATTCCTTGATTCTTGGATAATTTCCTGCAGCAACTCCAAAAGCACATTTTAATGGATTCATTTTTAAACCATGCTTTCTCATCCTATCAAAAGATTGTCTTAAATTGACTAAATGAGAATTATGAGATTCAGATTTAATTACAACATCATCAATATAAACTTCTAAAAATTTGCCTATCATGTCATGAAAAATAGTATTCATAGCTCTTTGATATGTAGCACCTGCATTCTTTAATCCAAAAGGCATTACGACCCATTCATACGTACCTATAATACCTGGACATCTAAATGCAGTTTTAGGTACATCATCCTCTGCTATAAAAATTTGATTATATCCAGAATGTCCATCCATAAAACTTAAAATTTCATGACATGATGTTGAATCTACTAACATGTTAGCAATAGGCATAGGATATTCCTCTTTAGGTGTTGCAGTATTTAAATTTCTAAATCAATGCAAACTCTAAGCTTCCCATTTTTCTTGACAACAGGAACAACATTAGATAACCAATCGACATACCTAAAGGTGAAAAATGGCCGACATTTCCAAAATACTATATTAAAAATTAACAAAGTTCAAATATAAAAAATGTCGGTAAAAGAAACCGACAAAATTCAAAATAACAAAAGAGACCGACATTTTCAAAGATTACATGAGTTTCTGAATGTTGTCGGCCAAATGATTTCTGAACTCTTCCCAGTTCTCATTCATTTTAACCTGCTTAGTTAAAGCGGCTTTGTAATCTGGTTCAGAGTTCTCAATGGCCGACACAATTTCTTTGCTCTTTCGAACCAATTGTCGGCCTTTTTCTCTTAGTTTCTTTTTCTCTTCCTCATGACTCTGTAAAGTTGAGGACAGCTCTTCTTGCTTCTTGACAAGGCCTTCCAACTTTTGTTTGACCTCAACAATTTCAGCATTGATTTTGTCGACCTTGGCCTTATCTTCGACAATCTCATTAGTCAGAAGGATATGTCGTTGCTTGGCATCACTTGTGTTCTTGGAAATAGTATCTTTTTCATCCAGATGCCAAAGGTGCTTGTTGACAATTTGTTGGGCTGAAGGATAATGTTCAAGGAGATTTGGAATTGTCGAGGGCATTTCGAAAAATCGTGTACTTGTCGATGGTGGTGCTGCTGTCAACCTAATGCCCAGAAATGTCTTCAAAAAGCTAGGTAAGTCTGAATCTGATTTAATTCCTACTAATATGGTTGTTACTTACTTTAATGGCAGGACTTCTCCATCTGATGGGGTTACCATGCTAACCATTCAAGTGGGAATTATTAAAAGACCAACTTTATTTGTTGTTGTTACCTCAAGAGCAAGTTACAATTTATTGTTGGGAAGGGATTGGATTCATGCTGTAGGAACAATTCCATCGACACTTTACCAGAAAATGATATTATGGAATGATGATGGTTTTGTCGAGAGTATTGAAGCTGATGACAGTCCCACCAGGCGTGCCATTTTGTTAAAGGTGAAAAATTGTCAGGCAATGTGTCGACAAAAACTTGGCTCCAAAGTGCCAAATTTGTTGATTATCATATTTGTCGGTGCCTAAGTCGACAATATTGCAGTTCCAGTTATTAATATTGGAAGGGAACCTCTTCCACTGGGTTCTCACTTTCAAGTGATTAAAGTGTCAGTTGGATCAAAAAGTATCAAAAAGAAGAAGAAGAAGAAGATGAAGATGATGATGAACAAAAATGTAAAGTGAAAGCAATTAAAGAAAGCATGTAAAGCAAATCAAAAGAAAATGAAATGCAGTAAATAACCTAAATTTAAATTGCATAAAATGAAAGTAGCGTATAAACTTGATTGATCCGTTTTCCTTTTAGCGTCGCTAGGACTTTAGGAGTGTAGGATGTTTCAAGTTGCAGCCCCTAATACATCGTTCTAAGTGGTATTTATAGAGAAAATCCTATATCTAAAATCCCTAAAAACCTGTCATTTGTTGGACAGGTGGCTTACATGCAACTAATACATGTTTATTATCTAGTAATAGCCTAAAACTACCAGCAACTGCCATTGAGTCAGCATTAGCAATTCCTTGATTCTTGGATGCAACCGCTACTTTTGAAATTCAAATTGATAACCATCTGCTCCTGGATAATGATTTTGTCGGTGCACCAACTTTGTCAGTAATTTGCAAGTCCCTTTGTCGGTTGAGTGTATACTTTGTCGAGCACTTCTTCAAAACTTGACTTGTCAAGCATAGCATTATTGTCGGCTTCACACATTTGTCGAACGAAACTTATTTGTCAAATACCCTTCTTTGATTTGTCGGATACAACATTGTTGTCGGTTTTGAACATTTGTTAGATGTAACACATTAAATGTCGGTTCAATCCCAGATTTTGTCGACTCAACCTTTAACACCATTTCATGATTTCAACTAAGTATAAATTGTCGAATAACACATTTATTCCATTTTGGACTTGCACATTTCCATATTCAATCTTGCAAAGTCTTACAATTTGTCAATTTTCAATTTTGTCGAAAACTGGAAATTTGGTAGTAACAGTTTTATTCTATTCATTTATTATTTGATCAAATCTGGGACAGTCGTTTAATTATAGCTTGTAATGCGAGATGATCTTCTTATTACGATATTGTTAAAATGGATTAACAACCAACGATGGAATGATAAAAATTAGTCAAAGTAATAATAAAGTTTTAACTTTTTTGAGGTGAGAAATATTCTTTTAGTTTTACCAAAAGCGCTGGCGAGGCTTTAGGCAATCTCCAATAAATATCTTTTTTCATATATTATTTTTCATAACATTAATTTAATTGTCATTCAAAATAAACTTAAGATATCCGATGATAGAATAATCAAAATTAGCCGAAGTGATGGCGACATTTTGACTTTTTTGATGTGAGGAGTTTCTCTTTAGTTTTGCTAGAAACACTAGCGGGGCTTTAGTTGATCTCCAATATAAATATCTCTCTTCACACATTGATTTCTCGCTATGATAATATGTTTGTCACTTTAGTCAAATATCACATTAACTTTTAAATTTTGCCAACGATGGAAAATTTGGAAGACGATCGAAGAGACGATCAACTAAACTCTTCCCAATACTCTTAAAGCTATTATTATTAGATTTTGTCAAGAGCGTTGGCGGGGTTTAATTTTCACAATTAAATAAATAAAATATTTTCATAAAAGAAATGTGATCAAATTAATATAGCCTTAACTTTGTGGTGGTGATAAATTAAAATTTCATCCGATCACTCATTCCAAAAATTTCATTTTCTGAAAATCATTTCACAAATAACTCATTTTATAAATTTCCTTTTTATAAAAATCATTTAAAAATCCCATATTTTATTTAGAAATATTTTCTTAAAAATCTTATTTTTAATTTACCACATTCACGAAACATGTTGTGGGCTTACATTTGTTTCATAAAATAATGGTTATTTCGCCACTCATTCCCTATCTTAGTCATTTATCATTTTTTTATATTATGCTAGACACAATGAGATATTTAAAAATAAAAATAATAACAATTTTTGTTTAAAATAATAAAGGACTAATTTAATTAATTGAGCAAGATAACACTAGATTAAATAGGTAACCGAACTTGGAACAGACAGTGTAGGGTGCTAACACCTTCCCTATCCGTAACCAACTCCCGAACCTAAACTCTAAAGACAAGTTTCTTAGGTGTCCAATTGCACCATTCCATTTTTAATTGATGAATCAGTTGGTAACGACTCCCAAACAATTAAATTTTAGTTGTCTTCTCCTATCACGACGCCTTTTGGGACAATTGCAACAATGGTTAGTGACTTATTTAGTTAGCCATGACTAACCAAACCAAAATACTTTAATTTTAAAAAATATATTATATGGTTCTTTTCATAATTCTTTTGTATCGTTGTACATTAAATTTATTGGATATGGTTAACAAAAATAAAAAATAGAAAACAAAGTACTCCCATGAGGCACAAAGCAACTTATTCAATCCTTTTCTTATGATAAATGAGATTAAAAAAATTAGTCTTAAATTTTGGTCTAACCAATATTTTGTCTCAAACCGGTTAACCGAACAAAAAAAAATCAATTTATTTCGGTTCATTTTTTTTTTATAAAGTGATTACGATTCGGACTTATACATACTTCATAACCAAATCAAACTTAATTTTCATTTCACTTTAGTTTGGTTTGATCTATCGTGCAAAATGAGCAACACCCCGTGCTCGGTAAAATTTTTGTAAGATTTTAATAACTCTAAGATTTGCTTTTCATTTGTGTAGATGACTGGTTTTAGTGTAGATTATTCAACTTTCATACTATTTGCTTATTCTATATAGGCTTCGTTGTGACTTTCGACACATTGCCTAGCTATCCTTTCCTGCTTTGTTGCTTATACGGTTGCTAATTAAAATTATCAAAATTGGCACTTGCTAGTATGTGCAATTGGACTGAACTCATTGTCAGGTGGACAATCAAGACTTAGCATTGCAGTCCTATAACATCTTTTAATGTTAATTAGTACGTTGCAGGTGTTACCATTTTTTTTCACTTGCAACAAAAATATTGTTTTTTTATATTTTCTTGATAATACTATTAGAAGATGGTATATCATACTCTAAGTATCATAATTTTCTTGTCAAAAATTAAAGCATAATTTCTAGGTATTGTACTTTAAGAGATCTGTGTTGTACACTTTGTTGACATTTGACAGTTTGAGATAGAAAGAAGAGTTGGAGTCTTGAATTGAATTGGCTTCACCAGAGTAAGTATAACTATCTTTGTAATGTTAGATTAGTCATGATTTTTTTGTCCTGAAAAATAGTTACTAGATGCCAAATTATTAACTGAGTTTGTAAATTCACTCTGATTATTTTCCTCAATTTCAGAGCCCGTTGTGCTTGGGTGACAATTTGCTCCTCCTGCTTTGTGAGCTTACTTAAACCTTTGGTGAGGCAAAGTTAGGCTCAAGGAGAATCCTAGAAGTCATTTGGTCAGTGGCTTATTTTGATGTTCATATATATTGCATTTAATGTTTATGTTTCTGTATTCTTCACAAAATTGTGAAAATTCATTTGAAAAATATTCTTCCCCTCTATCACTCTTTAAATATTTTATTTTTCTATCCATTTGATTTTCTAGAACTGATTTATATTCTATGAATTTATCAAATATTTTATCTTTTGTTTCTCATTAAATATACATAGGTTTTACAATCATCTATAAAAATTATAAAATATCTTTTTCCTCCTCTTGTTAAAATTCCTTTCAATTCACAAATAACAAAATGAATTAATTCTAACAATTGAGTATTTCTTTCAGCCATAACAGAATTTTTGGTTACGTCAACTCCTTGTTAATAGTTCCTAAAATTACTATTAGAAATTAAATTTCATAATTTTTTAAATTCAATTTTTAATTATAGTTTATTTGATTCGTCTAGATTTTGACAATAGTGTATTAAATTTTTAGTCAAATATAATTGCATGTGAAAATTTGTAAGTTTTTGATTTTTGCAAATATAGGCATTTAATCAAATATTTATTATCAAATGTCTATAAGTTTCTGAATTTTAAATTTTTCTTAAAGACACCACTTTTTTAAATTTACTCCTAATATTTAATAAAATATATGTATTCTGCGATCACTCAATTTTATATATAATTTTAAATAATATATCATAATTATTTAATAATATAAATTCTTTATTTAACAAACTCGTATATGGGTAATACAACAAGTTATATAAATAAAAGCATTGTATCTGGTATGCATGTGAAGCTTCGGGAATTAGAATTTCTTAAGGGAGAATAACACTTTAGTGTGGCTTGAGAGAAAAGTATTTTATTTTGGTTCATGAATTAAATTAATTAAGTATTAAATTAATTTAACTAATAATTTATTTACAGTTAATCACTTATTAAGTATTAAAATAAAAATAAATTATTAATTAATTGTATATAAATTATTAATTAAATTAATTTAATACTTAATTAATTTAATCTATAAATCAAAATAAAATACTTTTCTCTCAAATATCACTAAAGTATCTTTTTCCCATTTGCTGATCTGTTGCCGATCACATGCCCTACAATTAGGATTTGATATATAAGTTGCAATATCTTTCCATGCTTTTTTTAACACAAACGGCACATTATTGTAGTCTTTTTCAATGGGCCTCATCTTATTATAATACAACAATTCTCAAAGTAGTAATAAAAGTCATATTCTAATCCGAAAATTAACGGGTGTTTGTTAGCTTGGGTTGAGCTGATTAATCTTTCCATACCTTTTTTTAACACAAACGGCACATTATTGTAGTCTTTTTCAATGGGCCCCATCTTATAATAATACGACAATTCTCAAAGTAATAGTAAAAGTCATATTTTAATCCAAAAATTAAGGGGTGTGTATTAGCTTGAGTTGACCTAATTAACTTGACAAATTAACTTAAATCAATTAAAAAAAATAATTTAGGTTAGAGTATTGGGTCTAACCTGATCAAAACTGATCAAGATTGACTCAGTTTACAGGTTTTGTATTTTATAACCTGAATACTCGATGACCAAGTGAAATAACTTGAAGAATAATAAAATTTTAGACTTTATCTTGTTATTAATTGACTTTTCATTCATTTAAAAAGTTAAGTTATAATGATATATTTTTAATTTTTATTTTCAAGTCTCAATCATTTAATTATTTTTATTTGTTTTAATTACATATTAGAATAGTAACATTTCAATAATTAGCTTACTCAACTGTGTTACACAATTCTACAACTCAAAATTTTCTATGTGAAGTAATATAAAACAATATATATAACCTTATCTGTGAAACAAGATACATTTAATGTCATACATTCATATTACAAATGAAGTTTATAATGATTTTGAGACATTAAAATGTTTCTTTTCAAACTTGATTTTATTTTTATCTTAATACTTGTACTTTATTGTAAGGCTTGAATACTTAAAATTCATATATAATAGTCTAATTGAGTTTAAAGTATTTAACAATAATAAATTTGTTATTTTGTTGTGAGAAAAATAATTGATCAGATAATCCGAAATAACCCAACCCAATCCAACCTTAATTGGGTTGGCTTGGTTTGCATTGCTCGAAATTTTTTTAAAAAATCAAATTAAACCAACCTGAATAATATTAATCAATTTTAATAGTTTTTCTAAAGTCGAAACAACCCAACCATAATCAGTACAAAAATTTACATCCCATTCTTCATAATCGTAACTTCAACTAAAGGACGTACACTCGTGACTCACAAATATCAACTATTATTCTACTTGCAATAATTTTTACTAAACAAAAAATACTCGCAAGCCCAACAAAAAATTTCTGATATTTAGTAAGCAATAATTTGCTCTTTGACACAAATCATATCTCGTGCAAGATCTCAAGGCCAAACATATCAATTAACTAAAAGGAAACAAATAAGTTTGGGCATAGTGAAATTTTATTTTAAAAAAATATCTTACTTTTTATATCCTCAGAAATTTTTACTTCAAATTCATGCACACGGACAAACATAAATCAAATATTATTGGTTAAGCAAATTTTGATACTTATATTAATTATATTTAATTTATATAATTTTTTCCTGTACATGAATTTATTATAAAAATCTTTATACCTTCTTTCTTTAAATTTAGTATGTGTTATGTGTTTAGATTATTTTATTTTATTTTAAAAAAAATTATAATATCGAAATGTTACTAAATTTTTTTAACTGAAAAGCTTATTTTGTGTTAAAATTAATCTAAACTAAACATGTGCTTATGACAGTGCATTAATGCATCGGGTGTCTAAGTACTTACAAATAAAATAAGTGTGTACTGTTAATAGAGGTAATTCAAACGATAAGAATGTAAACATTTCACTTAAAATACTTAAGTTTAATGTTTTCTGTTAACAATCTTCTTTAATGGTCAATTTGTAAGTATTTAACAAAAATTAATTACTGATTATTACTTATTATTAAATATTTAATTATTGTTTTGAAATGACTAACAATTATAAATAATAAGATCCAGAAAAAATATTTTTATTAATAGTATTTTTTTCTAAAAAAAATTATCAATCTAATTAAATATTTTTTACTAATAATTTTTCAAATTAATTTTTCCTAATATCAATATGTCATGCAGTTTAATTTCCTTTCCTTTTCTTTTAATTTTATAAAATCTGCTTTTCACATCAAAATACATAACTTCCGTATCAAATGAGACAAAACATCATCACGTGATTGTTGACGTCTTTATTGCAACAACAGAAAAAATAGGAGGCGAGTTTATCAATTGTTACAAGAAAAATTATTGTAATATAAAAGAAAACAATGCTTATTTTATTGGATTTTTTTTTTTTGTTTGCGCGTATTTGATTGTAGGCTTGACAATCTAGTGGGTTTGGGCAAGTTTTTGCCTCCTCAAACCCACTCCGTTCTTTTTAAAACAACTTTCAACCTCTTTTTACTTGCCTTGTGAGTTTTATAGATAAAAATTCACACTCAATTCGTAAAGAAATAATATAATTTGAATTCTATCAGTATGTATTGTTTAATATATAATATAATATAAATTATTAAAAAAAATTATTTATTGTATAAAAAATCTCAAGCCACATCAAGTATGAAACATATTCTTTGTGAAAGAATATGGACTATAAGTAAGGTAGAGGCGAATAGACATTAGGCTCAAACTCGCCCTATCTCGCAACACAATTTAAACTTGTTTCGCTCCTCCCACTGTTAGAAAAATTGAGTTGGGGTACCCACGAAGTAAGTTCAAATTGTCATCCTTATTTGATTGGCACATGTTGTGTTATTTGCAGCTTAATAAATTTGGCTTTTCACTTTAAAGAAAAAATAAGTGCCTTACCAGATGATACAAAAATCATCATGTGATAAATTTAATCAACTAATTTCATTAACAACGAAAAATTATATTAAATTTTATATTATTAAATTAATCATGTACACAAAATTAATTGTAGTGTTGATTTTATAGCATTAAATGCTAATTCGTCCTAATTATTTCTTGTAATATAAAAGAATCCAATGCCGCATCCCACGCAGTATGTTATCCAGCATCACTGAACTGAGCTTGCCATTAAGAATGTTTGGGATGGTTCTAGTTGGAATCTTGATCATCTAGCTACTATCTTTACGGATACTTTAGCTCAGACCATAACTGCTATCCCAATCCCTAGTGCGAGCACTGCTTGGACTTCATTGTGTGGGGTAGGAACACTACTGGAAAGTATACTATTGGTTCAGTGTGTTTGGTTTAAATTTTGAAAGCTTAAAAATCATAATTTAAAAATTTCTAACCAAACACACCGCCCTGAGATTTGATCAAGGTGCAATATCTTTTGCATCTGGGATGGTCCCATTTCTGTCAAGTGCCCATTCAATTATTGTACTTTGGGTGGAAAATGGCAAGAGCCACATGGTATGTTATATGTCGTTCGATAAATCTGCTTTCCAGGTTTCACGTCAAAAGCAGAAGTGCCGGAGATAAATTATCAAACGAGACAAAACATGATCATGTGATTGTGTGGTGTGAATTTGTTAGTTGACATCTTTATTGCACAAAAAGATGATGCCTTTATTGCACAAAAAGATGATGCGTCTTTATCAATTGTCACGACATAAATAAGTACCGTACCAAACAATACAACACATGTTACACATATTAGGTGACTTTTTTGGTTCTTCGATTCTCTGTCAATTGTCGGTAAAGCATCTTTTAAAACGCATGCATCGCTCTGTGGTGGATTCAATCTCAAACAACCTGTGTAGTTTCTTCACTCGTCTGAAAAAATGGCTGAAGGTCTTGTGTTCAACATCGGAAACCTTTAAAATTGATAGGTCCTTCATTAATAAAATTAATCTAAGGATGACCAAATTATAAAAGAAAGCATTTATATAGGAATAAAATAGGTGTTCATTCTTTATGTTTTATGCAATTAAAAGATTGATTTATTGTTTTCGGGATGTCACACTTGTGTGGAGGTATGATATTAAGATTTTTGGTTGTTTAGGATGTTGAAGAAAATGAGTTGGGACATTTGGATGTGGGATTGAAATTAATATGAAGGGACGTAGAAGAGTTAGTGCCATTGCACTTCGGCTAAAAAAATTCTCCGCATGAATATGATTTTGAAGGATTTTCCCTGAAGATGCAATAAACATTGAGCAATTGAAGCTTCTCTTATTCCCTGTCTATGACTTTTCTCTGTTCTCCTATTGGAACACGTGATGGATCATTAGAAATTAATTGCACAATAAAAGCTTTTAAATATTAATGAAAGTAAGGTGGACTTTGGGGTGCTCAAAATATTTTTGGTTTTACCCGAATTAAACGTCTGCCATGCTAACTGCTAAGTCTAAAGTCTCCCATCAAATGAGTGATTAGTGGGAAACGGTGAAGTTAATTTCAACTTTTATTTATGGATTTAATTTGAGAGTTGCTATGATATTATGATAAGTTTAGTACTTTGGGTGAGTTATCAGTGATTTATTGACTATTGGTTTCATAATAAATGTTAAAAAGTCTATTAAATATAAATAACAACTAATTAATACTAGACAACTTACCCTGAGTATTGGTACTCTAAAAAAAAGATTGGTACCGAAGTGATCCCTATTTAATTTTAATCTATTGTCAATGTAAATTTTTTTTACATTATCATTTAATCATGTACTAACACATTATTAAAAGTGTTAGACTTTTGAGGTAATTATTATAATAATCAAACTCTTTTAATGAGTTAGTAATATATAATTAAATAATAATGACAGTAAATCAAAATTAAATTATTTATTTATAAAGACACTCGCAAGTGCAAATATATATATATATATGTTCCGATGAAGTCCTATAAGTATCTCTATGCTTATATCCAATAAAGAGAGAGTAACCTAAAGTTTTACAAATTAAAAGGGAATATATATCCAATAAAAAGGACGAGAACTACCCATTTTCATTGAAGGGAGCTTCTTTTAAGAAAACTTATTTTTTTTTAAACTTACTTTATTGTGCTTAAAAGGGTTTTGTCAGAGTTTGTCAGCCTCAAAGTTTCATAAGGCTTTATCTTAATAACATTTACGTCATACTAGTTTATTCCTTTCTAGTATGAAGAGGGATGAGGTAAGTAAGGCATGCAATGAATTTTTCTTGACGAAACATACTGGCCAAACCAACCAAACAAAAACTTCAAGGGATTAGTTGGGTATTTATTTCTTTTTTCATAGTATTAATAATTAAGGTAAATTATTAATTATTTATTAATTTTATTTATATTTAATAAATTTTTATATATTTATTATAAAATTAATAATTAATAAATAATTAATAACTCAACTTAAATATTTAACTTATTATAGAACCAAACAGCTCCCGATAAACAATAATTTCTTCTTTGACTAATGATATTTCTTGCGAAATCTGAAAGACAACCACAAACACCAATTCTATTGCAACACGGCATTTGACTGAAAGGGAGCAAATTTGGGGACTTATGCTTAAATATCATATTGCAATAGTTTTTGCATTTGAGATGGTCTCATCAAGTCAAGGAAGTCCATTCAATTATTGCACTTTCGGTGAAGATGCTCCATCCACTATTTATGTGATTTTGTTATTTGTAATATTAAGAAATCCAAGATAATTTAACCATAGTGGTGATTCGAGATTAGAAAGCAACAACATAATGTTATCAAAAAAAGAAAAAAGAAAGCAACAACATAAATTATTGAACTAATTACAATTAAGATAAGTGGAGTTCCGAAATGAAGTTGTTCATTTATGCTTTGTTTGGACGGGAAAAAATGAAAGAAAAAAGAAAAGAAAAAGAAAAAATATATTCTTTCTCCATATATTTAGATTTAGAGAAAAAAAATGTGGTTTAAATATTTCTACTGGTTGTTTGGGTAAAAAGAAGAAAAGAAAGAAAATATAAATTTGTGAAAAGACATATATGCCTTTCTTCCCAAATGATACAATAAATAAAAAGAATTACTCCATAACATTTTTTTTCATTTTCTGGTGATGTTGGATAAAAGTTTGGTTAAAATTTACTTCCTCCAGAATTTTAGTTCAAGTTTTTCTTTCTTCATTGTCCTACAACGCTCATCCTTGTTGCCCGCATATCACCTTTTTAATAGTATATTTAATTTAGCATGCCAACGATGGCAACAAAGCAATAAGCTTTAATAAAATTTTATTTTAGTCCCTCACATTTAATTTAATTATTAATTTTGTCCTTAACATTTTAATTTTTTTAATTTAGTCTGTGAAATTTATAAATTCACTTCAATTTGGCCCCTCCGTCTGTGTTTCTATTATTTACTGAATGAAAATGATGATATGTAACTGTTAAAGGTAATGTGGTACCCTTATTTTACCAACGTAACATTGAGTTAATAACTAACTGAATTATTTCACCAAAAAAAAAAAGCGTTATTTTCATTCATAAAAAGTTAAATATAAAAAAAAGCGTTATTTTCATTCATAAATAAGGAAATTATCTCTTCTGGGTCAAATCCTCAACCAAAGGTAAAATTTTGAACTAATGTGCTTTTATTTCAATACAGGAATGAATGGAATTGGAATCTCTGCTCTCTCTTTGAATCCAAAGTCTCGTTGTAGCTACGGTTTATTAAAAAGCCCTACAACCCCTCTCATACTCTCAGTTCAATGCGAGCCCATTTCCTTGTCTGAGTTGAATATCCTGAAACCAAATCTCTATGCCTTGCGTTGCTAGATGGACCCATGCTTGACGTTCTTCTCAACTTCACTTTCTCATATCGATTGCCCATCCTTTTCTTTGGTCTAATTTCCTCGTGAGAAATTTGCTTTGTTACGTGTACACGTTCTTTAGGTGTACACGTTCTCTAAAGAGATTCTCTTTAAAATTTTATTTTTATTCTTTTATTTTTGAGTTATTCCTTTCCATTTATAGAAGATTAGACTTTTATAATCAATTCAAGGGATTAGTCATCTTGATGTTTAATTTGGAGATCTTTTTTCGCTTGTTCATATTACTTAATTGTTATTCAAGTTTCTCTTCTTCCTCTTTTGATTTTTATCTAGATTAAATTGCTTAATTTGATTTAGATGTTGATGTGATAATAGCTTTATTATTAAGTATTCAAAGAGGATCATAAAGACTAAACAATATATTAAAGTTTTTTTATGAATTATTTAGCTTGGTTAAATTCCGGATCTTAAGTTAATCTATGTTGGATGATGCTTACTTTATCTAACCTTGATTAATCAAATCCTAGATGCTTATCTAGTAAAGGATTCTTGGATCATGTTGAGGCTTCTTGATGTGATCTAAGGCCAAGAACATAATTAGCAATTAAGTGAATTTCTTGTGATCAATGATAGATTAAACTCAATATCGGTAAAATTTTCTTGAATTGATTGATTTGTTAATTGCATTTCTTTAATTTAACCAGTATATGGACAGATGGTACAGTACAAAAACTGCAACGTCCTTGTGCTGCAATGTTCAAATTTGTAGCTACCTACAAATACCCATAATTTTTCAGAGAAGCCATAAGAAGAGGATAAGGGAAAAAGAGAAGAAAAACAAAATAGTAAGAATAATTATTTGTGCTTTACTTTGAGAATCATTTGTAAAGATGTGTTGAGCGTATAATTGTATATTCAATTCTTTATGAGAGAGTTTTTACTCTGTTTTCTTCTAAAGCCCATTGAGGGTGTATTGTTTCATAGCTTGGAAAGGATAGGGTTGATCAAAACTATTCAGTTCTAACTTGGAGAGGATATAGTGGATCAAAACTACTTGTATCTAGCTTGGAGAGGCTAGGGTGGATCAATTAACACTTGGTTGATAGTGAAAAATCTCAGTTTTGCTGGGGACTGGATGTAGGTTCCACATTGGGTTAAATTAGTATAAATTCCGTTGTGCAATCTCTCTCTTAACCTCTCTTTATTGCATTTGTGTGTGCATGTTTATTTGTTGATGTTCAAACTTGTATGCGCATGCTCTGTTTAAGTTTCAAATTCGGAATTTGATAAGCTAGCTCATTGTTGCTAACCAGCCAGCTCATCTCTGCTGGTGTTTTGAGTTTTTGTGTGTGTTGTAGAAAATTTCGTTTTAGTAACACTTGATTCAACCCCTTATCAATCAATTTGAGACACTTATGTTAGCTTTGTATTAGGCTTTATTAGATGTTTATTATGCCCAATATTAGTATTTTAGATGAGTTTAATGTTGTTGTACTTCATTGGGCTTTAATGCAAATTGTGAATAATTTTCGGATTTTGATGCATTTTGACCTTTCTTCCTTGGTTAGGTCATAACTTGGGACTCGGTGATCCATTTGAAGTAATCTTGGTGTCTTTGGAAAGCTAAGACAAGGATCTACAAGTTTCATGAAGAACTCAAGAGCTGGATCGGACTTCTAAGGGCCTAAAATAGCCTTACAATACAGAGTGATTTTGCTGTCACGGAACCATCTGGGCAGTATGCACATATTGGACTATATAGTGGGTTATAGGCCTCCTCTTCGGCTGAAACTTGGTCATTTGAAAGATAAGACCCATATCTCCAACTTCACTGAAGACCATTTTGTCAATAGATGTCGTTTTAGGCATACTTCTGAAGCTACAAGTTGGTCTGAATTTGGAAACACGTTCTTCCAACCTAACTTGAGGTAGGTGCAGTGTTTTTGGCATTTCTGGAGTTCTAAAAGTCCAAATGACATGATTCAAATTAGAGATTTTCAAGGAGAAAACTGGCTACAACTTTCATGAAGACATCCAAGCCAAAATGCACCGTCTAGGTGATGAATTTGAAGCCAGAAGTCGGATAAGAGTTGTTGACTAAAAGCCACCAACCATACACCAACCCACCTACCATGCACCAACCCACCTACCATGCATCAAGCTTCCATATTTGACAATTTCTTTGTTTTTATAGCTTGTATTCAGATTATGTACATGTACAAATTGGCTTCTAGGATTAGTATAAATAAAGTCAATCTCTTTGTATTATCATTCATTCAATTTGGAAGTAAGTTTCAAGAAAGTTTAAGTATTTGTGAGAGTTTTCTTTCTCTTCTTCTCCATTCTCTTTATAATTTCGTTTTTGTTCTTTAATTTCTGAGTTCTTCCTTCCCATCCATGGAAGGCTAGGCTCTCATAATCAATCCAAGGGATTAGCCATCTTGTTGTTTAATTTGGAGATCTTGTTTTGCTTGTTCATATTGCTTAATTGATATTCAAGTTTCTCTTCTTCCTCTTTTGATTTTTATCTAGATTAAATTGCTTAATTTGATTTAGATGTTGATGTGGTAATAGCTTTATTATCATGTATTCAAAGAGGATCGCAAAGATTAAACAATATATTAAAGTTTTTTGATAGATTGTTTAGCTTGGTTAAATTCTAGATCTTAAGTTAATCTATGTTGGATGGTGCTTACTTTATCTAACCTTGGTTAATCAAATCCTAGATGCTTAACTAGTAGAGAATTCTTGGATCATGTTAAGGCTTCTTGATGTAATCTAAGGCCAAGAACATGGTTAGCAATTAAGTGAATTCCTTGTGATCAATGATGAGTTAAACTCAAGATCGGTAAATTTCCTTGGATTGGTTGTTTCTTTAGATTTGTTTACAACTTTAAATCTCCTACTTTTATTAATCTTGTTAATCAACAACAAAACCCCCCCTTTTCTAATTATCTTGATCTAATTAAATCTTTGTTTTTGGATCCTTGAGAGGTGATTCGGTTCATTCTCTATACTACAAATTAGTTTGTAAACCGGTTATTTTATTTGATAGGTCTCGACAACCTCTTGTCAACCCCCTTCTCAAGTGATTCATTACTATCACCTTTACTGCTTTAGTTAATACATCAACAACTTAAATTTTAGTAGGACAATATGCAACCTCAAGCATTCCTTTATTCACTTGCTCTTTAAGAAAATGGAATTTGGTTTTGATGTGCTTACTCCAGCAATGAGAAACTGTGTTCTTGGCTAAATTTATTGCAGATTTGTTATCAATTAGCAATTATATAGGCTTCTTCAAATCAATCTTCATCTCTCTCAACAATGAGTCTAACCATATAGCTTGGCAGGCTGCATATGAGCCAGCTATATATTCGGCTTCGCAGGATGATAGGGCTATCACTGCTGTTTCTTAGAACACCAAGAGATTGGTGCACCAAGAAATTTGAACAAATATCCCGTAGTGCTCCTTCTATCTACCTTTTCTCCACACCAATCCGAATATGAATATCCTAGCAAACCAGCCATTTGTTATTTTGTTTTATTAGGAAATAGCACACCATACTTCAAAGTCCCATTCACATATCTCAATATTCTCTTGGCAGCTATCAAGTGTGACTTCTTTGGTTGATTCATAAATCTGCCAATTAATCCAACTGAAAAGCACAAATCTGGTCTACTATTACACAAGTACCTCAAGGAGCCAACTAGTTGTTTAAACAATGTTGCATCTACTTCTTCTTCTGTATCAGCAACTTTAAGCTTCAAATTTGTCTCTGCAGGTCTTAATGCAGAGTTGCAATCCATCATTTTGAACCTTTTGAGTACCTCAGTTGCATATTTCGTTCGGTGTAGCACAATTCCTTTGGAAGTGGTTACAAACTCCATTCCAAGGAAATATGTCAAATTGCCTAAGTCTGTCATTTCAAACTCAGCCATCATTAGCATTTTGAAACACTCAATGTCATTATGATCATTTCCAGTAACAAGTAGATCATCAACATAAAGAAAAATCAGCAGTAACCTTGTCTTTTTCTTCTCCTTCACGTGCACACCATACTCCACTAGGCATTTTGAAAACTCATTCTGGAGTAAGAAAGTATCTATCCTTCTATTCCAAGCCTGAGGGGCTTTGTTTAAGGCCATAAAGAGCCTTATTCAGTTTGTATACCATGCCTTCTCTACCTTTGATTTCAAATCCTGGTGGCTATTTAACATGCACCACTTCTTCAAGAGGACCATTCGAAAATGCAAATTTTACATCCATGTGAAATAAAGGCCATCCACTACTACTTGCTAAGGCAACAACTAGCCTTATTGTTTCAAGTCTTGCCATTGGTGCAAAGACTACTGAATAGTCTATGCCAGGTTTCTATAGAAAACCTCTAGCCACCAATCTTGCCTTGTGTTTAGCAATAGAGCCATAAGGATTCAATTTCACTTTGAATACCCATTTAACATCAATTGGCTTCTTATCTGTTGGCTTATCAACCAGCTCCCATGTATGGTTCCTCTCAATGGCATTTAGTTCTTCTAACATTGCTTCCTTTTAGACCTGCTCCTTCATGGCTTCTTTATAATTCACTAGTTCTGCATCTGCCAATAAAGCAAAATGGAACAATTCACCTTCTGATGATACTGCATTATCAGACAGCATATCAAAGTTAGCAAATATGCTTGAAATTTGTCTTTGTGGTCTTGCTCCTTGGATGGTTTTAGTGACCAATTCGTCCTCATTTCCATCACGATCATCTTCAACCAACACTAGAATCATTGGATTGAGGCTGCTCTTTTGATCCTTCCAGTCCCATGATTCAGTCTCATTCACATACACATCTTTGCTTGTTTCAATTTTCTATTTCACTGGATCATACAATCTATATGCACCAGTAACATAATAGCCTACTAAGATCATAGGCTCACTCTTATTTTGCAATTTCTTCCTTTTAGCATCAGGAACGTGTTTAAAACACAAAGAGCCAAAGATCTTTAAATGAATGACCATTTGTTTCTTTCCAGACCAACATTCCTCAAGAACCTTTTGTTTGAGTCTTTTTGTAGGACATCTATTAAGCAAATAGGTTGCTGTTGTAACTGCTTCACTCCAAAAAGAATGTGGTAACTTCTTTTGCCTCATCATGCTTCTGACCATGTTGAGTACAGATCTGTTTCTCCTCTCAGCCAATCCATTGTTTGAGGAGTATAGGGAGCTGTTACTTCATGTTGGATACCACACTGCTCACAAAGTGCCTCAAACACTTTTGATGTGTATTCTCCTCCACCATTTGTCCTTAAAACCTTGATCATCTTGCCACTTTGTCTCTCAGTCAATGCCTTAAATTTCTGAAATACCTTAATCACTTCACTTTTATTCTTTATCAAGTATAGCTACAACATTCGACTATATTCATCAATAGAGGACACAAAATACTTATTTCCATCAAGGGAAGGAACCTCAACAGGACCACATACATCTGAGTGTACTACATTCAGCACATCAGAAGCTCTTATAGGTAAGTAGGAATTAAAGGCATTTCTAGTTTGTTTTCCAACAAAACAACACACTCTCAATAAGTGTTGTCTTGACATCCTTTTTTTTATCATAATGTTGCCAACACCTTTAGCTGCTAGGGTTCTGCTATCTGCAAGCCTGATCTTGGTCCTTTTGCTTGAATCAAAGTCACTCAACCATTATTTGTGGCTAGTCATATGGTTGGAACAACCTGTATCTAGATACCAAGCTTCTGAGTGAGGAGTTCTATCACTAGTTGCAACCAACAAAACATGATATGAATCAGAATCCTCATCATGAGCCACATTTGCCTCCTCTTCACTACTCTTAATCTGCCTTCCTTTGCCATGGCAGCATTCAGTTGCATAGTGTCCCCATTTTTCACAGTTGAAACATTGAACTTTCCTTTTGTCATGCCCTTTCCTTCTCCTTTGGTTGTTAACAGGCCTTCCTCCTTTTAGTTTTGAGGATTCAGACTTGTCTTCAACCTAGGTCCTTTCTTTATTGTTAGATCATTTTCCTTTTCCTCTTCCTTTTCCTTTCTTCCAGCTTCTTTTATCAGCATCCTTTTTCTTGATCACTCGGGCCTACAAAGCTTGATCAACTTCTCTCACACCAAATCTCTCATTAAGCCTTTGCTCATGTGCCTCAAGAGAGTTTTGCAACTCCTCTACCTTTAATTGCTCAAGATCTTTAGACTCCTCAATTGCCACCACTATGTGGTCAAATCGAGGAGTTAAGATTCTCAAGATCTTCTCCACCATTTGTTGGTCTATAAATGACTCTCCATATGTCTTCATCGAATTCACAAGCAACTAGAGCCTGTTGAAGCCCCAAACTCATCTCACTTTGATGTCATCATGACCATATCATAAAGAGAAAATCTCTCCATTTTAGCACCAAGATACTTATATCCTTCCCTTCATTAATTTTTAATTTTTATTTATTTATTTATTTAGCTCAAGGTGTATCTTCCATTTTTACACAAAATATCATTTAATATCATAAGGATATAATCCTTTGATTTTTGGTTTCAAATCACTCCCTAATTTTACGATATTGATTGCCAACATTCAAAATAATGCATTGATAAATAAGAGGAAAAATCAATTTTAATTAATTCTGATTAAAAGATGATTGAGAGAAAACTTTCACCCTTTTGGCTATAAAAAGCCCTACAAGAGGGAATAAAAAAAAGAAAAAAAGGAGAAAGAAGGGAAGAGTTTCTTGTGAGAGGTGGGCTGTAAGTTGAGGTTGTTTTTCTCCAACAGGTGAGTCGCCAAAATATGCATGTAAAATATGCATGTTTTACAACAACTATACATTAAACAATTATAGAGACACTTACAAGGGATCACTCAAGTGGTAAGCAAGTTTGAGCTTAACAATTGAAGGGCCTCTGCAATTGTCAAGGGTTTGAGCCCGCGAGGAATCACTTATGAGAGGGACAATCTCAATACTCTAAACATGATTAGTTTCACACCCAAATGCATAGACAATAAAAAAAATAAAAAACAATTTTAGAGACATTAATATGTTCGGGGTGGGCAGAAAAAAATCAAAAATTAAACCAAACCTCTTTAATCATGGTTGTTGATACCTAAATTTGTTCAAGAATTTTATTGGGCTCTATGGCACAATTCAGACTCTAATGCCAATAATTTTGGGAAAATATCCACTTTCAAGCCTCAAACTCATCTCACTTTGATGTCATTATGACCATATCATAAAGAGAAATTCTCTCCATTTTAGCACCAAGATACCCGTATCCTTCCCTTTTTTAATTTTTAATTTTTATTTATTTATTTATTTAGCTCAAGGTGTATCTTCTATTTTTACACAAAATATCATTCAAGAATATATCTCTTGATTTTTGGTTCCAAATCACTCCCTCATTTTACGATATTGATTGCCAATATTCAAAATAATGGGTTGATAAATAAAAAGAAAAATCAATTTTAATTAATTCTTATTGAAAGATGATTGAGAGCAAACTTTTACCCCTTTGGCAATAAAAAGCGCTGCAAGAGGGAATAAAAAAAAGAAAAAAGCAGAAAGAAGGGAAGAGTTTCTTTTAAGAGGTGGACTGCAGGTTAAGGTTATTTTTCTCGAATAGGTGAGTCGTTATTCCTTTTTGCTTGATTGTTAATATTTTTTTATTGCCGGTTATTATCTCCCAACGTAAGCTTGACATGATCCACCACTTGCCCTTGAGCCAACCACGTCTGCCAAGTTATTACTCTGATCCCCAGCCATTATCTATCCGTTGCTATAACCAATTCTAAATAAGAACAAAAATGAAGTTGTGAAGTAATGAGAAGAATTGTGTTTCTGGGACGGAATGGATTAAAAAGGCCAAGTATAATTGTCATGAATGCTCCCTTTCAAAGTACTTTTTCTTCACAGTCCAGTATATGAGAGTTGTTCCTTTTCTCATGGTTTGGTTCCCTTAATGAAGGTTTAAACTTTTCTAGAGATTTTGGCAACCAATCGTGTGGTAGTGTCTAAACTCTCGTGTCTTTAGGACTCCTTGAACTCTTAGGAAGATATCATGATTTAGGAGATTAGAGTAAAATATACGAAAGCATGCATCAAAACCCATTCAATGAAATGATAAGATTTGAAAAAGACTTTATCCATTAGACCATAGGTGGCTTAGGATGACCTTGATAAAGGTTGAATAAAATACTAAAATAACAAAAGTTTTTCACGTAGTGATATTTTCTTAGTTTTGATTTCTTTTTTGTTTAAAAAAACTGTAATTATTCTCACATGTTTTATTCTATTCATTTATTATTTGATCAAATCTGGGACAGTCGTTTAATTATAGCTTGTAATGCGAGATGATCTTCTTATTACGATATTGTTAAAATGGATTAACAACCAACGATGAAATGATCAAAATTAGTCAAAGTGATAATAAAGTTTTACCTTTCTTAAGGTAAGGAATATTCTTTTAGTTTTACCAGAAGCGCTAGCGAGGCTTTAGGTAATCTCCAATAAATATCTTTTTTTATATATTATTTTTTAGACCATTAATTTAATTGTCATTCAAAATAAACTTAAGATATTCGATAATAGAATAATCAAAATTAGCCGAAGTGATGGCGACATTTTAACTTTTCTGATGTGAGGAGTTTCTCTTTAGTTTTGCTAGAAACGCTAGCAGGGTTTTAGTTGATCTCCAATATAAATATCTCTCTTCACGCATTGATTTCTTGCTATGATTATATGTTTATCACTTTAGTCAAATATCACATTAACTTTTAAATTTTGCCAACGATGGGAAATTTAGGAGACGATCAACTAAACTCTTCCCAATACTCTTAAAGCTATTAATATTAGATTTTGTCAAGAGCGTTGGCGGGGTTTAATTTTCACACTTAACTAAATAAAATATTTTCATAAAAGAAATGTGAACAAATTAATATAGCCTTAACTTTGTGGTGGTGGTAAATTAAAATTTCATCCGATCACTCATTCCAAAAATTTCATTTTCTGAAAATCATTTCACAAATCATTCATTTTAAAAATTTCCTTTTTATAAAAATCATTTAAAAATCCCAGATTTTATTTAGAAATATTTTCTTTAAAATCTTATTTTTAATTTATCACATTCACGTAACATGTTGTGGGCTTACATTTGTTTCATACAATAATGGTTGTTTCGCCACTCATTCCTTGTCTTAGTCATTTATCATTTTTTTGATATTATGCTAGATACAATGAGATATTTAAAAATAAAAATAATAACAATTTTTGTTTAAAATAATAAATGACTAATTTAATTAATTGAGTAAGATAACACTAGATTAAATAGGTAACCAAACTTGGAAGGGACAATGTAGGGTGCTAACAACTTCTCTACCCGTAACCAACTCCCGAACCTAAACTCTTAAATACAGATAATTTTATTAGGTGTCCAATCGCACCATTCCATTTTTAATTGAAGAATTAGTTGGTAGTGACTCCCAAAAAATTAAATTTTAGTTGTCTTCTCCTATTACGGCGCCCTTTTGGGACAGTTGCGACAATGGTTAGTGACTTATTCAGTTAGCCATGACTAACCAAACCAAAATACTTTAATTTTAAAAAATATATTATATGGTTCTTTTCATAATTCTTTAGTATCATTGTACATTAAATTTATTGGATATGGTTAACAAAAATAAAAAATGGAAAACAAAGAACTCCCATGAGGCACAAAGCAACTGATTCAATCATTTTCTTATGATAAATGAGATTAAAAAAAATTAGTCTCAAATTTTGGTCTAACCAATATTTTGTCTCAAACCGGTTAACTGAACAAAAAAAATCAATTTATTTCGGTTCATTTTTTTTTATAAAGTGATTACGATTCGGACTTATACATACTTCATATATAACCAAATCAAACCTACTTTTCATTTCACTTTAGTTCGGTTTGATTTATCGTGCAAAATGAGCAACACCCCGTGCTCGGTAAAATTTTTGTAAGGTTTTAATAACTCAGATTTGCTTTTCATTTGTGTAGATGACTGGTTTTAGTGTAGATTATTCAACTTTCATACTATTTGCTTATTCTATATAGGCTTCGTTGTGACTTTCGACACATTGCCTAGCTATCCTTTCCTGCTTTGTTGCTTATACGGTTGCTAATTAAAATTATCAAAATTGGCACTTGCTAGTATGTGCAATTGGACTGAACTCATTGTCAGGTGGACAACCAAGACTTAGCATTGCAGTCCTATAACATCTTTTAATGTTAATTAGTACGTTGCAGGTGTTACCATTTTTTTTCACTTGCATCAAAAATAATGTTTTTTATATTTGCTTGATAATACTATTAGAAGATGGTATATCATACTTTAAGTGTCATAATTTTCTTGTCTAAAATTAAAGCATAATTTCTAGGTATTATACTTCTAATTAAGAGATCTGTGTTGTACACTTTGTTGACATTTGACAGTTTGAGGATAGAAAGAAGAGTTGGAGTCTTGAATTGAATTGGCTTCACCAGAGTGAGTATAACTATCTATGTAATGTTAGATTAGTCATGATTTTTATGTCCTGAAAAATAGTTAGTAGATGCCAAATTATCAACTGAGTTTGTAAATTCACTCTGATTATTTTCCTCATTTTCAGAGCCCGTTGTGCTTGGGTGACAATGTGCTCCTCCTGCTTTGTGAGCTTACTTAAACCTTTGGTGAGGCAAAGTTAGGCTCAAGGAGAATCCTAGAAGTCATTTGGTCCAATGGCTTATTTTGATGTTCATATATATTGCATTTAATGTTTATGATTCTGTATTCTTCACAAAATTGTGAAAATTCATTTGAAAAATATTCTTCTCCTCTATCACTCTTTAAATATTTTATTTTTCTATCCATTTGATTTTCTAGAACTGATTTATATTCTATGAATTTATCAAATATTTTATCTTTTGTTTCTCATTAAATATACATAGGTTTTACAATCATCTATAAAAATTATAAAATATCTTTTTCCTCCTCTTGTTAAAATTCCTTTCAATTCACAAATAACAAAATGAATTAATTCTAACAATTGAGTATTTCTTTCAGCCTTAACAGAATTTTTTTTTACGTCAATTCCTTGTTAATAGTTCTTAAAATTACTATTAGAAATTAAATTTCATAATTTTTTAAATTCAATTTTCAATTATAATTTATTTGATTCATCTAGATTTTGACAATAGGGTATTAAATTTTCAGTCAAATATAATTGCATGTGAAAATTTGTAAGTCTTTGATTTTTGCAAATATAGGCATTTAATTAAATATTTATTATCAAATGTCTATAAGTTTTTGAATTTTAAATTTTTCTTAAAGACACCACTTTTTTAAATTTACTCCTAATATTTTTTAAATTATTATACAAAAAATTCATAACTCCTTAATTTTGTAAATATAGACACTTAATCAAATATTTAATAAAATATATGTATTCTGCTATCACTCAATTTTATATATACTTTTAAATAATTTATCATAATTATTTAATAATATACATTCTTTATTTAACAAACTCGATATGGGTAATACAACAAGTTATATGAATAAAAGCATTGTATCTGGCATGCTTGTGAAGCTTCGGGAGTTAGAATTTCTAAAGGGAGAATAACACTTTAATGTGGATTGAGAGAAAAGTATTTTATTTTTATTTGTGAATTGAATTATTTAAGTATTAAATTAATTTAATTAATAATTTATTTGCAGTTAATTACATGTCAATTATTAAAATAAAAATAAATTATTAATTAATTATATATAAATTATTAATTAAATTAATTTAATACTTAATTAATTTAATCTACAAATCAAAATAAAATACTTTTCTCTTAAATAACACTGAAGTGTCTTTTTCCCATTTCCTAATTTGTGGCCGATCACATACCCTAGAATTAAGATTTGATATATAAGTTGCAATGAGAGTTGCTATGGTATTCTGATGGGTTTAGTACCCATGATGAGTTGTCAATTATTTATTGACTGTTAGTTTCACAATAAATGTTAGAAAGTCTATTAAATATAAATAACAACTAATGAATGCTAGACAACTCATCCTGAGTACTAGTACTCTGAAAAAAATATGAGTACCAGAGTAATCCCCAAATTACAATATCTTTCCATACTTTTTTAACACAAACGGCACATTATTATAGTCTTTTTCAATGGCCCCATCTTATTATAATACAACAATTCTCAAAGTACTAATAAAAGTCATATTCTAGTCCGAAAATTAAAGGATATTTATTAGTTTGGGTTGATCTGATTAACTCGATAAACTAATTCAAATCAATTAAAAAGAATAATTTGGGTTGGATCATTGGGTCCAACGTGATCAAAATTGATCAAGATTGGTTCAGTTTACAAGTTTTGTATTTTATAACCCGAACACTCGATGAACTAATGAAATGACTAGAAGAGTAATAGAATTTTAGACTTTATCTTGTTATTATTTGGCTTTTCATTTAATTAAAAAGCTAAGCTATAATGATATATCTTTAATTTTTATTTTCAAGCTTCAATCATTTAATTATTTTTATTTGTTTTAATTACATATTAGAATAGTAACATTTCAATAATTGGCTTACTCATCTGTGTTACACAATTCTACAACTTAAAATTTTCTATGTGAAGTAATATAAAACAATATATATATAACCTTATTTGTGCATTTAATGTCATACATTCATATTACAAATGAAGCTTATAATGATTTTGAGACATTAAAATATTTCTTTTCAAACTTAGTTTTATTTTTATCTTAATACTTATACTTTATTGCAAGGCTTGAATACTTAAAATTCATATATAATAGTCTAATTGAGTTTGAAGTATTTAACAATAATAGATTTGTTATTTTGTTGTGAGAAAAATAATTAATCAGATAACCTGATGACCCGAACCAACCCAACTCAATCCAACCTTAATTGGGTTGGCTTGGTTTGCATTGTTCGAAATTTTTTTCAAAAATCAAATCAAATCAACCTGAATAATATTAATCAATTTTAACATTTTTTTCCTAAAGTCGAAACAACCCAACCATAATCAGTACAAAAATTTACATCCCATTCTTCATAATCGTAACTTCAACTAAAGGACGTACACTCGTGACTCACAAATATCAACTATTATTCTACTTGCAATAATTTTTACTAAACAAAAAATACTCGCAAGCCCAACAAAAAATTTCTGATATTTAGTAAGCAATAATTTGCTCTTTGACACAAATCATATTTCGTGCAAGATCTCAAGGCCAAACATATCAATTAACTAAAAGGAAACAAATAAGTTTGGGCATAGTGAAATTTTATTTTAATAAAATATCTTACTTTTTATATCCTCAGAAATTTTTACTTCAAATTCATGCACACGGACAAACATAAATCAAATATTATTGGTTAAGCAGATTTTGACACTTATATTAATTATATTTAATTTATATAATTTTTTCCTGTACATGAATTTATTATAAAAATCTTTATACCTTCTTTCTTTAAATTTAGTCTGTGTTATGTGTTTAGATTATTTTATTTTATTTTTAAAAAAATTATAATATCGAAATGTTACTAAAATTTTTTTAACTGAAAAGCTTATTTTGTGTTAAAATTAATCTAAACTAAACATGTGCTTATGACAGTGCATTAATGCATCGAGTGTCTAAGTACTTACAAATAAAATAAGTGTGTACTGTTAATAGAGGTAATTCAAACGATAAGAATGTAAACATTTCACTTCAAATACTTAAGTTTAATGTTTTCTGTTAACAATCTTCTTTAATGGGAAATTTGTAAGTATTTAACAAAAATTAATTAATGATTATTACTTATTATTAAATATTTAATTATTGTTTTGAAATAACTAACAATTATAAATAATAAGATCCGGAAAAAATATTTTTATTAAGAGTATTTTTTTCTAAAAAAATTATCAATCTAATTAAATAATTTTTACTAATAATTTTTAAAATTAATTTTTCCTAATATCAATATGTCATATGCAGTTTAATTTCCTTTCCTTTTCTTTTAATTTTATAAAATCTGCTTTTCACATCAAAATACATAACTTCCGTATCAAATGAGACAAAACATGTCACGTGATTGTTGACGTCTTTATTGCTACAACAAAAAAAAATAGGAGGCGAGTTTATCAATTGTTACAAGAAAAATTATTGTAATATAAAAGAAAACAATGCTTATTTGATTGGATTTTTTTTTTTACGTGTATTTGATTGTAGTCTTGATAATCTACAATAATGGGGTGGGTATGGGCAAGTTTTTGCCTACCCAAACCCTCTCCGTTCTTTTTAAAAGAACCTTTAACATGTTTTTACCTATTTTGTAAGTTTTATAGATAAAAATTCACACTCTATCTGTAAAGAAATAATATAACCTATATCCTATTTGCATATATTATTTAATACACAATATAATATAAATTACTAAAAAAAATTATTCATTGCATAAAAAATTTCAAGTCACATCAAGTATAAAACATATTCTTTGTAGAAGAATATAAACTGTAAGTAAGGTAAAGGCGAATAAATATTAAACCCAAACTCACCCTATTGTACAACACAATTTAAACTTGTTTCGCTCCGGCCACTGTTAGAGAAATCAAATTGGGGTACCCATGAAGTAATTTCAAATTGTTATCCTTATTTGATTGGCACATGTTGTGTTATCTGCAGCTTAATAAATTTGGCTTTTCACTTTAAAGAAAAAATAAGTGCCTTACCAGATGATACAAAAATCATCATGTGATAAATTTAATCAACAAATTTCATTAACAACAAAAAATTATATTAAATTAATCATGTACACAAAATTAATTGTAGTGTTGATTTTATAGCATTAAATGCTAATTCATCCTAATCTATATATATATGTAAAATTGCCTTTTGGGAGAATTAATGACAATATTTAATAATTTTCAATCAGTATATTGTTGGGAGATTCAATGATAATATTCAATGATTTTAAAATTAGTATACTGTTATCTCAATTTAGTATGTTCAAATAAGTGTATTAATTATTCAATTTACTATAACAATTATTACTAATGACTATCAAATTAGGATACTGTTGAGAGATTCAACGTAATTATTCAACGTAAGAAATTCAAAAAGTTAAATAAGAGGACAAAACTTATAATGACGTTGGTGTTATGGTTTCCTTTTTAATTGTAATTATTTACATTTACACCAATGATCGTTTGGGAAGATAATTAGACATTGAAAACTGCCAAAAACTTGAATATGCATAATTTAATACGAAAATAACTAATATATGATTAAATAATTGAAACAAATGCTTTTATATATAGGCAATCTGCACATATGCAACAAAATTGTGCTGTCCTTTTGCTTCACCCATTCACCAAGTTGGAAAAAAAGGGTTTTAGTGATTACATTATACCAGAATGTCGTCTCTCATGACTTATCTCAACAAGTATGTATAATCTTCCTTTGCGTATATATCTATTTTTTAATTTTATTGCATGTTAAAATTGACAATTTTTTTAGCTATTAAATCTAATCTTACTTATATGTTTAATAAATTATTAGGCACAAATCATCAAACAATGATCAATATTCTCTTCTCAATGAACTCTCTTCAAATAAAGATGATTGGAAAATAAAAGTGCGAGTTTCAAGATTATGGGACACCCTAAATATACGCCGTCAAAAAGAGTTAATGAGTATAGATATGGTCCTTATTGATGAAAAGGTTTGATCTTCCTATATTCTTGAACTTATTCAATTATTTTTTAACATATTACTTAAACTAATCACAATATTTTATTCTTTTAGAGCAATTCCATCCATACTTCTATAGGTAAAAATATTTCTCACAGATTCAGGAATGTGTTGAAAGAAGGGAAAATATATTCGGTTATGAATTTTGTGGTGTCAAAGAACAAGGACAGATTTGCCATTGTTGAGAATAATAACTTTATGTTATATTTCTATGCTACAACTATTGTAAAGGAATTTGACCATGATGACAATGTCATTCCTCACCACATTTTTGAGTTTGTGACCTTTGAAAATTTGCCAACTCGATGTGGTAAAGATGTCCTCACAGGTGATTGCTATAAAACTTTCCAAGTTTTAATTTGTAAGTGATTTCATTTTGTTAAAATAACTTTACACTATTTTTTTTATCATTTTCATCATCCAGACGTGATCGGAGTTATTGTTGCTGTTAGTCCAATCGAAGAAAAGCTAACTGGGGAAGGCAAAGTTGAAACAATGACAATTCAATTACAAGACATAAGGTGCCCTACATGTTCCAATTATACTAATTTTTTTATTGAATAACTATACCTATGTACTTGGATAAACTAAGTTGTGTTTAACGTAGGGGAAACAAAGTGAAAGTCACAATTTGGGATGAATATGTTGCACTTTTCAAGAAGCATATGGAGGAAAATGTCTCTAAAGTCAATGTTGCAATTCTTTCATCAACAAGAGTCAAGGAGTTTCGTGGTAACATATAATACTATCATACTATACTAATGGTAACTATCTAAGAGAAGTATAAGGGATCTTCACTTCCAAATTTATTTGGCTTTCTAATTGCAGACGAATTGGCTATCTCTACCTCAAGATCAAGCAAGATTTATGTCAACATAGACATACCTGAAGTTAATGAATTTAGGCAATTTTTTATGTATGAAGTTTTAAAATTAATACATTATTATAATAATTTTTAATATTTGGACTATAACTCAACAATGTGTTGTGCATTATCACATTATAGGAATCACAATGACACGGTTCCAATCGAAAATATTGATCTTAAAAAGTCTATTGCCCTTCCAAAGTTGGAAAATATGAAGACTATTTCTGAGATTTTGGGCTTGGCAAGATCTAAGAGTAATATGGTAATGTTTGACTTAGCATAAAATTTATAGCTCTATTTTTATTTGTCAAAGAAAGGTAACTTCCTTATTTTTACTCCAGAATGAGGTCTTTTGTTGTGTTGCAACCATCAACGATATCTTGCTAAAAAATGGTTGGTATTATGTTTCTTGCTCCAATTGCAAGAGAAAGGTTACTCCATCAGCCACAAAATTATGTTGTGATGGTTGTCACAAGAATGTTGATTATCCAATTACAAGGTAATAAAATAACTTCTATATCATTAATATAAGACAAAAGTTTTTTTTTTTACTCTGAAATTTGATATGTACATACATTTTGCATAAATAAAATGTTAGGTTTCGTTTGGAGCTTGATGTAAAGGATTCTACCGATTCAACAATATTTGTCCTATTTGATGAAGTGGCTGAACAAGTGACTCAAATTAAACTACATGACCTTACCACTGCCTTTGAAAGTGTAAGTGCATATATTCCATTCTCTCACATGACTCTCTTACAATGGATAATGATCCTATTATTTATGAATTCATTTAATACAGGGAGATGACTATGATTTCCAATTGCCTCTACAACTTCATAAGATTATTGGCTCTTCCCATATTTTCCAAATAAAGATGAATTCTTTCTTTGAAAGTCATGGGAGACAAAGTTTCACAGCAAACAAAGTTTTTAAGCCAAATAATTTAGAAGTAGATCGTCAAATCAATGTGATAATAATAGTAACTTTTTAAAAGAGTTTGTATTTAAAATAGCATAATAATGTAAATTAAAAATGCTATATTTTTATTTTTCTTTTTGGCAGATAGAGAAAGATGAAAACTCCCATTTTGGTAGTACAATTGAAAATAGCTTAAAAGTAAGTCCCAAAAATGAATCTCCAAGTACTAAGACACCAAATTTACCTAAGAAGAGAAGGAAGCTAAGGTATGACATATACCATTTGCTAATGTATCTTTCAAATATATAAAACTAAAGTTATTTTTTTAAATTTGGTCTTTTGTACCATTTTTCAGGTTACATGATGATGAAGAAACAGACAATTCTAAAGCAGAAATGACTTTACAAGTCATAGATGATTGAAGAATTTTGGTTATTTGAATAGTTTCTAGAGTTTTGTAATAAGTTTGTTGTGGAGTTTCATAGTTTAATAATTGTTCATTTTATCATTTTCTCAAAACAATTCGATTATTACTAAATGTTTATGGTTGTTTATAATGTTTTTCCCTTCTCAAATTTTTCAACCCTTATTATAACGTTAATTGACAAAACCTTTTCGAAAAACATTAATTCTAAAAAAAAATTATTATTAACAACGTTAAAAATATCCTACAATGTAAAAATAATGATTAAACCAAGTTAAAAAAAAGTAGGTATACTAACGATGAAGACAATATTATTATCCTCTATTTGAGCACAAGTACGTATGTATATATATATATATATATATATATATAATTATTAGGGACACAAAATGAAGTTGTAAAGTTGAATGTTTATAATAAATTTAAATCTGAATGTTCAATTAATACCATACAAATCACACATTTTGATGCAAGATTTTCACAACAAAGTTTTTAAGCCAAAAAGTTTTGAAGCGGATCCTCAAGTCAAAGTGATAATAATAGTAACTTTTTAAACAATTTGTATTTCCAATAGCATAATAATATAAATTTAAAATGCATTTTTAAAATTTTTTTTTTTACAAATAGGAAAAGAAGATAACTTGCATTAAGGTAGTATTACAATTGAAAACAGCTTAAAAATAAGTCCCAAAAATGAATTTCCAAGTATTAAAACACCAAATTTACCTAAGAAGAGAAGGAAGCTAAGGTATGACATATACCAATTGCTACTGTATCTTTCAAATATATAAAACTGAAGTAAATTTTTTAAAATTGGTCATTTGTATCATTTTTTAGGTTATTCGAGTGGTTTATAGAGATTTGTAATGAATTAGTTGTGAAGTTTCATAGTTTAATAATTGTTTATTTTATCATTTTCTAGAAACAATTTGGTTATTACTAAATGTGTATGGTTATTCATAATGTTTTTTCCTTCTCAAAATTTTCAACCCTTATTATAACTTTAATTTAAAAAACCTTTCTTGAAAAAAATATTACTAATAACGTTCAAAATATCTTATAATATAAAAATAATGATTAAAGCAGGTTAAAAAAAAACAAAGAACGTATACTAACGATGAAGACAATATTATTATCCTCTATTTCAGCAGAAGTACGTGTCTGTGTGTCTATATATATATATATTAAAAAAAGAATGAAATAATGAAATTAAAAAAAACAATTATATTAAGAATAAAGTGTTCTGAAAGTATATAATTAAAATTTAAAGAATGAATAGTGAAATTAAAAAAATAATAATAATATTCCCAACATAAAAAATAATTTATAATCTTTCCTTTATTTACTTTTAAGAATTTTACTTAAAAAAATACTTTATAAATTTAACATCTCTAAAATCATAATTATGTATAAAAATATTATTTTGAAAAAAAATAATAAAAAATAAATTAATATGTTCAAAACAAGAGTAAAATAAAATAAATTATCACTAACATAAAAAAATAATTTTAAACAAATTTTTCATTTATTTATAGTTTTTTTATATAAAAAACACTTTATAAACTGAACATATTTAAAATAATAATTATAAAAAGTTATAATTTTGAACAAAAAATTAAAATATAAAATATAACATAACCACGTGTAAGATAACAAGTTTAAATTCCAAAATATTAGTTCTAACTTAGTCTTATAAAGGTTGGTACAGTTTCTGTATTAAATTTTTTATTAAAGTAATATAATCCTTTAGTTATCAAATTTAATCATCAATTTTAATAACAGTATAATATAATAGATAAATTATATATTCAAATAAATTCTAAGAGTAAAGTTATTGACATTTTCAATTATCTATTCACACTCTTTATTAATATTTTTTAATTTATTTTTGAAAATTTACATAATTAAATATGAATAGAAAAATTAGAATATAATTAATTAATATCATTGAATAAAAATATTATTTAAATAAATATAATTTTATAAAATAATTACAGTTATTTTTTTAAAACATATAAATAAACAATCAAAAGTGCTAATAATCTCACTCAACTTATAAAGATAAATTATGCTGATTAAAGTTTAAAGAACAAATTATGCATAATTTTTAAAAATTATCCTTAAAACAAATTTCAAATAAATTTCATATATATATATATATGGAGATTCAATTACACCATTTGTAAGTCTTGACACACTTATATATTTTAATAACTTATTGTAAACATTAAATTTCATCAATCCAACCATTAAATTGAAAGTTCTCATAAGATAGATCAAGCTCATAAAATTTCTTACAATCAAAAAATTATTTAATACTTTATCCCATTACTTTATTTTAATGTATAATATGGTTTTAAAATATAAGTAAATTATCTACTACTAGATTAGATACTTCTGAAAGTGTATATATATATATAAAAGTGAGGTTTAAGATGTGATAAAAGAAGGAAATGATAAGTTAACGTAGAATTAAAGCGCTTTCTATAAAATTTGATTTTGGAATAAATTAATTAAAAAAAAACTACTTAGCCACAAGTACGTGTCTGTATATATATATATATATATATATAAAACTTACTAAGAACTAGCCATAAGTAAACTTCACTCTTGAAAAATTTACATACCAACTAATACAACATATTTAATGCCTATTCCAATTATTCACATGTACACTAATAATTATTCAAATATAAAAATGACAACTTATATTCCATGTAATGCCTTCCATTGTAAGGCCATAACACACTTTATGATTTATAAAAATAGGTTTAATGCCTATTGTAATTATTGACGTTTGCAATTATTCTAAACATTGTGTAGGCTGCTTTTAAAATAATTGGAGATGTGTTCCCTATTTGAAACGTGCCATTAAAATTGGTCACTGAACTTTTATTTGATCAAACAATGTGCATTTGAAAAAGCAATTGGAAGTTGTCTAGCCTTTTAATTTCAGTAATTATTATAATGGAATTCAAATTAGTATAATAATTATTAATATAAATGATGGGTTGACATTAATATTCAAATCAACATTAATATTTATTTAAATATAAAACTGACAAATTATAATGACTATGGTGTTATGGTTTCTTTTTTAATTGTAATTATTTACATTTACACCAATGACCGTTTGATAAGCTAATTATACATTGAAAACTGCCAAAAACTTGAATGTGCATAATTTAATACGAAAATAACTAATATATGATGATTAAATAATTGAAACAAATGCTTTTATATATAGGCAAGAATTGGATTTTTGGAATCAAAGTATGTGTAATGTCGTGACTGGAGGGATTTGAGCAACCTGTCTATGTTCAAAATTTTCTTTATATAAAGCTATGAAAGTTATCTTTTTACCATTCCTCTAAGGTGTAGATTTCATATCCCTTATATCCACTCCTCTCCCAGATGCAGGCATAAATCATATTCAGTCAATCTGCACATGTGCAAACAAATTGTGCTGTAAGAATGAGGTGTCAACAAACAACACATCTTACAAGTTAGTCCAATCTCTATGATATTTCGATTAGGATGGATGATGATTGTTGTTAACTGAATTGCATTTCCCCCTTCTTTCATTTGTATTTAATAGATATATGTTCATCATTTGGCGAAAATCCTTTTCCATGAGTTACATGAACCCATTTCAATAGAAAATAATAAAAAGAAAAACCTACCCACTATCTTGCTAACCATCTCTAAATGTAAATTAGTACTAATTTTATTATTTTCATGGCATAGTTAATTTACCCAACCATCTCAAAATGTTTCCTCCTCTTCATCATGGGATTTAAGGCGAGGAAAGAAAAATTATGTGGATAAGCTTATAGAAATTGACATAATTTAATTTAGTCACTTTTCCTTTTCCTCTTCGTTTGTCTGTTGTTGGAGTTATTTTATATTTTATATTTTTAATTTTTAATCATTTTTAAGGTTTAGTTATTTAAGAAATATCTTATAAATAAATTTTTTAAATATAGATAAAAATCACACAATATTAAAAAGATAAGGAAGCATGATTCATTAGTCAAAGATTCCCTTTCTTACTTTTTAAATAGTAAGGTAAATATTTTTTTTAGTATAATATAGCATCTTCCAATGTGAATTGCTTTATATGACACAAAAAGATTAGTTATTAACGTAAGTACATAACAACTCAAACCCATGAGATTTGGTGTAGACTCATAACATAATTTACATTCAATAAATTAATTAAAAAAAATTATATAAATTCTATCAGTACCTTGACTTCTTATTATCTAAATACAATTACTTAACATATACAATAACATTGTCAATTAACTAAAACTACCACTAAAGAAAAACATGCTAGATTTTCTCATCTATAATAAGTTACAGCCAATTTAAAGTCCACAAATAGGAAGCTGTTCTTCAAATGATTATTGACGATGAAAGAAATTGAATGTTATTATAGTTGTTAAAAATATGCTATTTATGAAAATCTATCTCTACAATCTGTTATCTAAGAAGCCCGTGCTAACATAACTTAATGTTGTAATATGTTATCTTTATAATCTATGTACTAATTTCTCTCTAAAACTGAAATTTAGGACTCAAAATTTGCCATGTAATTTAATTGTCTTCATCATGGAAATTAAGTAGAGGAAAGAAAAATTATGTAGCAAAGCTTATAGAAAATACCATAATTTAATTACGTTACTTTTCATTTTCCTCTCCATTTGTGTGTTGTTGGGTTTATTCCATTTTTTATAATTATACTTTTCAATAATTTTTAAAGTTTAGTTATTTACAAAATATTTGTTAAATAAAAATTATTAAATGTAAATAAAATTTGATAAAAATTAATTTAAAATTTGTCATAATTATTATCACTCACCTACATTTCTTAGGTATTCATTTAAATTCAAATTTCATTAATTTGTATAATTTAATCCAAACCTAAGAGATTTGGTAATTTACATACAATAAATAACTTAAAAATTTATATAGATTATATTCGTACCTTCACTTCTTATTATCTAAATATAATTACTTAACATACAATAAAATTGTCAATTAAGTAGAAATACTACTTAATAAAAACATAATAGAAGGTGATCTTCAAAATGATTATTGAAGATGAAAGAAATTTAATGTTATTATAGTTGTAACCCGCACTTAATATCTTGAACTTATTGAAATCTATCTCTTTAATATGTCATCTGAATATTGAATATTGAGTTACCTAGAAAATTCTTACATTCCTTGGATTGATATGTGATGAAGTTCTTTCTTTTCCACCCTCTTAGATTATATAGTCTCACTTATAAATTTAACCCCACAATTATAATATATTCTTTCATTTAATTTACCTCTAAAATTTGGTGGTATCCCTTTCCATTTTAAAAAAACCCTGATATTTCCTTTATTTATGTCATAATATTATAATATGAAAAAAAAAATTCAGAAAGGGGAGAAACTAGCACTGCCTTTCAAGAAATAGGAGTCTTACTACAGCTACAATCACATACAACAGTTCGTATGGATGGGAAAATACAATCATTTTGTGGACTCACAATTCATTCTGAACACGTGAATCAAAATGCAGGTAATATTATACAAAAGATTTAGAAAAGGCCCTTACATATTTCTATGCATAAACTTACATCTCCCATGCCCCCACTTGAAACAAGAATTTTCATTTCCATTATCTTAGGCCAAAAATCTATGCCTAATCCTTTGATTTTAGTTCTAATAGAAAGGACACAAAGAAAGAGGAAGGAAAAAAGTATTACCAATGCCCAATCAAGTATTCAACATAATCAAAATGGTGAGTATAAATTGACTTACTCATACACCAATAAAAGGTATCAATTCCTAACTGTTTTCTTCCTGAAAATGTGTAGCTAATCTTCCAAATTATTGTGATCTTGGGCGCCCAAATTACGAATGTGAAGATTGTGGAAGTACCATGTGGTATGAAGAGAGAGCCGAAAAGCCAAATCGACCCAAAAAGCCAAAATTTTCTCTATGTTGCCAGCAAGGAAAGGTTAAACTACAATTACTTCAAGAACCACCACAAATTTTGAAGAACCTTTTAAGTTATGAAGGTTGTGGTCAATCTGTGAAGTTTAGAGAAAAAATCCGAGCATACAACTCTATATTTGCTTTCACATCCATGGGTGCTAAAATAGACAATTCGGTTAATTTACGACCAGGTCCATATGTGTTCAAAATTAGTGGCCAAAATTACCACAGAATTGGAGGACTGATACCAACGGAGGGAAGACAGCCAAAATTCTCACAACTTTATGTCCATGATACAGAAAATGAAGTCCAAAATAGGTTGCGTTCTTTAAAGAATGGTGAAATAGATCAAACTCTTGATGAAATAATTATTCAGAGCTTGAAAGAAATGTTGGACATGCACAATCCCATTGCTCAAGTATTTAGAATGGCAAGAGATAGATTAGCTGAGTCTAACAACACACATATACAAATCAGATTAATCGGCATGAGAGCAGGGGAAACAAGACAATATAATAGACCTACCTCATCCGAAGTTGCAGCTCTTATTGTTGGAGATGTCGGACAATCAGATGGAAGGCGAGATATAATGATAGAGCATAAAACAAATGGATTACAGAGAATTACAGAGTTGCATCCTTTGTTCATGGCTATGCAATATCCACTTATATTTCCTTATGGAGAAGATGGATTTCATTTGGACATTTCATACTCTCATAATAATGGCAGGAGGAAGACAAAACGAGATAAGTTAACGATGAGAGAGTACTATGCATATCGAATTCAGCAAAGGAAATTAGAAGGAAAGACTCTCATTTGTGCAGGTCGGTTATTCCAACAATATATTGTTGATGCATACACAGCTATTGAGGAAGATCGAATACGGTGGATCAGAAAAAATCAAACAGTTCTACGAACAGAGCTCTACAAGAATGTTTGTGATGCTGTTGTTCGTGGTGATACCATGGCTGCTGCAACTGGAAAAAGAATCGTGCTGCCATCTTCTTTTACAGGTGGGCCTCGATACATGGTTCAAAACTATCAAGACGCTATGGCTATATGTAGAACTTTTGGAAATCCTGATATTTTCATGACATTTACTGCCAATCCCAAATGGCCAGAAATTCAATATATGCTCGATGATGTTCCACGACAATCTGCAGATGACAGGCCAGACATTAAGACTAGAGTCTTCAAGATGAAACTCGATCAACTTATGAAACACACAATTGAAGGACAACATTTCGGTCAAGTTATAGCAGGTAAAGAGCTATATTTATTCAACTTATGAATTCTACATTGTGATAAAAATTATGAAACATTATTAATATAATATCTTCTTATTTTTTCCATTATTTTCCAGTTATATACACCATTGAATTCCAAAAACGAGGATTACCTCATGCTCACATTCTCCTTTGGCTTCACCAAAGTAATAAAACTCCAACAGCAGAGACTATAGATAAAATAATTTCAGCAGAATTACCATGTGAAATGGATGATCCAGCAGGATTTAATGTCGTTGCCCAATTCATGCTGCATGGACCATGCGGAACCACAATAAAAAATGCCCCATGCATGATTGATGGCTACTGCAGCAAAAAATTCCCAAAACCTTTTTATACAGAGACAACCATTGATAAGGATGGGTTTCCCACCTATAGAAGAAGGGACAATGGGAGACATGTTAAAAAAGGAGACATCAAATTGGACAATCGCTTTGTGATTCCATATAATCGAGATTTATTACTCAAATTCCAGGCTCATATAAATGTTGAATGGTGCAATAAATCAAAGGCAATCAAGTATCTATTCAAGTATCTCCATAAAGGTCCAGATAGAGCAACTATGGTGATAGAAGAAAATGTTTCAATCAATACTAGAACAAAATCAACAGAGATAAGAGAAATTGACGAGATCAAGACATACTTAGATTGCAGGTACATATGTGTTCTACATTTCAAGACAAATGTACTTTTAACAATGATATTTATAGCTTTATTACATCAATTAATCAACTAACCATTAATTCATAACAATTAAAACTTCGTCGCACATCCATTGCAGGTATATATCTGCATGTGAAGCCTGTTGGAGAATTTTTAACTTTGATATTCACTATAGATCTCCATCTGTTATGAGATTGATCTTCCACTTGGCCGGAGAAAACTCCGTAACCTTAAGAGATTCAGAGAGATTAACAACTGTGCTCAGAAGAGAAGGGATAGAGCAGACAATGTTCACAGAATGGATGAGAATGAACTCAATTAGCTCTGAAGCACGTCTGCTGACATATACTGAATTCCCTACAAAATATGTCTGGGACGAAAGAGAAAAAAGATGGAAACAAAGAAAGGCTGGCAGAAGCATTGGACGAATTTACTATGCTCACCCAACATCTGGAGAGAGATATTACTTAAGGATTTTGTTAAATATTGTTCGAGGACCAAAAAACTATGAAGAGATAAGGACAGTAAGGCATATTACATATAAAACATTCAAAGAAGCATGTTATGCTCTAGGCCTGTTGAATGACGACAAAGAGTGGAATGATGCACTGGATGAGGCAAACCATTGGGCCACTGCTTCTCAATTAAGAGAATTATTTGTCACCATCATTCTTTTTGGTGAGGTAACAAACATAAAGCAATTATGGGAGAAGAATTGGCAATTACTGTCAGATGATATTCTTTATAGGAAGAGAAGGCTATTTAATCATTTTGATTTGCAGCTCACCGATGAACAAATACGCACATATTGCTTGCTTGAAATTGAAAAGATATTGATAAAAAATGGAAAAGAAATTTCTGATTTTGATGGAATGCCCCAACCAGATAGGTCTGCAATAGAAGACATGGATAACAGACTCATCAGAGAAGAACTCAATCATAATATTGAAGAGCTTAGACATGAGCATGAAAGGAGTCACCCGTTATTAAATGAGCAACAAAGGGAAATCTACAACGAAGTTGTGCATGCTGTTACCACCAACATAGGTGGAGTTTTCTTCGTCTACGGTCATGGAGGGACGGGAAAAACTTTTCTTTACAAGACAATTATTGCAAGATTGAGGGCAGAAAAAAGGATCGTCTTTGTTGTTGCTTCATCGGGTAAATCCAAAAGATTCAATCATGTTTTAAATGAAAAATTAATAGAAAAATATAGCTACATACATTTAATTACGGCAAATGTTATCAAAGTTAGTTAATATTTAGTTCTCTTTTTAAAACATAGGAATTGCATCCCTACTACTTCCAGGAGGCCAAACAGCTCATAGCAGATTCCAAATACCTCTAGATGTTTTTGAAGAGAGTACTTGCTCAATTAAGCAGAATAGCCAACTTGCACAATTAATAATGCAAACAGATCTCATTATTTGGGATGAAGCACCAATGACAAAGAGATTCGCATTTGAGGCCCTCGATAGATCACTCAAGGACATTGTTGGGTTTAGAAATCCAAACGCAAGATTGAAGCCATTCGGAGGGAAGACTGTCCTTCTTGGAGGTGATTTCAGGCAAATACTACTTGTAATACCAAAAGGCAAAAGGCATGACATTGTTCAAGCATGTATAAACAAGTCTTATTTGTGGGATGATTGCAGAATTTTCTTGCTCTCAAAAAGCATGAGAGTTAGTGACACTTCACTTACAGGAGAAGTAAATACATTAGCGCGTGAATTTAACAAATGGCTCATACAAGTTGGAGATGGAAAAGTACCATTAATTACTAGAGATGGTGAAGAGCTTCCTACATGGACAAAAATACCCCAACAATATCTAATTCAGCCAACTGGGGATCCTGTGAAACAAATAGTAGAAAGCACCTATCCTAATTTCCAACAACATATGCGTGACGAAGAATATCTTAGAGAAAGGGCAATCCTCACTCCATTGAATGACAATGTTGACGATATCAATAATTACATTTTCGATATGATTGATGGTCCAATCAAACTTTATAGAAGCTCAGATGAGATTGACAAAGCAACAGAGAATCTAAGTGAGCAAGAAATTATGTACCTTGTTGAATTCCTCAATACCCTAAATTTTACGGGATTCCCGAACCACTCCCTACAACTAAAAGAAGGAATGCCAATTATGCTGCTAAGGAACATTAATCCGGCATTAGGGATGTGTAATGGAACAAGACTCCTTCTTACGCATCTGGGAGATTGGATAATAGAGGCCAAAATAATTACAGGAACTAACATTGGAGCCAAAGTCCTTATCCCACGAATTGTTTTGACTGCAAAAGACTCCAAGTGGCCTTTTATTTTGAGAAGAAAGCAATTCCCAATAAAGGTTTGCTATGCAATGACTATAAATAAAAGTCAAGGTCAATCATTGAATCATGTTGGATTATATTTGCCAAAGCCAGTATTCTGTCATGGACAATTATATGTGGCATTATCTAGAGTGACCTCCCCACATGCATTGAGAATTCTAATCATCGAAGAGGAAGATAAATATGCAGCTTTCACTAAAAATATTGTATACAATGAAGTGTTTACTGAGCTACCCCGATATACTTATCTTTAATCTTTTTCATTATGTAGTATAGTTAATAACAGGACTGTTTTCAATTCTCAATATGTTTTTTAAGATATATATATAATTTATTCATAACTACATCTCCTTTACATTTGACTCAATCTATATTATACATTTGCGATATAAACAAACCCGTGCAACGCACGGGCAAGATATCTAGTTATTTCTTGTAATATAAAAGAATCCAATGTCGCATCCCACGCGGTATGTTATCTAGTATAACTGAACTGAGCTTGCCATTAAGGATGTTTGGGATGGTTCTAGTTGGAATCTTGATCATCTAGCTACTATCTTTACGGATACTTTGGCTCGGACCATAACTGCTATCCTAATGGGATGGTCCCATTTCTATCAAGTGCCCATTCAATTATTGTACTTTGGGTGGAAAATGGCAAGAGCCACATGGTATGTTATATGTCGTTCGATAAATCTGCTTTCCAGTTTTCACGTCAAAAGCAGAAGTGCCGGAGATAAATTATCAAACGAGACAAAACATGATCATGTGATTGTGTGGTGTGAATTTGTTAGATGGCGTCTTTATTGCACAAAAAGATGTTGCGTCTTTATCAATTGTCACGACATAAATAAGTACCATACCAAACAATACAACACATGTTACATATATTATATGACTTTTTTGGTTCTTTGATTCTCTGTCAATTGTCGGTAGAGTATCTCTTAAAACGCATGCATCGCTCTGTGGTGGATTCAATCTCACAAAACCTGTGCACTTTCTTCACTCATCTGAAAAAATGGCTAAAGGTCTTGTGTTCAACATCGGAAACTTTTAAAATTGATCGGTCCTTCGTGAATAAAATTAATCTAAGGATGACCAAATTATAAAGGAAAATATTTATATAGGAATAAAATAAGTGTTCATTCTTCATCTTTTATGCAATTGAAAGATTGATTTATTGATTTCGGGATGTGACATTTGTGTGGACGTACGATATTAAGATTTTTGGTTGTTTAGGATGTTGAAGAAAATGATTTGGGTAATTTGGATTTGGGATTGAAAATGATTGAAATTAATTGCACGATAGAAGTTTTTAAATATTAATTAATGAAAGTAAGGTGGACTTTTGAGTGCTCAAAGCACTTTTGGTCTTTACCCGAATTAAACGTCTGCCATGCTAAGTCTAAAGTCTCCCATCAAATGAGAGATTATTGTGGAGCCGTGGAGTTAATTTCAACTTTTGTAAATAGAGACACTCGCAAATGCAAATATATATGTTCCGATGAAGTCCTATAACTGTCTCTATGTTTATGAATTATGTCATATTACATGGGTGAAGTTATTATTTTATCTGTTCTGATTGATTGTATCCTTTTATTAGAAATGAGCATTTTAAAGAGAGATTAACCTAAAGTTCTATAAATAAAAAGGAAATATGTATCCAATAAAAAGGACTAGAACTATCTATTTTCATTGAAGGGAACTTGTTTTAAGAAAACTTACTTTATTGTGCTTAAAAGGATTTTGGCAAAGAGTTTATTAGCCACAAAGTTTCATAAGGCTTTATTTTAATAACATGTACGTCATACTAGTTTATACCTTTCTAGCATGAAGAGGGGTGAGGTACGTAAAGCATGAAATTAATTTTTACTGACGAAACATACGGGCCAAGCCAACCAAATTAACAAAAAAGTTTCGAATATTTTAGTAAGCAATAATTTCTTCTCTGAAATGATATTTCTTGTGAAATCTCAAGGACAACCACAAACACCAATTCTATTGCAACACGGCAATTGACTGAAAGGGAGCAAATTTGGGGACTAATGCTTATAAAGAAATTTTATCATATTACAATAGTTTTTGCATTTGAGATGGTCCCATCAAGTCAACGAAGTCCATTCAATTATTGCACTTTCGGTGAAGATGCTCCATTCAATGTTTATGTGATTTTGTTATTTTTAATTTTTAATATTAAGGAATCCAAGATAATTTAACCATAGTGATGATTCGAGATGGGAAAGCAACAATATAAATTATTGAACTAATTACAATTAAGGTAAGTGATGTGCCAAAATAAAGTTGTTCATTTATGCTTTGTTTGGACGATATATTTTCTCTTTATATATTTAGATTTAGAGAAAAAATAGAGGAAAAAAATGAGGTTTAAATATTTTTATTGTTTTTTTAAGTAAAAAAAATTATAATTTTGTGAAATGACATATATACCTTTCTTCCCAATTGATACAATCTGGACGGAAATAAAAAGTATTACTCCGTAACATTTACTTTTTCTTTTCTGGGGATGTTGGATAAAAGTTTGGTTAAAATTTACTTCCTCTTGAATTTTAGTTCAAGTTTTTCTTTCTTCATTGTCCTACAACACTCATCCTTGTTGCATGCACATCACCATGCTTTCAAATAGTCTTATTTAATTTAGCATGCCAACGATGGCAACAAAGCAATATGCTTTAAAATCTATAAAGCAGTTTCTATACTAACGTCATTGTGGGTTTACAAACCAATCACTGAGATGAAAATTTGCAATGAAACTCGGATGAAAATCCCAAATTCTTGTACCGTGCTCAGCGTAAAATAGCTGCGTTGGGTTGGTTACCGGTCATCGGATAACAGTTCTTCTCTCTCATTTTCTTGTCACACACATGGAAAAAAGTTTTTAAGGTTTTGTTTGAATTATGAGAGAAATAGAGTAGAAAGAAATAGAGTGGAAAGAAATAGAATAGAAAGAAATAAAATAGAAAGAAATAGAGTAAAAAATAAATAGATTTTTAAATTATTTGAATTAAGAGAATTATGAGAGAAATAAAAAAGAAAAAAAATTAAATTTTGTTGTAAATATATATTTGTCCTTATTTATTTATTTATAAAACAATAAAAAGAAATATATATTAGTCAAATTTTTACTTTTATCTATTTTTTTTTATTTCTTCTCACTTTATGAGAGAAATAAAAAAATTATAAGACCCATCACTATTTTTTTTCTTCGTTATTTCTCCTCTAATTAAACAAGAAAATTTCTTTATTTCTCTTTTATTTTTCTCATCTCTAATTCTCTTTTTTCTATTTCTCTCAAAATAAACAAACTATAAATGAGTCCCACGGCCACTTTTTTTTTATTCTTCTTTCATTTTCACTTCATTCCAAACGAGAGAAAAGTTCAAATTTCACCCCTTTTCTCTCCTCTTAATTTCTTTACTCTCATTTTCTCTCTTCTCAAACATAAGAAGAATTTTTATCCAAATATCAAAAGAGACAAAACATGCTCATGTGAATATTTTTTTATTTCTCATGACATCCCAATAAATTATTAGTATTATAAAACTATTTTTTTTGGAACATTATCGTGACTAAAAATTTCTCTCAGCACTTGTTCTAAGGTTTTAACTTCTGATCTCACTTTAACAGTGTAGCTTTCTTACTTGTACCTAACATGTGATTGCGTTGCGGTAGTGCAGTCACAACATAAATTATTGTAAGTTGTAAACCAAAAAATATTATTATATGTTAAATTACTCATTTATTTTTTATAGTTTCATTTTAAATTTATTTTAATATTTATAGTTTAAAATCGTTTTGGTTTCTTTTATAATTTTTAAATAGTAAAAAATAATCCTTATGATTTTGATTGAATGAGAGACACATATGGTATATTTATCAAATGAGACAAAACATGGTAAATTATTTGCTGACTCGGATACTGTAAATAGGCCGGTTAAAACGAGATAAATTCATCAAGTCAGTTTATTTATCAGTTTAAATTATGTGAGTTGAGTTTTAAAATTAATAATACATAAAAATATAGGTAATTTTGAATCGACTCGTTTAACTTGCAAGTTAAACGAATTAACTCACCAGATTCGCAAGCCCCTCACATAATTTTTTTTTTATAAAAAGTTTAAATTTTTTGTAAAAAAATAATTTAAAAATTTAGTTAATTAAACATTCTTTTTTTAAATAAAAATATAAAATATTTATATTATACATGCTAATATTGACACAATCTACATATAAATACATTTGTCAAAGTCTATAAATTTATGTTATTTATTTGTTTAAATTTTTCATTAACCTTTAAATGAGATTAAAATATTAAATATTATGTCTATTAAATTTAAATTTATTTTAAAATTTATAAATAAAAAAAAGTTTCACAAGTCAATTCATTTAAACCCACAAAATAAATCAAAGTAATTTATAATCGGTTTAAATACAAATAATTTTAACCTAATTTATTTAATATGTGACCTGTCACGAACTGAGCTAAACGTAACTGTGAATTCGTTTTTGACCGCGCCTTTGTTAATTGTGATGTGACTAGAGCATCTTTCAAAAACACGAATCACTCTGTTTGGTGGATTCATCCTTGCAAAACTTGAGAACCTTGTTCACTCACTCCTCTGAAAAAATGGCTCTATCTCTTTTGTCCAACGGCGCTGGGAAATTGATCGAAGCAATTGAACCATGGGCTGTCAAATGTTGGTTCTTGAAATATGATCTTGATAAGCTAAAGAAGTCTATCCTGACAATCCAAGCTGTGCTTCTGGATGCGGAGGGGCAGCAGGGCACCAACCATCAAGTTAAAGACTGGCTGGAGAAGCTCAAAGATGCCTTTGATGATGCTGAGGACTTGTTGGATGACTTCTCCACCGAAGATTTGACACGAGAAGTGATGACTAGTGAGGGTTGTATCTGCTTCTCATCAGCCAACCAGGTTGTATTTTCTTTCAAAATGGCTTTTAAAATTAAGGCAATTAGGGAGAAATTCGAGGCCATTAATGATGATAGGAGACAATTCCACTTTACTCATCGAACTCCTGAGCCACGAGTTGAGATAAAAAGACAAGCTCACTCCTTCGTTCGTGAGGAAGATGTTATTGGAAGAGAGGGGGAGAAGAAGATACTTTTGGATCTTCTATTGAACACCGATATGAATATGAAAGGGAATGTTTCCATTATTTCCATCATTGGATTTGGAGGACTTGGAAAGACTGCACTTGCTCAACTCGTGTATAATGATAAAGTAGTCCAAGGACATTTTGAGTTGAAAATGTGGGTGTGTGTATCTGATGATTTTGATGTGGAAGCTATTGCTAAGAAGATCATAGGATCTAAAACTGATGATGAGATGGATCAAGTGCAACAGAAACTCCGCAAAAAAGTTGAGAGAAAGAGATATTTACTTGTCTTAGATGACGTTTGGAACGAGGATCGTGGGCTTTGGCTTCAATTAATGACTTTGTTGAGGGATGGAGGAAAAGGAAGCAAAATAATCATCACCACGCGCAGTGAGAGGGTGTCCAAGGTAACTGGCACATCTTCACCCTTCTTTTTAAAGGGTCTAGATGAAGATCAGTCTTGGAAGTTGTTCAATATATCAGCTTTTGAAGATGGGAAAGAGCCGGAGAATCAAAACTTAAAGGCAATTGGCAAAGAGATTGTGAGAAAATGTGCAGGGGTTCCTCTCGCCATTAACAGTATTGGAAGATTAATGTATTCCAAAGAGTCAGAAAAGGAATGGCTACACTTCAAGGGTAAAGATCTTGTGAAAATCAATGAAAAAGCTGATGATAGAGTATTGCAACTTATCAAACTAAGTTATGATCATCTACCCTTCTATCTGAAAAAGTGTTTTGCATTTTGCTCGTTGTTTCCAAAAGATTATGGAATTGATAAGGAAATGTTGATTCGACTTTGGGTGGCACAAGGGTTTATTCAGTCATCAGATGAAAGCTCAAGTTTTGAAGATGTTGGTAATGAGTACTTCATGGATTTAGCACATAGATCTTTCTTTCAAAATTTAGAAAAGACTTCCTCAGGTGATATCTGTTCTTGCAAAATGCATGATCTTGTACATGACCTGGCAAAGTTGGTTGCAGGAAATGATTGTATCATAGTCAATGGAAAAGAACAACATATTGATGAACGAACACGTCATCTTTCTTTTGGTTTCCCTTTGGATTCTTCATGGCAAGTTCCAAGTTTCCTTCTTAGAGCAAACAAATTAAGAACATTGCTAAAGATGAGTCCCCGAGAACAATCAATTGAAGAGTCTGCTTGTAATTTGATTTTGTCAAGTTCTGAACAACTACGTGTTTTGGATATGAGCGAGTTTAATTTAAAGAGACTGCCAACTTGTGTTGGTATGCTGAAACATCTACGGTATCTTGATCTTTCATGGAATGATCAGATTGAGGTGCTCCCAGGGTCTATAACCAAGTTACAGAACTTGCAGACACTTTTACTCAATGGTTGTTCAAGCTTGAGAGAGTTGCCCAGAGATCTTTGGAAGTTGATAAGTCTTCGGCATCTTGAGTTGCGTCACTGTAATAAATTGACTTGTATGCCACGTGGGATAGGGGGATTGACTAATCTTCAAACACTGACAATGTTTGTGTTAGATACTGCGACTTCCAGACATAGCGGTGGAGCAAGCGAACTAAGTGGATTGAATAATTTGAGAGGAAGACTAGAAATCAGAGGCTTGGAATGCCTGCGGCGTGACACACAGAATGTTGAGGCCCTAAATTTAATGGAGAATTCGTGTCTTGAAGAATTGCGATTGACTTGGAATGGGCAAATTGATGCTGATCAGGACAGTGTAGTGGCTGAAGATGATGCACTTTTAGGAAAACTACAGCCACCTCGCAACATCGAGACATTATACGTAAGTCTTTTTTGTGGTGTGACGATCTCTGGTTGGCTCTCCTCACTCACAAATTTGAATTCCATTTTAATAAAAGATTGCACAAGATTGCAAAATCTCCCACCATTGCATACGTTGCCGCATCTTAAAAAACTCCGTCTTTGGCGCTTGTCATCTCTGGAGTGGATAGACAAGGATGGCAGTGATGATAGTTCATCAACATTCTTTCCATCCCTCGAAAAACTCTCTCTTTGGGATTCACCTAATCTTCGAGGATGGTGGAGATGTAGAGAAGAAGGAATGCCAGCAGGTTGTTGTCGTCAGCAACCCCTTATGTTTAAGAGTCTTAGTGACTTAACGATTGAAAATTGTCCTAATCTGATTTCGATGCCACTGCATCCGTATGTTGACATAGTAGCGCTTAATAAGGTGTGTGAGAAGATATTTTCGCAAGTTGCTTCACCCCTGCTTTCTAATTCCCCTCTTTCCACACTACGAGAAATTCATATAATAGGGATAAATTATTTAAAATCCCTGTCTGGAGTCCTTCAGCATCTCACTGCACTACGTCAGTTGAATATTTGGAATTGCAAGGAGCTTGATTTGTGTAATGATGAGGATGGTAGTTATGGTATGCAATGGAAGGAACTCCAGAACCTCCGCTTATTGACCTTGAAGGGTATACCGAAAATAGTGTCTCTCCCTGAGGGACTTCAATATGTTACCACTTTAGAAACGCTTCGAATTACAGAATGTGACAATCTAACACATTTACCAGAATGGATAGCCAGCCTTGGATCATCACTGCAGCGGTTTGAAATCACCAATTGCGATAAGTTGAAGTCTTTGCCGGATGGTATGCGTTATCTGAAGAAATTGCAACTGCTGCGAATAAATCGATGCCCCCAACTTTCAGACAACTAGATATTAATCTTCAACAGGCAGGGAGGTAAGATCTGATTTATTTACTTGATCATCAACTTTTTTTTGTTCTCTTAGCTACAAATCTAATTAAATTGTTATCATTTATATCCATACTTTTGTACAGTAGCGCAAATTATTGTAGCTAGTTTTGTGCCAATTCTTTCTATTGTTGTCAAAGTTTGACCTTGACGCTATGTCTTAAATTTTTCTACAAGTATTTTATTTTATTTATATTTTTTCAGGTAACACAAATTGATAAGACATGGAAAGAGCAGTTATTGCTATAGAAAAAATGCTTTGCCATGGTAAGTTAGTCGTTCACCTGACATATCTTAAACTATACTTTAGAAAGTTTTTATTTATGCATGGTAAATTTATAGAGCTAACATTTGCAGATACTAAATGTTACAGGAGTCGTGCTATTGCCAACTAGAATTTAAGAGCTAAAGAGGGAAGTAGGATTTGATTAAAGTATCAAAGGTAATAATTTCATACTACTGTATAGATTATCCAACATGATCTGATACAATTATATCATCTCGTGTACTAGTTTTTCAAAATGACGTTTATATGTGACCTCTCGTACTCTATTCACTGTTATATTCTGCATTGAGATTCGTTCAACTATCATGTAACAATTATTGTTATTGCCAAATAGCAGAGCTACCACAACAAAGATGTACCACCGAATAGCAGTATATGTTCAAAAGTTAATTTTTGCTCTGTCGCACAAGTTATTACCATACATAAAAAAATTACATGTATATTCATAGGTTCTTCCTCCTCTAAAAATTTATTATCTGTATAATTGTGTATGGACCATTAAATAAATTAAAGTGAGCAACATCCGATGCTCAATAATATTATTGTAAAATTTTACTACCATATCCAGTCTGAAAATTGCTTTTGATCTGTGCAGGTAACAGATTTTAGTTTAGATTATTCAACTTTCATACTATTTGCTTTTGTATAGGCCTGTTTGCGACGGCCTCCATACAGCTTATATGATTGCTGATTAAACAGATCAAAATTGGCCCTTACCAGTATGTGTAATTGGACCGAAGTCATACTGAGTGGACAATCAAGACCTAACGGTCCAATATCTTTTTCTAATGCTGATATGCTGTAGGTGCTCCCTTTTAATAAAAAAAAAAAAGAGAAGAAGAAATACTACAAAAATATTAGATTTTTTGTTATATTTGCTTTATAATAATTAGAAGATAATATCTCACATTCCAACTATCATAGCACCTCTACCCTGCTTGTCTAGAATTAAGCATCATTTCTAGGTATATTGTAATATATTATACACTTTTGTTGCCATTTGACAGTTTGAGGACAAAAAGCAATGTTTTGAATCATGAATTGAATTGGCTCCTCTTCTCAAACTCGAGTAAGTATAACTATCTATCAAATGTGTCTGATTTAGTTTTGCTCCGTTATGCAAGGATTGTCCTTGAACAAAGTTCTTTTATGTTGTCCGAACAGGCTTCAGCACAAAACCGTATGTTTCTTCACAATTGTCAATATCTGGGGGCTGCGACAGGTTTCAGATTTTTGCAGACTTAGTCTGTGCAAATGGTCATTTGTAAAATTTCTTTATCACTGTCTTTAATAATGTAAATTTTGAAGAGTAGTGGTGAAAGTTGTGGTGATAAACTCGTATCAAGTGCAAAATCACTGAAGCAAAAACATCCACCAATTGTAAAGCATACAGAAGTTCTAGTATTGATGTTTCATGTGTAAGTGTCAGCCAAGGCTAGTCAAAATTATGTTGGTCTGTTTTTCTCTATATTGTATTGGTGAATTTTTCTTTGACTTGTATTGATGTAGTTTTACCTCTCCCACTTCTCTTGCTTACCAACCCCATTTCTAGGATTGTATAAAAAACAATAACTCCTATTAATGATGCAAATAAAGAGAATGGATGCAATGGAAAAATCAATGTGTAGGGAAAAAAAGACCACTGGAAGTACATGTTACTGGCTTTTAGAAGCCTCTATTTTAAGAATACCCCGTAGGAAAACTCAATGTGCATTTTACCTCAATACTTGAAAGACATTGCAAATACTATACTAAACAAGTAAAAGTTAACAGGTAGTATTGAATATTGTATTGATAAACTCATCTACAGAAGTAAGAGCATCCTCCAATCCTGAAACATGCAAATGTTTCTCCATGTGTAAATGCTAGCAGATGCTAGTGACAATTGCATTGGTCTGTTTTCGCTTGCCTTTTTGATTCCCAGCTTACTCTTGAATATAAAGGAAAAGAATGATTGTCGAAAAATCAATGTAGAGGAAACAAAATGACTTGGCCATTAAGTATTAGAGAAAAATGTATTAATGGAAGTACAATTTACTTTAAGATTCCCCAGTGAAGAAACTCCGCAGAAGTTAAGTCTAAGAAGTCATATCTATGAAGTGCCAATATTGAATATAACTACATAGAAAGTGGTGTTGATCTTGTAGCCATAGAAAGAGGTTGGAATCAATACGAAATCAATATGCCCTTCCTAGTACAAATATAGTAGTGACAAAGAGTTTCAGGCACACTGCCCCAACTTAGTTTAGAGTAGGAATAGGTAGTGAGATGGCCTGGAAGAATTTCAAATATAACAATTGAAGGTTTGCATGTTTGCGATTCTGCAGCTGTGTACTTGTAAAATCTCATATATAGAAAACTTTAGTATAAGTGACTTGGGAATAGAGAAAGTCAATATACCCATAACCCACCAGGTTAGGTTAAGGTTCAAATGATCATCCTGATGATGGTGGGACCAAAAACTATTCATAAAGTTAAGTGCATTTCTGAGTAATGTGATTATTTGAAGGCTTATGCTTTTAAAATATTACCGTTCTTTAGGAATAGAAATGATGTTTCGTGTGCCATGTCCCTTGTTGCAAAACAATGTAACCTCATACCTTCATCATTTCCTGTGGATGGATAAAGGATGCTTCCAACATGTATGGAAAAATCAAGGCTTAAATCAAGGCTTTGCTCACAGTCATATATGGGTGGCACATGCATAAAGCTAATGAGTTTTTAACTTTTTATGATTGGAACATGTTGACCATAAGGTGCCAGTAGACTAATTTACAAAGGCAGTGTATAGTTATACATGTTTAAAGCTAAATATCAAAATGAGATATTTTTATATTAAAATTTATGAAAATGTTTTATTAGAATTTTATTCTTCTTGCTTTTTGTGATGTAAAATTTTTAATTCCAATATTTCTTTTTTAATTAATATAGTCAATTCATTTAATCTTTTTGACACATTGTTGACCTTAAATAAAATTTTATTAATTTAAATTTTGAAAAACCTCTCTATATTGTAGCAACACTTATTGAAGCTGTTAACATTATTCTAAAACAAAATACTCGTTTATAAAAAAATATGATACACATTTATAAAATATATAATACACATTTATAACAAAATCTATGCCTTATTATATGATTGAGTTTGTTGATTGTACTGCGATCTTCAATTTGGAAAATGTTACTTGCACACATTTTCTTTTACATCATTTTTACACCGGTTAACAATGAGTAAATTTTTTGTTAATACAGTATATCGTTTAGTTAATGAATTTTTATAAGCAATTGTTTACAGACTTGGTTAAAGATGAACAAATTTTTGGTTAATTCAATATATTGTTTGGTTAATAGATTACTGGCTTGTAAGTGATTGGTTACTAAAATCCATTCACCAAATGATATACTGTATTAACCAAAAATTTATTCATCATTAACCAGTGTAAAAGTGGTGTAACTATTTTGGTGTGCAAATATCAGTACTCCTTCAATTTGTGTAATTTCATTTAACACTAAAAATAAATCCAAACCATCAATATTAAAGTTGTTATTATATGTTTAGGAACATTTAAGATTAAGGCAATATATTCTTTCAAAGTATTATTGTCTAGTGATTTCAAATTTTTATCCCTAAATAAAATTAATAGGGATTGTATTTGTGAAAAGTGAGAAAAATAGAAATTTACTAGACACTTAATTAGGAAAGTGAGATGATAGGTAAGCATTATCTTAATTTTTTTATATTTTTGAAATAATTAAATCATGGAAATAAGAGAAATAATTGAGAATTAATAAGGATGTGATACTAAATTAAGAAAGTGAGAGAATATGTAGACATTTTATTAATTATCTAACATTCTGTATGTTTTAATATAAATTATAATTAATATATTATTACAAAATTGTGAAACTTATGAAATAATAAAGCCTAAAGTAAGGAATTTGCCAAACGTACCCTATATCTGCCCCAATAATTTATTGCATAATTATTAAACTCGGCCCGGTCATCGACTTGAGCGAGCTACTGGGTTACTAGTTCAATCAGTGAGTCACTGGTTGAACCGCATATAATTACATATAAATATAAATATTTAATAAAAATAAACATACATTAAAAATCATAAATTCATAAGTCCATAACAAGAACACCAACACAATTTCATAAGTTCAAAACATAAATAGACTAAGTTCACAATCACAAGTTCAAAGCACAATTAAACAATAAAGCTCACACGACAAGTTCATATCACTACAATACATAATACAATCATGTCCAAGGAGTCAAATTTGTGGTCAATTTGTGTCCTCTTTCTTCATCAAATAAATCCAAAGGAAGACCAACGTTGCCTTCATTTCGGTTTGAATTTTCCATAGAATTGTCTTAATCCACATCATCATCATCACCAATGTCTTCTAAATTTAATTGATCTACAATCATGTTATTTTCAATATAAGTTTATACATTCGCAAAGTAATTAAAATCAATCAATAAAACAATAATTCATATTCACAACCAAAAACTATAATGCAATAAAGATACATACCAATATCATCTAGGGTCGATTGGATGGAAATATTTTCAAGGTCATTACATAAAGCCTTCACCTCTTCAACAGTTAAGCTTGGAGGTGACTCCTCCGATACCCAATTAGAATGGTCCTTAAATGCTTCAAAGCTAATTAAGTCATAACTTTGACGCCTCAATCAATTCTTAAGTTTATTCACTCATATCTCAACATCAAAAAATACTTAGACAACTAAATATTTATATAAACACTAATATAAAGAATATAATACCTTTGTTGCAGCCTCAAGTTGTAATGAACATAAACAAGATCATTATGTCTTTGATGCTCTAATATATTTCTCTTATTTGAGTGAATATGTTCAAATACACTCTAATTTCGCTCATAGCCTGAAGCACTACAAGTTTGGATTAAAATACGAATTGCCAATTTTTGCAAAGCTGGTGCACTACATCCATAAGACTCCCACCATTGATCTAGAGTATTGCATGCAATGCAATAAATTAGTATGCTTATTATTGAGCTATAATAAGGATCACAAATAAATAAGAAAGTAAATAGCTATCAAGTTATCAACCACTAATTTAATTTTACCTGGCATCACTGTACTTCGTTCACGTATAGCAGGCTGCCTTCCAAAATCTTGTTCAACATTTTTGAAGATTCTCATCTCACTTGTCAACTGAGATTGCAAAACAAGATCTCCATAAGCATACCTCTCAATGACATCTAGAAGGCCAGATGTTGTAGCCTTATGTTTTTCAAATTCTTCAACATTGAAACGACATGCTGAATTTAACCAATAACCAGCAACATGAAGATTTTTACAAAGCTGGGAATCCCAACGATTATCTAAAATTTTCAAGTAAGGTTCCACTTTCTTCTTGTTTCTTTGAAATCTCTTCATCATCTCCTCTCTAGCTTTACATATAGCTTGATAAAGAAAACTCATGGCAGGCTTATGTTCACTATCAACAATCCACAACACATGAACAAGAGGTTCAGTAAGTTTAACTACCTCAACACAACATTTCCAAAAACTTGAATCTAAGACTTGTTCCGCAAATCTTTTTGCCTTGCCTTCTTTAGAATAAGTTGAGCTTGTCCAATTTCTAGATGTGACCATGACTCTTAGTGCATCTTTATGATTCAATATACTTTGCAATGCAATAAAATTAGTGGCAAAGCAAGTAGGAAGCTGGACGAAGTATCTCTCTTCCACCAGTATATTTTCTCATCAAATACCATGGATGACAATGATTATATATGTATTTGGTAATTTTTGCAGCATGTAATACCGTCTCATTTACCTCCTCTAACTTGCCAATGTCTTGCAACATCAAATTGATACAATGAGCCGCACAAGGAGACCAATACAATTTGGGAAACTCAGCCTCCAACAACCTTCCAGCAACAATATAATTTATAGCATTATCTGTCACCATGTGAACAACATTTTTTGGAACAACAAACAACACTACGTCCTTGAGAAGTTTATACAATAAATCTGTAGTTTTGGAGAAATGGGAAGCATCGACAGATTTTATAAAACAATTCTTTTAGGACAATAAACCAAAAAATTAATGAGAGTTTGCCTATTACGATCAGTCCACCCATCTGCCATGATAGTACACATGGTTTGCTTCCAACCAGCGCAATAACTCTTAACAAGTTTCTTCAACTCATCAACCCACTTATTTAACAAATAACCACGAATGCTATAAAAGTTTGGACCTTTATACCTAGCACCCATGCTAGCAAGAGCATCCATCATATGTTGATAATATGCTGAATTAACTGCATTAAATGGCACAGAAGCATCAATCATCCATTTTGCGATAGCAAGGTCATACTTTTCTCTCACTTGTTTACTTTGCAACACACTTTTTAAGGAAGGCTAAGCTCTAAGAGTTGTTTTAGGCATAAAATAAAAACCTATATGACCAACGTCTTTCCCTTTTTGAGATAAGGAAAGTGCTTACCTTGGTGGCCTAGACATTGTAATTAGCTCTTGCAATTCATCATTGCCTCTTCATCATATGGATTACTATCCTCATATTCCTCTTGAGTTTTTCTTCTCTTACTCATGTATTCATCAATATTTTTGTTTCATTTGAAAGCAAACATCTGATGACACCTTTTTGCATTGTTGAACTTGTCCTTTTTCTCCAGCCAAGTGATTCTTAAGCCGATTGATGCCACCTCCTTTAATAATTTTATCACAATAGAGACATAATAGAACAATTTTTCCATTATCCTCCACAAGCTGCTTATAGTGTCCCTAAGCTGGATCATTTTTTCCTCTATTATTTCTTTTGGGAGATGTATTTGGAGTTTATGCTTCTGTTGACACTGGTGTTGAAGTAGATGACATTTTATTTCTCTAGCCAAAATAAGAGAAGAAAACACAATCTCAAGAAAATACCAAAAACAAAACAATCCAAGATGATGTTCAAAAGTTATTTACTTATTTTCAAAGTTTAATCACACAAAATTACTAGCATAGATTCACACCAACTATTATAATTTAAAAAAAAATGTGTGCAGAGTAACATAAATGGTTGTGTGTGCCTATAAATTCTAAATCGGGTAACAAAGAACATAAATGATAAAATAGAGCATATCACATAATTATTGATTCATATCACATAAATCGGGTAACAAAAAAAAGATAAAACAAAGCATATACTGATTCATATCACATAAACATAGCAAAAAGGAAAAAAAAAACAAATGCTATAAGCCTATAACAGAGGCTCTGCTCATGAGACTTACCGAGGTGGTGGCGCGCGGTGGTGGAAGGCGCAGTGGTGGCAGGCTTGGTCGGGGCAGGCGCAGCCTGAACAGGTGCTGCGGTGGGGCTGTTGAGATGCAGTGGTGCGTGGTGGGACTGCGCTGCTTCTCCCTTCCTTTCGTTGACAGCAGCATACTAGTAAGTAAGGTAAGGGTTTCCGTTTCTTTATTTTGTTGTTTCAACTTTCAATTCAATTTTTTTTTAAGATATTGATGAAACAATGTCGTTTCATCATGTTTTCTTTTTTTAAAAAATAAAACAGAAAACTGGACGAGTCACAAAAAATGGACCTGTTCATTGGTTTTGTGCTTAAACCGGCCGAGTCAGACCGGTTTAAACCGGGTTTGAGGCATACACGGTCCAAATAAATACCCAATTACTTGGCCGGTCCACCGATCCAATTTTTATAACTATGATTTATTGTCCCTTGATTTGCTATGGTGGCTATAGATGCGTGCAGTATCTCCTTATTTTGCCGACAAATCTATACTTCACAGGAGAATTCTCAAGTTTTTGATGGTTTTGTTTTAAAATTATTTATTTCTTGTACTATTGCACAGACTTGAACCGAGAAATTTTTTTTTTACAGTTGTATAGACATTTTAATATTCTTGAGAGAACATGCACAAAGATGAATAAAGTTAAAACTTTTTAAAAAGTATATGTTCCAAAAATATCATTTGCACAAATTAAGAAAAAAAATGTTTAACTTAATTATTATACTTACTTTGTTATGTTGGTTATGACAATATATATATATATATATATATATATATTCAGAAGCTTTGGTGCTTGCTATAGCAATTTTAATAAAATTATTTAAAAAGGTAAATTGAAAAAAAAAAAACTACAATGACTTTCTATATAATTTGGTGTTGTGATAACTGATTACCCAAATATGTGTTGCAAGTAATTTGTGCACTATATACCAATTCTAAGTAACAATTTGTTTGACATTAGATTTGAATCCCACTAAATAGATTTTATCAAATTAACATCATATTCTTATTGGACTACTGCACTAACTTAATATACACCATCTCTACCCAAAAATTTCTCATAATTAAAAAGACTTGAACATAAGAAAATATTCCATTAAATACCCTGTCTACTAATTTTTTTTATTATTGTTAATTGCACTGTTAAATGAATATAATACAAGAGGAGTGAATACTAAGCGTTTGCTCTGCTTTAAACATTAACAGTTTAACACCTTGTACTTTATTAGACGTAGCTTTCATCTAAAATAGAAACAATGCCTAAAAATTGACAGAATAAAAGATATATTGACAGAATATGTTATTTCCAGCAGTACCACCCAAAAAGCAGACCGTATTCATCAATGGCCTCCCCTGCAAAAACCCAGCTAAGGTAACTGCTCAATATTTCGAGACCTCGGAATTAAGCAACACTGGTTCTACCGAAATTTTTGGTTCATCCACAAAAATTGTCGCTGCTGCTGAGTTTCCTGGCCTGAATACTCTTGACCTCTCAATTGGAAGAACTAACATTGATGGGGATGGCCTGGTAAACTTCCATTATCATCCTAGAGCTACTGAGATTATCTTTGTTACCAAAGGTGTACTGGTTGCTGGATTTCTTGATACCAAAAACCAGCTTTTCCAGAAGTTTCTCAAAGTAGGTGACGTTTTTGTTCCCCAGAGGTTTGTTCCACTTCTATCTAAATCTTGGTTTTGAAGTGGCCGTGGACCCAAAATAAAAGTTCATGATTTTCTTAGCCTTCGGATGTAAATTGGACAGGTATAGGTAATCATTTTCAACCTCCATTACGTAGCTGTTTAAAATTCTTCCACCCACCAGTTTTCATTTTCATACTACACCTCAGCACTCAATTTTATTCAAGCTGTATCTACAATTTTTTAAACAACAAAAATATTATATTTATCATTTAATTTTAAGTAAAAAAACAAAATGTTAGGAAGAAATAATTTTATTATTTAATTTTAAAAATTGAAAAAAAATCCCTATTATCCCCATTCTTTGTACCGTTCTCACTCTCTACATTTTCTCTTCCCCTCTCGAACACACCACCAACTACCCACACGTACTCTCTTCACTACACACACTACATGGCACCTTCACCCACTGCCGATCACCTGCTAGCTCACTACACAGGTTCTATAAAGGCCAAGGACGGGATCTGAGTCTGAGGCTTGGAAAGACTGAGTGCAGAACCAGAGAAGGGACCTTTTGGTTACTCGCGCTGAACCTGTTTCCTTCAAAGTTTTGTTGTTGTTCGCAGCTTGATGGTGTTTGATGCTTACTACTAATTCTTAAATTTTGATGAGTTTGTCTTTATGTTGCTACGGGTATGAGTATTTGATATGATACGATACGTAAATGCGGTATTTACTTTGATTTTTAAGAGGGTAAGATTTCAATAGTAGGAATATGTTTTAAGGAAGGTAATTGATGAGAATGTACTTGAATCTATAACTAGGATTTTTCGAGTAGTAGTATCTTTAAGGCGGTAGGTATTCAAGAAACAAAAAGCACAAGAATACAATAAAAATATGGATGCATCAGTATAATATGAGTATCGGTATTGAATACGGATACGATATAGATACATCATCAATTTTGAAATATCCGTGCATCACAAGTTTGTATATATATCATGTAAAATTAATGTTGTAGAGCTTGTTCGAATTTGAGTGTTAAGGGAATGCTAAGTAGTCTTGTGATCTAAAGTTGTTTGAGAGTCCAGCACAAAGCCTAGCGTTATTGTTACTTCCTTGATTTGATTTAGTTTAGTGGCTTAGTTGGTTGCCAAAATAAGTAGGGGTGAAAATATGTCAGGCTACCCAACAGGGGTTTATGGCTTAGTCTATTTTCGACCTACTTCGACCTAGCCTATTTATCAAACAAGTCAGGCTTAGGCTTTTTTAAAAGTCTATTTAGCTAAATAGGCTTAGGCCTAGGCCTTAAAAAAATCCTATTAGACCTAATAGGCCGGCCTATCTATTTATTATAATAACATATAATTAAAATTTTATAATACTTATATGATTTAATAGTTATATATTAATATAGTTTATTTATTTTATACACATTACAATAATTTTGTTAAAGGTTAGGTATATTTGAAACCTATGAAATTTGAGCATGTTGGCTTATTCGAAAGTCTTTATGCAATATAGGCCTTTAAATAAACTTTCAGGTCAGGTCAGGCTTTAAAGTTTTCATAAAAAGACCAGGTCAGGCTAAAAAAAAACTTATGATAAATAATAGACCAAGCTAAGGTCAATGTTTTTTAAAATAGGCCAAGTCTATTTAGGGTAAATCTTAGCCTAGCCTAGCCTATTTCTACCCCTATCCATGAGCTGATTATTGTTGGCTGAATTCTTCTTGTGTGGGTACTTACCATTTCAAATATAGTATAACAAAAAGTGAGTGGGTAATGGGAAGAACTAATGATTATCTGTTTTAATACTTTGGAAGCAGGGGCTTGGATTTCTGTCGATTCCGGTCTCAGGGGAAATAAGGATTATATACTGTATAGATTTCATATACTTGTGGTTTTCCTTCTTTCATCTCTTTAATGCACTTCATAATTATTACTTGATGGTTTTAATCCAATGTGTGTTTGTTGATTGTTGCTTGATCTCTTGCTTTGACACCTACACAACACCGTTTCTGTGCTTGATTCAATGTGGACCATATTTCATTATTTTGGTGTAAAACAAATTATCACAAGAGGTATTTTCAAGAGAAGCCCAACTAAGAATATTGTTTATTCAAAGGTAATGTGGATATGGGTTCTTCTAATAACAATTGCTCATTAAAATAAAAGGTTTAAATGATGCATATGTGGTGAAGTCTTTAAGATTTGTCATTTCGGTGGGGATGGGTTTAAATTTTCTTTGATTGTAATTTTACCTATATTATTTTATAATAGGCAAACGGGATGGGTAATAGTGAGTTCATTTTTGTTTCATTCACTTTACTTACTATTTATTGCATTTATCATCGTTTATATAGTAGTCTTAATAACATGGTGCTTTCAGTATGCTTACTCTTTGTAATATCATGATTAGTTATCTCGATTACCTTTGTGGTTTTGTAATTTGCTAGTTCACTTAGTCCTTTAGTTCGTTTGTGAGTTAGCTCTAGAAAGTAAATAAATATTAGTTTTTGTAATCATTTTAATTTTATATCCTCTCAATTTTTTTTTTAATTTGTGCCTAATAAAATAAAATAAAGATTAATTTAAACGCCCAAAATCCACAACAAGAATAAGTAATATTTTTAACATAGTATTTTTCACACTCACTAATAATTGCTGAAATAAAACTTATTAACGATGGTTATTATAATGATTGTCAATAAAAATAATATAAGATTTTTTTTTTACACGAGACATGACTCTAAAAAATAGCCATGAAATACCAACTTTTGCTCACATAGTTGCGGTTCTTGTTATTTATTGTTGATAGTCACACGGAGAATAATATCAGTCAATGTCAAAATAACATTTGGTATCTATTAAAAAAAAAATTAACAATAAATGAACAAATTTGACACCTTCTCGTGTTGCTCGTAGTCTCATTGAGACTCCAACAGAAGTGCATGTGCAGTGGAGCTCACGAGTTAGGGTTTTTCTGTGTTTTTTTTTGTGACTCTGCATTTTTTGTTTTGTGATTCTGCATTTTTTATTTGCTCTTTATTATGCTCTATGATTTCATTTTTGTGATTATGCATTTTTGTTCTATGATTCTTCTGTTGGAGATAACTCACACACTAGCTCACAATAATCCCATGAAGAAGGAAGAAATAAAACTAAATGAACAAAGTCTTATTGAATAAATATATTTGAATTACACAGAAGCACTTTGTATTTATAATGCCTCTCATACAATTACCTATTGACTTATTCAACTACTCTAACCGAAATAACAGACTTAACTAACTTTCATTAACAAATTCTGTTTGAATTAACTACAACACACCCCTTAATTCAAACATTCTAGATTTACAACACCCAACTCTTTTCTAAGTTTCTCAAACCTATCAACCTTTTGGGTTTCATGTTAGCATTTATTTTATAATGATTACAAACATTACTTTATCATTAATAAGGATTACTTACACTTAATCCTAATTAAAAGACTATTTTGCAGATTTATCAAAGCATTAAAGCTGAAATTCTCAAAGATGAGTAAGCTGATAAGCTATCTCATGGATGTGAGTACTCCATACACACTTGAACTAGCTGCTGAATGAACAGAGAAGAGCATGCTAATGATCAAGATTGGTCTGCTCAAGCAACAAGTCTGGAAAATACTGATGAGCTGACTCATGAATTGAAGATGAGTTAGCTCATAGTCGAAACCCAGAAATACTTTGTTCAACTCTGTTTTTGTTCTCTAGCTGCAAAATGATTCTAAAAGGTTTCCTAAGCTACCAAACCGTTAGAATATTCTTTGGAAATGTCGGGATAGTACCAGACAAAAGGGGAGGACATACAAAAAAGAGAAAAAGGACACCCTGCACCCACTAGCTACCAATTGAGCATATGGACAGATGGTACAGTACAAAAACTGCAACGTCCTTGTGCTACAACGTTCAAATTTGTAGCTGCCTATAAATACCCATAATTTTTCAGAGAAGCCATAAGAAAAGGATAAGGGAAAAAGAGAAGAAAAACAAAAATAGCAAGAATAATTATTTGTGCTTTACTCTAAGAATCATTTATAAAGATGTGTTGAGCGTATCATTGTATATTCAACTCTTTGTGAGAGAGTTTTTACTCTATTTTCTTGTAAAGCCCATTGAGGGTGTGTTGTTTCATAGTTTGGAAAGGCTAAGGTTGATCAAAACTACTCAGTTCTAGCTTGGAGAGGATATGGTGGATCAAAACTACTTGTATCTAGCTTGGAGAGGCTAGGATGGATCAATTAACACTTGGTTGATAGTGAAAAATCTCAGTTTTGTTGAGGACTGGATGTAGGTTCCACATTGGGCTAAATTAGTATAAATTCCGTTGTGCAAGCTCTCTCTTAACCTCTCTTTATTGCATTTGTGTGTGCATGTTTATTTGTTGATGTTCAAACTTGTATGTGCATGCTCTGTTTAAGTTTCAAATTCTGACTTTGATAAGCTAGCTCATTGTCGCTAACCAGCCAGATCATCTCTGCTGGTGTTTTGAGTTTTTGTGTGTGTTGCAGAAAATTTCATTTTAGTAACACTTGATTCAACCCTCTTATCAAGTGATTCATTACTATCACCTTTACTGCTTTAGTTAATACATCAACAACTTGAATTTTAGTAGGACAATATGCAACCTCAAGCATTCCTTTATTCACTTGCTCCTTAAGAAAATGGAATCTGGTTTCAATGTGCTTACTCCTGCCATGAGAAACTGTGTTCTTGGCTAAATTTATTGCAGATTTGTTATCAATTAGCAATTATATAGGCTTCTTCAAATCAGTCTTCATCTATCTCAACAATGAGTCTAACCATATAGCTTGGCAGGCTGCATATGAGCTAGCTATATATTCGGCTTCGCAGGATGATAGGGCTATCACTGGCTGTTTCTTAAAACACCAAGAGATTGGTGCACCAAGAAATTTGAACAAATATCCCGTAGTGCTCCTTCTATTTACCTTGTCTCCACACCAATCCAAATATGAATATCCTAGCAAACCAGCCATTTGTTGTTTTGTTTTATTAGGAAATAGCACACCATACTTCAAAGTCCCTTTCACATATCTCAATATTCTCTTGGAAGCTATCAAGTGTGGTTGCCAAATACCAAACAACGAAATTAACTACTATTTAACTTAATTTGGATCAAAGTGAGCTCTAGCAGCAAGATAAGATGAACATAAGGACTAATGTAATAACAATATTTTTGGTATTTTCTATTAGGCAATTCAACAAACACTTGGCACACAAAATGAAAGATAATCACTTAATGAAAGAGTTGGGACTAAGTTTCAATTGATTTCACTTGTTACACATCAATTGGGATCAACACAAGCTATTATTCTTATTTTGTTACCGAATTCTCTAAATTAATCAACTCCTAATTCCTTAGGCACTTGATCCTTTATTTCCAAATGAAATCCCTAATTCCTTAGGTGATTCAAAAAGGTAATAAGCATTAGGATTTAGAATTCAATCAGATAACAAGCAAATCAATGACTATTCCTAGCCTAAAGATAAGCAAGGTCCATAATCTCATAGCACAATCATACATCAAATTTCCATTCAACATATAATCATGACATCATTCCAAAGAGGGTTAATCCTTAGAAAGCATTAAGAAAAGAAATCATGAACTCAAAATAGAATAATAACTCATGTTAATTGAATCCAATATAAAAAATAATCAAGATGCATCAAGATCCACCAAATCCCAATAAGGAGAAGTTTAGCTAGACATAGAAGTAAATGAAGAAATTAAAACTGTAAAGAAGAACAGGGAGAACTCCATGAAGAACAATGAAGGTGATCCAAGCTTCCACTATTCTCTTCCTTCCCGTGCTTAGAGAGCTTCCAAATTAGGGTATCTTTCTTGCCCAGCCGCCCCCCAGAAACCTAATAATTTTCTATATAAATGTGGCAGCATCAACTAAACACACTGAGCGCTTAAGCGCTCAGTTTTTCACCTATTAGTCGCGCAGCATGTTGCCTCTGTTCTTTACCAATTAAGTGGTCAAATCTCACCGCTTAATCGCGCAGCTCCACTAGCTTTTGTGCTTGGCCGATTAGGCGGTGAAAATTGGGAGATTAATCGCCCAATGTCAGCAACTTCTTTGCAAGATTTTCTCCCCTCATCAAGCCTTCATTCTTTCACATGCATTTACCTAATGAACATAAATAAAAACCAGTAAAGGAAACAAAAATAAAAGAAATCAAAACTAAAAGAAAATGGGAACAAAAGTAGTTAAAAAGTTTTGGACAAGGATGAAAACCACGATTATGAAATGGAAAAATGTGAGTTTTTACAGTTTCATCACTCCCCCAAACTTAAGATTTTTGCTTGTCCTCAAGTAAAAAGAAAGAAAGAAAGAAAAAGGAAAGAAAAACTAAAGACTCCACACAAGCGAACAAAAACCTGACCATACCAGTGGTTGAAAATCATTCAAATCCTCAGCAATTGCTTCACAACCCAAATTTTCAAAGTGTCGCATATGAATAATCCATCTATGACAATGGTCTCACATGAAATTCTTATGTAAAGAAAACTTCCCAAGATCATGAATGAAATACCAAATCACAATGAATTTCAAACCCGAATAGGTTTACAAGAAAGCAAATGCATATCAAACCTGTATCCATAGGGTTGTTTTTCATCTCTCTCTCCACTAATATAAACAATACAAGACCAGGGATCAATAGGGACTTTATGAGCCTGTAATGAAAGGTCAGGGGTATGGTTTAAGAAAGAAAAGAAAAAGAGAAACAAAGATTGAAATGCATGCCATGTATATTCCACAATTCAAGCCTCAAAATATCAAAACAATACACCATGCATCGCCCTAATTCAAAACTTTGACTTGCAACATTCATCTTCTTTTTTTTTCACCGTCCACTCCCAAACTTACTTCTTTGCAATACTTTTGAGTGGATCGACTTTTTTTTTTTGAATAACTTGTGCACAAAAGAATTAAGGCTTGAAAAGTGAAACAGTACATAACATGCATCCAATAAAGGGTGAGACAAAGGAGATTTTTTTTTTTGTAAAAGGGAATGGACATGGAATGTAAGGGTAAGAGGAAATAAAAGAAGGCCAAAGCAATACAAAGCTACAAAAAGGGACCTAGGGATATACACTGTAATAGCAGGTTGGCTTGAAAGGCTCAAACGATCCAAAGAAGGCCCTTGTCATTTCCCTTGTCATGCATCATTTATGATTTCGCCTCAAGAGGGATTCAAACAACTTCTAGAAACAAGTCATTCATACAAATTCAATCCTATAAACTTTTTCTAAGTTTGATAAACATGCACATTCCAAGGTCTATTAATCATGAAAATGGGAAGTATATCCATACACAATCAAAGCAATAGAGAGACCTTGCACTCACAGATTTTCATATGATATCCAAGGAAAACAGGTCAATCCACAATTTCATCAATCATTGGTTCCACAATTCAACACACCGGCATGCACAGATTCACAAAAATATGACTTAACCAGAACAACAGTCATTAACAGCAAAGCTACCCCCCCATACTTGAAGTAAACAGGGTCCCCACTGTGCAGACAAAACAAAAGAAGTGATAAAGGAACTAAGAAAAATAGCAGAAAGAAATTTTTTTTTTTCAAAGTAGAGAAAAGCTTATTTGGTTGGCGCTGGATTACTCCTGCTCCTCGTCATCTTCTTCTACATCATCCTCATCTGTATCATCATGTGCTTCCCGAGGGACATAGAGTGGCAAGCCTCCAAGTTCATCTGGATCCTTGTCCAAATGTGATGCCAAGTTGCGCATCATCCCCTCCAAGCCAGTCAGACAGTGCATGACATGAGTCAATTTGTCATTGCATTCCTGCACCTCTCGCTCAACCCTAGTTAGTCGCTCTTTGGCCGAGAGTCGCCTCCTGCTGCATTGCACATGAGCTGGTGGGGGAGAATGATGGAGTGGCACACTTTCCTCAAGAAAGTAGTTGTCCAGCATAGGTGAATCCACAGGTGGGTAGGCTTATCTTCCATATCATTCTCGAGTGGTATCCCCGCCTTCTTGCACAACTTCGTGATGTGGATGGATATGCTAGCTTTGCCACATTACTGTGCGCCAGGTCATTGATGTGAGCAGAGATTATTTGACCCATATTGATGGGCAGACCATTGATGATGGCAAAGATGAGCAAAGCCCGGTTAACTGTCACTTCATGTGTGTGGGAGCATGGGATGACTGTTGCTTGGATGAAGGTGCACCAGGCTTTAGGAATGGCCTTTAGATCACTATTTTTAAGGTGCTTTGGAGCACCACTAACATCATATTCCCAAACAGCTCCTTCCTTGCATAGTTCTTGAAGTACTTCCTCTTGGTCCCATCCATGGTTAACCAAATTGGCATATCCACAATGGCTAGCCCTTTGCAAGGCGACATCGGTGCCAAGTAGCTTATTCAGTTGATCTGCCCTGAACCAGATCTCTCGACCCCTCACATAGTTCAAAAATTGTTCAGCATATGTGATTGGGTGGCCCTTCTTCTTCTTCTCATTAAAGTTGTTGGTATAGAACTCTCTCACTAGAGTGGGTTTGCTGGGTTTCGGAGGAGTACAAAATTTCTCTCAATTCTGCCTCTAAATTTCATCGAGAATGGGACGGAATCTGTCGCCTTGAAGCTCTATCCCTCTCTCTCTGATGGTACCGTTTTTTCCCACTATTTTTCGATATCGCTTTTCATGTTGTAGAGAGCGGAAGTGATGTGCATCAAAGGCACTGCTCCTAGAACTGGATCCTGATGTTTCCTTTTGCTTTTTTGAAGCCATGAGAAAGATAATTTTATGCAAAGAAGGGAAATAAGAAGAGCGAATGATACTGCAGTAGGGAATAAATGAAATGATGGACATACATGACTTTAGTGTACTCTTCAATTCAACAGTAACACAACTCAACAAGAGCACACTCATCCAAAATGACCCATGCAAAATGAATTGACAATCACCTTAACCCTAGTAACACCACACATCAAGAATATTAAAAAACAAGCATGGTGCGTGTAGTGAACATTTTATCAAACACATGGTGGGCATGATCAAGAATTCCAAAGGCAAGTCAATAGAAGGACTTCATCACCAAATCAAATCGTTAGCAAGATAAATCATCAACTCATAATACTCACTTGCCTACAACCAATCAGTATACAAACCACCAAATCAGAAAAATCAAAAACACGCAAAACCCTCCCCCCCAAACTTAACCAAACTTAAGAGCCCAAAAAGAATAATTCAATTTTCAACAAGTTCTCAACAAAATCCAACATATGGCAACTGAGAAATAAGGAAATTACCAAATAGGAGGAGAAGCAATGGCTGGGTGTGCACCAATCAAGAAACCCCCAAATTCCCAAATCCGTGCCCTAATTTGCGAAAAGGAAGTTGGAGAAGGATTGTGCGCGAAGTGAGGAAATAAAGGTTGTAGAGAGTGAGGTTGGGTGCGTGGATGATCTAGGTTGATGTGTGGGTGGTGTGAGAAGGATAGCAGAGGGGTTGGGGCGGAGGAGAAGGTGGAGAACAGCGGGGTTGAGAGAAAGAAATGAGGAGGAAAAGGAAGAAAAAGTTTTTAACCCTGCGTGTCAAGGGGCGCGCGCTTAAGTTGTTGAAAATCACTGCTAAATCGCGCACGGGCAGAGACTAATGCTGGGTTGAGCGATTAAGCAGTCATAATTGGGCGCTTAATCACTGGGTGGCAGAGGCGATGTTTCTCCCAGGGACAGCGCACTTAAGCGGTGAAATGTGAACACTTAATTGCGCTGAGACAGAGAAGAAATAGGGCTTGAGCACTTAAGCGGTGAAAAGTTGCCGCTTAATTGCTTGGTGGCAGGGAGATTTTTTCTCTCTTTTTTTTATTTAATTAATTTTTTTTAATTAACAGAGAAGGAGTTTCAAACATAGACAAAGACAAAACTAAACTAATAACAACTTGCAAAAATTAAAGCACACTTAAAATAAAAGAGAGGGATAAAAGCATGGGTTGCCTCCCAGCAAGCGCTTGTTTAACGTCCCGAGCTTGACGGTATGCTGCTTCAAGTGGAGATCAAGTTGATGGATTCTCTGCTTCGCTCCACATTCCCACCAAGGTAAAGCCTGAGTTGTTGACCATTCACCTTGAAGCTTCTATCTGAGTTTGGATCCTTCGCCTCGATTGCACCATATGGAAAAACTTGTTTGACCTCAAACGGTCCAGACCATTGGGACTTGAGCTTTCTTGGAAACAACTTGAGTCTTGAGTTGAACAAGAGTACCAATTGACCCTTCTGGAACTCTTTTCGCACAATTCTCTTGTCATGCCATTTCTTTGTGTTTTCTTTGTATATCTTAGCATTTTCATAGGCATGATTCCAGAACTCTTCAAGTTCATGAAGTTGTAAGACCTTTGACTCACCCGCTTTGGCCAAATCAAAATTCAAGTATTTTGTTGCCCATAATGCTTTATGTTCCAATTCAAGAGGTAAATGGCATGCCTTGCCATAAACCAACTGAAAAGGAGACATGCCAATTGGGGTTTTGAAAGCTGTCCTATATGCCCATAGAGCGTCATCTAACTTCATTGCCCAGTCCTTCCTAGAAGCATTCACTGTTTTCTCAAGGATTTGCTTTAATTGGTAGTTAGACACCTCAACTTGGCCGCTTGATTGCGGGTGATAGGGGGTGGCGACTCTATGATGCACATTGTATTTTCTTAGCACAGTCTCCAGTTTCTTATTGCAGAAGTGAGTCCCTTCATCGCTTATTAAGGCTCTAGGGACCCCAATCTTGAAAAGATGTTCTTCTTCAAGAAACTTATCACCACTTGTGCATCATTGGTTTGAACGGCTGCAGCTTCTACCCACTTTGATACATAGTCAACGGCCACCAAGATGTAAATCTTAGAGTATGACGAAGGGAACGGACCCATGAAGTCAATTCCCCAAACGTCAAACACTTCAACCTCTAAAATGGGATTTTGGGGCATCTCATTCCTCTTTGATATGTTCCCGGTCCGTTAACATCTATCACACCTCTTAACATAGGCAAATGCATCTTTAAACAATGATGGCCAAAATAAGCCTGATTGGAGGACCTTCGTTGTTGTTCTATCTCCACTGAAATGTCCACCATACCCGGAATTGTGACAATGCCACAAAATTTGTTCTTGCTCTTCTTCGGGTACACATCTTCTTAACATACCATCAACACCTCTCTTGTACAGAAATGGCTCGTCCCATACATAGAATTTGGCCTCATGGAAGAACCTTTTTCGCTGTTGTGAGTTGAAGTCCACGGGAACCACCTTGCCAACCTTGTAGTTGGCTATATCAGCATACCATAGTAAACTTGCCACTCCCAGCAACTGTTCATCAGAAAATCGGTCATTGATTGATCTTTTCTCTTCATTTTCTTCTGCATTTTCCAACCGAGACAAGTGGTCCGCAACTAAATTTTCACTCCCTTTCTTATCTCTTATCTCCAAGTCAAACTCTTGAAGCAGTAAAATTCACCGAATAAGCCTTGGTTTCGAATCTTGCTTGGAAAATAGATATCGGACAGCTGCATGGTCCGTGTATACAATCACCTTGGAACCTACCAAGTAAGAACGGAACTTGTCAAATGCATAAACAACGGCCAATAATTCCTTTTCAATAGTAACATAATTAAGTTGTGCACCATTTAAAACATGACTTGCATAATAAATCACATGCAACAACTTATCTTTCCTTTGGCCTAAAACAGCACCTACAGCCGTATCACTTGCATCACACATGATTTTAAATGGCAAACTCCAATTAGGTGCAGTGACAATTGGTGCAGTGATTAGTTTATGCTTTAAAACATTAAAAGCTAGCATGCATGCATCATTAAAATCAAAATGGAGCATCTTTTACAAGGAGATCATTAAGAGGTTTAGTAATTTTAGAAAAATCTTTTATGAATCTCCTATAGAATCCAGCATGCCCCAAAAAGCTACGAATGCCTTTAACATTAGTGGGAGGGGGAAGTTTTTCAATAACTTCAACTTTGGCACGATCAACTGCAATCTCTTGATTAGAGATGTGGTGCCCTAAAACAATTCCCTCTCTCACCATGAAATGACATTTTTCCTAATTTAAAACCAAGTTTGTTTCTTCATATCTTTTTAATACTAATGACAAATTATGCAAACAATCATCAAATGAAGAACCAAAAACAGAAAAGTTGTCCATAAAAACTTCAATATATTTTTCAATCATATCGGAGAAGATGGACATCATACACCTTTGGAATGTAGCCTGTGCGTTGCAAAGTCCGAAGGGCATCCTTCTATAAGCAAACACTCCATAAAGGCATGTGAATGCTGTTTTCTCCTGATCCTCTGGAGCTACAACAATCTGGTTGTAGCCAGAATATCCATCCAGAAAGCAATAATATTCATGCCCGGCCAATCGCTCTAACATCTGGTCAATGAAAGGAAGTGAAAAGTGATCCTTCCTTGTAGTATCATTCAGCTTCTGATAATCAATGCACACTCTCCATCCCGTAACAGTCCGGGTGGGTATCAATTCATTGTTTTCATTCATCACTACTGTTGTCCCTCCCTTTTTAGGTACAACTTGGACGGGACTAACCCAAAGGCTATCTGAGATAGGGTAAATGAGTCCAGCATCAAGAAGCTTGAAAATCTCCTTCCAAACCACTTCTTTCATGACCGAATTAAGTCTCCTTTGTGGCTGCACTATTGTTTTATGATTCTCTTCCATAAGTATTTTGTACATGCATTAAAAAGGACTTATTCCTTTCAGGTCCCTAATTGACCATCCAATGGCCCCGTTGTGATCCCGAAGTACACTTAGCAATTTTTCTTCTTCTATTTGGCTCAATCCAGCATTTATGATGATAGTGTAAGAGTTCTGTTCACCAAGAAAGGAATACTTTAAGTGTGTGGGCAATGGTTTGAGCTCAACCTTCGGTGCTTCTTCTATTCTTGGTTGGGTTTCATCTTCTCCTCTCATCAATTCCTCCCATTCTGGTGGTGCATTTTTAGGATAGGAAGGTGAGTTTTCCAACAGGCTAAGTATTTCTTCAACCTTTGGATCATCCTCTTCATCAATTTCCACCTTTGATTCAATAAGCACTTTTTCAAGGGGCGAAGAGGGGTTGCTTTCCTTATAAGACTTGGATATTATGGAGTCAAACACATCAATGCGAAAGCATGCTTCTCTATCTCCAGGATGCTTCATAGCTTCAAAGACATTAAAAGTGATTGCTTCATCTTGGACCTTCAATGTCAAGGTCCTATCTGCCACATCAATGAGAGCTCTACCGATTGCAAGGAAAGGTCTACCCAAAATTAATGGAATATCCCTATCCTCTTGCATGTCAAGGACAACGAAGTCTACCGAGAAGATGAATTTGTCCACTTTTACCAAAACATCTTCAATCACTCCATGGGGATGCTTCATTGACCTATCTGCAAATTGAAGAGTTACCATGGTGGGCTTTATCTGGCCAATTCCTAATTGCTTGAAAATGGACAAAGGCATAAGACTAATGCTAGCACCAAGATCACATAATGCTTTCCCAAAGGTTCTATCGCCAATTGTGCATGGAATAGAGAAGCTCCCCGAGTCCTTAAGCTTTGGAGGAAGTTTTCTTTGTAGAATTGCACTGCACTCCTCCGTGAGCATAATGGTTTCTGGATTCCCAATCCTTCTCTTCTTAGATAACAACTCCTTCATGAATTTCACATAGGAGGGCATTTGCTCTAGAGCTTCGGCAAATGGAATGTTAATTTGCAGCTTGTTGAACACCTCTAGAAACTTCCCATACTGTTTCTTATCATGCTCCTTCTTGAGTCTTTGAGGGAATGGCAACTTGATAGTTGGTGGAGGTATCTTCGCTTCTTGTTCCTTTTGTAACTCCTTTTCATTAGATTCATTAGACAAAACACCCTGAGACACTTCAACTTCCTCTTGAGGCACTTCTTCGCTAAGTCTCACAATGTTTCCTTCACTGTTTTTCTCTTTCCTTGGCCAAGGTTCAATTACTTTCCCACTCCTAGTTGTTATGGCTTTCACATGCTCATTTCCTCTAGGATTTGGGATCGTGTCACTTGGCAAAGAACCTAGAGGCCTTTCTAAAAGTTGTTTTGCCAGCTGGCCCACCTGAGTCTCTAGATTGCGAAATGAAGAATCTTGATTTCTAAACCCCGCTCTGGTCTCTTCCATAAAATCAGTAGTGGTTTTAACAAAAGATGAGGTTTGTGTAGCCAATTTCTCTAAGGCTAACTCTCAAGAAGCTTTCTTCTCAATAGGTGGAGGTGAGATGAAGAACCTTGATATGATGACTGTTGAGGGTGTCCTTGATATCCCATTTGCTGTCTTGGTTGAGCTTGATTGCCTTGGTTACTCCATGAAAAATTTGGGTGATTCCTCCACCCTGGGTTATAAGTATTAGAGTATGGGTTATTCTGTTGCCTTGGAGGATTGTTCATAAAATTAACTTGCTCTTGAGTCGGTGGTCTAAACATGTTTCCTGGACAATCCACACCCTTATGTTCACCTCCATAGAAATCACAAACCAAGGGAGTATTGCTCACCGCATTCACACTAAGAGTATCAACCTTCTTTGGGAGATTTTCCAGCTATTGAGTCAAGATCTTGTTCTGAGCTAGAAGTGCATTCATTGAATCAATCTCTAAGTATCCTTTCACAGCTCTTTCCCCATTCCTCTGGTAGTCATTGTTAGCCATCATCTCAAACAATTCCCAAGCTTCCTCTGGAGTTTTATAATTCAAAGCCCCACCTGCTGCAGCATCAACCATGGCTTTAGTTTGAGGTAGCATGCCATTATAGAAACTCTGCACCTGGATCCAGAAGTCAAAACAGTGATGTGGGCATTTTCTCAATATCTCATTGTATCTTTCCCAGGCTTCACTGAGAGATTCCCCATCCTGCTGTCTGAAGGAAGTAATCTCGCTTGTCAACTTCGCAGCCTTGGACGAAGGAAAATACCTTGTTAGAAATTTCTGAACCAAGATCGCCCAAGTGGTAATGCTTCCCCTTACCAGTGAGTCCAACCAATTCTTAGCCTTGTCCCTCAAAGAAAAAGGGAACAACCTTAAACGAATAGCATCCTAACACACCCCATCACCACACACAGTGAGAAGGTGTCCAAGATAACTGGCACATCTTCACTCTTCTTTTTAAAGGGTCTAGATGAAGAACAGTCTTGGAAGTTGTTCACTCAATTAACTTTTGAAGATGGGAAAGAGCCGGAGAATCAAAACTTGAAGGCAATTGGCAAAGAAATTGTGAGAAAATGTGCAGGGGTTCCTCTCGCCATTAGAAGTATTGGAAGCTTAATGTATTCCAATGAGTCAGAAATGGAATGGCTATACTTAAAGGATAAAGATCTTGTGAAAATTGATGAACTAGCAAATAATAGTGTATTTCAAGTTATCAAGCCAAGTTATGATCATCTACCCTTCTATCTGAAAAAGTGTTTTGCATTTTGCTCGTTGTTTCCAAAAGATTATGAAATTGATAAGGAAATGTTGATTCGACTTTGGGCGGCACAAGGGTTTATTCAGTCATCAGATGAAAGCACAAGTTTTGAAGATGTTGGTAATAAGTACTTCATGGATTTAGCACATAGATCTTTCTTTCAAAATTTAGAAAGGACTTCCTCAGGTGATATCGATTCTTGCAAAATGCATGATCTTGTACACGACCTGGCAAAGTTGGTTGCAGGAAATGATTGTATCATAGTCAATGGAAAAGAACAACATATTGGTGAACGAACACGTCATCTTTCTTTTGGTTTCCCTTTGGATTCTTCATGGCAAGTTCCAAGTTCCCTTCTTAGAGCAAACAAATTAAGAACATTGCTAAAGATGACTAACGAAAACCAATCAATTGAAGAGTCTTCTTGTAAATTGATTTTGTCAAGTTTTGTACAACTACGTGTTTTGGGTCTCAGATACTTTAATTTAAAGACACTGCCAACTTATGTTGGTATGCTGAAACATCTACGGTATCTTGATCTTTCAGGGAATCACAAGATTGAGGTGCTCCCAGGGTCTATAACCGAGTTACAGAACTTGCAGACACTTTTACTCGATGGTTGTTCAAGCTTGACAGACTTGCCCAATGATCTTTGGAAGTTGATAAGTCTTCGGCATCTTGAGTTGTATGGCTGTGATAAATTGACTTGTATGACAGAGTAAGGCTTCTTAAGGTGTGTGAGAAGATATTATCTCAAGCTGCTACACCCCTGCTTTCTAATTCCCCTCTTTCCACACTACGAGAAATTCATATAACAAGGATAAATGATTTAAAATCCCTGTCTGGAGTCCTTCAGCATCTCATTACACTACATCGGTTGACTATTCGAGATTGCGAGGAGCTTGATCTGTGTAATGATAAGGATGGTAGTTATAGTATGCAATGGAAGGAACTTAAGAACCTACGCTCATTGACCTTGGATGGTATAACGAAAATAGTGTCTCTCCCTGAGGGGCTTCAATATGTTACCACTATAGAAACGCTTCGAATTGAAGATTGTGACAATCTCACACATTTACCAGAATGGATAGCCAGCCTTGGATCATCGCTGCAGCGATTTGAAATCAACAAATGCCCTAAGTTGACGTCTCTGCCGAATGGTATGCGTTATCTGACGTCTTTGCGACAGCTGCGAATAACTCGATGTCCCCAGCTTGAAGAAAGATGCGAGAGGGCAAAGGGCGAGGATTGGCCTAAGATTTCTCATGTCCCCAACTTTCAGACAACTACAAGACAACTTCGACTGGAAGCGAGGTAAGATCTGATTTATTTACTTCATCATCAACTTTTTTATGTTCTTTCATCTACAAATCTAATTAAATTGTTATCATTTTTATCCATACTTTTGTACAGTAGCGTAAATTATTGTAGCTAGTTTTGTGCCAATTCTTTCTATTGTTGCCAAAGTTTGACCTTGACCTATGTCTTAAATTTGTCTACAAGTCTTTTATTTTTTCAGGTAACTCGAGTAGATAAGACATGGAAAGAGCAATTATTGTTGGAGATTTCTAAGTGCTTTTGCCATGGTAAGTTTATCGTTCACCTGACATATCTTAAACTATATCTTTAGAAAGTTTTTATTGATTCATGGTAAATTTATAAAGCTAACATTTGCAGATACTAAATGTTAAAGGAGTAGTGCTATTGCCAACTAGAATTTAAGAGCTAAAGAGGGAAGTAGGATTTTATTGAAGTATCACAGGTAATAATTTCATACTACTGTATAGATGATCCAACATGATCTGATACAATTATATCATCTCGTGTACTATTTTTTCAAAATGAGGTTTATATGTTACCTCTCGTACTCTATTCACTGTTATATTCTGCATTGAGATTCGTTCAACTATCATATAACAATTATTGTTACTGCCAAATAGCAGAGCTACCACAACAAAAGATGTACCACCGAATAGCAGTATATGTTCAAAAGTTAATTTTTGTTCTTTCGCACAAGTTATTACCATACATAAAAAATTACATGTATATTCATAGGTTCTTCCTCCTCTAAAATTATATGTGCAATTTTGTATGAACCATTAACTAAATTAAAGTGAGCAACATCCGATGCTCAATAATATTACTCTAAAATTTTACTACCATATCAAGTCTCAAAATTGTTTTTGATCTGTGCAGGTAACTGATTTTAGTTTAGATTATTCAACTTTCATACTATTTGCTTATTCTATTTTGTATAGGCGTGTTTGTGACGCCCTCCATACAGCTTAGATATCCCTTCTTGGTTGCTTATATGATTGCTAATTAAACAGATCAAAATTGGCCTTTACCAGTATGTGTAATTGGACCGAAGTCATAGTGAGTGGACAACCAAGACCTAACAGCTAGTCCAATATATTTTTCTAATGCTGATATGCTGTAGGTCCTCCCTTTAAAAAAAAGAAAGAGAGAAGAAGAAATACTACAAAATTATTAGATTTTTTGTTATATTTGCTTTATAATAATTAGACGATAGTATCTCACATTCCAACTATCATAGCACCTCTACCCTGCTTGTCTAGAATTAAGCATCATTTCTAGGTATTGTAGTATATTATACACTTTTGTTACCATTTGACAGTTTGAGGACAAAAAGCAATGTTTTGAATCATGAATTGAATTGGCTCCTCTTCTCAAACTCGAGTAAGCATAACTATCTATCAAATGTGTCTGATTTAGTTTTGCTCCATTATGCAAGGATTGTCCTTGAAAAGTCCTTTTATATTGTCTTAACAGGCTTCAGCACAAAACCGTATGTTTCTCACAATTGTCAGTATCTGGGGGCTGCGACAGGTTTCAGATTTTTGTAGACTTAGTCTGTGCAAATGGTCATTTGTAAAATTTCTTTATCATTGTCTTTAATAATGCAAATTTTGAAGAGTAGTGGTGAAAGTTGTGGTGATAAACTCGTATCAAGTGCAAAATCACTGAAGCAAAAACATCCACCAATTGTAAAGCATACAGAAGTTTTAGTATTGATGTTTCATGTGTAAGTGTCAGCAAAAGCTAGTCAAAATTATGTTGGTCTGTTTTTCTCTATGTTGATGTTTTTCTTTGACTTGTATTGATGTATTTTTACCTCTCCCACTTCTCTTGCTTACCAATCCCATTTCTAGGATTGTATAAAAAACAATAACTCCTATTAATGATGCAAATAAAGAGAATGGATGCAATGGAAAAATCAATGTGTAGGGAAAAAAAGACCACTGGAAGTACAAGTTACTGGCTTTTAGAAGCCTCTATTTTAAGAATACCCCGTAAAGACATTGCAAATACTATACTAAACAAGTAAAAGTTAATAGGTAGTATTGAACATTGTATTGATAAACTCATCTACAGAAGCAAGAGCATCCTCCAATCCTGAAGCATGCAAATGTTTCTCCATATGTAAATGCTAGCAGATGCTAGTGACAATTGCATTGGTATGTTTTTCGCCTCTCCTGCTTGCCTTTTTTCTTCCCAGCTTACTCTTGAATATAAAGGGAAAGAATGATTGTTGAAAAATCAATGTAGAGGAGACAAAATGACTTGGCTTAATGTATTAGAGAAAAATGTATTAATGGAAGTACAATTTACTTTTAAGAATTCCCCAAAGAAGAAACTTGGCAGAAGTTAATTCTACGAAGTCATATCTATGAAGTGCCAATATTGAATATAACTACATAGAAAATGGAGATGATCTTGTAGCCATAGAATGAGGTTGGGATCAATACGAAATCAATATGCCCTTCCTAGTACAAATACAGTAGTGAGAAGAGTTTCAGGCACACTGCCCCAACTTATTTCAAAGTAGGAATAGGTAGTGAGATGGCTGGTGGAATTTCAAATATAACAATTGAAGGTTTGCATGTTTGGGATTCTGCAGCTGGTGTGCGTGTAAAATCTCAAATATAGCAAACTTTAGCATTTCTGAGTAATGTGATTATTTGAAGGCTTATGCTTTTAAAATATTACCCTTCTTTAGGAATAGAAACGATGTTTCCTGTGCCATGTCCCTTGATGCAAAACAATGTAACCTCATACCTTCCTCATTTCCTGTGGATGGATCAAGGATGTGGAAAAATCAAGGCTTTGCTCAAGTCATATATGGATGGCACATACATATAGCTAATGAGGTTTTAACTTTTTATGATTGGAACATGCAGGCCGTAAGGTGCCAGTAGACTAATTTACAAGGGCAGTGTATAGTTATGCATGTCTAAAGCTAAATATCAAAATGAGATATTTTTATATTAAAATTTATGAAAATATTTTATTAGAATTTTATTCTTCTTGCTTTTTGTGATGTAAAATTTTTAATTCCAATATTTCTTTTTAAATTGATAATATAGTCAATTCATTTAATCTCTTTTGACACATTGTTGATCTTACATAAAATTTTATTAATTTAAAATTTGAAAAACTTCTTTATATTGTAGCAACACTTATTGGATCTGTTAACATTATTCTAAAACAAAATACGCATTTATAAAAAATATATGATACGTATTTATAAAATATATAATACACATTTATAACAAAATCTAAGTCTTATTATATGATTGGGTATGTTGATTGGACTGCTATCTACAATTTGTGTAATTTCATTTAACACTACAAATAAATCCAAACCATCAATATTAAAGTTGTTATTATATTTTAAGGAACCTTTAAGATTAAGGCAATATATTCTTTCAAATTGTTATTGTCTATTGATTTCAAATTTGTATCCCTAAATAAAATTAATAGGGATTGTATTCGTGAAAAGTGAAAAAATAGAAATTTACTAAACACTTACTTAGGAAAGTGAGATGATAGGTAAGCATTTTATGAATTCTCTTAATTTTTTGCATATTTTTTTTTTAAATCATGGAAATGGGAGAAATAGTTGAGCATTAATAAGGACATGATACTAAATTAAGAAAATGAGAAAATATGTAGATATTTTATTAATTATCTAACATTTGGTATGTTTTAATATAAATTATAATTAATATATTATTATAAAATTGTGAAACTTATGAAATAATAGAGCCTAAAGTAACGACTTTGGTGAACTTACCCTATATCCGCCCCAATAATTTATTGTCCCTTGATTTGCTATGGCGGCAATAGATACGTGCAGTATCTCCTTATTTTGCCGAGAAATCTATACTTCATTGGAGAATTTTTAAGTTTTAGTGCGTGTTTAGATTAACTGTGAAAAACAGATTATATTAAAAATTGATTAAGTGTATAATTAATTTTTAAGAAAATTAATTATGAGAAAATTAATTTATGTTTGGATATGTTAATTCATAATCGATTTTATGATAAAGAGTTTATTTGGATTGTATAAAAAAAATCACTTTAATGTATTAAATTATCAAAAGATATATGAAATAATTGAAAAAATTATTTGATTGAGGGCAAATAGATATTTCTTTCTCAAAGCTTTTGAAATAATCTGAGATCAAATAATTAAAAGTTTAAAATAACAGTTTTTTAAAAAAGTTATTTTTAGTTATGAAAAAATAATCTTAACTTATAATCAATTTTATACTCTTTAAACAAACAAGATAAAGTTTAAATAAAACAACTTTTAATTGGAAAAAAATGATTATTCTAAAAATTTATGCAAATCCAAACATGCTTTTAATGCGTGTTTGGATTAGCTGTGAAAAAAAAATTATGTTAAAAATCGATTACGTGTATAATTGATTTTCAAGAAAATCAATTATGAGAAAATTAAATTATGTTTGGATATATTAATTCATAATCGATTTTATGATAAAGAGTTTTGTTTGGATTGTATAAAAAAATCGATTTTATGTATTAAATTACCAAAAGATATATAAAATGATTGAAAATGTTATTTGATTGAAGGCAAATAAATATTTCTCTCTGAAAGCTTTTAAAATAATCTAAAATCAAATAATTAAAAGTTTAAAATAATAGCTTTTTAAAAAAAGCTGTTTTTAGTTATAAAAAAATAATCTTAACTTGTAATTAAACAAACAAGATTGATTTTAGATAAAATAACTTTTAATTAAAAAAATGATTATTCTAAAAATTTAAGAAAATTCAAACATGCTCTAATTAAAAACTTAAAATAATAGCTTTTTTTTTAAAAAACTGTTTTTAGTTACGAAAAAATAATCATAACTTATAATCAATTTTATACACTTTAAATAAACTAGATAGATTTTAGATAAAACAAATTTTAATTGAAAAAAATTATTATTCTAAAAATTTAAGCAAATCTAAAGATGCTCTTAGATGGTTTTGTTTTAAAATTATTTATTTCTCGTACATCATCTTATTATTTACTATTGCAAGACTTGAACCAGAAAAAAAATTATAGTTGTATAGACATTTTAATATGTTGGAGAGAGCACAAAGCTGAATAAAGTAAAAACTTTTAAAAAAGCATATGGTCCAAAAAAATCATTTGCACAAATTAAGAAAAAATATGTTTAACTTAATTATTATACTATGTTATGGTGGCTATATGTGTGTGTGTCTATATATACATATATATATAAGTTTTGGTGCTCACTATAGCAATTTTTACATAATTATTTTAAAAGGTAAATTAAGAAAAACTATGATGATTTTCTATATATTGGGTGTTTGAATTTGATTAATTATTTAAAATAATCACTTTTTATATCTATAAAGTTATTTACAGGAGAGAAAAACACGTTTGTATATTGTATAGATTTTATATTCTTGTGTTTTTCCTTCTTTCATCTCTTTAATCCACATCATTACTTGATAGTTTGCTATTATTTATGGAGAAATTTGGTTAGGTTTTTGACAAGGTCACGACTTGGGTCTCAAGGTCATTAGAAAACAATTTTGTAGAATTACCTCAAACCCTAGGGTTGACTGTACCAATTTTTTTACCCCTAAAAATTATCAAAGAAAAGTCTTAATGATATTTTGGCTTAGGCCAATGCATTTAGGTAGAAGACTTTGACAATACCTTGATTCCAGTTCTAATTCTAGGAATGGAATCTCCTCCTTTGTGGACTCTTAAGATTTTGGTAATTTACAAGATTCTAACGTCAAGAATGCTTAGTTAAACAAAGAGTTAAATGCAGTGGTAAAATTGACAGAATGTAAATTGACATAATGATAAATATGCATGAAAGTGAAAGTGCATGAAAGTTGATTGACAAAAAGTAAAGCGCATCAAAGTAAAGACGCACTATGAAGGACAAGAAATGTAAATATGCAAGAAAGTAAATGTGTAAAAAGATTAGATTGACAATAAAGAAAAAGGTGCTTAAATGTAAAGTGCAAAAGGTAAATTGCACAAAAGTAAATTGATAAGAAATTAAACTTACAAAAACGTAAAGGTGCAGAAAGTAACGTGCATGAAATGTAAAGTGCTGAACACGAAAGTTAATTGACAAAAACGTAAATCTGCAGAAAGACTGCAGGAAGTAAAGGTGGAATGAAATTAAATTGCAGTGAATGTAAATAGATGAAACATTAAAGTGCTGGGAATTAAACTTACAGAATGTAAATTTTAAAGGATTGATAACGAAAAGGCAAGAAACGTAAATGGGAAAGCAGGTAAATCATACTTGAATTGAAAGAAGTTGAAATACAAAGTACTTGAATTGAAATGACTAGAATTGAAGTGGGATGGAAGTAGACTTAGATCCATCCGCTATCCTGTGGGCATCACGGAGAATTAAGGATGTGTGGGATGTAGTTTTCAAGTGTGAACCAACCAACTACTACATCTTCTGCAGAACTAGTATTTATATATAAAATCCTAACTGCCTAAGTGCTAAGAGGCTGACACCTATCAGACAGGTGTCATACGTGCAAATTATGCACATGATTTTAATTTAAATCCAAGTAACTACCCATGAAATGGCTTCAACACCACTTCCCCCATGTTCAAGCTTGAACGTGCTTATAGCCACGTCTTTAGAAACTTCCATAACTTCCATCAACCTTCATCCATGAACTTAAATAATTGCTACCTCAACTGCCACCTTGTCAATGAGTTTTCAGCTTGTACCTTCCAACTTGTTAAGTTTCTGTTACCGATGATTGAGATTGACTGGTTCAATATTAGTTGTCGAAGAGAACCTTGACATATGCACGCGTTTGTCAAAACATAGTCTTGCCGCGTGTTGGGTTGTTGAAAAACTACTTTGTTATATTATAGTTGCCTTTCTAGGGATTTGCTAAGTATCTTTTGTCGAAGCATTGCCTTGACATGCACTTGCATCTTATCGAACCTATTATTTTGACAACCTTCCAGCTTTAAGATTTGTATTTTGTGCATGTTTCATTTGCTTGACCTCTTTGTTGAAATATTTATTTTTTACTCCCAATAGTTGTGATGCTTAATCCATTGTGTGTTTGTTAATTGTGTTTGATCTCTTGCTTTGATACCTACATGACACTAGTTTCTGTCCTTGATTAATTACAATATCATGATTTGTTATATCAATTACCATTGTGGTTTTGTAATTTGCTGGCTCACGTAGTCTTTTAGTTCGTTTCTGAGATAGCTCTAGAAAGTAAATAAATATCAAATAATAAATGAAAACATTTGGTCTTAATTTGTAAATTTGAATCATTTCAACCGTTCTTATGATATATCAGTTTGTGTAATCATTTTAATTTTACCCTATCATTTTTTAATTAGTACTTAATAAAACAAGGATTTTGATAATTCAAAGTGAGGGTGTACTTTAGAAAGTAAAGTACAAAATTGTAACCACTGAGGAAAATATTAAAAGAATGGATTATCACATATCTATGATCTATTATGCAGGTGTTTGTATTTTGTAAAATCTTAAACCCTTTATTTTTTCCATCAACAATTATAATTATGCATTTTATTTTCTTAAGTGAACCCTTCACTTTAGAGAATCCAAATTCAAAAATAATATAAAGATTGATTTAAAGGCCTATACTCCATTTGGTAGGCCATGTGGAGTTACGTATTCCCTTGGTTATTTGGAGTCGCGTCTATAGCCTTGTTCCATGCCTGCAGTGAATAGACAAGGATGGCTGTGATGATAGTTCATCAACATTCTTTCCATCCCTCGATGAACTCTCTCTTAGTATTTTACCTGCTTTTCGAGGATGGTGGTGATGTAGTGAAGAACGAATGTGAGGAGGTCGTTTCTATCAACAACCACTTCTATTAAAGAGTCTTCATAACTTAAATATTTTCATTTGCATGTTCTAATATAATTTCAATACCAATGCATTCCTATGTCGATTATTTATTCCTTACTAAGGTGAGTGAGAAGATGTTACCGCAAGCAGTCAAGTTGTCCACTACACCTCCGCTTTTTGACCCCCTCTTTCAACACTACGAGAACTTAATATACAATTGATAAATGATTAAAATCCCTGTCCAGGAGTCCTTAAACATCTCACCGCACTGCATTAATTGTGGATTAGGAACTGGAAGGAACTAGATCCATGCAATGATGAGAATGATGTTTATGGTATGCAATGAAATGGACTTAAGAACCTGAGGGACTTCAAATATGTTACCACTTTAGAAAGGATTATAATTGGTGATTATGCCAATTGCAATATTTTTCGGAATGAATAACCAACCATGGATCATTGTTGCAGCAGTTTGAAATCGTTTAATGCCTCAAGTTGACTTTGAAGGTAGAAAAAGTGACATGAGAAGGGGGGTTGAATTGTGTTTCAAGTCTTTAAAAATTTTCTACATTAGATACAAATTTTCTCAAGTATATGAACTTGGATAAGAGAAGAGTTACAAAAAGAACACTTGAAATATAGAGTAGTATGTAAGAGAAAAATTTTCAAAGTAAGAAAAGTATTTGAACTTATTAAGGAATAGTTAAAATAAGAATGACAAAGAAGGTTCTCTTTTCAATAGTTATGGTTTAGAAAATAACTACTAAATAACAACTTTTAAGTTTAAGTAAAAACTTATGTTGAAAGCATAAGTATCAGTTGTTTAATATTCTTAAACTTAAAAACTCATTTTAGAGAAGAAAGATCAGCATCAGTAGCTAATACTATCAACAGCACAGAAGAGTTAAGAAAGAGAAACTTGAACATAGAGTTTATATTGGTTCGGTCAAACCACATGCCTACGTCCAATCCTCAGCTTAACTGTGATTTTTTTACCTTTTCCAAGTAGTCTTTCTTCCAATCTATTCTCTTAAAGCTAGTTTACAAGTATTTTTTTCTTCAACATTAGCCTCTTCAGGCAAGAAACATTAGTTCAGTTGGCACACTGGCTAACTAACTTCTTTAAACGATCACTACCGGATCAATTTACAAGAAATAAGATTAAATAGTGTTTAATACAATATGAATGACACGCAATGAGTGGATATCACAATGTCATACACTAAAATCTCTTTCTCAGATTATAACTAAGTAAATCTTAGCTTCTGCTAAAAGAAAAATATATGAGAAGAAGAGTTAGAAGCACTATTATATTAAAAGCTTGTTTAAAATACCATCCTTTTGCTTCATTTTAAGTTGTAATCCTTTTATAGGCAATGGATATAGTCGCTGACATGTGAAAAAGCAACTTTGTAGTGCCAAGTACATGTATCTGTTGAGGTACAATGCCTTATGAGAGGGTCAACGCATTTACAGGCTTCACTTTTAACGCTAATGAGAAGAGTGGTTCTGAGGGACTCTTCTTGTCATCAAGATGAATCTTCTTTTCAACACTTATTAACTTTCATGTTTCTTCTCATTCTTCTCGATAGTTATGAGAAAGTGAGTCTTCAAGCTTCATAAGAAGGTTGTCTCTTTTTATCTCTTTCTGACTTCTAATCTTATTTAAGCTTGGACTGTAAAGTTCTTCAAGATGAGATTTCAGGAGTGACTTTTCTTAGCAGCAGAAAGTATCCAGACCTTCTTAACTAAGTTTCATTTCAAGAAAAAATTTGAGAGACAAGCTACTTGAGCTTGATTAATAAATTAAGAGCTTTCAGGATAGTTTGTTAAACATTAAAACTTGAAGCATTTAGACTTTGGATCTTACACACGTCTCTGCCTGAAGAGATCAAACAAATATATATATATATATATATATCTATATATATCTATACAATATATTAATGTTAGCTCTTGCGATGATGGCCTTTCAAAAGGTCATTTTGAGCAATTTTTCTACTTGTGGTAGACTAACTCTTTGAATTTTCACGCATTAATTGGATACATACATTTATAAAAAAAAAAATCCAATGCATAAATGATCAATCAATTTGAGACACTTATGTTAACTTTATACTAGGCTTTATTAGATGTTTATTGTGCCCAATATTTGCATTTTAGCTGAGTTTAATATTGTTAGGCCTCATTGGGCTTTAATGCAAATTGTGAATAATTCTTGGATTTTGATGCATTTTGACATTTCTTCATTGATTAGGCCATAACTTCAGCTTCAGTGATCCATTTGAGGTGATCTTGGATTTTGTGGAAAGCTAAAACAAATATTTACAACTTTCATGAAGAACACAAGAGCTGGATCGGACTTCTCATGGTCCAAAAATAGGTTTGAAAGTCAGAGTGGACTTGTTGTTGCTGGAATTTGGGCAGTGTGCACATATTGGACCATATCTCGGGTTATAGACCTCTTTTTGAGCTGAAACGGGTGCCATTGGAAAGATAACACACAAAGCTCCAACTTTGCTTAAGACCATTTAGTCAATAGATGTCGTTTCCAGCATGATTATGAAGCGTTGAATTTGGAAACACGTTTTACCAATGTGACTTGAGGTAGGTACAGTATTATTTGAATATCTGGAGTTGTAAAAGTCCTTTTGAGCTGAAATCAGTGCCATTGGAAAGCTAAGGCAATTATCTACAACTGTCATGAAGACCTACAAGCCAAAATACATTGTTTTGGGCATGAAAGTCAAGTTGGAAGTCGGAGAAGAGTTGCTGACTAGAAAACACCAACCATGCACCAACTCACCAACCATGCACCAACCCACCAACCATGCACCAACCTAAAAATTCCATGTTTTTACAGCTTGCATTCATATTATTTTCAATTACAAATTGGCTTCTATGATTAGTATAAATAGAGTCAATATCTTTGTATTATGATAATTCAATATGTAGTAAGTTTGAGTATTTGTGATAGTTTTCTTTCTCTTCTTCTCCTTTCTCTTTAGAATTTCGTTTTTGTTCTTTATTTTATGAGTTCTTCCTTCCCATCAATGGAAGGCTAGGCTCTTATAATCAATCCAAGGGATTAACCATCTTGATGTTTAATTTGGAGATCTTGTTTTGCTTGTTCATATTGCTTAATTGTTATTTAAGTTTCTCTTCTTCCTTTTTTGATTTTTATCTAGATTGAATTGCTTAATTTGATTTAGATGTTAATGTGATAATAGCTTTATTATCATGTATTCAAAGAGGATCACAAATAATAAACAATTTATTAAAGCTTTTTGATGGATTGTTTAGCTTGGTTAAATTCTGGATCTTAAGTTAATATATGTTTGGATGATGCTTACTTTATCTAACCTTGATTAATTAAATCCTAGATGCTTATCTAGTAGAGGATTCTTGGATCATGTTGAGGCTTCTTGATGTGATTTAAGGCCAAGAACATTGTTAGCAATTAAGTGAATTCCTTATGATCAATGATGGAGTAAACTCAAGATCGGTAAATTTCCTTGGATTGGTTAATTTGTTAATTGCATTTCTTTAATTCAACCGGTGTATTTTCTTTTCAAATCATCAAAACCCCCCTTTTAATTATCTTGATTTAATTGAATCTTTGTTTTTGGATCCTTGAGAGACGATTCGGTTCATCCATTATACTGCAAATTAGTTTGTGAACTGGTAATTTTTATTATTTGACGGGTCTCGACAACCTCTTATCAAATTTGGCGCCATTGCCGGGGATCTAAGACAACTATTTAATTATTTCAAGACCCCATCTAACTCTAACAATTGTGTTTGTTTTGTTTTTTAAGCTTTTTCAAGTGGAATTCGGTTGAAATTAGGTAAAAGACATCCTATCAAGATTTTGGTTCGGTAAAGTATCTCTAATCGAGCTGAATTTTGGTAGATTAATGGAAAATGTTATTTTGAGAAAGGCTCACTATATATTATATATAGTGAGTTAACCCTTATTTTAGCCAAATTTCATCGTTTATACCACTTTTTCAATTTTTTAAGATTTTTTATTACTCTGTTAGATAGTATTTTTAAGTATCTTTCACCTTGTGATGATCCCATAATTTTTAAAAAATCTTTAGATATGTTTTCAACAATTTTTGTCTATTTTTTATATTTGTTTGTGTTTTTGTGTTTGGTCACTAATATGATGGAGTATAGACTTGATGAATTGGCTTATCTTATGAGGCAGTTGGCAGTGAGACAACATCAGTTACATGTGCAAGAACCTACAAGCTTTTGTAGTATATGTTGTAGCTCTTTTCATGCCACATATGTGTGCCCCACATTGCAAGATGATGGTTCTATATTTCATGATTATTCTGTCGATGCAACACATGTGTTTCTTGGTGAACCACAATACCAACAGTCTAGATATGATCCTTATTCTCCTACCTATAACCTTGGCTGGGGAGATTATCCCGACTTGGGATATGAAAATACAGCACAACAACAATCAAACCATTATATACAGTTATTCCAGCAACCAATGAGTTCACAACAGTTCCAACTTTATGTTGGACCAAGCAGTCTAGACCAACAGCCTATGCCCCAACAAGCTCTAGTAGGTACGGAATTTGAGCCTACATTGGAGGACTTAGTGAAGCAATTGGAAACTAATAATCTGCAGTTTCAATAGAGAACTAAGACCACCATTCAGAATTTGAATACTCAAATTGGTCAGCTAACATCTTCCTTGAGTCAGTTGAGCAAACAACATATGCAGATATCTGATTCTGTAGAACATGAGATCATTGATGTGAAAAAACCAATTGATGATTTGTGTGCTGAATTTGCTAGTTTTACTGATTTTGATGATTATGTTTGTTGTATTGGTTGTGTTAGTGATATGTTGTTTAATGCATGTGCTGAGATTGTTGCCTTTTTGAGACATGATGAATCTTTTTTAGCAGATTATGTACCAATTCAATCTGCAGAAGTAGTGAAGCCACCAAAATTGGAGTTCATTGTGGCCAAGAACCTCCTTACTGATGAGGAGGAGAGGTTGCTGCAAATTTTAAAGGAGAATCAAAGAGTCATCATACTTGCAGACATTCCTAGTATTAACCCTTCCATATGTATGCGCAAGATTTTACTTGAGAATGGAGCTAACCCAGTAAAGCAACCCCAGAGGAGACTGAACCCTCTGATTCTGGATGTGGTGATCCATTACACTGGCTATGGTGTGGCTGCCGGGACTTTAATTCTTCTGCTATCCATAGGGAGTTTTCTTTCCACACTTTTATTTCATTTTTCTGGTTGTTGTTTTCTTTTTGTTTTTACTGTTTGCAATTGTTTTCAATATTGTTTCTGTTTTTATTTGACTGTTACAGTTTACTCTTTTATGTTGTTGTTTCTGCTGTTTGTGTTGTCACATTTACTGTTTCTACTTACATTTTTCTTTGTCTTCTTGATATTTGTCTTTTATTATTTTTCTTCTGTTTTTATTTTCTGTTTTGTTTACTGTTTTTATTTTCTGTTTTCTATATAAATTTTTGTTTTGAAAAAAAAATTAATTTCAAACCACGTTTAAGGTCAGTGGTCAAAGACTGAATCATTATTGGGGAGGACCCATCGATCGTGAAAAATCTTCAATCACGTTGGCTGAAGACGTTAAAAGTAGCGCTTCTTAGGAGGCAACCCAAGTTTTCTAACTCTGTCATCTTTTCAACTTTAACTTATTTGAATTGACAAGAATCGAGACAGAAAATTGGTTCCAAGCAATAAAATCTATCAGAGTTTATTTTTCTGTCTCAATTTTGTTTGTTTCTCTTTGACAGATGATTTTTCACTGGTTAAATGGCAGATAACGGTACTCTGTGAAATTTTTTTCAATCCTTTCAGTTACCCACAAACATTGAAATCTGTATAAAATTTTACTAATTTTTTTCCCTTCTTCTTTCTTTATTTCAAAATGGATAATCACCTTTTTCACCTTTGCAAGCGATTCCATTCTCTCCCTCAAAATGCTTTAACTAACATTTATTGTGGAAGGATTGAGAGATTAAGGATGCTTATGCACAAAGGCATCCCTATGGATATCCGCTGGTTAATCGAAGCAAAGGTTCGAATAACAGGTGAATTTTTTGGTGCTCTTGTTCATATATGCCAAGGCTAGGTAAAAGTTTATATGCCAAGCAAAGAAGAGCAAAAAGGTTACGAGTCTGTGATCAATCAATTTGAGACACTTATATTAGCTTTGTATTAGGCATTATTAGATGTTTATTGTGCCCAATATTAGTACTTTAGATGAGTTTAATGTTGTTGGGCTTCATTGGGCTTTAATGCAAATATTGAATAATTTTCGGATTTTGATGCATTTTGACCTTTCTTCCTTGGTTAGGTCATAACTTGGGACTCGGTGATCCAATTGAGGTGATCTTGGTGTCTTTGGAAAACTAAGACAATGCTCTACAAGTTTCATGAAGAACTCAAGAGTTGGATCGGAATGCTAAGGGTCCAAAATATCCCTGCAATGCAGAGTGGGTTTGCTGTCACGGAACCATCTGGGCAGTATGCACATATTGGACTATATAGTGGGTTATAGGCCTCCTCTTGGGTTGAAACTTGGTCACTTGAAAGATAAGACCCATATCTCCAACTTCAATGAAGACCATTTTGTCAATAAATGTCGTTTTAGGCATGCTTCTGAAGCTACAAGTTGGTCTGAATTTGGAAACACGTTCTTCCAACCTAACTTGAGGTAGGTGAAGTGTTTTTGGCATTTTTGGAGTTCTAAAAGTCCAAATGACATGATTCAAATTGGAGATTTTCAAGGAGACAACTGGCTACAACTTTTATGAAGACATCCAAGCCAAAATGCACCGTATAGGTGATGAATTTAAAGCCAGAAGTCGGATAAGAGTTGTTGACTAAAAGCCACCAACCATACACCAACCCACCTACCATGCACCAACCCACCTACCATGCATCAAGTTTCCATTTTTGACAATTTTCATATTCTTATAGCTTGTATTCAGATTATGTACATGTACAAATTGGCTTCTAGGATTAGTATAAATAGAGCCAATCTCTTTGTATTATCATAGATTCAATTTTAAGTAAGTTTTAAGAAAGTTTGAGTATTTGTTAGAGTTTTCTTTCTCTTCTTCTTTATTTTCTTTAGAATTTCATTTTTGTTCTTTATTTTCTGAGTTCTTCCTTCCCATCCATGGAAGGCTAGGCTCTTATAATCAATCCAAGGGATTAACCGTCTTGATGTTTAATTTGGAGATCTTGTTTTGCTTGTTCATATTGCTTAATTGTTATTCAAGTTTCTATTCTTCCTCTTTTGATTTCTATCTAGATTGAATTGTTTAATTTGATTTAGATGTTGATGTGATAATAGCTTTATTGTCATGTATTCAAAGAGGATCACAAAGAATAAACAATTTATTAAAGCTTTTTGATGGATTGTTTAGCTTGGTTAAATTCTGGATCTTAAATTAATCTATGTATGGATGGTGCTTACTTTATCTAACCTTGGTTAATTAAATTCTAGATGCTTATCTAGTAGAGGATTCTTGGATTATGTTGAGGCTTCTTGATGTGATCTAAGGCCAAGAACATGGTTAGCGATTAAGTGAATTCCTTGTGATCAATTATGGATTAAACTTAAGATCGGTAAATTTTCTTGGATTGGTTGTTTCTTTATATTTGTTTACAACATTAAGTCTTGTTCTTCTTTTCAATCTTATTACTCAACAACAAAACCCCCTTTTCTAATTATCTTGATCTGATTAAATATTTGTTCTTTTTGGATCCTTGAGAGACGATTCGGTTCATGCTCTATACTACAAATTAGTTTGCGAACCGGTAATTTTTATTATTTGACGGGGTCTTGACAACCTCTTGTCAAATTTGGCGCCGTTGCCGGGGATCCAAAGGCAACTATTTGATCATTTCATCTAACTCTAACAATTATCTTTGTTTTGTTTTTGAAGCATTTTCAAGTGGAATTCGGCTGAAATTGGGTAAAGGGCATTCTGTTAAGATTTTTATTCGGTAACGTATCTCTGATTAATTTGAATTTTGGTAGACAAATGAAAATCGTGATTTTGAGAAAGGCTCACTACATGTAGTGAGGTCACCCTTATATTTGCGAAATTCCATCGTTTTGACCACTTTTTCAATTTTTTAAGATTTTTTATTATTCTGTTAGATAGAATTTTTGTGTAGATTTCACTCTGTGGTAGTCCCATAATTTTTAAAAATCTGTAGATATGTTTTCTGTAATTATTTTGTGTGTATATTTAGACTTGTTTTTGTGATTTTGTGTTTGATCACTAATCTGATGGAGCATAAACTTGATGAGCTGGCTTATCTGGTGGAGCAATTGGCAGTGGAACAACATCAGTTACATGTGCAAGAACTGCGAGGATTTTGTAGTATATCTTTGTAGTTCTTATCATCACACATATGCATGCACCACATTACAATATGATGGTTCTGTATTTCATGATCATTCTGTTGATGCAACAGGTGTATTTCTTGGTGAACCACAATACCAACAGCTTGGATATGATCCTTATTCTACCACATATAACCATGACTGGGGAGAACATCCCTGGTTCGGACCTTATGTTGAACCAAGCAGTCTATACCAGCAACCTATGCCCCAGCAAGCCCCAATAAGCATGGAATCTGAGCCTACACTAGAGGATTTGGTGAAACAATTTGCTCAGTACAACATCCAATTCCAGCAGAGAACAGAAGCTATAGTACAAAACGTGAAGACCCAAGTTGGTCAACTTACATCTTCATTGAGTCAGTTGAGCAAGCAACAGATGCAGAAATCAGTTTCTGCAAAACATGAGATCATTGATGAGAAAAAACCAATTGATGATTTGTGTGCTGAATTTGCTAGTTTTACTGATTTTGATGATTCTGTTTGTTGTGATTGTGATATGTTGTGTAATGCATGTGCTGAGATTGCTGCCTTTTGGAGTTCATTGTGGCTAAAAACTTCCTTACTGATGAGGAGGAGAGGTTGCTGCAGATTTTTAAGGAGAATCAAAGAGGCATCATACTTGCAGACATTCCTAGCGTTAGCCCTTCCATATGCATGCGTAGGATTTTACTTAAAGATGAAGTTAAGCCAATAAAGCAGCCCCCGAGGAGACTGAACCCTCTGATTCTGGATGTGGTGATCCATTACACTGGCTATGGTGTGGCCGCCGGGATTTTGTTGCTTCTACTATCCATAGGGAGTTTTCTTTCCACACTTTTATTTCATTTTTCTAGTTGTTTTCTTTTTGTTTTTACTGTTTTGATATTGTTTTTAATTTTGTTTCTGTTTTTATTTGACTGTTACAATTTATTCTTTTCTGTTGTTGTTGTTTTTGCTGTACTGTTGATATTTGTCTTTTATTACTTTTTTTTGTTTCTGTTTTTATTTTTTGTTTTGTTTGCTTTTTTTTTATTTTCTGTTTTCTATATAAATCTTTGTTGAAAAAAAAAAAAGCCACGTTTAAGGTCAATGGCCAGAAATTGAATCATTATTGGGGAGGACCCATGGATCGTGCAAAATCTTCAATCACGCTGGCTAAAGACATTAAAAGTAGCGCTTCTTGGGAGGCAACCCAAGTTTTCTAACTTTTTCATTTTTTTCAAACTTTGACTTATTTGCATTCACAGGAATCAAGACAGAAAATCGGTGCCGAGTAAGAAAATCTATCAGAGTTTGATTTTTCTGTCTTAATTTTGTTTGTTTTTCATTGACAGATGATTTTTCACCGGTTAAATGGCGGATAACGGTACTCCGTGAAAAAAAAATTTCGGTCCTTTCAGTTACCCACAAACACTGAAATCTGTATAAAATTTTACTAATTTTTTTCCCTTCTTCTTTCTTTATTTCGAAATGGATAATCAGCTTGTTAACCTCCGCAAGCAATTCCCCTCTCTCCCTCAAAATGCTTTAACTAACATTTATTGTGCAAGGTTTGAGAGATTAAGGATGCTTATGCACAAAGGCATCCCTGCGGATATACGCTGGTTAATCGAAGCAAAGGTCCGACTCAGAGGTGAATTTTCTGACGCTCTTGTTTCATATATGCCAGGGCTAGGCAAAAGTTCATATGCAAAGAAGAGAAGAGCAAAAAGGTTACGGGTCTGCTATAAATGTGCAAGATGGACCTGTAACACAAAATGCAAATCAATTGGAATGACGTCTATAAACCGAGATGATAAAATTAACTTCATAAAGGATGGCATGAGTAAGGAGTCTTTAGATAACATTCTATTGACTCTTGAGACGCATCCTAGTGGAGATGTGCAGAGAGTACTTCTCGATTTATGGCCAATATTCCAAGATGAACATGAGCGTTATAGTCTCGGGAATCTGACTCAAAAAGACCCTGTTTGCCAATTTTTAAGAAAATTGGATGGGAAGCCGACCATCGGCCCATAGAGAGCTTCAAGACATTACTGGACATAAAACCAGAGGAAAATGTGAGCCACAATCACACCTCCTGTAAGTATTTTTTTATTTTTTATTTTTCCTTTTTTTCTTCTTGTTTATTAAAAAAAATTCAAAAATAAATAAATAAAAAATTCAAAAAAAAAATAGCCGTATTTTTTGAAATATGTGTTGCATATTTTCAAACTTCTTCTGACACATATAGATTAGCCTTTTATCTTTGTCATATAGCTATTATCATTTCTGTGTTTATTTTTCAAACTTATCTGACACGCAGATCTATCCCCTCCTTTATAGGTGTAATTATTACCTTTGAGTTTTGATGCCTTTAAATATTGCACTTTGCTCTCTTCAGATCATTGATAAGGTGAGAGTAAAAAAAAATGCAAAAGAGAAAAAAAAAAAGAAAATGGAAGTCACTTCAGTTCGTCGGATCAAGAGTGTTTGTGTCTTTTGTGGATCTAATCCTGGTAAAGATAAAGAGTTTGTAAATATTGCACACCATCTTGGTCGAGTGCTAGCTGAGAGAAAAATCCATTTAGTTTACGGAGGAGGTAGTCTTGGGTTAATGGGTTGTGTAGCAACTGCTGCACATTTAGGAGGTGGCAAAGTCCTTGGTGTCATTCCCAGTCCTTTATCTACCAGCAAGCCCATTGGAAAAACATTAGGGGATGAAGTAATGGTATTTTGCATGCACCAACGCGTGAACTTTATGATAGCAAATGCTGATGCCTTTATTGCCCTACCTGGTGGTTTTGGAACTTTGGAAGAGCTCTTCCAAATTACATCCTGGTCACAGCAGAACTTTCACCAAAAACCCATAGGTATATTAAATGTTAATAGTTTTTATGACAGTTTGTTTTGTTTTCTTGATCATGCTGTAGAAAAAGGGTTCATCTCACAAGCGACACGTCAAAGTCTTGTAAGCTAGCGCAACTCTGAACAATTGCTCGATCAACTAAATGAATTTGTACCACAATGTGATCGAATGGCTCCACGGAATTGGGAACAAGGCAGCAGCAGCAAAAAGCCAAAACTTGATTTGAATTTGTCTTTGTGAATTTTTGTTTTCTGTTCTGGTTTTTGTTGTTTTTTTTGTAATTTTTCTTATTTCAGGCCCGATTTGCAGTTTTTCTGGTAAGACCTTCTACACTCTACCTATCTTTATTTTGACATTGGGGACAATGTCTTTAATTAGTTGGGGGGAGGGATAGTTGACATTACCATGTACATAGTTTAGTTAAAAAAAAAAAACTAACCAGCTAATCTTTATTGTTACTAGCTTATTAGATGTATGATGGCAGAGTAAGGAGTAGTTTTGCTCTTGAGACGCATCTTAACTTGCATTTCATAGTATGTCTTAAATTATTTTGTTCTTGCATATAAAAAAAAAAAGAAAAAAAAAGACAAACAAAAACAAAATTTGATCTTTTCAATTAATTTTGATGCAAGCATGTGCTGAATCTGAGCTTAATTGATAATAAAAGTATGCAAAACAATTTATAGTTGAATCATTTTCATGATATACATGTGTATATGATTGTGGATATTAGGAAGAAGGCATGGTTGAATTGAGTGAATGTTTCATACCTTTGTGAGTTTTGGGCTTTTCCAAGTTTGATACTTACACTTGGTTATTTTCTTTCATGAGTGATGTCAATTATGAATTTATTTTCTAGAACTTGCATTGAATCGATTTGAGATTACATTGTTCTGTATGTTGCATGAAAATGACAGAGGCATTTTTTCTTGACTTAGCTGCTTTGGCCAAATAAACCTACCTTGCATTTATCCCATTGTTAACCCCCTCTGAGCCTACTTGCCTATTCTTTGTTTTTAGCTCATTACAAGCCTTGAGTGAAAAACCATGTTTTACCTTACCTTTGGGAATGGGAGAGCATTGATTTTCTTATTGGAGGAGTTCTTTTGCTTGCAATGATTTAAGTGTGGGGGAATTGGTGTGCTGATACGAAATGCTTGGTACAAAAAAAAACAAAAAAAAACAAAAAAAAACAAAAAAAAAAACAAAAAAAAAGAGAAAAAAGAAAGAAAAATAAAAGAATAGAAAAAGGAAGGAATGTGTGAAGAGAATGAGCATTTTATGGTTTTGGGTAAAAATTTTATTCTTTCTACTTGAGTTACTCCTCAATGCTCTTTTATTCTCTTTGGTTTTAACCTGCTATTATCCATATTGTTCCCTTCCTTCATCTTATAAGTTCCATTACAACTTTTTTGAAAGACCTCTTGATTTTTGTAATTTATTTGATCTAAGTAGTGGAGAATTGATGTATATGCAAGCCTATGGTAAAATACTTTCATAATTTGACTGAGTTGAGCGTAAACAGTTAACCTAAACACCTTGTGTGATTTGAGTGTCACTTGTGAAGAATTTTACTCAATCTGAACATGCCTATTTCTGATTAAAGCATGATTATGCTATATTTTATTCTCAATTGGTTTGATTCAACTATTCTTTGTTAAGCATACTTGACTTATTAATTATGGTTTATAATTAATACAATGCTTGTATTTAAAAATTAGTTGAATTGATTAAATAAAATATAACATGTTTGTGGGTATCATCCTGGTAAACCCTCACGAGACTATAACTCGTCCACTAGGGACACCTAGGGGTTTAAAGGCTTGTGGCACATGCTAAGTGCCATCGTGTTTTCCTACGGAAGTGGATTAGATTAGGTACAATCAGTTTTTATGTTTTTAGTTTAATAATATTATGTTTCTTGTTTTTCTTTAGTTTCGTTGTTATGTGTTTTGCCCAGGAGTGCAAAAGCTTAAGTGTGGGGGAATTTGATCAATCAATTTGAGACACTTATGTTAGCTTTGTATTAGGCATTTTTAGATGTTTATTGTGCCCAATATTAGTACTTTAGATGAGTTTAATGTTGTTGGGCTTCATTGGGCTTTAATGCAAATATTGAATAATTTTCGGATTTTGATGCATTTTGACCTTTCTTCCTTGGTTAGGTCATAACTTGGGACTCGGTGATCCAATTGAGGTGATCTTGGTGTCTTTGGAAAGCTAAGACAATGCTCTACAAGTTTCATGAAGAGCTCAAGAGCTGGATCGGAATGCTAAGGGTCCAAAATATCCCTGCAATGCAGAGTGGGTTTGCTGTCACGGAACCATCTGGGCAGTATGCACATATTGGACTATATAGTGGGTTATAGGCCTCCTCTTGGGCTGAAACTTGGTCACTTGAAAGATAAGACCCATATCTCCAACTTCAATGAAGACCATTTTGTCAATAGATGTCGTTTTAGGCATGCTTCTGAAGCTACAAGTTGGTCTGAATTTGGAAACACGTTCTTCCAACCTAACTTGAGGTAGGTGAAGTGTTTTTGGCATTTCTGGAGTTCTGAAAGTCCAAATGACATGATTCAAATTGGCGATTTTCAAGGAGACAACTGGCTACAACTTTTATGAAGACATCCAAGCCAAAATGCACCGTATAGGTGATAAATTTAAAGCCAGAAGTCGGATAAGAATTGTTGACTAAAAGCCACCAACCATACACCAACCCACCTACCATGCACCAACCCACCTACCATGCATCAAGTTTCCATTTTTGACAATTTTCATATTCTTATAGCTTGTATTCAGATTATGTACATGTACAAATTGGCTTCTAGGATTAGTATAAATAGAGCCAATCTCTTTGTATTATCATATATTCAATTTTAAGTAAGTTTCAAGAAAGTTTGAGTATTTGTTAGAGTTTTCTTTCTCTTCTTCTTTATTTTCTTTAGAATTTCATTTTTGTTCTTTATTTTCTGAGTTCTTCCATCCCATCCATGAAAGGCTAGGCTCTTATAATCAATCCAAGGGATTAACCGTCTTGATGTTTAATTTGGAGATCTTGTTTTGCTTGTTCATATTGCTTAATTGTTATTCAAGTTTCTATTCTTCCTCTTTTGATTTCTATCTAGATTGAATTGCTTAATTTGATTTAGATGTTGATGTGATAATAGCTTTATTGTCATGTATTCAAAGAGGATCACAAAGAATAAACAATTTATTAAAGCTTTTTGATGGATTGTTTAGCTTGGTTAAATTCTGGATCTTAAATTAATCTATGTATGGATGGTGCTTACTTTATCTAACCTTGGTTAATTAAATTCTAGATGCTTATCTAGTAGAGGATTCTTGGATTATGTTGAGGCTTCTTGATGTGATCTAAGGCCAAGAACATGGTTAGCGATTAAGTGAATTCCTTGTGATCAATGATGGATTAAACTTAAGATCGGTAAATTTTCTTGGATTGGTTGTTTCTTTATATTTGTTTACAACATTAAGTCTTGTTCTTCTTTTCAATCTTATTACTCAACAACAAAACCCCCCTTTCTAATTATCTTGATCTGATTAAATATTTGTTCTTTTTGGATCCTTGAGAGACGATTCGGTTCATGCTCTATACTACAAATTAGTTTGCGAACTGGTAATTTTTATTATTTGACGGGGTCTCGACAACCTCTTGTCAGTCTGCTATAAATGTGTAAGATGGACGTGTAACACAAAATGCAGATCAATTGGAATGTCGTCTATAAACTGAGATGATAAAATTAACTTCATTAAGGATGACATGAGTAAGGACACTTTAGATAACATTTTATTGACTCTTGAGACGCATCCTAGTGGAGATGTGTAAAGGGCACTTCTCGATTTATGGCCAATATTCCAAGATGAACATGAGCGTTATAGTCTCGGGAATCTGACTCAAAAAGACCTTGTTTGCCAATTTTTATGAAAATTGGATAGGAAGCTGACCATCGGCCCATAGAGAGCTTCAAGTCGTTACTGGACGTAAAACCAGAGGAAAATGTGAGCCACAATCACATATACTGTAAGTATTATTAATTTTTTTCTTCTTTTTCTTCTTGTTCATTTACAAAAATAAAAATAAAAAAAATTAGCTGTATTTTTTGAAATATGTGGTGCATATTTTCAAACTTCTTCTGACACATATAGATTAGCCTCTTATCCTTGTCATGTAGCTATTATTATTTCTGTGCTTATTTTTTAAACTTATCTGATACGCAGATCTACCCCTCATTTATAGGTGTAATTATTACTTTTGAGTTTTGATGCCTTTAAATATTGCACTTTGCTTTCTTCAGATCATTGATAAGGTGAGAGTACAAAAAAAAAAAAAAGATGGAAGTAACTTCAGTTCGTCGGATCAAAAGTGTTTGCGTTTTTTGTTGATCTAATCCTGGAAAGGATAAAGAGTTTGTAAATATTGCAAACCATCTTGGTCGAGTGCTAGCTGAGAGAGAAATCCATTTAGTTTACGGAGGAGGTAGTCTTGGGTTAATGGGTTGTGTAGCAACTGCTGCACATTTAGGAGGTGGCAAAGTCCTTGGTGTCATTCCCAGTCCTTTATCTATTAGCAAGCCCATTGCCCTACCTGGTGGTTTTGGAACTTTGGAAGAGCTCTTCCAAATTACATCCTATTCACAGCAGAACTTTCACCAAAAACCCATAGGTATATTGAATGTTAATGGTTTTTATGACATTTTGTTTTGTTTTCTTGATCATGTTGTAGAAAAAAGGTTCATCTCACAAGCGACACGTCAAAGTCTTGTAACTGCTGCAACTCCTGAACAATTGCTCAATCAACTAAACGAATTTGTACCACAACGTGATCCAGCAATGGCTCTACTGAACTGGGAACAAGGCAGCAGTAGCAAAAAGCAAAAGCTTAATTTGACTTTGTCCTTGTGAATTTTTGTTTTCTCTTATGGTTTTAGTTTTTTTGTAATTTTCTTATTTCAGGCTCGATTTGCAGTATCTGGTAAGATCTTCTACACTCTACCTATCTTTATTTTGACATTGGGGACAATGTCTTAAAATAGTTGGGGGGAGGAATAGTTGACATTGTCATGTACATAGTTTAAAAACAAAAACAAAAACAAAAAAACTAACCAGCTAATCTTTATTGTTACTAACTTATTAGATGTATGATGGCAGTGTAAGGAGTAATTTTGCTCTTGAGACGCATCTTAACTTGCATTTCATAGTAGGTCTTAAATCATTTTTGTTCTTGCATATTTAAAAAATATATAAAAAAAATTGATCTTTTCAATTGATTTTGATACAAGCATGTGCTGAATCTGAGCTTAATTGATGATAAAAGTATGCAAAACAGTTTATAGTTGAATTATTTTCATGATATACATGTATATAACTGTGGATATTAGGAAGAAAGCATGGTTGAATTGAGTGAATGTTCTATACCTTTGTGAGTTTTGGGCTTTTCCAAGTTTGATACTTACACTTGGTTTATTTTCTTTCATGAGTGATGTCGATTATGAATTTATTTTCTAGAACTTGCATTGAATCTATTTGAGATTACATTGGTCTGTATGTTGCATGAAAATGACAGAGGCATTTTTCTTGACTTTAGCTGCTTTGGTTAAATAAACCTACCTTGCATTTATCCCATTGTTGAACCCCTCTGAGCCTACTTACCTATTCTTTGTTCTTAGCTCATTACAAGCCTTGAGTGAAAAATCATGTTTTACCTCACCTTAGGAAATAGGAGAGCATTGTTTTTCCTATTAGAGGAGCTCTTTTGCTTGCAATGATTTAAGTGTGGGGGAATTGGTGTGCTGATGCGAAATGTATGGTAAAAAGAAAAAAAGAGAAAAAAAATAAAGCCAAAAGATTGAAAAAAAGAAAAAGAATAGAAAAAAGAAGGAATGTGTGAAGAGAATGTGCATTTTATGGTTTTTGGTAAATTTTTATGCTTTCTACTTGAGTTGCTCCCCAATACTATTTTATTCTCTTTGGTTTTAACTGGCTATTATCCATATTGTTCCCTTCCTTCACCTTATAGCCCCATTACAACCTTTTTGAAAGACCTCTTGATTTTTGCAATTTATTTTATCTAAGTAGTGGAGAATTGATATATATGCAAGCCTATGGTAAAATACTTTCATAATTTGATTGAGTTGAGCGCAAACAGTTAACCTAAACACATTGTGTGATTTGAGTGTCACTTGTGAGAAATTTTACTCAATTTGAACATGCATTTTTCTGATTAAAGCATGATTATGCTATACTTTATTCTCAATTGGTTTGATTCATCTATTCTTTGTTAAGCATACTTGACTTATTAATTATGGTTTATATTTGATACAATGCTTGTATTTAAGGCTTGTGGTACATGCTAAGTGCCATCGTGTTTTCCTACGAAAGTGGATTAGATTAGGTATAATCAGTTTTTCTGCTTTTAGTTAATATTATGATGTTTTTTATTTTTCCTCAGTTTTGTTCTTATGTGTTTTTCCCAGGAATGCAAAAGCTTAAGTGTGGGGGAATTTGATCAATCAATTTGAGACACTTATGTTAACTTTGCACTAGGCTTTATTAGATGTTTATTGTGCCTAATATTTGCATTTTAGATGAGTTTAATGTTGTTGGGCCTCATTGGGCTTTAATGCATATTGTGAATAATTCTTGGATTTTGATGCATTTTGACCTTTTTTCATTGATTAGGCCATAACTTGAGCTTCAGTGATCCATTTGAGGTGATCTTGGTTTCTGTGGAAAGCTAAGACAAATATTTACAACTTTCATGAAAAACACAAGAGCTGGATCGGACTTCTCATAATCCAAAAATAGGTCTGAAAGTCAGAGTGGGCTTGCTATTGCTGGAATCTGAGTAGTGTGCACATATTGGACCATATTTCGGGTTATAGGCCTCCTTTTGAGCTGAAACTAGTGCCATTGCAAAGATAACACACAAAGCTCCAACTTTACTGAAAACCATTTAGTCAATAGATGTTGATTTCAGCATGATTATGAAGCTACAATTTGGTTGAATTTGGAAACACGTTTTGTCAATGTGACTTGAGGTAGGTTCAGTATTATTTGAATATCTGGAGTTGTAAAAGTCCTTTTGAGCTGAAATCGGTGCCATTGGAAAGCTAAGACAATTGTCTACAACTGTTATGAAGACCTTCAAGCCAAAATACATCGTTTAGGGCATAAAGGTCAAGCTGGAAGTCGGAGAAGAGTTGCTGACTAGAAGCCACCAACCATGCACCAACTCACCAACCACGCACCAACCCACCAACCATGCATCAAGCTACCATATTTGACAAATTCCATGTTTTTACAGCTTGCATTCATATTATTTTCAATTATAAATTGGCTCCTATGATTAGTATAAATAAAGCCAATCTCTTTGTATTATGATAATTCAATTTGTAGTAAGTTTGAGTATTTGTGATAGTTTTCTTTCTCTTCTTCTCCTTTCTGTTTAGAATTTTGTTTTTGTTCTTTATTTTATGAGTTCTTCCTTCCCATCCATGGAAGGCTAGGCTCTTATAATCAATCCAAGGGATTAACCGTCTTGATGTTTAATTTAGAGATCTTGTTTTGCTTGTTCATATTGCTTAATTGTTATTCAAGTTTCTCTTCTTCCTCTTTTGATTTTTATCTAGATTGAATTGCACAATTTGATTTAGATGTTAATGTGATAATAGCTTTATTATCATGTATTCAAAGAGGATCACAAATAATAAACAATTTATTAAAGCTTTTTGATGGATTGTTTAGCTTGGTTAAATTCTAGATCTTAAGTTAATCTATGTTTGGATGGTGCTTACTTTATCTAACCTTGATTAATTAAATCCTAGATGCTTATCTAGTAGAGGATTCTTAGATCATGTTGAGGCTTCTTGATGTGATCTAAGGCCAAGAACATTGTTAACAATTAAGTGAAATCCCTGTGATTAATGATGGATTAAACTCAAGATCGGTAAATTTCCTTGGATTGGTTAATTTGTTAATTGCATTTCTTAATTCAACCGGTGTATTTTCTTTTCAAAACATCAAAGCCCCCTTTTAATTATCTTGATTTAATTGAATATTTGTTTTTGGATCCTTGAGAGACGATTCGGTTCATCCATTATACTGCAAATTAGTTTGTGAACCGGTAATTTTTATTATTTGACGGGTCTCGACAACCTCTTGTCAATAAACTTAAATATAATACCTTAAGTCTCCACCTATTAATAGATATATGTATTTACACAATTTCTATACATGAACTTGGACATGACTTCTTATACTTCGCAATTATAATAAAATAGTTCATACTTCCAATTTAAGCTACACAATCATAACAAAAAGTAATATATAAAAAATTTGAAAAATATTTCCTTCAAAATTAAATGCTCTAACATATTATTATCATACTGTTTCACTTTATTACTTAAGCTTACTACACTAAAATTTATTAATTCAATTTACAAAAATACTAATTAAAAGTATTAAAATACAATTATATGTGTAATGCACAGGTTAAATTATTAGTGTTCTCGAATTTATGACATAGGAGGAAGCATACACAACTATCCTTAATTTGTTGGTGGCATTAATTATTGGTAAATGAAATTTAAAAAATGCATTACTAATTTCTTGTCCAGCCCTCTTGCCACAAACAAATTTGCTCACACAAACAAATTGAAAGGGTAGATAATTCAAAGAGTACATCTGAGAGCTGCAAAGTACATAATTGCAAAGACAATGACGCTAAACTTCGTTGAACACATAGAGCACTATCTCTCTTGAGAGCTTTGCTACAGTAAGGAACTTTTCTGGAGAATGGTCTACAGGCTTGTTTCATGTGATTTTTAGGGAGGAAGAAGACGAGAATGAAAAGGCATTGAAGCCCTAATTTTACCTAACTGATGGAAAATGTTTATTTCCCTTTCCTTGGAGGGACCACGCCACAAGCTTATGAGAAACCTCCGGATGTTGGCCAAGGTCTACATGACACAAAAAATGACGTCTCCTTCCATGATAAGGTAGTGGGTAATAACGTGTGCCTCCCCATTTTCCAAAAGTGGATCTTCTTGCTCAAAATCATGTTCGAATAGAACATGCTAGGGGTAACCCACTCAAACCCATGGTCATTGTTGACGAAAATGTGATAGAGGAACTCAATGCCCCTTGGATCGATGTGTTGGTGGTTAAACTTATGGGGAAGAGCATTAGCTATGTTGCTATGAAAAACTGGCTAACTGTTTTGTGGAAACTTCAAGGTACCTATGACACAATGGATCTTGTCCATGGCTATTTCATGGTCAAGTTTGATAATGATACTGATCATTTGAAGGGCACAAATTAATGAAGGACCCTGGACGATTTATGATCACTATTTATCAATAAAGACGCGGGATGCTGATTTAATCCCAACTCGGGTAAGATTGATAAAGCTCTTATGTGGAATCAACTCCCAGGCCTAAACCTTGTCTATTATGATGAGAGTTTCCTCTTGGCCATGGTTGCTGATGTAGGGACTCCAATCAAGGTAGACATCAATACACTCAAAGTCTCCAGGGGTAGGTTCGCCAGAGTTCGAGTTGAAATTGACCTTAACAAGCCTGTGATAGATAAGGTCTATGTTAGATGTAACATCCTACTAATTATTACTTTATTTTAGTAAAGTGTCTCATATTCTTGACTTATTTTCTTTAATTATTTCTTTTAGTAATCAAGTAGTTACGTTAAATTGATTAAGTTTAAATATAACGTAATTACTTTTATTGTAATATTTTTATTTATTCTATTTAAGTGGGTTCTAGTTTATTGGTCATGTGATAGCATAGTTGAGTCACAAAACATAACAGGTCATTCATTCATTTTTATTCATACAGACGTCGTTATGTACAATATAATACATCTTAAAATAAAAAGGTTCTAAAGCCCTTGACGCCTATATCAAAAGTAGAGTTACTTATATACTATTGCATTATACTATAGTAGTCCACATCACACTACTCTATATCAGGATGATGAAACATCAAGCATAAAAACCATGACAACTCAAGGCTTTACGATTCTCTGCCGGATCGTACTCACAAGATGTTTTGGATCAGGTTAAAGACATTCAATCTGACTATTCGAGTAATACAATTAACAGTGATATAGGTGACAATGATTATGAACTTGGAGCACGACCACGGCAGAGATTTCATCAATTCAACCTTGGTGAGATGTGTGCAATTCAACCCTACATGGGCTGGAGGCCTAAAATATGAGGTTCAAAATTATCTAGAGCAATATCAATTAGACTTAGAGGCCAAGAGTTGTGTATGCAAGTTTTTGGGGATTAATTGGACTACCTTGCAGGCATATTGTGGCTGCTATATTTGCAAATAATGAAGGCCCACAAGACTTTGTACATGAATGCTATCACATTGATAGTTACATGGCTTGTTATGCTCTTGTCCTAAATCCCATCAATGGAGAAAACCTTTGGCCTACAATTGGGCTTCCATCTGTTATGTCTCCAACATATAGGACACCTGTTGGAAGACCTAAAAAGGTTCGAAGAAGAGAGAAGGATGAGCAACTGAAGCCGTACAAATTGAAGAGGTCTGAAACGTCATTGAGGTGTTCCAAGTGCAATAGTTATGGCCATAATAGAAGGAACTGCCAAAACATATGTGCACCACCACCATTAACATCAGCTGCAATTGCACCATCTATATCTGCTACTGCACCATCAAGATCTACTACTGCAGTGAGAGGCAGAGGAGTACCACATAGGGGGAGAGGTAGATGGAGTCCAGGGAGAGGTATAGGAGCGCTATCTGGATTTACATCAGGTAGAGGAGCTCCATTTGAACAAGCACCATCTGGATCTACAAGACAAGCACCATCAGCATCACAAGGACTAGAACCTGCATCAGCAGCACCAATACTTATAGCAACCACGTTAACCAGAATAGGTTCTAGCACTTTAAGAGCTGGAAGGCCAAAACTGGGAATTAAAAGAAGAGCTTCGCATGGAGGGGAAAGCAGTGCGTAACAAGAGCACAACTGAGAATAGCTATGCAAGAAAGTCAGGAATCTGGAAATGCAAGGAAGAATAAAAGCCTCCTATAATGATTTTAAGTATAAATGCACCAGATGTGTTATGTTATACCATCTTTTTTGTGATGTATAATGATCAATCAATTTGAGACACTCATGTTAGCTTTGTATTAGGCTTTATTAGATGTTTATTGTGCCCAATATTAGTATTTTAGATGAGTTTAATGTTGTTGGGCTTCATTGGACTTTAATGCAAATATTGAATAATTTTCGGATTTTGATGCATTTTGACCTTTCTTCTTTGGTTAGGCCATAACTTGGGACTCGGTGATCCAATTGAGGTGATCTTGGTGTCTTTGGAAAGCTAAGACAATGCTCTACAAGTTTCATGAAGAACTCAAGAGCTGGATCGAACTTCTAAGGGTCCAAAACATCCCTGCAATGCAGAGTGGGTTTGCTGTCAGGAAAATCTGGGCAGTGTGCACATATTGGACTACATAGTGAGTTATAAGCTTCCTCTTGGGCTGAAACTTGGTAATTTGAAAGATAAGACCCATATCTCCAACTTCACTGAAGACCATTTTGTCAATAGATGTCGTTTTAGGCATGCTTCTGAAGCTACAAGTTGGTCTGAATTTGGAAACATGTTCTTCCAACCTAACTTGAGGTAGGTGCAGTGTTTTTGGTATTTCTGGAGTTCTAAAAGTCCAAATGACATGATTCAAATTGGAGATTTTCAAGGAGACAACTGGCTACAACTTTCATGAAGACATTCAAACCAAAATGCACCGTCTAGGTGATGAATTTGAAGCCAGAAGTCGGATAAGAGTTGTTGACTAAAAGCCACCAACCATACACCAACCCACCTACCATGCACCAACCCACCTACCATGCATCAAGCTTCCATTTTTGACAATTTTCATATTCTTATAGCTTGTATTCAGATTATGTACATGTACAATTTGGCTTCTAGGATTAGTATAAATAGACCCAACCTCTTTGTATTAGAAGCATTCAATTTTAAGTAAGTTTCAAGAAAGTTTGAGTATTTGTTAGAGTTTTCTTTCTCTTCTTCTCCATTCTCTTTAGAATTTCGTTTTTGTTCTTTTATTTATGAGTTCTTCCTTCCCATCCATGGAAGGCTAGGCTCTCATAATCAATCCAAGGGATTAGCCATCTTGATGTTTAATTTGGAGATCTTGTTTTACTTGTTCGTATTGCTTAATTGTTATTCAAGTTTCTCTTCTTCCTCTTTTAATTTTGATTTAGATTGAATTGCTTAATTTGATTTGGATGTTTATGTGATAATAGCTTTATTATCATGTATTCAAGAGGATCACATAGAATAAACAATTTATTAAAGCTTTTTGATGGATTGTTTAGCTTGGTTAAATTCTTGATCTTAAGTTAATCTATGTTTGGATGGTGCTTACTTTATCTAACCTTGGTTAATTAAATCCTAGATGCTTATCTAGTAGAGGATTCTTGGATCATGTTGAGGCATCTTGATATGATCTAAGGCCAAGAACATGGTTAGCAATTAAGTGAATTCCTTGTGATCAATGATGGATTAAACTTAAGATCGGTAAATTTCCTTGGATTGGTTGTTTCTTTAGATTTGTTTTCAACTTTAAGTCTTGTATTTTTATCAATATTGTTAATCAACAACAAAACCCCCCATTTCAATTATCTTGATATGATTAAATCTTTGTTCTTTTTGGATCCTTGAGAGACGATTCGGTTCATGCTCTATACTACAAATTATTTTGTGAACTGGTAAATTTTATTATTTGACGGGGTCTCGACAACCTCTTGTCATATAACAATGTAACCTCATTCCCTTGTTGCAAAACAATGTAACCTCATACCTTCCTCATTTCCTGTGGATGGATTAAGGATGCTTCCAACATATATGGAAAAATCAAGGCTTTGCTCACAGTCATATATGGGTGGCACATGCATATAGCTAATGAGTTTTTAACTTTTTACGATTGGAACTTGCAGACCGTAAGGTGCCATTAGAATAATTTACAAGGACAGTGTATGTTATACACGTCTAAAGTTAAATATGAAAATGAGATCTTTTTATATTAAAATTTATGAAAATATTTTATTATAATTTTATTCTTCTTGCTTTTTGAGATGTAAAATTTTTAATTAAACTTTTAAAATCAAGTTTTTCCAATATTTATTTTTTAATTGATAATATAGTCATTTCATTTAATCTTTTTTTACATATTGTTGATCTTAAGTAAAGTTTTATTAATTTTAATTTGGAAAAACTTCTCTATATTATAGCAACACTTATTGGAGTTGTTAACATTATTCTAAAACAAAATACACGTTTACAAAAAAAATATGATACACATTTATAAAATATATAATGCACATTTATAACAAAATCTAAGTCTTATTATATGATTGAATATGTTGATTGGAATGCTATCTTCAATTTGTGTAATTTCATTTAACACTAAAAATAAATCCAAGCCATCAATATTAAAGTAGTTATTATATTTTAAGGAACATTTAAGATTAAGACAATATATTCTTTCAAACTATTATTGTCTAGTAATTTCAAATTTTTATCCCTTAATAAAATTAATAGGGATTGTATTTGTGGAAAGTGAGAAAAATAGAAATTTACTAGACACTTAATTAGGAAAATAAGATGATAGGTAAGCATTTTATTAATTATCTTAATTTTTTGCATATTTTAAAAATAAATTGTGGAAATGAGAGAAATAATTGAGAATTAATAAGGATGTGATACTAAATTAAGAAACTGAGAGAATATGTAGACATTTTATTAATTATCTAACATTTTTTATGTCTTAATATAAATTATAATTAATATATTATTATAAAATTGTGAAACTTAAGAAATAATATTGCTTAGAGTAAGGACTTTGCTGATCTTACCCTATATCTGCCCCAATAATTTATTGTCCCTTGATTTGTTATGGTGGCTATAGATACGTGCAGTATCTCCTTATTTTGCCGATAAATCAATACTTCATAGGAGAATTCTTAAGTTTTAGATGGTTTTGTTTTAAAATTATTTATTTCTTGCACTATTGCACAGACTTGAACCGGGGGGGGGGGGGGGATTACAGTTGTATAGACATTTTAATATGCTGGAGAGAACACAAAGCTGAATAAAGTCAAAACATTTTAAAAAGTATATGGTCCAAAAAAATCATTTGCACAAATTAAGAAAAAATATGTTTAACTTAATTATTATACTTACTTTGATATGTTGGTTATGACAATATATATATATATATATATATTCAGAAGCTTTGGTGCTCACTATAGCAATTTTTATATAATTATTTAAAAAAGTAAATTGAAAAAAACTACAATGACTTTCTAAATAATTCGGTGCTGTAGACGTAATAGTTAGAGGAAAGTTCTTGAACACATGTGTTGCAAGTAATTTGTGCACTATATACCAATTCTAAGTAACAATTGGTTTGACATTTTCAGATTTGAATCTCACTAATCAGAGTTTATCAAATTAACATCATATTCTTATTGGACTAGTGTACTAACTTAATATACACCATATCTACCCAAAAATTTCTCATAATTAAAAAGACTCGAAGGTAAGAAAATATTCCACTAAATACTCTGTCTACTAAATTTTTCAATACTGTTAATTGCACTTTCTTACTTTTGCCTTAATGAATATAATACAAGAGAAGTGAATACTAAGGGTTTGCTCTGCTTTAAACATTAACACACCTTGTACTTCAGTCTTCAGTAGACATAGCTTTCATCCAAAATAGAAACATGGCCTAAAAATTGACAGTATATCTTATTTGAGTTTGACCATTTAAAACCGGACACCTATCTTCAATAATTACTCAAACCCCAGGCCATTTCTCAAATAGCTTCTGCTGCTTTTTAGTGAACGGTATTGGTGGTCCACACATGGAATTTCATATAACAGAACCTTCAATGTTTCAAAAATAACGGAGGAATTTCGGCATAGGACATAGATCCAACTCACTCAATTGGATAGTGTTTCTTTCAGTTTCAAGCAAAGCACTTCTTACATTTCACTTTATTGCACAGCCAGCAGTGAACTCCAAGACTGTCCTTACTAGCATTTCTTGCAACCCCAAGACTCATATTAGCAAAGACTCGATAACATCAAGTATAAATATATTGAAGAAGATAATTTATCCAGAACAAAAAGAGCAAGAAAAAGTAACTAAGTGAAGAGTCAAGATGAAATCATTTGCTTACCTTTACCTTATCTTTTTCTTTATTGCCTTTACCAGCATCCAAGTTTGCTTGGCAGACTGTGATAGTCTACAAGAACTTAATATAAAGAGCGCTTAAAAAAAATCTCTCTGTCAAACTCTCACCTCACCAAGTCACTTTCTCAATTCACCTAGTTATCATTTTCTCTCTCACTCTCAACCCAAGCCAGCAAATTGAGCAGCCACCGTAACAAGAATGCTACGTCCATAGGAGCTAATTTGTTATAATCTATTTTTTGTAAATTAATGTGTCTCAATTAATGCTAGATCTTTTTGTTGTATATCTCTTTTTTTTATGTTAATTAATGTGCAGATTCATGAATGTAGATTAATGTCTCAATGTTAATGCTAGTCTTGATATTGATGTTCATGTACTTAGAGGAGTGTATCTAGAGAAGTGTGTTCATGTACCTAGATCATTCTGGGTTCATACACTAGTGAGTAAATGCTTTCTAGGATGTTCCATTGCTCCCTATAAATATGTGGGCTATGACTAGTTGCTGTATTAAGCAAGAAAACAAATTCAAAACAAAGAATTATTCAGTCCAACCTCTCTTCCTCTTGCTCTAATTTTTCTGCATAATTTTGCAGCACTTATAATTTAGTTTCTTGAGTGTTTTAGGCACCACAACCACCTCTAGAATACCACCAACAGAGTGGTATCAGAGCTGCAGATCCTTGCAGCAAAGAAGTGTGAAAAAGAAGAGTAGGAGGAGATTGAAGGTGAAGAGTCATGGCTTCCTCAAGCAACCTTTCAACAACCAGCAGCACAATCTATAGCAATGTCCAAATTCCTTTATTTGAAGGAGAAAATTATGATTTTTGGGTAATAAAAATGGAGACTTTGTTCACCTCTTTGGACGTCTTGGAGCTAGTCAAAACTAGCTATGAAGAACCAGTCGCTACAGCAGCAGTTACAACTGCTCAATGTGAAGAATTGAAGAAGAAGAAAATCACAGATGCTGGAGTTCTTGGAATGATTCAAAGAGGAGTCTCACTAGCCATATTTCCAAAGATTATGAGAGCAAAAGCAGCTAAGGAAGCATAGGAAACTCTTCAACAAGAGTTTGAAGGAGATTCAAAGGTAAGAACAGTCAAACTTCAATATCTCAAGAAAGACTTTGAGAATGAAAGAATGAAAGAAAAGGAAAGCTTGAACGGGTATTTCAATAGATTGTCTGGATTGGTGAATCAAATGAAGTCTCATGGAGATACAATTGATGATCGAAGAATTGTTGATAAAATTCTGATTAGGCATTTTGAAAAATTTGATCCAATGGTGGTGATCAATCAATTTGAGACAATTATGTTTGCTTTGTATTAGGCATTATTAGATGTTTATTGTGCCTAATATTAGTATTTTAGATGAGTTTAATGTTGTTGGGCTTCATTGGGTTTTAATGTAAATATTGGATAATTTTCGGATTTTGATGCATTTTGACCTTTCTTCCTTGGTTAGGCCATAACTTGGGACTCGATGATCCAATTGAGGTGATCTTGGTGTATTTGGAAATTTAAGACAAGGATCTACAAGTTTCATGAAGAACTCAAGAGCTGGATCGGACTTCTAAGGGCCTAAAATAGCCTTGCAATACAGAGTGAGTTTGCTGTCACGGAACCATCTGGGCAGTATGCACATATTGGACTATATAGTGGGTTATAGGCCTCCTCTTGGGCTGAAACCTGGTCATTTGAAAGATAAGACACATATCTCCAACTTCACTGAAGACCATTTTGTCAATAGATGTCGTTTTAGGCATGCTTCTGAAGCTACAAGTTGGTCTGAATTTGGAAACACGTTCTTCCAACCTAACTTGAGGTAGGTGCAATGTTTTTGGCATTTCTGGAGTTCTAAAAGTCCAAATGACATGATTCAAATTGGGGATTTTCAAGGAGACAACTGGCTACAACTTTCATGAAGACATCCAAGCCAAAATGCACCGTCTAGGTGATGAAAATGAAGACAGAAGTCGGATAAGAGTTGTTGACTAAAAGCCACCAACCATACACCAACCCACCTACCATGCACCAACCCACCTATCATGCATCAAGCTTCCATATTTGACAATTTTCATATTTTTATAGCTTGTATTCAGATTATGTACATGTACAAATTGGCTTCTAGGATTAGTATAAATAGAGCCAACCTCTTTGTATTAGATAGATTCAATTTTGACGTAAGTTTGAAGAAAGTTTGAGTATTTGTGTGAGTTTTCTTTCTCTTCTTCTTCATTTTCTTTAGAATTTCGTTTTTGTTATTTTATTTCTGAGTTCTTCCTTCCCATCCATGGAAGGTTAGGCTCATATAATCAATCCAAGGGATTAGCCATCTTGATGTTTAATTTGGAGATCTTGTTTCGCTTGTTCATATTGCTTAATTGTTATTCAAGTTTCTCTTCTTCCTCTTTTAATTTTGATCTAGATTGAATTGCTTAATTTGATTTGGATGTTTATATGATAATAGCTTTATTATCATGTATTCAAGAGGATCACATAGAATAAACAATTTATTAAAGCTTTTTGATGGATTGTTTAGCTTGGTTAAATTCTTGATCTTAAGTTAATCTATGTTTGGATGGTGCTTACTTTATCTAACCTTGGTTAATTAAATCCTAGATGATTATCTAGTAGAGGATTCTTGGATCATGTTGAGGCGTCTTGATATGATCTAAGGCCAAGAACATGGTTAGCAATTAAGTGAATTCCTTGTGATCAATGATGGATTAAACTCAAGATCGGTAAAATTTCCTTGGATTGGTTAATTTGTTAGTTACTTTCCTTTAATTCAATTAGTGTATTATCTTTTCCAATCATTAAACCCCCCCTTTTAATTATCTTGATCTAATTAAATATTTGTTCTTTTTGGATCCTTAAGAGACGATTCGGTTCATGATATATACTACAAATTAGTTTGCGAACCAGTAATTATTATTATTTGATGGGGTCTCGACAACCTCTTGTCAGGTGGCTATCATAGAAGAAACTAAGGACTTGTCAACCATGACTGTTCGAGGGTTGATGGGGTCACTTAGATCCTATGAGCAAAGATTGTTACGGCGCATAGAAAAGTCAGTTGAAAGTGTGTTTCAATCCAAGCTCATCATTCAATCCAACAATGAGAAGTCCTCAACTCAAAATAAAGGAGAATCAACAAACAAAGGTGAGTCTTCTAGAGGTGACAGATTTGGTAGAGGAAGAGGAAGAGGCAGAAACTCACGTGGAAGAGGAAGTGATGGAGGATCAAATAAGTGGTGCGGAATTTGCAAGAAGAATAATCATGAAGAGAAGGATTGCTAGAATAAAGGCAAGCCACAATGTCACAACTGCAAGAAGTTCGAGCACATTCAAAGAGATTGTCACTTTGGCAACCAGCAATACAATTCATTTGTAGAAGCAGAAAATAATGAAGGGAACCTGTTTTTTGCTTGTCAAAAGGCGGTAAAAGAGCACAAAAATGTATGGTACTTGGACAGCGGCTGCAGCAATCACATGACGGGAGATAAAGAAGCTTTTATCAACATAGATCATTCATTTGGCTCAAAAGTTAAATTGGGCAATGGAGAATATGATGAAGTTGAAGGCAAAGGTAGCATTGGAGTTGCAACAAAACAAGGAGGTAAGGTTATTCATGATACTCTTTATGTGCCTAAATTATATGAGAATTTGTTAAGCATTGGACAACTTTTGGAGCATGGTTATTCTCTTCGATTTGAGAATTGTGAGTGCAAAATTTTTTATTAAAAAAGAAAAGTTGTTGCTGTGGTGAAAATGACCAAGACTAGAAGCTTTCCACTCTGTCTTAATTATGATAAAAATATGAGCTTGATGGCTAGAGAAGTAAAAGACTCTTGTCTATGGCACAAGCGACTTGGACACTTAAACTACAACAGTCTCAAGTTACTTTCTCAAAAGAATATGGTGTTCGGGCTGCCAACAATTGAAGAAACACAAGGAGTATGTGAAGGATGCATGCTTGGCAAACACCATCGCCAACCATTTCCAAAGGAAGGAGCAAGGCGAGCCAAAGAAGTGCTGGAGTTGATGCACACAGATGTCTGTGGTCCTATGAGTACCTTGTCTCATGCTCAAAATAGGTACTTTATTTTATTTATTGATGACTTGGGTTTATTTTATGAGACAAAAATCTGAAGTATTTGTCATATTTAAGAAGTTTAAAGCTTTTTGTTGAGAAACAAAGTTACAGGTCCATAAAAGTTTTGAGAAGTGACATGGGAAAGGAGTACACCTCCAAAGAATTTGAAAATTTTTGTGAAGATGAAGGTATGGAGAGGCAACTGACTGTTGGCTATACACCTCAACAAAATGGTGTATCCAAGAGGAAGAACCAAACCATGATAGAGATGGCCAAGTCCATGCTATTTGAGAAGGGGATGCCTAAAGAATTTTTCCCCAAGGCTGTTAATACAGCTGTGTACACGTTGAATAGATGTCCAACAAGAGTTGAATGGAATAAGACGCCATTTGAAGCATGGAGTGGAAGAAAACCTTCAGTGAACCACCTTAAAGTATTTGGGTGTGTTTGCTATGCTCAAGTTCCCAAGGAAAAGAGGACAAAGCTCGAAGAAGCAAGTCAGAGATGCATCTTTACTGGTTATAGCTCAGTGTCTAAGGGCTATAGACTTTACAACTTGAAGACCAAGAAAGTGATCATTAGCCAGGATGTTGTATTTGATGAGAAGGCTTCTTGGAATTGGCAAAAAGAGAAGATTGAGGAGAAAACAGTTCCAGCAATAATTTTGGAGCAAGGCTCAGCTGAAGGTGAAAATGAGCAGCAAGTTTTAATTCACCATCCTCATCAAGTGCATCATCTACACCAAGCTCTAGCTCATCATCTCCAAGCTCAACTCCAATAAAAATGAGGAGTTTAAATGATGTTTATACTAGGTGCAATTATTGTGTGGTAGAACCAGAAAATTTTGAAGAAGCAATCAAAGAAGAAGTTTGGAGGAAGGCAATGCAAGAAGAAATAGATGCAATTGAAAAAAACAAGACATGAGAGCTGGTTAAGAAGCCGAATGACAAAGAAGCTATTATTAGCGTGAAATGGGTATACAACGTGAAGCATAATCCAGATGGTTCAATCCAAAAGAATAAAGCAAGACTTGTTGCAAAGGGCTACACACAACAGCCTGGTGTTGATTATGAAGAGACATTTGCTCCCGTGGCACGTCTTGACACCATTAGAGCATTGATCTCCCTTGCAGCTCAAAAAGGTTGGAAGTTGTATCAACTAGATGTGAAGTCAGCATTCTTGAATGATGAATTGAAAGAAGAAGTCTATGTTGAGCAACCTCAAGGCTTTGTAATTGAAGGCCAAGAAGAAAAGGTGTATAGATTGAAGAAAGCTCTCTATGGGCTGAAACAAGCACCAAGAGCATGACACATCAACATTGATAGTTATTTCATGGAGAAAGGATTTGAGAAGAACAAGAATGAGCCTACTTTGTATGTCAAACGACAAAGTATGGCTGATATTTTGATTGTTGCACTTTATGTTGATGATTTGATCTTTACCGGAAATAATTTGAAGTTGATTGAAGAATTTAGAAAAGAAATGATGAGGAAATATGAGATGAAAGATTTGGGCTTGTTGCATCATTTTCTTGGAATAGAAATTTACTAAGAGGATGATAGAGTCTTTATTTGTCAAAAGAAATATGCTGAAAAAATATTGAAGAAGTTTGGGATGTTTGGATGCAATCCAACTGATACACTATTAGTTGTGAATGAAAAATTGAAGAAACAAGACGAAGGAAGGAAGGTTGATGCATGTAACTACAGAAGTTTAGTTGGAAATTTATTTTATCTCACTAACACAAGGTCCGATATCATGTATACATCGAGTTTACTCTCTCAATTCATGAATGATCTAAGCCACATTCATCTAGGTGCAGCAAGGAGGGTGCTAAGGTACATTCAAGGCATTTTGAACTATGGAATAAAATATGACAACAATGTTGAAGCAAAGTTAATTGGTTTTTGTGACAGTGATTGGGCAAGATGTATAGATGATTTGAAAAGCACTTCTGGGTATGTGTTTTCTCTTGGTTTAGGTGTATTTTCATGGTGCTCAAAGAAGCAACAATCTACGTCGCAATCTTATGCAAAAGCTGAATATATTTCAGTTGGCTTAGCAACTCAACACGCAATTTGGTTGAAGAAAATACTTGAAGACTTTGGTGAAAAACAAGAAGCTGTGACTATCCATTGTGATAATAAATCAGCCATTGCTATGGCCAAGAATCCAGTCTTCCATGGAAGAACAAAGCACATAGCCATTAAACATCATTTCATTCGAGAAGCAATTGAAGAAGAAGAGGTGCAATTGGAGTTTTGCAAGTCCGATGATCAAATTGCATATATTTCATAAAGGCTTTGCCTAGAGACAAGTTCCAGAAATTCAGATAAGCTCTTAGAATTCAAGAACAACACATTAAGGGGGAGAATGTTAATTAATGTGCAGATTCATGAATGTAGATTAATGTGTTAGTGTTAATGCTAGTCTTGATATTGATGTTCATGTACCTAGAGGAATGTATCTAGAGAAGTGTGTTCATGTACCTAGATCATTGTGGGTTCACGCACTAGTGAGTAAATGCTTTCTAGGATGTTCCATTGCTCCCTATAAATATGTGAGCTATGACTAGTTGTTGTATTAAGCCAGAAAACAAATTCAAAATAGAGAATTATTCAGTCCAACCTCTCTTCCTCTTGTTCTAATTTATCTGCATAATTTTGCAGCACATATAATTTAGTTTCTTGAGTGTTTTGGGCACCACAACCACCTATAGAATACCACCAACATTTTTTGTCAACCAATCTCTATGTCTAAGGTTGTACGTACAGAGAATTCTTGTGACATGATATTCCAAATGGCAATTACTATAGGCATCTTTATGGCCAATATCCTCAACTACATTTTTGCCAAAATGAAGAATGGTGAAGGCTATAGTTTGGGTTTTGCCGCAATCCCTGCAATAATGATACTTAATGCCCATCGGGTTTTCGGATCTCCATATGACTCAATTATTTCATGTTTTTGTGAAGATTCTGCGGATACCTCATTCTTGCGTGAAAGATTGAGCTGCACCAAAGGTCGATTTAGGGTACTAAAGGGAGGTTTGAGCTGCACAACTTCTATTCAAGCTATGTCCCTTGCATGAGAGGTACCCACTATGATTCATCTTTGGTTCTGAATTGTACATTTTTTTAAATGTATTTATGGTTTTGAAGTTGTAGGCTCTGAATTTTATTTTATTTTTTTGGAGTTTTTATTTGAGAAATGAAATAGGTTTCCTTCAATTTGATGAAATTTTACTTGTGACTAATTTTTTTTAAAAAAAAAATCCTTCAAAGTTGTAGGCTCATGAAAGGATATGCAATTGATTTTAACAACTTGTCCCATTTGCTTTGATTGTATTGAATTGTTTATAAATTAATTGTTAAATCTGCTTCTTGCAGAGCAGAGGTAGCATTAAGATTGGCAACTTTGAAGGCATCCGTTGGCTTACTACTGGTAAATTGTGAGTTGTGACAACAACTAATTCGTAGGTAGTATACATATATGAATCTGATGTGTGATTTGATGGGTGTGTTGATTTTTCCCAGTAGCAGCTGGTGTATGCCTTTGGTTGCTATTAATGCTAATTTTGATTTGATAAATATAGTTTGTTCTTTTATTTATAAGAATAATTCTCTAAATAGAATTTAGTGTTTGACATAATATGATTAAAGAGAATACTGCAGTTATCTGACTTTCTACTTTGCTTATAAAGCTGTGTTGTTTCAAGGACGAAGCTCTAATATGGAAATTTTATAATTTGATTTCAATTACTTGATTATGGCGCTTATTCAAAGTTGGTAGTCTAATCTCTTCTTTCTGTGTTAGTCTTGTCAAGTCTCGTGTAAATTTGACTTTTTGAACTCTAAACATTGTGTTTATGATACAAAATATTGCTCCATATTACTGCTTTCTCTTTTACCTCCAAAATCCTATAATTAAAGGCTTTGTATTCGTTGTAACTGGTGCTAGTTTGGCACAAATCATGGACTAGAATCATAGTGTTTACGTAGTCATCTACTTTCCTCTGCAACAAGAACTATAGATTGCTGATCTGTAATATGATTGCAGATTGCAGTTCTTTCTATTGCTCACTTGAATTGCTGTTCTTGTCTGCAGCTACTGCATGTCCACTGTAGTCGAGTGTTCTGTTTACTTCTGTTGCTAAAGATCTCTGTGTTCTTCTGTAATTACGTCATTAAGGGGAACAATTAGCTAAGTGCATCTTAATGGATTTCAATTCAGTGTAACATTGAGATAAGTTTTTCACGCAAATCCATTCGTGTCATCTACTTTACTTATCAATTGAAAACCTTCTCCCTGGTACTTCTATGGAAGTTCTCACTGATGGGGCTGTTTTTCATGCATTCTAGTTTGGTCTTGCCAACAACATCTTATCTTTTAGTGTTATGTTTAGATTTAGCATGTTATGTCTGGTGCTTGAAGATGCATGTTCATGTCAGGCATATATGTTCTGCTTTGCAGGAATGAAAAATGGCAGAAGAAAAATGGCAATGTATTTGGTTATAATATAAGTTTAAATACTTTGTCATTTCCCCTTCCCATTTTTCCATCCCTACTAGGCAACTCCCTTAGTGAGATAGAAAATAAGTTATCAATTTTAATTTTGTGTCTAGATATGTTGTCATTTCCCCCTTCCCATTTCAATACTATTCTAGCATGTTTGATGCAATGTGTTTTGAAACCTTTTCAATCCCATTTTGGTGGTCTGAAATATTCTGAACAAGAAATACTAAGTGAGATGTACCTAGTACGGGTACAGCAGTAAATATGCTATATCAAGTGCTTCTTAGATTGACTCTATAATGGTTTTTGAAATTTTTATGTGGCACATTTAGTTAGGCTCTAACTAAAATAAGGGACATAAAAAATATGGTTTCAAGCCTTCAAACATAGATATAGGTTTGGTTGGATAGGACTATAGAAAATGGAGATTATAGTTTATGGGTAGGTGGACCCCAGTATATCATAATGCATTTAACCATTGAAATTTGCATTTCAACATTTCTTGGAGCTAGTATAGTTGAACACCTAAAAATTGTAACACATGAATTATATATACCAGTGATCTCTTCAAGGTTAAAAATTGTTGAAGCCAATGTTCTAAATAACGTACCATCATTGAACCGGTCAAGGTTTTAAATCGCAGTTGCGGTTTGGTTGCGGTCGCAGTCGTGTTACGACTAATGCAAGCTAACATCGGCCAATGCGAACTGCAATTGCGGGGTGCCACAGTTGCAGTGTGATGCGGCCATTGATTTAAAATCTTGAACCGATGAAGGGACTAGTCCCTAGTTCAATGGACCAACTGTGGTTGAACCACGATTGAACCGGAATATAATTATATATACATATATATTAAAAGTTATCAATTTTATTAATCTTCTTCAACATAAATTGAGTATCTTTTATGTGTTAAAAATTAAACTATTATTTTATTAACATGAAAAATGTTGATAAGTATTAAATAATTTATAACACACAAAGTATTGAATTAAATAAATAAATAAAATGAAAGTGAAGAATAATTATAACTTTTTACAATATTATTAAACCCCTATGTACACAAAATCACTTTATCCTCCTGCGATTTAAAAAGTGGCATTTTGTCCCCTCTGTATTATTATGTTATCATGTAACAAACCTTGTGATTTTTTTCATCCATTTTTAATAGGAAGCATGTGTTAGAGTTGTGAAAAAAAACTACATAAATAGTTTTAAAACTTTTACATAGAACATGAAACATTCAATTACTAAAAAATAGATTAAAAGAATCAAATCCTAAATCATAAAGAAGATAAACAAATTATCAATAATTTCTTCATGTTACAAAACAACTATGCTTCAATTTTGTTGTAAAACAAATGAGTTATATGCACAATCACACTTGAGATTTTGCTAGTAATAAATTTCTAAATTCTAACACGTGTCATATGTTAAAAAATTGATGGAAAAAAAACCACAACGTGGTTAAGTGATAACATAAGCGGTAAAATATTACTTTTTAAACCACAGGGGGCAAAATGATTTTGAGTCAAACCATAAGGAGATAAACTATAATTTACCCTAAAAATTATTATAGTTACTAAAATATATTTTATAGTATATTTTCTTTTTGCAGATATTGTACACTATCTAAATGTGTTTTATACTATAGATCAAGGTAGTCAAAGGCGCTATAAGGCGCGCCTTAGGCGCTCAAGCGAGGTGAGGAAAGGGCTACTGCCTCTTGCTGGTCCAGGCGATGCTCCTTTAATGAGACGCTCACCTTTCTCACCTTTATAGCGCTTTGTCTAGGTGTAGAGGCGCATCATGCGAGCGCCTGACTGCCCTGACTGATGGGCAACAAAGCCCAGCCCATGAAAACATTAGGTTTTGATGTTTCATTAAAAAAATAGGAGAGATGGTTACGATTCAGTAGGTTTTGGAGTTCTGCAAAAAGCCAAAAACAGAGGAGACAAGCCATCGCTAAAGCCAATCCAGCCACCGCCAAGAGAAAACAGGTACCTTTTTTAATTTTTATCTATTCTTTTATTGTTCCATACATGTTTCGGTTCTGTCTGTGACAGAAACTCTTATTTATGGCACTCTTTTTTTGTTTCACTACCATCCAGCACATGCTCTGTTTTTTAACTCTTACTTTATTTTCAATCTATATTCTTCATATTTTTCATACTTTCTATCATTGAAGTATTAAACTTGTTTTTTATTACTATTTTATTGTTCACTATCAACCAAAACGTACTCTCTTTTTGTCTTTAATATATTTGTTAGATGTTTTGAGTCTCCCAAAATAGTTAACATCTTTTTATTTTTTATTCTATCTACCTTTAGAAATTCGAATTTATATTAATATAATATTTTTAACTTGTTTTTTATTACTGTTTTATGGTTCACTACTGACCAGCACGTGCTCTATTTTTCATCTGTTAATATACCTATTGGATACTCTGTTTCAATTTTCAATTACAGAGCTACGTGTGCCACCCAGAACAGTTAACATAATTTTTTTTATTTTTTATTCTATCTACTTTTAGTAATTAGAATTTATATTAATATAATTCTTTAGCAAGTGAAAATATTTACTATCTAATCAGATACTTGTAATTATTTAATTTCTATAAATAAATAGTAGCTCTTATGATATAAAATTTCACTTTTAAATTATGCATATGATAAGGAGAAAAGAGATATGGTGTGTCAATACATTGGTAGATTTTTTTACTAAGCAAGTATTTCATTTAATGTTGCTTGCATGGATTCTTTTAAATGGATGATTGAAGCTATTGGGCAATATGGCCCTAATATGAAGCCTCCTAGCTACCATGAGTTGAGAGTGCCAGTTTTAAGTAAAGAAGTTGAATATACAAATGATTTATTGAAATATCATAAGGATTTATGGGTGAAACATGGATGCTCTATCATCTTTGATGGTTAGACCAGCAGAACAAATAGAAGTTTGATAAATTTCATGGTTAACTGCCTTGCTGAAACTATGTTCGTAAGATCTATAGATGCATCATCCTATGTGAAAACTGGGGAGAAGCTATTTAAACTTCTTGATGAGTTTGTGGAATATGTTGGAGATATCATGTGGTGCAAATTGTGACTGACAGTGGTTCCAATTTTAAAGCGGCTAGCAAGTTGTTAGAAGCAAAGAGACCTCATTTGTATTGGACACCTTGTGCAGCACATTGTTTGGATCTAATTCTAGAAGATATTGGAAAGATACCTAAAGTGACAAGGACTAAAAAGAGGGCAATCAACTTGACTGGTTATATATATAACCATATTGGAGTTTCAAACATGATGAGGGAGTTCACAAAGTAAAGGGAGCTTGTTAGGCCTAGAAAAACAAAATTCTGCACATCTTATCTCACTTTGAAATCCATTCATGAACCCAAAAAAATGAACTAAGAGCTATGTTCACATCAGAAGAATGGGTTTCAAGCAAATGGGCAAAAGAGGCAAAAGGGAAACGTGTGGTAGAAACAGTTCTTATGACATCATTTTGGAATAATGTTGTTTTCCTACTTAAGGTTATGGGACCACTTGTTCGGGTGCTTAGGCTTGTGGATAATGAGAAAAAACCAGCCATGGGTTACATCTATGAAGGTATGGATAGAGCTAAGGAAGCTATTCAGAATGCATTCAATAGGAATGAAGAAAAGTATCGGGACATATTTCATATCATTGATGAAAGGTGGAACTATCAACTTCTCCAAGATTTACATGTTACTGGCTATTTTTTAAATCCAGAATTTTTTATGACAATCCAACTACAGAGTTTGATAAAGAATTTACAACAGGGCTCATTAATTGCATAAGTAGGCTTGTCAAACATTTTGCAGTGCAAGAAAAAATCATGGATGAGTTGTCCACTTACAAAAAAGCTAAGGGACTTTTTGGTGTGCAATTAGCAATTAGAACAAGGAAGACAAGAGCTCTGGGTACATAGATTCAAAACTATCCTTTTCCTATGTTTCTAAGATAATTTTAGTTAATTATGTGGTTATTAGTGACTTTTATTTGATGATAAACATAATTAACTATGCAGCTGAGTGGTGGGCTTCCTATGGAAGTTCAACTACAAATTTACAGCAATTAGCAATCAAAGTTCTTAGCTTAACATGTAGTGCATCGGGTTGTGAACGTAATTGGAGTGTTTGTGCAGGTTAGTTTTCTTTCCCCTTTATAACAAACTTAAGTTTTGGAATAAGTTTAACAAGACAATTACAATAAGTGACTGACTATATTAGTTGATAATATTCTTAGATTCACACAAAGAGGATGAATAAACTTGCACAACAAAGAATGAATGACTTGGTGTTTGTGAAGTATAATCAAGCTCTCAAAGCTCGTCATGATAAACAAGATTTTGACCCCATTTCTTTAGATGATATTGATGAAAGCAATGAATGTTGCTTGGTAAAATGGGTGATGAACCATATGTTGATGAAGATGCTGAAAATGAACTTGTCTTTGATGATAACAATGAAGGATTGAGATTGACATGGGGAGAAGTAGCAAAGGCAACTGGTGTTGGAGAACCAAGCAAAAACACTAGAAGCCAAGCTAAGAAGGCTAACTCAAGAGCCAAGGCTACAACAAAAGGCTCTAAGTCTAAGTCACTTCCTAACCTTGAAGAGGTTGATTCAGAAGACATAGAAAAAGTAGCTCAAGATGGATATAAATCCAATGAATGACTAATTTCTAGTTTTCTATTATGAACTTTAGGGACTTAAGAGTTGTATACTCTAATATAGGATGTTTATCTCTGTGTTATGAATTTCGACTTTTAGGGCTGCTATAATGCTATACATCTATTTTGATTATGAACTTTAGTATTTAAAGCCTTTGTATCAACTTATTATCATGCTATATTGCTTAACATTTTAATGTTTTATTTTCTCTATGAAGTAGTTAATTTATATGAGAATTTATTGCAAGCTAGTTTTATATTTTACTGTTTTTTAGTATTAGCACCTTTCTTAAGTGAGGTGTGCACTTTTTGGCGCCTCTCGCCTCAAGGCGTTAAAAGACCCTAGCGCCTTAAGGGTGCCTTTCGCCTTTGACTACCTTGCTATAGATGTATCTTACACTAAATATATTTTACATTATATTCCTCTATATGAAAAAGAAATTAATATAAATATACAATATAAAATAAACAACCAATATGCACTAATGGCTTAGTGGTACAATAGTACTACTCCAAAGTGAGGACCCAATTTCAACTCCTACTCTTCCATTTAGCACATTTTGTGTTCAATAAATTGAACCAGTCAACCATGGCTAGTTCACATGATTTGACTAGTTCTCTCATCGGTTCTTATACAATTGATCCGATTTTCATAAGGATGGTTGGTGCATTACTGGTATCATAACAGATGTACATTTCTAACTTTTAAGGCTGTATTTGTAAGCATTTAGAATTGTAAGAAATTTACATCTCATAGCCTATTTGAAGACATGACCCTCAAGATTCGTTTGTTAGCATATCTACAACGAAGGCCCTAGTTGCACTTCTTCCATGGTACTATAACTCTGAAAGTGTGAAGTTCTACTGAATTTTGAGGAACAGATGCTTCAACATATCAACAGATCTTTTCTCTAATTGCCAATGCTCAAGCCTATCTATGATTCTTATTTAAAACTTGAATTGTGGCAAGATTAATTATTTGGATTTTCTTGTTATGGTTAAGTCATTAAATCTTCACTCTTTGTGAGAATAGTTGCCTGAACTATTTGACTTGGTTATGAGCTCCTGTTAATTTCCTGTCAATAAGCTTTCCCAAGCTTGGTTTGCTAAGGATATGATCTTGCTAATCTTTTTATGGCCAAGTTTATTACGTGGCCATGGTATTTTATTATTTGGTTTATGTCCTTTATTTTGCTCCTTTCTTTGAGTTGCTTGTCAGTATGCATAGGGTGCTAGTATTATTTTTTTGTTTAATTTTTCATTGATTTTCTCCATGTCATTTCTAATGTGCCTATATGTATGATTTTCTCTTTCATATGCAGGTGAATAGGTTAAGCATGGAGGGATATTATGGAGGCGTGTGATTGCTTATTGCAATATAACAACATCGATCTTCGAGGTTGATAGAGAGCATTCCTAAAGTTGTATGCTCAGAGAAACTACTAGCATAGCTGATGGAAGCAGAGATAAATAAGTGTTTGGTATGGTTACTGGATCTCTTTAAAAATTTGAGCTTTTGTATCATTATTATTCAATCGGGAAAGTCAAAACGATCTGATTCGGGGTTCCACCCGACCCATGAATATTTGAGTCGAGTTGGATCACCATATCTGCATACATATTTGGATTGAGTCTGATCGGGACAGGTATAGCCCATACCTACTAAATTGTCATTCTTAGTTAGGTTATATTTAGAATCAATTAAAAATAGAATTGATTCGATTTAAAAATAAATTACATATTTGAAACTTATTATTGAATTGATTTCATTTTATTTTATTATTTTAGTATTTTACTCTTATATCATTTCTGAATAATATTGTAACAAATCAAAAAGTTAATAAAGGTAAAATAATCAATCTAAATAATTAAATTTAAAATCAAATTAAATCATAACAAATTTCACTATATTTGACAGAATTTCTAAATCTAAAACATTAAAACCTTTGGGATTTTAAAAATCAAATCACTTTTTATTTTTTAACATTATAAACACAAGATTTAATTTACATATCAAATTAAATCCCATTTTTTTACGTTCCAAACACACTCTTAGAGGATAAAATTGAAATAGATGACTGCTTACTTGGCTTGGGATAGTCAAAGAGAAAGAGAATGATATGAGTTTGCGAGAGAAAATGTTCTTAAGTTTTGTTCTAAGTTCTAATATGTATTTTTCTGTTTAAAAAATGGATAAAAATATCACATATGGTTATGTGTTAATAGTACAAACCAAAAAAGTAAGTGTCAAAATTTATACCATAAACAAGCAAACTGTAAATTACCTCTTCTTTGTATTGAGCAAAAACTAATAGGATTGGGGATGTTACAGAAAGCAAAGGAAAACAAAATCATTGTTCAATAATCTTAGCTTCAACTAAAGGACACTCATGACTCACAAATATCAATTGTTGTTCTACTCACAAATAATTTTTACTAGCAAAAAATTAAAGAATCCGAGATAAATTAACCATAATGGTGATTGGAGATTCGAGAGCCACAATTAAAATATTGAGAAGCTCTTTTGATTATAGAGGCACATGGTATATTATATGCAGTTTAATAAAATATGCTTTTCTCATTAAAAAAAAAGACAGAAATGCTGGAGATAAATGATCAAATGAAACGAAATATTATCATGTAAACAAATTTATCGTCATCATTATATATTAAATTAATAAAAAATTGCATATATTTATCAGTATGTATATTGCAAAAAAGAAGACCCGTTGGCAGGTATCTTTATGAATTGTCAGTTTGTCACAACAAAAGTGATAGAGAAGCAGGGTATGCGATCCCATGCTAATTTGATTTGATAAGCACATGGTATGTTCTCTTTCCAAGTTAACTATTTCAAGATTGCTGTCGTGCGAAGTGGTAAAAAGAAGATGCTTTGGCCAACATCTTTCTCAATTGACACTAGCTTGAGCATCTTTTATAAACAAGAATCTTTAACTTGTGTCAATTACTACATCTTGCCCTGCAGTCTCAGTTGCTTTTGCTTTTGCTTTTTCTCTCTCTAGCTAGATATATTATTGTCACAGAAAGGAATCCAATAGTTTGATTGCATGGCTACACGGTGTTTTATTTGGGATGCCAATGGATAAAAAGAAGATACTTTGCCTTGCCCAACATCTTTGTCAATCGTCGCTAGAGCATCCATTAAAAACACGCATCACTCTGAAAAGTTGTGTTGTGCATTCAATCTCACAAATTAAACTTGTGCTCTTTCTTCACTCGTCTGAAAAAATGGCTGAAGATCTTTTCTTTAACATTGTTGAGAAACTGATAGGAAAGCTGTTGGAAATGAGAAGGGGTTTTAGGAAATTTTGAGGGGAAGGGAAGATGAGAGAATACTTGAGAGAAGGTTATTCTTTCTTAAGGAGGGAATGCTTTGTATTTTTGGCTTGATACAAACTCATAACCATGACCCCTATTTATACTAGTGGCACCTCCTTAACCAATGGCTAAGATTGTGCCAACACATTTTAATCTAATGGTTACAAATTATCTTCTAGAGATCTCCATACAAATATCAAGTTACTACTAGATTCTAGATTTTTCAATAAACTACTAGGATTTCTAAGGTAGAATTATCTAGAACTTCTTTCTAGAATATGGACTCTTATTTAGACAATTAAGGCCCAAATATCAAATGGGCCAAAATCAAGTTTAATTTTCAACAGCCCCCCTTAAACTTGATTTTGTCATTCCGATCAAATTTCTCAACCTGATAAAGTCTTCTTGCTTTAGTGGCTTGGTGAAGATATCAGCAACTTGATCCTGAGTTCTTACGTACTCCACTTGTACATCCTTTCTCATGATGCATTCTCTAATATAATGATAACGTGTATCAATATGTTTACTTCGATCATGATAGACTGGGTTTTTGGCCAAAGCTATTGCTGACTTGTTATCCACGCCTATCCTTGTTGGCTCCCCTTGTGGCATGCCCAATTCCTTTAATAAATTTCGAAGCCAAATTGCATGGCAAACACACGAGGTAGCAGCTACATACTCAGCTTCACACGTCGAAAGAGTGACAATTGGTTGCTTCTTTGACATCCAAGTGAAAGCAATGTCTCCCAAGTAGAACACAAACCCAGTGGTGCTCTTTCGATCATCTATATCTCCTCCCCAATCGCTGTCGCTATATCCGACGAGCTTGTAATCATTAGAAAAAGAATAGTATAAGCCAAAGTTAATCGTACCTTTAAGGTAGCGTAGAATTCTCTTTGCAACCTTCAAGTGAGAGGATGTTGGATTCTCCATGTATCGACTCACGACTCCAACTGCATAGAGAATGTCAGGCCTTGTGCATGTCAAGTATCGCAAGCTTCCAACTAAGCTCTTGAAGAATGTTGGATCTACTCTTTCTCCATCTTCTTGCTTTGACAACTTGACTCTACAATCCATTGGTGTACTTATTGGCTTGCAATTGTCCATGTTGAACTTCTTGAGGATATCTTTTGTGTATGATTCTTGTGAGATGAAGATTCCATCATCATTTTGCTTAACTTCAATGCCAAGGTAGTATGCCATTTGTCCGATATCTGTCATCTCAAATTCATTGGTCATTATCTTCTTGAACTCTTCAAATAGTCTTGGGTTGTTGCCAGTGAAGATCAGATCATCCACATATAAGCACACTATCAAAATGTCTCCTTCTTTAATTTTGACATAAAGAGCGTGCTCATGTGGACATTTGGTGAACCCGTTTTCTTGGAAGTACTTATCAATCCGACTGTTCCATGCTCTTGGCGCTTGCTTCAACCCATAAAGTGCTTTCTTCAACTTGAGAACTTTGTCTTGTTGTCCTTTCACCTTGTATCCCAAAGGTTGCTCGATGTACACTTCTTCCTCGAGGACTCCATTCAAAAAGGCTGACTTCACGTCCATCTGGTGAATTCTCCACTTATGTTGAGCTGCTAAAGAGATTATAAGTCTTATGGTCTCCAAACGGGCAACCGGAGCAAACACCTCATCATAATCGATCCCAGCCTTTTGACTATAGCCTTTTGCGACTAGTCTTGCCTTATATCTTTCAATTTCTCCCTTGGCATTCTTCTTTGTCTTGTACACCCACTTGACACCGATAGCCTTATGCCCTTTTGGAAGGGAGACGAGTTCCCACGTGTCGTTCTTCTCGATAGCTTTAATTTCTTCATCCATAGCATCTCTCCATCTTTTATCTTGCGCAGCTTCTTCAAAGTTCACAGGTTCACAGTTTGCAAAGAGACAGAATAGGGTGAGGTTGTCCATTCTCTCAATTTCCTCATAAAAGTCTTGAAGGTTTCGTGGTGGTAAGGCCTCAGTTTTATCAAAGAGATCTTGAAGACTTCTATAACGCGTCACAACCCTGTCACTCCCAGTGTCTTCCGAAGTGGATGATGTTGGTGAGGAGATCTCTTGTTGAGCTTCTTTAGATGTTTGTTCTTCTTCAAACTGAGGAAAGAAATTGTATTCCTTTTCACGAGCTCCAAAGTCCCATTGTCCTTCTTCATCGAAGATGACATCTCTGCTAACTTTAATCTTGTTGTTGTTTGGGTTATACAACTTGTAGCCTTTTGAGCTTGAATCATAACCGATGAAGATGAATCTCTCACTCTTGTCGTCAAGTTTGGTTCTTTTCTCGTCTGGGATATGGACATGGGCTACGCTTCCGAAAACTCTCAGGTGTGAAATACCAGGCTTTCTTCCACTCCATGCTTCTTGTGCTGTCTTTCCCAACACACTTCTTGTTGGAGATCGATTGGATAGATAGACTGCGCACGCCACAGCTTCTGCCCAAAATTCTTTTGGAAGGTTCTTGCTTTTGAGCATGCTTCGAGTCATATCAAGGATTGTTCGATTTTTTCTTTCTGCCACACCGTTTTGTTGGGGGGATCTTGGAACCGTCAGGGGTCGTCTGATTCCATTCTCTTCACAAAACTCTTGGAACTCTTTGGAAGTGAATTCTCCACCTCGATCAGTCCTCATGGCTTTGATCTTCCGACCACTTTCTTTCTCTACTTCAGCTTTGAACTTCTTGAAGGCAGTGAAAACTTCTGATTTCTGTTTCAAGAAATAGACCCATGTTTTTCTTGAAAAGTCATCAATGAAGAGGAGAAAGTAATTATTTTTACCAAGTGAGCTTGGCTTAATGGGCCCACAGATGTCAGCATGTATGAGCTCGAGCTGCTTCTTGGCTCTTGAGTTTGACTCCTTTGGAAAACTCATTCTGAATTGTTTTCCAAGTAAACATCCTTCACAAAGTTGATCGGGGTGGCTGATAGAGGGTAGGCCTCTCATCATTTTTTGCTTCGACAGCAAACTTAAGCCTCCAAAGTTTAAGTGCCCAAATCGAAGATGCCAAAGCCAAAATTCATCATTGTAGCAAGCTTTGAGACATCTTGCTACATCATTTTGGATATTCAATAGGAACATCCTATTTCTTGACATCGGTACCTTGGTTATGAGATTATTTTTCCCATCTCTAATGGAGAGACTGGAATCTTTCATATGAATATCATAGCCCTTTTCTAAAAGTTGTCCCAAACTCAAAATATTGTTCTTCATATTTGGGACATAGTAGACATTTGAGATAAATTCATGTTTTCCATCTTTCATGCGGATTAAGATCTTACCTTTTCCTTTCACTGGAATCTTGGACTCGTCACCAAACGAGACATTGCCACTTACTGATTCATCAAGATCCACGAACATGCTTCTTTTTCTGCACATATGGTTGCTTGCGCCGGTGTCAAGGTACCATTTGTTTTCTTGGCTTCCTTCATTGCCTCCACGTGCTAGCAGCACTGTTTCAAACTTCTCATCCTTCTCCTCCATATAATTGGTTTCCTCCTCGACTCTATTATTGAGAAATCTACATTCTGAAGCGTAGTGGCCAAACTTCTGACAGTTATAGCATCGAGTTTGAGATTTATCATATCTTGTGCTTGAATGTCCTCTTCCACGTCCTCTTGTTGAACTTTCTCCTTTCTCGTAACTATTGTTGATGAATCTTGAACCCCGTCCATTATTGTGACGTCCGAATTGTCCTCGTCCTCGACCTCGGCCTCTACCTCGACCTCGTTGGCCTCTCTCATTTCCATGACTTTCTTCATTTTCTTTTAGTTGCATTTTGAAGAGTTTCTCAATTATTTCTTGCTTCTTTTTGTGCTTCTCTTCATAAGCTTGCAATGATCCTTGAAGTTGTTCAATCGTCATAGCCTCCAAATCTTTGGTTTCCTCAATTGTCACAGCAATATGTTCGAATTTTGGATCCAAAGAACGTAGTATTTTCTCCATAATCCTTACATCTTCTAACTTCTCACCATTTCTTTTCAGTTGATTTGAAACAGCGATAATTTTTGAAAAATAATCGGAAATGGATTCGGACTCTTTCATATGTAAGGATTCAAACTCACCTCTTAGAGTTTGGAGACGCACTTTCTTTACTTTGTCTTCTCCTTTGCAACAGGTTTGAAGCTTCTCCCATGCCTCCTTAGCGGATGGTGCATTGGAAATCTTCTCGAACTCATCTTCATCCAATGCTTGGTAGATGAGGAAGAGAGCTTTTTTGTCTCTCTTTCTTGAATCCTTCAAAATTTCTTTTTGTGCTTGAGATAGTGAAGCCTCATCTTGTGACTCCTTATAGCCTTTTTCAACGATCTCCCAAACATCATGTGCTCCAAGAAGAGCCTTCATTTTGATACTCCAATTATCGTAGGTGCTCCTGATGTGATAAATCAGAACGCAAGTATACGTTATCGCAAATCAAGTAATATAGTTGTAAGAAAGAGTCGAACCCACAGGGATTAATTCTAAATTTGACTATCTACTAAAAGTTTGCAAAACTCAATCTTATTTAAACAACTTAATAAGAGATAATTTATGAAAGACTAAAGATTAAAGTAAACAAGAAGATAAAGTTAATGATCAAATTAACCAAGCCTAAGATTGCAATTATCCCTCACACTTTACTTGATTCTCTTACTTCCATCCAAGATCAATTAATTATCTGAATTGTTAACTAGAAATCCTTAATTTATCTATAAGCCTCTTTCGATGGTCAAATAGAAATATCCTTAATTAATGATAAACTATATGTCTATGTCTATCAAATAATCAAGAATTCATTAAGTTCCGATTTCATTAATGGTTACATATGTTATATAGGTATATGTCTATCCTATATAAACTCAAGGCTTTCGCACAAAGATCATATGTTATCTTACTTAGATCTAAAACCAAAATCCCTTTGTCAAGTTGCTTAAGGTTTATCACTTCAATTTAATTAATGGCCAATTAATTAAAAGCATTAAGAACAAGTAAGATAAACAATTCAAGATAATCAACCTACTCTTGGATATAATAAACGAATCAAATTACGTGTGAGTTCAAATTGCAATCCTAGTATAGAAATTTAGCTACTCATTATATTAAAGGAAACAAAAGAACGAGTGAAAAGCATGATAGAAATGAAAGTGATTGTTGGTATTAACAAGAACACAACGGGCTAGAGTTTCGGGATTTACTTTAAACAAATTGGAAGATCTAACCTTGAAATCAAAGTATAAATATCACAATTTATGAAAGCTTCACCCCTAACTCTAGGAAGAACCTTAACTAGACATCAAGATGAAGAAACTTGAATAAGATGAAGATTATATTATACAAACTACAAGAGCTTTGGGATTTCCTTTAAACAAATTGGAAGATCTAACCTTGAAATCAAAGTATAAATCTCACAATTTATCAAAGTATCACCCCTAACTCAAACTACAATGAGAGAATTCAGAAATTGGATGCCCTTAAGTGTGGCAAATGCCTTCCTTTTATAGGCAAAGGCTAGAACTATTCAATTACAATTTTGTCAAATCTCTTTGCACATGGGTTGAAATTTCAGCTCCGAAGATTATCAAATTCGTCATTGCTCCCGTCATAATTTGGAAATCTTCTCTTCATGAAAGTTGTAGCACATGCAGTCGTGAAGAACATGTCAAAAATTCAGCCAGATCTAACGGTTAGATCTTGAGATCTGACCATTTTGCCGAAACTACTCAGATTATATCAAAAATGACAGCCACCAACTTGTTGCCTAATTTTGACCCACTTCCGGTGCTAATCTGGAAATATTCATTTCTAGGAAAGTCATAGAGAATTATGTCATGCATGACATATCAAAATTTCAGCTACATCCAACGGTTAGATCTTGAGAAATCACCAAATAACCGAGTATAGGTTTGAGCAGAAATTTTCTGATTTGTCCTGAATTTGATGTAACCCAAAATTCACTGAGTTTAGGTCTTCATTTCTCTTCTATTTGAGCTATACTGATATCAACATCCAAGTTCATGATATTTTGGTTCAACAACTGCTTTGAATAGTCCTTCGAGTGTTCTGCTCAATTTGTAACAACATAACCAATATATGAGGAATTATGCAATTTTCACTTCATATATGCAATAATTTCATAAGAATAGACCAATGAGAGGTGCTAAATTATGCATATAAAATATGTTTATCAGCTCCCCTTTAGAAGTGGGACTTGGAAGGATGCCGCGCCATTACTTGCCATGACTATTGACGAATTTCGTATCAGAACCTTAGCTCTGATACCACTTTGTTGGAAATGAGAAGGGGTTTTAGGAAATTTTGAGGGGAAGGGAAGATGAGAGAATACTTGAGAGAAGGTTATTCTTTCTTAAGGAGGGAATGCTTTGTATTTTTGGCTTGATACAAACTCATAACCATGACCCCTATTTATACTAGTGGCACCTCCTTAACCAATGGCTAAGATTGTGCCAACACATTTTAATCTAATGGTTACAAATTATCTTCTAGAGATCTCCATACAAATATCAAGTTACTACTAGATTCTAGATTTTTCAATAAACTACTAGGATTTCTAAGGTAGAATTATCTAGAATTTCTTTCTAGAATATGGACTCTTATTTAGACAATTAAGGCCCAAATACCAAATGGGCCAAAATCAAGTTTAATTTTCAACATCTTGGTTCTTTGGCTGTCGAAAGTTGGAACGTGAGAGATGATCTTGAAAAGCTCAAGGATACTATGTCGGAAATCAAAGCTGTGCTTCTGGATGCAGAGGAGCAGCAGGACACCAACCGTCAAGTCAAACTCTGGCTGGAGAAGCTCAAATATTCACTTGATGATGCTGAGGACTTGTTGGATGACTTCTCCACTGAAACTCTGAGACGTGAAGTGATGACCAGAGATAAGAAGGCAAAGAAGGTTCGCATCTTCTTCTCATCATCCAACCAGATTGTGTTTTCTTTCAAAATGGCTCGTAAAATAAAGGAACTTGGGGAGAAACTACAGGCCATTAATGTTAATGGAAAAAAGTTCCAATTTACTAATCGCACTACTCTTGTGCAACGAGTTGGGAAACCAAGACAAACCCACTCTTTCATTCGTGAGGAAGATGTCATTGGTAGAGAGGAGGAGAAGAAGGAGATTGTAGAGTTTCTATTGAACACCGATATGAATATGAAAGACAATGTTTCCATCATTTCCATCATTGGGATTGGAGGACTTGGAAAGACTGCACTTGCTCAACTCGTGTATAATGATAAAGCAGTCCAAGAACATTTTGAGTTGAAAATGTGGGTGTGTGTGTCTGATGATTTTGATGTGAAAGATATTGCTAAGAAGATCATAGGATCAAAATTTGATGATGAGATGGACCAAGTGCAACAGGTACTCCGCAAAAAAATTGAGGGAAAGAGATATTTACTTGTCTTAGATGACATTTGGAACGAGGATCGTGAGCTTTGGCTTCAATTAAAGGCTTTATTGATGGATGGAGGAAAAGGAAGTAAAATAATCATAACCACACGCAGTGAGACGGTGGCCAAGATAACCAGCGGGTCTTCATCCTTCTTTTTAAAAGGACTAGATGCAGAACAGTCTTGGAAGTTGTTCACTCAATTAGCTTTTGAAGATGGGAAAGAGCCGGAGAATCAAAACTTGAAGGCAATTGGCAAAGAAATTGTGAGAAAATGTGCAGGGGTTCCTCTCGCCATTAGAAGTATTGGAAGCTTAATGTATTCCAAAGAGTCAGAAAAGGAATGGCTACACTTCAAGGATAAAGATCTTGTGAAAATTGATGAACAAGCAGATAATAGTGTATTTCAACTTATCAAGCTAAGTTATGATCATCTACCCTTCTATCTGAAAAAATGTTTTTCATTTTGTTCATTGTTTCCAAAAGATTATGACATTAGTAGGCCAAAGTTAATTCAACTTTGGGTGGCACAAGGGTTTGTTCAATCATCAGATGACAGCGTATGCTTGGAAGATGTTGGTAATGAGTACTTCATGAATTTAGCACATAGATCTTTCTTTCAAGATTTTCAGATAGATAAAATTGTTGGTGATATCTGGTGGTGCAAAATGCATGATCTTGTGCATGACTTGGCAAAGTTTATTGCAGGAAATGATTGTGTCATAGTCAAGGAAAAAGGAGAACAAATTGACGAACGAACTAGTCATCTTTCATTTGGTTTTCCTTTGGATTCTTCATGGCAAGTTCCAAGTTCCCTTCTCAGGGCATTCAAATTAAGAACATTTCTATTGCCACAGCATAAAAATGCAGAGATGCATGATGGTGAACTTTCACTTCAAGAGTCAGCTTGCAATTTGATTATGTCAAGTTTTGAACAACTACGTGTTCTGGATCTTAACCACTTAAATTCAAGGACACTGCCAACTTGTATTGGTATGCTTAAACATCTACGGTATCTTGATCTTTCAAGGAATAAACAGATTGAGCTGCTCCCAGAGTCTATAACCAAGTTACAAAACTTGCAGACACTTTTACTCAATGAATGTTCTATGTTGAGAGAGTTGCCCAGAGATCTTTGGAAGTTGATTAGTCTTAGGCATCTTGAGTTGGATGGTTGTAATAAATTGAATTGTATGCCACGTGGGATAGGGCAGTTGACTAATCTTCAAACACTGTCACTGTTTGTGTTAGATACGTCTTCTAGACATAGTGCTGGAGCATGTGAACTGAGTGGATTGAACAATTTGAAAGGAAGCCTACAAATCAAAGGCTTGGAATGCCTGAGACGTAACACAACGGAAGTTAAGGATATCAATTTAATGGAGAAATCGTATCTTGAAGACTTGACATTGACTTGGGACACACCAATTGATGCTGACGATAGTGAGGTGGCCAAAGATAATATAATTCTACAAGGACTACATCCGCACCACAACATCAAGCATTTATGTATAACTGGATTTGGTGGTGATATGATCTCTGGTTGGGTCTACTCATTCACAAATTTGCTTCAGATTTCTATACAGGGTTGCACAAGATTGCAAAATCTCCCAGAATTGCATCTCTTGTTGCATCTCAAATTTCTCACGCTTGTCAATTTGCCGTGTCTAGAGTGGATAGACAAATATGGCAGTGATGATAGTTCATCAACATTCTTTCCATCCCTCAAGCACCTCGGTCTTGTTGAGTTACCGAATCTTCAAGGATGGTGGAGATGTAGGGAAGAAGGAATGCTTGAAGGTCGTTATCATCAGTTGGAGAGTCTTGACGAATTACGTATTTGCAGTTGTCCTAATCTAATTTTTATGCCACTACATCCGTATGTCTGGTATGTAGAGCTTAGGAAGGTGAGTGAGAAGATATTACTGCAAGCGGTCAATCATTCCACTACGCCTTTGCTTTGTAATTCAACAATACAATATTGCAGTCAAGCAGTCAAATTGGAGATTCTCAAGATAGAAGGGACAAATGATTTAAAATCCATGTCCGGAGTCCTTCAACATCTCACTTCACTGCGTCGTTTGTATATTTGGAATTGCGAGGAGCTTGATCTGTGCAATGATGAGAATGGTGCTTACTGTATGCAATGGAAGGAACTTAAGAACCTCAGCTATTTGCACTTGCAAAGGATCCCAAAAATGGAGTCTCTCCCTGAGGGGCTTCAGCATGTTACCACTTTAAGAACGCTTGAAATTGTGGATTGTGCCAATTTAACATATTTACCGGAATGGATGCGTCAACTGGTGTCTTTACAAGTGCTGAGAATAATTCAATGTCCCCAGCTAGAAGAAAGATGCAGGAGGGAAGTGGGCGAGGATTGGCCTAAGATTTCTCATATCCCCAAGTATCTGACAAGTTGGGATTAATCTTCAACGGGGAGGCAAGATCTGAGTTTTCTACTTTATGGTAAACTTCTTTTTCTTTTAGCTAAGAATCTAATTAGATATTTAAATTTATGAGGTACTAAAATCAAATTATTTATCATTAAACATTTCATACATTTGTACATCATATAACTCAAATCATTACAGTCAGTTTAGTGCCTTTTCTTCCAATGGTTGTCCATTTGACCTTGACCCTCTGTCTTATGTCTACACTCTACAATATATTTATCTATAAGTGTTTTGATTTTACTTTAATTTTTTTAGGTATCACTAACATAAAAGGCATGGAACGTGCAGGATTTGCTAGAGATTTCATGTGCTTTCCATGGTAAGATAATCATTCACCTGCCATAACTTAACCCATATCTTCAGAAAGCTTTCAAGCATGATAAGTTTATAAGGTTGACATCTGCAGATACTAAAATGGAAGAGGACCGATGCTATTGCCGACTAGAATTTGAGAGCTAAAGAGGGAAGTAGGAATTGAATGAAGGATCACAGGTGATTATTCATACTAACTTTAATTTGTATATGATCCAACCTGATCTGATATAATCATATCATCACTTGTACTGTTTCCTTAATTAAAACGAGGTTTGTGTGGAACCTTTTATTGTGATACATCCTATTCTTTTCCCTGTTAGATTGTGAATTGAGATTCATTCAACTAGCATCCAACAGTTATTAATTATAATGCTAACTAGTAGAGGTACCATAACAAAGATATGCCACATAATTCTCTAGAAACAGTATATTCAGAGGTTGTGGCTCAACTGCAACAAACTTTTGACACAAAATAAAGTCTAAAAACTGCTTCTTTATGCAGATTTCTGGTGATTTTCTTTTGATTTTTAGACGTTCATGCTGTTTAGTTTTTTTTCTACTTGCTTGTAGTGACTCTTACCACAGTAAGTCTAGCTATTTATTTAAACTTGGTACTAACAGCGCGAGGTGTGATGGGACTGAATTTTTAGTGACATGGAAGAAGATCAAGACCAAGCACTCTTCTTCTTTTTCTTTATTTTTGTTGTTTAAAACCGTCGTCTTATAAATTGTTTCTTACGCCTGTAAGCCTAGGTACTTTTTTTAGCATGGTTCCAATTTTTAAGTGTAATTAGTATGAACTGTTCGTGGATGGTACAATATGGTTACGAATTCTATTACAAGCTACAAAAGTAATAGAATTTTATTGTCTTAAATTATATTATTTTGTTATTACATAGAAAGAGGATTGCTTTCTGGTTACTAATCAATACTTTGAGTATATAGTGGTTGTAAGATGTCTATTTTATACACACTTTTTGGAATCTAGCAGGTTGAAAATAGAAAGAAATCATGAAATCTATATCTAAATTTATTTCGTGAGACTACAGAAAGAAAAATCTTCTATCAAAGGTCTCTAATTTAATTGTGCACCACCATAGAAAGGATTGTCGCCAAACAAAGCCATGCGTAGCTGTCCTAATAGATATTAGGTGGAAATGAGATGTTTCTTGTAGTAGTCAATACCTAGGAATTTTCAATTATATTGGTTTAAATGATAATTTATATCCAAATTGCATTGCCTCCGTTGTGCTAATATTATGCGTGTTTTAGAGAGTAATAATTCAAGAAATGGAAGTGATATGCTTGTATTAAATGAACATTACATGAGCATAAAACAAAATTTATATATTGATGTTTCTTTATATTTAGATGCCAAATTATTTTTGTTAGTTGTTTGTGAATATTGTATTTGTCTACTTTTACCTCTCTCTCACTTGTCCCCCTTACTTCTCATCTGCCGTTTGAATCTCTCTCCTCATGGTTCTCATAGAACGAAATTGCTCCAATTCCATATCTCAATAAAAGGAACGGGTGCTAAATGGAAAGTCACAATAAAAAAGAAATTTTCATATGAATTGCCTTTAGCAATTGAAAGAACCAAGAGGGGGTGAATTGGTTCTATGGATCAATGACATAATGTTATAAAAAAAAAAACTCAAATGCAATGCAAACAAATAATCCGATGAACTTAAAATACAAAGATAGGGAGAGAGATGTACATGAGCAATTTATTGTGGGTCAGCCAGAACACGTAACCGACGTCTAGTCCCCAAGTAAGCTTGAGATTTTCTTCAATTCATAGTATTTTTGCTTACAATGACACTAACCTAACCTACTTCTACCTTAATACAAAGCAGAGTATCCAGTGGTGTTGTTTCTTCCAAGGACACCACAAGAAACTTTCTCTACCTCAACCTGAAATAGAGTAACCTCGATCAAAGAAAGAAATCTTAATGTTATCCACACTCTCTTTCTTTTCACTAGAACAAGAGTCTCTCTCTTTCTTTTAATTGTTCTTATGAATGAGTTACAATGATACTCAAATAACACTCTCTCTCTAGAGTAGATAATCTAGTGTAAAACACACAAGAATGGGAAGAACAAATGATTGCAAGGATGACACGTTCCTTTCATTTTCGTGCAAGATTGTGCAAGATTGATTTTTTTTTAATCTTTTAAGGATATCTTTCTTTTGCAACAAAGTTGTTTTCCTTGATTTTAACTAGCCGTTGGAGTGAATGGAATGAAGTAAATAAGTCTTGCAAGTCTTAAATGTCATTCACGTGCAAAAACAAAGTAGTTGCTCGTTTGGTCTAGTAGTCATTCGTATAGTTGCTCTTTTCCTCTGATTTTTGTACGAAAAGAATCTCAGTATTTCCTTCAATTTGAAATTTAAATTCTCTTCACTAAGGCTAAGAACCAAATAAAGAAAATGTTAAAATAATTTCCTTAATTAACAAAGTCAAGAGTTTAATTGAGGTACACAAATAATTCAGCATATTAATATTTAAATACTTTCTTCAATTACAATCTCAATTCAAATAATTTCCTCATTTATATGATCACATAATTAATTAAGGATTCAGCACATATTAATTCAAATACTTTCCAATAAATACAAATATCTCATTAAAGAATTTAAGTAATTAAGGACATGCAAATTGACAACTTATCAATTAACTTAAATCAAATAAATCTCATATGCTCAAACCTAAACATCATCAAACCCAAAACCCAACAGCAATTAATATTGAGAAAAAAAATATTATTGGAAGCACAAGTTACTTGCTCTTAGTAGCTTCCAAGGTTCTCAAACTCACGAGTTTATCTAAACTCATGGAGCCTCAAAAAACTCGACTTGTAAACTCGTAAGGGTTTACCTACTTCAAAAATAATATTAAAAAATAATATCATAGTATCAAAACATAATAAAATAGCATATGCATAATCAACATTCAACATACTAACTCCATAATAAATAAATAAAAAATAAAATAACAAAGTATGAAGCTTCTATCTTATATTTTTGTCTACACTATCATTTACATATAAGAAAATCATATTATTTAAGTTGTACTGCACTATGCTCTTCATGCACCATTATCCCCTCGATGCATTGCAACTAATAACTACAACTATTTTATGTGTGGTTGCTCAAATTATTTTATCAGTCTTATCAGAGTCATCTCTCATGCCTCACCTATTCTTGTGCAACTTGATTGTTTTTCTTGTGTCTGGGATTGGCAGGCCTAAGATTTCTTCACCTATATCTTTACAAGAGTTTCAAGCTGGGTGAATTGAATTGCTAATATAGACATTTGCAAATAATGAAGTGGCAAGAGAATCATGTTATCACCAATTGGAACTTAAGGGCTACATAGGTAAGTCAAAGCTGATTAAAGCACTACAGGAATTAGTTTTATATTAACATTATAAAGGATCCAAGATGATATGATACAATAATAATCTTATCTTTTGTTCTATATTTTCTCTTTATTTTTCCATATTTTACTATATATCTTTGTTTCCTAGCATGCATTAAATGAAAAATACATGTATATTCAAAGGTTCTTCTTTAACAATTTTAGAGAGATTACCTGTGCAATTCATTAGCTAAATAAAAGTGAGGAACATCCGAAACTCAATAATATTACTGTAAAATTTTGCTACCATATAAACTCTGAAAATTGCTTTTCATCTTTTTAGATTATTCAACTTTCATACTATTTTCTTATTTTGTATAGGTGTGTTTGTGACGCCCTACATACAGCTTAGCTATTCATTCTTGGTTCCTTATCGGATTGCTAATTGAACAAATCAAAATTGGTACTTGCCACTTGCCAGTAGGTGTAATTGGACTGAAGTCATTGTGAGGTGGACAATCAAGATTTAGCACTGCTGTCCTATATCTTATTTTAAAGCTAGTATGTTTTAGATGTTCCTTTTTATAACATGTTACAAAAATATTTTTTTTAATATTTGCTTGATAATACTTAGAAGAGTGTATTTCATATTAAGGATCGTAAAGTCTCTATTCTGCTTGTCTAGAATTAAAGCATCGTTCCTGGATATTGTACTTCTAAGATATCTATGTCATACACTTTTGTTGCTAATTGAGAGAGTGAGGACAGAAAGAGGTTTTGGAGTCTTGAACTGAATTGGTTCCTCTTCTAAGACAAGAGTAAGTATAACTATCTATTGAATGTGTCGGATTTAATTTTGCTCCATCATGCAAGGATTGCCCTTGAACAAAGCCCTTCTATATTGTCTTAACAGACTTCAACGTAAAAACCATATGTTTCCTATAGTTGTCAGAGTTTGGGTTAGGTTTTAAATTTTTGTATACTTCGTCTGTTCAAATGATCATTTATATAATTTTTATTCTTTCCTTGAATAATGCAAATTTTGAAGAGTAATAATGAAAGTTATGATAAACTCATATCAAGTGCTTAATTACCGAAGCAAGAACATCCATCCACCAATGCTAAAGCATATGGGAGTTTAAGCATTGGTGTTCTGGTCTGTTTTTCCCTAAATTGCATTGGTGTATTTGTACCTCTCCCACTTCTCTTACTTCCCATGCCCTTTTCTAGGAACATATAAAAGGAAAAAACTCATGTTAACTATGCAAATAAAGAGAATGAATGCAATGAAAAAATCAATGAATAGGCAAAAAATGACTAGTAGGAAGTGCAAGTTATTGGCTTTTAGAAGCCTCTATTTTAAGATTAACCCGTAGGAAACATTAATGTGCAGTTTACCTGAACACTTGAAAGACATTGCAATTACGAAACAAAATAAGTACAAGTTAACAGGTAATATTGAACATTGTATTGATAATTAAACTCATCTACATAAGCATGAGCATCCTCCAATGCTGAAGCATACAAGAGTTTAAGCATTAGTGTTTCTCAATAAGTATATGCTAACAGAGGCTAGTGATGTTGCATTGGTTTTTTTGCCCCTCCCACTTGCCCTTTTGTTTCCCAACTTACTCTTGAATATCTCTTTTAATCCCACGGAAAGGAACAACTTTCGTCAAGTAGGTAATTACATACAGGGAAAGGATGATTGTTTAAAAATCAATGTAGAGGAAACAAAATGACTTGGCTATATGTATTAGAGAAAAATGAATTATTGGAAGTACAATTTTACTTCAAGGATTCTTTATAGAAGAAACTTGGCAGAAGTTGAAGGCTGAAAGAGGGTGGGATCTATATGCAATCATCATGGCCCGTCTTAGCACAAATAGAGTAGTGAGAAGAGTTTCAAGCACTGCCCCAACTTGTTTCAAAAGTAGGAATAGGCAGTGATATGTCTGTTTGGGGCAACTTAATTTCTCAAAAAAAAAATTTTTGAAAAAAATACGTTAAGTATTTGATTTGGCTAATATCAACTTTAAAAATAAAAGAATAAATAAACACATTAAGAAGTTTGTTCAGCCCAAATTGATTTATCAACGTGAAAAAAAAACGTATTTTTATATATAAAAAAAATCCTACTTGAGTAAAAGGAAAAGAAAATTAAATATTATTAATATAAAAACCCCGATTTTTTACTATTGCATAAACTTGTACCCAAAAAAGTTATAGTTGCATAGACATTTTAATACTATGACTGAGCACAAAACTGAATATATAGAGTATGTTAAAAAAGAATAGAGTAAATACTTAAATTGGTCCTCTAAATATACACCGGATATCAATTTGGTCCCTCAAAGACTGTTAACATCAATTTAGTCTCTCAGAGAATAAAATGGACATCAAAATGGTCTTTCTGTCACAAGACGAGTAGATGCCTGATTTGAATGCCGAGTTCAACCAAATTACAGAATTAATTCTAAATTAGCTTGTAGTATAAGAAATAACTCAAATTGTCTCTCAAATGACCAAGATGCAAAATCAATTAGATCAATGTAAATTGGAGGTGTATTGGAGGTGTTTTGATGTGAGTAATGCAACTAAATAGAAAGAAATTATATTAGAAAACAATCAATCCAAGAAATCTATTAGACAACTCGGTTAATCTATTATCGACCACTAGATGTGCATGAACTTCCATTGATTTGTTGATCTGGATGTACCAGAGATCTTTGCATTAAATCCACAATCATGTACTAGATTATCATCTAGAGTTTGATTAGCAACATATATATACAATTTTGTAATCACATAATTCATACAAACGATGTTAATCTAATCACCAGAATTATAATCAATCAATGCAAATAAATCTGCAAGCATTAATCTCTAATTCTCTTGTGATAAAACTAAGATTGATCAACCAAAATCTTATCACAATTTTCAATCAGACAATAAATCCTATCGGATCTCATCACAACAGATATCTCTAATCATGAAGATCAAATTGAGAAACAAGAGAATCAAAGATATTCAATCAATAGAACATTCAATTTTGAATTACAAGATTGAGTCTCAAGATCAAACCGAATTATCCTCTGAATTCAAGAACTGATCAAGCACAATTAGGCTTCCATGGCTGCATTCCAAGGAAGCTTGTGGAGGAAAAGAGAAGAGAGAGCAAGAAAAGCTAGAAAGAAACCGAAAAGACTAGCAAAATTGAGGATAATGAAAGGTCTCTTTTCGTGTTCTGTCTTTCCCTCCAAATAGCATATCCTAAAATGCAAATTACAAGCCTTCCATTGAATTAGAACTAATCTACATCCTCTTAGATTTAATTGGTCATCTTATTTGCCTAATTTGAGTTTAAGATGAGAAAGTTATGCCTAAATCAAAATAAGGAGGTAACCAAAACGTCTTCCAACTTAAAGTGGGAATCACACCTTTAAAACAATATAGTTTGGAAAAGTTGTCTTCATGAGAGTTGAATCCATGTGCTTTAGATTTCATTTTACACTAGTCTCATCTCCATTTGACATCAAGATCTCAAGTTATGGCCAATTTACTGTACGCGAGTCAGGTTCCAGCGACAACATCTTTGCTCTGACTTTCAGACCTAATATGGCTCACTAGACACCCAATTCAGCTCTTCAAATCCTCAGAAGAGTTGTATATCTCCCTCTTATATTTCCTAAAAGGTAATATTCATATTTTTTAGATGTCTATAACTCAAGATATGCCCAAAATACAGAGACCATGTAAAATTCAATTAATGCTAAAAAATAAATTTATTTTGGGTTGGGTCATCGGGTCCAACCTGATCAAAACCGACCAAGATTGGTTCGGTTCACGGGTCTTGTATTTTATAACCCGAACACCCGATGACCCGGTGAAATGACCCGAAGAGTAATAAAATTTTAGATTTTATCTTGTTATTATTTGGTTTTTCATTCATTTAAAAAGCTAAACTATAATGATATATCTTTTAATTTTTATTTTCAAGCTCCAATCATTCAATTATTTTTATTTTGTTTTAATTACATATTAGGATAGTAACGTTTTAATAATTGGCTTACTCATCTGTGTCACACAATTCTACAACTTAAAGTCTTCTCTGTGAAGTAATATAAAACAATATATATACCCTTATCTATGAAGCAAGATACATTTAATGTCATACATTCATATTACAAATGAACCTTATGATGATTTTGAGACATTAAATGTTTCTTTCCAAACTTGATTTTACTTTTATCTTAATACTTGTATTGTACTGCAAGGCTTGAATGCTTAAAATTCATATGTAATTATCTAATTGAGTTTGAAGTACTTAACAATAATAGATTTGTTATTTTGTTGTAAGAAAAAAATTAATTGGATAACCTGATGACCAAAAACAAACAATTATAACCTTAATCGGGTTGATTTGGTTTAAGTTGCTCGAAATTTTTTTCAAAAATCAAATCAAACCAACGTAACTAATGTTGATCCATTTTAATATTTTTCCCCTAAATCTCAACCCAACCCAACCCATAAACACTCCTACAAAAATTTACATCTCATTCTTCATAATCGTAACTTCAACTAAAGGACGTACACTTGTGACTCACAAATATCAACTATTATTCTACTTGCAATCATTTTGACTAAACAAAAAATACTCGCAAGCCCAACAAAATTTTTCTGATATTTAGTAAGCAATAATTTGCTCTTTGACACAAATCATATTTCGTGCAAGATCTCAAGGCCAAACATATCAATTAACTAAAAGGAAACAAATAAATTTGGCCATAGTGAAATTTTATTTTAATAAAATATCTTACCTTTTATATCCTCAGAAACTTTTGCTTCAAATTCATGCACACGGACAAACATAAATCAAATATGATTGGTTAAGCAGATTTTGACACTTATATTAATTATATTAAATTTATATAATTTTTTCCTATACATGAATTTATTATAAAAATCTTTATACCTTCTTTCTTTAAATTTAGTATGTGTTTTGATTATTTTATTTTATTTTAAAAAAATTATAATATCGAAATGTTACTAAAAATTTTTTAACTGAAAAGCTATTTTTGTATTAAAATTGATCTAAACTAAACATGTGCTTATAAGTTATAATGATGTTGGGCAATGACAGTGCATTAATGCATCGGGTGTCTACGTACCTACAAATAAAATAAGTGTTTACTGTTAATAGAGGTAATTCAAATGATAAGAATGTAAACATTTCACTTAAAATACTTCAGTTTAATGTTTTCTGTTAACAATCTTCTTTAATCTTTGCTTGCTAAAATTCAAAACCGTATGGCTGCGTGGAAGGGCCGGCTCTTTAACAAAGCAGGTAAAGTATCTTCCGTGTTTAGATTATATGTGAAAAATTGATTATGTGTATAATTTATGAGAAAATTAATTTATGTTTAGATATGTTAATTCATAATTAATTTTATAATAAAGAGTTTTGTTTGGATTGTATAAAAAAATTAATTTTATGTATTCAATTATTAAAAGATGTATGAAATGATTGAAAAAGTTATTTGATTGAGAACAAATAGATATTTCTAATAATACTTTTTTTTTAAAAAAAAAGTGTTTTTAGTTATAGAAAAATATTTTTAACTTATAATTAATTTTATACACTTTAAACAAATATAGATTTTAGATTAAAAAACAGTTTTTTATAAAAAAAAAAAACTGTTTTAAACAAACATTAATCCTTCCCCAACAAGCCAATGCCACCCTATTCCATGCAGACTCAACTTCTCCCAAAGTCTGTTTGTAATAGTGTGGATAGCTTAATTCGTGGCTTCATTTTTGTGGTAGGAATGAAAATAGCCTTGGTTGGAGCCTTGTCAACCGGAACACGACAACTTCTCCTAAGGAGTTTGGTGGGCTGGGTATTCGTGATTCTCGCTTGGCTAATTTGGCTCTTCTTGGAAAATTGGTGTGGTCTTCATTGCATGAGAGAAATAAACTGTGGGTGCTGGTTATTAGTCACAAATATATTGGCTCAGATTCTATTTGGCTTGCTTTAGGGAAATCCAGGGTCTCGACTTCTATTGCTTGGCGCAGCATTACTAAGACTGTTAACGCTATTAGAGACGGTTTTGGCATCCGCTTGAGGTCTGGAAATTCCTCCTTCTGGTTTGTGGTTTGGCTTGACATTGGTCCCTTAGGTAGAGTTGTTGACTTTGTGCATATTATGGAATCAAATCTTGCCATTAAGGATGTTTGGGATAGTGGGGGATGGTCTTTATCTAGGCTGGCTACCCCAATCACTGCAGAGATCGAGCAACACATTATGAGTGTACCAGTGCCCAATTTACTCGATGATTCGTTGGTGAAACGACACGATCCTTGGTGATGAACCTTGGACTCTTCAATCTATTCTTCGCCGCATCTTCTTGTCCCTTGATGAGTTCGTCACGTTTCTTTCTCCTGAGAAGGATCGGCGTAACAGAGATAGGTACGTGGCTCGTTGGATAGCTCCACCTTTGGATTATGTCAAACTTAATGTTGATGGAAGTGTGATTCGGCCTTATTCTGCTATGGGGTCAGGTGGTGTAATTCGCGACAATGCTGGGACTTGGTTCCTGGGTTTCTCTAGCAATGATGGAGTGGGAGATATTCTTACTGCTGAATTAATGGCCATCACAAACATGGGTTGGAAATAGCTTGGTCTCATGGGTTTAGGAGGGTAAAATGTGATTCTGATTCCAATGATACAGTCTCTTTGTTACTGGATGAAGCAAACCATAGCTTCCATACTCTTGTTCCTTTGTTACGTTAGATAATGACAATGTTGAAGAGGGATTGGGTTGTCGATGTGACTCATGTGTTCAAGGAAACAAATTATTGTGATGATCACCTTGCTAAGATTGGGGTGAAAAGTTGCTGAGGCTTGAAGATCTGAGAGGAAGCACCAAGGGACTTGGGAGTCTTACTTGCTGCAAGATACTTTGGGTTTATGTTTTGTTGCCTAGCTTGTGTTTCTTTTCTTATTTACCAAAAAAAAAATCTTCTTTAATAGGTAATTTGTAAGTATTTCAAAAAAATTAATGAATGATTATTATTTATTATTAAATATTTTATTATTGTAATGTTAATATTTTTGTCAACGAGTGTTGGCTCACCTGGTTGAACCTTTTACTTATGTTAGTAATGACTTGGGTTCAAATCAAAATGCTCATTGGTAAATGATATGTAATCACATCATAAATTCTCATTGAGGTTGGTGATTTGTCCTGACTTGAATTGGGGATGAGTCTTCCCCTCACTTAAACTTTTATATACCAAAAAAATATTTAATTATTGTTTTGAAATGACTAACAATTATAAATAATAAGATCCAAAAAAATATTTTTATTAAGAGTATTTTTTTTATCAAATAAAATCTATCAATGTAATTTGTACCAAATTTTTTTTTATCAATGTAATTAAATATTTTTTCAAATTAATTTTTCCTAATATCAATATGTCATATGCGGTTTAATTTTCTTTTATTTTCTTTTAATTTTATAAAATCTGCTTTTCACGTCTAAATACATAACTTCCGTATCAAATGAGACAAAACATCATCACGTGATTGTTGACGTCTTTATTGCAACAACAAAAAAATAGGAGGCGAGTTTATCAATTGTCACAAGAAAAATTATTGTAATATAAAAGAAAATAATGCTTATTTGATTGGATTTTTTTTTGTTTTGTTTACGCTTATTTGATTGGCACATGGTGTGTTATCTGCAGCTTAATAAATTTGGCTTTTCACTTTAAAGAAAAATTAAGTGCCTTACCAGATGATACAAAAATCATCATGTGATAAATTTAATCAATTAATTTCATTAACAACAAAAAATTATATTAAATTTTATATTATTAAATTAATCATGTACACAAAAAATTCATTGTAGTGGTGATTTTATAGCATTAAATGCTAATTCGTCCTAATTATTTCTTGTAATATAAAAGAATCCAATGTCGCATCCCACGTGGTATGTTATCCAGCATAACTGAGCTTGCCATTAAGGATGTTTGGGATGGTTCTTGCTGAAATATTGATCATCTAGCTACTACCATTACGTATACTTTGGCTCAGACCATAACTGCAATCCCAATTCCTGGTGCGAGCACTATTTGGACTTTATTGTGTGGGGTAGGAACACTACTGGAAAGTGTACTACTGGTTCAGTCTACAATGAGCTTTTATCAAGGTGCAACATCTTTTGCATTTGTGATGGTCCCATTAAGTCTACCAAGTCCCGAATCAATTGTTGTCAAAGAGCCACATGGTATGTTATAATGTTATATGCCGTATGAAATATTTGCTTTGTAATACCAAAAACAATAAAAAATTTGCTTTTCAGTTTTCACGTCAAAAGTAGAAGTGCCGGACAAAACATGATCATGTGATTGCGTGGTGTGAATTCGTTGTTTAACGTCTTTATTGCAGAAAAAGATGATGCGTCTTTATCAATTGTCACAAAATAATACAACACGTGTTGCACATATCATATGATTTTTTTGGTTCTTTTGATTCTCTGTCAATTGTCGGTAGAGCATCAGGCATCGCTTTGTGTGGTGGATTCAATCTCACAAAACTTGTGCACTTTCTTCACTCGTCTGAAAAAATGGCTAAAGGTCGTGTGTTCAACATCGGAAACCTTTAAAATTGATAGGTCCTTCATTAATAAAACTAATTTAAGGATGATCAAATTATAAAAGAAAGCATTTATATAGGAATAAAATAGATGTTCATTCTTTATGTTTTATGCAATTGAAAGATTGATTTATTGTTTTCGGGATGTGACATTTGTGTGGACGTATGATATTAGGATTTTTGGTTGTTTAGGATGTTGAAGAAAATGATTTGGGAAATTTGGATTTGGGATTGAAAATGATTGAAATTAATTGCACAATAGAAGCTTTAAATATTAATTAATGAAAGTAAGTTGGACTTTGAGTGCTCAAAGAACTTTTGGTTTTTACCCGAATTAAACGTCTGCCATGCTAAGTCTAAAGTCTCCCATCAAATGAGAGATTATTGTGAAGCGGTAAAGTTAATTTCAACTTTTATAAATAGACACACTCGAAAATGCAAATATTTATGTTCGGATGAAGTCCTAAAACTGTCTCTATGTTTATGAATTATGTTATATTACATGGATGAAGTTATTATTTTATCTGTTCTGATTGATTGTATCCTTTTATTAGAAATGAGCATTTTAAAGAGAGATTAACCTAAAGTTTTGCAAATTAAAAGGGAATATATATCCAATAAAAAGAACGAGAACTATCCATTTTCATTGAAGGGAGCTTCTTTTAAGAAAACTTACTTTATTTTACTGGCGAAACATACTGCCAAGCCAACCAAACAAAAAGTTCCGAATATTTTAGTAAGCAATAATTTCTTCTCTGACAAATGACATTTCTTGCGAAATCTGAAGGACAGCCACAAACACCAATTCTTTTGCAACACGGCAATTGACTGAAAGGGATCACATTTGGGGACTTATGCTTATAAAGAAATTTTTATCATATTGCAATAATTTTTGCATTTGAGATGGTCTCATCAAGTCAACGAAGTCTATTCAATTATTACACTTTCGGTGAAGATGCTCCATCCAATTTATGTGATTTTGTTGATTTTAATATTAAGGAATCCAAGATAATTTAACTGGTGATTCGAGATTGGAAAGCAACAACATAAATTATTGAACTAATTACAATTAAGATAAGTGGAGTGCAGAAATGAAGTTCTTCATACTTTGTTTGGACGAAGAAAAAAATGAGAAAAAAAATAAGAAAAAAGAAAATAGAAAGAAAAATATTTTTTTTCATATATTTGGATTTAAGAAAAAAAGAAAGGAAGAAAATGAGGTTTAAATATTTCTATTGTTTGTTTGGGTAAAAAGAAAAAAGGAAAGAAAATATAATTTTGTGAAATGACATATATGCCTTTCTTCCCAATTGATACAATCTGGACGGAAATAGAAAGTATTACTCCATAACATTTACTTTCTTTTTCTGGTGACATTGGATAAAAGTTTGGTTAAAATTTACTTCCTCCAGAATTTTAGTTCAAGTTTTTCTTTCTTCATTGTCCTACAACACTCATCCTTGTTGCCTGCACATCACCATGCTTTTTAATAGTCTTATTTAAATTAGCATGCCAACGATGGCAACAAAGCAATATGCTTTAAAATCTATAAATCAGTTTCTATACTAACGTCATTGTGGGTTTGCAAACCAATAACTGAGATGAAAATTTGCAATGCAAACTCGGATGAAAATCCCAAATTCTTGTACCGTGCTCAGTGTAAAATAGCTGCGTTGGTTGCCGGTCATCGGATAACAGTTCTCAGGAGAAGACTCCTGTATGGGCAAAATTATAAATTTAAAATATTTAGCTCTTCACCTCAAAAAATTTATTTAACTCTTCTTTCCCATTTTCTTCTCAGATTCGTTAAAAAATGTTTTTAAGAGAGTTGCACGGCAACTTATTTTTTTAATAAACACTTATTTTAATTTTTTAAGTATACAAGTGATATTAGTTTAGTTTTTTAATAATTTATGACATTAAATTAGTTATTTAATGTTAATTTTTGACATTAAATTAATCATTTAATATATTTTTTGATATTAAATTAGTCTTTTAATAACATAAAATGATTCTCTAAAAAAATTAATTTGATGTCACACAATTATTAAGGATTAAATTAATGTCACTTATATTTTTAAAAAATTAAAATAAGTGTTAAATCTTTTTTTCTTCTCCATTTCAAACAAAAAAAAAACTTCAAATTTCACCCATTTTCTCTCATCTTAATTTCGTTCTTCTCATTTTTTCTCGTTTCAAATATAACGTTAGTGAGAAGTTTTATCCAAATATCAAGAGACAAAACATGCTCATGTGAATATTTTTTGATTTCTCATCACATCCTAATAAGTTATTAGTATTATAAAACTAAAATTTCTCCTTACACACCTATTTTAAAGTTTTAACTTGTGGACTTATTTTACTACTGTATCTAAGACTGGCTGGTACATGCTGATGTGAACATGTGATTGCCTTAGTGTACTCTAGTCACAACAAAAAAATTTGTAAGTTCTAAATCAAAAAAAATTATTGTATTGTAAATTACTCATTTATTTTTTAGTTTCATTTTAAATTTATTTTAATATTTATAGTTTAAAATCATTTAGTTTTTTTTTATAATTTTTAAATAATAAAAAGTAATCCTTATTATTTTGATTTAATGAGAGAGACACATGGTATATTTAATTATTTATTAAATGAGACAAAACATGATCACGTGATTGCGTTCGTGGCAGGCGAGTGCTTATCAATTGTCACAACATAAATTATTGTAATATATGAGAATCCAATGCTTATTTGATCGGCATGTTACTGTAAAAAAAGTAAAATCTCTGCTTTTCACATTAAAAAACTAAATGCCTTACCAAATGAGACAAAAAATCATCATGTGAAAGATTCAATTAATTAGTGTTTTTTCAGCATAAATTATTTGCTGACTGGCGTGATGTGAATGCGTTGTTGACCGCGCCTTTGTTAATTGTGAATAGAGCATCTTTCAAAAAATACGCATCACTCTGTTAGGTGGATTCATCCTTGCAAAACTTGAGAACCTTGTTCACTCACTCGTCTGAAAACAATGGCTGAAACTCGTGTTCAACATGGTCGAGAAATTGATCAGAAGGCTGGGTTCGATGGCTGTCAATAGTTGGAACGTGAAAGATGATCTTGAAAAGTTGAAGAATGCTATGCTGCCTATCAGAGCTGTGCTTTTTGATGCGGAAGAGCAGCAGGACGCCCACTTATGGTTCCACGGCAAATGTACCGAATCGTCAAGTAATAAAAACGGTAAAAATCGAATATTGTTCTTGCCAAATATCAAACAATGAGATTAATTACTATTTAAACTCAATTTTTGGATATTACTATTTAAACTCAATTTTTGGATCGAATTTTTGAATCAAAGTGAGCTTCAGCAGAAAAGGAAATGAACACAAGAACTAATGCAATAGTAATATTTTTAGAATTTTCTATTAAGTGATTCAACAAGCACTCGGTAAGCAGTATGAAAGAAAATCAATTAATAAAAGAGTTGGGATCAAGTTTCATTTGATTTCACTTGCTGCAAATTAATTGGAATTAACACAAGCTATTATTCTTATTTTGTTACCGAATTCTCCAAATTAATCAAATCCTAATTCCTTAGGCTATTGATTCTTTATTTCCAGATCAAATCCCTAATTCTTTAGGTGATTCAAAAAGGGTAATAAGCATTAGGATTTAGAATTCAATCAGGTGACAAGGAAATCAATGACTATTCCTAGCCTAAAGATAAGCAAGGATCATAATCTCACAGCACAATCATACATCAAATTTCCATTCAATATATAATCCTAAAATCATTCCAAAGAGGGTTAATCCTTAGAAAGTATTAAGAAGAGAGATCATAAACTCAAAATAGAATAATAACTCATGTTAATTGAATCCAATATCAAGAACAATCAAGATCCATCAAAATCCACCTAATCCCAACAAGGGGAAGTTTAGCTAGACATAGAAGTAAATGACGAAACTAAAACTGTAAAGAAGAATAGGGAGAACTCCATGAAGAACAATGAAGGTGATCCAAGCTTGCACTCTTCTCTTCCTTCCAGCCCTCAGAGAGCTTCCAAATTAGGGTATCTTTCTTCTCCAGCCACCTCCCAGAAACCTAATAATTTTCTATTTAAATGTGGCAGCATTAGATAAACTAAACACACTGAGCGCTTAAGCGCTCAGTTTGTCACCGATTAGTCGCGCAATACGTTGCCTCTGTTCTTCACCGATTAAGCGGTCAAATCTCACCGCTTAATCGCGCAGCTCCACTAGCTTCTGTGCTTGGCCGATTAGGCGGTGAAAATTGGGCGATCAATCGCCCAATGTGAGCAACTTCTTTGCAAGATTTTCTCCCCTCATCAAGCCTCCATTCTTTCACAAGCATATACCTAATGAACATACATAAAAACCAGTAAAGGGAACAAAAATAAAAAAAAAAATCAAAACTGAAAGAAAATGGGAACAAAACTAGTTAAAAAGTTTTGGATAAGGATGAAAACCAGGATTATGAAATGGAAAAACGTGAGTTTTTACAGTTTCATCACTCCCCCAAACTTAAGATTTTTGCTTGTCCTCAAGTAAAAAGAAAGAAAGAAAGAGGAAAGAAAAACTAAAGACTCCACATAAGCAAACAAAAACCTAACCAAACCAGTGGTTGAAAATCATTCAAATCCTCAGCAATTGCTTCACAACCCAAATTTTCAAAGTGTCGCATATGACAAATCCAGCTATGACAATGCTCTCACATGAAATTCTCGTGTAAAGAAAATTTCCCACGATCATGAATGAAAGACCAAATCACAATGAATTTCAAACTTGGATAGGTTTACAAGAAAGCAAATGCATATCAGACCTGTATCCAAAAGGTTGTTTTTCATATCTCTCTCCACTAATATAAATAATACAAGACCAGGGATCAATAGGGACTTTATGAGCTTGTAATGAAAGGCCAGGGGTATGGTTTAAGAAAGAAAAGAAAAAGAGAAACAAAGATTGAAATGCATGCCATGTATATTCCACAATTTAAGCCTCAACATATCAAAACAATGCACCATGCATCGTCCTAATTCAAAACTTTGACTTGCAACACTCATCTTTTTTTTTTGAATATTGTCCACTCCCAAACTTACTTCTTTGTAATACTTTTGAGTGGACCAACTTTTCTTTTTTTTTTTTTGTTTTGAATAACTAGTGCATAAAAGCATTAAGGCTTGAAAAGTGAAACAGTACATGACATGCATCCAATAAAGGGTGAGGCAAAGGAGAATTTTTTTTTTTAAGAAGGGAATGGACATGGAATGTATGGGTAAGAGGAAATAAAAGAAGGCCAAATTAATACCAAGCTACAAAAAGGGACCTAGGGATATACACTGTAATAGCAGGTTGGCTTGAAAGGCTCAAACGGTCCAAAGAAGGCTCTTGTCATTTCCCTTGTCATGCATCATTTATGATTTCGCCTCAAGAGGGATTCAAACAACTTCTAGAAACAAGTCATTCATACAAATTCAATCCTATAAACTTTTTCTAAGTTTGATAAACATGCACATTCCAAGGTCTGTTAATCATGAAAATGGGAAGTATATCCATACACAATCAAAGTAATAGAGAGACCTTGCACTCACAGATTTTTATACGATATCCAAGGAAAACAGGTTAATCCACAATTTCATCAATCATTGGTTCCACAATTCAACACACCAGCATGCACAAATTCACAAAAATATGACTTAACCAAAACAACAGTCATTAACAGTAAAGCTACCCCCCCAAGACTTGAAGTAAACAGTGTCCCCACTGTGCAGACAAAACAAAATAAGGGACAAAGGAACTAAGAAATAGAGCAGAAAGAATTTTTTTTTTTCAAGGTAGAGAGAAGCTTATTTGGGTGGCGTTGGATCACTCCTGCTCCTCGTCATCTTTTTCTTCATCATCTTCATCTGTATCATCATGTGCTTCACGAGGGACATAGAGTGGCAAGCCTCCAAGTTCATCTGGATCCTTGTCCAAATGCGATGCCAAGTTGCGCATCATCCCCTCCAAGCCAGTCAAACAGTGCATGACATGAGTCAATTTGTCGTTGCATTCCTGCACCTCTTGCTCAACCCTAGTTAGTCGCTCTTTGGCCGAGAGGTGCCTTTTGCTGCATTGCACATGAGCTAGTGGGGGAGAATGATGGAGTGGCACACTTTCCTCAAGAAAGTAGGAGTCTAGCATTGTGAATCCACAGGTGGGGCAGGCTTCTCTTCCATATCATTCTCGAGTGGTATCCCCGCCTTCTTGCACAACTGCGTGATGATGGATGGATAGGCTAGCTTTGCCACATCACTGTGCGCAAAGTCATTGATGTGAGCAAAGATTATTTGACCCATATTGATGGGCAGACCATTGATGATGGCAAAAATGAGCAAAGCCCGGTTAACTGTCACTTCATGTGTGTGGGAGCATGGGATGACTGTTGCTTGGATGAAGGTGCACCACGCTTTGGGAATGGCCTTTAGATCACACTTTTTAAGATGCTTTGGAGCACCACTAACGTCATATTCCCAAACAGCTCCTTCCTTGCATAGTTCTTGAAGCACTTCCTCTTGGTCCCATCCATGATTAACCAAATTGGCATATCCACAATGGCTAGCCCTTCGCAAGGCGACATCGATGCCAAGTAGCTTATTCAGTTGATCTGCCCCGAACCAAATCTCTCGACCCCTCACATAGTTCAAGAATTGTTCAGCATATGTGATTGGGTGGCCCTTCTTCTTCTTCTCATTAAAGTTGTTGGTATAGAACTCTCTCACAAGAGTGGGTCTGCTGGGTTCTGGAGGAGCACAAAATTTCTCCCAATTCCGCCTCCGAATTTCATCGAGAATAGGGCGGAATCTGTCGCCTTGAAGCTTTATCCCTCTCTCTCTGATGGTACCCTTGATCAATCAATTTGAGACACTTATGTTAGCTTTGTATTAGGCTTTATTAGATGTTTATTGTGCCAAATATTAGTATTTTAGATGAGTTTAATATTGTTGGGTTTCATTGGGCTTTAATGCAAATTGTGAATAATTTTCGGATTTTGATGCATTTTGACCTTTCTTCCTTGGTTAGGCCATAACTTGGGACTCGTTGATCCATTTGAGGTGATCTTGGTGTCTTTGGAAAGCTAAGACAAGGATCTACAAGTTTTACGAAGAACTCAAGAGCTGAATCGGACTTCTAAGGGTCCAAAATATCCCTGTAATGCAGAGTGGGTTTGCTGTCACAGAAATCAGGGCAGTGTGCACATATTGGACTACATAGTGAGCTATAGGCCTCCTCTTGAGCTGAAACTTGGCCACTGGAAAGATAAGACTCATATCTCCAACTTTACCGAAGACCATTTAGTCAATAGTGTTACCAAGTGGCTTCAATAACTCAAGAGGGGGGGTGAATTGAGTTTTCAAAAACTTTCACAAAGTTTGTTTCAATGATGCTAATTATATTGAATCAATGGATTTGTAAAGGATAATGACTAAGATTAATGAGCTTTTTAATACAGAAATTATAAGACAAGAATTCACAACATTAAAAACATCAAGCTAGATAAGTTGATAGAATATAACTTATAAGTAAAAGATAAGGGTTGAGAGAATGCAAACAAGATTTATACTGGTTCAATCACTTCTTGTGATCTACGTCCACTCCTTGAGATCGTCCACCCGAGATTTCAACTATACTTCAAGCTTCTAACTTGGGTGCTTGATAAAAACCCTTACAATATAGAGCACTCTTCACTTAGTATGGGATCCTCCACCCTCTATGTGCAAGAGCCTCCCTCAATACAACAAGGAATTTCTCTCCTTCAACTTACACAAGATAATCTAATGGTTTTTGGTAGATTGTAACTCTCACAAGAGCAGATATACAACTTGAGGAACAGATGAGTATATGATCAAATCACTAAGCAAGCTTTTTCAACTAGAAAACAGAGTATGATGAACTGAAGATTAGAAAAAGCTCTTTCAAAATGAATTTCTGATCTTTTTATGTCTATGAAACTTAATTTAGATGAGCTATAAATAACTCTTACAAGTTTTTGATCCGTTGGGTAGTAGGTAAGTATTAAAACAATATTCAAACTAGCCGTTGGAAAAGTTTCTGGAGCGTGTGTAGTCGACTACACAACTGTTGTAGTCGACTACCATGCCTTTCTGACTTTTAAAAACATGAGAGTTTATTATTGAAAGAATGCATGTAGTCGACTACACTTACAAGGTAGTCGACTACAATAGCTCTCGGACTTCTTTTTAAAAGCAAGGCAACTGAGATATATTATCAAAAATAATATGTAGTCGACTACAGAGCATATGTAGTCGATTACATGTCTTCTCGGAAATATGAGCTTTTAAAAAGGAACAACTTTTTAAAACGATGTAGTCGACTACAATAACTTTAGTAGTCGACTATAACTATCCTCGGGTTAACATGTATTTAACAAAAGTATTTTTATCAGCATTGTAGTCGACTACAATGCTGAGGTAGAGGTAGTCGACTACAATGCTGAGGTAGTCGACTACAAGCATCCTCGGGACATTTGTAAAAGACAGGCATTTCAAGGTTTTGCCTATTTGTAGTCGACTACAATACTTGTGTAGTCAACTACAAGTTTGTTCTGACTTTTGGAAAACGTTGTAAACTTAACATTTTCCAGCTGTGTAGTCGACTACATCAACCTTGTAGTTGACTACAAGAGACTTAAAAACTCATTTTTGATAAGTTAAAAAATCTTTCTTTCAAAAGCATTTTTAAAGATAACTATAAGTCTTGAGTACTCCTTGTGAACTTGTTCTTGTCTTCTTGGTGCGGAATCCTTTGTTTGGTTATCATCAAAATTCTATATGACAAATGTTGTTCACAAATAGATGTCGTTTTAGGCATGATTATGAAGTTACAAGTTGGTTTGAATTTGGAAACTCGTTCTGCCAACCTAACTTGAGGTAGGTGCAGTGTTTTTGGCATATCTGGAGTTCTTATAGTCCAAATGGCATGATTCCAATTGTAAAATTTCAAGGAGACAACTGGCTACAACTTTTATGAAGACCTCCAAGTCAAAATATGAAATAACCAAGTGAAACACAAGAAGGGGGGTTGAATTGTGTTTCTTAACCCTTTTTTGATTAATAAAAGGATTTTCCTTTTCAATAGAAAATAGAACACAGCGAAGGATAAAGTTTAACAAGCAAAGAGCTTAGGACCAACACCACTTAGTCCTATTGGACTCTAAGGATTTTGAAAAGACTTTTAATAAAATGGTTAACACGTTCTAAAACCAAATAAAAATATCTTTGTTAATAAACACAATGGTAAACCCCAGAGGTTAGTGAAAATAATAAAGCACACTAGAAGAGAAGAGAAGCTTACACACGAGATTTATCCTGGTTCACTCTTATCAACCAAGAGCTACGTCCAGTCCCTTCAACCAGAAGGATTTTCCAACTAATCTTTTTCACGATTACAAGTATTATGCACCTCTTCAGGTTCAATCTCACAAGTATTCTTTTACACACAGCCTCTTCAGGCTTACAATGCTTAAGATGAATAAGTGAAAGTAGATGAAAGCTTGAGAGTTTGAAACTCACTGACAAATGAGAATAGATAATCAAGATCTCAAGGCTTTTTCTTTTTACACGTATATGGAAATCCAAGAAGAAATAAAGCTTTTTAGACTTTGTAGGATGCTTCAGCGAAGATCTCTTTTTTTTTTTTTTTCTTCAAGTGCTGCTTCTTCTCTTTATAAGTAAGAACAAATTGAGCAGACTTCATGGGCTAGATCGTCCAACGGAAATATTTATTACCGTTCTGAGTAGCATTAAATGCATCTACTGGAAAAGTGCTGAACTTCTTCTGATGATGACTTTTATTCTCTGAGATTTCCAATCAATGAAAACAAAAGTCCTGATTTGTCTAAGATTGCAGACGGTTTCTTATTTGCAGATCTTTGTAGTTGTTAGACAATGTCAGCAAAAGTGGCTTAGTTGACTTCTTCCTCATTGCCGTGAGTCATCGTAGTTCTTTTCTAGCATTTAATGAGGAACAGTTCTTCATTTTTGAAATTTCACTCGGACGAGATCTTGAGCTTGAACTTTGAAAGAGTGAATTGAGTCCGAGCTTTGGCAATAAGATCGTTTTGGACGAACTAATAAAAAGTAACAGTATATGGATACAAATATTGGACGCACCAATAGTAAAAGTATATAATACATTTATTGGACCCACAAAGAGTTATAGCATATTGGACGCACGAAGAGTTATCTTTAAGCATCGAGCAGAATGGACGCACATACAAGTAGTGATTTGTAAATACCATTGTCGAAACACTTACTTGTTCAAACTAAATAAATATTTTTGTTATCCTCAAAACTTAACCAGGGAAAGCTACTGCTTTTAAGAATTTAGTACTTAAACCTTTTTATAAAAATTTGGTTTCAACAAAATACACCGTCTAGGTCATGCAAATCAAGCCATAAGTCAAATAAGAGTTGCTGACTAAAAGCCACCAACCATACACCAACCCACCTACCATGCACCAATCCACCAACCATGCATCAAGCTTCCATATTTGACAATTTCCATGTTTTTGCATCTTGTATTTAGATTATGTACATGTACAAATTGGCTTCTAGGATTAGTATAAATAGAGCCAATCTCTTTGTATTATGATAATTTCAATTTTAAGTAAGTTTGAAGAAAGTTTGAGTATTTATGAGAGTTTTCTTTCTCTTCTTCTCCATTCTCTTTACAATTTCCTTTTTGTTCTTTTATTTCTGAGTTCTTCCTTCTCATCCATGGAAGGCTAGGCTCTCATAATCAATCCAAGGGATTAGCCATCTTGATGTTTAATTTGGAGATCTTGTTTTACTTGTTCATATTGCTTAATTGTTATTCAAGTTTCTCTTCTTCCTCTTTTAATTTTGATCTAGATTGAATTGCTTAATTTGATTTGGATGTTTATGTGATAATAGCTTTATTATCATGTATTCAAGAGGATCACATAGAATAAACAATTTATTAAAGCTTTTTGATGGATTGTTTAGCTTGGTTGAATTCTTGATCTTAAATTAATCTATGTTTGGATGGTGCTTACTTTATCTAACATTGGTTAATTAAATCCTAGATGCTTATCTAGTAGAGAATTCTTGGATCATGTTGAGGCATCTTGATATGATCTAAGGCCAAGAACATGGTTAGCAATTAAGTGAATTCCTTGTGATCAATGATGGATTAAACTCAAGATCGGTAAAATTTCCTTGGATTGGTTAATTTGTTAATTACTTTCCTTTAATTCAATTAGTGTATTATCTTTTCAAATCATCAAAACCCCCTTTTAATTATCTTGATATGATTAAATCTTTGTTCTTTTTGGATCCTTGAGAGACGATTCGGTTCATGCTCTTTACTACAAATTAGTTTGCGAACCGGTAATTTTTATTATTTGACGGGGTCTCAACAACCTCTTGTCAACCATTCTTTCCTACTATTTTCAAATATCGCTCTTCATGTTGTGGAGAGCGGAAGTGATGTGCATCAAAGGCACTGCTCCTAGAACTGGATCCTGATGTTTCCTTTCGCTTTTTTGGAGCCATGGGAGAAGTAATTTTCTGCAAAGAAGGGGAGCAAGCAGAGTGTATGATACCACAGTAATGAGTAAATGAAATGATGGCCACACATGACTTTATTGTACTCTTCAATTCAACAGTAACACAACTCAACAAGAGCACACTCATCCAAACTGATCGATGCAAAATGAACTGACAATCACCCTAACCCTAGTAACACCACATATCAAGAATATTCAAAAACAAGCATGGTGCGTGTAGTCAACATTTTATCAAACACATGGTGGGCATGATAAAAAATTCCAAAGGCAAGTCAATAGAAGGACTTCATCACCAAACCAAATCGTTATCAAGATAAATCATCAACTCATAAGACCCATTTGCCTACAACCAAACAGTAAACAACTCACCAAATCAGAATATTCAAAAACATGCAAAAACCCCCTCCCCCCAAACTTAACCAAACTTAAGAGCCCAAGAAGAACAACTCGATTTTCAACAAGTTCTCAACAAAATCCAACATGTGGCAACTGAGAATTAAGTAAATTACCAAATAGGAGGAGAAGCAATGACTGGGTGCGCACCAATTGAGAAACCCTCAAATTCCCAAATCCGTGCCCTAATTTGCGAAAAGAACGTTGGAGCAGGATTGTGCGTGAAGTGAGAAAATAGAGGTTGTAGAGATTGAGGTTGGGTGCGGGGATGGATTTAGGTTGGTGTTTGGGTGGTGTGAGAAGGATAGGAGAGGGGTTGGGGCGGAGGGGAAGGTGGAGAGCAGCGGGGTTGAGAGGAAAGAAATGAGGAGGGAAAAGGGAGGAGAAGTTTTTAACCATTGGTGTCAGGGGGCGCGCGCTTAAGCGGTTGAGAATCACCGCTTAATCGCGCGCGGGCAGAGACTAATGTTGGGTTGAGAGATTAAGCGGTCATAATTGGGCGCTTAATCACTAGGTGACAGAGGAGATGTTTCTCCCAGGGACAGTGCGCTTAAGCGGTTAAATATGAACGCTTAATCGCGCTGAGACAGAGTAGACATTGTGCTTGAGAGCTTAAGCGGTGAAAAGCTTCCGCTTAATCGCTTGGTGGCAGCGAGAACTACTTTCTTCTTCTTCTTTTTATTTTTTAATTTTTTTATTATATATTTTTTAATTATTATTATTATTATTATTTATTTTTTATTAATTAGCAGAGAAGGAGCTTCAATCACAGACAAATACAAAAGTAAACTAATAAAAATTTGCAAAAATTTAAAGCACACTTAAAATAAAAAAGAGGGATAGAAAGTATGGGTTGCCTCCCAGCAAGCGCTTGTTTAACGTCCCGAGCTTGACGGCATGCTGCTTCAAGTGGAGATCAAGTTGATGGATTCTCTGCTTCGCTCCACATTCCCACCAAGGTAAAGCTTGAGTCGTTGACCATTTACCTTGAAGCTTCTATCTGAGTTTGGATCCTTCACCTCGATTGCACCATATGGAAAAACTTGTTTGACCTCAAACGGTCCAGACCATCGGGACTTGAGCTTTCCTGGAAACAACTTGAGTCTCGAGTTGAACAAGAGTACTGATTGACCCTCCTGGAACTCTTTTCGCACAATTCTCTTGTCATGCCATTTCTTTGTGTTTTCTTTGTATATCTTAGCATTTTCATAGGCATGACTCTGGAACTCTTCAAGTTCACGAAGTTGTAAGACCCTTGACTCACCCGCTTTGGCCAAATCAAAATTTAAGTATTTTGTTGCCCATAATGCTTTATGTTCCAATTCAAGAGGTAGATGGCATGCCTTGCCATAAACCAACTGAAAAGGAGACATGCCAATTGGGGTTTTGAAAGCTGTCTTATATGCCTATAGAGCGTCATCTAACTTCATTGCCCAGTCCTTCCTAGAAGCATTCACTGTTTTCTCAAGGATTTGCTTCAATTGGCGGTTAGACACCTCAACTTGGCCGCTTGATTGCGGGTGATAGGGGGTAGCGACTCTATGATGCACATTGTATTTTCTCAGCACAGTCTCCAGTTTCCTATTGCAGAAGTGAGTTCCTTCATCGCTTATTAAGGATCTAGGGACCCCAAATCTTGAAATGATGTTCTTCTTCAAGAAACTTATCACCACTTGTGCATCATTGGGTTGAACGGCTGCAGCTTCTACCCACTTTGATACATAGTCAACTGCCACCAAGATGTAAATCTTAGAGTATGACGAAGGGAACGTACCCATGAAGTCAATTCCCTAAACATCAAACACTTCAACCTCTAAAGTGGGATTTTGGGGCATCTCATTCCTCTTTGATATGTTCCCGGTCCGTTGACATCTATCACACCTCTTGACATAGGAAAATGCATCTTTAAACAATGATAGCCAAAATAAGCCTGATTGGAGGACCTTCGCTGCTGTTCTATCTCCACTGAAATGTCCACCATACCCGAAATTGTGACAATGCCACAAAATTTGTTCTTGCTCTTCTTCAGGTACACATCTTCTCAACAGACCATCAACACCTCTCTTGTACAGAAATGGCTTGTCCCATACATAGAATTTGGCCTCATGGAAGAACCTTTTTCGCTGTTGTGAGTTGAAGTCCACGGGAACCACCTTGCCAACCTTGTAGTTGGCTATATCAGCATACCATGGTAAACTTGCCACTGCCAGCAACTGTTCATCAGAAAATCGGTCATTAACTGGTCTTTTCTCTTCATTTTCTTCTGCATTTTCCAACCGAGACAAGTGGTCCGCAACTAAATTTTCACTCCCTTTCTTATCTCTTATCTCCAGGTCAAACTCTTGAAGCAATAAAATCCACCGAATAAGCCTTGGTTTCGAATCTTGCTTGGCAAATAGATACCGGACAGCTGCATGGTCCGTATGTACAATCACCTTGGAACCTACCAAGTAAGAACGGAACTTGTCAAATGCATAAACAACAGCCAATAATTCCTTTTCAATAGTAGCATAGTTAAGTTGTGCACCATTTAAAACATGACTTGCATAATAAATCACATGCAACAACTTATCTTTCCTTTGGCCTAAAACGGCATCTACAGCTGTTTCACTTGCATCACACATGATTTCAAATGGCAAACTCCAATCAGGTGCAGTGATCAGTTTATGCTTCAAAACATTAAAAGCTAACATGCATGCATCATTAAAATCAAATGGAGCATCTTTTACAAGGAGATCACTAAGAGGTTTAGCAATTTGAGAAAAATCTTTTATGAATCTTCTATAGAATCCAGCATGCCCCAAAAAGCTACGAATGCCTTTAACATTGGTGGGAGGGGGAAGTTTTTCAATAACTTCAACTTTGGCGCGATCAACTGCAATCCCTTGGTTAGAGATGCGGTGCCCTAAAACAATTCCCTCTCTCACCATGAAATGACATTTTTCCCAGTTTAACACCAAGTTTGTTTCTTCACATCTTTTTAATACTAATGTCAAGTTATGCAAACAATTATCAAATGAAGAACCAAAACAGAGAAATCGTCCATAAAGACTTCAATATATTTTTCAAGCATATCTGAGAAGATGGACATCATACACCTTTGGAATGTAGCCGTTGCGTTGCAAAGTCCGAAGGTCATGCTTCTGTAAGCGAACACTCCATAAGGGCATGTGAATGCTGTTTTCTCTTGATCCTCTGAAGCTACAGCAATCTGGTTGTAACCGGAATATCCATCCAGAAAGCAATAATATTCATGCCCGGCCAACCGCTCTAACATCTGGTCAATGAAAGGAAGTGGGAAGTGATCCTTCCTTGTAGCATCATTCAGCTTCCTATAATCAATACACACTCTCCATCCCATAACAGTCCGAGTAGGTATCAATTCGTTGTTTTCATTCATCACTACTGTTGTCACTCCCTTTTTTGGTACAACTTGGACGGGACTAACCCAAGGGCTGTCCGAGATAGGGTAAATGAGTCCAGCATCAAGAAGCTTGAAAATTTCCTTCCGAACCACTTCTTTCATGACCGGATTAAGTCTCCTTTGTGGCTACACTACTGTTTTATGATTCTCCTCCATGAGTATTTTGTGCATGCATAAAGAAGGACTTATTCCTTTCAGGTCCCCAATCGACCATCCAATGGCCCCCTTGTGATTCCGAAGCACACTTAGCAATTTTTCTTCTTTTATTTGGCTCAATCCAGCATTCATGATGATCGGGTAAGAATTATGTTCACCGAGAAAGGAATATTTTAAGTGTGTGGGTAATGATTTGAGCTCAATCTTCGGTGCTTCTTTTATTCTTGGTTGGGTTTCATCTTCTCTTCTCATCAATTCCTCCCATTCTGGTGGTGCATTTTTAGGATAGTGAGGTGAGTTTTCCAACAGGCTAAGTATTTCTTCAACCTTTGCATCATCCTCTTCATCCATTTCAACCTTTGATTCAACAAGCACTTTTTCAAGGGGCGAATAGGGGTTGCTTTCCTTATAAGACTTGGATATTATGGAGTCAAACACATCAATGCGAAAGCATGCTTCTCTATCTCCGGGATGCTTCATAGCTTCAAAGACATTAAAAGTGATTGCTTCATCTTGGACCTTCAATGTCAAAGTCCCATCCGCCACATCAATGAGAGCTCTACCGATTGCAAGGAAAGGTCTACCCAAAATTAATGGGATATCCCTATCCTCTTCCATGTCAAGGACAACGAAGTCTACCGGGAAGATGAATTTGTCCACTTTTACCAAAACGTCTTCAATCACTCCATGGGGATGCTTCATTGACCTATCTGCAAATTGAAGAGTTACCATGGTGGGCTTTATTTGACCAATTCCCAATTGCTTGAAAATGGATAAAGGCATAAGACTAATGCTAGCACCAAGATCACATAATGCTTTCCCAAAGGTTCTATCTCCGATTGTGCATGGAATAGAGAAGCTCCCCGGGTCCTTAAGCTTTGGAGGAAGTTTTCTCTATAGAATTGCATTGCACTCCTCCGTGAGCATAATGGTTTCTGCATTCCCAATCTTTCTCTTCTTAGATAACAACTCCTTCATGAATTTCACATAGGAAGGCATTTGCTCTAGAGCTTCGGCAAATGGAATCTTAATTTGTAGCTTGTTGAACACCTCTAGAAACTTCCCAAACTGTTTCTTATCATGCTCCTTCTTGAGTCTTTGAGGGAATGGCAACTTTTTAGTTGGTGGAGGCATCTTTGCTTCTTGTCCCTTTTGTAACTCCTTTTCATTAGATTCATTAGACAACACACCCTGAGATACTTCAACTTCCTCTTGAGGCACTTCTTCATTAAGCCTCACAATGTTTTCTTCAATGTTTTTCTATTTCCTTGGCTGAGGTTCAATTACTTTCCCACTCCTAGTTGTTATGGCTTTCACATACTCATTTCCTCTAGGATTTGGGATCGTGTCACTTGGCAAAGAACCTAGAGGGCTTTCTGAAAGTTGTTTTGCCAGCTGGCCCACCTGAGTCTCTAGATTGCGGATTGAAGAATCTTGATTTCTAAACCCTGCTCTGGTCTCTTCCATAAAATCAGTAGTGGTTTTAAAAAAAGATGAGGTTTGTGTAGCCAATTTCTCTAAGGCTAACTCCCAAGAAGCCTTCTTCTCACTAGGTGGAGGTTGAGATGAAGAACCTTGATATGATGACTGTTGAGGGTGTCCTTGATATCCCATCTGCTGTCTTGGTTGAGCTTGATTTCCTTGGTTACTCCATGAAAAATTTGGGTGATTCCTCCACCCTGGGTTGTAAGTATTGGAGTATAGGTTATTTTGTTGCCTTGGAGGATTGTTCATAAAATTAACTTGCTCTTGAGCCGGTGGTCTAAACATGTTTCCTGGACAATCCACACCCTCATGTTCACCTCCACAGAAATCACAAACCAAGGGAGTATTGCTCACTGCATTCACACTAAGAGTATCAACCTTCTTTGTGAGTTTCTCCAGCTGTTGAGTCAAAATCTTGTTCTGAGCTAGAAGTGCACTCATTGAATCAATCTCTAAATATCCTTTCTTCACCACAGATCTTTCCCCATTCCTTTGGTAGTCATTGTTAGCCATCATCTCAAACAATTCCCAAGCTTCCTCTGGGGTTTTATAATTCAAAGCCCCACCTGCTGTAGCATCAACCATGGCTCTAGTTTGAGGTAACATGCCATTATAAAAACTCTGCACCTGGATCCAGAAGTCAAAGCAATGATGTGGACATTTTCTCAATATCTCATTGTATCTTTCCCAAGCCTCATTGAGAGATTCCCCATCCTGCTGTCTGAATGAAGTAATCTCACTTCTCAACTTCGCAGCCTTGGACGGAGGAAAATACCTTGTTAGAAATTTCTGGACCAAAATTGCCCAAGTGGTGATGCTTCCCCTTGCCAGTGAGTCCAACCAATTCTTAGCCTTGTCCCTCAAAGAGAAAGGGAACAACCTTAAACGAATAGCATCCTCACTCACCCCATTCAGCTTCACAGTATCACAAATTTGCAAAAATCCCGCTATATGTGCATGTGGGTCCTCATTGTCAAATCCTCCAAATTGATTGTTCTGAACTAAGTGGAGCAGAGCTAGCTTCAACTCAAAATTATTGGCTTGAACTGGAGGTCTGGTTATGCTTGCTCCACACCCATCCATGTTAGGAATAGAGTAATCCATGAGGGTCCTGGCAGGTGGATGTGGTGGGGGATCTACATTTTCTCCATCCATGTTGGGAGTTTGATTTTCTCTATTGTCTATTATGTCTGCAGCAACTACTTGAGTACCACCCAAATTCATTCTTCGTTCTCTGGTTTGCTTTCTCAAAGCTCTTGCGGTTCTTTCTATTTCAAAGTCAAAAAGAAGGTTGTCCGGATGAACAGTACCTCGCATACAATGAAGACACAAGGTCAGAAATGAGATAATCTAAACAAAATGCAGATATTATGCAGAAAATTTAAAATTACTGCAAATAAATAAAACTAAACAACTAAAACGAAAAGACTTAATGTTTAAATTAGTAGCTGCCTTCGATATTACTGATATTGGTAAAATCAATCCCCGGCAACGGCGCCAAAAACTTGATGGTTTCACGGCAAGTGTACCGAATCGTCAAGTAATAAAAATGGTGAAAATCGAATATCGTTCTCAGGGATTGATTGCCAAATACCAAACAACGAGATTAACTACTATTTAAACTCAATTTTTGGATCGAAGTGAGCTCTAGCAGCAGAAAAGGAAATGAACACAAGAACTAATGCAATAGCAATATTTTTGGAATTTTCTATTAAGCGATTCAACAAGCACTCGGTAAGCAGTATGAAAGAAAATCAATTAATGAAAGAGTTGGGATCAAGTTTCATTTGATTTCACTTGCTGCAAATCAATTGGAATTAACACAAGCTATTATTCTTATTTTGTTACCGAATTCTCCAAATTAATCAAATCCTAATTCCTTAGGCCATTGATTCTTTATTTCCAGATCAAATCCCTAATTCCTTAGGTGATTCAAAAAGGGTAATAAGCATTAGGATTTGGAATTCAATCAGATGACAAGCAAATCAATGACTATTCCTAACCTAAAGATAAGCAAGGATCATAATCTTACAGCACAATCATCGTCAAATTTCCATTCAATATATAATCCTAAAATCATTCCAAAGAGGGTTAATCCTTATAAATCATTAAGAAGAGAGATCATAAACTCAAAATAGAATAATAACTCATGTTAATTGAATCCAATATCAAGAACAATCAAGATCCATCAAAATCCACCTAATCCCAACAAGGGGAAGTTTAGCTAGACATAGAAGTAAATGAAGAAACTAAAACTGTAAAGAAGAATAGGGAGAACTCCATGAAGAACAATGAAGGTGATCAAAGCTTGCACTCTTCTCTTCCTTCCCGCCCTCAGAGAGCTTCCAAATTAGGGTATCTTTCTTCTCCAGCCACCTCCAAGAAACCTAATAATTTTCTATTTAAATGTGGCAGCATTAGATAAACTAAACACACTGAGCGCTTAAGCGCTCAGTTTGTCACCGATTAGTCGCGCAACACGTTGCCTCTGTTCTTCACCGATTAAGCGGTCAAATCTCACCGCTTAATCGCGCAGCTCCACTAGCTTCTGTGCTTGGCCGATTAGGCGGTGAAAATTGGGCGATCAATCGCCCAATGTCAGCAACTTCTTTGCAAGATTTTCTCCCCTCATCAAGCCTCCATTCTTTCACAAGCATATACCTAATGAACATACATAAAAACTAGTAAAGGGAACAAAAAAAAAAATCAAAACTGAAAGAAAATGGGAACAAAACTAGTTAAAAAGTTTTGGATAAGGATGAAAACCAGGATTATGAAATGGAAAAACGTGAGTTTTTACAGTTTCATCACCCACCATCAAGTCAAACTCTGGGTGGAGAAGCTCATAGATGCACTTGATGATGCTGAGTACTTGTTGGATGACTTCAACACTGAAACTCGGAGACGTGAAGTGAAGGCAAAGAAGGTTAGCGACTTTCTCTCATCATCCAACCAGGTTGTGTTTTCTTTCAAAATGGCTGACAAAATTAATAAAATTAGGAAGAAACTAGAGGCCATTGATGTTGATGGAAAAAGGTTCCACTTTACTAATCACACTCGTGTGCAACCAGTTTGGAAACAAACACAAACCCATTCTTTCATTCTGGAGGAAGATATCATTGGTAGAGAGAAGGAGAAGAAGGAAATTGTAGAGTTTCTATTGAACACCGATATGAATATGAAAGAGAATGTTTCCATTATTTCCGTCATTGGATTTGGAGGACTTGGAAAGACTGCACTTGCTCAACTCGTGTATAATGATGAAGCAGTCGAAAGATATTTTGAGTTGAAAATGTGGGTGTGCCTGTCTGATAATTTTGATGTGAAAACTATTGCTAAGAAGATCATAGGATCTAAGACTGATGATGAGATGGATCAAGTGCAACAGGAACTCCGCCAAAAAATTGAGGGAAAGAGATATTTACTTGTCTTGGATGACATATGGAATGATGATCGTGAGCTTTGGCTTCAATTAATGACTTTATTGATGGATGGAAGGAAAGGAAGTAAAATAGTCATAACCACACGCAATGAGAAAGTGTCCAAGATAACCGGCATATCTTCACACTTCTTTTTAAAGAGTCTAGATGAAGAACAGTCTTGGAAGTTGTTCACTCAATTAGCTTTTGAAAATAGGAAAGAGCCGGAGAATCAAAATTTGACAGCAATTGGTAAAGAGATTGTGAGAAAATGTGCAGGGGTTCCTCACGCCATTAGAAGTATTGGAAACTTAATACATTCCAAAGATTCAGAAAAGGAATGGCTACACTTCAAGGATAAAGATCTCGTGAAAATCGATGAACAAGCTAAAAATATTTCAACTTATCAAACTAAGTTATGATCATCTACCCTTCTATCTGCAAAGGTGTTTTGCATTTTGCTCGTTGTTTCCGAAAGATTATAAAATTGATAGGAAAATGTTGATTCAACTTTGGGTGGCACAAGGGTTTATTCAGTCATTAGGTGGAAGCACAAGTTTTGAAGATGTTGGTAATGAGTACTTCATGGATTTAGCACATAGATCTTTCTTTCAAAATTTAGAAAGGACTTCCTCAGGTGATATCGATTCTTGCAAAATGCATGATCATGTACATGACCTGGCAAAGTTGGTTGCAGGAAATGATTGTATCATAGTCAATGGAAAAGAACAACATATTCATCAACGAACACGTCATCTTTCTTTTGGTTTCCCTTTGGATTCTTCATGGCAAGTTCCAGGTTCCCTTCGTATGGCAAACAAATTAAGAACATTGCTAAAGATGAGTCGCGAAAAACAATCAATTGAAGAGTCTGCTTATTATTTTATTTTGTCAAGTTTTGAACAACTACGTGTTTTGGATATCGGACACTTTAATTTAAAGACACTGCCAACTTGTGTTGGTATGCTAAAATATCTACGGTATCTTGATCTTTCATGGAATGATCAGCTTGCGGTGCTCTCAGGGTTAACCAAGTTACAGAACTTGCAGACACTTAAACTCAATGGTTGTTTTGAGTTGAGAGAGTTGCCCAGAGATCTTTGGAATTTGATAAGTCTTCGGCATCTTGAGTTGGATAACTGTGATAAATTGACTTGTATGCCACGTGGGATAGGGCAATTGACAAATCTTCAAACACTGACAATGTTTGTGTTAGATACTGCGACTTCCAAACATAGCGGTGGAGCAAGCGAACTAAGTGGATTGAATAATTTAAGAGGAAGACTAGAAATCAGAGGCTTGGAATGCCTGCGGCGTAACACACAGAATGTTGAGGCTCTGAATTTGATGGAGAAGTCGAATCTTGAAGTCTTGGAATTGACTTGGAATGGGCAAATTGATGCTGATCACGATAGTGCAGTGGCTGAAGATGATGTACTTTTAGGAGGCCTACAGCCATCTTGCGACATCAAGGAATTACGCATAAGAGGTTTTTGTGGTCTGACGATCTCTGGTTGGGTCTCCTCAATCACAGATTTGAATTCCATTTCTATAATTGATTGCACAAGATTGCAAAATCTCCCACCATTGCATACGTTGCCGCATCTTAAACATCTCCATCTAAGCAACTTGTCATCTCTAGAGTGGATAGACAAGGATGGCAGTTATGGTATGCAATGGAAGGAACTTAAGAACCTCCACTCATTGACCTTGGACGGTATACCGAAATTAGTGTCTCTCCCTGAGGGACTTCAATATGTTACCACTTTGGAAAGGCTTCGAATTGAAAATTGTGACAATCTAACACGTTTACCAGAATGGATAGCCAGCCTTGGATCATCGCTGCAGCTGTTTGAAATCGTCAATTGCCCTAAGTTGACGTCTCTGCCGGATGGTATGCGTTGTCTGACGTCTTTGCAACTGCTGCGAATAGCTGAATGTCCCCAACTTTCACACAAGTAGATATTAATCTTCAATAGGGAGGGAGGAAAGATCTGAGCTACAAATCTAATTAAATTGTTATCATTTATATCCATACTTTTGTACAGTAGCGCAAATTATTGTAGCTAGTTTTGTGCCAAGTCTTTCTATTGTTGTCAAAGTTTGACCTTGACCCTATGTCTTAAATTTGTCTACGACTATTTTATTTTATTTTATTTATATTTTTTCAGGTCACTCGAGTAGATAAGACATGGAAAGAGCAATTATTGTTGGAGATTCTACGTGCTTTTGCCATGGTAAGTTTATCGTTCACCTGCCATATCTTAAACTATATCTTTAGAAAGTTTTTATTTATGCATGGTAAATTTATAAAGCTAACATTTGCAGGTACTAAATGTTAGAGGACTGGTGCTATTGCCATGTAAAATTTAAGAGCTAAAGAGGAAAGAAGGATTTGATTGAAGCATCACAGGTAATGATTTCATAATCCTGTATAGATTATCCAACATGATCTGATTCAATAATATTATCTCAGGTTTATATGTTACCTCTCATACTCTATTCACTGTTAGATTCTGCATTGAGATTCGTTCAACTATCATATAACAATTATTATTATTGCCAAATAGCATAGGTACCAGAACAAAGATTTCCCACCGAATAGCAGTATGTTCGAAAGTTAATTTTTGTTCTTTCGTTCAAAATTTGTTACCAGATATATTAAACAACATCGAGACATAATATCACCAATTGTTCTAGAAGTTTAGGCTCAAACGTAACAAAATTGTAACAAAAAATCAAGTCTGAAAACGGCTTCTTTCATGCAGATATCCGGTGGTTTTCATTTGATTTTTAAACGTTCATGCTCCATTGTTTTTCTATTACTTGATTGTTAGGGCCTCTTGCTACAGAAAGTCTAGCTATTTGTTTAAACTTGGTTTCTTATATGATTGTTATGAAGAAACTCGAATCCAATTTGGAAATCGAGAAAATGATAACATTCATATCAAATAAGATTACAAAGTGCTTTATATAAATGTCCCAAAGGCGGGAAAACTAACTGACAACTATTGACAGCTACCAAGGTTGTCAAACTCGAGAGTTTAGGTAAACTCCTGGAGCTCCAGTAAAATCGAATCGTAAACTCGAATTATAAACTCGTAAGAGTTTACATAGTTAAAAAATATCCCAGTACTCAAACATAATATAATAGGATATCCATAAGTAATATACAACATTACAACCCCATAACAAAGAAAATAAAAATTATAAAGTAAAAAATAACTCAATACTTGACCTCACTATTATATCATACTTAGTCTAACACTTGGATTATTTTGTAGTTTAACGAAACAAAGAATAATAATAATAATAACATAAAATTAGCTTTATAAACCCAATATATATGGCAGAACAGAGGTAATTCAACCAAGTATCAAACAAAATCAACCATAAATGTGCGTTTCGAGGCCAAAACCATGTGTAAATCTAGGCTCGTAAACTCGTTACTAAAATCGAGAGCTTACCGATTTTGACCGAGTTTACTTAAACTCGTAAGAGTTTAACAAAAAGAGAGTTTACATGTGATTTAACTCGTTTTGTGTCCTAGGATCGTAAACTCGAGAGTTTGACAACCATGACAGCTACAGCTATTGCCAGCTAAGAAACTAACAATGATGATTCTGTTATGCCAGATCAGCAATCAGCTAAGTTGTGTGGTGAGCCTTGGTCGGTTGGTAGGTTAAGTCGGTTATGTATGGTCGGGTTTGGTTTAGTTGGCCATGGTCAGGTGAGGCTTGGTCGGTCGGTCGACTAGGTGTTTGGCCGGGTGAGGCTTGGTCGGGTGTGTGGCCGGTCGAGTGAGTGGTGAGGCTTGGTCGGTCAGGTGTGTGGTCGGTCGGGTATGTGATGGGGTGAAGCCTCCCGCAAGCTGGAGAATGTATGTTAAGTAAGCCCAGCTTGGAATAAAGAGTCCAGAAAGGGGACAGGCTGAGAGGCTTGGTAAAAAGGTCGGCAAGCTGAAGGGAAGAAGAGATAGGAAGGAGATGGATGAGGCCAAGATTGAGATTTCTCACTATCAATATGGCAGTCCAACTCAATATGTTTGGTGCGTTCGTGAAAGGTAGGATTAGCAGCGATATGTAATGCAGATTGGTTATCACAATATAAAAGAGCAGGTCGCTGAAAGGACAACTGTAGATCATGTAGGAGATACGTAATCCATTGGAGTTCACAAGTCAATGAAGCCATGGCACAATATTCGATCTTAGATGAAGTCCGAGAGACTGTGGTTTGCTTTTTGGATCTCCAGGAGATGAGTGAATCTACAAAGAAGACACAAAAGCTAGTAATGGACCTTCGGGTGTCTAAGCATCCACCCCAATAGGAGTCACCAAAGCCTTTGAGCTGATAATAGCATATGAAGAAAATCGAATCCAATTTGGAAATTGAGAAAATGATAACATTCATATCAAATAAGATTACAAAGTGCTTTATGTTCTATCCAAAAGTACCTTACTGAGAATACTTTCTTGAGAACGTTCACTTCTTCGTATCGCTCCTTGGTTGACTCCTTCCATGATCAGGTTGGGGGTGTTACCTGCGAAGACACTCTGACGCTCTAGTCAGGAAGTAATTAATATAGTAAGAGTGATTAACTGAAGTTAAGTTTTTAACTGTGCAGTGTAACCCAATTATATAGATGTTAAATATAACCGTTTTCCTATAAATTAGCTAATCCTTATGCGGAAATAGTGTGTTGTTATCCCCTATTTCTTACGACTTGACCTATTTTGAATACTTTGAGATTTAAATATATTAATCCCTTGTTTGTAGGGGTATGGATAAAGATAAGATATCGCTCTTGTTATGGCGGTTTATTTCCTCCCATTTAGCCGGGATGCCTATCCTCGGCTTCTTCATAAGAGGTATTGCTGAGATATTGGTGCTCGGCCTCCTTGTGGGAAGCGTAACCGAGTTGTAACGTCGGTAGACGAGGTGGTCTTCTGAGTCCTTGGTGATCCCTCTCGGATGTGCTGATGACCGAGGTTTGGGACCAAGTCGGTTGTCCTATTTCATATTCTCGTTCGGTACACTTTATATACATGTTCCAAAGGCGGGAAAACTAACTCACAACTATTGACACCTACAGCTACTGACAGCTAGGAAACTAACAATGATGATTATGTTATGCCAGATCAGCAATCAGCCCAGTTGTGTGGTGACCCTTGGTCGGTCGGTAGGTTTGGTCAGGTTGGTTGAGTCAGTTATGTATGGTCGGGTATGGTTGAGTTGGCCATGGTCGGGTAAGGCTTGGTCGGTTGGTCGACTGGGTGTATGGTCGGGTGTGTGCTCGGTCGGGTGTGTGATCGGGTGAAAATTGTCAATAAAACTATATCAATATTTGCATTAACAGTTAGGTGTGATTGGACGACATGCAAGAAGATCAAGACTACGCACTGCAGTCATTTTTCTTTCTTTTTGTTGCTTAACTATAGTACTATAAATTGTTTCTTATGCCAGTAAGCCTAGGTGCTTTTATAGCATGGCTCCAATTTTCAGTAGTAATTAGTATGGAACTGTTCGAGGTATGACCAATATGATAATGACCTATATTACATATATTACATAAAAAAAAATTTAGGTATATTATTTTGATATTACATGGATATAAGACTCCTTTCTGGATTACTTATCAATACTTGGAGCATATTATGGTTCTCATATATCTATTTTCTACACTCTTGGAATCAAACAGGTTTAGATTAGAAAGAAATATTGAATTCTACATCTAAATTTGCTTTTTTCCTGGGATTAGAGTTAGAAAATTATTTTATTAAAGGTCTCTAATTTAATTGTACACCACCATGCAAAGAATAACAAAGCCCTTCTTTGTTGTCCTAATAGATGTCATGTCAAAATGGGATGTTTCTAGTAATAATCAATACCCAGGAATTTCCAATTTCATTGGTTCAAATGGTAAGTTACATCTAAATTGTATTGCCTCTACTATGCTAATATGATGTGTGTTTTGGTCAGTAATAATTAAAGGAATGATATTGATAAAATAAACTTGTATTAAGTGTTCTGTAAATACAATACAAGAACATCCACCAACATTGAAACATAATTAATATATTGATGTTTCTTTATATATAGATGCCAAATTAGTTTGGTAGCTGCTAGTGAAAATTGTATTTGTAAGCTCTTACCTTCCTCTTGTCCCATGCATGATGCATCCCATCAGCTGCTTGAATAGCTCTTATGGATCTCATGGAATGAAATTGATCCAGCTCCATATTTCAATAAAAGGAAAGGACGATAGTTGGAAAGTCACCCCAAAGAGAAATTTTCATATGAATTAGCTCTATCAATAATGAGAAAAAGAAATATTATTGGAAGCACAAGTTATTACCATACATAAAAAAATTACATGTATATTCATAGGTTCTTCCTCCTCTAAAAATTTATTATTTGTGCAATTTTGTATGGACCATTAACTAAATTAAAGTGAGCAACATTCGATGCTCAATAATATTACTGTAAAATTTTACTACCATATCAAGTCTCAAAATTGCTTTTGATCTGTGCAGATGACTGATTTTAGTTTAGATTATTCAACTTCCATACTATTTGCATATTCTATCTTGTATATGCCTGTTTGTGACGCCTTTCATACAGCTTAGCTATCCCTTCTTGGTTACTTATACAATTGCTAATTGAACAGATCAAAATTGACCCTTAGCAGTATGTGTAATTGGACCAAAGTCATAATGAGTGGACAATGAAGACCTAACACTGCAGTCCAATATCCTTTCTAATCCTGGTATGCTGTAGGTGCTCCCTTTTTTAAAAATAAAAAAAATACTATAAAAAAATTAGATTTTTTGTTATATTTGCTTGATAATAATTAGAAGATAGTATTTCACATTCCAACTATCATAGCATCTCTACTCTGCTTGTCTAGAATTAAGCATTATTTATAGGTATTGTAGTATATTATACACTTTTGTTGCCATTTGACAGTTTAAGGACAAAAAGCAGTGTTTTAATCTTGAATTGAATTGGCTCCTCTTCTCAAACTCGAGTAAGTATAACTATCTATCAAATGTGTCTGATTTAGTTTTGCTCCATCATGCAAGGATTGTCCTTGAACAAAGTCCTTTTATATTGTTTTAACAGCTTGAGACAAAACCATTTGTTTCTCACAATTGTCAGTATCTGGGGCCTACGACAAGTTTCAGATTTTTGTAGACTTAGTCTGTGCAAATGGTCATTTGTAAAATTTGTTTATCATTCTCTTTAATAATGCAAGTTTTGAAGAGTAGTGGTGAAAGTTGTGGTGATACACTCGTATCACGTGCAAAATTACTGAAGCAAAAACATCCACCAATTGTAAAGCATACAGAAGTTTTAGCATTTATGTTTCATGTGCAAGCTATGATGCATGGATACGAGTACGGGTATCGGATACGACACGGGGATACGTCATTTCTTAAAAAATTAGGATACAGGTACGACAGGATTCGACATAAGATATATATCAAAGATGGAGAAAATAGTTGAGTCATTCTATGATTAAGGGAGAAAAGTGGAGAAAATACTTTTTATTTTCAGCATTAGTCACTACAAACACAATAGAATACTATAATTTATCAAATTCTTATGATATCCCACCTATATTGGCACAAAAATTCAAAAATAAAAAATAAAAATTATAGGAAATAGGCTTTGACAGTGTATTGAGTATCCAGTATCGAATACTGGTATCCGATACGGGTGCGTATCCGACACGGGTACGGCATATGTTTTGAAGTATCGGTGCTTCCTAGTGTGCAAGTGTCAGCAAAATCTAGTCAAAATTATGTTGGTCTGTTTTTCTCTATATTGTGTTGGTGAATTTTTCTCTGAATTGTATTGATGTATTTTTACTTCTCCCACTTCTCTTGCTTCCAACCCCATTTCTAGGATTGTATAAAAAACAATAACTCCTATTAATGATGCAAATAAAGAGAATGGAAAAATCAATGTGTTGGAAAAAAATGACCATTGGAAATACAAGTTATTGGGTTTTAGAAGCCTATATTTTAATTTTTAAGAATACCCTGTGCGAAAACTCAATGTGCATTTTACCTCAATACTTGAAAGACATTGCAAATATTACACTAAACAAATAAAAGTTAATGGGTAGTACTGAACATTGTATTGATAAACTCATCTACAGAAGCAAGAGCATCCTCCAATCCTGAAGCATGCAAATGTTTCTCCATATGTAAATGCTAGCAGATGCTAGTGACAATTGCATTGATCTATTTTAACTTGCCTTTTTGCTTCCCAGCTTACTCTTGAATATAAAGGGAAAGAATGATTGTCGAAAAATCAATGTAGAGGAAACAAAATGACTTGGCTTAATGTATTAGAGAAAATTGTATGTTGACTGTGTAGACTTTTATGGAGTCAAATGATAAGCTGAATTTATGTGTTATTTTAGTTAAAATCTGAGTTTGTGTATGACTTTAGTTAAATGCAGAGTTTGTGTGTAGTTTTGGGTAAAACCAACTTTAGTTGGTCAATAGCAATGATTTTCTGTTTTGGTGAGAACTCTAGTATTTATACTGCAGCAGAAATTAATGAAAGTGTTAAAACCTTTGTTTCATAATACTCTCTCTTCTTCCTTGTTCTGTTTCACTTTTCAGCATTCTTATATTTTGTTTAACATGGTATCAAGAGCTGAATGATCTTAGAGGGATTGTGAGTAAGAGAGTGAGTAAAACAACTAGCAAGGAAAACCATAAACACCTAGCCACAGAAAAACTAAAAACACAAAAAAACACTCAGCATGGCATTTAGCAATACCTCCTTGCCTTCACCTCTTGTATTTGCAGGAGAAAACTTTCATATTTGGGTTACAAAACTAAGAACTTATCTAAGAGCCCAAAGTCTTTGGGAGGTGGTGGATATTGGCAGCAATCCAACCCCTTTGTCAAACAACCCAACAGGAGCTCAAATAAGGAATTATAATGAGGAAGTGGCCAAAGAAGGTAGAACTCTTGCCATCATAGATGCAGGTCTGCATGATGATGTATTCATTAGAATCATGGGCTGTGAGACTGCTAAAGAAGCTTGGGACAAATTCAAGGAGGAGTTCCAAGGAAGTGAAAGAACAAGGAGGATGCAAGTTCTAAATTTGAGAAGAGAATTTGAAGTCATAAAGATGAAAGAAGCTGAAATCAGAATTTGAAGTCTAAATTTTAGATAGGCTTACAAAGGTAGTGGCTCAAATCAGAATGGTAGGAGAAGAGCTGATTGACCAACGTGTGGTTGAGAAAGTCTTGGTGTGTCTTTAGGAGAGGTTTGAGTTAAAAATCTCTTTTCTTGAAGAAAATAAAGACTTTTCTTAAATATCACTTTCGGAGATTGTGAATGCATTGCAAGCTACTGAACATAGAAGATCTTTGAGGATAGAAGAAAAGGTTGAAGGTGCTTTTTGGGCTAATAACAAAGGAAGATGGCAGCAAGGAGAAGGCAGCAAAGTTCAGGAAAAAAGAAAAAAGTTTCTACCTTGCCCATACTGTAAGAAGAGAAACCATACTGAAAATTCCTACTGGTTTAGGCCAAATGTGAATTGTAGGACCTGTAATCAGTTTGGTCATGTTGAAAAAGTTTGCAAAACCAAGTGGAACCATCAAGGTCAACAAGCACAAGTTGTAGAGAATCAAGAAGAAAGAAAAGAACACATATTGCTGAGAATCAACAAGAAGAAAAACATTTATTTGTTGCAACATGCAAGACAACAAAGACATCAAAAGAGTGGCTTATTGACAGTGGTTGTACTCACCACATGACTTTCAATGAGAGTATGTTCAAAAAGTTAGATAGAACATATACTACAAAGGTCAGAATTAGAAATGGAGATTACATTGAAGTCAAAGGAAAAGGAGTTATGTCTGTGAATACTCCATCAGGTATCAAAACAATTTCAGATGTGTTATTTATGCTTGACATTAACCAAAATCTTTGAAGTGTTGGTCAGTTGTTAGAAAAGAATTATGCAGTGTTTTTCAAATATAAATCTTGCATAATATATGATCCTGCTGGGAGTGAGTTATTCACAGTAAGAATGAGGGATAAATGCTTCACTTTACATTGGGATCAAGTTACATCTTCTGCACATTCAAAATCTGTGAGCAGAAATGTGAAATTCACTAAAGAAGAATCTTGTTTTTTGGAGAAACTTGAAGAACCAACAAAAATTGTAACAGCTAAGCCCAAAATATTTCAAGCCCTTGAATCTACAGGCCACAAAGCTATAAAGTCAACAAGTTGGAGTAATCCAATGAAGGAGGAGTTTAAAATCATCAAGAAAAACCAGACTTGGATGATGACAAACAAACCAAGTGACAAACAAGTGATTTGAAAAAATTTGGTTTTAAGATCCAAGTTAAAGTTTGATGGTTCAGTCAACAATTCAAAGAGTAGACTTGAAAATCAAGGCATGGAGTCAAGAAGAAAACTCTCAAGGAGGAGTGTTGACTGTTGAGACTTTTCTTGGAGTCAAATGATTAGCTGAGTTTTTGTGTTATTTTAGTTAAAATATGAGTTTGTGTATGACTTTGGTTAAATGCAGAGTTTGTATGTAGTCTTGGGTAAAACCAACTTTAGTTGGTCAATAGGAATGATTTTATGTTTTGGTGAGAACTCTTGTATTTATACTGCAGTAGAAATTAATGAAAGTGTTAAAACCTTTGTTGCATAATTTTGTCTCTTCTTCCTTGTTCTGCTTCACTTTTCAGCATTCTTATATTTTGTTTAACAATGTATTAATGGAAGTACAATTTACTTTAAGATTCCCCAAAGAAGAAACTCGGTAGAAGTTAAGTCTAAGAAGTCATATCTATGAAGTGCCAATCTCTGTATTGTATATAACTACGTAGAAAGTGGTGATGATCTTGTAGCCATAGAAAGAGGTTAGGATCAATGGGAAATCAATATGCCCTTCCTCGTACAAATACAGTACTGAGAAGAGTTTCAGGCACATTGCCCCAACTTATTCAGGGTAGGAATAGGTAGTGAGATTGAAATAACGAAGTGAAACACAAGAAGGGGGGTTGAATTGTATTTCTTAACCTTTTTGGAAAACTTTTCGATAATTAACAGTTCAAACAAGATAGTGGTTGAACCTTTAATAAGCAATGGACGAATAAAAAACTTCTCAGTCCCGTTGGACGCAGAGAAGGCTTTTGTAAGACTTCTTTTGGACGCAGTTGAAAAGTTTTAATTTAAAACTTAAAAACTTTGTTAAGAAAACATTGGCAATTTCCAGACGTTAGTGAATAAATAAAACACAAGTAGAGGGCAGAGAAGCTTACACCAAATGTTTATCTTGGTTCACTCTCACAAACCGAGAGCTACGTCCAGTCCCCTCAACGAGAAGAATTTTTCACTAATCTTTACAAAGATTACAAGTATTCTTCACCTTTTTAGGTACACAAGTATTCTCAACCTCTTTAGGTTCTAAAACATAAGTATTCTTTTATACACAACCTCTTCAGGCTAACCAACTAAATTGAATACAAGAAGAAGTAAATGGTATTTGAGTTTTTGACTCACACAGGTGAGAATAGAAAGATAAATCTCAAGAATGAAACTCTATACTCGAGAATATGAGCTGTTTAATCTCTTCTCTTTCGATCACTACTTTTCTCTATGATCATTTCTTTGAAGACATTTGTATTTAAAGGTATAGAGTGCTTAGAGTAGTCTTCATAAGCTTCTTCGTTCAACGGAAATATTTATTACCGTTCTAAGCAGCATTAAATGCATAAGCTGATATCGTGTTGAACTTCTTCTGAAAAGTGACTTTGATTATTAGGGACTACCAAGAATATGATAACTGAATCCTGATTTATTTGAACGCGCAGAAAGTTCCTTATTTGCTGGTTTTTTGTAGTTGTTAGTAGTGTCAACTAAGCAGCTAAGTTGACTTCTTTTGTCGTGTACTTTATCAGAGTTCTTCTCAGCATTTAATGATGAATAGTTCTTCATATTTGAATTTGAGCTTTGGACGGATGTTTGAATCTGAGCTAGGTAAGGAAACGTTGGACGATCCAATATAATATACTAGAAAATAATTTATAGCCAATTGGACGAATACTTAGTTTCCTTTTTAGTTAAGAGACATAATGGACGCACACACAAATAACGATTTGTTAACACGGTGTTTCCTTGTTTAGAGGATTATCAATATGTCTTTAAACCAGATAAACATTATTGGATTATCATTTCAAATTATACACGAATTAAGTGAAACTTTACTGGTTCATTCTTATTTAATCATTTTGTTATCTTCAAAACTATGAGGGGTTTAAAACTTTCAACTGCTTTGATTTTGAAACTAATTTCTCAAAAATATCTTTGGTTCCAACAATCTCCCCCTTTTTGATGATGACAAAACTATTAAATTTGATTGAACACAGATCCTTTTTAGAGAAAATATAGACTCCCCCTAAAAATAAGCATGGTAAAGGAATGGACGCTGACAAGAGGTTGTCGAGACCCGTCAAATAAATAAAATTACCGGTTCACAAAATAATTTGTACTATAGAGCATGAACCGAATTGTCTCTCAAGGATCCAAAAAGAACAAAGATTTAATCATATCAAGATAATTGAAATGGGGGGTTTTGTTGTTGATTAACAATATTGATAAAAATACAAGACTTAAAGTTGAAAACAAATCTAAAGAAACAACCAATCCAAGGAAATTTATCGATCTTGAGTTTAATCCATCATTGATCACAAGGAATTCACTTAATTGCTAACCGTGTTCTTGGCCTTAGATCATATCAAGACGCCTCAACATGATCCAAGAATCCTCTACTAGATAAGCATCTAGGATTTAATTAACCAAGGTTAGATAAAGTAAGCACCATCCAAACATAGATTAACTTAAGATCGGGGATTTAACCAAGCTAAACAATCCATCAAAAAGCTTTAATAAATTGTTTATTCTATGTGATCCTCTTTGAATACATGATAATAAAGCTATTATCACATAAACATCTAAATCAAATTAAGCAATTTAATCTAGATAAAAATCAAAAGAGGAAGAAGAGAAACTTGAATAACAATTAAGCAATATGAACAAGCAAAACAAGATCTCCAAATTAAACAACAAGATGGCTAATCCCTTGGATTGATTATGAGAGCCTAGCCTTCCATGGATGGGAAGGAAGAACTCAGAAATAAAATCACAAAAATGAAATTGTAAAGAGAATGGAGAAGAAGAGAAAGAAAACTCTCACAAATACTCAAACTTTCTTCAAACTTACTTAAAATTGAATCCTTCTAATACAAAGAGGTTGGCTCTATTTATACTAATCTTAGAAGCCAATTTGTACATGTATATAATCTGACTACAAGCTATAAAAATATGAAAATTGTCAACTATGGAAGCTTGATGCATGGTTGGTGGGTTGGTGCATGGTAGGTGGGTTGGTGTATGGTTGGTGGCTTTTAGTCAACAACTCTTATCCGAATTCTGGCTTCATTTTCATCACCTAGACTGTACATTTTGACTTGGAAGTCTTCATGAAAGTTGTAGCCAGTTGTCTCCTTGAAATTTTACAATTTGAATCATACCATTTGGACGTTTAGAACTCCAGATATGCCAAAAACACTGAACCTACCTCATGTTAGGTTGGCAGAACGTGTTTCCAAATTTAAACCAACTTGTAGCTACATTATCATGCCTAAAAAGACATCTATTGACTAAATGATCTTCAGTGAAGTTGGAGATATGGGTCTTATCTATCCAATGGCGAAGTTTCAGCCCAGGAGGAGGCCTAGAACTCACAATGTAGTCCAATATGTGCACACTGCCCAGATTTTCCTAACAGCAAACCTACTCTGCATTGCAGGGATGTTTTGGACCCTTAGAACTCCGATCCAGCTCTTGATATCTTCATGAAACTTGTAGAGCATTGTCTTAGCTTTCCAAAGACACCAAGAGCACCTCAATTGGATCACCGAGTCCCAAGTTATGGCCTAACCAAGGAAGAAAGGTCAAAATGCATCAAAATCCGAAAATTATCCAATATTTACATTAAAACCCAATGAAGCCCAACAACATTAAACTCATCTAAAGTACTAATATTGGGCACAATAAACATCTAATAATGCCTAATACAAAGCTAACATAAGTGTCTCAAATTGATTGATCAAATTCCCCCACACTTAAGCTTTTGCACTCGTAAGAAAAACACATAAGAACAAAACTAAAGAAAAACAAGAAACATCACATTATTAAACTAAAAGCATAAAAACTGATTATACCTAATCTAATCCATTTTCGTAGGAAAACACGATGGCACTTAGCATGTGCCACAAGCCTTTAAACCCCTAGGTGTCCCTAATGGACGAGTTATAGTCTCGTGAGGGTTTACCAGGATGATACCCACAAACATATAATACTTTATTCAATCAATTCAACTAATTTTTAAATACAAGAGAATTATGAGTAACCACAATTTCAAGAATTCCAAACATTCATGAAGTGATATGCCTTTACATTCTGAATTAACATGCAAGGTGAATTCAAATAGAATCATGGATTAAGCATGATAGATCTCACAAGATACACTATCAATCTCTCAAGTGTTTAGGTTTGTGTTTACACTCAAATCAACTCATGAAAAATTGCACTACCGTAAGCTTGCTTATCTTCTACTTCTCCACTACTCAAAACACATGCACACACAAATCAAGAGGACTTTATTCAAGGTTGTAATGGGGCCAAGGTAAGGGAAGGGAACAATATGGATATACACAAGTTAAAACCAAAGAGAATAAAAGAGCAAGGGGGAGGAACTCAAGTAACAACCATAGAAGTTACCCCAAACCATAAAATACATATTCTCTTAACACATTCCTTCATTTTTCTATTCTTTTCTTTTACAACCTTTTGGCTTTATTCTTTTTTTCTTTTCTTTTTCCACTTTCTTTTTCTTGTTTTTTTTTTGTTTTTTTAAATCAAAATTAGCCTCTTTTTCTTTTTCTTTCTTTTGCACCAAACATTTTGCATAAGCACCCCCCACACTTTAACCATGGCTTGTCCTCAAGCAAAAAGAGTTCCTCCAATAAGAAAACCAATGCTCCCCTATTCGTTAAGGTGAGGTAAAACATGATTTTTTTTTACTCAAGGCTTGTAATGATCTAAGAACAAAGAATGGGCAATTAGGCTCAAAGGGGGTTAACAATGGGATAAATGGAAGGTAGGCTATTTGGCTAAAGTAGCTAATTCAAGAAAAATGCCTCAATCAAGTTCATGCATGCATATGAAAATGTAGCCTAAAAAAGAATCAAAGCAAGTTCTAGAGTGACAAAATCCATGAGTGAAACTCACACAAGAAAGGAAGAAAATGATATAGATGCAACATCCATTCATCAATAGGTTCAAAATCTCACAAGGTATAGATGTATCTACCAAACTTAATCCACTAATCCAAAATCCAAAACCAAGCATGTGAAATTCAAGGGAAAGACAATTCATTCATTTATGTTAGGAAACTTGAACTTCAATTAATGCAAACTCATGACTTTCATAATCCTTAAAACACGATTGGAAGGGACTAAATACACGAAAATCACACCTCTTTTTTTTTTCAAAACAAAAATTTAAATAGAAAACTAAAACAACAAATAAAGCAGAAAACAGAAATGAAATACAGCAAACAGAATCAAAACAGAGACAACAAACAGAAAAAATGATAGTAACAGAAAAGAGTAAACAGTAACAATAAAATAAAAACATAAATAGGATTGAAAACAGTAGCAAAACAGTAAAAAGAAAAAGAAAACAATTAGAAAAATGAAATAAAAGTGTGGAAAGAAAACTCCCTATGGATAGCAGAAGCAACAAAATCCCGGCGACCACACCATAGCCAGTGTAATGGATCACCACATCCAGAATCAGAGGGTTCAGTCTCCTTGAGGGATGCTTTATTGGCTTAACTCCATCTTCAAGTAAAATCCTACGCATGCATATGGAAGGGCTAACGCTAGGAATGTCTGCAAGAATGATGGTTCTTTGATTCTCCTTAAAAATCTGTAGCAACCTCTCCTCCTCATCAGTAAGGAAGTTTTTAGCCACAATGAACTCCAATTTTGGTGGCTGCACTACTTTTGTAGATTGAATTGCTGCATTATCTGTTGAAAAAGATTCATCATGTCTCAAAAAGGCAAAGAATCTCAAAGACATGCATTACACAACATATCACCATCACAACCAGTACAACAAACAGAATCATCAAAATCAGTAAAACTAGCAAATTCAGCACACAAATCATCAATTGGTTTTTTCTCATCAATGATCTCATGTTTTGCAGAAACTGATTTCTGCATCTGTTGCTTGCTCAACTGACTCAATGAGGATGTAAGTTGACCAACTTGGGTCTCCAAGTTCTGTACTATAGCTTCTGTTCTCTGCTGGAATTGGATGTTGTTATGAGCCAATTGTTTCACCAAATCCCCGGCAACGGCGCCAAATTTGACAAGAGGTTGTCGAGACCTCGTCAAATAATAAAAATTACCGGTTCACAAAATAATTTGTAGTATAGAGCATGAACCGAATCGTCTCTCAAGGATCCAAAAAGAACAAAGATTTAATCATATCAAGATAATTGAAATGGGGGGTTTTGTTGTTGATTAACAATATTGATAAAAATAGAAGACTTAAAGTTGAAAACAAATCTAAAGAAACAATCAATCCAAGGAAATTTACCGATCTTGAGTTTAATCCATCATTGATCACAAGGAATTCACTTAATTGCTAACCGTGTTCTTGGCCTTAGATCATATCAAGACGCCTCAACATGATCCAAGAATCCTCTACTAGATAAGCATCTAGGATTTAATTAACCAAGGTTAGATAAAGTAAGCACCATCCAAACATAGATTAACGTAAGATCGGGGATTTAACCAAGCTAAACAATCCATCAAAAAGCTTTAATAAATTGTTTATTCTATGTGATCCTCTTTGAATACATGATAATAAAGCTATTATCACATAAACATCTAAATCAAATTAAGCAATTTAATCTAGATAAAAATCAAAAGAGGAAGAAGAGAAACTTGAATAACAATTAAGCAATATGAACAAGCAAAACAAGATCTCCAAATTAAACAACAAGATGGCTAATCCCTTGGATTGATTATGAGAGCCTAGCCTTCCATGGATGGGAAGGAAGAACTCAGAAATAAAATAACAAAAACGAAATTGTAAAGAGAATGAAGAAGAAGAGAAAGAAAACTCTCACAAATACTCAAATTTCTTCAAACTTACTTAAAATTGAATCCTTCTAATACAAAGAGGTTGGCTCTATTTATATTAATCTTAGAAGCCAATTTGTACATGTACATAATCTGAATACAAGCTATAAAAATATGAAAATTGTCAAATATGGAAGCTTGATGCATGGTTGGTGGGTTGGTGCATGGTAGGTGGGTTGGTGTATGGTTGGTGGTTTTTAGTCAACAACTCTTATCCGACTTCTGGCTTCATTTTCATCACCTAGACTGTACATTTTGACTTGGAGGTCTTCATGAAAGTTGTAGCCAGTTGTCTCCTTGAAATTTTTCAATTTGAATCATGCCATTTGGACGTTTAGAACTCCAGATATGCTAAAAACACTGAACCTACCTCATGTTAGGTTGGCAGAACGTGTTTCCAAATTCAAACCAACTTGTAGCTACATTATCATGCCTAAAACGACATCTATTGACTAAATGGTCTTCAGTGAAGTTGGAGATATGGGCCTTATCTTTCCAATGGCCAAGTTTCAGCCCAGGAGGAGGCCTAGAACTCACTATGTAGTCCAATATGTGCACACTGCCCAGATTTTCCTGACAGCAAACCTACTCTGCATTGTAGGGATGTTTTGGACCCTTAGAAGTCCGATCTAGCTCTTGAGTTCTTCATGAAACTTTTAGAGCATTGTCTTAGCTTTCCAAAGACACCAAGATCACCTCAATTGGATCACCGAGTCCCAAGTTATGGCCTAACAAAGGAAGAAAGGTCAAAATGCATCAAAATCCGAAAATTATCCAATATTTACATTAAAACCCAATGAAGCCCAACAACATTAAACTCATCTAAAGTACTAATATTGGGCACAATAAACATCTAATAATGCCTAATACAAAGCTAACATAAGTGTCTCAAATTGATTGATCAGACGCAGAGTCTATTGGACGTAATGCAAATAAACAAAAACAGAGTTAAGTGAATTGCAAGTGCGAGTATCATTATTACAAAATGTCTAAGTTTGATAACGTAATTTACCCTGATATATCACCTTTAAAGGATGGGAAAATGCTAATTATTAGAACAGAGCATGCACATCCCCAACAATACAAAATAAGTTAACAGAGTAACTGCAATTTCAAATATCTCAGTTATTTTCAGTAAAGGAAAGTATTAGAGCAACAAGTATCAAAGCAATAATATAAGAAAGGTTTATAGCAACATATATCAGAGCAATAAAATTATTGAAATAACAGAGTAGCACAAGGATTTCCTCATTTTATTGAATCAGGGCTATAGAGCAAAATAACATAATCAATTTGAACAATTTAACCAATCAAATTCCCATTTCTCCCCCTTTTTCATCAGACAAAAAGGGAAGAGTATCATCATTGTCAGAAAAGAGAAAAAAAATTGAAAAGAGAAAATTGAAAAGAAATTTTTGGCTAAGAAGATGGAAGAAGGATTTGATGAGGTCTTCAACGCGTTTATACATAGACTCCATCTGTGAGTTAACATAGGCCTGAAATTTTGGGGGCACTTGAGGTTGTTGATCAACAGGAGGAAGGCTTTCAGTAGAGGTCTCCAAATCAGTTCCTATAGCTGTAATTGTCAAATCAGTTGAGGTTGCAGGAGGAGCAACAACAATTGGGGTAATATCATATACAACTTGTCTTTGGTTCTTCTGCTTCCATAGCCATTTCAAGCTGTTTTGTCTTCTTCCTTAGACATCGGTAAGTCAAATTTCCAAGGGATTGGGTCTCTTCTATATCCGAACATTTGATCCCAAGGATATTGTCTACCTAAATTGTCAGGAGGAGACCCTGAGACATAACTTTGAGAGGGGAAGATTGAGGGCATAGGCTTCTTCAAAGGTAGTCCAAGGATGTCATCCACCATATAGAGTGGACAAAAGCATTAGATGCTTTGGCACGGCACGAATCGCTTTCTCCCTTTTCCTCATCACTAAGTCCAGAGGACGAGACTTGTTGTTCACAATCCCAAATGTGCTTTTCTCATAAGGTCTTGGCTTCATTTTCCTCTACTTCTCCATTTTCTAAAACTCGCCATAAGAATTCCAAGTCTACCATAGGTGGTTGTAGAATCCCAAAGAAGGGTTTGAAGTGAAAAGGTTTAGGCAAAGTAGTTTGGCACTTGTACTTCTTGAGATCCTTATTTTTATTTAGATCCACCATTGGCAATCTTGGACAAATTCTATCAGGCTGAATCTTGATGGAGGTTGTAGGAGTGATAAGAAGAGATGGGAGAACAAAATGTAGATTCTTGAGCAATAAGCTCCCTTTGATGACATTGACAAAGATTGTGTCATATGGGTTTGCAAAGAGATCCATTTCTTCCAAAGTCACTGGTCTGAACGTGAGTTGGCCTAGGAAGATATGAACCTTTGTTGTCATGCCATCACAGCATCTAGATCTTATTGCAGTAAGAGAGAGTGAAGAGTTTTTTGATTCCTAGTGGGGAATGATATGGGGGGTTACTGCCACAGTGAAGATTCTCAACTTAGGTGAGGTTGAGGTGAAATTCTGTCTGGGTGAAGGTGAGGGAGGTTTGAATGGTATGATTTGTGTTTGTGGAAAGGGTTCAGTGTTTGTTAGAGAGGGAGGTATTTGAGAGTTTGGTGAGGGAAATTGAGGTTGTGATTGAGAAGAAATTAAGGGTAGTGAAGGGATGGAAGTAGAGATGGTTACCTTGGGAATGAACGCAAGGTTGTCAACGGTTTTCTTTTTGACAGGCAACTTCGTCCGAGTTCCCTTGGAAATCATTACTTTAACACAACCTTCATCCTTTTTGCAATGGGTTGGTCATCATCAGAATCATCGTCCATTACTAATCTTCTTTTTGGAGGAGCCTGAGTGGACGGTAACTTATGCTTTTAACTCCCAGTTCTTGCAGTAGGCTTCATTGGACTCTCATCCTTTGAAGCTTTGGTAGTGTCCTTTTGATCAAGGAAGTCTTGGACGCTTTGTAGCTTTATCCTCATCAAATTGTTCCATCCAAAGACTTCCTGCAATTGGATCCGTCCAAAGATCCTTTTTTTCTTCTCTAAGTCTTTAGCCTCATGGGAACTGAAGACACCTTGATCCTTGAAGATCTTGGTTAAGAGGGCACCATAGGAGATGGCATAAGTAGAAGGCATGAATTGTTAAAACAGAGTCTTTGGACCTTGCCTTGTGCAGTACGATGTTGTTCAGCAACTGATGAAGTACCCTTGCTTTGTCATGCATCTTTGATGGAGTTATTTTCTCAGTAGAGGATTCCTTCAGCAAGGTATCAAAAACAGCATCCATTCCCCCAAAAGCTTTTTCCCAGTTAGTGGTGATGGTGGCTCCTTCCAACCAACACTGCGTTGCATTAGATATGGTTACTTCTGAGACCATAACTTGTTTTCCCAGCACTTCTCCTTTGACCTCAGTTGCAGAAACAAAGGCCTTTTTCCAGAACATCTTCACCAGTTCTGGATGAACTTCCACTGGTTCTCTGAAGTAGTTATCCCAGTCAGCACCTTGAAGACTGTCCTTGATGTCAATCCCACACTCTGCTAGAACAGAGGTATGAAACAGATACTCCACTGATACTTCAGCTTCTTCCACATTAAGGGTCTTTCCTCCGGCCATTTCTTAGAATTTTGTAAAAGGGATTTAGGGTTTTTGAGAAGAAAGGAAATTTGTCGGAGGTTTTTCAGCAAGGAATTTTTGTAACACTTGGTAGCGTAAAAATTTGATCTTGAAGAAAAAGGAGATATTTATAGAGAACCAAAACTTGTACTGAAAGGTTTCTGAAAAGAAAAGTGAATCGTTTTATAAAGATCACAATAAATGTGTATTAAAAGTAACTGTCACGTTCGCAGTAAAAAGTAACTTATGTGACCTTTCATAAACTGACTCAGCGTGAGATATTTGAAAAGATTCAAATGAGATAAAAATATTCTATAAAAGTGAATATTATATGTCCATTTACTTATCAGAAAATTCACCACATACTTTAACAAGTGCAACCTATATTGGACGCAGATTATCAATGGACTCACAAATATTAATTCTTTACAAAATGCACACTTAGATGCTTTCTAATAAAATTGAATCTATCATCCGTAAGAGGTTTTGTAAAAATATCAGCTCATTGATGATCTGTATCTACAAATTGAATATCAAACACACCTTTTTGGATATAATCTCTTATAAAGCGATGTTTAATTTAAATGTGTTTTGCCCTTGAATGTAAAATAGGATTTTTTGATAAGTTAATTGCTGCAATATTATCACAGAGTAAAGGGATCTTACTTTCAAAGATGTTGTAATCTTTCAATTGATGTTTGATCCAAGGAAGTTGAGAGCAGCAACTAGATGCTGATATATATTCAGCTTCAGCCGTTGAAAAAGCAATTATGCATTGTCTTTTGCTGGACCATGATACTAGATTTCCTCAAATAAAGTGACATCCTCCAATGATACTTTTTCTTTCAATTTTATCTCCAGCATAGTCAGCTTCACAAAAACCAATTAATATGTACTCATGAGATTTCTTAAATAGCAAACCCAGATTAGTAGTTCCTTTCAAGTATCTGAATATTATTTTAACAGCAATTAGATGTGACTCTCTAGGATCAGATTGAAAACGTGCATAGAGACACACACTAAACATTATATCTGGTCTGGATGCAGTAAGATATAAGAGTGATCCAATCATACCTCTGTATACCTTTTGGTCCACCTTTTGATCTTTATCGTCCAATTTTAGTGTGGACGATGGATGCATTGGTGTGCTCATAGTTTTGCAGTCGTCCATTTTGAACTTCTTCAGGAGTTCATTTGTGTATTTAGTTTGATGAATGTAGATTCCGTCCAATGTTTGCTTTACTTGCAAATTTAGGAAGAATTTTCGTTCTCCCATTAAGCTCATTTCGAACTCCTTCTGCATTAGTTTGGAAAAATCATTGCAAAGAGAGTTTTTGTCTCTACGAAAAAGTTTAGTGTCAACTTTTCCTCTAGAAAATCCATTTTTCATTAGAAAAGTGCTTAATCTTTCATACCATGCTCGAGGAGCTTGTTTTAGTCCATACATAGCATTTTTCAGTTTGAAAACATGCTCTGGGTGGTTTTGATCCTCGAAGCCAGGTGGTTGTTTAACATAAACTTTTTCATTGATTATACCATTTAGAAAAAACACTCTTTACGTCCATTTGATAAAGCCTCATGCTATGATGAGCAGCAAATGAAAGTAAGATGCGTATGACTTCAAATCTAGCTATAGGAGCAAAGGTTTCAGTGAAATCAATACCTTCTTGTTGTGAGTAACCTTGGGCAACTAACCTTGCCTTGTTTCTCATAACCTTACCATCTTTGTCTAATTTGTTTATGAATACCCATTTTGTGCCGATGATGTTCTTTTCTTTGGGCTTTTGAACCTGCGTCCAAACGTCGTTTCTTCCGAATTGATTTAGCTCTTCTTGCATGGCTAAGATCCATCCTTCGTCCAAGAGAGCTTCTTCAATTTTCTTTGGTTCCATTTATGAGATGAATGCCACATCTGAGTGTTCTCTGAAGGTAGATCTTGTACGCACTTTATCATCTGGTTTACCAATGATTTGGTCTTCTAGATAATAAGTTTTGAAATGCCAATTTCTTTGAACATTATCTCTTGTTGTGCTTTCTTCTTTTCTTTCATTGTCCAAAGCTTCTTTGCTTATTGAAGATGTTCCTTCTCCTTTGTTATTTAGGTTTAACTCTACAAGAGACTCATCTAGCTCTGATAAATTTTTATCAGACTTTTTGTCATTAAATTTAATATGGATAGATTCTTCAACAGTCAAGGAACGAGAGTTATACACTCTATATGCCTTTGAAGTTTCAGAGTATCCTAAGAAAATACCATAGTCGACTTTAGCATCAAACTTTCCTAAAGAATCATTGGTATTTAAAATAACGCATTGACATCCAAAAGAATGAAAATAAGAAATGTTGGGTTTTCGTGCCTTCCACAATTCATAAGGAGTCTTATTCAATAAGGGTCTAATATATACTCTGTTTTGAATATAACATTCAGTGTTAGCAGCTTCAGCTCAAAAGTGTTTGGAGGTTGAGTTGTCATTGAGCATTGTTCTAGCCATCTCTTGAAGAGATTTGTTTTTCCTCTCTATCACACCATTTTGCAGTGGTGTTCTTGGGGCAGAGAAGTTGTGAAGAATACCACTTTCTTCACAAAACAGTTGAAAGCTCTCATTCTCAAATTCTCCTCCATGATCACTTCTGACTGAGTTGACACACATGCCTTTTTCATTTTGAACTCTTTTACAGAATATAGAAAAGACTTTAAAAGACTCATCCTTGTGAGCTAGGAACATAACCCATGTCCATCTAGTATAGTCATCCACTATGACTAGTCCATATTTCTTCCCATTTAATGAGGCAGTTCTTATTGGGCCAAATAGATCCAGATGTAACAATGCTAGTGGTCTAGAGGTAGAAACAACATTTTTGGACTCAAAAGTGTTTTTGATTTGTTTCCCCTTTTGACATGCTTCACATAGAACATCTAATTTGTACACAAGCTTTGGTAGTCCTCTCACGAGGTTATGCTTATTTAGCTTTGAGATTAACCTCAAGCTTGCATGACCAAGCTTCTTGTGCCATATCCATTGTTATCCTTTTATGGATACTAGACATGATACATTCTAATCTGAAAGATCTTCCAAGTCAATCTTATAAAGATTGTTTTGCCATTTTGCAGTGAAGAGTATGGATCCGTCAGAGTTTTTGACTATACATTTTCCTTGGTTAAGCAAAACATTAGATCCACTATCACATAATTGACTTATGCTAAGCAGATTATGTTTCAACCCTTCAACTAGAAGTACATTATCCATAGAAGGAAAATGATGCTTACCAATCTTACCTATTCCAACTATTTTACCCTTCTGGTTTCCACCAAAAGTGACGAAACCAGCTGATTTATCTTTTGGCTTAAGTTATTTGATGGTTATTGATCACCTTGATCTCTTCTTCAAGCCTATGGTTTTAGTTTCTTGAGAAACTCATTTTCATCTTTAAGAATCAAGAACACCTATTTCTAAAGTTGGTTGTTTTGGTTGGGTGTTTTGAAGGAAGTTGAAGAGAAGGTTCTTTTGGTTGTAAATCCCATATTGAAATCAAGTTTGGAGCATTTCAAGGTGAGTGTGGGTTAATTTGTGATATTGTATGGTGTTGATAGGATGTAAGTTTAAGATGTATGATTAAGCTTGAAACTAGGGTTTTCACATGTGCTTGATGATGGTTGTGTATTTGTTACTTGTTTTCAAAGATTTGGGTGTATGAAAGTGAATGATATGGTTGGTTTATTTTGGTGGATTGGGGGACATGATCTCAAAGGTGAAAGTTTGGTTTTGGTTTGTGGTTGGGCGTGGCACTATTGTTGCCCAGATTTCAAACCACGGCCGTGGCCTCCACCACGCACTGGCTGTGGTTGGCTCTGGAAAATATGGTTTTCGTGTGCTGACACCAGACCACGGCCGTGGTGTCCACCACGGTTTGGCCATGGTTGTCTCTGTTTTCATTTCGTGAATTTATGGTCTCACCACACCCAGGCCGTGGTTGGCTCTGTTTTGCTTCTTTTAGTGCATTTGTTTATCAATTCAATACCCTATGATATGTTGTGAATAATGATGACTTAGTGCAATGTTGGGAGGTGTAACTAAGTGAATGTATTTGGAAAGAATTGAACATAATGCTTGTGTGATTGTAAGTATTGGATTGTTGCAAATGTTATGTTATTGTGATATTGTGATTTGAGCATGATATGAAAGCATTGCATTGCATAGTGAGATGGCCTAACCGGAAGGGGTTAGTGTACAAAATGCGAGTGGTTACCTAACCAGAAGGGGTTAGATGAAAGAATAAGCGTGGCATAAATAAGTGCATTGCATAGTGAGACGGCCTAACCAGAAGGGGTTAGTGTACAATATGTGAGAGGTTACCTAGCCGAACGGGGTTAGATGAAAAATGTGTGACATAAAACATTGTATATGCATAGCGAGATGGCCTAACCGGAAGGGGTTAGTACACAACAAGAGGAGTGGTTCGTCTAACCGGAAGGGGTTAGATGGAAAGAAAAGGTGTGAACATCATATGCACTCATAAACTCATTGCATATATTGGATTGAAATTACTAGGTATATTGAATCACGTTATATTCTTGCAATTCTATTTACATGCATACGTTATATACAAGTTACATTCACATTCACTAGGAAGTTGTTCTCACCCCCTCTTTCTCAGATTAGCAGGAAAACCCCAGACCTTCTACGGGTTAAGTACGGAGGATTCTGTTGTTTATTGCTGACAACAATAAAATGTATTATGATACTTTTATTTTGGTGGAGTTGAACTCCATTATGTATTTATAACCTTTTGTGTAATGTATAGTACTCTGATATAGATGTGACAGGAAAACTGATGAACTACTGTTGATGTTCTCATTTCTGTTAATATTTAAGTGTGCTCAGTCAGGATAGTGTTTGATATACACTTGTATAATTTACGTACTCTGATATTATTTTGAATGAGATCAGAGATCTCCAGTATACACACACATATATATATATATGATGGATGGTTTGATATGATTGTGTTGGAAGCCGCTGTTTAATTTTATGTCATTTGAGAACGTACGAGAAATAAAGAAAGTGTTGCCAAATTTTCAATATAAAGAAAAAAAAATATTCCACATAAGACTTATGAGTTGGTAAATGGTGTAGTAAATAATAGGTCTTACATTGGGCAGAAAGCAGAGAGAGAAATAAAGAAAAGGAGAACACATAAAAAAGAAGAGGAAAAGGCTAGCAAAAGAGGCTTGTTTTCCTTATTTGATCTTTTGAATAAAAGGTAAAATCCTTCGATATTTTGATACTTCTTTCCATATGTCTATTGATCTGTGTATGATTTGAATGCTAGAAACTCTTGTGTGTTTGACAAGAGGTTGTCGGGACCCGTCAAATAAATAAAATTACCGGTTCACAAACTAATTTGTAGTATAGGGCATGAACCGAATCGTCTCTCAAGGATCCAAAAACAAAGATTCAATTAGATCAAGATAATTAGAAATGGGGGTTTTGTTGTTGATTAACAAGATTGACAAAAGTACGAGACTTAAAGTTGTAAACAAATCTAAAGAAGCAACCAATCCAAGGAAATTTACCGATCTTGAGTTAAATCTATCATTGATCACAAGGAATTTACTTAATTGCTAACCATGTTCTTAGCCTTCGATCACATCAAGACGCCTCAACATGATCTAAGAATCCTCTACTAGATAAGCATATAGGATTTAATTAACCAAGGTTAGATAAAGTAAGCATCATCCAAACATAGATTAACTTAAGATCCAGAATTTAACCAAGCTAAACAATCCATCAAAAAGCTTTAATAAATTGTTTATTCTTTGTGATCCTCTTTGAATACATGATAATAAAGCTATTATCATATAAAGATCTAAATCAAATTAAGCAATTCAATATAGATCAAAATCGAAAAAGGATGAAAAGCAACTTGAATAACAATTAAGCAATAGAAACAAGAGAAACAAGATCTCCAAATTAAATATCAAGATGGTTAATCCCTTGGATTGATTATAAGAGCCTAGCCTTCCATGGATGGGAAGGAAGAACTCAGAAATAAAAGAACAAAAACAAAATTCTAAAGAGAATGGAGAAGAAGAGAAAGAAAACTCTCACAAATACTCAAACTTTCTTCAAACAAATACTCAAACTTACTTCACATTGAATGATTATAAAACAAAGAGATTGGTTCTATTTATACTAATCCTAGAAGCCAATTTATAATTGAAAATAATATGAATGCAAGCTGTAAAAATATGAAAATTGTCAAATATGGTAGCTTGATGCATGGTTGGTGGGTTGGTGCATGGTTGGTGGGTTGGTGTATGGTTGGTGGCTTCTAGTCAGCAACTCTACTCCGACTTCCAGCCTGATTTTCATGCCCTAATCGATGTATTTTGGCTTGGAGGTCTTCATGACAGTTGTAGACAATTGTTTCGTTGAACTTTTGGTGTTCGTTTCATGCCATTTGGATTTTTACAACTCCAGATATTCCAAAAACACTGTACCTACCTCAAGTCAGGTTGGCAGAACATGTTTCCAAATTCAAACCAACTTGTAGCTTCATAATCATGCCTAAAATGACATCTATTAACTAAATGGTCTTTAGTGAAGTTGGAGATATGGGTCTTATCTTTCCAATGATCGAATTTCAGCTCAAAAAGAGGCCTATAGCCCACGATATGGTACAATATGTGCACACTGCTCAAATTCTAGTGACAGCAAACCCACTCTAAATTGCAGGGCTATTTTGGACCCTTAGAAGTCTGATCCAACTCTTGAGTTCTTCATACAACTTGTAGAACATTGGCTTAGCTTTCCAATGATACTAAGATCACCTTAAATGGATCACCGAGTCACAAGTTATGGCCTAACGAAGGAGGAAAGGTTACAATGCATCAAAATCCAAGAATTATTTACAATTTGCATTAAAGTCTAATGAGGCCCAACAACATTAAACTTAGCTAAAATACTAATATTGAGCACAATAAACATCTAATAAAGCCTAGTACAAAGCTAACATAAGTGTCTCAAATTGATTGATCAAATTCCCGCACACTTAAGCTTTTGCACTTCTGGGCAAGAGACATAAAAACAAAACTAAAGAAAAACAAGAAATATCATAATATTTAACTAAAAGACTAAAAATTGATTATACGTAATCTAATCCACTTTTGTAGGGAAAAATGATGGCACTTAGCATGTGCCACAAGCCTTTAAACCCCTAGGTGTCCCTAGTGGATAAGTTATAGTCTCGTGAGGGTTTACCAGGATAATACCCATAAACATGTAATACTTTATTTAATCAATTCAACTAATTTTTAAATACAAGTATTGTATCAAATATAAACCATAATTAATAAGTCAAGTATGCTTAACAAAGAATAGTTGAATCAAACCAATTGAAAATAAAGTATAGCTAATCAGAAATAAGCATGTTCAAATTGAGTAAAATTCCTCACAAGTGACACTCAAATCACACAAGGTGTTTAGGTTAACTGTTTGCGCTCAACTCAGTCAAATTATGAAAGTATTTTACCATAAGCTTGCATATACATCAATTATCCACTACTTAGATCAAATAAATTTCAAAATCAAAAGGTCTTTCAAAAAGGTTGTAATAGGGCTATAAGGTGAAGGAAGGGAATAATATGGATAATAGCAAGTTAAAACCAAAGAGAATAAAAAAGCATTGAGGAGTAACACAAGTAGAAAGCATAAAATTTTACCCAAAATCATAAAATGCTCATTCTCTTCACACATTCCTTCCTTTTTCTATTCTTTTCTTTTACAACCTTTTGGCTTTATTTTCTTTTTCTTTTTTTTTATTGTACCAAACATTTCGCATCAGCACACCAATTGCCCCACACTTAAATCATTGCAAGCAAAAGAGCTCCTCCAATAGGAAAACCAATGGTCTCCTATTCCCCAAGGTGAGGTAAAACATGGTTTTTCACTTAAGGCTTGTAATGAGCTAAGAACAAAGAATGGGTAAGTAGGCTCAGAGGGGGTTAACAATAGGATAAATGCAAGGTAGGTTTATTTGGTCAAAGCAGCTAAGTCAAGAAAAATGTCTCTGTCATTTTCATGCAACATACAGACCAATGTAATCTCAAATCGATTCAATGCAAGTTCTAGAAAATAAATTCATAATTGACATCACTCATGAAGGAAAATAAAACCAAGTGTAAGTATCAAACTTGGAAAAGCCCAAAACTCACAAAGGTATGGAACATTCACTCAATTCAACCATGCTTTCTTCCTAATATCCACAGTCATATACATGTATATTATGAAAATAATTCAACTATAAACTATTTTACATACTTTTATCATCAATTAAGCTCAGATTCAGCACATGCTTGCATCAAAATTAATTGAAAAGATAAAAAAAAAATTCTCTTTATATGCAAGAACAAAATGATTTAAGACCTACTATGAAATGCAAGTTAAGATTCGTCTCAAAAGCAAGACTACTCCTTACTCTGCCACAATACATCTAATAAGGTAGTAACAATAAAAATTAACTAATTAGTTTTTTTTTACAAAACTATGTACATGGAAATGTCAACTAGAGTGTAGAAGATTTTACCAGAAAACTACAAATCGAGCAAAAAACAACAGTAGAAATAGTAATGCAACAGAAAAATAAGATCATAACAGTAAAATATAAGCAGAACGAGAACTAAAAACAATAACAAAACAATAAAAACAAAAAGAAAACAACAACTAGAAAAGTGAAATAAAAGTGTGGAAAGGAAACTCGCTATGGATAGCAGAAGCAACAAAATCCTAGCAGCCACACCATAGCTAGTGTAATGGGTCACCACATTAAGAATCAGATGGTTTAGTCTCCTTTGGGGATGCTTTATTGGCTTAACTCCATCTTCAAGTAAAATCCTATACATGCATATGTAAGGGCTAATACTAGGAATGTCTGCAAGTATGATGGCTCTTTGATTCTACTTTAAAATCTGCAGCAACCTCTCCTCCTCATCAGTAAGGAGGTTCTTAGCCACAATGAACTCCAATTTTGGTGGCTTCACTACTTCTGCAGATTGAATTGCTGCATAATCTGCTGAAAAAATTCATCATGTCTAAAAAAGACAGCAACCTTAGCACTTGCATTGCACAATATATCACCATCACAACCAGTACAACAATCAAAATTAGTAAAGCTAGCAAATTCAGCACATAAATCATCAATTGGTTTTTTCACATCAATGATCTCATGCTCTACGAAATCATATTTCTGCATCTATTGCTTGCTCAACTGACTCAATGAAGATGTAAGTTGACCAACTTGGGTCTCCAAGTTCTGTACTATAGCTTCTGTTCTCTGCTGGAATTGGATGTTGTTCTGAGCCAATTGTTTCACCAAATCCTCTAATGTAGGCTCAAATTCCATGCTTATTGAGGCTTGCTGCTGCTGCATAGGCTGCTGGTATAGGCTGATTGGTTCAACATAAGGTTCGAACCAGGGATGATCTCCCCAATCATGGTTATATGTGGTAGAACAAGGATCATATGTTGGCTGTCGGTGTTGTGCTTCACCAGGAAATATACCTACTGCAGAAACAGAATAGTCTTGAAACACAAAACCATCATCTTGCAATGTGGGACATGCATATGTGGGATGAAAGGAACTACAACATATACTACAAAATCATGCAAGTTCTTGCACATGTAACTAATGCTGATCCACTGCCAGCTGCCTCACCAGATAAGCCAACTCATCAAGTCTATGCTCCAACAGATTAGTGACCAAACACAAAAACACAAACAAATGTAAAACAATAGACAAAACAATTACAGAAAACATATCTAGAGATTTTTTTTAAAAAAAATACAAAACCACCACAGGATGAAATCTACACAAAAATGATATCCAACAGAATAACAAAAAATATTAAAAAAATTAGAAAAGTGGTCTAAACGATGGAATTTGGCTAAAATAGGGGTGACCTCACTATAAATAATGAGCCTTTCTCAAAATAACGTTTTCCATTAGCCTACCAAAACTCAGCTTGATCAGAGATACTTTACCGAAACAAAATCTTGACAGGATGCCGTTTACCTAATTTCACCAATTCCACTTGGAAAAGCTTCAAAAACAAAACAAACAAAATTGTTAGAGTTAGATGGGGTATTGAAATGATCAAATAGTTGCCTTGGATCCCCGGCAATGACGCCAAATTTGACAAGAGGTTGTCGAGAACCGTCAAATAAATAAAATTACCGGTTCACAAACTAATTTATAGTATAGGGCATGAACCGAATCGTCTCTCAAGGATCCAAAAACAAAGATTCAATTAGATCAAGATAATTAGAAAGGGGGGTTTTGTTGTTGATTAACAAGATTGAAAAATGTATGAGACTTAAAGTTGTAAACAAATCTAAAGAAGCAACCAATCTAAGGAAATTTACCGATCTTGAGTTTAATCTATCATTGATCACAAGGAATTTACTTAATTACTAACCATGTTCTTGGCCTTAGATCACATCAAGACGCCTCAACATGATCTAAGAATCCTCTACTAGATAAGCATCTAGGATTTAATTAACCAAGGTTAGATAAAGTAAGCACCATCCAAACATAGATTAACTTAAGATCCAGAATTTAACCAAGCTAAACAATCCATCAAAAAACTTTAATAAATTGTTTATTCTTTGTGATCCTCTTTGAATATATGATAATAAAGCTATTATCATATAAACATCAAAATCAAATTAAGCAATTCAATCTAGATCAAAATCGAAAGAGGAAGAAAAGAAACTTGAATAACAATTAAGCAATATAAACAAGCGAAACAAGATCTCGAAATTAAACATCAAGATGGTTAATCCCTTGGATTGATTATAAGAGCCTAGCCTTCCATGGATGGGAAGGAAGAACTAAGAAATAAAAGAACAAAAATGAAATTCTAAAGAGAATGGAGAAGAAGAGAAAGAAAATTCTCACAAATACTCAAACTTTCTTCAAACAAATACTCAAACTTACTTCAAATTGAATGATTATAATACAAAGAGATTGACTCTATTTATACTAATCTTATAAGCCAATTTGCAATTGAAAATAATATGAATGCAAGCTATAAAAATATGAAAATTGTCAAATATGGTAGCTTCATGCATGGTAGGTGGGTTGGTGCATGGTTGGTGGGTTGGTGGCTTCTAGTCAGCAACTCTACTCTGACTTCCAGCTTGATTTTCATGCCCTAAACGATGTATTTTGGCTTAGAGGTTTGATGACAGTTGTAGACAATTGTCTCCTTGAACTTTTGGCGTTAGTTTTATGCCTTTTGGACTTTTACAACTCCAGATATTCCAAAAACACTGCACCTACCTCAAATCAGGTTGGCATAACATGTTTCCAAATTCAAATCAACTTGTAGCTTCATAATCATCCCTAAAACAACATCTATTGACTAAATGGTCTTCAGTGAAGTTGGAGATATGTGTTTTATCTTTCCAATGATCGAGTTTCAGCTCAAAAGGAGGCCTATAGCCCACGATATGGTCCAATATGTGCACACTGCTTAGATTCCAGTGATAGCAAACCCACTCTGAATTACAGGGCTATTTTGGACCCTTAGAAGTCCGATCCAGCTCTTGAGTTCTCATGAAACTTGTAGAACCTTGTCTTAGCTTTCCGAAGATACCAAGATCACCTCAAATGGATCATTGAGTCCCAAGTTATGGCCTAATCAAGGAGGAAAGGTCAAAATGCATCAAAATCCAAGAATTATTCACAATTTGCATTAAAACCCAATGAGGCCCAACAACATTAAACTTAGCTAAAATACTAATATTAGGCACATTAAACATCTAATAAAGCCTAGTACAAAGCTAGCATAAGTGTCTCAAATTGATTGATCAATGTTCTTGTTTAGATTTATTTGTTGAATTCTAAGAACCACACCACTAACACCATTGTGCTTGCAATCTAACACCCATCAAGTACAGCACACAAGCCCTACCACGAAGATCTCCGCATGAATCCATGTATAGCAGCTCACGTTAACCACCCAACATATCCTGCACTTATTTTTTGACTTTTATTTCATCATTTCACAATAAATGGGTTTTCAAATTGATATATCAATTTATGCCATTTGTGGTGAGAGTGAACAAGATTGCACGAGACTTTTTGTAGCACATCAATGAAAAAGTAGTTAAACTGGGAATATAAATGCTCGGAATAAATAAGACAAAAGAAATCATGATAAACAAATAAAAATGAAAAAAATACTATGATTAATTAATTCTGTTGGTGCTTATTCTTGCCTGATAAATTTTTTAGTAGTTTGGAATTTCATTTTATTGTTTCTCTTTATTTTACCTAACTTTTTATTTAACATCCCTCATTATTTCTTGAGCTCTTTGTTTAATGGTTACCTTGCTTACGGCATGAGCTATCTTCTGTCACGTTATAGCTATAATAGGTGAGTTACTTGTTTGAAAAATCAATTGCATTTGCATTGTATGAAATCTTTAATAAGTAGTTTCTATGAGTTCTCTATTACCACCTTCTGTCATTATTGGTTTTCGGTCCAATACTTAAAATATAAGTTTCAGAATACTCATTTCATAATAACTTAGGTCCAATGGGTTTGATTAGAAAAATAATAATTTAAGTTTGAATAAAAAGATAAAATTAAATGAAATCATTAAAATAGTTCAATAACAATAACGTTTAGTGGTATTGAGGAGTTAAGTACTCACTTGACCCAGTTTGAGGTTGTTCTGTGACCCAGTGCCATGACTAATCCTATTTAAGACTAAAATTCAAAAAAAATAATTTAATTCACACGACGAGCTTAAGAAGTTAAGTACTCACATGTCCCAGTTTGGAGTTGCTTTATGGCCCAGTGTCATGACCAATCCTGTTTAAGACTTAAAATAAAATTTAAAAATAAAATAAATTTAATTCACTTACGTTGTGTTTGGATGATGAATTTTAAAATTCTAGGGAATTTGAAATGCAAGGAATTTAATTGCTTCAATTGAATTTCCTTCATTTGTACAAAATTTTGTTTGGATAATCAAAGCAATTAAATTTCATTCATTTACAAAATTCCCCGTTTGGATAATTAAATTTGGTAAAAGTATTTTTATTATAAAAATAGAATAAAAATTATAATTGCATAAAAATAAAAGCCCTCATATATATATATATATATATATATATGTATACAACAACCCTTCTGGAAAGAAAAATTCTTAGCCAGTCTTCCTAAGTCCTTAGGTGACAAGGTTAGGGATAAAATCCGAGGTCAAATTCCTTATGAGTAGTTAAGTTATGGACAATTAATTGCTTATATCCAAAAGGTAGTGATCAATCAATTTGAGACACTTATGTTAGCTTTGTATTAGGCATTATTAGATGTTTATTGTGCCCAATATTAGTACTTTAGATGAGTTTAATGTTGTTGGGCTTCATTGGGCTTTAATGCAAATATTGAATAATTTTCGGAGCTGGCATAGAGCGGAAGTTGCAGTTACAGGAATTGGAAGAGATCCGCCTAGATGCATATGAGAGCTCCCGACTCTACAAAGAAAAGACCAAAGCCTTCCATGATAAGTTTATTCTTCGGAAGGAGTTTTCAGTTGGGCAAAAAGTTCTCTTGTTTAATTCTCGCCTTAAGTTGATGCCTGGTAAATTAAGGTCTAGGTGGGACGGTCCGTTTGTTGTCACTAACATTTTTTCTCATGGTGCAGTGGAAATTAAGAGTGAAGCCACCAACAAAGTGTTCGAAGTCAATGGTCATCGCCTCAAGAATTTTTATGAAGGAGCTCAAGAGAACCTCGTCGAGGAAGTTCAACTGCAGGATGCCCTCTACCATGATTGATCACTACTGTGTTGAAAAAAAAAAAGACAAAAAAAAATGAAAAAAAAAGACAAAAAAAAAAGCCACGATTAATGTCAATTGCCAGAGATTGAATCATTATTGGGGAGGACCCATCGCTCGTGCAAAACCTTCAATCACGCTGGCTAAGGACATTAAAAGTAGCGCTTCTTGGGAGGCAACCCAAGCTTTCTAACTCTTTCATCTTTCAAATTTGACTTATTTGCAATCACAGGAATCCAGACAGAAACTTGATGCCAAGCGAGAAAATCTATCAGAGTTTGATTTTTCTGTCTTAATTTTGTTTATTTTTCATTGACAGATGATTTTTCACCGGTTAAATGGCGGATAACGGTACTCCGTGAAAATCTTTTTCGGTCCCTTCAGTTACCCACAAACACTGAAATCTGTACATAATTTTACTCAATTTTTTTTCTCTCTCTTTCTTCTTTCTTTCGAAATGGATAATCAGCTTTTTAATCTCCGCAAGCAATTCCCTTCCCTCCCTCAAAATGCTTTAACTAACATTTATTGTGCAAGGTTTGAGAGATTAAGGATGCTTATGCACAAAGGCATCCCTGCGGATATACGGTGGTTGATCGAAGCAAAGGTCCGACTCAGAGGTGAATTTTCTGACGCTCTTGTTTCATATATGCCAGGGCTAGGCAAAAGTTCATATGCAAAGAAGAGAAGAGCAAAAAGGTTACGGGTCTGCTATAAATGTGCAAGATGGACCTGTAACACAAAATGCAAATCAATTGGAATGACGTCTATAAACCGAGATGATAAAATTAACTTCATAAAGGATGGCATGAGTAAGGAGTCTTTAGATAACATTCTATTGACTCTTGAGACGCATCCTAGTGGAGATGTGCAGAGAGTACTTCTCGATTTATGGCCAATATTCCAAGATGAACATGAGCGATATAGTCTCGGGAATCTGACTCAAAAAGACCCTGTTTGCCAATTTTTAAGAAAATTGGATGGGAAGCCGACCATCGGCCCATAGAGAGCATTCAAGCCGTTACTGGACGTAAAACCAGAGGAATTTGTGAGCCACAATCACACCTCCTGTAAGTATTATTTTTTATTTTTTATTTTTCTTTTTTATCTTCTTGTTTATTAAAAAAAATCAAAAAAAAAAAAATAAAAATAAAAATTAAAATTAAAAAAAGAAAAAAGAAAAAAAATCAAATCAAATCAAAAGTAGCCGTATTCTTTTGAAATATGCGTTGCATATTTTCAAACTTCTTCTGACACATATAGATTAGTCTTTTATCATTGTCATATAGCTATTATCATTGTTGTGCTTATTTTCAAACTTACCTGACACACGGATCTACCCCTCCTTTATAGGTGTAATTATTACCTTTGAGTTTTGATGCCTTTAAATATTGCACTTTGCTCTCTTCAGATCATTGATAAGGTGAGAGTACAAAAAAAAAAAAACGAAGAGAAAAAAAAATGGAAGTCACTTCAGTTCGTCGAATCAAGAGTGTTTGTGTCTTTTGTGGATCTAATCCTGGGAAAGATAAAGAGTTTGTAAATATTGCACACCATCTTGGTCGAGTGCTAGCTGAGAGAGAAATCCATTTAGTTTATGGAGGAGGTAGTCTTGGGTTAATGGGTTGTGTAGCAACTGCTGCACATTTAGGAGGTGGCAAAGTCCTTGGTGTCATTCCCAGTCCTTTATCTACCAGCAAGCCCATTGGAAAAACATTAGGGGATGAAGTAATGGTATTTTGCATGCACCAACGCATAAACATTATGATAGCAAATGCTGATGCCTTTATTGCCCTATCTGGTGGTTTTGAAACTTTGGAAGAACTCTTTCAAATTACATCCTGGTCACAGCAGAACTTTCACCAAAAACCCATAAGTATATTAAATGTTAATGGTTTTTATGACAGTTTGTTTTGTTTTCTTGATCATGCTGTAGAAAAAAGGTTCATCTCACAAGCGACACGTCAAAGTCTTGTAACTGCTGCAACTCCTGAACAATTGCTCGATCAACTCAATGCATTTGTACCACAACGTGATCCAGCAATGGCTCCCCTGAATTGGGAACAAGGCAGCAGCAGCAGGAAAAAGCAAAAACTTGATTTGACTTTGTCTTTGTGAATTTTTGTTTTCTCTTATGGTTTTAGTTTTTTGTAATTTTTCTTATTTCAGGCCCGATTTGCAGTTTTCTGGTAAGACCTTCTACACTCTACCTATCTTTATTTTGACATTGGGGACAATGTCTTTAATTAGTTGGGGGGAGGGATAGTTGACATTACCATGTACATAGTTTAGTTAAAAAAAAAAAAGCTAATCTTTATTGTTACTAACTTTTTAGATGTATGATGGCAGAGTAAGGAGTAGTTTTGCTCTTGAGACGCATCTTAACTTGCATTTCATAATAGGTCTTAAATCATCTTTGTTCTTGTATATATATTAAAAAAAAAAACACACACACAATTTTGATCTTTTCAATTGATTTTGATACAAGCATGTGCTGAATCTGAGCTTAATTGATGATAAAAGTATGCAAAACAGTTCTGATTGAATCATTTTCATGATATACATGTGTATATGATTGTGGATATTAGGAAGAAGGCATGGTTGAATTGAGTGAATGTTCCATACCTTTGTGAGTTTTGGGCTTTTCCAAGTTTGATACTTACACTTGGTTATTTTCTTTCATGAGTGATGTCAATTATGAATTTATTTTCTAGAACTTGCATTGAATCGATTTGAGATTACATTGGTCTGTATGTTGCATGAAAATGACAGAGGCATTTTTTCTTGACTTAGCTGCTTTGGCCAAATAAACCTACCTTACATTTATCTAAATATTAACTCCCTCTGAGCCTATTTGCCTATTCTTTGTTCTTAGCTCATTACAAGCTTTGAGTGAAAAACCATGTTTTACCTTACCTTAGGGAATGAGAGAGCATTGATTTTCTTATTGGAGGAGTTCTTTTGCTTGCAATGATTTAAGTGTGGGGGAATTGGTGTGCTGATACGAAATGCTTGGTACAAAAACAAAAAAAAACAAAAACAAAAAAAAAAGAGAAAAAAAAAGAAAGAAAAAAAAAAGAATAGAAAAAGGAAGGAATGTGTGAAGAGAATGAGCATTTTATGGTTTTGGGTAAAAAATTTATTCTTTCTACTTGAATTACTCCTCAATGCTCTTTTATTCTCTTTGGTTTTAACCTGCTATTATCTATATTGTTCCCTTCCTTCACCTTATAGGTTCCATTACAACCTTTTTGAAAGACCTCTTGATTTTTGCAATTTATTTGATCTAAGTAGTGGAGAATTGATGTATATGCAAGCCTATGGTAAAATACTTTCATAATTTGACTGAGTTGAGCGTAAACAGTTAACCTAAACACCTTGTGTGATTTGAGTGTCACTTGTGAAGAATTTTACTCAATCTGAACATGCCTATTTCTGATTAAAGCATGATCATGCTATACTTTATTCTCAATTGGTTTGATTCAACTATTCTTTGTTAAGCATACTTGACCTATTAATTATGGTTTATATTTGATACAATGCTTGTATTTAAAAATTAGTTGAATTGATTAAATAAAATATTACATGTTTGTGGGTATCATCCTAGTAAACCCTCACGAGACTATAACTCGTCCACTAGGGACACCTAGGGGTTTAAAGGCTTGTGGCACATGCTAAGTGCCATCGTGTTTTCCTACGGAAGTGGATTAGATTAGGTACAATCAGTTTTTATGTTTTTAGTTTAATAATATGATGTTTCTTGTTTTTCTTTAGTTTCGTTGTTATGTGTTTTGCCCAGGAGTGCAAAAGCTTAAGTGTGGGGGAATTTGATCAATCAATTTGAGACACTTATGTTAGCTTTGTATTAGGCATTATTAGATGTTTATTGTGCCCAATATTAGTACTTTAGATGAGTTTAATGTTGTTGGGCTTCATTGGGCTTTAATGCAAATATTGAATAATTTTTGGATTTTGATGCATTTTGACCTTTCTTCCTTGGTTAGGTCATAACTTGGGACTCGGTGATCCAATTGAGGTGATCTTGGTGTCTTTGGAAAGCTAAGACAATGCTCTACAAGTTTCATGAAGAACTTAAGAGCTGGATCGGAATGCTAAGGGTCCAAAATATCCCTGCAATGCAGAGTAGGTTTGCTGTCACGGAACCATCTGGGCAGTATACACATATTGGACTATATAGTGGGTTATAGGCCTCCTCTTGGGCTGAAACTTGGTCAATTGAAAGATAAGACCCATATCTCCAACTTCAATGAAGACCATTTTGTCAATAGATGTCGTTTTAGGCATGCTTCTGAAGCTACAAGTTGGTCTGAATTTGGAAACACGTTCTTCCAACCTAACTTGAGGTAGGTGAAGTGTTTTTGGCATTTCTGGAGTTCTAAAAGTCCAAATGACATGATTCAAATTGGAGATTTTCAAGGAGACAACTGGCTACAACTTTGATGAAGACATCCAAGCCAAAATGCTCCGTCTAGGTGATGAATTTGAAGCCAGAACTCGGATAAGAGTTGTTGACTAAAAGCCACCAACCATACACCAACCCACCTACCATGCACCAACCCACCAACCATGCATCAAGCTTCCATTTTTGACAATTTTCAGATTCTTATAGCTTGTATTTAGATTATGTACATGTACAAATTGGCTTCTAGGATTAGTATAAATAGACCCAACCTCTTTGTATTAGAGGCATTCAATTTGGAAGTAAGTTTCAAGAAAGTTTAAGTACTTGTGAGAGTTTTCTTTCTCTTCTTCTCCATTCTCTTTGCAATTTCGTTTTTGTTCTTTAAATTCTGAGTTCTTCCTTCCCATCCATGGAAGGCTAGGCTCTCATAATCAATCCAAGGGATTAGCCATCTTGTTGTTTAATTTGGAGATCTTGTTTTGCTTGTTCATATTGCTTAATTGTTATTCAAGTTTCTCTTCTTCCTCTTTTGATTTTTATCTAGATTAAATTGCTTAATTTGATTTAGATGTTGATGTGGTAATAGCTTTATTATCATGTATTCAAAGAGGATCATAAAGATTAAACAATATATTAAAGCTTTTTGATAGATTGTTTAGCTTGGTTAAATTCTAGATCTTAAGTTAATCTATGTTGGATGGTGCTTACTTTATCTAACCTTGGTTAATCAAATCCTAGATGCTTATCTTGTAAAGAATTCTTGGATCATGTTAGGGCTTCTTGATGTGATCTAAGGCCAAGAACATGGTTAGCAATTAAGTGAATTCCTTGTGATCAATGATGAGTTAAACTCAAGATCGGTAAATTTCCTTGGATTGGTTGTTTCTTTAGATTTGTTTACAACTTTGAATCTCCTACTTATATTAATCTTGTTAATCAACAACAAAACCCCCCATTTTCTAATTATCTTGATCTAATTAAATCTTTGTTTTTGGATCCTTGAGAGACGATTCGGTTCATTCTCTATACTACAAATTAGTTTGTGAACCGGTTATTTTATTTGATAGGTCTCGACAACCTCTTGTCAGGTAGCCTTAAAAATCTGTCAAGATGATAAAAGCCAACATCAGCTTGCCAAAGAAAAGGCCCAAAACAAACGTGATCTAGGATCGTTTTGTGAACAATTCGGATTACCTTGTGCTGAAAGGAAACATAAGCCCAAGCCCAATCCTCAACACAAAACCCATCACAAATCCAAATACTACAAACATAGGAGAAATACACCTCCCCGTAGACTTCAACAGGAATTTAGGTCAAAACCTCCTATTGACATGAAAATTCCTACCAAACCTATCATTTGCTATACATGTGGTAAACCAAGCCATATTAGCAACTATTGTCGTTTAAAAAACAAAATAAAAACTTTAAACCTTGATCCAACAATTGAAGAACAAATTAATAATTTGTTAATCCAAACTTTTGACGAAGAATCAGAACATGAATCTTCTGATGATTTAAACCAAATTCAACATGATGATGGGACTTCCAACGAAGACTGAATCTCCAAACGAGATCAATGTCTTAACCAAAGACTATGATATTCTTTTCAAGGTAATTAACTCTCTTCCTGGCCCTCAGGAAAGACAAAATTACTTTAACAAACTTAAACAAACCATGGAAGGTACTTCATCTTCCTCCAAAACTTATATCCCAATCGAAAGGTTTAACCTTAAGGAAACTCTCAAACGTTTAGAGAAAAATATTTCTAAACCAATCACCATTCAAGACCTTCAACACGAGATTCTTAATCTCAAAATTGAGGTCAAACAACTTAAAGAAACTCAAGAAATACATCGAACTGTCTTAGCCCAGTTGCAAGACAACCTTACTTCTGAAACCAAATCTGAATAGGAAAATGAATCTCCTTCTCCTAAACCAGATTCACCTAAAACTGATAAAGACTTTCTTGGATTAATTAACAAATTAAAAATCCATAAATTCTACATAAACATCAAAATTATTGTTCATGAATTCGTCCTTGAAACTGTCGCTTTATTCGACACTGGTGCAGATTCAAACTGCATTCTTGCGGGACTTATTCCAACAAAATATTTTGAAAAAACTTCCGAACAACTCAGTGCTGCTAACGGCTCTAAGTTAAAAATCAATTACAAACTTTCCAAGGCTATCATTGATAACCAAGGATTACAAACTGAAACACCTTTTTTTCTTGTTAAAAATCTTAGAAACGAAGTGATCTTAGGAACACCTTTCATTAGGTCACTCTTTCCCCTTAAGATTTCTAAAGTAGGAATTTCTACCCAATATTTGGGCAAAACAATAATGTTTAGATTTCTCAGACAACCTATCGTTAGTAATCTTAACATTATCCAAAATAAACAAAAACAAATTAATTTTCTTAAAGAAGAAATTTCTTTTAAGAACATTGATTCTCAACTTCTCCAAACTCCTATTCAAGCCAGAATTAAAACCCTTCTTGCCCAACTTGCCGTGTCTTTACCTTCCCAATCCTCAAACTTTTAAGATTGTTGAAACCGATGCCTCTGACATAGGTTATGGTGGCATTCTCAAACAAAGAGTCGCAAGCAAAGAAAATATTAATGCTTTTACTTCAAAACATTGGAATTCTACACAATGTAATTATTCAACTGTTAAAAAAGAAGTTTTGGCACTTGTACTTTGCATCTCCAAATTTCAATATGATTTATTAAATTAAAAATTTTTGGTTCGCATTGATTGTGCATCAGCAAAAAACATTTTGCATCAAGATGTTAAGAATTTAGCATCCAAACAAATTTTTGCCAGATGGCAAGCAATATTAAGTGTTTTTGATTTTGAAATTGAATATCTCAAAGGCACTTCAAACTCTCACCCTGACTACCTTACTTGTGAATATCTTCAGGGAAATTAATCAGATGCCGAAATCGGTGAAGTCTTCCTCCTCACGAGGGAGAGGTTCTAACAAACTAGTCCTTGCTGGGCTATCTAACCGGGTTTCTACCCGACAAACAAGGTCTTCTACCCCAACTGGGTCATCCCTCCAACAAACTGGGTCTTCTACCCAAAACACTACCAAAACAGAGTCATCTACTTAGCAACCTAAAACAGAAACCTCGTCTTCTCAGACAAAACAAACTAAAGCCGATTATGCCTTCCCAATTCAAACACTCCAAGCCTTCCAAGACCAAGGTTTAACCCACCTTCCTCTCAAATCTTGGGCGGACATAGCCTCCGAAGAAGAGTCAAAAACTCTTGCTATGACTATCCACAAACTCAAAAATAAAGAAATCAAGATTAATTCTCCCAAGAAAGAATTGATCATTCAAACTTCAAAAAACCTCCAACTACCTACAAGGCCAAAAACATTTTTATCCCAACCATTCAAATGGAACGAAAATTTTGGGACAATAATCCCTACAAAGTTCCTCCAAAAATATTTCCTTTGGGATTCCACTTTAAACCTTCCTCCATAATCAAAACAAAGACTTTTTATGAGTTTATCCTGGTAGATACTGATTCTGCCTCCATTAAACACCATAAAGATCCTAAAGACTCAAACAATATAACCCATTCAACAATCCAAATCCTTAAGGTCCTTTCTTTCAAAGATTCAAAGGATCCAAACAGCATTGTCAAATTTTCTCAACCTTTTAACCCAATCAGATTCACTTATTGGGATTATATGCAAGCCTAGACAAATGTCTTCTGGCTCCAAAATAAAACCAACCGCCATTCTTGGCTCATCTATTTTAAAACAAAGGTTAAATACAATTTCCCACAATGGTTTGTTTAATGGTGGGAATTCTTCGGACCAACCATACAAATTCTTCCCCCACAAGTGGCAGAAGGATTAAAAACTTTTCAAAAACGAATTCATCTTGTAAAAGATCCTTTTCCAGTTGAACTTCATTTTTTCAACAAACTTTCATTTGCTTGGGTATTTTCATGGCAGTATAAATACGACACTCATGAAAGCTCCCACCAAATTCCAGTCCTCCAAAAACAAGCTTTTGTTAAATGGTGGGCTGCCTTTGACACTTCCAGAGCTGACTCAGACAAAGTCTTAGCTTGGTTCCAACAAAATAAGAAATGGTTAGCCCCTGCAAATCCAGAGACTTGCCAATTTCTCAACCAAAGAGCTGCCATCACTGCCACTTTTGCCGCTTCAAACACACAGGATAGCTTGTAGAAGAATCTTGAAGATATCCTTCAACTCATCAAACAAAAGGACAAAGAAGAATCTTCGTCCTCTAGAAAAAAGAAACAAGTCCAACCTTCTTCATCATCTTCTTTTGATGGATCAACCTCCTTCTACCAGAACGAAGACAACTGCTTCGGCATCAACCTTGACGAAGACTGTTAGACTCCCACCTATGGTTACTGTAGTTAAATGAAAACTTGTACTGTTGTAATAGTTCCGGTCATATTTACCTGTATTGTTGTAATAGTACTTTTTATTTTCTATTTAAGGGACTGCCCGTGCATGTTGTAAGGCATCCTTTATTTTACCAAAACTTAGAGAGAGAGTCTAGAGAGAGGTGCTCCACAGAGATATTCTCTTGTAAGCTTCTTTCTTCTTCTCATCTCTTCACCGGTCTTGTGCGGACTACCGCCGCTCTGATTGTCTTTTAATTTACTTGTTTTAAATTTTTTGCATCTCATGCATTAAATATGTAAGCAGTCCGTCTGCATCGTACTCTCCCTTGTGCTCCTTTCTTTTATTTATTCTCTTCCGCCTTTCCGCCCCTCTTTTTGGTATCAGAGCCTGATGAGGAAGTAATAATTTATGGCTGGATTTAAGAGAACAGTTACTCTTATGAACTGCACGTTGCGATTTTAGCTTAATATTATGCTTGAATTGATAGTATACACCTAGATCTATGAATCTTAACTGGAAACACGGGATTCATCATGTTCACCTGATTTGTGGCGCTGTAGCAGTAAGACCTAGTGACAGGCAGTAAGACTAATTTGAAGATGCATCACAGATCAGATCAACATGAGAACAGAACGGGGTTATAGTTAAAATTCTTAGAAGATATGCATTTGACTAAGTTTTTGGCATGATATTATATCAAAATCCCAAGATCTAGTTCATATCTGTAAACATTTTCTTAAATCTATCTCTAAATCTTTATGGATCTAAATGATGGTGATGATATCTTAGGGAAAGGATTATTGAATTCTTATTTTTATGTTTTGCTCTCTTTCCTCTCGCTTTTCTCGCCGATCTTCTCAACCTTCATCTTCTTCTCTAATTGAGAACCAAACTTTTAATCAAACTTCAAGTATTTTCAAAGAAGAAATTCATTCTGAAAATATCAACCAAGATATTGACAACTGGGAAATTCCCAACATTCCTGAAAAGGAATTATACAAACCAGAAGGTAAATGGTATCGTAGTTCTGATTACATTATTAGAACTGTTGAGAAAAACATTCCCATCGACCCAGATGTCGGTGAAGAATTTTATCTTCTTTCTCAAACAAGTTTGACTGAACATCAAACTAAAAAATATAACTTTTTGCACATCGGATGTGTGCAAGTTGCAATCAAATCTCTGATCAGAGAAGGATTGAATGCCTCAATACTTACTTTCTTAAGAGACATAAGACATAACCAGTTTCAAGATTCCTTCTTAGGAACTGTAGAAACTAGCCTAAGTCATGGCCAAATCTACTTCAACTGTTACATATAGGGTCCATAATATACATATATACATATATATACATATATACATATATACATATATATATATATATACATATATATATAGGGTCCATAATTCATATTTTATACATTATACAAGGATCGTCACTGTTTGCCATTATGTTCAACAAATGATATGAAGTTTGTTGCAAGCTTGAGAATTTATAAATGTAGATAGATTGCTAGGTGGACTTGTTTAGCATTTACACATGAAACTTTAGATTGATCAGTGCAGAGGCAGGCACACCCATTGACTTGATTAAATCAAGAGCTCCACCCCAACTAGAATAGCTTCCCAATCCAGAGTTCAGAGTAATGACAACATGGGGAGAAGGCAGGTAAGTGGCTTCCACCTGATAAACTCCCCTGACAAGATTCACTCACTCTGAATTTGCAGAATTGCAGAATTTTTAACCATTTAAAGAGAAGAGCAACAAAAGTTGAATTATCAATTTGAAAGCATATTTAAGTCAATCTAACTCATACATGTTAAGTTCAAAACACAAGTATTGTCTAGTCATAGTCTTAACCTAACATTTAAAACTATATATGAAAAGGTCAAATCTAACACCCAACCTAGTGATGCATTAAAAAAAAAGTCCAACATATCAAGCCAGTTAACTAAACTGACTATAACAAGTCATAAAGGCCAAGATGTAATCCTTCTTCTTTTCAATTGGAAGAGCTCTCACAACCACTAACTGACTTGGATTTTGTGTCAGCTAATTCACAACTTTAAGCCATTTTGGGTGATCAAGATCTGGTATCTTTTCTAACCCATTCAACACTTCTTGAACATCTTTTTCATCTGTCTTCTTTGGAGTTGCTTCCAAAAACAACTTCAAAGATTTAGCCACTTCTCTCATTGAAGCAACTGTTCCATCTTTCTCCAAGTTTTCTCATTTGGGATTGTATGCTAGCAGAAGTTGAAGATTGTCCCCTTTTCTTTATACTTGAACTTGGTTCCTCTAAACCAAGAGTAGTACTAGCAGCCTCTAAGCCTGGTTCCTCTTCAGTTGCTTCTTTGCTCATAACTTCATCAACATCAAGAGCAGTCTCAACACCATTTCCAGTGGCTCTATCTTTTGCAAATAGATCTACTATGTCATCCCAATTTGGAATCACCTTAAACCGGAATCGTTTAGCATCTTCATGTGACTTGAAAATAAAAGGAAACATGTAGTAATAGCACAAAACATTACTTACAATTGTTGGAACCAAAGAACTTTTGAGAAATTAGTCTCGGAACCAAAGTTATTTAAAAGAATTAAACCCCTCAAAGTTTTGAAGATAACAAAAAGTGTAAATTAGAATGAACCAGTAAAAGACTCACGTAATTCGTGTATAAAGTGTTCTGTTAATGCTTTCCAGCTTAAAGATATGTTAGTAATTCTATAGCAATACAACATGGTATAAACAAATTGTTATTTGTGCGTGCGTGCATTTTGTCTTGTAACTAAAAAGGAAACTTAGTATTCGTCCAATATCTAAATTGTTTTTCGAATATATTATATTGAATCATCCAAATGTTTCCTTACTTAGCTCAAATTAAAGCATTCGTCCAAAGCTCAAATTCAAATATGAAGAATTGTTCATCATTAAATGCTGAGAAGAACCATGACAAAAGTACACTACAAAAGAAGTCAACTGAGCCGCTTAGCTGACACTACTAACAACTACAAAGACCAGCAAATAAGGAACTTTCTACGCGCTCAGATAAATCAGGACTCAGTTATCACACTCTTGGCAGTCCCTGATAATCAAAGTGACTTCTCAGAAGAAGCTCAACACGATATCAACTTATGCATTTAATGTTGCTCAGAACGGTAATAAATGTTTCCTTTGGATGAAGAAGCTTATGAAGACTGCTCCAGGTGCTCTCTATCTATAAATACAAATGTCTTCGAAGAAGAAGGCGTAGAAAATATTGCTGAAGCATTGATCTAAAGAGAAAAAATTTTAGCTCACCTTCTTTCAATTCAATTACACTCTTGTATAGAGTTTCCTTCTTGAGTTTTATCATTCTATCCTCACTTGTAGTGAGTTAAACACTCAAGCACCATTTACTTTTTTCTCATATTCAACTTAGTTATTTAAGCCAGAAGAGGCTGGGTATAAAAGAATACTTGTTCTTTAGAACCTGAAGAGGTTGAGAATACTTGTGTACCTGAAGAGGTGGATAATAATTGTAATATTTGTAAAGATTAGTGATAAATCCTTCTTGTTGAAGGGACTGGACGTAGCTCTCGGTTTGTGAGAGTAAACTTCTGGTGAAGTCCTTTTGTACCAACATTTTTTCATGAAGGAGTTTGGTCTTCTCCTTATTGATCCGGGAGTTCTCATACGCCTCTAATGGAAGCTCCTCAAGTTCCTGAAGTTGGAGCTTCCTTTGGGATCCGGCTTGACTCAAGTCAAGGTTACACTGCTTCACCGATGCAAATGTTTGACAAAAGCTAAGAATGGAATGAAACTCATGATCAGAGACACACCTCCTAATAATCTTGTCACTACAAAGCTTCCACAGATAAGGATCATCCCATACATAGTACTTAGACTCACTTTTCAATTTATTAGATTGAGCTCTAGTAAAACATGCACGAAGAACACCAGCAACTAGGAAATTAACCATATCTGCAAACCAATGGGAGGTGTTCTTACCTTACAACTGCAGAAGCTGCTCATCTGGGAAGGAGTCCTATACAGGGAAGGGATATGAAGCCTTTTCAATACGGCTCAAGTGATCTGCCACTAGGTTCTCTGCTCCACTCTTGTCATAGATCTCTATATGAAACTCTTGGAGCAGTAGCATCCACCTTATTAGTCGGGGCTTTGCCTCTGGCTTCTTCAAAAGGAACTTAAGAGCTGCATGATCAGTAAACACAACAACCTTAGAACCAAGCAAATATGATCTAAACTTAACCAAAGCAAAAACAATGGCTAAAAGCTCTTTTTCGGTTGTGGTATAGTTGGTCTGAGCAGCATCCAAAGTTTTAGAAGCATAGTATATCACATGAGAAGCTCTCCCCACTATATAGTTAGAAGCATCACACATCAACTCAAATGGCAATGTCCAGTCAGGTGGCTCGATGATGGGGGTACTGGTCAAGGCCCGCTTCAAGTGGTTGAAAGCTGCCTTGTACTTGTCATCAAAATTAAACTCTACATCTTTCTACAGTAAGTGGGAAAGTGGAAGGGCAATCTTACTGAAGTCGGCAATGAAGCGCCGGTAGAAACCTGGATGACCAAGAAAAGAACGCACTTCCCGCATGCATGTGGGGTAAGATAAACAAGTAATTAAATCAATCTTAGCAGGATCTACCTCAATGCCCTTACTGGATACTACATGGCCTAAAACTATACCCTGTTCTACCATAAAATGGCATTTCTCAAAATTTAACACAAGGTTAGTCTCAATGCATCTTTGCAGCACTCTAGATAGGCTAGCTAAACATGAATCAAAAGAATAACCATAGACAGTGAAGTCATCCATAAATACCTCCATGAACTCCTCTAAGAAATCAGAAAATATGCTCACCATGCACCGCTGGAAGGTACCAGGGGCATTGCAGAGGCCGAAGGGCATCCGTCTGTAAGCAAAGGTGCTGAAAGGACAGGTAAATGTGGTCTTCTCCTGATCCTTTGGTGCAATGTGGATCTAGAAGTATTTGGCCACTATGACCGAGAGCTTCTCATCCTTCTCCAAGAATGCATACTTCAGATGCTTGGGCAAGGGCTTAAGTTCAATAGAGGGTGGTTGCTGGATTGACGGTACTAGTTTTGGAATTGAAACTAAATCTGCTAAATTCTCAGTAGTTGCACCTGCTGCACCTGTACCTGCAAGCTGTGCACAATCTTGCAAAACAACATCATCATATCCTATGGAATCAAATGAATCACACTTAGCAGCAGGATGAATGATAACATCATTAGTAACAGCATAATTGCAATCAATAACAGAAACAGAATCACTAATGATAGCAGAATCACCAATAGCAACAGAATCAACAATAACACATGACAAATATGTAGAAATCTCAGCACAAGCTACAGACATTGCAGTGGGTTTACAACCAGAAAGTCTGAAACAGGCAGAACAAGTATCACAAGCAATGATATCAGTGTATCCTACAATTTCAGGAAACTCTGCCAACGTATCAGCATGCATATCATCAACCAGTAAATCAATGACATCAAAATGAAAAACAGAATGATCCTCTAAAGGGTATTTCATGGCATAAAAAATGTTAAACTGAATTATATCATCACCAAATTCCATGGAAAGGGTACCGGCATGCACATTAATCTTAGTTTTAGCAGTTTTCAAAAATGGCGTACCTAAGATCAATGGGGGTAGGGAAGAGGCAGATTCATCTTCCATATTTAACACATAAAAATCAGCTAGGAATATTAAATTATTTACGCGAACCAGATCGTCCTCCAACACTCCTGCAGGTTGAGCTGTGCTATGGTTTGCTAACTGAATAACAATGCCAGTGGGTTTTTGCTCTCCCATATGCAATGAAGTGTAAACTGACTTTGGCATTACATTGATGGAGGCTCCAAAGTCTAGCAAGGCATGAGTGAACTGTTGGTGCCCTTTGCTGCAAGGGATGGTAAAAGTGCCTAAGTCTTTGCATTTGGGAGGCAAGTTGGGCTGAATCAAAGCAGAGACATTCCTCCCCATAATCACTTTTTCAGTACCCTTTAGCTTCCTCTTATGGGTGCACATCTCTTTCAAAAACATGGCATACTTGGGGATTTGTTTAATTGCCTCCAAGAGAGGTATATTCACCTCAACCTTTTGAAAAGTCTCCATAATTTCCTTATCCAAGTCAGTCTCAACCATATGCCTTGGTTGTATCATTCGGTCGGGAAAAGGAAGGGGAATGTTGGAAGCTGACTTCTGTGGATGTTCACTTTTCTGCTGCACTGAATTTTCTGTCAACTGCTAGTTTGATCTTGCTTTCTACTTGGCTGTTGTAGGATCATTGACAAGAGGATGTCGAGACCTATCAAATAAAATAACCGGTTCACAAACTAATTTGTAGTATAGAGAATGAACCGAATCGTCTCTCAAGGATCCAAAAACAAAGATTTAATTAGATCAAGATAATTAGAAAAGGGGGGGTTTTGTTGTTGATTAATAAGATTAATAAAAGTAGGAGATTCAAAGTTGTAAATAAATCTAAAGAAACAACCAATCCAAGGAAATTTACCGATCTTGAGTTTAACTCATCATTGATCACAAGGAATTCACTTAATTGCTAACCATGTTCTTGGCCTTAGATCACATCAAGAAGCCCTAACATGATCCAAGAATTCTTTACTAGATAAGCATCTAGGATTTGATTAACCAAGGTTAGATAAAGTAAGCACCATCCAACATAGATTAACTTAAGATCTAGAATTTAACCAAGCTAAACAATCTATCAAAAAGCTTTAATATATTGTTTAATCTTTATGATCCTCTTTGAATACATGATAATAAAGCTATTACCACATCAAGATCTAAATCAAATTAAGCAATTTAATCTAGATAAAAATCAAAAGAGGAAGAAGAGAAACTTGAATAACAATTAAGCAATATGAACAAGCAAAACAAGATCTCCAAATTAAACAACAAGATGGCTAATCCCTTGGATTGATTATGAGAGCCTAGCCTTCCATGGATGGGAAGGAAGAACTCAGAATTTAAAGAACAAAAACGAAATTGCAAAGAGAATGGAGAAGAAGAGAAAGAAAACTCTCACAAATACTTAAACTTTCTTGAAACTTGCTTCCTCTTATGGGTGCACATCTCTTTCAAGAACTTGGCATTCTTGGGGATTTGTTTAATTGCCTCCAAGAGAGGTATATTCACCTCAACCTTCTGAAAAGTCTCCATAATTTCCTTATCCAAGTCAGTTTCAACCATATGCCTCGGCTGTATCATTCGGTTGGGAAAAGGAAGAGGAATGTTGGAAGTGACTTTTGGATGTTCACTTTTCTTTGTACTAAATTTTCTATCAATCGCTGATTTGATCCGATTTTACGCTTGGGCTTTGTAGGATCATTTCTTCTTGAATCTGCTCTGACATCTGAATTAGGCTGAGAACTTGAAGTTCTTTGTAGAATCTTGTTTCTCTGGGCCAAGGGTAGAATCTGGAATTATCTGTTGCACTGGTCCATTGATTTGCTTACCACTATGTAAAGCTATAGCATTAACATTGCCTCTAGGGTTTGGAGTGGTTTGAGAGGGTAATTGGCCAGAACCCTGTGACTTTAATTCATGAATTGATGTGGCAAGTTGACCAATTTGAGTCTCCAAGTTACGAATGGTGGTTTCAGTTCTCTGTTGAAACCGGATGTTATTGGTGGCCAAGCTGTTTCACCAAATCCTCCAATGAGGGCTCGATTTTGTGGCTACGAGGACCTTCTTCTTTGGAATGGTGGTCTACTTGGTCCAAGCATGTGGTGAAACCGATTTGTCCTTGCTTCTTCTTTGGAATGGTGGTCTATCTTGGTTTGGTGGTTCTGATTTGATGCATTCCCATATCTCAGTTGGAATGGTCCCTCCACCAGGGTTGTAAGTGTTGGAGAATGGATCATATTTCGTTGTTGCCGATGGAATTGTGGCTTCCCAGAAATATACCACCGACCCGCAGTTGGTCTTGAAACTTCAATCATCTTGCAATGTGGGGCATGAATCGGTAGGATGAGAGGAACTAGAACATATGCTACAAACTCTTGCAGGGGTTTGCACACGTGGTTCGTGTTGTCCTATTGCCATTTGTCTAACCAAAGAAGTGAGCTCATCCAATCTATGTTCCACCCTTTGTTGATCAGCATGTGAAGAGGTATTAACTTCATTGACTATTCTGGTTGCAGCACCCATTCGAAAGTACCAAATTGCCGAGAATTTGTTGCCATGTTTGCAATTAAGTTTACGGCGTATTTGGAGTTTTATCTACCAATGCTCCACCACTTGCGGCATCAATCATACTCCTTTCCATTGGCATCAATCCTTCATAGAAGTATTGGATCGTGATTGATCACTAATTTGATGGTGTGGGCAGCTTGAGCACAATTTCTTGAATCTCTCCCAATACTCATGGAGAGTTTCACCACTGATTTGCCTTATGCCACAAATATCTTTCCTTATTGCAGCAGTTCTTGATGCAGGAAAGAACTTCTCCAGAAATAATCTTTTCATGTCATTCCAAGAAGTGATGGCGGCGAGGTTGTAAGTAATACAACCAATCCTTAGCGACCATCCAAAGAGAAAGGAAAGGCCCTTAGCTTGATGTGATCTTCAGCTATTCCATGAGGTTTCATGGTGGAAGCGAGACAACATGGAACTCCTTCAAATGATTATGTGGATCTTCACCGCAAGACCATGAAACTTGGGCAGCAAGTGTATCAATCCAGATTTCAACTCAAAATCAACATTAAGTTCATGATATTGAATGCACAAAGGTTGATAATTCACATCAGGTGCAGCCAATTCCTTAAGGGTCCTATTGTTATAGTCAGCCATAGCAAAATCAACAGACTCGATGATCGCATACGTAAGTACTATGACGCACTCAACAGGATTAAAAGAGTCAACAAGATTAGGTGCAATGTCAAGTTCAAGCCCAATTCTAGAAGTAATTCTATTAGCTCTATGAATGCTACTACCAGTCCTATGAATTCTATGAAGTGTATGAAATGTTCTATCAATTTCAGGATCAAATGAATGCAAGGTACCAGGATCAGATCTAGTCATACAGCATGCAGTTCATAAGAAGGTATTAGAAAAGCAATAACAACTAAAACACTAAAAATTCCAAAAAACAAATACTCCAAAAAATTAAACAAAAATAAAAACAGTATCAAATGAATTTTAAAAATTATGGAACTACCACAGGATAAAATCTACACAAAAATGCTATCCAACAAAATAATAAAAAATCTTAAAAAATTGAAAAAGTGGTCTAAACGATGGAATTTGGCAAAAATAAGGGTGACCACACTGTTTACAGTGAGCCTTTCTCAGAATAATATTTTCCCTTTGTGTACCAAAATTCAGATCAATCTGAGATGCCCAAACCAAAATTCTTGACACAACGCCCTTTATCCAAATTCTGCCGAATCCCACTTGAAAAAGCTTCAAAAACAAAACAAACACATTTGTTAGAGTTAGATGGGATCTTGAAATGATCAAATAGTTGCCTTGGATCCCCGGCAACGGCGCCAAATTTGACAAGAGGATGTCGAGACCTATCAAATAAAATAACCGGTTCACAAACTAATTTGTAGTATAGAGAATGAACCGAATCGTCTCTCAAGGATCCAAAAACAAAGATTTAATTAGATCAAGATAATTAGAAAAGGGGGGTTTTGTTGTTGATTAACAAGATTAATAAAAGTAGGAGATTCAAAGTTGTAAATAAATCTAAAGAAACAACCAATCCAAGGAAATTTACCGATCTTGAGTTTAACTCATCATTGATCACAAGGAATTCACTTAATTGCTAACCATGTTCTTGGCCTTAGATCACATCAAGAAGCCCTAACATGATCCAAGAATTCTTTACTAGATAAGCATCTAGGATTTGATTAACCAAGGTTAGATAAAGTAAGCACCATCCAACATAGATTAACTTAAGATCTAGAATTTAACCAAGCTAAACAATCTATCAAAAAGCTTTAATATATTGTTTAATCTTTATGATCCTCTTTGAATACATGATAATAAAGCTATTACCACATCAAGATCTAAATCAAATTAAGCAATTTAATCTAGATAAAAATCAAAAGAGGAAGAAGAGAAACTTGAATAACAATTAAGCAATATGAACAAGCAAAACAAGATCTCCAAATTAAACAACAAGATGGCTAATCCCTTGGATTGATTATGAGAGCCTAGCCTTCCATGGATGGGAAGGAAGAACTCAGAATTTAAAGAACAAAAACGAAATTGCAAAGAGAATGGAGAAGAAGAGAAAGAAAACTCTCACAAATACTTAAACTTTCTTGAAACTTGCTTCCAAATTGAATGCCTCTAATACAAAGAGGTTGGGTCTATTTATACTAATCCTAGAAGCCAATTTGTACATGTACATAATCTGAATACAAGCTATAGGAATCTGAAATTTGTCAAAAATGGAAGCTTGATGCATGGTTGGTGGGTTGGTGCATGGTAGGTGGGTTGGTGTATGGTTGGTGGCTTTTAGTCAACAACTCTTATCCGACTTCTGGCTTCAAATTCATCACCTAGACGGTGCATTTTGGCTTGGATGTCTTCATCAAAGTTGTAGCCAGTTGTCTCCTTGAAAATCTCCAATTTGAATCATGTCATTTGGACTTTTAGAACTCCAGAAATGCCAAAAACACTTCACCTACCTCAAGTTAGGTTGGAAGAACGTGTTTCCAAATTCAGACCAACTTGTAGCTTCTGAAGCATGCCTAAAACGACATCTATTGACAAAATGGTCTTCATTGAAGTTGGAGATATGGGTCTTATCTTTCAAGTGACCAAGTTTCAGCCCAAGAGGAGGCCTATAACCCACTATATAGTCCAATATGTGCATACTGCCCAGATGGTTCCGTGACAGCAAACCCACTCTGCATTGCAGGGATATTTTGGACCCTTAGCATTCCGATCCAGCTCTTGAGTTCTTCATGAAACTTGTAGAGCATTGTCTTAGCTTTCCAAAGACACCAAGATCACCTCAATTGGATCACCGAGTCCCAAGTTATGACCTAACCAAGGAAGAAAGGTCAAAATGCATCAAAATCCGAAAATTATTCAATATTTGCATTAAAGCCCAATGAAGCCCAACAACATTAAACTCATCTAAAGTACTAATATTGGGCACAATAAACATCTAATAATGCCTAATACAAAGCTAACATAAGTGTCTCAAATTGATTGATCAATCATTTGCTGCTGAATTTGCTGCAGGACTTGATTTTGCTACAGAATCTTGTTTTTCTGGGTCAAAGGCAGAATCTGGAATTATCTGCTGCATTGGTCCATTGATTTGCTTACCACTGCGCAAAGCTATAGCACTAACATTACCTCTAGGGTTTGGAGTGGTTTGAGACGGTAATTGGCCAGAACCCTGTGACTTTAATTCATGAATAGATGTAGCAAGTTGACCAATTTGAGTCTCCAAGTTCTGAATGGTGGTTTCAGTTCTCTGTTGAAACTTGATGTTATTGGTGGCCAACTGTTTCACCAAATCCTCCAATGAGGGCTCAGATTTCGTAGCTACAGGACCTTGCTGCTGGAATGATGGTCTACTTGGTTCAGCATGTGGCTGAAACTGATTTGTCCTTGCTTGCTACTGGAATGGTGGTCTATACTAGTTTGGTGGCTGCTGATTTGATGCATTCCCATATCTCAGATTGGGATGGTCCCTCCAGCCGGGGTTGTAAGTGTTGGAGAATGGATCATATTTCTATTGTTGCTGTTGATGGAACTGTGGCTTCCCAGAAAATATACCAACTGCAGCCACAGATTGGTCTTGAAACTCATAATCATCTTGAAATGTGGGGCACGAATCTGTGGGATGAGAGGAACTAGAACATATGCTACAAACTCTTACAGCCACAGGTGTTTGATGTTGTCCCATAGCTAATTGCCTCACCAAGGAGGTTAACTCATCAATTCGGTGCTCCATCCTCTGTTAGTCAGCATAGGAAACATGAACCTCATTGACTCCTCTAGTTGAGGTAATGACCCTAGTGCCAAACTGTTGGACGTTGGCAGCCATATTAGCAATTAAATCCCTAGCAGCAGTAGGAGTTTTGTCAACCAGGGCACCTCCACTAGCAGCATCAACCATGCTTCTGTCCATAGGTAGCAAGCCTTCATAGTAATATTGAATCAGTAATTGGTCACTGATTTGGTGATGAGTGTAAAACCATTAATACCTTTATTTAATTGATCTATAATATATGGAATTTACTTTAGTGACGACATGTAAGTAGTTTTGTTCGTCTTTAAAAATTCATAAAGTGTGAATTTATTTTTCGCAATTTGAATTAATAGTAAACTTAAATGAACGTTTGCTTTTATTGATAATATATGCATTATTAATAATATAACACACCAAAATATTGTTCATGTTCATTACTAGAACTTATTTATATACATAGGCTTCATCTTACAAACTATTCACATAAATACATCAAAATACAAAAAGGGATCTCTAACCCTATTGATGAAGCCTTTCTCCATAATGTCTCACATATATATTACGATTACATAGTTATAAAACTACAAGAAAGTAACGAGCACGGAAACCCCTAATATCTAATATGTAGGTATCATCCTCATGATCATGAAGTAGAGCCACATCAAAATCTATCATAATGGTGATATGATACATCTTCTCAGGTCTCCTAGTCCTCTGGAAATATTATACTTAGGAGTAAGAATTAAATTCTCAGTAGGAATTCAAGCAGATAAAACAATAACTATAATGTTTCCAGCTGCATTAAACTGCAGAAACATTTTCATGAATTATATAATGTACAGAATACAATCAAAGAAACTAGCAAGATGTAATCTAAGCTTTAAGCTTTATGTCTTAATTTCTCAAAACATTTAGCAGCAAAATAGCTATTCTGACTCTGATTTCTTATTTTCTGTTGGGACAATTACATGCTCATGCTTAGCTTTCATCTGTGGGCATGGCCCTATAATCTTTGCTTACATGGTCAATAGAATAAAAATAGTAATAAGAGCTCTTCCTTGGCATAGGGCGTCCCCTAAACCAAATGGCCATACCACACGTCTGGGGTGGATTCCATCTGGTCCTCTGATAATTCCATTCTTCTGTTGTGGATTATCCATCTCTAGACACATGTAAGACTTTCATGGATCACCTCCCTTACCGAGGATCACATCCAACATTTATCTGAGAATCACCTCCCTTACGAGGATCATTTTCATCTGATTATCTGGGAATCACCTCCCTTACCGAGGATCATATCCTTGTCTTTTATATCATCTTAAATATTATTATATGAGCATGTAATGTCATTTTCTAAGTTTTTAGAGCAATTGGACATTTTTCTCATAAAGTCAACTTTCTTGACCTTTTTCATACATACTTACTCTTAGAAACATACTTGACTAACACTTAACCTTAGGAGCTAGGTTTTGGTCAAAACCTCAACCCTATGATCTAGGTTTCTCTTAGTCATCATAGACATGTCAATTTACTAATCTAAATTAGCCATTAAGAAGCTTAAAAATGCTCCACAACTTAACCAAATTACTATTCATTTGGTCATTTTCACTATTCGTTTGGTCAAGTTTTCCAATTGCTTGAACATTCATTATTTCTTAACACTTAATCATTCTTAGTCATTCTAATACTCATTTCTTTGAATCCAACTCAAATCTCAAGTTGAAAACCCTAATTTAGTTGAAATCTAATTTAAGGCTTTTTAATCTAGTTTAACACTAAACTTTGTTAATTTCTCTCATTTTCTTTCAAATCTCCACCAAGGTCATCTTCTAATCACCATAATAGAATGATTACATGTAAATTTTCCAACCTAGGCTAGTTAAATCACCATGTCGAAACCTTCCACTTGGTTTCCAAGTGATTTTTCTCAACTTCTATCACCTAACTAAGCTTGGATTTTGTCACACATTTTAATGAACCTCTAATCCATTCTCTTAACTATCGATATGACAATTTACACACTTAAACCCTAAGGGACTAGTCTTGGCCAAAACTTACATAGTCAACGTTCCTAGAGATTTTCAATCCAAACAACCATATTTCATCAAAACATAACATAAATCACTTAATATATCAACAAAATTATCATTCAATCACTACAAACCCATAGATTTTAAAATTCTCATGAAGCTAAAGTCTCCAACTATCATCCATATTCAAGCATATCTAAGTGTATTCTTTGATGAATATTCATGAAAAACTCAAAATCTATGAAAATATTGCTAAAACACAAAGTTTAGAATCGAAAGGATGATGGGTACTTGAACTCCTACCTCTTCCTCCTCTTTTGAGTACAACTTTGAGCTTGAAAACCAATGGAGAATCCTAGTTTCTTCTTGATTCTTGATGGATTCTTGGATGGAGATTTACTTTGTAGCAATTTCCAAATTTTTGGAATTTTTTCCTAATTTTTCTCTATTTTTCTTTCTCTTCTTTCTTTCTTTCCTTTCTTTCTCTTCCACCTCCCTTGGCCGTCCACTTCTTCTTCTATTTCTCCCCTCACTTATTAAGAGATATTTGTAAAGAAATGTTATTTTATTTTGGCTTCTTGAAGAAGCCATAGAAATATTAATTTTTTTTATTCCTTATTTAGTTAGATTCTAATTATCTAGTTAGTTTCTAACCAATTTGGTTAGTTTAGAACTAACTTAGTTAAATTATAACCAATTTAGTTAATAATTTACTACATTAGTTAGATTTTAATGAATTTAGTTAGTTTCTAACTAGATTCAAATTTTATTCTAACTAGATGCCAACTAGATTCCATCTAGTTACACCTATTTTGTCTTTTTCCTACTAAATTTTCTAAATGACAATTTTACCCTTGTGTTAACATATGATAAAATAAAAATGACATTCATGTCCTATTAAAAACCCTACTGTAAAGGATGTCTCTGTTTAATTATATAAGCTACATTGATTATTTTAATGGATACTCTTTGTACAAAAATAGTCTCTAAAATATTATTAACCTACAATCAGAGAAAAGTAGAAAATATACTAACAATAATCTGTTCCGACTAATTATTTTTACTGATATACTAAAAATAGTAAACGACTGTAATTAAATAAATAAAAATATGTCCTATGTAAATTTTTCTGCCCTCTAATTTCTGGATAAGAAAAACCATTGTTCTAAGACATAACAATGGAGAAATAAAATTAACAAGAATAAATAGCACATAATTAATAATTAATTAAATAATTATTAATTAATATTTAAATATTGAAATCTAAGCGCGGATGTTACAATGAGGACAACTCGCGCAAAGCTTTTTAAACCTCTCCCAGTATTCATGCAAGGTCTCCCCAGTCATATGCTTTATGCCACATATGTCCTTTCTAATTGCAGCAGCTCTTGAGGTAGGGAAGAATTTTTCCAGAAACAGCCTCTTCTGGTCATTCCAGGATGCTAAAGGCTGGTTGAATGTAATATAACCAGTCTTTGGCTGCACCATCCAGTGAAAATGGAAATGCCTGCAACTTGATGTGATCCTCAGCTATTCCATGAGGTTTCATGGTTGTGCAGACCACATGGAATTCCTTCAAGTGCTTGTGTGGATCCTCACCTGCAAGACTATGAAACTTGGGCAACAAGTGTATTAATCCATATTTAAGCTCAAAATCAACATGAAGGTCAGGATATTGGATGCACAAAAGCTGATATGCAACATCAGGTGCAGCAAGTTCTTTCAGAGTTCTATTATTATTGTTAGCCATAGCAAAATCAGTAGACTCAGTATCAGACACTGAAGTATTAACAGAAACAGACTCAACATGATTAATAGAGTCAACAACAAGATCAGGTGCAATGCCAAGTTCAAGTCCAATTCCAGAAGCTATTTGATTAGCTCTATGAATGCTACTATCAGTCCTATGAATTCTGAGAGGTGTACGAAAGGTTCTATCAATTTCAGGATCAAATGCATGCAAGGTACCGGGAACAGACCTCGTCATACAGCATGCAACTCATAGGAAGGTGAAAGCAATAACAACTAAACACTAAAAATTTAAAATAAATATCAAATGAATTTTAAAAATTATGGGACTACCATAGGGTGAAATCTACACAAAAATGCTATCCAACAGGATAAAAAAATCTTACAAAATTGAAAACGTAGTCTAAACGAATTTGGCTAAAATAGGGGTGACCTCACTGTAAACAGTAAGCCTTTCTCAAAATAATGTTTTCCATTAGTCTACCAAAATTCAAGTTGATCAAAGATACTTTATTGAAACAAAATCTTGATAGGATGCCTTTTACCTAATTTTCGCCGAATTCCACTTGAAAAAAAACTTCAAAAACAAAACAAGCACAATTGTTAGAGTTAGATGGTGTCTTGAAATAATCAAAAAGTTGCATTGAATCCCTGGCAACGGCGCCAAATTTGACAAGAGGTTGTCATGACCCGTCAAAATAATAAAATTTACCAGTTCACAAACAAATTTGTAGTATACAGTATGAACCAAATCGTCTCTCAAGGATCCAAAAACAAAGATTCAATTAAATCAAGATAATTAAAAAGAGGGGTTTGATGATTTGTAAAGAAAATATACAGGTTGAATTAAAGAAACGCAATTAACAAATTAACCAATCCAAGGAAATTTACCGATCTTGAGTTTAATCCATCATTGATCACAAGGAATCCACTTAATTGCTAACGATGTTCTTGGCCGTAGATCACATCAAGAAGCCTCAACATGATCTAAGAATCCTCTACTAGATAAGCATCTAGGATTTAATTAACCAAGGTTAGATAAAGTAAACACCATCCAAACATAGATTAACTTAAGATCCAGAATTTAACCAAGCTAAACAATCCATCAAAAAGCTTTAATAAATTGTTTATACTTTGTGATCCTCTTTGAATACATGATAATAAAGCTACTATCACATAAACATCTAAATCAAATTAAGCAATTCAATCTAGATAAAAATCAAATGAGGAAGAAGAGAAACTTGAATAACAATTAAGCAATATAAACAAGATCTCCAAATTAAACATCAAGATGGTTAATCCCTTGGTTTGATTATAAGAGCCTAGCCTTCTATGTATGGGAAGGAAGAACTCTGAAATAAAAGAACAAAATGAAGTTCTAAAGAGAATCGAGAAGAAGAGAAAGAAAACTCTCACAAATACTCAAACTTACTTCGAATTGAGTGATGTATAATACAAAGAGATTGGCTCTATTTATACTAATCCTAGAAGCCAATTTCTAATTGAAAATGATCTGAATGCAAGCTGTAAAAGCATGGAAATTGTCAAATATGGAAGCTTGATGCATGGTCGGTTGGTTGGTGCATGGTAGGTGGGTTGGTATATGGTAGGTGGCTTCTAGTCAGCAACTCTTCTCTGACTTCCAGTTTGATTTTCATGACCTAGACAATGTATTTTGGCTTGGAGGTCTTCATGACAGTTGTGGAAAATTGTCTCCTTGGACATTTGGCATTAGTTTCATGCCATTTGGACTTTTATAACTCAAGATATTCCAAAAACACTGTACCTACCTCAAGTTAGGTTGGCAGAACAAGTTTCCAAATTCAAACCAACTTGTAGCTTCATAATCATGCCTAAAATGACATGTATTGACTAAATGGTCTTCGATGAAGTTGGAGATATGGGTCTTATCTTTCCAATGGCCGAGTTTCAGCTCAAAAGGAGGCCTATAGCCCGCGATATGGTCCAATTTGTGCACACTGCTCAGATTCCAGTGATAGCAAACCCACTCTGAATTACTGGGCTATTTTGGACCCTTAGAAGTCCAATTCAGCTCTTGAGTTCTTCATGAAACTTGTAGAGCCTTGTCTTATCTTTCTAAAGACTTCAAGATCATCTCAAAAGGATCACCGAGTCTAATGTTATGGCCAAACCAAGGAGGAAAGGTCGAAATGCATCTAAATCCAAGAATTATTCACAATTTGCATTAAAGCCCAATGAGGCCCAACAACATTAAACTAATCTAAAATACTAATATTGGGCACAATAAACATATAATAAAGCCTAGTACAAAGCTAACATAAGTGTCTCAAATTGATTGATCAGACACGAAGGGCAAGCAGAAGAGGGCAGCAAAGAAGATGGGCGAGAGTTCCTCACGGAACCTTTGAGCTAAGCCTTACCCTTTTTTATTTTTCTGCCATGAGTTTTTAATTTGAAATGATGAATGTGAAGATCTTGTATTTTGTTTAGTCATTTTCTTTTTTGTGATAATGTGTTTTTATTTAATTTCCTTAGACTTTGATTTGAATAAATGTTTGAAAATAAGTCACCATGCTTGGAATTTGAATGGTTTAGCATTTTGTCATCTAGAACACCATAGCTTTTCTGATGCCTTGATGAATGATTATCCTTTGATGAAAGTTTAGATTGTGATTGAAATGTTAAGTGGAACCGTCCTTGATTGAGTGTATGGCACACTAGCATCTTTTAATCATTCTTGATTGTGAAAGTTTTGGCAATTAGTTGAAGTTGCACTTTAGATTAGATTTTATCCTTACCTGTGAGTCTTGCGCCAGTTGATTTAATTCTTTTTCTTGAGTACTCACAATTGGGACAACCCCAGAGGAGACTGAATCCTCTCATTCTAGATGTGGTGAAAAAAGAAGTGACCAAGCTACTGCAGGCTGGCATTATCTATCCCATCTCTGATAGCAAGTGGGTAAGCCCGGTGCAAGTAGTTCCAAAGAAATCCGGGGCGACTGTCGTGGCCAACCAGAAGAATGAGCTCATTCCAACCCGAGTGCAGAATAGTTGGAGAGTTTGCATTGATTACAAACGTCTCAACCAAGCCACTCGGAAGGATCATTACCCCCTTCCGTTCATTGATCAAATGTTGGAACGATTGGCTGGTAAGTCCCATTATTGCTTTTTGGATGGCTACACTGGATACTTCCAGATCCACATTGCACCAGAGGATCAGAAGAAGACCACATTTACCTGTCCCTTCGACACCTTTGCTTAGAGACAGATGCCCTTCGGCCTCTGCAATGCCCCTGGTACCTTCCAGCGGTGCATGGTGAGCATATTTTCTGATTTCTTAGAGGAGTGCATGGAGGTATTTATGGATGACTTCACTGTCTATGGTTCTTCTTTTGATTCATGTTTAGCCAGCCTATCTAGAGTACTGCAAAGATGCATTGAGACTAACCTTGTGCTAAATTTTGAGAAATGCCATTTTATGGTAGAACAGGGTATAGTTTTAGGCCATGTAGTATCCAGTAAGGGCATTGAGGTAGATCCTGCCAAGATTGATGTAATTACTTGTTTATCTTACCCCACATGCGTGCGGGAAGTGCGTTCTTTTCTTGGTCATGCAGGTTTCTACAGGCGCTTCATTGCCGACTTCAGCAAGATTGCTCTTCCACTTTCCCACTTACTGCAGAAAGATGTAGAGTTTAATTTTGATGATAAGTGCAAGGCAGCTTTCAACCACTTGAAGCAGGCCTTGACCAGTACCCCCATCATCCAGCCACCTGACTGGACATTGCCATTTGAGTTAATGTGTGATGCTTCTAACTATGCGAAAGAGGGAGCTTGGCACAGAGAGTGGGGAAAGCTTCTCATGTGATATACTATGCTTCCGTAACTCTAGATCTTTGCTCATGCCAACTATACCACAACCGAAAAAGAACTTTTAGCCATTGTTTTTGCTTTGGATAAGTTTAGATCATATTTGCTTGGTTCTAAGGTTGTTGTGTTTACTGATCATGCAGCTCTGAAGTTCCTTTTGAAGAAGCCAGAGGCAAAGCCCCGACTAATAAGATGGATGCTACTGCTCCAAGAATTTCACATAGAGATCCGTGACAAGAGTGGAGCAGAGAACCTAGTGGCAGATCATTTGAGCCGCATTGAAAGGGCTTCGATCCCTTCCTGTATGGGACTCCTTCCCGGATGAGTAGCTTATGCGGTACCGCAAGGTAAGAACACCTTCCCTTGGTTTCTTTGATATGGTGAATTTCTTGGTTGCTACAGTTTTTCCCTCACATTTCACTCGTGCACAAATTTATAAACTTAAAAGTGAATCAAAATATTATGTGTGGGATGATCCATATCTGTGGCGATTTTGTAGTGACCAAATTATTAGGCGATGTGTGCCTAATCAAGAGTTTCATTCTGTTCTTAGCTTTTGTCATGCATTTGCATGTGGTGGACATTTCGGGCCTCAACGTACAACTAGGAAAGTTTTAGACTTTGGTTTATATTGGCCTACCTTGTTTCATGATGCATATTTGTTCTGTAAGTCTTGTGAACGATTAATCGGAGAACAGGGAACATTTCTCGCGGGAATGAGATGCCCCGAGAACCTCTACTGTATTGTGAAATCTTTGACGTATGGGGTATTGATTTCATGGGACCTTTTCCTGTTTCCTTTGGTTATGTTTACATTTTGCTAGCTGTTGATTATGTATCAAAATGGGTGGAGGCTAAAGCCACTCGGACTGATGATTCCAAAGTTGTTGTGGATTTTGTTAGATCACAGATTTTCTGCGCAGTTTGGAATCCCGAGAGCTATCATCGGTGATCAAGGCACCCATTTCTCAGAACCGAGCATGGAGGGATTTATGAGGAAATATGGCGTGTTGCATAAAGTTTCTACACCTTACCATCCCCAGACAAATGGTCAAGCCGAGGTCTCCAATAGAGAGATCAAGCGTATACTTGAAAAAACAGTCCAACCTAATCGGAAGGATTGGAGCATGAGGCTTGAGGATGCTCTTTGGGCTTACCGGACCGCTTACAAAACTCCAATCGGGATGTCTCCATATCGGATAGTCTATGGTAAGGCATGCCACTTGCCAATAGAAATTGAGCACAAAGCATATTGGACTGTGAAGCAATGCAACATGAATTTGGCTGGAGCTGGCATAGAGCGGAAGTTGCAGTTACAGGAATTGGAAGAGATCCGCCTAGATGCCTATGAGAGCTCCCGACTCTACAAAGAAAAGACCAAAGCCTTCCATGATAAGTTTATTCTTCGGAAGGAGTTTTCAGTTGGGCAAAAAGTTCTCTTGTTTAATTCTCGCCTTAAGTTGATGCCTGGTAAATTAAGGTCTAGGTGGGACGGTCCGTTTGTTGTCACTAACATTTTTCCTCATGGTGCAGTGGAAATTAAGAGTGAAGCCACCAACAAAGTGTTCAAAGTTAATGGTCATCGCCTCAAAATTTTTTATGAAGGAGCTCAAGAGAACCTCGTGGAGGAAGTTCAACTGCAGGATGCCCTCTACCATGATTGATCACTACTGTGTTGAAAAAAAAAAGACAAAAAAAAAGAAAAAGCCACGATTAATGTCAATTGCCAGAGATTGAATCATTATTGGGGAGGACCCATCGCTCGTGCAAAATCTTCAATCACGCTGGCTAAGGACATTAAAAGTAGCGCTTCTTGGGAGGCAACCCAAGTTTTCTAACTCTTTCATCTTTCAACTTTGACTTATTTGCAATCACAGGAATCGAGACAGAAAATCGGTGCCAAGCGAGAAAATCTATCAGAGTTTGATTTTTCTGTCTTAATTTTGTTTATTTTTCGTTGACAGATGATTTTTCACCGGTTAAATGGCGGATAACGGTACTCCGTGAAAATCTTTTTCGGTCCCTTCAGTTACCCACAAACACTGAAATTTGTATATAATTTTACTCAATTTGTTTTTCTTCTTTCTTTCTTTCAAAATGGATAATCAGCTTGTCAACCTCCGCAAGCGATTCCCTTCTCTCCCTCAAAATGCTTTAACTAACATTTATTGTGCAAGGTTTGAGAGGTTAAGGATGCTTATGCACAAAGGAATCCCTGCGGATATACGCTGGATAATCGAAGCAAAAGTCCGAATCACAGGGGAATTTTCTGATGCTCTTGTTTCATATATGCCAGGGCTAGGCAAAAGTTCATATGCAAAAAAGAGAAGAGCAAAAAGGTTACGAGTCTGCTATAAATGTGCAAGATGGACCTGTAACACAAAATGCAGATCAATTGGAATGGCGTCTATAAATCGACTTGATAAAATTGACTTCATTAAGGATGGCATGAGTAAGGAGTCTTTAGATAACATTCTATTGACTCTTGAGACGCATCCTAGTGGAGATGTGCAGAGAGTACTTCTTGATTTATGGCCAATATTCCAAGATGAACATAAGCGTTATAGTTTTGGGAATCTGACTCAAAAAGACCCTGTTTGCCAATTTTTAAGAAAATTGGATGGGAAGCCGTCCATCGGCCCATAATAGCATTCAAGCCGTTACTGGACGTAAAACCAGAGGAAAATATGAGCCATAATCACACCTCCTGTAAGTATTATTTTTTATTTTTCGTTTTTCTTCTTGTTTATTAACAAAAAAAAAATTCAAAAAAAAATTTTCTAAAAAAAAAAATCAAAAAAATAAAAAAATTTCAAAAATCAAAAAAATAAAAAAATCAAAAAATTTAGCCGTATTGTTTTTGAAATATGCATTGCGTATTTTCAAACTTCTTCTGACACATATAGATTAGTCTTTTATCCTTGTCATATAGCTACTATTATTGCTTTGCTTCTTTTCAAACTTACCTGACACACGGATCTACCCCTCCTTTATAGGTGTAATTATTACATTTGAGTTTTGATTCTTTAAATAATGCACTTAACTCTCTTCAGATCATTGATAAGATGAGAGTACAAAAAAAAAGAAGAAAAAAAATGGAAGTCACTTCAGTTCGTCGGATCAAAAGTGTTTGTGTCTTTTGTGGATCTAATCCTGTGAAAGATAAAGAGTTTGTAAATATTGCACACCATCTTGGTCGAGTGCTAGCTGAGAGAGAAATCCGTTTAGTTTATGGAGGAGGTAGTCTTGGGTTAATAGGTTGTGTAGCAACTGCTGCACATTTAGGAGGTGGCAAAGTCCTTGGTGTCATTCCCAGTCCTTTATCTACCAGCAAGCCCATTGGAAAAACATTAGGGGATGAAGTAATGGTATTTTGCATGCACCAACGCATGAACATTATGATAGCAAATGCTGATGCCTTTATTGCCCTACCTGGTGGTTTTGGAACTTTGGAAGAGCTCTTCCAAATTACATCCTAGTCACAGCAGAACTTTCACCAAAAACCCATAGGTATATTAAATGTTAATAGTTTTTATGACAGTTTGTTTTGTTTTCTTGATCATGCTGTAGAAAAAAGGTTCATCTCACAAGCGACACGTCAAAGTCTTGTAACTGCTGCAACTCCTGAACAATTGCTCGATCAACTAAATGCATTTGTACCACAACGTGATCCAGCAATGGCTCCACTGAATTGGGAACAAGGCAGCAGCAGCAAAAAGCAAAAACTTGATTTGACTTTGTCTTTGTGAATTTTTGTTTTCTCTTATGGTTTTAGTTTTTTGTAATTTTTCTTATTTCAGGCCCGATTTGCAGTTTTCTGGTAAGACCTTCTACACTCTACCTATCTTTATTTTGACATTGGGGACAATGTCTTTAATTAGTTGGGGGGAGGGATAGTTGATGTACATAGTTTAGTTTAAAATAAAAAAAAACTAACAAGCTAATCTTTATTGTTACTAACTTATTAGATGTATGATGGCAGAGTAAGGAGTAGTTTTGCTCTTGAGATGCATCTTAACTTGCATTTCATAATAGGTCTTAAATCATCTTTGTTCTTGTATATATATTAAAAAAAAAAAAGACACACACACACACACACAATTTTGATCTTTTCAATTGATTTTGATACAAGCATGTGTTGAATCTGAGCTTAATTGATGATAAAAGTATGCAAAACAGTTTATAGTTGAATCATTTTCATGATATACATGTGTATATGATTGTGGATATTAGGAAGACGGCATGGTTGAATTGAGTGAATGTTTCATACCTTTGTGAGTTTTGGGCTTTACCAAGTTTGATACTTACACTTGGTTATTTTCTTTCATGAGTGATGTCAATTATGAATTTATTTTCTAGAACTTGCATTGAATCAATTTGAGATTACATTGGTCTGTATGTTGCATGAAAATGACAGAGGCATTTTTTTTTCTTGACTTAGCTGCTTTGGCCAATTAAACCTACCTTGCATTTATCCAAATATTAACTCCCTCTGAGCCTATTTGCCTATTCTTTGTTCTTAGCTCATTACAAGCTTTGAGTGAAAAACCATGTTTTACCTTACCTTAGGGAATGGGAGAGCATTGATTTTCTTATTGGAGGAGTTCTTTTGCTTGCAATGATTTAAGTGTGGGGGAATTGGTGTGCTGATACGAAATGCTGGGTACAAAAAAAAAACAATAGAAAAAAAAACAAAAAAAAAGAGAGAAAAAGAAAGAAAAATAAAAGAATAGAAAAATGAAGGAATGTGTGAAGAGAATGAGCATTTTATGGTTTTGGGTAAAAATTTTATTCTTTCTACTTGAGTTACTCCTCAATGCTCTTTTATTCTCTTTGGTTTTAACCTCCTATTATCCACATTGTTCCTTTCCTTCACCTTATAGCCATTACAACCTTTTCGAATGACCTCTTGATTTTTGCAATTTATTTGATCTAAGTAGTGGAGAATTGATGTATATGCAAGCCTATGGTAAAATACTTTCATAATTTGACTGAGTTGAGCGTAAACAGTTAACCTAAACACCTTGTGTGATTTGAGTGTCACTTGTGAAGAATTTTACTCAATCTGAACATGCCTATTTCTGATTAAAGCATGATTGTGCTATACTTTATTCTCAATTGGTTTGATTCAACTATTCATTGTTAAGCATACTTGACTTATTAATTATGGTTTATATTTGATACAATGCTGGTATTTAAAAATTATTTGAATTGATTAAATAAAGTATTACATGTTTGTGGGTATCAAACTGGTAAACCCTCACGAGATTATAACTCGTCCACTAGGGACACCTAGGGGTTTAAAGGCTTGTGGCACATGCTAAGTGCCATCGTGTTTTCCTACGAAAAAGGATTAGATTAGGTATAATCAGTTTTTTATGTTTTTAGTTTAATAATATGATATTTCTTGTTTTTCTTTAATTTTGTTCTTATGTGTTTTGCTCAGGAGTGCAAAAGCTTAAGTGTGGGGGAATTTGATCAATCAATTTGAGAGACTTATGTTAGCTTGGTATTAGGCTTCATTAGATGTTTATTGTGCCCAATATTAGTATTTTAGATGAGTTTAATGTTGTTGGGCTTCATTGGGTTTTAATGTAAATATTGGATAATTTTCGGATTTTGATGCATTTTGACCTTTCTTCATTGGTTAGGCCATAACTTGGGACTCGGTGATCCAATTGAGGTGATCTTGGTGTCTTTGGAAAGCTAAGACAAGGATCTACAAGTTTCATGAAGAACTAAAGAGCTGGATAGGACTTCTAAGGGCCCAAAATTGCCTTGTAATACAGAGTAAGTTTGCTGTCACGGAACCATCTGGGCAGTATGTACATATTGGACTATATAGTGGGTTATAGGCCTCCTCTTGGGCTGAAACTTGGTCATTGGAAAGATAAGACCCATATCTCCAACTTCACTGAAGACCATTTTGTCAATAGATGTCGTTTTAGGCATGCTTCTGAAGCTACAAGATGGTCTAAATTTGGAAACACGTTCTTCCAACCTAACTTGAGGTAGGTGCAGTGTTTTTGGCATTTCTGGAGTTCTAAAAGTCCAAATGACATGATTCAAATTGGAGATTTTGCAGGAGACAACTGGCTACAACTATGAGGAAGACATCCAAGCCAAAATGCACTGTCTAGGTGATGAATTTGAAGCCAGAAGTCGGATAAGAGTTGTTGACTAAAAGCCACCAACCATACACCAACCCACCAACCATGCATCAAGCTTCCATATTTGACAATTTCCATATTTTTATAGGTTGTATTCAGATTATGTACATGTATAAATTGGCTTCTAGGATTATGACAAGAGGTTGTCGAGACCCCGTCAAATAATAAAAATTACCGGTTCGCAAACTAATTTGTAGTATAGAGCATGAACCGAATCGTCTCTCAAGGATCCAAAAAGAACAAATATTTAATCAGATCAAGATAATTAAAATGGGGGGTTTTGTTGTTGATTAACAATATTGATAAATATACAAGACTCAAAGTTGAAAACAAATCTAAAGAAACAACCAATCCAAGGAAATTTACCGATCTTGACTTTAACTCATCATTGATCACAAGGAATTCACTTAATTGCTAACCGTGTTCTTGGCCTTAGATCACATTAAGAAGCCTCAACATGATCCAAGAATCCTCTACTAGATAAGCATCTAGGATTTAATTAACCAAGGTTAGATAAAGTAAGCACCATCCAAACATAGATTAACTTAAGATCAAGAATTTAACCAAGCTAAACAATCAATCAAAAAGCTTTCATAAATTGTTTACTCTATGTGATCCTCTTGAATACATGATAATAAAGCTATTATCACATAAACATCCAAATCAAATTAAGCAATTCAATCTAGATCAAAATTAAAAGAGGAAGAAGAGAAACTTGAATAACAATTAAGCAATATGAACAAGTAAAACAAGATCTCCAAATTAAACATCAAGATGGCTAATCCCTTGGATTGATTATGAGAGCCTAGCCTTCCATGGATGGGAAGGAAGAACTCATAAATAAAAGAACAAAAACGAAATTCTAAAGAGAAAGAAGAAGAAGAGAAAGAAAACTCTCACAAATACTCAAACTTTCTTCAAACTTACTTAAAATTGAATTCATCTAATACAAAGAGATTGGCTCTATTTATACTAATCCTAGAAGCCAATTTGTACATATACATAATCTGAATACAAGCTATAAAAATATGAAAATTGTCAAAAATGGAAGCTTGATGCATGGTTGGTGGGTTGGTGCATGGTAGGTGGGTTGGTGTATGGTTGGTGGCTTTTAGTCAACAACTCTTATCCGACTTTTGGCTTAAAATTCATCACCTAGACGGTGCATTTTGGCTTGGATGTCTTCATGAAAGTTGTATCCAGTTGTCTCCTTGAAAATCTCCAATTTGAATCATGTCATTTGGACTTTTAGAACTCCGGAAATGCTAAAAACACTGCACCTACCTCAAGTTAGGTTGGAAGAACGTGTTTCCAAATTCAGACCAAATTGTAGCTTCAGAAGCATGCCTACAACGACATCTATTGACAAAATGGTCTTCCGTGAAGTTGGAGATATGGGTCTTATCTTTCAAATGACAAAGTTTCAGCCCAAGAGGAGGCCTATAACTCACTATGTAGTCCAATATGTGCACACTGCCCAGATTTTCCTGACAGCAAATCCACTCTGCATTGCAGGGATGTTTTGGACCCTTAGAATTCCGATCCAGCTCTTGAGTTCTTCATGAAACCTGTAGAGCATTGTCTTAGCTTTCCACAGACACCAAGATAACCTCAATTGGATCACCGAGTCCTAAGTTATGGCCTAACCAAGGAAGAAAGGTCAAAATGCATCAAAATCCGAAAATTATTCAATATTTGCATTAAAGCCCAATGAAGCCCAACAACATTAAACTCATCTAAAATACTAATATTGGGCACAATAAACATCTAATAAAGCCTAATACAATGCTAACATAAGTGTCTTAAATTGATTGATCAAATTCCCCCACACTTAAGCTTTTGCACTCCTGGGCAAAACACATAAGAACAAAACTTAAAGAAAAACAAGAAACATCATATTATTAAACTAAAAACATAAAAAACTGATTATACCTAATCTAATCCATTTTCGTAGGAAAACACGATGGCACTTAGCATGTGCCACAAGCCTTTAAACCCCTAGGTGTCCCTAGTGGACGAGTTATAGTCTCGTGAGGGTTTACCAGGATGATACCCACAAACATGTAATATTTTATTTAATCAATTCAACTAATTTTTAAATACAAGCATTGTATCAAATATAAACCATAATTAATAAGTCAAGTATGCTTAACAAAGAATAGTTGAATCAAATCAATTGAGAATAAAGTATAGCATAATCATGCTTTAATCAGAAATAGACATGTTCAGATTGAGTAAAATTCTTCACAAGTGACACTCAAATCACACAAGGTGTTTAGGTTAACTGTTTACGCTCAACTCAGTCAAATTATGAAAGTATTTTACCATAGGCTTGCATATACATCAATTCTCCACTACTTAGATCAAATAAATTGCAAAAATCAAGAGGTCTTTCAAAAAGGTTGTAATGGGATTATAAGGTGAAGGAAGGGAACAATATGGATAATAGCAGGTTAAAACCAAAGAGAATAAAAGAGCATTGAGGAGTAACTCAAGTAGAAAGAATAAATTTTTTACCCAAAACCATAAAATGCTCATTCTCTTCACACATTCCTTCCTTTTTCTATTCTTTTATTTATTTTCTTTTTTTTTTGTTTTTTTGTTTTTTTTTTGTACCAAGCATTTCGTATCAGCACACCAATTCCCCCACACTTAAATCATTGCAAGCAAAAGAACTCCTCCAATAAGAAAATCAATGCTCTCTCATTCCCTAAGGTAAGGTAAAACATGGTTTTTCACTCAAAGCTTGTAATGAGCTAAGAACAAATAATAGGAAAATAGGCTCAGAGGGAGTTAATATTTGGATAGATGCAAGGTAGGTTTATTTGGCCAAAGCAGCTAAGTCAAGAAAAAATGCCTCTGTCATTTTCATGCAACATACAGGCCAATGTAATCTCAAATCGATTCAATGCAAGTTCTAGAAAATAAATTCAAAATTGACATCACTCATGAAAGAAAATAACCAAGTGTAAGTATCAAACTTGGTAAAGCCCAAAACTCACAAAGGTATGAAACATTCACTCAATTCAACCATGCCGTCTTCCTAATATCCACAATCATATACATAGTATATCATGAAAATGATTCAACTATAAACTGTTTTGTATACTTTTATCTTCAATTAAGCTCAGATTCAACACATGCTTGTATCAAAATCAATTGAAAAGATCAAAATTGTGTGTGTGTGTGTGTCTTTTTTTTTTTTTAATATATATACAAGAACAAAGATGATTTAAGACCTATTATGAAATGCAAGTTAAGATGCATCTCAAGAGCAAAACTACTCCTTACTCTGCCATCATACATCAAATAAGTTAGTAACAATAAAGATTAGCTTGTTAGTTTTTTTTTTTTTAACTAAACTATGTACATGGTAATGTCAACTATCCCTCCCCCCAACTAATTAAAGACATTGTCCCCAATGTCAAAATAAAGATAGGTAGAGTGTAGAAGGTCTTACCAGAAAACTGCAAATCGGGCCTGAAATAAGAAAAATTACAAAAAAACTAAAACCATAAGAGAAAACAAAAATTCACAAAGACAAAGTCAAATCAAGTTTTTGCTTTTTGTCACGCTTTGCCTTGTTCCTAATTCCGTGGAGCCGTTACTGGAACACGTTGTGGTACAAATTCATTTTGTTGATCGAGCAATTGTTCAGGAGTTGCAGCAGTTACATGACTTTGACGTGTCGCTTGTGAGATGAACCATTTTTCTACAGCATGATCAAGAAAACAAAACAAACTGTCATAAAAACCATTAACATTTAATATACCTATAGGTTTTTGGTGAAAGTTCTGCTGTGACCAAGATATAATTTGAAAGAGCTCTTCCAAAGTTCCAAAACCACCAGGTAGGGCAATAAAGGCATCAGCATTTGCTATCATAATGTTCATGCGTTGGTGCATGCAAAATACCATTACTTCATCCCCTAATGTTTTTCCAATGGGCTTGCTGGTAGATAAAGGACTGGGAATGACACCAAGGACTTTGCCACCTCCTAAATGTGCAGCAGTTGCTACACAACCCATTAACCCAAGACTACCTCCTCCATAAACTAAACAGATTTCTCTCTCAGCTAGCACTCGACCAAGATGGTGTGCAATATTTACAAACTCTTTATCTTTCCTAGGATTAGATCCACAAAAGACACAAACATTTTTGATCCGACGAACTGAAGTGACTTCCATTTTTTTTTCTTCTTTTTTTTTTTTACTCTCATCTTATCAATGATCTGAAGAGAGCAAAGTGCATTATTTAAAGAATCAAAACTCAAATGTAATAATTACACCTATAAAGGAGGGGTAGATCCATGTGTAAGGCAAGTTTGAAAAGAAGCAAAGCAATAATAATAGCTATATGACAAGGATAAAAGACTAATCTATATGTGTCAGAAGAAGTTTGAAAATACGCAATGCATATTTCAAAAAAATACGGTTAAAATTTTTTTTGATTTTTTTGATTTTTGATTTTTTTGATTTGTTTTTTTTTGAATTTTTTTTGTTAATAAACAAGAAGAAAAAGGAAAAATAAAAAATAATACTTACAGGAGGTGTGATTATGGCTCACATTTTCCTCTGGTTTTACGTCCAGTAACGGCTTGAATGCTCTCTATGGGCCGATGGTCAGCTTCCCATCCAATTTTCTTAAAAATTGGCAAACAGGGTCTTTTTGAGTCAGATTCCCGAGACTATAACGCTCATGTTCATCTTGGAATATTGGCCATAAATCGAGAAGTGCCCTTTGCACATCTCTACTAGGATGCGTCTCAAGAGTCAATAGAATGTTATCTAAAGACTCCTTACTCATGCCATCCTTTATGAAGTTAATTTTATCATCTCGGTTTATAGACGTCATTCCAATTGATTTGCATTTTGTGTTACAGGTCCATCTTGCACATTTATAGCAGACCCGTAACCTTTTTGCTCTTCTCTTCTTTGCATATGAACTTTTGCCTAGCCCTGGCATATATGAAACAAGAGCGTCAGAAAATTCACCTCTGAGTCGGACCTTTGCTTCGATTAACCAGCGTATATCCGCAGGGATGCCTTTGTGCATAAGCATCCTTAATCTCTCAAACCTTGCACAATAAATGTTAGTTAAAGCATTTTGAGGGAGAGAGGGGAATTGCTTGCGGAGGTTAACAAGCTGATTATCCATTTCGAAATAAAGAAAGAAAAAGGGAAAAAAATTAGAAAAATTTTATACAAATTTCAGTGTTTGTGGGTAACTGAAAGGACTGAAAAAAAAATTTCACGGAGTACCGTTATCCGCCATTTAACCGGTGAAAAATCATCTATCAATGAAAAACAAACAAAATTAAGACAGAAAAATCAAACTTTGATAGATTTTCTTACTCGGCACTGATTTTCTATCTTGATTCCTGTGAATGCAAATAAGTCAAAGTTTGAAAAAATGAAAAAGTTAGAAAACTTGGGTTGCCTCCCAAGAAGCGCTACTTTTAATGTCTTTAGCCAGCGTGATTGAAGATTTTGCACGATCCATGGGTCCTCCCCAATAATGATTCAATTTCTGGCCATTGACCTTAAACGTGGCTTTTTTTCTTTTTCAACAAAGATTTATATAGAAAACAGAAAATAAAAAACAGCAGACAAAACAAAAAATAAAAACAGAAACAAAAAAAATAATAAAAGACAAACATCAGCAATACAGCAAAACAGAAGCAGAAATAGAAACAGACAACACAAACAGCAGAAACAACAACAACAAAAAAGAGTAAATTGTAACAGTCAAATAAAAACAGAAACAATATTAAAAACAATAGTAAAACAGTAAAAACAAAAAGAAAACAACAACTAGAAAAATGGAATAAAAGTGTGGAAAGAAAACCCCCTATGGATAGCAGAAGAATTAACGTTCCAGCAGCCACACCATAGCCAGTGTAATGGATCACCACATCCAAAATCAAAGTGTTTAGTATTTTCCGGGGTTGCTTTACTGGCTTAGATCCATCTTCAAGTAAAATCCTACGCATGCAAATGGAATGGCTAATGCTTGGAATGTCTGCAAGTGTGCATGCTCTCAGATTCTCCCTCAAAATGGGTAGCAACCTCTCCTCCTCATCAGTAAGGAGGTTTTTAGCCACAATGGACTCCAATTTTGTTGGCTTCACTACTTCTGTAGATTGAATTGTTGCATAATCTGCTGAAAAAGATTCATCATGTCTCAAAAAGGCAGCAATCTCAACACATGCATTACACAATATATCACCATCACAACAAACAGAATCATCAAAATCAGTAAAACTAGCAAATTCATCACACAAATCATCAATTGGTTTTTTCTCATCAATGATCTCATGTTTTGCAGAATCAGATTTCTGCATCTGTTGCTTGCTCAACTGACTCAATGAAGATGTAAGTTGACCAACTTGGGTCTTCACGTTTTGTACTATAGCTTCTATTCTCTGCTGGAATTGGATGTTGTTCTGAGCAAATTGTTTCACCAAATCCTCTAGTGTAGGCTCAGATTTCGTGCTTATTGGGGCTTGCTATTGTTGCTGCATAGGCTGCTGGTATAGATTGATTGGTTCAACATAAGGTTTGAACCAGTGATGATCTCCCCAATCATGGTTATATGTGGTAGAATAAGGATCATATCTAGGCTGTTGATATTGTGGTTCACCAAGAAATACACCTGTTGCATCAACAGAATGGTTATGAAATACGTAACCATCATCTTGCAATGTGGGGCATGCATATGTTGGATGATAAGAACTACAACATATACTACAAAATCCTGCAGGTTCTTGCACATGTAACTGATGTTGTTCCACTGCCAACTGCCCCACCAGATAAGCCAGCTCATCAAGTTTATGCTCCATCAGATCAGTGATCAAACACAAAATCACAAAAACAACTCAAAATATACACACAAAATAATTACAGAAAACATATCTATAGATTTTTAAAAATTATGGGACTACCACAGAGTGAAATCTACACAAAAATTCTATCTAACAGAATAATAAAAAATATTAAAAAATTGAAAAAGTGGTCTAAACGATGAAATTTGGCAAAAATAAGGGTGACCTCACTACATGTAGTGAGTCTTTCTCAAAATCACGATTTTCATTAGTCTAAATTAGAGATACGTTACCGAACCAAAATCTTGACAGAATGCCCTTTACCCAATTTCAGCCGAATTCCACTTGAAAATGCTTCAAAAACAAAACAAACACAATTGTTAGAGTTAGATGAAATGATCAAATAGTTGCCTTTGGATCCCCGTGATCAATCAATTTGAGACACTTATGTTAGCTTTGTATTAGGCATTATTAGATGTTTATTGTGCCCAATATTAGTACTTTAGATGAGTTTAATGTTGTTGGGCTTCATTGGGCTTTAATGCAAATATTGAATAATTTTCGGATTTTGATGCATTTTAACCTTTCTTCCTTGGTTAGGTCATAACTTGGGACTCGGTGATCCAATTGAGGTGATCTTGGTGTCTTGGTGTCTAAAGAAACAACCAATCCAAGGAAATTTACCGATCTTGAGTTTAACTCATCATTGATCACAAGGAATTCACTTAATTGCTAACCGTGTTCTTGGCCTTAGATCACATCAAGAAGCCTCAACATGATCCAAGAATCCTCTACTAGATAAGCATCTAGGATTTAATTAACTAAGGTTAGATAAAGTAAGCACCATCCAAACATAGATTAACTTAAGCTCAAGAATTTAACCAAGCTAAACAATCCATCAAAAAGCTTTAATAAATTGTTTACTCTATGTGATCCTCTTGAATACATGATAATAAAGCTATTATCACATAAACATCCAAATCAAATTAAGCAATTCAATCTAGATCATAATTAAAAGAGGAAGAAGAGAAACTTGAATAACAATTAAGCAATATGAACAAGTAAAACAAGATCTCCAAATTAAACATCAAGATGGCTAATCCCTTGGATTGATTATGAGAGCCTAGCCTTCCATGGCTGGGAAGGAAGAACTCATAAATAAAAGAACAAAAGCGAAATTCTAAAGAGAAAGAAGAAGAAGAGAAAGAAAACTCTCACAAATACTCAAACTTTCTTCAAACTTACTTAAAATTGAATTCATCTAATACAAAGAGATTGGCTCTATTTATACTAATCCTAGAAGCCAATTTGTACATATACATAATCTGAATACAAGCTATAAAAATATGAAAATTGTCAAAAATGGAAGCTTGATGCATGGTAGGTGGGTTGGTGTATGGTTGGTGGCTTTTAGTCAACAACTCTTATCCGACTTCTGGCTTAAAATTCATCACCTAGACGGTGCATTTTGGCCTGGATGTCTTCATGAAAGTTGTATCCAGTTGTCTCCTTGAAAATATCCAATTTGAATCATGTCATTTGGACTTTTAGAACTCCAGAAATGCCAAAAACACTGCACCTACCTCAAGTTAGGTTGGAAGAACGTGTTTCCAAATTCAGACCAACTTGTAGCTTCAGAAGCATGCCTAAAACGACATCTATTGACAAAATGGTCTTCGGTGAAGTTGGAGATATGAGTCTTATCTTTCAAATGACCAAGTTTCAACTCAAGAGGAGGCATATAACTCACTATGTAGTCCAATATGTGCACACTGCCCAGATTTTCCTGACAGCAAATCCACTCTGCATTGAAGGGATGTTTTGGACCCTTAGAAGCCCGATCCAACTCTTGAATTCTTCATGAAACTTGTAGAACATTGACTTAGCTTTCCACAGACACCAAGATCACCTCAATTGGATCACCGAGTCCCAAGTTATGGCCTAACCAAGGAAGAAAGGTCAAAATGCATCAAAATCCGAAAATTATTCAATATTTGCATTAAAGCCCAATGAAGCCCAACAACATTAAACTCATCTAAAATACTAATATTGGGCACAATAAACATCTAATAAAGTCTAATTCAATGCTAACATAAGTGTCTTAAATTGATTGATCAGATTAGTATAAATAGAGCCAATCTCTTTGTGTTATGAAAATTCAATCTTGAAGTAAGTTTGAAGAAAGTTTGAGTATTTGTGAGAGTTTTCTTTCTCTTTTTCTCCATTCTCTTTAGAATTTCATTTTTGTTCTTTTATTTCTGAGTTCTTCCTTCCCATTCATGGAAGGCTAGGCTCTCATAATCAATCCAAGGGATTAGCCATCTTGATGTTTAATTTGGAGATCTTGTTTCGCTTGTTCATATTGTTTAATTGTTATTCAAGTTTCTCTTCTTCCTCTTTTAATTATGATCTAGATTGAATTGCTTAATTTGATTTTGATGTTTATGTGATAATAGCTTTATTATCATGTATTCAAGAGGATCACATAGAATAAACAATTTATTAAAGCTTTTTGATGGATTGTTTAGCTTGGTTAAATTCTTGATCTTATGTTAATCTATGTTTGGATGGTGCTTACTTTATCTAACCTTTGTTAATTAAATCCTAGATGCTTATCTAGTAGAGGATTCTTGGATCATGTTGAGGCGTCTTGATGTGATCTAAGGCCAAGAACACGGATAGCAATTAAGTGAATTTCTTGTGATCAATGATAGATTAAACTCAAGATCGGTAAATTTCCTTGGATTGGTTGTTTCTTTAGATTTGTTTTCAACTTTGAGTCTTGTATATTTATCAATATTGTTAATCAACAACAGACCCCCCATTTTAATTATCTTGATCTGATTAAATATTTGTTCTTTTTGGATCCTTGAGAGACGATTCGGTTCATGCTCTATACTACAAATTATTTTGTGAACCGGTAAATTTTATTATTTGACGGGGTCTCGACAACCTCTTGTCAGAGATCTTGTTTCGCTTGTTCATATTGCTTAATTGTTATTCAAGTTTCTCTTCTTCCTCTTTTGATTTTTATGTAGATTGAATTGCTTAATTTAATTTAGATGTTGATGTGATAATAGCTTTATTATCATGTATTCAAAGAGGATCACAAAGAATAAACAATTTATTATAGCTTTTTGATGGATTGTTTAGCTTGGTTAAATTCCGGATCTTAAGTTAATTTATGTTTGGATGGTGCTTACTTTATCTAACCTTGGTTAACTAAATCCTAGATGCTTATCTAGTAGAGGATTCTTGGATCATGTTAAGGCCAAGAACATGGTTAGCAACTATTTGATCATTTGAAGACCCCATCTAACTCTAATAATTGTGTTTGTTTTGTTTTTGAAGCTTTTTCAAGTGGAATTCGGCTGAAATTGGGTAAATGGCATTGTGTCAAGAATTTCGGTTCGGTAAAGTATCTCTGATTGAGCTGAATTTTGGTACACTAATTGAAAACATTATTTTGAGAAAGGGTCACTGTATTACTTACAACTTGCGGCCATCACTTCTTGGAACGACATGAAAAAACTATTTCTGGAGAAGTTCTTTCCTGCATCAAGAACTACTTCAATAAGGAAAGATATTTGTGGCATAAGGCAACTCAGTGGTGAGACTCTCCTTGAGTATTGGGAGAGATTCAAGAAATTGTGCTTGAGCTGCCCACACCATCAAATTAGTGATCAACTGCTAATCCAATACTTCTATGAAGGGTTGATGCCAATGGAAAGGAGTATGATTGATGCTGCAAGTGGTGGAGCATTGGTAGATAAAACTCCACCTGCTGCCAGAAACTTAATTGCAACCATCGCAGCAAATTCTCAACAATTTGGTACTCGAATGGGTACTGCAACCAGAGTAGTCAATAAAGTTAATACCTCTTCACATGTTGATCAACAAAGGATGCAACATAGATTAGATGAGCTCACTTCTTTAGTCAAACAGATGGAAATGGGACAACTCGAACCACCTGTTCAAACCCTTGCAAGAGTTTGCAATATATGCTCTAGCTCATCCCATCCCACAGATTCGTGCCCCACACTGCAAGATGATGATTCTGCCTTTCCAGACCAAGCTGTTCTTTGCGGCGAGGAATTTTTCCTGGTAAACCTCAATTTCAGCAGCAGCAGAGATATGACCCATTCTCCAACACCTATAACCCTGGTTCGAGGGATCATCCAAATATGAGATATGGCAATACCACTGCCCAACAGCCAAATCAGTATAGGCAGCATTTCCAACAGCAACCGAAAAGGCATAATCCCATGCTGGAACTAGTAGGCCATTTCAATCAAATATGCAGCAACAGCCAATTATGCAGCAGCAGCAACAAGCAAATGCAACACCAAAGTCTGAGCCTTCATTAGAGGATATGATGAAGCAACTTGTTACCAACAATCTCCAATTCCAACAAAGGACTGATGCCACAATTCAAAATTTGGAGACACAAATTAGTCAATTAGCTTCCTCTATGAATCAGTTACAAGCTCAAGGCAGTAGTCAACTTCCTGCACAAACAATTCCCAATCCAAAAGGGAATGTCAATGTTATTACTTTGAGGTCTGGGAAATCCTTACAAGCTGAGCAGCAGCATAATTCAAATTCTGCAAATTTTTCAGATTCAGCAGCAGCAACAGACTCTGCAGAAAATCAGAAACAGATTCTACACATAAACCACATTCTACAGCAGAAAAATCAGATTCTGCAAATTCTGTACCACTTGTGCAGCAGAAGAACAATTGTACAATGCCACTTCCTTTCCCACATAGAGCAATCCAATCTAGAAGAGGAGATGATGCTGAGAAAGATAAAGAGCTTCTGGAGACCTTTATGAAGGTGGAGGTGAACATCCCATTGTTGGATGCAATTAAGCAAATTCCTAAGTATGCCAAGTTTCTGAAAGAACTCTGCACACACAAGAGGCGGTTGAAAGACAATGAGAGAATTAGCATGAGCCGGAACATCTCATCCCTCATTCAACCAATGCCATAGAAATGCAAAGATCTAGGGACTTTTACCATTCCATGCATAACAGGCAATTCGAAATTTGAAAATGTCATGCTAGACTTAGGTGCTTCAATTAATGTTATGCCTATGTTTGTATTTAACTCTCTTGGACTTAGACCTTTGCATGCTACAGGTGTAGTGATTCAGTTGGCAAATAGGAGCAATGCCTATCCAAATCGGACTAATTGAGGGCGTCTTTGGTACAAGTGGGTGAATTGATATTCCCTCTGACTTCTACATTACGGAAATGGAGGGGAATCACCAACCACTAAGGCTCCACTCATTTTGGGGAGACCTTTCCTTAAGACAGCTCAGACGAAGATTGACGTGCATACAGGAACTCTTTCCATGGAGTTTTGTGACTCCATTGTGCAGTTTAACATCTTTGATGCTATGAAGTATCCCATGGAGGAGCATTCTATTTTTCATATTGATGTCCTTATTGATTTGATTGATATTGCATATGATGAATTGTATGCTGCTAACTTTGATGGTTTTTATGATTATTTATGCACTGATTGTAATGTTGCTATTTTGTGTAATACATGTCTTTGAGATTGCTGTAATTTTGAGTTCTGACCATTCTGTTTCAGCAATTGATGTGAATTATGCAGATCATGTAGATTATGCAGAACCAGATTCTGCAGCAACTGATTCCCTCTATAGTGCAACCACCTAAATTAGAATTGAAGTCATTGCCTGACCATCTCAAATATGTTTTCCTTGCAGAAGATAAGCAATTACCTGTCATAATTGCCAACAATCTACATGCTAACCAAGAACAAAAGTTGTTGCAGGTTTTGAGGGAGCACAAGTAAGCCATTGGCTGGACCCTTGCTGATATCCCAGGGATCAGTCCTTCCACATGCATGCACCGCATTCTCCTTGATCAAAAAGCTAAGCTAGTGAGGCAATTGTAGAGAAGACTAAATCCCTTGATTCTTGATGTGGTAAAAAAGGAAATCACTAAACTGCTGCAAGTCAGAATCATTTACCCAATTTCGGATAGCAAATGGGTGAGCCTAGATCAAGTGGATCCCAAGAAATCTGGGGTGACTGTAGTGGAAAACCAGAACAATGAACTAATTCCCACTCGAGTACAGAATAGTTGGAGAGTGTGTATTGACTACAGGAGGCTTAATGATTAAAAATTACCCTTAATTGTGATTAACTAGGTGAAACCAATATTATAAAATTGTGGTGATAGAACAAGAACATAAAAACTAAAATATGGAAATAAATAAGAATCTCAATTTTTTTGAAATGAATGCAAAAAAACAGTGTAGAGAAATCTGATTTTTAAGGAATCTAGGATATAGGTTCACCACGATGGTAATTAACTAGTCTGTAATCTTATCACATTTTCTCAACTAAGTTACTCTTGAAGATGAATCATTGACAAGAGGTTGTCGAGACCTCGTCAAATAATAAAAATTACTGGTTCGCAAACTAATTTGTAGCATAGAGCATGAACCGAATCGTCTCTCAAGGATCCAAAAAGAACAAAAATTTAATCAGATCAAGATAATTAAAATGGGGGGTTTTGATTATTTGAAAAGATGATACACTAATTGAATAAAAGGAAAGTAATTAACAAATTAACCAATCCAAGGAAATTTTTCCGATCTTAAGTTTAATCCATCATTGATCACAAGGAATTCACTTAATTGCTAACCATGTTCTTGGCCTTAGATCATATCAAGACTCCTCAACATAATCCAAGAATCCGCTACTAGATAAGCATCTAGGATTTAATTAACCAAGGTTAGATAAAGTAAGCACCATCCAAACATAGATTAACCTAAGATCAAGAATTTAACCAAGCTAAACAATCCATCAAAAAGCTTTAATAAATTGTTTATTCTATGTGATCCTCTTGAATACATGATAATAAAGCTATTACCACATCAACATCTAAATCAAATTAAGCAATTCAATCTAGATAAAAATCAAAAGAGGAAGAAGAGAAACTTGAATAACAATTAAGCAATATGAACAAGTAAAACAAGATCTCCAAATTAAACATCAAGATGGCTAATCCCTTGGATTGATTATGAGAGCCTAGCCTTCCATGGATGGGAAGGAAGAACTCAAAAATAAAAGTACAAAAACGAAATTCTAAAGAGAATGGAGAAGAAGAGAAAGAAAACTCTCACAAATACTCAAACTTTCTTGAAACTTACTTAAAATTGAATTCTTCTAATACAAAGAGGTTGGGTCTATTTATACTAATCCTAGAAGCCAATTTATACATGTACATAATCTGAATACAAGCTATAAAAATAAGGAAATTGTCAAATAAGGAAGCTTGATGCATGGTAGGTGGGTTGGTGCATGGTTGGTGGGTTGGTGTATGGTTGGTGGCTTTTAGTCAACAACTCTTATCCACCTTCTGGCTTCAAATTCATCACCTAGACGGTGCATTTTGGCTTGGATTTCTCATGAAAGTTGTAGCCAGTTGTCTCCTTGAAAATCTCCAATTTGAATAATGTCATTTGGACTTTTAGAACTCCAGAAATGCCAAAAACACTGCACCTACCTCAAGTTAGGTTGGAAGAACGTGTTTCCAAATTCAGACCAACTTGTAGCTTCAGAAGCATGCCTAAAACGACATCTATTGACAAAATGGTCTTCAGTGAAGTTGGATATATGGGTCTTATCTTTCAAATGACCAAGTTTCAGCTCAAAAGGAGGCCTATAACCCACTATATAGTCCAATATGTGCATACTGCCCAGATGGTTCCGTGACAGCAAACTCACTCTGTATTGCAGGGTTGTTTTGGACCCTTAAAAGTCCGATCCAGCTCTTGAGTTCTTCATGAAACTTGTAGAGTATTGTCTTAGCTTTCCAAAGACACCAAGATCACCTCAATTGGATCAACGAGTCCCAAGTTATGGCCTAACCAAGGAAGAAAGGTCAAAATGCATCAAAATCGGAAAATTATCCAATATTTACATTAAAACCCAATGAAGCCCAACAACATTAAACTCATCTAAAATACTAATATTGGGCATAATAAACATCTAATAAAGCCTAATACAAAGCTAATATAAGTGTCTCAAATTGATTGATCAATCATCCTAAAGAATTATTGCTTCCTTTCAAAATACAAAAAACGTATTCAATCTAACTCAACTTCTATTTTCATGATAATCAAATTAGAAAGAATCCATTAAGAGCAGATGATTCAAAGAAAGCCTCGAGAGTTTTAATCTACTTTCGTGATTTAAAAGCACAAGTTCAGTTCATGGAGTTCAATTATCAAGAGTCACCTTTCAGTTTTTCCCTCAATGACTAAGATCATGCAAATAATGTGGCCAGCATTTTCACAAACACTTGGTGTGCCAAAAACTAAATCAAGATAAACTTAGCATTGAAGAGATAGCAAATTCATACATCAAGCATTGTCAATACACCATCGGGTTACTACCAATTCCTAGAACAAAGAACAACTCAAACATGTTTAACCAAATACAAACCATAAGAATGAAGAACACTATTCAGAAAAATAAAATACAAAGACTAGAAGAGATGAGAAGAAAAACTCTGCAGACAATCTTTGGCTGCTCTTGTGAAGTTCCTCCCATCCAAAGACACCTACTCAACCCTAATGGCTTGCCTTTTATACCCTACAAACTCCCCTCTCTTAACCCTAATTCTTATCAGGCAAGAAGAGAAGGAATGGGCTGCCTCCAGGGCTTTTTTCACACTTGCTGATGTAGCAGGCTGCCAACCACGGCTGTGGTGGCCACCACGGCCTGGCCGTGTGACAAGAGGTTGTCGAGACCCGTCAAATAATAAAAATTACTGGTTCGCAAACTAATTTGTAGTATACAGCATGAACCGAATCGTCTCTCAAGGATCCAAAAAGAACAAAGATTTAATCAGATCAAGATAATTAAAAGGGGGGTTTTGACGATCTTGAGTTTAACCAATCCAAGGAAATTTTTACCGATCTTTAGTTTAATCCATCATTGATCACAAGGAATTCACTTAATTGCTAACCATGTTCTTGGCCTTAGATCATATCAAGACGCCTCAACATGATCCAAGAATCCTCTACTAGATAAGCATCTAGGATTTAATTAACTAAGGTTAGATAAAGTAAGCACCATCCAAACATAGATTAACTTAAGATCCAGAATTTAACCAAGCTAAACAATCCATCAAAAAGCTTTAATAAATTGTTTATTCTATGTGATCCTCATTGAATACATGATAATAAAGCTATTATCACATCAACATCTAAATCAAATTAAGCAATTTAATCTAGATAAAAATCAAAAGAGGAAGAAGAGAAACTTGAATAACAATTAAGCAATATGAACAAGCGAAACAAGATCTCCAAATTAAACATCAAGATGGCTAACCCCTTGGATTGATTATGAGAGCCTAGCCTTCCATGGATGGGAAGGAAGAACTCAAAAATAAAAGAACAAAAATGAAATTCTAAAGAGAATGGAGAAGAAGAGAAAGAAAACTCTCACAAATACTCAAACTTACTTCAAATTGAATCATGATAATACAAAGAGATTGGCTCTATTTATACTAATCCTAGAAGCCAATTTGTACATGTACATAATCTGAATACAACCTATAAAAATATGGAAATTGTCAAATATGGAAGCTTGATGCATGGTTGGTGGGTTGGTGCAAGGTAGGTGGGTTGGTGTATGGTTGGTGGCTTTTAGTCAACAACTCTTATCCCACTTCTGGCTTGATTTTCATGATCTAAACGGTGCATTTTGGCTTGGAGGTCTTCATAAAAGTTGTAGCCAGTTGTCTCCTTGAAATTTTACAATTGGAATCATGCCATTTGGACGTTTTGAACTCCAGATATGCTAAAAACATTGAACCTACCACATGTTAGGTTGGCAGAACGTGTTTCCAAATTCAAACCAACTTGTAGCTTCATTATCATGCCTAAAACGACATCTATTGACTAAATGATCTTCAGTGAAGTTGGAGATATGGGCCTTATCTTTCCAATGGCCAAGTTTCAGCCTAAGAGGAGGCCTACAACTCACTATGTAGTCCAATATGTGCACACTACCCAGATTTTCGTGACAGCAAACCCACTCTGCATTGCAGGGATATTTTGGACCCTTAGAAGTCCGATCCAGCTCTTGTGTTATTCATGAAACTTGTAGAGCATTGTCTTAGCTTTCCAAAGACACCAAGATCACCTAAAATGGATCATTGAGTCCCAAGGAAGAAAGGTCAAAATGCATTAAAATCCGAAAATTATTCAATAATTGCATTAAAGCCCAATGAAGTCCAACAACATTAAACTCATCTAAAATACTAATATTGGGCACAATAAACATCTAATAAAGCCTAATACAAAAGCTAACATGAGTGTCTCAAATCGATTGATCACCGTGGTTGGTTCTGCCTTGGAATTTTCGTGCACTGATGGCCAACCACAGCCATGGTGGCCACCACGGCCTAGCCGTGGTTGGTTCTGCCCATCAAGCATCTTAGGAAATTTTCCAAAGTGTCCAACATCAAACTTGTAGCCCTGTGTCTTAGCTTTCCATAGCAACCAGAATCACCTCAAAATGACCTCTGTATCTCAAGTTATGCTCAAATTACTCCTCAGAGGTCCAGTTGATTTTGAGATCTCAGTATCTCTTCAGGGTAGTTCCATTTTGGCTCCTCCAAGCTTCAATGTTGCACCATTCCTGCAATTGAACATAAACACACCGCAGTTATCCGAACTAAAACTAAAACGGAGGATTAAGTGAATAAATGTACTATAAAGATAATGAAATGTATGCAAACTAAACTCAAAATGACATGAAGAATCACACACTTAACTTAACCAAGCCACCAGAAAGGATCATTACCCCCTGCCCTTCCTTGATCAAATGTTAGAAAGATTAGCAGGGAAGTCTCATTATTGCTTTTTGGATGGTTTTTCTGGTTACTTCCAAATTCACATTGCTCCTGAAGACCAAGAGAAAACCACTTTTGCATATAGGAGGATTCCTTTCGGCTTGTTGACAAGAGGTTGTCGAGACCTATCAAATAAAATAACCGGTTCACAAACTAATTTGTAGTATAGAGAATGAACCGAATCGTCTCTCAAGGATCCAAAAACAAAGATTTAATTAGATCAAGATAATTAGAAAAGGGGGGCTTTTGTTGCTGATTAACAAGATTAATAAAAGTAGGAGATTTAAAGTTGTAAACAAATCTAAAGAAACAACCAATTCAAGGAAATTTACCGATCTTGAGTTTAACTCATCATTGATCACAAGGAATTCACTTAATTGCTAACCATGTTCTTGGCCTTAGATCACATCAAGAAGCCTTAACATGATCCAAGAATTCTCTACTAGATAAGCATCTAGGATTTGATTAACCAAGGTTAGATAAAGTAAGCACCATCCAACATAGATGAACTTAAGATCTAGAATTTAACCAAGCTAAACAATCTATCAAAAAGCTTTAATATATTATTTAATCTTTGTGATCCTCTTTGAATACATGATAATAAAGCTATTACCACATCAACATCTAAATCAAATTAAGCAATTTAATCTAGATAAAAATCAAAAGAGGAAGAAGAGAAACTTGAATAACAATTAAGCAATATGAACAAGCAAAACAAGATCTCCAAATTAAACAACAAGATGGCTAATCCCTTGGATTGATTATGAGAGCCTAGCCTTCCATGGATGGAAAGGAAGAACTCAGAAATTAAAGAACAAAAACGAAATTGTAAAGAGAATGGAGAAGAAGAGAAAGAAAACTCTCACAAATACTTAAACTTTCTTTAAACTTACTTCCAAATTGAATGCCTCTAATACAAAGATGCTGGCTCTATTTATACTAATCCTAGAAGCCAATTTGTACATGTACATAATCTGAATACAAGCTATAAAAATATGAAAATTGTCAAAAATGGAAGCTTGATGCATGGTTGGTGGGTTGGTGCATGCTAGGTGGGTTGGTGTATGGTTGGTGGCTTTTAGTCAACAACTCTTATCCCACTTCTGGCTTCATTTTCATCACTTAGATGGTGCATTTTGGCTTTAAGGTCTTCATGAAAGTTGTAGCCAGTTGTCTCCTTGAAATGTTTCAATTTGAATCATGCCATTTGGATGTTTAGAACTCTAGATATGCCAAAAACACTGAACCTACCTCATGTTAGGTTGGCAGAATGTGTTTCCAAATTCAAACCAACTTGTAGCTTCATTATCATGCCTAAACCGACATCTATTGACTAAATGGTCTTCAGTGAAGTTGGAGATATGAGTCTTATCTTTCCAATGGCCAAGTTTCAGCCAAAGAGGAGGCCTATAACTCACTATGTAGTCCAATGTGTACATACTGCCCAGATTTTCCTGACAGCAAACCCACTTTGCATTACAGGTATGTTTTGGTCCCTTATAAGTCCGATCCAGCTTTTGAGTTCTTCATGAAACTTGTAGAACATTGTCTTTGCTTTCCAAAGACACCAAGATCACCTGAATTGGATCACCAAGTCCCAAGTTATGGCCTAACCAAGGAAGAAAGGTCAAAATGCATCAAAATCGAAAAATTATCCAATATTTACATTAAAACCCAATGAAGCCCAACAACATTAAACTCATCTAAAATACTAATATTGGGCACAATAAACATCTAATAAAGCCTAATACAAAGCAAACATAAGTGTCTCAAATTGATTAATCACTTGTGCAACGCCCCTGGTACTTTCCAGCGATGTATGATGAGCATCTTCTCTGATTTGTTAGAAGAGCGTATGGAGGTATTTATGGATGATTTTACTGTTTATGGTTCTATTTTTGAGTCATGTTTGGGCAATTTAGCTAGAGTATTGCATAAATGTGTTGAAACCAACCTTGTTCTGAATTTTGAGAAATGTCATTTCATGGTAGAACGAGGTATAGTCTTAGGCCATATCATCTCTAGCAAGGGCATTGAAGTAGATCCTGCGAAATTAGATGTCATTGCTTCTTTATCTTACCCCACATGCGTGCGGGAAGTTCGCTCTTTCCTTGGACATGGTTGGTTCTGCCCATCAAGTATCTTAGGGAATTTTCCAAAGTGTCCAACATCAAACTTGTAGCCATGTGTCTTAGCTTTCCATAGCAACCAGAATCACCTCAAAATGACCTCTGTAGCTCAAGTTATGCTCAAATTACTCCTCAGGGGTCCAGCTGATTTTGAGATCACAGTATCTCTTCAGGGTAGTTCCATTTTGGCTCCTCCAAGCTTCAATGTTGCACCATTCCTACAATTGAACATAAACACACCGCAGTTATCCGAACTAAAACTAAAACGGAGGATTAAGTGAATAAATGTACTAAAAAGATAATGAAATGTGTGCAAACTAAACTCAAAATGACATGAAGAATCACACACATCAAACTACCCCAAGCTTAAGGTTTTGCTTGTCCTCAAGCAATTACTAAAGCCAAATAAAGATCAAAATTTTCAAAATATGACTGTGAATTAGGAACCCAAAGAACACCAGATCCAAGTAATAGGCATAACATTTCAATGAACATAGAGATGATCAATGTAAAGTTTGATTAGAGGCTTAGGTTCCCTAATTTCATACTTCTCATCAATTGGGGTCACTCACCTAACCACTCTCAAAGTGTCTAAGGGTGAAGAAATATCACTCAAGATCCTCTTAAGAAAAAGCACTTCCATAAGCTTGATAAGAAACCAAATTTCTACTTTTTAAATTGCATGCATGCAAGAATCAAAAGGTCTTTCTATGGGTTTTAACTTGGCCAAGGGAATATTGTTAGGTAGGATAAAGAAAGGAGGGTATGCACAAAGGGTTGGCAAAATTTTCAATGAAACAAGAGAACCCAATAGAACCAATTTGGAGAATGATTATATCACAAAAGCACATTGCTAAGCTTCTTGCTAAGCCCTTTCTTTACTTCCTTTTCTTTTTCTATCCCCAAAATCATTTTCTATTTCATTTCTTTCCTTTTTGATTTCTCTTTTCTTTTTGTCTTCATTTTAATAAGAGAATATCTCAACACATAATTCCCTTTTAACTTTCAAACCAAATATTTGCTCCATTTAGTTTCTAAAGGGTAACCAATAATATGTCATCATAGGTACCAAGAAATGCAGTAGGCTCAAAATGGGCAACTAATGGGTAGTGATATATCAATATATTCAGAAGGCCAGGAAAGATACCTAAAATGCCTTAATCACTTTCAAGCATGCAAACAATTATTTTGCTTCAAAATGGTTTCAAATCAAGTTCTAAAGCACAAAATCCAGGAGTACAATAATTCACTCAAACAATAGGGAGGGGTTAATATCAATGTAAAGCAAATACCCCTTTCAAGTTCAAATCTCACCTTTAGTAGTAAAATTAATGAGGAACACGAAAACAGAGAACCTCATACTAATCATCAACTATCAAAAAGATCAACTCTTGTAATTAGCCTATCACATGGATAACAAATTTAGGTTCCAAATTCATTATGTCTTTCATATTGGTATAAAGTTCAACAAGAGGATGCAAACTTATCAAGGGGCAACAAGATGGAGTGATCATGCAAAAGAATGCAATATGAAAACATGAAAATAAATAACAAAAAAGTAAATACCCCACCCCAAGCTTAAAACTTACATTGTCCCCAATGTAAAAATCTAAAACAAGAGAAGGGATGAAAGGGAAGGACTCACTGCGGGTCTTCAATCCATGGCCATGGAATTTTCCATGGGTTGGCAGTGGAATTTTCTAACTTCACTTGCCTCCAGAATTTAGGCTTGTGCCTCCAAAAGCTCAAATCTCTGAGACTGGAAGGAAGGGGTTTGAGTTCTACCCTTGGAGCTCTTTCTTCTTTCCAATTCTTGGGTTTAGGTTTAGATTCAAGCTTTTGGATTTTGGCCTTTTGGGGTGGAAGTTCCAAGATGACTTCCAACAAACGGGCATATTCGGCTGCTTCCCTTCCACATTCCAATGAATCGCCACCAACCAAGCATCGCTCCAAAGGATCTTAAAAATGGATGTTGGTGAATTCTTCCTTCACTACTCGGTGTAATAAATCAATCCTGCAACAAGAGTCCTCAAAAGAAGGTTGTTTAATAGATTTAGCAAGAACAAACTCAACTTTATCATCACCAACAGTTAAAGACAATTTTCCATTTTTGACATCAATTATAGCACCAGCAGTGGCTAAGAAAGGCCTACTAAGAATAATGGGGATTTGGGAATCCTCCTCCATTTTAAGCACAACAAAATCAGCAGGTATGAAAAACTTACCCACCCTAATGGAACGTCCTCCAAGATGCCCACAGGGTATTTGACGGTCCGATCCTCCAATTCAAGGGAGATAGTTGTGGGTTTTAGTTCACCCACCTCCAACTTTTTACACACAGAAAGGGGCATAAGACTAACACTAGCCCCCAAATCACACAAAGCTTTATCAAAATTAGTATTCCCAATCAAGCAAGGAATAGAGAAACTACCTGGATCTTTGAGTTTAGGAGGTAACTTATTTTGAATTAAAGCACTACACTCCTCAGTTAAAGCTATTGTTTCATATTCCTCTAGCTTTCTCTTATTAGACAAAATGTCCTTTAGAAATTTAGCATAGGTGGGCATTTGTTGCAATGCCTCAGTGAAGGGTACATTAATGTACAACTTCTTAAGGACCTCTAGAAATTTCCCAAATTGCCTACTAGCTTAGCCTTGGCCAATCTTTGAGGGAAAGGCACTGGGGGTTGGTATGATTTAGGGGGTACATACTTAGACACTTTCTCAGTTGTATCATCTTCATCTAAGTTTTGTGTCTTAGTTGTCTCTTTTTTCTCATCCCCCCCATCTATGTCACTGTCGCCCTTTGCCTTGGAATCCTCTAATTGCCTACCACTTCTTAAATTCACAGCCTTGCAATGTTCATTAGGATTTATTTCAGGCTGTCCTGGAAATTTACCTTGTGGTCTATGTGAAGAACTAGCTTGTTGGGCAATCTGGGTTTCCAACATCCTACTATGAGTAGCCAAATTATCAACCTTAGATGACAACTCTTTAATGGCCTCGACGACCACTTGACCATGTTGCCTGAACTCCTTATTTTGCTTAGATTGACTCTCAACAAAATTTTCAAGAAAAGACTCAAGTTTAGATTTTTGTACCTGTTGGAATCCAAAAGAGGGTTTAGCACTACCTTGACCAACTTGGCTTTGACTATTCTGGTAGGAGAAGTTAGGATGTGACTGACAAGAGGTTGTCGAGACCCGTCAAATAAATAAAAATTACCGGTTCATAAACTAATTTGCAGTATAATGGATGAACCGAATCGTCTCTCAAGGATCCAAAAACTAAAGATTCAATTATATCAAGAAGATTAAAAGGGGGGTTTTTATGATTTATAAAGAAAATACACTAGTTGAATTAAAGAAAAGTAATTAACAAAATAACCAATTCAAGGAAATTTACCGATCTTGTGTTTAATCCATCATTGATCACAAGGAATCCACTTAATTGCTAACCATATTCTTGGCCTTAGATCACATCAAGAAGCCTTAACATGATCCAAGAATCCTCTACTAGATAAGCATCTAGGATTTAATTAACCAAGGTTAGATAAAGTAAGCACCATCCAAACATAGATTAACTTATGATCTAGAATTTAACCAAGCTAAACAATCTATCAAAAAGCTTTAATAATTTATTTAGTCTTTGTGATCCTCTTGAATACATGATAATAAAGCTATCACCATATAAACATCTAAATCAAATTAAGCAATTCAATATAGATTAAAATCAAAAGAGGAAGAAAAGAAACTTGAATAACAATTAAGTAATTTGAACAAGCAAAACAAGATCTCCAAATTAAACATCAAGACGGTTAATCCCTTGGATTGACTATAAGAGCCTAGCCTTCCATGGATGGGAAGGAAGAACTCAGAAAATAAAGAACAAAAACTAAATTCTGAAGAGAAGGAAGAAGAAGAGAAAGAAAACTAACAAATACTCAAACTTACTACAAATTGAATTCTCTAACTTACTACAAATTTGAATCATTCTAATACAAAGAGATTGGCTCTATTTATACTAATCCTAGAAGCCAATTTGTACATGTACATAATCTGAATACAAGCTGTAAAAACATGGAAATTGTCAAATATGGAAGCTTGATGCATGCTTGGTGGGTTGGTGCATGGTAGGTGGGTTGGTGTATGGTTAGTGGCTTTTAGTCAACAACTCTTATCCGACTTCTTGCTTGATTTTCGTGACCAAGATGGTGCATTTTGGCTTGGAGGTCTCATGAAAGTTGTAGCCAGTTGTCTCCTTGAAAATTTGGCGTTGGAATCATGCCATATAGACTTTTAGAACTCCAGAAATGCCAAAAACACTGAACCTACCTCAAGTCACGTTGGCTGAACGTGTTACCAAATTCAAACTAACTTGCAGCTTCATAATCATGCCTAAAACGACATCTATGGACTAAATGTTCTTCAGTGAAGTTGGAGATTTGTGTGTTAGCTTTCCAATGGCACCGATTTTAGCTCAAAATGAGGCCTAGAGCCCAAGATATGATCCAATATGTGCACACTGCTTAGATTCCCAGTAACAGCAAGCCCACTCTGACTTTCCAGGGCAGGTTTGGATCCTTATAAATCCGATCCAGCTCTTGAGTTTTTCATAAAACTTGTAGAACCTTGTCTTAGCTTTCCATAGACACCAAGATCACCTCAAAGGGATCACCGAGTCCCAAGTTATGGCCTAACCAAGTAGGAAAGGTCAAAATGCATCAAAATCCAAGAATTATTCACAATTTGCATTAAAGCCCAATAAGGCCCAACAACATTAAACTCAGCTAAAATGAAAATATTGGGCACAATAAACATCTAATAATGTCTAATACAAAGTTAACATAAGTGTCTCAAATTGATTGATCAGTGACCTCCAGCCGGGGTTGTAAGTTTGAGAATAAGGATTATTTCTCCCCTTTCGGTTGAAGTCATGAAAATTATGGCATGATTCCACTTGCTCCACCGATGCACCTTGTGATGAGCCAGTTCCAACTTGGCATTCGGCACTCATATGTCCCTGTGCTCCACAAACATCACAAAAATTGTTAGAAGTAACTACGGCATTACCATTAACTTTTTCAAGTTTGTCAAAACGTTTATTCACAGAATCAAATATTGACATAATCAAATCAACACCATTGATCAATCAATTTGAGACACTTATGTTAACTTTGTATTAGGCATTATTAGATGTTTATTGTGCCCAATATTTTCATTTTAGTTGAGTTTAATGTTGTTGGGCCTCATTGGGCTTTAATGCAAATTGTGAATAATTCTTGGGTTTTGATGCATTTTGACCTTTCCTCCTTGGTTAGGCCATAACTTGGGACTCAGTGATCCATTTGAGGTGATCTTGGTGTCTATGGAAAGCTAAGACAAGGTTCTACAAGTTTCATGAAGAACTCAAGAGCTTTATCAGAATTCTAAGGGTCCAAAACGGCCCTGCAAAGTCAGAGTGGGCTTGCTGTTACTGGGAATCTGAGTAGTGTGCACATATTGGACCATATTTGGGCTCTAGGCCTCCTTTTGAACTAAACTCGGTGCCATTGGAAAGCTAATGCACATATCTCCAACTTCACTGAAGACCATTTAGTCAATAGATGTCGTTTTAGGCATGATTATGAAGTTGTAATTTGGTTTGAATTTGGTAACACGTTCTGCCAACGTGACTTAAGGTAGGTGCAGTGTTTTTGGCATTTCTAGAGTTATAAAAGTCTAAATGGTATGATTCAAACGCTAACATTTCAAGGAGACAACTGGCTACAACTTTCATGAAGACCACCAAGCCAAAATGCACCATCTAGGTCATGAAAATTAAGCCAGAAGTCGGATAAGAGTTGCTGACTAAAAGCCACCAACCATACACCAACCCACCTACCATGCACCAACCCACTAGCCATGCATCAAGCTTCCATATTTGACAATTTCCATGTTTTTATAGCTAGTATTCAGATTATGTACATGTACAAATTGGCTTCTAGGATTAGTATAAATAGAGCCAATCTCTTTGTATTAGAATCATTCAATTTGGAAGTACTATTGAAGTATTTTGTGAGAGTTTTCTTTCTCTTCTTCTCCATTCTGTTTATAATTTCGTTTTTGTTCTTTATTTAATGAGTTCTTCCTTCCCATCCATGGAAGGCTAGGCTCTTATAATCAATCCAAGGGATTAATCGTCTTGATGTTTAATTTGGAGATCTTGTTTTGATTGTTCATATTGCTTAATTGTTATTCAAGTTTTTCTTCTTCCTCTTTTGATTTCTATCAAGATTAAATTGCTTAATTTGGTTTATATGTTAATGTGATAATAGCTTTATTGTCATGTATTTAAAGAGGATCACAAAGAAGAAACAATTTATTAAAGCTTTTTGATGGATTGTTTAGTTGGGTTAAATTCTAGATCTTAAATTAATCTATGTTTGGATGGTGTTTACTTTATCTAACCTTGGTTAATTAAATTCTGGATGCTTATCTAGTAGAGGATTCTTGGATTATGTTGAGGCTTCTTGATGTGATCTAAGGCCAAGAACATGGTTAGCAATTAAGTGAATTCCTTGTGATCAATGATAGATTAAACTCAAGATCGGTAAATTTCCTTGGATTGGTTGCTTCTTTTCATTTATTTACAACTTTAAGTCTCACACTTTTGTCAATCTTTATAATCAAAGGATGCTTATGCACAAAGGCATCCCTGCGGATATCCGCTGGTTAATTGAAGCAAAGGTCCGATTCACAGGTCAATTTTCTGACGCTCTTGTTTCATATATGCCGGGACTAAATAAAAGTATATATGCCAAGAAAAGAAGAGCAAAAAGGTTACGGGTCTGCTATAAATGTGCAAGATGGACCTATAACATACAATGCAGATCAATTGGAATGTCGTCTATAAACCGAGATGATAAAATTAACTTCATTAAGGATGGCATGAGTAAGGAGTCTTTAGATAACATTCTATTGACTCTTGAGACGCATCCTAGTGGAGATGTGCAAAGGGCACTTCTCGATTTATGGCCAATATTCCAAGATGAACATGAGCGTTATAGTCTCGGGAATCTGACTCAAAAAGGCCCTGTTTGCCAATTTTTTAAAAAATTGGATGGGAAGCCGACCATCAGCCCATAGAGAGCTTCAAGGCGTTACTAGACGTAAAACCAGAGGAAAATGTGAGCCATAATCACACCTACTGTAAGTATTATTAATTTTATTTTATTTTACTTCTTGTTCATTAAAAAAGAAAAAAAATTAGCCATATTTTTTTGAAATATGTGTTGCATATTTTCAAATTTCTTCTGACACATATAGATTAGCCTTTTATCCTTGTCATATAGCTATTATCATTTCTGTGCTTATTTTTCAAACTTATCTGGCACACAGATCTACCCCTCCTTTATAGGTGTAATTATTACCTTTCGGTTTTGATTCCTTTAAATAATGCACTTTGCTCTCTTAAGATCATTCATAAGGTGAGAGTACAAAAAAGAAAAAAAGAAAAAAAAGAAAAAAGATGGAAGTAACTTCAGTTCGTCGGATCAAAAGTGTTTGTGTCTTTTGTGGATCTAATCCTGGAAAGGATAAAGAGTTTGTAAATATAGCAAACCATCTTGGTCAAGTGCTAGCTGCGAGAGAAATCCATTTAGTTTACGGATGAGGTAGTCTTGGGTTAATGGGTTGTGTAGCAACTGCTGCACATTTAGGAGGTGGCAAAGTCCTTGGTGTCATTCCCAGTCCTTTAGCTAACAGCAAGCCCATTGGAAAAATATTAGGGGATGAAGTAATTGTATTTTGCATGCACCAACGCATGAACATTATGATAGCAAATGCTAATGCCTTTATTGCCTTACCTGGTGGTTTTGGAACTTTGGAAGAGCTCTTCCAAGTTACATCCTGGTCATAGCAGAACTTTCACCAAAAACCCATAGGTATATTAAATGTTAATGTTTTTTATGATAGTTTGCTTTGTTTTCTTGATCATGTTGTAGAAAAAAGGTTCATCTCACAAGCGACACGTTAAATTCTTGTAACTGCTGCAACCCCTGAACAATTGCTCGATCAACTAAATGGCTTTGTACCACAATGTGATCCAAAGAATGGCTCTCTTGAATTGGGAACAAGGCGTGACAAAAAGCAAAAACTTGATTTGACTTTGTCCTTGTGAATTTTTGTTTTCTCTTATGGTTTTAGTTTTTTTTGTAATTTTTCTTATTTCAGGCTCGATTTGCAGTATTCTGGTAAGATCTTCTACACTCTACCTATCTTTATTTTGACATTGGGGACAATGTCTTAAATTAATTGGGGGGAGGAATTGTTGACATTACCATGTACATAGTTAAAAAAAAAAAAACTAACCAACTAATCTTTGTTGTTACTAACTTGTTAGATGTATGATGGCAGAGTAAGGAGTAGTTTTGCTCTTGAGACGCATCTTAACTTGCATTTCATAGTAGGTCTTAAATCATTTTTGTTCTTGCATATTTAAAAAAAAATTGATCTTTTCAGTTGATTTTGATACAAGCATGTGTTGAAATCTGAGTGATTTTGATACAAGCATGTGTTGATTTTGGGCTTTTCCAAGTTTGATACTTACACTTGGTTTATTTTCTTTCATGAGTGATGTCAATTATGAATTATTTTTCTAGAACTTGCATTGAATCGATTTGAGATTACATTGGTCTGTATGTTGCATGAAAATGACAGAGGCATTTTTCTTGACTTAGCTACGTTGGCCAAATAAGCCTACCTTGCATTTATCCCATTGTTAACCCCTTTTTGAGCCTAATTGTCTATTCTTTGTTCTTAGCTCATTACAAGTCTTGCGTGAAAAACCATGTTTTACCTCACCTTAGGGAATAAGAGAGCATTGTTTTTCCTATTGGAGGAGCTCTTTTGCTTGCAATGATTTAAGTGTGGGGGAATTGGGTGCTGATGAGAAATGTTTGGTAAAAACAAAAACAAAAAAAACCAAAAAAAAAGAGAAAAAAAAAGAAAAAGAAAAAAATAAACCCAAAAGGTTGTTAAAAAAAAAGAATAGAAAAAGGAAGGAATGTGTGAAGAGAATGTGCATTTTATGGTTTTGGGTAAATTTTCATGTTGTCTATTTGAGTTACTCCCCAATGCTCTTTTATTCTCTTTGGTTTTAACTGGCTATTATCCATATTGTTCCTTTCCTTCACCTTATAGTCCCATTACAACCTTTTTGAAAGACCTCTTGATTTTTGCAATTTATTTGATCTAAGTAGTGGAGAATTGATGTATGTACAAGCCTATGGTAAAATACTTTCATAATTTGACTGAGTTGAGTGTAAACAGTTAACCTAAACACCTTGTGTGATTTGAGTGTCACTTGTGAGAAATTTTACTCAATTTGAACATGCCTATTTCTAATTAAAGCATGATTATGCTATACTTTATTCTCAATTGGTTTGATTCAACTATTCTTTGTTAAGCATACTTGACTTATTAATTATGGTTTATATTTGATACAATGCTTGTGTTTAAAAATTAGTTGAATTGATTAAATAAAGTACTACATGTTTGTGGGTATCATCCTGGTAAACCCTCAGAAGACTTTAACTCGTCCACTAGGGACACCTAGGGGTTTAAAGGCTTGTGGCACATGCTAAGAGCCATCGTGTTTTCCTACGAAAGTGGATTAGATTAGGTATAATCAGTTTTTCTGCATTTAGTTTAATATTATGATGTTTCTTGTTTTTCCTCAGTTTTGTTCTTATGTGTTTTGCCCAGGAGTGCAAAGGCTTAAGTGTGGGGGAATTTGATCAATCAATTTGAGACACTTATGTTAACTTTGTATTAGGCATTATTAGATGTTTATTGTGCCCAATATTTGCTTTTTAGCTGAGTTTAATGTTGTTGGGCCTCATTGGGCTTTAATGCAAATTGTGAATAATTCTTGGATTTTGATGCATTTTGACCTTTCCTCCTTGGTTAACTTGGGTCTCGGTGATCCATTTGAGTTGATCTTGGTGTCTATGGGAAGCTAAGACAAGGCTCTACAAGTTTCATGAAGAACTCAAGAGCTGGATCGGACTTCTAAGGGTCCAAAACTGCCCTGTAAAGTCAGAGTGGGCTTGCTGTTACTGGGAATTTGAGCAGTGTGCACATATTGGACCATATCTTGGGCTCTAGGCCTCATTTTGAGCTAAACTCGGTGCCATTGGAAAGCTAACACACATATCTCCAACTTCACTAAGACCATTTAGTCAATAGATGTCATTTTAGGCATGATTATGAAGCTGCAAGTTGGTTTGAATTTTGTAACACGTTCTGCCAACGTGACTTGAGGTAGGTACAGTGTTTTTAGTATTTCTGGAGTTTTAAAAGTCTAAATGGCATGATTCGAACGCCAAAATTTCAAGGAGACAACTGGCTACAACTTTTATGAAGAACTCCAAGCCAAAATGCACCGTCTAGGTCATGAAAATTAAGCCAGAAGTCGGATAAGAGTTGTTGACTAAAAGCCACTAACCATACACCAACCCACCTACCATGCACCAACCCGCCAACCATGCATCAAGCTTCCATATTTGACAATTTCCATGTTTTAAAAGCTTGTATTCAGATTATGTACATGTACAAATTGGCGTCTAGGATTAGTATAAATAGAGCCAATCTCTTTGTATTAGAATCATTCAATTTGGAAGTAAGTTTGAAGTATTTTGTAAGAGTTTTCTTTCTCTTCTTCTCCATTCTCTTTAGAATTTCGTTATTGTTCTTTATTTTATGAGTTCTTCTTTCCCATCCATGGAAGGCTAGGCTCTTATAATCAATCCAAGGGATTAACCGTCTTGATGTTTAATTTGGAGATCTTGTTTTGATTGTTCATATTGCTTAATTGTTATTCAAGTTTCTCTTCTTCCTCTTTTGATTTCTATCTAGATTAAATTGCTTAATTTGGTTTATATGTTAATGTGATAATAGCTTTATTTTCATATATTCAAAGAGGATCACAAAGAAGAAACAATTTATTAAAGCTTTTTGATGGATTGTTTAGCTTGGTTAAATTCTGGATCTTAAATTAATCTATGTTTGGATGGTGATTTCTTTATCTAACCTTGGTTAATTAAATTCTAGAAGCTTATCTAGTAGAGGATTCTTGGATTATGTTGAGGCTTCTTGATGTGATCTAAGGCCAAGAACATGGTTAGCAATTAAGTGAATTCCTTGTGATCAATGATGGATTAAACTCAAGATCGGTAAATTTCCTTGGATTGGTTGCTTCTTTACATTTATTTACAACTTTAAGTCTGACACTTTTGTCAATCTTTATAATCAACAACAAAACCCCCCATTCCTAATTATCTTGATCTAATTGAATCATTGTTTTTGGATCCTTGAGAGACGATTCGGTTCATTCTCTATACTACAAATCAGTTTGAGAACCTGTAAATTTGATTTATTTGACAGGTCTCGACAACCTCTTGTCAACCATCTACCTCAAACTTACCTCCCGAGAGTTTTCTCGAGTTGTTACCTCTTTCATTTGCCCATTGGTGATGATTTGTGGCTACACTCTCAATGACCTCATAGGCTTCTGTTAACCTTCTGTTCATCAAAGCTCCACCAGTTGCGGAGTCTAGAGATACCTTCGAAGGATATTCAAGACCATTGTAGAAGGTGTGAACGATTAACCATTTCTCTAGCCCATGATGTGGGCATGCTTCCAGCAAGGCTTTATATCTTTCCCAAGCTTCTGACAATGACTCTCCATCTCTTTGAATGAAGCCTGTGATTTGGGTCCTAAGATGAGCAGTCTTGGAAGGTGGAAAGAATTTGTCCAGGAAAGCTTGCTCCAATTGGTCCCAAGTAGTGATTGGTTCGGCAGGTATAGATTTTAACCAAGTTTTAGCTCTATCTCGTAGTGATAAAGGGAACAAGCGGAGACGGATAGCATCTACAGAGGCGCCTTCAATCCTGAGGGTCTCACAGAATTCCAAGAACATATCCACATGATCATTCGGGTCCTCTGACGGCAATCCTCCAAACTGATTTTGCCTTATCATAGAGAGCAAAGCGGGTGGTATGGTGAAGTGTCCAGCTTTAATGGCTAGCCGAACAATCCCAGATCGCAAACCCCGAGCATCAGGGGCTACATAATCCTTCAGTGGCCTATTTTCATCACGTGCTGCTGATGAATCAATTTGAGACACTTATGTTAACTTTGTACTAGGCTTTATTAGATGTTTATTGTGCCCAATATTTGCATTTTAGATGAGTTTAATGTTGTTGGGCATCATTGGGCTTTAATGCAAATTGTGAATAATTCTTGGATTTTGATGCATTTTGACCTTTCCCCCTTGGTTAGGCCATAACTTGGGACTCGGTGATCCATTTAAGGTGATCTTGGTGTCTATGGAAAGCTAAGACAAGGCTCTATAAGTTTCTTGAAGAACTCAAGATCTGGATCGGACTTCTAAGGGACCAGAGTGGGCTTGCTGTTATTGGGAATCTGAGCAGTGTGCACATATTAGACCATATCTTGGGCTCTAGGCCTCCTTTTGAGCTAAAATCGGTGCCATTGGAAAGCTAACACACATATCTCCAACTTCACTGAAGACCATTTAGTCAATAGATGTCGTTTTAGGCATGATTATGAAGTTGCAAGTTGGTTTGAATTTGGTAACACGTTCTGCCAACGTGACTTGAGGTAGGTGCAGTGTTTTTGGCATTTCTATAGTTCTAAAAGTCAAAATGACATGATTTCAACGTCCAACTTTCAAGGAGACAACTGGCTGCAACTTTCATGAAGACCTCCAAGCCAAAATGCACCGTCTAGGTCATGAAAATCAAGCCAGAAGTCGAGTAAGAGTTGCTGACTAAAAGCCACCAACCATACACCAACCCACCTACCATGCACCAACCCACCTACCATGCACCAACCCACCAACCATGCATCAAGCTTCCATATTTGACAAATTCCATGTTTTTACAGCTTGTATTTAGATTATGTACATGTACAAATTGGCTTCTAGGATTAGTATAAATAGAGCCAATCTCTTTGTATTAGGATCATTGAAATTTGTAGTATGTTAGATCATTCAATTTTGTAGTAAGTTTGAGTATTTGTTAGTTTTCTTTCTCTTCTACTCCCATCTCTTTAGAATTTCGTTTTTGTTCTTTATTTTATGAGTTCTTCCTTCCCATCCATGGAAGGCTAGGCTCTTATAATCAATCCAAGGGATTAACCGTCTTGATGTTTAATTTGGAGATCCAAGGCCTGGCCGTGGTTGGTTCTGCCCATCAAGCATCTTAGGGAATTTACCAAAGTGTCCAACATCAAACTTGTAGCCCTGTGTCTTAGCTTTCCATAGCAACCGGAGTCACCTCAAAATGACTTCTGTAGCTCAAGTTATGCTCAAATTACTCCTTAGGGGTCCAGCTGATTTTGAGATCTCAGTATCTCTTCAGAGTAGTTCCATTTTGGCTCCACCAAGCTTCAATGTTGCACCATTCCTGCAATTGAGCATAAACACACTGCAGTTATCCGAACTAAAACTAAAACGGAGGATTAAGTGAATAAATGTACTAAAAATATAATGAAATGTATGCAAACTAAACTCAAAATGACATGAAGAATCACACACATCACTTAACCAAGCCACCAGAAAGGATCATTACCCCCTGCCCTTCCTTGATCAAATGTTAGAAAGATTAGCAGGGAAGTCTCATTATTGCTTTTTGGATGGTTTTTCAGGTTACTTCCAAATTCACATTGCTCCTGAAGACCAAGAGAAAATCACATTCACGTGTCCCTTCGGCACTTTTGCATATAGGAGGATGCCCTTCGGCTTGTGCAACGCCCCTGGTACTTTCCAGCGATGTATGACGAGCATCTTCTCTGATTTGTTAGAAGAGCGTATGGAAGTATTTATGGATGATTTTACCGTTTATGGTTCTTCTTTTGAGCCATGTTTGGACAATTTAGCTAGAGTATTGCATAAATGTGTTGAAACCAACCTTGTTCTGAATTTTGAGAAATTTCATTTCATGGTAGAACGAGGTATAGTCTTAGGCCATATCATCTCTAGCAAGGGCATTGAAGTAGATCCTGCGAAATTAGATGTCATTGCTTCTTTATCTTACCCCACATGTGTGCGGGAAGTTCGCTCTTTCCTTGGACATGCAGGTTTCTATAGGAGGTTCATTCAAGATTTTAGCAAGATTGCCCTACCATTGTCCAATCTTCTGCAGAAAGATGGGGAGTTTTCCTTTGACCAGAGATGTCAAGATGCCTTGAACCATTTGAAGAGAGCCTTGACGAGCGCCCCCATCATCCAGCCACCAGATTGGGCACTTCCCTTTGAGTTGATGTGTGACGCCTCAAATTATGCTTTGGGAGCTGTTCTTACCCAAAGAAGGGGCAAAGTGCCTTATGCGATCTATTATGCCTCGAGGACATTAGATGCTGCACAAGCAAATTACACCACCATGGAAAAAGAACTTTTAGCTATTGAATTGAATGAATGTTCCATACCTTTGTGAGTTTTGGGCTTTTCCAAGTTTGATACTTACACTTGGTTTATTTTCTTTCATGAGTGATGTCAATTATGAATTTCTTTTATAGAACTTGCATTGAATCGATTTGAGATTACATTGGTCTGTATGTTACATGAAAATGGCAGAGGCATTTTTCTTGACTTGCTGCTTTGGCCAAATAAATCTACATTGCATTTATCCCATTGTTAACCCCCTTTGAGCCTACTTGCCCATTCTTTATTCTTAGCTCATTACAAGCCTTGAGTGAAAAAACCATGTTTTACCTTACCTTAGGGAATAGGAGAGCATTGATTTTCTTATTGGAGGAGTTCTTTTGCTTGCAATGATTTAAGTATGGGGGAATTGGTGTGCTGATGCGAAATGCTTGGTATTAAAAAAAAGAAAAAAAAGAAAAAGAAAATAAACCCAAAAGGTTGTAAAAGAAAAGAATAGAAAAAAGAAGGAATGTGTGAAGAGAATGAGCATTTTATGGTTTTGGGTAAAATTTTATGCTTTCTACTTGAATTACTCCCCAATGCTCTTTTATTCTCTTTGGTTTTAACATGCTATTATCCTTATTGTTCCCTTCCTTCACCTTATAGTCCCATTACAACCATTTTGAAAGACCTCTTGATTTTTGCAATTTATTTGATCTAAGTAGTGGATAATTGATGTATATGCAAGCCTATGGTAAAATACTTTCATAATTTGACTGAGTTGAGCGCAAACAATTAACCTAAACACCTTGTGTGATTTGAGTATCACTTGTGAGGAATTCTACTCAATTTGAACATGCCTATTTCTGATTAAAGCATGATTATGTTATACTTTATTCTCAATTGGTTTGATTCAACTATTCTTTCTTAAGCATACTTGACTTATTAATTATGGTTTATATTTGATACAATGCTTGTATTTAAAAATTAGTTGAATTGATTAAATAAAGTATTACATTTTTGTGGGTATCATTCCGGTAAACTCTTATGAGACTATAACTCGTCCACAGGGACACCTAGGGATTTAAAGGCTTGTGTCACATGCTAAGTGCCTTTTCCTACGAAAGTGGATTAGATTAGGTGTAATCAATTTTTATGCTTTTAGTTTAATATTATGATGTTTCTTGTTTTTCTTTAGTTTTGTTCTTTTGTGTTTTTCCCAGCAGTGCAAAAGCCTAAGTGTGGAGGAATTTGATCAATCAATTTGAGACACTTATGTTAGCTTTGTACTAGGCTTTTATTAGATGTTTATTGTGCCCAATATTAGTATTTTAGTTGAGTTTAATGTTGTTGGGCTTCATTGGGCTTTAATGCAAATTGTTAATAATTCTTGGATTTTGATGCATTTTGACCTTTCCTCATTGGTTAGGCCATAACTTGGAACTCGGTGATCCATTTGAGGTGTTCTTGGTGTCTTTGGAAAGCTAAGACAACGGTCTATAAGTTTCATGAAGAACTCAAGAGCTAGATCGGACTACTAAGGGTCCAAAATAGCCCTGTAATTCAGAGTGGGTTTGCTTTCACTGGAATCTGAGCAATGTTAACATATTGGACCATATTGTGGGCTACAGGCCTCCTTTGGAGCTGAAACTCGGCGATTGGAAAGATAAGACCCATATCTCCAACATCACTGAAGACTATTTAGTCAATAGATGTCGTTTTAGGCATGATTATGAAGCTACAAGTTGGTTTGAATTTGGAAACACATTTTGCCAACCTAACTTGAGGTAGGTGCAGTATTTTTGGAATATCTGGAGTTGTAAAAGTCCATATGGCATGAAACTAACACCAAATGCTCAAGGAGACAACTGTCTACAACTGTCATGAAGACCTAAAAGCCAAAATACATTGTTTAGGGCATGAAAATCAGGCTAGAAGTCGAAGTAGAGTTGCTAACTTGAAGCCACCAACCATGCACCAACCCACCAACTATGCATCAAGCTTCCATATTTGACAATTTCTATATTTTTACAGCTTGCATTCAGATTATTTTCAATTACAAATTTGCTTCTAGGATTAGTATAAATAGAGCCAATCTATTTGTATTATTATACATCATTAAATTTGAAGTAAGTTTGAGTATTTGTGAGAGTTTTCTTTCTCTTCTTGTCCATTCTCTTTAGAATTTCGTTTTTATTCATTATTTTATGAGTTCTTCCTTCCCATCCATGGAAGGCTAGGCTCTTATAATCAATCCAAGGGATTAACCATCTTGATGTTTAATTTGGAGATCTTGTTTTGCTTGTTCATATTGCTTAATTGTTATTCAAGTTTCTCTTCTTCCTCTTTTGATTTTTATCTAGATTGAATTGCTTAATTTGATTTAGATGTTGGTGTGATAATAGCTTTATTATCATGTATTCAAAGAGGACCACAAAGAATAAACAATTTATTAAAGCTTTTTGATGGATTGTTTAGCTTGGTTAAATTCCAGATCTTAAGTTAATTTATGTTTGGGTGATGCTTACTTTATCTAACCTTGGTTGACTAAATCCTAGATGCTTATCTAGTAGAGGATTCTTGGATCATGTTAAGGCTTCTTGATGTGATCTAAGGCCAAGAACATGGTTAGCAATTAAGTGAATTCCTTGTGATCAATGATGGATTAAACTCAAGATCGGTAAATTTCCTTGGATTGGTTGTTTCTTTAGATTCGTTTACAACTTTAAGTCTCGTACTTTTGTCAATCTTGTTAATCAACAACAAAACTCCTCTTTTTATTTATCTTGTTCTAATTAAATCTTTATTTTTTTTGGATCCTTGAGAGACGATTCGGTTCATCCTCTATACTACAAATTAGTTTGTGAACTGGTAAATTTTATTATTTGACGGGTTTCGATAACCTCTTGTCAATTATGCTATGTATACTTTATTCTCAATTGCTTTGATTCAACTATACTTTGTTAAGCATATTTGAATTTGATACAATGCTTGTATTTAAAAATTGGTTGAATTGATTAAATAGAGTTTTACATGTTAATGGGTGTCATCCTGGTAAACCCTCACGACACTATAACTCATGCACTAGAGACACCTAGGGGTTTAAAGGCTTGTGGCACATGCCAAGTGTCATCGTGATTTCCTACGAAAGTGGATTATATTAGGTATAATTAGTTTTTATTCTTTTAGTTTAATATTAGGGTGTTTCTTGTTTTTCCTTAGTTTTGGTCTTATGTGTTTTGTCTAGGAGTACAAAAGCTTAAATGTGGGGGAATTTGATCAATCATTTTGAGACACTTATGTTAGCTTTGTACTTGGCTTTATTGGATGTTTATTGGGCCTAATATTAGTATATTAGCAAATGTTTATGTTGTTGGGTCTCATTGGGCTTTAATGTAAATTGTCATTAACTCTTGGATTTTGGTGCAATTTGACCTTTCCTCATTGATTAGGCCATAACTTGAGCTTCAGTGATCCATTTGAGGTGATCTTGGTTTCTATAGAAATCTAAGACAAATATTTACAACTTTCATGATGAATACAAGAGCTAGATTGGACTTCTAATGGTCCAAAAATATGTCTGAAAGTCAGAATGGGCTTGCTGTTGCTGAAATATGAGCAATGTGTACATATTGGACCATATCTTGAGTTATAGACCTCCTTTTGAGCTGAAACAGGTGCTATTGGAAAGATAACAGGTAAAGCTCCAACTTTATTGAAGACCATTTAGTCAATAGATGTCGTTTTCAGCATGATTATGAAGCTGCAAATTGGTTTGAATTTGGAAACACGTTTTGCCAATGTGAATTGAAGTAGGTATAGTATGTTTTGAATATCTAGAAGTCCTTTTGAGCTGAAATCGGTGCCATTGGAAATCTAAGACATAAGGCTACAATTATTATGAGACCTCCAAACCAAAATACAGCGTTTCGGGCATGAAAGTCAAGCTAGAAGTCAGAGAAAAGTTGCTGATTAGAAGCCACCAACCATGCACCAACCCACCAACCATGCATCAAGCCACCATTATTGACAAACATCCAATTCGAATCTTAAGTTAATCTATGTTTGGATAGTTCTTTCTTTATCTAACCTTGGTTAATTAAATCTTATATGCTTATGTAGTAGAGAATGTTGAGTCCCGTCAAAATAATAAAATTTACCGGTTCACAAACTAATTTGAGTCTCTCAAGGATCCAAAAACAAAGATTTAATTAGATCAAGATGATTGAAAAAGGGTTTTTTTTATGATTTATAAAGTAAATACATCGGTTGAATTAAAGAAAATCAATTAACAAATTAACCAATCAAAGGAAGTTTACCAATCTTGAGTTTAATCCATCATTGATCACAAGGAATTCACTTAATTGCTAACCATGTTCTTGGCCTTAGATCACATCAAGAAGCCTTAACATGATCCAAGAGTCCTCTACTAGATAAGCATCTAGGATTTAATTAACCAATGTTAGATGAATTAAGCACCATCCAAACATAAATTAACTTAAGATCCAGGATTTAACCTAGCTAAACAATCCATCAAAAAGCTTTGATATATTGTTTAGTCTTTATGATCCTCTTTGAATACATGATAATAAAGAAATTATCACAAAAACATCTAAATCAAATTAAGCAATTCAATCTAGATCAAAATCAAAAGAGGAAGAAGAGAAACTTGAATAACAATTAAGTAATATGAACAAGCAAAATAAGATCTCCAAATTAAACATCAAGATGGTTAATCCCTTGGATTGATTATAAAAGCCTAGCCTTCCATGGATGGGAAGGAAGAACTCAAAAAATGAAGAACAAAAACGAAATTCTTAAGAGAAATGAGAGGAAGTGAAAGAGAGAAAAGAGAGAAAACTCTAGCTTACTTGAAATTCAATGATACAAAATACAAGAGAGATTTACTCTATTTATACTAATCATAGAGGTCAATTTACAATTGATAAAAGCTATAAACAACTGGAATGCAAGATAAGAATGGAGGTTTGTTAATAATGGTGGCTTGATGCATGGTTGGTGGGTTGGTGCATGGTTGGTGGCTTCTTGTCACCAACTCTTCTCTGACTTCCAGCTTAACTTACATGCCTGAAACAACGTATTGTGGCTTGGAGGTCTTCATAAGAATTATTTCTTTATGTCTCAGCTTTCCAATGGAACCTGTTTCAACTCCAAAGGAGGCCTATAGCCCACGATATGGTCTAATATGTACACACTACTCAGATTCCAGTGACAGCAAGCCCACTCTGACTTTCAAGCCTATTTAGGACCAATAGAAGTCTGATCTAGCTCGAGTTCTTCATGAAAATTGTATATCCTCCTCTCATATTTCTTGAAAGGTAAGATTCATAATTTTATATATCTAGAACTCAAGATGTGGGCCGATTAGTATGCAAAGGTCATGTTGTCAAATCAGCATTCTGGCTCTTGCTTTATATCCAGTTTAAATTATCAAAACGTGTGATCTAGCTCTCAAGTGCTTCATAAAACTGGTAGATCTTTGTCTTAGCTTTCCACAGACACCAAGATCACTTCAAACAGATCATCGAATCCCAAGTTATGGCTTAATCAAGGAGGAAAGGTCAAAATGCATCAAAATCCGAGAATTAATCACAATTTACATTAAAGCCCAATGAGGCCCAACAACATAAAACTCAGCTAATATACTAATATTGGGCATAATAAACATCTAATAAATCCAAGTTCAAAGCTAGCATAAGTGTCTCAAAATGATTGATCAAATTCCCCCACACTTAAGCTTATGCACTCTTAGGCAAAACACATAAGACCAAAACTAAGGGAAAAAAACACCCTAATATTAAACTAAAAGCATAAAAACTAATTATATCTAACTTAATCCACTTTTGTAAGAAGTCACGATGGCACTTAGCATGTGCCATAAGCCTTTAAACCCCTAGGTATCCCTAGTGGATGAGTTATAGTCTCGTGAAGGTTTACTAGGATGATACCCATAAACATGTAATAATCTATTTAATCAATTCAACTAATTTTTAAATACAAGCATTGTATCAAATATAAACTATAATCAATAATTCAAATTTGCTTAACAATGTATAGTTGAATCAAAGCAATTGAGAATAAAGTATACATAGCATAATCATGCTTTAATCAGAAATAGGCATGTTCAAATTCCTCACAAGTGACACTCAAATCACACAAGGTGTTTAGGTTAATTGTTTGCACTCAACTCAGTCAAATTATGAAATTATTTTACCATATGCTTGCATATACATCAATTCTCCACTACTTAGATCAAATAAATTGCAAAAATCAAGAGGTCTTTCAAAAAGGTTGTAATGGGGCTAAGGTAGGGGAAGGGAATAATATGGATAATAACAAGTTTAAACCAAAGAGAATAAAAGAGCATTGCGGAGTAACTCAAGTAGAAAGCATAAAATTTTACCCCAAACCATAGAATTCACATTCTCTTCACACATTCCTTCCTTTTTCTATTCTTTTCTTTCACAAACTTTTGGCTTTATTCTCTCTTTCTTTTTCAATTGTTTTTTCAAAATTAGCCACTTTTTCTTTCTTTTGTACCAAACATTTCACATAAGCATACCAATTCCCCTACACTTAAATCATTGCAAGCAAAAGAGCTCCTCCAATAGGAAAACCAATGCTCTCCTATTCCCTAAGGTGAGGTAAAACATGATTTTTCACTCAAGGCTTGTAATGAGCTAAGAACAAAGAATGGGCAAGTAGGCTCAAAGGGGGTTAACAATGGGATAAATGCAAGGTAGGCTTATTTAGCCAAAATGGCTAAGTCAAGAAAATTTTCTCCGTCATTTTCATGCAACATACAGACCAATGTAATCTCAAATCGATTCAGTGCAAGTTCTAGAAAATAAATTCATAATTGACATCACTCATGAAAGAAAATAAACCAAGCGTAAGTATCAAACTTGGAAAAGCCCAAAACTCACAAAGGTATAGAACATTTACTCAATTCAAACATGCTTTCTTTCTAATATTCACAGTCATATATACATGTATATCACAAAATTTGAAAAATAATTCAACTATAAACTGTTTTGCATACTTTTATCATCAACTAAGCTCAGATTCAGTACCTGCTTGCATCAAAATCAATTGAAAAGATCAAAATGATTTTCTTTATATATAAGCAAGAACAGAATGATTTTAGACCTACTATGAAATGCAAGTTAAGAAGCGTCTCAAGAGCAAAACTACTTCTTACTCTGCCATCATACATCTAATAAGTTAGTAACAATAAAAATTAGCTGGTTAGTATTTTTTTTAAAACAAACTAGTACATGGCAATGTCAACTATTCCTCCCCCTAACTAATTTAAGACATTGTCCCCAATGTCAAAATAGGAAGAGTGTAGAAGATCTAATTGAATCTTTTCTTGATAATCTTTGATTTCCTCAATTTCTCCTAATTGCTTGATAATTTCTCCTTTCTCATTTGAATTTCATTGTCTAGATAACATAAGGGATTAATTAACTTAGTAATTGCCAACAATCCTTGTGGGTTTGATACTTGGAGTCCCAAATACTCCTTTATTACTTATGCGATAGGGTGCACTTGACCTTAAGTGTGATTTTAGCGTAACAAGTTTTTGGCGCCGTTGCCAGGGATTGTGTTTGCTGATATTAGGGAAATTAATTCCTAGTTAATTTAGACGCCAATTTTTATTTTTATTTTATTTTTGTATGCTAACGCGCTCCCATAATCCTGTTTTGCAATTTGACCCTGAAATTGATAAAACTCTTCGTAGGATTAGAAGACTGAGAGGAACCATGGCTGAAGAAGACCAGAGGACTATGCTGGACTTTGCTTGGCTTATGGCCACAAATCTGACAGGGAGTATTACTAGACCTACTGTAGAGGCTAATAACTTTGAGATTAAGCCAGCCTTGATCTCTATGTTGCAATCTTCAATTCAATTTAGCGAGTCACCAAGTGATGACCCCCACTTGCATTTAAATGAATTTTTGGAGATTTGCGACACTATAAAATATAATGGGGTTTCTAATGACGCCATTAGGCTACGCCTATTCCCTTTTTCATTGCGAGACAAGGCCAAACTATGGCTAAAGTCTTTGCCTTCTGGATCCATTACTACTGGGATATGCTTTCAATTAAATTTTTAGATAAATATTTTCCACCTGTTAAATCTGCTAAATTGCGTAATGACATATCTACTTTTGTACAGGTGGAGATGGAATCTCTATATGAGGCATGGGAACGATTCTAGGAATTGCTGAAAAAGTGCCCTCATCATGGCTTTCCAGTGTGGCAATTGGTTCAGTCCTTTTATGATGGGCTATCTTCGTCTAATAAGGCTATGATTGATGCGGCAGCAGGGGGTAGTATTTGGCGCAAGTGGCCACAAGAAGCTTATGATTTGATAGAGCAAATGACTTCTAGTTATCAGTGGAAATCTGGTGATAGACATGTGGTCAAGAGACAACCTGGGGTATATTAGGTGGAGTCAAATGGCGCATTGGATCTCAAATTGGATGCCATTACAAAGAAATTGGAAACACTGATGCACGCACAATAGCAATTCACACCCTTGCATGACCATTGGGGGTTTCAGATTGAGAAAAAGAATATTAATATTGCATGACCATTGGGTATTAATAGCATTAGAGAAGGTGATTGATAATCAATCGGAACACATATTATTGAGGAATTGGGTAATATTATGAGTATTTACATAATTGAAACCAGACACCCTAGACTTTCCATAATTGAATCTTTGCTTCATAATCTTTGATTTCCTCACTTTCTCCTAATTGCTTGATAATTTCTCCTTTCTCATTCGAATTTCATTGTCTAGATAACATAAGGGATTAATTAACTTAGTAATTGTCAACAATCCTTGTGGGTACGATACTTGGAGTCCCAAGTACTCCTTTATTACTTGTACGATAGGGTGCACTTGCCCTTAAGTGCGATTTTAGCGTAACAACGTCGGCGTGGTGGCACAAGTGAAGGGGAAGAAAAGGGAGAGAAAAACAGTTGAGATCATAAGGTAAAAACTCTACCTTTCTCTCTAACAATTTTGTTTTCAAACTGAAACCGCAACAGAATGGCATTTTTATCGCATCACTGTTCCGTTGCGGCTGCAGCGCCATTTTGAAGAGGGATTTTTTTGTGATTTATAATCACCCCGCAATTGTGAGGTGATGCGGTTGCGCGGTTGTCCGCATCGGCAATATTACGGCCGCATCAAGTGATGTAGTCCGCAATTTGAATCCCTGAATTACTAGAGTAATTATAACTATCTATTGAATGTGTCTGATTTAGTTTTGCTCCATCATGCAAGGATTTCCCTTGAACAAAGCCCTCTATATTGTCTTAACAAGCTTCAGCGCAAAAACCATGTTTCTCATAGTTGTTAGAATTTGGGACTTCAATAGGTTTTAAATTTGTGTATACTTCGTCTGTGTAAATGGTCATTTATATAATTTTTATTCTTTTCTTTAATAATGCAAATATTGAAGAGTAATAATGAAAGTCGTGATAAACTCATATCAAGTGATTAATTACCGAAGCAAGAACATCCATCCACCAATGCTAAAGCATATGGGAGTTTAAGCATTGGTGTTCTAGTATGTTTTTCTCTAAATTGCATTGGTATATTTTTCTCTAAATTACATTAGTGAATTTGTACCTCTATCACTTCTCTTGCTTCCCAAACCCTTTTATAGGAACACATAAAAGGAAAAACTCCTGTTAACTATGCAAATAAAGAGAATGGATGCAATGAAAAAAATCAATGAATAGGCAAGAATTGACTAGCATGAAGTACAAGTTATTGGCTCTTAGAAGACTCTGTTTTAAGAATAACTTGTAGGAAAAATCAATGTGTAGTTTACCTCAACACTTGAAAGACATTGCAATAACTATACTAAACAAAATAAGTAAAAGTTAATATGTAATATTGAACATTGTATTGATAAACTCATCTACATAAACATGAGCATCCTCCAATGCTAAAGCATACGAGAGTTTAAGCATTAGTGCCTCTCAATAAGTATATGCTAACAGAGGCTAGTGACATTACATTGGTTTTTTTGCCTCTCCCACTTGCCCTTTTGTTTCACAACTTACTCTTGAATATCTCTTCCAACTCACAGAAAGGAACAACTTTCGTCAAGTAGGTAATTACATACAGGGAAAGGATGATTGTTTAAAAATCAATGTAGAGGAAAATGACTTGGCTTTATTAGAGAAAAAGGTATTATTAGAAGTACAATTTTACTTAAAGGATTCTTAAAAGAAGAAACTTAGTAGAAGTTAAAGGATGAGAAGTCAAATCTTGGAAGTGTCAGTCTATCTATTGAAGATAACTACATAGAAAGAGGTTGGGATCTATAAGCAATCATCATGGCTCGTTGATCAATCAATTTGAGACACTTATGTTAGCTTTGTATTAGGCATTATTAGATGTTTATTGTGCCCAATATTAGTACTTTAGATGAGTTTAATGTTGTTGGGCTTCATTGGGCTGTAATGCAAATATTGAATAATTTTCGGATTTTGATACATTTTGACCTTTCTTCCTTGGTTAGGTCATAACTTGGGACTCGGTGATCCAATTGAGGTGATCTTGGTGTCTTTGGAAAGCTAAGACAATGCTCTACAAGTTTCATGAAGAACTCAAGAGCTGGATCGGAATGCTAAGGGTCCAAACTATCCCTGCAATGCAGAGTGGGTTTGCTGTCACGGAACCATCTGGGCAGTATGCACATATTGGACTATATAGTGGGTTATAGGCCTCCTCTTGGGCTGAAACTTGGTCACTTGAAAGATAAGACCCATATCTCCAACTTCAATGAAGACCATTTTGTCAATAGATGTCGTTTTAGGCATGCTTCTGAAGCTACAAGTTGGTCTGAATTTGGAAACACGTTCTTCCAACCTAACTTGAGGTAGGTGAAGTGTTTTTGGCATTTCTGGAGTTCTAAAAGTCCAAATGACATGATTCAAATTGGAGATTTTCAAGGAGACAACTGGCTACAACTTTGATGAAGACATCCAAGCCAAAATGCACAGTCTAGGGGATGAATTTGATGCCAGAAGTCAGATAAGAGTTGTTGACTAAAAGCCACCAACCATACACCAACCCACCTACCATGCACCAACCCACCTACCATGCATCAAGCCACCTACCATGCATCAAGCTTCCATTTTTGACAATTTTCATATTCTTATAGCTTGTATTCACATTATGTACATGTACAAATTGGCTTCTAGGATTAGTATAAATAGAGCCAATCTCTTTGTATTATCATTCATTCAATTTGGAAGTAAGTTTCAAGAAAGTTTAAGTATTTGTGAGAGTTTTCTTTCTCTTCTTCTCCTTTCTCTTTGCAATTTCGTTTTTGTTCTTTAAATTCTGAGTTCTTCCTTCCCATCCATGGAAGGCTAGGCTCTCATAATCAATCCAAGGGATTAGCCATCTTGTTGTTTAATTTGGAGATCTTGTTTTGCTTGTTCATATTGCTTAATTGTTATTCAAGTTTCTCTTCTTCCTCTTTTGATTTTTATCTATATTAAATTGCTTAATTTGATTTAGATGTTGATGTGGTAATAGCTTTATTATCATGTATTCAAAGAGGATTATAAAGATTAAACAATATATTAAAGCTTTTTGATAGATTGTTTAGCTTGGTTAAATTCTAGATCTTAAGTTAATCTATGTTGGATGGTGCTTACTTTATCTAACCTTGGTTAATCAAATCCTAGATGCTTATCTAGTAAAGAATTCATGGATCATGTTAAGGCTTCTTGATGTGATCTAAGGCCAAGAACATGGTTAGCAATTAAGTGAATTCCTTGTGATCAATGATGAGTTAAACTCAAGATCGGTAAATTTCCTTGGATTGGTTGTTTCTTTAGATTTGTTTACAACTTTGAATCTCCTACTTTTATTAATCTTATTAATCAACAACAAACCCCCCCTTTTCTAATTATCTTGATCTAATTAAATCTTTGTTTTTGGATCCTTGAGAGACGATTCGGTTCATTCTTTATACTACAAATTAGTTTGTGAACCGGTTATTTTATTTGATAGGTCTCGACAACCTCTTGTCAAATTTGGCGCCGTTGCCGGGGATCCAAGGCAACTATTTGATCATTTCAAGATCCCATCTAACTCTAACAAATGTGTTTGTTTTGTTTTTGAAGCTTTTTCAAGTGGGATTCGGCTGAAATTGGATAAAGGGCGTTGTGTCAAGAATTTTGGTTCGGGCATCACAGATTGATCTGAATTTTGGTACACAAATGGAAAATATTATTCTGAGAAAGGCTCACTATTTACAGTGAGGTCACCCTTAGTTTTTCCAAATTCCATCGTTTAGACCACGTTTTTAATTTTTTAAGATTTTTTATTATTTTTTTGGATAGCATTTTTGTGTAGATTTTATCCTGTGGTGGTTCCATAATTTTTAAAATTCATTTGATACTGTTTTTATTTTTGTTTAATTTTTTTTGGAGTATTTGTTTTAGGAATTTTTAGTGTTTTAGTTGTTATTGCTTTTCTGATACCTTCTTATGAAGCGCATCTTTGTATGACTAGATACGATCCCGGTACCTTACATTCATTTGATCCTGAAATTGATAGAACATTTCATACACTTCATAGAATTCATAGAATTTGGTAGTAGCATTCATAGAGCTAATAGAATTACTTACGGAATTGGACTTGAACTTGACATTGCACCTAATCTTGTTGACTCTTTTAATCTGTTGAGTGCATACATTAGTACTTGATTAATGCGATCTTGAGTGCATTGATTTTACTATGGTGACTATAACAATAGGACCCTTAAGGAATTGGTCGCACTGATGTGAATTATCAACCTTTGTGCATTCAATATCCTGAACTTAATGTTGATTTTGAGTTGAAATGCGGATTGATACACTTCTTTGCCCAAGTTTCATGGTCTTGCGGTGAAGATCCACATAAGCATTTGAAGGAGTTCCATGTTGTATCTGCTCCACCATGAAACCTCATGGAATAGTGAAGATCACATCAAGCTAAGGGCCTTTCCTTTCTCTTTGGATGGTCTTTGCTAAGGATTGGTTGTATTACTTACAACGTCTTTGCCATCACTTCTTGGAATGACATGAAAAGATTATTTACGGAGAAGTTCTTTCCTGCATCAAGAAGCTGCTGCAATAAGGAAAGATATTTGTGGCATAAGGCAAATCGGTGGTGAAACTCTCCATGAGTTTTGTGAGAGATTCAAGAAATTGTGCTCAAGCTGCCCACACCATCAAATTAGTGATCAACTGCTGATCCAATACTTCTATGAAGGATTGATGCCAATGGAAAGGAGTATGATTGATGCTGCAAGTGGTGGAGCATTAGTAGATAAAACTCCAGCTACTGCCAGAAACTTAATTGCATACATGGCAGCAAATTCTCAGCAATTTGGTACTCGAATGGGTGCTGCAACCAGAGTAGTCAATGAAGTTAATACCTCTTCACATGCTGATCAACAAAGGGTGGAACATAGATTGGATGAGCTCACTTCTTTAGTTAGACAGATGGCAATAGGACAACACGAACCACGTGTGCAAACCCCTGCAAGAGTTTGTAGCATATGTTCTAGTTCCTCTCATCCCACAGATGCGTGCCCCACATTGCAAGATGATTCTGAGTTTCAAGACCAATCTGTGGCTGCAGCTGGTATATTTCATGGGAAGCCACAATTCCATCAGCAGCAACAACAGAAATATGATCCATTCTCCAACACTTACAACCCTGGCTGGAGGGACCATCCCTATCTGAGATATGGGAATGCATCAAATCGCTGACCACCAAACCAAGATAGACCACCATTCCGGCAAGCAAGGACAAATCGGTTTCGACCACATCTTTGGACCAAGTAGACCACCATTCAGAAGAAGGTCCTGTAGCCACAAAATCGAGCCCTCATTGGAGGATTTGGTGAAACAGTTGGCCACCAATAACATCCGGTTTCAACAGAGAACTGAAACCACCATTCGAACTTTGAGACTCAAATTGGTCAACTTGCCACATCAATTCATGAATTAAAGTCACGGGGTTACGGCCAATTACCCTCTCAAACCACTCCAAACCCTAGAGGCAATGTTAGTGCTATAGCTTTCTGTGATGGTAAGCAAATCAATGGACCGGTCTGTGAGATACTTCTAGATTCTACCCTTGGCCCGGAGAGAAACAAGATTCTACTGACAACTTCAAGTTAACGGCTAATTCGAATCTTTGTAGCAAATTCAGCGACAAATGATCCTACAACGACCAAGCGCAAAATCGGATCAAATCAGTGATTGTGAGAAAATTGATGCAATGAGAAAAGTGAACATCCAAAAAGTCGAGTTCCAACATTCCTCTTCCTTTTCCCAACCGAATGATACAGTAGAGGCATATGGTTGAAACCCGACTTGGATAAGGAAATTATAGAGACTTTTCGAAGGTTGAGGTGAATATACCTCTCTTGGAGGCAATTAAACAAATCCCCAAGTATGCCAAGTTCTTGAAAGAGATGTGCACCCATAAGAGGAAGCTAAAGGGCACTAAAAAAGTGAGTATGGGGAGAAATGTCTCTGCTTTGATTCAACCCAACCTGCCTCCCAAATGCAAGGATCCAGGCACTTTTACCATCCCTTGCACCATAGGGCACCAACAGTTCACTCATGCCTTGCTAGACTTGGGAGCCTCCATCAATGTAATGCCAAAGTCAGTTTACACTTCCTTGCATATGGGAGAGCTAAAGCCCACCGGCATTGTCATTCGATTAGCAATAGGAGCACTTTGCACAACCTGTAGGAGTGTTGGAGGACGTTACAGTTCGGGTACATAATTTAATATTCCCACTGATTTTTATGTGTTGAATATGGAAGATGAATCGCCTCTTCCCCACCCCCATTGATCTTAGGTAGGCCATTTTTGAAAACTTGCTAAAACTAAGATTGATGTGCATCTTTGTACCCTTTCCATGGAATTTGGTGATGATATCATTCAGTTTAACATTTTTGATGCCATGAAATACCCTTTAGAGGATCATTACGTTTTCATTTTGATGTCATTGATTTCTTGGTTGATGATATGCATCTTTGGTATGTTGGCGAGTTTCCTGAAATTGTAGGATACACGATAACATAGCTTGTGATACTTGTTACTTTGCACCTTCGGACTTTTTGGTTGTAAACCCACTACAATGTGTGCGACTGTCTTTGAGATTTCTACATACTTATCATGTCTTTGTTGTTAATTCTGTGACATTGATGATTACATTTACATTATTAATGGCAATGATGTTGTTATTAATGATGTTATCATTCATCCTGTTGCTAAGTGTGATTCTTTTGATTCCATAGGATATGATGATGTTGTTTTGCAAGATTGTGCACGGCTTGCGGTGCAGTGCAAGCTGGCGAGAATTTAGCGATTTAGTTTCGGTTCCAAAACTAGTACCGTCAGTCCGGCAACCACCCTCCATTGAACTTAAGCCCTTGCCCGAGCATTTGAAGTATGCATTCTTGGAAGAGGATGAGAAGCTCCGGTGATAATGGCCAAACACCTCCAACGAGCAAGAAACCAGTTATTGGAAGTCTTGAAGCAACACAAAAGGGCAATTGGTTGGACACTTGCAAACATTCACTGGTATTAACCCCTCCACATGCATGCATAGGATATTACTTGAGGAGGAAACTAAACCGGTGAGACAACCCCGGAGGAGACTGAATCCTCTCATTCTAGATGTGGTGAAAAAGAAGTGACCAAGCTACGCAAGTGGCATTATCTATCCCATCTCTGACGGCAAGTGGGTGAGCCGGTGCAAGTAGTTCCAAAGAAATCAGGGGTGTTGTTGTGGCCAACCGGAAGAATGAGCTCATTCCAACCCGAGTGCGAGAATAGGTGGAGAGTGCATTGACTACGAGGCGTCTCAACCAAGCCACTCGGAAAGATCATTACCCCCTTTCGTTCATTGATCGAGATCTTTGGAGCGGTTGGTGGTAAGTCCCATTCTTGCTTTTTAGATGGCTACCTTTGGATACTTCCAAATCCACATTGCACCGGAGGATCAGGAGAAGACCACATTTACTTGTCCCTTCGGCACCTTTACTTACAGACGGATGCCCTTCGGCCTCTGCAATGCCCCTGGTACCTTCCAACGGTGCATGGTGAGCATATTTTCTGATTTCTTAGAGGAGTGCATGGAGGTATTTATGGATGACTTTACTGTCTATGGTTCTTCTTTTGATTCATGTTTAGCCAGCCTATCTAGAGTACTGCAAAGATGCATTGAGACTAACCTTGTGCTAAATTTTGAGAAATGCCATTTTATGGTAGAACAGGGTATAGTTTTAGGCCATGTAGTATCCAGTAAGGGCATTCAGGTAGATCCTGCCAAGATTGATGTAATTACTTGTCTATCTTACCCCATATGCGTGCGGGAAGTGCGTTCTTTTCTTAGTCATGCAGGTTTCTACAGGCGCTTCATTGCCGACTTCAGCAAGATTGCTCTTCCACTTTCCTAGTTACAGCAGAAAGATGTGGAGTTCAATTTTGATGACAAGTGCAAGGCAGCTTTCAACCACTTGAAGCAGGCCTTGACTAGTACCCCTATCATCCAGCCACCTGACTGGACATTGCCATTTGAGTTAATGTGTGATGCTTCTAACTATGCAGTAGGAGCAGTCTTGGCACAGAGAGTGGGGAAAGCTTCTCATGTGATATACTATGCTTCCAGAACTCTAGATCTTTGCTCGGAGCCAACTATACCACAACCGAAAAAGAACTTTTAGCCATTGTTTTTGCTTTGGATAAGTTTAGATCATATTTGCTTGGTTCTAAGGTTGTTGTGTTTACTGATCATGCAGCTCTGAAGTTCCTTTTGAAGAAGCCAGAGGCAAAGCCCCGACTAATAAGATGGATGCTACTGCTCCAAGAGTTTCACATAGAGATCCGTGACAAGAGTGGAGCAGAGAACCTAGTGGCAGATCATTTGAGCCGCATTGAAAGGGCTTCAGATCCCTTCCTGTGCGGGACTCCTTCCCGGATGAAGCGACTTATGCATTGCAAGGTAAGAACACCTTCCCTTGGTTTGCTGATATGGTGAATTTCTTGGTTGCTACAGTTTTTCCCTCACATTTCACTCGTGCACAAATTTATAAACTTAAGAGTGAATCAAAATATTATGTGTGGGATGATCCATATCTGTGGCGATTTTGTAGTGACCAAATTATTAGGCGATGTGTGCCTAATCAAGAGTTTCATTCTGTTCTTAGCTTTTGTCATGCATTTACATGTGGTGGACATTTTGGGCCTCAACGTACAGCTAGGAAAGTTTTAGACTCTGGTTTATATTGGCTTACCTTGTTTCATGATGCATATTTGTTCTGTAAGTCTTGTGAGCGATTAATGGAGAACAGGGAACATTTCTCGCAGGAATGAGATGTCCCAGCAACCTCTACTGTATTGTGAAATCTTTGACGTATGGGGTATTGATTTCATGGGACCTTTTCCTGTTTCCTTTGGTTATGTTTACATTTTGCTAGCTGTTGATTATGTATCAAAATGGGTGGAGGCTAAAGCCACTCGGACTGATGATTCCAAAGTTGTTGTGGATTTTGTTAGATCACAGATTTTCTGTAGGTTTGGAATCCCGAGAGCTATCATCGGTGATCAAGGCACCCATTTACATGCTTAGGAGCATGGAGGGATTGATGAGGAAATATGGCGTGTTGCATAAAGTTTCTACACCTTACCATCCCCAGACTAATGGTCAAGCCGAGGTCTCCAATAGAGAGATCAAGCGCATACTTGAAAAAACAGTCCAACCTAATCGGAAGGATTGGAGCATGAGGCTTGAGGAAGCACTTTGGGCTTACCGGACCGCTTACAAAACTCCAATCGGGATGTCTCCATATCGGATAGTCTATGGTAAGGCATGCCACTTGCCAGTAGAAATTGAGCATAAAGCATATTGGGCTGTGAAGCAATGCAACATGAATTTGGCGGGCGGCATAGAGCGGAAGTTGCGATTCTGAGAATTGGAAGAGATCCGCGTAGATGCCTATGAGAGCTCCCGACTCTACAAAGAAAAGACCAAAGCCTTCCATGATAAGTTTATTCTTCGGAAGGAGTTTTCAGTTGGGCAAAAAGTTCTCTTGTTTAATTCTCGCCTTAAGTTGATGCCTGGTAAATTAAGGTCTAGGTGAGACGGTCCGTTTGTTGTCACTAACATTTTTCCTCATGGTGCAGTGGAAATTAAGAGTGAAGCCACCAACAAAGTGTTCAAAGTTAATGGTCACCGCCTCAAAAATTTTTATGAAGGAGCTCAAGAGAACCTCGTGGAGGAAGTTCAACTGTAGGATGCCCTCTACCATGATTGATCACTACTGTGTTGAAAAAAAAAAAAGAAGACAAAAGAAAAAAAAAAGAAAAAAAAATAGAAAAGAAAAAGCCACGATTAATGTCAATTGCCAAAGATTGAATCATTATTGGGGAGGACCCATCGCTCGTGCAAAATCTTCAATCACGCTGGCTAAGGACATTAAAAGTAGCGCTTCTTGGGAGGCAACCCAAGCTTTCTAACTCTTTCATCTTTCAACTTTGACTTATTTGCAATCACAGGAATCGAGACAGAAACTTGGTGCCAAGCGAGAAAATCTATCAGAGTTTGATTTTTCTGTCTTAATTTTGTTTATTTTTCGTTGACAAATGATTTTTCACTGGTTAAATGGCGGATAACGGTACTCCATGAAAATCTTTTTCGGTCCCTTCAGTTACCCACAAACACTGAAATCTGTACATAATTTTACTCAATTTTTTTCTCTCTCTTTCTTCTTTCTTTCGAAATGGATAATCGACTTTTTAATCTCCTAAGCAATTCCCTTCTCTCCCTCAAAATGCTTTAACTAACATTTATTATGCAAGGTTTGAGAGATTAAGGATGCTTATGCACAAAGGCATCCTGCGGATATACGCTGGTTGATCGAAGAAAAGGTCAGGCTTCGAGGTGAATTTTTCGACGCTCTTGTTTCATATATGCCAGGGCTAGGCAAAAGTTCATATGCAAAAAAGAGAAGAGCAAAAAGGTTACGAGTCTGCTATAAATGTGCAAGATGGACCTGTAACACAAAAAGCAAATCAATTGGAATGACGTCTATAAACCGAGATGATAAAATTAACTTCATAAAGGATGGCATGAGTAAGGAGTCTTTAGATAACATTCTATTGACTTTTGAGACGCATCCTAGTGGAGATGTGCAGAGAGTACTTCTCGATTTATGGCCAATATTCCAAGATGAACATGAGCGATATAGTCTCGGGAATCTGACTCAAAAAGACCCTGTTTGCAATTTTTAAGAAAATTGGATGGGAAGCCGACCATCGGCCCATAGAGAGCATTCAAGCCGTTACTGGACGTAAAACCAGAGGAATTTGTGAGCCACAATCACACCTCCTGTAGGTATTATTTTTTATTTTTTATTTTTTATTTTTTTTCTTCTTGTTTATTAAAAAAAATTCAAAAAAAAAAGAAAAAAGAAAAAAGAAAAAAAAATCAAATCAAATCAAAAGTAGCTGTATTCTTTTGAAATATGCGTTGCGTATTTTCAAACTTCTTCTAACACATATAGATTAGTCTTTTATCCTTGTCATATAGCTATTATTATTTTGCTTCTTTTCAAACTTACCTGACACACGGTTCTACCCCTCCTTTATAGGTGTAATTATTACATTTGAGTTTTGATTCTTTAAATAATGCACTTTGCTCTCTTCAGATCATTGATAAGGTGAGAGTACAAAAAAAAAAAAGAGAAAATGGAAGTCACTTCAGTTCGTCGGATCAAGAGTGTTTGTGTCTTTTGTGGATCTAATCCTGGGAAAGATAAAGAGTTTGTAAATATTGCACACCCTCTTGGTCGAGTGCTAGCTGAGAGAGAAATCCATTTAGTTTATGGAGGAGGTAGTCTTGGGTTAATGGGTTGTGTAGCAACTGCTGTACATTTAGGAGGTGGCAAAGTCCTTGGTGTCATTCCCAGTCCTTTATCTACCAGTAAGCCCATTGGAAAAACATTAGGGGATGAAGTAATGGTATTTTGCATGCACCAACGCATGAACATTATGATAGCAAATGCTGATGCCTTTATTGCCCTACCTGGTGGTTTTGAAACATTGGAAGAACTCTTTCAAATTACATCCTAGTCACGTGAACTTTCACCAAAAACCCATAGGTATATTAAATGTTAATGGTTTTTATGACAGTTTGTTTTGTTTTCTTGATCATGCTGTAGAAAAAAGGTTCATCTCACAAGCGACACGTCAAAGTCTTGTAACTGCTGCAACTCCTGAACAATTGCTCGATCAACTCAACGCATTTGTACCACAACGTGATCCAGTAATGGCTCCACAGAATTGGGAACAAGGCAGCAGCAGCAAAAAGCAAAAACTTGATTTGACTTTGTCTTTGTGAATTTTTGTTTTCTCTTATGGTTTTAGTTTTTTTTGTAATTTTTCTTATTTAAGGCCCGATTTGCAGTTTTCTGGTAAGACCTTCTACACTTTACCTATCTTTATTTTGACATTGGGGACAATGTCTTTAATTAGTTGGGGGGAGGGATAGTTGACATTACCATGTACATAGTTTAGTTAAAAAAAAAAAACTAATCTTTATTGCTACTAACTTTTTAGATGTATGATGGCGAGTAAGGAGTAGTTTTGCTCTTGAGACGCATCTTAACTTGCATTTCATAATAGGTCTTAAATCATCTTTGTTCTTGTATATATATTAAAAATTAAAAATAAAAATAAAAACACACACACACACAATTTTGATCTTTTCAATTGATTTTGATACAAGCATGTCTTGAATCGAGCTTAATTGATGATAAAAGTATGCAAAACAGTTTATAGTTGAATCATTTTCATGATATACATGTGTATATGATTGTGGATATTAGGAAGAAGGCATGGTTGAATTGAGTGAATGTTCCATACCTTTGTGAGTTTTGGGCTTTTCCAAGTTTGATACTTACACTTGGTTATTTTCTTTCATGAGTGATGTCAATTATGAATTTATTTTCTAGAACTTGCATTGAATCGATTTGAGATTACATTGGTTTGTATGTTGCATGAAAATGACAGAGGCATTTTTTCTTGACTTAGCTGCTTTGGCCAAATAAACCTACCTTGCATTTATCTAAATATTAACTCCCTCTGAGCCTATTTGCCTATTCTTTGTTCTTAGCTCATTACAAGCTTTGAGTGAAAAACCATGTTTTACCTTACCTTAGGGAATGGGAGAGCATTGATTTTCTTATTGGAGGAGTTCTTTTGCTTGCAATGATTTAAGTGTGGGGGAATTGGTGTGCTGATACGAAATGCTTGGTACAAAAACAAAACAAAAACAAAAAAAAAACAAAAAAAAAGAGAAAAAAAAAGAATAGAAAAAGGAAGGAATGTGTGAAGAGAATGAGCATTTTATGGTTTTGGGTAAAAAATTTTATTCTTTCTACTTGAATTACTCCTCAATGCTCTTTTATTCTCTTTGGTTTTAACCTGCTATTATCTATATTGTTCCCTTCCTTCACCTTATAAGTTCCATTACAACCTTTTTGAAAGACCTCTTGATTTTTGCAATTTATTTGATCTAAGTAGTGGAGAATTGATGTATATGCAAGCCTATGGTAAAATACTTTCATAATTTGACTGAGTTGAGCGTAAACAGTTAACCTAAACACCTTGTGTGATTTGAGTGTCACTTGTGAAGAATTATACTCAATCTGAACATGCCTATTTCTGATTAAAGCATGATTATGCTATACTTTATTCTCAATTGATTTGATTCAACTATTCTTTGTTAAGCATACTTGACTTATTAATTATGGTTTATATTTGATACAATGCTTGTATTTAAAAATTAGTTGAATTGATTAAATAAAATATTACATGTTTGTGGGTATCATCCTGGTAAACCCTCACGAGACTATAACTCGTCCACTAGGGACACCTAGGGGTTTAAAGGCTTGTGGCACATGCTAAGTGCCATCGTGTTTTCCTACGGAAGTGGATTAGATTACGTACAATCAGTTTTTATGTTTTTAGTTTAATAATATGATGTTTCTTATTTTTCTTTAGTTTCGTTGTTATGTGTTTTGCCCAGGAGTGCAAAAGCTTAAGTGTGGGGGAATTTGATCAATCAATTTGAGACACTTATGTTAGCTTTGTATTAGGCATTATTAGATGTTTATTGTGCCCAATATTAGTACTTTAGATGAGTTTAATGTTGTTGGGCTTCATTGGGTTTTAATGCAAATATTGAATAATTTTCGGATTTTGATGCATTTTGACCTTTCTTCCTTGGTTAGGTCATAACTTGGGACTCGGTGATCCAATTGAGGTGATCTTGGTGTCTTTGGAAAGCTAAGACAATGCTCTACAAGTTTCATGAAGAACTCAAGAGCTGGATCGGAATGCTAAGGGTCCAAAATATCCCTGCAATGCAGAGTGGGCTTGCTGTCACGGAACCATCTGGGCAGTATGCACATATTGGACTATATAGTGGGTTATAGGCCTCCTCTTGGGCTGAAACTTGGTCACTTGAAAGATAAGACCCATATCTCCAACTTCAATGAAGACCATTTTGTCAATAGATGTCGTTTTAGGCATGCTTCTGAAGCTACAAGTTGGTCTGAATTTGGAAACACGTTCTTCCAACCTAACTTGAGGTAGGTGAAGTGTTTTTGGCATTTCTGGAGTTCTAAAAGTCCAAATGACATGATTCAAATTGGAGATTTTCAAGGAGACAACTAGCTACAACTTTGATGAAGACATCCAAGCCAAAATGCACCGTCTAGGTGATGAATTTGAAGCCAGAAGTCGGATAAGAGTTGTTGACTAAAAGCCACCAACCATACACCAACCCACCTACCATGCACCAACCCACCTACCATGCATCAAGCTTCCATTTTTGACAATTTTCATATTCTTATAGCTTGTATTCACATTATGTACATGTACAAATTGGCTTCTAGGATTAGTATAAATAGAGCCAATCTCTTTGTATTATCATTCATTCAATTTGGAAGTAAGTTTCAAGAAAGTTTAAGTATTTGTGAGAGTTTTCTTTCTCTTCTTCTCCATTCTCTTTGCAATTTCGTTTTTGTTCTTTAAATTCTGAGTTCTTCCTTCCCATCCATGGAAGGCTAGGCTCTCATAATCAATCCAAGGGATTAGCCATCTTGTTGTTTAATTTGGAGATCTTGTTTTGCTTGTTCATATTGCTTAATTGTTATTCAAGTTTCTCTTCTTCCTCTTTTGATTTTTATCTAGATTAAATTGCTTAATTTGATTTAGATGTTGATGTGGTAATAGCTTTATTATCATGTATTCAAAGAGGATCATAAAGATTAAACAATATATTAAAGCTTTTTGATAGATTGTTTAGCTTGGTTAAATTCTAGATCTTAAGTTAATCTATGTTGGATGGTGCTTACTTTATCTAACCTTGGTTAATCAAATCCTAGATGCTTATCTAGTAAAGAATTCTTGGATCATGTTAGGGCTTCTTGATGTGATCTAAGGCCAAGAACATGGTTAGCAATTAAGTGAATTCCTTGTGATCAATGATGAGTTAAACTCAAGATCGGTAAATTTCCTTGGATTGGTTGTTTCTTTAGATTTGTTTACAACTTTGAATCTCCTACTTTTATTAATCTTGTTAATCAACAACAAACCCCCCCTTTTCTAATTATCTTGATCTAATTAAATCTTTGTTTTTGGATCCTTGAGAGACGATTCGGTTCATTCTCTATACTACAAATTAGTTTGTGAACCGGTTATTTTATTTGATAGGTCTCAACAACCTCTTGTCAATATAATGCTAGAGTTTTTCTCATTTTGAATTAACTTAGCAAGTTTTCTAAAAGCTTTAAAGGCTTCACTTTTATGAGCAATAAATAATGTCCAAGTAAATCTAGAATAATCATCTACAATCACAAGTGCATAGTAATTCCCACCAAAGCTCATTGTTCTTGATGGTCCAAAAAGGTCCATGTGTAAAAGTTGTAAAGGTCTAGTGGTAGAAATAATATTTTGCTTTTGAAATAGACCTTTACTTGTTTTCCTTTTTGACAAGCATCATAAAGTTTGTCTTTTTCAAAATGAAGCTTTGGGAGTCCAATTACTAAGTCTTTGGAAATTAGTTTATTCAAATGGTCCATGTGAATGTGAGCAACTCTTCTATGCCATAGCCAAGAATCATTTTCCTTACTCACAAGGCATTTAGCATCAATTGAGGATATTTCATCTAGGCTAATCATATAAATATTATCCACCCTATGACCAACAAACTTGACTTGGTTATCATTATTATCCTCAACTATGCAACAATTTGAATCAAAAATAACTCTATTATTCTTGTCACATAATTGACTAATGCTAAGTACGTTATGTTTGAGTCCATCAACTAACAACACATTTTCAATAGAAGTTGAGGGAGTTTTACCAATTTTTCCAATGCCAAGAATTTTTCCTCTATTGTTGTCTCCAAAGGTGACATGTCCATGTTCTTTTGGTGTGAAAAAGGAAAACTTTGACTCATCTCCTGTCATGTGTTTGGAGCAACCACTATCAAGATACCATTTTGAACTCTTGGCCTTCAAGCACACCTGCAAACAAATTTAAGTTTTGGTTTTAGGTACCCAAACTTTCTTGGGTCCTTTGATGTCAGTTTTGGGCATGGTGCCCTTGGGAACCCATATCTTCTTTTGTCCAACATGTAAATTCTTTCTGACTCTACATGTAGATGCACTATGTCCTTTCTTGCCACAATAAAAACAAGTTATAAATGGACCACTTGACATTGTTGTGGAAACAAAGAAATTTTTGTAAAATTTTTGTTGAGTCTTGGGTTTGTATCCCAAACCTGCTTTATCAAATACACATCTTTGTTTCCCAAGCAATGTGTTGAGATTATCTCTTCCAAAAGTAAATTTTGCAAGAGTGTTTTTCAAGTCCTTAATTTCTTTTTCAGAAGTCAAGCAGGAGTAACATGAAGAGGATGATGAGGGAACATTTTTATGTGATATGCAAGTAGAGCAAGAAGAATTAGCTTCAATCAATCCAAGGGTTTCATTTTCTAATTTTAATTCCTCAATCTCCTTGTTTAAACGAGCAATTTGATTTTCTAAAGACATGATAGATTTCTTTGAGGTTGAGACTTGATGAGTCTTATTCAGTACTTATATTTCATATCTTTATCATATGATTTTGTGGGATTTTATCTCCTAATTGATGTTTATTTGCTATTTATTTTAGGAAAGTTGGTCTTTGAACAAATCTACTGTAATTATGGTAATTTGTGCAAAGAATCTTCAAGGGATGAAAATAGGAGATTTAGTCAAAGGCTAATCAAGGAGACTCAATCAAAGACTATTCAAGGAAACAAGGAAACTTAATTAAAGACAAATCAGGGAAACTTTTGCTGTCAAATCTTTTGTAATAATTTGGGCATAACTTTCACTGCAGAAGTTCAAATGACATGATCTCGGTGGATATGGAGAGTTAAGAAAAAGATCTACGAATATTATGTTGACCACTATCACTGATTCAACCAGATTTGATGAGATATGTCCAGCCCAAGTTAACGCCTTTTATGAGCAAAAATGGCAGCAACATTTAAGTGCTTTAGAGTTTCCTAAATCTTATAAAAGGACTTATTCTGCCATAGAAGAAAAGGAGCAGAGGGGACTTTGGGGGAGAGGGCTTCCAGCCCTAGGAGAGCAAAGGAGATCATCAAGGAGCAAGGATTCGAGATCTTCATATTCTTGTTGTCTTGGATTCAATGGAGTTTACATTTTCCTATCTTTTGTTTTCCTATTTCTTGATGTTTTTCTAAACTCTTCCTAGCTAGAGTGATGATGTAACTTGAATGGATGATTTATTTGGATTTATAATTCTTAATATAAGTTTCCTTTCATGATTGAGTGTTCATCTCTATTCTTAATGCTTTTATGACTTGATCAACCATAAATTGAACTGATGGTCATGCACAGAATTAGGAAATTCATGTGTGATGTTGCTTCTTGAGATAAACACCATGATTAAGCAATAATCTAGGAATAGATATTGTTGATTGTGTGGTATTACTTGGGATTTTGTTCATTCATGCCTTGTTCTATTTGGAATTAGACTAAGGAATTAGTTAATTCTAGATAATTGAAGAGAATTAATCTACCAAGGAATTGGGTTTTAATTAAATTAGATATCCCACCATCAATTCTTGAATTTGAATTTAAATTAAGAAAGAATCCAAATAATCGGAAAATCAAGTGAAATCGGATCTCTAGCATCTCACTCTTTGTTTGCTCAACCTCATTTAACATAGTTAAAATTTTAGTTTTTTTTTATTTTCTTCATTAATTTGCATCGTTTAAATAGTATCTAAATTAGTAATTTGGTACTTGACAACACAATTCCCTGTGGAGACGACAATTTACTCATCACTTTATTACTTGTGCGATTTGGTACACTTGCCAAATAGCTATCAAGACTAATTTTGCTAATCTCATAGATTCTTCATGCAATTCCTCAAATGCTTCTTGTAATTCATCATAAGAGGGTTGTATATCAAGGGATTGAAAAGCTACCTCTAAATCATCATTTGCCATGAGACAAAGGTTGGCTTCCTCATTGTCGGAGTCATCCGATGAACTCAAGTCATTGTCCTCCCATGCAATGTATGCTCTTCTTCCTTTCTTTTCTTGCTTTGGTTTTCTATCAAATCTTTCCATCTTCTTTTGGTATAGAGGGCAGTCCATCTTCATGTGACCCGGTTTGCCACATTCAAAGCAAGTAGGTGGAGTAGGTGTTGAACCTTCTCCTCTGTTGAAGTTCTTCTTTGGAGGAAAGGGTGGCCTTCTTCCATTGTTCTTCTTTTTGAGAAATTTTCCAAATTTTCTCACAAGAAGACTAAAGTTCTCCTCATTCATTTCAAGATCTTCTATAGAGCATTCATCATCATCTTCATTATCATAGTAAGATGAGGTTGCCTTTAGAGCTATTCCTTTCTTCTTCTTGTCAACTCCTTCATGTTCATTGAGTCTTATTAACTCCATTTCATGTTCTTGGAGTTTACCAAAATGTGTTGGAAGAGTCATTGTTGCTAAGTTTCTTGATTCGGAGATTGCTGTCACTTTGAGTTGCCATTCCCTGTTTAAACATCTCAAAACTTTGTTAATTAAATCTTCGTCTGGAAATGTTTTTCCTAATGAGGATAGATGATTAACTATATGAGTGAATCTCTTTTGCATATCATGTATGCTTTCACCTTGATTCATTCTAAAGAGTTCATACTCATGTATGAGAGTATTAATTCTAGACCTCTTTACCTCACTAGTTCCTTCATGGGTTACTTGAAGTGCATCCCACATTTCTTTTGTAGTTTTGCAGTTGGATATGCGAAAGTATTCATCATAACCTAAGGCACTAGTAATGATGTTTTTAGCCTTAGCATTATGTTGAACTTTCTTTTTATCATCATCAGTCCATTCAGCTCTTAGTTTAATGACCTCATGGTTATCAACCACCTTCTTTGGAATAAAAGCACCATTTTCAACAGCATCCCAAATATCAATATCAATAGATTCCATGAAAATTCTCATTCTTTCTTTCCAATAAGTATAACCGGTACCATTGAAGGCTAGTGGTCTATTAATGGAAGCCCCTTCGGGTAGAGCAAATTGAAAAGAAGCCATCTCTTGAAGTGGTTAAGCTCTTTACACAAGAGTCAAGCTCTGATACCACTTGTTACCAAGTGGCTTCAATAACTCAAGAGGGGGGGTGAATTGAGTTTTCAAAACTTTCTTTGAGTTTGTTTCAATGATACTAATTATATTGAATCAATGGACTTAGAAAGGATAATGGCTAAGAATAATGAGCTCTTTAATTCAGAAAATAGAAGACAAGAATTCACAATATTGAAAACTCCAAGCTAGTTAAATTGATAGAATATAGATTATAAGTAAAAGATAAGGGTTGAGAGAATGCAAACAAGATTTATACTGGTTCAATCACTTCTTGTGATCTACTTCCAGTCCTCGAAATCGTCCACCCAAGATTTCAACTATTCTTCAAGCTTCTAACTTGGGTGCTTGATGAAAACCCTTACAATATAGAGCACTCTTCACTTAGTTTGGGATCCTCCACCCTCTATGTTCAAGAGTCTCACTCAATACAATAAGGAACTTCTCTCTTTGAACTTATACAAGATAATCAAATGGTTTTTGGTTGTTTGTAACTCTCACAAGAGCGAGATATACAACTTGAGGAACTAATGAGTATTTGATCAAATCACTAAGCAAGCTTTTTCAAATAGAAAAGCAGTATAGTCAACTGAAGATTAGAAAAAGCTCTTTTGAAATGAATTTATGATCTTAGGTCTTATTTAAAATTCATTTAGATGAGCTATAAATAGCTCTCACAAACTTAGATCCGTTGGGTAGTAGGTGGGAATCAAATCAGTGTTCAAACTATCCGTTGGAAAAGTTTCTGAAGCATGTGTAGTCGACTACACAACCTTTGTAGTCGACTACCATGCCTTTCTGACTTTTAAAAACATGAGTTTATTTTATGAAAAATGCACGTAGTTGACTACACTTACAAAGTAGTCGACTATAATAGCTCTCGGACTCTTTTTAAAAGTAAAGGACATCTGAGATATATTTTCAAAATAATATGTAGTCGACTACAAAGCTTATGTAGTCGATTACATGTCTCATCGGATTTATGAGCTTAACAAAACGAACAACTTTTTCAAGCGTTGTAGTCGACTATAATAGCTTTGGTAGTCGACTACAAGTGTCCTCGGGTTTACTCATATTTAACAGATGAGTATTTTTATCAGCATTGCAGTCGACTACTTCACCATTGTAGTCGACTACAAGTATCATCGGAACATTACAATAACTTAGGCATTTCAAAGTTTTGCCTAGTGTAGTCGACTACACGTTTGTTCTGACTTTTTTGACAACGTTGTAAACTTGAAATTTTATAACTGTATAGTCGACTACACCAACCTTGTAGTCGACTACAAGTGACTTAAAAACTCATTTTTTATCAAGTTAAATAATCTTTCTTTCCAAAGTATTTTAAAGATAACTTTCTTTTTATCAAACCTTTATTTTAGAAATAGTTTTGTAAGATTAAAATAAATTGCTTGCTAAGTGATTTAAGCAATTAAATACTCTTACAATGATAAGTAAAAACCTATAAGACTTGAGTACTCCTTGTGATCTTGTTCTTGTTCTCTTGGTGCGGAAACCTTTGTTTGGTTATCATTAAAATCCTATATGTCAAAGTGTTGTTCACACTCACTTCATTAGAGGAAACCTAGTATCATGGTCCAGCAAAAGACAAAGCACAATTGCTCTTTCAACTGCTGAAGCTGAATATATTTCTGCGTCCAGTTGCTGCTCTCAACTCCATTGGATCAAACATCAATTGGAAGATTACAACATCTTTGAAAGTAAGATTCCTTTACTCTGTGATAATACTGCCACAATTAACTTATCAAAAAATCCCATTTTACATTTAAGAGCAAAACACATTGAAATTAAACATCACTTTATAAGAGATTATATCCAAAAAGGTGTGTTTGATATTCAATTTGTGGATCTGAATCATTAATGGGTGATATTTTTACAAAACCCTCTCTACGAGGAAAGATTCAATTTTATTAGAAAGCATTTAAGTATGCATTTTGTAAAGAATTAATATCTGTGCGTCCATTGATAATCTGCGTCCAATATGGTTTGCACTTGTTCATGTATGTTGTAAATTTTCTAATAAGTAAATGGATATATATCATTTGCATTTAATATAGAATTCTTTTTGTCTTATTTGAATCTTTTCAAATTTCCCACACTGAGTCAGTTTACGAAAGGTCATAGAAGTTACTTTTTACTACGGACGTGACAATTACTTTTAATACACAATTATTATGATATTTGAAAAACGATTTACTTTCTCTTTCCAGAAACCTTTCAGTATAAGCTTTGTTCTCTTTTAAATATCTCATTTCCTTTCAAGATCAAATTTTTATGCTATCAAGTGTTTGAAAAACTCTTTGCTGAAAAATCTTCAACAAATTCCTTTCTTCTCAAAAACCCCAAATCCCTTTACAAAAACTCTAAGAGATGGCCGGAGGAAAGAAGATATTGTTAGATGAAGCTGAGGTAGCAGTGGAATACCTGTTCCAGTCAACACTTCTGGCTAAGTGTGGAATAGACATTACTGAAAATCTACAAGTAGCAGGGTGGGAAAGCTACTTCAAGGAAGTAGTAGAAGTTCACCCCAAGCTTATCTGTGAGTTTTGGCAAAGTGCAGTAGTTTCTGAAACAACTGTTACAGGGAAGGTATTGGGGAAAGAAATGACTGTTTCCGAGGTCAAAATTTCGAATGCAACTTAGTGCTGGCTAGAAGGAGCCAAGCACACTAAGGATTGCATGAAGGACATTGGGGGAGTTGACAGTGTCTTTGAAATTCTTCTGAATGACCCAAGCCAAGGAACCAAGAAGATTGTTGCCTCACAAATGCATGATAAGACCAGAGTCCTTCATCAACTGCTGAATAAAGTGATACTTCACAAAGCTGGATCCAAGGACTCAATCTCAAGCATACATGCATTCTGCTTGTATCACCTGATGTTGTGCCAGCAGATCAACCTCCCTCACATTCTGTTTAAACACTTCAAGAAGAGTGTTCAAGGGAAGGGAAAGAAAACCATCATTTCCTATGGTGTGCTCCTGGCAAAAATCTTCATAGAATAAGGGGTTTTCAGTCAGTTTGAAGCCCTTAGTAATGAAGAAAAATTGATGACTTTCGAACAAACACAAATGCAACAGGTTTTTGGACGGAGTAATCTGATGAAGATGAAACTCTAATTCGTGCAAAGCTCCGTTGGACGGAAAGAAAGCCCAAAGCCTTTGGTCACTTTGTTCTTTGAGCCTTCAAAGAAAGAAAAGGCCCCGTCCACTCAAGCTCATCCCTAAAGAAGACTGATAATGGACGAGGAGTCTGATGATAACTAACTCATCGCAAAAAGGATGAGGGTTGCGTCCAAGGTAACAATTCCCAAGGGGACTCGGACGAAATTACCCGTCAAGAGAAAACCAGTTGCCAAATTTGCGTCCATCCCTACCCCTATTTCATCACCACCCTTAACCTCCTCTCAATCATAACCTTAAATTCCTTCACCAAACTCTCCAACACATCCCTCTCCATCTAACATTGAACCCCCACCATAAACACATATCATACCATACAAACCACATTCACCTTCACCTTCACAATACTTCACCTCAACCTCACCGAGCCCAAATATCTTCTCTATGGGAGTTACCCCCCACATAATTCCCCGTTGGGAATCAAAGGACTCTTCTCTCTCTCTCTTTGCAAGAAGGTCCAGATGCTGTGATGGCATCACTACAAGGGTCCATATCTTCCCTAGTCAACTCACTTTCAGACCAGTAACCTTAGAAGAAATGGATCATTTTGCAAGTCCTTATGACACAATTTTTGTAAGTGTCATCAAAGGGAGTCTTCTGCTTAGGAATCTGCGATACGTACCCCCATCCCTACGTATCACTCCTGCCACTGCCATCAAGATTATGCCTGATAGAATCTGCCCTCATTTACCAATGGTGGATCTCAATAAAAATAAGGATCTCAAGAAGTACAGAAGCCAAACTACCTTGCCTAAACCCTTCTACTTCAAACCTCTTTTTGGGATTCAAAAAATCACCTGAGGTAGACTTGGAATTCTTATGGCAAGTTTCAATAAAAGGAGAAGCAGAGGAGAATGAAGCCAAGAACTTTTGGGAGAAGCACATCTGAGATTGTGAACAACAAGTTTCATCTTCGGGTCTAAGCGAGGAAGAGAAGGAAGAGATAGTTACTGTGCCAGGTCAAAGCTTCAAGTGCTTTCGTCCAATCTATATGGTGGACGATACTCTTGGATTACCTTTAAGGACACCTGTGCCCATAATCTTTTCTTCTCAGAGCTATGTCTTTGGTTCCCCATCTGACAATTTAGGAAGACCATATCCTTGGGATCAAATGTTTGGCTATAGCAGAGATTCTATCCCTTGGAATTTTGACTTCCCTAAATCTGACAACGAAGAAGACACGGTTGAAATGGGTATGGAAGCGGAAGAACCAGAACAAGCAGTATTTCATGTTACTCCAATTTCAGTTGCTCCTCTTGCAACCTCCACTGAATTAAATTGCTGATATGGACACTGAATTGGAAACTTCTGTTGGGAGACTTCATCCTACTTATCCCCAACACACTGTGCCTCCGAAATTTCAAGCTTATGTCAGCACCTAGATGGACAATTTGTATAAGAGAGTCGAAGACTTCATCAAACTCACTGTGCCTCCAGAATTTCAAGCTTATGCCAGCACCCAGATGGACAATTTGTATAAGAGAGTCGAAGACTTCATCAAATCCCTCTTTCAACAAGGGCCTCCTCCCCTTCCTCCATCTTCTTAGCCATTTTTTTCTTTTTCTTCTTCTTTAAAAATTTCTTCTACAATTTTTATTTCTTCCATTTTTTTTGACAATGATGTTTGTCTTCACTTTTTGTCTGATAACAAAGGGGGAGAAATGAGAAATTTGATTGATTCAACTTGTTTATTGTTTATATCTATGATTCAATAAAATGAGCAAATCTGAGCAACTCGTGTATTATTTTACTACTTCAACAATTTTATTGCTCTGATATTCTCTACTATCTCAATAAACTCTTTGCTATGTTATCTATTGCTTTGATATTTGTTTATCTAATCTGTGCTTATATTCTTGCTCTAATACTTGTTGTGCTTTGATACGTGTTGTTTCAACACCTTCCATTACTGAGATACTTGTTTTGTTAAGGTTGTGCACACTCCGTTCTAAAATTAGCACTTTCCCATCCCTTGAAGGTAATATATTTGTTTAAATTATGTTTTCTCAAGACTTAAATCCTTTTACAATAATATTGACACTTGCGTCCAATAGACTTTGCGTCCAATTCTTTTCGATGCATGTTCTTAGGGGGAGTTTATATTCTCGCTAAAGAGGATCTGTGTTCAATCAAATTTAAATAGTTTTTTTTCATCATCAAAAATGGGAAGATTGTTGGAACCAAAGAACTTTTGAGAAGTGAGTTTCGGAACCAAAGAAGTTTTAAGAATTAAACCCCTCAAAGTTTTGAAGAAAACAAAAGGTTTAAATTAGAATGAACCAGTAAAGTCTCGCATAATTAGTATATAATTTGTTTTGTTAAGCCAATAATGTTTTCTTGCTTAAAGATATGTTGATAAATCTCTAACAAAACAACATGATGTAAAAAGTTTGTTACTTGTGTGTGCATCCATTTTGTCTTCTAACTAAAAGGAAACTCAGTATTCGTCCAATTGACTCTAAATTGTTTTTCGAGTATATTATATTGGATCGTCTAATGTTTCCTTACTTAGCTCAGATTCAATCATTCGTCCAAAGCTCAAATTCAAATATGAAGAATTGTTCATCATTAAATGCTAAGAAGAACCTTGACAAAAGTACATGACAAAAGAAGTCAACTGAGCCGCTTAGCTGACACTGCTAACAACTACAAAGACCAGCAAATAAGGAACTTTCTGCACGCTCAGATAAATCAGGACTCAGTTATCACACTCTTGGCAATCCCTGATAATTAAAGTCACTTCTCAGAAAAAGCTCAACACGATATCAGCTTATGCATTTAATGCTGCTCAGAACGGTAATAAATGTTTTCGTTGGACGAAGAAGCTTAAGAAGACTACTCCAAATGCTCTCTATCTATAATTACAAATGTCTTCAAAGAAGAGGTAGCAGACAAGCAATAACATTCTAAAGCGAAAAAGTTTCTAGCTCATCCTATTTCAATTCAATTATACTCTTGTATAGAGTTTCTGTCTTGAGTTTTATCATTCTATCCTCACCTGTAGTGAGTTAAACACTCAAGCACCGTTTATATCTTCTCATATTCAACTTAGTTGTTTAAGCCTGAAGAGGCTGGGTATAAAAGAATACTTGTACTTGTGAACCTGAAGAGGTTGAGAATACATGTGTACCTGAAGAGGTGGATAATACTTGTAATCTTTGTAAAGATTTGTGAAAAATCCTTCTTGTTGAAGGGGTTGGACGTAGTTCTCAGTTTGTGTGTGCCTCCATTTTGTCTTCTAACTAAAAGGAAACTCAGTATTCGTCCAATTGACTCTAAATTGTTTTTCGAGTATATTATATTGGATTGTCCAATGTTTCCTTACTTAGCTCAGATTCAATCATTCGTCCAAAGATCAAATTCAAATATGATGTTCATCATTAAATGCTGAGAAGAACTCTGACAAAGTACACGACAAAAGAAGTCAACTAAGCCGCATAGCTAACACCGCTAACGACTACAAAGACCAGCAAATAAGAAACTTTCTGCATGCTCAGATAAATCAAGACTCACTTATCACATTCTTAATAGTCCCTGATAATCAAAGTCACTTTTCAGCAGAAGTTCAACACGATATCAGCTTGTGCATTTAATGTTGCTCAGAACAGTAATAAATAATTCCGTTGAACGAAGAAGCTTATGAAGACTGCACCAAATGCCCATTATCTATAAATACAAATGTCTTCAAAGAAAAGGAAGCAGAAGCAGTAACATTCTAAAGCAAAAAAGTTTTTAGCTCATCCTCTTTCAATTCTTTACACTCTTGTATAGAGTTTCTGTCTTGAGATTCATCTTCTATTCTCACCTGTAGTGAGTAAAAATTCAAGCACCTTTTACATCTATTCATCTTAGTTGTATTAGCCTGAAGAGGCTGTGTATAAAAAGAATACTTGTGTTGTGAACCTGAAGAGGTTGAGAATACTTATGTACCTGAAGAGGTGGAGAATACTTGTAATCTTTGTAAAGATTAACGAAAAATCCTTCTCGTTGAAGGGACTGGACGTAACTCTCGGGTTCTGAGAGTGAACCAGGATAAACCTCTGGTGTGAGCTTTTCTTCCCTCTACCTGTGCTTTATTTTTATACTAACATCTGGGGATTGTAATTGTTTTCTTAATAAGCTTTTTAAGTTAAAACTGAAAACCTTTTAAACTGCGTCCAAAGAAACATCTTACAAAAAGTAAAAACCTTCTCTGCGTCCAACAGGGCTGAGAAGCTCTTCTTTCGTCCATTACTTATTATCTTTTCAACCACTGTTTTTGTTTAAACTGTTAAGTATCACACGTTTTCCAAAAAAGTTAAGAAACACAATTCAACATTCGTTCTTGTGTTTCATTTGTTTATTTCAAAGCTCCCCAAAGATACCGACAACAGTTGTCGAAGGGAAAAATTGACAACTTTTCGACAGCAATGGATGGTTCTTGTGTAAAGTGCATCAATGATGAAACTAGAAATCGGAGATAGGCAGAAGGAGATGGAGAATAAGGCCTCTGGGAATGGAACTATTGTTGCACAAGATAGGAACCTGGGGAGGAAGTGAGGATCCCCCTTGTGTATGTCAAAGGGCTGGCATTAGGCGACTGGAGAAGAGATCGCCATGTAACACCCTACTAATTACTCTATTTATTAGTTAAGTGTCACATACTTTCTTTGTTACTTTTAGTTTCCTTTAAAAATTACGTTGAATTTAAATTCTTGTTTTTGAGGTACTTACGTTAAATTGAATGATTACATGACCCAAATTTTTTCTTCTTAAATTACAATTCTCCTTTAAATTCATTTTCTTCGCTGTTAATATAAATAATGTAAGATATACTAAAATGAAGAAAATTTGGAAAATAAACTAAAATTTGTAATAGCATATTATTTCTAATTTTCCATATAAAATGCCAATTTACATATCATTGTATAAATAAATGTTCATTGTTACATCCAGAATAAATCTAAATAAAATATCCTTTGTAGAACCATAAGCCACTGATACACCAAGGTCTAGTAGTACTGGATATCGTACTTAACTTCACTAATTCTTTGGAAATACCACATATAGGAGTGAGAATAATATTCTCAATAGGAATTCAAGTAGTATTTAAAAAGAGTAAATAAAATTGTGGTACTTCCAGCTGTATCAAGTTGCAGAAAATATTTATATGGATATTTGTATACAAATCAATCAGAGTACAATCAAGTAATGTTAACGTAATATTTTATGAATTCTGCACTATCTTTCTCATAGCTTAGGACATTTATCAGCAAAGTAAGCTATTAATAATCTAAACTTTCACATCTAGGCAATTACAATAACTTAGAACGTTTAGTAGCAAAGTAAGGTAGTAATAATCTAACCTTCCATACTTGAACAATAACATATTCATACTCTTTTTTCTTTCATAACGACATATTCCATATCCTATACTTTCATGGTGAGTAAAGATTATTGTAAAAATAGTAATATGAGCTCTTACTTTATCATAGGGCGTCCCTTAAAATCATACGTCAAATGGCTATTCCACAAAGTTTTCTAAGAGTGGTGTCACGTCCGGAATCGCAACAGGATGGAGGGAAAATTAATTAAAAATGGAGTCGCCACCAATCTTTTATTGGTAGGGAAAAAGACTGGCAAAACTCTTTAAAAGGATTTAAAATAAAAATAAATGGTCTACAAACCAAGCAAAATCGGGAGTCGATTATACACAGGGAAGTGTGGAAACTAAATTCCACAGCACCCCTAATGCATCTGTCATAAAACAGTTACCTTAAGATAATTGTGCGAATTTAATAACCTAAATAATATTCAATTTACCCCCTAAATAAATATAAAATTAAACAAACTAATTAAATTACAAATGATCAAAATTTTGAATAAAAATTAAATTACACTATTTACAAAATTGGAGAAAAATAAACACACACAAAAAATTAAAATTAAAATATTTACATGTTTGGAAGAAAATAAAGATAAAAATTAAATTAGAATATTTACAGGTTTGGAAGAAAATAAAGATAAAAATTAAATTAGAATATTTACAGGTTTGGTTTGACGTGAGTGCCTACGTATCCCCCAAGTGCAATGAGGAAGCCAAAGCCACGTAGTTCTTAAAAAATAATGTGTAATGGTTGATTAAAAAATGATATCCTTAATTTTATTAAAAATAAAAGGTTAATTTGAGTTATAAACAAATTGATTTGAATAAGGTAAGTGAATTTATTAACGAGTCATAATTCAAATGGAACATAGTACTATGCTCACAGAGCTATTCTAATGAAAATTGGTCACTTGACCCCTCGAGACTACTGTGCGATATTTATTTTATTTTATTTTATTTTAACAAAATGCGAATCTTAAGTGGAGTTGAATATGACATTAGTCATGAGCAACCCCAAAAGCTTGGTCAGTGAGTATTTAACCCCTCGAGACTACTAAGCTATGTTAATTTTTTTTAAGCAATTCCTAAATAGGATATTTTAATTTAAACCCTAAATGGGATTGGTCATGACATTTTGATCACGAAGCAACACCATAATAAGCTAGTAAGTACATGACTCCTCAAGTCTTCTAAATCGTACTTTGATAAATTTTTATTTTTAATTTAAATCCTAAATGGGATTGGCCATGACACTAGACCACAGAGCAACTCCAAAATAAACTAGTGAGTACATGACTTCTCGAGCCTTCTAAGCAGATATTAATAAATTTATTTTTAATTTAAATCCTAAATGGGATTAGTCATGACATTACGCCACAGAGCAACCCTAAAATAGGCTAGTGAGTAAATGACTCCTCGAGCCCTCTAAGTGGTGACACTAAACTGTTAGTTTTAATAACTTTGATTTAAGCTTAACAAGAGAGAAAAATAAATAAATAAATAAATAAAGTAAGGTAAAAAGTCAATTGATACAATATATATTTCAAGAAAGAAAATAATGTCTAAACAATATGTTAACACATCACGAAAATAAAACAGTAAGCACACTAATTATTTAAAAGATAACGCCTTCAATCATTTAGTATTAAAAAACAAAGTGAGAAACCATGTGCTATTTTGGTTGACGAGAAGAGCATGTCTAGTGTGATCTTTGCATGAATTCATATCAAGACTAAGTGAATTATCATCCTCCTTTTATTCCTATTGGGCTCTAGCTATTATGAAGACTTTTACGGTGCAAATGATTTTCTACGCAAATTGCCCACCGATTCTTAAATGTTAACACATAAAATTTCCACTCCTGCACATCAACAATGGCGTTAAAATCCAAGCTAATTAATGTACGATCAGTCCTTGCTCACAATCATAAAATAACTTAAACTAGTCCAATTCAAAGATGGCCATGAACAAATATTTTAGAGATCAAGACAAGTAGTCAGAGAAAAGTAATTATAGTAAGATACTATGAGCAAGTTCACAAGCTATACCGGATCAAGCATTTCGAGATCAAGTTGGGAACCTAAACAGAACTGTATCCCTAACAAGATTTGACCAATACTACTCAAGCAATTCTCACGATTATGCATGTCAAAAATTAAGAGCAAATAATAACCAAGCCATTGAGATTAACCGAAACACTAGGCACTATACCAATCGTGAGCTTTGACTTGGGTTTACCAAGGGGAAGGCAGAGCTTTATAGTTTACCGCTGAATCTTTCTTCTGCACATGGTGAAATAGACAATAGTGGGATCTAGCGCCTGGCGGAAGAAGATTAGCTTGCACACCTTCGTTCTCTATCCTTCAGGTTCGTGCTCTCTTCATTCTATCTCTTTTTTTTTTCTCCTAGCTGCCTCCTTTTTTTTCTTCCTATTGCTTCCTCTACTCTCATGTGTTTACCCTAGCCTCTTTTCTTATCATTTTTCTCTGTCTATTGTTGCCTTCCTCTTTTTCTATGCTCTCCTTGTTGCCTCCTCTTTAGGGATTTAAAAGAGTGAGTTAGGGTTTCATGGGTGAGACTATGGGCCATTTTGAAGCTTGGGCCATTTATCACTTATTGTCTTTCTTTTCTTTTCTTTGGGCTATTGGGTTGTAACAAGATTAGACCCATTCATTCTTTTCTTTTCCTCATCTCCTTGCTTTTTACTTACTAATAAAAAAAACACTTTTGAATTTATTTTTAAAATTTCTAATTATTTTAAAATATGACCCCGGACAAAATAGAGTGTTCACAAGTAGATTCCATTTGGTTTTCAAATAATTCCATAACATTTGGATGGAAGATCTGCCTTTGATACATGTAAGTCTTGGGATTACCTTGGTCATGAAAATGATCATTTCTAACTTTCTATATACTCAAGGATCACCTTGGTCATGAAAAGCATCATTTCCTTGTCTTTCATATCATTAAATGAGCATGTAATGTCATTTTCTAAGTTTCTAGAGTAATTAAATATTTATCTCATAACGTCAATTTTATGGACATTTTTATTACATAATCACTCTTACAAACCTACTTACATAATACCGAGTCTTAGAAACTAGGTTTTAGTTGAAAAGGGATCCTATGATCTAGGTTTCTCAAATTCATCATCAACATTATCTTTTACTAATACACATTAGCCATATGAAAATCCAAACACATTTTACTACTTAGCCAAATTACTATTCATTTGGTAAGTTACTATTAATTTAGTCACTTCTACTATTCATTTGGTCATTCTCCCAAATATTCAATTTTTCATTATTCTTTCACAATTAACCTTATTTACTCATCCTAGACATTCATTTTAATATACTTAAACCAAATCTTAGGTCATTTAACCTAATTTGGAAGAATTCCATTATAAACTTCTTAAGTAATCTTATTACTTGAACATATCCTTTTTCTCTCTTTTTTCCTTTAATTAACCACTAGGAATACATTCTAATTACCATGTCAAATATAGATTACATATTAGGTTAATCTTAGGGATTTTGGTCCTTTTGGCCAAAACCTATCTAGAAGGTTCCTAGGTGATTTTTCAATCTTTAATCATCAAACTATGCTTTAACTTGATTAAATCACCTAATTAAATACTATTTCATTTAATTAACCCATGATCTCATAATTACACAATTCCAATATCAAAACCTAGCTATGGCCGAAACCTCACTTGGACTATGTTCCTTAGGATTCCTCATCCAATTCAAGTAAAATCACTTAATCTTGCTTAATTAACTTCAAATATTCTAATCAAGCACTAAACCACTTGATTAACCCTTAATCCAATAATTAAACAATTTTAAACCCTAGACTATATCATGGTCGAAACATAGCATAAAATGGAGGTTCCTAGGATTGTCAATCTAATCAAGCAAATAACACATTAGATTTCAACATTATCTACTTTAAATTCCATCAAATCATCACCAAACAACCATAAGCGCTATGCATTTCGAAATTCACGCATATGAAGCCTAACTTCCAACCATCTTACATAATCCATCATGTCCAAGCATAATTTGATTGTATTCTTACATAAAAATCCATAAAAAGCATTAAAACCATGGAAATCTCTTGAAAGCTCCATACATGACAAATCAAGAAAGTATGAGTACTTGAACTCCTACCTCTTTGACTCCTTTTCCCTTGAAACTTGAAGGCTATAGGATGTATTTCTTCCCTGACTTTTGTAGAATATAACTTCTTGAGTCCAAATCCAAGCTTTTGACAATTTTTCCTAAATTTTCTCTATTTGTTTTTTGGATTTTTCTTCTCTTTTTCTCTCTTCTTTCTCTTTTCCTTTCTCTCCACCGACTTCACCTTCTTCCTCTATAAAATTCCGTGGCTTAAGGCTTGAAGAAACCAAGTTTCATTTTAATTTTCCATTTATTTCACTAACCAATCATATTTTGACATTTTTCCTTTGTAATCATTACCTAATGATTATTATCTTACCTTAACCAATCAAATCTCATCATTTGCTCCTAGGTGTGGCTTCTTCTCAATGGTTGGTTTCCTTAACCAATAGAATCACTCCATTTAGCCTACTAACCAATCACATTTCAACATTTTTCCATTGTAATGATTACCTAATAATTATTATCTAACATTAACCAATAGTTTTCTAGTGCTTACCCCTAACTTGTTACGTTCCTATTGGTTAATTTATTACCAATCATTATTTGATACCTAAACCAATCATATGTTAATATCTAACCTCTAAATGGAAATGTAACCAATCATATGTGTAATACCTCGAGTCTTGTATATAGTCTCTTATGTGTGATCATGAGCGTTTAGGATAACCTTGTGAGTCATTTTATGTCATCCATCAATTCTATGAGTTACAAAATGATTTTTAATGAATTTTGTTAGAAATTTGAATCCAAATGAGGGGTATTTCCTTATTTATAGTTATGTTTTAAGGTTATTGGAGAGACAAGTAATGGAACATACTAAGCGATTAAGCGCTCAATTTTTCACCGATTAATCGCGCAACTACATTTTTGCCTTGGTATTTGACCTATTAAGCTGTCAAAAATGGGAGATTAATCGCCCAGTGTTAGCAACTATGTTTTGCCTCGGTGCTTGTCCGATTAAGCGGTCAAAAATGGGCGATTAATCGTCCAGTATCAGCAACTTCAAAATAAACTGATGTTTGACACAAGTCCCACGAACCCATTTCCCTTTTGCTCTTCCTTTTTCTTCCTCCCCTTTCTTCCTTTTCTTCTCCCCCACCAAAACCCACACATTCCCTCCATTTTCTTGGTTCATCCTTGGGGATTTAGAGCATCTAGTGAGATTTCCTCTCCTTGCTACTTGGTGTTTGGTCTTGTGGGTGTCTAAGAGAGGAGGATTTGCTTGTGGGTTGAGAAACCGAACTTACCCACTCCTCATTCTTCATCTTTTCGGCTTCTAAAGGTAATCCTAAGGGTCATATCTTTCTCTATTTGTAGTTTGATACAAGTTTTGAGATAGGAATTAAGGTTTGTGGTGTTATGTTCAACCTAGGGTTTGATTTGGGGGTTTTGGAAATCTGTGGTCTCTCTAGCTATATAATGAGTTTTAATGCTGTTATGGAGAAGTGATAGTGATAGTGATAGGAAGGGTGTTAGAACACAAAATTTTCGTGCTAGCTTTATGAAGAAATGATTTTTCATTAGGTGTTTGATAAAATGCTTGAATGGGATAGAAATTGTATTCCCGTGTAAACTGGACAATGTGTAGTAAATTGATCATAACTCTTGATTGGTAGATCCTATTGAGGTGATTCCAGTTGCATTAGAAACTACACACATAGGGCTTCAATTCCATATATTATTTACAATTTATTAGTCTCTGAATCAGTACAAAATTTCTGTCAAACAAAGGTCATCTTTCTAGACCAACGTGAATGTTTTCTAGATTCTTCAAGAACTCCTTATCCCATTAGAGAATGAATCCTTAGTTTTAAATGTTGATTGTTGTTTTAGTTATGTTGTTGTGATCCTAGATTCATTGGAGGATCGTCCTATTGGTTCGTGACAACATAGCTTTTGGACTCGTAAAGTTTCGCCTTTGAATGAGTTGATGACATGATCTATAACATGTTCTTGTGCAATTTTTTTAAAGTTCTTTGTTGAAGGATTTTACAAAATCATATAATTTTCTTCATTGTTAAATTATAAGAAAGCTTGGGACAAGCATTTGAAAAACATTTCATTTTGCATTTGACATATTGATAACGAAAGTTGTTAGATGTTTGATATAAATGCTTATCATTTTTCATGATTTTGAATATCTATCGCTATGTTTTGATAAAGTGTTTTGGACAATGAATATATGTATATTTAGATTTCTACATCTATGTTTTGTTGGGAGGAAACTTTGACAGAATACTGTAGCTAACGGCAGCAGTAGGAGTGTTGTTAGCCCGACATGTTGGCCCACACGATCGGATTTGTTTGACTTAACAGGTGGATTTTACCCCTGTGCCCTATTGGTGTGCGTTTGTCAAACCTTCGAACTATGTGTTTGTCGGTGAGATTTCTGCTTAATTCTGGATTAGAAACCTCTCATATGATATTTGAGATTTGACTATTGATATATGATACAATTGATTTGGTATTTCATAATTGCCATACTTATTAGTTTTTGTTTTATGATTATTTGAACAAATGCATATGTTTCGATATGTGGGCGTAGTTTTAGTGAAAAACTTGTACTTAGCTTGTTCTAATTTCATTATAGATTTTGTTATCTCTCACTGGGTCTTATGACTCACTCCTTTGTCTTATGCTTTTCAGATACAAATATTGAGCCAGGTCCGGGTTCTTCCAATAGCTAGAAGTTGGTCGTTTTGTTGAGCCCAACACTTTGTCCGTATGGGCATGTTTGTTTTGTTTATGTCCTTTGGTTTTCTTGTACATTTTAGATTTGTAATTATCTTAGTTATGCTGCACTATTCACAGGCAGGATCTAGCTTTCACTATATTTTTGTTTGGTCTTATGATATACAGTCATTGGAATTATGTATATTTATGCTTGTGAGTGAACAGGTTGTGAGTTATTATTTATGGGAATGTCCAACTTTTAGAGGTTACTCTACTAAATTTTCGGTAGATTTAGCATGTTGTCTTATTATGGTCTTTGGTCTGTTAGGCTTTCTAGGTTGGCTAATCATTCCTAAATGCCAGTCAGGGCCCTTTGGTTTTGCATCGTGACAATATGCTTACACTTTTAACCTTAATTAATGATAACCAATAAGAAACCAACATTTACCCCTTTGGTTGTCTTGTTTCTATTGGTTAATTCATTATTAATTATTACTTGAAGAAACAACCAATAGAAAGCCAACATTTAGCATTAAGGTGACTCATTTCTATTGACTATTAGCATAACTAATCATTACCTAAGGAATTAACCAAGGGCCCGTTTGTTACAGATTAAAAAAATGATTTTGACTTTCAATAATTTAAAGATTATTTTTTAAAGATTTTTAAGAAAAGCAGAAGCTATTTTGTGCTTGTTTACAATCATAAAAATTATTTTTTTTAAAAAAATGGTTTTTACTCTTTCCTATCGTAAGAAATTATTTTCAAAAGCTAATGAGGGTAGCTTTTCATTTTAACGATGAAAATGATTTTTTTAAAGAAATAATTTTTTTAATAAGCTTAAACAAACACAATTAAAATCATTAAAAATGATTTTTTACTTAAAAAATGTGATTTTTTCATCAAATAATCTGTAACAAACGGGCTCTAATAGAAAGTCACAATTTTTCACCATTAATCATTACTTAAAGAATCAACCAATAAAAAACTAACACTTCAAGAAGCTTATTAATTGCTAGCCAATAGAAAACTAACACTTAACTCTAACCAAAATCATTGCTTAGAACCTTGACTAGCCAATAGGAAAGTAACACTTAACAAGCTCATTAATTGCCAGCCAATAGGATTTCAACACCTATACTAACATTAATTGCTAACCAATAAGATTCTAACTATAACACCCCGAAATTTTTTTCCCTAAATAAATAAATGATTTTGGTGATCTTTATGAATTATTTAATTTTTTTTTTATTTTTTTGACTCTGTGTGTTGTTTTGAGGCGGTACCGGAAATGAAAAAAAAATATTTTTATTTTCGGGGCCGAAAAATTTTTGACTGTTGACTGGGGCCGAGGGATCTTACTAAACCTGAAACCAAAAATAGATTTCGAATTTTTTCTTTTTCTGAGATTTTATCTGTCGGATAAAATCTAGGTATACTCTATTGTCCATTAGATAATATATACTGATTTTTATCCATTGGATAGTAACTAATAGAAAATATCTAGAGATAAATATCTAGTTAGAAAGCCTAGTCATCACATGATGATGTCACTAGCCTAGTCTTATGGTGAGTCACATGCCTAATCACCAATTCATGACATCATTGCTTAAGTTACCCACTTAGTCATCATGGTGACTCACTTGCCTAGTCATTGGTTACTTTCGCGGTGGACCAGTTAGAAAATGACAAGTGTAAAGTGGGGGTGATTCATCATTTTTGGACCAATAGGAAGCTTACACTTGGAAAGCAAGAACCAACACATTTTCTAGACCATAGATTTGATCCATGGTCACCTTATTTCAAGTCTTAGATTTTAAATTTGTATATTTGATTCCATTTAAGGACTTATTGATGGCGAAAAGATTTCATTCCAAGAGGACTTCTAGGAAGCTTTCGAACACAATTCTAAAGTAAGGGGGAGATTTCTCTCATCAACCAACTTGGTGGTGAGAAATAGAATTAGTGATTTGTTGGTGAAAAATCCATTTAAGGATTTATTCACTTGATTGTGTGAGTTAATGGTTAATAGTTTATGCTTTATTTATCCTATGTGTTTATATGTCTTTGATATATTGCATGAAGTTGCTAAGGTTGAAGTTATGATATATCTTGTATATGGATGAGATGATTCATATGTGGATGAAAAGCATGACTATGGACATTTATATGTATGATTGGAACCAATGAATCAAGGTGGAAATGAAAAGCTTTTGGTCCAAAGACCAAGTGTGGCTCTCAGCCACTTACCCCAAAAAGTTAGCATCAAAGGAAAAATATTTTATTAATTGATAAACTCAAGTAATTAGGTGGTGGGTAGTGAGTTAAAGACTTTTATGGTTAAAAAGAAGATGAATAAAGTAATATAGTGAGAGAAAGAAACTATTTTAAAATAACATTTATTTTATTAAAGATTTTCTTTTCGAAAATAAGAGAGAAATATTTAGTTATGATTTAAAGTTGAAACAAATGGTTTAAAGTACAAATTGTTTTTGAAAAAAATTAATTTGAACATCAAATTTTAAATGTTTGATTTAGTTTTTAGTGAAAATATCGGAAACAGATTTTAAACTATTTGGTTTAAATCAAAATAGCTTAGAATTTGTGGAAAATGCTTTACACGATTGGAAATTTGTGAAAAATGCTTTACGCGATTGAAAAGTGTTTTTAAAATCTTACGAGATTAAAACATGTTGATTTTTTAGTTACGCAATTAAAAATCTGTGAAAATATTTTTACGTGATTGAAAAACGTAACAGAAGTGTTACGCGATTTAGAAAAACGTAACAGAAGTGTTACGTGATTGAAAACCATAACTGGAGTATTACGCGATTGAAAATAGTAAACATAGTGTTACGCAATTTTGAAAATGTTTTAAAAGTGCTACGCGATTGAGAAAAACAGCAGAACTGCTGTCAGGGCCAACGTACTGGACCCAAACACGTTAGTGGACACTGAGCCCAGTGGTGGCTTGATCCCAAGGGGATTGTGTTTTGAAATCAATAATTGTTGAATTATTGTCCTTTGCATTAGTTGATCATGCATTGGGAAAGTCTGTTAAGGCTTTGAGCCTAAGAGATTAAGCTTATACCTTGGTGCGAGTGCGAATTGTGTAATGAAGATAAGTGGTGATCTTGGAGGTTTCAGGGTGCAGAAATTTCACAGGTGGCCAATTAGTAGCACTATTGTGTCGTGGTAATATGATTGCAACACACTGAACTATCTCGACTATACATTATTCCTATTTCCATTTGGTGGAGAATGTATCGTATCAGCCATGATGCACGCTTTGAGAATGTTGTAGCTCTTTGAGGCTAACGATATATGGACATGTATCCTAAATCACTCTCTCCGACGCTGTGTTAGCTCCATGGAGTAGGGGTCGATCATTATGCATTTGCATAGTCAGTTATTATGGTGCACATTGATTTTGATTTACCTATTGCTTGATAGCATGATTATAACTGTTGATTTAGTATTGAACTATATGATTGTTTATATTGTTTCTTTACTGCCTTATAAGTATTGATGATGATGAGGATCTCACATTTTTATTGTATTGTTCTACATTATGTCTTTGCGATTCTATTCTGTGAAGACTGTGATGGCGTCGAGACGTGATCTGCTGGGTTTTGTAAGAGTGCAGTTTCATGGTGGGTCTGACGCTTGGTGTAACACCCCGAAATTTCTGTTTTTAATTGACATAATGATTTTCTCAATTTTTGTGATTTATGATGATTTATGGAAATTTTTATGAGCTTCATTTAAATTAGGTCGTTTTTCATAAATGTTATATGTCAATTTGTGACAGTTTTAGAAAATAAAAATAAATAACTTATATTTTCGGTCTGTAAATACCTTGACTATTTATTTGGGCCGGGGAAAGTTATGGAACTCGATTCTAAGACCAAATTATTAAGTTTTCCATTTTTGAGAATTTCTAATTTCTGTTGACTTTATGTGTTAAACCAATGTTATTTCGGATAATAAAATAATAATTTTAAAATTTTGACCCGTAAATGCTTTGACTATTTATTAGGAATAGGAGAGTTTACGAAACTCAAATCCGGGAACAAATTTAGAAGTTTTCCATTTTAAGGGATTTTATTATGAAACAAAATTTAGGCGTATTATATTTTCCATTTAACGATACATATTAGTATTTATACGTAGAATACACATTCTTCTCCAAGCTTCTCCAAACTTCTACAAGCTTCAAGGTGGGTGGCCAAACAAGTGGGGAGGCATAAAAATGTCTTTTCCTATAAACTTTTTAATTACCAAATTATCCTACACTTTGCCTATAAATAAACATTCAAGCATCACTTGAAAACCTCACCAATTCCTGTCCATTCTCTCTCAAATCCCACGGCCAAACCCTTGAGTTTTCTTTTCAAAGTTTGTGATCCAAGTTCCATCCATAGTTTTAGAACCCAAATATCATTGTAGGAAGATCTTGTGTAGAAAGTTTCTTGAGAAGAAATCATTACGAAAAGCGTTTTCTTGAGAAAATCCCAAAGTTGAAGAATCAAAAGGATATTTGTTGGTGGAAGAACAAAGAACTTTCACAAAGTTCTCTTGAGGAATTTGTAAACCAAGGTAAGGGGGAGTTTTCTTTATCAACCAATTTTGTGGTAGGAAAATAGGATTTATGGTTTATTTTCTTGAAATTTTCGTGTTAATGATTTTTAGTTGATGTTAAAATTGTTTATGCTTTATGTTTCTTGCTTTATGATTTGTGCTTTGTGACTATATGCTTTATTTAGCCTATGTGTTTTTTTGGCTTTGGAATATTACATATATGGTAATATTATATGCATAATATTTCTTGGACATACATATGGTTGGTTGGTGCTATGGAAATCATGGTGGGAAAATGATGGATTTTGGTCCAAAGACCTTTTAATATTTCAATCACTATATAGATATAAAGGAATTTATTTCATTAATTGTTTAACTTAATTAATTAGGGGGTATTTAATTAAATTAATGATTTCTGTAAATAAATAGAAAAAGAGCGGAATTATTAAATAAAGCCGAAATAATGCTTTAATTTATACTTATGTTGTTTTAATTGATCTTTAGCAATAATAATGATAATATACTGGGAAATAATTAAATAAGCTCAAAATAGCTTCGTTTTTATGAAAAAAAACACTTTTTACGCGATTTGGAGTTTACAGAAACCTTTTCGCGGTTGAAAAGTGATTTTTAAAATCCTACGCGATTAAAATGTACATAAAACACTTTACCCGATTTGGTGTTTACAAAAAACCCTTTCGCGGTTAGAAGTGATTTTTTTATGCCTTATGTAAATTAAATATGGATAGAAAACACTTTACCGATTTAGTGTTTACAGAAAACCCTTTCGCGGTTAAAAAGTGAATGTTTATGCCTAAAGTGATTAAAATATGATTTTTCTGTCTTACGAGATTAGAAATTTATACAAAATGCTTTGCGCGATTTGGTGTTTACAGAAAACACTTTCGTTTTTGAAAAGTGATTTTTTTTAGTATTATGCAATTGAAAAATATAACAAAGGTGTTACGCGAGTAAAAATTGTAACTAGAGTATTACATAGATGTTAAATTGATAACTTGGATCCCGAGGGGATTGTTTGTTCTGTTTATGAATATATTTCATTTTGCATAGCATTGTGAAGTCTGATGAGACTTGTGGTCAGGGCTTTAAGCCTAGGAGATTTGACTTACATCTTAGTACAGGTGCGAATTGCGTAGTGAAGATCATAGAATTGTCTAGGAGGCGTCGGGGTGCGGAAACTCCACAGGGGGCCAGTGGGTAGCATCACTGTGCCGTGGTAATATGAATGTAACACACCGACGATCTCGACTAGAACACTATTTTTATTCCCGGTTTGGTGGAGAGTGTTCGTGTATAACCGTATTTTGAGATCCATAACACTTGGGCCAAAGTGAGACGGAACATGTACTCCCAAACCACTTTCTCCGACTGTTGTGTTTAGCTCCATGGAGTAGCGGTCAATACGTGCATAGTCAGTTGTTATACTGTTGCATTATCATAGTACATATAAGGTTGGTTTACTTATTTTTGTGTGATACATGTTATATCTATTGATAAAATGTTAAGCTGTGTAGATTGGTTGTAATGTTTTTTTTACTGCTTGATTGGTTTCTGATGATATTAGAATCTCACCCCTTCTGTTATATTATCATATTTGTGATCTGGTTATGAAGACCAAGATGGGCGATAGACGTGAATTCTTGGGATTCATCCGAGTCCAATTCCATGGAAGTCCACAGGCGTAGCGTGTACATTTAGAATCAGAATGTGTAGAGTATGTTGGAGACATATCTCTCACACTCCGTAGGACTCATCATGGAGATCCTATTAGTACTTTTATCATAACTTGCTTTGTAGAATTATTTATGCCAATTAGGGAGTTATGGGGTTTTGGCACCCAGTACACCCCCCAGGAAGACTCTGAGGTTTCTTCCGTTAGAACTCCTGGGCGTAGAACTGCTAGAAGTTCGGTAAGGAGGCCTACTAACTTCGGATGGCTTGCACCCGAAAGGCCCATATCGGAGGAAGATCAGGAGGAAGATCCCGAGGAGGACCCTTCTCTGTAGGTAGACTTTTATGGCCAGATAGATAATAATTTATTAGTATTGTACATTTATTTATTTTCTTGTTCGTACTTATAATTTGTATTATGTATTACTGATAAACTTAACAGTAAGTAATATAAAGTATGTGCATTATTCATATCTTGGTATGTATATTATTACTATCCTGTTTGTTTTATGTTATATCCGCAAAAAGAAAATTTTGGAACTCATATTTTGTATACAGAAATTATAAAAGTATTTTTTTAAACTTAATTTAAAATTCTGTTAAATGTGACATCCTACCGAGGGTGTTACACTTGGCTCGTCCATCTCAATACTGAATGTGTTGAGTATGTAGGAGATGTTATCCTATCTATGTGTAGGACACGTCGTGGTATCCCTACCTATTCATTTGACGTTACTGTATTTGTAGAGTTACATATGCCTATTAGGGAGTTATGGAGTTACGCACAGTATACTCCTAGGGAGGATTCTAAGGTTTCATCTGTTCGGACTCCCACTCGTAGAGGCGGGCACTCACGAGGATACTTGTCTACCGATGATCCGGAGGAAGATCCTTTCCCTTAGGCATTTGGGACTTTGGCCAGTTAGGTTTGTAGTACAGTGTTTGTATATATTCCTTTGGGTACTTATATCTTATGTATCATGTCAAATGGTAAACTATGATATAAGTATATATGATGTACATTATTCAGATCATTGTGTATTGTGTTATTTATACTCTCTTAAACTTATGCTATCCGCAAAAAGAAATTTTGAAATTTGTATTTTTGATATAAAACATTTACAACTTAGTTTTAGCTACGTAATCAATGTCTCAAATGTGACACCCAACAGAGGGTGTTACACTAACACTTTTACTAACCTAATGACTATACTAAACCTTAACCAATAGAATTTCACCATTTGTCCATAAGTTGCATGTCTTGTTCTCATTAGTTGATATAAATAATTAATATTTTATATAAATATCTAGTTAGTTTTTAACTATCTAGTTCAAATCTAACTAAATTCTAATTTTATGCCAACTAGATTCTATTTAGTTGGCCTTATTATTTCTTATTCTACAACTAAATCTAAAATGACCATTAGGTCCCTAATGTCATAACCCTATAATTACATAAATGTCACTGTATATTCTACTAACTTATACTGGGTATTTTAATCTATTCTCTTATCATCTTGATAGTTTTCAAGGCATTAATTTCCTAGAATTACTAAGAAACATAATAACAATTTTAATAAGAATATAATTAAACAGAACATATTCACTAATCAATAATAGTTGTAAATACTAAGGTATAAATAGATAAAAATATAACTTGTGTGATTTTCTTTATATAGATAACAGAAATCACAGATTTTAAGCATAAATAGTTTTAAAATAATTAATAAATAAATAAACAAACAAATAAGTAGACAATAAATATTTTTTTTGTTTATTTTAGAAGAAGATGTTACACACCACGAACTATTGGGCGATTTTAGGAGGGCTTGCAGTGACCATAAAAGAAATAAAACTTGTTGGGTTTGGTTGGTGGGGGTGCTTGAGGAGGCATTTTTCAGGTTCTCAAGTGTTTGCTAATATTTGTTGTATTCAATGGAAAATATAATACTTCTCCAATTTTTTTTTTGTATCTAAATTGGTGTTGGTAACAATCTTATAGATAAACTTACTTTTTGGCCTAGTTACAGGAGCACTTCTCAGTTTACTCACAAAACAGAACAAAACCAACCTTTCCTATCAAAAAGCAACCCATCTGCAGTAGCATCCCTTGTTATCAACCAATTTTTATGAATTCTCTCTGTATCTTTGGAGAGTTTAGGGTTCATAGCCCTTGTGATTTGGGAATTTCAAATCTTGGATCCCTAACATGGCAACTAATTGAGTTAATTTGGCCACATAGGACATCTATATGCATAGAGAACATTCAGCTGTGTAGATAATGTGCCATGTCAAATGAGTTCTAACGACATCTGCACGTTATGTGACAGAAGGACCAATTTGACGTTTATTTTATTTTTTAAAAAACTAAATTGATGTCCTCAATTGTTGGAGAACAAAATTAATGTCAAATGTATTTTTGAGAGACCAATTTGAGTATTTACACAAAAGTATATGTGTGTAAACATTAGAAGTTTTATTGCTCACAATAACAATTTTTAAATAATTATTTTAAATTGAAAGGAAAAAAAAAAACTATGATGACTTTCTGTATAATTCAACACTTTCATAATTGATAATTCGAAAATCAATCAAGTTAAGAGGTAATGGTGAGAGGAAAATTCTTTAGTAGATATGACGTGCCAAGTAATTTGTGCATTATATCAATAGAAAGTATCAGTTGGTTTGACATTTTTAGATTTGAATCCCACCCAACAGAATTTATCAATCAATATTCTTCTTGGCCTAGTGCACAAACTTAATATTCACCATATGTTCCCAAAAATTTCTCCTAGTGATAAAGACTGGACCATAACAGAAAATTCCCCTAAACCAGTCTACTAACTTTTCAAAACTATTAATTTCCTTTTTTTTTTTTACTTTTGCATTAATGAATATAATATAGGAGTGACTAGATCATCAAATTAGTTTTATACTAAAAGGTATGAGGATACTCATGGTTCAAACAAAAAAAAAATATCACTGCAGATAAAACCTTATACAAATGGCTACCATCCTAAATAGAAACATGTGCTAAAAATTAACAGGGTGTCGTATTTGAATTTGACCATTTAAAATCAGTTATCCTCAATAAATACTCCAAACACAGTCCATTCCTCAAATAGTTTCTCCTTCCATTCTAGTAATTTTAATTATGGATTGTGTTAAGAAAAAATATTCTTTTTAAAAAAAATTGTAATTGGTGATTTGTGAAAAGGAATGACTAGGTTAACCATTCCTGAATAAAGATGTTGAAGGCGTACAATCGACTCCTAATTAGCGCAAACGAGGTTGAAAGCAGCATATGGCATATACAATCAATTTCATTTGTCATTATGCAGCTAGTTAGAATTATTAAATTAAATTCACTTTGAAAAAAAATGAAGATGGCACAAGGCACGTATAATCAATTCATATGAGCTCGAGCAGTGTCGAAAATGGTACAATGCCATATAGTCAACTCCGTCCACTATTGCATGAATAATTGACATTATTAAATCTACTTGAACAGGATAAAAAATAGCACTGGATTGCACAATCAATTCCTATGAGTTTGAGCGGTGTCGAAGAAGATACATGGTCCATACAGTCAACTCGTTAGACATTACAAAAATAATTAGAAAAAAAAATAGCTTAAGTATATCGAAAGGGGATATTCATGAGCAAATTAGAGGTCAACATACACTTTGATATCCAAATAGAGAAAGACTATGAAAATTCATATGGCAATTATTTGGCTAAGAATATGTATTAGTTAAAAGGAGTGAAACTAAAAATAAAGCTGATAGCATTTAAAAGTTGATGAACTAAAATCGTAATTTAAAAGGAAAAGATAAAGAAATAGGAAACAACAAAAAAATCATAATATAATCCTAATAAAAGAAAATCATAACATAAACTAAAATACCATATTATAAACTAAAAAACAACAACATTTATAACTAGCATTGATCCGTGCAGAGAAGATGTGCAGCGTACAGCAGCTTATAGGCCAGGTCAATTTCCTGTTGCAATTTCTTCTTTCAAGTGTCACCCCTTCTTTTCACGCAACCTTTGCTTTCTGTTCCCTCTCCTTTTTTCAACAATATCCCCTTTTACATTGTTTTAATCTCACTATTATAATCTTTGGCTTGGCAGAGTTTGATGTATGCTTTAATTTCGCCCTTTCTTTCTTTTATATTACATATTATTATTTTTTAGGGCATTCATTTATTTATTTTTTAGGATATTCTTTTTATCCCTTTTTTAGATAACAAGATAAAGTTAAGCAATTAAAAGAAGATTGGACAAAATTTAGTACTCACAATGATATAATAATAATCTTATCTTTACTTTTATGTTTTCTCTTTAGTTTCAGATTTTGCGGTGCATCTTTGTTTCTTGGCATGCATTAAATGAAAATTTCATATATATATTCAAAGGTTCTAAAAATTTATAACTATACATTAAACAATTTTAGAGGCACCTACAAGGAATGATTCAAGTGGTAAGTAAATTTGAGCTCAGCGGTTGAGGGGCCTCTGCAATATTATGGGTTCGAGCCCACAAAAAAACACTTGTGAAGAGAGACAATCTCAGTATCCTAAACATGATTGATCTCACACTCAAAGGCCTAAACAATTACAAAAATAAAAAACAATTTTAGAGACATTAATATGTTGGGGGTGGGCAAAAAAGAATAAAAAATCAAACAAAACCACTTTAGTCACGGTTAGTGACTTATTTGGTTAGCCATGGCTAACCGAACCAAACTACTTTAATTTAAAATTTTAAAAAATATATTATATGGTTCTTTTCATAATTCTTTTGTATCACTGTACATTAAATTTATTGGATATAGTTAACAAAAATAAAAAAATGAAAATGAAGAACCCCTAGAGGCACAAAACAAATTATTCCACTTCTTTTCTTATGATATATGAGATTAAAAATAATAAAAATAATTAGTCTCAAATTTTGGTCTAACGAATATTTTGTCTCAAATTAGTTAACCGAACAAAAAAAAAAAGATGTATTTTGATTCAATTTTTTCTTATGAAGTGATTACAATTTAGACTTAAGGTTCTTTTGGATGAACTTTTGAAAAAATATCCTTTTTTATCATTATATCTTGCTTTAAAAGATCTTTTGAAAAGTAAAAGTTATTTTATGTTTGGATACAATATTAAAAAAATACTTTTTTAATTTTATTGTTATTTGGATGTAAAAATATAAAAAAAAAACATTTTTAATGATAAAATTATTTAAAAGGGTATGTGACAAGAGGTTGTCGAGACCCCGTCAAATAAATAAAATTACCGGTTCACAAAATAATTTGTAGTATAGAGCATGAACCGAATCGTCTCTCAAGGATCCAAAAAGAACAAAGATTTAATCATATCAAGATAATTAAAATGGGGGATTTTGTTGTTGATTAACAATATTGATAAATATACAAGACTCAAAGTTGAAAACAAATCTAAAGAAACAACCAATCCAAGGAAATTTACTGATCTTGAGTTTAATCCATCATTGATCACAAGGAATTCACTAAATCGCTAACCATGTTCTTGGCCTTAGATCATATCAAGACGCCTCAACATGATCCAAGAATCCTCTACTAGATAAGCATCTAGGATTTAATTAACCTAGGTTAGATAAAGTAAGCACCATCCAAACATAGATTAACTTAAGATCAAGAATTTAACCAAGCTAAACAATCCATCCAAAAGCTTTAATAAATTGTTTATTCTATGTGATCCTCTTGAATACATGATAATAAAGCTATTACCACATCAATATCTAAATCAAATTAAGCAATTCAATCTAGATCAAAATTAAAAGAGAAAGAAGAGAAACTTGAATAACAATTAAGCAATATGAACAAGCAAAACAAGATCTCCAAATTAAACATCAAGATGGCTAATCCCTTGGATTGATTATGAGAGCCTAGCCTTCCATGGATGGGAAGGAAGAACTCAGAAATTAAAGAACAAAAATGAAATTCTAAAGAGAAGGGAGAAGAAGAGAAAGAAAACTAACAAATACTCAAACTTACTACAAACTTACTTAAAATTGAATCTATATAATACAAAGAGATTGGCTCTATTTATACTAATCCTAGAAGCCAATTTATACATGTACATAATCTGAATACAACCTATAAAAATAAGGAAATTGTCAAATATGGAAGCTTGATGCATGGTAGGTGGGTTGGTGCATGGTAGGTGGGTTGGTGTATGGTTGGTGGCTTTTAGTCAACAACTCTTATCCGACTTCTGGCTTCAAATTCATCACCTAGACGGTGCATTTTGGCTTGGATGTCTTCATGAAAGTTGTAGCCAGTTGTCTCCTTGAAAATCTCCAATTTGAATCATGTCATTTGGACTTTTAGAACTCCAGAAATGCCAAAACACTGCACCTACCTCAAGTTAGGTTGGAAGAACGTGTTTCCAAATTCAGACCAACTTGTAACTTCAGAAGCATGCCTAAAACGACATCTATTGACAAAATGGTCTTCAGTGAAGTTGGAGATATGGGTCTTATCTTTCAAATGACCAAGTTTCAGCCCAAGAGGAGGTCTATAACTCACTATGTAGTCCAATATGTGCATACTACCCAGATTTTCCTGACAGCAAACCCACTCTGCATTGCAGGGATGTTTTCGACCCTTAGAAGTCCGATCCAGCTCTTGAGTTCTTCATGAAACTTGTAGAGTATTGTCTTAGCTTTCCAAAGACACCAAGATCACCTCAATTGGATCACCGAGTCCCAAGTTATGGCCTAACCAAGGAAGAAAGGTCAAAATGCATCAAAATCCGAAAATTAAACAACATTTACATTAAAACCCAATGAAGCCCAACAACATTAAAATCATCTAAAATACTAATATTGGGCACAATAAACATCTAATAATGCCTAATACAAAGCTAACATAAGTGTCTCAAATTGATTGATCAGTATGCAGAAGCTAAGTGTTCAAGCATGTATAAGAACAATGCTACCATCTTATTTATATTAACATTTCAGCTTCAAACCATACTCTTGGAACAAGTCATTACAGAGTTGTTCAAATACTGGTTTTTTCATTATTAATTGTTGAAAAAATCGCATGTCATTCCCTTCCTTTAATTCTAATACCTACAAATGTCCTGAGAGTTTTGAAGTTTTTTTTACTTGTTCGATCACATATTGTAAAATATGATTGACAACTTCATGAGGGGTAATGAACATACTTGACAAAAGGAAAAGGAAGAAGATGATGAGATAAGGTGTCCAGCATTACAGCAACAAAGAAAAAATAGAGAGGTGTAAGAAAATAGGGTATTGGTATGGTTCAAAAAATGAAGGATAAGGAATGTTATTTTTTAAATTAGTGAGGGATATTTTTGTCTAAAAAATATTTCTAAACATCTTCTTCATATCCTAAAATAGATATTTTTTCTAGAAGCTAAAAAATCTAGCTAAAAAAAAGTACTGTGAGCTTTTTTTAGTTTTTCAGCTTTAAAAAATATCATGCAAACATGTTAAAAAATATAAAAAGTACTTTAAAAACAATTTATAAATAAAAAAATCTCATCCAAATGAGCACTTATACATACTTCATAACCAAACCAAACCTAATTTTCATTTCACTTTAGTTTGGTTTGATCTATCGTGCAAAATGAGCAACATCTCGTGCTCTGTAAATTTTTTGTAAAATTTTAATAACTCTAAGATTTGCTTTTTATCTGTGTAGATTATTCAACTTTCATACTATTTGCTTATCTTGGTTGTGACTTTCGACACACTGCCTATCTATGCTTTCTTACTTGGTTGCTTATACGGTTGTCAATTAAAAAGATCAAAATTGGCACTTGCTAGTATGTGTAATTGGACTGAACTCATTGTGAGGTGGACAACCAAGACTTAGCATTGCAGTCCTATATCATCTTTTAATGTTGATAAGTATGTTGCAGGTGTTACCATTTTTTTCACATATAACTAATATTTTTTTTATATTTGCTTGATAATACTATTAGAAGATGGTATATCATATTCTAAGTATCATAATTTTCTTGTCTAGAATTAAGGCATAATTTCTAGGTATTATACTTCTAATTAAGAGATCTATGTTGTACACTTTTGTTGACATTTGACAGTTTGAGGATAGAAAGAAGAGTTGGACTCATGAATTGAATTGGCACCTCTTCTGAAACCATAGTATAACTGTCTATGTAATGTTAGATGAGTTATGATTTCTATGTCCTGAAAAATAGCTACTAGATGGTAAATTTGAAATAAACAGATGAAACACAAGAAAGGGGGTTGAATTGTGTTTCTTAACACTTTTGAAAAACTTTTCTTAAAACAGTTCTTAGAATAAAAGCTTCACAAGATTGTAAGAGAAAATGGACGAAATAGAAACTCTTTATAATCTGTTGGATACAAGGAGAGTTTTTCTGAAATGGATGCAAGTTAAAGACTTATATTTTCTGATAAAATGAGTTGTTAAGAACAACAATGACAATCCTTGAATGTTAGTGAAAATTAAAGTAACACAAGGATAAGGAAGAAAAGCTTACACCAAGTATTTATACTAGTTCATTCTCACAACCCGAGAGTTACGTCCAGTCCCTTCTACTTGAAGGAATTTCACTAATCTTTCTCAAAGATTACAACTATTCTTCACACCGCCTTTTCAAGCTTACAACCAAGTATTCTAAACCTCATCAGGTTCTAACAACAAGTATTTGAAGTAAACAAGTGAAACACAAGAAGGGGGGTTGAATTGTGTTTCTTAACCTTTTTGAAAAACTTTTCGTTAATTAACAGATTAATCAAGACAATGGTTGAAACTTTAACAAGCAATGGACGTATAAAAGGCTTCTCAGTCTAGTTGGACGATGAGAAGGTTTTTGTAAGATTTCTCTTTGGACGCAGTTTAAAAGTTCTAAGTTTTAACTTAAAAACTTTGTTAAGAAAACAATGGCAATCCCCAGATGTTAGTGAATAAATAAAACACAAGTAGAGGGACGAGAAACTTACACCAGAAGTTTATCCTGGTTCACTCTCACAAACCGAGAACTACGTCCAGTCTCTTCTACAAGAAGGATTTTTCACTAATCTTTACAAAGATTACAAGTATTATCCACCCCTTCAGGTACACAAGTATTCTCAACCTCTTCAGGTTCACAAATATTCTCAACCTCTTCAGGTTCACAAGTACAAGTATTCTTTTATACCCAGCCTCTTCAGGCTTAAACAACTAAGTTGAATATGAGAAGATGTAAACGGTGCTTGAGTGTTTAACTCACTATAGGTGAGGATAGAATGATAAAACTCAAGACAGAAACTCTATACAAAAGTGTAACTGAATTGAAAGAGGATGAGCTAGAAACTTTTTCGCTTTAGAATGTTATTGCTTGTCTGCTACCTCTTCTTTGAAGACATTTGTATTTATAAATAGAGAGTATTTAGTGCAGTCTTCTTAAGCTTCTTCGTCCAACGAAAAACATTTATTACCGTTCTTAGCAGCATTAAATGCATAAGCTAATATCGTGTTGAGCTTCTTCTGAGAAGTGACTTTAATTATCAGGGACTGCCAAGAGTGTGATAACTGAGTCCTGATTTATCTGAGCGCGCAGAAAGTTCCTTATTTGCTGGTCTATGTAGTTGTTAGTAGTGTCAGCTAAGCGGCTCAGTTGACTTATTTTGTCATGTACTTTTGTCAAAGTTCTTTTCAGCATTTAATGATGAACAGTTCTTCATATTTGAATTTGAGCTTTGGATGAATGATTGAAACTGAGCTAAGTAAGGAAACATTGGACGATCCAATATAATATACTCGAAAAACAATTTAGAGTTTATTGGATGAATACTGAGTTTCCTTTTAATGGACGCACGCACAAATAACAATTTGTTTACTCCGTGTTGTATTGTTATAGAATTACCAACATATCTTTTAAGCTAGAAAACATTAATGGATTAACAGAACAATTTATACACGAATTACGTGAGTCTTTTACTGGCTCATTCTAATTTAAACTTTTTGTTATCTTCAAAACTCCGAGGGGTTTAATTCATTAAACAACTTTGGTTCTGAAACTAATTTCTCAAAAGTTCTTTGGTTCCAACAATCTCCCCATTTTTGATGATGACAAAACTATTTAAATTTGATTGAATACAGATCATTTTTAGCAAGAATATAAACTCCCCCTAAGAGCATGCATAGTAATGAAATGGATGCAAAGTCTATTGGACGCAAGTGTCAATATTACTATAAAAGGATTTAAGTCTTGAAAACGTAATTTAAACAAATATATTACCTTTAAAGGATGGGAGAATGTTGATTTTAGAACAGAGTGTGCACATCCTTAACAAAACGCAAATTCAACTAACACAGTAAGGAAAGTGTTGAAGCAATGCGTATCAGAGCATAACAAGTATTAGAGCTAGAATATAAGCAAAGTTTAGATCAACACATATCAGAGCAATAAATAACATAGCAAAGAATTTATTGAGATAGTAAAGAATATCAAAGCAATAAAATTGTATCAGAGCAATAAAGTTGTTGAAGTAATAACATAATAAACAAAGTTTAGATCAACACAAGAGGTGCTCAAATTTGTTCATTTTATTGAATTAGAGATATAAACAGAAATATAAACAATTTGAATCAATCAAATTTCTCATTTCTCCCCCTTTGTCATCAGACATAAAAGTGGAGAAAAACATCATTGTCGTAAAAAAATGTAAAAAAAAAAATTTGAAGAAATTTTTTTTAAAAAAATGGCTAAGAATGAGGAGGAGGTCCTTGTTGAAATAGGAATTTAAGGAGGTCTTCAACTCTCTTACATAGATGATCCATCAAAGTGGTAACGTAAGCTTGAATTTCTGGGGGCACTTGAGGTTGTGTGTCAATAGGGGGAAGGCTCTCAACAGAGGTCTCCAAATCAGCTTCCATAAGTGTTAAATCAGTTGAGGGTGCAGGAGGAGCAACTGAGATTGGAGCAATATCATATACAACTGGTGCTGGATCTTCTGTTACCATAGGCATTTCAACTGATTCTACTTCATCTTCAGACAACGGTAAGACAAAATTCCAAGGGATTGGATCTCTTTGATATTTGAACATTTAATCCCAAGGATAAGGTCTACCTAGGTTGTCAGAAGGAGACCCTGAGACATAGCTTGGAGATAAAAAGATTGCGGGCACAGGCGTCTTTAGCGGTAAGCCAAGAATATCGTCAACCATGTAGATTGGACGAAAACATTTGAAACTTTGACCTGGCACAGTAATTATCTCTTCCTTCTCTTCCTCGCTTACACCAGAAGATGAAGCCTGTTGTTCACAATCCCAAATATGCTTTTCCCAGAATGTTTTGGCCTCATTCTCCTCTACTTCTCCTTTCAATGAAACTTGCCATAAGAATTCCAAGTCTACCTCAGGTGATTTTTGAATCCCAAAGATAGGTTTGAAGTAAAAGGGTTTTGGCAAAGTAGTTTGGCTTCTGTACTTCTTCAAATCCTTATTCTTGTTCAAATCCACCATTGGCAGTCTTGGATAAACTCGATCAGGCTGGATCTTGATGGCAGTGGCAGGAGTGATACGTAGAGAAGGGGGAACAAAGTGCAAATTCTTCAACAGAAGACTCCTTTTGATGACACTAACAAAAATTATGTCATAAGAACTTGCAAAGTGATCCATTTCTTCCAAGGTCACTGGTCTGAAAGAGAGTTGGCCAGGGAATATATGGACCCTTCTAGTGATCCCATCACAGCATCTGAACCTTCTTGCAGTGATAGAGAGAGAAGAGTCCTTTGATTCCCAGTGGAGAATTATATGGGGGGTAACTCCCACAGATAAAAAGGTTGGCTAGGTAAGGTTGAGGTGAAGTGTTTTAAAGGTGAAGGTGAAGGTGAAGGAGGTTTGTATGGCATGATTTGTGTTTGTGAAGAGGGTTCAGTGTTTGATGGAGAGGAATGTGTTGGAGAGGTTGGTGAAGGAATTTGAGGTTCTGATTGAGAGGAGGTTAAGGGTGGTGAGGAAATAAGGGTAGGGATGGACGCAAGTTTGGCAGCTGGTTTCCTCTTGATGGGTAACTTCGTCCGAGTCCCCTTTGGAATAGTCACCTTGGTCGCAATCCTCATTCTTTTCGCGATGGGTTGGTCATCGTCAGAGTTATCGTCCATTATCAGCCTTCTTTTTGGAGGAGCTTGAGTGGACGGTAAGTTCTGCTTTTGACTCCAAGCACTAGCAGTAGGCTTCATTGGACTCTCATCCTTTGAAGCTTTTAGTGAGTATTTTTGTTCTAGGAAGTTTTGGACGCTCTGGAGCTTCATCCTCATCAGATTGCTTCGTCCAAAAACTTGCTGCAATTGGATCCGTCCAAAGATCCTCTTCCTATCCTCTAAGTCTTTAGTCTCATGGGGACTAAAGATACCTTGATCCTTGAAGATCTTGGTTAGGAGGACACCATAGGAGATGGTGGTCTTCTTCCCTTTCCCTTGGGCACTGCTCTTGAAGTTCTTGAACAGCAGGGAGGGGAGGTTAATTTGTTGACAGAGCATCAGATGACACAAGCAGAAGGCATGAACTGTAGAAACAGAGTCTTTGGACCTTGCCTTGTGAAGTATAGCCTTGTTAAGCAGCTGATGTAGTACCCTTGCTTTGTCATACATCTTTGATGCAGTTATTTTCCTAGTGGATGACTCTTTCAGCAATGTGTCAAGAGCAACATCCATTCCCCTAAAAGCTTTATCCCGGTCAGTGGTGATGGTGGCTCCTTCCAACCAACACTGTGTAGCATTGGAGATGGTTACTTCTGAGATAATAACTTGTTTTCCCAGCACTTCTCCTCTGACTTCATTTGCAGACATAAAGGTATTTTTCCAGAACATCTTTACCAGTTCCAGATGAACTTCCACTGGTTCTCTGAAGTAGCTATCCCAGCTAGCACTTTGAAGACTGTCCCTGATGTCGATCCCACATTCTGCTAGAGCAGAGGCTTGAAACAAATACTCTACTGATACCTCGACTTCTTCAACATTAAGGGTTTTTCCTCCGGCCATCTTTTAAAATTTTTAGTAAGAGGATTTAAGATTTTTTGAGAAGAAAGGAATTCGTTGAAGGTTTTTCAGCACAGAGTTTCTCAAACACTTGAAAGCGTAAAAAATTGATCTTGAAAAGAAATGAGATATTTATAAGAGAGTAAAGCTTATACTGAAGAGTTTCTGGAAATAGAAAGTGAATCGTTTTTCAAACAACATAATAAATGTGTATTAAAAGTAACTGTCACGTCGGCAGTAAAAGTAACTTTTGTGACCTTTTCGTGAACTGACTCAGCGTGGAAAATTTGAAAAGATTCAAATGAGGCAAAAAGAATAAAAGCAAATTATATATATTCATTTACCTATCAGAAAATTTACCATATACATTAGCAAGTGCAAGCCATATTGGACGCAGATTATCAATGGGCCTTACAGATATTATTTCTTTATAGAATGCATACCTAAATGCTTTCTAATAAAATTGAATTTTTCTCAAAGAGGGCTTTTATAAAAATATCAGCCCATTGATTATTTGTATCCACAAATTGAATATCAAACACACCTTTTGGATATAATCTCTTATAAAGTGATGTTTAATTTCAATGTGTTTTGCTCTTGAATGTAAGATGGGATTTTTTGATAAGTTAATTGCTGCAGTATTATCACAGAGTAAAGGAATCTTACTTTCAAAGATGTTGTAATCTTCCAATTGATGTTTGATCCAAAGTAGTTGAGAGCAGCAACTGGTCGCAGAAATATATTCAGCTTCAGCTGTTAAAAGAGCAATTGTGCTTTGTCTTTTGCTAGACCATGATACTAGGTTTCCTCCAATGAAGTGACATCCTCCACTGGTACTTTTTCTTTCAATTCTATCTCCAGCATAGTCAGCATCACAAAAACTAACTAATTTGTACTCATGAGATTTCTTACATAGCAAACCCAGATTAGTAGTTCCTTTCAAGTATCTGAATATTCTTTAGACAGCAATTAAATGTGACTATCTATGATCAGATTGAAAACGTGCACAAAGACACACACTAAACATTATATCTGGTCTAGACGCAGTGAGATATAAGAGTGATCCAATCATACCTCTATATATCTTTTGTTCCACCTTTTGATCTTTATCGTTTAATTTTAGTGTGGACGATGGATGCATTGGTGTACTCATAGTTTTGCAATCGTCCATTTTGAATTTCTTCAGGAGTTCATTTGTGTATTTAGTTTGATGTATGTATATTTCGTCCAATGTTTGCTTTACTTGCAAACCTAGGAAGAATTTCAATTCTCCCATTAAGCTCATTTCAAACTCCTTCTGCATCAATTTGGAAAAATCCTTGCAAAGAGATTCATCAGTGGCTCCAAAAATAATATCATCTACATAAATTTGAACTATATTAAAATGTGAGTTTTTGTCTCTACGAAAAAGAGTAGTGTCAACTTTTCCTCTAGAGAATCCATTTTCCATTAGAAAAGTGCTTAATCTTTCATACCAAGCTCGAGGAGCTTGTTTTAGTCCATACATTGTCTTTTTTAGTTTGAAAACATGCTCTAGGTTGTCTTGATCCTCGAAACCAGGTGGTTGTTTAACATAAACTTCTTCATTGATTATACCATTTAGAAAAGCACTCTTTACATCCATTTGATAAAGCCTCATGCTATGATGATCAGTAAATGAAAGTAAGATGCGTATGGCTTCTAATCTAGCTACAGGAGCAAAGGTTTCAGTAAAATCAATAACCTCTTGTTGTCGGTAACCTTGGGCAACTAACCTTGCTTTGTTTCTCATAACTTTACCATCTTCGTCTAATTTGTTTCTGTATACCCATTTTGTGCCGATAACAGTTTTGTCTTTGGGCTTTTGAACCAGCATCCAAACGTCGTTTCTTGTAAATTGATTTAGCTCTTCTTGCATAGCTAAAATCCATCCTTCATCACAAAGACCTTCTTCAATTTTCTTTGGTTCCATTTCTGAGATGAATGCTACGTCTAAGTATTATCTGAAGGTATATCTTGTATGCACTTTATCGTCAGGATTACCAATGATTTGGTCTTCTGGATGATACGTTTTGAAATGCCAATTCCTTTGATCTTCATTTCTTGTTATGTCTTCTTTTTCTTTTTCATTGTCCAATGCTTCTTTGCTTGTTGAAGATGTTCCTTCTCCTTTGTTATTTAGGTTTAACTCTGCAAGAGACTCATCTAGCTCTGATAAATTATTATCATGCTTTTTATCATTAAATTTAACATGGATAGATTCTTCAACAGTCAAAAAGCAAGAGTTATACACTCTATATGCTTTTGAAGTTTCAGAGCATCCTAAGAAAATACCACAGTCAACTTTAGCATCAAACTTTCCTAAAGAATCCTTGGTATTTAAAATAAAGCATTGACATCCAAAAGAATGAAAATAAGAAATGTTGGATTTTCGTCCCTTCCACAATTCATAAGGAGTCTTATTCAATAAGGGTCTAATATATACTTTGTTTTGAATATAACACGTAGTGTTAATAGCTTCAGCCCAAAAGTGTTTGGAGGTTGAGTTGTCATCGAGCATTGTTTTAGCTATCTCTTGAAGGGATCTATTTTTCCTCTCTACCACACCATTTTGCTGTGGTGTTCTTGGGGCAGAGAAGTTGTGAAGAATACCACTTTCTTCATAGAACAATTGAAAGCTCTCATTCTCAAATTCTCCTCTGCGATCACTTCGGATCGAGTTGATACACATGCCTTTTTCATTTTGAATTCTTTTACAGAATATAGAGAAGACTTTAAAAGACTCATCCTTGTGTGTTAGGAACATAACCCATGTCCATCTAGTATAGTCATCTACTATGATTAGTCCATATTTCTTCCCATTTAAAGGGGCAGTTCTTGTTGGACCAAATAGATCAAGATGTAACAGTTCTAGTGGTCTAAAGGTGGAAACAACATTTTTGGACTCAAAAGAGTTTTTGATTTGTTTCCCTTTTTGACATGCTTCACATAGAACATTTGATTTGTACACAAGCTTTGGTAGTCCTCTCACGAGGTTATGCTTATTTAGCTTTGAGATTAGCCTCAAGCTTGCATGACCAAGCTTCTTGTGCCATATCTATTGTTCTCCTTTTATGAATACTAGACATGATACGTTCTATTCTGAGAGATCTTCTAAGTCAATATTGTAAAGATTGTTTTGCCTTTTAGCAGTGAAGAGTATGGATCCGTCAGAGTTTTTTAACTATACATTATCCTTGGTTGAACGAAACAATGGATTCATTATCACATAATTGACTTATGCTAAGCAAATTATGTTTCAACTCTTCAACCAGAAGTACATTATCAATAGAAGGAAAAGGGTGCTTACCAATCTTACCTATTCCAACTATTTTACCCTTCTGGTTTCCACCAAAAGTGATGAAATCGCATGCTTTAAGTTTGAGGTTTTGGAACATAGACTTTTCTCCCGTCATGTGTCGTGAGCAACCACTGCCCAGGTACCATGTCAGGTGTCTTCTTTCTGCTACTAAGCACATTTGCAAGAGAGATTATCATGTTCTTAGGTACCCATATCTTTTTGGGTCCTTTCTGGTTAGTTTTTGCATATTCATAATGCCGTAATTTTTTATTGTAGAAATATTTTGAGGTAAAATGATCGTCCTTTTTATGAAAATTCCCAAGGGATTTTGATTTTTCAGGAGCAGGTAATTTTTGGAAAAACATTTTCTCAGTAGATTGATACCCTAGTCCAGATTTGTCACTTGGGTCTCTGGAGTATTTGAGTAATGTGTTTAGCTTTTTGCTGCTGCCCACAAATTTACTGAGATCCTCAGTTAGATCCTTTACCTTGAATTGAAGTTTATCAACTTCATCAAACATATTGGACTCAGAGGATGTTTTCAAAAGAATGTTTTTAGTTTTTAGTTTTTCACAATAGGTTTCAAGTTTTTGTTTTTGTTTTTTAAAACACTTTCATAATCCTTAAATAATTTTGAAAATTTTCTCTTGAGAGATTTGTACTCAACAACTAAAATAGATGAGTTATTTAACAGTTCATCAAAAGCTTCTTTGAAGGTTAAAGTTAGAGTTTGTTACCTCATCTTCTTCCTCTTCAGAGGATATGCTTGCCATGAAGCATAGGTTGGCTTTTTCTTCCGCTTCCTCTTCATCAACAGTAGATAAGAGGTGAAGATCTTCCCATGTTGCCATTAATCCTCTTTTCTTCTTTGGAAAGAATCTATTTTTCTCCTTCTCCTTGTTTAGTGAAGGGCATTCAGCTTTAATGTGTCCAGGCTTCTTACACTTATAGCATATGATTGGACTTTTGTCTTTTGACTCAGTCTTGTCCTTTGAAGGTCTTCGTCCAAAGTGTTTTCTCCGCATGCCTCCTTTCTTTTTCCACATTGCTTGTATCTTTCTGGAGATGAAAGATAGATCATCATTGTCTAAGACATCTTCTCCAGATGACTTAGTCTCATCTGAAGATTCTTCAGCTTTAAGTGCTTTGGACGCACTTCCCTTGTGGGCATTAAGGGCAATTGATTTCCCTTTCCTTGAACTTTCTTCTTCTTGGAGTTCAAGCTCATGAACTTTAAGGGAACATAGAAGTTCCTCCATGGTAAGAAAAGCTAAGTTCTTTGCTTCTTGTATGGCAATAACCTTAGGTTTCCACTGTCTGGAAAGACTTCTTAGAATTTTTCTGATATGATCTTGATTATCATATGTCTTTCCCAGAGATCTCAAGCTATTGATTATTGTTTGGAATCGTCCAAACATTTGATCAATATTTTCATGCTCTCCCATATTAAAGAGCTCATATTGATGAACCAGCATGCTTATCTTTGAATCCTTGACCTAAGAGGAACCTTCATGTGCTAAGGCCAGAGTATCCCATATCTCTTTAGCTGTTTCACAGCTATGAACTTTGTCATGTTCTGATCTGGTGATGCCGCACATAAGGTAGTGTTTGGCTTTTGAGTTTAACTGGTGTCTGGTTTGTTGTCCTTCCGTCCATTGTGGTCGAGGAAGCTCCTGTCCTTCTGCGTTAGTGGGCATTTGATAGCCATTTTGGACTAGGTCCCAAATGTTCATATGTTGTGCATCAAAAAATGCAATCATCATCTTCTTCCAGTAATCATAGTCGTTTCCATTGAATAGAGGTGGTTGACAAGAGGTTGTCAAGACCCCGTCAAATAATAATAATTACCGGATCATAAACTAATTTGTAGTATAGAGCATGAACCGAATCGTCTCTCAAGGATCCAAAAAGAACAAAGATTTAATCAGATCAAGATAATTAAAAGGGGGGCTTTGATGATTTGAAATGATAATACACTAATTGAATTAAAGGAAAGTAATTAACAAATTAACCAATCCTAGGAAATTTTACCGATCTTATGTTTAATCCATCATTGATCACAAGGAATTCACTTAATTGCTAACCATGTTCTTGGCCTTAGATCATATCAAGACGCCTCAACATGATCCAAGAATCCACTACTAGATAAGCATCTAGGATTTAATTAACCAATGTTAGATAAAGTAAGCACCATCCAAACATAGATTAACTTAAGATCGGGGATTTAACCAAACTAAACAATCCATCAAAAAGCTTTAATAAATTATTTATTCTATGTGATCCTCTTTGAATACATGATAATAAAGATATTAGCACATCAACATCTAAATCAAATTAAGCAATTTAATCTAGATAAAATTCAAAAGAGGAAGAAGAGAAACTTGAATAACAATTAAGTAATATGAACAAGCGAAACAAGATCTCCAAATTAAACATCATGATGGCTAATCCCTTGGATTTATTATAAGAGCCTAACCTTCCATGGATGGGAAGGAAGAACTCATAAAATAAAGAACAAAAACGAAATTCTAAAGAGAATGAAGAAGAAGAGAAAGAAAACTCTCACAAATACTCAAACTTTCTTCAAACTTACTTAAAATTGAATAATGTATAATACAAAGAGATTGGCTCTATTTATACTAATCCTAGAAGCCAATTTGTCATAGAAAATAATCTGAATACAAGCTATAAAAACATGGAAAATGTCAAATATGGAAGCTTAATGCATGGTAGGTGGGTTGGTGAATGGTTGGTGGCTTTTAGTCAGCAACTCTTATCCGACTTCCAGCTTGATTTTCATGACCTAGACGGTGCATTTTGGCTTGGAGGTCTTCATGAAAGTTGTAGCCAGTTGTCTCCCTGAAAGTTTACAATTAGAATCATGCCATTTGGACGTTTAGAACTCCAGATATGCCAAAAACACTGAACCTACCTCAAGTTAGGTTGGCAGAACGTGTTTCCAAATTCAAACCAACTTGTAGCTTCATTATCATTCCTAAAACGACATCTATTGACTAAATGGTCTTCCGTAAAGTTGGAGATATGGGTCTTATTTATCCAATGGCCAAGTTTAAGCCCTAGAGGAGGCCTATAGCTCACTATGTAGTCCAATATGTGCACACTGTCCAGATTTTCGTGACAGCAAACCCACTCTGCATTGCAGGGATATTTTGGACCCTTAGAAGTCTGATCCAGCTCTTGAGTTCTTCATGAAACTTGTAGAGAATTGTCTTAGCTTTCCAAAGACACCAAGATCACCTCAAATGGATCACCGAGTCCCAAGTTATGGCCTAACCAAGGAGGAAAGGTCAAAATGCATCAAAATCCAAGAATTATTCATAATTTGCATTAAAGCCCAATGAAGCCCAATAACATTAAACTCATCTAAAATACAAATATTGGGCACAATAAACATCTAATAAAGCTTAATACAAAGCTAAGATAAGTGTTTTAAATTGATTGATCAGTGGTCTGATCACAGCTTGTCCTTCATTCTCCATTTAAGGTTGTACTGGATCTTTTCCTCTGCACTGTTAGATGTTCAACCCAATAGGCTGAGCTTTGATACCAATTGAAGTAAACAAGTGAAACACAAGAAGGGGGGTTGAATTGTGTTTCTTAACCTTTTTGAAAAAAATTTCATTAATTAACAGATTAATCAAAACAATGGTTGAAACTTTAACAAGCAATGAAAGTATAAAAGGCTTCTCAGTCTAGTTGGACGATGAGAAGGTTTTTGTAAGATTTTTCTTAGGACGCAGTTAAAAAGTTATAAGTTTTAACTTAAAAACTTTGTTAAGAAAACAATGACAATCCCCAGATGTTAGTGAATAAATAAAACACAAGTAGAGGGAAGAGAAGCTTACACCAGAAGTTTATCCTAGTTCACTCTCACAAACCGAGAGCTACGTCCAGTCCCTTCAACAAGAATGATTTTTCACTAATCTTTACAAAGATTACAAGTATTATCCACCTCTTCAGGTACACGAGTATTCTTTTATACCTAGCCTCTTCAGGCTTAAACAACTAAGTTGAATATGAGAAGATGTAAACGATGCTTGAGTGTTTAACTCACTGCAGGTGAGGATAGAATGATAAAACTTAAGACAGAAACTCTATACAAGAGTATAATTGAATTGAAAGAGGATGAGCTAGAAACTTTTTCGCTTTAGAATGTTATTGCTTGTCTGCTACCTCTTCTTTGAAGACATTTGAATTTATAGATAGAGAGCACTTGGAGCAGTCTTCTTAAGCTTCTTCGTCCAACGGAAACATTTACTATCGTTCTGAGTAGCATTAAATGCATAAGGTGATATCGTGTTGAGCTTCTTCTGAGAAGTGACTTTGATTATCAAGGACTGCCAAGAGTGTGATAACTGAGTCCTGAGTTATCTGAGTGCACAGAAAGTTCCTTATTTGCTGGTCTTTGTAGTTTTTAGTAGTGTCAGCTAAGCGGCTCAGTTGACTTCTTTTGTCGTGTACTTTTGTCAGTGTTCTTCTCAGCATTTAATGATGAACAGTTCTTCATATTTGAATTTGAGCTTTGGACGAATGATTGAATTTGAGCTAAGTAAGGAAACATTGGATGATCCAATATAATATACTCGAAAAACAATTTAGAGTTTATTGGACAAATACTGAGTTTCCTTTTAGTTAGAAGGCATAATGGACACACGCACAAATAACAGTTTGTTTACTCCGTGTTGTATTGTTATGGAATTATCAACATATCTTTTAAGCTGGAAAACATTAATGGATTAACAGAACAATTTATACACGAATTACGTGAGTCTTTTACTGGTTCATTCTAATTTAAACTTTTTGTTATCTTCAAAACTCTGAGGGGTTTAATTCTTTAAACAACTTTGGTTCCGAAACTAATTTGTCAAAAGTTTTTTGGTTCCAACAGTATTCTTTTCTACACAAGCCTTTTCTAGTTTTCCAACAAAGTAATAATGAGAGTGTTTAAAAAACTTGAGGATAACTCACGATGTGTGAGGATAAACAATAAGCTCAAGTAAAAAACTCTATACAATAGTATACAAAGTATTTGTAAAGCATAGTAAATCTTTTTGCTTCGTATGTTTTTCTCTTCTCGTTGTCTATTTCTCTTGTTATTCTCGATTCTTTTTTATCTTTTGAAGACTTCGAGTATTTATAGGCTTGTGAGCTTTGTACTAGTCTTCATATGTTTCTTAGTCTAGCAACAATATTTATTACCGTTCTAAGTAGCATCAAATATACAATGATGATGACACATTAATCTTCTTCTGAAAAGTGACTTTGGTTATCAACGTTGCAAGAAACTTTGATATCCTTATTCTGACTCTTCTGAGTGAGCAGAAAGTTCCAATTTGCTGGTCCTTGTAGTTGTTAGGTATGTCACCTCCAGCGTACAATGTTGATTACAAAAGACGCGTACTTTCTCAAAGATCATATCAGCAATAAATGCATTTTGTCTTAATTGTTTCTGAAATACTTTGGACGAATGCTTTTGATGAAGGAACAACAGAGACAATATAATGGATAATCCAATAAAATATAATAAACAGTACATATTGTATTGGACGCACGCAGTGAAATAGAAATTATCTTTAACAAAACTTGTCTTAGTCCAAAAGTTTTTATAAAAGATTTATTCAAAAGATACAACTTGGACTTTTTCATTTTAGAACGAAATATCATAAGTTTAGTTAAAACTTATTTGTTTAGTCTAATTTAATATTTATTGTTATCTTCAAAACTTTGAGGAGTTTGATTTCTTCAAACATAGTATTAAATACTTGATCACGTCTTTGGTTCTAACAATCTTCCCATTTTTTATGATGACAAACAATATTAAATTTGATAAAGCAAAATCTTTTATCAGTCCAAAAAAGTATAAGCTCCCCTTAAGAACATGCTATATACAAGTTGGACGTAGGTATATTGGATGCATGTGACTTAGGAACAATTTTAATAGTTAGTTCAGAAAGATGCTTTTACATAGTTAATGGGCGCAGTGATTTAACAACATATAAACTAAGTCCATAACATATTAGAGCAATAAAACAGTTTGAACAAGTTAACTGAGTAATTCAGAGTAATATTTTAAGTCCCAAAAAAAATTTAACAGCATCAGAGTAAAAGTTTATATCAGCAATATAAGTATCAGAGTACAAATTTTATAAACAATATTAGGGCAGGACTAAATATTATAAGTATCAGAGCAAAAGGATTTTTACCCTTTAAACTGAGCACAGAGTAATTTTCTGTTAGAACAATTATCTAATAAATAAGATCAACAGAGAATTTATCATTAGCACAACACAGTAAGTTATATCTGAGTAAAACAACAATAATAATCAGAAGATATAATAACATAAGAGCAGAGATATACAAGAACAAATGAATTCAAGGTTCAAATTTTATTCCCATTTCTTGTATATTGTGTATACTGTACACAATCAAATTTTATTTCCCAGTTCTGCCCCTTTTGTCATCAGACAAAAAGATGAAGAAAAGCATCATAGTCAAGAAATAATGAAAGAATTAAAAGAACTAAAGAGAATGAGAGTGTAAAAGAAATTTTTTTAAAAAAAATTATAGATTAAAGGAAAAAGATTTCATTGAAGAGGAGATGGAGGAGGAGGGCCATGTGGGAAGTAAAGCTTAAGTGGTCCTTCAAACCGTCTGTATACTGAGTCCATTACATTATTGATAAGTGCATGAACGTCTGGATGAACTTCATGAACAGAGGCAAGTTGATGAAGACTCTCACCTGAAGCTTCAACTTCAGTGGTTGTAACTGCCACAAATTGCTCAATAGGATTGATTATAGAGAGAGCGAGTATTAGGAGCAGAAAGTTGAAGTTGGACTTCGTCTTCTTTTTCTTCATCTTCTTCTACAAAAACCATATTGTGATCACAGGGGGAACTCATTATTTGTTGCAAGCAATCCTAGCAGCTTCCAATGCCTCACTTGAGATATTTTTCCAAAATGCTCTAATCAGTTCCGGATGAACCACCTCAGCTTCTCTGAAGTAGTTTTCCCAGCCAACTCCGTTCAAATTGTCACTGATGTCAATCCTCAACTTAGCCGGAGTCGAAGTCTGAAACAAGTACTCTATGGCCACTTCGGCTTCATCCACGTTTATCCTCTTTCCTCCGGCCATTTTATCAGGAGATTAAAAGTTGAAAAAATAGGTTTTTTGAAAGATGGAGTATTTTAGCAAAGGTATTTCAAAGAGAAGTTTTGAAAGAGAAGTTTTGAAAGCGTAAAAACATAATCTTGATAAAAAGGGGTTTTTAAGGTGGAGGGTATTTCAAACGTTTTTTGATTTAAAATAAATAAAATTTTGAAAAGACATTTGAAATAAAAGCACATTGAGGTAACTATCACATGCCGCAGTAAAAAGTAATTGCTGTGACGTTTTAAGTACTGACTCAACGTGGGAATTTCAAATAAGTTCAAATACGAGATAAAGATATTTTAGAAAGTATATCTGTAAAAGAATTTATCAATTATTGGATGTACACACACAGTACATATCAAGCACAAGACATATTGGACGCAGATTATCAATGGATGCACAATCATTAGTTTTTCACAAAGTGCATACTTAAATGCTTTCTAATGAGGGTGAATCTGTACTCAGTGAGGAGTTTAGTAAAAATATCAGCCCATTGATTGTCTGTATCCACAAATTTAATATCAAACACACCTTTTTGAATATAATCTCTTATAAAGTGATGTTTGATTTCAATATGCCTTGCTCTTGAATGAAGAATAAGATTCTTAGATAATTTTATTGAAGTTGTATTATCACAAAGTAAAGGAATCTTACTTTCGAAGATATTGTAGTCTTCCAATTGATGCTTGATCCAAAGAAGTTGAGAGCAGCAGCAAGATGCTGATATATATTCAGCTTCAGCAGTTGAAAGCGCAATTGTACTATGTCTTTTGCTAGACCATGAGACTAAATTGCCTCCAATGAAGTGGCATCCTCTACTGGTGCTTTTTCTTTCAATTCTATCTTCAGCATAGTCTGCATCGCAAAAGCCAACTAATCTGTACTCATTTAAGCAGACTACAAGGAATTCTTTCAAATGCTTGTGTGGATCCTCACCTGCAAGACCATGAAACGTGGGCAACAAGTGTATTAATCCAGATTTGAGCTCAAAATCAACATGAAGGTCAGGATATTTGATGCACAAAGGCTGATATGCAACATCGAGTGCAGCAAGTTCTTTCAGAGTTCTATTATTATTGTCAGCCATAGTCAAATCAGCAGACTCAGTATCAGACACTAAAGCACTAATAGAAACAGACTCAACAGGATCAATAGAACCAACAGAATCAACAACAAGATCAGGTACAATGTCAAGTTCAAGTCCAATTCCAGAAGTTATTTGATTAGCTCTATGAATGCTACTACCAAATTCTATGAATTCTGAGAAGTGTACGAAAAGTTCTATCAATTTCAGGATCAAATGAATGCAAGGTACCAGGATCAGACCTAGTCATACAACATGCAACTCATAGGAAGGTATAGAAACACAATAATAACTAAAACACTAAAAATTCCTAAAACAGATACTCCAAAAATCTAAAATAAAATAAAAATAGTATCAAATGAATTTTAAAAATTATGGAACTACCACAGGGTGAAATCTACACAAAAATTCTATCCAACAAAATAATAAAAAATATTAAAAAATTGAAAAAGTGGTCTAAACGATGGAATTTGGCTAAAATAAGGGTGACCTCACTATTTAGTGAGCCTTTCTCAACATATCGGTTTCCAGTAGTATACCAAAATTCAACTCGATCAGAGATACTTTACCGGACCAAAATCTTGACAGGATGCCGTTTACCAAATTTCAATCGAATTCCACTTGACAAGGCTTCAAAAACAAAACAAACACGATTGCTAGAGTTAGATGGGGTCTTGAAATAACCAAATAGTTGCCTTGGATCCCCGGCAACGGCGCCAAATTTGACAAGAGGTTGTCGAGACCTATCAAATAAATAAAATTTTATCGGTTCTCAAACTGATTTGTAGTATAGAGAATGAACCGAATCGTCTCTCAAGGATCCAAAAACAAAGATTCAATTAGATCAAGATAATTAGAAAGGGGGGTTTTGTTGTTGATTAGCAAGATTGACAAAACTATGAGACTTAAAGTTGTAAACAAATATAAAGAAGCAACCAATCCAAGGAAATTTACCGATCTTGAGTTTAATCCATCATTGATCACAAGAAATTTACTTAATTGCTAACCATGTTCTTGGCCTTAGATCACATCAAGAATCCTTAACATAATCCAAGAATCCTCTACTAGATAAGCATCTAGAATTTAATTAACCAAGGTTAGATAAAGTAAGCACCATCTAAACAAAGATTAACTTAAGATCCAGAATTTAACCAAGCTAAACAATCTATCAAAAAGCTTTAATAAATTATTTAGTCTTTGTGATCCTCTTTGAATACATGATAATAAAGCTATTATTGTAAGACCTATTAGTTACTATGTTATTTACCAACCATAAGCCTTACGTGGAGTATATAAATATAGAAAATTCGGCAGCGTTTCATTTGTTTCTTTAACATTACCACAAACTATAACATAAGCAGCGGATTTCCAACAACCATTTCAAACCAACCAGAGTACATATATTATATATATACACATACACATATATCAAAAAGAGATCTCAGATCTCAACCAATACATTATCAGAGTATGCAACGTTATACAAGTGTAATCTAGACACTATCCGGACTGAGCACACTAGACATATACAGAACCGAGTACATCAAAAGTAGTATTCAGTTCCCTGTAACATCTACATCAGAATAATACACATCCTGTCATAGTTACATCACGGAGCTTAACTCCACCAAAATATGAATCTCAAAATAGATTTACAGAATCCTCCGTACTTAACCCGTAGAGGGTCCGGGGTGTTCCTGCGAATCTGAGAAAGAGGTGGTGAGAACAACTTCCCAGTGAATATGAATAACTTGCAGATAAAGTATAAATGTAAGTAAAGAGCAAGTATAACACAATTCACAATATGTCAAGTAACACCTACCAACCAATGCAATGAATGAATGCACATGATGTTCACACCTTTTATTCACACTTTTTCTTTCTCCACTCCTCTTGTTGTGCACTAACCCCTTTCGGTTAGGCCCTCGCAATATGCATATGAATGTATTATGCCAATTCCGTTTCCTTCTAGCTAATAAGCTAGGCACCCCTCTGTTTTGTGCACTAACCCTTTCCGGTTAGGTCACCTCGCAATGCAATGCAATGTTCTCATACTCATATCATGCTCATTCATAATATCATCATAATAGCATTACATGTAATCAATTCAAGCATATACAACACATGACCGTCATGCTCAACTCTATCAAGCATTCTTACTTAGTTACAATAGTGCTAAGTCACTCCTATCAAGCATTCTTACTTAGCTACACATCTCATTCTAATGCTAAGTCCTTCTTCATCCTAAACCTAGCATATGGTATCAAGACCCTAGGCATAAGCATCACAATATCACAAACAGAGTCAACCACGGCCAGCCCGTGGTGGTAACCACGGCCACGGTTTAGAAAACAGAAGCTCAACATTTTATAAACAGAGACAACCACGGCCAGGGTGTGGTACAGACCACGCCCGTGGTGGTATTTCCAGAGCCAACCACGGCCAGCCCGTGGTGGAGGCCACGGCCGTGGTGTGGAATTTAAACATGAAACCAAACTTCCAGAGACAACCACGGCCAGACCGTGGTGGAGGCCACGGCCGTGGTTGGCCACGAGACACCAAAGTTTCCTTTCCAGAGAGAACCACGGCCAGGCCGTGGTGGAGACCACGCCCGTGGTTGGTCTTCTGGGCAGGAATAGTGCCACGCCCAACTTCAAATCAAAACCCTAATCTCTCTATGGGATCATGTCCTTAAATCCATCAAAATATAATGACCTTATCATTCACTTTCTTATACCTAAATCCTTAAAAACATATAACAAAACACATCAACCTTAAGCATAGGTGAAAACCCTAGATTCAAGCTTAATCCTACATCATACACTTTCACTCTAAGAACATCATACATTAGCACAAGTAAATCCACACTCACCTTGAAGTGCTCCTAACTTGATTCCAAGATGGTATTGGTAGTCAAGACAACCTTCCCTTCAACTTCCTTCAAAACACTCAAGCAAAACAACCAACTTTTAGACATGGGTGTTCTTGATTCTTAGGGATGAAAATGAGTTTCTCAAGAAACTAATACCATAGGGTTGAAGAAGAGATCATAGTGATCAATAACTATCAAAGAACTTAAGCCAAAAGGTGCATAAAAACACTTACTTTGGAACCTTGAACTTGAAGCAAGCTTTGGCTATGGAGAACTTAGCAATTTGGAGAAGATGACCAAATGGTCTCTCCCCCCCTAGGGCCGGTTCACTTAAGCAAGAGGGAGGGGGTGTGAATTGTCCATTTTGCCCTTCACTCAAATGATAAAATACCAAATTGCCACTGAGGGTGTGAAAAGACTAAAATACCCTCGTGATTCCTAAGAATTCCCAATAGGTCCTGAAGAAAATTAAATTTACCAGTAGGTCCTAACTTAGCCAGAGTAAATCTAAGAGTTTAGACTTCGCCTATTTCTTCCTTAGGTTCTACCGAGTTCATCGGTATAGCCAGAATCTCAAATCAATCATTCTAACTCAATCTATTACCATTTCTGTATCAAAACATCTAACTCATCCAAAGAAGTTAACTAAGTTATAACATATGAAATTTAGGGATGTTACAATTATCACATCAACATCTAAATCAAATTAAGCAATTCAATCTAGATAGAAATCAAAAGAGGAAGAAGAGAAACTTGAATAACAATTAAGCAATATGAACAAGCAAAACAAGATCTCCAAATTAAACATCAAGACGGTTAATCCATTGGATTGATAATAAGAGCCTAGCCTTCCATGGATGGGAAGGAAGAACTCATAAAATAAAGAACAAAAATGAAATTCTAAAGAGAAGGGAGAAGAAGAGAAAGAAAACTAACAAATACTCAAACTTACTTCCCAAATTGAATTAATCTAATACAAAGAGATTGGCTCTATTTATACTAATCCTAGAAACCAATTTGTACATGTACATAATCTGAATACAAGCTGTAAAAACATGGAAATTGTCAAATATGGAAGTTTGATGCATGGTTGGTGGGTTGGTGCATGGTAGGTGGGTTAGTGTATGGTTGGTGGCTTTTAGTCAGCAACTCTTATCCGACTTCTGGCTTGATTTTCATGACCTAGACGGTGCATTTTGGCTTGGAGGTCTTCATGAAAGTTGTAGCCAGTTGTCTCCTTGAAATTTTGGTGTTGGAATCATTACCAAATTCAAACCAACGTGCAGCTTCATAATCATGCCTAAAACGACATCTATTGACTAAATGGTCTTCAGTGAAGTTGGAGATATGTGTGTTAGCTTTCCAATGGCACCGATTTTAGCTCAAAAGGAGGCCTATAGCCCAAGATATGGTACAATATGTGCATACTGCTCAGATTCCCAGTAACAGCAAGCCCACTCTGACTTTGCAGGGCAGTTTTGGACCCTTAGAAGTCCGATCCAGCTCTTGAGTTCTTCATGAAACTTGTAGAGTCTTGTCTTAGCTTTCCTTAGACACCAAGATCACCTCAAATGGATCACCGAGTCCCAACGTATGGCCTAACCAAGGAGGAATGGTCAAAATGCATCAAAATCTAAGAATTATTCACAATTTGCATTAAAGCCCAATGAGGCCCAACAACATTAAACTCAGCTAAAATGCAAATATTGGGCACAATAAACATCTAATAATGCCTAATACAAAGTTAACATAAGTGTCTCAAATTGATTGGTCAAATTCCCCCACACTTAAGCCTTTGCACTCCTGGGCAAAACACATAAGAACAAAATTGAGGAAAAACAAGAAACATCATAATATTAAACTAAAATCAGAGAAACTGATTAAATCTAATCCACTTTCGTAGGAAAACACGATGGCACTTAGCATGTGCCACAAGCCTTTAAACCCCTAGGTGTCCCTAGTGGACGAGTTATAGTCTCGTGAGAGTTTACCAGGATGATTCCCACAAACATGTAATACTTTATTTAATCAATTCAAATAATTTTTATATATAAGCATTGTATCAAATACAAACCATAATTAATAAGTCAAGTATGCTTAACAAAGAATAGTTGAATCAAACCAATTGAGAATAAAGTATAGCATAATCATGCTTTAATCAGAAATAGGCATGTTCAAATTGAGTAAAATTTCTCACAAGTGACACTCAAATCACACAAGGTGTTTAGGTTAACTGTTTGCGCTCAACTTAGTCAAATTATGAAAGTATTTTACCATAGACTTGCATATACATCAATTCTCCACTACTTAGATTAAATAAATTGCAAAAATCAAGAGGTCTTTCAACAAGGTTTTAATGGGGCTATAAGGTAAAGGAAAGGAACAATATGGATAATAGCCAGTTAAAACCAAAGAGAATAAAAGAGCATTGGGGAGTAACTCAAGTAGAAAGCATAAAATATCCCTTAGGCCATAACTTGGGACTCGGTGATCCATTTGAGGTGATCTTGGTGTCTTTGGAAAGCTAAGACAATGCTCTACAAGTTTCATGAGAACTCAAGAGCTGGATCGGATTTCTAAGGGTCCAAAATATCCCTGCAATACAGAGTAGGTTTGCTGTCACGAAAATCTGGGCAGTGTGCACATATTGGACTACATAGTGAGCTATAGGCCTCCTCTTGGGCTTAAACTTGGCCATTGGATAAATAAGACCCATATCTCCAACTTCACTGAAGACCATTTAGTCAATAGATGTCGTTTTAGGCATGATAATGAAGCTACAAGTTGGTTTGAATTTGGAAACACGTTCTGCCAACCTAACTTGAGGTAGGTTCAGTATTTTGGCATATCTGGAGTTCTAAACGTCCAAATGGCATGATTCCAATTGCAAAATTTCAAGGAGACAACTGGATACAACTTTCATGAAGACCTCCAAGCCAAAATGTACCGTCTAGGTTATAAAAATCAAGCTGGAAGTCGGATAATAGTTGCTGACTAAAAGCCACCAACCATTCACCAACCCACCTACCATGCACCAACCCACCTACCATGCATCAAGCTTCCATATTTGACAATTTCCATATTTTTATAGCTTGTATTCAGATTATTTTCTTTGACAAATTGGCTTCTAGGATTAGTATAAATAGGGCCAATCTCTTTGTATTATACATCATTCAATTTGAAGTAAGTTTGAAGAAAATTTGAGTATTTGTGAGAGTTTTCTTTCTCTTCTTCTCCATTCTCTTTAGAATTTCATTTTTGTTCTTTTATTTTTGAGTTCTTCCTTCCCATCCATGGAAGGCTAGGCTGTCATAATGAATCCAAGGGATTAGCCATCTTGATGTTTAATTTGGAGATCTTGTTTCGCTTGTTCATATTGCTTAATTGATATTCAAGTTTCTCTTCTTCCTCTTTGATTTTTATCTAGATTGAATTGCTTAATTTGATTTAGATGTTGATGTGATAATAGCTTTATTATCATGTGTTCAAAGAGGATCACAAAGACTAAACAATATATTAAAGCTTTTTGATGGATTGTTTAGCTTGGTTAAATTCTAGATCTTAAGTTAATCTATGTTGGATGGTGCTAACCTTATCTAACCTTGGTTAATTAAATCCTAGATGCTTATCTAGTAGAGGATTCTTGGATTATGTTAAGGCGTCTTGATGTGATCTAAGGCCAAGACCATGATTAGCAATTAAGTGGATTTCTTGTGATCAATGATGAATCAAACTCAAGATCGGTAAATTTCCTTGGATTGGTTGCTTCTTTATATTTGTTTACAACTTTAAGTCTCGTACTTTTATCAATATTGTTAATCAACAACAAAACCCCCCATTTTAATTATCTTGATCTGATTAAATCTTTATTCTTTTTGGATCCTTGAGAGACGATTCGATTCATTCTCTATACTACAAATTAGTTTCTGAACCGGTATTTTTTATTATTTGACGGGTCTCGACAACCTCTTGTCAATAAGTCAAGAAAAATGCCTCTGTCATTTTCATGCAACATACAGACCAATGTAATCTCAAATCGATTCAATGCAAGTTCTAGAAAAGAAATTCATAATTGACATCACTCATGAAAGAAAATAAACCAAGTGTAAGTATCAAACTTGGAAAATCCCAAAACTCACAAAGGTATGGAACATTCACTCAATTCAACCATGCTTTCTTCCTAATATCCACAGTCATATACATGTATATCATGAAGATAATTCAACTATAAACTGTTTTGCATACTTTTATCATCAATTAAGCTCAGATTTCAACACATGCTTGTATCAAAATCAATTGAAAAGATCAATTTTTTTTGTTTTTTAAATATGCAAGAACAAAAATGATTTAAGACCTACTATGAAATGCAAGTTAAGATGCGTCTCAAGAGCAAAACTACTCCTTACTCTGTCATCATACATCTAACAAGTTAGTAACAACAAAGATTAGCTGGTTAATTTTTTTTTAACAATGTACATGGTAATGTCAACTATTCCTCCCCCCAATTAATTTAAGACATTGTCCCCAATGTCAAAATAAAGATAAGTAGAGTGTAGAAGATCTTACCAAAATACTGCAAATCGAGCCTGAAATAAGAAAAGTTACCAAAAAAAAAAACTAAAACCATAAGAGAAAACAAAAATTCACAAGGACAAAGTCAAGTCAAGTTTTTGCTTTTTGCTGCTGCTGCCTTGTTCCCAATTCAGTAGAGCCATTGCTGGATCACGTTGTGGTACAAAGTCATTTAGTTGATCGAGCAATTATTCAGGGGTTGCAGCAATTATAAGAATTTGACGTGTCGCTTGTGAGATGAACCTTTTTTCTACAGCATGATTAAGAAAACAAAGCAAACTGACATAAAAACCATTAACATTTAATATACCTATGGGTTTTTGGTGAAAGTTCTGCTGTGACCAGGATGTAATTTGAAAGAGTTCTTCCAAAGTTTCAAAACCACCAGGTAGGGCAATAAAGGCATCAGCATTTGCTATCATAATGTTCATGCGTTGGTGCATGCAAAATACCATTACTTCATCCCTTAATGTTTTTCCAATGGGCTTGCTGTTAGCTAAAGAACTGGGAATGACACCAAGGACTTTGCCACCTCCTAAATGTGCAGCAGTTGCTACACAACCCATTAACCCAAGACTACCTCCTCCGTAAACTAAATGGATTTCTCTCGCAGCTAGCACTCGACCAAGATGGTTTGCAATATTTACAAACTCTTTATCCTTTCCAGGATTAGATCCACAAAAGACACAAACACTTTTGATCTGACGAACTGAAGTTACTTCCATCTGTTTTCTTTTTTTCTTTTTTTCTTTTTTGTACTCTCACCTTATGAATGATCTGAAGAGAGCAAAGTGCATTATTTAAAGGAATCAAAACCGAAAGGTAATAATTACACCTATAAAGGAGGGGTAGATCTGCGTGTCAGATAAGTTTGAAAAATAAGCACAGAAATGATAATAGCTATATGACAAGGATAAAAGGCTAATCTATATGTGTCAGAAGAAATTTGAAAATATGCAACACATATTTTAAAAAAATACGGCTAATTTTTATTTTTATTTTTATTTTTTTAATGAACAAGAAGTAAAATAAAAAAAAATTTAATAATACTTACAGTAGGTGTGATTGTGGCTCACATTTTCCTCTGGTTTTACGTCCAGTAACGCCTTGAAGCTCTCTATGGGCCGATGGTCGGCTTCCCATCCAATTTTTTTAAAAATTGGCAAACAGGGTCTTTTTGAGTCAGATTCCTGAGACTATAACGCTCATGTTCATCTTGGAATATTGGCCATAAATCGATAAGTGCCCTTTGTACATCTCCACTAGGATGCGTCTCAAGAGTCAATAGAATGTTATCCAAAGACTCCTTACTCATGCCATCCTTAATGAAGTTAATTTTATCATCTTGGTTTATAGACGTCATTCCAATTGATCTACATTTTGTGTTACAGGTCCATCTTGCACATTTATAGCAGACCCGTAACCTTTTTGCTCTTCTTTTCTTGGCATATAAACTTTTACCTAGCCCTGGCATATATGAAACAAGAGCGTCAGAAAATTCACCTATGAGTCGGACCTTTGCTTCAATTAACCAGCGAATATCCGCAGGGATGCCTTTGTGCATAAGCATCCTTAATCCCTCAAACCTTGCACAGTAAATGTTAGTTAAAGCATTTTGAAGTAGAGAAGGGAATCGCTTGTGGAGGTTAAGAAGCTGGTTATCCATTTTGAAACAAAGAAAGAAGGGGAAAAAATTAGCAAAATTATATACAAATTTCAGTGTTTGTGGGTAACTGAAGGGACCGAAAAAAATTTCACGGAGTACCGTTATCCGCCATTTAACCGGTGAAAAATAATCTGTCAATGAAAAACAAATAAAATTGAGACAGAAAAATCAAACTTTGATAGATTTTATTGCTTGGCACCGATTTTCTGTCTCGATTCCTGCGAATTCAAATAAGTCAAAGTTAGAAAGATGATAGAGTTAGAAAACTTGGGTTGCCGCCCAAAAAGCGCAACTTTTAACGTCGTCAGCCAGCGTGATTGAAGATTTTTCACGATCGATGGGTATTCCCCAATAATGATTCAATCTCTGACCATTGACTTTAAACGTTGCTTGAAATTTTTTTTTAATATTTTATATTTTTTATATTTTTATTTTTTAACAAAGTAGTTATCATTCATGATACAGGGCTTCCTGCAGTTGAACCTCCTCCACAAGGTTCTCATGGGCTCCTTCATAAAATTCTTGAGGCGATGTCCATTGACTTTGAACAATTTGTTGGTAGCCTCATTCTTAATTTCCACTGCACTATGAGGAAAAATGTTAGTAACAACAAACGGACCGTCCCACCTAGACCTTAATCTACCAGGCATCAACTTAAGGCGAGAATTAAACAAGAGAACTTTTTGCCCAACTACAAACTCCTTCCGAAGAATAAACTTATCATGGAAGGCTTTGGTCTTTTCTTTGTAGAGTCAAGAGCTCTCATAGGCATCTAGGCGGATCTCTTCCAACTCCTGTAACTGCAACTTCTGCTCTATGCCTGCTCCAGTCAAATTCATGTTGCATTGCTTCACCGCCCAAAATGCTTTGAGCTCAATATCTACTGGCAAGTGGCATGCCTTACCATTGACTATCCGATATGGGGACATCTCGATCAGAGTTTTATAAGCGGTCCGGTAAGCCCAAAGAGCATCCTCAAGCCTCATGCTCCAATCCTTCCGATTAGGTTGGACTGTCTTTTCAAGTATGCGCTTGATCTCTCTATTGGAGACCTCGGCTTGACCATTAGTTTGGGGATGGTAAGGTGTAGAAACTTTATGCAAAATGCCATATTTCCTCATCAAACCCTCCATGCTCCGGTTACAGAAATGGGTGCCTTGATCACTGATGATAGCCCTCGGAATTCCAAACCTGTAGAAAATCTGTGATCTAACAAAATCCACAACAACTTTGGAATCATCAGTCCGAGTTGCTTTAGCCTCCACCCATTTTGATACATAATCAACAGCTAGCAAAATGTAAATATAACCAAAGGAAACAGGAAAAGGTCTCATGAAATCAATACCCCATACGTCAAAGATCTCACAATACAGTAGAGGTTGCTGAGGCATCTCATTCCTACGAGAAAGGTTCCCTGTTCTCTGACACTGTTCACAAGACTTATAGAACATATATGCATCATGAAACAAAGTAGGCCAATATAAACCAGAGTCTAAAACTTTCCTAGCTGTACGTTGATACCCAAAATGTCCACCACATGCAAATGCATGACAAAAGCTAAGAACATAATGAAACTCATGATTAGGCACACATCGCCTAATAATTTGGTCACTACAAAATCGCCACAGATATGGATCATCCCACACATAATATTTAGAATCACTTTTCAATTTATCAGATTGAGCTCTAGTAAAACATGTAGGAAGAACACCAGCAACCAGGAAATTAACCATATCTGCAAACCAAGGGGAGGTGTTCTTACCTTGCAGTTGCAGAAGCTGCTCATCTAGGAAGGAGTCCTGTATAGGGAAGGGATCTGAAGCCCTCTCAATGCGACTCAAATGATCTGCCACTCGGTTCTCTGCTCCACTCTTGTCACGGATTTCTATGTGAAACTCCTGGAGCAGCAGCATCCACCTTATTAATCGGGGCTTTGCCTCTGGTTTCTTCAAAATAAACTTTAGAGCTGCATGATCAGTAAACACAACAACCTTAGAACCAAGCAAATATGATCTAAACTTGTCTAATGCAAAAACAATGGCTAAAAGCTCTTTTTCGGTTGTGGTATAGTTGGTCTGAGCAGAATCCAGAGTTCTGGAAGCATAGTATATCACATGAGAAGCTCTCCCCACTCTCTGTGCCAAGATTGCTCCTACTGCATAGTTAGAAGCATCACACATCAGCTCAAATGGCAACGTCCAATCAGGTGGCTGGATGATTGATCAAATTAATTTGAGACACTTATGTTAGCTTTGTATTAGGCATTATTAGATGTTTATTGTGCCCAATATTAGTACTTTAGATGAGTTTAATGTTGTTGGGCTTCATTGGGCTTTAATGCAAATATTGAATAATTTTCGGATTTTGATGCATTTTGACCTTTCTTCCTTGGTTAGCTCATAACTTGGGACTCGGTGATCCAATTGAGGTGATCTTGGTGTCTTTGGAAAGCTAAGACAATGTTCTACAAGTTTCATGAAGAACTCAAGAGCTGGATCGGAATGCTAAGGGTCCAAAATATCCCTGCAATGCAGAGTGGGTTTGCTGTCACGGAACCATCTGGGCAGTATGCACATATTGGACTATATAGTGGGTTATAGGCCTCCTCTTGGGCTGAAACTTGGTCACTTGAAAGATAAGACCCATATCTCCAACTTCAATGAAGACCATTTTGTCAATAGATGTCGTTTTAGGCATGCTTCAGAAGCTACAAGTTGGTCTGAATTTGGAAACACGTTCTTCCAACCTAACTTGAGGTAGGTGAAGTGTTTTTGGCATTTCTGGAGTTCTAAAAGTCCAAATGACATGATTCAAATTGGAGATTTTCAAGGAGACAACTGGCTACAACTTTGATGAAGACATCCAAGCCAAAATACACCGTCTAGGTGATGAATTTGAAGCCAGAAGTCGGATAAGAGTTGTTGACTAAAAGCCACCAACCATACACCAACCCACCTACCATGCACCAACCCACCAACCATGCATCAAGCTTCCATTTTTGACAAATTTCAGATTCTTATAGCTTGTATTCAAATTATGTACATATACAAATTGGCTTCTAGGATTAGTATAAATAGACCCAACCTCTTTGTATTAGAGGCATTCAATTTGGAAGTAAGTTTCAAGAAAGTTTAAGTATTTGTGAGAGTTTTCTTTCTCTTCTTCTCCATTCTCTTTGCAATTTCGTTTTTGTTCTTTAAATTCTGAGTTCTTCCTTCCCATCCATGGAAGGCTAGGCTCTCATAATCAATCCAAGGGATTAGCCATCTTGTTGTTTAATTTGGAGATCTTGTTTTGCTTGTTCATATTGCTTAATTGTTATTCAAGTTTCTCTTCTTCCTCTTTTGATTTTTATCTAGATTAAATTGCTTAATTTGATTTAGATATTGATGTGGTAATAGCTTTATTATCATGTATTCAAAGAGGATCATAAAGATTAAACAATATATTAAAGCTTTTTGATAGATTGTTTAGCTTGGTTAAATTCTAGATCTTAAGTTAATCTATGTTGGATGGTGCTTACTTTATCTAACCTTGGTTAATCAAATCCTAGATGCTTATCTAGTAAAGAATTCTTGGATCATGTTAAGGCTTCTTGATGTGATCTAAGGCCAAGAACATGGATAGCAGTTAAGTGAATTCCTTGTGATCAATGATGAGTTAAACTCAAGATCGGTAAATTTCCTTGGATTGGTTGTTTCTTTAGATTTGTTTACAACTTTGAATCTCCTACTTTTATTAATCTTGTTAATCAACAATAAAACCCCCCCTTTTCTAATTATCTTGATCTAATTAAATCTTTGTTTTTGGATCCTTGAGAGACGATTCGGTTCATTCTCTATACTACAAATTAGTTTGTGAACCGGTTATTTTATTTGATAGGTCTCAACAACCTCTTGTCAAATTTGGCGCCGTTGCCGGGGATCCAAGGCAACTATTTGATCATTTCAAGATCCCATCTAACTCTAACAAATGTGTTTGTTTTGTTTTTGAAGCTTTTTCAAGTGGGATTCGGCTGAAATTGGATAAAGGGCGTTGTGTCAAGAATTTTGGTTTGGGTATCTCAGATTGATCTGAATTTTGGTACACAAATGGAAAATATTATTATGAGAAAGGCTCACTGTTTACAGTTAGGTCACCCTTAGTTTTGCCAAATTCCATCGTTTACACCACTTTTTCAATTTTTTAAGATTTTTTATTATTTTTTTGGATAGCATTTTTGTGTAGATTTTATCCTGTGGTGGTTCCATAATTTTTAAAATTCATTTGATACTGTTTTTTATTTTTGTTTAATTTTTTGGAGTATTTGTTTTAGAAATTTTTAGTGTTTTAGTTGTTATTGCTTTTCTAATACCTTCTTATGAACTGCATGCTGTATGACTAGATCTGATCCTGGTACCTTGCATTCATTTGATCCTGAAATTGATAGAACATTTCATACACTTCATAGAATTCATAGGATTTGGTAGTAGCATTCATAGAGCTAATAGAATTACTTCGGAATTGGACTTGAACTTGACATTGCACCTAATCTTGTTGACTCTTTTAATCCTCGTTGAGTCTCGCTTCGTTAGTACTTCGATTAATACGATCTTGAGTCTGCTGATTTTACTATGGCTGACTATAACAATAGGACCCTTAAGGAATTGGCTGCACCTGATGTGAATTATCAACCTTTGTGCATTCAATATCCTGAACTTAATGTGGATTTTGAGTTGAAATCGATTGATACACTTGTTGCCCAAGTTTCATGGTCTTGCGGTGAAGATCCACATAAGCATTTGAAGGAGTTCCATGTTGTCTGCTCCACCATGAAACCTCATGGAATAGTGAAGATCACATCAAGCTAAGGGCCTTTCCTTTCTCTTTGGATGGTCTTTGCTAAGGATTGGTTGTATTACTTACAACCTGCTGCCATCACTTCTTGGAATGACATGAAAAGATTATTTCTGGAGAAGTTCTTTCCTGCATCAAGAACTGCTGCAATAAGGAAAGATATTTGTGGCATAAGGCAAATCAATGGTGAAACTCTCCATGAGTATTGGGAGAGATTCAAGAAATTGTGCTCAAGCTGCCCACACCATCAAATTAGTGATCAACTGCTGATCCAATACTTCTATGAAGGATTGATGCCAATGGAAAGGAGTATGATTGATGCTGCAAGTGGTGGAGCATTGGTAGATAAAACTCCATTGCGTAAACTTAATTGCAAACATGGCAGCAAATTCTCAGCAATTTGGTACTCGAATTGGTGCTGTAACCAGAGTAGTCAATGAAGTTAATACCTCTTCACATGCTGATCATCAAAGGGTGGAACATAGATTGGATGAGCTCACTTCTTTGGTTAGACAGATGGCAATAGGACAACACGAACCACGTGTGCAAACCCCTGCAAGAGTTTGTAGCATATGTTCTAGTTCCTCTCATCCTACAGATTCGTGCCCCACACTGCAAGATGATTCTCGAAGTTTCAAGACCAACTCGTGGTAAGTGGTATATTTCTTGGGAAGCCACAATTCCATCAGCAGCAACAACAGAAATATGATCCATTCTCCAACACTTACAACCCTGGCTGGAGGGACCATCCCAATATGAGATATGGGAATGCATCAAATCAGCAGCCACCAAACCAGTATAGACCACCATTCCAAAGAAGAAGTAAGGACAAATCGGTTTCGACCACATCTTTGGACCAAGTAGACCACCATTCCAAAGAAGAAGGTCTTGTAGCCACAAAATCGAGCCCTCATTGGAGGATTTGGTGAAACAGCTTGGCCACCAATAACATCCAGTTTCAACAGAGAACTGAAACCACCATTCAGAACTTGGAGACTCAAATTGGTCAACTTGCCACATCAATTCATGAATTAAAGTCACAGGGTTCTGGCCAATTACCCTCTCAAACCACTCCAAACCCTAGAGGCAATGTTAGTGCTATAGCTTTACGCAGATGGTAAGCAAATCAATGGACCAAAGGCGTGAGATACTTCCGCATTCCACCCTTGGCCCGAGAGAAACAAGAGTCTACAAAGAACTTCAAGTTCTCGCAGCCTAATTCGAATCTTTGTAGCAGATTCAAGAACAAATGATCCTACAACGACCAAGCAAGCCGGATCAAACCAAAGAGCTGACAGTAAAATTGATAAAGCGAGAAAAATGAACATCCACAAAAGTCGACTTGCAACATTCCTCTTCCTTTTTCCAAACCGAATGATACATTCAAGCATATGGGTGAAACTGACTTGGATAAGGAAATTATGGAGACTTTTCGAAGGTTGAAGTGAATATACCTCTCTTGGAGGCAATTAAACAAATCCCCAAGTATGCCAAGTTCTTGAAAGAGATGTGCACCCATAAGAGGAAGCTAAAGGGCACGAAAAAGTGAGTATGGGGAGAAATGTCTCGCTTTGATTCAGCCCAACCTGCTCCCAAATGCAAGGATCCAGGCACTTTTACCATCCCTTGCACCATAGGGCACCAACAGTTCACTCATGCCTTGCTAGACTTGGGAGCCTCCATCAATGTAATGCCAAAGTCAGTTTACACTTCCTTGCATATGGGAGAGCTAAAGCCCACCGGCATTGTCATTCACTTAGCAACCTGAACCTTTGCACAACCTGCAGGAGTGTTAGAGGACGTTCTGGTTCGGGTACATAATTTAATATTCCCAGCTGATTTTTATGTGTTGAATATGGAAGATGAATCTGCCTCTTCCCCACCCCCATTGATCTTAGGTAGGCCATTTTTTAAAAATGCTAAAACTAAGATTGATGTGCATGCTGGTACCCTTTCCATGGAATTTGGTGATGATATCATTCAGTTTAACATTTTTGATGCCATGAAATACCCTGTAGAGGATCATTCTATTTTTCATTTTGATGTCATTGATTTACTAGTTGATGATATGCATGCTGATATGTTGGCAGAGTTTCCTGAAATTGTAGGATACACTGATAGCATAGCTTGTGATACTTGTTCTGCTTGCTTCAGACTTTCTGGTTGTAAACCCAATGCAATGTGTACAGCCTGTGCTGAGATTTCTACATACTTGTCATGTGCTGTTGTTAATTCTGCTGACATTGATGATTCTGTTATTAATGGCAATGATGCTGTTATTAATGATGTTGTCATTCATCCTGCTGCTAAGTGTGATTCTTTTGATTCCATAAGATATGATGATGTTGTTTTGCAAGATTGTGCACAGCTTGCAGGTACAAGTACAAAGAAGTGCAACTACCGAGAATTTAGCGATTTAGTTTCGGTTCCAAAACTAGTACCATCACCCAAGAACCACCCTCCATTGAACTTAAGCCCCTGCCGAGCATTTGAAGTATGCATTCTTGGAGGAGGATGAGAAGCTCCGGTGATAGTAGCCAAACACCTCCAACCTGAGCAAGAAACCGTAGTTATTGGAAGTTTTGAAGCAACATAAAAGGGCAATTGGTTGGACACTTGCGGATATTCCTGGTATTAACCCCTCCACATGCATGCACGAGGATATTACTTGAGGAGGAAACTAAACCAGTGAGACAACCCCAGAGGAGACTGAATCCTCTCATTCTAGATGTGGTGAAAAAGAGGTGACCAAGCTCTGCAGTGGCATTATCTATCCCATCTCACGACGGCAAGTGGGTAAGCCGGTGCAAGTAGTTCCAAAGAAATCCGGGTGACTGTCGTGGCCAACCGTAAGAATGAGCTCATTCCAACCCGAAAGTGCGAGAATAGCCGGAGAGTCCGCATTGACTACAAACGTCTCAACCAAGCCACTCGGAAAGATCATTACCCCTTCCGCTCATTGATTAGATCTTTGGAGCGGTTGGTAGTAAGTCTCATTCTTGCTTTTAGATGGCTACACCGGATACTTCCAAATCCACATTGCACAGGAGGATCAGGAGAAGACCACATTTACTTGTCCCTTCGGCACCTTTGCTTACAAACGGATGCCCTTCGGCTTCTGCAATGCCCCTGGTACCTTCCAGCGGTGCATGGTGAGCATATTTTCTGATTTCTTAGAGGAGTGCATGGAGGTATTTATGGATGACTTTACTGTCTATGGTTCTTCTTTTGATTCATGTTTAGCCAGCCTATCTAGAGTACTGCAAAGATGCATTGAGACTAACCTTGTGCTAAAATTTGAGAAATGCCATTTTATGGTAGAACAGGGTATAGTTTTAGGCCATGTAGTATCCAGTAAGGGCATTGAGGTAGATCCTGCCAAGATTGATGTAATTACTTGTCTATCTTACCCCACATGCGTGCGAGAAGTGCGTTCTTTTCTTGGTCATGCAGGTTTCTATTGGCACTTCATTGCCGACTTCAGCAAGATTGCTCTTCCACTTTTCCAGTTACTGCAGAAAGATGTGGAGTTCAATTTTGATGACAAGTGCAAGGCAGCTTTCAACCACTTGAAGCAGGCCTTGACTAGTACCCCTATCATCCGACCACCGACATTTGGACATTGCCATTTGAGTTAATGTGTGATGCTTCTAACTATGCGGTAGGAGCGATCTTGGCACAGAGAGTGGGAAAGCTTCTCATGTGATATACTATGCTTCCGTAACTCTAGATCTTTGCTCGAGGCCAACTATACAACAACCGAAAAAGAACTTTTAGCCATTGTTTTTGCTTTGGATAAGTTTAGATCATATTTGCTTGGTTCTAAGGTTGTTGTGTTTATCGATCATGCGACTCACGAAGTTCCTTTTGAAGAAGCCAGATGCAAAGCCCCGACTAATAAGATGGATGCTACTGCTCCAAGAGTTTCATATAGAGATCCGTGACAAGAGTGGAGCAGAGAACCTAATGGCAGATCATTTGAGCCGCATTGAAAGGGCTTCAGATCCCTTCCCTGTACGGGACTCCTTCCCAGATGAGCAGCTTATGCAGCTGCAAGGTAAGAACACCTTCCCTTGGTTTGCTGATATGGTGAATTTCTTGGTTGCTACAGTTTTTCCCTCACATTTCACTCGTGCACAAATTTATAAACTTAAGAGTGAATCAAAATATTATATGTGGGATGATCTATATCTGTGGCGATTTTGTAGTGACCAAATTATTAGGCGATGTGTGCCTAATCAAGAGTTTCATTATGTTCTTAGCTTTTGTCATGCATTTGCATGTGGTGGACATTTTGGGCCTCAACGTACAGCTAGGAAAGTTTTAGACTCTGGTTTATATTGGCCTACCTTGTTTCATGATGCATATTTGTTCTGTAAGTCTTGTGAGCGATTAATGGAGAGAACAGGGAACATTTCTCGCAGGAATGAGATGCCCCAGCAACCTCTACTCTATTGTGAAATCTTTGACTTATGGGGTATTGATTTCATGGGACCTTTTCCTGTTTCCTTTGGTTATGTTTACATTTTGCTAGCTGTTGATTATGTATCAAAATGGGTGGAGGCTAAAGCCACTCGGACTGATGATTCCAAAGTTGTTGTGGATTTTGTTAGATCACAGATTTTCTGCAGGTTTGGAATCCCGAGAGCTATCATCAGTGATCAAGGCACCCATTTCTGTAGCCGGAGCATGGAGGGATTGATGAGGAAATATGGCGTGTTGCATAAAGTTTCTACACCTTACCATCCCCAGACTAATGGTCAAGCCGAGGTCTCCAATAGAGAGATCAAGCGCATACTTGAAAAAACAGTCCAACCTAATCGGAAGGATTGGAGCATGAGGCTTGAGGATGCTCTTTGGGCTTACCGGACCGCTTACAAAACTCCAATCGGGATGTCTCCATATTGGATAGTCTATGGTAAGGCATGCCACTTGCTAGTAGAAATTGAGCACAAAGCATATTGGGCTGTGAAGCAATGCAACATGAATTTGGCCGGAGCTGGCATAGAGTGGAAGTTGCAGTTACAGGAATTTGAAGAGATCCGCCTAGATGCCTATGAGAGCTCCCGACTCTACAAAGAAAAGACCAAAGCCTTCCATGATAAGTTTATTCTTCGGAAGGAGTTTTCAGTTGGGCAAAAAGTTCTCTTGTTTAATTCTCGCCTTAAGTTGATGCCTGGTAAATTAAGGTCTAGGTGGGACGGTCCGTTTGTTGTCACTAACATTTTTCTTCATGGTGCAGTGGAAATTAAGAGTGAAGCCACCAACAAAGTGTTCAAAGTTAATGGTCACCGCCTCAAAAATTTTTATGAAGGAGCTCAAGAGAACCTCGTGGAGGAAGTTCAACTGCAGGATGCCCTCTACCATGATTGATCACTACTGTGTTGAAAAAAAAAAGACAAAAGAAAAAAAAAATAGAAAAGAAAAAGCCACGATTAATGTCAATTGCCAGAGATTGAATCATTATTGGGGAGGACCCATCGCTCGTGCAAAATCTTCAATCACGCTGGCTAAGGACATTAAAAGTAGCGCTTCTTGGTAGGCAACCCAAGCTTTCTAACTCTTTCATCTTTCAACTTTGACTTATTTGCAATCACAGGAATCGAGACAGAAACTTGGTGCCAAGCGAGAAAATCTATCAAAGTTTGATTTTTCTGTCTTAATTTTGTTTATTTTTTGTTGACAGATGATTTTTCACCGGTTAAATGGTGGATAACGGTACTCCGTGAAAATCTTTTTCGGTCCCTTCAGTTACCCACAAACACTGAAATCTGTACATAATTTTACTCAATTTTTTCTCTCTCTCTTTCTTCTTTCTTTCGAAATGGATAATCAGCTTTTTAATCTTCGCAAGCAATTCCCTTCTCTCCCTCAAAATGCTTTAACTAACATTTATTGTGCAAGGTTTGAGAGATTAAGGATGCTTATGCACAAAGGCATCCCTGCGGATATACGCTGGTTGATCGAAGCAAAGGTTCGACGCAGAGGTGAATTTTCTGACGCTCTTGTTTCATATATGCCAGGGCTAGGCAAAAGTTCATATGCAAAGAAGAGAAGAGCAAAAAGGTTACGGGTCTGCTATAAATGTGCAAGATGGACCTGTAACACAAAATGCAAATCAATTGGAATGACGTCTATAAACCGAGATGATAAAATTAACTTCATAAAGGATGGCATGAGTAAGGAGTCTTTAGATAACATTCTATTGACTCTTGAGGCGCATCCTAGTGGAGATGTGCAGAGAGTACTTCTCGATTTATGGCCAATATTCCAAGATGAACATGAGCGATATAGTCTCGGGAATCTGACTCAAAAAGACCCTGTTTGCCAATTTTTAAGAAAATTGGATGGGAAGCCGACCATCGGCCCATAGAGAGCTTCAAGACGTTACTGGACGTAAAACCAGAGGAAAATGTGAGCCACAATCACACCTCCTGTAAGTATTTTTTTTATTTTTTATTTTTTATTTTTTCTTGTTTATTAAAAAAAATTCAAAAAAAAATTCAAAAAAAAAATTCAAATTAAAAAAAAAAATTAGCCGTATTTTTTTGAAATATGTGTTGCATATTTTCAAACTTCTTCTGACACATAGATTAGCCTTTTATCTTTGTCATATAGCTATTATCATTTCTGTGTTTATTTTTCAAACTTATCTGACACGCAGATCTACCCCTCCTTTATAGGTGTAATTATTACCTTTGAGTTTTGATGCCTTTAAATAATGCACTTTGCTCTCTTCAGATCATTGATAAGGTGAGAGTACAAAAAAAAAAACAAAGAGAAAAAAAAAATGGAAGCCACTTCAGTTCGTCGGATCAAGAGTGTTTGTGTCTTTTGTGGATCTAATCCTGGGAAAGATAAAGAGTTTGTAAATATTGCACACCATCTTGGTCGAGTGCTAGCTGAGAGAGAAATCCATTTAGTTTATGGAGGAGGTAGTCTTGGGTTAATGGGTTGTGTAGCGACTGCTGCACATTTAGGAGGTGGCAAAGTCTTTGGTGTCATTCCCAGTCCTTTATCTACCAAAGAAGCCCATTGGAAAAACATTAGGGGATGAAGTAATGGTATTTTGCATGCACCAACGCATGAACATTATGATAGCAAATGCTGATGCCTTTATTGCCCTACCTGGTGGTTTTGAAACTTTGGAAGAACTCTTTCAAATTACATCCTGGTCACAGCAGAACTTTCACCAAAAACCCATAGGTATTTTAAATGTTAATGGTTTTTATGACAGTTTGTTTTGTTTTCTTGATCATGCTGTAGAAAAAAGGTTCATCTCACAAGCGACACGTCAAAGTCTTGTAACTGCTGCAACTCCTGAACAATTGCTCGATCAACTCAATGCATTTGTACCACAACGTGATCCAGCAATGGCTCCACTGAATTGGGAACAAGGCGTGACGAGGAAAAAGCAAAAACTTGATTTGACTTTGTCTTTGTGAATTTTTGTTTTCTCTTATGGTTTTAGTCTTTTGTAATTTTTCTTATTTTAGGCCCGATTTGCAGTTTTCTGGTAAGACCTTCTACACTCTACCTATCTTTATTTTGACATTGGGGACAATGTCTTTAATTAGTTGGGGGGAGGGATAGTTGACATTACCATGTACATAGTTTAGTTAAAAAAAAAACAAGCTAATCTTTATTGTTACTAACTTTTTAGATGTATGATGGCAGATTAAGGAGTAGTTTTGCTCTTGAGACGTATCTTAACTTGCATTTCATAATAGGTCTTAAATCATCTTTGTTCTTGTATATATATTTAAAAAAAAAAACACACACACACACACACAATTTTGATCTTTTCAATTGATTTTGATACAAGCATGTGCTGAATCTGAGCTTAATTGATGATAAAAGTATACAAAACAGTTTATAGTTGAATCATTTTCATGATATACATGTGTATATGATTGTGGATATTAGGAAGAAGGCATGGTTGAATTGAGTGAATGTTTCATACCTTTGTGAGTTTTGGGCTTTTCCAAGTTTGATACTTACACTTGGTTATTTTCTTTCATGAGTGATGTCAATTATGAATTTATTTTCTAGAACTTGCATTGAATCGATTTGAGATTACATTGGTCTGTATGTTGCATGAAAATGACAGAGGCATTTTTTTTCTTGACTTAGCTGCTTTGGCCAAATAAACCTACCTTGCATTTATCCAATTATTAAACTCCCTCTAAACCTATTTGCCTATTCTTTGTTCTTAGCTCATTACAAGCTTTGAGTGAAAAACCATGTTTTACCTTACCTTAGGGAATGGGAGAGCATTGATTTTCTTATTGGAGGAGTTCTTTTGCTTGCAATGATTTAAGTGTGGGGGAATTGGTGTGCGTCTGAAATGCTTGGTACAAAAAAAAACCAAAAAAACCAAAAAAAAAGAGAAAAAAAAAAGAAAGAAAAAAGAAAGAATAGAAAAAGGAAGGAATGTGTGAAGAGAATGAGCATTTTATGGTTTTGGGTAAAAAAATTTATTCTTTCTACTTGAATTACTCCTCAATGCTCTTTTATTCTCTTTGGTTTTAACCTGCTATTATCTATATTGTTCCCTTCCTTCACCTTATAAGTTCCATTACAACCTTTTTGAAAGACCTCTTGATTTTTGCAATTTATTTGATCTAAGTAGTGGAGAATTGATGTATATGCAAGCCTATGGTAAAATACTTTCATAATTTGACTGAGTTGAGCGTAAACAGTTAACCTAAACACCTTGTGTGATTTGAGTGACACTTGTGAAGAATTTTACTCAATCTGAACATGCCTATTTATGATTAAAGCATGATTATGCTATACTTTATTCTCAATTGATTTGATTCAACTATTCTTTGTTAAGCATACTTGACTTATTAATTATGGTTTATATTTGATACAATGCTTGTATTTAAAAATTAGTTGAATTGATTAAATAAAATATTACATGTTTGTGGGTATCATCCTGGTAAACCCTCACGAGACTATAACTCGTCCACTAGGGACACCTAGGGGTTTAAAGGCTTGTGGCACATGCTAAGTGCCATCGTGTTTTCCTACGGAAGTGGATTAGATTAGGTACAATCAGTTTTTATGTTTTTAGTTTAATAATATGATGTTTCTTGTTTTTCTTTAGTTTCGTTGTTATGTGTTTTGCCCAGGAGTACAAAAGCTTAAGTGTGGGGGAATTTGATCAAATTAATTTGAGACACTTATGTTAGCTTTGTATTAGGCATTATTAGATTTTTATTGTGCCCAATATTAGTACTTTAGATGAGTTTAATGTTGTTGGGCTTCATTGGGCTTTAATGCAAATATTGAATAATTTTCGGATTTTGATGCATTTTGACATTTCTTCCTTGGTTAGGTCATAACTTGGGACTCGGTGATCCAATTGAGGTGATCTTGGTGTCTTTGGAAAGCTAAGACAATATTCTACAAGTTTCATGAAGAACTCAAGAGCTGGATCGGAATGCTAAGGGTCCAAAATATCCCTGCAATGCAGAGTGGGTTTGCTGTCACGGAACCATCTGGGCAGTATGCACATATTGGACTATATAGTGGGTTATAGGCCTCCTCTTGGGCTGAAACTTGGTCACTTGAAAGATAAGACCCATATCTCCAACTTCAATGAAGACCATTTTGTCAATGGATGTCGTTTTAGGCATGCTTCAGAAGCTACAAGTTGGTCTGAATTTGGAAACACGTTCTTCCAACCTAACTTGAGGTAGGTGAAGTGTTTTTGGCATTTCTGGAGTTCTAAAAGTCCAAATGACATTATTCAAATTGGAGATTTTCAAGGAGACAACTGGCTACAACTTTGATGAAGACATCCAAGCCAAAATGTACCGTCTAGGTGATGAATTTGAAGCCAGAAGTCGGATAAGAGTTGTTGACTAAAAGCCACCAACCATACACCAACCCACCTACCATGCACCAACCCACCAACCATGCATCAAGCTTCCATTTTTGACAAATTTCAGATTCTTATAGCTTGTATTCAAATTATGTACATATACAAATTGGCTTCTAGGATTAGTATAAATAGACCCAACCTCTTTGTATTAGAGGCATTCAATTTGGAAGTTTCAAGAAAGTTTAAGTATTTGTGAGAGTTTTCTTTCTCTTCTTCTCCATTCTCTTTGCAATTTCGTTTTTGTTCTTTAAATTCTGAGTTCTTCCTTCCCATCCATGGAAGGCTAGGCTCTCATAATCAATCCAAGGGATTAGCCATCTTGTTGTTTAATTTGGAGATCTTGTTTTGCTTGTTCATATTGCTTAATTGTTATTCAAGTTTCTCTTCTTCCTCTTTTGATTTTTATCTAGATTAAATTGCTTAATTTGATTTAGATATTGATGTGGTAATAGCTTTATTATCATGTATTCAAAGAGGATCATAAAGATTAAACAATATATTAAAGCTTTTTGATAGATTGTTTAGCTTGGTTAAATTCTAGATCTTAAGTTAATTTATGTTGGATGGTGCTTACTTTATCTAACCTTGGTTAATCAAATCCTAGATGCTTATCTAGTAAAGAATTCTTGGATCATGTTAAGGCTTCTTGATGTGATCTAAGGCCAAGAACATGGATAGCAGTTAAGTGAATTCCTTGTGATCAATGATGAGTTAAACTCAAGATCGGTAAATTTCCTTGGATTGGTTGTTTCTTTAGATTTGTTTACAACTTTGAATCTCCTACTTTTATTAATCTTGTTAATCAACAACAAAACCCCCCCTTTTCTAATTATCTTGATCTAATTAAATCTTTGTTTTTGGATCCTTGAGAGACGATTCGGTTCATTCTCTATACTACAAATTAGTTTGTGAACCGGTTATTTTATTTGATAGGTCTCGACAACCTCTTGTCAATGATAGGGGTACTGGTCAAGGCCTGCTTCAAGTGGTTGAAAGCTACTTTGCACTTCTCATCAAAACCGAACTCTACATCTTTCTGCAGCAAGTGGGAAAGTGGAAGGGCAATCTTGCTGAAGTCTGCAATGAAGCACCTGTAGAAACCTGCATGACCAAAAAACGAACGCACTTCCCGCACGCATGTGGGGTAAGATAAACAAGTAATTACATCGATCTTAGCAGGATCTACCTCAATGCCCTTACTGGATACTACATGGCCTAAAACTATACCCTGTTCTACCATAAAATGGCATTTCTCAAAATTTAGCATAAGGTTAGTCTCAATGCATATATGCAGCACCTTAGATAAGCTAGCAAAGCATGAATCAAAAGAAGAACCATAGACAGTGAAATCATCCATAAATACCTCCATGCACTCCTCCAAGAAATCAAAAAATATGCTCACTATGCATCGCTGGAAGGTACCAGGGGCATTGCAGAGGCCGAAGGGCATCCGTCTATAGGCAAAGGTGCCGAAGGGATAAGTAAATGTGGTCTTCTCCTGATCCTCTGGTGCAATATGGATATGGAAGTATCCAGTATAGACATCCAAAAAGCAATAATGGGACTTACCAGCCAACCGTTCCAGCATTTGATCAATAAATGGAAGGGGGTAATGATCCTTTCGAGTGGCTTGGTTGAGGCATCTGTAGTCAATGCAGACTCTCCAACTATTCTGCACTCGGGTCAGAATGAGCTCATTCTTCTGGTTGGCCACAACAGTCACCCCGGACTTCTTTGGAACCACTTGTACCAGGCTTACCCACTTGCTGTCAGAGATGGGATAGATAATGCCAGCCTGCAATAGCTTGGTCACCTCTTTCTTCACTACGTCCAAAATAAGAGGATTCAGTCTCCTCTGGGGCTGTCTCATTGGTTTAGTTTCCTCCTCAAGTAATATTCTGTGCATACACGTGGATGGGCTAATACCAGGAATGTTAATGTGTGTGATTCTTCATGTCATTTTGAGTTTAGTTTGCATACATTTCATTATCTTTTTAGTACATTTATTCACTTAATCCTCCGTTTTAGTTTTAATTCGGATAAATGCGGTGTGTTTATGTTCAATTACAGGAATGGTGCAACATTGAAGCTTGGAGGAGCAAAAACAGAATTACCCTGAAGAGATACTGAGATCTCAAAATCAGCTGGACCCCTGAGGAGTAATTTAAGCATAACTTGAGCTACAGAGGTCCTTTTGAGGTGATTCCTGTTGTTATGGAAAGCTAAGACACAGGGCTACAAGTTTGATGTTGGACACTTTGGCAAATTCCCTAAAATGCTTGATGGGAAGAGCCAACCACGGCCGTGGTTGGCCACCACGGCCATGGTTGGCCACCACGGCCATGGTTGGCCATCAGTGCACGAAATTTCTAAGTCAGAATCAACCACGGCTAAGCCGTGGTGGCCACCACGGCCGTGGTTGGCAGCCTGCTACATCAGCAAGTGCGAAAAAAGCCCTGGAGGCAGCCCATTTCCTTCCCTTCTTGCCTGAAAAGAATTAGGGTAAAGAAGGGAGAGTTGGTAGTGTATAAAAGGCAAGTCATTAGGGTTGAGGGAGGAGCTTGGTCTTGGAGGAACTTCACAAGAGCAACCACAAGATTTCTGCAGAGTTTTTCTTCTCCTCTCTTCTTACTTTTCTATTTCATTTTCTGAATGTTGTTCTTCATTCATATGGATTGTATTTTGATAAACATGTTTGAGTAGTTCTTTGTTCTAGGAATTGGTAGTAACCCGATGGTGTATTGACAATGCTCGATGTATGAATTTGTTATCTATTTAATGCTAAGTTTATCTTGATTCAGTTTTTGGCACACCAAGTGTTTGTGAAAATGCTGGCCACATTGTTTGCATGATCTTAGTTATTAAGGGAAAAACTGAAAAGGTGACTCTTGATAATTGAACTCCATTAACTGAACTTGAGCTTTTAAATCACGAAAGTAGATTAAAACTCTTGAGGCTTTCTATGAATCATCTGCTCTTAATGGATTCTTTCTAATTTGATTATCATGAAAATAGAAGTTGAGTTAGATTGAATACGTTATTGTATTATGAAAGGAAACAATAATTCTTTAGGATAATTCGTCTTCAAGTGTAACTTAGTTGAGAAGAGGTGATAAGATTACAGACTTGTTAATTACCATCGTGGTGAACCCATATCCTAGATTCCTTAAAAACCAGATTTCTCTACACTATTTTTCTGCATTCATTCCAAAAATAGAGATTCTTATTTATTTCCAGATTTTAGTTTCTATGTTATTGTTCTATCACTACAATTTTATAATATTGGTTTCACCTAGTTAATCACAATTAAGGGTAATTGTTAATCATAATCCAAGTCCCTGTGGATCGATATTTTTACTACTTGACGAAATCGCGCACTTGCGATACGAAACACATCAAATGTCTGCAAGTGTCCAACCAATTGCCCTTTTGTGTTGCTTCAAGACCTCCATTAATTTGGTTTCTTGCTCAGGTTGGAGGTGTTTAGCCACTATGACCGGGAGCTTCTCATCCTCCTCCAAGAATGCATACTTCAGATGCTCGGGCAAGGGCTTAAGTTCAATGGAGGGTGGTTGCTGGATTGACGGTACTAGTTTTGGAACCGAAACCAAATCTGCCAAATTCTCAGTAGTTGCACCTGTTGTACCTGCAAGCTGTGCACAATCTTGTAAAACAACATCATCATATCCTATGGAATCCAAAGAATCACACTTAGCAACAGGATGAATGACAACATCATTAATAATTGCATCATTGCCATGAATAACAGAAATAGAATCATCAATGACAGCAGAATTAACAGCAGCACATGACAAGTATGTAGAAATCTCAGCACAGGCTGTACACATTGCAGTGGGTTTACAACCAGAAAGTCCAAAGCAGGCAGAACAAGTATCACAAGCAATGCTATTAGTGTATCCTACAATTTCAGGAAACTCTGCCAACATATCAGCATGCATATCATCAACCAGTAAATCAATGACATCAAAATGAAAAACAGAATGATCCTCTAAAGGGTATTTCATAGCATCAAAAATGTTAAACTGAATGATATCATCACCAAATTCCATGGAAAGGGTACCAGCATGCACATCAATCTTAGTTTTAGCAGTTTTCAAAAATGGTCTACCTAAGATCAATGGGGGTTGGGAAGAGGCAGATTCATCTTCCATATTCAACACATAAAAATCAGCTGGGAATATTAAATTATTTACCCGAACTAGAACATCCTCCAACACTCCTGCAGGTTGAACCGTGCTTCGATTTGCTAACTGAATAACAATGCCGGTGGGCTTTAGCTCTCCCATATGCAAGGAAGTGTAAACTGACTTTGGCATTACATTGATGGAGGCTCCCAAGTCTAGCAAGGCATGAGTGAACTGTTGGTGCCCTATGGTGCAAGGGATGGTAAAAGTGCCTGGGTCTTTGCATTTGGGAGGCAAGTTGGGCTGAATCAAAGCAGAGACATTTCTCTCCATACTCACTTTTTCAGTCCCCTTTAGCCTCCTCTTATGGGTGCACATCTCTTTCAAAAACTTGGCATACTTGGGGATTTGTTTAGTTGCCTCCAAGAGAGGAATATTCACCTCAACCTTCTGAAAAGTCTCCATAATTTCCTTATCCAAGTCAGTCTCAACCATATGCCTCGGCTGTATTATTCGGTTAGGAAAAGGAAGAGGAATGTTGGAAACTAACTGCTGTGGATGTTCACTTTTATGTTGTACTGAATTTTCTATCAACTTTTGGTGTGATCCTGTTTTCTGCTTGGCTGCTGTAGGATCATTTGCTGCTGAAGAATTTGAATTTGCCGCTGAATTGCTACAGAATCTAAATTTGCTACATAACTTGAATTTGTTGCAGAATCTTATTTTTCTGGGTCAAGGGCAGAATCTAGGATTATCTGTTGCACTGGTCCATTGATTTGCTTACCACTGTGCAAAGCTATAGCATTGACATTGCCTCTCGGGTTTGGTGTGGTTTGAGAGGGTAATTAGGCTGAACCCTGTGACTTTAATTCATGAACAGATGTGACAAGTTGACCAATTTAGGTCTCCAAGTTCTGAATGGTGGTGTCAGTTCTCTGTTGAAACTGGATGTTATTGGTGGCCAACTGCTTTACTAAATCCTCCAATGAGGGCTCAGACTTCGAGGCTATTGGACCTTGTTGCTGGAATGGTGGTCTACTTGGTCCAGCATGTTGCTGGTACTGATTTGGCCTTGCTTGCATCTGGAATGGTGGTCTATACTAGTTTGGTGGCTGCTGATTGGATGCATTTCCATATCTCAGGTTGGGATGGTCCCTCCAACCAGGGTTGTAAGTGTTGGAGAATGGATCATACTTCTGTTGTTGCTGCTGATGAAACTGAGGCTTCCCAGGAAATATACCACCGCGACCACGCAGTTGGTCTTGAAACTCATAATCATCTTGCAATGTGGGGCATGAATATCTGGGATGAGAAGAACTAGAACATATGCTACAAACTCTTGCAACCACAGGTGTTTGATGTTGTCCCATGGCTAATTGTCTTACCAAGGAGGTTAGCTCATCAATTCGGTGCTCCATCCTCTGTTGGTCAGCATGGGAAACATGAACCTCATTGACTCCTCTGGTTGAGGTGATGACCCTAGTGCCAAATTGTTGGGCGTTGGCAGCCATATTAGCAATTAAATTCCTAGCAGCAGCAGGAGTTTTGTCAACCAGAGCACCTCCACTAGCAGCATCAACCATGCTTCTGTCCATAGGTAGCAAGCCTTCATAATAATATTGAATCAGTAATTGGTCACTGATTTGGTGGTGAGGACAGCTCGCACAAAGCTTTTTAAACCTCTCCCAGTATTCATGCAAAGTCTCTCCACTCATCTGCCTTATTCCACATATGTCCTTTCTGATTGCAGCAGCTCTTGAGACAGGGAAGAATTTCTCCAGAAACAGCCTTTTCATGTCATTCCAGGATGCTATTGAGGCTGGTTGAAGGTAATATAACCAGTCCTTGGCTGCACTATCCAATGAAAATGGAAATGCCCGCAACTTAATGTGATCCTCAGCTATTCCATGAGGTTTCATGGTTGAGCAGACTACATGGAATTCTTTCAAATGCTTGTGTGGATCCTCACCTGCAAGACCATGAAACTTGGGCAACAAGTGTATTAATCCAGATTTGAGCTCAAAATCAACATGAAGGTCAGGATATTGGATGCACAAAGGCTGATATGCAACATCGGGTGCAGCAAGTTCTTTCAGAGTTATATTATTATTGTTAGCCATAGTAAAATCAGCAGACTCAGTATCAGACACTGAAGCACTAATAGAAATAGACTCAACAGGATCAATAGAACCAACAGAATCAACAACAAGATCAGGTACAATGTCAAGTTCAAGTCCAATTCCAAAAGTTATTTGATTAGCTCTATGAATGCTACTACCAGTCCTATGAATTCTAAGAAGTGTACGAAAAGTTCTATCAATTTCAGGATCAAATGAATGCAAGGTACTAGGATCAGACCTAGTCATATAACATGCAACTCATAGGAAGGTATAGAAACACAATAATAACTAAAACACTAAAAATTCCTAAAACAGATACTCCAAAAATTATGGAACTACCACAGGGTGAAATCTACACAAAAATTCTATCCAACAAAATAATAAAAAATATTAAAAAATTGAAAAAGTGGTCTAAACGATGAAATTTGGCTAAAATAAGGATGACCTCATTATATAGTGAGTCTTTCTCAAAATAATGGTTTCCAGTAGCCTACCAAAATTCAACTCGATCAGAGATACTTTACTGAACCAAAATCTTGACAGGATGCCGTTTACCAAATTTCAATCGAATTCCACTTGAAAAAGCTTCAAAAACAAAACAAACAAAATTGTTAGAGTTAGATGGGGTCTTGAGTTCGCCATGAAACTTGTAGAGCCTTGTCTTATCTTTCCAAAGACACCAAGATCACCTCAAATGGATTACCGAGTCCCAACTTATGACCTAACCAAGGAGGAAAGGTCAAAATGCATCAAAATCCAAGAATTATTCATAATTTGCATTAAAGCTCAATGAGGCCCAACAACATTAAACTCAGCTAAAATGCAAATATTGGGCACAATAAACATCTAATAATGCCTAATACAAAGTTAACATAAGTGTCTCAAATTGATTGATCAACAGCCAAAGGAATGAAAGTAAGAAATGTTGGGTTTTTGTCCATTCCACAATTTATGAGGAGTCTTTGTCAGAATAGGTCTAATATATATTCTGTTTTGAATGTAGCAGGTAGTGTTAACTGGATTAAGTTGTCATTGAGCATGGTTCTTGCCATTTCTTGGAGAGATCGATTTTTTCTCTCCACCACACCATTTTGCTATGGTGTTCTTGGGGTAGAGAAGTTGTGATGAATATCACTTTCTTCACAGAATTGTTGAAAGCTCTCATTATCAAATTCTCCTCCATGATCACTTCAGATTGAACTGATACACGTGCCTTTTTCATTCTAAACTCTTTTACAGGATATAGAAAAGACGTTAAAAGACTCCTTATGAACAAGGAACATAACCCATGTTCATCTAGTACAATCATCAACTAGGACTAATTCATATTTCTTTTCATTTAATGAGGTTGTTCTTGTTGGATCGAACAAATCCAGATGTAGTAGCCCTAGTGGTTTAGAGGTGAAAACAATATTTTTGGAAGAGTTTTTAACTTGTTTCCCCTTTTGACAGACATCACACAAAACATCCGATTTGTGCACAAGATTTGGTATTATAAGGTTATGCTTGCTTAGCTTTGAAATTAAACTCAAGCTTGCATGAACAAGTTTCTTGTGCCATATCAATTGTTCTCTTTTTATGGACACTAGGCAAGATACATTCTGGTCTGAGAGGTCTCCCAAATCAATCTTATAAAGATTGTTTTGCCTCTTAGCTGAAAAGTGTATGGACCTATCAGGGTTTTTGACTATACATTCTCCTTTGTTGAAGGAAATGTCAGATCCACTATCACATAATTGGCTTATGCTTAGTAGATTGTGTTTTAAACCTTCAACGACAAGCACATTATAGATAGAGGGAAAAGAATGCTTACTAATCTTATCAATCCCTACTATCTTACCCTTCTGGTTTGCTCCGAAGGTGACATAGCCACCTGATCTAGGTATGAGTTCTTGGAACATAGACTTTTCTTCAGTCATGTGACGTGAGTGATCAATCATTTTGAGACACTTATGTTAGCTTTGTACTTGGCTTTATTAGATGTTTATTGTGCCCAATATTCGTATTTTAGCTGAGTTTAATGTTGTTGGGCCTCATTGGGCTTTAATGCAAATTGTGAATAATTCTTGGATTTTGATGCATTTTGACCTTTCCTCATTGATTAGGCCATAACTTGAGCTTCAGTAATCCATTTGAGGTGATCTTGGTTTCTGTGGAAAGCTAAGACAAATATTTACAACTTTCATGAAGAACATAAGAGTTGGATCAGACTTCTAATGGTCCAAAAATAGGGCTGACGGTCAAAGTGGGCTTGCTGTTATTGGAATCTGAGCAGTGTGTACATATTGGACCATATCTTGGGTTATAGGCCTCCTTTTGAGCTGAAACCGGTGCCATTGGAAAGATAACACACAAAGCTCCAACTTTACTGAAGATCATTTAGTTAATAGATGTTGTTTTCAGCATGATTATGAAGCTGCAAGTTGATTTGAATTTGGAAACACGTTTTGCCAACGTGACTTGAGGTATGTGCAGTATTTTTGAATATCTAGAGTTGTAAAAGTCCTTTTCAGCTGAAATCGGTGCCATTGGAAAGCTAAGACAATTGTTTACAACTTTCATGAAGACCTCCAAGCCAAAATACATCATGTAGGGTATGAAAGTCAAGCTGGAAGTCGGAGAAGAGTTGCTGACTAGAAGCCACCAACCATGCACCAACTCACCAACCACCAACCCACCAACCATGCATCAAGCTACCATATTTGACAATTTCCATGTTTTTACAGCTTGTATTCATATTATTTTCAATTACAAATTGGCTTCTAGGATTAGTATAAATAGAGCCAATCTCTTTGTATTATACATCATTCAATTGGAAGTAAGTTTGAAGAAAGTTTGAGTATTTGTGAGAGTTTACTTTCTTTTCTTCTCCATTCTCATTAGAATTTCGTTTTTGTTCTTTTATTTTTGAGTTCTTCCTTCCCATCCACGGAAGGCTAGGCTCTTATAATCAATCCAAGGGATTAACCATCTTAATGTTTAATTTAGAGATCTTGATTCACTTATTTATATCGCTTAATTGTTATTTAAGTTTCATTTCATCCTCTTTTGATTTTGATCTAGATTGAATTGCTTAATTTGATTTAGATATTTATATGATAATAGCTTTATTATCATGTATTCAAAGAGGATTACAAAAAATAAACAATTTATTAAAGCTTTTTGATGGATTGTTTAGCTTGGTTAAATTCTGGATCTTAAGTTAATCTATGTTTGGATGGTGCTTACTTTATCTAACCTTAGTTAATTAAATCCTAGATGCTTATCTAGTAGAGCATTCTTGGATCATGTTGAGCGTCTTGATGTGATCTAAGGCCAAGAACATGGTTAGCAATTAAGTAAATTCCTTGTGATCAATGATGAATTAAACTCAAGATCGGTAAATTTCCTTGGATTGATTAATTTGTTAATTGATTTTCTTTAATTCAACCGGTGTATTTTCTTTACAAATCAACAACAAAAAAACCCTTTTTAATTATCTTGATCTAATTAAATCTTTGTTTTTGGATCCTTGAGAGATTATTCGGTTCATTCTCTAAACTACAAATTTGTTTGTGAACCCGTAAATTTTATTTATTTGACGGGTCTCGACAACCTCTTGTCAGTGAGCAGCCATTGTTTAGGTACCATGATTGGGGTCTTCTTCCTGCTGCTAAGCACATCTACAAGAGGAATAATCATATTTTTAAGTATCCAAATTTTCTTGGGTCCTTTTTTGTTAACTCTTGAGGACTCATTAGACCTCAATCTCTTTTTGTAAAAACATTTGAACGTATTATGTCCTTTCTTTTTACAATTGTTGTAAAAAGGTTTGGGCTTAGCAAAGGTATATGGTTTTTGAAGATAACTAATTATTAAATTAAAGAGAACAAATAAGTTTTTAATAAACTTATAACTATTTCATTTTAATAAGAAAAGTTCAAGTTGTGTCTTTTGAATAAATAAACTGATAAGTACTTTTGAACCAAAGACAAGCTTTGATAAAGACAAAATCTCATTTTCACAACGTGCATCCAATACAACATGATTTATATTATATTATATTGGATTGTCTATTTGTTTTGTCTTTGTTGACTGTTCTAGATAGCATTCGTCCAAAGCAATTCAAAAACAAACAAAATAAAGTGCATTAATTGTTGATGAGATCTCTATCACGAACGTGACTTTCAAAAATCAACTTTGTATGCTCGAGCTGACACATCTAACAACTACAAGGACCAGTAAATAAGGAACTTTCTGTGTGTTCAGAAGAGTCAGAACTAAGATATCAAATTCCTTGCAAACGTTAATAACCAAAGCCACTTTTCAGAAGATGATCAACAAGTTATTAGCATTGCGCATTTAATGCTATTCAAAATGGTAATAAATATTGTTGTTGGACGAATAAGCTTTTGAAGACAAGTTCAAGTGCTCACAAGCCTATAAATACCAAAGTCTTTAAAGAATCAAAAGTAGAGATATACATAAAATATACATCAAAAGAACAAGAAAAAATATTCAAAGCTTCACTTTGTTTTATTACACTTTCTTTTACTCTTGTATAGAATTCTACTTGAGCATATCCTTTTATCCTCACTCATTGTGAGTTAAACTCAAGTGTTGTTAAAACACCTTTTATTATTTCATTGGTAAGCCTGAAGAGGCTTAGTTAAAAATAATACTTGTTGTTTAGAACTCGAAGAAGTTTAGAATACTTGGTTGTAGCACGAAGAGGTGTTGAGAAGAATACTTGTAAACTGAGAAAGTTTAGTGGAAATTCCTTCAAGTAGAAAGGATTGGACGTAGCTCTCAGGTTGTGAGAGTGAAAATTTAGTGTAAGCTTTTCTTCCATCTCCTTGTGTTATCTTACTTTTCAACAAACATCTGGGGATTGTTATTGTTGTTCTTAACTACCCTTTTCTGAAAATATAAAGTTTTCAACTTACGTCCAAAGTTTTTAGAAAAACTCTTTTTGTGTCCATCGGACTGTAAAAAGTTTACACTTCGTCCATCATCTCTTACTTTCTTGTGAAACTTTTGTTTCAAGAACTGTTTTAAGAAAATTTTTCCAAAAAGGTTAAGAAACATAATTCAACCCCCTTCTTGTGTTTCACTTGTTTATTTTAGATTTATCTCGAAGGTCTCTGAAGTATTTTAGTAGTGTGTTTAACTTTTCAATACTACCAATAAATTTACCAAGATCTTCAGTGAGTTCCACTACTTCTTTTTGAAGTTTTTCAACTTCAATAAATGTATTGGACTCAGAGGAGGTTTTGTTTTCAGAAAAATGTTTTTAGATTTCAGTTTCTTATAAATTGTTTGAAGATCTTGTTTTTCTAAAAACACCTTTTCAAAATCCTTGGTGAGTTTTGAAATTTTTCTTTTCAGTTCTTTATATTCAACAAAGAGAATAGAAGAGTTATTTAACAAATCATCAAAAGCTTATTGAAGATTGAAGTTAGAGTCATTTACCTTATCTTTATCTTCGTCCGAAGAGGTATTTGCCATGAAGCATATGTTTGCTTCTTCTTCTGCTTCCTCTTCATCTTCAGTTGATAAAAGATCCAAATCTTCCCAAGTTGCCATCAGTCCTCTTTTCTTCTTTGTGAAGAATTTCTTTTTCTCCTTGTCCTTGTTTAGGGAAGGACATTCTGCTTTGATGTGTCCCGATTTCTTGTATTCGTAGCAGATGATAGGACTCTTGTCCTTTATTTAATTTATGTCTTTTGAAGCTCTTCGTCCAAAGTGTTTTCGTCTCATTCTACACTTTTTCCTCCACATTGGCTGTATCTTTCTGGAGATGAAAGATAACTCGTCATCATCAAAGGCATATTCTCCAGAGGAGTCGACTTCATCCGAAGATTCTTTAACTTTAAGGGCATTGGACACACTTCCTTTGTGAGCTTTTAAGGCAATAAATTTGCCTTTTCTTGAATTGTCATCTTCTTGGAGTTCAAGCTAATGAACTTTAAGGGATCCAAGAAGTTCCTTCATTGTGAAGAAGCAAGATTCTTTGCTTCTTGAATGACAGTGACTTTAGGCCTCCATTGTCCAGAAAGACTTCTTAAAATCTTTCTTATGTGGTTTTGGTTATTGTATGTTCTCCCAAGAGAACAAAGACTATTGATAATAGTTTAGAAGCGTCCAAACATTTGGTTTATCATCTCCTACTCTCCTATCTTGAACAATTCATACTAGTGAACCAACATGCTTATTTCGATTCTTTGACTTGGGTGGAACCTTCGTGGGCCAGGGCTAAAGTATCATATATTTCCTTAAGTGTATCACAACTGTGGACTTTATCATGTTCTGATCGTGTGATAGCACATATCAGAAAATATTTAGCTTTGGAATTTAGCAAGTGCTTTGTACATTATCCCTCCGTCCATTGTGATCGACTGAGTTCTTGTCTTTCTTCGTTTGTAGGCACACGATAGCCATTTTAGACTAAGTATCAAATGTTCATATTTTGTGCATCAAAGAAAGCTTTCATTCTTTTTTTCCAGTAGTCATAGTCATTTTCATTTGAATAGAGAATGTTTATTCACGGCTTGTCCTTCGTTCTCCATGAGGTTGTGCTGGATAGCTTTCCTCTGCACTGTTAAATGCTCAACCTAAAAGGCTGAGCTCTGATACCAATTTCTAAAAAAAATTATACTAAAATTTTAGTTATATTAAATAATCAATTTGATTTTGTTTAGGTAATAATTTGTCTTATCTCTTTGATAGGTAATGAAATTTAATTTTGAATCTTGTTTTTATCTTAAAATTTAAATGATAACTAATTAATCCTTAATCTATTATATCTGATTATGACTATTCTATTACTCTATCATTTTAAAATTTTTTTATAAAACTTAAATAAAATAAAATTTCATGACTAAAAAAAAGTCAAGATAGAAGACTAAAATACAAATAAGAAAATAAAAAAAATAATTTTTAAATATGATCAAACCAATAATAATAAATAAATTAAATAAAATATAAATACACCCATATCAAATACCATTTAAATGTATTATAGAACGCTCCTGTCATTAAGGATGCTTGGGATGTTTGTAGTTGGAATCTTGATCATCTAGCTACTATCTATACGGATACTTTGGCTCAAACTATAACTGCTATCCCAATTCCTAGTGCGAGCACTGCTTGGACTTCATTGTGTGGGGTAGGAACACTACTGGAAAGTATACTACTGGTTCAGTCTATAATGAGATTTTATCAAGTTGCAATATCTTTTGCATCTGGGATGGTCCCATTTCTATCAAGTGCCCATTCAATTATTGTACTTTGGATGGAAAATGGCAGGAGCCACATGGTATGTTATATGCCGTTTGATAAATCTGCTTTCCAGTTTTCACGTCAAAAGCAGAGGTGCCGGAGATAAATTATCAAACGAGACAAAACATGATCATGTGATTGTGTGGTGTGAATTTGGTAGTTGACGTCTTTTCGGCAGAAAAAGATGATGCGTCTTTATCAATTGTCACGACATAAATAAGTGCCGTACCAAATAATACAGCACATGTTACACATATTATGTGACTTTTTTTGGTTCTTTGATTCTCTGTCAATTGTCGGTGGAGCATCTTTTAAAATACAGGCATCGCCCTGTGGTGGATTCAGTCTCACAAAACTTGAGCACTTTCTTCACTCGTCTGAAAAAAAGGCTGAAGGTCTTGTGTTCATCAACATCGGAAACCTTTAAAATTGATAGGTCCTTCATTAATAAAATTAATCTAAGGATGATCAAATTATGAAAGAAAGCATTTATATAAGAATAAAATAGGTATTTATTCTTCATATTTTATGCAATTGAGAGATTGATTGATTTATTGTTTTCGGGATGTGACATTTGTGTGGACGTATGATATTAGGATTTTTGGTTGTTTAGGATGTTGAAGAAAATGATTTGGGAAATTTGGATTTGGGATTGAAAATGATTGAAATTAATTGCACAATAGAAGCTTTTAAATATTAATTAATGAAAGTAAGTTGGACTTTGAGTCCTGAAAGTGCTTTTGGTTTTTACCCGAATTAAACGTCTGCCATGCTAAGTCTAAAGTCTCCCATCAAATGAGAGATTATTGTGAAGCGGTAAAGTTAATTTCAACTTTTATAAATAGAGACACTCGCAAATGCAAATATATATGTTCGGATGAAGTCCTATAACTGTCTCTATGTTTATGAATTATGTTATATTACATGGATGAAGTTATTATTTTATCTGTTCTGATTGATTGTATCCTTTTATTAGAAATGAGCATTTTAAAGAGAGATTAACCTAAAGTTTTGCAAATTGAAAGGGAATATATATCTAATAAAAAGGACGAGAACTATCCATTTTCATTGAAGGGAGCTTCTTTTAAGAAAACTTCCTTTATTTTACTGGCGAAACATACTGGCCAAGCCAACCAAACAAAAAGTTCCGAATATTTTAGTAAGCAATAATTTCTTCTCTGACAAATGACATTTCTTGCGAAATCTGAAGGACAGCCACAAACACCAATTCTATTGCAACACGACAATTGACTGAAAGGGAGCACATCTGGGGACTTATGCTTATAAAGAAATTTTTATCATATTGCAATAGTTTTTGCATTTGAGATGGTCTAATCAAGTCAACGAAGTCCATTCAATTATTACACTTTCGGTGAAGATGCTCCATCCAATGTTTATGTGATTTTGTTGATTTTAATATTAAGGAATCCAAGATAATTTAACTGGTGATTCGAGATTGGAAAGCAACAACATAAATTATTGAACTAATTACAATTAAGATAAGTGAAGTGCAGAAATGAGGTTGTTCAGTTATGCTTTGTTTGGACGAAGAAAAAAAAGAAAAAAGAAAAATATTTTTTCCCCATATATTTGGATTTAAGAAAAAATAGAGGACGAAAATGAAGTTTAAATATTTCTATTGTTTGTTTGGGTAAAAAGAAAAAAAGAAAGAAAATATAATTTTGTGAAATGACATATATGCCTTTCTTCCCCATTGATACAATCTGGACGGAAATAGAAAGTATTACTCCATAACATTTACTTTCTTTTACGGTGACATTGGATAAAAGTTTGGTTAAAATTTACTTCCTCCAGAATTTTAGTTCAAGTTTTTCTTTCTTCATTGTCCTACAACACTCATCCTTGTTGCCTGCACATCACCATGCTTTTTAATAGTCTTATTTAAATTAGCATGCCAACGATGGCAACAAAGCAATATGCTTTAAAATCTATAAATCAGTTTCTATACTAACGTCATTGTGGGTTTGCAAACCAATCACAGAGATGAAAATTTGCAATGCAAACTCAGATGAAAATCCCAAATTCTTGTACCGTGCTCAGTGTAAAATAGCTGCGTTGGTTGCCGGTCATCGGATAACAGTTCTCAGGAGTAGACTCCTGTATGGACAAAATTATAAATTAAAAATATTTAGCTCTTCTTTTCCATTTTCTTCTCACATTCGCTAAAAAATATTTTTAAGAAAGTTCCACGACAACTCTTTTTTTAATAAACACTTATTTTAATCTTTTAAAAATATAAGTAATATTAATTTAATTTTTTAATAATTTGTAACATCAAATTAATCATTTAATATTAATTTTTGACATCAAATTAATCATTTAATATTAATTTTTGACATCAAATTAATCATTTAATATATTTTTTTAATATTAAATTAATCTTTTAATGACATAAAATGATTTTTTAAAAAAATTAATTTGATGTCACACAATTATTAAGGACTAAATTGATATCACTTATATTTTTAAAAAATTAAAATAAATATTAAATCTTTTTTTCTTCTCTATTTTTACTCCATTACTAAAATAATTTCAAATTTCACCCATTTTCTCTCATCTTAATTTCTTTCCTCTCATTTTCTCTCGTTTCAAATATAACGTTAGTGAGAAGTTTTATCCAAATATCAAGAGACAAAACATGCTCATGTGAATATATTTTGATTTCTCATCACATCCTATTAAGCTATTAGTATTATAAAACTAAAATTTCTCCTTACACACCTATTTTAAAGTTTTAACTTGTGGGCTCATTTTAAAAATGTAACTTTCTTACTACTGTATCTAAGACTGGCTGCTACATGCTGATGTGAACATGTGATTGCCTTAGTGTACTCTAGTCACAACAAAACAATTTGTAAGCTCTAAATCAAAAAAAAGATTATTGTATTGTAAATTACTCATTTATTTTTTAGTTTCATTTTAAATTTATTTTAATATTTATAGTTTAAAATCATTTAGTTTTTTTTTTAATTTTTAAATAATAAAATGTAATCCTTATTATTTTGATTTAATGAGAGAGACACATGGTATATTTAATTATTTATCAAATGAGACAAAACATGATCGCGTGATTGCGTTCGTGGCAGCGAGTGCTTATCAATTGTCACAACATAAATTATTGTAATATATGAGAATCCAATGCTTATTTGATCGGCATGTTACTGTAAAAAAGTAAAATCTCTGCCTTTCACATTAAAAAACTAAATGCCTTACCAAATGAGACAAAAAATCATCATGTGATAGATTCAATTAATTAGTGTTTTTTCAGCATAAATTATTTGCTGACTGGCGTGCTGTGAATTCGTTGTTGACCGCGCCTTTGTTAATTGTGAGTAGAGCATCTTTTAAAAAATACGCATCACTCTGTTACGTGGATTCATCCTTGCAAAACTTGAGAACCTTGTTCACTCACTCGTCTGAAAACAATGGCTGAAACTTTTGTGTTCAACATGGTCGAGAAATTGATCATAAGGCTGGGTTCGATGGCTGTCAATAGTTGGAACGTGAAAGATGATCTTGAAAAGTTGAAGAATGCTATGTTGCCTATCAGAGCTGTGCTTTTTGATGCGGAAGAGCAGCAGGACGCCAACCATCAAGTCAAACTCTGGCTGGAGAAGCTCATAGATGCACTTGCTGATGCTGAGTACTTGTTGGATGACTTCAACACTGAAACTCGGAGACGTGAAGTGAAGGCAAAGAAGGTTAGCAACTTTCTCTCATCATCCAACCAGGTTGTGTTTTCTTTCAAAATGGCTGACAAAATTAAGAAAATTAGGAAGAAACTAGAGGCCATTGATGTTGATGGAAAAAGGTTCCACTTTACTAATCACACTCGTGTGCAAGCAGTTTGGAAACAAACACAAACCCATTCTTTCATTCGGGAGGAAGATATCATTGGTAGAGAGAAGGAGAAGAAGGAAATTGTAGAGTTTCTATTGAACACCGATATGAATATGAAAGAGAATGTTTCCATTATTTCCGTCATTGGATTTGGAGGACTTGGAAAGACTGCACTTGCTCAACTCGTGTATAATGATGAAGCAGTCGAAAGATATTTTGAGTTGAAAATGTGGGTGTGCCTGTCTGATAATTTTGATGTGAAAACTATTGCTAAGAAGATCATAGGATCTAAGACTGATGATGAGATGGATCAAGTGCAACAGGAACTCCGCCAAAAAATTGAGGGAAAGAGATATTTACTTGTCTTGGATGACAAATGGAATGATGATCGTGAGCTTTGGCTTCAATTAATGACTTTATTGATGGATGGAAGGAAAGGAAGTAAAATAGTCATAACCACACGCAATGAGAAAGTGTCCAAGATAACCGGCATATCTTCACACTTCTTTTTAAAGAGTCTAGATGAAGAACAGTCTTGGAAATTGTTCACTCAATTAGCTTTTGCAAATAGGAAAGAGCCGGAGAATCAAAATTTGACAGCAATTGGTAAAGAGATTGTGAGAAAATGTGCAGGGGTTCCTCACGCCATTAGAAGTATTGGAAACTTCATACATTCCAAAGATTCAGAAAAGGAATGGCTACACTTCAAGGATGAAGATCTTGTGAAAATCGATGAACAAGCTAAAAATAGAGTATTTCAACTTATCAAACTAAGTTATGATCATCTACCCTTCTATCTGCAAAGGTGTTTTGCATTTTGCTCGTTGTTTCCAAAAGATTATAAAATTGATAGGAAAATGTTGATTCAACTTTGGGTGGCACAAGGGTTTATTCAGTCATTAGGTGGAAGCACAAGTTTTGAAGATGTTGGTAATGAGTACTTCATGGATTTAGCACATAGATCTTTCTTTCAAAATTTAGAAAGGACTTCCTCAGGTGATATCGATTCTTGCAAAATGCATGATCATGTACATGACCTGGCAAAGTTGGTTGCAGGAAATGATTGTATCATAGTCAATGGAAAAGAACAACATATTCATCAACGAACACGTCATCTTTCTTTTGGTTTCCCTTTGGATTCTTCATGGCAAGTTCCAGGTTCCCTTCGTATGGCAAACAAATTAAGAACATTGCTAAAGATGAGTCGCGAAAAACAATCAATTGAAGAGTCTGCTTATTATTTTATTTTGTCAAGTTTTGAACAACTACGTGCTTTGGATCTCGGACACTTTAATTTAAAGACACTGCCAACTTGTGTTGGTATGCTAAAATATCTACGGTATCTTGATCTTTCATGGAATGATCAGCTTGCGGTGCTCTCAGGGTTAACCAAGTTACAGAACTTGCAGACACTTAAACTCAATGGTTGTTTTGAGTTGAGAGAGTTGCCCAGAGATCTTTGGAATTTGATAAGTCTTCGGCATCTTGAGTTGGATAACTGTGATAAATTGACTTGTATGCCACGTGGGATAGGGCAATTGACAAATCTTCAAACACTGACAATGTTTGTGTTAGATACTGCGACTTCCAAACATAGCGGTGGAGCAAGTGAACTAAGTGGATTGAATAATTTAAGAGGAAGACTAGAAATCAGAGGCTTGGAATGCCTGCGGCGTAACACACAGAATGTTGAGGCTCTGAATTTGATGGAGAAGTCGAATCTTGAAGTCTTGGAATTGACTTGGAATGGGCAAATTGATGCTGATCACGATAGTGCAGTGGCTGAAGATGATGTACTTTTAGGAGGCCTACAGCCATCTTGCGACATCAAGGAATTACGCATAAGAGGTTTTTGTGGTCTGACGATCTCTGGTTGGGTCTCCTCAATCACAGATTTGAATTCCATTTCTATAATTGATTGCACAAGATTGCAAAATCTCCCACCATTGCATACGTTGCCGCATCTTAAACATCTCCATCTAAGCAACTTGTCATCTCTAGAGTGGATAGACAAGGATGGCAGTTATGGTATGCAATGGAAGGAACTTAAGAACCTCCACTCATTGACCTTGGACGGTATACCGAAATTAGTGTCTCTCCCTGAGGGACTTCAATATGTTACCACTTTGGAAAGGCTTCGAATTGAAAATTGTGACAATCTAACACGTTTACCAGAATGGATAGCCAGCCTTGGATCATCGCTGCAGCTGTTTGAAATCGTCAATTGCCCTAAGTTGACGTCTCTGCCGGATGGTATGCGTTGTCTGACGTCTTTGCAACTGCTGCGAATAGCTGAATGTCCCCAACTTTCACACAAGTAGATATTAATCTTCAATAGGGAGGGAGGAAAGATCTGAGCTACAAATCTAATTAAATTGTTATCATTTATATCCATACTTTTGTACAGTAGCGCAAATTATTGTAGCTAGTTTTGTGCCAAGTCTTTCTATTGTTGTCAAAGTTTGACCTTGACCCTATGTCTTAAATTTGTCTACGACTATTTTATTTTATTTTATTTATATTTTTTCAGGTCACTCGAGTAGATAAGACATGGAAAGAGCAATTATTGTTGGAGATTCTACGTGCTTTTGCCATGGTAAGTTTATCGTTCACCTGCCATATCTTAAACTATATCTTTAGAAAGTTTTTATTTATGCATGGTAAATTTATAAAGCTAACATTTGCAGGTACTAAATGTTAGAGGACTGGTGCTATTGCCATGTAAAATTTAAGAGCTAAAGAGGAAAGAAGGATTTGATTGAAGCATCACAGGTAATGATTTCATAATCCTGTATAGATTATCCAACATGATCTGATTCAATAATATTATCTCAGGTTTATATGTTACCTCTCATACTCTATTCACTGTTAGATTCTGCATTGAGATTCGTTCAACTATCATATAACAATTATTATTATTGCCAAATAGCATAGGTACCAGAACAAAGATTTCCCACCGAATAGCAGTATGTTCGAAAGTTAATTTTTGTTCTTTCGTTCAAAATTTGTTACCAGATATATTAAACAACATCGAGACATAATATCACCAATTGTTCTAGAAGTTTAGGCTCAAACGTAACAAAATTGTAACAAAAAATCAAGTCTGAAAACGGCTTCTTTCATGCAGATATCCGGTGGTTTTCATTTGATTTTTAAACGTTCATGCTCCATTGTTTTTCTATTACTTGGTTGTTAGGGCCTCTTGCTACAGAAAGTCTAGCTATTTGTTTAAACTTGGTTTCTTATATGATTGTTATGAAGAAACTCGAATCCAATTTGGAAATCGAGAAAATGATAACATTTATATCAAATAAGATTACAAAGTGCTTTATATAAATGTCCCAAAGGCGGGAAAACTAACTGACAACTATTGACAGCTACCAAGGTTGTCAAACTCGGGAGTTTAGGAAAACTCCTGGAGCTCCAGTAAAATCGAATCGCAAACTCGAATTATAAACTCGTAAGAGTTTACATAGTTAAAAAATATTTAAAAAATATTTAAAAAAATATCCTAGTACTCAAACATAATATAATAGCATATCCATAAGTAATATACAACATTACAACTCCACAACAAAGAAAACAAAAATTATAAAGTAAAAAATAACTCAATACTTGACCTCACTGTTATATCATACTTAGTCTAACACCTGCATTATTTTGTAGTTTAACGAAACTGAAGAATAATAATAATAATAACATAAAATTAGGTTTATAAACCCAATATATATGGCAGAACAGAGGTAATTCAACCAAGTATCAAACAAAATCAACCATAAATGTGCATTTCGAGGCCAAAACCATGTGTAAATCTAGGCTCGTAAACTCGTTACTAAAATCGAGAGCTTACCGATTTTGGCGAGTTTACTTAAACTCGTAAGAGTTTAACAAAAAGAGAGTTTACATGTGATTTAACTCGTTTTGTGTCCTAGGATCGTAAACTCGTAAGAGTTTAAGAGTTAACTCGAGAGTTTGACAACCATGATAGCTACAACTATTGCCAGCTAAGAAACTAACAATGATGATTCTGTTATGCTAGTAATTCAACCAGAGGTAATTCAACCAAGTATCAAACAAAATCAACCATAAATGTGCATTTCAAGGCCAAAACCATGTGTAAATCTAGGCTCGTAAACTCGTTACTAAAATCGAGAGCTTACCGATTTTGGCGAGTTTACTTAAACTCGTAAGAGTTTAACAAAAAGAGAGTTTACATGTGATTTAACTCGTTTTGTGTCCTAGGATCGTAAACTCGTAAGAGTTTAAGAGTTAACTCGAGAGTTTGACAACCATGATAGCTATAACTATTGCCAGCTAAGAAACTAACAATGATGATTCTGTTATGCTAGTAATTCAACCAGAGGTAATTCAACCAAGTATCAAACAAAATCAACCATAAATGTGCATTTCGAGGCCAAAACCATGTGTAAATCTAGGCTCGTAAACTCGTTACTAAAATCGAGAGCTTACCGATTTTGGCGAGTTTACTTAAACTCGTAAGAGTTTAACAAAAAGAGAGTTTACATGTGATTTAACTCGTTTTGTGTCCTAGGATCGTAAACTCGTAAGAGTTTAAGAGTTAACTCGAGAGTTTGACATCCATGATAGCTACAACTATTGCCAGCTAAGAAACTAACAATGATGATTCTGTTATGCTAGATCAGCAATCAGCTAAGTTGTGTGGTGAGCCTTGGTCGGTTGGTAGGTTAAGTCGGTTATGTATGGTCGGGTTTGGTTGAGTTGGCCATGGTCAGGTGAGGCTTGGTTGGTCGGTCGACTAGGTGTTTGGCCGGGTGAGGCTTGGTCGGGTGTGTGGCCAGTCGAGTGTGTGGTGAGGCTTGGTCGGTCAGGTGTGTGGTCGGTCGGGTATGTGATGGGGTGAAGCCTCCCGCAAGCTGGAGAATGTATGTCAAGCAAGCCCAGCTTGGAATAAAGAGTCCAGAAAGGGGACAGGCTGAGAGGCTTGGTAAAAAGGTCGGCAAGCTGAAGGGAAGAAGAGATAGGAAGGAGATGGATGAGGCCAAGATTGAGATTTCTCACTATCAATATGGCAGTCCAACTCAATATGTTTGGTGCGTTCGTGAAAGGTAGGATTAGCAGCGATATGTAATGCAGATTGGTTATCACAATATAAAAGAGCAGGTCACTGAAAGGACAACTGTAGATCATGTAGGAGATACGTAATCCATTGGAGTTCACAAGTCAATGAAGCCATGGCACAATATTCGGTCTTAGATGAAGTCCGAGAAACTGTGGTTTGCTTTTTGGATCTCCAGGAGATGAGTGAATCTCCAAAGAAGACACAAAAGCTAGTAATGGACCTTCGGGTGTCTAAGCATCCACCCCAATAGGAGTCACCAAAGCCTTTGAGCTGATAATAGCATATGAAGAAAATCGAATCCAATTTGGAAATTGAGAAAATGATAACATTCATATCAAATAAGATTACAAAGTGCTTTATGTTCTATCCAAAAGTACCTTACTGAGAATACTTTCTTGAGAACGTTCACTTCTTTGTATCGCTCCTTGGTTGACTCCTTCCATGATCAGGTTGGGGGTGTTACCTGCGAAGACACTCCGACGCTCAAGTCAGGAAGTAATCAATATAGTAAGAGTGATTAACTGAAGTTAAGTTTTTACCTGTGCAGTGTAACCCAATTATATAGATGTTAAATATAACCGTTTTTCCTACAAATTAGCTAATCCTTATGCGGAAATAGTGGGTTGTTATCCCCTATTTCTTACGACTTGACCTATTTTGAATACTCTGAGATTTAAATATATTAATCCCTTGTTTGTAGGGGTATGGATAAAGATAAGATATCGCTCTTGTTATGGCAGTTTATTTCCTCCCATTTAGCCGGGATGCCTATCCTCGGCTTCTTCGTAAGAGGTATTGCTGAGATATTGGTGCTCGACCTCCTTGTGGGAAGCGTAACCGAGTTGTAATGTCGGTAGACGAGGTGGTCTTCTGAGTCCTTGGTGATCCCTCTCGGATGTGCTGATGACTGAGGTTTGGGACCAAGTCGGTTGTCCTATTTCATATTCTCGTTCGGTACACTTTATATACATGTTCCAAAGGCGGGAAAACTAACTGACAACTATTGACACCTATAGCTACTGACAGCTAGGAAACTAACAATGATGATTCATATGCCAGATCAACAATCAGCCCAGTTGTGTGGTGACCCTTGGTCGGTCGGTAGGTTTGGTCGGGTAGGTTGAGTCGGTTATGTATGGTCGGGTATGGTTGAGTTGGCCATGGTCGGGTGAGGCTTGGTCGGTTGGTCGACTGGGTGTATGGTCGGGTGTGTGCTCGGTCGGGTGTGTGATCGGGTGAAAATTGTCAATAAAACTATATCAATATTTGCATTAACAGTTAGGTGTGATTGGACGACATGCAAGAAGATCAAGACTACGCACTGCAGTCATTTTTCTTTCTTTTTGTTGCTTAACTATAGTACTATAAATTGTTTCTTATGCCAGTAAGCCTAGGTGCTTTTATAGCATGGCTCCAATTTTCAGTAGTAATTAGTATGGAACTGTTCGAGGTATGACCAATATGATAATGACCTATATTACATATATTACATAAAAAAAAATTTAGGTATATTATTTTGATATTACATGGATATAAGACTCCTTTCTGGATTACTTATCAATACTTGGAGCATATTATGGTTCTCATATATCTATTTTCTACACTCTTGGAATCAAACAGGTTTAGATTAGAAAGAAATATTGAATTCTACATCTAAATTTGCTTTTTTCCTGGGATTAGAGTTAGAAAATTATTTTATTAAAGGTCTCTAATTTAATTGTACACCACCATGCAAAGAATAACAAAGCCCTTCTTTGTTGTCCTAATAGATGTCATGTCAAAATGGGATGTTTCTAGTAATAATCAATACCCAGGAATTTCCAATTTCATTGGTTCAAATGGTAAGTTACATCTAAATTGTATTGCCTCTACTATGCTAATATGATGTGTGTTTTGGTTAGTAATAATTAAAGGAATGATATTGATAAAATAAACTTGTATTAAGTGTTCCGTAAATACAATACAAGAACATCCACCAACATTGAAACAGAATTAATATATTGATGTTTCTTTATATATAGATGCCAAATTAGTTTTGGTAGCTGCTAGTGAAAATTGTATTTGTAAGCTCTTACCTTCCTCTTGTCCCATGCATGATGCATCCCATCAGCTGCTTGAATAGCTCTTATGGATCTCATGGAATGAAATTGCTCCAGCTCCATATTTCAATAAAAGGAAAGGACGATAGTTGGAAAGTCACCCCAAAGAGAAATTTTCATATGAATTAGCTCTATCAATAATGAGAAAAAGAAATATTATTGGAAGCACAAGTTATTACCATACATAAAAAAATTACATGTATATTCATAGGTTCTTCCTCCTCTAAAAATTTATTATCTGTGCAATTTTGTATGGACCATTAACTAAATTAAAGTGAGCAACATTCAATGCTCAATAATATTACTGTAAAATTTTACTACCATATCAAGTCTCAAAATTGCTTTTGATCTGTGCAGATGACTGATTTTAGTTTAGATTATTCAACTTCCATACTATTTGCATATTCTATCTTGTATATGCCTGTTTGTGACGCCTTTCATACAGCTTAGCTTTCCCTTCTTGGTTACTTATACAATTGCTAATTGAACAGATCAAAATTGACCCTTACCAGTATGTGTAATTGGACCGAAGTCATAGTGAGTGGACAATGAAGACCTAACACTGCAGTCCAATATCCTTTCTAATGCTGGTATGCTGTAGGTGCTCCCTTTTTTTAAAATAAAAAAAAATACTACAAAAATATTAGATTTTTTGTTATATTTGCTTGATAATAATTAGAAGATAGTATTTCACATTCCAACTATCATAGCATCTCTACTCTGCTTGTCTAGAATTAAGCATTATTTATAGGTATTGTAGTATATTATACCCTTTTGTTGCCATTTGACAGTTTAAGGACAAAAAGCAGTGTTTTAATCTTGAATTGAATTGGCTCCTCTTCTCAAACTCGAGTAAGTATAACTATCTATCAAATGTGTCTGATTTAGTTTTGCTCCATCATGCAAGGATTGTCCTTGAACAAAGTCCTTTTATATTGTTTTAACAGGCTTCAGCACAAAACCATTTGTTTCTCACAATTGTCAATATCTGGGGCCTGCGACAAGTTTCAGATTTTTGTAGACTTAGTCTGTGCAAATGGTCATTTGTAAAATTTGTTTATCATTCTCTTTAATAATGCAAGTTTTGAAGAGTAGTGGTGAAAGTTGTGGTGATACACTCGTATCACGTGCAAAATTACTGAAGCAAAAACATCCACCAATTGTAAAGCATACAGAAGTTTTAGCATTGATGTTTCATGTGCAAGTATCAGCAAAATCTAGTCAAAATTATGTCGGTCTGTTTTTCTCTATATTGTGTTGGTGAATTTTTCTCTAAATTGTATTGATGTATTTTTACTTCTCCCACTTCTCTTGCTTCCAACCCCATTTCTAGGATTGTATAAAAAACAATAACTCCTATTAATGATGCAAATAAAGAGAATGGATGCAATGGAAAAATCAATGTGTTGGAAAAAAATGACCATTGGAAATACAAGTTATTGGGTTTTAGAAGCCTATATTTTAATTTTTAAGAATACCCCGTGCGAAAACTCAATGTACATTTTACCTCAATACTTGAAAGACATTGCAAATGTTATACTAAACAAGTAAAAGTTAACGGGTAGTACTGAACATTGTATTGATAAACTCATCTACAGAAGCAAGAGCATCCTCCAATCCTGAAGCATGCAAATGTTTCTCCATATGTAAATGCTAGCAGATGCTAGTGACAATTGCATTGGTCTGTTTTCACTTGCCTTTTTGCTTCCCAGCTTACTCTTGAATATAAAGGGAAAGAATGATTGTCGAAAAATCAATGTAGAGGAAACAAAATGACTTGGCTTAATGTATTAGAGAAAAATGTATGTTGACTGTTTAGACTTTTTTGGAGTCAAATGATAAGCTGAGTTTATGTGTTATTTTAGTTAAAATCTGAGTTTGAGTATGACTTTGGTTAAATGCAGAGTTTTTGTGAAATTTTGAGTAAAACCAACTTTAGTTGATCAATAGCAATGATTTTCTGTTTTGGTGAGAACTCTAGTATTTATACTGCAGCAGAAATTAATGAAAGTGTTAAAACCTTTGCTTCATAATACTCTCTTCTTCCTTGTTCTGTTTCACTTTTCAGCATTGTTATATTTTGTTTAACATGGTATCAAGAGCTGAATGATCTTAGAGGGACTGTGAGTAAGAGAGTGAGTAAAACAACCAGCAAGGAAAACCATAAACACTTAGCCACAGAAAAACTAAAAACACCAAAAAACACTCAGCATGGCATCTAGCAGCACCTCCTTGCCTTCACCTCTTGTATTTGCAGGAGAAAACTTTCATATTTGGGCTACAAAACTAAGAACTTATCTGAGAGCCCAAAGTCTTTGGGAGGTGGTGGATACTGGCAGCAATCCAACCCCTTTGCCAAACAACCCAACAGTAGCTCAAATAAGGAATTATAATGAGGAAGTGGCCAAAGAAGGTAGAACTCTTGCCATCATAGATGCAGGTCTGCATGATGATGTATTCATCAGAATCATGGGCTGTGAGACTGCCAAAGAAGCTTGGGACAAATTCAAGGAGGAGTTCCAAGGAAGTGAAAGAACAAGAGGATGCAAGTTCTAAATTTGAGAAGAGAATTTGAAGTCATAAAGATGAAAGAAGCTGAAACTGTGAAGGAGTTTTTAGATAGGCTTACAAAGGTAGTGGCTCAAATCAGAATGGTAGGAGAAGAGCTGATTGACCAACGTGTGGTCGAGAAAGTCTTGGTGTGTCTTCAGGAGAGGTTTGTGTCAAAAATCTCCTTTCTTGAAGAAAATAAAGACTTTTTTAAAATATCACTTTCGGAGCTTGTGAATGCATTGCAAGCTACTGAACATAGAAGATCTTTGAGGATGGAAGAAAAGGTTGAAGGTGCTTTTTGGGCTAATAACAAAGGAAGATGGCAGCAAGGAGAAGGCAGCAAAGTTCAGGAAAAAAGAGAAAGGTTTCTACCTTGCCCATACTGTAAGAAGAGAAACCATACTGAAAATTCCTACTGGTTTAGGCCAAATGTGAATTGTAGGACTTGTAATTAGTTTGGTCATGTTGAAAAAGTTTGCAAAACCAAGTGGAACCATCAAGGTCAACAAGCACAAGTTGTAGAGAATCAAGAAAAAAGAACACATATTGCTGAGAATCAACAAGAAGAAAAATATTTATTTGTTGCAACATGCAAGACAACAAAGACATCAAAAGAGTGACTTATTGACAGTGGTTGTACTCACCACATGACTTTCAATGAGAGTATGTTCAAAGAGTTAGATAGAACATATACTACAAAGGTCAAAATTAGAAATGGAGATTATATTGAAGTCAAAGGAAAAGGAGTTATGTCTGTGAATACTCCATCAGGTATCAAAACTATTTCAGATGTGTTATTGACATCAAAAGAGTGGCTTATTGACAGTGGTTGTACTCACCACATGACTTTCAATGAGAGTATGTTCAAAGAGTTAGATAGAACATATACTACAAAGGTCAGAATTAGAAATGAAGATTACATTGAAGTCAAAGGAAAAGGAGTTATGTCTGTGAATACTCCATCAGGTATCAAAACAATTTCAGATGTGTTATTGACATCAAAAGAGTGGCTTATTGACAGTGGTTGTACTCACCACATGACTTTCAATGAGAGTATGTTCAAAGAGTTAGATAGAACATATACTACAAAGGTCAGAATTAGAAATGGAGATTACATTGAAGTCAAAGGAAAAGGAGTTATGTCTGTGAATACTCCATCAGGTATCAAAACAATTTCAGATGTGTTATTAGTGCTTGACATTAACCAAAATCTTCGAAGTGTTGGTCAGTTGTTAGAAAAGAATTATGCAGTGTTTTTCAAATATAAATCTTGCATAATATATGATCCTGCTGGGAGTGAGTTATTCACAGTAAGAATGAGGGATAAATGCTTCACTTTACATTGGGATCAAGTTACATCTTTTGCACATTCAAAATCTGTGAGCAGAAATGTGAAATTCACTAAAGAAGAATCTTGTTTTTTGGAGAAACTTGAAGAAGAACCAACAAAAATTGTAATAGTTGAGCCCAAAATATTTCAAGTCCTTGAATCTACAGGCCACAAAGCTATAAAGTCAACAAGTTGGAGTGATCCAATGAAGGAGGAGTTTAAAATCATCAAGAAAAACCAGACTTGGATGATGACAAACAAACCAAGTGACAAACAAGTGATTCGAAAAAATTTGGTTTTAAGATCCAAGTTAAAGTTTGATGGTTCGACCAACAATTCAAAGAGTAGACTTGAAAATCAAGGCATGGAGTCAAGAAGAAAACTCTCAAGGAGGAGTGTTGACTGTTGAGACTTTTCTTGAAGTCAAATGATTAGCTGAGTTTATGTGTTATTTTAGTTAAAATCTGAGTTTGTGTATGACTTTGGTTAAATGCAGAGTTTGTGTGTAGTCTTGGGTAAAACCAACTTTAGTTGGTCAATAGGAATGATTTTATGTTTTGGTGAGAACTCTTGTATTTATACTGCAGTAGAAATTAATGAAAGTGTTAAAACCGTTGCTGCATAATTTTGTCTCTTCTTCCTTGTTCTGTTTCACTTTTCAGCATTCTTATATTTTGTTTAACAATGTATTAATGGAAGTACAATTTACTTTAAGATTCCCCAAAGAAGAAACTCGGCAGAAGTTAAGTCTAAGAAGTCATATCTATGAAGTGCCAATCTCTGTATTGTATATAACTACGTAGAAAGTGGTGATGATCTTGTAGCCATAGAAAGAGGTTGGGATCAATGGGAAATCAATATGTCCTTCCTCGGACAAATACAGTACTGAGAAGAGTTTCAGGCACACTGCCCCAACTTATTCAGGGTAGCAATAGGTAGTGAGATCGAAATAACGAAGTGAAACACAAGAAAGGGGGTTGAATTGTATTTCTTAACATTTTTAGAAAACTTTTCGATAATTAACAGTTCAAACAAGATAGTGGTTGAACCTTTAATAAGCAATGGACGAATGAAAAGATTCTCAGTCCAGTTGGACGCAGAGAAGGCTTTTGTAAGACTTCTTTTGGACGCAGTTGTAAAGTTTTAATTTAAAACTTAAAAGCTTTGTTAAGAAAACAATGGCAATCCCCAAACGTTAGTGAATAAATTAAACACAAGTAGAGGGCAGAGAAGCTTACCCCAGATGTTTATCCTGGTTCACTCTCACAAGCCGAAAGCTACGTCCAGTCCCCTCAACGAGAAGAATTTTTCACTAATCTTTACAAAGATTACAAGTATTCTTCACCTTTTCAGGTACATAAGTATTCTCAACCTCTTTAGGTTCTAAAACACAAGTATTCTTTTATACACAACCTCTTCAGGCTAACCAACTAAATTGAATACAAGAAGAAGTAAATGGTATTTGAGTTTTTGACTCACACAGGTGAGAATAGAAAGATAAATCTCAAGAATGAAACTCTATGCTCGAGTATAAAGAATAGAAGGAATGTGAGCTGTTTAATCTTTTCTCTTTCGATCACTACTTTTCTCTACGATCATTTCTTCGAAGACATTTGTATTTAAAGGTATAGAGTACTTGGAGTAGTCTTCATAAGCTTCTTCGTTCAACGGAAATATTTATTACCGTTCTGAGCAGCATTAAATACATAAGCTGATATCGTGTTGAACTTCTTCTGAAAAGTGACTTTGATTATCAGGGACTACCAAGAATATGATAACTGAATCCTGATTTATTTGAACGCGCAGAAAGTTCCTTATTTGCTGGTTTTTTGTAGTTGTTAGTAGTGTCAACTAAGCAGCTAAGTTGACTTCTCTTGTCGTGTACTTTGTCAGAGTTCTTCTCAGCATTTAATGATGAATAGTTCTTCATATTTGAATTTCAGCTTTGGACGGATGTTTGAATCTGAGCTAGGTAAGGAAACGTTGGACGATCCTATATAATATACTAGAAAACAATTTAGAGTCAATTGGACGAATACTTAGTTTCCTTTTTAGTTAAGAGACATAATGGATGCACACACAAATAACGATTTGTTAACACAGTGTTTCCTTGTTTAGAGGATTATCAACATGTCTTTAAACCAGACAAACATTATTGGATTATCATTTCAAATTATACACGGATTAAATGAAACTTTACTGGTTCATTCTTATTTAATCATTTTGTTATCTTCAAAACTATGAGGGGTTTTAAACTTTCAACTGCTTTGGTTCCGAAACTAATTTCTCAAAAATATCTTTGGTTCCAACAATCTTCCCATTTTTTATGATGACAAAACTATTAAATTTGATTGAACACAGATCCTTTTTAGAGAAAATATAGACTCCCCCTAAAAATATGCATGGTAAAGGAATGAACGCAGAGTCTATTGGACGTAATGCAAATAAACAAAAACAGAGTTAAGAGAAATGCAAGAGTGAGTATCATTAATACAAAATGTCTAAGTTTGAAAACGTAATTTACCCTGATATGTTACCTTTAAAGGATGGGAAAATGCTAATTATTAGAACAGAGCATGCACATCCCTAACAATACAAAATAAGTTAACAGAGTAACTTCAATTTCAAATATCTCAATTAATTTCAGTAAAGGAAAGTATTAGAGCAACAAGTATCAGAGCAATAATATAAGAAAGGTTTAGAGCAACATATATCAGAGCAATAAAATTATTGAAATAACAGAGTAGCACAAGGATTTCCTCATTTTATTGAATCAGGGCTATAGAGCAAAATAACATAATCAATTTGAACAATTTAACCAATCAAATTCCCATTTCTCCCCCTTTTTCATCAGACAAAAAGGGAAGAGTATCATCATTGTCAAAAAAAAGAAAAAAAAATTGAAAAGAGAAAATTGAAAAACCAAAAAAATTTAAAAGAAGTTTTTGGCTAAGAAGATGGAAGAGGGATTTGATGAGGTCTTCAACGCGTTTATACATAGACTCCATCTGTGAGTTAACAAAGGCCTGAAATTCTGGGGGCACTTGAGGTTGTGGATCAACAGGAGGAAGGCTTTTAGTAGAGGTCTCCAAATCAATTCCTATAGCTGTAATTGTCAAATCAGTTGAGGTTGTAGGAGGAGCAACAACAATTGGGGTAATATCAGATACAACTTGTGCTGGTTCTTCTGCTTCTATAGCCATTTCAACTGTTTTGTCTTCTTCCTTAGACATCGGTAAGTCAAATTTCCAAGGGATTGAGTCTCTTCTATATCCGAACATTTGATCCCAAGGATATTGTCTACCTAAATTGTCAGGAGGAGACTAACAAGAGGTTGTCGAGACCTATCAAATAAAATAACCGGTTCACAAACTAATTTGTAGTATAGAGAATGAATCGAATCGTCTCTCAAGGATCCAAAAATAAAGATTTAATTAGATCAAGATAATTAGAAAGGGGGGGTTTTGTTGTTGATTAACAAGATTAATAAAAGTAGGAGATTCAAAGTTGTAAACAAATCTAAAGAAACAACCAATCCAAGGAAATTTACCGATCTTGAGTTTAACTCATCATTGATCACAAGGAATTCACTTAATTGCTAACCATGTTCTTGGCCTTAGATCACATCAAGAAGCCTTAACATGATCCAAGAATTCTTTACTAGATAAGCATCTAGGATTTGATTAACCAAGGTTAGATAAAGTAAGCACCATCCAACATAGATTAACTTAAGATCTAGAATTTAACCAAGCTAAACAATCTATCAAAAAGCTTTAATATATTGTTTAATCTTTATGATCCTCTTTGAATACATGATAATAAAGCTATTACCACATCAACATCTAAATCAAATTAAGCAATTTAATATAGATAAAAATAAAAAGAGGAAGAAGAGAAACTTGAATAACAATTAAGCAATATGAACAAGCAAAACAATATCTCCAAATTAAACAACAAGATGGCTAATCTCTTGGATTGATTATGAGAGCCTAGCCTTCCATGGATGGGAAGGAAGAACTCAGAATTTAAAGAACAAAAACGAAATTGCAAAGAGAATGGAGAAGAAGAGAAAGAAAACTCTCACAAATACTTAAACTTTCTTGAAACTTGCTTCCAAATTGAATGAATGATAATACAAAGAGATTGGCTCTATTTATACTAATCCTAGAAGCCAATTTGTACATGTACATAATCTGAATACAAGCTATAAGAATATGAAAATTGTCAAAAATGGAAGGTTGGTGCATGGTAGGTGGGTTGGTGTATGGTTGGTGGCTTTTAGTCAACAACTCTTATCCGACTTCTGGCTTCAAATTCATCACCTAGACGGTGCATTTTGGCTTGGATGTCTTCATCAAAGTTGTAGCCAGTTGTCTCCTTGAAAATCTCCAATTTGAATCATGTCATTTGGACTTTTAGAACTCCAGAAATGCTAAAAACACTTCACCTACCTCAAGTTAGGTTGGAAGAACGTGTTTCCAAATTCAGACCAACTTGTAGCTTCTGAAGCATGCCTAAAACGACATCTATTGACAAAATGGTCTTCATTGAAGTTGGAGATATGGGTCTTATCTTTCAAGTGACCAAGTTTCAGCCCAAGAGGAGGCCTATAACCCACTATATAGTCCAATATGTGCATACTGCCCAGATGGTTCCGTGACAGCAAACCCACTCTGCATTGCAGGGATATTTTGGACTCTTAGCATTCCGATCCAGCTCTTGAGTTCTTCATGAAACTTGTAGAGCATTGTCTTAGCTTTCCAAAGACACCAAGATCACCTCAATTGGATCACCGAGTCCCAAGTTATGACCTAACCAAGGAAGAAAGGTCAAAATGCATCAAAATCCGAAAATTATTCAATATTTGCATTAAAGCCCAATGAAGCCCAACAACATTAAACTCATCTAAAATACTAATATTGGGCACAATAAACATCTAATGAAGCCTAATACAAAGCTAATATAAGTGTCTCAAATTGATTGATCAAATTCCCCCACACTTAAGCTTTTGTACTCCTGGGCAAAGCACATAAGAACAAAACTAAAGAAAAACAAGAAACATCATATTATTAAACTAAAAACATAAAAAACTGATTATACCTAATCTAATCCATTTTCGTAGGAAAACACGATGGCACTTAGCATGTGCCACAAGCCTTTAAACCCCTAGGTGTCCCTAGTGGACGAGTTATAGTCTCGTGAGGGTTTACCAGGATGATACCCACAAACATGTAATATTTTATTTAATCAATTCAACTAATTTTTAAATACAAGCATTGTATCAAATATAAACCATAATTAATAACTCAAGTATGCTTAACAAAGAATAGTTGAATCAAATCAATTGAGAATAAAGTATAGCATAATCATGCTTTAATCAGAAATAGGCATGTTCAGATTGAGTAAAATTCTTCACAAGTGACACTCAAATCACACAAGGTGTTTATGTTAACTGTTTACGCTCAACTCAGTCAAATTATGAAAGTATTTTACCATAGGCTTGCATATACATCAATTCTCCACTACTTAGATCAAATAAATTGCAAAAATCAAGAGGTCTTTCAAAAAGGTTGTAATGGAACTTATAAGGTGAAGGAAGGGAACAATATAGATAATAGCAGGTTAAAACCAAAGAGAATAAAAGAGCATTGAGGAGTAATTCAAGTAGAAAGAATAAATTTTTTACCCAAAACCATAAAATGCTCATTCTCTTCTCACATTCCTTCCTTTTTCTATTCTTTTTTTTTTCTCTTTTTTTTGTTTTTTTTTGTTTTTTTGTTTTTACTTTTTTTTTATTTTGTTTTTGTTTTTGGTTTTTTTGTACCAACCAAGCATTTCGTATCAGCACACCAAATCCCCCACACTTAAATCATTGCAAGCAAAAGAACTCCTCCAATAAGAAAATCAATGCTCTCCCATTCCCTAAGGTAAGGTAAAACATGGTTTTTCACTCAAAGCTTATAATGAGCTAAGAACAAAGAATAGGCAAATAGGCTCAGAAGGAGTTAATATTTAGATAAATGCAAGGTAGGTTTATTTGGCCAAAGCAGCTAAGTCAAGAAAAAATGCCTCTGTCATTTTCATGCAACATACAGACCAATGTAATCTCAAATCGATTCAATGCAAGTTCTAGAAAATAAATTCATAATTGACATCACTCATGAAAGAAAATAACCAAGTGTAAGTATCAAACTTGGAAAAGCCCAAAACTCACAAAGGTATGGAACATTCACTCAATTCAACCATGCCTTCTTTCTAATATCCACAATCATATACACATGTATATCATGAAAATGATTCAACTGTAAACTGTTTTGCATACTTTTATCATCAATTAAGCTCAGATTCAGCACATGCTTGTATCAAAATCAATTGAAAAGATCAAAATTGTGTGTGTGTGTGTGTTTTTTTTTTTTTAATATATATACAAGAACAAAGATGATTTAAGAGCTATTATGAAATGCAAGTTAAGATGCGTCTCAAGAGCAAAACTACTCCTTACTCTGCCATCATATATCTAAAAAGTTAGTAACAATAAAGATTAGGTTTTTTTTTTTTTAACTAAACTATGTACATGGTAATGTCAACTATCCCTCCCCCCAACTAATTAAAGACATTGTCCCCAATGTCAAAATAAAGATAGGTAGAGTGTAGAAGGTCTTACCAGAAAACTGCAAATCGAGCCTGAAATAAGAAAAATAACCAAAAACTAAAACCATAAGAGAAAACAAAAATTCACAAAGACAAAGTCAAATCAAGTTTTTGCTTTTTGTTGCTGCTGCCTTGTTCCCAATTCAGTGGAGCCATTGCTGGATCACGTTGTGGTACAAATGCATTGAGTTGATCGAGCAATTGTTCAGGAGTTGCAGTGATTACAAGACTTTGACGTGTCGCTTGTGAGATGAACCTTTTTCTACAAAGCATGATCAAGAAAACAAAACAAACTGTCATAAAAACCATTAACATTTAATATACCTATGGGTTTTTGGTGAAAGTTCTGCTTGTGACCGAGGATGTAATTTGAAAGAGTTCTTCCAAAGTTTCAAAACCACCGTGTAGGGCAATAAAGGCATCGGCATTTGCTATCATAATGTTCATGCGTTGGTGCATGCAAAATACCATTACTTCATCCCCTAATGTTTTTCCAATGGGCTTCTTTGGTAGATAAAGGGTAGGAATGACACCAAGGACTTTGCCACCTCCTAAATGTGCAGCAGTTGCTACACAACCCATTAACCCAAGACTACCTCCTCCATAAACTAAATGGATTTCTCTCTCAGCTAGCACTCGACCAAGATGGTGTGCAATATTTACAAACTCTTTATCTTTCCCAGGATTAGATCCACAAAAGACACAAACACTCTTGATCCGACAAACTGAAGTGACTTCCATTTTCTCTTTTTTTTTTTGTACTCTCACCTTATCAATGATCTGAAGAGAGCAAAGTGCATTATTTAAAGAATCAAAACTCAAATGTAATAATGGCACCTATAAAGGAGGGGTAGATCCGTGTGTCAGGTAAGTTTGAAAATAAGCACAACAATGATAATAGCTATATGACAATGATAAAAGACTAATCTATATGTGTCAGAAGAAGTTTGAAAATATGCAACGCATATTTCAAAAGAATACGGCGAATACGGCTACTTTTGATTTGATTTGATTTTTTTTTTTCTTTTTTCATTTTTTTTTTGAATTTTTTTTAATAAACAAGAAGAAAAAAGAAAAAGAAAAAATAAAAAATAATACTTACAGGAGGTGTGATTGTGGCTCACAAATTCCTCTGGTTTTACGTCCGATGCTTGGCTTGAATGCTCTCTATGGGCCAATGGTCGGCTTCCCATCCAATTTTCTTAAAAATTGGCAAACAGGGTCTTTTTGAGTCAGATTCCCGAGACTATATCGCTCATATTCATCTTGGAATATTGGCCATAAATCGAGAAGTACTCTCTGCACATCTCCACTAGGATGCGTCTCAAGAGTCAATAGAATGTTATCTAAAGACTCCTTACTCATGCCATCCTTTATGAAGTTAATTTTATCATCTCGGTTTATAGACGTCATTCCAATTGATTTGCATTTTGTGTTACAGGTCCATCTTGCACATTTATAGCAGACCCGTAACCTTTTTGCTCTTCTCTTCTTTGCATATGAACTTTTGCCTAGCCCTGGCATATATGAAACAAGAGCGTTAGAAAATTCACCTCTGAGTCGGACCTTTGCTTCGATCAACCAACGTATATCCGCAGGGATGCCTTTGTGCATAAGCATCCTTAATCTCTCAAACCTTGCACAATAAATGTTAGTTAAAGCATTTTGAGGGAGAGAAGGGAATTGCTTGCGGAGATTAAAAAACTGATTATCCATTTCGAAAGAAAGAAGAAAGAGAGAGAAAAAAAATTGAGTAAAATTATGTACAGATTTCAGTGTTTGTGTGTAACTGAAGGGACTGAAAAAGATTTTCACGGAGTACCGTTATCCGCCATTTAACCGGTGAAAAATCATCTGTCAACGAAAAATAAACAAAATTAAGACAGAAAAATCAAACTCTGATCGCTTGGCTCCAAGTTTCTGTCTCGATTCCTGTGATTGCAAATAAGTCAAAGTTGAAAGATGAAAGAGTTAGAAAACTTGGGTTGCCTCCCAAGAAGCGCTACTTTTAATGTCCTTAGCCAGCGTGATTGAAGATTTTGCACGAGCGATGGGTCCTCCCCAATAATGATTCAATCTCTGGCAATTGACATTAATCGTGGCTTTTTCTTTTCTATTTTTTTTTTCTTCTTTTTTTTTCTTTTGTCTTCTTTTTTTTTCTTTTTTTTTTCAACACAGTAGTGATCAATCATGGTAGAGGGCATCCTGCAGTTGAACTTCCTCCACGAGGTTCTCTTGAGCTCCTTCATAAAAATTTTTGAGGCGGTGACCATTAACTTTGAACACTTTGTTGGTGGCTTCACTCTTAATTTCCACTGCACCATGAGGAAAAATGTTAGTGACAACAAACGGACCGTCCCACCTAGACCTTAATTTACCAGGCATCAACTTAAGGCGAGAATTAAACAAGAGAACTTTTTGCCCAACTGAAAACTCATTCCGAAGAATAAACTTATCATGGAAGGCTTTGGTCTTTTCTTTGTAGAGTCGGGAGCTCTCATAGGCATCTAGGCGGATCTCTTCCAATTCCTGTAACTGCAACTTCCGCTCTATGCCAGCTCCAGCCAAATTCATGTTGCATTGCTTCACAGCCCAATATGCTTTGTGCTCAATTTCTACTGGCAAGTGGCATGCCTTACCATAGACTATCCGATATGGAGACATCCCGATTGGAGTTTTGTAAGCGGTCCGGTAAGCCCAAAGAGCATCCTTAAGCCTCATGCTCCAATCCTTTCGATTAGGTTGGACTGTTTTTTCAAGTATGCGCTTGATCTCTCTATTGGAGACCTCGGCTTGACCATTAGTCTGGGGATGGTAAGGTGTAGAAACTTTATGCAACACGCCGTATTTCCTCATCAATCCCTCCATGCTCCGATTACAGAAATGGGTGCCTTGATCACTGATGATAGCTCTCGGGATTCCAAACTGCGAGAAAATGCAGTGATCTAACAAAATCCACAACAACTTTGGAATCATCGGTCAGAGTGGCTTTAGCCTCCACCCATTTTGATACATAATCAACGGTAGCAAAATGTAAACATAACCAAAGCAAACAGGAAAACGTCCCATGAAATCAATACCCCATACGTCAAAGATTTCACAATACAGTAGAGGTTTCTGTGGCATCTCATTCCTCCGAGAAATGATCCCAGTTCTTTGACACTGTTCACAATACTTACGTAACAAATATGCATCATGAAACAAGGTAGGCCAATATAAACCGAGTCTAAAACTTTCCTAGCTGTATCGTTGAGGCCCAAAATGTCCACCACATGCAAATGCATGAAAATCGCTAAGAACATTATGAAACTCTTGATTAGTCACACATCACCTAATAATTTGGTCACTACAAAATCGCCACAGTTATGGATCATCCCACATATAATATTTTGATTCACTCTTAAGTTTATAAATTTGTGCACGAGTGAAATGTGAGGGAAAAGCGTAGCAACCAAGAAATTCACCATATCAAGAAACCAAGGGAAGGTGTTCTTACCTTGCACCGCATAAGTCGCTCATCCTGGGAAGGAGTCCCGTGCGAGGAAGGGATCTCAAGCCCTTTCAATGCGGCTCAAATGATCTGCCACTAGGTTCTCTGCTCCACTCTTGTCACGGATCTCTATGTGAAACTCTTGGAGCAAGAGCATCCATCTTATTAGTCGGGGCTTTGCATCCGGCTTCTTCAAAAGGAACTTCGTAGTCGCATGATCGATAAACACAACACCCTTAGAACCAAGCAAATATGATCTAAACTTATCCAAAGCAAAAACAATGGCTAAAAGTTCTTTTTCGGTTGTGGTATAGTTGGCACAAGCATCTAGAGTTACGGAAGCATAGTATATCACATGAGAAGCTTTCCCCACTCTCTCTGTGCCAAGACTACTCCCTCTTGCATAGTTAGAAGCATCACACATTAACTCAAATGGCAATGTCCGGTCGGTGGTTTGGATGATAGGGTACTAGTCAAGGCCTGCTTCAAGTGGTTGAAAGTCGCCTTGCACTTGTCATCAAAATTGAACTCCACATCTTTCTCGCGATGGCGGGAAAGTGGAAGAGCAATCTTGCTGAAGTCGGCAATGAAGCGCCTGTAGAAACCTGCATGACCAAGAAAAGAACGCACTTCCCGCACGCATGTGGGGTAAGATAGACAAGTAATTCATCAATCTTGGCAGGATCTACCTCAATGCCCTTACTGGATACTACATGGCCTAAAACTATACCCTGTTCTACCATAAAATGGCATTTCTCAAAATTTAGCACAAGGTTAGTCTCAATGCATCTTTGCAGTACTCTAGATAGGCTAGCTAAACATGAATCAAAAGAAGAACCATAGACAGTGAAATCATCCATAAATACCTCCATGCACTCATCTAAGAAATCAGAAAATATGCTCACCATGCACCGCTGGAAGGTACCAGGGGCATTGCAGAGGCCGAAGGGCATCCGTCTATAAGCAAAGGTGCCGAAGGGACAAGTAAATGTGGTCTTCTCCTGATCCTCCGGTGCAATGTGGATTTGGAAGTATCCAGTAGCCATCTAAAAAGCGATAATGGGACTTACCGACAACCGTTCCAAAGATCTGATCAATGAACGGAAGGGGGTAATGATCTTTCCGAGTGGCTTGGTTGAGACGTCTGTAGTCAATGCAGACTCTCCAGCTATTCTGCACTTGGGTTGGAATGAGCTCATTCTTCTGGTTGGCCACAACAGTCACCCCGAATTTCTTTGGAATTACTTGCACCGGGCTCACCCACTTGCTGTCAGAGATGGGATAGATAATGCCAGCCTGCAGTAGCTTGGTCACTTCTTTTTTCACCACATCTAGAATGAGAGGATTCAGTCTCCTCTGGGGTTGTCTCACTGGTTTAGTTTCCTCCTCAAGTAATATCCTATGCATGCATGTGGAGGGGTTAATACCAGGAATGTCTGCAAGTGTCCAACCAATTGCCCTTTTGTGTTGCTTCAAGACTTCCAATAATCTGGTTTCTTGCTCAGGTTGGAGGTGTTTGGCCATTATCACCGGGAGCTTCTCATCCTCTTCCAAGAATGCATACTTCAAATGCTCAGGCAAGGGCTTAAGTTCAATGGAGGGTGGTTGCTGGATTGACGGTACTAGTTTTGGAACCAAAACTAAATCTGCTAAATTCTCAGCAGTTGCACCTGTACCTGCAAGCTGTGCACAATCTTGCAAAACAACATCATCATATCCTATGGAATCAAAAGAATCACACTTAGCAGCAGGATGAATGATAACATCATTAATAACAACATCATTACCATTAATAACAGAAACAAAATCATCAATGTCAGCACAATTAACAACAACATATGATAAGTATGTAGAAATCTCAGCACAGGCTGCACACATTGTAGTGGGTTTACAACCAAAAAGTCCGAAGCAGGCAGAACAAGTATCACAAGCTATGCTATCAGTGTATCCTACAATTTCAGGAAACTCTGCCAACATATCAGCATGCATATCATCAACCAGTAAATCAATGACATCAAAATGAAAAACAGAATGATCCTCTAAAGGGTATTTCATGGCATCAAAAATGTTAAACTGAATGAAATCATCACCAAATTCCATGGAAAGGGTACCAGCATGCACATCAATCTTAGTTTTAGCAGTTTTCAAAAATGGCCTACCTAAGATCAATGGGGTGGGGAAGAGGCAGATTCATCTTCCATATTCAACACATAAAAATCAGCTAGGAATATTAAATTATGTACCCGAACCAGAACATCCTCCAACACTCTTGCAGGTTGTGCAGTGCTCCGGTTTGCTAACTGAATGACAATGCCGGTGGGCTTTAGCTCTCCCATGTGCAAGGAAGTGTAAACTGACTTTGGCATTACATTGATGGAGGCTCCCAAGTCTAGCAAGGCATGAGTGAACTGTTGGTGCCCTATGGTGCAAGGGATGGTAAAAGTGCCTGGATCCTTGCATTTGGGAGGCAGGTTGGGCTGAATCAAAGCAGAGACATTTCTCCCCATACTCACTTTTTCAGTGCCCTTTAGCTTCCTCTTATGGGTGCACATCTCTTTCAAGAACTTGGCATACTTGGGGATTTGTTTAATTGCCTCCAAGAGAGGTATATTCACCTCAACCTTCTAAAAAGTCTCCATAATTTCCTTATCCAAGTCAGTTTCAACCATATGCCTCAACATCATTCGGTTGGGAAAAGGAAGAGGAATGTTGGAACTGACTTTTTGGATGTTCACTTTTTCTCATTGAATTTTTCTCGTCAACTCTTGATTTGATCCGGTTTTTCTGCTTGGCCATTTGTAGGATCATTTGTCTTTAATTTGCTACAAGATTCGAATTAGCTGCAGAACTTGAAGTTGTTGTAGAATCTTGTTTCTCTGGGCCAAGGGTAGAATCTGGAATTATCTGTTGCACTGGTCCATTGATTTGCTTACCACTACGTAAAGCTATAGCATTAACATTGCCTCTAGGGTTTGGAGTGGTTTGAGAGGGTAATTGGCCAGAACCCTGTGACTTTAATTCATGAATTGATGTGGCAAGTTGACCAATTTGAGTCTCCAAGTTCTGAATGGTGGTTTCAGTTCTCTGTTGAAACTGGATGTTATTGGTGGCCAACTGTTTCACCAAATCCTCCAATGAGGGCTCAGATTTTGTGGCTACAGGACCTTCTTCTTTGGAATGGTGGTCTACTTGGTCCAAGATGTGGTCGAAACCGATTTGTCCTTGCTTCTTCTTGGAATGGTGGTCTATCTTGGTTTGGTGGTCAGCGATTTGATGCATTCCCATATCTCGATTGGGATGGTCCCTCCACCAGGGTTGTAAGTGTTGGAGAATGGATCATATTTACGTTGTTCTTCTTGATGGAATTGTGGCTTCCCAGGAAATATACCAGCTGTAGCCACAGATTGGTCTTGAAACTCTGAATCATCTTGCAATGTGGGGCACGCATCTGTGGGATGAGAGGAACTAGAACATATGCTACAAACTCTTGCAAGGGTTTGCACACGTGGTTCGTGTTGTCCTATTGCCATCTGTCTAACCAAAGAAGTGAGCTCATCCAATCTATGTTCCACCCTTTGTTGATCAGCATGTGAAGAGGTACTAACTTCATTGACTATTCTAGTTACAGCGCCCATTCGAGTACCAAATTGCTGAGAATTTGCTGCCATGTTTGCAATTAAGTTTACGGCGTGATTGGAGTTTTATCTACCAATGCTCCACCACTTGCTGATCAATCATACTCCTTTCCATTGGCATCAATCCTTCATAGAAGTATTGGATCGTGATTGATCACTAATTTGATGGTGTGGGCGGCTTGAGCACAATTTCTTGAATCTCTCCCAATACTCATGGAGAGTTTCACCATTGATTTGCCTTATGCCACAAATATCTTTCCTTATTGCGGCGATTCTTGATGCAGAAAGAACTTCTCCGTAAATAATCTTTTCATGTCATTCCAAGAAGTGATGGCGGCAGTTGTAAGTAATACAACCAATCCTTAGCAAAGACCATCCAAAGAGAAAGGAAAGGCCCTTAGCTTGATGTGATCTTGACTATTCCATGAGGTTTCATGGTGGAGCGGAACAACATGGAACTCCTTCAAATGCTTATGTGGATCTTCACTTGCAAGACCATGAAACTTGGGCGACAAGTGTATCAATCCGATTTCAACTCAAAATCAACATTAAGTTCGTGGATATTGAATACACAAAGGTTGATAATTCACATCAGTGCGACCAATTCCTTAAGGGTCCTATTGTTATAGTCACCATAGTAAAATCAACAGACTCGATGCTCGAGACCTTTGAAGTACTAATGTACGAGACTCAACAGGATTAAAAGAATCAACAAGATTAGGTGCAATGTCAAGTTCAAGTCCAATTCCAGAAGTAATTCTATTAGCTCTATGAATGCTACTACCAGTCCTATGAATTCTATGAAGTGTATGAAATGTTCTATCAATTTCAGGATCAAATGAATGCAGGGTACCAGGATCAGATCTAGTCATACAGCATGCAGTTCATAAGAAGGTATTAGAAAAGCAATAACAACTAAAACACTAAAAATTCCTAAAACAAATACTCCAAAAAAAAAATTAAACAAAAATAAAAACAGTATCAAATGAATTTTAAAAATTATGGAACCACCATAGGATAAAATCTACACAAAAATGCTATCCAAAAAAATAATAAAAAATCTTAAAAAATTGAAAACGTGGTCTAAACGATAGAATTTGGCAAAACTAAGGGTGACCTCACTGTAAAAACAGTGAGCCTTTCTCAGAATAATATTTTCCATTTGTGTACCAAAATTCAAATCAATCTGAGATGCCCGAACCAAAATTCTTGACACAACGCCCTTTATCCAATTTCAGCCGAATCCCACTTGAAAAAGCTTCAAAAACAAAACAAACACATTTGTTAGAGTTAGATGGGATCTTGAAATGATCAAATAGTTGCCTTGGATCCCCGGCAACGGCGCCAAATTTGACAAGAGGTTGTCGAGACCTATCAAATAAAATAACCGGTTCACAAACTAATTTGTAGTATAGAGAATGAACCGAATCGTCTCTCAAGGATCCAAAAACAAAGATTTAATTAGATCAAGATAATTAGAAAAGGGGGGGTGGGTTTTGTTGTTGATTAACAAGATTAATAAAAGTAGGAGATTCAAAGTTGTAAACAAATCTAAAGAAACAACCAATCCAAGGAAATTACCGATCTTGAGTTTAACTCATCATTGATCACAAGGAATTCACTTAATTGCTAACCATGTTCTTGGCCTTAGATCACATCAAGAAGCCTTAACATGATCCAAGAATTCTTTACTAGATAAGCATCTAGGATTTGATTAACTAAGGTTAGATAAAGTAAGCACCATCCAACATAGATTAACTTAAGATCTAGAATTTAACCAAGCTAAACAATCTATCAAAAAGCTTTAATATATTGTTTAATCTTTATGATCCTCTTTGAATACATGATAATAAAGCTATTACCACATCAACATCTAAATCAAATTAAGCAATTTAATCTAGATAAAAATCAAAAGAGGAAGAAGAGAAACTTGAATAACAATTAAGCAATATGAACAAGCAAAACAAGATCTCCAAATTAAACAACAAGATGGCTAATCCCTTGGATTGATTATGAGAGCCTAGCCTTCTATGGATGGGAAGGAAGAACTCAGAATTTAAAGAACAAAAACGAAATTGTAAAGAGAATGGAGAAGAAGAGAAAGAAAACTCTCACAAATACTTAAACTTTCTTGAAACTTGCTTCCAAATTGAATGAATGATAATACAAAGAGATTGACTCTATTTATACTAATCCTAGAAGCCAATTTGTACATGTACATAATCTGAATACAAGCTATAAGAATATGAAAATTGTCAAAAATGGAAGCTTGATGCATGGTAGGTGGGTTGGTGCATGGTAGGTGGGTTGGTGTATGGTTGGTGGCTTTTAGTCAACAACTCTTATCCGAATTCTGGCTTCAAATTCATCACCTAGACGGTGCATTTTGGCTTGGATGTCTTCATCAAAGTTGTAGCCAGTTGTCTCCTTGAAAATCTCCAATTTGAATCATGTCATTTGGACTTTTAGAACTCCAGAAATGCCAAAAACACTTCACCTACCTCAAGTTAGGTTGGAAGAACGTGTTTCCAAATTCAGACCAACTTGTAGCTTCTGAAGCATGCCTAAAACGACATCTATTGACAAAATGGTCTTCATTGAAGTTGGAGATATGGGTCTTATCTTTCAAGTGACCAAGTTTCAGCCCAAGAGGAGGCCTATAACCCACTATATAGTCCAATATGTGCATACTGCCCAGATGGTTCCGTGACAGCAAACCCACTCTGCATTACAGGGATATTTTGGACCCTTAGCATTCCGATCTAGCTCTTGAGTTCTTCATGAAACTTGTAGAGCATTGTCTTAGCTTTCCGAAGACACCAAGATCACCTCAATTGGATCACCGAGTCCCAAGTTATGACCTAACCAAGGAAGAAAGGTCAAAATGCATCAAAATCCGAAAATTATTCAATATTTGCATTAAAGCCCAATGAAGCCCAACAACATTAAACTCATCTAAAATACTAATATTGGGCACAATAAACATCTAATGAAGCCTAATACAAAGCTAATATAAGTGTCTCAAATTGATTGATCAAAGACCCTGAGACATAACTTTGAGAGGAGAAGATTGAGGGCATAGGCTTCTTCAAAGGTAGTCCAAGGATGTCATCCACCATATAGAATGGACAAAAGCATTAGATGCTTTGGCTTGGCACAGTAACTGTTTCTCCCTTTTCCTCATCACTAAGTCTAGAGGACGAGGCTTGTTGTTCACAATCCCAAATGTGCTTTTCTCAGAAGGTCTTGGCTTCATTTTCCTCTGCTTCTCCATTTTATGAAACCCGCCATAAGAATTCCAAGTCTACCATAGGTGGTTGTAGAATCCCAAAGAAGGGTTTGACGTGAAAAGGTTTAGGCAAAGTAGTTTGGCATTTGTACTTCTTGAGATCCTTATTTTTATTTAGATCCACCATTGGCAATCTCAGACAAATTCTATCAGGCTGAATCTTGATGGAGGTTGCAGGAGTGATAAGAAGAGATGGAGGAACAAAATGTAGATTCTTGAGCAATAAACTCCCTTTGATGACACTGAAAAAGATTGTGTCATATGGGTTTGCAAAGAGATCCATTTCTTCCAAAGTCACTGGTTTGAACGTGAGTTGGCCTGGGAAGATATGAACCTTTGTTGTCATGCCATCACAGCATCTGGATCTTCTTGCAGTAAGAGAGAGTGAAGAGTTTTTTGATTCCCAGCGGGGAATGATATGGGGGGTTACTGCCATAGTGAAGATTCTCAACTTTGGTGAGGTTAAGGTGAAATTCTGTCTGGGTGAAGGTGAGGGAGGTATTTGAGAGTTTGGTGAGGGAAATTGAGGTTGTGATTGAGAAGAAATTAAGGGTAGTGAAGGGATGGAAGTATGGATGGTTACCTTGGGAATGGACGCAGGGTTGTCAACGGTTTTCTTTTTGACAGGCAACTTCGTCCGAGTTCCCTTGGGAATCATTACTTTGGATGCAACCTTCATCCTTTTTGCAATGGGTTGGTCATCATCAGAATCATCGTCCATTACTAATCTTCTTTTTGGAGGAGCTTGAGTGGACGGTAACTTATGCTTTTAACTCCCAGTTCTTGCTGTAGGCTTTATTGGACTCTCATCCTTTGAAGCTTTGGTAGTGTCCTTTTGATCAAGGAAGTCTTGGACGCTCTGTAGCTTTATCCTTATCAAATTGCTCCATCCAATCTGTAGCTTTATCCTTATCAAATTGCTCCATCCAAAGACTTGCTGCAATTGGATCCGTCCAAAGATCCTTTTTTTCTCCTCTAAGTCTTTAGCCTCATGGGGACTAAAGACACCTTGATCCTTGAAGATCTTGGTTAAGAGGGAACCATAGGAGATGGTGGTCTTTTTCCCTTTCCCTTGCACACTCTTTTTGAAGTTCTTGAACAACAAGGAGGGGAGGTTGATCTGCTAATGAGCATTAGATGCCATAAGCAGAAGACATGAACTGTTGAAACAGAGTCTTTGGACCCTGCCTTGTGCAGTATGACCTTGTTCAGCAACTGATGAAGTACCCTTGCTTTGTCATGCATCTTTGATGCAGTTATTTTCTCAGTAGAGGATTCCTTCAGCAAGGTGTCAAAAACAGCATCCATTCCCCCAAAAGCTTTTTCCCAGTTAGTGGTTATGGTGGCTCCTTCCAACCAACACTGCATTGCATTAGATATGGTTACTTCTGAGACCATAACTTGTTTTCCCAGCACTTCTTCTTTGACCTCAGTTGCAGAAACAAAGGCCTTTTTCCAGAACATCTTCACCAATTCTGGATGAACTTCCATTGGTTCTTTGAAGTAGTTATCCCAGTCAGCACCTTAAAGACCGTCCTTGTTGTCAATCTCACACTCTGCTAGAATAGAGGTCTGAAACAGATACTCCACTGATACTTCAGCTTCTTCCACATTAAGGGTCTTTCCTCCGGCCATTTCTTAGAATTTTGTAAAAGGGATTTAGGGTTTTTGAGAAGAAAGGAAATTTGTCGGAGGTTTTTCAGCAAGGAATTTTTGTAACACTTGGTAGCGTAAAAATTTGATCTTGAAGAAAAAGGAGATATTTACAGTGAACCAAAACTTGTACTGAAATGTTTCTGAAAAGAAAAGTGAATCGTTTTATAAAGATCACAATAAATGTGTATTAAAAGTAACTGTCACGTCCGCAGTAAAAAGTAACTTCTGTGACCTTTCGTAAACTGACTCACCGTGAGAAATTTGAAAAGATTCAAATGAGATAAAAAAATTGTTCTATAAAAGCGAATATTATATGTCCATTTACTTATAAGAAAATTCACCACATACTTTAACAAATGCAACCCATATTGGACGCAGATTATCAATGGACTCACAGATATTAATTCTTTACAAAATGCACACTTAGATGCTTTCTAATAAAATTGAATCTATCCTCAGTAAGAAGTTTTGTAAAAATATCAGCTCATTGATGATCTGTATCTACAAATTGAATATCAAACACCTTTTTGGATATAATCTCTTATAAAGTGATGTTTAATTTCAATGTGTTTTGCCCTTGAATGTAAAATATGATTTTTTTGATAAGTTAATTGCTGCAGTATTATCACAGAGTAAAGGGATCTTACTTTTAAAGATGTTTTAATCTTCCAATTGATGTTTGATCCAAGGAAGTTGAGAGTAGCAACTAGATGCTGATATATATTTAGCTTCAGCCGTTGAAAGAGCAATTATGCTTTGTCTTTTGCTGGACCATGATACTAGATTTCCTCAAATGAAGTGACATCCTCCACTGGTACTTTTTCTTTCAATTTTATCTCCAAAGATAGTCAAGATCACAAAAACCAACTAATCTGTACTCATGAGATTTCTTAAATAGCAAACCCAGATTAGTAGTTCCTTTCAAGTATCTGAATATTCTTTTAACAGCAATTATATGTGACTCTATAGGATCAGATTGAAAACGTGCACAAAGACACACACTAAACATTATATCTGGTCTGGACGCAGTAAGATATAATAGTGATCCAATCATACCTCTGTATACCTTTTGGTCCACCTTTTGATCTTTATCGTCCAATTTTAGTGTGGACGATGGATGCATTGGTGTGCTCATAGTTTTGCAGTCGTCCATTTTGAACTTCTTCAGGAGTTCATTTGTGTATTTAGTTTGATGAATGTAGATTCCATCCAATGTTTGCTTTACTTGCAAACCTAGGAAGAATTTTAGATCTCTCATTAAGCTCATTAGGAGCTCCTTCTGCATTAGTTTGGAAAAATCCTTGTAAAGAGATTCATCAGTAGCTCCAAAAATAATATCATCTACACAAATTTGGACTATAATAAAATGTGAGTTTTTGTCTCTACGAAAAAGTTTAGTGTCAACTTTTCCTCTAGAAAATCCATTTTTCATTAGAAAAATGCTTAATCTTTCATACCATGCTCGAGGGGCTTGTTTTAGTCCATACAGAGCATTATTCAGTTTGATAACATGCTCTGGGTGGTTTTGATCCTCGAAGCCAGGTGTTTATTTAACATAAACTTCTTCATTGATTATACCATTTAGAAAAACACTCTTTACATCCATTTGATAAAGCCTCATGCTATGATGAGCAGCAAATGAAAGTAAGATGCGTATGACTTCAAATCTAGCTACAGGGGCAAAGGTTTCAATGAAATCAATACCTTCTTGTTGTGAGTAACCTTAGGCAACTAACCTTGCCTTGTTTCTCACAACCTTACCATCTTTGTCTAATTTGTTTTTGAATACCCATTTTGTGCCAATGATGTATTTTCTTTGGGCTTTTGAACCTGCGTCCAAACGTCGTTTCTTGCGAATTGATTTAGCTCTTCTTGCATGGCTAAGATCCATCCTTCGTCCAAGAGAGCTTCTTTAATTTTCTTTGGTTCCATTTTTGAGATGAATGCCACATCTGAGTGTTCTCTGAAGGTAGATCTTGCACGCACTTTATCATCTGGTTTACTAATGATTTGGTCTTCTGGATGATAAGTTTTGAAATGCCAATTTCTTTGAACATCATCTCTTGTTGTGTTTTCTTCTCTTCTTTCATTGTCCAAAGCTTCTTTGCTTATTGAAGATGTTCATTCTCCTTTGTTATTTAGGTTTAACTCTACAAGAGACTCATCTAGCTTTGATAAATTTTTATCTGGCTTTTTGTCATTAAATTTAACATGGATAGATTCTTCAACAGTCAAGGAGCGAGAGTTATACACTCTATATGCCTTTGAAGTTTTAGAGTATCCTCAGAAAATACCGTAGTCGACTTTAGCATCAAACTTTCCTAAAGAATCCTTGGTATTTAAAATAAAGCATTAACATCCAAAAGAATGAAAATAAGAAATGTTGGGTTTTCATCCCTTCCACAATTCATAAGGAGTCTTATTCAATAAGGGTCTAATATATACTCTGTTTTGAATATAACATTCAGTGTTAACAGCTTTAGCCCAAAAGTGTTTGGAGGTTGAGTTGTCATTGAGCATTATTCTAGCTATCTCTTGAAGAGATTTGTTTTTCCTCTCTACCACACCATTTTGCAGTGGTGTTCTTTGGGCAGAGAAGTTGTGAAGAATACCACTTTCTTCACAGAACAGTTGAAAGCTCTCATTCTCAAATTCTCCTCCATGATCACTTCTGATTGAGTTGACACACATGCTTTTTTCATTTTGAACTCTTTTACAGAATATAGAAAAGACTTTAAAAGACTCGTCCTTGTGAGCTAGGAACATAACCCATGTCCATCTAATATAGTCATCCACTATGACTAGTCCATATTTCTTCCCATTTAATGAGGCAGTTCTTATTGGACCAAATAGATCCAGATGTAACAGTTCCAGTGGTCTAGAGGTAGAAACAACATTTTTGGACTCAAAAGTGTTTTTGATTTGTTTCCCCTTTTGACATGCTTCACATAGAACATCTGATTTGTACACAAGCTTTGGTAGTCCTCTCACGAGGTTATGCTTATTTAGCTTTGAGATTAACCTCAAGCTTGCATGACCAAGCTTCTTGTGCCATATCCATTGTTCTCCTTTTATGGATACTAGACATGATACATTCTAATTTGAAAGATCTTCCAAGTCAATCTTATAAAGATTGTTTTTCCTTTTTGCAGTGAAGAGTATGGATCTGTAGGAGTTTTTGACTATACATTCTCCTTGGTTAAGCGAAACATTGGATCCACTATCACATAATTGACTTATGCTAAGCAGATTATGTTTCAACCCTTCAACAAGAAGTACATTATCAATAGAAGGAAAAGGATGCTTTCCAATCTTACCTATTCCAACTATTTTACCCTTCTGGTTTCCACCAAAAGTGACGAAACCAACTGATTTAAGTTTGAGGTCTTGGAACATAGACCTTTCTCCTGTCATGTGTCGTGAGCAACCACTTGTCCAGTACCATGATAGGTGTCTTTTTCCTGTTGCTAAGCACATCTGCTAGGAGAATTATCATGTCCTTAGGTACCATATCTTTTTCGATCTTTTACGGTTAGTTCTTGAAGATTCATAATGCCTTGATTTCTTATTGTAAAAATATTTTGAGGTTGAATGTCCTTCCTTTTTATAAATATTTGTAAAGGATTTTGACTTCACAGGAGTAGATGTCTTTTGGAAAAATATTTTCTTAGTATGTTGATACCCCAGTCCAAATTTGTCACGTGGGTCTCTGGAGTATCTGAGTAATGTGTTTAACTTTTTGGTGCTGCCCACAAATTTACTGAGATCCTCTGATAGTTCCTTTACCTCATATTGAAGTTTATCAACTTCATTAGACGTATTGGACTCAGAGGATGTTTTTAAAAGAAGGCTTTCGATTTTTAGTTTTTCACAACAGGTTTCGAGCTCTTGCTTTTCCGAAACCACTTTTTCATATTCCTTGAATAGTTTTGAAATTTTTCTTTTGAGGGATTTGTACTCAACAACTAAAATAGACGAATTATTTAATAGTTCATCAAATGCTTCTTGAAGATTAAGGTCAAAGCTTGTTACCTCATCTTTTTCGTTGGAAGGAATCTCTTTTTCTCCTTCTCCTTATTTAGTGAAGGACATTCAACTTCAATGTGTCCAGGCTTCTTACACTCATAGTATATGATTGAACTTTTGTCTTCTGTCTCAATCCTGTCCTTTGGAGCTCTTTGTCCAAATGTTTTCTTTGCATGCCTCCTTTCTTTTTCCATATTGCTTGTATCTTTTTGGAAATGAAAGATGACTCTTCGTTGTCTAAGACATCTTCTCCGGATGACTCAGTCTCATCTGAGGAATCTTCAGCTTTAAGTGCTTTAGACGCACTTCCTTTGTGAGTTTTAAGTGCAATTGATTTTCCTTTTCTTGAACTTTCCTCTTCTTGGAGTTCAAGCTCATGACCTTTAAGAGAACCTAGGAGTTCTTCCATGGTAAGAGAAGCTAAGTTCTTTGCTTCTTGAATGGCAATAACCTTATGTCTCCACTGCCTAGAAAGACTTCTCAATATTTTTCTGATATGATCTTGATTTTCATATGTCTTTCTTAGAGATCTCAAGTTATTGATTATTGTTTGTAATCGTCCAAACATTTGATCAATATTTTCATGCTCTTCCATCTTGAAGAGCTCATACTGATGAACCAACATGCTTATCTTTGATTCCTTGACTTGAGAGGAACCTTCATGAGCTAAGGCCAGAGTATCCCATATTTCTTTAGCTGTTTCACAGCTATGAACTTTGTCGTGTTTCTGATCTAATGATGGCACACATAAGATAGTGTTTGGCTTTTGAGTTTAACTAGTGCCTGGTTCGTTGTCCTTCCGTCTATTGTGGTCGAGGGAGTTCCTGTCCTTCTGCGTTGGTGGGTATTTGATAGCCATTTTGGACTAGATCCCAAATGTCCATATTTTGTGCATCAAAAAATGCAATCATCCTCTTCTTTCAGTAATCATAGTCATTTCCATTGAATAAAGGTGGTCTATTCACCTCTTGTCCTTCGTTCTCCATTTAAGGTTGTATTGGATCTTTTCCTCTGCACTGTTAGATGCTCAACCCAAGAGGTTGAGCTCTGATACCAATTGAAATAACCAAGTGAAACACAAGAAGGGGGTTGAATTGTGTTTCTTAACCTGTTTGGAAAACTTTTCAATAATTAACAGTTTAAACAAGACAGTGGTTGAACCTTTAATAAGCAATGGAAGAATGAAAAACTTCTCACTCCAGTAGTATGTAGAGAAGGTTTTTGTAAGACTTCTTTTAGACGCAGTTGAAAAGTTTTAATTTAAAACTTAAAAGCTTTGTTAAGAAAACAATAGCAATCCCCAGACGTTAGTGAACAAATAAAACACAAGTAGAGGGAAGAGAAGCTTACACTAGATGTTTATAAGAATTCTTCAAGAATACAAGAAGAAGTAAACAGTATTTGAGTTTTTGACTCATATAGGTGAGAATAGAAAGATAACTCTCAAGAATGAAACTCTATGCTCGAGTATAAAGAATAAAAGGAATGTGAGCTGTTTAATCTTTTCTCTTTTGATCACTGATTTTCTCTACGATCCTTTCTTCAAAGACATTTGTATTTAAATGTATAGAGTACTTGGAGTAGTCTTCATAAGCTTCTTTGTCCAACGGAAATATTTATTATCGTTCTGAGCAGCATTAAATGCATAAGCTGATATTGTGTTGAACTTCTTCTGAAAAGTGACTTTGATTATTGACAAGAGGTTGTCGAGACCCGTCAAAATAATAAAATTTACCGGTTCACAAACTAATTTGTAGTATAGAGAATGAACCAAATCGTCTCTCTAGGATCCACAAACAAAGATTTAATTGGATCACGATAATTAAAAAGAGGGGTTTTGATGATTTGTAAAGAAATTACATCGGTTGAATTAAAGAAAATCAATTAACATTAACCAATCCTAGGAAATTTACCGATCTTGAGTTTAATCCATCATGATCACAAGGAATCCACTTAATTGCTAACCATGTTCTTGGCCTTAGATCACATCAAGAAGCCTTAACATGATCCAAGAATCCTCTACTAGATAAGCATCTAGGATTAAATTAACCATGGTTAGATAAAGTAAGCATCATCCAAACATAGATTAACTTAAGATCCAGAATTTAACCAAGCTAAACAATCCATCAAAAAGCTTGATATATTGTTTAGTCTTTGTGATCTTCTTTAAATACATGATAATAAAGCTACTATCACATAAACATCTAAATCGAATTAAGCAATTCAATCTTGATCAAAATCAAAATAGGAAGAAGAGAAACTTGAATAACAGTTAAGTAATATGAACAAGCAAAACAAGATCTCCAAATTAAACATCAAGATGGTTAATCCCTTGGATTGATTATAAGAGCCTATCCTTCCATGGATGGGAAGGAAGAATTCAGAAAATAAAGAACAAAAATGAAATTTTAAAGAGAAGGGAGTGGAAAAGGAAGAGAAAACTCAAGCAAATACTCAAACTTACTTAAAACTTAATGATGTTAAATACAAGAGATATTGGCCCTATTGGCCCTATTTATACTAATCCTAGAAGCCAATTTACAGTTGATTCAAGCTGTAAACAACTGGAATTTGAAGATAAAAATGAATGTTTGTCAATAATGGTGGCTTGATGCATGGTTGGTGGGTTGGTGCATGGTTGGTGGCTTCTAATCAACAACTCTTCTCTGACTTCCAGCTTGACTTTCATGCCCGAAACGCTGTATTTTGGCTTGGAGGTATCTTAAGAATTGTAGCCTTATGTCTTAGCTTTCCAATGGCACTGATTTCAGCTCAAGTCACGTTGGCAAAACATGTTTCCAAATTCAAACCAACTTGCAGCTTCATAATTATGCTGAAAACGACATCTATTGACTAAATGGTCTTCAGTAAAGTTGGAGCTTTGTGTGTTATCTTTCCAATGGCATCGGTTTCAGCTCAAAAGGAGGCCTATAACCCAAGATATGGTCCAATATGTGCACATTGCTTAGATTCTAGCAACAGCAAGCCCATTCTGACTTTCTGACCTATTTTGTGACCATTAGAAGTCTGATCCAGCTCTTGTGTTCTTCATGAAAGTTGTAAATATTTGACTTAGCTTTCCACAGAAACTAAGATCACCTCAAATGGATCACTGAAGCTTAAGTTATGGCCTACTAAATGAGGAAATGTCAAAATGCATTCAAATATAACAATTGAATGTTTGCATGTTTGGGATTCTGTAGCTGTGTGCGTGTAAAATCTCATATATAGAAACTTTAGTATAAGTGACTTAGGAATAGATAAAGTCAATATACCCATAGCCCACCAGGTTAGGTTGAGGTTCAAATGATCATCCTGATGATAGGTGAGACCAAAAACTATTCTTAAAGTTAAGTACATTTTTGAGTAATGTGATTATTTGAAGTGTGAACACCCTATTTTGTCCGGGTTATCAAAAATTAAAAAATTAAATGGTAAAAAAATTGAAAAATAGAGTCTGAATTTTTTAAGGAAAAAATAAAAGAAAAGAAAAAAAGAGAGAGGAGAGAAGAGAAAAATCATAAGATCCAGTAGGCCCTTTAGGCCCACCAATATAATCTGTTGGTTTATGTCCTAGAGGCCAATTATATATTGACTTTATGGTTTACATTGTATCATGACATTTATTTAATATATGAGGCATTTGATTTATTGTGTTATTTATTTATATTAAATGAACATAATATAGTCCTTAGAATGGAAAGTTCTATGCCATGAATATCAAATACATGACTTGATTGTGAGATACCATTGGATAAATTGGAACGTTATTCTTAAATGTCCCTAGTCAAGCATTACTGTTAATTAGGACAATAGTGATGCGTTGAGACTAGTATGCGCGTAGGCAGATGACCGTGTCTCACAGGTCATAGATATGTAATATCAAGTCTACACATGGGTACATATTAGAATAATAATGTACTGGACTGGCCCACCATGAGAACACTACATGGATTGTTACGTGAGTGTCATAAGCGATTCTCATAGTGACAATGATGTACGTGGTCCTTTGACTTGAGGTCACTACGGTTCCCTACATGAGGAATTATATGTTTTAATATCGTCAAACGTCACCTGTAACAGGGTGATCATAAAGTCGGTTATTGGACATGTTACAAGTCATGCAGAGGGATGTGAGTGACGTAGATAGGATTTGTCCCTCCCACTAACGGGAGCGATATCTTCCGGTACCTTGATGAGTGAGACTTGAAAATGCATGGTCGTGTTCAAATGAGTCGATATGAGATATTGATCTCATTTGTCTTTATAAGTCTACTCGGCAATCAAGAAACCAATGATTGAACTATACAAGGGTGACACGTTCCATGCCTTGTGTTCAATCAAGATATTAGGACAAAGGGAGTAGACTACATGGTAACATTAGTCACAGTTAGGTTATGTCGAATCACTGACATTCCTATTACTTCAGTAGCAGTGATGTATTGCAAAATACCGCTCAGTGTTTGTCATATTAAATAGGATTTAATGTTACTATCAACACAATAGGATCTTATAGGGTCACACACATAGAATGGATTGGAATGAGGTTAAATGGGGCTAGTTGGACCATTAGTAAGACTAGATGGGCCAGTCCAATTGAATAGGCCCATACTTGAGTCTTACCTAGGTCAGATATGTGTAGGGGCCTATATATACATCTCATGGTCTCTTGTGCCGCACAACTACACACGCACAACTAAGAGTCGGAAACTATTTCCGAGTAAAAGAGAGACTGAGAGAAACCTGCCCCCCTCATGGCTAGCACCGAGCCGAAGAGGGAAACCTTCACGTCCGTTCTTGTGGATACCTTAGAGACGCTACAACAACGTTCGTTGCAGCGTTCGTGATTTGCTGTCCATCACGAAATCAATTTCGTCCATAAGGTAATCATCTTAACACGGGTTATGACCATCACATGGATCCTTGGTGGGTTTCGTTTTTTTTTTTTTTGGTGTTTTTCCGCTGCCTTTTCTGGTTGCGAAACCCAACATAACCCATTAGGCCAATTAAAATAAAGGAATTAAAATAACAATGATAAAAGGTCCAAGTTGAAAAAAAAGTCCAAACCTTACTCTAAAACCCTAGTTCACTACTTTAAATACCTAAGTAAAAGGGGAGAGAGGAGGCAACAATAGGCAAAGACAAAAAAAGGAGGCTAGGGCAAACACAAGAGAAGAGGGAGACAAATGGGGTGGCTAGGGTGTAACATCCCTAAATTTCTATTTCTTGACTTAGTTAAATTATCTGAACATCTTTGTATATCTTGTTACAAAAATTGGGATAGACTGAATTAGAGTGATTATTTTGAGATTCTGGTTGTACCGGGAAACTCGATATAACCTAAGGAAGAAATAGGTCAAATCTAAACTTTTAAATTTTCTCTGGCTAAGAGAGGACCTACTAGTAAATTAATCTTTTTCAGGACCTATTGGGAATTTTTTGAAATCACAAGGGTATTTTAGTCTTTTTACTTCCTCAGTGGCAATTTAGTATTTCTTCACTTAAGTGGGGGGCAAAGTTGGCAATTCAACTTCACCCCCTTGTGATTAAGAGGACCGGTCACACATGGATGGCCATAAGTCCATCTTCCCCAAAATTCAAGACAAGTTCTCCATAGCCAAACTCTTGCCAAGCTTTCAAGGTCCAAAAGTAAGCATTTTTATTTATCTTTTGGCTTAAGTTATTTGATGGTTATTGATCACCTTGATCTCTTCTTCAAGCCTATGGTTTTAGTTTCTTGAGAAACTCATTTTCATCTTTAAGAATCAAGAACACTCATTTCTAAAGTTGGTTGTTTTGGTTAGGTGTTTTGAAGGAAGTTGAAGAGAAGGTTCTTTCGGTTGTAAATCCCATATTGAAATCAAGTTTGGAGCATTTCAAGGTGAGTGTGGGTTAATTTCAGATATTGTATGGTGTTGATAGGATGTAAGTTTAAGATGTATGATTAAGCTTGAAACTTGGGTTTTCACATGTGCTTGATGATGGTTGTGTATTTGTTACTTGTTTTCAAAGATTTGGGGGTATGAAAGTGAATGATATGGTTGGTTTATTTTGGTGGATTGGGGGACATGATCCCAAAGGTGAAAGTTTGGTTTTGGTTTGTGGTTGGGCGTGGCACTATTGCTGCCCAGATTTCAGTCCACGGCCGTGGCCTCCACCACGCCCTAGCCGTGGTTGGCTCTGGAAAATATGGTTTTCGTGTGCTGACACCAGACCACGGTCGTGGTGTCCACCACGGTCTGACCATGGTTGTCTCTGTTTTCATTTCGTGAATTTATGGTCTCACCACACCTTGGCTGTGGTTCTCACCACACCCAGGCCGTGGTTCTCACCACACCCAGGCTGTGGTTGGCTCTGTTTTGCTTCTTTTAGTGCATTTGTTTATCAATTCAATACCCTATGATATGTTGTGAATAATGATGACTTAGTACAATGTTGGGAGGTGAAACTAAGTGAATGTATTTGGAAAGAATTGAACATAATGCTTGTGTGATTGTAAGTATTGGATTGTTGCAAATGTTATGTTATTGTGATATTGTGATATTGTGATTTGAGCATGATATGAAAGCATTGCATTGCATAGTGAGATGGCCTAACTCGAAGGGGTTAGTGTACAAAATGCGAGTAGTTACCTAACCGGAAGGGGTTAGATGAAAGAATAAGCGTGGCATAAATAAGTGCATTGCATAATGAGACGACCTAACCGGAAGGGGTTAGTGTACAATATATGAGAGGTTACCTAGCCGAACGGGGTTAGATGAAAAATGTGTGACATAAAACATTGCATATGCATAGCAAGAGGGCCTAACCGGAAGGGGTTAGTGCACAACAAGAGGAGTGGTTCGTCTAATCGGAAGGGGTTAGATGGAAAGAAAAGGTGTAAACATCATATGCACTCATAAACTCATTGCATATATTGGATTGAAATTACTTGGTATATTGAATCATGTTATATTCTTGCAATTCTATTTACATGCATACGTTATATACAAGTTACATCACATTCACTGAGAAGTTGTTCTCACCCCCTCTTTCTCAGATTCGCAGGAAAACCCCAGACCCTCTACGGGTTAAGTACGGAGGATTCTGTTGTTTATTGCTGACAGCAATAAAATGTATTATGATACTTTTATTTTTGTGGAGTTGAACTCCGTTATGTATTTATAACCTTTTGTGTAATGTATAGTACTCTGATATAGATGTGACAGGAAAATTGATGAACTACTGTTGATGTTCTCAGTCCTGTTAATATTTAAGTGTGCTCAGTCAGGATAGTGTTTGATATACACTTGTATAATTTACGTGCTCTGATATTATTTTGAATGAGATCGGAGATCTCCTGTATACACATATATATATGATGGATGGTTTGATATGATTGTGTTGGAAGCCGCTGTTTAATTTTATGTCGTTTGAGAACATACGAGAAATAAAGAAAGTGTTGCCAAATTTTCAATATAAAGAAAAAAAAATTCCATGTAAGACTTATGAGTTGGTAAATGGTGTAGTAAATAATAGGTCTTACATATGGTAGAAAGCAGAGAGAGAAATAAAAAAAAGGAGAACACATAAAAAAGAAGAGGAAGAGGCTAGCAAAAGAGGCTTGTTTTCCTTATTTGATGTTCTTAATAAAAGGTAAAATCCTTCGATATTTTGATACTTCTTTCCATATGTCTATTGATCTGTGTATGATTTGAATGCTAGAAACCCTTGTGTGTTTGACAAGAGGTTATCGAGACCCGTCAAATAAATAAAATTACAGGTTCACAAACTAATTTGTAATATAGGGCATGAACCGAATCGTCTCTCAAGGATACAAAAACAATGATTCAATTAGATCAAGATAATTAGAAAGGGGGCTTTTGTTGTTGATTAACAAGATTGACAAAAGTACAAGACTTAAAGTTGTAAACAAATCTAAAGAAGCAACCAATCCAAGGAAATTTACCGATCTTGAGTTTAATCTGTCATTGATCACAAGGAATTTACTTAATTGCAAACCATGTTCTTGGCCTTAGATCACATCAAGACGGCTCAACATGATCCAAGAATCTTCTACTAGATAAGCATCTGGGATTTAATTAACCAAGGTTAGATAAAGTAAGCACCATCCAAACATAGCTTAACTTAAGATCCAGAATTTAACCAAGCTAAACAATCCATCAAAAAACTTTAATAAATTATTTATTCTTTGTCATCCTCTTTGAATACATGATAATAAAGCTATTATCATATAAACATTTAAATCAAATTAAGCAATTCAATCTAGATCAAAATCAAAAGAGGATGAAAAGAAACTTGAATAACAATTAAGCAATAGAAACAAGAGAAACAAGATCTCCAAATTAAACATCAAGATGGTTAATCCCTTGGATTGATTATAAGAGCCTAGCCTTCCATGGATGGGAAGGAAGAACATAGAAATTAAAGAGCAAAAACGAAATTCTAAAGAGAATGGAGAAGAAGAGAAAGAAAACTCTCACAAATACTCAAACTTTCTTCAAACAAATACTCAAACTTACTTCAAATTGAATTATTATAATACAAAGAGATTGGCTCTATTTATACTTATCCTAGAAACCAATTTGTAATTGAAAATACTATGAATGCAAGCTGTAAAAATATGAAAATTGTCAAATATGGTAGCTTGATGCATGGTTGGTGGGTTGGTGCATGGTTGGTGGGTTGGTGTATGGTTGGTGGCTTCTAGTCAGCAACTCTACTCCGACTTCCATGCCTATTAAGGCTTGCTGCTGCTGCATAGGCTGCTGGTATAGACTGATTGGTTCAACATAAGGTTCGAACCAGGGATGATCTCCCTAGTCATGGTTATATGTGGAAGAACAAGGATCATATGTTGGCTGTCGGTGTTGTGCTTCACCAGGAAATATACCTACTGCAGAAACAGAATAGTCTTGAAACACAAAACCATCATCTTGCAATGTGGGACATGCATATGTGGGATGAAAAGAACTACAATATATGTTAGCCAAAGGCAACCATCACACAAGAGGGGGGGTGAATTGAGTGATAACAAATTTTAATACAAACTTAAGTAATTGTGCAATTTGATGCACTCAATCAATATATGCAGCGGAATAAATACATTAAACACAAATCATGCTTGGAGACAATTAAGAACATTAACCTCACATTCAAAACATTATGCTAATCACATTAAAGTTATATAACAATATTAATCATAATGTGATTAACCAAGAACAATCAATATCATTGATACAAATATTCTAAATAGCTCAAATGTAAATTGCTAGAATGTAAAGAGATTAAGGGATAAGAGAATGCAAACAATATTTTACTGGTTCAATCACTTCTTGTGATCTACATCCAGCCCCAAGATCATCCACTTGAGGTTTCCACTATTCTTCAAGCTTGTAACTTAGGTGGTTGAGAAACCTTTAAAAAAAAAAAGCACTCCTCACACTTTGGGATCCTCCACCCTTATGCTTGAGCCTCTTTCTTTTCTCTTCAAGGGAAGTCTACCCTTAAACTCTCTTGAGGGATTATCCACCCTCTTACAAGTATATATGATTGATAGAAAATGATAAACTCTTTCAAAGAGTAGATAATACAACTTGAAGAACTAATGGATAGAGGGATTATGAAAATGAAGAGCTCAAATGTTGATTTTGATAGAAAATGATCAAATCCTCATAATGATTTGCAAATGGGTGTTCATCAACTTGTTAATGCTTCAATCTTAGCATATATTAATAGCCCAAGTGATAAAATAGCCGTTGGTGGTGTTTAGGAATGATTAATTTCGAAATCTAGCCGTTTATAGCCGTTACAGGCATTTCTGGCACGTTGTAGTCGACTACAAATAACTTGTAATCGACTACGATTCTTCTCTGGAATGTAGGTTTTGAATTTTAACACTATGTAGTCGACTACACAATCTTGTAGTCGATTACAATCCATTCATGGAATGTAGTTTTCGAGTTTTAACACTTTGTAGTCGACTACAGATACCTTGTAGTCGACTACCATTCATCTCTGGAAAATATATTTGATTTCTGACACTTTGTAGTCGACTACACAACCTTGTATTCGACTACAATCCATTTTTGGTGGTCTTGTAGTCGACTACAAGTCTTGTGTAGTCGACTACAATTCCACTCGGGAAAGTAGTCGTTTTGAAATGATCATAACTTCTTCGTTTCTTAACCAATTTAAGCAAATGACCATGCGTTGGAAAGCTCTTTGAGTGTACTTTCATATGAAACAAGTTTCAAATCAAAACTCAAAGTATTTTAAAAGTTATGATAAAAATAGTGACCATATGTCAGTTTTTCAAGATTCAGATTTGGCTATTTTTCATAGTTTTGAAATACCACCAAGACTAACTTCTCAAAACTTGTTTGTTGGGCATTTTACCATGTTAAAAACATTTGTCAAGATTGAATAAAGATATTTGAGCTCTCTTCATGTAAAAACCTCTATCCTTACAAAGGAGAATTGCCTATAAGATAATATATACCCAAATGAGTCCTTAGGCTTCTTGATGCAATCCAAGCTTCCAAGAATTCTTCTCTTCAAATCTTCTAAAAGCTTGGTTCATCTCTTCATTCTCCTTCTTCTTGAGTTGAGCATAAATAGGATCTTTCACTTTCTTATTCCAATGCTCACTCTTGATACTTGGAATATCCTACAAAGCATAACTCACTTGAAAACCATGGTTAGTCCAAATCCATAACTCAATAACTAAATATGCATGATTCACATGTATATAACTTTATAAAGTTCTTCATGCATATATGATTCACATATAGACACATATCCAATAATTAATTATATCACTTATCAAGTACATTGGATATATCCTATCAATGATGCTACACAAAACATAATGCATGATTCTTATAATAGGAACAACAAGATAATATATAACCATGCATTATCCAATATAGCTCATCAAGCACATATGTAGCATATTTGTAATCCTTTTTGTAATGTATTTGTCATCATCAAAACATAATACAATAAACCATTGGGGCAAACATATTTTCACAATATATACTACAAAATCTTGCAAGTTCTTGCACATATAACTGATGCTGATCCACTGCCAGCTGCCTCACCAAATAAGCAAGCTCATCAAGTCTATGCTCCATCAGATTAGTGACCAAACACAAAAACACAAACAAATGTAAATAATTACAGAAAACATATTTGGAGATTTTTTTAAAAAAAAAATACAAAACCACCACAGGGTGAAATCTACACAAAAATGATATCCAACAGAATAACAAAAAATATTAAAAAAATTAGAAAAGTGGTCTAAACGATGAAATTTGGCTAAAATAGGGGTGACTTCACTATAAATAATGAGCCTTTCTCAAAATAACGTTTTCCATTAGCCTACCAAAACTCAGCTTGATCAGAGATACTTTCCGAACCAAAATCTTGACAGGATACCGTTTACCTAATTTCAGCCGAATTCCACTTGAAAAAGCTTAAAAAACAAAACAAACAAAATTGTTCGAGTTAGATGGGGTCTTGAAATGATCAAATAGTTTCCTTGGATCCCCGGCAACGACGCCAAATTTGACAAGAGGTTGTCGAGAACCGTCAAATAAATAAAATTACCGGTTCACAAACTAATTTGTAGTATAGAGCATGAACCGAATCATCTCTCAAGGATCCAAAAATAAAGATTCAATTAGATCAAGATAATTAGAAAGGGGGGTTTTGTTGTTGATTAACAAGATTGAAAAAAGTACAAGACTTAAAGTTGTAAACAAATCTAAAGAAGCAACCAATCCAAGGAAATTTACCGATCTTGAGTTTAATCTATCATTTGATCACAAGGAATTTTCTTAATTGCTAACCATGTTCTTGGCCTTAGATCACATTAAGACGCCTCAACATGATCCAAGAATCCTCTACTAGATAAGCATCTAGGATTTAATTAACCAAGGTTAGATAAAGTAAGCACCATCTAAACATAGATTAACTTAAGATCCATAATTTAACCAAGCTAAACAATCCATCAAAAAGCTTTAATAAATTGTTTATTCTTTGTCATCCTCTTTGAATACATGATAATAAAGCTATTATCATATAAACATCTAAATCAAATTAAGCAATTCAATCTAGATCAAAATCGAAAGAGGATGAAAAGAAACTAGAATAATAATTAAGTACTATAAACAAGCGAAACAAGATCTCGAAATTAAACATCAAGATGGTTAATCCCTTGGATTGATTATAAGAGCCTAGCCTTCCATGGATGGGAAGGAAAAACTCAGAAATAAAAGAACAAAAATGAAATTGTAAAGAGAATGGAGAAGAAGTGATAGAAAATTTTCACAAATACTCAAACTTTCTTCAAACAAATACTCAAACTTACTTCAAATTGAATGATTATAATACAAAGAGATTGGTTCTATTTATACTAATTCTAGAAGCCAATTTGTAATTGAAAATAATATGAATGCAAGCTGTAAAAATATGAAAATTGTCAAATATGGTAGCTTGATGCATGGTTGGTGGGCTGGTGCATGATTGGTGGGTTAGTGGCTTCTAGTCAGTAACTCTACTTTGACTTCCAACCTGATTTTCATGCCCTAAACGATGTATTTTGGCTTGGAGGTCTTCATGACAGTTGTAGACAATTGTCTCCTTGAACTTTTGGCGTTAGTTTTATGCCATTTGGACTTTTACATCTCTAGATATTCTAAAAGCACTGTGCCTACCTCAAGTCAGGTTGGCAGAACATGTTTCCAAATTCAAACCAACTTGTAGCTTCATAATCATGCCTAAAAGGGCATCTATTGACTAAATAGTCTTCAGTGAAGTTGGAGATATAGGTTTTATCTTTCCAATGATCGGGTTTCAGCTCAAAAGGAGGCCTATAGCCCACGATATGGTCCAATATGTGCACACTGCTCAAATTCCAGTGATAGCAAACCCACTCTGAATTACAGGGCTATTTTGGACCCTTAGAAGTCTAATCCAGCTCTTGAGTTCACATGAAACTTGTAGAGCCTTGTCTTAGCTCTTGAGTCCCAACTTATGGCCTAACCAAGGAGGAAATGTCAAAATGCATCAAAATCCAAGAATTATTCACAATTTGCATTAAAGCCCAATGAGGCCCAACAACATTAAACTTAGCTAAAATACTAATATTGGGCACAATAAACATCTAATAAAGCCTAGTACAAAGCTAACATAAGTGTCTCAAATTGATTGATCAGTGTTCTTGTTTAGATTTATTTGTTGAATTCTAAGAACCACACCACTGACACCATTGTGCTTGCAATCTAACACCCATCAAGTACAACACACAAGCCCTGCCACGAAGATCCCCACATGAATCCATGTATAGCAGCTCACGTTAACCACCCAACATATCCTGCACTTGTTTTTTGACTTTTATTTGATCATTTCACAATAAATGGGTTTTCAAATTGATATATCAATTTATGCCATTTGTGGTGAGAGTGAACAAGATTGCATGAGACTTTTTGTAGCACATCAATGAAAAAGTAGTTAAACAGGGAATATAAATGCTGGGAATAAATAAGACAAAAGAAATCATGATAAACAAATAAAAATGAAAAAAATACTATGCTTAATTAATTCTATTGGTGCTTTTTCTTGCCTGATAAATTTTTTAGTAGTTTGGAATTTTATTTTATTTTTTCTCTTTATTTTTCCAAACTTTTTATTTAACATCCCTCATTATTTCTTGAGCTCTTTGTTTAATGGTTACCTTGCTTATGGCATGAGCTATCTTCCGTCACGTTATATCTATAATAGGTGAGTTACTTGTTTGAAAAATCAATTGCATTTACACTGCATGAAATCTTTAATAAATAGTTTCTCTGAGTTGTCTATTACCACCTTTTGTCATTATTGGTTTTGGGTCCAATACTTAAAATATAAGTTTAAGAATAATCATTTCATAATAACTTAGGTCCAATGGGTTTGATTAGAAAAATAATAATTTAAGTTTGAATAAAAAGGAAAAATTAAATGAAATAATTAAAATAGTTCAATAACAATTACGTTTAGTGGTCTTGAGGAGTTAAGTACTCACTTGACCCAGTTTGAGGTTGTTCTGTGGCCCAGTGCCATGACTAATCCTATTTAGGACTAAAATTAAAAAAAATTAATTTAATTCAGTCGACGAGCTTAAGGAGTTAAGTACTCACATGTCCTAGTTTGGGGTTACTTTATGGCCCAGTGTCATGACCAATCATGTTTAAGACTTAAAATAAAATTTAAAAATAAAATAAATTTAATTCACTTACGTTGTGTTTGGATGATGAATTTTAAAATTCTAGGGAATTTGAAATGCAAAGGAATTTAATTGCTTCAATTGAATTTCCTTCATTTGTAAAAATTTTTGTTTGTATAATTAAAGCAATTAAATTTCATTCATTTATAAAATTCCCTGTTTGGATAATTAAATTTGGTAAAATTATTTTTATTATAAAAATAGAATAAAAATTATAATTGCATAAAAATAAAAGCCCTATATATATGTGTGTGTGTGTGTGTGTGTGTGTACAACAACCCTTCTGGAAAGAAAAATTCTTAGCCGGTCTTCCTAAGTCCTTAGGTGACAAGGTTAGGGATAAAATCTGAGGTCAAATTCCTTATGTGCAGTTAAGTTATGGACAATTAATTGCTTATATTCAAAAGGTAGCCTTAAAAGTCTGTCAAGATGATAAAATCCAACATCAGCTTGCTAAAGAAAAGGCCAAAAACAAACGTGATCTAGGATCGTTTTGTGAACAATTCAGATTACCTTGTGCTGAAAGGAAACATAAGCCCAAGCCCAATCCTCAACACAAAACCCATCACAAATCCAAATACTGCAAACAGAGGAGAAATACTCCTCCCCGTAGACTTCAAAAGGAATTTAGGTCAAAACCTCCTATTGACATGAAAATTCTTACCAAACCTGTTATTTGCTATACATGTGGTAAACCGGGCCATATTAGCAAATATTGTCGTTTAAAAAACAAAATAAAAACTTTAAACCTTGATCCAACAATTGAAGAACAAATTAATAATTTGTTAATCCAAACTTCTGACGAAGAATCAGAACATGAATCTTCTGATGATTTAAACCAAATTCAACATGATGATGGGACTTCCAACGAAGACTCTGAATCTCCAAACGAGATCAATGTCTTAACCAAAGACTATGATCTTCTTTTCGAGGTAATTAACTTTCTTCCTGACCCTCAGGAAAGACAAAATTACTTTAACAAACTTAAACAAACCATGGAAGGTACTTCAACTTCCTCCAAAACTTATATCCCAATCGAAAGGTTTAACCTTAAGGAAACTCTCAAACATTTAGAGAAAAATATTTCTAAAGCAATCACCATTCAAGACCTTCAACACGAGATTCATAATCTCAAAATTGAGGTCAAACAACTTAAAGAAACTCAAGAAATACATCAAACTGTCTTAGCCCAGTTGCAAGACAACCTTACTTCTTAAACCGAATCTGAACAGGACAATGAATCTCCTTCTCCTAAACCAGATTCAACTAAAACTGATAATGACTTTCTTGGATTAATTAACAAATTAAAAATCCATAAATTCTACATAAACATCAAAATTATTGTTCATGAATTCGTCCTTGAAACTGTCGCTTTATTCGACACTGGTGCAGATTCAAACTGCATTCTTGAGGGACTTATTCCAACAAAATATTTTGAAAAAACTTCCAAACAACTCAGTGCTGCTAATGGCTCTAAGTTAAAAATCAATTACAAACTTTCCAAGGCTATCATTGATAACCAAAGATTACAAACTGAAACACCTTTTCTTCTTGTTAAAAATCTTAGAAACGAAGTGATCTTAGGAACACCTTTCATTAGGTCACTTTTTCCCCTTAAGATTTCTAAAGAAGGAATTTCTACCCAATATTTGGGAAAAACAATAATGTTTAGATTTCTCAGACAACCTATCGTTAGTAATCTTAACATTATCCAAAATAAACAAAAATTAATTTTCTTAAAGAAGAAATTTCTTTTAAGAACATTGATTCTCAACTTCTCCAAACTCCTATTCAAGCCAGAATTAAAACCCTTCTTGAACAAATTCAAAACTCTATTTGTTCTGATCTTCCTAATGCATTTTGGGAACGGAAAAAACATGTTGTTGATCTACCTTAGGAAATGGATTTTCATGAAAGACAAATCCCCACTAAGGCTAGACCAATCCAAATGAATCATGAACTTCTCAAAACTTGCCAAACTGAGATCCAAGATCTCCTTCACAAAAAGCTTATCAGAAAGTCCAAAAGTCCTTGGTCTTGTTCTGCTTTTTATGTCAACAAAAACGCTGAGATTGAACGTGGTACTCCTCATTTAGTCATTAATTACAAACCGCTTAATCAAGCTCTTAGATAGATTAGGTATCCTATTCCAAACAAAAAATACCTTCTTAACAGATTACATTCTGCTAAGATCTTCTCCAAATTTGACATGAAGTCAGGATTCTGGCAAATCCAGGTCAAGGAAAGTGATCGCTACAAGACAGCCTTCACTGTCCCTTTTGGGCAATACGAATGGAACGTTATGCCCTTTCTGAATTTCAAAACATAATGAACGATATTTTCAACCAATATTCAAACTTTGCCATCGTCTATATTGATGATGTCTTAATCTTTTCTCAATCTATTGATCAACATTTCAAACATTTAAACACATTTGTAAGTATCATTAAGAAAAATGGTCTTGCAATTTCTAAAACAAAAATTGTTTTATTTCAAACTAATATCCATTTTCTTGGTCACAATATTCACCAAGGAACAATTATTCCTATCAACCGTTCAATTGAATTTGCGGACAAGTTTCCTAGCCAAATTCTTGACAGAACTCAATTACAAAGATTTCTTGGTTGTCTCAACTATGTTGCGGATTTCTTTCCCCAACTATGTAATTTTATCAAACCTTTTCATGACCGTCTGAAAAAGAGTCCTCCTCCTTGGACACATGTTCATACCAACATAATCAAACAAGTCAAACTCCAGGTAAAACACTTGCCGTGTCTTTACCTTCCCAATCCTCAAACTTTTAAGATTGTTGAAACGGATGCCTCTGACATAGGTTATGGTGGCATTCTCAAACAAAGAGTTGCAGGCAAAGAAAATATTATTGCTTTTACTTCAAAACATTGTAATTATGCACAACAGAATTATTCAACTATTAAAAAAGAAGTTTTGGCACTTGTACTTTGCATCTCCAAATTTCAATAAGATTTATTAAATTAAAAATTTCTGGTTCGCATTGATTGTGCATCAGCAAAAAACATTTTGCATCAAGATGTTAAGAATTTAGCATCCAAACAGATTTTTGCCAGATGGCAAGCAATATTAAGTGTTTTTGATTTTGAAATTGAATATCTCAAAGGCACTTCAAACTCTCTCCCTGACTACCTTTCTCGTGAATATCTTCAGGGAAATTAATCAGATGCCGAAATCAGCGAAGTCTTCCTCCTCACGAGGGAGAGGTTCTAACAAACTAGTCCTTGCTGGGCTATCTAACCGGGTTTCTACCCGACAAACAGGGTCATCTACCCCAACTGGGTCATCCCTCCAACAAACTGGGTCTTCTACCCAAAACACTACCAAAACTGAGTCATCTACTTAGCAACCTAAAACAGAAACCTCGTCTTCTCAGACAAAACAAACTAAGGTCGATTATGCCTTCCCAATTCAAACACTCCAAGCCTTCCAAGACCAAGGTTTAACCCATCTTCCTCTCAAATCTTGGGCGGACATAGCCTCCGATGAAGAGTCAGAAACTCTTGCTATGACTATCCACAAACTCAAAAATAAAGAAATCAAGATTAATTCTCCCAAGAAAGAATTGATCAGTCAAATTCAAAAAACCCTCCAACTACCTACAAGGCCAAAAACATTTTTATCCCAACCATTCAAATGGAACCAGAATTTTGGGACAATAATCACTACAAAGTTCCTCCAAAAATATTTCCTTCGGGATTCCACTTTAAACCTTCCTCCATAACCAAAACAAGGACTTTTTATGAGTTTATCCTGGTAGATACTGATTCTACCTCCATTAAACACCATAAAGATCCTAAAGACTCAAACAATATAACCCATTCAACAATCCAAATCCTTAAGGTCATTTCTTTCAAAGATTCAAAGGATCCAAACACAATTGTCAAATTTTCTCAACCTTTTAACCCAATCAGATTCACTTATTGGGATTATATGCAAGCTTGGACAAATGTCTTCTGGATCCAAAATAAAACCAACCGCCATTTTTGGCTCATCTATTTAAAAACAAACGTTAAATACAATTTCCCACAATGGTTTGTTCAATGGTGGGAATTCTTCGGACCAATCATACAAATTCTTCCCCCATAAGTGGCAGAAGGATTAAAGACTTTTCAAAAACGAATTCATCTGGTAAAAGACCCTTTTCCAGTTGAACTTCATTTTTTCAGCAAACTTTCACTTGCTTGGGTATTTTCATGGCAGTATAAATACGACACTCATGAAAACTCCCACCAAATTCCAATACTCCAGAAACAAGCTTTCGTTAAATGGTGGGCTGCCTTTGACACTTCCAGAGCTAACTCAGACAAAGTCTTAACCTGGTTCCAACAAAACAAGAAATGGTTAGCCTCTGCAAATCCAGAGACTTGCCAATTTCTCAACCAAAGAGCTGCCACCACTGCCACTCTTGCCGCTTGATCAATCAATTTGAGACACTTATGTTAGCTTTGTATTAGGCTTCATTAGATGTTTATTGTGCCAAATATTAGTATTTTATATGAGTTTAATGTTGTTGGGTTTCATTGGGTTTTAATGTAAATATTGGATAATTTTCGGATTTTGATGCATTTTGACCTTTCTTCCTTGGTTAGGCCATAACTTGGGACTCGGTGATCCAATTGAGGTGATCTTGGTGTCTTTGGAAAGCTAAGACAAGGATCTACAAGTTTCATGAAGAACTCAACAGCTGGATCGAACTTCTAAGGGCCCAAAATAGCCTTGCAATACAGAGTGATTTTGCTGTCACGGAACCATCTGGGCAATATGCACATATTGGACTATATAGTGGGTTATAGGCCTCCTCTTGGGCTGAAACTTGGTCATTTGAAAGATAAGACCCATATCTCCAACTTCAATGAAGACCATTTTGTCAATAGATGTCGTTTTAGGCATGGTTCTGAAGCTACAAGTTGGTCTGAATTTGGAAACACGTTCTTCCAACCTAACTTGAGGTAGGTGCAGTGTTTTTGGCATTTCTGGAGTTCTAAAAGTCCAAATGACATGATTCAAATTGGAGATTTTCAAGGAGACAACTGGCTACAATTTTCATGAAGACATCCAAGCCAAAATACACCGTCTAGGTGATGAATTTGAAGCCAGAAATCAGATAAGAGTTGTTGACTAAAAGCCACCAACCATACACCAACCCACCTACCATGCACCAACCCACCTACCATGCATCAACCCACCTACCATGGATCAAACTTCCATTTTTGACAATTTTTATATTTTTATAGCTTGTATTCAGATTATGTACATGTACAAATTGGCTTCTAGGATTAGTATAAATAGAGCTAACCTCTTTGTATTAGAGGCATTCAATTTGGAAGTAAGTTTCAACATATTATCTAAAACGACGTCTATTGACTAAATGGTCTTCAGTGAAGTTGGAGATATGTGTGTTAGCTTTCCAATGGCACTGGTTTTAGCTCAAAAGGTGGCATACAACCCAAGATATGGTCCAATATGTGCACACTGCTCAGATTCCTAGTAACAGCAAGCCCACTTTGACTTGGCAGGGAAGTTTTGGACCCTTAGAAGTCTGATCCAGCTCTTGAGTTCTTCATGCAACTTGTAGAGCCTTGCCTTAGCTTTCCATAGACACCAAGATCACCTCAAATGGAGCACCGAGTCCCAAGTTATGGCCTAACCAAGGAGGAAAGGTCAAAATGCATCAAAATCCAAGAATTATTCACAATTTGCATTAAAGCCCAATGAGGCCCAACAACATTAAACTCAGCTAAAATGCAAATATTGGGCACAATAAACATCTAATAATGCCTAATACAAAGTTAACATAAGTGTCTGAAATTGATTGATCAAATTCCCCCACACTTAAGCCTTTGCACTCCTAGGCAAAACACATAAGAACAAAACTGAGGAAAAACAAAAAACATCATAATATTAAACTAAAAGTAGAAAAACTGATTATGCCTAATCTAATCCACTTTCGTAGGAATACACGATGGCACTTAGCATGTGCCACAAGCCTTTAAACCCCTAGGTGTCCCTAGTGGACGAGTTATAGTCTCCTGAGGGTTTGCTAGGATGATACCCACAAACATGTAATACTTTATTTAATCAATTCAACTAATTTTTAAATACAAAAATTGTATCAAAGATAAACCATAATTAATAAGTCAAGTATGCTTAACAAAGAATAGTTGAATCAAACCAATTGAGAATAAAGTATAGCATAATCATGCTTTAATCAGAAATAGTCATGTTCAAATTGAGTAAAATTTCTCACAAGTGACACACAAATCACACAAGGTGTTTAGGTTAACTGTTTGCGCTCAACTCAGTCAAATTATGAAAGTATTTTACCATAGGCTTGCATATACATCAATTCTCCACTACTTAGATCAAATAAATTGCAAAAATCAAGATGTCTTTCAAAAAGGTTGTAATGGGGCTATAAGGTAAAAGAAAGGAACAATATGGATAATAGCCAGTTAAAACCAAAGAGAATAAAAGAGCATTGGGGAGTAACTCAAGTAGAAAGCATAAAAATTTACCCAAAACCATAAAATGCACATTCTCTTCACACATTCATTCCTATTTCTATTCTTTCTTTTTTTTCAGAATTAGCTTTTTTTTTTCAAACATTTCGCATGAGCACGCAATTCCCCCACACTTAAATCATTGCAAGCAAAAGAGCTCCTCCAATAAGAAAACCAATGCTCTCTTATTCCCTATGGTGAGGTAAAATATAGGTTTTTCACTCAAGGCTTGTAATGCGCTTAGAACAAAGAATGGGCAATTAGGCTCAAAAGGGGTTAACAATGGGATAAATGCAAGGTAGGCTTATTTGGCCAAAGTAGTTAAGTCAAGAAAAATGCCTCTGTCTTTTTCATGCAAGATACAGACCAATGCAAAAATCAATTCAATGCAAGGTCTTGATGCATCAAAATCCAAGAATTATTCACAATTTGCATTAAAGCCCAATGAGGCCCAACAACATTAAACTCAGCTAAAATGCAAATATTGGGCACAATAAACATCTAATAATGGCTAATACAAAGTTAACATAAGTGTCTCAAATTGATTGATCAACTGCATGTTGCGATTTTAGCTTAATATTATGCTTGAACTGATAGTATGCACCTAGATTTATGAATCTTAACTGGAAACACGGGATTCATCATGTTCACCTAATTTGTGGCGCTGTAGCAGTAAGACCTAGTGAGAGGCAGTAAGACTCATTTGACGATGCATCACTGATCAGATCAACATGAGAACAAAACAGGGTTATAGTTAAAATTCTTAGAAGATATGCATTTGACTAAGTTTTTGGCATGATATTATATCTAAATCTCAAGATCTAGTTCATATCTGTAAACATTTTCTTAAATCTATCTCTAAATCTTTATGGATCTAAATGATGGTGATGATATCTTAGGGAAAGGATTATTGAATTCTTATTTTTATGTTTCGCTCTCTTTCCTCTCGCTTTTATCGCCGATCTTCTCAACCTTCATATTCTTCTCTAATTGAGAACCAAACTTTTAATCAATCTTCAAGTATTTTCAAAGAAGAAATTCATTTTGAAAATATCAACCAAGATATTGACAATTGGGAAATTCCCAAAATTCCATAAAAGGAATTATACAAACCAGAAGGTAAATGGTATTGCAGATCTGATTACATTATTAGAACTGTTGAGAAAAACATTCTCATCGACCCAGATGTCGGTGAAGAATTTTATCTTCTTTCTCAAACAAGTTTGACTGAACATTAAACTAAATAATACAACTTTTTACACATCGGATGTGTGCAAGTTGCAATCAAATCTCTGATCAGAGAAGGATTGAATGCCTCAATACTTCTTTGCTTAAGAGACATAAGACATAACCAGTTTCAAGATTCCTTCTTAGGAACTGTAGAAACTAGCCTAAGTCATGGCCCAATCTACTTCAACTGTTATATATAGGGTCCATAATATACATATATATATATACATATATATAGGGTCCATAATTCATATTTTATACATTATACAAGGATCGTCACTGTTTGCCATTATGTTCAACAAATGATCTGAAGTTTGTTGCAAGCTTGAGAATTTATAAAAGTAGATAGACACTTGTTTTTGGAGTTTCTAGCAAGCATTCATGTATTCACACCAAAAACAAAACCATTACTATATGAAGGAAGATTGCTAGGTGGACTTATTTAGCATTTACACATGAAACTTCAGATTGATCAGTGAAGAGGTAGGCACACCCATTGACTTGATTAAATCAAGAGCTCCACCACAACTAGAATAGCTTCCCAATCCAGATTTCAGAGTAATGACAACATGGGGAGAAGGCAGGTAAGTGGCTTCCACCTGATAAACTCCCCTGACAAGATTCACTCACTCTGAATTTGCAGAATTGCAGAATTTTAACCATTTAAAGAGGAGCAACAAATGTTGAATTATCAATTTGAAAGCATATTTAAGTCAATCTAACTCATACATGTTAGTTCAAAACACAAGTATTGTCTAATCATAGTCTTAACCCAACATTTAAAACTATATATGAAAAGGTCAAATCTAATACCCAACCAAGTGATGCATTAAAAAAAGTCCAACATATCAGTTAACTAAACTGACTATAACAAGACATAAAGGCCAAGATGTAATCCTTCATCTTTTCAATTGGAAGGGCTCTCATAACCACTAACTAACTTGGATTTTGTGTCAGCTAATTAATCAATCAATTTGAGACACTTATGTTAGCTTTGTATTAGGCTTTATTAGATGTTTATTGTGCCCAATATTAGTATTTTAGAAGAGTTTAATGTTGTTGGGCTTCATTGGGTTTTAATGTAAATATTGGATAATTTTCGGATTTTGATGCATTTTGACCTTTCTTCCTTGGTTAGGCCATAACTTGGGACTCGGTGATCCAATTGAGGTGATCTTGGTGTCTTTGGAAAGCTAAGACAATGCTCTACAAGTTTTATGAAGAACTCAAGAGCTGGATCATACTTCTAAGGGTCCAAAAAATCCCTGCAATACATAGTCGGTTTGCTGTCAGGAAAATCTGGGCAGTGTACACATATTGGACTGCATAGTGAGTTATAGGCCTCCTCTTGGGCTAAAACTTGGCCATTGGAAAGATAAGACCCATATCTCCAACTTCATTGAAGACCATTTAGTCAATAGATGTCGCTTTAGGCATGATAATGAAGCTACAAGTTGGTTTGAATTTGGAAACACGTTCTGCCAACCTAACATGAGGTAGGTTCAGTGTTTATGGCATATCTGGAGTTCTAAACGTCCAAATGGCATGATTCAAATTGTAAAATTTCAAGGAGACAACTGGCTACAACTTTCATGAAGACCTCAAAGCCAAAATGCACCGTCTAGGTGATGAATTTGAAGCCAGAAGTCGGATAAGAGTTGTTGACTAAAAGCCACCAACCATACACCAACCCACCTACCATGCACCAACCCACCAACCATGCATCAAGCTTCCATTTTTGACAATTTTTATATTTTTATAGCTTGTATTCAGATTATGTACATGTACAAATTGGCTTCTAGGATTAGTATAAATAGAGCTAACCTCTTTGTATTAGAAGCATTCAATTTGGAAGTAAGTTTCAAGAAAGTTTAAGTATTTGTGTGAGTTTTCTTTCTCTTCTTCTCCATTCTCTTTACAATTTCGTTTTTGTTCTTTAATTTCTGAGTTCTTCCTTCCCATCCATGGAAGGCTAGGCTCTCATAATCAATCCAAGGGATTAGCCATCTTGTTGTTTAATTTGGAGATCTTGTTTTGCTTGTTCATATTGCTTAATTGTTATTCAAGTTTCTTTTCTTCCTCTTTTGATTTTTATCTAGATTAAATTGCTTAATTTGATTTAGATGTTGATGTGGTAATAGCAAAAGTTCATATGCAAAAAAAAGAAGAGCAAAATGGTTACGAGTCTGCCATAAATGTCCAAGATGGACCTGTAACACAAAATGCAGATCAATTGGAATGGCATCTATAAATCGACTTGATAAAATTGACTTCATTAAGGATGGCATGAGTAAGGAGTCTTTAGATAACATTCTATTGACTCTTGAGACGCATCCTAGTGGAGATGTGCAGAGAGTACTTCTCGATTTATGGCCAATATTCCAAGATGAACATAAGCGTTATAGTTTTGGGAATCTGACTCAAAAAGACCCTGTTTGCAAATTTTTAAGAAAATTGGATGGGAAGTCGTCCATCGGCCCATAAAGAGCATTCAAGCCGTTACTGGACGTAAAACCAGAGGAAAAAGTGAGCCATAATCACACCTCCTGTAAGTATTATTATTATTTTTTATTTTATTTTTCCTTTTTCTTCTTGTTTATTAAAAAAATTCAAAAAAAAATTCAAAATATTCAAAAAAAAAAAAAATTTAGCCGTATTTTTTTTGAAATATGCCTTGCATATTTTCAAACTTCTTCTGCCACATATAAATTAGTCTTTTATCCTTGTCATATAGCTATTATTATTGCTTTGCTTCTTTTCAAACTTGTCTGACACACGGATCTACCCTCCTTTATAGGTGTAATTATTACATTTGAATTTTGATTCTTTAAGTAATGCACTTTGCTCTCTTCAGATCATTGATAAGGTGAGAGTACAAAAAAAAATGGAAATCACTTCAGTTCGTCAGATCAAGAGTGTTTGTGTCTTTTGTGGATCTAATCCTGGGAAAGATAAAGAGTTTGTAAATATTGCACACCATCTTGGTCGAGTGCTAGCTGAGAGAGAAATCCATTTAGTTTACGGAGGAGGTAGTCTTGGGTTAATGGGTTGTGTAGCAATCAGGCACATTTAGGAGGTGGCAAAGTTCTTCTTTGTCATTCCTATCCTTTATCTATCAAAGAAGCCCATTGGAAAAACATTAGGGGATGAAGTAATGGTATTTTGCATGCACCAACGCATGAACATTATGATAGCAAATGCTGATGCCTTTATTGCCCTACCTGGTGGTTTTGGAACTTTGGATGAACTCTTTCAAATTACATCCTGGTCACAGCAGAACTTTCACCAAAAACCCATAGGTATATTAAATGTTAATGGTTTTTATGACAGTTTGTTTTGTTTTCTTGATGATGCTGTAGAAAAAAGGTTCATCTCACAAGCGACACGTCAAAGTCTTGTAACTGCTGCAACTCCTGAACAATTGCTCGATCAACTAAATGCATTTGTACCACAACGTGATCCAGCAATGGCTCCACTGAATTGGGAACAAGGCAGCAGAAAGAAAAAGCAAAAACTTGATTTGACTTTGTCTTTGTGAATTTTTGTTTTCTCTTATGGTTTTAGTTTTTTGTAATTTTTCTTATTTCAGGCCCGATTTGCAGTTTTCTGGTAAGACCTTCTACACTCTACCTATCTTTATTTTGACATTGGGGACAATGTCTTTAATTAGTTGGGGGCAGGGATAGTTGACATTACCATGTATATAGTTTAGTTTTTTAAAAAAAAAAACTAACAAGCTAATCTTTATTGTTACTAACTTATTAGATGTATGATGGCAGAGTAAGGAGTAGTTTTGCTCTTGAGACGCATCTTAACTTGCATTTCATAATAGGTCTTAAATCATCTTTGTTCTTGTATATATATTAAAAAAAAAAAAACAAACACACACACAATTTTGATCTTTTCAATTGATTTTGGTACAAGCATGTGCTGAATCTGAGCTTAATTGATGATAAAAGTATGCAAAACATTTTATAGTTGAATCATTTTCATGATATACATGTGTATATGATTGTGGATATTAGGAAGAAGGCATGGTTGAATTGAGTGAATGTTCCATACCTTTGTGAGTTTTGGGCTTTTCCATGTTTGATACTTACACTTAGTTATTTTCTTTCATGAGTGATGTCAATTATGAATTTATTTTCTAGAACTTGCATTGAATCGATTTGAGATTACATTGGTCTGTATGTTGCATGAAAATGACAGAGGCATTTTTTCTTGACTTAGCTGCTTTGGCCAAATAAACCTACCCTGCATTTATCCAAATATAAACTCCCTCTGAGCCTATTTGCCTATTCTTTGTTCTTAGCTCATTACAAGCTTTGAGTGAAAAACCATGTTTTACCTTACCTTAAGGAATGGGAGAGCATTGATTTTCTTATTGGAGGAGTTCTTTTGCTTGCAATGATTTAAGTGTGGGGGAATTGGTGTGCTGATACGAAATGTTTGGTAAAAAAACAAAACAAAACAAAACAAAAAGAAAGAGAAAAAAGAAAGAAAAAGAAAAGAATAGAAAAAGGAAGGAATGTGTGAAGAGAATGAGCATTTTATGGTTTTGGGTAAAAAAAATTTATGCTTTCTACTTAAGTTACTCCTCAATGCTCTTTTATTCTCTTTGGTTTTAACCTGCTATTATTCATATTGTTCCTTTCCTTCACCTTATAGCCATTACAACCTTTTTGAAAGACCTCTTGATTTTTGCAATTTATTTGATCTAAGTAGTGGAGAATTGATGTATATGCAAGCCTATGGTAAAATACTTTCATAATTTGACTTAGTTGAGTGCAAACAGATAACCTAAACACCTTGTGTGATTTGAGTGTCACTTGTGAGGAATTTTACTCAATTTGAACATGCCTATTTCTGATTAAAGCATGATTATGCTATACTTTATTCTCAATTGGTTTGATTCAACTATTCTTTGTTAAGTATACTTGACTTATTAATTATGGTTTATATTTGATACAATGCTTATATTTAAAAATTAGTGAATTGATTAAATAAAGTATTACATGTTTGTGGGTATCATCCTGGTAAACCCTCACGAGACTATAACTCGTCCACTAGGGACACTTGGGGGTTTCAAGGCTTGTGGCACATGCTAATTGCCATCGTGTATTCCTACGAAAGTGGATTAGATTAGGTATAATCTGGTTTTTTTTATGTTTTTAGTTTAATAATATGATGTTTCTTGTTTTTCTTTAGTTTTGTTCTTATGTGTTTTGCCCAGGAGTGCAAAAGCTTAAGTGTGGGGAAATTTGATCAATCAATTTGAGACACTTATGTTAGCTTTGTATTAGGCTTTATTAGATGTTTATTGTGCCCAATATTAGTATTTTAGATGAGTTTAATGTTGTTGGGCTTCATTGGGTTTTAATGTAAATATTGGATAATTTTCGGATTTTGATGCATTTTGACCTTTCTTCCTTGGTTAGGCCATAACTTGGGACTCGGTGATCCAATTGCGGTGATCTTGGTGTCTTTGGAAAGCTAAGACAATGCTCTACAAGTTTCATGCAGAACTCAAGAGCTGGATCAGACTTCTAAGGGTCCAAAACATCCCTGCAATACATAGTCGGTTTGCTGTCAGGAAAATCTGGGCAGTGTGCACATATTGGACTGCATAGTGAGTTATAGGCCTCCTCTTTTGCTGAAACTTGGCCATTGGAAAGATAAGACCCATATATCCAACTTCATTGAAGACCATTTAGTCAATAGATGTCGTTTTAGGCATGATAATGAAGCTACAAGTTGGTTTGAATTTGGAAACACGTTCTGCCAACCTAACATGAGGTAGGTTCAGTGTTTTTTTCATATCTGGAGTTCTAAACGTCCAAATGGCATGATTCAAATTGCAGAATTTCAAGGAGACAACTTGCTACAACTTTCATGAGACCTTAAAGCCAAAATGCACCGTCTAGGTGATGAAATTGAAGCCAGAAGTTGGATAAGAGTTGTTGACTAAAAGCCACCAACCATACACCAACCCACCTACCATGCACCAACCCACCAACCCACCTACCATGCATCAAGCTTCCATTTTTGACAATTTTCATATTTTTATAGCTTGTATTCAGATTATGTACATGTACAAATTGGCTCCTAGGATTAGTATAAATAGAGCTAACCTCTTTGTATTAGAGGCATTCAATTTGGAAGTAAGTTTCAAAAGTTTAAGTATTTGTGAGAGTTTTCTTTCTCTTCTTCTCCATTCTCTTTAGAATTTCGTTTTAGTTCTTTATTTTATGAGTTCTTCCTTCCCATCCATGGAAGGCTAGGCTCTCATAATCAATCCACGGGATTAGCCATCTTGTTGTTTAATTTGGAGATCTTGTTTTGCTTGTTCATATTGCTTAATTGTTATTCAAGTTTCTTTTCTTCCTCTTTTGATTTTTATCTAGATTAAATTGCTTAATTTGATTTAGATGTTGATGTGGTAATAGCTTTATTATCATGTATTCAAAGAGGATCACAAAGATTAAACAATATATTAAAGCTTTTTGATAGATTGTTTAGCTTGGTTAAATTCTAGATCTTCAGTTAATCTATGTTGGATGGTGCTTACTTTATCTAACCGTGGTTAATCAAATCCTAGTTGCTTATCTAGTAGAGAATTCTTGGATCATGTTATGGCTTCTTGATGTGATCTAAGGCCAAGAACATGGTTAGCAATTAAGTGAATTCCTTGTGATCAATGATGAGTTAAACTCAAGATCGGTAAATTTCCTTGGATTGGTTGTTTCTTTAGATTTGTTTACAACTTTAAATCTCCTACTTTTATTAATCTTGTTAATCAACAACATAACCCCCCTTTTCTAATTATCTTGATCTAATTAAATCTTTGTTTTTTTTGGATCCTTGAGAGACGATTCGGTTCATTCTCTATACTACAAATTAGTTTGTGAACCGGTTATTTTATTTGATAGGTCTCGACAACCTCTTGTTACTAATTCACAACTTTAAGCCATTTTGGGTGATCAAGATCTGGTATCTTTTCTAACCCATTCAACACTTCTCAAACATCTTTTTCATCTGTCTTCTTTGGAGTTGCTTCCAAAAACAACTTCAAAGATTTAGCCACTTCTCTCATTGAAGCAACTATTCCATCTCTTTCTCCAAGTTTTCTCCTTTGGGATTGTATGCTAGCAGAAGTTGAAGATTGTCCCCTTTTCTTTATACCTGAACTTGGTTCCTCTAAACCAAGAGTAGTACTAGCAGCCTCTAAGCCTGGTTCCTCTTCAGTTGCTTCTTTGCTCATAACTTCATCAACATCAAGAGTAGTCTCAGCACCATTTCCAATGGCTCTATCTTTTGTAAATAGATCTACTATGTCATCCCAATTTGGAATCACCTTAAACCGGAATCGTTTAGCATCTTCATGTGACTTGAAAATAAAAGGAAACATGTAGTAACAGCACAAAACATTACTTACAATTGTTGAAACCAAAGAACTTTTGAGAAATTAGTCTCGGAACCAAAGTTATTTAAAATAATTAAACCCCTCAAAGTTTCGAAGATAACAAAACGTGTAAATTAGAATGACCCAGTAAAAGACTCACGTAATTCGTGTATAAAGTGTTCTGTTAATGCTTTCCAGCTTAAATATATGTTGGTAATTCTATAACAATACAACATGGTATAAACAAATTGTTATTTGTGCGTGCGTGCATTTTGTCTTGTAACTAAAAAGGAAACTTAGTATTCGTCTAATATACTCTAAATTGTTTTTCGAATATATTATATTGGATCGTCCAAATGTTTTCTTACTTAGCTCAGATTAAAGCATTCGTCCAAATCTCAAATTCAAATATGAAGAACTGTTCATCACTAAATGCTGAGAAGAACCATGACAAAAGTACACGACAAAAGAAGTCAACTGAGCCGCTTAGCTGACACTACTAACAACTACAAAGACCAGCAAATAAGGAACTTTCTATGCGCTCAGATAAATCAAGACTCAGTTATCACACTCTTGGCAGTCCTTGATAATCAAAGTCACTTCTCAGAAGAAGCTCAACACAATATCAGCTTATGCATTTAATGCTGCTCAGAACGGTAATAAATGTTTCCTTTGGATGAAGAAGCTTGTGAAGATTGCTCCAAGTGCTCTCTATCTATAAATACAAATGTCTTCAAAGAAGAAGGCGTAGAAAATATTATTGAAGCATTGATCTAAAGAGAAAAAATTTTAGCTCACCTTCTTTCAATTCAATTACACTCTTGTATAGAGTTTCCTTCTTGAGTTTTATCATTCTATCCTCACTTGTAGTGAGTTGAACACTCAAGCACCATTTACTTTTTTCTCATATTCAACTTAGTTATTTAAGCTAGAAGAGGCTGGGTATAAAAGAATACTTGTTCTTTAGAACCTGAAGAGGTTGAGAATACTTGTGTACCTGAAGAGGTGGATAATACTTGTAATATTTGTAAAGATTAGTGATAAATCCTTCTTGTTGAAGGGATTGGACGTAGCTCTCAGTTTGTGAGAGTGAACCAGGATAAACTTCTGGTGTAAGCTTCTCTTCCCTCTACTTGTGTTTTATTTATTCACTAACATCTGGGGATTACCATTGGTTTTCTTAACAAAGTTTTTAAGTTAAAAATTAGAACTTTTTAACTGCATCCAAAGAGAAATCTTACAAAAACCTTCTCATCGTCCAACAGGACTAAGAAGCCTTTTATACGTCCATTACTTATTATTATTTCAACTACTGTCTTGTTTAAACCGTTAAGTTTCGAAAAGTTTTCTAAAAAGGTTAAGAAGCACAATTTAACCCCCCTTCTTGTATTTCACTTGTTTACTTCAATTGGTATTAGAGCTCAGCCTCTTGGGTTGAGCATCTAACAGTGCAGAGGAAAAGATCCAGTACAACCTTAAATGGAGAACGAAGGACAAGCTATGAACAGACCACCTCTATTCAATGGAAACGACTATGATTACTGGAACAAGAAGATGATTGCATTTTTGGATGCACAAAATATGGAAATTTTGGACCTAGTCCAAAATGGCTATCAAATGCCCACCAACGCAGAGGGATAAGAACTTCCTCGACCACAATGAACGGAAGGACAACAAACCAGGCACCAGTTAAACTCAAAAGCCAAACACTACCTCATGTGTGCCATCACAAGATCAGAACACGACAAAGTTCATAGCTGTGAAATAGTTAAAGAGATATGGGATACTCTGGCCTTAGCACATGAAGGCTCCTCTCAAGTCAAAGAATCAAAGATAAACATGCAGGTTCATCAGTATGAGCTCTTCAAAATGGGAGAGCATGAAAATATTGATCAAATGTTTGGACGATTCCAAACAATAATCAATAGTTTGAGAAGCAAAGAACTTAGCTTCCCTTACCATGGAGGAACTTCTAGGTTCCCTTAAAGTTCATGAGCTTGAACTTCAGGAAGAAGAAAGTTCAAGGAAAGCAAAATCAAATGCCCTTTAAGCTCACAAGGGAAGTGCGTCCAAAGCATTTAGAGCTAAAGAATCTTTAGATGAGGCCGAGTCACCGAGGAGAAGATGTCTCGCATAACGATGAGCTATCTTTTATCTCAAGAAAGATACAAGCCATGTGGAAAAAGAAAGGAGGCAAGAGGAGAAAACACTTTGGACGAAGACTGATCAATCAAAATAAGACACTTATGTTAGCTTTGTACTAGGCTTTATTAGATGTTTATTGTGCCCAATATTAGTATTTTAGCTGAGTTTAATGTTATTGGGCCTTATTGGGCTTTAATGCAAATTGTGAATAATTCTTGGATTTTGATGCATTTTGACCTTTCCTCCTTTGTTAGGCCATAACTTGGGAATCGATGATCCATTTGAGGTGATCTTGGTGTCTTTAGAAAGCTAAGATAAAGATCTACAAGTTATATGAAGAACTTAAGAGCTTGATCAGACTTCTAAGGGTCCAAAATAGCCCTGCAATTCAAAGTGGGTCTGCTGTCACTGGAATATGATAAGTGTGCACATATTGGACCATATCATAGGCTATAGGCCTCCATTAGTGCTAAAACTCGGCAATTGGAAAGATAAAACCCATATCTCCAACTTCAGTGAAGACAATTTAGTTAATAGATGTCGTTTTAGGCATGATTATGAAGTTACAAGTTGGTTTAAATTTGGAAACACGTTCTGCCAACCTGACTTGAGGTAGGTGTAGTGTTTTTGGAATATCTAGAGTTATAAAAGTCCAAATGGCATGAAACTAACGCCAAAAGTTCAAGGAGAAAATTGTCTACAACTGTCATGAAGACCTCGAAGTCAAAATACATCGTTTAGGGCATGAAAATCAGGCTGGAAGTTGGAGTAGAGTTGTTGACTAGAAGCCACCAACCCACCAACCATGCATCAACCCACCTACTGAACATCAAGCTACCATATTGGACAATTTTCATGTTTTTACAGCTTACATTCATATTATTTTCAATTACAAATTGGCTTCTAAGATTAGTATAAATAGAGCCAATCTCTTTGTATTATACATCATTCAATTTGAAGTAAGTTTGAGTATTTGTTTGAAGAAAGTTTGAGTATTTGTGAGAGTTTTCTTTCTCTTCTTCTCCCTTCTCTTTAGAATTTCGTTTTTGTGCTTTTATTTCTGAGTTCTTCCTTCCCATCCATGGAAGGCTAGGCTCTTATAATCAATCCAAGGGATTAACCATCTTGATGTTTAATTTGGAGATGTTGTTTCGATTGTTCATATTTCTTAATTGTTATTCAAGTTTCTCTTCTTCCTCTTTTGATTTTTATCTAGAGTTAATTGCTTAATTTGATTTAGATGTTGATGTGATAATAGCTTTATCATCATGTATTCAAAGAGGATCACAAAGACTAAACTATTTATTAAAGCTTTTTGATGGATTGTTTAGATTAGTTGAATTATGGATCTTAAGTTAATCTATGTTTGGATGATGCTTACTTTATCTAACCTTGTTTAATTAAATCCTAGATGCTTATCTAGTAGAGGATGCTTGGATCATGTTGAGGTGTCTTGATGTGATCTAAGGCCATGAACATGGTTAGCAATTTAGTGAATTCCTTGTGATCAATGATGGATTAAACTCAAGATCGGTAAATTTATTTGGATTGGTTAATTTGTTAATTGTATTTCTTTAATTCAACCAGTGTATTTAGTTTACAAATCATCAAAGCCCCCCGTTTTTTATCTTGATCTAATTAAATCTTTGTTTTTGGATTCTTGAGAGACGATTCGGTTCATGCTCTATACTACGAATTAGTTTGTGAACCGATAATTATTTGATTATTTCAAGACCCCATCTAACTCTACCAATTGTGTTTGTTTTGATTTTTGAAGCTTTTTCAAGTGGAATTTGGCTGAAATTAGGTAAAAGGCATCGTGTCAAGATTTTGGTTTGGTAAAGTATCTCTGATCGAGCTGAATATTGGTAGACTAATGGAAAACGTTATTTTGAGAAAGCCTCACTATTTATATTGAGGTCATCCCTATTTTAGCCAAATTCCATCGTTTAGACCACTCTTTCAATTGTTGAATATATTTTATTATTCTGTTGGATAGTATTTTTGTATAGATTTCACCCTGTGGTGGTCCCATAAATTTTAAAAATCTCTAGATAGGTTTTCTATAATTATTTTGTATATATTTTTACACTTGTTTTTTGTAATTTTGTGTTTTTGTGATTTTGTGTTTTTATGTTTGATCACTAATCTGATGGAGCATAAACTTGATGAGCTGGCTTATCTGGTGGGGCAGCTGGCAGTGGAACAACATAAGTTACATGTGCAAGAACCTGCAAGATTTTGTAGTAGTTCTTTTCATCCCTCATATGCATGCCCCACATTACAAGATGATGGTTTTGTGTTTTAAGACTTTTCTATTGTTGCAAATTCCAACAGAGAACAGAAGTTATAGTATAGAACTTGGAGACCCAAGTTAGTCAACTAACATCTTCATTAAGTCAGTTGAGCAAGCAACATATACAGATATTTGATTCTGTAGAACATGAGATCATTGAAGTGAAAAAACCAATTGATGATTTGTATGCTGAATTTGCTAGTTTTACTGATTTTGATGATTCTGTTTATTGTACTGGTTGTGATGGTGATATATTATGTAATGCATGTGCTGAGATTGCTGCCTTTTTGAGATATGATGAATCTTTTTCAGCAGATTATACAGCAATTAAATCTACAGAATTAGTGAAGCCACCAAATTGGAGTTCATTGTGGTTAAGAACCTCCTTACTGATGAGGAGGAGAGGTTGCTGCAAATTTTAAAGGAGAATCAAAGAGCCATCATACTTGCAGACATTCCTAGCATTAGCCCTTCTATATGCATGCATAGGATTTTACTTGAAGATGGAGTTAAGCTAATAAAGCAACCCCAGAGGAGACTGAACCCTCTGATTCTGGATGTGTGATCCATTACACTGGCTTTGGTGTGGCCGCCGGGATTTTGTTGCTTCTGTTATCCATAGGACAAAAAGTCTTACTTTTCAACTCGATGTTGAAATTATTTCCTAGGACAAATCTTCAATTACGATGGCTGAAGATGTTAAAAGTAGTGCTTCTTGGGAGGCCACCCAAGTTTTCTAACTCTATCATCTTTCAAACTTTGATTTATTTGAAATCACAATAATAAAGACAGAAAATCGATTGCCAAACAAAGAAAATCTACCAGAGTTTGATTTTTCTGAACTAATTTTGTTTGTTTTTCATTGACAGATTATTCTTTTCACTGGTTAAATGACGGATAACGGTACTCCATGAAAAATCTTTTTCGGTTCCTTCAACTACCCACAAACACTGAAATCTGTATAAGATTTTACTCATTTTTTCCCTCTTCTTTCTTTCAAAATGGATAATCAGCTTGTTAACCTCCGCAAGCGATTCCCTTCTCTCCCTCAAAATGCTTTAACTAACATTTATTGTGTAAGGTATGAGAGATTAAGGATGCTTATGCACAAAGGCATCCCCATGGATATACGCTAGTTAATCGAAGCAAAGGTCCGAATAACTGGTGAATTTTCTGACGCTCTTGTTTCATATATGCCAGGGCTAGGCAAAAGTTCATATGCAAAGAAAAAAAGAGCAAAAAGGTTACGAGTCTGCTATAAATGTGCAAGATGGACTTGTAACACAAAATGCAAAGCAATTGGAATGGCGTCTATAAATCGAGTTGATAAAATTAACTTCATTAAGGATGGCATGAGTAAGGAGTCTTTAGATAACATTCTATTGACTCTTAAGACGCATCCTAATGGAGATGTGCAGATAGCACTTCTCGATTTATGGCCAATATTCCAAGATGAACATGAGCTTATGGTCTCGGGAATCTGACTCAAAAAGACCCTGTTTGACAATTTTTAAGAAAATTGGAGAGGAAGCCCATCATCGACCCATAGAAGGCATCCAAGTTGTTACTGGACGTACAACCAGAGGAAAATGTGAGCCACAATCACACCTACTGTAAGTATTATTATTTTTATTATTTTCTTCTTGTTCATAACAAAAAAACTAAAAACTAAAAAAACTAAAAAAATTATTTAGTCGTATTTTTTGAAATATGCGTTGTATGTTTTCAAACTTCTTCTGACACATATAAATTAGTCTCTTATTCTTGTCATATAGCTATTATCATTGTTGTGCTTATTTTCAAACTTACCTGACACACGGATCTACCCCTCCTTTATAGGTGTAATTATTACATTTGAGTTTCGATTCCTTTAAATATTGCACTTTGCTCTCTTCAGATCATTGATAAGGTGATAGTACAAAAAAAAAGAATGGAAGTAACTTCAGTTCGTCGGATCAAAAGTGTTTGTGTATTTTGTGGATCTAATCTTGGAAAGGATAAAGAGTTTGTAAATATTGCAAACCATCTTGGTCGAATGCTAGCTGAGAGAGAAATCCATTTAGTTTACGGAGGAGGTAGTCTTAGGTTAAAGGGTTGTGTAGCAACTGCTATACATTTAGGAGGTGGCAAAGTCCTTGGAGTCATTCCTAGTCCTTTACCTATGGGCAATCCCACTGGAAAACAAGAGGGGATGAGGTAATGGTATTTTGCATGCACCAACGCATGAACATTATGATAGCAAATGCCGATGCCTTTATTGCCTTACCTGGTGGTTTTGGAACTTTGGAAGAGCTCTTCCAAATAATATCCTGGTCACAACGGTGAACTTTCACCACAAACCAATAGGTATATTAAATGTCAATGATTTTTATGACGTTTGTTTTGTTTTCTTAATCATGTTGTGGAGCGTAGATTCATCTCACATGCGACACGTCAAAGTCTTGTAAATCATTGCAACCCCGAACAATTGCTCGATCTGTAACATCTTAATCGCACCCCCAAGGGTGAAAGAACAAAACACAGAAAAATAAACTTTAGGGTGACTTGGGGAGGATAACTAGGCTTTCTGTAAGCTAATTTATAGTTAGACTTTCAATCAAAATAACATAGCTAAAACTTAGTAAAGCAAGGCTATCTCTAAACTTTTAATTCTACAAGTCACATGAACCAATTAAAATCAAACTAATACCTAAGGCCTAGATTATCAAATTAAGATTTCTAAGACACATTAAACTTAGTAAAGAAAATGATTTACACAAGTTCACACAATGACACTTCACTAATCATAAGAATCATACACCTAGCACATAGACACATATACACATTAGAATCAAGACACATGAACTAATTCATGCAAAAATCTGCACATCAAAACCGTGACACATCAACACACACACACACCTTGACACATACACACTCTAACACCTTGCCACACACTCTAACACCTTGACACACACACTAACACTTTGACACACTTGATAACACGTTGACACACACACTTGCTGCACCATGGCAGCCAAATACACACACAAATGACACAACACACACTAGGAATTAATAAAGAAACATCACACAAATTCTGCACTTTAAAGTAAATAAAAAACAGCACCTACACATGCACACTCACACGTTGAAGTCAAGGAAGGAATCTGTTCTTGGAAGAACACATGCACACCTACACGTCTACATGCATGAATTTAAGAGAGGAATCTGCACTTTGAAGACACAAGACCATGATGTACATGAACTAAACAAAAGAATGCACTTTTAGAAAGCAAATTTCATGCACTAGGACACGTTAATTGGGAAGGAAATGTGGCTGCTGGCCACGCTACCAAAGAGAAGCCAAACATGCAGAGAATATTCTGCATTGAGACAAAATCATGGCTATGACAAAGCCAAGGTAATTATGCCATATTCCCATCATTATGTTGGGAGAATTTTCATGATTATGTCCTAACACCTAGCTTTCTTCCACTTAGCTAACCTAGGCTTACTTATACACTAACACACACACACACAGCTCCTGCACACACAAAACAGAAGGAGAGGGATGTGAGAAGAAGAGAAGAAGTAAGGAAAAAGAAAGGGTAGGAAGCAAGCTCATCTCACTCACCATTTCCTTCAATCAAGCAAGGACCATTCTGTTTTGTTTTGTTTTCTTTCTTGGCTTGATCTTCTCATATTTCTAACATTTATTTCATTGATTTTAAGATTGGAAAGTTTCTGTTACAGTCCCACAGAAATTAGATCTCATACACTAATTTTAAACAAGACTAGTCTAGCATGAATTCCTAGTATGATCCTAAAATCTGTTTTATTTTCTTTTCTTTCTTGGCTTGTTTTTCTCATATTTCTAAAATTTCTTTCATTGATTTTAAGCTTGGAAGGTTTCTGTTAAAGTCCCACAGAATTTAGATTTCATACACTAATTTTAAACAAGACTAGTCTAGTATGAATTCCTAGTATGATTCTAACCAATCTGTTTTTGCTTAAACCATTTACTTACTTGATTTTCTGTGCTTCTAAATGATCACGGTTTGGCAAGGTATTAAGGATTAGGAATAGCTTCATAACCTATTTTATTACTAGCATTAGAAATTATCAAAGATACTTGACTTACCTTACTTAACTACCATGAAATTCCTATGCTTAACTAGGAACTTATGACATTTAAATTAGCTTAAGCATTCTGTTTTAAATGATTATGTTTGTATACATATTTTATGGTTATGTATGGCCACGGTTTTGAGAAGGAAGAATCATTTCAAGAAGGTTTATGATATGTAACCTTGAGTTGGTTTCAATTGAACTAAGACTCACCACTAAAAACTATGTTAGATGACATGTTGGTGGAGTGGCCTTTGGCCTATGTATCATCTTAAGAGATGATGAGAATTCCCTATGTTTATAAGGCAGCCCTCGTGGAGGGAAGAATGCAAAGAATTGGTTTGAAAGATCTATGGTTGAAAGACCTATGTTTGAAAGTGGTTGAGTATGAATGATTCTTGAAAAACCTTCTCTAAGTTATGATTAATATTTTGTGTTTATAAATTGAAGTTCATATCATTCTCTATCTTTATTATAGTATTGACAAGAGGTTGTCGAGACCTCGTCAAATAATAAACTACAACATCCTGCAGGTTCTTGCACATGTGGTGATGTTGTTCCACTGCCAATTGCTCCATCAGATAAGCCAGCTCATCAAGTTTATGCTCCATCAGATTAGTGATCAAACACAAAAACACAAAATCACAAAAACAAGTCTAAATACACACACAAAATAATTACAGAAAACATATCTACAGATTTTTAAAAATTATGGGACTACCACAGAGTGGAATCTACACAAAAATTCTATATAACAGAATAATAAAAAATCTTAAAAAATTGAAAAAGTGGTCTAAACGATGGAATTTGGCAAAACTAAGGATTACCTCACTACAAGTAGTGAGCCTTTCTCAAAATAACGATTTTCATTAGCCTACCAAAATTCAGATCAATCAGAGATACATTACCGAACCAAAATCTTGACAGGATGCCCTTTACCCAATTTCAGCCGAATTCCACTTGAAACAAAAAACTTCAAAAACAAAACAAACACAATTGTTAGAGTTAGATGAAATGATCAAATAGATGCCTTTGGATCCCCGGCAACGGCGCCAAATTTGACAAGAGGTTGTCGAGACCTCGTCAAATAATAAAAATTACCGGTTCGCAAACTAATTTGTAGTATAGTGCATGAACCGAATCGTCTCTCAAGGATCCAAAAAGAACAAATATTTAATCAGATCAAGATAATTAAAAGGGGGGGTTTAATGATTGGAAAAGATTATACACTAGTTGAATTAAAGGAAAGTAATTAACAAATTTAAAGAAACAACCAATCCAAGGAAATTTACCGATCTTGAGTTTAACTCATCATTGATCACAAGGAATTCACTTAATTGCTAACCATGTTCTTGGCCTTAGATCATATCAAGACGCCTCAACATGATCCAAGAATCCTCTACTAGATAAGCATCTAGGATTTAATTAACCAAGGCTAGATAAAGTAAGCACCATCCAAACATAGATTAACTTAAGATCAAGAATTTAACCAAGCTAAACAATCCATCAAAAAGCTTTAATAAATTGTTTATTCTATGTGATCCTCTTTGAACACATGATAATAAAGCTATTACCACATCAACATCCAAATCAAATTAAGCAATTCAATCTAGATCAAAATCAAAAGAGAAAGAATAGAAACTTGAATAACAACTAAGCAATATGAACAAACGAAACAAGATCTCCAAATTAAATATCAAGATGGCTAATCCCTTGGATTGATTATAAGAGCCTAGCCTTCCATGGATGGGAAGGAAGAACTCAGAAAATAAAGAACAAAAATGAAATTCTAAAGAGAAGGGAGAAGAAGAGAAAGAAAACTAACAAATACTCAAACTTACTACAAAATTGAATTCTAACTTACTTCAAATTGAATCCCCATAATACAAAGAGATTGACTCTATTTATACTAATCCTAGAAGCCAATTGTTTCATGTACATAATCTGAATACAAGCTATAAAAACAAGGAAATTGTCAAATATGGAAGCTTGATGCATGGTAGGTGGGTTGGTGCTTGATGCATGGTAGGTGGGTTGGTGCATGGTAGGTGGGTTGGTGTATGGTTAGTGGCTTTTAGTCAACAACTCTTATCCGACTTCTGGCTTCAAATTCATCACCTAGACGGTGCATTTTGGCTTGGATGTCTTCATCAAAGTTGTAGCTCGTTGTCTCCTTGAAAATCTCCAATTTGAATCATGTCATTTGGACTTTTAGAACTCCAGAAATGCTAAAAACACTGCACCTACCGCAAGTTAGGTTCGAAGAACGTGTTTCCAAATTCTGACCAACTTGTAGCTTAAGAAGCATGCCTAAAATGACATCTATTGACAAAATGGTCTTCATTGCAGTTGGAGATATGGGTCTTATCTTTCAAATGACCAAGTTTCAGCCAAAGAGGAGGCCTATAACTCACTATGTAGTCCAATATGTGCATACTGCCCAGATTTTCCTGACAGCAAACCCACTCTGTATTGCAGCGATGTTTTGGACCTTTAGAAGTCCGATCCGGCTCTTGAGTTCTTCATGAAACTTGTCGAGCATTGTCTTAGCTTTCCACAAACACCAAGATCACCTCAATTGGATCACCGAGTCCCAAGTTATGGCCTAACCAAGGAAGAAAGGTCAAAATGCATCAAAATCCGAAAATTATCCAATATTTACATTAAAACCCAATGAAGCCCATCAACATTAAACTCATCTAAAATACTAATATTGGGCACAATAAACATCTAATGAAGCCTAATACAAAGCTAACATAAGTGTCTCAAATTGATTGTGAAATTTCCCCCACACTTAAGCTTTTGCACTTCTGGGCAAAACACATAAGAACAAAACTAATAAAAAAAACAAGAAACATTATATTATTAAACTAAAAAGATAAAAACTGATTGTACCTAATCTTAGTAGGAAACGAGCATCAAAATAAACTCATACTTCATAAATCAAGTGGGAAATTTCACAAACTTTTTCTTTCAAAGCATACTTGATCAATCAATTTGAGACACTTATGTTAGCTTTGTATTAGGCTTTATTAGATGTTTATTGTGCCCAATATTAGTATTTTAGATGAGTTTAATGTTGTTGGGCTTCATTGGGCTTTAATGCAAATATTGAATAATTTTCGGATTTTGATGCATTTTGACCTTTCTTCCTTGGTTAGGCCATAACTTGGGACTCAGTGATCCATTTGAGGTGATCTTGGTGTCTTTGGAAATCTAAGACAATGCTCTACAAGTTTCATGAAGAACTTAACAGTTGGATCGGACTTATAAGGGTCCAAAATATCCCTGCAATGCAGAGTGGGTTTGCTGTCACGAAAATCTGGGCAGTGTGCACATATTGGACTACATAGTGAGCTATAGGCCTCCTCTTGGGCTGAAACTTGGCCATTGGATAAATAAGACCCATATCTCCAACTTCACTGAAGACCATTTAGTCAATAGATGTCGTTTTAGGCATGACAATAAAGCTACAAGTTGGTTTGAATTTGGAAACACGTTCTGCTAACCTAACTTGAGGTAGGTTCAGTTTTTTTGGCATTTCTGGAGTTTTAAAAGTCCAAATGGCATGATTCTAACGCCAAAATTTCAAGGAGGCAACTGGCTACAACTTTCATGAAGACCTCGAAGCCAAAATGCACCGTTTAGATCATGAAAATCTAGCCAGAAGTCGGATAAGAGTTGCTGACTAAAAGCCACCAACCCACCTACCATGCACCAACCCACCAACCATGCATCAAGCTTCCATATTTGACAATTTCCATATTTTTATAGCTTGTATTCAGATTATGTACATGTACAAATTGGCTTCTAAGATTAGTATAAATAGAGCCAATCTCTTTGTATTATGATGATTCAATTTTAAGTAAGTTTGAAGAAAGTTTGAGTATTTGTGAGAGTTTTCTTTCTCTTCTTCTCCATTCTCTTTAGAATTTCGTTTTAGTTCTTTATTTTATGAGTTCTTCCTTCCCATCCACGGAAGGCTAGGCTCTTATAATCAATCCACGGGATTAGCCATCTTGATGTTTAATTTGGAGATCTTGTTTCGCTTGTTCATATTGCTTAATTGTTATTCAAGTTTCTCTTCTTCCTATTTTAATTTTGATCTAGATTGAATTGCTTAATTTGATTTGGATGTTTATGTGATAATAGCTTTATTATCATGTATTCAAGAGGATCACATAGAATAAACAATTTATTAAAGCTTTTTGATGGATTGTTTAGCTTGGTTAAATTCTTGATCTTAAGTTAATCTATGTTTGGATGGTGCTTACTTTATCTAGCCTTGGTTAATTAAATCCTAGATGCTTATCTAGTAGAGGATTCTTGGATCATGTTGAGGCGTCTTGATATGATCTAAGGCCAAGAACATGGTTAGCAATTAAGTGAATTCCTTGTGATCAATGATGGATTAAACTCAAGATCGGTAAAATTTCCTTGGATTGGTTAATTTGTTAATTACTTTCCTTTAATGCAATTAGTTTATTATCTTTTCCAATCATCAAAACCCCCTTTTAATTATCTTGATCTGATTAAATCTTTGTTCTTTTTGGATCCTTGAGAGACAATTCGGTTCATGCTCTATACTACAAATTATTTTGTGAACCGGTAATAATTTTTATTTGACGGGTCTCGACAACCTCTTGTCAATTAGGAGAGCATTGGCCTTTTTCTTCTATGGAGGAGCTTCTTTTGCTTGAGGTCAAGCATTGATTGAAGTGTGTGTGGGGGGGTGTTATTAATTATGCAAGTGTTATGCAAAGTGAAAAAGAAAAAGAAAGTGCCAAAGAAAGCCCTAAAAAAAAGATGAAGAAGAAAAGTGATGAAAAAGAAAGCAAAAGAAAAAGGAAGGAATAAGAGAATGTGCATTATGTGACTTTGGGGAAATTGCTATGCTTGATTACTTGAGTTTCTCCCCAATGCTCTTTTATTCTCTTTGGTTTTTAACTTCTTATCTCCATATTAATTCCTTCCTTTACCTTGGCCCCATTACAACCTTGAACAATGTCCTCTTGATTTGTGTGTGCATGTGTATTGAGTCGTGGAGAAGTAGAAGATAAGCAAGCTTATGGTAGTGCAATTGTTCATGGGTTGAATTGAGTGAAACACTTACCTTCTAAACACTTTGTGTGATTTGAGTGTCACTTGTGAGAAAGTTTACTCAACTTGAACATTCATATTTACGATTAAAACATGATTATGCTATGTATACTTTATTCTCAATTGCTTTGATTCAACTATACTTTGTTAAGCATATTTGAATTTGATACAATGCATGTATTTAAAAATTAGTTGAATTGATAGAGTATTACATGTTTGTGGGTATCATCCTGGTAAACTCTCACGAGACTATAACTCGTCCACTTGGGAGACCTAGGGGTTTAAAGGCTTGTGGCTCATGCTAAGTGCCATTGTGACTTCCTACGAAAGTGGATTAGATTAGGTATAATCAGTTTCTATGCTTTTAGTTTAATATTATGGTGTTTCTTGTTTTTCTTTAGTTTTGTTCTTATGTGTTTTGTCCAGGAGTGCAAAAGCTCAAGTGTGGGGGAATTTGATCAATCAATTTGAGACACTTATGTTAGCTTTGTACTAGGCTTTATTAGATGTTTATTGTGCCCAAAATTAGTATTTTAGTTGAGTCTAATGTTATTGGGACTCATTGGGCTTTAATGCAAATTGTGAATAATTCTTTGATTTTGATGCATTTTGACATTTCCTCCTTGGTTAGCCCATAACTTGGGACGCGGAGGTCCATTTAAAGTGATCTTGGTATCTTTGGAAAGCTAAGACAAAGCTCTATAAGTTTCATGATGAACTCAAGAGCTAGATCGGGCTTCTAAGAGTCCAAAATAGCCCTGCAATTCAGAGTGGGTCTGTTGTCATTGGAATCTGAGCAGTGTGCACCATGTCGTGGGCTATAGGCCTCCTTTTGAGCTGAAACTCGGCCATTGGAAAGATAAGACCCATATCTCCAACTTCATTGAAGACCATTTAGGTATGATTATGAAGCTACAAGTTGGTTTGAATTTGGAAATACAGTCTACCAACCTGACTTGAGGTAGGTACAGTGTTTTTGGAATATCTAGAGTTGTAAAATCCCAAATGGCATGAAACTAACACTAAAAGTTCAAGGAGACAATTGTCTACAATTGTCATGAAGACCTCCAAGCCAAAATACATCGTTTAGGGCAAGAAAATCAGGCTGGAAGTCGGAGTAGAGTTGTTGACTAGGAGCCACCAACCATACACCAACCCACCAACCATGTACCAACATACCTACCATGCATCAAGCTACTCTATTTGACAATTTTCATGTTTTTACATCTTAAATTCATATTATTTTCAATTACAAAATGGTAGGATTAGTACAAATAGAGCCAATCTCTTTGTATTATACATCATTCAATTTGAAGTAAGTTTGAGTATTTGTGAGAGTTTTCTTTCTCTTATTCTCCCTTCTCTTTAGAATTTCGTTTTTGTGCTTTTATTTATGAGTTGTTCCTTCCCATCCATGGAAGGCTAGGCTCTTATAATCAATTCAAGGGATTAACCATCTTGATGTTTAATTTGGAGATCTTGTTTCGATTGTTCATATTGCTTAATTGTTATTTAAGTTTCTCTTCTTCCTCTTTTGATTTTTATCTTAGGTTGAATTGCTTAATTTGATTTAGATGTTGATGTGATAATAGCTTTATTATCATGTATTCAAAGAGGATCACAAAGTCTAAACAATTTATTAAAGCTTTTTGATGGATTGTTTAGCTTGTTTAAATTCTGGATCTTAAGGTAATCTATGTTTGGATGATGCTTACTTTATCTAACCTTGGTTAATTAAATCCTAGATGCTTATCTAGTAGAGGATTCTTGGATCATGTTGAGGCGTCTTGTGTAAGGCCCATTATGTACTATGTTATTTATCAACTCATAAGTCTTACGTGGAAATATTTTGTTTTATGACATAGAAAATTCGGCAGCGTTTCCTTTGTTTCTTATACGTTACCATACGACATACAAGTAAGCAGCGGATTCCAAATAATCATTTCAAACCAACCAGAGTACATATATATATATATATATATATATATATATATATATACAGGAGATCTCTGATCTCATTCAAAGTATTATCAGAGTACGCAATTATACAATTCTTCATTAGACACTACAGAACTGTGAACATCTACAATAGTTCACCAGTTCCCTGTCATATTTACATCAGAGTAATTTAATACACATCATATTATAATTACATTATGAAGTTTAACTCCACCAAAATACTAGTCTCATAATACAATCTATCACTAAAAGTGATAAACAACAGACTCCTCCATACTTAACCTGAGAAAGAGGGGGTGAGAACAACTTCCTAGTGAATGTGAATAAAACTTGCAAGTAAGGTATGCATGCAATTAGAATACCAGTATAAGCACAATTCAATGTAACAAGTAATACCAAAACAACATATGCAAAGAATGAATGCACATGATGTTCACACCTTTTCTTCACACTTTTTCTTTCTCCACTCCTCTTATTGTGTACTAACCCCTTCCGGTTAGGCCCTTGCGATATGCATATGCAATGCTTTATGCCATTTCATTTCCATCTAGCCCCGTAGGCTAGGCACCCCTCATGTATTGTGCACTAACCCCTTTCCGGTTATGCCATCTCGCAATGCAATGCAATTAATTATGCACCACTTATTCTTTCATCTAACACCGTAGGCTAGGTAATCTCTCAGATATTGTACACTAACCCCTTTCCGGTTAGGCCATCTCGCTATGCAATGCAATGTTCACATAGTCATAGCATACTCAATTCCCATATCACAATAACATCACATGTATATGAACTCAAAATTTAAACCACACAAGTATTATGCTCAATTCTTTCAGCCATCCTCACTTAGTTACACATCCCATCATTGTACTAAGTCATCCTTATTCATAAACATAGCATAAGGTATTAAAGCAATAGGCAAATGCCCCACAAGGACATAAACAGAGTCAACCACGGCCAGGGTGTGGTGGCAACCACGGCCACGGTTCAGGAAACCAGAAACTCAATGAAATGAAAACAGAGACAACCACGGCTAACCCGTGGTTTGTAGTACATAGCCAACCACGGCCAGCCCGTGGTGGAGGGCACGCCCGTGGTTGGCCGCGAGACACAACAATTCCATTTCCAGAGAGATCCACGGCCAACCCGTGGTTGAGGCCACGACCGTGGTCTAGAATCTGGGCAGGAATAATGCCACGCCCAACCCTAAACCAAAAACCTAAGTTTCCTTTGGGAATTATGTCCTTAAGTCCATCAAAATATACCAACCATATCATCCTTTTTCATACACTCAAATCCTTGAAAACATGTAATAAAACACATCCAACCTCAAGCATAGGTGAAAACCCTAGATTCAAGCTTAATCTTACATCTTATACTTACACTCTAAGAACATCATACAATATCACAAGTTAACCCACACTCACCTTAAAGTGCTCCAAACTTGATTCCAAGATTGGATTTGTAGTCAAGGCAACTTTTCCTTCAACTTCCTTCAAAACACTCAATCAAAACAACCAACTTTAGAAATGGGTGTTCTTGATTCTTAGAGATGAAAATGAGTTTCTCAAGAAACTAAAACCATATGATTGAAGAAGAGATCAAAGGGATCAATAACATAACTTAAGCCTAAAGATGAGTAAAAATCTTTACTTTTGGCTCTTGAACTTTGAAGCAAGCTTTCGCTATGGAACTTAGCAATATTTGGAGAAGATGACCAAATGGTCTTCCCCCTAGGGCCAGCTCACTTAAACAAGAGGGAGGGGGTGTGAATTGTCCATTTTGCCCCTCACTTAGATGGATAAATACTAAATTGCCACTGAGGATGTGAAAAGACCAAAATACCCTTGTGATTTCTAAAAATTCCCAATAGGTCCTGAAAAGATTAATTTATCAGTAGGTCCTCTCTTAGCCTGAGAAAAATTAAAAGTTTAGATTTGACCTATTTTCTTCCCTAGGTTCTACCGAGTTCCCCGGTACAATCAGAATCTCAAAATAAATACTATAATTCAAACTATCTCAATTTCTGTAACAAAATTCACAAAGATGTTTGTAGAATTTAGCTAAGTCAGAAAATGGAAATTTAGGGATGTTACATCTTGATGTGATCTAAGGCCAAGAACATGGTTGGCAATTAAGTGAATTCCTTGTGATCAATGATGGATTAAACTCAAGATCGATAAATTTCCTTGGATTGGTTAATTTGTTAATTGCATTTCTTTAATTCAACCAGTGTATTTAGTTTACAAATCATCAGAACCCACCCTTTTGTTTATCTTGATCTAATTAAATCTTTGTTTTTGGATCCTTGAGAGACGATTCGGTTCATGCTCTGTACTACAAATTAGTTTGTGAACCGGTAATTTTATTTATTTGACGGGTCTTGACAACCTCTTGTCAAAGACCTTCAAAGGACAGGACTGAGACCAAAGACAAGAGTCCAATCATATGCTATGAGTGTAAGAAGCCTGGACACATTAAAGCTGAATGCCCTTCTCCAAACAAGAAGAAGGAGAAAAAGAGATTCTTTCCAAAGAAGAAAAGAGGATTAATGGCCATATGGGAAGATATTGACCTCTCATCTATTGATGATGAAGAGGAAGTAGAAGAAGAAGCCAACCTATGCTTCATGGCAAGCACATCCTCTGAAGAGGAAGAAGATGAGGTAACAAACTTTGACCTTAATCTTCAAGAAGCTTTTGATAAACTGTTAAACAACTTATCTATCTTAGCTATTGAATACAAATCTCTCAAAAGAAAATTTTCAAAATTATTTAAGGATTATGAAAATGTGTTTTCAGAAAAACAAGAGCTTGAAATCTATTGTGAAAAACTAAAAACTGAAAACATTCTTTTGAAAACATCCTCTGAGTCCAATATGTCTGATGAAGTTGATAAACTTCAATCTGAGATAAAGGAACTAACTGAGGATCTCAGTAAATTTGTGGGCAGCACCAAAAAGCTCCACACACTACTCAAATACTCCAGAGACTCTAGTGACAAATCTGGACTGCGGTATCAATCTACTGAGAAAATGTTTTTCCAAAAACCACCTACTCCTGAAAAATCAAAATCCTTTGGGAATTTTCATAAAAAGGACGGTCATTTTACATCAAAACATTATGAATATGCAAAAACTAACCAGAAAGGACCCAAAAAGATATGGGTACTGACAAGAGGTTGTCGAGACCTATCAAATAAAATAACCGGTTCACAAACTAATTTGTAGTATAGAGAATGAACCGAATCGTCTCTCAAGGATCCAAAAACAAAGATTTAATTAGATCAAGGTAATTTAGAAAAGGGGGGTTTTGTTGTTGATTAACAAAATTAATAAAAGTAGGAGATTCAAAGTTGTAAACAAATCTAAAGAAACAACCAATCCAAGGAAATTTACCGATCTTGAGTTTAACTCATCATTGATCACAAGGAATTCACTTAATTGCTAACCATGTTCTTAGCCTTAGATCACATCAAGAAGCCCTAACATGATCCAAGAATTCTTTACTAGATAAGCATCTAGGATTTGATTAACCAAGGTTAGATAAAGTAAGCACCATCCAACATAGATTAACTTAAGATCTAGAATTTAACCAAGCTAAACAATCTATCAAAAAGCTTTAATATATTGTTTAATCTTTATGATCCTCTTTGAATACATGATAATAAAGCTATTACCACATCAACATCTAAATCAAATTAAGCAATTTAATCTAGATAAAAATCAAAAGAGGAAGAAGAGAAACTTGAATAACAATTAAGCAATATGAACAAGCAAAACAAGATCTCCAAATTAAACAACAAGATGGCTAATCCCTTGGATTGATTATGAGAGCCTAGCCTTCCATGGATGGGAAGGAAGAACTCAGAATTTATAGAACAAAAACAAAATTGCAAAGAGAATGGAGAAGAAGAGAAAGAAAACTCTCACAAATACTTAAACTTTCTTGAAACTTACTTCCAAATTGAATGAATGATAATACAAAGAGATTGACTCTATTTATACTAATCCTAGAAGCCAATTTGTACATGTACATAATCTGAATACAAGCTATAAGAATATGAAAATTGTCAAAAATGGAAGCTTGATGCATGGTAGGTGGGGTTGGTGCATGGTAGGTGGGTTGGTGTATGGTTGGTGGCTTTTAGTCAACAACTCTTATCCGACTTCTGGCTTCAATTTCATCACCTAGACGGTACATTTTGGCTTGGATGTCTTCATAAAAGTTGTAGCCAGTTGTCTCCTTGAAAATCTCCAATTTGAATCATGTCATTTGGACTTTTAGAACTCCAGAAATTCCAAAAACACTTCACCTACCTCAAGTTAGGTTGGAAGAACGTGTTTCCAAATTCAGACCAACTTGTAGCTTCAGAAGCATGCCTAAAACGACATCTATTGACAAAATGGTCTTCATTGAAGTTGGAGATATGGGTCTTATCTTTCAAGTGACCAAGTTTCAGCCAAAGAGGAGGCCTATAACCCACTATATAGTCCAATATGTGCATACTGCCCAGATGGTTCCATGACAGCAAACCCACTCTGCATTGCAGGGATATTTTGGACCCTTAGCATTCCGATCCAGCTCTTGAGTTCTTCATGAAACTTGTAGAGCATTGTCTTAGCTTTCCAAAGACACCAAGATCACCTCAATTGGATCACCGAGTCCCAAGTTATGACCTAACCAAGGAAGAAAGGTCAAAATGCATCAAAATCCGAAAATTATTCAATATTTGCATTAAAGCCCAATGAAGCCCAACAACATTAAACTCATCTAAAGTACTAATATTGGGCACAATAAACATCTAATAATGCCTAATACAAAGCTAACATAAGTGTCTCAAATTGATTGATCAGGTACCTAAGAACATGATAATCCCTCTTGCAAATGTGCTTAGCAGCAGAAAGACGACACCTGTCATGGTACCTGAACAGTGGTTGCTCACGGCACATGACAGGAGAAAGGTCTATGTTCCAAGACCTCAAACTTAAAGTAGGCAGTTTCGTCACTTTTGGTGGAAACCAAAGGGATAAAATAGTTGGAATAGGTAAAATTGGTAAGCACCATTTTCCTTCTATTGATAATGTACTTCTGGTTGAAGGGTTGAAACATAATCTGCTTAGCATAAGTCAATTATGTGATAGTGGATCCAATGTTTCGTTCCACCAAGGAGAATGTATAGTTAAAAACTCTGATGGATCCATACTCTTCACTGCTAAAAGGCAAAACAATCTTTACAAGATTGACTTGAAAGATCTCTCAGATCAGAATGTATCATGTCTAGTATCCATAAAAGGAGAACAATGGATATGGCACAGGAAGCTTGGTCATGCAAGCTTGAGGATAACCTCAAAGTTAAATAAGCATAACCTCGTGAGAGGATGTTGCTCTATTGGTAAGTGTACCAAATCGCAAAAAATAATAAAGTGATAAGTGAGTATCGTTCCCTCAGAGATTGTGCTATCAAACACCAATTCACCAACTTAGACACTATTAGAACGATCGGTTTGGATTGAAGAGAGTTATTTAGAAAGAAACCCTAAAGAAACTAACACTTTGCAATTACCAATTAAGAAATTCAAAAGCAAAAGAAATAAGGAAGTAAGATCAATGATTGAAATGTTAGGGTCCCGATTTCACTTGAATTTTCTAACTAGTGTTTGGATTCTAAATTAACTAAGCCCAATTCACGGATTGATGGTAGGAATCCTATAATTAATCAATACCCAATTCCTTGGTTTACCGATTCACTTCAACAAAATAAAACCAATTAATTCCTTAACTTGGCCATAAGTTGAAGAAGGCATGAAAGAAAAATTGATTCCCAAATAAAACCACATAATTAACATTCTCTATTCCTAGATTTTATTAATTAAGGAGTTTACCACAAGAAGCAAAATCATACATGAATTTCCTAATCCTATGCATGAGCAACTATTCAATTTATGAGTGGCCAATCCATAAAAGCATTAAGCATAGTGATAAACACTTCAAATCCATGAAAAGAAACTTAGATTAAGCTTAAAAGAATCCAAACAAGTCTTTAATTCAAGCTACATCTTCACCCTAACTAGAAAGAGTTTAGAAACTCATAGAGAAAAAGAAAACTAAAACAGAGGAAAGAGCAAACTCCATGAATAAATCAATTGGGAATGGAGAAATCTTCAATCCCTCTTGCTTCCTTCCGGTTCTCCCTTGTCCTTTGCTTCAAAACTTCTCCCAAGCCTCTTCTCCAGCCCCCCAAAAGTTTTTAAAAAAAACCTAACTTTTTCTATTTAAAGTGTCAAAACAGAGTTGGGCTGCGACGCTGGCGCCTAGGCGTTGGAAGTTGGGCGCCTGGGCGCATGGGAAGCATAACTGGGGCGCCTAGGCGCTGGAGCAACAGAAAACATCAGCAGGACTGGCCTTTGAGCGCTTGGGCGCTGGGATGGCAGTGTTCAGCATTTTGAGCTCCTGAGCGCTGATTGTTGGCGCCTAAGCGCTGAAACTTCTTGTCAAATCATTGCAGTCTCCCATTGGTGTTTGTCCCTCCAAAGTTGAAAAGCTTAACCTGAGTTTAAAACAATCAAAAGAGCAACTAAAATTATCAGTAAAAAGATAAACTCAGGTGCTAAGATTGCAAAAATGAAAATCAAATAAAAAGTGGGAAAAACACCCTACAAGGTTGAGGAATGTAAAGTTTTCTTTCAAGAAAATAAGGTATTTAGCATAAATATCAGAGGACTACCAAAGCATGTGTACAAATATATGTTTTATGTGAAACATGTCAAAAGGGGAAACAAATCAAAAACTCTTTTGAGTCAAAAAATGTTGTTTCCACCTCTAGAACTTCTACATCTTGATCTATTTGGTCCAACAAGAATTGCCTCTTTAAATGGGAAGAAATATGGACTAGTCATAGTAGGTGACTATACTAGATGGACATGGGTTATGTTCCTAAAGCACAAGGATGAGTCTTTTAAAGTCTTTTCTATATTCTGTAAAAGAATTCAAAATGAAAAAGGCATGTGTATCAACTCAATCTGAAGTGATCATGGAGGAGAATTTGAGAATGAGAGCTTTCAACTGTTTTGTGAAGAAAGTGGTATTCTTCACAACTTCTCTGCCCCAAGAACACCACAGCAAAATGGTGTGGTAGAGAGGAAAAACAAATCTCTTCAAGAGATGGCTAGAACAATGCTCAATGAGAACTCAACCTCCAAACACTTTTGGGCTGAAGCTATTAACACTGCGTGTTATATTCAAAACAAAGTATATATTAGACCCTTATTGAATAAGACTCCTTATGAATTGTGGAAGGGACGAAAACCCAACATTTCTTATTTTCATTCTTTTGGATGTCAATGCATTATTTTAAATACCAAGGATTCTTTAGGAAAGTTTGACGCTAAAGTTGACTGTGGTATTTTCTTAGGATACTCTGAAACTTCAAAAGCATATAGAGTGTTTAACTCTCGCTCTTTAACTGTTGAAGAATCTATCCATGTTAAATTTAATGACAAAAAGCCTGATAAAAATTTATCAGAGCTAGATGAGTTTCTTGCAGAGTTAAACCTTAATGACAAAGGAGAAGAAACTTCGTCAACAAGCAAAGAAGCATTGGATGATGAAAGAAGAGAAGAAAACACAACAAGAAATGAAGTTCAAAGGAATTGGCACTTGACAAGAGGTTGTCGAAACTCGTCAAATAAATAAAATTTACCGATTCACAAACTAATTTGTAGTATAGAGGATGAACCGAATCGTCTCTCAAGGATCCAAAAACAAAGATTCAATTAGATCAAGATAATTAGAAAGGGGGTTTTGTTGTTGATTAAAAAGATTGACAAAACTATGAGACTTAAAGTTGAAAACAAATATAAAGAAGCAACCAATCCAAGGAAATTTACCGATCTTGAGTTTAATCCATCATTGATTACAAGGAATTCACTTAATTGCTAACCATGTTCTTGGCCTTAGATCACATCAAGAAGCCTCAACATAATCCAAGAATCTTCTACTAGATAAGCATCTAGAATTTAATTAACCAAGGTTAGATAAAGTAAGCACCATCCAAACATAGATTAATTTAAGATCCAGAATTTAACCAAGCTAAACAATCCATCAAAAAGCTTTAAATTGTTTATTATTTGTGATCCTCTTTGAATACATGACAAGAAAGCTATTATCACATTAACATTTAAATCAAATTAAGCAATTCAATCTAGATATTCAATGGCACCGATTTCAGCTCAAAAGGACTTTTAAAACTCTAGATATTCAAAAAATACTGCACCTACCTCAAGTCACATTTTCAAAACGTGTTTCTAAATTCAAACCAACTTGCAGCTCCCAAATCATGTTGAAAACGACATCTATTGACTAAATGGTCTTCAGTGAAGTTGGAGATATGTGTGTTAGCTTTCCAATGGCACCGGTTTTAGCTCAAAAGGAGGCCTAGAGCACAAGATATGGTCCAATATGTGCACACTGCTCAGATTCCTAGTAATAGCAAGCCCACTCTGACCTTTCAGGGCAGTTTTGGATCCTTAGATGTCCGATCCAGCTCTTGAGTTCTTCATGAAACTTGTAGAGCCTTGTCTTAGCTTTCCATAGACACCAAGATCACCTCAAATGGATCACCGAGTCCCAAGTTATGGCCTAACCAAGGAAGAAAAGGTCAAAATGCATCAAAATCCAAGAATTATTCACAATTTGCATTAAAGTCCAATGAGGCCCAACAACATTAAACTCAGCTAAAATGCAAATATTGGGCACAATAAACATCTAATAATGCCTAATACAAAGTTAACATAAGTGTCTCGAATTGATTGATCAGCACTTCAAAACATATCATCTAGAAGACCAAATCATTGGTAATCCAGATGATAAAGTGCGTACAAGATCTACCTTCAGAGAATACTCAGATGTAGCATTCATCTCAGAAATGGAACCAAAGAAAATTGAAGAAGTTCTTTTGGACGAAGGATGGATCTTAGCTATGCAAGAAGAGCTAAATCAATTTACAAGAAATGGCGTTTGGATGCTGGTTCAAAAGCCCAAAGACAAAACTGTTATAGGCACAAAATGGGTATACAGAATCAAATTGGACGAAGATGGAAAAGTTATGAGAAACAAAGCAAGGTTAGTTGCCCAAGGTTACTCACAACAAGAAGGTATTGACTTTACTGAAACCTTTGCTCCTGTAGCTAGATGCCATATGCATCTTACTTTCATTTGCTGCTCATCATAGCATGAAGCTTTATCAAATGGATGTAAAGAGTGCTTTTCTAAATGGTATAATCAATGAAGAGGTTTATGTCAAACAACCACCAGGTTTCGAGGATCAAGACCATCCAGAGCATGTTTTCAAATTGAAAAAGGCTCAATATGGACTAAAATAAGCTCCTCGAGCATGGTATGAAAGATTAAGTACTTTCCTAATGGAAAATAGATTTTCTAATTAGAAAGTTGACATTACTCTCTTTCGTAGAGACAAAAGCTCACATTTTATTATAGTCCAAATCTATGTAGATAATATTATTTTTGGAGCTACTGATGAATCTTTTTGCAAGGATTTTTTCAAAATGATGCAGAAGGAGTTGGAAATAAGCTTAATGGGAGAATTAAAATTCTTCCTACGTTTGCAAGTAAAGCAAACATTGGACGGAATCTACATTCATCAAACTAAATACACAAATGAACTTCTGAAGAAGTTCAAAACAGATGATTGCAAAACTATGAGCACACCAATGCATCCATCGTCCACACTAAAATTGGACGATAAAGATCAAAAGGTGGACCAAAAGGTATATAGTTGGTTTTTGTGATGCTGTCAAAGCACATTTAATTGTTGTTAGAAGAATATTCAGATACTTGAAAGGAACTACTAATTTGGGTTTGCTATTTAAGAAATCTCATGAGTACAGATTAGTTTGTTTTTGTGATGCTGACTATGCTGGAGATAGAATTGAAAGAAAAAGTACCAGTGGAGGATGTCACTTCATTGGAGGAAACCTAGTATCATGGTCCAGCAAAAGACAAAGCACAATTGCTCTTTCAACGGCTGAAGCTGAATATATTTCTGCGTCCAGTTGCTGCTCTCAACTTCTTTGGATCAAACATCAATTGGAAGATTACAACATCTTTGAAAGTAAGATTCCTTTACTCTGTGATAATACTGTTGCAATTAACTTATCAAAAAATCCCATTTTACATTCAAGAGCAAAACACATTGAAATTAAACATCACTTTATAAGAGATTATATCCAAAAAGGTGTGTTTGATATTCAATTTGTGGATACAGATCATCAATGGGCTGATATTTTTACAAAACCCCTCTCTGAGGAAAGATTCAATTTTATTAGAAAGCATTTAAGTATGCATTTTGTAAAGAATTAATATCTGTGCGTCCATTGATAATCTGCGTCCAATATGGTTTGCATTTGTTAATGTATGTGGTAAATTCTCTGATAAATAAATGGATTATATCATTTGCTTTTATTCTTTTTGTCTCATTTGAATCTTTTCAAATTTCCCACGCTGAGTCAGTTTAAGAAAAGTCACAGAAGTTACTTTTTACTGAGGATGTGACAGTTACTTTTAATACACATTTATTATGATATTTGAAAAACGATTCACTTTCTCTTTCCAAAAACCTTTCAGTATAAGCTTTGCTCACTTATAAATATCTCATTTCTCTTCAAGATCAATTTTTTATGCTTGCAAGTGTTTGAGAAACCCTTTGCTGAAAAACCTTCAACAAATTTCCTTTCTTCTAAAAAATTCTGAAACCTCTTACCAAAAATTCTAAGAGATGGCCGGAGGAAAAACCCTTAATGTTGAAGAAGCAGAGGTATCAGTAGAATATTTGTTTCAAGTCTCTGCTTTAGCAGAGTGTGGGATAGACATCAGGGACAATCTTCAAGGTGCTGGCTGGGATAGCTACTTCAAAGAACCAGTGGAAGTTCATCTGGAACTGGTAAAGATGTTCTGGAAAAATGCCTCTGTGTCAGCAAATGAAGTCAAAGGAGAAGTGCTGGGGAAACAAGTTATTGTCTCAGAAGTAACCATCTCCAATACTACACAGTGTTGGTTGGAAGGAGCCACCATCACCACTGACTGGAATAAAGTTTTTGGGGGAATGGATGCTGTTCTTGACACCTTGCTAAAAGATTCATCCATTAGGAAAATAACTGCATCAAATATGCATGACAAAGCAAGGGTACTGCATCAGCTGCTGAACAAGGCTATACTTCACAAGGCAGGGTCCAAAGACTCTGTTTATACTATTCATGCCTTCTGCTTGTGTCATTTTATGCTCTATCAACAGATCAATCTCCCTCCCTCCTGTTCAATAACTTTAAGAGAAGTGTCCAAGGGAAAGGGAAGAAGACCACCATCTCCTATGTTGTCCTCCTAACTAAGATCTTTAAGGGTCAAGGTGTATTTAGTCCCCGTGAGACTAAAGATGTAGAGGAGAGGAAGAGGATCTTTGGATGGATCCAATTGCAACAAGTGTTTGGACAAAGCAATCTGATGAGAATGAAGCTCCAGAGCGTCCAAAACTTCCTAGAGCAAAAAGACTCATTAAATGCTTCAAAGGATGAGAGTCCAATGAAGCCTACTGCTAGTGCTGGGAGTCAAAAGAAGAAGTTACCGTCCACTCAAGCTCCTCCAAAAAGAAGGCTGATAATGGATGATGACTCTGACGATGACCAACCCATCGCAAAAAGGATAAAAGTTGCGTCCAAAGTGACTATTCGAAAGGGGACTCAGACGAAGTTACCCATCAAGAGAAAACCAGCTACCAAACTTGCCTCCATCCCTACCCCTATTTCCTCACCATCCTTGACCCCCTCTCTATCAAAACCTCAAATTCTTTCACTAACCTCTCCAACACATTCCTCTCCATCATACATTGAACCCGCTTCACAAACACACATCATACCATACAAACAACCTTCACCTTCACAGTCAAAACACTTCACCTCAACCTCACCTAGCATAAATGTTTTCTCTGTGGGAGTTACCTCCCATATAATTCCCCGCTGGGAATCAGAGGACTATTCTCTCTCTATCACTGCAAGAAGGTCTAGATGTTGTGATGGGATCACTACAAGGGTCCATATCTTCCTTGTCCAACTCCCTTTCAGACCAGTGACCTTTGAAGAAATAGATCACTTTGCAATTTTTGTTAGTGTCATTAAAGGGAGTCTTCTGCTGAAGAATCTACGCTTTGTTCCCCCTTCTCTGCGTGTCACTCGTGCCACTGCCATCAAGATCCAGCCTGATCGAGTTTGTTCAAGACTGCCAATGGTGGATTTGAACAAGAATAAGGATTTGAAGAAATATAGAAGCCAAGTCAAAGTTTCAAAGAAAGGCGAGGCAGAGGATAATGAGGCCAAGACATTCTGGGAGACGCACATCTGGGACTGTGAACAACAAGCTTCTTATTCAGGTTTAAGCGAGGAAGAGAAGGAAGAGATAATTATTATGCCAGGTCAAAGTTTCAAGTGTTTTCGTCCAATCTACAGGGTGGACGATATTCTTGGATTACAGTTAAGGATGCCTGTGCCCACAATCTTTTCCTCTCAGAGCAATGTCTCAAGTTCCCCATCTGATAATCTAGGAAGACCATATCCTTGGGATCAAATGTTTGGATTTAGCAGAGATCCTATCCCTTGGAAATCTGACTTCCCTAGATCTGACAATGAAGAAGACACAGTTGAAATGGGTGTGGAAGCAAAAGAACTAGAACAAGCATTATCTAATGTTGCTCCTCCTGCAACCTCCATTGCATTGACAATTGCTACTGTGGACACTGAATTAGAAACTTCTGGTGAGAGCCTTCTTGCTGCTAATCCTCAACCCACTGTGCCTCCGGACTTTCAAGCCTATGTCAGCACTCAGATGGATCATCTATATAAGAGAGTCGAAGACTTCATTAAATCCCTTTTTCAACAAGGACATCCTCTATCTTCTTAGCCATTTTTTTTTCTCTTTCACAATTTTTTTTTGGTCTTTCATTTTTTTTCAATTAAATTTTTTTTACAATGATGTATTCTTCACTTTTTGTCTGATGACAAAGGGGAAGAAATAATGGGAAATTTGATTGATTCATTTGATTCAAATTGTTTATATCTATGATTCAATAAAATGAGCAAATCTTGTTTATTCAAATTGTTTATATTTGAGCAACTCTTGTGTTGATCTAAACCTTGTTTATTATGCTATTACTTCAACAACTTTATTACTCTGGTACAATTTTTTACTACTCTGATATTCTCTTCTATCTCAATAAATTTTTTTTTGCTATGTTATTTATTGCTTTGTGTTGATCTAAACCTTACTTATATTCTTACTTTAATACTTGTTATGCTCGGACACGTATTGCTTCAACATTTTTCTTACTGTGCTAGTTGAATTTGTGTTTTGTTAAGGATGTGCAAACTCTGTTCTAAAATTAGCATTTTCCCATCCTTTAAAGGTTATACATTTGTTTAAGTTACGTTTTCAAGACTTAAATCCTTTTACAGTAATATTGACACTTGCATCCAATAGACTTTGCGTCCAATTCTTTTCTATGCATGTTCTTAGGGGTAGTTTATATTCTCGCTAAAAAGGATTTATGTTCAATCAAATTTAAATAGTTTTTGTCATCATCAAAAATGGGGAGATTGTTGGAACCAAAGAACTTTTGAGAAATTAGTCTCGGAACCAAAGTTATTTAAAAGAATTAAACCCCTCAAAGTTTTGAAGATAACAAAAAGTTTAAATTATAATGAACCAGTAAAAGACTCACGTAATTCGTGTATAAATTGTTCTGTTAATGCTTTCCAGCTTAAAGATATGTTGGTAATTCTATAACAATACAACACGGTGTAAACAAATTGTTATTTGTGCGTGCGTCCATTTTGTCTTGTAACTAAAAAGGAAACTTAGTATTCGTCCAATATACTCTAAATTGTTTTTCGAATATATTATATTGGATTGTCCAAATGTTTCCGTACTAAGCTCAGATTAAAGCATTCGTCCAAAGATCAAATTCAAATATGAAGAACTGTTCATCATTAAATGCTGAGAAGAACCCTGACAAAAGTACACGACAAAAGAAGTCAACTAAGTCGCTTAGCTGACACTACTAACAACTACAAAAACCAGCAAATAAGGAACTTTCTACGCGCTCAGATAAATCAGGACTCAGTTATCACACTCTTGGCAGTCCCTGATAATCAAAGTCACTTCTTAGAAGAAGCTCAACACAATATCAGCTTATGCATTTAATGCTGCTCAGAACGGTAATAAATGTTTCCTTTGGACGAAGAAGCTTATGAAGACTGCTCTAAGTGCTCTCTATCTATAAATACAAATGTCTTCGAAGAAGAAGGCGTAGAAAATATTGCTAAAGCATTGATGTAAAGAGAAACTTTTTTAGCTCACCTTCTTTCAATTCAATTACACTCTTTGTATAGAGTTTCCTTCTTGAGTTTTATCATTCTATCCTCACTTGTAGAGAGTTAAACACTCAAGCACCATTTACTTTTTTCTCATATTAAACTTAGTTGTTTAAGCCAGAAGAGGCTGGGTATAAAAGAATACTTATTCTTTAGAACCTGAAGAGGTTGAGAATACTTGTGTACTTGAAGAGGTGGATAGTACTTGTAATCTTTGTAAAGATTAGTGATAGATCCTTCTTGTTGAAGGGACTGGACATAGCCCTCAGTTTCTGAGAGTGAATCAGGATAAACTTCTGGTGTAAGCTTCTCTTCGCTCTATTTGTGTTTTATTTATTCTCTATCATTTGGGGATTGCCATTGGTTTTCTTAACAAAGTTTTTAAGTTAAAACTTAGAACTTTTTAACTGCGTCTAAAGAGAAATCTTACAAAAACCTTCTCATCGTCCAACAGGACTAAGAAGCCTTTTATACGTCCATTACTTATTATTATTTCAACTATTGTCTTGTTTAAACCGTTTAAGTTTCGAAAAGTTTTCTAAAAAGGTTAAGAAACACAATTCAACCCCTTTCTTGTGTTTCACTTGTTTACTTCAACAATTGCATTGAATAATTATAACATTAAAAAAGAATAATAAAACTTACTTTGACATACTCATTCCATGCATTTTCATTATCAACCGTAATCATGTATCTTGTGCCATCCCAATCAAATCCACTTTGACTAAGAATGTCACTAACAATGCCATACCATGTTCTCCAAAGTTTAATACGGTTTTTGACATTCTCTCCAACAAGCTGGACTTTGAAACGGGTAGATAATATAGAAGCTGCAGTGCTGTATGCCACTATTTTCCAAGCTCCATCGCTCCTGTGGCCCAAATTTCTTTGATCTCTAAGTACATCAGCCAATACACGCTCCATTTCCAAATTCCATGTAAAGTAACTCCTTGTATCATCTTTCTTGTCCTCATTGTTTCTTTCTATCATCTTTCTCTTTCCCTTTGTCTTGTTCTTTCCTTGAGATAACATTGGCCTTCCTTTGGATGACTCAATAGAAGTCAATGTATGACCACCTAATAAACTGCAAACCAGCATAAGTATATTGCTTACCAAATATTGCTAACCAAAACCAACTAGTTCCCATAAGAGAAAGTATGCATCACCTAATGAGTTAAAAGCATATCTTTTCATTCCACCAAAGAAAATATGCAACATAAATTACAAATGCAACAATTAGCATTATACAAACATTGTACCATCTGTGCAATAAATAATAATTAGTATTCTACAAACATTGTACCATCTATGCAATATATAATAATTATGCTATCAATTCAGCAAGTAAAGAACTAAACTTAAATTGTATTATGAAATCTCAATTACAAATAACATAAAACAGGAATGTTGAGTCAATTAAATATAAAAAGAACAAAAGCCAAAAGCCATTACAAATGACTATTCCTTAGCAAAGTTTCTTCTAACTTGGTAATCAGCAAACATATCCATTGCCAAAGTGTCTCAAAATGTTGTCCACTCATCAGTGACTTGAACACATGTGACCTCATTTGTGGTGTTATTTGCAACTATTTCCCTTTGTTGATTGGTTAACTCTTCATCAACAATAGATAAAAGCTCCAAGTCTTGGACCTCTAAAATTGGATCACTTTGTCTCTCATTTCTTATAAAATTATGCAATATGAAACAAGCATTAATAATTCTTATTTGTGTTTTTATATCAAAAAATGAAGGAGTTCTTAATATAATCCATCTTTTTTTCAATATTCCAAATGATCTTTCAATTGTATTCCTTGCACTTGCATGACGACGATTAAATAGCTCCTCGTAATTTTGAGGGGTGTTTCCAATCCACTCATTGAGATGATATCTAGTCCCTCGATAAGGTGCTAAAAATCCTGGGCCATTAGTATATCCCGCATCCACAAGAAAGTATTTACCTACAATAGTTCAAAAAAAATCATAATTTTGTATTTGATATATTAAATAAATTATCATTATATTCATGATATTACCATTTGGAATTTGGAGACTGTTTCGACGACGTAAGGCATCTCGTAATACTTGAGAATCTGCTGCAGACCCTTCCCACCTTGGTAACACATAAATGAATCTTAAATCTGGACCACAAACTCCTAACACATTTGTAGAGATGTCACCCTTTCTCTCATGATATTTAGGCCTATCTTCAGCAGAAACAGTTACTAGAATATGTGTCCCATCAAGTGCTCCTACACAATTCTAAAAACAATAAAAAATCATAAATAAGTTGTCTTTCCTAATGATGTCTTATAATTAGCAAATTTAGCCTAAACAATTGATAAACTTACCTCAAACCACTTCCATTTGTTTGCCTCTGAGCCCTCTAGATTATATTCATGAAACTTCAAATATTCCCTGCTCACTTTCATTATAGCTCGCAAGACATTATTGAATTGCCTACTTATAGTTTCTTTAGATCTGCAATAACTAAATTGCACTACTCTGTACTTTAGGTTGTGAGCAAGGATATGTAGAAACATTGCCACAACTTCAATTATAGGGACATTTCTTGTTCTTACTAATCCTCCATTCTCTTCTAAAATTTTACAAAGCTTAAAAAAGGCTCGTTTACTGACCCTTAATTGTTCAATGCAATCTTTTTCTGCTCCCGTATATAAACAATTAAGGAAACTGCGCCTTTCCAATTCCCTATTATGGGCTAGTTCCTTAACAAAATACTTGTCATGATACCAAGCTATTGCACCCATAAGCATAGCAATGACACTAGCAACCATGATTTTTATTTTCTTCTCAAATTCTGCCTCTTCTTTATTTCTTTTACGTTTTCTTGAAGTAATTGAGGTATCAATGGCACTAGTGTCCATTTCTTCACAATCCACAACATATAACACAACATCAATAGCATTTCTCTTGTAAAATAAATGTTATGGAGGGTGGTCTACAATGAATTTTTCAATAGGATATGTATCTAATATAAAGTTAATATGCTTAAAAAATGGTTTTATTACATTCACTTTTTGTCTTCTACCAGTTTCATGACCTATTAATAATAATACCATACTTAGAATCTGACTCCACAATTTTATGTCTTTGTCTATGTGTGTGTGTGTGTGTGAAACTGTGTTTTAATGTTAGGATCAATTGAATATAGGAAGTACACATTATTGATATTGAGGGGATGTAAACAGTCATGTAATATTTTCTTTTTCTTTTTCTCTTTGTTGTGTATCTATGTGCTGAGAGTTATGTGCAAATTAAAGTTTATGACATTTGCACATGTTTTGTTTTATTTAATCTTAAGACAAAATTCATTTTTCAGTTATAAATCCTCTCCTCTCCACAACATTTTAATTATAAACTTTCTTAATTACAAAATAAATAAATTCAAATACTCATTAAATAAATATTTTTTTTATGGCGTGTCAATTATATGATTTCAAATGATGTATAACTATTATATCATTATGAATGAGCTAATAAGGAAGAATTTGAGTAATTTATAAAATGTCATAAATTTAAACTTTTATATTACTAATGTATTAAAAATTGATGTATTATTATTATTATATTATAAATAAAATTAAAACAAGTTTTATTAAAATAATATTCTTTTGAAATTGATTAGAAGGCTCCTAAAAGGTTAAGACGATAGAAAGGAAGAAAAATAAATGATTACATTATTGTTTTGTCAAAAGGAAAAATGATTACATAGTAACATGTTAAAGCACCTATACCTAGAAGCTTCTTGGATGACTGGCTTATTGACAGATTTGATTATCCAAAAATCCCTTTTATCTGCAAAGAATGGTATAACGTTGTGAATTCTAAGCAAAAGACTGAGAGACAATATAGAAGTAGCTAGGCTGCTGTTTCCTAGGGATAATATACTAAGAAACTAGCTGCAACAAGTAAGGAGAAAGTTTTCTATATATATAGCTACAACCATATCAAGGAAATCCTACATATGATATGGTTGCAGTGCACCAAATCATTAACTGCATTGTTCAAAGGCAACATAACTGTACCAGGAGCAAATTCACAACAGAGAAATATACCAGTAAAATAGAGCACCATTTCTAAGATTATTGCTTTCATTACTAGGATCATACTTTAAAACAAAAGATGTACAATTATACATGCACATAGCTAGTGAGTTGAGTTTCACTGGCTTGTCCAATTAAGTATGTGTTAACAGTCTTTTTATTGGCTTGTCAAATTTGATCACATTACCTATAATTTATCTCACGTAAGCAAAGTGGCAAGTGTTTGGTTATAGAAGATAAGACAAATTCACTGGGGAGTAGCTTGTGGGGACAACCGATATCTCCAATAAAAGCAAGAAAACTTTATAAAATAAATGAACTAAATGGACCCAAGAGATGGCAATTGACAGAATCTTTTTTTTTTATATATATATATCTACCTTGCATACACATCAGACAAAACTGACAGCTATGATGAGGTCCAAGGTGGGACCCTACTGTTTGAATTACTCTTGCACAAAGTGACACTACTACCATATAATATAAACATCGTTCACTCTAAAATCATTTCAGATTCCCATCTAAATTATCAAGCTACGACTTCCACTATACAAATTCCATTTTTTATTTCAGTTGTCCTTATAGTCAGAGTTATTGGTTGCTTTTGCTGCTTCCACTATACAAATTCCATTTTTTATTTCAGTTGTCCTTATAGTCAGAGTTATTGGTTGCTTTTGCTGGTAACTTCTACCAAGACTTCGACATAACATGCGGACATGGGCAAGCCATGCTACTAAACAAAGGTCAGTTACTTATGCTCTCCTTTGACAAAGCCTCTGGTTCTGGCTTTCAATTCAAGAACGAGTTCCTTTTTGGCAAAATCAACATGCAAATTAAGTTGACACCAACGTTTACAGCCAAGGCAAAGGTGATAGAGAGCAACAATTCCATCTCTGGTTCGACCCCACAGCTGACTTCCACACCTACTCCATCCTTTGGAATTCTCAAGGTATTATGTGAGTAGGAAAATCCCGTGCCTCATTTTGACAGGATTTGGACAAGAATGTGACATGTACATGCACAACCACAAAGACATTCTCACTCCCACCCTTCACCAATCCCTCCACTCTGTTCTGACATCTACTATATTTATCTACACATCCAGCCTACACTGAAAACAACGCAACAAGACGAACCGATACTATGCTATCTCATTCTAAACTTGGAAAACCATAACCTGAAGTGAAAAACAGTGATAACCTGGCATGTAGGCAGGACAGATGTAAAGTGCAAGAAAAATATTAAAAAGAAAAATCCCTCATATTGCTTGTTTAATTAACACTTGATTTAGTTCATATCACACACAATCAGCATGTCATCTAGGTGAACAATCACAGAACAATGACCAACGATCCAACTAGTATTGCAGTAACTCATATCGAAATCATTCAGTTTGTTCAGGCTTTTCATCAAACAATTTCCTCACAATTCAATCAAACCCATACAAAACATTAAACACCTCACAAGGTTTACAACCATCAATCCAAGGTAATACACAAAATTGGGGTTTAATCATCAAATAGAAAATTATGAATAATACAAAGTTCAATCATGCCATAGATTTTCGAAGAATAATGAAGTAACAAATGGGATTTGCAAGTTCCTCCTTGCTTCCTGAGCTTACTCAGTGAGTTCAAGCCAACATCTGCTAGCAGCCAAGATCTAAAATGGTGCAGAAACAATCAAAAACAAAAAACCAAGAAGAAAATTCAAAACAAAATGTGATGAAGAAAAGATCTGTGAACCTTGAAGAGTAGAGTAGATCAAGCTATGGAGGTTGAGAAGCCATGAAGAGAAGCTAGGGTTTCTCTTCGGAGAGAAGAAGAGAGAAACATGCGAGAGTCAGTGGTACGAGAGAGAGGGAATCGTGCGAGGAGGAGAGTGAAAAGAGAGAAACATGGATTTTAGAAATTCCTCCTCTTTTGGTGTAATTTTAAATTCTTTGATTTTGAATTAAAAAAATACCCTAATACTGAGAATTGTTAAAATTCTTTTATGATATATCCAAACTAAGTATTTTAATGTATAGTATTTTAAATCCTCTTAAAAATTACATTTCCCTCTTTAAATGATTTATCCAAACACAGTATTAGTGAGCTTGAGGAGTTAAGTACTCACTTGACCCAGATTTGGGATTGCTTTGTAGCCCAGTCTTGACAAATCTTATTTAGAACTCGCTTAAAAAATAAGATAAATTTAATTTACTTAGTGGGCTTGAGGAGTTAAGTACTCACTTGACCCAGTCTGGGGTTGCTCTGTGGCCTTTTACCATGTCCAATCCTGCTTAGGGTTTAAGCTAAAATTAAACTAAAATAAACTAACATTTATTCTTTGTTTGCTTGTGCATAATCATTTTAATTTTAATAGGGGTGAATCAATTTTTGATAAGGTTATTAAATTTGCACAATTAGCCTTAGGAGTTAAGGAAAAAGGTGTACTTGAGTATTGCTTTAATAGATGGAGTGATACCCTCAAACCTTTGAGGAGGCTGTAAGAGCTATCAGCACCAACCCTGTTACCATAGACAATGGGAAGGCAACTCATGATTCATTAGGTGCCAGATACACCTTTCTGCACAAAATAGTGGCTTAAGGCCATTATACCAAAAAATGAAAGCTTCTCTCAGGTCACAATGCTTGAAACCATGGTCCTTTATCATATCATCAAGATGATTCCCATTTCCCTCAGTCATCTCATCATTAACCATATGGCACACTCATATGGCCGAGTGTGCATTCACCAAGAAGAATGTCAATCTACCACATGACATGGTGTTAACCAGATTCTTCAAATATTTTGAAGTTAACCTCACTAATGAGCAATCTGGACCAGTGACAAGCATCCTCAGTGCAAGATATCTATCTCCTTCTGGTGGTTCCATGGATGACAAAGGCAGTTGGGTAAGGAAGATGAAGAAGGAAAAACTAGAATTATCTGAGCCCATGAGCAAGGAAAAACAGAAGATTAGTAGTTATTGAGTGCTTTAATTGGGTAGTTGCGTTGCTCTTGTGAACTTTTAGAGTTGTTTTGCCCCATTTATTATTTTGTATTTCTTTAGTTGTCTTGTTACTTATCTCTTGTGAATTTTGAGTAATTTAGTTGTTTTTAGTATTAATATTTTTTACTTTTTTTTTTCTTGCTTGAGGTTTCATTGTGGAAAGATTTGGGATTCAAGAGCAATTCAAACCATTTTTGCATGAATGGAAGAGCTTGGCTGAGCCAAGCTTTTTCTTGGGTCAACGCAAGATTAAGTTTGCATTCTAGAATCCCAAGGCTGAGCGCAACAAAACCTTGGCTGAGTGCAAGGAGCAAGAACGAGAGGTTTCATTCTGGACAACTTGCACTGAGCGTAGTAAAATCTTGGCTCAACGCAAGGTCACCCGAGAAGTAACCAAAAGCTTGGCTGAGCCAAACTTCCAATTTTCACCTGACGTATAAAAACACATTGAAGGCAAAGATTGAGAGAATCTGGGCACGAAATACCACAACCCTAGAAGAGGAAAGAAGACTCTTGTTCATCTTGGGGAGGAATCTTCATGGAGTTTGAATTGTTCTTCTTGTCTTCTTCATTTTCCTTTGTTTTTTCTTTAACTATGTGTAGCTAAATCCCCTCTTGTTGGGGTTAGAGGATGATTAACTCTGATATTCTATTGTAATTGACTTTGGTATTAATACATTTCTATCTTATGATTGTTCAATCTCTTTGCTTAATGCTTATCTTGGCTTGATCATCCATGATTTGTTGTACGAATTGGCATTAGATTAGAAAATTAATGCTAAATCTAGAACTGAGTTGAACATCTGATCAATCAATTTGAGACACTTATGTTAGCTTTGTATTAGGCTTCATTAGATGTTTATTGTGCCCAATAGTAGTATTTTAGATGAGTTTAATGTTGTTGGGCTTCATTGGGTTTTAATGTAAATATTGGATAATTTTCGGATTTTGATGCATTTTGACATTTCTTCCTTGGTTAGGCCATAACTTAGGACTCGGTGATCCAATTGAGGTGATCTTGGTGTCTTGGGAAAGCTAAGTCAAGTATCTACAAGTTTCATGAAGAACTCAAGAGCTAGATCGGACTTCTAAGGGCCCAAAATAGCCTTACAATATAGAGTGAGTTTGCTGTCACGGAACCATCTGGGCAGTATGCACATATTGGACTATATAGTGGGTTATAGGCCTCCTCTTGGGCTGAAACTTGGTCATTTGAAAGATAAGACCCATATCTCCAACTTCACTGAAGACCATTTTGTCAATAGATGTCGTTTTAGGCATGCTTCTGAAGCTACAAGTTGGTCTCAATTTAGAAACACGTTCTTCCAACCTAACTTGAGGTAGGTACAGTGTTTTTGGCATTTCTAGAGTTCTAAAAGTCCAAATGACATGATTCAAATTGGAGATTTTCAAGGAGACAACTGGCTACAACTTTCATGCATCTAAGCAAAAATGCACCGTCTAGGTGATGAATTTGAAGCCAGAAGTCGGATAAGAGTTGTTGACTAAAAGCCACCAACCATACACCAACCCACCTACCATGCATCAAGCTTCCATATTTGACAATTTCCTTGTTTTTATAGCTTGTATTCAGATTATGTACATGTACAAATTGGCTTCTAGGATTAGTATAAATAGAGCCAATATCTTTGTATTATCATTCATTCAATTTTAAGTAAGTTTCAAGAAAGTTTGAGTATTTGTGAGAGTTTTCTTTCTTTTCTTCTCCATTCTCTTTGCAATTTCGTTTTTGTTCTTTAAATTCTGAGTTCTTCCTTCCCATCCATGGAAGGCTAGGCTCTCATAATCAATCCAAGGGATTAGCCATCTTGTTGTTTAATTTGGAGATCTTGTTTTGCTTGTTCATATTGCCTAATTGTTATTCAAGTTTCTCTTCTTCCTCTTTTGATTTTTATCTAGATTAAATTGCTTAATTTGATTTAGATGTTGATGTGGTAATAGCTTTATTATCATGTATTCAAAGAGGATCACAAAAATTAAACAATATATTAAAGCTTTTTGATAGATTGTTTAGCTTGGTTGAATTCTAGATCTTAAGTTAATCTATGTTGGATGGTGCTTACATTATCTAACCTTGGTTAATCAAATCCTAGATGCTTATCTAGTAGAGAATTCTTGGATCATGTTAAGGCTTCTTGATGTGATCTAAGGCCAAGAACATGGTTAGCAATTAAGTGAATTCCTTGTGATCAATGATGAGTTAAACTCAAGATCGGTAAATTTCCTTGGATTAGTTGTTTTTTTAGATTTGTTTACAACTTTGAATCTCCTACTTTTATTAATCTTGTTAATCAACAACAAAGCCCCCCTTTTCTAATTATTTTGATCTAATTAAATCTTTGTTTTTGGATCCTTGAGAGACGATTCGGTTCATTCTCTATACTACAAATTAGTTTGTGAACCGGTTATTTTATTTGATAGGTCTCGACAACCTCTTGTCAAATTTGGCGCCGTTACCGGGGATCCAAGGCAACTATTTGATCATTTCAAGATCCCATCTAACTCTAACAAATGTGTTTGTTTTGTTTTTTAAGCTTTTTCAAGTGGGATTCGGCTGAAATTGGATAAAGGGCATTGTGTCAAGAATTTTGGTTCGGGCATCTTTGATTGATCTGAATTTGGTTACACAAATGGAAAATATTATTCTGAGAAAGGCTCACTAATTATAGTGAGGTCACCCTTATTTTTGTCAAATTCCATCGTTTAGACCACTTTTTCAATTTTTTAAAGATTTTTTATTATTTTGTTGGATAGCATTTTTGTGTAGATTTTATCCTGTGGTGGTTCCATAATTTTTAAAATTCATTTGATACTATTTTTATTTTTGTTTAATTATTTGGAGTATTTGTTTTAGGAATTTTTAGTGTTTTAGTTGTTATTGCTTTTCTAATACCTTCTTATGAACTGCATGCTGTATGACTAGATCTGATCCTGGTACCTTGCATTCATTTGATCCTGAAATTGATAGAACATTTCATACACTTCATAGAATTCATAGGACTGGTAGTAGCATTCATAGAGCTAATAGAATTACTTATGGAATTGGACTTGAACTTGACATTGCACCTAATCTTGTTAACTCTTTTAATCCTGTTGAGTCATACATTAGTACTTCATTAATCGATCGAGTCTGTTGATTTTACTATGGCTGACTATAACAATAGGACCCTTAAGGAATTGGCTGCACCTGATGCGAATTATCAACCTTTGTGCATTCAATATCCTGAACTTAATGTTGATTTTGAGTTGAAATCTGGATTGATACACTTGCTGCCCAAGTTTCATGGTCTTGCAGGTGAAGATCCACATAAGCATTTGAAGGAGTTCCATGTTGTCTGCTCCACCATGAAACCTCATGGAATAGCTGAAGATCACATCAAGCTAAGGGCCTTTCCTTTCTCTTTGGATGGTGCTGCTAATGATTGGTTGTATTACTTACAACCTGCTGCCATCACTTCTTGGAATGACATGAAAACATTATTTCTGGAGAAGTTCTTTCCTGCATCAAGAACTGCTGCAATAAGGAAAGATATTTGTGGCATAAGGCAAATCAGTGGTGAAACTCTCCATGAGTATTGGGAGAGATTCAAGAAATTGTGCTTAAGCTGCCCACACCATCAAATTAGTGATCAACTGCTGATCCAATACTTCTATGAAGGATTGATGCCAATGGAAAGGAGTATGATTGATGCTGCAAGTGGTGGAGCATTGGTAGATAAAACTCCAGCTGCTGCCAGAAACTTAATTGCAAACATGGCAGCAAATTCTCAGCAATTTGGTACTCGAATGGGTGCTACAACCAGAGTAGTCAATGAAGTTAATACCTCTTCACATGCTGATCAACAAAGGGTGGAACATAGATTGGATGAGCTCACTTCTTTGGTTAGACAGATGGCAATAGGACAACACGAACCACGTGTGCAAACCCCTGCAAGAGTTTGTAACATATGTTCTAGTTCCTCTCATCCTACAGATTTGTGCCCCACATTGCAAGATGATTCTGAGTTTCAAGACCAATCTGTGGCTGCAGCTGGTATATTTCCTGGGAAGCCACAATTCCATCAGCAGCAACAACAGAAATATGATCCATTCTCCAACACTTACAACCCTGGCTGGAGGGACCATCCCAATCGAGATATGGGAATGCATCAAATCAGCAGCCACCAAACCAGTATAGACCACCATTCCAGCAGCAAGCACGGACAAATCAGTTTCAGCCACATGCTGGACCAAGTAGACCACCATTCCAGCAGCAAGGTCCTATAGCCACAAAATCTGAGCCCTCATTGGAGGATTTGGTGAAACAGTTGGCCACCAATAACATCCAGTTTCAATAGAGAACTGAAACCACCATTCAGAACTTAGAGACTCAAATTGGCCAACTTGCCACATCTATTCATGAATTAAAGTCACAAGGTTCTGGCCAATTACCCTCTCAAACCACTCCAAACCCTAGAGGCAATGTTAGTGCTATCGCTTTGCGCAGTGGTAGGCAAATCAATGAACCAGTACAGCAGATAATTCCAGATTCTACCATTGACCCAGAAAAACAAGATGCTGTAGCAGATTCAGCAACAAATGATCCTACAACATCCAAGCAGAATGCCAGATCAAACTAGCAGTTGACAGAAAATTCATTAAAGCAGAAAAGTGAACATCCACAAAAGTCAGCTTGCAACATTCCTCTTCCTTTTCCAAACCGAATGATACAGTTGAGGCATATGGTTGAAACTGACTTGGATAAGGAAATTATGGAGACTTTTCAGAAGGTTGAGGTGAATATACCTCTCTTGGAGGCAATTAAACAAATTCCCAAGTATGCCAAGTTCTTGAAAGAGATGTGCACCCATAAGAGGAAGCTAAAGGGCACTGAAAAAGTGAGTATGGGGAGAAATGTCTCTGCTTTGATTTAGCCCAACCTGCCTCCCAAATGCAAGGACCCAGGTACTTTTACCATCCCTTGCACCATAGGGCACCAACAGTTCACTCATGCCTTGCTAGACTTGGGAGCCTCCATCAATGTAATGCCAAAGTCAGTTTACACTTCCTTGCATATGGGAGAGCTAAAATCCACCGGCATTGTCATTTAGTTAGCAAACCGAAGCACTGCTCAACCTGCAGGAGTGTTGGAAGACATTCTGGTTCGGGTAAATAATTTAATATTCCCAGCTGATTTTTATGTGTTGAATATGGAAGATGAATCTGCCTCTTCCCCAGCCCCATTGATCTTAGGTAGGCCATTTTTGAAAACTGCTAAAACTAAGATTGATGTGCATGCTGGTACCCTTTCCATGGAATTTGGCGATGATATCATTCAATTTAACATTTTTGATGCCATGAAATACCCTTTAGAGGATCATTCTGTTTTTCATTTTGATGTCATTGATTTACTGGTTGATGATATGCATGCTGATATGTTGGCAGAGTTTCCTGAAATTGTAGGATACACTAATAGCATAGCTTGCGATACTTGTTCCACCTGTTTTAGACTTTCTGGTTGTAAACCCAATGCAATGTGTGCAGCCTGTGCTGAGATTTCTACATACCTGTCATGTGCTGTTGTTAATTCTGCTGACATTGATGATTCTGTTTCTGTTATTAATGGCAATGATGTTGTTATTAATGATGTTGTCATTCATCCTGCTGCTAAGTGTGATTCTTTTGATTCCATAAGATATGATGATGTTGTTTTGCAAGATTGTGCACAGCTTGCAGGTACAAGTGCAGCAAGTGCAACTACTGAGAATTTAGCAGATTTAGTTTCGGTTCCAAAACTAGTACCATCAGTCCAGCAACCACCCTCCATTGAACTTAAGCCCCTGCTTGAGCATTTGAAGTATGCATTCTTGGAGGAGGATGAGAAGCTCCCGGTGATAGTGGCCAAACACCTCCAACCTGAGCAAGAAACCAGATTATTGGAAGTTTTGAAGCAACATAAAAGGGCAATTGGTTGGACACTTGCAGATATTCCTGGTATTAACCCCTCCACATGCATGCACAGGATATTACTTGAGGAGGAAACTAAACCGGTGAGACAACCCCGCAGGAGACTGAATCCTCTCATTCTAGATGTGGTGAAAAAGAGGTGACCAAGCTCGCAGTGGCATTATCTATCCCATCTCGATGACAAGTGGGTAAGCCGGTGCAAGTAGTTCCAAAGAAATCGGAGTATTTGTTGTGGCCAACCAGAAGAATGAGCTCATTCCAACCCGAGTGCAGAATAGTTGGAGAGATTGCATTGATTACAGACGTCTCAACCAAGCCACTCGGAAGGATCATTACCCCCTTCCGTTCATTGATCAAATGTTGGAACGATTAGCTGGTAAGTCCCATTATTGCTTTTTGGATGGCTACACTGGATACTTCCAGATCCACATTGCACCAGAGGATCAAGAGAAGACCACATTTACATGTCCCTTCGGCTCCTTTGCTTACAAACGGATGCCCTTCGGCCTCTGCAATGCCCCTGGTACCTTCCAACGGTGCATGGTGAGCATATTTTCTGATTTCTTAGAGGAGTGCATGGAGGTGTTTATGGATGACTTCACTGTCTATGGTTCTTCTTTTGATTCATGTTTAGCTAGCTTATCTAGGGTGCTGCATAGATGCATTGAGACTAACCTTGTGCTAAATTTTGAGAAATGCCATTTTATGGTAGAACAGGGTATAGTTTTAGGCCATGTAATATCCAGTAAGGGCATTGAGGTAGATCCTGCCAAGATTGATGTAATTACTTGTTTATCCTACCCCACATGCGTGCGGGAAGTGCGTTCTTTTCTTAGTCGTGCAGGTTTCTACAGGCGCTTCATTGCCGACTTCAGCAAGATTGCCCTTCCACTTTCCCACTTACTACAGAAAGATGTGGAGTTCAATTTTGATGACAAGTGCAAGGCAGCTTTCAACCACTTGAAGCAGGCTTTGACTAGTACCCCTATCATCCAGCCACCTGACTGGACATTGCCATTTGAGTTAATGTGTGATGCTTCTAACTATGCAGTAGGAAGCGATCTTGGCACGAGAGTGGGGAGAGCTTCTCATGTGATATACTATGCTTCGAGAACTCTGGATCTTTGCTCGACCAACTATACCACAACTGAAAAAGAGCTTTTAGCCATTGTTTTTGCTTTGGATAAGTTTAGATCATATTTGCTTGGCTCTAAGGTTGTTGTGTTTACTGATCATGCAGCATTTAACTTTCTTTAGAAGTAGCCAGAGGCAAAGCCTCGACTAATAAGGTGGATGCTACTGCTCTAAGAGTTTCATATAGAGATCCGTGACAAGAGTGGAGCAGAAAATCTAGTGGCAGATCACTTGAGCCGCATTGAAAGAGCTTCAGATCCCTTCCTGTACAGACTCCTTCCCAGGATGAGCGGCTTACTGCACCGCAAGGTAAGAACACCTCCCCTTGGTTTGCGATATGGTTAATTTTTTGGTTCTTTGGTGTTCTTCCCGCATATTTTACTAGAGCTCAATCGGATAAATTGAAAAGTGAGTCTAAGTACTATGTATGGGATGATCCTTATCTGTGGAAGCTTTGTAGTGACCAGATTATTAGAAGATGTGTCTCTGATCATGAGTTTCATTATATTCTTAGCTTTTGTCATACATTTGCATGTGGTGGGCACTTTGGCTCCCAACGCGTACCTAGGAAGGTTTTGGACTCTGGATTGTATTGGCCTACCCTATTTCATGATGCATATTTGTTTTGTAAGTCTTGTGAATGCAGTGCCGGAAGAGAACAGGGACAATTTCACACAGAATGAGATGCCTCGTGCCTATCTTTGTCTTGTGAGATCTTTGATGTTTGGGGTATTGATTTCATAGGCCCTTTCCCTGTTTCCTTTGGTTTTATTTATATTTTGTTGGCTGTTGATTATGTATCTAAATGGGTGGAGGCAAAAGCCACTCGGACTGATGATTCCAAAGTTGTTGTGGACTTTGTTAGATCACAGATTTTCTGCAGGTTTGGAATCCCGAGGGCCATTATCAGTGATCAGGGTTCACACTTTTGTAACCGGAGAATAGAGGCTTTGATGAGAAAGTACAGTGTCTTGCACAAGGTTTCTACACCTTATCACCCCCAGACAAACGGGCAGGCCGAAGTCTCAAATCGAGTGATCAAGCACATACTTGAGAAGACAGTCCAACCTAATAGGAAGGACTGGAGCCTGAGACTTGAGGATGCTCTGTGGGCTTACCGAACTGCTTACAAAACACCGATAGGGATGTCCCCGTACCGGATTGTCTTTGGGAAAGCATGCCACCTTCCGGTGGAAATTGAGCATAAATCCTTTTGGGCGGTGAAACAGTGTAACCTTGACTTGAGTCAAGCCGGATCTCAAAGAAAGCTCCAACTTCAGGAACTTGAGGAGCTTCGATTAGAGGCATATGAGAACTCCCGGATCTACAAGGAGAAGACCAAACTCCTTCATGATAAGATGTTGGTACGAAAGGAGTTTACTATTGGTCAAAAAGTTCTTCTCTACAACTCTCGCCTCAAACTTATGCCCGGTAAGCTTCGTTCTAGGTGGCTTGGTCCCTTCATTGTTATTAATGTCTTTCCTCATGGTGCAGTAGAAATTAAGAGTGAAGCCACCAACAAAGTGTTCAAAGTTAATAGTCATCGCCTTAAAATTTTTTATGAAGGAGCTCAAGAGAACCTCGTGGAGGAAGTTCAACTGCAGGATGCCCTCTACCATGATTGATCACTACTGTGTTGAAAAAAAAAACAAAACAAAAAAAAAACATAAAAAAAAGAAAAAGCCACGATTAATGTCAATTGCCAGAGATTGAATCATTATTGGGGAGGACCCATCGCTCGTGTAAAATCTTCAATCACGCTGGCTAAGGACATTAAAAGTAGCGCTTCTTGGGAGGCAACCCAAGTTTTCTAACTCTTTCATCTTTCAACTTTAACTTATTTGCAATCACAGGAATCGAGACAGAAAATCGATGCCAAGCGAGAAAATCTATCAGAGTTTGATTTTTCTGTCTTAATTTTGTTTATTTTTCGTTGACAGATGATCTTTCACCGGTTAAATGGCGGATAACGGTACTCCGTGAAAATCTTTTTCGGTCCCTTCAGTTACCTACAAACACTGAAATTTGTATATAATTTTACTCAATTTGTTTTTCTTCTTTCTTTCTTTCAAAATGGATAATCAGCTTGTCAACCTCCATGGCGATTCCCTTCTCTCCCTCAAAATGCTTTAACTAACATTTATTGTGCAAGGTTTGAGAGGTTAAGGATGCTTATGCACAAAGGCATCCCTGCGGATATACGCTGGATAATCGAAGCAAAGGTCCAAATCACAGGGGAATTTTCTGATGCTCTTGTTTCATATATGCCAGGGCTAGGCAAAAGTTCATATGCAAAAAAGAGAAGAGCAAAAAGGTTACGAGTCCATAAATCGACTTGATAAAATTGACTTCATTAAGGATGGCATGAGTAAGGAGTCTTTAGATAACATTCTATTGACTCTTGAGACGCATCCTAGTGGAGATGTGCAGAGAGTACTTCTCGATTTATGGCCAATATTCCAAGATGAACATCAGCGTTATAGTCTTGGGAATCTGACTCAAAAAGACCCTGTTTGCCAATTTTTAAGAAAATTGGATGGGAAGCCGTCCATCGGCCCATAAAGAGCATTCAAGCCGTTACTGGACGTAAAACCAGAGGAAAATGTGAGCCATAATCACACCTCCTGTAAGTATTATTTTTTTTATTTTTCCTTTTTCTTCTTGTTTATTAACAAAAAAAATTTCAAAAAAAAAATTTCAAAAAAAATTAAATAAAAAAATAAAAAAATAAAAAAAATAAAAAAAATAAAAATAAATTTTAGCCGTATTTTTTTGAAATATGCATTGCGTATTTTCAAACTTCTTCTGACACATATAGATTTGTCTTTTATCCTTGTCATATAGCTATTATTATTGCTTTGCTTCTTTTCAAACTTGCCTGACACACGGATCTACCCCTCCTTTATAGGTGTAATTATTACATTTGAGTTTTGATCTTTTTAAATAATGCACTTTGCTCTCTTCAGATCATTGATAAGGTGAGAGTACAAAAAAAAAAAAAAAAAATGGAAGTCACTTCACTTCGTCGGATCAAGAGTGTTTGTGTCTTTTGTGGATCTAATCCTGGGAAAGATAAAGAGTTTGTAAATATTGCACACCATCTTGGTCGAGTGCTAGCTGAGAGAGAAATCCATTTAGTTTATGGAGGAGGTAGTCTTGGGTTAATGGGTTGTGTAGCAACTGCTGCACATTTAGGAGGTGGCAAAGTCCTTGGTATCATTCCCAGTCCTTTGTCTATCAGCAAGCCCATTGGAAAAACATTAGGGGATGAAATAATGGTATTTTGCATGCACCAACGCATGAACATTATGATAGCAAATGCTGATACCTTTATTGCCCTACCTGGTGGTTTTGGAACTTTGGAAGAACTCTTTCAAATTACATCCTGGTCACAGCAGAACTTTCAGCAAAAACCCATAGGTATATTAAATGTTAATGGTTTTTATGACAGTTTGTTTTGTTTTCTTGATCATGCTGTAGAAAAAAGATTCATCTCACAAGCGACACGTCAAAGTCTTGTAACTGCTGCAACTCCTAAACAATTGCTCGATCAACTAAATGCATTTGTACCACAACGTGATCCAGCAATGGCTCCACTGAATTGGGAACAAGGCAGCAGCAACAAAAAGCAAAAACTTGATTTGACTTTGTCTTTGTGAATTTTTGTTTTCTCTTATGGTTTTAGTTTTATGTAATTTAACTTATTTCAGCCCGATTTGCGCTTTTACGGTAAGACCTTCTACACTCTACCTATCTTTATTTTGACATTGGGGACAATGTCTTTAATTAGTTGGAGGGAGGGATAGTTGACATTACCATGTACATAGTTTAGTTTAAAAAAAAAACTAACAAGCTAATCTTTATTGTTACTAACTTATTAGATGTATGATGGCAGAGTAAGGAGTAGTTTTGCTCTTGAGACGCATCTTAACTTGCATTTCATAATAGGTCTTAAATCATCTTTGTTCTTGTATATATATTAAAAAAAAACACACACACACACACACACAATTTTGATCTTTTCAATTGATTTTGATACAAGCATGTGCTGAATCTGAGCTTAATTGATGATAAAAGTATGCAAAACAGTTTATAGTTGAATCATTTTCATGATATACATGTGTATATGATTGTGGATATTAGGAAGAAGGCATGGTTAAATTGAGTGAATGTTCCATACCTTTGTGAGTTTTGGGCTTTTCCAAGTTTGATACTTACACTTGGTTATTTTCTTTCATGAGTGATGTCAATTATGAATTTATTTTCTAGAACTTGCATTGAATCGATTTGAGATTACATTGGTCTGTATGTTTGCATGAAAATGACAGAGGCTTTTTTCTTGACTTAGCTGCTTGGGCCAAATAAACCTACCTTGCATTTATCCAAATATTAACTCTCTCTGAGCCTATTTGCCTATTCTTTGTTCTTAGCTCATTACAAGCTTTGAGTGAAAAACCATGTTTTACCTTACCTTAGGGAATGGGAGAGCATTGATTTTCTTATTGGAGGAGTTCTTTTGCTTGCAATGATTTAAGTGTGGGGGAATTGGTGTGCTGATACGAAATGCTTGGTACACTAGAAAAAACAAAAAAAAAGAAAGAAAAAATAAAAGAATAGAAAAAGGAAGGAATGTGTGAAGAGAATGAGCATTTTATGGTTTTGGGTAAAAATTTTATTCTTTCTACTTGAGTTACTCCTCAATGCTCTTTTATTCTCTTTGGTTTTAACCTGCTATTATCCATATTGTTCCCTTCCTTCACCTTATAAGTTCCATTACAACCTTTTTGAAAGACCTCTTGATTTTTGCAATTTATTTGATCTAAGTAGTGGAGAATTGATGTATATGCAAGCCTATGGTAAAATACTTTCATAATTTGACTGATTTGAGTGTCACTTGTGAAGAATTTTACTCAATCTGAACATGCCTATTTCTGATTAAAGCATGATTATGCTATACTTTATTCTCAATTGATTTGATTCAACTATTCTTTGTTAAACATACTTGACTTATTAATTATGGTTTATATTTGATACAATGCAATGTTTGTATTTAAAAATTAGTTGAATTGATTAAATAAAATATTACATGTTTGTGGGTATCATCTTGGTAAACCCTCACGAGACTATAACTCGTCCACTAGGGACACCTAGGGGTTTAAAGGCTTATGGCACATGCTAAGTGCCATCATGTTTTCCTACGAAAATGGATTAGATTAGGTACAATCAGTTTTTATGTTTTTAGTTTAATAATATAATGTTTCTTGTTTTTTTTTCTTTAGTTTTGTTCTTATGTGTTTTGCCCAGGAGTGCAAAAGCTTAAGTGTGGGGAATTTGATCAATCAATTTGAGACACTTATGTTAGCTTTGTATTAGGCTTCATTAGATGTTTATTGTGCCCAATATTAGTATTTTAGATGAGTTTAATGTTGTTGGGCTTCATTGGGTTTTAATGTAAATATTGGATAATTTTTGGATTTTGATGCATTTTGACATTTCTTCCTTGGTTAGGCCATAACTTGGGACTCGGTGATCCAATTGAGGTGATCTTGGTGTCTTTGGAAAGCTAAGACAAGGATCTACAAGTTTCATGAAGAACTAAAGAGCTGGATCGGATTTCTAAGGGCTCAAAATAGCCTTGCAATACAGGGTGAGTTTGCTGTCACGGAACCATCTGGGCAGTATGCACATATTGGACTATATAGTGGGTTATAGGCCTCCTCTTGGGCTGAAACTTGGTCATTTGAAAGATAAGACCCATATCGCCAACTTCACTGAAGACCATTTTGTCAATAGATGTCGTTTTAGGCATGCTTCTGAAGCTACAAGTTGGTCTGAATTTGGAAACACGTTCTTCCAACCTAACTTGAGGTAGGTGCAGTGTTTTTGGCATTTCTGGAGTTCTAAAAGTCCAAATGACATGATTCAAATTGGAGCTTTTCAAGGAGACAACTGGCTACAACTTTCATGAAGATATATAACCGAAAATGCACCGTCTAGGTGATGAATTTGAAGCCAGAAGTCGGATAAGAGTTGTTGACTAAAAGCCACCAACCATACACCAACCCACCTACCATGCACCAACCCACCTGCCATGCATCAAGCTTCCATATTTGACAATTTCCTTGTTTTTATAGCTTGTATTCAGATTATGTACATGTACAAATTGGCTTCTAGGATTAGTATAAATAGAGCCAATATCTTTGTATTATCATTCATTCAATTTTAAGTAAGTTTCAAGAAAGTTTGAGTATTTGTGAGAGTTTTCTTTCTCTTCTTCTCCATTCTCTTTGCAATTTCGTTTTTGTTCTTTAAATTCTGAGTTCTTCCTTCCCATCCATGGAAGGCTAGGCTCTCATAATCAATCCAAGGGATTAGCCATCTTGTTGTTTAATTTGGAGATCTTGTTTTGCTTGTTCATATTGCTTAATTGTTATTCAAGTTTCTATTCTTTCTCTTTTGATTTTTATCTAGATTAAATTGCTTAATTTGATTTAGATGTTGATGTGGTAATAGCTTTATTATCATGTATTCAAAGAGGATCACAAAAATTAAACAATATATTAAAGCTTTTTGATAGATTGTTTAGCTTGGTTAAATTATAGATCTTAAGTTAATCTATGTTGGATGGTGCTTACATTATCTAACCTTGGTTAATCAAATCCTAGATGCTTATCTAGTAGAGAATTCTTGGATCATGTTAAGGCTTCTTGATGTGATCTAAGGCCAAGAACATGGTTAGCAATTAAGTGAATTCCTTGTGATCAATGATGAGTTAAACTCAAGATCGGTAAATTTCCTTGGATTGGTTGTTTCTTTAGATTTGTTTACAACTTTGAATCTCCTACTTTTATTAATCTTGTTAATCAACAACAAACCCCCCCTTTTCTAATTATCTTGATCTAATTAAATCTCTGTTTTTGGATCCTTGAGAGACGATTCGGTTCATTCTCTATACTACAAATTAGTTTGTGAACCGGTTATTTTATTTGATAGGTCTCGACAACCTCTTGTCAACATCCAATAGATCAAGATGCTAGGAATAGATTTTGGTTTGTTGGTGATCGAGTGATTCTTGAGCTTCATGCATTTTCTCTCCATAATTCACCTAAGGAATTAGGGTTTTAGTAGTTTAGTGGATTGATCTTCATCATTGAAAGACAAGTGTGTTAATATCCATTGCATTGCATGATTAAGGACGAGTAATCGAATCTAACCCCAAAGACTTATTCTCATTTGCATTCACATCCCTTTTTGCTTACCAAGTGTTTGATAAAAATCCAAAAGGAACCAAACAATTTACAATTTGTTAAAATGTATGTTTACAATTGAGCTCCCTTCCTTCCAAACGAAAGTCTAAATAGTAGTTCAATTTGCGAAGTGATACTTATCCATGATCGCCGAGGACGATTTTCGGTCTCACCACCATATTACTTGTTTGTGACTAGGTATTCTTGACGAATTCGTATCAAGTTTTTAACGCCATTGCAGGGGATAAGTGTGCCAATATTACAAGTACCAAAGGGGACTACTAATTTAGACATTTTTTTTTACTTTATCTTTGCTGCTTTAAATTTGTTTTTATCATTATTTTCCTTCTGTTTCTTGGAATTATTGCATAAATTTGTGTTTTAGTTGTAATTTGTGTTTGCTGAATTTGGTTTTATTTCTCATTCATTTCTTTTCCTTGTATGCGAGGTAAAGTCGATCCGAGTGAACTTGTGTACGACCCAGAAGTTGAACGCACTGCTAGAGAAAATAGGAAGAGAACTAGACAAAGAAAGAATCAAGAACGAGTATCTTCTAGTGTGCAAGAGCCGCAAGTAGAAGAACCAATAGTTGTTATGGCTGCAACTGGTGATGGGAATGGTCCTCCAAGGGGGACAATGGGAGACTACTGACAAGAGGTTGTCGAGACCCGCCAAATAATAAAAATTACCGGTTCACAAACTAATTTGCAGTATAATGGATGAACCGAATCGTCTCTCAAGGATCCAAAAATAAAGATTCAATTAGATCAAGATAATTAGAAATGGGGGTTTTGATGATTTGAAAAGAAAATACACTAGTTGAATTAAAGAAAAGTAATTAACAAATTAACCAATCCAAGGAAATTTACTGATCTTGAGTTTAATCCGTCATTGATCACAAGGAATCCACTTAATTGCTAACCATGTTCTTGGCCTTAGATCACATCAAGAAGCCTCAACATAATCCAAGAATCCTCTACTAGATAAGCATCTAGAATTTAATTAACCAAGGTTAGATAAAGTAAGCACCATCCAAACATAGATTAATTTAAGATCCATAATTTAACCAAGCTAAACAATCCATCAAAAAGCTTTAATAAATTGTTTATTCTTTGTGATCCTCTTTGAATACATGACAATAAAGCTATTATCACATTAACATCTAAACCAAATTGAGCAATTCAATCTAGATAGAAATCAAAAGAGGAAGAAGAGAAACTTGAATAACAATTAAGCAATATGAACAATCAAAACAAGATCTCCAAATTAAACATCAAGACGGTTAATCCCTTGGATTGATTATAAGAGCCTAGCCTTCCATAGATGGGAAGGAAGAACTCATAAAATAAAGAACAAAAACGAAATTCTAAAGAGAAGGGAGAAGAAGAGAAAGAAAACTAACAAATACTCGAACTTACTACAAATTGAATTATCTAACTTACTACAAATTTGAATTGATCAAACTTAAATTGAATGATGATAAATACAAAGAGATTGCCTCTATATATACTAATCCTAGAAGCCAATTTGTAATTGAAATTAATATGAATGCAAGCTATAATAACATGGAAATTGTCAAATATGGTAGCTTGATGCATGGTTGGTGGGTTGGTGCTTGGTTGGTGAGTTGGTGCATGGTTGGTGGCTTCTAGTCAGCAACTCTTCTCTGACTTCCAGCTTGACTTTCATGCCCAAAATGATGTATTTTGGCTTGGAGGTCTTCATGACAGTTGTAGAAAATTGTCTTAGCTTTCCAATGGCACTGATTGTAGCTCAAAGGGACTTTTAGAACTCCAGATATTCAAATAATACTACACCTACCTCAAGTCACATTGGGAAAACGTGTTTTCAAATTCAACCAACTTGCAGCTCCATAATCATGCTAAAAATGGCATCTATTGACTAAATGGTTTTCAGAAAAGTTGGAGTTTTGTGTGTTATCTTTCCAATGGCACTGGTTTCAGCTCAAAAGGATGTCTATAACCCGAGATATGGTCCAATATGTACACACTGCTTGGATTCCAGCAACAGCAAGCCCACTGTGACTTTCAGACCTATTTTTGGACCATTAGAAGTCTGATCCAGCTATTGTGTTCTTCATGAAAGTTGTAAATATTTGTCTTAGCTTTCCACAGAAACCAAGATCACCTCAAATGGATCACTAAAACTCAAGTTATGGCCTAATCAATGAAGAAAGGTCAAAATGCATCAAAATCCAAGAATTATTCACAATATGCATTGAAGCCCAATGAGGCCCAACAACATTAAACTCAGCTAAAATGCAAATATTGGGCACAATAAACATCTAATAAAAGCCTAGTACAAAGTTAACATAAGTGTCTCAAATTGATTGATCAAATTCTCCCACAGTTAAGCTTTTGCACTCCTGGGCAAAACACATAAGAACAAAATTGAGGAAAAACAAGAAACATCATAATATTAAACTAAAAGCAAAAAAACTGATTATACCTAATCTAATACACTTTCGTAGGTAAACACGATGGCACTTAGCATGTACCACAAGCCTTTAAACCCCTAAGTGTCCCTAGTGGACGAGTTATAGTCTCGTGAGGGTTTACCAGGATGATACCCACAAACATGTAATACTTTATTTAATCAATTCAACTAATTTTTATATACAAGCATTGTATCAAATACAAACCATAATTAATAAGTCAAGTATGCTTAACAAAGAATAGTTGAATCAAACCAATTGAGAATAAAGTATAGCATAATCATGCTTTAATCAGAAATAGGCATGTTCAAATTGAGTAAAATTTCTCACAAGTGACACTCAAATCACACAAGGTGTTTAGGTTAACTGTTTGCGCTCAACTTAGTCTACTTATGAAAGTATTTTACCATAGGCTTGCATATACATCAATTCTCCACTACTTAGATAAAATAAATTGCAAAAATCAAGAGATCTTTCAAAAAGATTGTAATGGGGCTATAAGGTAAAGGAATGGAACAATATGGATAATAGTCAGTTAAAACCAAAGAGAATAAAAGAGCATTGGGGAGTAACCCAAAACCATAAAATGCACATTCTCTTCACACATTCCTTCATTTTTCTATTCTTTTTTTTAACAACCTTTTGGCTTTATTTTCTTTTTTTCTTTTTTTGTTTTTACCAAACATTTTGCATCAGCACCCAATTCCCCCACACTTAAATCATTGCAAGCAAAAGAGCACCTCCAATAGGAAAAACAATGCTCTCCTATTCCCTAAGGTGAGGTAAAACATAGTTTTTCACGCAAGGCTTGTAATGAGCTAAGAACAAGGAATAGGCAATTAGGCTCAAAAGGGGTTAACAATGGGATAAATGCAAGGTAGGCTTATTTGGCCAAAGTAGCTAAGTCAAGAAAAATGCCTCTGTTATTTTCATGCAATATATAGACTAATGTAATCTCAAATCGATTCAATGCAAGTTCTAGAAAAGAAATTCATAATTGACATCACTCATTAAAGAAAATAAACCAAGTGTAAGTATCAAACTTGGAAAAGCCCAAAACTCACAAAGGTATGTAACATTCACTCAATTCAACCATGCTTTCTTCCTAATATCCACAGTGATATACATGTATATCATGAAAATAATTCAACTATAAACTGTTTTGCATACTTTTATCATCAATTAAGCTCAGATTCAACACATGCTTGTATCAAAATCAATTGAAAAGATCAATTTTTTATATATTTTTTAAATATGCAAGAACAAAAATGATTTAAGACCTACTATGAAATGCAAGTTAAGATGCGTCTCAAGAGCAAAACTACTCCTTACTCTGCCATCATACATCTAATAAGTTAGTAACAATAAAGATTAACTGGTTAGTTTTTTTTGTTTTTATTTTTTTTAACTATGTACATGGCAATGTCAACTATTCCTCCCCTCAACTAATTTAAGACATTGTCCCCAATGTCAAAATAAAGATAGGTAGAGTGTAGAAGATCTTACCAGAATACTGCAAATCGAGCCTAAAATAAGAAAAATTACAAAAAAAAAAACTAAAACCATAAGAGAAAACAAAAATTCACAAGGACAAAGTCAAATCAAGTTTTTGCTTTTTGCTGCTGCTGCCTTGTTCCCAATTCAGTGGAGTCATTGCTGGATCACGTTGTGGTACAAAGTCATTTAGTTGATCGAGCAATTGTTCAGGGGTTGCAGCAGTTACAAGAATTTGACGTGTCGCTTGTGAGATGAACCTTTTTTCTATAACATGATCAAGAAAACAAAGCAAACTATCATAAAAACCATTAACATTTAATATACCTATGGGTTTTTTGTGAAAGTTCTACTGTGACCAGGATGTAATTTGGAAGAGCTCTTCCAAAGTTCCAAAACCACCAGGTAGGGCAATAAAGGCATCAGCATTTGCTATCATAATGTTCATGCGTTGGTGCATGCAAAATACAATTACTTCATCCCCTAATGTTTTTCCAATGGCCTTGCTGTTAGCTAAAGGACTGGGAATGACACCAAGGACTTTGCCACCTCCTAAATGTGCTGCAGTTGCTACACAACCCATTAACCCAAGACTACCTCTTCCGTAAACTAAATGGATTTCTCTCGCAACTAGCACTCGACCAAGATGGTTTGCAATGTTTACAAACTCTTTATCCTTTCCAGGATTAGATCCACAAAAGACACAAACACTTTTGATCCGACGAACTGAAGTTACTTCCATATTTTTTTTCTTTTTTTCTTTTTTGTACTCTCACCTTATGAATGATCTGAAGAGAGCAAAGTGCATTATTTTAAGGAATCAAAACCGAAAGGTAATAATTACACCTATAAAGGAGGGGTAGATCTGTGTGTCAGATAAGTTTGAAAAATAAGCACAAAAATGATAATAGCTATATGACAAGGATAAAAGGCTAATCTATATGTGTCAGAAGAAGTTTGAGAATATGCAGCACATATTTCAAAAAATACGGCTAATTTTTTATTTTATTTTATTATTATTATTTTTAATGAACAAGAAGAAAAAGAAAAAGAAATTAATAATACTTACAGTAGATGTGATTGTGGCTCACATTTTCCTCTGGTTTTACGTCCAGTAACGGCTTGAAGCTCTTTATGGGCCGATGGTCGGCTTCCCATCCAATTTTCTTAAAAATTGGCAAACATGGTCTTTTTGAGTCAGATTCCCAAGACTATAACGCTCATGTTCATCTTGGAATATTGGCCATAAATCGAGAAGTGCCCTTTGCACATCTCCACTAGGATGTGTCTCAAGAGTCAATAAAATGTTATTTAAAGACTCCTTACTCATGCCATCTTTAATGAAGTTAATTTCATCATCTCGGTTTATAGACGTCATTCCAATTGATTTGCATTGTGTTACAGGTCCATCTTGCACATTTATAGCAGACCCGTAACCTTTTTGCTCTTCTTTTCTTGGCATATAAACTTTTACCCAGCCTTGGCATATATGAAACAAGAGCATCAAAAAATTCACCTGTGAGTCGGACTTTTGCTTCGATTAACCAGCGGATATCCGCAGGGATGCCTTTGTGCATAAGCATCCTTAATCTCTCAAACCTTGCACAATAAATGTTAGTTAAAGCATTTTGAGGGAAAGAAGGGAATTGCTTGTGAAGGTGAACAAGGTGATTATCCATTTTGAAATAAAGAAAGAAGAAGGGAAAAAAATAGTAAAATTTTATACAGATTTCAGTGTTTGTGGGTAACTGAAAGGACCGAAATTTTTTTTCACGGAGTACCGTTATCTGCCATTTAACCGGTGAAAAATCATCTGTCAATGAAAAATAAACAAAATTGAGACAGAAAAATCAAACTTTGATAGATTTTATTGCTTGGCACCGATTTTCTGTCTCGATTCCTGTGAATTCAAATAAGTCAAAGTTAGAAAGATGACAAAGTTAGAAAAATTGGGTTGCCGCCCAAAAAGCGCTACTTTTAACGTCTTCAACCAGCGTGATTGGAGATTTTTCACGATCGATGGGTCCTCCCCAATAATGATTCAATCTCTGACCACTGACCTTAAAAGTGGTTTGAAATTAAAATTTTTTTTTTCAAAACAAAAATTTATACAGAAAATAGAAAATAAAAACAGCAAACAAAACAGAAAATGGAAATAGAAATAGAAGAAAAGTAATAAAAGAGAAACATCAGTAGTACAGCAAAACAGAAGCAGAACCAGACAACACAAACAGCAGAAACAACAGTAACATAAAAGAGTAAATTGTAATAGTCAAATAAAAACATAAACAATATTGAAAACAATAACAAAACAGTAAAAACAAAAAAGAAAACAACAACCAGAAAAATGAAATAAAATGTGGAAAGAAAACTCCCTATGGATAACAGAAGAAGCAAAGTTCCAGCAGCCACACCATAGCCAGTGTAATGGATCACCACATCCAGAATTAGATGGTTCAATCTCCTTCGGGGTCGCTTTACTGGGTTAGCTCCATCCTCAAGTAAAATCCTACGCATGCATATGGAAGGGTTGATGCTAGGAATGTCTGCAAGTATGATGGCTCTTTGATTATCCTTTAAAATCTGCAGCAACATCTCCTCCTCATCAGTAAGAAGGTTCTTAACCATAATGAACTCCAATTTTGGTGGCTTCACTACTTCTGCAGATTGAATTGCTGCATAATCTGCTGAAAAAGATTCATCATGTCTCAAAAAGGCAGCAATCTCAGCACATGCATTACACATCATATCACCATCACAACCAGTACAACAAACAGAATCATCAAAATCAGTAAAGCTAGCAAATTCAGCACACAAATCATCAATTGGTTTTTGCACATCAATGGTCTCATGTTTTGTAGAATCAGATTTCTGTATCTGTTGCTTGCTCAACTGACTCAATGAAGATGTTAGCTGTCCAATTTGGATATTCAAATTCTGAATGGTGGTCTCAGTTCTATGTTGAAACTGCAAATTATTAGTTTCCAATTGCTTCACTAAGTCCTCCAATGTAGGCTCAGATTCCATGCCTACTAGAGCTTGCTGGGGCATAGGCTCCTGGTATAGACTGCTTGGTTCAACATAAGGTTGGAACTGTTGTGAACTCATTGGTTGCTGGAATGGCTGTATATAATGGTTTGGCTGTTGTTGTGCTGCATTTTCATATCTCAAGTCGAGATAATCTCCCCAGCCAAGGTTATAGGTAGCAGAATAAGGATCATATCTAGGCTGTTGGTATTGTGGTTCACCAAGAAATACATCTGTTGCATCAACAAAATGGTCATAAAACACAAAATCATCATCTTGCAGTGTGGGGCATGCATATGTGGGATGAAAAGAACTACTACAAAATGTTGCAGGTTCTTGCACATGTAATTGATGTTGTTCCACTGCCAGCTGCCTCACCAGATAAGCCAACTCATCAAGTCTATGCTTCATCAGATTAGTAACCAAACACAAAAACACACACAAATGTAAAAAATAGACAAAACAATTACAGAAAACATATCTAGAGATTTTTACAAAATACAAAACCACCACAGGGTGAAATCTACACAAAAATGATATCTAACAGAATAATAAAAAATATTAAAAAATCGAAAAAGTGGTCTAAATGATGAAATTTAGCTAAAATAGGGGTGACCTCACTATTAATAGTGAGCCTTTCTCAAAATAACGTTTTATAGTAGTCTACCAAAATTTAAATCGATCAAAGATAAGTTACCGAACCAAAATCTTGACAGGATGCCCTTTATCCAATTTCAGCCGAATTCCACTTGAAAAAACTTCAAAAACAAAGCAAACACAATTGTTAGAGATAGATGGGTGATCAATCAATTTGAGACACTTATGTTAGCTTTGTATTAGGCATTATTAGATGTTTATTGTGCCCAATATTAGTATTTTAGATGAGTTTAATGTTGTTGGGCTTCATTGGGTTTTAATGTAAATATTGGATAATTTTTGGATTTTGATGCATTTTGACCTTTCTTCCTTGGTTAGGCCATACCTTGGACTCGGTGATCCAATTGAGGTGATCTTGGTGTCTTTGGAAAGCTAAGACAATGCTCTACAAGTTTCATGAAGAACTGAAGAGCTGAATCAGACTTCTAAGGGCCCAAAATAGCCTTGCAATACAGAGTGAGTTTGCTGTCACAGAACCATCTGGGCAGTATGCACATATTGGACTATATAGTGGGTTATAGGCCTCCTCTTGGGCTGAAACTTGGTCATTTGAAAGATAAGACCCATATCTCCAACTTCACTGAAGACCATTTTGTCAATAGATGTCGTTTTAGGCATGTTTCTGAAGCTACAAGTTGGTCTGAATTTGGAAACACGTTCTTCCAACCTAACTTGAGGTAGGTGCAGTGTTTTTGGTATATCTGGAGTTCTAAAAGTCAAAATGACATGATTCAAATTGGAGATTTTCAAGGAGACAACTGGCTACAACTTTGATGAGACATCCAAGCCAAAATACACCGTCTAGGTGATGAAAATGAAGCCAGAAGTCGGATAAGAGTTGTTGACTAAAAGCCACCAACCATACACCAACCGACCTACCATGCACCAACCCACCTACCATGCATCAAGCTTCCATATTTGACAATTTCCTTGATTTTATAGCTTGTATTCAGATTATGTACATGTACAAATTAGCTTTTAGGATTAGTATAAATAGAGCCAATCTCTTTGTATTTTCATGAATTCAATTTGAAGTAAGTTTGTAGAAAGTTTGAGTATTTGTGAGAGTTTTCTTTCTCTTCTTCATTTTCTTTAGAATTTCGTTTTTATTCTTTTATTTCTGAGTTCCTCCTTCCCATCCATGGAAGGTTAGGCTCTCATAATCAATCCAAGGGATTAGCCATCTTGATGTTTAATTTGGAGATCTTGTTTTGCTTGTTCATATTGCTTAATTGTTATTCAAGTTTCTCTTCTTCCTCTTTTGATTTCTATCTAGATTGAATTGCTTAATTTGATTTGGATGTTTATGTGATAATAGCTTTATTGTCATGTATTCAAAGAGGATCACAAAGAATAAACAATTTATTAAAGCTTTTTGATGGATTGTTTAGCTTGGTTAAATTCTGGATCTTAAATTAATCTATGTATGGATGGTGCTTACTTTATCTAACCTTGGTTAATTAAATTCTAGATGCTTATCTAGTAGAGGATTCTTGGATTATGTTGAGGCTTCTTGATGTGATCTAAGGCCAAGAACATGGTTAGCAATTAAGTGAATTCCTTGTGATCAATGATGAGTTAAACTCAAGATCGGTAAATTTCCTTGGATTGGTTGTTTCTTTATATTTGTTTACAACATTAAGTCTTATACTTCTTTTCAATCTTATTAATCAACAACAAACCCCCCTTTCTAATTATCTTGATCTGATTAAATCTTTGTTTTTCTGGATCCTTGAGAGACGATTCGGTTCATGCTCTATACTACAAATTAGTTTGCGAACCGGTAATTATTATTATTTGACGGGGTCTCGACAACCTCTTGTCAAATTTGGCGCCGTTGCCGGGGATCCAAAGGCAACTATTTGATCATTTCATCTAACTCTAACAATTGTGTTTGTTTTGTTTTTGAAGCATTTTCTAGTGGAATTCGGCTGAAATTGGGTAAAGGGCATCCTGTCAAGATTTTGGTTCGGTAACGTATCTCTGATTGATATGAATTTTGGTAGGCTAATGAAAGTCGTTATTTTGAGAAAGGCTCACTATTAATAGTGAGGTCACCCTTATTTTTGCCAAATTCCTTCGTTTAGACCACTTTTTTAATTTTTTAAGATTTTTTATTATTCTGTTAGATAGAATTTTTGTGTAGATTTCACTCTGTGGTAGTCCATAATTTTTAAAAATCTGTAGATATGTTTTCTGTAATTATTTTGTGTGTATATTTAGACTTGTTTTTGTGATTTTGTGTTTGATCACTAATCTGATGGAGCATAAACTTGATGAGCTGGCTTATCTGGTGGGGTAGTTAGCAGTGGAACAACATCACTTACCTGTGCAAGAACCTGCAAGATTTTGTAGTATATGTTGTAGTTCTTATCATCCCACATATGCTTGCACCACACTACAATATGATGGTTTTGTATTTCATAACCATTCTGTTGATGCAACAGGTGTATTTCTTGGTGAACCACAATACCCACAGCTTGGATATGATCCTTATTCTACCACATATAACCATGATTGGGGAGATCATCCTTGGTTTGAACCTTATGTTGAACCAATCAATCTATATCAGCAACCTATGCTGCAACAGCAGCAAGCCCCAATAAGCATGGAATCTGAGCCTACATTAGAGGATTTGGTGAAACAAGTGGCTCAGAACAACATCCAATTCCAGCAGAGAACAAAAGCTATAGTACAAAACGTGAAGACCCAAGTTGGTCAACTTACATCTTCATTGAGTCAGTTGAGCAAGCAACAGATGCAGAAATCTGATTCTGCAAAACATGAGATCATTGATGAGAAAAAACCAATTGATGATTTGTGTGATGAATTTGCTAGTTTCTTGATTTTGATTATTACATTTGTTGTCTTGGTTGTGATGGTGATATGTTGTGTAATGCATGTGCTGAGATTGCTGCCTTTTTGAGACATGATGAATCTTTTTCAGCAGATTATGCAGCAACTCAATCTGCAGAAGTAGTGAAGCCACCAAAATTTGAGTCCATTGTGGCTAAACACCTCCTTACTGATGAGGAGGAGAGGTTGCTACCCAATTTGAGGGAGAATCTGAGAGCATGCACACTTACAGACATTCCAAGCATTAGCCATTCCATTTGCATGCGTAGGATTTTACTTGAAGATGGAGCTAAACCAGTAAAGCAACCCTGGAAAATACTAAACACTTTGATTTTGGATGTGGTGATCCATTACACTGGCTATGGTGTGGCTGCTGGAACGTTAATTCTTCTACTATCCATAGGGAGTTTTCTTTCCACACTTTTATTTCATTTTTCTAGTTGTTTTCTTTTTGTTTTTATTGTTTTGCTATTGTTTTTAATTTTGTTTATGTTTTTATTTGACTGTTACAATTTACTCTTTTATGTTGTTGTTGTTTTTGCTGTTTGTGTTGTATGTTTATGTTTCTATTTCTGTTTTGCTGTACTGCTGATGTTTTTCTTTTATTACTTTTTTTTCTGTTTCTATTTTTATTTTTTTTGTTCTGTTTGCTGTTTTTATTTTCTGTTTTCTATATAAATCTTTGTTGAAAAAAAAAAAAGTCACGTTTAAGGTCAATGGCCAGAAATTGAATCATTGTTGGGGAGGACCCATGGATCGTGCAAAATCTTCAATCACGCTGGCTAAAGACATTAAAAGTAGCGCTTCTTGGGAGGCAACCCAAGTTTTCTAACTTTTTCATTTTTTCAAACTTTGACTTATTTGCATTCACAGGAATCAAGACAGAAAAACGGTGCCAAGTGAGAAAATCTATCAGAGTTTGATTTTTCTGTCTTTATTTTGTTTGTTTTTCTTTAACAGATGATTTTTCACCGGTTAAATGGTGGATAACGGTACTCCGTGAAAATCTTTTTCGGTCCCTTCAGTTACCCACAAACACTTAAATCTGTACATAATTTTACTCAATTTTTTTTCTCTCTCTTTCTTCTTTCTTTCGAAATGGATAATCAGCTTTTTAATCTCCGCAATCGATTCCCTTCTCTCCCTCAAAATGCTTTAACTAACATTTATTGTGCAAGGTTTGAGAGATTAAGGATGCTTATGCACAAAGGCATCCCTGCGGATATACGCTGGTTGATCGAAGCAAAGGTCCGACTCAGAGGTGAATTTTCTGATGCTCTTGTTTCATATATGCCAGGGCTAGGCAAAAGTTCATATGCAAAGAAGAGAAGAGCAAAAAGGTTACGGGTCTGCTATAAATGTGCAAGATGGACCTGTAACACAAAATGCAAATCAATTGGAATGACGTCTATAAACCGAGATGATAAAATTAACTTCATTAAAGATGGCATGAGTAAGGAGTCTTTAGATAACATTTTATTGACTCTTGAGACGCATCCTAGTGGAGATGTGCAAAGGGCACTTCTCGATTTATGGCCAATATTCCAAGATGAACATGAGCGTTATAGTCTCGGGAATCTGACTCAAAAAGACCCTGTTTGCCAATTTTTAAGAAAATTGGATGGGAAGCCGACCATCGGCCTATAGAGAGCATTCAAGCCGTTACTGGACGTAAAACCAGAGGAAAATGTGAGCCACAATCACACCTCCAGTAAGTATTTTTTTTTTCCTTCTTTCTTCTTGTTTATTAAAAAAAATTCAAAAAAAAAAGAATTCAAAAAAAAAAGAAAAAAAATTAGCCGTATTTTTTGAAATATGTGTTGCATATTTTCAAACTTCTTCTGACACATATAGATTAGCCTTTTATCTTTGTCATATAGCTATTATCATTTCTGTGCTTATTTTTCAAACTTATCTGACACGCAGACCTACCCCTCCTTTATAGGTGTAATTATTAGCTTTGAGTTTTGATGCCTTTAAATAATGCACTTTGCTCTCTTCAGATCATTGATAAGGTGAGAGCACAAAAAAAACAAAGAGAAAAAAATGGAAGTCACTTCAGTTCGTCGGATCAAGAGTGTTTGTGTCTTTTGTGGATCTAATCCTGGGAAAGATAAAGAGTTTGTAAATATTGCACACCATCTTGGTCGAGTGCTAGCTGAGAGAGAAATCCATTAATTTATGGAGGAGGAAGTCTTGGGTTAATGGGTTGTGTAGCGACTGCTGCACATTTAGGAGGTGGCAAAGTCCTTGGTGTCATTCCCAGTCCTTTATCTACCAGCAAGCCCATTGGAAAAACATTAGGGGATGAAGTAATGGTATTTTGCATGCACCAACGCATGAACATTATGATAGCAAATGCTGATGCCTTTATTGCCCTACCTGGTGGTTTTGGAACTTTGGAAGAGCTCTTTCAAATTATATCTTGGTCACAGCAGAACTTTCACCAAAAACCTATAGGTATATTAAATGTTAATGGTTTTTATGACAGTTTGTTTTGTTTTCTTGATCATGCTGTAGAAAAAGGGTTCATCTCACAAGTGACACGTCAAAGTCTTGTTACTGCTGCAACTCCTGAACAATTGCTCGATCAACTAAATGAATTTGTACCACAACGTGATCCAGTAATGGCTCCACGGAATTGGGAACAAGGCAGCAGCAGCAAAAAGCCAAAACTTGATTTGAATTTGTCTTTGTGAATTTTTGTTTTCTCTTACGGTTTTAGTTTTTTGTAATTTTTCTTATTTCAGGCTCGATTTGCAGTTTTCTGGTAAGATCTTCTACACTCTACCTATCTTTATTTTGACATTGGGGACAATGTCTTTAATTAGTTGGGGGGAGGGATAGTTGACATTACCATGTACATAGTTTAGTAAAAAAATAAAAACAAAAAACAAAAAAACAAAAAACAAAAAAAAAGAGACCTAACAAGCTAATCTTTATTGTTACTAACTTATTAGATGTATGATGGCAGAGTAAGGAGTAGTTTTGCTCTTGAGACGCATCTTAACTTGCATTTCATAGTATGTCTTAAATTATTTTGTTCTTGCATATTAAAAAAAATTTAAAAAATTAAAAAAAAATCATTTTGATCTTTTCAATTGATTTTGATACAAGCATGTGCTGAATCTGAGCTTAATTGATGATAAAAGTATGCAAAACAGTTTATAGTTGAATCATTTTCATGATATACATGTGTATATGATTGTGGATATTAGGAAGAAGGCATGGTTGAATTGAGTGAATGTTCCATACCTATGTGAGTTTTGGGCTTTTCCAAGTTTGATACTTACACTTGGTTATTTTCTTTCATGAGTGATGTTAATTATGAATTTATTTTCTAGAACTTGCATTGAATCGATTTGAGATTACATTGGTCTGTATGTTGCATGAAAATGACAGAGACATTTTTTCTTGACTTAGCTGCTTTGGCCAAATAAACCTACCTTGCATTTATCCAAATATTAACTCCCTCTGAGCCTATTTGCCTATTCTTTGTTCTTAGTTCATTACAAGCTTTGAGTGAAAAACCATGTTTTACCTTACCTTAGGGAATGGGAGAGCATTGATTTTCTTATTGGATGAGTTCTTTTGCTTGCAATGATTTAAGTGTGGGGGAATTGGAGTGCTGATACGAAATGCTTGGTAAAAAAGCAAAAACAAAAACAAAAAAAAAAGAAAAAAAAGAAAAAAAAAACAAAACAAAAAGAAAAAAAAAGAATAGAAAAAGGAAGGAATGTGTGAAGAGAATGAGCATTTTATGGTTTTGGGTAAAAAATTTATTCTTTCTACTTGAGTTACTCCTCAATGCTCTTTTATTCTCTTTGGTTTTAACCTGTTATTATCCATATTGTTCCCTTCCTTCACCTTATAAGTTCCATTACAACCTTTTCGAAAGACCTCTTGATTTTTGCAATATATTTGATCTAAGTAGTGGAAAATTGATGTATATGCAAGCCTATGGTAAAATACCTTCATAATTTGACCGAGTTGAGTGCAAACAGTTAACCTAAACACCTTGTGTGATTTGAGTATCAATTGTGAGGAATTCTACTCAATTTGAGCATGCCTATTTCTGATTAAAGCATGATTATGCTATACTTTATTCTCATTTGGTTTGATTCAACTATTCTTTGTTAAGCATACTTGACTTATTAATTATGGATTAAATTTGATACAATGCTTGTATTTAAAATTTAGTTGAATTGATTAAAAGTATTACATGTTTGTGGGTATCATCCTGGTAAACCCTCACGAGACTATAACTCGTCCACTAGGGACACCTAGGGGTTTAAAGGCTTGTGGCACATGCTAAGTGCCATCGTGTTTTCCTACGAAAATGGATTAGATTAGGTATAATCAGTTTTTTATGTTTTTAGTTTAATAATATGATGTTTCTTGTTTTTCTTTAGTTTTGTTCTTATGTGTTTTGCCCAGGAGTGCAAAAGCTTAAGTGTGGGGGAATTTGATCAATCAATTTGAGACACTTATGTTAGCTTTGTATTAGGCATTATTAGATGTTTATTGTGCCCAATATTAGTATTTTAGATGAGTTTAATGTTGTTGGGCTTCATTGGGTTTTAATGTAAATATTGGATAATTTTTGGATTTTGATTCATTTTGACCTTTCTTCCTTGGTTAGGCCATACCTTGGGACTCAGTGATCCAATTGAGGTGATCTTGGTGTCTTTGGAAAGCTAAGACAATGCTCTACAAGTTCCATGAAGAACTCAAGAGCTGAATCGGACTTCTAAGAGCCCAAAATAGCCTTGCAATACAGAGTGAGTTTGCTGTCACATAACCATCTGGGCAGTATGCACATATTGGACTATATAGTGGGTTATAGGCCTTCTCTTGGGCTAAAACTTGGTCATTTGAAAGATAAGACCCATATCTCCAACTTCACTGAAGACCATTTTGTCAATAGATGTCGTTTTAGGCATGTTTCTGAAGCTACAAGTTGGTCTGAATTTGGAAATACGTTCTTCCAACCTAACTTGAGGTAGGTGCAGTGTTTTTGGTATATCTGGAGTTCTAAAAGTCAAAATGACATGATTCAAATTGGAGATTTTCAAGGAGGCAACTGGCTACAACTTTGATGAAGACATCCAAGCCAAAATACACCGTCTAGGTGATGAAAATGAAGCCAGAAGTCGGATAAGAGTTGTTGACTAAAAGCCACCAACCATACACCAACCCACCTACCATGCACCAACCCACCTACCATGCATCAAGCTTCCATATTTGACAATTTCCTTGTTTTTATAGCTTGTATTCAGATTATGTACATGTACAAATTAGCTTCTAGGATTAGTATAAATAGAGACAATCTCTTTGTATTTTCATGAATTCAATTTGAAGTAAGTTTGTAGAAAGTTTGAGTATTTGTGAGAGTTTTCTTTCTCTTCTTCATTTTCTTTAGAATTTCGTTTTTATTCTTTTATTTCTGAGTTCTTCCTTCCCATCCATGGAAGGTTAGGCTCTCATAATCAATCCAAGGGATTAGCCATCTTGATGTTTAATTTGGAGATCTTGTTTTGCTTGTTCATATTGCTTAATTGTTATTCAAGTTTCTCTTCTTCCTCTTTTGATTTCTATCTAGATTGAATTGCTTAATTTGATTTAGATGTTAATGTGATAATAGCTTTATTGTCATGTATTCAAAGAGGATCACAAAGAATAAACAATTTATTAAAGCTTTTCGATGGATTGTTTAGCTTGGTTAAATTCTGGATCTTAAATTAATCTATGTATGGATGGTGCTTACTTTATCTAACCTTGGTTAATTAAATTCTAGATGCTTATCTAGTAGAGGATTCTTGGATTATGTTGAGGCTTCTTGATGTGATCTAAGGCCAAGAACATGGTTAGCAATTAAGTGAATTCCTTGTGATCAATGATGAGTTAAACTCAAGATCGGTAAATTTCCTTGGATTGGTTGTTTCTTTATATTTGTTTACAACATTAAGTCTTATACTTCTTTTCAATCTTATTAATCAACAACAAACCCCCCTTTCTAATTATCTTGATCTGATTAAATCTTTGTTTTTCTGGATCCTTGAGAGACGATTCGGTTCATGCTCTATACTACAAATTAGTTTGCGAACCGGTAATTATTATTATTTGACGGGGTCTCGACAACCTCTTGTCAATGGGGTCTTGAAATAATCAAATAGTTATCATGGAGCCCCAGCAACGGTGCCAAATTTGACAAGAGGTTGTCGAGACCCGCCAAATAATAAAAATTACTGGTTCACAAACTAATTTGTAGTATAATGGATGAACCGAATCGTCTCTCAAGGATCCAAAAATAAAGATTCAATTAGATTAAGATAATTAGAAAGGGGGGTTTTGATGATTTGAAAAGAAAATACACTAGTTGAATTAAAGAAAAGTAATTAACAAATTAACCAATCCAAGGAAATTTACTGATCTTGAGTTTAATCCGTCATTGATCACAAGGAATCTACTTAATTGCTACCATGTTCTTGGCCTTAGATCACATCAAGAAGCCTTAACATAATCCAAGAATCCTCTACTAGATAAGCATCTAGAATTTAATTAACCAAGGTTAGATAAAGTAAGCACCATCCAAACATAGATTAATTTAAGATACAGAATTTAACCAAGCTAAACAATCCATCAAAAAGCTTTAATAAATTGTTTATTCTTTGTGATCCTCTTTGAATACATGACAATAAAGCTATTATCACATTAACATCTAAACCAAATTAAGCAATTCAATCTAGATAGAAATCAAAAGAGGAAGAAGAGAAACTTGAATAACAATTAAGCAATATGAACAATCAAAACAAGATCTCCAAATTAAACATCAAGACGATTAATCCCTTGGATTGATTATAAGAGCCTAGCCTTCCATAGATGGGAAGGAAGAACTCATAAAATAAAGAACAAAAACAAAATTCTAAAGAGAAGGGAGAAGAAGAGAAAGAAAACTAACAAATACTCAAACTTACTACAAATTGAATTATCTAACTTACTACAAATTTGAATTGATCAAACTTAAATTGAATGATGATAAATACAAAGAGATTACCTCTATTTATACTAATCCTAGAAGCCAATTTGTAATTGAAATTAATATGAATGCTAGCTATAAAAACATGGAAATTGTCAAATATGGTAGCTTGATGCATGGTTGGTGGGTTGGTGCTTGGTTGGTGAGTTGGTGCATGGTTGGTGGCTTCTAGTCAGCAACTCTTCTCTGACTTCCAGCTTGACTTTCATGCCCAAAACGATGTATTTTGTCTTGGAGGTCTTCATGACAGTTGTAGACAATTGTCTTAGCTTTCCAATGGAACCGATTTCAGCTCAAAAAGACTTTTAGAACTCCAGATATTGAAATAATACTGTACCTACCTCAAGTCACATTGGGAAAACGTGTTTTCAAATTCAACCAACTTGCAGCTCCATAATCATGCTGAAAATGGCATCTATTGACTAAATGGTCTTCAGAAAAGTTGGAGCTTTGTGTGTTATCTTTCCAATGGCACTGGTTTCAGCTCAAAAAGATGTCTATAACCCGAGATATGGTCCAATATGTACATATTGCTTAGATTCTAGCAACAGCAAGCCCACTCTGACTTTCAGACCTATTTTTGGACCATTAGAATTCCGATCCAGCTCTTGTGTTCTTCATGAAAATTGTAAATATTTGTCTTAGCTTTCCACAGAAACCAAGATCACCTCAAATGGATCACTGAAGCTCAAGTTATGGCCTAATCAATGAAGAAAGGTCAAAATGCATCAAAATCCATGAATTATTCACAATTTGCATTAAAGCCCAATGAGGGCCAACAACATTAAACTCAGCTAAAATGCAAATATTGGGCACAATAAACATCTAATAAAGCCTAGTACAAAGTTAACATAAGTGTCTCAAATTGATTGATCAACTACACTACCCCAACTGCCAAAGGATGTGCCACGAGTATTGTTCGACCTGCAGTGGTTGCAAATAACTTTGAGATAAAGGCGTCACTTCTTCATCTCATACAGCAGGACTAATTTGAGGGATTAGAGAGCGAAGACCCTCATGCTCATATCGGCTCATTCCTCGAATTATGTGACAATTTAAAAATTAATGGAGCTTCGGAGGATGCTATTCGGTTGAGGCTCTTCCCTTTTTCCAAGAGGGATAGAGCTAAAGCATGGCTTCAATCCCAACCTCGTGGGAGCATAGTGGCTTGGGATGACTTGGTGAGCAAGTTCTTAGCTTGTTCCTTTCCTCCATCTAGAATGATCAAGATTCGGTCAGAGATCAATTCCTTTACTCAAAAGGATGGAGAGTCTTTATATGAAGCGTGGGAGAGATTCAAGCCAATGCTAAACTCTTGTCCCAATCATGAATTCGTATTGTGGCGTCAAATATCTCCTTTTTGTAATGGTCTCAATCGTAACACAAGAAGCATGATAGAAGCGGCTGCGGGTGGATCACTAAGCCTCAAAACTCCCGAAGAATCAAGGGACTTGATTGAGACTATGGCCTCTAATGATTATAATGCCCTTATAGCACAAATGGCTGCAATTACCAAACAATTGGGTTATGTCGAAGCTCATAATGCCCAAGCACAAATTGTCCAAGCACAACCATTAGTTTGTGATTTTTGTGGCGGTGGCCATGCAAACGGTAATTGTGAAGTACCAAGTGTAGGAAGCATGGGGCAAGAGGAAGTGCATTTCATGGGTAATCAAGGGCCTAGAAATAATCCCTTCTCCAACACATATAATCCAGGATGGCGTAATCATCCTAATTTTGGTTGGAGACAAGGACAACTAGGTCAACAAGGGCAACAAGGGAAAAGTTCTAATTTTCATTCCAACTCTCAAAGCAAGCCATCCCAAGACAAGACAAGCCGCATGGAGAATATGCTAGTTCAATTCATGAAAGGGAAAGAAGCGGTAATGAAGAACCAAAAGGCTTCAATCAAGAACTTAGAACATCAAGTAGGCCAATTGGCAAAGCAAATGAATGAGAGAGCCCAAGGAACATTTCCGAGAGACACCGAGAAAAATCCTAAGAATGTAAAGCAATCACTACTCGGAGTGGGAAAGTGGTAGCACCACAAGTGAAGACAAGCCCGAAAGTGGTTGTTGAGCATTCGAAGGAGGAAGTAGGGAAGAAGATTGAAGATGGGATTGTGCAACAAGAGAATGGGGAGACTCAAGTGGGAAAAGACGATCCAATAGATGAAGGCATGAGAGACAAATTATCTAAAGGTAAATGGAAGTTGGTTGATGAAAACTCTCCATTGAGGAATACTTACAAGCAATTATTGGTGGATTCGGAAAAAGGTCAAGAGATTCCATCTTACATTCGAGTTCCTTATCCTCATGGGAATCTGAAGAAAGACGAAGACCAATAGTTTGCAAGATTTCTAGACATCTTCAAGAAACTTCAAATCAACATCCCATTCTATCAAGCACTAGAACAAATGCCATCTTACGCCAAATCATGAACATGAAGGATTTGTTGTCAAAGAAAAGGAAGTTGAAAGAAGATGAGATAGTTGCTTTAATCAAGAATGCAAAGTGCCATCTTGCAAAGGAAACTACCTCCAAAATTCAAGGATTCTGCAGTTTTAGCATTCCTTGCACCATAGGGAGCATGTCAATTGGAAAGGCCCTATGTGACTTAGGGGCAAGCATTAACTTAATGTCTTTGTCTATTTTGAAGAAGTTGGGCATTGGGAGGTAAAACCCACTACGTTGTCTCTTCAATTGGCAGACCACTCAATCACTTATCCTTATAGGATAGTTGAAGATGTCTTGGTCAAAGTAGACAAATTCATCTTTCCCGCAGATTTCATTGTATTGGACATGGAGGCGGATGCCAACGTTCCTCTCATTTTGGGTAGACCATTCCTTGCTGCGGGAAGAGCCCTCATTAATGTACAACAAGGAGAGTTCATGCTTAGGGTTCAAGATGAGAAAGTCACATTCATTGTTTTTGAACCCATGAGACATCCAGATGACAAAGAAGAGTGTTTGAAAGTGGATGTATTGGAGGGACTTGTTTCTAATGCCATTCACAAAGTCATATCCAAGGATCCCATGGAAAAGGTCCTCAATGATTCAAGCACAAATGACAAAGAGGATATAAATGACTTTGAGTTAGAAGAGTGTTTACAACAATTAGAGGCCCTCCCTATTAACATAAATGCACAAAAGAGAAAAGAAGAGCTGGAAATGCATGAAGTCAAAGAAAAGCCTAAGTTGGAGTTGAAACAGTTGCCTCCCAACTTAAAATATGCATTTTTGGGTGAAAATAGTTCCAATCCAGTGATCATCAACAAAAGCCTATCCGAGCTTGAAGAAGAAAAACTTTTGAGGATGTTGAGAGATCACAAAGAAGCCATTTGGTGGACCATTGCTAATTTGAAGGGTATTAGCCTGGCTTTTTGCATGCATAAGATTTTGTTGGAAGAGAATTACAAGCCGGAGATCGAACCACAGCGAAGGCTCAACCCAACCATGAAAGAAGTTGTCCGGAAGGAGGTGGTTAAGTTATTAGAAGTTGGAATGATATACCCAATTTCGGATAACACATGAGTGAGTCTGGTGCAAGTTGTTCCCAAGAAAGGAGGGATGATTGTGGTTCAAAAAAATGAGTTGATTCCCACCCGTACTGTTACGGGATAGGGAATGTGTATAGATTATCGAAGGTTAAACCAAGCAACTTGAAAGGATCATTTTCCACTTCCGTTCATGGATCAAATGTTGGAGAGGCTAGCCGATCATGAATTCTATTGTTTCTTAGATGGGTATTCATGCTATAATCAAATTGCGGTGGACCCAAAAGATCAAGAAAAGACCTCTTTTACATGTCTGTATGGCATCTTTGCTTATCGAAGAATGCCATTTGTGTAACCACCCTCGTAGTAAATAGAAAAAACTATACAATTAATTATATCGGCAAGGAGGATCTAGATATGACTTGCAAGTAACCACTAACTGTATATCTAATCCCAACCAGTATAAGTATATTACCTTATGTAGTCTAATTAAAAATCACTAAACGTTCATTAAGCATTACTAGATTCTAAGAGAGGAGTTATCAATTATGGAAATAAATCCTTGACCTAGACAATTCCAATCTTGAGAATTTTCGTAATCTAAGAGACCTTACCTTAGAATTGGCTAAAAGGAACAGTTGTTACTTGTCTCGGACACTCGACTAAATTTCTGCCATACTGAAATTTGTCATCAATTTATTTTATTTATACTCTTCTAGATCCAATATCCTATCTTATCAGGTTTCTCGAATTTACTTGAACGATTTATCCTAGTTAAGATCTTTGTCTAAATGTCAAGGCAAGTTAAGAATCCAAATAAGGTTTATTAATAGATTTCATGCCAAGTTCACTTGAATGTTCAATTCATACAACATATACTAAATTATCCTATTAGTAATATAAGTTAGAAATAACAAGCATAAGTTAACACATGACAAGGGTAATTTCATCTTCATTTCACATGGCTTAAAAGCCTTGATTTCGTTCATGGGCATAGAGAAACATGTCTTGATATATTTACAACATTAAGCAAATTACCTAAAGTAAATTGCCTAAACAAAATTTCCAAGACTTCTTGACATAAGCCCTAATCACTACTATTTACATTATGATGATCAAGTGTCAACTAAATGGAATCAGATATCCTTGATCACTTTTACATGACCACCGTCCTCCACAGAATATAACCATTCCCACTCAATTTCAATTAGTATGGTGGTAATCCCCATTTCTCTTTGATTCTGAAAAACAGTAAAATTAGGGTAAGATTATACAATCTTAGTAGGAAACGAGCATTAAAATAAAACTTATACTTCATAAATCAAGTAATAGATTTCACAAACTCTTTCTTTCAAAGCATACTATAACAAAGATAGAGAGTGATATAAACTTCAATTTATAAAACACAAAGTATTAATCATAACTTAGAGAAGGTTTTCAAGAATCACTCATACTCAACCACTTTCAAACATAGGTTTTCAAACCAATTCTTTCCATTCTTCCCTTCATTAGGGCTGCCTCATAAACATAGGGAATTCCCATCATCTCTCAAGATGATACATAGGCCAAAGGCCACTCCACCAACATGTCATCTAACATAGTCTTTAGTGGTGAGTCTTAGTTCATTTGAAATCAACTCAAGGTTACAAAACATAAACCTTCTTGAAATGATTCTTCCTTCTCAAAACCATGGCCATACATAACCATAAAATAGATATATAAACATAATCATTTAAAACAGAATGCTTAAGCTAATTTAAATGTCATAAGCACCTAGTTAAGCATAGGAACTTCATGGTAATTAAGCAAAGTAAGTCAAGTATCATTGATAAATTCTAATACTAGTAATAAAATAGGTTATGAAGCTATTCTTACTCCTTAATACCTTACCAAGTCGTGACCGTTTAAAACCATAGAAGATCAAGTAAGCAAATGGTTAAGCAAAAACAGATTGGCTAGAATCATACTAGAAATTCTTACTAGACTAGTCTTGTTTAAATATTGGTGTTTGAAATAAATTTTTTGAAATTGTAACAGCAACCTTTCAAGCTTGAAATCAATAAAAGAAAGGTTAGAAATATGAGAAGAACAAGCCAAGAAAGAAAAGAAAACAAAACAGATTGGATCTTGCTTGATTGAAGGAAATGGTGAGTGAGATCATGCTTGCGTCCTACCCTTTCTTTTCCTCACTTCTTCTCTCCTTCTCACATCCCTCTCTTTCTGTTTTAGGTGCAGGAGCTGTGTGTGTGTGTGCGTGAAGTGTGGGTATTCTAGTGTATAAATAAGCCTAGGTTAGTTAAGTGGAAGAAGGCTAGGTGTTGGGACATAATGAAAATTCTCCCAACATGATGATGGGAATATGGCATGATTACCTTGGCTTGTCATGGCCATGATTATGTCTTACATGCAGAATATTCTCTGCATGTTTGGCTGCCCCTTGGTAGCGTGGCCAGCAGCCACATTTCTTCCTATAGTAACGTGTCTTAGTGCATGCATTTTGCATTCTAAAAGTGCATCTTTGTTTAGTTCAAGTGCATAATGCTGCATGTGTCTTTCAAAGTGCAGATTTCTTTCTTAAATTCAAGCATGTAGACGTGTTGGTGTGCATGTGTCTTCCAAGAACAGATTTCTTTCTTAATTTCAGTATATAAACGTGTAGGTGTGCATGTGTAGGTGCTGTTTTATTTATTTTAAAGTGCAGAAGTTTGTGTGATGTTTCTTTATTAATTCCTAGTGTGTGTTGTGTCATTTGTGTGTGTATTTGGCTGCCATGGTGCAGCAAGTGTGTGTGTCAAGGTGTTAGAGTGTGTATGTGTCAAGGTGTGTGTGTGTTGATGTGTCACGGTTTTATGTGCAGATTTTTGCATGAAATAAGTCCATGTGTCTTGCTTCTAATGTGTATATGTGTCTATGTGCTAGGTGTATGATTCTTATGCTTAGTGAAGTGTCATTGTGTGAACTTGTGTAAATCATTTTCTTTATTTAGTTTAATGTGTCTTAGAAGTCTTAATTTGGTAATCTAAGCCTTAGTTATTAATTTGATTTTAATTGGTTCATGTCACTTGTAGAATTAAAAGTTTAGAGATAGCCTTGCTTTACTAAATTTTAGCTATGTTATTTTGATTGAAAGCCTAACGATAAATTAGCTTACAGAAAGTTTCTTTTTATTCTCTATGTACTATCATAGTTTCTAGGTTTACCATAGACTGAGCTTTTTAAGTGCCTAGTTATCCTCCCCAAGTCACCCTAAGGTTTATTTTTCTGTGTTTAGTTCTTTCACCCTTGGGGTGCAAATTAAGATGTTACATTTCTCTCCCTCTTATTAGAATTTTGTCCTCAAAATTCTACTAACCTTTGATATTCTTCGGGATACTTTTTCTGAATATCTTCTTCTTTTTCCCAAGTAGTTTCTGCAGGAGTAGACCCTTCCCAGAGTACCTTAATCAAAGGTATTCCTTTCTGTCTCCAAGACTTGGTACCAGTATCAATAATATCTCAAGGTTTGACCTCGTAAGTTAAATTATCTCTTATTTGCATCGTCTCTTTCTCCAGGATGTGCATTGGATCAGGGCAATATTTTCTGAGTTAAGTGACATGAAAGACATCATGGAGTTTGGAGAGTTTTGGAGGTAGGGCGAGCTGATAAGCAACAGGACTTATTTTCTTGAGGATTTGTACTGGTCCTATATACCGTGGGCTCAGTTTCCTAACCTTAAAGGATCTGCCAACTCCTGTGGTAGGGCGAGCTAGCTGCTCATCTTCCTCCTGGACCCAGTGGACCCATTGTTTTCCCCTCAGCTGATGAGGTGGATTCTTTCGTGGACTGACAACCACATCCTAGGGACCAGGATGATTTCACTCAGGGAGAGGCAGGGCCTGCTGGTGATGATGACAATGAAGATGATGAAGAGGAGCCAGCTTCAGATGAAGATCAGAAGTTTGGGGATTATGGGATGGAGCCTTTGTGTTGTTTTGGCTATTTAGCTGTTTCAAGTCTTGTAGTGTACTTACTTTGTTTTAATTTATTTTTGTCATGAGCTTTAGAACTTGTTTTGTTACTAGTTGTGAACCTTGGCATTTGAGCTTTTTCGTTTTTCTTGGTTTGTTTGTGCTCTTGTTAATTGTTTAGTTGTTTTTTTAATTATTTGTTTCGCTTTGTTATTTCTTGGTTTGAATGTTGAGTTGACTGAAAATACAACTAAGATAAAATATTTTAATATCAATTCAGCATTACAACCACATGTGTTTCTCTTCATGTTAGTTTAACTAGTTTCTCTTTTACAAACCTTCACATTCATTTTTTTTTAGAATGCCACCAAAAAAAGTCTCCACTAACCGAGCTCCCAGTTTTTTGGAAGAAGTGGTCAACGAAGTGTCTATGAAGATGAAGATGAAGATTTAAGGGCATTTCTAGAACCGTTGTTCAACTTGGGAAAGAAAGAAAAGGAGCGGGTGTGGCCTCCTCAGTTGCCAGAGCAATTAGAAGAACAACCCTCTCTCCAAAAGAGGAAACTGCAAAGAAGGAGGCTGAAGAGGATGAGATTGTGAAAGAGGGAGACACTGACAAGAGGTTGTCGAGACTCGTCAAAATAATAAAATTTACCGATTCTCAAACTAATTTGTAGTATAGAGCATGAACCGAATCGTCTCTCAAGGATCCAAAAACAAATATTCAATTAGATCAAGATAATTAAGAAGGGGAGTTTTGATGATTTGAAAAGAAAATACACCGGTTGAATTAAAGAAATGAAAATAACAAATTAACCAATTCAAGGAAATTTACCGATCTTGAGTTTAATCCATCATTGATCACAAGAAATCCACTTAATTGCTAACCATGTTCGTGGCCTTAGATCACAAAAAGAAGCCTCAACATGATCCAAGAATCCTCTACTAGATAAGCATCTAGGATTTAATTAACCAAGGTTAAATAAAGTAAGCACCATCCAAATATAGATTAACTTAAGATCCAAAATTTAACCAAGCTAAACAATCCATAAAAAAACTTTAATAAATTGTTTATTCTTTGTGATCCTCTTTGAATTCATGATAATAAAGCTACTATCACATAAACATCTAAATCAAATTAAGTAATTCAATCTAGATAAAAATCAAAAGAGGAAGAAGAGAAACTTGAATAACAATTAAGCAATATAAACAATCGAAACAAGATCTCCAAGTGAAACATCAAGATGGTTAATCCCTTGGATTGATTATAAGAGCCTAGCCTTCCATGTATGGGAAGGAAGAACTCAGAAATAAAAGAACAAAAACAAAATTCTAAAGAGAATCGAGAAGAAGAGAAAGAAAACTCTCACAAATACTCAAATTTTCTTCAAACAAATACTCAAACTTACTTCAAATTGAATGATATATAATACAAAGAGATTGACTCTATTTATACTAATCCTAGAAGCCAATTTGTAATTGAAAATAAACTGAATGCAAGCTGAAAAAACATAGAAATTGTCAAATATGGAAGCTTGATGCATGGTAGGTGGGTTGGTGTATGGTAGGTGGCTTCTAGTCAGCAACTCTTCTCCGACTTCCAGCTTGATTTTCATGACCTAAACGATGTATTTTGGCTTGGAGGTCTCATAATAGTTGTGGACAATTGTCTCCTTGATCTTTTGGCATTGGTTTCATGCAATTTGGACATTTACAACTTTAGATATTCCAAAAACACTGCACCTACTTCAAGTTAGGTTGGCAGAACGTGTTTCCAAATTCAAACCTACTTGTAGCTTCATAATCATGCCTAAAACGGCATCTATTGACTAAATGGTCTTCAGTGAAGTTCGAGATATGGGTCTTATCTTTCCAATGGCCGAGTTTCAGCTCAAAAGGAGGCCTAGAGCCCATGATATGGTCCAATATGTGTACATTGCTTAAATTCCAGAGACAGCAAACCCACTCTAAATTGCAGGGCTATTTTGGACCCTTAGAAGTTCGATCCAGCTCTTGAGTTCTTCATGAAAATTGTAGAACCTTGTCTTAGCTTTCCAAAGACTCTAAGATGACCTCAATTAGATCACCGAGTCCCAAGTTATAGTCTAACCAAGGAGGAAATGTCAAAATGCCTCAAAATTCAAGAATTATTCACAATGTGCATTAAAGCCCAATAAGGCCCAACAACATTAAACTCAGCTAAAATACTAATATTGGGCACAATAAACATCTAATAAAGTCTAGTACAAAGCTAACATAAGTGTTTAATCGGGCATAAGTTTGAGGCGAGAGTTGTAGAGAAGGACTTTTTTACTAATGGTGAACTCCTTTCGTACTAACATTTTGTCATGAAGGAGTTTGGTCTTCTGCTTGTAGATCCGGGAGTTCTCATACGCCTCTAATCGAAACTCCTTAAGTTCCTGAAGTTGAAGCTTCCTTTGGGATCCAGCTTGACTCAAGTCAAGGTTACACTGCTTCACCTATGCATATGTTTGACAAAAGCTAAGAATGGAATGAAACTCATGATCAAAGACACACCTCCTAATAATCTGGTCACTACAAAGCTTCCACAGATAAGGATCATCTCATACATAGTACTTAGACTCACTTTTCAATTTATCAGATTGAGCTCTAGTAAAACATGCAGAAAGAACACAAGCAACCAGGAAATTAACCATATCTGCAAACCAAGGGGAGGTGTTCTTACCTTACAACTGTAGAAGCTGCTCATCTGGGAAGGAGTCCTATACAGGGAAGGGATATGAAGCCCTTTTAATGTGACTCAAGTGATCTGCCACTAGGTTCTTTGCTCCACTCTTGTCACGGATCTCTATATGAAACTCTTGGAGCAGTAGCATCCACCTTATTAGTCGGGGCTTTGCCTCTGGCTTCTTCAAAAGAAACTTAAGAGCTGCATGATCAGTAAACACAACCTTAGAACCAAGCAAATATGATCTAAACTTATCCAAAGCAAAAATAATGGCTAAAAGCTCTTTTTCGATTGTGGTATAGTTGGCCTGAGCAGCATCCAGAGTTCTAAAAGCATAGTATATCACATGAGATGCTCTCCCCATTGCATAGTTAGAAGCATCACACATCAATTCAAATGGCAATGTCCAGTCAGGTGGCTAAATGATGGGGGTACTGGTCAAGGTCCGCTTCAAGTGGTTGAAAGTTGCCTTGCACTTGTCATCAAAATTAAACTCTACATCTTTCTGCAGTAAGTGGGAAAGTGGAAGGGCAATCTTACTGAAGTCGGCAATAAAGCGCCGGTAGAAACCTGCATGACCAAGAAAAGAACACACTTCCCGTACGCATGTGGGGTAAGATAAACAAGTAATTACATCAATCTTGGCAGGATCTACCTCAATGCCCTTACTGGATACTACATGGCCTAAAACTATACCCTGTTCTACCATAAAATGACATTTCTCAAAATTTAACACAAGGTTAGTCTCAATGCATCTTTGCAGCACTCTAGATAGGCTAGCTAAACATGAATCAAAAGAATAACCATAGACAATGAAGTCATCCATAAATACCTTCATGCACTCCTCTAAGAAATTAGAAATTATGCTCACCATGCACCGCTGGAAGGTACCAGGGGCATTGCAGAGGCCGAAGGGCATCCGTCTGTAAGCAAAGGTGCTGAAGGGACAGGTAAATATGGTCTTCTCCTGATCCTCTGGTGCAATGTAGATCTGGAAGTATCCAATGTAGCCATCCAAAAAGCAGTAATGGGACTTACCAGCCAACCGTTCCTGCATATAATCAATGAACGGAAGGGGGTAATGATCTTTCCGAGTGGCTTGGTTGAGGTGTCTATAGTCAATGCAGACTCTCCAACTATTTTGCACTCGGGTTGGAATGAGCTCATTCTTTTGGTTGGCCACGACAGTCATCCCTGATTTCTTTGGAACTACTTGCACTGGACTCACCCACTTGCTATCAGAGATGGGATAGATAATGCCAACCTGCAGTAGCTTGGTCACCTCTTTCTTCACCGCATCTAGAATGAGAGGATTTAGTCTCCTCTGGAGTTGTCTTCAAGTGTCCAACCAATTGCCTTTTTGTGTTGCTTCAAGGCTTCCAATAATCTGGTTTCTTGTTCAGGTTGGAGGTGTTTGGCCACTATGACCGGGAGCTTCTCATCCTTCTCCAAGAATGCATACTTCAGATGCTCGAGCAAGGGCTTAAGTTCAATGGAGGGTGGTTGCTGGATTGACAGTACTAGTTTTGGAACCGAAACTAAATCTGCTAAATTCTCAGTAGTTGCACTTGCTGCACCTGTACCTACAAGCTGTGCACAATCTTGCAAAACAACGTCATCATATCCTATGGAATCAAATGAATCACACTTAGCAGCAAGATGAATGATAACATCATTAGTAACAGCATAATTGCAATCAATAATAGAAACAGAATCCCTAATGATAGCAGAATCACCAATAGCAGCAGAATCAACAACAACACATGACAAATATGTAGAAATCTCAGCACAAGCTACACAAATTGCAGTGGGTTTACAACCAGAAAGTCCAAAACAGGCAGAACAAGTATCACAAGAAATGATGTCAGTGTATCCTACAATTTCAAGAAACTCTGCCAACATATCAGCATGCATATCATCAACCAGTAAATCAATGACATCAAAATGAAGGACAAAATGATCCTCTAATGGGTATTTCATGGCATCAAAAATGTTAAACTGAATTATATCATCACCAAATTCCATGGAAAGGGTACCAGCATGCACATCAATCTTAGTTTTAGCAGTTTTCAAAAATGGCCTACCTAAGATCAATAGGGGTGGGGAAGAAGCAGATTCATCTTCCATATTTAACACATAAAAATCAGCTGGGAATATTAAATTATTTACCCGAACCAGATTGTCCTCCAACACTCCTGCAGGTTGAGCCGTGCTATGGTTTGCTAATTGAATGACAATGCTGGTGGGTTTTAACTCTCCCATATCCAAGGAAGTGTAAATTGACTTTGGCATTACATTGAGGAGGCTCCCAAGTCTAGCAAGGCATGAGTGAACTGTTGGTGCCCTTTGCTGCAAGGGATGGTAAAAGTGCCTCGGTCTTTGCATTTGGGAGGCAAGTTGGGCTGAATCAAAGCAGAGACATTCCTCCCCATACTCACTTTTTCAGTCTTCTTTAGCTTCCTCTTATGGATGCACATCTCTTTCAAAAACTTGGCATACGTGGGGATTTGTTTAATTTCCTCCAAGAGAGGTATACTCACCTCAACCTTTTGAAAAGTCTCCATAATTTCCTTATCCAAGTCAGTCTCAAACATATGCCTCGGCTATATCATTCGGTCGGGAAAAGGAAGGGGAATGTTGGAAGCTGACTTCTGTGGATGTTCACTTTTCTGCTGCATTGAATTTTTTGTCAACTGCTAGTTTGATCTTGTTTTCTGCTTGGCTGTTGTAGGATCATTTGCTACTGCAAAATTTGAATTTGCTGCTAAATCTGCTACAGAATCTGAATTTGCTACAAGACTTGATTTTGCTACAGAATCTTGTTTTTCTGGGTCAACGGCAGAATCTGGAATTATCTACTGCACTGGTCCATTGATTTGATTACCAATGCGCAAAGCTATAGCACTAAGATTACCTCTAGGGTTTGGAGTGGTTTGAGAGGGTAATTGGCCAGAACCCTGTGACTTTAATTCATGAATAGATGTGGCAAGTTGACCAATTTGAGTCTCCAAGTTCTGAATGGTGGTTTCAGTTCTCTGTTGAAACTGGATGTTAGTGGTGGCCAACTGTTTCACCAAATCCTCCAATGAGGCTCAGATTTCATAGCTACAGGACCTTGCTGCTAGAATGATGGTCTACTTGGTCCAGCATGTGGCTGAAACTGATTTGTCCTTGCTTGCTGCTGGAATGGTGGTCTATACTAGTTTGGTGGCTGCTAATTTGATGCATTGCCATATCTCAGATTGGGATGATCCCTCCAGCCGGGGTTGTAAGTGTTGGAGAATGGATCTTATTTCTGTTGTTGCTGCTGATGGAACTGTGGCTTCCCAGGAAATATATCAGCTGCAGCCACAGATTGGTCTTGAAACTCATAATCATCTTGAAATGTGGGGCACGAATCTGTGGGATGAGAGGAACTAGAACATATGCTACAAACTCTTATAGCCATAGGTGTTTGATGTTGTCCCATAGCTAATTGCCTCACCAAAGAGGTTAACTCATCAATACGGTGGTCCATCCTTTGTTGGTTAGCATGGGAAACATGAACCTCATTGCCTCCTCTGGTTGAGGTAATGACCCTAGTGCCAAATTGTTAGGCGTTGGCAGCCATATTAGTAATTAAATCCCTAACAGCAATAGGAGTTTTGTCAACCAGGGCACCTCCACTAGCAGCATCAACCATGCTTCTGATCATAGGTAGCAAGCCTTCATAGTAATATTGAATCAGTAATTGGTCACTGATTTGTTGATGAGTGTAAAACCATTAATACATTTATTTAATTGATCTATAATATATGGAATTTACTTTAGTGACGACGTGTAAGTAGTTTTGTTCATCTTTAAAAATTCGTAAAATGTGAATTTATTTTTCACAATTTGAATTAATAGTAAACTTAAATGAACGTTTGCTTTTACTGATAATATATGCATTATTAATAATATAACACCAAAATATTGTTCATGTTCATTACTAGAACTTATTTATATACATAGGCTTCATCTTACAAACTATTCACATAAATACATCAAAATACAAAAAGGGATCTCTAACCCTATTAATGAAGCCTTTCTCCATAATGTCTCACATATATATTACGATTACATAGTTAACACACTACATAATTATAAAACTACAAGAAAGTAACGAGCACGAAAACCCCTAATATCTAATATATAGGTATCATCCTCAGGATCATGAAGTAGAGCCATATCAAAATCTATCATAATGGTGATATGATACATCTTCTCAGGTCTCCTAATCCTTTGGAAATATTATACTTAGGAGTGAGAATTAAATTCTCAGTAGGAATTTAAGCAGATAAAACAATAACTATAATATTTCTAGCTGCATTAAACTGCAGAAGCATTTTCATGAATTATATAATGTACAGAATACAATCAAAGAAACTAGCAAGATGTAATCTAAGCTTTAAGCTTTATGTCTTAATTTCTCAGAACATTTAGTAGCAAAATAGCTATTCTGACTCTCATTTCTTATTTTCTGTTGGGACAATTACATGCTTATGCTTATCTTTCATCTGTGGGCATGGCCCTATAATCTTTGCTTACATGGTCAACATAATAAAAATTACTATGAAAATAGTAATAAGAGCTCTTCCTTGGCATAGGGTGTCCCCTAAACCAAATGGCCATACCACACGTCTGGGGTGGATTCCATCTGGTCCTCTGATAATTCCATTCTTCTGTTGTAGATTATCCATCTCGAGACACATGTAAGACTTTCATGGATCACCTCCCTTACCGAGGATCACATCCAACATTTATCTGGGAATCACCTCCCTTACTGAAGATCATTTTCCAAGATCACCTCCCTTACCGAGGATCACATCCTTGTCTTTTATATCATCTTACATATTATTATATGAGCATGTAATGTCATTTTCTAAGTTTTTAAAGTAATTGGACATTTTTCTCATAAACTCAACTTTCTTGACCTTTTTCATACATACTTACTCTTAGAAACATACTTGACTAACACTTAACCTTAGGAGCTAGGTTTTGGTCAAAACCTTAACCCTATGATCTAGGTTTCTCTTAGTCATCATAGACATGTCAATTTGCTAATCTAAATTAGCCATTAAGAAGCTTAAAAATGCTCCACAACTTAACCAAATTACTATTCATTTGGTCATTTTCACTATTCGTTTGATCAAGTTTTCCAATTGCTTGAACATTCATTATTTCTTAACACTTAATCATTCTTAGTCATTCTAATACTCATTTCTTTGAATCCAACTCAAATCTTAAGTTGAAAACCCTAATTTAGTTGAAATCTAATTTAAGGTTTCTTAATCTAGTTTAACACTAAACTTTGTTAATTTCTCTCATTTTCTTTCAAATCTCCACCAAGGTCATCTTCTAATCACCATAATAGAATGATTACATGTAAATTTTCCAACCTAGGCTAGTTAAATCACTAGGCCGAAACCTTCCACTTGGTTTCCAAGTGATTTTTCTCAACTTCTATCACCTAACTAAGCTTGGATTTTGTCACACATTTTAATGAACCTCTAATCCATTCTCTTAACTATCGATATGACAATTTTCACACTTAAACCCTAAGTGGCTGAAACTTACATAGTCAAGGTTCCTAGAAAATTTCAATCCAAACAACCATATTTCATCAAAACATAGCATAAATCACTTAATATATCAACAAAACTATCATTCAATCACTACAAACCTATAGATTTTAAAATTCTCATGAAGCTAAAGTCTCCAACTATCATCCATATTCAAGCATATCTAAGTGTATTCTTTGATGAATATTCATGAAAAACTCAAAATCTATGAAAATATATCTAAAACACCAAGTTTAGAATCAAAAGGATGATGGGTACTTGAACTCCTACCTCTTCCTCCTCTTTGAGTACAACTTTGAGCTTGAAAACCAATGGAGAATCCTTGTTTCTTCTTGATTCTTGATGGATTCTTGGATGGAAATTTACTTTGTAGCAATTTCCTAATTTGTTGGAATTTTTTCCTAATTTTTCTCTATTTTTCTTTCTCTTCTTTCTCTCCTTTCTTTCTTTCCTTTCTTTCTCTTCCTCCTCCCTTGGCCGTCCACTTCTTCTTCTATTTCTCCCCTCACTTAACCGACCTAAGCTTCTAATTATCCTATCATTTTCTTTTTTTTATTTCATTGATATTAATATTTTATTAAGAGTTATTTGTAAAGAAATGTTATTTTATTTTGGCTTCTTGAAGAAGCCATAGAAATATTAATTTTTTTATTCCTTATTTAGTTAGATTCTAATTATCTAGTTAGTTTCTAACCAATTTGGTTAGTTTAGAACTAACTTAGTTAAATTATAACCAATTTAGTTAATAATTAACTACTTTAGTTAGATTTTAATGATTTTAGTTAGTTTCTAACTAGATTCAAATTTTATTTCAACTAGATTCCATCTAGTTACACCTATTTTGTCTTTTTCCTACTAAATTGTCTAAATGACAATTTTACCCTTATGTTAACATATGATAAAATAAAAATGACATTCATGTCCTGTTAAAAACCCTACTATAAAGGATGTCTCTGTTTAATTATATAAGCTACACTGATTATTTTAATGGACACTCTTTATACAAAAATAGTCTCTAAAATATTATTAACCTACAATCAGAGAAAAATAGAAAATATACTAACAATAATCTGTTCCGACCAATTATTTTTACTGATATACTAAAAATAGTAAATGACTGTAATTAAATAAATAAAAATATGTCCTATGTAAATTTTTCTGCCCTCTAATTTCTGGATAAGAAAAACCATTGTTCTAAGACATAACAATGGAGAAATAAAATTAACAAGAATAAATAGCACATAATTAATAATTAATTAAATAATTATTAATTTATATTTAAATATTGAAATCTAAGGGCGGATGTTACAATGAGGACAACTCGCGCAAAACTTTTTAAACCTCTCTTAATATTCATGCAAGGTCTCCCCAGTCATATGCCTTATGCCACATATGTCCTTTCTGATTGCAGCAGCTCTTGAGGCAAGGAAGAATTTTTCCAGAAACAGTTTCTTCAGGTCATTCCAGGATGCTAGAGGCTGTTGAAGGTAATATAACCAGTCATTGGCTGCAGCATCCAGTGAAAATGGAAATGCCCGCAACTTGATGTGATCCTCAGCTATTCCATGAGGTTTCATGGTTGAGCAGACCACATGGAATTCCTTCAAGTGCTTGTGTCGATCCTCGCGTGTAAGACTATGAAACTTGGGCAACAAGTGTATTAATCCAGATTTAAGCTCAAAATTAACATGAAGGTCAGGATATTGGATGCACAAAGGCTGATATGCAACATCAGGTGTAGCAAGTTCTTTCATAGTTCTATTATTATTGTTAGCCATAGCAAAATCAGTAGACTCAGTATCAGACACTAAAGTATTAACAGAAACAGACTCAACATGATTAACAGAGTCAACAACAAGATCAGGTGCAATGCCAAGTTCAAGTACAATTCCAGAAGCTATTTGATTAGCTCTATGAATGCTACTATCAGTGCTATGAATTCTGAGAAGTGTACGAAATGTTCTATCAATTTCATGATCAAATGCATGCAAGGTACCGGGAACAGACCTAGCTCATAGGAAGGTGAAAGCAATAACAACTAAACACTAAAAATTCAAAATAAAATAAAATAAAATAAAAATCAAATGAATTGAAAAATGCTATCCAACAGAATAATATAAAATCTTACAAAATTGAAAATGTAGTCTAAACGATGGAATTTTGCTAAAATAGGGGTGACCTCACTGTAAACAGTGAGCCTTTCTCAAAATAATGTTTTCCATTAGTCTACAAAAATTCAATTTGATTAAAGATACTTTACCGAAACAAAATCTTGATAGGATGCCTTTTACCTAATTTCCGTCGAATTCTACTTGAAAAAGAAACTTCAAAAACAAAACAAGCACAATTGTTAGAGTTAGATGGTGTCTTGAAATAATCAAAAAGTTGCATTGGATCCCCGGCAACGACGCCAAATTTGACAAGAAGTTGTCGAGACCCGTCAAAATAATAAAATTTACCGGTTCACAAACAAATTTGTAGTATACAACATGAACCAAATCGTCTCTCAAGGATCCAAAAACGAAGATTCAATTAGATCAAGATAATTAAGAAGGGGTTTTTGATGATTTGAAAAGAAAATACACCGGTTGAATTAAAGAAATGCAATTAACAAATTAACCAATGCAAGGAAATTTACCGATCTTGAGTTTAATCCATCATTGATCACAAGGAATCCACTTAATTGCTAACCATATTCTTGGTCATAGATCACATCAAGAAGCCTCAATATGATCCAAGAATCCTCTACTAGATAAGCATCTAGGATTTAATTAACCAAGGTTAGATAAAGTAAGCACCATCCAAATATAGATTAACTTAAGATCTAGAATTTAACCAAGCTAAATAATCCATCAAAAAGCTATAATATATTGTTTATACTTTGTGATCCTCTTTGAATTCATGATAATAAAGCTACTATCACATAAACATCTAAATGAAATTAAGCAATTCAATCTAGATAAAAATCAAAAGAGGAAGAAGAGCAACTTGAATAACAATTAAGCAATATAAACAAGCGAAACAAGATCTCCAAATTAAACATCAAGATGGTTAATCCCTTGGATTGATTATAAGAGCCTAGCCTTCCATGTATGGGAAGGAAGAACTCAGAAATAAAAGAACAAAAATGAAGTTCTAAAGAGAATCGAGAAGAGGAGAAAGAAAACTCTCACAAATACTCAAACTTACTTCGAATTGAATGATGTATAATACAAAGAGATTAGCTCTATTTATACTAATCCTAGAAGCCAATTTGTAATTGAAAATAATCTGAATGCAAGCTGTAAAAGCATGGAAATTGTCAATTATTGAAGCTTGTTGCATGGTTGGTGGGTGGTGCATGGTAGGTGGGTTGGTGTATGGTAGGTGGCTTCTAGTCAGCAACTCTTCTCTAACTTCCAGCTTGATTTTCATGATCTAAACGATGTATTTTGGCTTGGAGGTCTTCATGACAGTTGTGAACAATTGTCTCCTTGAACTTTTGGCGTTAGTTTCATGCCATTTGGACTTTTATAACTCCAGATATTCCAAAAACACTGCACCTACCTCAAGTTAGGTTGGCAGAACATGTTTCCAAATTCAAACCAACTTGTAGCTTCATAATCATGCTTAAAACGACATCTATTGACTAATTGGTCTTTAGTGAAGTTGGAGATATGGGTCTTATCTTTCCAATGACAGCGTTTTAGCTCAAAAGAAGGCCTATAGCCCACGATATGGTCCAATTTGTGCACACTGCTTAAATTCCAGAGACAGCAAACCCACTCTAAATTGCAGGGCTATTTTGGACCCTTAGAAGTTCGATCCAGCTCTTGAGTTCTTCATGAAACTTGTAGAACCTTGTCTTAGCTTTCCAAAGACATCAAGATCATCTCAAATGGATCATCGAGTCCCAAGTTATAGCCAAACCAACGATGAAAGGACAAAATGCATCTAATTCCAAGAATTATTCACAATTTGCATTAAAGCCCAATGAGGCCCAACAAAATTAAACTCATCTAAAATACTAATATTGGACACAATAAACATATAATAAAGCCTAGTACAAAACTAACATAAGTGTCTCAAATTGATTGATTAGACATGAAGGGCAAGCAGAAGAGGGCAGCAAAGAAGATGGGCGAGGGTTCCTCACGGAACCTTTGAGCTAAGCCTTACCTTTTTTTATTTTTCTGCCATGAGTTTTTAATTTGAAAAGATGAATGTGATGATCTAGTATTTTGTTTAGTCATTTTCTTTTTTGTGATAATGTGTTTTTATTTAATTTTCCTTAGACTTTGATTTGAATAAATGTTCGAAAATCAGTCACCATGCTTGGAATTTGAATGGTTTAGCATTTTGTCATCTAGAACACCATAGCTTTTCTGATGCCTTAATGAATGATTATCCTTTGATGAAAGTTTTGATTGTGATTGAAATATTAAGTGGAACGGTCCTTGATTGAGTGCATGGCACACTTGCATCTTTTAATCATTCTTGATTGTGAAAGTTTTGGCAATTAGTTGAAGTTGCACTTTGGATTAGATTTTATCCTTACCTGTTAGTCTTGGGCCAGTTGATTTAATTCTTTTTCTTGAGTACTCACGATTGGATTTTATGGGCTGGAAATTGCTTGATTCTCTTTCTAATGATCTGAATGGCATGTTGCATAAAAATGATTAAGGCAAGTTTTGTTTTCTCTAGCCACTTGACCAAATTGCCAACCATGAAGTTTTAACCTTTGAATACCCCCTTTGAGCCTATGATTCTACATTCTTGTGTATAGCCATCCAAAGCCAAGACTGAAAAACAATGGAATTACTTTAGCCTAGAAATAGGAAAACGACATTGGTAGGCGTGACAGGTTGAAACAAGTTTGGGGGGGTGAAACTCTAAAAGCTCAAGAGTTAGCAAGAATTTTTTTTTATTTCATAGAAAAAGAGAAACGAGAAAGATTTCAAAAAGGATCCCGCAAATGAAAAAAAAAGGGTTTTGGGATTCATAAGAAGTGAGCATAGTAGCTCGAGCAAGGTGAGAAAGTGGGCATGAATGTATAAGAATTTTGAGGATGATGGGCCAGAGTGTGAACTGTCAATTGCCTTGGTTCCCCCTATTCTCTTGGGCTATTAAGCTTAAATATCCAAATTTACCCACCTCTACCTTGACCCTGCTTCAACCTCGAAAAGACCTTATGATTTATGGACACATGCTCATTGTGCATTGTTGGTTAGAGATGAGGAACAATTTCATAGCTGCATGAATCCAATTAGTGAATGTGAGGGAAACACAAACCTATCCACACAATGTTTGAGTGAAAATATTGGTGAGATTTCTCATTTCCTGATGCATCTTCTTAGGGTTGTCATTCCCTTTAACTTTCAAGAGTGCATTAAGCTTGCAAAGTTGCCTTAGTTCTCCTTGTGGATGCGTTCGAATTGAATTTGATCATGAGCTTTATTTTCATCTTAGGAAATTCATTCATGAAGGATAAAATCTTGTTGTGGTGTTGGGTGATTTTGTGCTAATTTTGTTGAATTTTCTCAATTATGGTGGCTTTGTGTGGTTGTGTCTCTTGTTGCTTTTTAGTGTTGTTTACTTTTGCTTGGGGGCAAGCAAAGGCTTCAGTTATTGAGTGCTTTAATTGGGTAGTTGTGTTGCTCTTGTGAACTTTTAGAGTTGTTTTGCCCCATTTATTGCTTTGTATTTCTTTAGTTGTCTTGTTAGTTATCTCTTGTGAATTTTGAGTAATTTAGTTGTTTTTAGTATTAATATTTTTTACTTTTTTTTCTTGCTTGAGGTTTCATTGTGGAAATATTTGGGATTCAAGAGCAATTCAAACCATTTTTGCATGCTGGATGAGCTTGGCTGAGCCAAGCTTTTTCTTGGCTCAGCGCAAGATTAAGTTTGCATTCTGGAATGCCAAGGCTGAGCGCAGCAAAACACATTGAAGGCAAAGATTGAGAGTAGCTGGGCACGAAATACCACAACCCTAGAAGAGGAAAGAAGACTCTTGTTCATCTTGGGGAGGAATCTTCATGGAGTTTAAATTGTTCTTCTTGTCTCCTTTATTTTCCTTTGTTTTTTCTTTAACTATGTGTAGCTAAATCCCCTCTTGTTGGGGTTAGAGGATGACTAACTCTGATATTCTCTTGTAATTGACTTTGGTATTAATACATTTCTATATTCTTATGAGTGTTCAATCTCTTTGCTTAATGCTTATCTTGGCTTGATCATCCATGATTTATTGTATGAATTGGCATTAGATTGGAAAATTTATGCTAAATCTAGAACTGAGTTGAACATCCAATAGATCAAGATGCTAGGAATAGATTTTGGTTTATTGGTGATCTAGAGATTCTTGAGCTTCATGCATTTTCTCTCCATAATTCACCTAAGGAATTAGGGTTTTATTTTGGGAATTTAGGCTAATTCACCTAAGGAATTAGGGATTTAGTAGTTTAGTGGATTGATCTTCATCATTGAAAGATATAGTGTGCTAATAGCCATTGCATTGCATGATTAGGGACGAGTAATCGAATCTAACCCCAACACTTATTCTCATTTGCATTCACATCCCTTTTTGCTTACCAAGTGTTTGTTAAAATCTAAAAAGAACCAAACAATTTACTTTATGTCAAAATGTATGTTTACAATTGAGCTCCCTTCCTTCCAAACGAAAGTTTAAATAGTAGTTCAATTTGCAAAGTGATACTTGTCTGTGATTCCTGACGATGATTTTCGGTCTCACTGATCAATCAATTTGAGACACTTATGTTAGCTTTGTACTAGGCTATGTTAGATGTTTATTGTGCCCAATATTAGTATTTTAGTTGAGTTTAATGCTGTTGGGCCTCATTGGGCTTTAATGCAAATTGTGAATAATTCTTGGATTTTGATGCATTTTGACCTTTCCTCCTTGCTTAGGCCATAACTTGGGACTCAGTGATCCAATTGAGTATATCTTGGTGTCTTTGGAAAGCTAAGACAAGGCTCTACAAGTTTCATAAAGAATACAAGAGTTGAATCAGACTTCTAAGGTCCAAAATAGCCCTGCCATTCAGAGTGGGTTTGCTATCACTGGAATTTGAGCAGTGTACACATATTGGACCATATCATGGGCAATAGGCCTCATTTTGAGCTGAAACTCGGCCATTGGAAAGATAAGACCCATATCTCCAACTTCACGGAAGACCATTTAGTCGATAGATGTCGTTTTAGGCATGATTATGAAGCTACAAGTTGGTTTGAATTTCGAAACGTGTTTTGCCAACCTAACTTGAGGTAGGTGCAGTGTTTTTGGAATATCTGGAGTTGTAAAAGTCCAAATGGCATGAAACTAATTGCAAAAGTTCATCATGACAATTGTCTACAACTGTCATGAAGACCTCCAAGCCAAAATACATCGTTTAGGGCAAGAAAAGTAGGCAGGAAGTCAGAGTAGAGTTGCTAACTTGAAGCCACCAACCATACACCAACCCACCTACCAGGCACCAACCCACCAACCATGCATCAAGCTTCCATATTTGATAATTTCCATGTTTTTACAGCGTGCATTCAGATTATTTTCAATTACAAATTGGCTTCTCGGATTAGTATAAATAGAGTCAATCTCTTTGTATTATAGATCATTTAATTTGAAGTAAGTTTGAAGAAAGTTTGAGTATTTGTGAGAGTTTTCTTTCTCTTATTCTCCATTCTCTTTAGAATTTCGTTTTTGTTCTTTAGTTTATGAGTTCTTCCTTCCCATCAATGGAAGGCTGGGCTCTTATAATCAATCCAAGGGATTAACCATCTTGATGTTTAATTTGGAGATCTTGTTTCGCTTGTTCATATTGCTTAATTGTTATTCAAGTTTCTCTTCTTCCTCTTTTGATTTTTATCTAGATTGAGTTGCTTAATTTGATTTAGATGGTGATGTGATAATAGCTTTATTATCATGTATTCAAAGAGGATCACAAAGAATAAACAATTTATTAAAGCTTTTTGATGGATTGTTTAGCTTGGTTAAATTCTGGATCTTAAGTAAATCTATGTTTGGATGGTGCTTACTTTATCTAACCTTGGTTTATTAAATCCTAGATGCTTATCTAGTTAAGGATTCTTAGATCATGTTGAGGCTTCTTGATGTGATCTAAGGCCAAGAACATGGTTAGTAATTAAGTGGATTCCTTGTGATCAATGATGGATTAAACTCAAAATCAGTAAATTTCCTTGGATTGGTTGCTTCTTCAGATTTGTTTACAACTTTAAGTCTCGTACTTTTGTCAATCTTGTTAATCAGCAACAAAACCCCCCATTTCTAATTATCTTAATCTAATTTAATCTTTATTTTTTTGGATCCTTGAGAGACGATTCGATTCATCCCCTATACTACAAATTATTTTGTGAACTAGTAAAATTTATTATTTGACAGATCTCGACAACCTCTTGTCAAATTTGGCGCCATTGCAACTATTTGATCATTTCAAGACCCCATCTAACTATAACAATTCTGTTTGTGTTTGTTTTTGAAGCTTTTTCAAGTGGAATTCGTCTAAAATTGGGTAAAGGGCATTGTGTCAAGAATTTCGGTTCGGTAAAGTATCTCGGATAGAGCTGAATTTTGGTACACTAATTGAAAACATTATTTTGAGAAAGACTTACTATAAATAGTAAGGTCACCCTTATTTTAGCCAAATTCCATCATTTAGACCACTTTTTCAATTTTTTAAGATTGTTTATTATTTTGTTGGATAGCATTTTTGTGTAGATTTCACCCTGTGGTAGTTCCATAATTTTTAAAATTCATTTGATACTGTTTTTATATTCGTTTAGATTTTTGGAGTATTTATTTTAGGATTTTTTTAGTGTTTTAGTTGTTATTACTTTTCTATACCTTCCTATGAGCTACATGCTATATGACGAGGTCTGATCTTGGTACCTTGCATTCATTTGATCCTGAAATTGATAGAACCTTTTAGTAGCATTAATAGAATCACTTCTGGAATTGGACTTGAACTTGACATTGCACCTGATCTTGTTGACTCTGTTAATCTTGTTGACTATGTTAATCCTATTGAGTCTGTTTCTATTAGTGCTTCAGTGTCTGATACTTAGTCTGCTGATTTTACTATGGATGACAATAATAATATAACTCTTAAGGAATTAGCTGCACCTGATGTAAATTATCAACCTTTGTGCACTCAATATCCTGAACTCTTAATGTGGATTTTGAGTTGAAATCTGGATTGATACACTTGCTGCCCAAGTTTCATGGTCTTGCAGGTGAAGATCCACATAAGCATTTGAAGGAGTTCCATGTTGTCTGCTCCACCATGAAACCTCATGGAATAGCTGAAGATCACATCAAGCTGAGGGCCTTTCCTTTCTCCTTGGATGGTGCTGCTAAGGATTGGTTGTATTACTTACAACCTGCTGCCATTACTTCTTGGAATGACATGAAAAGACTGTTTCTGGAAAAGTTCTTTCCTGCATCAAGAACTGCTGCAATAGGGAAAGATATTTGTGGCATAAGGCAACTCAGTGGTGAGACTCTCCATGAATATTGGGAGAGATTCAAGAAATTATGCTCGAGCTGCGCACACCATCAAATTAGTGATCAATTGCTAATCCAATACTTCTATGAAGGGTTGATGCCAATGGAAAGGAGTATGATTGATGCTGCAAGTGGTGGAGCATTGGTAGATAAAACTCCAACTGCTGCCAGAGACTTAATTGCAAACATGGCAGCAAATTCTCAGCAATTTGGTACTCGAATGGATGCTGCAACCAGAGCAGTCATTAGAGGATATGATGAAGCAACTTGTTACCAACAATCTCCAATTCCAACAAAGGACTGATGCCACAATTCAAAATTTGGAGACACAAATTGGTCAATTAGCTTCCTCTATGAATCAGTTACAAGCTCAAGGCAGTAGTCAACTTCCTGCATAAACAATTCCCAATCCAAAATGGAATGTCAGTGCTATTACTTGGAGGTTTGGGAAATCCTTACAAGCTGAGCAGCAGCAGAATTCAAATCATGCAGATTTTTCAGATTCAGCAGTAGCAACAGACTCTGCAGTAGTTGCGTCCAATTCTGCTGATAATTAGAAAACAGATTCTACACATAAACCACATTCTGCAGCAGAAAAATCAGATTCTATACCACTTGTGCAGTAGAAGAACAATTGTGCAGTGCCACTTCCTTTCCCACATAGCGCAGTCCAATCTAGAAGAGGAGATGATGCTGAGAAAGATAAAGAGCTTCTGGAGACCTTTCGGAAGGTGGAGGTGAACGTCCCATTGTTGGATGCAATTAAGCAAATTCCTAAGTATGCCAAGTTTATGAAAGAACTCTGCACACACAAGAGGCGGCTGAAAGACAATGAGAGAATTAGCATGAGCCGGAACATCTCAGCCCTCATTCAACCTATGCCACAGAAATCGAAAGATCCTCGGACTTTTACCATTCCATGCATAATAGGCAATTCGAAATTTGAAAATGCCATGCTAGACTTAGGTGCTTCAATTAATGTTATGCCTATGTCTGTATTTAACTCTCTTGGACTTGGACCTTTGCATGCCACAGGTGTAGTGATTCAGTTGGCAAATAGGAGCAATGCTTATCCAGCTGGACTAATTGAGGATGTGCTGGTGCGAGTGGGTGAATTGTTATTCCCAGTAGACTTTTACATTCTGGAAATGGAGGGGGAATCACCAACCACTAAGGCTCCACTTATTTTGGGGAGACCTTTCCTTAAGACAGCTCGGATCAAGATTGGCGTGCATGCAGGAACTCTTTCCATGGAGTTTGGTGACTTCATTGTGCAATTTAACATCTTTGATGCTATGAAGTATCCCATGGAGGAGCATTCTGTTTTTCATATTGATGTCCTTGTTGATTTGATTGATATTGCATATGATGACTTGTATGCTACTGACTTTGATGGTTTTTCTGATTCTGCATGCACTAGTTGTAATGGTGTTGTTTTGTATAATGCATGTGCTAAGATTGCTGTAGTTTTGAGTGCTGACCATTCTATTTTAGCAATTTATGTGAATTGTGCAGATCATGCAGATTATGCAGAACCAGATTCTGCAGCAACTGATTCTGTAGATGCAGAAATTATAGCACCTGCAGAAGTTAATTCCACCAGCAGCATGCTTCCCTCTATAGTGCAACCACCTAAATTAGATATGAAGCCACTGCTTGACCATCTCAAATATGTTTTCCTTGCAGAAGATGAGCAATTACCTGTCATAGTTGCCAACAATCTACATGCTAACCAAGAACAAAAGTTGTTGCAGGTTTTGAGTGAGCACAAGCAAGCCATTAACTGGACCCTTGCTGATACCCCAGGGATCAGTCCTTCCACATGCATGCACCGCATTCTGCTTGAACAAGAAGCTAAGCCAGTGAGGCAACCACAAAAAAGACTAAATCCCTTGATTCTTGATGTGGTACAAAAGGAAATCACTAAACTGCTGCAAGCCGGAATCATTTACCCAATATCGGATAGAAAATGGGTGAGCCCAGTTCAAGTGGTTCCCAAGAAATCTGGGGTGACTGTAGTGGAAAACAAGAACAATGAACTAATTCCCACTCGAGTGCAGAACAGTTAGAGAGTGTGTATTGACTACAGGAGGCTTAACCAAGCCATAGGAAAGGATCATTACCCCCTGCCCTTCCTTGATCAAATGTTAGAAAGATTAACAGGGAAGTCTCATTATTGCTTTTTGGATGGTTTTTCAGGTTACTTCTAAATTCACATTGCTCCCGAAGATCAAGAGAAAACCACATTCACGTGTCCCTTCGGCACTTTTGCATATAAGAGGATGCCCTTCGACTTATGCAACGCCCCTGGTACTTTCTAGCGATGTATGACGAGCATCTTCTCTGATTTGTTAGAAGAGTGTATGGAGGTATTTATGGATGATTTTATCGTTTGTGGTTCTTCTTTTGAGTCATATTTGGACAGTTTAGCTAGAGTATTGCATAGATGTATTGAAACCAACTGATGTGTGTGATTCTTCATGTCATTTTGAGTTTAGTTTGCATACATTTCATTATCTTTTTAGTACATTTATTCATTTAATCTTCCGTTTTTGTTTTAGTTCGGATAACTGCGGTGTGTTTATGTTCAATTGTAGGAATGATGCAATATTGAAGCTTGGAAGAGCCAAAACGGAACTACCATGAAGAGATACTGAGATCTCAAAAATCAGCTGGACCCCTGAGGAGTAATTTGAGCATAACTTGAGCTACAGAGGTCATTTTGAGGTGATTTCAGTTGCTATGGAAAGCTAAGACACAAGGCTACAAGTTTGATGTTGGACACTTTGGCAAATTCCCCAAGATGCTTGATGGACAGAGGCAACCACGGCCTGGCCGTGGTTTCAACCACGGCCATGGTGTGAGAAACTCGCACCTTCAGAATTTCTGAGGCAGAGCCAACCACGGCCTGGCCGTGGTGGCCACCACGGCCGTGGTTGGCCTTCAGAGTTCGAAATCCTCAAGCCAGAGCCAACCACGGCCTGGCCGTGGTGGCCACCACGGCCGTGGTTGGCAGCCTGACACTTCATACTTGCGATTTTGAGGCCCTGGAGTCAGCCCATTGCTTGTTTTCTGACCTAAAAAGAATTAGGGTTGAGAGAGGAGAGTGTGTGGTGTATAAAGGGCAAGCCATTAGGGTTGCGTGGGTGAGCTTGGTCTTGGAGGAACTTCACAAGAGCAGCCACAAGTTTTCTGCAGAGTTTTTCTTCTCATCTCTTCTAGTCTTTGTATTTTATTTTCTGAATGTTGTTCTTCATTCTTATGGATTGTATTTTGATAAACAAGTTTGAGTAGTTCTTTTGTTCTAGGCATTGGTAGTAACCCGATGGTGTATTGACAATGCTTGATGTATGAATTTGTTATCACTTCAATGCTAAGTTTATCTTAATTCAGTTTTTGGCACACCAAATGTTTATGAAAATGCTGGCCACATTGTTTGCATAATCTTAGTCATTAAGGGAAAAACTGAAAGGTGACTCTTGATAATTGAACTCCATAAACTGAACTTGAGCTTTTAAATCACGAAAGTATATTAAAACTCTTGAGGCTTTCTTTGAATCATCTGCTCTTAATGGATTCTCTCTAATTTGATTTTCATGAAAATAGAAATTGAGTTAGATTGAATACGTTATTGTATTCTGAAAGGAAACAATAATTCATTAGGATGATTCGTCTTCAAATGTAACTTAGTTGAGAAGAGGTGATAAGATTACAGATTTGTTAATTACCATCGTGGTGAACCCATATCCTAGATCTCTTAAAAACCAGATTTATCTACACTGTTTTTCTGCATTCATTCTAAAATTGATATTCTTATTTATTTCGAGTTTTAGTTTCTATGTTCTTGTTCTATCACCACAATTTTATAACATTGGTTTCACCTAGTCAATCATAATTAAGGGTAATTGTTAATCATAATCCAAGTCCCTGTGGATCGATATTTTTACTACTTGACGAAATCGTACACTTGCGATACGAGCCACATCACCAACCTTGTTTTGAATTTTGAGAAATGTTATTTCATGGTAGAACGAGGTATAGTCTTAGGCCATATCATCTCTAGCAAGGGCATTGAAGTAGATTCTGCGAAATTATATGCCATTGCTTCTTTATCTTACCCCACATGCGTGCGGGAAGTTCGCTCTTTCCTTGGACATGCAGGTTTCTACAGGAGGTTCATTCAAGATTTTAGCAAGATTGCCTACCAATATCCAATCTTCTGCAGAAAGATGTGGAGTTTTCCTTTGACCAGAGATATTAGGATGCCTTCAACCATTTGAAGAGAGCCCCCATCATCCAGCCACCAAATTGGGCACTTTCCTTTGAGTTGATGTGTGATGCCTCAAATATATGCTTTGGGAGCTGTTCTTGCCCAAAGAAGGGACAAAGTGCCTCATGCGATCTATTATGCCTCAAGGACATTAGATGTTGCACAAGCAAATTACACCACCACGGAAAAAGAACTTTTTGCTATTGTTTTTGCATTAGATAAATTCAGATCTTATTTGCTTGGTTCTAAAGTTGTGGTGTTTTCTGACCATACAACATTGAAGTTCCTTCTAAAGAAACTCGGTGCTAAACTGAGATTGATTCGTTGGATATTGTTGCTCCAAGAATTCAATATTGACATTCGTGATAGAAGTGGAGTGGAAAACTTGGTGGCGGACCATTTGAGTAGGTTGGAGAGAGATGCATAACCCTTTCCCATTCATGATGCTTTCCCAGATGAGCAACTTCTACAACTGCAAGATACCACCCCTTGGTTTGTTGATATGGTGAATTTCTTGGTTGCTATAGTTTTCCCCCCACATTTCACCCGTGCACAAATTTATAAACTTAAGAGTGAATCAAAATATTATGTGTGGGATGATCCATATCTATGGCGATTTTGTAGTGACCAAATTATTAGGCGATGTGTGCCTAATCATGAGTTTCATTCTGTTCTTAGCTTTTGTCATGCATTTGCATGTGGTGGACATTTTCGGCCTCAACGTACAACTAGGAAAGTTTTAAACTCTGGTTTATATTGGCCTACCCTGTTTCATGATGCATATATGTTCTGTAAGTCTTGTGAACAATGTCAGAGAACAGGGAACCTTTCTCGCAGGAATGAGATGCCCCCAACAACCTCTACTAAATTGTGAGATCTTTGACGTTTGGGGTATTGATTTCATGGGACCTTTTCTTGTTTCCTTTGGTTATGTTTACATTTTGCTAGCTGTTGATTATGTATCAAAATGGGTGGAGGCTAAAGCCACTCGGACTGATGATTCCAAAGTTGTTGTGGATTTTGTTAGATCACAAATTTTCTGCAAGTTTGGAATTCCGAGGGCTATCATCAGCGATCAAGGCACCCATTTCTGTAACCAGAGCATGGAGGGTTTGATGAGGAAATATGGCGTGTTGCATAAAGTTTCTACATCTTACCATCCCCAGACTAATGGTCAAGTCGTGTTCTGCAATAGAGAGATCAAGTGCATACTTGAAAAGACAGTCCAACCTAATCGGAAGGATTGGAGCATGAGGCTTGAGGATGCTCTTTGGGCTTACCGGACCACTTAGAAGACTCTGATCGGGATGTCCCCATATTGGATAGTCTACGGTAAGGCATGCCACTTGCCAGTAGAAATTGAGCACAAAGCATTTTGGGCGGTAAAGCAATGCAACATGAATTTGTTCGGAGCCGGCATAGAGTGGAAGTTGTAGTTACAGGAGTTGGAAGAGATCCGCCTAGATGCCTATGAGAGCTCCCGACTCTACAAAGAAAAGACCAAAGCCTTCCATGATAAGTTTATTCTTTGGAAGGAGTTTGCAGTTGGGCAAAAAGTTCTCTTATTTAATTCTCGTCTTAAGTTGATGCCTGGTAAATTAAGGTCTATGTGAGACGGTCCGTTTGTTGTTACTAACATTTTTCCTCATGGTGAAGTAGAAATTAAGAGTGAGGCCACCAACAAAGTGTTCAAAGTCAATGGTCATTGCCTCAAGAATTTTTATGAAGGAATCCATGAGAACCTCGTGGAAGAGGTTCAACTGCAGGAGGCCGTCTACCATGATTGAACACTACTTTGTTTAAAAAAAAAACAAAAAAACTCAAGCCATGTTTAAGGACAATGGCCAGAGATTGAATAATTATTGGGGAGGACTGACAAGAGGTTGTCGAGACCCCGTCAAATAATAAAAATTACCGGTTCGCAAACTGATTTGTATAGAGCATGAACCGAATCGTCTCTCAAGGATCCAAAAGGAACAAATATTTAATCAGATCAAGATAATTAAAATGGGGGGTTTTGTTGTTGATTAACAATATTGATAAATATACAAGACTCAAAGTTGAAAACAAAGCTAAAGAAACAACCAATCCAAGGAAATTTACCGATCTTGAGTTTAACTCATCATTGATCACAAGGAATTCACTTAATTGCTAACCGTGTTCTTGGCCTTAGATCACATCAAGACGCCTCAACATGATCCAAGGATCCTCTACTAGATAAGCATCTAGGATTTAATTAACCAAGGTTAGATAAAGTAAGCACCATCCAAACATAGATTAACTTAAGATCAAGAATTTAACCAAGCTAAACAATCCATCAAAAAGCTTTAATAAATTGTTTACTCTATGTGATCCTCTTGAATACATGATAATAAAGCTATTATCACATAAACATCCAAATCAAATTAAGCAATTCAATCTAGATCAAAATTAAAAGAGGAAGAAGAGAAACTTGAATAACAATTAAGCAATATGAACAAGTAAAACATGATCTCCAAATTAAACATCAAGATGGCTAATCCCTTGGATTGATTATGAGAGCCTAGCCTTCCATGGATGGGAAGGAAGAACTCAGAAATAAAAGAACAAAAACGAAATTCTAAAGAAAATGAAGAAGAAGAGAAAGAAAACTCTCACAAATACTTAAACTTTCTTCAAACTTACTTGAAATTGAATCCTAATACAAAGAGGTTGGGTCTATTTATACTAATCCTAGAAGCCAATTTGTACATGTACATAATCTGAATACAAGCTATAAGAATATGAAAATTGTCAAAAATGGAAGCTTGATGCATGGTTGGTGGGTTGGTGCATGGTAGGTGGGTTGGTGGCTTTTAGTCAACAACTCTTATCCGACTTCTGGCTTCAAATTCATCACCTAGACGGTGCATTTTGGCTTGGATGTTTTCATGAAAGTTGTAGCCAGTTGTCTCCTTGAAAATCTCCAGTTTGAATCATGTCATTTGGACTTTTAGAACTCCAGAAATGCCAAAAACACTGCACCTACCTCAAGTTAGTTTGGAAGAACGTGTTTCCAAATTCAAACCAACTTGTAGCTTCAGAAGCATGCCTAAAACGACAACTATTCACAAAATGGTCTTCAGTGAAGTTGGAGATATGGGTCTTATCTTTCAAGTGACCAAGTTTCAGCCCAAGAGGAGGCCTATAACCCACTATATAGTCCAATATGTGCATACTGCCCAGATGGTTTCGTGACAGCAAACTCACTCTGTATTGCAAGGCTATTTTGGGCCCTTAGAAGTCCGATCCAGCTCTTTAATTCTTCATGAAACTTGTAGATCCTTGTCTTAGCTTTCCAAAGACACCAAGATCACCTCAATTGGATCACCGAGTCCCAAGTTATGGCCTAACCAAGGAAGAAAGGTCAAAATGCATCAAAATCCGAAAATTATCAAATATTTACATTAAAACCCAATGAAGCCCAACAACATTAAACTCATCTAAAATACTAACATTGGGCACAATAAACATCTAATAATGCCTAATACAAAGCTAACATGAGTGTCTCAAATTGATTGATCAAGGACCCATCGATCGTGGAAAATCTTCAATCACGCTAGCTGATGACATTAAAAGTAGCACTTATTGGGAGGCAACCCAAGCTTTCTAACTCTTTCATCTTTCAAACTGTGACTTATTTGCAATCACAAGAATCGAGACAGAAAATCGGTGCTAAGAGAGAAAATCTATCAAAGTTTGATTTTTCTGTCTTAATTTTGTTTGTTTTTCATTGACAGATGATTTTTCACTGGTTAAATGGCGGATAACGATACTACGTGAAATTCTTTTTCGGTCCCTTCAGTTACCCACAGACACTGAAATCTGTATATAATTTTACTCAAACTTTTTTTTCTTTCTTCTTTCTTTCTTTCAAAATGGATAATCAGCTTGTTAACTTCCGCAAACGATTCCCTTCTCTCCCTCAAAATGCTTTAACTAACATTTATTGTGCAAGGTTTGAGAGATTAAGGATGCTTATGCACAAACGCATCCCTGCAGATATACGCTGGTTAATCGAAGCAAAGGTCCAAATCACAGGGGAATTTTCTGACGCTCTTGTTTCATATATGCCAGGGCTAGGCAAAAGTTCATATGCAAAGAAAAGAAGAGCAAAAAGGTTACGAGTCTGCTATAAATGTGCAAGATGGACCTATAACACAAAATGCAGATCAATTGGAATGATGTTTATAAATTGACTTGATAAAATTCACTTGATAAAATTCACTTCATTAAGGATGGCATGAGTAAAGAGTCTTTAGATAACATTCTATTGACTCTTGAGACGCATCCTAGTGGAGATGTGCAGAAAGTACTTCTTGATTTATGGCCAATATTCCAAGATGAACATGAGTGTTATAGTCTCGGGAATTTGACTCAAAAAGACCCTGCTTGCCAATTTTTAAGAAAATTGGATGGGAAACCGACCATCAGCCCATAGAGGGCCTTAAAACTGTTATTGGACGTAAAACCAGAGAAAATCGTGAGTCACAATCACACCTCCTATAAGTATTACTTTTCTTTTTCTTCTTGTTCATTAAAAAAAATTAAAAATTTTTTCAAAAGAAACAATTTCAAAAAATTTAAAAAAAAATTAAAAATTTAGCCGAATTTTTTTAAAATATGTGTTGCGTATTTTCAAACTTCTTCTGACACATATAGATTAGTCTTTTATCCTTGTCATATAGCTATTATCATTGTTGTGCTTATTTTCAAACTTGCCTGACACACTGATCTACCCCTCCTTCATAGGTGTAATTATTACATTTCAGTTTTGATTCCTTTAAAGAATGCACTTTGCTCTCTTCAGATCATTGATAAGGTGAGAGTACCAAAAAAAATAAAAATGGAAGTCACTTCAGTTCGTCGAATCAAAAGTGTTTGTATCTTTTGTGGATCTAATCCAGGAATGGATAGAGTTTGTAAATATTGCAAACCATCTTGGTCGAGTGCTAGCTGAGAGAGAAATCCAATTAGTTTACGGAGGAGGTAGTCTTGGGTTGATGGGTTGTGTAGCAACTGCTCACATTTAGGAGGTGGCAAAGTCCTTGGTGTCATTCATAGTCCTTTAGCTATTGGCAATCCCACTGGAAAAACAGTAGGGGATGAAGTATTGGTATTGATGAGTCTTAGTCAGTACTTATATTTCCTATATTTATCATATGATTTTGTGGGATTTTATCTCCTAATTGATATTTATTTGCTATTCATTTTAGGAAAGTTGATCTTTAAACAAATCTACTGTAATTATGGTAATTTGTGCAAAGAATCTTCAAGGGATGCTAATCAAGGAGACTCAATCAAAGACTATTCAAGGAAAGATGGAAACTTAATTAAAGGCAAATCAGGGAAACTTTTGCTGTCAAATTTATTGTAATAAATTGGGCATAACTTTCACTCCAGAAGTTCAAATGACATGATTCTGGTGGATATGAAGAGTTAAGAAAAAGATCTACGAATATTATGTTGACCACTATCACTGATTCGACCAGATTTGATGAGATATGTCCAGCCCAAGTTAATGCCTTTTATGAAGAAAAGTGGCAGCAACATTCAATTGCTTTAGGATTTCCTAAATCTTATAAAAGGACTTATTCTGCCCTAGAAGAGAGAGGGGACCTTTGGGTGATTGGGCTTCCAGCCCTAGGAGAGCCAAGGAGATCATTAAGGAGCAAGGATTCAAGATCTTCATATTCTTGTTGTCTTAGATTCAATGGAGTTTACAATTTCCTATCTTTTGTTTTCCTATTTCTTGATGTTTTTCTAAACTTTTCCTAGCTAGAGTGATGATGTAACTTGAATGGATGATTTATTTGGATTTTTAATTCTTGATTTAAGTTTTCTTTCATGATTGAGTGTTCATCTATTTTCTTAATGCTTTTATGACTTGATCAACCATAAATTGAATTGATGGTCATGCATAGGATTGGGAAATTCATGTATGATGTTGCTTCTTGAGATAAACACCATGATTAAGCAATAATCTAGGAATAGATATTGTTGGTTGTGTGGTATTACTTGGGGTTTTGTTCATTCATGCCTTGTTCTATTTGGAATTAGACTAAGGAATTAGTTAATTCTAAATAGTTGAAGAGAATTAATCTACCAAGGAATTGGGTTTTAATTAAATTAGATATCCCACCATCAATTTTTGAATTGGAATTTAAATTAAGAAAGAATCAAAATAATCGGAAAATCAAGTGAAATCGGATCTCTAGCATCTCACTCTTTGTTTGCTCAACCCCATTTAACATAGTTAAAATTTTAGTTTTTTTTTTTAATTCTCTTCATTAATTTGCATCGTTTAAATAGTATCTAATTAGTAATTTGGTACTTGACAACACAATTCCCTGTGGAGACGATAATTTACTCATCACTTTATTACTTGTGCGATTTGGTACACTTGCCAAAATCAGCTATCAGGTATCTTGCATGCACCAACGCATGAGCATTATGATAGCAAATGCTGATGCCTTTATTGCCCTACCAGGTGGTTTTGGAACTTTGGAAGAGATCTTCCAAATTGCATCCAGGTCATAACTGAACATTCACAAAAAACCCATAGGTATATTAAATGTTAATGGCTTTTATGACTGTTTGTTTTGTTTTCTTGATCATGCTGTGGAACATGAGTTCATCTCACAAGCGACACGTCAAATTCTTGTAACTGCTGCAACTCCTGAACAATTGCTCGATCAACTACATGAATTTGTACCACAACATGATCCAGCAATGGCTCTACTGAATTGTGAACAAGGCAGCAACAGCAAACAGCAAAAACTTAATTTGATTTTGTCCCTGTGAATTTTTGTTTTCTCTTATGGTTTTAGTTTTTTGTAATTTTTCTTATTTCAGGCTCAATTTGCAGTATTCTGGTAAGATCTTCTACACTCTACCTATCTTTATCTTGACATTGGGGACAATGTCTTAAATTAGTTGGCGGGAGGGATAGTTGACATTACCATGTACATAGTTTAGTAAAAATAAATAAATAAAATTAACTAGCTAATCTTTATTGTTACTAACTTATTAGATGTAAGATGGCAGAATAAAGAGTAGTTTTGCTCTTGAGACGCATCTTAACTTGCATTTCATAGTAGATCTTAAATTATTTTGTTCTTACATAAAAAAAAATTTCATTTTGATCTTTTCAATTAATTTTGATGCAAACATGTGCTGAATCTGAGCTTAATTGATGATAAAAGTATGCAAAACAGTTTATAGATGAATCATTTTCATGATATATATGTGTATATGACTGTGGATATTAGGAAGAAAGCATGGTTGAATTGAGTGAATGTTCCATACCTTTGTGAGTTTTGGGCTTTTCCAAGTTTGATACTTACACTTGGTTTATTTTCTTTCATGAGTGATGTCAATTATGAATTTTTTTCTAGAACTTGCATTGAATCGATTTGTGATTACATTGGTCTGTATGTTGCATGAAAATGACAGAGGTATTTTTCTTGACTTAGCTGCTTTGGCCAAATAAACCTACCTTGCATTTATCCCATTGTTAACCCCCTCTGAGCCTACTTGCCCATTCTTTGTTCTTAGCTCATTACAAGCCTTGAGTGAAAAACCATGTTTTACCTTACCTTAGGGAATAGGTAAGCATTGATTTTCTTATTGGAGTAGTTCTTTTGCTTGCAATGATTTAAGTATGGGAGAATTGGTGTGCTGATGCGAAATGCTTGGTACAAAAAAAAGGACAAAAAAGAAAGAAAAAGAAAATAAAGCCAAAAGGTTGCAAAATAAAAGAATAGAAAAAGGAAGGAATGTGTGAAGAGAATAAACATTTTATGGTTTTGGATAAAATTTTATGCTTTCTACTTGAATTACTCCCTAATGCTCTTTTATTCTCTTTGGTTTTAACCTGCTATTATCCATATTGTTCCCTTCCTTCACCTTATAGTCTCATTACAACTTTTTTGAAAGACCTCTTGATATTTGCAATTTATTTGATCTAAGTAGCGGAGAATTGATGTATATGCAAGCCTATGGTAAAATACTTTCATAATTTGACTGAGTTGAACGCAAACAGTTAACCTAAACACCTTGTGTGATTTGAGTGTCACTTGTGAGGAATTCTACTCAATTTGAACATGCCTATTTCTGATTAAAGCATGATTATGCTATACTTTATTCTCAATTGGTTTGATTCAACTATTCTTTGTTAAGCATACTTGACTTATTAATTATGGTTTATATTTGATACAATCCTTTTATTTAAAAATTAGTTGAATTGATTAAATAAAGTATTACATGTTTGTGGGTATCAATCTGGTTACCCTCACGAGACTATAACTACTAGGGACACCTAGGGGTTTAAAGGATTGTGGCACATGCTAAGTGCCATCATGTTTTCCTACGAAAGTGGATTAGATTAGGTGTAATCAGTTTTTATGTTTTTAGTTTAATATTATGATGTTTCTTGTTTTTCTTTAGTTTTGTTCTTTTGTGTTTTGCCAGGAGTGCAAAAACTTAAGTGTGGGGGAATTTGATCAATCAATTTGAAACACTTATGTTAGCTTTATACTAGGCTTTGTTAGATGTTTATTGTGCCCAATATTAGTATTTTAGTTGAGTTTAATGTTGTTGGGCCTCATTGGGCGTTAATGCAAATTATGAATAATTCTTGGATTTTGATGCATTTTGACCTTTCCTCCTTGCTTAGGCCATAACTTGGGACTCGATGATACATTTGAGGTGATCTTGGTGTCTTTGGAAAGCTAAGACAAGGCTCTACAAGTTTCATCAAGAACACAAGAGCTGAATCAGAATTCTAAGGCTCCAAAATAGCCCTGCCATTCGGAGTGGGTTTGTTGTCACTAGAATTTGAGCAGTGTAAACATATTGGATCATATGATGGGCTATAGACCTCATTTTAAGCAGAAACTTGGGAATGGAAAGATAAGACCCATATCTCCAACTTCACTGAAGACCATTTAGTCGATAGATGTCGTTTTAGGCATGATTATGAAGCTACAAGTTGGTTTGAATTTGGAAACATATTTTGCCAACCTAACTTGAGGTAGGTGCAGTGTTTTTGGAATATCTGGAGTTGTAAAAGCCCAAATGGCATGAAACCAATTGCAAAAGTTCAAGGTGATAATTTTCTAAAACTATCATGAAAACCTCCAAGCCAAAATTCATCGTTTAGGGCATGCAAAGCAGGCAAGAAGTCAGATTAGAGTTACTAACTTGAAGCCACCAACCATACACCAACCCACCTACCTTGCACCAACCCACCAACCATGCATCAAGCTTCCATATTTGATAATTTCCATGTTTTTACAGCTTGCATTCAGATTATTTTCAATTACAAATTGGCTTTCTGGATTAGTATAAATAGAGTCAATCTCTTTGTATTATAGATCATTCAATTTGAAGTAAGTTTGAAGAAAGTTTGAGTATTTGTGAGAGTTTTCTTTCTCTTCTTCTCCATTCTCTTTAGAATTTCGTTTTTGTTCTTTATTTTATGAGTTCTTCCTTCCCATCCATGGAAGGCTAGGCTCTTATAATCAATCCAAGGGATTAACCATCTTGATGCTTAATTTGGAGATCTTGTTTCGCTTGTTTATATTGCTTAATTGTTATTCAAGTTTCTCTTCTTCCTCTTTTGATTTTTATCTAGATTGAATTGCTTAATTTGATTTAGATGTTGATGTGATAATAGCTTTATTATCATGTATTGAAAGAGGATCACAAAGAATAAACAATTTATTAAAGCTTTTTGATGGATTGTTTAGCTTGGTTAAATTCTGGATCTTAAGTTAATCTATGTTTGGATGGTGCTTACTTTATCTAACCTTGGTTAATTAAATCCTAGATGCTTATCTAATAGAGGATTCTTGGATCATGTTGAGGCTTCTTGATGTGATCTAAGTCCAAGAACATGGTTAGCAATTAAGTGGATTCTTTGTGATCAATGATGGATTTAACTCAAGATCGGTAAATTTCCTTGGGAATTTTATGAGAAAAATAATATTTACAGGAGGTGTGATTGTGGATCACATTTTCCTCTGGTTTTACGTCCAGTCACGGCTTGAATGCTCTTTATGGGCCGATGGTCGGGTTCCCATCCAATTTTGTGAGAAATTGGCAAACAGGGTCTTTTTGAGTTAGATTCCCTAAACTATAATGCTTATGTTCATCTTGGAATATTGGCCATAAATCGAGAAGTACTCTATGCACATCTCTACTAGAATGCATCTCAAGAGTCAATAGAATGTTATCTGAAGACTCCTTACTATGCCATCCTTAATGAAGTGAATTATATCAAGTCGATTTATAGACATCATTCCAATTGATCTGCATTTTGTGTTACAGGTCTATCTTGCACATTTATAGCAGACTTGTAACCTTTTTACTCTTCTTTTCTTTGCATATGAACTTTTGCCTAGCCCTGGCATATATGAAACAAGTGCGTCAGAAAATTCACCTGTTATTCGGACCTTTGCTTCGATTAACCAGCATATATCCGCAGGGATGCCTTTGTGCATAAGCATCCATAATCTCTCAAACCTTGCACAATAAATGTTAGTTAAAGCATTTTGAGGGAGAAAAGGGAATCGCTTGCGAAGGTTAACAAGCTAATTATCCATTTTGAAAGATAGAAAGAAGAAAAAAAATAGAATAAAATTTTATACAGATTTCAGTGCTTGTGGGTAACTAAAGGGACCGAAAAAGATTTTCATGGAGTACTGTTATCCGCCATTTAACCGGTGAAAAATCATTTGACAATAAAAAACAAATAAAATTAAGACAGAAAAATCAAACTCTGATAGATTTTATCGCTTGGCACTAATTTTCTGTCTCGATTCTTGTGATTTCAAATAAGTCAAAGTTTGAAAGATGAAGGAGTTAAAAAACTTGGGTTGCCTCCCAAGAAGCGCTACTTTTAATGTCATCAGCCAGTGTGATTGAAGATTTTGCACGATCAATGGGTTCTGCCCAATAATGATTCAATCTCTAACCATTGACCATAAACGTGGCTTGAGTTTTTTTTTTCAACAAAGTAGTTATCAATCATGGTAGAGGGCCTCCTGCAGTTGAACCTCCTCCACGAGGTTCTCATGGGCTCCTTCATAAAAATTCTTGAGGCGATGACCATTGACTTTGAACATTTTGTCGGTGGCCTCACTCTTAATTTCCACTGCACCATGAGGAAAAATGTTAGTAACAACAAACGGACCGTCCCACCTAGACCTTAATTTACCAGGCATCCACTTAAGGCGAGAATTAAACAAGAGAACTTTTTGCCCAACTGCAAACTCCTTCCGAAGAATAAACTTATCATGGAAGGCTTTGGTCTTTTCTTTGTAGAGTCGGGAGCTCTCATAGGCAATTAGGTGGATCTCTTCCAACTCCTGTAACTGCAACTTCCGCTCTATGCCGGCTCTAGCCAAATTCATGTTGCATTGCTTCACAGCCCAAAATGCTTTGTGCTCAATCTCTAGTGGCAAGTGGCATGCCTTACCATAGACTATCCGATATGGGAACATCCCGATCGGAGTCTTGTAAGCAGTCCGGTAAGCCCAAAGAGCATCCTCAAGCCTCATGCTCCAATCCTTCTGATTAGGTTGGACTATCTTTTCAAGTATGCGCTTGATCTCTCTATTGGAGACCTCGGCTTGACCATTAGACTGGGGATGGTAAGGTGTAGAAACTTTATGCAACACGCTATATTTCCTCATCAAACCCTCCATGCTCCTGTTACAGAAATGGGTGCCTTGATTGCTAATGATAGCCCTCAGGATTCCAAACCTGCAGAAAATCTGTGATCTAACAAAATCCACAACAACTTTGGAATCATCAGTCCGAGTGGCTTTAGCCTCCACCCATTTTGATACATAATCAACAGCTAGCAAAATGTAAACACAACTAAAGGAAACAAGAAAAGGTCCCATGAAATCAATACCCCATACGTCAAAGATCTCACAATACAGTAGAGGTTGCTGGGGCATCTCATTCCTGCGAGAAAGGTTCCCTATTCTCTGACATTGTTCATAACACTTACAGAACATTTATGCATCATGAAACAAGGTAGGCCAATATAAACTAGAGTCTAAAACTTTCCTAGCTGTACGTTGAGGCCCAAAATGTCCACCACATGCAAATGCATGACAAAAGCTAAGAACAGAATGAAACTCATGATTAGGCACACATCGCCTAATAATTTGGTCACTACAAAATCGCCACAGATATGGATCATCCCACACATAATATTTTGATTCACTCTTAAGTTTATAAATTTGTGCACGAGTGAAATGTGGGGGGAAAACTGTAACAACCAAGAAATTCACCATATCAGCAAACCAAGGTGTGGTACCTTGCAGTTGTAGAAGCTGCTCATCTGGGAAAGCATCATGAATGGGAAAGGGTTCTGCATCTCTCTCCAACCTACTCAAATGGTCTACCACCAAGTTTTCCACTCCACTTCTATCACGAATGTCAATATTGAATTCTTGGAGTAACAACATCCAACGGATCAATCTCGGTTTAGCATCGAGTTTCTTTAGAAGGAACTTCAAAGCTCCATGGTCAGAAAACACCACAACTTTATAACCAAGCAAATAAGATCTAAATTTATCTAATGCAAAAACAATAGCTAAAAGTTCTTTTTTTGTGGTGGTGTAATTTGCTTGTGCAGCATCTAATGTCCTCGAGGCATAATAGATCGCATGAGGCACTTTGCCCCTTCTTTGGGCAAGAATAGCTCCCAAAGCATAAGTTGAGGCGTCACACATCAACTCAAAAGGAAGTGCCCAATTTGGTGGCTGGATGATGGGGGCGCTCGTCAAGGCTCTCTTCAAATGGTTGAAGGCATCCTGACATCTCTGGTCAAAGGATAACTCAACATCTTTCTGTAGAAGATTGGACATTGGTATGGCAATCTTGCTAAAATCTTGAATGAACCTCTTGTAGAAACCTGCATGTCTAAGGAAAGAGTGAACTTCCCGCACGTATGTGGGGTAAGATAAAGAAACAATGACATCTAATTTCGTAGGATCTACTTCAATACCCTTGCTAGAGATGATATGGCCTAAGACTATACCTTGTTCTACCATGAAATGACATTTCTCAAAATTCAGAACAAGGTTGGTTTCAATACATCTATGCAATATTCTAGCTAAACTGTCCAAACATGACTCAAAAGAAGAACCATAAACGGTAAAATCGTTAACTCCATACACTCTTCTAACAAATCAGAGAAGATGCTCGTCATACATCGCTGGAAAGTACTAGAGGCATTGCACAAGCCGAAGGGCATCCTCCTATATGCAAAAGTGCCGAAGGGACACGTGAATGTGGTTTTCTCTTGGTCTTCAGGAGCAATGTGAATTTGGAAGTAACCTGAAAAACCATCCAAAAAGCAATAATGAGACTTCCTTGTTAATCTTTCTAACATTTGATCAAGGAAAGGTAGGGGGTAATGATCCTTTTTGGTGGCTTGGTTAAGCCTCCTGCAGTCAATACACACTCTCTTATTGTTCTGCACTCGAGTGGGAATTAGTTCATTGTTCTGGTTTTCCACTACAGTCACCCCAGATTTCTTGGGAACCACTTGAATTGGGCTCACCCATTTGCTATCCGATATTGGGTAAATGATTCCGGCTTGCAGCAGTTTAGTGATTTCCTTTTTTACCACATCAAGAATTAAGGAATTTAGTCTTCTCTACGATTGCCTCACTAGCTTAGCTTCTTGTTCAAGCAGAATGCGGTGCATGCATGTGGAAGGACTGATCCCTGGGATATCAACAAGGGTCCAGCCAATGGCTTGCTTATGCTCCCTCAAAACCTGCAACAACTTTTGTTCTTGGTTAGCATGTAGATTGTTGGCAACTATGACAGGTAATTGCTCATCTTCTGCAAGGAAAACATATTTTAGATGGTCAGGCAGTGGCTTCAATTCTAATTTAGGTTGTTGCACTATAGAGGGAAGCATGCTGCTGGTGGAATTAACTTCTGCAGGTGTTATAATTTCTGCATCTACAGAATCAGTTGCTGAAAAATCTGGTTTTGCATAATCTGCATGATCTGCACAATTTACATAAATTGCTGAAATAGAATGGTCAGCACTCAAAACTGCAGAAATCTCAGCACATGCATAACACAAAACATAACCATTACAATCAGTGCATACAGAATCAGAAAAACCATCAAAGTCAGCAGCATACAACTCATCATATGCAATATCAATCAAATAAGTAAGAACATCAATATGAAAAATAGAATGCTCCTCCATGGGATACTGCATTGCATCAAAGATGTTAAACTGCACAATGGAGTCACCAAACTCCATGGAAATAGTTCCTGCATGCACGTCAATCATCGTCCGAGCTGTCTTAAGGAAAGGTCTCCCCAAAATGAGTGGAGCCTTAGTGGTTGGTGATTCCCCCTCCATTTCCAGAATGTAGAAGTCCGCAGGGAATATCAATTCATCCACTCGCACCAGTACATCCTCAATTAGTCCGGCTGGATAGGCATTGCTCCTGTTTACCAACTAAATCACTACACTTGTGGCATGCAAAGGTCCAAGTCCAAGAGAGTTAAATACAGACATAGGCATAACATTAATTGAAGCACCTAAGTCTAGCATGGCATTTTCAAATTTCAAATTGCCTATTATGCATGGAATGGTAACAGTTCCTGGATCTTTGCATTTTTGTGGCATAGGTTGAATGAGGGCTGAGATGTTCCGACTCATGCTAATTCTCTCATTGTCTTTCAGCCGCCTCTTGTGTGTGCAAAGTTCTTTCAGAAACTTATCATACTTAGGAATTTGCTTAATCACATCCAACAATGGGATGTTCACCTCCACCTTCTGAAATGTCTCCATAAGCTCTTTATCTTTCTCAACATCATCTCCTCTTCTAGATTGGACTGCTCTATGTGGGAAAGGAAGTAGCACTGTACAATTGTTCTTCTGCTGCACAAGTGGTACAGAATCTGCAGAATCTGATTTTTCTGCTGCAGAATGTGGTTTATGTGTAGAATCTATTTTCTGATTATCTGCAGAGCTTGTTGCTATTGCTGAATATGAAAAATCTGGAGAATTTGAATTCTACTGCTACTCAGCTTGTAAGGATTTCCCATACCTCAAAGTAATAGCACTGACATTCCCTTTTGGATTGGGAATTGTTTGTGCAGGAAGTTGACTACTGCCTTGAGCTTGTAACTAATTCATAGAGGAAGCTAATTGACCAATTTGTGTCTCCAAATTTTGAATTGTGGCAGCAGTCCTTTGTTGGAATTGGAGATTGTTGGTAACAAGTTGCTTCATCATATCCTCTAATGAAGGCTCAAACTTTGATGTTGCTGATCAATCAATTTGAGACACTTATGTTAGCATTGTATTAGGCTTTATTAGATGTTTATTGTGCCCAATATTAGTATTTTAGATGAGTTTAATGTTGTTGGGCTTCATTGGGCTTTAATGCAAATATTGAATAATTTTCAGATTTTGATGCATTTTGACCTTTCTTCCTTGGTTAGGCCATAACTTGGGACTCGGTGATCCATTTGAGGTGATCTTGGTGTCTTTGGAATGCTAAGACAATGCTCTACAAGTTTCATGAAGAACTCATGAGCTGGATCGGACTTCTAAGGGTCCAAAATATCCCTGCAATGCAGAGTGGGTTTGCTGTCACGAAAATCTGGGTAGTTTGCACATATTGGACTACATAGTGAGCTATAGGTCTCCTCTTGGGCTGAAACATGGCAATTGGAAAGATAAGACCCATATCTCCAACTTCTCTGAAGACCATTTAGTCAATAGATGTCATTTTAGGCATGATAATGAAGCTACAAGTTGGTTTGAATTTGGAAACACGTTCTGCCAACCTAACTTGAGGTAAGTTCAGTGTTTTTGGTATATCTGGAGTTTTAAACGTCCAAATGGCATGATTCCAATTGCAAAATTTCAAGGAGACAACTGGTTACAACTTTCATGATACCTCCAAGCCAAAATGCACCGTCTAGATCATGAAAATCAAGCCAGAAGTTGGATAAGAGTTGCTGACTAAAAGCCACCAACCATACACCAACCCACCTACCATGCACCAACCCACCAACCATGCATCAAGCTTCCATATTTGACAATTTCCATGTTTTTACAGCTTTTATTCAGATTATGTACATGTATAAATTAGCTTCTAGGATTAGTATAAATAGAGCCAATCTCTTTGTATTAGGATTCAATTTGAAGTAAGTTTGAGTATTTGTGAGAGTTTTCTTTCTCTTCTTCTCCATTCTCTTTACAATTTCGTTTTTGTTCTTTTATTTCTGAGTTCTTCCTTCCCATCCATGGAAGGTTAGGCTCTCATAATCAATCCAAGGGATTAGCCATCTTGATGTTTAATTTGGGGATCTTTCTTTGCTTGTTCATATTGCTTAATTGTTATTCAAGTTTCTCTTCTTCCTCTTTGATTTTTATCTAGATTAAATTGCTTAATTTGATTTAGATGTTGATGTGATAATAGCTTTATTATCATGTATTCAAAGAGGATCACATAGAATAAACAATTTATTAAAGATTTTTGATGGATTGTTTAGCTTGGTTAAATTCTGGATCTTAAGTTAATCTATGTTTGGATGGTGCTTACTTTATCTAACCTTGGTTAATTAAATCCTAGATGCTTATCTAGTAGAGGATTCTTGGATTATGTTGAGGCGTCTTGATGTGATCTAAGGCCAAGAACATGGTTAGTGTTTAAGTGAATTCCTTGTGATCAATGATGGATTAAACTCAAGATCGGTAAAATTTCCTTGGATTGGTTAATTTGTTAATTGCATTTCTTTAATTCAACCGGTATATTTTCTTTTCAAATCATCTAAACCCCCTTTTAATTATCTTGATCTGATTAAATATTTGTTCTTTTTGGATCCTTGAGAGATGATTCGGTTCATTCTCTATACTACAAATTATTTTGTGAACTGGTAATTTTTATTATTTGACGGGTCTCGACAACCTCTTGTCAGTTGTATTTGCTTGCTGCTGCTGCTGCATAAGCTGCATATTTGATTGAAATGGCCTACTAGTTCCAGGATGGGATTGAAATTGTTGTTGTCTTATTGGTTGCTGTTGGAAAGGCTGCCTTATTGGTTGTTGTTGGAAAGGCTGCCTATACTGATTTGGTTGTTGGTCAGTGGCATTGCCATATCTCAGATTTGGATGATCCCTCCAACCAAGGTTATAGGTGTTGAAGAATAGGTCATATCTCTGCTGCTGCTGCTGAAATTGAGGTTTACCAGGAAAAATTCCCTCTGCGACAGCAGTTGGTGCAGAAAGGCAGAACCATCATCTTGCAGTGTGGGGCACGAATCTGTGGGACGGGATGAGCTAGAGCATATACTACAAACTCTTGTAGGGGTCTGCACATGTGGTTCGTGTTGTCCCATTGCCATTTGTTTGACTAAAGAAGTGAGCTCATCCAATCTATGTTCCATCCTTTGTTGATCATCATGTGAAGAGGTATTAACTTCATTGACTACTCTGGTTGTAGCACCCATTCGAGTACCAAATTGCTGAGAATTTGCTGCCATGTTTGCAATTAAGTTTCTGGTAGCAGTTGGAGTTTTATCTACCAATGCTCCACCACTTGCAGCATCAATCATACTCCTTTCCATTGGCATCAACCCTTCATAGAAGTATTGGATTAGCAGTTGATCACTAATTTGATGGTGTGGGTAGCTCGAGCACAATTTCTTGAATCTCTCCCAATACTCATGGAGAGTCTCACCACTGAGTTGCCTTATACCACAAATATCTTTCCTTATTGCAGCAGTTCTTGATGCAGGAAAGAACTTCTCCGAGCTTGATCTTTTCATGCCATTCCAAGAAGTGATGGCGGTGAGGTTGTAAGTAATACAACCAATCCTTAGCAGCACCATCCAAGGAGAAAGGAAAGGCCCTCATCTTGATATGATCTTCAGCTATTCCATAAGGTTAAATGGTGGAGCAGACAACATGGAACTCCTTCAAATGCTTATGTGGATCTTCACCTGCAAGACCATGAAACTTGGTCAGCAAGTGTATTAATCCAGATTTCAACTCAAAATCAACATCAACTCAAAATAATGTTTTCATTTAGTTTACCAAAATTCAGCTCGATGAGAGATACTTTACCAAACCAAAATTCTTGACACGATGCCCTTTACCCAATTTCAGCTGAATTCCACTTGAAAAAGCTTAAAAAACAAAACAAACACAATTGTTAGAGTTAGATGGGGTCTTGAAATAATCATATAGTTACCTTGGATCCCCGGCAACGGTGCCAAATTCGAGAAGGGGTTGTCAAGACCCGTCAAATAAATAAAAATTACCAGTTCACAAACTAAATTGTAGTATAGAGAATGAACCGAATCGTCACACAACAATCCAAAAGATTAACAAAAGTACGAGACTTAGAGTTGTGAACAAATCTAAAGAAGCAACCAATCCAAGGAAATTTACCAATCTTGAGTTTAATCCATCATTGATCACAAGGAATTCACTTAATTGCTAACCATGTTCTTGGCCTTAGATCACATCAAGAAGCCTTAACATGATCCAAGAATCCTCTACTAGATAAGCATCTAGGATTTAGTTAACCAAGGTTAGATAAAGTAAGCACCATCCAAACATAAATTAACTTAATATCCGAAATTTAACCAAGCAAACAATCCATCAAAAGGCTTTAATAAATTGTTAATTCTGTGTGATCCTCTTTGAATACATGATAATAAATCTATTATCACATCAACATCTAAATCAAATTAAGCAATTCAATTTTGATAAAAATCGAAAGAGGAAGAAGAGAAACTTGAATAACAATTAAGCAATATGAATAAGCGAAACAAGATCTCCAAATTAAACATCAAGATGGTTAATCCCTTGGATTGATTATAAGAGCCTAGCCTTCCATGGATGGGAAGGAAGAACTCATAAAATAAAGAACAAATACGAAATTCTAAAGAGAATGGAGAAAAAGAGAAAGAAAACTCTCACAAATACTCAAACTTTCTTCAAACTTACGTCAAATTGAATGATGTATAATAGAAAGAGATTGGCTCTATTTATACTAATCCTAGAAGCCAATTTGTAATTGAAAATAATCTGAATGCAAGCTGTAAAAGCATGGAAATTTTCAAATATGGAAGCTTGATGCATGGTTGGTGGGTTGGTGCATGGTATGTGGGTTGCTGTATGGCTTGTGGCTTCAAGTCAACAACTCTACTCCAACTTCCAGCCTATATTTCATGCCCTAAACGATGTATTTTGGCTTAGAGGTCTGCATGATAGTTGTAGACAATTGTCTCCTTGAACTTTTGGCGTTGGTTTCATGCCATTTGGACTTTTACAACTCCAGATATTCCAAAAACACTGCACCTACCTCAAGTTAGGTTGGAAGAACATGTTTCCAAATTCAAACCAATTTGTAGCTTTATAATCATGCCTAAAACGGAATCTATTGACTAAATAGTCTTCAGTGAAGTTGGAGATATGGGTGTTATCTTTCTGATGGCTGAGTTTTAGCTCAAAAGGAGGCCTATAGCCTACGATATGGTCCAATGTGTGCACACTGCTCAGATTCCAGTGACAGCAAACCCACTCAAAATTTCAGGGCTATTTTGGACCCTTCGAAGTTCGAACCAGCTTTTGAGTTCTTCATGAAACTATAGAGCCTTGTCTTAGCTTTCCAAAGACACCAAGATCACCTCAAATGGATCACCGAGTCCTAAGTTATGGCCTAACCAAGGAGGAAAGGTCAAAATGCATCAAAATCCAAGAATTATTCACAATTTGCATTAAAGCCTAATGAGGCCCAACAACATTAAACTCATCTAAAATACTAATATTGGGCACAATAAACATCTAGTAAAGCCTAGTACAAAGCTAGCATAAGTGTCTCTAATTTATTGATCACTATGTCCAATCCCTTCAACAAGAAGTATATTCTACTAATATTTCCCAGATTACAAGTATTCTCCACCGCTTCAGGTAAACAAGTATTCTTCCACCTCTTTAGGTAAACAAGTATTCTTCCACCTCTTTAGGCTTAACACAAAGTAAAAAGTAGTGTTTAAAAATACTCAACAAATAACTCACGATGTGTGAGAATAATAGCAATGAAACTCAGTGTATCTTGAATAACTCTACACAGAGAAATATGAAAGTGTAAGAGTGAGATCTCAGAAGGTTGAGTAATGCGTATTGCTCGTCTCTTTTTTTTTTTTTTTATCTTTCCAAGGCTCTTTGTATTTATACGCTTCAGAGCTTTAACTTTGTCTTCAAGAGCTATTCATCCAACGGGAATAAATGTTTTCGTTCTGAGCTGCATTAAATGTGTAACACTGATAATGTGTTTGTCTTCTCTTGAGAAGTGAGCTTGGTTATTATTGTTGCTAAAATCATCAAAGTCATGTACTGAATATTCTGAGTGAGCAGAGATATCTCATTTGTTGATCTTGTACAGATGTTAGGTGTGTCATTATCAGCATACTTTGTTGACTTCTTTTTGTCGCGCACTTTATCAAAGGTCTCTTCAGCATTTAATGATGAACCCATTGCAAAGAGGATGAGGGTTGCGTCCACTCTCAACATACCAAGGGGAACAAGGTCCAAGTTGTGTGCCAGGAAAAGGCCATACAAGAGACCCATGGTAACACTTACTCCTGCACTTCCTCCTACCTCACCCTCACCTACTGAACCTCAACCTTCTCCATAAACACAAGCCTCTCCACCACCTCAACCAGCTAACCCCCCTTCACCATCATCTTCTCAAACACTGACTCAACCCTCTACTTCTACTCATACCCCAACCTCACCAAATTTTACACCTCCACATCCCTCTTCCCCTGCACAAAACATCTTTCCCCTTTCTTCTAAACCATCCCAAACCTCTGTCATTCAAGACTGGAAGTTCAGGACCTTCACACTGGGAGTCACATCACACAAAGTTAAACACTGAGAGCTAAAGGACCCAAGTTTCTCAAAGGTTCAAAGGCGAGCTCGAGGTTGTGATGGGTTTTCTCAACAGATTCATATATACCCAAAGCAACTCAAGTTCAAACTTCTGACACTTGAAGATTTAGGCTTCTACGCATTAGCCTTTGACACTATGTTTGTTGGTGTCTTAAAGACTGATGATGTAAATGTGAAGGACCTGCGTTTCTTGCCTCCCTCTTTGATCATCTCATCTGAAACCTCCATAAAGATTCAACCTGATTGGGTTTGTCCAAGACTACCTGTGGTGGATCCCAACAAGGACAAGGATCCCAAAAAGCTTAGGAATCAAGCTTATTGGCCTCTGTCACAACATTTGATCCTGACTTTGGACGAAAACCTGCACCTGAAGTTGACTTGGATTTCCTGAATCAGATTTCCTTGGACAGAGAAGCCATGTCTTATTGGGAGATATTTGTAAGGAAGTGTGAGCAAGAAGCATATTCTTCAGTGGTTCAGTGCTAAAGATAAGGAAACTATCATCACAGTCAAGGCCAAAGTTTTCAAGAATATGCCCATTATGCTATCCCTGATGACACATTTGGGATACCTCTAAGGCCTGTGATTCAGCCCCCTAAAGAACCAGAAGCTGAAGCTCAAGAAGAAGTTCAACCTTCTGAACCTGCTCCTCTCTCCATCATCAATCCTACTGAGTACTCTGTGGCAGCTCAAGCCAAAGATGTGGAAGCCTCAGCTGAGAGTCACCCTTAACCTGTGACAAGAGGTTGTCGAGACCCGTCAAATAAATAAAAATTACCGATTCACAAACTAATTTGCAGTATAATGGATGAACCGAATCGTCTCTCAAGGATCCAAAAATAAAGATTCAATTAGATTAAGATAATTAGAAAGAGGGGTTTTGTTGTTGATTATCAAGATTGACAAAAATATGAGACTTAAAGTTGTAAACAAATCTAAAGAAGCAACCAATCCAAAGAAATTTACCAATCTTGAGTTTAATCCATCATTGATCACAAGGAATTCACTTAATTGCTAACCATGTTCTTGGCCTTAGATCACATCAAGAAGCCTCAACATAATCCAAGAATCCTCTACTAGATAAGCATCTAGAATTTAATTAACCAAGGTTAGATAAAGTAAGCACCATCCAAACATAGATTAATTTAAGATCCAGAATTTAACCAAGCTAAACAATCCATCAAAAAGCTTTAATAAATTATTTAGTCTTTGTGATCCTCTTTGAATACATGACAATAAAGCTATTATCACATTAACATCTAAATCAAATTAAGCAATTCAATCTGAATAGAAATCAAAAGAGGAAGAAAAGAAACTTGAATAACAATTAAGCAATATAAAACAAGATCTCCAAATTAAACATCAAGACGGTTAATCCCTTGGATTGATTATAAGAGCCTAGCCTTCCATGGATGGGAAGGAAGAACACATAAAATAAAGAACAAAAACGAAATTCTAAAGAGAATGGAGAAGAAGAGAAAGAAAACTCTCACAAAATATATCAAACTTACTTCAAAATTGAATTATCTAACTTACTACAAATTTGAATTCTAACTTACTACCAAATTGAATAATTCTAATACAAAGAGATTGGCTCTATTTATACTAATCCTAGAAGCCAATTTGTACATGTACATAATCTGAATACAAGCTGTAAAAACATGGAAATTGTCAAATATGGAAGCTTGATGCATGGTTGGTGGGTTGGTGCATGGTAGGTGGGTTGGTGTATGGTTGGTAGCTTTTAGTCAGCAACTCTTATCCGACTTCTGGCTTGATTTTCATGACCTAGACGGTGTATTTTGGCTTGGAGGTCTTCATGAAATTTATAGCCAGTTGTCTCCTTGAAATTTTGGCGTTGGAATTATGCCAAAAGGATTTTTAAAACTCCAGATATTCTAAAAACACTGAACCTACCTCAAGTCACGTTGGCAGAACGTGTTACCAAATTCAAACCAACTTGCAGCTTCATAATCATGCCTAAAACGACATCTATTGACTAAATGGTCTCCAGTGAAGTTGGAGATATGTGTGTCAGCTTTCCAATGGCACTGATTTTAGCTCAAAAGGAGGCCTAGAGCCCAAGGTATGGTCCAATATGTTCACACTGCTCAGATTCCCAGTAACAGCAAGCCCACTCTGACTTTACAAGGTAGTTTTGGACTCTTAGAAGTTCGATCCAGCTCTTGAGTTCTTCATGAAACTTGTAGATCCTTGTCTTAGCTTTCCATAGACACCAAGATCACCTCAAATGGATCACCGAGTCCCAAGTTATGGTCTAACCAAGGAGGAAAGGTCAAAATGCATCAAAATCCAAGAATTATTCACAATTTACATTAAAGCCCAATGAGGCCCAACAACATTAAACTCAGCTAAAATGCAAATATTGGGCACAATAAACATCTAATAATGCCTAATACAAAGTTAACATAAGTGTCTCAAATTGATTGATCAACCTGCACTTGCATGTGAAGTACATCCTGATGTTCATAGACTCATCAGAGATGAGATGCAAAATGTTTACAAGCAGTTTGAAGGATTACTCAAGCAATACTTCCCACATGGCCCTCCTCCTCTGCCTCCTTATCAATAAAATTTTCTTATCTAAACTTTTTTTAAAAAAATCTTTTACAAAAAATCTTTTATTTATTTCCTTCATCTTTCATTGACTATGATGTGTTACTTCACTTTTTGTTTGATGACAAAAGTGGAAGAATTGGCAATAAATTTGATTATGTGCATATACACTGATACATAGAATGGTGAATAAATTCATGCTTTTATATCTACTCTTTGTGTCTCTTGTTTTTACATAGTTTTATCAGTTATAATTTGGTTCTGTTCTATTTTATAATCTGCCTGAGCTAATGTACAGTTTCATGTCACTTTGATAGATACATGTTTTGCTCTGATACATAGTTGCTCTAATACTAGTAAAATTAATATTGTTTGCTCTAATACTGGTAAACTTTTACGCTCTGATACTGATAAATGTTATATTGGCTTTACTTTGTTATTACTAATATAATTTATGACTCTGGTACTAGTGTTATATACTCTGATGTTGATAAAGTGTTTTTTAACTTAAAAATTCTCTTACACTAATTGATTCTGTTTAACTTGTCCAATTGACTCTATTGCTCTGATATGTTATGGACTTTTACTTAAAGTTTGTAAAACAATGCGTCCAATAACTTGTAAAAACTACTCTTTTGAACAAAGTGATAAAAATTGTTCCCAAGTCACATGCGTCCAATATACTTGCATCCAACTTGTATTCTTAGGGGGAGCTTTCTACATTTTCAAAATGATAATTGTATTTGTTCAATCAAATTTAATATTGTTTGTCATCATCAAAAAGTGAGAGATTGTTGGAACCAAAGACGTTTTCAAGAAACTGATATTGGAACCAATTTTGATTCAAAGTAATTAAACCCCTAAATGTTTTGAAGATAACAATAGGATATTAAATTAAAGAGAACAAATAAGTTTAGAATAAACTTATATCTTTTCGTTCAAATAAGAAAAGTCCAAAATGTATCTGTTGAATAATTTTCGGTTAAGCTTTTTGGACCAAAGACAAGCTTTGATAAAGACAAATCTCTATTTGCAACGTGCGTCCAATACAACTTATTCTATATTATTATATTGGATCGTCCACTGTGTTTTGTTCCTGTTATTTGTTCTTAAACCACTTTGTTCAAAGCAATTCAAAGACAAGCAAAACAAAGTGCATTAACTACTGATGGAGATCTCTGGCACAAACATGACTTTCAAAGATCAACTTTGTACACTGGAGCTAACACACCAAACAACTACAAGAACCAGCAAATGACGAACTTTCTGCGTGTTCAGAAAGGTCAGAACTAAGATATCATATTCTTTGCAAACTTTGATAACCAAAGCCACTTTTTAGAAGGAGATCAACACGTTATCAGCATTATGCATTTAATGCTACTTAGAACAGTAATAAACATTTTCGTTGGACGAAGAAGCTTATGAAGAGTATTTCAAGTGCTCACTACCTATAAACACAGAAGTCTTCGAAGAAGAACATAGAGACACAAACATTCGCATCAAGAGAACAAGAGAAATTTTCACAAAGCTTTACTCTGTTTATTCATTTACTCTTATATAGAGTTCTTTTACTTGAGCATATTTGTTAGCCTCACTTATCAATCAATTTGAGACACTTATGTTAGCTTTGTACTAGGCTTTATTAGATGCTTATTGTGCCCAATATTAGTATTTTAGTTAAGTTTAATGTTGTTGCGCCTCATTGGGATTTAATGCAAATTGTGAATAATTCTTCGATTTTGATGCATTTTGACCTTTCCTCCTTGGTTAGGCCATAACTTAGGACTCGGTGATCCAATTGGGTATATCTTGGTGTCTTTGGAAAGTTAAGACAAGGCTCTACAAGTTTCATGAAGAACTCAAAAGCTGGATCGGACTTCTAAGGGTCCAAAATAGCCCTGCAATTCATAGTGGGTTTGCTGTCACTGGAACTTGAGCAGTGTGCACACATTGGACCATATCGTGGGCTATAAGCCTCCTTTTGAGCTGAAACTCACCCGTTAGAAAGATAAAACCTATATCGCCAACTTCACTGAAGACCATTTAGTCAATAGATGTCGTTTTAGGCATGATTATGAAGCTACAAATTGGTTTGAATTTGGAAACACTTTCTTCCAACCTAACTTGAGGTAGGTGCAGTGTTTTTGGAATATTTGGAGTTGTAAAAGTCTAAATCGCATGAAACTAACGCCAAACGTTCCAGGAGACAATTGTCTACAACTATCATGAAGACCTCCAAGCCAAAATACATCATTTAGGGCATGAAAAGTAGGCTGGAAGTCAGAGTAGACTTGCTAACTTGAAGCCACCAACCATACACCAACCCACCTACCATGCATCAAGCTTCTATATTTGACAATTTCCATGTTTTTTACAGCTTGCATTCAGATTATTTTCAATTACAAATTGGCTTCTAGGATTAGTATAAATAGAGTCAATCTCTTTGTATTATACATTATTCAATTTGAAGTAAGTTTTAAGAAAGTTTGAGTATTTGTGAGAGTTTTCTTTCTCTCCTACTCCATTCTCCTTAGAATTTCATTTTTGTTCTTTATTTTATGAGTTTTTCCTTCCCATCCATGGAAGGCTAGGCTCTTATAATCAATCCAAGGGATTAATGATCAATCAATTTGAGACACTTATGTTAGCTTTGTACTAGGCTTTATTAGATGTTTATTGTGCCCAATGTTAGTATTTTAGTTAAGTTTAATGTTGTTGGGCCTCATTGGGTTTTAATGCAAATTGTGAATAATTCTTGGATTTTGATGCATTTTGACTTTTCCTGCTTGGTTAGGCTATAACTTGGGACTTGGTGATCCATTTGAGGTGATCTTGGTGTCTTTGGAAAGTTAAGACAAGGCTCTACAAGTTTCATGAAAAACTCAAGAGCTGGATCGGACTTCTCTAGGTCCAAAATAGCCTTGCAATTCAAAGTGGGTTGGCTGTCATTGGAATTTGAGTAGTTTGCACACATTGGACCATATCGTGGACTATAGGCCTCCTTTTGAGCTGAAACTTGCCCATTAGAAAGATAAGGACCCATATCTCCAACTTCACTGAAGACCATTTAGTCAATAGATGTCGTTTTAGGCATGATTATGAAGCTACAAATTGGTTTAAATTTGGAAACACTTTCTTCCAACATAAGTTGAGGTAGGTGCAATGTTTTTGGAATATTTGGAGTTGTAAAAGTCCAAATGGCATGAAACTAACACCAAACGTTCCAGGAGACAATTGTCTACAACTATCATGAACACCTCGAAGCCAAAATACATCATTTAGGGCATGAAAAGTAGGCCGGAAGTTGGAGTAGACTTGCTGACTTGAAGTCACCAACCATACACCAACCCACCAACCATGCATCAAGCTTCCATATTTGACAATTTCTATGTTTTTACAGCTTGCATTCAGATTATTTTCAATTACAAATTGGCTTCTAGGATTAGTATAAATAAAGCCAATCTCTTTGTATTATACATCATTCAATTTGAAGTAAGTTTGAGTATTTGTTTGAAGAAAGTTTGAGTATTTGTGAGGGTTTTCTTTCTCTTCTTCTCAATTCTCTTTAGTATTTCGTTTTTGTTCTTTCTTTTATGAGCTCTTCCTTCCCATCCATGGAAGTCTAGGCTCTTATAATGAATCCAAGGGATTAAGCATCTTGATGTTTAATTTGGAGATCTTGTTTTGCTTGTTTATATTGCTTAATTGTTATTCAAGTTTCTTTTCATCCTCTTTTGATTTTTATTTAGATTGAATTACTTAATTTGATTTAGATGTTTATGCGATAAGAGCTTTATTATCATGTATTGAAAGAGGATCACAAAGAATAAACAATTTATTAAAGTTTTTTGATGGATTGTTTAGCTTGGTTAAATTCTGGATCTTAAGTTAATCTATGTTTGGATGGTGCTTACTTTATCTAACCTTGGTTAATTAAATCCTAGATGCTTATCTAGTAGAGGATTCTTGGATCATGTTGAGGCTTCTTGATGTGATCTACGGCCAAGAACATGGTTAGCAAGTAAGTGGATTTCTTGTGATCAATGATGGATTAAACTCATGATCGGTAAATTTCCTTGGATTGGTTGTTTCTTTAGATTTGTTTACAACTTTAAGTTTCGTACTTTTGTCAATCTTGTTAATCAACAACAACCCCCCCTTTTATTTATCTTGATCTGATTAAATCTTTGTTTTTTTTTATCCTTGAGAGACGATTCGGTTCATCCTCTATACTACAAATTAGTTTGTGAACCAATAAATTTTATTATTTGACGGGTCTCGACAACCTCTTGTCAAATTTGGCATTGTTGCCAGGGATCCAAGGCAACTATGATTATTTCACGACCCCATCTAACTCTAACAATTGTGCTTGTTTTGTTTTTGAAGCTTTTTCAAGTGGAATTCAGCTTAAATTAAGTAAAAGGCATCCTGTCAAGATGTTGGTTCGGTAAAGTATCTTTGATCGAGCTAAATTTTGGTAGACTAATGGAAAACGTTATTTTGTGAAAGGCTCAATATTTATAGTGAGGTCATCCCTTCTTTAGCCCAAATTTCATCATTTAGACCACTTTTGTAATTTTTTAATATTCCATTGGATAGCATTTTTGTGTAGATTTCACCCTATGGTGGTCCCATAATTTTTAAAAATCTCTAGATAGGTTTTCGGTAATTGTTTTGTGTATATTTTCACACTTATTTCTATGATTTTGTGTTTTTGTGTTTGACCACTATCTGATGGAGCATAAACTTGATGAGCTGGCTTATCTGGTGAGGCAATTGATAGTGGGACAGCATCACTTACACGTGCTAGAACCTGCAAGATTTTGCAGTATATGTTGTAGCTCTTTTCATCCCACATATATGTGCCCCACATTGCAAGATGATGGTTCTATATTTCATGACCATTCTGTTGATGCAACAAGTGTATTTCTTGGTGAACCACAATACTAACAGCTTGAATATGATCCTTATTCTGCTACCTATAACCTTGGCTGGGGAGATTATCCCAACTTGAGATATGAAAATGCAGCACAACAGCAACCAAACCATTATATACAACCATTCCAACAACCAATGAGTTCACAACAGTTCCAACCTTATGTTGGACCAAGCAGTCTATACCAGAAGCCTATGCCTCAGCAAGGCACAGAATCTGAGCCTACATTGGAGGACTTAGTGAAGCAATTGGAAACTTATAATCTGCATTTTCAACAGAGAACAGAGACCTTTCAACTAAGAACTGAGACCACCATTCAGAATTTGAATACCCAAATTGGTCAGCTAACATCTCCATTAAGTCAGTTGAGCAAGCAACATATGCAGATATCTGATTCTGTAGAACATGAGATCATTGATGTGAAAAAATCAATTGATGATTTGTGTGCTGAATTTGCTGGTTTTACTGATTTTGATGATTCTGTTTGTTGTGATGGTGATATATTGTGTATTGCATGTGCTGAGATTGCTGCCTTTTTAAGACATGATGAATCTTTTTCAGCAGATTATGCAGAAATTCAATCTACAGAAGTAGTGAAGCCATCAAAATTGGAGTTCATTGTGGTTAAGAATCTCCTTACTGATGAGAAGGAGAGGTTGCTGCAGATTTTAAAGGAGAATCAAAGAGCCATCATACTTGTAGACATTCCTAGCATTAGCCATACCATATGCATACGTGGGATTTTACTTGAAGATGGAGTTAAGCCAATAAAGCAACCCCAGAGGAGACTGAACCCTCTGATTCTGGATGTGGTGATCCATTACACTGGCTATGGTGTGGCCGACAGGATTTTGTTGCTTTTGCTATCCGTAGGGCAAAAAGTCTTACTTTTCAACTCGAGGTTGAAATTATTTCCTGGGACAAATCTTCAATCACGCTGGCTGAAGACATTAAAAGTAGCGCTTCTTGGGAGGCAACCCAAGTTTTCTAACTTTTTCATCTTTCAAACTTTGACTTATTTGTAATCACAGGAATCGAGACAAAAAATCGGTGCCAAGCGAGAAAATCGGTGCCAAGCGAGAAAATCGATCAGAGTTTGATTTTTGTGTCTTAATTTTGTTTGTTTTTCTTTGACATATGATTTTTCACTGGTTAAATGGCGAATAACGGTACTCTGTGAAAATCTTTTTCGGTTCCTTCAGTTTCCCACAAACACTGAAATCTGTATATAATTTTACTCAAATTTTTTTTCTTTCTTCTTTCTTTCTTTCAAAATGGATAATCAGCTTGTTAACCTCTGCAAGCGATTCCCTTCTCTCCCACAAAATGCTTTAACTAACATTTATTGTGCAAGGTTTGAGAGATTAAGGATGCTTATGCACAAAGGCATCCCTGCGGATATACATTGGTTAATCGAAGCAAAAGTCCGAATCACAGGGGAATTTACTGACGCTCTTGTTTCATATATGTCAGGGCTAAGCAAAAGTTCATATGCAAAGAAAAGAAGAGCAAAAAGGTTACGAGTCTGCTATAAATGTGCAAGATGGACCTATAACACAAAATGCAGATCAATTGGAATGGCGTCTATAAATTGAGTTGATAAAATTAACATCATTAAGGATGACATGAGAAATAAGTCTTTAGATAACATTCTATTGACTCTTGAGACGCATCCTAGTGGAAATGTGTAGAGAGCACTTCTCGATTTATGGCCAATATTCCAAGATGAACATGAGTGTTATAGTCTCGGGAATCTGACTCAAAAAGACCCTGTTTGCCAATTTTTAAGAAAATTGGAGAGGAAGCCTATCATCAACCCATAGAAGGCATCCAAGCCGTTACTGGACGTACAATTAGAGGAAAAATGTGAGCTACAATCACACCTACTGTAAGTATTATTATTAATTTTTTTCCTTCTTGTTCATAAAAAAACAAAAAAATAAATAAATATTTAGCCGTATTTTTTTGAAATATGCATTGCATAGTTTCAAACTTCTTCTGACACATATCGATTAGTCTCTTATTCTTATCATATAGCTATTATCATTGTTGTGCTTATTTTGAAACTTACTTGACACACGGATCTACCCCTCCTTTATAGGTGTAATTATTACATTTGAGTTTCGATTCCTTTAAATATTGCACTTTGCTCTCTTTAGATCATTGATAAGGTGAGAGTACAAAAAAAAAGAATGGAAGTAACTTTAGTTCATTTTATCAAAAGTGTTTGTGTATTTTGTAAATCTAATCTTAGAAAGGATAAAGAGTTTGTAAATATTGCAAACCATCTTGGTCGAGTGCTAGCTGAGAGAGAAATCCATTTAGTTTATGGAGGAGGTAGTCTTGGGTTAATGGGTTGTGTAACAATTGCTGCACATTTCGGAGGTGGCAAAGTCCTTGGAGTCATTCCTAGTCCTTTACCTATGGGCAATCCCACTGGAAAAATAATAGGGGATGAGGTAATGGTATTTTGCATGCACCAACGCATGAATATTATGATAGCAAATGCTAATGCCTTTCTTGCCCTACCTGGTGGTTTTGGAACTTTGGAAGAGTGACAAGAGGTTGTCGAGACCTGTCAAATAAATCAACTTTACCGGTTCTCAAACTGATTTGTAGTATAGAGAATGAACCGAATCATCTCTCAAGGATCTAAAAACAATTATTCAATTAGATGAAGATAATTAGGAAAAGGGGGGGGGTTTTGTTGTTGATTATAAATATTGACAAAATTGTGAGACTTAAAGTTGTAAATAAATGTAAAGAAGTAACCAATCCACGGAAATTTACCGATCTTGAGTTTAATCCATCATTGATCACAAGGAATTCACTTAATTGCTAATCATGTTCTTGGCCTTAGATCACATCAAGAAGCCTCAACATAATCCAAGAATCCTCTACTAGATAAGCATCTAGAATTTAATTAACCAAGGTTAGATAAAGTAAGCACCATCCAATCATAGATTAATTTAAGATCCAGAATTTAACCAAGCTAAACAATCCATCAAAAAGCTTTAATAAATTATTTAGTCTTTGTGATCCTCTTTGAATACATGACAATAAATCTATTATCACATTAACATCTCAATCAAATTAAGCAATTCAATCTAAATAAAAATCAAAAGAGGAAGAAAAGAAACTTGAACAACAATTAAGTAATATGAACAATGAAAACAAGATCTACAAATTAAACATCAAGATGGTTAATCCCTTGGATTGATTATAAGAGCCTAGCCTTCCATGGATGGGAAGGAAGAACTCATAAAATAAAGAACAAAAACGAAATTGTAAAGAGAATGGAGAAGAAGAGAAAGAAAACTCTCACAAAATACTTCAAACTTACATCCAAATTGAATTCTCTAACTTACTACAAATTTGAATGATTCTAATACAAAGAGATTGGCTCTATTTATACTAATCCTCGAAGCCAATTTGTACATGTACATAATCTGAATACAAGCTGTAAAAACATGGAAATTGTTAAATATGGAAGCTTGATGCATGGTTGGTGGCTTTTAGTCAGCAACTCTTATCCGACTTCTGGCTTGATTTTCATGACCTAGACGGTACATTTTGGCTTGGAGGTCTTCATGAAAGTTGTAGCCAGTTGTCTCCTTGAAATTTTGGCTTTGGAATCATGCCATTTAGATTTTTAGAACACCAGAAATGCCAAAAACATTGAACCTACCTCAAGTCACGTTGGCAAAACGTGTTACCAAATTCAAACCAATTTGCAGCTTCATACTCATGCCTAAAACGACATCTATTGACTAAATGGTCTTCAGTGAAGTTGGAGATATGTGTGTTAGCTTTCCAATGGCACCGATTTTAGCTCTAAAGGAGGCCTAGAACCCAAGCTATGGTCCAATATGTGCATATTGCTCAGATTTCCCAGTAACAGCAAGCCCACTCTGACTTTGCAGGGCAGTTTTGGTCCCTTAGAAGTCCGATCCAACTCTTGAGTTCTTCATGAAACTTGTAGAGCCTTGTCTTAGCTTTCCATAAACACCAAGATCATCTCAAATGGATCACCGAGTCCCAAGTTATGACCTAACCAAGGAGGAAATGTCAAAATACATCAAAATCCAAGAATTATTTACAATTTGCATTAAAGCCCAATGAGGCTCAACAACATTAAACTCAGCTAAAATGCAAATATTGGGCACAATAAACATCTAATAATGCCTAATACAAAGTTAACATAAGTGTCTCAAATTGATTGATCAAAGAGCTCTTCCAAATTATATCCTGGTCACAACTAAACTTTCACCACAAACCAATACGTATATTAAATGTTAATGGTTTTTATGACAGTTTGTTTTGTTTTCTTGATCATGTTGTGGAACAGAAATTCATCTCACATGCGACACGTCAAAGTCTTGTAACTGCTGCAACTCCTGAACAATTGCTTGATCAACTACAAGCATTTGTACCACAACGTGATCCAGCAACGGCTCTACTGAATTGGGAACAAGGCAGCAGTAGCAAAAAGCAAAAACTTGATTTGACTTTGTCCTTGTGAATTTTTGTTTTCTCTTATTGTTATAGTTTTTTTTTAATTTTTCTTATTTCAGGCTCGATTTGCAGTTTCCAGGTAAGATCTTCTACACTCTGCCTATCTTTATTTTGACATTGGAGACAATGTCTTAAATTAGTTGTGGGATGGATAGTTGACATTGCCATGTACATAGTTTAATTTATAAAAAAAAAAAACTAACCAGCTAATTTTTATTGTTACTAACTTATTAGATGTATGATGGAAGAGTAAGGAGTAGTTTTGCTCTTGAGACGCATCTTAACTTGCATTTTATAGTAGATCTAAAATCATTTCGTTCTTGTATATATATAAAAAATATATATAAAAAAATGAGAAGCTCATTTTGATCTTTTTCAATTGATTTTGATGCAAGCATGAGCTAAATCTGAGCTTAGTTGATGATAAAATTATGCAAAACAATTTGTAGTTGAATCATTTTTCAAAATTCATGATATACATGTATATATGACTGTGGATATTAGGAAGAAAGCATGTTTGAATTGAGTAAATGTTCTATAGCCTTGTGAGATTTTGAGCCTATTGATGAATGGATTGCATTTTGTGCCATTCTTTTCCTTTCTTGTGTGATTTCACTCATGGCTTGGTTACTCTAGAACTTGCTTTGATTCTTTTTTAGGCTACATTTGCACTTGCATACATGAATATGATTGAGGCATTTCCCTTCTTCTAGCTACTTTGGCCATATAGTCTACCTTGCATCATTTTCCCTTGTTTAGCCCCCTTGAGCCTCTATGACATTTTCTTGATTTTAGCTCATTACTTGCCTAATGTGTAAGACCATGATGTTTACCTAACCTTAGGGATTAGGAGAGCATTAGCCTTTTTCTTCTATGGAGGAGCTTCTTTTGCTTGAGGACAAGCATTGATTCAAGTGTGGGGGGCTGTTATTAATTATGCAAGTGTTATGCAAAGTGAAAAAGAAAAAGAAAGTGCCAAAGAAAGCCCTTAAAAAAAGATGAAGAAGAAAAGTGATGAAAAAGAAAGCAAATAAAGGCAAAAAGGTTGTAAAGGAAAATAAAAGAAAAAGAAAACAAAAGAAAAAGGAAGGAATAAGAGAATGTGCATTATGTGACTTTGGGGAAATTGCTATGCTTGATTACTTGAGTTCCTCCCCAATGCTCTTTTATTTTCTTTGGTTTTTAACTTCTTATCTCCATATTAATTCCTTCCCTTACCTTGGCCCCATTATGATAAACATATTTTATATGCATAATTTAGTACCTCTCATTGGTCTATTCTTATGAAATTATTGCATATATGAAGTGAAAATTGCATAAATCCTCATATATTGGTTATGTTGTTACAAATTAAGCAGAACACTCGAAAGACTATTCAAAGCAGTTGTTGAACCAAACATAAGAGAAATGAATACCTAAACTCAATGAATTTTGTGTTACATCAAATTCAGGACAAATCGGAAAATTCCTACTCAAACCTATACTCGGTTATTTGGTGATTTCTCAATATCTAACCGTTGGATGCAGCTGAAACTTTGATATGTCATTCATGACATCATTCTCTATGACTTTCAAAGACATGAAGATTTCCATATTAGCACCGGAAGTTGGTCAAAATTAGGCAACAAGTTGGTGGCCGTCATTATTGATATAATCTAAGCAGTTTCAGCAAAACTATCATATCTCAAGATCCAACCGTTAGATCTGGCTGAATGTTTGATATGTTCTTCATGACTGCATGTGCTACAACTTTCATGTAGATAATGTTTCCAAATTATTACACGAGCAATGACGAATTTGGTAATCTTCGGAGCTGAAATTTCAACCCATGTGCAACAAGATTTGACAAAGTTGTAATTGAATAGTTCTAGCGTTTGCCTATAAAAGGAAGGCATTTGCCACACTTAATGGCATTGAATTTTCTGATTTCTCTCATTGTAGTTTGAGTTAGGGGTGAAGCTTTCATAAATTGTGAGATTTATACTTTGATTTCAAGGTTAATTCTTCCAATTTGTCTAAAGTAAATCTCGAAACTCTAACCCGTTGTATTATACCAACAACCTCTTTCATTTTCATCGTGCTTTCTACTTGTTCTTTTATTTTCTTTAATATAATGAGTAGCTAAACTTCTACACTAGGATTGCAATTTGAACTCACATGTAATTGATTCGTTTATCATATCTAGGAGTAGATTGATTATCTTGAATTGATTATCTTACTTGTTCCTAATGCTCTCAATTAATTGGCCATTAATTAAGTTGAATTGATAAGCCTTAAGCAACTTGACAAAGGGATTTTGGTTTTAGATCTAGGTAAGATAACATATGATCTTTGTGCGAAAGCCTTGAGTTTGTATAGGATAGACATATACCTATATGACATATGTAACCATTAATGAAATCGGAACTAAATGGGGGTGGGTTTTGTTGTTAATTAACAATATTGATAAAAGTACGAGAATTAAAGTTGTAAAAAAATATAAAGAAGCAACCAATCCAAGGAAATTTACCGATCTTGAGTTTGATTCATCATTGATCACAAGAAATCCACTTAATTGCTAATCATGTTCTTGGCCTTAGATCACATCAAGACGCCTTAACATAATCCAAGAATCCTCTACTAGATAAGCATCTAGGATTTAATTAACCAAGGTTAGATAAGGTAAGCACCATCCAACATAGATTAACTTAAGATTCAGAATTTAACCAAGCTAAACAATCTATCAAAAAGCTTTAATATATTGTTTAGTCTTTGTGATCCTCTTTGAACACATGATAATAAATCTATTATCACATCAACATCTAAATCAAATTAAGCAATTCAATCTAGATAAAAATCAAAGAGGAAGAAGAGAAACTTGAATAACAATTAAGCAATATGAACAAGCGAAACAAGATCACCAAATTAAATATCAAGATGGCTAATCCCTTGGATTGATTATGAGAGCCTAGCCTTTCATGGATGGGAAGAAAGAACTCAAAAATAAAAGAACAAAAACGAAATTCTAAAGAGAATGGAAAAGAAGAGAAAGAAAACTCTCACAAATACTCAAACTTTCTTCAAACTTGCTTAAAATTGAATGATGTATAATACAAAGAGATTGACCCTATTTATACTAATCCTAGAAGCCAATTTGTCAAAGAAAATAATCTGAATACAAGCTATAAAAATATGGAAATTGTCAAATATGGAAGCTTGATGCATGGTAGGTGGGTTGGTGAATGGTTGGTGGCTTTTAGTCAGCAACTCTTATCTGACTTCCAGCTTGTTTTTCATGACCTTGACGGTGCATTTTTGGCTTGGAGGTCTCATGAAAGTTGTAGCCAGTTGTCTCCTTGAAATTTTGCAATTGGAATCATGCCATTTGGACGTTTAGAACTCCAGATATGCCAAAAACACTGAACCTACCTCAAGTTAGGTTGGCAGAACGTGTTTCCAAATTCAAACCAACTTGTAGCTTCATTATCATGCCTAAAACGACATCTATTGACTAAATGATCTTCAGTGAAGTTGGATATATGGGTCTTATTTATCCAATGACCAAGTTTCAGCCCAAGGGGAGGCCTATAGCTCACTATGTAGTCCAATATGTGTACACTGCCCAGATTTTCGTGACAGCAAACCCACTCTACATTGCAGGGATATTTTGGACCCTTAGAAGTCCGATCCAGCTCTTGAGTTCTTCATGAAACTTGTAGAGAATTGTCTTAGCTTTCCAAAGTCACTAAGATCACCTCAAATGGATCTCCGAGTCCCAAGTTATGGCCTAACCAAGGAAGAAAGGTCAAAATGCATCAAAATCCGAAAATTATTCAATATTTGCATTAAAGCCCAATGAAGCCCAACAACATTAAACTCATCTAAAATACTAATATTGGTCACAATAAACATCTAATAAAGCCTAATACAAAGCTAACATAAGTGTCTCAAATTGATTGATCAAATTCCCCCACACTTAAGCTTTTGCACTCCTGGGCAAAACATATAAGAACAAAACTAAAGAAAAACAAGAAACATCATATTATTATACTAAAAACATAAAAACTGATTATACCTAATCTAATTCATTTTCGTAGGAAAACACGATGGCACTTAGCATGTGCCACAAGCCTTTAAACCCCTAGGTGTCCCTAGTGGACGAGTTATAGTCTCGTGAGGGTTTACCAGGATGATACCCATAAACATGTAATACTTTATTTAATCAATTCAACTAATTTTTAAATACAAGCATTGTGTCAAATATAAACCATAATTAATAAGTTAAGTATGCTTAACAAAGAATAGTTGAATCAAACCAATTGAGAATAAAGTATAACATAATCATGCTTTAATTAGAAATAGGCATGTTCAAATTGAGTAGAATTCCTCACAATTGACACTCAAATCACACAAGGTGTTTAGGTTAACTGTTTGCACTCAACTCGGTCAAATTATGAAGGTATTTTACCATAGGCTTGCATATACATCAATTCTCCATTACTTAGATCAAATACATTGCAAAAATCAAGAGGTCTTTCAAAAAGGTTGTAATGGGACTATGAGGTGGAGGAAGGGAACAATATGGATAATAGCAGGTTAAAACCAAAGAGAATAAAAGATCATTGGAGAGTAACTCAAGTAGTAAGCATAAAATTTTTCCAAAAACCATAAAATGCTCATTCTCTTCTCACATTCATTCCTTTTTCTATTCTTCTTTCTTTTTTACAACCTTTTGGCTTTTTTTCTTTTTTTTTTTTTTGGTACCAAGCATTTCGCATCAGCACACCAATTCCCCCATACTTAAATCATTGCAAGCAAAAGAGCTCTTCAAATAGGAAAATCAATGCTCTCCTATTCCCTAAGGTAAGGTAAAACATGGTTTTTCACTCAAGGCTTGTAATGAACTAAGAACAAAGAATGGGCAAGTAGGCTCAGAGGGGGTTAACAATGGGATAAATGCATGGTAAGTTTATTTGGCCAAAGCAGCTAAGTCAAGAAAAATGCCTCTGTCATTTTCATGCAACATAAAGACCAATATAATCTCAAATCGATTCAATGCAAGTTCTAGAAAATAAATTCATAATTGACATCACTCATGAAAGAAAATAAACCAAGTGTAAGTATCAAACTTGGAAAAGCCCAAAACTCACAAAGGTATGGAACATTCACTCAATTCAACCATGCTTTCTTCTTAATATCCACATTCATATACACATGTATATCATGAAAATGATTCAACTATAAACTGTTTTGCATACTTTTATTATCAATTAAGCTCAGATTCAGCACATGCTTGCATCAAAATTAATTGAAAAGAAAATTTTTTGTTTTGTTTTGTTTTGTTTGTTTTATTTGTTTGTTTTTTTTTAATACGCAAGAACAAAATAATTTAAGACATACTATGAAATGCAAGTTAAGATGCGTCTCAAGAGCAAAACTACTCCTTACTCTGCCATCATACATCTAATAAGCTAGTAACAATAAAGATTAGCTGGTTAGTTTCTTTTTTTTTTTTAAACTATGTACATGGTAATGTCAACTATTCCTCCCCCCAACTAATTTAAGACATTGTCCCCAATGTCAAAATAAAGATAGGTAGAGAGTGGAGAAGATCTTACCATAAAATTGCAAATCGAGCATGAAATAACAAAAATTACAAAAAACTAAAATTATAAGAGAAAACAAAAATTCACAAGGACAAAGTCAAATTAAGTTTTCGCTTTTTGCTGTTGCTGCCTTGTTCCCCATTCAGTGGAGTCATTACTGGATGACGTTGTGGCACAAATTCGTGTAGTTGATCGAACAATTGTTCAGGGGTTGCAGCAGTTACAAGAATTTGACGTGTCGCTTGTGAGATGAACCTTTGTTCCATAGCATGATCAAGAAAACAAAACAAACTGTCATAAAAACCATTAACATTTAATATACATATGGGTTTTTGGTGAAAGTTCAGCTGTGACCAGGATGCAAATTGGAAGATCTCTTCCAAAGTTCCAAAACCACCAGGTAGGGCAATAAAGGCATCAGCATTTGCTATCATAATGTTCATGCGTTGGTGCATGCAAGATACAAATACTTCATCCCCTAATGTTTTTCCAATGGGCTTGCTGGTAGATAAAGGACTAGGAATGACACCAAGGACTTTGCCACCTCCTAAATGTGCAGCAGTTGCTACACAACCCAGTAACCCAAGACTACCTCCTCCGTAAACTAAATGGATTTCTCTCTCAGCTAGCACTCGACCAAAATGGTTTGCAATATTTACAAACTCTTTATCTTTCCCAGGATTAGATCCACAAAAGACACAAAAACTCTTGATCCGACGAACTGAAGTGACTTCCATTTTTTTATTTTTTATTTTTACTCTCACCTTATCAATGATCTGAGGAGAGCAAAGTGCATTATTTAAAGAATCAAAACTCAAATGTAATAATTACACCTATAAAGGAGGGGTAGAACCATGTGTCAGGTAAGTTTGAAAATAAGCACAGCAATGATAATAGCTATATGACAAGGATAAAAGACTAATCTATATGTGTCGGAAGAAGTTTGAAAATACGCAATGCATATTTCAAAAAAAATACGGCAAAAATTTTTTCATCATTTTTTTAATTGTTTTTATTTTTATTATTTTTGATTTTTTTTGGATTTTTTTTTGATAAACAAGAAGAAAAACAAAAACAAAAATAAAAATAATACTTACAGGAGGTGTGATTGTGGCTCACAAATTCCTCTAGTTTTAAGTCCAGTAACGGCTTGAATGCTCTCTATGGGTCGATGGTCGGCTTCCCATCCAATTTTCTTAAAAATTGGCAAATAGGGTCTTTTTGAGTCAGATTCCCGAGACTATAACGCTTATGTTCATCTTGGAATATTGGCCATAAATCGAGAAGTACTCTCTGCACATCTCCACTAGGATGCGTCTCAAGAGTCAATAGAATGTTATCTAAAGACTCCTTACTCATGTCATCCTTAATGAAGTCAATTTTATCAAGTTGATTTATAGACGCCATTCCAATTGATCTGCATTTTGTGTTACAGGTCCATCTTGCACATTTATAGCAAACTCGTAACCTTTTTGCTCTTCTCTTTTTTGCATATGAACTTTTGCCTAGCCCTGGCATATATGAAACAAGAGCATCAGAAAATTCCCCTATGATTCGGACCTTTGCTTCGATTATCCAACGTATATCCGCAGGGATGCCTTTGTGCAAAAGCATCCTTAACCTCTCAAACCTTGCACAATAAATGTTAGTTAAAGCATTTTGAGGGAGAGAAGGGAATCGCTTGCGGAGGTTGACAAGCTGATTATCCATTTTGAAAGAAAGAAAGAAAGAAAAACAAATTAAGTAAAATTATATACAAATTTCAGTGTTTGAGGGTAACTGAAGGGACCGAAAAAGATTTTCACGGAGTACCGTTATCCGCCATTTAACCGGTGAAAAATCATCTGTCAATGAAAAATAAACAAAATTAAGACAGAAAAATCAAACTCTGATAGATTTTCTCGCTCGGCACCGATTTTCTGTCTCGATTCCTGTGATTGCAAATAAGTCAAAGTTGAAAGATGAAAGAGTTAGAAAACTTGGGTTGCCTCCCAAGAAGCGCTACTTTTAATGTCTTTAGCCAGCGCGATTGAAGATTTTGCACGAGAGATGGGTCCTCCCCAATAATGATTCAATCTCTGGCCATTGACATTAATCGTGGCTTGAGGTTTTTGTTTTTTTTCAACACAGTAGTGATCAATCATGGTATAGGGCATCCTGCAATTGAACTTCCTCCACGCGGTTCTCTTGAGCACCTTCATAAAAAATTTTGAGGCGATGACCATTAACTTTGAAGACTTTGTTGGTGGCTTCACTCTTAATTTCTACTGCACCATGAGGAAAAACATTAATAACAATGAAAGGACCAAGCCACCTAGAACGAAACTTATCGGGCATAAGTTTGAGGCGAGAGTTGTAGAGAAAGACTTTTTGACCAATGGTGAACTCCTTTCATACCAACATCTTATCATGAAAGAGTTTGGTCTTCTCCTTGTAGATCCGGGAGTTCTCATACGCCTCTAATCGAAGCTCCTCAAGTTCCTGAAGTTGGAGCTTCCTTTGAGATCCGACTTGACTCAAATCAAGGTTACATTGTTTCACCGCCCAATAGGATTTATGCTCAATTTCCACCGGAAGGTGGCACACCTTCCCAAAGACAATTTGGTACGGGGACATCCCTATCGGTGTCTTGTTGGCAGTTCGGTAAGCCCACAGAGCATCCTCAAGTCTCAGGCTCCAGTCCTTCCTATTAGGTTGGACTGTCTTCTCAAGTATGTGCTTGATCTCTCGATTTGAGACTTCGGCCTGCCCGTTTGTCTGGGGGTGATAAGGTGTAGAAACCTTGTGCAAGACGCTGTACTTTCTCATCAAAGCCTCTATTCTCCAGTTACAAAAGTGTGAACCCTGATCACTGATAATGGCCCTCGGGATTCCAAACCTGCAGAAAATCTGTGATCTAACAAAGTCCACAACAACTTTGGAATCATCAGTCCGAGTGGCTTTTGCCTCCACCCATTTAGATACATAATCAACAGCCAACAAAATATAAATAAAACCAAAGGAAACAAGGAAAGGGCCCATGAAATCAATACCCCAGACATCAAAGATCTCACAAGACAGCATAGGCTGCTGAGGCATCTCATTCCTGTGTGAAATTGTCCCTGTTCTCTGGCACTGTTCACAAGACTTACAAAACATATATGCATCATGAAATAGGGTAGGCCAATACAATCCAGAGTCCAAAACCTTCCTAGCTGTACGTTGGGAGCCAAAGTGCCCACCACATGCAAATGTATGACAAAAGCTAAGAATAGAATGAAACTCATGATCAGAGACACATCTTCTAATAATCTGGTCACTACAAAGCTTCCATAGATAAGGATCATCCCATACATATTACTTAAACTCACTTTTCAAGACTCACTTTTCAATTTATCAGATTGAACTCTAGTAAAATATGCAGGAAGAACACCAGCAACCAAAAAATTAACCATATCTGCAAACCAAGGGGAGGTGTTCTTACCTTGCGGTGCAGTTGCTCATGCAGGAAGGAGTCTGTACGGTGGAAGGGATCTGAAGCCCTTTCAATGCGGCTCAAGTGATCTGCCACTAGATTTTCTGCTCCACTCTTGTCACGGATCTCTATATGAAACTCTTGGAGCAGTAACATCCACCTTATTAGTCGGGGCTTTGCCTCCGGCTTCTTCAAAAGAAACTTAAGAGCTGCATGATCAGTAAACACAACAACCTTAGAGCCAAGCAAATATGATCTAAACTTATCCAAAGCAAAAACAATGGCTAAAAGCTCTTTTTTGGTTGTGGTATAGTTAGCCTGAGCAGCATCCAGAGTTCAAGAAGCATAATATATCACATGAGAAGCTCTCCCCACTCTCTGTGCCAAGACTGCTCCTACTGCATAGTTAGAAGCATCACACATCAACTCAAATGGTAATGTCCAGTCAGGAGGCTGGATGATGGGGGTACTGGTCAAGGCTCGCTTCAAGTGGTTGAAAGCTGCCTTGCACTTGTCATCAAAATTGAACTCCACATCTTTCTGCAGTAAGTGGGAAAGTGGAAGAGCAATCTTGCTGAAGTCGGCAATGAAGCGCCTGTAGAAACCTGCATGACCAAGAAAAGAACGCACTTCCCGCACGCATGTGGGTAAGATAAACAAGTAATTACATCAATCTTGGCAGGATCTACCTCAATGCCCTTACTGGATACTACATGGCCTAAAACTATACCCTGTTCTACCATAAAATGGCATTTCTCAAAATTTAGCACAAGGTTAGTCTCAATGCATCTATGCAGCACCCTAGATAAGCTAGCTAAACATGAATCAAAAGAAGAACCATAGACAGTGAAGTCATCCATAAACACCTCCATGCACTCCTCTAAGAAATCAGAAAACATGCTCACCATGCACCGTTGGAAGGTACCAAGGGCATTGCAGAGGCCGAAGGGCATCCATCTGTAAGCAAAGGTGCCGAAGGGACATGTAAATGATGTCTTCTCTTGATCCTCTGGTGCAATGTGGATCTAGAAGTATCTAGTGTAGCCATCCAAAAAGCAATAATGGGACTTACCAGCCAACCGTTCCAATATTTGATCAATGAACGGAAGGGGGTAATGATCCTTCCGAGTGGCTTGGTTGAGACGTCTGTAGTCAATGCAAACTCTCCAACTATTCTGCACTCGGGTTGGAATGAGCTCATTCTTCTGGTTGGCCACAACAGTCACTCCGGATTTCTTTGGAACTACTTGCACCGGGCTCACCCACTTGCTGTCAGAGATGGGATAGATAATGCCAGCCTGCAGTAGCTTGGTCACCTCTTTTTTCACCACATCTAGGATGAGAGGATTCAGTCTCCTCTGAGGTTGTCTCACTGGTTTAGTTTCCTCCTCAAGTAATATCCTGTGCATGCATGTGGAGGGGTTAATACCAGGGATGTCTGCAAGTGTCCAACCAATTGCCCTTTTGTGTTGCTTCAAGACTTCTAATAATCTGGTTTCTTGCTCAGGTTGGAGGTGTTTCGCCACTATCACCGGGAGCTTCTCGTCCTCCTCCAAGAATGCATACTTCAAATGCTCGGGCAGGGGCTTAAGTTCAATGGATGGTGGTTGCTGGACTGATGGTACTAGTTTTGGAACTGAAACTAAATCTGCTAAATTCTCAACAGTTACACCTGTTGCACCTGTACCTGCAAGCTGTGCACAATCTTGTAAAACAACATCATCATATCCTATGGAATCAAAAGAATCACACTTAGCAGCAGGATGAATGACAACATCATTAATAACAGCATCCTTGCCATTAATAACAGAAACAGAGTCATCCATGTCAGCAGAATTAACAACAGCACATGATAAGTATGTAGAAATCTCTGCACAGGCTGCACACATTGCAGTGGGTTTACAACCAGAAAGTCCGAAGCATGCAGAACAAGTATCACAAGCTATGCTATCAATGTATCCTACAATTTCAGGGAACTCTACCAACATATCAGCATGCATATCATCAACTAGTAAATCAATGACATCAAAATGAAAAATAAAATGATCCTCTAAAGGGTATTTCATGGCATAAAAAATGTTAAATTGAATGATATCATCACCAAATTCCATGGATAGGGTACCAGCATGCACATCAATCTTAGTTTTAGCAGTTTTCAAAAATGGCCTACCTAAGATCAATAGGGGTGGGGAAGAGGCAGATTCATCTTCCATATTCAACACATAAAAATCAGCTGGGAATATTAAATTTTTTACCCGAACCAGAACATCTTCCAACACTCCTGCAGGTTGAGCAGTACTCCGATTTGCTAACTGAATGACAATGCCGATGGGTTTTAGCTCTCCCATATGCAAGGAAGTGTAAACTTACTTTGGCATTACATTGATGGAGGCTCCCAAGTCTAGCAAGGCATGAGTGAACTGTTGGTGCCCTATGGTGCAAGGGATGGTAAAAGTGCCTGGGTCTTTGCATTTGGGAGGCAGGTTGGGCTGAATCAAAGCAGAGACATTCCTCCCCATACTCACTTTTTCTGTCCCCTTTAGCTTCCTCTTATGGGTGCACATCTCTTTCAAGAACTTGGCATACTTGGGGATTTGTTTAATTGCCTCCAAAAGAGGTATATTCACCTCAACTTTCTGAAAAGTCTCCATAATTTCCTTATCCAAGTCAGTCTCAACCATATGCCTCGGCTGTATCATTCGGTTTGGAAAAGGAAGAGGAATGTTGCAAGCTGACTTTTGTGGATGTTCACTTTTCTGCTGGACTGAATTTTCTGTCAACTGCTGGTTTGATCTGGCTTTCTGCTTGGATGTTGTAGGATCATTTGTTCTTTGAATCACTCTGACATCTGAATTTATTGCTGCATCTTGTTTTTCTGGGTCAATGGTAGAATCTGGAATTATCTGCTGTACTGGTCCATTGATTTGCCTACCACTGCGCAAAGCTATAGCACTAACATTGCCTCTAGGGTTTGGAGTGGTTTGAGAGGGTAATTGGCCAGAACCTTGTGACTTTAATTCATGAATAGATGTGGCAAGTTGGCCAATTTGAGTCTCCAAGTTCTGAATGGTGGTTTCAGTTCTCTGTTGAAACTGGATGTTATTGGTGGCCAACTGTTTCACCAAATCCTCCAATGAGGGCTCAGATTTTGTGGCTACATGACCTTGCTGCTGGAATGGTGGTCTACTTGGTCCAGCATGTGGCTGAAACTGATTTGTCCTTGCTTGGTGCTGGAATGGTGGTCTATACTAGTTTGGTAGCTGCTGATTTGATGCATTCCCATATCTCAGATTGGGATGGTCCCTCCAGCCAGGGTTGTAAGTGTTGGAGAATGGATCATATTTCTGTTGTTGCTGCAGATGGAATTGTGGCTTCCCAGGAAATATACCAGCTGCAGCCACAGATTGGTCTTGAAACTCAGAATCATATTGCAATGTGGGGCATGCATCTGTGGGATGAGAGGGACTAGAACATATGCTACAAACTCTTGCAGCTACAGGTGTTTGATGCTGTCCCATGGCTAATTGCCTCACCAAGGAGGTTAACTCATCAATTCGGTGCTCCATCCTCTGTTGGTCAGCATGGGAAACATGAACCTCATTGACTCCTCTGGTTGAGGTAATGACCCTAGTGCCAAACTGTTGGGCGTTGGCAGCCATATTGGCAATTAAATCCCTAGTAGCAGCAGGAGTTTTGTCAGGGCACCTCCACTAGCAACATCAATCATGCTTCTGTCCATAGGTAACAAGCCTTCATAGTAATATTGAATCAATACTTGGTCACTGATTTGATGATGAGGACAGCTCGCACAAGGCTTTTTGAATCTCTCCCAGTATTCATCTAACGTCTCCCCAGTCATCTGCGTTATGCCACATATGTCCTTTCGGATTGCAGCAGCTCGAGGCAGGGAAGCATTTCTCCAGAAACTGCCTCTTCATGTCATTCCAGGATGCTATAGAGGCTCGTTGAAGGTAATATAACCAGTCCTTGGCTACACCATCTAGTGAAAATGGAAATGCCCACAACTTGATGTGATCTTCAGCTATTCCATGAGGCTTCATAGTTGAGCAGACAACATGGAATTCCTTCAAGTGCTTATGTGGATCCTCACCTGCAAGACCATGAAACTTGGGCAACAAGTGTATTAATCTAGATTTGAGCTCAAAATCAACATGAAGGTCAGGATATTGGATGCACAAAGGCTGATATGCAACATCAGGTGCAGCAAGTTCTTTCAAAGTTCTATTATTATTATCAGCCATAGTAAAATCTGCAGACTCGAGATCGAGACCTTTGAAAAACTAATGTATGGACTCAACAGATTAAAAGAGTCAACAAGATTAGGTGCAATGTCAAGTTCAAGGCCAATTCCAGAAGTAATTCTATTAGCTCTATGAATGCTACTACCAGTCCTATGAATTCTGTGAAGTGTATGAAAGGTTCTATCAATTTCAGGATCAAATGAATGCAAGGTTCCAGGATCAGACCTAGTCATATATCATGCAGCTCATAGGAAGGTATAGAAAAGCAATAACAACTAAAACACTAAAAATTCCTAAAACAAATACTCCAAAAAATAAAAAATAAAAATAAAAACAGAATCAAATGAATTTTAAAAATTATGGAACCACCACAGGGTGAAATCTACACAAAAATGCTATCCAACAAAATAATAAAAAATCTTAAAAAATTGAAAAAGTGGTCTAAATGATGAAATTTGGCTAAAATAAGGGTGACCTCCCTGTAAACATTGAGTCTTCCTCAGAATAATGTTTTCCATTAGTGAACCAAAATTCAGGTCAATCAAAGATACTTACCGAACCGAATTTCTTGACACAATGCCCTTTGCCCAATTTCAGCCGAATTTCACTTGTAAAAGCTTAAAAAAAAAAACAAACACAATTGTTAGAGTTAGATGGGTTCTTGAAATGATCAAATAGTTGCCTTAGATCCCCGGCAACGACGCCAAATTTGACAAGAGGTTGTCGAGACCCGTCGAATAATAAAAATTACCGGTTCACAAACTAATTTGTAGTATAGAGAATAAACCGAATCGTCTCTCAAGGATCCAAAAAGAACAAAGATTTAATCAGATCAAGATAATTAAAATGGGGGGGGGTTTTGTTGTTGATTAACAATATTGATAAAAGTTTGAAACTTAAAGTTGTAAACAAATAAAAAAAACAACCAATCCAAGGAAATTTACCGATCTTGAGTTTGATTCATCATTGATCACAAGAAATCCACTTAATTGCTAATCATGTTCTTGGCCTTAGATCACATCAAGACGCCTTAACATAATCCAACAATCCTCTACTAGATAAGCATCTAGGATTTAATTAACCAAGGTTAGATAAGGTAAGCACCATCCAACATAGATTAACTTAAGATTCAGAATTTAACCAAGCTAAACAATCAATCAAAAAGCTTTAATATATTGTTTAGTCTTTGTGATCCTCTTTGAACAGATGATAATAAAGCTATTATCACATCAACATCTAAATCAAATTAAGCAATTCAATCTAGATAAAAATCAAAAGAGGAAGAAGAGAAACTTGAATAACAATTAAGCAATATGAACAAGCAAAACAAGATCTCCAAATTAAACATCAAGATGGCTAATCCCTTGGATTGATTATGAGAGCCTAGCCTTCCATGGATGGGAAGGAAGAACTCAAAAATAAAAGAACAAAAACGAAATTCTAAAGAGAATGGAAAAGAAGAGAAAGAAAACTCTCACAAATACTCAAACTTTCTTCAAACTTGCTTAAAATTGAATGATGTATAATACAAAGAGATTGGCCCTATTTATACTAATCCTAGAAGCCAATTTGTCAAAGAAAATAATCTGAATACAAGCTATAAAAATATAGAAATTGTCAAATATGGAAGCTTGATGCATGGTAGGTGGGTTGGTGAATGGTTGGTGGCTTTTAGTCAACAACTCTTATCCGACTTCCAGCTTGATTTTCATAACCTAGACGGTGTATTTTGGCTTGGAGGTCTTCATAAAAGTTGTAGCCAGTTGTCTCCTTGAAATTTTGCAATTGGAATCATGCCATTTGGACGTTTAGAACTCCAGATATGCTAAAAACACTGAACCTACCTCAAGTTAGGTTGGCAGAACGTGTTTCCAAATTCAAACCAACTTGTAGCTTCATTATCATGCCTAAAACGACATCTATTGACTAAATGGTCTTAGTGAAGTTGGAGATATGGGTCTTATTTATCCAATGGCCAAGTTTCAGCCCAAGAGAAGGCTTATAGCTCACTATGTAGTCTAATATGTGCACACTGCCCAGATTTTCGTGACAGCAAACCCACTTTGTATTGCAGGGATATTTTGGACCCTTAGAAGTCCGATCCAGCTCTTGAGTTCTTAATCAAACATGTAGATCATTGTCTTAGCTTTCCAAAAACACCAAGATCACCTCAAATGGATCACCGAGTCCCAAGTTATGGCATTTTGGCCTTTCTTGCTTGGTTAGGCCATAACTTGGGACTCGGTGATCCAATTGAGGTGATCTTGGTGTCTTTGGAAAGTTAAGACAAGGATCTACAAGTTACATGAAGAACTCAAGAGCTGGATCGGACTGCTAAGGGCCCAAAATAGCCTTGCAATACAGAGTGAGTTTGCTGTAACGGAACCATCTGGGCAGTATGTACATATTGGACTATATAGTGGGTTATAGGCCTCCTCTTGGGCTGAAACTTGGTCACTTGAAAGATAAGACCCATATCTCCAACTTCACTGAAGACCATTTTGTCAATAGATGTCGTTTTAGGCGTGCTTCTGAAGCTACAAGTTGGTCTGAATTTGGAAACACGTTCTTCCAACCTAACTTGAGGTAGGTGTAGTGTTTTCGGCATTTCTGGAGTTCTAAAAGTCCAAATGACATGATTCAAATTGGAGATTTTCAAGGAGGCAACTGGCTACAACTTTGATGAAGACATCCAAGCCAAAATGCACCGTCTAGGTGATGAATTTGAAGCCAGAAGTCGGATAAGAGTTGTTGACTAAAAGCCACCAACCATACACCAACCCACCTACCATGCACCAACCCACCTACCATGCATCAAGCTTCCATTTTTGACAATTTTCATATTCTTATAGCTTGTATTCAGATTACGTACATGTACAAATTGGCTTCTCTAGGATTAGTATAAATAGACCCAACCTCTTTGTATTAGATAGGACTCAATTTGGAAGTAAGTTTCAAGAAAGTTTAAGTATTTGTAAGAGTTTTCTTTCTATTCTTCTTCATTTTCTTTAGAATTTCGTTTTTGTTCTTTTATTTCTGAGTTCTTCCTTCCCATACATGGAAGGCTAGGCTCTCATAATCAATCCAAGGGATTAGCCATCTTGATGTTTAATTTGGAGATCTTGTTTTACTTGTTCATATTGCATAATTGTTATTCAAGTTTCTCTTCTTCCTCTTTTATTATCATGTATTCAAGAGGATCACAAAGAGTAAACAATTTATTAAAGCTTTTTGATGGATTGTTTAGCTTGGTTAAATTCTGGATCTTAAATTAATCTATGTATGGATGGTGCTTACTTTATCTAACCTTGGTTAATTAAATTCTAGATGCTTATCTAGTAGAGGATTCTTGGATTATGTTGAGGCTTCTTGATGTGATCTAAGGCCAAGAACACGGTTAGCAATTAAGTGAATTCCTTGTGATCAATGATGAGTTAAACTCAAGATCGGTAAATTTCCTTGGATTGGTTGTTTCTTTAAATTTGTTAATTACTTTCCTTTAATTCAACTAGTGCATTATCTTTTTCATCAAAACCCCCATTTTATTATCTTGATCTGATTAAATCTTTGTTCTTTTTGGATCCTTGAGAGACGATTCGGTTCATGCTCTATACTACAAATTAGTTTGCGAACCGGTAATTTTTATTATTTGACGAGGTCTCGACAACCTCTTGTCAAATTTGGCGCCGTTGCCGGGGATCCAAAGGCAACTATTTGATCATTTCATCTAACTCTAACAATTGTGTTTGTTTTGTTTTTGAAGCATTTTCTAGTGGAATTCGGCTGAAATTGGGTAAAGGGCATCCTATCAAGATTTTGGTTCGGTAAAGTATCTCTGATTGACCTGAATTTTGGTACACTAATGGAAACCATTATTTTGAGAAAGGCTCACTACTTGTAGTGAGGTCACCCTTATTGTTGCCAAATTCCATCGTTTAGACCACGTTTTCAATTTTGTAAGATTTGTTATTATTCTGTTAGATAGAATTTTTGTGTAGATTTCACTTTGTGGTAGTCCCATAATTTTTAAAAATCTGTAGATATGTTTTCTGTAATTATTTTGTGTGTATATTTAGTCTTGTTTTTGTGATTTTGTGTTTTTGTGTTTGATCACTAATCTGATGGAACATAGACTTGATGAGTTGGCTTATCTGGTGGGGCAGTTGGCAGTGGAACAACATCAATTACATGTGCAAGAACCTGCAGGATTTTGTAGTATATGCTGTAGTTCTTATCATCCAACATATGCATGCCCCACATTACAAGATGATGGTTCTGTATTTCATGACCATTCTGTTGATGCAACAAGTGTATTTCTTGGTGAACCACAATATCAACAGCCTAGATATGATCCTTATTCTACCTCATATAACCATGATTGGAGAGAACATCCCTGGTTCGAACCTTATGTTGAACCAATCAGTCTATACCAGCAACCTATGCTGCAACAGCAGCAAGCCCCAATAAGCATGGAATCTGAGCCTACACTAGAGGATTTGGTGAAACAATTTGCTCAGAACAACATCCAATTCCAGCAGAGAACAAAAGCTATAGTACAAAACGTGAAGACCCAAGTTGGTCAACTTACATCTTCATTGAGTCAGTTGAGCAAGCAACAGATGCAGAAATCTGATTCTGCAAAACATGAGATCATTGATGAGAAAAAATCAGTTGATGATTTGTGTGCCGAATTTGCTAGTTTTACTGATTTTGATGATTCTGTTTGTTGTAATCGTTGTGATGGTAATATGTTGTGTAATGCATGTCTTTGAGATTCTTTGCCTTTTTGAGACATGATGAATCTTTTTCAACAGATAATGCAGCAATTCAATCTACAAAAGTAGTGCAGCCACCAAAATTGGAGTTCATTGTGGTTAAAAACTTCCTTACTGATGAGGAGGAGAGGTTGCTGCAGATTTTTAAGGATATTCAAAAAGCCATCATACTTGCAGACATTCCTAGCGTTAGCCCTTCCATATGCATGCGTAGGATTTTACTTGAAGATGGAGTTAAGCCAATAAAGCAGCCCCCGAGGAGATTAAACCCTCTGATTTTGGATGTGGTGATCCATTACACTGGCTATGGTGTGGGTGCTAGGATTTTGTTACTTCTGCTATCCATAGGGAGTTTTCTTTCCACACTTTTATTTCATTTTTCTAGTTGTTTTCTTTTTGTTTTTACTATTTTGCTACTGTTTTCAATCCTATTTCTGTTTTTATTTTACTGTTACTGTTTACTCTTTTATGTTGCTATCATTTTTTTTGTTTGTTGTCTCTGTTTTGATTCTGTTTGCTGTATTTCATTTCTGTTTTCTGTTTTATTTGTTGTTTCTGTTTTCTATTTAAATTTTTGTTTTAAAAAAAAAGAGGTGCGATTTTCATGTGTTTAGTCCCTTCCAATCATGTTTTAAGAATTATGAAAGTCATGAGTTTGCATTAATTGAAGTTCAAGTTTCCTAACATAAATGAATGAATTGTCTATCCTCTTGAATTTCACATGCTTGGTGTTGGATTTTGGATTAATGGATTAAGTTTGGTAGATACATCCATACCTTGTGAGATTTTGAACCTATTGATGAATGGATGTTGCATCTATGTCATTTTCTTCCTTTCTTGTGTGAGTTTCACTCATGGATTTTGTCACTCTAGAACTTGCTTTGATTCTTTTTTAGGCTACATTTTCATATGCATGCATGAACTTGATTGAGGCATTTTTCTTGAATTAGCTACTTTATCCAAATAGCCTACCTTGCATTTATTCCATTGTTAACCCCCTTTGAGCCTAATTGCTCATTCTTGTTCTTAGCTCATTACAAGCCTTGAGTAAAAATAAAAAATAAAAAAAATTCATGTTTTACCTCACCTTAGTGAATAGGAGAGCATTGGTTTTCTTATTGGAGGAACTCTTTTTACTTGAGGACAAGCCATGGTTTAAGTGTGGGGGGGTGCTTATGCAAAATGTTTGGTGCAAAAGAAAGAAAAAGAAAAAAAAAGTGGATAATTTTGATTAAAAAAAAACAAAAAAAAGAAAGTGGAAAAAGAAAAGAAAAGAATAAAGCCAAAAGGTTGTCAAAGAAAAGAATAGAAAAAGGAAGGAATGTGTTAAGAGAATGTGTATTTTGTGGTTTGAGGTAAACTTCTGTGCTTGTTACTTGAGTTCCTCCCCATTGCTCTTTTATTCTCTTTGGTTTTAACTTGTTATATCCATATTGTTCCCTTCCCATACCTTTGCCCAATTACAACCTTGAATAAAGTCCTCTTGATTTGTGTGTGCATGTGTTTTGAGTAGTGGAGAAGTAGAAGATAAGCAAGCTTATGGTAGTGCAATTTTTCATGAGTTGATTTGAGTGTAAACACAAACCTAAACACTTGAGATTCTACTTGAATTCACCTTGCTAGTTAATTTGGGATGTAAAGGCATATCACTTCTTGAATGTTTGGAATCTTTGAAACTATGGTCATTCTTAATTCTCTTGTATTTAAAAATTAGTTGAATTGATTAAATAAAGTATTATATGTTTGTGGGTATCATCCTGGTAAACCCTCACGAGACTATAACTCGTCCACTAGGGACACCTAGGGGTTTAAAGGCTTGTGGCACATACTAAGTGCCATCGTGTTTTCCTACGAAAATGGATTAGATTAGGTATAATCAATTTTTATGTTTTTAGTTTAATAATATGATGTTTCTTGTTTTTCTTTAGTTTTGTTCTTATGTGTTTTGCCCAGGAGTGCAAAAGCTTAAGTGTGGGGGAATTTGATCAATCAATTTGAGACACTTATGTTAGCTTTGTATTAGACTTCATTAGATGTTTATTGTGCCCATTGTTAGTATTTTAGATGAGTTTAATGTTGTTGGGCTTCATTGGGTTTTAATGTAAATATTGGATAATTTTCGAATTTTGATGCATTTTGACCTTTCTTGCTTGGTTAGGCCATAACTTGGGACTCGATGATCCAATTGAGGTGATCTTGGTGTCTTTGGAAAGCTAAGAGAAGGATCTACAAGTTTCATGAAGAACTCAAGAGCTGGATCGGACTACTAAGGGCCCAAAATAGCCTTGCAATACAGAATGAGTTTGCTGTCACGGAACCATCTGGGCAGTATGCACATATTGGACTATATAGTGGGTTATAGGCCTCCTCTTGGGCTGAAACTTGGTCACTTGAAAGATAAGACCCATATCTCCAACTTCACTGAAGACCATTTTGTCAATAGATGTCGTTTTAGGCATGCTTCTAAAGCTACAAGTTGGTCTGAATTTGGAAACACGTTCTTCCAACCTAACTTGAGGTAGGTGCAGTGTTTTTGGCATTTCTGGAGTTCTAAAAGTCCAAATGACATGATTCAAATTGGAGATTTTCAAGGAGACAACTGGCTACAACTTTGATGAGACATCCAAGCCAAAATGCACCATCTAGGTGATGAATTTGAAGCCAGAAGTCGGATAAGAGTTGTTGACTAAAAGCCACCAACCATACACCAACCCGCCTACCATGCACCAACCCACCTACCATGCATCAAGCTTCCATTTTTGACAATTTTCATATTCTTATAGCTTGTATTCAGATTATGTACATGTACAAATTGGCTTCTAGGATTAGTATAAATAGACCCAACCTCTTTGTATTAGATAGGACTCAATTTGGAAGTAAGTTTCAAGAAAGTTTAAGTATTTGTAAGAGTTTTCTTTCTCTTCTTCTGCATTTTCTTTAGAATTTCGTTTTTGTTCTTTTATTTCTGAGTTCTTCCTTCCCATCCATGGAAGGCTAGGCTCTCATAATCAATCCAAGGGATTAGCCATCTTGATGTTTAATTTCGAGATCTTGTTTTACTTGTTCATATTGCTTAATTGTTATTCAAGTTTCTCTTCTTCCTCTTTTATTATCATGTATTCAAGAGGATCACATAGAGTAAACAATTTATTAAAGCTTTTTGATGGATTGTTTAGCTTGGTTAAATTCTGGATCTTAAATTAATCTATGTATGGATGGTGCTTACTTTATCTAACCTTGGTTAATTAAATTCTAGATGCTTATCTAGTAGAGGATTCTTGGATTATGTTGAGGCTTCTTGATGTGATCTAAGGCCAAGAACACGGTTAGCAATTAAGTGAATTCCTTGTGATCAATGATGAGTTAAACTCAAGATCGGTAAATTTCCTTGGATTGGTTGTTTCTTTAAATTTGTTAATTACTTTCCTTTAATTCAACTAGTGTATTATCTTTTTCATCAAAACCCCCATTTTATTATCTTGATATGATTAAATCTTTGTTCTTTTTGGATCCTTGAGAGACGATTCGGTTCATGCTCTATACTACAAATTAGTTTGCGAACCGGTAATTTTTATTATTTGACGAGGTCTCGACAACCTCTTGTCAGGTCCTGTGAGCACGGCGCCACCTCGGGGTTCGCGCAGAAGAGACGGTGGATCTCTTGCGAGGAGTTTGGCGGGATGTGTCACTCCAGATGTTAACAAAGGGCATATGCAATTAAACATAAACAGAAAGGGAAAACATGGTTATGGGGTTCCCATCATACGACCTTCTCAAGGTGATAGTAAGTCCACCCACATATGTAACCTGTTCCTCTAGTAATTTCACGTGCCAGGCATCTGGCCCCTCGTGAAAGTCAACGATAATGAATCCGAAGAAATCATTGATCGACATCTTTAAAACATACAGAAAATACAATTTTCACAAAAAGGGGGTGAGATTCTCAATATCATCAATAATACCAATAAAACTGTATAAAACAACATATATCATTTTATGTCAATCTCTACATATAAAATCATATTTAATTGAATATAATGACATACCAATCTCATTATCCAAGTATAAAATGCAAGTATGACAACTGACCATGTAGATGCATAAATGACTCATACTCCATGGAGCTAAATACAACAAGTCGAAGAGAGTGATTGGGAGTACATGTTCCGTATCAGTTAGCCAACAAGTGCTAACAAATCATTTGCGCAATACAGCTCACGCGAACACTCTTCACCAATCGTGAATGGACCAGTGTATAGTCGAGATCGTCGGTGTTTTGTAATCATAATACCACGGCACAGTCCCAACCGGCCACTTGTGGATTTTCCGGACCCCCGACGACTCCAAAATCATTGAAGTTCTTCACTCGGCCATTCGCACCCGCACTAAAGTGTAAGCTCAACCTCCTAGGCTCCAAGCCTTACAATGATAATGTCTCATACAGACTATATATATATATACATACAGTATAAATATTCCCAGAATATATATACATAATCCCCTTGGGATCCAAGTTACCATTTATTTAAGAATAGCGTCAATTGTCCTATCTAGGGTCCAGTCTACGTCGGCCCGATAGTAGTATCGCTGTTTCTCAATCATATGGTGCCAAAAATCATGTAACACATTTGTTACGGTTTTCAAGTCGCGTAAAGCTTTTTCAGTAAAAATTCAATCGGTAAGCTATAAAAATTGTTTTTCTGTCGCGTAAAGTGTTTTCTGTAAACTTTCAATCGCGTAACCCATTTTCTGTAAATTTTCAATCGCGTAGGGTATTTTTCACAAAAACTAATTTATTCCATAATAAATAAATTATTTTCAAGTTTATTTTCACTTTCTCACTATGAAATAAGTGAAAATAAATATTTAAACCTTTAAAATAAATTCTCAAAATCCTTTCCATAAATAAGGATATTCTTAAAAATAATAAATTTGATAAAATCCCATATTCTCATATTTTCAAAAATTCAAGAGTTAGTCTTAAATAAATACGAAATTCATTTAAAATAATTTCTTTCCTTAACCAAAATATTAATTTAAAGTTCTAAATCTTTCTAGAATAATTCTTCTAAGTTTTCGAAAATACTAACCATAGTATTCTAAATAATATAACTTTAAATAAATAAATCTATACATCAAATTACACATATGTATGTCCTAGATATTTCTAAGGAAAGTATAAGACATATAATAAGATATAAAGACAAGCTATCAAACATAATATGGACATGAATCCTTAATCATCAAAGATATAAATCAAGCAACATAACACTTAATACAAGTCACGGTTTTTAGCACATAAAAACAAGTAATCACATATAACAAGTCATTATATACAATAATATTGGTTGATAGAGAAAACTCCCCCTTACCTTGTTTCTTTAGCTTTTTTCCAACAAAGCCTCTTGACTTCACACAATAACACAAAAAAAAACATAACCACAAATAATTTCAAGCATTATAACACTTTTTAAACTTGATCATGGACTAACCCAATGATCTATACTCTTGAACAAATAATTTAAAAAGTGAAAGAAATAGAGTTTCACCTTAGGATTCTTCTAACTTCTTGCCCTCTTTTTGAGAAGGTCTTAACTAGAGATATTCTTATAATAACACTAAGATACTAAGGCAAGGTTTAGAACTTTGGCAAGGGTTTGGGAAGGAAAAGAAGAAGCAAGGCCGTGGCCTTTAGGGAGAGATAGCCGTGAGCTTAAGAGAGGAAGAAGAGAGAATTTTTGGTGTAAAGACTTATGCTTGGATCACTTGCTATTTATAGGCAAAAGCTAGGATAAATAAGGCATTAAAATTTTGGGAAAACTACCCTAGGGTGGCCGGCCTTCACTTGGCAAGGTGGTGGTCTTCAAGTTGGCTTCTTGCCACCATTAATGCCATGGTGATTCACCATGGTAATTAATGTCCACTATGAGTCATCAAGTAACATTAATGTCTTAGATATATTTTCTCAAGATTTTTATCAGTAAGTTTTACCCAATGGACAAAGATCAGTATCTATTGTCCAATGGATAATAGAATGTACCCAAAATCACCCAGAGATTTTATCTGCTCATAAAATCCCTAAAAATTCCATTTAATTACAAAAATTCCTCAAAGGTATTCTGTATCAAAAATAAAATTATTTTATTTTATTTTTCCGAATGGTCTGAAATTCACTTATAAGGTTTAGTCCAGTCAAATTTTAATTTAATTGAACTCACAGAAATTCCTAAAAATAATTTATCAAAGAACTTGCAGAAAACACTGTATATCACATAGGTTGCAAATTTTGGGGTGTTACACTTACTAGAATACTGCAAATCGAGCCTGAAATAAGAAAAATTACAAAAAAAAACAAACTAAAACCATAAGAGAAAACAAAAATTCATAAGGACAAAGTCAAATCAAGTTTTTGCTTTTTGCTGATGCTGCCTTGTTCCAAATTCAGTAGTGCCATTGCTGGATCATGTTGTGGGACAAATTCGTTTAGTTGATCGAGCAATTGTTCAGGAGTTGCAGCAGTTACAAGACTTTGACGTGTCGCTTGTGAGATGAACATTTTTTCTACAGCATGATCAAGAAAACAAAACAAAATGTCATAAAAACCATTAACATTTAATATACCTATGAGTTTTTGGTGAAAGTTTTGTTATGACCAGGATGTAATTTGGAAGAGCTCTTCCAAAGTTCCAAAACCACCAAGTAGGGCAATAAAGGCATCAGCATTTGCTATCATAATGTTCATGCGTTGGTGCATGCAAAATACCATTACTTCATCCCCTAATGTTTTTCCAATGGGCTTACTGATAGATAAAGGACTGGGAATGACACCAAGGACTTTGTCATCTCCTAAATGTGCAGCAGTTGCTACACAACCCATTAACCCAAGACTACCTCCTCCGTAAACAAAATGGATTTCTCTCTCAGCTAGCACTCGACCAAGATGGTTTGCAATATTTACAAACTCTTTATCCTTTCTAGGATTAGATCCACAGAAAACAAAAACACTTTTGATCCAACGAGCTGAAGTTACTTCCATTTTTTTTCTCTTTTTATACTCTCACCTTATCAATGATCTGAAAAGAGCAAAGTGTAATATTTAAAGGCATCAAAACTCAAAGGTAATAATTACACTTATAAAGGAGGGGTAGATCTGCGTGTCAGATAAATTTGAAAAATAAGCACAGAAATGATAATAGCTATATGACAAGGATAAGAGGCTAATCTATATGTGTCAAAAGAAGTTTGAAAATATGCAACACATATTTCAAAAAAATACGGCTAATTTTTTTTCTTTTTTACTTTTTTTAATAAACAAGAAGAAAAAGAAAAAAATTTATAATACTTACAGTAGGTGTGACTGTGGCTCACATTTCCCTCTGGTTTTACGTCCAGTAACGGCTTGAAGCTCTCTATGGGCCGATGGTCGACTTCCCATCCAATTTTCTTAAAAATTGGCAAACAGAGTCTTTTTGAGTCAGATTCCCGAGACTATAACACTCATGTTCATCTTGGAATATTGGCCATAAATCGAGAAGTGCCCTTTGCACATCTCCACTAGGATGCGTCTCAAGAGTCAATAAAATGTTATCTAACGACTCCTTACTCATGCCATCCTTAATGAAGTTAATTTTATCATCTCGGTTTATAGACGCCATTCCAATTGATCTGCATTTTGAGTTACAGGTCCATCTTGCACATTTATAGTAGACCCGTAACCTTTTTGCTCTTCTTTTCTTGGCATATAAACTTTTACTTAGCCCTGGCATATATGAAACAAGAGCGTCAGAAAATTCACCTGTGAGTCGGACCTTTGCTTTGATTAACTAGCGGATATCCGCAGGGATGCCTTTGTGCATAAGCATCCTTAATCTCTCAAACCTTGCACAGTAAATGTTAGTTAAAGCATTTTGAGGCATAGAAGGGAATCGCTTGTGAAGGTTAACAAGCCGGTTATTCATTTTGAAACAAAGAAAGTAGGGAAAACAATTAGCAAAATTATAAACAGATTTCAGTGTTTGTGGGCAACTGAAGGGACCGAAAAAAATTTCACGGAGTACCGTTATCCGCCATTTAACCGGTGAAAAATAAGCTGTCAAAGAAAAACAAATAAAATTGAGACAGAAAAATCAAACTTTGATAGATTTTATTGCTTGGCAACAATTTTCTATCTCGATTCCTGCGAATTCAAATAAGTCAAAGTTAGAAAGATGACAGAGTTACAAAACTTGGGTTGCTGCCCCAAAAGCGCAACTTTTAACGTCGTCAGCCAGCGTGATTGAAGATTTTTCACGATCGGTAGGTCCACCCCAATAATGATTCAATCTTTGACCATTGACTTTAAACGTGGCTTGAAATAATATATATATTTTAACATAGTTATCAATCAAGATACTAGGCCTCCTGCAGTTGAACCGCCTCCACGAGGTTCTCGTGGGCTTCTTCATAAAAATTCTTGAGCCGATGACCATTAACTTTGAACACTTTGTTGCTGGCCTCACTCTTGATTTCCACTGCACCATGAGGAAAATGTTAGTAACAACAAATGGACTGTCCCACCTAGACCTTAATTTACTTGACATCAACTTAAGGCGAGAATTAAACAAGAGAACTTTTTGCCCAACTACAAACTCCTTTCGAAGAATAAACTTATCATGAAAGACTTTGGTCTTTTCTTTGTAGAGTCGGGAGCTCTCATAGGCATCTAGGCAGATCTCTTCCAACTCTTGTAACTGCAACTTCTGCTCTATGCCTGCTCCGGTCAAATTCATGTTGCATTGCTTCATCGCCCAAAATGCTTTGTGCTCAATCTCTACAGGCAAGTGGCATGCCTTACCAAAGACTATTCGATATGGGGACATCCCGATCGGAGTTTTATAAGTGGTCCGATAAGCCCAAAGAGCATCCTCAATTCTCATGCTCCAATCCTTCTTATTAGGTTAGACTGTCTTTTCAAGTATGCGCTTGATCTCTCTATTGGAGACCTCAGCTTGCCATTAGTTTGGGGATGGTAAGGTGTAGAAACTTTATGCAACACGCCATATTTCCTCATCAAACCCTCCATGCTCCGGTTACAGAAATGGGTGCCTTGATCACTGATGATAGCCCTCGGGATTCCAAACCTACAGAAAATCTGTGATCTAACAAAATCCACAACAACTTTGGAATCATCACTCCAAGTGGCTTTAGCATCCACCCATTTTGATACATAATCAACAGCTAGCAAAATGTAAACATAACCAAAGAAAACAGGAAAAGGTCCCATGAAATCAATACCCCATACGTCAAAGATCTCACAATACAGTAGAGGTTGCTGGGGCATCTCATTCCTGCGAGAAAGGTTCCCTGTTCTCTGACACTATTCACAAGACTTACAGAACATATATGCATCATGAGACAAAGTAGGCCAATATAAACCAGAGACTAAAACTTTCCTAGCTGTACGTTGAGACCCAAAATGTCCACCACATGCAAATGCATGACAAACGCTAAGAACAGAATGAAACTCATGATTAGGCACACATCGCCTAAAAATTTGGTCACTACAAAATCGCCACAGATATGGATCATCTCACACATAATATTTAGAATCATTTTTCAATTTATCAGATTGAGCTCTAGTAAAACATTTTGGAAGAATACCGGCAACCAGGAAATTAACCATATCTGCAAACCAATGGGAAGTGTTCTTACCATGCAGTTGCAGAAGCTGCTCATCTGGGAAGGAGTCCTGTATAGGGAAGGGATCTGAAGCCCTCTCAATGCGACTCAAATGATCTGCCACTAGGTTCTCTGCTCCACTCCTGTCACGGATTTCAATGTGAAACTCCTAGAGCATTAGCATCCACCTTATTAATCGGGCCTTTGTCTCTGGTTTCTTCAAAAGAAACTTTAGAGCTGCATGATCAGTAAACACAACAACCTTAGAATCAAGCAAATATGATCTAAACTTATCCAAAGCAAAAACAATGGCTAAAAGCTCTTTTTCGGTTGTGGTATAGTTGGCCTGAGCAGCATCCAGAGTTCTGGAAGCATAGTATATCACATGAGAAGCTCTCCCCACTCTCTGTGCCAAGATTGCTCCTACTGCATAGTTAGAAGCATCACACAACAGCTCAAATGGCAATGTCCAATCAGGTGGCTGGATGATAGGGGTACTGGTCAAGGCCTGCTTCAAGTGGTTGAAAGCTACTTTGCACTTCTCATCAAAACTGAACTCTCCATCTTTCTGTAACAAGTGGGAAAGTGGAAGGGCAATCTTACTGAAGTCTGCAATGAAGTGCCTGTAGAAACCTGCATGACCAAGAAAAGAACGCACTTCCCGCACGCATGTGGGGTAAGATAAACAAGTAATTACATCGATCTTAGCAGGATCTACCTCAATGCCCTTACTGGATACTACATGGCCTAAAACTATACCTTGTTCTACCATAAAATGGCATTTTTCAAAATTTAGCACAAGGTTAGTCTCAATGCATCTATGCAGCACCTTAGATAAGCTAGCTAAACATGAATCAAAAGAAGAACCATAGACAGTGAAATCATCCATAAATACCTCCATGCACTCCTCTAAGAAATCAGAAAATATGCTCATCATGCATCGCTGGAAGGTACTAGGGGCATTGCAGAGGTCGAAGGGCATTCGTCTATAGGCAAAGGTGCCGAAGGGATAACTAAATGTGGTCTTCTCCTGATCCTCTGGTGCAATGTGGATCTGGAAGTATCCAGTGTAGCCATCCAAAAAGCAGTAATGGGACTTACCAGCCAACCGTTCCAGCATTTGATCAATGAATGGAAGGGGGTAATGATCCTTTCGATTGGCTTGGTTGAGGCGTCTGTAGTCAATGCAGACTCTCCAACTATTTTGCACTTGGGTCGGAATGAGCTCATTCTTCTGGTTGGCCACAACAGTCACCTCGGATTTCTTTGGAACCACTTGTCCCGGGCTTACCCACTTGCTATCAGAGATGGGATAGATAATGCCAGCCTGCAGTAGCTTGGTCACCTCTTTCTTCACTACGTCCAAAATAAAAGGATTCAGTCTCCTCTGGGACTGTCTCACTGGTTTAGTTTCCTCCTCAAGTAATATTCTGTACATACACGTGGATGGGCTAATGCCAGGAATGTCTGAAAGTGTCCAACCAATTGCCACTTTATGTTGCTTCAAGACCTCCAATAATTTGGTTTCTTGCTTAGGTTGGAGGTGTTTAGCCACTATGGCCAGGAGCTTCTCATCCTCCTCCAAGAATGAATACTTTAGATGCTCGGGCAAGGGCTTAAGTTCAATAGAGGGTGGTTGCTGAATTGACAGTACTAGTTTTGGAACCAAAACTAAATCTGTCAAATTCTCAGTAGTTGCACCTATAAGCTGTGCACAATCTTGCAAAACAACATCATCATATCCCATGGAATCAAAAGAATCACACTTAGCAGCAGGATGAATGACAACATCATTAATAATAGCATCATTGCCATGAATAACAGAAATAGAATCATCAATGACAGCAGAATTAACAACAGCACATGACAAGTATGTAGAAATCTCAGCATAGGCTGTAAACATTGCAGTAGGTTTGCAACCAGAAAGTCTGAAGCAGGCAAAACAAGTATCACAAGCAATGTTATTAGTGTATCCTACAATTTCAAGAAACTCTGCCAACATATCAACATGCATATCATCAACCAGTAAATCAATGACATCAAAATGAAAAACAGAATGATCCTCTAAAGGGTATTTCTTGGCATCAAAAATGTTAAACTGAATGATATCATCACCAAATTCCATGGAAAGGGTACCAGCATGCACATCAATCTTAGTTTTAGCAGTTTTCAAAAATGGTCTACCTAAGATCAATGGGGGTTGGGAAGAGGCAGATTCATCTTCCATATTCAACACATAAAAATCAGCTAGGAATATTAAATTATTTACCCGAACTAGAACATTCTCCAACACTCCTGTAGGTTGAGCCGTGCTTCGATTTGCTAACTGAATTACAATGCTGGTGGGCTTTAGCTCTCCCATATGCAAGGAAGTGTAAACTGACTTTGGCATTACATTGATGGAGGCTCCCAAGTCTAGCAAGGCATGAGTGAACTGTTGGTGCCCTATGGTGCAAGGGATGGTAAAAGTGCCTGGGTCTTTGCATTTGGGAGGCAAGTTAGGCTGAATCAAAGCAAAGACATTCCTTCCCATACTTACTTTTTTAGTCCCCTTTAGCCTCCTCTTATGGGTGCACATCTCTTTCAAAAACTTGGCATACTTTGGGATTTGTTTAATTTCCTCCAAGAGAGGTATATTCACCTCAACCTTCTGAAAAGTCTCCATAATTTCCTTATCCAAGTCAGTCTCAACCATATGCCTCGGCTATATCATTCGTACTGCTGTGGATGTTCACTTTTCTGTTGTACTGAATTTTCTGTCAACTTTTGGTTTGATCTTGTTTTCTGCTTGGCTGGTGTAGGATCTTTTGCTGCTGAATCTGCTACAGAATCTGAATTTGCTACAGAACTTGAATTTGCTGCAAAATCTTGTTTTTCTGGGTTAAGGGCAGAATCTGGATAATCTGTTGCACTGGTCCATTGATTTGCTTACCACTGCGCAAAGCTATAGCACTGACATTGCCTCTAGGGTTTGGAGTGGCTTGAGAGGGTAATTGGGCTGAACCCTGTGACTTTAATTCATGAATAGATGTGGCAAGTTGACCAATTTGAGTCTCCAAGTTCTTAACGGTGGTGTCAGTTCTCTGTTGAAACTGGATGTTATTGGTGGCCAACTGTTTCACCAAATCCTCCTATGAGGGCTTAGACTTCGTGGCTATTGGACCTTGTTGCTGGAATGGTGGTCTACATGGTCCAGCATGTTGCTGGTACTGATTTGGCCTTGCTTGCATCTGGAATGGTGGTCTATACTGGTTTGGTGGCTGCTGATTGGATGCATTCCCATATCTCAGGTTGGGATGGTCCCTCCAGCCAGGATTGTAAGTGTTGGAGAATGGATCATATTTCTGTTGTTGCTACTGATGAAACTAAGGCTTCCCAGGAAATATACCAGCTGCAGCCACAGATTCGTCTTGAAACTCATAATCATCTTGCAATGTGGGGCACGAATTTGTGGGATGAGAGGAACTAGAACATATGCTACAAACTCTTGCAACCACAGGTGTTTGATGCTGTTGATCAATCAATTTGAGACACTTATGTTAGATTTGTATTAGGCTTTATTAGATGTTTATTGTGCCCAATATTAGTATTTTAGATGAGTTTAATGTTGTTGGGCTTCATTGGGCTTTAATGCAAATATTGAATAATTTTCGGATTTTGATGCATTTTGTCCTTTCTTCCTTGGTTAGGCCATAACTTGGGACTCGGTGATCCATTTGAGGTGATCTTGGTGTCTTTGGAAAGCTAAGACAATGCTCTACAAGTTTCATTAGAACTCAAGAGCTGGATTGAACTTCTAAGGGTCCAAAATATCCCTGCAATGCAGAGTGGGTTTGCTATCACGAAAATCTGGGCATTGTGCACATATTGGACTACATAGTGAGCTATAGGCCTCCTCTTGGGCTGAAACTTGGCCATTGGATAAATAAGACCCATATCGCCAAATTCACTGAAGACCATTTAGTCAATAGATGTCGTTTTAGGCATGATAATGTAGCTACAAGTTGGTTTGAATTTGGAAACACGTTCTGCCAACCTAACTTGAGGTAGGTTCAGTGTTTTTGGCATATTTGGAGTTCTAAACGTCCAAATGGCATGATTCCAATTTCAAAATTTCAAGGAGACAACTGGCTACAACTTTCATGAAGACCTCGAAGCCAAAAGGCACAGTTTAGATCATGAAAATCAAGCCAGAAGTCGGATAAGAGTTGTTGACTAAAAGCCACCAACCCACCTACCATGCACCAACCCACCAACCATGCATCAATCTTCCATATTTGACAATTTCCATATTTTTATAGCTTGTATTCAGATTATGTACATGTACAAATTGGCTTCTAGGATTAGTATAAATAGAGTCAATCTCTTTGTATTATCATTCATTCAATTTTAAGTAAGTTTGAAGAAAGTTTGAGTATTTGTGGTTGTTTTCTTTCTCTTCTTCTCCATTCTCTTTAGAATTTCGTTTTTGTTCTTTTATTTTTGAGTTCTTCCTTCCCATCCATGGAAGGCTAGGCTCTCATAATCAATCCAAGGGATTAGCCATCTTGATGTTTAATTTGGAGATCTTGTTTCGCTTGTTCGTATTGCTTAATTGTTATTCAAGTTTCTCTTCCTCCTCTTTTGATTTTTATCTAGATTAAATTGCTTAATTTGATTTAGATGTTGATGTGATAATAGCTTTATTATCATGTGTTCAAAGAGGATCACAAAGACTAAATAATATATTAAAGCTTTTTGATGGATTGTTTAGCTTGGTTAAATTCTGGATCTTAAGTTAATCTATGTTGGATGGTGCTTACCTTATCTAACCTTGGTTAATTAAATCCTAGATGCTTATCTAGTAGAGGATTCTTGGATTATGTTAAGGCGTCTTGATGTGATCTAAGGCCAAGAACATGATTAGCAATTAAGTGAATTCCTTGTGATCAATGATGAGTTAAATTCAAGATCGGTAAATTTCCTTGGATTGGTTGTTTCTTTAGATTTGTTTACAACTTTAAGTCTCATACTTTTATTAATCTTGTTAATCAACAACAAAACCCCCCTTTTCTAATTATCTTGATCTAATTAAATCTTTGTTTTTGGATCCTTGAGAGACGATTCGGTTCATTCTCTATACTACAAATTAGTTTGTGAACCGGTTATTTTTATTATTTGATAGGTCTCAACAACCTCTTGTCAGCTGTCCCATGGCTAATTGTCTCACCAAGGAGGTTAGCTCATCAATTCGGTGCTTCATCCTCTGTTGGTCAGCATGGGAAACATGAACCTCATTGACTCCTCTGGTTGAGGTGATGACCCTAGTGCCAAATTGTTGGGTGTTGGCAGCTATATTAACAATTAAATCCCTAGCAGCAGCAGGAGTTTTGTCAACCAGGGCACCTTCACTAGCAGCATCAACCATGCTTCTGTCCATAGGTAGCAAGCCTTCATAATAATATTGAATCAGTAATTGGTCACTGATTTGGTGGTGAGGACAATTCGCACAAAGCTTTTTAAACCTCTCCCAATATTGATGCAAAGTCTCTCCAGTCATCTACCTTATGCCACATATGTCCTTTCTGATTGCATCAGCTCTTGAGGCAGGGAAGAATTTCTCCAAAAACAACCTTTTCATGTCATTCCAGCATGCTATTGAGGCTGGTTGAATGTAATATAACCAGTCATTGGCTGCACCATCCAATGAAAATGGAAATGCCTGCAACTTGATGTGATCCTCAGCTATTCCATGAGGTTTCATGGTTGAGCAGACCACATGGAATTCTTTCAAATGCTTGTGTGGATCCTCACCTGCAAGACCATGAAACTTGGGCAACAAGTGTATTAATCCAAATCTGAGCTTAAAATCAACATGAAGGTCAGGATATTGGATGCACAAAGGCTGATATGCAACATCAGGTGCAGCAAGTTCTTTCAGAGTTCTATTATTATTGTCGGCCATAGTAAAACCAGCAGACTCAGTATCAGACACTGAAGCACTAATAGAAACAGACTCAACAGGATCAATAGAACCAACAGAATCAACAACAAGATCAGGTACAATGCCAAGTTCAAGTCCAATTCCGGAAGTTATTTGATTAGCTCTATGAATGCTACTGCCAGTCCTATGAATTCTGAGAAGTGTACGAAAGGTTCTATCAATTTCAGGATCAAATGAATGCAAGGTACCAGGATCAGACCTAGTCATACAGCATGCAACTCATAGGAAGGTATAGAAACACAATAATAACTAAAACACTAAAAATTCCTAAAACAGATACTCCAAAAATCTAAAATAAAATAAAATAAAATAAAAACAATATCAAATGAATTTTAAAAATTATGGAACTACCACAAGGTGAAATCTACACAAAAATACTATCAAACAAAATAATAAAAAATCTTAAAAAATTGAAAAAGTAGTCTAAACGATGGACTTTTGCTACAATGAGGGTGACCTCATTGTAAACAGTGAGCCTTTCTCAAAATAATGTTTTCCAGTAGACTACCAAAATTCAATTCGATCAGAGATACTTTACTGGACCAAAATCTTGACAGGATGCTGTTTACCGAATTTCAACCGAATTCCTCTTGAAAAAGCTTCAAAAACAAAACAAACACAATTGTTAGAGTTAGATGGGGTCTTGAAATAATCAAATAGTTGCCTTGGATCCCCAGCAACGGCGCCAAATTTGACAAGAAGTTGTCGAGACCCGTCAAATAATAAAAATTTACCGGTTCACAAACTAATTTGCAGTATAATGGATGAACCGAATCGTCTCTCAAGGATCCAAAAACCAAAGATTCAATTATATCAAGATGATTAAAAGGGGGGTTTTGATGATTTATAAAGAAAATACTCTAGTTGAATTAAAGAAAAGTAATTAACAAATTTAACCAATCCAAGGAAATTTACCAATCTTGAGTTTAATCCATCATTGATCACAAGGAATTCACTTAATTGCTAACAATGTTCTTGGCCTTAGATCACATCAAGAAGCCTCAACATGATGCAAGAATACTCTACTAGATAAGCATCTAGGATTTAATTAACCAATGTTAGATAAAGTAAGCGCCATCCAAACATAGATTAACTTAAGATCCAGAATTTAACCAAGCTAAACAATCTATCAAAAAGCTTTAATAAATTATTTATTCTCTGTGATCCTCTTTTTATACATGATAATAAAGCTATTATCACATCAACATCCAAATCAAATTAAGCAATTCAATCTAGATAAAAATCAAAAGAGGAAGAAGAGAAACTTGAATAACAATTAAGCAATATGAACAAGCAAAACAAGATCTCCAAATTAAACATCAAGACGGTTAATCCCTTGGATTGATTATAAGAGCCCAGGCTTCCTTGGATGGGAAGGAAGAACTCATAAAATAAAGAACAAAAATGAAATTTTAAAGAGAAGGGAGAAGAAGAGAAAGAAAACTAACACAAATACTTAAACTTACTTAAAAAATTGAATGATCTAATGCAAAGAGATTGGCTCTATTTATACTAATCCTAGAAGCCAATTTGTAATTGAAAATAATGTGAATACAAGCTGTAAAAACATGGAAATTGTCAAATATGGTAGCTTGATGCATGGTTGGTGGGTTGGTGCATGGTTGGCGAGTTGGTGCATGGTTGGTGGCTTATAGTCAGCAACTCTCCTCCGACTTCCAGCTTGACTTTCATGCCCTAAACGATGTATTTTGGCTTGGAGGTCTTCATGACAGTTGTAGAAAATTGTCTCTTTGAAATTTTGGCATTAGTTTCATGCCAAAAGGATTTTTACAACTCCAGATATTCCAAAAACACTGAACCTATCTCAAGTCACGTTGGCAGAACGTGTTACCAAATTCAAACCAACATGCAGCTTCATAATCATTCCTAAAACGACATCTATTGACTAAATGGTCTTCAGTGAAGTTGGAGATATATGTGTTAGCTTTCCTATAGCATCGATGTTAGCTCAAAATGAGGCCTAGAGCCCAAGATATGGTCCAATATGTGCACATTGCTCAGATTCCTAGTAATAGCAAACCCACTCTGACTTTGCAGGGTAGTTTTGGATGCTTAGAAGTCCGATCCAGCTCTTGAGTTCTCATGAAACTTGTAGGACCTTGTCTTAGCTTTCCACAGACACCAAGATCACCTCAAATGGATCACCGAGTCCCAAGTTATGGCCTAACCAAGGAGGAAAGGTCAAAATGCATCAAAATCCAAGAGTTATTAACAATTTGCATTAAAGCCCAATGAGGCCCAACAACATTAAACTCAGCTAAAATGCAAATATTGGGCACAATAAACATCTAATAATGCCTAATACAAAGTTAACATAAGTGTCTCAAATTGATTGATCACCTACCTTGCATCATTTTCCCTTGTTTAGCCCCCTTGTACCTCTATGACCTTTCCTTGTTTTTAGCTCATTACATACCTTATGGGTAAGACCATGATGTTACCTAACCTTAGGGATTTGGAGAGCATTAGCCTTTTTAATCTATAAGGAGCTTCTTTTGCTTGAGGACAAGCATTGATTCAAGTGTGGGGGGGTGTGCTATTAAATATGCAAGTGTTATGCAAAGTGTTTGGTGAAAAAGGAAAAAGAAAAAGAAAGAAAGCCAAAGATAGCCATTGAAAAAAAAAAACAGAAAATTGAAGTAAAAGAAGGAAAAAGAAAAAGAAAGAAAGCCAAAGATAGCCATTGAAAAAAAAAAACAGAAAATTGAAGTAAAAGAAGGAAAAAGAAAAAGAAAGAAAGCCAAAGATAGCCATTGAAAAAAAAACAGAAAATTGAAGTAAAAGAAGGAAAAAGAAAAGGAAAGGAAAGAATAAGAGATTGTGCATTATGTGACTTTGGGGAAATTGTTGTGCTTGATTACTTGAGTTCCTCCCCAATGCTCTTTTATTCTCTTTGGTTTTTAACTTCCTATATCCACATTAATTCATTCCCTTACCTTGGCCCTATTACAACCTTGAACAACGTCCTCTTGATTTTTGTATGCATGTGTATTGAGTAGTGGAGAAGTAGAAGATAAGCAAGCTTATGGTAGTGTTCATTTTCATAAGTTTAATTGAGTGAAACACCTACCATTTAAACACTTGAGAGAAATTAAGAGTGCATCTTGTAAGGTTTTCATCATTCTTGATCCATGTATTTCAATTAAAGTTGCCATGCTTATTGATTTGAGATGTAAAGAAATGTTAAATCATGCATGTTATGATCTCTTGAAACTTTGGTTGCTTACCTTTCTCATGAACTTTTACACTCTTGACTAAATAAAGTATTACATGTTTGTGGGTATCATCCTGGTAAACCCTCACGAGATTATAACTCATCCACTAGGGACACCTAGGGGTTTAAAGGCTTGTGGCACATGCTAAGTGCCATCATGATTTCCTACGAAAGTGGATTAGATTAGGTATAATCAGTTTCTATGCTTTTAGTTTAATATTAGGGCGTGTCTTGTTTTTCCTTAGTTTTGGTTTTATGTGTTTTGCCCAAGAGTGCAAAAGCTTAAGTGTGGGGGAATTTGATCAATCATTTTGAGACACTTATGTTAGCTTTGTACTTGGCTTTATTAGATGTTTATTACGCCCAATATTAGTATTTTAGCTGAGTTTAATGATGTTGGGCCTCATTGGGCTTTAATGCAAATTGTGAATAATTCTTGGATTTTGATGCATTTTGACCTTTCTTCATTGATTAGGCCATAACTTGAGCTTCCGTGATCCATTTGAGGTGATCTTCATTTCTGTGGAAAGCTAAGACCAATATTTACAAATTTCATGAAGAACACAAGAGCTGGATCGGAATTCTAATGGTCCAAAAATAGGTCTGAAATTCAGAATAGGCTTGCTGTTACTAGAATATGAGTAGTGTGTACATATTGGACCATATCTCAGGTTATAGACCTCCTTTTGAGCTGAAACCAATGCCATTGAAAAGATAACACACAAAAATCCAACTTTACTGAAGACTATTTAGTCAATAGATGTTGTTTTCAGCATGATTATGAAGCTGCAAGTTGGTTGAATTTGGAAACACGTTTTACCAATGTGACTTGAGCTAGGTGCAGTATTATTTGAATATCTAGAGTTGTAAAAGTCATTTTGAGCTAAAATCAGTGCCATTAGAAAGCTAAGACAATTGTCTACAACTGTCATGAAGACCTCCAAGCAAACATACATCGTTTAGGGCATGAAGGTCAAGCTAGAAGTAGGAGAAGAGTTGCTGACTAGAAGCCAGCAACCATGCACCAACTCACCAACCATGCACCAACCCACCAACCATTCATCAAGCTACCATATTTGATAATTTTTATGTTTTTACAGCTTGCATTCTTATTATTTTCAATTACAAATTGGCTTCTAGGATTAGCATAAATAGAGCCAATCTCTTTGTATTATAGATGATTCAATTTGTAGTAAGTTTGAGTATTTGTGAGAGTTTTCTTTCTCTTCTTCTCCCTTCTCTTTAGAATTTCGTTTTTGTTCTTTATTTTATGAGTTCTTCCTTCCCATCCATGGAAGGCTAGGCTCTTATAATCAATCCAAGGGATTAACCATCTTGATGTTTAATTTCGAGATCTTGTTTTGCTTGTTCAAATTACTTAATCGTTATTCAAGTTTCTTTTCTTCCTCTTTTGATTTTAATCTATATTGAATTGTTTAATTTAATTTAGATGTTTATGTGATAATAGCTTTATTATCATGTATTTAAGAGGATCACAAAGACTAAACAATATATTAAAGTGTTTTGATGGATTGTTTAGCTTGGTTAAATTCTGGATCTTAAGTTAATCTATGTTTGGATGGTGTTTACTTTATCTAACCTTGGTTAATTAAATCCTAGATGCTTATTTAGTAGAGGATTCTTGGATCATATTGAGGCTTCTTGATGTGATCTAAGACTAAGAACATGATTAGCAATTAAGTGAATTCCTTGTGATCAATGATAGATTAAACTCAAGATCGGTAAATTTCCTTGGATTGGTTAATTTGTTAATTACTTTTCTTTAATTCAACTAGTGTATTTTCTTTATAAATCATTATAAAAAAACCCCCTTTTTTATTATCTTGATTTGATTGAATCTTTGTTTTTGGATCTTTAAGAGACGATTCGGTTCATCCATTATACTGCGAATTAGTTTGTGAACCGTTAATTTTTATTATTTGACGGGTCTCGACAACCACTTATCAGACACCTAGGGGTTTAAAGGCTTATGGCACATGTTAAGTGCCATCGTGTTTTCTAATGAAAGTGGATTAGATTAGCTGTAATCAGTTTTTATGCTTTTAGTTTAATATTATGATGTTTCTTGTTTTTCTTTATTTTTGTTCTTATGTGATTTGCCCAAGATTACAAAAGCTTAAGTGTGGGGGAATTTGATCAATCAATTTGAGACACTTATGTTAGCTTTGTACTAGGCTTTATTAGATGTTTATTGTGCCCAATATTAGTATTTTAGTTGAGTTTAATGTTGTTGGGCCTCATTGGGCTTTAATGCAAATTGTGAATAATTCTTGGATTTTGATGCATTTTGACCTTTCCTCCTCGGCTAGGCCATAACTAGGGACTCGATGATCTAATTGAGTATATCTTGGTGTCTTTGGAAAGCTAAGACAAGGCTCTACAAGTTTCATGAGAACTCAAGACCTGGATCGGACTTCTAAGGGTCCAAAATAGCCCTACAATTCAGAGTGGGTTTGTTGTCACTGGAATCTGAGTAGTGTGCACATATTGAACCATATCGTGGGCTATAGGCCTCCTTTTTGAGCTGAAACTCGACCATTGGAAAGATAAGACCCATATCTCCAACTTCACTAAAGACCATTTAGTCAATAGATCCCGTTTTAGGCAGATTATGAAGCTACAAGTTGGTTTGAATTTCGAAACACGTTTTGCCAACCTAACTTGATGTAGGTACAGTGTTTTTGGAATATCTAGAGTTGTGAAAGTCCAAATGTCATGAAACCAATTGCAAACGTTCAAGGAGACAATTGTCTACAACTGTCATGAAGACCTCCAAGCTAAAATACATCGTTTAGGGCATGAAAAGCAGGTTGGAAGTCGGAGTAGAGTTGCTGACTTGAAGCCACCAACCCACCTACCATGCATCAAGCTTCCATATTTGACAATTTCCATGTTTTTACAGCTTCCATTCAGATTATTTTCAATTACAAATTGGCTTCTAGGATTAGTATAAATAGAGCCAATCTCTTTGTATTATACATCATTCAATTTGAAGTAAGTTTGAAGAAAGTTTGAGTATTTGTGAGAGTTTTCTTTCTCTTCTTCTCCATTCTCTTTTGAATTTTGTTTTTGTTCTTTATTTTATGAGTTCTTCCTTCCCATCCATGGAAGGCTAGGCTCTTATAATCAATTCAAGGGATTAACCATCTTGATGTTTAATTTGGAGATCTTGTTTCGCTTGTTCATATTGCTTAATTGTTATTCAAGTTTCTCTTCTTCCTCTTTTGATTTTTATCTAGATTGAATTGCTTAATTTGATTTAGATGTTGATGTGATAATAGCTTTATTATCATGTATTCAAAGAGGATCACAAAGAATAAACAATTTATGAAAGCTTTTTGATGGATTGTTTTGTTGAAACCAAAATCTTATAAAAAGGTTTAAGTACTAAATTCTTAAAAGCTGTAGCTTTCCCTATTTAAGTTTTGAGGATAACAAAAATATTTATTTAGTTTGAACAAGTAAGTGTTTCGACAATAGTTTTAATAAATCGCTACTTGTATGTGCGTCCATTCTGCTCTATGCTTAAAGATAACTCTTTGTGCGTCCAATATGCTATGACTATTTGTGCGTCCAATATGCTATAACTCTTTGTGCGTCCAATGAATGTCTAAAGATGCTTTGTGCGTCCAATAAATGTCTTATATACCTTTACTATTGGTGCGTCCTATATTTGTATGCATATACTGTTACTATTTTTATTGGTTCCTCCAATACGATATGTCTGCCAAAGCTCGGACTCAATTCACTCTTTCAAAGTTCAAGCTCAAGCTCTCGTCCAAGTGAAAATTCAAAAATGAAGAACTGTTCCTCATTAAATGCTAGAAAAGAACTCTGACAGCTCACGGCGACAGAAGAAGTCAACTAAGCCACTTTTGCTGACATTGTCTAACAACTACAAAGATCTGCAAATAAGAAATCGTCTGCAATCTTAGACAAATCAGGACTTTGTTTTCACTGATTGGAAATCTCAGAGAATAAAAGTCACCGTCAGAAGAAGTTCAGCACTTTTTCAGTAGATGCATTTAATGCTACTCAGAACGGTAATAAATGTTTCCGTTGGACGATCTAGCCCATGAAGTCTGCTCAATTTGTTCTTACTTATAAAGAGAAGAAGCAGCACTTGAAGAAAAAGGAGAGATCTTTGCCGAAGCATCCTACAAAGTCTAAAAAGCTTTATTTCTTCTTGGATTTCCATATACGTGTAAAAAGAAAAAGCCTTGAGATTTCTATTGTCTATTCTCATTTGTCAGTGAGTTTCAAACTCAAGCTTTCATCTACTTTCACTTATTCATGTAAGCCTGAAGAGGTTGTGTGTAAAAGAATACTTGTGTGATTGAACCTGAAGAGGTTGAAAATACTTATTACCTGAAGAGGTGTATAATACTTGTAATCTCGAAAAAGATTAGTTGGAAAATCCTTCTGGTTGAAGGGACTGGACGTAGCTCTTGGTTGATAAGAGTGAACGAGGATAAATCTCGTGTGTAAGCTTCTCTTCTCTTCTAGTGTGTTTTATTATATTCACTAACCTCTGGGGTTTACTATTGTGTTTATTAACAAAGACCTTTTAATTGGTTTTAGAACGTGTTAACTGTTTTCTTAAAAGTCTTTTCAAAATCCTTAGAGTCCAATAGGACTAAGCCGTGTTGGTTCTAAGTTCTTTACTTGTCAAACTTTATCCTTCGCTGTGTTCAATCTTCTGTTAAAAAGGAAAATATTTTATTAATCTTCAAAAAGGGTTAAGAAACACAATTCAACCCCCCTTCTTGTGTTTCACTTGGTTATTTCATGTTTAGCTTGGTTAAATTCTGGATCTTAAGTTAATTTATGTTAGGATGGTGCTTACTTTATCTAACCTTGGTTAACTAAATCCTAGATGCTTATCTAGTAGAGGATCCTTGGATCATGTGAAGGCTTCTTGATGTGATCTAAGGCCAAGAACATGGTTAGCAATTAAGTGAATTCCTAGTGATCAATGATGGATTAAACTCAAGATCGGTAAATTTCCTTGGATTGGTTGCTTCTTTAGATTTGTTTACAACTTTAAGTCTCGTACTTTTGTCAATCTTTTCAAATCATCAAAACCCCCCCTTTTAATTATCTTGATCTGATTAAATCTTTGTTCTTTTTGGATCCTTGAGAGACGATTCGGTTCATTCTCTATACTACAAATTAGTTTGTGAACCGGTAATAATTATTTATTTGACGGGTCTCGACAACCTCTTGTCACTCACTCTCTGTGAGTTAAATGCAAGTGTTGCAAACACCCTTTATAAATTCATTGGTAAGCCTGAAGAGGTTGTGTATAAGAGAATACTTGATGGTTAGAACCTAAAGATGTTTGAGAATGGAAAATCCTTCGAGTATAAGGGATTGGATATAGCTCTCGGCGTTTGAGAGTGAACCAATATAAATATCTAGTGTAAGCTTTTCTTGCCTCTCCTTGTGTACTTTATTTTACACTAACATCTTGGGCTTGTCATTGTTGTTCTTAACAAACCTTTTTCTCTGAAAATATAAGCAATTAAATTGCGTCCAAAGAATTTTAGAGAAACTCTCTTTGCGTCTAACGGACTATAAAGAGTTTACGTTTCATCCATTCTTACTTACAATTCAGCAAAGCTTTCATTCGAAGAATTGTTTTAAGAAAAGTTTTTCAAAAAGGTTAAGAAACACAATTCAACCCCCCTTCTTGTGTTTCACTTAGTTATTTCAAAAAGCATACCATAGTCATCAATGGCCTTCCTTGTAAAATCCTAGCTAACGTAACTACTTAAGGTTTCAAGACCTCGAAATTAAGCAAAGCTGTCTCTACAGACATTTTTTGTTCATCTACAAAAATTGCCACTGCTGCATAGTTTACTGGTTTGAATACTCTTGGCCCCTCAATTGGAAGAACTGACATTGATGGGGATGGCCTGGTAAACTTCCATTATCATCCAAGAGCTACTGAGATGATCTTTGTTACCAAAGGTGTATTGGTTGCTGGATTTCTTGAATTTTTTGTCTTCTCTAGGGGTTTGTTCCACCTCTATCTAAATCATGGTTTTCAAGTAGCATGGACCAAAAAAATAGTTCATCATCTTAGCCTTCAGATGGAAATTGGACAGGTATAGGTAATCATTTTCAACCTCCATTACAAAGTTGCTTAAAATTCTTCCACCTGTTTTCATTTTCATACCACACGTGTCACCATTCAATTTTATTCATGTCATATCTACAATATTTTAGGTAAAAAAAGTATATTTGTCTCTTAATTTTAAGTAAAAAATAAAATTTTGGGAAACATTAAGAAATAATTTTCTTATTGAATTTTAAAAAAGTAAAAAAATCAAAACAATTTTTTCCTATTATCCTTATTCTTTGGACTATTTTCCCTCTCTACATTTTCTCTTCCCCTCACTTACACCAGGCATTTTTTATAAATGACAAGGAGGGGAACTGAGGGTTGGCAAAACTGAGAGCAAAATAAGAGAAAGGGACCTTTTTGTAACACGAGATGAACCTTTTTCCTCAAAGTTTTGTTGGTGTTCGTAGCTTGATGGTGTTTAATGTCTACTCTAATTCGTAAATTTTGATGTGTTGTATACCATGTAAAATTCCAGATTAATGACTGTGGGTATTTTCGAATTTGAGTATCAATGAAATGTTAAGTAGTCGGGTTCACTTGTGAATTGTAATCTATGTTGCTTGAGTCCTTCATGAAGCCTGGCATTGTTGTTACTTAATTGATTTAGTTTAGTGGCTTAGTCAGTTTTCCATGAGTTGATTGTAGAAATGCCTAACTTAGGATTATTGGTTGAGTTCTTCTTGTGTGGGTGCTTACCATTTCTAATATAGTATAACAAAATGTGTGAGTGGGTAATGGGAAGAAATAATTTGTTTTAATACTTTTGGAAGTATGGGCTTGGATTTTTGTTGATTCCAGTCTTAGGGGAAATAAGGATTGTATACCTATAGATTTTAGATTCTTGTGGTTCTCCTTCTTTCATCTCTTTAATGCACATCATTAGTTGATAGTTTGCTGTGATGTTTAATCCATTGTGTGTTTTTCTATTGTTGCTTGATCTCTTGCTTTGACACTGTGCTAATTCAATGTGGGCCATATTTAGGTGCAAAGCAAATCACAAAGGTATTTTCAAGAGAAGCACGTGGTTAAGGAGCTAAGAATATTGTTTATTCAAAGGTAATGACGATATGGGTACTTCTGTAACACCCTACTATATATCCTCTGTTATAGTAAAGTGTCACGTGTACTCTTTTACTAACTCCCTTAATAGCCTTAGTTAGTTTTAGGATTTATTTGAATTACGTAAACTAAAATTTTCCCTTTTCTACATCTTTGTCTAATTATATCTATTTTCTTAATATAATATTTAAATTTGATCTGTATATAAAAAAAATAATTCAGTTTATAACGTTAAAAGTTTATAATATGTTATTATCTTACTGGTTCAAATAAGACTTTATCATCTATTTACATATAAACAATAAAACGAATTAGGGTATTCTAAACCCTGATACTTCAATCTAAGTAAAATACTACACCATTTTTTTACTTAATATTGTTATAGATCAACTTTCATATACATTATACTCATAAATAAAATATCTGTTTCTAAAGCTAGAATATGATAAAACTAAAGATTCATATGCTTGGTCGCATGCAACTGTTGTAACACCTCAAAATTTCGAATTATATTATATATGTTGTTTTCTTATAATTTTTTGATAAATGATTTTTTGAAATTTTTGTGAGTTTAATTAAATCAAAGTTTGATTGAATTTAACCTTATATATTAATTTTAGACTATTCCGGAAAATAAAAATAAATAATTTTATTTTTAGTTCGGAATACCTTTAGGGAATTTTTAAAAATAAACAAAAGCTCAGATTTCAAATCTGTCAACAGATTTGATCATTTTCCATTTTTAGGGATTTTATGATCAAATAAAATCTTTGGGTGATTTTCGGAACATTTTATTGTTCATTGGACAATAAATATTGATCTTTGTCCATTGGGTAATATTTACTGATAAGAATCTTAAGGAAAATATCCTATGTAATAAATGGTAACATTTAAGGCTTTGGTGACTCAAATGGGTGAGTCATGGTGGTGAATTTATGGACATGGTGAATCACCTAAGTGAATCACCATGGCATTAAATGGAATTAAGAAGCAAAGATGATGACCATCACCTTGCTTGGAGCTTGGAGAGGCCGGCCACACTTGGTGGTAATTTCTTTAATTTTTACTTTATTTTAATTACCATTTCATCCTATTTTACCATCTATAAATAGCACCTACAGCCTTCACATAAACTCACACCAAAAACCCTTCATCTTTCTCTCCCAAATTCACGCCCAAAGTTCCCAAGACCAACGGCCAAGCTTGATTAAATTCCTACCCAAGTGTTAAGTTCATATTTAAGCCTAGTTCTAGTATATTAGTGAGATTTTGAGTAACTTTCTAGTTGAAAGTTTCTTGAGAAAAAGCTTGGAAGTTGAAGAATTCTTAAGGTGGAAATTCTTTCTTTTCACTTTTAAAATTTCTATTTCAAAGTTTTAGATCATTGGATTGATCCATGATCATCTTAATATATGTTTTAGAGTTTGAATGATGTGTTTGTTTTTCTTTGTGACTTTGTATTGGTAGAAGATCAAGAAGCTAAGTGCTTGTTAAAGACTTTGAGTTTGAGAACTAAGGTAAGAGGGAGTTTTCTCTATCAACCAATATTATGGTATAAAATAGATTTGTGATATGTTAATTTTTTTTTAAAGATGACCCATGACTAATTTTGTGGTTTATGTTGTTTGATTTGATATTTTATGGTTGAGATTTATGTACATGTTATATTTTATAATTAAATTCCATACTTTGTTTAAATTATGGGTTTTATAATTTCTTTGAATATGTTATGAAATTATGATGGAAGAAGTATGGTAAAATCTTGATATAGATGAATTGATTCATATTTACATGAATAGATATGTCTAAGTCATGCACCTATTTGGTTTGATATATGGAAAAATATGAGAAATTACTTTTATTAGAATTTGTATTATTTAAGAAGTATTATCATTATTTTCAAAATTTAAGGGAAATTATTTTAGTGATATTAGAAATTTAATTAAATATTTTGATTATAGAAAAGAATTATTTTAATTATATTATTTAGAAGAATTTTAGAATTTTTGAAAATATAAGGATAAATAATTTTATTAAATATTTATTATTTTCATTAATATTTTTTATATTGAAAATAAATTTTGAGAATTTATTTTAAAGATAATATTTATTCTTTTCACTTAGTTTTATTATAGAAAGTGAAAATAAACCTTGAAAATTTACAGAAAACGCTTTACACGACTGAAAAACGATTTTTATACCTTACCCGATTAAATTTTTACGGAAAAAGATTTACGCGACTTGAAAACCGTAACAGATGTGTTACGCGACTTGAAAATTTTTTTTATAGGGCCATATAATTGAGAAACAATGGTACTACTATCGAGCCGACGCAGACTGGACCCTAGATAGGACAGTTGACGATATTCTAAAACAAATGGTAGCTTGAATCCTAAGGGGATTGTGTATATATGTATATATATTTAGTCTGTATGAGACTTGATGTTGTAAGGCTTAGAGCCTAGGAGATTGAGCTTACACCTTAGTGTTGGTGTGAATGGCCGAGTAAAGATCTTCAATGATCTTGGAGTCGTCCGGGGTCTGAAAACTCCACAAGTGGCCGGCTGGGACTGTGCCGTGGTATTATGATTGCAAAACACTGACGATCTCGACATACACTAGTCCATTCACGATTGGTGGAGAGTGTTCGCGTGAGCCATATTGCGCAAATGAATTGTTAGCACTTGTTGGCTAAATGATACGGAACATGTACTCCCAATCACTCTCTCCAACTTGTTGAATTTAACTCCATGGAGTAGGGGTCATTTATGTGCATCTGTATGGTCAGTTGTCATACTTGCATTATCATTTTGATGCACTAAGGTTGGTTTGTCATTTTATTGATTAAATATGCCTTTATATGTGGATTAAGTGCCTATTGATTTGCATTAGATTGTGTAACTGTTGTATGCTATTTTTATACTATCTTATTGGTATTTATGATGATGTGAGAATCTCACCCCCTTTTTGTGAAATTTTGTAAATTGACTTGGTTACATCCGAAGATGGCCGAACGTGAATTCTTCGGATTCATCACTGTTCAGTTCCACGAGAGACCCAACTTGTGGCACGTTTGATTAGAAGAGGAGAGGGCTACTTACATAGGGGAACTTACTATTACCATTTGTAGGACCTATGATGGGAACCCTATGACAGTTTTTACCATTTCTACTTTAGTTGAGTTACACATGCCCATCAGAGATATTTGGGGTGCCAGTGCTTCTTATACACCACTGGAGTGATCCATTGTCTCTTTTGCGCGAACCCCTAGATGGCGTAGAGCACACCGAACCTCTGCCCCAGGAGCTTCTCATCACAATGGATTCATTGAGGATGATGACTAATAAATCATTTTAGACACTTATGTTAGCTTTGTACTAGGCTTTATTAGATGTTTATTGTGCCCAATATTAATATTTTAGTTGAGTTTAATGTTGTTGGGCCTCATTGGGATTTAATGCAAATTGTGAATAATTATTGGATTTTGATGCATTTTGACATTTCCTCCTTGGTTAGGCCATAACTTGAGACTCAATGATCCATTTGAGGTGATCTTGGTGTCTTTGGAAAGCTAAGACAAGGATCTACAAGTTTCATGAGAAATCATGAGTTGGATCGGACTTCTAAGGGTCTAAAATAGCCTTGCAATTCAGAGTGGGTTTGCTGTCACTGGAATCTGAGCAGTGTGCACATATTGGACCATGTCGTGGGCTATAGGCTTCCTTTTGAGCTCAAACTCTGCCATTGGAAAGATAAGACCAATGTCTCAAACTTCACTGAAGACCAATTAGTCAATAGATGCCGTTTTAGGCATGATTATGAAGCTACAAGTTGGTTTGAATTTCGAAACATGTTTTGCCAACCTAACTTGAGGAAGGTGCAATGTTTTTAAAATATTTGGAGTTGTAAAAGTCCAAATGGCATGAAACTAATGCCAAAAGTTCAAGGAGACAATTTTCTACAACTGTCATGAGACCTCCAAGCCAAAATACATCGTTTAGGGCATGAAAAGCAGGCTGGAAGTCGGAGTAGAGTTGCTGACTTGAAGCCACCAACCATACACCAACCCACCTACCATGCACCAACCCACCAACTATGCACCAACCCACCAACCATGCATCAAGCTACCATATTTGACAATTTCTATGTTTTTACAGCTTCTATTCTGATTATTTTGAATTACAAATTGGCTTCTAGGATTAGTATAAATAGAGTCAATCTCTTTGTATTATACATCATTCAATTTGAAGTAAGTTTGAGTATTTGTGAGAGTTTTCTTTCTCTTCTTCTCCATTCTCTTTAAAATTTCGTTTTTGTTCTTTACTTTATGAGTTCTTCCTTCCCATCCATGGAAGGCTAGGCTCTTATAATCAATCCAAGGGATTAACCATCTTGATGTTTAATTTGGAGATCTTATTTCGCTTGTTCATATTGCTTAATTGTTATTCAAGTTTCTCTTCTTCCTCTTTTGATTTTTATCTAGATTGAATTGCTTAATTTGATTTAGATGTTGATGTGATAATAGCTTTATTATCATGTATTCAAAGGGGATAAAAAAGAATAAACAATTTATTAAAGTTTTTTTATGGATTGTTTAGCTTGGTTAAATTCTGAATCTTAAGTTAATCTATGTTTGGATGGTGCTTACTTTATCTAACCTTGGTTAATTAAATCCTAGATGCTTATCTAGTAGAGGATTATTGGATCATGTTGAGGCTTCTAGATGTGATATAAGGCCAAGAACATGGTTAGCAATTAAGTAGATTCCTTGTGATCAATGATGGATTAAACTCAAGATCGGTAAATTTCCTTGGATTGGTTGCTTCTTTAAATTTGTTTACAACTTTAAGTCTCATAATTTTGTCAATCTTGTTAATCAACAACAAAATCCCCCTTTCTAATTATCTTGATCTAATTTAATCTTTATTTTTGGATCTTTGAAAGGCAATTCGGTTCATCCTCTATACTACAAATTAGTTTGTGAAACGGTACATTTTATTTATTTGAAGGGTTTCGACAACTCCGTGTCAAATTTGGCACTGTTGCCGGGGAACGAAGGCAACTATTTGATCATTTCAAGGCCCCATCTAACTCTAACAATTGTGTTTGTTTTGTTTTTATGCTTTTTCAAGTGGAATTCGATTGAAATTGGGTAAAAGGCATTGTGTCAAGAATTTTGATATGGTAAAGTATCTCTAATTGAGCTGAATTTTGGTACACTAATTGAAAACATTATTTTGAGAAAGGCTCACTATTTATAGTAAGGTCACCCATATTTTAGCCAAATTCCATCGTTTAGACCACGTTTTCAATTTTTTAATATTTTTTATTATTCTATTGGATAGCATTTTTGTGTAGATTTCACCCTGTGGTAGTTCCATAATTTTTAAATTTCATTTGATGTTGTTTTTATTTTTGTTTAGATTTTTGGAGTATTTATTTTAGGAATTTTTAGTGTTTTAGTTGTTATTACTTTTCTATACCTTCCTATGAGCTGCATGCTGTATGACTAGGTCTGATCCTGGTACCTTGCATTCATTTGATCCTGAAATTGATAGAACCTTTCATACATTTTTCAGAATTCATAGGACTGGTAGTAGCATTAATAGAATCACTCTTGGAATTGGACTTGAACTTGGCATTGCACTTGATCTTGTTGACTCTGTTAATCCTGTTGAGTCTATTTCTCTTAATGCTTTAGTGTCAGATACTAAGTCTGCTAATTTCACTATGGCTGAGAATAATAATAGGACCCTTAAGGAATTGGCTGCACCTGATATGAATTATCAACCTTTATGCATTCAATATCCTGAACTTAATGTTGATTTTGAGTTGAAATCTGGATTGATACACTTGCTGCCCAAGTTTCATGGTCTTACAGGTGAAGATACACATAAGCATTTGAAGGAGTTCTATGTTGTCTGCTCCACCATGAAACCTCATGGAATAGCTGAAGATCACATCAAGCTGAGGGTCTTTCCTTTCTCCTTGGATGATACTGCTAAGGATTGGTTGTGTTACTTACAACCTGCTACCATCATTACTTGGAATGAAATGAAAAGACTGTCTCTGGAGAAGTTCTTTCTTGCATCAAGAACTGCTGCAATAAGGAAATATATTTGTGGCATAAGGCAACTCAGTGGTGAGACTCTCCATGAGTCTTGGGAGAGATTCAAGAAATTTGCTCGAGCTGCCCACACCATCAAATTAGTGATCAACTGCTAATCCAATGGAAAGGAGTATGATTGATGCTGCAAGTGGTGGAGCATTGGTAGATAAAACTCCAGCTGCTGCCAGAAACTTAATTGCAAACATGGCAGCAAATTGGTACTCGAATGGGTGCTGCAACCAGAGTAGTCAATGAAGTTAATACTCTTCACATGCTGATCAACAAAGGATGGATCATAGATTGGATGAACTCACTTCTTTAGTTAGACAGATGGCAATGGGACAACACGAACCACCTGTACAGACCCCTGCAAGAGTTTGTAGTATATGCTCTAGCTCATCCCATCCCACAGATTCGTGCCCGACACTGTAAGATGATGGTTCTGCCTTTCCAGACCAATTTGTTGCTGCAGCAGGAATTTTTCCTGGTAAACCTCAATTTCAGCAGCAGCAGCAGAGATATGACCCATTCTCCAACACCTATAACCCTGGTTGGAGGGATCATCCAAATCTGAGATATGGCAATGCCACTGCCCAACAGCCAAATCAGTATAAGCAGCCTTTCCAACAGCAACCAATGAGGCAGCATCAATTTCAATCCCATACTGGAACTAGTAGGCCATTTCAATCAAATATGCAGCAACAACCAATTATGCAGCAGCAGCAGCAAGCAAATGCAACACCAAAGTCTGAGCCTTCATTAGAGGATATGATGAAGCAACTTACCAACAATCTCCAATTCCAACAAAGGACTGATTCCACAATTCAAAATTTGGAGACACAAATTGGTAAATTAGCTTCCTCTATGAATCAGTTACAAGCTCAAGGCAGTAGTCAACTTCTTACACAAACAATTCCCAATCCAAAAGGGAATGTCAGTGCTATTACTTTGAGGTCTGGGAAATCTTTACAAGCTGAGCAGCAGCAGAATTCAAATTCTGTAGATTTTTCAGATTCAGCAGCAGCAACAAACTTTGCAGTAGATGTGTCCAATACTACAGATAATCAGAAAATAGATTCTGCACATAAACCACATTCTGCAGCAGAAAAATTAGATTCTGCAGATTCTGTACCACTTGTGCAGCAGAAGAACAATTGTACAGTGCCACTTCCCTTCCCACATAAAGCAGTCCAATCTAGAAAAGGAGATGATGTTGAGAAAGATAAAGAGCTTCTGGAGACCTTTCGGAAGGTGGAGGTGAACATCCCATTGTTGGATGCGATTAAGCAAATTCCTAAGTATGCCAAGTTTCTAAAAGAACTCTGCACACACAAGAGGCGGCTGAAAGACAATGAGAGAATTAACATGAGCAGGAACATCTCAGCCCTCATTCAACCTATGCCACAGAAATGCAAAGATCCAGGGACTTTTACCATTCCATGCATAATAGGCAACTCGAAATTTGAAAATGCTATGCTGGACTTAGGTGCTTCAATTAATGTTATGCCTATGTCTGTATTTAACTCTCTTGGACTTGGACCTTTGCATGCCACAGGTGTAGTGATTCAGTTGGCAAATAGGAGCAATGCCTATGCAGCTGGACTAATTGAGGATGTGCTGGTGCGAGTGGGTGAATTGATATTCCCTGCGGACTTCTACATTCTGGAAATGGAGGGGGAATCACCAACTACTAAGGCTCCACTCATTTTGCAGAGACCTTTCCTTAAGACAGCTCGGACGAAGATTGACGTGCATGCAGGAACTCTTTCCATGGAGTTTGGTGACTCCATTGTGCAGTTTAACATCTTTGATGCTATGAAGTATCCTATAGAGGTGCATTTTGCTTTTCATATTGATATCCTTACTGATTTGATTGATATTGCATATAATGAGTTGTATGCTACTGACTTTAATGGTTTTTCTGATTCTGTATGCACTGATTGTAATGGTATTGTTTTGTGTAATGCATGTGCTGAGATTGCTGCAGTTTTGAGTGCTGACCATTCTGTTTCAGCAATTGGTGTGAATTGTGCATATCCTGCAGATTATGCAAAACCAGATTCTGCAGCAACTGATTTTGTAGATACAGAAATTATATCACCTGCAGAAGTTAATTCCACCAGCAGCATGCTTCCCTCTATAGTGCAACCACCTAAATTAGAATTGAAGCCACTGCCTGACAATCTCAAATATGTTTTCCTTGCAGATGATGATCAATTACCTGTCATAGTTGCCAACAATCTACATGCTAACCAAGAACAAAAGTTGTTGCAGGTTTTGAGGGAGTAGAAGCAAGCCATTGGCTGGACCCTTGCTAATATCCCAGGGATCAGTCTTTCCACATGCATGCACCGCATTCTGCTTGAACAAGAAGCTAAGCCAATGAGGCAACCGCAGAGAAGACTAAATCCCTTGATTCTTGATGTGGTAAAAAAGGAAATCACTAAACTGCTGTAAGCCGAATCATTTACCCAATTTCAGATAGCAAATGGGTGAGCCCAGTTCAAGTGGTTCCCAAGAAATCTGGGGTGACTGTAGTGGAAAACCAGAACAATGAACTAATTCCCACTCGAGTGCTGAACAGTTGGAGAGTGTGTATTGACTACAGGAGGCTTAACCAAGCCACCAGAAAGGATCATTACCCCCTGCCCTTCCTTGATCAAATGTTAGAAAGATTAGCAGGGAAGTCTCATTATTGCTTTTTGGATGGTTTTTCAGGTTACTTCCAAATTCACATTGCTCCTGAAGTCCAAGAGAAAACCACATTCATGTGTCCCTTCGGCACTTTTACATATAGGAGGATGCCCTTCGGCTTGTGCAACGTCCCTGGTACTTTCAAGCGATGTATGACGAGCATCTTCTCTGATTTGTTAGAAGAGTGTATGGAGGTATTTATGGATGATTTTACCGTTTATGGTTCTTCTTTTGAGTCATGTTTGGACAGTTTAGCTATAGTATTGCATAGATGTATTGAAACCAACCTTGTTCTGAATTTTGAGAAATGTCATTTCATGGTAGAACGAGGTATAGTCTTAGGCCATATCATCTCTAGCAAGGGCATTGAAGTAGATCCTGCAAAATTAGATGTCATTGATTCTTTATCTTACCCCACATGCGTGCAGGAAGTTCGCTCTTTCCTTGGACATGCAGGTTTCTACAGGAGGTTCATTCAACATTTTAGTAAGATTTCCCTACCAATGTCCAATCTTCTGCAGAAAGATGTGGAGTTTTCCTTTGACCAGAGATGTCAGGATGCCTTCAACCATTTGAAGAGAACCTTAACGAGCGCCCCTATCATCCAGCCACCAGATTGGGCACTTCCCTTTGAGTTGATGTGTGAAGCTGTTCTTGCTTTGGGAGCTGTTCTTCCCTCAAATTATGCTTTGGGAGCTGTTCTTGCCCAAAGAATGGACAAAGTGCCTCATGCGATCTATTATGCCTCGAGGACATTAGATGCTGCACAAGCAAATTACACCACCACGGAAAAAGAAATTTTAGCTATTGTTTTTGCATTAGATAAATTCAGATCTTATTTGCTTGGTTCTAAAGTTGTGGTGTTTTCTGACCATGCAGCTTTGAAGTTCCTTCTAAAGAAACTCGATGCTAAACCGAGATTGATCCGCTGGATGTTGTTGCTCCAAGAATTCAATATTGACATTCGTGATAGAAGTGGAGCGAAAAACTTGGTGGCGGACCATTTGAGTAGGTTGGAGAGAGATGCAGAACCCTTTCCCATTCATGATGCTTTCCCAGATGAGCAACTTCTACAACTGCAAGGTACCACCCCTTGGTTTGCTGATATGGTGAATTTCTTGGTTGCTTCAGTTTTCCCCCCACATTTCACCCGTGCACTAATTTATAAACTTAAGAGTGAATCAAAATATTATGTGTGGGATGATCCATATCTGTGGCGATTTTGTAGTGACCAAATTATTAGGCGATGTGTGCCTAATCATGAGTTTCATTCTGTTCTTAGCTTTTATCATGAGTTTCCTTTGGTTATGTTTACATTTTGCTAGCTGTTGAATATGTATCAAAATGTGTGGAGGCTAAAGCCACTCAGACTGATGATTCCAAAGTTGTTGTGGATTTTGTTAGATCACAGATTTTCTGCAGGTTTGGAATCCCGAGGGCTATCATCAGCGATCAAGGCACCCATTTCTGTAATCGGAGCATGGAGGGTTTGATGAGGAAATATGGCGTGTTTTATAAAATTTCTACACCTTACCATCCCCAGACTAATGGTCAAGCCGAGGTCTCCAATAGATAGATCAAGCACATACATGAAAAGACAGTCCAACCTAATCGGAAGGATTGGAGCATGAGGCTTGAAGATGTTCTTTGGGCTTACCGGACCGCTTACAAGACTCCGATAGGGATGTCCCCATATCGGATAGTCTATGGTAAGGCATGCCACTTGCCAGTAGAGATTGAGCACAAAGCATTCTGGGCGGTGAAGCAATGCAACATGAATTTGGCTGGAGCCAGCATAGAGCGGAAGTTGTGTAAGACCTATTATTACTACATCATTTACCAATTTATAAGTCTTACGTGGAATATATATTTTTCTTTTATTACATATAAAATTTGGCAGCATTTCCTTTGTTTCTCGTATGTTACCAAATGACATAAAATAAACAGCGGATTCCAATCAATCATTTCAAACCAACCAGAATATATATATAGGAGATCTCCGATCTCATTCAAAATAATATCAGAGTACGTAAATTATACAAGTGTATATTAGACACTATCTTGACTGAGCACACTTAAATATTAACAGAACTGAGAACATCAACAGTAGTTCATCAATTTCATTGTCACATCTATATTCGAGTAATATAATACACCACATATTATAAATACATCACGGAGCTCAACTCCATTAAAATACAACTATCATAATACAACAAAATCCTCCGTACTTAACCCGTATAGGGTCCAGGGTGTTCCTGCGAGTCTGAGAAAGAGGGGGTGAGAAAAACTTCCCAGTGAATGTGAATAAAACTTGTATATAAGGTATGCATGTAATTAAAATGCAAGCATACACACAATTCAATATATCAAGTAACATCAAACCAACATATGCAATGAGTTTATGAATGCACATGATGTTCACACCTTTTCTTCACACTTTTTCTTTCTCCACTCCTCTTGTTGTGCACTAACCCCTTCTGGTTAGGCCCTCGCAATATGCAGTAAGCAATGTTTTATGTCATTCCATTTTCATCTAACCTCGTAGGTTAAGCATCCCTCAAGTATTGTACACTAACCCCTTCCGGTTAGGCCATCTCACTATGCAATGCAAGTAATTATGCACCGCTTATTCTTTCATCTAACCCCTTCTGGTTTGGTAATCTCTCACATATTGTACACTAACCCCTTTCGGTTAGGCCATCTCACTATACAATGCAATGCTTTCATATTCATATCATGCTCAATCATAATATCATAATAACATCACATTTAATCAATACAAAATTTAAACTACACAAGCATTATACTCAATCCTCTCAATTTATGATTGAACCACACAAGTATTATGCTCAATCCTCTCAACCACGTTCACTTAGTTAAACATCCCTTCATTGTACTAAGTTATCATTTTAAGCCTCTGTGAATCTATTCAATGAATCTCTTAGTGAATCTATTCACACAATATTGTGAATCTATTCACACATTATTGTGAATCTATTCACACAATATTATGAATCTATTCACAATGCTATTCATGGGTCTGTGAATCTATTCACACAATATTGTGAATCTATTCACAATGCTATTCACGAGTTCACAGTGTTATTCACAAGTCTGTGAATCTATTCACAAAATGTTGTGAATCGATTCACAGTGCTATTCACGAGTTCACAGTGCTGTTCATAAGTCTGTGAATCTATTCACAATGCTATTCACGAGTCTGTGAATCTATTCACACATCTTGTGAATCTATTCACACAAAAATCAACTTTTGATCATACACCTCTTATCTTAAACTTCATTCATTCATCCATCCATTCATTCATTCATTCATTTCATTGAATAACAAGTAGCAAATCCAATCATTCTCATACATCTATACCATTTTATACAAGTAACAATCCAAACATTCAAAAACAACCTTAACACATAGAAGTTCTTATCTTCAAGACTTAAACTCACACCCTAAATAACACCATACCATATCACAAATCAACCCACACTCACCTAGAAACAATATATGGCAAGAACTAGGTTTGTGGAGAGATCAAACCAACCAAAATCCTTATGAGAACTTCCTCTTCAACTTCCTTCAAAACACCCAAATCATACAAGAATTTAGAATTTGTGTTCTTGATTCTCAAAGATGAACATGAGTTCTCCTTCAAACTAAAACCATAGGATTGAAGAAGAGATGAAGGTCATCAATAACCATCAAATAACCTAAGCCAAAAGATGAGTAAAAACACTTACTTTGAACGTTGAAAGCTTGGAAAACCTTGGCTATGGAGAGTTTGATATTTTAAGAAGATGACCATATGGTCTTCCACACATGCACGGTTCCTTAAACAAGAGAGGGTGAAGTTGATTTGTCAACTTTGCCCTCCACTTGAATGAGAATTCACGAAATTGCCACTGTGGGTGTAAAATGACCAAAATACCCTTGGTGGTTTCTAAAAATTTCCAATTTATCCCAATTCCAGAAAATTACACTAGGACTTCCATATGATTTAGTTAAGCTAGAATTAATATTAGAATCAAAATTTAGGGATGTTACAAGTTGCAGTTACAGGAGTTGGAAGAAATCCGCCTAGATGCCTATAAGAGCTCCCGACTCTATATAGAAAATGTAAAGCCCATAAGTACCGACCATAAGCCTTACGTGGAATATATATAAATATAGAAAATTCGTCAGCGTTTCCTTTGTTTCTTAAACATTACCACAAACTATAACATAAGCAGCGGATTTCCAACAACCATTTCAAACCAACCAGAGTACATATATCATATATATATATATACATACACATATATTAAAAAGAGATCTCAGATCTCAATCAAAATATTATCAAAGTACGCAATATTATACAAGTGTATTCTAAACACTATCCTGACTGAGCATACTAAACATATACAGAACCGAGTACATCAGAAGTAGTATTCAGTTCCCTGTAACATCTACATCAGAATAATACACATCCTGTTATAGTTACATCACGGAGCTTAACTCCACCAAAATACAAATCCCAAAAATAAATCAACAGAATCCTCCGTACTTAACCCGTAGAGGGTCCGGGGTGTCCCTGCGAATCTGAGAAAGAGGTGGTGAGAACAACTTCCCAGTGAATATGAATAAACTTGCAAATAAAGTATAATTGTAAGTAGAGAGCAAGTATAACACAATTCACAATATGTCAAGTAACACCAACCAACCAATGCAATGAATGAATGCACATGATGTTCATACCTTTTATTCACACTTTTTCTTTCTCCACTCCTCTTGTTGTGCACTAACCCCTTTCGGTTAAGCCCTCGCAATATGCATATGAATGTGTTATGCCAATTCCGTTTCCTTCTAGCTAATAAGCTAGGCACCCCTCTGTTTTGTACACTAACCCTTTCCGGTTAGGTCACCTCGCAATGCAATGCAAATAAGTATGTTATTTCATTTCCATCTAGCTCATCAGCTAGGCACCCCTCTGTTTTGTACACTAACCCCTTCCGGTTAGGCCATCTCGCTATGCAATGCAATGTTCTCATACTCATATCATGCTCATTCATAATATCATCATAATAACATTACATGTAAACAATTCAAGCATATACAACACATAACCATCATGCTCAACTCTAGCAAGCATTCTTACTTAGTTACAATAGTGCTAAGTCACTTCTATCAACATTCTTACTTAGCTACACAGTGAATTCTAATGCTAAGTCATTCTTCATCCTAAACCTAGCATATGGTATCAAGACCCTAGGCATAAGCATCACAATATCACAAACAGAGTCAACCACGACCAGCCCGTGGTGATAACCACGGCCACGGTTCAGAAAAACAAAACTCAACAAATTGGGAACAGAGACAACCACGGCCTGCCCCTGGTTGGCACCACGCCCGTGGTCTGGACCACGGCCAGCCCCTGGTGGCCACCACACCCGTGGTCAGATTTCAGCACACAACATTTTTCTTTCCAGAGCCAACCACGGCTAACCCGTGGTGGGGACCACGGCGGTGGTTGGGCATGAGACATCAACATTTCCTATCCAGAGAGGACCACGGCCGGGCCGTGGTGGGGACCACGCCCGTGGTTGGCCTTCTGGGCAGGAATAGTGCCACGCCCAACACATACCTAAAACCCAAGTTTTCCCTTGGAAATCATGTCCTCAAATCCATCAAGTATACCAACCATACCACTCATTTTTCCTAAACCCTAATCCTTGAAAACATGTAATAAAAACACATCAACCTTAAGCATAGGTGAAAACCCTAGATTCAAGCTTAATCCTACTTCATACACTTTCACTCTAAGAACATCATACAATAGCACGAGTAAAATCACACTCACCTTGAAGTGCTCCTAACTTGATTCCAAGATGGGATTGGTAGTCAAGGCAACCTTCCCTTCAACTTCCTTCAAAACACTCAAGCAAAACAACCAACTTTTAGACATGGGTGTTCTTGATTCTTAGGGATGAAAATGAGTTTCTCAAGAAACTAATACCATAGGATTGAAGAAGAGATCATAGTGATCAATAACCATCAAATAACCTAAGTCAAAAGGTGTATAAAAATACTTACTTTGGACCCTTGAACCTTGGAGCAAGCTTGGCTATGGAGAACTTAGCAATTTGGAGAAGATGAGCCCTTTGGCTCACCCTAGGCTGGCCGGTTCTCTTATGCAAGAGGGAGGGGGTGTGAAATGTCCATTTTGCCCCTCACTTAAAGGAAGTATCACTAATTTGCCACTGAGGTGTAAAAAGACTAAAATACTCTTGTGATTTCTAAGAATTCCCAATAGGTCCTGAAGAAAATTAAATTTACCAGTAGGTCCTAACTTAGCCAGAGTAAATATAAGAGTTTACATTTCACCTATTTCTTCCTTAGGTTCTACCGAGTTCACCGGTATAGCCAGAATCTCAAATTAATCATTTTAACTCAATCTATTATCATTTTTGTAACAGAACATACAAATCATCTAATTAATTTAACTAAGTCATAACATATGAAATTTAGGGATGTTACAGAAAAGACCAAAGTCTTCCATGATAAGTTTATTCTTCGGAAGGAGTTTGCAGTTGGGCAAAAAGTTCTCTTGTTTAATTCTCTCAAGTTGATGCTTATTAAATTAAGGACTAGGTGGGACGGTCCGTTTGTTGTTACTAACATTTTTCCTCATGGTGCAGTGGAAATTAAGAGTGAGGCTACCAACAGAGTGTTCAAAGTCAATGGTCATCACCTTAAGAATTTTTATGAAGGAGTCCATGAGAACCTCGTGGAGAAGGTTCAACTGCAAGAGGCCCTCTACCATGATTGATCACTACTTTGATGAAAAAAAATGAAAAAAAAAACTCAAGCCATGTTTAAGGTCAATGGTCAGAGATTGAATCATTATTGGGGAGGACCCATTGATCGTGCAAAATCTTCAATCACGCTGGCTGATGACATTAAAAGTAGCGCTTCTTAGGAGGCAACCCAAGTTTTCTAACTCTTTTATCTTTCAAACTTTGACTTATTTGCAATCACAGGCATCATGACAGAAAATCGGTGCCAAGCGAGAAAATCTATCAGAGTTTGATTTTTCTGTCTTAATTTTGTTTGTTTTTCAATGACAGATGATTTTTCACCTGTTAAATGGCGGATAACGGTACTCTGTGAAAATCTTTTTTTGGTTCCTTCAGTTACCCACAAACACTGAAATATGTATATAATTTTACTAAAAAAAATTTTCTTCTTTCTTTCTTTCAAAATGGATAATCAGCTTGTTAACCTCCGCAAGCGATTCCCTTCTCTCCCTCAAAATGCTTTAACTAACATTCATTGTGCAAGGTTTGAGAGATTAAGGATGCTTATGCACAAAGGCATCCCTGCGGATATACGCTGGTTACTGACGCTTTTGTTTCATATATGCCAGGGCTAGGCAAAAGTTCATATGCAAAGAAAAGAAGAGCAAAAAGGTTACGAATCTGCTATAAATGTGCAAGATGGACCTGTAACACAAAATGCAGATTAATTGGAATGGCGTCTACAAATCGACTTGATAAAATTCACTTCATTAAGGATGACATGAGTAAGGAGTCTTTAGATAACATTCTATTGACTCTTGAGATGCATCCTAGTGGAGATGTGCAAAGAGTACTTCTCTGTTTATGGCCAATATTCTAATATGAACATGAGCGTTATCGTCTCGGGAATCTGACTCAAAAAGACCTTGTTTGCCATTTTTTAAGAAAATTAGATGGGAAATCGACCATGGGCCCATCGAGAGCACTCAAGCCGTTACTGGACGTAAAACCAGAGGAAAATGTGAGCCACAATCACACCTCCGGTAAGTATTAAATTTTTTTCTTTTTCTTTTTCTTTTTCTTCTTATTCTTTAAAAAAAAATTCAAAAAAAAAATTTAGCCGTATTGTTTTGAAATATGCGTTGCGTATTTTCAAATTTTTTCTGACACATATAGATTAGCCTTTTATCTTTGTCATATATCTATTATCATTGTTGTGCTTATTTTCAAACTTGCCTGACACACGGATCTACCCCTCATTTATAGGTATAATTATTACATTTGAGTTTTGATTCCTTTAAATAATACACTTTGCTCTCTTCAGATCATTGGTAAGGTGAGAGTACAACAAAAAAAATGGAAGTAACTTCAATTTGTCAGATCAAAAGTGTTTGTGTATTTAGTGGATCTAATCCTGGAAAGGGTAAAGAGTTTGTAAATATTGCAAACCATCTTGGTCGAGTGCTAGCTGAGAGAGAAATCCATTTAGTTTACGGAGGAGGTAGTCTTGGGTTAATGGGTTGTATAGCAACTGTTGCACATTCAGGAGGTGGCAAAGTCCTTGGAGTCATTCTTAGTCCTTTACCTATGGGCAATCCCACTGGAAAAACAGTAGGGGATGACGTAATGGTATTTTGCATGCACCAACGCATGAACATTATGATAGCAAATGCTGATGCCTTTATTGCCCTACCTGGTGGTTTTGGAACTTTGGAAGAGCTCTTCCAAATTATATCCTAGTCACAGCTGAACTTTCACCACAAACCAATAGGTATATTAAATGTTAATAGTTTTTATGACAGTTTGTTTTGTTTTCTTGATCTTGTTGTGGAACAAAGATTCATCTCACAAGCGACACGTCAAAGTTTTGTAACTGCTGCAACTCCTGAACAATTGCTCGATCAGCTACACGAATTTGTACCACAACGTCATCCAACAATGACCCCACTGAACGGGGAACAAGGCAGCAGCAGTAAAAAGAAATAACTTAATTTGACTTTGTCCTTGTGAATTTTTGTTTTCTCTTATAATTTTAGTTTTTTGTAATTTTTCTTATTTCAGGCTCGATTTGCAGTTTTCTGGTAAGATCTTCTCCACTCTCTATCTATCTTTATTATGACATTGGGGACAATGTCTTAAGTTAGTTGGGGGAGGGATAGTTGACATTACCATATACATAGTTTAGTAAAATAAATAAATAAATAACCAGCTAATATTTATTGTTACTAACTTATTCGATGAATGATGGCAGGGTAATGAGTAGTTTTGCTCTTGAGACGCATCTTAACTTGCATTTCATAATAGGTCTTAAATTATTTTGTTCTTGCATATAAATTTTTTTTTCATTTTGATCATTTCAATTAATTTTGATGCAAGCAAGTGCTGAATCTAAGCTTAATTGATGATAAAAGTATGCAAAACAATTTATAGTTGAATCATTTTCTTGATATACATGTGTATATGACTGTGGATCTTAGAAAGAAAGCTTGGTTGAATTGAGTGAATGTTCCATACCTTTGTGAGTTTTGGGCTTTTCCAAGTTTAATACTTATACTTGGTTTATTTTCTTTCATGAGTGATGTCAATTATGAATTTATTTTCTAGAACTTGCATTGAATCAATTTGAGATTACATTGGTCTGTATGTTGCATGAATTTATTATTTGACAGGTCTCGACCACCTCTTGTCAAATTTGGCGCCATTGCCGGGGATCCAAGGCAATTATTTGATTATTTCAAGACCCCATCTAACTCTAACAATTGTGTTTGTTTTGTTTTTGAAGTTTTTTCAAGTGGAATTCAGATGAAATTAGGTAAAAGGCATCCTATCTAGATTTTGGTTCAGTAAAGTATCTCTGATCGACCTGAATTTTGGAAGACTAATGGAAACTGTTGTTTTGAGAAAGACTCACTATAAATAGTGAGGTCACCCCTATTTTAGCCAAATTCCTTCGTGTAGACCACTTTTTCAATTTTTAAATATTTTTTATTATTCTGTTGGATATCATTTTTGTGTAGATTTCACCCTGTGGTGGTTTTGTATTTTTGTAAAAATTTCTAGATATGTTTTCTATAATTGTTTTGTCTATTTTTTTTACATGTTTTTGTGTTTTTGTGTTTGGTCACTAATCTGATGGAGCATAGACTTGATGAGTTGACTTATCTAGTGAGGCAGCTGGCAGTAGAACAACATCAGTTACATGTGCAAGAACCTGCAAGATTTTGTAATAGTTATTTTCATCCCACATATACGTGCCCCACATTGCAAGATGATGGTTCTGTATTTTATGACCATTGTGTTGATGCAACAGGTGTATTTCTTGGTGAACCACAATACCAACAACCTGTATATGATCCTTATTTTGCTACCTATAACCTTGCCTGGGGAGATTATCCCGACTTGAGATATGAAAATGCAGCATAATAACAACTAAACCATTATATACAACCATTTCAACAACCAATGAGTTCACAACAGTTCCAACCTTATGTTGGACCAAGCAGTCTATACCAACAGCCTATGCCCCAGCAAGCTCTAGTAGGCACAGAATCTGAGCCTACATTTGAGGACTTACTGAAGCAATTGGAAACTAATAATCTGCAATTTCAACAGAGAACTGAGACCACCATTCAGAATTTGAATACCCAAATTGGTCAGCTAACATCTTCATTGAGTCAGTTGAGCAAGCAACATATGCAGATATCTGATTCTGTAGAACATGAGATCATTAATGTGAAAAATCCAATTGATGATTTGTGTGCTGAATTTGCTAGTTTTACTGATTTTGATGATTCTGTTTCTTGTACTGGTTGTGATGGTGATATGTTGTGTAATGCATGTGCTGAGATTGCTGCCTTTTCGAGACATGATGAATCTTTTTCAGCAGATTATGCAACAATTCAATCTACAAAAGTAGTGAAGCCAACAAAGTTGGAGTCCATTGTGGCTAAAAACCTCCATACTGATGAGAAGGAGAGCTTGCTGCAGATTTTAAAAGAAAATCAAAGAGCCATCATACTTGCAGACATTCCTAGTATTAGCCCTTACATATGTATACACAAGATTTTACTTGAGGATGGAGCTTACCCAATAAAGCGACCCCGGAGGAGACTGAACCCTCTAATTATGGATGTGGTGATCCATTACACTGGCTATGGTGTGGCTGCCGGGACTTTATTTCTTCTGCTATCCATAGGGAGTTTTCTTTCCACACTTTTATTTTATTTTTCTGGTTGTTATTTTCTTTTTGTTTTTAGTGTTTTGCTATTGTTTTCAATATTGTTTCTGTTTTTATTTGACTGTTACAGTTTACTCTTTTCTGTTGTTGTTGTTTTTGCTGTTTGTGTTGTCTGTTCCTGTTTCGGCTTCTGTTTTGCTGTACTGCTGATGTTTGTCTTTTATTACTTTTCTTCTGTTTATGTTTCTATTTTCTGTTTTGTTTGCTATTTTTTTTCTGTTTTCTATATAAACTTTTGTTTTGAAAAAAAAAATTATAATTTCAAACCATGATTTAGGTCAATGGTCAGAGATTGAATCATTATTGGGGAGGACCCATCAATCGTGAAAAATCTTCAATCACGCTAACTGAAGATGTTAAAAGTAGCGCTTTTTGGGCCGCAACCCAAGTTTTCTAACTCTGTCATCTTTCCAACTTTGACTTATTTGATTTCATAAGAATCGAGGCAGAAAATCGGTGCCATGCAAAAAAATCTATCAAAGTTTGATTTTTCTGTACTAATTTTGTTTTTTCTGTTTTTCTATTTTTTTTTGTATTTTTGTTTTTTCATTAATAGATTATTCTTTTCACCGGTTAAATGGCGGATAACGATACTCCGTGAATTTTTTTTTCGGTCTCTTCAATTACCTACAAACACTGAAATTTCAATAAAATTTTATTAATTTTTTCCCTTCTTCTTTCTTTTATTTCAAAATGGATAATCGGCTTGTTCACCTCCACTAGCGATTCCCTTCTCTCCCTCAAAATGCTTTAACTAACATTTATTGTGCAAGGTTTGAGAGATTAAGGATGCTTATGCACAAAGACATCCCTGCGGATATCCGCTGGTTAATCGAAGCAAAGGTCCGACTCACAGGTGAATTTTTCTAACACTCTTGTTTCATATATGCCAGGGCTAGGTAAAAGTTAATATGCCAAGAAAAGTAGAGCAAAAAGGTTATGAGTCTGCTATAAATGTGCAAGATGGACCTGTAACACAAAATGCAGATCAATTGGAATGACGTCTATTAATCGAGTTGATAAAATTAACTTCATTAAGGATGGCATGAGTAAAGAGTCTTTAGATAACATTCTATTGACTCTTGAGACGCATCCTAGTGGAGATGTGCAAAGGGCACTTCTCGATTTATGGCCAATATTCCAAGATGAACATGAGCGTTATAGTCTCGGGAATCTGATTCCAAAAGACCCTGTTTGCCAATTTTTAAGAAAATTGGATGGGAAGTCGACCATCGGCCTATAGAGAGCTTCAAGTCATTCTTGGACATAAAACCAGAGGAAAATGTGAGCAACAATCATACCTACTATAAGTATTATTAATTTTGTTTTTGTTTTTCTTCTTGTCCATTAAAAAAAATAAAAAAATAAAAAGGAAAAAGAAAAAAAATTAGCCATATTTTTTGAAATATGTGTTGCATATTTTCAAACTTCTTCTGACACATAGATTAGCCTCTTATCCTTGTCATATAGCTATTATCATTTTTGTGCTTATTTTTCAAACTTATCTGACACGCAGATCTACCCCTCCTTTATAGGTTTAATTATTACCTTTGAGTTTTGATGCCTTTAAATATTGCACTTTGCTCTCTTCAGATCATTGATAAGGTGAGAGGACAAAAAAAGAAAAAAAAAGATGGAACTAACTTCAGTTCATTGGATCAAAAGAGTTTGCGTTTTTTGTGGATCTAATCCTGGAAAGGATAAAGAGTTTGTAAATATTGGAAACCATCTTGGTCGAGTGCTAGCTGAGAGAGAAATCCATTTAGTTTACGGATGAGGTAGTCTTAGGTTAACGGGTTGTGTAGCAACTGCTGCACATTTAGGAGGTAGCAAAGTCCTTGGTGTCATTCCCAGTCCTTTGTCTATCAGCAAGCCTATTGGAAAAACATTAGGGGATGAAGTAATGGTATTTTGCATGCACCAACACATGAACATTATGATAGCAAATGCTGATGCCTTTATTGCCCTACCTGGTGATTTTGGAACTTTGGAAGAGCTCTTCCAAATTACATCCTGGTCACAGCAGAACTTTCACCAAAAACCTATAGGTATATTAAATGTTAATGGTTTTTATGACAGTTTGTTTTGTTTTCTTGATCATGCTGTAGATAAAAGGTTCATCTCACAAGCCGTAAGTCAAAGTCTTGTAGCTGCTGCAACTCCTGAACAATTGCTCGATCAACTAAATGAATTTGTACCACAATGTGATCGAGCAATGACTCTACTGAATTGGGAACAAAGCAGCAATAGCAAAAAGCAAAAACTTGATTTGACTTTGTCCTTGTGAATTTTTGTTTTCTCTTATGGTTTTAGTTTTTTTTTGTAATTTTTCTTATTTCAATCTCGATTTGCAGTATTCTGATAAGATCTTCTACACTCTACCTATCTTTATTTTGACATTGGGGATAATGTCTTAAATTAGTTGGGGGGAGGAATAGTTGACATTGCCATGTACATAGCTTAAAAAACAAAAACAAAAACAAAAACAAAAAAAACTAACCAGCTAATCTTTATTGTTACTAACTTATTAGATGTATGATGGCAGAGTAAGGAGTAGTTTTGCTCTTGAGACGCATCTTAACTTGCATTTCATAGTAGGTCTTAAATCATTTTTGTTCTTGCATATTTAAAAAATATATAAAAAATTGATCTTTTCAATTGATTTTGATACAAGCATGTACTGAATCTGAGCTTAATTGATGATAAAAGTATGCAAAACAGTTTATAGTTGAATTATTTTCATGATATACATGTATATGACTGTGGATATTAGGAAGAAAGCATGGTTGAATTGAGTGAATGTTTCATACCTTTGTGAGTTTTGGGCTTTTCCAAGTTTGATACTTACACTTGGTTTATTTTCTTTCATGAATGATGTCGATTATGAATTTATTTTCTAGAACTTGCATTGAATCTATTTGAGATTACATTGGTCTGTATGTTGCATGAAAATGACAGAGGCATTTTTCTTGACTTAGCTATGGTGTGTATGCTAAATGTATCCCGGCAACTAAGCCAAGATTTGACTAATCTGAAGGAACTACCAAATTAAACCTTGCAGAAGATGTAGTATAGTATAGTGGAAAGCAAGGGTCATTCCCGCAGAGGATTATACCAATTGAAATGTAAAAGTCATGAAACTAAAAACTAAAATAACAATAACTAAATAGGGGGGTTTGTGAGTGATGAATTAAAAAGAAATTAAATTAAAACTACTAAGATGCAAATAAAAATAGCAAACGAAATCAACAAACGTAATGAGCAAGAGAATCAAAGATGGATAAAGCTTGGTTAAGGGATTTTCTCCACCACTAGACTTAAGATAATTGCAATTAGATTTCCGATGTTATTCCTTAATCCTAATGAAACTACCAACCGTAGATAACAAGTCTGATCTGTTATCCCAATCTTTCCTTAGTTTGTCGTTAATTATAAGTCTGATCTCTAATTAATTCCCTAAACATTAAGTAACCTAGAAGTCTGATCTCTAGATTTTACCTAACGGCAGCCTTAAGTTGAGAAAGATAGGTTGATCTAGGCGATAGTCTCGGTCTGATTGGGTTATCTAGCCTAGGTTATGTTCTTCTTCACAATTAAAGAAAGAGTTCACTACAATGATTAATTACGAATTGCTACTTGGGATTAGGAAAGCATGACAATTACGGATCAAGTCCCCTAAGCTAGCATTAGATCATTATCAAGTTCTATTTAGTTGGCCACCTAAATGGATCAAGACAACAACCATAAACGAATCAAGTAGAAGAATCATAAACAACTTCAATTAAAACTAACGGAATAACATCTTTAACGAAATTATAAAATCATGTCTAGGGCTTCAAATCACCCTTAACCAAAAAGGAAATCTAGCCTAACATGTTCTTGAACAACATCCAAAGATAATAATTAAACATCATGAGTTCAAGACACAAGTAAAAGGGAAGAAGAAACAAATCGATTGATCTTGATCTCCTTCTCTTCAAGTTGCTCCCAAGGAAGAAACTCTCCTCTAGCTCCTTGACGACTGCTCAATCTCATCCAAAGTCAATCAATTCATCTGTCTTAGGTTTGAACCCTAACTCTTCTTAAATAGACCCCACCTTGTACTTGGGCTTTTTCTTCTCTTTCTAGGTTCAGACCACGACACGGCCGTGCTCAGAAACACGGCCCAAACCTCAAGCCCGTGTTGGCTGCGGTAAGAAACACGGCCAAGCCGTGTTGTGTAACACGGCTGTGCTTTCCTCTGTGTTTGGAATTTGCAAAAGTGCCCAACATGAAAGTTGTAGCCCTAGGTCTTAGCTTTCCATAGCAACTGGAATCACCCAAATTCGATCTCTATAGCTTAAGATATGCTCAAATTACTACCCAGGGGTCCAACTAACTTTGAGATCTCTATCCAATCTAGATAAAATTTGATATCCTTTATCACCCTTTAACTTATCCATCTGATTTCAAATTCAAATAAACAATAAATTCAATTAGGAAGTATTAAATATCAATTAAGGGAATCATATCATAAAATATCCAAAGATAAGATATGCAATCAATGCACATAATCAAATCGAATCAACTCAAGATTCTATGAAAATCATTTAAAACATTAATTTATATATCTAGCACATCAAAATGCAGCAAGGAGAGTAATAAATGGAACTTATTAATAAAACACCTAAAAACATATAAAACTACTCTAACTTGACTTTAATTCAAGATAAAACAAGCATATAAATGGTGTGTAAATGACACACATCAAGCTACTTTGACCAAATAAACCTACCTTGCATTTATCCCATTGTTAACCCCCTCTGAGCCTACTTGCTCATTCTTTGTTCTTAACTCATTACAAGCCTTGAGTGAAAAACCATGTTTTACCTCACCTTAGGGAATAGGAGAGCATTGTTTTTCCTATTGGAGGAGCTCTTTTGCTTGCAAAGATTTACGTGTGGGGGAATTGGGTGCTGATGCGAAATGTTTGCTAAAAAATGGAAAAAAAAGAAAAAAAAAATAAGCCAAAAGGTTTTTTAAAAAAGAAAGAATAGAAAAAGGAAGGAATGTGTGAAGAGAATGTGCATTTTATGGTTTTGGGGAAATTTTTATGCTTTCTACTTGAGTAACTCCCCAATGCTCTTTTATTCTCTTTGGTTTTAACTGGCTATTATCCATATTATTTCCTTCCTTCACCTTATAGCCCCATTACAACCTTTTTGAAAGACCTCTTGACTTTTGCAATTTATTTGATCTAAGTAGTGGAGAATTGATGTATATGCAAGCTTATGGTAAAATACTATCATAATTTGATTGAGTTGAGCGCAAACAGTTAACCTAAACACCTTGTGTGATTTGAGTGTCACTTGTGAGGAATTTTACTCAATTTAAACATGCCTATTTCTGATTAAAACATGATTATGTTATACTTTACTATCAATTGATTTGATTCAACTATTCTTTGTTAAGCATACTTGACTTATTAATTATGGTTTATATTTGATACAATGCTTGTGTTTAAAAATTAGTTGAATTGATTAAATAAAGTATTACATGTTTGTGGGTATCATCCTGGTAAACCCTCACGAGACTATAACTCGTCCACTAGGGACACCTAGGGGTTTAAAGGCTTGTGGCACATGCTAAGTGTCATTGTGATTTCCTACGAAAGTGAATTAGATTAGGTATAATCAGTTTCTATGCTTTTAGTTTAATATTAGGGTGTGTCTTGTTTTTCCTTAGTTTTGGTTTTATGTGTTTTGCCCAAGAGTGCAAAAGCTTAAGTGTGGGGGAATTTGATCAATCATTTTGAGACACTTATGTCAGCTTAGTACTTGCCTTTATTCGATGTTTATTACGCCCAATATTAGTATTTTAGCTGAGTTTGATGTTGTTGGGCCTCATTAGGCTCTAATGCAAATTACGAATAATTCTTGGATTTTGATGCATTTTGACCTTTCTTCATTGATTAGGCCATAACTTGAGCTTCAGTGATCCATTTGAGGTCATCTTAATTTCTGTGGAAAGCTAAGACAAATATTTACAACTTTCATGAAGAACCCAAGAGCTGGATCGGACTTCTAATGTTCCAAAAATAGGTCTGAAAGTCAGAGTGGGCTTACTGTTGCTAGAATCTGAGCAGTGTGCACATATTGAACCATATCTCGGGTTATAGACCTCCTTTTGAGCTGAAATCAGTGCCATTGGAAAGCTAAGACAATTGTCTACAACTGTCATGAAGACCTCCAAGCCAAAATACATCGTTTAGGGCATGAAAGTCAAGCTGGAAGTCGGAGAAGAGTTGCTGACTATAAGCCACCAACCATGCACCAACCCACCAACCATGCATCTAGCTACCATATTTGATAATTTCCATGTTTTTACAGCTTGCATTCATATTATTTTCAATTACAAATTGGCTTTTAGGATTAGTATAAATAGAGCCAATTTTTTGTATTATACATAATTCAATTTGTAGTAAGTTTGAGTATTTGTGATAGTTTTCTTTCTCTTCTTCTCCATTCTCTTTAGAATTTCGTTTTTGTTCTTTATTTTATGAGTTCTTCCTTCCCATCCATGGAAGGCTAGGCTCTTATAATCAATCCAAGGGATTAGCCATCTTGTTGTTTAATTTGGAGATCTTGTTTTGCTTGTTCATATTGCTTAATTGTTATTCAAGTTTCTCTTCTTTCTCTTTTGATTTTTATCTAGATTAAATTGCTTAATTTGATTTAGATGTTGATGTGATAATAGCTTTATTATCATGTATTCATAGAGGATCACAAAGATTAAACAATATATTAAAGCTTTTTGATAGATTGTTTAGCTTGGTTAAATTCTGGATCTTAAGTTAATCTATGTTTGGATGGTTCTTACTTTATATAACCTTGGTTAATTAAATCCTAGATGCTTATTGACAAGAGGCTGTCGAGACCTCGTCAAATAATAAAAATTACCGGTTCGCAAACTAATTTGTAGTATAGAGCATGAACCGAATCGTCTCTCAAGGATCCAAAAAAGAACAAATATTTAATCAGATCAAGATAATTAAAATGGGGGGTTTTGTTGTTGATTAACAATATTGATAAATATACAAGACTCAAAGTTGAAAACAAATCTAAAGAAACAACCAATCCAAGGAAATTTACCGATCTTGAATTTAACTCATCATTGATCACAAGGAATTCACTTAATCGCTAACCATGTTCTTGGCCTTAGATCACATCAAGAAGCCTCAACATAATCCAAGAATCCTCTACTAGATAAGCATCTAGAATTTAATTAACCAAGGTTAGATAAAGTAAGCACCATCCAAACATAGATTAATTTAAGATCAAGAATTCAACCAAGCTAAACAATCCATCAAAAAGCTTTAATAAATTGTTTATTCTATGTGATCCTCTTTGAATACATGACAATAAAGCTATTATCACATTAACATCTAAATCAAATTAAGCAATTCAATCTAGATAGAAATCAAAAGAGGAAGAAGAGAAACTTGAATAACAATTAAGCAATATGAACAAGCAAAACAAGATCTCCAAATTAAACATCAAGATGGCTAATCCCTTGGATTGATTATGAGAGCCTAGCCTTCCATGGATGGGAAGGAAGAACTCAGAAAATAAAGAACAAAAATGAAATTCTAAAGAGAAGGAGAAGAGAAAGAAAACTAACAAATACTCAAACTTACTACAAACTTACTTCCAAATTGAATCCTCTTAATACAAAGAGATTGGCTCTATTTATACTAATCCTAGAAGCCAATTTGTACATGTACATAATCTGAATACAAGCTATAAGAATCTGAAATTTGTCAAAATGGAAGCTTGATGCATGGTTGGTGGGTTGGTGCATGGTAGGTGGGTTGGTGTATGGTTGGTGGCTTTTAGTCAACAACTCTTATCCGACTTCTGGCTTCAAATTCATCACCTAGACGGTGCATTTTGGCTTGGATGTCTTCATCAAAGTTGTAGCCAGTTGTCTCCTTGAAAATCTCCAATTTGAATCATGTCATTTGGACTTTTAGAACTCCAGAAATGCCAAAAACACTTCACCTACCTCAAGTTAGGTTGGAAGAACGTGTTTCCAAATTCAGACCAACTTGTAGCTTCTGAAGCATGCCTAAAACGACATCTATTGACAAAATGGTCTTCATTGAAGTTGGAGATATGGGTCTTATCTTTCAAGTGACCAAGTTTCAGCCCAAGAGGAGGCCTATAACCCACTATATAGTCCAATATGTGCATATTGCCCAGATGGTTCCGTGACAGCAAACCCACTCTGTATTGCAGGGATATTTTGGACCCTTAGCATTCCGATCCAGCTCTTGAGTTCTTCATGAAACTTGTAGAGCATTGTCTTAGCTTTCCAAAGACACCAAGATCACCTCAATTGGATCACCGAGTCCCAAGTTATGACCTAACCAAGGAAGAAAGGTCAAAATGCATCAAAATCCGAAAATTATTCAATATTTGCATTAAAGCCCAATGAAGCCCAACAACATTAAACTCATCTAAAGTACTAATATTGGGCACAATAAACATCTAATAATGCCTAATACAAAGCTAACATAAGTGTCTCAAATTGATTGATCAAATTCCCCCACACTTAAGCTTTTGTACTCCTGGGCAAAACACATAACAACGAAACTAAAGAAAAACAAGAAACATCATATTATTAAACTAAAAATATAAAAACTGATTGTACCTAATCTAATCCACTTCCGTAGGAAAACACGATGGCACTTAGCATGTGCCACAAGCCTTTAAACCCCTAGGTGTCCCTAGTGGACGAGTTATAGTCTCGTGAGGGTTTACCAGGATGATACCCTGAAACATGTAATATTTTATTTAATCAATTCAACTAATTTTTATATACAAGCATTGTATCAAATATAAACCATAATTAATAAGTCAAGTATGCTTAACAAAGAATAGTTAAATCAAACCATTTGAGAATAAAGTATAGCATAATCATGCTTTAATCAGAAATAGGCATGTTCAAATTGAGTAAAATTCCTCACTAGTGACACTCAAATCACACAAGGTGTTTAGGTTAACTGTTTACGCTCAACTCAGTCAAACTATGAAAGTATTTTACCATAGGCTTGCATATACATCAATTCTCCACTACTTAGATCAAATAATTTGCAAAAATCAAGAGGTCTTTCAAAAAGGTTGTAATAGAACTTATAAGGTGAAGGAAGGAAACAATATGGATAATAAGCGAGTTAAAAGCGAAAGAGAATAAAAGAGCATTGAGGAGTAACTCAAGTAGAAAGAATAAATTTTTTTACCCAAAACCATAAAATGCTCATTCTCTTCACACAATCCTTCCTTTTTCTATTCTTTTATTTTTCTTTCTTTTTTTCTCTTTTTTTTTCTTTTTTCTTTTGTTTTTTTTTTTTTTTGTACCAAGCATTTCGTATCAGCACACCAATTCCCCCACACTTAAATCATTGCAAGCAAAAGAACTCCTCCAATAAGAAAATCAATGCTCTCCCATTCCCAAAGGTAAGGTAAAACATGGTTTTTCACTCAAGGCTTGTAATGAGCTAAGAACAAAGAATAGGCAAGTAGGCTCAGAGGGGGTTAACAATGGGATAAATGCAAAGTAGATTTATTTGGCCAAGCAGCTAAGTCAAGAAAAAAATGCCTCTTTGTCATTTTCATGCAACATCTGAGACCAATGTAATCTCAAATCGATTCAATGCAAGTTCTAGAAAATAAATTCATAATTGACATCACTCATGAAAGAAAATAACCAAGTGTAAGTATCAAACTTGGAAAAGCCCAAAACTCACAAAGGTATGAAACATTCACTCAATTCAACCATGCCTTCTTCCTAATATCCACAATCATATACACATGTATATCATGAAAATGATTCAACTATAAATTGTTTTGCATACTTTTATTATCAATTAAGCTAAGATTCAGCACATGCTTGCATCAAAATTAATTGAAAAGATCAAATTTTGTTTTTGTTTTTGTCTTTTTTTTGTCTTTTTTTTATATGCAAGAACAAAATAATTTAAGACATACTATGAAATGCAAGTTAAGATGCGTCTCAAGAGCAAAACTACTCCTTACTCTGCCATCATACATCTAATAAGCTAGTAACAATAAAGATTAGCTGGTTAGTTTTTTTTTTTTTTTTTAACTAAACTATGTACATGGTAATGTCAACTATCCTCCCCCCAACTAATTAAAGACATTGTCCCCAATGTCAAAATAAAGATAGGTAGAGTGTAGAAGGTCTTACCAGAAAAACTGCAAATCGGGCCTGAAATAAGAAAAATTACAAAAAAAAAAACAAAACAAAACAAAAACCAGAACAGAAAACAAAAATTCAAAGACAAATTCAAATCAAGTTTTGGGTTTCTTGCTCTTTGCCTTGTTCCCAATTCGAGTGGAGCCATTACTGGATCACGTTGTGGTACAAATTCATTTAGTTGGTCGAGCAATTGTTCAGGAGTTGCAGCAGTTACAAGACTTTGACGTATCGCTTGTGAGATGAACCCTTTTTCTACAGCATGATCAAGAAAACAAAACAAATTGTCATAAAAACCATTAACATTTTAATATACTATGGGTTTTGGTGAAAGTTATAACGTGACGGATATAATTTGAAAGAGCTCTTCCAAAGTTCCAAAACCACCAGGTAGGGCAATAAAGGCATCGGCATTTGCTATCATAATGTTCATGCGTTGGTGCATGCAAAAATACGATTACTTCATCCCCAATGTTTTCCAATGGGCTTCTTTGGTAGATAAAGGGTAGGGAATGACACCAAGGACTTTGCCACCTCCTAAATGTGCAGCGATCGCTACACAACCCATTAACCCAAGACTACCTCCTCCATAAACTAAATGGATTTCTCTCTCGGCTAGCACTCGACCAAGATGGTGTGCAATATTTACAAACTCTTTATCTTTCCCGAGATTAGATCCACAAAGACACAAACACTCTTGATCAGAAATGACTTTGAAGTGGCTTCCATTTTTTTTCTCTTTGTTTTTTTTTTTTTTTACTCTCACCTTATCAATGATGCGAAGAGAGCAAAGTGCATTATTTAAAGGCATCAAAACTCAAAGGTAATAATTACACCTATAAAGGAGGGTAGATCAGGTGTGTCGAGTAAGTTTGAAAATAAGCACAACAATGATAATAGCTATATGACAATGATAAAAGACTAATCTATATGTGTCGAGAAGAACTTTTGACAATGCATAAACGCATATTTCAAAAAAATACGGCAAACTTTTTTTTTTTTTTTTGAATTTTGTTTTCTTTTTTAATTTTTTTTTGAATTTTTTTTAATAAACAAGAAAAAAAATAAAATAAAATAAAAAATAAAAGATAAAAAAATAATACTTACAGGAGGTGTGATTGTGGCTCACATATTCCTCACGGTTTGCGATCCGATGCGTCTTGAAGCTCTCTATGGGCCGATGGTCGGCTTTCCATCCAATTTTCTTAAAAATTGGCAAGCAGGAGTCTTTGAGTGATTCCGAGACTATAACGCTCATGTTCATCTTGGAATATTGGCCATAAATCGAGAAGTACTCTCTGCACATCTCCACTAGGATGCGTCTCAAGAGTCAATAAAATGTTATCTAAAGACTCCTTACTCATGCCATCTTTAATGAAGTTAATTTTATCATCTCGGTTTATAGGCGTCATTCCAATTGATTTGCATTTTTGTGTTCTGGTCCATCTTGCACATTTATAGCGGACAGTAACCTTTTTGCTCTTCTTTTCTTGGCATATAAACTTTTACCTAGCCCTGGCATATATGAAACAAGAGCGTCGAAAATTCACCTTTGAGTCGGACCTTTGCTTGATCAACCGGCGTATATCATGAGGATGCCTTTATACATAAGCATCCTTAATCTCTCAAACCTTGCACAATAAATGTTAGTTAAAGCATTTTGAGGGAGAGAAGGGAATTGCTTGCGGAGATTAACAAGCTGATTATCCATTTCGAAAGAAAGAAGAAAGAGAAAAAAAATGAGTAAAAATATATACAGATTTCAGTGTTTGTGGGTAACTGAAGGGAATGAAAAGATTTTCACGAATGCAGTTATCCAGCCATTTAACCGGTGAAAAATCATCTGTCAAAGAAAAACAAACAAAATAAAAGGCAGAAAAATCAAACTTTGATAGATTTTCTCACTTGGCCTTTGTTTTTTAAATGTCCGATTCTGTGATAACAAATAAGTCAAAGGTTAGAAAGAGGACGAGTTAGAAAACTTGTGATGCCTTCAAAAAGCGCTACTTTTAACTTCTTCGACTAGCGTGATTGAAGATTTTCACGATTGATGGGTCCTCCTCAATAATGATTCAATTTTTGGCCATTGACCTTCAACGTGGCTTTCTTTTTTTTTTTTTTTTCAGCAAAGATTTATATAGAAAGCAGAAAATAAACACAACGAGACAAAACAAAAAATAAAAACAAAAACGAGAGAAAAGAAAAAAAAAAGTAGTAAAAGACAAACATCGACATTTCGACCAAAGCGAGCGAGAAATAGAAGCTTGACAACACAAGCAGCCAAAACAACAACAAAAGAAAAGAGTAAATTGTAACTTGAGTCAAATAAAATCGAAACAAAATTAAAAACAATAGCAAAAAAAAAAGAAAACAACTAGAAAAATGAAATAAAAGTGTGGAAAGAAAACTCCCTATGGATAGCGGAAGAATTAACGTTCGGCCGGCACACCATAGCCGGTGTAATGGATCACCACATCCAAAATCAAAGTGTTCGATTATCTTAGGGGTTGCTTTTACGGTTTAGCTCTATCTTCAAGTAAAATCCTACGCATACAAATGGAAGGGCTAATGCTTGGAATGTACGCAAGTGTGCATGCTCTCGATTCTCCCCTCAAAATGGGTAGCAACCTCTCCTCCTCATCGGTAAGGAGGTTTTTAGCCACAATGGACTCCAATTTTGTTGGCTTCACTACTTACGTAGATTGAATTGCTTGCATGTCTGTGAAAAAGATTCATCATGTCTCAAAAAGCGACAATCTCGGCACATGCATTACACAACATATCACCATCACAACTGTACAACAAAACGAGAATCATCAAAATCAATAAAACTAGCAAATTGCACACAAATCATCAATTGTTTTTCTCATCAATGATCTCATGTTTTTTCGCGGCGATTTACGCATCATTGCTTGCTCAAGCGACTCAATGAAGATGTAAGTTGACCAACTTGGGTCTTCACGTTTTGTACTATAGCTTCTGTTCTCTGCTGGAATTGGATGTTGTTCTGAGCAAATTGTTTCACCAAATCCTCTAATGTAGGCTCAGATTCCATGCTTATTGGGGCTTGCTGCTGTTGCTGCATAGGCTGCTGATATAGACTGATTGGGTCAATATAAGGTTCGAACCAAGGATGATCTCCCCAATCATGGTTATATGTGGTAGAATAAGGATCATATCCAAGCTGTTGGTATTGTGGTTCACCAAGAAATACACCTGTTGCATCAACAGAATAGTCATGAAATACAGAACCATCATCTTGTAATGTGGTGTAAGCATATGTTGGATGATAAGAACTACAGCATATACTACAAAATCTTGTAGGTTCTTGCCGCAGTAGCGTCTTTGTTCCACTGCTAGTTGCCCCACCAGATAAGCCAGCTCATCAAGTTTATGCTCCATCAGATTAGAGATCAAACACAAAAACGCAAAATCACAAAAACAAGTCTAAATATACACACAAAATAATTACAGAAAACATATCTACAGATTTTTAAAAATTATGGGACTACCACAGAGTGAAATATACACAAAAATTCTATCTAACAGAATAATGAAAAAGATTAAAAAATTGAAAAAGTGGTCTAAACGGTGGAATTTGGCAAAAATAAGGGTGACCTCACTATAAATAGTGAGCCTTTCTCAAAATAACGATTTTCATTAGCCTACCAAAATTCAGATCAATCAGAGATACATTACCGAACCAAAATCTTGATAGGATGCCCTTTACCCAATTTTAGCCGAATTCCACTTGAAAATGCTTCAAAAACAAAACAAACACAATTGTTAGAGTTAGATGAAATGATCAAATAGTTGCCTTTGGATCCCAAACAGCAGCGCCAAATTTGACAAGAGTGCATGAGACCTCGTCAAATAATAAAAATTAGGATTCGCAAACTAATTTGTAGTATAGAGCATGAGCCGAATCGTCTCTCAAGGATCCAAAGAACAAATATTTAATCAGATCAAGATAATTAAAATGGGGGGTTTTGTTGTTGATTAACAATATTGATAAATATACAAGACTCAAGTTGAAAACAAATCTAAAGAAACAACCAATCCAAGGAAATTTTACCGATCTTGAATTTAACTCATCATTGATCACAAAGGAATTCACTTAATCGCTAACCATGTTCTTGGCCTTAGATCACATCAAGCCTCAACATAATCCAAGAATCCTCTACTAGATAAGCATCTAGAATTTAATTAACCAAGGTTAGATAAAGTAAGCACCATCCAAACATAGATTAATTTAAGATCAAGAATTCAACCAAGCTAAACAATCCATCAAAAAGCTTTAATAAATTGTTTATTCTATGTGATCCTCTTTGAATACATGACAATAAAGCTATTATCACATTAACATCTAAATCAAATTAAGCAATTCAATCTAGATAGAAATCAAAAGAGGAAGAAGAGAAACTTGAATAACAATTAAGCAATATGAACAAGCAAAACAAGATCTCCAAATTAAACATCAAGATGGCTAATCCCTTGGATTGATTATGAGAGCCTAGCCTTCCATGGATGGGAAGGAAGAACTCAGAAAATAAAGAACAAAAATGAAATTCTAAAGAGAAGGGAGAAGAAGAGAAAGAAAACTAACAAATACTCAAACTTACTACAAACTTACTTCCAAATTGAATCCTCTTAATACAAAGAGATTGGCTCTATTTATACTAATCCTAGAAGCCAATTTGTACATGTACATAATCTGAATACAAGCTATAAGAATCTGAAATTTGTCAAAAATGGAAGCTTGATGCATGGTTGGTGGGTTGGTGCATGGTAGGTGGGTTGGTGTATGGTTGGTGGCTTTTAGTCAACAACTCTTATCCGACTTCTGGCTTCAAATTCATCACCTAGACGGTGCATTTTGGCTTGGATGTCTTCATCAAAGTTGTAGCCAGTTGTCTCCTTGAAAATCTCCAATTTGAATCATGTCATTTGGACTTTTAGAACTCCAGAAATGCCAAAAACACTTCACCTACCTCAAGTTAGGTTGGAAGAACGTGTTTCCAAATTCAGACCAACTTGTAGCTTCTGAAGCATGCCTAAAACGACATCTATTGACAAAATGGTCTTCATTGAAGTTGGAGATATGGGTCTTATCTTTCAAGTGACCAAGTTTCAGCCCAAGAGGAGGCCTATAACCCACTATATAGTCCAATATGTGCATACTGCCCAGATGGTTCCGTGACAGCAAACCCACTCTGTATTGCAGGGATATTTTGGACCCTTAGCATTCCGATCCAGCTCTTGAGTTCTTCATGAAACTTGTAGAGCATTGTCTTAGCTTTCCAAAGACACCAAGATCACCTCAATTGGATCACCGAGTCCCAAGTTATGACCTAACCAAGGAAGAAAGGTCAAAATGCATCAAAATCCGAAAATTATTCAATATTTGCATTAAAGCCCAATGAAGCCCAACAACATTAAACTCATCTAAAGTACTAATATTGGGCACAATAAACATCTAATAATGCCTAATACAAAGCTAACATAAGTGTCTCAAATTGATTGATCACTTATCTAGTAGAGGATTCTTGGATCATGTTGAGGCTTCTTAATGTGATCTAAGGCCAAGAACATTGTTAGCAATTAAGTGGATTCCTTGTGATCAATGATGGATTAAACTCAAGATCGGTAAATTTCCTTGGATTTGTTAATTTGTTAATTGCTTTTCTTTAATTCAACTAATGTATTTTCTTTATAAATCATAAAAAAAAAAACCCTTTTAATCATCTTGATATAATTGAATCTTTAGTTTTTGGATCCTTGAGAGACGATTCGGTTCATCCATTATACTGCAAATTAGTTTGTGAATCGGTAAAATTTTATTATTTGATGGGTCTCGACAACCTCTTGTTAGTGTACATATAATTTATTTTCTATGTTTCTAGAGTAATTAGAAATTTATCTCATAAAATCAACTTTCTTGACGTTTACATCACTTAATTACTCTTAGAAACTTACTTGAATCTTACCTAGCCTTAAGAACTAGGTTTTGACCGAAACCTTAACCCTATGGTTTAGGTTTCTTATAGTTATCATGAACATCTCATTTTACTAATCTAAATTAGCCATCAAAGAGTGTAAAAATCCTTCACAACTTAGTTAAATTACTATTCATTTGGTGAGTTACTTTTCGTATGGTCATTCTACTATTCATTTGGTCATTTCTCCAAATACTTGAATTTTCACTATTTCTTAACATTCAACCTTTCTTATTCATTCTAATATTCATTACATTTAATCTAAACCAAATCTTAGGGTATTAAACCTTAATTTGGCTGAAACATAATCTAAGTTTCATTAAGTGGTCTCATCACTTAGACTTATAGTTTTCTCTCATCTTTTCTTTAATTCACCACTAGGAGTAACTTCTAATCACCAATAATATAATTATATCATATAGTATTTCAAACCTAGGTCATCTACATCTCTTGGCCAAAATCATCAAGATTAGTTTCCAAGTGATTTTTTCAAACTTTTCATACCTAACTATACTTGGATCTTAACATATAACTTGATTGATCTCTAATCCATTCCATCATCTAACAATTTAACAATTAACATATCCAAGACCTGTATTCGTAGTCTTGGCTGAAACATACTCCAAGGTAAGATTTTTAATATTTTCATCTAAATCCATCAAAATTCATCAAATCTTGAATAACTATCTCCAAATGTTCTAATTAACCATTAATCCACTTCATTAACTCTTAATTTCACAATTTAATAAATTGAAATCCTATCCTTAGAGTGTGCCGACACATATAAGGTCATGGTTCCTATGGTTTTTCAATCCAAATAATCAATTAACATCAAAACATAACATATATTACTTTATATATCATCAAACCATCATTCCAAATCAAACATACAACAATCCTACTAAACCTTCATGCAGTAAAATGACCATAACTTGAGATACAAATACTTAAATAAAGTTATTCCAAAGCCTATGGAAAGCTAAGATATAGAGATACAACTTTTATATTGAGTGAAACTTCCAATTCTAGCGTTATAAGTCTATAATCCTAAGCAGATCTAATCATTTCTAGGACGCTAGTTAGAAGACATACTGACCTTGCTACAGTATTTTTATTATAACTCTTTCTAAAATCTCGGTTTGGGATGATTCTTGATGTGTTGAAAATTTAAGAAAATTTTCTATAACTTCACTGAAAACATCTAAGATCAATTAGAAGGTTTAAAGGGTCAAATATGGCATACAAATCCTTTGCCCTACTAGTACTTGGGCATGACTATGGTAAAATACTTTGAGTTTTGCATCTAACCTAAGCTAATAACAAAAATTCTAGCATAATCCTCTTAAATGATAACTTCAATCTTCATGAAGTTTTCTCTATTAATCATTCAATATCTCATGGTAATCATAGATAAAAACTTAAAGAACTTCTAAACATAAATATGAAAATGAATTAGAAAATCCAAAGTTTAAAGAACTTGAACTCCTACCTTCCAATGGAACTTTGAGATTAAAAATAAGATGGAAATCCTAGCTTCTTCTTGGTTTATGGTACATCTTGGAGTGTAGATTAGTTTTCCTACACTTTTCCAATTTTCTAAATTTTTTCCTAATTTTCCTCACTTTTTCTTTCTTTCTTTCTCTTTTTTTTTTTTTCTTCTCCTGCTTCCTTCTTGGCCGTGGACCTCTCTTCTCCCTTGTCTCCTCATCTTAGTCAACCTTGCCTTGTAATTATTTCTTCTTTTCTTTTCTTTTTTTATTTAAAATGGCTTCTTGAAGAAGCCTTATAATAAGTTATTATTTTATTAAGAAATTAATATTTTATTTATAATCTAGTTAGTTTCTAACTAGATTCTAATTTTATTCTAACTAGATGCTAACTAGATTCTATCTAGTTAGACATATTTTGTCTTCTTCTACTAATAATTCAAAATGACAATTTTGCCCTTATATTAATACATAATAAATTCTAAATTACACATATGTCCTAGTGTCAACACTTAATTTTGTCCAGGCCATTTCTAAAAATAAAAAAATATAGCACATAGAGATTTTTATTGTTTGATATCCATTGTTGAGCCCTAAGTCCAGTTCCTTAAAATTTAATAAGAAAGAATATATAAAGGAAAACAAATTCAAATTCAAGTGTCACAATTAATGACCCGTTAATGGTGATTGAGAGTAAATGATAGATTGATTCTGATTGTGTAATTTGATCCTCATTGATTTTGATTGAACATTCATGGAGAGATTGATTATGATTGTGCATAAATTATGGAGATTGATCCAAATTGATTTGAAAATATTTAATTTTTGAATTGATTGGGGATTGGAATGTTCATCTACTTGGGTTATAAATAGCTAAGAGAGGATAGAGCGCAACATGTATAGAGAATTTGAGAGAAAAATAGGCATTGACTAATAGGAGAGGAAAAAAAATAAAAAAGAAGGAAAAGAGAAAAATTTTCTTCTGAGAGGAAAGCTTTGGGTTCACGCTGTTTCTTCAAAGGTGAGTCACCATTCTCTTCTTGCTTACTTGTTATTGTTTATTGCTGGTTAGTAGTTACTATCTCCCACCACAAGTTTATTGCTGGTTGTTATTGTTCTTATTTTGTTGTGACTTTTCTCTCTTTATCATTTTTGGTGAGATAATCATCAACTTTTGCCTTTTATTGAAATTACGGTGGAAAGATATTTGTGAATCCATGATCAGTACCGATTTTCTTCTTTTGATTTGCTTCTGTCAAAGTGTTGGTACAAGCTCTTGCTATTTCATTCTTTGAGAACTATATGATTAAAACTCAAAGTGGCATATTTAAATTTGGTCTCAAAACGTAGCCTGATCTTTGTTATTTGGGTAGAATAATCATGTAAGTTAAAACTAGAATGGGTAATGGAATATCACGTGGCTATATAGGTCATTGATTTAATGCTTTTGCTTTGGTTATTTAGTAATATTATTTTTTATCCTTTGAATTATTTATTGCTTATGCCCAAATGAATTCTTGATAATATACCACTGTATATGGGTGGTTTAAGAGCTAAAATTTAATGGTTAGTCACAAAGGAATCAAAGGTTCTATATCACAATGTAATTTATTGCAAGCTTAATGCATTTTTTGGATTAAGATATCCGATGATGGAATAATCAAAATTAGCCGAAGTGATGGTGAAGGTTTGACTCTCTAGAGGTGAGGAGCTTCACTTTAGTTTTGCCAGAAGCGCTGACAGGGCTTTAAATGATCTTCAATATAAATATCTTTCACCTTAGTCAACCATCACATTAACTCTTAAATCTTCCCGACGATGGAAAATTTGTGAGATGATGGAAGGGACGATCAATTAAACTCTTCCCAATATTCTTGAGGCTATTAATATTAGATTTTTCCAGGAACGCTGGCGGGGTCTAATTTCCACAATTAAATAAATAAAATATTTTCATAAAAAATAAAGGTGGACATATTTATATAGCCTTAACTTTGTGATGATGGTAAATTGAAATTTTATTTGACAAATCATTTCGAAAAATGTCTTCTCTAAAAATCATTTAACAAACTAATTCTAAAAATTTTCTATTTTTGAAAATCATTTTGAAATCCCTTATTTTATATTTCCCTAAAAATTTAAATTAGCAGCTTACCAAAAATCGAGATAATCAAAGCTAAGAAAAACAAATTTTTAATTACCTATGTATCTTGAAAGTCTCAAAAGTCATACCAGATGAAGGAATTTGGCTTATATCTGAGTGCCTAATCCCTTGGAGATCACCCTACTCAGAATGGTCTCAAACCTTGAAATACCAAGTATCAACTCAAGACTTCTCAGTTGATGTATCAGTTGAACACTCTAGCACCCTGAAAATACTGAGAAAATAGAAAAACAGAAAACTAATGCAAAAAGAGGTGTTATATGTTAGAAAGAGTCTTGATATGAGTGATTAGCACCTAATGATCCCAGGCAACGACGCCAAATTTGATACGAGCTGCCGAGCTCGTTCAAATAGTAAAAATCGGCTCACAAAAGATTTGTAGTATAAGCCAATGAACCAAGTCGTCTCCCAAAGATCATTGATGCAATTCAATCAATTCAAAATTCTAAACAATGGGGTTTTGTATGTTTCAGATTATAAAATGACGAATTAAAGGAATCAATTAAGGAAACAATCAATTCAAGATCCATCAGAAATCAAATTTAAGCTATCATTGACCACTAATCATGAAATTGAATCCAATTGAACTGGTTAATTCAAACCTAACAGAGATCTTTGCATTAGATTTGAGATTCACTACTAGATGGTCATCTAGAATTCAACTAACAACCGAAAGCACAGCTCTGCATTTATCAATGTCAATTTAGAAACAAGAATTCAATTAACCTAGATCACAAATCTGTTAATCTAATCTCTTCAATTCAGAACATGTAACAATGATCAACCAAAATTACATCCTAATTCGTAATTCTAGACACACAAACAGAGATCTCTATTCATGCAATTCAGAATTTCAAATCAAGAAAGGAGAAGAGAAGAGAAAGTTCAATTGTATTCAAATTCAGAATTCAAGTACAAGGTCTCAAGCCAAACCAAATTTCCTCAAGCACCATGGATTGATCTCAAATTTAGCTCTCCATGGCTGCAGTCCAAGGAATCTTGAAGGAGAAGAGAGAATGAACTAGAGAGAGAGAACTAGAGAGAAGGAAGAGAAAACTCAAAATTACTAAATCTGATAAATAGAAAAGTGTCCAATTCGTGTGCTTCTATTTTCCCCAAATAACTGTCTCATAAAATGGAAATACAAGTTTACCCTTTGATCAGCTGTAATCCTTAGCCTCCTAGCTTTCCAAGGCCACCTAATTTGCTTAATTTGGGCTTAAGGTTAGAAAGTTATGCCCAAATTAGTCTCAAAGGGTCGCTGAAATGACCTCTCACGTCATGTGGGAATCACACTCTTAAAACGCCAAAGTTTGGAAAAATGGTCTTCATGATATCTAAGCCCTAGTGTTAGCTTTCATTTGGCACCGGTTTCAGCTCCATTGGACATCCCAATCCTAATTAATGGTCCATTCAATGCACGCAGGTCGGGTTCCAGTGACAACATCCTTTCTTTGACTTCCAGGCCCAATTCAGCCGACTAAACATCCAAATAAGCTTATGAGCTCTTCATGAAAGTTGTAGGTCGTTGACAAGAGGTTGTCGAGACCTCGTCAAATAATAAAAATTACCGGTTCGCAAACTAATTTGTAGTATAGAGCATGAACCGAATCGTCTCTCAAGGATCCAAAAAAAAACAAAGATTTAATCAAATCAAGATAATTAAAAGGGGGTTTTGATGATTTATAAAGATAATACACTAGTTGAATTAAAGAAATGCAATTAACAAATTAACCAATCCAAGGAAATTTACCGATCTTGAGTTTAACTCATCATTGATCACAAGGAATTCACTTAATTGCTAACCGTGTTCTTGGCCTTAGATCATATCAAGACGCCTCAACATGATCCAAGAATCCTCTACTAGATAAGCATCTAGGATTTGATTAACCAAGGTTAGATAAAGTAAGCACCATCCAAACATAGATTAACTTAAGATCCAGAATTTAACCAAGCTAAACAATCTATCAAAAAGCTTTAATATATTGTTTATTCTATGTGATCCTCTTTGAATACATGATAATAAAGCTATCACCACATCAACATCTAAATCAAATTAAGCAATTTAATCTAGATAAAAATCAAAAGAGGAAGAAGAGAAACTTGAATAACAATTAAGCAATATGAACAAGCGAAACAAGATCTCCAAATTAAACATCAAGATGGCTAATCCCTTGGATTGATTATGAGAGCCTAGCCTTCCATGGATGGGAAGGAAGAACTCAGAAAATAAAGAACAAAAATGAAATTCTAAAGAGAAGGGAGAAGAAGAGAAAGAAAACTAACAAATACTCAAACTTACTACAAAATTGAATTCTAACTTACTTCAAATTGAATGCCTCTAATACAAAGAGGTTGGGTCTATTTATACTAATCCTAGAAGCCAATTTGTACATGTACATAATCTGAATACAAGCTACAAGAATATGAAAATTGTCAAAAATGGAAGCTTGATGCATGGTAGGTGGGTTGGTGTATGGTTGGTGGCTTTTAGTCAACAACTCTTATCCGACTTCTGGCTTCAAATTCATCACCTAGACGGTGCATTTTGGCTTGGATGTCTTCATCAAAGTTGTAGCCAGTTGTCTCCTTGAAAATCTCCAATTTGAATCATGTCATTTGGACTTTTAGAACTCCAGAAATACCAAAAACACTGCACCTACCTCAAGTTAGGTTGGAAGAACGTGTTTCCAAATTCAGACCAACTTGTAGCTTCAGAACCATGCCTAAAACGACATCTATTGACAAAATGGTCTTCAGTGAAGTTGGAGATATGGGTCTTATCTTTCAAGTGACCAAGTTTCAGCCCAAGAGGAGGCCTATAACCCACTATATAGTCCAATATGTGCATACTGCCCAGATGGTTCGGTGACAACAAACTCACTCTATATTGCAAGGCTATTTTGGGCCCTTAGCAGTCCGATCCAGCTCTTGAGTTCTTCATGAAACTTGTAGATCCTTGTCTTATCTTTCCAAAGACACCAAGATCACCTCAATTGGATTACCGAGTCCCAAGTTATGGCCTAACCAAGGAAGAAAGGTCAAAATGCATCAAAATCCAAAAATTATCCAATATTTACATTAAAACCCAATGAAGCCCAACAACATTAAACTCATCTAAAATACTAATATTGGGCACAATAAACATCTAATAATGCCTAATACAAAGCAAATATAAGTGTCTCAAATTAATTGATCAGTCGTCCTATTAGATTTCCTACAATGTAGAGTTTACAATTTTTAGATGCCTATAACACAAGATATTGCCAAAATACAGAGACAGTCAAAATCATAAATTCAAGGTCATAACAATGTAGAAATAAAATCATAAATTAAAGGAGGATATAACAACTTCTAATAACAAGTGCTCATTACAATAAAAGGTTTAAATGATGAAATACATGGTGAAGTCTTTCAAATTTGTCATTTATGGGGATGGGTCTAATTATCTCTCATTGTTATTTTACCTATATCATTTTATAATGGACAAATACGATGGATAATAGTGAGTTCATTTCTGTTTCATTCACTTTACTTACTATTTATTGCATTTATCATCTTTTATAAAAGAGTGTTAATAACTTGGTTCTTTCAGTATGCTTAATCTTTGTAATATCATGATTTGTTATCCCGATTACTATTATAGTGTAATAACATTGAAAACAGGGGAAAGGATATAAATGTTGGTGTTAGCCAAGGGCAACCATCACACAAGAGGGGGGAATTGGGTAATCACAAAATTTATTTCAACTTTGTGCAATTGTACATTTTGGTGCACCCAATCAATACATGCAGCATGTATCGGGGAACTCGGTAGAACCTAAGGAAGAAATAGGTCAACTCTAAGGTTTTATATTTACTCTGGCTAAGTTAGGACCTACTGGTACATTAAATTTTCTTCAGGACCTATTGGGAATTCTTAGAAATCACAAGGGTATTTTAGTCTTTTTACACCCTCAGTGGCAATTTAGTATTTTTCCACTTAAGCGAGGGGCAAAGTTGACAATGCAACTTCACCCCCTTGTGTTTAAGAGGGCCGGCCAACCTAGGGAGAGCCAAAGGGCTCATCTTCTCCAAATATTAGGGTTAGGGTTTCTCCATAGCCAAAGCTCTTCAAAGTTTCAAGAGCCAAGGGTAAGTCTTTCTACTCATCTTTTGGATTAGGTTATTTAATGGTTGTTGATCCACTTCATCTCTTCTTCAATCCTATGGTTTTAGTTTATGGAAAAACTCATTTTCATTTTTAAGATTCAAGAACACCATTGCTAAGGATCTTGTATGATTTGGGTATTTTTAAAGGGAGTTGAAGAGGAAGGCCTCAAAAGGAGTTTGGTTGGTTTAATCTCTCCACAAACCTAGTTCTTGCCATATATCTCTTAAGGTGAGTGTGGGTTGATTTGGGTTATGGTATGGTGTTAATTAGGGTGTGAGTTTAAGTCTTGAAACCTAGGATTTCCTATGTGTTTTGAAGTTAGTTTCTTTCTTTGAAGCATTTGATGATTGAATTTGCTACTTCAATGATATGTATGAAAATGATTGATTTGCTACTTGAATTCAATGATTTACATGCTTGGTATGTTATGGTGGATTGGTAGCATAGATCTAAGATGAAATTGAACATGAAAGTTTGGTGTTGGTAGCTAAATTCGCAACCCAGAAAGCTAGCGCTCAGCTCAGGATTTTAGCGCTCAGCGCTGAGTGTAGATAAATTCACAGCCCAGAATGCTAGCGTTGACAACTCAGAATGCTAGCGCTAAGCTTGAGTTTCCTAGCGCTCAGCTTTGGTAACTCAGCAGCAAATGACATTTTGGGCACCGAGCGTGGATTTTCTAGCGCCCAGTGCTGGACCTTTTTTCTTACAAAATTTCACAACTCTTAAATGTGTTTCTTGCATAAGGTATCATTGTTTTATGGTGATAATGATAGTGTGAAAAATGAGGACTTAGTACTATGATGAGAAGTGCAACTAAGTATATGTGGTTGAGATGATTTGAGATTTATACTAGTGTGATTTTAAATATTTGCTTGGTTTAAATGTTGTGCTATCATGATATTGTGGTTTGAGCATGATATGAAAAACATTGCATTGCATAGTGAGATGGCCTAACCGGAAGGGGTTAGTATACAATACTTGAGGGGTGCCTAACCTACGGGGTTAGATGGAAACGAAATGGCATAATTAAGTGCATTGCATAGCGAGGTGGCCTAACCGGAAGGGGTTAGTGTACAAAACATGAGGGGTGCCTAGCTTACGGAGCTAGATGGAAATGGAATGGCATAACACATTGCATATGCATAATGCGAGGGCCTAACCGGAAGGGGTTAGTGCACAACAAGAGGAGTGGAGAAAGAAAAAGTGTGAAGAAAAGGTGTGAACATCATGTGCATTCATTCATTGCATATGTTGGCTTGGTATTACTTGATATTGAAATGTGTGTATTCTTGCATTCTAATTACATGTATACTTTATATATAAGTTTTATTCACATTCACTGAGAAGTTGTTCTCACCCCTCTCTTTCATAGATTCGCAGGAACACCCCGGACCCTCTACGGGTTAAGTACGGCGGATTCTGTTGTTGATCACTCTTAGTGAAATATGTATTTTGGAGACTTGTATTTTGGTGGAGTTGAGCTCCGTGATGTATATTATGTTCCTCTGATGTAGATATGACTGGGAATTGGTGAACTACTGTTGATGTTCTCAGTTCTGTATATATATAGTGTGCTCAGTCAGGATAGTGTCTAGTATACACTTGTATAATGTATGTACTCTGATAATATTTTGAATGAGATCTGAGATCTTCGGATGATATATGTGTATATATATATATATGTACTCTGGTTAGTTTGAAATGGTTGTTGGATTCTGCTGCTTATGGTTATGTCGTGTCGTAACGTTTGAGAAACAAAAGAAATGCTGCCGAAATTTCTATATGATAAAAAAAAATATTCCACGTAAGACTTATGAGTTGGTAAATAACATAACAATAATAGGTCTTACATTTTTGGTATCAGAGCAGTTCTTTCTTTAGGACTGCGAAATATGGGTCTAGAGTTATACTGAGCACTTAGGATGTATGCCTATAGCTTTTCATATACTTCTGATATATTGCATGTGGGGAATTGGGACTGATCAACCCGGTATTTTCTGTGCTGTATACAGAGTTATGAGTGGACTAGGGCGAACACATAGTGGAGGCCGAGGCCGACCCACTACTATTGCTAGTGAGGGCGATGGTCTGGTGGTTGTACTTGCACATTTGGCTCAGGCCATAGACCGTATGCCAGGACTTCAGCAGGATGGTAATCCTATGGCGGGACTTGTTGTTCCTCAGCAATTGGGACTAACGGAGTTCTGCAAGAGGGATCCCCCATCTTTCCATGGGAACTATGACCTAGTGGCTACTGAACGGTGGGTGAAACACCTTGAGAGGATTTTTAAGGCCATGCAGTGTACTGAAGAGCAGAAAGTTATCTTTGCTGCTTATAAGTGGGAAGACGAAGCCGAACATTGGTGGGAGGTGATCAATCAATTTGAGACACTTATGTTAGCTTTGTATTAAGCTTTATTAGATGTTTATTGTGCCCAATATTAGTATTTTAGATGAGTTTAATGTTGTTGGGCTTCATTGGGCTTTAATGCAAATATAGAATATATCCATATTGTTCGCTTCCCTTACCTTGGCCCAATTACAAACTTGAATAAAGTCCTCTTGATTTGTGTGTGCATGTGTTTTGAGTAGTGGAGAAGTAGAAGATAAGCAAGCTTATGGTAGTGCAATTTTTCATGAGTTGATTTGAGTGTAAACACAAACTTAAAACACTTGAGAGATTGAGAGTGAATCTTGTGAAATTCTATCATGCTTGATCCATGATTCTACTTGAATTCACCTTGCATGTTAATTCGGAATGTAAAGGCAAATCACTTCATGAATGATTGGAATCTTTGAAACTATGGTTATTCTTAATTCTCTTGTATTTAAAAATTAGTTGAATTGATTAAATAAAGTATGACATGTTTGTGGGTATCATCCTGGTAAACCCTCACGAGACTATAACTCGTCCACTAGGGACACCTAGGGGTTTAAAGGCTTGTGGCACATGCTAAATGCCATCGTGTTTTCCTACGAAAATGGATTAGATTAGGTATAATCAGTTTTTATGTTTTTAGTTTAATAATATGATGTTTCTTGTTTTTCTTTAGTTTTGTTCTTATGTGTTTTACCCAGGAGTGCAAAAGCTTAAGTGTGGGGGAATTTGATCAATCAATTTGAGACACTTATGTTAGCTTTGTATTAAGCTTTATTAGATGTTTATTGTGCAAAATATTAGTATTTTAGATGAGTTTAATGTTGTTGGGCTTCATTGGGCTTTAATGCAAATATTGAATAATTTTCGGATTTTGATGCATTTTGACCTTTCTTCCTTGGTTAGCCCATAACTTGGGACTCAGTGATCTATTTGAGGTGATCTTGATGTCTTTGGAAAGATAAGACAATGCTCGACAAGTTTCATGAAGAACGCAAGAGCTGAATCGGACTTCTAAGGGTCCAAAATATCCCTGTAATGCAAAGTGGGTTTGCTGTCATGAAAATCTGGGTAGTGTGCACATATTGGACTACATAGTGAGTTATAGGCCTCCTCTTGGGCTGAAACTTGGCCATTGGAAAGATAAGACCCCTATCTCCAACTTCACTGAAGACCATTTAGTCAATAGATGTCGTTTTAGGCATGATAATGAAGCTACAAGTTTGTTTGAATTTGGAAACACGTTCTACCAACCTAACATGAGGTAGGTTCAATGTTTTTGGGATATCTGGAGTTCTAAATGTCCAAATGACATGCTTCCAATTGTAAAATTTCAAGGAGACAACTGGCTACAACTTTCATGAAGACCTCCAAGCCAAAATGCACTGTCTAGGTGATTAAAATGAAGCCAGAAGTCGGATAAGAGTTGTTGACTAAAAGCCACCAACCATACACCAACGCACTTACCATGCACCAACCCACCAACCATGCATCAAGCTTCCATATTTGACAATTTCCATATTTTTATAGGTTGTATTCAGATTATGTACGTGTACAAATTGGCTTCTAAGATTAGTATAAATAGAGCCAATATCTTTGTATTATGAGGATTCAATTTTTAAGTAAGTTTGAAGAAAGTTTGAGTATTTGTGAGAGTTTTTTTTCTCTTCTTCTCCATTCTCTTTACAATTTCGTTTTTGTTCTTTTATTTCTGAGTTTTTTCTTCCTATCCATGGAAGGCTAGGCTCTTATAATCAATCCAAGGGATTAGCCATCTTGTTGTTTAATTAGGAGATCTTGTTTTGCTTGTTCATATTGCTTAATTGTTATTCAAGTTTCTCTACTTCCTCTTTTGATTTTTATCTAGATTGAATTGCTTAATTTGATTTAGATATTGATGTGGTAATAGCTTTATTATCATGTATTCAAAGAGGATCACATAGAATAAACAATTTATTAAAGCTTTTTGATGGATTGTTTAGCTTGGTTAAATTCTGGATCTTAAGTTAATCTATGTTTGGATGGTGCTTACTTTATCTAATCTTGGTTAATTAAATCCTAGATGCTTATCTAGTAGAGGATTCTTGGATCATGTTGAGGCGTCTTGATATGATCTAAGGCCAAGAACATGGTTAGCAATTAAGTGAATTCCTTGTGATCAATGACGAGTTAAACTCAAGATCGGTAAATTTCCTTGGATTGGTTAATTTGTTAATTGTATTTCTTTAATTCAACCGGTATATTTTCTTTTCAAATCATCAAAACCCCTTTTTAATTATCTTGATCTGATTAAATCTTTGTTCTTTTTGGATCCTTGAGGGACGATTCGATTCATGCTCTATACTACAAATTAGTTTGTGAATCGGTAATTTTTATTATTTGACGGGTCTTGACAACCTCTTGTCAGGAGGCTACTCATCCTGAATTACTCCTCCGGGAGGATCCCATCACTTGGGAGACATTTAAGATGGCATTTTTGCGTAAGTACTTCCCTGCCAATGTTAGGATCCAAAAGGAACAAGAGTTTATGCACTTGAGACAGGGAGATCTCACAGTTGGATAGTATGCAGCTAAATTTGATGAATTGTCTAAATACTCTAGTTACCTGCAGAATGGACCAAATGAGATTCGGAAGTCCATTCAGTTTGAGAGGGGATTTGAGTTTGAACTAAGAAAGGCTGTTGCTGACTTTGAGATCAGGGGGTTTGCTTCTCTAGTTGAGAAGTGTCTGATTATGGAAGAGTGCATGAACCCTGTTACTGAGAGCGGTCAGGGTACTGGGAAGAGAAAGGCGGAAGTTACTCAGTTTGCACGAAGTACTAAACAGACTAAAGTGGAACTGTGCAAGACGTGTGGAAAACCGCATCAAGGTACTTGTCGGGCAACTCCTAGTGTGTGTTTTATTTGTGGCCAGAAGGGACACATTGCAAAATACTGCCCACAATGAATAGTGATTTGTTTCAAGTGCCAGCAGTAGGGGCACACTTCCTGAAATTGCCCACAGATTTCTAAGGCACCAGTTCCTACCCCTAGACCACCTACCCAGGGGCGAGTGTATACCCTCAGTGGGGCAGAGGCGCATGCGGATGATTTGATCCAAGGTATGTGCTTACTAAATGGTCAGAACTTAATTGTACTGTTTGACTCTGGGGCAACCCATTCATTTGTTTTTTATGCATGTGTAAAGTCCTTGAGCCTGACCACTACTTCCTTACCTTATACACTGTCAGTAACTACTCCTGCTAAGGATAATATTCTTACCACCCGTATTTGTTTAAACTACAAGTTTGTGTTCCAGAATCGAACCTTTGTTGTTGATTTGATTTGTTTACCTTTGAGAGGGTTAGATGTTATCTTGGGTATGGATTGGCTTGCAACCAACCAAGTGTTGTTAGATTGTTATAATAAGACTATCATTATTCCTCCTATTATAAATCATACACTGATTCCTGAAATTTTTATGTTACCTAAAGTGTCAGAATTAAACCATTGCCTAGTGGATGGGAGTCAAGTATACATGGTACTATTTTCTTTAGACTTAGAGGTTCAGTCAGAATCATTCGGAATGCCAATAGTGAGTGAGTTTATGGATGTGTTTCCTAAGGAGATTCCTAGTTTACCACCTGATAGAGAAGTAGAGTTTGTTATAGACCTAGTACCCAGAGTCGGACCCGTTTCTATAGCACCTTATGGAATGTCACCCTTGGAACTAGGAGATCTTAAGAAACAAGTAGAGGAATTACTTGAAAGGGGATTCATCAGACCTAGTGTGTCTCCATGGGGGGCACCGGTGCTGTTAGTGAAAAAGAAGGATGGGAGTATGAGGTTGTGTGTGGATTACCGACAATTGAATAAGATTACCATAAAAAATAGGTATCCATTACCTAGGATAGATGATTTGCTTGACCAACTTAGAGATGCCACGATTTTCTCTAAGATTGATCTTCATTCAGGTTACCATCAGATTAAGATAAAGCCGGATGATGTACCAAAGTCTGCTTTTAGAACTAGCTATGGAGACTATGAGTATCTGGTGATGCCGTTTGGTTTAACCAATGCTCCAGCGGTGTTTATGGACTATATGAACAGAATTTTCAGGCCGTACCTAGATAAGTTTGTGGTAGTGTTCATAGATGATATTCTCATATATTCTCAGACAGTGGAAGAACATGAGGAACATCTTAGAATAGTACTGTAGATACTCAGAGAGAGGAAACTATATGCTAAACCTGAGAAGTGTGAATTTTGGCTGAATGAGGTGAAATTCCTAGGGCACACTATATCCCAGGACGGGGTAGCAGTGGACTCTAGTAAGGTTGAGGCGGTAGTACAATGGGAGCGACCAAAGTCGGTTACTGAGATTAGGAGTTTTCTAGGATTGGCTGGATATTATCGGAAATTCATTCGGGGTTTTTCTCAATTGGCACTTCCTTTAACTGAATTGACCCGGAAAGGACAAGCCATGGTATGGAGTGAAAAGTGTGAGAAGAGTTTTCAGGAACTCAAACTTAGATTGACCACGGCTCCAGTTTTAGTTATTGCTGACCTATCCAGAGATTTGGAGGTGTACTGTGATGCCTCTAAATTGGGCTTAGGATGTGTGTTAATGCAGGATAAGAAGGTAGTGGCTTATGCATCTAGACAGCTTAGGACTCATGAGAAGAATTATCCGACCCATGACCTAGAACTTGCAGCCATATTTTTTGCACTTAAGATCTGGAGACATTATTTATATGGTGTAAAGTTTGAGGTGTTCAGTGATCATAAGAGTTTGAAGTATCTGTTTGATCAAAAGGAACTAAACATGAGACAAAGAAGGTGGATGGAGTACTTAAAGGATTATGACTTTGAGCTGAAGTATCATCCTGGCAAGGCCAACGTTGTGGCTGATGCTCTTAGTAGGTGACAAGAGGTTGTCGAGACCTCGTCAAATAATAAAAATTACCAGTTCGCAAATTAATTTGTAGTATAGAGCATGAACCGAATCGTCTCTCAAGGATCCAAAAAGAACAAATATTTAATCAGATCAAGATAATTAAAAGGGGGTTTAGATGATTTATAAAGATAATACACTAGTTGAATTAAAGAAATGCAATTAACAAATTAACCAATCCAAGGAAATTTACCGATCTTGAGTTTAACTCATCATTGATCACAAGGAATTCACTTAATTGCTAACCGTGTTCTTGGCCTTAGATCATATCAAGACGCCTCAACATGATCCAAGAATCCTCTACTAGATAAGCATCTAGGATTTGATTAACCAAGGTTAGATAAAGTAAGCACCATCCAAACATAGATTAACTTAAGATCCAGAATTTAACCAAGCTAAACAATCTATCAAAAAGCTTTAATATATTGTTTATTCTATGTGATCCTCTTTGAATACATGATAATAAAGCTATCACCACATCAACATCTAAATCAAATTAAGCAATTTAATCTAGATAAAAATCAAAAGAGGAAGAAGAGAAACTTGAATAACAATTAAGCAATATGAACAAGCGAAACAAGATCTCCAAATTAAACATCAAGATGGCTAATCCCTTGGATTGATTATGAGAGCCTAGCCTTCCATGGATGGGAAGGAAGATCTTAGAAATAAAATAACAAAAATGAAATTGTAAAGAGAATGGAGAAGAAGAGAAAGAAAACTCTCACAAATACTCAAACTTTCTTCAAACTTACTTAAAATTGAATCCTCTAATACAAAGAGGTTGGCTCTATTTATACTAATCCTAGAAGCCAATTTGTACATGTACATAATCTGAATACAAGCTATAAAAATTTGAAAATTGTCAAAAATGGAAGCTTGATGCATGGTAGGTGGGTTGGTGCATGGTAGGTGCGTTGGTGTATGGTTGGTGGCTTTTAGTCAACAACTCTTATCAGACTTCTGGCTTCAAATTCATCACCTAGACGGCGCATTTTGGCTTGGATGTCTTCATGAAAGTTGTATCCAGTTGTCGCCTTGAAAATCTCCAATTTGAATCATGTCATTTGGACTTTTAGAACTCCAGAAATGCCAAAAACACTACACCTACCTCAAGTTAGGTTGGAAGAACGTGTTTCCAAATTCAGACCAACTTGTAGCTTCAGAAGCATGCCTAAAACGACATCTATTGACAAAATGGTCTTCAGTGAAGTTGGAGATATGGGTCTTATCTTTCAAATGACCAAGTTTCAGCCCAAGAGGAGGCCTATAACCAACTATATAGTCCAATATGTGCATACTGCCCAGATGGTTACGTGACAGCAAACTCACTCTGTATTGCAAGGCTATTTTGGGCCCTTATAATCCGATCCAGCTCTTGAGTTCTTCATGAAACTTGTAGATCCTTGTCTTAGCTTTCCAAAGACACCAAGATCACCTCAATTGGATCACCGAGTCCCAAGTTATGGCCTAACCAAGGAAGAAAGGTCAAAATGCATCAAAATCCGAAAATTATCCAATATTTACATTAAAACCCAATGAAGCCCAACAACATTAAACTCATCTAAAATACTAATATTGGGCACAATAAACATCTAATAAAGCCTAATACAAAGCTAACATAAGTGTCTTAAATTGATTGATCAGTAGGAAATCTCTGCACGTGTCTCAGATGATGGTGCATGAGTTAGACCTGGTAGAACAATTTCGAGACCTTAGTATACAAGTGGATATGAGTAGTGTGACGCTGAGATTAGCTTTGTTGGAAATCTCATGTGACCTTAAGGATCAAATTAGGCATGAACAAAGTTTGGATAAGGAACTACAAGATCGTAGGGTCTCGATAGCTTTTTCCTTGGAGGATGATGGATTGATTAAGTTTAGACAAAGGATTTGTGTTCCTAAAGGGGGAAACCTTAAAGAACAGATTCTTGAGGAGGCTCACAAGAGTAAGTTCTCGATGCATCCTGGTGCGACTAAGATGTATTAAGATTTGAAAGAAAGATTTTGGTGGCCAGGAATGAAAAGAGATGTGGCTGTGTATGTAGCCAAGTGTTTGACTTGTCAAAAGGTCAAGATCGAGCACCAGAAACCAGTCGGAATGCTCCAACCTTTGGAAATTCCTGAGTGGAAGTGGGACAAAATTACTATGGATTTTGTGACCAGTTTGCCTAGGGTACAGAGGGGTTATGATGCTATATGGGTCATTGTGGATGGACTGACTAAGTCTGCCCATTTTCTACCCATTAAGATTTCTTATTCCTTAGATAGACTTGCTGAGTTATTTGTTGGAGAGATTGTCCGACTACACGGAGTGCCAGTGAGCATAGTGTCAGATAGAGATCCCAGATTTATCTCTAGATTTTGGAATTCCTTACATCAGTCTTTTGGGACTAAGCTCAGTTTTAGTACTGCTTATCACCCACAGACAAATGGTTAATTCAAAAGGACTATCCAGACATTAGAGGATATGTTGAGAGCTTGTGTCCTTGAAGATAAGGGTAGTTGGGATAGGTATTTGCCATTGGTAGAGTTTGCATACAACAACAGTTACCATTCCAGCATTGGGATGGCACCATATGAGGCACTCTATGGTAGAAAATGTAGGTCACCTCTGTGTTGGTATGAGGTAGGTGAGCGGAACCTGTTAGGCCCAGTTTAGTACAGGAGACTACAGAAAAGATTAGGGTTATTCAGGAGAAAATAAGAATTGCTCAAAGTCGGCAAAAGAGTTATGCTGATAAAAGAAGGCGTCCTCTAGAGTTTGAAGAGGGTGATCATGTATTTCTTAGAGTCTCTCCCATGACAGGAATTGGTAGGGCCATTCGGGCCAAGAAGTTAAATCCTCGTTTCATTGGTCCGTTTCAAATTCTGAAACGTGTGGGACGCGTAGCTTACCACATAGCTCTTCCTCCACATCTGTCAAATCTCCATCCTGTGTTCCATGTATCCCAGTTAAGAAAGTACGTTCCGGATCTTTCACACATCATTGAGGTTGAGTCGGTACAATTGAGAGCTGACCTTACATTTCAGGCTAAGCCAGCTAAGATCATTGACCGCAGTGTGAAGTCCCTGAGGAGCAAGACTATTTCTCTGGTGAAGGTATTCTGGGATGGGTTGTCACCTGAAGAGGCTACGTGGGAATTGGAGGAAGAAATGCGCAACATCCCGATCTATTTTTATTAGGTATATCTTTAACTTAATTTTGTGGGCAAAATTCTTTTAAGGGGGGAGAATGTAACATCCCTAAATTTCATATTTTATGACTTAGCTAAATTCTCTGAATATGTTTGTATATTCTGTTACAGAAATTGTGATAGATTGAGTTAGAGTAATCATTTTGAGATTCTGGTTGTACCGGGGAACTCGGTAGAACCTAAGGAAGAAATAGGTCAACTCTAAGGTTTTATATTTACTCTGGCTAAGTTAGGACCTACTGGTACATTAAATTTTCTTCAGGACCTATTGGGAATTCTTAGAAATCACAAGGGTATTTTAGTCTTTTTACACCCTCAGTGGCAATTTAGTATTTTTTCACTTAAGTGGGGGGCAAAGTTGACAATGCAACTTCACCCCCTTGTGTTTAAGAGGGCCGGCCAACCTAGGGAGAGCCAAAGGGCTCATCTTCTCCAAATATTAGGGTTAGGGTTTCTCCATATGCAAAGCTCTTCAAAGTTTCAAGAGCCAATGGTAAGTCTTTCTACTCATCTTTTGGATTAGGTTATTTAATGGTTGTTGATCCACTTCATCTCTTCTTCAATCCTATGGTTTTAGTTTATGGAAAAACTCATTTTCATTTTTAAGATTCAAGAACACCATTGCTAAGGATCTTGTATGATTTGGGTATTTTTGAAGGGAGTTGAAGAGGAAGGCCTCAAAAGGAGTTTGGTTGGTTTAATCTCTCCACAAACCTAGTTCTTGCCATATATCTCTTAAGGTGAGTGTGGGTTGATTTGTGTTATGGTATGGTGTTAATTAGGGTGTGAGTTTTAAGTCTTGAAACCTAGGATTTCCTATGTGTTTTGAAGTTGGTTTCTTTCTTTGAAGGATTTGATGATTGAATTTGCTACTTCAATGATATGTATGAAAATGATTGATTTGCTACTTGAATTTAATGATTTACATGCTTGGTATGTTATGGTGGATTGGTAGCATAGATCTAAGATGAAATTGAACATGAAAGTTTGGTGTTGGTAGCTAAATTCGCAACACAGAAAGCTAGCGCTCAGCTCAGGATTCTAGCGCTTAGCGCTGAGTGTAGATAAATTCGCAGCCCAGAATGCTAGCGCTCAGCACTGCCAACTCAGAATGCTAGCGCTAAGCTTGAGTTTCCTAGCGCTCAGCTTTGGCAACTCAGCAGCAAATGACATTTTGGGCGCCGAGCGTGGATTTTCTAGCGCCCAGCACTGGACCTTTTTTCTTACAAAATTTCACAACTCTTAAATGTGTTTCTTGCATAAGGTATCATTGTTTTATGGTGATAATGATGGTGTGAAAAATGAGGACTTAGTACTATGATGAGAAGTGCAACTAAGTATATGTGGTTGAGATGATTTGAGATTTATACTAGTGTGATTTTAAATCTTTGCTTGGTTTAAATGTTGTGCTATCATGATATTGTGGTTTGAGCATGATATGAAAAACATTGCATTGCATAGTGAGATGGCTTAACCGGAAGGGGTTAGTGTACAATACTTGAGGGGTGCCTAACCTACGGGGTTAGATGGAAACAGAATAGCATAATTAAGTGCATTGCATAGCGAGGTGGCCTAACCGTAAGGGGTTAGTGTACAAAACATGAGGGGTGTCTAGCTTACGGAGCTAGATGGAAATGGAATGGCATAACACATTGCATATGCATAATGCGAGGGCCTAACCGAAAGGGGTTAGTGCACAAGAGGAGTGGAGAAAGAAAAAGTGTGAAGAAAAGGTGTGAACATCATGTGCATTCATTCATTGCATATGTTGACTTGGTATTACTTGATATTGAAATGTGTGTATTCTTGCATTCTAATTACATGTATACTCTATATACAAGTTTTATTCACATTCACTGGGAAGTTGTTCTCACCCCTCTCTTTTATAGATTCGCAGGAACACCCTGGACCCTCTACGGGTTAAGTACGGCGGATTCTGTTGTTGATCACTCATAGTGAAATATGTATTTTGGAGACTTGTATTTTGGTGGAGTTGAGCTTCGTGATGTATATTATGTTCCTCTGATGTAGATATGACGGGGAACTGGTGAACTACTGTTGATGTTCTCAGTTCCGTATATATATAGTGTGCTCAGTCAGGATAGTGTCTAGTATACACTTGTATAATGTACGTACTCTGATAATATTTTGAATGAGATCTAAGATCTTCGGATGATATATGTGTATATATATATATGTACTCTGGTTGGTTTGAAATGGTTGTTGGATTCCGCTGCTTATGGTTATGTCGTGTGGTAACGTTTGAGAAACAAAAGAAATGCTGTCGAAATTTCTATATGATAAAAAAAAAATATTCCACGTAAGACTTATGAGTTGGTAAATAACATAACAATAATAGGTCTTACACAGCATAATAAATATATTTCACAACAATTCATGCTTTCATATTACTAACAATTCATATAATGCATAATATTAATCACATATAAGAATATTGAACAATGTAAATTATAGTGTGATTAATTTGAGACTAGTGGAAAATAAACCAAGATAGAAAATCACTTGGTTGAAACCTTGTAATAGACTGCAAGTAGTGTGTAGTCAACTACAATGAACCCCTGAAAGTGGTTTTGCAAGATTAACAAATAAAACACTAATTTTAAGTTTCTAGTAGTCTTGTAGTAGACTACACTTTTCTTGTAGCAGACTACAATTTGCTTCTGTGAGAAAATTGAGTTTTAAATGAATGCCTTACTTGTATGTTAATTTGTCAATCAATGTAGATAGCTTGAGTATAGCTTAAATGTATATATAAATCAAGCAAACAAGATATATATCAAGTTCTAATGATCTAATTATAAATATCACAGGATATGCAATAGATCAACAATTATAGCAATCATGAGAATTCAACAAATAAGTAGTTAAATGTAAATTGCTAGAATGTAAAGAGAGTAAAGGATAAGAGAGTGCAAACAATATTTTACTAGTTCAATCACTTTTTGTAATCTACGTCCAGCCCCAAGATCATCCACTTGAGGTTTTCACTATTCTTCAAGCTTGTAACTTAGGTGCTTGAGAAACCTTTACAAAATAGAGCACTCTTCACACCTTTGGGATCCTCCACCCTTGTGCAAGATCCTCTAACTCTTCAAGCTTCACCGGTGCTTGAAAAACCTTTACAAGAACATAGCACTCCTTATAACACCCTCGGTTGGGTGTCACATTTTAAAAATAACTAGTCTCCTAACAATCATTGTTAATCAATTAATTACAAGTTTTTCTATTCGTCTAATGATGTAATATAAACAGACTAAGAATATACATAAGATTAGCAAATATTCATATAGATTTATTCCTTATTAAGTTTCTATTTTACACATACCATTTATTTTACATAGATATCTACATATGTTACATATCTTACAACTATATCATACATATACACAACTCACAAAGTTTCCCTCCATCTATATGGGAGGATCATTGATCAATCAATTTGAGACACTTATGTTAGCTTTGTAATAGGCTTTATTAGATGTTCATTGTGCCCAATATTTGTATTTTAGCTGAGTTTAATGTTGTTGGGCCTTATTGGGCTTTAATGCACATTGTGAATAATTCTTAGATTTTGATTCATTTTTACCTTTCCTCCTTGGTTAGGCTATAACTTAGGACTCAGTCATCCAATTAGGTGATCTTGGTGTCTTTGGAAAGCTAAGACAAGGCTCTACAAGTTTTATGATGAACGCAAGAGCTGGATCGGACTTCTAAGGGTCCAAAATAGCCCTGCAATTCAAAGTGGGATTGCTGTCACTGGAATCTGAGTAGTGTGCACATATTGGACAATATCATGGGCTATAGGCCTCCTTTTGAGTTGAAACTCGGCCATTGTAAAGATAAGACCCATATATCCAACTTCACTGAAGACCATTTATTCAATAGATGTCATTTTAGGCATGATTATGAAGCTACAATTTGGTTTCAATTTGGAAACATGTTCTGCCAACCTAACTTGAGGTAGATACAATGTTTTTGGAATATTTGGAGTTGTAAAAGTCCAAATGGCATGAAACTAACGCCAAAAGTTCAAGGCGACAATTGTCTACACTGTCATGAAGACCTCCAAGCCAAACTACATCGTTTAGGTCTTGAAAATCAAGCTGGAAGTCAAAGAAGAGTTGCTGACTAGAAGTCACCAACTATACACCAACCCACCTACCATGCATCAAGCTTCCATATTTGACAATTTCCATGTTTTTACAATTTGCATTCATATTATTTTCAATTACAAATTGGCTTCTAGGATTAGTATAAATAAAGTCAATCTCTTTGTATTATACATCATTCAATTTAAAGTAAGTTTGAGTATTTGTTTGAAGAAAGTTTGAGTATTTGTGCGAGTTTTCTTTCTCTTCTTCTCCATTCTCTTTAGAATTTCGTTTTTGTTCTTTATTTTATGAGTTCTTCATTCCCATCCATGGAAGGCTAGGCTCTTATAATCAATCCAAGGGATTAACCATCTTGATGTTTAATTTGGAGATCTTGTTTCTCTTGTTCATATTGCTTAATTGTTATTCAAGTTTCTCTTCTTCCTTTTTTGATTTTTATCAAGATTGAATTGCTTAATTTGATTTAGATGTTGATCTAATAATAGCTTTATTATCATGTATTCAAAGGGGATCACAAAAACTAAGCAATATATCAAAGCTTTTTAATGGATTGTTTAGCTTGGTTAAATTCCAAATCTTAAGTTAATTTATGTTTGGATGGTGCTTACTTTATCTAAACTTGGTTAACTAAATCCTAGATGCTTATCTAGTAGAGGATTCTTGGATCATGTTAAGGCTTCTTGATGTGATCTAAGGCCAAGAACATGGTTAGCAATTAAGTGAATTCCTTGTGATTAATGATGAATTAAACTCAAGATGGGTAAATTTCCTTGGATTGGTTAATTTGTTAATTACTTTTTTTTTTAAATTCAACCGTTGTATTTTCTTACAAATCATCAAAACCCCCTTTTTTATTGATCTTGTTATGATTAAATCTTTGCTTTTTATTTGGATCCTTGAGAGATGATTCAGTTCATTGTCTATACTACAAATTAGTTTGTGAACCGATAATTTTTATTATTTTGACTGGTCTCGACAACCTCTTGTCAATCATCATCAATGAAACCATTGTGATGAGAAGGTCCTCGAGCAGAGGTCCGATGTGCTCGACGCCATCTAGGGGTTCGTGCTGTAGAGATTGTGGATCTCTCTTGTGTCATGCGGGAGACAATAGCACTCCAAATATCTTTGAAAGGCATGTGTAACTCAACTAAGGCAAAAATGGTAAAAACTGTCACAGGGTTCCCATCATAGGTTCTACGGAGACTAATGGTGAGTCCCCCTACATAGGTAGCTCTTTCCTCCGCTAACTGAACGTGCCAGATGTCGGGTCCCTCGTGGAAGTGAACAAAGATGAATTCGAAAAATTCATTTTCAGCCATCTATGAATGTACAAAAACACAAATTTCATAAAAAAGGGATGAGATTCTCTCATCATGATAAATACCAATAGGACAGTATAAAAATAACATACAACAATTTACACAATTCAATTCAAATCAATAGGCACTTAATCCATATATAAAGTCATATTAAATTAAATAATGACGTACCAACCTTAGTGTCCAAATTGATAATGCAAGTATGACAACTGATCATGCAGATGCACATAAATGACTCCTACTTCATGGAGCTAAACACAACAAGTCGGAGAGAGTGATTGGGAGAACATGTTCAATATCATTTAGCCAACAAGTGCTAACAATTCATTTGTGCAATACGGCTCACGCGAACACTCTCCACCAATCGTGAATGGACCAGTGTATAGTCTAAATCGTTGGTGTTTTGCAATCATAATACCACGGCACAGTCCCAGCCGGCCACTTGTGGAGTTTCCGGACCCCCGACGACTCTAAGATCATTGAAGATCTTCACTCAGTCATTCGCATCAGCACTAAGGTGTAAGCTCAATCTCTTAGGCTCCAAGCCTTACAACAACAAGTCTCATACAGACTAAACATATATATATATATAGTATAAATATTCCCAGAATATATATACAATTCCCGATAGTAGTACTGCTGTTTTTCAATTATATTGTGCTACAAAATAATTTCAAAAATCGCATAACACATCTGTTACGGTTTTCAAATCGCGTAAAGCTTTTTCTGAAAAAATTCAATCGGGTAAGGTATAAAAATCATTTTTCAGTCGCGTAAAGTGTTTTCTATAAATTTTCCGTCGCGTAAAGCATTTTTCACATAAACTAATTTGTTTTATGCTAAATAAATTATTTTCAAGTTTATTTTCATTTCTCATAATAAAAATAATTAAAAATAAATATTTAACTTCAAAATAAATCCTCTAAGTTTCTTTCCATATTCAAAATATTAATTAAAATGATAAATATTAACAAAACTATTTATCCTTACAATTTCAAAATTTCAAGGATAATTCTAAATAAAATAAATTCCATTAAAGTAATTCTTTTCTATAATCAAAATATTTCATTAAAGCTCTAAATATCTCTAAAATAATTTTTCTTAAATTTTCAAAAATAATAATAATACTTCTTAAATAATATAAATTCTAATAAAATCTAATAAATTCACATATCAAGCCAAATATATGCATGTCCTAGACATGTCTATTTATTTAAATATGAATCAATTCATTTATATTAAACTTTTACCATACTTCTTCCATCACAAATTCATATTTCAAGAAAACTATAAAACCCATAATTTAAACAAAGTATGGAATCAAATATCAAATATAACATGAATATAAATCTCAACCATAAAAGATCAATTTAAACAATATAAACCACAAAATGAAATCAACATATCAAAAACTCTATTTTTATACTATAATATTGGTTGATAGAGAAAACTCCCCCTTACATTAGTTATCAACTCAAAGTCTTTCACTTAGCTTCTTTGTCTTCTATCAATACAAAGTCACAAAGAAAACAAACACATATCATTCAAAGTTCTAAAACATATATTAAGATGATCATAGATTCAAATCAATGATCTAAAACTTTGATAATAGAAACTTTAAAAGTGAAAGAAAAGAATTTTCACCTTAAGGATTCTTCAACTTCCAAGCTTTTTCTTAAGAAACTTTCAACTAGAAAGTTGCTCAAAATCTCACTAACATACTAGAACTAGGCTTGGAAACTTAACAAAAGTTTGGGAAGGAAAATAAAAGGGTTTGGCCATGGGTCTTAGGAGCTTTGGGTGTGAGCTTAAGGGAGAAAGAAGAAAGGATTTTTGGTGAGTGTGATATGAATGAAGCAAGGTACTATTTATAGATGAAAATTATGATGAAATGGGAATTAAATTTGGAGATATTTTCCCCTAGCTTGGCCGGCCTCTCCATGCAAGGTAGTGGTCTTCATCTTTGCTTCCTTGTTTTAATTAATGCCATGGTGATTCACTTAGGTGATTCACCATGATAATAAATTCTTACCATGACTCACCCCTTTGAGTCACCAAGACCATAAATGTTACATAGGATATTTTTCTCAAGATTTTTATCAGTAACTATTATCCAATGGACCAAGATCAGTATGTTTTGTCCAATGGACAATAGAATGTACCCGAAATCACCCAATGATTTTATTTGCTCATAAAATCCCTAAAAATGGAAAATGATCAAATCTGTTGACGGATTTGAAATCTAAACTTCCATTTATTTTTAAAAATTCCCCAAAGGGAATTCCGAATCAAAAATAAAATTATTTATTTTATTTTTGAAATGGTCTAAAATCAACTTATAAGGTTAAGTTCAGTTAAACTTTAATTTAATTGAACTTACAGAAATTCTTAAAAATTATTTATCACAGAAATCTAAGAAAACAACATATATATATATAATATAAGTTGAAATTTTGAGGTGTTACACTCCTCACACCTTAGGATCCTCCACCCTTGTGCTTGAGCCTATCTCTTTTCTATCCAAGGGAAATCTACCCTTGAACTTTCTTTAGGGATTCTCCACCCTCTTACAAGTGTTTACAAAGATATACAAGAATAAACTCTCTCAAAGAGTGGATATACAACTTGAAGAACTAATGGATAGATGGATTTTTGACAATGAAGAGCTTAAATCTTGATTTTGGTAGAAGAAAGATTGATCAAGTGTAATGATATGAAAAAGTGAGTTTCTCACTTGTAAATGCTTCAATCTTAGCTTGTATTAATAGTTGAAGTGATAAAATAGCCTTTGGTGGTGTTTTGAAATGTTTAATTTCGAAATATAGCCGTTACAGACATTTTTTGCAGTTTGTAGTCGACTACATATACCTTGTAGTCGACTACAATTCCTCTTTGGAATGTAGTTTTTGAATTTTAACACTCTGTAGTGGACTATAAAACCTTGTAGTCGACTACAATCCATTCCTGGAATGTAGTTTTCGAGTTTTGACCCTTTATAGGCGACTATAAATACCTTGTAGTCGACTACCAATCATCTCTAGAAAATAATCAAGATCAAGATCTTAAAAAGAAAATATTCAAAGCTCTTTATTATTCTTTCTACTCTTGTAATAGAGTATTTCAACTTGAGATTATTCTTTATCCTCACCTGTTGTGAGTTAAACTCAAGTGTTTCCTTTTCAAGATCTTTTAACAACTTATTGTTAAGCCTGAAGAGGCTGTGTATAAAAGAATACTTGTGTGTTAGAACCTGAAGAGGTTAAAAATACTTGTATACCTGAAGAGGTGGAGAATACTTGTAATCTTGTGAAGATTAGTGGAAAATACTTCTCGTCGAAGGGACTAGACATAGCTTTCGGGTTGTGATAGTGAACCAGTATAAACATCTGGTGTAAGTTTTTCTTCCCTCTACTTGTGTTATATCTTATTCACTAACATCTTGGGATTGTAATTGTTTTCTTAATAAAATCTTTAAGTTAAACTTAAAGCATTTTAATTGCGTCTAAAAGGACCTTCTTAAAACCTTCTCTGCATCCAACAGACTGAGAAGTTCTTCGCTTCATCCATTTTTTATTAAACTTCAACAGAATCTTTGTTTGAATATTTAGTTAAAGAAAGTTTTTCAAAAAGGTTAAGAAACACAATTCAACCCCTATTCTTGTGTTTCACTTGGCTATTTCAATTGGCATCAGAGCTCAACCTCTTGGGTTGAGCATCTAACAGTGTAGAGGAAAAGATCCAGCACAGCCACAGATGGAAAATGAAGGACAAGCAGTGAATAGACCACCTCTATTAAATGGAAACGATTATGACTACTGGAAGAAAATGATGATTGCATTCTTTGATGCCCAAAATATGGACATTTGGGACTTAGTCCAAAATGGCTATCAAATTCCCACCAATGTAGAAGGACAAGAACTCCCTCGACCACAATAGACGGAGGGACAACGAACTAGGCACCAGCTAAACTCAAAGGCAAAACACTATCTTATGTGTGCCATCACCAGATCTGAACATGACAAGGTTCATAACTGTGAAACAGCTAAAGAAATATGGGACACACTTGCCTTGGCCCATGAAGGTTCCACTTAAGTCAAGGAATCAAAGATAAGCATGCTGGTTCATCAGTATGAGCTCTTCAAAATGGGAGAGCATGAGAACATTGATCAAATGTTTAGACGATTCCAAACCATTATCAACAACTTGAGATCTTTGGGAAAAACATGATAATCAAGATCATATCAGAAAAATTCTGAGAAGTCTCTCAAGGCAACAGAGGCCTAAAGTCACTGCTATTCAAGAAGCAAAGAACCTTGCTTCTCTGACAATGGAGGAACTTCTAGGCTCTCTCAAAGTTCATGAGCTTGAACTTCAAGAAGAAGAAAGCTCAAGAAAAGGCAAATCAATTGCCCTTAAAGCTCACAAAGGAAGTGCATCCAAGGCACTCAACGCTGAAGAATCTTTAGATGAAGCTGAATCATCTGAAGAAGATGTCTCTGAGAATGATGTGTTATCTTTCATCTCAAGAAAGATACAATCTATGTGGAGAAAGAAGGGTGGCATGAGAAGAACACTTTGGACGAAGAACTCCAAAGGATAGATCTGAGACAAAGGACAAAAAGCTTGGACACATCAAGGCTGAATGCCCTGCACTGAATAAGGAGAAGGAGAAAAAGAGACTCTTTCCAAAGAAGAAAAGAGGATTAATGGCCACATGGGAAGATCTTGACCTCTCATCAACTGAAGATAAAGAGGAAGCAAATCAAGAAGCTAACATATGCTTTATGACAAGCACATCCTTTGATGAGGAAAAAGATGAGGTAACAAATTCTGATTTTAATCTTCAAGAAGCATTCGATGAACTGTTAAATAATTCATCTATTTTGTTTGTTGAGTATAAATCTCTCAAAAGAAAGTTTTCAAAATTATCCAAGGATTTTGAAAAATTGTTTTCAGAAACTTGAAACTTCTTGTGAAAAACTAAAAACTCAAAACCTTGTTTTAAAAACATCCTCTAAGTCCAATTCGTCTGATGAAGTTGATAAACTTCAATATGAAGTAAAGGAACTCACTGAGGATCTCAGTAAATTTATGGGTAGCACCAAAAAGCTAAACAAATTACTCAAATACTCCAGAGACCCTCGTGACAAATCTGGACCAGGATATCAACATACTGAAAAGATTAATTTCCAAAAGACATCTACTTTTACAAAACCCAAATCTTTTTGTAATATCTGTAAAAAGAAAGGACATGCTACATCCAAATGTTTTTATAATAAGAAGTCAAGGTATTGTGAGTCTTCAAAAACTAACCTGAAAGGACCCAAAAAGATATGGGTACCTAAAAATATGATAATTCCTCTTGCAGATGTGCTTAGCAGCAGGAAGAAGACACCTATCATGGTACCTAGACAATGGTTGCTTGATCAATCAATTTGAGACACTTATGTTAGCTTTGTATTAGTCTTCATTAGATGTTTATTGTGCCCAATATTAGTATTTTAGATGAGTTTAATGTTGTTGGGCTTCATTGGGTTTTAATGTAAATATTGGATAATTTTCGGATTTTAATGCATTTTGACCTTTCTTCCTTGGTTAGGCCATAACTTGGGACTCGGTGATCCAATTGAGGTGATCTTGGTGTCTTTGGAAAGCTAAGACAATGCTCTACAAGTTTCATGAAGAACTCAAGAGCTGGATCGGACTTCTAAGGGTCCACAACATCCCTGCAATACATAGTGGGTTTGTTGTCAGGAAAATCTGGGTAGTGTGCACATATTGGACTACATAGAGAGTTATAGGCCTCCTCTTGGGCTGAAATGTGGCCACTGGAAAGATAAGACCCATATCTCCAACTTCACTGAAAACCATTTAGTCAATAGATGTCATTTTAGGCATGATAATGAAGCTACAAGTTGGTTTGAATTTGGAAACATGTTTTGCCAACCTAACATGAGGTAGGTTCAGTGTTTTTGGCATATCTGGAGTTCTAAACGTCCAATTGACATGATTCAAACTGAAAAATTTCAAGGAGACAACTGGTTACAACTTTCATGAAGGCCTCAAAGCCAAAATACACCGTCTAGGTGATGAAAATGAAGCCAGAAGTCGGATAAGAGTTGTTGACTAAAAGCCACCAACCATACACCAACCCACCTACCATGCACCAACCCACCAACCATGCATCAAGCTTCCATTTTTGACAATTTTCATATTTTTATAGCTTGTATTCAGATTATGTACATGTACAAATTGGCTTCTAGGATTAGTATAAATAGAGCCAACCTCTTTGTATTAGAGGCATTCAATTTGGAAGTAAGTTTCAAGAAAGTTTAAGTATTTGTGAGAGTTTTCTTTCTCTTCTTCTCCATTCTCTTTACAATTTCGTTTTTGTTCATTAATTTCTGAGTTCTTCCTTCCCATTCATGGAAGGCTAGGCTCTCATAATCAATCCAAGGGATTAGCCATCTTGTTGTTTAATTTGGAGATCTTGTTTTGCTTGTTCATATTGCTTAATTGTTATTCAAATTTCTCTTCTTCCTCTTTTGATTTTTATCTAGATTAAATTGCTTAATTTGATTTAGATGTTGATGTGGTAATAGCTTTATTATCATGTATTCAAAGAGGATCACAAAAATTAAACAATATATTAAAGCTTTTTGATAGATTGTTTAGCTTGGTTAAATTCTAGATCTTAAGTTAATCTATGTTGGATGGTGCTTACTTTATCTAACCTTGGTTAATCAAATCCTAGATGCTTATCTAGTAGAGAATTCTTGGATCATGTTAAGGCTTCTTGATGTGATCTAAGGCTAAGAACATGATTAGCAATTAAGTGAATTCCTTGTGATCAATGATGAGTTAAACTCAAGATCGGTAAATTTCCTTGGATTGGTTGTTTCTTTAGATTTGTTTACAACTTTAAATCTCCTACTTTTATTAATCTTGTTAATCAACAACAAAACCCCCCCTTTTCTAATTATCTTGATCTAATTAAATCTTTGTTTTTGGATCCTTGAGAGACGATTCGATTCATTCTCTATACTACAAATTAGTTTGTGAACCGGTTATTTTATTTGATAGGTCTCGACAACCTCTTGTCATTGCTCACGTCACATGACGGGTGAAAATTCTATGTTCCAAGACCTCAAGCATAAATCTAGTGGCTATGTCACCTTTGGAGGAAACCAAAAGGGTAGAATCATAGGAATTGATAAGATTGGTAAGCACCATTTTCCTTCAATAGATAATGTGCTTCTCGTTGAAGGATTAAAACATAATCTACTTAGCATAAGTCAATTATGTGATAGTGGATCTGATGTTTCCTTCAACAATGGAGAATGAATTGTCAAAAACTCTAATGGATCCATACTCTTTTATGCTAAAAGGCAAAACAATCTTTATAAGATTGATTTAGGTGATCTTACATAACAGAATGTATCATGCCTAGTGTCCATCAAAGGAGAACAATGGATATGGCACAAGAAGCTTGGTCATGCAAGCTTGAGGTTAATCTCAAAGCTAAATAAGCAAAACCTCGTAAGAGGGTTACCAAAGCTTGTGTACAAATCGGATATTCTATGCGATGCCTGTCAAAAAGGGAAACAAATAAAAAAACTCTTTTGAATCTAAAAATATTGCTTCCACCTCTAGACCACTAGAGTTGCTACATCTAGATCTGTTTGGTCCAACAAGAACTGCCTCCTTAAATGGGAAGAAATATGGATTAGTCATAGTAGATGATTATACTAGATGGACATGGGTTATGTTGCTAGCTCACAAGGATGAGTCTTTTAAAACATATAACTCATCATGTAGGGAACCGTAGTGACCTCAAGTCAAAGGACCACGTACACCATTGTCACTATGAGAACTGCTTATGACACTCACGTAATGATCCATGTAGTATTCTCATGGTGGGTCAGTCCAGTACAACATTACTCTAATGTGTACCCATGTGAAGACTTGATATCTCATATCTATCACCTGTGTGATACGGTCATAAGTCTACGCACATACTAGTCTTAATGTATTACTGTTGTCCTAAATGACAATAATACTCGACTAGGGACAGTTAAGAATAGCATTCTAAAAAGTGCCAATAATATCTCACTATCAAGTTATGTACTTGATATTCCATGGCATAGAACATCCATTCTAAGGACTTTATTATGTTCATTTAATATAAATAAACAACACAATAAATGAAATGCATCATATATTAAATAATTATCATGATACAATGTAAACCAAAAAGTCAAGATATAACTAGCCTCTAGGGCATACATCAATAATCTCCCACTTGCACTAGAGTCAATCAGGCATATCTCTAATACCTATACACCTAGTGTGAGCCTCATGCTTACTCTGAGCAAGAGGCTTGATTAGTGGGTCAGCGATGTTATCATCAGTCGGTACCCTGCATATCTGTACATCTCCTCTATCGATGATCTCTCGAATGAGATGAAAACGCCTTAGTATATGTTTGGATCGCTGGTGAGATCTGGGCTCCTTAGCTTGTGCAATGGCCCCATTGTTGTCACAATAGAGCGACACTGGGTCCACAATGCTAGGAACCACGCCAAGTTCACTGATGAACTTCCTGATCAAAACGGCCTCCTTTGCTGCATGGGACACATCGATATACTCTACCTCTGTGGTAGAATCGGCTATTGTCTTTTGCTTTGAACTTTTCCAGTTCACAGATCCGCCATTCAGGCAAAACACAAAACCCGATTGCGATCTGGAGTCATCTTTATCAGTTTGGAAGCTAGAATCAGTGTACCCCTTTACAATGAGCTCTTTCTCGGCTCTATATACCAAGAACGAATCCTTAGTCCTTCTCAAGTACTTAAGGATGTTGTTGATGGCAATCCAATGACTATCACCGGGATTCGACTGGTACCTACTCGTCATGCTCAAAGCATACGAGACATTTGGTCGAGTACATACCATGGCTTACATGATAGATCCAATTGCAGATGCATATGGAATCTTAGTCATGTGATTCCTTTCATCTTGTGTGGAAAGACATTTAGTCTTAGATAGGCTTACACCATGCGGCATAGGCAAAAATCATTTCTTGGATTCTTGCATATTAAAGCATCTTAACACTTTATCTATGTATATACTCTAACTTAGGCCAAGTAGTCTCCTTGATCTATCTCTGTAGATCCTGATACCTAGTACATAGGTGGCTTCACCCAAGTCATTCATTGAAAAACAGTTCCCTAGCCAAGTCTTTATCGACTGCAAGGTAGAGACGTCATTCCCGATGAGTAGTATGTCATCCACATACAACACCAGAAAGACAATTGTGCTCCCACTAACCCTCTTGTTGACACAAGGTTCATCTTCATTCTTGATGAAACCAAACTCTTTTGATTGCATCATCAAAACGAAGATTCCAGCTCCTAGAAGCTTGCTTTAATCCATAAATGGATCGTTGTAGCTTACACACCTTTCCAGCATCCTTTGGAGTGATAAAGCCCTCCGGTTGTGTCATGTACACATCCTCAAGGAGCTTTCCATTTAGGAAAGTGGTTTTGACATCGATCTGCCAGATTTCATAATCGTGGTAAGCTGTAATAGCAAGCAAGATCCGAATGGATTTAAGCGTGGCAACTGGGGCAAAAGTTTCATCATAGTCTACACTATGAATTTGTCTGAAACCTTTAGCCATCAATTGACCCTTAAAGGTATGCACGTTACCATCCATGGTAATCTTCCTTTTGAAGATCCATTTACACCTAATGGGTTTTACCCCTTCAGGTGGGTCCACCAAGGTCCAAACTTGGTTAGTATACATGGATTCCATCTCAGATCTCATGGCCTCAAGCCATTTCTCAGAGTTTAGGCCTGTTATGGCCTCCTCATAAGTGGTAGGCTCATCCTGATCCATGAGCATTATGTCACCAGGTTGAGTTATGAGAAATCCATATCTCTTGGGCTGATGACGTATTCTACCAGACTTACGGGGTTCTTGTGCCACATGATCAGGTTGTTCCACAACATTTTGTGGAGCCTGCTCCTCTTCCACCATAGGTTCGTTGCCCCTCTGTGGTCCTTGTATTTCTTCAAGTTCTATATTCCTCCCACTCGTTCCTTTGGAGATAAACTCTCTTTCTAGGAATACAGCAGTCCGTGAGACAAACACTTTGCCTTCAGCGAGATTATAGAAATAGTATCCCTTGGTTTCTTTGGGATACCCCACAAAGAGACATTTATCTGATTTGGGACCGAGCTTATCGGAAATTTGACGTTTCATATAAGCATCACAACCCCAAATCTTCATAAAAGACACTCTGGGATGCCTCCCGGTCCATATCTCATATGGTGTCTTTTGAACCATTTTAGATGGAATACGGTTGAGTGTGAAAGCAGCTGTTAATAGAGCATGTCCCCAAAAGGAGTTTGGAAGATCTGCATGACTCATCATAGACCGAACCATGTCTAACAATGTCTGGTTCCTCCTCTCAGAAACACCATTCCATTGTGGTGTTCTAGGGGGAGTGAGCTAGGATAAAATCCCACACTCTTTCAGATAGTCATCAAATTCTTGACTTAAGTATTCAACACCTCTATCTGATAGAAAGGTCTTAATACTTTTGTCAAGCTGGTTTTGTACTTCATTCTTAAATTCTTTGAACTTTTCAAATGATTCTGATTAGTGTCTCATTAGATACACAAACTCATATCTATTGAAATCATCAGTAAATGTAATGAAATACTGAAAACCACCTCTAGCCATTGTATTTAGGGGTCTGCATACATCACTATGTATGAGGCCCAAAAGATCATTAGCCCTTTCCTTTTTTCCAGGGAATGGGGCCTTAGTCATCTTGCCCAACAAACAAGGTTCACATGGCTCATATGATTCAAAATCAAATGAGAACAACATTTGTTTTTTATTGTAATTGAAAAACCTTTCTTGTCCAAACAAGAAACAAAAATAATGTTTCTGCTAATAGCAGGCACAAAATAACAATTATACAGTTCAATAACAAGCCCAGAAGGCAAAGATAACTGATAAGTCCCAACAGCTAAGGCAGCAACTTTTGCCCCATTTCCAACTCGTAGGTCCACCTCGCCCTTAGCCAATGGTCTTATACTCTTTAGTTCCTACACATTTTACACAAATGTGAGAAACACATCCAGTATCTAATACCCAAGATGTAGAAGTAGATAAATTGACTTCTATAACAAATATACTTGAAATGGAAACATCAACTCCCTTCTTCTTTTTCAGCTCTTCCAGGTATACGTGGCAGTTCCTCTTCCAATGTCTGGTGTGACCGCAACGGAAACATGTTCCCTCCTTAGCCATTCTACCCTTGGGTTTCAAGGCAGCAGTCTTAGGCTTGTTAGCGCCCTTGCCTTTGCACTTTCCCTTGGGCTTTGTGGTTTGCTTCCTGCCCTTGCCCTTACCTTTGGCGGGTTGGACCATCAAAATAGCCTTTCCCTTGCTGATGTTCTGCTCAGCAGTTCTCAACATGCTAAGTAGCTCTGGCAGAGGTTTGTCAATTTCATTCATGTTATAGTTCATGACGAATTGACTATAGCTTTCCAGCAATGATTGCAGGACTAAGTCAGTGGCCAACTCTTGACCCAAAAGGAAACCAAGCCTCTCAAGGTTCTCAATGTACCCAATCATCTTGAGCACATGATCCCCAACTGGGTTTCCTTCTGCCAGTTTTCTTTGGAACAGAGCCTTAGAGACTTCAAATCTTTCATGCCTAGCTTGCTCTTGGTAGAGCCTCTTTAAATGTACGATCATATCGTACGCCTCCAGGTTCTCATGTTGCTTCTGAAGCTTAAAGTTCATGGTGGCCAGCATGAGACATCCAATGTCCAAGGTATCATCTTGATGCTTCTTATGAGCATCTTTATCAGCACGTGGGGCATTAGCAGTCGGTGATGCAGGAATGGGTTGTTCTAGTACGTACAACTTTTTTCTCTTGCCTAAGGACTATCCTCAGATTTCTGTACCAGTCTAGGAAATTTGTCCCAGACAACTTGTCCTTCTCAAGTCGATGTGTTTGATGCCATTATGATCTATCAATAAAAATATGCAGTGTAAGTATCATGCCATTGAAATATTTAATAAGGTCTTTTATTAAATGCACCTCCCACTATTTTTAATCAAACTAATGACTCTCATCTTTGACTCGGAAAATCCCATCGTAAGATTTTATAGTGGGCCAAGATCTATATTTCACCTTATTCTGAGTCAGCTTTGGCTGATCACCCAAATTTTAGTTTATTTAGGTAGGGAACACCTTCCCAATTACATCGCATGTAATTCTTGGATGGTTGGGTGAATAACACTTGTTCTAATCTATCTCATAGATTAAAGCCCAACCTAATGCCTTTAGGCCTTCAATCCTATTGAAACAACCCAGTTAAGTAAGACTCAATGGTTGGTAGTTGGATACTACATTTATCTTATCGCTTCTCACCAGGATAGATATAGGTACCTTGCTTTGGAAGGCCCACACTTAATCAATCCTAGCCTTGATGAGTGCCGCGCATTGGAAGGCATCTAATCATGACTTAATATTTGCTTTGAGGGATTTTGTTATTATATTAATTGATCTCACCATTTATTATTTATTAGCATACAACTAGTGATCATGCATCTCATACATATTCAATTCATTAGCATACAACTACTAATCATGCATCTCATACATAAAACGCTTACAATAAAAGTGACATGGATGTGGCCCCTAACACACTGATTACTTCAAGCCAATGAGGGTCTCAACAACTAAACCTAGGGAACGAATCGCCTTCTCTAAGTGCCTCCTTCTCTAAGTTTTTCCTTCAATGCTTCTTTTATGGTTGCCAACTCCTTGCCTCTTCCTCTTCACAAAGATTACATCATAGAGAAAACTCGTTTTACATACGAGGGGAGTGGGGTGAGAAGAGAATGTATAATCGGATTGTATAGAGAAAGACATGACATGCAGGCCGTATTTAAATATAAAAAACAAAAGGCACGACACGCAAGCGGTAATTATAAAACCAAAAGAAAGCAAGTAAAAGGACTAAGGCCACAACCATGCACCATGCATAAAAAGCATATAAATCAAGATTACAAATTAATGTTTTAGATTATTTCCATAGAATCCTGATTTGATTTGATTTGATTATGTGCATTGATTGCATATCTTAGCTTTGGATTCTTTATGATATGTTTCCCTTAATAAAGATTTAATATTTATTTGAATTTGAAATCGGAAGTCAAGGGAAGATAAAGGATATCAAATCTTATCAAAGTTGGATAGAGATCTCAAAGTGTCGTCATGGGTTAAGGAAACCCTAGCGCTGTCATGGGTTCCTCAAACTCCTTGAGAACCCTAGCGTCGCCGTTCATCAACATTTGATGATCTTGGATCGTCGACGGTTCCAAACCGAAGACAATCCTTGTGCGTCTTCTTTGTCATCCCAAAACAAATCCTAATTGTCGCAACCGTCCCGGAGGGCGCTGCGATGGGAGAAGGCAACTAAGATTAATTGTTTGGGAGTCGCCACCAACCGGTTCTTCTATTAAAAATGGAATGGTGCGATTGGACACCTTAAAAAAATGTTATGCGTTTAAGAGTTTAGGTTCGGAGGTTGATTACGGGTAGGGAAGGTGTTAGCACCCTACACCGTCCATTCTAAGAATGGTTACCTATTTAATCTATTGTTATCTTGTCAAATTAATTAAATTGGTCCTTTATTATCTAAAAAAATGTTATTTATTTTATTTTGACATGTCCCATTTTGTCGGCATATTATCAAAAATGATAAATGACTAAGACAGAGAATGGGTGGCTAAATAGCCATTATTGTATGAAACAAATGTAAGCCCATAACACATTATGTGAAGGTGGTAAATTAAAAAATCATATTTTTAAGAAAATATTTCTAAATAAAATATGAGATTTTTAAATGATTTTTATAAAAGGAAATTTTTCGAAAAAGTGATTTGTGAAATGATTTTAAAAAAATGAAAATTTTTAGAATGTGTAATTAAATGAAATTTTAATTTACCACCACTACAAAGTTAAGGTTATATTAATTTGTTCACATTTGTTTTTTATTTTAAAATATTTTATTTAATTAATTGTGAAAATTAGACCCCGCCAGCGTTCTTGGCAAAATCTAATATTAATAGCCTCAAGAATATTGGGAAGAGCTTAGTTGATCGTCTCTTCGATCCTCTCCCAAATTTTCCATCGTCGGCAAAGTTTAAAGGTTAATTTGATATTTGACTAAATTGACAAACATATAATCATAACAAGAGATTAATGTATGAAGAGAGATATTTATATTGGAGATCACCTAAAGCCCTGCCAGCACTTCTGGCAAAACTAAAGAGAAACTCCTCACCTCAAGAAAGTCAAAATGTAAATGCGTCACTTCGGCTAATTTTGATTATTCTATGTCGGAAATCTTAATTCATTATTATTAATAATTGAAAAAAAAAAGCATGAACTAATATCAATATGCTAGTGGAAGCAAGGGTTTATGATGGCTTGTTTCTGTTAGTAGAGGAGGAGGGCTCATGGTGGCTGTCTTGGAATTTCGACCATGAATACAAAAGATCTCCAATATTTTATGCAAGAAGCAAAGAATAGAAAAAGATTAAGGCCATACCTTGAGTCGAATTCCCAGATGGAAGGGCAATGGGGAGAGGTTTCTTCTATCTTCTCACTCTTTCTCTCTTTCTTTGTGTGTATTATCTCACTTTGAGCGTTGTAACTCTCCCTCTCTCTGTACTTTTTTCTCTCTTTCTTTTTTGTGTTACGGCTCCTCTCTCCCTTCCAGGGCTCCCCTAGGGTTTTTCTACCATTAGTTATTTATAGCCCAAATAATTATTCTCATCACCTCAATCAGCTCAATTAATTATGGTAAATTAGAATAAATTTCTCCTATCAATCAAGATCAATTTGTGCAATCAGAATCAATCAAAATCAATTAATTATTTAAATCCCAAATTACCATTAATAAGGGATAAAATATATTTATGAATTCAAATTTATTTCCTGAAATCATTTTTTATTTTTGTTTTCTATTTAATTTTATGACTGATCAGATTTTTCCTTATTTTAAAATTTTACTGGATCAGTGGAGATTTTTTCCACTTCTACATGCCAGACCAAAAATTATTTTTCTTTTTTTTATTTATCAATCATTTGAAAGCAATGGGTATGGGCTTGGTGAATGGATCAGATCCAAATTTATTAGTACAATGCCCATTGGTGAAAATTAAAATTTCAGGACAAATTTGGGTGTCAACAGCTGCCCCCATTTGCTTCTCCATTTATAAAATAAATGGAAAGCAAATGTGTTGACTCAAATTTGTCCATAAAATTTGTGACAAGTAAATTGCAATGAGTACAGAGACCCGAGAAAGTAAGTGGCAATGGGTATAGGGACCCTAAAAATAAATAACCGAGGGTATAAGACCCAAAAGGTAAATGACCATTGTTGAAACCAAAATCTTATAAAAAGGTTTAAGCACTAAATTTTTTAAAAGCTGTAGCTTTCCCTGTTTAAGTTTTGAGGATAACAAATCGCTACTTGTATGTGCGTCCATTCTGCTCTAAGCTTAAAGAAAACTCTTTGTGCGTCCAATTTGCTATGACTATTTGTGCGTCCAATGAATGTCTAAAAAATGCATTGTGCGTCCAATAACTGTCTTATATACCTTTTACTATTGGTGTGTCCAATATTTGTATGCATATACTGTTACTATTTTTATTGGTTCATCCAATACGATCTGTCTGCCAAAGCTCGGACTCAATTCACTCTTTCAAAGTTCAAGCTCAAGCTCTCGTCCAAGTTAAAATTCAAAAATGAAGAACTGTTCCTCATTAAATGCTAAAAAAGAACTCTGACAGCTCACGGCGACAGAAGAAGTCAACTAAGCCACTTTTGCTGACATTGTCTAACAACTATAAAGATCTGCAAATAAGAAACCTTCTGCAATCTTAGACAAATCAGGATTTTGTTTTCACTGATTGGAAATCTCAGAGAATAAAAGTCACCGTTAGAAGAAGTTCAACACTTTTCCAGTAGATGCATTTAATGCTACTCAGAACGGTAATAAATGTTTCCGTTGGACGATCTAGCCCATGAAGTCTGCTCAATTTGTTCTTACTTATAAAGAGAAGAAGCAGCACTTGAAGCAAGAAGAGAAAGCTTTGCTGAAGCATCTTACAAAGTCTAAAAAGCTTTATTTCTTCTTGGATTTCCTTATACGTGTAAAAAGAAAAAGCCTTGAGATTTTTTATTGTCTATTCTCATTTGTTAGTGAGTTCCAAACTCAAGCTTTCATCTACTTTTACTTATTCACCTTAGCGTTGTATGCCTGAAGAGGCTGTGTGTAAAAGAATACTTGTGTGGTTGAACCTGAAGAGGTTGAAAATACTTGTTACCTGAAGAGGTGCATAATACTTGTAATCTCGAAAAAGATTAGTTGGAAAATCCTTCTGGTTGAAGCGACTGGACGTAGCTCTTGGTTGATAAGAGTGAACCAGGATAAATCTCGTGTGTAAGCTTCTCTTCTCTTCTAGTGTGCTTTATTATATTCACTAACCTCTTGGGTTTACTATTGTGTTTATTAACAAAGACCTTTTAAATTGATTTAGAACGTGTTAACTATTTTCTTAAAAGTATTTTCAAAATCCTTAGAGTCCAATAGGACTGAGCCGTGTTGGTTCTAAGTTCTTTACTTCTCAAACTTTATCCTTCGCTGTGTTCAATCTTCTGTTAAAAAGGAAAATCTTTTATTATTCATCAAAAAGGGTTAAGAAACACAATTCAACTCCCCTTCTTGTGTTTCACTTGGTTATTTCAACCATGGGTACGTGACCAAAAATACAAATGACGTGGGTACAAGGACCCGAAAAGTAAATACGATGGGTTTCAGGACCCTAAAAATAAATGAAATGGGTATCAGAACCCAAACAAAAATGCAATGGGTATTAGGACCAGGAATATAAATGCAATGGGTATCAGGACCCAGAAAAGAAGATTGTGGGTGAAGAGCTTGAAAATTAAAAGGCAGTGGGTGCGGGACCTAAAAAAAAAATTAAAAGGCAGTTGGTGCAAGACCCTAAAAGAAATTAAAGGGCAACGGGCGCAGAGCCCAAAAATTAAAAGACAGTGGGCACAGGGCCAAGAATTGAAAGTGCAATGGGTGCAGGACCCAAAAATTAAAAGGCAAGGGCGCGGGGCCTGAAAATTAAAAGGCAGTGGGTATGGGACCCAAAAATTAAAAGGCAGTGGGCGCGGAGCCCGAAAATTAAAAGGCAGTGGGTGTGAGACCCAAAAATTAAAAGGCAGTGAGTGCGGGACCCAAAAATTAAAAGACAATGGGCGCGGGGCCCGAAAATTTAAAGCAATGGGTGCAGGACCTAAAAACTAAAAGGCAGTAGGCGCGGGGCCCGAAAATTAAATGATAGTGGGTGCGGGACCAGAAAATTAAAAGGCAGTGGGTGAAGGACCCAAAAATTAAAAGGTAGTGGGCGCGGGACCCGAAAATTAAAAGGCAGTGGGTGCAGGACCCAACAATTAAAAGGTAGTGGGCGCGGGGCCTGAAAATTTAAAGCAATGGGTGCAAGACCCAAAAACTACAAGGCAGTGGGCGCGGGGCCCGAAAATTAAATGACAGTGGGTGCGGGACCCGAAAATTAAAAGGCAGTGGGCGCGAGGCCCAAACATTGAAAGTGCAATGGGTGCAGGACCCAAAAATTAAAAAACAATGGGCACGAGGCTCGAAAATTAAATGGCAAAGGTGTAGGACCCAAAAGGTAAAAGCAATGGGTGCGGGGCTCAAAATCAAATGATAGTGGGTGCGGGACCCGAAAAATGAAAAGCGATGGAGTGCGGGACCGAAAAATTATAAGCAGTGGGCGCAGGGCCAAAAAATCAAATGATAGTGGGTGCCGGACCCAAAAATGAAAAGCAGTGGGTGCGGGACCCAAAAATTATAAGCAGTGGGCGCAGGGCCCGAAAATGAAATAAGTCAAAATAGCATGTAAACTTAAACCTCAATTGGTTATGACAAGAAATGTAAATGCGATCTCAGTAGGTTAAGATTTGAAAGTATTAGTGGACCTCATAAGGTCAAGTTTGAAAACAATTTTTTCTTGATTAATTGATGAAATGATGCATAATATAATGCATGCCCCCAACACGGGGATCTGTATGATCAATTTGAGTAAAAACTCTTTTAAAACAATAGAATGAGTTACCCTTAATTCCACACCCTTTAAGGACTTTCTTCCAAATGGATTCAAGGATGAACAAGAGCGAGACTTGCTGATTAGCATCACGATTTGTGTATTCAACCTCTGCATTTATGTGCCTTGCTTGAAATGGATTCAATGATGAACAAGAGCGAGACTTGCTGATTAGCTTCTCGATTTGTGTATTCAACCTCTGCATTTATGTGCCTTGCTTGAAATAGTTTAATAAGCACGTTGTTCTTGTGATGATCACATCTCAAATATAGTGACCCGGTTACCCTTTCTTATTGAGTAGCAACTTGTCGGGAACTCACAGTGCTCCTCTTGGCCTTTTGAGGTCATCAAAGTAATTCTTGATACACTTCATAGTGTTAATACAAGTTTCACATTTCAGTATATGTTACCATGAAAAATGCATGATAATAGGTTGCAAAAAGAAGTGAGATTATTAGAAACAATGAATGAAAAGGATACAAAAGGGAATCATGACAGGAATTTGTCATTTGAAGGAGAATGGGTTAGAGGAGAAAATGTTGAAACGAGAGTTTTTTTTTTCTTCCAGTGGTATTCTCTAGAATGATCAATGTTAGTCACCATTGTGTATCATCTTGAACACCACATAATTGGCTTCCATGAATCTGAATTGTCCCATTTTTTTGGTATGTGAGCATCATTGGCTTCCATGAATTCAACTTGCCCCAACTTTAAGGTCCGTGAGCATATCACTCCTCATAGTTGATTTCTTGGAATTTGATTTTCCCAAGTTTTAAGATCAGTGAGCAGATCACTCCTCATAACTGAATTCCTTGATTTTGATTTGCCCTAATTTTGATGTCTAAGAGCACTATTTTCTTCCAAGGATATGATTTACCATAACTTTGAAGTTCTTGTACTTTTTATGATTGACCTTCAGTACATTTAGATTGCACAACTTTCAAGTTTGTGGGCATCATTTGCTTTTAAGGATCTTAATTGCTATAATTTTAATGTCTATGGGCACCATTGTCCTCCAAGAGTTGATCTGCCCCAATTATTGGCGTCCAAGAATTTGATTGCCCCAACTTTGAAGTTTAGCTAGGCTCCTTGTCTTCAAATTATTAGAAAAAATGTCACTTTCGTTGATGGAGTAGGTGCCATCACTTCCTTTGATGCAGCAGGTGCCATTATCTTATTTTTGTTTGACCCTAACTTTTGCCTAGGTTGCTCTTTCCGAGTTTTCAACCTACCAGGTCATTTAATTTTTTCTTTGCACTCTAATTTTTGCCTAGGTCGCCTTTTAGGTTTTCAACCTAGCGAGTCATTTCTCATTTCTTTTTTTTTGTATATTTCTTTTTGGCACTCTGATTTTTGCCTAGGCCGCCATTTTTCTAGATTTTCGACCTAGCGAGTCATTTCCTTTTTTTTTAATTTTTATTTTTTTTTCTCTTGGAAAGATGCTTATGTATGACACCACTACACATGAGTAGTAAGGCTTGACCATTCTTCTTTGTGAGACTCGAAGCATGGCACCTCTTTATAGCAACAAGGATAATACCATATGATTACCTTTTCACACTTGTCTTCCTTCATTGAGGTACTGATCTTGATTTCTCTTTCTTTCCAATTTTCAATCCTCGAATTAATTGTTTCAATGGACATTTTATAGGACTAAATATCGCAAACTCCTTAGTAGTTCAATAGAGAACCCCCAATCCGCATCATTGTCTTTGTTAGCACCATTAATGGGGTGATCAAAATCCCAACTTGGGTTCATACCATTGTCATTTACAAGAATACCACTTTCAAACAAGCATTGGTTTATATTGGCACATGTAATGAATAATGAAGGCAAATTGCATAAAGGCAAAGAAATGAATATGGATGAAGGATAATTTCAGAAAAGAAAGGATGTTATGAACATTTATCTTTGGAATGGAAAATGCATTTATTGATAACAATACTGAAATGAAAACATGTGAACCCATTCTACAAATGTCACCCTACAGCCTTGGGCAGAGCCATAGGATTAGTATCAAGAATTACTAATAATGAAGCTCTAGAGTTGGAGGAAGCTTGATGAGTTCTCAATTGCTGAGCTTGATGGCAATGGTACACCAAATTTGCCTTATGATTAGTGAAGGGTAATATTTAACTGCAGATACTTAAACTAGAAATGCCATCCTAGTGCTTCAAAAGCCTTAACACGAGTCATAGGTGGATACTCACTCAACTGCATTAACCCCAAGATTTCCATGGTCAAGCAAAGGCTTATGACTCATGTTTGGAGTTCCTTGCTCAAAGGTCAACCATTTGGCTTTTATAAGACCTTGCACCTTATTCTTCAAAGTGGTACATTTTTCAGTAGAATGACCTATAGCTCCCGCATGATAATCGCATTGTGCATTAGGATCATACCACTTTGGGTATGGGGGTTCCATTAGCTTCACAGGGCATAGAGCTACCAAGCCATTATGCAATAGATGAGGTAGCAACTCAGTATAGGACATGGGAATAGGGTCATGTTGAATGGGTTTCTTGTCCTGGTAATTCTGGGTCTTTTTGATTAGCATTCAAATTTTGAGTCAAAGATTGAGTGGTTTGGGAAGGCACTGTAGGTGTTTGGTGTTGAAAAGAAGGGAGTGCTTGGTAAGGTTGAGGGTATGAAGCAAGTAAAGTGGCAGCGATGTACGGGTAAGGTGTGTAGGGTGTTTGGAGTGATTGTTGAGGTATTGCGGGTGAATGGATAGGTTCCCCTTGAGTTGGACTTTCCCCATGCCTCTTATCATTTATCATAGCCTATACTTCACTTTCCTTCTTTCCTACCCAGGGTTTTCTTGCACTAGCTGTCCCACTTGAGTTGTCGGCAATCTTTCCACTTCTTATTCCATTTTCTACCCTTTCCCCTATGATGACGATGTCAGAGAAATTTGAGGAGACACTCCAAATCATTCGATTATAGAAGGGTGACTGAAGAGTATCGATGAACATAGTAGTAATCTCCTTATCAGATAATGGCGGCTCCACTTCAGTAGTTGTTTCTCTCCATCGTTGTGTGTATTCTTTGAAAGTTTCTAAAGCTTCCTTCTCCATATTTTGCAATTGGAGCCTATCTGGAGCCATGTCAATGTTGTACTTGTATTGCCTTAGGAAGGCATCAGCAAGGTCTTTCCAGTATCGAATACATGCTCGATCAAGGTGGGTATACCAATTCAAGGCTGCCCCAGTTAAACTGTCTTGAAAGAAATGGATAAGCAGCTTGTCATCATGGGCACAAGAAGCCATCTTTCGACAATACATTGTCAAATGATTCTTTGGACATGTGGTTCCCTTGTATTTATCAAAATCTGGCACTTTAAACTTTGGAGGAATCACCACATTAGGAACAAGACAAAGCTTTGAAGCGTCCATGATACCATAATTGTTCACTCCTTCTATAGCTCGTAATCTTTCTTCAAGTACCTCTAGCTTTTCATTGGATTTCAAACTTTCAACTTGCGGCATGAAACAAGGGTAAGATTGTTGCGCTGGTTGTAAATACGCCACCTCAGGGGAGCTAAGGGGAACCTGTTGGTTCAAGATATTCTGCGAGTTGCAGTTTGATGTAGCCAATAACACACCGCCGTCTTGAGGATTGGTTACATGTGGCAGAGGTGTTATCAGAGGTTCTTCATTATTCCATGTAGGGATTCCATCCATGTCAATCCTCCTTTGCAGAATCTCTAAAACCTTAGTCATTTGATCTTTAAGTTGGTTGACATCACTTCTAAGGTCATCTTGAGTCCTTTCTTGCTCTAATTCATCCATGATCTTGACTTGGGATCGAGTCCTATAAGGGTGCCATGGAAGCAGGGTTGCTCTTTATGTGATACCTTTTTTATTTTAACAAGTTAACAAAATTAATGAAATGCAACAAACAAGAACATGATTGTCATCTAGGTTTGTTTACAAAAATGCCATTAGGCCAATTGGATTTGCACAATCTTTCAAATTTATTAGAGAAAAAAAAGGCCAATAGTCAATCTAGGAAACAAACTTATAGTCAAATTTATTCGAAAGATTTTTTTTAAAAAAACAATGAAGAGTGGAAAGGTTCCCTCATGTGTCCTATAAAAGGAGTTCTTTAAGCTTGATACCCTATCCTAGAGGATAAGTTCTATAAACCATGTTGGCTCTAGGGTCATTCTAATTAGTGATGGTTTGAGTTCTAGACCCCTATTGGACAGTGGGTCCCAAAATTGCCCCTACTGTCGCCAACACTTTGGCTAGCAGGGTCCCCAATCCTCACCCATGATAGGTTACAAATGGAAAGGGTTCAATTCGAGTAAGGGGGTTTCGTGTGCCTATACGGAGACCGTAGGTCTCTCAAAGCAACAGTACTTTTCCCTTACATCTGTGGGATAAAAGGTTCCCAAATTGCCCCTACTGTCGCCAACACTTTGGCTAGTAGGATCCCTAATCCTCACCCATGACAGGCTACAAGCGGAAAGGGTTCAATTTGAGTGAGGGGGTTTCGTGTGCTTATACGGAGACCGTAGGTCTCTCAAAGCAATACTACTTTGCCCTCTATCTAAGCCTACAAGGTAACGAGCCCGGGTATAGGGCTTGTGTGTGTAAGTGTAGTGCATAGTGTGTGGGAGGGAAAATATTCATATTCACAATCTCAAAAGGCATATGAAGCAAACAAATGCGACATGATATGAAGCACATGAGAGATTAAAAAAAATAAGGAATAATAAGGACCAAAACAATTAAAAGGGTAGATAACTAAAGATTAAAACATGGCTTAACCCTCTACAGTCCCCAGTGGAGTCGCCAGCTGTCGCAACCGTCCCGGAGGGCACTGCGATAGGAGAAGGCAACTAAGATTAATTGTTTGGGAGTCGCCACCAATCGGTTCTTCCATTAAAAATGGAATGGTGCGATTGGACACCTTAAAAAAAATGGTCTGCGTTTAAGAGTTTAGGTTCGGGGGTTGATTACAGGTAGGGAAGGTGTTAGCACCCTACATCGTCCATTCTAAGAATGGTTACCTATTTAATCTATTGTTATCTTGTCAAATTAATTAAATTGGTCCTTTATTATCTAAAAAAATGTTATTTATTTTATTTTGAAATGTCCCATTTTGTCGGCATATTATCAAAAATGATAAATGACTAAGATAGAGAATGGGTGGCTAAATAGCCATTATTGTATGAAACAAATGTAAGCCCATAACACATTACGTAAAGGTGGTAAATTAAAAAATCATATTTTTAAGAAAATATTTCTAAATAAAATATGAGAATTTTAAATGATTTTTATAAAAGGAAATTTTTCGAAAAAGTGATTTGTGAAATGATTTTAAAAAAATGAAAATTTTTAGAATGTGTAATTAAATGAAATTTTAATTTACCACCACTACAAAGTTAAGGTTATATTAATTTGTTCACATTTGTTTTTTATTTTAAAATATTTTATTTAATTAATTGTGAAAATTAGACCCCGCCAGCGCTTTTGGCAAAATCTAATATTAATAGCCTCAAGAATATTGGGAAGAGCTTAGTTGATCGTCTCTTCGATCCTCTCCCAAATTTTCCATCGTCGGCAAAGTTTAAAGGTTAATTTGATATTTGACTGAAGTGACAAACATATAATCATAACAAGAGATTAATGTATGAAGAGAGATATTTATATTGGAGATCGCCTAAAGCCCTGCCAGCACTTCTAGCAAAACTAAAGAGAAACTCCTCACCTCATGAAAAAAAGCATGAACAAATAATTTTTAAAAAAAAAGCATGAACAAATATCAATATGCTAGTGGAAGCAAGGGTTTATGATGACTTGTTTCTGTTAGTAGAGGAGGAGGGCTCATAGTGGCTATCTTGGAATTTCGACCATGAATACAAAAGATCTCCAATATTTTATGCAAGAAGCAAAGAATAGAAAAAGATTAAGGTCATACCTTGAGTCGAATTCCCAGATGGAAGGGCAATGGGGAGAGGTTTCTTCTATCTTCTCACTCTTTCTCTCTTTCTTTGTGTGTATTATCTCACTTTAAGCATTGTAGCTCTCCCTCTCTCTGTACTTTTTTCTCTCTTTCTTTTTTGTGTTACGGCTCCTCTCTCCCTTCCAGGGCTCCCCTAGGGTTTTTCTACCATTAGTTATTTATAGCCCAAATAATTATTCTCATCACCTCAATCAGCTCAATTAATTATGGAAAATTAGAATAAATTTCTCCTATCAATCAAGATCAATTTGTGCAATCAGAATCAATCAAAATCAATTAATTATTTAAATCCCAAATTACCATTAATAAGGGATTAAATGTATTTATGAATTCAAATTTATTTCCTGAAATCATTTTTTATTTTTGTTTTCTATTTAATTTTATGACTGATCAGATTTTTCCTTATTTTAAAATTTTACTGGATCAGTGGAGATTTTTTCCACTTCTGCATGCCAGACCAAAAATTATTTTTCATTTTTTATTTATCAATCATTTTAAAGCAATGGGTATGGGCTTGGTGAATGGATCATATCCAAATTTATTAGTACAATGCCCATTGGTGAAAATTAAAATTTCAGGACAAATTTGGGTGTCAACACTAATAACGTAACTGTCACATAGAAACACATAATCAACCATGATTGCATCGCATATAATCAAAACATATCAAACTGTAAACGTATCACATACAATCGCATATCACATATCAAAATGCAGAAGTATCTTATACATACAGATAACACATAATCGGATTATGGTTTCGCAAGCAGCTCTGATACCACTGTTGGGTTTCGCAACCAAAAAAGACAGCGCAAAAACAAAAAAAACTACTAAACCCTCCAATGATCCATGCGATGGTCATAACCCGTGTTAAGATGATTACCATATGGAAGAAACTGATTTCGTGATGGACAGCAAATCACGAACGCTGCAACGAACGGTGTTGTAGCGTCTCTACGGTATCCACACGAATGGATAGGAAGCTCTCCCTCTTCGACACGGTACTAGCCACGAAGGGGGGACAGGTTTCTCTCAGTCTCTATCTTACTCGAAAACAGTTTCCAACTCTCAGTTGTGCGTATGTAGTGGTGCAACACAAGAGACTAAGAGAAGTATATATAGGCCCCTACACATATCTGACCTAGGTCAAATTGATGTGTGGGCCTATTCAACCTGGTTAGTCCATCTAGTCTTACTAACGGTCCAACCATTCCAATCCATTCTATGTGTGTGACCCTGTAAGATCTTATTACGTTGACAGTAACATTAAATCCTATTTAATATTACAAATAGTGAGTGGTATCTAGCAATACATCACTGCTACTTAAGTAATATGAATGTTAGTGATTCGACATAACCTAACCGTGACTAATGTTACCATGTAGTCTAGTCCCTTTGTCTTGATATCTTGATTGAACACAAAGCATGGAATGTGTCACCCTTGGATAGTTCAATCATTGGTTTCTTGATTGCCGAGTAGTCTTATAAAGACAAGTGAGACCAATATCTCATATTAACTCATTTGAGCACGGCCACACATTTTCAAGTCTCACTCATCAAGGGGGCCCGAAGATATCGCTCCCATTAGTGGGAGGGACAAATCCTATCTACGTCACTCACATCCCTCCGCATGATTTGTAACATGTCCAATAACAGACTTTATGATCACCCTGTTACAGGTGATGTTTGACGATATTAAAGCATATAACTCCTCATGTAGGGAACCGTAGTGACCTCAAGTCAAAGGACCACGTACACCATTGTCAATATGAGAACCGCTTATGATACTCACGTAACAATCCATGTAGTGTACTCATGGTGGGTCAATCCAGTACAACATTACTCTAATGTGTACCCATGTGAAGACTTGATATCTCATATCTATGACCCGTGAGATACGGTCATCAGTCTACGCACATACTAGTCTTAATGTATTACTGTTGTCCTAAATGACAATAATACTCGACGAGGGACATTTTAGAACAGCGTTCTTAAGAGTGCCAATAATATCTCACTATCAAGTCATGTACTTGATATTCCATGGCGTAGAACATCCATTCTAAGGACTTTATTATGTTCATTTAATATAAATAAACAACTGACAAAAGGTTGTCGAGACCTCGTCAAATAATAAAAATTACCGGTTCGCAAACTAATTTGTAGTATAGAGCATGAACCGAATCGTCTCTCAAGGATCCAAAAAGAACAAAGATTTAATCAGATCAAGATAATTAGAAAGGGGGGTTTGATGATTTGAAAAGATAATACACTAATTGAATTAAAGGAAAGTAATTAACAATTTAACCAATCCAAGGAAATTTTACCGATCTTGAGTTTAACTCATCATTGATCACAAGGAATTCACTTAATTGCTAACCGTGTTCTTGGCCTTAGATCATATCAAGACGCCTCAACATGATCCAAGAATTCTCTACTAGATAAGCATCTAGGATTTAATTAACCAAGGTTAGATAAAGTAAGCACCATCCAAACATAGATTAATTTAAGATCAAGAATTTAACCAAGCTAAACAATCCATCAAAAAGCTTTAATAAATTGTTTATTCAATGTGATCCTCTTGAATACATGATAATAAAGCTATTATCACATAAACATCCAAATCAAATTAAGCAATTCAATCTAGATCAAAATTAAAAGAGGAAGAAGAGAAACTTGAATAACAATTAAGCAATATGAACAAGCGAAACAAGATCTCCAACTTAAACATCAAGATGGCTAATCCCTTGGATTGATTATGAGAGCATAGCCTTCCATGGATGGGAAGGAAGAACTCAGAAAATAAGGAACAAAAATGAAATTCTAAAGAGAAGGGAGAAGAAGAGAAAGAAAACTAACAAATACTCAAACTTACTACAAAATTGAATTCTAACTTACTTCGAATTGAATCTTTCTAATACAAAGAGGTTGGGTCTATTTATACTAATCCTAGAAGCCAATTTGTACATGTACATAATCTGAATACAAGCTATAAGAATATGAAAATTGTCAAAAATGGAAGCTTGATGCATGGTTGGTGGGTTGGTGCATGGTAGGTGGGTTGGTGTATGGTTGGTGGCTTTTAGTCAACAACTCTTATCCAACTTCTGGCTTCAAATTCATCACCTAGACGATGCATTTTGGCTTGGATGACTTCATCAAAGTTGTAGCCAGTTGTCTCCTTGAAAATTTCCAATTTGAATCATGTCATTTGGACTTTTAGAACTCCAGAAATGCCAAAAACACTTCACCTACCTCAAGTTAGGTTGGAAGAACGTGTTTCCAAATTCAGACCAACTTGTAGCTTCAGAAGCATGCCTAAAACGACATCTATTGACAAAATGGTCTTCATTGAAGTTGGAGATATGGGTCTTATCTTTCAAGTGACCAAGTTTCAGCCCAAGAGGAGGCCTATATAGTCCAATATGTGCATACTGCCCAGATGGTTCCGTGACAGCAAACCCACTCTGCATTGCAGGGATATTTTGGACCCTTAGCATTCCGATCCAGCTCTTGAGTTCTTCATGAAACTTGTAGAGCATTGTCTTAGCTTTCTAAAGACACCAAGATCACCTCAATTGGATCACCGAGTCCCAAGTTATGACCTAACCAAGGAAGAAAGGTCAAAATGCATCAAAATTCGAAAATTATTCAATATTTGCATTAAAGCCCAATGAAGCCCAACAACATTAAACTCATCTAAAGTACTAATATTGGGCACAATAAACATCTAATAATGCCTAATACAAAGCTAACATAAGTGTTTCAAATTGATTGATCAACAACATAATAAATGAAATGCCTCATATATTAAATAAATGTCATGATGCAATGTAAACTAGAAAGTCAAGATATAACTAGCCTCTAGGGCATACATCAACAGTTTTTACTCGACCTCATGAATCACCCACAAGAGGTCGTGGTCGCGATTGTGATCGAGGTAGATGTGGCGCTGGTAGGATACCTGAGGTCGAGATTCCTAGAGCTAGGCATGGTGACCCAACACTAGCTCCGTTAGTAGTTGGTATGCCAAATGTACAACAGGAAATAGAATAGTTAATGAACGTAGAACACTCAGAGATCATACTTAAGTGGATCTAGAGCCTCACCAGAGGCGGGCGGAAGCGAGCAGCAACTTGTGCTCCATAGAGAGACTGATGTTTCATTGATTGATTTTATAAAGCTTAATCCCTTAGTTTTAGGTGATTCAAACACCCTTGAGGATTCTCAGAGTTTTATGGATGAGGTGGCATGGATATGCAGACGATTGGGTTGTTCTTTAGTCAGAATGGTTGAGTTGGCAGCATTTCGACTAAGGGGTGTAGCTAGAGGTTGGTATGAGAGTGTGCTTCTTACGAGGCCAGTAGGGTCATTCCCTTTGGTTTGGGATAACTTTGTTTGGATGGTCATGGCTTATTTCTTACCTCAAAGTGTCCGAGATGCTAGGGCACGAGAGTTTGAGGCTCTTGTATAGACAGATCAGATGTCCGTGAAGCAGTATAATATCTAGTTCATGCGATTGTCCAGATATGCACTATGTTTAGTAACCATGGAGGAGCTACGTGTTCAGAGGTTCATAGAAGGCTTGAAGAGCTATTTATTCAAGTTAATTGCGGGTCATGGCGATATGATATATGATGAGGCCTTGAATAGGACTTTAACAATTGAGCGGGGGACTAGAGAGTGAGAGGAGGATCTTCTCGTGACTCACGTAAGAGGCCACGTCCTGAGACATCACATGGTGGCCATCAGGGCCATGGTAGTGGAGGTGCTAGAGATATTGGTCAGGGTCGTCAGGGCCAGCAGGGGAGTCGTTGACAAGAGGTTGTCGAGACTCGTCAAATAAATAAAATTTACCGGTTCACAAACTAATTTGCAGTATAACGGATGAATCGAATCGTCTCTCAAGGATCCAAAAACCAAAGATTTAATTATATCAAGATGATTAAAAGGGGGGCTTTGATGATTTATAAAGAAAATACACTAGTTGAATTTAAGAAAAGTAATTAACAAATTAACCAATCCAAGGAAATTTACCAATCTTGAGTTTAATCCATCATTGATCACAAGGAATCCATTTAATTGCTAACCATGTTCTTGGCCTTAGATCACATCAAGAAGCCTCAACATGATCCAAGAATCCTCTACTAGATAAGCATCTAGGATTTAATTAACCAAGGTTAGATAAAGTAAGCACCATCCAAAAAGCTATTATCACATTAACATCTAAACAATTGTTTATTCTTTGTGATCCTCTTTGAATACATGATAATAAAGCTATTATCACATTAACATCTAAATCAAATTAAGCAATTCAATCTAGATAGAAATCAAAAGAGGAAGAAGAGAAACTTGAATAACAATTAAGCAATATGAACAAGCAAAACAAGATCTCCAAATTAAACATCAAGGCGGTTAATCCCTTGGATTGATTATAAGAGCCTAGCCTTCCATGGATGGGAAGGAAGAACTCATAAAATAAAGAACAAAAACGAAATTCTAAAGAGAAGGGAGAAGAAGAGAAAGAAAACTAACAAATACTCAAACTTACTACAAATTGAATTCTAATACAAAGAGATTGACTTTATTTATACTAATCCTAGAAGCCAATTTGTAATTGAAAATAATGTGAATACAAGCTGTAAAAACATGGAAATTGTCAAATATGGTAGCTTGATGCATGGTTAGTGGGTTGGTGCATGGTTGGTGGCTTATAATTAGCAACTCTCCTCCGACTTCCAGCTTGACTTTCATACCCTAAACGATGTATTTTGACTTGGTGGTCCTCATGACAGTTGTAGACAATTGTCTCCTTGAAATTTTGGCGTTAGTTTCATGCCAAAAGGATTTTTACAACTCCAGATATTCCAAAAACACTGCACCTACCTCAAGTCACGTTGGCAAAATGTGTTACCAAATTGAAACCAACTTGCAGCTTCATAATCATGCCTAAAATGGAATATATTGACTAAATGGTCTTCAGTGAAGTTGGAGATATATGTGTTATCTTTCCAATGGCACCAGTTTCAGCTTAATAGGAGGCCTATAGCCCATGATATAGTCTAATATGTGCACACTGCTTAGATTCCAATGGCAGTAGACTTACTCTGACTTGCAGGGCAATTTTGGACCCTTAGAAATCTGATCCAGCTCTTGAGTTCTTCATGAAACTTGTAGATCCTTGTCTTAGCTTTCCATAAACACCAAGTCGCCTCAAATGGAACACCGAGTCTCAAGTTATTGCCTAACCAAGGAGGAAAGGTCAAAATGCATCAAAATCCAAGAATTATTCACAATTTGCATTAAAATCCAATGATGTCCAACAACGTTAAACTCAGCTAAAATACTAAAATTGGGCACAATAAACATCTAATAAAGCTTAGTACAAAACTAATATAAGTGTCTCAAATTGATTGATTAATCCTGGATTGATTGTTTTTGTTGGAATCAAAGACAAATTAAAGATTTATTACTGGAATCAATGTAATTTAAGGAATTAAACCCCTCAAAGTTTTGAAGATAACAAAAGCATTAATTCAAATGAACAAATAAGTTATCAACTAAACCAATCTGCGGTATGAAAAATTGGTTAATAAATATTGTTTATGTTTCCTATAAAAGTTGTTTTTATATGCTCTGATTTGGAAGCACATTCGCTTTTGCAAATAATTGATATTTTCGTGTGCGTCCAATATAGTTCTCGTTACTAATTGAAACTGTTGCATGCGTACAATATATATACCTTATATTGTTTTATTACTATTATATTGGATCGTCCAATATAGTTCTCACATTGAATACAGCTTAGAACGGAAACATTTATAACCGTTGGACGAATAGCTCTTGCAAACAAGCTAAAAGCTCTAAAGCATATAAATACAAGGTGCCCCAAGAACAAGACAACAACGAGTAACAGCACAAAGATTGTCAAGCTTCTAAGAAATCATACTCACCTTGTTTTAATCCTCTGTATAGAGTTTTTCTTTAGATACACTGAGGGTTAGTGTTATTATTTTCACACTTTGTGAGTTATCTGTTGAGTGTTTACAAGCACATTCTTTTTACTCTGTGATTAAGCCTGAAGAGGCTAGCATTAAATAATACTTGTGGTAGAACCTGAAGAGGTTAGAGAATACTTGTATACCTGAAGAGGTGGAGAATACTTGTGTACATTTCAATACCACTAGAACTGTTACTTCTTGATTTGTTTGGACCAACTAGAACAGCCTCATTAAGTGGAAAAAGATATGGACTAGTGATAGTTGATGACTATACTAGATGGACATGGGTTATGTTCTTAGCTCACAAGGATGAGTCTTTTAAAGTCTTTTCCATATTCTGTAAACGAGTTCAAAATGAAAAAGGTCCTAGTATTAACTCCATTCGAAGTGATCACAGTGGAGAATTTGAGAATGAGAGCTTCCAACGGTTCTGTGAAGAAAGTGGTATTCTTCACAACTTTTCTGCCCCTAGAACACCACAGCAAAATGGTGTGGTAGAAAGAAAAAACCAGTCTCTTCAGGAAATGGCTAGGACCATGCTCAATGATAATTCTACTACTAGATACTTCAAATTTGAAGTCATTATCTTGCTTGTTATATTCAAAACAGAATATGTATCAGACCAATTTTGAAAAAGACTCCTTATGAATTGTGGAAAGGACGAAAACCCAACATATCATATTTACATCCTTTTGGGTGTCAATGCTTTATTTTAAATACTAAAGACTATCTTGGTAAATTTGACTCAAAAGTAGATAGAGGTATATTATTAGGATTTTCTGAAACTTCTAAGGCTTACAGAGTTTATAACTCTCATACCTTAATTGTGGAAGAGTCCTTTCATGTCAAATTTAGTGATAGAAAGCTTGATAAAGATTTATTAGAGCTATATGAGTCTTTTGCAGATTTAGATTTAAACTACAAAGATAAGAGTCCATCAACAACGAACGAAGGAGCATTGGACAATGGTGAAAATAGAGAAACAGCACAAGCTGAGAATACACAATGAAATTGGCATTTCAGAACTTATCATCCAGAAGATCAAATTATTGGCAACCATACTAATAGAGTGAGAACAAGGTCAATATTCAAAGAATACTCAGACATGGCATTCATCACGGAATTGGAACCAAAGACAATTGATGAAGCTCTATTGGACGAAGGCTGGATACTGGCTATGCAAGAAGAACTCAATCAATTCAAAAGAAATGATGTTTGGACACTTGTTCCTCTACCTAAAGACAAATCCATCATCGAAACAAAATGGGTATTCAAAAACAAGTTGGACGAAGATGGTAAGGTTGTGACAAACAAAGCGAGGTTAGTTGCTCAAGGGTAATCACAACAAGAAGGTATTGACTTTACTGAAACTTTTGCTCCAGTAGCTAGATTAGAAGCCATTCGCATTTTACTTTCATTTGCTGCTCATCATAATATGAGACTTTATCAATTGGACGTAAAAAGTGCATTTTTAAATGGTATAATAAATGAAGAAGTTTATATTAAGCAACCCCCTGGGTTTGAGGATCAGAACTCACCTGAGCATGATTTTAAACTGAAAAAAGGCTCTGTGTGGGTTAAAACAAGCTGCTTAAGCTTGGTACGAAAGATTGAGTTCATTTCTCATGGAAAACAATTTTTCTAGAGGATAAGTTGATACAACACTTTTTCGTAGAAACGTAGACTCACATTTTATAATAGTACAAATTTATGTGGACGATATTATCTTTGGAACTACTAATGAATCTTTGTGTAAAGATTTTTCTGAGTTGATGCAGAAAGAGTTCAAAATGAGCATGATGGGAGAATTGAAGTTCTTTCTAGGTTTACAAGTGAAGCAAACAGTGGACGAAACCTACATACATCAAACAAAATATACAAAAGAACACTTGAAGAAATTCAAATTGAACGATTGCAAACCAATGAGGACACCTATGCATCCAACGTCAACATTGAAATTGGGCGATAAAGATAAGAAAGTAGATCAAAAGGTACACAGAGGTAGGATTGGATCTCTTTCATATCTTACTGCGTCCGGACCTGATATAATGTTCAGTGTATACCTATTGCTCGTTTCCAATCTAATCCAAGAGAATCTCATCTAACAGCAGTTAAAAGAATATTTAGATATTTGCAAGGTACCACTAATCTAGGATTGTTGTTTAAGAATTCTCATGAGTACAGATTAGTTGGATTTTGAGATGCGGACTATGTTGGAGATAGAATTGAAAAAAAAATGCACCTGGGGAGGATGCCACTTCATTGGAGCAAACTTAGTCTCATGGTCCAGCAAAAGACAAAGTACCATTGTACTATCAACTGCTGAAGTTGAGTATATATCAGCATCAAGTTGCTGCTCTCAATTGCTTTGGATCAAGCATCAACTAGAAGATTATAACATCTTTGAAAGTAAGATTCCTGTACTCTGTGATAATACTGCTGCAATAAATTTGTCTAAAAATCCAATATTGCATTCTAAAGCAAAGCATATAGAGATCAAACATCATTTTATTAGAGATTATATTCAAAAATGTGTGTTTGATATTCAATATGTTGACACAGATTATCAATGGGGAGATATTTTCACCAAACCACTTGCTGACGATAGATTTACTCTTATTAGAAAACATCTGTGTATGCATTTTGTGAAAGATTGATTATTGTGCTTCCATTATATATTTGCATCCAATGTACTTGATATGTTGTGTATGTCTTGCGTCCAAGAGTTGTTGAGTCCAATTGATTGACTATTAATATTCATATTTATTAGGGAATATTTTACAAAAAAAAAAACTTAAATCATTATTCCCACGCTGAGTTAGTTTTTGAAAAGTCACAGAAGTTACTTTTTACTGCGGATGTGACAGTTACTTTTAATGAGCACTTATTGTGATGACTGTTGAATTTTCACATTTCATTTAAATTTTGTAAAACGTTTGAAATTTCCACACAATACTCTATTTTTACAAACCTCTATAAATATCATTATTCTTTACAATATCATATTTTTACGCTTTCAAATTTTTCAAATACTCTTCTCTGAAAACTCTTTGCGAACAAATCTCCTTCTTTCTCAAAACCCTAAACCCTTTTTCGCAAAAAATTCTGAGAAATGGCCGGAGGAAAGGTGCTGAATGTGGATGAAGCTGAAGTATCAGTGGAGTACTTGTTCCAAACCTCTGTTCTAGCAGAGTGTGGGATTGATATCAAGGAGAATCTTCAAGGTGCTGGGTGGGAAAGCTACTTCAAGGAACCCATGGAGGTTCATCTGGAACTGGTGAAGACGTTCTGGAAAAATGCCTCTGTCTCTAAAACTGAGGTTAGAGGAGAAGTGTTAGGAAAACAAGTTGTGGTCTCAGAAATGACCATCTCTGATGCGACACAATGTTGGCTAGAAGGAGCCACAGTCATCACTGGTTGGGAGAATGCATTTGGGGGTATGGATGCTGTGCTTGACACCTTGCTGAAGGAACCCTCTACTGAGAAAATAACTGCATCAAAGATGCATGACAAAGCAAGGGTACTACATCAGTTGCTGAACAAAGCCATACTTCACAAGGCAGGGTCGAAAGACTATGTTTCAATTGTTCATGCCTTCTGCCAATGCCATCTGATTCTTTGTCAACAGATCAACCTCCCCTCCTTGCTATTCAAGAACTTCGAAAGGAGCGAACACAGAACCAACCTCTCCACAAACACATATTGTACCTTTCCATACTCCCTCACCTTCACCAAGACCAAATGCTATCCAACTCTTCACCTCATCAACCCATGGAACCTTCATTGTGGGAGTGACGCCCTATATCATTCCCCGTTGGGAAACAAAGGAATCCTCTCTTTCTCTCACTGCAAAAAGGTCAAGATGCTATGATGGCTCTACTGCCAAGGTTCACATCTACCCCCAACAGCTTCAGTTCAAGCCAGTGACCTTAGAAGAGATGGGTCCCTTTGCAAATCCTTATGACACAATTTTTGCAAGTGTCATTAAGGGATGTATACCGCTCAAGAATCTGCGCTTTGTCCCTCCATCTCTGATCATCACTTATGCCACCTCCATCAAGATTCAGCCTGACAGAGTATGTCCAAGGTTGCCAATGGTGGACTTCAACAAAAATAAAGATATCAAAAAGTACAGGAGCCAAAATCTATTGCCCACACCCTTCGATTTCACCCTGACCTTGGGAACGAAGAGCCACCAAAGGCAGACCTTGAGTTCTTATGGCGTGTCTCAAATGATGGAGAGGCCAAGGAAGACAAAGCAAAGACTTTCTAGGCTCAGTGATAAGAGATTGTCGAGACCTGTCAAATAAATAAAATTTATCGGTTCTCAAACTGATTTGTAGTATAGAGGATGAACCGAATCATCTCTCAAGGATCCAAAAACAATGATTCAATTAGATCAAGATAATTAGGAAAGGGGGGTTTTGTTGTTGATTAACTAGATTGACAAAAGTGTAAGACTTAAAGTTGTAAACAAATGAAAAGAAGTAACCAATCTAAAGAAATTTACCGATCTTGAGTTTAATCCATCATTGATCACAAGGAATTCACTTAATTGCTAACCATGTTCTTAGCCTTAGATCACATCAAAAAGCGTATGTGTGTGATTCTTCATGACATTTTGAGTTTAGTTTGCATACATTTCATTATCTTTTTAGTACATTTATTCATTTAATCTTCCGATTTTGTTTTAGTTCGGATAACTGCGGTGTGTTTATGTTCAATTGCAGGAATGGTGTAATATTGAATCTTGGAGGAGCCAAAAAGGAACTACCCTGAAGAGATACTGAGATCTCAAAGTCAGCTGGACCCCTGAGGAGTAATTTGAGCATAACTTGAGCTACAGAAGTCATTTTAAGGTGATTCCGGTTGCTATGGAAAACTAAGACACAAGGCTACAAGTTTGATGTTGGACACTTTGGCAAATTCCCCAAGATGCTTGATGGACAGAGGCTAGCTCTGATAAATCTTTATCAGGCTTTCTATCATTAAATTTGACATGAAAGGACTCTTTCACAATTAAGGTAAGAGAGTTATAAACTCTGTAAGCCTTAGAAGTTTCAGAAAATCCTAATAATATACCTCTATCTACTTTTGAGTCAAATTTACCGATCTTGAGTTTAATCCATCATTGATCACAAGGAATTCACTTAATTGCTAACCATGTTCTTGGCCTTAGATCACATCAAGAAGCCTCAACATAATCCAAGAATCCTCTACTAGATAAGCATCTAGAATTTAATTAACCAAGGTTAGATAAAGTAAGCACCATCCAAACATAGATTAATTTAAGATCCAGAATTTAACCAAGCTAAACAATTTATTAAAAAGCTTTAATAAATTATTTATTCTTTGTGATCCTCTTTGAATACATGACAATAAAGCTATTATCACATTAACATCTAAATCAAATTAAGCAATTCAATCTAGATAGAAATCAAAAGAGGAGGAAGAGAAACTTGAATAACAATTAAGCAATATGAACAAGCAAAACAAGATCTCCAAATTAAACATCAAGACGGTTAATCCCTTGGATTGATTATAAGAGCCTAGCCTTCCATGGATGGGAAGGAAGAACTCATAAAATAAAGAACAAAAACGAAATTGTAAAGAGAATGGAGAAGAAGAGAAAGAAACACTCACAAAATACTTCAAACTTACTTCCAAATTGAATTATGTATAATACAAAGAGATTGACTCTATTTATACTGATCATAGAAACCAATTTGTAATTGAAAATAATGTGAATAAAAGCTGTAAAAACATGGAAATTGTCAAATATGGTAGCTTGATGCATGGTTGGTGAGTTGGTGCATGGTTGGTGGCTTATAGTCAGCAACTCTCCTCTGACTTCCAGCTTGACTTTCATGCCCTAAACGATGTTTAGCTTGGTTAAATTCTGGATCTTAAATTAATCTATGTTTGGATAGTGCTTACTTTATCTAACCTTGGTTAATTAAATCCTAGATGCTTATCTAGTAGAAGATTCTTGGATCATGTTGAGGCTTCTTGATGTGATCTAAGGCCAAGAACATGGTTTGCAATTAAGTAGATTCCTTGTGATCAATGATGGATTAAACTCAATATCGGTAAATTTCCTTGGATTGGTTAATTTGTTAATTGCATTTCTTTAATTCAACTAGTGTATTTTCTTTATAAATCATCAAAACCACCCGCTTTTAATCATCTTGATATAATTGAATCTTTGGTTTTTGGATCCTTGAGAGACGATTCGGTTCATCCTTTATACTACAAATTAGTTTGTGAATCGGTACAATTTTTATTATTTGACGGGTCTTGACAACCTCTTGACAAATTTGGCGCCATTGCCGAGGATCCAAGGCAACTATTTGATTATTTTAAGACCCCATCTAACTCTAACAATTGTGTTTGTTTTGTTTTTGAAGATTTTTCAAGTGGAATTCGGCTGAAATTGGGTAAAGGGCATCTTATCAAGATTTTGGTTCGGTAAAGTATCTTTGATCGATCTGAATTTTGGTAGACTACTAGAAAACGTTATTTTGATAAAGGCTCACTATTTATAGAGAGATCACCACTATTTTAGCCAAATTCCATCGTTTACACCACTTTTTCAATTTTGTAAGATTGTTTATTATTCTGTTGGATAACATTTTTGTGTAGATTTCACGCTGTGGTAGTCCTATAATTTTTAAAATTCATTTGATACTATTTTTATTTTTTGTAGATTTTTTTTGAGTATTTGTTTTAGGAATTTTTAGGGTTTTAGTTGTTATTGCTTTTCTATACCTTCCTATGAGCTGCATGCTGTATGACTAGGTCTGATCCTAGTACCTTGCATTCATTTGATCCTGAAATTGATAGAATCTTTCATACACTTTTCAGAATTCATAAGACTGGTAGTAACATTAATAGAATCACTTCTGGAATTGGACTTGAACTTGGCATTGCACCTGATCTTGTTGACTCTGTTAATCCTGTTGAGTCTGTTTTTTGTTAGTACTTCAGTGTCTGATACTGAGTCTGTTGATTTTACTTTGGCTAACAATAATAATAGGACCCTTAAGGAATTAGCTGCACCTGATGTGAATTATCAACCTTTATGCATTCAATATCCTGAACTTAATGTTGATTTTGAGTTGAAATCTGGATTGATACACTTGTTGCCCAAGTTTCATGGTCTTGCAGGTGAAGATCCACATAAGCATTTGAAGGAGTTCCATGTTGTCTGCTCCACCATGAAACCTCATGGAATAGCTGAAGATCACATCAAGCTGAGGGCCTTTCCTTTCTCCTTGGATGGTGCTGCTAAGGATTGGTTGTATTACTTACAACTTGCTACCATCACTTCTTGGAATGATATGAAAAGACTGTTTCTGGAGAAGTTCTTTCCTGCATCAAGAACTGCTGCAATAAGGAAAGATATTTGTGGCATAAGGTAACTCAGTGGTAAGACTCTCCATGAGTATTGGGAGAGATTCAAGAAATTGTGCTCGAGCTGCCCACACCATCAAATTAGTGATCAACTGCTAATCCAATACTTCTATGAAGGGTTGATGCCAATGGAAAGGAGTATGATTGATGCTGCAAGTGGTGGAGCATTGGTAGATAAAACTCCAATCACGCCGAGAGACTTAATTGCAAACATGGCAGCAAATTCTCAGCAATTTGGTACTCGAATGGGTGCTGCAACTAGAGTAGTCAATGAAGTTAATACCTCTTCACATCCTGATCAACAAAGGATGGAATATAGATTGGATAAGATCACTTCTTTGGTCAAATAGATGGCAATGGGATAACACCAACCACTTATGCAGACCCCTGCAAGAGTTTGTAGTATATGCTCTAGCTCATCCCATCCCACAGAATCATGCCCCACACTGCAAAATGATGGTTTTGCCTTTCCAGACCAATCTATTGATGCAGCAGGAATTTTCCTGGTAAACCTCAATTTCAACAGCGGTAGCAGAGATATGACCCATTCTCCAACACCTATAACCCTGGTTGGAGGGATCATCCAAATCTGAGATATGGCAATGCCACTGCCCAATAGCCAAATCAGTATAGGCAGCTTTTCCAATAGCAACCAATGAGGCAACAACAATTTCAATCCTATGCTGGAACTAGTAGGCCATTTCAATCAAATATGCAGCAACAGCCAATTATGCAGGAGCAGCAACAAGCAAATGCAACACCAAAGTCTGAGCCTTCATTAGAGGATATGATGAAGCAACTTGATACCAACAATCTCCAATTCCAACAAAGAACTGATGCCACAATTCAAAATTTGGAGACACAAATTGATCAATTAGCTTCCTCTATGAATCAGTTACAAGCTCAAGGCAGTAGTCAACTTCTTGCACAAACAATTCCCAATCCAAAAGGGAATGTTAGTGCTATTATTTTGAGGTCTGGGAAATCCTTACAAGCTGAGCAGCAGCAGAATTCGAATTCTGCAGATTTTACAGATTCAGCAGCAACAACAGACTCTGCAGTAGATGTGCCCAATTCTACAGATAATCAGAAAACAGATTCTGCACATAAACCACATTCTGCAGCAATAAAATCAAATTCTTCAAATTCTGTACCACTTGTGCAGCAGAAGAACAATTGTGCAATGCCACTTCATTTCCCACATAGAGCAGTCCAATCTAAAAAAGGAGATGATGCTGAGCAAGGTAAAGAGCTTCTAGAGACCTTTCGGAAGGTGGAGGTGAACATCCCATTGTTGGATGCAATTAAGCAAATTCCTAAGTAAGCCAAGTTTCTGAAGGAACTCTGCACACACAAGAGGCGGCTGAAAGACAATGAGAGAATTAGCATGAGCCGGAACATCTCAAAATGCCATGCTAGACTTAGGTGCTTCAATTAATGTTATGTCTATGTCTGTATTTAACTCTCTTGGACATGGACCTTTGCATGTCATAGGTGTAGTGATTCAGTTGGCAAATAGGAGCAATGCCTATCCAGCCGGACTAATTGAGGATGTGTTAGTGCGAGTGGGTGAATTGATATTCCCTGCGGACTTCTACATTTTGGAAATGGAGGGGGAATCACCAACCACTAGGGCTCCACTCATTTTGGGGAGACCTTTCCTTAAGATAGCTCGGACAAAGATTAACGTGCATACAGGAACTCTTTCCATGGAGTTTGGTGACTCCATTGTGCAGTTTAACATCTTTGATGCTATGAAGCATCCCATGGAGGAGCATTCTGTTTTTCATATTGATGTCCATACTGATTTGATTGATATTGCATATGATGAGTTGTATGCTGCTGACTTTGATGGTTTTTATGATTCTGTATGCACTGGTTGTAATGGTGTTGTTTTGTGTAATGCATGTGCTGAGATTGCTGCAGTTTTGAGTGCTGAACATTCTGTTTCAGCAATTGATGTGAATTGCGCAGATCATGCAGATTATGCAGAACCAGATTCTGTAGATGCAGAAATTATAGCACCTACAGAAGTTAATTCCACCAGCAACATGCTTCCCTCTATAGTGCAACCACCCTCCATTGAACTTAAGCCCCTGCCCGAGCATTTGAAGTATGCATTCCTGGAGGAGAATGAGAAGCTCCCGGTTATAGTGGCTAAACACCTCCAACCTGAGCAAGAAACCAGATTATTAGAGGTCTTGAAGCAACATAAAAGGGCAATTGGTTGGACACTTACAGACATTCCCGGTATTAGCCCCTCCACGTGCATGCACAAGATATTACTTGAGGATGAAACTAAATCGGAGACAAATTTCAGAGGAGACTGAATCCTCTCATTTTGGACGTAGTGAAGAAAGAGGTGACTAAGCTATTGCAGGTTAGCATTATCTATCCCATCTCTAACAGCAAGTGGGTAAGCCCAGTGCAAGTGGTTCCAAAGAAATCTGGGGTGACTATTGTGGCCAACCAAAAGAATAGCTCATTCCGACTCGAGTGCAGAATAGCTGGAGAGTCTACATTGACTACAAACGCCTCAACCAAGCCACTCGAAAGGATCATTACCCCTTTCCATTCATTGATCAAATGCTAGAATGGTTGGCTGGTAAGTCCCATTACTGCTTTTTGGATGGCTACACTGGATACTTCCAAATCCACATTGTACCAGAGGATCAAGAGAAGACCATATTTACTTGTCCCTTCGGCACCTTTGCCTACAGATGGATGCCCTTCGGCCTTTGCAATGCCCCTGGTACCTTCCAGCGATGCATGGTGAGCATATTTTCTGATTTCTTAGAGGAGTGCATGGAGGTATTTATGGATGACTTTACTATCTATGGTTCTTCTTTTGATTAATGTTTAACTAGCTTATCTAGAGTACTGCACAGATGCATTGAGACTAACCTTGTGCTAAATTTTGAGAAATGCCATTTTATGGTAGAACAGGGTATAGTTTTAGGCCATGTAGTATCCAGTAAAGGCATTGAGGATAATCCTGCTAAGATCAATGTAATTACTTATTTATCTTACCCCACATGCGTGCGGGGAAGTGCGTTCTTTTCTTGGTCATGCAGGTTTCTACAGGCGCTTCATTGCAGACTTCAGGAAAATTACCTTTCCACTTTCCCACTTGCTGCAGAAAGATGTAGAGTTCCATTTTGATGACAAGTGCAAGGCAACTTTCAACCACTTGAAGCAGGCCTTGACAAGTACCCCTATCATCCAGCCACCTGACTGGACATTGCCATTTGAGCTTATGTGTGATGCTTCTAACTATGCAGTAATAGCAGTCTTGGCACAGAGAGTGGGGAGAGCTTCTCACGTGATATACTATGCATCTAGAACTCTGGATGCTGCTCAGGCCAACTACACCACAACCGAAAAAGAGCTTTTAGCTATTGTTTTTGCTTTGGATAAGTTTAGATCATATTTGCTTGGTTCTAAGGTTGTTGTGTTTACTGATCATGCAGCTCTAAAGTTCCTTAAAGAAGCCAGAGGCAAAGCCCCGATTAATAAGGTGGATGCTACTGCTCCATGAGTTTCATATAGAGATCCGTGACAAAAGTGGAGCAGAAAACCTAGTGGCAGATCACTTGAGCCGCATTGAGAGGGCTTCAGATCTCTTCCCTGTACAAGGCTCCTTCCCAGATGAGCAGCTTCTACAGCTGCAAGGTACCACCCCTTGGTTTGCTAATATGGTGAATTTCTTGGTTGCTACAGTTTTTCCCCCACATTTCACCCGTGTAAAATTTATAAACTTAAGAGTGAATCAAAATATTATGTGTGGGATGATCCATATCTGTGGCGATTTTGTAGTGACCAAATTATTAGGCGATGTGTGCCTAATCATAAGTTTTATTCTGTTCTTAGCTTTTGTCATGCATTTGCATGTGGTGGACATTTTGGGTCTCAACGTACAACTAGGAAAGTTTTAGACTCTGGTTTATATTGGCCTACTTTGTTTCATGATGCATATATGTTCTGTAAGTCTTGTGAGCGATTAAGGTCAGAGAACGGGGAACCTTTCTCGCAGGAATGAGATGCCCCAGCAACCTCTACTGTATTGTGAGATCTTTGACATATGGGGTATTGATTTCATGGGACCTTTTCCTGTTTCCTTTGGTTATGTTTACATTTCGCTAGCTGTTGATTATGTATCAAAATGGGTGGAGGCTAAAGCCACTCGGACTGATGATTCCAAAGTTGTTGTGGATTTTGTTAGATCACATATTTTCTGCAGGTTTGGAATCCCGAGGGCTATCATCAACGATCAAGGCACCCATTTCTGTAACCGGAGCATGGAGGGTTTGATGAGGAAATATGGCGTGTTGCATAAAGTTTCTACACCTTACCATCCCCAGACTAATGGTCAAGCCAAGGTCTCCAATAGAGAGATCAAGCCCATACTTGAAAAGACAGTCCAACCTAATCGGAAGGATTGGAGCATGAGGTTTGAGGATGCTCTTTGGGCTTACCGGACCGCTTCCAAGACTCCGATCGGGATGTCCCCATATAGGATAGTCTATGGTAAGGCATGCCACTTGCAGTAGAGATTGAGCACAAAGCATTCTAGGCGGTGAAGCAATGCAACATGAATTTGGCCGGAGCCAGCATAGAGCGGAAGTTGCAGTTACAGGAGTTGGAAGAGATCCGCCTAGATGCCTATGAGAGCTCCCGACTCTACAAAGAAAAGTCCAAAGCCTTCCATGATACGTTTATTCTTTGGTGACAGATTGGGCTGAAACTTGGTAAGGTGGTAGAAAACGAATTAAACTTAAAAACTTAGATTACACTCTAAGCTCCACCCTCTAAGACCCAAATTCCATTGTTTTGACCACTTTTTTAATTTTTTTAAGATGTTTTATTGTTCTGTCCAATAGCATTTTTGTGTAGTTTTCACCCTGTGGTAATCCCATAATTTTTAAAAATCACTCGATAGATTTTTTGTAGTTATTTCATGTGATTTTTACACTTGTTTTTGTGTTTGTGTTTGGTCACTTATTTGATGGAGCATAAACTTGATGAGCTGGCTTATCTGGTGAGGCAGCTGGCAGTGGGACAACAAAAGTTACATGTGCAAGAACCTACAAGATTTTACAGCACATGTTGTAGCTCTTTTCATCCCACATATACATGCCCCACATTGCAAGATGATGCTTCTATATAGCAAGACCATTCTGTTGCTGCAGCAAGCGTATTTCCTAGTGAAGCACAATACCAACAGCCAAGATATGATCCTTATTCTACTACATATAACCATGGCTGGGGAGATCATCCCGACTTGAGATACGAAAATGCAACAACCCAACATAACCAACCAAACCAGTATATAACAGTTCCGACCTTATGTTGGACCAAGCAATCTATACTAGCAGCCTATGCAGCAACAACAAGCTCCACTAGGCACAAAATCTGAGCCTACATTGGAAAATATAATGAAGCAACTAGTAGCCAACAATCTCCAATTCCAACAAAGGACTTATGCCACAATACAGAATTTGGAGACCCAAGTTGGTCAACTTACATCTTCATTAAGTCAGTTAAGCAAGCATCACATGCAGAAATTTGATTTTGTAGAACATGAGACCATTGATGTGCAAACACCAGTTGATAATGTCTGTGCTGAATTTGTTGGTTTTACTAATTTTGATGATTCTGTTTGTTGTACTAGTTGTAATGGTAATGTGTTGTGTAATGCATGTGCTGATATTGCAGCATTTTTGAGTGATGCTAGTTCTATTGCAGCTAATAATGTAGATTATGCAGATGTAGCAACAGATTCATTGCAAATACAATCTGTAGAGCTGGTGCAGCCCACTGGATTGCTTCCCTCCATAGTGTAGCCACCAAAGTTAAAGCTACAACCTTTGCCTTTGCCTAAGCATTTGAGATGTACACATTTGGTAGATGATGAGCAACTTATAGTGACTATGGCTAAGAAGCTCCTTACTAATGAGGAGGAGAGGTTGCTGCAGATTTTGAGGGAGAATCAAAGAGCCACCACACATGCATATATTCCTAGTTTTAGCTCTTTTACATGCTTGTATAGGATATTACGTGAGGATGGAGCAAAACCGGTAAAGCAGACCCGGAGGAGACTGAACCCACTAATTCTAGATGTGGTGATCCATTACACTAGCTATGGTGTGGCAGTTGAGATTTTGTTACTTCTGCTATCCATAGGGAGTTTTCTTTCCACACTTTTATTTCACTTTTTTTGTTGTTGTATGTTTTTACAGTTTTGTTACTGTTTTTAGTTCAGTGTTCGCTTTTATTTTACTATTATGATTTTATTTTTCTATTGCATTACTGTTTCTACGGCTCTTTTATGCTATCTTTTGCTGTTTACTATTTTCTGTATGTGTGTTTGTTACTTTCTGTTTCTTCAAGTTATTTCTGTCTTTTTTCCCTTTCTGTGTTTATTTTTAATTTATATTTTCTATTTTAGCTTGTTGCTGTTGTTTTGTTTTTCTATTTATTCTATTTCTGTTTAATTTTTTGCTACTATTTTTTTGTTTTTGTCTTGTACTATTTTCTAGTTTGTTTTATGTTTTATGTTTCTGTATACTATTTTCTATTTCTGTTTTTGAATTCTATGTTTGTTTTTTTTTATTTTTAATTTTTGCTTTTGTTATTTGTTTCTGTTTTTTGATTTTTTTGTTTTCTATTTTTTTTTCTGGTTTTCTATGTTTGCAATCTTCTATTTTGTTTTACTACTAGTGTATGAGCCCGTGCGATGCACAGCTTTGTGGGTTGCTATAATTGAGTTGTTTTAAATCTTAAAAGTTTAAATTTACAGCATAACAGTTGAAGAGATGTAAAAATAGCAATCCTCATGTACTATATGTAAAATGAAAGTATACAAAATGTTTACTGTTGCATAAGTTCTACAAATACTAAAAGAAAATATAATGCTCTTAAAGGCGACAAACTAAATATATACCTGCTCTTCTATATTGTTGCCAATAATAAACAAATTACTGAAAGAAAAGTTCCATCTGCGTAAAACAACCTGCCAAAGAAGAATTAAATCAACATATAATTGTTTCTATTAAAATATCAAAATAAATTGACTTAAAAAAAACAGATATCCATAACAAATGAAATCTACAAACCTTTAGATTAAATTTTTTGAAAAACTTCTTTATAGACAACATTTTTTGTTGATCTTGATGGACTTCCATTTTCATCACATTTGAGGATTTCAATCTTTTTCTACTTCTAACTCTTGATACAGCAACATATAATTGACCATGGGTAAAAACTGGTTTAGGTAGAAACAATCCAACATGGGAGAGCGATTGGCCTTGGCTTTTATTGATTGTCATTGTAAAACAGAGAGCTAATGGAAATTGCCGCCTTTGAAACTTAAAAAGCAATCTAGAATCTGATGGAACCAAATTCATTCTAGGAATGTAAATTTTATCACCGATATTTCTACTTGTTACGATAGTAGCTCCTATAACATTTTTTCCAAGCTCGTTGACAATCAATCTTGTCCCATTACATAGTCCAGCAGCTTGATCAATATTTCTAAGAAGCATGACAGGTACTCCCTTCTTAAATTTCAACCTGTGGTTAGGGATTCCTGAGCATTTAATATCATTCAAAAATTCAGAAGTAAACCATTCCACTTGACAATCGTTGTCTTCATCTGCAATGCAAGTAGAGTCCGAACTTAAATACTCCTTTTCATCTCCTGGAAGTAACGACAATATGAAATCATTTACTCTTTCGACTTCTTCTAGTGTTGGAGCTAGAATTGTCCTATCTTCAAAGTACTTAAAATTTGTCATGTTATCTAATAAATTTGGATATGCAAAATCAACAATTTTAGACTATAGATTGATCGAATCCAAAATTAGAAGATCATCTGGAATATGAATATCATTTTCCCCATCATCATTCGAACCGAGATCACCATCACCAAGCTTTATAATCCACTCAGCAAATTCTTTAAGTTGCTTTTGATCTTCGTCGCTTGTACTGAATTGAAGTCTCATATTTTTGGTGAGTCTGAGCACCTTACAATTGGACCACAGTTTGGAGGAATTAATTGTTGCCATTACGATATCTTGACGCGATGCTCTAGGAATAACTGGCAAAATCTGTCTGAAATCTCCACCCATTACAACTACTTTTCCTCCAAACGGCTGTTCATGACTACTGGGATTTGTGAATCTCATAATGTCTCTAAGTGTACGATCCAAAGCTTCAAAACAATGTTTATTAAGCATCGGTGCCTCGTCCCATATGATTAAACATGACAATCTAAGTAATTCTGCCTTCATAGAACCTTGTTTGATATTACATGTTGACTGTTCATTGATGATTAATGGAATTGAAAACCTTGAGTGCGCCGTTCTTCCTCCTGGTTATAGCAAAGATGCAATACCACTTGATGCCACATTTAGAACAATTTTTCCTTTGGATCGCAGGGCAGAAGAGAGAGTCGTCTATATGAATGTTTTTCCAGTACCTCCATACCCATACACAAAGAAGAAACCTGGCTTCTCATTCATGACAGAATACATAATTTCATCATAGACGTTTCTCTATTCCATTGTCATAGTATTTAGAAGTCTTTCACAATCAGCCTCTAATTGAGCTCTATTGTAATTAATTTCATCAATAACAAATCTTTTTTCATATTGAATAATGTCACTGTAGTTTGGAAAAGACATCGAATCAAATTCTCTCAATGATCTTCCATTTGAATGAAGCAACTTCTCAACTTCTATTAAGCAGATGATGCTTGATGATATTTAAAAAAACTCAATTGAATAAGTTATTATAAATTACAGTTTTGGGAGGTGCGGTATCCTTGAATTTTGAGATCAGAGAAGCATCATCAGACAATCGTTTCACACGATAAGACGGTTCAAACTGAGAGTATGTTGAAGACTTAACCTCAACTTTAAACAGAAAAGATCTTTCCACAAAATCTTCAATCTCTTTAGAAACATTTAACATATCACCATTCTATTAAAAAAAGATACAAATAAACTTGGTAAAATGATTTAGATATAATTCACTGCATTCCATCAATAAAAACAGAATTAGATAATAGTCAAAACCTTCTGAATATGTTCTATCATGTCAGTACATGATCTATTTAGCAAAAGTGATGCATCTCGATCAAACAGCACGAAGGTAGCACTATCAGTATCATCTATGACTCTAACTTTAATCTGATACCTAATAAAAAGTAATGTCATTAAGATATTAAAAAAATAGTTAGGAAAAACATTATGAAAAGCAAAGATAACAAACATTTATGGAGTGAAGGGAGAACCTTGGAAAGACAGTTAAAACATGACTATAGTAAGAATCACAATAATACATCCCTGAATGTGGATACACAGCTTTGTTACATTTACATGCTGTGTTCCACCAATCATCGCCTTTAACAATATGCTTCACAGTTGCCAATATGATGCATCAATTTTCCTTATATAAAACAAATAAAAAAATGATAAGATAACAGTAAAAAAATTAAGACAATTTGTATTGGTTAAAAAAGAAATTAGATGCTAAAATAGAAAAACATCATACTTCTTTACAATCTTTCAACTGTTCAATTGTCTTCCTAGCAGTGAAGCGCAAGAAATCATCTTCTATGGAATAATTTGAGTGGTTGGTCAGCTGACTTAAGCCTTGGGAACTTGCCTCAGACGATCCAAGAAACCTTTAAAAGATTTTATAGATTCCACAAATGAAATACGATATTACTTGAAAATGAAAAATATAAACTATTTTAAAATAATACTTACTTCTTCTTGAAGTCTTCAACCTCCTGCACATCGGCATTGAATAATAGCCTTGTTGCATACATTACATTTTGGAGAACTCTCTTACCTAAAATATCAATATGACATACAAAATAACAAAACAGAACATATACTTAATAAAAATCTTTCTATTGTAAAAAAAAGTACATGACATGTAATTTCATACCTTTGAAAGTCTTAATCTTGGCAAATTGCACAATCACAACAACATTAGAAACATCTCCAGATGCAAGGAACGAATTCAATTCATCCATATAGTTTCCAAACAAAGCACATTCCATCTTAATCCTGTATTAAATGTATCTATTAGACAAAAATCAGAATATTATGACATTAATTCATTCAACATTTCTTGTTAGATAAAAACAAAAATCATTACCCATCCATATCAAGCTCAATGGCATTCATTTTGGTTCTTTTCCCGTCCTTATCATACTCCTTCTCAGTCCCAACTCCAGTTAACTTAGCAAGAACATCTAAATGGAAAATAAATCACCACAAATATAACAAATTCACAGTGTCATAAATTCATGTATAAAGAAGGTTTTATAACATATTACCTACTAAATGGGGAACATCTTGATCTTTCTGAAAAATTTCTTCAAATGAAGTGAAAGAAAACCCATATAACGGGATATTGGATTCCTTTATATGCTTGACAGAAGTCCTTAATAGAAAGTTCAGACGATACTCATGCAATGTTGTACGAAAAAAACCAGTATTACAGCCAACACCGAAATAAGTCATTGCATAAACTTGTCCTTCTAACAACAAAGGCTTGAACTTATATACCAATGTTTTCCTCACCGAAGCATGAATTTTTCCTCCCTAAAAAATGAAGCAGAGCCAAAAAAATGATTATCGACATCTGACACCAGGCACACAATAAATAGAAAAGTAGCAGATAATAAATTTACAATTATTAGATACCGAATGAAGAAATGTAACTCACAAATTCATCCAGCAACACCATCTCTAGCGAATTAGGAACATTGGAATTGTTGAAAGAGGGCAAACTCCATAGATGCACAATTCGTACCTTTAGCCTCAGGTCTCCTTCTCGAAATTGATATTGGCAATGGAATCGTAACCAGCGGCCATAGCAGAAGAATCAAATCAAAGTAAGAAACAAAGAAAAGAAGAATTATGCAAGAATGAAAGCAATTGTGAGAATGGAACATGCCTAAATATTTATAACACATTTTCAGTTATGCACAGCACGCCAATAGCTCACAATCAAAACTTGAGAGAAACAAAGAGTCATGGTCTCGAGGCATCCGTTCGAAATCCGATTTAATTGAGCTGCTAATTTGCCAATCGATAAGCTCGGTGAGAAGAACGCTCCGACAAGATAAGAAGGGTTATTTAAGAGATGGCATAAAATTGGAAGAAGAAAGAGGAAGGTTCGGAGCTCAAGAAACAAAACAGTGGGTAGGCGAGAATATAACATTTATGAGGTGGGAGTAGTTGAGAAATTGTAGAAATGAAATTTATTATTCATTTAATTTTTTGTCAATATATTTGAGTATTTTAAAACCATTCCTTGTTTAGAAAGAATTGTAAATGGGTGGGAAAAAATTTAGCTGAAAAAGTGACAAGTGGCAATACTTTCCTTGAAAGTACCTCTGCTTTGTATATATTATAGATTATAGATTATAGATTATAGATTATAGATTATAGATTTTTAAATTCTATTTTTGATGTTTCTAGTTTCTGTTTTTCTATTTTTCTGAACATGAAAAAGAAAATAGAGTTTGTATTTGTTTTAGGTCCTTTCCAATGATGTTTTGAGTGTTTTGAGTTGTGAGTTTAAATTCATTGAAGTTTCAAGTGTCATACCATGCTTGATTAAATTGTCTTCCATCTTGAATTCTACTTGCTTGGTATTGGATATTGAATTGGTGGATTGAGTTTGGTGGATGCATATTTGCCTTATGAGACTTTGAGCCTATTGTTGAATGGATTATGCATTTGTGCCATTCTTTTCCTTTCTTGTGTGATTTTTACTCATGGATTTGTCAATCTAGAACTTGCTTTGATTCTTTTTTAGGCTATATTTTCACTTGCATACATGAATATGATTGAGGCACTTTTCTTGATTTAGCTACTTTGGCCAAAAATCTACCTTGCATCATTTCCCCTTGATTAACCCCCTTGAGCCTCTGCCTTTTCTTTGTTTTTAGCTCATTACATGCCTTATGTGTAAGACCATGATGTTTACTAACCTTAGGGATTAGGAGAGCATTGGCCTTTATCATCTATGAGGAGCTTTGTTTGCTTGAGGACAAGAATTGATTCAAGTGTGAGGGGGGTGTGTGCTATATGAATATGCAAGTATTATGCAAGTGTATGGTGAAAAAAGAAAAAAAAAACAAATAAAGCCATTAAAAAAACACAGAAAAGCAAAGAAAAGAAAAATGATGAAAAAGAAAGCAAATAAAGGAAAAAAAGGTTGTAATAGAAAATAAAAGAAAAGAAAAAGGAAGGAATAAGAGAATGTGCATTATGTGACTTTGGGATAAATTTTATGCTTGATTACTTGAGTTCCTCCCCAATGCTCTCTTATTCTCTTTGTTTTTAGCTTCCTATATTCATATTTATTCCTTCCCTTACCTTGGCCACATTACAACCTTGACAAAGTCCACTTAATTTGTGTGTGCATATGTATTGAGTAGTGGAGAAGTATAAAATAAGCAAGCTTTGGGTTATCGTCCCACAGAGATTGTGTTCATCAATTACCAATTCACTTAATCAATACTATCTAAGCAAATCGAATACTTTGGATCGAAGGGAGTTCACAAGGGAACCGCCAATAAGAAAAAACAACTAATCAACAGAAAGTAATACGGCTAATAAAATAAGATGAAAGAGAATCAATATAAGATGAGTTAGGGGTCCTATTTCGTTTATCTCTTCACATGCAATTGAAAATCCTTAAACTAATCAAATTTCCTTTCTTGAATTGATGGTGAGAACTACTAAAATAATCAATGCCCAATCCCTTGGTGCACCAATTCTCTTAAACGCCTAAGATAAAATTAATTCCTTAATCAAACCTTAAACATTCAAGGTATAAAAAGATAAAAGTTCCTTTAAGCACCACACAAATTGATAGTTCTATTCCTAGACTCAATCAGTTCATGGTATTTATCATATAGCTCAGCCATACATTAGTTTTCCAACATAATCCATGGATGCTCAATCAATTCATGAGTGGCCAATTCATAAAAGCATTGGGAACAATGATAAATACTCAATTCAATGAAAAGAAACTTAAATTAATCAAAGAAATCCAAGTACATTGTCCAAGACAAACTACATCTTCCCCCTAACTAAAGGGGTTTAGCTACTTGACAAGAGGTGTCGAGACCCGTCAAATAAATAAAATTTACCGGTTCACAAACTAATTTGTAGTAGAGTATGAACCGAATCATCTCTCAAGGATCCAAAAACAAAATTTTAATTAGATCAAGATAAAAAAAAAGGGGTTTTTTTTACGATTTGTAAACTAAATACACTAGTTGAATTAAAGAAATGCAATTAACAAATTAACCAATCCAAGGACATTTACTGATCTTGAGTTTAATCCATCATTGATCACAAGGAATTCACTTAATTGCTAACCATGTTCTTGGCCTTAGATCACATCAAGACGCCTCAACATAATCCAAGAATCCTCTACTAGATAAGCATCTAGGATTTAATTAACCAATGTTAGATAAAGTAAGCACCATCCAAACATAGATTAACTTAAGATCCAGAATTTAACCAAGCTAAACAATCCATCAAAAAGCTTTAATAAATTGCTCATTCTTTCTGATCCTCTTTGAATACATGATAATAAAGCTATTATCATATAAACATCTAAATCAAATTAAGCAATCCAATCTAGATCAAAATCAAAAGAGGATGAAAAGAAACTTGAATAACAATTAAGCAATATAAACAAGCGAAACAAGATCTCCAAATTAAACAAAAAGATGGTTAATCCCTTGGATTGATTATAAGAGCCTAGCCTTCCATGGATGGGAAGGAAGAACTCAAAAATGAAATTCTAAAGAGAAGGGAGAAGAGAAAGAAAACTCTCACAAATACTCAAACTTTCTTCAAACAAATACTCAAACTTTCTTCAAACAAATACTCAAACTTACTTCAAATTAAATGATTTATAATACAAAGAGATTGACTCTATTTATATTAATCCTAGAAGCCAATTTGTAATTGAAAATAATATGAATACAAGCTGTAAAAACATGAAAATTGTCAAATATGGTAGCTTGATGCATGGTAGGTGGGTTCGTGCATGGTTAGTGGGTTGGTGTATGGTTGGTGGCTTCTAGTCAGCAACTCTACTTTGACTTCCATCCTGATTTTCATGCCCTAAACTATGTATTTTGGCTTGGAGGTCTCATGACAGTTGTAGACAATTGTCTCCTTGAACTTTTGGCATTAGTTTCATGCCATTTAGACTTTTACAACTCCAGATATTCCAAAAACAATGCACCTACCTCAAGTCAAGTTGGCAGAACGTGTTTCCAAATTCAAACCAACTTGTAGTTTCATAATCATGCCTAAAACGACATCTATTGACTAAATGTTCTTCAGGGAAGTTGTAGATATAGGTCTTATCTTTCCAATGGCCGAGTTTCAGCTCAAAATGAAGCCTATAGGCCGTGGTTAGGTCCAATATGTGCACCTTTGCTCGATTCGATTCTGACGAGACCCACTCTGAATTGTAGGGCTATTTTGGACCCTTAGAAGTCGGTCTGAATTACAGGGCTATTTTGGACCCTTAGAAGTTCGATCCAACTCGTGAGTTCTTCCCGAAACTCGTAGAGCCTTGTCTTAGCTTTCCAAAGACACCAAGATCACCTCAAATGGATCACCGAGTCCCAATTTATGGCCTAACCAAGGAGGAAAGGTCAAAATACATCAAAATCCAAGAATTATTCACAATTTGCATTAAAGCCCAATGAGGCCCAACAACATTAAACTCAGCTAAAATACTAATATTGGGCACAATAAACATCAAATAAAGCCTAGTACAAATCTAACATAAGTGTCTCAAATTGATTGATCACTACTCATAGAGAAAAAAAGCACTAGAGATGAAAAGAAAAAATAGATCCCCATTAGTAAGCCTTCGAGTTGGACGAGAATCCTCAAGCCCTTGAAACCTTGTTATTTTTTCCTCCCTTAGGTTAGTCGTCGTCCCTCTTCTCAAAAAGATTTAGAACCCCCTAAAAAATCCTAGCTTTTCCTTTTTATACTGCTAAAATGTGCATCACTAAGTGAGCCAGCACTCAAGCACGCGGATGGCTGAAAAATTTCATCAGATGCTGACCCTGGGCGCTCAAGAACTGGCTGTTAGGCGCTCAAGCGTTCCAGGCGCTCAAATGTTGGCCAGCAGGCACTTAAATGTTGGGCTTCCAGCAAAGGTATGCCTTTTCATCTGTTTCCTTCTCCAAATGCAGCTATCTCTAACTTGAGTTTCACCTAAAACCAACAAAAGCAAATTTAATGAAGAAAATTAAACTTAAAAGTGAGGTGAATGCTAAACTTAACTAATCAAACAAGTCAACTAAATTAGATGAAAATCCTAAACAAAATTACTAAAAGGAAGCATAATCCTAGTTAATTGAGAGAGATCAGACCAGATAAACATAAAATATATTGCAAATATCACTCCCCCAAACTTGGGATTTTACTTGCCCTCAAGTAAAAGCTAGGACAAACAAAGAAACACCATAAACCACCATAGAACAACATCCTCCTCAAAGTCAAACTCAAAGCTAACAACAAAGTAACAACTCAGAGAAACAACATGCAGGAGTAGCATCTCCCATAAATCAATTAAACAATTAGAGCAAGCAAGAAGTCAGAGCGGGGTAGAATCATGGAGGTGTTAAATACATGGCATGCAAGAAGGAAATGAATGAACTTCTCAAAATTCCTTATGGGCAGGGGTTCAAGAATAAGTACAACACAATGAAAGTACTGGAGTTGCAATCGTGCGCCTCATCCACACATCACAACCGAGAGACAACCCCCAAACCTGATTAAAACAAAGCAAATGATCTGATGAAAATAGAAAGTGAGGACCGTGCGCCTCATCCACACATCCACACCTTGAACCTCATCAAACGAATGCCATTATTATCTTTTTCTTTTCTTCTTTTTACTATTTTTTTTAGAAAAGCCTGTAGAGAGCCCTTGCATAACTTTAACAACCAAAGAAGTTTCAAAAATTTCAAACTGGCATGCCAAGTGCTTAAAAAGCCCAAAACCAAACATAACTCAAAAAATCAAGCAAGACTCCAACAGAAGAACCAACAATGGAATATCAAACTACCTACAAATTGTTCTCAACACCCCAAAGATTATAATCAAATGGTGCAAGAGTCGCAAGCAAGATTACACACTTCATGGGGTGTGGTGAACAATGCTAGTAATAGAATTACAAAATGAAAAAGGAGCAGAAAATAGAAAATAAACTAACTAAAAGCAAACGAAAATGAAAAGCAAGAACAACTAAGCTAGAACAGAAATAAAAGGAAGCAAACAACCATGTGAGTCCGGTGTGGTCAAGCTATGGTTCGTCATCCCCTTCATCTTCATCAGTGGCTGCTACGTCCTCCTCAGCTATTTCTTCATGGTCATTGAAGTTGATGTTAGCCATGAGATCTTCATCAGTGGGTGGGAGTCCTCCCAAGAAAGCAATATTGAGATTCAGCTGCTCAACCATGTTACGGAGCATGACCTCCAATCCATGTTGTGACTGAATAATATAGGAGAGCCTCCGCTGGTTTTGAAGTTCAGCACGCTCCAACCTCTCAAGCCTTGTATCTGTGATGAGTGCTTGACGGGGTGGTCTGGGAGCTTGGGATGCATGAGGACAGGCAGCTGCTTGTGTATCCTGGAAGTAGTTTTCAATGGTTTTGGCAGTGATGCGTGGTACTCCTTTGATGGGCAAATCACCATAAGAAATGATGCTCAAATATCTGCATAGATGGGTGATAAGAGAGGGATAAGGAAGGCTGTCTTTTCCTTCTTGAGCTACTGCGTGCATGTTATGGGATATGATTCTTCCTATATCAACTATGCCACCGGTCACAATGGCATATATTAGCAAGGCTCTCTTCACTGTCACTTCGTTTGTGTTGGATGATGGAAGGAGCTTTGCTTGAATGAAGGTGCACCATACCTTTGAGATAGGTAGCAAGTCGACTTTGTAAACATGCGTGCTTTGGAAAGCCTTTCACATCCATAACCCATTAAGTACCCGGTTTGCAGATAATGCTAAGCACTAAGTTGCTCTCTAGTGGTCTTGAAATGAGGTGTGAGAAGTCACACTGCCTGGGGTAGTCATATTCTTGCCTAAAGAAGTCATTGAACGTTCGACATCTGGTTTAGTGGCTGCTGATTGGCTGTATTCCCATATCTTAGATTGGGATGGTCTCTCCAGCCAGGGTTGTAAGTGCTGGAGAATGGATCATATTTCTGTTGTTGCTGTTGATGAAATTGAGGCTTCCCAAGAAATATATCTGCTACAGCTAAACTTAGAATCATCTTACAATGTGGGGCACAAATCTGTGGGATGAGAGGAACTAGAACATATGCTACAAACTCTTGCAGCCACAGGTGTTTGATGTTGTCCCATGGCTAATTGCCTCACCAAGGAGGTTAACTCATCAATTCTGTGCTCTATCCTCTGTTGGACAACATGAGAAACATGAACCTCATTGACTCCTTTGGTTGAGGTAATGACCCTAGTGCCAAACTGTTGGACGTTGGCAGCGCCATACAGCAGCAGGAGTTTTGTCAACCAAGGCACCTCCACTAGCAGCATCAACCATGCTTCTGTCCATAGGTAGTAAGCCTTCATAATAATACTGAATCAGTAATTGGTCACAGATTTGGTGATGAGGACAGCTCGCACAAAGCTTTTTGAACCTCTCCCAGTATTCATGCAAAGTCTCCCTAGTCATCTGCCTTATGCCACATATGTCCTTTCTAATTGCAGCAGCTCTTGAGGCAGGGAGGAATGTCTCCAAAAACAGCCTTTTCATGTCATTCCAAGATGCTATAAAGGCTGGTTGAAGGTAACATAACCAGTCTTTGGCTGCACCATCCAGTGAAAATGTAAATGCTCACAACTTGATGTGATCCTCAGCTATTCCATAAGGTTTCATGGTTGAGCAGACGACATGGAATTCCTTCAAGTGCTTATGTGGATCCTCACCTGCAAGACCATGAAACTTGGGCAACAAGTGTATTAATCCAGATTTAAGCTCAAAATCAACATGAAGGTTAGGATATTGGATGCATAAAGGTTGATATGCAATATCAGGGGCAACAAGTTCTTTCAGAGTTCTATTATTATTTTCAGCCATAGTAAACTCAGTAGACTTAGTATCAGACACAGAAACAGACTCAACAAGATCAAGTATATTAACTCTATAAATGCTACTACCAGTCATATTAATTTTGTAAAGTGTATGAAAGGTTCTATCAATTTCAGGATCAAATGAATGCAAGGTACTAGGATCAGACCTAGTCATACAACATACATCTCATAGGAAGGTATAGAAAAGCAATAACAACTAAAACACTAAAAGTTCCTAAAACAAATACTCCCAAAACAAATCTACAAAAAGTAAAAACATTATCAAATGAATTTTAAAAATTATAGGATCACCACAGGCTAAAATCTACACAAAATTTGATATATTGTTTAGTGTTTATGATCCTCTTTGAATAAATGATAATAAAGCAATTATCACATAAACATCTAAATCAAATTAAGTAATTCAATCTAGATCAAAATCAAAAGAGGAAGAAGAGAAACTTGAATAACAATTAAGTAATATGAACAAGCAAAACAAGATCTCCAAATTAAACATCAAGATGGTTAATCCCTTGGATTGATTAAAAGAGCCTAACCTTCCATTGATGGGAAGGAAGAATTCAGAAAATGAAGAACAAAAATGAAATTCTAAAGAGAAGGGAGAGAAAACTCTAGCTTATATCAAATTTAATGATTAAAACTAACACAATGCTACAACATTACATAAAGAAAAGAGGAGAAGAAGAATATGTTCCTCCAATATATGATGTCCCAGTTCTAAACTTCCTCTCCCCTTAAATAGCCCAAGATAAGGACTCATGTTACCTAATCAAATGATAAACAATTACAAAAGAAAAGCAAAGTTGAAATTCTGCCAACTATTCTGCTAGATTTCGTGTGCCTCCTTCCATGATTTGTATGACCCTCCAACCCACCAAATTGACTTTAGGTGTCTTCATGATAGTTGTATACAATTGTCTTCTTGAACTTTCGGAGCTGGTTTCATGCCAAAAGGACTTTTACAACTCAAGATATTCTAAAAACACTGTACCTACCTCAAGTCACGTTGGCAGAATGTGTTTCCAAATTCAAACCAACTTGTAGCTTCATAATCATGCCGACAATGACATCTATTGACTAAATGGTCTTCGGTAAAGTTGGATCTATGTGTTTTAGCTTTCCAATGGCACCAGTTTCAGCTCAAAATGAGGCCTATAGCCCACGATATGGTCAAATATGTGCACACTACTTAGATTCCAGTAACAGCAAGCTCACTCTAACTTTCAGGCCTAGTTTGGACCATTAGAAGTCTAATCCAGCTCTTGAGTTCTTCATGAGACTTGTAGATCTTTGTCTTGGATTTCCAAAAATACCAAGATCACCTCAAAGGGATCACCGAATCCCAAGTTATGGCCTAATCAATGAGGAAATATCAAAATGCATCAAAATCTGAGAGTTAATCACAATTTACATTAAAGTCTAATGAGGCCCAACAACATAAAACTCAACTAATATACTAATATTGGGCACAATAAACATCCAATAAAGCCAAGTACAAAGCTAACATAAGTGTCTCAAAATGATTGATCAGCGTTGTCTCATCAAATCGAATATCCCTCCCCCTTACATAACTGACAAATTTCTCCCTTCCTTCTTCAAAGATGTGCACATTGGCATAGAATTCCCTAACTAAGTTCTGACATCCCGGAATAGGGACGGAGCATAACTTACCCTAATCCCTTTCAAAAAATTGAGATTGAACTTTTGGATACTCATCTTTCTCTAGGATGAAACTTCTTTCCCTCACAAAGTTTCTTTTCAATAGAACATTGTTGAATCTCTCTTCATGAGCAAGGGATCGGAATCTATGATGATCATAAGTGGGGCAGCTTGATGAGACACCCCTAGTGGGTCTTTGTCTCTTAGGAGGCATAGTTCCTGTTGAAAAGCAAAGAAGTTGAATGAGTAACTGAAAGTTATTAACAAGTCATCACTACTAAATTCTCTATTCATGCAACACACCACTCCGCAAAACCAATGTATTAGATTTTTCATCTTGAGATAATAAGTGAGTGAAAAGAAAATAATACATCTCAAGCAAAAAGACAACATGTTACATGGTTTTCTCATTAACAAAACTTCAACAGAATGGTAATATGATCCCAACTTGAACAACATACCCATACTAAGCAATCTCAAATGCTACATGTTTTTCTTTAGTCCATATTCAAATTAGTCAACATGTAAGTATCAAAATCAACCATGGCTTAGAATGAGATGTTTACAAAGTACACCTTCCATGAACCAAAACCCACAATAGAGATTAACCAATCTAATTCAACTTCAACACACCCAAATCATCTTCTTCCTAAGGTTGAAGACAAGCAACCACTTCTCTTCCTACAAGCCAAGCATCCACAAAGTATAACAAAAGCATGAATCAAGAGCATTGACAATGGAAGTTGGCATAATATAACCTTAAGCAAGAGAAAAACAACCAAACTCACAATTGAATTCCACAATTTCACACAACACCACCAATTTCCAAGGTTTTCCCCAAATCCCCAATTTAGAACCCTAAGATTTTCAAGTTAATTATCAAAGAACAATTCATTAAATTAAGCCAATACTCCAAAGGCCCTCCAATGGAGAGGTTTTCTCACCAAAATGTGTGCAAGTAGAGAATAAGGGTAAAGTGTTGGGATGGGGAGAGGCAATGTGAAGTAGAGGGTTAGTGTGAGTGAATGGGGGAATGGGAGTTTGTGTTTAAGTGAGAATGGTGGGAGGGGATATGAGAGTGCACAAGAGAAGTTGAAAAGAAGAACAAAGGGATGGGGGAAGAGAATGAGAGAGGTGGAGTTTGTGTGTGTGTGTTGTATTTCTATTTTTTTTATGAAGCACGTGCTTAGGCGCTGAAGATGCAGCACTCAAGCGCTGGTGATCCAAAGGGAAATGATGCGTAGCATCACGCGATCAGGCGCTGATGTTCCACCGCTAGAGCGGTGGATGTACAGAGAAACGCACAGTGTTGCGCACGCCACACGCTCAAGCGCTGGCCAAGTGGTGCTCAAGCGTTGGGTCCTTTTTTTTTTATAAATGTATGAGTGATATGCGCACTCAGGCGTTGAGGGTTGGCCGCTCGGGAGCTCAGGAGCCTGAGAAAAACCTCGGTGATGCTAACTTGTGCGTGCTTGAGTGCTGGGAATTGTGTGCTTGAGCGCCCAGGTACTTGAGAAAATTCCTTCAATGCTAACTTTCAACGCTTGAGCGCTAGAGACCCAACACTCAGGCGCTCACAAGGTAGAGAATACTTTTCCACCAATTCACTTGGCATCAATGCAGAAAAAGTGCTAAACTAAACCAAATGAAAAAGTAATCTAAAGCTAAAGTAAAAGCAAAGCAAAGCTAAAGAAGAACACCTTACCTAAAGTACTTCTCATGATCAAAAGGGAAGGTAAACACTCAGATTTAACTAACTTGAAATTCAAAAACAGATCATTAAACTAACTAAATGAAAACCAAAATTCATTCAAACAAGAGATTAAAGGAGAAACTACTATCAACAACCAACAAAATGAAAGAAAAGAAAACATACAAATGCAGTAAAATAAAAGAACGAAAACAAAATGAAAAAGGGAAAGAGAGAGGAAAAATTTGGGTTGCCTCCCAAGAAGCGCTTGTTTAACGTCATTAGCTCGACATTGCCAAGTTCAGTTAAGTTGAATTGTTCAATGTTTGAGAGGACTTTTGGCTGTCAAATTCTCCTCCCCAGTAGTGTTTCAACCTTTGGCCATTAACTTTGAAACTCCTTCCTGATTGAGGTTCAATGACTTCAACTGCTCCAAAGGGGGAAACTTCCTTGACTTGGAATGGGCCAGACCATCTAGACTTAAGCTTGCTTGGGAACAATTTCAATTTAGAATTGAACAATAAGACTTGTTGACCTGGTTCAAAGTGTCTTGAAGTAATTCTCTTATCATGCCAAAGCTTAGTCTTCTCCTTATAGAAGCGAGCATTCTCATAAGCTTCATTTATGAATTCATCTAACTCATTCAGCTGCAATAACCTCTTTTCACCAGCGTTCTTGACATCAAAGTTCAAAAATTTAGTAGCCCAAAATGTTATGTGTTCAAGTTCAATAGGAAGGTGACATGCCTTACCAAAGACTAGTCTATAGGGAGACATGCCAATTGGGGTTTTGAAAGCAAGTCATATAAGCCCACAATGCATCATCTAATTTCAAAGCTCAATCCTTCCTTGAGGCATTAACAGTCTTTTCCAATATGCTCTTCAATTCTCTATTGGAAATCTCAACCTGACCACTAGACTAAGGGTGGTAAGGAGTAGCAACCTTGTGTTTCACACCAAATTTACTCAAGATGGACTCAAATTGCTTGTTACAAAAATGTTTGCCACCATCACTGATTACAGCTCTAGGAGTGCCAAATCTTGTGAAAATGTTCTTCTTAATGACCACTACCTTAACATCATTGGTCGGTGTGGCTATGGCTTCAACCCACTTGGAAACATAATCCACCGCCACTAAGATAAATTGATTGGAAAGTGAAGATGGGAAGGGGCCCATGAAGTCAATCCCCCAAACATCAAATAATTCCACTTCCAAGATATTGTTGAGTGGCATCTCGTGTTTCCTTGAAATATTGCCAACTCTTTGGCATCTATCACAACTTGCAGCAAAATTGTTGGCATCTTTAAAAAGAGTAGGCCAATAAAAACCAGATTGCAGTACCTTGGCTGTGGTTCTATTTCCTCCAAAATGGCCTCCATACTCTTAACTATGACAATGTCAAAGGATGTTCTGCTCTTCATCGTCCGAGACACATCTCCTCAATACCCCATCAGCAGACAATATAAACAGAAATGACTTATCCCATACATAAGATGCAGTATCATGGAGGAATTTCTTTCTTTGTTGCTACGTAAGATAAGAAGGGATGATGTTTGCGGCCTTGTAGTTGGCAAAGTCTGCAAACCAAGGAGAAATCTGAATAGTGAAGAGCTGTTCATAAGGGAAATCTTCTTTTATTGGCACTAACTCATCATTGGGGGCTCTATCATGTGAGATTCTCGACAAGCAGTCAGCCACCAAGTTTTCAGTTCCTTTCTTGTCCCAAATCTCTAAATTAAACTCCTGCAGCAATAAAACCCAATGAATTAGTCTTGGTTTAGCATCTTGTTTAGTCAAAAGATATTTCAAAGCCAAATGATTAGTGTAAACTATGACTCTTGACCCAACCAAATAAGAGCAGAACTTATCAAAAGCAAAAACTACAACAAGTAACTCTTTTTCTGTGGTTGCATAGTTAAGTTGTAAATCATTTAATACTCTACTTGCATAATAAGTGACATGCAAAACTCTATCCTTTCTTTGTCCTAAAACAGCACCCACAACAAAATCACTAGCATCACACATCAATTTAAATGGTAAGTTCCAGTCGAGGGCAGCAATTATGGGAGTTGAAACAAGCTTATTTTTCAAAACATTAAATGCATTCAAACAATCAGCATCAAAATCAAATGGTGCATCTTTAACTAAAAGTTTGCACAAGGGTTTAGTGATTTTGGAGAAATCCTTAATGAATCTCCTGTAAAACCCGGCGTGCCCAAGGAAACTCCTTACTACTTTGACATTGATGGGATGAGGAAGCTTCTCAATAACCTCCACTTTTGTACGGTCTACCTCAATCCCTCTCAAAGATATGCGATGTCCTAGGACAATTCCCTCCTACACCATAAAGTGGCATTTCTCCCAATTCAAGACAAGGTTAGGTTCCTCACATCTTTCCAAAACCAAAGATAGGTTAGTTAAACAGGAATCAAAAAAGGATCCAAAGACAGAAAAATCATCCATAAAAATGTCAACAAACTTTTCAATCATATCAGAGAAGATAGAAAGCATACACCTTTGAAAGGTTACTGGAGCGTTGCATAATCTAAAGGGTATCCTCCGATAAGCAAAGACTCCATATGGGCAAGTGAAAGCAGTCTTCTCTTGATCCTCTGGTGCTACCAAAATCTTATTATAGCCTGAGTATCCATCTAGGAAGCAGTAATATGTGTGACCTGCCAACCTTTCTACCATTTGGTCAATGAATGGGAGGGGAAAATGGTCCTTCCGTGTTGCACTTTTGAGCTTACGGTAGTCAATGTGTAACACCTAAGATTAATTTTAGATTAAGTTAATCTGACATCAAACGTATATGTTAGAAGTATTAAATTATTTCAAATTTATTTAACTTAATTGCAACTAATTTCTTAAATATTGTGAACACCCAAATTTTTTCGGGTCTTTTAAAAATAAATAAATAAATAAATAGAAAAAAAATTAAAAAAAAAGTAATAGATTGTTTAGGCCCAATTCAACAGATAACTGATAGCCCAAAACCCAAGCCCATTCCTATTTAGCCTAATCCGTAACTCATACACCTTACCTAACTCCACTTACCCACAACCCATTATCCTCCTCCACACACTACAATCATATACACTGCACCCACACATCTTTTTCTCTGACTCTGCACACAATAACACATTCCTCTCATACCAACAGCACATTCCTCCCATACTCGCCAGCACACACAGGACACTCCACCCTACCCAACACATATAGCACACACATGCACTTCACTTATCCTTCATAAACACCCATTGCAACACCCACTCGGGAGGCGGATTTTCTCATAGAGGTTTTGAGAGTCAGAAGAGCTGGGAGAAAGCAGAAGAGGGAGGCTTTTCGAATTGGAGAGTTCTGAAAGGAGAGTGAGAGAATGGATTTTAGAAAGTGGGGAGAAAACAGAGAGAGGAAAACAAAGGGGCAGAGGGTCTTCTGCGATTCGGGGTTTATAGAGGAGACCGAGAGAGAAGGGAAGCATCAGGGAGGAAGCTCTACATTAGCTTGTCGCTCCCTAGTCAACCTTCGACAAGAGCAATTGAGGGTAACAGGGCCTTGCATTTTTTTTTAATTATTTTTTTTATTTATTTTTGAATAATGGATTGTATGATTCTCTAATTAGACTCTTGAAATTTGACCCTTGTGATCAGAGTTTATTTTGGTTGGGTGTATTCACAGTAAAAAAATGAAGTCAGTAGTTGAGCCTTGGTTCGATCACTTGGATATGATGATTCTAGGGGTCGTAACCTTATTCTGATTTACGATTGTGGATTCCACCGTGCATAGCTTTGATTACACTCCATAAAATCTAAATGCTCACATTGTTTGACAGGAATTTCGATTCAAATATTATATGCGTGTAAGAATTTTGAACTTTTGGGCATGGTTCTGTTTGCGTGTTATGACCTTTGTTGGAAAGCTTCAGGATGTGAATTCCCTTTGTTCTTGAATCTTATGCATGTGTAAACTGTGATGTTAATTTGAAGAAATGTAATGATGCAACCACTTTGCCATTGTGTTGTCATGGGTGTTTAACTGATCCTTAACGAACGTGGTCTGACATATGGTGTAGAGGCATACCTATAGGCTAGTATGGTTTCGTTTAGGCGGATGTACTCTTTCAGTGGTTTATTGTTGTGATATGTTGACTATGGTTGCGTTTTGGATTTCTTCCATTACTGGGCATTTGGTAATATTGAATCTGTCGTTGTGCCAATCTGGTGGTTTCAATCTTGGGGAGACTGCACATGTCCATGGTGTTTAGCAATTCTGTTTTTTAACCTAAAAATATGAGAACTTTAGCTGGCTTTACATATTGCTATTTTGTGCCTTGATCTTGCGGACTAAATTTTGAGATGGCCAAATGGATATGGTTCCTTCTGTTTTGATTCTGCATCCTCATTGAGTTTAAATTTTCATTCGTGTATGTGCTTTGAGCTCATTTAGCCTCAAACAAAAAGACTCCTATAAGCTTTGGTTTTGCATATTAAAGTTTCTGCAACTCTCTCACAATCTCTGCTTTAAACGTGAAACCAAGCCACACTTGTGCACTCCTCGTTACACCTTCCCTGGTGCAGTTGTTTTTTTTTTCTTGCTATTCGATTCTAAGTGGAATGAAATCTTAATCTGTATTTTGGAATAAATGGATTCTTTTACTAGATAAAACATGAGCCCATGCACTAAGTTAGCCTCACATCCCGCATGAGTTACATTTTTCTTTTTGTTTATCTCGGTAGTTAATTTTCATAGGTTCATTTCTTTTGGTTATGCAGCTATATGACTAATTCTTGGATGACAATACTGACTTCTGTACATGACTGATAGAGAAAAATAACTTTTTGACTTATGGTAAATATGATTTTTGTTTGGCAAGTCTTGTATATGGACAATCGTGGGATATTAACATTTGAACAACTCATTTGATCTTATTGGATGATCCGAATCCCATGATCCGTACTTCTTTTCAAGGTTTGGCTCTAGTGTTTCATGGCTTGATTGAAAGGGACGTTGGGTGGTAACAGCACATATGCCATTTTTTATTATTAGGATTTGATGCTATTTAGTTATTTATTTTATTCTATTCTATTTAATGTCTTTGGTTTGTTATTATGATTATATTTTATGTTATTTAATCTTTCTTTTCATTTTGTCATTTCCTTATCATCACTAACCGTTGTTTTATTTATTCCTCCAATGGTGTATGTAATCTCTTTTAATTTCCTTTAAACTATTGACCCATTGTTTTTTCTTTATACTATTAGCTTCCCTCTTTATTATTTCATTTTATTCTTTAGAGTTGCCTTGTGACTAATGTCATGGTCAATTCCATTTAAGACTTCTGTTTTATTATAATATGATAAATTAAATATCGCCTAATAGTTTCGAGGGATCAAGTATCTACTAGCTAAATTTTTGGGGTTGCTCTTTGAATTAATGTCATGTTCAATTTCACTTAAGAGATGCGTTTATTTAAAATAAAATAAAATAAAATAAACATCGTTTAGTGGTCTCAATAGATCAAGTACTCACTGGCCAAGCTTTTGAGGTTGCTCTACAAACTAATGCCATGTTCAATCTCACTTAGGACTCGCTCAAAATAAATTAAATTAAACATCACTTAGCGGTCTTGAGGAGTCAAGTACCCACTGACTAATTTTTCCTGAGATAACTCTGTGGGCATTGTACCATGTTCTATTTCAATTACGACCCATTAAATTCACTTGTTTTATTCAAATCATTTTTTTAAATAAAATCAAATTAACCCTTTATTTTTAATAAAATTAAGTAAACCATTTTTTGATCAACTATTACACTATAATATTTTATTTTATCTTATTTTCATTTATTTTATTTTCATTTTATTTTTATTTCTATAAAAGAACTATGTGGCTTTGAATTCCCTATTGCACTTAGGGGATACGTAGGCACTCACGGCAAGCCAAAATCTATAAACATTTTAATTTAATTGTTATTTTTATTTTTTTTTCTAAACCTGTAAATATTTTTTGTGTTTATTTTTCTTCAAATTATTAAATTGTGTAATTTAGTTTTTATTTGAATTTGTGAATATTTGTAATTTAATTATTTGGCTTGTTTTATCTTTATTTAGGGGGTAAATCAAATATTGTTTGGGTTATTAAATTTGCACAACTAACTTAAGGTAACCGTTTTATAACGAATGCATTAGGGGTGCTGTGGAATTCAGTTTCCACCATTCCTTATGCATAATCAACTCCCGAACCTTACCTGGTTTGTCGACCATTTTTTTTATTTTAAATTTTTTAAAAGGGTTTTGCCGATTATTTTTCCTATCAAATAAAAGATTGGTGGCGACTCCATTTTTTATAAATTTTCCCGTCATCCCGTTGCGATCACGGTCAAGACAAATATAATTTCTTACTCTAGGTGAATAATAACTTAGAGTAATTTTTCCAATTAAACCCAAAAGATATTTAGCTTAATATATCAAGATAAATTACTTATATTAGGATAACCATATCGTTATCCATTTAGAGTATTGATTCAAAGAATAAATCTTATCTTAAGACTTGATTCACTTAATTAATAAGATAAAAGAAATATCTACTAGTTATTATTATACTACTTTCCTATTTCTAGCCATGACATTAAAAGAGAAATTTAAAATATTTATATGTGCAGATGCATAATTTAAACAATCCATTTACAATAGTCAAAAGAAGGGTTTGGGTTTATATATAGGCATGTTTCTTACAGTTTCAAAAATTGCTTATATATATACACACACATACATATAAACATAAAACAAAACCCTTCAACAGCTATCTATTTTTATAAATGCTACATCTACTCAGATAATAATAATGTCAGCAAAGTCAGGATCCACTGTGACCCTGATGGTAGTCACAATCCTGACAACTCCTCCATGAATGGGTGAGTCCACCCAAACGTAATCAATCTCTATCATAATTAACACATGACTCATATGAAACATCAAGCAATAATTATGAGAATTTAAAATTCCCAGTAAAGAGTCAAAAAAATCTTAAAAGCTAATTTGATGTTCCAGCAGTAAATATAAAGAAAAATATTCCTCAAATCTCAAAGTAAGACAAGAATTTAAATCATAAAATATATGCTTAATGCAATGCATTTTTTATTATTAAATTTTCTTTAATTAATGTCATTGAGGACCAAATAGTTACGTGTTAGTCTTATAAGTCTCTTGGTCCGAATTGAAATCCTTCTTTATGGGTTCTCATTTCTTTGTCCTCCTAAATTCGACCACTTGAAAGGACTTTGTGAGTGTCAATCCATAGCAAGGATTCCTTTGGGGAGTGAACTTTGACTCCCTACCTTCCTAATGTCCATGGATCATCGCTACTTTGTCTTGCATAGGTCCAATGAAAAATTACTATTTTAAAGTCCTCAAGGTCATAGTCCTTTGTTTAGTCCTCAAGTGTTAGGTTCACATTTTCATTATTTAATCATCTAATTACTTATAAAATGCTCATAGCACAATATGCCATTCAATTCTAAATAAATTAACTAAATGCTTAAGAAATTCCTATCCAAGCTGAAAATCAACATAAAAACAAAATTTACAAGGCTATAATCCAAGTTACATCAAAGAGGGTCAATTAAGCATGAATTTAAGAACCATTAACAAGCTATTTACAACCATTTTAGGAACCAAACAGAATGTATTTATAGTTTGCTCATAAGATATTTGAACCTTATATATATTCTAGTGAACCGAAATTTTAGAAACTCATTTTCAAGCAACTTAACATCTTCTCCCAACACATAATAGATACATCATAACACAAACATAACCCATAAACAGTTTATATATATATATATCCAATGCCCCCCTAAGTCCTTAGTCCTACTTCCTTGCTCTTTTTGTTTCCTTTCTTCTCTTCCGCCTTTCCGCCCCCCTTTTGGTATCAGAGCCTGATGGGGAAGTAGGAATTTATGGCTGGATTTAAGAGAACAGTTACTCTTATGAACTGAATGTTGCGATGTTAACATGTTATGATGCTTAAACTGATAGTATGCTTCTAGATCTATGAATCTTAACTGGAAACACAGGATTCATCATGTTCATCTGGTATGTGGCGCTATAGCAGTAAGACCTAGTGAAAGGCAGTAAGACTAATTTGACGATGCATCACAGATCAGATCAACATGAGAACAGAACGGGGTTATAGTTAAAATTCATAGAAGTTATGCATTTGACTAAGTTATAGCATGATAATTATATAAAATCTCAAGATCTAGTTCATATCTGTAAACATTTTCTTAAATCTATCTCTAAATTTGTATGGATCTAAATGATGGGGATGATATCTTAGGGAAAGGATTATTTATCTTTGTTTGTATTTATGTTTCGCTCCCTTTCTTCTCGCTTTTCTCACCGTTCTTCTCAACCTTCATCTTCTTCTCTAATTGAGAACCAAACTTTAAATCAAACTTCAAATATTTTCAAAGAAGAAATTCATTTTGAAAATATCAACCAAGATATTGACAATTGGGAAATTCCCAAGATTCCTGAAAAGGAATTATACAAACCAGAAGGTAAATGGTATCGCAGTTCCGATTACATCATCAGAACTGTTGAGAAAAACATTCCCATCGACCTAGATGTCGGTGAAGAATTTTATCTTCTTTCACAAACAAGTTTGACTGAACATCAAACTAAAAAATACAACTTCCTGCACATCGGATGTATACAAGTTGCAATCAAACCTCTAATCAGAGAAGGATTGAACGCCTCAATACTTCTTTGTCTAAGAGACATAAGACATAATCAGTTTCAAGATTCCCTCTTAGGAACTGTAGAAACTAGCCTAAGTCATGGCCCAATCTACTTCAACTGCTATCCTAATAGAACAATTAGTTTAGTCGACAAAAACATTAGGGATGCTTTATTCCTTAATCTCAAAATTAATGGTTTACACATGAAACCAGGATCTGTTCCTGCAACTTTAATGTATAGGGTTCAATACAAAGTAATGAATTCCTCAAACTCTCATGTCCTCAAAACCAGAACGTCTGGAGAAACTACTTTGTTTTTCACTGACATAACTAAGGCCAATGTTTCTGTGCCTAAAACAATTCACTGGAAAGACATTGTCTTACCAAAAAAATGGACTCTAGATAGAGCTTCTCCAGCTCTGCCTAGATTCACTCCTGATTTCTGAGAAATCAGACAATCTCAAACAGGATCTGTTGAATTAGTGTTCGATAGGAGAAACTCCTTTAGTTCTACTAGTTCATCCCAAAGTGAAGATTTTAGATCAGCCCTTTCTAGGAGATCTATGTCAACTCTTAGGATCCCTCCTTCAAACATTAATCTTCAAGGCTTGGATACTTCATCAAGTATTCCTCGTCCAACTTATCATCAGGAAGATGATCAACAAACAATTCAATCTCCAACCTATTCCTCTCTTAATGATGTTTATGATGATAAATAAATACATTATAGATAAGGAAACCCTTAGGAAAGATTTCTATTCTGAGGAATGGACTCCTCAACGAGAATGGTTCTTTCAAAATTATCAGGGTACAAACAAATCTAAAATTCAAACAATTTATTATGATTTTCTTAACAATGTTAAGATGAACATTCCTTTCTTTGACTAGTTTTTGGCTTATACAGTCAAGAACAACATTTCTTATCCCTTTCAAACTGGCATTATTGATGAACGATCAACTAATGTCATAACTATCTATCATCTCAAAGATGGTGAGATGGTCAAAACAGAGCTTCCTCCAGCTTGCTCTCATCATGTACCAAACCTAAAAGACGATAAACAGCAACCAATCATGGCTTCGCCATTCAAAAATAAAAACATTGAAGAAACTATTAATTCCAAAGATATTAAAAGTCTTATGGAACAAAATAATTACACAAACAATTATCTTCAGGCTATAGGTGAAAAACTTGTTTCTAACAAAAATGAAGCATCTTCTTCTTCTATAATTAAACCTGAAAAAACTAAACTTGAAAAACTACTTTTCAAACCTTTCAAAGTAACCAAACAATTAAAAAAAGGATTTAAAACTTCTTAATCCAGATAAACAAATTAAGAAAGAAGTCTTGTCCCAACAAGAAGAATTTCTTAATAAAATTAATAACAAACTTAAGGAGTTAAGTCCAATGGTTCCTAATACTCCTCTAACTTCTCAAGAAACAACTAAACCAACCACCAGAAGCTCAATCCGAGGATTAAAAATTAATACCTTAAAAGCTTCTACTTCTTCAAATCAATCAGAAGTTGATTCTGAAACAAACTCCATGATTAAGGTTAATCCAGTTATTAGTCAAACTCTTAATTGGCGTAACCCTTCCAAACTTTTTTATCAAAGAGCAGTCGCTCCAGATCTTTTAATTGAAGAAAAAGATCCAAACTTTAAAATTTTTAGCGCCAACAACATCTATGAATGGAACAAAGATGGTCAAACTGAGTATAACATTCTTAATACACTCCAACATATGACCATGGCGACTCACGCCTATCAAACGACTTTATATTGTTCTGAAGTCACAATTACAAACATTTTGGTCGCTGGCTTTTCCGGCCAACTCAAAGGATGGTGGGATAATTATCTCACTCAAGATGAAAAAGACCAAATTCTTTCTGCCATTAAAATGACAGAAGGTCAAATTCCAATTCTTAGTAATGGAGAAACTATTTCTGATGCTACAAACCAGCTTATCTATACCATAGCCCAACACTTGGTGATCCTTCGCTATGGAAAGATAGATCAGCTGAACTTCTTTCAAACCTCAAATTTAGAACCTTAGCCGATTTTAGGTGGTATCGAGATATCTTCCTATCTAGGGTTTACACTAGAGAAGACAGTCAACAGCCTTTCTGGAAAGAAAAATTCTTAGCCGGTCTTCCTAAGTCCTTAGGAGATAAGGTTAGGGATAAAATCATAGGCCAAACCACCAACGGTCAAATCACTTATGAGCAGTTAAGTTATGGTCAAGCGATTGCTTATATTCAAAAAGTTGCCTTAAAAATTTGTCAGGAAGATAAGATTCAATATCAGCTTGCCAAAGAAAAGGCCCAAAACAAATGTGATCTAGAATCGTTTTGTGAACAATTCGGATTACCTTGCGCTAAAAAGAAACATAAGCCCAAGCCCAATCCTCAACACAAAACCCATCACAAATCCAAATATTACAAACATAGGAGAAATACTCCTCCCCGTAGACCCCAACAAGAATTTAGGTCAAAACCTCCCATTGACATGAAAATTCCTACCAAACCAGTTATCTGCTACACTTGTGGCAAACCAGGCCATATTAGAAAATATTGCCACTTAAAAACCAAGATAAAAACTTTAAATCTTGATCCAACAATTGAAAAACAAATTAATAATTTGTTAATCCAAACTTCTGACGAAGAATCAGAACATGAATCTTCTGATGATTTGAACCAAATTCAACATGATGATGAGACTTCCAACAAAGACTCTAAATCTCCAAACGAGATCAATGTCTTAACCAAAGACTATGATCTTCTCTTTGAAGTAATCAATTCTCTTCCTGACCCTCAGGAACGACAAAATTACTTTAACAAACTTAAACAAACCATGGAAGGAACTTCTTCTTCAAAAACTTATATCCCAATCGAAAGATTCAACCTTAAAAGAAACTATTAAACATTTAGAGAAGAACATTTCTAAACCAATAATTGTCGCAACTGTCTCGAAGGGCACCGTGAATGGAGAAAGCAACTAATAATTAAATATTGAAAAGGGTTTTTGAAGTTGCCACCAATCGATTTTTCCATTAAAAAAATGGAATTGTGCGATTGGACACCTACAGAGAGAATCTGCATACAAGAGTTTGAGTTCGGGGGTTTGATTATGGGTAGGGAAAGTATTAGCACCCGACACCGTCCGTTCGAAGAACGGTTACCTATTTAATCTAAAGTTATCTGCTAAATTAATTAAGTTGGTCGTTTATTCTTTGAAAAAAAAATTTATTTTTTATGTCCCATTTTGTCAGGCATGTTATCAATGACGATAAATGAGCAAGACAGGGAATGGGTGGCTTAAGAGCCATTATTGGGGAACAAATTGTAAACCCGTAATTTATTAGGGATAACCATGGTGAATTAAAACTTGAATTTCCATGAAAATATTTTTGAAAAATAAAATGATTTTTGAAAATTAGTTTCACAATTGAGAACTTTATTTAAAAAGGTAAATGATTTGAAAATGCATTGTTTAAAAGGAATTTCAAATTTTAATCCATCATTGTCATCAAATACAGGTTGTATGAATTTGTTCGCAGTTATTTTGAGTTATTTTTATTAATTTTGAAAATTATTTTTGTTTTATTGTTTATTTTGAAAATCAGACCCCATCAGCGCTCCCAGCAAAATCTGATATAAATGCCTCGAGAATACCGAGAAGAATTTACTTGATCAGACTCCCAATCCTCTCCCAATTTCTGTCATCGGCCAATTTTAATTGGGGCGTGAAGAATTACGAATAACGTGAAAAAGTAAAGAAGAATATTAATGTGATTTTTTGTTGAGAATCAAATGCAATAGAGATGGAAAATTAAAATGCAACAAAATTAATAATGGAATATGGCTGTTATTAGAATTTATTTATAACCCCGCCAGTGCCCCTGGAAAAATTATAAAAGTTCTCATCATCTTAAGGAAATTAAAATGTCACCACCGTCGCAGTTAATTTTAAATATCCTATCGTCGGAACCTTATTCTACAAATTAATTTTGACTTTTGATCCACAATTGAGAAGATAACATAAAACGAAAAACTTCCATCCTCTTATGGTTATTTTCTTATTATTATTATTATTATTATTATTTACGTTATTCACTTTTACCTTCCTATTCCTTTTTGGACCCGAGGTAGACTTTAAGGATCTGGAAATTCAAATTATACTACCATCAATTTATTTAAAAGAAGAAAGATGAATGCTTCCATTTTCAATCCTCATTAATTTCTTTTGTTCGTTATATCTTTTTTTTTTATTCCATTCTTGTTAAAATCACTAAAAAGACACTAAAGAGGATCCCAAATTCAAGTAAAGCCCAAATCTTATCCTTAGCCTAGCCCTTAAGAAGGCACATAGGCAGCTTGTTTATTCAAATACACCCTATTGCTCAAGCAAAGGCTCCACGACCCTATTACAAAACCAAATCAAAAGACCAAGCAATATAAAACTATCCCTGGCAATAACATGATCAAACTCCTTTCAAGTTAACCTGTTGGTCTTAGCAACCTAAAATTCTCAAACCCCAAAGAATGGGTACATCATAACTCTCACTTCAAATTTAAATTCTCGAAACAGAATCATCAATCGATACAGACAAATATTCTGACGTACAAATACGACACCCAATTCTTTGAACCAATACACATCAGATAAGGAAATCATATAACAGCTTAAAAATAAGTCCACACGTTATAAAATAACAAGCTCATGAGCACTAATAGCCACAGTGAAACAAGATTAAAATAACTGCAATATGTATTGACTAAACAAAGTAAAACCAAAGATTAATGTGACATTAGACCACACAATACAAAGAATTACTTCCAATGCTCAGTGTCATATCAACACACCAAACTTCAAACACATTGTAAGACTCTGCTGAACTTAAGGGCTCAGAGTTCAACACCTAGAGCTGGTTGACAGAATGGAATTAACATGGCCAAACCACTAATATGCAGGGTGTCACACCCAATAATCCCTCAAGAAACCCCAAAACAGAACCACATTCAGAAGATCATAACAGATTTCTAACAAACAGCAACCAAGTACGGACAATAAGCCTTTCAGTTCACACAACATGCAATAAATCAAATCACAGGTCAGTCTATTTACCTTGATAAAAATACACGTCATACTTTGCCATGACTACCTCATTTATCACCAATTCAAAAATCACCAACAATGATACTTCCAAATCAGTAGCTATTAGCAAACAACCTTTTGAGTCCGAATCTGTCTAAGTTCTTTTATCATGCCTTTATAAAATTTCCTTATCAACACCCATGTCATACCAAAATCAGATTTCAAGCTTAATAGCATAATCAATAGATAATATTAATATGAAGAAATCATCGATTAGTAAATTGGACATAATTCATTTTACTTACCATCACAGTTCATACCAGAAAAACAAAAGCCATTTTACTACAAGAACATTATGAGCTCACAGACCCCTAGTGTAAACCAGAACATTAGAACTGATTATGTTGAACTCAGAGGAGACCAAATAAGTCAAGTTAACAGTTTATACAATCATGAGACTGACACTACCAGACTGGAGAAAAACAAACAAAATGCTCTAACATATGATCAAGATCCCAATGCAGACCCTTATCACAGTATTAGCTAACACAGACATAACCACGAAAGACCAAAAATATACAAGACCTGCAATTTTTAACTCACAATACAGGGTAGCTTGAACCAATAAACAAAGGAGGTTTCATTCGCAATAACATCACTTAATCATTTCATTACAACCAGGAACACACAAAAATAAACATAGGATCCAGATATCTACTCAAGCTCAAAATTTACATTTTTATACAAATAGTAGGAGTAAATAGGAAGTGTTACCGAGAATGTTAAAAATCCTAGGCAGGAAGTGTTTTGTGTGATCCCTCCTTTCAAATTCCAAAGCCTCCTCCTTCTCGAGTTCTCTTTCTCACCCTCTCTCAGAAAATATTCCAAAAAAAAGAAAAAAGAAAAGAGCCCCCTCTTTAATTTTTCATTCTCAGAACACCACCCCCCCCAATTGCCAAGCCTAAGGTTCTATTTATACACAAAATTTACAAACTCTAAAAATAAAGTAAAACGAAATTAATAAAGGTTGTGTTTCGAATCAATTAAAAATAGATTTGATTTGATTTGAATTGATTTGATTTAAAAATCAAATTTTATGTTTGAAATTCATTAGAAAAAATTGGATTTGAATTGATTTGGAAATCAATTCTTATGCTTGAAACTCATTAAAAATGGAATTGATTTGATTTGATTTGATTATTTTACTTTTTTAACCTTATATAATTGTGAATGATATTGTTAAGTTAGTTAGGTAAAATCAAAAAGTTAGTAAGGGTCAAATAGTCAATCCAGATAATTAAATTTAAAATCAAATCAAATTCACTCAAATCCAACCAAATTTGATTGGATTTCTAAATACACATAACTTAAATCAAAAGGATTTCAAAATCAAATCAACTCCTATTTTTTATCATTCCAAATACAAAATTTGATTTCTAAATCAAATCAATTCCCATTTTTTAACATTCCAAACACACTCAAAAAGAAAAAGAAAAAGAAAAAGAAAAAGAATTCCTTGTCTGTTGCGATTGTGGGTACAGGGGACAGCAGCGTGTCGCGTCCTCCACCCAGTGAGAAACGCGGCCAGGACGCACCACAACATCTCTCTTCCGTAGGTGCGATTTGTGGCCTCGTCATCCCCAGCAGATGTCCTTATTGCGCAGACTAAACCAAAAGCGCAAGGGGTGGTACGAGTTGGGACATGGTGCAGGGGTGTGGTGTCACGGGTGAAGGGTAGTGGAGCAGGAAAAAGGGGTGTGCGAAGCGGTTAGGGATGTGCCGGAAATAGTGGAGCAGAAGGGGATGTTGTCAGGAATGTGGTTGTGTAAGGGGTGTGCTGGGTGTGGAGCCTTGCGCTTGGGTGGTTGGGGGAAACTGGTGGAGTGGTGCAGCAGAGCTGCTAGGGCAAAATGTTTAGGGGGAAAGGGGAAGGAATGGAGAGGGGGAAAGGAGCTGTGTGATGAATCAATTTGAGACACTTATGTTAGCTTTGTATTAGGCATTATTAGATGTTTATTGTGCCCAATATTAGTACTTTAGATGAGTTTAATGTTGTTGGACTTCATTGGGCTTTAATGCAAATTGTGAATAATTTTCGGATTTTGATGCATTTTGACCTTTCTTCCATGGTTAGGCCATAACTTGGGACTCGGTGATCCAATTGAGGTGATCTTGGTGTCTTTGGAAAGCTAAGACAAGGATCTACAAGTTTCATGAAGAACTCAAGAGCTGGCTCGAACTTCTAAGGGCCCAAAATAGCCTTGCAATACAGAGTGAGTTTGCTGTCACGGAACCATCTGGGCAGTATGCATATATTGGACTATATAGTGGGTTATAGGCCTCCTCTTGGGCTGAAACTTGGTCACTTGAAAGATAAGACCCATATCTCCAACTTCACTGAAGACCATTTTGTCAATAGATGTCATTTTCGGCATGCTTCTGAAGCTACAGGTTGGTCTGAATTTGGAAACACGTTCTTCCAACCTAACTTGAGGTAGGTGCAGTGTTTTTAGCATTTCTGGAGTTCTAAAAGTCCAAATGACATGATTCAAATTGGAGATTTTCAAGGAGACAACTGGCTACAACTTTTATGAAGACATCCAAGCCAAAATGCACCGTCTAGGTGATGAATTTGAAGCCAAAAGTCGGATAAGAGTTGTTGACTAAAAGCCACCAACCATACACCAACCCACCTACCATGCACCAACCCACCAACCATGCATCAAGCTTCCATTTTTGACAATTTTCATATTCTTATAGCTTGTATTCAGATTATGTACATGTACAAATTGGCTTCTAGGATTAGTATAAATAGAACCAACCTCTTTGTATTGAAGGCATTCAATTTGGAAGTAAGTTTCAAGAAAGTTTAAGTATTTGTGAGAGTTTTCTTTCTCTTCTTCTCCATTCTCTTTGCAATTTCGTTTTTGTTCTTTAAATTCTGAGTTCTTCCTTCCCATCCATGGAAGGCTAGGCTCTCATAATCAATCCAAGGGATTAGCCATCTTGTTGTTTAATTTGGAGATCTTGTTTTGCTTGTTCATATTGCTTAATTGTTATTCAAGTTTCTCTTCTTCCTCTTTTGATTTTTATCTAGATTAAATTGCTTAATTTGATTTAGATGTTGATGTGGTAATAGCTTTATTATCATGTATTCAAAGAGGATCATAAAGATTATTCAAGTTTCTCTTCTTCCTCTTTTGATAGATTGTTTAGCTTGGTTAAATTCTAGATCTTAAGTTAATCTATGTTGGATGGTGCTTACTTTATCTAACCTTGGTTAATCAAATCCTAGATGCTTATCTAGTAAAGAATTCTTGGATCATGTTAGGGCTTCTTGATGTGATCTAAGGCCAAGAACATGGTTAGCAATTAAGTGAATTCCTTGTGATCAATGATGAGTTAAACTCAAGATCGGTAAATTTCCTTGGATTGGTTGTTTCTTTAGATTTGTTTACAACTTTGAATCTCCTACTTTTATTAATTTTGTTAATCAACAACAAAACCCCCCCTTTTCTAAATTATCTTGATCTAATTAAATCTTTGTTTTTGAATCCTTGAGAGACGATTCGGTTCATTCTCTATACTACAAATTAGTTTGTGAACCGGTTATTTTATTTGATAGGTCTCGACAACCTCTTGTCAAATTTGGCGCCGTTGCCGGGGATCCAAGGCAACTATTTGATCATTTCAAGATCCCATCTAACTCTAACAAATGTGTTTGTTTTGTTTTTGAAGCTTTTTCAAGTGGGATTCGGCTAAAATTGGATAAAGGGCATTGTGTCAAGAATTTCGGTTCGGGCATCTCTGATTGATCTGAATTTTGGTACACAAATGGAAAATATTATTCTCTGAAAGGCTCACTATTTATAGTGAGGTCACCCTTATTTTTGCCAAATTCCATCGTTTAGACCACTTTTTTAATTTTTTAAGATTTTTTATTATTTTGTTGGATAGCATTTGTGTGTAGATTTTATCCTGTGGTGGTTCCATAATTTTTAAAATTCATTTGATAATGTTTTTTATTTTTGTTTAATTTTTTGGAGTATTTGTTTTAGGAACTTTTAGTGTTTTAGTTGTTATTGCTTTTCTAATACCTTCTTATGAACTGCATGCTGTATGACTAGATCTGATCCTGGTACCTTGCATTCATTTGATCTTGAAATTGATAGAACATTTCATACACTTCATAGAATTCATAGGACTGGTAGTAGCATTCATAGAGCTAATAGAATTACTTCTGGAATTGGACTTGAACTTGACATTGCACCTAATCTTGTTGACTCTTTTAATCCTGTTGAGTGCATACATTAGTACTTCGATTAATACGATCTTGAGTCTGTTGATTTTACTATGGCTGACTATAACAATAGGACCCTTAAGGAATTGGCTGCACCTGATGTGAATTATCAACCTTTGTGCATTCAATATCCTGAACTTAATTTTGATTTTGAGTTGAAATCTGGATTGATACACTTGCTGCCCAAGTTTCATGGTCTTGCAGGTGAAGATCCACATAAGCATTTGAAGGAGTTCCATGTTGTCTGCTCCACCATGAAACCTCATGGAATAGTCAAGATCACATCAAGCTAAGGGTCTTTCCTTTCTCTTTGGATGGTGCTGCTAAGGATTGGTTGTATTACTTACAACCTACTGCCATCACTTCTTGGAATGACATGAAAAGATTATTTCTGGAGAAGTTCTTTCCTGCATCAAGAACTGCTGCAATAAGGAAAGATATTTGTGGCATAAGGCAAATCAGTGGTGAAACTCTCCATGAGTATTGGGAGAGATTCAAGAAATTGTGCTCAAGCTGCCCACACCATCAAATTAGTGATCAATCACGATCCAATACTTCTATGAAGGATTGATGCCAATGGAAAGGAGTATGATTGATGCTGCAAGTGGTGGAGCATTGGTAGATAAAACTCCAGCTGCTGCCAGAAACTTAATTGCAAACATGGCAGCAATTTGGTACTCGAATGGGTGCTGCAACCAGAGTAGTCAATGAAGTTAATACCTCTTCACATGCTGATCAACAAAGGGTGGAACATAGATTGGATGAGCTCACTTCTTTGGTTAGACAGATGGCAATAGGACAACACGAACCACGTGTGCAAACCCCTGCAAGAGTTTGTAGCATATGTTCTAGTTCCTCTCATCCCACAGATGCGTGCCCCACATTGCAAGATGATTCTGAGTTTCAAGACCAATCTGTGGCTGCAGCTAGTATATTTCCTGGGAAGCCACAATTCCATCAGCAGCAACAACAGAAATATGATCCATTCTCCAACACTTACAACTCTGGCTGGAGAGACCATCCCAATCTGAGATATGGGAATGCATCAAATCAGCAGCCACCAAACCAGTATAGACCACCATTCCAGCAGTAAGCAAGGACAAATCAGTTTGACCACATGCTTTGGACCAAGTAGACGACCATTCCATTAGAATGGTCCTGTAGCCACAAAATCTGAGCCCTCATTGGAGGATTTGGTGAAACAGTTGGCCACCAATAACATCCAGTTTCAACAGAGAACTGAAACCACCATTCAAAACTTGGAGACTCAAATTGGTCAACTTGCCACATCAATTCATGAATTAAAGTCACAGGGTTCTGGCCAATTACCCTCTCAAACCACTCCAAACCCTAGAGGCAATGTTAGTGCTATAGCTTTACGCAGTGGTAAGCAAATCAATGGACCAGTGCAGCAGATAATTCCATATTCTACCATTGACCCAGAAAAACAAGATGTCAGAAAGCGATTCAGCAACAAATGATCCTGCAACATCCAAGCAGAAAATCAGATCAAACCAGCAGTTGACAGAAAATTCAGTAAAGCAGAAAAGTGAACATTCACAAAAATCAGCTTGCAACATTCCTCTTCCTTTTCCAAACCGAATGATACAGTCGAGGCATATGGTTGAAACTGACTTGGATAAGGAAATTATGGAGACTTTTCAGAAGGTTGAGGTGAATATACCTCTCTTGGAGGCAATTAAACAAATCCCCAAGTATGCCAAGTTCTTGAAAGAGATGTGCACCCATAAGAGGAAGCTAAAGGGCACTGAAAAAGTGAGTATGGGGAGAAATGTCTCTGCTTTGATTCAGCCCAACCTGCCTCCCAAATGCAAGGATCCAGGCACTTTTACCATCCCTTGCAACATAGGGCACCAACAGTTCACTCATGCCTTGCTAGACTTGGGAGCCTCCATCAATGTAATGCCAAAGTCAGTTTACACTTCCTTGCATATGGGAGAGCTAAAATCCACCGGCATTGTCATTCAGTTAGCAAACCGAAGCACTGCTCAACCTGCAGGAGTGTTGGAAGACGTTCTAGTTCGGGTAAATAATTTAATATTCCCAGCTGATTTTTATGTGTTGAATATGGAAGATGAATCTGCCTCTTCCCCACCCCCATTGATCTTAGGTAGGCCATTTTTGAAAACTGCTAAAACTAAGATTGATGTGCATGCTGGAACCCTTTCCATGGAATTTGGTGATGATATCATTCAGTTTAACATTTTTTATGCCATGAAATACCCTTTAGAGGATCATTCTGTTTTTCATTTTGATGTCATTGATTTACTGGTTGATGATATGCATGCTGATATGTTGGCAGAGTTTCCTGAAATTGTAGGATACACTGATAGCATAGCTTGCGATACTTGTTCCACCTGTTTCAGACTTTCTGGTTGTAAACCCAATGCAATGTGTGCAGCCTGTGCTGAGATTTCTACATACTTATCATGTGTTGTTGACATTGATGACTCTGTTTCTGTTATTAATGGCAATGATGCTGTTATTAGTGATGTTGTCATTCATCCTGCTACTAAGTGTGATTCTTTTGATTCCATAGGATATGATGATGTTGTTTTGCAAGATTGTGCACGCGACTTGCGGTGCAGTGCAATCACGAGAATTTAGCCGATTTAGTTTCGAGTTCCAAAACTAGTACCATCAGTCCAGCAACCACCCTCCATTGAACTTAAGCCCCTGCCCGAGCATTTGAAGTATGCATTCTTGGAGGAGGATGAGAAGCTCCTGGTGATAGTGGTCAAACACCTCCAACCTGAGCAAGAAACCAAATTATTGGAAGTTTTGAAGCAACACAAAAGGGCAATTGGTTGGACGCTTGCAGACATTCCTGGTATTAACCCCTCCACATGCATGCACAGGATATTACTTGAGGAGGAAACTAAACCAGTGAGACAACCCCAGAGGAGACTGAATCCTCTCATCCTAGATGTGGTGAAAAAAGAGGTGACCAAGCTACTGCAGGCTGGCATTATCTATCCCATCTCTGACAGCAAGTGGGTAAGCTCGGTGCAAGTAGTTCCAAAGAAATCCGGAGTGACTGTTGTGGCCAACCAGAAGAATGAGCTCATTCCAACCCGAGTGCAGAATAGTTGGAGAGTTTGCATTGATTACATACGCCTCAACCAAGCCACTCGGAAGGATCATTACCCCCTTCCGTTCATTGATCAAATTTTGGAACGATTAGCCGGTAAGTCCCATTATTGCTTTTTGGATGGCTACACTGAATACTTCCAGATCCACATTGCACCAGAGGATCAAGAGAAGACCACATTTACATGTCCCTTCGGCACCTTTGCTTACAGACGGATGCCCTTCGTCCTCTGCAATGCCCCTGGTACCTTCCAACGGTGCATGGTGAGCATATTTTCTGATTTCTTAGAGGAGTGCATGGAGGTGTTTATGGATGACTTCACTGTCTATGGTTCATCTTTTGATTCATGTTTATCTAGGGTGCTGCATAGATGCATTGAGACTAACCTTGTGCTAAATTTTGAGAAATGCCATTTTATGGTAGAACAGGGTATAGTTTTAGGCCATGTAGTATCCAGTAAGGGCATTGAGGTAGATCCTGCCAAGATTGATGTAATTACTTGTCTATCTTACCCCACATGCGTGCGGGAAGTGCGTTCTTTTCTTGGTCATGCAGGTTTCTACAGGCGCTTCATTGCCAACTTCAGCAAGATTGCTCTTCCACTTTCCCAGTTACTGCAAAAAGATGTGGAGTTCAATTTTAATGACAAGTGCAAGGCAGCTTTCAACCACTTGAAGCAGGCCTTGACTAGTACCCCTATCATCCAGCCACCTGACTGGACATTGCCATTTGAGTTAATGTGTGATGCTTCTAACTATGCAGTAGGAGCAGTCTTGGCACAGAGAGTGGGGAGAGCTTCTCATGTGATATACTATGCTTCCAGAACTCTGGATGCTGCTCAGGCCAACTATACCACAACTGAAAAAGAGCTTTTAGCCATTGTTTTTGCTTTGGATAAGTTTAGATCATATTTGCTTGGCTCTAAGGTTGTTGTGTTTACTGATCATGCAGCACTTAAGTTTCTTTTGAAGAAGCCAGAGGCAAAGCCTCGACTAATAAGGTGGATGCTACTGCTCCAAGAGTTTCATATAGAGATCCGTGACAAGAGTGGAGCAGAAAATCTAGTGGCAGATCACTTGAGCTGCATTGAAAGGGCTTCAGATCCCTTCCCTGTATAGGACTCCTTCCCAGATGAGCAGCTTCTACAGCTGCAAGGTAAGAACACCTCCCCTTGGTTTGCAGATATGGTTAATTTTTTGGTTGCTGGTGTTTTTCCTGCATATTTTACTAGAGCTCAATCTGATAAATTGAAAAGTGAGTCCAAGTACTATGTATGGGATGATCCTTATCTGTGGAAGCTTTGTAGTGACCAGATTATTAGAAGATGTGTCTCTGATCATGAGTTTCATTCTATTCTTAGCTTTTGTCATACATTTGCATGTGGTGGGCACTTTGGCTCCCAACGTACAGCTAGGAAGGTTTTGGACTCTGGATTGTATTGGCCTACCCTATTTCATGATGCATATATGTTTTGTAAGTCTTGTGAACAGTGCCAGAGAACAGGGACAATTTCACACAGGAATGAGATGCCTCAGCAGCCTATGCTGTCTTGTGAGATCTTTGATGTTTGGGGTATTGATTTCATGGGCCCTTTCCCTGTTTCCTTTGGTTTTATTTATATTTTGTTGGCTGTTGATTATGTATCTAAATGGCTGGAGGCAAAAGCCAATCGGACTGATGATTCCAAAGTTGTTGTGGACTTTGTTAGATCACAGATTTTCTGCAGGTTTAGAATCCCGAGGGCCATTATCAGTGATCAGGGTTCACACTTTTGTAACCGGAGAATAGAGGCTTTGATGAGAAAGTACAGTGTCTTGCACAAGGTTTCTACACCTTATCACCCCCAGACAAATGGGCAAGCAGAAGTCTCAAATCGAGTGATCAAGCACATACTTGAGAAGACAGTCCAACCTAATAGGAAGGACTGAAGCCTGAGACTTGAGGATGCTCTGTGGGCTTACCGAACTGCTTACAAGACACTGATAGGGATGTCCCCGTACCGGATTGTCTTTGGGAAAGCGTGCCACCTTCCGGTGGAAATTGAGCATAAATCCTATTGGGCGGTGAAACAGTGTAACCTTGACTTGAGTCAAGCCAGATCTCAAAGAAAGCTCCAACTTCAGGAACTTGAGGAGCTTCGATTAGAGGCATATGAGAACTCCCGGATCTACAAAGAGAAGACCAAACTCCTTCATGATAAGATGTTGGTACGAAAGGAGTTCACCATTGGTCAAAAAGTTCTTCTCTACAACTCTCGCCTCAAACTTATGCCCGGTAAGCTTCGTTCTAGGTGGCTTGGTCCCTTCATTGTTATTAATGTCTTTCCTCATGGTGCAGTAGAAATTAAGAGTGAAGCCACCAACAAAGTGTTCAAAGTTAATGGTCATCGCCTCAAAAATTTTTATGAAGGAGCTCAAGAGAACCTCGTGGAGGAAGTTCAACTGCAGGATGCCCTCTACCATGATTGATCACTACTGTGTTGAAAAAAAAAACAAAAAAAAAGCCACGATTAATGTCAATTGCCAGAGATTGAATCATTATTGGGGAGGACCCATCGCTCGTGCAAAATCTTCAATCACGCTGGCTAAGGACATTAAAAGTAGCGCTTCTTGGGCGGCATCCCAAGTTTTCTAACTCTTTCCTCTTTCTAACTTTGACTTATTTGTTGTCACAGGAATCGAGACAGAAAAAACGGTGCCAAGTGAGAAAATCTATCAAAGTTTGATTTTTCTGTCTTTATTTTGTTTGTTTTTCTTTGACAGATGATTTTTCACCGGTTAAATGGCGGATAACGGTACTCGTGAAAATCTTTTTCGGTCCCTTGATTACCCACAAATACTGAAATCTGTATATAATTTTACTCATTTTTTTTCTCTTTCTTCTTTCTTTTGAAATGGATAATCAGCTTGTTAACCTCCGCAAGCAATTCCCTTCTCTCCCTCAAAATGCTTTAACTAAAATTTATTGTGCAAGGTTTGAGAGATTAAGGATGCTTATGCACAAAGGCATCCCTGCGGATATACGCTGGTTGATCGAAGCAAAGGTCTGACTCACTGGGGAATTTTCTGATGCTCTTGTTCCATATATGCCAGGGCTAGGCAAAAGTTCATATGCAAAAAAGAGAAGAGCAAAAAGGTTACGGGTCTGCTATAAATGTGCAAGATGGACCTGTAACACAAAATGCAGATCAATTGGAATGGCGTCTATAAATCGACTTGATAAAATTGACTTCATTAAGGATGGCATGAGTAAGGAGTCTTTAGATAACATTCTATTGACTCTTGAGACGCATCCTAGTGGAGATGTGCAGAGAGTACTTCTCGATTTATGGCCAATATTCCAAGATGAACATAAGCGTTATAGTCTTGGGAATCTTACTCAAAAAGACCCTGTTTGCCAATTTTTAAGAAAATTGGATGGGAAGCCGTCCATCGGCCCATAAAGAGCATTCAAGCCGTTACTGGACGTAAAACCAGAGCAAAATGTGAGCCATAATCACACCTCCTGTAAGTATTATATTTTATTTTTCCTTTTTCTTCTTCTTTATTAAAAAAAATTTCAAAAAAAAATTTCAAAAAAAAAAATTCAAAAAAATAAATAAAAATTTAGCCGTATTTTTTTGAAATATGCATTGCGTATTTTCAAACTTCTTCTGACACATATAGATTAGTCTTTTATCCTTGTCATATAGCTATTATTATTTTGCTTCTTTTCAAACTTACCTGACACACGGTTCTACCCCTCCTTTATAGGTGTAATTATTACATTTGAGTTTTGATTCTTTAAATAATGCACTTTGCTCTCTTCAGATCATTGATAAGGTGAGAGTACAAAAAAAAAAAAAAGAGAAAATGGAAGTCACTTCAGTTCGTCGGATCAAGAGTGTTTGTGTCTTTTGTGGATCTAATCCTGGGAAAGATAAAGAGTTTGTAAATATTGCACACCATCTTGGTCGAGTGCTAGCTGAGAGAGAAATCCATTTAGTTTATGGAGGAGGTAGTCTTGGGTTAATGGGTTGTGTAACAACTGCTGCACATTTAGGAGGTGGCAAAGTCTTTGGTGCCATTCCCAGTCCTTTATCTACCAGCAAGCCCATTGGAAAAACATTAGGGGATGAAGTAATGGTATTTTGCATGCACCAACGCATGAACATTATGATAGCAAATGCTGATGCCTTTATTGCCCTACCTGGTGGTTTTGAAATTTTGGAAGAACTCTTTCAAATTACATCACAGTCACAATGAGAACTTTCACCAAAAACCCATAGGTATATTAAATGTTAATGATTTTTATGACCGTTTGTTTTGTTTTCTTGATCATGCTGTAGAAAAAAGGTTCATCTCACAAGCGACACGTCAAAGTCTTGTAACTGCTGCAACTGCTGAACAATTGCTCGATTAACTCAATGCATTTGTACCACAACGTGATCCAGCAATGGCTCCACTGAATTGGGAACAAGGCAGCAACAGCAAAAAGCAAAAACTTGATTTGACTGTCTTTGTGAATTTTTGTTTTCTCTTATGGTTTTAGTTTTTTGTAATTTTTCTTATTTCATGCCCGATTTGCAGTTTTCTGGTAAGACCTTCTACACTCTACCTATCTCTATTTTGACATTGGGGACAATGTCTTTAATTAGTTGGGGGAGGGATAGTTGACATTACCATGTACATAGTTTAGGAAAAAAAAAAAAAAGCTAATTTTTATTGTTACTAACTTTTTAGATGTATGATGGCAGAGTAAGGAGTAGTTTTGCTCTTGAGACGTATCTTAACTTGCATTTCATAATAGGTCTTAAATCATCTTTGTTCTTGTATATATATTAAAAAATAAAATAAAAAAACACACACACAATTTTGATCTTTTCAATTGATTTTGATACAAGCATGTGCTGAATCTGAGCTTAATTGATGATAAAAGTATGCAAAACAGTTTATAGTTGAATCATTTTCATGATATACATGTGTATATGATTGTGGATATTAGGAAGAAGGCATGGTTGAATTGAGTGAATGTTCCATACCTTTGTGAGTTTTGGGCTTTTCCAAGTTTGATACTTACACTTGGTTATTTTCTTTCATGAGTGATGTCAATTATGAATTTATTTTTTAGAACTTGCATTGAATCGATTTGAGATTACATTGGTCTGTATGTTGCATGAAAATGACAGAGGCATTTTTTCTTGACTTAGCTGCTTTGGCCAAATAAACCTACCTTGCATTTATCCAAATATTAACTCCCTCTGAGCCTATTTGCCTATTCTTTGTTCTTAGCTCATTACAAGCTTTGTGTGAAAAACCATGTTTTACCTTACCTTAGGGAATGGGAGAGCATTGATTTTCTTATTGGAGAAGTTCTTTTGCTTGCAATGATTTAAGTGTGGGGGAATTGGTGTGCTGATACGAAATGCTTGGTACAAAAAAAAACAAAAAAACAAAATAAATAAATAAATAAAAGAATAGAAAAAGGAAGAAATGTGTGAAGAGAATGAGCATTTTATGGTTTTGGGTAAAATTTTTATTCTTTCTACTTGAGTTACTCCTCAATGCTCTTTTATTCTCTTTGGTTTTAACCTGCTATTATCCATATTGTTCCCTTCCTTCACCTTATAAGTTCCATTACAACCTTTTTGAAAGACCTCTTGATTTTTGCAATTTATTTGATCTAAGTAGTGGAGAATTGATGTATATACAAGCCTATGGTAAAATACTTTCATAATTTGACTGAGTTGAGCGTAAACAATTAACCTAAACACCTTGTGTGATTTGAGTGTCACTTGTGAAGAATTTTACTCAATATGAACATGCCTATTTCTGATTAAAGCATGATTATGCTATACTTTATTCTCAATTGATTTGATTTAATTATTCTTTGTTAAACATACTTGACTTATTAATTATGGTTTATATTTGATACAATGCTTGTATTTAAAAATTATTTAAATTGATTAAATAAAATATTACATGTTTGTGGGTATCATTCTGGTAAACCCTCACGAGACTATAACTCGTCCACTAGGGACACCTAGGGGTTTAAAGGCTTGTGGCACATGCTAAGTGCCATCGTGTTTTCCTACGAAAATGGATTAAATTAGGTATAATCAGTTTTTATGTTTTTACTTTAATAATATGATGTTTCTTTTTTTTCTTTAGTTTTGTTCTTATGTATTTTGCCCAAGAGTGCAAAAGCTTAAGTGTGGGGGAATTTGATGAATCAATTTGAGACACTTATGTTAACTTTGTATTAGGCATTATTAGATGTTTATTGTGCCTAATATTAATACTTTATATGAGTTTAATGTTGTTGGACTTCATTGGGCTTTAATGCAAATTGTGAATAATTTTCGGATTTTGATGTATTTTGACCTTTCTTCCTTGGTTAGGTCATAACTTGGGACTCGGTGATCCAATTGAGGTGATCTTGGTGTCTTTGGAAAGCTAAGACAAGGATCTACAAGTTTCATGAAGAACTCAAGATAGCCTTGCAATACAGAGTGAGTTTGCTGTCACGGAACCATCTGGGCAGTATGCACATATTGGACTATATAGTGGGTTATAGGCCTCCTCTTGGGCTGAAACTTGGTCACTTGAAAGATAAGACCCATATCTCCAACTTCACTGAAGACCATTTTGTCAATAGATGTCGTTTTAGGCATGCTTCTGATGCTACAAGTTGGTCTGAATTTGGAAACACGTTCTTCCAACCTAACTTGAGGTAGGTGCAGTGTTTTTGGCATTTCTGGAGTTCTAAAAGTCCAAATGACATGATTCAAATTGGAGATTTTCAAGGAGACAATTGGCTACAACTTTGATGAGACATCCAAGCCAAAATGCACCTTCTAGGTGATGAATTTGAAGCCAAAAGTCGGATAAGAGTTGTTGACTAAAAGCCACCAACCATACACCAACCCACCTACCATGCACCAACCCACCAACCATGCATTAAGCTTCCATTTTTGACAATTTTCATATTCTTATAGCTTGTATTCAGATTATGTACATGTACAAATTGGCTTCTAGGATTAGTATAAATAGACCCAACCTCTTTGTATTGAAGGCATTCAATTTGGAAGTAAGTTTCAAGAAAGTTTAAGTATTTGTGAGAGTTTTCTTTCTCTTCTTCTCCATTCTCTTTGCAATTTCGTTTTTGTTCTTTAAATTCTGAGTTCTTCCTTCCCATCCATGGAAGGCTAGGCTCTCATAATCAATCCAAGGGATTAGCCATCTTGTTGTTTAATTTGGAGATCTTGTTTTGCTTGTTCATATTGCTTAATTGTTATTCAAGTTTCTCTTCTTCCTCTTTTGATTTTTATCTAGATTAAATTGCTTAATTTGATTTAGATGTTGATGTGGTAATAGCTTTATTATCATGTATTCAAAGAGGATCATAAAGATTAAACAATATATTAAAGCTTTTTGATAGATTGTTTAGCTTGGTTAAATTCTAGATCTTAAGTTAATCTATGTTGGATGGTGCTTACTTTATCTAACCTTGGTTAATCAAATCCTAGATGCTTATCTAGTAAAGAATTCTTGGATCATGTTAGGGCTTCTTGATGTGATCTAAGGCCAAGAACATGGTTAGCAATTAAGTGAATTCCTTGTGATCAATGATGAGTTAAACTCAAGATCGGTAAATTTCCTTGGATTGGTTGTTTCTTTAGATTTGTTTACAACTTTGAATCTCCTACTTTTATTAATTTTGTTAATCAACAACAAAACCCCCCCTTTTCTAAATTATCTTGATCTAATTAAATCTTTGTTTTTGGATCCTTGAGAGACGATTCGGTTCATTCTCTATACTACAAATTAGTTTGTGAACCGGTTATTTTATTTGATAGGTCTCGACAACCTCTTGTCACTGTGTTGGGCAGGAGAGCGGGGATGGGTCGGGTTAGAAGGATGGGTCCGCGGGTGTGGGTTGGCATAATGAGATTTAGGCTGATGTTGGGGTCTGGGCTCAAGTCAGGTCTAGGCCCAAGGATGAGGTTTAGGTAGGGTTCTGGTTGATGGGTCCAAGGAATATTGGGTCGGGGTCTTGGTTCATCATAAACGGGCTTGGGTCAGGAATAATGGGTATGGGTTTTGAATTGGTTTGCACTTTTTCTTTCTTTTTTTCTTTTCATATTTTTTATATTTTTATATTTTTATATTTTTTTTGGATTTTGTAATTTTATATTTTTTTGTATTTTTGTATTTTTGTATTTGATTTTTTTTATTATTTTAATATTTTCTTCTAATGCTAATTAAACTTATTTTTTGCTTTTTTCTTTTCTTGTTTCTTTTGCTAATTTTGGAATTAATATATTTTTATTGTATTTCTCTTTTATTTTTGCATTAAGTGGCTAATTAATTATTTATTAATTTTGGATTCTCGTTTTGAAAGTTAATTAATTGGCTTAATTTCAATTTTTTATTAACCCGGACAAAATACGGTGTTCACAATAACCATTCAAGATATTTGATCAATCAATTTGAGACACTTATGTTAGCTTTGTATTAAGCTTTATTAGATGTTTATTGTGCCCAATATTAGTATTTTAGATGAGTTTAATGTTGTTGGGCTTCATTGGGCTTTAATGCAAATATTGAATAATTTTTGGATTTTGATGCATTTTGACATTTCTTCCTTGGTTAGGCCATAACTTGGGACTCGGTGATCGATTTGAGGTGATCTTTGTGTTTTTGGAAAGCTAAGACAATGCTCTACAAGTTTCATGAAGAACTTAAGAGCTGGATCGGACTTCTAAGGGTCCAAAATATCCCCGTAATGCAGAGTGGGTTTGCTGTCACGAAAATCTAGGCAGTGTGCACATATTGGACTACATAGTGAGCTATAGGCCTCCTCTTGGGCTGAAACTTGGCCATTGGATAAATAAGTCTCATATATCCAACTTCACTTAAGACCATTTAGTCAATAGATGTCGTTTTAGGCATGATAATGAAGCTACAAGTTGGTTTGAATTTGAAAACACGTTCTACCAACCTAACTTGAGGTAGGTTCAGTGTTTTTGGCATATCTGGAGTTCTAAACGTCCAAATGGCATGATTCCAATTGCAAAATTTCAAGGAGACAACTGGCTACAACTTTCATGAAGACCTCGAAGCCAAAATGCACCGTTTAGATCATGAAAATCAAGCCAGAAGTCGGATAAGAGTTGCTGACTAAAGCCACCAACCATACACCAACCCACCTACCATGCACTAACCCACCAACCATGCATCAAGCTTCCATATTTGACAATTTCCATATTTTTATAGCTTGTATTCAGATTATGTACATGTACAAATTGGCTTCTAGGATTAGTATAAATAGAGTCAATCTCTTTGTATTATGAATGATTCAATTTTAAGTAAGTTTGAAGAAAGTTTGAGTATTTGTGAGAGTTTTCTTTCTCTTCTTCTCCATTCTCTTTAGAATTTCGTTTTTGTTCTTTTATTTCTGAGTTCTTCCTTCCCATCCATAGAAGGCTAGGCTCTCATAATCAATCCAAGGGATTAGCCATCTTGATGTTTAATTTGGAGATCTTGTTTCGCTTGTTCATATTGCTTAATTGTTATTCAAGTTTCTCTTCCTCCTCTTTTGATTTTGATCTAGATTGAATTGCTTAATTTGATTTGGATGTTTATGTGATAATAGCTTTATTATCATGTATTCAAGAGGATCACATAGAATAAACAATTTATTAAAGCTTTTTGATGGATTGTTTAGCTTGGTTGAATTCTTGATCTTAAATTAATCTATGTTTGGATGGTGCTTACTTTATCTAACGTTGGTTAATTAAATCCTAGATGCTTATCTAGTAGACAATTCTTGAATCATGTTGAGGCGTCTTGATATGATCTAAGGCCAAGAACATGGTTAGCAATTAAGTGAATTCCTTGTGATCAATGATGGATTAAACTCAAGATCGGTAAAATTTCCTTGGATTGGTTAATTTGTTAATTTGTTAATTACTTTCCTTTAATTCAATTAGTGTATTATCTTTTCAAATCATCAAAACCCCATTTTAATTATCTTGATCTGATTAAATCTGACGGGGTCTCGACAACCTCTTGTCAATCTTCAACACGAGATTCATAATCTCAAAATTGAAGTCAAACAGTTAAAGGAAACTCAAGAACTTCATCAAACTGTCTTAGCCCAGCTGCAAGACAACTTCACTTCTGAAACTGAATCTGAAACGGAAAACAAACCTCCTTCTCCTAAACCAGATTCACCCAAAACTGATAATGACTTTCTTGGATTAATTAATAAGTTAAAAATCCAAAAATTCTATATAAACATCAAAATTATTGTTAATGAATTCGTCCTTGAGATTGTCGCCTTATTCAACACTGGTGCAAATTCAAACTGCATTCTTGAAGGACTCATTCCAACAAAATATTTTGAAAAAAACTTCCGAACAACTCAGTGCTGCTAACGGCTCTAAGTTAAAAATCAATTACAAACTTTCCAAGGCTATCATTGATAACCAAGGATTACAAATTGAAACACCCCTTCTTCTTGTCAAAAATCTTAGAAACGAAGTGATTCTAGGAACACCTTTTATTAGGTAACTTTTCCCACTTAAGATTTCTGAAGAAGGAATTTCTACCCAATATTTGGGAAAAATAATAATGTTTAGATTTCTTAGACAACCTATCGTTAGAAGTCTTAACGTTATCCAAAATAAACAAAAACAAATCAATTATCTTAAAGAAGAAATTTCTTTTAAGAACATTGATTCTCAACTTCTCCAAACTCCTGTTCAAGCTAGAATTAAAACTCTCCTTGAACAAATTCAAAACTCTATTTGTTCCGATCTTCCTAATGCTTTTTGGGAATGGAAAAAACATGTTGATCTACCTTACGAAAAGGACCTCAACATGATCCAAGAATCCTCTACTAGATAAGCATCTAGGATTTAATTAATCAAGGTTAGATAAAGTAAGCACCATCCAAACATAGATTAACTTAAGATCCAGAATTTAACCAAGCTAAACAATCCGTCAAAAAGCTTTAATAAATTATTTATTCTTTGTGATCCTCTTTGAATACATGATAATAAAGCTACTATCACATAAACATCTAAATCAAATTAAGCAATTCAATCTAGATCAAAATCAAAAGAGGAAGAAGAGAAATTTGAATAACAATTAAGCAATATAAACAAGCGAAACAAGATCTCGAAATTAAACATCAAGATAGTTTATCCCTTGGATTGATTATAAGAGCCTAGCCTTCCATGGATGGGAAGGAAGAACTCATAAAATAAAGAACAAAAATGAAATTCAAAAGAGAAGGGAGAAGAAGAGAAAGAAAACTCTCACAAATACTCAAACTTTCTTCAAACAAATACTCAAACTTACTTCAAATTGAATGATATATAATACAAAGAGATTGACTCTATTTATACTAATCCTAGAAGTCAATTTGTAATTGAAGATAATATGAATGCAAGTTGTAAAAACATGAAAATTGTCAAATATGGTAGCTTGATGCATGGTAGGTGGGGTTGGTGCATGGTTGGTGGGTTGGTGTATGGTTGGTGGCTTCTAGTCAACAACTCTACTCCGACTTCCAGCCTGATTTTCATGCCCTAAACGATGTATTTTGGCTTAGAGGTCACATGACAGTTGTAGACAATTGTCTCCTTGAACTTTTGGCGTTAGTTTCATGCCATTTGGACTTTTACAACTCCAGATATTCCAAAAACACTGCACCTACCTCAAGTCAGGTTGGCAGAACGTGTTTCCAAATTCAAATCAACTTGTAGCTTCATAATCATGCCTACAACGACATCTATTGACTAAATGGTCTTCAGTGAAGTTGGAGATATATGTCTTATCTCTCCTTATGCACTGAAACATGGGCCTGCTTGCCCATCATAGCAGGTCTAATACACAGCCTACCACATTAACCCACATAACATAATATGCTCAATAGTAATAGGCCTAATAACCATTAGTGACCACATAATTGGGCTAACAACCATAATAACAATATGCTCTAATACTTTTAACATATAATTAATCTGAGTTTTAGTAAAATAACACTGATTTATGCAAGTTCAAATTAAAATAATCCAACAATCTCCCACTTGGACAGCATAAGTTAGGTTATTTGTTTTGATAAAGAAAAATAATACTCCAGATTAATTCACAATATATGGCCATAATAAGATGTCAAAATTGAGCGAGCACATCAACCATTGGTCCAAAATGAAACTACAAGTAACTTAGTAATATAGAGAATCATGCCCGATAAGGGCACTGACATCATATATACCAAACACTCATATCTCAGTGACCTGATAAATGTGGGATGTGGAATATGGAAAAGCATACCAAAATTGTGATCAATCATGCAATTCCAAAACAAATGGCCCTAGCATCCGCCCAATATGCTTGCTAAGATTCAACAAAAATATCTTAGCACAACACAACGAGACTGGATCCAAAATGTCTACAAAATATGCCATAAATATATACATGTATAAACATAAACAAAATTGCACAGAATAATAATATTATATGGCATCAACAACAATAGCAATGATAATAGCAACAATTTATTCAAGAGTCTCGAGACATTATAACAAAATAATGTTGCTACAAATCACAAAATAAAATTCCCACTAACCAAAGGCATCAAAAGATCTCACAAGACCCATATGGGTTACATGATCTATAAAAACTTTAACAATTAAATCCTTAGTTAGAGGATCTGCTACCATAAGTTCTGTAGGTATATACTCAATGCGAGTCTGAAACTCCTGAACCTTCTCTCTAACAAACATATATTTGGTATCAAAATGCTTTGAACGTTTAGAGTTCTTATTGTTCTGAGAGAAGCACGCTACAGCAGAGTTATCACAATATATGGTTAGAGGTCTGGAGATGCTCTCCACAACACCAAATTCAGAAATAGAATTCATCAACCATATTGTCTGGCGAGTGGCTTCAAAACAAGCCACATACTTTGCTTCCATAGTCAAAGTGGCAGTTGACACTTTTCCATGAAATAGCTCATCCTGCCAACATTAGGAGTGGGCAAAAAAAATAAAAAAATTGAACCAAATTGGTCAACTGGACTAAATTGAACCATAAAAAACCAAATTGTTTAAGTCAGTTTTTAAACTGAACCCATATTTTTTTATTAAAGGGTTTGGTTAACCCATTACCAATGCAATTCGGTTAACTGAAATTAATAAAATCCAATTATTTTCATTCACCCTAACCCCTCTTTCTACATGATCGTAGCAGTCACGGATGAGTACTTCGATTTTGTTCAAAAAAGAAACGAGAGACAAGAAACCATCTAAATTCTAAACCCCTCATCCCTCTTCCTACTGTAATGTATTCTCATTCTCGTTGATTTTGCATTCTCGTCGACGGATCACGGCTTTGCAGAGATCTTCAGCAGCACATAAAGTTCGCACAAAGAGGAAGAAGATTAGGTTGTTCTTTGCTCCATTTCACAATCTTGAAGTAGGTGAATAATGAATATGCGAAGTGGGATCATTGTTCGGCAAGTTCTCGAATCTTCAGGTACTGATGTATTTCAAGGCCTCAATTATCTGTCACGCAGTCACTGTTCAAACAAATTATTTGTCCAGGAGCCATTTTCTATTGTTTTATGAAAAGTGACATATCTGGATCAAGCTAAAGATATTTTAGATTGGAAACCATTTGTGGTTATTGATTTGGTTCTCCACATAGAACCGGTCTCCACACATAGAATTGGTTCACCTGTTAACTGAATTGAAAAAACCAGTTCGGTTCGAAAAAAAACCAAACTATATTTTCGGTTCGGTTTGGTTCATTATGAAAAACCAGACCGAACTGCACCATGCCCACTCCTAGCCAACATAAAGATGTATCCAGAAGTGGATTTATGGTCATCAGGGCAACCACTATAATCAGAGTCAGAGTAACCTATCACCTCAAGATGATCAGACATTTTAAAAGTGAGCAAGTAGTCTTTGGTACTGTGCAGATACCTCATGACTCGTTTAGCAACTTGCCAATGGCCCACACCTGGTTTACTCAAGTATCTCCCAAGTACACTAATAGCAAAGGCTATATCAGGGCGTGTACAAACCTGAGCATACATAAGACTGCCAACAGGGGAAGCATATGGGACCTTCTCCATTTCACTTCTTTCTTTATCATTCTGAGGACACTGGGTATTAGAGAGTCTCTTACCCTTTTGAATGGGTGCAGCACAAGGATTACAATATTTCATGTTGAACCTGCTCAAAACTCTTTCAATATAATTTTTTTGGGATAAGCCAAGAACCCCACAAGATCTGTCAAGAAGAATCTCAATGCCTAAAACAAAGGAGGCATCACCAAGATCTTTCATATCAAAATCGGCAATCAACAACTGCTTAGTCTCAAACAGAAAATTCAAATCATTACTAGCTAGGAGAATATCATCAACATACAAGACAAGTATTATGAATCTACTCTCACTATTCTTTAGATAAATACATTGATCAACTGTATTTTCTTTGAAGCTAAGAGAGCAGATAACCTCATCAAACTTCAAATACCATTGCCTAGAGGCCTGTTTTAATCCATAAATGGTTTTGTTCATCATTATCAACCTATTGCTGAGGAATATCAACATCATTGACTGGATCAACAATGTCATTATGAGTCACCACTAGTGTCCCTACCTCTGAACAGGGAACATTGGGTGTAGGAACAACAACACTCTCATCTCTGAAAACAACAATGCGAGGCTCCAGACTCCCACCATGCTCCATCTCATTCTCAAAATAAACTGCTCAGTTAGACTCGATGACTCTAGTGGTACAATAGAACCTGCATCCCCTGGAACCAGTGCAATAGCCAATGAAGAAACCACTAATGGTTTTGGGATCTAGTTTCTTCAGTTGTGGATTATAAGGTCTCATTTCTGCTTTACAACCCCAAACACGAAAATGCTTCAAACTGGGTTTTCTTCCTGATATCAGTTCAAAAGGAGTCTTGGGAACAGATTTGCTAGGAACATAGTTCAAAATGTATGTAGCAGTTTTTAAAGCATCACCCCATAAGAACTCTGGAAGAGTCGAATGCTTGAGCATGCATCTCACCATGCCCATAAGGATACGGTTTCGCCTTTCAACAACCCCATTTTGTTGAGGAGTGCTAGGTGTCGCAACCGTCCCGAAGGGCGCCAACGACGTGAGGAGGCAACTAGAATTTAAAAAATAAATTTTGGGAGTCGCCACCAACCGATTCTTCCATTAAAAATAAAATGGTGCGATTGGACACCTAAGAAAATGGTCTGCGTTTCAGAGTTTAGATTCGGGGGTTGATTACGGGCAAAGAAGGTGTTAGCACCCTATACCGTCCATTCTAAGAATAGTTACCTATTTAATCTATTGTTATCTTGCTAAATTAGTTAAGTTGGTCCTTTATTATTTAAAAAATGTTATTTATTTTATTTTGACATGTCCCATCTTGTCGACATATTATCAAAAAATGATAAATGACTAAGACAGAGAATGGGTGACTAAATACCCATTATTGTATGAAACAAATATAAGCCCATAACATATTGCGTGAAGGTGGCAAATTTTAAATTTTTAGGAAAATATAGAGTAAGGGATTTCAAAATGATTTTCAAAACTAAGAAATTTTTAGATTTTGTTTGTTAAATGCTTTTCAGAGAAGACATTTCACAAAACGATTTGTCAAATAAAAATTTAATTTACCACCATTACAAAGTTAAGGCTTTTTGGATTTGTTCACACTTAAATTTTTTTTATGAAAATATTTTATTTGCTTTTGAGTGTTAGACCCTGCCAGCACTTCTGGAAAAATCTAATATAAATGTCTCAAGAATATTGAGAAGAGTTTAATTGATCGTCTCTTCGATCCTCTCCTAAATTTTCCGTCGTCGGTAAAATTTAAGGCTTAATGTGATATTTGACTAAAGTGACAAGCATATAATTATAGTAAGAAATTAATGTGTGAAGAGAGATATTTATATTGGAGATCACCTAAAGCCTCGCCAGCGCTTCTGGCAAAACTAAAGAGAAACTCCTCACCTTAGGAAAGTCAAAATGTCGTCGTCGCTTCGGCTAATTTTGATTATTCCATCGTCGGATATCTTAAATTCATTTCGGCCAATAATATATGGAAAAAGATATTTATTGGAGATCGTCTAAAGCCCCACCAGCGCTTCTGGCAAAACTAAAGGGAAACTCCTCACCTCAGAAAAGTCAAAATGTCGCCGTCACTTCGACTATTTTTGATTATTTCATCGTCGGATATCTTAAATTAACATGAAAGGAATATTAATATAGCATATAACATGAATATCAACGAAAGAGTGACGAAGAAAAAGGGTAAAAAAAACGCAATAGTTTAAAGATTAAATCCTAAATCTAAGCCTAAAATGAACATTAAAAGATCTAACCCAAGGTCAGAAGGCAAAAATAAATAGATAAATAAATAAATAAATCACCTATAATAGTTCAAGCGAAAAGTAAAAAAAAGGAAATAAATAAATAAAAGACAAAAATAAATAAATGAATAAATAACAAGTAGAAAAAATAGATTGTGAGTGGTGCTGCGCATAGCATCATTAGTGATGCCATCTGGGCGCAACGCCCATGTTGCATAGGCAACGTCCAATAGGAAATGGTGCTAGGCACCAGCCATGCATTTATTTTTTAAAAATAAAATTAAAGCTTAAAAAAAAAAGACAAAGAGATAAAGTCAAAAGCAAAAGAAAGTTTTCCAACTCAAAGCCTCCAAGCTCCTCCCCGTACACAAGGCAGCAAAAGTGGAATTTTTTTAAATTTATAATGTTAGACATCATCCTACATATTGAACATGCAAATGTGAGGGTTGAATTTCTCGTAGACTACTAAGCCACTTTTTTACTTTTCTTTTTTAGCACCTCAACCAGTCGGTGATCATGATAGACAAACAAGGTAAAGAAAATAAGAAGAATCAAAGCAAGACTGAGCCAGGAAGTGTGTGAGGTACCTAGTATTCTGACTTTCTTGATTGATAATAGGTTGCACTCAGTAGTTGCTGTAGGTTTCACCAGTGATCCGCCTCTTGTTATCTCTCCTCCCTCCGTTTGCAGCCTCCTTCTCCTCTATCTTCTTCTTAAGGTTTTCTACTCTTAGCTATTTATAACCCAAGCAAATAAACACCCTAATTCCCAATCAATTCAAAAAAACTAAATCTTTTCCAATCAATTAGGATCAAACTCCATAATTTACGTACAATCATAATTGATCTCTCCATAAATATTCAATCAGAATCAATTATGATCAATTTGTACAATCAGAATCAATCTATCATTTATATTCCAAATCACCATTAATGAAGCATTAATTGTGATATTTGAATTCAAAATTGTTTTTTTTTATATATTATTTCTTATTAAATTTTAGGGAAATGGGCTTAGGGCTTAGCAATGTATGTCAAACAATAAAAATCTCTATGGGCTATATATATATATATATATATATTTTTTTTAAAAAAAAGGCTCGGACAAAATTGGGTGTCGACACTAGGCATAGTATATTGTGCCTCTATACCACTATCCTGTAAGAACCTAGCAAAAGGTCCAGGATTTCTACCAGTTTCATCATATCTGCTATAATACTAACCACCCATGTCAGATCTAACACATTTAATCCTCTTGCCAAGTTTCAATTCAACAGCAGCCTTGAATGCCTTAAAGGCATCTAAAGATTCAGATTTCTCATGAAGCAAGTCAATCCAACCATGCCTAGGGAAATCATCAATAAAGGTAATGAAATATCTAAAACCACCCATAGTAGTAGGAGTAATGGGTCCACATATATCTGTATGAATCAATTGCAGAACTTTTTCATTCCTGGCAACCCTACTCTTTCTAGTCCCAACTGTGAGTTCCCCTTTTACACAATCAACACAAGTATCAAAATCTGAAAAATCAAAACTGTGCAAGATATTCTCTCTAATCAATCTTTCAATTCTCTCCTTGAAAATGTGCCCCAAACGTTTGTGCCACAACATGGAAGAATTTTTAGCAACTCTACCATGCTTCTTTCCAACAACAGTGTTTACAACAGAATATTTTTGGTCAATAGGAAAAGAACTAGTATCCAACAAATATAAACCATCACACAAATTTCCAGAACCAACAATAATATAATCATAGGACAAAGAAACTCTTTTATTATTGAAGTGAAAAGAGTAGCCACAACCATCCAAAACAGAAATAGAAATCAAATTCCTTCTCATTGAAGGTACAACAATAGTGTCTTTCAAATTTAAAATATGTCCAGTAGACAACTCTAAAGAAACAACTCCTATGTGCTCCACTTTCACACTAGCTCCATCCCCAACAGTGATCATCAACTCCCCTCATTTGGTCTCCGCCTACTTCTGAACTCCTGCAAAGAGTTTGTAACATGAATAGTGGCACCAGTATCTAACCATCATGTATGAGAAGGAACATCAACAAGGTTTGATTCAAAACACACTAGAGCCAGGGGTTTACCTTGCTTCTTCTCAAGCCAGTTCTTAAACTTCCAACAATCTGCTTGCTTGTGCCCAATCATATCACAGAACTTACATTTTCCATTGAATTGAAATTTGGGCTTACCAGAATGTTGCTCAGATTGTTGACCAGAGTGTTGCCCAGGATTGCCACTCCTCTTCTTCTTAAACTGAAACTTTATGCCCTTGTGCTTATGGAACTTCTTCTTGTCTTTACCCTTGTGAGAGGTAAATTGTACACTATGAGACTTGCCCTTCTTCATTATCTCCTCGTCTTGAGTGAGGATGGAAATCAATTTATCAACACTCCATTCATTCTACTGGGCATTGTAGGAGGTTCTCAGCACATCAAACTGAGAAGGGAGAGACTCAAACACCTGCCATATCAGAAAGCTCTCTCCCAACTCCACCATCATAGACTTCAGCTTATTGTACCAGTCCACAAGTTTCATAACATGTTCACGGACACCTCCCACACCATCATATTTAGTCTTCCCCAATAAGGAAAGGTAATGGGCCTTCTCAGCCTTGTCAAACTTCTTGAACTTCTCACCAACAGCCTTGAGAAATTCCTTGGCATTTTCAATGTCATGAATATTATCCTTGATTGTCTTGTCCATGGTGTACTTCATTGTCATCAAACACACTTTGTTGAAGTGTGCCCATTTCTCATATCTAGACTTATCAGTAGCAGGAGACACATCTGTAGGCTTAGGAGGCTCATCCTCAGTGAGAGCCAGGTCAACATTTGAGACAATAAGAAACAATTTCAAAGACTCAACCTAGTCCTCATAATTAATCTCATCTAGCCTTGTCAAGGCATTCATTTGCATAAGTAATGCTGGATAGGAGGAGACACCAAAAGGGAATTTCATCAAGCATATCAATATATACATAAAAAATTGAATAAAATCAATTTAGCACTCATGCGATTATAATCTCGCCTAAGGGTCCCGAATTATAATATATAAGTAAACTCCCATAAACACAAAGATTATGTCCCTAAAGCTAATACCGATAGGATATTGAAAACTCTAAGGCCATAATATTTAACATATTTCACTAAACACCAGGAATCATATCAACAAAGACAAACTGATAGGGCATGGGCATTATTAACATAATTCCTAATGCAAAACAATATAGCATAATATCAAAATAACACTTTGTCATAATTGGTCCCGCGATAGGCGAGCTCACAATCACACAAAATGTACAAAAAACAGTTTTGGCAACATAAAAAAAATTCCCAGATTTTATTTTGCACAAAATTACAAAACATAACAATTTCAAGTGTTATACAATATTATAATTATACAATAATACCCAAAAAAAATTTTACAGTACACATAAAGAGTCACAACCTAGAGTATGAAAAATATGATATGCCTAATAATATCACAAATATACACAAAAACTTTCAGAGGCAAATTCAAAGAGTATCATATATTTTTCATACATATAAAACTGGGAAAAAATTAAATTAAATATTTAATGACAAATAAAAATTCCAAAAATTATCCAAAAATATTTTTCTGGGCAAGTGAATCATAAAGTGAAAAAACAATAAAATAAAAAAATAAAACAAAGTCTCACGTCACTGAATGCGCTTGTAGTGCGCGTGGTATTGGTGCGCGGGTAGGGCTATCATCTGCCCTATCTGATTTCCTGTAAACTGGGTCGCACGACCCGGTTCTGGGCAGCTTCTTCCCCTTTTCAATTCTCCACTAATGTTCAACCAAAATTGGGGATTTTTATGTAATTGGATTCACAAAATCACAATCTACAAATCCCCTATGCCAATTTCATCAATTTGGCTCTATATTTTATGCGAAATCGAAACCCTAGAGGATGAAATCCTCCATGGATGACAGCGGCCAAAGCTTGGTTGAACAGTAAAACAGGGTTTTAGGATTGATTATATGGTTCCAAGGTTGTTCCACGAGTCATGGAGAAATGAAATCAATTTTTTTTTTTAATTAGTGGGATTTTATTATAAAAAATAGAAAACGAAATTGTGTATCGCAAACCCTATATATCAAGGTTCTAATATCATGCAATTAACAAGCATATGCAACCATGGTTAAGGTTAACAGGCTCTGATTCCAATTGATGAAAAAACTATTCACAAAATCATAGGCCAAATAAAAAAAATAGAATAATATGATATCACTTAACCCTAAATCCATAGCATACACAGATCATACAAATTACCAAGTTAGTTTTTTAGTTTCAAGGATTACCTGGATAGGAAGATGATGAACAATCCATTGCTATCTTGTAATCAAATCAACAGTAAACGCAGTAATCCTTTTCGTCAGTTCTTGGTGTGTGTGTGTGATGAGAGAAACTACTCCTGTCTTTGGTGCCATTTTTCAGTGTGCAGTCTCAATGGGGCAACTACACTGCAACCTTATAAAGGAATAGGGGTCTCTCCCTGTGCATGGGCCTGCTTGCCCATCATAGCAAGCCCAATACACAACCTACCACATTAACCCACATAACAGAATATGCTCAATAGTAACAGGCCCAATAACCTTTATTGATCACATAATTGGGCTAACAACCATAATAACAATATGCTCTAATAATTTTGACATCTAATTAATCTGAGTTTTAGTAAAATAACACTGATTTATGTAAGTCTAAATTAAAATAATCCAACACCTTGTACTCAATTCATACTCTTTAATGCATTTTTCAGGTTTCCATTACTTAGTGTTTCAACTGATCTTTGCACTAGGAGCTTTCTTTAGCATCCTAGGAACCCAAGGCTAAGGGATAGAATCCCTTACTTAGTTCATTGTTTGAATGTGAGAATCATTGGTGTGATTTAGTCGATTTACTCAACTAAACAAGAAAAATCGCCTAACAGTCTTATACCCAAAAAATATGAAAACAAGTCGTAGTCTTAGGAAACAAGTGCTCAACACAAAAGCTTGGAAATTTCATTTCTGCCAAAAACCCAAACCATAGTTTCAGCTTCAACTTGCGTTTGACGATTTCTATCGTGATATAAACCAAACAAGATTTATCATAGGGAAAATGACCTTTAGTTTAGCTTGACAAAGATAATGCCAATTTGGTTCGTTTTGAAAATTAACCAAGTATTCAACTACATTAACTAATAATTTATATACGGTTAACCAATAATTTATCTTCATTTTTATACTTGATATGTGGTTAATCATATGTAAATTATTGATTAATATAGTTGAATACTTGATTAATTTTTAAAACGAACCAAATTAACATAATCTTTGCCAAGCTGAACTAAAATGTCATTTTTCCTATCATATGCAAAAGCCCATTTGGCTGGTCAAATGCCCGTGCTCAAACACTCAACCAAACAAGCACCAATTAAGTCTTAAAAAATTCATGCAATGATTATAAAAGTAAAAAGTTCTCTGAATTTTAACTATTTTTAAAACAAAATAAATCTTATGTTTTTTAAACGAAATAGAATGAGGTATTAAAAGTCTTCTACATGATATGGGGATTGGAATAAAAAAAAAATATGAGTATTTAAATAGGTAGATACAAGAGTGTAAAAATGGGGCAAGTATACAGGTATTTGTGTAAACCAATGGTTAAACTCATACTTAAACTCACCGCAAGACTTGCACTCGATTCACCATATGCTTAAATGGCCACCAAACTCAAATATTAGTTGTGCGACTCATATTAGTCTATTTACATTTCTCTTTAATCAACTTTTATTTTATTTTCTCTAAATACCCTTAATTAAATAATTAGTTACTTATTTTTATTCAAATTGAGTTGTCTATTGGTACTCTGTGTTTATTCAAAGTTATCAATGTTAATCATAAAAATTAGTTAATTTTAAATAAAAAATATATTTTTAATATTTTTAAACTCTTAATTACCACAATTACTCGTGCCACTTTGATATCTCTTCTCTCTCTTTTTTCTTCATATTTCTTTTATTTTCTTTTTAATAAAAACACATTATGCTCATCTTCTCAACAACACAATAACAATTAAAAGTTTCAGTATTAATAAAAATTGAGAAATATCATTATAGTTAAGTAATTAAATTTTGGTAATTTAGAGAAGCAAAATATTAATAAAAAACATTAAATTATTATTTTGAAAAAAATAACTAATCATTATGTATACTATTATAAAGGGAATTCCTCATTTTGATATCTAACTTTGTTATTCTCAAAATGTCATTATTATTTATTTAAACACACTTTTAAAATGGATTAAATTATAAATACATTTACTTAGCAGTTACAATTATCTACAAACATCCTTCAACTTCTCACTCTATAAATATTCCTCAACTTCTTACCCTATAATTATAATTGATATCAAATACTCCTCATTTACTCTTTTTTTTATCTTAATCAAAATTTAAAAAATATGTGATTAACTTTTTATCTTATTAAAAAAAATGCAGATTGATGGAGCACATAATACTCATCAATATTCTAATAATCAATAATGAGAATTTGGAAATATATTAAAATAAGGAATAAATATCTAATTAAGAGTATTTTAAGAAAATGAAATAAAAGTAAGTTAAAGACGAGTGACAATAAATAAATAAAAGTGACAATAAACTCACCCTAAATGATATGCATTTTTATGTGAATAAATTATGTTAATGTTTAGGTAGAGATTATTTGTTCTTGGACACCAGCGTTTTTTACATGTGAAGGCTGAATGCTAAACACCATTGTATTGTAATACAGCAATTGACTGAGAGGCAGCAAATAAATTTGGAGAATTGTGTTCATAATATTATTTTATCTAAGTGCAATAGCGTGTGATCAAGTCCACATTCAATTATTGTGCTTTGGCTAATTGGGTGGAAGATGCCCCATCCAATTAAAATAAGTGCCGTGCCCAAATGAAATTTGTAAATTCTGTTATTTCAACTCAAGAGTCCCTATCGTGTGGTGTGAATTCATTATTGACAAAACATCGTGGGATAAATCAATTAGTTAATTTTGAATAGTAACAAAATTTATATTAAATTAAAGAAAGTGGAAATTTATATTTATATATTTTATAATATTACGCATAAATTATTTTTATGACCATCAGTTAATTTAAATAACTAAACATAAACTGGAAGTCTTATTGGTTCCTTAAACCCTCCAATTCAATTATGTGAAATCTGAGTTCATTGTTGACTAAGACAAAACGAAAGAAGCGTTATCCGACATCTTCTAAAAACACGCATCATTCTGTGTCATGGATTCAAGCTTACAAAATCTGCCCACCATTTTCACTTGTTTGTAAAAATGGCTCATTCTTTTTTGTTCAACACCGTTGGGAAATTCATCGAAACATTTGAAGTTAGTATGAAAGTTAATTAATTCAATCAAACAGGATGGAGACTAGATTTTAGATGAAAATTTAGTTTAGTATCATTTAAAATTTTTTTTAAGTAGATGGAGTGTAATTAACTTATTTTTTAAACAGTGTAAGTGAATAAGAATATATTCCCTCCTTCAGTCAAAAAGCAACCAACATCACAAGTTAAAAATATTTGTAAAAGAAATTGACTGTAGCAATAATGAGTTAATTTAAAGAAATAAAAATTAATCATTATAAGAATATTTTGAATTAGCTACGAAATTTAGTTAGGTAAATTTTTCTTAATTAATTCATAATTAATTTCTAACTAATCTATAACTAATCGGTTATGGATTAATTAAGAAAAAATAATCTCTCTTTAAAATAATTAAATAATAGAAGAAAATTATATCAAATAAATAGCAAATAATTAACTACAGAAATTCCCGTTAAATCAATTTCCGAAGTTAAATTTTCGTAACTAAAACTCTTCAAAGAAATTTTTTATTTACCTAGGAATTAGACCCCACCATCGCTCAAACGCTGGAGGGAGGCCCCGCCATCTTCTTTGCCAACACCAGGTGTGGTTCTTCGCTAAATGGTGTCTTCGAAGTCGTAAATCTCTAACACCAGGTGCTCTATTCTCGTTCTCTTTCTCTCTCATCTTGATCCCTAAATCTAGGGCTTCTTCTTCATACATTTTTATGTGAATTTTCTGAATCAGCGGCTTGATTTTCGTTTTCAAATCTAGATTTGGAAGCTTATCTTCATTTACTTCCATTGATTCTGTTAAGGTAAATGTTTTATTTAAGATTTTTCAATTTTCAATAGCGTAATTGAATTTGATCGCTTTTCGTTTTCGATTCGATGAAGGAAATCGATGGATTTTTTTAGGGTTTATTTTGATCCATCTTTCAAGGTGAAGATCCAGTATTTTGTGGATTTTTCGATAGTTTTATTTCCACTTTATGTTTCATGTTTTGCAATCATAGAATGGTTCTTGTGCTTAACTTTTTTCTTCTCTGTGCTTAGTTTTGTTAATGGAAATTGCGCATTCTGAATCATGTGCAGGGAGAGATGGTTGAGGTGGGGAAAATACTGCACATAGTAGAAATTTTGGTAGATATTATCACAACCTTTTTGTTGTCTTACCAAATTGACCGGATGCATTCTTCTTTTTATTTAATTAATATATTTAGTGAAAGATGATGCATTTAAAGTGAACTCATACATTTAATAAAAGTTTATATGGTTGAGTGAATACTGAGGCTCAACTTTCTTCACTTCAATCGATCATAGTGGATTTTGTTTATTCAGTTATAATGCAAAGGAATAGTTGATTTATGATGGGTTTTTTGGTAATTAGTCTATATAAATAATATGGTTAATTTTCATTATATCACATCTATCAATGGACTTTGATTGAGTAATGGCTTATACATCTTGGGTAGAGTGAGTTGCTTCATATTAAACGACCCTTTGATTGAGAGTTACACCTCATATTTCTCATAAACATTACTTATTCTGAGTTTTAGCACAAAATTATTCTGAATATGTTTTCCTATTATCAGATCAGCCAGAGAATTTTTGATCAGGAAGGAAGTAATTATATCAATAGAGTTCCTGAGATGAGTCAGATTATTTTCCTAAGTTTGCTCTGTTTTTATATGTTATGATTCCCTTTTGACTTCTTGTTTTTGGTTATGTACAGGATGATATTATACCCAGGTTAAGTGTAGCTTCCCTAACAAGACTGAGGAATGAAATTCTTCAAACTGATTGGTGGACTCAACGTTGGTGCCTGTGTTGTCACCTTCACCGTTGGGGGACTCAGCGTCCTCAACGCCATTGCTGGTTTTTATAATGAGAATTTGCCACTCGTTTGCATCGTGGGGGGTCCCAACTCCAACAACCATGGCACCAACAGGATCCTCCACCACACCATTGGGTTACCCTATTTCAGCAAGAGCTTAGGTGTTTTCAGACTGTTACTTGCTACCAGGTGCGAAATCCTAAACTGAGTCTTTTTTTTATGGTTTTTCACTGTGACTTGCAATATTGAATTTTGTGAATGTTTCGTGAAGTTTGGAATCTTGACTTGTTTGATGCTTGTGGTAATTCTTCAGATGAAATTGAATATGGGTTTCTTGCTATTTCTTGATCTGAAAAGTAATGGATTAGGATTAATTTTCTGCAACTATATTTGTCTTCTTAATAAAATAATTTCATTTTTGACACCCTTAAGATTATCAGCTCCTAGTTTAACCAAGAAAGCTGCAAATGCTGCCCCAATGAAAGGTCCTACCCAAAAGATCCACTGGACCGAAATAATATAATTAGGAAAATTTTAATAAACCTTTGTTACTTAACAATAATCAATTGCTATTTGCTAGTAGTACTATAGATAAAATACAGACATATAATCCATATGAAATGAAGAAACAGTAAAAGAAAAAAATCCAAACAAAATTAAGGATGAAGACTCACATGGTTGTGCCAAGCTTGCTCTAACTCACATGGTTGTGCCAAGCTTGCTCCTTGTTGTATATAAGGGCTTCACCTAGGCTTCAAGTTGGGTTGATACCAGACCCAGTGATAGGAATTGTAGCCAAATGCACAAGAAAGACAGCAAACCCAATAGGTAGTGGTGCCAAAATCTAACCCATTCAGATGTGTATATTCATATGATCAGTAATACATCTTTTAACTCATTACCATATTGATATATTGAATAGAGAAAAGGCATATTAGGAAAGATTTTGCTTACAGGAACGTGGCAGTCTCTAGCATTTCACTTGCATCAGTAGCAGAGAAGACAAGTTAAGCACAAATGTGCCCACAATCTCTGTTACCTGCCCACAAGCACAAAGGCTTAATAATTTTTTTTCCATTACTCAATTAACGTTTGTTAAAATCCAAGTTGTTCCCGCATGCCTTTAACCCTTTCCAGTGTTTGATTTCGTGTATATGCATACATAATTTTCCAACTCGAATTATTTTGCATGTTCTTTTATTAACATTAACAGTATTACTTTTTAAATTTTCTTTTGTCCCATCCATTCCTCTCCCCTATTCCCACTTTCAAATTTTTATTGTATGAAAGAAAATATAACAAAACTATAGGGATACAAAATAGTTGAAGGATATCAGCACTGGCCCACACACTCACTGAACCCAACCTTTTAAAGACCTTGCGGGCACCGTGAAAATGATTGATTCTCTTCTCTTTTCCTTCAGGAATTGGCTCATAAAACGTTCTGAAAGTTAGGCAGTGCTCATGAGTAGTGCCCTTGCCAATATATGGAAATGGGTAAATAACTAAATATATATTGCAGAAAAAACTTTCATGTGAATAACGTGCCATGGTGTGAATGGTGCTACTGTTGCTGAGTCCTAAATTACCGTTGACCAAAAAATGTAGAAAAAAAAGGTAGTGCATGAAGATAAATTACCAAACTATGCATATTCATTTATTAATAATATAAAACATAGTTATAATTTTAATTCAATGATTGAGCATTTTTTTAATATAATAAAAAGTTGTGTTATTACATACTAGAGTTTATGGTAGACCATATACTGAAAATATATCTATTTATTTTAAATAATTCAAAATTATATCTATACATACTATAAAATTCAAAGTATAAACATGTTTCCACTTATAAGATTTAAAATGAACTCCACTCCCTCCTAAAAGTAATATCCACAATGATTTACACAAAAATTATTTACTTTTAATATTACAGAATTATGTTTAAATTATAATAACAATATTGCTTTTTTTAAACTATAATTATCCTTATACCAATTCTATAATTTATTATTATTATATGACTGAAAGTTACTTAAACCCTCTTATTATACACTCCTCAGTCCTCAGCCTCAAACTCAAAACCCTCTTATTATTATAAGGCTGTACTTGCAGCTTTGTTATTTGGTGAGTCCATTGGGATTTTTGGAGCTGCTGGGCTTGTAGTCTATTATAGGCTTGTAGTCTATTATACTTGAGCTCTGGACGTAGAGACTGTTTTCCAAGATGTAGTATTTATTATTATTATTGTTGATTAATATATATGAGGGGTTGAACAGTGGACCATTTAAAATTCTAGTTTGTCATTATTTAGTTGGTGGAAGAGTCAGTTAACTAATCCAATTTAACATGAGTTAAACTACAAATTTCTTATACAGGTTTTAAAAGAAACTCACTAGTTTGTCCATTTTGATGAGTTGCCTTTTGTATGTTATATCGTAATATGATCTAATTTTTTTTTATTGGGTTTTTTTTCTTGCCCACCTCTTAGAAGCCAGAGTGAGATTCAAGACGACGGAGGCAACAACATTGACGGATTCAGCCCTTCCCTCAAGAAGAACATAGCCGTAGGATATATTTAGTCAGGATTGCACAAGGAAGGCACCAAAGTAAGATTCCCTCCCACTAACTGCAAAGAAAATGATACAGGGAACCAAGTTCCATATACCTCGAAACCCTCTTATCAAGAATCCTTTGCTTCTTGTGCCATGGCCTCATTGCACTGCTACAGAACTTTCCAAAGAGACCTGCTAGACAAAATGCCATCACAACTTGTATTCCATCTTTGTAAAGGAACTAAATTTACTGTGTAAAATTAAAACACTAAATGGGCTACTGATTAGTTGTATAGCTTTTTAAGCTATTAATACATTTATGATATTTAATTGCTTTATATGGTTTCTAAATTACTTAAGTTACAATTATGATTTGATGGATTTTATGTTTGGAATGAGTTGTTTACGCAGTTTTAATTTGGTAAATTATAATAAATAAAACTTACTTTTTAGTTTTGTTAGATTAGCTAGGGATTAGTTATAAAATGATAAATTAGCTATAGATCAACTACTGATTTGTTAGGGATTAGCTACGGATTAAGTAGTATTAGTTACTGATTAGCTTTAGATTAATTAGAGTTTAGTTATAAACTAAATAGGAATTTACTTGGGAATGTATAAATTAGTTAGGGATTAGCTACAGAATTAGCTTCGAAAATGTTTTAACTAATTTGTTACGAAAATAAACACATTTTTCTAAAAAAATAGGTAGGGATTAGCTACGAAACTTCTACCGCTATTTTATTTTAGTTACAGAAACATTTTTGTGAAAAATTAGCTATCTATATTTTACTACAGAAAATTTCATAGCAAATCCATAGCTAATATTTTAGTTATAGATTTGCTATGAAATTTTCCATAACTAATCTGTAAATTTCCTATTGTGAGTACCTTATCCACAAGTAGATACTACACAATAATATCAAAGTATATTGTTGAAACTTCATAAAATGCTTGGATGTAATTTCATACAAGTACCCTATTCAATAGAATCACCAAGCATAATAATATCAAATGCTGCTGGATAAATAATTTTGTATAATAGAATTTCTCTATTTGTGTTTATATTTTGAAAATCAAACCGGTTATTGAACCGGGTAGAGAACTGATTCAAGGTTCAATAATTCAATCATGGTTGAATCGTAATCGAACTAAAGTATAATGAAATTATCATTGGATTGTTCAACCTAGGGTTGAAAATAGGCCTAGTCTGTGTTGAAAAACATTAGTTTTAACTTAACCTATTACTGATTATAGGCTTTTTTTCCCTAACCCGGTCTCTTTGTGAAAACATAAAAGTCTGACCTGCCCTGAAATTCTATTTAAAAGCATACACATTGCATAAAGGCCTTCAAATAAGCCAACATGCTCAAACTTTATAAGTTTCAAATATATCTAACCTTTAACAAAATTATTGTATTGTGTATAAAATAAATAAACTTTAATATATAACTAATAAATCATATAAGCATTATAAATTTTTAATTATATGTTATTATAATAAATAAATAGACCAACCTGTTAGGCTAAATAGGTTTTTTTAAAGGCCTAAGCCTATTTAACTAATTAGGTTTTTTGAAAAGACTAAACCTGACTAATTTGATAAATAGGTTAGGCCAAAGTAAGTTAAGTAAGCTAGACCAAGCGGCCTATTTCCACCCTTAGTTTAACCGATTGGACCTGTCTGAGCTGACCAATTCTATCGGTTTGAGACTAATTCATTGGTTTTTGACTAGTTTTCATGTTAAACTATTTTATTGGGCTATCTGAACTGGTGGGGTGATCGATTCCTGATTTAACCGGTTGAACTTGCCAATTTGGTTTAGTTTTTAGAACCTTGATTTATATAATAATTGAAGCATTAGAAAATAAAACCTCCGTAGTGTAGGATCATTATACTAAGTTCAATTTGAAAAATAATACACACACACACACACACATATATATATATATATATATATATTGTTCAATGATCGTAGCTTCAACTAAAGTTCACTGATGACTCACAAATATCAACCATTATTTAACTCACAAGTAATTTTTTGAAAAAATGACTCAGATTCGGTGTGAAAAAATATTTTTTATTTAGTTTATTTTAAAAATTAATCAAATATTTAATTAATTTAACCAATAATTTATATACAGTTAATTAATAATTTATCTTCATTTTAATATTTAATACGTAATTAACAGTATATAAATTATTAATTAAATTAATTAAATACCTAATTAATTTTCAAAACAAACCAAATAATTTTATTTTTTCTCATGCGGAACCTTTGCGTCATTTCTCCTAATTTTTACTAACGAAACATACTAGCCAAGCCAACCAAACATAAAGTTCCGTATTTTGGTAACCAGTGATTTCTTCTCTGACACAAATGATATTTCTTTCGATATCTGAAGGACAGACACGAACACCACTTTTTTTGGCATTTGACTGAAAGGGAGCAAATTTGGGGACATATGCCTATAAAGAAATTTTATCATATTGCAGTAGCTTTGCAAGTCCATTCAATTATTGCACTCTCGGTGAAGATGCTCCATCCAATATTCAAAAATTATTTTGTAGACTCCCTATAGCGTGCTGTGAATTTGTTGTTGACTGACGCCTTTTATAAACACGGGTCAGTCTATAATTTTTATATTAGAATAATAATATAAATAATATTTTAAAAAATAATAAAAATACTTGAGGATAAGCACATAAACACTATGTTTATGGAAAAATAAAGAACACAAAGGATAAGTTTCAATTGAAAGGGGTAAAGAGAGGAGGATATTTATGACAAAAGAGAGAATAAGAACGAGAAATTTCAGTTGACTGAGTTGACCGATGTTGGGGCGTTCTATCCTACTCCCAAGGCAGGAGCTACCCCGAAAGTGATAACAACTCGTAACTACAGAGTATGGAAAACAGCTGTCTCAATGGTCACGCGACCAAGAGTTGCTCTAAATTTTATGTTTCTGACCCTGCTTTACCAAGTTATTCGAAGTGGCCCAATAAAAGTGATGGAGTTAACGTTAGACAACGTTGGAAAACAACTATCAAAATTTATTACTACGACATCTTCCCACCCACCAACTTGAATGCATGTTTGGGTAGCTCCAATTCAAAAGAAAAAAAGGAAATCTGTGTCCCATCTTGCAATTTTTTCCATCTTCTATTTTGCGTCTTGCATTGCGTTTGCAAACTCTGACTTGGTATCCCTACATTGAGTTGGCTGGGAACTCTTATAGCAAGACCTAGAACCTTGATTTCGCAGTAGCAGGAAATGAAAGTGCTTCCTGTGTTCCATTATTTTTTGGTGTAATTCCCAATGTTTTAAAAATCGGTTGAACCGGATAATCGGAGAGGAAAGTGGTTCAAGGTTTAATCGGTTGAACCGGTATTATATATATATATATATATATAACAGATCACAAAAATCATAAACTGTTTTGTTGTGTTGTCACTTATTTTATAAAAATGAAAGACTAGAACTGTAGAAACCCTTAACCCAATTCCCAAAAGAGCTAAATCCTAAGTTTTTTTTTTTTAAAAAGAACTATTTTCTTCTTTCTTCTTTCTTTTTTAATAAAAATTTAATTTAAAAGTTGATGAATGAACCAACTGATTATTTATCGGTTTAACAGGTTCAACCGATTTTTTAATGATTTTTTTGTGATTTAACCGCTCGGATGATTATTTGGTTGAACCAGAACCGGTAAAGCTTCTGGTCCACAATCCAACCGGTTGAATCGATTTTTAAAACACTGGTAATTCCATCTTGGTTTGGCAGTTGCATTTAGATTAGTACGAAGGTACTATTTTGAATTCTACCTCCTAGATGTAGGAGTACCTATTACCCCAGCACCGTTGTGAACAATAGAAATGATGTTTTCTTGATTTTTGGGCTATGGTAGTTTCAATTTGTTTTACATGGGTGGCGCGTTTGCATCCATTTTGGTTGAAATTTCACTATACAATTTACAAAGCTGTTGTATTTGCATCTATGTTGGTTGAAATTGGATTTATATGGCTGCTGCATTTACATGTAGTTTGGTTGAAAGGCCTATTTTTGTTGTGGCTTGATTAGAAAGATAATATATAAATACAGTTCTGTTATGCTGGTCAGATGCATTAGGTTTTCCTTTTCAATATTTTAAGTATATTATATGTATACTTACAAATTTTCTCTATACCTTTAATGTGTACACACAAATAGCATAGTGAAAAAAAAAATAGCTTTTCAAAGAAATTAATAGTGAAAGAAAAACAAAAATATATAATATATCTTTTTATTACAAAGATGTTTATGACCTAGAGTGGAGATGGGAGAGAAATGGTAAGTTAAAGTGTAGGCAAAATAATTCGGTTGTATTTCAATCCTAAGATCAAATAAAATACAACCCTAAGATCAAATAAATAGTTTCCAAAAAGACTTTATATTACTTAACCTAAAACTCCAAGGCTTGCTGCCAAAATCCTCTTCCTCCTCTGACTTCTCCCAACTCTTACCTACTCCTCTCTGCTTTCCTCATTTCTCGAGGCTCTCCAAGCTGATGGGGGAATGGTGATTATGGGCCCAGTTGGTCTAGTCAAATTTGGGCCAAACCCAAAGGATCATAAGGTAGATGGTAGGGCTCCTTGGGTTGTGGGTTTAAACCTTCCTATTTTAATTCTTTTTCTTCTTTTTTTATTTTATTTTTGTATTGATTTTCTTTATTTTAACTAAAAAATAAAATTTGATTTTTATTTGATTTTCAATTTTATTGAAATTTTCTATAAAGACCCGGTCAAAATAGTGTGTTCACACCATGTATTAATTATTACTTTTGAGTATAACTTATAATATTATTCATATATGCATTAATCCATTTCAAAATTTTTCACATTCATCCTTTAATTAAAACATTTAAATTTGGCCAACGACAGAAAGATTGGGAGAGGATTGGGGTACCGATCAACTAAACTTTTCTCAATATTCTTGAGGCTATTAATATTAAATTTTGCTGGGAGTGTTGGCAGGGTCTAATTCTCACAAATAAATAAATAAAATATTTTCATAAAAAATTAAATGTGGGCAAATTTATATTGCCTTAACTTTGTGGTGGTAATAAATTAAAATTTTATTTGACAACTCGTTTTGAAAAATGCCTTATCTGAAAATCATTTAACAAACCAATTCTAATTTTTTAAAAATAATTTTGCAATCCCTTATTTTATATTTTCCTAAAAATTTGAATTTTTAATTTGTCACCTTCATGTAATATGTTGTGGGCTTAAATTTGTTCTATACAATAATGGCTAATTAGCTGCTTATTCCCTGTCTTAGTTATTTATCATTTTTGATAATTTGTCGACAAAATGAGACATGTTAAAATAAAAATAAATAAATTTTTTTATTTAAAATAATAAATGACCAATTAATTAATTTAGCATGATAACACTAGATTAAATAGATAATAATTCTTAGAATGGACGGTAAAGGGTGCTAATACCTTCCTTACCCGTAATCAATCACTGAACCTAAACTCTTAAACACAGATCATTTTCTTAGGTGTCCAATTGCACCATTCCATTTTTAATGGAAGAATCATTTGTTGGCGACTCCGAAAATTAATTTTAAAGTTTAGTTGCCTCCTCACGTCGTTAGCGCCCATCAGAACGGTTACGACATATAGTATTTCATATTCCAACTATCATAGTGTGAATACCCAAATTTGTTCGGGCCATTTAAAAAAAAGTTTCTTTCTTTTTAGCTACTCTAAAAGTAATTTTTTTAATTAATTACAAAAATCCAAAAAAATGAGAAAAAGAAAAAAGAAAAGAATAAAAAAAATGAGAAAATTTGAAAGAAAAAAAAGAGAGGTAAAAATGATCATCTGAACCCATTTTTTTTTATCTGGTCCATTTTCCTCTAGCCCAGTTGTGTCCAAACCTCAGCCCAAACCCCATATCCCTAACCCAAGACACCAACCCAGAACCCACACCCAACATCCCTAACCCAACTGTCCAAATCCATAACCCGTCTACCCAAAACCCATCTTCCTCAACCCATGACTCCACCGATTCCTCACCCCCACACACAAACACAAGCACGCACACACCGCACCAATTTCTCTTTCACATACACAACACACCCATACACTTCACGCACTCCACACCTGTTGCACGGACAAGCACTGACACAGCCACCCGACCACTGCTCTGCACGCACACACTCCCACGCTCATCAGCCATCCTCCCTCACCTGCCGCACAAGCATAGCCGTTTCACAGCTGGGGTCGTTTCCTGGAGGAGACAAACTTACGGCTTGGGTCCAGTGGGTGCTGCTCAAGGGGTCTGCAGAGGATCATCAGAGGGCTTGGTTCTTGGGGAGGGGTTTTGTTTTTTGGGTTAGAATCTTGTATAAATAGGAATTTTAGGCTTTTAGGGATTTTTGTTCTCTGGTTTTATTTTCTCTCGGTCATTCAAAAGGAACGAATTGGAGGAGATTTTGACAAGAAGAAGGATCGATCTCAACCCTAGAGCAGCCATTGAAGTAGCTTGTAGGTAACCCTTCGGGCTCCCCTTTTCTTTCCCGGTATTTAAAAGTTTGTTTAATTTGTTAGTTGAACTCATTAATCGTGCTAAATGCACTGTAACCTCAATGGATTCGTTTAAATATTACCTGTTATGGGTTGAATTTTATCTTTTATTGATCTTATGGCTGCTTGATTTTGAATCTGCTGATACTGGTATTGGAATGATTATGTTTGGTAATAACAGAGTCTCACTTTACATGATTCTCGTGTTGGTTATTCCTGCATGATTGTCTTTGTGTCAATTTGGAATAGTTGGGTTCCATGTACCATGTTTGTGATCTGTTGCCGGGGGGGGGGGGAAGGGGGGATTTTGGGAAGAGAGGAGAGGATATTGGGGATTTCATTTTAGGCTTTCTGAACCTACTTCCTAAGAGGACCAAATGTGAGAATGAGAAGTAAAAGGCCGAGAACAAGGAAAGAGAGCTACTGACCAAATGCGTTGGTAACTTGGTTTGTTTCTCTTTCCATTTAGCTTGCAACTAGGATTATGAGATTATAACATCCTTTTAGTATCAAAGATGTATATATACTGATTGTAAAGCTACTATGGATGTTGATTTGATTTTTGGACTTGTTGAGCGTTTGATCACTTGCACACACACTGTTTGATAAAATGCCTCATCTAAGGATTCTCTGATTGTACGGGTTTAATTGGCTCTTTAAAACAATTATGGGATCATAGTTTCTTATCTCAATCGTTATTTAATCCATCCAGACCTTACAATGCACTTAGGGGGTTGAAAATTCCAAATGACATGATCATAGTGCTCAAATTCGTATGCTGATTTGTTTCTGGCAGCATTGTTTATTTCAGTAATAATTTGTGCTATACAATTCCAAATTAAGATCTGTTTGATGCATTAGAAAGCTAAGATGTGAGGATTGCATGTGTAAAATTTTCAGAGTTTTTCTACTTGCCAATTGATACCAGTTTTCATTTAAATTTAATGTTGTTTTCTGCATAATTCAAGGGTCTGTAGCATCTGTATTTCCATGCATAACTTGAGCAATACAACTCCAAATTAAGACCCGTTTGTTGCATTAGAAAGCTAAGATGTGAGGCTTGCATGGATAAAATTCTCAGATTTTTTCTTTGTTGATTGATACCAATTTTCATCTAAAGTTAGTGTTGTTTTATGCATAATTCAAGTTTTTGGCAGCATTTGCATTTCCATGCATAACTTGAGCTATACAACTCCAAATTAAGATCCATTTGTTGCATTAGAAAGCTAATATGTGAGGCTTGCATTTTGTAAAATTTTCAGATTTTCCCTATTTGCCAATCAATACCAGTTTTCATCTAAAGTCAGTGCATTCTGCATAGTTCCTTCATCTGGCACCATACACTTTTCTCTGCATAATTTGAGCTATACAACTCCAAATTGGGGTATGTTTGTTGCATAAGAAAGATAACATACAGAGATTTTAACTATGAAAATTTCAGCTTTTAAACCCTCACCAATCGGTACCAGTTTTTTGGCAAAGTCAGTGGTGTTTTAGTTAAATCTTGTTTTTGGCAGCATCTGCATTTATGTGCATAACTTGGGCTGTACATGTTGAAATCCATCACTGTTTGTTGCATTAGAAAGTTAAGACATAGATCCTTTAATTGTAATTCCCCCCTCTGTGGTATGATACCAATTCGCAATCAAAGTAGGTTTTGTTTCCTGCATAATGGGTGTTCCTATTAGCATATGGTGTTTTGATTATAACATGAGTTATGTGCCTTAATGTATGCATCCTTTGTTACATTTGGAAGAAGATTAGATGTGGCTACTATGCACTGAGGTTTCAGCCCAAGATTCATTGCAACTCAACACTAGATTTCACTTATTTTCAGTTTTGGTATGCATAATTTATGTTTTGGACCACATTCACACTTTCATGCACATCGTTGACCATATGCACCCAATTTGCATGATGACTATATGGTTTGTTCTCATATTGTGATTCATTGGATTGCTTGAGGTTCTATTTGGTCATGATTAAGAGGAACTCTAATTGGAATTGTAAATGATGTGGTCTTGATCTTAATAACATGCGAAATGGGGTCTAGTTTTGACGATATGAAAAGGGAAAACCTAATCTTTAGTCTTATGGTGGAATGATTAGCTCTATGTGTCTTGGTGGTGCTGCCATGCACTAAGTGTTTGGTTGATATTAAATTTCTTTTTATGACTTGTAAACCCATGGTGTAGCCTATTTTGTTTGGTGAATTTGATTAATTTGGATTGCTTGGGATAATGGCTATAACCTTTAAATGTTTGAATTCTTTTTGGGGTTTATCAGTGAGTCTCTGATCAAAATCCTACCCAAGGGAATTTAATGATGTCTGCTCAAATTGGTGTGGCTTTGTGTTGTTTGCATAGAATCTGCCTAGTAATGTTTCAAGTTATAGATTCAAGTTGTTAATTGTGATGCTGATCATTTTACTGGGTAGAATTGTGATGATGTTGTTTCCTTGTGAGTTTTCTTTGTCTTTGGGTCATGTTGTGGCAGACTGTGTGATGTGTGGGGAGTTAAATTTGTGTGAATATACCCAGCCAACTGACAAGAGGTTGTTGAGACCCATCAAATAATAAAAATTACAGGTTCACAAACTAATTTGTACTATAGAGAATGAACCGAATCATCTCTCAAGGATCCAAAAAGAACAAATATTTAATCAGATCAAGACAATTAAAATGGGGGGTTTTGTTGTTGATTAACAACATTGATAAAAGTAGGAGACTTAAAGTTGTAAACAAATATACCGATCTTGAGTTTGATTCGTCATTGATCACAAGAAATCCACTTAATTGCTAATCATGTTCTTGGCCCTAGATCACATCAAGACGCCTTAACATAATCCAAGAATCCTCTACTAGATAAGCATCTAGGATTTAATTAACCAAGGTTAGATAAGGTAAGCACCATCCAACATAGATTAACTTAAGATCCATAATTTAACCAAGCTAAACAATCCATCAAAAAGCTTTAATATATTGTTTAGTCTTTGTGATCCTCTTTGAACACATGATAATAAAGCTATTATCACATCAACATCTAAATCAAATTAAGCAATTTAATCTAGATAAAAATCAAAAGAGGAAGAAGAGAAACTTCAATAACAATTAAGCAATATGAACAAGCGAAACAAGATCTCCAAATTAAACATCAAGATGACTAATCCCTTGGATTGATTATGAGAGCCTAGCCTTCCATGGATGGGAAGGAAGAACTCAGAACTAAAAGAACAAAAACGAAATTGTAAAGAGAATGAAGAAGAAGAGAAATAAAACTCTCACAAATACTCAAACTTTCCTCAAACTTACTTAAAATTGAATGATCCTAATACAAAGAGATTGACTCTATTTATACTAATCCTAGAAGCCAATTTGTACATGTACATAATCTGAATACAACCTATAAAAATATGGAAATTGTCAAATATGGAAGCTTGATGCATGGTTGGTGGGTTGGTGCATGGTAGGTGGGTTGGTGTATGGTTGGTGGCTTTTAGTCAACAACTCTTATCTGACTTCTGGCTTGATTTTCATGATCTAGACGGTGCATTTTGGCTTGGAGGTCTGCATGAAAGTTGTAGCCAGTTGTCTCCTTGAAATTTTGCAATTGGAATCATGCCATTTGGACGTTTAAAACTCCAGATATGCCAAAAACACTGAACCTACTTCATGTTAGGTTGGCAGAACGTGTTTCCAAATTCAAACCAACTTGTAGCTTCATTATCATGCCTAAAACGACATCTATTTGACTAAATGGTCTTCCATGAAATTGGATATATGGGTCTTATCTTTCCAATGGCCAAGTTTCAGCCCAAAAGGAGGCCTATAACTCACTATGTAGTCCAATATGTGCACACTGCCCAGATTTTCGTGACAGCAAACCCACTCTGTATTGTAGGGATATTTTAGACCCTTAGAAGTCCGATCCAGCTCTTGAGTTCTTCATAAAACTTGTAGAGCATTGTCTTAGCTTTCCAAAGACACTACGATCACCTCAAATGGATCACCGAGTCCCAAGTTATGGCCTAACCAAGGAAGAAAGGTCAAAATGCATCAAAATCCGAAAATTATTCAACATTTGCATTAAAGCCCAATGAAGCCCAACAACATTAAACTCATCTAAAATACTAATATTGAGCACAATAAACATCTAATAAAGCCTAATACAAAGCTAACATAAGTGTCTCAAATTGATTGATCAAATTCCCCCACACTTAAGCTTTTGCACTCCTGGGCAAAACACATAAGAACAAAACTAAAGAAAAACAAGAAACATCATATTATTAAACTAAAAGCATAAAAACTGATTATACCTAATCTAATCCATTTTCGTAGGAAAACACGATGGCACTTAGCATATGCCTCAAGCCTTTAAACCCTTAGGTGTCCCTAGTGGACGAGTTATAGTCTCGTGAGGGTTTACCAGGATGATACCCACAGACATGTAATACTTTATTTAATCAATTCAACTAATTTGTAAATACAAGCATTGTATCAAATATAAACCATAATTAATAAGTTAAGTATGCTTAACAAAGAATAGTTGAATCAAACCAATTGAGAATAAAGTATAGCATAATCATGCTTTAATCAGAAATAGGCATGTTCAGATTGAGTAAAATTCTTTACAAGTGACACTCAAATCACACAAGGTGTTTAGGTTAACTGTTTACGCTCAACTCAGTCAAATTATAAAAGTATTTTACCATAGGCTTGCATATACATCAATTCTCCACTACTTAGATCAAATAAATTGCAAAAATCAAGAGGTCTTTCAAAAAGGTTGTAATGGAACTTATAAGGTGAAGGAAGGGAACAATATGGATAATAGCAGGTTAAAATCAAGGAGAATAAAAGAGTATTGAGGAGTAACTCAAGTAGAAAGCATAAAATTTTTACCCAAAACCATAAAATGCTCATTCTATTCACACATTTCTTCCTTTTTCTATTCTTTTCTTTTTCTTCTTTTTTTTTTTGTTTTTTTGTTTTTGTTTTTGTTTTTGTTTTTGTTTTTGTTTTCTGTTTTTTGTTTGGTACCAAGCATTTCGTATCAGCACACCAATTCCCCCACACTTAAATCATTGCAAGCAAAAGAACTCCTCCAATAAGAAAATCAATGCTCTCCCATTCCCTAAGGTAAGGTAAAACATGGTTTTTCACTCAAAGCTTGTAATGAGCTAAGAACAAAGAATAGGCAAATAGGCTCAGAGGGAGTTAATATTTGGATAAATGCAAGGTAGGTTTATTTGGCCCAAGCAGCTAAGTCAAGAAAAAATGCCTCTGTCATTTTCATGCAAGATACAGACCAATGTAATCTCAAATCGATTCAATGCAAGTTCTAGAAAATAAATTCATAATTGACATCACTCATGAAAGAAAATAAACCAAGTGTAAGTATCAACCTTGGAAAAGCCCAAAACTCACAAAGGTATGGAACATTCACTCAATTCAACCATGCCTTCTTCCTAATATCCACAATCATATACACATGTATATCATGAAAATGATTCAACTATAAACTATTTTGCATACTTTTATCATCAATTAAGCTCAGATTCAGCACATGCTTGTATCAAAATCAATTGAAAAGATCAAAATTGTGTGTGTGTGTGTTTTTTATTTTTTTATTTTTTATAAATATACAAGAACAAAGATGATTTAAGACCTATTATGAAATGCAAGTTAAGATGCGTTTCAAGAGCAAAACTACTCCTTACTCTGCCATCATACATCTAATAAGTTAGTAACAATAAAGATTAGCTTGTTAGTTTCTTTTTTTTTTTTAACTAAACTATGTACATGGTAATGTCAACTATCCCTCCCCCCAACTAATTAAAGACATTGTCCCCAATGTCAAAATAAAGATAGGTAGAGTGTAGAAGGTCTTACCAGAAAACTGAAAATCGGGTATGAAATAAGAAAAATTACAAAAAAAAATAAAACCATAAGAGAAGAAAAAATTCACAAGGACAAAGTCAAATCAAGTTTTTGCTTCTTGCTGCTGCTGCCTTGTTCCCAATTCAGTATAGCTATTGCTGGATCACGTTGTGGTACAAATGCATGTAGTTGATCGAGCAATTGTTCAGGAGTTGCAGCAGTGACAAGAATTTGTCGTGTCGCTTGTGAAATGAACCCTTGTTCTACAACATGATCAAGAAAACAAAACAAACTGTCATAAAAACCATTAACATTTAATATTCCTATGGGTTTTTGGTGAATGTTCAGTTGTGACCAGGATGCAATTTGGAAGATCTCTTCCAAAGTTCCAAAGCCACCAGGTAAGACAATAAAGGCATCAGCATTTGCTATCATAATGTTCGTGCGTTGGTGCATGCAAGATACCAATACTTCATCCCCTACTGTTTTTACAGTGGGATTGCCAATAGCTAGAGGACTAGGAATGACACCAAGGACTTTACCACCACCTAAATGTGCAGCAGTGGCTACACAACCCATTAACCCAAGACTACCTCCTCCATAAACTAAATAGATTTCTCTCTCAGTTAGCACTCGACCAAGATGGTTTGCAATATTTACAAACTCTTTATCCTTTCCAGGGCTAGATCCACAAAAGACACAAACACTCTTGATCCGACGAACTGAAGTGACTTCCATTTTTTTTTTGTACTCTCACCTGATCAATGATCTGAAGAGAGCAAAGTGCATTATTTAAAGAATCAAAACTCAAATGTAATTATTACACCTATAAAGGAGGGGTAGAACCGTGTGTCAGGTAAGTTTGAAAATAAGCACAACAATGATAATAGCTATATGACAAGGATAAAAGACTAATCTATATGTGTCGGAAGAAGTTTGAAAATACGCAAAGCATATTTAAAAAAAATACGGCAAATTTTGTTTTTCTTTTTTTTTATTTTTTTTAAATATTTTTGTTTTGATTTTTTTTTATTTTTAATAAACAAGAAGAAAAACAAAAACAAAAATAAAAATAAAAATAATACTTACAGGAGGTGTGATTGTGGCTCACAATTTCCTCTGGTTTTACGTCCAGTAACGGCTTGAATGCTCTCTATAGGCCAATGGTCGGCTTCCCATCCAATTTTCTTAAAAATTGGCAAACAGGGTTTTTTGAGTCAGATTCCCGAGACTATAACGCTTATGTTCATCTTGGAATATTGGTCATAAATCGAGAAATACCCTCTGCACATCTCCACTATGATGCGTCTCAAGAGTCAATAGAATGTTATCTAAAGACTCCTTACTCATGTCATCCTTAATGAAGTCAATTTTATCAAGTTGATTTATAGACGCCATTCCAATTGATCTGCATTTTGTGTTACAGGTCCATCTTGCACATTTATAGCAAACTCGTAACCTTTTTGCTCTTCTCTTCTTTGCATATGAACTTTTGCCTAGCCCTGGTATATATGAAACAAGAGCATCAGAAAATTCCCCTGTGATTTGAACCTTTGCTTCGATTATCCAGCGTATATCCGCAGGGATGCCTTTGTGCATAAGTGACAAGAGGTTGTCGAGACCCGTCAAATAATAAAAATTACCAGTTCACAAACTAATTTGTAGTTTAGAGAATGAACAGAATCGTCTCTCAAGGATCCAAAAAGAACAAAGATTTAATCAGATCAAGATAATTAAAATGGGGGGTTTTGTTGTTGATTAACAATATTGATAAAAGTACGAGACTTAAAGTTGTAAACAAATATAAAGAAGCAACCAATCCAAGGAAATTTACCAATCTTGAGTTTGATTCATCATTGAACACATGATAATAAAGCTATTATCACATCTACATCTAAATCAAATTAAGCAATTCAATCTAGATAAAAATCAAAGAGGAAGAAGAGAAACTTGAATAACAATTAAGCAATATGAACAAGCGAAACAAGATCTCCAAATTAAACATCAAGATGGCTAATCCCTTGGATTGATTATGAGAGCCTAGCCTTCCATGGATGGGAAGGAAGAACTCAAAAATAAAAGAACAAAAACGAAATTGTAAAGAGAATGGAGAAGAAGAGAAAGAAAACTCTCACAAATACTCAAACTTTCTTCAAACTTACTTAAAATTGAATGATGTATAATACAAAGAGATTGACCCTATTTATACTAATCCTAGAAGCCAATTTGTCAAAGAAAATAATTTGAATACAAGCTATAAAAATATGAAAATTGTCAAATATGGAAGCTTGATGCATGGTAGGTGGGTTGGTGAATTGTTGGTGGCTTTTAGTCAGCAACTCTTATCCGACTTCCAGCTTGATTTTCATGACCTATACGGTGCATTTTGGCTTGGAGGTCTTCATGAAATTTGTAGCCAGTTGTCTCCTTGAAATTTTGCAATTGGAATCATGCCATTTGGACGTTTAGAACTCCAGATATGCTAAAAACACTGAACCTACCTCAAGTTAGGTTGGCAGAACGTGTTTCCAAATTCAAACCAACTTGTAGCTTCATTATTCTGCACTCGGGTTGGAATGAGCTCATTCTTCTGGTTGACCACAACAGTCACTCTGGATTTGTTTGGAACTACTTGCACTGGGCTCACCCACTTGCTATTAGAAATGGGATAGATAATCCCAGCCTGCAGTAGCTTGGTCACCTCTTTTTTCACCACATCTAGGATGAGAGGATTCAGTCTCCTCTGGGGTTGTCTCACTGGTTTAGTTTCCTCCTCAAGTAATATCCTGTGCATGCATGTGGAGGGGTTAATACTAAGAATATCTGCAAGTGTCCAACCAATTGCCCTTTTATGTTGCTTCAAAACTTCCAATAATATGGTTTCTTGCTCAGGTTGGAGGTGTTTGGCCACTATCACCGGGAGCTTCTCATCCTCCTCCAAGAATGCATACTTCAAATGCTCGGGCAGGGGCTTAAGTTCAATGGAGGGTGGTTGCTGGACTGATGGTACTAGTTTTGGAATTAAAACTAAATCTGCTAAATTCTCAGCAGTTACACCTGCTGCACCTGTACCTGCAAGCTGTGCACAATCTTGTAAAACAACATCATCATATCCTATGGAATCAAAAGAATCACACTTAGCAGTAGGATGAATGACAACATCATTAATAACAACATCATTGCCATTAATAACAGAAACAGAGTCATCCATGTCAGCAGAATTAACAATAGCACATGATAAGTATGTAGAAATCTCAGCACAGGCTGCACACATTGCAATGGGTTTACAACCAGAAAGTCCGAAGCATGTAGAACAAGTATCGCAAGCTATACTATCAGTGTATCCTACAATTTCAGGGAACTCTGCCAACATATCAGCATGCATATCATCAACTAGTAAATCAATGACATCAAAATGAAAAATAGAATGATCCTCTAAAGGGTATTTCATGGCATAAAAAATGTTAAACTGAATGATATCATCACCAAATTCCATGGAAAGGGTACGAGTATGCACATCAATCTTAGTTTTAGTAGTTTTAAAAAATGGCCTACCTAAGATCAATGGGGGTGGGGAAGAGGCAGATTCATCTTCCATATTCAACACATAAAAATCAACTGGGAATATTAAATTATTTACCCGAACTATAACGTCTTCCAACACTACTGCAGGTTGAGCAGTACTCCGATTTGCTAACTGAATGACAATGCCGGTGGGTTTTAGCTCTCCCATATGCAAGGAAGTGTAAACTGACTTTGGCATTACATTGATGGAGGCTCCCAAGTCTAGCAAGGCATGAGTGAACTGTTGGTGCCCTATGGTGCAAGGGATGGTAAAAGTGCCAGGGTCTTTGCATTTGGGAGGCAGGTTGGGCTGAATCAAAGCATAGACATTCCTCCTCATACTCACTTTTTCAGTCCCCTTTAGCTTCCTCTTATGGGTGCACATCTCTTTCAAGAACTTGGCATACTTGGGGATTTGTTTAATTGCCTCCAAGAGAGGTATATTCACCTCAACCTTCTGAAAAGTCTCCATAATTTCCTTATCCAAGTCAATCTCAACCATATGCCTCGGCTGTATCATTCGGTTTGGAAAAGGAAGAGGAATGTTGCAAGCTGACTTTTGTGGATGTTCACTTTTCTGTTGGACTGAATTTTCTGTCAACTGCTGGTTTGATCTGGCTTTCTGCTTGGATGTTGTAGGATCATTTGCTGCTGAATCTGCTACAGCATCTGAATTTGTTGCAGCATCTTGTTTTTCTGGGTCAATGGTAGAATCTGGAATTATCTGCTGTACTGGTCCATTGATTTGCCTACCAATGCGCAAAGCTATAGCACTAACATTTCCTCTAGGGTTTGGAGTGGTTTGAGAGGGTAATTGGCCAGAACCTTGTGACTTTAATTCATGAATAGATGTGGCAAGTTGGCCAATTTGAGTCTCCAAGTTATGAATGGTGGTTTCAGTTCTCTGTTGACACTGGATGTTATTGGTGGCCAACTGTTTCACCAAATCCTCCAATGAGGGCTTAGATTTTGTGGCTATAGGACTTTGCTGCTGGAATGGTGGTCTACTTGGTCCAGCATGTGGCTGAAACTGATTTGTCCTTGCTTGGTGCTGGAATGGTGGTCTATACTGGTTTGGTGGCTGCTGATTTGATGCATTCCCATATCTCAGATTGGGATGGTCCCTCTAGCCAGGGTTGTAAGTGTTAGAGAATGGATCATATTTCTATTGTTGCTGCTGATGGAATTGTGGCTTCCCAGGAAATATACCAGCTGCAGCCACAGATTGGTCTTGAAACTCAGAATCATCTTGCAATGTGGGGCACACATTTGTGGGATGAGACGAACTAGAACATATGCTACAAACTCTCGCAGCCACAGGTGTTTGATGTTGTCCCATGGCTAATTGCCTCACCAAGGAGGTTAACTCATCAATTCGGTGCTCCATTGATCAATCAATTTGAGACACTTATGTTAGCTTTGTATTAGGCATTATTAGATGTTTATTGTGCCCAATATTAGTACTTTAGATGAGTTTAATGTTGTTGGGCTTCATTGGGCTTTAATGCAAATATTGAATAATTTTCGGATTTTGATGCATTTTGACCTTTCTTCCTTGGTTAGGTCATAACTTGGGACTCGGTGATCCAATTGAGGTGATCTTGGTGTCTTTAGAAAGCTAAGACAATGCTCTACAAGTTTCATGAAGAACTCAAGAGCTGGATCGGAATGCTAAGGGTCCAAAATATCCCTGCAATGCAGAGTGGGTTTGCTGTCATGGAACCATCTGGGCAGTATGCACATATTGGACTATATAGTGGGTTATAGGCCTCCTCTTGGGCTGAAACTTGGTCACTTGAAAGATAAGACCCATATCTCCAACTTCAATGAAGACCATTTTGTCAATAGATGTCGTTTTAGGCATGCTTCAGAAGCTACAAGTTGGTCTGAATTTGGAAACACGTTCTTCCAACCTAACTTGAGGTAGGTGAAGTGTTTTTGGCATTTCTGGAGTTCTAAAAGTCCAAATGATATGATTCAAATTGGAGATTTTCAAGGAGACAACTGGCTACAACTTTGATGAAGACATCCAAGCCAAAATACACCGTCTAGGTGATGAATTTGAAGCCAGAAGTCGGATAAGAGTTGTTGACTAAAAGCCACCAACCATACACCAACCCACCTACCATGCACCAACCCACCAACCATGCATTAAGCTTCCATTTTTGACAATTTTCATATTCTTATAGCTTGTATTCAGATTATGTACATGTACAAATTGGCTTCTAGGATTAGTATAAATAGACCCAACCTCTTTGTATTAGAGGCATTCAATTTAGAAGTAAGTTTCAAGAAAGTTTAAGTATTTGTGAGAGTTTTCTTTCTCTTCTTCTCCATTCTCTTTGCAATTTCGTTTTTGTTCTTTAAATTCTGAGTTCTTCCTTCCCATCCATGGAAGGCTAGGCTCTCATAATCAATCCAAGGGATTAGCCATCTTGTTGTTTAATTTGGAGATCTTGGTTTACTTGTTCATATTGCTTAATTGGTATTCAAGTTTCTCTTCTTCCTCTTTTGATTTTTATCTAGATTAAATTGCTTAATTTGATTTAGATGTTGATGTGGTAATAGCTTTATTATCATGTATTCAAAGAGGATCATAAAGATTAAACAATGTATTAAAGCTTTTTGATAGATTGTTTAGCTTGGTTAAATTCTAGATCTTAAGTTAATCTATGTTGGATGGTGCTTACTTTATCTAACCTTGGTTAATCAAATCCTAGATGCTTATCTAGTAAAGAATTCTTGTATCATGTTAAGGCTTCTTGATGTGATCTAAGGCCAAGAACTTGGTTAGCAATTAAGTGAATTCCTTGTGATCAATGATGAGTTAAACTCAAGATCGGTAAATTTCCTTGGATTGGTTGTTTCTTTATATTTGTTTACAACTTTGAATCTCCTACTTTTATTAATCTTGTTAATCAACAACAAAACCCCCCCTTTTCTAATTATCTTGATCTAATTAAATCTTTGTTTTTGGATCCTTGAGAGACGATTCGGTTCATTCTCTATACTACAAATTAGTTTGTGAACCGGTTATTTTATTTGATAGGTCTCGACATCCTCTTGTCAAATTTGGCGCCGTTGCCGGGGATCCAAGGCAACTATTTGATCATTTCAAGATCCCATCTAACTCTAACAAATGTGTTTGTTTTGTTTTTGAAGCTTTTTCAAGTGGGATTCGGCAGAATTTGGATAAAGGGCGTTGTGTCAAGAATTTTGGTTCGGGCATCTCAGATTGATCTGAATTTTGGTACACAAATGGAAAATATTATTCTGAGAAAGGCTCACTGTTTACAGTGAGGTCACCCTTATTTTTGCCAAATTCCATCGTTTAGACCACTTTTTCAATTTTTTAAGATTTTTTATTATTTTGTTGGATAGCATTTGTGTGTAAATTTTATCCTGTGGTGGTTCCATAATTTTTAAAATTCATTTGATACTGTTTTTATTTTTGTTTAATTTTTTTTGGAGTATTTGTTTTAGGAATTTTTAGTGTTTTAGTTGTTATTGCTTTTCTAATACCTTCTTATGAACTGCATGCTGTATGACTAGATCTGATCCTGGTACCTTGCATTCATTTGATCCTGAAATTGATAGAACATTTCATACACTTCATAGAATTCATAGGACTGGTAGTAGCATTCATAGAGCTAATAGAATTACTTCTGGAATTGGACTTGAACTTGACATTGCACCTAATCTTGTTGACTCTTTTAATCCTGTTGAGTGCATACATTAGTACTTGATTAATGTCTCGATCTTGAGTCTGTTGATTTTACTATGGTGACTATAACAATAGGACCCTTAAGGAATTGGTCGCACTGATGTGAATTATCAACCTTTGTGCATTCAATATCCCTGAACTTAATGTTGATTTTGAGTTGAAATCGGATTGATACACTTCTTTGCCCAAGTTTCATGGTCTTGCGGTGAAGATCCACATAAGCATTTGAAGGAGTTCCATGTTGTCTGCTCCACCATGAAACCTCATGGAATAGTGAAGATCACATCAAGCTAAGGGCCTTTCCTTTCTCTTTGGATGGTCTTTGCTAAGGATTGGTTGTATTACTTACAACTGCTTTGCCATCACTTCTTGGAATGACATGAAAAGACTGTTTCTGGAGAAGTTCTTTCCTGCATCAAGAACTGCTGCAATAAGGAAAGATATTTGTGGCATAAGGCAAATCAATGGTGAAACTCTCCATGAGTATTGGGAGAGATTCAAGAAATTGTGCTCAAGTCGCCCACACCATCAAATTAGTGATCAATCACGATCCAATACTTCTATGAAGGATTGATGCCAATGGAAAGGAGTATGATTGATGCTGCAAGTGGTGGAGCATTGGTAGATAAAACTCCAGCTGCTGCCAGAAACTTAATTGCAAACATGGCAGCAAATTCTCAGCAATTTGGTACTCGAATAGGTGCTTTGCAACCGAGTAGTCAATGAAGTTAATACCTCTTCACATGCTGATCAACAAAGGGTGGAACATAGATTGGATGAGCTCACTTCTTTGGTTAGACAAATGGCAATAGGACAACACGAACCACGTGTGCAAACCCCTGCAAGAGTTTGTAGCATATGTTCTAGTTCCTCTCATCCTTCATATTCGTGCCCCACATTGCAAGATGATTACGAGTTTCAAGACCAATGCTGTAGGCTGCACTGGTATATTTCTGGGAAGCCACAATTCCATCAGCGGCAACAACGAAATATGATCCATTCTCCAACACTTACAACCCTGGTGGAGGGACCATCCCAATCGAGATATGGGAATGCATCAAATCGGCTGACCACCAAACCAGTATAGACCACCATTCCAAAGAAGCAAGCAAGGACAAATCGGTTTCGACCACATGCTTTGGACCAAGTAGACCACCATTCCAAAGAAGAAGGTCCTCGTAGCCACAAAATCTGAGCCCTCATTGGAGGATTTGGTGAAACAGTTGGCCACCAATAACATCCAGTTTCAACAGAGAACCGAAACCACCATTCAGAACTTGGAGACTCAAATTGGTCAACTTGCCACATCAATTCATGAATTAAAGTCACAGGGTTCTGGTCAATTACCCTCTCAAACCACTCCAAACCCTAGAGGCAATGTTAGTGCTATAGCTTTCTGTGATGGTAAGCAAATCAATGGACCAAAGGCAGCGAGATACTTCCAGTTATACCCTTGGCCCGGAAGAAACAAGATTCTACAAAGCAACTTCAAGTTCTGCGGCTAATTCGAATCTTTGTAGCATTCAAGACAAATGATCCTACAACAGCCAAGCAGAAAATTGGATCAAATCAGCAGTTGACAGAAAATTTAGTACAGCAGAAAAGTGAACATCCAAAAAAGTCAGCTTCCAACATTCCTCTTCCTTTTCCAAACCGAATGATACAGCCGAGGCATATGGTTGAAACTGACTTGGATAAGGAAATTATGGAGACTTTTCAGAAGGTTGAGGTGAATATACCTCTCTTGGAGGCAATTAAACAAATCCCCAAGTATGCCAAGTTCTTGAAAGAGATGTGCACCCATAAGAGGAAGCTAAAGGGCACTGAAAAAGTGAGTATGGGGAGAAATGTCTCTGCTTTGATTCAGCTCAACCTGCCTCCCAAATGCAAGGATCCAGGCACTTTTACCATCCCTTGCACCATAGGGCACCAACAGTTCACTCATGCCTTGCTAGACTTGGGAGCCTCCATCAATGTAATGCCAAAGTCAGTTTACACTTCCTTGCATATGGGAGAGCTAAAGCCCACCGGCATTGTCATTCGATTAGCAAGCGAGCACCGCACAACCTGCGGGAGTGTTGGAGGACGTTACGGTTCGGGTACATAATTTAATATTCCCGGTGATTTTTATGTGTTGAATATGGAAGATGAATCGCCTCTTCCCCACCCCATTGATCTTAGGTAGGCCATTTTTGAAAAGCGCTAAAACTAAGATTGATGTGCATCTTGTACCCTTTCCATGGAATTTGGTGATGATATCATTCAGTTTAACATTTTTGATGCCATGAAATATCCTTTAGAGGATCATTACATTTTCATTTTGATGTCATTGATTTACTAGTTGATGATATGCATCTTTGATATGTTGGCGTAGTTTCCGAAATTGTAGGATACAACGATAGCATAGCTTGTGATACTTGTTACGCTTGCTTCGGACTTTACGGTTGTAAACCCAATGCAATGTGTGCGACTGTCTTGAGATTTCTACATACTTGTCATGTCTTTGTTGTTAATTCTCACGACATTGATGATTACATTATTAATGGCAATGATGTTGTTATTAATGATGTTGTCATTCATCCTATTGCTAAGTGTGATTCTTTTGATTCCATAGGATATGACGATGTTGTTTTGCAAGATTGTGCACACGACTTGCGGTGCAGTGCAATGCTGAAAATTTAGCGATTTAGTTTCGGTTCCAAAACTAGTACCGTCGATCCAAAGCAACCACCCTCCATTGAACTTAAGCCCTTGCCCGAGCATTTGAAGTATGCATTCTTGGAGGAGGATGAGAAGCTCCGGTGATAATGGCCAAACACCTCCAACTGAGCAAGAAACCAGTTATTGGAAGTCTTGAAGCAACACAAAAGGGCAATTGGTTGGACACTTGCGACATTCTGGTATTAACCCCTCCACATGCATGCACGGGATATTACTTGAGGAGGAAACTAAACCAGTGAGACAACCCCAGGAGACTGAATCCTCTCATTCTAGATGTGGTGAAAAAGAAGTGACCAAGCTCTGCAGTGGCATTATCTATCCCATCTCGGCTGACAAGTGGGTGAGCCGGTGCAAGTAGTTCCAAAGAAATCCGGGGTGACTGTTGTGGCCAACCAGAAGAATGAGCTCATTCCAACTCGAGTGCAGAATAGCTGGAGAGTCTGCATTGACTACAGACGTCTCAACCAAGCCACTCGGAAAGATCATTACCCCTTTCCGTTCATTGATCGAATCTTTGGAGCGGTTGGTGGTAAGTCCCATTACTGCTTTTTAGATGGCTACACTGGATACTTCCAAATCCACATTGCACCGGAGGATCAGGAGAAGACCACATTTACTTGTCCCTTCGGCACCTTTGCTTACAGACGGATGCCCTTCGGCCTCTGCAATGCCCCTGGTACCTTCCAGCGGTGCATGGTGAGCATATTTTCTGATTTCTTAGAGGAGTGCATGGAGGTATTTATGGATGACTTTACTGTCTATGGTTCTTCTTTTGATTCATGTTTAGCCAGCCTATCTAGAGTACTGCAAAGATGTATTGAGACTAACCTTGTGCTAAATTTTGAGAAATGCCATTTTATGGTAGAACAGGGTATAGTTTTAGGCCATGTAGTATCCAGTAAGGGCATTGAGGTAGATCCTGCCAAGATTGATGTAATTACTTGTCTATCTTACCCCACATGCGTGCGGGAAGTGCGTTCTTTTCTTGGTCATGCAGGTTTCTACAGCGCTTCATTGCCGACTTGACAAGATTGCTCTTCCACTTTCCCGATTCTTGAGAAAGATGTGGAGTTCAATTTTGATGACAAGTGCAAGGCGACTTTCAACCACTTGAAGCGAGGCCTTGACTAGTACCCTATCATCCGACCACACATTTGGACATTGCCATTTGAGTTAATGTGTGATGCTTCTAACTATGCAGTAGGAGCAGTCTTGGCACAGAGTGGGGAAAGCTTCTCATGTGATATACTATGCTTCCAGAACTCTAGATGCTGCTCAGGCCAACTATACCACAACCGAAAAAGAACTTTTAGCCATTGTTTTTGCTTTGGATAAGTTTAGATCATATTTGCTTGGTTCTAAGGTTGTTGTGTTTGCGATCATGCGACTACGAAGTTCCTTTTGAAGAAGCCGAGGCAAAGCCCCGACTAATAAGATGGATGCTCTGCTCCAAGAGTTTCACATAGAGATCCGTGACAAGAGTGGAGCGAGAGAACCTAGTGGCGGATCATTTGAGCCGCATTGAAAGGGCTTGATCCCTTCCTGTGCGAGACTCCTTCCCGGATGAGCGACTTATGCGGTGCAAGGTAAGAACACCTTCCCTTGGTTTTCTTTGATATGGTGAATTTCTTGGTTGCTACGATTTTCCCTCACATTTCACTCGTGCACAAATTTATAAACTTAAGAGTGAATCAAAATATTATGTGTGGGATGATCCATATCTGTGGCGATTTTGTAGTGACCAAATTATTAGGCGATGTGTGCCTAATCAAGAGTTTCATTCTGTTCTTAGCTTTTGTCATGCATTTGCATGTGGTGGACATTTTGGGCCTCAACGCATACCTAGGAAAGTTTTAGACTACGGTTTATATTGGCCTACCTTGTTTCATGATGCATATTTGTTCGTAAGTCTTGTGAGCAGTGTCGAGAACAGGAACATTTCTCGCAGAATGAGATGCCCCAACCTCTTGTATTGTGAAATCTTTGACGTATGGGGTATTGATTTCATGGGACCTTTTCCTGTTTCCTTTGGTTATGTTTACATTTTGCTAGTGTTGATTATGTATCAAAATGGGTGGAGGCTAAAGCCACTCGGTTGATGATTCCAAAGTTGTTGTGGATTTTGTTAGATCACGCATTTTCTGCAGTTTGGAATCCCGAGAGCTATCATCGGTGATCAAGGCACCCATTTACGTAATCGGAGCATGGAGGGATTGATGAGGAAATATGGCGTGTTGCATAAAGTTTCTACACCTTACCATCCCGGACTAATGGTCAAGCCGAGGTCTCCAATAGAGAGATCAAGCGCATACTTGAAAAAACAGTCCAACCTAATCGGAAGGATTGGAGCATGAGGCTTGAGGATGCTCTTTGGGCTTACCGGACCGCTTACAAAACTCCAATCGGGATGTCTCCATATCGGATAGTCTATGGTAAGGCATGCCACTTACCAGTAGAAATTGAGCACAAAGCATATTGGGGTCATGAAGCAATGCAACATGAATTTGGCCGAGGCGGCATAGAGCGGAAGTTGCGATTCTGAGGAATTGGAAGAGATCCGCCTAGATGCCTATGAGAGCTCCCGACTCTACAAAGAAAAGACCAAAGCCTTCCATGATAAGTTTATTCTTCGGAAGGAGTTTTCAGTTGGGCAAAAAGTTCTCTTGTTTAATTCTCGCCTTAAGTTGATGCACAGTAAATTAAGGTCTAGGTGGGACGGTCCGTTTGTTGTCACTAACATTTTTCCTCATGGTGCAGTGGAAATTAAGAGTGAAGCCACCAACAAAGTGTTCAAAGTTAATGGTCACCGCCTCAAAAATTTTTATGAAGGAGCTCAAGAGAACCTCGTGGAGGAAGTTCAACTGCAGGATGCCCTCTACCATGATTGATCACTACTGTGTTGAAAAAAAAAAAGAAAAAAAAAAGAAGACAAAAGAAAAAAAAAGAAGAAAAAAAATAGAAAAGAAAAAGCCACGATTAATGTCAATTGCCAGAGATTGAATCATTATTGGGGAGGACCCATCGCTCATGCAAAATCTTCAATCACGCTGGCTAAGGACATTAAAAGTAGCGCTTCTTGGGCGGCATCCCAAGTTTTCTAACTCTTTCCTCTTTCTAACTTTGACTTATTTGTTGTCACAGGAATCGAGACAGAAAAAACGGTGCCAAGTGAGAAAATCTATCAAAGTTTGATTTTTCTATCTTTATTTTGTTTGTTTTTCTTTGACAGATGATTTTTCACCGGTTAAATGGCGGATAACGGTACTCGTGAAAATTTTTCGGTCCCTTGATTTACCCACAAATCGAAATCTGTATATAATTTTACTCATTTTTTTCTCTCTTTCTTCTTTCTTTCGAAATGGATAATCAGCTTGTTAACCTCCGCAAGCAATTCCCTTCTCTCCCTCAAAATGCTTTAACTAACATTTATTGTGCAAGGTTTGAGAGATTAAGGATGCTTATGCACAAAGGCATCCCTGCAGATATACGTTGGTTGATCGAAGCAAAGGTCCGACTTAGAGGTGAATTTTCTGACGCTCTTGTTTCATATATGCCAGGGCTAGGCAAAAGTTCATATGCAAAGAAGAGAAGAGCAAAAAGGTTACTGTCTGCTATAAATGTGCAAGATGGACCTGTAACACAAAATGCAAATCAATTGGAATGACGTCTATAAACCGAGATGATAAAATTAACTTCATAAAGGATGGCATGAGTAAGGAGTCTTTAGATAACATTCTATTGACTCTTGAGACGCATCCTAGTGGAGATGTGCAGAGAGTACTTCTCGATTTATGGCCAATATTCCAAGATGAACATGAGCGTTATAGTCTCGGGAATCTGACTCAAAAAGACCCTGTTTGCCAATTTTTAAGAAAATTGGATGGGAAGCCGACCATCGGCCCATAGAGAGCATTCAATCCGTTACTGGACGTAAAAACAGAGGAAAATGTGAGCCACATTCACACCTCCTGTAAGTATATTTTTTTTTTCCTTTTTTCTTCTTGTTTATAAAAAAAAAAAATTCAAAAAAAATTCAAAAAAAAAAAAAATTAGCCGTATTTTTTTGAAATATGTGTTGCGTATTTTCAAACTTCTTCTGACACATATAGATTAGCCTTTTATCTTTGTCATATAGCTATTATCATTTCTGTGCTTATTTTTCAAACTTATCTGACACGCAGATCTACCCTCCTTTATAGGTGTAATTATTACCTTTGAGTTTTGATGCCTTTAAATAATGCACTTTGCTCTCTTCAGATCATTGATAAGGTGAGAGTACGAAAAAAAAAAAACAAAGAGAAAAAAATGGAAGTCACTTCAGTTCGTCGGATCAAGAGTGTTTGTGTCTTTTGTGGATCTAATCCTGGGAAAGATAAAGAGTTTGTAAATATTGCACACCATCTTGGTCGAGTGCTAGGCAGACAGAGAAATCCGTTTAGTTTATGGAGGAGGTAGTCTTGGGTTAATGGGTTGTGTAGCAAGCTGCCGCACATTTAGGAGGTGGCAAAGTCCTTGGTGTCATTCCCAGTCCTTTATCGACCAAAGAAGCCCATTGGAAAAACATTAGGGGATGAAGTAATGGTATTTTGCATGCACCAACGCATGAACATTATGATAGCAAATGCTGATGCCTTTATTGCCCTCCCTGGTGGTTTTGAAACATTGGAAGAACTCTTTCAAATTACATCTTGGTCACAGCAGAACTTTCACCAAAAACCCATAGGTATATTAAATGTTAATGGTTTTTATGACAGTTTGTTTTGTTTTCTTGATTATGCTGTAGAAAAAAGGTTCCTCTCACAAGCGACACGTCAAAGTCTTGTAACTGCTACAACTCCTGAACAATTGCTCGATCAACTCAATGCATTTGTACCACAACGTGATCCAGCAATGGCTCCACGGAATTGGGAACAAGGCAGCAGCAGCAAAAAGCAAAAACTTGATTTAACTTTGTCTTTGTGAATTTTTGTTTTCTCTTATGATTTTAGTTTTTTTTGTAATTTTTCTTATTTCATGCCCGATTTGCAGTTTTCTGGTAAGACCTTCTACACTCTACCTATCTTTATTTTGACATTGGGGACAATGTCTTTAATTAGTTGGGGGGAGGGATAGTTGACATTACCATGTACATAGTTTAGTTTAAAAAAAAAAAAACTAATCTTTATTGTTACTAACTTTTTAGATGTATGATGGCAGAGTAAGGAGTAGTTTTGCTCTTGAGATGCATCTTAACTTGCATTTCATAATAGGTCTTAAATCATCTTTGTTCTTGTATATATATTAAAAAAAAAAAAAAACACACACACACACAATTTTGATCTTTTCAATTGATTTTGATACAAGCATGTGCTGAATCTGAGCTTAATTGATGATAAAAGTATGCAAAACAGTTTACAGTTGAATCATTTTCATGATATACATGTGTATATGATTGTGGATATTAGGGAGAAGGCATGGTTGAATTGAGTGAATGTTCCATACCTTTGTGAGTTTTGGGCTTTTCCAAGTTTGATACTTACACTTGGTTATTTTCTTTCATGAGTGATGTCAATTATGAATTTATTTTCTAGAACTTGCATTGAATCGATTTGAGATTACATTGGTCTGTATGTTGCATGAAAATGACAGAGGCATTTTTTCTTGACTTAGCTGCTTGGGCCAAATAAACCTACCTTGCATTTATCCAAATATTAACTCTCTCTGAGCCTATTTGCCTATTCTTTGTTCTTAGCTCATTACAAGCTTTGAGTGAAAAACCATGTTTTACCTTACCTTAGGGAATGGGAGAGCATTGATTTTCTTATTGGAGAAGTTCTTTTGCTTGCAATGATTTAAGTGTGGGGGAATTGGTGTGCTGGTACGAAATGCTTGGTACACAAAAAAAAAAAACCAAAAACCAAAAAAAAAAGAAAAATAAATAAAAGAATAGAAAAAAGAAGGAATGTGTGAAGAGAATGAGCATTTTATGGTTTTGGGTAAAAAATTTATTCTTTCTACTTGAATTACTCCTCAATGCTCTTTTATTCTCTTTGGTTTTAACCTGCTATTATCTATATTGTTCCCTTCCTTCACCTTATAAGTTCCATTACAACCTTTTTGAAAGACCTCTTGATTTTTGCAATTTATTTGATCTAAGTAGTGGAGAATTGATGTATATGCAAGCCTATGGTAAAATACTTTCATAATTTGACTGAGTTGAGCGTAAACAGTTAACCTAAACACCTTGTGTGATTTGAGTGACACTTGTGAAGAATTTTACTCAATCTGAACATGCCTATTTCTGATTAAAGCATGATTATGCTATACTTTATTCTCAATTGATTTGATTCAACTATTCTTTGTTAAGCATACTTGACTTATTAATTATGGTTTATATTTGATGCAATACTTGTATTTAAAAATTAGTTGAATTGATTAAATAAAATATTATATGTTTGTGGGTATCATCCTGGTAAACCCTCACGAGACTATAACTCGTCCACTAGGGACACCTAGGGGTTTAAAGGCTTGTGGCACATGCTAAGTGCCATCGTGTTTTCCTACGGAAGTGGATTAGATTAGGTACAATCAGTTTTTATGTTTTTAGTTTAATAATATGATGTTTCTTGTTTTTCTTTAGTTTCGTTGTTATGTGTTTTGCCCAGGAGTACAAGAAGGCCTAGGAAAGTGGTTGGTCAAGAAGGCCTAGGAAAGTGGTTGGTGATCAATCAATTTGAGACACTTATGTTAGCTTTGTATTAGGCATTATTAGATGTTTATTGTGCCCAATATTAGTACTTTAGATGAGTTTAATGTTGTTGGGCTTCATTGGGCTTTAATGCAAATATTGAATAATTTTCGGATTTTGATGCATTTTGACCTTTCTTCCTTGGTTAGGTCATAACTTGGGACTCGGTGATCCAATTGAGGTGATCTTGGTGTCTTTGGAAAGCTAAGACAATGCTCTACAAGTTTCATGAAGAACTCAAGAGCTGGATCGGAATGATAAGGGTCCAAAATATCCCTGCAATGCAGAGTGGGTTTGCTGTCATGGAACCATCTGGGCAGTATGCACATATTGGACTATATAGTGGGTTATAGGCCTCCTCTTGGGCTGAAACTTGGTCACTTGAAAGATAAGACCCATATCTCCAACTTCAATGAAGACCATTTTGTCAATAGATGTCGTTTTAGGCATGCTTCAGAAGCTACAAGTTGGTCTGAATTTGGAAACACGTTCTTCCAACCTAACTTGAGGTAGGTGAAGTGTTTTTGGCATTTCTGGAGTTCTAAAAGTCCAAATGACATGATTCAAATTGGAGATTTTCAAGGAGACAACTGGCTACAACTTTGATGAAGACATCCAAGCCAAAATACACCGTCTAGGTGATGAATTTGAAGCCAGAAGTCGGATAAGAGTTGTTGACTAAAAGCCACCAACCATACACCAACCCACCTACCATGCACCAACCCACCAACCATGCATCAAGCTTCCATTTTTGACAAATTTCAGATTCTTATAGCTTGTATTCTGATTATGTACATGTACAAATTGGCTTCTAGGATTAGTATAAATAGACCCAACCTCTTTGTATTAGAGGCATTCAATTTAGAAGTAAGTTTCAAGAAAGTTTAAGTATTTGTGAGAGTTTTCTTTCTCTTCTTCTCCATTCTCTTTGCAATTTCGTTTTTGTTCTTTAAATTCTGAGTTCTTCCTTCCCATCCATGGAAGGCTAGGCTCTCATAATCAATCCAAGGGATTAGCCATCTTGTTGTTTAATTTGGAGATCTTGGTTTACTTGTTCATATTGCTTAATTGTTATTCAAGTTTCTCTTCTTCCTCTTTTGATTTTTATCTAGATTAAATTGCTTAATTTGATTTAGATGTTGATGTGATAATAGCTTTATTATCATGTATTCAAAGAGGATCATAAAGATTAAACAATGTATTAAAGCTTTTTGATAGATTGTTTAGCTTGGTTAAATTCTAGATCTTAAGTTAATCTATGTTGGATGGTGCTTACTTTATCTAACCTTGGTTAATCAAATCCTAGATGCTTATCTAGTAAAGAATTCTTGTATCATGTTAAGGCTTCTTGATGTGATCTAAGGCCAAGAACTTGGTTAGCAATTAAGTGAATTCCTTGTGATCAATGATGAGTTAAACTCAAGATCGGTAAATTTCCTTGGATTGGTTGTTTCTTTATATTTGTTTACAACTTTGAATCTCCTACTTTTATTAATCTTGTTAATCAACAACAAAACCCCCCCTTTTCTAATTATCTTGATCTAATTAAATCTTTGTTTTTGGATCCTTGACAGACGATTCGGTTCATTCTCTATACTACAAATTAGTTTGTGAACCGGTTATTTTATTTGATAGGTCTCAACATCCTCTTGTCATCCATCCTCTATTGGTCAGCATGGGAAATATGAACCTCATTGACTCCTCTGGTTGAGGTAATGACCCTAGTGCCAAACTGTTGGGCGTTGGCAGCCATATTGGCAATTAAATCCCTAGCAGCAGCAGGAGTTTTGTCAACCAGGGTACCTCCACTAGCAGCATCAATCATGCTTCTGTCCATAGGTAGCAAGCCTTCATAGTAATATTGAATCAATAATTGGTCACTGATTTGGTGATGAGGACAACTCGCACAAAGCTTTTTGAACCTCTCCCAGTATTCATGCAATGTCTCCCCAGTCATCTGCCTTATGCCACATATGTCCTTTCGGATTGCAGCAGCTAGAGGCAGGGAAGAATTTCTCCAGAAACTGCCTCTTCATGTCATTCCAGGATGCTATAGAGGCTGGTTGAAGGTAATATAACCAGTCCTTGGCTGCACCATCCAGTGAAAATGGAAATGCCCGCAACTTGATGTGATCTTCAGCTATTCCATGAGGTTTCATAGTTGAGCAGACAACATGGAATTCCTTCAAGTGCTTATGTGGATCCTCACCTGCCAAACCATGAAACTTGGGCAACAAGTGTATTAATCCAGATTTGAGCTCAAAATCAACATGAAGGTCAGGATATTGGATGCACAAAGGTTGATATGCAACATCAGGTGCAGCAAGTTCTTTCAAAGTTCTATTATTATTATCAGCCATAGTAAAATCTGCAGACTCAATATCAGGCACTGAAGCACTAACAGAAGCAGACTCAAATGAATGCAAGGTTCCAGGATCAGACCTAGTCATACAGCATGCAGCTCATAGGAAGGTATAGAAAAGCAATAACAACTAAAACACTAAAAATTCCTAAAACAAATACTCCAAAAAATAAAAATAATAAAAAATAGTATCAAATGAATTTTAAAAATTATGGAACCACCACAGGGTGAAATCTACACAAAAATTCTATCCAATAGAATAATAAAAAATATTAAAAAATCAAAAAAGTGGTCTAAACGATGGAATTTAGATAAATTAAGGGTGACCTCACTATAAATAGTGAGCCTTTCTCAAAATAACGTTTTCCTTTCGTGTACCAAAATTTAGGTCAATTAGAGATACTTTACCAAACCGAAATTATTGACACGATGCCCTTTACCCAATTTCAGCCAAATTCCACTTGAAAAAGCTTCAAAAACAAAACAAACACAATTGTTAGAGTAGATGGGTTCTTGAAATGATCAAATAGTTGCCTTGGATCCCCGGCAACGGCGCCAAATTTGACAAGTTGTCGAGACCCGTCAAATAATAAAAATTACCGGTTCACAAACTAATTTGTGGTTTAGAGAATGAACCGAATCGTCTCTCAAGGATCCAAAAAGAACAAAGATTTAATCAGATCAAAATAATTAAAATGGGGGGTTTTGTTATTGATTAACAATATTGATAAAAGTACGAGACTTAAAGTTGTAAACAAATATAAAGAAGCAACCAATCCAAGGAAATTTACCGATCTTGAGTTTGATTCATCATTGATCACAAGAAATCCACTCAATTTCTAATCATGTTCTTGGCCTTAGATCACATCAAGACGCCTTAACATAATCCAAGAATCCTCTACTTGATAAGCATCTAGGATTTAATTAACCAAGGTTAGATAAGGTAAGCACCATCCAACATAGATTAACTTAAGATCCAGAATTTAACCAAGCTAAACAATCCATCAAAAAGCTTTAATATATTGTTTAGTCTTTGTGATCCTCTTTGAACACATGATAATAAAGCTATTATCACATCAACATCTAAATCAAATTAAGCAATTTAATCTAGATAAAAATCAAAAGAGGAAGAAGAGAAACTTGAATAACAATTAAGCAATATGAACAAGCGAAACAAGATCTCCAAATTAAACATCAAGATGGCTAATCCCTTGGATTGATTATGAGAGCCTAGCCTTCCATGGATGGGAAGGAAGAACTCAGAAATAAAAGAACAAAAATGAAATTGTAAAGAGAATGAAGAAGAAGAGAAATAAAAATCTCACAAATACTCAAACTTTTCTCAAACTTACTTAAAATTGAATGATCATAATACAAAGAGATTGGCTCTATTTATACTAATCCTAGAAGCCAATTTGTACATGTACATAATCTGAATACAACCTATAAAAATATGGAAATTGTCAAATATGAAAGATTGATGCATGGTTGGTGGGTTGGTGCATAGTAGGTGGGTTGGTGTATGGTTGGTGGCTTTTAGTCAACAACTCTTATCCGACTTCTAGCTTGATTTTCATGATCTAGACGGTGCATTTTGGCTTGGAGGTCTTCATGAAAGTAGTAGCCAGTTGTCTCCTTGAAATTTTGCAATTGGAATCATGTCATTTGGACGTTTAGAACTCCAGATATGTCAAAAACACTGAACCTACCTCATGTTAGATTGGCAGAACGTGTTTCCAAATTCAAACCAACTTGTAGCTTCATTATCATGCCTAAAACGACATCTATTAACTAAATGGTCTTCAGTAAAGTTGGAGATATGGGTCTTATCTTTCCAATGGCCAAGTTTCAGCCCAAGAGGTGGCCTATAGCTTACTATGTAGTCCAATATGTACACACCGCCCAGATTTTCGTGACAGCAAACCCACTCTGCATTGCAGGGATATTTTGGACCCTTAGAATTCCGATCCAGCTCTTGAGTTCCTCATTAAACTTATAGAGCATTGTCTTAGCTTTCTAAAGACACCAAGATCACCTAAAATGGATAACCGAGTCCCAAGTTATGGCCTAACCAAGGAAGAAAGGTCAAAATGCATCAAAATCCGAAAATTATTCAACATTTGCATTAAAGCCCAATGAAGCCCAACAATATTAAACTCATCTAAAATACTAATATTGGGCACAATAAACATCTAATAAAGCCTAATACAAAGCTAACATAAGTGTCTCAAATTGATTGATCACCAACCACTTTCCTAGGCCTTCTTGACCAACCACATGTCCCTTGTCACTTCCCATAACCATTTTCCAACCCTGAAACATTGCCCAAGACAATAGCCGACCGAGCCGAGCTACCCTTAACCAACACAACTCCTAAACATCGTGCTTCCTCATCCATAACCGGCCGAGCTGAGCCACCTTAGCCGAGCCCCCCTCCAAACACTTTCATCCCTTAGCTGACCCAACCTTAGCCATAACCCCCTAACTATCCAAGCCGAGCATTATAATCACCTTTCTCGTCCTCTACTAGGTTGAGCCGAGTTACCTTCATCCGATCCGACCTTAATGCCTTCCCCTAACAAATTACCTTAATCGATCCGTGCTACCCTAACTGATCCGACCTTAAACACTTCCCCCAGCAAGCTACCTTAACCGAGCCGAGCACCACATATCCAATTTGAGCTCCCTTTACCGATCCAGCACCTTAAATACCTACCCTCGCCCATTACCTTAACAGAGCTGAGCACCCTATATTTGATCCGAGCTCCACTTGACGGACCTGATCTCTTAAGACTATGCCTCGCCAATTAACAGAGGTACCAATGACCTTTTTGACCGAGTAGATTCACTAACCAACCGATCCCCCTCGTGCCATCACCCGATCGGTTCCGATCCGATCCCTTTTCCTTCTTTCCCGATCGATCAGATTGACCAGTTTGTTTCCTTTTGTAATATTAGTGGTCCGGTCGGATCCTCTGTGGGTTGTTCGAATTGTGGACCGACCGTTCAGCCTGGTTCTTTTTGTGCTGTTTGAGTCTTTACTTTGCTTTCTAAGTGTTAAATTTCAATTTTTAATGAGTTGTTATTAGCTTCTCTTTTTGTTTTAAATAATGAGTTATAAAATAAGTGGTCCAAAGTCACAATGCCCGTGTCTAGCTGTCTTCAGGGATCAAGTATCCTCTAGACAAGATCTTCTTGGGATGGATCAGTAGGCTTAGTACCACTTTCCATTCTACCTAGGTCGCGCGAATGAAGTTATAAAATAAGTGGTCCAATGCCACAAATCGCTTTAGTTTGTCTTCAGGGGTCAAGTACCCACTAGACATTTTCTTGGGATGAATCAATGAGTCTAGTACCACATTTCATCCTATTTAGGACACGTTGACAAATTCCTTTTTTTAATCAAATCATTTCATCCCCTTTTAATCAAATCACAACTTTCTTTTTAATCAATTAATTTCAAAGCAATATTTTCTTTAATTAAAATTAATCAACTCGCGATCATTTTCTAGGGACAACTACGTGACTTCGAATTCCCCATTGCACTAGGGGATACGTAGGCACGCAAGTCAAGCCAAACTTTTAATGTTTGCAATTTAGTGTATTTCTTAATTTGTAAATATTTATACGGAGTCACATTTGCGTTTGTCCATCTTCATTTCTTATTTCTTTTAAAGGGGTAAAATAGATATTGATTAGGTTATTAAAATTCGCACAACTAGCTTAAGGAAACCGTCTTAGGACGGATGTATCAAGGGTGCTGTAGGATTAAGTTCCTGCCTTTCCCTGTGCATAATCAACTCCCGAACCCTATCTGGTGTCGTAGACCTTTCTTTTCGTGTTTTTATTTTAAATCCCTTTTTAAAGGGTTTTTCCAGTCTTTTCACTACCCAATAAACGATTGGTGGCGATTCCATTGTTTTAAAGCTATTTTTCTCTCACCGCTCCCCGTCGCGATTTTTCTCGGTTGTGACAGATGGCGACTCCACTGGGGTTTGGTTGGAGAGTCAAGCATGTTCTAGTTAGTTATGCAAATTTTATAACCCTTAAGGCTATGTTTAGATTGGAGGGGTTTGGAGAGGAAGGGAGGGAAGGGGTAATCTTTCATTTTGAAATTGAGAAAATTATAAAATGTTTATAAAAATGAAAAAGGCATGATTAGAAAGTTATATGATAATCTCTCATTTTATACTTCTCATTTCAAAAAATTATCAAATAAAGAAAATATAAATTTAAAATAAAAAGTTATCCCTTCCCTCCCTTCCCTTCCAAACTCTTTCATCCAAACAATACCTAAATGTCTGTTTCTACCCCCATTTATTTGCTTTTATTTGTTTATTGAATGCCATATTCTTAATTGTTGTATGTCTTGTTTGTAAATATTTATTGTCGGCTTTGCTTTATTACATTTATTTCTTTTTTGTTAATATTTTTGTTCTATATTCAAAATTTATTTATCATAGTATATATGTTGATTATGAATGTTATATCCTGCTGCTAGCTGTTTCCCCTTTAGGATAGACGACAGCTAGTTCTGTTGTACATGTGTTGATTTTGTTGTATATGTGCTTCATTTTGATTGTAGGATGGGGGGTAGTTTATTTTAGGATTGCACAGGTTTGTATGCTCCCTGCACACACCTCACTTTCCACCTACCTCACATACTTTTTGCGCTCTATACCCGAGCCCGTGCGACCCCTAGGGCTAGTCAGAGAATTGACTTAGTCATTAGTTGGCCTCGTGCCTTCTTGACAACTATTGACTCTCCACTCAGATTGTATCTAGTTTCTTGAAATGACCACGATCAGAGGGTTCATCCCTACTTTATGGACAATTTCAAGAAGCTGGATCTTTATCCTTTGGATAAGGGTGACAAGAGGTTGTCGAGACTTGTCAAATAAATAAAATTTATCGGTTTACAAACTAATTTATAGTATAGAGAATGAACCAAATTGTTTCTCAAGGATCCAAAAAAACAAAGATTCAACTAGATCAAGATAATTAAAAGGGGGGTTTTGATGATTTATAAGAAAATACACCGGTTGAATTTAAGAAAAGTAATTAACAAATTAACCAATCCAAGGAAATTTACCAATCTTGAGTTTAATCCATCATTGATCACAAGGAATTCACTTAATTGCTAACCATGTTCTTGGCCTTAGGTCACATCAAGATGCCTCAACATGATCCAAGAATCCTCTACAAGATAAGCATCTAGGATTTAATTAACCAAGGTTAGATAAAGCAAGCACCATCCAAACATAGATTAACTTAAGATCCCGAATTTAACCAAGCTAAACAATCCATCAAAAAACTTTAATAAATTGTTTATTCTTTGTCATCCTCTTTGAGTACATGATAATAAAGCTATTATCATATAAACATCTAAATCAAATTAAGCAATTCAATATAGATCAAAATCAAAAGAGGATGAAAAGAAACTTGAATAACAATTAAGCAATAGAAACAAGCGAAACAAGATCTCCAAATTAAACATTAAGATGGTTAATCCCTTGGATTGATTATAAGAGCCTAGCCTTCCATGGATGGGAAGGAAGAACTCCTAAAATAAAGAACAAAAACGAAATTCTAAAGAGAATGGAGAAGAAGAGAAAGAAAACTCTCACAAATACTTAAACTTTCTTCAAACAAATACTCAAACTTACTTCAAATTGAATGATGTATAATACAAAGAGATTGACTCTATTTATACTAATCCTAGAAGCCAATTTGTAATTGAAAATAATATGAATGCAAGCTGCAAAAACATGAAATTGTCAAATATGGTAGCTTGATGAATGGTTGATGGGTTGGTGCATGGTTGGTGGGTTGGTGCATGGTTGGTGAGTTGGTGCATGGTTGGTGGCTTCTAGTAAGCAACTCTTATCTGACTTCCAGCTTGACTTTCATGCCCTAAATGATGTATTTTGGCTAGGTCTTCATGACACTTGTAGATAATTGTCTCCTTGAACTTTTGGCATTTGTTTCATGCCATTTCAACTTTTACTACTCCAGATATTTCAAAAACATTGCACCTACCTTAAGTCAGGTTGACAGAATGTGTTTCCAAATTCAAACCAACATGTAGCTTCATAATCATGCCTAAAACGACATCTATTGACTAAATGGTCTTCAGTGAAGTTGGAGATATGGGTCTTATATTTCTCATGGCCAAGTTTCAACTCAAAAGGAGGCATATAGCCCACGATATGGTCCAATACGTGTACACTGCTTAGAAGTTCGATCCAGCTCTCGAGTTTTTCATGAAACTTGTAGAGCCTTGTCTTAGCTTTCCAAAGACACCAAGATCACCTCAAATGGATCACCGAGTCCCAAGTTATGGCCTAACCAAGGAGGAAAGGTCAAAATGCATTAAAATCCAAGAATTATTCACAATTTGCATTAAAGCCCTATGAGGCCCAACAACATTAAACTCAGTTAAAATACTAATATTAGACACATTAAACATCTAATAAAGCCTAGTACAAAGCTAACATAAGTGTTTCAAATTGATTGATCAAATTCCCCCACACTTAAGCTTTTGCACTCTTGGGCAAAACACATAAGAACAAAGCTAAAGAAAAACAAGAAACATCATAATATTAAACTAAAAGCATAAAAACTGATTATACCTAATCTAATCCACTTTCGTAGGAAAACACGATGGCACTTAGCATGTGCTACAAGCCTTTAAACCCCTAGGTGTCCCTAGTGGACGAGTTATAGTCTCGTGAGGGTTTACTAGGATGATATTGATCAATCAATTTGAGGTGATCCATAAGTTTCATGACTCGGTGGGCTTGCTGTTACTGGGAATCTGAGCAGTGTGCACATATTGGACCATATCTTGGGCTCTAGGCCTCCTTTTGAGCTAAAATCAGTGCCATTGGAAAGCTAACACACATATCTGCAACTTCACTGAAGATCATTTAGTCAATAGATGTCGTTTTAGGCATGATTATGAAGCTGCAAGTTGGTTTGAATTTGGTAACACGTTCTGCCAACGTGACTTGAGGTAGGTTCAATGTTTTTGGCATTTCTGGAGTTCTAAAAGTTTAAATGGCATGATTCCAATGCCAAAATTTCAAGGGGACAATTGGCTACAACTTTCATGAAGACCTCCAAGCCAAAATGCACCGTCTAGGTCATGAAAATCAAGGCAGAAGTCAGATAAGAGTTGCTGACTAAAAGCCACCAACCATACACCAACCCACCTACCATGCACCAACCATACACCAACCCACCTACCATGCACCAACCCACCAACCATGCATCAAGCTTCCATATTTGACAATTTCCATGTTTTTACAGCTTGTATTCAAATTATGTACATGTACAAATTGGCGTTTAGGATTAGTATAAATAGAGTCAATCTCTTTGTATTAGAGACATTCAATTTGGAAGTAAGTTTGAAGTATTTTGTGAGAGTTTTCTTTCTCTTCTTCTCCATTCTCTTTAAAATTTCGTTTTTGTTCTTTATCTTATAATCAATACAAGGGATTAACCGTCTTGATGTTTAATTTGGATATCTTGTTTTGATTGTTCATATTGCTTAATTGTTATTCAAGTTTCTCTTCTTCCTCTTTTGATTTCTATCTAGATTAAATTGCTTAATTTGGTTTAGATGTTAATGTGATAATAGCTTTATTGTCATGTATTAAAAAAGGATCACAAAGAAGAAACAATTTATTAAAGCCTTTTGATGGATTGTTTAGCTTGGTTAAATTCTGGATCTTAAATTAATCCATGTTTGGATGGTGTTTACTTTATCTAACCTTGGTTAATTAAATTCTAGATGCTTATCTAGTAGAGGATTCTTGGATTATGTTGAGGCTTCTTGATGTGATCTAAGACCAAGAACATGGTTAGCAATTAAGTGAATTCCTTGTGATCAATGATGAATTAAACTCGAGCGGTAAATTTCCTTGGATTGGTTGCTTCTTTACATTTATTTACAACTTTAAGTCTCACACTTTTGTCAATCTTTATAATCAACAACAAAACTCCCCTTTCCTAATTATCTTGATCTAATTGAATCATTATTTTTGGATCCTTGAGAGACGATTCGGTTCATTCTCTATACTACAAATCAGTTTGAGAACCGGTAAATTTGATTTATTTGACAGGTCTTGACAACCTCTTGTCAGATATCCACAAACATGTAATACTTTATTTAATCAATTCAACTAATTTTTAAATACAAGCATTGTATCAAATATAAACCATAATTAATAAGTCAAGTATGCTTAAAAAAGAATAGTTGAATCAAACCAATTTAGAATAATGTATAGCATACCCATGCTTTAATTAGAAATACGCATGTTCAATTGAGTAAAATTCCTCACAAGTGACACTCAAATCACACAAGGTGTTTAAGTTAACTGTTTGCGCTCAACTCAGTCAAATTATGAAAGTATTTTACCATAGACTTGTATATACATAAATTCTCCACTACTTTGATCAAATAAATTGCAAAAATCAAGAGGTCTTTCAAAAAGGTTGTAATGGGGCTATAAGGTGAAGGAAGGGAACAATATGGTAATAGCAAGTTAAAACCAAAGAGAATAAAAGAGCATTGGGGAGTAACTCAAGTAGAAAGCATAAAATTTTACCCAAAACCATAAAATGCTCATTCTCTTCACACATTCCTTCATTTTTCTTTTCTTTTCTTTTACAACCTTTTGGCTTTTTTTCTTTTTTTTTTCTTTTTGTACCAAACATTTCGCATCAGCATACTAATTCCCCCACACTTAAATCATTGCAAGCAAAAGAGCTCCTCCAATAGGAAAATCAATGCTCTCCTATTCCATAAGGTGAGGTAAAACATGGTTTTTCACTCAAGGCTTGTAATGGGCTAAGAACAAAGAATTCTCAAGTAGGCTCAAAGGGGTTAACAATGGGATAAATGCAAGGTAAGCTTACTTGGCCAAAGCAGCTAAGTCAAGAAACTTGTACCATTAGAAGTCTGATCCAGCTCTTGAGTTCTTCATGAAACTTGTAGAGCCTTGTCTTAGCTTTCCAAAGACACCATGATCACCTCAAATGGATCACCGAGTCCCAAGTTATTTCCTAACCAAGGAGGAAAGGTCAAAATGCATCAAAATCCAAGAATTATTCACAATTTACATTAAAGCCCAATGAGGCCCAACAACATTAAACTCAGCTAAAAGACTAATATTGGGCACAATAAACATCTAATAAAGCCTAGTACAAAGCTAACATAAATGTCTAAAATTGATTGATCATAGGGCAAGCTGGGACTTTTCATAAGGAGTCTAGAACCGTCCTGAAAACATTGCACTAATAGATTGAGCCTAGATCCTACCCAAGTTAGACTTCTGAGCTTAAGGAAATCCAACCTCAGGCTTTACCACTTTGGACAGAAAGGGAGCATAGGATTCCTTTCTTTTTCAAATATACATCTCCTCATTTCTTAGCCTACTTAATTAGCCCACTTATCAAATATTAGCCCATTTAATTACCAACTTAAATGGGTTAATTAGCAAATTTATGTATAAGGCATTTCGGTCAATGCAAATTAAGTCAAGCTCAAAATTACCTAATTAATTTATCAAAAAATTACCTACTTAATTAGTGATTAGAATCAACCCACTTAATTAGTTCAAATTATCTAATTAATTTATCAAACAAAAAATTACCCACTTAATTAGAAAGAGATTAGATTTGGCCTACCCAAATTAAGTTAAGCTCAAATTATCCAATTAATATATCAAAATAAATTATAAGTAGACTAGTTATTAGATTTAGCCCACTTAATTAGCTTAAATCATGCAATTAATTTATCAAACTTAACCAACTTAATTAGCCCACTTATCATATATATATATATATGAGTATGTGATTATGTATAAGGCCTTTGGTAATTACAAATTAAGTCAAGCTCAAATTATCCAATTAATTCATCAACAAATTACGTACTTAATTAGTGATTAGAATCAACCCACTTAATAAGTTCAAATTATCCAATTAATTTATCAAACAAAAAATTACCCACATAATTAGAAAGAGATTAAATTTGGCCTACCCAAATTAAGTTAAGCTCAAATTATCCATTTAATTTATCAAAATAAATAATAAGTAGATTAGTGATTAGATTTAGCACACTTAATTAGCTTAAATCATATAATTAATTTATCAAACTTAGCCAACTTAATTAGCCCACTTATCAAACATTAGCCCATTTAATTACCAACTTAAGTGAGTTAATTATCCCATTTATGTATAAGGCATTTTGGTAATTACAAATTAAGTCAAGCTCAAAATTACCTAATTAATTTATCAAAAAATTACCTACTTAATTAGTGATTAGAATCAACCAACTTAATTGTTTCAAATTATCCAATTAATTTATCAAAAAAAAATTACAAACTTAATTAGAAAGAGATTAGATTTGGCCTACCCAAATTAAGTTAAGCTCAAATTATCCAATTAATTTATCAAACTTAACCAACTTAATTAGCCCACTTATCATATATATATATATATATATATATATATATATATAAGTATGTGGTTATGTATAAGGCCTTTGGTAATTACAAATTAAGTGAAGCTCAAATTACCCACTTAATTAGAAAAAGATCAGATTTGGCCTACCCAAATTAAGTTAAGCTCAAATTATCTAATTAATTTATCAAAATAAATTATAAGTAAATTAGTGATTAGATTTATCCCATTTAATTAGTTTAAATTATCTAATTAATTTATCAAATTTAGTCAACTTAATTACCCACTTATAAAAAATAAGCTCACTTAGTCAAATTTTGGCCCACCCAAGCCCAAATCCCCTTTCTCCCTGCTTAGCTTATTTCACCACAATAGCATATCCTAATTAACATAGGAAGAGAGAGCCACACAATAAAATAAGCTCTCAAATGGAAAAGGGCAGCCGCAGAAACCTCAAGCTCTCAAACGAAAAACAAACTCAACACCAGGAAGGAGAAAGGGAGTTGGCTTACCGCACCAAGCTCCGGAAATGGAGGTTGATGCAGCCTGTGGTCTATACGGATCTGGCAAGGTTGGAGGTGATGGCGGCAGAGTTGGCTCGCCGGAAGAGGACGAGGACGTCTGATAAAATGCCATTTTATATACTTAAATGCCAGGAAATTGGGTTTGATTTGGTATTTATTTGAAAATTTTATAAGGGAAACTTACCCAATTTCCTTTGAATATTGCAGGTTGAAGATTTATGGGAATAAGACTTTAAAGTGTTAAAATGGAAGCAATCTTGGGAAAGATACAAAGATATCATCAACCCAATTATGAAAGATTTTGGCAAGATCCTATAAAGATATCATCAATTCAGCTGTGGAAGTTTCCTATTTTGAATCACTTTTATATTCTTGGAAGATTTTCCCTCTTATCTCACATTAATTAGGGATACTCAAAGAGGGAAAGAAATATAGTTTCCTTGTTACCCAAGAGTTGCACATTAAATGAATTTGTGCACAATTAGAAAACCCTAGAAGAAAAGTCTGCTAGAGTTGTTGGCCCACTAAAATCATTATAAATAGGAGGGAAGAGAGAAGAGGCGAAAAGAAAAAGCTGCACAAGAGGCGAGAAAAGTTGCACAAGAGGAGAGAAAGAAAGTAGCTATAGCCTTTTGCTTGATTAGAGAGTTGTAGCGGAGCTTTGGAGGTTTTTAAAGCTATCAAGCGAAGGACCGTCTCCCCAATTGTTCGTGAAGGACCTCTTTCATCGCAAGGGGGTTTCTGGTTTCAGTTTTTCTATTATCCTTTTATGGATTTGAGTTTGGTTTTGTTTTATGCTTTGTTTTCTTTGACTATGCGTAGCTAAACCCATAGCTAGGGTTATGGTGGATCTTATGCTCAAATTCTTATAATGTTTTCCTAATTTCAAAATAATTTTGTGTTTCCCCAATTGATTGGATTTTTCCTAGCACATTGTTTTCCAATAAGGATTGCGCACCCTTTAAAAAATTAATTGATTGTCTGGCGACCGTACCACAATTAGTTAACGGAACTCTAGGATTAATCGGATTTGGGGTTGTGTGGACCAAACTCAACCCCTTGTTTTCAATCAGTTATTTAATTAACAAATCAGCTGGTTCTTTATGCTTTTCTTCACTGTTTCCCTTGCATGACCATTGAGGGTTTCAGATTGAGAAAAAGAATATTAATATTGCATGACCATTGGGTATTAATAGCATTAGAGAAGGTGATTGACAATTAATGTGAACACATATTATTGAGGAATTGGATAATATTATGAGTATTGACATAAGTAAAACCAGACACCGTAGGCTTTCCATAATTGAATCTTTGCTTGATAATCTTTGATTTCCTCACTTTCTCCTAATTGCTTGATAATTTCTCCTTTCTCATTTGAATTTCATTGTCTAGATAACATAAGGGATTAATTAACTTAGTAATTGCCAACAATCCTTGTGGGTTCGATACTTGGGGTCCCAAATACTCCTTTATTACTTGTGCGATAGGGTGCACTTGACCTTAAGTGCGATTTTAGCATAACAAGTTTTTGGCGCCGTTGCCCGGGATTGTGTTTGCTGATATTAGGGAAATTAATTCCTAGTAATTTAGACGCCAATTTTTATTTTTATTTTTATTTTATTTTTGTATGCTAACGCACTCCCATAATCCTGTTTTGCAGTTTGACCCTGAAATTGATAGAACTCTTCGCAGGATTAGAAGACTGAGAGGAACCATGGCTGAAGAAGACCAGAAGACTATGCTGGACTTTGCTCGGCCTATGGCCACAAATCTGACAAGGAGTATTACTAGACCTACTGTAGAGGCTAATAACTTTGAGATTAAGCTAGCCTTCATCTCTATGTTGCAATCTTCAATTCAATTTAGCGGGTCACCAAGTTATGACCCCCACTTGCATTTAAATGAATTTTTGGAGATTTGCGACACTATAAAATATAATGGGGTCTCTAATGACGCCATTAGGCTGCGCCTATTCCCTTTCTCATGGTGAGACAAAGCCAAACTATGGCTAAAGTCTTTGCCTTCTGGATCCATTACTACCTGGGATCTGCTTTCAACTAAATTTTTAGAGAAATATTTCCACCTGCTAAATTGCGTAATGACATATCTACTTTTGTGCAGGTGGAGATGGAATCTCTATATGAGGCATGGGAACGATTCCAGGAATTGCTGAAAAAGTGCCCTCATCATGGCTTTCGGGTGTGGCAATTGGTTCAGTCCTTTTATGATAGGCTATCTTATTCTAATAAGGCTATGATTGATGCGGCAGTAAGGGGTAGTATTTGGCGCAAGTGACCACAAGAAGCTTATGATTTGATAGAGCAAATGACTTCTAGTTATCAGTGGAAATCTGGTGACAGGTATGTGGTCAAGAGACAACCTGGGGTATATTAGGTTGAGTCAAATGCGGCATTGGATCTCAAATTGGATGTCATTACAAAGAAATTGGAAACACTGTGTTGAAACCAAATTCTTATAAAAAGGTTTAAGTACTAAATTCTTAAAAGCAGTAGCTTTCCTTGTTTAAGTTTTGAGGATAACAAAAATATTTATTTAGTTTGAACAAGTAAGTGTTTCGACAATAGTATTAACAAATCGCTACTTGTATGTGCGTCCTTTCTGCTCTATGCTTAAAGATAACTCTTCGTGCGTCCAATATGTTATAACTCTTTGTGGGTCCAATAAATGTATTATATACTTTTACTATTGGTGCGTCCAATACTTGTATGCATATACTGTTACTTTTTATTAGTTCGTCCAATACGATCTGTCTGCCAAAGCTCGGACTCAACTCACTCTTTCAACGTTCAAGCTCAAGCTCTCGTCCAAGTGAAATTTCAAAAATGAAGAACTATTCCTCATTAAATGCTAGAAAAGAACTCTGACAGCTCACGGCGACAGAAGAAGTCAACTAAGCCACTTTTGCTGACATTGTCTAACAACTACAAAGATCTGCAAATAAGAAACCGTCTGCAATCTTAGACAAATCAGGACTTTGTTTTCATTGATTGGAAATCTCAGAGAATAAAAGTCACCGTCAGAAGAAGTTCAGCACTTTTCCAGTAGATGCATTTAATGCTACTCAGAACGGTAATAAATGTTTCCGTTGGACGATCTAGCCCATGAAGTCTGCTCAATTTTTTTTACTTATAAAGAGAAGAAGCAGCACTTGAAGAGAAAGAGAGATCTTTGCCGAAGCATCCTACAAAGTCTAAAAAGCTTTATTTCTTCTTGGATTTCCATATACGTGTAAAAAGAAAAAGCCTTGAGATTTCTATTGTCTATTCTCATTTGTCAGTGAGTTTCAAACTCAAGCTTTCATCTACTTTCACTTATTCATCTTAAGCATTGTAAGCCTGAAGAGGCTGTGTGTAAAAGAATACTTGTGTGATTAAACCTGTAGAGGTTGAAAATACTTGTTACCTGAAGAGGTGTATAATACTTGTAATCGCGAAAAAGATTAGTTGGAAAATCCTTCTGGTTGAAGGGACTGGACGTAGCTCTTGGTTGATAAGAGTGAACCAGGATAAATCTTGTGTGTAAGCTTCTCTTCTCTTCTAGTGTGCTTTATTATATTCACTAACCTCTGGGGTTTACTATTGTGTTTATTAACAAAGATCTTTTATTTGGTTTTAGAACGTGTTAACCGTTTTATTAAAAGTCTTTTCAAAATCCTTAGAGTCCAATAGGACTGAGCCGTGTTGGTTCTAAGCTCTTTGCTTGTCAAACTTTATCCTTCATTTGTGTTCTATTTTTACGTTGAAAAGGAAAATCTTTTTTTAATTATCAAAAAGGGTTAAGAAACACAATTCAACCCCCCTTCTTGTGTTTCACTTGGTTATTTCAATTGGTATCATAGCTCAGCCTCTTGGGTTGAGCATCTAACAGTGCAGAGGAAAAAGATCCAGTACACCCTTTAATGGAGAACGAAGGACAAGCGGTGAACAGACCACCTCTATTCAATGGAAACGACTATGATTACTGGAAGAAGAGAATGATTGCCTTTTTTGATGCACAAAATATGGACATCTGGGATCTAGTTCAAAATGGATATCAAACACCCACCAACACAGAAGGACAGGATCTCCCTCGACCACAATGGACGAAAGGACAACGAACCAGACATCAGCTTAACTCAAAAGCCAAACATTATCTTATGTGTGCCATCACCAGATCAGAGCACGATAAAGTTCATAGCTGTGAAACAGCTAAAGAGATATGGGATACTCTGGCCTTAGCACATGAAGGCTCATCTCAAGTCAAAGAATCAAAGATAAGCATGCGGGTTCACCAGTATGAGCTCTTCAAAATGGGAGAGCATGAAAACATTGATCAAATGTTTGAACGATTCCAAACAATAATCAATGGCTTGAGATCTCTGGGAAAGAACTATGATAATCAAGATCATATCAGAAAAATCCTAAGGAGTCTTTCCAGACAGTGGAGACCTAAAGTTACTGCCATACAGGAAGCAAAGAATCTAGCTTCTCTTACCGTGGAGGAACTCTTGGGTTCTCTTAAAGTTCATGAGCTGGAACTTCAAGAAGAGGAAAGCTCAAGAAAAGGGAAATCAATTACCCTTAAAGCTCACAAAGGCAGTGCGTCCAAAGCACTTAAAGCTGAAAAATCATCAGACGAGGCCGAGTCATCTGAAGATGATATATCTGATAATGACGAGTTATCTTTCATCTCTAGAAAGATACAAGCAATGTGGAAAAAGAAAGGAGGTATGCGGAGAAAGCACTTTGGACGAAGGTCACCAAAGGGACGAATGGAAACAAAAGACAAGAGTCCAATCATATGCTATGAATGCAAGAAGCCCGGACACATTAAAGCGGAATGCCCTTCATTAAACAAGGAGAGAAAGAGAAAGGAGATTCTTTCCAAAGAAGAAAAAGAGGATTAATGGCCACCTGGGAAGATCTTGATCTTTCAACTACTGATGATGAAGAAGAAGCAGAAGAAGAAGCAAATCTATGTCTCATGGCTAACACCTTGTCAGAAGAAGAAGAAGATGAGGTAACAAACTGTGATCTTGATCTTCAAAATGCATTTGATGAGTTGTTAAATAATTCATCTATTTTAGCGGTTGAATATAAATCCTTGAAAAGAAAGTTTTCAAAATTAACTAGAGAATATGGAAAAATGTTTTCAGAAAAACAAGAACTTGAAATTTATTGTGAAAAATTAAAAACTGAAAATGCTCTTTTGAAAACATCCTCTGAGTCCAACACTTCAGATGAAGTTGATAAACTTCATAATGAGGTAAAAGAGTTAACGGAGGACCTCAGTAAATTTGTAAAAAGCACCAACAACCTAAACATTTTACTCAAATATTCCAGAGACCCTCGTGACAAATCTGGATTGGGATATCAAGATACTGATAAACAGCTTTTTCAAAAAACTACTCAACCTAAATCTTTTAAGAATGTTTGTAAAAAGAACGCTTACCCTTCCTCAATAGATCCTTTTAATAAAAGGTCAAAATATTATGGATCTCTAAGAGCTAACCAAAAAGGACCCAAAAAGATATGGGTACCTAAGGATATGATAATTCCTCTTGCAGATGTGCTTAGCAACAAGAAAAAGACACCTGTCATGGTACCTGGACAGTGGTTGCTCACGGCACATGACGGGAGAAAGGTCTATGTTCCAAGACATCAAAACTAATTCAGGTGGCTCAGTCACGTTTGGAGGAAACCAGAAAGGTAAAATAGTTGGAATAGGTAAGATTGGTAAGCATCATTTTCCCTCTATCGATAATGTTCTTCTAGTTGAAGGATTGAAACATAATCTGCTTAGCATTAGTCAATTATGTGATAGTGGATCTAATGTTTCATTCAATCAAGGAGAATGTATAGTTAAAAACTCTGACGGATCCATACTCTTCATTGCTAAAAGGCAAAACAATCTTTATAAAATTGACTTGGAAGATCTTTCAGATCAAAATGTATCATGTCTAGTTTCCATAAAAGGAGAACAGTGGATATGGCACAAGAAGCTTGGTCATGCAAGTTTGAGATTAATCTCTAAACTAAATAAGCATAACCTCGTAAGAGGACTACCAAAGCTTGTGTACAAATCAGATGTTCTTTGTGAAGCTTGTCAAAAGGGGAAACAAATCAAAAATTCTTTTGAGTCCAAAAACATCGTTTCCACCTCTAGACCACTAGAATTGTTACATCTTGATCTATTTGGTCCTACAAGAACTTCTTCACTAAATGGAAAGAAATATGGATTGGTCATAGTAGATGACTATACTAGATGGACATGGGTTATGTTTCTAGTTCACAAGGATGAGTCTTTCAAAGTCTTTTCTATTTTCTGTAAAAGAATTCAAAATGAAAAAGGAATGTGTATCAACTCAATCCGAAATGATCATGGAGGAGAATTTGAGAACGAGAGCTTCCAATTGTTCTGTGAAGAAAACGGTATTCATCACAACTTCTCTGCCCCAAGAACACCACAACAAAATGGTGTGGTAGAAAGAAAAAATAGATCTCTTCAAGAGATGGCTAGAACAATGCTCAATGACAACTCAATCTCCAAACACTTCTGGGCTGAAGCTGTTAACACTGCGTGTTATATTCAAAACAGAATATATATTAGACCTATTTTAAACAAGACTCCGTATGAATTGTGGAAAGGACGAAAACCCAACATCTCTTACTTTCATTCTTTTGGCTGTCAATGTTTTATTTTGAATACTAAGGATTCTTTAGGAAAGTTTGATGCTAAAGTTGACTCTGGTATTTTCCTAGGATACTCAGAAACATCTAAAGCATATAGAGTATATAACTCTCGCTCTCTAACTGTTGAAGAATCTGTTCATGTTAAATTCAATGACAAAAAGCCTGACAATGACTTGTCAGAGCTAGATGAGTCCTTTGCAGAGTTAAACTTAAAAGACAAAGGAGAAGGATCAGCAACCCAAAACAAAGAAGCATTGGACAATGAAAGAAAAGAAGAAACAACTGATGGTCAAAGAAGCTGGCACTTCAAAACTTATCATCCAGAACACCAAATCATTGGTAATCCAGATGATAAAGTACGTACAAGATCTACCTTCAGAGAATACTCAAATGTAGCCTTCATCTCTGAAATGGAACCAAGAAAAATAGAAGAAGCACTGAAGGACGAAGGATGGATCTTAGCCATGCAAGAAGAGCTAAATCAATTTAAAAGAAATGATGTTTGGACGCTGGTTCAAAAGCCTAAAGACAAGTCCATCATCGGCACAAAATGGATATTCAAAAACAAATTGGACGAAGATGGTAAGGTTGTGAGAAACAAAGCAAGGTTGGTAGCCCAAGGTTACTCACAACAAGAAGGTATTGATTTCACTGAAACTTTTGCTCCTGTAGCTAGACTAGAAGCCATACGCATTTTACTTTCATTTGCTGCTCATCATAGCATGAGACTATATCAAATGGACGTAAAAAGTGCATTTCTAAATGGTATAATCAATGAAGAAGTTTTCGTTAAACAACCACCTGGTTTCGAGGATGAAAATTTCCCTGAGCATGTTTTCAAATTGAAAAAGGCCTTGTACGGTTTAAAACAAGCTCCTCAAGCCTGGTATGAAAGGTTAAGCACCTTTTTAATAGAAAGCGGTTTTTCTAGAGGAAAAGTTGACACTACTCTTTTTCGAAAAGACAAAAACTCGAAATTCATTTTAGTTCAAATTTATGTTGATGATATTATCTTTGGAGCTACTGATGAATCTCTTTGCAAGGATTTTTCCAATCGATGCGTATGAATTCGAAATGAGCTTAATGGAAGAATTAAAATTCTTTCTGGGTTTGCAAGTGAAGCAAACATTGGACGAAATCTACATTCATCAGACAAAATATACAAATGAACTTCTGAAGAAATTCAAATTGGACGATTGCAAAACAATGAGCACACCAATGCATCCATCGTCCACACTAAGATTGGACGATAAGGATAAAAAGGTGGAGAAAAGGTATACAGAGGTATGATCGGATCACTCTTATATCTCACTGCGTCCAGACCTGATATAATGTTTAGTGTGTGTCTTTGTGCACGTTTTCAATCTAATCCTAGAGAGTCACACTTAATTGCTGTAAAAAGAATATTCAGATACTTGAAAGGAACTACTAATCTGGGTTTGGTATTTAAGAAATCTCATGAGTACAGATTAGTTGGTTTTTGTGATGCTGACTATCTTTGGAGATAGAATCGAAAGGAAAAGTACAAGTGGAGGATGTCACTTCATTGGAGGAAATCTAGTATCATGGTCCAGAAGAGACAAAGCACAATTGCTCTATCAGCAAATTGAAATTTGAATATATCTCTGCGTCCAATTGTTGCTCACAACTACTCTAGATCAAACATCAATTAGAAGACTACAACATCTTTGAAAGTAAGATTCCTTTACTATGTGATAATACTGCTGCAATTAACTTATCAAAAAATCCTATACTACACTCAAGGGCAAAACACATTAAAATCAAACATCACTTTATAAGAGACTATATTCAGAAAGGTGTGTTTGATATTCAATATGTGGATATAGATCATCAATGGGCAGATATTTTCACAAAACCCCTCTCAGAGGATAGATTCACTCTTATTCGAAAACATCTAAGTATGCATTTTGTAAAGAATTAATATTTCTTACGTCCATTGAAGATCTGCGTCCAAAATGCTTTGTACTTGATAAGACATAAATCATTTGCATTTATCTTGTTTGAAACTTTTCAAATTTCCCACGCTGAGTCAGTTTTTGAAAGTAACTTTTTACTGCGGACGTGACAGTTGCTTTTAATACACATTTAATGTGTTTGTTTTTTTTTAAAAAAATAAAACGATTCATTTTCTCTCAAGAAACCTTTCAGTGTAGAAACCTACCTTCTTCTATAAATATTTTCTTTCTTTACAAGATCAAATTTTTACGCCTTCAAGCCTTGAAAGAAAACATTTGAAAAAAGAACCTTAGCAAATTTCTCTCTCTCTTTCAAATTTCCTTAACCCTAAGAAATGGCCGGAGGAAAGACCCTTGATGTTGAAAGAGCCGAGGTATCAGTTGAATACTCGTTCCAAACTTCAATTTTAGCAGAATGTGGAATAGATATCAAAGAATGTCTCGTCGGTGCTGGTTGGGATAGTTACTTCAGAGAACCGGTAGAGGTTTATCCGGAATTGGTGAAAATGTTCTGGAAAGACGCATCCGTGTCTGCGACAGAGGTCAGGGGATGTGTTTTGGGAAAACCAGTTGTGGTTTCAGAAGTAACCATCTCCAACGCCACCCAATGTTGGTTGGAAGGAGCCACCATCACTTCTGATTGGGAAAAAGCATTTGGGAAGCGATGTCGTTCTTGACACCTTACTAAAGGAGTCATCCACGGGGAAGATAATCGCTTCTAAGATGAATGACAAGGCAAGAGTTTTGCATCAACTTCTCGAACAAGGCAATACTCCACAAGGCGGGGTCCAAAGACTCGGTCTCTACGGTTCATGCCTTACACTGTGTCATCGATGTTGTGTCAACAGGTCAATCTCCCTTCTCTGCTTTTTAAGAACTTCAAGAGAAGTGTACAAGGAAAAGGGAAGAAGACCACCATCTCCTATGGTGTTCTCTTAACCAAGATCTTCAGAGATCAAGGTATCTTTAGTCCCCATGAGACTAAAGATGTTGAAGAGAAGAAGAGGATATTTGGACGGATCCAAGAGCAACAAATCTTTGGACGAAGCAATCTTCTAAGGATGAAACTTCAAAGCGTCCAAGATTTTATGGACCAGAAACAACCTCTTATTCCTTCAAAGGCTGAGAGTCCAAAGAAGAAATCACCATCCGTCCAAGCCATTCCCAAGCGGAGACTCATAATGGACGATGACTCTGAAGATGACCAACCCATCGCTAAAAGGATGAAGGTTGCGTCCATTGCGAGCATCCCAAAAGGAACCCGGACGAAGCTACCCATCACAAGGAAACCCTCTTCCAAGCTTGCGTCCATTCCTAAGGAACCTCTTCCTACCATTCCCTCTTCCTCCATTTTACCCTCTTCTCAACCAGAACCACAAACCTCCTTCCCAACCTCTCAAATAACTTCCTCTCCCTTAAACACTGAACCTTTTTCTTCTCAAACTCACATCATATCTTTCCAATCTCCTTCACCTTCCCTCTCTCAAAAGACCTTCTACAACTCCTCTTACCTTAACCTTTTCTCTGTGGGGGTCTCTCCTCACATTATCCCTCTTTGGGAATCGAAGGACTCTTCTCTCTCACTCACAGCAAGACGCTCCCGGTGCTGTGATGGTTACTCAACAAAAGTTCACATCTTCCCTAGTGACCTCTCCTTCAAACCTATCACCTTGGAAGAAATGGGACAGTTTGCGAGTCCTTATGACACCATCCTTGTCAGTGTCATTAAGGGGAGTCTTCTGTTGAAGGATTTGAGATTTGTACCCCCTTCACTGATCATCTCCTCTACAACTGCCATCAAGATTCAGCCGGATCGGGTTTGTCCAAGGTTGCCAATGGTGGATTTAAATAAAAACAAAGACTTGAAAAAGTACAGAAGTCAAGCCACCTTTCCCAAGCCCATCCTTTTTAAGCCAAATTTTGGGAGCTTACGTTCCCCTGATGTTGATGTTGAATTCTTGTGGCAAGTTTCGAATAAAGGAGAAGCTGAGGAGAACGAGGCTAAGACCTTCTGGGAAAAGCACATTTGGGAGTGTGAGCAACAAGCATCTTCTTCAGGTCTAAGCGATGAAGATAAGGAAGATACTATAAGCAGTAATGCAGTCGTAGCTTCCAGTGTTTTCGTCCTATCTATATGGTAGATGATCTTCTTGGACTGCCTCTGAACTTGCCATTGCCAACAATCTTCTCTTGTCCAAGCTATGTCTCTGGACCTCCGTCTGCCAACATAGGTAGGCCTTATCCCTGGGATCAAATGTTTGGATACCGGAGAACTTCTCTTCCTTGGGATGTTGACCTTCCTCTGTCTGAAGACGAAGTTGAGTCTGTTGTGCAGCAAATGGATGTGACCCCTCCTGCTTCCACCACTGAGTTAGCTATTGTGGAACCACAACCTTCACGACATTCTCACCCAAGTGCCCCCAGCTTTTCAGGCCTACGTGAATAATCAGATGGACTTAATGTACAAGAGAACGGTAATAAATGTTTCCGTTGGATGACGATACTTATCAAGTCTACTCAAATTGTTCTCTCATATAAAAAGAAGAAGCAGCACTAGAAGAAAGGCAGCGTTTTTGATCAAGCAGTTGAAAAAGTTTAAAAAGCTTTATTTCTTCTTAGTATTGATATACTTGTAAAGAGCTCAAGTCTTGAAATTCACTGTCTATTCTCATTTTCTAGTGAGTTTAAAAAAACTCAAGCAATCTTTCTCTTCTCTTTATTCAACTCAGTAGCTTGAAGAGGCTGGGTATAAAAGAATACTAGTGTGTTTAAACCTGAAGAGGTTGAGAATACTTGTATACCTGAAGAGGTGAATAATACTTGTAATCTCAAAACAAATTAGTTGAAAAATCCTTCTGGTTGAAGGGACTGGACGTAACTCTCGGTTTGTAAGAGTGAATCAGAAAATCTCTGGTGTAAGCTTCTCTTCTCTTCTAGTGTGTTTTATTCTTTCCACTAATCTCTGGGGATTGCCATTGTGTTTTTAACCAAGGTTTTTAAATTGATTCTTCGAACTTCTTAACTGCGTCCAAAAGAAATCTCTTACAAAACCCTTAGAGTCCAATAGGACTGAGAAGCTTTTTTTATTCGTCCATCACTTGTTAACTTGTAATCTTCGTTGTGTTCAAACTGTTAGTTGAAGAAAAACTTTCAAAAACGATTTAAAAGGGTTAAGAAACACAATTCAACCCCCCTTCTTGTGTTTCACTTGGTTATTTCAACATATTCACTAATCAATAATAGTTGTAAATACTAAGGTATAAATAGATTCAAATATAACTTGTGTGATTTTCTTTATATAGATAACAGAAATCACTGATTTTAAGCATAAATAGTTTAAAAATAATTAATAAATAAATAAACAAACAAATAAGAAGACAATAAATATTTTTTTGTTTATTTTAAGGGAAGATGTTACTGATCAATCAATTTGAGACACTTATGTTAGCTTTGTATTAGGATTTATTAGATGTTTATTGTGCCCAATATTAGTATTTTAGATGAGTTTAATGTTGTTGGGCTTCATTGGGTTTTAATGTAAATATTGGATAATTTTCGGATTTTGATGCATTTTGACCTTTCTTCCTTGGTTAGGCCATAACTTGGGACTCGGTGATCCAATTGAGGTGATCTTGGTGTCTTTGGAAATCTAAGACAATGCTCTACAAGTTTCATGAAGAACTTAAGAGCTAGATCGGACTTCTAAGGGTCCAAAACATCCCTGCAATACATAGTGGGTTTGCTGTCAGGAAAATCTGAGCAGTGTGTACATATTGGACTACATAGTGAGTTATAGGCATCCTCTTGGGCTGAAACTTGGCCATTGGAAAGATAAGACCCATATCTCCAACTTCACTGAAGACCATTTAGTCAATAGATGTCGTTTTAGGCATGATATTGAAGCTACAATTTGGTTTGAATTTGGAAACACGTTCTGCCAACCTAACATGAGGTAGGTTCAGTGTTTTTGGTATATCTGGAGTTCTAGACGTCCAAATGGCATGATTCAAATTGCAAAATTTCAAGGAGACAACTGGCTACAACTTTCATGAGACCTCCAAGCCAAAATGCACCGTCTAGGTGATGAAAATGAAGCCAGAAGTCGGATAAGAGTTGTTGACTAAAAGCCACCAACCATACACCAACCCACCTACCATGCACCAACCCACCAACCATGCATCAAGCTTTCATATTTGACAATTTCCATATTTTTATAGGTTGTATTCAGATTATGTACATGTACAAATTGGCTTCTAGGATTAGTATAAATAGAGTCAACCTCTTTGTATTATGGGATTCAATTTTAAGTAAGTTTGAAGAAAGTTTGAGTATTTGTAAGAGTTTTCTTTCCTTTCTTCTCCATTCTCTTTACAATTTCATTTTTGTTCTTTAATTTCTGAGTTCTTCCTTCCCATCCATGGAAGGCTAGGCTCTCATAATCAATTCAAGGGATTAGTCATCTTGATGTTTAATTTGGAGATCTTGTTTCGCTTGTTCATATTGCTTAATTGTTATTCAAGTTTCTCTTCTTCCTCTTTTAATTTTGATCTAGATTGAATTGCTTAATTTGATTTGGATGTTTATGTGATAATAGCTTTATTATCATGTATTCAAGAGGATCACATAGAATAAACAATTTATTAAAGTTTTTGATGGATTGTTTAGCTTGGTTAAATTCTTGATCTTAAGTTAATCTATGTTTGGATGGTGCTTACTTTATCTAACCTTGGTTAATTAAATCCTAGATGCTTATCTAGTAGAGGATTCTTGTATCATGTTGAGGCGTCTTGATATGATCTAAGGCCAAGAACATGGTTAGCAATTAAGTGAATTCCTTGTGATCAATGATGGATTAAACTCAAGATCAGTAAATTTCCTTGGATTAGTTAATTTGTTAATTGCATTTCTTTAATTCAATTAGTGTATTATCTTTTCAAATCATCAAAACCCCCTTTTAATTATCTTGATCTGATTAAATCTTTGTTCTTTTTGGATCCTTGAGAGACGATTCGGTTCATGCTCTATACTACAAATTAGTTTGTGAACCGATAAATTTTATTTATTTGACGGGTCTCGACAACCTCTTGTCAGTTACACACCACGAACTATTGGGCGATTTTAGGAGGGCTTGCGGTGACCATAGAAGAAATAAAACTTGTTGGGCTTGGTTGGTGGGGGTGCTTGAGGAGGCATTTTTCAGGTTCTCAAGTGTCTGCTAATATTTGTTGTATTCAATGGAAAATATAATACTTCTCCAATTCTTTTTTTTTTTGTATCTAAATTGGTGTTGGTAACAATTTTATAGATAAACTTACTTTTTGGGCTAGTTACAGGAGCACTTCTCAGTTTACTCACAAAACAGAACAAAACCAACCTTTCCTATCAAAAAGCAACCCATCTGCAGTAGCATCCCTTGTTATCAACCAATTTTTCTGAATTCTCTCTGTATCTTTGGAGAGTTTATGGTTCATAGCCCTTGTGATTTGGGAATTTCAAATCATGGATCCCTAACATGGCAACTAACTCAGTTAATTTGGCCACATAGGACATCTACATGTGTAGAGAACATTCAGCTGTGTAGATAATGTGCCATGTCAAATGAGTTCTAACGACATCTGCACGTTATGTGACAGAATGACCATTTTGACGTTTATTTTATTCTTTGAAGGACTAAATTGATGTCCTCAATTGTTGGAGAACAAAATTAATATCAAATGTATTTTTGAGGGACCAATTTGAGTATTTACACAAAAGTATATGTGTGTAAACAGTAGAAGTTTTATTGCTCACAATAACAATTTTTAAATAATTATTCTAAATTGAAAGAAAAAAAAAACTATGATGACTTTCGGTATAATTCAACACTTTCATAATTGATAATTCGAAAATCAATCAAGTTAAGAGGTAATGGTGAGAGGAAAATCCTTGAGTAGATATGACGTGCCAAGTAATTTGTGCATTATATCAATAGAAAGTATCAGTTGGTTTGACATTTTTAGATTTGAATCCCACCCAACAGAATTTATCAATCAATATTCTTCTTGGCCTAGTGCACAAACTTAATATTCACCATATGTTCCCAAAAATTTCTCCTAGTGATAAAAGACTAGACCATAACAGAAAATTCCCCTAAACCAGTCTACTAACTTTTCAAAACTATTAATTTCCTTTTTTTTTTACTTTTGCATTAATGAATATAATATAGGAGTGATTAGATCACCAAATTAGTTTTATACTCAAAAAGTATGAAAATACTCATGGTTCAAAAAAAAAAAAAAATGATCACTGCTGATAAAACCTTATAAAAATGGCTACCATCCTAAATAGAAACATGTGCTAAAAATTAACAGGGTGTCGTATTTGAATTTGACCATTTAAAATCAGATATCCTCAATAAATACTCCAAACACAGTCCATTCCTCAAATAGTTTCTCCTTCCATTCTAGTAATTTTAATTTTGGATTGTGTTAAGAAAAAATATTCTTTTTTAAAAAAAATTGTAATTGGTGATTTGTGAAAAGGAATGATTAGGTTAACCATTCCTGAATAAAGATGTTGAAGGCGTACAATCGACTCCTAATTAGCGCAAACGAGGTTGAAGGCAGCATATGGCATATACAATCAATTTCATTTGTCATTATGCAGCTAATTAGAATTATTAAATTAAATTCACTTTGAAAAAAAACGAAGATGGCACAAGGCACGTATAATCAATTCATATGAGCTCGAGCAGTGTCGAAAATGGTACAATGCCATATAGTCAACTCCGTCCACTATTGCATGAATAATTGACATTATTAAATCTACTTGAACAGGATAAAAAATAGCACTGGATTCCACAATCGATTCCTATGAGTTTGAGCGGTGTCGAAGACGATACATGGTCCATACAGTCAACTCGTTAGACATTACAAAAATAATTAGAAAAAAAATAGCTTAAGTATATCTAAAGGGGATATTCATGAGCAAATTAGAGGTCAACATACACTTTGATATCCAAATAGAGAAAGACTATGAAAATTCATATGGCAATTATTTGGCTAAGAATATGTATTAGTTAAAAGGAGTGAAACTAAATAAAGCTGATAGCATTCAAAAGTTGATGAACTAAAATCGTAATTTAAAAGGAAAAGATAAAGAAATAGGAAACAACAAAAAAATCATAACATAAACTAAAATACCATATTATAAACTAAAAAACAACAACATTTATAACTAGCATTGATCCGTGCAGAGAAGATGTGCAGCGTACAGCAGCTTATAGGCCAGGTCAATTTCCTGTTGCAATTTCTTCTTTCAAGTGTCAGCCCTTCTTTTCACGCAACCTTTGCTTTCTGTTCCCTCTCCTTTTTCCAACAATATCCCCTTTTACATTGTTTTAATCTCACTATTATAATCTTTGGCTTGGCAGAGTTTGATGTATGCTTTAATTTCGCCCTTTCTTTCTTTTATATTACATATTATTGTTTTTTAGGGCATTCATTTATTTATTTTTTAGGATATTCTTTTTATCCTTTTTTAGATAACAAGATAAAGTTAAGCAATTAAAAGAAGATTGGACAAAATTTAGTATTCACAATGATATAATAATAATCTTATCTTTACTTTTATGTTTTCTCTTTAGTTTCAGATTTTGCGGTGCATCTTTGTTTCTTGGCATGCATTAAATGAAAATTTCATATATATATTCAAAGGTTCTAAAAATTTATAACTATACATTAAACAATTTTAGAGGCACCTATAAGGGATGATTCAAATGGTAAGTAAATTTGAACTCAGGGATTGAGGGATCTTTGCAATATTATGGGTTCGAGCCCACAAGAAAATATTTGTAAGGAGAGACAATCTTAGTACCCCGAACATGATTAATCTCACACTCAAAGGCCTAAACAATTACAAAAATAAAAAATAATTTTAAAGACATTAATATGTTGGGGGTGGGCAAAAAAGAATAAAAAAAATCAAACAAAACCACTTTACTCACGGTTAGTGACTTATTTGGTTAGCCATGGCTAACCGAACCAAAATACTTTAATTTAAAATTTTAAAAAATATACTATATGGTTCTTTTCATAATTCTTTTGTATCACTGTACATTAAATTTATTGGATATAGTTAACAAAAATAAAAAAATGAAAATGAAGAACCCCTAGAGGCACAAAACAAATTATTCCACTTCTTTTCTTATGATATATGAGATTAAAAATAATTAGTCTCAAATTTTGGTCTAACGAATATTTTGTCTCAAATTAGTTAACCGAACAAAAAAAAGATTTATTTTGATTCAATTTTTTCTTATGAAGTGATTACAATTTAGACTTAAGCTCGTTTGGATGAACTTTTGAAAAAATATCTTTTTTTATCATTAAATCTTGCCTTAAAAGATCTTTTGTAAAAGTAAAAGTTATTTTATGCTTGGATATAATATTAAAAAATAATTTTTTAATTTTATTGTTACTTGGATGTAAAAATATAAAAAAAAACATTTTTAATGATAAAATTATTTAAAAGGGTATGCAAAAGCTGAGTGCTCAAGCATGTATAAGAACAATGGTACCATCTTTTCTATATTAATATTTCAGCTTCAAACCATACTCTTAGAACAAGTCATTACAGAGTTGTTCAAATACTGGTTTTTTCATTATTAATTGTTCAAAAAATCGCATATCATTCCCTTCCTTTAATTCTAATACTTACAAATGTCCTGAGAGTTTTGAAGTTTTTTTTACTTGTTCTATCACATATTGTAAAATATGATTGGCAACTCCATGAGGGGTAATGAACATACTTGACAAAAGGAAAAGGAAGAAAATGATGAGATAAGGTGTCTAGCATTACAGCAACAAAGAAAAAATAGAGAAGTGTAAGAAAATAGGGTATTGGTATGGTTCAAAAAATGAAGGATAAGAAATATTATTTTTTAAATTAGTGAGGGATATTTTTGTCTAAAAAATATTTCTGAACATCTTCATATCCTAAAATAGATATTTTTCTAGAAGCTCAAAAATCTAGCTAAAAAAAGTACTATGTGAGCTTTTTTTAGTGTTTCAGCTTTAAAAAAAATAATGCAAACATGTTAAAAAATATAAAAAGTACTTTAAAAACAATTTATAAATAAAAAAATCTCATCCAAATGAGCACTTTTACATACTTCATAACCAAACCAAACCTAATTTTCATTTCACTTTAGTTTGGTTTGATCTATCGTGCAAAATGAGCAACATCTCGTGCTCTGTAAATTTTTTGTAAAATTTTAATAACTCTAAGATTTGCTTTTTATCTGTGTAGATTATTCAACTTTCATACTATTTGCTTATCTTGGTTGTGACTTTCGACACACTGCCAATCTATGCTTTCTTACTTGGTTGCTTATACGGTTGTCAATTAAAAAGATCAAAATTGGCACTTGCTAGTATGTGTAATTGGACTGGACTCATTATGAGGTGGACAACCAAGACTTAGCATTGCAGGCCTATATCATCTTTTAATGTTAATTAGTATGTTGCAGATGTTACCATTTTTTTCACATATGACTAAAATATTTTTTTTATATTTGCTTGATAATACTATTAGAAGATGGTATATCATATTCTAAGTATCATAATTTTCTTGTCTAGAATTAAAGCATAATTTCTAGGTATTATACTTCTAATTAAGAGATCTATGTTGTACACTTTTGTTGACATTTGACAGTTTGAGGATAGAAAGAAGAGTTGGACTCTTGAATTGAATTGGCACCTCTTCTGAAACCATAGTATAACTGTCTTTGTAATGTTAGATGAGTTATGATTTCTATGTCCTGAAAAATAGCTACTAGATGCTAAATTTGAAATAAACAGATGAAACACAAGAAGGGTGGTTGAATTGTGTTTATTAACCTTTTTGAAAAACTTTTCTTAAAACAGTTCTTAAAATAAAAGCTTCACAAGATTGTAAGACAAAATGGACGAAATAGAAACTCTTTACAGTCTGTTGGATACAAGGAGAGTTTTTCTGAAAATCTTTGGATGCAAGTTAAAGACTTATATTTTCAAATAAAATGAGTTATTAAGAACAACAATGACAATCTTCGAATGTTAGTGAAAATTAAAGTAACACAAGGAGAGGGAAGAAAAGCTTACACCAAGTATTTATATTAGTTCATTCTCACAACCCGAGAGCTACGTTCAGTCCCTTCTACTTGAAGAAATTTCACTAATTTTTCTCAAAGATTACAAGTATTCTTCACACCGCCTCTTCAAGCTTACAACCAAGTATTCTAAACCTCATCAAGTTCTAACAACAAGTATTTGAAGTAAACAAGTGAAACACAAGAAGGGAGGCTGAATTGTGTTTCTTAACATTTTTGAAAAACTTTTCGTTAATTAACAGATTAAACAAGACAATGGTTGAAACTTTAACAAGCAATGGACGTATAAAAGGCTTCTTAGTCCAGTTGGACGATGAAAAGGTTTTTGTAAGATTTCTCTTTGGATGCAGTTTAAAAGTTCAAAGTTTTAACTTAAAAACTTTGTTAAGAAAACAATGGCAATCCTCAGATTGTTAGTGAATAAATAAAACACAAGTAGAGGGAAGAGAAACTTACATCAGAAGTTTATCCTGGTTCATTCTCACAAAGCGATAACTGCATCCAGTCCCTTCAACAAGAATGATTTTTCACTAATCTTTACAAAGATTACAAGTATTATCCACCTCTTCAGGTACACAAGTATTCTCAACCTCTTCAGGTTCACAAGTATTCTCAACCTCTTCAGGTTTACAAGTACAAGTATTCTTTTATACCCAGCCTCTTCAGGCTTAAACAACTAAGTTGAATATGAGAAGATGTAAACGGTGCTTGATATTTAACTCACTATAGGTGAGGATAGAATGATAAAACTCAAGACAGAAACTCTATACAAAAGTGTAATTGAATTGAAAGAGGATGAGCTACAAACTTTTTCGCTTTAGAATGTTATTGCTTGTTTGCTACCTCTTCTTTGAAAACATTTGTATTTATAGATAGAGAGAATTTAGAGCAGTCTTCTTAAGCTTCTTCGTCCAACGAAAACATTTATTACCGTTCTGAGCAGCATTAAATGTATAAACTGATATCGTGTTGAGCTTCTTCTGAGAAGTGACTTTAATTATCAGGGATTGCCAAGAGTGTGATAACTGAGTCCTGATTTATCTAAGCGCACAGAAAGTTCCTTATTTGCTGGTCTTTGTAGTTGTTAGCGATTAATCAGCTAAGTGGCTTAGTTGACTTCTTTTGTCATGTACTTTTGTCAAGGTTCTTCTCAGCATTTGATGATGAACAGTTCTTCATATTTGAATTTGAGCTTTGGACGAATGATTGAAACTGAGCAAAATAAGGAAACATTGGATGATTGATGTGGTATTTCAAAACGCAAGTATACGTTATCGCAAATCAAGTAATATAATAGTAAGAAAGTGTTAAACCCACAGGGATTAATTCTAAATTTAACTATCTACTAAAAGTTTGCAAAACTCAATCTTATATAAACAACTTAATAAGAGTAAGTGTTATGAAAGATTAAAAATTAAAGTAAACAAAAAGAAGAATTTAATGATTTAGATTAATCAAATTAACCAAGCCTAGGATTGCAATTATCCCTCACACTTTACTTGATTCTCTTACTTCTATCTAAGATCAATTAATTATTTGAATTATTAACTAGAAATCCTAACTTATCTATAAGCCTCTTTCGATGTTCAAATAGAAATATCCTTAATAAATGATAAACTATATATCTATGTCTATCAAGTAATCAAGAATTCATTAAGTTCTGGTTTCATTAATGGTTACATATGTCATATAGGTATATGTCTATCCTATACAAACTCAAGGCTTTCACACAAAGATCATATGTTATCTTACCTAGATCTAAAACTAAAATCTCTTTGTCAAGTTGCTTAAGGCTTATCAATTCAACTTAATTAATGGCCAATTAATTGAGAGCATTAGGAACAAGTAAGATAAACAATTCAAGATAATCAATCTACTCTTAGATATGATAAACGAATCAATTGAGTTCAAATTGCAATCCTAGTATAGAAGTTTAACTACTCATTATATTAAAGAAAATAAAAGAACAAGTAGAAAGCATGATAAAAATGAAAAAGGTTGTTGGTATAATACAACGGGCTAGAGTTTCGGGATTTACTTTAGACAAATTGGAAGAATTAACCTTGAAATCAAAGTATAAATCTCACAATTTATGAAAGCTTCACCCCTAACTCAAAGAAGAAACTTAACTAGACATCAAGATGAAGAAACTTGAATAAGATGAAGAATATATTATACAAACTATAAGAGCTTTAGGATTTACTTTAGACAAATTGGAAGAATTAACCTTGAAATCAAAGTATAAATCTCACAATTTATGAAAGCTTCACCCCTAACTCAAACTATAATGAGAGAAATCAGAAAATTGAATGCCCTTAAGTGTGGAAAATGCCTTCCTTTTATAAACAAAGGCTAGAACTATTCAATTACAACTTTGTCAAATCTTGTTGCACATGGGTTGAAATTTCAGTTCCGAAGATTACCAAATTCGTCATTGCTTACTTCATAATTTGGAAATTGTCTCTTCATGAAAGTTGTAGCACATGCAGTCATGAAGAACATATCAAAAATTCAACCAGATCTAACGGTTGGATCTTGAGATATGACTGTTTGGCTGAAACTGCTCAGATTATATCAATAATGACGGCCACTAACTTGTTACCTAATTTTGACCAACTTTCGTTGCTAATCTGGAAATCTTCATTTCTATGAAAGTCATATAGAATGATGTCATGAATGACATATCAAAATTTTAGCTGCATCCAACGGTTAGATCTTGAGAAATCACTGAATAACCGAGTATTGGTTTGAGCAGAAATTTTCCGATTTGTCCTTAATTTGATGTAACACAAAATTCACTAAGTTTAGGTCTTCATTTCTTTTCTGTTTGAGCTATACTAATATCAACATTTAAGTTCATGATATTTTGGTTCAACAACTGCTTTGAATAGTCCTTCGAGTGGTCTGCTCAATTTGTAACAACATAACTAATATATGAGGAATTATGCAATTTTCACTTCATATATGCAATAATTTTATATATTTGCACTTTACCTCCTTCATTGTTGTCATTTTCCAATCTAGATAAGTGGTCGGCTACTTGATTTTCTGTTCCTTTTCTGTCCTGAATCTCAAGATCAAATTCTTGCAACAAGAGTATCCATCTGATCAACCTCGGCTTGGCATCTTTCTTGGAAATCAAATACTTGATTGTTGAATGATCTGTATAGACAATTACTCTTGTTCCAACTAAATAAGATCGAAATTTATCAAAAGCAAATACCACTGCAAGAAGTTCATTTTTTGTGGTGGTGTAATTAAGTTGAGCATCATTCAAGGTCTTGCTCGCATAGTAAATTACATGCATCTTTTTGTTCTTCCTTTGACTAAGAACTGCCCCCACTGCAAAATCACTAGCATCACACATGAGTTCAAATGGGATATTCCAATCTGGTGCTACAATTATTGGTGCTGTAATCAACTTTTCTTTCAAAAATCTGTAAGCTTCAAGACAAGATTCATCAAATTCAAAAGGAATATCTTTCTTAAGTAAATTACACAACGGTTTAGAGATCTTAGAAAAATCCTTAATGAATCGTCTGTAGAAGCCTGCATGCCCTAAGAAACTACAAATGTCTTTCACTGAAGTAGGTGGAGGTAATTTTTCAATTGTCTCAATCTTTGCTTTGTCAACTTCAATTCCTTTAGTAGAAACTTTATGGCCAAGAACTATTCCTTCTTGAACCATAAAATGGCACTTCTCCCAATTTAGTACCAGATGAGTCTCTACACATCTTTTTAGCACTAAAGCAAGATTATTAAGACAAAAGTCAAAAGAATCACCAAATACGGAGAAGTCATCCATAAATACCTCTATTGACTGCTCCACCATATTTAAGAAGATTGTCATCATGCATCGTTGAAAAGTGGCAGGTGCATTGCACAATCCGAATGGCATCCTTCGAAAAGAAAATGTCCCATAAGGACATGTGAAAGTTGTCTTTTCTTGATCTTCAGGAGCTATTGCAATTTGGTTGTACCCCGAATATCCATCCAAAAAGTAGTAATAAGTTCGACCGGCAAGTCTGTCTAACATTTGATCAATGAAAGGGAGAGGAAAATGGTCTTTCCTTGTTGCTTTTTTCAACTTTCTGTAGTCCATACAGACTCGTCACCTTGTAACAGTTCGAGTGGGAATTAGTTCATTATTATCATTAGTAATCATAGTCATACCTCCCCTTTTTAGGTACACATTGCACTGGGCTGACCCATGAACTATCAAAGATGGGGTAAATGATTATAGCATCCAACCATTTAATAATCTCTTTCTTGACTACCTCCTTCATTATTGGATTCAACCTCCTTTGATGTTCAATAATGGGCTTCGATCCTTCCTCTAGCAGAATCTTATGCATGCAAATGGATGGGCTTATTCCTTTGATATCTGCTATGGTGCATCCCAAGGCTTTCTTATATTCTCGCAACAATCTTAGCAATTTCTCTTCCTGTACATTATTAAGAGACGATGAGATAATAACTGGTAAGGTAGAAGATTCTCCTAAAAACACATACCTCAAATGATCAGGAAGTTGCTTTAGCTCCAACTCTGGTGGTTCTTCAACAGAGGATTTCATTGCAATCTCATCTTTCATGGACAACTCCAAATCCTCGAATTGTTTTCCAATATGATTGTAAGATGGTGATGCATTAAGCCATTGCACAAACTCAAAGGATTCCTGCCTATCGTCACAAGGTAGATTAATAATAGCATCTTCTAAAGGATCAATACTAAAATCATTAGTACTTGATTCAAATTTGCTATCATCAATAACATTAATCATGAAGCATTCATCAGATTCTTGAGAATATTTCATAGCTTTAAAGACATTGAATGTTACCTCTTGATCTTGTACCCTCATAGTCAACTCACCTTTTTGTACATCTATGAGAGTTCTACCAGTAGCTAGGAAAGGTCTCCCAAGAATGATTGGAACCTCTCGATCCTCCTCCATATCTAACACTACAAAATCAGCAGGAAATATGAATTTATCAACTTTAACTAAAACATCTTCCACCACTCCTTTTGGGTAGGTGAGAGATCTGTCTGATAATTGTAAAGTTAGATTGGTTTGTTTCATCTCCATCAACCCAAGTTGCCTGTAAATAGAAAGAGGCATCAAATTTATACTAGCTCCCAAATCACATAAAGCTTTACCAAAAAATTTATTACCAATAGTACAAGGAATAGTAAAACTCCCTAGATCTTTTAGCTTTGGCGAAAGCTTTTTCTGTAATATGGCATTACACTCTTAAGTAAGTGCAACAGTTTCAAAATCTCTAAGTCTTCTCTTTTTGGACAAGATTTCCTTCATAAATTTGACATAACTCGGCATCTGTTCCAAAGCTTCAGCAAAAGGAATATTGATATGCAGTTTCTTGAATACCTCTAGAAACTTGATGAATTGCTTGTCCATCTTTTGCTTTTGAAGACGTTGTGGGAATGGAGGTGGAGGAGGTTGATTCTTCTCAAATTTCTTCAATAGAAAAGGCTCTTTAGAATTGTTCTTTGATTGTTCATGAATCTTTTCATCTTCATTTTCTTTCGGTTTTTGAATGGGCTCATCCAATTCTTTTCCACTCCTAAGGGTAACAGCCTTACATTGTTCATTATTACCTCCCTTAGGATTAGTCTCCATTTTGCTAGGCAAACTACCTTGAGGACGATTACTCATAAAACCATATAATTGCTCTATTTGAACCTCAAGATTACGGATAGAAGCTCCTTGACTTTGAAGTTGATTCATACATTATTGAGTACTCTTAGTCAACTGTAAGACGGCTTCCTCCATTGCATATTTCTTTTCTTGTTGTGGAGCTTGTTGTTGGAACCCAGGTGGTCCCATTGGTCTAATTGATGATGAAGCTTCTTGGTTATTTCTCCAAGAAAAATTGGGGTGATTCCTCCAACCGGGATTGTAGAAATTTGAATTTGGGTTGTGTTGTTGCCAATTGAAGTTACCCATATAACTAACTGTTTCAGAATTAAATGAGCATTGATCAACAGAATGGGGTCTAGAGCAATACTCACAAATTATGAAAGGGCTCTGAGTAGCATGGATTGACTGTTGATTAGATTAACTCCCAACTGAGTCTAGCTTCTTAGTCAGTGCAGCTACTTGTGCAGATCAAGCAGATAAAGTATCTACTTCATAAATTCCAGCTACTTTCCTTTGTGATGCTCTTTCAGTAGGTCATTCATAGTCATTGGAAGCCATCTCTTCCAATAAATCATAACCTTCTTCAACAGTTTTATTCATCAATGCACCACCAGCAGCAGCATCAATAGTTAACCTCAGAGAGTTAGTCAAGCCATTATAGAAAGTCTAAACTTGAAGCCACTTTTGTACCCCATGATGAGGGCATCTTCTAAGTAGATCCTTGAATCTCTCCCATGCTTCATACAATGATTCTGCCTCATATTGCTGAAAATAGGTAATTTCATTCCTTAACTTTGCACTCTTCGCAGGAGGGAAATACTTGGCTAAGAATTTTTGTACCAACATATCCCATGTAGTGATAGAGCTATCAGGTAGAGAATTTAACCAACTTTTAGCTTTGTCTCTCAATGAAAAGGGAAAAATTCTTAACCGAATAGCATCTGCAGAACATCCATTGTGCCTGAAAGTATCACAAATCTCAAAAAAATTTGCTATATGCGCATTAGGGTCTTCATGAGGCAAACCCCCAAATTGATTATTTTGCAGCATCTGTATCACTCCTAGCTTAATCTCAAAGTTATTAGCTTGTATTGGAGGTCTGACAATACTTGAATAAACTCCATCAGCAGTAAGAATTATATAATCCCTAAGAGTTCTGGGTTGCTCATTAGCTAGCCCAAGTTCTTGATTTTTGTTATCGTCAGCCATTCTTCTTTGTTGCAATAACTCTTGACGACGTTCTTTTCTGTTTGTGCGGCAAGTTCGCCCAATCTCAAGATTAAGAGGAATCAACTCCTTGTCTTAAGCACTACGCATAAACAGTTCGAAAAATTAAAAAGAAGTAAAAGAACAAGTTTAAATTAAGACCAAGTATGCTAGTATAGAAGTTTAGCTACTCATTATATTAAAGAAAATAAAAGAACAAGTAGAAAGCATGATGAAAATGAAAGAGGTTGTTGGTATAATACAACGGGCTAGAGTTTCGGGATTTACTTTAGACAAATTGGAAGAATTAACCTTAAAATCAAAGTATAAATCTCACAATTTATGAAAGTTTCACCCCTAACTCAAAGAAGAAACTTAACTAAACATCAAGATGAAGAAACTTGAATGAGATGAAGAATATATTATACAAACTACAAGAGCTTTAGGATTTACTTTAGACAAATTGGAAGAATTAAGCTTGAAATCAAAGTATAAATCTCACAATTTATGAAAGCTTCACCCCTAACTCAAGCTATAATGTGAGAAATCAGAAAATTGAATGCCCTTAAGTGTGGAAAATGCCTTCCTTTTATAAGCAAAGGCTAGAACTATTCAATTACAACTTTGTCAAATCTTGTTGCACATGGGTTGAAATTTTAGCTCCAAAGATCACCAAATTCGTCATTGTTTGCCTCATAATTTGGAAATCTTTTCTTCGTGAAAGTTTTAGCACATGCAGTCATGAAGGACATATAAAATATTCAGCCAGATCTAACGGTAGGATCTTGAAATATGACCATTTTACTGAAACTACTCAGATTATATCAATAATGACGGCCACTAACTTGTTACCTAATTTTGACCAACTTCCGTTGTTAATATGGAAATCTTCATTTCTACGTAAGTCATAGAGAATGATGTCATGAATGATATATCAAAATTTCAGCTGCATCCAACGGTTAGATCTTGAGAAATTACCAAATAACCGAGTATAGGTTTGAGCAGGAATTTTCCGATTTGTCCTGAATTTGATGTAACACAAAATTTACTAAGTTTAGGTCTTCATTTCTTTTCTGTTTGAGCTATACTGATATCAACATTTAAATTCATGATATTTTGGTTCAACAACTGCTTTGAATAGTCCTTCGAGTGTTCTGCTCAATTTGTAACAACATAACCAATATATGAGGAATTATGCAATTTTCACTTCATATATGCAATAATTTCATAAGAATAAACAAATGAGAGGTACTAAATTATGCATATAAAATATGTTTATCAAATTCCCCCACACTTGACTTGTTGTTTGTCCTCAAATAAGAAACAACCTAATATTAAACTAAAAGAATAAAAACTGATTATACCTAATCTAATTCACTTTCGTAGGAAAACACGATGGCACTTAGCATGTGCCACAAGCCTTTAAACCCCTAGGTGTCCCTAGTGGACGAGTTATAGACTCGTGAAGGTTTACTGACACGAGGTTGTCGAGACCCGTCAAATAATAAAAATTACCGGTTCACAAACTAATTTGCAGTATAATGGATGAACCAAATCGTCTCTCAAGGATCCAAAAACAAAGATTCAATTAAATCAAGATAATTAAAAGGGGGTTTTGATGATTTGAAAAGAAAATACACCGGTTGAATTAAAGAAATGTAATTAACCAATCCAAGGAAATTTACCGATCTTGAGTTTAATCCATCATTGATCACAAGGAATTCACTTAATTGCTAACCATGTTCTTGGTCTTAGATCACATCAAGAAGCCTCAACATAATCTAAGAATCCTGTACTAGATAAGCATCTAGAATTTAATTAACCAAGGTTAGATAAAGTAAGCACCATCCAAACATAGATTAACTTAAGATCCAGAATTTAACCAAGCTAAACAATCCATTAAAAAGCTTTAAGAAATTGTTTATTCTTTGTGATCCTCTTTGAATACATGACAATAAAGCTATTATCACATTAACATCTAAATCAAATTTAGCAATTCAATCTAAATAAAAATCAAAAGAGGAAGAAGAGAAACTTGAATAACAATTAAGCAAATTGAACAAGTAAAACAAGATCTCCAAATTAAACATCAAGACGGTTAATCCCTTGGATTGATTATAAGAGCCAAGCCTTCCATGGATGGGAAGGAAGAACTCATAAAATAAAGAACAAAAATGAAATTCTAAAGAGAAATGAGAAGAAGAGAAAGAAAAATATCATAAATACTCAAACTTACTACCAAATTGAATTCTCTAACTTACTACAAATTTGAATGATTCTAATACAAAGAGATTGACTCTATTTATACTAAAAGCCAATTTGTACATGTACATAATCTGAATTCAAGCTGTAAAAACATGGAAATTGTCAAATATGGAAACTTGATGCATGGTTGGTGGGTTGGTGCATGGTAGGTGGGTTGGTGTATGGTTGGTGGTTTTTAGTCAGCAACTCTTATCCAACTTCTGGCTTGGAGGTCTTCATGAAAGTTGTAGCCAGTTGTCTCCTTGAAATTTTGGCGTTGGAATCATGCCATTTAGACTTTTAGAACTCCAGAAATGCCAAAAACACTGAACCTACCTCAAGTCACGTTGGCAGAACGTGTTACCAAATTCAAACCAACTTGCAGCTTCATAATCATGCCTAAAACGACATCTATTGACTAAATAGTCTTAAGTGAAGTTGGAGATATGTGTGTTAGCTTTCCAATGGCACCGAGTTTAGCTCAAAAGGAGGCCTAGAGCCCAAGATATGGTCCAATATGTCTACACTGCTCAGATTCCTAGTAACAGCAAGACCACTCTGACTTTGCAGGGTAGTTTTGGACCCTTAGAAGTCCGATCCAGCTCTTGAGTTTTTCATGAAACTTGTAGAGCCTTGTCTTAGCTTTCCATATACACCAAGATCACCTCAAATGGATCACTGAGTCCTAAGTTATGGCATAACCAAGGAGGAAATGTCAAAATGCATCAAAATTCAAGAATTATTCACAATTTGCATTAAAGTCCAATGAGGTCCAACAACGTTAAACTCAGCTAAAATGAAAATATTGGGCACAATAAACATCTAATAATGCCTAATACAAAGTTAACATAAGTGTCTCAAATTGATTGATCATTTACCAGGATGATATTGATCAATCAATTTGAGACACTTATGTTAGCTTTGTATTAGGCATTATTAGATGTTTATTGTGCCCAATATTAGTACTTTAGATGAGTTTAATGTTGTTGGGCTTCATTGGGCTTTAATGCAAATATTGAATAATTTTCGGATTTTGATGCATTTTGACATTTCTTCCTTGGTTAGGTCATAACTTGGGACTCGGTGATCCAATTGAGGTGATCTTGGTGTCTTTGGAAAGCTAAGACAATGCTCTACAAGTTTCATGAAGAACTCAAGAGCTGGATCGGAATTCTAAGGGTCCAAAATATCCCTGCAATGCAGAGTGGGTTTGCTGTCACGGAACCATCTGGGCAGTATGCACATATTGGACTATATAGTGGGTTATAGGCCTCCTCTTGGGCTGAAACTTGGTCACTTGAAAGATAAGACCCATATATCCAACTTCAATGAAGACCATTTTGTCAATAGATGTCGTTTTAGGCATGCTTCTGAAGCTACAAGTTGGTCTGAATTTGGAAACACGTTCTTCCAACCTAACTTGAGGTAGGTGAAGTGTTTTTGACATTTCTGGAGTTCTAAAAGTCCAAATGACATGATTCAAATTGGAGATTTTCAAGGAGACAACTGGCTACAACTTTGATGAAGACATCCAAGCCAAAATGCACCTTCTAGGTGAAGAATTTGAAGCCAGAAGTCGGATAAGAGTTGTTGACTAAAAGCCACCAAGCATACACCAACCCACCTACCATGCACCAACCCACCTACCATGCATCAAGCTTCCATTTTTGACAATTTTCATATTCTTATAGCTTGTATTCAGATTATGTACATGTACAAATTGGCTTCTAGGATTAGTATAAATAGAGCCAATCTCTTTGTATTATCATTCATTCAATTTTGAAGTAAGTTAGATTCAATTTTAAGTAAGTTTCAAGAAAGTTTGAGTATTTTTTAGAGTTTTCTTTCTCTTCTTCTCCATTCTCTTTAGAATTTCGTTTTTGTTCTTTTATTTCTGAGTTCTTCCTTCCCATCCATGGAAGGCTAGGCTCTCATAATCAATCCAAGGGATTAGCCATCTTGATGTTTAATTTGGAGATCTTGTTTTACTTGTTCATATTGCTTAATTGTTATTCAAGTTTCTCTTCTTCTTCTTTTAATTTTGATCTAGATTGAATTGCTTAATTTGATTTGGATGTTTATGTGATAATAGCTTTATTATCATGTATTCAAGAGGATCACATAGAATAAACAATTTATTAAAGCTTTTTGATGGATTGTTTAGCTTGGTTAAATTCTTGATCTTAAGTTAATCTATGTTTGGATGGTGCATACTTTATCTAACCTTGGTTAATTAAATCCTAGATGCTTATCTAGTAGAGGATTCTTGGATTATGTTGAGGTGTCTTTATGTGATCTAATGCCAAGAACATGGTTAGCAATTAAGTGAATTCCTTGTGATCAATGATGGATTAAACTCAAGATCGGTAAATTTCCTTGGATTGGTTGTTTCTTTATATTTGTTTTCAACTTTGAGTCTTGTATATTTATCAATATTGTTAATCAACAACAACCCCCCCCCATTTTAATTATCTTGATCTGATTAAATAATTGTTCTTTTTGGATCCTTGAGAGACGATTCGGTTCATGTTTTATACTACAAATTAGTTTGCGAACTGGTAATTTTATTATTTGACGAGGTCTCGACAACCTCTTGTCAATACCCACAAACATGTAATACTCCATTTAATCAATTCAACTAATTTTTAAATACAAGCATTGTATCAAATTCAAATATGCTTAACAAAGTATAGTTGAATCAAAGCAATTGGGAGTAAAATATACATAGCATAATCATAGCATATACATTATCACCCTTCTTTTTGGAGGAGCTTGAGTGGACGGTAAGTTTTGTTTTTGACTCCAAACACTAGCAGTAGGCTTCATTGGACTCTCATCCTTTGAAGCTTTTATTGAGTCTTTTTGTTCTAGGAAGTTTTGGACACTCTGGAGCTTCATTCTCATCAGATTGCTTCGTCCAAAAACTTGCTGCAATTGGATCCGTCCAAAGATCCTCTTTCTATCCTCTAAGTCTTTAGTCTCATGGGGACTAAAGATACCTTGATCCTTGAAGATCTTGGTTAGGAGGACACTATAGGAGATGATGGTCTTCTTCCTTTTCCGTTGGACACTGCTCTTGAAGTTCTTGAACAGCAGGGAGGAGAGGTTGATTTGTTGACAGAGCATCAAATGACACAAGCAGAAGGCATGAACTATAGAAACAGAGTCTTTGGATCCTGCCTTGTGAAGTATAGCCTTGTTAAGCAGCAGTTGCAGTACCCTTGCTTTGTCATGCATCTTTGATGAAGTTATTTTCCTAGTGGATGACTCCTTCAGCAAGGTGTCAAGAACAACATTCATTCCCCCAAAAGCTTTATCCCAGTCAGTGGTGATGGTGGCTCCTTCAAACCAACACTGTGTAGCATTGGAGATGGTTACTTCTGAGACAATAACTTGTTTTCCCAGCACTTCTCCTCTGACTTCATTTGCAGACACGAAGGCATTTTTCCAAATCATCTTTACCAGTTCCGGATGAACTTCCACTAGTTCTCTGAAGTAGATATCCCAGCTAGCACCTTGAAGACTGTCCCTGATGTCGATCCCACACTCTGCTAGAGCAGAGGCTTGAAACAAATACTCTACTGATACCTCGACTTCTTCAACATTAAAGGTTTTTCCTCCGGCCATCTCTTAGAATTTTTTGGTAAGAGGATTTAGGATTTTTTGAGAAGAAAGGAATTCGTTGATAACTAATTGATCCTTAATCTAATATATCTGATTATGACTCTCCCATTATCCTATCATTTTAATGGGTTTAAATGACATGTGACTAAAGCAAACAATTTCTTAATTTTTAAATGAATTCCTTCCGTTTCTTTTCTAAGCCATGGATAAAAAACAAAAACAAGCAAGTAGATCATGATAAATTCATAAAATATTATTCACAATTTTTTAATCACAACTATAAAATGATTTAATTTAAGTTAGATGGAAATTTTTTTAAAGAAAAACTATACATAAACTCACATATATTTAAATGTACAATCATAGAGATATTTTTAAGTAGACATTATATATCTATATATATAATGCATTAAAATTATTATATTAATATTCAATTCGTTCAATAATCTATATTTATCAAAATTTAAATTTAAAAATATCAAATTAACTATCAATTTCTTTTAACATGCACAAATTAGTCTATCCAAAAATTCTTCTATATATGTGGATAATATTTACAAATCTTAGATTTATTTAGATCTTATCAAATAGGCTTTTAAATATAAGAATTTGTTAATATTTAATTTTTTTAGATCTTAACTATGATAAAATATCTTTTTGATCCTACTCATTTAATTCTTGCCCCTTTAATGCTGAAATTTTAAATTATTATCATATTGAAATTTCAATTATACTAAAGAATCAATTTAATTTTATTTAGGTAATAATTTATCTTATCTCTTTGATAAGTAATGAAACCAATTTTGAATGTTATTTTTATCTTAAAATTTAAACAATAACTAATTGATCATTAATTTAATATATTTGATTATGACTTTCCCGTTATTCTATTCATTTGAATGAGTCTAAATGACATATAACTAAAGTAAGTAATTTCTTAATTTTTAAATGAATTTCTCATGTTTCTTTTTTAAGCCATTTTAGTTATTAAATAATCAATTTGACTTTGTTTAGGTAAAAAATTATCTTATCCCTTTGATAAATAATGAAATCTAATTTTGAATCTAATTTTTATCTTAAAATTTAAATAATAACTAATTGATCATTAATCTAATCTATCTAATTATGGCTCACTCGTTATCCTACCATTTAAATGGGTCAAAATGACATGCAACTAAAACAAGTAATTTCTTAATTTTTAAATAGATTTTAGCTATTTCTTTTTTAAGCCATGAATAATAATAATAAATTAAAAAAAAGTAAGGAGATTATGATAAATTCATAAAATATTATTCACAATTTTATTAATCACAACTATAAACTGATTTAATTTAAGTTAGATGGAACTAAAATTTAAGAAAAACTATACCTTCACTCATTTATATTTAAATTTACAATTATAGAGATATTTTTAAGTAGACATTATATATATATATTGCATTACATTATTATATTAATATTCAGTTCGTTTAATAATCTATATTTATCAAATTAACTATCATTTTCATCAGATAGAGTAATTTTATTTCATATCTTTGAAATTTAAAAAATTGTAAGATTTTAATTTAATAACAGTCAAAAGTAATATAAACAGGTTATGCATAGATACAAAGCCTACTCAAAATTCATTTAACTTGCTTTCAGCTCTTGCATTTTGATAGTAGTTCCAAAGTACTTTTCTCTACTATTTCTTTGTTGTTCTTTTCATTCCTCGTTTTAGGTTATTATTTTGGCAATGCTTTATGCAATGGAGTTTTGAGTTCTACACATTTTTTTAGGTTTTTTACTTTATTTTTATTCGGTATGACTGATTGAATTTGATTTTTTGTTCATTATAGTGCTGCAATGACTGCCCGATATGATTTTGTTAATGAGGTCAATATCAATAATGATCAGAAAACATGGAAGCTTATAGTTAGGATTTTATGGTTCTATAGTCTTATTAGCAAATTTTAAAAGTTAAATACATTTCTTTTGTACAGTTACACCATTCACATTTTTTATTTACTTAACATATTGATTAAAGAGTTGAAAATGTATTTAGTTATAAACTGAATGATTTTAAAATATTGCAGAATCATTGTGTGTGGTCCAATATTGTAAAGTTGTTTGACTTTGTTAGAGACTAGCAATCAAATGCATCAAGTAAAGAATATTTTTCTAGTTATTACTTTATTTTATAATATTTTTCTAGTTATTACTTTATTTTATAATATTTTTCTAGTTATTACTTTATTTTATTTTTAAATCTTGAAAGACACTAGATATGTTAATTATTTCATGCTAAGGTTAATTTTTATGAGTTTTATGATTTTCTTATGATATAATTAATTTAAAAAGTGATTGAACTATTTTCTACATAAATCTTATAAAGAAACTTAAGTAAAAGGTATTGTAATAAATAATATATTATTATTTAAAAATTCTATACACATTTAATTTAACAAACTCGTGCATTGCACAAGGTAATAATACTAATTGTATTTAATGTTTATGCTTCTATATTCTTCACAAAATTGTGAAAATTAATGTAAAAAATATTCTTACCTCTATCACTCTTTAAATTTTTAATTTTTCTATCCTTTTGATTTTCTAGAACTGATTTATATTCTATGAATTTATCAAATATTTTATCTTTTTTCTCATCAAATATACATAGGTTTTGCAATCATCTATAAAAATTATAAAATATATTTTTCCTCCTCTTGTTAAAATTCCTTTCAATTCACAAATATCAAAATGAATTAATTCTAACAATTGAGTATTTCTTTCAGCCTTAAGAGAAAATGTTTTTTTATGTCAACTCTTTGTTAATGGTTTCCAAAATTATTATTAGAAATTAAATTTCATAGTTTTTAAATTAAATTATGGATAACAATTATGAATTTAAATTCAATTTTTAATTATAGTTGATTTGATTTCATCTAGATTTTGACAATAGTGTATTAATTTTTCAGTCAAATATAATTACATGTAAAAATTTGTAACTCCTTAATTTTTGCAAATATAAGCATTTGATCAAATATTTATAATCAAATGTCTATAATTTTCCGAATTTCAAATTTTGTTTAATGACTCAATATTTTAATTTGATCCTAATATTTTTAAAATTATTATACAAAAAATTCATATCACCTTAATTTTTGTAAATATAGACACTTAATCAAAATTTTAATAAAATAAATTTATTATGCAATCATTTAATTTTATGTATACTTTTAATTAATTTATCATAATTATTTAATAATATATATTGTTCATTTAACACACTGGTATATTGGTAATAAAACTAATTATATGAGTAAAAGCATTTTATCTGGTATGCTCGTGAAGCTTCGGAAGTTAAAATCCCTAATCTTTAGCCGATCATATGCCCTAGTATTAGGATTTGATATAAAGTTAAAATATCTTTCCATACTTTTTTAACACAAAAGGCACATTATTATAGTCTTTTTCAATGGGCCTCATCTTATTATAATACAACAATTCTCAAAGTAGAAATAAAAATCATATTCTAATACGAAAATTTCCATCCCATTCTTCAATAATCGTAACTTCAACAAAAGGACGTACACTCGTGACTCACAAATATCAACTATTATTCTACTTGCAATAAGTTTTACTAAATAAAAAATACAAGCAAGCCCAACAAAAAATTCTGATATTTAGTAAGCAATAATTTGCTCTTTGACACAAATCATATTTCGTGCAAGATCTCAAGGCTAAACATACTAACTAAAAGGGAGCAAATAAATTTGGACATAGTGAAATTTTATTTTAATAAAATATCAGACTTTTTATATCCTCAAATCATAAAAGGTAAAGGGTCTACAAAAATATTTACTTACAAATTCATGCACACAGACAAACATAAATCAAATATGATTGGTTAAGCAGATTTTGACACTTATATTAATTATATTTAATTTATATTTTTTTCCTGTACATGAATTTATTATAAAAATATTTATACCTTATATCTTTAAATTTAGTGTGTGTAGATTAATTTATTTTATATTAAAAATTTATAATATCAAAATGTTACTAAAAAATTTTCAACTAAAATTCTGAAAAGCTAATTTTGTATTAAAATTAATTAAACTAAACATGTGCTTATAATGATGTTGGGCAATGAGCCAATGACTATGCATTAATGTATCGGGTGTCTAAGTACTTACAAACAAAATAAGTGTGTACTGTTAATAGAAGTGGTTCAAATGATAAGAATGTATACATTTCACTTAAAATACTTTAAGTTTTATTTTTAATGTGAACAATTAAGTACTTAGAAGAAATAAATAAATGATTATTACTTATATCAAATGTTTAATTATTATTACATAATGACTAACAATTATAAATAATAAAATCCAAAAAAATATTTTTATTAAAAATAGTTTTGTCTATCAAACAGAATTTATCAATCTAAATTAAATATTTTTACTAGTAATCTTTCAAATTAATTTCCCCTAATATCAATATGTCATATGCAGTTTAATTTTTTTTATTTATTTAAAATCTGCTTTTCACATCAAAATACATAACTTCCGTATCAAATGTGACAAAACATCATCACGTGGTTCGGTGATTGTTGACGTCTTTATTGCAACAACAACAAAAAATTATAATAAGAGGCGGGTTTATCAATTGTCACAAGAAAAATTATTGTAATATAAAAGAAAATAAGTGATTGGATTTTTTTTGTTTTGTTTACGCTTATTTGATTGGCACATGGTGTGTTATCTGCAACTTAATAAATTTGGCTTTTCACTTCAAAGAAAAAATAAGTGCCTTACCACATGATACAAAAATCATCACGTGATAAATTTAATCAATTAATTTCATTAACAACAAAAAATTATATTAAATTTTATATTATTAAATTAATCATGTAACCAACTTGTATTGGTCTGAGTGGAAGGAGTTCGGTCACTTTGAATATCTTGTTCTGGATTCGATCATTGGAACGGTGTGTGTAGAGAAAACACAGTTGGAAGGATTCTCGCTTCACACGCCTAACTGTATTCCGTGAAATTAATCTCTTACCTTTCGAATGAGAGAATATCTTAATTTACCAAAAAAAAAATCATGTACACAAAAAATTAATTTTAGTGGTGATTTTATAACATTAAATGCTTATTCGTCCTAATTATTTCTTTGTAATATAAAAGAATCCAATGCCGCATCCCACGCGGTATGTTATCCAGCATAACTGAGCTTGCCATTAAGGCAAGATCTAATATACATCTAAATAAATTAGGTGCATCCATCCTTTATTTAATCTTAACCATCTATAAAGAATAATAAAAGGTAAAAATGTATTGAACGATATATGGTTTTCAATGTTGAAGAAGTTACGATGCAGTTTACCAAAAAAGCTCTCCCACTCTCTCTTTATTTGATTCCATTGAAAGTGAAGAACAATAAAAACAATTATTATTTTTCTTATGACGAGGAAAAAAGAATTTATTTGTTGATTTTGTTTATAATGATTTAAAAATAATAAATAAAAATTTATTTTATTTTTATTTTTTTATGAAATTAAATTAAAAGAATCCTATTTTTTATTTTGTTATTATATAATTTGTAATCCTTTATTTTTTAATTTTATGAACATTTTATTTAAGAAAATAATTAAAGAATATATATATATATATATATATATAAAGTATAGACTTTTACTAAAATATATATATATTTCATTAGCGAGACTAGCAGTCTCGCTATGCATTAAATTAAATTATATATATACTTTTACTAAAATATATATATATATTTCATTAGTGAGACTAGCAGTATATATATAAATTTTTACTAAGAAAAAGAATAAAAATATATATAATTTATTGGCGAGATTAGCAATCTTGCCATCTCTTAAATTTTATATATATATATATATATATGTATGTATTAATACATAAGAAAATTGTTTTTGATATTTTATAGAAAAAATTTAATATTTTTTTTAAAAATTATAACATGATAGAATTAGTAATATGTTATGTACTTTTTTTTTTAAAAAAATTTAATATACCGTGAGGAAGAGTTTTTTTGTATTATTTTACTTCAAAATTGTCATTAAATTATTTTTTAAATTATTTTGGTATGCTACCAATGAAATTTAATTTTTATTTATTTACTTTCATATGTTAATTTAATTTTTTTAATTTGGTAAAACCCTCACACACACTGCTCCAACACACCAGTCACCTACTAAGCCTTTGCTAAACTTCATGTAAAGTAGGCTCGAAAGCCACTCCAAACTCCTCAACTTAACCACCTACAACACACAATACCAAAGCAAGTATTACACATCATGACCCTTTACCTATACTCTCTTTAGTCACCATGAAGTTGTCTCCTTCTTCATTCCATCATCTCTCTCAACTTTATGCAAGTTCTTTGTAGAATATATATATATATATATATATATATATATATATATATATATATATATTCTACAAAGAACTTGCATAAAGTTGAGAGAGATGATGGAATGAAGAAGGAGGATATATATATTATACATTTTAATACATAGCAGGATTGTCAATCTTGCCATGAACATATATATATTTTATTTTTTTAATCTTTTTAAATATAAACTTGTTATGAGATTAAAAAATATTTCATTGGATTTTTATAATATATATATATTATAAAAATAATAATATATTTCATTAATTATAAATTCAAGTTTATTTTTCATTCAAAAAATTAAATAAATATCCAATATCCATCATGAAATAAATATGAAAATGAAAAAACAAATGTTTTTTAAAAATATTAAATTTATATTTCATGAAAAATGAATAATATAAAAAAAATTAAAATGTTTATTTAAATATTAAATTTTATTTTCATGAAATACATTACACATAAAATAAAATATTGAAAACAAAATTTAATTTAATTTTTATGAAAATAAATTAAAATAAACTAATTTTTCCATGACATTGTATAAAACATTTTATGCAGATAAAAAATAAATTTAATTTTCAAGAATTAAACAAAAATAAATGAGAATTACTTAGTATATGTTAGTTTAATAAAATATTAACAAAAGTATTAAAAATATTATTAAAATATGTTTAATAAAAATTAAATTTATGGAGGGCCCCATCGTGTTATAGAAAAAAAATTATTTCATGATTGAAAATAATTTATTTAAATTTTTATAAAAACTTAAATAAAATAAAATTTCATAACTAAAAAAAATCAAGATAAAAGACCAAAATACAAATAAAAAAATAAGAAAAACTAATTTTTAAATATGTTCAAACCGATAATAATAAATAAATTAAATAAAATATAGATACACCCATATCAAATGCCATTTAAGTGTATTATAAAACGCTGCTGGCATTAAGGATGTTTGGGATGGTTCTAGTTGGAATCTTGATCATCTAGCTACTATCTATACGGATACTTTGGCTCAGACTATAACTGCTATCCCAATTCCTAGTGCGAGCACTGCTTGGACTTCATTGTGTGGGGTCGGAACACTACTGGAAAGTATACTACTGGTTCAGTCTATAATGAGATTTTATCAAATTGCAATATCTTTTGCATCTGGGATGGTCCCATTTATATCAAGTGCCCATTCAATTATTGTACTTTGGATGGAAAATGGCAGGAGCCACATGGTATGTTATATGCCGTTTGATAAATCTGCTTTCCAGTTTTCACGTCAAAAGCGGAGGTGCCGGAGATAAATTATCAAACGAGACAAAACATGATCATGTGATTGTGTGGTGTGAATTTGGTAGTTGACGTCTTTTCTGCAGAAAAAGATGATGCGTCTTTATCAATTGTCACGACATAAATAAGTGCCGTACCAAATAGTACAGCGCATGTTACACATACTATGTGACTTTTTTTGGTTCTTTGATTATCTGTCAATTGTCGGTAGAGCATCTTTTAAAATACAGGCATCGCCCTGTGGTGGATTCAGTCTCACAAAACTTGAGCACTTTCTTCACTCGTCTGAAAAAATGGCTGAAGGTCTTGTGTTCATCAACATCGGAAACCTTTAAAATTGATAGGTCCTTCATTAATAAAATTAATCTAAGGATGATCAAATTATGAAAGAAAGCATTTATATAAGAATAAAATAGGTATTTATTCTTCATATTTTATGCAATTGAAAGATTGGTTGATTTATTGTTTTCGGGATGTGACATTTGTGTGGACGTATGATATTAGGATTTTTGGTTGTTTAGAATGTTGAAGAAAATGATTTGGGAAATTTGGATTTGGGATTGAAAATGATTGAAATTAATTGCACAATAGAAGCTTTTAAATATTAATTAATGAAAGTAAGTTGGACTTTGAGTCCTAAAAGTACTTTTGGTTTTTACCCGAATTAAACGTCTGCCATGATAAGTCTAAAGTCTCCCATCAAATGAGAGATTATTGTGAAGCGGTAAAGTTAATTTCAACTTTTATAAATAGAGACACTCGCAAATGCAAATATATATGTTCGGATGAAGTCCTATAACTGTCTCTATGTTTATGAATTATGTTATATTACACGGATGAAGTTATTATTTTATCTGTTCTGATTGATTGTATCCTTTTATTAGAAATGAGCATTTTAAAGAGAGATTAACCTAAAGTTTTGCAAATTAAAAGGGAATATATATCCAATAAAAAGGACGAGAACTATCCATTTTCATTGAAGGGAGCTTCTTTTAAGAAAACTTACTTTATTTTACTGGCGAAACATACTGGCCAAGCCGACCAAACAAAAAGTTCCGAATATTTTAGTAAGCAATAATTTCTTCTCTGACAAATGACATTTCTTGCGAAATCTGAAGGACAGCCACAAAGACCAATTCTATTGCAACACGGCAATTGACTGAAAGGGAGCACATTTGGGGACTTATGCTTATAAAGAAATTTTTATCATATTGCGATAGTTTTTGCATTTGAGATGGTCTCATCAAGTCAACGAAGTCCATTCAATTATTACACTTTCGGTGAAGATGCTCCATCCAATGTTTATGTGATTTTGTTGATTTTAATATTAAGGAATCCAAGATAATTTAACTGGTGATTCGAGATTGGAAAGCAACAACATAAATTATTGAACTAATTACAATTAAGATAAGTGGAGTGCAGAAATGAGATTCTTCTGGAGTGCAGAAATGAGATTGTTCAGTTATGCTTTGTTTGGACGAAGAAAAAAATAAAAATAAAAATAAGAAAAAAGAAAATAAAAAAAAATATTTTTTCCCATATATTTGGATTTAAGAAAAAAAGAGAGGAAGAAAATGAGGTTTAAATATTTCTATTGTTTGTTTGGGTAAAAAGAAAAAAAATATATAATTTTGTGAAATGACATATATGCCTTTCTTTCCAATTGATACAATCTGGACGGAAATAGAAAGTATTACTCCATAACATTTACTTTCTTTTTCTGGTGACATTGGATAAAAGTTTGGTTAAAATTTACTTCCTCCAGAATTTTAGTTCAAGTTTTTCTTTCTTCATTGTCCTACAACACTCATCCTTGTTGCCTGCACATCACCTTGCTTTTTAATAGTCTTATTTAAATTACCATGCCAACGATGGCAACAAAGCAATATGCTTTAAAATCTATAAATCAGTTTCTATACTAACGTCATTGTGGGTTTGCAAACCAATCACAGAGATGAAAATTTGCAATGCAAACTCAGATGAAAATCCCAAATTCTTGTACCGTGCTCAGTGTAAAATAGCTGCGTTCGTTGCCGGTCATCGGATAACAGTTCTCAGGAGTAGACTCCTGTATGGGCAAAATTATAAATTAAAAATATTTAGCTCTTCTTTCCCATTTTCTTCTCACATTCGCTAAAATATGTTTTTAAGAGAGTTCCACGACAATTTTTTTTTAAAATAAACACTTATTTTAATCTTTTAAAAATATAAGTGATATTAATTTAATTTTTTAATAATTTATGACATCAAATTAGTTATTTAATATTAATTTTTGACATCAAATTAATTATTTAATATATTTTTTGATATTAAATTAGTTTTTTAATGACATAAAATGATTCTTTAAAAAAATTAATTTAATGTCACATAATTATTAAGGACTAAATTAATGTTACTTATATTTTTAAAGAATTAAAATAAGTATTAAATCTTTTTTTCTTTTTTATTTTTACTCTATCACAGAAATTTTTTTTCAAATTTCACCCATTTTCTCTAATCTTAATTTCTTTCCTCTCATTTTCTCTCGTTTCAAATATAACGTTAGTGAGAAGTTTTATCCAAATATCAAGAGACAAAACATGCTCATGTGAATATTTTTTTATTTCTCATCACATCCTAATAAGCTATTAGTATTATAAAACTAAAATTTCTCCTTACACACCTATTTTAAAGTTTTAACTTATGGATTCATTTTAAAAATGTAACTTTCTTATTACTGTATCTAAGACTGGCTGGTACATGCTCATGTGAACATGTGATTGCCTTAGTGTACTCTAGTCACAACAAAAAAATTTGTAAGTTCTAAACCAAAAAAAATTATTGTATTGTAAATTACTCATTTATTTTTTAGTTTCATTTTAAATTTATTTTAATATTTATAGTTTAAAGTCATTTAGTTTTTTTTTATAATTTTTAAATAATAAAAAGTAATCCTTATTATTTTGATGAGAGACACATGGTATATTTAATTATTTATCAAATGAGACAAAACATGATCACGTGATTGCGTTCGTGGCAGGCGAGTGCTTATCAATTGTCACAACATAAATTATTGTAATATATGAGAATCCAATGCTTATTTGATCGGCGTGTTACTGTAAAAAAGTAAAATTTCTGCTTTTCACATTAAAAAACTAAATGCCTTACCAAATGAGACAAAAAATCATCATGTGATAGAGTCAATTAATTAGTGTTTTTTCAGCATAAATTATTTGCTGAAGGGCGTGCTGTGAATTCGTTGTTGACCGCGCCTTTGTTAATTGTGACTAGAGCATCTATAAGAAACACGCATCACTCTGAAAAGTTGTGTTGTGCATTCAATCTCACAGATTAAACTTGTGCTCCTTCTTCACTCGTCTGAAAAAATGGCTGAAGAACTTTTGTTTAACATGGCTGAGAAACTGATCGTAAAGCTGGGTTCTTTGGCTGTCGAAAGTTGGAACGTGAGAAATGATCTTGAAAAGCTCAAGGATGCTGTGTCGGAAATCAAAGCTGTGCTTCTGGATGCAGAGGAGCAGCAGGACACCAACTATCAAGTCAAACTCTGGCTGGAGAAGCTCAAAGATGCACTTGATGATGCTGAGGACTTGTTGGATGACTTCTCCACTGAAACTCTGAGACGTGAAGTGATGACCACAAATAAGAAGGCAAAGAAGGTTAGCATCTTCTTCTCATCATCCAATCAGGTTGTGTTTTCTTTCAAAATGGCTCTTAAAATTAAGGAAATTATGAAGAAACTAGAGGCCATTAATGTTGATGGAAAAATGTTTCACTTTACTAATCGCACTACTCTTGAGCAACGAGTTTGGAAACAAACACAAACCCACCCTTTCATTCGTAAGGAAGATGTTATTGGAAGAGAGGGGGAGAAGAAGATGCTTTTGGATCTTCTATTGAACACCGATATGAATATGAAAGAGAATGTTTCCATTATTTCCATCATTGGATTTGGAGGACTTGGAAAGACTGCACTTGCTCAACTCGTGTATAATGATAAAGCAGTCCAAGGACATTTTGAGTTGAAAATGTGGGTGTGTGTATCTGATGATTTTGATGTGAAAGCTATTGCTAAGAAGATCATAGAATCTAAAACTGATGATGAGATGGATCGAGTGCAACAGGAACTCCGCAAAAAAATTGAGGGAAAGAGATATTTACTTGTCTTAGATGACAATTGGAACGAGGATCGTGGGCTTTGGCTTCAATTAATGACTTTGTTGATGGATGGAGGAAAAGGAAGCAAAATAATCATCACCACACGCAGTGAGAAGGTGTCCAAGATAACTGGCACATCTTCACCCTTCTTTTTAAAGGGTCTAGATGAAGAAGAGTCTTGGAAGTTGTTCACTCAATTAGCTTTTGATGATGGGAAAGAGCCGGAGAATCAAAACTTGAAGGCAATTGGCAAAGAAATTGTGAGAAAATGTGCAGGGGTTCCTCTCGCCATTAGAAGTATTGGAAGCTTAATGTATTCCAAAGAGTCAGAAAAGGAATGGCCACACTTCAAGGATAAAGATCTTGTGAAAATCGATGAACAAGCTGATAATAGAGTATTGCAACTTATCAAACTAAGTTATGATCATCTACCCTTCTATCTGAAAAAGTGTTTTGCATTTTGCTCGTTGTTTCCAAAAGATTATGGAATTGATAAGGAAATGTTGATTCGACTTTGGGTGGCACAAGGGTTTATTCAGTCATCAGATGAAAGCACAAGTTTTGAAGATGTTGGTAATGAGTACTTCATGGATTTAGCACATAGATCTTTCTTTCAAAATTTAGAAAAGACTTCCTCAGGTGATATCTATTCTTGCAAAATGCATGATCTTGTACATGACCTGGCAAAGTTGGTTGCAGGAAATGATTGTATCATAGTCAATGGAAAAGAACAACATATTGATGAACGAACACGTCATCTTTCTTTTGGTTTCCCTTTGGATTCTTCATGGCAAGTTCCAAGTTTCCTTCTTAGAGCAAACAAATTAAGAACATTGCTAAAGATGAGTGACGAAAACCAATCAATTGAAGAGTCTTCTTGTGAATTGATTTTGTCAAGTTCTGAACAACTACGTGTTTTGGATATCGGACACTTTAATTTAAAGACACTGCCAACTTGTGTTGGTATGCTGAAACATCTACGGTATCTTGATCTTTCATGGAATCACAAGATTGAGGTGCTCCCAGGGTCTATAACCAAGTTACAGAACTTGCAGACACTTTTACTCGATGGTTGTTCATGCTTGACAGAGTTGCCCAATGATCTTTGGAAGTTGATAAGTCTTCGGCATCTTGAGTTGCGTCGCTGTGATAAATTGACTTGTATGCCACGTGGGATAGGGAGATTGACTAATCTTCAAACACTGACAATGTTTGTGTTAGATACTGCGACTTCCAGACATAGCGGTGGAGCAAGCGAACTAAGTGGATTGAATAATTTGAGAGGAAGACTAGAAATCAGAGGCTTGGAATGCCTGCGGCGTAACACACAGAATGTTGAGGCCCTAAATTTAATGGAGAATTCGTGTCTTGAAGAATTGCGATTGACTTGGAATGGGCAAATTGATGCTGATCAGGACAGTGTAGTGGCTGAAGATGATGCACTTTTAGGAAAACTACAGCCACCTCGCAACATCGAGACATTATACGTAAGTGGTTTTTGTGGTGTGACGATCTCTGGTTGGCTCTCCTCACTCACAAATTTGAATTCCATTTTAATAAAAGATTGCACAAGATTGCAAAATCTCCCACCATTGCATACGTTGCCGCATCTTAAAAAACTCCGTCTTTGGCGCTTGTCATCTCTGGAGTGGATAGACAAGGATGGCAGTGATGATAGTTCATCAACATTCTTTCCATCCCTCGAATACCTCTCTCTTTATGATTTACCTAATCTTCGAGGATGGTGGAGATGTAGAGAAGAAGGAATGCCAGCAGGTTGTTGTCGTCAGCAACCCCTTATGTTTAAGAGTCTTAGTGGCTTAACGATTGAAGAGTGTCCTAATCTGACTTCGATGCCACTGCATCCGTATGTTGACACAGTAGTGCTTAATAAGGTGTGTGAGAAGATATTTTCGCAAGTTGCTTCACCCCTGCTTTCTAATTCCCCTCTTTCCACACTACGAGAAATTCGTATAGTAGGGATAAATTATTTAAAATCCCTGTCTGGAGTCCTTCAGCATCTCACTGCACTACGTCAGTTGGAAATTTGGAATTGCAAGGAGCTTGATTTGTGTAATGATGAGGATGGTAGTTATGGTATGCAATGGAAGGAACTCCAGAACCTCCGCTTATTGACCTTGAAGGGTATACCGAAAATAGTGTCTCTCCCTGAGGGACTTCAATATGTTACCACTTTAGAAACGCTTCGAATTACAGAATGTGACAATCTAACACATTTACCAGAATGGATAGCCAGCCTTGGATCATCACTGCAGCGGTTTGAAATCACCAATTGCGATAAGTTGAAGTCTTTGCCGGATGGTATGCGTTATCTGAAGAAATTGCAACTGCTGCGAATAAATCGATGCCCCCAACTTTCAGACAACTAGATATTAATCTTCAACAGGCAGGGAGGTAAGATCTGATTTATTTACTTGATCATCAACTTTTTTTTGTTCTCTTAGCTACAAATCTAATTAAATTGTTATCATTTATATCCATACTTTTGTACAGTAGCGCAAATTATTGTAGCTAGTTTTGTGCCAATTCTTTCTATTGTTGTCAAAGTTTGACCTTGACGCTATGTCTTAAATTTTTCTACAAGTATTTTATTTTATTTATATTTTTTCAGGTAACACAAATAGATAAGACATGGAAAGAGCAGTTATTGCTATAGAAAAAATGCTTTGCCATGGTAAGTTAGTCGTTCACCTGACATATCTTAAATTATACTTTAGAAAGTTTTTATTTATGCATGGTAAATTTATAGAGCTAACATTTGCAGATACTAAATGTTAGAGGAGTCGTGCTATTGCCAACTAGAATTTAAGAGCTAAAGAGGGAAGTAGGATTTGATTAAAGTATCATAGGTAATAATTTCATACTACTGTATAGATTATCCAACATGATCTGATACAATTATATCATCTCGTGTACTAGTTTTTCAAAATGACGTTTATATGTGATCTCTCGTACTCTATTCACTGTTATATTCTGCATTGAGATACGTTCAACTATCATATAACAATTGTTGTTATTGCCAAATAGCAGAGCTACCACAACAAAGATGTACCACCGAATAGCAGTATATGTTCAAAAGTTAATTTTTGCTCTGTCGCACAAGTTATTACCATACATAAAAAAATTACATGTATATTCATAGGTTCTTCCTCCTCTAAAAATTTATTATCTGTATAATTGTGTATGGACCATTAAATAAATTAAAGTGAGCAACATCCGATGCTCAATAATATTATTGTAAAATTTTACTACCATATCCAGTCTGAAAATTGCTTTTGATCTGTGCAGGTAACAGATTTTAGTTTAGATTATTCAACTTTCATACTATTTGCTTATTCTATTGTGTCTAGGCCTGTTTGTGACGCCCTCCATACAGCTTAGCTATCCCTTCTTGGTTGCTTATATGATTGCTAATTAAACAGATCAAAATTGGCCCTTACCAGTATGTGTAATTGGACCGAAGTCATAGTGAGTGGAGAATCAAGACCTAACAGTCCAATATCTTTTTCTAATGCTGATATGCTGTAGGTGCGCTCCCTTTTTAAAACAAAAGAGAGAAGAAGAAAACTACAAAAACAGATTTTTTGTTATATTTGCTTTATAATAATTGGAAGATAGTATCTCACATTCCAACTATCATAGCACCTCTACCCTGCTTGTCTAGAATTAAGCATCATTTCTAGGTATTGTAGTATATTATACACTTTTGTTGCCATTTGACAGTTTGAGGACAAAAAGCAACGTTTTGAATCATGAATTGAATTGGCTCCTCTTCTCAAACTCGAGTAAGTATAACTATCTATCAAATGTGTCTGATTTAGTTTTGCTCCATTATGCAAGGATTGTCCTTGAACAAAGTCCTTTTATATTGTCTTAACAGGCTTCAACACAAAACCATATGTTTCTCACAATTGCCAGTATCAGGGGGCTGCGACAGGTTTCAGATTTTTGCAGACTTAAGTCTGTGCAAATGGTCATTTGTAAAATTTCTTTATCATTGTCTTCAATAATGCAAATTTTCAAGAGTAGTGGTGAAAGTTGTGGTGATAAACTCGTATCAAGTGCAAAATCACTGAAGCAAAAACATCCACCAATTGTAAAGCATACAGAAGTTTTAGCATTGATGTTTCATGTGTAAGTGTCAGCAAAAGCTAGTCAAAATTATGTTGGTCTGTTTTTCTCTATATTGTATTGGTGAATTTTTCTTTGACTTGTATTGATGTATTTTTTCCTCTCCCACTTGTCTTGCTTACCAACCACATTTCTAGGATTGTATAAAAAGACAATAACTCCGATTAATGATGCAAATAAAGAGAATGGATGCAATGGAAAAATCAATGTGTAGGGAAAAAAAAAAAAGACCACTGGAAGTACAAGTTACTGGCTTTTAGAAGCCTCTATTTTAAGAATACCCCTTAGGAAAACTCAATGTGCATTTTACCTCAATACTTGAAAGACATTGCAAATACTATACTAAACAAGTAAAAGTTAACAGGTAGTATTGAACATTGTATTGATAAACACATCTATAGAAGCAAGAGCATCCTCAAATCCTGAAGCATGCAAATGTTTCCCCATATGTAAATGCTAGCAGATGCTAGTGACAATTGCATTCGTCTATCTTCGCTTGCCTTTTTGCTTCCCAGCTTACTCTTGAATATAAAGGGAAAGAATGATGGTCGAAAAATCAATGTAGAGGAAACAAAATGACTTGGCTTAATGTATTAGAGAAAAATGTATTAATGGAAGTACAATTTACTTTAAGATTCCCCAAAGAAGAAACTCGGCAGAAGTGAAGTCTAAGAAGTCATATCTATGAAGTGCCTATTGAATATAAACTACATTGAAAGTGGTGATGATCTTGTAGCCATAGAAAGAGGTTGGGACTCTCCAGCTGTGTGCGTGTAAGATCTCATACATAGAAAACTTAAGTATAAGTGATTTAGGAATAGAGAAAGTCAATATACCCATAACCCACCAGGTTAGGTTAAGGTTCAAATGATCATCCTGATGATGGGTGGGACCAAAAACTATTCCTAAAGTTAAGTGCATTTCTGAGTAATGTGACTATTTGAAGGCCTATGCTTTTAAAATATTACCCTTCTTTAGGAATAGAAACGATGTTTCCTGTGCCATGTCCCTTGTTGCAAAACAATGTAACCTCATACCTTCCTCATTTCCCGTGGATGGATAAAGGATTCTTCCAACATGTACGGAAAAATCAAGGCTTTGCTCACAGTCATATATGGGTGGCACATGCATATAGCTAATGAGTTTTTAACATTTTATGATTGGAACATGTAGACCGTAAGGTGCCATTAGACTAATTTACAAGGGCAGTGTATAGTTATACATGTCTAAAGCTAAATATCAAAATGAGATCTTTTTATATTAAAATTTAAGAAAATATTTTTTAGAATTTTATTCTTCATTTTTTTGAGATGTAAAATTTTTAATTAAACATTTAAAATCAATTTTTTCAATATTTCTTTTTTAATTGATAATATAGTCAAATCATTTCATCTTTTTTGACATATTGTTGATCTTAAATAAAGTTTTATTAATTTTAATTTGGAAAAACTTCTCTATATTGTAGCAACACTTTTTGAAGTTGTTAACATTATTCTAAAACAAAATATGCATTTATAAAAAAATATGATACGCATTTATAAAATATATAATGCACATTTATAACAAAATCTAAGTCTTATTATATGATTTAGTATGTTGATTGGACTGCTATCTTCAATTTGTGTAATTTCATTTAACACTAAAAATAAATCCAACCATCAATATTAAAGTAGTTATTATATTTTAAGGAACATTTAAGATTAAGACAATATATTCTTTCAAACTATTATTGTCTCGTGATTTCAAAATTTTATCCCTAAATAAAATCAATAGGGATTGTATTTGTAGAAAGTGAGAAAAATATAAATTTATTAAACACTTAATTATAAAAGTGAGATGATAGGTAAGCATTTTATTAATTATCTTAATTTTTTGCATAGTTTTAAAATAAATCATGGAAATGAGAGAAATAATTATGAATTAATAAGGATATGATATTAAGAAAGTAAGAGAATATGTAGACTTTTTATTAATTATCTAACATTTTGTATGTTTTAATATAAATTATGATTAATACATTATTATAAAATTGTGAAACTACGAAATAATAGAGTCTATCGTAGTGTTTGGTTGAAGGGAAATGGAGGGGAGAGGAGGGGAAGAGAGAGATTATTTTAAATTTTCTGTTTAGTTTAATTTTTTGGCGAGAAAAGAAGAGAAGGGGAGCTAAAATTACCCAAAATGAATCGAGTTGTAGACGTAATAGTGAGAGGAAAGTTCTTGAGCACATATGTGCTGCAAGTAATTTGTGCACTATATACCAATTCTAAGTAACAATTGGTTTGACATTTTCAGATTTGAATCCCACTAATCAGATTTTATCAAATTAACATCAAATTCTTATTGGACTAGTGCACTAACTTAATATACACCATCTCTACCCAAAAATTTCTCATAATTAAAGAGACTTAAACATAAGAAAATATTCCACTAAATACCCAGTCTACTAAATTTTTCAATACTGTTAATTGCACTTTCTTACTTTTGTCTTGATGAATATAATACAGGAGGAGTGAATACTAAGGGCTTGCTCTGCTTTAAACATTAACACACCTTGTACTTCATTAGACATAGCTTTCATCCAAAATAGAAACATGGCCTAAAAATTGACAGGATATCTTATTTGAGTTTGACCATTTAAAACCGGACACTTATCTTCAATAATTACTCAAACCCCAGGCCATTTCTCAAATAGCTTCTGCTGCATTTTAGTGAACGGTATTGGTGGTCCACACATGGAATTTCATATAACAGAACCTTCAAGTTTCAAAAATAACGGTGGAATTTCGGTATAGGACATAGATCCAAATCACTCAATTGGATAGTGTTTCTTTCAGTTTCAAGCAAAGCACTACTTACATTTCACTTTATTGCAAAGCCAGCAGTGAACTCCAAGACTGTCCTTACTTGCATTTCTTGCAACCCCAAGACTCATATTAGCAAAGACTCGATAACATCAAGAACTTATTCATGTCTGGACACATTTTTATATATATATTGAAGAAGATAATTCATCCAGAACAAAAAGAGCAAGAAAAAGTAACTACGTGAAGAGTCAAGATGAAATCATTTGCTGACCTTTACTTCATCTTTTTGTTTATTGCCTTTACCAGCATCCAAGTTTGCTTGGCAGACTCTGATAATCTGCAAGACACGTGTCCAGCAATACCACCCAAAAAGCAGACCATATTCATCAATGGCCTCCCCTGCAAAAACCCAGCTAACGTAACTGCTCAAGATTTCAAGACCACAGAATTAAGCAACGCTGGTTCTACAGACATTTTTGGTTCATCCACAAAAATTGTCACTGCTGCTGAGTTTCCTGGCCTGAATACTCTTGGCCTCTCAATTGGAAGAACTGACATTGATAGGGATGGCCTGGTAAACTTCCATTACCATCCTAGAGCTACTGAGATGATCTTTGTTACCAAAGGTGTATTGATTGCTGGATTTCTTGATACCAAAAACCAGCTTTTCCAAGAGTTTCTCAAAGTAGGTGACGTTTTTGTGTTCCCCAGAGGTTTGTTCCACTTCTATCTAAATCCTGGTTTTGAAGATGTCACTGTTTTCACAGTGTTCAACAGCCAAAATCCAGGGCTTGTATCCATTACTGCTACAACTTTTGACACCACATTGGAATCATTAGACAAGTTAAAGAGGAAACTCATCTCACTTTCTGCTTCTGAAGTTTATGAAGTTACCAGTTTGACCTCTCCAGGATTGGAAAGCATTTACAGTTAGCCATTTCAAATTATGGTCTCATGACTTCCTAAATACTAGCTCAATTTGTTTCATTTTCACTATTTATTATTGAAGTCATGCAGTGTGTATGTTGTTGTTGGCACGAGTTTATGGGCAAATGTAATACCACAATTCTATTCCAATTTGTATTTTTATGACAAAACAAGGGACTTTCTTTAGGCTAGGCCCCAGCATCAATTTCACCATGAAAAGTACTGCTTCAATCCCCTTAATGACTGGCCTAAATAAATGCCCTTAATGGACTAAATATATGTAGCTTACATTTGATGACTAAAACGTGAAAAGAAGTTTCACTAAAATTTGAGGTAAATAAATTCAACAGCGTGCTTTTGAAGCCCATCGAGGCTATTCACAACAAGCATTAGTTGTATCAATGGAGATGTTTACAATGCTGTAAAATTGTTTCTTTAACGCAATTTTTGCAAGTTTAACTAGGTATTCCTTGATCAATATTGAAGATCACCTATGTAAACTTCTTACTAATTAAAGTATATATCTTACAATTTATTTCAAGTAATATGCCAATAATTAATCTATATATACACAAGATGTAAATCAAAGAACATGAACATCCTAGCCAAAAACAGAAAAGAAATTAACACCATGATCCATGGAATGATCTATCCTCCTCAGTGAACTGAATACTTGAAAGGACTTCAAATTCTAAAAAGATGATGGCACAATGCAAAAATAAATAAATAAATAAAAGATTATGCTAGCATTTGGCTGTATGAAAAATGAGGGAAAAAATGATGAGTTTCTAAAGAATGGCTTCCAATTTTTAAGCAATATTGACCATTACTCTATCCTTGGTGATCACCTGAAAGAGTGAAAGTATTTCCAACTCTGAAGACTCAACGAACATTTGCACAAAGATTCCTTTTGTCTCCTCCATTTTATCTCCAACTACCAACAATGCTCAAATAATCATAGCAACAACTGTTCTTTGATGGGGATTGGGCGTATCCTGATCCTTGGTGGATGCTGCAACTTCGAAGATGAGAAGAGGCAACAGAACTAGGAAGCCTGATATTTAAAAGCTATAGAAATTTTTTAAATGAAAATCCAGTTTGCATTGATCAAAATTATCCCAGATCAAATTTCATATCTACCAACCAAAGTGGTCATCTTAATCGTGACAGTCTTTTCCGTTTCCGATTCTTCTTATGCACAACCACACTTTTTGTGTCCCTGTTACGAGGAAGAGCCAAACTTGATGATCGTTTGCCATTGAAGGTTCTGCCTTTCTTGGATACCCATTTCAAAGGCATATTGTTAACTACAGTGCCAATATCAGTGGAGTTATTCAGTTCAACAAGTTTTTGGATTTGATCTAGCATCTGGTGGGTCCAAGCCAATGACAGATCCAACGCAAATGAATCATCTATTGGTTTTCTCCACAGATCCATCAAAACCTCTTCAAATGACCGAAAAGACATGGGTGGTTGACAACCTCGAAGATTTTCACAAATCATGTTTACTTTGATAACATGCTTGCAAAGGTTACCTTGCATTGACCAAGAACAATCACAGAATGCAAATTCAGATCCTGGATTCCACACTAAATGTGTTGAGCTGCTGTCTTTCTGGCTTACAACTTTGGCAAAGAGGTGGTCTTTATCATCCAAGATAACGGCAGAGTTGGGAATTTGAAGTGCTCGATGCCAAGATGTAGAAGCAATATATTCCTCCTTCACATTCAGGAAAGAATCACTTTCATCAGCATAGCGGTCAAGCCAGTAGCTTGAATGCAACTCAGTTGTTAACTTGTGGACCAACCAATCAACTCTTTGCAGCGCTCCAAGATGTGAATCATCAAAAAGTTTGGCTTTGAGTTTAACATGATAGGCTTCTAATGCACCAGAAGCTTCCTGGCTCGCTAGTGGAAAAGTTCTCATTGTTGAAAGCCACATTTCTGCTCAAATGGGGAAAGGAAGGGTAAGGGGAAAAGCAAGTTAATAAATCAATGACCAAGCCAATAACTTCAGAGGCAAAATTTACAAGACATTTCATGTGTGATGTACAGTTTTCATGCATGTATGCCAATATGCCTTCAGCCAAACAAGTGTTTTTATGTGCATGCAAGAGAGGAGAAAGATCTAACCAATCTTAGGCACCCACGAGGCTCTGAAATATTCCATGAAAGCAGTTTGGTCAACAAAATCCAGCATAAATTGTTCCAAGGCAAGCGATGTATTAATACCACCCCAAATGCTGTACACAATTGTCCCAAGACGCTTGAAAATCTCCCGCTGAACCTCAATATTACTGCATTTCTTAACAATATTCCTTAGCCACGATCTACGTACACGCCATAGAGAAAATATGACAGGACAGCAAAATATATCTCTGTAAAAGCAGTCAATACAAGTAAGAAAACTATACATAATTACAAAATTTTAAACCAAACTAGTTTGTAAAGCAATATATCCTGCCTCAAAAGATCAATTTCAGCTGCTGCATCATCAATTAAAAATCCACTGACTTTCCATCCAGGTTCAACACTACGAGCTCGATCAATTAAAGCTTTCAGCCACTTAGACATATCGGGCTTTGCAAAGCTACGTGTAATGACCCATGCGACAGGAAGTGCATGTTGTCTTGAATCAAAAACAAGAAGTGTGAACAAGGGATACTGCCAATATGAAAAGATAATAAGTTAGGCCGATGCACATGTTTTTTTTTTAAGATCTAGTATAACTTAAAAAGTCAAGATTGAAAAATAATTACTTTAAGTCTCTTTATGCCAAAGGTTGAGTCGGCTGCAACAACACTGCGATGACCAAAACGAATCATTTGTTGCAACTGCCATTCTGTTTGGATCCCCAAGATAAAAGAGTCTGACTCTGAAGTATCCTGATGAAAAAATACAGACTTTTTATTACGTTCAACCCACATTCGGATGCTGGCTTGATCATCTAGATCCAGCTCATGGGTAGACCTTTTGATAATCATCCCTAGCTTGTGGACATACTGAGAGGCAAGGCTATTGACTTTTGCATTTGAACCACAATACCGCTGAATTCCCTCAATGTGTTTCTCCAAGATATTCTCTTCAGGAATGCCCAGATAAATCATAGACATTGTTTGCTGCTGAATTTCATTACATATATATGGAATTTTTTTGGCACCCGGCCCAATGGCATCTCTATCAAGTGGTCCATGACAGACAAAACCAGACTTGTTAATGTGGCGCCTCTCATTGTATATAATAAGCGCAAGTGATGGATGAGCATAAAGACGTTTGATAACGAAATGACAAGTACAACCCCGCATTGATTGAGGTCTAGCAGCACGATTTCGAGTATTAAGTCGATATCTTCGACTAGGTAATATACCTCCACCCTCCCCATAATTTTCTGGGCCAAAGGAGCACCAGTACCTACACAAAAAAATAAAAAATAAAAAAATACACCAATTTCAACTTGACAACATAAGCATTGTAATCCTGATAGTGCAAATGTTTCCACTTAAGCTTTAAATTATTCGTTTGCAAGTCTGCTGTTGATTCCAAACCGCAGACAATAACAGGAGCAAAACAACAGGAAAATGGTTTGACCTTGTGAACATGTTTAACATTAGGGAACTTAAACAGGGATCAAAATTTTCGAAAAATGGAAGTATAATCTCACACTTCCAATTGCTAATGCTCTTACAAAATCAAACAATAAACAAAAAAAGCAAGCAAGAAAATCCTAGAAAATCTAAGCAAATGTTCCAAAAATCAAACAATCTGCTGATCACAGTAACCTAAAACAAAATAAATAAATAAATAAAAATAAAAATTTGATCAAAATCATTTTGAATGAAGTGTAAGAGTCATGCTAGAAACTTACAGCCTGTACTCCAGATACTCATCATCCTTGTACTCCTTCAAGCTGCCCAAAGCTCGTTTTCTCCCTCTCTCGATATGAAACCGAGTTGGGCACTCCACATTAGAGCATTCACCAATTATAAAAGCATCAACTCGATCATAAGGAATAAGGGCAACCTCGTCATGGTGCTCAGAATTGCCAAACTTCGTCCAAGTCAAATCAGCAGAACAGAACTCCTCCTCAGATGGGTCTTGCAAAGGAATCTTACCAACTGACTCAATTACAGCCATGTCCACAAGTATAAAACAAAACCAAAGTTCCTATGCTATACACAGAAGAATCCAAGCTTCTCTCCAGAAAAAATCAGAGGTTCAATTAAAAAAAAAAAAAAAAAAAAACTTGGTGAAAGAGCACAGAACACCCTAAAACAACACCCAGAAAGGACCCTTTTGAGATAACAAGTTAAAGACTTGATTTTGAACAGTTTTATGAGTTCTGAGCAACTAAACTAACCAATTCAATCCAAGGAAAGCAAAAACAGAAGGCAAATTCAGTGTTGGAATTTGAAGGGCATACCCTTTTGTTGAATAATCAAGAAGATGAATATGAGTGTTGTAGTGGGCGTGGAACCAGAACAGTGGCTCAACCTAAAGCAGGAGGGAGAGAACACAAGGCTGAAAAGTGAAAAGGGTTTTAGAAAATGGGTGGTTTTGGCTAAGTTAGGGGGAAAAAAATGGTGCGGAATGAGACACCTGGTATGGGATGCTGCAATGGAAACGACACCTAGCAAGTAGAACATATTTTCTGTTTTTTTTTTTTTCTGGTAATGGAAACGACACCTTGCGTGCTACCGTTTCAATGACAACCTTTCTTTGAGGCGTTGTACTGTAATATTGTTGTAGTCACAAAAGATGGGCTACGGACAAAAGGGTTCATTCGGGTGGGCTGTTACGGATAAATGCAGCCCACAAATGGACAGCATTCATAGGTCCCATTTTTGTTCTTTGTTCAACATCCTCCCATTTAAAAACAGGTTTGAAGAAACTGGCTGAATATGGCCAACAACTGCTTCCACTTCTAAGAAGGGTACGGAACGTAAGCATGTTGGTAAGGATGTGGCATATGGAGGAATTCATTCGGTTATTGTGGTTGCCAGACAAAAAAAGTATAGTAGGCTCATTCCAAGGGCAACTCTAGTTCTTCCTTTGCTCAGATATTATTTATATCTCTTAAAATGGCATCGTGAAGGGTCTTTTCCGTAATATGTACATTATAAGATTTGATTTCTAATTTGAAGTTTTGGGTTGCAATATTCAATAATGGTATCAGTCTTCAATCAAGTACTATATATAAGCATTAACTGAGAGATTAGAGAGATGAGAGAGTCAACTTGATTATTGATCTTATATAAATTGTCAAGATTATAATTATTTAAAAGTTATTGAATCAATTAAAAAAATTATATGACTTTATATTCTAATTTTGATCATGCATGCATGATCTAATAGAAAAAAAATTTATTCTAATTTCTGTAATAAACAATTTTTTTCACTATATATACACACACTCCCAAATGAAAAGTTGTTAGCACGTTTTTATTGTGGACAAGGGTGACTCAAGAGAGTTAATAACCTAAAGTCAAACTTTAATATAAGATTTTTAATTTATTTAATATAATTAATATAATTTTTTATTTGAAACTTATTTTTAAGCTTTATGAAATGTAAAATTACTAATTATATTTTTATAATTAATTTCTTCTAACATTTATTTTTCAATTGATAATATAGCTAATCTATTTATAATCCTTTTTGAGACATTATTACTGATCTTAAATAAAATTTCATTAGTTTTAAAATCACTTCATGAGAATGTTTTAATGAAATTTTCTTATTTTAATGCTTCTCAACAAAAGCAAAAAAAAAAAGAGAATAATTTTGTTTTCTAACTCAAATAGGAAAAAAATGCAAGGTCAATTTAAGTGTTATTAAAAATAAGAGTAAAATAGTCAAAACCAATGATATGTAAAGTAGAAGAAGATGATCACATTATCAGGACAGCTCGTATGGAAGATCATGAAGAACCACAAAGAGTTTGGGAGGGACACTAGGAACGTGATGCATGCAGTTCAGTAGAGAGGACAATAATCTCTATAATCACAATTCTTTTAAGTATGCTGATATGACAAATAAGAAAAATGTTATTATTCTACTTACTGATAAAAATCAATCTGTGTTGCTAGTAGAGGTGTCAATTCAGGTCAGCTCGTATCGGGTTAAGCTTATTTCGGGTCAGGCAGACCCACAATAGGTGCAGGCTAGCAAATAGTTAGCATAGCCCATGCAGGTTACGGGCTGAACCGGTCCATGGGCTCAAACTTTTTTTTGTCTTTCTTCATTTTTTTTGTATCTATAATATTAAGTTATTGATAAATTAAACTTCTACATCAATCAAAGCTCACAAAAATATGTACACAAATTAGATACAAGTATAACAGATTATATTAAGTGTCATCAACATAAACAGTGAATATTTACTATATTACTTTTGACATAAACAATTTAGGATATATCATTGAAGTATCGCTTGAATCATAAATTAATCAATTCAAGAAACTAGTACAAGTTAACATCATATTTCAAGTAGAGAAAAAAGAAAGGCTTAAATGTACTCATTAAATTTGATTCTTTTTTTAAAATCCAAATAAAACTAATCAAGTAAATATATGAATAAAAAATAACAAAATTAAATATATAATAAAAAAAATCACATAGTCGAGCCAACCTATTTTTGGGCTAGGCTGGGCCTGCCCATAGTTGGTTTGGACTGAGAAAAGTTTTCTCAGCCTAACTCACACTTTTTGTTGAGATATTCAAGCCGGCCCATGAGCTCAACCCATTTTGACATCTCTAGTTGCTAGTAACAACCAATAAGATAAAAGTGAAAAAAATTATAAAAAACTTGGTTATAAAAGGAAAGAAAATTAAATGTTATTGTGTTGAAAAAATAAAAAATAAAAAGGGGTGACTGATCAATTGCTCAAAGAATGGTTCAACAGGGAGAAAAAATAGGGATTAAGTGACTAGGTTAAAGTTGACTAATTAGTATGAATGAGAGAGAATGAGATTTATTAGACAATAAATTAGAAGCCTTAATTTATTATGAATAAATATAATAATAATAATAATATAAATTATAAAATAATATTATTAAATTATGGAACCTAAACTCTTGGGGTCTTAAACAAAAGATTTATTTGTCTTATGCTTGAGTCGGCCCTACTTGTGGATATAGAGTGTCATAATTTATGTTGATAGACACAAAAATAGAGAGGCTACTTAAAATAAAGGAAAATTCATAAACATCTCTTTAACTTTATCTCATTTCAAAATAGTCAACATGAACTTTCAAATATGGAGGAGATGCTCTTAAACTTTCAAAAACTTACAAATAAACCCTTTTATATATAAGTTAAACGGAAATCATTCACCACGTAACTTGTAAATGTATATTAACACACATGATAATCTTTAATTCAACCTTATAATTTTTTAAAAATACTTTTCTCCTTTTAATTTAAATTTTCTCAAATTATTCGATAATTTTTTATTTTATTTTTAGACATATAAATAAAAAAAAAGTTGAAGTTTTTTTTAAAATATGATATAAACAAATTAATTTTATTTTATGTGTATAAGTTAATACATATAAGTCATGTGATGAATACTTTGAGTTCTATCTATTGCAGAGGAAGGGATTTGGTTCCACATCAAAGAAACCACTCGATGCAATATGTGGCAGCAAAATATTCATTTTTCTCTAAGTTTGCAATCATAAAAAATTAAAAATTGATATTTCACATTTAAAGAAACATAGAATTCAACAATTCTAAAATAGTATATAATAATATGTTATGAATTTAAATAAATCCATGCACATATAAGGGTTTATTATTTAGATTTTAAAATATTTAAATTATTGAGTAGAATTTGTTGTTTGATATGGTTGACTAGAGTTCTAAAGAAGTTTTATCGCCTTTGGGGTTTACTAGTATTTGAAATTGCGAACTGCATGCGGACGTGAGGTGATTCCTATTCACACAAAAATAATCGCAACGTACCTACAATGAAACCGCATCACAACCACATTGGTCGCGAATGTTGCAACTTTTGTTTTCAAAAAATAAATTCATGGATGCAAACTTGAAAAAGTTCAACGGTCGCATTGGCCACAACCTACATCACAGTAATAGTAATACTCGCAATCGCGGTAATTACAATGCAACTACAACTACAATTTAAAACCTTGGTGTGAAGTATGTATTGAATATTAATACTAGGAGAAAGGGGATTTCTTAATTTCTTTTTTATTTTGTGGTGTCCATTACCTAATTTCTCATAATTTGGACATTGTTAAAACTGAAGAACCTATCCTTACTTAAAGGTTTTGAACATGACAAAACACAGACACACACACACATATTATTGGGTGGTTTTACATAGGAGCTAAGTCAGGATTTTCTTGATTGGTTTGGCTTTAGACATTGAGATGTTTAGCTCAAAATAGAGAGGCCGCAAGGAAAAGCTGTCTCAGGAAAAATGTGAGTCCCATCACATATAGTGTCGTACAAATACAATTAGTTGTTAAGAAATTACAGATATTATAATGGAAAGTGAAACCTCAAAGACACTTTGTGTGTTTCTTTTTTTGGGAGTGTTGTTGTTACAACCGAGGAAAAATTGCAACGGAAAATGGAGAGAGAAAAATGGTTAATTAAAAAAAATAATGGAGTTGTCATCAATTGTTTATTAGGTAGAAAATGATTGTTTGTTGGTTAATTTTAATTAAGAAAATATTAAAGAGAAATGATAGTGACCTTGAGTTTAAATAATAACAAAAACTGAATTTAGCAAGTTGAATACCAAGAAAAACATGAAAGCATAAAATAAAATAAAAAAGGGAAAGACCGATCGATAGGTCAGCTATCCGAGCACATAGGGAAGGATCTGATCGATCAACGGAAGATGAGCATGAGGAATGACCTGATCAATCTGTCAGTCGGTCAATGATGAAAATGGGGAAGAGATCGGATGAATCAATCACGATCAGTGGGTTATCAAGATGCTGGGAAAAGAGTTTTGATCGATCGAACACGATCGGTGGTCAGGGACAACTTGGGGAATTGGTGATCGGTCGAATTTGGAGATGATCATAGCTAAAGGTGATCGGTGGGTGGATGATCGGTTGAATGTGAGATTGATCGAGTGACGATCGAGTAGTGGAGATCAAATGAAGAGTGGGCATCAATCATGTATGATCAGGTGATGGAAATCAAAGGAAATGGGGATGATCGATCAGGACAATCGGTTGGTTGGAAATGATGGGGAAAAGTGTTTGATCGGTTGGGACGATCAGGTGGTTAATGATCAAGGGAACAGGTTGATTAGTTAAGGTAGGGTGTGATCAGTCAATTTGAAAGGATGCTCAGTTAATGGAGATAAATGGAAAGGGGTGATCGGTGGGGGATGATTGGTTAAGGGTAGGGTCTAGTCGGTCAATTTTCGAGATCTAAGAGGTTGACAGAGGTTAGAGGGAAGGCTTGGTCGATTAAGTGTAAGATTGGTCAAGGACGATTGGTTGAGGTTAGGGTCTGATCGGTCAGTTTTTGAGATCTGAGAGGTTGATGAAGGTCAGGGGGAAGATTTGGTCAGTTAAGTGTAAGATCAGTCAGGGGCAATTAGTTAAGGGTAGGGTCAGATCGGTCCATTTTGGAGATCTAAGAGGTTGATAGAGGTCAGGGGGAAGATTTGGTTAGTTATGTGAAGATCAGTCAGGGACGATTAGATAAGGGTAGGGTAAGGATCAGTTAAGGATAAGGTCAGTGGGTTGATGGAGATCAAGGAAATGCATGATTGGTTAAGGATAAAGTCGGTGGGTTAAGTTGATAGGAAAAACTAGTAAAAGGATTGGATTGGTTAGGACGATCGGGTGGTGGAGACCATAGGATTTGGGTTGATCGGTCTGTGTGACGATAAGTTACTTAGTGATCAAGGAGAAGGGAATTATCGATCGGTGACGATTGGGGTAGTTGTTGAGACTGGGGAAAGATTTGATCAGTCAGAGCACTATCTATTGGTCAGTTAGAGCATTATCGATTTGAGAATGAGATATGAGCATAGGGTAAGGCGATCTCGGTTTGTGAATGGAAGATGAGCATAGGGTAAGGTGATCAGTTGGGACGATCAAGGGATAAAATGATCAGTTAGGACAATTGGTTGGTCTGTGACCAGGCTAAAATGATTTGATTGGTTAGAAAATGAAGTGATTATTAGGGCCGTCAAAACGGGCCAAACTCGCCAAGTCGGCTCGTTTATCTGCGTAAATTATGCGAGTTGGGTTATAAAATTATGAATCCGTAAAAATACGGGTAATTTTATATCGACCCGTTTAATCGGCGGGTTAAATGAGCCAACCCCGCGGGCCCATGGGCCGCTCACATAAATATATATTAATATATATGTTTTTTTTTTAATTTCACTCAGTTTTTTTAAAAAAAATTATTTCCAAAATTTAAAAATTAATTGACAAACTTGAAAAGTGAAAACTGGACCATGGTCCGTGAGCATTGGGCTGCCTATTGGGCTAGCAGCCAACCCATTACCTTGCCCTGATGTTGAATTGATGATGCCCATTTCCATTTTGCCCTAAGTATTCTTCCCCTTCCCCCGGTCCCCTTCCCCCCAAATCGGCAAATCCTAAGGCAGCGACGCAGCACCAGCACAGCACTGTAGGAGTGTCTAGAACGAGCACCTTAGCGTGAACCAGCAGCAACAAGTCACCTGCAGCAGCAGCAGCGACGAGCCACCACCAGCACCAACAACAAGCTACCACTAGTAGGAACATGCACCTTGCCGTGACGCTGACGAGCCACCAGTAGCAAACCAACAGTGAACCAACCACGATCCAAAGAAGAAGAATGAACCGGCCAAAGGCATCCACGGTCCTAACAAAGAAAGATCGGCCGAACTAGCCAGTGCATCCACTATCCAACAACAGCAGCAACTCAACTCAAGGCAAGTAACTAGCAACAACTTGAAGATCTGATCCTTCTTTCATTTCATATCCCATGTGTTTTTTCTCTGATTTTTGGTGTAGGATTTTCTCAAAACTGATATAATGATATTTGTACATGTGTTAATTTGGACATTTTAATTTATTGTTTGCATTACTAATATATGGAAGAGCTATGGTCATAGTTAGCATTACTAATATGTTGCAATCTATTTTTATTGTTACAGTACCTATGGAATATGAAAATGTGAATACTAGTGTTTATGTTGATCAAGTGTTATTGGATGATGATTCTGGTGATTGTATTCCCATTGAAAAACAACAATCTTCACCTTGCACAACTAGTAATTTTGATACTAAAAAGAGAAAGGACGGGACCTCTACATCTGATATTTGGGCTAGTTTCACTAAATTCGGTGTTGGTAAATATGGTAAAATAAGGTTCAAATGTAATGGTTGTGGGAAAGAGTATATAGTTGGAGGTGGTAGAAACGGGACATCCTCTTTATAACGTCATATTCCTAAGTGTCGTGATCTTCCAAAATATCATGATTTGGATAATATGATGATTGAACAATCAGGGAAGTTAAGAGCAAAACGAGTTGATCAAAAGCTTTTACGTGAGATGATATCTATGGCCATAATTGAACACGATCTTCCTTTCTCATTTGTCAAGTATAGAAGGATTAAAGATCTCATTAAGTATTTGAATCCTGATGCAAAAATCATTTCTAGAAACGCAGCTGCATTTGATATTTGGAAATTCTATATAGTTGAAAAGGAGAAGTTAAAACATTTTTAGCCCAAATTCCTAATAGAATTTGTTTGACTTCTGATTTGTGGACATCGTGCACTACTAAAGATTACATAACTTTGACTGCTCACTTTGTTGATGATAAGTGGAAGTTGAATAGTAAGATACTTGCTTTTTGTCACATGCCTCCCCCACATACAGGATTTGAGTTAGCAAATAAGTTGCTTGAATTGTTAAATGATTGGGGAATAGAGAAAAAAGTATTTCCTTTGACTTTGGATAATGCCTCATCTAATGGCAATATGTAAGAATTACTGAAGGAACAACTTTGTATACATGATGGCTTGTTGAGCATGGGTGAGTTCTTTCGTGTGAGGTGTTGTGCTCATATATTGAACTTAATAGGTCAAGATAGATTGAAGGTTGTTAGTTCAGCTTTGCATAACATTAAGGAGAATATTAAATATGTTAAAGGGTCGGAAGCAAGGATAAAAATGTTTAGTCAATGCATGCAACAGGTTGGGGTCAATGATACTGGGGTAAGTTTATGCTTAGATGTGTCTACTAGGTGGAATTCTACTTTCTTGATGCTTGATAGTGCATTGAAATACAAGCAGGTTTTTACTAAACTTTAGCTCACTAATAGAAATTATAAATTATGTCCATCAGCTAAAGAGTGGGTAAGAGGGGAGAAAATGTATAAATTCTTGAACCCATTTTACAAAATTACTGCATTGATGTCTGGCCAATCTTATCCAACTTCTAACTTGTATTTTATGCAAGTATGGAAGATTGAGTGTTTGTTAAAAGAAAGTGCGAGGAGTGATGATGAAGTGATAAGGATGATGACTCATCCTATGTGGCAAGAGGTTGTCGACACTCGTCAAAATAATATAAATTACCGGTTCACAAACTAATTTGTAGTATAGAGCATGAACCGAATCATCTCTCAAGGATCCAGAAAAATAAAGATTTAATCAGATCAAGATAATTAGAAAGGGGAGTTTTGTTGTTGATTATTAAGATTGAAAAGAGGTACAAGACTTAATGTTGTAAATAAATATAAAGAAACAACCAATCCAAGGAAATTTACCGATCTTGAGTTTAATTCATCATTGATCACAAGGAATCCATTTAATTGCTATCCATGTTCTTGGCCTTAGATCACATCAAAAAGCCTTAACATGATCCAAGAATCCTCTACTAGATAAGTATATAGGATTTGATTAACCAAGGTTAAATAAAATAAGCACCATCTAACATAGATTAACTTAAGATCCAGAATTTAACCAAGCTAAACAATCCATCAAAAAGCTTTAATATATTGTTTAGTCTTTGTGATCCTCTTTGAATACATGATAATAAAGCTATTATCACATCAACATCTAAATCAAATTAAGCAATTTAATCTAGATAAAAATCAAAAGAGGAAGAAGAGAAACTTGAATAACAATTAAGCAATATGAACAAGCGAAACAAGATCTCCAAATTAAATATCAAGATGGCTAATCCCTTGGATTGATTATAAGAGCCTAGCCTTCCATGGATGGGAAGCAAGAACTCAGAAATAAAAGAACAAAAACGAAATTGTAAAGAGAATGGAGAAGAAGAGAAAGAAAACTCTCACAAATACTCAAACTTTCTTCAAACTTACTTAAAATTAAATGATGTATAATACAAAGAGATGTCTCTATTTATATTAATCCTATAAGCCAATTTGTAATTGAAAATAATCTGAATACAAGCTGTAAAAACATGAAAATTGTCAAATATGGAAGCTTGATGCATGGTTGGTGGGTTGGTGGGTTGGTGCATGATAGGTGGGTTGGTGTATGCTTAGTGGCTTTTAGTCAGCAACTCTTATCCGACTTACAGCTTGATTTTCATGACCTAGACGGTGCATTTTGGCTTGGAGGTCTCATGAAAGTTGTAACCAGTTGTCTCATTGACATTTTGACTTAAGAATCATGCCATTTGGACTTTTAGAACTCCAGATATGCCAAAAACACTGCACCTACCTCAAGTTAGGTTGGCAGAACGTGTTTCCAAATTCAAACCAACTTGTAGTTTCATAATCATGCCTAAAACGACATCTATTGACTAAATTGTCCTCAATAAAGTTGGAGATATGAGTTTTATCTTTCCAATGGCCAAGTTTTAGCCCAAGACGAGGCCTATAGCCCACTATATAGTCCAATATGTGCATATTGCCCAGATTTCCGTGACAGCAAACCCACTATGCATTGCAGGGATATTTTAGATCCTTAGAAGTCTGATCCAGCTCTTGAGTTTTTCATGAAACTTGTAGAGCCTTGTCTTAGCTTTCCAAAGACACCAAGATCACCTCAAATGGATCACCAAGTCTCAAGTTATGGCCTAACCAAGGAGGAAAGGTCAAAATGCATCAAAATCCAAGAATTATTCATAATTTGCATTAAAGCTCAATGAGGCCCAACAATATTAAACTCATCTAAAATGCTAATATTGGGCACAATAAACATCTAATAAAGCCTAGTATAAAGCTAACATAAATGTCTCAAATTAATTGATCACTATGCAAGAGAAGTTTGATAAGTATTGGCATGATTATACCATTATACTTGCTCTTGGTGTTGTTCTTGATCCTCGTATTAAGTTTCAAGTGTTGAGATTTTGTTTCAATCAAGTTGATCCATTTACTTGTGAAGAGAAGTTGGCCAAAATCAAAAGCAAGTTGTATATGTTGTTTAATAAGTATGAAAGAAACAATGTCGGAAGTTCAAGTGTCTCTCAAATGACATATGCATATCCACCACGTTGGAGCACTAACATTGTTGGAGGAAATGGAAAAGGTCTAACATTAGATGTTGTTCCTGAAGTAAGTTTGATTTCTTTTTCTTTGAATAATTTATTTTCATGAAATAGTAAGTTTGTTGTTTCGTTACTTTCTTATTATTATGTTTGAGTTAGCGTAGGAATTGAAGAATTATGACTGCCAAGGTGAAAAAGAGAATGTCAAATCTTCGTTAGATGTTTATTTGGAGGAGGCAAAGCTTAATATGGTGTTTCATGAAAATATGGATATCTTGCAACATTGGAAGTCTCAAAGTCAGTGATTTCCTGACTTAGCAATCATGACTTCTGATGTTTTAAGTATTCCGATTACTACAGTAGCATCATAATCAGCTTTTAGCATTGGCTCTCATGTTTTAAACTAGTATCGCAATTCTCTTCTTCATAAGAATGTACAAGCTCTTATTTGCACTCGTAGTTGAATACGTTGATCTAGTTTGGATGGTAATATTTACACTTCTTAGAATAAAATAGTTTTAATTATACTTTAGTTTTTATCAATCACCATTAACTAACTTCAATTGTTAAAATTTGTTATGGACCACTTATGGTTGATAGATGACAAAAATGATTTCCATGATAGTAATGATCCAACAATGTCAAAGGAGGGTTCAAATTCAAATGTTGACATAGAAGATTGCTGATCATTATAGTATGTACTTCTTTTTGTTTTATATTTGATTGTTTCATGGGATCTCTAATCTTTTTATTTATGATTCATGTTCTTGTTGTACAGGTTGATGGTATGCTTTGAAGAATAAACAATGTCAAATTTTGATAATTGTGGACTTGCTTTTGGATTGTTTGACTTTTAGTTGTGTACTATTTATACAATTTGATTTTGTTATTTCACTTTAAGTCTTGGACTGGACATTTGAAATTGGATTCCTTTTTTATGCTCGTAATGTTATGTATTTCATTTGTTTAGATTCTGTCTTAACCAGTTGGAATTGATTTATTTATTTGTTATTTAATGTCATGTAATATTTGATTTGAAATTCTTAAGTTTTAATTTTTTTTCGAAATTAAAAAAAAAATAGTTTCGCAAGCCGGCCCGTTTAGGTCCGCGAGTTGATATGAGACGAGTCGGATTGGCTAATTTGCAACCCGTTTAAACGCGGATAATTTTGGTTCACCTCGTTTAACCCGCGACCCATCGAGGGCGGCCTAAACGTCGGCCTGACCTGTTTAACAACCCTAGTGATTATGGGGTTAAAGTGATCTGTTGGGACAATCAGTTGGTTTTTGATCAGGCTAAAAGGATTTAACCGGTCGAAAAAGGAGGTGATTATGGGGGGTAAGGTGATCGGTTGGGACGATCAGTTGGTTTATGATCAAGTTAAAAGGATTTGATCAGTCGAAAAATGAAGTGATTATGGGGGGTAAGGTGATCAGTTGGGACAATCGTTAGTTTGTGATCAGGCTAAAAAGATTTAATTGGTCAAAAAAGGAAGTGATTATAAGGGTAAGGTGATCGGTTGGGATGATTGGTTGGTTTGTGTTTAGGATAAAAGGATTTCATTGGTCGAAAAATGAGGTGATTATAGGGGTAAAGTGATTGGTTGGGACGATCAGATAACAGTTATGGAAAAGATGGTTGATCAACAGGAAGTCAACATGACAAAAATGGTCGGATTGGTCATAAGTGGCGAGCCTATGAAGGGATGCTTGGTCGATATTGAGAAACCTAGGTAAAGGTGATCGGTCAGAATGGTGACCACAGGATGTGATGGTCGGTCAGGAATGTAAACCGCGAGAAGGATGCTCGGTCGGACATGGACGCATGCTCTGTTTTTCTTTTGTGTTCGCTGACTTGGGTGTTGTTTGATGATTATTGGGGCTGGTATTGGTGCTACATTTTGAGGCAGGGCAGTGAGATATTGTGGTGAGTTTGGTTGTTCATGTGTGGCTTTGGGTGGTTTGTTTAGGTGAGCATGGAGATGCTATGTTTTTTGGCTTAGAGTTCTTTGTGGTGGTGATGATGATGGTTGTTTTGTTTTGTTTAGATGGATTCTTGTTTATGATGGCTTAGGGGGCTGCTATAGGGGTCTTGGTTTGTTGCTTCACAGTGGGTCTTTATTTTGGGAGTATTTGGCTGGGGTTGATTGCTTGGTGGATGTGGGTACGTGGGATGAATATGGGGCTTGGTTGAACAGGTTCTTTAGTGATTTGGTTTCTAGGGTGAGTTTGAGGTGTTGGTGTGGGCAGTTTGGATGTTTAGAAGATGGAGTGGAAGTCAAATTACACAGGAACAAGGCCGTGAAAGTAAACATAACTCATGAAACTAAAAAAATATTATGCATAAAACTAATAAGGGAAATATCACATGCAAAAAATTTACCTAAAGAAAACAAAACACAAACTTAGTCTCATACAAGTTCGTACAAAATATCCCAGGCAAGTTTGGAGTGAGCCTACCTCGGTTCTACCAAAATTTCCCCTCTGGCTAAGCTTTCTCCTTTCTTTTTCTCTCCTTCTTTTTTCCAAAAAAATCCCCCTCCTTCTCGGCATTTTCCTCTTATTTTATCCTCTTTAAAGCAATCATGAAGTCTTGGGTGTGAGTTGGCTAATGGTCTTTTCCCCCTTTCACCACTGATCCCTTCCCACTCTCACCTGCTAGCACTCCTATAAAGTAAAAAATAATGGGTAGCGTGTGTGCAGAGGGTGGCAGTGTGGAGAAGAGTTGGTGGCCCTTTTGGCTTGGTGGGCTTGGAGGATGGGTGACTTCGGATGGTGGAAGACGCTATGTATGAGTTTCTGTTTTGGCGGGGTGGTGCAGAAGGTGATGGATTCTCGGTACTGTTCTAGCTTGCACAAGGAGAAAAGGTTGGCGCTGGGTAGAGGTGTGTGGCTTTGAGGGGTAAAGGTTGGATATGGGCATTTAGGCTTGGATCAAATTGGGCCTAGTAGGTCAAATGGGTTCAACCCCTCCCCTCGGTTTTATTTTATTTTTGTTTTTTTTTTCAATTTTTTTCTTTTCTTTATCTTAGAGATTTTTATTTGATTTTTTAATTATATATATATTTATATATATTTTTTATTTTTTATTTATTTTTTGAAATTTTCTAAAATGACTTGGTTAAAATAAGGTGTTCACAGTTGTTAGTTAGTTGTTTCTTTATTTATTGTAGTTTTTTTTCATTTTTATTATATTCTTAGATATATCAATTCTTGAATTTGATTTTTCACATATCATGTGTGCCGGGTTTGTGTTGTTCCTATATCTGATGATAGATAGATTGCACCACTACATAAGAGAGACTATGGAAGCTGTTAAGAAACAAAGCCGGAGTTTTGAGGATAGTAAAAATTGCAATGTAGAGGAGCACAAAGCATTAACTGAAGAAATTGCTACATTGAAGGCTAAAGTTAAAAACATTGGAATTTGAGTGTGAGGTGAAAGGAAGTAAGGTTAAGACTTTGGAAACTAAACTAGAGACTCTTAAAAATCAATCTGACAAGTTCCTTATGGAATATGATCACCTCTTGGCAGATAATCAGAATCTATAGAGTTAGTTAGAGGTCATTGATAAAAACTCTTTGCATCCTGAGAACAAAAAGAGTATGTGAGGGTTAAAATATCTAGCAAAGTAATTTTCTCCTTTGTTTTAGATGCTTGTGTTGAGTGTCACATGTTTGCTTAGAGAAGGAAGTCACAGCTAGATATATTAAATGTATAAAGAGCAGAGATATGCTATATGGATTAAGTGAACTTACTATACTTAAAGCAATTGACATATATTATTATTATTATTGTATAAGTAATTTGGTCACCTTTTAAGCTATTGTTGATAATGATAAATAGATTATAAAGGAACAAATGCTTATTGCTTCAGGTGGCTTCTGAGATATTACATTCATAGTTTTCATAAAACTTTGCCTCAACCAGTGAAATTGGAAAATCATGAGGGTTAACATACATACTCGATATATGATCAAATTAATACATGTAATCAAGTTAAAGATTGAAAGGGATGTTGCCATTATATAATGATATGGTATAGGTCCTAAGATAGATTAATCTATCTTGTGTTCTCCTATGCATATTGTAACAGTCTCTATTATATCATTCTCAATAAATATAATGTACAAAATCAAAACACAATATCTAACCAAAAAATAAAATAAAATAAAATAAAATAAAATAAAATAAAATGAAACAATACATGAAATAATTTATATCTAGTTTTACACCAAACCTGACATAAATCAATTCAAATCAAGTGTGTGTTTGGATTAGTTGTGAGAAAAAAAATTATGTTAAAAATCGATTATGTGTATAATCGATTTTCAAGAAAATCAATTATGAGAAAATCAATTTATGTTTGGATATGTTAATTCATAATCGATTTTAAGATAAAGAGTTTTGTTTATATTATATAAAAAAATAATTTTATGTATTAAATTACCAAAAGATATATAAAATAATTGAAAAATTTATTTGGTTGAGAAAAAATAAATATTTCTCTCTCAAAGATTTTAAAATAATTTAAAATCAAATAATTAAAAGCTTAAAATATATATTTTTCAAAAACTATTTTTAGTTATAAAAAAATAATTTTAATTTATAATTAATTTTATATACTTTACAAAAACAAAATAAATCTTAAATAAAATAAATTTTAATTAAAAAATATTTATTTTAAAAATTTAATCAAATCAAACATGCCCCAATCCTTAACTAAGTAATCCAAGACGATGGGTCTTTCATTCGACCCCGTTTGTTCATTATTATTTTTTTAGTTTAGAGGGCAGAAAAAATAACAGTCCATCCTTCCTGGGCCTTCACAAGCCCAGGCCCAGTCCACATTAACGAGAAGACACAAACCACGCGCTCAATAGTCGCGTCGCTCATCTCCTCCTCTCACTTCAAAAATTCTCCCTCACTTCGAATCAAAATCTCACAACAAAAATTAATAAAAAACAAAACTGAACAAAGTGTCTCTTCATTCAAAATCCTTCATCTTCTTTTTTCTCTTCAGATCACACACACATTCTCTCTCTCTCTCTCTAAATCGTGTCATTGTTCTTGAGCACCACACACACATTAGGGTTTTCGAACATTCAAATAAAAGCATTTTGCGGTGCTCGGAGATTCCGATGTCGGCTTCCACGGTGTCCATCACGGCGGCGAACCCGACGGCGCGTCGGCGTCCGGTGATCGCCACCGAAAAGAAAACCACCACAACCAACATCGAAATACTCGCGAACGACGTCGCCGCTTCTCCGGCCACCGCCACTGTCGGCGGCCACGAGAAGGTCACCTCCGCCGGCAACGGCCGAGACCTGAGCCACCACTCGATCCACGGCGAGGCGGTCCTCGAGAGATCCTCGAAGGATTTCACCAAGAAAACCGCCGCCGCAGCAACCGCCGGCGGGAATTCAACCGCCTTGCCACGACGGACGCGGAGGTCCGCCCTCGCGGCGAAGCCCGAGAAGCCGCGGTGGGTCACGGTGGTGAGCGTTTTCGCGAAGAATTTCGTGCTCCTTGTGTTGCTCGCCGGTCTGGTTCAGTTGATTCGGAGGCTCGCTTTGAATTCCGGCGACGGGGTTGGCGGGGATGGTGCCGGTGCCGTCGCCGGGTTTTCGGAATTCGAGGGCCGAATTTCCGACGTGGAGGGTTTGTTGAAACGAACCACGAAGATGATTCAGGTGCAGGTTGAGGTGGTGAATAGGAAAATAGAGGATGAGGTTGGAACCTTGAGGAAGGAAGTGAATGAGATAATTGATGAGAAAGGTGGTTTTTTGGAGAGTGAGTTGAAGAAATTGGAGGCCAAGAGTGAGGAATTGGAGAGGTATTTGGGTGATTTGAAGGCTGAGGATTGGTTAACGAAGCAAGAGTTTGAGAAGATTTTTGAGGATTTGAAGAAGGTGAAGGGAAGTGGGTATGGAAGTGGGAATTTGGATGAGATAAGGGAGTATGCGAGGGAGATGATTGAGAAGGAGATTGAGAAGCATGCTGCTGATGGACTTGGGAGGGTAGATTATGCTCTTGCTAGTGGTGGAGCTGCTGTTGTGAGGCACTCGGAGCCCTTTGATGTGGGGAGGGGTAATTGGTTCTTGTTGTCTGCGAAAAATGGTGTTCACCCCAATGCTGATAAGATGTTGAAACCGAGCTTTGGTGAGCCCGGGCAGTGTTTTCCGTTGAAAGATAGTAGTGGGTTTGTTCAGATTAGGTTGCGCACTGCTGTCATTCCTGAGGCTGTCACGTTGGAACATGTTGCAAAGGTAATGCATTTAGTGTAAATCATGTTTTATGCATGAGAATCAGTTACTATATTCCTTCATGTGTTCTTTTATGTAATTTGGAGTAATTGAGATGTTTGTTGTACGTAATTTGATTATACATATGCTCAGGCATTGCTCATATTTTTATATATATGCCTGGTTTCTGGTTGTGGCAAACTAGCTCTTGAATTTGCATGATGTGGCATGAATGAAGTTTATGATATTTACGATCCTAATATATCAACTAGTATTCATATTTGGCCTTTGGGTGGTTCATTTGTGCAGTTTGTAGTTTGTAAAAATAGTTATAGTTATATGCATTCATTCTGACAATAATTATATGCATGCCAATCAGTTACTTCTTTAATGTGTTCTTGTATTCTTCCTTAGTTTCTGAAAATTCTGAGTAATTTAGTTGTTCAATATTTGTAGTTTGATTATGCATATGCTGATGTATTTCCCATATTTATACACATGCCTGCTTTCTGGTTGTGGCAAACTCAGTTCATGAATCTGTTTGATGTGCCATAAATGAATGAAGTTTATGATATATAAGATCCTTATATATCAACTGGATGTGATTAGTTTATTGATAAGTTTTGGCCTTTCGGTGGCTCATTGGTGTAGTTTGTAGCTTGTAGCTTGTAGAAGATACAATTTGTTCTTCTTTTACTTGTGGTACTAAAGGTGTTGATTTATGATTAATGTGATTATTAGCAATTAAGGATGTCCATGTGCTGCAATTATAAATTAAGCATACGATAAACTGATAAAAGAAGTAATTAAAGGGTCATTTTGATTCAGGAGAATACAAAGCTTTTTGCTTTTGTCTTTCATTTGAAAGAGTTATGCTTGTCAACGGGGAGATCATGATATTTTAGTGCTTTTTTCTTTGAAAGTGCAATGTACTGGTGGCTTTGTCGCCTTCTTGGTATTGTTTTGTTGTATGTTAATGACATTGAACTATTTTATGTTGTATGAGTCTCTGAGACCTTTCTTGATGATTCAATCTTATATATTTTTGTCTGAAGGTTCTCATTTCTCGATATGTCATTAGTTTGTATGTATTCCATTAATTTGTTAATTTAGTTGTTGTAATGAAGTAGATTCAGATGTCTAAGTCTAACTACATGGCTCATATTTTGTATAATGTATATAGTGCTGTAAGTGTGCATTGTACATGATATGCTATCTTGCATGTTTCTTTGATGCGATCTATCAAATAGCTGCATCTTTTATATGACAAAAATAAAGCTGTGTAGTTCTGGTACAGATATTTTTGTTCATGGAAGTTCAGGACATTTGAAAAATAAGAAAATAGTTGAACTTCAGTGTTTGACCTGTATAGTTTTTTCTGATTGACTAGATCTAGGTGTTCCACAAAAAAAAAACAATAGATTTTCTTATAAGGTGATAGCTGTGATTTTATGTTTTTGTTGTTGCATTGGACATTATTTGAAAGCCTTTTTCTATAGAGTTTAATGGTTGAACTTTCCTACAATAATTATATAAAGATGTTGTCAAATATTTATCAACCTATAATGGTTTTATCATAATCTGGCAATCAAATTAGTAATTACATGTACGATTTTTGGTTATTTGAGTATCAAGGCATGTTCTTCAGTAAATGAGACATTGTTTATCATTCTCAATATGGATGGCGGAATAAAGTCCACTGTAAATTAATTGGATGAAGGTTCCCATCATTTATTGAGTTCGTGCTACATGCCTTTCCTTTGTATTCTCCTTCTTTCCTGTGTGTCTGTTTGTGTGTGGAAAAGAAGGGTTGCCTTGTTGGACCAGTTGATCTGTTGAATGAGTGCATTCTTGTTATATGTAATTTGATTATGCATATGCTCATGCATTGCTCATATTTATATCTATGCCTTTTTTTCTGGTTGTGGCAAACTAGCTCATGAATTTGCATGATGTGGCATGAATGAAGTTTATGATATTTAAGATCCTAATATATCAACTAGATGCCAACTAGTTTATTGATAAGTTTTGGCCTTTGGGTGGCTCACTGGTGTAGTTTGTTGTTTGTAGAAGATACAGTTTATTCTTCTTGTGCTTGAGGTACTAAATGTGTTGACTAATGATTAATGTGATTATTAGCAGTTGAGGATGTCCATATGCTGGATTTTTAAATCAATCATATGATAAAAATAATAATTAAAGGGCCATTTTGATTCATGAGAATATAAATTTTTTGCTTTTATCTTTCATTTGAGAGAGTTATGCTTGTCAAGGAGGCAATCAGGATATTTTAGTGCTTGTGTACTGTTTTTTGTTTGAAAGTGCAATGTAATGGTGGCTTGGTCGTCTTTTTGATATTGTTCTGTTGTGTGTTAATGATATTGAGCTATTTTGTATTGTCTGAGTCTCTGAGTCCTTTAGGTTTTCATTTCTCAATATGTCATCACTCATTAGTTTGTACGCATCCTGTTAATTTGATAATTTAGTTATTGTAAACAAGTAGATTCAGATGTCTAAGTCTAACTACATGGTTCATATTTCATATATAGTGCTGTAAGTGTGCATTTTTCATGATATGCTATCTTGCAAGTTTCTGTGATGGGATCTATCAAATAGCTGCATCTGTTATACGAAAAAAAAAAATAAAGCCATGTAGTTCTTGTAAGGATACTTTTGTTGATGGAAGTTCAGGACATTAGAAAAGAAAGAAAATTGTGGAACTTCAGTGTTTGAGACTTTGAGCTGTATAGTTATTTCTGATCGTTGAGTGCTAGGTGTTCCACAAAAAGACCAATATATTTTCTTATAAGGTGAAAGCTGTAATCTTTTGTTTTTGTTATTGCATTGGACATTATCCTATAGTGTAATGGTTGAGCTTTCCTACATTAATTATGTAAAGGTGTTGTCCAATAGTTATCAACCTTATAATGGTTTTATCATGACCTGACAATCTAATTAGTAGTTACATGTCTGATTTCTTGGTTATTTGAGTATCTAGGCATGTTTTTCAGTAAATGAGGCATTATTTATCATTCACAATATGGACAACAGAGATTAAAGTCCTCAGTAAATTGATTGGAATAAGGTTCCCATCATTTATTGAGTTTGTGCTACATGCTTTTCCTTTCTGTTCTCCTTGTTTCCTCTGTGTGTGTGTGGCAAAGAAGGGCTGCCTATTTGGACCAGTTGATCTGTTGAATGAGTGCATTCTGGTGCCAGATTAATCCCTCAAATTGTTTCACTTGCCTTATTGATACGTGATTTAGAGTAGATGGCTGCCCTGTTGCCCTTTAGGGTAGGTTTAATCAATTTTAAGTGGTACTCTGTCAACTTTTATCAACCCAATAATCACTTGTTTTGTCAAGCTTTACCATTTATTGTATTTATTCATATATTGACGCTAGAAATAAAGCTAAGTATGAACTAACTATAACATCTAGTTTTCTGAGAGCAGTAATTTATTCTTATAAGATATAAAGATAAGAGAGAATAAGGTCATTAGAGTCACGTGACTTGTTTTAAACTTTGTCTATAATTATCTAAAGAATATGGCTCATGTCATCAGGTATTTGAATTTTTGTCTTTTGAGAAAGAAAAAATAACAAACTTAATGGAAGGGATATCATGAGTCATGCTTTCCTATAATCCTTCTTGATTTTCCGCTGCTTGTGGTGAATAGGTCAAGTTTAGCTTATATGGAATCTCCATATGACATGACAGATTAAACCCATTGATCAATATGCATCAATGAGGCGGGCTCATTGTTAAGTTTAATATCTGCTTAGACCTAGTTGAAAATTATCAGTACATGGGTACTACTACTAGTCTACTAGAAACATATTGTGTAATGCATATACTTACTTTGCGTCCTTTTACTTTTTAAAGAAGTTAGTGTTACATATTAAGTTATTGGGTTTTCAGAGAGGATCAAATGTTCAATTATTGTTCTAGGTTGCTAGTGGAGAATTTTACCTTGGATAGGGTCATAGGGATGAATTCCATGACTGGTGTATCTGTATCACATGCGTATTTGATACTGGTATTTGTATGATATGGCTGCATACATATTTTTGGCATACTTTCTCTCGTTTTTGGCGGAAACTGCTGCTTGTATAATGTCAGCATATTTTTGCATCCAACCTGCATTTCTTTGTTGCACATCCTAATTGCTCCACTGCTAGTAGTAAGGATGCTACTTCCGCTGAAAAGGATGAGTCTCCAGGGCTTACGTTTCCAATTTAGTCAAGGAAACTAATGCTAAGGGAGGAGGTGGGAATAAGTATTGGAGATGTAACTAACTGTAATATTGAATATAATGGGCCATATTCAAGGGATAAATAGCTTTAGAGATAATTATGTACTATGTAGTATTATATATATATATATAATTTTTAGATATCTTATTTAATATACCATGCCATATCTATATGATAAATTTTTGAAAAGTTGACTTGGTCCTGTGGCATATTGAATCTGATTATGATACTCATACCTATACATATACAACATAGATCTCAAGTAAATTTGATTGATAAATTTTTTTGGTGACCGCAAAATTTTGGGTCAACGTCTTGCTTATATTGCCTTGGAATTGCGTATAACCATTTCAGAGTGAACTGATCCATCAATTATTTCGGAGCTACCAATGATTTTTTCTGGCTTTTCTTAACAGTGGAGTTGGTTTTAATAGGAGTTGAATTTGCCCTTGCTTCTGCTTAACCAGCTTTGAAGTGCTTTGCTTCATTAATAGTTTCCTCTACGTTTTTCTAGATATTATGTATTATTGAATTATATCCATTTCATAGTTTCCTTTATCCTTTGTTAATAGTTTCCTCTATGCTTTCATAGATATATGATCAAATTAATTTATGTGTCTTCCACTCTTCCAATAATTACTCAGTTTGAGAAGTTGATAAAAAGACAGACATGTTGTTTGTGATGATTCTGATTTCTGATTATCTGCTTTCATTTGGCATATTAATATTTTAAGATTGATTAATAGAGGCTGTTGTAGCATATCTCGTCATTGCTTAATTGTACTGATTGGACCAAAAAGGAATGGAATAACATTGAAAAGTTGAGAAATTTACCCATTCTTGAGGTGATTAAATTTGGTTAGAAAATGGCCTTATGGATTGTGAATATTTTTGGCATGTGTATCATATAAGTATCTGGCAGACTGGCACACATGGTTTTGATGTTGCTAGATATGCATCCCAGTGCTCTATTATTTTCTACTATTCAACACTTTTTGGATACATGAAAAATATTAAATATGTTATAGATACAGGAAGTCTTTCTGGTTATATCTAATTCCTTACCAGATCTCATGCTTTCAGTCAAGTTTTGGTGATCTTTTACCAGAACTCATTGATTCCCTTAATAACTTATACAGAGTATTGTTTGTCCTGCTGGTGTTCTGCTCCACTTGTTTGGATTTTCGCAGTTTGCAACTGTGACAATTATATTCTGTTAGCTAAGAGGAGAGGAGAACATTTGTATTGTTTACAATGAGACCATATATATTGAATGACTCGTCTCTGGGGAAAATCTCTGTGAATTACATCTGATATTTTGTTTACGATGGACAATTCTTATATGTGCATATTTTTATCCTGACGCCTCTGGTACAAGAGTGTTTTGCTACCTGTTTTGTTATTCATTATTATATCTGTCGCCATTTCTTTTAATATTGTTTGTTTTTAGTCCTGATATTTTTCTTTTCAACAGAGTGTTGCATATGATAGATCAAGTGCTCCCAAAGACTGCAGGATCTCTGGTTGGCTGCAGGGGCGAAATACTGATTCTGTAATTGATACTGAAAAGATGTTTCTTCTAGCAGAATTTACATATGACCTTGAGAAGAGCAATGCTCAAACTTTCAATGTGTTGAATTCAGCAGGTTCTGGTGTTATTGACACGGTAAGGCTCGATTTTACATCAAACCATGGAAGCCCTTCACACACGTGTATATATCGCTTGAGAGTTCATGGTCACGAACCTGACTCAGTTTCTATGATGGCAATGCAGTCATAATGCATCTCATGTTTGCTTGGACTGTTTTCAATGTCCTGTAATTGTTCAGTATTATTTGGTTAGATCTAGGAAATCATGGACTCTGTAGTTACTAGATGCAGTCATCAATGTTCCTTGTTAGAGTATTTAACTTCCTATTATTGCTTCAAATGGATTTTGTATTTAGTGTATGATTTCTGATTTAGGCAGAGATGGTAGATTTTGGGTATATGAAATTTTTCTTTTTTCTTTTCCTTTTCTTTTAATTATACGATGAAAATCAACCCTTTTAAACCCTCAACCTACATGTTGAGTTCCTCTTAGTTGGAGGCTTTTGGCAGGTAGATATTAATTGAAAGTATTTTGCTTTTAAAAATCTTATATAATTATATATATATATATATATATATATATATAAAAGTTATAATCATAAGCTTAATCTTGTTTCATTGTACACATGAATTTATTTTTACCTTCATGAATTATCTGTACTAGTAAACAAACTCGTGTGTGCGACTCTTTTAATTTGATGGCACCTAATTTTGTCTGGGTTTTTTTTAAGAATAAAAAATATATAGCTATAAAATTTTTATTGTTTGACATTCATTGTTAAGTCATAAGTCTAGTTTTCTAAAATTTAAAAAGAAATAATATATAAAAAGGAAATAATTTTGAATTCAAATATCACAATTAATGTCTTATTAATGGTAATTTGGAATATAAATGATAAATTGATTCTGATTGTGTAAATTAATCATAATTGATTCTTATTGAACATTTATAGAGAGATTGATTATGATTGCACATAAATTATGAAAATTAACCCTAATTGATTGGAAAAATTAGAACTTATGATTTGATTAGAGATTGGGATGTTCATCTGTTTGGGTTATAAATAGCTAAGAGTAGAAAATCTTAAGAAAGAGAGCCTTAGAGGCACAACTACAACACAAAAAAAAAAATGCAAAGAAAAATAAGAAAAAAAATGCAAAGAAAAATAAGAAAAGAAAGAATAGAGGAGAAGCATAAGTTTTTTTTTGAGAGAAAGTGTTCACTCCTTATATAACATTGCAGGTTAGTGAGCAACACCACTTGCAATTCCTTTATGTTATTTTTCATTTGTTTATTTATTTATTCCCTTTTATTTCCTACTTTTCGTTTGAACTTTTGTAAATAATTTCATTTTCCCTATCTTATTTTGCTCCCTGACCTTTGGTTAGATCTTTCTTAATGTTTATTTTTGGCTTATACTTAGATTTTAATCTTTAAATTGTTGTGTCATTTTTTTTATCCCTTTCTCTTTATCACTCATTCATATATGTTCATATTATATGCTATATTAGCATTCCCTTAATGTTAATTTAAGAGTCTAATGATAGAATAATTAAAATTGAGTCATGGTATCGATAATATTTTGATTATTCCGGAGGTGAGGATGCCCCTCGAGTTTTTGCCATGGGTATTGGTAGAACTTTAATAAAAATCTTTTTTCAAATATTAATTTATCATTATTTCCCTTTCAATTTATAGATGTAAATTTGATATCAAATCTTAAAACATTTAAAACTTACCGACGATGGAAAAATTAGGGGAAGATCGGGGTAACAATCATTTAAACTATTCCTAATTCTCTTAAGGCAATTACAATTGGGTCTTGCCAAGGTACTGGCTTGGTCTAATTCCATAAATAAATAAGTAAATAAAATTATTTTTATCCTTAGGAAATATAAATAAGCGTGAACAAATTCAAATGGTCCTAACTTTGTGGTGGTGGTAAATTAAAATTTTATTTGACTACTCGTTTTGAAAATTGCCTTTTCTGAAAATCATTTAAAACAAATAACTAATTTTTTTTTTAAAAAAATGTCATTTTGTGGAAGTCATTAGAAAATTTCTCATTTTTATTTGGAAATAGCCTTCTAAAATGTAAAAATTTTATTTACCACATCCACCTAACATGTTATGGGATTATATTTGTTTTACACAATAATGGCTATTTAGTCACCCATTTTCTGTTTTAGTCATTTATCATTTTTTGATAATATGCCGATAAAATGAGACATGTTAAAATAAAATAAATGATATTTTTTTAGAAAATAAAAGACCATTTTAATTAATTAAGGTAACGATATATTAAATAGGTAACCATTCTTAAAATAGACAGTGTAGGGTGCTAACACCTTCCTTACCCGTAATCAACTCCCGAACTTAAACTCTTAAACCCAGATTATTCTTTTTTTTATTGTGTCTAATCCCATCATTCTATTTTTAATGGAAGAACTTATTGGTAATTTTAAATTTAGTTGCCTCCTCACGTCGTTGGCATCCTTCAATACGGTTGCGACAACAATTAATCTCATATAAACTAATTAACGAAATCTTTGGTGCAAACGGTACATATGGATACATTTACAATTACTTCCATTGTAATTTTTAGATCATTTGATTGAGTTAAATAGGTTTTATTTTTGACGATTCACTCTAGCTTTGTACTAGTACAGTAGTTGTTCCATACGGTAGGTAGAACAATAAAGTGTGTTTGATTTAATTTTTAAAACTTTAAAATTATAGTTTGAACAAAAACATTAAAAAATAAGTTTTTATTCAAACTATAATTTAAAAACTTCTAGAAATTAAATCAAACATTCTACACGTCTTTTTGTGCCTGCATATTTTGTTGCCCCTCCTACTTTGAATGTTCCATTGCTCTAAGTTATTTTTCTTTTTCTCTTCGATTTATTGACAACATATGTTGATCATGTGCTATCTCTATTCAGGAATGTACATTTCATGTGGGACCATATGGACTATCGTCATAGATAGTTGTGGTTTTCTTATTCTGTAGCTCAGAAAGAAAAAAAGTTATAAATTTGGAGACTGAGGTAAAATAAGAGAGACGTTTTATTTCGAAAACTCACTTTAGTCTGAAGGAGAAAATTTATGGTAATCGAAGATTTTCTAACCATTGCATTGCTTTCAAAATATAAGGACTGTATCTAATTTTATTTTTTTATTTTTTACTTAATAGTCAAATTTGAACAATTATTTTAAATAGGTTACAATATATACTATTAAGTTATGATGTATGAGTATTTCCTCTCGTTCAATTTATTTAATTATACAGCTTCTCGTTTTTAAATAAAATTATATTATTTTGGTAAAAAATATTTTTTTAAAAAAATAATTCAGATGACATTAATAAGATAAATAACCAAAAAGTAAAGTAACAATTATCATACTTTTAATTTGACTGAACTTAATATTTATAGTATAGCAAAAGTATTAGCAAGTTGTAAGAACTATAAAACAAAAACTATACTCGCATATAAAATTTTTTTTATTTTTTAGACAAAAATATAATCCTATTTAAGGAATTAGAAACTGTATTGTTAAATAAAAAAAGAGAAATAATATCAAATAATCATAACATGATAAATATTATATTGTCATAACTTAATAGTGCATTATAAAATTAACAAATAGTTTAAAGTTTTTTATACTAATAATAAATTACAAGTTAAATCCAAATTTTATAATAGGAGACTTGCTGGGGAAATGGGTGTGTTTTTTTCCGCTTTCTTCTAGTAACTTCCTCAAATTCAACAAAGAAGGGAGAGTGCGTTTATCAACTTGCACAAAATTATCAAATGAAGCACAAACAATACCCATATTTGTTATGGATAATACTACGCAGATATATCACTAAAAACTCTTGATACAACATTATATACTTACTTAAATTTAAGGCGGAAATCTCTAAAAAATGCACAAGAAGTGCGGTAAATATGAGTTAAGCAAATTCATTACTAACATGAATATTAACTTAGCATGTCCATCATGTGAGTCTCAGTCTTTAGTCAAGTCCACTATGAATATGCGGGCCTTATCCTCCTCTCATTATTAATTTATCAATGAGCCTGATCCTCAGCCTCATGAGCTTGAGACTCAGAATATAAAGGAGGATGCAATCTCGATGAAATCAAGTGATGATTCACACTTTGATTATAAGTTCGTTGAAGATAATCCAAATGTTCATGCAAATCAGATAAGGGAGTTTCTTCCTGAGCTTCCCGTTATATTTTCTTTCCCTAGTATCATCCATGATATAATACTATAACCATTTCTTTATTATTTCCTAGAATATCAGGAGTATAGCAAACGTGAGAGGTAAATGTCACATGAAAGATTTAGTGAAGAAGTTCAATCCTTCTTTTTTTTTTTTGTTATTATGGAGATCCCTATTCAATTTGCAGGTGTTCCTAAATTTTGGGGACCTTGATTATACGACTGTAGCCACTGTTGCCAATGGCCATGCCGAGGGCATATGGGTTTTATCTAAAGGTGGGAGCTTCACTGTGAATATCTTTGATGTTTACTGTTAAGCTACCATTTAAAAGTTGTGTAGCAGTGGTAAGGAATGGATTTGCTCGGCTTTTATTCGTCCTATTCTTATCTTAGGATATCTTTGGATGTGAGAGTTTGGAAGGGAAATAAAGGGATGAGTAATATTTTAATTTAGGTAAACATTTCTCATCTTTAAAAAAATGTTAAATGAGAGGAATAAAATGAAAGATTATTATTTAACCTTTCAATTATATCTTATTTATTTTTATAAATATTTTATATTTTTTTTAAATTTAGAAATGAAATCTCATTCCTCTATCCCCTTCTCTTCCGAACTCTTCTAATCCAAACAAACCTTTAGTGTTTAAACACAATGTCACTAGTTTGTTAATTTGTAATGTGAACTTTAGAGGGAACTTCTTGACACAAGATAGCATTAATGAAGATATTCACAGTTAAACTCTCACATTCCTCTAGTGCCTCTACTGGTTAAGGGTGACAATTTACACTCACTATGCGGTTACCCAATTCGTCCCAACCCGCATGGGGCGAGTTTAGCCGCAGTAGGGGCGGAGCATGACGAATTTAAACTGTATTGCGGGACGGAGTGAGTTCGGATTTAAGGTCTACTCACCCCTACCCTACCTGTACTCCCTATTTTTCTACAAAGTGTGTGTTTCATACTTAATGTAACTTGAGATTTTTTAAGCAATGAGTAATTTTTTTTACTAATTTATATTATATTATGTATTAGATAATATATGCAGGTAAGATTCGAGTTTTATTATTTTTTTGCAAGTAAGGAGTGTGTTTTCATCTACCAAATTCACAGGAGAATAGGAGTGGGTTGAAGGTTCTTTTAAGAAGTGCAGGATGGATTCGGAGTGGGCAAAAGCTCACCCCTACCCGTCCCATTGGCAAGCCTACTACTAGTCTTATTCTCTTCAAACACTAGGAATATGATAAATTATCTAGAAAATCCATTCCTTACGACCACTATACAACTTTTAAGAGGTGGCTTTCACAGAAGCTCTTACCTTTAGGTAAAACCCATATGCCCTTTGCATGGCCATGAGCTTCAACAATGGCTAAAGTCGTATAACCAAGGTCCTCCCAAAATTTAAGGACACCAACAAATTGAATATGCGTCTCCATAATAACAAAAGAGAAGGATTGAACTTCCTCATTTAATCTTTCATGTGACGTTTACCTCTCACGTTTGCTATACCCCTGATATTCCAAGAAATAATCGAGAAATGGTTGAACTGTATCATTGATGATACTGGGGAAAGAAGATGATGTAATGGGGAGCTCAGGAAGAAACTCCCTTATCTGTTTGCATGCATATGCCCGAATCCATTTGGAGTATCTTCAACGAACTCTTACTCAGAGTGTGAACCATCACTTGATTTCATCGAGATTGCATCCTCCCATATATTCTCAAAGTCTCTAGGAATAGGAGGTTGAAGATCAAGTTCATTGATAAATTGATAATGGAAGGAGGATAAGGCCCTTATATTCATAGTGGACTTGACTAAAGACCCAAATTCACCAGGTAAGCCAGCTAAGATACAACATCATACATTTCAAAACAAAATTCTACAATAAGGGTATCCTTGAACTAGCTTTTTCGCCAATTGAGACGAAGTTTTCTCTCAGACATCTTAAGGATATACCCTCATATTGGTCTAATGCATTTAGTGAAATTAATGAATTATTTTATATGTTAGCCTAAAATTAAAATAGAGCAGTATAAAAAAATGTAGAAATAATTAAATATTTAAGATTAAGTCATTTCTTATTGAAATTGCATTCTTTCTTTTTCTTCAACGAGTACTGCGCTCACCTTTCACCTTATGCATGTTGATCAAGTGGCTAGAATGGGTTAACCCAATCCATCATTGGATGACTGTAAATAGAACCATTTAACTAGCAAATTATCAAAATAGCTACATATATAGCCTAAGTTACTTGTCCATTTAATTCAATACAATTCACATTGCTGGTTCCACGGTTTATGTTCACTACAAACATATGTAATAGAGCATTGCCTGGGGGGCGCATGATTGCTGGATAGAAAGTGGAATTTTCTCTTTTTCACTACAAAGTGAAGGCATGGACCCTAGTTGACAATTTTAACGGGCTTTTTCCTATATATCAAACATTCGGAAAATCAGACTATAATTTTTAATATATATATATATATATATATATAATATTATCATGTTGTTTTTCCTTATATCAGTATCATTAATTTTTATAGACATAAATTATGAAATTTTAATATTTTAGGTGACTTCTATATTTAATCAAAATTAAAAAAAATTAAACAATTTTAAATAACTATGTAAAAATATTAATATTAATTTTGATAAGAAATAATAAACCATTAATGACAAAATTACATTGGGACCATTGATGATGCAACAATTTTAAGCACAATATAAGATAATATATAATCATATATTCCATCAACTAAGGTTTCAAATGGTCCAGTACTGGTTGAGTGTTGCTAAATAACAAAATCTTCAAAATACTACTGTTTCGAGACTTGTGATATATCCTAACCATATAATGAAGTAGGTTCCCTCACCTAAACTTTTAGTCCTAAGTAAAAAGCAAAATAACAAAACTCTTACACAAATTAAAAGGATGGCGCTAAATTTATATGGGATAGCATATTACTCCAACCGGTAGGCTAGCTATTACATGTTTTGGCAACTCTATATTTCATTTACAATCGCTGTTAAAATAATCAGATGCTGCTGTCGCAAACATCTGGCAAACCACATAACAATTTTTTTCTGTACAATTAATCATGAACAGTTATTGAAAATCTTAAAAATTCCAAATTCAGGCAATGCCACACACCAACCATACACTGGATAAATAGCAGCATATATAATATGATAACTGAAGTGTCATGCTCAAACATCTGCCACTGTTATTGTTCAAGGGTTCAACTAAGCTCCACAACATGATCCGGAAGGAAAGGAGAAAGCAACAAAGTTTGTCTATGGATGGGTCCTTATCAACACCATCTGTTAAACAAATGGGACAATTGGACAAAGGCTCATTCAGCCCTCAGAGATCTTCTATGTCATCAGAAGAAGAGAGAGAACTTGAAATTGGGTTGGCTTGGTTTTAGTTATGAAGCATGAAAGCAGGAATATCAAGGAGTGTGTCTGTGAAGTGGGAGTGAAGCAGCCCCACTTTGCCATTGAAAAGCAAATGGTCATCCTTTATTTTGGGGAGAATGATGTGCTTTTCAAAGAAGAAACTGCCGCCATTTGGTGTTTTTCTAGGCTGGCTTCGTCTCTTTGCTGGGTGGCGTAGTACCACAAAAGTTTGAGACTTGGTAAAGGAGCTTGAATGAATAATTTATCAGCAAAATCATCTTTGGGACCAGACTACTCTGCACCTTTATAACTAGGTTCAATTTTCAGTCTTTGTTTTTGTTTTTGTTTTTTTCTTTTCCTTTTGCTTCTATTATGGTTGAGAAGCGGCAAGATTCATTCAGCTGCTTTGAAATTGGCCCAATTGATGACCAGGGCCTTGACTTTGACTGTTGATTCATCCGTTTGGTAGAGCCTATTTGTATGCCTAAGGCTATGGTTTAAGCTTTTAACATTTTGTTAAAGGGCCCACTCCTATATTCATGTTAGTAAACCACTTTTTAACTCTTTTCTTAAGTAGAAAATCTCCAAATGCAACGTTTGATATTATGGTTTTCACTTGAAAATTAGTAAATTTTTGTGATTAAACATATGTATTGCAAACATTAAAGAATCTTGAAAATTATATAGTTATTATTTTAAATATGGGAATTTTAGTTTTTTGACCCTCTTATTGTTTAGATATCTTCAATCCAAATACTTAAAAGTGAATTTAATTTTAATATATTAATAATGTAAATACGAGTGATTATGGTAGCACATGTTTAAAAACAGTTAAATGGTTGTACTTAAATTGAAAATTTCTATTTGCTATAATGATATGATTTTTTAATTTTTTTAATCATATTAATTTTTTTTGTAGAAATCAAATTTAAATTCTTAAAATATTTAAGAGAATTTAATTTTGATCAATTATTAGTATAAATTTTTTACATTATTATCAAATCATATATTGATACATTATTATTATAGTTAAATTCACTTATTAATATAGCAATACATTATTAAATGCTACTGTAATAAAATTTTAAACTTAATAGATCAGAGTTACATCCTATTTGAAATTCATATGCAAAACCTCTCGAATATAATCCAAATAAAGTTTTCATAAGTCTTCAACCGGAAAGTCTCAATCATACATGATGGTGCTCTTCATTATTTTCCTAGATATCATGATTGCTTTCACAATGACTATCATGAAGGTTTCCCAAAAGTGCATATCTTTCTTTCATAAAGAAAAAAACATTTATCTATTTTCGTGATTGTTGAGAGTTAAAACTAAGAATGCTTCACAGAGCACTTCACGCAAAATCTAACCACTCTGTACACAGAATCTTTTTTTTTTTTTTCTTAAGATGAACTTAAACAGCATTTGGGAGCGTCAAGGGTGACGTATCATAATAAATTAGAAGTTTTTTTTTTTCCAGAAGTGAAATAAAAAGTGACAATCAGTGTATAGAATCATTAATTATGTGTAGATTTATGTAAAAAATATATATTCTTTAGTGTCTTCTGTTAACATGTATTAGTATAGAACCTGAGTGTTGTTCAGTACATAAAAAATATAATTTTATAAAAATTACAAATTTATAATTATTAGATTTTATTAGTTAATGAATTTATAAATATAATATTTATCAAATCAACTCTTTTGATAAAAGCTTCAGTTGAGATGAGAAATTTCAATTTAAAAGGTACTTGTGTTATGAGTATAATAAAAAAAAGTTTCACATGAAGTAACACTGGAGGATTACATGTGTCCTAGTTTGAATCAATATGAAATACTTAACTTATAAAATTAAAATAAAAAGTAATTAGTGTAGAATGTCAATAAATAATTGAGATTAACAATAGTATCATCCTTCACATGTTACATAAAATAAACAAAATCAATAAAACATGTAATGTAAAGTTTGTGAGCTCCAACCAAAATGTTATTTAGTATATTTATTATTAAATTTTTTCAATTAAGCATTTCATTCATTATGATTAGTTATATGTTATTTTATAATTAAGAATATATTTAAAAAACAAATTTATCATTCATTCATCAATATTAAAAAATTCAAGTCTATCTAAATTTTAAAAAATACATTTAATATTTTCAGAAGTCAATATTTAGATATAGACTATGAAAGAATTGAACCGAAACCTAACTATTTTTAAAAAATTAATTAAATTATATTGAGCTCCTACTTCAATTAAACTAAAAGTTTTGGACAAATGATTTGATTTATTCATAGCTTCTATGACCATCAATTTTAATAGTAAAAATTGTTTACAATTATTAATCTTTAAAATTGAAATAAATTATATATGTGAAAAAATCTTGAGATTAATTTTTTATTTATTTATCTTTGATAAATATTAGCAATTTCTACATGCTAGATCTTCTATGGGATCACTCGTTAGGCATATGTTACCATCCTTTTTGTATGTTGGAGTTAAGCTTCAATTGAAGATTTATGATAATTAAGATTTAGAAACCAATTGAAAAATGTTTTGAATGTTAATATTCTTTTCATATTCTTTTAATTCTTCCTCGAATATACTATTTACTCATAACATGTGCAATTTCTTGATCTAACTCATAAATATGTCAAGCATCCCTAAGGCTATAGAAGCATCAATGATGTATCAAGATAATCCTAGGTTGTGGAATTAGTACAATATTTTTCTTTCAGTAATTTTTAAATATTATGATTTTTTGTGCTTACTCATTGACTTGGCACAATTATTAATATTTATCTATGTAGATATGCAAAGGTCATGCATTTTAGATTTTTAGCACATTTGATGGAAATCAGGTAATATAATTCTTGTACAATTAACTATCTTTACTTTTTTCAGCTGCTAATCATCTTACTAATCATAAGCACTAATTTTTTTTTTTAATTTTCTTCTATAACCAAAATATTTACTTTCCATCTATTAAATGAAGGAGTCTCCAAATATGTGAAGCTTCACTTGATTTCACACAAAGAAAGAGAGAGTCTGACTTAGATATTTAGTTGGATTCAAAACCTTTTACTATATCAAAATATAGATAAAAGATTCCATGTTCCTAAGTATAAATTATTCAAACTCATTCCAACTATCTCTTAATGTCATCGGTAATACTAACTCTTGCTCTCCAAAAAGCCTTGAAATTTGTGAACGATTCTTTGAAGATGTTGAAGGTATGTATTTGAAACCAGTTTCTCACTTGGATGACACATACCTTTTTATGCTTGGGTTCATTATATATATATTTTTTGTCACTTTTAATACACAATCGTGTCACTTGGATTTTGCTTTAATACTGATTAAGGATAGAATCCAATTAAAATTATTTTTCTTTTTATATTTTTTCAGTGTGTTTTCAAAATTTGTGTTAGTATTATTCATTATTATGTGAATGCTAATTTTCTCTAGCACATTGAAAGACTTGGATTTTATGCATGCTCTTTTATTATTATGATGAATTAATATGATCTCTTGAATGCATTTTTATTTATTATTATAATCAATTAATATATCTCATGCATTGAATTTGTACATGCACTTTTATTATGAGGAATTAATATTTTTGAAATGAATTATTCTTTATTATTATGGTCAATTAATATCTTTATGCATTATTCTTTCTATAGACACTTGTCAAAGTTTTAAACATAACATTTGTCAAAATTTCAAACCTTTATAAAAAAACATTTATAAAAAATTTGTTTCATGATCTTACCTTTTATGTATATTTTGATTTTGATTTTGATTCTAGTTTGGTATTGTATTTTTTTTATTAAATTATCTTTCAAGTAAATACCCCTTTTTTTAGTAAAGAAAGTCGAAGACCTAGTGTGAGGAGAGGTAGGTTAAAATATAGGCAAAGTGACCAAAATGAGATTCACTCCCGGGATAAAATAAATCTCTAATGAAACTTGGTGAAGACTCTTGGACCAAATAATTACTCTGCACAACATTACAATAAGAAAAAATTATGAATATTATGTGATAAAATGTGGTTATTTTATTAAAAATTATGAGTAGCAAAAATATTACAAAATAATAACTTTTTATAATACAATAGTCATACTTTTATGTGATTATCTTATTATAAAATATAGTTATTTAAAAGCTATTTTTTAAAAAAATAACCTGTTACATTAATCACCAAAATGAAAATAATATTAGCATCAAAGAACAATTTTTTTAAAAAACTAATTTGAAATATTTTACATTTTGTAATCTCATGCAAAATCGCAAAATCCATGGAACCTAGACTGGGTCCAGGCATGGGCAAACGCCATTCCATAGCACAAGGCAGAAGCAACCTGTTGGTGCCACACTCATAGGAAACATATCACAAACCGTCAACATACTTCGTAGACAACACCTACTATTGTGATTTTGTTAGCAGGCACACACGTGGGTTGGGGACATGCTCTTCTCTCTCTCTCTCTAGATCCCACAAAATTGACTTATTTTCTTTGCACCCTTAACATTCAAACTAGTACAAAGGACGAGGTTCAAACTTCAAAGACAATTCTCAGTATTGAAGCCAAAGACTGCTTTTCTGGCTCTGAAAAAGAACTCTTTTATTGTTTCCCACAGAAGAAAACAAAGAACAAACGGAAGAATCATAGCGTTTGCTACCCTCAAATAATAAATGTTAACGAAGGGACACATAAGATTCCATTCCATTCCCCCTTTTGACTGTTTCCTCATTTTATGAATTTTTCATTCCAATTTCTTGAGGAAGGAAGACCCAACTTCCTATTTGCACGTATACCCATTTCTCTGTCTTGTCTTCTATCCTTTTTGAAATCATCAAATACTTGTTTGGTATAAGTAAGTTTTATGATTCCTTGGAAGAGGAAGTTTGGCCTCTTTGGTTGCATACCAGACACGGAGTTCTCAGTTCTAGACATACCAGACAGAGAGTTCTCAGTTCTAGAACAAGGACTATTCAGGTTCATTTTCTTTCCCAATTTTTAGTCTTTCCCAGAAAATATTCTGTTTGATAATTTATGGTGGAAGGGCATTTGCATGGGCAGTTGACTTTTATAGAAATAACACTTCCAAGCCATTTCAAGGGTAGCCAGTGGCAATGTTTTGTAATGGCTGAGATTTCTTTCTTCATGGATGGCATTTTGTGTTCTAAATTGTTGTGACATTGGAGTATTTGGACTCATGCTGAGGAATTAATACTTGTTGCATTGCTTTGTACTCAATATTTTCTCTAAGGGTTCTTGGGAATTTGTAAATCTTTGCCAATTTGGGTCTTATCCTATGTGTTTCATGTAATCTGAATATGTTTAGTTTTTCTTTCTGGAGGTGTCAACAATTTCAGATGTAATTTTTTATGAATAATTACTGGGAAGTAATAATTTAGTGTGCATTAATTCATTTGTTGATCTAATATTTGGAATGCACTAATGTAAAAGTCTTCCCGCCTCCTCCCCTTTATTGGGAATCTAGATGGACAGTGATTTTGAGGGTAGACCAGCAGTTTCAGATATGATACCAAGCAATCAGCAGAGGAAGAAGCAGGTTTTTCTTTTTATTATACATCTTGTTTTATTTGTCTTCATTTTAATTATGTTCTTGTCTGTGTATCTAATTCACTGTCATGAAGAAATTTAATGGGCTGACACTTAGGAAACTCGGAGGTCGTGTGACAAGGTTTTAAATCGAGGTTGTGGTCGCGTTGCGGCTATTACGGCCGATGCAGGCTGCCGCAACCAAGATGTCGCGGCCGCATCACATGATGTGACCCGTGATTTAAATCCCTGTGTGTGACTGTATTTTAGTTGTTTAATGTTTATTGCACATACTTGAATACATGTTGATTTTTGTAATTATTCTTCTGAATGTGATTTCAGTCGTTTATTTGGAAAATTTTGACCATGAGAGAGAGAAATGGAAGGACAATGGGAGGAGGTTCGGTTGATTCCCTTGGTGAGTTCCATGGAAATTCATTCTGGTTCAACTAAATAGGGGCAGAATATGTTCTGGATATGTATGTAAAGATGTGGAAAAGCTAGAATAATCCTTTTTGATTATGGGAGACCAGCATAGACATTGTTAATTTCTTTTGGTTATTATTTTGGAGATACAGATCAACACTTCAACTTGCTTCCCTGAAAAGGTGGAATCACTACTTTTCTATTGAAGAGAATATTTACTAGAATCACTACTTTTCTATTGAAGAGAATATTTATTACTTCTTTCTCTGGCTCAGTTTGACTGGACAACCTTTTTTCTTCTATCTCTTGTTTAAGCATGATATTTTTTTTAAAATCAATCCAAAATGTAAAGCTTAAGAGATGAGTTGGTCTAACTGATAACAGAAAGTTTACATTGGCTGGGTGGAACATCTAAGGCTATTTGATGTAATATATAAGAATATATTCATGCTTGTCTTTTAGCTAGTGTAATAGATGAAGGAAGAATGATGGTTGCATTTTCTTGTTCTCTCTTAATTATCCTCAACATCCCTTTTTATCTTTGCACACAAAATTCCTTCTTGCCATTAAAAGATAATGGGTGGGGATTGAGAAAAGCATATACCTTTCATGCTTGGTGATATCCCCAGCAGCATTTTATCATTTTACTTTTCTTCTTCTTCAAATATTTTTTTGGAAAATTGGTAAAAACTGGATTAGGTGATGAAATGGCTTGATTGAGAAGTAAAACTATATGACAGAGGGTGGAGCATCTAGTGATTTGATCCAACTATGAGAATATATTCATGTTTAGACTATAAGCTTGTGTGAGAGAACAAATTATATCTCTCTCCTCTTATCTCTCTCTGTTCCTCTTCTTTATCCACAATATACCCCTTAACTTTTCCTGTATATAATTTGCTTTGTTAACAAAGGAAATGGTTGAGAATAAGAGGAGCTTACAGTTCACGTGTTTAAGCTACACCCTCATTCTTAAAACAAAGTTCCTCTTGTCATGATCACTTTGACCAATCTCTCCTTGTTTATTATAGACATAATAGCTTGAATTTACTTGCAGAAGCACTGTCTGATTCATCCATTGAAAATCGCAGCTCAGAACCTTCTATGTCTTCTAGTGAAGAAATTAAGAATTTGAGGTATTTATAAAACGATTTTCTTTTTAATTTTTTTTTAGCCTCTTATTTCAATATTTATGGCCAGGTTAACGATCATAGTTATTTGATTGTTTTTAATCTTAGAGTTTTTTCAGCAACATGGAATGTAGGAGGGCAATGTCCCAATGGGAACCTTGATCTGAGTGATTTTCTTCAAGTCCGAAATGAACCAGATATATATGTTTTGGGGTATGCTCTCCATCACTTTCATACTTGTAATTTTAATTATTTTAATCCATGAAAAAGTTTTAAGCCAATAATATGCTCCTCTCTTTTAAGGTAGTCAACTAACTATCCTTCCTTTCCTCACTTTATCAAAGAAAAGGCCGTTTATCATTTTGGATGTTCAAAACTGTGAGCTTTCTGAGTTGCCATCTTGAAACAAATTTACTGCAATATTTGCACCATTTGCCAATATGGATAAGGATCCTCTGAATTGAGATATGCAACTTAGAGAGTAAAGTTCAGAATTGATAACTGTTAATAGAAAAATTAATGGTTTATAATTTTATAAAAACAAGCATCTGAATAATAGATCATGGATATATGAGAATTCACTCCCTTGATTTTCTCACCAGCAGTTACTACTAGCACTTTACACTCTAAAGTGCACCCTCCACTTTAGAAGATCCATAACCTTGCCAATATAGTCTGGTACATGTGTTGTCTGCTTGAAAAATGAAAGAGCTTTGATTAACAAGCAGTGCCTTGCTAGGCAGGAAAGCACTAAAATTAGGGATGTCTGCTTTAATTTTATTCTCAATATAATATGTCTTTCTCCAACTATTTAGCTTTCAGGAAATTGTCCCTTTAAATGCGGGAAATGTGCTGGTATTAGAGGATAATGAGCCTGCTGCAAAATGGCTTGCTTTAATCAATCAATCACTCAATGGACCTTCTGATTTGGCTACAAAAGGACTAAAACCCACTGCATCATTTGGCGGGTCATTGTTCTTCCAAAAGCCTTCTTTAAAGAAGATTAAGAAGACTTTTAAGACAGTAAATGGAAAGAGGCTAAAAAGTTGTAACTGTGTTCTTGAAATGGAAAGGAAGGCTGCTAAGGATTTCTGTTTTCGCTGCCAAGAATCAAATTTAATGCCAGATGATTCTTCTTCTGAAGAGGAGGATGACAATTTGCCAATTTCGGTTGCTTTGGATACTAATCAGATGAAATACAGTCTTGTTGCAAGTAAGCAAATGGTTGGAATTTTTGTAAGTGTCTGGATGAGGAGGGAGCTTGTTCAGTATGTAGGCCATTTGAGAATATGTTGCACTAGTCGTGGGATCATGGGTTGCCTCGGAAACAAGGTAGTCTAAAATGTAGTTTTTTGTGGAGAAGCATTTTTTTTTTATGCAAGTGTGTTGGTAGAATCAAAGAAAAACATTTTTTTTAGATAAAAGTGTAGTTACTATCTACATCTCCATGCTTGTTCTGTGGTTGCAGGGGTGTATATCTGTGAGCATGTCATTATATCAGACAAGTTTTTGCTTTATCTGCAGTCATTTGGCATCTGGAGAGAAAGAGGGTGATGAGCGTCGTAGAAATCTTGATGTCATAGAGATACTAAAGAACACTCAGTTTCCAAGGATTTGCAAGACATCATATAGTAGGATGCCTGACAAAATTTTAGACCACGAGTGAGCATCGTTTGAAACTGTTTATAAAGAGTTATAATGCAGAGATTTTTCAATTGCTTATAGATTTAGTAATTTTTCATATCTATGGTCCCAAAATTTCTGATTTATATGGGAAAATTTGTCTCCAGCCGAATTATATGGTTTGGGGACCTGAATTACCGAATCGGTTTGAGCTATGATGATGCAAAAAGGCTTGTGGAAAAGAAGGACTGGCCTGCACTTTTTGGCAAGGATCAGGTAGTTTCCCTCGCTTTAGAATGTTATTTTGACTTGAATACATACATGTTGTCATTTTAAGATTTGGAAAGTCCATTCATGCCATTGATGTTGATTATCCTAGTTTCCTTGATGTTATCCAACATATTATATGGACTTTGGCTTCAATTGCTAATTGATCATTTTGAAGTCTTAACTATAATACGAAAATGAAGTCTTCCTCATTGTTGATGTTTCATCTTCATAATTTTCAATTACACCATAAAATTTATGATACTTTTAAATGAAGATATTCATTTTGATTTTTGTTCTTAATCTTCTGAAGATTTAACTAGACTACTTGAGTGTACATTTGCTTGTCCCCCTTTTTATTTTTGCGATTTTATACTTTTCTGATTATGCAATGTATACTTTTTTCTCTTTTTATAGCTTAAGATGGAAAGGGAAGCTGGTCGTGTATTTAAGGGATGGAAAGAGGGGAAGATCTACTTTGCACCTACTTATAAATATCCCTTAAACTCAGATACTTACTATGCCGAAGGTGTGAAAGTTTCAAAAAACAAAAGGAGAACTCCAGCTTGGTATGTGTCATTTTGAAGAATTTAAGATAAAGGATATTTTTGTTTCAAATCTGAATAATGAAGGGTTGCAGGTGTGATAGAATCTTATGGCGTGGAAGGGGAATACAGCAACTTTCTTACGTACGTAAAGAATTCAAGTTTTCTGACCATCGACCTGTTTGTGCAACATTTTTGGTAGAAGTTGAGGTTATGTTCAAGGGACAGAAGAAGAAAGTTTCCACTTTCAACTTTCAGATTGAAGATCTGGTGCCCACAAGAAGTTCATATTATTCTTGAAAAACAGTAAGTTATCCATGCACTAAATTTGACAATGATATCATGATCAAGCAGTATGAATCTTCACGATATCATATGGTATTGCGAGAGGAAGAGTTTGACCATTGTGAAGTGCATCATTGCATTTTAAAGAGTAAAATTGCTAAGGAATTCAATTTCTGATTTCTATGAAATATAAGTCAATAGACAAATGATTCATAAACTCATATAAATTCAAATTATTAACTTCTTTTACAATAATGATATTCACACTATTTTTACACTTAATTAATGATGGACAAATTCTTGGTTAATACAGTATATCATTTGGTTAATGAGTTTTGACAACCAATCACTTATAACCTTGTCAAATCTATTAACCAAACGATATACTTAATTAACCAAGAATTTGCTCATCGTTAATCAATTCCGTAAGTAATCGATTACCAAAACTCATTAACCAAACGATATACTATATTAACCAATAATTTACTCATCATTAACCAAGTGTAAAAAGTGTAAAAAAATTAGTGTGCAATTATTTTTTCCCTTCTTTTAATCAACTTTGTCCAGCTACACCTTAGAAATGAGGATCTAAATTAAGAGAAAATGGTAGACATTATTTTTTCTCATATGAGCTTGTAATTTCAGCTGTTTATGGGCTTCCTTTTGTTTTTGTTTTTGTTTTTGTTTGTAATCATTGCCAGATCAACAAGTGAGATTTCAAGTGCTTTTTTAATATGTAAACAGGTACTGATGCACCAACCGCGATGATTGCAAGGGTGAATAAATATCAAAATTTTTTGCAGTTCACAGCGAAGACAAGTCTATCAAGGAACAAAATATAGTTTTGAGAATTGAAGAAGCTATGAAAATGTAATAGAACAGTGAATTAACTTGAAAAAAATTATAAAGTTCTCTATCAGCATGTACTAAGAACTATCTATTGGCAATTATTTTTCATTTTTTGGCCTATAGGAGCTAGACATTGCTAGCTTGAGGGACGGGGAATCGAGCCCAGCTCCTCATGTAAGTGAAGAGTCCGGGTTATATAAAATAACTGAGCATTTTTCCTCCCTAATGCTACTTACAGTGCTGCTAACCAAGATGTACTTAGTTGTCATACATAAAGCTGCTATATAGTCTCTCTTTTGTGGAAAGAGTTGGTCATCTTAAACATCTTATCATGAGTTCGATCTTTGGCACGATATGTATAAAAAGAAATATAATTTGGAGGAGTTTTCGCTTCTGGTGCCTGATAGTATCTTGAGGGATTAGTCTCTTACTTTCCAAATGGAAACATATTGGGAAACCAAAAAACCCAAAACAATATAGCCTCTCTTTTTGGCAAAGAACGGATATTTCTTTTTACATTGGATTATAGAAAGGTATGCTGCAGTCCCTTTTGCTTTGATCAAAAGCTATACTAAAATGTAACAATTGAAAAGGGAAAGCTACATAGTAGTGTGGAATGTGGATAATCGTGCAAGAAAATGTGGACTTATGAGAGCCCAAACAATAATTTTATAGATTGCCGACCGAGAGACAAGTCAGATTATAGAATTTCAAAACATCAAGCAAGGCCCAGTACCCCCAAACGATCACGCTATGGATTAATTTGGCCTTAACTAGCTACAATATCTTGCAAGTACTAGTAATTGGGTAGTGGAGGGCAATAGGGATCTAGGGGTGGATCAAAATTTCAACATCATCGTCATACTTAAGTCTTAAAATTTTGAGTCGGTGTCACCCCATAAATAGTTATACATTTTTCTCATGTTCTTTTTTATTGGGTCAAAGATAAAGGAAAATTGAAAAGCAAGTTCACACCAAAATGTAAATAGAACAAAAAATGGAAAACAGAAAGGAAAGAAAGGATCAACTGTAATTTGGAGTGAGCACAATCTGTTTCCTAACAAATTCCTTAGCATATTTCAATTGTAAGCAACTATCCATTCATTCCTTAGGATATGTTTGGATGGAGGAGTTTGGAGGGAAAAGTGTTAGGAATTCAAGTGTAAGTGGAATGTGGGTGAGGAGTTCCATACTGATAAGGAATTGACAAAATGAGAAATATATAAGTGGAAGAACCCATAAATTTAATACCTTAAGGTTTTGGGTTGAGACATGGTGTTAGGCCCACTGATGTGATTCCTCGCCTCTGATACCACTTGTTGGTGGGTCAGGGGGAGCCCAAAATGCGGGGAATATCTCTTCAATGGGTTTACCGAAGAAATACATCAGTAGGTCTGACACCATGTTTCAACCTAAAACCTTAAGATATTAGATTCATGGATCCTTCCACTTATATGTTCAAGTGTGGCTCGGTCAATGACATGAACGACTGATAACACGTTAGTGGAGACATGACTCATTTAAGGTGATGGACGGGCGATAAACGTTGGTGGAGATTGGTCAGGTGCGAACGGATGGTAACACATTGGTAGAGACGTGGCTGGGTCAGGTGATGGACATGCAGTAACATGTTGGTGAAGATGTTGTTCGGTAAAGTGATGGTCAGGTAGTAACACATTGGTGGAGACATAACTCGGTCAAGGTGACGGAGAAGCGGTAATACGGAGATGACATGGCTTAGTCAAGGTAACAGACGAGCAATAACATGGTAGAGATATGACTTGGTCAAGGTGACAGATGAGCAGTAATACATTGATGGAGATGTGATTTGGTCAAGATGACGGACGAGCAATAACTTGGTGGAGACGTGACTCGATCAGGTGAAGAGTGGTAACACATTGGAAGAGACATGACTCTTGGAAGTGGGCTTGGTGGAATGTACTCTAGGTTTGCCAGAAACTGGGAGTGAGGGGGCCCAACATAAGACATGTATAACATGAAATGATAAAATGAAAAAGAAAATTAAGGAAGATCTCTAGCCATTTATAAAGAAAATTTCAAACTTGGGGGGGGGGGGTTAGCATATGATGTCCCCTCCCTTCGCCCTTGGCTCGAGAGGGAGTGAACCCATGTAAGGACCCACACTTGAGGGGGTGATTGTTCGGAATTCAAGTGTGAGTGAAATGTGCGTGAAGAATCCTATATTGGTAAGGAATGGACAAAGTGAGGGACATATAAGTGGAAGGACCCATGATCCGAATACCTTAATGTTTTGGGTTGATACGTGGTGTTAGACCCACTAGTGTGGTTTCCCGGTAAGTCTATTAAAGAGATATCCCCAGTATTTGCAGGTTCCCTCTGCCTCCAACAAGTGGTCTCAAAGCAAGTAGAGTATTGGAGAAACGATGATTGCACAAAAAGCCCAGGTGGAGTGGTAAGATATGACTCCTGATGAAAAAATGAGACCAGCTCAACTGGTGTTGTGGAGCATTGTTAGACACACACTCAGGTGAAGAATGGTAACACGCATAAAGTGACGTGGCTCATAGAAGCGAGCTTGGTGGAATGTGGTTTTTTGGTTAGACAATGAAATACTTAGAAAAATGCTTCCGCTCGAGGGAGTGTGAACACTTGTAAGGACTCACACTTGAGGGTGAGAGTGTTAGAGATTCAAGTGTGAGTATGATGTAGGTGAATAGTCACACATTAGTAAGAAAGAACAAAATGAGGAACATATAAGTGGAATGACTTATGAATCTAATACTATAAGGTTTTGGGTTGAGATGTGATGTCAGACTCACTGATGTGGTTTCTCGATAATTCCATTAAAGAAATCTTCCATGCGTTTTGAGCTCCTCCTGACCTCTAACAAAAAGGAAAGGGAGATAACAAAAAGGAAAGGGAGATAATTTTTCATTTTAAGTAAATATTTTTTTTATTTGAGAATTTTTTAATATGAGAAAAATAAAATAAAAGATTGTTATATGATTTTCCAATTATCACTTATTTATTTTTAAAAATATTTTATAATTTACTCAATTTAAAAATAAAAAATTATTCATTCTATCTCTTTTCCTCTAATATCTTTCATCTCAAACGTAGGAGTAGTTATGGTATCTTAATGAACTTAGTACTCAAGGTGAGTTGTCAATCATTTATTAACTGTTAATTTTATAATAAATATTAAAAAATTTATTAAATATAAATAATAATTAATAAATATTAGTCAATTGATAAAAAAATAAATATTAAAATAATTGCCGTCGAGCATACTCGTCCCATGTTGCACGGGCTCGTCTCTCAAGATATTGACCTACAGGTGTCATTATTGCTTCTGTTTACTTACTTGGTTCTATATCTCCTAGCAGTTTTGCACTTTTGGCTTAAACGTCTTATATTTTTAATTTTTTTATGGGTTTGTGTAGTAATTTTTTTTTTCAAGTTTTATAAAATTTATTTTATTGATAAATAATAAAAAATTTATTTTATTGATAATTTAGTTAAACATTAAAAAATATTTTTACTATTTTTGGAACATAAAGTCACGCAAAGTAATTAAATTAAAAGTATTATTTACAATTAATCGTGATTGTTCATTTAACTTCTCTTATGATTTTAGAATAAATTTATATTATAGTTCGTATTAAAACATATAACTACTAAAAAAAATATTGATTATAATATTTGATTTGTTGCTGTCAAAATTGTAATATTTAAATTGTCTACATAATTATTTCATTCTTCACTATTGTTGGAGCTCAAAATTTTATCTAAACACTTCATTATATATAAGATTTAATTTCTATTTATTGTCAATGTATTTACTGTTATTCAATTATGTGTTGTCAAATCAGTAAAAAAATTAGACTTTCTAAGTAGTTGTTGTGATAGTCAACTCTTTTACTGATTTGATAATTAAATGACAGTATAAAAAAACTTTACAGTAACAGTTGATAGAAATTAAACTCTTATATATATATATATATATATATATATATAAAGTATTGCTATATTATAAGAAAGTATTTTCTACGATTTACGAATGAAATGAAAAAACACATTGGTAAACTAGACACACATTCTCACCTACGACCAACACACTGCACAACATTCATCCTTTGGCTGAGTTCAAGAAAATAAGGTGTCACATCATTCTTGAAATTTCGAAAGAAACAGTTTTTGTAAGAATTAATATTTTCTTATATATATATATATATATATATATAATCAAACTTATTTAGTAATTAGTTAGTTAGCATTAAATAGCCTTTTAGGATTATTTGAAATAAAAAATAATTAAACTTAAAATATTTAATATTACTTATGACTGTTAATTTTTTCTTTTTTTATGATGTTATGTTAAAACCATATTTTAGAATAAAAGCCTTCAACTAAATTGATATTGAATTTTGTTCAGTAATTTGTGCAAGACTAGTATTATGTCTATTATTATGATATCTCATTTTGTATTCTTGGCCTATGTCCTTTTTTAAAAAAGAACCTTGTTATCAAGGGGCTTCTAATAAAGTGTGATCCTTGTCCATTTGCAGCCCATATTGGATGTGGCTGGTACCGCAAGCACCCACAAATATGATTGCAAACCCACTAATTAGGATCTTTCGAAAATCTGGTGAAAGTAGCAAACATAAGATATTTCTTTAATTATTATTGCTATTTTCTTTATTGAGACTAGAGGTGTAAAAATGGACCAATCTTATGAGTTTAGCCATTTGACCCTGTATATGGGATGTTGGGTTGTCCATTTTGAAAGCCTATTTAGCAACCGAGTTTTTTTTTGCCTGACTCCCTTGACCCATGGGTTGAATCAGATTATGGCCAGGCCAGACAGTGAAATGGAAACATTGTCATAAAGTTGAGCCCATGATGATCTACCTAATTTTGTGTTTCTCCAGCAATGAAATAAACTATATCAAAATTTTTAAAGCTGTGCACTAGAGATGGTAAAATGGATTCAACTTAATGGGTCAACCCGTTAACCTATCGAAAAAAAACGGGTTGGATTACCCCTTTTAACCAATTTTTCAATGGCGGGTTATATAACCCGCCTCGTATAACTCGCGGATTATGGCGGGGCGGGACGGGTTGACTCGCCGGGTTAGTTTTTTTTTTTTTAAATTTATGGAATTGCTTATGGATTATGAATTAGACTTGTTTGAATATTTGTTTATGAAATAGACTTATATGCTTTTGTTTTGTGGATTAAGTACTTACTTAATGCTTATGGAATAGACTTATTTATATTTATTTTGTATTTAATCTTTATTAAGTGAGTGAAACAATAACAATTTATGATTTTTTTATTTTTATTTTTTTAATTTTTAAACAAATTGATCCGCTAATTCGTTAACCCGTCATAAAACGGGGTGGGTTGACATTTTCAACCCACCAATCAAAAACGGGTCAACCCGCCCCGTTTAAAGCCAACCCGTGGCGGGGCGGGGTGGGGTGGGTCAACCCGTTTACCATCTCTACAGTGTGCACGGTGTACTTTAAGTAAAGTACAAAGTTGATAATCATTTATTAAAAAATCAACAGTTTAGATTTTGATAAAATACTTGTACATGAATATTAAACTATGAATTTATTAGAACTTACTCTTTTCATTTTCTTATTAGTAGTTATCACTTAACTTTACTTTTTAAGGTGTACACTGCACTTTAAAGGTTACGAATCCGACATGAAGTAAGCTTATAGGTGCTCAATCTGTTGATTAAATGCTTAATATATGCACAACATACTGAGCTTACATTACAGGCATAATCTAAGATTTTCGTCTTTTGTTACTCTCACCAGGTGAATTGCCCTTAAGTTACCACTATCAACCTTCTGAAAAAATGCTGCATCTTTTTACATGACCTCTGTTATCATCTTCCACAGTCAATGTGTGCAAGAAGTGGTCATAGACCCACACAACTTGATAAGCGATTGAGATCACGTGCATTAAAAGGCTTAAAGCTCCAGAATGTTGAATGGCAAGTGCTTTAGTGTTTGGTAACAATACCTTGAAATGGAAAGTTGTATATAACTTGGACCCCACCCAACCCAATAAGGGTGGGTAGGACTAGGATTCTAGCAGCCCGTTTAACAAATGAGCTTTTCGACCTTAACTCATGAAGTCCTAACCCACGTTAGGGCTGGGTTGAACTGGGCCAACCTACTTTTAAAAGCTATAATTGAGCCCAACAAAAGGAAGCAGACCAAAATTTCTTTCAATTGAGCCGTCTGGTACAGTTTTACAGTAATTTTTTATTCTTACACAGCCATTTTGTTACGAGTCACCTTTTTTTATTCCTACACAACCATGCTGCATGAGTCTAGAAAGTTGGCGAATATTTTAGGTGACAAAATATATTTTTAGGATCAGATAAAAGTGAATTGGTTAGGTACAGCAATAATCTTTAGAAGAAAATGTATAGAAATTATAACCATTTTTTTTTTACTCCTTGATTGTCTTATAAAGAAATCTTCAGTCCTTCACCTAATCTATTTAGAATCTCTGATACATAAAGATTGGATCCTTGTGGTTTGTCACCCTAGAGACTATACTGTACTAATTAATTATTTTCATGGTTTGAGATACCCATATATCCTTCGAAGAAGTTTATATTTTTCACTAGACAGAAAGCAATTAAAACTGAAGTAGGCAACTCAGCCAAGCACAACACTACACCATAAACACTCCTGAAATTGAAGTTGACAAATGCTAATTTACAAGCAACCTGATTTTAGCAGTTCTTGTCAATTATGTTCTTCCTGACTACTTTATTATGAGTTGTCTCTTAAGGTCAGGATAGAGGAAAGGGGTGGGGAGAAAGTCAATAATATAGGGGAAATGCAAGCATTTATGCTACAACTATACAATCTAGTATACTACTTAGAAGTAAACTGTCATTTTTTTGGCCCTTGAAAATATATATCACTTATAATTTACTCATTGATTTAAATTATATTACGATTCTATTATTAAATTATTCAAACTCATTTCAGGTTATATTTTTTTATTATTTCTAGTAGGGACCTACATGAAATGAGTTTGGTTAATATTGAATGACTAAATCATATACAAAATTTAAATCAACAACTAAATTACGAGAGTGAGATACATTTTCAATGACCAAAATACAATTTTTTTTTGGTACACCCAAAATACAATTTTATTCGTACACTTAATGGGTTTCGTCAATGAGAAGAGTTGCTTGTGAAATTTCCTAGTTAGGTTCGAAAGCCAAGAAAGAGTAGTAGTGATCTATGGAACTTTTTGTTTTATTTTTTATTTTTTTAATAGTGAAAAATCAATGTATACAATGGAAAAACTTACTATTTTGATTTTTTTTTCAATTTTGAAAATAGTTAAATTCGAAGTGTTATTCTTGTGTATGCTAAATCGTTATTTTTGTATACCTTATGTTTTCAGAAGAATTGTTTTTGTTTTGTTATCTTTTAATATTGAACCAAACTGATCGTAATTAATTAATTATAATCTAGTTTCCTTAATAACAAAGACCAACTCATGGTGACTCAAGCTATAGCACTTAGCATCTGTCTGATATCCAAATGTTGGAAGCAATGTTTTAAAAACTAGTTTGATTGAACTGGTCGAACTCGTTGAATGTTGATCGAACTTTATAATATATATTGGTCAACCTTAAAATTGCATTGGCAGTCTTCATAAAAAAATAAAAAAAATAATTGCACTAGCAGTTTAATTGCTCAAAACTAGTTAAAAATCGACAAAAATTAGAGAAATGGACCGGATTTTAAGAATGAGCTGGTTCTTTGCAAACTAAAATTTATAATTGGTCAAAACATGGAGTGACCTTTTAACTTTTCCATTGACTCGTATTGATTTAGGGTTATACGATTCAAAGCTATTTAAATTATAAAAAACTAAAGAAATAAAAAATAAAAAAATTCTCTAAATCTTTAATGTTTATTATAGTGATAATTTTTATATATAAATAAACTAGTATATAAATAATTTATCTAATTTATTTTAAATGTATTTATAATGTCATTTAATTTTTCGCCATTGGTTGAACCATGAAATATCTTCCCCTCTAATTCTCTAATTGAACCAGCTTTTAAAATAATGATTTGAAGTTCCATTAGCCAATGTGCTGAGATGAAATTAATCTACAAATTGGTTATTGTGCTTGTCATCCTTAATTGGTGGTTAAGGTTAAGAGGTGTGAAAATGGACTGGGTTAAGAAAATTTTAACCCAAACTAATTTTGCCCAGCTTGAAAATACGCTGGCTCGATGTGGGCTTGAGCGACCAAACAATGTGAAATTTTTTCCTGTATTATGTATTTCATTTTATTATTATTTATTCATGCATTTGCTTAATTAGATTCCTTTAGATAAAAAAAAAGAATCAAATTTAGTGAGTATATCTCAATCTTTTTTTCCCATTCATTTATATACGATGTTTACTTGCTCTAGTTCCTTAAATTGATAATTTAAGGTTCAAGAGATGCTTCATGGATATATCCGTAATCAATTTTACCGAAAACAATGTAGTAAATCTTCACTGCTTATGTTGATGACACTTAATATACTATGTTATACTTGTATCTAATTTTCGTACATAATTTTTGTGGGATTAGATTGATGTAGAAGTTTTATTTAACAATAGTTTATTATTATAGATACGAAAAAAAGTGAAGAAAGACAAAAAATGTGAAGGAGTTGGCCCAGCCCAGCCCACATAGGGTCAGGATGGGCTAGCTATTTTCTAGTATGCACACATTATGAGCCAGCTTAGCCCAACCTGAAATTAGCTTGGCTTGACATGGGCTAACCAGACCCAAATTGACACCTCTAGTTAAGGCATAACAATGCTGGAAATGAGTTGGCTTAGTCGAGCTAGGCCTGACTCATGCTTGGCTTACTAAGAAAACCAAACCCATGTTCTTAGTTTGAGCTCGGTTCACTTTAAACTCACGAGCTACTCGAGCTTAATGAGTCAATATCAAACCTTGTATTAATTGAGTCTCTTATGCTCAATGAATTATGCTTAAATTTGTAACTCAATAAAATTTATTTTTTACATATATTTTATTTAAAAAATAACTTAGTCATACCAAAAATAAAATCAAATGCTAATATATATTAAATTAAAACATTATTATTAAATTCATAAAAAATGACCATATACATATATTGAGTTAGTCTACGAGGTAATGAATCAAACATAATAAAGCTCAAACTTAACTCATTTAATAAATGAATCAAATTTTTTAATTTATTGAGTTATTAACAAACCAGTCACTAAGGTTTAGAATTCGAGGATACTAAATTCGTGTAAAAGCATTAGGAACTAATAGTGCCATTGCTGCAGTGGCCAAAAACAATCCTTAATATAAGTTAGGAGAATCTATATTGTAAAAGTTTACCATATACAGGACCTTAAACACCCAATTTTAGTTTTATATTTTGGGTCGAAATCTTAAATTAATATGGAAACAACTCTTTTGTCTTTTGATTTCCCACTGAAGCAGTGTCTAGATTTTTTTTAGGGATCACAGCCATGTCCAAATCGAACAGAAGACATAGCAAACGAAAAACTTTCCAAATCAGATAAATTATGAGACTAAATTATTTAGAATGGACTAGTGGGTGAATGACTTATAGTTTGTACAAGAAATTAATCTCTGTCTCGTCATTGTAAAAAAGGAAATATCATGACCTAGGAAGCCCAATATATACCTGCTTTCCCATCTTCTATTCTAGACAACAGTGAGAATTGATTTGAAAATCTGCATTTTCTTTTCATTCCATTTTACGAGGCACGATATTTTAATTTTTCAACTGTTGTGTTATACCAAAGTCATTTGCCTTGCCTTGGTTTGAGCAACGATGATCAGTTGATTGCAATTGTAAATCACTGATATAGTAGAATCCAAAGTTGCCAACCAACCATCTGTAATTAAATCACGTGCTAGATCACATGACATCCCATAAAGATAAAATCAATGTAAACCTAATCTGTGCTTGATTTAGCTTTGGAACTTGGAAGCTGAATTAGTCAAAGATTTGTCACATGACACACCTGCATCCACTGCAATTTTTTCAAATATAGTCCAAGATACTATAATCAAGGAAATATTTATATTATTAACGTCACACACAACCTCGAGTTATTATATATGGCCATAACTCATCATTACAAGAAGCACAGAGCAAGTAAAAGACATCCTCCAAGTCAGCAAAGACCATGAAATCCTTCTGCTGCTTAATGATTGCTGTTATCTTTGCCATGACATTGATGCTTTCACTTGGGGTTAATATGTCCCAAGCTAGGACTCACCCACCTTCTTCTTTGGCTTCAAAAATGTCTCCATCCTCCCAAACTCTCTCCCATTCACACTCGGACAAAGAAGGGCCAAAATCAGCTCATGATGGGCCTGTGGTAGCTGCTAGCCTTAGAAGGATTCCACCTAGTAGACCAAATCCTACCCAGAACAAGTAATGTTGCTCTTTCTTCATTAAGTATCTATTCATGTGTTTTCCATTATATCTGGAAATTGACACCAATGGGTGTATTACATATACCAGGTTAAAGCCTCGGATAAGGGGCTAAACTGAGGCACTGGCATGGAGCTCTGCAGATTCAGACCATAAGCTGCAGCATGAACTTTGTTGCTCCAGTTTTGTTTATTGCTTTCTGAATGTCTCCTAGTCATATACTTGGATTCCTGGTTGAGAGAGTGCTATAGTTGAAGTTAGATTTCACTGTACTGTTTTTCTTAGGTTGTAGAGAATATAGGAGCTAATGAATGTAAAGGAGTACAATAATTGTCATAAAAATCTCAAGACGGTTTTTGATACCACAAGATTGGAAACTACTTGTTTTTTCTTATACATTTTTTTAATTTGTGTGCACTCACGTTTGTATGTAGCTTCTTGCTATACTCATTATAATATCATGAATTTGATTCTTTTGTTTTCCCTGTACATGTGTTTTTTTGGTCTCCACGTCCCGCTAGCATAAATGGTTATTTTCAAAGTAAATAATCTCGGCTATGCAGAAGTCTTGGGATGAAAAAAATTGTATCATGAAAGTCATAGAACTGCAGTCTGCTATGAGATCCTTCTCTACACGATTGTAATCTGCCCCTCCCTCAGGCCTTGCATAGGCCGTTCAGAAGTGTATTCTGGACTCGCGATGATATATTCTGGCACAAAATGAGAAGCTATTTGTTAACTACCCTGCACTTTGCTGTTACTAATTGATGAGTTATGTCTAATCTCCTTTAGCTTTTTAGTTTCAATTGGCACAAAAGAGGATAGGGGGGAAGGGCCAAATTGTGTTAACTCTGTTGTTCTCATAATTAGGTTTCTTGTCAGCTTCTTCTTACTTTCAATTGAGAGAAGTTATAGGCAATTCGCGTCATCCAAATATCATTTCCTTCCATTAACCAAGGTTTACCCCGTACGGCCTACCTAATACAGGTCAAATTTGTTACAGAGTGGTGAAACTTGCCTCAAAATTTTTTTTGGGGAGAGAATAATGAAATCTGAATGGATAAGTAAATTAACATAAAAAAAATTATTAACAACTAGAAAAGAAGTTAGGATGAATTATAGACATTCAACAATGATATATATTTTTTATTTTGATAAGCCTTCAAAATTTAGTATGTAACAAAAGCACAAGGATTCCAAAAATAAAAAAAGAAAAACTTTTTTTTTAATCTTTTGACAACAACAAATAAAGTGTAGAAACTTGTTAATTTAATATTACCTACATATAACCACAATAAAAGAAACTACTAGTATGAAAGTAAGAGATCATTTCTAAATATATCTATATATATATATATGAAGTATATCTAGTGAGAAGAGTGGTTTATCAAAATTAAAACATAAAATCATGTGACTTTTTAAAGTGGTCAAGTGACCTTTAAAAAACTTCTAATCTTAATCATGCATGGATGATCCAATGATTAAGATTTGCTCATCTCACTCTCACAATAAACCACTATTATCACTAGATATGTCATATATATATATATATATATATCAAATGGAGAAGGGAGGAGCATGCCCTTAAGTACATCTATCACTCAGCTCGTTAAAGATAAAGTCATTCATAAACTTTTACCTACATTAAAGTTTTTATCAGAGTTAATTATTAACATGATATCAAAGTCTCCAGACTAAGTCGTCTGGAATTTGTTTCTTATTACCTTCAATTTTCTAAATAAAATTAAATTTCAATACAATGTAAAATGAACTGTGATAGAATTAAAGTCACTTCCACTTAACACTCTAAACTTTTAGAAAAGTTACTTCTTGACAAAATCAAACTGACATATATATTTGATGTTGGCCTGCATCCCCCAAATAAGTATTATTATGTATGAAAATACAATGTAATGACAACGAATGACAATTAATAATAAAATAAAATACTTGAATCCTGATTTTAAAAATACAATTTTGAGATTATGAAAGCATAATACCTTTCGACATTAATTTACTTCTAACCTTTTTTTAATATATAAACAATAGAGGTGCTTTTAAATAATAAAAATTGGGTACAAAATAAATAAATAAATAAATAGTAAAGGATAAAAATAAATACGAAATAATCTGAAAGAAAAACTTAAAAATCTAAATATAATCATGGCATAGAGTTATAAAATAGAACCAATTTTGTAAGTTGCAGCTTCTACCGTGGTTTAAGTAGAGACTTATTATTTATTTTACTTGTTTCACTATCCGAAATGTTTTATTTTCTTGATTTGGACTTAACTTATATAGTTATAACCTATCGAGGACCTAATTTTGTTGAATTTTTGTTTATAATTACACACAGTGAGATACATAAAAACAAAACTGAATTTATCTAATGAATGCAATAAGTCATAATTAAGTAATGGGTTGATTTACTTTGCTAATGTTTAGTTGGATGGAATGGTGTTTAATGGAATGAGAATGAGATTGGGAATGAAATGTTTATTCTTATATATTATTCGGTATGAATAGTAATCAAATGATGTGATTCCATTCTATTAATATGTTTGGTATGTTAGAATTAATTAATTAAAAAAATCAAAGAAAAGAATAATTTATGGTTTTTGAGGCAAAATAGATGTAGAGATGTGAAACGGGCAGCTCGACTTTTTCGGGCCTAAAAAGCATGACTCGTTCAAAAGGTTTTCTGAGATAAAAAGTTCAGCCCAGCTTGATTTGGATTAACAACCATAAGTTTAAGTCAATCTGGGACGACCTTTTATTAGCCTTATAAAACATAGGCTACAGAGCCCAAAAGGGATGACCAGGCCTGATTTGAGCTAACATTCATGTCGTGTCGATTATTTCGGGTCTAAGAAAACACATCCCGACCTATAAGGGTTTTTGAGCTAAACGTGCATAGCTAGAGCTAAACCAGCCTAGTGCGATTTGGATCAAATCAGTTTTTGGCTGATAATTTCGGATAACCTAGCCCAAAACAAATTTTTTGGGCTAAACTTGCTGTGCTTGTCTTTTTGGGCTGAAGAAAACACTACCTAACCCGAAGAAACATGTTTTTTTTTTGTGTTAAATGGACTTAGCCCAATTCGATCTAACTGCCTCTTTTGTTCCAACTAGTCCGGTTGTTTATCTTTTATCCTATTGGAGGGTCCACTCCTTGATATAACCTGGAAATTTGGTACTCAAATGACCCGACCATGCCTGCAAAATGCCACACCTATAAAACAAAAATTTCTAATAAGTACACATAAACACAGACACGCTCAGACACACACTATATTTTTTGTAATTTTAAACTAAAGACATTTTTATACATTTATTAGGCAAGTACATGATGTCAATCCCCATCAACGTTTACTAAACAAAGACAAATGCTTCCTGTCTCGGCCCTAGAAGAAGAAATTTGTTTTCATATTTGCCTTGCAGAACTCGTCAAATGAAACTAAAAAAAAAAGTAGTATAATTTTTTTTTACATAATACAGATATACATAATATATTAATTATTTATTAATATAAAATAAATATAAATATAAATTATACTCAAAAAGAGTTTTTCTAAAGATGTTGGATATAGGTTTAAAACTTAGTCTTTTTGAAAAAGCTTAGTTATGAAAAACAAAGTCAATCTCCAATTGTTAGTGAATAAAACAAATAATACAGAGAGGGAAGAAAAGCTTATGCATATATTTATACTGGTTCACTCTCACAACCCGAGAGCTACATCCAGAAGGATTTTCACTAAACTTCACAAGTTTACAATTATTCTTCTCAACGCATCTTCAGGTTATAACAATTATTCTCAAACCTCTTTAGGTTCTAACAAATAAGTATTATTTTATACATAACCTTTTCAGGCTAAACAAACAAGTTGTTAAAAGTTGTTAAAAACAACACTTGAGATTAACTCACAACATGTGAGGATAATAATAATTCTCAAGAAGACAACTCTATACAATAGTGTAAAGAATAAAAAAAAAATATGAGCTTTGAATCTTTTTCTTTTTCGTTCACGTAAGCTTCTCTACTTCTTTCTTCGAAGACACTTGTATTTATAAGTGGCTTGCGCTTGAAAATGTCTTCATTAGCTTATTCGTCCAACAAAAATATTTATTACCATTCTGAGAGCATTAAATGCATAAGCTGATATCGTGTCGAACTTCTTCTGAAAAGTGACTTTGATTATCAGAGATTACTAAAAATATGATATCTTAGTTCTGATTTTTCTAAACACACAGAAAGTTTCTCATTTGCTGGTCTTTGTAGTTGTTAGAAGTGTCAATTCATCAGCACATTTGACTTTTTTTTGCCGTGCACTTTATTAGAGGTCTCTTCAGCATTTAATGATGAACAATTCTTGTATTTGAATTCAAGGCTTTGGACGAATGTTTGAATCTGAGCTTTAAAGAAACTTTGGATGATCTAAAATAATATAACAAAGCTTATTGGATGCACACAAAAGTTTCTTTTCAATTGTAAGAAAAGTCATATTGGACGTACGCTAATATTATTTAATTATAATCGTGTGATCAATTAATTTGAGACACTTATGTTAGCTTTGTACTAGGCTTTATTAGATGTTTATTGTGCCCAATATTAGTATTTTAGATGAGTTTAATGTTGTTGGGCCTCATTGGGCTTTAATGCAAATTGTGAATAATTCTTGGATTTTGATGTATTTTGACCTTTCCTCCTTGGTTAGGCCATAACTTGGGACTTTGTGATCCATTTGAGGTGATCTTGGCGTCTTTGGAAAGTTAAGATAAGACTCAACAAGTTTCATGAAGAACTCAAGAGCTGGATCAGACTTCTAAGGGTCCAAAATATCCGTGCAATGCAGAGTGGGTTTGCTGTCACTGGAATCTAGGCAGTGTGCACATATTGGACTATATAGTGGGCTATAGGCCTCTTTTGCAGCTGAAACTCGGCCATTGGAAAGATAAGACTCATATCTCCAACTTTACTAAGACCATTTAGTCAATAGATGTCGTTTTAGGCATGATTATGAAGCTACAAGTTGGTTTGAATTTGGAAACACGTTCTGCCAACCTAACTTGAGGTAGATGCAGTATTTTTGGCATATCTAGAGTTTTAAAAGTCCAAATGGCATGAAACCAACGCTAAAATTTCAAGGAGACAACTGGTTACAACTTTCATGAGACCTCCAAGCCAAAATACATCGTTTAGGTCATGAAAAGCAGGCTGGAAGTCGGAGTAGAGTTACTGTCTTGGAGCCACCAACCATACACCAACCCACTAACCATGCATCAAGCTTCCATATTTGACAATTTCTATGATTCTACATATTGCATTCAGATTATTTTCAATTACAAACTGGCTTCTAGGATTAGTATAAATAGAGTTAATCTCTTTGTATTATAAATCATTCAATTTGAAGTAAGTTTGAGTATTTGTAAGAGTTTTCTTTCTCTTCTTTTCCATTCTCTTTAGAATTTCGTTTTTGCTCTTTATTTTCTGATAATAAATGTTTTTATTTACTGAGTATTGGAAAGGGTCACATGTATATATTATTATGTTTATTAATGTTTGCATGTAAGGTTCTTGTGACATATCTATATAATCTTCATGTAATTAAAAAACTTGATTGATTAGATTCTCAAGACAAGCTTTGAGGTTACCCCTCCTCATTTGGTGTATATCTTTTCTTTTGTGATGCAGGGGCTATGTTGGAATCCATATTTTGGGATTTTATGACTTCCTGTTGAAACCAGAGCTTCTTCGAGCCATTGTGGATTTAGGATTTGAGCATCCTTCAAAAGGAAAGTTTTTGCCTATGCTCTCATTGTATGATTCAATATAGGTGGGGGTGAAAATTGTAGATGACATGTTCCTGTTTTCAAATTTTCATGGAACTCTCTTTAAACTTTTCTTATTCACATCATTCCATTAATGCTAGTGATAATCTATGGTTTGTCTTCATTTTTCTAGCTACTAATGCTAATGATGGAAATTTTGGGCCATATAGTACAAGCTCTTGTGCAAATGATAATGAATTTTCACATTTTCAGTAACAATTTTTTCATTTTGAAGCTTTTTTTTTGTGGATACATACTTTGTTCATATATAGTTTTAACTTGAACATTGAATGAATTATAATTATGTTTAGTTTTGACTTGAATACTGCATGGATTTAGTTTAATGTAATTTTGACTTGGATAATAGATAATTCTGCTTTTGCATATATATATATATATATATATTTATTTATCTTAAAACGGCGTTTGCTGCAGTTGCAAATGTGGCTAAACAACCATAAAAAATTGTCACTAAATGCTCCTCACTTGACGTTTTTCGGATATCTTAATTAACAACACTAAGGACAACTGTTGGTATATCATTTAGCCACATTTAAAAACTGCATCTAATCGCCAATTTTAAATGTGGTTAAATGCTTAATTTTTTGTAGTGAGAGTATTAATTTTTTATTTTGAAAAGGTGTTTCATGGTGCAGGAAAACCTCTTGATTGCTAAACCAAACATTAGAAAATACGAGAAAAAGTAATATCATTTACCCAACTTCAGATTAAATTTCCTGATATTATTTTTTGCTGTAAAGAATATATGCTTTATTGGAGCAACTGCCTCATCATTTTACCATTTTTATTAGTTCACCATTCATTTTATGTTTAATTATAACTTACACATGACGGTGGTTGCAGATGTGGAATAAAAAGATGTGTGCATGATGCTGGGCACCCCAGAAGTGAGTTTTGAAGATAATATACTAGTATAATTAGAATCTAGGGACCTATTTTGGATCATTTATAGCTTGAGTAACTGTAGTATGTTTTGACTAGAAACATGGATTTGCTTCGTCACAAACAATTTGTTGAAAAAGATCAGAGTTGCAGTGAAATAAGAACTTCAAACACTATCGTACAAGTCCAATAAATAATATACAACACAAAAATATCAATAAAAGAAAATTAATAGATGACAATATAGACAAAAAAAAAAAGATTTTAACGTGGTTCAACAAGTCTCATGCCTTCGTCCACCCTGAATACAAGAATAATCATTGAGTTTAAAACCTAACCCAAACTCAAAGCCCCTTGTACACCTTCTCATAACCTAAAGAACTCCTCTATCTTTTACACACCTAGGCCATTGGTGTTATTTATAACCAAGACTTCTTAGCCTCCAAATTTCCCATCAAATATTCACCTTGGCAAATATCTTGCTATCTTGGAAATTTATTACAGCTCCACGTTAATCCATTCCTAGTCAAGTGCATTTTATGTTTAATTATAACTTACACTTGATGATGGTTACAGATGTGGAATAAAAAGATGTGTGCATGATGTTGGACACCCCACAAGTGAGTTTTGAAGACGACTAGAAATATGGATTTGCTTCGTCATAAACAATTTGTTGAAAATATCAGAGTTGCAGTGAAATAAGAACCTCAAACACTCTCATACAAGTCCAATAAATAATATACAACACAAAAATATCAATAAAAGAAAATTAATAGATGACAATATAGACAAAGAAAAAAGATTTTAACATAGTTCAGCAAGTTTCATGCCTTTGTCCACCCTAAATAAAACAATTTCACTATAAGTAAAAAAGAATACAAGAATAATCACTAAGTTTAAAACCTAACCCAAACTCAAAGCCCCTTGTACACCCTCTCATAACCTAAAGAACTCCTCTATCTTTTACACATTTAGGTCATTGGTGTTATTTATAACCAAGACTTCTTAGCCTCCAAATTTCCCATCAAATATCCACCTTGGCAAATATCTAGCTATCTTGGAAATTTATTACAGCTCCACGTTAATCCATGCCTAGTCAAATGTTTCATGAACACCATAAAGAACCCTTATTTGTCAAAATATCAGAAACAAGAAAAAAAAATACCATTGGCCTTTCCATGCATACCAACTACACACAACCTGAATCAATCATAACCATGATTCCACCTGATTCAAGCATACATATTGACTAATGAACATGTGTAGCCCCGTTAGTTTTGTTCATCAAATCAGATCATAAGAACTAGTGGTAATCAGAGTATTGCCAACCTCATCATCACCCTCTCGCTTGTAATTAGGACAATTCCGTTTGATGTGACCAATTTCCTTGCAATATTAGCAACAAGCATTTTTCCTCTGCCCTTGGAATCAAATCCCTCATCAAGCACTTTTCCTTTCCCTTTTTGATTTTCTCCTTAAGCAAGATAAATAGTTACCCTTCTCCATCCCTCTAATTACTTTTTTACTTAGTATGTCATTGGATAAAAGGCATGCCTGTGCGTCCTCCAAACTCACTATGTCATTTCCATATAGTAATGTGATGACCAAATTGTCACAAGAATCAAGACATGACACAAGAAATAGGAAGGTCAAATATGCTTCCTCAATCTTCTAATCAATCTTTCAAAGTTGATCCATAATAGCATTGAACATGTTCATTTATTCAAAACAATCCGCACCTTCCTCCATCTGTAATCGTTATAATTTTTCTTCATATGCCATTTGTTGGATAAACTTTTTTCCCTGATAGAGCTTCTCCATCTTTTCCCAAATACCAGGTGTTGTGTCTTCTTCCATGACATTATTGATGATGTTATCTACAATATAGATTTGAATCATGCTAACACACTTTGATTCCATCCTTTCCCTTCAACGCTTTTGACAAGCCCTATTGAATAAGGATGTTCTTCACCCTTCTCTGCCATAGAGTGAAGCTTCCCTTTCCATGAAACGTCTCACCTATGAATTCATCAAGATTTGACCTTTTGCTAAACATATTTGTTGGACTGTACTGAGGAACCTCAAACACTATCGTACAAATCCAGTAAAGAAAATACAACACAAGAACACCAATAAAAGGAAATTAACATATAACAGTGAACACAAAAATAAAGGAATTTAACATGGTTCAACAAGTCCCATGCCTACACCCACCCTAAAGGATAAAATAATTTTACTATGAGAGAAAAACAGTACAAAATAATCACAGAGTTTAAAACCTAACCCAAACTCAAAGCCCTTTGTACACCCTCTCTCATAACCCAGAGATCTCCTCTATCTTTTACATACATAGGTCATTGGTGTTATTTATAACCATGATTCCTTGGCCTTTAAGTTTCTTAATAGATTTCTTAAATCTTGTAGCTTTTCATAAATCTTTAGATTTTCTCAAATCCTTTTGATTTCCTAGATCACCAAAGAAGAAATGCACTAGCAATACTGCCAACCGGAACCACAATCAGACCGACAGGAGAATTGGAACCTCCCATAACTCTCTATGTTAACACCAGACAATAATTCTCACCTTTTAGCACTAATTCGAGCACTCAAACGCCAAGTTGAAGAACTCCAAACCAGCAATGCCCCTTCACCGCCACCTGAGAACACTTCTAAAAACTCCCACCTATAGAATTGTTGAGTCAGAGAAATGAAAGACAAATTAGTTTGAAACCGTATGTCTAAACCACACATTGGAAACTATATAAATATAATAGAAGGTAATAAATACAAAGATCATAATTACCATAATTACATGATTTGACAATTGCATATAAATAATAATAATAATAATAATAATAATAATAATATATGTTTCTAACATTCTTCCTCAAGCTTGAGCATATAGATCTTATACGCAAAGCTTGTTACACAAATAACTTCTTCATGGGGGCAACATCCACGAATACATCAACTATCATTTCCAAATACTTGTCCGAGCTGAACCATTGGTTCTTTTTTCACTTGTTAGATTATGATCATCCCTAAAGAAAATTCTAAGTTATTATTCCACCTCTTAATGTTTGAGCCAGTTAATTCCTCAATGATAAGAGTGTTGTTGTTCAAGCCAAAAAATGACTATATTTTGCAAATGGAATGCAATATGTAAGTAATAGAGCAACAACAAAATGGCTTTCAGCATGACAAGCCATAATGTGGAGTCCTAAACACATCACCTCTCCTTTTAGCAGAGTATGTAGAACATGTACGACACTTCCCAAATGCATGAAACCGATCAGAAATATTCTATCTTTGAAAATTGTCCCCTTTGGGTAGACAAATATGCTTCCATGCTATTCTTGAATTAAAACAGAAAAAATACCTTTGGGTAGGAAATTACATCCAATAATTAAGAACTATCCTAAAAACAAAATCTATACACTGTCATGAATAAAATTATTTTGGTAAAATTTTATTCACACAAAAACCATAGAATTCATAATTAGGATCTTAATAGCCAAATTCACACTAACAAACATTTTGCATTTCATTTCTAAACAGTTTCTTAAAAAATTATTATTTTAATTATAAGTTTGCTGGTTTGAACAAACAATAAACATTCAAGGCATGTAAAATAATACTTTCAATTAAAAAATTAAGAAATTCACAATTATTCAGAAAGTTATTAAAACTATATAATAAACAGAAAGCAACTATTGATAGCGACTTGTCTATTGGCATAATGATTTGGTCGCTAGTCTTTCTCTTGGGAATTGGTTGGATCCCTAGCTGCCTATCAAGACGACCTAAAGGAAAGGTACAGCTGCAGCTGAAATCTTGCAATGCAACCCAAAGTATATGCCTATATGGCCCAAAAAAAGAAATAACAAATAAAACATAACACCTATAGAGCAAAAGAGAAGGACAAGAGCCCAAATAACAAATAGTAGTGAAAAAAAAATTAATAGACACTAGCTCAACAAAACACAAAAATGAAAATTTGTGATTGTCCCACATGCAGTGGGGATTGTGCCAGATGAAGGGGGGTCCTCTCCTCCTTGCTCTCCCACATACATACATTACCGCCACTGGAGCTCATTCAATTGTGGCAGTTTTCTTTTCAAATTCCTTTTTTCCGTGATCAATTATTGTAGTTTTAAAATTGTATCTCCATTGCAATACAAATAATTAGTATGATATCTCATTTAAGACAAAAAAATTCAAAAATAATTTTAGATATTTTTTTTGTATAACAACTGATCTCCAAACTTACCCTTTAAATTAAACTCCAAATGTAACATTGTGTCTGGAATCATTAAAAACTAGAATTGAATTGATGTGCAGATTAATTTTCATGTTTGGAATACATTAAATATGAACTGAGTTTTTTTTTTATAATTTTATTGTATTACCCAATTGGGACTAATTTAATTCATTTAGCATATGACGTTAGAATAAAAACATAATTGTTCTTAGAATCGTCAGTGTAGGGTGCTAATATCTTTCATAATTGTAATCAATCTCAAACTTAAACTCTGGAACACTAACTACTTTTGCTATAGGTGTTTGATCACACATTTTCATTAACTTTAAATTTTAGTTGCTTCCTCACATCGTTGGCACCCTTTGATTGCGACGAGTATAATTGAGACTTTTTATTTAGGATAAATTACAGTTTACTCCATAGTGGTTTGACTCCATTATTTTGTCCCTTTTGTAACATAAAGAAATCATTGATAATTTTTTTATTCTCTTTTTATGTATGATTTGATTCTTTTTCACTATATTTTGGTAATTGAATGTTTCATGTTTTCGGTAAATGTTTTAAAAGCATTTATATAGATTTTTTCACAACTCTAAAGCATGCTTTCCTTTTGAAAAATTGATGAATGGTTATTTGATAACATAGCAAACCACAAGTAGGCAAAGTGTTACTTTTTAAACCGAATAAGCGAAATGATTTTGAGTCAAATTACAGAGGATAAATCGTAATTTATCCTTTTATTTATTATTATTATATTAAAAGTACAAGTACCTGGATATAGGAGGAGAAAAAGTAACATAGTCGAGAATCAAACCTCTAATATCAATATCACACTTAAATTTTACTGTCTTGGGCAGCTGTCAAGTGACAAGCTTTGAGGCTATCAAGCGTGACTATTTTAAAGTGGTACATTTTTGGTAAAAAAAACAAAACAGAACAAATATTGAATAGCTATAAAATTTTTAATATTAAAAGGTAATTATCATAAATTATATTTAAATTAATATTTACACTGCCCAAACAAATAAGCCTGGGCCACACCTCAATAAGTATATTTCACCGACATATTATGCTGCTCAATAATCTCTTCAAATAACTCGAAAATATTTATTTTAGCCTGCGTTCAATAATTGTGCACTAATATAATATTTCAAAATTTAATTGTGTGAAATCTAGCTAAAAGCTATGGCTTTTTCTCTCTCATTAATTTGTCTTTCCAAATCATGCAAAAACTATTTAATCCCAACTGATTAATAAGCTTCTATTATAATTTCTTAGAGTTACTTCAATAAATTATTTTAACAGTTGAAGCATTTAGCTCATTCAACACATTAAGATGTTTACATATACAAAGGTAAATTCTTGGCTTTTACTTCCAAGTCAGCCATAATTTGGTACAAGTCTACATGGCAAGTTCTAAGAGATAAGCAGTACCCAATTTTCTATTTTTGGTTATAATGACAACACGGTAATTTGATCCTATAACTTTCGGCAAATTACTGAATTCTTCACTATTAATACACTCCTAATAGCTTACCCAGTTTTCAAAACAACAATATCACAACAATTTTTGAAACAACAATATGACAATAAAATATTCCTCGTCATTTCTACTACATTTAGGATAGTAAAGGCTTCTACTCAATCATCTTTCACTCAAATTTAAAACTAAATAAATTAACGGGAAAACAAGGCGTATAAGATAAAAACTTGTATTAACAATTAAATGCAACCTTTATCAACCAAAAAAAAAAAATGCAACCTTTTGTTTTATTATATGGTATTTTATTATGAACATTTTTTGATAATGAAAGAGCAACTGTTTTATGAAATTAAAATTAAAATTAGATGTAGATCACTAGACCGTAGCTCAGATGAAAGGAGTAACTGGAGTTTTGGATAGATGTCATAACAAATTAATATTAGAAGCAAAACAAGTTTTGCCACTATAAAACTCTTCACTTACGTAAACCTTATATGCTACGTACTTATATAAAGTAAAAATTTGAATCCCAAATTTTATAGACATTTGTCAAGAAAGGAATAAGAGTAATGGGTTGATATTGTACAAGGATTACTCTAGTGCTAGCAATTGTACTGTTCATTCTGTTTATGCTGATGATGCCCTTTGCATCTGTCCTTTCTAGTTCATGGCGTTCAGCGCTAACGAAGTGTTTCGATTATTGTTGGGCTGATTGAGTAAGTAAACATCGTCACAGTAGAGTTGCCTATAGTGCTGTGATTGCTTGCATGTCTATATGTGAACATGAATGTCTGAAGAAGCACATCTTTCTAAAGAAGACCAACTAGTAAGTCATGTTGATCCAACTAGAGAGCTAACAAGTACTTCCATCATGTTACTGTGGTATAACTTCTTTATTTTGTACTTCCTTTTATTTTCCATGAATGTCATACTGCGACTTTTTTATATTAATGTTGATATATTTTTTAGCTCTCTTTTAATGTGCCAGTTTTAAGATACGTTCGAAAATCACAGTAGGTGATGGCAGTTTTTCTTGCATTATGTGTAAAAAAAAAAAAATTCATTTCATAGTTCAAAATCTGTCCTTCATGAAGGTGGCTACTCTTCAATTGAAAAAGAAAAAAAAATTATAGTATTTAGAAAGAGATTATGAAAATTTGTTTTTTCACATATGATGGGAAAACACTTTTATGGAGGGCAGCTTCTATGCATAATAATAATAATAATAATAAAACATTGTTCTGCGTCTGTATACCCTTTTAGCTGGTTAAATCATTCATTATAGCAGCATTGACACGAAGAAATTGAACTTTCAATGCTACAAGCCTCTAGTACTTTCAACATCAAAATTTGATGATAATTAGTTGTTAGATATAAAAATATTCTTGAGTCTACTTCTTATTTTTTATTTTTGGGAAAGTTGATTATTGACATGGAATTAGAGCCTCTATGACTAAGTAGTCTGAAGTTCAATCTTCTTGCTGCTCTCATTATTTTAAATTAAGTTAAATTTCAGCACAATGTTGCATTATCTATATTTCAAACCAAAAAGACTTTTACGTGAGAGGGTGTGTTAAATATATAAAATTATTAATGAGTCACTACTTATTAGCTTAAGCTTTTTGGAGAATTAATCCGAGGCCCTTGATTAAAATTTAACCAATTTGACAATTCATTTTTTATTTCAAAAATGTGGATGAAAGCCTCCCTCGTAGAGATTGGTTTCCATAATAATAATAATGCACTTTCTAGGCTTAGAACCGTCCTTCACCAAGGAGCTTTTTGAACAATATAATTTTATCTTTTTTAATTTGTAAAATGAAAAATAAATAAATACACATAATGCTGATATTAATTATCTTTATTAATTTGAACAATAAATTAATTATCTTTATTAATTTTTCAATCGAAGAAAAGTCTCCCTACTTGCTTCAAGAGAAAAAAAAAAGTCTAGAAATAATGTTAAGAAATACTGAAAATTTAATTTAATTGAGTTGTACAATAAAACCGTACATATCTTTGATCATGGAGATTAGTAACATGTCAAGAAACTATTCAATTGGGGCTTCCCTTTTCGCAAGCAACACCAAGTTTCAAAGTTGGCCTCGTTATATTTACCATCTTAAGAAAATGGGTTTAAAGGATGGATTAATTTAATTTTGACGAATTTATATTATAAAGACTTTTACACTTTCAACAACAAATAGAGTTGTATGGTATTACCTTTTCAAAAATTGATAAAACATTTTATTGTAATGAAATTTTTTTTATTAATATAATGTGACACCTTTTTATATTTTAGTGCAATTGATATTAGATTAAACAACATGAACTTTACCACTCATAAAAGTGTTGGAAATAATAAATAGGTAGACAATAGCAAAATTAAAACTTAGACTTCGATATGTGATGGGTCACTTTCTTTAGAAAGTTATTAGAGACGGCCACAAAGTTATTAGAGACGGCCACAGGAAAGAATGCCACCTTCAAAGTGATGAAATTCAAGAAATTGGATCGGTTTGACCACTTAGCTTCAACAAATAGGAGAATAAGATGTTGTTTCTTCTTATCGTGTTGAACATCGCATATATCTTGGATCCGAATTTGAAGCTAATAGATGATCCTGTCAATGATGCAAGTCCCAAGGAGAAGGAGAAAGTGGCAAAACAAAAGAATAAGCAAGAGAAGGACAAGTTTACTTGTAAAGGATACATCATAAACACCATGTCCGATCGCTTATATAATCTTTACATGCCAATCAAGTCTCCTATTGAAATTTGGAAGGTGTTGGAAGAGAAGTACTAACAACAAGAGACAAGGTATTGGTAAATTTGTCATGATGAAATATTTTGAATTCAAAATGATTGATAGTTTACCTATCATGGATCAAATCCATGAACTAGAAGCCCTCATTAATAGGCTTTGTGATCTTAAGGATATAGTTCCTAAGTCTCTACATGTTTGGGCAATAATTTCTAAATTGCCTTCAACTTGTAAGGATTATAGGAAGAAACTCATGCATATGGCAGAGGATTTCACCATGGAAAAGGTACTAAGGCATTTGTGCATTGAAGAAGAAACTCGAAAATGTGATGCAGTGTACTTCCCTCAAATTCTAATGTTAATTATGTAGGTGAACATGGGAAAAAAATGCTTGGAAAGGGCTATTGCAATGAGGCTATCATATTAATAAAATAAATTCTTCTGGTTATTTTGTTGATTCATGTTCATTATAGTAGGCTAGATTAACACATTTAAAATTTAAATCTATTTATTATATGTATAAGAATAATTATATTGATCATAGTGATAATGATTTTAAGGATAAATGTGAAATGAATTTGATATTATCAAACAATACTTGGGTCCTAGTAGATTTTCCTCTGGGATCAAAGTCAATTGGGTGCAAGTGGGTATTCAAAATGAAATACAACACCGATGGTTCATTATAAGCCTTTAAGGCTAGGCTAGTAGCCAAGGGATTTAGACAAAATGATGGTGTATATTATTTTGATACATATGCACCGATGGCTAGGATGACCTGGATTCAGGTTCTTTTGGCATTAGCATCCATTTATAAGTTACATATGCATCAAATGGATGTTAAGACAACCATTATAAATGGTGAACTCAATGAATAAGTGTATATGGGGCAACATGAAGGTTATGTACTACCTGGAAATGAAAAGAAAGTCTGTATATTAGTTAAGTCAATATATGGCTTAAAACAAACACCTAAACAGTGGAATGAGAAATTTGACTCAGAAATCTTGTCAAGTGGTTTCAAAAATAATAATGCAGACAAGTGCATTTACTCCAAATTTACAAGAAAATATGGAGTAATTAGTTGTCTCTATATGGCTAATTTATTAATTTTTGGAACAAACTTGGAAGGTGTTTGTGAAACTAAGAAGTATATATCTAACTTCAAAATTTAAGATGAAAGATCACAATGATGTACATATTATTCTAGGTATCAAAGTGCAAAGGCACAATAGGGCTTTACTTTAAGCCAGACATCAAGAAAGTATTAGAGAAAGTCAAACATCTCAAATTTAAGGAATTCAATATTCCATGTGGCCCTAACTTCAAGTTAAATGAGAATTTAGGAAGAACAATAGCACAATTATATTATGTGTTGGTGGCAAAAAATAAATATTTTATCAAAAGGTCAAGCAGATGAAATATGCCAAGATGTAAAGCTTAAAGTTGGAAGGTTGTCAAAAACAAGTTTGACAAGATGAATGTGTACGTCAAGACAAACCTTCGACAAAAGATACTTAGCAAATCCCTAGAAAAAAAGACTATGATATTGTATCAAAATGGCTCTTCAACAAGCAAGCACACAACAAGACTATGGCTCGACAAATACAAGTTGACATCAAGTCAATCCATTGACAATGGACACTTGGTAAAGTTTATAAAGATTATTCAAATGTTGGATCGACGTGAGTGGTAGTTACCTTGGTGCTTAAGTGGATAGTTATTGAGCCCTTACTATTTAGGCTAATGAGTGGTCTAGGTCTAAATATGAATTCAAATAGAAGGATACATTCTAGAAGTTGGTGACATGGTAGCGGGAAGCAAGGTGAAACTGACAGTGAACTAGAAGGCTTTTCGTGGGTAATGTTGATCATGCGTAGTTATTTTCTTATCTAGAAAGCACATCTATATAATGCATGCATAACACCTGACTGATAGGTCTCAACATCTTAGGACTTAGGCAGTCGAGTCTTAGTCTTTGGTTAGTAATACTGCAGATGTACAAAGGGTTGGTTGGTTGATTCACAATTGAAAATTATATTCCACACATCCGTAAGTAAGCATGACGTTCACAAGATAAGAGGATTGATTCAAGTACTTCTTCCTTTCATCTATTTCAATTCCAGTCATTTACTTTCAAGTCTTTTCAATTCAAAGTCTCTTATATTCAAGTCCATTTCAATTCAAGTATGGTTTTCTTGCTTTCCTTTAAAGTTCTTGCCTTTATTATTCCAGTGATTTAAATTTGATGCAATCTACATTCCATCAGTTTAATTCCAGCACTTTATGATTCAATCATTTGCTTCCATTGCACTTTAATTTCGTTGACATTTAACTTTATGCACGTTTACATTCTTACACATTTATGTTCTTGTCACTTACATTCTTTCACATGTTCTTGTCAAGTTACTTTCCTGCACATTCTTGTCAAGTTACTTTCTAGCACTTTAAGTTTCTATCGATTATATTTTGCATTTACTTTGACACACTTTACGTTTATGTCAATTACATTCCATCTTTCCTTTGACGCACTTTACTTTCGATCGATTATATTTCTACACTTAATGCTCTTATTGTTTAAGCATTCTCGACGCCAGAATCATGCAAATCATCAAATATTGAGAACTTACATAAGGAGGAGATTCATTTCCTAGAATTAGAACTAGAATCAAGAAACTGTCTAAATCTTCTACTGGTTGGAAGTAATTTAACAAAGTAGCTTTTTGATGAGATCAAAGCCTTAACATTGTCAAACACCTGATCATTTTCCCCATATACAAGTTGGTACATCTAATGGGACCCATTAACAAATTTTCACCATAAACAATATGCTAGTTCTATAGGGAGTCTGATGTTTGTAATGCATTACACAAGACCAAATATTGCATTTGTGATATGCAAATTGTCAATACTTACAAATAAACCTATTACGGACAATTGGAAAGCTATCTCTAGGATTTTTGGTTTTTTAAAAGGAAACCATAAACTTGGGTTTATTCTATTGTGATTATCCTACTATACTAGAAGGTTACTCGGATGCAAGTTGGATCATAAGTCTTAGTGATAACAAATAATCTTCAGGTAGAATTTTTATGATTAGTGGTGGAGCTATAAGTTGGGATTCTAAAAAGTAAACTTGTATATCTCATTCAACAATGAAGGCTGAATTTATAGCTTTAACATCGTTGAAAAATAAGCAGAATGGCTAAGGGATATATTATTAGATATCAAATTGTGGCCACAACCTATATCAACCATTTCAATATTTTGTGATAGTGAATTTACTATGTTTCAAGCTTATAGAAAGTTTTATAACGGAAAGTCTAGGCAAACTAGCTTGAGACATGAGTATGTAAAGTAATTAATAGGATATTTTATAGTTACCATTACCTATGTCAAGTCAAGTAACAATTTACCAAATCTATTGACAAAAGGTTTGTTAGGGGATATAATTGCCACTGCTAAAATGGGACTCAAACTTCTATTAAAATAGTCATTGATGATGAGAAGCCTACTTTATTATAGCAAATATTAGTTTTAAGTATTAAAGGGTAATAACAAGTTACTACCTTAATGACTGGGAGCACTAAGGATTAGGATTTGGTATTAAATATTTTAGGTGGATAGGTTCAACTCTTAATGGATTGATAAATATATTATCGTTGAATTCCACCTATGTGAATAGAGAAGTAATGCCTCTTAACTAGAGTTTAAGGGTTTTACTTTTGTAAATAAATAAGAAACCTAGATGAGCATACGACCACAGTAGTGCTAAAGCAATACAACACTTCTTATTCAAAATTAGATACGGTTGTGTTTGTGGCATTTCTAGTTCTAACTCAAGAGTGATGGTTTAAGAAAATAGCCACCTATTAGTTTGTTGGAACTTTGAAAAGTTTACAATAATAAAAGGTTTAAATCTAACGATACCTTTTCTTTATGCATAACTGTATAGTTTATTTAATATTTTTAAAATTTGTAATCTATTGGGGGATTGTTATAAAAGGTAGTTTGCAAATTTGTTAGCATCTTTTGGTGGATTTAAGAACATGATCTTTTATGAAAAGTGTGTCTTATTAAGACATGATTTTTCATGAAAAATACGTCTCAATTGAGACATGACTTTTCATGAAAGTGTGTCTTAATTGAGTCATGTTTTTTCATAAAAGTATGTCTCATTTAGGACATGACTTTTCATGAAAATGTACGTGTCTTAATAGACACATAACTTTTCATCAAAGTATATCTTAAATAAGAGATGATTTTTGGAGAAAGAGTGTCTTTTGGTGAAACATATCTCTTTGATGGTGATTACTACCTGTTTCATCGTGGTAACTAGCTCTTGTAAGAATATGACTTTTCATGGAAGTGTACTTTTTATTTTAAAATAATTGAGACATATCTCTTTGATGATGTCTCTTGATGGTCTATAAGTAGTATATCCTCATTGTTAGAGATAACCAATTCCAAAAACACAAGAATAAGAGGTTTGAGAGTTCTTCAACATTGCTAATTGTAGGATTCATAAGGTTTCATTGTTCCTGGGAGTGTTTTTGCCAAAACCAGTTAGCAAACTTCGTGTGGAAGCAAATAAGTCTCTAAAGAAAGCAAGTCATTGCACCTTGAAGTCTAGGGTTCCGATTTCGTTTCTATCCACCCATCTATTATTTGCAACAAAAAAGTTCTAACAAATCTCTCATTGAATATAAATATTAAAAATTCAACTCAATATTAAAGCTAAATTCATTTATCTATATCTCATTTATACAACATAGTCATTATATCACCATTTTCATTCTAAAATTATTACTATTTTCCATTTTTTTCTTCAACATGTTAAATTATTTTTACAATTTGATTTATCTTTATAAGACACAACACAACTTACATAATTCAAGTGAAAAATATGAAATTAACGTCTTAGTTTAATTTAACTGTTGTTTTTACTTAATAATATAAAAGTTTAACATTAATTTCCCTTCATCACAAAAAATAATCTCTAATGTGAAGACAGAGCTTTCAAAATCTCGCAACGTATACTCCAATTACATCTAAACTTTCTCATAAAAATAACATAACATATATTCATATTACAAGTACCATTCATCCTTCTTCACCAATAGTAGCCCCTCCACAAAACCACTCTTCACATTTTTATATCTATTTTGTATTAACCTAGGTTACTGATGGGACCACGGCAAGTGTACCGTATCATCAAGTAATAAAAACGGTGAGAAACTAGATATTGTTATCAGGGATCAATGACCAAATACCGATTAGCGAAATTAACTACTATTTAAACTTATATTTGGTTCAAAGAGAGCTCTAATAGCAAAACAAGATAAATACAAGAACTTATGCAATACTAATATTTTTGGTATTTTTTATTAGGCAAATCAACAAACACTTGGTATGCAATATGAAAGATAATCGATTAATGAAAGAGTTGAGATCAAGTTTCATTTAATTTCACTTGTTGCATATCAATTGGAATTAACACAAGCTATTATTCCTATTTTGTTACAGAATTCTCTAAATTAATCAAATCCTAATTCCTTAGGCAATTGATCTTTTATTTCCAAATAAAATCCCTAATTCCTTAGACGATTCGAAAAAGGTAATAAGCATTAGGATTGAGAATTCAACCAGGTAACGAGCAAACCAATAACTATTCCTAGCCTAAAGATAAGCAAGGTTCATAATCTCATATCACAATTATACATCAAATTTTCATTCAACATATAATCCTAAAATCATTCCAAAGAGGATTAATCCTTAGAAGGTATTAAGAAAAGAGATCATAAACTCAAAATAGAATAATAACTCATATTAATTGAATCCAATATAAAAAACAATCAATATCCATCAAAATCCACCTAATCCTAACAAAGAGAAATTTAGCTAGACATGGCAGCAGAAATAGAAATTAAGAAGAAGAGTAGAGAGTAAAGGAACTCCATAAGCTGATGAAGATCTAAAGACTCTTCCACGTCTCCTCTTGAGTGTGCCCACACCAATCCTCAGTTCTTTTGTTCTTCTTTTCTCTCTATTCCTGACTGCCCCCTTTGAAAAACCTAATTTTTCTACTTATATGCAGCAGCAGCAGGTAATCTGAATATAACGAGAGCTTAAGCGCTCAGTTTTCTACTGATTAGTCGCATAGAATGTTTTTTCCTCTGTGTTTGACTGATTAAGCGGTCAAAATGGGGGCTTAATTGCCCAGCTTCTATGCTTGACCGATTAAGCGCTCAAAAATGGACGCTTAATCTCCTAGTGTTAGCAATTTCACTTCAAAATTTTCTCCCTTGATCAAGCCTCCATTCTTCCACATGCACTTACCTGCAACCAAAATATCATGAATGATCTAAAATGCTTGGAATTATTACCAAACTCGGGAAATTTTATTAGTTTAAACAATGCATGTCATAATGATCAATTCAGAATTAATTGAGACAAAACAACGTTAAAAGCTGGATGTAAATGGCTAAATCTAATAAAAAAGCATAGGAAAACCAGATAATCTGCAGGATTATCACCACTCCCAACTTAAAACTTTGCTTGTCCTCAAGCAAAATTAGCAAAAGGCATACTGACAATACACAAACAATCGAAAACTCAGTCTCAACTAGTGTAAGGAAACCAAGTGTGCTCCACAACCCAAAAACATCTATGCATTAAGTAATTCAATCATTTATACATTCCTAAAAGTTGAACCATCAATTGTGCAATTTAAAAAAAAACTCAAAGGAAACTAGAAGTCAGAATCATACCAACAGTACACTAATCAATCACAGCTTGAAAGTTAATAAAATTGGCTATAAAGCATGCAATAGCTTCATGACTCTCACTGTTAGGGAAAAGAATCACACTCATTCACTCTAGTGTTCAGGCTTGTGTTTCACTCATTCAACACTAATTGAGTCCACCCCCCATAGACTTGATTTTCATCTCTTTCACACAATTCACACAATGCAAGAATCAAAGAACTTATTTTCATATTATAATTGGGTTAGGTCATAGGGTAGATGAGACAAGGCACTTTAAGCTACTACCTTAAGGAGCAAGTGAGCATTACTACATCTAATCCATTCCATTCTTTTTTCTTTTTTCTTTTTCATCAGTGTTTCCCCAGTAACCTACATGGTCTCAAAGGGGTACTTGGTTACCTACTAGATATTTCCCCAGTAACCTATCAGTCTCAAAGGGGCACTATTTAACAAGCCAACTTTTGTCATGAAAGCCATTAATTCAATCATAAGCCATTCAGCAAACATTCACCCCACTCCAAACTTAAATTTTCTAAACTCAATGCTCACCTAGCCCCTTCAGGTGGGTAAGATATTAAGTATGTGGTTAAGATTGGGTTTAACCAAAAAGAGTGGAACATTAGGCTCAAGGGGGGTTATGCAAAGGAGATATTCAAAATGGTTGGCTGTATGGTCACTGGCTTAAAATAACAAAATGTGCCTTTATCACGTTCTAACATCATCCAAACAATATCACTAATAAGATAATTGAGCAAATCTGGGAGAGTGAAACATCAACAGTGTCCTCTCAGCATCAAAACATGTTATGGCTCAAAATTATTACCCAAGACAATGCATGAAACCAATCACAAAAATAATGCCAATCCATTAACAAACAAGCGGTAAGATTCATGTACAGGAGGTATGAAGTCAGTTCTAATTAGCTTAAAGCAACAAGATTGCACAAATTTCAGGTTCCACATGAATTCTAGTTGAATTATCATGAAATTTATGCATGGGCACACGAACAAATGCACTCCCAACTTAGATAAAAGCAATCAAACAAAGAATCCTAAAGAACACACAAAGCACTAATGATGCAACTAAAAGCTGAAAATGTAAAAGAAAGGTTTAGAAATGGCCTGAGCATAGGTTGCCTCTTATGAAGCGCTTGTTTAACGTCCTTAGCTTGACAAAATGCATCTCAAGGTGGTTCAAAGCCTTCAGAAGTTTCAAGTCCCCATTGTTTCAAGTATGAGTACTTTCTAGAAGAGGTTATTGCTTGGACTGATTTTTCAGGAATTCCTTTTTGTTGGCTTTTTTCCAATTGCCGTGGAGACTTACTTAATCTTGAAGAAGTCCTTTTTTCTTCCATCTCTTGCTGAATTTTAGGAGCAATGACATTAATTGGAGCAAATAGGTCAGATGTGACTGGTGCTTTTTCAAACATCTTGATGATGACTTGGCCTCTTGGCACGTCAATTACTGCTCCAACTGTGGCAAAAAATGGTCTTCCAAAAATAAGAGGGATGTTTTGGTCCTCATCCATATCCACAATAATGAAGTCCATTGGGAATATGAAATGATTAACTTGAACTAACACATCTTCAACCAATCCCCAAGGTAATGACTGGTCCGCTATTTGCAGACAAATTGTGGTTGGTGTAGGATCTCTCAACCCCTATTGCTTGTAAATAGAAAGTGGCATGAGGTTGACACTTGCGCCCAAGTCACATAGAGCCTTCCCTGAATAATGGGAACCAATTACACATGATACAGTAAAACTTCCCGGATCCTTGAGCTTTTGAGGAAGTTTTCTTTTCAAGATTGAACTGCACTATTCAGTAAGTGTTATCTTCGTCCCATCTTCATCCCATGTGCTTCTTTTTGATAGTAATTGCTACAAATACTTAGCATACGAATGCATTTGTTCAAGAGCCTCTGCATAGGGGATGTTGATGTGCAGTTTTTGAAAGATATCTCAAAATTTGTTGAATTTCTTCTCCTCATTCTGTTTTTGGAATCTTTGAGGAAATGGAAGCTTAATCCATGGTGGAGGTGGCTTGTCCGCATCCCTCAAAACTTCTTTCTTGGTCTTTTTGTTCCCCCACTCTTCATCAACTAGTTTATGTTTCTCAACCACAATGGGTTGAATAGGTGTGATATGTTCAAGTTCACCATTAGTGCCTTCTTCAATCATACCCTCTACCACTTCATCTTTCTTTCCACCATTTTCTCCTTTCTTCTTAATTTTTGGAACTTTTTTCAGTTTCCACCTTTGGGCTAATCACTTTGCCACTCCTTGTTGTTATAGCCATACATTGTTCCTTTCCCTTAGGATTTGGGACGGTGTCGCTAGGTAAAGAACCTGGAGGTTTATCTGAAAGTTGTTTTGCAAGCTGGCCCACCTAAGTTTCTAGATTGCGGATTGAAGAATCTTGATTTCTAAACCCCGTTCTTGTCTCCACCATAAAATCAATGGTGGTGTTAACAAAAGATGAGGTTTGTGTAGCCAATTTCTCTAAGGCGAACTCCCAAAAAGCCTTCTTGTCACTAGGTGGAGGTTGGGAGGATAAACCTGGATATGGAGAGTGTTGAGGAGGACCTTGGTATGAAAATTGTTGCCTTTGTGGAGCTTGGTTGCCTTGATTACCTTGGTTACTCCATGAAATGTTCGGGTCATTTCTCCAACCCGGATTATAAGTGTTGGAGTAGGGGTTGTTTTGTTGCCTTGGAGGATTGTTCATGAAGTTCACTTGCTCTCGAGATGGGGATCCAAACATGTTGCCCGGACAATCCACACTCTCATGTTCTCCTCTACAAAAATCACACGACAAAAGAGCATTACTTACTGCATTCACACTGAGAGTATCAACTTTCTTAATGGGTTTTAATTAACATAGTACCATGAAAATATGTATTATTTTAATTGTAACATGTTTTCTATTTGTGGAAAAAGAACCTTAAATACTTTAGGAAAATTCACCTTTAAAACATAATCCAATCTATTAACAAGGAAGTTTTATTATGTGTCATAATAAGCAGAAGTGTTACAAATCCAACTAATGAAGGGATTTTCATTGGAGCTAATTGCTACATCATTCTATATATGTCAAATCTAATAATGAAAGAGAAAAATAATTTTGAATTTGATTTATCCTTTTTTGCTTTCGAGACCCGAAGAGCTTCATGTTTGGGTAATGGAAAATGAATCAAACAAAAGAAAACATCTTTTTTAGGCCATATCAGCTTCTAGAAGCCACACTTAAATGAAAATCAAGTGAAGGGGTAAAATTGAAATCTCTCTCTCTCTCTCTCTCTCTCTCTCTCTCTCTCTATATATATATATATATATATTTATAATAAAGGGACTACTAATCTCTAGTTTCAATCAATGTTGTTCGGACCAGACCGAACTGATTGGTCGGACCGTGAACCAGTTCTTTACCCAATTATGGTTTACTGTCATAACCGGATTTATAGTTGGATCGGGTTGATCCGGTTAAAACCAGTGAACCGGGTGGTTTTTATGTGAATCAGTCCTCTCTTTTCTTTTAAATTTTTTTAATCTTCCAATCACTAGACTACTCAACTAAGAGTGATGTGAGGTTTGAGATTTGAGACCCCAAAACTTTATTATGCATTTTATTATTGGTAACATGTGCTATCAGTCAATATATATATATATATATAATACATAATTATGACATCATTTGGTTTGACCAGATAGTTGAACCGGTTAAACCTGAACCGGAAGCTTTTCTGGTTCATTGTCCGGTCCTATTTTAACAACATTAGTTTCAATTCATTCCAAATTAATTCTCGTTTAAATTAATTTTTATCCGACCTTCGCTGATATTTCTCCTCGGAACATTTTCTTGCTTTTCTGTTTTTTCATTTTCGTTGTTTGAAGCACCTTCTAAAATTTAAATGCAAATTTCATAATTTCATTTAGGTTTCTTTCTTTCTCTCTCTTACTCTGGTCTTTCTCTTTCATCCTGTCTTTATTTTCAATAGTTCAAGCTCCCAGAAGTTTTGGTATTGACTGCTAAAGTGCTAATTATTGTTTTGTGAGTACGAATTTTATAGAACTAAATTGAGAAGAAAGTATTGTTCTAGTGAATTGAGAGAAAGAATATGAAAATGAGGTGTTGAGAGAGAAAGAGAGGGGATGAGGTTAGCGTCGTTAAACTTAACATAGCCGTCAAATTCGATGGGAATTTAGTAGGAGGCGAAGACTCGCATGGAGAAATAAGAGAGAGAGAGAGAGAGAGAGAGAGAGAGAGAGAGAGAGAGAGGGTGACGATGGAGGCTAGAAGACGATGTCCAGTGATGTTTTAAATTTCTTTCCTTTTCTTTGAAAAACATAATATAAATTTTGCTTTAAATTATAAACAATTACGTTGAAGAATGAGGAGTAACATTAAACACTAAACAATTACGTAATGAAGTAAGTAACTACAAAAATATTTAGATTTTGATTTAAATAATAAAACCTATTGTAATATTACTATTTAAACTTAGTTATACTGTAAATGCACATTGGCATAAGAATGTATGAAAGTCTTTGTAATAAATATTAAAATTGCAAATTAATTCATTATAACAGGAAGATGCATAAAATTAGAGCAAAAATAAGAAAAGGAAAGGAAAACTGAGAAAAGAAATTAATATAAGGACAGATTTTTAAATAAGACTTTTGAGGTATAATATTTTATTTTCAATTTTAATTGGATGCAAACTTAATTTATGCAGAACAAAATATCAGAAGTACGAAAATTTTGTCATTTGTCTATAACATATTTGAAGAAATATCTATTTAACGACTGTAAATACTTTGTCCACTTCAAATAAGAAGAATAATATGAAAGCGAATGTCAAAGAAATTTTCTAGACTATGCTTAACCCAAATTTTCTAAATTCAAAATATTTTTTGATGAAATTTTCTAGGGTGAGGATCTACTTATTTTAGGAGTAAGTCCTGTAACTTATACTACCGTTGAATAACTTTTCATAAAATTATTATTTTTCCAATCTAACTGTTGAATCATGTAACATTATCATGAAAATCATGCATACCAAATTTAAGATAAATTAGACATGCATAAGTATATAATCTCATAACTGACATTTACTTATATTTTGAAAAGTATATTATACGTTAAAATAAAGTAATTAAATAAAGTATCAATTAATTTTAAAATTCTATAAAACTTTATAAGCTTGATCTACTTAATGAGAACTTTTAATCCACCAGTTAGATTGATGAAATTCAAAGTTTATAAAAAGTTATTCAATGGAGTAAGTGTGCCAAAACTTACTCATAGTGTAAGTGGATCCCCACCCATATATATATATATATATATATATATATATATATATAGGGGAGAGATCAACTTACCGGTGTAAGACTTGATCATTCTTACAACACTCAATAGCTTTTTATTGAATAATTTTCTTACAAAATCCACCGTTAGATTGAAAGTTTATATCATGTAGATCATTTGTGTCAAATTTTGAAAAAATTGAATATCAATAAGAATATAATCAAATAGTTCATATATTTCAATAGTTTATACTACATTAATTTTGATGTATATCAATAAGTCACAAAACAATTCGGGATTAATGTAAAATTTTATAAGTATGATCTACATGATAGAAACTTTCAATATAACAGTGGATTTTGTAAGAAAGTTATTTAATAAAAAGCTATTGAGTGGTGTAAGAGTGATCAAGTCTTATACTGGTGTAAGTTGATCTCTTCCCATATATTTATATATATATATATAGGTTTTTTTACCATTTAGGGGTAAATAGGATTTCTATTTACCACTTTAGTGTATATTCAGAAGAATTTCCCAATTTGAGGTATTTTGAATAGTAAGTCGGAGATACTGACAATGACTTCTATGAAGTCGTATGCACAACTTACAACTTGTGATATTTTGGGGTAAGTCATAGTCTTGGAATACGACTTAGGGTTATCCGAACCAAAGTCGTATGCAAGGACAACGATTTAGGGTTAAGGTTTTTTTTTCATTTTTTAATGAACTACGACTTCCGTGTGCATCATATTTTATTAATTTCCTGGAATGTGAAGTTGTAGACCATATATCCGGCTTTATTAAAATACTATTTTTTATTATATTTTATGGTAGTTGTATGTAAGAGGCATGACTTATGTTTTTCATATACGACTTATAACACTATACGTGATTTAGGGGGTTTGTGTATCTGTAAATATATTTTACTACAAGGGGAAAAAAATTGTGCTAAGGTCAAATGAGATTGTTACTAATTAATGATATTCCATGTGGTGAATAGCTAGAGTTAGGAATGCATGCTTTTATCCAAGTTTCATAAAATTGATTTAATTATGAACTTGTTAGGGTTTTTGCATGCATTATGTTAGGGTTTTTTGCATTTATTCATAAAATTTTAAGAAACATAGATAAAAATATTTGAAATATAATAAAGTAAAAAATAATATTTACAAGATATTGATCATGGGCAAAAGGAAATTGGCTTACATATATTATCGCGGTGGTCATTCATGTGTACCACAACCAGGGGCTTTTCTGGTTCTTTGTGGTTGAACCCTTCGTTCTGGTTGAACGCCTCTTCCTCTTATTCTCACGTTGCCTCTTGTTCTCACTCTTGTTTGTATTGGTGGAGGCCCTCCATTGTCCTCATCATCTTCATTATCGATCTGATCATCATCCCGTGATGGCATAGTAGGATGATAATAAGACTTAATTGGTCCAACAGTCAATGCTGAGAATGGAGTGCTAGGGTGGGCAGCAAACAATGATGTTGGCGATCCCCCATATTGAGATGTTGAAGGAATACGATGGGAAGATGACAGATAGTCATGGGAATGGGGAACATGATGTGGGGGAGAATGAGTTGGTGTGCTTGCTCATGGTCATCAACCCTCAAGCGAGGCTATTCACATTGTCTTCTACTTTGAGGCTCCTGCTCAGGTATAGCAAATTGCTGAGTAGGAGCGGCTTGTTCAAATACTGACGAATATATCGATGGACAAATCTCATCCAATGCACATCTTATCACAGGCCTATTTAATATCGTCCAAGGGGTTTTGGCTGGTCCTCGAGGTAGCATAGCCCCAAATTACGCTCGCAATAGTGTATTGGAAAAAAATTCATTGGCGTCATTTAGTGAAAAGGATTTAGATAATATAATAATGGTTTAACAAGATTGAATTAAATAATATATGCTCATTGGCAATAGGTTGTCGAGACCTGTCAAATAATAAAAATTATCGGTTCACAAAATAATTTGTAGTATAGAGAATGAACCGAATCGTCTCTCAATGATCCAAAAAGAACAAATATTTAATCAGATCAAGATAATTAAAAGGGGGGTTTTGTTGATTAATAAGATTGAAAAAAGTACAAGACTTAAAGTTGTAAACAAATATAAAGAAGCAACCAATCCAAGGAAATTTACTGATCTTGAGTTTAACTCATCATTGATCATAAGGAATTCACTTAATCGCTAACCATGTTCTTGGCCTTATATCACATCAAGAAGCCTCAATATGATCCAAGAATCTTCTACTAGATAAGCATCTAGGATTTAATTAACCAATGTTAGATAAAGTAAGCACCATCCAAACATAGATTAACTTAAGATCCAGAATTTAACCAAGCTAAACAATCAATCAAAAAGTTTTAATAAATTGTTTATTCTTTGTGATCCTCTTTGAACACATGATAATAAAGCTATTACCACATCAACATCTAAATCAAATTAAGCAATTCAATCTAGATAAAAATCAAAAAAGGAAGAAGAGAAACTTGAATAACAATTAAGCAATATGAACAAGCGAAACAAGATCTCCAAATTAAACATCAAGATGGTTAATCCCTTGGATTGATTATAAGAGCCTAGCCTTCCATGGATGGGAAGGAAGAACTCAAAAATAAAAGAACAAAAACGAAATTCTAAAGATAATGAAGAAGAAGAGAAAGAAAACTCCCACAAATACTCAAACTTTCTTCAAACTTACTTAAAATTGAATCATGATAATACAAAGAGATTGACTCTATTTATACTAATCCTAGAAACCAATTTATACATGTACATAATCTGAATACAAGCTGTAAAAACATGGAAATTGTCAAATATGAAAGCTTGATGCATGGTTAGTGGGTTGGTGCATAGTAGGTGGGTTGGTGTATGGTTGGTGGGTTTTAGTCAGCAACTCTTATCCGACTTCTGACTTCATTTTTATGACCTAAAGAGTGCATTTTGGCTTGGAGGTCTCACGAAAGTTGTAGCCAGTTGTCTCCTTGAAAATTTGCAATTGGAATCATGCCATTTGGACTTTTAGAACTCTAGAAATGCCAAAAACACTGCACCTACCTCAAGTTAGGTTGGAAGAACATGTTTGTAAATTCAAACCAACTTGTAGCTTCATAATCATGCCTAAAATGACATCTATTGATTAAATGATCTTCAGTGAAGTTGTAGATATGGGTCTTATCTTTCCAATGGCCAAGTTTCAGCCCAAGAGGAGGCCTATAGCCCACTATATAGTCCAATATGTGCATACTGCCCAGATGGTTCCGTGACAGCAAACCCACTCTGCATTGCAAGGCTATTTTGGACCCTTAGAAATCTGATCCAGCTCTTGAGTTCTTCATGAAACTTGTAGAACCTTGTCTTAGCTTTCCAAAGACACCAGATCACCTAAAATGGATCATCGAGTCCCAATTTATGGCCTAACCAAGGAGGAAAGGTCAAAATGCATCAAAATCCAAGAATTATTCATAATTTGCATTAAAGCCAATGAAGCCCAACAACATTAAACTCATCTAAAATACTAATATTGGGCACAATAAACATCTAATAAAGCCTAATACAAAGCTAATATAAGTGTTTCAAATTGATTGATCACTCATCGCACCACCGTGATATGCACCCTCACGAGAGATATATCATCGCGTGTGAAGCAAGTACCATTGCATATATTCTAAGTTGTCATGTAAATAAGGGTTATATGCTTCATCTCTAATTAGTCGCTTATTACAGTGCATCCACATGGCAATCCAATCACGATGTTGATTAGGCCAAAATACATCCCCTTTACCTCTCAAATCAGTGTTGTGAAGCTTATCGAGGTTAGGTGGGTATTGCGGAATGCATTGTCTTAAGCCAAACTGGCACATGTTTCGATTTGCAAGGTGCCACTCAACAGTGGCAAAGCATATCAATGGTACCATTGCATATGCACAGCACAAGGATGGACATCAGGAATGTTCAACAGTGGAAAAAAACATAAGTCGTGCCTCTTACATACGACTACCATAAAATATAATAAAAATAATATTTTAATAAAGTCGGATACATGGTCTACGATTTCACATTCTAGGAAATTAATAAAATATGATGCACACTGAAGTCGTAGTTGGTAACTACGACTTCCATTTAAAAAAAAACCCTAACCCTAAATCATTGTCCTTGCATACGACTTTGGTCCGGATAACCCTAAGTCGTATTCCAAGACTACGACTTACCCCAAAATACCACAAGTCGTAAGTTGTGCATACTACTTCACAAGAGTTGTTGTTAGTATCTCTGACTTACTGTTCAAAATATCCCAAACTGAGAAATTCTTCTAAACATACACCAAAGTGGTAAATAGAAATTCTATTTACCCATAAATGGTAAAAAAGCCTATATATATATATATATATATATGAGAAAATGTCATGTGATATTTTGAAGTGTTATCATGTATGTATCTTTTGAGGTAGTTGAGATTTTAATATAGAAAATGTAAATGCAATCAATATATGCTTAATGTGGGGAAAAGACCCAAAACTAAAGGAAAAATAGATTAAATATATGAAAATCAGTATTTTTAATATGAGAATACATAAATACAAATAATATGCACTAATTGTGGATGAAAAAAGCCAAAACTAAAGATAAAATAAGACAAATCTTTGGAAATCAGAAATCTTTTTATTCAATTAAATCAATGACTCCAATCTTACAAAAAATTAATTGAAACCTTGAAGTCAACCAAGAGTCCCTCTGCTAGGAGCCATTATTATATAAAAAAAATCTCAATTTTTCTTTATTTCTCTTAATTCAAATAAACGTTCCCATCTATAATGCTTCATAATACAAAAAATGATGTATAACTGTGTTGTACACTTGTTCAAGTGGATTAAAAATATAAAATTAGGATAGCAGAATGGAAAGAATTCATGTGCACGAAGAATGAATATTGAGAAAAAAAATATAGATTATTAAAATTAAAGCCTTTTGCGTAGATTTATGTATCACATTTTGAATACAACCCTTTTCCGTTTACACTATTAAAAATGATTACTTTTTCAAGCAAAAAAGTTGATGATGAAAATTTGTTGGTAATAAACCGAACTAAAAATAGATGACACGAATTAGAAAAAAAGAACAGCTATAACAAAAGGAGAAAAACTCACTCGAAATTAGCCAACAGATAGGAAAATATCCTAATAATTGATGAACGCTAAAATTAATGTAGCTGACCAGACTTTTTCTTTTTTTAAATTACAGGTTAAAAAAGAACTAGAGGTTTATTCTTCTTAGAATCCAAAAATAATAACGGTCACATTTAATTTAATTTTTTTCTTATTAAGATCTAAGTTATTGTTACTGAAAAACAACTCTTATTTTTTTTTTAATGCTCATTTGCCCTCTAAAGTTTATACAAGACAACATTGAATGCACATGAAAAAACCATGTGGTGCAACTCATTTGGTAAACTGAGCTATGTTAATAGACTTTACTTGCAATGCAGAGTTTGAATCTCACTAGAAATACTTTATGACCAAGGTCAAATCGACGTCTGAGTAAGAATTAGTTTCATTTCCAAAGAGTATGGGTCGTCTCGTGCTCTTACCAAAAAGAAATACATAAGAAAAGAAAATTATCTGAGTAAAAGTGATCCAACAAGAAAATAAGAAGTATAGAACATATTTTGATATGGAAGTTTCTTTACATTGTCATCTAATCATGTATTTTCAAATAATAAAAAGAGCTTGACTATCACCATAATTATATAGAAAGTTTAACTCTTTTAATGATATGTCAGCACATGATTAAATGACAGTTAAAGAAACTTTATATTCACAGTGGATCAAAATTAAACTCTTATGAAATTGACTTGCAAACCCCATATCAATCATAGCATTCAAAATAGAAATCAATAACTTAACGAGAGCACAATCCATGAATTATATAGGAACAAGGGCATGATACAAAAGAATTTTGTAGTGTCACATGCCTAGAAAATTGGGAACGCGTGAGGGCATGAATGGGCATGAATTATAAGCAGATTCAAATTCAATGCTGGCATAAAGAACATAGAGAAAACAAACAATCTTGTGACACCTTATATCAAATAGAAAACCTATAGGGCCCTCAAGTGAAGGCATATCAACTTGGCATAAGCCCACACTCAAAGTACAAATGTTAGTAGGAATTTAATTTCTTGAACGATGACTAACGGTAGTTATACTCAAAAGTGTAGAACCAATACTAGGTTTGTTCCTATTTGACTGTATTGAAGGGCAAGATAAAAATTGAAGGTTAAAAAAAATATAACTACCTGAAGTCATCGAAGAATATACAAATTGACTATATCATTGAATGTTATGGTCAAACCTAATACATAACTGATTATATTATTAACTGTAAGATAATTATTGAACAAATCTAATAATAGAACCTAATATTAATAAGGCATGAGTACTAAAACAATTGGGTAGCATGTGCTTGGTAATGTGATTGCTTTCCATATAAATAAATTTATGTTAGGTAAAAAAGAAACATAATTTCATTATATAAAACAAAAGAAAGTACTTATAGATTTGTATTGGAACAAGAAATGATTAAATAATTTGTGGCAGGACAGTATTTTACTGGGGCAGGGAGTATACACTTTGAGTCTTCAAGCCTATTGTTGTCGTCTGCACCTCATTCCATCAACTGCTTACCTTCTCCAACTAGGACAAGGTGGCAACCTAACTTTACACGGTGAAGTGTATTTTCATCAAAAGAAATTATAAAATTTAGAGAGAGAGAGAACATAATGCAAATTGTAAGAATATTCAACAATCGAATTTAGAGTACTAGTCAAACCTTCAAGATTTTTTGCAAGGTTGGTCCTAATAACTATATCGAAACTTATACGTACATATATATGCGGTTATATTTTCACTCTCTCAACTGTTAATATCTTGTTTTGTAATATAAAATCAATGATATTTGCACACCAAAATTTTACATTATTTTTATACTTAGTTGATGATAAAAAAATTCATAATTAATATAGTATATTATTTAGTTAATGTGTTTTGGTAATTAATGTACTTACAAGCTGGTAATCTATTAACCAAATGATGTACTGAATTAACTAAGAATTTGTTTATCATTAACCAAGTCTGTAAGTAATTGATTACCAAAACTCATTAACCAAACGATATATTGTAGTAACTAAAAATTTATTCATTGTTAACTAAGTGTAAAATGGTGTAAAAAAGTGTGCAAGTATCATTTTTCATATAAAATACAAGAAAAAATACACTTTACCTCCTGTAGTGTAAAACTTTCTCAACTTACCTAAAGTTTATTTTTAATCACTTAATCTCTTGACATTTGATTTTGATTGAAAATGTTAGCTTCTCATTTGAGTTCGTGACCATATGGTTAGAACAAGTGATGTTCCTTCTTCTGTAACGAAAAGAAAAGAAACACACAGTGTCTCTAAGAAATTTGTGAGAAAAATCTTAGAGAAGAATAAATTTCATAAAGAAAAAAGAGTAAACACTCATTTTGATTTTCTAAAAATACAAGTGTCATCAGTTAGATCATCCAATGATAAATACATAAAAATAATCCAAAAATATTGATTTTTTTACATCAAACTAGTCATTTAATGTCATTTTTAACATTAAATTGATCATTCAATGTCAATTTTTACATCAAATTAGACATTTAAAAGGACTAATTTAATGTTAAAAATTATCAGAAAACCAAACTGATATCACTTGTATATTTAGAAAATTAAAATGAGTGTTTAATCAAGAAGAAATAATGAAGAGTGACTGTGTAAACTTCCATATTCAGGTAAGAAACTCGATTGTATGACCTTGAAATATGGTTTATTTCTATTTACATATTTGAGGGTATGGTGTAATGTGGGTTTATTTTGAGTTAATTTGTGGGGTAATATGCATTGGTTTGTGGCGGTCATCTGGATTTGTGGCTTTGTGTTTTGTGTATAACACCCCTAACTTATTTCAACTTTTAATAAATTATTTTTTGATAATTTTGTAAGTAATAAAATAATTGGTTGTCGTGGCAGCAATAAAATAAGCACAAACTAATATTCCAAATTAGATAATGTTAAAAATATTCAACTAGTCATTCATTAAACATTATTTATCAAATTGTGTATCACCTATATACAAAGTTGTGGGCTTTTACACAAAGCCCTACATGGTGACTCTCCAGTAGATAGTAACAACAATTAAAAAAAGCATAATAAAATATCACACGATGCCTCCAACTATATTAAGCTACAAAATAACTATTCATGACCATAATATGATATATGATTGAAAGAGTAGAATTTCAATATGAACTTTACCCCTTTGTAATCTTAATTGGGTTTTGCTTTTATCATCATATATATGAAATATGATTGCTAATGGCGATAGCTCTCTTCTTAGCTAGGACATCCCCTAGATTGGATCTAAATACCGAAGAACCATGCAATTATGAGATCGCCTTCCTTAAAATGATCAAGGGTCATTTCTCTCGAGATCACCTCCATTTTGAGGATCATATCTCTTTATTTCACTTACAAACATTGATATAGTATTTTCACTTCATTAAAGATCTAAAGTAACTAACTTTCCATATAAAATATATCTAAAATAATAATTTCTCAAGGAACCAAACTTAGTATGCTTTACTTCTTCAGGTCTTAAAGTATCTTAATCCATTGTTCAAATCCAATGTCCAAAGGTCATAGTCCAAGTTCAAGGTCTATAATTCAAGCACAGGAATCATAGTTCCAAGGTCCAAATTTGTAATCCAAGAAAAGATAACATTAAAGTTCTTACTTAAATTTGAATTTAATTCAAAGTCTTAATTCATTTCTTATGTCCTTTAACTTTTGGTTTCATGAGAAACTACCATAAGCTAGGCAACATAATCAAACCAAAACACATATGGAAAATTATAATTCTAAATTATCTAGATGTCCAAACAACATATCTATACCTTTTTAAACATGGAAATACCATTTATTTATTATATGACTGAGAGTTTAAACAAATTAATGGAGTATAGTTGATCTAGTTCTTTTTCTTGTAAGAGAGACTTGTTTTGGACTTGTTTCTACGTATCTAAGAATCTAATATTCATATTAACTATTCTTTTTAGCAAGTAAAAACACATGACAATAGCCATGAGTTTTTAATAAAGAAAAAGGTGTAGAAAAGAGAATTTCTAGATAGAAAATAGTAAAAGAAATGTTGTTACACCTACCTCTTGGTCCAAGATTCTAAGCTTCATGAAGACTAGATAGTTTCTTCCTTTTCTCATTTTCTCATTTTCTCATTGGTCAAATCCTACCTTTATTCTCTCTTGATTTTGGTAGAATTTCTTTACTCTTCTTGGTTTCTCTCATTTTCTTTCTCAAGACTATAGTAGAAATTTACTCTAACTCTTTGAATATGGTTTGCTTATGGGGTGGTAAGTCTATTTATAGGCTAGGCAAAAGTTTAAATCCTAGTTAATATTTAACCTAGATTATGTTAACTCTAGTTACATTTCCAAAAAAAAAGTATTTCGTGGCAAATATTTTGCGGTGATTCTTTAAAACCGTTGCTAAATTATCAAGACCCATGATTGTCGCAACGATTGAGGAGACCGTGTAGATGAAAAACATATCATAGCAGTTTTGGAGAACTATTGCAAATAGAAAACATGTCGCGACGCTTGGTGTAACACCCTTAGACTTATCACTACTTTTAATAAATTATTTTTTGGGAATTTAATAATTTTTTTATATTGCAGTGGTAAAATAAGGGAAAAAAACTAATATTCAAAATAAGATAGTATTGAAAGTATTCAACTAGTCATTCATTAATCATTGTTTATCAAATTGGGTATCGCCCACTTAGTATACAAAATTATGGACACTTATGCAAAACCCTACATAGGAGTTCCCCAAGTATGTCTACCCTAATGACATTTATATTTACTAAAATTTGTATAGCTAGCTGTCCTAACTTATTATCAAGATACATAATGGAAATAGTGAGAATTGTAATTCCCAATAGACAATAACAACAATTAAAAACATAGTAAAATATTATATGATGCCTCCAGTTGTATTAAGCTACAGAATAAATATTCTCATGGTTATAATAAGATATATGATTGAAATAACATTTCAATATGAACTTTACCCCCATGTTAATCTTTTCATTCTTAATTGGGGTATCGCTTTTATCATCATATATGAAACATGATTGCTCATGGTGAGAGCTCTCTTCTTAGCTAAGGCATCCCCTAGATTGGATCCAAATACTGGAGAACCATGCAATCATAAGATTACTTTCCTTACCAATGATCATTTCTTGTTTCATTGAGATCGCCTCCCTTACCAAGGGTCATTTCTCTTTATTTCACTTGTAAAGACCCATATAGAACTTTCACTTCATTAAAGATTCAAAGTAACTAAGTTTAAGAAAATCATAACTCAATCATATAAAACATATCTAAAAGGATAATTTCTCAAGGAACCAAACTTAGTGTGCTTTACTTTTTCAAGTCTTAAAGTATCTTAGTTCATATCCAAGGTTCATAGTCCAAGTCCAATGTCCAAAGTTCCTAGTCCAAGCTCAAGGTCCACAAATCAAGCATAGGTATCATAATTCCATTCCAATGTCCAAAATTTATAATCCAAGAAAAGTTAACATTAAAGTTCTTATTTAATTCAAAGTCTTAGATTATTTCTTAAGACCTTTAACTTTTGGTTCCATGAGAAACTACCTAAACCTAGACAACATAATCAAACCAAAACACATATGGGAAGAATTGTAATTCTAAATTATCTACATGTCAAAACAACATATCTACACCTTTTAAAACATGGAAATACCGTTTATTCATTATATGACCGAAAGTTTAAACAAAGAAAGTGGGGTTGATCTAGATCTTTTTCTTGTAAGAGAGACTTGTTTTAGACTTGTTTCTACATATCTAAGAATCTAATATTAACTATTCTTTTTAGCATCTAAAACAGATCTATTAGAAGTTACTAATGTAAAAACACATAATATAGCCATGAGTTTTTTATAAAGAAAAAGGTGTAGAAAAGAGAATTTCAAGTAAGAAAATAGTAAAAGAAATGTTATTACACCTACCTCTTGGTCCAAGATTCTAAGTTTGATGAACACTACATAGTTTCTTCCTTTTCTCCTTTTTTCTTTGGTCGAATCCTACCTTTCTTCTCTCTTGATTTTGGTAGAATTTCCTTACTTTTTTTAGTTTCTCTCATTTTTTTCTCTCAAGTCTCTATTAGAAGATTGCTCTAACTCTTTGAATATGGCTAGCTTATGGGGTGGGTAGGTATATTTATAGGCTAGGCAAGAGTTTAAACCCTAGTTAATATTTAACTCAGGTTAGGTTAACTCTAGTTAGTTTACTTGCTTACCAATGTATGCTTATGTCACCATGCTTATGTCATTGTCCACCTATTAAGTTTCTAACCAATTAAAAGTGGACTAGTGGATTTCTAATAATTATCATGCTTACATCATGGCTTACTAACCAATTACAATTAAACTAGTGTATTTCTAGAAATTCTAATCTAATAATTATTATGCTTATCTTACTAGGATATCTTAGAATTAGACAAGTGTTAAGCTTAGTCATCACCTTAATCATTAGTCTATCTAGAATTACTTAGAATTGGACAAGTGTTAGGATTAGTCACTAATTTATATTTAACTAGCCAATTAGCAACCAACATTTATCCTAGACTTGTCTTGTTTCTATTGGCTAATTTAACACTAATCATTACTTAAAGAATCAACTAATAGAAAACTAACACTTCAAGAAATTTATTAAATGTTAACTAATAGAATTTTAACACTTTTACTATCATTAAATGCTAACCAATGGGATTCTAACACTTTTACTAACATTAAATGCTAACCAATAAAATTTAACACTAATTTAATCATTACTTGGAATCTTGACTCACCAATAAGAAACTAACACCTAACAAGCTCATTAATTATTAACCAATAGAAGACTAACACCAAGCAAGTCCATTAATTACTAACCAATAGAAATTCAACAACTAACAACTTCAGTAATTACTAACCAATAGAAAACTAACACCTAACAAGTTTACTAAATTGACAAATGTGAAAAGAATCTAGTTAGAATCTAGTTTAGTGTGAAAAGAATCAAGTTTGATGTGAAAAGTATCTTGTTCATTCTAACTAGTTATGTTTAGAAAATTTTCTAGAAATTTTCTTTTTCTTGTATAAATTAAAGGAAACACATAGAAAATGCTAAAAATTTCCTTAGCATACATATAAGCATATTTTCATATCATTATTAAATAAAAAATACATAACACATTATTTAATTTGACTAAGTGTGGATGTTACAATTCTCTCCTCCTTTTAAAATTTTATCCTCAAACTTTGATTTACCTGTTAAAATAATTCTTGATATTTTTTGTTTCATTTCATCTTCCATCTCCCAGGTAGCTTCTTTTGGAGATAATCCTTCCCAGAGCACTTTAACTAACGAGATAGTTTTACTTAATTGTTTCTAACTAGTATCAACAATTTGTAAAGGTTGAGGTTGATAAGTCAAATTGTCTCTTACTTGCACTGACTCATTATCTATGATGTGTGAAGAATCAGAGATATATTTTCTAAGCTGAGAAACATGAAAGACATCATGGAGATTGGACAAATTAGGTGGAAGTACAATCTGATATGCAACCGGCCCCATTATTTTGATGATTTGAAATGAACCTAAATATCTAGGGCTTAATTTTCTAGATTTCATATATCTGCCAATTCTTGTTGTAGGGGCGACTTTCAAGAAAACATGTTCTCATTCTTTAAATTCTAGAGGCTTTCTTTTTTTGTCAGAGTAACTCTTTTGTCTACTTTGAGCAGTCAGCAACCTATCCTTGATAAACTTAATCTGTTCTGAAGTTTTTTGAACAAGATCTGGTTCTAAAAAATTTCTTTATCCGACCTAATACCAACACAAAGGTGATCTACATTTTCTACCATAAAGAGCTTCATAAGGTGTCATTCCAATGTTGGAATGGTAACTATTATTGTATGCAAACTCTACTAAAGGTAGGAACTTATCCCAGCTTCCCCCTTGCTCCATCATACAGGCACTAAACATGTCCTATAGGGTTTGAATTGTTCTTTCAATTTGATCATGTGTTTGAGGATGGTATGTTGTATTGAAGCATAGTTTAGTCCCAAAGGCTTTTTTGTAAAGCCTATCAAAATCTAGAAGTGGACGTACATAGAGTCTCTATTAGAAATTATGCTTGAGGGTACTCCATGTAACATCATTATCTCTTGAATGTATAATTGAGGTAGCTTATCTAATGGATAATTCGCTCTAATTGGTAGAAAATAGGTAGATTTTGTTAATCTATCCACTATTACCCATACAACATCATACCCTGACTGAGTTTTAGGTACCCCTTCACAAAATTATTTGAAATACTATCACATTTCCATTTAGGGATTTCTACGGGTTATAATAATCCTGTGGGCTTCTGGTGTTCTACCTTAACCTTTTGGTAGAATAAACATTTTGCCACATATTCGGCAATATCCTTTTTCATCCTTGGCCACCAGTACATCTTTATAAGGTCTTGGTACATTTTAGTTGCACCATGATGGATAGTGTACTTGCTTTTATGACCTTGTTCCAAAAATTTTGTTTCTCAATTCTCTATTTTCAAGGACATATAGTCTTCCTTGATACAGAATAGTTCCATCTTCTGCCCTAGAGAAATCCTGTTGGTCTTTTTTGGATTGCAAATATTGGTCTGTATTGGGCTTCTTGAATTTGTAATCTTAAGTCACTGATCAATCAATTTGAGACACTTATGTTAGCTTTGTATTAGGCTTTATTAGATGTTTATTGTGCCCAATATTAGTGTTTTAGATGTGTTTAATGTTGTTGGGCTTCATTGGGTTTTAATGTAAATATTGGATAATTTTCGGATTTTGATGCATTTTGACATTTCTTCCTTGGTTAGGCCATAACTTGGGACTCGGTAATCCAATTGAGGTGTTCTTGGTGTCTTTGGAAAGCTAAGACAAGGATCTACAAGTTTCATGAAGAACTCAAGAGCTGGATCGGACTTCTAAGGGCCCAAAATAGCCTTGCAATACAGAGTGAGTTTGCTGTCATGGAACCATCTGGGCAGTATGCACGTATTGGACTATATAGTGGGTTATAGACCTCCTCTTGGGCTGAAACTTGGTCATTTGAAAGATAAGACCCATATCTCCAACTTCACTGAAGACCATTTTGTCAATAGATGTCGTTTTAGGCATGCTTATGAAGTTACAAGTTGGTCTAAATTTGGAAACACGTTCTTCCAACCTAACTTGAGGTAGGTGCAGTGTTTTTGGCATATCTGGAGTTCTAAAAGTCCAAATGACATGATTCAAATTGGAGATTTTCAAGGAGACAACTGGCTACAACTTTCATGAAGACATCTAAGCCAAAATGCACCGTCTAGGTGATGAATTTGAAGCCAGAAGTCGGATAATAATTGTTGACTAAAAGCCACCAACCATACACCAACCCACCTACCATGCACCAACCCACCAACCATGCATTAAGCTTCCATTTTTGACAATTTTCATATTCTTATAGCTTGTATTCAGATTATGTACATGTACAAATTGGCTTCTAGGATTAGTATAAATAGACCCAACCTCTTTGTATTATAGATTCAATTTTGAAGTAAGTTAGAATTCAATTTTAAGTAAGTTTGAAGAAATTTTGAGTATTTGTAGGAGTTTCTTTCTCTTCTTCTCCATTCTCTTTAGAATTTCATTTTTGTTCTTTCATTTCTGAGTTCTTCCTTCCCATCCATGGAAGGCTAGGCTCTCATAATCAATCCAAGGGATTAGCCATCTTGATGTTTAATTTGGAGATCTTGTTTTACATGTTCATATTGCTTAATTATTATTCAAGTTTCTCTTCTTCCTCTTTTAATTTTGATCTAGATTGAATTGCTTAATTTGATTTGGATGTTTATGTGATAATAGCTTTATTATCATGTATTCAAGAGGATCACATAGAATAAACAATTTATTAAAGCTTTTTTATGGATTGTTTAGCTTGGTTGAATTCTTGATCTTAAATTAATCTATGTTTGGATGGTGCTTACTTTATCTAACCTTGGTTAATTAAATTCTAGATGCTTATCTAGTAGAGGATTCTTGGATCATGTTGAGGCGTCTTGATGTGATCTAAGGCCAAGAACACGGTTAGCAATTAAGTGAATTCCTTGTGATCAATGATGAGTTAAACTCAAGATCGGTAAATTTCCTTGGATTGGTTGTTTCTTTAGATTTGTTTTCAACTTTAAGTCTTGTTCTTTTATCAATATTGTTAATCAACAACAAAACCCCCCATTTTAATTATCTTGATCTGATTAAATCTTTGTTCTTTTTGGATCCTTGAGAGACGATTCGGTTCATGCTCTATACTACAAATTAGTTTGCGAACCGGTAATTATTATTATTTGACGGGGTCTCGACAACCCCTTGTCAAATTTGGCGCCGTTGCCGGGGATCCAAAGCAACTATTTAATTATTTCAAGATCTCATCTAATCTAATAGTTGTTTTTGTTTTGTTTTTGAAGCATTTTCTAGTGGAATTCGGCTGAAATTGGGTAAAGGGCATCCTGTCAAGATTTTGGTTCAGTAATGTATCTCTGATTGATCTGAATTTTGGTAGTGTAACGAAAAACGTTATTTTGAGAAAGGCTCACTATATATAGTGAGGTCACCCTTATTTTAGCCAAATTCCATCGTTTAGACAACTTTTTCAATTTTTTAAGATTTTTTATTATTCTTTTAGATAGAATTTTTGTGTAGATTTCACTTTGTGGTAGTCCCATAATTTTTAAAAATCTGTAGTTATGTTTTCTGTAATTATTTTGTGTGTATATTTAGACTTATTTTTGTGATTTTGTGTTTAATCACTAATCTGATGGAGCATAAACTTGATGAGCTGGCTTATCTGGTGAGGCAGTTAGCAGTGGAACAAAGACGGCCATCGTGCAAGAACCTGCAAGATTTTGTAGTATATGCTGTAGTTCTTATCATCCCACATATGCTTGCACCACACTACAATATGATAGTTCTGTATTTCATAACCATTCTGTTGATGCAACAGGTGTATTTCTTGGTGACCCACAATACCCACAGCTTGGATATGATTCTTATTCTACCACATATAACCATGATTGGGGAGATCATCCTTGGTTCGAACCTTATGTTGAACCAATCAGTCTATACCAGCAACCTATGTAGCAGCAGCAAGCCCCAATATGCATAGAATCTGAGCCTACATTAGAGGATTTGGTGAAACAATTTGCTCATAACAACATCCAATTCCAGCAGAGAACAGAAGCTATAGTAAAAAACGTGAAGACCCAAGTTGGTCAACTTACATCTTCATTGAGTCAGTTGAGCAAGCAACAGATGCAGAAATCTGATTCTACAAAACATGAGATCATTGATGAAAAAAAATCAATTGATGATTTGTGTGCTGAATTTGCTAGTTTTACTGATTTTGATGATTCTGTTTGTTGTACTGGTTGTGATGGTGATATGTTGTGTAATGCATGTGCTGAGATTGCTGCCTTTTTGAGACATTATGAATCTTTTTCAGCAGATTATGCAGCAATTCAATATACAAAAGTAGTGCAGCCACCAAAATTGGAGTTCATTGTGGCTAAAAACTTCCTTACTGATGAGGAGGAGAGGTTGCTGCAGATTTTTAAGGAGAATCAAAGAGCCATCATACTTGCAGACATTCCTAGCGTTAGCCCTTCCATATGCATGCGTAGGATTTTACTTGAAGATGGAGTTAAGCCAATAAAGCAAATTTCCCGAGGAGACCTGAACCCTTTGATTCTCGATGTGGTGATCCATTACATCGGCATGGTGTGGCCGGAATTTTGTTGCTTCGCATCCATAGGGAGTTTTCTTTCCACACTTTTATTTCATTTTTCTAGTTGTTTTCTTTTTCTTTTACCGCTTTTGCTAATGTTTTCAATCCTATTTCTCGCTTTTATTTTATCACATCGCTTTACTCTTTTCTCTTGTCAGTCATTTTTCTGTTTGTTGTGTCTGTTTTGATTCTGTTTGCTGTATTTCATTTCTGTTTTCAGTTTTATTTGTTGTTTCTGTTTTCTATTTAAATTGTTGTTTTGAAAGAAAAAAAAAGAAGTGTGATTTTCGTGTGTTTAGTCCTTTTCAATCATGTTTTAAGAATTATGAAAGTCATGAGTTCAAGTTTCCTAACATAAATGAATGAATTGTCTTTCCCCTTGAATTTCACATGCTTGGTGTTGGATTTTGGATTAGTGGATTGAGTTTGGTAGATGCATCCATACCTTGTGAGATTTTGAACTTATTGATGAATGGATGTTGCATCTATGTCATTTTCTTCCTTTCTTATGTGAGTTTCACTCATGGATTTTGTCACTCTAGAACTTGCTTTGATTCTTTTTGAGGCTACATTTTCATATGCATGCACGAACTTGATTGAGGCATTTTTCTTGATTTAGCTACTTTATCCAAATAGCCTACCTTGCATTTATCCCATTGTTAACCCCCTTTGAACCTAATTGCCTATTCTTTGTTCTTAGCTCATTACAAACCTTGAGTTGAAAAAAAAAAATCAATGTTTTACCATCCCTTAGTGAATAGGAGAGCATTGGTTTTCTTATTGGAGAAGCTCTTTTTGCTTGAGGACAAGCCATAGTTTAAGTGTAAGGGGTGCTTATGCAAAATGTTTGGTGCAAAAAAAAAAAAAAAGAACAAGTGACCAAAAAAAAAATAGAATAAAGCCAAAAGGTTGAAAAAGAAAAGAATAGAAAAATGAAGGAATGTGATAAGAGAATATGCATTTTATGGTTTGGGGTAAACTTCTGTGCTTGTTACTTGAGTTCCTCCCCATTGCTCTTTTATTCTCTTTGGTTTTAACTTGTTATATCCATATTGTTCCCTTCCCTTACCATGGCCCAATTACAACCTTGAATAAAGTCCTCTTGATTTGTGTATGCATGTGTTTTGGGTAGTGGAGAAGTAGAAGATAAGCAAGCTTATGGTAGTGCAATTTTTCATGAGTTGATTTGAGTGTAAACACAAACCTAAACACTTGAGAGATTGAGAGTGTATCTTGAGAGATTCTATCATGCTTGATCCATGATTCTACTTGAATTCACCTTGCTTGTTAATTTGGGATGTAAAGGCATATCACTTCATGAATGATTGGAATCTTTGAAACTATGGTCATTCATAATCCTCTTGTATTTAAAAATTAGTTGAATTGATTAAATAAAATATTACATGTTTGTGGGTATCATCCTGATAAACCCTCACGAGACTATAACTCGTCCACTAGGGACACCTAGGGGTTTAAAGGCTTGTGGCACATGCTAAGTGCCATCGTGTTTTCCTACGAAAATGGATTAGATTAGGTATAATCAGTTTTTATGTTTTTAGTTTCTTGTTTTTCTTTAGTTTTGTTCTTATATGTTTTGCCCAGAAGTGCAAAGCTTAAGTGTGGGGGAATTTGATCAATCAATTTGAGACACTTATGTTAGCTTTGTATTAGGCTTTATTAGATGTTTATTGTGCCCAATATTAGTGTTTTAGATGTGTTTAATGTTGTTGGGCTTCATTGGGTTTTAATGTAAATATTGGATAATTTTCGGATTTTGATGCATTTTGACATTTCTTCCTTGGTTAGGCCATAACTTGGGACTCGGTAATCCAATTGAGGTGTTCTTAGTGTCTTTGGAAAGCTAAGACAAGGATCTACAAGTTTCATGAAGAACTCAAGAGCTGGATCGGACTTCTAAGGGCCCAAAATAGCCTTGCAATACAGAGTGAGTTTGCTGTCACGGAACCATCTGGGCAGTATGCACGTATTGGACTATATAGTGGGTTATAGACCTCCTCTTGGGCTGAAACTTGGTCATTTGAAAGATAAGACCCATATCTCCAACTTCACTGAAGACCATTTTGTCAATAGATGTCGTTTTAGGCATGCTTATGAAGCTACAAGTTGGTCTAAATTTGGAAACACGTTCTTCCAACCTAACTTGAGGTAGGTGCAGTGTTTTTGGCATATCCGGAGTTCTAAAAGTCTAAATGACATGATTCAAATTGGAGATTTTCAAGGAGACAACTGGCTACAACTTTCATGAAGACATCTAAGCCAAAATGCACCGTCTAGGTGATGAATTTGAAGTCAGAAGTCGGATAATAATTGTTGACTAAAAGCCACCAACCATACACCAACCCACCTACCATGCACCAACCCACCTACCATGCACCAACCCACCAACCATGCATCAAGCTTCCATTTTTGACAATTTTCATATTCTTATAGCTTGTATTCAGATTATGTACATGTACAAATTGGCTTCTAGGATTAGTATAAATAGACCCAACCTCTTTGTATTATAGATTCAATTTTGAAGTAAGTTAGAATTCAATTTTAAGTAAGTTTGAAGAAATTTTGAGTATTTGTAGGAGTTTTCTTTCTCTTCTTCTCCATTCTCTTTAGAATTTCATTTTTGTTCTTTCATTTCTGAGTTCTTCCTTCCCATCCATGGAAGGCTAGGCTCTCATAATCAATCCAAGGGATTAGCCATCTTGATGTTTAATTTGGAGATCTTGTTTTACATGTTCATATTGCTTAATTGTTATTCAAGTTTCTCTTCTTCCTCTTTTAATTTTGATCTAGATTGAATTGCTTAATTTGATTTGGATGTTTATGTGATAATAGCTTTATTATCATGTATTCAAGAGGATCATATAGAATAAACAATTTATTAAAGCTTTTTTATGGATTGTTTAGCTTGGTTGAATTCTTGATCTTAAATTAATCTATGTTTGGATGGTGCTTACTTTATCTAACCTTGGTTAATTAAATTCTAGATGCTTATTTAGTAGAGGATTCTTGGATCATGTTGAGGCGTCTTGATGTGATCTAAGGCTAAGAACACGGTTAGCAATTAAGTGAATTCCTTGTGATCAATGATGAGTTAAACTCAAGATCGGTAAATTTCCTTGGATTGGTTGTTTCTTTAGATTTGTTTTCAACTTTAAGTCTTGTTCTTTTATCAATATTGTTAATCAACAACAAAACCCCCCCCCCCAATTTTAATTATCTTGATCTGATTAAATCTTTGTTCTTTTTGGATCCTTGAGAGACGATTCGGTTCATGCTCTATACTACAAATTAGTTTGCGAACCGGTAATTATTATTATTTGACAGGGTCTTGACAACCCCTTGTCAGTCACACTCAATCTTAAGCTCACTCATACACAAACTATGAGGTAGCAAAGTCACTAAAAGATTTAGATTTCAAAAAATTTCTATCAACTTCATCTCATGGATCATCATTTTTGACATATTTAAAGACTTCCTACTGAAAGCATCAGCCACTACATTAGCTTTACCCAGATGGTATCTTAATTCAAAGTCATAATCCTTTAAAAACTCTGTCCATCTTCTTTGTCTCATGTTCAACTCTTTTTGGTCAAAGAGGTACTTAAGACTTTGATGATCACTACATACCTCAAATCTTACCCCATACAGATAATGACTCCAAATTTTTAAGGCAAAAACTATTGTTGCTAATTCTAGATCATGGGTATGATAATTTTCTTTATGTGGTCTAAGTTGTCTAGAAGCATAGGCAATTACCTTCCAATTTTGCATTAGAACACATCCTTGACCTTTCTTTGGCGCATCACAATAGACTTCAAACTTTCCTAAAGGATCTGGAATTATTAACATAGTAGTAGTGGTTAACCTAACTTTTAGATCTTGAAAACTATTTTCACATTCCTGAGTCCATATGAATGGGTTTTCTTTTCTAGTTAGCCTCGTTAAAGGTAAAACTAACTGAGAAAATCCTTGAATGAATCTTATATAGTATCCTATCAATCCTAGAAAACTACTAGCTTCAGTAATAGTCTCCGGTCTTTCCCAATGAATTATTGCATCAACTTTACTTGGATCTACTGTTATTCCCTTTTGTGACACTATATGGCCTAAAAACTTTACTTCCTTCATCCAAAATTCACATTTTTTCAACTTAGCATATAACTGCTTTTCCTTTAGAATTTGCAACACAATTCTAAGATGTTGTTCATGTTCTTTCTCCATCTTAGAATAGATGAGAATATCATCTATAAAGACAACCACAAATTGATCAAGATAAGGTCTAAAAGTTTGATTCATATAGTCCATGAACACTGTAGGAGCATTGGTGAGTCCAAAAGCAATAACTAGATCCTCATAGTGCCCATTCCTTGTTCTAAAAGCAGTTTTTGGAATGTCTTCATATTTAACCCTAATATGGTGATATCCTGACCATAGGTTTATCTTGGAGAAAATTGAAGCCCCTTTTAATTGATCTAATAGGTCATATATTCTAGGAAGGGGATACTTATTCTTAATGGTTATCTTATTAAATTTTCTATAGTCTATATGCAATCTCATACTTCCATCTTCTTTCTTAACAAAGGGCACAAGAGCTCCCCATGGTGATACATCAGGCCTGATGAATTGTTTTGCTAACAGATCTTCTATCTGTTTCTTAAGTTCACTTAATTCCAATGGGGGCATCCTATATAGTGATATGGATATGGGACATACTCCAGGGATTAAATCAATAGAGAATTCAATTTCTCTTTCAGGAGGTAGGTTGGTTATTTCAGAGGGAAATACTTCAGAATATTCATTAACTATAGGGATATTGGTCACATCTTGCTTAGCCTTTGTTTTTAAAGAATACAAGAGAACATATCCTTGAGCCCCTTCTGCTAAACACTTCCTAATCTAGATGGCAGTGAGAAATACAGACTCTTTTGAAATTGATCTTGTAGAGAATTTTTCAAGAAAATGATGGACTTTTCAAGACATTTTAAAATTACATTATTAGCAGATAACCAATCCATTCCCAAAATAAGATTAATATTTTTCAAGGGTAAACAAACAAGATTGACAATAGACAACTTATCCTTCACTTGAATAGAACAATTCAAATAGGCTTGTGAAGTCATAACACTTTCCCCCTGTGGGAGTAGAAACATATAAGTCATGGGGTAATTCAAGCATAGACAACTTTAGTTTCTTCACACAATCAATGGATATAAAAGAATGAGTAGCTCTAGAGTCAAATAGTGTAATTAAGAGACTATTTTTAATAAAACATGTATCTTGTATCAAATTAGGAGAATGAGCTGCCTCTTCTCCATTTAAGGTAAATACTCTTCCCTTAGTTTGTGGCTGAGGCACAGGATTTTTCCCTTTTCCATAAGGGCAATCCCTAAAGAGATGACCTGGTTTTTCACAATTGTAACACATATTTTGTCCATTATAACATGGCCTATTTCCATGTGCATTTCTGCACTTATTACAGACAATTGCATGAGCATCCACTTGCACCTACTTTCCTTTTCCTCGGTTGAACCTAAATTTAGGATTTTTCTTATGTTTATATCCTTCTCTTTTTATTTTCCAAAATTCTATCTTTGTCTTTCAGCTTCTACTTCTAACAAAATTTTCTCAACTATTGTGCATTTAGTCACTAACATAGAATAATTTCTAATCTCAAAGGAACCAACTGCATTTTTTTATTTTAGGTTTCAACCTAGCTTCAAATTTTACAGCTTTCCAGCTTTCATCATGATCATATTTCATATATGAAGAAAATTTAGGTAATTCTTCAAATTTGGCCACATATTGATCAACAGATATATTACCCTGCCTAAGTTGCAAAAATTCAATTTCCTTTTCATTTTTAACACTAATAGGGAAATATTTATCTAGAAAAGTAGTTTGGAATATACATCCCAAGTTATTTGAATTCCTTGATTGTCTAGTAACCTCTTAGCACCTCTCCACTAGTGCTCAGCCACACCTATCAGCATATAAGTAGCGAAGGTTACCTTTTGTTCCTCAATACACCTCAAGACCTCAAACATTTTTTCTAATTCTCTAAGCCATCCTTCAGCTGCTACCAGATCATATCATGTCACTCTAGAAAGGGGAAGAAAAAGAAAAAGAAGAGGAAGAAGAGTAGAAGAAGGAGAAGGAGAAGGAGAAGAAGGAAAGGAGGAGGAGGAGGAGGAAGAGGAAGAAGAGGAAGTAGAGGAAGAAGAATAAGAAGAGTAATTTTTTTAATATTTGTTACAAAATTGCCTTGAAGAAGAAGAAGAGAATGAGAGAAGAATTCCCACTCTAAAGCTATACACTCAATCTTGTAGCACATCACTCTACATTACACTCATGACTCACATGCACTGAGCACTCCATGACACTGAATTTTGATGAATTCAATATCATATGCAGATAATGCATGCAAGATGACAACTCATTCTACACGAGTTGTGCTATTTTTTTATTTGTTATAAAATTGCCCTAGTTGAGGGAAGTTTCCCATCAAGGATTGTTTTTTTTCTTTCTTTCTAAATTATGTTCTAAAATCGCCCCAGGCTGTTTTTTTTCCTTCAAATTTTACCCTTCAAAACCTCCTTGGGATGGACTGTTTCTAAGCAAAAAATGTAAAAAAGAAGAAGATAAAAACATGTAGTGAAACCGTAGTGATGTAAGAAGTTTCTGAGTGTGTATTCCAAAATAAGTGCATTTTGGTACATAAAATAAAAGTAGAGTACATTGGTAAATGAAAAAAAGGTATATTAAAATATATAAAAAAAACCCATACAAGTACGAGAAAAGGACAAATTCTAAAAATTATAAGACATAACATAGCTAGAGTACAAAGATTTAAAAATAATATAATATTAACATTGAAATACAAATCTTATTGATATATTTAAGAAGTAAACACTAATTCTAACACAAACATCTGTGTTTAAAATATAAGCATTACTATATGGTCATTCCCATATATGTAGACATGCACAAAGTATTCCTCCCCTATTAGTATAAAAGTTTAGAAAATATAAGTAAATAGTTGTATATGTAGACTAGGAGTATTTGAAGAATGTCCGAGGAGTAGCTGAAAGGATACATGTTCGTCACCAGTACCACAGTCATTATGAAGTATTCGTGCTTCCTTGCTTAAAAGGCTTAACATTGATTCAAAATTTATCTTGACGTTGAATTAAAAGTAATGCTATGTAACTTTTGCATTTATAATTGTGCAAATTGCACATATAATTCCCTCTGAAGTTGACACGAAAAATGTAGAGTCATCTAGAACACAGCTTGAATGACCTGTATAATTATATAGAATTATGAATACGAAACTTAAGTATACAGTACCATTGACCAAAACCACTTCAGGAGCACCCATAATATGTTGAAGAACTAAGATGGAAAACATGGCTACCAACCTAGTTTGGAGTTCTATTTTTGGGGTCACGGGTTATAACTTAATAAGCACATGACCTGAGAGCTAGGTGCACATGGGCTTGCTTAGCCTTAGTTCAATTTACTAGTCTAGAACCGTCCGTAGCAATTTAACAATGAAAAATGCAATTTGCTTATCACTTAGTTGGCATTATGTGGTGTGTGAAAACCTGTGCTATATAAAAGTAGTTTAAGTGGATTTAGTTAAAATTTAGGTGGGTGTTTGACTCAAATTCTACAAGTGCATAAATATAAAAATGATGTATGTACATAGATATACATGCAATAATCATATATCTTTTAACAATCTCCTAACTTCTAATCACAATTATTATGCCATGGCTTTGACTTTGGGAAAATATCTTCCTAAATTCACAAATTACAAGGTTGACTTTGGGAGAGTACAGCTAATTGGTTGACTGTAAAATCAAATTGTGGAATGTGCAATGACAGTAATGTGAACATAAGAAGCTTCTTGCTAATTCACACACGGAAGAAAATAAGTAGTGGCTGTGATAGATTTAAATTTCAGAAAGTGCTATAATTGTGACAGTGGCAGGAATGGGAGGTTATGGAATCAGGACTGGGGCACAATATAGTCCCAATAGCAGCTTATAATAACTCTTCATATATATATATATATATATATCTAACCAGCTTATTTCAATGAGATTAATTAAATAGAAAACTAACCTTTAATCTTAATTTTTCTTTGTAACTACCATAATCGCATTGAAACAGCTATTACAAGAACAATCAATATTTGGAGTCCATAATCAGATACTACACTTTCTTTTTGTACACAGATAGTATTTAACTAGTATATATCAACTAATTGTCTATCATTATGTAAGAATCAAACTCAAATATTGTGTGACAGTATCCTTTTCGCGGAAAGATGAAATATTCAAACTGAAAATGATAAGTAGAAGAGAAAAAAGTATTCAAGAAGATCGAAAAGTGGTTGATCCTTAGCTTATTTAGTTGTACCAAATAATAATAATTGCAAGTGATCCACTAGAAAATAACAAAATAGTACTTGTTACAAGAATTACCTATGCACATCATCCTCCAATGCCATTTAGGTATATTACCTTAGAATTGGTTCATGGCTTTCCTTGCACGTTCCTATCTTCTACAATGCATTAATTGTCGTCATTTTTGCATGCTCAAACCGACACACCCACACTCTCTTATTCTCTCCCTTAATAATTCTTCACGCCCATTTATGCTTCCTCTTAATTAACTTAATCTCGCTGCTCCTATAAATTCTCATTATTCCAAGACCAACACACAACTCCACAGTCCACACACATCACATTGACAAGCAAACCCTCAAGCCTCATTTTCAACCCCACAATGTCAACCCTATCAATGTCCCTCTTTCCCTTCCTTTACTTCCTCTTCCTCTTTGTTCCATTACTCCTAGCTCAAGCTCCATCTCCAGCTCCAACAAATGCCCCTCCTCCTCCTCCTCCCCTTTCTTCATCTTCCTCTTCCTCTGCAGCCTGCAAATCCACATTGTATCCAAAACTCTGCCGCTCCATTCTCTCTGCTATCCGTTCCTCACCTTCTGATCCATACCACTTGGGCAAGTTCTCTATCAAGCAAAGCCTCAAACAAGCCAAAAAATTGGCCAAAGTGTTTGAGGACTTCCTCAAACGCCATCACTCTTCTTCTCTCAACCACGCAGAGATTGCAGCCCTAGATGACTGCAGTGAGCTCAATCAGCTCAACGTGGACTACTTGGAATCCATCTCGGATGAACTGAAATCTGCAGATTCTTCCAACACAGAGCTGGTGGAAAAGATTGAAACTTATCTGAGTGCTGTGGCCACTAACCACTACACTTGCTATGATGGGTTGGTGGTGACCAAGAGCAACATTGCCAATGCCCTGGCGGTGCCTCTCAAGAATGTGACGCAGCTCTACAGTGTGTCACTGGGGTTGGTCACGCAGGCTCTTAACAGAAACCTCAAGAAGCATAAGACCCGCAAACATGGTCTTCCTACCAAGGCTTACAAGGTTAGGCAGCCACTTGAGAAGCTAATTAAGGTAATCAATTTCATTCAGTCTCTGCGCTTCAGCTCAAGTTTAGGTATTATTTTCTTGTGTTGGCTTCTTTCTATTTTTTTGTTCTTTTGGTAATATTTTTGGACTAATATTATATTTGCTTATTACTATTATGTTTCCCTGATAGTTTCTTATAAGGATATAATTTTAATTTATGTTGTAAAATATTTTTATATTATTAACAAATCATGTATTGTTGCATTATTAAAAAGTTTGATTATAACTATAACTACTTAATATATCAAACTCTTTTAATTATGTAGTAACATGTGATTGGAAGATTTCTTAAAAGGGTTTATACTTAATATTGGATCAATATTAAATTCTTCCTACAATTTTTTTTTACAGACACATTAAAAGTTGTTGATCTTAATATATAACATATAGCCTGAGCACAGTTCTATTTTCTAATGTTGAAACTATATTAGGATAATTTTGATATCTATTTACATGAGATTTGGATTTATGATTTATATCAAAATCATGAAATAAAGTAGCATGTAATGCCTATTTAAATCAAACATATCCAAATTTAATCAAGGATTAAACCCTCTCTATACTTCTTTTTATAAAAACAAATAATTTTTTTTCTATTTTTCTTATGTGTGTGCTCATGACTTGTGTATTTTTAAGAACACAAACAACTTGCTAAATTGACATTACTATTAAACATGCTTCCACCTGGCTTCCGCTGTCAAAAGCTGAACTAGTCAGAAAATCTTATGGTGAATAACTACTATAGTATTACTATGATTATTTTAATTTCATATAAATTAAAACTATTGACATAGCTAATTTCAGCTTCCAAGATCAATCAGTGTAGTTAATTAATAAAGAAACAACATTGTTCAAAAGAAAAAAGAAAAAGAAACAATAGGCCAAGTCAACCAGATCCATGGATGGGTTGGTTGCAGGTCAACCTGGTTGTTTTCTTAACAGAGAGTGCTAGAGATAATCTAACAACTTGATGATCAGTCACGTGGGGTCTTGCTTATTTTGCCATTGGCAATAGACCATGCACGTGCAACTCGCAACCCGAGCTAGCATCTTCTGATATACCACATGCCATTATATATACCTTGTAGTAACGAAGTCTTGCGCTATTTTTGGTTGATCAACCCACGAGCAGAGAATCTTAATTGGTACGAAGATTAATACATGAGCAAAAACTTGCATACTTCTATACCATATTTTTATATCATATTGGTATGAAGTTTTCATACATGAGCAAAGATTTTTATACCATATTTCTTGCATTTTAGAATAACAAAACGTGTAATATTCTTTTCATTTATTGTCATAACTTTCTATCAAGTTTGTTTAGAAATAATAATGTCACTGTCCATTACTTAAGCTAGCGTACCTTAATATAATGACCTTGAAAACAAAATGATTCTCAGATGTTTTCAATATTTTTCTTTCATGAAAAATGACAACACAAAGGAAAGCTCATAACACGCCCTTAACTTTATGCTATACAATTATGAATGCAATTACATATATGGGCATATAATTTAATGATCATATCGCCTTAATATTTTAAAAAATGAAGTTTAATGGTCGTATAAACTATGGTAATTTATCCATGACTTTTATATATCTTGGTGTTACTAAATCAAAGATAGCTTTGATTTTATATATATATATATATACACACACACACACACACTAAATGCAAAATTGTTAATTGAAAGGCTAAAATTGAAATATTACTTTGCTGCAGCTTCTTCACACAAAGTATAGTTGCAAGAAATCATCCAATTGTACTAGAAGGGAAAGGATTCTTAAAGAAAGCGAAAGCAAAGGAATTCTATTGAACAACTATGTGATCGTGAGCCATTATGGGACAGACAACTTCACTTCCATTGGAGACGCTATTGCTGCTGCACCCAATCACTCAAAGCCAGAAGATGGCTATTTCCTTATCTATGTTAGAAAAGGATACTATGAAGAATATGTCATAGTTCCCAAACAAAAGAAGAATATATTGCTTATTGGAGATGGTATCAACAAGACTGTTATCACAGGGAATCATAGTGTCATAGATGGTTGGACAACTTTCAATTCTTCCACCTTTGGTAAGTAAATTGTTCCTCTTTTATTGTTTGCAAATGCATTGACGTGCACTTCAAAATACCATTCATATTTTGTCAATCAGCTGTGGATTTTACAACGGTAGTAGTTAACTATTCAACAGATATTAATAAAATTAAAATCCATTCTTGAACTTTCATCCAATACCATGAATTTTATCATTACTAGATTTTTAAAAGTATATGGGAGATTCTTTAACCAAAAAAATTTATTGTTCAATGTGTTATAATATAAATCAAAATCATTCTTGAGCATTCACTCCTTGACAGAAACATTATTTATTAGTATGTTAAAATAGTATAAGAGCATTATTATATAATCGCTTTTGTTTAATGATTAAACTATGCTTGTTCTTCGCTGAATCTAATGCCAAATTTCCTTATTTGTTTAGTGCAGCTGTTTCTGGAGAAAGATTCATTGCAGTGGATGTTACATTTAGAAACACAGCTGGTCCTGAGAAGCACCAAGCTGTAGCAGTGAGGAACAATGCTGACCTTTCCACATTCTATCGTTGCAGTTTTGAAGGATACCAAGACACACTCTATGTTCACTCTCTGAGGCAATTCTATAGGGAATGTGATATCTATGGTACTGTGGATTTCATTTTTGGCAATGCTGCTGTGGTCTTCCAGAGTTGTAACATCTATGCCAGAAAACCTTTGCCAAACCAGAAGAATGCTGTCACAGCACAAGGGAGAACTGATCCCAATCAAAACACCGGCATTTCAATCCAAAATTGTAGAATTGCTGCTGCACCAGACTTGGCAGCGGACTTGAATTCCACTGCAAATTACTTAGGCAGGCCATGGAAAGAGTATTCAAGGACTGTCTATATGCAGTCATATATTGGAGATCTAATTTATCCAGCTGGATGGTTAGAGTGGAATGGCACAGTTGGGTTAGATACCCTCTTTTATGGTGAGTTCAACAACCATGGACCTGGTGCTAATACCAGGAATAGGGTACAATGGCGTGGTTACAATTTGTTGAATGCTACTCAAGCTTGCAACTTCACTGTCCTTAATTTTACACTGGGAAATACATGGCTTCCTGACACAGATATACCCTACGCTGGAGGATTACAAGAGTAGATAACTGAATTTATATTGAAGTAATAAATTTGATTCATTATTTGTTCGAAGCAATGTAACTGTATCATTTTTCGGTTTTAGGGAAGACCGGAGGAGCTTCCAAAAGGGATGAGGGTCATGAATATGATGTGATGAAATTAAAAAATTTATATCTGGAGATAAAGTTATCATTATTGATTATTTAGAACATCCTTCCAAATTCCATTGGCATTTAAATAATTTCATCAGTGCAAAGGTTATATCTGATTAGTGTAGCAGTGTAGCTTGATTACCATTAAAATGGGACAGCAAAATTCTAGACATGAGAGACATTCTATTGATTAGTTACATGCTTGAAAGTTAAATTTTAAGGCGTACTGTTTTGCTTCATTTCACTTCCTTATCAAGGTTGAACTCCAAGTCTTTCTTAACTGAACATATATGTACAGGTAATTTCTAGAAATAATCAACTTGAAAGGACTTAATTGGGATCGGTCAACGAATACCCTGCTATCTCAATACAGCCTTTTTTTTACTTAAAGATGTGCGTAGAGTTGCACGCACGTCTAAGAAAAGACACTTGAGAGAGAGAAAGAGAAAGAATTGGGGCAAACATAGTATGAAAAAGGGGGTACTGAAAATGCCTCTAGTAGGTTCAGAGAGTTTCAAAAGAAGCTTCAGATTAAATTAATCAATATATATTGTCAAATTAATAATACAAAGCAAGAAGATCATAGGAAAGGAGAAAATAGCAAAATTACAGACAAATCTTACAAAGGAAGGTTTGCATCATATGTGTATGTATCAAAATTGTCACAGAGAAGATTTAAAGGGGGCACCCGATGCCGGAATCCATCTGTCCCCTTGAAGAAAATCCTTGACTGTAAACATGTTAGCTTGTTTACTGGTAATGGTTCTCAACCCCTTCCACTTCACCCTATTCTTTGTTGAAGCACCTGGTCCAGCATTCTGATATTCTGCATAAAAAATGGTGTCTGGTGCTGAGTTCCCTACCCATGGTAACCAGCCATTTGGGTTAATGAAGCTTCCCATTGTGGATTGCATATATACTGTGGTTGAGTAATTCTTCCAGGGTCTTCCGAGGTATGTTTGGACAGAACTTAAGTTCCCAAAGGGTGAAATGTTGCAATTTTGAATTGAAATTCCTGTGTTCATATTAGGGTCAATTTTTCCCTGTGCTGTGATTGTGTTCTGCTGACCCTGCAAACCTACCTTAGGCAAAATGTTGCAGTTTTGGAAGACAACTGCAGAATTGCCAAAAATGAAATCAACTGTCCCATAGATGTTGCATTCCCGATAGAATTGTCGATTAGCATGAGCATAGAGAGTGTCCTGAAATGCATCAATTTCACACCGATAGTAAACTGCTTGATCAGCACTTGTCATTAGTGCCACTGCCTGGTGCTTCTGTGGACCGGCTGTGTTCCGAAAGCCCATGTCCATAGCAATGAAATTCCTCCCAAACACAGCTGAATTGCACCCGAAAAGGAAACAGAAAAGATTACTCAGTTATCCAAATTGTGTTTATAAAAGATATAAATTACATTTTTATTTCAACTTAATGAAAAAAGTTACATACCAAATGTTGCAGTCGAAAATGTTGGGGTGCCATCCACAAAGTTAAGGCTTCCAGATACAATTGTAGCAGTCATACCATCGCCAATGATCATGACATTCCATTTGGTCTTCTCTACCTTCACATTTTCATAGTAAATCCCTTTCTTCACATAGATAACAGTCCTCTTGTCACTTTTTTCAGGGACATGTTTAAGTGCAGCAGAAATTGTTTTATATTTCCCGCTGTCATCTTTAGCCACAACAATGTCAGCTTTCCTCTTCAAATCATCTGCTTGAAGTAGCTTCCGGTCTTTTGAATGAAGCCACTCTGGTTCTTCATTCTGATAAGGCAAACTCAGTAAGCGCCTCAAGTTCACTGTGCTAGCAGCCTTGTTAATCCAAGTAATGATGGCAAGACTGTTACTGGTGAATTCTGTAGAATTTTTAAGATAGCTTACAACTGTACTGGTCTTCAATGCTTCTTTTGCCTCCTCAAAGCCATCAATGCATGTCTGCTGGTAAGTACCTATTTCAGCACACAAACAAACAAATGATACTAATGTTTGATGGGAAGTGGAAGTACGAAGAATTTGAGAAAATTTCTTGTATGATTATGTTCTAGTGTTTCTTGGTCATATCAAGTCTCATACATCTACATCTATTTATAAAGGAGTTAGATCATAAATTACAAAGATTAGAAAGTCACAAGTCTATCAACAAGTAGTTGGTCGAAGTGATAAGCAGTTTTTAACCTTAGAAGGAGGTCAAAAGTTCAAATCCTATAAGTCGTCACTGTTGGGTTGAGAGGGCTTTATCATAATGTTTTTTGGCCCAAAGGGAATTAGTCTAACACCCAAAGGGTATGTCTTTGGTCAACACCATGAAAAAAAAAAAGTCATAAGCCCTAATATAATGACATAAATTCTAATTCCAAAGATCATATATATCTAAATTTATGTATTCTTAGATTCATGTATGCCTACTTCAAGGGCCTTATCGTGATTTTAAATATCTTCATAATGATTATAGAATTTTCTACATTATTAATTTCTAGCACTATTATCAAGCTAAAGACCCAATAGTTTACAAAAGTATAAATTCTTCTAATAATACCTGCAGCACTCAACCATGTTTTAAGATCCTCCAAAACATCCAGCAAGGAAGACTTTTCTCCCGAAGACAAAGAGTTATTCAGATGATCAACTGCAAGATCCAAAACATCCCGGCAATTTTTCAAAGCTTCCTTTGTCCTGTTATCAATATTCATGCCTTTGAAAACTCCCTGCTCAGAGAAATACTGTATAGCTTTGGACAGTTCAGTTAAGGCTACTTTGATTGACAACTTGAACAGCTCCTCAGGCTGAACCTGGCCTGAGTGAACAAGAGATCCAAGGCTGCTATAGCATGCGTCCTTGTATAAGGTCACATCACACACAGCCTTCACTGCATTGGAAAGAGATTGAGCATCGCCCTCATTTGAGTTGTCACGAGCATTATTACGAGCAACAAGTCCAAATACAGCAGCAAATATAATACCAACAAGGATTACTGTGGACAAGCTTATGATTGTGATTCGCTTTCTGGTTTTGCGGCGAGCTTCGAGCATGGCTTGCTCGACTTCATCAACCTTACCGTAGGATTTGAAAGAAGACATGCTTAAGGCTTGTGCTTCTTTGTGTTACAAAGCTTATTGCTGTAGTGTAGTGATGCTTGGTAACAGGTTTGTCAATGAATATATATATATATATATATATATATATAAGGAAGAGTGGGAGTTTGGTAGAGCGTAACGCGGTATTACGTGCAAGGCACCAATCCTTTGTTGCATGTTGAATAGAGTGGCTAACATGTTAGACATATATGTATTGTTTCTTCACTTTCTTGGTTCACCATTTTTAAAAAAATATATATATATTGTTTAGAACTTTCTTGTAAATAAATATGAGAGTTGTTATAGTACCCTGATGTATTTAGTACTTAAGGTGAATTATTAAATATTTATTGACGGTTAATTTTACAATAAAAGTTATAAAGTTATATTAAATATAAATAACAACTAATAAATGATACCATACCTAAAAAAAAAAGATGAGTACTACATCAATTCCCAATAAATATACATTTTATTTGACATTTGAAGTAGATTGTCACTCCGAAAGGAGTAGTAAAGCAAATAAGTCAAAGGAGTAAGTGAATTTTTTCTTTCGGAAAACAGTTTTGGATATGAATTTTTACATATTATTTTAATGTGAAAATTTAAAAGATTTAATTTTGATTCACACTCAGTATAAAAAAAATTCTATTATTTTCTTACAATGTGTTGTCACATTTTTATGTAAGAAATTTACACAATAATATAGCAACACGGATGATACTATAATTTTATTTTTTTTATATAAATTAAAATTTAACTCAAATTTAAATAAGGTTAAATTAATTTATAAGTCCTTATATTATGAAAAATGTTTGTTGCACACCTTTTTTCTTTACATAATTTTTACACCGGTTAACAATGAGAAACTTTTGTTTAATATAGTATATTATCTGGTTAATGGGTTTTCATAAACGATTGCTTACAGACTTGGTTAACGATGAACAAATTTTTGGTTAATTCAGTATATAGATTGGTTAATAGATTACTGACTTGTAAGTGATTGATTACCAAAATTCATTAACCAAATAATATACTGTATTAACAAAAAATTTGATTATTGTTAACTACTGTAAAATTAGTGTAACTATTTTGGTGTGCAAATATCATTACTCTTATATTATTTGGAGGTTTTTAATTAGGTCCTTATATTTTAAAAGTTTGTAATTAAGTCTCTTCAATTTCAAAAATTTCCAGAGTAACATTATAAATTGCTAGTGGTAACCTAAATTGAGGGACATAATTACAAATTTTTGAAACTGTAAGGACCTAAAAAATTTGTAATTTGTTCCCTATAGTTTCAAGAATTTGTGATTGAGTTTCTGAATCGAGCTTTCTATTAGAGCATTGTTATAAGCTTTTAATAGTAGGGACCTAATTAATTTTTAAAAAAAAACTATAAAAATTCTATTACAAACTTTTAAAATATAAGAACGTAATCAAATATCCCCAAATAGTACATATAAGGATCTAGAGATTGATTTAACCTACTGATTAATTTAACCTTTAAATAATATAAAATAAATATAATATAACTAGTTTTGTTTTGGTGATTAAAAATAATAGTAAATACAGGGATTTGAATGCATGCATTTGGAGAATGTAGAACCTTATCTAAAAATTTTCAGTAAGTTGAGCCAACCCATGTTCACATATATATAGGCTAGATAAAATTAAGAGCAAATATATATTTTGATCATTTCTTGAGAACCAATTTAATTTCAAAAGATGATATTGAAAGATTATTTTAATATCAAAAATTAACATTAAATGATCATTTTAATATATTCATCATTACATGAACAAATTGATAACACTTATATCATTTGAGGACTAACATATATGTCTACTCTAAAATTAATTAAGTTCACATAAGATGCAAGTTAAATATTTAAATGAACTGCCATGTATATATGTATATCTCGAAATTTTAGTTAAAAGACTACGGATGTGAGGGAGGGTTTAATTGAGAGTCAGGCCAGAGTTTTCTCTTTCTTATTTGATTCTTTTATAATTTTGTTTGTTCTTTAATAATTTACCTTTTCTTTCTCAAAAAGATGCCGAACTAAATTATTACATTAATACTGGAAATTCTCCTCAAAGAAATTGGCCGGAAGATATTATTGGCTAACACCACCAACAGAGATGCCCATAAATTATCCACAATAGGTGTTTCAAGAGGTATGTATAATTGAAAAACCTTGCAATATTAAGAGTTTGAATCTACAAAATAATACTTGTAAAAAGAATAATCTCAATATCTTAAACGGGATTAATCTCACCCCAAAAGAATGTAAGAATACCGGATAAAGTACCATAAAATAAAAAGATGCCGATAAGATTAAATTCCACAACAAACATATATATACCTTCCCATGTTTTAAGGCTCTCTAGTCTTGCCTTTTTATTTTTTATTTTTGCTGAGAAACTCTCCAGCCTTGCCACCTGATATGGAATAAACCTCGCTCTCTTCTACGACCAGATGTGGAATCTCTCTCTCCCATTCAATAAGTTATTAAAATGAAGAAAAACAGGGTAATTTATAATAATATTTTTTGGTTGGATTATACTAATATATCTTAAACATAGTAAAGTTTAACTATTATCAATATTTGTATTATTATCATCTTTACTTAGACATTATTATATACTAACATATTTTTTATTTTTTCTATATTCACATTTTTTACATAATACAAGACACATAGTCCTACTGTTTGGGTTTTTTTTACTCAAATAATACAATTTTATAAAGTATTTATTAAAATATATACAACATGCTCAAACGATTTACTAATATATAGTAATTTTCTACGCATAAGATTTTTTTCACTCGCATGGCATTTTTAATAGTCTCTATGCTCAAGTGGGATTGTGCCCAAGGGTCCCTCCCGCTTTTCCCCTTCCTCCCCCACATCTCCCTCCCCAAACCCTTGCCGGCCACCATTGTTTATCTCCCAAAACTCCCATCTTCTCTATCCCATAACCACTAGTTTAGGACATTTTCACACTTTCAAGCCATTTTTGACATCTTCAAGTGTGATAGTGACATCCATTTCCTCGCAAAGCGCCTATTTTTCTCGCTTTTTTACTTACGGTGCATTCTCACAAGATAAAAGCCGATTACTGACACGACAAAGGCAACTGAGAGAATCTGGCTTTATTTACTCATACAAAATATGCACGTCTCACAACATATATGGACCCTAGAGGATGAAAAAATTCTGCGAATTAAGCAGATCAACAAAAATTTAGAACAGATTGTTTGTTACTTATGCCAGGCAACATTTTATAAGGTCGCACATATTGGTTATTGGCACATAATTAGTGCACTTGTGGAGCGTTGGAGAATGGAGATGTAAGAGATACACATGTTCTATATGTCACGGGGGAGTGTGTTGAGCCAATTTTGTATACATTCATTTTATGTTAAATTACCCCATTTTATGTTAAATATAATTTTAGCTTGTGTTTATTACTCTTATTTCGTTTCTTAGGAATTCATGGGCTAACATGAAGAGTTAGGCCAAGTTTGGAGTAACATCCTCTCTTAAAATAAACAGAAAAATATTTAAAGTCTGTTTATTAATTTAATATTTATTTTTACACTGTTTATAATTAGAAATTGTAAATTCTATGTTACATTATAAAGAGAATGCAGAAAACTACCTAAATTTTTTTTTGCCAATTTTTACATGATAATGTACAAGTATTCTTGATCCATGAATATGTTTTATTAAGTTATATCTTTATCAATATAGTTTTCTTGTTTCTTAGATATTCTAGGAAAATAGCGTTTTGAAAACTATATAGATGACCCAAGTTTCTGTTAAAATACCCAATGTAATTCACTGAATTAAATAGTGTCATTCTTGTAATTATAGGATTTGTGAGTTAGGGCGTAGATGTCATTTTTTAGATTTATTAGTATAATAAGACAAAACATAACTAATGATTAGAATCTAGATAGCATCTAGTTATGATTAAATTATTTTAATCTATGATATAAATATAGAATCATGTTTAGATTATGAATTTAGGGTTTTAGATTGCCCTAGGAATGATCAAGAATCAAGAAATGGATTAGAACGGAAAAAAGGCATTATGTGAGGAAATTATGATCCATGATAAGTTAATAAACTATGAGACACTTATAGTTAGTAAAGATTATATTTAAGGTTGATAATGAGTTAAGTGAAATTATAAGTGAGAAAGATGATTGAATTGGCTAGAAATCCATATGATGGATATTGCCAAGGCCGTTAGGTTAAACCTAAAATCTAACTAGGTTATATGCAAAGACAAGTTTAAGTTCAAGTTGGTTGAAGGTTAACAAGAATAAATAAAACAAAAATAGATATGCAAAGATTATATTTAAGGTTGATAATGAGTTAAGTGAAATTAGAAGTGAGAAAGATGATTGAATTGGCTAGAAATCCATATGATGGATATTGCCAAGGCCGTTAGGTTAAACCTAAAATCTAACTAGGTTATATGCAAAGACAAGTTTAAGTTCAAGTTGGTTGAAGGCTAACAAGAATAAATAAAACAAAAATAGATATGCAAAGACCAGATGAAGCCATCCCCCCATTTGGTTTAAGAACACCTTATAAGCTTAATAGCTTTGAATGTACTTTAGGATTTATGCAATTACATGCCCAGAAAAGAGATTAAAAGATTGGATATGATCCTCAATATTAGAGATGATCCCAGAGATTAAAGAATAAATGGAAATGATCCTTCATTAGTGAAGTGATCTCAGGGCGGAAATTATTCTTCATTAGTAAGGTGATCTCGAGGTGAAAATGATCCTTCACTAGTAAGGTGGTCTTGAGGTGGAAATGATCCTTCATTTGTAAGGTGATCTCGAGGATAAGATTGGAAATGATCATTCATTAACAATATGATCTCGAGTCACAAGTGTCTTATTTATGCGAGGACCAATTTGAATCCATCCTCTGTGTGTTGGAATGACCATTAGGATTAGAGGACGTCCTAGGCAAAGGAAGAGCTCTTGTTACTATTTTATAGTAACCTTTATTATGACCATGTGAGCAGAATTATCATATTTATCCCGATATGAATTTAAAAAAAAAAGGGCATACGATTGCATAGTAAAAAGAGAAATACAAATATTATAAGCAACTAGACTAGTGTTGTTTACCTTTGCTGCTAAATATTCTAAGAGATAAGTAGAAAGTACAGCATCAAAGGAATAGTTTCCTTGGCACTATTAACTGTGTAATGAAAATTGTTATGTATGTTCTATTTCATGGAAATGCTTTGTTATTTTACTGCTAAATGTTCTAAGCTATGAAAAAGGTAATACAACATTTAGAAATTATCCATGAGGTAGTACAATATTCAAAAAGTATTTTGCTAACATTATTTGATTTTAGTCTGGATTTTATATACTCATGGAGATGTTTTTTGCAGCTTAATGCAGCTAAAAATACCATGGTTTTATACATTGTTTTATTTACTGCTTGAATTTTCTACTGAGAATTAGATTCACGCTCCTATGTGTGGTATTTCTAGAGAATCAGTGAAGTCAAGTATTGTACCTAGTCCTGCTAGATGATATGTACATAAAATAAGCACATTTCGTGCTTAATTTGTTAGGGAATTTAGTTTAAATCTTCACATATCTTACCTTTTATTGTGCTCATATTTTTCTTTTATGCCCTTTTGGTATGTTTTTGATGTATTTCATAAGAATCATAGATTAATTTGATAAGCATAGTAAGAAATTAAGATGATTGGAAGTTTCCATATATTTCCCGGATTTGAAATGATTGTGTGCATTTATTGTATATCTTGATTTTTGATATCATTGATATATTGCCCTGATTTATATTATTTGATTATTATCTAATTGGATAAATATCTTTATCATTATCTAAATGAAATATAAATATCTTTCTTGGATTTGATCATTATCTAATTGAGCTAATTATCTTTCTTGGATTTGATTTAGGCAAAGAAAGACAAAGAATAAAGAGGAAACAAAATCTAAATTATTTCGGGAAGGAATCTCGCACTTGCTGACCTTAGTATAGTAATTTAGGCATATCTCAAGCTACAAGATCCGATTGAGGTAATCTCATTGCGTTGGAAATCTAAGAGATAATGCTAAAACTTTGCTGAAGACCTTGAAATTTAATTTCATCATTTGGTTGGTCAAAATCATGCCACAAGAGGCCACGTGATTAATACCCAAAGCTGCAAAAGCCCATTGTTCTATTGGGCTTCCTCACTTAATTGAGCCCCAATTAAGACTCTTACTTGACCTAGAAACACAAGGGGCTATAAATAGGAAAAGAGAAGAAACCCTAAACATGAAAGGTTAATGATTGAAGATAAAAGATCGAACTTGAAGATTGAAGAAAAGAATGACACTCTTGGAGAAATTAGGGAACTTTATCATCTCTACCTCTCTTTCTCTTTTGATGTTCTTAGTTTCCTTAATCATTATGAGCTTTCTTGTAAATAGGAGAGGCGAGATTTTCTATCTAGAATTAAGGATGTAACTCTTCTATATATGACAAAATGTTAAACCTCATTTTAGTTAATGGAAGATCATTGTTTTGATTCAAGTTTAGTGAACTTAATGCTTGCCTTATGTCAGGATCCTATAAACGCATGATCTAAGATAATTAAATAAAGAATCAAGGGATAAAGTTTGTTATCTGAAAATTTAGAACTTGACTTAGGATTTTATGACCACGAAAGTAGGCTTTATCCTTTGAGGGTCAACTAAACTTCACATAGCTTAATGGGTTTCAATTAACTTAATACCATGAAAATATGTATTACTTTAATTCTAACACGTTTATTGAAACTCGAGAGAGAGCATCAAATAAAATTGAAAGATTCACTTTCGAAGCATGATTGAACCATTAACAAGAATGTTCTATGTCTTTGTCATAGAAAATAGTTGTATTGTATCCCGAGTTCTAGAGCTTTAATCCTTTGGCACTTTGTTGTTGTTATTTGCTTAGTTTAATTCTTCTCTTGCGATTTAGTTTTATTTTCATATAAATTACTTGATTGTCTAGATAATTGAATAGCTATAATGCAGTATTTATACAATACTCGTGGGAACGATCTTTATTTTACTATTTGTACGACCCGTGTATTTGCGGTCATGAACCTAGACCTTGATGTATAAATGGCTTATGATTCTACAGAGGATGTCTTGTTTCTAATTTACCCCGGATGTAATGTTAGATATTTTATTTATGCACTACAGAAATAGTATAGTAATGCAAAATTTAGTTTATTTGTCAAATTTCTTTACTTTTAAATTTCACATTACTTATATTAAAATGAAAGGAAAAAAAATTAAATAAGGATTGCAATTTAGAAAAATTCGGGTTACGTAATCAAACAATTTAATATAAGTACATCAAGAATAGGAATTTAAATTCAACGTAACTTGAAAAGAAATTAAAAGTAACAAAAAAGTAGTGACGCTTTACTAATAAAGAAAGTAATTAATAGGTTGTTACATTGGATCTTTGGTATCCTTTCAAGCCATCCCAAATTAAGAGGAAGGTGCCATACTAGCATCCTATGCTCCCAAGGTCTTCGTGCAAAAGGTGCCACAGCAACATGATCTTCACGTGAAGGCAAAAAACTCCTCGGTGGTAGTCTACGCGGTAGCCATATGGCATCCCAATCTTCAAGCGAGGGCTGCAAGCTCCTTTACAATATACAACATTGTTGGGACCAATGCTTCGTAAGTTGAAGCAGTGTTAATAATCAATTCTAAGTGGCAATAATAATTTTGAATGCATTTATAAATTTAACATCATCAAATAACATATATATAAAATAATTACTTCAGAGATTGGTCTTGGAATTAAGCATCTGATGTTCATATCTACCGGTGCACATTATAAGCCTTCTAGTACTATGTGATCTAAAGTTTGTCATTTGCTTTCAATGTCTAGATTGGCCATATAAAATTATATAGTTGTTTTAGGGTCAGCTTAGACCAATCCAATTTGGTTGCTCATGGTGTGAAATTTCATTGTAGGTGGACCGTGGAACTACTGCGACGAGGCTATTAATTGAAGGCCTTCACAAGATGATATTATAGGCCGAGCTCCCTTCGACAAATAGATATCTAACATTTCTGGTCTTGGTGTTTGGGATGTTCCCAGTGTAATTATTAACTTGATGTAGCCCTTGTCGTCCACCTTCCTTCATGCTAATGCTACCAAGGATCCAATAAATGGTTTAAGATCAGCCATTCATAATTCCAACGTGTTGAATGTATCATGTACATGATGTCATAAAAGCTTCCTTGGTTCACTAGTATTTTTATGACGAGAAAGTTGGCCACTACTACCAATATGACAACGGGGACGTCGTGATTTCCTTAGGTTCCAACAAGGTCGGCTTCTAAGAATGCAATTGTAGGGGTGGTGGAACTTGGGTGAGAGAACAAAGTTTCCTAAGATGGTCATCATAACTTGGAGGCATTTTTTCTTGCATTCTTCAATACTCCTCCTCCAGCGATCTCCTCAGTATGATGTCAATGACTACTCGGACATTTTCTCATTGGACCCATTGTCTTGGGTTCTTCTTCTCTACTCCCTTTAGTTGTCACTTCTTGGGAATGGGGATCTCCATTTATAGGGTCTGTCGTAGGAGGGAGCTTGGTCCCTATCATGGTGAATGTATTTCCCCAATTTCCCTCTCCAAACAAGATATTTGATATCATTTTTAAGGTCTATACATTCCTTTGTAATGTGCTAGTGAAACTCACAGTACCAAGTCTTGTATAGCCCGTGTCGTTTGTTTCTCCTTTTCTCAAGTAGTCAAATGATGTTTGAATTGTAAATCTCTTATAGAATCTTTTCTCTTCAATGAATTAGGGGGTTAAGTCTTGATCTGCCCTTGCCTTCTTTCAATGTTTTGTTGTTGAATAGTATATACTCCTCATTGGGTTCTTTAGCTTGCCTCTAAGCCTTATATATTTCTTCCATATCTAAGGGTTCTTATCTAAAAAGCCTCCCAATTGAATCTTAAGATATACTTTGTAAGGCTCTCATTTTTTCCAATTTTAATTTGACAAGGCAAACTGACATCTTCTTATGGGCTCAACTCGTGGAGAAATGAGAAATGAACCTCATGGATAGGTCTGGGAAATTATATATGGTGCTTGCTTCTAAGATGGTGAAACATTGCAAAGCTAAGTTTACTCAGGAAGGCTTGACATTTGATAGAGTTAGGCCCCACACAGCAGCACCGTAGACTCGAAGGCTTCAATGTTTTCTTGGGGATCCACACTACCGTCATAAAGGGCTAGATTGGATGGAAGTTTGAAATTACAGGAAGCTGCATGCTCACGATGTTCTCTGAGAAGGGACAACTAGGCTTAGATTGAGTATGTTGGGTATACGTGAAACAACTTGTTGCTAGGTGTTTGCATGGGTATTCTGATAACTTCATGAAAATAGAGTTATGAGATCTTGTTTTATGCATTAAAGTAGCAAAATCCTTAAGTAAAGTGTTAGTTTGATTAGTTTTAGGCGTATGTTGCGTATTTCTTTCTGTTTATTGCATTTGTAGGTTTTATTCAATTTATATGACTTTGAGTTAGTTTGCTTGTTTTCCATCCTATTAGTGTTCTTACTTGTGTATTGAATTATGTATTGAAGGTCTAAGCCCTCAAGAAAGCCCAAGGATGCAGTAGAAACCTAATTCGCGCACATTCTGACCTTGCTGTGGTTTGAGGAGTATAACTTGAGTTACAGATCTTGGATTGGAGTGATCTTTAGTACATTGGAAAGATAAGAGAAAATTCTACAACTTTGTTGAGACCTCAAAGAAGAATTCAAGCGTTTGGAGGGTAAAAATCAGCGTGGAAGGCAGAAAAGTAGTTCCTAGAGGCCGCCGCACCCAAATTCCTGAAGCTGCAGCGCGCCTAGCAAGAGAATGCACTCCCATACTGGGGGCCGTAGTGCCCAAGTTTCCAGCGTCGTGGCTCTTTGTGATGAGAACTACCTGATTTTGTGTTTTTTAGGTCAAGTTTGTCCTAACTTTTAAATAGACCTCTTGGGCCTCAATTAAGGCATCTCTCTGAGTTTGAATCAAAATTTGAAGAGAAGAGAGAAGCCGTCTTCGTTGAAGTGGATTGAAGATCAAGATCTTGAAGTTTGAAAACATTGGAGATCCATAGTTCTTCCTTCTTCTTTTCTTGTGTTGCTATGATGGTGGAACTCCTTGAACCTTTGTTTGTGTTTTCAATTTTTATTATGAACTAATTTGATTTTCTATGATTGTAATCAAACTCTCATGTAGTTTGAATCTTCTTTGTTTTGAGAATTGAGTAATTTATTCATCTTTGTTCTTAATGCTTTGAATTGCATGCACTACTAGAAAAACGCGTATTAGCGACGGATTTTAGAGACCGATTCCAATCCATCATTGATAGCAACGGTAATGGCGACAGGCAATGGACAAATAAACGAAATGAAATATTTAAAATTTTAGAGATGGAATGTCCATCACTAAAATAAGTCATACCTAAATTCGTCTCTAAACAAATTTTTTTCATAAACAATTAAGAATTTATTAGAGACAAAAAAAAAATCCCTCTCTAATGATTTAATTTTTTGAATGCGTTTATCATTCTTCTAGACACAGAAATAATCCATCTCTAAATAATATCAATTATATATATATATATATTAATATTAATATTAGAGACGAAAAGTTTCTATCACTGAATTTTTTAAGTTTTTAAAAATTTATTTATTTAAATAATTATTTTTTAGTTAGAGATGGAAATACCGTATCTAAATCTGCCTCTAAACATGTGTTTTTTTAGAAATTTATCAATTTATCAGAGATGGAAAAATCCCTCTCTAAATCTGTGTCTAATTATTTTATTTTATTTTAATAAGTTCGCCATTTTATTAGAGACAGAATTATCCATCTCTAACTAATATTAATTATATATATATATATATATATATTAAATATTAGAGACGAAAAGATTTTGTCTTTGAAATTTTTTATCTTCTTTTTTGAAATTTATTTATTTAAAAAAATAATTTTTGAGTTAGATATGGAATATTTCCATCTATAACTAGCATTGAACAAATTTTTTGAAATATTTAGTTGTGTGTTTCCCTTATCATCTATTCTTGTATTCTCTCTACTCCAAACCTCATTTCATCGAAATCTTTCTCCTCATCTTTCACAGTGATTTGACTCCAAGTCACAGGCACCGTTGATGAGGGGCTGGGCGGCATTGCCATTGAGGAGGGGCATCTGTGAGGAGGCGGCATTGCATTCCATCATTGAGGATTTTTATGGGTTCATGCCAAGGAATGCTTCTAGATTCCTAACTTCTTGTATTCAGGTAACCATTATTTGCATTTTGCTATTGTCTAGAATTTTATGCGTACCCATTTGATGGTTGCGTTTCATTGAGAAGGCATCTTTGTTAGTTGACCTACGAAAGATATTTTAATTTTCATTATATATTGATTTTTCATTGTGGTTCTATTTCTATAAAATCAGATTGTGTGGGGTTGGTCTAGAGCCTCTATTTTCGTTGAAAAACTACTAGTGAGATTTGATAGTTAAGGACAATGTCATTATCTTCTAATAAGTTCTGATAATGCTATGATTAAATTATTTTTGTCCAGATAAACAAATATATGAAAATACATTAGTTTTGTGTGGTAGTTTTAAAGATAAACAATGGGTTTAGTTATATATATCAATTGTTGTAGTTTAAAAAATTGTCTTAAAACAAAATGTTTTGAATTGATAAAATTTGTTGGGCGTTAATGTTGTTGAGGCATAGCACATACATGGGCATGGACATCATATATAATGGCATAAACTTTTTAAATCCTTCATAGAGGTACAATACAAATAAAAGAGATGGACAATTTTTTTAAAATATTATATATTAAATAATTTATAATTTATTTTGAAAATATTTAATAATTTATAACCTAAATAAATTAAATAACTAAAAATAATAGATAGAAATATCAAAACTTTAATAAAAAGAATAAAAAATTAAAAAAATTATTTTTTAACTTAAATTAATGATTTTTAGATAAGTATGATATTTATAATTAAATATTAATGATATTGATAATTGAATAAAAGAATAAAAAATTAATAAATTATCATTAATGTGAAACATTATTATTATAATTAAATATATTATAAATTCATTATAAAATATTAATTATCGATTATCTATTTTTAATTAGATATGAAAATCATTATATATTTATAATTATAATTAATTATTAAAAAAATTATAAATATATTAAACATTGTAATTTTTTCAATTAAATATATTAAATATTAATAATGAAAATTAAAATTAACATTCATAATTCTTTGAATAAAAAACAAAAATATTGAAATATTTTCTTAATTTTTATTTTAATTTTCCCCAAATTTTCAATTCCCCCATTTTGTTTCCCATTCCTTCCACGCCTTTCGTCCCCTTCTGAGTATTTCCTAACACAAAAGCTCTAATTCTTTTTCCCTTGCAAGACTTGTCCTCTACGACATTGCACAACATCGTCCTCCATTACCTTCCGGAGGTATTATTCTTCATCCTCTTTCAGTCTATTCTTACCATTATTTAAATTAGGATCAATGGAGAAAGATGAAAGGCAATGAAGAGGAAGGAAGTAAGCAAGAGCTAAGAAGAGCAATGGCTTGCTACTACCTTGCACACTTTATTCTATTTGCTTCAAAGCCTAGCGAGAGAAATACAAGGAAATGGCCATCTCAATTTTGTTTTGTCTCTGAGCTCTCCTTTCACTTGTTTTCTCCTTTCTTTTCTTTTGCAGAATGATTGAAAAAAAAACAGAAAAAAGGCGCCTTGTAGCTGCTTTTAAACACTGAGCTAAGGACTGAGAAGTGAGGAGTGAATGCTGACCTCGCCCTTGCACGAACCATTCAAGACCAAGTTCACCTTTTCTTCTTCTTCTTGTTCAAAATTTCCTCTTTGATATTGTGTGCATGCTCCCTATTGGTAGGTTAGATCCATGGCTTGGCTTCCCATTGACAGGACATTTTTATTCGATTGTGCACAAATAATTCAACTTGACCTTGCACTGCAGGGGTTCTTCTTATATACTTTTGGCATAAAATGAGATAATTTCTAAAAATAGTGCACAAGATGTAGAGAGAGGAGCACAAGAGATGGTTTTGAGAGAGAGTGAGACAGATAAAGGGGTTTGAATGGATCTGATCGGATCTTGGGAGATGCTTGTTGAAACCAAATTCGTATATAAGGTTTAGCACTAATGTCAAAAAGCTCAAGCTTTCTCTGTTAAGTTTTGAAGATAACAAAAATATTTATTAAGCTTGAACACGTAAGTGTTCCGACAGAGTGTTTTTGATAAAACTATAATTCCTTTTAATATTGACTCTGTTACAATTATTTTTTAGGAATTCTTCAATAAAGTTGTTATAAAACAAATAGTTTGATAGTCTGCGTCCAATACGGTTTCTACGAAATCTTTCTATGCGTCCACTGCATCATATGTTTATATGCGTCCAATGACTGTCTAAATATACTATTATTATTGGTGCGTCCAATGATTGTATGCGTTTACTGTTACTATTTCACTGGTTCGTCCAATACTATCCTTTTGCCAAAGTTCAAGCTCAAGCTCTCGTCCAAGTTAAAATTCAAAAATGAAGAACTGTTCCTCATTAAATGCTGGAAAAGAACTCTGACAGCTCACGGCAATAGAAGAAGTCAACTGAGCCACTTTTTGCTGACATTGTCTAACAACTACAAAGATCTGCAAATAAGGAACTTTCTGCAATCTCAGACAAATCAGGACTTTGTTTTTACATGATTGGAAATCTCTTAGAATCAAAGTCACTTTTCAGAAGAAGCTCAGCACATTTTCAGTAGATACATTTAATGCTACTCAGAACGGTAATAAATGTTTCCGTTGGACGATGTAGCTCGTGAAGCCTGCTCAACTTGTTCTTTCATATAAAAAGAAGGAGCAGCACTTGAAGAACAGAGGAGATCTTTGCCGAAGCATCTTACAAAGTCTAAAAAGCTTTATCTCTTCTTGGATTTCTATATACGTGTAAAAAGAAAAAGCCTTGAGATTTTTATTGTCTATTCTCATTTGTTAGTGAGTTTCAAACTCAAGCATTCATCTTCTTATACTTATTCACCTTAGCGTTGTAAGCCTGAAGAGGCTGTGTATAAAAGAATACTGGTGTGGTTGAACCTGAAGATGTTTAAAATACTTGTTACACGAAGAGGTGTATAATACTTGTAATCTAAAAAAAGATTAGTTGGAAAATCCTTACATTTGAAGGAATTTGGACGTAGCTCTTGGTTGGTAAGAGTGAACCAGGATAAATCCCATGTGTAAGCTTCTCTTATCTTCTAGTGTGTTTTATTTTCTCCACTAACTTCTGGGGTTTACTATTGTGTTTATTAACAAAGACTTTTTAATTGGATTTTGAACTTGTTAACTGATTTCTTAAAAGTTTTTTCAAAATCCTTAGTGTCCAATAGGACTGAGCAGTGTTGTTTATACGTTCTTTATTTGTTAAACTTTATCCTTCGCTGTGTTCAATCGTTTGTTAAAAGGAAAATCTTTTATTTATCAAAAAGGGTTAAGAAACACAATTCAACCCCCCTTCTTGTGTTTCACTTGGTTATCTCAATTGGTATCAGAGCTCAGCCTCTTGGGTTGAGCATCTAACAGTGCAGAGGAAAAGATCCAGTACACCCTTAAATGGAGAACGAAGGACAAGCGGTGAACAGACCACCTCTATTCAATGGAAGCGACTATGATTACTGGAAGAAGAGGATAATTGCATTTTTTGATGCCCAAAATATGGACATTTGGGACCTAGTCCAAAATGGATATCAAATACCCACCAACGCAGAAGGACAGGAACTCCCTCGACCACAATGGACGGAAGGTCAACGAACCAGACATCAGCTTAACTCAAAAGCCAAACACTATCTTATGTGTGCCATCACCAGATCAGAGCACGATAAAGTTCATAGCTGTGAAACAGCTAAAGAGATATGGGATACTCTGGCCTTAGCACATGAAGGTTCATCTCAAGTCAAGGAATCAAAGATAAGCATGCTGGTTCACCAGTATGAGCTCTTTAAAATGGGAGAACATAAAAACATTGATCAAATGTTTGGATGATTCCAAACAATAATCAATGGCTTGAGATCTCTAGGAAAGACCTATGATAATCAAGATCATATCAGAAAAATTCTAAGGAGCCTTTCCAGACAGTGGAGACCTAAGTTTACTACCATACAAGAAGCAAAGAACTTAGCTTCTCTTACCATGGAGGAACTCTTGTGTTCTCTTAAAGTTCATGAGCTGGAACTTCAAGAAGAGGAAAGCTCAAGAAAAGGGAAATCAATTGCCCTTAAAGCTCACAAAGACAGTGCGTCCAAAGCACTTAAAGCTGAAAAATCATCAGATGAGGCTGAGTCATCTGAAGATGATATCTCTGATAATGACGAGTTATCTTTCATCTCTAGAAAGATACAAGCAATGTGGAAAAAGAAAGGAGGTATGCGGAGAAAGCACTTTGGACGAAGATCACCAAAGGACAGAACAAAAACAAAAGACAAGAGTCCAATCATATGCTATGAATGCAAGAAGCCCGGACACATTAAAGCGGAATGCCCTTCACTAAACAAGGAAAAAGAGAAAAGGAGATTCTTTCCAAAGAAGAAAAGAGGATTAATGGCCACCTGGGAAGATCTTGATCTTTCAACTACTGATGATGAAGAAGAAGCAGAAGAAGAAGCAAATCTATGTCTCATGGCGAACACCTTGTCAGAAGAAGAAGAAGATGAGGTAACAAACTGTGATCTTGATCTTCAAAATGCTTTTGATGAGTTGTTAAATAATTCATCCATTTTAGCGGTTGAATATAAACCCCTGAAAAGAAAGTTTTCAAAATTAACCAAAGAATATGGAAAAATGTCTTCAGAAAAACAAGAACTTGAAATTTATTGTGAAAAATTAAAAACCGAAAATGCTCTTTTGAAAACATCTTCTGAGTTCATCACTTCAGATGAAGTTGATAAACTTCATACTGAGGTAAAAGAGTTAACGGAGGACCTCAGTAAATTTGTGAAAAGCACCAACAACCTAAACATTTTACTCAAATATTCCAGAGACCCTCGTGACAAATCTGGATTGGGATATCAAAATACTGATAAACAGCTTTTTCAAAAAACTACTACTCAACCTAAATCTTTTAAGAATGTTTATAAAAAGAACGTTTACCCTTCCTCTATAGATCTCTTTAATAAAAGGTCAAAATATTATGGATCTCCAAGAGCTAACCAAAAAGGACCCAAAAAGATATGGGTACCTAAGGATATGATAATTCTTCTTGCAGATGTGCTTAGCAACAAGAAAAAGACACCTGTCATGGTACCTGGACAGTGGTTGCTCACGGCACATGACGGAGAAAGGTCTATGTTCCAAGACATCAAAACTAATTCAGTGACTCGTCACGTTTGGAGGAAACCGAGAAGGTAAAATAGTTGGAATAGGTAAGATTGGTAAGCATCCTTTTCCCTCTATCGATAATGTTCTTCTGGTTGAAGGATTGAAACATAATCTGCTTAGCATTAGTCAATTATGTGATAGTGGATCTAATGTTTCATTCAATCAAGGAGAATGTATAGTTAAAAACTCTGACGGATCCATACTCTTCACTGCTAAAAGGCAAAACAATCTCTATAAAATTGACTTGGAAGATCTTTCAGATCAAAATGTATCATGTCTAGTTTCCATAAAAGGAGAACAGTGGATATGGCACAAGAAGCTTGGTCATGCAAGTTTGAGATTAATCTCTAAGCTAAATAAGCATAACCACGTAAGAGGACTACCAAAGCTTGTGTACAAATCAGACGTTCTCTGTGAAACATGTCAAAAAGGGAAACAAATCAAAAACTCTTTTGAGTCCAAAAACATCGTTTCCACCTCTAGACCACTAGAATTGTTGCATCTTGATCTATTTGGTCCAACAAGAACTTCTTCACTAAATGGAAAGAAATATGGATTGGTCATAGTAGATGACTATACTAGATGGACATGGGTTATTGATCAAATCAATTTGAGACACTGATGTTAACTTTGTATTAGGCTTTATTAGATGTTTATTGTGCCCAATATTAGTATTTTAGATGAGTTTAATGTTGTTGGACTTCATTGGGATTTAATGCAAATATTGAATAATTTTCGGATTTTGATGCATTTTGACCTTTCTACCTTTGTTAGACCATAACTTGGGACTCGGTGATCCATTTGAGGTGATCTTGGTGTCTTTGGAAAGCTAAGACAATGCTCTACAAGTTTCATGAAGAACTTAAGAGCTGGATCAGACTTCTAAGGGTCCAAAATATCCCTGCAATGCAGAGTGGGTTTCCTGTCACGAAAATCTGGGCAGTATGCACATATTGGACTACATAGTGAGCTATAGGCCTTCTCTTGGGCTGAAACTTGGCCATTGGAAAGATAAGACCCATATCTCCAACTTCACTGAAGACCCTTTAGTCAATAGATGTCGTTTTAGGCATGATAATGAAGCTACAAGTTGGTTTGAATTTGGAAACACGTTCTACCAACCTAACTTGAGGTAGGTTCAGTTTTTTTGGCATTTCTGGAGTTCTAAAAGTCCAAATGGCATGATTCCAATTGAAAAATTTCAAGGAGACAACTGGCTACAACTTTCATGAAGACCTCTAAGCCAAAATGCACCGTCTAGGTGATGAAAATGAAGCCAGAAGTCAGATAAGAGTTGTTGACTAAAAGCCACCAACCATACACCAACCCACCTACCATGCACCAACCCACCAACCATGCATCAAGTTTCCATATTTGACAATTTCCATGTTTTTATAGCTTGTATTCAGATTATGTATATGTACAAATTGGCTTCTAGGATTAGTATAAATAGAGCCAATCTCTTTGTATTGGAAGAATTCAATTTTAAGTAAGTTTGAAGAAAGTTTGAGTATTTGTGAGAGTTTTCTTTCTCTTCTTCTTCATTCTCTTTACAATTTTGTTTTTGTTCTTTTATTTCTGAGTTCTTCCTTCCCATCCATGGAAGGCTAGGCTCTTATAATCAATCCAAGGGATTAGCCATCTTGATGTTTAATTTGGAGATCTTGTTTTACTTGTTCATATTGCTTAATTGTTATTCAAGTTTCTCTTCTTCCTCTTTGAATTTTGATCTAGATTGAATTGCTTAATTTGATTTAGATGTTGATGTGATAATAGCTTTATTATCATGTATTCAAAGAGGACTACATAGAATAAACAATTTATTAAAGCTTTTTGATGGATTGTTTAGCTTGGTTAAATTCTGGATCTTAAGTTAATCTATGTTTGGATGGTGCTTACTTTATCTAACCTTGGTTAATTAAATCCTAGATGCTTATCTAGTAGAGGATTCTTGGATCATGTTGAGGCGTCTTGATATGATCTAAGGCCAAGAACATGGTTAGCAATTAAGTGAATTCGTTGTGATCAATGATGGATTAAACTCAAGATCGGTAAAATTTCCTTGGATTGGTTAATTTGTTAATTACTTTCCTTTAATTCAACTAGTGTATTATCTTTTCAAATCATCAAAACCCCCATTTTATTTATCTTGATCTGATTAAATCTTTGTAATTTTGGATCCTTGAGAGATGATTCGGTTCATGCTCTATACTACAATTTAGTTTACGAACTGGTAAATTTTATTTATTTGACGGGTCTCGACAACCTCTTGTCAGTTATGTTTCTAGCTCACAAGGATGAGTCTTTCAAAGTCTTCTCTATTTTCTGTAAAAGAATTCAAAATGAAAAAGGCATGTGTATCAACTCAATCCGAAGTGATCATGGAGGAGAATTTGAGAATTAGAGCTTCAAATTGTTCTGTGAAGAAAATAGTATTCTTCATAACTTCTCTGCCCCTAGAACACCACAACAAAATGGTGTGGTAGAAAGAAAAAATAGATCTCTTCAAGAGATGGCTAGAACAATGCTCAATGACAACTCAATCTCCAAACATACGGGTATTAACCTGCATGTTATATTCAAAGCAGAATATATATTAGACCTCTTTTAAACAAGACTCAGTATGAATTGTGGAAAGGACGAAAACCCAACATCTCTTACTTTCATTCTTTTGGTACATCAATGCTTTATCTTGAATACTAAGGATTCTTTAGGAAAGTTTGATGCTAAAGTTGACTCAGTATTTTCTTAGAATACTCAGAAACATCTAAAGCATATAGAGTATATAACTCTCGCTCTTTAACTGTTGAAGTATCTGTTCATGTTAAATTCAATGACAAAAGCGACAATGACTTGTCGAGCTAGATGAGTCCTTTGAGTTAAACCTAAATAACAAAGGAGAATGATCGACTACTCAAAACAAAGAAGCATTGGGCGATGAAAGAAAAGAAGAAACAAGCTGATGGTCAAAGAAGTTGGCACTTCAAAACTTATCATCCGAACACCAAATCATTGGTAATCCGGATGATAAAAGTACGTACAAGATCTACCTTCGAGAGAATACTCAAATGTAGCCTTCATCTCGAAATGGAGCCAAGAAAAATAGAAGAATCACTAAAGGGACGAAGGATGGATCTCTTAACCATGCAAGAAGAGCTAAATCAATTTAAAAGAATCGATGTTTGGATTTGGTTCAAAAAGCCTAAAGACAAGTCTATCATCGGCACAAAATGGATATTCAAAAACAAATTGGACGAAGATGGTAAGGTTGTGAGAAACAAAAGCAAGGTTAGTAGCCCAAGGTTACTCACAACAAGAAGGTATTGATTTCATCGAAACTTTTGCTCCTGTAGCTAGATTAGAAGCCATACGCATCTTACTTTCATTTGCTGCTCATCATAGCATGAGGCTTTATCAAATGGATGTAAAAAGTGCGTTTCTAAATGGTATAATCAATGAAGAAGTTTTCGTTAAACAACCACCTGGTTTCGAGGATCAAAATTTCCCTGGGCATGTTTTCAAATTAAAAAAGGCCCTGTATGGATTAAAGCAAGCTCCTCGAGCCTGGTATGAAAGGTTAAGCACGTTTTTAAAAGAAAGTGGTTTTTCTAGAGGAAAAGTTGACACTACTCTTTTTCGCAAAGACAAAAACTCAAAATTCATTATAATTCAAATTTATGTTGATGATATTATTTTGAGACTCTTGATGAATCTCTTTGCAAAGAATTTTCCAATCGATGCATGAAGGAATTCGAAATGAGCTTAATGGGAGAATTAAAATTCTTTACGGGTTTGCAAGTGAAACGAGACATTGGGCCAAATCTACATACATCGGACAAAATACACAAATGAACTTACTCAAGAAATTCAAGATGGGCGATTGCAAAACTATGAGCACACCAATATCCATCGTCCACACTAAGATTGGGACGATAAGGATAAAAGGTGGACGAAAAAGGTATACAGTATGATCGGATCACTCTTATATCTCATTGCGTCCGAGACCTGATATAATGTTTAGTGTGTGTCTTTGTACACGTTTTCAAATACGATCCTAGAGAGTCACACTTAATTCTTTGTAAAAAGAATTTTCGTGATACTTAAAAGGAACTACTAATCGGGCTTAGTGTTTAAGAAATCTCATGAGAGTACGAGTTAGTTGGTTTTGTGATGCGACTATCTTTGGAGATAGAATCGAAAGGAAAATTACAAGTGGAGGATGTCACTTCATTGGAGGAAATCTAGTATCTTGGTCCAAAGACAAAGCACAATTGCTCTATCCAATTTAAGGCAGAATATATTCTAGCCCAATTGTTGCTCTCAACTACTCTGGATCAAACATCAATTAGAAGATTACAACGTCTTTGAAAGTAAGATTCATTTACTATGTGATAATACTGCTGCAATTAACTTATCAAAAAATCCTATACTACACTCAAGGGCAAAACACATTGAAATCAAACATCACTTTATAAGAGACTATATTTAGAAAGGTGTGTTTGATATTCAATATGTGGATACAGATCATCAATGGGCAGATATTTTTACAAAACCTCTCTCAGAGGATAGATTCACTCTTATTCGAAAACATCTAAGTATGCATTTTGTAAAGAATTAATACTTCTTAAGGTCCATTGAAAATCTGCGTCCAAAATGCTTTGTACTTGTTAAATAGTGTGGTAAATTTCTTGATAAGACATACATCATTTGCATTTATCTTGTTTGAAACTTTTCAAATTTCCCACGCTGAGTCAGTTTTTGAAAGGTCACAAAAGTAACTTTTTACTATGGACGTGACAGTTGCTTTTAATACACATTTAATGTGTTTGTTTTTTTTTTTTAAAAAAAAGGAAAAACGATTCGTTTTCTTTCAGAAACCTTTCAGTGTAAAAACCTACCTTCTTCTATAAATACTTTCTTTCTTTTCAAGATCAAATTTTTACGCCTTCAAGCCTTGAAAGAAAAACTTTGCAAAAACGAACCTTAGCAAATTTTTTTCTCTCTCTCTCAAGTTTCCTATCCATGAGAAATGGCCGGAGGAAAAACCCTTGATGTTGAAAGAGCCGAGGTATCGGTCAAATACTCGTTCCAAACTTCAATTTTAGCAGAATGTGGGATAGATATCAAAGATTGTCTTGTCGGTGCTGGATGAGATAATTACTTCAGAGAACCGGTGGAAGTTTATCCGGAGTTGGTAAAAATGTTCTGGAAAGACGCGTTTGTGTCTGCGACTGAGGTCAGGGGGTGTGTTCTGGGAAAACCCGTTGTTGATTCAAAGGTAACCATCTCCAACGCCACACAATGTTGGTTGGAAGGAGCCACCATCTCTTCAGACTGGGAGAAAGCTTTTGGGGGGACAGATGCTGTCCTTGACACCTTACTGAAGGAGTCATCCACGGGGAAAATAATTGCATCCAAGATGAATGACAAGGCAAGAGTATTGCATCAACTTCTGAACAAGGCAGTACTCCACAAGGCAGGGTGTAAAGATTCAGTCTCTACAGTGCATGCCTTCTGCCTGTGTCATCTGATACTGTGTCAACAGATCAATCTCCCTTCCCTGCTGTTTAAGAACTTCAAGGGAAGTGTGCAAGGAAAAGGGAAGAAGACCATTATCTCCTATGGTGTCCTCCTAACCAAGATCTTCAGAGATCAAGGTATCTTTAGTCCCCATGAGACTAAAGATGTTGAAGAGAAGAAGAGGATCTTTGGACGGATCCAAGAGCAACAAATCTTTGGATGAAGCAATTTACTAAGGATGAAACTTCAGAGCGTCCAAGATTTTCTTGACCAGACAGAGCCTCTTAAAACTGCAGTAGAGTCCAAAGCAGAAGTCACCATCCGTCCAAGCCATTCCAAAGCGAAGACTCATAATTGACGATGACTCTGATGATGACCAACCCATCGCTAAAAGGATGAAGGTTGCGTCCATTGCGAGCATTCCAAAGGGAACCAGGACGAAGCTACCCATCACAAGGAAACCCTCCTCCAAGCTTGCGTCCATTCCTAAGGAACCCCTACCTACCATTCCCTCTTCCTCCACTTTACCCTCTTCTCTGCAATTACAAACCTCTTTCCCAACCTCACCAATCACTTCATCTCCTTAAACAGACCTTCTTCTCAAACTCACACAATCCCTTTCAAACCTTCTTCACCTTCACCCTCACAAAGGACCTTCTCCAACTCCTCCAACCTTAACCCCTTCTCTGTGGGCGTTTCTCCCCACATTATTCCTATTTGGGAATCCAATGACTCTTCTCTCTCACTCACAGCAAGACGCTCCCGATGCTGTGATGGTTGTTCTTCAAAGGTTCATATCTTCCTTAGTGAACTCTCCTTCAAACCAGTCACCTTGGAAGAAATGGGTTAGTTTGCGAGTCCTTATGACACCATCCTTGTCAGTGTCATCCAGGGGAGTCTTCTGTTGAAGGATGTGAGATTTGTACCCCCTTCTCTGATTATCTCTTCAATAGCGCCATCAAAGATTCGAAATAGGATCGGGTTTGTCCAAGGTTGCCAATGGTGAATTTGAATAAAAACAAAGATTTGAAAAAGTACAGAAGCTAAGCCCCCTTTCCCAAGCCTATCCACTTCAAACCAAATTTTGGGAGCTTAAGTTCCCCTGATGTTGATGTTGATTTCTTGTGGCAAGTTTCAAATAAAGGAGAAGCTGAGGAGAACGCGGCCAAGACCTTCTGGGAAAAGCACATATGGGAATGTGAGCAACAAACGTCTTCTTCAGGTCTAAGCGATGAAGATAAGGAAGATACTATAACGGTGCCTGGTCAGAGCTTCCAGTGTTTTTGTTCTATCTTTATGGTAGATGATATTCTTGGACTACCTCTGAACTCGCCTTTACCAACAATCTTCTCTTGTCCAAGCTATGTCTCTGGACCTCCGTCTAACAACATAGGCAGACCTTATCCCTGGGATCAAATGTTTGGATACCGGAGAGATTCTCTTCCTTGGGATTTTGATCTTCCTCTGTCAGAAGACGAAGTTGAATCATTCGCTGACAAAGGAAGTGACCCCTCCACGCTTTACCTCCACTGAGTTAGTTGTTTTGGAATCACAACCTCCTGCTGAAACTCTCACCCAAGTGCCCCCAACTTTTCAGGCCTATGTGAATAATCAAATGGACTTAATGTACAAGAGAGTTGAAGACCTCCTAAAATCTCTTTTTCAACAAGGGCCACCTCCTCCTCCTCCGCCTTCTTCCTCTTAATTTTTTTAGCCAAAATTTTTTTTGACAATGATGTCTTTCTTCCTTTTTGTCTGATGACAAAGGGGGAGAATAATGGGAATTTGATTTGTTACAAACTTGTTTTATAACTTATACTGATTCAATGAAACTGTGAATTTTTTTTTCATCTGGTTGTTTCATTATCCTTGTCTCGTCTATTGTTGCCCTTATATAAATGTTTTAATTGAAATTGTGACTACTCTACTAATACATTGTGTTGCTGTGAAGGATCTGCTCTAAATATTAGCATGGCTTATTTCTTTTCAAAAGGTATTGTCTCTGTTAACGTTTCTCTCTTAAGTACTAAACTTCGATACATAAATAATGTTACTTGCTCTTGAAACTTGTTTCGTAAAAATAAATTTCTTGAACTACGTCCAACAGACTCTGCGTCCAACAGACTCTGAGTTCATTTCTTTGAATTGTTTTTCTTAGGGGGAGCTAATATTGTTTAAAAAAAAGAAAAAAATCAGTGTTCAATCAAATTAATAGTTTTTGTCATCATCAAAAATGGGGAGATTGTTGAAACCAAATTCGTATATAAGGTTTAGCACTAATGTCAAAAAGCTCAAGCTTTCCCTGTTAAGTTTTGAAGATAACAAAAATATTTATTAAGCTTGAACAAGTAAGTGTTCCGACAGAGTGTTTTTGATAAAACTATAATTCCTTTTAATATTGACTCTGTTACAATTATTTTTTAGGAATTCTTCAATAAAGTTGTTATAAACACAAATAGTTTGATAGTCTGCGTCTAATACGGTTTCTACGAAATCTTTCTATGTGTTCACTGTGTCATATGTTTATATGCGTCCAATGACTGTCTAAATATACTATTATTATTGGTGCGTCAAATGATTGTATGCGTTTACTGTTACTATTTCACTGGTTCGTCCAATACTATCCTTTTGCCAAAGTTCAAGCTCAAGCTCTCGTCCAAGTTAAAATTCAAAAATGAAGAACTGTTCCTCATTAAATGCTGGAAAAGAACTCTGACAGCTCACGACAATAGAAGAAGTCAATTGAGCCACTTTTTGCTGACATTGTCTAGCAACTACAAAGATCTGCAAATAAGGAACTTTCTGCAATCTCAGACAAATCAGGACTTTGTTTTTACATGATTGGAAATCTCTTAGAATCAAAGTCACTTTTCAGAAGAAGCTCAGCACATTTTCAGTAGATACATTTAATGCTACTCAGAACGGTAATAAATGTTTTCGTTGGACGATGTAGCTCGTGAAGCCTGCTCAACTTGTTCTTTCATATAAAAAGAAGAAGACTTGAAGAACATAGGAGATCTTTGTAGAAGCATCTTACAAAGTCTAAAGCTTTATCTCTTCTTGGATTTCTATATCGTGTAAAAGAAAAAGCCTTGAGATTTTTATTGTCTATTCTCATTTGTTAGTGAGTTTCAAACTCAAGCATTCATCTTCTTATACTTATTCACCTTAGCATTGTAAGCTGAAGAAAGGTACGTGGTATAAAAGAATACTTGGTGTGGTTGAACTTTGAAGAGGTTGAAAATACTTGTTACACGAAGAGGTGTATAATACTTGTAATCTCGAAAAAGATTAGTTGGAAAATCATACGGTTGAAGGAATTTGGGCGTAGCTCTTGGTTGGTAAGAGTGAACCGTGATAAATCCCATGTGTAAGCTTCTCTTATCTTCTAGTGTGTTTTATTTTCTCCACTTAAGGGTTTTACTATTGTGTTTATTAACAAAGACTTTTTAATTGGATTTTGAACTTGTTAACTGATTTCTTAAAAGTTTTTTCAAAATCCTTAGAGTCCAATAGGACTGAGCAGTGTTGTTTCTACGTTCTTTATTTGTTAAACTTTATCCTTCGCTGTGTTCAATCGTTTGTTAAAAGGAAAATCTTTTATTTATCAAAAAGGGTTAAGAAACACAATTCAACCCCCCTTCTTGTGTTTCACTTGGTTATCTCAATGCTTTCTCGGTTGCTCTGTATATGAGGAAACGAGAATTCCTATTTCTTAGGATCTTGGACGATAGCCTTTGTTAATTTTAGTGGATATTAAATTATTTTTTCCTAATTTGGGGTAGATGAATGAGGAAGACAAGAATGAGGGTCCCATTCCAAGACTCAAGAATGAATTTGGTTCATATAGTACTAGTGTATTGTAGTATGAACAAAAAATAGAAAGGCTAGTATTGAAGATGATGGCTCACGATGAGAGAGAAACTCTGTCTGGGTAATCTCAATTTTATTTTAAATTTAAATTTTTGGACACTAATTGGAATGATGAGAAAGGCTATATTATATCAGTAGCTCTTTTACTATCTAATAAAAGAGAAAAGGAAAGTGGACACATGGATCATTTTTTTCGATCCCTCTTTCTTGGGTTAATACCTTCAAATTTGATTAATGTTGGATGATCTATATTTTGGCCTGTGTTTCTATTGTTTACTCTTGGATGTACTGATGAGTTTTATGTTTAGAGGGCTTATCTTCATCTTACATTGACTATCTTAGATTTGTTTCAATATCATGCTGCCTAATTCTATGGCAACTTTAGTTTTATTTTTCATTTTTGCATATTGTTACACCTTCTAATAACTTGAGTAGGCTATCTTGCACAAGATTTATGTATCCTAACTTAAAAAAAATATGGTATTTCCCACTTGTTCTAAGGTTACAAAGACTCTATTCTTCAATGCAAACAACAATTAAAATGAGATGGCATCGAGAGTTCAAAAGGGAGGTAGGTTCCTTATCGCGTCCATCTGATGGAGAAGCCTAGAAATGTTTTGATGAAACTTATCCTGAATTTGCACAAGACCCCCAAAATGTGAGATTAGGGTTATGCGCTAATGGGTTTGCTCCATTTGACAAAAGTGGTAGGGTTTAGTCTTGTTGGCTTGTAGTCATTACGCCTTACAAACTTCCACCTTGGATGTGTATGAGAAGGGAATTTATGTTCTTGTTTACTACAATTCCTAGCCCGTCCAATCCAAAAAGTAAAATTGATGTGTATTTGCAACCCTTCATAGATGAGCTCAAAATGTTATGGAATGATGGTGTTGTGACCTATGATGTCTCACTGAAACTTACGTAGGTAGCTTTAATGTGGACGGTTAATGACTTTCCTATGTATGAGATGTTATCTGGTTGGATGACGATGGGTTAACTTAGTTGTCCAATTTGTATGGAGCATTCAAAGGCATTCACTCTTAATCATAATCGAAAGACTTTATTTTTTTATTGCCATCGTCAATTTTTGCCTCATGATCATCCATATAGAAGAAATAAGACTGCATTTCGGAAGAGACAAGTTGAAACCTCATTGACTCGACGAAGATTGAGCGGTGAAGTAGTCTTGAAAGGGTAAGACATTTACCAACCATTTGTAAGTCCCTAGGACAACAGATTGGACGATATGGAGTGGATCACAATTGGACCAAAAGAAATATCTTTTGGGAACTACCATATTAGAAGACAAATATTCTCCTACATAATTTGGATGTCATGCATATTGAAAGAATGTGTTTCTTAATATATTGTACACTGTTATGGACACAAAAGGGAAGACAAAGGACACTTTGAAAGCTAGACTAGACTTGGCAGAATATTGTAGGCGTAAAGATCTAGAATTACAAGATTGTGGTGGTAGTAAACTAAGGAAACCTAAGGCACAATATACATTAACCAAACAACAAAGATTAACTATTTGTGAATGGGTTAAAATTTTGAAGCTACCCGATGGGTATGCGTCCAATTTGGCTAGGTGCATTGACATTCAGGAAGCCAAGTTGTTTGGTATGAAAAGTCATGATTGTCATGTATTCATGCAACGTTTGCTTCCAATGGCATTCAAAGCTTTACCAAAGCCTACTTGGAATTCCCTTGCCGAGTTTAGTCAATTCTTTAGGGAATTAAGTTCTTCAATCTTGACAGAAGAGAAATTACGTGTTATGGAGCTCAACATTCCACTAATTTTGTGTAAATTAGAACAAATATTTCCTCCAAGCTTCTTTAACTCCATGGAGCACCTTCCAATTCATTTGCCATATGAAGCAAGGGTCGGTGGTCCCGTACAATGTAGATGAATGTATCCCTTTGAACAGTAAGTTCATTTGTCATTATCTTTAATCTATTTACAATCTTTTTCTCACCTATATAAGTGACAAATGCTATTATGAATTTATTGCATTAGATTTATACGTACATTAAAGAATAAGGTGTCAAACACAGCTTTCGTGAAAGGCTCAATTTGTGAGGTATAATTAGTGGAGGAAACTTTAAAATTTGCATCTTATTATTATCCTCATGATATCACATCTATAAGGACAAGACTGCCTCGTAATGACGATGGAGGTGAAGGTTATTCATCCAATCCGCCATTGTCTATTTTCACTTATGCAGGGTGACCTTCTAGAAAGCATACTACTTGTACATTGGATGATAGGAACATAGAAGTATTGTCATTATATGTTCATCTAAATTGTCCTGATGTGGAGCCTTTTTTAGAGTAAGTTGTCAAACATGAAATTTTCATTCAAACTTGTTCTTGTATGTTTATTGACTAATTTAAAATGTAATCTATATGCAGTGAATGAACAAATATGTTTCGTGAACTTGTCCCTAACATCAATGACACGGATAGCCTTTGTTGTATAGGTGCTTAATGATGATAATAGGATTGAAAATCCTTTATTGAAGAGTTTGGCATGGGGACCACTTAGAAAAGTTAACAAATGGCCTACATATTTTGTAAATGGCTATAAGTTCTCTACAAGAGATCAAAGTCAAGGGATGAGTACAACAAATTGTGGTATATGTGTCTGAGCGGGTGAGAAAGTTCAAATGGAAGATGATTATTATGGGGTGCTAATCGATATTATTGAATTAGAATATAATGGATAACCCACAAAGAAATTGGTTCTTTTCAAATGTGAGTGGTTTGATCCTACTCAGAATCAAGGGACAAAGATTGATAAAAATTATGGGATTGTTGAAGTAAGAGAATCTAGGTGGCATAAGAACTATGATCCTTTCATACTGGCACAACAAGCAGAGCAAGTATACTATACAAAGTATCCTGAAAGGCAGCAAGGATGGTTGGTTGTCATGAAAACGAAGACACACAATATAATTCAGAATTTTGAAATTAAGATGTCCAAAATAGATAATCCATACCAAGACGATGGCATTATTTAAATTCCTATGATAGTTGAAACGATGATCTTGAGCAAAATCTTGTTGATACAACTAGTCCAGTAGATGAAGTAGACAGATTCTCCTTCAATCAAGTTGACTTGGAAGAAGAAGAAGATGAACATGATGATGTGGAACTTCCATAAGAAGAAGAAGAAGAATTTGATGAAACATATTCTGATTAAGTTATTTATAATATGTAATATGTAATTTATAAGTACTATTATTGGACTTTCATTTACATAAGTATACATTTACATAGCACGCATTGTCAAAAACTTCATTATCAATTCCATTTCTGTGATAGCTTTGTTAATGTTTGGTGTCTACTCTCTTTCTATGTTACTTTCACTAAACTTAATTTATTTTTATCATTACAACATGTATATAGATGGCAGATGGCGATACATCTAGAGGTAGAGGTAGAGGTCGAGGAACCTCTGAGCCGTCTTTACATCCTCAGACTTCTTCATTACCTATCTTGCCATCTTCACACATCCATCTTCCTCCTTCATCTATCCTATCACCACATCCTCACACACCTTCATCTATCCCAGCTCCACATCCTCACACGCCTTCATCTATCCCATCTCCACATCCTCAGTTAGCCCATCTATGTATCACCATTTGTTTGATACACCCAGCCTATCTTCACATCATTATATGTCTTTTACTAGCCCATATTCCTATCACGAGATGTCTACAACTAGTCCATCTTCACATCCCTACACGTCTACAGCACCATCATCATCTTCACATATTATACCTGGGGCTACAGATGCTAACGATCATATATGGATTAGGCCAGGGCCAAACTTGACGTGAGTACATTCATATAAAAAATTCCCATTATTCATTAATTATTATTTTCATATGTTTATTATTATATATGATATGAGTTTGTTTTATTTACAGGTTTAAACCTCATGTGGGACCACCAATGTGTATCACTGGGATTATTAAGTCCAAGTTTAAGGGGCTTTGGAGGTACTGGAAAAAAATGGATCCTCCTATCTGAGACATGTGGTTTGCAGAATTCGGAGTAATCCCCCTTATCATAGCCAACAAATACTTTTCATTTTTATATTCTTCAATTAATGTTATTATACTAATTAATATTGCTTTATTGCAGAGAATATATAAGTGGCTTCCTACTGATGATCATCATATCAAAAAGTGCTTTAACCATAAAGGATCTGATTCACTGAAGAATGCAATGAACAAGGTCCGTAGTAGTGCTGATCGTGGTAAATGGATCCCTACACTGGTTAGGGATATGTTGGACACATTTTGGGAGGACCCTGGATGGGTAGAAAAGTCTAGGAAAAATAGTGTCAACCGGAAATCTGATATGGGAGTGTCACTGCACACCGGAAGCTCAATCCCAGCACCTGAACATAACAAGAGACTGATAAGTATTTAATACTAGATTTGTCATTTATTTTAGTCAAATATTTTTCACTAACTTGTCTTCATTATTTTACAGAGACAACAAGCTGGGCTGCCAACAACTTTTGATCTATTAAAGCGCCTTCACACGAGAAAGGGTCATCTAGATAAGTGGATCTCCCAAAAATCAGAAGAAATTTCTGTAAGTACAAAGTTTGAACATAACTAAGCAATGTATCATAACTATGTTAGAATTTGTGTTTCATAACTGAACACTAAACGAAGTTAACTTCTTTTTTCAAGTGGTGGACAAGAAACGAGTGGTTGAGAGGGACTCACAAACACCACCTGGCGAGGGGTCCAACTGTCAATTCGACAACGAGATGTACTTGAATGTTATAAGAGGCATCAACAAAAAAGGACGTATATATGGCTTGGGGGCGGAAGCTGGTACTTTTATCCCATCTACATCCACCTATGGCTTTGAGCAGTGTTCAGCTTCAGAGCTTGAAACCTTGAGGACAACCATTGCAGCTTTTACTTCTGAGTTACAGCAGAAGGATAAGGATGTCATTAAGATGCGGGAGAAGCTTCAGCTCAAGATGGAAAGATCCAGCAACAAGAGGGCATGCTTAACGAGTAGAAAGGGATGATCTACCATCAAGAGGATATGATTAATCTCATTATGCAGCGACTGGACTTGGATCCTAGACCTTTATAGCTAACACCTTTACGGCCACTTCCTGGGGACGATGATAGAGACGAGTCTTATGGCATTGAGGAGGAGGAGCTTGATAGTGACATTTGATATTATCTGTAGCTAATAACTCACTCTGATATTATTTTGAATATTGTATTTGTAAATACTTTTATTTATGTTATAACTTACATCAGTTTCGTATTTTTTAATATTTTTTGCTTGCTTGGAATATTTTACCTCATTCACCGGTTCTATTTATGTAATTGTAAGGAAATAATGTCAAAAAATTTAAAATAATATTATTAAAATTTGGACTATTAGAGACGGAATTTTTCGTCTCTATATTCATCACTACCAAATTAATAAATCAGTTGTTGCCACCAATAGCAACAACGGATTTGTTCGTCACAAAAAGTAGAGACGAAAATTTTCCCTATCTAAATCCGTCTAAAAAGTTTAATAAAATGTTTGTTGCCACCAATAGTAGCGACAGATTTGTTCATCATAGAAATTAGAGACGAAATTTTTCCTTCTCTAAATTCGTCTCTAAAAATTTAATAAAATGTTTGTTGCCACCAATTTTAGTGACAGTTTCTTCTGTCACCATATTTTGAAACAGAATGAGTGACGGATATTTTCCGTCGCTAAATCAAATAGGACACCAAAATTTCTCTACTTAGCGACGGAATTACAAAACTTTTGTGATGGAATTTTCCGTCTCTGAATCCAATTTGGACACCAATTTTGTGTCTCCAATTAGCGACAGACGTTTTCATTTCTGTGACAAACTAGTTCGTCTCTAATTAGCGATGGAATAATAATTTCGCTGCCAAAATATTAGCAACGCCCATTTTAGTGACGGTGTTGATTTCGTCTCTAATAATTTTAGCGGTGGATTTTGGCTGATTAGAGACAGAATTTTTCCGTCACTAAAAATACTTTTTTAAGTAGTGTTGATCACCAATTAGATTAATTAGGTAAATCTAAATTGAACTTGGAAAAGATAATTTAGGCTTTTAAGACCTAGGGTGAATAACATGTGATCGATTTTATTTGATAGAATAAGTGAATTGATTTGCATGTAGGATAGGAATATACCTATAAGTCACGTGTAACTATGGGAAGGGCCTGTTCTTAATACATCCTTCTTTAATTCTTATCTCATAGGAATATAGAGAAAAGGTTGAAAGGAATAGTTTTGTTTGACCATCGAAAGAGGCATATAAAAGAATTAGAACCCTAGGTTAATAACTCAAGATCATTGAATAAGGTTGAGGGGAATTGAAGTAATTCAAATGAAGTGTACAAGGAGATTGCAATCCTAGGCTTATTTCCTTGATAAATTTTTATTCGTTATCGCTCTTAATTTGACTTTCTTGCTTAGTTTCTTTTGCTATAATTCCACATCAGTTATTTAGATAATAGTAAGAATTCTACACATTAGTAATTAGCTAAATTCGGTAACAAATCTCTGTGAAAATGATCTTTACTCTCCACTTTATTACTTGTTCAACATGTGCACTTGCGTGGTGTGAAAACTGTCAACATATTCACCTAGTAAGTCGGGGTCTTCGCAAGGTGTCATTCTTTGGGTCCAAGGTGTGGCTTATTATATTTCCACTTTTCCAGAGTAAGGGTGGGTATCACTATGTTGAGCATGGATCGAATTGATGTTCTCCAAAGTGTGCCAATGAGGGTTGAGCCTCTGCTAATTGTGAGAGAGCACGAATTTGAAAGAGGAGTGTTCTTGGGCATTTGCATTTGGCTTTGGATTTTATGAGACTTGCTCGAACGAGTCTATTTTCTCTTTTTTCTATAGCTACTCCACCTCTTTTCTTAACTGGGCAATCAACTTTAGCAAGTGCTACAAGTTTGGTGGTGATGATTGCTATATTAGCTCCTTACTTGAGGGTGTCCTGAGCCTCTGGGTAGTTACCAGTATTTTCGAGCTAGGAATTGCATTCAGCTTCTTATATCTCTTCTTGGAGACCATCTTGCTTAGTGGTTCAACTTTTCGTAATGTTGTTTCAAGAATTGTCATAGGCAGTGCCAATGTTTTGTCATGGATTCTAAGGTGACTTTCTAGTTGAGCAATCCAATTTCTTGCAAAGAAAGGAAGGCATGAATATCCTCAAGCTCAATTTGATGCCTAAGTCAGTAAAGGTTTGAGTAAGAACATAAAAGAGCTTAATGACAGAGAATGGTAGGATTTTGTGAACCTCTCAAATGAGAGGAATGCTAATATTTATAAGTATTCCCTTGTTATGGATGATAGTAGGTTGTAGTGACTTTCTGTTGTACGTATTAGTGGCCTGGGCCGGTACCTATTTCCTAGGCCAGTGTCTAGGCCCTACATAGTTCAAGGGTAATGGCTAAAGTCGTACTGGCTTTTTTCTAGGCAAAATGACATAATAGTTCAGCGTGTTTAGAAAAGGGACAAATTGGTTCCTATACAAAATACATTCTTATTTGGTTCATACGGTGTGAATTGTACAAATTTAAAAGTCTAAATTAACCTTCGATTTATTGTTCATACCTTTAATCTCTTGTTCCTTTCATTTTAACTAGTTACTCTTGGCGTTCTGTTTCTATTCCATGCACAACACAAGAGATCTGCTTATTTATCTTTCTATTGGTTTCACTGTGATGGATGGATCTATGTTATGCTATTGTTAACTTCTTGTTTTTGTTTTTCCTTTTAAAAGTGGAAAGATGAAATGGAGAGGAAAGAGTTATAGTCCTCTAATTCTTTATTTTTCATATTTTTCTAAATATTTTCTTTAGTTCTTCAAACGAACATTAAAATATTTATTAGGTAAATTGTCATTTTGAATTGAATAAAAAAATTTAGTCATGGTGTTGTTTTTTGAGATTTGGCCATGCATATGCTCAAGGGAAACATAATAGGAATTAACGGTTAACTCCTCTTCTGCATTCCTTCATGTCTTCCCCTTTCCATTGCTGTAGGAAATTCAAGTTTTTTTTCTTTCCTTTTCTTTTTGAATGTATTTGTTTTGCTATTCTATTGTTTCTTTCTTGCATCAGAAACATAAACTTCATCATTTCTGTTTTGATTTGTCATCATTGTTCTGGCTGCATCGTGATAGAATCTAAGATTTTGTTACTGATTAATAAGCATATTGTTTTGGTTGATGTGTATGAATTAACTGGGTTTGTATGTTTGTACACCATTCACCATGAGGTGATGTTGGTTCTAATGCTATATATGTTTAAATTGTTTGGTAGATTATATTCTTAATGAAACAAAATTGTAAACCTTATGCAATTGGCATTAAAATAATTGAACCAGAGGAATTTTGCATTACTTGTTTGTTTTCGTAAGCAATCTCATGCATTTGGTTTCCTTTTCCAATTAAGAACATCAGAAGAGGTATTTATAAATGAACACATTTGAAGAGGTTTATAAAAAAAAAGATATGATGTTGTGTGCCAAGCATACGATGATAATATCTTTGCAAGGATTCTAAAATCATGTTTGAGCAGTAAAACCTCAGGCATCAAAATAAGGTGCAGGTGGAAAATGGTTCAAGCTTCAATCAACTTGTTGACATTAAAGGAGCTTCCCAAGAAATAGTGAGTCAACCAATTTTGCGTCTTCTTTCCATTTTCTTATGTAGATTTGTTATAATTAGAATTTTTGGTTTCCATTTTCATTATGGATGCACGAAATGCTCATAACTCAAATTTAGATGGCAGTTTAAAGTTGAATGGTGCAGCAGATTCAAGAATTTTTGTATAAATAAGAGCATTTTTTATTTATTTATAATCTTTGCTCATTTAAATTTGAGAAGTAAGAACTCAAGAACGAATAAAAGCAACTATAATTGTTGTTGTTGGGATGGTATTATATAAATTATTTTAGAGAAGATTTTTTTGGCCTTCCTATTGTTATTGGCAAACACTTGATGTGGTTCGTATCGCAAGTGCACGATTCCGTCAAGTAGTAAAAATATCGATCCACAGGGACTTGGATTATGATTAACAATTACCCTTAATTGTGATTAACTAGGTGAAACCAATATTATAAAATTGTGGTGATAGAACAAGAACATATAAACTAAAATCTGGAAATAAATAAGAATATCAATTTTTAGAATGAATGCAGAAAAACAGTGTAGATAAATCTGGTTTTTAAGAGATCTAGGATATGGGTTCACCACGATGGTAATTAACAAGTCTGTATTCTTATCACCTCTTCTCAACTAAGTTACACTTGAAGGCAAATCATCCTAAAGAATTATTGTTTCCTTTCAGAATACAATAACGTATTCAATCTAACTCAACTTCTATTTTCATGATAATCAAATTAGAAAGAACCCATTAAGAGCAGATGATTCATAGAAAGCCTCAAGAGTTTTAATCTACTTTCGTGATTTAAAAGCTCAAGTTCAGTTTACGGAGTTCAATTATCAAGCGTCACCTTTCAGTTTTTCCCTTAATGACTAAGATCATGCAAACAATGTGGCCAGCATTTTCACAAACACTTGGTGTGCCAAAAACTGAATCAAGATAAACTTAGCATTGAAGAGATAACAAATTCATACATCAAGCATTGTCAATACACCATCGGGTTACTACCAATTCCTAGAACAAAAGAACTACTCAAACATGTTTATCAAAATACAATCCATAAGAATGAAGAACAACATTCAGAAAATAAAATACAAAGACTAGAAAAGATGAGAAGAAAAACTCTGCAGAAAACTTGTGGCTGTTCTTGTGAAGTTCCTCCAAGACCAAGCTCCTCCCTCAACCCTAATGACTTGCCTTTTTATACACTACCAACTCTCCCCTCTCTACCCTAATTCTTTTCAGGCAAGAAGGGAAGGAAATGGGCTGCCTCCAAGGCTTTTTTCGCACTTGCTGATGTAGCAGGCTGCCAACCATGGCCGTGGTGGCCACCACGGCCTGGCCGTGGTTGATTCTGACTTAGAAATTTCGTGCACTGATGGCCAACCACGGCCGTGGTGGCCACCACGTCCTGGCCGTGGTTGGCTCTGTCCATCAAGCATCTTAGGGAATTTGCCAAAGTGTCCAACATCAAACTTGTAGCCCTGTGTCTTAGCTTTCCATAGCAACCGGAATCACCTCAAAAGGACCTCTGTAGCTCAAGTTATGCTCAAATTACTCCTCAGGGATCCAGCTGATTTTGAGATCTCAGTATCTCTTCAGGGTAGTTCTGTTTTGGCTCCTCCAAGCTTCAATGTTGCACCATTCCTGTAATTGAACATAAACACACCGCATTTATCCAAACTAAAACTAAAACGGAGGATTAAGTGAATAAATGTACTAAAAAGATAATGAAATGTATGCAAACTAAACTCAAAATGACATGAAGAATCACACACATCAACACTTGAAAATTTGAGCACAACACTATGAACATTTGATCTAAAATATATGTTTTTTACAATCTGTCAATGCCTTTTAATCTATTCTTATTTTCAGATACATTCTTGAAAATGTAGTTAAATATTTTGAGACAAATTAAGTTTGAATTTGTTTCTAAATTTCTAGTAACAATTATTAATAACTGCAAGTTTATTGCTTTATTATACAGCAAAATAATGAAATGATTAAATAGCTGAATATGCTTGACATTTGTACTTATTTCATTGTGTAATATGTTGTGCAAAATAAATGGAAGATTCGTCTTTAACTTATAAAGCTTATCACTTGGCCTCTGTTGGCTTTGAGTGTAGTTTGTGGTATTGCTGCTTCTGGTTCTCCAATTTTAGCATAATCTCAAAATGTGGCATTCATGGTCAATAAAGACTGGCCCTACATTTTTGCTATGATCATAGTTTAAACATGCTCTGATTCATATTGTACTATTGAATCTCAATTGACTTTCTTCTTTTTACTTTATTTTGCTTTATCCTTGTAATTGACTCTCTTGCACTTTGGTATAACAATCCATTTTTAGGGCAAAGAGTTCTTGTACAATGTTATGTTTGAAGTCATCTGAAAATGAAGTAATATATTACAGGCTTTACATTAATATAAAACAGTCTAATTATCAGCAAAGGGCCACAATTACAATTTTTATCATAATCATATTACTATAGAAAAATAAAAGTCTAAATAAAAAGCAGTCATTTGCATAACTTAGATATGGTGATCTTTGGTAGGCATAATAGAAAAACTATAGCGTGTATGATGATCAATTGTGTGCATGATGATGTCTGATCCATTCCTGAAAGGATATACACATGTAATATTTTTGTTGATATCATGTTGTACTAGCCGCTATATGATGGTAGTGTCGAATTGACCTAACCTTGAATTTTATAGTTGCTTAACTTTTTAGACTTTGAATGATTGGTATGACTGAGAAATTGATGCAATAAATGAACCTTATGGACCAATTCCATCGAGGGCAATATTTGAGAATGAAGTATGCTACAAGTACAAATATGAGATGTGTATTTGTTTGAATGCAAGACAGGTTTGTCAAGACTTATATGGTAGGTTGTTTTGTTTTGTCACATGACCACTTTGTTATTTTGCATGAGGAGTTTGTAAATATGAGAAGGGCCATGAATTAAGAAATTTTTCTGTGATGAAGTTAGACCTAGTCTTTCTTTTAGCTCTAAGAATAGGAAATCAAGGATTGTACATGGTTGTTTTGTATAGCCACTTTGATCTTCATACTAATTGTTAATTTTATGCATCTTTGATCTTTCTTGTGTCATCATGTTGTCTGAATTTATTTACACTTGAGTTCTTAGACGGTGTCAACAGTTTGGAGCTTCTACCTCATAAGGAAAATTGAATATAGGTGTTGTAGTGGTGTTGCTTATGATTAGAAACATAGAACAGTCCTTAGTATGATTGTTTAGTGAAACAAGCTAAACAAGATTGTTTAGTGATTATATTAGCCAATAGCATTAGCCAAAAGTTTGTAAATATGTAAATTCATTTTGTTGAGAGTGTAGAAAGGGTTATGGAGAGTAGAGAAATTTAGAAGGGTTTTTTTGTACCTTCATTGTGACTATCTTTCTTCGAAAACTTAGCTAACACTTATCTAAATTTGCCTAGTAGTCCATGATGTAACTTACATTTTGCATACTTTGGTGAAAAGAAAATCAAGATATTGCATAATTTTCATTATCAAAAAGACTTAATGTGTTTGGTAGAAACGCAACTTTGTTGCTATGATATTGCTAAGGGTGTTACTCAATTCTTAATCACAAGCTTCAATAATTACCATATGTAATTGTACTTTGTTATCTTTATCCAAGACATTTGAGGAAGTAAATTTTACTACTAATAGAAATAAGAATTGGTTCTCTCTTTCTAGATATTGTCTTATTTCCTTTAATTTCTTTAAGAGGTGCTTAAGTTATTTAAGAAATGGACATTGATTAATTTAAACAAACAACAACCTAATTTAACTAGTCGATTTTATAAGGTTAACCATTGCCATATCTTCATTTATGAAATGAACATGGACAAACTAACCACAGAAGTTAATTTAACCAATAATTTGTATAATGTTAACCATTAACATCTCTTTACTTATGAAGTGAACACGAATTATTTAACCAAAATAGATGGTAATATAACGAATAGTTTGTATACCGTTAACCATTATTATGTCTTCATTTATGAAGTGAACAATGCTAGAGTTAACCAAATTGGTTGGTCATATAACCAAAGCTTTGTATGGTGTTAACCTGCGTAATGTCTATATTTTTTATGTGAACAAGAATAAAGTTAACCAAAGAAGACGATCGTTTAACCCATGATTTAATACCATCGTCATGTTTTACTTTATGAAGTGAACACAGAACAATTTAATCAAACAATATGATGACTTAACCAAACGTTTATATAATTTTAACGTTTATCATTTCTTACTTTGGTTAATGAGTTTTGTCCTTAATCACTTACAAGCTGGTAATCTATTAATCAAATGATATACATAATTAACCACAAATTTGTTCATCGTTAACTAGTTATGTAAGTAGTCAATTACCAAAACTCATTAACCAAACGATATATTATATTAACCACAATTTTTTTCACTATTAACCAAGTCTTTAAATGGTGTAAACAAAAAAGATGTGCAAGTATCATTTTCATATTTAAACAATGGTATTCACACACTACAAAATTTACACTATTTGTACACTTAGTTAAGGATGAGTAATTTTTTGGTTAATACAGTATATCATTTAGTTAATGGGTTTTGTTAAGCAATCACTTGTAAGGTGGAAAATTTTATTAAACAAACGAAATATTTAATTAACCAAAAATTTGGTCTTCGCTAACCAAAGGAAAAAGATAAATGCAAACCTTTTTTACACTATTTTCAAACTTTGTTATCGATGAATAAAATTGGGTTAATAAAGTATATCATTTGGTTAATGAGTTTTGGTAACCAATCACTTACAAGCTGGTAATCTATTAACCAAATGATATACTTCATTAACTAATAATTTTTTCATCGTTAACTAAGTCTGTAAGTAATCAATTACGAAAACACATTAACCATATGATATACTTTATTAACCAGAAATAAGCTCGTTGTTAACCAATTGCAAAAATATGGTGTAAATAAAATAGTGTGCAAATGTCATTGTTGTTACCAAAACCCATTATCGAAACAACAATTATATTTACAGACCAAAATTTTATACCATTTTTACAGTTGGTTAACGATGAGTAATTTCTTGGTTACTACTATATATCAGTTGGTTAATGTGTTTTGGTACCAATCACTTATAAATGTGGTAATCTATTAACCAAATGTTATATTGAATTAACCAATAATTTGTTCGCCATTAACTACGTGTGTAAGTAATCAATTACCAAAATCCATTAATTAATAATTATACTGTATTAACCAAAAAGTTACTTATTGTTAAGCAAGTGTAAAAATGATGTAAAAAAAGCTGAGCAAGTATCATTTTTGTTATAGGAATGATATATTGCATTACAACAATGATATTTGCACACCTTTTATTTACACCATTTTTTCACTTGGTTAACAATGACCAAAGTTTTGGTTAATACAATATATCATTTGGTTAATGGGTTTTGATAATCAAGTGCTTACAGATTTGGTTAACGATGAAGAAATTATTGATTAATGAAGTACATCATTTGGTTAATTAATTACCATCTTGTAAGTGATTGGTTACGAAAACTTATTAACCAAATTATATACTTTATCAACCCAAATTTTATTCATCGGTAACTAAGTTTGAAAATAGTGTAAAAAAATGTTTGCATGTATCTTTTTCCTTTGGTTAACAAAGACAAAATTGTTGGTTAATTAAATATTTCGTTTAATTTATAAATTTTGCCACCTTGCAAGTAATTGTTGAACAAAACCTATTAACTAAATGATATACTATATTAACCAAAAAATTTAACTAAGTGTACAAGTAATGGAAATTTTGTGGTGTGTGAATATCATTGTTCAAATATGAAAATGATACTTGCACCCTTTAACCAATAATTGTAACTATAAAGACAAAGTACTACAATTATACATAACTCTAACTACAAATCAATTTTTCATTAACTGCAACACAAATCAAAGTATCCTTAATTTAAGCAAATAGAAACATAAATTCTATAATCTCATTGCCTCAAAAATATGTATTTCCTCCTCTCCAGCTCCTTCTTTCTCAGCCACATATTTATGATCTGGAGACTTAGGTTTTTCCAATGATTTAACAATTCCATATCTTGTTGAGAGAATTCAAGTTTTTAAGATGTTTCTTCAATTCTTTCTTCACTGTTGTTGCCCATAAATGTCATGATTAAATAGGGATTTCGTTTCTCGGGGTATAAGCCATGATCCTGCAGCTGGAAAACAAAGATAAAAGGCATAACTATAATCAGTGTGAAAACTCCTTATCTAGAGAACATGAATCACACTTCAAAAATTAATAACTTTTCACTTATCCAAACATCGACAACTCCTAGCTTATATTAGCTAATGAACTTTGCATCTATCTACCTTAGTTATAAACTTCACATATCATAGAGAAATCCATTAACGAGGAGTTATGGAACTTGAAAATTGTAAATTACCTTCATTGCTAGGTTCAAACTTCTCTTCAAACCCAAGAGCAATATCAATGTTCATCTCAATGTTTTTCATATTCTCCTGAAGCTTATTCATCGCCCTCGCCAAATTAGGGCAGTTTCCCCCACATATTTTCTTTTCACTAAACCATGCCATCTCTAAAGCTAGAAACCAAAATAAAGTTGACCCATTATCATATTACCAATTCAAAATCCATTTGCGTATTTGATTTCCATTCTATTTTCAATTTCGGATCCCAGAAAATTGTGAACAACATAATATATAAAAGAAATTAATTCATATGCCAAACCCAAATAACATTTATATATCCAAAAACCATTTATCTACATTTAAAAAATGAGAGAAATATGTAATCTAATAACATAAAGACATAGATAAATGCAGATGAATTGAATTCGAGAAGGGAAAAAACCATTATTAATATAAGTGAACCTTGATGAAGCAACTTTGTTGGATCTGGGAATCAAATCATGGTTTCACATGTTCTGTCTTTGGTTGTAAGGATCGCACATATATTCTATAAATTTAAGCACAGAAAAAACCATGAAATCTGATGAGGCGGAGAAATTACTAATCTAACACAGAGTGACAAGATAGCTACGAGCAAACCTTATATGAATATAATCCACCATGTCATTCATTGTTTAGGGAAAACATAAAACAAATTATTTTTTCAAGCATTCTTCTAGAAGATCCCAAGCAAAAATCTAAGAGATACAAATTACAAACAAAGAAATTTTGTTGTCTGATATAAAAGGTGAACCAAAACATAGGGTAATGTGACTAAATGGCTACCTGAATGATTAAAGGGAAAGGCGTATCTGATAATTTAAACATTTTAAAAATGGAGTGCAAGCATAAGCAAAAATGTGGAAGTAGAGAATCAATAAGTTTGACCTTATTCAAATATTAAAGTCACTAGCTACCTAGTTTTGATGTTAGCATTGGTGGGAAGATAAAAAAAACTAATAGAATTGTCAACAGATACCTAGGCAGAGAACATGCTAGCAAAATCATTACCCATGGAAAATAAGTGTTAGTACGGTGATCACCTTTGGTTTTGTATTGGTGGTTCTTACTTCTAATTATCATTTTGTGAAGACATGATCCAATCGATTTGATAAGAATCCTAAAATATTTGATCCATTCTCACATTCTTCACATGCACCAATTTAGCAAGTCCCTTGCTCATTGTTCCATTTTAATGTTGTTGTTCCTATGGAGACACCTCACCACGTTATGTGAGCCATATTTCAATGGACAAACTAGAAACTCTAGTAATGCTGCATAATCTAGTCTATGTTACCAAAAAGTTTCTTTTTCTTATTGTGAGTGAAAGCCAAGTTTTGTTATGCTCATAAGTTGAATTTGATGCACAATTTGCAATATATATAAACTGAATCCTAGATTTTGTTTTACATTTCAACTGAAATTGTGGCTTCATCACTAGTCTAATAAATTTTATTATGTTAGATATCTAATGCCTTGTGTCTCAGCTTTCAAAAGTGAACAATTTACACATAATTTGAATCTCTAAAACGAAAGTTACACAACAGAATATAAGAGTTGTTAGGAACCACAATTCTGCATAATTAGGTCTATTTTTATATAAAAACTGGAATCTCCAAAGAATTTATTAAATCTTGAAATTTTTACTACATAAAGTTTTATGTCTTAGCTTTTGAATGCAACAAGTATCCAATAATTTAATGCTATATAACTTAAGTTATGCAGTCAAATCTATAGGCGGTTAGAATTATGACTTCTGCAGAATAAATCCTACTTTTGACTAGAAACTAGTATGGCTCTAAAAATCTAAAAATTTTGAAAATTTAACTACAAGGAAACTTGTATTGTAGTATTTAAATGCCACAAGAATCGGATTCATTGATCTCTACAGTCCAAGTTATGTAGAATACATGCTGTCAGGATCTACTTTCAACAGAATTTGACTTGCTTTCATAATAAGACTGGTATTGAATCATAAAAATTAAAATTATAAAATTTTCTCTTAGTGTAGCCTCATCTCTTAGGTTTCCAATGCAACCAACCTCATTTCAATTGAGGCTCTAGAACTCAAGCTATGCAATTATGTTTGACTTTTACCAACTTTATGGAACTCCTAGCTATTGGGTGCATCATTTTTTTATAGAGTCAAGTGGGGCAACACTTCTTAAGACAACAATTGAGAAAACTTCATCTAATCCACTTATTGCATCTACAATTAATTGGCAAAGTTCTACAGATAAGAAAAATTACCTAACAATAAAGGTAATGAAATTGAAAATCTAGTTCTATATACAAAATGTTAGCTACTGGGTTTGTTTAACAGAGTAAGAATGCAATGTCGGTTAAAATTCTGACTTTTGCTATATATAATGTACACGAAAGTGACACATATACTATATTTATATGTGTAGATCCATAGATTAGCTAGTTTATTTTTTGGAGTCTTGATCAGTTTTGTCATTTGTTGTAAATGCTTTCACTATCACTTTATTCACTTGGAGTATGTAGGTAATGGACTTTGGAACTAACATTGAGAACCTTAGCATTTTCATGAATGGATTGGACTCAAATGTGCAACAATCTAGATCAACAAAGATAGTGCTCACATCATCCAACGTAATGGATGAGAATTCCTTCTCCAAGCCCATGAAGGTACAATATGGTTTTTTTGAACTTTATGCATATACACACATAGTTGGACTAGCATGTCAACTACCATATGTCACAATTTCTTATGTTTTTCTTCATTTTAAATACAAGTGATGCTATGACAAAGTCCACTTTAGGAGGCTAGCAAGGACATGAATGCCATACTCCCTCCCTTTTTAGTGACATCATTTGATTTGTTAGTATAAATAGGACCTAACGACAAATGAAGGAATGATTCCTAGCATGAAAATAAAGAGAGATGGAATTTTTTTTAACTTTTCTTATAAATGTATTTTTCTTTTATTACATGTATAAATTGTTCTACAATTTTTCATAATGAATATTAACTTATTTTTTTTCCCTAATGTTCTTCTCTGTTCTCTTTCATTAGATCTTTGTTGTGAGATAAATTTAGATACATCCTTGTATTTGGACAGATTTTTTTATACAATACTTTATACGTTTGCCATAAGTTTCTCCAATTATTATACGACACATATAATTGCAATTCATCTCACCTAGTAATTCTAGCTACGCACAAAACCATGTGGGAGAACAATGGGAGCATTTTAGTGTCATCAACATGACAGAAATGAGCAAATGCAAAGAAAAATCTACCAAAAAAAATACAAAATTAAAAGATATGAAATGTATGAACCTGAGCATAGAAGATGATGGAGAACAATGAGAGAATTTTAGCGTCAATGGAGGAAATTTATAAATTTAAGGGATATGCAAACCTAGCTTGCAATTTCAGTGTCAATGAATAATGTCCTCTGCTATTTCGAAGAGATAGCCAGATGGTGGAAGCAAACAACAATGGCAGAAGCTCCGACAGGTTGATGGTGGAAGCAAACATCAATGGAAGCTCAGAGAGAAGCATAACGCAACAAATACAATAGGCATAAATGTTTACAACGGTTAAGGGGAAGAAGCTCCAAGAGGGTTTTCATTGAGGAAGAAAAGAAAAGGAATGAGAAGGGGAGAGACATTTCACTAATAGAAAAAGGAAAGTTTGGTGATTTCCTTTGTGCAAATACTCTAGTATATTACAATAGTAACATACGAACCAAGTGGGAAAACTTTTACCCACGCCGAACTATCGAGTCATTTTCCCTATTTTCTATATTGCTTGATTCTGGAGTCGATTCTCTCCATATATATATATATATATATATCTCTTTGTCTACACTTCAATCTATCTTTCTCCACTTCACACTGAGTCTTAAGAAGCCTCCTATGGACACCTAAAACAAGTTGCGTGACAAATGAATATATCGAATAAGTTCAAAATTCTAATATATAGGGCTATTTAAGAAAGAAAAAAAGTTTTTAAAGCTTTTTTCTATAATTATTTTGTTTTCTCAAAAAATAAATATATATAATTGAAGCTCTTGAAACATGTTAGAATATATATAATTTTTTAACTATATTTTCACTGAAAATATTTTAAATGATAATATTATTTTCTAAAGCATTTTTTTAAAATTTAATTTCAATTAAAAATATATTTCTAATTTTCAATTTTGTTTGTAAAATCAAATGGAGTTGCATGTGAACATTTTTATATGTGATCATGACACAACCTTTTTGCTGAATACCTTTAATATTACTGTTATAAATACCATTTACAAATTAATTTTCACTGTTCTTATAAATCGTTATATAAGTTGTGAATTCTTTTTAGTTAAATTGGTTATGCAAATTTGTCATCTTAGGTTCTTAAGCTTCCATTTTTGTTTTCTTCCACCGTAGAAATTATGTCTCTTGCGTTCTAACACAATACCCGTCCAATCCTCATATGCATACATGTTACACAAGTATGAATTAATCATAGACATATACAAATACATCGTTGTAAATATTAAAATTTTTTATTGAATGTTAGAAATTGAAGTTGTTAAATAAAAAATTCATTTTCTTTTGAAGTGAAAATATTTTTTTATTTTATCTTCAAACCATAGTTGTTTGATTGCATACGGAAATCTACTTCTCTTTCTAGCTATATTTCTTGAATCGGCAATTTGGCCCAAGTACAGTAGATTAGGAGACAAATTACCGAAATGTCACTCATTCGAAACAAATTACCAGCATACTGTCATTTTTGCCACGCTGGCATTTTTTTTTTAATATTCCACGTGTATCACGCCAAAGAGGTAGGCGTGATATACGTCATCACGCCAACACAGGTGGCGTGATATACGTCATCACGCCAACACAGGTGGCGTGACATACGTGGACACGCTGAAAGCACTGACGTGACAGTACATAACACGCTGTAATAAATGGCGTGATAAAATATATCACGCCTAAGTCATTGACGTGATAATGATAGACCGGGAAAAAAATAATAGATTAAAGATAATCCTAAAATTTAATACAACAAAACCTATATAATCAAATATATAAATCCAACCATCAATCCAACAAATAGATATATCCAACAATCAATCAAATAAATATAAATCTCCATCAAACAAATTAATAAAACAAAACCTGTATAACCATATATCCAACAAATATAAATCTCCAACAAACAAATTAATAAAACAAAACCTATATATCCAACAAATATAAATCTCCAACAAACAAATTAATAAAACAAAACCTGTATAATCAAATATATAAATCCAACAATCAATCCAACAATATCCAAGTATAACCAAATATAGAAATGAATCTAGTAACCATGGATAAATACATCAAATAGGAATGCAATACATTATTCATAATAATAATTATCTAATGTTAGGTAATAAAAAGTAAAACCTAAGACAACAATCATAATACATAATATAAAGGATGTCACTGTGGCGGCCTGTGAGGGTAGTCAGGTTGTGGAGGTACATGAGCAGGGTCTGCCTAGGGTGGTGGATGAGAAGGGCCTGCCTGTGATAGAATGTATGAAGAAGATGGAGCAGCATGTGGTAGATATAGATATCTTGGATACGGAAATGGTGGGTAATGATAAGATGGATAAGGATATGGTGAGTATGGCGGATAAGGATATGGTAGGTGTGTAGGTGGGTAAGTATAAGGTGTAGCAACAGGTGGCTAAGGTATCTGTGGAGTAGGGGTATCTGATTGTTGAGAGAGCTGAACGTGTTGTTGTGATGACTCAACACGTCTCCTCGAATCAGCTAACCCCGTTCTCCTCCTTCTCTGACTCCTACCCTTGCCTTTATCAGCGGGTGGCCTGGGAATCTCACTTGCTGTAGGAGCTCTCTGTAGTTGGCTGCTTGAGATACGATCATGCTCATCTAATGCAGCTAAAATGAAGGAAGCTGCTTCTCAAAGGCTGTCAAGGTTAAAGGCAGAATGACCCTCTGGTGTAGTCCAACTATATTGCATCTTTGCAGTGTCAGCCTAGAAAATGCAATAACATTAGATAAAAGAGACAAATTGCATGTGCAAATACAATAGACAATCTACGTACCACAAGTCCAATACTAGCTGCAATAGGAGTAATCCACCATCTAATGACCCGCTTATACCATCTCATGTACTCAGAATGTACCCCCAAAGGTTGAGTCAATGGCTCACCGGTAATGATATGATCCTGGCGACTATCCCAGATAACTATGTGCTGCCTGTATACTTTAGGTCAATACTTATCATACCTCCTCTTCAAAGAAATGGTATGCAAATGGTCAGACTGACGTGGTGCATGAGGTATTGGCTGATTAAGACCAAATTGACGCATGACCCTATCTGGTTGGTGCCACTCAACAATGTGGAAGAATATAAGTGGAACCACAGCTCGCTACAAGTCTCTGTCAGCAACACAGAATGCTGGAAGCGTGGATACAAGCTCATCTGTATATGGCTACCATGTGAACTACATAAAAGAGACAATTAGACATAAAGTTTATCGATGAGTCTAATAGTAAATTTAATCGGTGGATTGTTTACGACATTACATACCTCAGATTTCTTGAGACGATCCAGGTGGCGTCGATAATAGGATAAGACGTGTAGTGGAGTCTCTGCCAAACTCTTACGACAATGCCACCTATTACAATGTGCAAGTAACAATGATATTAACAAATAAGAATATAAATCCATGTTTATATTAATAAAAACAAATGATTATAAACTTACCGATATCCAAGTGGACGAAACTGACCACGATCAATAGCATGCTCAATAATGTCATCATCATCAGGATCTAACAATGTAGGAGCAAGGAGGGGACCTATCCCATGCCCACATCTGTACTAAGATACATGTACCACCAATCTCTCTCGTATCATAGTTAGTGGCCTTACATAGCTCCCGGTACAGGTAGGCTAAACATACAGATCCCCAACTATACTGGCCTGCAGCAGTAAGATCATCAAGGAGTGGAAGGTACATTAAGTGCACATATCTTCCTGACTTATCTGGAAACAGCATGCCTCCGATCAATCTCAGGATATATGCTCACGCATGCCATTGCAGGACTATCTCATCTGCACCAGGTGGGATAGTGTGAAAGTAGCTACTCAACTATGACATACTAAGCCCTCCACCCCTCATCTCATCCTCAGGGGGTGTGATGCCTAATAATCTCTCACACAAATCAATCCAGTTGTGATAAGTACTCCCATTCACTGGTAAGCCATCAATCGGAAGACCTAACTGGATAGACACGTCCTCCAAAGTGATGGTGAACTCCCCAAATGGTATATGAAATGTATGCGTCTCAGGCAGCCATCTCTCCACTAATGCACTAATGTGGTCATAGTCAACTGGGAAATAATTGCAATGGGCTACGCCAATGAAGCCTGCTAGCTGTAGGTATGGAATGATAGCTTCATGTGGCGGATCGTGCTTATATTTGTGAGCACGTCTGACACGCAGTGATCGATCAGTCTAATTAAACATAATCAATAATTAGAAGTTCGTTGAAAGTTCAAGTTAAACATAATAACTCAAATTCAAATAATTATATAACATAATATACCGATCCATTCCATATATGCTGTGATATATGCACTAGGCAATACAAGTAAGGACAGATCCTCTGGCCCTAGTTTCAATTCCTGGCGCGATGGATCTAGAGTCATGTCTCCTGGTAATAATTGTCAATTTAAATCATGTTCAGTCATCACACAGTAATAATCATACATTGACTAATGCATCATCAAAGTGAGTAATTCATTATAAAGTACAATGATATATAAAAGTACAATGACTAATGTTCAGTCGTTATAAAGTACAATGATAATCATAAACTAAAATTCAATGTTACACATAAGACTAAGAATTAATCAGTACACATGAATATTACATATAATGATAGGAATTCGGTACATATAATAAACTAAAGCTTAAATCAACTAGAAGGGCCTTCTCCAGAAGTCATTGATCTACGAAAAGGACAACTACGACGATTATGTCCCTCTTCACCATATAAACGACATCTTTGTCTTGGTCCTGATTCAATTCAATCCATCTCATTCCTGTTACGGGTTGACTTTGGTCGACCCCGTGCCCGAAACAAAGCTGGATCTACTACTAATGTTATTGCTAGAGCAGGGGGCCAAAAGGGCTCATCCTTAACTGGATACCACTGACCCTGGTAAGCTTTGACAATGTTCTCCAACTTATAAACTGGATGAACATATTCTATAGGATTAATGGCCAAACCAGCACATGCAGAAATAACATGAGAACATGGGTAATGTAACGCCTGATAATCGCCACAATCACACCATCCTTCATTAAGGTTTAAAGTAAATCTTCGACCCCCAGCTTGTGTTATAGGATGAAGTGCCTCTTGTATGTCAAATCTTGTGGATTCTCTATTGTAATCGCGCACTTGATGGGAGCTCGCAACTAGATTATTTGCAGTTATAGATTTGACAAGATCATCGGTATACACTTGTCCATTTGTAACTTGTTCATGGACCTTTCGATTACGGTAAACAAAGTACTCAACCAATTTAAAAAATGTCATCTGAACCAATGCAGTTATTGGTAGGTTTCGCCTCCCTTCAAGACTCCATTAATACACTCGGATAAGTTCGCAGTCATATGTCCAAATCTTCGGCCACCATCAAATGACTTGGCCCATTTCTCTTTAGGTATTGAATTAATCCAATTGGACATATCTTCATCAACTGTCAACTTCTCCAGCATAGATGCATATTTGGTCTTACTAGGTTCATATCCTGTACAACAAAGACTTTAACATCATTAGTTGCATGACACATTATTATTTAAGAAATGGAACCTTAAATACAGAATATGAAATGTACCTGTATTTATCAAATGTTTTTTAAGTACCACATTCTTGAACCTGCTATTAAAATTGCTAGCAATATGTTAAATACAGAAGACATGATAGGTGTGAGGTGGTTGCCAACCTAGGTGTGGATTTCTAACTGCCTCCAATATGCTAGCGTGTCTATCAGAAATCAGACATAGCCCTTGTTGTTGAGTGGCATGTGTTCGAATGCAAGCTAATAACCAACTCCAAGCATCCTTTGTTTCCCCCTCCACAATAGCAAATGCAAGTGGCAACGGATGTCGATCTCCATCTTGTGTTGTGGCAATTAACAACTTATGATGATATTTCCCATACAAGTATGTACCATCAACTTAAATAATGGGCTTACAAAATGTGAATCCATCAACACATGGCTTGAATGTTCAAAATAATCGATGAAACATTTGCTTGGAGGGATCAACACGATTGTGGTGAACAAAATGATTTGTTTGAATCTCAACCACAGTGTCTTCCATGTACATTTGTAATGCACCTAACCATCTAGGTAACATATGATATGATTTCTCCCAATCTCTAAATACCTTAACAATGGCCTTTTGTTTAGCCTTCCAAACTTTCCGATATGATACCTTGTATGAGAACATAGCCTTAATCCTTTTAATAATTAAAGATATAGGCACGTCTGGTTTCACACTGATCATGTCTAAAATGCAAGAACAAATCATATCGGAGTCCAATTTAGTATAGTCTTGGGAAAAAGCAGGGTTAACACAAGTATTTGGGCCATCATATTTTGTAATTTGCTACACATTTGATTTCTTCCCTAAAATGGCCCTAACCCTCCAGTTACAGCCGTTGCCAAATCTAGGATATTTAACACTTAATCTTTGGCTATCAGACTCTTCAACCTTGTAGCTTTGATGTCGTCTAAGTGAGTAATGCTTAAGGGTCAAGTTCATAGCTTCTTTTGTAGGGAATTGCAACCCAATATATAGCTCTTCTGTTGAACTCCAAGTACCAGGCCTAGCTAATTCAGGAAACAAATCTGGATTTCTCAAGACATCCCAATCAATATTTGAGAACATAGGGGACGGATGCATAAAAACAGATACTGGAGCCGCTGTGATTGAAGGTGCATTATGTGTAGGCATTACAAATGATGGAACAGAAGACGTCATAGGAATGTTTTGTCTTGGAGGATCTTCTTCTAAATTTTCATTGGCATCAAAGTCTCCTTCTATGTCGGTGTCACTATCATCACTATCAGGTAACACCCCTTCATCTTCACTGGTATCGGACAATGCATCTCTGATAATTGGATTCTCACTTGCTAAGTTCAAGTCACATGCAACTTGTTCATGGTTAGTAACATTGTACATGCTTGAAGGCTCACATTGTTCAACAGGAGTTACTTCAGCAATGTAAGGAGTGTGAAAAGGCTCATGACGTTCAACAATATTAACTTCTTGATATTGATGTATCGGATCATTTTGAGCCATAGACAATTGAGTGTTGATGGGATAAATTGACGTATCTCTAGATGGTCCAGCTTCAATACAAGTAACAGAAGGAGCTATCACATTGACATGATCTTCAATTGTTTCCACATCAACATACACTTGCATCGAAGCAATGTTATGATATTGCTCATAACTATCAATCATACATGCAATATCTTCATCATCTTCCAATGGAAGAGCTATCCACCTCAACACGTTGCACCATTCAAGGAACCGATACTGGAGCCGTGAGATCACTTGATTTGGTTGAAGTTTCAATTTTAAATGAATCCTCCACTTCAAACCACTAATAGTAGTTTCTCGTTTAGTCAATATTGACTTAGGAGGAGGACCATCATATTTAACACCCTCTTCACCCTCACACATTCTCCCGTTAGAGAAAATTAGCACAAGGAGTGGTTTTCCCATTTTAAAATATTCTAAACATAAATCAACTAAAATTTAGGATCACAAAACATACAAATATATGACATACATTTCTTACACAATATAAATTATATATAGATCACACCCTCTATCACATTAAAATTTATGCTATAAAAAATGTTATAAATACACTAAGAAACATACATCTTATACTATACCATAAGAACATAAAATATAGCATATAACATCATACAATAAGGATCATAAATAAATCATAGCTTTCAACTTGTCAATAATACTATTTTACAAAATATACAATATACATATATCCTATCACAACATAATATACATAATATAAGTATCAAATAATATAAATCATAGCAATCAACATATCAATAATGCTACATTACAAAATATACAATATACATATATTCTACCACAACATAATATACATAATTTAATTATCATATAATATAATATAAACTATAAATTAATTATAATCTCCACATATCAACAATAATGGCATTCAAAAAAATACTACATATGTTTTATACTTCATCATAACAATATTCCTACAATTCCTACAAAATAACTAATATACAACTACAGGAACTTAAATCATACATATAAACAAAAATTATCAATTACAAAATATAATTATAAGATGAATAGTACATACCTGTAAATAGGAATAATGGGGGATATGGTGAGTTGAAGGAGGAGAAATGGAGGGAGGGGGCGACGATGGTAGCGGAGAAGAGAAAAAAAGAAGAAAAGAGAAAGGAAGAAGAAGAAGAAAAGAAAATGGGAATTAGGGTTCCGCGTGTATCACGCCAAAGCGATAGGTATGATACACGTCGTCACGCCAACACGATTGGCATGATATATGCAGACACGCAGAAGCAGTAGACGTTATCACGTATATCACGCCACCCGTGTTGGCGTGATAACGTGTATCACACCAATCGCTTTAGCGTGATACAAGTGGAATATTAAAAATATATATGCCAGCATGACAAAAACGACAGTATGCAGATAATTTGTTTCAAATGAGTGGCATTTCGATAATTTGTCTCCTAATCTATTGTACTTAGGCCAAATTGCGTCCTGAATCTCTTTGTCATCAATTACAATCATGTTGAGGTTAATAAGAATAACGATTTAACAATAACATTAAGAACAAATGTATTTTGGAGAAAGTTAGAGTATCACCTATTGAGTATATGACACAAAATTTGTCTAAGATGGTTTGATCATGTAAGGAGAATACCAACTGAGTAATCACTGTAAAAAGTGAATCAAATGGAAGATGATTCAATTAAAAGTGTTAGAGGAAGATAAAAAAAATTAGGGCTGTCAAAACGGTTTAAATCCGTCAAGTCAATATGTTTAACATCATAAATTATGTGAGTTAAGCCTCGATTTTAGTGATTTGATTAAATGCGAGTATTTTTGGCCCAGTCAGTTTAGCTTGTGAGTTAAATAGATCAACTTGTTTAACACGCGAGCTTTCTTGTTAACCCGTTTATTAGTCATTTCTTTGTAATCTCAATAAAATTTGCTTATTGATTATATTTCTCTGTATTTTTTCCTTACTAGTTGTAATACACGAGAGAGTATATTTTCTAAAAATATTTGTAAATGATTTTGATTTTTACATTTCTAAAATTTTCAGAAAAAAAACTAAAAAATATTTTTTTTTTCATATTATGCGGGCCAACTCGTTTGAGCTCACGATTTTATACCAGGAGTTGGGCTAATATTTTTACAACTCGTTTAAATACGAGTCATTTTGGTCTATTTCGTTTAACTTATGGCCCATCAAGGATAAGCTTAAACGAGATGGGTCGGGTCATTTGACAGTCACAAAAAAAAAACTTTAAGAAAAACCATTATAAAAGATATTACTCTCTAAATAGATTTATTGAAATTTTTAGTTTTGGTATAGTACAACGACGTCGTTTGATTGATGTATCTGACTCCACTAAGATAAGGCTTAGTTGTTGTTGAATAAAGATTCAACGAATGTTAACTGTTTTCTAAACAATTAGAAATTACATTGACATCTTTAATTACAAAGATGGAAAGATCATTACATTTAATGCTTACAAGGAATATTGAGAAATGAAAAAAAGAGAGGAAAAAATTAAAGACTATATAAGGTGTATGCTAATCATATCATAATCCCTTATTTACATTTCCCTATATATTATTACTAAGATAGAAAAGCCTTCAATCCTGCTTGCCATATGTAACAATTGACCGAAAGCGCTCCTCATAAAGGGTTTTATTAGTTTGCAAGTGAGCATAGGTTCAAACTTTCGTACTGTCTTTGTACCCAAAAAAACATGCACCTTACAGAAGACATTGAGCGACTTGAAATAATGTTTAAGAATATTGCTCTTTCTTTTCACCCATGGTTAGGAGGAGCTCGGAATTTTATTTTTTCAGGGGTAAGAACTAATTTTACTTTTTTTTGAGAGGTAAAAACTTTAAAATCTAAAAGCTTTGTGGGTTGGGTCCTGGGCCGTGGGCCCCGGCATTGTCCCCTTTCCTTCCCCTTTTGTTGACATGTAAGTTTCCATATTTGTAAATATCACCCTCTATATAAGACTAACGTTGCCCCTCCTTTTATCTCACTCACAACAGTATCTATTTCTATCTCCTTGCTTACTTCACTACTGTATTTCTGTGTAACTCTTTTTCCTTGGGTACCTCTTTCTCAACTCAGAATCATCTCTTCCTCTCCTCCACATCTTTCAGTGGTTGATGCGACATAACTTTCGGTATGTTCCATAATCTATGCTCTTCACTTGTCTTTTTCTTTGCATTATCTTTCATTTGCTAATATGTTTGGTTTCTTGCTTGATTCTGTTGAATTCGATTACATAAAGTCTTCTAATTCTCGGGAGTTTTCATATCTCAGATTTTATATGTGTTGGTTTTTTGTTTGTTTTGCATTTGATATTTGCTCTGCTAATCGTAAAAGTAGTAGAATCTGTTTCTATACTAGTGATTTCTCATATATATATATATATATATATATATGCTTACTTTGAATGGAAAAGTTCACATTTGTGAACTGTTTCATAATCTGGCTGGGTTTCGCTTGCGTTTCATCTTTTTCACCCTGGGAAATTGCTGTCTTCTACTTTGTTTTATGGCAATATATATATCTGACGGTTACGTCTTTTTGGTTTTCTTCTTTAGTCTTAATTCTTTTTTGTCGTCTTCACCTTTATCTATGCATTCATTTACCTGCTTTTTCTGCTTTTCAAAATATTTTGCTAGCCTTTGACTATTCTCCTCCCCATGATTTGATCGTAGTTAATGCAAATGAATTTTCTTTTTGGTCATGAAGAATTGTTTCATGCCAATTTTCAAGAATTTATTCAGCTTGCTTATTTCTTATATGGAATTATTAATATTATGATTATTATTATTATTACTATTATAAAATATTCTGATAATAAATCATTTGCTTATTGTTTTAAATATAATAAGGAAAATTGAATAATTCGATATAAAAGTTATGAAAAATTATTTTTTTATGTGACGATAAAACTCAATGAAACCAAGTAAACAGAGCGTTTGGCACCATGAATATTCTAATAATTTGTTCTTCTATTTTCATAAACTTAATTGGTCGCTTTTATAACAACTATTATATGTTTCAACCCTTTTCTCTTATGTGGCCTATATGTTGAATTTAATTGCGTCCATGATCTCTTCACGTAAATAGTTCTCTTTCACATTTTTCCCCCTTTTATTTTACCACCAACATTCTTCTAAATAATGAATTTGGTCAATGTCTACTTTTATCCTTCATTCAATATATGGATATCGCAATTTAAAGTACTTTGACTGATCTAAGATTAGTTGATCATATCATAGGTGCATTGCAATTAAATTGTTGCCCTAGTGGTCATCACCAAAAAAACACAGAAAAACCTAAACTGCCTAGACACCTAGTTTTGATGGTGACCGAAATAATGTAATGGACCCCACCTAACTTGTGGGTTCCCTTACCCTTTACACTGTTATGGTCACCATGCATGAGCATTGTAGCATAACTAAAAAAATATCATACATGCATTGATTGAGTTTTTCATATTGTTGATTATTTCAGAAAGGTGACACTAAGAGTGGACTAGTAGTTAAGAGTTTGAATAAGTTGTAGAAGGTCATAGTTTCAAACCTAGTGCCATCAGTTGTACCGAAAAATTAAAGGTGACTGGAGATCTTACAAGCAATGGAGTTCTTTCATAATTCTGATTGTTATATGGGAGGAGATGCAGTTGCAAAATATAGACAAGAAATGAATGTTAAAGACAAAGGCGATGAACAAATTACCATGGAGGAACTTGAGAGGAGAATGTGGAGTGATCGAATGCTATTAAAGCGGCTTAAGGAAGAGAGAATGGAAAAGGAGAGTGTCCATTTGCAATCATCAGATCAAATAAGAAGGAAGATTATGTGTCGTGCACTAGATGGTATAATAAGGTATATGCTGAAGATGATGGATGTTTGCAATGCTCAGGGATTTGTCTATGGCATCATTCCTGAGAAAGGGAAGCCAATCATTGGAGCTTCTGAAAATCTCCGCCAATGGTGGAAGGAAAAGGTCAAGTTTGATCGTAATGGACCTGCAGCAATTGCAAAGTATGAAGCAGAGAATGGAATTGCTGGAAAGGATGAAGGGTTGAATGGAGATCCACCTTCTCACAGCTTGCATGAACTCCAGGACACAACTCTTGGATCACTTTTGTCATCTCTGATGCACCACTGCGATCCGCCACAGAGGAAGTTCCCTTTGGAGCATGGTGTTCCTCCACCATGGTGGCCTACTGGTAATGAGGAATGGTGGCCTCAGCTAGGTTTTGCTAAGGATCCAGGCCCACCACCATATAAAAAGCCTCATGATCTGAAGAAGGCTTGGAAGGTGAGTGTGCTCACAGCTGTGATTAAGCACATGTTCCCTGATATTGCCAAGATCCGCAAGGTTGTTCGTCAATCCAAGTGCCTGCAACACAAGATGACTGCTAAGGAGGCTGCTACTTGGGTGGCTATTATAAACCATGAGGAATCGTTAGCTAAACAGATGTATCCTGAAAGGTTTCCACTTTTTTCTGACGGAAACAGTGGGTCTAATATGTTCAGCGAGATCAATGATTATGATGTAGAAGGCACTGATGATGATACAAATGTCGTAGAAGAGCACAACCAACCCCACAATGGTAGTATGATTCAAATGGAAGCAAATGTGCCAAGAAACAACCTGGTTATGCGACCAGTTTCTACTCAGAGAACCGGAGAGACCGGGACACATATTTTTCAAAATAGCAGGCAGCTAGGTGATGACATTTATACCTGTGATAACCCTCAATGCCCATATCATAATTACCACCTTGGGTTTCTTGACAGGACTACAAGAAACAATCACCAACTGAATTGCTTATACAGAAACAGAAGCAACCCTTTCCAAATGCTTGGGTGGTCAAACCCTCAGCTTGACATTCTCAAACCTGCAGTAAATGGTGCAGATATGGTTTCTGATCTGAGGTCAATCTACAGTACAGGCATGCAGCAGAACAACACCATGAATTCTTGGAACCTGATTCCTCTAGTGAACCGAAACCAGCATCAGCAAAACCATCAGCTTCAGATGGACAGGAATTTCTTTGGTCCAGGGGTTACTGTCAATGGGAACCTGTCTTCTGAAGTAACCAACGTCCCTGTTCATCCAAATGTCTCAGGACTCTCACCATCCACCGAACCTCAGTTTGAAATGAAGCCAATTATTTCTCAGTTTGATGGTGCTACATTCAACCGTGCATTTATTGACTCTCCCATGGACCCAACACCAAGGCAAAACTTCACTAGACGGTACAGTTAAAGAAAAGCAGTTCCTTTCCTTGCTTGACCGCTGCAACAGATTGGAGAAGAAGCTATTTCCTCTCTGGAGGAGACCATCTGCAGATGATTGTTTAATGAGTGTTTGAAGCTGTTCATTTAGTCTTTCTTATCCTTGTCTCAAATAAAGTGAAGGGTACTCTTCCTTTGCTGTTATTGTTTTGTTTTGCTTTTAAGTTTAAAAGCAAAAGGACTTTTATCTTATTATGTTAGGTGTCTGGTATGCGTTCAGGGCAGTGTTGAAGGTCGACAATGATTGAAATGGACCCGAATATGTCATACTGCTTTTCAGATGTCTAGGGATCTTGGAAAAGTCGAAATAAGCATGATAAATTTATGCACATCTTAACAAATTAGGCTTCAATGTGTCTGCGTCTTTAAATATGTTTTTCTTCATGTTATTTTTTGAGGTAGCTTGCTAGCGATTGTTGGTATTTGGGTGACTGAATTATATGAGTGGTAGTTGAAATAGCTAATAGATTTTGAATTGCTGGTTATGCGTAGAGTGATTGGAGGAATATGGGCACAATTGGCTAAAGTGTTTTAATTGATGATAGCTATTTGATTTTGATTCTGCTTATTGGTTGGCTTTGGCAGTCGTCATTGTGGCTTGCCCACAATTGTGCAAGACAAATGCCTATTTATCGGAAGATTTGCACAGCCAATGAAATACCGGTTTACCATTTTTTATGCTTTCTTTGTATCTTGAATTTTCATCATAGTTCTTGAATTTCAGCTTTCTATATGGATGTCTCTTTTGATTGCTGCATCATCAAGCTTTGGTTTCCACCACCAATCTTGATGGTTCTAGAATGTGCAGCACGTTCCATCACTCCTAGCCTTGATGCACATTTGTGTGATTCCAAGTGTTTCACGAAGAAGCTCAAATCTTCGTCTTGGTAGCGCCTTAGTGAATATGTGTGTGACTTGCTTTTTCTTGCAGTACCTGAGCTCAATCTTTCCTTTGCTTGTTGCTTCTCTGAGAAAATGATACTTGATTCCGATATGTTTTATCTTGCTGTGATATACTGGGTTCTTTGTTGGATCACTTTTTTGTTCTCCCATGTCTTTAAGTACTCTTCTTAGCCATATTGCTTGATTTTGTATGAAAACATATATCAAAGAGAATGCAAAGTAAAAAGAGAGAAGAAAGAAATTATATCAGTTTTCGGTGGTGGAAGACACACCTAAAATTCATTCATCTAAAATATATTACAGGGCATAGATATTGTTATAAGCAACCAGGTGTGGTTTATACCAACTAAGTACAACCATTACCTAAAAACAATAGTTTCTTACTACTGCAGAGCAACTCAAGTTGGTTTAGACCAGAAAATACAGAACTAACAAACCTAACAATTCTGACAGCTAATTATCTAGAAAAGTCTCATTGTCTAACACTCCTCTTTGAGAGTTTTCTTGAATACTTCAAGCTTTGCCCTAAGAAAGTCAAATTTAGTTTTGGGCAAAGCTTTAGTTAGGATATCTGCAAGCTGGTCCTTGGAGTCACAATGAACAAGTCTGACTTCAGCAAGTTTCTTTGTTCTCTTATTGCATTATACTTTACATTTATGTGCTTAGTTCTTCCATGCTGGACAAGAATTTTGGCTATTGCAATGGCATATTTGTTGTCTACATAAATCACAGTAGCTTCCTCCCTCCTGCTTTTGTCCTAAGTCTGATAGGATCTTCCTCAACCAAATTGTATGGTTTGCAGCACTTGCGAAGAAATATATTCAGCTTCAATAGAGGATTGAGCCACCACTTCTTGCTTTTTCAAATTCCAGAGAAAACTCCACTACCGAATGAAAAAGTGTACCCAGAAGTGCTTTTGGAATCATCAACACTACTTTCCTAGTCACAATATGAATAGCCTTGAAACTTTTTACTTTTGTCTTTTGCATACCAGATGCCAAAATCAATTGTGCCTCTTACATATCTTAATACTCTCTTGGTTGCACCTAGATGGGTGACACCGAGAGACTACATAAACCTTGAGGGGAGGCTTGATGAGAACATGATGTCTGGTCTAGTTGCAGAAAGATAAAGAAGACTACCATTTATGCTTCTGTAAAGAGTGAAGTCAGCTTCAAGATCACCATCATTCTTTGAAAGGATGCCATACTTCTCTTGATGAATCTCAATTCCAAGAAAGTACCTCATTGCTCCCAAATTAGACATTTCGAACTCTTTCTCCATGCTTAACTTGAATTCTTTGACTGAATTAGGATCACCACCAATAATTGAAAGATCATCAACATACAATGACAAAATGAGATCAATCCCAGTTCCAGCTTCCTTGACATATAATGTTGCTTCATTTATGCTTCTTTTAAAGCCTTGTTGCAATAGATATGAGTCAAGTCTGTTGTAGCATGCTCTTGGTGCTTGTTTCAAGCCATAAAGAGCTTTGTGCAGTTTGTAGACTTTGTCTTCATGTCCTCTGACTTCAAATCCTTGTGATTGCTTGATGTATATATCTTCATCTAGCAATCCATTCAAAAAATCCGATTTAACATCTACATGATAGATCTTCCACCCAAGTTTGCTGCTAGAGCAACCAAGAACCTTATAGTTTCATGTCTAGCTACTGGAGCGAGTGTATTTGAGTAATCCACACCTTGTTGTTGCATATATCCTTTCACCACCAATCTAGCCTTTAGTTTGTTTACAGAACCATTTGGGTTTAATTTGGTTTTGTTAAAATAATATCTCAGAATATCTTTAGGGTATTTTGAGATATTCTAACAAGTTTTTTAAACCCACTTTACATCGAGAATCTTATAAGTTTTGGGCTTCTCAACAAGCTTCCAAGTACAATTTTTCTCTATCATTGCTATCTCCTCCTGCATTGCAACTTTCCAGCCAATGTCATTTGATGCTTCAACATAACTAGAGGGTACATCTTTCATATATCAGCAAGGGTTCTAACTCTTCTTACTGGAGTTTCATCATCAGTTTTAGAATCCATCTCTGTTTTTTCTTGTTGTTCTTGGAATGCACTTCCCTTATTCTCATCTTGTTTGGAAGCTTCAACCTCATTTCTTTCCCAATCCCACCTAGCAGCCTCATCTTGTCTTGTTACATTTATGTTGATTACTATTTTTCCAGTATTTAAACTGAAAATTTTGTAACCTTTGGTGATGTTGTTGTATCCTATAAAAATGCCCTTCTTTGACCTTTGATCTAACTTATCTCTCTTGGTTTCTATGATAAGTGTGTAACACACACCCAAATACCCTGAGGTGTGCCGTTGTAGGCTTGATTCCATACCATGCTTCATAAGGAATTTTTCCATTTAATACCTTTGTTTGTAGCAAATTTAGTAGTTAGACTACAATGTTCACTGCTTCAGCCCAAAAATGTTTGGGAAGACCCTTCTCATGAAACAAGCACCTGGCCATCTCCTGTACTGATCTATTTTTCCTTTCACTCACTCCATTTTGTTAAGAAGTGTAAGGAATAGTCAGTTGGTGTTGTATTTCATCTTTTTCATAGAAGTTATTAAACTCTTTTGACATATATTCTGTTGCATTATCAGACCTGAGGATTTTTATTTGGCAACAAGATTGATTCTCAACAAAGGCTGTAAACTTTTGAAATTCAAAAAAACCTCAGACTTTTGCTTGAAGAAGCTCACCCAACACATCCTAGAGAAATCATCAATAAATAATAGGAAGTATTTGTTACCATTTAAAGATGGAATACTCATTGGTCCACATACATCAGAGTGCACTAGTTAAAGCTTTTTAGTAGCTCTCCAGGTGATATTTGGAAATGGAAGTTTGCTTTGTTTTCCATCTTGACAAGTTTGCTTTGTCATTTATAATAGTCAAATCATGAACTCATTCATTCTTTTCATTATTTTTTTTCAGATTTGAAAGACTAAAATGCAACATTGTTTGCTTCCAATCTACTGGAATGCTTTTGTCTTTCATCTTTACAGTCAATAATTCACTGCCAAAGGGATCAATGATAATGCAGGACATGTTCTGCAAATGTAGAGTATACTTCTTCTCAAGCATTTGTCCCTCACTCAACAAATTTTGGCTAATATCAAGAACATAAAGTACATCTAAAATGAACTTAGTACCTGAAGATGTTTCTATTGCTACCATGCCTTTTCCTTTGACATCCAAGTATTCACCATTGCCAACTTTGACTTTGGAAGTATATGACATGTCTAGCTCCTTGAAAATTGTAATATCATGAGCCATATGGCTTGTACAACCACTGTCCACTAGCCATGTGTCTTTGCCATTGTTTGCAGTATAACATGTGACAGCAAACAGTTTTTCTTCAGCTTCCTGAAGGTCATCAACAATATGAGCTTGTTGCTCTTGCTGTATCCCTTTGTTCTTGCATACTTTTTCAACATGGCCTAGTTGATTACAGGCTTTGCACTTGACATTTAGCATAAACCAGCAAAAATTCTTAAAGCGGTTTTTCTTTTTATAGTGCGGGCAAGGTGGATACCTTCCTTTTCTCTCCCCGCCTTTATTGCTTTCTTCCTCTCCTTTATATTTTCCATTCTTTTCCCCAAGATTACTACTTGCTTGAGCTTTAGCCTTGATGTTTGCCATAAAACCAACTTCAGCCTTCTCTTCCAACCTTAAGGATCTTCTCTGTTCAGTAGCTTGCAGGGCATTTACAAGCCAAGTAATATTTGGGAAAAATCTTTATGTTCTTCAAAAGAGGAGATTTTTGACTTAAACATCTCCGAAATACACACCAAGATTTTCTCCACCACATATTGATCACTTAGCTCCTCATTTAGCATTCTGATTTGTGTCACAACCTTGGTAAGTCTATCTGAAAACTCCTTCACAGTTTCAGCCTCTTTCATCTTGATTACTTCAAATTGTCTCCTTAGGTTCAGAACATAAATCTTCTTTATTCTTTCACTACCTTGGAACTCCTCCTTAAGTTTGTCCCAAGCTTCTTTAGCAGTTTTGCATCCCATGATTCTGATGAAAATATCATCATTCAGACCTGCTTGTATGATAGCAAGGGCTCTGCCTTCTTTGGCCACTTCCTCATTATGATTCCTCATTGGCTCACTTTAACTCCTCATGAATCCTTGACTCGTGAAGTACCCATGAATCACTTGAGTCCATATAGCACTCTCGTCAAACTTAATACCTTGCTTTCTTTGCCTTCGAGCACGAACCCTTGTGGTTTTTCAACATAGATATCTTCTTGTGATTCTCCATTGAGGAATGTTGATTTTACATCAAGTTGATAAATCTTTCATTGCTTCTGTGTTGCTAGTGCAATGAGTGCTCATGTTGTGTCTAAGCGAGCAACTATCATAACTGTTTTTGTGGAATCTATACCTCGTATTTGAGACTTCGCCTTTGCTACAAGCCTTGCCATATGCTTCTAAACTGTGCCATATGGATTGAATTTTGTCTTGTATATCCATTTTACTTTGATGACTTCTTTATTTTATTTAGTCTTTTTGCCAGTTCCAATTTGGTGTACTTCTCAATCATCCTAATTTCTTCTTCCTTTGCATGTCTCCACACTTCTTGCATTGCTACTACTACAAACCTTTCAAGCTCGAGCATTGCAAATTAAAATTGTCATGTCTCAGATATCTTGTAATGGTCTTATTCTTCTTGGAGGAGAATCAGTACCTTTTGATGTTGATTGTGAAGACACTATGGTTGGAGAGTTAGTAGTTGAATCTGGAGCTTCTCCTTCTTGTTGTTTTGGGCTTCCAAACTACATTTGGGCTTCCATGTAGAGTTTTCATCAAACTCCACATCTCGACTCATTATTAGCTTCTTAGTTCTAATGTTGTACACTCAACAGCCACTTGATTTTCTATCTTGTCATTGAGTTTGCTTCTATTTACTTCTGGTGCTAGAATATGGACGTAGCACATGCAGCCAAAGACTCTTAAATGCTGCGTTGAAAGCTTTCGTCTGCTCTAAGATTTGATTAGAGTTTTGTTTTCCACTGTCTTAGTAGGGCAACGATTTAGTATACATAATGCCCTTGTATACTGCTTATGACCAAAAAATATTTGGTAGGTTTTATGCTTTAGAATTGATTTTTCCATCTCCATCATTGTTCTATTTTTTCTTTCCAAAACTCTATTTTATTTTGGTGCATATTCAAACATCAATTGGTGTTCCACTCCTTTGTCATCATAGAACTTGTCAAACTAAGCACATTGATATTATGACCACTTTTTTTTCAATGCTTTTTTAACCAAAAACTACATGGAAAATATACCCATGTCATTTTAGTATAGTCATTGTTACAACCGTCTCAAAAGGCGTCACGACAAGATATGGAACAAATTTAAAAGCTTAGGACTCGCTACCAATTTTTAATCAGTTATGGAAAATAATTAGCATAACCCATTGTTTAAAAAATAAATAAAAACCAGCCTGCAAAAAAAAGTCGGGGTATGGGGTTGATTATGAGTATTAAGGGTATTAGCAACTTACATCACTCATTATGAGAACGATGACATGTTTAATATAATGTTAATTGCCAGCTGAATTACACTATTCCATTATTATTTAAAGCAAAAAATTATTACTTTCATTAATTTTACATGTCCTATTTTGTCAAGCATATTACCAAAGATGATAAATGACAAAGATTAGAATGGGTGGATAAATAACCATTATTGTAGGGAACAAATGTAAACCCACAACTTGTTAGGGGAAAGTGGTGAATAAGAAATCCTTGATTCTAAGAAAATATTTTTAAACAAAAAAAGAAAGCTTGAAAGTGAATTTTAAAATGTATTTTCCAAAAAGAGTCGTCATTGCCAATGCAGGGTCGGGATTATATAAATGTGTTCATTTGTAGGAAATGTAGGAGAGGATTCAAAGTGATATGCACGTGCACAGGATAGAAACAAATTAATGTTTGGAAAAATGTTTTTTATTAGCAACTAATTGAAGTCTCGCCATCATTCCTAACAAAACCAAAAAGGTAACCCACACTACCAGAAACTAAAAAGTCATCGTCATTACAATTTATTTTCATTATTCTCTTGTTAAAAACTTAATGCATTAACCAATGACAATTAAATGTGTGAATGGAAATGGCAAATTATTACCTAAAAAAATAATTATTAGAGATCACCAATAGCCCCGCTAGAGCTTCTAGAAAAACTAGAGGCAATTAAATGTATGAACTAAAATGAAAAATTATTATCTAAAAAATCATTATTGGAGATCACCAATAGCCCGCTAGAGCTTCTAGAAAAACTAAAGGCAAACTCTTTATCTCAAGAAAAGCCAAAACATCGCTGTCACATCAATTCGGCAATTCTTAATTATTCCATTTGTGGAATCTTAATACATTACTCAAAAACAATTAAATGTATGAAATGAAATGGCAAATTATTATATGAGAAAAATATTTTAAAAACATTTTTATTAGACGGTCTAAAAACCCACTAGTGCTTCTAGCAATACTAGAGACAAACTCTTCACCTCTGGAAAGTTAGAATGTCAGCATTACCTTGGCTAATATTGATTATTCCATTGTTGGAATCTCAAACCACAATTAAAGAACTGCGATGGTAAAATACGAAATCACGAAATACATAACAAAAGCTTAAGACAAATCCAGGCATAATAACAAAAATGACTCAATGACATAGTTTTATTAAGCATTTATTCCAAGCAACTAAATTTAATCAACCTCATATAATCAAGCTAAAAATTTAAATAAATTCAAAAGATGTCATAGTTTAATAAAAACTAATTCATATTGGTATACTAATGTATGCAATGAATTAAGATAAAACAGAACAAAAAAAAAGTAATAACATAAAATAGCATAAGTAATGAAATGAAAATGAGATAAAATAAAATGAATATATAAAATGAAGAAGGCACATAAAAAGACACTACCAACTTCAGGAGCTTCATTTCACGGATTCCACTAGACTTTGGATTGGGCATGACTGTTAGGCTAATAGTTGGACTCCATATGGTTTGGGTCTTTGTGTGTGAGAGGAATAAGGCACATGGAAGTTGAGGGTCTTAGCATCGTGGGTGATGGAACCAAGTTAAAATGAAGTGAATGTGATATGAAATATTAATAGATATTGGGCAAGTAGATCACTTGACTTTCAATCACCATATAATTTAAGTGAGAGTTTGTGATTGTACTCCATAAATGAATACATTAGTCTATAGTTCCTTCCTCATATGCAATAAGTTCACAAAGATGAGGAGACCATGCAAATAGCTTTAATAGTTGTTGTATTCTCAGAGTACTTCAAGACAACATAGGTTGATTGTTGATACAAACAAATAGCAGGAAATGTATGATAAAATTCAAAAAAATGAGAAAGAAAGTATGCAATTACATTTTTTCTTGTCATTTTGATCGTTTGAAATTCTAACTCAAGCTAAAGTAACTTTCAAGCTAAAATATATTTAGTGTACATTAGACGTCATGTTTATTCTAATAGAAATTTGGCATGGACTACCAGAAAAGTGAACATCTATATAGAAAAAAAATCAAAGTCCTATGTTTTTTAAGCCTGGAACCTATGTAGATTCTTGTCAAAACTTATACAAAATCTAGTGTTGTCCTATTATAAATTGTATTGAATATCAATTTAGTATTACAAAATTGATGAATAATCAATGTAATAAAACTTTTTAACAAGAAGGAAGTATACAATTAAGCTCAAGTATGGGTGTGGTTCAAGTGCCACCTATTGTAGGAGACCTCACATGCCCAACCATTGATACTTGAAGGGGTTCCTCTTCATAGGCCCTCCTCACCATCTCCACTATTTTGATAAATGTTAAATTGCATTTTTCATTAGTTTAATTTCTAGATATTTTAAGTAAGTCTAGGGTCCTTTAGTTTTCTGCTTTTGAAACTATGCTAAGGTCTCTTAGTCTTTTGTCATTGGATTTATGTCAGTCTTAATTGATTCTTTGAAATGATAATCTTAATTATACAGTGTAGAGTTATATTTTGAGTAGTATAAATTGAAGTAGGTTTGGTGTTCTAGTGTGAACGAATTAGAGATGAAATCTCTGAATTAAAACCCCTCTATGAATAAAATATTCCAGAAAAAATAATCCTTATTGCCTCAACACTAATGGTCCTTCTATTTATTCCCAACAAATTTGGTGTCAAAACCACTATTGCTGCACCAAATCCCATTACCTTATTTTCATATTCCCCCAATCAAATACCCATATTCGATGGAAAGCACTATGAATATTGGGACTCCTAAATGGAGACCATCTTCATTTTGCAGGAATTATGGGATGTGATGTAAGAAGGATATGAATACTAGTTCAATTTTGAGAGAGATATTACTGAAGAATATTCATAGAACAATGCTACATCCTTGAGAATAATATAATAAGGGGTGAGTAAATCCATTTACCCCAAAAATTTTCACATCAAGAAGCATGACATGTTTTGAAAAGGAGTTTCATGGGGCTGATAAAGTAATTTCAATAAAGTTACAAAACCTGTGGCAGGACTTCGACAATTTACCTATGAAAGATGGTGAATTTGTTCGATATTTTGCCTCAAGGGTTACAAAGATTGTTAATCAAATAAAAAGTTGCAGTGACAAAATTCTTATGAAAATAGTAGTGGAAAGAATTCCCAAGTCGCTACAATAGAAGTTCGAGCATATCGTTGCTATTATCGAAGAGACGAAAGATAAATCACTGCTGGAGCATGCTTTTCAAATGAAAGCAATTATTGTGGAGAAGAAGGCCTACACTGGGAAGATGGACAAAAAGGGGGTTCATCATTTGACAAGGGGCGTGGGAGTTCATGTCAAGGTTAAGGCCAAGGACAAGGACAGAATAGCTCTTTGCAACAGCAAAAATTTGACTCCAATTGCATCATTTGCAAGAAGTTTGGTTATGAATCAAGAAATTGTCATTTTTGTTCCACTTGGTGCAAAATTCTGAATCATTTTCAAAGGAATTGTTAGTTCAAAGAGAAAGGGGAAGGCATTGAAGAAAATAATTCTTTAGTAAACCATGCTAAAGAAGACAATGAAGAAAAGTTGTTTTAATACTTTATTGAAGCAGAGCATAGTATCAAAGAAACATGATTTTTGGAAAATGATTACGATCATCATATAATTCGAGATTGCAAGTCTTTTGGGATGCTAGATGAGAATTTTGAAGTAAATAAGTGAAACACAAGAAGGGGGGTTGAATTGTGTTTCTTAACCATTTTGGAAAACTTTTCGTTAAGAAGCAAAAATGCAATGGACAACAAAAAAAAAAACTTTTTAGTCCAATTGGACGCTAAAGCAATTTTGTAATTAATAACATTAAACGTAGTGAAAAAGTTCTAAGTTTTATCTCAAAACTTTAGTTAGGAAAACAATGGCAATCCCCAGATGTTAGTGAATAAATAAAACACAAGAGAATGGAAGAAAAGCTTACACCAGATGTTTATCCTGGTTCACTCTCATAATCCGAGAGTTACATCCAGTCCTTTCAACCAGAAGGATTTTCTACTAATCTTATACAAAGATTACAAGTATTGTCCACCTCTTCAGGTATACAAGTATTCTCAACCACTTCAGGTTCTACAATCCAAGTATTCTTTTATACACAGCCTATTCAAGCTTAAACACCAAGTTGAATAAAAAAAGATGTAGAAGTGCTTGAGTTTTAACTCACTACAGGTGAGGATAGAAAATAAATTTCAAGACTTAAATTCTTTACAAGAGTAAGAGTACTAAGAAGAATGAAAGCTTTGATGCTTTTACACTTTTGATCATACAGATTGTTATACTCTCATTCTTTTTTGAAGACATTTGTATTTATAGGTGAGAGTATTTGGAGCAGTCTTTATAAGCTTCTTCGTCCAACGGAAACATTTATTACCGTTCTGAGCAGTATTAAATGCATAAGATGATAACGTGTGGATCTTTTTTCTGAAAAAGACACTTTGATTATCAGGAATGTCCAAGAATATGATAGCCTAATTGATCAATCAATTTGAGACACTTATGTTAGCTTTGTATTAGGCATTATTAGATGTTTATTGTGCCCAATATTAGTACTTTAGATGAGTTTAATGTTGTTGGGCTTCATTGGGCTTTAATGCAAATATTGAATAATTTTCGGATTTTGATGCATTTTGACCTTTCTTCCTTGGTTAGGTCATAACTTGGGACTCGGTGATCCAATTGAGGTGATCTTGGTGACTTTGGAAAGCTAAGACAATGCTCTACAAGTTTCATGAAGAACTCAAGAGCTGGATCGGAATGCTAAGGGTCCAAAATTTCCCTGCAATGCAGAGTGGGTTTGCTGTCACGGAACCATCTGGGCAGTATGTACATATTGGACTATATAGTGGGTTATAGGCCTCCTCTTGGGCTGAAACTTGGTCACTTGAAAGATAAGACCCATATCTCCAACTTCAATGAAGACCATTTTGTCAATAGATGTCGTTTTAGGCATGCTTCAGAAGCTACAAGTTGGTCTGAAGTTGGAAACACGTTCTTCCAACCTAACTTGAGGTAGGTGAAGTGTTTTTGGCATTTCTGGAGTTGTAAAAGTCCAAATGACATGATTCAAATTGGAGATTTTCAAGGAGACAACTGGCTACAACTTTGATGAAGACATCCAAGCCAAAATGCACCGTCTAGGTGATGAATTTGAAGCCAGAAGTCGGATAAGAGTTGTTGACTAAAAGCCACCAACCATACACCAACCCACCTACCATGCACCAACCCACCAACCATGCATCAAGCTTCCATTTTTGACAAATTTCAGATTCTTATAGCTTGTATTCAGATTATGTACATGTACAAATTGGCTTCTAGGATTAGTATAAATAGACCCAACCTCTTTGTATTAGAGGAATTCAATTTAGAAGTAAGTTTCAAGAAAGTTTAAGTATTTGTGAGAGTTTTCTTTCTCTTCTTCTTCATTCTCTTTGCAATTTCGTTTTTGTTCTTTAAATTCTGAGTTCTTCCTTCCCATCCATGGAAGGCTAGGCTCTCATAATCAATCCAAGGGATTAGCCATCTTGTTGTTTAATTTGGAGATCTTGTTTTGCTTGTTCATATTGCTTAATTGTTATTCAAGTTTCTCTTCTTCCTCTTTTGATTCTTATCTAGATTAAATTGCTTAATTTGATTTAGATGTTGATGTGGTAGTAGCTTTATTATCATGTATTCAAAGAGGATCACAAAGATTAAACAATATATTAAAGCTTTTTGATAGATTGTTTAACTTGGTTAAATTCTAGATCTTAAGTTAATCTATGTTGGATGGTGCTTACTTTATCTAACCTTGGTTAATCAAATCCTAGATGCTTATCTAGTAGAGAATTCTTGGATCATGTTAAGGCTTCTTGATGTGATCTAAGGCCAAGAACTTGGTTAGCAATTAAGTGAATTCCTTGTGATCAATGATGAGTTAAACTCAAGATCGGTAAATTTCCTTGGATTGGTTGTTTCTTTAGATTTGTTTACAACTTTGAATCTCCTACTTTTATTAATCTTGTTAATTTAATCAACAACAAAACCCCCCTTTTTTAATTATCTTGATCTAATTAAATCTTTGTTTTTGGATCCTTGAGAAACGATTCGGTTCATTCTCTATACTACAAATTAGTTTGTGAACCGGTTATTTTATTTGATAGGTCTCGACATCCTCTTGTCAAATTTGGCGCCGTTGCCGGGGATCCAAGGCAACTATTTGATCATTTCAAGATCCCATCTAACTCTAACAAATGTGTTTGTTTTGTTTTTGAAGCTTTTTCAAGTGGGATTCATTTGGATAAAGGGCGTTGTGTCAAGAATTTTGGTTCGGGCATCTCAGATTGATCTGAATTTTGGTACACAAATGGAAAATATTATTCTGAGAAAGGCTCACTATATATAGTGAGGTCACCCTTATTTTTGCCAAATTCCATCGTTTAGACCACTTTTTCAATTTTTTTTATTATTTTGTTGGATAGCATTTTTGTGTAGATTTTATCCTGTGGTGGTTCCATAATTTTTAAAATTCATTTGATACTGTTTTTATTTTTGTTTAATTTTTTGGAGTATTTGTTTTTGGAATTTTTAGTGTTTTAGTTGTTATTGCTTTTCTAATACCTTCTTATGAACTGCATGCTGTATGACTAGATCTGATCCTGGTACCTTGCATTCATTTGATCCTGAAATTGATAGAACATTTCATACACTTCATAGAATTCATAGGACTGGTAGTAGCATTCATAGAGCTAATAGAATTACTTCTGGAATTGGGCTTGAACTTGACATTGCACCTAATCTTGTTGACTCTTTTAATCTTGTTGAGTGCATACATTAGTACTACGTGTCTCGATCTGAGTCTGTTGATTTTACTATGGCTGACTATAACAATAGGACCCTTAAGGAATTGGCTGCACCTGATGTGAATTATCAACCTTTGTGCATTCAATATCCTGAACTTAATGTTGATTTTGAGTTGAAATCTGGATTGATACACTTGCTGCCCAAGTTTCATGGTCTTGCAGGTGAAGATCCACATAAGCATTTGAAGGAGTTCCATGTTGTCTGTTCCACCATGAAACCTCATGGAATAGTCAAGATCACATCAAGCTAAGGGCCTTTCCTTTCTCTTTGGGCCGGTCTTTGCTAAGGATTGGTTGTATTACTTACAACCTGCCGCCATCACTTCTTGGAATGACATGAAAAGATTATTTCTCGAAAAGTTCTTTCTCGCATCAAGAACTGCAATAAGGAAAGATATTTGTGGCATAAGGCAAATCGCTGGTGAAACTCTCCATGAGTATTGGGAGAGATTCAAGAAATTATGCTCAAGCCGCCCACACCATCAAATTAGTGATCAATCACGATCCAATACTTCTATGAAGGATTGATGCCAATGGAAAGGAGTATGATTGATGCTGCAAGTGGTGGAGCATTGGTAGATAAAACTCCAGCTGCTGCCAGAAACTTAATTGCAAACATGGCAGCAAATTCTCAGCAATTTGGTACTCGAATGGGTGCAACCAGAATAGTCAATGAAGTTAATACCTCTTCACATGCATGATCAACAAAGGGTGGAACATAGATTGGATGAGCTCACTTCTTTGGTTAGACAAATGGCAATAGGACAACACGAACCACGTGTGCAAACCCCTGCAAGAGTTTGTAGCATATGTTCTAGTTCCTCTCATCCTACAGATTCATGCCCCACATTGCAAGATGATTCTGAGTTTCAAGACCAATCTGTGGCTGCAGCTGGTATATTTCCTGGGAAGCCACAATTCCATCAGCAGCAACAACAGAAATATGATCCATTCTCCAACACTTACAACCCTGGCTGGAGGGACCATCCCAATCGAGATATGGGAATGCATCAAATCAGCGACCACAAAACCAAGATAGACCACCATTCCAAAGAAGCAAGGACAAATCGGTTTCGACCACATCTTGGACCAAGTAGACCACCATTCCCGTGCAAGGTCCTGTAGCCACAAAATCTGAGCCCTTATTGGAGGATTTGGTGAAACAATTGGCCACCAATAACATCCAGTTTCAACAGAGAACTGAAACCACCATTCAGAACTTGGAGACTCAAATTGGTCAACTTGCCACATCAATTCATGAATTAAAGTCACAAGGTTATGGCCAATTACCCTCTCAAACCACTCCAAATCCTAGAGGCAATGTTAGTGCTATAGCTTTACGCAGGTGGTAAGCAAATCAATGGACCAAAGGCAGCGAGATACTTCCAGATTCTACCCTTGGCCCGGAAGAAACAAGATTCTACAAAGAACTTCAAGTTACGCAACTAATTCGTATCTTTGTAGCATTCAAGAACAAATGATCCTACAACAGCCAAGCAGAAAATTGGATCAAATCAGCAGTTGACAGAAAATTCAGTACAGCAGAAAAGTGAGCATCCAAAAAAGTCAGGTTCCAACATTCCTCTTCCTTTTCCCAACCGAATGATACAAAGAGGCATATGGTTGAAACAGACTTGGATAAGGAAATTATGGAGACTTTTCAGAAGGTTGAGGTGAATATACCTCTCTTGGAGGCAATCAAACAAATCCCCAAGTATGCCAAGTTCTTGAAAGAGATGTGCACCCATAAGAGGAAGCTAAAGGGCACTGAAAAAGTGAGTATGGGGAGAAATGTCTCTGCTTTGATTCAGCCCAACCTCGCCTCCCAAATGCAAGGACCCTGTACTTTTACCATCCCTTGCACCATAGGGCACCAACAGTTCACTCATGCCTTGCTAGACTTGGGAGCCTCCATCAATGTAATGCCAAAGTCAGTTTACACTTCCTTGCATATGGGAGAGCTAAAGCCTACCGGCATTGTCATTCAGTTAGCAAACCGGAGCACTGCACAACCTGCAGGAGTGTTGGAGGACGTTCTGGTTCGGGTACATAATTTAATATTCCCGATTTTTATGTGTTGAATATGGAAGATGAATCGCCTCTTCCCCACCCCCATTGATCTTAGGTAGGCCATTTTTGAAAGCTTGCTAAAACTAAGATTGATGTGCATCTGTACCCTTTCCATGGAATTTGGTGATGATATCATTCGATTTAACATTTTTGATGCCATGAAATACCCTGTAGAGGATCATTACGCTTTTTCATTTTGATGTCATTGATTTACTAGTTGATGATATGCATGCTTTGATATGTTGGCGTAGTTTCTGAAATTGTAGGGTACAACGATAGCATAGCTTGTGATACTTGTTCTCGCTTGCTTGGACTTTACGGTTGTAAACCCAATGCAATGTGTACACTGTCTTGAGATTTCTACATACTTGTCATGTCTTTGTTGTTAATTCACGACATTGATGATTACATTATTAATGGCAATGATGCTGTTATTAATGATGTTGTCATTCATCCTGCGCTAAGTGTGATTCTTTTGATTCCATAGGATATGACGATGTTGTTTTGCAAGATTGTGCACGACTTGCAGTACAAGTACAAAGAAGTGCAACCTCGAGAATTTAGCGATTTAGTTTCGGTTCCAAAACTAGTACCATCACCCAAAGAACCACCCTCCATTGAACTTAAGCCCTTGCCCGAGCATTTGAAGTATGCATTCTTGGAAGAGGATGAAAAGCTCCCGGTGATAATGGCCAAACACCTCCAACCCGAGCAAGAAACCAGTTATTGGAAGTCTTGAAGCAACACAAAAGGGCAATTGGTTGGACACTTGCAGACATTCCTGGTATTAACCCCTCCACATGCATGCACAGGATATTACTTGAGGAGGAAACTAAACCGGTGAGACAACCCCGCAGGAGACCGAATCCTCTCATTCTAGATGTGGTGAAAAAGAAGTGACCAAGCTACCTGCGGTGGCATTATCTATCCCATCTCTCGGACAAGTGGGTGAGCCGGTGCAAGTAGTTCCAAAGAAATCAGGGTGGCCAACCGTAAGAATGAGCTCATTCCAACCCGAGTGCGAGAATAGGTGGAGAGTCCGCATTGACTACAGACGTCTCAACCAAGCCACTCGGAAAGATCATTACCCCCTTCCGTTCATTGATCGAGATCTTTGGAACGGTTGGGTAAGTCCCATTATCGCTTTTTAGATGGCTACACGGATACTTCCAAATCCACATTGCGGGAGGATCAGAGAAGACCACATTTACTTGTCCCTTCGGCACCTTTGCTTACAGACGGATGCCCTTCGGCCTCTGCAATGCCCCTGGTACCTTCCAGCGGTGCATGGTGAGCATATTTTCTGATTTCTTAGAGGAGTGCATGGAGGTATTTATGGATGACTTTATTGTCTATGGTTCTTCTTTTGATTCATGTTTAGCCAGCCTATCTAGAGTACTGCAAAGATGCATTGAGACTAACCTTGTGCTAAATTTTGAGAAATGCCATTTTATGGTAGAACAGGGTATAGTTTTAGGCCATGTAGTATCCAATAAGGGCATTGAGGTAGATCCTGCCAAGATTGATGTAATTACTTGTCTATCTTACCCCACATGCGTGCGGGAAGTGCGTTCTTTTCTTGGTCATGCAGGTTTCTACAGGCGCTTCATTGCCGACTTCAGCAAGATTGCTCTTCCACTTTTCCCAGTTACTGCAGAAAGATGTGGAGTTCAATTTTGATGACAAGTGCAAGGCGACTTTCAACCACTTGAAGCGGGCCTTGACTAGTACTCCCTATCATCCACCCACTGATGGACATTGCCATTTGAGTTAATGTGTGATGCTTCTAACTATGCAGTAGGAGCAGTCTTGGCACAGAGAGTGGGGAAAGCTTCTCATGTGATATACTATGCTTCCAGAACTCTAGATGCTGCTCAGGCCAACTATACCACAACCGAAAAAGAACTTTTAGCCATTGTTTTTGCTTTGGATAAGTTTAGATCATATTTGCTTGGTTCTAAGGTTGTTGTGTTTACTGATCATGCGACTCAGTTCCTTTTGAAGAAGCCGCAGGCAAAGCCCCGACTAATAAGATGGATGTTACCGCTCCAAGAGTTTCACATAGAGATCCGTGACAAGAGTGGAGCAGAGAACCTAGTGGCGGATCATTTGAGCCGCATTGAAAGGGCTTGAGATCCCTTCCTGTGCGGGACTCCTTCCCGGATGAGCGACTTATGCGGTGCAAGGTAAGAACACCTTCCCTTAGTTTGCTGATATGGTGAATTTCTTGGTTGCTACAGTTTTTCCCTCACATTTCACTCGTGCACAAATTTATAAACTTAAGAGTGAATCAAAATATTATGTGTGGGATGATCCATATCTGTGGCGATTTTGTAGTGACCAAATTATTAGGCGATGTGTGCCTAATCAAGAGTTTCATTCTGTTCTTAGCTTTTGTCATGCATTTGCATGTGGTGGACATTTTGGGCCTCAACATACAGCTAGGAAAGTTTTAGACTCTGGTTTATATTGGCCTACCTTGTTTCATGATGCATATTTGTTCTGTAAGTCTTGTGAATAGTGTCAGAGAACAGGGAACATTTCTCGCAGGAATGAGATGCCCCAGCAACCTCTACTGTATTGTGAAATCTTTGACGTATGGGGTATTGATTTCATGGGACCTTTTCCTGTTTCCTTTGGTTATGTTTACATTTTGCTAGCTGTTGATTATGTATCAAAATGGGTGGAGGCTAAAGCCACTCGGACTGATGATTCCAAAGTTGTTGTGGATTTTGTTAGATCACGCATTTTACGCAAGTTTGGAATCCCGAGAGCTATCATCGATGATCAAGGCACCCATTTCATGTAATCGGAGCATGGAGGGATTGATGAGGAAATATGGCGTGTTGCATAAAGTTTCTACACCTTACCATCCCCAGACTAATGGTCAAGCCGAGGTCTCCAATAGAGAGATCAAGCGCATACTTGAAAAAACAGTCCAACCTAATCGGAAGGATTGGAGCATTAGGCTTGAGGATGCTCTTTGGGCTTACCGGACCGCTTACAAAACTCCAATTGGGATGTCTCCATATCGGATAGTCTATGGTAAGGCATGCCACTTACCAGTAGAAATTGAGCACAAAGCATATTGGGCTGTGAAGCAATGCAACATGAATTTGGCCGGAGTCGGCATAGAGCGGAAGTTGCGATTCTGAGGAATTGGAAGAGATCCGCCTAGATGCCTATGAGAGCTCCCGACTCTACAAAGAAAAACCAAAGCCTTCCATGATAAGTTTATTCTTGGAAGGAGTTTTCGATTGGGCAAAAAGTTCTCTTGTTTAATTCTCGCCTTAAGTTGATGCCTGGTAAATTAAGGTCTAGGTGGGACGGTCCGTTTGTTGTCACTAACATTCTTCCTCATGGTGCAGTGGAAATTAAGAGTGAAGCCACCAACAAAGTGTTCAAAGTTAATGGTCACCGCCTCAAAAATTTTTATGAAGGAGCTCAAGAGAACCTCGTGGAGGAAGTTCAACTGCAGGATGCCCTCTACCATGATTGATCACTACTGTGTTAAAAAAAAGGAAAAAAAAAGAAGAAAAAAAATAGAAAAGAAAAAGCCACGATTAATGTCAATTGCCAGAGATTGAATCATTATTGGGGAGGACCCATCGCTCGTGCAAAATCTTCAATCACGCTGGCTAAGGACATTAAAAGTAGCGCTTCTTGGGAGGCAACCCAAGTTTTCTAACTCTTTCATTTTTCAAACTTTGACTTTTTTTGCATTCACAGGAATCAAGACAGAAAATCGGTGCCAAGCAAGAAAATCTATCAGAGTTTGATTTTTCTGTCTTAATTTTGTTTGTTTTTCTTTGACAGATGATTTTTCACCGGTTAAATGGCGGATAACGGTACTCGTGAAAATCTTTTTCGGTCCTTTCGCTACCCACAAACACCGAAATCAGATATAATTTTACTCAAAAAAAAAAAAATTTCTCTCTTTCTTCTTTCTTTCGAAATGGATAATCGACTTGTCAACCTCATAAGCAATTCCCTTCTCTCCCTCAAAATGCTTTAACTAACATTTATTGTGCAAGGTTTGAGAGGTTAAGGATGCTTATGCACGAAGGCATCCTGCGGATATCTGTTGGTTAATCGAAGCAAAGGTCCGACTCGAGAGGTGAATTTTCCGACGCTCTTGTTTCATATATGCCAGGGCTAGGCAAAAGTTCATATGCAAAGAAGAGAAGAGCAAAAAGGTTACGGAGTGCTATAAATGTGCAAGATGGACCTGTAACACAAAATGCAAATCAATTGGAATGACGTCTATAAACCGAGATGATAAAATTAACTTCATAAAGGATGGCATGAGTAAGGAGTCTTTAGATAACATTCTATTGACTCTTGAGACGCATCCTAGTGGAGATGTGCAGAGAGTACTTCTCGATTTATGGCCAATATTCCAAGATGAACATGAGCGTTATAGTCTCGGGAATCTGACTCAAAAAGACCCTGTTTGCCAATTTTTAAGAAAATTGGATGGGAAGCCGACCATCGGCCCATAGAGAGCTTCAAGACGTTACTGGACGTAAAACCAGAGGAAAATGTGAGCCACAATCACACCTCCTGTAAGTATTTTTTTTTCTTGTTTATTAAAAAAAATAAAAAAAAAATTCAAAAAAAAATAAAAAAATTAGCCGTATTTTTTGAAATATGTGTTGCATATTTTCAAACTTCTTCTGACACATATAGATTAGCCTTTTATCTTTGTCATATAGCTATTATCATTTCTGTGCTTCTTTTTCAAACTTATCTGACACGCAAATCTACCCCTCCTTTATAGGTGTAATTATTACCTTTGAGTTTTGATGCCTTTAAATAATGCACTTTGCTCTCTTCAGATCATTGATAAGGTGAGAGTACAAAAAAAAAAACAAAGAGAAAAAAATGGAAGTCACTTCAGTTCGTCGGATCAAGAGTGTTTGTGTCTTTTGTGGATCTAATCCTGGGAAAGATAAAGAGTTTGTAAATATTGCACACCATCTTGGTCGAGTGCTAGCTGAGAGAGAAATCCGTTTAGTTTATGGAGGAGGTAGTCTTGGGGTTAATGGGTTGTGTAGCAACTGCTGCACATTTAGGAGGTGGCAAAGTCCTTGGTGTCATTCCCAGTCCTTTATCGACCAAAGAAGCCCATTGGAAAAACATTAGGGGATGAAGTAATAGTATTTTGCATGCACCAACGCATGAACATTATGATCACCAATGCTGATGCCTTTATTGCCCTACCTGGTGGTTTTGAAACTTTGGAAGAACTCTTTCAAATTACATCCTGGTCACGAGAACTTTCACCAAAAACCCATAGGTATATTAAATGTTAATGGTTTTTATGACAGTTTGTTTTGTTTTCTTGATCATCTTTGTAGAAAAAGGTTCATCTCACAAGCGACACGTCAAAGTCTTGTAATCGCTACAACTCCTGAACAATTGCTCGATCAACTCAATGCATTTGTACCACAACGTGATCCAAAGCAATGGCTCCACGGAATTGGGAACAAGGTACAAAAGCAAAAACTTGATTTGACTTTGTCTTTGTGAATTTTTGTTTTCTCTTATGGTTTTAGTTTTTGTAATTTTTCTTATTTCGGGCCCGATTTGCGGTTTTACGGTAAGACCTTCTACACTCTTCCTATCTTTATTTTGACATTGGGGACAATGTCTTTAATTAGTGGGGAGGGATAGTTGACATTACCATGTACATAGTTTAGTTAAAAAAAAAAAAAACTAATCTTTATTGTTACTAACTTTTTAGATGTATGATGGCAGAGTAAGGAGTAGTTTTGCTCTTGAGACGCATCTTAACTTGCATTTCATAATAGGTCTTAAATCATCTTTGTTCTTGTATATATATTAAAAAAAAAAAAAAAACACACACACACACACACAATTTTGATCTTTTCAATTGATTTTGATACAAGCATGTGATAAAACTGAGCTTAATTGATGATAAAAGTATGCAAAACAGTTTATAGTTGAATCATTTTCATGATATACATGTGTATATGATTGTGGATATTAGGAAGAAGGCATGGTTGAATTGAGTGAATGTTCCATACCTTTGTGAGTTTTGGGCTTTTCCAAGTTTGATACTTACACTTGGTTATTTTCTTTCATGAGTGATGTCAATTATGAATTTATTTTCTAGAACTTGCATTGAATCGATTTGAGATTACATTGGTCTGTATGTTGCATGAAAATGACAGAGGCATTTTTTTCTTGACTTAGCCGCTTTGGCCAAATAAACCTACCTTGCATTTATCCAATTATTAACTCCCTCTAAACCTATTTGCCTATTCTTTGTTCTTAGCTCATTACAAGCTTTGAGTGAAAAACCATGTTTTACCTTACCTTAGGGAATGGGAGAGCATTGATTTTCTTATTGGAGGAGTTCTTTTGCTTGCAATGATTTAAGTGTGGGGGAATTGGTGTGCTGTACGAAATGCTTGGTACAAAAAAACAAAAAAAAACAAAAAAAAAACAAAAAAAAAGAAAGAAAAAAAAAACAAAAAAAAAAGAATAGAAAAAGGAAGGAATGTGTGAAGAGAATGAGCATTTTATGGTTTTGGGTAAAAATTTATTACTTATACTTGAATTACTCCACAATGCTCTTTTATTCTCTTTGGTTTTAACCTGCTATTATCTATATTGTTCCCTTCCTTCACCTTATAAGTTCCATTACAACCTTTTTGAAAGACCTCTTGATTTTTGCAATTTATTTGATCTAAGTAGTGGAGAATTGATGTATATGCAAGCCTATGGTAAAATACTTTCATAATTTGACTGAGTTGAGCGTAAACAGTTAACCTAAACACCTTGTGTGATTTGAGTGACACTTGTGAAGAATTTTACTCAATCGAACATGCCTATTTCTGATTAAAGCATGATTATGCTATACTTTATTCTCAATTGATTTGATTCAACTATTCTTTGTTAAGCATACTTTACTTATTAATTATGGTTTATATTTAATACAATGCTTGTATTTAAAAATTAGTTGAATTGATTAAATAAAATATTACATGTTTGTGGGTATCATCCTGGTAAACCCTCACGAGACTACAACTCGTCCACTAGGGACACCTAGGGGTTTAAAGGCTTGTGGCACAGGCTAAGTGCCATCGTGTTTTCCTACGAAAATGGATTAGATTAGGTACAATCAGTTTTTATGTTTTTAGTTTAATAATATTATGTTTCTTGTTTTTCTTTAGTTTTGTTCTTATGTGTTTTGCCCAGGAGTACAAAAGCTTAAGTGTGGGGAAATTTGATCAATCAATTTGAGACACTTATGTTAGCTTTGTATTAGGCATTATTAGATGTTTATTGTGCCCAATATTAGTACTTTAGATGAGTTTAATGTTGTTGGGCTTCATTGGGCTTTAATGCAAATATTGAATAATTTTCGGATTTTGATGCATTTTGACCTTTCTTCCTTGGTTAGGTCATAACTTGGGACTCGGTGATCCAATTGAGGTGATCTTGGTGACTTTGGAAAGCTAAGACAATGCTCTACAAGTTTCATGAAGAACTCAAGAGCTGGATCGGAATGCTAAGGGTCCAAAATTTCCCTGCAATGCAGAGTGGGTTTGCTGTCACGGAACCATCTGGGCAGTATGTACATATTGGACTATATAGTGGGTTATAGGCCTCCTCTTGGGCTGAAACTTGGTCACTTGAAAGATAAGACCCATATCTCCAACTTCAATGAAGACCATTTTGTCAATAGATGTCGTTTTAGGCATGCTTCAGAAGCTACAAGTTGGTCTGAAGTTGGAAACACGTTCTTCCAACCTAACTTGAGGTAGGTGAAGTGTTTTTGGCATTTCTGGAGTTGTAAAAGTCCAAATGACATGATTCAAATTGGAGATTTTCAAGGAGACAACTGGCTACAACTTTGATGAAGACATCCAAGCCAAAATGCACCGTCTAGGTGATGAATTTGAAGCCAGAAGTCGGATAAGAGTTGTTGACTAAAAGCCACCAACCATACACCAACCCACCTACCATGCACCAACCCACCAACCATGCATCAAGCTTCCATTTTTGACAAATTTCAGATTCTTATAGCTTGTATTCAGATTATGTACATGTACAAATTGGCTTCTAGGATTAGTATAAATAGACCCAACCTCTTTGTATTAGAGGAATTCAATTTAGAAGTAAGTTTCAAGAAAGTTTAAGTATTTGTGAGAGTTTTCTTTCTCTTCTTCTTCATTCTCTTTGCAATTTCGTTTTTGTTCTTTAAATTCTGAGTTCTTCCTTCCCATCCATGGAAGGCTAGGCTCTCATAATCAATCCAAGGGATTAGCCATCTTGTTGTTTAATTTGGAGATCTTGTTTTGCTTGTTCATATTGCTTAATTGTTATTCAAGTTTCTCTTCTTCCTCTTTTGATTCTTATCTAGATTAAATTGCTTAATTTGATTTAGATGTTGATGTGGTAGTAGCTTTATTATCATGTATTCAAAGAGGATCACAAAGATTAAACAATATATTAAAGCTTTTTGATAGATTGTTTAACTTGGTTAAATTCTAGATCTTAAGTTAATCTATGTTGGATGGTGCTTACTTTATCTAACCTTGGTTAATCAAATCCTAGATGCTTATCTAGTAGAGAATTCTTGGATCATGTTAAGGCTTCTTGATGTGATCTAAGGCCAAGAACTTGGTTAGCAATTAAGTGAATTCCTTGTGATCAATGATGAGTTAAACTCAAGATCGGTAAATTTCCTTGGATTGGTTGTTTCTTTAGATTTGTTTACAACTTTGAATCTCCTACTTTTATTAATCTTGTTAATTTAATCAACAACAAAACCCCCCCTTTTTTTAATTATCTTGATCTAATTAAATCTTTGTTTTTGGATCCTTGAGAAACGATTCGGTTCATTCTCTATACTACAAATTAGTTTGTGAACCGGTTATTTTATTTGATAGGTCTCGACATCCTCTTGTCACTAATCCTGACTTATCTGAGCACGCAGAAAGTTCCTTATTCGCAGGTCTTTATAGTTGTTAGCGATGTCAGCTAGGTGGCTCAGTTGACTTTTTTTGTAGTGTATGCTGTCAGAGTCCTTCTCAACATTTAATGAAGAACAGTTTCTTCACATTTGAATTTTGGCTTTGGACAAATATTTCGAACCTGAGCTTAATAAAGAAAACATTGGACGATCCAATATAATAAAACTTATGAAACAGTTCAAAAGGTATTGGACGAAAACTTTGTTTCCTATAGCTCAAGAGAGAATGGACACACGTACTAGTAACTGTTTGTTAACACATTGTTTTATTGTTAAAACAGTTTAAAAACAAGTTATGTAAGTCTTTCACTTATTCATTCTAAATTAAAACTTTTGTTATCTTCAAAACTTTATGGGGTAATAATTCTTTAAACATATTGGTTCCAAACCTAATTTCATAAAGGTTCTTTGGTTCCAACAAATTTCACCACACAAGCAGAGCTAGGTGAAAGAAACACTTGATGATCGAAGTACAAGGAATAATTGTTCTTCACACAAATGGATGTAGCAAAAAATATATTCATGATGTCTATTATTCACCAAAAATAACTCATAACCTATTAGGTTTATTGTTTTGATGATGAAGGTTTATCTTAATAAATGTTTGATTGAGCATATGTCAAACATATATATATATATATATATTGTTCTATTGAAAAGTATTACTTAATTGAATCAATTTGTCAATCATCAATTACTACATGTTAAGAAAAGTCTCATGTATGTTGAATGTTAGATGTAAAGAAACGAAGCATTAATGACATATCTTCTTGAAGTCAAAAGCTCCATGTGGTAGAGGTAACATACGCTCCAAGTTATTGACTAAAGCTCTTAGATCATTAATGATGTTTGACAATGATTCCAAATCAATTAATGATAAAAGACAAAGGCACAGTGTAAGATAATAGCTGCTAGAAATTAATGAAGACATTTTGAATTAATTATAAGCCCTTGAAAATTTTTGTGGTGGACAGAATAAATGAGCCTAAAAAGCACTGTCTTTGCTAGATGTTAGTACAAAAAGCGCATCAGCGATCAACATTTCATTATAGCCAACGTTGGCTTTCAGGCACTATAGCGTTGGCCTTTCTAGATTATGGAGGTGTGTTAGTATCATCTCCCATTTAGTGGTACAACTCTAAAACTCCAAGGCGGCAACCTTGGACTTGTTGGTAATTTGTTCTAACCTTTTATTTTCATGTCTTGAAGTCATTTTCTTGATTTTGCACCTACAAGAACACAGTACCCCAATCATTAACTATATTTCCATGAAGGAAATCAAAGCAAATTATCCCAAAGCCCTAATCAAACCAACTAAAAATTAAAATAACAAACACAAAGAAGATTAAACTAAAAACAAAGCTAGAAAACTAATCCTAAAACCAAACTCAAGGATTTAGCCAAATTTAATGCACAAAAATGAGAACAAATAACTCTATTTCGTAGAGTTATCATACCCCCAAACTTGAGATTTTGCCATTCCTCAAGCAAAACAAATAAAAAGCTTAAGACACAATGGGCCAAATATCAAGATTCGAAGGCATAGACATCATCCAAGTTTATGCTTCAATTCAATCACATACACCAAGCTAGGATAGACTTCCATTGTGTGTGTGTGATCTCTTTACAAATCATTGCATGTAATCTAGATAGGTTTATGCAAATGCAAATTCACCTTAGTACTTAAGGGAAATAAATGAAAACTTGAGTTGCTTCCCAAGAAGCTCTTGATTTATATTCATTGGCTTGACATCTTCATTGGTTATTCTGTGTTGTCTAGAGTGATTGATGATTTTTTATGATCAAATTTGCCTCCCCTATATTACTTAAGATATTGTCCATTCACCTTGAATTCTGAATTGAACTCTCTATGGCTACCTTGATAGCTTCATAAGGAAATATCTTAGTCACTATGGAAGGTCCAAACCATCTTGATCTTAACATTCCCAAAAACACCTTTAATCTTGAATTGTGAAGAAGGACTTTCTGATCAGGCTTGAATTACTTCCTTAATTTATGTTTGACATGGCTGGTTTCACTAGGCCATGGGGCCTTAAGGTAATCAAAAATCGGAGGGTCTACCGTAGAGTATGAAGAAGAGGATTTTAGGTAGTAGGCACAATCCCTAATGGGCTCTCCTCAGCCTTAATAGTCCTTGAATTAGTGATGCAAGCATCAAATAGCAACACAGAATTCTCATGGATGAAAACTTCACTTCCCATGCGTTCAATAATTCTACTTGTGCACATGACTCATGATCATATGGATGCTTCATTGCTTCAATGACATTGAAGGTCACCTTCTCATCATTCATCCTTAGATTATGCTTCCCTTATTGTACATCAATTAGTGAACTCCCAATAGCCCAGAAGGGTCTTCCAAATATCAAAGGTATTTTAGTCTTCCCTATATCTAGGACTATAAAATCAGTCGAGAAGATGAATTTCTCAACCTTTACTAGCACTTCCTAAACAATACCTATTGGATAAGTAAAAGCTTGATCGACAAGTTGCAAGGTTAATATTGTCCCCCAAACCTAGTCTCTGATATATAAAGAGAGGCATTAAATTAATACTTACTCCCAAATCGTATAAAGATTTACCAAAGAAATAATCACCAATAGTGCATGGAATGGTAAGGCTTTTAGGTTTCTTGAGCTTTGGTGGAAGTTTCTTCTGGAGAATGGCACTACATTCTTTAGTAAGCAATTGTCTCGAACTCACCCAATATCTTCTTCTTAGACAAGATGTTAAAATAACCAAGTGAAACACAAGAAGGGGGGTTGAATTGTGTTTCTTAACCTTTTTGAAAAACTTTTATTAAAACAATTATTTGAAAGAAAGTTTTCCTGAATTGTAAATGAGAATGGACGAAATACAAACTTTTTACAATCCGTTAGACGCAAAAAGAGTTTTTCTGAAAAAGTTGGATGTAAGTTGAAAACTTTATCTTTTTAGAAAAGATTAGTTAAGAATGACAATATCAATCCCCAGATGTTAGTGGACAAGAAATATAACACCGAGATGGAAGAAAAACTTACACCAGATAATTATACCGGTTCACTCTCATAACCCGAGAGCTACGTCAAGTCCCTTCTACTTGAAGGATTTTTCACTAAACTTTCAAAGTTTACACGTATTCTCCTTAACGCCTCAGTAGGCTACAACAAGTATTCTGAAACCTCTTCCGATTCTAACCAATAAGTATTCTTTTATACACAGCCTCTTCAGGCTTATCAATAATTAGATAAAGATGTTTTAAAAACACTTTGAGTTTAACTCACAGTAAGTGAGGATAAATAAATATGCTCAAGTAGAAGAACTCTATACAAGAGTAAATAGAAAAACAGAGTAAAGCTTTGTGAATATTTCTTTTGTTCTCTTGAAGTGAATCACTTGAAATAGTCTTCATAAACTGCTTTGTCCAACGGAAATATTTATTACCGTTCTGAGTAGCATTAAATGCATACTACTGATAACGTGTTGATCTTCTTCTAAAAAATGGCTTTGGTTATCAACAATAGCGAGGGATATGATATCTTAGTTCTAATTCTTCTGAACACGCTAAAAGTTCCTCATTTGCTGGTCTTTGTAATTGTTCGAAGTGTCAGCTCCAGCGTACAAAGTTGATTTCTTGAAAGTCACATTTGTCAAAGATCTCATCAGCAATTAATGTACTTTGTTTTGTTTGTCTTTGAAATGCTTTGGACGAAGCTGTTTAAAGAATAAACAACAGAGACAAAACGCAATGGACAGTCCAATATAATAATATAGAAATAAGTTGTATTGGACGCACGTTGTTCAAAAGAGATTTTGTTTTTATCAAAGCTTGTCTTTGGTCCAAAACGCTTTACACAAAATTAATCAAAGAATGCACTTTTTGGACTTATCTTATTTGAACGAAAAGATACGAGTTTATTCAAAACATATTTTGTTCTTTTTAATTTAATATCCTTTTGTTATCTTCAAAACATTATAGGGGTTCAATTACTTTGAATCAAAATTGGTTCCAATATCAATTTCTTAAAAACAGCTATGGTTCCAATAGATGTCTTTATGAACTTAACATAACTTGGCATTTGCTCCAAAGCTTCAGGGAAAGGAATGTTGATGTGGAGCTTTTTGAACACCTCATGGAACTTTTGTAACTGGTTGCCAAAATTTTGCTCTTGAAATAGTTGACGAAAGGGCGGTTGTGGGTTGATATGAGTCTTCTCATCTTGAGCTTTTCGATCATGCTTCTCAACCACTATTTCTTCTTCTAATGGCTTAGTTTGGGATTCAGTGCTATTACTACACCCTTCTGTCTCTTTGCCACTCATATGCGTGATTACTTTGCATTGCTCCTTTCCATCCCTTCTGGGATTAGTTTCAGTGTAGCTTGGTAAAGGTCTTTGAGGGCGGTTTTTTATGGCATTAGCTAGTGCTACCAAGTGACTTCAATAACTCAAGAAGGGGGTGAATTGAGTTTTCAAAAACTTTCGCAAATCCTTAACTTAATTTCTTTAATAGTACTAATTAAATTGAATCAATAACCTTAAGAATGATATGGACCAAAAGATAATAAACTCTTAACACAAATTTTGACAAGATATGAGTTCACAAAAGTGAAGGCACCAAGCAAGTTAAATAGCTAATACAAAACTTGAAAGTAAAATATAAGAGTTGAGAGAATGCAAATAAGATTTATATTGGTTTAATCACTCATTGTGAGCTATATCCAGTTCTCGAGATCATCCTCCCGAGATTTTCACTATTCTTCAAGCTTCTAACTTGGGTGTTTAAGAAAACCTTTACAATCTAAAGTACTCTTCACTAGTTTGAGATTTTCCACCCTCTTTGTGCAAGAGCCTCACTCAATACAAAAAGGACTCCTCCCGTTAGTTCAATACAAGATAATAAAATGATTTGAAGTGCTTTAAATTAGACTCTCACAAGAGCAAATGTACAGCTTGAAATTCTAATGAGTATATGATCAAATCACTAAGCAAGCTTAGAAAAACAAAGTGTGATGAAGTTAGAAGGAGTTAATGCTCTTAAGAATAATTCAATGATCTTAATTGTACATAATAACTCCTTTAGATAAGCAATGCATACCCCTGAAGTAAATTAAAGTCGTTGGTGGTGGTTAGGTAGTATTTAATGCTTAACTAGTCGTTGAAAAAATATTTTCTAACATGTATGTAGTCGAATACACAATAGGCTGTAGTCGACTACCTGACCTTTCTGTTTAGTAAAATATAGAGTTCAAAACACATACGATTTAAAATATCCACGTTGTAGTTGACTACACATTACTTGTAGTCAACTACAAGAGTTCTCTAGAATTTAAGAAGCAAACTTGGAGAAATAGATGCCAAAACGGGAATTTCAAATATGGATGATGTAGTCGACTACAAGTCTCCTCGAAAAAAATATTATGAACTTTTAAAATAACTTTGAGAGAAAGAGCTTTGCATTTGTGTCATTGTAGTCAACTACACTCAACTTGTAGTTGACTACAAGTCTCCTCTGTGTGAAGGTTGAACATGCACTCTATTTGAAAAATAAGTTGTGCAGTCGACTACAGCAAGCTTGTAGTTGACTACAAGAGCTCTCTATTTAGAAAGAATGAGTTGCCACATTTTCCCAAGAAAATTACTTTTTCGTTTCCAAAGATCTTGTAGATTTTCATACCTTGCTAGGAACTTAAAAAATTAAGACTAATTTTACAAGTCATTTGAAAAGAGGATTTGAGCTTGTAAAGATATTTAAGACCATGCCATACAAGGAAAACTAAGTCCTACATACATTACATGAAGCACTTTGGACATGTTCTTCGTGAGAGATCTTGTTTGGTTATCATTAAAAGTTCATTGCCATAATTGTTGTACAGAGTTAGCTGACCCACTTGCATCTCAAGAGTTCAAAGTGATGTTGTTTGACTTTGAAGGATAGCATCATTTTTCACACTACAACATTTTTGGGTTCCGGCAACGTTATTTAAGGCAAGGCTTAAAAAGCATTGCCTAAAGCTGAATAAGCAACACTTTTGACATGTTGTCTTTCGTTTTGTGTTTAGGCAACGTTTTTTAGGCAACCATTATAAAACGTTGCCGTAGAGAGATATGACAAAGCTTTCTACGCGCGGTCCAAATTTGGATGTGTTTTGGCAACGTTTCTCAGACAACATGATAAGTGTTGCCATAATTGGAAAAGGAAATGTTTTATAAGTATTACCTGTTGTATAACTTAACACAATGCTTTTCAAGCGTTACTTATAGGTTATTTTGTGAAATTTTAATTTATTTCCTCAAATATTTTGGCTTATCGCCTAACAAATCTTTTCCTATATTTTCTAAATTTTAAAATCCCTAAGGTATTGTTTGGATTGAAGATTTTGGAGGGTAAGGGAGGTGAAGAGTAATTTTTCATTTTAAATTTACATTCTTTTTATTTAGTAATTTTTTAAAATGAGAGGAATTAAATGAGAGACTCTCATGTAACTTTCTAATCATGTCTTTTTTATTTTTATAAACATTTTATAATTCTCTCAATTAGAAATGAAAGATTACCCCTCCCTTCTCTTCCCCTCTAAACTCCTCCAATCCAAACATACCCTAAATTTCCTATGACTTGCTGAAATGAAAACAAAAACGTACACACTCAAATTCATGGTCATCGCGAAGATTTTCGGCCAGTGTTGAGCTTCTTGTCAAAGTGTCATCGAAGCAAGTCATGTCTGAGAGTGCTCTCAAAGATGGTAAATATATATTTCTTGTTATTTGTTGAAAACATTACTCAATGATTTTCTCGATGCTTTTAGGGTTCATTTGACCATTTCTGGTTTGAAGGCTGATTTATCTTTAGGCATTTGATTAGCCAACAAAACAGTTCCACTCAACAATTCCTTTGTGTAAAATCTACACGAAGTATGAATCAGAAGTCAGCACTTTCTCCCTCCTCCACCTGTGCTAGTATTCTCTTCTCCTTCTCCCTCATTCTTTCTCGTATTATCATATGTATTGCTAATTGCTTTAATTGGATGCAACTTAGATTGAAGTTTTGTATGATATACAATCTACATTTAAAATTGAATTGCTAGTTTATTATAATTTGTTGGTGGGTTTTCGGTCTTAGCCCCTTGGATAGGGTACTCACATTTGTTGATTTCTATCTTAAAGCCTCACTTCAGCAGTACATTTCCCCCTGTTGGAGTAAATACCATTTGGTATGACTACAAAGGACTCCCTCTCAAATGGTATGGTATCTGTTCTACCTCTGAAAGCGTTGTCATATCTTAAGCACACTAATGCATCTATGGCCAAGACCCTTATGATGAAAACAAGTATTATGTCATGAAGATAGTTCCAAGAGACTTGTTTCACATAAGTGATGAACTAGTTTCTGATGCTCAAGAATTTTATGGAAATGAGTTGTCTGACCATTCCATAAGTCTTGTTATGCCCAATGATGATGGTGACATTGAATTGGTGAGAAGAGATGTTCCAGTAACCATTATTGACATGGCTCAACCATTGTTCCATGAAATAGAGCAAAAACAAGATTCAGATTTTGAGGATAGTATATAAGATATTGATGAAGGTATATATACAAGAAAGTATATAGACATTGAAATGTTATTAATTTGCATTTTGTTTGGTAATTTTCATATAACGGTGTATATTTTATATTGTTCCCAATCCATCTCTATTTTCTATTTTCCACCTCAATATTATAATTCTTTTAAAAGACCACACCAGAATATGCATTTTTAAAGAATACATTTTGCCCAACAATGTCTCTTGATGACTTCCTTGAAGATAATGGTGTGTATGAAGAAGAAAATTAGCTGCTGCATGATGAAGAAGGAGAAGTTGAACATGATAGAGTAGTTCATCAAGAAGTCGAAGAAGGTCAAAATAAACTAGTAGATGATAACATCATTGAGCAACAAGTTGAGAGAGAATTTGAGGAAATGAACAAAAATCCAGTAAAAGGCGGCATTAATGTTTTCTTTTTTGTTGGTCATGCTTGTGTTTTTTAGTTTGATATATATTGCTATATTTCATTGTATGAATTAACTTCTAAAACTTATACATGTACTTATATAAAATTAGGGCAAAGGTGCATAAAAAACTCGAGGAAAGACACAATGCAAATTGATCCATGCTAGATCAGCAGAAGAACAAGGGGAAGTCACTTTCGAGAATATAGCAGTTGTCAAACCCACTGATAAAAGAGTATCTAACTTGAGCATGTTATTGGGCACAATTGCTAGAAATTCAAATTTTTGCTTCTTGATCTACACCAATTGGAAGGCCATTCCAAAACACTACAAAGATCATATTATGAAATATGTCGAGGTATGCATATGTTTAATTTCTAACCTTTTAAATGCAATATTAATGTGTTCATGATGCTAACATTAACATAGTACTTTCCATAGTCAAAATTCATCATTTCGGAGGAAGGAAAATAATGGGTTCCTTCAGGAGTAAGAGAAACTTGGAAGAGACATAAGAATAAAATATAAAAAAATCATTTTACTCCTTTTGACAACATCAAAGATATGTTAAAGAATCATCCTTAAGACATATCTATTGAGGTTTTCAAAAAGTTGATTGCCTTTTAGAATCTTCCAACAATTCAAGTGAGATAAAAACTATAAATTCATGTTGCAATTTTATGTTTCATATGAATAATATTTTTCATAATATTTACCTCACTTTTTGCTACAATACAAAAAATCAGCATGATGATTATTAAAAATAAGAAGCGTCAAAGGTGGAACCATCAAATGGGGCTTGCAAATTTTGCTAGAGTTCAAAAATGTCTGGTATTACCCTTGAGAATTTGAAAAGTTTGCTAATTATTAAATCTTTTACTTATGTTTTTTTAACATTTGTTGAAGCGTTCAAAAAATGAGAATGATGAAGAAGTCACCCAAGTGGAATTATTTGTTGCAACTCGCATGGGAACTAAAGGAAAGGAAGTGGATTCAAAAACAAAGAGTGCTATTGTAAGTTAAATGGTATAAAGTTATCAAAATTTTCTATTTGTTGGAGAGATGTTTGTTCATGTTATGACTAGTGCTTCCCTTTTAATAGGATGAACTTCAAGATCTGATTGAAAATTCTGTAGGGAATGTCGATGAAGCCTTTGAAGTTGTGTTTGGAAAGGAAAGGCCAATGAGAGTTTGATGCTATGGGAGAGGTGTCACCAAAACTACTTTAAAAATATATGCTCAGATAAATGCTGTCAAGCACAAGCATTCTGAAGAAAGTTCAACATTGAAAAGTTAAATGGACAATCGGAAAAGTGAGATGAACAATCAGATGCAGGACATGAAGCAACAAGTAGCAGGATTAGAAGCCCTTGTGAAGGCTTTGCTTGAAAAAAACAACTCAGGCAGGAACTTAGAAGAAGTGGCAACCTTAATACACTCATCTCCAGTTGATGCCAATAGTGCCCCAAACACGGATAGAAATGGTCTTCCTATTCTTCTACATCGACTCATGTTCCACACTACGAAGAGGTATAATACAAAATATTGAGGATTATGGCAGTGGATTATTTATCCAATCATTTTATCATTTAACTAATAACATTGAGCTTGCTTTAGGTGGATACATAGCCATTATATGAATTGTGGTGAAGTAGCTAATAGTATTGCTTTGGTGGAAAAAGCAGGATGTTGGCACAATTAAAATTTTAACATTTTTATATATTGCTATCTTTCCTTTTCTCTTTAAAACTCATATGTGCATATCTGTTGTGAGAAACTGACATAGATATTTTGCACTTGATAAATGCTTTGCTATATATCTAGACTGTAATATTGATGTTCTCTGCAATTACTCCTTCAGAATCTAGTATGTTTCGTACATATTGATTTTTGTTCTACTGATCATGTTCATTATCTCAACAACTTGGAAGAAGATGCTAAGTATATAAATGGTGGAGGAGCAATCTAAATGAGGTTAACTAATCCTTTGTTTTCTTTTATATAAAACTGGACAATATTATTATTTTCAAATTATCCATATTGTAAATTTTTATCTGAACATACTTTTGTATGGAGTGACGAATTTTGTATGATAATTGATTTTGCTGAACTGATATTTTAGGCAACGCATTTCATGTGTTTTGTGTTGCCTAAACCTTTAAAATAGGCAACTCTTTTTAGCCCTTGCCTTGGTTAACAAAAATGCAAAGCTTCCCAAGCGTTGCTTGAAGCAAATAATATAGACAATGTTTTCACAACGAGCGTTGTCTAAACCTAGATAACAAACAAGCCTTAAAAAATGTTGCCTAAAAGTGAACATAAAAGCAAGCCTTAAAAAATGTTGCCTTAGGTATCATTATAGACAATGTTTTTCAACTGATGCACAAGGCTAAACATTAAAGCAAGTATTAACAAAAGTTGCCTACAGTGAGAACAGGCAACTGGTGAAACCTTAAGATACTTAGACAACACTCAAAAAGTGTTGCCTAATGTCATAGGCAATAGTTGTACAGACAACGACTGGCCAACTGCTTATAAGCGTTGCCATAGACTTTAAGCAACGGTTTGGGACCTAAGGCAACACTTTTCAATCCTTGCCAGAAGTCAAATTTGTTGTAGTGTCACCATATATTGCTTGAACATTTCTTCCAATAATGGCTTTTGCTCTGGTACCTGAACATCAATTTGAATTGATATAACTATTCATATAGATGTGGCTATTTAAAATAAAAGTTATCCCTTCAATAGATTAACTAATATGATTTAAACTTTTCATAATTATTAAATTATCAATTACTAAATAAAACAAATTATATATGATAAACAAAACATAAATATCATATAGAACACAATATTCTTACAAATGTGGGTTTGAATTGAGAAATTTAGTTCTTTACCTATTGACATTGTTCGTTAGTGTGTAGTTCTCCTTCAGTTTTCAGTTAATAGGGCACCTCTCATCTTCGTGATGCGTTATTTAGGGGAATTAATTTCCCTAAGTTCTGCTTTAGTATATATATGTGAAAATAACGAAATCCTCAGGTGCATTGTAAGCACACGAGGGTTTCTATAGAGATTCTTATAGCAGTACAATCTTATTGGACTAGCTATCTAGAGGCCACTAGATAGCAGATTCAAGATACATTTCACAATCGCTTCCATGAAATTGAAATTGTTAATGGTTGAATTCCATTACTAGTTGGGGTGATAAAGGTTAATTTGGATGTTCTGTTTGGCATGAATAGGGTTGGTAGTGGTATTTAGAGGTGTCAAACAAGCTGGTTCAATCTGAATTAGGCTGGCCTGTTCGTGCTAAACATTTTTCATGTTGACTCGACCAAGCCTAATTTTTATCAAGCTTACGGAAACACTATTTAGTTCAACGATTTTTCTTGAGTTAAACAGGTAAGTCCATTTTTTAGCACTTTTAAACAAAATGAGACCAACTTGCCTTGATTCAAACTAGTTATTGTTTTCGGTTGGATCAGACTAATTCAAATATTGTCAAGCTAATAAAAATATGGCCTGATCTAACATTTTTTTTTTTTGAACTAAATAGGCCAACCCGACTGTTGAGTCAATTTTATGATTTTATCGCCGGTGTTGGGGTAATGGTGAGGAATGTCAATAGTGCATTATGGCCTTCCATTATTTGTTTGTTACTTTCTCTTCTCCAATATTAATATAGAAGCTAAGGTGATGGGAGGTAGGGGTCGAAATAGGCCCGTGTCATAATAGGAATTTATGGCCTAATTTATATTCGGCTTACTTTGGCCTAGTCTATTTATTAAATAAGTCTGGTTTAAACTGTTAAAAATGCATATTTATTTAAATATGCCTAAGCCTTTAAAAAGACATATTTAACCTAACAAGCCAACTTATTTATTTATTTATTTATTATAATAACATATAATTTATAATATTTATATAATTTATTAGTTAAATATTAATATTAATTATTTATTTTATACATAATACAATAATTTTATTAAAAGTTAGGTATATTTTAAAGAGTTTAATTTTGATCTACTCTCAGTATAAAGAAACTTTACATTTTTATCCAATAATGTGTTGGCACATCATTAAGAAAAGTTAGACATTTTAGGTTTTTGTTACGATATTTAAACTCTTTTAATAATTTATCAATACATGATTGAATGACAATGTAAAATTTCTTTACACTGACAATAGATCAAAATAAAATTCTATTTGAAATCTATAAAAGTTTTAACCTATTAGCTTATTTGAAGATCTTTATGAAATGTAGGTCTTTATATAGGCTTTTAGACCAAGGCATGCTTTTATGTTTTCTTAAAAATGTTAGGACAGATCCAATAAAAATCTTATAATAAGTAATAGGCCAGATTAAGGCTAAAGTTTTATAAAACAAACCAAATTTATTTAAAATAAAGTTTATCTTATTTCTTACCTTATGTTCCAAGCATTGAAATTATCTTTGGAGTTTGGATGTCGTCATAAATGGGGATTACACGGCGGTGATTGAAGCCATTATGAAGACACTATTAAATTGGTAGGTGGATTGATATAAGATGCATGTTCTCTAGCTCAACTTTTTTCATCACATTAAGTATTCTTTAGATGATAATACGACTATATACATAAGCATAGAAAGGGGTATTATTAATTAATGGTCCTCATATATAGGTTGGTTTAGGCTGAAGATTCTTCCAATTTCCTTACCGATGTAATAATGCTTTCTAATTCTTCTTAATATTATTATCTGTTTTTTATTTTTAATTTCTTAATAGAAAATGAAATTCTGATCATATAATGAGAAAATTTGGGTATTTTTTTCTAAAAAATGTTAGGGTATACAAATGTGATCTCATATTTTCTTGAAACTACTTGTAAGTAGAGTTGTTTAAAGAAATGTCGGTGTTACCTTTTATATATACAAATATAAAAGCAATCCAGTAATAAAAGGAAAAGATAAAGAAAATGAATTTTTATGTAATAAATAACAAATATAGCTGTAGCATTCCTCTATATGTCTATTTTCTCGGCTTATCTATATTATATGATGAATTGTTTCTTCTTTATGTCTGAACATGCATTATTGCTTCTTGGATTACGGAACATCAATAAACTCCATATTGCATTAAATATATACTCATGATATCTGCATTAATTTTTTTATTTATTGATGTATTTACACAAATAAAAAAAATGCAATAATACACATATTAAATGTAGTTAGCTCCCGCAGCATAATAAGAAAACGATATTTCTACATTCGAGGTGATAGGAATGTAATGCACATTCCTTTCATTCTCTGCTCTTCAATTATTTTCGCAGGTTTTCTCTTCCTCCCCTCCCAATATTTCTCTGTTGGTTTTGAATAACTTATACAATCTTTCTTTTTATTAGTGGGCGAGATTAATTGATATTAATATAAAACATTTCATACTTACATTATTTAATAATTTTTGCAAAAAATAATTTTAAATAATTTAATTATTGAAATATAACTAACTATATTTGTTCATCATACATTTCGATTTTTTTAAAATTAAATAAATATAAGTCTGCAATCAAACAAGTGTTTTTATTTGTTTGCAAAAATATTATAGATTAATTTTAAAATATTTCAATAGTATACAAAATGATTTTAACTTCATGTAAAATTTTAGACGACATGCATGATACAAACATTCAGACCAGAAAATTTCATAATAAATTTATGAGTAAACATTTATTTTAATCTTTTAAATATATAATTATTATTAGTTTGATCTTCCAATAATAAATATATTAAAATGGTTCTTCAATATTAATTTTTTACATCAAATTAATTTTTTGAAGGACTAATTGAATAATTTATTTGATCTAAAAAAATTGACATTAAATGACCATTTTGATATTTATTATTAAAAGATTGATAATATATATTTGTATATTTAGATGACCAAAATAAATGTTTACTCTAAATTTATCCAAAATAGGAATATCCGTTTTGAGTGAGAAATAGTGCTTAAACTATTGGACTGGGTTAAAATCTTTCAAAACACGCTTGGATTTTCCCCTGTACTAGCGGTTTGTGCAAGTTTTTCTCACAGGTTGAGTGTGGGAAGTTGAGTTTCTTAGTTAAGCTTTGTAAAATTGGTGGGCTATCTAGAAGTTACGATAATGAAACAACATTCGTGTACTTCAACGTAGAGAAAATGGGTTATAAAAGGACACTCGAATGCCATCAGGTTTCTGGCCTGATGATCACCAACTTAGTGCAACAACCCCTTGTTAATCGAGGGGAGTAAACGTTGTGCTTAGAACCAAGATAAGTTTGCTGTTTTATTTCATTGAAAGTTTGTGATTTTGTTTGATCATGTTTAGATTGGTGTATTACATTTATTTTTGGAACATTGGAAGTGAAAATACTTGAATAGGTGAGCCATAGGTGGCCTGATGGAGAATTAAAATTTCGACATCATCATCACAACCAAGTATTAAAGACTTTAGCCACCTCTAATTGAGCTACAAGCAGAGGTTGAATTAGATCAATAAGGTTGGAGGTGCAAAGTATAAATTTTAAAAGGTTAAAATTAAATTTCATAAATAGAATAAATAAACGTTAAGGAATGCTATAGAAATTCGAAGAGTTTGAGGAGCCATACTACAATGTAGTTCCACTGGCTACAAATTCGTTGGATGTTGTATCACACTTTGGTTTGGCAAAAAGCTGCGTAGATCGAACTCTCTAGAAAATCAATTTGAACCTTCGGGTTCAAAAATTTTAAAAGAGGTAAAGTTTTCATCATAACTGACCATTTTATTTGTTATCCTTTTTTATTGAGAGAAAGAATACTGTAAATAAAGAAAAAAAATAACCCCATCTACACCGTATTGCAAAAAGAAGAAAATGAAGGCCATAGACCGAGCTGAAAAAGCAGCAAAAGAACTTCGTAGATATACTGTTTAGATGAAAAATGAACATGGTGGTTCAAGTGTTTTGGGCCCTGATCACCAAATTAACTTAATTTCGTGCTTCTACATTTATGAATTCTCTCCATAGCATATTTTAGGAGCCAGAATTATGTGTGCTTATTCAATTGTTAGATTAAAGTGCAGAATTGTCAGATCGATCTCAAAGTTTGTATCCCTGATGTTAGGATATTTTTTATTGATCTGTTCTATGAAGATGAGTTTGAAGAGCAATTGGCTTCCATTTTGATGTTTTGTTTTATTGGTTCTCTAACTCATTGTACTAACACTATTGTCCCTGATTTTTGTCTTGTAATTGGTACTTGCCTTTGTTGGAATATATAAACAACGTTGATGGGAGTTGCTATGGTACTCTGATGGGTTCGATATTCAGGATGAGTTGTCAATTATTTATTAATTGTTGGTTTCACAATAATTGCTAGAAAGTCTATTAAATATAAATAATAAGTAATGAATGTTAAACAACTCACCATAGGTACCGGTACCTTAAAAAAAAAAGATGAGTAGTGGAGTAATCTCTAATATTGATAAAAGTAAGAAATTGAAGAAACTAAATACGAAATTTGTATTAAAACGATTTTTCCGGGAAGAAAAACTAGGCAGTTATGTTTTAATACACAAAATTTAATTTTATAAAATATGAATAAAAACAAGAATTTTAATGAAATGAGATAAAATGGAATAACCAATATTTCTATTTTAGTGTTTACTTTTAACAAACAAAATAGCATCCATTTCATTTCATTATTCATTTTTATGTTTTTTATTATTTTATTTTTATGTTTATTACATAGAATATGTGTACAATAGAATCGTTATTGTGACTAATAATAAAAATAAATATAGAAATGCCAATGATAGTTGTGTCAATTGGTAGAATTCAACTATATCAATGCAAAAGCCTTGGGTTTTCCTTAATTAATTGTTAAGCAATTTATCTACTTTCTAAATTTTATATACACAAGAAAAAAGACAAATAAAGTAAATGTTAATTCAATCTTGATTGCTTGATTGCCGAGGGTTATCAATCCGACCTTGTCAAAAGGTAGTAGTTTTTCACATTTGAGTAAAATAAAAATTTAAAATGGATTTATCATTCAGGACTTTTTTTCCTACCGTACTAGGAAATTCTCTAAAATAGAAATAAAAAAATCATTATTTAAAATACAAAAATGTTCTAAATATTCTCAAATTATTCTTCGTTAGTTTTATTTACATATATCAACCATTAAATTAATATATAATACTCTTATGCAATATATTTATTATATTTTTAGTATTAGAAAATAACTACAGAAAAAAGACAAAAAAGAAAAAAGAATCCTCATGCATGTTGGCCACTTCATAAATGTGGATACCTTGAATTATTTAGAGGAGTAACTCTACATACACAAAAGTTATGAAAATAAAAAATTACACTTTTTTGTTATTGTTAAATTTATTTTTGGATATGTGCTATTTGACATTAATATTTTTCTCCACAAATTCACATACTATCTAATGAATTAATGATTTGTACATGCGGTGTGTCTTTTTATCTCCAAAAAATGCCTCATATTTTTCTTATTTATAACTATTAGTAAAGGTAATAATTGGGAGGGTGTGGAAATTAATTAAGGCACTAGCCATAGGTTTTGTAAACAAAAGTTTAGGTGAGAGGAATATCTATCCATAGTTCAATGATATGGCAAACGACCAACATTAATGATGATTTATAGTAGGATTACAGATCGTCTACTGAACAATCAATTTGAGACACTTATGTTAGCTTTGTATTAGGCTTCATTAGATGTTTATTGTGCCCAATATTAGTATTTTAGATGAGTTTAATGTTGTTGGGTTTCATTGGGTTTTAATGTAAATATTGGATAATTTTTGGATTTTGATGCATTTTGACCTTTCTTTCTTGGTTAGGCCCTAACTTGGGACTCGGTGATCCAATTGAGGTGATATTGGTGTCTTTGGAAAGCTAAGACAAGGATCTACAAGTTTAATGAGAACTCAAGAGCTGGATCGGACTTCTAAGGGTCCAAAATAGCCTTGCAATACAGAGTGAGTTTGCTGTCACGGAACCATTTGGGCAGTATGCACATATTGGACTATATAGTGGGTTATAGGCCTCCTCTTAGGCTGAAACTTGGTCATTTGAAAGATAAGACCCATATCTCCAACTTCACTGAAGACCATTTTGTCAATAGATGTCGTTTTACGCATGCTTCTGAAGCTACAAGTTGGTCTGAATTTGGAAACACGTTCTTCCAACCTAACTTGAGGTAGGTGTAGTGTTTTTGGCATTTCTGGAGTTCTAAAAGTCCAAATGACATGATTCAAATTGGAGATTTTCAAGGAGACAACTGGATACAATTTTGATGAAGACATCCAAGCCAAAATGCACCGTCTAGGTGATGAATTTGAAGCCAGAAGTCGGATAAGAGTTGTTGACTAAAAGCCACCAACCATACACCAACCCACCTACCATGCACCAACCCACCTACCATGCATCAAGCTTCCATATTTGATAATTTCCTTGTTTTTATAGCTTGTATTCAGATTATGTACATGTACAAATTGGCTTCTAGGATTAGTATAAATAGACCCAACCTCTTTGTATTAGAGGCATTCAATTTGGAAGTAAGTTTCAAGAAAGTTTAAGTATTTGTGAGAGTTTTCTTTCTCTTCTTCTCCATTCTCTTTGCAATTTCGTTTTTGTTCTTTAAATTTTGAGTTCTTCCTTCCCATCCATGGAAGGCTAGGCTCTCATAATCAATCCAAGGGATTAGCCATCTTGTTGTTTAATTTGGAGATCTTGTTTTGCTTGTTCATATTGCTTAATTGTTATTCAAGTTTCTTTTCTTCCTCTTTTGATTTTTATCTAGATTAAATTGCTTAATTTGATTTAGATGTTGATGTGGTGATAGCTTTATTATCATGTATTCAAAGAGTATCACAAAGATTAAACAATATATTAAAGCTTTTTGATAGATTGTTTAGCTTGGTTAAATTCTAGATCTTAAGTTAATCTATGTTGGATGGTGCTTACTTTATCTAACCTTGGTTAATCAAATCCTAGATGCTTATCTAGTAGAGAATTCTTGGATCATGTTAAGGCTTCTTGATGTGATCTAAGGCCAAGAACATGGTTAGCAATTAAGTGAATTCCTTGTGATCAATGATGAGTTAAACTCAAGATCGATAAATTTCCTTGGATTGGTTGTTTCTTTAGATTTGTTTACAACTTTAAATCTCCTACATTAATCTTGTTAATCAACAACAAAACCCCCCTTTTCTAATTTGCTTGATCTAATTAAATCTTTGTTTTTGGATCCTTGAGAAACGATTCGGTTCATTCTCTATACTACAAATTAGTTTGTGAACCGGTTATTTTATTTGATAGGTCTCGACAACCTCTTGTCAAATTTGGCGCCATTGCCGGGGATCCAAGGTAACTATTTGATCATTTCAAGATCCCATCTAACTCTAACAAATGTGTTTATTTTGTTTTTGAAACTTTTTCAAGTGGGATTCGGCTGAAATTAGATAAAGGGCATTGTGTCAAGAATTTCGGTTCGGGCATCTCTGATTGATCTGAATTTTGGTACACAAATGGAAAATATTATTCTGAGAAAGGCTCATTGTTAACAGTGAGGTCACCCTTATTTTTGCCAAATTCCATCGTTTAGACCACTTTTTCAATTGTTTAAGATTTTTTATTATTTTTTTGGATAGCATTTTTGTGTAGATTTTATCCTGTGGTGGTTCCATAATTTTTAAAATTCATTTGATACTATTTTTATTTTTGTTTAATTTTTTGGAGTATTTGTTTTAGGAATTTTTAGTGTTTTAGTTGTAATTGCTTTTCTAATACCTTCTTATGAACTGCATGCTGTATGACTAGATCTGATCCTGGTACCTTGCATTCATTTGATCCTGAAATTGATAGAACATTTCATACACTTCATAGAATTCATAGGACTGGTAGTAGCATTCATAGAGCTAATAGAATTACTTCTGGAATTGGACTTGAACTTGACATTGTACCTAATCTTGTTGACTCTTTTAATCCTGTTGAGTGCAGCATTAGTACTTCGTTGTCTCGATATCGAGTCCGTTGATTTTACTATGGTGACTATAACAATAGGACCCTTAAGGAATTGGTCGCACTGATGTGAATTATCAACCTTTGTGCATTCAATATCCTGAACTTAATGTTGATTTTGAGTTGAAATGCGGATTGATACACTTGTCGCCCAAGTTTCATTGTCTTGCGGTGAAGATCCACATAAGCATTTGAAGGAGTTCCATGTTGTCCGCCCCACCATGAAACCTCATGGAATAGTGAAGATCACATCAAGCTAAGGGCCTTTCCTTTCTCTTTGGATGGTGTCGCTAAGGATTGGTTGTATTACTTACAACCTGCCGCCATCACTTCTTGGAATGACATGAAAAGATTATTTACGGAGAAGTTCTTTCTGCATCAAGAAGCTGCCTGCAATAAGGAAAGATATTTGTGGCATAAGGCAAATCGGTGGTGAAACTCTCCATGAGTATTAGGAGAGATTCAAGAAATTGTGCTCGAGCTGCCCACACCATCAAATTAGTGATCAACTCCTGATCCAATACTTCTATGAAGGATTGATGCCAATGGAAAAGAGTATGATTGATGCTGCAAGTGGTGGAGCATTGGTAGATAAAACTCCAACGCCGAGAAACTTAATTGCAAACATGGCGGCAAATTCTCAAAGAATTTGGTACTCGAATGGGTGTCGCAACCAGAGTAGTCAATGAAGTTAATACCTCTTCACATGCTGATCAACAAAGGGTGGAGCATAGATTGGATGAGCTCACTTCTTTGGTTAGACAGATGGCAATAGGACAACACGAACCACGTGTGCAAACCCCTGCAAGAGTTTGTAGCATATGTTCTAGTTCCTCTCATCCTACAGATTCGTGCCCCACATTGCAAGATGATTACGAAGTTTCAAGACCAATCTGGCGCACTGGTATATTTCCTGGGAAGCCACAATTCCATCAGCGACAACAACAAATATGATCCATTCTCAACACTTACAACCCTGGTTTGGAGGGACCATCCCAATCGAGATATGGGAATGCATCAAATCAGCAGCCACCAAACCAGTATAGACCACCATTCCAGTAGCAAGCAAGGACAAATCAGTTTCAGCCACATGCTAGACCAAGTAGACCACCATTCCAGCAGCAAGGTCCTGTAGCCACAAAATCTGAGCCCTCATTGGAGGATTTGGTGAAATAGTTGGCCACCAATAACATCCAGTTTCAACATAGAACTGAAACCACCATTCAGAACTTGGAGACTCAAATTGGCCAACTTGCCACATCTATTCATGAATTAAAGTCACAAGGTTCTGGCCAATTACCCTCTCAAACCACTCCAAACCCTAGAGGTAATGTTAGTGCTATCGCTTTGCGCAGTGGTAGGCAAATCAATGAACCAGTACAGCAGATAATTCCAGATTCTACCATTGACCCAGAAAAACAAGATGTTGTAGCAGATTCAACAACAAATGATCCTACAACATCCAAGCAGAAAGCCAGATCAAACCAGCAGTTGACAGAAAATTAAGTAAAGCAGAAAAGTGAACATCCACAAAAGTCAGCTTGCAACATTCCTCTTCCTTTTCCAAACCGAATGATACAATCGAGGCATATGGGTGAAACTGACTTGGATAAGGAAATTATGGAGACTTTTCAGAAGGTTGAGGTGAATATACCTCTCTTGGAGGCAATTAAACAAATTCTCAAGTATGCCAAGTTCTTGAAAGAGATGTGCACCCATAAGAGGAAGCTAAAGGGCACTGAAAAAGTGAGTATGAGGAGAAATGTCTCTGCTTTGATTCAGCCCAACCTGCCTCCCAAATGCAAGGACCCAGGTACTTTTACCATCCCTTGCACCATAGGGCACCAACAGTTCACTCATGCCTTGCTAGACTTGGGAGCCTCCATCAATGTAATGTCAAAGTCAGTTTACACTTCCTTGCATATGGGAGAGCTAAAGTCCACCGGCATTGTCATTCAGTTAGCAAACCCGAGCACTGCACAACCTGCAGGAGTGTTGGAGAACGTTCTGGTTCGGGTACATAATTTAATATTCCCAGCTGATTTTTATGTGTTGAATATGGAAGATGAATCTGCCTCTTCCCCACCCCCATTGATCTTAGGTAGGCCATTTTTGAAAACTGCTAAAACTAAGATTGATGTGCATCTTTGGTACCCTTTCCATGGAATTTGGTGATGATATCATTCAGTTTAACATTTTTGATGCCATGAAATACCCTTTAGAGGATCATTCTGTTTTTCATTTTGATGTCATTGATTTACTAGTTGATGATATGCATGCTGATATGTTGGCAGAGTTTCCTGAAATTGTAGGATACACTGATAACATAGCTTGTGATACTTGTTCTGCCTGCTTCGGACTTTTTGGTTGTAAACCCACTGCAATGTGTGCGACTGTCTTTGAGATTTCTACATACTTATCATGTGCTGTTGTTAATTCTGCTGACATTGATGATTCTGTTTCTGTTATTAATGGCAATGATGTTGTTATTAATGATGTTATCATTCATCCTGCTACTAAGTGTGATTCTTTTGATTCCATAGGATATGATGATGTTGTTTTGCAAGATTGTGCACAGCTTACAGGTACAGGTGCAACTGCTGAGAATTTAGCATATTTAGTTTCAGTTCCAAAACTAGTACCATCAGTCCGGCAACCACCCTCCATTGAACTTAAGCCCTTGCCCGAGCATTTGAAGTATGCATTCTTGGAAAAGGATGAGAAGCTCCCGGTGATAATGGCCAAGCACCTCCAACCTGAGCAAGAAACTAGATTATTGGAAGTCTTGAAGCAACACAAAAGGGCAATTAGTTGGACACTTGCAGACATCCCTGGTATTAACCCCTCCACATGCATGCACAGGATATTACTTAAGGAGGAAACTAAACCAGTGAGACAACCCCAGAGGAGACTGAATCCTCTCATTCTAGATGTGGTGAAAAAAGAAGTGACCAAGCTACTGCAGGCTGGCATTATCTATCCCATTTCTGACAGCAAGTGGGTGAGTTCGATGCAAGTAGTTCCAAAGAAATCCGGGGTGACTGTTGTGGCCAATGACAAGAGGATGTCGAGACCTATCAAATAAAATAACCGGTTCACAAACTAATTTGTAGTATAGAGAATGAACCGAATCGTCTCTCAAGGATCCAAAAATAAAGATTTAATTAGATCAAGATACTTAGAAAAGGGGGGGTTTTGTTGTTGATTAACAAGATTAATAAAAGTAGGAGATTCAAAGTTGTAAACAAATATAAATAAGCAACCAATCCAAGGAAATTTACCGATCTTAAGTTTAACTCATCATTGATCACAAGGAATTCACTTAATTGCTAACCAAGTTCTTGGCCTTAGATCACATCAAGAAGCCTTAACATGATCCAAGAATTCTTTACTAGATAAGCATCTAGGATTTGATTAACCAAGGTTAGATAAAGTAAGCACCATCCAACATAGATTAACTTAAGATCTAGAATTTAACCAAGCTAAACAATCTATCAAAAAGCTTTGATACATTGTTTAATCTTTATGATCCTCTTTGAATACATGATAATAAAGCTATCACCACATCAACATCTAAATCAAATTAAGCAATTTAATCTAGATAAAAATCAAAAGAGGAAGAAGAGAAACTTGAATAACAATTAAGCAATATGAACAAGTAAACCAAGATCTCCAAATTAAACAACAAGATGGCTAATCCCTTGGATTGATTATGAGAGCCTAGCCTTCCATGGATGGGAAGGAAGAACTCAAAATTTAAAGAACAAAAACGAAATTGCAAAGAGAATGAAGAAGAAGAGAAAGAAAACTCTCACAAATACTTAAACTTTCTTGAAACTTACTTCTAAATTGAATGCCTCTAATACAAAGAGGTTGGGTCTATTTATACTAATCCTAGAAGCCAATTTGTACATGTACATAATCTGAATACAAGCTATAAGAATCTGAAATTTGTCAAAAATGGAAGCTTGATGCATGGTTGGTGGGTTGGTGCATGGTAGGTGGGTTGGTGTATGGTTGGTGGCTTTTAGTCAACAACTCTTATCCGACTTCTGGCTTAAAATTCATCACCTAGACGGTGCATTTTGGCTTCGATGTCTTCATCAAAGTTGTAGCCAGTTGTCTCCTTGAAAATCTCCAATTTGAATCATGTCATTTGGACTTTTAGAACTCCAGAAATGCCAAAAACACTTCACCTACCTCAAGTTAGGTTGGAAGAACGTGTTTCCAAATTCAGACCAACTTGTAGCTTCTGAAGCATGCCTAAAACGACATCTATTGACAAAATGGTCTTCATTGAAGTTGGAGATATGGGTCTTATCTTTCAAGTGACCAAGTTTCAGCCCAAGAGGAGGCCTATAACCCACTATATAGTCCAATATGTGCATACTGCCCAGATGGTTCCATGACAGCAAACCCACTCTGCATTGCAGGGATATTTTGGACCCTTAGCATTCCGATCCAGCTCTTGAGTTCTTCATGAAACTTGTAGAGCATTGTCTTAGCTTTCCAAAGACACCAAGATCACCTCAATTGGATCACCGAGTCCCAAGTTATGACCTAACCAAGGAAGAAAGGTCAAAATGCATCAAAATCCGAAAATTATTCAATATTTGCATTAAAGCCCAATGAAGCCCAACAACATTAAACTCATCTAAAGTACTAATATTGGGCACAATAAACATCTAATAATGCCTAATACAAAGCTAACATAAGTGTCTCAAATTGATTGATCAAATTCCCCCACACTTAAGCTTTTGTACTCCTGGGCAAAACACATAACAACGAATCTAAAGAAAAACAAGAAACATCATATTATTAAACTAAAAACATAAAAACTGATTGTACCTAATCTAATCCACTTCCGTAGGAAAACACGATGGCACTTAGCATGTGCCACAAGCCTTTAAACCCCTAGGTGTCCCTAGTGGACGAGTTATAGTCTCGTGAGGGTTTACCAGGATGATACCCACAAACATGTAATATTTTATTTAATCAATTCAACTAAATTTTAAATACAAGCATTGTATCAAATATAAACCATAATTAATAAGTCAAGTATGCTTAACAAAGAATAGTTGAATCAAATTAATTGAGAATAAAGTATAGCATAATCATGCTTTAATCAGAAATAGGCATGTTCAGATTGAGTAAAATTCTTCACAAGTGTCACTCAAATCACACAAGGTGTTTAGGTTAACTGTTTACGCTCAACTCAGTCAAATTATGAAAGTATTTTACCATAGGCTTGCATATACATCAATTCTCCACTACTTAGATCAAATAAATTGCAAAAATCAAGAGGTCTTTCAAAAAGGTTGTAATGGAACTTATAAGGTGAAGGAAGGGAACAATATAGATAATAGCAGGTTAAAACCAAAGAGAATAAAAGAGCATTGAGGAGTAATTCAAGTAGAAAGAATAAATTTTTTTACCCAAAACCATAAAATGCTCATTCTCTTCACACATTCCTTCATTTTTCTATTCTTTTTTTTTCTTTCTTTTTTTTTTCTTTTTTTTTTGTTTTTTGTTTTTTTGTTTTTTTTTTGTACCAAGCATTTCGTATCAGCACACCAATTCCCCCACACTTAAATCATTGCAAGCAAAAGAACTCCTCCAATAAGAAAATCAATGCTCTCCCATTCCCTAGGTAAGGTAAAACATGGTTTTTCACTCAAAGCTTGTAATGAGCTAAGAACAAAGAATAGGCAAATAGGTTTAGAGGGAGTTAATAATTGGATAAATGCAAGGTAGGTTTATTTGGCCAAAGCAGCTAAGTCAAGAAAAAAAAAATGCCTCTGTCATTTTCATGCAACATACAGACCAATGTAATCTCAAATCGATTCAATGCAAGTTCTAGAAAATAAATTCATAATTGACATCACTCATGAAAGAAAATAACCAAGTGTAAGTATCAAACTTGGAAAAGCCCAAAACTCACAAAGGTATGAAACATTCACTCAATTCAACCATGCCTTCTTCCTAATATCCACAATCATATACACATGTATATCATGAAAATGATTCAATCAGAACTGTTTTGCATACTTCTATCATCAATTAAGCTCATTCAAGACATGCTTGTATCAAAATCAATTGAAAAGATCAAAATTGTGTGTGTGTGTGTGTTTTTTTTAATATATATACAAGAACAAAGATGATTTAAGACCTATTATGAAATGCAAGTTAAGATGCGTCTCAAGAGCAAAACTACTCCTTACTCTGCCATCATACATCTAAAAAGTTAGTAACAATAAAGATTAGTTTTTTTTTTATTTTTTTAACTAAACTATGTACATGGTAATGTCAACTATCCCTCCCCCCAACTAATTAAAGACATTGTCCCCAATGTCAAAATAAAGATAGGTAGAGTGTAGAAGGTCTTACCAGAAAACTGCAAATCGGGCCTAAAATAAGAAAAATTACAAAAAACTAAAACCATAAGAGAAAACAAAAATTCACAAAGACAAAGTCAAATCAAGTTTTTGCTTTTTTCACGCTGCCTTGTTCCCAATTCCGTGGAGCCATTCTTTGGATCACGTTGTGGTACAAATGCATTGAGTTGATCGAGCAATTGTTCGGGAGTTGTAGCGCTTTCAAGACTTTGACGTGTCGCTTGTGAGAGGAACCTTTTTCTACAAAGATGATCAAGAAAACAAAACAAACTGTCATAAAAACCATTAACATTTAATATACCTATGGGTTTTGGTGAAAGTTCTCTTTGTGACCAGGATGTAATTTGAAAGAGTTCTTCCAATGTTTCAAAACCACCAGGGAGGGCAATAAAGGCATCAGCATTTGCTATCATAATGTTCATGCGTTGGTGCATGCAAAATACCATTACTTCATCCCCTAATGTTTTTCCAATGGGCTTCTTTGGTCGATAAAGGACTGGGAATGACACCAAGGACTTTGCCACCTCCTAAATGTGCAGCAGTTGCTACACAACCCATTAACCCAAGACTACCTCCTCCATAAACTAAACGGATTTCTCTCTCAGCTAGCACTCGACCAAGATGGTGTGCAATATTTACAAACTCTTTATCTTTCCCAGGATTAGATCCACAAAAGACACAAACACTCTTGATCCGACGAACTGAAGTGACTTCCATTTTTTTCTCTTTGTTTTCTTTTTTTTTCGTACTCTCACCTTATCAATGATCTGAAGAGAGCAAAGTGCATTATTTAAAGGCATCAAAACTCAAAGGTAATAATTACACCTATAAAGGAGGGGTAGATCCGTGTGTCAGGTAAGTTTGAAAATAAGCACAACAATGATAATAGCTATATGACAATGATAAAAGACTAATCTATATGTGTCAGAAGAAGTTTGAAAATATGCAACGCATATTTCAAAAAAATACGGCTATTTTATTTTTTTTTTTGATTTTTTTTTTGATTTTTTTTAATAAATAGGAAAAAAATAAAATAAAATAAAAAATAAAAAAAATACTTACAGGAGGTGTGATTGTGGCTCACATTTTCCTCTGGTTTTACGTCCAGTAACGTCTTGAAGCTCTCTATGGGCCGATGGTCGGCTTTCCATCCAATTTTCTTAAAAATTGGCAAACAGGGTCTTTTTGAGTCAGATCCCCGAGACTATAACGTTCATGTTCATCTTGGAATATTGGCCATAAATCGAGAAGTACTCTCTGCACATCTCCACTAGGATGCGTCTCAAGAGTCAATAGAATGTTATCTAAAGACTCCTTACTCATGCCATCCTTTATGAAGTTAATTTTATCATCTCGGTTTATAGACGTCATTCCAATTGATTTGCATTTTGTGTTACAGGTCCATCTTGCACATTTATAGCAGACCCGTAACCTTTTAGCTCTTCTCTTCTTTGCATATGAACTTTTGCCTAGCCCTGGCATATATGAAACAAGAGCGTCAGAAAATTCACCTCCGAGTCGGACCTTTGCTTCGATCAACCAACAGATATCCGCAGGGATGCCTTTGTGCATAAGCATCCTTAATCTCTCAAACCTTGCACAATAAATGTTAGTTAAAGCATTTTGAGGGAGAGAAGGGAATTGCTTGCGGAGGTTAACAAGCTGATTATCCATTTCGAAAGAAAGAAGAAAGAGAAAAAAAAATGAGTAAAATTATATACAGATTTCAGTATTTGTGGGTAACTGAAGGGACCGAAAAAGATTTTCACGAGTACCGTTATCCGCCTTTTAACCGGTGAAAAATCATCTGTCAAAGAAAAACAAACAAAATAAAGACAGAAAAATCAAACTTTGATAGATTTTCTCACTTGGCACCGTTTTTTTCTGTCTCGATTCCTATGACAACAAATAAGTCAAAGTTAGAAAGAGAAAAGAGTTAGAAAACTTGGGATGCCGCACAAGAAGCGCTACTTTTAATGTCCTTAGCCAGCGTTATTTAAGATTTGGCATGCGCGATGGGACCCCCCCAATAATGATTCAATCTCACGGCAATTGACATTAATCGTGGCTTTTTCTTTTCTATTTTTTTCTTTTGTCTTCTTTTTTTTTTTTCAACACGGTAGTGATCAATCATGGTAGAGGGCATCCTGCAGCTTGAACTTCCTCCACGAGGTTCTCTTGAGCTCCTTTATAAAAATTTTTGAGGCGGTGACCATTAACTTTGAACACTTTGTTGGTGGCTTCACTCTTAATTTCCACTTTGCACCATGAGGAAAAATGTTAGTGACAACAAAGCAGATAGTCCCACCTAGACCTTAATTTACCAGGCATCAACTTAAGGCGAGAATTAAACAAGAGAACTTTTTGCCCAATCAAAACTCCTTCCGAAGAATAAACTTATCATGGAAGGCTTTGGTCTTTTCTTTGTAGAGTCGGGAGCTCTCATAGGCATCTAGACGGATCTGCTCCAATTCCTCAGAATCGCAACTTCCGCTCTATGCCGACTCCGCCAAATTCATGTTGCATTGCTTCACAACCCAATATGCTTTGTGCTCAATTTCTATCGGTAAGTGGCATGCCTTACCATAGACTATCCGATATGGAGACATCCCGATTGGAGTTTTGTAAGCGGTCCGGTAAGCCCAAAGAGCATCCTCAAGCCTCATGCTCCAATCCTTCCGATTAGGTTGGACTGCTTTTTCAAGTATGCGCTTGATCTCTCTATTAGAGACCTCGGCTTGACCATTAGTCCGGGATGGTAAGGTGTAGAAACTTTATGCAACACGCCATATTTCCTCATCAATCCCTCCATGCTCCGATTACGAAATGGGTGCCTTGATCACCGATGATAGCTCTCGGGATTCCAAACTGCAGAAAATGCGTGATCTAACAAAATCCACAACAACTTTGGAATCATCGGTCAGGAGTGGCTTTAGCCTCCACCCATTTTGATACATAATCAACAGCTAGCAAAATGTAAACATAACCAAAGGAAACAGGAAAAGGTCCCATGAAATCAATACCCCATACGTCAAAGATTTCACAATACAAGATGAGGTTGTCAGGGCATCTCATTCCTGCGAGAAATGTTCCCTGTTCTCCGACCTTAATCGCTCACAAGACTTACGTAACAAATATGCATCATGAAACAAGGTAGGCCAATATAAACCAGAGTCTAAAACTTTCCTAGGCGTATGCGTTGAGGCCCAAAATGTCCACCACATGCAAATGCATGACAAAAGCTAAGAAGAATGAAACTCTTGATTAGGCACACATCGCCTAATAATTTGGTCACTACAAAATCGCCACAGATATGGATCATCCCACACATAATATTTTGATTCACTCTTAAGTTTATAAATTTGTGCACGAGTGAAATGTGAGGGAAAAACTGTAGCAACCAAGAAATTCACCATATCAGCAAACCAAGGGAAGGTGTTCTTACCTTGCAGCTGCATAAGCTGCTCATCTGGGAAGGAGTCCTGTATAGGGAAGGGATCTGAAACCCTTTCAATGCGGCTCAAATGATCTGCCACTAGGTTCTCTGCTCCACTTTTGTCACGGATCTCTATGTGAAACTCTTGGAGCAGTAGCATCCATCTTATTAGTCGGGGTTTTGCATCTGGCTTCTTCAAAAGGAACTTCGTGAGTCGCATGATCAGTAAACACAACAACCTTAGAACCAAGCAAATATGATCTAAACTTATCCAAAGCAAAAACAATGGCTAAAAGTTCTTTTTCGGTTGTGGTATAGTTGGCCTGAGCAGCATCTAGAGTTCTGGAAGCATAGTATATCACATGAGAAGCTTTCCCCACTCTCTGTGCCAAGACTGCTCCCTCGCATAGTTAGAAGCATCACACATTAACTCAAATGGCAATGTCCAATCGGTGGTCGGATGATAGGGGTACTAGTCAAGGCCTGCTTCAAGTGGTTGAAAGTCGCCTTGCACTTGTCATCAAAATTGAACTCCACATCTTTCTGCGAATCGGGAAAGTGGAAGAGCAATCTTCTTTGAAGTCGGCAATGAAGCGCTGTAGAAACCTGCATGACCAAGAAAAGAACGCACTTCCCGCACGCATGTGGGGTAAGATAGACAAGTAATTACATCAATCTTGGCAGATCTACCTCAATGCCCTTATCGATACTACATGGCCTAAAACTATACCCTGTTCTACCATAAAATGGCATTTCTCAAAATTTAGCACAAGGTTAGTCTCAATGCATCTTTGCAGTACTCTAGATAGGCTGGCTAAACATGAATCAAAAGAAGAACCATAGACAGTAAAGTCATCCATAAATACCTCCATGCATTCCTCTAAGAAATCAGAAAATATGCTCACCATACACCGTTGGAAGGTACCAGGGGCATTGCAGAGGCCGAAGGGCATCCGTCTGTAAGCAAAGGTGCCGAAGGGACAAGTAAATGTGGTCTTCTCCTGATCCTCCGGTGCAATGTGGATTTGGAAGTATCCAGTGTAGCCATCTAAAAAGCAGTAATGGGACTTACCAGCCAACCGTTCCAGCATCTGATCAATGAATGGAAGGGGGTAATGATCTTTCCGAGTGGCTTGGTTGAGACGTCTGTAGTCAATGCAGACTCTCCAGCTATTCTGCACTCGGGTTGGAATGAGCTCATTCTTCTGGTTGGCCACAACAGTCACCCCGGATTTCTTTGGAACTACTTGCACAGGGCTCACCCACTTCTTTGTCGGAGATGGGATAGATAATGCCACTGCGGTAGCTTGGTCACTTCTTTTTCACCACATCTAGAATGAGAGGATTCAGTCTCCTGCAGGGTTGTCTCACTGGTTTAGTTTCCTCCTCAAGTAATATCCTGTGCATGCATGTGGAGGGGTTAATACCAGGAATGTCTGCAAGTGTCCAACCAATTGCCCTTTTGTGTTGCTTCAAGACTTCCAATAATCTGGTTTCTTGCTCAGGTTGGAGGTGTTTGGCCATTATCACCGGGAGCTTCTCATCTTCTTCCAAGAATGCATACTTCAAATGCTTGGGCAAGGGCTTAAGTTCAATGGAGGGTGGTTGCTGGACTGACGGTACTAGTTTTGGAACCGAAACTAAATCTGCTAAATTCTCAGCAGTTGCACCTGTACCTGCAAGCTGTGCACAATCTTGCAAAACAACATCGTCATATCCTATGGAATCAAAAGAATCACACTTAGCAGCAGGATGAATGACAACATCATTAATAACAACATCATTGCCATTAATAACAGAATCATCAATGTCAGCAGAATTAACAACAGCACATGACAAGTATGTAGAAATCTCAGCACAGGCTGCACACATTGCATTGGGTTTACAACCAAAAAGTCCAAAGCAGGCAGAACAAGTATCACAAGCTATGCTATCAGTGTATCCTACAATTTCAGGAAACTCTGCCAACATATCAGCATGAATATCATCAACCAGTACATCAATTACATCAAAATGTAAAAGAGTATGATCCTCTAATGGGTATTTCATGGCATCAAAAATGTTTAACTAAATGATATCATCACCAAATTCCATGGAAAGGGTACTAAAGATGCACATCAATCTTAGTTTTAGCGGTTTTCAAAAATGGCCTACCTAAGATCAATGGGGGTGGGGAAGAGGCGATTCATCTTCCATATTCAACACATAAAAATCACCGGGAATATTAAATTATGTACCCGAACTTAACGTCCTCCAACACTCCCGCAGTTGTGCGATTGCTCAGGTTGCTAATCGAATGACAATGCCGGTGGGCTTTAGCTCTCCCATATGCAAGGAAGTGTAAACCGACTTTGGCATTACATTGATGGAGGCTCCCAAGTCTAGCAAGGCATGAGTGAACTGTTGGTGCCCTATGGTGCAAGGGATGGTAAAAGTGCTGGATCCTTGCATTTGGGAGGCGGGTTGGGCTGAATCAAAGCAGAGACATTTCTCCCCATACTCACTTTTTTTTAGCTTCCTCTTATGGGTGCACATCTCTTTCAAGAACTTGGCATACTTGGGGATTTGTTTAATTGCCTCCAAGAGAGGTATATTCACCTCAACCTTCTGAAAAGTCTCCATAATTTCCTTATCCAAGTCAGTTTCAACCATATGCCTCAACTGTATCATTCGGTTGGGAAAAGGAAGAGGAATGTTGGAACTCGACTTTTTGGATGCTCACTTTTCTCATTGCATCGAATTTTCTCACAATCGCTGATTTGATCCAATTTTCTCGCTTGGCCGTTGTAGGATCATTTCTTCTTGAATCTGCTCTGACATCGAATTAGGCTACGAGAACTTGAAGTTCTTTGTGGAATCTTGTTTCTCTGGGCCAAGGGTAGAATCGGAAGTATCTCACGTGCCGGTCCATTGATTTGCTTACCATCACGTAAAGCTATAGCACTAACATTGCCTCTAGGGTTTGGAGTGGTTTGAGAGGGTAATTGGCCGTAACCCCTGTGACTTTAATTCATGAATTGATGTGGCAAGTTGACCAATTTGAGTCTCCAAGTTCGAATGGTGGTTTCGAGTTCTCTGTTGAAACCTGGATGTTATTGGTGGCCAAGCTGTTTCACCAAATCCTCCAATGAGGGCTCGATTTTGTGGCTACAGACCTTGCTTCTTTGGAATGGTGGTCTACTTGGTCCAAGATGTGGTCGAAAGCGATTTGTCCTTGCTTGCTTCTTTGGAATGGTGGTCTATCTTGGTTTGGTGGGCTGCCGATTTGATGCATTCCCATATCTCGATTGGGATGGTCCCTCCACCAGGGTTGTATGTGTTGGAGAATGGATCATATTTCGTTGTTGTTCTTTGATGGAATTGTGGCTTCCCAGAAATATACCAGCTGCGTACAGTTGGTCTTGAAACTTCAGAATCATCTTGCAATGTGGGGCATGAATCAGTAGGATGAGAGGAACTAGAACATATGCTACAAACTCTTGCGGGGTTTGCACACGTGGTTCGTGTTGTCCTATTGCCATTTGTCTAACCAAAGAAGTGAGCTCATCCAATCTATGTTCCACCCTTTGTTGATCAAAGCATGTGAAGAGGTATTAACTTCATTGACTATTCTGTCATGCAGCACCCATTCGAGTACCAAATTGCCGAGAATTTCTTGCCATGTTTGCAATTAAGTTTACGGCGGCGGTGGAGTTTTATCTACCAATGCTCCACCACTTGCCGGCATCAATCATACTCCTTTCCATTGGCATCAATCCTTCATAGAAGTATTGGATCAAGATTGATCACTAATTTGATGGTGTGGGCAGCTTGAGCACAATTTCTTGAATCTCTCCCAATACTCATGGAGAGTTTCACCACTGATTTGCCTTATGCCACAAATATCTTTCCTTATTGCAGCGGTTCTTGATGCAGAAAGAACTTCTCCGTAAATAATCTTTTCATGTCATTCCAAGAAGTGATGGCGGCCCAGGTTGTAAGTAATACAACCAATCCTTAGCAAAGACCATCCAAAGAGAAAGGAAAGGCCCTTAGCTTGATGTGATCTTCACTATTCCATGAGGTTTCATGGTGGAGCGGACAACATGGAACTCCTTCAAATGCTTATGTGGATCTTCACCGCAAGACCATGAAACTTGGGCGGCAAGTGTATCAATCCGCATTTCAACTCAAAATCAATATTAAGTTCAGATATTGAATGCACAAAGGTTGATAATTCACATCGAGTGCCAATTCCTTAAGGGTCCTATTGTTATAGTCAGCCATAGTAAAATCAACAGACTCGATGCTCGGACACGAAGTACTATGTACGGACTCAACGAGGATTAAAGCAGTCAACAAGATTAGGTGCAATATCAAGTTCAAGCCCAATTCCGTAGTAATTCTATTAGCTCTATGAATGCTACTACCGATTCTATGAATTCTATGAAGTGTATGAAATGTTCTATCAATTTCGAGGATCAAATGAATGCAAGGTACCGAGGATCGAGATCTAGTCATACAAAGCATGCGAGTTCATAAGAAGGTATTAGAAAAGCAATAACAACTAAAACACTAAAAATTCCAAAAACAAATACTCCAAAAAATTAAACAAAAATAAAAACAGTATCAAATGAATTTTAAAAATTATGGAACCACCACAGGATAAAATCTATACAAAAATGCTATCCAACAAAATAATAAAAATTCTTAAAAAATTGAAAAAGTGGTCTAAACGATGGAATTTGGCAAAAATAAGGGTGACCTCACTGTTTACAGTGAGCCTTTCTCAGAATAATATTTTCCATTTTTGTACCAAAATTCAGATCAATCTGAGATGCCCGAACCAAAATTCTTGACACAACGCCCTTTATCCAATTTCAGCCGAATCCCACTTGAAAAAGCTTCAAAAACAAAACAAACACATTTGTTAGAGTTAGATGGGATCTTGAAATGATCAAATATTTGCCTTGGATCCCCGGCAACGGCGCCAAATTTGACAAGAGGATGTCGAGACCTATCAAATAAAATAACCGGTTCACAAACTAATTTGTAGTATAGAGAATGAATCGAATCGTCTCTCAAGGATCCAAAAACAAAGATTTAATTAGATCAAGATACTTAGAAAAGGGGGGGGGTTTTGTTGTTGATTAACAAGATTAATAAAAGTAGGAGATTCAAAGTTGTAAACAAATATAAATAAGCAACCAATCCAAGGAAATTTACCGATCTTAAGTTTAACTCATCATTGATCACAAGGAATTCACTTAATTGCTAACCAAGTTCTTGGCCTTAGATCACATCAAGAAGCCTTAACATGATCCAAGAATTCTTTACTAGATAAGCATCTAGGATTTGATTAACCAAGGTTAGATAAAGTAAGCACCATCCAACATAGATTAACTTAAGATCTAGAATTTAACCAAGCTAAACAATCTATCAAAAAGCTTTAATACATTGTTTAATCTTTATGATCCTCTTTGAATACATGATAATAAAGCTATCACCACATCAACATCTAAATCAAATTAAGCAATTTAATCTAGATAAAAATCAAAAGAGGAAGAAGAGAAACTTGAATAACAATTAAGCAATATGAACAAGTAAACCAAGATCTCCAAATTAAACAACAAGATGGCTAATCCCTTGGATTGATTATGAGAGCCTAGCCTTCCATGGATGGGAAGGAAGAACTCAAAATTTAAAGAACAAAAACAAAATTGCAAAGAGAATGAAGAAGAAGAGAAAGAAAACTCTCACAAATACTTAAACTTTCTTGAAACTTACTTCTAAATTGAATGCCTCTAATACAAAGAGGTTGGGTCTATTTATACTAATCCTAGAAGCCAATTTGTACATGTACATAATCTGAATACAAGCTATAAGAATCTGAAATTTGTCAAAAATGGAAGCTTGATGCATGGTTGGTGGGTTGGTGCATGGTAGGTGGGTTGGTGTATGGTTGGTGGCTTTTAGTCAACAACTCTTATCCGACTTCTGGCTTAAAATTCATCACCTAGACGGTGCATTTTGGCTTCGATGTCTTCATCAAAGTTGTAGCCAGTTGTCTCCTTGAAAATCTCCAATTTGAATCATGTCATTTGGACTTTTAGAACTCCAGAAATGCCAAAAACACTTCACCTACCTCAAGTTAGGTTGGAAGAACGTGTTTCCAAATTCAGACCAACTTGTAGCTTCTGAAGCATGCCTAAAACGACATCTATTGACAAAATGGTCTTCATTGAAGTTGGAGATATGGGTCTTATCTTTCAAGTGACCAAGTTTCAGCCCAAGAGGAGGCCTATAACCCACTATATAGTCCAATATGTGCATACTGCCCAGATGGTTCCGTGACAGCAAACTCACTCTGCATTGCAGGGATATTTTAGACCCTTAGCATTCCGATCCAGCTCTTGAGTTCTTCATGAAACTTGTAGAGCATTGTCTTAGCTTTCCAAAGACACCAAGATCACCTCAATTGGATCACCGAGTCCCAAGTTATGACCTAACCAAGGAAGAAAGGTCAAAATGCATCAAAATCCGAAAATTATTCAATATTTGCATTAAAGCCCAATGAAGCCCAACAACATTAAACTCATCTAAAGTACTAATATTGGGCACAATAAACATCTAATAATGCCTAATACAAAGCTAACATAAGTGTCTCAAATTGATTGATCAGCCAACCAGAAGAATGAGCTCATTCCAACCCGAGTGCAGAATAGTTGGAGAGTTTGCATTGACTACAGACGTCTCAACCAAGCCACTCGGAAAGATCATTACCCCCTTCCGTTCATTGATCAGATGCTGGAACGGTTGGCTGGTAAGTCCCATTACTGCTTTTTAGATGGCTACACTGGATACTTCCAAATCCACATTGCACCGGAGGATCAGGAGAAGACCACATTTACTTGTCCCTTCGGCACCTTTGCTTACAGACGGATGCCCTTCGGCCTCTGCAATGCCCCTGGTACCTTCCAGCGGTGCATGGTGAGCATATTTTCTGATTTCTTAGAGGAGTGCATGGAGGTATTTATGGATGACTTCACTGTCTATGGTTCTTCTTTTGATTCATGTTTAGCTAGCCTATCTAGAGTACTGCAAAGATGCATTGAGACTAACCTTGTGCTAAATTTTGAGAAATGTCATTTTATGGTAGAACAGGGGTAAAGTTTTAGGCCATGTAGTATCTACTAAGGGCATTGAGGTAAATCCTGCCAAGATTGATGTAATTACTTGTTTATCTTACCCCACATGCGTGCGGGAAGTGCGTTCTTTTCTTGGTCATGCAGGTTTCTACAGGCGCTTCATTGCCGACTTCAGCAAGATTGCTCTTCCACTTTCCCACTTATTTCTGAAAGATGTAGAGTTTAATTTTGATGATAAGTGCAAGGCGACTTTCAACCACTTGAAGCGAGGCCTTGACCAAGACTTCCCATCATCCAGCCACCTGACTGGACATTGCCATTTGAGTTAATGTGTGATGCTTCTAGCTATGCAGTAGGAGCAGTCTTGGCACAGAGAGTGGGGAAAGCTTCTCATGTGATATACTATGCTTCCAGAACTTTAGATACTGCTCAGGCTAACTATACCACAACCGAAAAAGAACTTTTAGCCATTGTTTTTGCTTTGGATAAGTTTAGATCATATTTGCTTGATTCTAAGGTTGTTGTGTTTACTGATCATGCAGCTCTGAAGTTCCTTTTGAAGAAGCCAGAGGCAAAGCCCCGACTAATAAGATGGATGCTACTGCTCCAAGAGTTTCATATAGAGATCCGTGACAAGAGTGGAGCAGAAAATCTAGCGGCAGATCACTTGAGCCGCATTGAAAGGGCTTCAGATCCCTTCCCTGTACGGGACTCTTTCCCAGATGAGCAGCTTATGCAGCTGCAAGGTAAGAACACCTTCCCTTGGTTTGCTGATATGGTGAATTACTTGGTTGCTACAGTTTTTCCCTCACATTTCACTCGTGCACAAATTTATAAACTTAAGAGTGAATCAAAATATTATGTGTGGGATGATCCATATCTGTGGCGGTTTTGTAGTGACCAAATTATTAGGCGATGTGTGCCTAATCAAGAGTTTCATTCTATTCTTAGCTTTTGTCATACATTTGCATGTGGTGGACATTTTGGGCCTCAACGTACAGCTAGGAAAGTTTTAGACTCTGGTTTATATTGGCCTACCTTGTTTCATGATGCATATTTGTTCTGCAAGTCTTGTGAACGATTAATCGAGAACAGGGAACATTTCTCGCAGGAATGAGATGCCCCGACAACCTCTACTGTATTGTGAAATCTTTGACGTATGGGGTATTGATTTCATGGGACCTTTTCCTGTTTCCTTTGGTTATGTTTACATTTTGCTAGCTGTTGATTATGTATCAAAATGGGTGGAAGCTAAAGCCACTCGAACTGATGATTCCAAAGTTGTTGTGGATTTTGTTAGATCACAGATTTTCTGCAGGTTTGGAATCCCGAGAGCTATCATCGGTGATCAAGGCACCCATTTCTCAGAATGCTTAGGAGCATGGAGGGATTGATGAGGAAATATGGCGTGTTGCATAAAGTTTCTACACCTTACCATCCCCAGACTAATGGTCAAGCCGAGGTCTCCAATAGAAAGATCAAGCGCATACTTGAAAAAACAGTCCAACCTAATCGGAAGGATTGGAGCATGAGGCTTGAGGATGCTCTTTGGGCTTATCGGACCGCTTACAAAACTCCAATCGGGATGTCTCCATATCGGATAGACTATGGTAAGGCATGCCACTTGCCAGTAGAAATTGAGCACAAAGCATATTGGGCTGTGAAGCAATGCAACATGAATTTGGCCAGAGCTGGCATAGAGCGGAAGTTGCAGTTACAGGAATTGGAAGAGATCCGCCTATATGCCTATGAGAGCTCCCGACTCTACAAAGAAAAGACCAAAGCCTTCCATGATAAGTTTATTCTTCGGAAGGAGTTTTCAGTTGGGCAAAAAGTTCTCTTGTTTAATTCTCGCCTTAAGTTGATGCCTGGTAAATTAAGGTCTAGGTGGGACGGTCCGTTTGTTGTCACTAACATTTTTCCTCATGGTGCATTGGAAATTAAGAGTGAAGCCACCAACAAAGTGTTCAAAGTTAATGGTCATCGCCTCAAAAATTTTTATGAAGGAGCTCAAGAGAACCTCGTGGAGGAAGTTCAACTGCAGGGTGCCCTCTACCATGATTGATCACTACTGTGTTGAAAAAAAAAAGAAAAAAAAAAGAAAAAGCCACGATTAATGTCAATTGCCAGAGATTGAATCATTATTGGGGAGGACCCATCGCTCGTGCAAAATCTTCAATCACGCTAGCTAAGGACATTAAAAGTAGCGCTTCTTGGGAGGCAAGCCAAGTTTTCTAACCCTTTCATCTTTCAACTTTGACTTATTTGCAATCACAGGAATCGAGACAAAAAATCGGTGCCAAGCGAGAAAATCTATCAGAGTTTGATTTTTCTGTCTTAATTTTGTTTATTTTTCGTTGACAGATGATTTTTCACCGGTTAAATGGCGGATAACGGTACTCCGTGAAAATATTTTTCGGTCCCTTCAGTTACCCACAAACACTGAAATTTGTATATAATTTTACTCAATTTGTTTTTCTTCTTTCTTTCTTTCAAAATGGATAATCAGCTTGTCAACCTCCGCAAGCGATTCCCTTCTCTCCCTCAAAATGCTTTACCTAACATTTATTGTGCAAGGTTTGAGAGGTTAAGGATGCTTATGCACAAAGGCATCCCTGCGGATATACGCTGCATAATCGAAGCAAAGGTCCGAATCATAGGGGAATTTTCTGATGCTCTTGTTTCATATATGCCAGGGCTAGGCAAAAGTTCATATGCAAAAAAGAGAAGAGCAAAAAGGTTACGAGTCTGCTATAAATGTGCAAAATGGACCTGTAACACAAAATGCAGATCAATTGGAATGGCGTCTATAAATCGACTTGATAAAATTGACTTCATTAAGGATGGCATGAGTAAGGAGTTTTTAGATAATATTCTATTTACTCTTGAGACGCATCCTAGTGGAGATGTGCAGAGAGTACTTCTCGATTTATGGCCAATATTCCAAGATGAACATAAGCGTTATAGTCTTGGGAATCTGACTCAAAAAGACCCTGTTTGCCAATTTTTTAGAAAATTGGATGTGAAGCCGTCCATCGGCCCATAAAGAGCATTCAAGCCGTTACTGGACGTAAAACCAGAGGAAAAAGTGAGCCATAATCACACCTCCTGTAAGTATTTTTTTTATTTTATTTTTCCTTTTTCTTCTTGTTTATTAACAAAAAAAAATTTCAAAAAAAAAATTCAAACAAATTCAAAAAAATATTAATAAATTTAGCCGTATTTTTTTGAAATATGCGTTGCGTATTTTCAAAGTTCTTCTGACACATATAGATTAGTCTATTATCCTTGTCATATAGCTATTATCATTGCTGTGCTTATTTTTCAAACTTACCTGACACACAGATCTACCCCTCCTTTATAGGTGTAATTATTACCTTTGAGTTTTGATGCCTTTAAATATTGCACTTTACTCTCTTCAGATCATTGATAAGGTGAGAACACAAAAAAAAGAAAACAAAGAGAAAAAAGAAAAAAAAAAGAAAATGAAAGTTACTTCAGTTCGTCGGATCAAGAGTGTTTGTGTCTTTTGTGGATCTAATCCTGGGAAAGATAAAGAGTTTGTAAATATTGCACACCATCTTAGTCGAGTCCTAACTGAGAGAGAAATCCATTTAGTTTACGGAGGAGGTAGTCTTGGGTTACTGGGTTGTGTAGCAACTGCTGCACATTTAGGAGGTGGCAAAGTCTTTGGTGTCATTCCCAGTCCTTTATCTACCAGCAAGCCCATTGGAAAAACATTAGGGGATGAAGTAATGGTATTTTGCATGCACCAACGCATGAACATTATGATAGCAAATGCTGATGCCTTTATTGCCCTACCTGGTGGTTTTTGAACTTTGGAAGAACTCTTTCAAATTACATCCTGGTCACAGCAGAACTTTCACCAAAAACCCATAGGTATATTAAATGTTAATGGTTTTTATGACAGTTTGTTTTGTTTTCTTGATCATGCTGTAGAAAAAAGGTTCATCTCACAAGCGACACATCAAAGTCTTGTAACTGCTGCAACTCCTGAACAATTGCTCGATCAACTCAATGCATTTGTACCACAACGTGATCCAGCAATGGCTCCACTAATTGGGAACAAGGCAACCGCAGCAAAAAGCAAAAACTTGATTTGACTTTGTCTTTGTGAATTTTTGTTTTCTCTTATGGTTTTAGTTTTTTGTAATTTTTCTTATTTCATGCCCGATTTGCAGTTTTCTGGTAAGACCTTCTACACTCTACCTATCTTTATTTTGACATTGGGGACAATGTCTTTAATTAGTTGGGGGGAGAGATAGTTGACATTACCATGTACATAGTTTAGTTTAAAAAAAAAAAAAACTAACAAGCTAATCTTTATTGTTACTAACTTATTAGATGTATGATGGCAGAGTAAGGAGTAGTTTTGCTCTTGAGACGCATCTTAACTTGCATTTCATAATAGGTCTTAAATCATCTTTGTTCTTGTATATATATTAAAAAAAAAAACACACACACACACACACACAATTTTGATCTTTTCAATTGATTTTGATACAAGCATGTGTTGAATCTGAGCTTAATTGATGATAAAAGTATGCAAAACAGTTTATAGTTGAATCATTTTCATGATATACATGTGTATATGATTGTGGATATTAGGAAGACGGCATGGTTGAATTGAGTGAATGTTTCATACCTTTGTGAGTTTTGGGCTTTTCCAAGTTTGATACTTACACTTGGTTATTTTCTTTCATGAGTGATGTCAATTATGAATTTATTTTCTAGAACTTGCATTGAATCGATTTGAGATTACATTGGTCTGTATGTTGCATGAAAATGACAGAGGCATTTTTTTCTTGACTTAGCTGCTTTGGCCAAATAAACCTACCTTGCATTTATCCAAATATTAACTCCTCTGAGCCTATTTTCCTATTCTTTGTTCTTAGCTCATTACAAGCTTTGAGTGAAAAACCATGTTTTACCTTACCTTAGGGAATGGGAGAGCATTGATTTTCTTATTGGAGGAGTTCTTTTGCTTGCAATGATTTAAGTGTGGGGGAATTTGTGTGCTGATACGAAATGCTTGGTACAAAAAAAAAACAAAAAAAAAGAGAAAAAAGAAAGAAAAATAAAAGAATAGAAAAAGGAAGGAATGTGTGAAGAGAATGAGCATTTTATGGTTTTGGGTAAAAATTTTATTCTTTCTACTTGAGTTACTCCTCAATGCTCTTTTATTCTCTTTTGTTTTAACCTGCTATTATCCATATTGTTCCTTTCCTTCACCTTATAGCCATTACAACCTTTTCGAAAGACCTCTTGATTTTTGCAATTTATTTGATCTAAGTAGTGGAGAATTGATGTATATGCAAGCCTATGGTAAAATACTTTCATAATTTGACTGAGTTGAGCGTAAACAGTTAACCTAAACACCTTGTGTGATTTGAGTGTCACTTGTGAAGAATTTTACTCAATCTGAACATGCCTATTTCTGATTAAAGCATGATTATGCTATACTTTATTCTCAATTGATTTGATTCAACTATTCTTTGTTAAGCATACTTGACTTATTAATTATGGTTTATATTTGATACAATGCTTGTATTTAAAAATTAGTTGAATTGATTAAATAAAGTATTACATGTTTGTGGGTATCATCCTAGTAAACCCTCACGAGACTATAACTCGTCCACTAGGGACACCTAGGGGTTTAAAGGCTTGTGGCACATGCTAAGTGCCATCGTGTTTTCCTACGAAAGTGGATTAGATTAGGTATAATCAGTTTTTATGTTTTTAGTTTAATAATATAATGTTTCTTGTTTTTTCTTTAGTTTTGTTCTTGTGTGTTTTGCCCAGGAGTGCAAAAGCTTAAGTGTGGGCGTCTACTGATCAATCAATTTGAGACACTTATGTTAGCTTTGTATTAGGCTTCATTAGATGTTTATTGTGCCCAATATTAGTATTTTAGATGAGTTTAATGTTGTTGGGCTTCATTGGGTTTTAATGTAAATATTGGATAATTTTCGGATTTTGATGCATTTTGACCTTTCTTCCTTGGTTAGGCCATAACTTGGGACTCGGTGATCCAATTGAGGTGATCTTGGTGTCTTTGGAAAGCTAAGACAAGGATCTACAAGTTTAATGAAGAACTCAAGAGCTGGATCGGACTTCTAAGGGTCCAAAATAGCCTTGCAATACATAGTGAGTTTGCTGTCACGGAACCATCTGGGCAGTATGCACATATTGGACTATATAGTGGGTTATAGGCCTCCTCTTAGGCTGAAACTTGGTCATTTGAAAGATAAGACCCATATCTCCAACTTCACTGAAGACCATTTTGTCAATAGATGTCGTTTTACGCATGCTTCTGAAGCTACAAGTTGGTCTGAATTTGGAAACACGTTCTTCCAACCTAACTTGAGGTAGGTGCAGTGTTTTTGGCATTTCTGGAGTTCTAAAAGTCCAAATGACATGATTCAAATTGGAGATTTTCAAGGAGACAACTGGCTACAACTTTGATGAGACATCCAAGCCAAAATGCACCGTCTAGGTGATGAATTTGAAGCCAGAAGTCGGATAAGAGTTGTTGACTAAAAGCCACCAACCATACACCAACCCACCTACCATGCATCAAGCTTCCATATTTGACAATTTCCTTGTTTTTATAGCTTATATTCAGATTATGTACATGTACAAATTGGCTTTTAGGATTAGTATAAATAGAGTCAATCTCTTTGTATTATCATTCATTCAATTTTAAGTAAGTTTCAAGAAAGTTTGAGTATTTGTGAGAGTTTTCTTTCTCTTCTTCTCCATTCTCTTTGCAATTTCGTTTTTGTTCTTTAAATTCTGAGTTCTTCCTTCCCATCCATGGAAGGCTAGGCTCTCATAATCAATCCAAGGGATTAGCCATCTTGTTGTTTAATTTGGAGATCTTGTTTTGCTTGTTCATATTGCTTAATTGTTATTCAAGTTTCTTTTCTTCCTATTTTGATTTTTATCTAGATTAAATTGCTTAATTTGATTTAGATGTTGATGTGGTAATAGCTTTATTATCATGTATTCAAAGAGGATCACAAAGATTAAACAATATATTAAAGCTTTTTGATAGATTGTTTAGCTTGGTTAAATTCTAGATCTTAAGTTAATCTATGTTGGATGGTGCTTACTTTATCTAACCTTGGTTAATTAAATCCTAGATGCTTATCTAGTAGAGAATTCTTGGATCATGTTAAGGCTTCTTGATGTGATCTAAGGCCAAGAACATGGTTAGCAATTAAGTGAATTCCTTGTGATCAATGATGAGTTAAACTCAAGATCGGTAAATTTCCTTGGATTGGTTGTTTCTTTAGATTTGTTTACAACTTTAAATCTCCTACATTAATCTTGTTAATCAACAACAAGACCTCCCCTTTTCTAATTATCTTGATCTAATTAAATCTTTGTTTTTGGATCCTTGAGAGACGATTCGGTTCATTCTCTATACTACAAATTAGTTTGTGAACCGGTTATTTTATTTGATAGGTCTCAACAACCTCTTGTCATCTACCAACAGACTTATCATGAATTTAAACTCAAGTCATAGCTAACATAAGCTAAAAGTCGGACTAGGTGAGCTAAGTCCTGTTGGCACAAGCCATAGGTTTAAGTTGTGAAACTTGACTAGCACATTTTGGAATTAACTAATTCCTATAAATACATCAAGTTGATGTGAGGAGTGTGTTGAAAATTTTGGCAAATGCACCAAATCGTGACAAGTAATAGAGTGATGAATAGAATTTGTTCCCAACGAGGATATGACTCAATTACCATTAACTACCATGAGATTTCTATTTGAACAAATGATTATCATAGTCCACAAGAATTGATTTATTTTGAATTTAGAAAGAGAAGAATGAATGAAACAGCAAAATGAAATGAATTGAATTTTAACACTATCACAATCAACTACAAAGAAAAAAGAATGGAATCAATGTATAACAATCGGTTAGGAATCAGAATTATGCAATTATTATCTAATGTAACCTAGTTCAAGCCTTAATCCCAATTCAATTCATGTGATTGACATTCAAATCACTAATTCATATTATCCCTAATTCCTTGATAGAAATGCTTTTGTTATCAATTAAGAACCTAATTCCTAAGGCGGTCCTAATTCAAAACAAACATTAAGCATAAGACTCAAAGAAATGCATAGCAACGAAGTTCTATCCCTAGAATCGACATCACCATGGTAATCAACTTTAGTTCTAGCATGAATATCAATTTTCCAATCATGCATCCACACTTGAATTCAATTCCAAGATGGCCAGTCGAAGAAAAGCTTTAAGTATAGAAGAGATTACTCAATCAATCTGAAAAACAATTGAAATTAGAAGAGGAATTTACTTACATCAAGATCCAATTGAGTTCATCCTATCCTAACCTAAAAAATCTAGAAAGACATGGTACAAGTCTGAGAAATGGAAATGGTTGAATGAAGTTGGGATGGAAAAGTCATGGATTCTTCAATTCTTCCTTCCAAAAGCACTTGAATATCCAAGGATCTTGAATGGCTATGAGCTCTCTTTGATTTGCACCAAGAAAAATGGCAAAAGACCAGAAAAAATATCCTTCAAATTGAGTCAAATCGCGCATGTATATTTTTCTAGAAATTGCATCATCGTTGGGCGATGGCACATCATCATTGGGCGATGATTATTAGAATTGCGAGTATGGTCTTCGCTGGGCAACAAAATCTCGCCACTGGGTTATGCAAGTAAGTAGTTGTACTCTTCTTTATTGCTGGGCGATAGGTGTGTCACACTGGGAGATGAACCTTCTTCCTTAATGAATAAACTTGTACAAGAATCATTCAACATTAAGAGAAATTTACAAAGCATCTCTTATGACCCAAGAAGATTAGCATGCAAGTCCAATTTGTCATTTCTATTCCTAAAACTACTAAAATTCATGCATTCCTTACAAAATTGCTTACTTTTACCTTCATAAATATCATAGTGCACCCTTTAAATCATCTAGCAAGAGACTTAGTCTTGATTGACACGAAAATTGGTTCGATGATACCCTTGCTGAACAAAAGAAATTATGAAAGAAACTCCTCCTTTAAACAAAAACATAGATCAATGGCGTTGGAGAAAAATAATTTAAAAAAAAATATATCAAAAGATTTTCCAAAATAATTATTCTCACATTATCCTTGATTAATTTTGTTTACATCATATCATGGTCAAAGCATTAATTAGACTAATATATAAATTTTCGAAATTTATATTATACTAACTAGCATATTGACAGGCTCCGCCAATCTACATTTATTTGAATAAGATAAAGAAGTGAGTTACATTTTTCATTTTTTGAATAAGATAACAAAAATGAGTAAATAATAAGTATTTGAAATTAATTATAACTACATGATAAGAAATTGAAAAGTATTTGTAAGGTGAGAAGTTGAAATTGTTTGTAGGTAATTATAACTGATAAGTAAGGGTATTTACAATTTAATCCTTTTTATATTTATATTTAAATAAATAATAATAACATTTTAAGAATAAGAAAATTAGATACCAAAATGAAAAATATGCTTTATAAAAGTATAGATTAAAAGTGTATATCCATAATATTATTTTGATTCATGTTTCCTCGCAACTTTGCTGGTTAGATTTCGAGACATCAATACCCCCGATATGGACAACTGTAGCCAATGCTCATTTGCGGCCTAATATTTTTTTTTTCTACAATATATTTAGTTTATAAAGAATCGGTTTAATAACACTTTAAAATGAAGAGTTTTATATAATTTTTCATATAAGATTACGAATTTTATCTTTGAATTTTTTATTTTATTTTTAAAAGTACATGAAGCTGACCGTAAATTATTGATCATGAATTCATGATTCAGTGAATATGCATGATCACATGCATGGCAGCCACGCTGTAGTGGTTAAAATGATTGAACTTATTAAATCACATTATTATGGCTTGAGAAAATACCATACACAGTGACTGAATCAGAGAATCATATGTATTGCAAACACAGTGACAGAATCAGTGGATCATATGTCATGTACCCACAAAACAATATCAGAAAGTGAAAAAGAATTCCTATATATCAAACCCAGAAACAAAATCAAAAGAAAGATAGCATAGAATGAATTATTGTTTAAATGTAGCCACAACAAAAACAATTATAATTTTTGAAGAAGACAAATTTCTCTCAGAATTCAAGGAAAAATGTGATTGCTTCCATTTGAGCCCAAACAAAAACCACGCGTTGGACTCATTCATGCCCTGCACAAATGTAAATAATAGATACAAATTATGTATAAGGAGATAGATTGAATCTGAAGCTTTAGCCAGAAAATCCCATTTCTCAATTCATTTGTAATGTCTTTTTCCTTTTGTTTGCAATATAGAGACAAATTCCTTTTTAAGACATTTTAAGAGTATTGCTGTATACACATTAATATTGGGCCATGCTAAGCACACTTGTTAAAGTGGAGTATAAGTGGAGTTAATTATACATAAATCAAGAGTTAACATTTGTGCAAGTCTGCATGGTGTGATTCATATATAACTAGTAGAGAACCCAAGGGTTGCTCGGAGTATAAAAATTATAAAATTATAAATTAACAATTATTAAACATGATTAGTTATGTATATATATAAACATTATGATTATCAAATATTATTTATCTATATTTTTTAATATAAAATATAGGAGATCATTTTATTGCCAAAGGTTAAATTTGAATGAGAAATCTCAATTTAAAAAGTACATACTATGAATAAAAGAAAAAGAATTTTACATAAGCATAATTACAAATATTTAATGTCTTTACTATGATGAAATATTGATATGTACTTCGATACGTGACAACAAAATATATTTAGTAAATAATTAAATATTTCATATGATACACAAAATAACTTGAACCCCCAAATACTCCAAAATAAGTTTAATGATACATTTTCTTTTGTTAAATTATAGAATGATTAATAGCCAAATAAAGGAATTTAAAAGAATTAATGACAATTTTTTTAAATTGAACTTATTTTAATATTATTTAAATTAATTATTTTTTTATAATTAAAAAATATTTCAAAAAGTTAATAAATTTCATTTATTTAAATATTAATAAAATAATATTATTATATAAATAACTAAAAACATTTTTATGTATAATATACATTTAATTTTTATTTTGTATATAAGAAGGAACATTTTTTCAAATAGAATACATAACTGCGTTAAGTAATTGAATGTGCAAAAACAAACCAGTTAATATTAACGTAAATCATATTAGAATAAAAAACTAATAATATAAGAATATAATAATACATAATTTTATGTCCTACAATCCTAAATAAAAATTATAGATATGCTAGTTTAAAATTTTAAATAGTTACTCATTTGAACCACAAAAAGATTATTAAGATGACAAATTCATACATAAATTTGAAATTATAAGGAATGACATTTAAAAACAAAGAAATTAAATATACTTTTGTATGCATCTCATTGCAACCCAATTTCACTTCTTTTCATCTTGTCATTTACAAATGCTTTGAATGTTGAGTAATCTAAAATTTATAGATATTAAGAGTTCTTTTAATTACTCACAATAAGAATGTAGTAATAAATAAATTATAAAACTCATGCATAATTAACTTTGACAATTAAAATTTTACCTATGTTTAACATATACAAAAATTACACTTTGATATGTATTTTAATTAAATGTATAAAAAATATATATAAGTGATTATTGTCAAAATTTCTAAGTGATATTCGTCAACATTTTTTCTTTTTTGAAATGACACATATCAAAAGCTTCTCTTAATAGTCTTAATTTTCATCACAAACTAATGTTTAATATGCATGTATATTATCACAAATTAATCACAAAATAAATGTTTAACATGAATTCATATAATCATAAATTAATATTTAATATGCATGCATAAATTAAGGTTTAACATAAATATTTATTAATTATATTAAATGCATAAACATATCTAAGTGACACTTGTCAAGATTTTCTCTCTTCCAAAGTTCTTTTAACTTTTTTATTAAATTTTCATTAATTGTTCTTTAATTATCACTTTAGGTGACACTTGCCTTGATTTCGTTTCTTTCTAAGTGACATTTGTTAATTTCTTTAAGTCTTATTTTTTAAAAATTAAAAAGTCGTTATTTGACTTGAACCTATAATTTCTACTATGATACTCACTCGTCCTAATTTCCTAAACTGAGCCAAAGTGACTACGTTTTGCTTTTGATTGTGAGAAATGAGAGGTTATAAAATACTTGAGTTTATTTACATATATACTTTGGATATGATTTTATAAAGAAAGTTGCTGGATCTAATCAGCTTGAAGTGGGGATATAATTTCTTCAAGGCTAAGAACTTTTGGAATGAGGATTATTAGTTTAATTTAAGTTGGTATCAAAATTGCGCGTGTCAAATGCTACTCTTTTAACCTTAACCTCCTTGGACAGTAATCCTTCATTAATTAATAATATGTGCATATTGGCACTTGTAAGGTGATATATGTCAAAATTTTAAATGATATACTTGTCTCATATTAAAATGTATAAAGATGACACATGGCAAGATTTTGTTTCTTGGTCTTCACTTTTATATATATATATATATATATATATATGGTATGTAATATTACCCCATTTTCTAATATGCCTCGTTTCTTGTATCAATTTCTTTATAATATTTGGTTTAATTTCTCATGCATCAGCCGCGAAATTTGAGATTTTATAGAAGTGACCTATTTCTCACAATTTCATATATATATATATGTGTGTGGGCGCGCGCGTTATTGTTCACGTATGAAAATCTAGGTGTAAATTCTAACGTTGATCTTCATGTTCTCGTGTTGTTGAAGTGTTTTCTGAGATAGGGGTACTTACCAAAGATACTCCAACACTTAAGTTATCAATGGTAACAAATAAGTTAGTGCTTAAGGTTTGTAATCACTCCTGTAGGGTTTAGTCCCTATTTATATCCAAGGTGTTAGAGCTTTCTAGGGTTTTTTCCTTAAGCACGCCTCTCAGCAAGGCAAAATTCTCAATGCATGGATCTTGTTTTGATCATCATTTGTTGACCGGGTCCAAGTGACCATTATTTTAGAAATCGGATCATGGCCTTAACCCAACTCAGTTGTAACAATATCAAACAATTAATATTCATATAATTGATAGGCCAATCCGATTGGCTCCGCTTATGATAACTGCTTAACTTGAATTTGAATCTAAAAGCCTCAATCTTATTGTAAATCATTGCTAATATAGATGGTTTGCTTTGATATTAAAATGGGGATAGCCTCCTCTCACTCTAATCTTTTATGTACCAAAAAAAGATTGATAGAAATTCTTTTGAATTTTTTTTATGCTAGATACTATTTTAAAATATGATATATATATATATATATATATATATCATTTATATATATATACATGCTAGATCCCATGTATTGTTGGTTGGTTTTAGATCTGTTAATCCACTTCTTTCTTAATATTTTTTAAATGGTATATGTAAGTCAATTCCAAACAAGAGTTGGAAATGAAGTGAAAAATGGAAAATAAAAACTCAGTGCATCTGAAAAAATGGTGATAATATATTAAAAAATTGTGATAATAATCTCATATTTTTTTGGTGCTGTGTGATAATAATACAGTGCAGAGTACTAGATATAATTCTCATGAATATTCTCGAGTTCATAACCTATCTCTGATCAACTTCAGAGTCTGCAATGCGAATAACTGTCTATATGCTGCATAATATATGAGTCCATACACTACCAGGTTTTTCATAAGGATAATCTAGTCAAAATCTCATTTGACACGCACAAAAAAAAAACACTCAATTTGTTTTTTCTTTTAATTATAGAATAACAATACATTTTTCGTAATCAAAATTTTATAGTATTTGGATATATCTTGGATTTTCTATATTAGACTATACAAATTATTTAAAATAATACCTAAACAGAAAATTTTCTTGTTTGTTTTTTTACTTTTTAATATGTAAAAGTTAATAGACATTAGACAGTTGAAATTTCACTGTCTATGGTTGTTCTTATCCTTAATACTGCATGCATTATTGGGCATGGCTTGTAATGGATCACATTCATTTAAGACCTTTCAGGACCAATAACGACTACTATTTTTTTTCATCTTCAAAAAAATTAAATTTTAAGAATTAAATTTTAATTTACTGTTAGAGTTAAAAAAAATTATACTACTATCAGATCATATGTATTATATCACAAATGTTAATTTTTTTAAAAAAAAGTATGACAATGCATGATTTCATAATAATGTAAAAAAATTTCATTAAAAATAAATTAAATTAGGTTCAATATTTAAATCTCATATCATATTCGATGTTTCAAAAGCCCTCAATCTGTCATATCTATTTAATTAATTAATATTGAGACCTTTCGACTATTTGATATTAGAGGAACTAAGTGACAAATATTATAATAAACAATAATGATAAGTTTTATTAATTTTAATGCAATAAGATAGGATGCCAAAGTACATAATCTATATATCTATATATATTAGTAAAATTGCCTTGATGGAGAAGTAATTATTAATATCATTAAATGCATAGGCTATACTAAAAACCTATCTATATTTATATATTATTATTATTATTACTACTACTATTATTATTATTATTATTATTATTATTATTATTATTATTATTATTATTACATAAAGTAAAATTATCTTAAGCAATAAGAGTGGTAGGAAAAAATTTATTTAAGTAGTAATAACAGCATATCACAAAATTTAAATTAATTTTTATATATTTGAGAATTTTTGTTAAAATAATATTTCTTAAACTTAACATATTTTAAATAATAAGTAAATATAAAAATTATTTTAATAAAAATTATAAATATAAAATAGAAAATAAGTCGTCCAACACATAGTAAGATAACTAGTTAATAGAGTAATACTATATGCGCGCATACCTTTATAATTATAATTATAGTTATGCTAAACCGTATACACGATCAAGTTTAAGCTTAAACAAATTGAATCTTTTTTTAATTATTTTATGAAAATTTTTTACTTCTTAAATTCTTATTAAGTTATGCAAGCAGTTTTACATAATTGTAATTTTAACATATTCCTCAATAATATTATTCCAAAAATAAAAAAATATCTACAATTAAGAAATTAATAACTAGCACCAATAGAGGTCTTACTTTTAAGGGTTCTTTTGGATTAAATTATTAAAAATAATTTAAAAATTTTATTTAAAAAAAATTTATGTTGAAAAATTAATTGTCAAAATTAAAATTTATTTAGGTATTATTAAATATAATTAGTTTAAAATATAATTTTAGTATATAACTACAATAAATTTTGTAGTATTGTTTGTGAGTACTTTTATGAAAACTGATAAGCTCCCTCTCAAAAATCAATTTTGCTTATTATAAAATCTATTCATATGTTACTTATAATTGAATTCAGTTTTATAATAAGAATTAATTTTGAACTAGTTGTTTAATCCGAACGCGATGTGAACGTTGCATTTTTATTTTTTATGTAGTATTTTTGTAAGTTAAATTTATAAATTTTAGTGTGATAGATTTAAGTAATAAAGTAAAACTGTATAACAGTATGTTAGGTATTTAATTTTGGTGAACGTATAATTTAAATGGTTTTAATAATAATTTTTTATCATAATTGTATAACTTAAATTAGAGGTATATGAACTTTTTTATTTTGATTATATAGCATAAGAAATCATGTGTAAATTCATGTATATAAATTTGTGTAAATACATGCATCTATATATTAATAAGTAGAGACTCAAAAAATAATTATTATGTCAAAAGTTCATGCATTAAAATTTATGTAAATTTATATATATCTATTAATTCAATCTATAAAAAGAATTAGTCAAAATAATTACTTAAAATGTCGTCATGAGTGATGACTGAAACCAGCATTAATATATAATATAAAATATAGAAGTTTAACTAAATAATTATAATTATTGTAAAAATTAATTTCAAATTATTAGAATTGATTTGGAAGGAATTGAATTGTGTACCAAATATGCATTGAATTTTTTCTTTGACGACACTGACGCGGCGACTCCGGTACCTCTTCCATGGCTGGTATTACCCCTCTTTGCTATTCCATTTCGTCTTTTTTTGCTTTTTCCATTTTCCTGAGCCCCGAGTGTGAATGATTGTGTGTGTGATGGCTGAAGAGGTCCCAATTGGAACCATTGGGGCCCAGATTTTCACCTACTTCACTGACAGCAAATGAACTCAAGGAACACTTTTTATTTAATTTATAGAATGATACCCAAAGAAAAAAAACAACTAAATATTTGATTTGGACGTGTTTTTCTTAATAAAATATATTTTTTAAATAAGTAATATTTCTTATTTTAATATATTTTAATCAAAATAATGTTTTTTTAAAAATAACGTATTTAAAAATGTACATTTTATGTATTTTTTGTTAAATTTTTGAGCTTTTGAAAATATTTTTTAATATGGTGAAACTATTTTTTAAAAAATAATTTTTAAATATTATATTCAAACATAAAATATATATTTTTTTTACAAAAAATATTTTTAAAAATCTTAAATAAAAAAATTCATCCAAATTAAACCTTCTGAAACCTTTAAATAGGAAGACGAATTTAAAAAGTAAAATATAGTGTTGATAATTATTAATTAAAAAATTCAATTGTTTAAATTTTAATAAATAAAAGTACCTAAGTAACAAACTATTAGTTTGTTAGAAACTACTTTTTTAATTTTTTCATTAATAGCTATCAAATAGACTTTACTCTCCACTATGGATACTAGACACGTAGCAACTGGCTTAATTTATAAGCTAACAAAATTAAATTTTGTACCATTTGTGGTGCATGAGAGAGGACGTGACTCAGTCAGATGCGATTATGCCCACATTAAACACGAATTGCTTATTTAAATAATGAAATAGCAGTGACAGTGACAGTGACAGTGACAGTGAGAGATGTATTATGTATACTAATGTAGTGCTATTTTTGGTCCTTTTTCTTCCGTGTTCAAAGTTTCAAACTCGTTTTTGTCCACAAATTTCTGGGTAAGTTCATGCCCCCCACGTTTTCTAGTACGTTTTTTTTTTAAATCATGATATCCCCTGGTTCCAATGGTGAAAGACTAATTTCACCAGATATGATAAGGACGTCTTTCTAATTATGTTTTTTAATTAATTTTCTCATTTGCTTTCTTTATTGAAAAATTTATATATGACAGTTGTTATGTTATTATTATTTTTTTAGACTTTTAAATTTCTTATGAGATGTTAAGTATTTTTTAATTATTAATGCTTATAATAAATATAAAAAGTTTATAAAATTTTAATTAATAATTAATCAATATTTAAGAACTAATTTAGTTACAAATACCCTTGACAGCGATGAGCTTTTGGTCATACCAGTTTTAAACTCTGACTTGCCTTTTTCTTAATCATTTTCCTTCGTCATAGTGCTGTTTTCATTTCTTTTGATGAAGACCCTTTTGCTTTTCTTTCCCATTTTCCTTGTATTTTATTTCCTAAACCATGTTCTTGGAGTTTATGAAGATTTATTAAGTGGACATAGCCAGTAATTGTCTTTCCTTTTGAGTTTTTTTCTCCATCAACATCCAAATTTTAACCATGTGACGTGTGATGCCAGTTGATAGCATTCAAGTTGGTTCTATCATGGCTCTCAAAATATTTGGGATGTGCTCTGCTAACTCCTACATATAACGAGTGAAACCAACTCCCTTTTACGTTGTTCATTTTCTTATTATTCTCATACCAAGGAGATCTCCAAAGAGTTTCTCCAGGAACTGTATGTTTATGTTTCAACCTTTTGATTCTTCCTTCTTGTGCTTCAAAAAGAAGTGGCAAAAGCACTGCCTTTGATATCTCTTTCTGATTATTCTTTCTGGGTTTTTTGTGTGGTTATTGTTGGATGCTGCATATAAAATAATTTAGGTAGGAGGGACCTGTGTGAAACAAGAAGTGGGGTTGTCTTACAAACATGGGGGATGAGAATATTACACAGCCATTGTTGAAGAAGCAGTACTATGAGAACTGCCCTGGTTGTAAGGTGGATCAAGCCAAAGAGCTGACCAGGGGTGTATCCATTCGAAATCTTTTGATTATATGGATGGTGGTGTTATGCGCCAGTAAGCATTGAACTTTATTTTCACTTTTGGACAGATTGGTTGTTCCAATATTTTTCTTTCGGGTTGTTTTTGAGTGCTAAGTTTGCTGATGCTAGCATTCTAACCATTAGTGTATAGTCGTTTCCTTAATTTGTGGTGTCAAGAGCATTTGTGTTTGAACAAGTCATGTGAGCATCTAACTTTTTGCCAGGTCTTCTGTGTTTTAGCGTCACACAAAAATAGTTGATTACAGAGGTTTCTATAATAGCCAAAACTATTATAGCCAAAATATAGCCAAGGTTGGCATAAAAATTGGTGTCTAATTTTAAAACTGAAAATCCTCCTTAGATTTATGACTGCAAACAAAGCTGACACTTTTGAAAAGAGTTCTAATAAAATTGTTTCTTTAAATCTAAGAGCTAATCTTTTCAGATAAAATTGCAATACAAGTATTTTTCAAGTTGTACTCTCAGTTGGAAAGCCTCAAGGAAACTAATCTCAGTTCATTTTTCTTTTGTTGGAGAAAATCAGAAAAAGCCACTCCTTAGTGATGACTGATTGAATTCATATGTTGATCTTTCTCTTGAACATCTGAAATTGTGTACTTTAGCTCAAAAAGAAGTGCCTCCTATCTGGGTCGTGTGGGAAAATTAAAGTTAAATTTGTTATGGTTTTAATTCAATTTATCATTTAGAAACTAAAATCAGTGTTTGATTCTATGTATTAACTGGTTATCAATTCCCATTCCTCATTCAGTTGAAACTGCTTCATCCTTCTCTGATGTCTCTTTCTTTTGTCCTGTACAGCGCTGCCTATATCTTCTCTCTTTCCATTCCTTTATTTCATGGTAAGTTTAACTAACTACTAGGGTCTACCGTTACCTTCCACTTGATGCATACTCTGATTTTGTAACATTGTTATTTCTTGGAGGTTGCCTGAACACATATGGAGGAGATTTTTGTTTTTTGGGTGTTTCAAGATTAATTTCAATTTTTTTTTATTGTTTTTAGTTTTATATTTATAATAAAAAATGTAGATAAGATCATAAGAAGTGCATACTCTTTTTTAATCTGTACATCATTTTTTTAAAGTGACTTCCAATTGCTTCCAGATGGAGCAGAAACTAATATACAGTTGGTTTGATTAATTATTTTTCTTCAGGTTGATCTTTTTGCTAATTATTTTGAGAATTTCAATAAATGAATTTGAGTATCAATTCACTTTTAATCGTGATTTTTTTATTATATATTTTTTAAATAATTGGTTCCATCCTGCTGGTTTACTGTACTTGGATAAACTAATGCATTAATTCTTTGTTCAATTCTTAAAGGAATAAAAAAATTGTGTATGAAGAAAGTCCTCTCCTTGTAGCTGTTCCCATTCCTACTACTACTAACTCAAACTAGTAATGTGTTTCTTTTGAAAATCCATGGCCAGGAATGACTAGATGGGAGGAATCTATTTGATCCATTTTAAATGAGAGGTGTTGACTTTAGAAAAAAAATGTTATAAATGAAAAGTGTGGCTTGGGAGGACCTTGGCAAATGTGAATGATTTTTTCTCCTCCAATGAAACTACTTCAACAAATTACAATTTAGGCTTGCAAATAGAGCTGATCAGTGATACCAAGAACTGACTTCATGTTCTCTCCAATTAAAAGCCAATCCTCTGAGGCATTAATCAGAAGCTTTTCTTCAATACAAAGTTTCATTCATTGTTTTTCCTCGACATACCAATTTCTAATTGCTTATTGCTTTCCCTTCTGGTTTCTCATTTGTTATGAAATACTCATTGGCTAATGCTTAACTTTAATTACTGATGAACATAATATACATCCTCAATATTGTAACATATATCTGCAGGTAAGGGATTTTAATATTGCAAAAACAGATGAAGATATTGGTTACTATGCTGGTTATGTGGGTAAGATTACTTTTAGTACTTCCAGTCTTTGAAGTCTTCTTTCATTGTTTATAAGTTCTTTATTATTGATCCCCTTATGACTGAAAATGTCGTAGGATCTTCATTCATGCTTGGCAGATCTTTGACATCTGTATTGTGGGGGATGATATCTGATCGCTATGGTCGAAAACCTGTTATAATTGTAGGGGTTATCATAGTGTAAGTATATCTGTCAATGAGTTGGATGCTTTCTTTATGCTCTGCTGCTATGTGGTTTCCCATAACTATCAATGCTTACTTGATTTCAGAGTCATTTTCAACACACTATTTGGCCTTAGCACAAGTTTTTGGATGGCTGTTATCATGAGATTTCTTCTTGGAAGTCTTAATGGTTTGCTTGGACCAGTGAAGGTACTATTCTTTAATAATACTTAATGATTAGCAATTTGATGTTTCATCCACCATCACCAGTGCACAATTAAAGTTTTGAATTTGTGTACTTGGATATCAGCTTATTTGTTTCATTTTAGGTAACTTCCGTACTCAATCTGATTCAAACTTCCATTTATATATGTATGTCACAAACTCCTCTATTAACAGGCCTATGCTACTGAAATTTTTCGAGAAGAACACCAAGCAATAGGACTCTCAACTGTAAGCCTCACTAACTCTTGTCTACTATCAGTTCTTAGAATTCCATGTCCATCATAATAATTCTTAGTGTGTTCTGATTTTAGGTCAGTGCAGCTTGGGGCATAGGTTTAATCATTGGCCCAGCATTGGGAGGTTATTTGGCTCAGGTACTTTTTTATTCCTTGCCTTCTGCAGTGAAATACATCTTGAGAAAAGGCCTTGGATTTTGTACTTGGACATAAGATGATTTGTTTTGAAAGACTAGAGTTTCCATTCCATGTAAAATCTTTTGCATGTTTTATATAATTCTGCAACCTGTCTCTGTGTGTGTGTGTGTGTGCGGGCATGCATTCATACGCACAATTGTCACTTGTTTCTCTAATACTTTAGCAAAATTCGTAATGCAGCCAGCAGATAAATACCCAAATATATTTCCAAAGGGTTCTTTTTGGGATAAGTAAGTGGACTTTTCCTGATTTTTAATTTTCTAAAGCTTAAGTATTCAATTATGGCTTCCATCTTTTGTCTTTTTATAGTTTTATCCTTTTATGTTGTGCTGATTTTCATTTGTAAAAACATAAATCGCCCTGCAGGTTTCCATACTTCTTGCCCTGCTTTATAATATCAGCTTTTGCATTTGCAGTAGCAATTGGCTGCATCTGGATTCCGGTATGTGTCTTAAGTTCAAGCATAACTGTTCATTAACTACAGATATCTCTATCCTCTTTATGTTTTGTGACTTTTTTTTTAACACTGTTAGGATGACACTTCAGAATGTAGAACGATCTTTGTATTATTTTTTCAGCTCAGCCCTACTTTGCCTTCTCTTTCTATATTGTCTTGTCTCCCCCATCAATATATAATTGTTTTAAAATACCTGCACCACTGCAGGAAACACTTCACAACCACAATGGTAGCAATGAGTCCACTGATGACACCGAAGCTTTAGAAAATGGAAGCAGTGGGGCTGACAAAGACAAGATTATCCAAAAGGATGAAAGCCTCTTCCTGAATTGGCCCTTAATGTCATCTATCATTGTTTATTGTGTTTTCTCACTTCATGATATTGCTTATCAAGAGGTATTGTTGCTACTTAATGAGGTTAAAAATGGTTTATGTATCTCATTTAATATATGCTGTTTGGACTCTCCTATCCAGCCATGCATTTACTTATATGGATATCTTGTTAATAGTTACCTAGTCGTAGAAACTGATATGTCATCTAATTAGCTATAAGTGAACAGCATTCTATTTTCTGTAGGTTTTCTCATTATGGGCTGTCAGTCCTCTAAGGCTGGGGGGTTTGAACTTCACAACTGATAATGTTGGTGATGTTCTTGCAGTGTCAGGTAATCTTTGGGATCTCTGAGTCCGTAGATACGTATTAATGTTGGGCATACATGTTTCCTTCCTAGCTTTCCATCCAAAGATTTCTCATAAACTTCATCCAAGGCATTTCCTCATAACTGGTCTTGTTGAGTGAATTTCACGTATTTGGATTTCTAAACTGTGGAAAAATATTCTTCAGATACATCTAGATAATGGCCGTACTTTAGTTTTTGTTTTGAGGATGAATTGATTGATCTAGGATCATATTCTGCAATGTTGCTTTGTAACATAAGTAAATTTTATTGTAAGATGGCATATTTGTCTCAATTATAAATCTTCTTATGGTTATACATGGATCTAGTGGTTCTTTTATATGGTGAATTACTTTGATCTCAAAAAGTTTCTACTTCCATTATATTTTCAAAACTTTGAATCGGTGGGTAAAACTCAACTTTATATGATTGTAGATTTATTCAGAGTTCTTTATTATTTGTGCCTGCCAAACTTTCCATTTTAAAATACCCCAGGATGCTATAACTTTGGTAGCAGGGTTGTTTTATCGTTGTCTTTAGAAAAAGGAAATATAGGCAAGTATACAACATAATACAGAATTTTAATCAGTTTAGGATAGTATTGACATGATATGAAAACACTTGAACCATATTATTTCTTTGTTTCTATTCTTTTATTAAAATCAAACTTATTCCTTTGGGTTTGCCGTTTGCATAGTGACAAAGATATGGATTTTCATTTTTTGTGTAGATCTTTGTACTCCTTTGGCTATTACATAATAGATATTCTGTTAATTACTGACTTCTTCTCCATTGATCAGGTGTTGCTCTTATCATCTACCAAATTACCCTGTACCCTACCGTGGAAAGATTTTGTGGACCTATTAGCATAGCTCGGATCACAGGGGTCAGCTTTCACCTTATTGTGGCAATTATTGCAATTCAGCATTTCGTTGTTTGTTATTTTAAATATGTCCTGTTATTGTGGTACCATACGCAGGTGTTATCCATACCACTCTTGCAAAGTTACCCCTTCATAGCAATGTTGTCAGGCTTATCACTGTACATAGTGATAAGTATTGCTTCTATTCTGAAGAATCTTCTTTCTGTAAGTGTACCTCGTTGTTTATTTAACCATTCATGACTGATATTGAGGGTTTAAACTGAATTGAATTGGCTTCACTAAACCTCGGGAGATCAGTTTAAATGATTCAAAAGTTATCAGCATTATGAGTTTGGCAGCTTGACTGAATGTATTCTTTTTGTTGCACATAGGTGACCATTACAACTGGTTTATTCATTGTGCAAAATAGAGCAGTGGTAACATTTTGGTTCATTTCGTTAGTTTTTGTTTCCTTCCAAAACTTGAGATTAGTTTTTGATGGAATTGTGGCATATATGACATGTTGATTTGGAAAACAGGAACAACATCAAAGGGGGGCTGCTAATGGCCTTTCTATGACTGCTATGTCACTATTTAAAGCAATTGGCCCTGCTGCAGGTGGTGCAATGTAAGTGTCCCATTGATTTCTGTAGCTTTTGTTTGACTTACCTGTCATAGTTCAGAAACGTGAATAAAAACTTTCATTTTAATGTACATGTTTTATATATGATCTGTTATATCGATTAATCTAATTCATCTGTGTCTGAAACTTTATGCTAAGTTCTTTTAAGATATGGTCCCTTTGTGCTAAAGCTTTCCAAAAGTCTGATTTTCAGACTTTTTGGTGGTTCTATAGAAGAAAATATTATAGGCACATTCTTCTAAATTTTAATGACTTAGAAAGAAGGTAATGCAGGAGAACATCCGAAATATTGAGGTATACAAGTAGTACTGACTGGACCTTGGACAAAAAGGACAAACTCATTTACACTTATGGAAGAATATTCATGACAGAAGTATCACTGCCCCAGTCTAAAAGTTATAAAAGCTCTGAAAATAATTAAGGGAGGGATACTAGATAAATGGAAATATCTTGTAGAAGGAATATCACATTTTATTTATTAATCATGAAGGATTTTTCAAAAAATGAGATTGTGATAAGCTGTAGATGGTTGTTCCAGATAAGGACATATCTATTAAGAACTTGAAAATGGATTGACGACAAAAGGCCTGTTATTGCTTTCAAACCTGATTGTTTGTGGACTAGATTGAAAGATATAGCAAGCCTATTTCCTATCAGTGTATAGTTTGAGCCCTGTCGGTATGGTAAGAGAGTTAATGGAGATTACTCTGTCAACTTTCTGATCCAGTTGCAGCTGAAAAATGTTTCATTAGTAAAAATTTTGATCAACTTACTTTCTGACTACAAGTATGTTATATTGAAAATTATCTCCAGTTTTCTTATTCTATTCTTGGTCAATGCAGATTAACTTGGTCACAAAAGCGGATGAATGCTTCTTTCCTCCCAGGTATGATGCTCCACTAATTTGTTTGTGCTTATTTCTATTTCTTATACTGTAGATGGAAATCCTTTATGTAACTTTAAATGTCAAAACTCTTAAAAGTTTTTCTTTTCACTTTCGGCGTGTCCTTTAATAGCAAAGAACATACCAAACCCTTTTCTGTTACAGCATTAAGGTGTTTTAGCGTTGAATAGAAGCCTTGAATCTGTGGGGACATGAGTTTCAGATATTCCATTTATTTCTGTTAGTCTACTACTGTTGAAGGAATAAGAAAGAAAGAAAGAAAGAAAGAAAAAGGTTTGTACCAAACAGAAAAAAGAAAGAAAGAGAAAGGCAACAGAAAGAAAAAGGTTGTGATGGTACAATAAACTATCATTAAGCTAGACTGATGTCAATATAGTTAACAACATGTGGTTCTTTTGCTAGCTATATTAATGGAAGCTCACTGTTGTACATTTAACTGCAGGCACCCATATGGTCTTCTTTGTCCTGAATTTAGTTGAAGGTATTGGAGTGCTGATGATGTTCAAACCATTCCTGGGTGAAAAGAAGAAAACACACTCAGATCAGTTACACTGATATCAATAAATTTTGCTTATGGCATGAAGCATCTCTGGGAATTATCGATTATTGGTGACAGTGATGGTAACTAGCTAGGTGCATTAGCTTTCTGATCATGGCAACCGGGGATGCTTGTTGCTAAATTGATAGCAGCAATTCAAAATGTAACTTGCTATTTTCCTCTACCAAACCCCATCCCCCAACCAAAAAAAAACTTAAAAAGAAACACATGAAAAGCAAAAAAAAGAATAATAAATAAATAACCAAGAAAGGGACAAGAAAAAGAAGGGAAAGAAAGTGGAAAGAGCAATACCACATGTGATTGTACTTCTCTCTTAGTGGAATCGTGATTCTCATGTTGACAGTGTCATCACTACATTCTCCCTCTGGTTTTCTATTTTTCTATTTTATGTACGTTTATAAATTTCTTTCATCCAAGTTTATGGCAGAATACAATTGAGACATTTTAATCATGATTATTTAAAAAATTTACCACTGTGAAATAGAGATTGAATATCAAGTTGGCTATTCACTGCTTCACCTTTATCATATATTGAAATGTGACTGTATCGTCCAATATGTTGTTCTTCCCCATTGAAGTTATAGAATGAAAAGTGAGCAATTTTGAAAGGCAAGAACCTTTTGGGAACATTACGCGTTGAAGAAAACAAATGTTGAGATTTCTGTTTATTTCATAGTTTGTTCAATTGACTTTTTGTCACTTCATGTAATGAAGTCCACATGGGAAAACAGTTGACAACGAGGCTAATTAGACGATTGGATGGTTGAGAGAGGACGATATACTATTCGTCACATACAGCCAGAAAAGAAGAAAAAGAAAATCAGATATAACTCATATATGTCTCATTCATGGGGCCATATATAATTGACACTAAAACTCTTTTAGTTTTATTTTTTTTTTACAACGCCATGCAAATCATTAAATCTCAAGGAGGATTTATGTGGGATTAGAAATTGCTTACCAATAAATGTATTATGAATTTGAATTTAAGTTATAATTATTACAAACAGAAGGTTTGACCAAGTGAGTTAAGCTTTCAAGAATTAATGTTAATTATCAAATTAGTTCTATGAAGTTTATATCTTTAATAATTTAGTCCTTTTATCTATTTTATGTTGACTTCATTAACGGAGTACTACTGTCATCATAATATTCGAATATTGAAGGGTGATATTCAAATATTTTAATACAAACTTCAAAATATTCAAATATCAAGATCTTATATCAAATATCGAACTATATTTTGGAATATAATATTTGAATATTCTTCTCGTAGAAGCCAATATTTGATTATTGAGAAGTGTTATCAAATATTTCAGTGAAATATTATTCAAATACTAAGATCCAAGTTAAAACAGTAATGATATTTTGGTAACTTAACCCCACAAAGCAAACGTTATCACTTTCTCTAATGCACAAGTGATGTTAATATTAAAATATAGTGTTATTCGAATATTTGAAGTTTGTAATAATATATTTGAATACTACTTTTTAATATTTAAATATTATGATGTCACATTAATACTTTTGTTATTGTCAAAATTTTCACATTGTCATAGTGCCATTTGATGAATATATGAAGTTAATTCAGTAGTTTAGGGTGAATTGTGACAAAATATGGCAACAATTCTGAAGTTGTCACACTAAATGAAAGAATTACTGAAGCAAGCAATTGATTAGTACTCAACGACAATACTGAGGTTGTCAAACTAATTAAGAAGGAACTTTGCAGAATTCAAATATTCAAAATGGTGACAGTTAATTGACTCAGCACTCTGCAGAAATTACCAAAGTAGTGACATGTAACGTGACATACAACATGTGAAAGCCAATTATTATTATTCAAAGTTGTAACTGTCTACCCCATTCAGTAGTAGTGTAACATCCCTGATTTTTAAATCTTTAGATTTTATATGAACTGTGTTGACTGATGGTATGACTCTGGGAAATTGGGGTGAGAACCGAGATTTAAGAAATTTTAATAATATTTTAATAACTTTGACCTGCCTAGAAGAATCAGGACTGAAAAAGAAAGAGAATGCGAAGTTTTAAAGTTTTGCGATTCCGGCCCGACCACAAGGGCATTTTGGTAAAAGACCACATCCAGTGGTGAATTAGTAAAAATATTAGTGAAAGTGGACATTTTAGGAACCAATGTGAAATTATTAGGGACACTCTAGTCAATTGCCCTCATTAATGGCAGTTTTGATAATATCACTCAGTTGAGGGGCAAGTTGGGCCTAGTTGGGAAATGGTTGGGGGGCAAAGTTGGCAACAAAATTTTCTCTTCCCCCTCCCCTTTATCATTTTCGTTCAGCAGCCTTGGAGGGGAGAGTTCATCTTCTTCCTCCTCCATCCTTCCTCTATTGGTGCCACTTGAAGCTCCAAGAGCACTCATTTTACATCTCTATTCACCTAGCTTCCTTCACAAAGATTGTTCCCCTCACCTTCCTCTACACTTCCATGGTTTCAAAATCTTGAAACCTCCACCTCCCTCCCTAAAATCGAAATCTACCCATGGCCTAAAGTTGCTTGGATGGCTTGGGTTATTTGAGAGGAAGTGTTGAGGAGTGTTTCTTGAGTCTACCACCGAAATTTGGGAGCACTTGGAGCATGAAAATTTGGGGAGCAAGGCTACGGTTGGGAGGGTTGATTGGTGCTTGTTGAAGGCCTCAAAGGTAGTAGCTTGGGTGCCTCAAATCACCTTAGGTGAGTGTGGATTATTTGTAATTTTGATATGGAAAAAGTTAGGATTTTGAGGGTTGAGGGGGAAAATCTAATAATTATGATTTTAATATGTGTTTGATGCTTGTTTAGTCTTGTTAATGATGTAAGAATGTGGTTAGTATTGTAGGATGGAGAGGTTGAGAGCATGTGCCAAAATATGAATGATTGCTTAATCTTGAGAATGGGTGTATGACCTAGTTATAGGAAGTTGAGGCATGCCCTATCTAAAATGGTGACTTGAGCATTATTATGTTGATTGCAATTTTGATATAAATGATGTTGCTGCTTGATTGTTGAATTTAGTGATCATGATGAGAAAATGGTGGATCATGCATTAATGTTTGATTGTGGTGCTGAGATGAATAATGACGATGTGTGATTGTGAGTTTGATATGCATGAGTGCTGGATGCAAAAATGAGGAAAAGCCGGACTATGAGGTAGTCCTTGGCAAAATGAGGAAAAGCCGGACCGTGAGTAGTCCTTGGCACACATGAGGAAAAGTCGGACCATGATGTAGTCCTTGGCACATATGAGGAAAAGCCGGACCTTGAGAGTCATTGGGCATTATAGTGTATGATGATAGGGATTGACCCTTGGTTATGTTATTGCATTGTGATATGTATGTTCATGAAGTATGAACCCTAGTTTTGGGGTTGCAATGTGGGGTGCATGATGATAGGGGATGAAAATTGATGGTGCTAATTAGCAACTCGTGTAGAGTCTGAAAGCTGTCATCGCTGAGTGATGACAATCCATCGTTGAGCGATGGTACCCAGAAAGGGTACCCTGTATCGTTGAGCGATGATTGAATTGCCCTCATTCCATGCTTTTCTAGCTTGTGAAAGTCCTACACTTAGTTATAATCTATCAAGATTATTTTTTTTACTTTAAGAACCATCCATACACTATGTTATCGTTGGTATGTTTTTCCCCATAATAAATTTTACTAGTTACCATGTAAACTTTCGAGCTATTCATTAAATTGATAATTGAAGTAGATGTATTGATGACTCTATGCTCTCATCTCTTAACTCTCATGCATACCTTAATTACGAGTGTATTCATATTCACTGGGTTTTATATCTCACTCCCCTCACCTTTAGACTCGCAGGATGAGCCAGGGCCCTCTATAGGCTGAGTACGGGGTTGCTGATAACTCATCGTAGTAGCTGTAACCTTTATTTTATTGTCTTATTTTGAAAGGGGCTGACCTCCTTGATGTAATGTTGGGTCAACATTGTATATTTATTTTGTTGGGGCATGGTAGAGGAACTGGTGAACTATTGTTGATGTTCCCAGTTTCACTAGTATTTTGTTCATGCCGCCTTAAAAAATTGTTATAACACTAATTTACATTGTGCTCAGTTACGGTTGTTGATATTATTAACATTTATGTTTTGTGCAATGTAACATAATGTTAAGTGTCATTTATAAGCTCGGAGACCTCTTTACGATATCTATTTTGTAAATGTTGTGGTGTTACATTATTATCCCCGGAATTGCTTGTGAGTTGGTAAATTAGGCGATTAAAGTTCTAAGCGTTACAAGTAGCACGTTGTGTAGAAAGTGATTAATGTTCCAAATTGTAATCGTCGACATGTGTTAGTCTCAGATTAAGTAGAGGACATGTGTCTAAATCTTAGGGCTTTTAAGAGTTATTTTGTAAGTCTATAAATAAGAGGCATACGTAGCCTAGTAAAAGGTCTTGAAACTCTTACACTCCTTACCGCAACAGGAAAACAATGCCTTTCAAGTACTCTTTACATTTCGTTTCTTTAAATTTGTAACTCTTTACTTTCGTGTAATTACTTCAACAAGTTTAATATCAGGTTCTTACTTTTTTCTATTGTCCTCTTCATTTCTTTTACTTTATTTTTCTCATTTAACACATACTTTGCACTTAAATTATAAATTTGAAACTATTAAAAAGCAGAGAACACTACTAAAAGAAACAAAATTCTCCTTCCTAGATTGTCTTCAAGGGCCAAGTGAATTATTATCGCGGTGACAAAATTTTCCATAAACAACTTCGTTAACTTTGTTATCCTAAAATGGACGTGAAGCAGCTAAATGTTGGGATTTGAACCAAAGAATTGATAAAATTATTTCTTGAAAGAATACATTAATAACGTGTATCTTACGCGACCAAAAAGGATTTTTACTTTGTCATTTATTCTTAGAAGTTTAGCTTTCTTTCAAGCTTTAAGCTTTTTAGGAGGCGTTTGGTTCAAAATTTGAAAAAACATTCTCAGGAATAGCATGCCTAGGAATAATATTCCCAAGAATGGTATCCCATGAATGATTATTACTACATTTGGTTAACTAAAAACTTTCTCGGGAATGATTCTAACCGCCAGTGACAGTAGCTGATATCGTCTGCAACGGTCAACCTCTGACGGCAGTAGGGATGGTTGGATTTCGGTGACTAGGCCGGTGACTGAAGTCATTGAATTCTAGTGACTATCACGATGGTCGAAGTCGCCGGCGGCGGCAGGGGTGGTCAGATTTCGATGGCTAGCGTGGTGACCGAAGTTGCCAACCACCGTCAACTGGAGGCTATGACAGGAGTAGCCAGATTCTGATAATTGGTCGCCGTGGATAGTGGTTGATGACGGTCACCGACAATGACGTGACGATTGTTAGTTAATGACATGTCGATAGAATGATAGATATTTTGGACATTTCACATGACAAAATTATTTCCATGCTATGGGAATGTTGCAAACTTACCTCCCCATATGAGAATGAAAGTGTGAGAATGTTAGTTAAAAATCATTCTCGGGAATCATTTTAGGATAAGAATGTTTTTTCAAAATTTGTACCAAACATGGGAATCCAACATTCTCATATAAGGATTCTCAAGAATGAAAAAACAATCTGCGAACCAAACACTCCATTAGAGTCTAATGTCGTTTGTTTTAGATTTTGGATGGAGAATTATTATGGTATCCTATGAGTATAGTATTTTGATGGGTATAATATTTTGAGTGTGTTATTAATTAATTATTAATTATTTGTTTCACAATAAATATTTAAAAGACTATTAAATATAAATAACAATTAATAAATAATTAACAACTCATATTTATAGAAAAAATGCATACATAATAATACCCTTTTAGAAGAATTCAAATTCTCGTTTGCACATACAACGATGCAATTTTAATGGAAGCTACTTTTATTTCATTCTCCCTGTCACCCGTCAGCATCGGGAGAAATGCAATACAAACAGGCGCTTATTCCTTGATGATAGCTTTCTTTTCAGCTGATTTAGAGTATGTTCCTTATGTCGTTTATTGTTTTTGCACTACTAGTTTAATATCAGCCAATATATGACACTTTCACTTAGTTCCAATTTATTTAATTTCCATTATTAGCGTTATTTAATCTTCATTCAGTTTATATTTTTGTAATATTTCTAACAAGTATTTATCAAAATATGTGAACTGCGGGTTTATTTCCCAATAAGTAGTACCAAAGTAGGTTGCCTGGTCCAATGCAGGTTGGAGCAATGGCTAGGATTCTAGTTCAACTTGGGCGAGCTGCAAAGCATGAAGCTTTTTTGTTATTGTTGATGATATGATATGAATATTTGCTTGACATTTATGAATGTGGCTTTCATAAAGATTTGTTTTGATGAAGTTTTGAAGAATTGAAATATTTGTTATAATGCATATTGTTGCGGTTCTGCAATCATGGTGGAGGGACTCTTATGCTCCATGATCAAGTGCGTGATAGTTTATGCAGATTTCTAAAGGTAGAAAAACATATGATGTTGATTTGAAGAATTTAAAGTACCAATAAATTTTGAAATTCGTTCATTGATAATTGCTATTTAGATCATGATGGAGATTGTTCCAAATTCTTATTGAGTTGCATTGATATTGGACTGTATTTATTTTTTGGTAAGAAATAATAAGTATTGAGAAATTGTTTAGTATGCGAGATATATATATATATTTAATGAGAGATAGTTTTGTGAGAGAATTGTGGGATTTTAAGGGCTTGTTTGAATTAGTTTATAGAAAAAATATTTTTTACTATATTTTTTAAAAGATATTTTGTAAAAACAAATGTTATTTAATATTTAGATGTATTATCTAAAAAGTACTCTTTTAATTTTATTCTTATTTGGATGTAAAAATATAAAATTATTTCTTTAATAATAAACACATGTAGAAGTAATTTTGCAGTTTTCTCATTTTGCCTTCATAGTCTCACTCTAACATTGTAATATTAAATCATTCTCAATATGTCTTTGCTTAGGACCTCTTCTAAGAAGTAATTTTGGAGTGATGATATAATTAAAAAACATATCAAATTAAAGGGATGAGAGATAAAAAAAATATTAAATCATAGTAATATTTTTTAAATGTTGATCATACAAGTGAAGAATAATAAAGGTCATCACATACAAAATAATAATAATAATAATAATAAAAAAAAAAACAAAATGACGTGATTTATGTAAAAGAACATATTGATATATAATTAAAAATCAAAGTAATAATTGAAGGGACATGCTTTTTATTAAATTCTTTTAAATGGTAATGGATGATGAAGTGAGATATGGAACGTTGTAACAGCAAAGAAAAAAAAAGGTGTGTAAGAAAATAGGATATTGATAGGAATTAAAAATATGAAAAATAATAAATGTTATTTTTAAAATTAATTAGGGATATTTTTATCTAAAAAATATTTCTAAATAACTTCTTCATATCCTGAGAAAATTCTTTATTTAGAAGCTAAAAAATCTAGCTAAACAAAAGACCTATTTGAGTTTTTTTCATTGATTCATCTTTTTTAAAAGAACATCATCCAGGCATACTAAAACAATATATAAAGTACTTTTTATATTTTTTTTCTCCTAAAAGCTGATTCAAATGAGCACGAATAAACAAAATGATTTGGTTTCAATGACATGTTTATATTTTAATTATTCTTACTTACGTATTTATTAAAGTATGTAAATAAGGAATTTATTTCCCAATAAGAATAAATAATTTAAACAAAACAATTTCTATAAAACTACATCACGCAAAATAAAACCCAAAAATATTATAACGTAGATGAAAACTTCTCTTTTTTTCTTAATTCTAGGGACGCCCTATTGAACCTAAGAAAGAATGAGAAATGAGAATATAGGGATTGAATGTTCATCACATAATCAATATCCCTTAGTGAAAGACCAAGGGAGATACCGGTTAAGTTATGCTCAGTCGATAAAAAATTCTCTCTCTAATTGCACCCAAAAAAAAATCTTCGCTAGTTTCCCCTTCATTTGCTTATCTTGTTTCATTTATACTTTTAGTTTGATTGGATTTATAAAGAATATCATTGTGAAATGTCAGCATCTTATTGAAGAATATCACAGTTTGGAATCAATAAAAAAATATAATTAATTTGACTTATAAATAAATTTTCATGTTTAAAATTCATTAAAAAAAAGTTATTATTTGAATGATTTATAAATCAATTTTTATATTTGGAACACATTAATGATAAATTGAATTAATTTTATTTTAATAATTTTACTTTATTGACCTTACTTAGAATAGAATAAGTATTATGATTAAACTACTAAGGGTAAAATGGTTAATTTAGATCATTAAAACTAAAATCATATCAAATTCAATCATATTTGAATGAATTTTTAAATATATACAACTAAAATCATAAGAATTTTAAAATCAAATTAACTCTTATTTCATAACTTTTCAGACAAAAGATTTCATTTATAAACCAAATCAATTCCTAAATTTTGTGGTTACAAACACACTCTATATGATCTTTCTGAACAAGAAAATCAAATCCACGTCTTCACTTGAGCTGACTAGCATTTTTTTTTAGCTTATTTCCAAGCAAACTTATAGTTTGCTAACATTAGTTATAGACACTTACAATCACTTAAACTACAAAATATCATGAACTCCTAATATGCTGCAAAACGTATAACAAAAACTAACCAGCATTGTGGCATAGCTTCATAGTTGCCCATGGTAGTCATGGACATTGTATAATAGCTTCCAGTGATCACTATTTTCTTCATCAAATAACCTAACACTGCGTTTTCCCCAAGACCGTAAAAGAGGTAACTCTGCAGTAAGTGCTCATTGCAAGAGCGTGAAGGATAGATGTTTTATACAGTCCTGTACATATGAACTTCACATGCTGTACATGAGACAATCCCTCCCTCTGATATCACGTTGAAGAGCAATATTATGTGATACCCAATTAAGTGAAACAAATTTGGTACTCGCTACCTTTCATACAATTTCACAAGGAAAAGAAGAGGGGTAGGTGAGTTGGTCAAATCACATTACATCTCTTCCCTTTCTTGTTTCTAGTCTATTTGCATAGGGTCAGTGATTTTAGCTTTCTTATGTGGAGAAGTAATCTTTTCAAGTCCTTACAATGAGTTGGTACAGTTTGGCAGTAACAAAACTCACCCTCATCTACCCACCCACCCATCTTAGCAGAAGTATCCATAAATGGAAATGGAGATTCCAAATACCATTCAGATGATAAACACTGCATATTGTAAGGTCTCCCTAATAAACAACACAAGTGGAACTGAGTTAACTCAATTGTGAGTCATGACAGCTGCAATTGCAGTGAAAGGACCCTGGAAGATGACTTCAGATAAATGCAAGTAGCATAGAATAAGATACATGGCATGGTTTACAAATTTGCTTCTACAATCCCAAATATGAAAAACAATTCTAGCCTTCTAAGCAACATTAATTACATCATAACAAAATCGAAGTCAAGAGGACAAAGATAAACAAGTTGTCGATCCTTTCTAGTGTATCATGGCCATTCCCTAGCACAATAATTTTACACAAGTTATACAACACATTAAATTCCTTTTTTAAAAAAAAAATTTGGACAGGGGCTGAAAGATACAATTTCACTGAATATTTATCATAAAGTCGGAGCCAAAAATGAGCTACATCCAGAGACTGGCATGATTTAATTTTAGTCAAGCATATCTACCCTTTAAAATGATATTTGGAAGCACGAATCTGCTTTGGAACTTCCAAACTGGATCTGGCTTTTGACATTGAATGCCTCATCTGTCTGTTAAATCAAAAAGATAGAGTATGCATAAGACTAAAAGGACAATAAGCCTGAATGGGGTAGATAAAGCATTATCATTTGGTTATATGAGAACAAATATGTAAGAAGCTACACGGATAAACAGCAGAACAAGTGTAATTGTCTCCATAATTTTAAGATTAAGTCATGTTTCTGAAAATTTTGATAAGCTCCATAAACCAAAAATGAAAAGTTTAGAAAATGACAAATGAGAAAACAGCAATTAACATGGGAGATCGCACTAGTCCCACACAAATGCACATGCACAATCACAAACAATTTTTTCTTTCAAAACATAACACTTCAGAACCTGAAGTTCAAAAGCTTATAGACCAATACAACAACAATGATAATACTATTTATCAACATGTATATAATATCATAGTCATGAACTCGAATGGCATCTGAAGCAATTTCAAGGCATTATGAACTTAGATGCCTAGTTGAATGGAACTTCATCAGGAAATGTCAATTTGCCAATATCCCAAGTGCAGAAGTAAAGATTGAATAACAATTATTTTTTGGTGCAAGGGAAAAAAGTACTAAACTTACCTAGTCTACATATTCTCGATTACATTAAAATTTGTTGACTTCTCATGAGTTTTGATGAGCAGTTGAAGTAAGTACTGATGCAATACTTTCAGATAAGCACTCATGCAAGTTTTAAATAACTTACAGCAGCTTATACAAAAGAACGCATCCTATAAGCTTATTACTGACTTATTTCAATCTAGAGTTTTTAGGTTGAGAAAATAAGCTGAAAATTTACTATTTGTATTTGGTAAGCTGTTCTCATAAATTGATAACATAATCCAAACCTTCAAAAACTTAAAATATATGCTTATGAGCGAAAAATAAGCCCATTCAAACAGGAGCATCACACAATAAAAGTACCAGCAAACTTCAAAAAGCCATGTTCCGCTTGATCCTTGTCAGCCCCCCACTTCCCCACCCAAAAAAGGAAGGGAAAAAAATACAAGAAATGACACGAAAGCAAAACTGTTTTAAACAATGAAAAGATAAAAATTAGGTCTACATGCAAAACATCTAAGAAGAAATACCTGGAAAAGGAGAAATGTAAGGTCATTGATAAGCCCAATTTGGGAGACTGTTTGTAAGAAGATAGTGCCAGGAATCTGTATTAACAAACTTTATCTGATCTCATTGAATAATGTCTATGGCACAAATTATGGTATGTTTGGGAAAAAAAACAAGAAAAGGGAAAGAAAATGGGAGAAATAAAAATTGACAATGAAACATGATGCATGCATTCATACTTCATAAATTACAAATTTTCATTTCCTCTACTTTCTATTTCCCAAACAGAGGCTTAATGTTTCTGTCAAATGTCAGTTAGCACTCCAAAACAGTAGCTGCCTGTACAACCAGAGTAAGCATTTCTACAGATTAAGTGTGTCGAAAAAATGTTAAGAATACTATCTGACCTAGATCACATACATTTGCTGTTAGAAGCCATAAAATTTCTTATTTCTTATCAATTTTGATAAAACAAAACATAGAAACAAGAAAGCAAATTTGAAAACGGAAATCAGGGTTAAAAAATTGAAGTGTGCATTCATTACAAAGATCAGATCAGAATAGCTAGGGCATTTGGAAACATGAAAGAGATCCCCAAACCTCTTTAGCCATGAATACATCTGCCTGCGCCATGCCTGTCTGTGAGCAACTGCCACAAAATGTCAACCAAAAGAACCACGGCATTTTGATGATCCACACAAGCATTTCTTCCTCCCTTTGGGTGCACTGCTACCCTCAGCATGACCAGAACTGACAATTCCATAATCATATGTTAACTCTGTCATTGGGGGAATATGTCTGAGGGAAAAAAATGCAATATGAAGGAAGGGTTGATTGTTTTCTTCATATAAAACTGGCTGCCAGAAAACATTTGGGGAGCAACTATGATTCATGAATCTGGCCACATTTCCAACATTCTTGGCACTTATAATTAGAGGATATGGTATAGCATAATCCACACTAGAGTCATTTGAACTCACTTCTTCCAGTAAGCTAGGCTCATAATTCCACTTGAATGGATCATAAAGACGGCTTGTATCAAAAACATACTCATCATTATCTCCTTCCTTCCCATTCTGACTTACCTTGGCTCTATCAATAACTTCTCCTGCATACTCACAAATAAAAGTACCAGCACGAATAGGATCCAATGATCGGAGACCCCACCCTCTATCCTTTGTTTTGAACACCTCCATGTGGAGCTTTAAACCAGTCTGGGATACTCGATTTTTGCAGTTAGGAAAACACTGACATTTGGGGCCACATTCATGAACCAATTGCTTCCGACTCACTAGAATGCCATTGCCAGTATATGGAAAATCACCTTCATTTCTCCTAATGCAAGAGCAGTTCAAATCACCAGGGATGCATGCTTTGTTACAGTTGCAGCCATACGAAAGCTGCATTAAACTGACTGATTTTGGATGTCTGAGAGAAAGGAAATAAGTGAAATAAGCAGGTCCCTTCTCATCATCAACATCATTGACAAGTGATACAGGAATACTCTCAACTCCTGTGGAGAGGTCTGCAAGAATAAGGCCAGACCTTGAAGGGAAACCTGCCTTCCACTTCTGAATCAGTTTCCAAACAGCAAAAGCACTGGGCTGTCCAGGCAATCTCACCAACTTATATTTAAATATACCACCACCAGATTTCCCCTTTTCTATCCACGAATCTTGGATTTTATACAGACCATCATAGACATAAATTTTGGCATTTTTATTCGCAGGATCTCTCCAGCCCCGGATGACTCTTACTTCATTGTGTCGTCTTGAACTTTTATCCAAAGCAAGATTACCCCTTTGAAGCTTCTGATCAGTCACGTGCTTATCTTTCTTGTTGAAGTTCTCACCCTGGCCACTATAAATTAAAACATCATTATCCTCTGCATCATCACCATATTCTCCTGATGAAACAATGCTTAGAGCCACAGGTTCCTCCTGAAACTCACCCTTGATAGTCATGTAGTCAATTCCACCCATTGACTGACCATGCAAACCCACAAGACATAATTCCATTCGAAAAAAGAAAATGTCCCCAATCTCAACCCCAGGCACTACTCCTACTCTCTTCCTCATGTTTGTTCGAATCCCTTTGCTCGTTAAAGAATTGCTAGCTCTTAAATCTGCCCGCTTGATTGAACCCGTGCTCAATTCCTTGGCATCTTCAAGTTGGCAGAGCCTTCTTCTAAGTGAATCAAATGTCATGAGCACAAGATTCACCACTTCACGGTTACCATCTTCTTTTTGGGCCAGGCTAACACCAACTAAAGAACTTGAATCAATTTGTGACTTTTTCTTACTCTTCTTTTGGGATGATTTGCATTGGTGCAAATGTGGTGCTGCACCTTGTTGGTTATCATCAGCAACCCAGCAACCATTGAACCCCTCCATTGATGAAGAAGTGTCACCAGATGGGGTTGCTCCTTCAACTAGTGGGCTCCTAAAGGACCTTATTGGAGCTGGTATGGGATCAGGAGAAGCTTCAGATTCTTGAGGTTCACCAAATGGGAGATATGGAGAAAACCCAGATGGATACTGGCCAGAGGAAGGAGCTTGAGAAGATATTGGGAACACTGGTGCCAAACTACGTAGAGGTTTAACATCTACAATCCTGGACTTATCAATGGAACCTGAAGGAGGAACTGAGTTTTGGCCTAACCCTTCTTCCATTACAGACCCTTTTAATCAAGGTGCAGAAAAATCACTCCTTTTCCTTCAAATATGAACCATCCCAATCTCTTATTTCTCTTTCCCTTTTAGTGTAATCCAGACAAATAATCAAATTCACAACTTACATTTCAAAACCCAACTTGGAAATTCTCATCATTTGCTGCAGAAAGAAAAGCACAAAAGGGGTCATGAAATCTTGAATATGCTTTTGGAAAATCTAAAAATGATTTGCACATAAAACCCCAAAAGAAAGACATCAAGCATGAGATTTTGTTGAAAAACAGAAGGACCCACAATTTGTAAGAATCTAACAAAGTTTGAAGGATCAATATAAGTACCAGAAATTTTACGCAAAAAAACAAACGTTGTCTCCTGGGAGAGCTTGATTGCTGAAGCTTTCCAACAGAGAAATAAAGGGGATGAAGGTACAAGACAGAGCAGAAAATTTGGAGTTTTTTTTTCCCTTCAAATTAATCTACGTGTACTTATAATTTTTAAATTTTTTAAAATTATTTTTTATAATTTAAAAATTATAAATGAATCTTTATAATTTTAAAAATATTTTAAATTAGATTCTAATAAAATTCTAATGATAAGCTGAATCTAATATCTTATTAAAACAAAATAAAACTATAAGAATTTATTTATAATTTTTAAACTATAATTACATACTTAAAAAATCTTAAACATAATACGGATTTGTAAATTAATTTAACTTTTTTAAAAGTTATGGATCTAAGTGATAAATTGAGAAAATAAAGTCCGGCAGAATAGAACTCCCCACTTAAAACACTACAATCTCTAATAACAATATTGATATTTACACATAACAAAATTTACATTATTTTTATATTTAATTAATATAGTATATTATTTAGTTAATAAGTTTTAGTAATCAATCATTTACAAGCTGATAATCAATTAACAAATCTATTAATCAAAAAATATATTGTATTAATTAAAAATTTATTCATCTTTAATTAAATTCACAAATAATTAATTACTAAAATTTATTATCCAAATAATATATCATATTAATTAAAAATTTATTGATCATTAACTAAATATAAAAATAATATAATAAAACTAATGTGCAAGCTTTTTCCTTCTAACTGGAGGAGGTACCACTAGTTCACACGTCCATTGAAAAAGTCTTCTTCTTTTATTTTTTTTATTTTTTTGGGTAATAATACCTAGCAAAAGCCCAAAGCAAGAGAAGTTACAAATTAAGGACAACAGACCGGGGCATAGAAACCCCATGAAATATCACCAGAAATCAAAATAGACAAATCACTAGGAGGGGATTTGAAGCCCAAAGGGCTTCTTCTTTCATTCATTTTGGTACGTAAGTGTTATGCACTACAGGGTTTTACATTTGGAGTAGAAAAATGTGTTGTAATAGAACCTATCAAAGTGTTCAAGAGGCCCAATGCCCTCTTTCACAATGGAAACAAAATTTTGTAAATTCTTAATACTTAGCTTTTAACGTAGAGGAAGCATATTTCTTTAATCATTAGCTTAATTTCTTTGAGTAATAAATAAAATTTTAAAATAAAAGAATAATACAGAAAAATAATTATTGTTTGTGATAAAAAAAAATGGGTGCTTTTTGACACGAGATGGACAAGTGTGAATAATGTGTTTGACTTCAACAAGTAGTATAGTTTGGTGTTATTTTTTTGTGTTAAAAATTGAGTTTTATCAAATAAGAAGGCAGTAAGTGGCTTGGCGTCAACACTTGTTAAATTTCTTGAGAGATGATGATATTGAATGTATTGACAGAGTTACAAGCTTGTTTAAATTCAAGAGAAGTATAAGGTTGCTGACAGTTATTCTGAAAGCATTTGAATTGAATTCAAATAAGAAAAACTAACTTGGTGACTCAACGTCAGTTTTAGTACTTACAAGAATAAAAAACATGTATCAATTGGATACATCACACTTTGCAATAGGTCATTAGAATCTTTAGAATTTAGTAATTATTTCTTTGTTTATAAATAGCCTTGCAATTATTTGTGAAGGGGTTGGTTTTCTTACCACATCCTAACATTCATTATGAAGTTCAACAAATCACAAGATTAAATTCAAGTATACCTTCCACTTTCAGTTTTATGTAATTTCAATTCAATACAATTTACTCTTCAGTTATTTTCTTTCTCCTTTTCATTTATACTTCTTTATTGACACATTCATTTACTTTCCTCACCCTTTTAATTTGATATTTACATTCTGTCAATTTACATTTCCAGCATATTTACCTTCACATTTACATTTGCATCATCGTACTTTAATGCACCTTACGTTTCATTTTTCTAAAAGAATTTAATTTCATTCCTGTGAGTGTAAAATTTATTTACAATGTCATCCAATTATGTGTTGACACATCATTAAAAGAGTTAGACTTTTTAGGTGGTTGTTGTAATAGTCAAACTTTTTTAATGATTTGGCAACACATAATTAGATGACTGTAAAAAAAAACTTTATACTAACGATGAATCAAAATTCAACTCCCTCTAAAATTCTGTCAATTTTATTTTTGATGTTGCACTTATATTTCCAATACTTTAACTTCCACAACACTTTACATTTGTTGTCTTTACGTTATGTCATTTACCTTTCCAGCATTTTTAATTTGGCATTTATATTTATGATCATTACAAATTACCAACAACTTGATAATTCATTTAAAGGTGATTCACTTCCAAGACTGACCATCAGAATTATAAGTTCGTCAAATTATTGACAAATTTTTATCATATACAATTATAAAGGAAATGAGAGAATTATAAAAAAAATGAAAGAAAATATGTTAAATGTAGAAGAGATAAGAAAAGTAAATAGAAAATATCATTAGTTTGATCCTTTGTGCATTATTTTTAATAAATAAATAATGAAATAATATATTTATATTTAATATCATTATTAATTATAAGATAATAACATGAAGGGTTAATGGTCATTTTAAAATTTTTCATTTAAATATGAATATGACAAATTATCTTAATTGGCACTGTATCTTTGCCAAGGCTTTAGGTTCAATTGAAGTTGATGATTTGAGATGAATGACAAGAGGTTGTCGAGACCTATCAAATAAAATAACCGGTTCACAAACTAATTTGTAGTATAGAGAATGAACCGAATCGTCTCTCAAGGATCCAAAAACAAAGATTTAATTAGATCAAGATAATTAGAAAAGGGGGAGTTTTGTTGTTGATTAACAAGATTAATATAAGTAGGAGATTCAAAGTTGTAAACAAATCTAAAGAAACAACCAATCCAAGAAAATTTACCGATCTTGAGTTTAACTCATCATTGATCACAAGGAATTCACTTAATTGCTAACCATGTTCTTGGCCTTAGATCACATCAAGAAGCCCTAACATGATCCAAGAATTCTTTACTAGATAAGCATCTAGGATTTGATTAACCAAGGTTAGATAAAGTAAGCACCATCCAACATAGATTAACTTAAGATCTAGAATTTAACCAAGCTAAACAATCTATCAAAAAGCTTTAATATATTGTTTAATCTTTATGATCCTCTTTGAATACATGATAATAAAGCTATTACCACATCAACATCTAAATCAAATTAAGCAATTTAATCTAGATAAAAATCAAAGAGGAAGAAGAGAAACTTGAATAACAATTAAGCAATATGAACAAGCAAAACAAGATCTCCAAATTAAACATCAAGATGGCTAATCCCTTGGATTGATTATGAGAGCCTAGCCTTCCATGGATGGGAAGGAAGAACTCAGAATTTAAGGAACAAAAACGAAATTGCAAAGAGAATGGAGAAGAAGAGAAAGAAAACTCTCACAAATACTTAAACTTTCTTGAAACTTACTTCCAAATTGAATGCTTCTAATACAAAGAGGTTGGGTCTATTTATACTAATCCTAGAAGCCAATTTGTACATGTACATAATCTGAATACAAGCTATAAGAATCTGAAAATTGTCAAAAATGGAAGCTTGATGCATGGTTGGTGGGTTGGTGCATGGTAGGTGGGTTATGTATGGTTGGTGGCTTTAGTCAACAACTCTTATCCGACTTCTGGCTTCAAATTCATCACCTAGACGGTGCATTTTGGCTTGGATGTCTCATCAAAGTTGTAGCCAGTTGTCTCCTTGAAAATCTCCAATTTGAATCATGTCATTTGGACTTTAGAACTCCAGAAATGCCAAAAACACTTCACCTACCTCAAGTTAGGTTGGAAGAACGTGTTTCCAAATTCAGACCAACTTGTAGCTTCAGAAGCATGCCTAAAACGACATCTATTGACAAAATGGTATTCATTGAAGTTGGAGATATGGGTCTTATCTTTCAAGTGACCAAGTTTCAGCCCAAGAGGAGGCCTATAACCCACTATATAGTCCAATATGTGCATACTGCCCAGATGGTTCCGTGACAGCAAACCCACTCTGCATTGCAGGGATATTTTGGACCCTTAGCATTCCGATCCAGCTCTTGAGTTCTTCATGAAACTTGTAGAGCATTGTCTTAGCTTTCCAACGACACCAAGATCACCTCAATTGGATCTCCGAGTCCCAAGTTATGACCTAACCAAGGAAGAAATGTCAAAATGCATCAAAATCCGAAAATTATTCAATATTTGCATTAAAGCCCAATGAAGCCCAACAACATTAAACTCATCTAAAGTATTAATATTGGGCACAATAAACATCTAATAATGCCTAATACAAAGCTAACATAAGTGTCTCAAATTGATTGATCAAATTCCCCCACACTTAAGCTTTTGTACTCCTGGGCAAAACACATAACAACGAAACTAAAGAAAAACAAGAAACATCATATTATTAAACTAAAAACATAAAAACTGATTGTACCTAATCTAATCCACTTCCGTAGGAAAACACGATGGCACTTAGCATATGCCACAAGCCTTTAAACCCCTAGGTGTCCCTAGTGGACGAGTTATAGTCTCGTGAGGTTTTTCCTTGATTATTCCCACAAACATGTAATATTTTATTTAATCAATTCAACTAATTTTTAAATACAAGCATTGTATCAAATATAAACCATAATTAATAAGTCAAGTATGCTTAACAAAGAATAGTTGAATCAAATCAATTGAGAATAAAGTATAGCATAATCATGCTTTAATCAGAAATAGGCATGTTCAGATTGAGTAAAATTCTTCACAAGTGACACTCAAATCACACAAGGTGTTTAGGTTAACTGCTTACGCTCAACTCGTCAAATTATGAAAGTATTTTACCATAGGCTTGCATATACATCAATTCTCCACTACTTAGATTAAATAAATTGCAAAAATCAAGAGGTCTTTCAAAAGGTTGTAATGGAACTTATAAGGTGAAGGAAGGGAACAATATAGATAATAGCAGTTAAAACCAAAGAGAATTAAAGAGCATTGAGGAGTAATTCAAGTAGAAAGAATAAATTTTTTACCCAAAACCATAAAATGCTCATTCTCTTCACACATTCCTTCCTTTTTCTATTCTTTTTTTTTTCTCCTTTTTTTTGTTTTTTTTTTGTTTTTGTTTTTTTTTTGTACCAAGCATTTCGTATCAGCACACCAATTCCCCCACACTTAAATCATTGCAAGCAAAAGAACTCCTCCAATAAGAAAATCAATGCTCTCCCATTCCCTAAGGTAAGGTAAAACATGGTTTTTCACTCAAAGCTTGTAATGAGCTAAGAACAAAGAATAGGCAAATAGGCTCGTGAGGAGTTAATATTTAGATAAATGCAAGGTAGGTTTATTTGGCCAAAGCAGTTTAAGTAAAGAAAAATGCCTCTGGCTATTTTCATGCAACATACAGACCAATGTAATCTCAAATCGATTCAATGCAAGTTCTAGAAAATAAATTCATAATTGACATCACTCATGAAAGAAAATAACCAAGTGTAAGTATCAAACTTGGAAAAGCCCAAAACTCACAAAGGTATGGAACATTCACTCAATTCAATCATGCCTTCTTCCCATGTATATCATGAAAATGATTCAACTGTGAACTGTTTTGCATACTTTTATCATCAATTAAGCTCAGATTCAGCACATGCTTGTATCAAAATCAATTGAAAAGATCAAAATTGTGTGTGTGTGTGTGTTTTTTTTTTTAATTTTTTTTTATTATATATACAAGAACAAAGATGATTTAAGACCTATTATGAAATGCAAGTTAAGATGCGTCTCAAGAGCAAAACTACTCCTTACTCTACCATCATACATCTAAAAAAAATTAGTAACAATAAAGATTAGTGTTTTTTTTTAACTAAACTATGTACATGGTAATGTCAACTATCCCTCCCCCCAACTAATTAAAGACATTGTCCCCAATGTCAAAATAAAGATAGGTAGAGTGTAGAAGGTTTTACCGTAAAACCCAAATCGGGCCCCAAATAAGAAAAATTACAAAAAAACTAAAACCATAAGAGAAAACAAAAATTCACAAAGACAAAGTCAAATCAAGTTTTTGCTTTTTCCGTCAGCCGCTTTGTTTCTAATTCTGGAGCCATTGCCGGATCACGTTGTGGTACAAATGCATTGAGTTGATCGAGCAATTGTTCAGAGTTGCGCTACAAGACTTTGACGTGTCGCTTGTGAGATGAACCTTTTTCTACAGATGATCAATAAAACAAAACAAAGTGTCATAAAACCCATTATCATTTTTTATTCCTATGGGTTTTTGGTGAAAGTTCTCATTCTGTGACTGTGATGTAATTTGAAAAAGTTCTTCCAAAGTTTCAAAACCACTGTAGTAGAGCAATAAAGGCATCGTCATTTGCTATCATAATGTTCATGCGTTGGTGCATGCAAAATACCATTACTTCATCCCCTAATGTTTTCCCCAATGGGCTTCGGGTAGATAAAGGATCGGGAATGACACCAAGGATTTTGCCACCTCCTAAATGTGCAGCAGCTTGCTACACAACCCATTAACCAAGACTACCTCCTCCATAAACTAAATGGATTTCTCTCATTTAGCACTCGACCAAGATGGTGTGCAATATTTACAAACTCTTTATCTTTCCCAGATTAGATCCACAAAAGACACAAACACTCTTGATCCGACGAATCAAGTGACTTCCATTTTTTTCTCTTCGTTTTTTTGTACTCTCACCTTATCAATGATCTGAAGAGAGCAAAGTGCAATATTTAAAGGCATCAAAACTCAAAGGTAATAATTACACCTATAAAGGAGGGGTAGATCCGTGTGTCAGGTAAGTTTGAAAATAAGCACAACAATGATAATAGCTATATGACAATGATAAAAGACTAATCTATATGTGTCAGAAGAAGTTTGAAAATATGCAACGCATATTTCAAAAGAATACGGCTACTTTTGATTTGATTTGATTTTTTTCTTTTTTTTTTTTGATTTTTTTTTTGATTTTTTTTAATAAACAAGAAGAAAAAAGAAAAATAAAAAATAAAAAATAATACTTACAGGAGGTGTGATTGTGGCTCACAAATTCCTCTGGTTTTACGTCCAGTAACGGCTTGAATGCTCTCTATGGGCCGATGGTCGGCTTCCCATCCAATTTTCTTAAAAATTGGCAAACAGGGTCTTTTTGAGTCAGATTCCCGAGACTATATCGCTCATGTTCATCTTGGAATATTGGCCATAAATCGAGAAGTACTCTCTGTACATCTCCACTAGGATGCGTCTCAAGAGTCAATAGAATGTTATCTAAAGACTCCTTGCTCATGCCATCCTTTATGAAGTTAATTTTATCATCTTGGTTTATAGACGTCATTCCAATTGATTTGCATTTTGTGTTACAGGTCCATCTTGCACATTTATAGCAGCCCCGTAACCTTTTTGCTCTTCTCTTCTTTGCATATGAACTTTTGCCTAGCCTGCATATATGAAACAAGAGCGTCAGAAAATTCACCTCGAGTCGGACCTTTGCTTCGATCAACCAGCAGATATCCAGGGATGCCTTTGTGCATAAGCATCCTTAATCTCTCAAACCTTGCACAATAAATGTTAGTTAAAGCATTTTGAGGGAGAGAAGGGAATTGCTTGCGGAGATTAAAAAGTTGATTATCCATTTCGAAAGAAAGAAGAAAGAGAGAGAAAAAAATTTGAGTAAAATTATGTACGATTTCAGTGTTTGTGGGTGCAGAAGGACCGAAAAAGATTTTCAAGTATCGTTATCCGCCATTTAACCTAGGTGAAAAATCATCTCACAACGAAAAATAAACAAAATTAAGACAGTAAAAATCAAACTCGATAGATTTTCTCGCTGGCACCAAGTTTCGTCTCGATTCCCCGTGATTGCAAATAAGTCAAAGTTGAAAGATGAAAGAGTTAGAAAGCTTGGGTTGCCTCCCAAGAAGTGCTACTTTTAATGTCCTTAGCCAGCGTGATTGAAGATTTTGCACGAGCGATGGGTCCTCCCCAATAATGATTCAATATCTGGCAATTGACATTAATCGTGGCTTTTTTTTTTCAATACAAGTGATCAATCATGGTAGAGGGCATCCTCGCAGCTTGAACTTCCTCGGACGAGGTTATCTTGAGATCATTCATAAAAATTATAGAGGCGATGACCATTGACATTTAATTCTTTGTTGGTTGCCTCACTATTAATTTCCACTTACCATGAGGAAAAAATGTTAGTAACAACAAACGGACCGTCCCACCTAGACCTTAATTTACCTGTGCATCAACTTAAGGCGAGAATTAAACAAGAGAACTTTTTACCCAACTGAAAACTCCTTCCGAAGAATAAACTTATCATGGAAGGCTTTGGTATTTTCTTTGTAGAGTCGGGAGCTCTCATAGGCATCTAGGCGGATCTCTTCCAATTCCTGTAACTGCAACTTCCGCTCTATGCCAGCTCCGGCCAAATTCATGTTGCATTGCTTCCATGTACCAATATGCTTATGCTCAATTTCTCTTGGCAAGTGGCATGCCTTACCATAGACTATCCGATATGGAGACATCCCGATTGGAGTTTTTGTAAGCGGTCCAGTAAGCCCAAAGAGCATCCTCAAGCCTCATGCTCCAATCTTTCCGATTAGGTTGGACTGTTTTTTCAAGTATGCGCTTGATCTCTCTATTGGAGACCTCGGCTTGACCATTAGTCTGGGGATGGTAAGGTGTAGAAACTTTATGCAACACGTCATATTTCCTCATCAATCCCTCCATGCTCCGGTTACAAAAATGGGTGCCTTGATCACTGATGATAGCTCTCGGGATTCCAAACCTGCAGAAAATCTGTGATCTAACAAAATCCACAACAACTTTGGAATCATCAGTCCGAGTGGTTTTAGCCTCCACCCATTTTGATACATAATCAACAGCTAGCAAAATGTAAACATAACCAAAGGAAACAGGAAAATGTCCCATGAAATCAATACCCCATACGTCAAAGATTTCACAATATAGTAGAGGTTGCTGGGACATCTCATTCCTGCGAGAAATGTTCCCTGTTCTCTGACACTGTTCACAAGACTTACAGAACAAATATGCATCATGAAACAAGGTAGGCCAATATAAACCGGAGTCTAAAACTTTCCTAGCTGTACGTTGAGGCCCAAAATGTCCACCACATGCAAATGCATGACAAAAGCTAAGAACAGAATGAAACTCTTGATTAGGCACACATCGCCTAATAATTTGGTCACTACAAAATCGCCATAGATATGGATCATCCCACACATAATATTTTGATTCACTCTTAAGTTTATAAATTTGTGCACGAGTGAAATGTGAGGGAAAAATCAGAGCAACCAAGAAATTCACCATATCGACCAAACCAAGGGAAGGTGTTCTTACCTTGCAAATCGCATAAGTTGCTCATCCGGGAAGGAGTCCCGTGACAGGAAGGGATCCAAGCCCTTTCAATGCGGCTCAAATGATCCGCCACTAGGTTCTCCGCTCCACTCTTGTCACGGATCTCTATGTGAAACTCTTGGAGTAGTAGCATCCATCTTATTAGTCGGGCTTTGCCTCTGGCTTCTTCAAAAGGAACTTGTAGTCGCATGATCGCAAACACAACAACCTTAGAACCAAGCAAATATGATCTAAACTTATCCAAAGCAAAAACAATGGCTAAAAGTTCTTTTTCGGTTGTGGTATAGTTGGCTTGAGCAGCATCTAGAGTTCTGGAAGCATAGTATATCACATGAGAAGCTTTCCCCACTCTCTGTGCCAAGATCAAGCCCCATCGCATAGTTAGAAGCATCACACATTAACTCAAATGGCAATGTCCAATGTCGGTGGCTGGATGATAGGGGTACTAGTCAAGGCCCGTTTCAAGTGGTTGAAAGTCGCTTTGCACTTGTCATCGAAATTGAACTCCACATCTTCTCGCAGAATGGGAAAGTGGAAGAGCAATTCGCCTTGGCGAAGTCGGCAATGAAGCGCTGTAGAAACCTCGCATGACCAAGAAAAAGAACGCACTTCCCCGCACGCATGCGGTAAGATAGACAAGTAATTACATCAATCTTGGCAGGATCTACCTCAATGCCCTTCTGGATACTACATGGCCTAAAACTATACCTGTTCTACCATAAAATGGCATTTCTCAAAATTTAGCACAAGGTTAGTCTCAATGCATCTTTGCAGACTTAGATAGGCTAGCTAAACATGAGTCAAAAGAAGAACCATAGACAGTGAAGTTATCCATAAATACCTCCATGCACTCCTCTAAGAAATCGTAAAATATGCTCACCATGCACCGCCGGAAGGTACTGTGGGCATTGCAGAGGCCTAAAGGCATCCGTCTCGTAAGCAAAGGTGCCGAAGGGACAAGTAAATGTGGTCTTCTCCTGATCCTCCCGGCAATGTGGATTTGGAAATATCCAAAGGTAGCCATCTAAAAAGCAGTAATGGGACTTACAGTACCCAACCGCTCCAAAGATTCCGATCAATGAACGGAAGGGGTAATGATCTTTCCGGTGGCTTGGTTGAGACGTCCGTAGTCAATGCAGACTCTAGCTATTCTGCACTCGGGTTGGAATGAGCTCATTCTTAGCACGGTTGGCTACGACGTCACCCCGGATTTCTTTGGAACTACTTGCACCGGCTCACCCACTCTGCCGTCAGTAAATGGGATAGATAATGCCACCTGCTTGCTTGGTCACTTCTTTTTCACCACACCTAGAATGAGAGGATTCAGTCTCCTCCGGGGTTGTCTCACTGGTTTAGTTTCCTCCTCAAGTAATATCCACATTGCATGCATGTGGAGGGGTTAATACCAGGAATATCCTGCAAGTGTCCAACCAATTGCCCTTTGTGTTGCTTCAAGACTTCCAATAATCGGTTCTTGCTCGTGTTGGAGGTGTTTGGCCATTATCACCGTGAGCTTCTCATCCTCTTCCAAGAATGCATACTTCAAATGCTCTGGGCAAGGGCTTAAGTTCAATGGAGGGTGGTTCTTTGGACTGACGGTACTAGTTTTGGAATCGAAACTAAATCAAGTAAATTCTGGCTGATTTGCACACCTGCAAGTCGTGCACAATCTTGCAAAACAACATCATCATATCCTATGGAATCAAAAGAATCACACTTAGCAAGAGGATGAATGATAACATCATTAATAACAACATCATTGCCATTAATAATGTAATGAATCATCAATGTCAAGAGATTAACAACAAGACATGATAAGTATGTAGAAATCTCGGCCGCACACATTGTAGTGGGTTTACAACCAAAAGTCCAAGCAGCAGTAACAAGTATCACAAGCTATGCTATCGTTGTATCCTACAATTTCAGAAACTCACAACATATCAAGATGCATATCATCAACCAGGAAATCAATGACATCAAAATGAAAACAATGATCCTCTAAAGGGTATTTCATGGCATAAAAATGTTAAATCGAATGATATCATCACCAAATTCCATGGAAAGGGTACTAGCATGCACATCAATCTTAGTTTTAGTAGCTTTTCAAAAATGGCCTACCTAAGATCAATAGGGGTGGGGAAGAGGCAGCATTCATCTTCTATATTCAACACATAAAAATCACCGAATATTAAATTATGTACCAACCAGAACGTCCTCCAACACTCGCAGTTGTGCGAGGTCCTCAGGTTTGCTAACTGAATGACAATGCCGGTGGGCTTTAGCTCTCCCATATGCAAGGAAGTGTAAACTGACTTTGGCATTACATTGATGGAGGCTCCCAAGTCTAGCAAGGCATGAGTGAACTGTTGGTGCCCTATGGTGCAAGGGATGGTAAAAGTGCCTGGGTCTTTGCATTTGGGAGGTAGGTTGGGCTGAATCAAAGCAGAGACATTCCTCCCCATACTCACTTTTTCAGTGCCCTTTAGCTTCCTCTTATGGGTGCACATCTTTTTCAAGAACTTGGCATACTTGGGGATTTGTTTAATTGCCTCCAAGAGAGGTATATTCACCTCAACCTTCTGAAAAGTCTCCATAATTTCCTTATCCAAGTCAGTCTCAACCATATGCCTCTATGTATCATTCGGTTGGGAAAAGGAAGAGGAATGTTGGAAGTCACTTTTGGATGTTCACCTTTCATAACATCAATTTTACAACCGCTGATTTGATCCGGTTTTGGCCGTCATTGTAGGATCATTTGTCAGAATCAAGCACAACATCCCGAATTAGCCGCGTAACTTGAGAAGTTGCTGTAGAATCTTGTTTCTCTCGGGGCCAAGGGTAGAATCTGGAAGAATCAGCCATGACTGTCCATTGATTTGCTTACCACTGCGTAAAGCTATAGCACTAACATTGCCTCTAGGGTTTGGAGTGGTTTGAGAGGGTAATTGGCTAGAACCCTTGACTTTAATTCATGAATTGATGTGGCAAGTTGACCAATTTGAGTCTCTAAGTTTTGAATGGTGGTTTCAGTTCTCTGTTGAAACTGTATGTTATTGGTGGCCAACTGTTTCACCAAATCCTCCAATGAGGGTTCAAATTTTGTAGCTACAGGACTTTGCTGCTGGAATGGTGGTCTACTTGGTCCAGCATGTGGTTGAAACTGATTTGTCCTTGCTTGCTGCTAGAATGGTGGTCTATACTGGTTTGGTGGCTGCTGATTTAATGCATTCCCATATCTCAGATTGGGATGGTCCCTCCAGCCAGGGTTGTAAGTGTTGGAGAATGGGTCATATTTTTGTTGTTGTTGCTGATGGAATTGTGGCTTCCCAGGAAATATACCAGCTGCAGCCACAGATTGGTCTTGAAACTCAGAATCATCTTGCAATGTGGGGCACGAATCTGTAGGATGAGAGGAACTAGAACATATGCTACAAACTCTTGCAGGGGTTTGCACACGTGGTTCGTGGTTGTCCTATTGCCATCCTGCTTAACCAAAGAAGTGAGCTCATCCAATCTATGTTCCACCCTTTGATGATCAGCATGTGAAGAGGTATTAACTTCATTGACTACTCCGGTTGCAAAGACCCATTCGAGTACCAAATTGCCGAGAATTTGTCGCCATGTTTGCAATTAAGTTTCGAGCAAACAGCTGAGTTTTATCTACCAATGCTCCACCACTTGCGGCATCAATCATACTCCTTTCCATTGGCATCAATCCTTCATAGAAGTATTGGATCAGTTGATCACTAATTTGATGGTGTGGGCGACTGAGAACAATTTCTTGAATCTCTCCCAATACTCATGGAGAGTTTCACCACCGATTTGCCTTATGCCACAAATATCTTTCCTTATTGCAAGCTTCTTGATGTAGGAAAGAACTTCTCCTGCAAATAATCTTTTCATGTCATTCCAAGAAGTGATGGCAAAGAGTCAGTAAGTAATACAACCAATCCTTGCAGCACCATCCAAAGAGAAAGGAAAGGCCCTTAGCTTGATGTGATCTTGACTATTCCATGAGGTTTCATGGTGGAGCATAACATAGAACTCCTTCAAATGCTTATGTGGATCTTCACCTGCAAGACCATGAAACTTGGGCAGCAAGTGTATCAATCCAGATTTCAACTCAAAATCAACATTAAGTTCAGGATCTTGAATGCACAAAGGTTGATAATTCACATCAGTAAACCAATTCCTTAAGGGTCCTATTGTTATAGTCGGCCATAGTAAAATCAACAGATTCAAGATTTATTAATCAAGTACTAATGTACACTCAACAGATTAAAAGAGTCAACAAGATTAGGTGCAATGTCAAGTTCAAGTCCAATTCCGTATAATTCTATTAGCTCTATGAATGCTACTACCAGTCCTATGAATTCTATGAAGTGTATGAAATGTTCTATCAATTTCAGATCAAATGAATGCAAAAGTACCAGGATCGAGATCTAGTCATACAAAGATGCGGTTCATAAGAAGGTATTAGAAAAGCAATAACAACTAAAACACTAAAAATTCCTAAAAACAAATACTCCAAAAAATTAAAAAAAAATAAAAACAGTATCAAATGAATTTTAAAAATTATGGAACCACCACAGGATAAAATCTACACAAAAATGCTATCCAAAAAAAATAATAAAAAATCTTAAAAAATTGAAAAAGTGGTCTAAAAGATGGAATTTGGCAAAACTAAGGGTGACCTCACTATAAATAGTGAGCCTTTCTCAGAATAATATTTTCCATTTGTGTACCAAAATTCAGATCAATCTGAGATGCCCGAACCAAAATTCTTGACATAACGCCCTTTATCCAATTTCAGCCGAATCCCACTTGAAAAAGCTTCAAAAACAAAACAAACACATTTGTTAGAGTTAGATGGGATCTTGAAATGATCAAATAGTTTCCTTGGATCCCCGGCAACGGCGCCAAATTTGACAAGAGGTTGTCGAGACCTATCAAATAAAATAACCGGTTCACAAACTAATTTGTAGTATAAAGAATGAATCGAATCGTCTCTCAAGGATCCAAAAACAAAGATTTAATTAGATCAAGATAATTAGAAAAGGGGGGGTTTTGTTGTTGATTAACAAGATTAATATAAGTAGGAGATTCAAAGTTGTAAACAAATCTAAAGAAACAACCAATCCAAGAAAATTTACCGATCTTGAGTTTAACTCATCATTGATCACAAGGAATTCACTTAATTGCTAACCATGTTCTTGGCCTTAGATCACATCAAGAAGCCCTAACATGATCCAAGAATTCTTTACTAGATAAGCATCTAGGATTTGATTAACCAAGGTTAGATAAAGTAAGCACCATCCAACATAGATTAACTTAAGATCTAGAATTTAACCAAGCTAAACAATCTATCAAAAAGCTTTAATATATTGTTTAATCTTTATGATCCTCTTTGAATACATGATAATAAAGCTATTACCACATCAACATCTAAATCAAATTAAGCAATTTAATCTAGATAAAAATCAAAAGAGGAAGAAGAGAAACTTGAATAACAATTAAGCAATATGAACAAGCAAAACAAGATCTCCAAATTAAACATCAAGATGGCTAATCCCTTGGATTGATTATGAGAGCCTAGCCTTCCATGGATGGGAAGGAAGAACTCAGAATTTAAGGAACAAAAACGAAATTGCAAAGAGAATGGAGAAGAAGAGAAAGAAAACTCTCACAAATACTTAAACTTTCTTGAAACTTACTTCCAAATTGAATGCTTCTAATACAAAGAGGTTGGGTCTATTTATACTAATCCTAGAAGCCAATTTGTACATGTACATAATCTGAATACAAGCTATAAGAATCTGAAAATTGTCAAAAATGGAAGCTTGATGCATGGTTGGTGGGTTGGTGCATGGTAGGTGGGTTGGTGTATGGTTGGTGGCTTTTAGTCAACAACTCTTATCCGACTTCTGGCTTCAAATTCATCACCTAGACGGTGCATTTTGGCTTGGATGTCTTCATCAAAGTTGTAGCCAGTTGTCTCCTTGAAAATCTCCAATTTGAATCATGTCATTTGGACTTTTAGAACTCCAGAAATGCCAAAAACACTTCACCTACCTCAAGTTAGGTTGGAAGAACGTGTTTCCAAATTCAGACCAACTTGTAGCTTCAGAAGCATGCCTAAAACGACATCTATTGACAAAATGGTCTTCATTGAAGTTGGAGATATGGGTCTTATCTTTCAAGTGACCAAGTTTCAGCCCAAGAGAAGGCCTATAACCCACTATATAGTCCAATATGTGCATACTGCCCAGATGGTTCCGTGACAGCAAACTCACTCTGCATTGCAGGGATATTTTGGACCCTTAGCATTCCGATCCAGCTCTTGAGTTCTTCATGAAACTTGTAGAGCATTGTCTTAGCTTTCCAACGACACCAAGATCACCTCAATTGGATCTCCGAGTCCCAAGTTATGACCTAACCAAGGAAGAAAGGTCAAAATGCATCAAAATCCGAAAATTATTCAATATTTGCATTAAAGCCCAATGAAGCCCAACAACATTAAACTCATCTAAAGTACTAATATTGGGCACAATAAACATCTAATAATGCCTAATACAAAGCTAACATAAGTGTCTCAAATTGATTGATCAATGAATAAACGAGTTGATGCTTATGGGCTAGCCTATTTAAACAAGTATATTAAAGAGTTAAGACCACACAAATCACCAATCCGTTTAAATGCATGTCAATAAACCTGACATGTTTAACCCCACAGGTTAGACTAGGCAAACTCACATGTTAGTCCGAGACCTAGTGTCAATTATTTAAAAAACAAAACAAAGCTCTCACTCAATGACTCACAAATCACCCCCACAGTAGCCTAGGTGCAATCATCCCCAAGACTCCAGCCATAGGCAGCCAAATTTCGCTCACTCATCAGGTTTCATTCTTTCAACCTTTGTTTGGTATCACGGAGAAAAGAAAAATAATAGAATACAATAGAAAAGAAAAGAATAGAAAAGGATGGAGAAATGGAGGAGTTATCACTCACCTTATTTGGCATCATCCAATGAAAATTAAGAGATGATTCATTTCCTTTGTTTTAATTTCATCAAGGAAAATAATAGAAATATTGTAAATAAATGTCAAATTATTAAATTACCCTTTATCTAATAAAGTTGGTAAAATGAATAAAGTAAGAATATAGTTTCCTTTCCCTCCAAATCCCTCTAAAAAGGAAGGGATACCGAACAAGGGAAGAGATATTCATTCTTTTCTTTTCTACCCATTTTATATATACCAAACATATTAGGGTTCCCAACTTCCTCACCTTTACCCTCTCACCATGGGCAGATGCAATGGGGCCTAGCGGGAGCCTTGGTCCCCCCACTGTTTCAAGAACCAATTAAGAGTGTATGAAGTTTTTTATTTAACTCATATTTAATTTTCTCAATTTGTTACTTTCGCCCCTACACTTTTGATATAAACAAAAAAAAATGCTAGGTGAACAACAAAAATAGTGTGCAGAGTCATTAAAAATATGTAAATCTATATAAATTCAATAATTAATTTAACTATGTATAAAGGAATGTGATTTTTTGTATGTGCAAAGAGTTTCATATCTAATTAATATTACTACATTTTAAAATTCTAACTAAATGCATTTTTAAATCACAATCCAAAATAATTTGGCCTTTCATCACTTTATTTTAAGCTCATATTACTTAACTTAACCAAAACTATGTGCTATATTTGGCCACTCACTATTTGAGAAATGGCATCATTTCAAATTTGGGATATATAAAAACTTAAAGTTTGAAAAGTGAAAACAAGTCTTGATCCCAATTTGGTCCAATCATTTATATAAACCTAATAAAACTTTATGCATATGTAAAGTATGCAAAACTAACTTTATTAGTATGAAGTATGCAATCTATAACAAAAGAAATATTTATTTCACATAATTTCTCAACATTTTGATATCAAAATTTTAACTTACATTAATGTAGTGTTAATTTTTATGAAAATTCCATAACTTTTACATATAACTTTTAAAATATGTGAACAAAGTGATGAGTAGAGATGTCAAAATGGGTCAACCTCATGAGCCAACCCAAATAACCAGACAAAAAAGCGTGGACTAGACTGAGGAAATCTCAGTCTTAACCAATTATGGGTCAGCCCAATCAAGCCCCAAAATAGGCTGGCCCAATGCCCGGCCCGTTGGCCTGACTATGTAAAATTTTCTTTATTTTTTGTTATATATTTAATTTTGCTATTATTTATTCATATATTTACTTGAGTAGCTTTACTTGGATTAAAAAAAAAAAGAATCAAATTTAGTAAGTACATCTAAGCATTTTTTTTTCTCTTCTTGAAATATGATGTTAACTTATGCTAGTTCCTTGAATTTATTAATTGATGGTTCAAAAGATGTTTCATGAATATATCCTAAATCGTTTATGTCGAAAATAATGTAGTAAATCTTCACTGTTTATGTTGATGACACTTAATATAATTTGTTATACTTGTATTTAATTTGCTTACATGATTTTGTAGACTTTGATTGATATATAAGTTTAATTTATCAATAACTTATTATTATAGATACAAAAAAAGTGAAGAAAAACAAAAAAAAAGTTTGAGCCCATGAGCTAGCCCAACCCACAGCCCACATGGGCTAATTATTTGTTAGCCTACACACATTATGGGTCAGCCCGACCCGAATTGACACCTCTACATGAGGTAAGCAATTTAATTATCAGAAAAAAAAAAAAGATAAGTTAATAAGAATGTTTGAAAGATCAAATAAATAATCTTATATATTCTTAAAATTTATATATTCTATTGAAAAAAAAAATTAATAGTAGGTATAATTAATTTTAAATTATCATTTATTTAATATTTATTTTTAAACCCTCCAATACTTATTTTTTAGATTCGTCACTGCCTATCATGATAACACCTCACCGCAGCCAATTTCCCATTTCGCTAGCCATGATGCAGCAGCCATGTGAGTCTCCCAAGTCCTAACTCTCCTATCTATTATGACTTTATGAGTTTTTACTGTTGTTAATTTTAGTATTTTACCACATCTTGAATCTTTGAGAGTTGAGACCTAAGACCATGCTGTTACATGTTGATGTCTTTATACTAGCTAGGTTGTTGGTCGCATGTCTGGTGCTTGATTAAATTCTTAGATAAACCTGATTCTTATTTTAGTTGTTGTTTTCTCATTCCAAATTTGTTGATTGTTTTCCCATGAATTTGTTGATTGGCTCTTCTGATTATGGACTTGTGATTGAGAAAATAGCCTGCTGATGTGTTTGTATGACTGTGTGAAAGTGATGCAGTTGGCCAGTGTTGTGTTGCTAAACTTTTGACTGTTTAATCTTTCAGCTTTATCAATAATTTAATATGGATTCTTCTTGTGTGAACTAAAGTGTTAATCTTGATGCAATTGAGGAAGTTTTGGATAAATAATATGCTCCTATTGAACTAAGTGGTGATGATTTATATTTTTTGAAAATTTTTAAATAGGTGTTTATATTTTAAAAATTGTAATTGGATCTTTATAGTTTTAATTCTTCTAATTGGATTCTTGAATCTAGCTTGTCGTTAGAGTGCTATAGGGACCCAATTATAATAGTAAGCTACATTCAAGGACTTAATTCAAATTTTTTAAAATTATAGGGATCTAATTATAAATTTTTAAAATATAAGGATCGATTTAAAATTTTTAAAAAAATATCGGGACCTATAGATTAATTAAACTTACATTTAAAGAGTATTTTTTTAAAATGTAGGACAAACAATAAAAGCATTTATTTAGTTCAAAATGAATAATTACTTATGCCTTAATTAGAATTATATATCTTTAATATATGATGTCACTATTGAGCCTTTTTTCTTTGCATATGTTGACTTTTCTATATTATTTTTGTGAAACTAGTTCTCGTATTTTTTTAGTTATTTTATTAGCAAGGCGAGGCAATTTTGATAGACTGACTATAGATGGTAAATAAAATTAAATCATTATTTTATTTATGATAATGATATTACATGATAGTAAGAACTAATTTATTTCACAAAGATCAAAAAAAAAATAGCTCATTAGAAATAAGATAAAATTCATAAAAATAAGCTAAGTAATCTAAAATAAGGTAAAATCTTAAAATTAAAAAAAAAAACTCATTCATCCCTAAAAATAACATAAATAACTCATAATTATTATGCATCATTACTTAATTGAACTATCATAGACCATATAGTTCTATGCCTTGATTTTCTTATTTAGCTTATTGCTTGACATCTCCAAAGTTAATTCTTCACCCAAAGACTATGAGCCACATGCTGAGAAGAACATGATAGAAGTATTCAAAAACTTCTTTATAAGCTCTTTGTCATCAATAACTTTAATAAGCTATAATTGGGCAATTCGTTCAACTCATCAGGAAAGCATCCATTTACCTCTTTTAAGTTTAACTGCTCTTTTAATAAGAAGTTGGCTTGCCTCATGATCAAACATCCCAAAAGTTGCACTACCACTATCATAGACCACATAGTTCTATGCCTTGATTTTCTTATTTAGCTTATTGCTTGACATCTCCAAAGTTAATTCTTCACCCAAAGACTATGAGTCACATGTTGAGAAGAACATGATAGAGGTATTCAAAATCTTCTTTATAAGCTCTTTGTCATCAATAACTTTGTTAAGCTATAATTGGGCAATTCGTTCAACTCATCAGGAAAGCATCCATTTACCTCTTTTAAGTTTAACTGCTCTTTCAATAAGAAGCTGGCTTGCCTCATGATCAAACATCCCAAAAGTTGCACTACCACTATCATACACCACATAGTTCTATGCCTTGATTTTCTTATTTAGTTTATAGGTTTACATCTCCAAAGTTAATTCTTCACCCAAAGACTATGAGCGACATGTTGAGAAGAACATGATAGAGGTATTCAAAAACTTCTTTATAAGCTTAATAAGCTATAATTGGGCAATTCGTTCAACTCATCATGAAAGCATCCATTTACCTCTTTTAAGTTTAACTACTCTTTTGATAAGAAGCTTGCTTGCCTCATGATCAAACATCCCAAAAGTTGTACTACCGCTATTATTTATAATTTTAACATGAGTAATTTAGGCTTATTAAGCATTTGAATAAAAGAATTTATCTAGGAATATCTTTTCACACTTATCACAAACAAAAGAGGATCCCACGAGTTACGTTCAACATTCTTCGTGCATATTGGATAGCTAAAAGAGTAGCATCCACAATCAATAGGCAGTTATATTGTTGTATCCAAACAAACACAAACACCTTCCTGCAAATTTTATGGAATACAACATTAATTTTATGAAAGAACTAAATTAATGAGATACAAACTTATGATCTTTATGAATTGTCTTCCTTTAAGAAAAAGTGAGAAAGTCTTCCTCAATAGCGCAACTTATTTGTTTATTCATTTAACTAATAATATGAGTTGGCAAATCTTCTTTAACAGGTAGCCTGAAATAATTAAAAATCATGAGAGTCCATCCAAACAAAATAATGCATAATCGTATATCAATTTAATATTGATTAAATAATAACATACTTGCTTCTAAAATCATTCGGCTCATCTGTATCAGGATTAATGAGTAATGTGCTCCTATGTAAGCAGTTTGTGACGCCTAGCTTGGTTGCATTTTAAAAAAAATATCAAAACAAATGAAATCTACAAATCGTGCAACAAAACAAATTTTATATGTGAAGGCCTTGAGATTCTATAATTGAGAAATTTGTCTCTTCCACCACTTTTTCTGATAAAAAATAATGATTTTATGAGCTTTCATGATAACCTAAGCATATAAACATCTCAATCCCAATCGAATTCTAAATCGATTCTCTAATCATCAAGATTAATTATGATTAATTTTATCTCATATTAAATCTTCCCAAATTATTGCCATTAATGGGACATTAATTCTTTGCTTTTACTAGATTAGATATATTTTTCCTTAATTTCTCTTGCTGACATGTTTCATTAGGCTCTCATATATTATATAAAATGAACAAAATCATTAAAAACATCTAATGTAACGTTGGCAAGCTATAATCAAAGTGTTATATTAGTATATTTGTTACTCAATTTTTTTAATTAAGTATTTCGTTTATTATAATTAGTTATATGTTATTTTCAAATCAAAAGTATATTAAAAAATAATTATCATTAGTTCATTTGTATGAAAAAAATGTGAGTCTATCTAATTTTTTCTAATAAAAAAGGAATTTAGTATTTTACAAAGTCATTTATGAATATTAATGATGAAAGAATATACTAAAGGCTAAATATATTTAAACATATTTAATGAAATTGAGTTCCAACTTCAATTAAATTAAAATATGTAGACAATGATTTAATTCATTTATAGCTTGTATGACTTTCAATTTTAAAAGTAAAAATTATGTGTATCTATTAGTTTTTAAAATTGAGATAAAATTATATACCCAGAACAAAAAAAAAAAGAATTGACATAAAATTTGTTAGTTATTTATCTTTGATAAATCTTAGTAATCTACATGCTGGATCTTATATTGGATCACATGTTAGGGATTTGTTGTAGTCCTTTTCGTATTCTTTGAATTAAACTTCCATTTAAAATTTATGCCAATTAAGGTTAGAAACTAATTAAAAAGTACTTTGAATGTTAGCATTCTAATCATATACTTTTGCTGACTCCTTAAAATTAGCGTTTTAGTGTTATTTATTATTATTACTCTTAGACTTTCAAAATGAAAATTAGTTCATATTCATTTTAAAATTTATGTGTTAATTATGAGATTCAATACATGTTTGTAATTTTATGTTTATTTTTTATATTTTTGTTATTAATCAATTAATTCAGTCAATAATAAGATGAGATTTCTTATTATGATAAATTAATATACTTCTTTAATATATTATTTTTTCATATTTAATTCAATTAAAATATAATTTGAATGCTAATATGCTTTTCACATTCTTTAAATTTTTCTTCTGTGCACTTTAATTATGCATTTTTAACTTTGTCTACCATCCGCTGAGGGCATCCCTTGTTTTGTTCGTCATCATATTTGACTTTCTCGACTCATAACATCACTCTTGCCAATACTTCTTTCCTTGATTGCCTTTCTTAAATTATTATGTGGGGAAAGTTTACTAATTGAATTCTATATTTATTCTAGTGCATAATAAAATTCGGTCAGTCTTTCTCTCCCGCATTGGTACTTACATAAAAAGAGTTGTCACATAACAAAAAAATAGCCTGGGGCATAGTTTAACTGATATTTATCAGAGACTATGATTATGTAGTAGAGGTTCAATCACCCACATCCACATCTTTCATTTCCCTTACTTTCACTTATTTGCTTCCATCTTAATTTCTCTCACAAAATTTTACATTTGTAACCAATTTGGACCCTCCTTCTTGCATGTTATTGATATGTATCCTCAATCAAAGCTCTGATACAGGTACTTTACGAATTGTTAAGAAATATTTTTGTATTAACATTTTGCCCAAATCAGAAGCTTCCCACTAAAAAAAATATGAACTCTATGAGACGTCTCTTTGATCTTTCTTCATTTTTAATGATTTGGATAGATGGGCTTCTTTACTGGAGGCCCATCACATAGCGTGGAACAAATTAGCTACAAAAAAGCCCAATTGAGTGATGAGTCAGACTCATAAATTCGTTTGTTCATGGGAGTTGTTGGGTTTGAGCATTTGCACCAGGTTCAATCCGAATGGACACGATTTTGTTACCAAAATATACAAAGTGGGACAAATTTAGTAGTTAAAACTAGAGGTGTTAGCCATGAAGCTATGACATGAGTTGGTGATGTTTGGCACATAGTGGTGGCTTGCTAGAACTGCTTAAATGTTGTATGATATATTTTGTGCACATGTTGAGAAGCATCCAAAATATTGGTAATTTTGCTGAACTACTAAAAAAGAGGAAATTGGATGTTTTCCATGGAGCTTATCAGATCAGAGACATTTACTTTTTATGGGTATTGATATTAATTAACTTGTTGTGTAAATATGGTTTAGTATATTGTGATTTCCTCCTATGCTTTGGTCACTATGATATATATTGGATTGGATTTTTTTCTCACTAAAAATTGATTGTTCTATCAATTGTATGAGCGAGATTAATTTATTGATGAGGGTTGGGAAGTGGGTTATCATGAAAATTGTCTTTGCAGAAACTTATTTTCTTTTTGCTTAAACTTTGCAATAGTGGGATCATTCCATTTAACTCCTTCCTTTTAGGAATACTTTCTTGCATAGGGAAGGCAGTTCTGGCTGGTAAGTGACAAACGTGTATTATCAATTTGCAGGCTAGCAAATTATCTATATTTGAATACATATACGTGCACACATTATGAGACATTTTATCCTGTTATATACGTATGTATAGATATGGAATGGTTTGTACTTCTTGTCTTTCATACAATTTATTGTCCCCCTTTTTCTTGGACCAGTTGGTCTCCGGATCGATGTAAATGAAGAGAATAAGGAGTTCAAGGTAAAATTACCCTTCTTAGCATTTTTTATCTTTAACTTGATGTATATGAGTCAAATTGAAACACGCCAATCCTTGCAACCCAAATTATTTGTTAGGCTTTCAAACTTACATCCCTGCCTCTTTGAGATGACAAAAAAAAAAGAAAAAAAGAAGGGAAATGATGAAATTAAGTGATATGTTTTCTGCATATTGGTTTTTTTCATTTAATATATACCTACAAATATTTGGTCATCCATCCTACTGCAGATCTTTCTCTTTGCAATTTGGTACCCCATTTGGTGATCATGAATTTCTGGGGGTTGTAACTTTTGTTATGTGCAATTGGTCCCTTGGATCATAAAAATGAAAAGTTGCATATCTGGATCTTGCTTTTGCAGTAGTATCTTTCTTTTATAGACAGTCACTTGTTAACTTGTCACATTAGTTAATACTTTTTTTTTCTTTGGTTCTTATTTTTTAGAACCAAGAAATGCTTAGTGTTTAATTTGACAGAAGCAACAATTTTTAGACAAAAAAACAAAGTTTCCATTATTGAAGGCTCCTGGTGATTAGTAACTTTCTCTTTGCTTTAAAGTGCAACAGGGTCAGAGAATTGCAAGTTAAGAATGGGTCTCATTGAGAGGTTTATAAATTCAATTCTTTAGTCAGTAAATAGAAAATTCTCATTCCCATCTACAACATAAAGTTAAACGAAAACAAAAAAAAAAACACAACCATATATATATATTTATGTAACCTATTTAAATATCTATATCTGTGTGTGTGCAAATTTATTCAACATTGACAGCAAATACTGTATGAACATAATGTCGACCATCAAGCCATGTTAGAGACCCAAAATTGTATCCACCACGTGCCTCCTTCCCATAGAATGAGACTTTATAGGACATTTTTTTAACACCCTCAGAAAACACAAGTTTATTGGGGAGGACCTTGACAATCAATCCCTCAGGTGCATGCACCTTTGCAGTATATGTTGCATTAAGGGATCCCACGTTGGTAACTGTTCTTGTGATTACTTTTCCTTTCTGTTTCCTGCTGAGTGTTTTTATGGAGATTGATGGGTAATTGATGTTGGAGATAAGGTCTTCAGAGGAGTTCCTTGGGCAATTGAAGTTAGTCTTAGACATTGACCTTATGTTTTTCTGTGAATAGCCATAATAACAAAGGAATCGGATATAGTCTTCCGCATCTGTTTCAAAGACTAAACCAGGGTTGAGAGCTCTGAGTGGATTAATTTCTCCCACTCCCATTTCATGTGGGTTGGCAAAGTAGCTTGAACTGTTGGTTAGAGGCTTCTTCATGTTATTGTAGGTTGTAGCTGGAGAATGGAAGAAGAACAGAATAGCATAAGTATCACTTCTCTTTTTCAAACTCATATATCCATAAAATAATAGAAAAGGATGTTGGTCTAGAACCTGTTGTCATTAATGCAGATTTAATCATTGAAGGACTCCATCTTCCATTCACTGATTTAATGAATGCTGCAGCACCTGTCACATGTGGGCAAGCCATAGATGTACCAGATTTTATTGCAAACAAGGATGGTTTCTTCCCAATTGGAACACTTCCCGGTTCAGTACTTTGGGGAATCATGGCAGCTAAAATGCCAATGCCTGGAGCCATGACATCCGGCTGGACAACAGATTTTCCTTAGTGTGAATGAAACACTGAGTGCATAGTTCTCAAGATGCTTATATAATTCTGTGTTCATGGATAAAATGAACTTCATGTGGGGACAAAGGGCAGAAAAATACCTTGAGAATGTTTTCTGTAAGGCCTGAAGGACCTCTGGATGAGAAAGATGCAACAATTGGTGAAGGCCTATATCTAAGAACTTCTGCTGTTGGAAGAACTGTTGCAGTTGGGTTCCTGTCATGGAGGCATGATGGACTGAGTATATAGCTAGCATATTATTTTTTCAACTTTTTCCAATCAACATGACAATAAAGAATATTTTTATCTATTTATTTCTTTATTATTTTTCCTTCAGACAAGAGCTGGTTAGACAACCACCATTTAGCATACATTTTACATTAGCTGTCGTCTGTTTGACAAAGTGTATACTATCCGCCATCTTGTTTGCACATAGAACATGGGGAAAAGCTACTATAAATCACTAATTTGTTTGATAGTTGAAAAATTAAATACCTGAAACTTCTAAAATGCACGGTGTAAATAATGTTGATCAATTATTAAGTTCATGTTTCCTGAATTAATTAAGCTTCACATAATATTAATTTAGTGATTGAAAATGACAGAAAATATAATGTGAAGTCTTAATATTAATTAAAGAAGGTGCAGAAGAATGTATATGGCTGAAGAGACGGAGCAGCCTGAAGCATAAGAACTAATCAACATATAAAGTTGATAATGCTTACTTGGTAGAGTTTATGTACTTAAGGATCTGATACCCTTCAAGATTGCCAACCTCTGTGAAGGGAAATACACCTGCATCAAACGAAGCATCTTTGTTTTCCTCGTCAATGAGTATCATCCCCATGGCTCTTGCATCTTGTAAAACTAGCTTCTTGATTCGCCTTGAAACAGTTGGATCATCATTAACACAAACCACAATGTGGCCTCCAATTTTGTTGTAATCTAGTGATCCAGGATAACAGTTCCTGCATTTCAGTGAAAAAAGAACATACTTTGTTATATTGAAAACTTTAATGCCTTATAGCTGTTGTTAACTAGTATTAGAGCACCTAATATATAATGTGTACAATCACTACTTCTGTGTTGGTGGTATTAATGCTATTGCCTACAGGTGTAATGTACTAGTAATATATACCAATAGTAACAGCAGCATTAGCTTTGAATGCATCTCCTATGAGTTGGCCAAAGGAGTTCATTTTTAGAAGCTCTTGGCAAAAGAAAATGACCAGAAAAATTGTGAGACATGAAATGATATTTAGAACTCTCAGTTATTTTAAGTTTAAAAGGATGACAATAATATGATAAGAATAATCCCAAATTAAGTACCTAGCTTCTGATGCAGGGGCAAATTTGGCAGCAACTTCCTCGCCAAAGACAAGAGGATACATCTTTGAACGAGTAAGGTTTGAGAAGTTAATGCCTGAACCCTGACAACATAAGCAAAAGGAAAAATTAGGTTTCTGGTACCTAAAGAAGAAATCATGCTAAGAAATCTACCATATTTCTTCTTTTGACTTGTAAGTAGATATCAAGAAACCTACTTGGAAAGTTTTCCCATTTCCAAGGACAATAGTTGATTGGAAGGTCCTATCAATATTAGAAGCTGCAACAGTAAATATCCATGGTGCTGTGTTCACAACGGTGTAAGGATCAGGACCATCATTCCCAGCTGAGCATACCACCATGACCCCCATTTGTTCTGCATGAAAAGCTCCAAGGGCTATTGGATCATTCAAAAAGTCTGATTGGAATAGCGAGCTAAGTCCAATAGAGATTGAGATTATATCTACTCCATCCCTAATAGCATCATCAATAGCCTTTAGTAAGGTGGCACCGGAGCAACCTTCTTCTGAGCATGTCTTGTATGCAGCAATCCTAGTAGAAGGTGAGCCACCTCTTGCTGTTCCTTGTGCTAAACCATAATAACTAGCATTTTTGACCTCGGCACCAGCTGCTATTGATGCAGTGTGAGTCCCATGTCCAACAGAATCTCTTGGGGAACCTTTGGCTACTTCAGTATGAGTCTGGTTGCCACCTGATGTAATTTGGATATTATAGTATCTTGCACCTATCAATTTTCTGCAGTTGTACTAAGAGAATTAAAATATATCATATAATCAATTTGCAAATTTTTCAATGTCAAAATATGATTATTGAAAGATTTTATAAATAGATATGTGTTTTTTCTTAAAGCATTTGTAAAAGAACGGATGATCACCTATTGCAATTGGATTTCTTGAAATCATGACCCTCCATGCAAACTCCTTTCCATCTTGAAGGGATCTTCCCTATACCCTCATCTTTGAAACTTGGAGACTCTGGCCATATCCCTTGTAGCAGAACAGATATGGGCATAATTGAATAATATTCAAACAACTTGTTCATTACATGCAAACCTTACAGTAAGGTCTTTATAATTTATGGATCCTTAAGGTTCAACAACGGATGAAGTTTATGATGGATTTTCTGAGTTTCAAAGTGAGGAAAACAATTATGACTACACATGAAGTCTGGGTGCTAATTACATTTTTTGTATTGTGGTATGTTCAACATAATTTTATTCTAATTTTAGAATGTTTAGTATCACTTGGTTTAGATTTCTTTTCAAGTGGAACACTCTTTGCTAATTGCAAGCAATGAGATGGGAACAACAGGGTGGATGTCATGATTTGGTTACAGAAATAATGGTGGAAGGAGTGTAGGGTGATTGCATCATCCATCACCAGTGATAGTATCATGGGAGAGATTTCACTCTTTGAAGAACTTGATTAGAATGTTGAAAAACCCACGTCATTTCCATCTCTATCTAGGTTGTTCCAACTTCACACTGTCTTGTTTGTGGCCCTAGCTTAGTTGGGCTCCAAGGGTCCTACAATTAAGCATATAAAAAATATAATCCTAAAAAAGAAAATTCTTCCAAGGCTCCCTAGAGACAGTGTGTGTCTGTGTCTGGTTTCTTTAGTAATAAGTAGCTGGTGATGACAAAAGCTAGAAAAAGTTACTTCAGAAATTCCTTTCAATGTTTTTATGCAATGGTGGGGAATTTGCTAAGTTTCATAAAAGACATCTGATTTTAAAAAGGATTCGACATTAAAGGGTATAAAGAGTTGCTTTTGCACACTCTCAACATACGAGTCAATGCTATTACTCATTCAATTGTGGGAGAGAAAGGAAGGCTTTTGGTGAGTGGTGTTACTAATAATGTGAAGTTCCATGTCTTGGGAATTCCTAATTTGTGTAGGTAGTTTTGCAGCAGGAGATTGAGTACAATTATTGAAAATATTCTAAAATGTATTATTTCACTTTTAAGTTTTAACCCCTATACATTTTTCAACACAAAATGTCCAGAAGGTCCTTTGCAAAAGGTAAAGTGATTGAAAAAGGAATTTATCTATTAGGAAATTATCATTATTATAATGTCAATTATTATAAGGAATAGTACTTGCAATTTCTCACTTCACTTTAGCAGCTATATCATGCCCCACTTTGTTATTTATATTTGTTAGGAATGAAAATGAAAGGAAAGGAAAGTTTGATGGAAAAGTTATATGATATAATATTAAGAATTTAATTTTAATTTATTGTGAGTGTAAAAAAATTTTATATTGTTATCTAATTATATATTGATACATCATTAAAAGTGTTAAACTTTTAAAGTAGTTATTATAATAGTCAAACTCTTTTAATAAATTGACAATACATAATTGATTGATAATATAAAATTTTTTATATCGACAGTAAATTAAAATTAACATCAAATGTTAATTTTCACCTTTACCGTTTTATTTCTTTTATTTTCACTTTTCAAACTCATCATTGACCGTCACTAAAAAGACCTGCATTTAAGAGGCCAGCCTCTGATCTTCTGCTTTAAACATAAATTCACACAGCTTAGAAAGAAAGAAACCCATATGATAATATAAGAAAGAGTTGTGTTATATTTTTTTCAACAAATTCTTTTTTTGTTTAAAAAAATATTTAAAAAATATTATAAATATTTAATATTTTTTCAAATAATTAATACACTAACTAAGTAAGAAGATCTAGAATTATTCTATAACAAGATAAGCAATTAAAGGTTTCAAATCGGCATTAGTTGATAGGGAAATTGAGGACTTATTGTGCTTGGTTTCTCTCAAAACGAAAAAGATGTGGATGGCAATCATAACAGCTAGGGGGCCACAATGAGTTGCCATTGCATACTATAGATGTAGATGCAACAACTGCCAAGTGCCAATTGGCCTCAACCGCAAGGATATCAGTAATAAATAGTTAATGGCCAAACAAATAAGCAGTGAGTAGTGACAAATCAGTTTCACATGCGAGGTGAGACAATTACATGTTTTGAGTCCATATCATGCTACAATGGTTAATGGTATGGTATCTATCTGTCACTTTGCTATTAATATTTCACTTTTTAAACTTTATTTCTTTGGATAAGTTTTTTTTAAAGAAAAAGGATTCTTTTTTTTAAAAAAATTTAATAGAGTTTTTTTTTTTAAAAAAAATTAGTTTACATTTAAATGTAATATTTAAGAAATATTTTTAGTTTATTTAAATAAAAAAATAAAAATATTTTTTTATAATAAAATTTCTTACATGTAAAATATTTAGAATGAAGAAAGCAAGGTTTATAAAAAAAATATGAAATTAATTTTTAATAAAAAAAATGATATTTATATCAAAAAATTATATTAAAAGTAACTTCTACTTCTCTTTTGTTTAGAAAGAGATGATCATTAACTTTCAAAATAAGAGATAATTGAATTTTTTTTTAACTTATAAAAATATTTTTTTCAAAATAAAAGTACTATTTTTTTATTTAAAAAAATTGATCCAAACACACTACAACTAATTGAATCAAATTTAGAGATAATATCATCCTTTGGTTTCCGCCAACTAGGATAAGATGCTTAAATGAAATAAAAAGCTGTGAATCCAACTTTATATGTTAAACTAATTATAATGCAGCCTTTGTAATAAACTTCATGGGCTGCACTAGAATTAGTTAGGTTAAAACGTAAGTACTTTTTCATAAATAACTCTCATTGACTTTAACTCTCTAGAAAATAACTTCTTATAATTCCAATTTTAGTAATTAATATGCTAAATTTTTTAAAATATTGAGAATAATTTTGCCTTATATATCACTCTACCTTGTTTTAGAAATTAGATATTAATGCATTATGAATTACAATGTGAAGTTTTGGTGGGTTTATATCCAAAGTTTATTTATTTCAGAAAGTAGTGGGGTAAGAAAGAGACTCGTGTCAAGTAATGCTGCAGAATGAAGCCAAATCTAGTTGGACAGCACTAATTAATTTGTAGTTAATCATAAAGGAGGTAAAATTTTTGCCTTTGTCATTAACTTATCTGCACTACTACGTAATCCTTTTTTACTATAAAAATTCCATTTAATTTTTTAAAGTAAGATAAGGTGCATTCAATATTTTATTCAACTTTAGGATTGGCAAAAATATTCTATTGAAGAAACATGTTTTTTTGCATAATTGATGATGTAAAACTAATAATCACATCAATCAAGATTTTAGACACAAATTCTCTTGTATACTTGAGTTCTCATCCTAAATTTTGATTAGTATTTTTCCTTTCTTTTTCTTTAATGTGTGAAGTGCAAGCTCTATATATATGGATTATAAAAATTAAATTCAGATGTAGATGTTTGAAAAAGAAAAGGAAAATGTCAATCAGAATTATTGGGTAAGACAAAACCAAATTAAAGAAGAGCTATTAACCTTTTTTTTTACTTATCACTTACCAGTGTCTATCACCCCAATAATGATATCACTTGACAAGTGTTGGTATTTAGGAGTACCACGAGTCTTCATTCCCAATTCAGATTCTAAGAAATCCCAAGATCTCGTTGTATGCAACTGAAGAATTGGATCTGGGAACACTGATACCACATCATTGTGACCTGTTTACAAATCACATGGCAAAAGTTATCTCAAACGGGACAACATCAATATTTTCATAAGATTGATTGATAGAGGCTTGATTCAAAACATGATTTTGATTTTCTTATAGTAGTTATACATCTTAATATAATTTTTTTTATAGTGCATATCTGTAAAAGATGAGTATTGATAAGTCAATTATAATATTTGTGAAAAAAGTTACAAAATTTTAATGTTTTGATGTAAATTATTTTTAGAGTACATAATTTTGACTGTTATTTGGAAGTGCAAAAAATTTGTCATGTAAAAATTGTAAATTTATTTATTTTATTAAAAAAAAATTGCACACCATTTATAGAAAAATTACAAATTTTTTAATGTAAAACCTCAAAAGTTTATTATTTATGTTGGGAGAGTTGTAAATACCTTATTAACACACATTTTTTTTCACATATGTGCATTATGAAATGACCCTTCAATAAAAACTAATTTTTATTCTAAAATATGATTTTTGTATAAAACCTGAGTATTTAAATCAATTATCATGATTAATTACAATATTTTTAATTCAATAATTTAATCTTATTTTTAATTTCTTGTAAAAATATTTACAATTGACTAAAATATTATAAAAATAAATTTAATAAAATGTTTATCAATAAAAATATATAACATAATATAATTATTGAAAATATCTGACTCCCTTGTTAGTGTATGGATACTAAAATTCTTTTCAATATCATTCAAAAATGTGTTAGCTTATAATATGGAAAAGAATGTGCAGTTCTCAATACATCCATAGTGAAATGGAGTCAACCATCTATGTCAAAGCACGTTATTCTTTTTTATTTAAGAAAAAAATTTAATAATAACTTCACATATATTATAACTTTTTAATATTGCAAATTCACAGTTGTAATAAGATCATATGAGTAATACAACTTAAACAATAGTATTGTAGCATAAAAATCTTAAACAATAGTACACAATTATTGACATAGTTACGTCTTAGTGCCATTTACTCAGTCGTTCATTAAGATTATTTGTTTATTATAAACTTTTATGAAACCGCATCAGAAGTTATAGACAATTATTTATGGAATTTAATTTTAATAAACTATCAATGTAAATAAATTTTTATTTTTATCTAATTATGTATTGACATATCATTAAAAGAATTTGACTACTATAACAACTATTTAAAAAATCTAACTCCTTAAATAATGTGTCAGCACATGATTAAACGATAGTGTAAAATTTACACAATAAATCAAAATTAAACTCTTATTTATATTACCAAAACTATTGTATTACTCTTCATACCTTTTCGTACTATATCGAAATATTATTATTTTTGTACGCTTTTGCCTTCTAAGATTCATTCCTTCATATTGAGACAACGCGAAAAGTTCAAGAGATTTTAAGATCTCTAGCGTTCGTTCGTAAATATGTTTTTTTTTTTTTACATTCATCATGTTTTAATTTTCGTTCATAGATGCACCAATTCCTCCTATAGTTGATGTCGATTGTCTTTTATATCATTTTGAGCGTAGTTATAAGGTTGGTGAACAAATTATTTATACAGAGTAATAATTGATATAATAGACACCATAATTCACTTCCTACCACATTATAATTATTGATTGCAGACAGACTTTGCTTGAAGTAAAATACCAAATTATAAAATTAATGCTCTTTTGTCTTTGTGATTGGAACTAAATAATGATAATAAAGAATAAAGTAAATTGACAATGCCTTCACAACAAAACAGTAGAAAAGTCAAAGAATCATGGGAGTTAGGAATTTGGAACAGACAAAAGGAAAAAAGAGCTAGCAGACAAGATCAGTACCAGCCAGTGCAGAAGCTTCACTCTCAGTAAGCATGGCAGAGAACCCACTAAAGGCATGACTGAAATGGTGGATTAGAGCTATCCTCTTTCTATCTCTTCTGAGAAAATGAAAAGGAAAAAATAAAGTGTTCATTCCATAAGTTGAATTGATTTCAATGGTGATTATAATTATAAGTCCATGGTGCAAATTAGATGATGATGATGATGGTAGTGGTGGTGGTGAGAAACCTTGGAATAATTGAGGACAACAGCTGCAAATGATCTGATTCTGGTATTTGGCCATCTACCCCAATGCTGTTTGGTGCTGAATTTCCCATATAAACAACATAAGGCTGCATAACAATAAGATAAGCTTGGGTGATTCTTCCATAAGAAAATGGAATCAAAATAAGAAAGAGGGAAAGATATATAAACCTTGGGAATTGGTTCAGAAATCGCTGTGCTGCAGATAAGAAGACAAGCTACAAAGAGGAGATGAAGGAATTGCAGAAGGCACTCCATTGAAGATGATAAAGTAAAGTGCTTCTGCTATTGAAGAGAGCTGCTCATGCAATCATCCATTTATAGGCTTAGTGAGAGTGTTTGCTTAAACATAAGGAGCTTGGAACATTATGCATGTGAGAGCATCTTTCTTAATTCTTTTGCTCCACTTATATGTATTACCTCTGTTACTACTACTAATTTATTTATTTCTTCTCTCTCTGTCTTTAACCAGTTCTTCTAACAACTACTAGAAGAAGTTTACCAATTATTAATTGCTTGTCTAAATCAAAATTAATATTACAGGAAAGTTGTTCTTCTTCTCTTTCCCTTTGGTATGAGCTATTGTTAAATCATTGTGTAATAATATTAGGTACAACAGTGTGAATGGAGGACCATTGCCCAGCACATTTTGCAAGTTATGACCCCACCTGTGAATATATACTTGAGTTGGATGCAAATACTTGTCACTTTAATATCCAAAAAATAATGATTTAATTTCAATCTATTGTTAATGTAAAAGTTTTTTACATTGTCATCTAATTATATGCTGACACATTAATAAAAGAGTTAAATTTTCTAAGTAGTTGTTATGATAATCAAACTTTTTTAATGATGTGTGTCACATGATTGGATGACAGTAAAAAAACTTTACACTGACGGTGGATCAAAATTAAACTCAAAAAACAAATGTAAATTGTTGCAACGTTATGCACAACGCAGAGCAACAAAACTGTCTTTTAAGATATTAGTAAGATGAAAGAGATATTTTTCACATTTGAAAAGTCCAAATATTACTGCAGTAGCAACTAATGTTAATTATTCCAAATATAAGATCATAATTCATGATTAAGAAAGATTAAACATTTAAATAAATAAGAAGATTAAACTTAATGTAAATAAGAAACAAGCAAAATCTTCAAGTGGAAAAAATAAAGATATATACAAAATAAGAAATATAGGTGCTGTCATGTGTTCAATGGAACAACTAATAAATTAGAAAAAATATATATGCTATATGCTGAGTGTCATGGGAAACAATCATCAGAATAAAGGAATTAAAAAAAGGATTTAATTTCAATCCATTGTTAATATAAAGATTTTTTACATTGTCATCCAATTATATAAAAAGAGTTAAATTTTCTAGGTAGTTGTTGTGATAGTCAAACTCTTTTAATGATGTATCAGTATATGATTAGATGATAGTGTAAAAAAATTTTACACTGATGGTGCATCAAAATTAAACTCTTAAAAAAATTTATAAGTGCTAAATGAATAATAGAAGAAATATTAAATCAAAGGATAAAACAAATAAAGAGGAACACGATTACAAAGGAAGCTAAATCAAAATGTTGAGAAAGGTAACCTTGCTTATTAGCCGAAGCGTGGTCGGAGTTGATAGTGTGTAGATGACAATATGAATCTCAAAGTGTTATTCTTTGTGTGAACTGTCTGCTTCTATGTCTCTTAGAGCTGTCCCCTTTTTCTCAGTTCGTGTTCAATTTATAGCCCATGGCATGTGATAATCCTAAATTTAGATTTTTCCAATCAAATAAGATCAATTTCCATTAATTTTTTCCTAAATTACCATAATTAAATTCTAAATCTTTGAATTTTTTCTTTTCCAAATCTCTATTCTCAATAAGCGTTAGATTGAAGTCAATCAATATCAAATTATTTAAATATTTAGTTTTGAATGCTCCATCATTTATATACAATCGAAGTTAATCTCTTCATAAATACTCAATCAGACTTAATTAGGATCAATTTGTACAGTCAAAATTAATTTTTCATTTATACCTAAAATGACCATCAATATGGTATTAATTGTAATATTTGAATTCAAATTTACTTTATTAATTTATATTTTTGTACTTATTAATGTTTAAGAAACTTAGTTTATGGCTCAGTAATGCATATCTAACAATAAATATCTTTATGAGGTATACCAATATGGTATGACACAAGTGATAGATACTTGGGCCCTTTAAGCATGTGATCAGGGGTTCGATTCATGACCCATGTGTATAAAAAAAAATTATTAGGAGAGGTCAACCCCTGAAATGGATCTTAGTATCTTAAGGAATTAGTCTCCGCAATTGCGCCCGGGGATACCCTTGGAAACAAAAAAAATATATCTTTATAAGGTATAAATTTTTATTTGTTTAGAAATAACCGACACAAATTTAATTTGGTAATGACACCTGATACAAGGAAGAAAACGAGAATATTTTAGTATTTTACACAAATGCATTAGTCAAATATTTTCCTTACATAGAAAAGAAGCCAAATTAGTAGTTTTGCAGCAGTCACCAAAAAAATTCTGTTGTGGTTTTTTTTTATTATTCAATATGCGTTTAAAATCAATCCTCAATTTGCGGGGCAGAGAGAGAGAGAGAGAGTGTGTGCCTGTGTGTGTGTTTTTCAGTCTTATGTGTTTGTAAATTAGTGCATATCAGTGAATTAGTTTAATATTGCCAAGTCAAATGTATCATATTTTAAGTTATTTTCAGTTACTTGAATTCTGGGGGAAAAGAAAGGAAAAGCGAGAATCCAGTTACCTGTACAGATGCTCTCTCTTTAATAAGAGGGTATACATGAAATAAAGCAAATCATATGCTTGAAATGCAAGTAAATTAGTCTCTTTTTGTGCAAAAGAGCTGGGAAAGAAGTCTCATATACTTCCATACCCATGTGCAATTCTCTTCTTTGTTTCCTTTCAGACTCTTTTTCTCTATCCCATCAATTGCTTCGTCTTTACAAGTTTTCTATTCTATTGGTATCTTCTTTGTTATAGGTTATCTCTTGGGCTCTCTGGCCAACGTTATATGTCCAGACTCCAGAGTGCACCCTTTGAAGTGCATGACAAATGCTAACAATAAATTGCTAGGACAATTTACAAGAGAGCACGAAATTTAGCATTGCCTTATTTAGAGGAAAGATATGTGGTGCTCTTAGCTATGATGTTTAGCTATGATGTTTTGTGAATTTTTTATTTTTTATTTTTTGATTTCCAGAATATCCTCACATGCTACTAATATTGTAAGACAAATCCTTATCAAACATGACTGTTGCTAACGCAAGAGGCCCTCCCAACAACTCCAAGGATTAGAAATTAGTATATGAATTATACATTCATCCTCATAATTGAAAAAAAAATAAACAAAAGCACTAGTATATGAATTTTGAATAATTTATAAGAATTAGATACCAAAACATAGGTATATTTACCATTGAAGACAATAGGAAAGCCAGTCCTCAAGTGAACATTGTGGCCTAGGGCCATTTTTCCAATACTCTCACAACGTTTGAATATTCGATGGAAGATAGAGAGGCTAATGTTTGGTCAAAGATTACGTTGTATCCATCCAACCACACCAACCCAACATAAGGTGTAAAAAACCTACAATCACATAATCACTAGTAACATAAGAATTTTTCATAATCCTTTTTAATGTGGCCTAAATACTAATAGTCGAGGCACAAAACAACTTTGGAGTTTTTGTACAATATAAAAACATCTGGCTTTGCTTCATCCAATCCCAGGTAAAAGGGTTGTATTATATTATACTTGCTCTGGCTTTGCTTCATCCAATCCCAGGTAAAAGGGTTGTATTATATTATACTTGCACTTAAGTACTTATGCCTAATCCATACTTCGCCACCTAAAACATCATTATCATTCACAATAAAGAAAAGCTACATAGCATGCAGCAAACACACTCTTAATCTTGGAATGATGATGCTTTTTAGGAAACTTGAAGCATGATCCTGCTTTCCATGTTAGTGACTTGTTTAGGACAATTATTGTGACATGCACTAATGTGTAATATGTATGTGGCAACATCAAGTGTAAAGGCTGCACTGATGGCTAATATTATATAGATTACGCTTTTGAGCTTTTCACAGCACAGAAGGTATTCATCGAGCTCCAAAGCAAACTACATCCTTTACTTCATGCTATTTCTTTCCTAGTTTATTAGACAGGTGAATTTAGTTACAATAATGCAAACAGTTATCCTTATATACACAAAGAAGATAGCAATGGAAAAAAGATGGAAATGAAAAATATAGACAGTGGTGTACATGCAAATACCAAGAGGATCTGCTGTAGAATATCAGGCAAAGGCAGGTAGTACAGTGCCAGAAATGCCTGAAATATTCTTTACTCTGAAATCTCTTCTTCCTCTTCTAGGAATGCCTCTGATAACTAAAGCTTATTTTAAAAACCTGGCCTGTGGCTTATGGCATCTGAATTAATGTCTTCCTTCTCATGGAGCATCTATCTCAGACTGTTGACTCAGCTTGTTCTTGTTTATCTGCAAGTTGGCTTCTAAGGAAGTCTAGCACTGATAGGCGCTATAGAAGGAAAGAAAATGAAATTAATCCCAGGATCAAATATGGAAATATAGCACATAGCCAAAACAATAATTTTGGCGGAATGGGAGGGGGAACAGAAGTAATATGATAAAGTATTTCTTTCTTTGGCTGCAATATGCGAAAAAGTATGTAAAACTTACCCGTTGCTCAAGCACACTGGCTTCAGATGTCAGCGTCAATGATTCCAACAAGACTACGGCTTCAAGAAATCCATCAGTAGCCAAATTTTTATCGCCAATATTTCTGTCCACATCTGCAACTTTTGCAAGAGAAACAGCAATATCTAGAACCTGAATGATAAGAAGCAGTGGAAAAGGTTGATTTCAATATCAACCAGGGCTGCTGGCAAAAACACATGTTCCAAAGTTGTAATATGTATGGATGATGTAACATATAATTATCTTGAATGGTCAGTTGGAAAAATGAATTGTGCTGATTTCTTCCATGGTTGAGTTGTTTAATAAGAGAAACAAAATGAAACTGAAAAATATAAATACTTATCAAAAGCTCATAATAAAAAATTAAAAAAAATGAGGAAAATAGGAAACTTACGAGCCACCAATAGTCTAGGATATTTTATCATTTTTAAAAAAATAATAAGTACATATAACAACAACAACAACGATAACAACAATAATCAAGCCTTATACCACTAGGTGGGGTTGGCTACAAGGATGAACCAATGCCATTGAGCTCTAAAAAATTATTTTTCAATAAAAAAACATGTTTGGAAAGGTATGTTTTAATAGTTTCTCCTAAAAGTTTCTTAGATCTTCCTCTATGCCTTTTACTCAGACTATCTTCCATGTGCTCCATTTTTCTCACTAGAGCTTCTATTGGTCGTCTTCTCAAATGACCAAACCATCATAGGCAAGTTTTTGTCATCTCCTTCATAACACTTCACTGCACAACATTGACTACAACAGAGCATTGCTGGTTTTATAGTTTCCGGTAGAATTTTCCTCTTTGGTCAACATTCATGCACACCAACAATCGAGTTTAATGTTCCACAAGTGGAAGACCTTCTTTTGGAAAAATGAATCATATTTCCTCAGCTTTATTATTTTTGAATGTCTTCTCCATTCTCCTTTAATGCCTATGTTTGGCTGGACTAGACGAACTCTCGTACCTGGTCCTTCTAGACATGCTCATGTTCTTCTCCTAAGGTCAGTCTCAAGTCTTTTATTTGGACTGTGGTGCTTAATAGAATTGACACATATCACATGTTGCAGGTTCGCATGCCACATAAGGCTCTTTCCCCTAATATGTTTATTATGTACAGGGCCCGTTTAAAATTGGTTCCTCATCTGTTCTTACATTGTTCTGTTGTTGTCTCTTTATGGAATACATTGTTTGGCCTTTTTGGTGAATGCTGAGTGTGCTCTAGGTCCTTGGACCAATTTTTGGTGACTAATTTTAGTGGTTTTGGTAGAAGTAAAGAGGTTACATTTTTATTATTATATGATGTATTTGGTTGGAGCGTGATGCTCATATTTTAAATAGGGTTTCCTTAATAGATATGCAGAATTACAAACGGATTGGGTAGCTTTTCTCAATTGATGTTTTCTCTTTCTGTAGTTTTATTTTCCATTTTTTGTTATGCATGATCCCTTATCCTCCAAATTCCTTGTAATTTTCTTCTCTTCATCTAAATGAATTTCTACCTTTAAAAAAAAAAAATTCACAAATGAACAACATAAAACTATGACCATAAAATAGTAAATATATAAAATTTCCAAGTGAAATCATGATGTTCTTATTCAACTTCTTTTTTATTACTATGGACATTCAACAACAAAAGGCTTTAGGAGGTCAAGAATCATTTACCTTGAAAGGATTTTAAATACTTTTTTCTCTGTTTAGATAAAAGGTCTTATAATAACTTAAAATTTGTTATTTTTGCTATGGCCATTTTCAAACAGAAAAACTAATATACAAAACTAGTTTAGAAGAATTTTACATGCCTCCCTTTTCCTGGGCATTCAATTCACATGTAATTAGTGAAAATTCTATGTGGAAGAGTTAAAATAAAGGATAATAATATTACTTATGGCAGTAAACCTTTCCTTTTCATTTTTCTTGTTCCATCAAGGTTCTGAAAGCAAATTACATACAAAAAATGTAGTGCTCCCCTGGCTACCAAATACTAAAATAAACCATAATATATCAAACCTTAAATGTTGAAATATCAAATATACTTTCTGGCTAATATATCAAACATAAAACCTTGTTCCTACCATAGTTATTAACTACGAGCACGGCGCACTTGCACACGCAATTGTCCATTGCGCATGGTAACAAGCCCTTTATTTCTCTTAACAAGTTATGTAGTTTTCCTCCAAACATCTATCTACCACTCTTTCTAAAATATAGCTGCCCATAAACAACTAATAAAACTTGAAATTGTAGACACACTATTAAACTTATTAAAGGGAAATCTTTTCTTCAGAGTGTGGCCTCACAATATACCATGAAGCTACAGGCATAATTTTTATCAAAACCTCCTTTGCCTGTGATTCAATACATTATACATCCATTACAATCTTCCACATAGCTAATACTATTTTAAACACTGTTAATTCTAGAATGCCCTTCATAAGGTAAGTGTGCAACAATGAAGTGTAATTGAGAAAACAAAAAGTATGTAACTATGTGTGATTGGGTGTGTATTTTGCTTTCCTATTTTCAATTTTTTTCTGCCAGTAAATCTGTATGTGATCCCACTACGGTGACGATCACCCTTCTTTCAGCAGGGTTAAAATTGTGAAACAACGGCAGAAATAATGAAAAAGAAATGAATGAAGATGAAGAAAAGAATAAAAAAGAGGCAACACCTTACCCAGCTCGTTGCACTACTCTGTTGAAGAAAACAAGGGGAAAGGCCATACATTTTCCAAACAAAATCAGGGACCAGGAAAACAGATCACAAAGAAAGGACTTTCTACAGAGCTTATTAATTTTAATCCAGATGTCTCTTAATAAATTTTTAAATATTTAGTTCAAGATAGAATGTATTCACCCATGGTTGAGGTTGTGATACATGCACCCTCTGAAATTTTGTTGACAGTAACATTACCCATGATTAAAAAGAGGATGCACAGCTACTTCACTACTTCTATACCTGTAGTGTACCAGATACAATAACCACGCCCATATCAGTGCAAAATAGATGCCGTATATCCATTCTTAAGCCTTAAAATAAGCATCTAATATAAATTCAATAATGCACAGCAGTTGCCCATCCTGGCCAAGGCAAGTAATCCATGTATGATATCTAGAAATCAGCCTCAACTATCAGAATAATTTACCTCATCAACTATCCTACAAGATTGGTGAAAAGTACATCCATTTACAGTATGGTGAGTAAATAAAATATAAAGCTAAGAATGAACCCAAACAAGTCAGACAATTGTATTGCTAATTCAATTCAAATATAGGCAGATAGCAGTAACCAACCTGGGATGGAACATTTGAATTATGCTTGATGACATCACAGCGAGCGTTCAAAGATCGAAAATAGTAAGATCTCGCAGCTTGGAAGTCCCCATCATAATACTTAAGATCTCCAATTTTATTAAGTGAAACAGAAAGTGTATGTGTTATCTGTAGGACAACAAGCTTAAAGAAATAAATTTAAAAATGAAAGACAGCAGGGTCATGTGATATATAAATTTCCAGAAAAGTAAGGCTCTAATGAAATAACCTCCAAATCATCTTTTGGCCACTTCAAGAGAAATTCAACACTTTCTTCAAAATAAGCAACTGCAGAACCAGAATCACCCACTGCTCGGCTGCAGGACATATGACGCTAACCTGAACATCACAATCTTCCTCCATTAAACACATGGAACAATATTCTTCTTACATTTTGTGATACAAGAAATATTATTAGACAAGAAACAAAGTGAAGACAATAGCAGAATAAGATATCCTATTAAAGAAAACCTAAAAAACAAAAGCCATAGCCAAAATAGACACGTTAACTAGGAAAAGCTCAAACAAGCTACCTACACATCCAGCATCCAAACCCCTCTAAAGCAACCATTAGCTGAGCACCATAGCAAGGCCAAAAACAGCACTTCATCCCAATAAAAGAGGCAATGCAAAAAAAAAAATCTCTCTCATTGTATTTAACCAGCCAATCATTTTGAAAATACATTCTTGCAGCCATAAAATTTGGGGATGCATCTCAAATACCTAGAATCAGGAACTGCTTCAGACCCGCCAATGTGATTCTCACTTTTCAATGCTATTCCAAACACACCAGTACTTGAACTTGAATGTTGAACCTAAGAACAGACAAGCCTTACTACTAGCTCAAAATCACGTTCTCCCCATTTTTGGCCCGGGTTTCACCTGATTCTTCTGTGGCGCTCAATCTGCAGTCCTATTTACTTTTGTCAGTTTATCACATAAAAGGATGGTTTACATAAACTCATAAAGTCCTCAAAGTAATTTATAGATCCCAATAGTAGCTCTTGTCATTTCAGTTTGAAAACGGTTCTGCTTTCTAGATAACTTCTGCAGCTATATTAAAATAAATGTATTGAATGCTCTTGATTGTATGTAAACCATATCAGATAAAACTATATCAGATGTGACCCTTTCTAACCACTCATTAGGTAAAACCATATTTTTCTCTGTTTATTTCAAATCATTAATCACTAATTCATATGGAAGTTTATAAGTGTCTTCTTGAGTCACCTTGTGTCAAATAAATTGCAAAGCAAGTGTTTTGCTTCTCAATAATGAAATGTAAAACCCTCATTTTAAGGTCATTACTGCAAAGATAATAACAAAAGAACTCAGTCTTAACCCAAATACTTGATATGACTTACAAGGACCATTTTCCAAAGATGATCTTGATTCAGCGCATTAATTTTCCAGCAATGCTGAGCATTCCTTATTGCTTCTATGATTCTTGATCTCTGTCTAGTTCCATTTAGGATTCCTGTTTGAATCACCAATTTGCCTCATTGCCTTTGTATCTTAGACTATTTCCCCTTATATTCTCAATTAATGAGACTCCTAACAGATATATTAAAATTGTGAAAATTTTCTTCATCATTCTTTAAGCACCAACTACGTATATAAATAATATCTAACTATAGAATACAACAATAATATCCTACATAAACTAAAACCAACAGATACAAAAGAAAGGACTCCAGAGATGAGAAGATTGTATGCAAGATAGATACATACACAAACAGGCAGATAAGTGTAATAGACAGACAAACCAGTTGATATGAACATGCATATATAGAAAACACACCAGCAGTCACCAAGTATACCCAAGACTGCTCCAAGCTGTGAACACAATTCTGAAGTGTTACCCATTCTTCTAACTGGCCACAAATGTCTTCTGCACAAAGGCTGAGTCTTGATTTGGCACTTTCTACATTCTGAGCACGGAATGCCTGTATTTGGATTGCATACAGCAAACTGCTCATTGTCAAGCAGTATAACACAGTATAAAAAGAACTTAGTAAAACAAAACGCGGCAGCATCAGCTAAGTAATGAGTTCCCATCCCTAAAATTGATTACACCCAGACAAAGATATTATCTAAAAACATCCAATCACATATACCAGCTCAGCATGTATCAAGAGTTATTATAACCATTGCCACTATTGTTGATGACAATAATTAATGACTGAAAATTTCAAGGATCCTTCTCCATTTAATCCTTCATAAATAAGATTTAACAACAATAGTGGAAGAAAACATACTTATCCTAATGGCCTGTTGCACCAAGAAAGAACCTCTTTCCAAAGACACGTCCTCATATATCTGTTAGTAATCAGGGATCTAGCATATCTCCACATTGGTATGATATTGTCCACTTTGGGCTTAAACCCTCATGGATTTGCTTTTGGACATCACCCAAAAAGCCTCATACCAATGGAGACATTTTCCATGCTGATAAACACATGATCCTCCCCTTGTTTAGGCAATGTAGGACTTTGTTTGAACCTCAACAATCCTTCCCTCAAACAAAGGACCATGGTTCAGCCTCCCCTCCAGCAAAAGCCTCTTCGAGTATTCAGCCTTATACTTGTACCGCCATTTGCTCTCCAACAGAACCTGCTGCCTAACCAACATGTTAGGAAAACTTTCGACACAAGACCATTTCTATCTTGCACCGCTGTACAGCAACAGGACACGCCACCTGATCACCTCAACGCCAGGAGGATTTTCAACATAAGGAATCTTTGACTCAGATCCATCAACGGCTATTCCAATACCCCGCACTAGCCAAAACCATCGGCTCTGATACCACTTGTTGGATATCCAAAACTCATTTAAACACAAAAATGAATAAGAATTGAGAGAAACACTCACTTTATTTCTCTGAATATAATTTACAAGAGAATTACTCTCTATACAAAATTCTCTCAAGCTCTCTGGCTTTTTTTCACTCACTCTGGATACCCACACCTCTACTGGGATACATTTACAAGAGAGGAGGGATGTCCATTTATAGGATAGAGGCTGCTGCAAATGGACAAAGTTTGGCAACCAAACTTTGGTGGTTGCCTATTTTGCTGACTTTGAGCTCCTGCCCAACATGTTGTCATTGCTGACTTTGCAGCTGGAGTGGACGGCTGGTATTCTTACCAACCCTAGGTGGCTGGACCTCTTCAATTCCTGATGACAAGACAAACACAATGGAATTTTCGGCAGGCCAAACGGATGTCGGACGAAGCCACACTCTCCGAGAATTTCGCCTGAGAATGGGCGTCACTCTCCCCACTCTCTCCACTTGTCAAACCAAGGTTGAAGACGACCCAATCAGCACCACATCAACGCCACGCAGCACCTAGTAAGTGTCATTGCCACGTCATCATCCAGCCAAACTTTTAGAAATTATAGGTTAACCCCTAAATTTTTTGAAATTATACTTTTAGCTCCTGATCTTTCAGAAATTACACGTTGACCCCTAAATTTTCTGAAATTATACTTTAGCCCTTGATCTTTTAGAAATTACAAGTTGACCCAAGAGAGTCAAATTTCCGATTATCAACCGTTCCGGATGCAATGGTGCTCTTCTTTTGAAGGAATTCAACTTTGTTTTTGAACAAGTTAGTGTAAATGGAGGAATCTACATCATCAGAAGCAATGTTCAAGCTCACCTCTACCAACTACACACGATGGAGACTTCGGATGGAAGATCTCATTAGTTGTAAAGATTTGTACGATCCCCTGGAATGAAAGGGTGTAAACCCTGATCCTACAAAGGAAGTAGAGTGGAAGAAATAAAATAGAAAAACTATCGGTCAAATCCGATAATTGATTGACCATAGTGTCTTCCACCATATTGCAAAAGAAACAGATGCATATACCCTCTAGACAAAGCTGGAGGGCATGTACCAGGCCAAGACCACTTGGAATAAAGCCTTGATAATGAGGCGATTAGTTAATCTGAAGCTGGGTAGTGGAACTTCAGTTGCCGAGCACACAAGTGAATTCCAGAGCTTGATAAACCAATTATCGTCTGTAGAAATGGAGCTTGGGGATGAAACACAAGCACTCTTACTTCTCAGTTCACTTTCTAACACCTGGGAGATGCTAGTAGTCTCTCTCAGTAATTCGGCCCTAAATGGGAAACTTACCATGTCCTTGGTTAAAGATGCCCTGTTCAACGAAGAAGCCAGAAGAAAGGATATGAGCACAAACCAAACTCATGCCCTTATAACAGAAAACCGAGGTAGACAACAGGAAAATGGTCGAAGCAATGGAAGAGGATTGAGCATGAGTAGAGGTAGATCCACAGATGGAAGAATGCCGACGTACAAGTGCTACCACTGTGGAATGGAAGGTCAGTTAAAGAAGAGCTACCGAAAATTGCAACGAGAGCAAGGGCAAGGTAGTTCTCAACCGAAGAATAATGATGGAGACACATTTGTCACTATCCCTGGAGATATAGCTTTCTATTCCATCAATAATGAGACATGCCTACACGTCTCAATAGAAGACACAGAATTGGTAGTAGATACTGCACCATCTTACCACGTGACTCCCCACACAGATTTCTTCACAACATATAAAGCTGGTGATTTTGGAGTAGTGAAGACGGGAAATTCTAGTTTCTCTAATATTACTGGAATAGGTGATGTTAAGATCCAAACAAACATGGGGAGCACAATCACCTTGAAGGATGTCAGACATGTGCCAGATCTTCGGTTAAATTTATTGTCAGGAGTAGCTCTTGACAAACAGGGCTATGGTCATCAGCTTTACAATGGCGCATAGAAATTAACAAAGGGCACTATGGTAATCGCCCGAGGTCATATTTGTGATACTTTATATAAGACTCATGTGAAGATATGTGTAGACAGTCTCAACATAGTAGAAAAAGAAGCTTCACAGAATCTGTGGCACCAGACTTGGTCACATGAGTGAAAAATGTTTGTCTATCCTAGAGAAAAAGGAGCTTATTACTATTGCCAAGAATACTGTTCCAGATCCTTGCAATCATTGTTTATTTGGCAAACAACATAAAGTCTCTTTCAGTTTTTCTCTTCAACGAGAAGATCAGAGTTGCTCAGTCTGGTACAATCTGATGTTTGCGGTCCCTTGGAGGCGGAATCATTAGGCAAAAACAAGTACTTTCTGACATTCATTGATGATGCTTCTCGAAAGGTGTGGGTGTACTTCACGAAAACAAAGAACCAGGTATTTAATTACTTCAAGTTATTTCATGTCATGGTAGAACGTGAAACTGGAAAGAAGTTGAAGTGTCTCTAGTCTGATAATGGAGGCGAATAAACTTCTAAGGAATTTGATGCCTATTGCTAGAGTCAAGACATCCGACATGAGAAGACAGTCCCACGCACCCCACAACATAATGGTTTAGCCAAGAGAATGAACCAGACCATTATGGAAAGAGTTAGAAGCATGCTCAGTATGACTAAGCTGCCAAAGCCATTCTGGGGAGAAGCAGTCAGAGCCGCTTGCTACCTAATCAACAGATCACTGTCAGCACCGCTAGATTTTGAAGTTCCAGATAAAGTATGATCTGGTAAGCATCCCTCATATTCTCATCTGAGAGTATTTGGTTGTTTAGCTTTTGCACATGTATCCAAGGAGCTTAGACAAAAGCTCGATGCAAGGACAACCACTTGTATCTTCATATGCTATGGAGATGAGGAATTCGGATACAAATTATGAGACCCAAAGGAAAAGAAGGTGATCAGAAGCAAGGACGTAGTGTTCGATGAAAATCAGACGATAAAAGACATTAAAAAGCCCACAATGTCTCAAATTCCATATTCCAGTGCCCAGAAAGATATTTCAAGTTCAGCACCAGTACAGTTTGCCACAAATAACAATCTAGTGCCTGAGGAAATACCAGAAGCAAAAGAGGAGGAAGAAGAAGAGGTTGCTGAGTAGGGGGAGCCACAACCTCCTCCACCAAAAGATGTAGGACCATCACAAGGAGCTGATGATGGTGAATCTCCTAATCCAGAAGTTCGAAGATCTAAACGAGGTTAGATTCCGTCGAAAAGATATCTAGAATTCGAGTATAGTCTGCTTACTGAAAATGGCGAACCAGAAAATTTTCAAGAAGCCATATCTCATAAGGATAAAGAAAAATAATTGTTTGCAATGCAAGAGGAGATGGAATCACTAAAGAAAAATCATACTTATGAGATAATTAATCTTCCACAAGGGAAAAAGGAACTGAAAAACAAATGAGTATTCAAGCTGAAGAAAGATGGCAGCGGAAAAGTGGTAAAACACAAAGCTTGATTGGTAGTCAAAGAATTCCAACAAAAAAAGAGAATTGACTTTGATGAAATTTTTTCACCAGTAGTAAAAATGACTTCGATAAAGGTTATTCTTGACTTGGTAGCCAGTTTAAACCTAGAGCTTGAACAGATGGATGTCAAAACAACATTTCTTCATGGAGATATGAATGAAGAAATCTACATGCAGTAGCCAAAAGGTTTTGAGGTCTTAGACAAGAACCTCATTTGCAAGTTGAAAAAGAGCTTGTATGGTCTGAAGCAAGCACCAAGGCAATGGTACAAGAAGTTTGACTCGTGTATGGTGAGTCAAGGCTACAAGAGAACTGCTAGAAATCAGTGAGTTTATACTCAAAGGTTTTCGGATGGAAATTTCGTTGCTCTTCTACTATATGTAGATGATATATTGATTGTGGGACGAGATGCAATAAAAATTAAATAGCTGAAAAAGGAACTCTCCAAGTCTTTTGACATGAAGGACCTAAGACCGGCTCAACAGATTCTTGGAATGCATATAGTTCAAGACAGGAAGAACAGAAGGTTATGGCTATCTCAGGAGAAGTATATTGAACGAGTGATCAAGAGGTTTAATATGCACAATGTTAAGCCAGTAAGCATTCAATTAGCCAATCACTTCAAGTTGAGCAAGATTTCGTGCCCCTCATCCAAGAAAGAGATAGAGGAGATGTCAGCAATACCTTATTCTTCAACATTTGGAAGCTTATGTATGCAATGGTATATACAAGACCACATATTGCTCATGCAGTGGGTACCGTGAGTCGTTTTCTCTCTAATCCTGGAAAGGAGCATTGGAAGGCAGTCAAGTGGATTCTCAAGTACTTAAAAGGTACATAAAAAATATGTCTATGCTACGGGAGAGCTGATCCAATCCTGGAAGGTTATACAAATGCAGACATGGCAAGAGATCTTGATGGTGGAAAATCTACTTCAGGATTTCTCTACACTTTTGCAGGAGATGTCATTTCATGGCAATCAAAATTGCAGAAATGTGTTGCTTTATCCACAACAGAAGCAGAGTATATTACAACAGCAGAAGCTAGGAAAGAAATGTTGCGGTTAAAGCTTTTTCTTCAAAAACTTGGAATCAAGCAAAAGGATTACAAGGTACATTGTGACAGTCAAAGTGCTCTAGATTTGAACAAGAATTCAATGTATCATTCTCGTATAAAGCACATTGATATCCACTATCATTGGATACGCGAGATGATAGATAAACAACTATAGAAATTAGTGAAGATTCATACAAAGCAGAATCCAACAGACATGTTAACAAAGGCAATTACCAAAGAAAAGCTAGAGCTATACAGAGACATAGTTGAAATGCTTGTCAGATAACAATTGCTCCAAAAGTGGTTGGAGAGGGAGAATTGAAGAGGTCCAGCCACCCACGGCTGGTAAGAATACCAGCCATACACTCTAGCTGCAAAGTCAGCAATGACAACATGTTAGGCAGGAGCTCAAAGTCAGCAAAAATAGGCAACCACCAAAGTTTGGTTGCCAAACTTTGTCCATTTGCAGCAGCCTCTATCCTATAAATGGACACCTCTCCTCTCTTGTAAATGTATCCCAGTAGAAGTGTAGGTATCCAGAGTGAGTAAAAAAAAGTCAGGGAGTTTCAGAGAATTTTGAGATTTTTTGTATAGAGAGTAATTCTCTTGTAAATTCTATTCAGAGAAATAGAGTGAGTTTTTCTCTCAATTCTTATTCATTTTCGTGTTTAAATAAGTTTTGGATACCCAACAATATCACTGGTTTAGTCTCTGCAGCTTCTTCTCCTTTGGCTGAACCAACAGACCTTTTGATCCTAGCATGACCTTCAATAAAGTGATCAACCACACCCTGAAGATTAGCATCAGGATCGATCTTCTCAATATCAGGACCACATATTGGACAGTCCTTAAAGCGTGATATACATTAGAAACAAGCTGAGAAAAGTATAATATAGGTGCAACAAATAAACATGGGGGATGATAATTACTCGCAGAAAACATGAGAACAAGGCACGCATTTGCTACTTTCAAATAGAAGCACCTGGCATATCATACAGCTAAGAGGACACTTTGGAGAAGCAATGGCTGAGGCATTAGGCTCTAAATTCACCTTATTCTCAGGCTCTACCTGATGTTTAACTGATTTTTCACCTGATTTTTTAGAAGTATTATCATCTGGGTGAGCAGCTTTGACAAAAGGGCAAACCGGTGTCATATTGATCATGATCCTGCCAAAAAAAAACTGAGTTTAGTCACTTGGCTTTTGAAAACAACTTCCTAAACAAATAAATAAGCAAACAGAAATCCATAGAAACTATATCAATCCTCATCACTAAGCAACACATTCCAACTTCCAAGCCTATCAATTATTCATGAAGAAGTGAATGATTTTTTTACTGCAACCCTTGGAGTATCTACCAAAACAACCATGCACAGTATAAATCATGCACAAATTTTCCTCCTTTCAGCATCATCTGAGGATGAGTAAGGGAAATTGCATTACATATTGTATCCCTTTTTATGTATCAGACTAAGTAGAAAAAGGACTACAATTATTGAAGTGCCTAGCATTGTAAGTAACACTTCACACTTATACCATAAATAAATTGCAGCTAAAATTCCCAACTGGGTCGATTAAATTAAAACAGAAAATAATAAAAATTCAACCTTTACTATTTTTTAATGAGATTATCAAAGAACAAGGAACTGGGTGTTGATAAAATCACTTCAGTAGACATAAATGAATATCAAATCACCATTTTGATTGTGGGCAATGTGTATTGTAGCTGTTAATTGCTTAACATTCTTGTGTTCAAGTTCAAGAAAAAAAAAAACAAAAAACAAAAAAGGAACGTAAGAGACATACATAGAGATGAACCTGGGATATGATTCGAAGTTGAATGTCTTCAACGTGAAAGGTTTTGCTTGAAACTGGGTAGCTGATACTCGTAGCTGCCTTAAACGACGTCCTTGCTGTCGCAGTGGTCTCGTGCTCCTTCGGTTTGTGCAAAAGCCGAGTAGAGTTTAATTGAAGGGAGAACGAGTTACATTCAACTTGTAAAAAATAATTTTTCATTGGTTTATTTTAAAAAATTAATTAAATATTTAATTACATTAATTAATAATTTATACGTAGTTAATTAATAATTTATCTTTATTTTAATATTTGATACGTGATTAATCTTATGTAAATTATTTGTTAATGTATTTGAATACTTAGTTAATTTTTCAAAACGAACCAATGGAGAATTATTTTCCCTAAGCTGAATGTAAGAGTCATTTTCTCTTAATTGAATGTAAAAGATCCGAAAGACAAGAAACTAATCTTATAGGGTATGGTTCAGCACATGAAGGGAGGACCCCTCTTAACTGTGTTTTTTACATACATATCATCATAAGAATCGAATTTGGGACAAAATGTTAAAAGTGATCGAGTTCCTTTCACTAGAACCAACGCAAGTTGATACTGTAAAAGAACTTTATACTTTTATTTAACAATGTATTGATATACATTAAAAGAGTTAAACTTGTTAAATTATTATTATGATAAAAAAAAACTTTTTTGATGATTTGTCAATACATAATTGAATGATAATATAAACTTTTTTACATTGACAGTGAATCAAAATTAAATTCAAACAAATTATGTGATGCACTCATAAATGTGAATCATCATTTGGTTAGAGTTATTTTGTGTTTGCATTAACTGTGAAAAAAAATTATGTTAAAAATTAATTATAAAAAAATTAATTTATGTTTTAATGTATAATTCATAAGTAATTTTAAAATAAAGAGTTTTGTTTGGATTATATAAAAATTACTTTTATGTATTAAATTATCAAAAGAGATATTAAATGATTAAAAAGTTATTTGATTTAGGACAAGGAAGCATTTCTCACCTAATGCTTTTGAAATAATCTGAAATCAAATAGTCAACTTTTGAAGTAATGTTAAAATTTTAGCTTTTTTAAAATATTTTTTTAGTATAAAAAAATAATCAATAGTAACAAAATTCAAACATGTTACTTTTTTTGTAAATAGATTTATAGATATCAAAAATGATTATTCCAATTATAGATATAAAAGTTATTATTTCAAATAATTAAGCAAATTCAAGCACACTTTTACATGTTGGCTTATCATTGGATAAAAATAATTAATTTATTGGTTTAATTATGTATATTTATTATTTTAAGAATATTTGTGATTCAAACAAAAAATAAGTATTTTGATCATTAATATCAACTCTAGCCATAATGTTGTCTAAAGTTTAAATTAATTTATTTTTGGTGTATATCAGGGTATCTTTTCACCTGAAAGATGAGAGACTAATCTTACATAATATAGTCAAGTGCGTAAAACGAGAAGTAAAGACCCTTCCAAAAATTAAAACCAAGACAAAATATTTAAAATGGATGAATCTCTTTGGCTCACTTTTGTAATCCTCACCTTTTTTTAGGGTGAGATGTAATCCTCACATTTTATTGAATTTGAATCATAATACATATATATATATAATCTTGATATCCTTTTTCTTTAATTTTGACGGGAACTATTTGAGCCATTAGATTATCAACCCTTTAGCTTTTGGCAATTGTACACTATAATCTACAATATGTTTATTTTACTTATATCATAAACGTCATTAGGCATTTGAGGGAAGCAAAAAAAGTTTACTTCTTATTAAAGTTCTTTGAAAGATGTGTAACGTGTCTCAAACAAACACATCACTAATCATCCATGATGCTTCACTTTTTCTCCACATTTGAAGCTCTTTCCTCTCAATAGTAATTAATAAGTTAATCAGTGTTTATCAAACACAAATTATCCATATAATAGAAATTAAATGTGGTTGAAAAACAATGAAAAAAAAAGGTGAGGGTAGAAGAGTCAAAGACACAAACTGTACCAACAAGTAGTTAGTTGGAATGGTAAGTAATTCTAATTTCAAGTATTGGGCAAAATGTTCGATTCCTGGAATCATCATTATTAAGAAGACTCATAATTATCATACTCTCGAACTCGAACGAGATTAGTCTCATACTTAAAAAATATATAAATATTTATGTTTAAATAAAAAAAGACACAAACTATAAATAGAACGGATCATACAACTAGTTTAGTTAAAAACTTATATTTTAAGGGTTTTGTTAAGGTGTGCCCTAAGGACACATGTCAAGGAATTAGAATAGAAACTATAAAATAAAAAAAAAGTATTTAATATCTTTAAAATAGAAGAAAAACATTTAATAAATTCTTTTTTAAATAATTATAATGATTTAATAAAGAGTAATAAATGCTTTTTAATCTGTGCCCTTGCAAAACCCATATTTTTATGCTAAGGGATTATCTTAGTAGTTATGGAGGTATGTTTTCTGTCTTCACTACTCATGTTCAAACTTTAGACCAACACTTAGGAAATTATTTCTCTCAAATTCACGGGCTAATGTGGAGGCGGCACTCTTAAAATTGCATGAGGAGGGTCTTAATCTCAATTGGCACAAAAACTATCTCAAAGATATTTTATTCTTAATATAAATCAATTTCTTTTTCAAAAAAAAAAAACTCTTCTATTTTGAATAAACAACTTATCATAACAAAATTCAATTTTAGTTTATTATATATAAAAAAAATTTAAAATATGAGAACCAACAAAGATGAATTAGCATGTCTTAATTGGTGATAAGGAGAAGCATTCCCTCCAAAAAGGTATATGTGGTCACCCCAAATGGCAATGTTGTTCAAATTAACGAAAACTAATCCACGTAGCTTTTTTCCTTGTTAAGTCAACATTATATATATATTGACTCTTATTTTCTTCTCTTTCTCTTTTCATATCTGTCACGACCCAAACTAAAGAGTCATGACCGGCACATAAGAAGGATTAACCAACCTAGCAAGCCACAGACCATTGATCATAATAAGACAGCATGTTAAATCTACTTAAATTTTAGCAGAGTAACTTCTAAAAATTGGACATCCCACTTTAATAATTCACAACTTGTTCTATCACAAATATAAATAAACAGAATCTTAACAGTTGTATATCTTATGACCAGACAAAAATATGATGGAAGCTAGATCCTACCTGTGGATAATAGAGCATGTCTAAGATAATTACTTATCCAAAATATATAAGAAAACCAAAGGATAGAAATCACAAGGGACATGCCCATACGAACAAAATGTAAGGTTCACCAAAATGAACAACTTCTAACAATTTGAAGAACCTAGACCTGACTCAGTATTTGTATCTAAAAATACATAAGAGAAATGAATGAGTCATAAGACCCAGTGAAAGATAAGATAATCTATAATGAAACTTATGCGTTAGTTCAAATAATCATAAAACAAAAACTGATGAATAAGTCAATCATGAAATACCAAATCAACAATAACATATATCAATAGTCAATTGTCAAATATCATATGGAAGGTTTCTAATCTAGAATTAAGTAGAAATCTCACTGACAAACACATAGTTCGAAATTTGACATACACCCACAACAAGGGCACATGGGTCAAATCCACCTGTCAAGTCAAACTAATTTGATCATGTGGACCAATACATCGGGCTAGCAACACCCTTGCTAGCTGAGGTTCAAACCAAAGTACACCAAGGTTAATGTCTATGTCGTTAGTTACAATATTCAGTCAAAGTTTCCTCCCAACAAAACATAATTGTATAAATCTAAATATACATATATTTATAATCCAAAACAATTTATAAAAAACACAACGATAGATATTCAAAAATCATGAAAAATGATAAACATTTATATCAATATCTATCAACTTTTGTTCTCAATATGTCAAATGCCAAATAAAAGGATTTTCAAGTGCTTGTGCTAAGCTTTCTTATAATTCCACCACAAAGAGAAGTAAATGATATTTGTGCAATCCTTCAACAAAGAGCTTTAAAAATGTACAAAAACATGTTATAGATCGTGTCATCAACTTACTCAAAGGGTGAAACTTTACGAGTCCAAAAGCTATGTTGTCACGAATCAATTGAACGATCCTCCAATGAATCTAGGATCACAACAACATAACCAAAATAACAATCAACATTTAAAACTAAGGATTCATCCACTTATGGGATAAGGAGTTCTTAAAGAATCTAGAAAATATTCAAGTTAGTCTAGAAATATAACATTTGTTTGACAGAAATTCTGTATTGATTCAAAGGCTAATAAACTGCAAATAATATCGGAATTGAAGCCCTATGTGTCTAATTTCTAAAGCAACTGGAATCACCTCAATACGATCTCCAAATCAAGAGATATGATCAATTTACTACATATTGTCCAGTTTACACTGGAATACAATTTCTATCTCATTCAAGCATTTTATCAAACACCTAATGAACAATCATTTCTTCTCAAAGCTAGCACGAAAATTATGTGTTTTAATATCATTCATATCACTATCACTTCTCCCTAACAACATTAAAACTCATTATATAGTTAGAGATACCATAAATTTCCAAAATCCTCAAATCAAACCCTAGGTTGAACATAACTCCACAAACCTTATTTCCTATCTCAAAAGTTATATCAAACTACAAATAGAGAAAGATATAAGTATTAGGATTACCTTTAAAATCTAAAAAAATGAAGAATGAGGAGTCGGTAAGTTGGGTTTCTCACTCAACAAGCAAATCCTCTTCCTTTAGAAACCCACAAGACCAAACACCAAGTAGCAAGGAGAGGGAAATCTCATTAGAAGCTCTAAATACCCAAGGATGAAGCAAGAAAATGGAGGAAATGGGTGGGTTTCGGTGGGGGAGAAGAAGAGGAAGAGAGGTGAGGAAGAAAGAGGGAGAGCAAAAATAAAATGAGGTATCTTGGAATTTGTAACAGGCATCAATTTATTTTGAAGTTGCTGACACTGAGCGATTAATCGTCTATTTTTTACAGATTAATCGGTCAAGCACAGAGGCAAAATGTGTTGCACGATTAATTGATGAAAAACTAAGCGCTTAATCGCTCCATCCGTTCAGATACCTATCTTTCCATTAACTTTAAAATATAATTGTAAATAAGGAAATACCCGTCATTTGGATTCAATAAAAATAATATAAAATATAATATCCTTAAGAATAAAAAGTCAAACCTTGAGTTTTAGTTCAAATCTCTGAAATTTGGTACCTTTAAAATTTTCCCATTTCAAAACGAATGAGTTAAATGTTTCTAAAAATTCATTAAAAATCATTTTGTAACTCTTTGACATCCAAAGATCAATTATCGCCAATTTTGATTTCAAGAAAATACTTATGTACTATAACTCTCCATATAGGTGCTACTTTCCAGACTTAAAAAAATTTTCAGGACTTGTACTAACAAGTAGTCATTTAATATGCCAAAAAATGATTCAAGTGACACTTGTAGGATATTTTTAACTCATAGAGCTTATAGATAATATAAAATGGCTCACAAGGTAATCCTTAACATTCAAAGTCACACATAAGAGACTATATGCAAGACTGAGATATTACAATATCTACCATCCCACTTCGCCAAATAAATAGAACCAAATAAACAACAAAAGGAAATAAAATAAAATAAAAAAGTAAAGTGGCTATTAGAAATGGGATAATTGACGCAGTTTGGTGTAATTTTGAAAACTATTTATCAAAATGGTACTATTTTGAAACTATTTTCCATAATGAGATTATTTTTGTCACACTGTAATATTATTATTATTATTATTTTTTTTACAGGTGGCACTTGCATTAGTCAAGATTGCACAAGTGGACCTGTCACGTTTCAAAGTTCTATTGCCGCAGGCCACATGTCAGTCATGCAACATTTACGCCAGTTTAAATGGCGCAAGTGTTGGGCCAGATGGACTAGTGCAAGTGTTGCATGGCTGACACATGACCTGCAGCAACATAACCCTAAAACCCTCAATTTCTTTTACCCTTCTGTACCGTCTCGCATTTCTTCCCCTCCTCTCTTCCTCCCCTCCCCTGTTCCTCTCCATTTCTTCCCATCTCCCTCACCATTTCATCCATCTTCTACTCTATTTCTTTAGTATTGGTGTAATTCAGTTACAGCTGCCTGTTCTTTAGTTCTTGTTGCCCGTGTACTTTTGTTGATTTTTCCATTTGTTAGTTTTATTAATCCTTATTATGCATATTTTTATTTTAGAAAAATATGTGTTAGTGTAATGTAGGTAGTTGTGTTTTTTTTTTATTTTTTTTACAAAAATATTTACTTAACTAAAATTATAGCTTATGAATAATTTAATTTTGGTGAATCTATGTACTCATGTAATGTAGGTACTTAACTTGTTATAAATTTTTTATATAATTTTTGTTGAAATAAAATTCTTAATTATGCATATTTTTATTTTTAAAACATGTGTTAGTGTAAGGTAGGTAGTTGCGTTTTTTTAATTTTTTTATAAAATATTTAGTTAATTAAAATTATGGAATATGCATAATTTAATTTTGGCTATGTACTAATGTAACGTGGGTACTTAAATTGTTATAAATTTTTTATATAACTTTTAGTGAAATAAAATTCTTAATTATGCATATTTTAATTTTAGAAAAATATGTGTTAAATAACAATAAATATCTTTATGAGGTATATATTTTTATTTTTATATAATTTTTAGTGAAATAAAATAGTTAATTATGCATATTTTTATTTTAGAAAAATGTGTGTTAGTGTAATGTAGGTAGTTGTGTTTTTTAATTTTTTTATAAAATATTTAGTTAATTGAAATTATGGGTTAAGCATAATTTAATTTTGGTGAATCTATGTACTAATGAACATAGGTACTTAAATTGTTATAATTTTTTTTATATAATTTTGAGTAAACACTTATTTGTTCCTCCAAAGATACAAGTGTCATCAGTTACATATTCCAATAATAAATACATCAAAATTGTTCTTCAATGTCAACTTTTGACTAAAATTTGGTTATTCAATTTTATTTTTTGACATCAAATTAGTCCTTCAATGACATATTTCACTTCTAATAATTTGATGTTAAAAATTATTAGAAGATTAAGATGATGACACTTGTATCTTTCAATGACTAAGATAAATGTTTACTTTATAATTTTTAGTGAAATAAAATTCTTAATTATGCATATTTTAATTTTAAAAAAATATGTGTTAGTGTAATGTAAGTATTCGTGTTTTTTAATTTTTTTGATAAAATATTTAGTTAACTAAAATTATGCATAATTTAACCGGCTTATGTTTTAGTGTAATATAGTATTCAGTTTAAATTAACATTGTCTTGATAGCCTGCGTGTTTGTTTAGATCGCTTACTCATATTGACATTCGCTCTTCACTAATTCTAGTCTAGTAGATCCGTCACTACTGACCATGCAAGAAAAGCACATTTCACAACATGTATAAAATGGAGACGAGGATTGCGTCTTAATCATTAGACGATCTCATAAGAAGCATCACCAAGACGTTCCTAATCAAATTTTCCATTACTTAAGATAGACTAGATTTTTGGGTGTTGCCCTTCTTGGATATTAGCCACTTGATCATCACTTGATTACTACGCTTGTCGATCGTTGGAGATCTGAGACACACACGTTCCACATGCCACAAGAGGAGTGTATTGTGACCTTACAAGATGTCGGTATCTAATTAGGTTTTCCTATTAATGGGATCCCAGTGACCGGTTATAGCAATGATGTATGGGAACCTATTGTTGAATGGTGTTTAGATATATTCCCATACTATACGGTGATGCACAAGGGGTCGACTCTTGATAAACTCGAAAGCACCGGATTGACACATGTGTGAGGACCAATATATTTCATTATTTGTCATTTCTTTGACTTCTTCCTCATTATTGCTCTCAATCATTAGTTGCATCCTTCCTCAAATTTAGGACACTTCACACATAATATTGTAGGCTTAGACTCAATCACAATAAATGCTTAATGTTTCTTCAGAGAATAATGTTTTAAAACCAACTAAACAGACACCTTTGAATCAAATTGCAATCCAACATATAATTTGTTTCCCTTCGTCCAACTACCGAGCACCTCCAATCCTCGAAAATCAAACTCTTGATATGGTACTTCCTAATTAATATAAGAGAAATGTGTGTTGGAACCAAAGTTGAAATCAAGAAATTGATGTTGGAATCATAATATTTCAAGTAATTGAATCCCTCAAAGTTTTAAAGATAACAAAGATATTAAATTAGAATGAACAAATAAGTTTTAATTCAACTTATAATTTTTTGTTCTAAAGAAAGTGAAAGTCCAATATTAATCTCACATGTAAAGCTTTTTTAAACAAATTGGATCGTCCATTCTATAAATGTTAAAAGACTTCTTAACGCTTTATTTCTTGCGTCCATTATATAAATTGTTATATTTTTATTGGATCGTCCAAGTGTTATCTCTGTTGTTCCTACTCTCAAGTACATTCGTTCAAAGACAATTCAAAAACAAGAACGACAAATGCATTAACTACAGATGAGGTCTCTGACAAGTATGCGAAATTCGAAGTCAACTTTGAACGTTGAGGCAGACATGCCTAAACTCTATAAAGGACCAACAAATGCAAACTTTCTGCTCACTCAAAAGAGTCAATACAAAGATATCAACATTTTCAAGCAACGTTGATAATCAAGTCTACTTTTTAGAAGAAGATCAACATGTTATCTTGTTAAGCATTTAATGCAACCTAGAACAGTAACATTTATTGCCATCGGACGAAGAAGCTTATGAAGATAAGTTCAAGCTCACAAGCCTATATATACATAAAGTCTTCGAGAGATTTAACAACGAAAGAAAAAGCAATATACAATATGAACTTTTCCTACATTTTCATATACTCTTGTATATAGTTCTTAAGATTACTCTGAGCTTATTTGTACTTATCCTCACATATCGTGAGTTGATCTTAAATGTTTTCAAGTACTCTTCTTTTTTACTCTGAGTTAAGCTTGAAGAGGCTTGTTTGTAAAGAATACTTGTTGTTAGAACCTGCAAAAGTTAAGAATACTTGGTTGTAAGCCTAAATAGGTGATGTGAAGAATACTTGAATCTTTGTGAAAATCCTTCAAGTAGAAAAGATTGGACGTAGCTCTCGTTTGTAAGAGTGAACCAATATAAACTCTGGTGTGATCTTCTCTTCACTTATCTTGCTTTACTTTGCTTTTGCTAACATTTGGGAATTGTCATTGTTATTCTTAACAACTCTTTTAATTTGGACATATAAGCTTTCTGCTTGCATCCAGAGTTTTTCTTAAAACTTTTTCTGCATCCATCGGGTTACGTAAAAAAATTTTAAACATCCATTCTATTTTGCGAACTAGCTAAGTTATGTTCTGAGAATTAATTTGCGAATAGTTTTCCAAAAGGTTAAGAAACATAATTCAACCTCCCTTCTCATGTTTTGATTGTTTATTTCAATGTGAAGTTGAAGTTACATAAGGATTGGATAATGAAATAGGTGCACCTAGTTGATACCGATTATCACTACCAGGTATGGATGATGGCATGATGCAATCAGGGAAGCAACTGCAATTGAGAAAGACACAAGACACACAAAAGATATGATATCAACATCAGAATTATCATCAGAGTCGCCCGATGGATCAATGTCAACCAAATCATCATTTAGAAATTCGTCTTCGTCTTCGTCTTCACTGGTGTTAAATATCTGATCCATGATGGAGTCATCATCATTGTCGGAAATACAAACATCATTATCATCATTTATTGGGTGGGCTGTTACAGGTACAACAGAACCTTCCACAACATCGATATCCACATAAACTTCCATCATTGTTGCTGCTAAATGATGCTTGAAAGTGCTAATCATGCACTCAACATCTTCATAATCGAATATTTCAAGCCCTACATATGTATTTTAGTTCAAAAATCTATATGTAAGACTTGATATTGTCTAATGTGACTGTAATTTCAACCTGGAATGAATCTTATTCTTCAAAATCTCCAAACGGGTACCACGTTTGATTTGAACTAGCTTGGTAGGACCTTTGAAGATAAGCCCATTAGGCCCTTCAAATTTTCTCCCGTTTGAATACACAAAAATTACTAATTGACTCATTTTGTAAACAAAAAAAAAGTCATAAAATTATGTAATTAGTAAGGATTAGAGTGTAAGAGTGAGAGTTGAGATTTTTGGCTGACAGTATTTATGGGCTAGGGTACTGAAATCCAGGCTGGGGCACTTGTTGGTGTATGCCTTAGAGGCCTGTTATATCTTAACTTTATGGTTTACATTGTATTATGACATTTATTTAATATATGAGGCATTTCATTTATTGTGTTGTTTATTTATATTAAATGAACATAATAAAGTCCTTAGAATGGAAGTTCTATGCCATGAAATATCAAGTACATGACTTGATAGTGAGACATTGTTGGCACTCATTAAAACATTATTCTTAAATATCCCTAGTCAAGTATTATTGTCATTTAGGACAACAATAATACATTGAGACTAGTATGTGCGTAGACTGATGACCATATCTCACGGGTCATAGATATGAGATATCAAGTCTTCACATGAGTACACATTAGAGTAATGTTGTACTGGATTGACCCACCACGAGAATGCAACATGGATCGTTATATGAATGTCATAAGCGATTCTCACAGTGACAATGGTGTATGTGGTCTTTTGACTTGATGGCACTACAATTCCTTGTATGATGAGTTGTATGACTTGATACCGTCAAAGTACCCTGTAACAAGGATATCATTAATACGGTTATTGGACATACTATGAGTCATGCAGAGGGATGTGAGTGGCTTAGATAAGATTTGTCCCTCCTACTTAACAGGAGCGATATCTGTGGGGCCCTTGATAAGAGTAGACTGAAAATGCATTGTCGTACTCGAATGAATCAATATGAAATATTGATATCATTTGTCTTAGTATGTCTACTCAGATATCAAGAAACCAAAGATTGAATAATACAAGGATGACATGTTTCATGCCTTGTGTTTAATCAAGATATATGGACAAAGGGACTAGAATACATGGTAACATTGGTCACGGAAAGGTTATGTCAAACCATTGACTTTCTCATTACTTGGGTAGCAATGATGTGTTGTTAGACACCGCTTATTGTTTATAATATTTAAATATGATTTAATATTATTGCCAACATAATGAGAACCTATAAGATTACACACTTAGAATAGATTAATTGGAGCACGAGGAATTAGAGTTGGACTCAATCCCTCGCGGGCCAAGTTCATGTCAGATGAGCCCATAAGGTCAAGACTATGTCTTTTCATCTTACCATTGTGTGCTGCTTATAAATAGTAACACTAAGAGTGTTGTGTCGTCTAACCCTAACTCTAGTCGCATACTGCACTCAGTTTGTGTGAAAAGAAACAACCATCACGTCTCTTTTGGCATCTAGCAGTGCATAGAGATGCACTCCAAGAATCTGCTCGTGTGGACTTTATAGAGGCACTGCTACAGTGTTGTGGTGTTTGACAGCTGTCATCTACACGTTTCACGCTACAAGAGGTAAACATTTTGAATATGAACCATGACCATTTGCTTGGATTCCTAGTGGGAATTTTTCCGCTGCGTTTTGTTTTTATTTGTTTTTCCTAACAGCACTGACATGTGTGACATCCCCAGCACTTGCGCCACATGGACTGGCTCAAGTGTTGGGGATGTCACATGTGTCCGTGTGTGCAGGTGATGGATGCAGGCGAGGTGACGTGTATGGTGCAGGGTACTTACGCCAGTTTAGGTGGTGCAAATCTTGTAGTAGGTGGACTAACGTAAGTGCCATGTGTGCTAGAAAAATAGGGTGGTCTGCCAGTGTGGAAAAAATCACTCATTTAGGTAAATAGTTTGAAAACAACCCAAATCTAGTAAATATTTTCTAAAATTACATACAATTGCTCAATTACCCTTAAATCCGAGTTACTTCACTTTTATTTATGTGAGCATAAAGAAACTAAAATATAATTTCTTTGTGGATATTTCTAACGTAATGATGGCATGGAACTTTACCTTTTGGAAATATAAAGAACGACCCCAGTATACTTCTAAATCAATTTAATTTCTTGAGGATTCAGAAGCCATGATGATCAACCATCAACTAGAAACCATTCAGCACGTGACAATGGAGAGTAAAGAGAAGGAGGACAACAAAAGAAAGGTACATTCTACACTTACTAAAAAAACAAACTCATCTTAAGACTTTCACTAACTTAAGCATCATAATGCTTTTTGTAGGTATCCCTACTTTGATCTTATTTGTGACCAGAACAGATCAATCCTCCACTTTTGGACCAGAACAAGAAGAATGCATAATTCCTACCATGATTGCCAAAGTTCCATGAATGATATCAATTGGAACTAAGGTTTTTATTCAACAATTTTAGAAAAGTGGGCTAATAGGGTTAAGAAGACATAAAATGACTGTATTTAGATATGTTGCTTGATTCTTCATAGGTTGCTTCAAGATAGGATCCTCTTCGATCTATTTTGAGCTTTGGTTTCTCATGTCGGCCTAATAGTTTGCCTTTTTTCTTTTTATTGGTAAATAATAGTTCGCCTTACATGCTTTCTAATTAGTTGGCAAAATATTTGTTTTTCAATTTTTTAAGAAACTTGTTTTAAAGACTCAGGTACTACTCTAGCTATTAACAATCACTTCTGGTAGGTGATGTTGACACCCAAATTTGTCCTGAAATTTTAATTTTCACCAATGGGCATTGTACCAATAAATTTGGATCTGATTCATTCACCAAGTTCAAACCCATTGCTTTAAAATGATTGATAAAAAAAAAAGAAAAATAATTTTGGTCTGGCATGCAGAAATGGAAAAAATCTCCACTGATCCAGTAAAATTTAGAATAAGGAAATAAATTTGAATTCATAAATACATTTTATCCCTTATTAATGGTAATTTAGGGTTTAAATAATTAATTGATTTTGATTGATTCTGATTGCACAAATTGATCTTGATTGATAGGAGAAATTTATTCTAATTTGCCCTAATTAATTGAGTTGATTGAGGTGATGAGAATAATTGTTTGGGATATAAATAACTAAGAGTAGACAAACCCTAAAGAAAAGAAAGGTGGGGAACAGCCGTAACACAGAAAAAGAAAAGAGGGAAAGGAGCCATAACACAAAAAAGAAAGAGAGAAAATATGAAGCGGCAACACAAGAACTAAGAGAAAGGAGAAGGGCTGCAACACACATAGAGGTTGATTGAAAAATATGACACATAGAGAAGCAGTATAGAGAATAAGGAGAAAAATTATTGGAAGCTCATGTTTCGCTTAATGTTTGCTTCTTGATTGAATGTAACCTTTTTAAAGTCTCACTGCTTCCTTTCATGCTTTTGGTAATACCTGTCATCATGCTTCATGATCTCACATTCACTAACTACCCCTTTGATGTGTCAAGATTTAAAAATTGAGCATTTGGGAATATTACATGTATACTGCCTCCATCTCTATCACATATATATATGGTCGACATTTACCTTCCCATTATGATGTATTTGTTGTACCCTGTCTCGAACGCTTGAACCAATGTTTTCGTGGGCAGAGGAAACATGACAAACTTTGCTATAAAGAACCATTGTTAACATACTGAAATGAATAATGAGTCATGGAATTTTACGTGACTATTTGAGGTATTGCTATCTCCTGTACACCTTTTATAATTATTATTTAATTCAAAAAATAAATAAATAATTCCTATCATTTGGTACTTTTGTCTTTCACCATCTTTAAATATATTATTAGTTTTTAAACAAATATTCTTGTTTGTACAATTATAATATTTTTGGCCCTCACATTTTAATTATGGGACTAAGATACCGACGATGGAATAATCAAAATTAGCCAAAGTGATGGCAAAGTTTTGACTTTCTAGAGGTGAGAAATATCCCTTTAGTTTTGCCAGAAGTGCTGGCGGGGCTTTAAGTGATCTCCAATAAATATCTTTTTCTATATATTATTTATCATACCAGTAATTTATTTATCATTTAAAATAAATTTAAGATATCCGACGATGGAATAATCAAAATTAGTCGAAGTGATGGTGACATTTTGACTTTCCTGAGGTGAAGAGTTTCTCTTTAGTTTTGCCAAAAGCGCTGGCGGGGCTTTAGGTGATCTCCAATATAAATATCTCCCTTCACACATTAATTTATTGCTATAATCGTATGCTTGTCACTTTAGTCAAATATCATATAAACCCTTAAATTTTGCCGACGACGGAAAATTTGGGAGAGGATCGAAGAGACGATCAACTAAACTCTTCTCAATATTCTTGAGGCTATTAATATTAGATTTTTCCAGGAGCGCTGGCGGGGTCTAATTTTCACAATTAATTAAATAAAATATTTTAAAATAAAAAACGAACGCGAACAAATTAATATAGCCTTAACTTTGTGGTGGTGGTAAATTAAAATTTCATTTAATCACACATTCCAAAAATTTCCTGTTATAAAAATCATTTAAAAATCTCATATTTTATTTAAAAATAGTCTCTTAAAAATAAGATTTTTTAATTTACCACCTTCACATAATGAGTTATAGGCTTACATTTGTTTCATACAATAATGGCTATTTAGTCACTCATTCCCTGTCTTAGTTATTTATCATTTTGATAATATGCCGACAAAATAGGACATGTCAAAATAAAATAAATAACATTTTTTAGATAATAAAGGACCAATTTAATTAATTTAGCAAGATAACACTAGATTAAATAGGTAACCATTCCTAGAATGGACGGTGTAGGGTGCTAACACCTTCCCTACCCGTAATCAACCCCCGAACCTAAACTCTTAAACGCAGACCATTTTTTTAAGGTGTCCAATCGCACCATTCCATTTTTAATGGAAGAATTGGTTGGTGGCGACTCCCAAACAATTAAATTTTAGTTGCCTTCTCCCATCGCGGCGCCTTTCGGAATGGTTGCGACAGGTGATATGTAAGTATTATTTTAAGCCGATATTAGGGAAAGGAAAAAAAAGGAATATAATAAAATGGAAAAAGAAAAGAAAGGAATGGAAAAGTGTAAGATATCATCTAATGGAAAAGAATGGGTGTTTCCTTTCTTTTGTTTGGTTTCATCAAAGAAAATAATGGAAATGTATGTAAATAAATGTCAAATTATTTCATTACCCTTATACAATATAATAATCTCGTCATTATACATAAACTTAAGAAACAAATAACAAACAGGTTAAAATAAAAGATTAGTCCATATTGCTTCCACTTATTTGTAATTTGGTTATTGTATTTTTTTTAGGATATGAGTCTATACATTTAGAAATTGTTACCAAGTTAGTCTCTACTTTCACCTGGCTATGTGACAACGTTAGTTTTTTGTCCTAGGTGAAAAAAGGAGACTAGCGTCACATGGACCCCTTTTACCACTTTACCTTAGCCCATCTCATTTCCACCCAAATAAACATTATTAGACTTATGTGACACTCTTCATTTCTTATCTTTGCAACACCCAAAACCCAAACTCTCAAAAGCCCTGTAAGTTAGGTTACTGTGGTTAGGTTGTACGAGTGGTAAGGTTGTCATTGGGTTTCTCTTGAAGCACCATGGGGAGGAAACATAAGGCCAGAAGGACAGTAATCAAACCAATAATGGAGGACCTAAAACCTTGTAAGTTTCCAAAAAATACCCATGCTTTTGTTTTTTGTTCAATGGTTCTAGAATATGTGGTTTTGTTAAACGCATGTTAGTGTGAGACAAATTTGTGATAACATTGTAATTAGGTTTCAATTATTGTGTGATTTGGTGTTTGAAATTGGTTGTTTTATTAATGGGTAATGTGGGTATGGGTAAAATGGATCTATGTTCATGTCCAATACCATTTTTTGATATTCTTTGGTTCTATCTCAGTAATTTACAGTGTTCATACACCATGGGGTCATATATTCCTTAATAGGAATAAGAAATATGTTGGGGGCTTACTTTATACTTCTTAAGGGTTGTGAGATGCATGCATATGTATTGGTTGATCAACCCATTGGAAGAATCCACAAGACCAAGCCTCCTACAAAAGAACAAAAGTGACTAGCCAGAGCATGATAACACTACACAAACAATAAAATCTCAAAATTCCCTTACTCTGTAATTTGGGCACCTCCAAATTCTTCTTTGATGATTGGTTTTAGTCTATGAAGTAAAAAGCAATACCTTGTCATCGCAATTACAAAAGTTTATTGGCCTCGTGCAACAAGAACTACTCTTATAGGAGTATGACCTATCACCTTCCATGGTTGAGACCTCCAATGTGTTGTAGCCCTCAGAAGCCAAAGCCCTAAATTCATGGGAAATGAGATGGGCTTAGGTAAGGTGACAAAAAGGGTACATGTAACATATCCCCCAATATCACATAAGCACCACACCAGTCTTCATTTGTCACCTAGGACAAAAACTAATGTCGTCATATAACCACGTGATGATAAGAACTAACTTGGTAATAGTTTCAAATTGTAAGGACTCATAACTTAACAGAAATTAAATAATACAAGGACCAAGTTACTAATGAGTGGGACCTATAAGGACTAATATTTTATTTTAACCTAACAAAAAAGAAATAAAAAATAGAAAAATTAACATTATGTGAGGCCCATGCAAAATGATGAAGGTACACAAAAAAAAAAATATTGGACCCACAAAAAATTACCTATCCAACTCATTTCCTTTTCACTATTAAAGTGATACTAAGCAAGGGATTGAGTCAATCCTTAATCCTTAATCTTTTGGATTTCAATTATAAATGGGTATTTCTTCTTATGTGTTTTATTTCTTTCACTCTGAATGTCAATTACTTTTTAATGGCTCTCAAAATTATTATTATAGATTGAATTTCATAGGTTTTTTCAATTATAACTATGAATTCAAATTTTAATTATATTTTATTTAATTTCATTTAAGTTTGGACAATAAAGTTTTATTTCCTCAATTAAATAGCTATTAAAATAAATATAACTACATGTGAAAATTTGTAGCTCCTTGATTTTTGCAAATATAGGCATTTAATGGGAATATTTTTCATCAAATGGCTATAGCTTTCCTAATTTTGATTTTTTTATAGGTTAAATTATTCATTTGATCTTTATGGTTTCACTTCAAATTCAATTTAGTCATTATAGTTTAAAATTGTTTAAAAAGGTCTTTATAATTTTCAAATAATGTAAAATGGTCCCTATAATTTTCAAACAATGCAAATTGATATCTATAATTTCATTTCAAATGGGGAACAAACCCAACTAATAGGGACCATTTTTTATTGTTTGAAAGCTATACGGACTTTTAAAAATAATTTTAAACTATAAGGACTAAATTAAAATTTGTATGAGACTATAGGACCAAATGAACAATTTAACCTTTTTTATATAATGGCTCAATTTTTTTTACTCCTAATATTTTTAGAATTATTGAGTAAAAAATTTGTAGTTCCTTGATTTTTGTAAATATAGGCATTTAATCAAATAAGTTTATCATGCAATCATTAAATTCTATATTTACTTTTAACCAATTTATCCTAATTGTTTAACAATATAAATTGTTCATTTTACAAATTCGTACATTGCACAAGTAGTAAAACTAGTTAAATAAATAACACTTAGAACATTTTCAATGCAATTCCTAATAAGTTATTATAATATTTTATATGCATTGAAGGGATTTATGGTAATTTAGGGACTTAATTATTTGTAAGAAATGGAGAAAGAAAATAATAATTGAAGTTATAAAAAAAAGAGTAAAGGGTAAAACGTAAAAGTTACCAAAAAAACGTAAAAGAATGAATACGGCCAAGTTTGGGGCATTTTTATATGAATATAAAAAAATTTATTTTATTTTTTAGATTATTCCATTTTTATTTTTATGTACTGAAATTGCCTCTCATTATGGTAATTTTTATTTATGTTTTTAAAATCTAAATGTGATGACCCGAAATTTTTGTGTATGATAGTCATATTATGTATAGTCTTTTTCTTATGAATTTGAGTTCAAAGGATTAACCTTTTGAGTCACTTTACTTCGTTAGTGGGATTCTTAGAATTAAACTTACCTTATAAAAGTTATTTAGAGCCATTTTGGGTGTATTAGATAACTACTTGTTAAATATGTATTAGATAACTACTGGGAAGTGGCACATATTTGGAGGGCTATAGTAAATATGTATTTTCTTGAAATCAAAATTGGCGGTAATTGATAATTGGATATCAAAGAGCTACAAAATGATTTTTAATGAATTTTTAGAAACCTTTAATTCACTTGTTTTGAAAGGAAGCATCTTTGAAAATTTCGGATTTTAGGATTTTGAACTAAAACTCAAGAGTTGACTTTTTATTTATAAGGATTTTAATTTTTTTGATATTTTTATTGAATCCAAATGGTGGGTATTCCCTTATTTACATTTATGTTTTAAAGTTAATGGAGAGTAAAATTAAAGAGGACATTAACTTAAAATTAATGGGTATTGAACCTAGGATTTGATTTGAGAATTTTAGAGTTCTTGGAAATTGATAGTATATGGAATGAATTGGATGAGTTTTAATGTTGTTATGGAGAAGTGATACTAATAGGAAGGGTGATAGAACATAGAATTTTCGTGCTAGCTTTGGAAAGAAAGGATTGCTCATTAAGTGTTTGATAAAATGCTTAGATGGGATAAAAATTGTATTCCCGTGTAAACTGAACAATGTGTAGTAATTTGATTATAACTCTTGATTGGGAGATCGTATTGAGGTGATTTCAGTTGCGTTAGAAACTAGACACATAGGGCTTCAATTCCATATATTATTTGCAATTTATTTGCCTCTAAATCAGTACAGAATTTCTGTCAAACAAAGGTTATATTTCTAAACTAACTTGAATGTTTTTTTTCTAAATTCTTCAAGAGCTCCTTATGCCATAAGTGGATGAATCCTTAGTTTTAAATGTTGATTGTTATCTTGGTTATGTTGTTGTGATCCTAGATTCTTTGGAGGATCGTCCAGTTGGTTTGTGACAACATAGCTTTTGGACTCGTGAAGTTTCGTCCTTTGAGTGAGTTGATGACATGATCTATAATATGTTTTTGTACATTTTCTTAAAATGTTCTTTATTGAAAGATTTCACAAAGTCATTTATTTTTCTTCGTGGTTAAATTATAAGAAAGCTTGGGACAAACACTTTTTCATGATTCTAAATATCTATCGTTGTGTTTCTGATACTTTGTTTTGGATTATGAATATATGTATATCTAGATTTATACAACTATGTTTTGTTGGGAGGAAACTTTGACAGAATATTGTAGCTAACGGCAGTAGACGTTAGCCTTGTGCACCTTGGTCCGAACCTCAGCTAGTAGGGGTGTTGCTAGCCCGACGTGTTGGCCCACACGATCGGATCTGTTTGACTTGACAGGTGGATTTGACCACTGTGCCTTGTTGGTGGGCGTTTGTCAAACCTTCGAACTATGTGTTCGTCGGTGAGATTTCTGATTAATTCTGAATTAGGAACCTCCCATATGACATTTGACATTTGACTATTGATATATGTTATAGTTGATTTGGTAATTCATGATTAACTTACTTATTAGTATTCGTTTTATGATTATTTGAACTAACGCATATGTTTTGATATGTGGATGTATTTTCCGTGAAAAACTTGTGCTTATGATTGTCCCAGTTTCATTATAGATTATGTTATCTCTCACTAGGTCTTATGACTCACTCCTCTATCTTATATGTATTTCATATACAAATACTGAGCCAGGTCCGAGTTCTTCCAATAGCTAGGAGTTGGTCGTTTTGGTGAGCCTAACACCTTGTCCGTGTGAGCATGTTTGTTTTGTTCCTGTTGTTTGGTTTCTTATACATTTTTGGATATGTAATTATCTTAGATATGCTCCATTATTCACAGGCAGAATTTAGCTTCTACTGTATCTTTGTCTGATCTTATGATATATTGTTAGTGGGATTATGTTTAGTGATGCTTGTAAGTGAACAGGTTGTGAATTGTTAAATTGGGATGTCTAATTTTTAGAGGTTACTCTGCTGAAATTTTGGTAGATTTAGTATATTGTCTTATTATGATCTTTGGCCCGTTAGACTTGCTAGGTTGGCTAATCCTTCCTATACGCCGGTCAAGGCCCTCTAGTTTGGGTCGTGATACTAAAAACATAAAATTAAAAAAAAAAACATGTTAAGAAATTATCATAGACAGGAGTGATTGTTAAATAGGAATAAATTTTTTTTTGATACGTAGAAATAAAAGTGAAGTATTTTAATTTAAAAAATAGCATATAAAAAACCCAAAGTGTGGAGTCTTCATTATTATTATTTTTTCATTTTTTCAACTACAAACATTGTGGAGTATTTACTTTTATCAATGACACATTAAAAAATGACACACGGGAGAAAACCCCCTTAATTAAACTCACATGCAGCATATCAAAAAGAAAAATATACTTTCACATATAAATAATTTTTACATATCTCACATATTATTATTTTATTTCTCTCTCTTTCTCTCCCTCTCCTCTCTTATTTTATTTCTCTATCTTTTCAACATTAAAAAAACTTCAATATGTGAGGAATGTGATTATTTTTATGTGTATGCATCATTGCTCTATAAAGAAATTAGGGTACATACAATTTCTGAGAAAAGGTACGATTGTGTAAAATAGTATTGCTTTTGTAAAAATAAAATACATCGCAACAAACTTGTTAAAATGTACTGATCTTTGAGAGTAGTATTTTGCCAATAGCACACTTGAGCATTTGTAAACAGCCAGGACTTGTAGACTTAACAAGTCAATAGACTCATCTGTTCGTCAATAAGATGGAAAGAGCGAGGCAAATTGATGGATGTTTCAGAGAAGTTCCTGTGGTCAACATCAATATTCATATCATTTACTTCCAATTTCCAAATGTCAAAGTCAAAGGAAACTGGAAGGAAAGTGCTTAATTAGGTGGTTTTATATATATATATATATATATAAAAGAACAAATCTTGATTAGGGGTCAAAATTAAAATATAAAATTAATCATATATATATTTTTAAATAATTATGTAATATTTAAATAATTTTTAATCTTAACATTTTATGTAAAATTTAATAATTAAAATTAATTTTTTTCACATCTCATAATAAAATAATATTCTTACTTAATATGTCTTTTTATATATATATATATATATATATATATATATTTTCTTTAGTTCTGTCAGAAACTTACATGTTAAGTATATTGACATATATATATATATATATATATATATTAGTTTTCAGAAACTTACATGTTTAAACTCCATCCTTTACTGTTTTCAAGTCGGCTGTTGGCATTGGCCGGCAAGTCATATTTATTATGATAATATTGAAATATAACTTTGTCGAGTTTAAATTTGATTTATTATATTTTATTACTTTTTTTTAATCTATTATGATTATAAAGTTTTTTAAATTATTATATAATAATATATTAATACATTATTAAAAGAACTTAAAATTTTAATTAGCTATTACAATAATTAATTTTTTTTAATAATTTAATAATATATAATTAAATAATAATATAAAAGAAATTAATCAAAATTAAATCCATGTTTTATTTGCAATCAGAGGAAATGAAGGGGGGACCTGCAAACCATCTAGAGTTCATTTCAATATAAGTGTCAACTCTTTCCTTTTGGCCCATTTACCCCTTGATCTGTCTCCCCTATATGGATGAAACCGATATTCTTGAAGATGTGACTGTTTTTTTTCTCTTTTCGTTTTTATGTTTCATTTTGATGTACACCCACATTAAGAATAATGTTCAGTAGAAGAAAGTTATATCAATAAAAAAAATTAATTTTTATGTCAACATTATATTTTGTGTAAATTTATAAAAATAATATGTGAAAAAAAATCTCATACTAAATAATTTTAAGAGACTCCCAAAGGCCAAAGTTGTTACTTAGCCTTAGCCATGGAATCAAATGGTTCCCCACTTCCCCTCATCCAAAAGAGTTTTTCAGGTTTTTGGATTTATATCCACAGCAACTTTCCTTACTTCTATTTGAACTTGTATCAGATGGACCAGATTATTCCTTTTTCTTATATATTTTCCTCCTTAGATTGCTTTGTGTCAGTTAATACATGTATCATGACATACATATACATATAAATACCAAACTTAATAACATATTAACAGTTAGCCCAAAAAAATGAGGAAAATAACGTTTAAATAAGTTTATTTATTGTAATAATTATTTTAATCATATTTAAATGAACTTATTAAAACATCGTTAAAAATTCATATAAGTTATTGTGAGCATATTCATAAGTTAAAATTAGGAGTTTATAAAAAAAAAATCTTTACAAAAGATAGAAACAACTTCATCAATAACTGTTTTTATAATAATTTTTGATTATATAAACTTTAATAAATTATTTAAATTTTATTTCTACATGAATGCTTTGTGAAGTGCCTATCCAAATTTAGTTCAGCTTATTTTAAATTACTTTTATATCAATAGAAATTATTTAACAAGTTTTACTTGAATAAATATTCATTTAAACTATTTATTCAAATAAGAACTTATTGCTAAGTACCAAATATGAAGTCAATGAAGAAACAGTATGCTATTAATTGCCAGATTAAGATTAAATGGCCTATTGCTAAGTGCCAAATATGAAGTCGCTATTAATTGTCACGTACCGGAAAAACTAGATTCGAGAAATTGCTACGAAAGTACTTAATTCCTTCTACATGTGCAAATGTTAGAGTCTCATCAGTATTTAATATATCAAGACTTATTTGACATTCATGAAGTTAGCTTCTGCATAATGAACGTTTCAGCAACAGTCAGTTTCTAATTATATTTTAAATTGTTAGACTAATGATTTGTAGAAATTAACAGTCATTATATCCTAAAAGAAATAAAACATGTTAGGAAATTCTAATCCTTGATAAAATTATTATAAAGTTAAGAAAAATATTCAGTAAAGTCTCAATTGTAAAAGCAGAGAAAATAATAATAATTATTTCATTTCAAGGAAAAAAAACTACTAATAAGAATATCATTTGAGAAGCTTCATTTTAAACCTTCAAAATGAGACATTTAATTGTAGGATATCTGATAAATTGAAAGACATGAAGCAAGAAGTAAGCATTTGGGTTTGAGTTCTTGAAGTGAATCTAACTTGCTACTTATTCTATAAGAAAACTTGTTGGAATTATGTATTTCTTGTCATCAATGAGAATATTAATATGCTAGACATTTGTGAGATATAATCTCTGATGTTCGGTTCATGGTTGCTTCCTTAAAGTCTCCATGTTTGACATTCCGAGAGAATTTTATTGTATTTTTTAGCCTCTTTTGATATGTTTTTTTCCCTTTCTCTTTTATGCAAGATGTCTCATTGTGTCTTAGTTGTTTTTCTCTTTTTTATCCATGATAAAATTTCTTTTTTCATAAAACAAAAAATGCTTGAGATGAACTTTTGTAGTTAAGTTAGCCTTTGTGTTTTAACTTTTGTTTTTTTTTTTTTCAATTTTTTGGGAGCCTTGAGAAGTTGTTACAATTACATGAATCTAGAGCCTCACCCCACTCCTACTTGAACTAATATCAATGGAAACATCACTATCTTGTATATGTCATTGCCAACGTATGACAATTGAATTCATGACCAGTATATCCTTTGCATATAGTTTTAGCACAAACAGTATTTCAAGGTACATAACCCTAGGATTTTGCAATTTTTTGCCTTTTTGCTTACCCTTTATTGGCAGTAGGATTAAATGATACTATGATACACAATTGCTGACGTATGCTTGTAAACAAAAATGTTCACATAGATGTATGTATGTAAACATTGCCAATTTTCTCAGTTTTATTCCATAATCTTCTTGATCTAGTGTTTTTCCTCATACGCTCTACTAGTTTTCAGTGAAGTCATGGCAGTTGGAGAAGCATTTTTGTCAGCTTTCCTTCAGGTTTTGTTTGACAGGTTGGCCTCAAGGAATGTTATAGATGTTTTTCATGTAGGAGATAATCAAGAAGTCCTGAAGAAATTTAAGAAGACTTTGCTGCTTATTAAAGCAGTACTCAGCGATGCAGAGGACAAGCAAGTAAAAAATGAGGCTGTGAGAATGTGGCTGGTCGAGGTTAAAGATGTGGCTTATGATGCAGAAGATGTACTTGACGAGTTTGCCACTGAAGTGCTGAGGAGGAAGTTATTGGAATCAATATCTCAAACTCAAACCACCTTTACTCAAGTATGGAATCTTGTCCCAACTTCTCTCAATCCAAGTACTTTAATGTTTAATGTTGAGATAGAATCAAAGATAAAGGTGATCACTGAGAGACTGGATAATGTTGCAAATGAAAGGCATGAGCTTGGTTTAAGTGAAGTTGCTGCTGGGTGTTCATACAAAATCAAAGAAACAAGTTCCTTGGTGAATGAGTCCTACATCTGTGGCAGAGATATGGACAAAGAGAAGATTATCTAGCTGCTGATGGAGAATATGTCAACTCATGATAATGAAGTCTCAGTCATTCCCATTGTTGGAATGCCAGGGGTTGGGAAAACAGCATTGGCTCAGGTTGTGTTTAATGATGACAAGGTGAATATGCACTTTGATCTCAAGGCATGGGTATCTGTATCTGATGATTTTGATGTCAAGATCATAACTGGAAAGATTCTAGAGTCAGCCACTTCCAGAACCTGTGATTTCAATAACTTACATCAGCTTCAAGTTAGCCTCAAAGCAGCCTTGAGTGGCAAGAAGTTTCTGATTGTTCTGGATGATGTGTGGACCAAGAATTACAATGAATGGATTAAGTTGGAAGCCCCGTTCAAAGGGGGAGCACAGGGGAGCTCAGTGATAGTAACAACAAGGAGTGCAGAAGTTGCAAAAATGGTGGGAACTGTTGAATCTCATTATGTAAACAAGTTATCTGATGAGGACTGTTGGTCAGTGTTAGTGCAGCATGCTTTTAAGAGTAAAACTACTGATGCAAATCTAGCCCTTGCAGAAATTGGTAAGAAGATTGTTGAGAAATGCAAAGGCTTGCCGTCGGCAGCAACAACACTGGGGGGTATCTTATCCTCAAAAGCAAGATGAAAATGAGTGGGAAAATGTATTGAATTTTGAAATATGGGATCTTACAGAAGAGGAAAGTAACATCCTGCAAGCATTAAGATTGAGTTATAATCAGCTTCCTTCACACCTAAATCGATGTTTTGCATACTGCTCCATACTGCCAAAAGGCTTTGAATTCGGGGAGAAAGAGATAGTGTTGTTGTGGATGGCAGAAGGATTTTTAGAGCAACGAGCACAGAAGCAAATGGAAGATGTTGGCCATGAGTACTTTCAAGATCTACTCTCAGCTTCACTTTTTCAAAAGTCAAGTAGCACCAGATCATTGTATGTAATGCATGACCTTATCAATGATCTATCTCAATGGGTCGCTGGAGAGACCTGTTTTAAATTGGACAGTAGGTCACAGACACAAATAAAGCAGAAAATTTCCGAAAGGGCTAGGTACACTTCTTACACTTGCAGTGAATATGATGGCATTCAAATGTTTCAGGCCTTTAAAGAAGCCAAGTCTTTAAGAACGTTCCTCCCTCTAAAGCATCAATGCCAAGAAGAATGGGCCTACATAACTAATCATGTTCCTTTTAAGTTGTTGCCAGAGTTAAGATGCTTAAGAGTTTTATCATTGAGTGGATATTTCATCAGTAAACTGCCTGATTCGGTTAGCAATTTGAAGCATCTACGCTACCTGAATCTTTCCTGGACTAACAATAGAATGTTGCCAGAATCAGCTTGTAGTCTATGCAATCTACAAAGATTACTACTAAGAGGTTGTTTCAATCTTGAGCAGTTGCCATTAAACATGGGTGATTTGATCAACCTACGTCATCTAGATATCACTGGAGCACATTCTTTAACAGGTATGCCCCATGGTATTGGTAAACTGACACATCTTCAAACATTGTCAAATTTTGTTCTAAGCAAAAGTGGGATCAAAGAATTGATGAAGTTGTCAAATCTCCGAGGGGAACTTTTTGTGTCCAGGTTGGAGCATGTGACTAACACTCGAGAAGCAGGTGAAGCTATGTTAAATAAGAAGGTAGGCATTGATGTGTTGAAATTGAAATGGAGTTGTTGTATGAATGATCAGTCACATATTGGAAGAGCAAAAGATGTGCTTCAAATGCTACAACCTCACAAGACTCTTATAAAGCTTAGTGTTGTGTGCTATGGTGGTATCAGTTTTCCAAATTGGATAGGAGATCCATCCTTCAAGAGTCTAGTGTTCTTGAAGTTGAAAGATTGTGCATATTGTACGTCTTTGCCAGCACTTGGAAACCTCCATTCCCTCAGAGAGCTTCACATCACTGGAATGAAAGAAGTATACTGCATTGATGGTGGGTTCTATGGTGAAGGTTGCTTAAGACCTTTCCCATCCTTGGAGAGACTACATTTTGTGGATATGGAAAAATGGGAAAATTGGTTCCCTTCTGACAATAATGAGCAGTGTGACACATTTTCTTCTTTGCAGGAGCTTTTCATTGTGAGGTGTCCCAAACTGTTGGGCAAATTACCTGAAAATCTTCCTTCTCTCAAATATGTATTAGTTAACGAATGTGAACAATTAATGGTTACCATTTCAAGCCTTCCTCTGCTCTGCAAACTAGAAATTGAAGGATGCAAAGGCTTAGTTCTTAATTGCACAACTGAATTCAAGTCATTGAACTCCATGGCTATTTCAAGAATCTTGGAGTTCACATGTCCAATAGAGGGGTTTGTGCAAGGGTTCAGAAGAGTAGAAGAACTCAAGATTGTCGGTTGTGCTTTTGACCACACAGTTCTTACTGCTTTATGGGGAAATGAATTTTGGCTAAAGAAGCAGCCACATGGTTTGTCATCCATGCTCAGATTAATTGAGATTAGAAATTGCAGTGTCATGAAATTTATACCTAAAGCACTAATGTTCAACAGCCCTTGTCTTGAACACTTGTACTTATGTAACTGTGATTCCCTAATCTTTGTCACAACAGATCAACTGCCCCCCAACCTGAAATCATTGGAGATATCAAACTGTAAGAACTTGCGATGTTTACTAGACAATGGAGAATGCTCTTCTTTAACAAGAATTATGCATGAGGAGAATATCCAGAACAGTGGCACAATCATTTCTCACCTGGAGTATATATACGTTGGCTGGTGTCCATCTCTCACTTGCATATCAAACAGTGGAGAGTTACCTGAGGCTGTCAAACTTTTGTACATTTGGAATTGTTTAGAGCTAACGTGCTTGTCATTGAAAGGCCAGTTACCTACAAGTCTTGAAAAGCTGGAGATTCAATCCTGTCCAAAGCTAGAGTCAATAGCAAACAGATTGCATAGAAACACCTCCTTGGAATCTATTCAGATATGGAACTGTGAAAACCTCAAATCCCTCCCTGAAGGCTTGCATTGCCTCATGAATCTACAAGAGATCAAAATTATTGGCTGTCCAAGTCTCGTTTCCTTCCCAGAAGGAGGTTTGCCCACCTCCAGTCTGACAGAACTTTGCATCATGAGCTGTGAGAAACTATAGGTCCTACCAAACTGCATGCATGATCTCAACTCCCTCAAAGAACTGGAGTTAGGATACTGTCCCAATATTAAATTTTTTCCTGAAGAAGGCTTTCCAGTCAACCTAACATCCCTTTGGATCAATGACCACAATGCCTGTGAAGCAATGCTCAACTGGGGTTTATACAAGCTCACTTTTCTTAGGGACCTCATCATCGCAAGTTTGCATATGCCACTTGAGGAGCTGGGGACAATGCTTCCATCCTCTTTAACCAGCCTCACTATTCAAGGTTTTCCATACTTAAAACACCTGTCATCAAAGGGGTTTCATAATCTTACCTCCTTATCTAGCCTCACCCTCCGAGATCTCTTAAATCTAACATCCCTTCCGTCCTTGGGGTTTAAATACCTTACCTCTCTTGAAGAATTTTCCATCCCAAGATTTTCTGCTTACCTGAAAAGGGCCTTCCTTCCTCACTTTTGGAGCTATATATACAAGACTGCCCTCTGCTGAAACAACAGTGCAGGAAAGATAAAGGGAAAGACTGGTTCAAGATTGCTGACATCCCCTATGTTGAGATTGATGGCAAATTCATCGATGACTCAGATGAAGAAGATTGAATCTTGACTAACTTTATCATAAGGTAGAAGATAAATTAATTATATTCCTCCACCATATTATTTGGCATTAACTATATCATTCACTATATTGGTTTTTGATATCATGATTTTAATTTCCTTTATGTGTTTTCAAGTTTATTGCAAAACTTGCAACTGTGGTTGCAATGAGATGAGACACCTTGCTTAGCCAGTAAGACACATGATGGCGCATGATAACCAAATAGTTTGAAATTTTAGTTGATGGTACTTCGAAGTTAAAGCTTTAGAAGTGATTTGAAACTTGAAAATGGTTTAAGGCATTGACAGATCATGTTCCAAAACTTAAAAAGGAAATGACATAAGTGATAATACAAAACTTTTCTTCTCCATCTCATATTTTCAGGGCACCTGTTGGCAAGCTATGATGCACGGATACTTCAAAATTGGTGACGTATCCGTATCGTACCCGTATCCGATACCGATATGCGTATTATACTCCTGCATTCATATTTTTATTGTATCCTTGTGTTTTTTGTTTCTTGAATACCTACCATTCTAAAGATACTACTACTCGAAAAATCTTAGCTATAGATTCAAGTGTCGTTCTCATCAATTACCTTCCTTAAAACATATTCTTACTCTTGCAATCTTGCCCTCCTCAAAATCAAAGTAAATTAGTGAGGGATTTCACCAAATTTAAAGTTTATTTTTTTACGTATATGAATATAAACTTATTTTATTCAATATGCATTGTCGTACCTGTATTCTAATTTTTTTTAAAACTACCGTATTTACGTATCGTATCGGATACTCATACCCGTACCCATGCAACATAGTTGGCGAGTCAAGTCTTACAACAGATTGGGGAAGGCTGAGACATGGACAGTGGATCAGGTATGAAATTTTAAATTTCCCCTTAAAGTTATATCAGAGCAGCTTAACAATAGACCATGCCTTTTTGCAACTAATATGAAGGAAATTACAGTAATTTATGGTCAAAATTTCTGATTTCTTTCAGGGAATCTGGTGTACTAGTATTCTTATTTCAAAGCAAAGAACATAGTTTGAAAATTGAAGTCTCTCTCTGGAAATAAAACATATCTTGGTGACACTTCAAGCGCAGACATATTCCTGACTTCTGAACTATGTAGCATAAGCTTTTACAGAAAAAAAAATATTCTGCTTGTTTGTAGAAGGGAATGAAACACCATCTCTAACCAAATTCTATTCATTCATTCCTTCCACAGATCCTGATATTTTGCCATATCAAACCAATCTGATAACAGTACTATCAGTAGACCTTAGCTGCAGTGTTCTTATGACCCATTAAGTTTTATTTTGAATTCATTTCTGCTAGGAAGTTGCTCAAAATTAATGATGAGCACTAAGATCACAAGCTTTGTCATCTAAACAGCTCTAGCATTTTATTTTTGTATGGTTGTATTTGATTTGATTTTTATTTTGTTGCCCAAGAATTGCTTGATAAAAGGCTTGAATATGTTCAGAATGAATAAACCCACACTTGAATGGTTATGATTTGTCCGTGGATGATTGAATCTGTTCATTTAATTCTAAGTGCCTATCATCTAGTTTAATATGCTTAAAAAACTAGTGTTTGAGAGTTAAATCCTTGCATTCTGTATATTCCATGGCCTGAATCAAAGTTCCTATGATTTCTGTAGATTGTGTGGTTCTGACTTTGTGTTAGGATCATTAGTTATTCTATTTGGTTTTGGAGTGTATTCATGGAGTTAAAAATTTCAATGATGTGTGTTCTCTCTGTTCATGAATCTCATGTCTGTAGACTGTTGGATAAAATGCCAAGTTCATCTTGCTAACTACCATGGGTATCAGATGTGGAATGATCGTGTCATTTGGTAGCTGCAAACATCTTTTAATAATTCTGGGAATTGAAGAGTTGTGTTGGTCTTTTTTACTTGGGTGTTTTCCATGGTTGCTGACAATCATTCAAAACAATTGAAGAACGAGGAATCATTTGTTTCATTTTTACAATAGTAACACCTAATTTTGTGGGGGCCTTTTTTAAAAAAATTTAAAATATATATCGTCTACTGAAATTTTTATTATTTGATATTTATTATTCAACCCTAAATCTAGTTCTTTAAGATTTAATAAGAAGGAATATATAAAAAAGAATAGAAAATACAATTCAAATATCACAATTAATGTTTTATTAATGATAATTTAGAGTATAAATAATTGATTAATCTTAATTATAAAAATTAATTCAAATTTATTCTGATTGTCCAAATTTATTCAAATTAATAGGATATATTTATTTTAATTTGACATGATTAATTGAGTTAATTAAAGTAACGAGGATAAGAGTAGGAAAAGCGCAACAACACACGGTCATGTGGATCAACTGTGCATGCTCTGTGATTATTAAATCTAGGATATTAGCACACACCCTCACTCCTCTTGTGCCAACCGCCAACCATGCCTTTGTGACCCAACGAACCAAACCTCGTTCATTGCCTAACCCACTCCGTTACCTCACCAAATCAGCAGTACTTCCATCACACCTCGGAACCACATCACACCAAGAACATCTCAGGTCATAAACCACATGCAGCTCCATACCACAAACACTCAAACCACCATTTCAATCCCACAAAATCATTACACATAGGCTCACACAGTAGCCCAGCCTTTTACATTAACCCCAACCTTTACAACTCAAACAGCCACCGCCAAGAGCTAACCCAACGCCAGCCACATGCCTAGGGTCACAAATAGTCTATAAGGTCATCAAATATCAAATGGACCAGCCCCCTGTATTCAAGTTGAAAAACAGGGTTTTCGCTTGTCTTTTGTCAATATTGCACCTCTATCATGTGTAATGCTACCTCCGTGCATGCTATATTATCTCTTTTCTAGGGATGTTAATGGGCAAGGTGGGGCGGTGAGTACTCCCTCGCTTCCCGTCCTCGCTCCCTATATTTCTTCTGTCTCCATTTTCGATTCTTGTTGTAGGGAGTTTTTTTTCCCATCCCTGCTCCATGAATCTCTGCAGATCCTCACGGAAACCCTGATAATTCATAAAAAATTACAAAATTATAAAATAAAATCTAATAAAATTTAAAAAAATTATATAAAATTAAATTATTAAATTTAAAGTTATATCATAATAAGTTCAAACTTAAATAGTACAATCACAATATTCAAATTAAATAAAAAAAATATGAAAAGACCAAAATGTTATTAGTATTTATGATATATAGTACACATAATAAGGGATATATATGTAATTTACTCGGGGCGAGGGATATGATCCCCATCCCCGTCCCTGAATCACCTTCGGAGGAATTTTGTCCCTTGTCTCCATCCCCGCGAAAAAAAATTCCTCGCTCATAGGGCCCAGATATGGCAGTCTCCGCGGGGATCTGCATGCACGGGTAGAAATTGACATCCCTACTCTTTTCCTTTTAACATTAATTTTTATTCAATTGTTTTAGGAATCATCTTCTCTCGGCTTTTTGGCCAAAGTACTGTAGCTTTGGAAACAAATTACCCAAATGCATCACATTTCAAACATATTTTTCACATACTGTCGTTTTTGACAGCGTGTCATTATTTTTTTAAAAATTATTCCACATGTATCACGCCAACGTGCAAGGCGTGATACACGTCATCACGCTAACACTTTAGGCGTGATATACGTGGACACGCTAATACCAAAAGCGTGATATACATGATCACGTTAAACACACTGGCATTACAGTACATATCACACCTCCCGTGTTGGCATGATGACGTGTATCACGCCAAGCGCTTTAGCGTGACACACGTGGAATATTTTTAAAAAGTGCTAACAGTATTGGTAAAAACAACAACATTATAGATGTGTGTTAGTGATGTGTATATGGTGAAAAGAGAGTGATATGTTAACAGTATTGGGGTATGTGAAGAAAATTTATAAATATTTAATAAAATTAAATTATTGTAAGGAAAAAATGAGTTTAACCTTGATTTCATGAAATACCCATATAATTTTCATAAAAAGCCTCATAACTTACAAAATAAGGGGTTTTTTGGAATTCTGTTGGACCAAACTGCCTGTGGCTGTTTGTATTGCACTGACAACGAAAAGTTATATGGAATCGATATAAAATGCATCTAAATCAGACAAACGAGTCAAAAAGTTATGGCTTTTCAAAGTTTTGACTTTGGTTATATAGGTTTTGTTGTATTAAATTATAGGATTATCTTTAATCTATTATTTTTTTCCCGATTTATCATTATCACGTCAATGACTTAAGCGTGATATATTTTATCATGTCATTTATTACAGTGTTTTATGTACTGTCACGTCAGCGCGTTTAACATGATTATGTATATCACGCTAGTGCTTTCAGCGTGTCCACGTATGTCACGCCACCCGTGTTGGCGTGATGACATGTATCACGCTTACTACTTTGGCGTGATACACGTGGAATATTAAAAAAAAAATGTCACGATGGCAAAATCGACAATATGTAAGTAAATTGTTTCAAATGAGTGATATTTTGGTAATATGTAAGTAATCACATGTTTTTCTTTTTTTCTTTGGGCTTGGAGCATTTTCCTTGAAAGTGGGCCGAGGCCCATTCTTGGCCCCACATGTGTTTTTCTTATTTTTTATTAATTAAAGTATTTGCTTTTATTGTTTTTATTTTTATTTTTTTATAATTTTTTTTTATTTCTTTCTTAATAAGATTTGATCTCTATTGATTAAACTTTTCCAATATCCTTCAAAAATTATTTATTTTTTGCTAATCACATACATTTGCTAATTATCATTATTTATGAATTAAGACTCAACGATAGAATAATCAAAATTAGTCAAAGTAACGGCAAAGTTTTAACATTTTAAAGATGAGGAGCTTCTCTTTAATTTTATCAAAAGTGTTAGCAGAACTTTAGATGATCTCTAATATAAATATCTTTCAACTTAGTCAATCATTACATTAATCCTTAAATTTTGTCGACGATGAAAAATTTGAGAGAGGATCGAAGAGACGATCAACTAAACTCTTCCCAATATTCTTGAAGCTATTAATATTAAATTTTAAAAATTTCCTATTTTTGAAAATCATTTTGAAACTCCTTATTCCTTATTTTCTTTAAAATTTTAATTCGCCACCTTCACGTAATATGTTGTGGGCTTATGTTTGTTCAATCAATAATGACTATTTAACTACTCATTCTCTGCCTTAGTCATCTATCAATTTTTTATATTATGTCAAATAACAATTTTTATTTAAAATATTAAAGGACTAATTTAATTAATTTATCAAGATAACACTAGATTAAATAGGTAACTGTTCATGGAACAGATGATGTAAAGTGTGGTAATACCTTCCCTATCTGTAATCAACCTTCAAACTGAAACACAGACCATTTTTTTAGGTGTTCAATCACACTATTCCATTTTTAATAGAAGAATCAGTTGGTGACGACTTCCAAACAATTTTATTTAGTTGCTTTCTCCCACCGCGACACTCTTTGGGACGGTTGCGACAAATTGGATGTTCATTTGAGTAAGATGGTTTGTTATTTTCTTATCCCCGACTGAGCATGAAAGTAACCTTCATAAATTCCTTTAGATAGATCATTACGTAGTGGTGAATATCTTGGACAGCAGGCACTCTCTTTAATTCCCCTACTTTGTGCAGCCATTGTTTTCTGTCATGAAAAGTTATTATCTCTTACACTGCATCAGATAATTGTTGGATTTTCCCCCTGACCCAGATGTATATTTTTTTTGTTACTAGATACTCTCTGCAACATTGTTTGTTTGTTCTACATGAGTGTGAGCTGCTGATTTCCCATGATGCTTTCATTGTATGAATGTTGTTGTGGATCTCATTTTCTACCACTCATTTCTTTATATTTATGCTGCATTTGTGCTCTCTGATTTTTGACTTTTGGTATGGTGTCCTTCATTTGCAATTTTGTTGTGGGTGAGCGAAGAGAATCAAGTCAATAGACATGTAGTTAGAGGTTGAGGTGTTAATGGTTTTACATTCCTTTTGGGTTCAGTGTTTGCGGGTTTACTGCTTGGAAACAATAATATATATATTTTCCAGTAAGAAAGGAACAAGAAATATTTTAGGAGAATACTAGATTTATTACTTGAGTCCTTGCAGTTTGAGTTTATTCCAAACAAATGCTCTATAAGTTTATCTGTTATATGATAACTATCAGTGTTCAACTAATCATTCTTATGACGAATTTTAGGTATTATTCCTCATATTTGTATCTGACCTAAGGGTGGAGACCCTAGCTCCGTGAGTATGAGACTTCCCATTTCATTCCTACTAACGAGCCTTTCAACTTTCAGCCCCTAATTCCTTCTTGCTATATAGGGACTTGGCACGATCATATATAGTTAAATAATGCTATATTAAGTTGATGCGAAAGCTGGCCCAATAATATCCTGTAGAATAAAAAATGATGTGTAATATATTAGGATGAGCATATATTTCCAGCAAATATCCATCATCCATTTGATTATATATATCATTTTACATTACATTTATATAAAAAGAGAGAGATGGTTAACCTACATGCAAAGTAATTGCAGAATTTTCATTGGTTGTAATTCAGATCCAATAATCTGAGTGCCATGTTGCCCCCCGTTCTATTCTTTGTAGCCCAAATCTTTCTTTTGAGGCTCGTTTCTTTATTTTTTAGAATACCAACAGGACCTGAACAATGGACTTTTATATTTTAGCAAGCTGGTCATCAAGAAGAACATTACATACATTGGGCCTTTGTCCATGCAATTATATTGCTTTTCCTATCGAGTTCAGAGTGCCAGGTTTACGAAATAGCCTCTTTGTTTGTCAAGGTTCTTGTGAATGGGAGCAAGAGTCTCATAATTTTAAGTTTGAATTATTTATAACAACAACGAAATAAAATTAATTTAAGATTTTCACCGCATGATTCCAACTACCAATAACCGAAATAAGATATGAAGAGAGCATAATTTAAAAAAAAAATTAAAGTAAAATTCAATACAAAAGATTGTGTTTCGTCTATTTTAATAAATTTTGAAATTCAGTATAAAATTTTGTCTTTAAATGCCCCCAATGACCTTGGGTCTTGACTGGCTAGTAACTACTTATAGCTTGGATTATTTTTTTGACTTCAAAAAAGCTTATAATCAAAATGTAGAGAGATTAAAAAAAAAAAATGGTTTTAAGTGTAAAATAATCAAAACTAAACATGCATTAGTTGCATCATTAGTTAGTCAAATATTCAATCTTTAACTAATTATCTATAACTTTCCAACTAACTTCTTACACACACACACATATATATATATATATATATATATATATATATAGGGAGAGATCAACTTACATTAGTGTAAGACTTGATCACTCTTACACAACTCAATAATTTTTTAGTGGATAACTTTATCACAAAATCCACCGTTAGATTAGAAGTTTCTATCATGTAGATCATACTTATAAAGGTTCATGTTAATCCGAAATTATTTTGTGACTCATTGATATATATCAAAATTAACGTAATATAAACTATTGAAATATATGAAAATGTGAACTATTTGATTATATTCTTATTGATATTCAATTGTTTCAAAATTTGACATAAATAATTAGCATGATGGATAGTTATAATGTCACGACCCAAACTAGAGAGCCCTGACCAGCGCATAGGAAGGACTAGCCAACCTAGTAAGCCTAACGGACCAAAGACTATAATAAAACAATATACTAAATCTACCGAAATTTCAATAGAGTAACGTCTAAAAATTTAACATCCCAATTTAATAACAACTCACAACCTGTACAATCACAAGCCCAGATATACATAACTCTAACAACTGTATATCATAAGATCAGATAAAATACAGTGGAAGCTAGATCTTACCTGTGAATAATGGAACATATATAAGATAATTACATATCAAAAAATGTATAAGAAACCGAACAACAGGAATAAAACAGACATGCCTACACAGACAAGGTGTTGGGCTCACCAAAACAACCAACTCCTAGCTAATGGAAGAAATCGGACCTGGCTCAATATTTGTATATGAAATACATATAAGATAGAGGAGTGAGTCATATGACCCAGTGAGAGATAACATAAGTTATAATGAAATGGGGACAAGTGAGAGCAAAAGTTTTTCATTAAAATTACATCCACATATCAAAACATATACGTTATTTCAAATAATCATAACAAAACTAATAAGTAAGTAAATCTTGAAATACCAAATTCCATATATATCAATAGTCGAATATCCAATTGCCAAATATCGTATAGGAGGTCTCTAATCTAGAATTAAACAGAGATCTCACCGACGAACACATAGTTCGAAGGTTCGACAAACGCCTACCAACAGGGCACAGGGGTCAAATCCACCTGTTAAGTCAACAGATCCGATCGTGTGGGCCAACACGTCGGGCTAACAACACCTTTACTAGCTGAGGTTCGGACCAAGGTGCTCCAAGGCTAACGTCTACTGTCATTAGCTACAGTATTCTATCAAAGTTTTCTCCCAACAAAATATAGTGGTACAAATCTATATTTACATATATTTATAATCCAAAACAATTTATTGAAAGCACAACTATAGATATTCAAAAATCATGGAAAATGATAAACAATTATATCAAACTTCTATCAATATGTCAAATGAAAGGCTTTTCAAGTACTTGTCTCAAGCTTTCTTATATTCAACAACAAATAAGGTAACTGATTTTGTTAAGTCTTTCAACAAAGAACTTTAAAAATCAATGTACAAAACATGTTATAAATCATGTTATCAACTCACTCAAAAGGTGAAACTCCTCGAATCCAAAAGCTGTGTCACGGACTATTAATTAGGACGATCCTCCAATAAATCTAGGCTACAACAACATAACAAAAACAACAATCAACAATTAAAATTAAGGATTCCATCCCATTCAAGCATTTTATCAAACACCTAATGAGCAGTCCTTTCTTCTTAAAGCTAACACAAATTTTTTTGTGTTCTAACACCCTTCCTATCACTATCATTCCTCCACAACAACATTAAAGCTCAACATATAGCTAAAGATACCATAGATTTCCAAAATCCCCAAATCAAACCCTAGGTTCACATAACCCCACAAATCTTAATTCCTATCTCAAAACTTGTATCCAACTACAAATAAAGAAGATATGAGCCTTAGGATTACCTTTACAAGCCAAGAAGATGAAGAATGAGGAGTGGGTAAGTTGGGATTCTCACCCAACAAGCAAGTCTTCCTCCTTTAGAAGTCCACAAGACAAGCATCAAGTGGCAAGGAGAGGAAAATCCTACTAGAAGCTCTAAACACCCAAGGATGAAGCAAGAAATTGGAGGAAATGGGTGATTTTGGTGGGTGAGAAGAATAGGAAGAGAGGGAACGAAGAAAGAAGGAGAGAAAAATGAGATTGGTTCTGTGATAATTGTGTCAAACATAAGTTTATTTCGAAGTTACTGATACTGGGCGCTTAATCGCTCACTTTTGACCGCTTAATCGGTCAATCACAGAGGAAAAACTGAGTTGCTGATATTGGGCGATTAATCGGTGAAAAACTGAGCGCTTAATCGGTGAGGTACCGAGGCAAAACATAGTTGGGCGATTAATCGGTGAAAAACTGAGTGCTTAATCGCTCAGTACATTCAGTTACCTATCTCTCCATTAACCTTAAAACATATTTGTACTTAAGGAAATACTCTTGATTTAGATTCAAATTTCTAACAAAATTCATTATGAATCATTTTGTAACTCATAGAGCTAATGGATGATAAAAATGGCTCATTGGTAATCTTAATCATTCATGATCACAATTAAATGACTATATGTAAGATTGAGGTATTACATATAATTTGTTAGATTGATAAAAAGTATACTCAATAAAAAATTATTGAGTGGTGTAAGTGGATTAAGTCTTACACTGGTGTAAATTGATTTATTCTATATATATCCCCACCCATATATATATATATATTGATTTAATTTTGATATATATATTGATTTAATTTTGATATACTTTTAGTGTAAATTTTTTTAACATTGTCATCCAATGATATTCTAGTATATCATTAAATAGTTATACTTACTAGGTAATTGTTATGATAGTCAAACTTCTTTAATGATGTGGCAATACATGATTGGATGATAATATATATATATATATACTATCTTGGAGGATTATAGCTAAGGATAATATCTAAGATATATTATATAATAATTTCAATAAAAAGAAATTTAATTTCAAAACTCGTGATTAATTATCAAAATATGTAAGACTGTAGGAAGCAACTATTTTAAAAAGCCAACACGATAGCATAATATATATAGATTTAATTTTAATCTACTGTCAATGTAAAAATAATTTACACTGTCATCAAATCATATGCTGACACACCATTAAAAGAGTTTGACTATCATATCAACTACTTAAAAAATCTAACTCCTATAATGATATTTCAGCACATGATTTGATAATAGTATAAGGTTTCGTTTAGATCAAAATTAAACTCAATATATATTTGGCTAACCAAATAGTAATTAAAAAAAAATAATTTGTAAACTTCCAACGGGCTAAAGGCCCCAAAAGGAAGGGAAAACAAAAAGGAAACAACAAGGTTTCCTATTCGAATTGGTGGTAATTTGAATAGGTTGTGTTCCTATTGGTAATTTGAGTCGGCTAGCAATATATCTATATCTAGATAGATAGATAGATATATCTTTTTAAATAGTTGTGATTATTCTTATTGGCAGCGTTCATCCTACTCCTACCTTCCCATTCCTATTGGCAGTAACCTTCATCCTTCCTTTCTAAGGAGTTAACAATGTACACAACCCAGGTTTTTGTACCCGACGATGGGTACAAATTTCTTCCAACTGATGAGGAGCTTGTTACATATTATTTGTACAGAAAGATCACTAATCAGCCTTTACCCAATGGCGTTATTGTTGAGTGTGATCTATATGGCAATGAAAACCCTTGGGAGATTTGGCAATCACATGTTGAAAGAGTGGTAGAGTCAGAGGAGGGCGAAGACCTTTACTTCTTCACATGGCTCAAGAGAAAGAAACCCGAGGCAAAGCATGTTGAGAGGAGAGTAGGGTTAGGAACATGGAGTGGAGAGAACGGCAGTGACATAATCAAGATGTTTCGTGGGACACAGTCCATTGTTGTTGGGTCCAAGAAGAGGTTTAGGTTTGAGAAAAGTGGGACTAACCATGATGGTGGCTGGATCATGCATGAGTATTCTCTTAGTCACTCTTTGTTGCATCCTGATTTCAAAACCATCGTAAGTAAACAAGCCCACATCTCTTTTACGTTCTTGTTTCCTCATTTATAGTCTTGTTTTTTCTGAATATGATCATCAAGATGAATTCTTTATAATTTCTTGAGACCTTCTGCTAAAATTTGATTGATGGAGAAATAAAAAATAATTTAGTTTTGATAAAAAGGTCTTTCTATATTCAAGATCGATCTATTCGCCTACGATGTATCATTATGATCTTTTGTAATTTTGTTTGATAAATGATGATTCTTTCTAGTTAGTCTAGTTCATATTGCTTGATATATAATCATTATTATATTTCTCTTAATCTTGGTGTTTTTCTTCTGTTCTGTTTTGCGTAGACGGTTTCTTTTCCTCTAGTTTTTCAAAGTAAGATATTATATTACTAGCCGTTTGGGTTTTCACCTTCGTTGTGGATATATCCTACTTATATTATTATTTTCAGGGTTTCCTTGAATAATTTTTTTTAGAGTCTTTGAATAAATTTTATAGCATTATTAATAGACAGAAAAAAAAGAAATTAATACACCAGAATATTGCAGTCAAATGAATTTGTAATTTTTGAAATCTGTAACTTTCATATAAATCTTTGGTAGCTGTTTTCCATGTGAAATATAATGGATATATGCAGCAACGATAAAGCATATTGAGTTGAATTATATATATATATATTTTTTGCTACGTATATACATACTTTTAAAATTTTATAATTAAATTCTTTATAATTTCTTGAGACCATGGTTAAAATTTGATTGATGGAGAAACAAAAAATATAATTTAATTTTGATTATCTTTCCTTGTTCGAATCATATTGTTTTTTTCTTCTCAAGTTTTTCTAAATTCAACTTTTATTCGATGTATCTTTATGATCTTTTGCAATCTTGTTTGATATTGCTGATTCTTTCTTGTTAGACAAATTCATATTTCTTAATTTTTAATCACTACTGTATTTCTTTCTATCTTAATCATGGTGTGTTTTTCAGTACTTTTTTCTCTAGTCGGTTTTTTTTTGGCAGTAATATAATATATTACTGCATTCATTGAGAACCAAATTTTGTGGCAAAAAATCTAAATTTTCTAAGGCTCTGTTTGGTAAGTCTAATTCACTAACTTATAACGAATTTAACTAGCGAATAACAAATTTAAAAAAATAGAATTGTTTGGTAATCAGTAACTTATTACATTTTTTTAATAACTTATATCGTTTCTCCATATACTACTTGAAGTAGCGTTTGAGCTTATAGCTTATAACGTATTAATTTTTTTTCTCTTTTTTACCCTTATTATTTTAATTAAATTCCTCTATTATCCTCTATTAAATAAAATAAAAAAATATTAATCCTTATATTATTAAGTATATTTTTTGTACGTATATATATATTTAAAAAATTATATATATTTATGTTGTTACGCATATTTTTATAATACATATGTTTTTATAAAGCATGAAAAATTAAATGAAAAGAAAATTTAAAATAATATTTTTAACCAATAATAAATATTTTAATGATTATAAATAAATAAGTAAATAAATAAATTAGATTATTAAAATATAAATTTCAAAATTTTAACTTCTAAATATCTTAATAATTAGTTTAATTAACATAAATTGATTTTATAAATAAATAATAAATATTTTTTCATATTTAATATTGATAGAAGAAATTTAAGCATTAATTAAAAATATTCTTTTATGTCATTTTACATTTATCAGTTAATTCAATCACTAATTTTACCAAACACTTCAAATTTAATTTGCTAGCCTATCCGCTATCAATTATCCGCTATAAGCTTATCTGCTAACTTATCCGCTATCTGCTATAAACTCATTCACCATCAATTAGTTTATCCACTATCCACTACTTTTTACCGAACAAACCCTATAGTTATTTCAGTTACTACCTTCCTTTTGGATGCTACTTATATTAATGTTTTCAGGGTTTCTTTGAATTGATTTTTTTAGTAGTCTTCGAATAGATTTTATAGGATTAGTAATTAACAGAAAAAAATTAATATACCATAACTTCTTGTTTATTATGACATTGGAGACACAATATGTCAATTTTGAAATTATATATGTGTATATATATATATATATATATATATATATGCAGCAATAAATCATATTGACTTGAATTATTGGTATTTTTGGCTATATATATAAAAAAATGAAAAGAAAAGAATTTGATACGTGATTAAATATTAGGCACTATTTACTAAAAATATTAGTACTTTTATAAAAATAAAAGATACTGAGATAAATCCCCATATATATATATATATATATATATATATATATATAAGATACTGAGATAAATCTCCATATATATATATATATATATATATATATGTAGTTAGTTAGGTAGGTAGAATTTTAGAATTTCTAATAAAATGTAGAGGGATCTGGTTTGACAAATCACGTAAAAAAACTGTAAAGAATATATACTTCAAGTTATAATTACTCAAAACATTAATTATGGTTTACTACTATTGTTAATCTTTGTATCAATCTCTTATATGTTTGTTATAGGTGGACACTCTTGTTCTTTGTCGAATCAGAAAGAACAAACGAGTAATAAGGCAACCATGAAACAAAGGAACAAGAGAAAGAGGACAGAGCATGAGGACATACCTGCAGAAATTGAATAGAGGACACTGTCTGAGTTAAAGCCACTAAAGATGGAAAAGGGTATTGAATCCAAGGAGATCAGGGAAGCAAAATGATTTTGAAACAAACAAGATGGAAAAGGATGCTGAATTATTGAATATCGACAATGAAGCAGAGGGGATGCAGAAGAATGCCTATGTACTTTCCAATAAAGAAGCAGAATGGCAACAATTTGTTGAAGAAATAGAAGACATTATCAATCATACATGACTAGTCTGATCCTCATTTAATTGGAATCAAGATAAACTACAATTATTATTTGCAGAGAGATTGATTTTAATTAGGTGATCAAAGAGTTAAGCTTTGGGTAGAAAAATAGAGAAAGGTTGTTGTGCTGTCCTTTGAAACAAAAAACATATTGATATTGAAGAAAATCTCAAGCAGTCGCTTGAGGACTGAATGTAAATCACACATTGTAGGTGAACCAGGATAAATTTCGTTGTGCAAGCTTCTCTTACCCTTTACACTCTTTACTTTCCATTTACTCGTACGTAATTGTTACTTGCATTATATCGATACATTAGCATGTTATTTGCTTTCAATTTTAAAATTGAAAAATGTGTCATTTTGTTTTTATATATATAACCAATTAACCCCTTGTTAGTTCTATCTCAAAGAGATGAGTTTAAGCTTGTGTGGCAAAGGCATTAGCAATGACACCCACTCTAAGTTTTATATATCGACTTTTGAGTTTGTCAAATCCAAAAGAAAACAAGACTGGTAGCTTACTCTCAAGGGTAGGGAGAGAGATGCTTTTGAAATATGTTACAGCTCTTCTGATCTACAAAAAGATATTAACCGGTTGATGACAAGCATTTGGTGGCATCATGTTGATAGAGGTCATAGTCTACACTGGTTAATTGGCTACTCTTTGTCAACCAAAGTATGTTGAGGCCTTGTTATTTCGGATCTAAAAGCTAGGCCCTTTTGGCTAGGCAATATATAGAAGATTATTAGTATTAAGTAATTACTCTAAATGTGTTTGGTTAAGATTAATTTCAAGGCAACAATAAAATTGCACAACTCCCTATAGCGTTTAGATGAGCTTCCACACGAAGCAACTTTTTTTACTTTTCTCAAATGCTCGGTGGCGTTGAGAAAAAAGTAAAAAAGAGCTTAAATTGTTTGGAGGAAAATACTTGCCTTACTCCTCATTTTGGGCAAAGTCGATGCTAGTAGTGTTGTTCCAGCACCCGTAAAGCAAGAAAAATACAATAAGTAACATACAAATAATGTTGATTTAATGCTACAAGCTATAAACGTAAAAATGGTATAATTAGGTACAGATTACGCTTTCTGTACAGTAAGAAAAATATATTATTTGTATGTTTTGGATTTGACAATTACGCTTTCCATGGCCTTGTTCAAAGTTCCTATGATTTCTGTAGATTGTATGGTTCTAACTTTGTGATAAGACCATTAGTTATTCTATTTGGCTTTGGAGTGTATTCATGGAGTTAAAAATTTCAATGATTCTCTGTTCATGAATCTCGTGTCTGTAGGCTGTTGGATAAAAAATGCCAAGTTCATCTCGCTAACTACCATGGGTACTAGATGTTGAATGGTTGTGTACATCATTTGGTAGCTACAAACTTCTTTTAATAATTCTGGGAATCAGAGAATTGTGTTGCTTTATTTTTTACTTGTGTGCTTCCATGGTTGTTGACAATCATTCAAAACAATTGAACATGGGGGAATAGTTTGTTTCATTTTTACAACAGGATGTTCAGTTAAGTCACATGGTTCAAGTTATTTTCTTATCCCCTGCTGAGCATGAAAGTAACCTGAATAAATTCCTTTTAGATTGATCATTGTGTAGTGGTGAACATCTTCGTCAGCAGGCACTCTCATTAATTTCCCTACTTTGTGCAGTCATTGTTTTCTATCATGAAGGTTATTATTCTTATGCTGCATAAGATAATTGTTGGATTTCCCCCTAATCCATGTGCATATTTTTATTGTTACTAGATACTTGCTGCGACATTGTTTGTTTCTTTCTATATGAGTGTGAGCCGCACATTTCCCATGATGCTTTCATTGTATGAATGCTGTTGTGGATTTCATTTTCTACCACTCACTTCTTTATATTTATGCTGCATTTTTGCTCTTTGATTTTTGAATTTTGGTAGGGTGTCCTTCATTTACAATTTTGTTGTGGGTGAGCCAAGAGATTCAAGTCAATAGACACGTAGTTAGGTTGAGGTTTTCATTGTTTTAAATTCCTTTTGGGCTCAGTGTTTGCGGGTTTAATGCTTGGAAACAATTCTCACTTTTGATTTGGGATTCAAGGTCGATTTCCATGCATACAACGATTTGGTTAAATGTCAACTTTGGTATGCTATGTGAAATTCCCTTTTATAGATTCTAATTATTCCCTCTCATGATTCTCTTGTTTTTTTTTTTGTGTTTTTTTTTTGTGTAAACCATCGTTTTACATTTTTGGATCTGCTTTTTTTGTTAGTTGTTTTATCTTTCTTAAAAATAAAATAATAGTGCGAGGGTAAAAATTCAAATAAATTGCCTCGGTGCTAAATAACTCACGTTGCATTTTGGCACGTTAGTGTAACATGTATATTTTTTAGATTCATGCGTAAATTTAATTGTTTTTATTTCATTTTATTACTTTGCTTTTTATATTTGACTCAATGTTAATTGGATTAAATTTATGCCTTGTAAAATAAAATTAAAAGGTCTGATGTTTTAACGCATATAGTAGTCTTGAGGAATAAAGTATTCTCTAGCTAATTTTGGATTACTCTGTAGTTTAGTGTCATGTTCAATTATTTTTAGGACTAGTTTTTAAAATATAAATTAACATTCACTTAGTGGTCTTGAGAAGTCAAATACTCTCTGACCAATTTTTTTAGGATGACTATGTAGCTTAGTGTCATATTTCATCATGCTTAGGACATTTTGACGAATTTACCCACTCATTCAAATTAAATCAAGTTTTTTAAAAAAATCAAGTAAATTATTGTCTTTTAATTTAGTTAAAGAATTATTAATATTTTTCTTAAATTAAAATCAATCAACCCACAATTATTTTCTAGAGAACTACATAGCTTCGAATTCCTCAATCCACTAGGGGATATGTAAACACCCAAGTCAAGGCAAAATTATAAGTTTTGTAATTTAGTTTTATTCCTTTATTCAACTAGTAAATAATTGTAATTTATTCCTTGTAAATATCATTCCTTTAGCATTTTTATTCATTTTTCTATAAAATTGAATTTTGTTAAGGTTAATATTAATTTGCATAAGAAATTATACTCAAAAGTCTTATGATGGATATATCAAAGGTGCTGTGAAATTAAGTATAGCTAACAATAATATCTATGTTACATATTATTTGTACAGAAAGATCACTAATCAGCCTTTACCCAATGGCATTATTGTTGAGTGTGATCTATATGGCAATGAAAACCCTTGGGAGATTTGGCAATCACATGTTGAAAGAGTGGTAGCGCAATGAAAGATAAAGTAATTTAAAGAACAAAACTAAAAGTAAATAAATTTTAGAAAAACATTGTATTAAAGTAAAGATTTTGAAATGAAAATGGAAGGCGTACTTTGATCAAATTTGTTAATATGCTTGAGTAAAATCTTAGGATCAAATATCCAATAATCAACTTTTTTTACATCATGAATCTTAATATTTATAAGTAAACTAAACAAATAACTAACTCCTAAAAAATGGACATGCATATAGCAGTTATGCCACATTTTTTACATACAATACTTTGTCAAAATCATTAAGATAATCATAAATCTTTTCGACGAGAAGACTAACATCCAATAGTCAACACTCACAATCTTCAACACTTGGAAAAACTCTTTAATTGTCCACTTGTCAAATACCTTTTATTTTCTTTGTTGAAAGTAGAACTTATCATTTTTCCTGCAACACTTCTTCGCATGGCTCAAGAGAAAGAAACCCGAGGCAAAGCATGTTGAGAGGAGAGTAGGGTTAGGAACATGGAGTGGAGAGAACGGCAGTGACATAATCAAGATGTTTCGTGGGACACAGTCCATTGTTGTTGGGTCCAAGAAGAGGTTTAGGTTTGAGAAAAGTGGGACTAACCATGATGGTGGCTGGATCATGCATGAGTATTCTCGTAATCACTCTTTGTTGCAGCCTGATTTCAAATCCATCGTAAGTAAACTGTTAGCCCAAGTGGCCTCTAATAAGGGTTTGAATCCTAGAGGGGGGGTGAATAGGATTCTAAGATTTTACAAACTTTTCTTAAAGAAAGATTTTCTTTGTGAAGATATATTGTATTATCAAACGAAGTAATGAATCTTTAATCACTATCAATTCAATTAATTTCAAGATAACCCTAATAAGCAATACAAGACTGAAATTAAAGAGTGTAGGGTTAGAGAAAATTGCAAACCGAGATTTATCCTGGTTCGATCACCACCACTGTGATCTACATCCAGTCCTCACACCAACCGGTATGAGATTTTCTTTCACTATGTAGGATCTTGATTACAACGTTCAAGAAATTTTTACACCGGAGATACCTCACTCCGCAACCTTTACAAATCAGGGATTCCTCACCCTGAATCAACCCAGAAGAAGATTCCCCACTTCTTCTAAACCAACGCACAGCAGAAACGAATAATAGCAAGATATTGAATCACTCTTGAAAGTGAAGATTACACAAATTGAAGCTCTATGATCACCAGAAAGATTGAGAGAAAGAGACAATGGTTTCACTTTGAGATACTTTCTTTTTCGTATGTATGAGTGTGTAAGATTGAATGTACTTTAACTAGATGAGATAAGTTCAGTTAAAAGCTGATTTCAGTTGTGTGAATCGATTCACACTTACTCGTGAATGGATTCACAGCCATTCAAATCAATATATGCACTCTGTGAATGGATTCACAAATTCTTGTGAATAGATTCACAAATCTCTATGAATAGATTCACAGCTATTCATGAATCGATTCACAGACCATTAGAATGCTTGAATCGATTCACACACCTTTGTGAATTGATCAATGAATCGATTCACACTTATTGTGAATGGATTCACAGAATGTGAACTTGAGTGAATCGATTCACACTTGTTGTGAATGGATTCACAGAAGCTGAAAATGACTCTAAATCATTGAAAATTGATGAATGCATGAATGCAATTCTATTATATCATCCTAAGTTCATTTTAGATTCATTTTAAGTGTCTCTTTCAATCATCTTGTGTGATCTTACAAGGGATCTAAAATAAATGTAAACCTTAAGAACTACCCTTTGTAAAAACTAAGAAAATCTAAATCTAAGTCTTCCAAGCTTGGATTTTACTTAACTTGGCACACTTTGTCATCTTCAAAACTTTGTGCTTCATGTTCAATTCTAACTAGGAGTATGCGTTCATTCACATTCTCCCCCTTTTTGATGATGACAAACTCATGAAGACTTGACTTGAATTATTTCTTTCTAAGCTCCCCCTGAATTTGGCGTCCTAATTTTAGATTGAAACCTGAAACATATATAGGAACACCTTTTCTCCCCCTTTTGGCATTATCAAAAAAAATATATATATGGAACATAATATGCGTTCATTCTAATGAGAATATAATCCAATGAAGTTCATAACATATAAACAGAAGTAATAACAGAAAGTCAAAACAGATAGTAAACAAATTACAATCCAAATGCAAATACATGGCAAATAACAGCAAAATTAACTAAGAAACTGAAAGTAAAGTCAGGGGTGATCATCAGATGGTGGCTCAAAATGACTCTCAATGGCACGAAGACGCGTATCCACCTCAGATCGAAACTCATCAAATCTGGCATCCATGTGCTGAATCAATTCGATCTTGAGGTTGGTCATGGCCGATGTGAACCACTCTGGTGCTGTAGCAGAGGCTGATGGACCAGCAGGATGACCAACATCAGCTTCCATGCTGTCGCTACCCATCGGATCATCATGGTATTGAGGAGGTGCACTCTCAGCAGTTGGTGTTTTCTTATGAACCCAAATGCCATTTTCCTTGACAATGTCCATCCGAGCGATGGTGAGCTGACTAAAGGAATGGGAGGCAGTGATCGGAAGGGTAGAGTCACAAGGAGTGTGAGCTCTGAAGTGCTTAATGAAGCAAGTAATGAGACAGGCATAAGGAAGAGCAGAGGCATTCAGACCAGCATACTTCTGCATCCTTTCAATGAAGAACTGGGGCCAGTTAATCTGTTTCCTATTATCCAAGGCCCACAGAAGAAGGATGTCTTCATCACCAAGACGGGCAAAATTGGTCGAACGGGCATCTATAATGCGAGCAATGGCATAGTGAAGCAAGCGATATTCAACTTGGAACTTGCCTGCAGTTAACTTAGATGCTACTGGAATATGGGAGGGATCTCTTAGCATCCCCATTAAGGCAGAGGTCTTATCAAAATCTACAAATTCACGAGAATTTGAAGATAGAGAAGTTCCCTCATGTTTCAGCCCAATGACAGATTCCCATACATCAGAAGTAATGACCATCCTTTTCTTTCCCACAGTGGACACCAAAACACCATCATCAATGGTCATATTACTATAAAAAGCTTGAACCAAGGTGTCATAATATCGACATTTTAGGGAAACAAACTGCTCTAAGCCTTGATAAACTATTAACTCTTGAAACTTAAACCCCAAATTTCTCATTTCATCACAATCCATGTAATGAGGGGCAATCAGGGGCCTCCTCATGAATCGGTTTGAGAACCTGTTCATTTCTTCAGCAGTGGCAAAAAGTCGGGATAAATCAATTCTACTAGCAGGATCAATAGTTTGGGTGGAGGGGGTATCCCTTTTCTTTCTAACCCAAGGTTGTGCATTTGCAGTGTGTTTGACTCTAGGCTTTTTCCGAGATGAACCTTCCATAATTTTCACTACAGAACCACTAACAATAATCAATTCCTAAGCAATCTAGTGATAACCTCAACTACCAGATGAAAAACAACTAAAGAGGGAGGAGTAGGAAGGAAAAATACCTTGAAGGATAGGGATTTTGTGGAACAATCGATGCAAAGATGTGGAATCCTTCCTTTGGAGGCTTGAGGATGAGCAAGATTATGATTTGAGAACAAGAGAATGGTGAAAGGCGAAGGGGTGTAATGGTTAGAGTGGAGGAGGAAGGAGGGGAAAGGTTTGGGAGTTAGGGATTTGAGTGAATGGAGGAAGTTTAAAACGTGAATATCCGTGTGTGAATCGATTCATACTTATGTGTGAATCGATTCACAGAGTCAGAAATGGATGAATTACGTGCTGTGAATCGATTCAATATTACTTGTGAATCGATTCACAGAGTTATGAAATGCTAAGTATGTGAAACTAGATGATGTGAATCGATTCAATCTTGCTTGTGAATCGATTCACAGAAGCCTGAATTTAAGAGCAAGTGAATCAAGTGCTGTGAATCGAGTCATAGAATGAATTGAATCGATTCACAGATATGTGTAATGTGTGAAATGTGTATTAGTTGCTGTGAATTGATTCAAAACTGGTTATGAATCGATTCACAGAGACATTGAAATGTGTACTAATTGTTTTAGGGAGTGTGAATGGATTCAAAAACTTTATGAATCTATTCACAGAGGCATAAGATCCAATGAAAAACCAGTAAAATGCTTATGTATCAGTTAAAGGCTTACTAAGTATGCTTTAAAGAAGATTATCTAAGTACAGATATCCTATTCTAAGAATTGGATCATATTAGAACACACATGTTACACACAATTCCAATTAATTAAGGAACAAATGAAATCAAATCAAGAAAGTCATATAGCAGGTTGATCAAATACAAGTTTTGAAAGAATATAGGCCATACCTTGAGTAATTTGGGTGTAATACTTGGTTGCTGCATAATTTGGTTAGGTAATGCAGATATAAACAAGTATACACACATCTATGCTATACAGGATGCATCTAGTATGCCTAATTCACTCCGAATGTAGAAAAAGCTTTCTTTAGGTAATGGTTTTGTAAAAATGTCAGCTAATTGTTTGGATGATTCTATAAATTCAAATACACAATCTCCTTTTTCAACATGGTCTCTTAAGAAATGATGTCTAATATCAATATGCTTAGTTCTAGAGTGTTGTATGGGATTTTTGGTTAAGTTTATGGCACTGGTATTGTCACACCTTATAGGAATTTTATTTAGTTGTAAGCCATAGTCAAGTAGTTGTTGTTTCATCCACAAAATTTGTGCACAATAACTCCCTGCAGCTATGTACTCAGCCTCAGCTGTGGACAAAGCTACGCTGACTTGCTTCTTATTATTCCATGAAATTAAGGAGTTCCCAAACATGTGGCAAGTACCACTAGTGCTTTTTCGGTCCAACTTGCATCCAGCAAAGTCGGAATCCGAGTATCCAACTAGACCAGAAATTCCACCCTTAGGATACCATAGACCCATATTAGTTGTACCTATTAGGTATCTTAGAATTCGTTTTACAGCAGTGAGGTGTGATTCTTTAGGATTACTTTGAAATCTAGCACACATGCACACACTAAACATTATGTCTGGCCTACTAGCTCACAAATATAACAGAGAACCTATAATACCTCTATATTTTGAAGGATCAATAGGCTTACCACCTTCGTCTTTGTCTAAGTAATGTAGGTACCCATTGGTGTGTCTTGATTTCTTTGGCATTCTCCATTCCAAATTTCTTGATAAGCTCCTTGCAATATTTGACTTGATTTATGAAGATGCCATTCCGTGTTTGCTTTATTTGTAGTCCAAGAAAGTAATTCAACTCTCCCATCAAGGACATTTCAAACTCACTCTGCATTAACTTTGAGAATTCTCTACACAAAAACTCGTTAGTTGAACCAAAGATTATATCATCCACATATATTTGAACAAGTAGAATATCTTTTCCTTTATTTTTGATAAAGAGTGTAGTATCAACCATTCCCCTTTTGTATCCTTTTTCCAAAAGGAATTTACTCAACCTATCATACCAAGCTCTTGGAGCTTGCTTAAGCCAATAAAGAGCCTTTTTCAATTTAAAAACATGGTTGGGAAATTCAAAATTTTCAAAACCGGGGGGTTGACCTACATATACCTCTTCTTGTATGAAACCATTAAGAAAGGCACTTTTAACATCCATTTGGTATAGTTTAAAATCCATAATGCAAGCAAATGCAAGAAGTAATCTAATGGCTTCTAACCTAGCTACGGGAGCATATGTCTCATCATAATCAATTCCTTCTTCTTGATTATAACCTTTTGCTACCAATCTAGCTTTATTTCTAGTTATTATACCGGTTTCATCAAGTTTATTCCTAAAAACCCACTTAGTACCAATTACTTGATGATTTTTTGGTCTTGGCACTAGCTTCCATACTTCATTCCTTTCAAATTGATTTAGTTCATCATGCATGGCCATCAACCAATTTTCATCAAGAATTGCCTCACTAATGGTTTTAGGTTCGATTTGAGAGACAAAAGCTAAATAATTGCATATATTTCTAAGATTTGATCTAGTAGTTACCCCTTTTGATATGTCTCCTATCACTTGATCGATAGGATGATCCTTTAAGGTTCTCCACTCTTGGGGCAAGTCTAGATGTTGAGATTTTTCTTCATTTGGAGGAGATCCATCTTCATTTTCTTCAACTTTCTTTTCAATGTTGGTTTCCTCACTTGGCTTTGGACACAAATCTGCAACATTTTCAATAACAACATCCTTTCCCACCAATTGGGGATTAGATTCATCAAATGCAATATGAATTGACTCTTCAATAGTCATAGTCCTCTTATTATAAACTCTAAAGGCTTTGCTAGAGAGAGCATAACCTACAAAAATGCCTTCATCTGCCGTAGCATCAAATTTGCCTAAATTTTCTTTACCATTGTTTAAAATGAAACATTTACATCCGAAGACTCGAAAATGGGAAATATTAGGTTTTCTACCCTTGTACAATTCATAGGGGGCCTTTTTCAAAATTGGTCTTATCAAAACCCTATTTAGAACATAACAAGCGGTATTCACCGCATCCGCCCAAAAATACTTAGGTAAATTAGTTTCATTAATCATAGTTCTAGCTAGTTCCTCTAAGGAACGATTCTTTCTTTCCACAACTCCATTTTGTTGAGGAGTTCTAGGAGCAGAAAAATTATGATTAATTCCATTTTCTTCACAATAGCTTTCAAAGAGATGATTTTCAAACTCACCTCCATGATCGCTTCTAATAGATGCAATCTTTAAATCTTTTTCATTTTGAATACGTTTAGCAAGTTTGATAAAGACATGAAATGCTTTGTTTTTATGAGGTATGAACATGGTCCAAGTGAATCTAGAAAAGTCATCTACTATTACTAGGGCATAGTAATTGCCACCAAGACTCATGGTTCTAGAGGGACCAAACAAATCCATGTGCAATAGTTGCAAAGGCCTATTTGTTGAAATTATGTTCTTTGCTTTAAAAGAGGCCTTGATTTGCTTTCCCTTTTGACAAGCATCACACAACTTGTCCTTTTGAAATTTTATCTTTGGTAGACCAATTACTAGCTCCTTAGAGATGAGCTTATTTAGATGCTCCATATGAATATGAGCTATTCTCCTATGCCATAACCATGCATCCTCATCTTTTGTCAACAAACATTGAGTGTTATTAGAAGGTATATTTTCTAGGCTAATCATGTAAATGTTGCCTACTCTATGACCGATAAACTTAATTTGCTTATCACATACATTTTCAATTATGCAACAATTTGAATTAAAAATGATTCTATAGGCTTTGTCACATAGTTGGCTAATGCTAAGCAAATTGTGTCTTAAGCCTTCTACATATAAAACATTTTCAATGATAGTAGAAGAAGGATTACCAACATTACCAATTCCAAGAATCTTCCCTTTGTTGTTGTCTCCATAGGTGACATGACCTCCAATTCTAGGGGTTAGACTTATGAACTTTGTCTTGTCACCGGTCATATGCTTGGAGCATCCACTATCAAGGTACCAATCTTTTCTAGTGGGCTTCAAGCATTCCTACAACACAATCAATGATGAGATTTAGGTACCCAAACTTGTTTGGGTCCTTTAAGGTTAGTCTCGGGCATCAATCCCTTTGGAATCCATATTTTCTTACCACTATGAAATTCATTATTTCTAATATTACATGTAGATGCAGTATGTCCCTTTTTGCAACAGTAATAACATGTAGTAAATGGGGTACTAGTCTTGCTTGGATAGGCAAAACAATTTTTAAGAGTTTTCCTTTGTTCAAAGGGATTATATCCTAATCCGGCTTTATCAAAAGTACGTTTTTGACTTCCAAGCAACATTTTCAAGTTGTCTCTACCCATAGTAAACTTAGCTAGAATGTTTTTCATATCATCTATTTCTTTTCTCAATCTAGCACAATTTCCACAACTAAATGGTTTACATGTATTATTTTTGCAACATACATTTGATGAGGATTTTTCACGTAAAACCTTTAATGACTTATTTTCATTTGTGACTTTTTCAAATTCCTTTTTACATAATGAAAGTTGTTCTCTTAAGTCACAAATTACTTTCTTTTGAGAAGAGTTTTGTTTAATGATCCTTAAGGATTCATCATGAAGTTCCTCATAAGCATCATGTAATTCATCAAAAGAAGGTAAAAGGTCAAGTTCATTATTTATTACCTCATCTTCCTCTTGATGACTTGTCATTAGGCATAGATTGGCCACCTCATCTTCATCGGAGCTATCGGATGAAGTTGTGTCATTATCTTCCCAAGCTATGTATGCCTTTTTGTCCTTCTTAGTCCTCTTTTCAAACTTTTCATTTTTCTTCTTCAGTTGAGGACATTCCATTTTGATATGACCCTTCTTTCCGCATTCATAACAGTTTATACTTGAAAGGTCATTCTCCTTCTTGAAGGTCTTTTTATTTCGGTTGAAAGGTCTTCTAGTTCCACCTTTCTTTTTGAGGAATCGACCGAACTTCTTCACAAACAAACTCAGATCTTCATCATTTGATTCTGATCCATCCGATTCATCACTTCCATCACTTTCATCTTTCTTTGATTTTGAGGATGTGGAGATTAGGGCTAAGCTCTTCTTCTTTTTGTCAACTTCCTCGGTCTCGGTAAGGCGATTTAGCTCCAACTCGTGCTCTTGGAGCTTTCCAAACAGTGTGGCTAAGGTCATTGTAGCCAAGTTCCTTGACTCCGCAATTGCCGTGACCTTCGGCTGCCAATTTCTGCTTAAACATCTCAAAACTTTGTTAATCAAATCTTCATTTGTAAAAGTTTTTCCTAAAGTAGCAAGATGATTAACTATGTGTGTGAAACGTTTTTGCATTTCCTGTATTGATTCACCTGGAATCATACGGAAGAGCTCATACTCATGGGTCAAGGTATTAACCCGAGCTCGCTTCACCTCACTCGTACCCTCATGGGTAACTTGTAAGGTATCCCACATCTCTTGTGCAGTTTTACAACTACAAATTCTAAAGAATTCATCTTGTCCTATAGCAGCAGTTATAATATTTTTTCCTCTCCAATCTAGCTGCACTTTCTTTTTCTCATCTTCATTCCATTCATTCCTAGGTTTTGTTACAGTTTTTCCATCAGTTATGCATGTAGGAATAAAGGGACCATTTTCAATTGTATTCCAAACATCTAGATCATGAGAGCAAATAAAGATTCTCATTCGTTCTTTCCAATACGAATATCCTTCACCATTGAAAACAGGGGCCTTATTGTATGACCCATCAATTTGATGAAAACTACTAGAGGCCATGGATCCTCTTTAAAGTTAATAAAACTTTTCTTAAAGATACAAGCTCTGGTACCACTTGTTAGCCCAAGTGGCCTCTAATAAGGGTTTGAATCCTAGAGGGGGGGTGAATAGGATTCTAAGATTTTACAAACTTTTCTTAAAGAAAGATTTTCTTTGTGAAGATATATTGTATTATCAAACGAAGTAATGAATCTTTAATCACTATCAATTCAATTAATTTCAAGATAACCCTAATAAGCAATACAAGACTGAAATTAAAGAGTGTAGGGTTAGAGAAAATTGCAAACCGAGATTTATCCTGGTTCGATCACCACCACTGTGATCTACATCCAGTCCCCACACCAACCGGTATGAGATTTTCTTTCACTATGTAGGATCTTGATTACAACGTTCAAGAAATTTTTACACCGGAGATACCTCACTCCGCAACCTTTACAAATCAGGGATTCCTCACCCTGAATCAACCCAGAAGAAGATTCCCCACTTCTTCTAAACCAACGCACAGCAGAAACGAATAATAGCAAGATATTGAATCACTCTTGAAAGTGAAGATTACACAAATTGAAGCTCTATGATCACCAGAAAGATTGAGAGAAAGAGACAATGGTTTCACTTTGAGATACTTTCTTTTTCGTATGTATGAGTGTGTAAGATTGAATGTACTTTAACTAGATGAGATAAGTTCAGTTAAAAGCTGATTTCAGTTGTGTGAATCGATTCACACTTACTCGTGAATGGATTCACAGCCATTCAAATCAATATATGCACTCTGTGAATGGATTCACAAATTCTTGTGAATAGATTCACAAATCTCTATGAATAGATTCACAGCTATTCATGAATCGATTCACAGACCATTAGAATGCTTGAATCGATTCACACACCTTTGTGAATTGATCAATGAATCGATTCACACTTATTGTGAATGGATTCACAGAATGTGAACTTGAGTGAATCGATTCACACTTGTTGTGAATGGATTCACAGAAGCTGAAAATGACTCTAAATCATTGAAAATTGATGAATGCATGAATGCAATTCTATTATATCATCCTAAGTTCATTTTAGATTCATTTTAAGTGTCTCTTTCAATCATCTTGTGTGATCTTACAAGGGATCTAAAATAAATGTAAACCTTAAGAACTACCCTTTGTAAAAACTAAGAAAATCTAAATCTAAGTCTTCCAAGCTTGGATTTTACTTAACTTGGCACACTTTGTCATCTTCAAAACTTTGTGCTTCATGTTCAATTCTAACTAGGAGTATGCGTTCATTCACATAAACAAGCCCACATCTCTTTTACGTTCTTGTTTCCTCATTTATAGTCTTGTTTTTTTTTAATATGATCATCAAGATGAATTCTTTATAATTTCTTGCGACCTTCTGCTAAAATTTAATTGATGGAGAAATAAAAAAATATATTAGTTTTTAATCTTTTGATCAAAAAGTCTTTCTATATTTAAGTGTTATTTGTCTGTGATTTACGTTGCATAGGTACGAGTATGAGTATTTAATACAATACGATACGATACGTAAATATTTTAATTTAAAAAAAAATTAGAATATGGATATGACAATGCATATGGAATAAAATAAATTTATATTTATAGATGAAAAATATAAACTTTAAAATCAGTAAAATTCCTTATCAATTTATTATAATTTTGAAAATAAGAAGATTACAAGAGTGAGAATATATTTTAAGGGATGTAACTAGTGAGAACGGAGCTTGAATCCATATCCTAGATTTTTCAAGTAGTAGTATATTTAGGGCCATGATGTCCGGGGACCGGTCGGACCGTGAACCGGGTCCTCATCCGGTTTTGGTTCAATGCCAGAACCGGATTCATGGTTGGACCGGGTTGAATCGGTCAAAACCGGACAAAATCGGGAAAAATCGGGTTGAACTGGCCCTCTCTCTTTTTTTTATAATTTTTTTAATTTCTCAATCACTTAACTACTCAACTGAGAGTGATATAAGACTTAATAATTGAAATCTCAAAACCTTATTATGCATTTTATTATTGATAATGTGTGTTATGAGTCATGCATATATATATTTTTTAATTTGTTTATATAATATCTAATTATGACATCATCCGGTTCGACCAAATAGTTAAACCGGTTGAATATGAACCGGAAGCTTTTCCGGTTCACTGTCCGGTCCGGTTTTAACAACATTGATTTAGGGTGGTAAATATTTGAAAAAAAAATAAGAATATGACAAAAAATACGGATGTAGTAGTATTATACAAGTATTGATATCGGATACAGATACAATATAAATACGTCACTAATTTTGGAGTATCCGTGTATCATAGTTTACGATGTGTCATTATGATTTTTTGCAATCTTGTTTGATAAATGATGACTCTTTCTAGTTAGTCCAGTTCATATTTCTTGATATATAATCGCTATTATATTTCTTTCTATCATAATCTTGGCATTTTTCTGTTCTGTGTTTTGTTTAGAAGGTTTCGTTCTCTCTAGTTTTTCAAAGTAAGATATTATATTACTAGCCCTTTGGGGTTTCACCTTCGTTGTGGATCCTACTTATATTATCATTTTCAGGTTTTCTTTGAATAGATTTTATAGCATTATTAATTAACAGAAAAAAGAAATTAATATACCAGAACATTGCAGTCACAATGAAATTGTAATTTTAGAAATCTGAAACTTTCATATACATATTTAGCAGCTATTTTCCATGTAAATTTAATGGATATATGCAGGAACGATAAAGCATATTGAGTTTAATTATATTCTATTTTGTTTTTTAATTTGCTACGTATATACAAAGGTTAAAATTTTAGAATTATATTCTTTATAATTTCTTGAGACCATAGGTTAAACTTTGATTAATGGAGAAATAAAAAATTTAATTTAATTTTGATTACCTTTCCTTTTTCGAGTTCACATATATTTTTTTACTCAAGTCTTTTTAAATTTAAGTTTTATTCGATGTATCTTTATGATATTTTGCAATCTTGTTTGATAATGCTGATTCTTTCTAGTTAGTCGAATTCATATTTTAATCACTACTGTATTTCTTTCTATCCTAATCTTGGTGTTTTTCGTTCTTTATTTCTCTAGTCGATTTTTTTTTTTTTTGTAGTAATATATTATATTACTGCATTCATTGAGAACCAAAATTCGTGGCAAAAAATATAAATTTTCCCTAGCCGTTTCGGTTGTCACCCTCCTTCTGGATCCTACTTATATTAATGTTTTCATGGTTTCTTTGAATAGATTTTTTTAGTAGATTTTTCGTATAGATTTTATAGCATTATTAATTGACAGAAAAGAAATTAATATACCATAACTTCTTGTTTATTATGACATTGCAGACACAAGATGTAAATTTTGAAATCTGAAACTTTTATATATAACTCTTTAGCAACTGTTTTGCATGTGAAATTTAATGGATATATATATGCTGCAACGATAAAGCATATTGAGTTGAATTATTTTCTTTTATTCTTTTTTTTGTTGCTACATGTGTTATATATATATATATATATATATATTCACAATATTTCAAATTTTAGAATTTCTAATAAAACATAGAGGGATTTGGTTGTGACTAAAGTCACTAAACACATAAAAAAAACTGTAAAGCATAGACACTTCAAAGATGCTTCTTAATTACTCAAAGTTGTATCAATCTCTTGTATGCCTGTTATAGGTGGAGACTCTTGTTCTTTGTCGAATCAGAAAGTACAAACGAGTAATAAGGCAACCATGAAACAAAGGAACAAGAGGACAAAGCATGAGGACGTACCTGCAGAAATTGAATACAGGAGATTGTCTGAGTTAAAGCTACTAAAGATGGAAAAGGATCAGAGGAGATCGAGAAAGAAAAATGACTTTCAAACAAATAAGATGCAAAATAATGCTGAATTATTGAATATCGACATCGAAGCAGAGGGGATGCAGAAGAATGCTTATGTACTTTCCAATAAAGAAGCAGAATGGCAACAATTTGTTGAAGAAGTAGAAGACATTATCCATTACACAAGACTAGTCATCATTTATTTGGAATCAAGAGATACTACAATTATTATTTGCAAAGTGCTAGTTTGATTTTAATTCGGTGATCAGAGAGTTGAGCTTTGGGTACAGAAATATGGAAAGGTTGATCTGTTGTGACTGCTGTCCTTATAATCAAGATGTTGAAAGGTAGATTCAGAGGAGGGCGAAGACCTTTACTTCATCACATGGCTCAAGAGAAAGAATCCTAAGGCAAAGCATGTTGAGAGGAGAGGAGAGTAGGATTAGGAACATGGTGTAGAGAGAAGATAATCAAGATGTTTTGTGGGACACAGTCCATTGTTGTTGGGTCCAAGAAGAGGTTTAGGTTTGAGAAAAGTGGGACTACCATGATGGTGGCTGGATGATCATGCATGAGTACTCTCTTAATCATTCTTTGTTGCATCCCGATTTCAAATCCACCGTAAGTGTCTAGCACACGTCTCTTTTATGTTCTTGTTTCCTCATTTATAGTCTTGTTTTTTCTGAATATGATCATCATGATGATGAGTAGTGGCGTATTTTGAACTAAAATTTTGGGGGGACAAAAATTATAATTATTTTGTTACATTATGTATATTTAAAAGAAATTTTTCATATAATTTTAATGCATTTATATTCAAAAAAGTATCATATATCTAAAGTTTCAAATAAGTTATCAAATAAAACTAAGAGTAAACATTTATTTTGATTCTCTAAAAATACAAGTAACATCAATTTGGTCCTCTAATAATTTTTTAAAGGACCAATTTGATGTAAAAAATGACATTAAAGAACTAATTTGATATTAAAAAATGACATTGAAGGATTATTTTGATATATCTATCATTGGAAGACCTAACTAATGATACTTGTATGAGTATTTATTCTAAAACTAACAAAAAAATAAAAGCTAAATAAAAAGATTATAAATAATTCTTTCTTAAAATATGTTCTTTATTCTTTTAAAGACTTAAATCATCAATTATTAACTTAGAAGTGAAGTCTTCAATAATTTCTCTTTCAATAAAAATTACATATGTATAAAAAATTACAAAAAGTTTTGGAGGACTATGGTCCCGTGCCCTTTAAAGATTCGCCAATGATGATGAGTTCTCTATAATTTCTTGAAATCATTTGTTAAAATTTGATTGATGGAGAAATAAAATATATAATTTAATTTAAATTTATAAAAAATCTATATTGAAGTTTTTTTCGTCTGCAATGTATGGCTATATATGATCTTTTGCAATCTTGCTTAATAAATGCTTGATTCTTTTTTTTAAAAAAAAATCAATACAAAAAACTGTGTTTCGTCTATTTTAATAAATTTTGAAATTCAGTATAAAATTTTGTCTATAAATGCCCCCAATGACCTTGGGTCTTGAGTCTCTTGACTCACTGGTAACTACTTATACCTGAGATTAGCTTTTTTTGACTTAAAAAACGCGGGGGAGATTTTTTTCTTTAAAAAAAAATTATTGTTTAATGTAAAATAATCAAAATCAAACATGCATTAATTGCTTTAACTAATTATCTATAACTTTCCAATTAACTTTTTATCTGGATCAACATTCAACATACACATATATAATCCTATTTAACGCCTTTGGATAAACTATATATATATATATATATATACTATCTTTCAGGAGTATAGCTAAGGATAATATCTAAGGTATTTTATATAATAATTTCAATAAAAATAAATATAATTATGAAACTCATGATTAATTATCAAAATACGTAAGACCATAGAAGCAACAGTTTTAAAAAGCCAACACGATAGGATAATATATATGGATTTAATTTTAATCTACTATCAGTGTAAAGAAATATTACATTGTCATTTAATTATATGTTAACACAATTAAAAGAGTTTAACTATTATAATAACTACTTAAAAAATTTAACTCATTTAATGATATGTCAGCATATGATTTAATGACAGTATAAGTTTCTTTACACGGACAATAGATAAAATTAAACCCAATATCTATTTGGTTAACCAAAAAGCAATTAGAAAAAAATAATATATAAACTTCCTACGGGCTAAAGGCCCCAAAAGGAAGGAAAACCGAAATGGAAACAACAAGGTTTCCTATTCGTATTGGTGGTTATTTGAATAGGTTGTGTTCCTATTGGTAATTTGAGTCGGCTAGCAATATATCTATATCTATATCTATATCTATATCTATATATCTATATAGATAGATAGATAGATAGATGATAGACAGATAGATCTTTTTAAATAGTTGTGATTATTCTTATTGGCAGCATTCATCCTATTCCTACCTTCTCATTTCTATTGGCAGTAACCTTCATCCTTCCTTTCTTAGGAGTTAACAATGTACACAACCCAGGTTTTTGTACCCGACGATGGATACCGATTTCTTCCAACTGATGAGGAGCTTGTTACATATTATTTGTACAGAAAGATGACGAATCAGCCTTTACCCAATGGAGTTATTGTTGAGTGTGATCTATATGGCAATGAAAACCCTTGGGAGATTTGGCAATCACATATTGAAAGAGTGGTAGAGTCAGAGGAGGGCGAAGACCTTTACTTCTTCACATGGCTCAAGAGAAAGAAACCCGAGGCAAAGCATGTTGAGAGGAGAGTAGGGTTAGGAACATGGAGTGGAGAGAACGGCAGTGACATAAGCAAGATGTTTGGTGGGACACAGTCCATTGTTGTTGGGTCCAAGAAGAGGTTTAGGTTTGAGAAAAGTGGGACTAACCATGATGGTGGCTGGATCATGCATGAGTACTCTCTTAATCATTCTCTGTTGCATCCTAATTTCAAATCCATCGTAAGTAAACAAGCCCACATCTCTTTTACGTTCTTGTTTCCTCATTTATAGTCTTGTTTTTTCTGCATATGATCATCAAGATGAATTCTTTATAATTTCGTGAGACCATCTGCTAAAATTTGATTGATGGAGAAATAAAAAATAATTTAGTTTTGATAAAAAGGACTTTCTGTATTCAAGATTCTGCGATGAATCATTACGATCTTTTGCAATCTTGTTTGATAAATGATGATTCTTTCTAGTTAGTCCAGTTCATATTTCTTGATATATAATCACTATTATATTTCTTTCTATCATAATCTTGGAGTTTTTATATTGTGTTTTGTTTAGAAGGCTTCTTTTTCTCTAGTTTTTCAAAGTAAATATTATATTACTACTACTAGCCGTTTGGGTTTTCACCTTAGTTGTGGATCCTACTTATATTATTATTTGCAGGGTTTTTTTGAATAAAGTTTTTTTCGAGTCTTTGAATAGATTTTATAGCATTACTAATTAACAAAAACAAATTAATATACAGAACATTGCAGTCACAATGAATTTGTAATTTTTGAAATCTGAAATTTTCATATAAATATTTAGCAGCTGCTTTCCATGTGAAGTTTAATGGATATATGCAGCAACGATAAAGTATATTGAGTTGAATTATATTCTTTTTAAAAAAATTTGCTAGGAAGAATATACATATGTTAAAATTTTAGAATTATGTTCTTTATAATTTCTTGAGACCATCGGTTAAAATTTGATTGATGGAGAAATAAAAAAATATAATTAATTTTGATTATCTTTCCTTTTCGAATCATATATATATTTCTCCTTATGTCTTTCTAAATTCAAGTTTTATTCGATGTATGTTTATAATCTTTTGCAATCTTGTTTGATAATGCTGATTCTTTCTAATTAGTCGAATTTATATTTCTTAATCTTTAATCACACCGTATTTCTTTCTATCTTAATCTTGGTGTTTCTCGGTTCTTTTTTCTCTAGTCAGTTATTCTTTTTTCTTTTATTGAGAACCAAATTTTGTGGCAAAAAATCTAAATTTTCTCTAGCCGTTTCGGTTTTCACCCTCCTTTTGGATCCTACTTACATTAATCTTTTCAGGGTTTCTTTGAATAGATTATATAGCATTATTAATTAACAGAAAAAGAAATTAATATACCATAACTCTTCTTGCTTATGACATTGCAGACACAAAATGTAAATTTTGAAATCTGAAACTTTTATATATAAATCTTTAGCAACTGTTTTCCACGTGAAATTTAATGGATATATATATGCAGCATCGATAAAGCATATTGAGTTGGATTTTTTTTTCTCTTTTTTTCTACATACATACATACATATATATATATGTATATGTATATATATGTATGTATGTATGTATATATATAGTTAAAATTTTAGAATTTCTAATAAAACGTAGAGGGATTTGGTTGTGACAAAGCACATAAAAAAACGGTGCATAGACACTTCAAATTAGATGCTTCTTAATTACTCAAAACTTTAATTATGATTTACTATTATAGTCAATCTTTGTATCAATCTCTTATATGTTTGTTATAGGTGGACACTCTTGTTCTTTGTCGAATCAGAAAGAACAAACGAGTAATAAGGCAACCATGAAACAAAGGAACAAGAGAAAGAGGACAGAGCATGAGGACATACCTGCAGAAATTGAATAGAGGACATTGTCCGAGTTAAAGCCACTAAAGACAGAAAATGATCAAAGGAGATCGAGCAAGCAAAATGACTTATTTCAAACAAATAAGATGCAAAAGAATACTGAATTATTGAATATCGACAACGAAGCAGAGGGGATGCAGAAGAATGCTTATGTGCTTTCCAATAAAGAAGCAGAATGGCAACAATTTGTTGAAGTAGAAGACATTATCAATCATACAAGACTAGTCGTCATTTATTTGGAATCAAGAGATACTACAATTATTATTTGCAAAGAGCTAGATTGATTTTAATTAGTTGATAAGAGAGTTGAGCTTTGGGTACAAAAATATAGAAAGGTTGATGTGTTGTCATTAGAAACTAAAACATCATTGATATTGAAGAAAATCTCAAGCGGTCGCTTGAGGACTGGATGTAGGTCACACCTTGTGACCGAACCAGGATAAATTTTGTTGTGCAAGCTTCCCTTACCCTTTACACTCTTTATTTTTCATTTACTTGTTCCTATTTGTTACTTGCTTTGTATCGATACATTATATCAACTCATTCACCTGTTATTTGCTTTCAATTTTAAAATTGAAAATTGTGTCATTTTTATTGATATCAAAGAGATGAGTTTAAGCTTGTGTGGCAGAGGCATTAGCACACACACTCTAAGCTATATATATCGACTTTCGAGTTTGTCAAATCCAAAACAAAACAAAGACTGATAGCTTACTCTCAAGAGTAGGGAGAGAGATGCTTTTGAAATATGTTATGGCTCTTCTGATCTACAAAAAGATATTAACCGATGACAAGCGTTTGGTGGCATCATGTTGATAGAGGTCATAGTCTAAACTGGTTAATTTGCTACTCTTTGTCAACTAAGTATGTTGAGGTCCTGTTATTTCGGATCTAAAAGGTAGGCCCTTTTGGCTAGGCAATGTATAGAAGATTATTAGTATTAAGTAATTAGTCTATACTTACTAAGAGTGTGTTTGGTTAAGAATAATTTCAACGCAACAATAACATTGCACAACTCCCTACAGCGTTTAGATGAGCTAGCACACGAAGCAACTATGAAAATACTTGCCTTACTCCTGATTTTGGAGAAAGTATAGGCTAGTGTTGTTCCAGCACCTGTAAAGCAAGAATAATACAATAAGTAACATACAAATAATGTTGATTTATACTAATGTTACAAGCTATAAACGTAAAACTGGAATAATTAGTTACAAATTACGCTTGCTGTATAAGAAAAATATATTATTTGTATGTTTTGGATTTGACAATTACTGTAATTTATGGTCAAATTTCATTTCTCTTTCGGGGAATCTGGTGTACTAGTATTCTCATTTCTAAGCAAAGAACACAGTCTGAAAATTAGAGTCTCTCTCTGGAAATAAAACATATTTGGGTGACACTTAAAAGCGCGCTCAAACATATTCCTGACTTCTGAACTATATTGCGTAAGCTTTTACAGGAAAAAAAAAATATTCTACTTGTTTGTAGAAGGGACTGAAATACCATCTCTAAAAAAATTCTATTCATTCATTCCTTCCACAGATCCAGATATTTTGGTTACCAAACCAATCTGATAACAGTACTATGAGTATATTTTAGCTGCTGTGTTCTTATGACCCATTAAGTTTTAGTTAGAATTCATTTCTGCTAGAAACTTACTCAAAATTAAGGATGAGCACTAAGATCACATGCTTTGTCATCTAAACAGCTCTACCAGTTTATTTTTGTATGGTTGTATTTGATTTTATTTGATTTTTATTTTGTTGCCCAAGAATTGATTGATAATAGGCTTGAATATGTTCTGAATGAATAAATCCACATTTGAGTGGTTATGATTTTCCCGTGGATGATTGAATCTGTTCTGATACTTATTGGTTTTGGGTGATTGATCTGAGTGCCTATCATCTATTTCTGTAGATTGTTTGGTTCTGACTTTGTGTTAGGACCATTAGTTATTCTATTTGGTTTTGGAGTGCATTCATGGAGTCAAGAATTTCAATGATGTGTGTTCTCTCTATTCATGACTCTCATGTCTGTAGGCTGTTGGATAAAATGATAAGTTCATCTTGCCAACAAACATGGGTATTAAAAGTTGAATGATCGTGTCATTTGGAAGCTGCAAACATCTTTTATAAAATTATTTTTATTTTAAATCCCAAGAAATAATTTTTTTAGTCATTTTCCTTACACAATAAATTATTAATGGCAACTTCATTTTTTTAAATTATTTTTTCTTCCCATTCTGTTGCATTTCTGGTAGTGACACGCATGATAGAAGCTCATATAATAGTTTTCTTACCGACTGCATTGGGAGAGGCATAGTCATAAATAAAATATATATATATATATATATATATTATATATATATATATATTATATATATTCCAATAAGGAACAAGAAATATTTTAGGAGAATACTAGATTTATTACAGGAGTCCTTGTAGCTTGACTTTATAACAAACAAATGCTCTGTAAGTATATTATACCAAAAAAAAAAAAAAAGTATATGATAACTACCAGTGTTGAACTAGTCATTCTTATGACGAATTTTTTAGGTATTCCCCATTTTTGTATCTGACCTAAGGCTGGAGACTTTAGCTTCGTGAGTATGAGACTTCCCATTTCATTCATACAAACGAGCCTTTCAATCCTCAGCCCCTAATTCCTTCTGGCTCTGGACTTGCACCAACATCATATTTAAAATGTGTAATATATATATTAAGTTGATGTGAAAGGTGGCCATAATATATTTATTGTAAAATAAAAAAAAGATGTAATATTTAGGATGAGCTCATATTTCCTTCAAATATCCCTCATCCATTAGATTGTATATATCATTTTCCATTACATTTCTGAAAAAAAAAGAGATGACTAATTTTCATTGGTTCTAATTCACATACAATAATCTAAGAACAATGCCCCCCCCCCCCCCAAATGGTCTTTATAGCCCAAATCTCTTTGTCGCGACTGTCCTTAGATCGACGAACATGACAACAAAATTATAAAAATCAATTTAAGAGGAGTTACCATTAATTTTATTTGGTTAAAGGAAAATTAATTTTTTTTTAATTTTAAAAAACCTAATTTGTGAATAAAAGTTGAGTCTGATAATCTATTTATAGACAAAGAATTATGAAAATTTTATCCTACGACACTCCTGATACATCCATCATAAAATAGTTACACTAAAGTTAATTGTACAAATTAAACATAGTCTAAACATATTTAATTTACCCCAAAAAAAATAACCAATGACAACAATAAATAGAAAATTTAAACAATAATTAAAAATTAAATCACAATATTCTCTAGTACAAAATAATCATATATTAAAATATATACAATCAATAAAGAAAATAAAGATAAAAATGAATTAATATATTTACAAATATATGTTAGTCAAAGGCAACCATCACACAAGAGGGGGGTGAATTGGGTGATCACAAATTTTAAGACAACCTTTAGATTTTGTGCATTTTGATGCACCCAATCAATACATGCAGTGGAATAAATATATTTCACAACAATTCATATAATGGATAATATCAATCACATATAAGTATATAGAATAATGTAAATTATAATGTGATTAATTGGAGACTAGTGGGAAATAAACCAAGATAGAGAATCACTTAGTTAAAATCTTGTAGTAGACTGCAAGTAGTGTGTAGTCAACTACAATGAGTCCCTGAAAGTGATTTTGCAAGATCAACAAATAAAACACTAATTTTGAGTTTCTAGTAGTCTTGTAGTAGACTACACTTTTCTTGTAGTAGACTACAATTTGCTTCTGTGAGCAAATTGAGTTTTAAATGAATGCCTTGTGAAAATTTGTCAATCAATGTAGATAGCTTGAGTATAACTTAAATGTATATATAAATAAAGCAAACAAGATATATATCAAGTTCAAATGATCTAAGTAGAAATATCACAAGATATGCAGTAGGTCAACAATTATAGCAAGCATGAGAATTCAACAAATAAGTAGTTAAATGTAAATTGCTAGAATGTAAAGAGAGTAAGGGATAAGAGAGTGCAAACAATATTTTACTGGTTCAATCACTTCTTATGATCTACATCCAGCCCCAAGTTCATTCACTGGAGGTTTCCACTATTCTTCAAGCTTGTAACTTAGGTGCTTGAGAAACCTTTAGAAAAACAGAGCACTCCTCACACTTTGGGATCCTCCACCCTTATGCTTGAGGCTCTTTCTTTTCTCTTCAAGGGAAATCTACCCTTGAACTCTCTTAAGGGATTATCCACCCTCTTACAAGTATATATGATTGATAGAAAATGATAAACTCTCTCAAAAAGTAGATAATACAAATTGAAGAACTAATGGATAGAAAGATTATAACAATGAGAGCTCAAATCTTGATTTTGATAAGAGAAAGATTGATCAAGTGTAATGATATGAAAAATATGAGTTTCTCTCTTATAAATGCTTCAATCTTGGTATGTATTAATAGCCCAAGTGATAAAATAGCCTTTTGTGGTGTTTTAAAATCATTACTTTCGAAATCTAGCCGTTTATAGCCGTTACAGGCATTTTTGGCATGTTGTAGTGGACTACAGATAACTTGTAGTTGACTACGATTCCTCTCTGGAATGTAATTTTTGAATTTTAACACTTTGTAGTCGACTATACAACCTTGTAGTCGACTACAATCCATTCTTGTAATGTAGTTTTTAAGTTTTGACCCTTTGTAGTCGACTACAGATAACTTGTAGTCGACTACCAGTCATATCTGGAAAATAGATTTGATTTTTGACACTTTGTAGTCTACTACAAGACCTTGTAGTCGACTACAATTCCTCTTCTGGTAGTCTTGTAGTCGACTACAAATCTTGTGTAGTCAACTACAATTTTCCCCCGGAAAAAATAGTCTTTTGAAAATGTCATAACTTCTTCGTTTCTTATCCAAATTAAGAAAATGACAATGCGTTGGAAAGCTATTTAAATCTACTTTCATATGAAATAAGTTTCAGATCAAAACTCAAAGTATTTTGAGAGTTATGATAAAAATGGTGACCATAGGTCAGCTTTCAAAACTCAGATTTGACTATTTTTCATAGTTTTGAAATACCACCAAGACTAACTTCTCAAAACTTGTTTGTTGGGCATTTTACCATGTTAAAAACATTTGTCAAGATTGAATAAAGATATTAGAGCTCTCTTCATGTAAAACCTCTATCCTTACAAAGGATAATTGCCTATAAGATAATATATACTCAGATGAGTCTTTATACTTCTTGATGCAATCCAAGCTTCTAAAAATCATTCTCTTTAAATCTTCCAAATGCTTGGTTCATCTCTTCATTCTCCTTCTTGGTGAGTTGAGCATAAATAGGATCTTTCACTTTCTTATTCCAATGCTCACTCTTGGTACTTGGACTATCCTACAAAGCATAACTCATTTGAAAACCATGATTAGTCCAAATCCATATCTCAATAACTTAATATGCATGATTCACATGTATATAACCTTATAAAGTTTTTCATACATATATGATTCACATATAGATACATATCCAATCATTAATTATATCACTTATCAAGTACATTGGATATATCCTATCAATGATGCTACACAAAACTTAATGCATGATTCTTATAATAGGAACAACAAGATAATATATAACTATGCATTATCCAATATAGCTCATCATGTACTATGTAGCATATTTGTAATCCTTTTTGTAATGTATTTGTCATCATCAAAACATGATACAATAAACTATTGGGGCAAACATATTTCCACAATATAGAGAGAATAAGACCAAAGATTAAATTACAAAAATTTACAAGTTTAGAGTGAAGTAAAGAATAAAATAAAATTAAAATATTTATAGGTTTGGCAAGATTAAAATATTTACAAGTTGAGAAAATTATTAAAGGCTAAATTATAAATATTTTCAAATTAAGAAGAGAATAAAGATAAAATTTTAATGAAAATATTTACAGTTTTGGCTTGTTATGAGTGCCTACGTATCCCTTAAGTACAATGAAAAATTCAAAGTCGCGTAATTTTTGAAAAATAATTGAATGTTGGTTATTTTAGTTTTAAAAAAAGATTAATTTATTTAAAAAAGAACGTGGTTAATTTTGATTTAAAATGAAAATGATTTAATTTGAATAAATGATTAATTTGTTAACAAGTCATAAGCAGAAAAAATAAAAAATAATAACAAAATAAAGGTAAGAGAAAACAAATAAAAGAATGTTAAGAAAAGAAGATAATACTGAAAGGAAACAAAAACAAAATACTAGAAAAATAAATAAAAACAAATTTAAAAGACAACAACACTATAGAAAAAGAATAATACAAGATTAATAACAAAATAAATAAATAAAATAGAAAATATTTTAATAATAATCAAATGTTTTAACTTCTATAACATTACGGGTGTGAAAATTTCAAATAGAAAGATAATAAAATTAATGAAATGTCATTTATGTTATTATATATTAAATATTTTTACAGCCAATAATATTGTGTATATAAGGAAGATTTTCACAAAATATGATGGGTAATTTATATAATTGATTAAAAACCATGGTGCATAATAAGTTCTTTGTTGCTTTTTTATAATTATAAAACAATTCTTCATCAACTAGACAAATCCTTGCATTATCTTTAGATTTGTTATCTTCGCATTACTTAGATGAACTCGGATAAATTATAGTTTTGGTTTTTTTTTGTTTTACTTTTTACTTTTTACTTTTTAATATTTTCCTGTGCATCTCACGGGCGATACACTAGTGTCTTTAAAAGTAATAAAAAGGAGGTAAGAAGTAATCCTAAGCAATGAAACTAACTCTTTTAAACACGTGTGAATACAGATAACCAAATGGCATAATTTCGTAATACAATTATCAAAATAGAAGTACAATTGTCAAAACAGAACAGACATTTGACAGAATTTTTTTTAACACATAATAAGATTGAACTTGTTAGTTTCTTTTATATATAGTGTTAAATTATTTAATCTAGTTTAGTTTTGAAATTATTTTCCACAATATAATACTTTGTATTACGTGACCTTTTTATTATATGTTACAAATCGTTAACTTTTTTTTTCAATTTTGTCAACACACATTTCAAAGCTCAATTTGCTTAAAATTAATCATTTTTATTTTGTGTTAAGTTAATTGAATTAGCTACTTAACATGATTTTGTTTTGGAATTTTTCAATGAGGTTGTTGGGAAATATACACGAGATCTGAGGACTTGAACCTAAAATTTTGGAGCTGCTTGTGAAGGGTTAGGATTTATCCCAGTCTATTTCTGTGTAAACAGATCTAATTATTATTATTTTTCACGAAGTGATATGTTGATAAAAATTTAGTTTAGCCTCTTAAGTTTTGGCTCTTAAAATGACATATTTGCCTAGTTAATTTTGATGAAATGATATTTAAATATTAATTTACACATCAAGGGCATTTTGAAAATTATCCCATATATTCCTGGAATTTGCATTGTGAACCAAACTAGTTTTTAAGTTATTTCTAAGAATTCCAAAAAAAAATAATCCGTGGAATTTTAAATGCTAACTAAACAGATTTGTTAAAATACCCAATAATATATAGCATTTTTAGTCATATTATTCCTAGTAATATGATTCCTAAGAATGTAATCACAAACCTTTGTTCCTACAATTGCTTTTCCTGCCACGTTCAGAAAGTGCCGGGTTTAGTAAACGGCCTATTTGTTTGTGTCAAGGTTCTTGTGAAAGGGAACAAGAGACTCATAAAATTAAGTTTGAATTATTTATAACAACAACGAATTAAAATTAATTTAAAAATTAAACAATAGATTTTGACCCCATGATTCCAACTTCCCAGAACCGAAATAAGATATAAAGATAGCATAATTTAAAAAAAAAAAATCAATACAAAAGATTGTGTTTGGTCTATTTTAATAAGTTTTGAAATTCAGTATAAAATTTTGTCTTTAAATGCCCCCAATGACCTTGGGTTATACCTTCTTTCTTAAGCTTTAGTTAGTTGCTTCATTATTTAATCAGTTATTCAATCTTTGACCAATTATCTATAACTTTCCAACTAACTTCTTTTATGGATCAACATACACATATATAAATTTGTTGGGAGTTGGTATAATACCTTGATGGATTTGGTACTTAAGATGAGTTGTCAATTATTTATTAACTGTTAGTTTTGCAATAAATACTTAAAAGTTTATTAAATATAAATAACAACTAATGAATGTTAGACAACTCACCCTGGATATCGATACCTTAAAAAAAATATAGGTACTAGAGTAATTCCCAAATTTATTAATCCTATTTAAATCCTTACGATAAACTATATATATGAGTGTGTGTGTCTATATATATATATATATATATATATATATATATATAAATATATAATAGCTAATGATAATATCTAAAATATATTATATAATAATTTCAATAAAAAAGAAATTTAAGAAACATGATAGCGTAATATATGCTTAACCAAAAATTTAGTCAGCTAGTTAATGGGTGTTGGCTCACCTAATTAGACCTTTCCCTCATATTAATCATAATTTTGGTTCAAATCCAATGTACGCTCGTTGATAGGCCCACCATAAGTCATTAGTGAAGTTAGTGGTTTGCCCAGACCTTAAACTCTGATGATCCTTCCTCTCATCTAAACTTGAGGAGCTTGTTACATATTATTTGTACAGAAAGATCACTAATCAGCCTTTACCCAATGTCATTATTGTTGAGTGTGATCTATATGGCAATGAAAACTCTTGGGAGATTTGGCAGTCACATGGTGAAAGAGTAGTTGAATCAGAGGAGGGCAAAGACCTTTACTTCTTCACGTGGCTCAAGAGAAAGAAACCTGAGGCAAAGCATGTTGAGAGGAGAGTACGTAGCGTTAGGAACATGGAGTGTAGAGAACAGCAGTGACATAATCAAGACGTTTCCTGGAACACAGTCCATTGTTGTTGGGTCCAAGAAGAGGTTTAGGTTTGAGAAAAGTGGGACTAACCATGATGGTGGCTGGATCATGCATGAGTACTCTCTTAATCATTCTTTGTTGCATCCCAATTTCAAATCCATCGTAAGTGCCCACATCTCTTTTACGTTCTTGTTTCCTCATTTATAGTTTTCTTTTTTTCTGAATATGATCATCAAGATGAATTCTTTATAATTTCTTGAAACCATCTGTTAAAATTTGATTGATGGAGAAATAAAAAATATTATATAATTTTCATTAAGAATTCTCTATATTAAAGTTTTATTCGTCTGCCATGTATGGTTATGATCTTTTGCAATCTTGTTTGGTAAATGCTGATTCTTTCTAGTTGGTCGAATTCATATTTCTTAATCTATAATTACTACTGTGTATGCTTTCTGCCTTAATCTTGGGATTTTTATTTTCATTTTAGTTTAGTCGGTTTCTTTTCTCCTCTAGTTTTCTAATGCAATATATTATGTTGCTGCATTCATTGAGAGCCAAATTTCGTTGCAAAAAAATCCAAATTTTCTCTAGCCATTTGGGTTATCACCCTCGGTGTGTATCCTATATATTGATATTATTGTTTTCAGGGTTTCTTTGAATATATTTTGTAGCATTATCAATTAACAGAAAAAATAAATTAATATACTAAAACATTGCAGACACAATGAATTTGAAATTTTTGAAATCTAAACTTTCATATAAATCTTTAGCCGCTGTTTTCCATGTGAAATTTAATAGCTATATGCATCAACAGTAAAGCATATTGAGTTGAATTATATCCTTTTTATTATTTTGCTACCTATAGGTTAATATTTTAGAATTATATTCTTTATAATTTCTTCAGACCATCGGTTAAAATTCGATAGATGGGGAAATTAAAAAATATAATTTAATTTTGATTATCTTTCCTTTTTCAATTCATAGTATTTTTTCACCTTATTTCTTTCTAAATTCAAGTCGTTATGATCTTTTGCAATCTTGTTTGATAATACTAATTCTTTTTAGTTGGTCAAATTCATATTTACTAATCTTTAATCACTACTGCATTTCTTTCTTCTTAATCTTGGCATTTTTCAGTTATTTTTTCTCCAGTCCTTTTTTTTAAGTAATATATTATATTACTGCATTCATTGAGAACCAAATTTTGTGGCAAAAAATCTAATTTTCTTTTATAATAAAAAAATCTAAATTTTCTCTAGCCGTTTCGGTTTTCACCCTTCTTTTGGATTGTACTTATATTAATGTTTTCAAGGTTCCTTTGAATAGATTTTTTTAGTAGAGTCTTTGAATAGATTTTATAGTATTATTAATTAACAGAAAAATAAATTAATATGTACCATAACTTCTTGTTTATTATGACATTGCAGGCACAATATGTAAATTTTGAAATTTTATATATAAATCTTTAGCAACTGTTTTTCCATGTGAAATTTAATCTATATATATATATATATATATATATATATATATATGCAGCATCGATAAAACATATTGAGTTGGATCGAAGTGAGCTCTAGCAGCAAAATAAGATGAACACAAGAATTAATGCAATAATAATATTTTTGGTATTTTCTATTAAGCAATTCAACAAACACTTGGTAAGCAATATGAAAGAAAATCAATTAATGAAAGAGTTGGGATCAAGTTTCATTTGATTTCACTTGCTGCATATCAATTGGAATTAACACAAGCTATTATTCTTATTTTTGTTACCGAATTCTCTAAATTAATCAATTCCTAATTTCTTAGGCAATTGATCTTTTATTTCCAAATAAAATTCCTAATTCCTTAGGTGATTCAAAAAGGTAATAAGCATTAGGATTTAGAATTCAATCAGGTAACGAGCAAATCAATGACTATTCCTAGCCTAAAGATAAGCAAGGTTCATAATCTCATAGCAAAATCATATATCAAATTTCCATTCAACATATATATCTTAAAATCATTCCAAAGAGAGTTAATCTTTAGAAAGCATTAAGAAAAAGGATCATAAACTCAAAATAGAATAATAACTCATGTTAATTGAATCTAATATCAAAAACAATCAAGATCCATCAAAATTCACCTAATCTCAACAAAAGGAGAGTTTAGCTAAACATAGTAAAAGAAAGAACAAGGGAAAATAAAAAGTGAACAAAGAACAAATCAAACTCCATGAAGATCTTCTCCCAAAGATGATCAAGAGTCTTCTTTCCTCCTTTAGGGTTCAAAGTTTCGTGCTCCTAGCTGCCCTCCTCTTCAAACCTTGACTTAAAAGTGATTTTATCATGTCAGGTGAAAGTTGGAAGTTTGGCTCAGCCAAGCAAAAGCTGTGCTCAGCCAAGTTTTAAGTTATTTCTCGGGTGGCCTTGCGCTCAGCTAAGATTTTGCTGCGCTCAGCGCAACTTGTCCAGAATAGAACCTCTCGATCTTGCTCCGTGCGCTCAGCCAAGGATTTGCTGCGCTCAGCCTTGGCTTTCTAGAATTTGAAATTTTTTTCTGCGCTGAGCCAAGAGAAAGCTTGGCTCAGCCAAGCTCTTCCAGCATGTAAAAATGGTTTAACTTGCTCTTGACTCCCAATCTTTCCTCAATGCAATCTCATGCAAGAATAAAAAGGAAAAGTTAACATTAAAAACAACTAAATTATCCAAAAATAACAAGAATTAAGTAACAAGACAACTAATGAAAAATAACTAAGAATTAAGGGCAAAACAACTAAAAAAGTTTACAAAAGAGACAAAACCACCAAAATTAAGCACACAATAACTAGATAATTGGTAGATTATAAAAAACGTAGAGGGATTTGGTTGTGAAAAAACACAAAAGAAAGGGTAAAGAAAAAAATGAAGAAGAACAAGAGACTCAAATCTTTAATTATGGTTTACTATTATAGTCAATCTTTGTATCAATCTCTTATATGTTTGTTATAGGTGGAGACTCTTCTTCTTCGTCGAATCAGAAAGAACAAACGAGTAATAAGGCAACCATGAAACAAAGGAACAAGAGAAAGAGGACAGAACATGAGGACATACCTGTAGAAATTAAATAAAGGACATTGTCTGAGTTAAAGCCACTAAAGATGGAAAGGGATCAAAGGAGATCGAGCAAGCAAAATAACTTTCAAACAAACAAGATGCAAAAGAATGCTGAATTGTTGAATATCGACAGCGAAGTAGATGGGATGCAGAAGACTGCTTATGCATGTTTTAATAAAGAAGCATAATGGCAACAGTTTGTTGAAGAAACATAAGACATTATCAATCATACAAGACTAGTCCTCATTTATTTGGAATCAAGAGATACTAAATTATTATTTACAGAGAGATTGATTTTAACTAGGTGTTCAAATAATTCAGCTTTGGGTAGAAAAATAGAGAAAGGTTGTTGTGCTGTTCTTAGAAACAAAAACATCACTCATATTGAAGAAAATCTCAAGTTATCACTTGGAGACTAGATGTAGGTCAGGCATTGTGGCTGAACCAGGATAAATTTTTTGTGCATGCTTTTCTTACCCTTTACACTGTTTACTTTCCATTTACTTGTTTGTATTTGTTACTTCATTAGCCTGTTCTTTGCTTTCAATTTTAAAATTGAAAAATGTGTCATTTTTATTGATAGAACCAATTCACCCCTTGTTAATTCTATCACAAAGAGATTAGTTTAAGCAAGGACAGATTTAGGGGGAACCAGTAGTGGTACTGGCCCCCTGTCTTTCTATAATTTTTTAATGTATATATAGTATAGTTTTTAACTAAGAAGGTGAAAGACCCCTGGCCTACTGTAGCCATTATCTTTTGTTAGCCCATATTATGATTATAATTTAAGTAATTAATTGGGTTAATGAATTATGGACTTACACAATTGTTATAAGTGAGATTTTATCAAAGAGTAAAAAACAAATTTAGGTTATACAGACAAAAGTTAAAAAAAAAGTTTGATGATTGTCAAAAATAGACTAAGAAATAAGATAGATGATCATTTTTTAGCTGATTGTTTAGTCACTTATATTAAAATAATATTGCTGACTAATATGATATAGATTTAATCATTGATGAATTTTATGATATGAAGGAATATCGTGCTGAACTTCAATAAATATGTTATATTTAAGTTTTGAACTTTCAAACTTTTATTTAAATATCTTAATTCTTGACTTTTATAATTTTGGCCCATCAATAGTTCATTCCTCGATCCGTCCCTGAGTTTAAGCTTGTATGGCAGAGACATTAGCAATGACCTCTCTCTCTCTCTCTCTCTCTCTCTCTCTCTCTCTCTCTCTCTCTCTCTCTCTCTCTCTCTCTCTATATATATATATATATATATATATATATATATATATATAGTTGACAATGACAATCACATAACGATATTATCAATCAATATGTGGAGCTGCAAAAATTATATTAGGAACAAAAGTATAGATATTTCTAACTGAGGCTCAATGACAAGCTCTTAATGTTGGGTTATTTTAATTTGGAGTTGCATAAATCAGTGTTATTTTACTAAAACTCAGATTAATTAGATGTCAAAATATTAGAGCATATTATTGTTATTATTATTGGCTCAATCATGTGATCATTAATGGTTGTTGGGCTTGTTACTATTGAGCACTTCTATTATGTGGGTTAATGTGATAGGCCTGTGTATTGAGTTTACTATGATGAGCATGTAAGTCCATCTTTTAGTGCACAGGGAGAGGTCCCTATTTCTTTCTAGGGTTGCAGTGTGGTTGCACCATTAAGACTGCACACTAAAAATGACACCCTAGGATATGAGTAGTTTATCTCCTCACTCACACACTAAGAACTACTTAACAAAGAAGGATTACTGCGTCTTTCTCTAATCTGTTTCAGGATGATCATGGATTGTTCATCATCTTCCTATCCAGGTAATTCTTGAAACTAAACCTCCTTAGTGTTCTGCATGATTTGTGTATGCTACAGTCTAAGGTTAAGTAATTGTGAATTTTGTGATATGAAAATTTGTGTTTATTCTATAAAAACATACATCAATTGGTATCAGAGCCAATTAACCTCATCTGTGGCTGCACATACTTGTTAATTGCATGATACTAGAACCTTGATATATAGAGTTTATGATATACAATTTCATTTTTGTTATGTTTTTTTTATTTATAAAATCCCATTAATAATTAAAAAAATTGATTTTGTTTATCCATGATTTGTGAAACAACATTGGAACATGAATGAATGGGAAATAAATTTCACGATGGAGGATTTCAAGCTTTGGCGGGCGCCATCAATGGAGGTTTTCACCTCCTAGGGTTTTTGGCTTCCCCTAAAATAGAGCGAAAAATTGATGAAAATAACATAGGGAATTTATATATCGCAGTTTTGTGAATCCACTGACACCAAAAGCCCCAATTTTGGTGAAGAATTGATGGAGAATTGATGGGGGAGGCATGCTGCCCAGAACCGAGTTGAAAACCAGGTCATACGACCCAGATTGTAGGCAACTGGGTAGGGCAGATGACAGCCCTACTCGCACGCACATACCCACGCGCACACCAGGCGCGTGGGATGTGCTTTTTTATTATTTTTTTTCTTTTTTTTCAGATATGATTCAATCTCCTAGAAAATAATTTTAAGTATTTTTTTGGAATTTTTTATTTGTAATTAAATATTTATTTTTATTTTTCCCAATTTTGTATTTATGAAAAATATATGATACTCTCTGAATTTGCTCCTAAAATTTTTTATGCATAATTGTGACATTATTAGGCATATTATATTTTTCATACTCTCAGGTGTGATACTGTATGGGTATTGAAAAGAAATTTTGGGCTATTATTATGTAACACTTGAAAATTGTTATGTTTTGTAATTTTGTGCAAAATAAAATCTGGGAAATTTTTTTTATGTTGCCAGAATTGTTTTGGACATTTTGTGTGCTTGCGAGCTCGCCTATCGCAGGACCAATTATGACAAAGTGTTATCTTGATAGTAAGCTATTGTTTTGCATTAGGAATTATGTTAATAATGCACATACCTTATCGGTTTGTCTTTGTTGATATGATTCCTGGTGTTTAGTGAAATATGTTAAATATTATGTCTTTAGAGTTTTCAATATCCTATCGGTATTAGCTTTAGGAACATAATCTTAATGTTTATGGGAGTTTACTTATGTATTATAATTCGGGACCCTTATGCAATATTATAATTGCATGAGGGCTCAATAGATTCTATTCAATTTGTTGTGTATATATTGATATGCTTGATGAAATCTCCTTTTTGGTGTCTCCTCTTATCCAGCATTACCTATGCAAATGAATGCCTTGACAAGGCTGAATGAGACCAATTATGAGGACTGGGTTGAGTCTCTGAAATTGTTTCTAGCAGTGTCTAATGTTGACTTAACTCTCAATGAGGATGAGCCTGCTAAGCCCACATATGCATCTTTTGCTGCTGATAAGTTTAGATATGAAAAATAGGTACACTCCAACAAAGTGTGTTTGATGACAATAAAGTACACCATGGACAAGACAATCAAGGATAGTATTCGCGACATTAAAAATGCCAAGGAATTTCTCAAGGCTATTGGTGAGAAGTTCAAGAAGTTTGACAAGGCTAAGAAGGGCCATTACATTTCCTTACTGGGAAAGACTAAATATGATGGTGTGGGAGGTGTCCGTAAACATGTTATGAAGCTTGTGAACTGGTACAATAAGCTAGAGTCCATGAAGGTGGAGTTGGGAGAGAGCTTTCTGATATGGCAGGTGTTTGAGTCTCTCCCTTCTCAATTTGATGTGCTGAGAACCTCATACAATGTCCAATAAAATGAATGGGGTATTGATGAGTTGATTTCCATCCTCACTCAGGAGAAGGAGATAATGAAGAAGGGCAAGTCTCATAGTGTGCAATTCGCCTCTTACAAGGGTAAAGACAAGAAGAAGTTCCATAAAAATAAGGGCAGGAAATTTCAGTTTAAGAAGAAGTGGAATGGAAATCCTAGGCAACACTCTGCTTAGCAATCTGGGCAACATTCTGGGGAGAATTCTGGTAAGCCTAAATTTCAGTTCAATAGAACGTGTAAGTTCTGTGACATTAAGCAAGCGAATTGTTGGAAGTTTAAGAACTAGCTTGAGAAGAAGAAAGGAGTTTAGAAGCAAGAGGAGGCCAAATGAAGGGGAGTTGATGATCACTGTTGGGAATGGAGCTAGAGTGAAAGTGGAGCACTCCAAGGAGTTATCTACTTGACATGTTTTAACTTTGAAAAACACTGTTGTTGTGCCTTCCATGAGAAGAAATTTGATTTCTGTTTCTGTTTTGGATGGTTGTGACTACTCTTTTCACTTCAATAATAAAAAGGTTTCTTTGTCCTATGATTCCATTGTTGTTGGTTTTGAAAATTTGTGTGATGGTTTATATTTATTAGATACTAGTTATTTTCTTGTTGACCAACAACATTCAGTTGTCAACACTGTTGTTGGAAAGAAGCGTGGTAGAGTTGCTGAAAACTCTTCCATGTTGTGGCACAAACGTCTGGGCACATTTCCAGGGAGAGAATGGAAAGATTGATTAGAGATAATATTCTGCACAGTCTTGATTTTTTAAATTTCGATACTTGTGTTGATTGTGTAAAAGAGAAACTCACTGTTAGAACTAGAAAGAGTAGGATTGCCAGAAATGAAGAAGTTCTACAATTGATTCACACAATTATATGTGGACCCATTACTCTTGCTGCTATGGGTGGTTTTAGATATTTTATTACCTTCATTGATGATTTCTCTAAGCATGGTTGGATTGACCTGCTTCCTGAGAAATCTGAATCTTTGGATGCCTTTAAAGTGTTCAAGGCTGCTGTTGAATTGAAACTTGGCAAGAGGATTAAATGTGTTAGATCTGACAGGAGTGGTGAGTACTATGGTAGATATGATGAAATTGGTAGAAATCCTGGACCTTTTGCTAGGTTCTTACAGGATAGTGGTATAGAGGCACAATATACTCTACCTAGCACTCCTCAACAAAATAGGGTTGCTAAAAGGCGAAATTGCACCCTTATGGATGTGGTGAGATGCATGTTGAGCCATTCAACTCTTCCAAAGTTCTTATGGGGTGATGCTTTAAAAACAACTACATACATTTTGAATCATGTTCCTAGCAAATCTATTCCCAAGACACATTTTGAGATGAGGTCAAGTAGAAAACCCAATTTAAAGCATTTTCATGTTTGGGATTGTAAAGCAGAAGTGAGACCTTACAATCCATAACTAAAGAAACTTGATCCCAAAACCATTAGTGGCTTCTTCATTAGGTATTGCACTAGTTCCAGGGGATCCAGGTTTTATTGCCCTTCACATACCACTAGTCATTGAATCTGATCAAGTTGTTTATTTTGAGAATGAGATGGAGCATAGTGGGAGTCTGGAGCTTCGCACTATTGATTTCAGAGATGAGAGTCTTATTGTCCCTACACTTGTTGCTCCCCTTTCAGAGGTAGAGACATCAGTGGTGAACCACAATAACATTGTTGATCCAGTCAATGATGTTGGTATTCCTTAGCAACAAGTTTATGATGGTGAACAAAACCAAGTTGTAGGCTTGGCTCCACGCAGAAGATCAAAGAGGCTTCCCAAACCTAATGGACCAACTAAATTGAAGGGTTATTTTGTTTACCTGTAAGAGCATGAATTTAATTTAGGTGAGGACTCTGATCCTATTAGTTTTCAAGAGGTTCTTTCTGGCTCTCATGGTTCGCAATGGTTGATAGTCATGTAGGATGAACTAGCTTCTATGAGGAATAATAGTGTTTGGGAGTTGGTGGAGTTACTTGCTGCAAGTAAGATTGTTGTATGTAAATGGGTCTTTAAGACCAAGAGAGATGCCAGAGGTGAAATAGAAAGATATAAGGTCAAACTTGTTACTAAAGGCAACAACCAGATAGAAGGCATTGATTTTAAAGAGACATTTTCCCGAGTCTCCACTAAAGACTATTTTCGAGTTGTGATGGCTTTAATGGCTCATTTTGATTTAGAGCTATATCAAATGGATGTTAAAACTACATTTCTCAATGGTGACTTATATGAAGATTTGTACATGGATCAGCCTGATCGTTTCAAGGAATAAGGCAAAGCGCATCTTGTATGTAAGTTGAAAAGGTCCATTTATGGATTAAAACAGACCTCTAGGCTGTGGTACCTGAAGTTTGATAAGGTCATTTGCTCTCTTGGCTTCAAGGAAAATACAGTTGATCAATGTATTTATCTAAAGAGTAGTGGGAGTAGATTCATAATACTTGTCTTGTATGTTGATGATATTCTTCTGGCTAGTAATGATTTAAATTTTCTGTTTGAGACTAAGTAGTTGTTGACTGCCCATTTTGATATGAAAGATCTTGGTGATGCATCTTTTGTTTTGGGCATTGAGATTCTTCGTGATAGATCTCGTGGGGTTCTTGGGTTATCTAAAAAAACTACATTGAAAGGGTTTTGAGCAAGTTCAACATGAAATCTTGCAATCCTTGCACTGCACCCATTCAAAAGGGTGAGAGACTTTCTAATACCCAATGTCTTTAACATGATAAAGAAAGAAGAGAAACGGAGAAGGTCTCATATGCTTTTGCTGTTGGCAGTCTTATGTATGCTTAAGTTTGTACACACCCTGATATAGCTTTTGCTATTGGTGTACTAGGGAGATACTTGAGTAAACCAAGTGTGGGCCATTAGCAAGCTATTAAACAAGTCATGAGGTATCTGCAGGGTACCAAAGACCACTTGCTCACCTTTAAAAGGTCTAATTATCTTGAGGTGATAGGCTACTCTGACTCTAATTATGGTGGTTGCCCTGATGATAAATCCACTTCTTGATACATCTTGATGTTGGCAGGAGGAGTTATTTCATGGAAAAGTGTCAAACAGACACTTATAGCCACTTCGACTATGGAAGCAGAGTATGTGGCTTGTTTTGAAGCCACTCGCCAGGCAATATGGCTGAGGACCTTTATTTCTGAGTTTGGTGTTTTGGAGAGCATCTTCAGACCTCTAACCATATATTGTGATAACTCTGTTGTAGTGTGCTTCTCTCAAAATAATAAGAACTCCAAACGTTCAAAGTATTTTGACACCAAATATATGTTTGTTAGAGAGAAGATTCAAGAGTTTCAGACTCGCATTGAGTATATACCTATAGAACTTATGGTGGAAGATCCTCTAACCAAGGGTTTAACTGTTAAAGCTTTTGTATATCATGTAACCCATATAGGTCTTGTAAGTTCTTTTGATGCCTTGGGTTAGTGAGAGTTTATCTTTTGATTTGTAGAAACATTAACTTTGTTATTATGTCTCGAGACTTAATAAATTGTTGCTATTATCATTGTTATTGTTGTTCATGCCATATGATATTATTATTCTGCGCAGTTTTGTTTATGTTTATACATGTATACATTTATGACATATTTTGGAGACATTCTGAACCCAGTGTCATTGTGTTGTGCTAAGATATTTTTTTTGAATCTTAGCAAGCATCTTGGGTGGATGCTAACTATGACCATTTGTTTTGGAATTGCATGATTGATCACAAATTTGGTATGTTTTTCCACATTTCACATCCCACATTTATCAGGCCATTGAGATATGAGTGTTTGGTATATATGATGTAAGTACCCCTATCAGGCATGATTTTCTATATTACTAAGCTACTTGTAGTGTCATTTTAGATCAATGGTTAATGATTCTCGCTCAATTTTGGACATCTTATTGTGGCCATATATTGTAAATTAATATGGAGTATTATTTTTTTTATCAAAATAAACAACCTGACTTATGCTGTCCAAGTGGGATATTGTTGGATTATTTTAATTTGGACTTACATAAATTAATGTTATTTTACTAAAAATCAGATTAATTAGATGTCAAAATATTAGAGCATATTGTTGTTATTATTGTTGGCCTAATCATGTGATCACTAATAGTTGTTAGACTTGTTACTATTGAGCACTTCTATTATGTGGGTTAATTTGGTAGGCCTGTGTATTGGCTTGTTATGATGGGCAAGTAAGCTCATTTTTTAGTGTACATGGAGAGACCTCTATTTCTTTCTAGGGTTGTAGTGTGGTTGTCCTATTGAGACTGCACACTGAAAACGGCACCCTAGGATAAGAGTAGTTTCTCTCCTTACCCACACACTAAGAACTAACAAAAAAGGATTACTACATCTTTCTCTGATCTATTTCTAGATGGCCATGGATTGTTCATCATCTTCCTATCCAGGTAATTTTTGAAATTAAACCTCCTTAGTGTTCTACATGATTGGTGTATGCTACAATTTAAGGTTAAGTAATTGTGAATTTTGTGGTATGAAAATTTATGTTTATTTTATAAAAGCATACATCACTTAATTAATGACAAGAACTTCTCCAAGAACTAGATTGAATCTTTCAATGGTTTAGTTTAGTAGTTATACAAACTTGCCCACTTTTATTGTGTTTATATAAGACACAGGCAATGTGTTCTGGTTCAACCATTATAATATTCAAACATTTCTAATTTTAGTATCTTTTCAATGTGAAGTGTATAAATACCAACAGAATCTCTAATCTCACTCCATATCAGAAATAAAATAGCAGACCTCTAAACTGCCAAGTAGACTGACCACACTCCCCAAAGGCAATTCATAGATTTGAATTGCAAAACAAGCACCACATCAAAGCCAATAATCAGGGTAATTGACTAAATGGGTGTAATTTTAGAAACAATTTATCAATTTGGTGTTGTTTTAAAACTATTTACCTATATGGTGTTGTTTTTGTCACGTAATATTTTTTTATTATTTTTTTTGCATGTGACACTTGCGTTAGTCTACCTGGCACAAGTGATGTGCCAAGTGGACTTGCGCAAGTGCTGCCAAGTTGACACGTGGCAGAGTTTAGCCACAGTTTTAACCAAAAATGTGGCTAAACGACTCTTTTTAAATCTTCGCTCCCACTATCTTAAAAGTGACAAAGTTGAGATTTAAACCCAAGCACCATTTGTGGTTGGTACCTTTACCACTACATCAAATGACATTTTTGAGATATACATGTAAATTTTAATATATATATGTTAATTATTATTAAATGATATTTGTATAAATATAACCATATATCTAGGGCTGTCAAAATGGGAAAAACTCGTCTAGTCGACCCGTTTTCTGGCATAAATTATACGAGTCGAGCTTCAAAATTAGTGACACGTAAAAATGAGGGTAATTTTGGATTGACACATTTAACCTGCGAATTAAAAGGGCCAACCCGCATAAATAATTACACTGACAGCCCACGGGTTGACTCGTTTAACTCACAAGTTAAACAAGTCGATTCAAAATTACCATCATTTTTACAAGTCATTAATTTTGAAGCCAGACTCACATAATTTATGCCGTTAAATGGGTTGATTCGACGAGTTTTACTCATTTTGACAGACCTAGATATATGGTTATATCGATACAAATATTATTTAATAATAATTAACATATATATTAATATATATATATATATATCTCAAAAATGTCATTTGGTATAATGGTAAAGCTGCCAATCACAAATGGTGTTTGGGTTCAAGTCTCAACTTTGTCACTTTTAAGAGAGTGGGAGCGAAATTTTTTTAAAAAATAGTTGTTTAGCCGCAATTTTAAACTGCGGCTAAACATTGCCACGTGTCAACTTGACAGCACTTGCGTTAGTCCACTTGGCGGAAGTGCCACGTGGCACATCACTTGCGCCAAGTGGACTAGCGCAAGTGCCACATATGCAAAAAAAATATTACGTGGCAAAAACAACACCACATAGGTAAATAGTTTGAAAATAACACCAAATTAATAAATTGTTTCTAAAATTATACCCACTTGGTCATTTACCCCAATAATCAACTTAGGGAACCTTCATAAATTGTGCTAACACTATATAGGTCACAGCTCTCACCAATATATCACTGGAAAATTATCCCCCAATACATATATATATTGTTGGAGGTCCAGCCGAAAAGATTGAAAGAAATTCTCAAACCACCAACCTCCAATCAACAACAACTTTCAGTGCACAGTGATTTTTCAACAATTGCTACAATTGTTTTTGGTGCACTCATTTCTTGCTTCTATATATAAAAGCAATTGAGATGAAGGAAATATATCAGATCATCACATTCAAGAGGAAGAGAATGAGAGAAAAAATAGAGTTTCTCACAATCAAATAGGAAGAAAGTGAGAAAAATAGAGAGAACCTTAGAGAGTGTTTTCTAAGAGAGAAAAATAGTGAGCCAATTTGTGAGTGTTATCTACAAATTGAAGATACATCATTATTGTATTTTTGCATTCTCATTATTTTTATAGTGGAGGTTTAAGTGGCCTACGGGTCTCTAGTTTTTTTCTTGTTCACATTGAGAAGATTTTCCACGCTAAAAGTTTCTTGTGTTGTTATTATACTTGTTTTATACTTCTGCATAGTGCATATTTTTGAGTTCACATAAGAGGAAAATTATGGTAATATTTCCCAATATATATATATATACATATATACATATATATATATATATATACATATATACACACACATATAATTTTTTTTATTAGTATGTTTATGCTAATAATACTATAGTTCTATATATCCAGAGAGTGGAATCTTTCTTAAATTTTTATATTGGTATCAGCTAGCCACTTTCAGTTTAACTAATATTAAGAAAGTTTCACACACACACACATATAATTTTGTTTATTAGTATGTTTATGCTAATAATACTATAGGTGATAGATATATATCCAGAGAGTGGAATCTTGAAATTTTTATATTGGTATCAGCTAGCCACTTTTAGTTTAACTAATATTAAGAAAGTTTCACATATAAGAGCAATACAATATACTTAGTAGAGTAAATATCTAATTTGGTCCTCTAAAAATATACGGGACATCAGTTTGGTCCTCTAATTATTTTTGACATCAAATTAATTTTTTTTAACTTTTTTAAGAATTAATTTGATGTCAAAAAATGACTTTGTAGAACCAATTTGATGTCAAAAAATAACATTTAAAGACTATTTTAATGTAAAAAATAATTAAATGACGAAACTAATATCCTATATATCTTTGAAGGACTAATTTAAATATTAAGTCTAATTAGTAACAATATCAATCACGGATAGAATGATGGGACAACTGTTTCCACCAAAAAAGAAAAAAGGAATTCAGGTATCAAAAGCCAAAATGTTAAAGTTTCATTTTTTTCGATGATAGCCTCTACCTTTCACTCATCTTTCTCTTTTCTGCCCACCTTATTAGCCCCCACAATGTGAATTCATTATTCATAGCCGTAAGTGTTGTAGAACCTCTTCGATAAAGAGATTTGTGCTCTGCGCTCTGCACTAGTGCTAAAATTATGGGATGGCTTTGAACCTTCTTGAACCGATTCTACAGTAAGAAAAACAAAATTGTCCTAAGCTCTCTTTTGAGAAAAAGAAAAAAAAATTGCCAAATTTGCAATAAATTTTACCCAAAAAGAAAACCAAATGTTACCGAATTGCAAACTACAGTAAGTGTATAGTACTGTTTAACTGCAGTTAGGGAAACCACGATTAACCGCGACTATTAACCCATTGTCGATACATTATGTTTAGAATCTTTAAAATATGAAATTGATTTAATTTATAAATCAATTTTTATATTTGAAACTTATTATAAAATATGAGATTTGTATTGATTTACAAATCAATTTTTATATTTAAAACATTTATAGATAAATGGAATTCATTTTATATTAATAATTTTACTTTAATTAATTATCATCCTTACTTTGAATAGGTAAAATGCATAAGTTAATCAGGGTAAAATCATTAATTCAGATAATTAAAACTAAAATCAAATCAAACCAAACCAAATTCGAGTAGATTTTTATATGCACACAATTTAAATCTAACAATTTTAAAATCAAAGCAATTCTTATTTATAACTATTTTAAACAAATAATTTCATTTATAAATCAAATAAATTCCCAAAATAAATAGTTAGAAACATATATACTTGTAGTATAACTCGAGTCCAAATTTACTTCTCAAGTATCCCAAATCCCAGTAAAACTTGGGCATCTAGATGAACTTTGCTTGAAGTAGGAATCCTAAAGTGGCTTGGCCAAACAAAACGCAAGTAAGCTTAGATTTAATCATTGGCAATGTCAATGTGCCTCTGTTGGAAACCTTCGTGATCTAGCATTACATTTTATTCTTTGTGGTAAACATTCTTTATCGTAATATTAAAATAATAAAATTAAATAGAAGTCAAATATTCTCTCTCATGATCAATATCAATTCAGCTTTGTAATCTACACGATAGTGTGAATGCGATATGCATTTCTATCTTCTAACATTGCTTTCATCACTACACACTGCAAGCAGGGATGGACACACAAACACAATACGTTTTGACAGAGCAAAAGGAAAATCAAACGTATGGGACTTCATCATATGAAGGTTCCTTCTCTGTAAGCTTTCATCAATTTGTAGTTTCCTTTTGCAGTGCATGTCATGATCCATTCTTTCACATTCATAGTACCTTCTAGTTTTCAAGGAGCAATTGGAATTGAATAATTTCTTTTCATTTTCTGTTGTTTTTTCTTTCTTTTTTTTCATTCATTGTTCTGAACATCGACTAGTTATCAAAATGTTGGTAAAATCCAAGGGAATCCATAATGATTCATTCAATGAATATCATTGTATTCCAAGTCTTTTATTCTCTCTCTCTCTCTCTCTCTCTCTCTCTCTCTCTCTCTCTCTCTCTCTCTCTCTCTCTCTCTCTCTCTCTCTCTTTGTTTTCATGCTAAGCTAATAATTGCAAATGGATGAAAATCCATATATATACGGCAGCCGCCCAAGTTATCTATATATGGATCCTTATCCTCTCTTAAATTTGTGAGAATGAAAAGGGGGGGGGGGAATGGGCATCATTATATATTTTAATTAGAGCTAAAAGTGAATAATTTTCAACATAGGACGAAAGCACTTCGTCATTGAGATTTCAAAAAGACTTGTGATTTGCACACATATTTCTTTTAGTGTAAGTAAAGCATTTATAGAGTTTGTTACACAAATGTCAAATTGGACGTTTTTGTTAAATAAGGGATAAATTGTTATTTTATTTTCTAGTAATTTGATTTATAATTTCATTTTTCAGTTCATACTAAATTAATATTTTTATTTGCTATCCTGTCCTAAACTATTATTCTTAAACTGTGAACAAATAAACTACAAAGACTTTCCTTCAAATTTTATGAAATTATAGATCTCGCTTCGTGTTTTTATAATTACATATTTCTCTAATTTTAAATTTGAGGAATTTATATCAACATTTTTATGGATAATACACAAACTTCATCTTTATCTTGAAAATGATCTTCTTTAAACTATATAAAATAAATCTTTACAAGCATCACTTTATTTTTTTTCCTTTTCACAAATATTTCATATTTAATGGAGGTTTGTGTAAGATTTTAAAATAAATACGAGAGATGTATAATATTTACAAAATTCAAAAGAAATTTATGTAATTAAAAAAAATACACAACAAAAACTAATTTTTCAAATTTTCCCAATGTTTTATATATATCACAAGTTTTACATTTTGCATACAAGGAGGTAAAGCAATATAAATATTTATGTAGCTTCAATAAACTTACTAGATATCTTTTTCCAGGAAAAAAACTTAAAGATAATTTTCATAAGCTTAGTGACCGTTTGGATGTGTGTTTTTCCTATAAGAAAATAGTTTTTTTAAAAAAATACTTTTGTTATATTTTAATGAGTTTGAATGAGCTTTAAAAAAAAAAAACTGAACCACTATTTTTTTAGCTTGATTTTGATACTTTGAAAGAAATAGCTTTTTTATAACATAAAATAGTAACATAAAAGACGATCTTCTCAAATATTACATCCAAACATAAAATAGGTTTTACTTTTTAAAAAATGAAAAAAAAAATATTTTTTTATAACCTCATTCAAACTAGCCGTTAAACTTCTATATCATCATTGTGTGTGTATGTGTGTGTATATATATATATATATATATATATATATATATATATATATGCAACTCTTTTCTTTTATTATTACAATTAGGATATAAATTGTTGAACATTTATATTTATATTCAGTAGGAGATAGAGTAGGCATTATATAGTGTTTGAAACGAATACGATTGTACTCAAATGAAAGGATTAAAGAAAAAATATAATTATTTAATCCAAGTTGATAACTGAAAAATGAAAAGAAAAATGCTAAACCATAAGCAAATTTTAATCTACTTGTAATACGAGATTCCAAGTGATTATTATTGAAGATATGCTTAATTTTCTTTCATGTGAAAATATCTATTCAATTATTGAAACATATTGGTAGGAATTGGAAACCTTGTTTGCATACATATATAAAGGAAAAGTTGTAGCCTAATAAGAGAATATATTTGAGCAATATTCTTAAAATGGGGAAAGAAAAAAGGAGACGCAGAGAATGAGAGAATTGCAATTGGAATCTATTGTTTTTAAAAGAAGGCAATTGTTTTGGCCCTCAATGACCTCATCCCATATCGCCCAACTTGGTAAAGTGGGAGATCTTAATTACGTGTTATGTCCAAAAGGAGATAGACATAGAGAGAACAAAACCTTGGCTTTGGTGGCTTGCCATCAATACAGAGCTTTGATGATGTAATAGCTGTTCCCAGTTGGGCTCAAAATTAGAAATGTCTTCAATTGGGACTATTTGAAACAATCCCATTAGGAGAAATCAATGATACACTTCATCTTTTGTGGTTCTTTGTCGCATATGTTTGTAATTGAAATTAATCATTACACATTTTACATGAATTATTGTTTATATAATTTAGGCTAAAAAATATTATAGTAAGATTTTAAAGTATTATATATTCAATAATATTATATATATATATATGTGTGTGGGGGTAGAAATTCACTTACTCTTAGAGTAAGTAGTCTTGTATGCTTATATTATTCAATAACTTTATAAAATGTGAATTTAACCAATCTCACCATTAAGTCATGTGATATTGTCTTAATGATTTTACATATTAAATTTTAGATAAATTGAACATTCATAGGTATAAAATATAATAGTAGACATTTTACTTATATTTAAAATCATATTATACATTAAAATAAAGTAGTACGATAAAGTATTAAATAGTTTTAAAATTATAAGAAATTTTATGAACTTGATCTATCTTATAGGAACTTTTAATTTAATGGTTGAATTAATTAAATTTAACTTTTATATGAAGTTATTAAGCAATATAAGTATATCAAGACTTATTCTTAAAAATAGTAGATCACCATATATATATATATATATATATATATATATATATATATATATATTATCATTTCTTTTGAAATGGTCATGAGAATTGCTTGGTCGCGCACACCCTACCTTATTCACAGTTGACACAATTCTTCAAAAAGGTTGTCATGGATATTGCTTATCAATGATATCAGGATTCATGAATATCTCAAAAGATAAGAAGTGATCATACTTGAAAAAATGGGAGACAGTTGTTGCAACCGTTTAGGGGACCCGCAACGAGAGAAGATAACTAAAATTTAAATAAAATAAAATAAATGTTTATGAATGGTCATTAATCGATTCTTTTATTAGAAATGAAATAATGTGGTTGGATACTTAAAAAAATAACATGAATATAAGAGTTTAGGTTTGAGAGTTAATTATGGGTATGGAAGGTCTAAGTATCCTACACCATCCGTTCCAAGAACAGTACCCAATTACTTTAGTATTATTTTGTTAAAATAATTAAATTAGTCCTTTATATTTTAAACAAAAATTTTTGTTATTTTTATTTTTAAATGTCTTATTATGTCTGGCATAATATTCAAAAATGATAAATGATTGAGACATGAAATGATGGCTAAATTGTTATTGCTGTATGAAACAAATGTATGTCCACAACATGTTATGTGAAGGTGGTGAATTAAAAAATCAGATTTTTAAGAAAATATTTTTAAATAAAATATGAGGTTTTTAAATGATTTTTATAAAAGGAAATTTTTAGAATGAATGATTTGCGAAATGATTTTTAGAAAATAAAATTTCTGAAATGAGTGATCAAATAAAATTTTAATTTACCACCACCACAAAGTTAGGGCTACATTAATTTGTTCACATTTATTTTTTTTATCAAAATATTTTATTTATTTAATTGTGAGAATTAGACATCGTCAGCGCTCCCAGCAAAATCTAATATAAATAGCCTCAAGAGTACTAGGAAGAGTTTAGTTGATCAGTACCCCAATCCTCTCTCAATCTTTTTATCGTCAGTCAGATTTAAATCTTTTAATTAAAGGGTAGATGTAAAGATATTTAAAATGGATTAATATCATAAGTCATACCCAAAAATAATAATTAATTATGGAATAAGATTTTTTATTGAAGATTTTTAAAGTCTTGCCAATGTTTTTGGCAAAATTATAAAATTTCTCGTCATCTCATAAAAGTCAAAAATGCTGCCAATTATTCCTTCATTGGGATCTTAAATCGTCATTAATGGTGAAGCGCATGCAAATAAAGAAAAATGATAATTTAAGACCACCTAAAGTCCCACCAATACCTATGACAAAAATAAAAGAGTCAACCTCACCTCCAAAATGTCAAAATGTCGTTAATACCAGAGTTAATTTTGCTTATTCCATCTTTGGGTCTTAAATTGTAATACAAGCATATGAAAGATACAAGCTTTTTATTTGAATAGAACATTTCAATTTGAAATGGGATGAACTTCCTCAATTTATGAAACATATATTAATTTAGACATATAAAATATTTACGATCCCATATCTTGAAAATTAATCACTTTTTATTTTTAATTCCCGATATGAAAATGTAATCAACATGACATTGCCGCGTGTATATATATATATTCATAAGAATATAATCAAATAGTTTATATTTTTATATATTTTAATAATTTATATTACGTTAATTTTAATGTATATCAATGAGTTAAAATAATTTTGAATTAATATGAAATTTTATAAGTATGATTTACATGATAAAAAATTTCAATCTAACAGTGAATTTTGTGAGAAAGTAATCCAATGAAAAGTTATTAAGTAATGTAAGAATGATCAAGTCTTACACTAGTATAAATTGATCTCTTATATATATATATATATATATATATATATATATATATATATATATATATAACAGCTTTTGTACTTCAAGAAAGTCAAATGGAGAGTGTAGATGCGATATCAAATATCATAGAAATGTTAACCTTAAGAAATTCAAAATTTAATGCGTTGTACAAGACAGAGAATGACTAATTCATGAAGAAGAAAAAAAAGGTTAGAACACATGCTCAAAGCCAAGCTTACTTGCTCATCATGATTTTTCTTCCATGTATTGAATTAAAATAACTAGGAAAAGCCATAAGATTTAACGTTGGCAATTGAAGACGCCACGTGAACTTGGAGTGGCGTCGCTTAGTACATACACAAAATAACGACTCATTGCTCTAAGCACAACAAGCGGGTTACTGAATGCTTACCTGCGGGTGAGATGAGCTAATTTTATTCAACTTTCTCAGGTCCTCTCATCTTTCTTCTTTTGTGCCTTTCTTCTCTGCGTGTGTTGGTTTTTCTCGCTCTCTCTTTTCTAGGTCTCTTTTTTTTTCAGGCCTTACCTCTATTTTTCAAGCCTCTCCCTTTGTGTTATGGTTATGACTCTAGGGCTTCCTAGTCTTTGCTATTTATAACGCAAATAATTATTCTCATCACTTCAATTAATCAGGACAAATTAGAATAAATATCTCCCATCAATCAAAATCAATTTGTGCAATCAGAATGAATTAAAATCAATCAATTATTTAAACCCCAAATTACTATTAATAATGGATTAAATGTATTTTTGGATTCAAATTTATTTTCTGAAATCATTTCTTATTTTTGCATGCTCTTTAATTTTATGACTGATCAGATTTTTTCTTATTCTAATTTTTTACTGTATTAGTGGAGATTCTTCCCTTTTTACATACCAAACCAAAATTATTTTTCTTTTTTTATTTATCGTTATCCTTTTGAAGCTTTGGGTTTGGGCTTGGTAAATGAATAAGATCCAAATTTATAGGCACAATGGCCATTGATGAAAATAAAAATTTTAGGACAAATTTATGTGTTAATAACAGTTAAATATTATTATTTATGGCAAGGAAAATTGTGTTTTGTTTTATTACCTCACATCTAGAAGAACTCTAATATACTTAATTACTTGCCATTAAACCCGCCTAGACACCTACATATTAATATTTTTAGTTAAGCTTGAAAATCTTAAGACGAATAACTCTTTAAACTTTCTCACATTCTAGTTATTATTAACATTGACCTCATATATAAAATCATACCACAAAGCAAATGAAAAAATATAATGATATTAATGAATTTTCAATGAATATAGTGTAAGAGTAATTGGTTATAGTTGATGATCTCTCTTATTTGAAAAGTAAATGAATGTTGAAAATGTATAGCACAATAAAGCATATCATAGCTAGAGTTCGTCCACATGCAAGCATATTAAATGTGGGAGTAAGTGTTACAATTTAGAAGTTTGAATGATTTTAAAAAAATTGAAATATAAAATATAACTTGTGTATTAGGATATTATCATTTAATCTTAAAATGTTATAATAAGTTCAAATCTCATTTAAAATTAAGACTTTTAAATTGATGACAAAGCTGCATCAAAGTAGCAAGAATTTGAAGGAAAAAAGCTCACGAATGAGGGACATGTGACTTTAACCTCACTTGCATGAACTGTGTTTTATATAATTGTATATAGATTTATGGAATTGTTAACAAGGTGTTTTTTTGTAGATTTTTGGATCTTCTAAAGTGATGGATATACTTTAGAGGATAAAGTGTGTAAGTGATAATACTTTACTGAAAAAATAAGGGAGTAGATTTTATATATCTATGATCTATTATCTAGATATTTTGTAAAATTTTATAAATTATTGATTTTCTTATCAATGATTATTAAATTTGTACTTTACTATTTAGAGTGCACCCTCACTTTAGATGAAGATCATTCGTGTTTCTGCAAATCAAGTTTTAAAATTTGAACAAAATGAATAATTCATCTACTACTGGACTAACTCATTTGGGGAGTAAAACTTACTTTTTATTGATATGTGAATTTATGAGTGCATAAAAAATATAGATTTAATTTTGATCCACTGATAAGTGTAAAACTTTTTTATAGTATTATACAATTACACTTAAAAAGTTTAACCAGGGACAGATCCACGCCTAAGAGAGTGCACTGATTTTTTTTAATTTGTCTATTACTATACTATTATTTTATCATCCCCCCATCTTTTAAAAGTTGTCCCATTATGAGGTTTATTAGGTAATTTTTATGTCACCGACTTTCTCATGTGATAAGAGAATTACTCAATCACAGAAGTCTTCAAATTATTCTCCACACGTGAACAAATTGTATGTCATCTAACTACGTCATCTAGTCCTAAATCTCAAATTCTGTCATCCTCTTCTTTCTCAAATGTACAGTCAGTGAGTGAGTTAGATGTCTCTTACCCTTGCTTAGCCAAAGAATATTATAAATAATGTTAAATATGATTTTTTCAATGGCAACTACAATAGTTGAGTGAGCATTTTCTACTATGAATGTCATAAAGAATTGGATACATAATTGTATGGTAAATGAGTGGTTGAATGATTGGTTAGTTGCATATATAAAGGGAATTTTATTTATTTTTGGTTAACAAAAGAGGGGCAGATCCCGTAGAGAGATTTTTTTTAATAGGATTGATAATGAAAAAATCATTCACTGTTTTCAAAATACAAAAAGGAGAAGGAAACACCTAGGAATTTATCTTTCATCATTTTATATTATTATATTTTTATGTATAAATATAAATATTTGAAATTTTATTTTTTTATATATTTGTATTGTTCTTGCCTTCACTAGGAAAAGTTTCAGATCCATTTGACTATTATAACAATTATTTAAGAAACCATACGCTTTTAATGATGTGACAACACATTATTAGATGATAGTTCAAAATACTTTACACTGACAGTCGATTAAACTTAAACCTAGAAAATATTTAAGACACAATTTGATTGATGAATATTGAGTAAACATACACTTTGGTCTTTTAAATTATTGGATGACCAAACTGATTATACTTATATTGTTAAGAAACATAGCTCAAATGAGAGAAAGTTGAGAGGATATGAAATTGATATTGATTGAATGAAAAGTTGTTTGAAAATTGTATACAAGGGTGGCTTATATAGCCTTGGAGGTGTAACTAACTATGTAACTAATTACACCTAATTAACTAATCACTAACTAATTACTATATCTCGTAACAGCCCCCCGTAAGCTGGAGGATGCATATATAGCATTCCCAGCTTGAGATGAACAAAATACAATCTATATCAAACAAAATTACAAAATACAAGTAAGGTCGTAATCACATCGGCTAATATGAAGAAAAAAAATCTAAAAAGTGATGATGATGAAAAACCGGCAACGACCAAAGTGCATAGCTCCTAGAAGTCTTCGACCTTTTCTTAAGCTCCATCAATCTTCTTCTAACGTCTCTACAACACTCGTCCCAAGCAAATTGAGGCTCTTCGGATCACCAAACAACATTATAACTGAGAAAAACTTAACCACCATAAAAATGGTAGAAGCAAACAGAATCAAAGCTTAACCAACATGACAAGGCAGAAGCTAAAATCAAGGACAAATCATGACTGAACCAAGAATAACAAAAATCAAAAGCTGACTCAGCCAAGATTAACAAAATCAAAAGCAAAAAAAATTGAATGGCAAATCTTATGCCACGTGGCTTCATATTTCCACTCATACAATTGAGAGAAGAAAGCAAACTGTAGATGCATCAAAAAATTCATCATGAAACCACCGAAAAGTGAGAAAAGGTGAAATGAAAAGTTTTCTTTCTCATCACCAATGTGGAAGCCACAAAACACCTGTGAAACATCAAATGGCTTTGTTTGGCCTAACGAACGACTGAATTGGTTCTCAAGCGAACCTGAATGAAAAGGATGACCTGCGAGTTCTCTTGTCGCAGACCTTTGGCCTCTTTGGAAGTTTCCACGAGACAACTGAGGCACATGCTGTGGCGGTTCACCATATCCTGGTGCTTCTGTATGAAGTAGGAGTCGTGAGAGTTGCTCTGAATTCTCTTTGAACAAAGCAGAGTAGAGAGAAGAACGAGTGTTCTTTGAGGTCTTGTGGAGTTGACGGTGGTGTTGAATTTGTGATACTTGCTTCAAGTCCTTCAATGGCGGTCACGTTGAGCATCACAGCGAACAAGAGAGTGAAGTGCATTGCGAATCAGAGGAAGTTGTCCATGGCAAAGAGAGAGAAAGTGATTCCAAATTTCGGAGAGAAATTAAGCGAATGATGAAAGTGAAGCTCAAAACTATCAAAATTGAATTACAATGGGAGAGAAAAGTTTGAGAGTTCCATGGAAGAACTCAATGTAGCAGATGGAAAGAAAATTTTTCAAGGTGGGTACTATGAAAGCTCTGATACCATGTTAAGAAACATAACTCAGATGAGAGAAAATTGAGAAAATATGAAATTGATATTGATTGAATGAAAAGTTGTTTGAAAAGTGTATACAAGGGTAGCTTATATAACCTTGGAGATGTAACTAATTATATAACTAATTACACATAATTAACTAATCACTAACTAATTACTATATCTCATAACATATATCTTTAGAAAACTGAAATGTATGTTCACTCATGAATATTTATTAGACTTAACTGACAAACTAAGTGTCACGTTTGTTAACACAGAATTATCTTACTCAACTCCAACTCAACTCTTAATCTTATATATTTTTTAATTTATATGGGAGGTTCAAGATTTAGTTTAGGAATACGTAGGGTATAGGTTGAAGTTCAAGTATAAAACGACCTGTGTATCGATTCAATCTTGAGATCAAATTTATAATTAATAGTGAGTCATTGCATAAAAAAAAAAGAGAGCAGATATTTGTATAAATTTTGTAAAGTATGTACACAATCAAGATTTTTATGTACACAATCAAGATTTTTTTAAAAAAATTATAGTGAAATCAAAGAGTATTATCTAATAACTTATACGAAATTATGTATTAAATGTATAAAGTTGCCGAAGTGTCATTATTATAAAAGAAAATTGTATATTTATCTTTTGATGGTCTCGTGTTCTTAAAAGACTACAAAAATATATATGGTTCCAATATATTATTAAATAAATAAAAGGAAAAAGAGATAGTGGGCCAATTCTTTACACAATTAATTGTTTACTTACTCCGGAATCGGGAGTCATATTTATGACTTTGTCTCTAATATAACTAATAGGCCGAATGATTGTTAAGTTACAGAAAGATCCTTCTCCAAGCCCATTTACAGGGCGTGTTGTACATAAGCAAAATTTGGTGACTTAAATTTTTTATTATTTATTATTTGATTAATGAGGAAATATATTATTGTAATTTTCTTGGGAAATCAAATAATAATCTAATTTAAATATATTTATCTAACTTTAAACTTGATTCTATTAACTAGAGGAGTTAGTATTTAGAAAAAAAAATTATTTAATTGTCGAAGAGTATGAAAGTCTTTATTTTTAAATTTGAAAATTGAATTAAAACTAAATTTAAAATATAATTTGAAAATATAACTTAGGAATTTAAATATTTTGTAAGTTGTAAGTGTTGTTGTGATTAATTGATATAACATTTTTCTTTTAAATTTTCTATTATAAATAAGCAACATATTTATGGTTTTAAGGAAGTAAAAAATAAATATTAAATAAAAGAATTATGGTTTTATAATATAAATAATAATGGTTAACCGATGTTAATTCTAATTATATAACCTAACTGTTGTGTAATATGTTTAAATACATTTTGAAGTATTTCAATGTACTTACATAAATATTGTTTTTTTTTTGCAAAGAAAAAAAAAACAAAAAGTTTAGAAAGATGAGAGATTGTCCCATTATAAGATTAACTTTCATAATAATCGAACCTAAAATATTTAGTTAAGATAATTTAATCCTCTCAATTGAGTCAATCATCATTTCCAACACCTAAATATTGTTTTTAAGGTGACTTTCCTACCATTTCTTAGCTTTAAAATTTTGTTTTTAAAAAGCTAGAATTTATTTAAAATTACTTTGTTGCCGCATTTTACTTCCTACCATTTTTTAGTCAAGTGTTAAAAAATTGTTATAAGTAATTAGTAATTATTTTAAAATTCAAAATATTTTATTTTTGCTATAAATAATTTTAAAATATATATATTGATCAATGTTTTAAAAACCGGTTGAACCGGATAACTGGAGAGAATAGTGGTTCAAGGTTTGATCGGTTGAACCGGTGGTTGAACCGGTATACTATATACTATATATATATATATAACTTATCACAAAAATCATAAACCGCTTTATTGTTTCGCCACCTATTTTGTGAAAAAGAATGACTAGAATTGTAGAAACCTCCAACCCAATTCCCAAAAGAGCTAAATCCTAATTTTTTAAAAAAAAAAAGAGCTATTTTCTTATTTTTTTTAATAAAAATTCAATTTAAGAGTTGATAAATGAACCGGCCGGTTTTTTATTTTCGGTTTTTACTGGTTTAATCGGTTCAACCGGTTTTTTTATGATTTTTTGTGGTTTAACCGCTCGTGCGGTTCTTTGGTTGAACTAGAACCAGTGAACCTTCCAGTCCACGGTCCAACCGGTTGAACCGGTCCGGTTGGACCGGTTTTTAAAACACTGATATTGATAGTCCTATCAATGTATGTCAATATGTTAATGTATTAGAGTAATAGTACTTATACAAACTTATATGCACACACACTCCTCACATATTCAAATGCTAGTTTTTTGAAAATACCTTAATTCCACTATAATTTTTTATAAATGGTCCAGATTATACACATACCTCACAAAAGTTTATGCAAATATCTTTTTTTAATGTATTAAATTAAATGTGAGTTATCACTCAACAGATTTCACATTGTTATATGGATTTAATGTTCACCTACTATCAATATAGATTTTTTTATATTATTATTCAATGATGTCTTACTAAATTATTAAAAGAATTGGACTATTATAACAACCACATAGGATACCAAACTCTTTTAATGATGTGTGAACACATCATTGAATAATAGTGTAAAAAACTCTACAGTAATAATAAATCAAATTTAAACTCTTGTTATAATTCTACACAATATTTATTTCTTAAAATATTTTTACATTTTTCGGATGAGAACATAGCAGAATAAATTTCATACATATTTTTAATATAAGAAATAATAAAACTATATATGTATAATCTCTTCTAAATTAATCAATGATAAGAAAATCGGATTGGCCAGTTCAACCGGTTGAATCGGGAATTGATCACCCCACCAGTCCAGTCCACCCGAAAAACCCGTTTAGCATGAAAACTGGTCAACCCGGACCAGTCAAATTAGGTTCAACCGGTCTTTCTTTTTAAATTCTTGCTAATTCAAATGATGTCATTTTGATCTAAAAATTAAATGTAAGCCAATCTAAAAAGAATTTAATATGAAATACTTAAACCTATATTGTACAGAAGCTTGGAAATTGAATATATAATTGATTGTATATCTCTTTGAACTGAAATTAGAATTTTTTTAAACAAAAAATAGGATATAATACTACTACTGAATGCTTTGGACTTTCAAAAAATAAGTTGTAAACTATTTTTTATCATTTGTGTTGTTTTTTATAATCTTTTATTTGTTTAATTAGTATATAATATATATATATATATAAATTATTTAATTATATTCTGGTTCGACTAGAGTTCAATCATGATTAAATTATTGAATATTGAATCAGTTCCCTGACCAGTTTAATGACTTGTTCTGTTTTTAAAACCTTGAAATTAATATAAATTTAGATATTTTAAAATTTTCTATGAAAATAACTTCCCCTTTGTTTTCAAAGATAGACATATATTCATTAATATAATGAAAGATTGCAAAGTATTAGATGCACACAACAAAACTCTTGAAAAAAAATCAGAGGAAAAAGCTAAAACAACACAATTAACGAGAAAAAGTTTTGGGCCAAAATTTTCAAATTAAATAGATTGAACATCCCTGAATTTGTCATAAAAACATGATCATTAATACGTGCCAAACAGAATGTCCAAATCGAGGTATTTTTGCCTAAGTTTAAAACTCACCACTTTATTTTTGTACACACTTATAAATTTTTTGACAACACATTAAAAGATGACCCACAATAATAACTTAACATATTATGAGTGATTTTAGCTTGAATTTTTGTGAGTATATATAAAAGTAAAGTGATGAGTTTTGGCCTAAATAAGAATACCTCATCCAAATCACAACACATCCATTATTTTTTTTGGCCCGAAAATAAAAAGGCTTATTCTCACAAAAATGTTGTTACGCAATTCTAAATCCGAATGATTGTATATAACTCAGTCACAGATATCTTAAACATAAATAAACGAGGTGGGTCCTTCCTGATAAATCTCACAAATAGAAAAAACTTCATAAATAAGGTTGGATCTACCTTAATTTTTTGTTTGTCTGGGTTATAACGCTTCACAGTCATCGTGCTATGTAACAGCACTCTTCTCACTTTACAAAAAGTAAGGATGCAAACACAATGCATAATTAAATTAGCCATGTAAACATTTCAATGGAAATGAAAACTTAACTTTCACGGAAACAAACCATGTAACCAAATCAAGGAGACGGATCTACGCTAGATGGTATCATATATCTGATATAAGTCTGTCTTTAATAGAATAGTCACTCAGCAAAAAACCATCGTCATTAATAAATACTATTTACATATATTATTAATCCCTCATATTTAATATTTTATCTCCCTTTTGTGCTTAAATGATTAGACTTGGCCACATTTTATAAGTTTAGGTTACAATTAAGGTTAATTGTATTTTCTAGTATTATTTGAATTTTACATTATTTCTGTATTTCAAGAATATCTTGAGTTCTAGACATCTAATAATTATAAACCTTACCTTGTAGATAATATAAGAGGGAGCTCTACAACTTTATCGAATAACTCAAGAGCTGAATCAGATGTCTAGTGGGCCATGTTAGGCCTGGAAGTTAGAATAGGAGTGCTGTCACTGGAACTTGAAGCTCGTACACTAATCTGCACATAACTTGGGCTGTAAATGTTAATTGGATCTGAAACAAGTGACAATGAAAAGATAAAATGCAAAGATTCAACTTTCATGAAGACCACTTTTCGAAATTACATTGCTTTAATAGTGTTTATTCCACGTGAAGTTAATTGATGTTTTAGATACCTCTTCATATTGATTTAGGTATAATTTCTTCATCTTAAACCCAAATTAGACAAATGAGATGACCAATTAAAGCTAACATGAAGGAGATTAGTCCTAATCTAGTGGTAGACTTTTAAATTGAGTTTTAGGATTAGTTATTTAGAGGGAAAGACAGAGCACAAAAATACACTTTTCATTCCCTCACTTTGTAGACTTTTGAGTTTCTCTCTAGCTTTTCTCTCATCATTTTCTCTCTTCTTCCACAAGCTTTCTTGGATTGTAGCCATGGAAGGCTAATTCTGATATCAATCCAAGATCCTTGAATGAGTTTTGGTTTGATCTTGATACTTTGTATTGAAATTCAAAATTGATGTTTAATTACATTTTCTCTTCTTTTGATCTTGAGTATATGAATGAAATTTCTATTCATTTGTTCTTTTATTACGAATTATGATGTTATTTTGATTGATTAATCTCAATTTCATCATTTGAATTGAAGAGATTTGGTGTGCAGATTTGCCACTTAAGCTAATAGGATTCTTAAAATAAAACTAGCATCGATTAACATAAATTGTGCCATTGCAAATTTGTGTATCTTTTGTTAGTTAAATTCTAGATGATCATCTAGTAGTGAATGCTAGATCTAATGAAAAGATCTTGGTTAGATATAGTTTAATCAATCAATCAAACTCAATTGCATGTTTAGTAGTCGATGAAAGATTAAGTGAAATTTTGGATGGATTCTTAGATTGATTGTTTTCTTAACTAATTTCTATTATTTTAATTCTTGCATTTACAATCTGAATACATCAATTCCTCCTAATTTTTATTTTGAATTGGTCAAATTACATCCAAATCTTAGGGAGACGACTTGATTTAATCACCAATACTACAAACCATAAAATGAACTAAATTTTATTATTAGATTTAGTTCGGCACTCATATCAATCATACTTTTGTAACTCTTGCCTTTTCCACTAAGACCACTTGGAGTATATAATAATAGGGATACCCACATTCTCATTTATAACATTGATGGTGCCAATCCCTTGAAAGGTCTTAAGTTATAACCATAATGACTAGAGAGGATGTGCTGATAATTTGCCCTTACTTTATTGCCCTAAATGTTATTAATATTTGGCTTAACAATGACCCTTGAGACATCCTTCCATTCAACTATATTGCCTTAAGCCAAGGGCAATACCTATTTTTTCCAAATTCACCATTAACTTCATTAGTGGTCTTATAGAAGGTTAGCGATCATCCTATGAACTCGTTGCATGTATAGGGGCGTATCAAAGCTTAACAGTCTATCCTGCTGGTGAGTCACATGTGCACTACAAAACCCCTTAGGCCAACTTTCCGTATGTATAGATGTGGGACTCTGCGATGCCACAATAACAAAATAAAGTTGTGCCTTGACTAATAGTTATAGCTTTTGGCCGGGTGATAAACGCTTAATCCAACAATTGATATCAGAGCGAGGTTGTAGGTTCAAGTCCCCTAAGTGCCGTTAGGGGTATATTGTTGGTCTTATGTACGACCATTGATCACCCTATGGATTTACTGTGTGTATATGGTGAACATCAGAGCTTGATAGCCCATTTTGTTGGTGTGCCACGTGTGCACTGCGAAGCTCCTCAAGCCCACATGCATCAAGTATAGACGTGGGGCTCTGTGCTGCCACAATAAGAAAATAAAATTGCGCTCTAATTAGCAACTATAACTTTTTTTCTTTTGTGTATATAAGAGGTATCTCCACATCTTTTGGGTATGAGACAAATTCTTTTCAGGCCATCGAGCAATTTCAGTTATTAGCTCTCCCCACAATGACGTCTCTTAGGACCTTTGGTCTCCTCCTAGGGTAGTAAGTTGCTTACTACTCCGACCAATTACTTGTAAATAATAGCTATAACATTTGACTTAGTGGTAAGCACTTAATCCAACAAACTTACCATTAACACCAAATTTAAGATGGCTATAATATCAACCTATATATTAAGAGAACTTTTCAACTAGTCATCAAATAAACTCATCTACGTCATAAGAAAAACCTTCCATAACACTTGGAAAAGATTTTTCTTCATCCAATCGAGTCTCCCATGCTTCTCCACATCAACTCGGGAAATAATGGGCATGTAAATCAACAAGGAGCAAAATATAGTATGATTAATTAGAGCTGTCAATGTAGGTTACAACTCGTGGGCCAACTCGGCTCAACCCACTAAAATGGTGGGTTAGGTTGAGCTTATTTTGGCTCAAAATAAAACAGGTCAATTTTGAACCGGCTCACTTAACTCGTGAGATAAACGGGTTTGAGCTGGGTTGGCTCGGTTCAACTGTTTTTTTTTATAAAAAGAGTATCAACCCATTTTCATGGCCTAACCTACTCTTTTGGCCTGCCCCATTTCCCATTTGCCCTAGCCCTCTTACTACATGCTCTTCGTTCATCTCATTAGATACAGAAAATCAGAATTGGTGTGGGTGAAAGGAGATAGAGTTGATAATTTTATGGCTTAAATTCCCTAAATCCTAGCTTAAGTTTTGAGTTTGTTATTGTGGGTACACTTGTATCGTTGCCTCTATTGTAAATAATAAAAAAAAGCAATCAAAATTGTAACACAAACGACAAAATGTCACAAGAGACTGAGAGTGAAGAGACCAAATCACAAATCAGCTTCCGCTTTGCTTGACAACGCTCGCAAATCGCAAACCAGTATAACGGCGCTCCACCTATGCTCTTTCCCTTACCGCAGCACGCGGCAGCTCCATCTCGCACAGTTCTGCCATTCTCATAGTATGCAGTAGCCAGGCCCTCTTGCACAAATGGCCTGACTTGAGATTCCAGCGTTCCAGCACTGCCACCATCTCTCGTATAACAAGTGTTCCTGCTGCCGCACCAGCTCTTGAGCTGCCAAGCTCCTTCACCATTTTAGGATTGTGGATTCTAAGTGTACCTTTTATAATTTTCATTTTTTTTTTTGGTTTTTTTTTAATTTTTGGTGGGTTAACTCGTTTAACCTACCAACTCACTTACATAGTGTTTGGTTGGAGGGAAATGGAGGGGAGGGGAGGGGAGGGGAGAGATTATTTTGAATTTTATGTGTTTGGTTCAATTTTTTGGAGGGGAGTGGAGGGGAGGGGAGGGGAGGGGAGCAAAATCCCTCCTAAGCCAATTTTAGCTCCCCTCCAAAAGTGGGGGGATTTGGAGGGGAGAGAATATATGTTAAAAAATAGACTAAAATATCCCTAAATTAAATGCTACATTAAATGTTATAATTGTATAAAAAGGTAAATTTATACTTTCCCTCCATTAAAATCCCTCCCCTCCTCTCCTCTAACCAAACATACACAAAATTAAACTTCCTTCCCTCCCTTCCCCTTGTGGAAATATGCTTGCCCCAATGGTTTATTGTGTTATGTTTTGATGATGACAAATACATTTAAAAAAGGATTACAAATATGCTACATATGTGCGTGATGAGCTATATTGGATAATGCATGGTTATATATTATCTTGTTGTTCCTATTATAAGAATCATGCATTAAGTTTTGTGTAGCATCATTGATAGGATATATCCAATGTACTTGATAAGTGATATAATTAATTATTGGATATGTGTCTATATGTGAATCATATATGCATGAAGAACTTTATAAAGTTATATACATGTTAATCATGCATATTTAGTTATTGAGATATGGATTTGGACTAACCATGGTTTTCAAGTGAGTTATGCTTTGTAGGATAGTCCAAGTATCAAGAGTGAGCATTGGAATAAGAAAGTGAAAGATCCTATTTATGCTCAACTCAAGAAGAAGGAGAATGAATAGATGAACCAAGCATTTAGAATATTGGAAGAGAAGAATTCTTGGAAGCTTGGATTGCATCAAGAAGCCTAAGGACTCATTTCGGTATATATTATCTTATAGGCTATTCTTCTTTGTAAGGATAGAGGTTTTACATGAAGAGAGCTCAAATATCTTTATTCAATCTTGACAAATGTTTTTAACATGGTAAAATGCCCAACAAACAAGTTTTGAGAAGTTAGTCATGGTGGTATTTCAAAACTATGAAAAATAGCCAAATCTGAAATTTGAAAGCTGACCTATGGTCACTATTTTTATCATAACTTTTAAAATACTTTGAGTTTTGATCTGAAACTTGTTTCATATGAAAGTACACTCAAAGAGCTTTCCAACGCATGGTCATTTGCTTAATTTAGATAAGAAACGAAGAAGTTATGACATTTTTAAGAAGACTACTTTTCGGATAGGAATTGTAGTCGACTACACAATACTTGTAGTCGACTACAAGACCTTGAAAAACTGATATATGGTCACTATTTTTATCATAACTTTTAAAATACTTTGAGTTTTGATCTGAAACTTGTTTCATATGAAAGTACACTCAAAGAGCTTTCCAACGCATGGTCATTTGCTTAAATTGGTTAAGAAACGAAGAAGTTATGATCATTTCAAAACGACTACTTTCCCGAGTGGAATTGTAGTCGACTACGCAAGACTTGTAGTCGACTACAAGACCACCATAAATGGATTGTAGTCGACTACAAGACCTTGTAGTCGACTACAAAGTGTTAGATTTCGGAAATTACTTTCCAGAGAGGACTAGTAGTCGACTACAATGTATATGTAGTCGACTACAACGTGCCAGAAATGCCTGTAACGGCTATAAACGACTAGATTTCGAAAGTAATGATTTTAAAACACCACCAAAGGTTATTTTATCACTTGGGCTATTAATATATGCTAAGATTGAAGTATTAACAAGTTGATGAACACCCATTTGCAAATCATTATGAGGATTTGATCATTTTCTATCAAAATCAACATTTGAGCTCTTCATTTTCATAATCCCTCTATCCATTAGTTCTTCAAGTTGTATTATCTACTCTTTGAGAGAGTTTATTCATTCTATCATATTCTTATCTTGTAAACACTAAGTGAGGGCAGAGAATCCCTCTAGTTGAAAGTGTGAGGCTTATACACAAAGGGTAGAGGATCCCAAAGGTGTAGGAAGTGCTCATAGCTTGTAAAGGTTTTTCAAGCACCGGTAAAGCTTGAAGAGTTAGAGACTCTTACACAAGGGTGGAGGATCCCAAAGGTGTGAAGAGTGCTTAACTTTGTAAAGGTTTCTCAAGCACCTAAGTTACAAGCTTGAAGAATAGTGGAAACCTCAAGTGGATGATCTTGGGGCTGGACGTAGATCACAAGAAGTGATCGAACCAGTAAATATTGTTTGCACTCTTTCTTATCCCTTACTCTCTTGACATTACAGCACTTTCACTTAATATTCTTACTATCTATACATATTCTGCAGCTATAATTATAAATTTACTGCATAATCTTGTGAGCTTGTTGTCTTGATCATTAGAACTTAATGTTTAGCTTGTTTGCTTGTTTTTACACTAATTGAAGTTGCATTTGAGCTATCTAGAATATTTGTATCAATGATATTGATTGTTCTTGGTTAATCACATTATGATTAATATTGTTATATAACTTTAATGTGATTAACATAATGTTTTGAATGTGAAGTTAATGTTCTTGATTGTCTCCAAGCATGATATGTGTTTAATGTATTTATTCCGCTGCATATATTGATTGAGTGCATCAAAATGCACAATTGCTTAAGTTTGTTTTAAAATTTGTCATCACTCAATTCACCCCCCTCTTGTGTGATGGTTGCCCTTGGCTAACACCCCTCCCCTCCCATCCCCTTAATTAAAATCCCTCCCCTCCCCTCCTTTGAACCAAACAGACCTTTAAAGTGAGCCGAATTGGTTATTTTTCAACATACTTCAAAAGTGAGCCAACTTGGCTCGTTTTGAAAGTTTTAGAATTAATCTCAACAAACACAAGGTAGCATAATGTCAAAATGGGACAAAGCTCCTAGATTATCCATGATAAATTTTTAATTTTCTAACCTATTTAAATATGGATATAATTCTAACAAAAAAAATATGGATATAATATAAACAAGTTAATATGTTAATCTACATGTTGATGCAAACCGAGATGAAAATTTATTCAAAAAAATAAAAATAATTGAGATAAAATATATTTTTCTATAGGTGTTATTTCATTTTAATTATGATTTTTATTTTTTAGTATGCATTTTATTTTATAAAATATTTATAATAAGTTAATTTTAATTTTAAATCAATAATTTTTTTTTAATTTAACACAAAAAAAAGCTATGAACCCAACTTGTTTTCAACCAGCCCCCTTGTAGATTGACCCAGTACAACCCATTTGATAATGCCACAAATTAATGGTACTGCTGTAATTAAAAGAATCACATATCAAACTTGTGCTTTTAAATTATAGCTAAATAGATTAGCAGAATTGTTGTGATTGAAATTATTGAGTTCTTTTATCAATTCTTAACGTTAAATTCTTTTACACGATCAAATGTTATAACAAAGAACTAAAATTAAATCTTAAATTATTATTTGAAAATGTTGAAAATCACTCATATCTTATCCTAGGTCCATTTTTATTTTAAGGTTTAAATAAACTTTTAATTTTTATAGTTTACACTCATTTTAATTTTAGTCATTATATTTTTTTTTATAAATCAGTTTTCATATTTACAATCGTTTACAAAATGGCCCTTACCGTTAGACTTGTTATGACACCATCAGTTTGTAGAGACCAAATTAAAAATAAAAGAAAACTATAAGGACCAAATAAAAAAACTTATGAGGGACTAAATTAAAAAAAATAAAAAACTATAAGGACCATAAACTAACAGCGTCATAACCGAAATTAATGGTAAGGACTATTTTGCAAATAATTGTAAGTACGAAGACTAATTTACAAAAAAAAGTATAAGAACTAAAATTAAAATGAGTATAAACTATAATGACCAAAAGTTTATTTAAACCTTATTTTAAAGTATGGTATAAATAATTCTTTATACATTTAAAAATTCAAACTCAGTCTTTAAATTTTATATTTTAATTTATACAAAATTGTATCATTATTTTCCATACAAATTTATATAACCAATAAGTGAATGATCAAAGTGGTAAGTGACACTTTCAGAAAGAGGTCAAATGTTTAAATCTTGTAAATTGTTACTATTTAAGTACTTTATCATAATGCTTCTTAATTTGAAGAGAATTAGTTTTTCATCTAAAAGATGTAAAAATATTCTTCGTTCACTATATATATATATATATATATGGATTATTTCGGTACTTATTTTTTTTAGAGTATCAATACCCAAAATGAGTTGTTTAACATTCATTAGTTATTATTTATATTTAATAAATTTTTTAACATTTATTGTGAAACCAATAATTAATAAATGATTAACAACTCAACCTAGATACTAAATCCATTAAGATACCACAATAACTCATATATATATATATATATATATATATATATATATATATATTATATATCCTTGTAAAGATAATATTTAATGTTTTTATTTATTTAAAAGAGTAAAGCATATACTGATGCTCCGCGTCCGCGTCCCGTCCCTGGTTGGAAATCGCAGATTGCAGACTCAACAGCGTGTGAGGTTCAAACGCAGCCAGTCATCTGCATGTGCATGCCATCCAGTGGACCCCTTATATCTGACCATTCTCTCACTCCTTTAGCCTTTGTTTGGTAGGAGAGAAATAGAAAAGAGAAGAGAGAAATAGAAGAGAAATGAGGAAATTCTTTTATTTGGTTAGAAAAAAAATAGAGAAGAAAAAAAAAAATAGTAGGTCCCACAGCTTTTTCATTTCTATCATAAAATGAGAAGAAATAAAGAAGAAATGGGTAGGGATGAAAATTTGACTAATATACCCTTCTTTTTATTGTTTTATAAATAACTAAATTTGGGCAAATATATATTTACAATAAAATTTAATTTTCTTTCTTTTCTATTTCTCTCATAATTCTCTTAATCCAAACAATTTAAAAATCTACTCATTTTCTACTCTATTTCTCTTTTCCCTATTTTTTTTCTACTCTATTTCTTTCTATTCTATTTCTCTTATAATCCAAACAAAACATTAATGTCATTCATTATATTATTATTCTTCATTTTTACGTCTCTTTTACTACTCTTGTATTCTATTCTATTATATAATAATAATAATAATAATAATAATAATAATAATAATAATAATAATAATAATATGAATAATTTTAATCCATCCATTAGTAACTTATTTGTTTTATATTTTCATAAACGCAAAAAGGCCTTCAAGAAAAAGAAATAATTTTAATTTCTTGCAAATATGCTTTGTCCATTCATACACCCTTTCCAAAAACAATGAAACACCACACTCCCATTTTTCCATCACTTCTTTCCAAATCCAATCACCTCAAATTCAAACCCTCCTATCAAGGTACCCTATTTTTTTTTTTTTAATTCTCTTTGACTTCTTCTCTCTAACATTAGCATTTCAATTGCAGAAATCAAGGAAAAGTGCTGAAATAAAAATTATATTATATTTACACATATCTACAAAAACACCCCAAATTATATATATAAAAAATCTCTCATTTTTGTTCTTTTCCATTTATTAGTTTCACACGAGAGTGAGTGTTTCTTGGTACATTTCTCTTCTTAGAATTAACATTACAAACTGAAATCCAAAAAGCAAATATTAATTCACCACTATAGAAATAAATCATGAAATTCTCAAAACTTCAGAGGAAAAAAAGAATCCTTTTTTTTTGTTATTTTTGTATTCTTAATTTCATTTATGAATTATATATATAGTGTGAGACGAAGAATCAAGAATGAATGAATTATACACTGAAGGTGGTGGTAACCATTTCCACGTTTCTCTCTCCTACTTCCTCTCTTCACTTGCCATCATTTCCCTTCAAAACCAAAAAAAAAAAAAGAAAAAAAGAAAGCCCACTCTCTCTCCTCTCTCTTTCTCTCTCTAGAGATGCGAGTGTTGGTGTGAGTGGCACGCAAACGGGTCTCGATGTTGCGCTCTGTGTTCTTCCGAATCCTCCTTCTCATGCTCCAGAAACTCCGGTTAGGATCCCATTTCCATTTCCAATTTTCAATTCCAACTCGTTCTTCCTTTTTCTTTTGGGTGAAATTCTCAAGAGTCATGTTTCCAAATTAGGGTTCAAAGTTATATAAGACTCTTCATTTTTTTTATATTTTGAGGTTTTCCTCGCTAATTTCTGTTTTCTGAGAGCTTCATTTTTCTAATTTCGTTTAATTTTTTCTTTTGTTAATTTCAGGAACACGGTTTTCACTGTTTCGTTCAGTTTTGTAGCTCAAAATTGAGATTTCGATTCGCGTTCGGTTTCTCTGCGCGCAAAACGAATCGTTTTATTGGATTTTAGCTTGAATACCGTCACGTACCATTTAGGTATCGTTCTTGTAGTATTCGTTGTTTTTTTCCTTCTTGTTAATTTTGGATCTATTGAGCAGGGAATAGTTAATTTTTTTTGTCAAATTTAGAACACTGCAATTATGCTCTTTGGCCAGGTTATTAATATTGTAATAAATGTGTACTGTATTGTAGTAACTGGGTTTAGGGTGTTGGGTTGGAGGGAAAAATGAATTCTGTGTTATGGGTATGTTATGCTTGACCTTCATGGTTTTTTTGGGGGATGGAAAATTTTATTTATTTATTTATTTATTTATTTTATCTATATATTTGATTCCGGATTGGGTAAGCATAATTAATTTGATACTGTAATGTAATATTATGGTTTGTTTCTTTTTTGGGTCTGGAAAATCTGTGCTTTCCTGGTTCACAGGAGAGCATCATTAATTGCTCAGAGATTTTGCTGAAGTAGAAACTTTGTTATTAAATTTTTATGTTTACTGATTTACTTACTTACTTACCCACTGTCATCTTTCTAAAAGGATGGAGGTGCTTGGCTATTTTATGGTGCTTCCAATTATTTTCGTTTTCATTTAAGGGCTGTGGTAATTCTGTTTGTTTTACAGGCGTCTGGATAATGGTCATTTCTTGTTTTCTTCTTTTTTTTCTGAATCATATAATATCATTCTGCTTGTATTTTGATATGGTATGCACCTCCATCCCCCAAACAAAAGAAATATTTGAAAAGAAAAGAATATATATAAATTTTAGGATCTTTCTTGCTTTTATCCTAGTTTTCTTTTGCATTTTTTAAGGCTTTCCTTTGTGGTTATGAAATGTTTGGCTTGGCAGAAACTATAGAATATAAGATGAGACAAATGAATAATGAGATTGAAGATGAGGTGCTCCCCAATGATCAGATTGGGTCACAGTTGATTGATGAGGGTGATGGAGGAAGTGCTGATGGAGTTGTTCTGAAGAAAGGGCCATGGACATCTTCTGAAGATGCTATTTTGGTGGAATATGTCAAGAAGCATGGGGAGGGGAACTGGAATGCTGTTCAGAAGCACTCAGGCCTGTCACGTTGCGGAAAAAGTTGCCGACTGCGGTGGGCAAATCACCTAAGGCCAAATTTAAAGAAGGGGGCATTTACTGCAGAAGAGGAGCGGGTGATTGCTGAACTTCACGCCAAAATGGGAAACAAATGGGCACGCATGGCCGCGCATGTAAGCATATTGTGTATTTGTCTCTGCCTTAAATACTTAATTCTAATGTTTTTTTTCTTTTCCTTTTCGGGTTTTTGTGAAATGTATGAATTCTATTTGCCATTAGTGATGTCCTTGTAGTTATGTCTTCCCTGTATCTTGTAGCAGGGAACTTCCATCTGATAACCCTGTTTTCTTTTTGACTTCTCCCTAACAATATGGAACAAACTAGTTAGATTTATGTATCTCTTGATGCCATACCATAGCAAACAAATGGATAAATAAAGAAAGAAGATAATTAAAATAATCTGCGTATCGACTGTTATGTTCTAATAGCTAATAAGCTGATGTAGAGACCCGCACTAACCAATGTGGTTAATACAATTTATTTGTCATTTGGTTAGATTCCTAAATGAATAACTTCACACTGTGTCATTTAATGCTGCAACATATTTTTGTGGCAACTTTTACACAAGAAAGAGCTTTGCAACCTCTTTGTAGAGTTTTCTGGATATAATCATATGGGTATAGGGAGTTCAATAATCAATATTGTGGTATGATACTCCAGAAGTCATTCATTTCAGGGTGTCTGAATTTTTTTTTCTGCGTTTGCAAATGACTCATTCTATTTTGTGACTTTGACATTGAGACAGATGACTTCAATTGCAAATTAGCTTAGTTATAATTTTACACAGTAGATAGTAGAAAACATCATGGTGGTAAATTTTCATGCTTAATTGTTTAGAAGGTTGCCTATGTCACATTGTTGTTGTGTGTTGTGGTTTTGTGCTGCTCAACAAGGACAAAAAAGTGACTAATAGTAACTTGCCAAATTGGGAAACAACAATTATATTGATTATAAAACATTTTCTGTTGATAATAGATAAGTATCTAAATTTGAGTATCTATAATGATAGTGATTTATGTGTACTCAACATCATTCTTTCTTGAGGTTGCATTCATTGTATAGAAACTCATGGATATTTTTCCCATGTCATATATTTTTACATTTTTGGGGTGTTTAATTACAAGAAACTCATCATAATTTATAAGTAAATATATTAGTACTTTTGAGTTAAAGCATTTTAAGTATGGCCATCACGTGTTGCACCTAAGATTTTTGTAATTGTGGCAATCAGCTTCTTCTACAATTTTTTTCTTAATCATTATTATGGTTTATTTTTTTGCTGTTAGTTGCCTGGTCGTACAGATAATGAAATAAAGAACTATTGGAACACCCGGATCAAGAGGCGTCAACGGGCTGGCCTGCCACTCTATCCTTCTGAAGTGTGTTTGCAAGTGTTGCAAGAGAGTCAGCATGGTGAAAGCACTGGTGGAATTAATGGTGGCGATAGAGTGCATAATGATTTCTTGCAGAAAAACAGTTATGAGATACATGATGCAATATTTGACAGTCTGAAGGATAATCAGGGAATCTTACCTTATGTGCCCGAGCTCCCTGATATTTCTGCTTATAGCATTATGCTGAAAGGTCTTGGTTCTTCTCAGTATTGTAATTTTGTTCCATCAACTATACCTAGCCATAAGCGTCTTCGAGAGTCAAAAATGCCATTTCTTGGTTCCAGTGGTATGAACAGAAATGGGTTTTATCCACTTGATCATATTCGGGATAATACTTCTGATAAGATTGCACAATCATTTGGAATGCATTCATCCCTTGATCCTGACCCCTCCTCACATAGCTCAATTTGTTACAGCCATTCACTTTCAAATGGCAATTTCTCTACTTCTAAGCCGACTTCAGAGGCTGTGAAGTTGGAGCTCCCTTCACTCCAATATCCAGAAATTGATTTAGGTAGCTGGGGTACATCTCCCCCACCTCCTTTGCTTGAGTCAGTTGATGTTTTCATTCAGTCTCCTCCACCATTTAGTGTACTGGAGTCAGATTGTTCTTCACCACATAATAGTGGCCTGCTGGATGCTTTACTTTATCAGGCGAAGACTCTGAGCAGTTCAAAGAACCATTATTCTGACAAGAGTTCAAATTCATCTACTGCAACACCAGGTGACAGAGCTGACAGCTCCACTTTGAACTTGTACGAGACAGAATGGGAAGACTATGCTGATCCTGTATCTCCATTTGGTGCAACTTCAATCTTGAACGAGTGCCCTGCTGTTAGTGCCAATGGAAATTCATTTGATGAACGAATACCTGTTCAGGCCCTCAGTGGTTAGTACATTTCAGTGTTTGGTATGGAGGATAATAGTTGAAAACACTTAACACATTTATGCACACACTCACATACATATTTGGCACCATCTGAAACTTGTTAATTATTTTGAAGATTTCCTGTTTCGTTATCTAGTTTATTGTTTTATTAAGCGCTAAATATTCCTAAAATCCGAGTTCAAAATAGTTGATGAAACTTTCTATTGAAAGAAAGGAAAATAGATGAAACTCTTTTTTACTTGACAACTCATAGAAGTGTTCATGCGCATGCTGGACCATAAAAATATTGACCCATCCTTAATAATTTAAGAAAGACAATGCATGTTTTTTTCCTATGATGGAGTTGGTATTTCAAAAAGTTCATTTGTAGGGTTTTATAAAATTACACGTGTTAGATTGTCCCCTATATTCCTGTATTAAGTTTTTCAGTTGCTACAGATCTATTGTAATTCTTTATAAAAGTTGAGAGTTTATTTTAATTTTCTGCAGGCAACACTGTGAAATTAGAGTCCTTTGACCAGGTTTGGACCCCTAACAGTGAAAATCAAACCATGTCTGTGTTGAATATCGCTCGGCCAGATGTCGTGCTTGCTTCAGATTGGCATGAGCAGGGATCTGGACATGCCAAGAACCAAGCCATCATGACTGATGCTATAGCGACCCTTCTTGGAGATGATTTAGCAACTGACTACAAGCATATGACTTCTGGAACTTCTAAATCAAGTCAGGTTTGGGGTCTTGGTTCTTGTGCATGGAATAACATGCCTGCTGTCTGTCAAGTGTCTGATCTTGGTTAAGAAAACTGCTATGAGATGTATGATTTGAAACTGTTTTATTAATTACATTCATGTTGATATTTTTAACATGGGAAGTCAGTTGTTAATATCCCCTGGCCTGCAAAAGATCTTATATGGGTGTGATTTATGGTGCCAAATACATGGTCAGAGACTCGTTCTTTTCTTGTGGATTTATAAATTTTTTCTTTCTGTGTTGCATGTATTGTACTAGTATACCTGCTTGAATCTTGGGTACACAAATGCTTTTGCATACACAAATGCTTTTGCAGGCATTTCATTAATTTGTAGAATAACATTGCACTTTAAACGTTGGACTTCATGTTACTGAATGGATTAAGAATGTCTTGTAAATCATTGCTTATGTTTGTAGATTGAGTTGATTTATCATTGATATTTGATACGATTATCTGGCCTAAGACAAGAAAATGAAGATCTTGATGTCTGAAAGTTTCACAAATTTAATTTATATTTTGGGATATGGCTAACTTGCAAAAAGTTTGGATGGCTCGAGGGTGAAAAATTTTTCTAGCTAGAATGTATTTTTTTTTTTAATAAAAAAACACCTTAGTTGTTAGCGAGCTAATAACTTCAGGAAGATGTTCGACTCTGGAATGTATTAACTAACGATTTGGCACGCGTAAGTGGTAAAAGGTTGGCCCAGGATGCATTTTGATGATATCATCTAATTGAAATGAACATTCAAACTTGTAACAGACCAAATAGATTAGAATGCCATTTGCAATTGGAAATTGTATAACAATCCAACGTGCAGGTTAACTAGACCTTGGTTTTACATGACAGGACCCATTACGACTGCAATTTCTTGAAGGCATTAGCAGCATCTTTTTTCAGTATTTATCAATGTTGTGAAAGCCGGACCGAACAGTGAGCCGGAAAAATTTTCGGTTCAGGTTTAACCGGTTCAACCGGTTTAACTGTGTGGTCGAACCGGATGATGTCATAATTACATATTAAATAAACAAATAAAAAAATATACATATGCATGACTCATAACACACATTATCAATAATAAAATACATAATAAGGTTTTGGAGTTTTAATTATTAAGCCTTATATCACTATCAGTTGAGTAGTTAAGTGATTGAGAAATTTAAAAAAATAAAAAAAATAAAAAAATTTAAAAAAAAATAAAGAGGACCGGTTCAACCCGATTCAACCCGGTTTTGTCCGGTTTTGACCGGTTTTGACCGGTTCAATCCGGTCTAACCATGAATCCGGTTCTAGCATTGAACCAAAACCGGATGAGGACCCGGTTCACGGTCCGACCGGCCGGTCCGATCCAGTCCAAACATCACTGGTATTTATGACAGTTCCTAAGTATTTAAGATGGTTGCATCAAAGTTGGACAAGTTATAAAGGGGAAGAGAAAAGAGGAAATTTGGAAATTACCATTACCTCGTGCCACTCTCCCCTTGTCAAAATCTCATGCCCATCATTTTCCAACTCTTCGAAGACATTTGCAAGGTTCCCACTCCCTAGACACCAAATCATGCGTTGAGCTCAGCAAGCAGAAGTTCATAAATTGGAGACTCTATTCCAATTCATTTCTGGATGTAGAACGAAAGGGCACAAATTTCACAGCAATTTCCAACAAAAAATGACAATGGTGTGTACTAATAATTTGCAAAAGATATCAATTTGAAACACGCAAAGGGGTTTTAAACCCTACGGTAGACGTGTACTTAAAACCAAAACAAACTTGAACTAAAATAGAGATAAAATATTAAAATGTCTAAATGTAATAAAAAATTCTTAATTTATCTAAATAAAATAAAATAAAATAAAATGTTTATCTAAAAGATAAAATAAAATCCCTAAATTATCATGAATAAAAATAATAATATTTCTAAAAATTAATATGCTTATCCATTATGTATCATTTTATCCCTTTGGGAAGAACTCGTTGCCTTTGAATAGGTATACATCTTGTATTGTTCTTAGAATATTATATCCCCTCAACGGCAATTGACAGCAAGCGATAAAGAAGGGACTAGAAATTAAAGCAGCCTTCAACGACAGAAGTAAAATCCTCAAATCCTCAAAAATAAAAATAAAATTTTTCCTAAATTAATACTTATTCATTCAAAGCAGCTAATTAAATTTTAGCATTTATTTTCTATACTTCGCTTGTAGAGTTTGACGTTTTGCACAAACTGTTATTTTTTATATTATTTAATAATCAGGTCAAAAAAATTATCTTAATGACTCTCTTGATCATATTTAAAAACTATTTTGTGATTATCTAAAATAATTAATAAAAATTAATTAAATAAAATTATTATCTATAATCAATCACGACCATTAATTTATGTCTCTCGAACTTATACAGAATACATTTTAAAGAAAGAAAATTTTAACTAAAATGTACAGCTATTTTAGGAGTATTGATAATATAATTTTGATTTGTTGATGAAAAAAAAATCATGATATTTAAGCCGCTTGATCTTATTCAATAACAATGATCTAATGAGTGATTTAGGACCCCTAGGTCTTGTTTCTTCAAGTGGTTAATCAACTCAACGCTAACTACTTCAGTAATTGGTTAGCTACTAAGTATTATACATATTACACAAATTGATACACATTCAAGTGGATAGAATTGCCTAATCTAAGGAATCTAGTTCTCTAGCATCGTAAGTGCTCAACTAGGTACATTGTGTAGAGATAGGTGATCTAATGGAAGATCGAACCTTTGACATTATCATCATGTAAAAATCTTAAAGACCGGTGCCAATTGAGTTACAAGTTCATTGGCAAAACTAATCATATTTGTAATACTATGGTATGACTAAAAACATAAGTGTTCCTAAGAATTACCAAAAAGACAATTCAAAACAGGAAATAATTATAAAATAAAGCCAAATTATATAATTATTAAGTGATACTACTTGAACTCGTACTCATACATACTCACATTAATAATTCGTATTCATTCTTTTTTCTTTTTGAAAAAAATACGAATTGGTTCTTTTTTTATATATAATAATAATCCTGTTTATTTTTAGACAACAATTATACACATACAAAATTTAAATGAAAGTAATGAATGGGTTAAATGAATAAAAACTGATTGCAAGTTAGTCATACTCTAAATTCAGAATTAGTTTGGAATAAGAGAATGATGAATTGTTCCTTAACTAATGTTCAATGAGAGGATTAGGATTAAGATTGTTCTTATGCCATTTGCATTAGGATTATTAGGATCACTTTGTAATCGCGTAGTCTTTGCAAGCCTTAAGATATGACAGTAATTCCAAACGTATGAAACATTTATAGTTGCATAGACAATGTCAGAACAGTTGCCTCCTAATATCACTAGAAGAATTTGTCTGAAGTGTCCTCCAAAAACAATAACTTTCTCACTGAAAGGCTTATTGTTATTACAATTTCTCATTATGTCTCTGATAGTTTTGTCTAGTGCTTTAGAAAGAAAAAAAAGCTTGTGAATCATTGGTGCTTCATCTCTGAGTTTTGTTACCTCCAACAACTCAGGTTTCTCACTCCCTTGGTGTATATTACACATTGAATCTTCTAAATAAGAACTGGGATAACAAATTTTGAGTGTGATGTTCTTCCCCAAGTTGTAATAAATATGTAACACCACTTGATGCTACAATTAATACAATATCATCTTTTGAACGCAAGGTTGAGGCTAATGTCTTCTAAATTAATGTTTTTCTAGTACCTTTATATCCATAGAGAAAAAAAAATCCCACCATTGCTTTTGTTTATAGCTTCCATAATGGTTTCAAATACATCTCTTTACTCATATGTAAGAGAATAGAATAAATGTTTAAATTGATTATGCAAAGCATCTCTATCATAGTCACATTCAGAATAAATGAGTCTATTTCCCAATTTACTGATGATATGTCTTCATGGAAGAGGCATTGAAGAATGATCTTTTAATACTTCTCCTGTTTGATTACATTAACTTTTCAATTTCTATAAAAGTTAAAATTTGAAGTTGTTGATCACTTAGTTGTAAGTCTGAAATAAGCAATATATATATATATATATATACCATGAATATTAGAAAGTATTCTTTGATCATAAAATATACCATAAGCTAACCATTGCCATGTTTGTTCCCACACATTTTCTGGCTTATTCATACTGTTTGAAATGAGAATTATCATAAATAATTTTCTCAAATAATGACATGATCCCCAATCTTTTGTTTCCTTGATAGCTTCAACAAATTCTCTATCATCTTTTAGCAAACCCATTACAAAACATGCTTCTCTAAAAGTTGGATACTCAACATTATCTACAATTATAATTTCTTCATAACTTCGTGGGCTTTTGACTACATAGAGCATCATTCTCAAGTAAAATAATTCGCCACGACTTGGAGAAATCCAATTTAGCATTCTAATATTATAACCATGTTTTCTTGGCTTCCGAATTCTTTTATGAGGAATATAGACAAATTTTCCTACAAACTCACCATGTCAAAATTTTGCCTTTTGCCTTTTGCCTTCTAGATGCATCTTGTTTGCTGCCATCCAAGAAGTAAACATTGATTCTTTAACACTTAGCTTTGAAAACAATGAATCAATATTCTCATCATCATTAAAAATAACAGATTGTTGATTTGGGAGATGAAAGTACAGTCTTTCAATTGCTTGTGTTCTTCTATGAATTGGAAAGTCAAAAATTCTCCAACATCCCTCATAAGGTGAGATATAAATCAAGATCATATTTGATTTCATTTGTAGTTCCTTCTTGAGATTCTCCATCACTATGATTGTGAAACATAGCTGCTGTGATTCTATTACAGCTTTTATTAATTTACTTAAATAAGTACTTGATTGAGCTACTTTAATTACACCACCAACATTAATGTGCACTTGGTACTTCATTAGCAGCTTGGGATTGTAAGGAACTACATGACAGTTGTCAAGTGTAACACCATTTTTCTCAACAAAAATCCCATTGTTTCTCCTTTGATAAATAGGAAAACCATCCTGATCCATAGTAGTTGAGTCCTCAAATTGTTTGGGCAAGTATCTAGCACACTTGCCATCTTTCATTCAAGGTGATTGTTGGTTAGTTAGACCACAAGGACCATGAATCCTGTATTGTTTCACCACTTCATATAACTCTTTCTGTTCTTGTTGGTTAGGAATTTCAGTTGATATAATTCTGACAATATCTTTATCAGCTGGGTACATGTTAGATGGATGTAAGAATAAAAGTATATGGGCATGAGACATTCCTCTCTTTTGGGACTGAATAATAGGTATATATGTAGAATGATGAAGTACACTTATCATTTATCAAAGATATAAACACATATGTATAGTTGACCAAAATGAATAAAAATATTTTTGAGGGTTGATAAACATATTTTATATGCATAATTTAGCACCTCTCATTGGTCTATTCTTATGAAATTATTGCATATATGAAGTGAAAATTGCATAATTCCTCATTTATTGGTTATGTTGTTACAAATTAAGCAGAACACCCGAAGGACTATTCAAAGCAGTTGTTGAATCAAAATATCATGAACTTGAATGTTGATATCAATATAGCTCAAACAAAAGAGAAATGAAGACCTAAACTCAGTGAATTTTGGGTTACATCAAATTCATGACAAATCAGAAAATTCCTGCTCAAACCTATACTCGATTATTTGGTGATTTCTCAAGATCTAACCGTTGGATGTAGCTGAAATTTTGATATGTCATTCCTGACATCATTCTCTATGACTTTCTTAGAAATGAAGATTTCCAGATTAGCAGCGGAAGTGGGTCAAAATTAGGCAACAAGTTGGTGGCTGTCATTATTGATATAATCTGAGTAGTTTCGGAAAAATGGTCAGAGCTCAAGATCCAACCGTTAGATCTGGCTGAATTTTTGACATGTTCTTCAAGACTGCATGTGCTACAACTTTCATGAAGAGAAGATTTCCAAATTATGACGGGAGCAATGACGAATTTGATAATCTTCGGAGCTGAAATTTCAACCCATGTGCAAAGAGATTTGACAAAATTGTAATTGAATAGTTCTAGCCTTTGCCTATAAAAGGAAGGCATTTGCCACACTTAAGGGCATCCCATTTCTGAATTCTCTCATTGTAGTTTGAGTTAGGGGTGAAACTTTAATAAATTGTGAGATTTATACTTTGATTCCAAGGTTAATTCTTCCAATTTGTCTAAAGTAAATCCCAAAGCTCTTGTAGTTTGTATAATATAATCTTCATCTTATTCAAGTTTCTTCATCTTGATGTCTAGTTAAGGTTCTTCCTAGAGTTAGGGGTGAAGCTTTCATAAATTGTGAGATTTATACTTTGATTTCAAGGTTAGATCTTCCAATTTGTTTAAAGTAAATCCCGAAACTCCAGCCCGTTGTGTTCTTGTTAATACCAACAACCACTTTCATTTTTATCATGCTTTTCACTTGTTCTTTTGTTTTCGTTAATATAATGAGTAGCTAAATTTCTATACTAGGATTGCAATTTGAACTCACATGTAATTTGATTCGTTTATCATATCCAAGAATAAGTTGATTATCTTGAATTGTTTATCTTACTTGTTCTTAATGCTTTTAATTAATTGGCCATTAATTAAATTGAATGGATAACCCTTAAGCAACTTGACAAAGGGATTTTGATTTTAGATCTAGGTAAGATAACATATGATCTTTGTGCGAAAGCCTTGAGTTTATATAGGATAAACATATACCTATATGACATATGTAACCATTAATGAAATCGGAACTTAATGAATTCTTGATTATTTGATAGACATAGACATATAGTTTATCATTAATTAAGGATATTTCTATTTGACCATCGAAAGAGGCTTATAGATAAGTTAAGGATTTCTAGTTAACAATTCAGATAATTAATTGATCTTAGATAGAAGTAAAAGAATCAAGTAAAGTGTGAGGGATAATTGCAATTCTAGGCTTGGTTAATTTGATCATTAAATTCTTCTTCTTGTATACTTTAATTTTTAATCTTTCATAACACTTCCTCTTATTAAGTTGTTTAAATAAGATTGAGTTTTGTAAACTTTTAATAGATAGTTAAATTTAGAATTAATCCCTGTGGGTTCGACACTTTCTTAATATTATATTACTTGATTTGCGATAACGTATACTTGCGTTCTGATTAACCACATCAAGTTTTTGGCGCCGTTGCCGGGGATTAATCCTTTATTTTACTACTATTAATGCTAGCATACTTGATCTTAATTTAAACTTGTTCTTTTATTTCTTTTTAATTTTTCGAACTGTTTTATGCGCAGTGCTCAAGACAAGGAGTTGATTCCTCTTAATCCTGAGATTGAGCGAACTTGCCGCAGAAACAGAAAAGAGCGTCGTCGAGAGTTATTGCAAAGAATGGCTGACGATAACAGAAATCAAGAACTTGGGCTAGCTAATCAACAACCAAGAACTCTTAGGGATTATATAATTCCTACTGCTGATGGAGTTCATTCAAGTATTGTCAGACCTCCAATACAAGCTAACAACTTTGAGATTAAGCTAGGAGTGATCCAGATGCTGCAAAATAATCAATTTGGGGGTTTGCCTCATGAAGACCCAAATGCTCATATAGCAAATTTTCTGGAGATCTGTGACACTTTCAAGCACAATGGATGTTCTGCAGATGCTATTCGGTTAAGAATTTTTCCCTTTTCACTAAGAGACAAGGCTAAAAGTTGGTTGAATTCTCGACCCGATAGCTCTATCACTACTTGGGATATATTGGCACAAAAATTCTTAGCTAAGTATTTCCCTCCTGCAAAGAGTGCAAAGTTGAGGAATGAAATTACCTCTTTTCAGCAATATGATTCAGAATCATTGTATGAGGCATGGGAGAGATTCAAGGATCTACTTAGAAGATGCCCTCATCATGGGGTACAAAAGTGGCTTCAAGTTCAGACTTTCTATAATGACTTGACCAACTCTCTGAGGTCAACCATTGATGCTGCTGCTGGTGGTGCATTGATGAACAAAACTGTTGATGAAGGTTATGATTTATTGGAAGAGATGGCTTCCAATAACTATGAATAGCCTACTGAAAGAGCATCACAAAGGAAAGTGGCTGGAATTTATGAAGTAGATACTTTATCTGCTTTATCTGCACAAGTAGCACATGACCGACCAAGAAGCTAGACTCAATTGGGAATCAATCCAATCAACAAATAATACATGCTATTCAGAGCCCTTTCATGATCTGTGAGTATTGCTCTGGACCCCATTCTGTTGATCAATGCTCTTTTAATTCTGAAACTGCTAATTATGTGGGTAACTTCAATCGGCAACAACATAACCCAAATTCAAATTTCTACAATCCCGGTTGGAGGAATCACCCAAATTTTTCTTGGAGAAATAACCAAGAAGCTTCATCATCAGCTAGACCGATGGGACCACCTGGGTTCCAACAACAAGCTCCACAACAAGAGAAGAAATCTGTAATGGAAGAAGCCATCTTACAATTGACTAAGAGTACTCAACAATGTATGAATCAACTTCAAAGTCAAGGAGCTTCTATCCGGAATCTTGAGGTTCAAATAGGGCAATTATCTGGTTTTATGAATAATCGCCCTCAAGGTAGTTTGCCGAGCAACACGGAGATCAATCCTAAGGGAGGTAATAATGAACAATGTAAGGCTGTTACCCTCAGGAGTGGCAAAGAACTGGATGAGCCCATTCAAAAACCTAAAGAAAATGAAGATGAGAAGATTCATGAACAATCAAAGAGCAATTTTGAAGAGCCTTTTCCATTGAAGAAATCTGAGAAGAATGAACCCCCTCCACCTCCATTCCCACAACGACTTCAAAAGCAAAAGATGGACAAGCAATTCACCAAGTTTCTAGAGGTATTCAAGAAACTTCATATTAATATTCCTTTTGCTGAAGCTTTGGAACAGATGCCGAGCTATGTCAAGTTTATGAAGGAAATCTTGTCCAAAAAGAGAAGACTTGGAGATTTTGAAACTGTTGCACTTACTGAAGAGTGCAGTGCCATATTACAGAAAAAGCTTCCGTCAAAGCTAAAAGATCCAGGGAGTTTTACTATTCCTTGTACTATTGGAAACAAATTTTTTGGTAAAGCTTTATGTGATTTAGGAGCTAGTATAAATTTGATGCCTTTTTCTGTTTACAGGCAACTTGGATTGATGGAGGTGAAACAAACCAATCTAACTCTACAATTAGCAGACAGATCTCTCACCTACCCAAAAGGAGTGGTGGAAGATGTTTTAGTGAAAGTTGATAAATTCATATTTCCTGCTGATTTTGTAGTATTAGACATGGAGGAGGATCGAGAGGTTCCAATCATTCTTGGGAGACCTTTCCTAGCTACTGGTGAAACTCTCATAGATGTACAAAAAGGTGAGCTGACTATGAGGGTACAAGATCAAGAGGTAACATTCAATGTCTTTAAAGCTATGAAATATCCTCAAGAATCTGATGAATGCCTCATGATTAATGTTATTGATGATAGTAAATTCGAATCAAGTACTAATGGTTTTAGTACTGATCCTTTAGAAGATGCTATTATTAATCTACCTTGTGAGGATAGGCAGGAATCCTTTGAGTTTGTGTAATGGCTTAATGCATTACCATCTTACAATCATGTCGGAAAACAATTTGAGGAGTTGGAGTTGTCCATGAAAGATGGGACTACAATGAAATCCTCAGTTGAAGAACCACCAGAGTTGGAGCTAAAGCAACTTCCTGATCATTTGAGGTATGTGTTTTTAGGAGAATCTTCTACCTTACCAGTTATTATCTCATCTTCTCTTAATAGTGTGCAGGAAGAGAAATTGCTAAGATTGTTGCGAGAATATAAGAAAGCCTTGGGATGGACCATAGCAGATATCAAAGGAATAAGCCCATCTATTTGCATGCATAAGATTCTGCTAGAGGAAGGATCAAAACCCACCATTGAACATCAAAGGAGGTTGAATCCGATAATGAAGGAAGTAGTCAAGAAGGAGATTATTAAATGGCTGGATGCTGGAATCATTTACCCCATCTCTGATAGTTCATGGGTCAGCCCAGTACAATGTGTACCTAAAAAGGGAGGTATGACTGTAATTACCAATGATAACAATGAACTAATCCCCACTCGAACTGTTACAGGTTGGCGAGTCTGTATGGACTACAGAAAGTTGAACAAAGCAACACGCAAAGACCATTTTTCTCTTCCTTTCATTGATCAAATGTTAGACAGACTTGCTAGTCGAACCTATTACTGCTTTCTGGATGGATATTCGGGGTACAACCAAATTGCCATAGCTCCTGAAGATCAAGAAAAGACAACTTTCACATGTCCTTATGGGATATTTGCTTTTCGAAGGATGCCATTTGGATTGTGCAATGCACCTGCAACTTTTCAACGATGCATGATGTCAATCTTCTCAAATATGGTGGAGCAGTCAATTGAGGTATTTATGGATGACTTCTCTGTATTTGGTGATTCTTTTGACCTTTGCCTTAATAATCTTGCTTTAGTGCTAAAAAGATGTGTAGAGACTAATCTGGTACTAAATTGGGAGAAGTGCCATTTTATAGTTCAAGAAGGAATAGTCCTTGGCCATAAAGTTTCTGCTAAAGGAATTGAAGTAGACAAAGCAAAGATTGAGACAATTGAAAAATAACCACCACCTACTTCAGTGAAGGGCATTCGCAGTTTCTTAGGGCATGCAGGCTTCTACAGACGATTCATTAAGGATTTTTCTAAGATCTCTAAACCTTTGTGTAATTTACTTGAGAAAGATATTCCTTTTGAATTTGATGAATCTTGCCTTGAAGCTTATAGGATTTTGAAAGAAAAGTTGATTACAGCACCAATCATTATAGCACCAGATTGGAATATCCCATTTGAATTTATGTGTGATGCTAGTCATTTTGCAGTGGGGGCAGTTCTTGGTCAAAGGAAGAACAAAAAGATGCATGCTATTTACTATGTGAGCAAAACCTTGAATGATGCTCAACTTAACTATACTACCACAGAAAAAGAACTTCTTGCTGTGGTATTTGCTTTTGATAAATTTCGATCTTATTTAATTGGAACAAGTGTAATTGTCTAAACAGATCATTCAGCAATCAAGTATTTGATTTCCAAGAAAGATGCTAAGCCGAGGTTGATCAGATGGATACTCTTGTTACAAGAATTTGATCTTGAGATTCAGGACAGAAAAGGAACAGAAAATCAAGTGGCCGACCACTTATCTAGATTGGAAAATGACAATAATGAAGGAGGTAAAGTACAAATTAATGAATGTTTTCCTGATGAACAACTCTTTACCCTTCAAGGTAATATACCATGGTATGCTAATTTTGTTAATTATCTTGTAAGTGGTATTTTACCTCCTGAGCTTAACTGGCAACAAAGAAAGAAATTTTTGCATGATGTAAAATACTATGTTTGGGATGAACCTTTCTTGTTTAAGCAATGTGCAGATCGAATTTTAAGAAGGTGTATCCCCAGTGAAGAAGTTGATAACATCTTGCATCAATGCCATTCATCTGATTATGGAGGACACTTTGGAGGAGAAAGGACAGCTGCTAAGGTGTTACAGTCTGGTTTTTATTGGCCATCATTATTTAAGGATGCTTACTCCTTTGTTGTAAAATGTGACAGGTGCCAACGGACTAGAAATATCTCTAGAAGACATGAGATGCCCCTCAATAACATCTTAGAAGTGGAGATCTTTGACGTATGGGGTATTGATTTCATGGGTCCTTTCATCTCATCTTTTAATAACCTCTATATTCTTGTTGCTGTTGATTATGTTTCTAAATGGGTTGAAGCAACTGCTTTACCCACTAATGATTCTAAAGTGGTGTTGAATTTTTTGAAAAGAAACATATTCACTAGGTTTGGAACTCCAAGAGCAATAATAAGTGATGAAGGGAGTCATTTTTGCAACAAATACTTTGGAGCCCTTCTTGCTAAATATGGAGTGACTCATAGGGTGGCAACTGCATACCATCCGCAGACTAGTGGCCAAGTTGAGGTTTCTAACAGAGAAATAAAGAGGATCTTAGAGAAAACAGTGAATCCCACAAGAAAAGATTGGTCCAAGAGATTGGATGATGCATTATGGGCTTACCGAACGGCATACAAAACTCCGATTGGAATGTCACCATATCGGTTGGTGTTTGGCAAAGCATGTCACCTTCCAAAGGAGCCGAACATAATGCATATTGGGCTATCAAAAAGCTCAATTTTGATATGAAACAAGTCGGTGAGAAACGTTTCCTCCAACTCGAATGAGATGGATGAGTTCCGTCTTGAGTCATATGAAAATGCCAAATTGTACAAGGAGCAAACAAAAGGTGGCATGATCAAGATTGTCAAGAGAGAATTCCAAGCAGGCCAAAAAGTCTTACTTTTCAACTCGAGGTTGAAATTATTTCCTGGAAAACTTAGATCGAGATGGTCAGGACCGTTCGTAATAGTCAAGGTGTCCCCATTTGGAGCAATTGAAATCAAAGATGAGAAAACCCAAGCCACATTTAAGATCAATGGTCAGAGATTGAAGCATTATTGGGGAGGGCCCATCGATCGTGAAAAATCTTCAATCACGCTGGCTGACAATGAATGATCTTTGACAGATTACTTTTCACCGGTTAAATGGTGGATAACGGTACTCCGTGAATTTTGTTCAGTCCCTTCAGTTACCCACAAATACTGAAATCTATATATAATTTTACTCATTTCTCTTTCCTTCTTTCTCCCCAAATGGATAACAGGCTTGTTCACTTACGAAAGCAATTCCCTTCTCTTCCTCAAAATGCTTTAACTAACATTTATTATGCCAGGTTTGAAAGATTAAGGATGCTTATGCACAAAGGCATCCCTGCTGATATACGCTGGTTAATTGAAGCAAAGGTCCGATTAACAAGTGAATTTTCTGACGCTCTTATTTCATATATGTCAGGTCTAGGTAAAAGTCTATATGCAAAGAAAAGAAGAGCAAAAAGGTTACGGGTCTGCTATAAATGTGCAAGATGGACCTGTAACACAAAATGCAGATCACTTGGAATGGTGTCTATAAATCGAGATGACAAAATTAACTTCATCAAGGATGGCATGAGTAAGGAGTCTTTAGATAACATTCTATTGACTCTTGAGACGCATCCTAGTGGAGATGTGCAAGGAGTACTTCTTGATTTATGGCCAATATTCCAAGCTGAACATGAGCGTTATAGTCTTGGGAATCTGACTCAAAAAGACACTGTTTGCCAATTTTTTAAAAAATTGGAAGAGAAGCCGACCATCGGCCCATAGAGAGCATTGAAGCCGTTACTGGATGTAAAACCAGAGGAATGTGTGAGCCACAATCACACAAACTGTAAGTATTGCTATTTTGTTTCTTCCCTTATTTTCTTTTTGTTTAAAAAAAAATTAAAAAAAATTAAAAAAAATTAAAAAAAATTAAAAAAAATTAAAAATTAAAAATTAAAAATTAAAAATTAAAAATTAAAAAATAGTAATAATAATAATAATAATAATAATAAAAAGGGAAAAAGAAAAAGAAAAAAAAAAGATAGCCGTATTTTTTTGAAAAATGTTTTGTATATTTTCAAACTTCTCCTGACACATATAGATTAGCCTTTTATCCTAATTGTATAGCTATTATCATTTCTGTGTTTATTTTCAAACTTTCCTGACACGTAAATCTACCCCTCCTTTATAGGTGTAATTATTAGATTTGAGTTTTGATTCCTTTAAATATTGCACTTTGCTCTCTTCAGATCATTGATAAGGTGAGAGTACAAAAAAAAAAAAAAAGAGAAGAAGAGAGAGATGGAAGTAACTTCAGTTCGTCGAATCAAAAGTGTTTGTGTCTTTTGTGGATCTAATCCTGGAAAGGATAAAGATTTTGTAAATATGGCAAACCATCTTGGTCGAGTGCTAGCTGAGAGAGAAATCCATTTAGTTTACGGAGGAGGTAGTCTTGGGTTAATGGGTTGTGTAGCAACTGTTGCACATTTAGGAGGTGGCAAAGTCCTTGGTGTCATTCCCAATCCTTTAGCCATAGGCAATCCCGCTGGAAAAACCGTAGGGGATGAAGTAATGGTATCGTGCATGCACCAACGCATGAACATTATGATAGCAAATGCTGATGCCTTTATTGCCCTACCTGGTGGTTTTGGAACTTTGGAAGAGATCTTCCAAATTGCATCCTGGTTACAGCTGAACTTTCACCAAAAACCCATAGGTATATTAAATGTTAATGGTTTTTATGACAGTTTGTTTTGTTTTCTTGATCATGCTATGGAACAAAGGTTCATCTCACAAGCGACACGTCAAATTCTTGTAACTGCTGCAACCCCTGAGCAATTGCTCGATCAACTACACGAATTTGTCCCACAACGTGATCCAGCAATGGCTCTACTGAATTGGGAACAAGGCAGCAAAAGCAAAAAGCAAAAACTTCATTTGACTTTGTCCTTATGAATTTTTGTTCTCTGTTATGGTTTTAGTTTTTTGTAAATTTTCTTATTTCAGGCTCGATTTGCAGTTTTTTGGTAAGATCTTCTACACTCCACTTATCTTTATTTTGACATTGGGGACAATGTCTTAAATTAGTTGGGGGGAGTGATAGTTAACATTGTCATGCCATGTACATAGTTTGTTAAAAAAAAAACTAACAAGCTAATTTTTATCGTTACTAACTTATTAGATGTATGATGGCAGAGTAAGGAGTAATTTTGCTCTTGAGACGCATCTTAACTTGCATTTCATAGTAGGTCTAAAAATAGTTTGTTCTTGTATATAGATATATATTAAAAACAAAAAAAAAAGATTCATTTTGATCTTTTCGATTAATTTTGATGCAAGCATGTGCTGAATTGTAGCTTAGTTGATGATAAAAGTATGCAAAACAGTTTATAGTTGAATTATTTTTCAAAATTCGTGATATACATGTATATATGACTGTGGATATTAGGAAGAAGGCATGTTTGAATTGAGTAAATGTTTCATACCTTTGTGAGTTTTGGGCTTGTCCAAGTTTGATACTTATGCTTGGTTTATTATCTTTCATGAGTGATGTCAATTATGGATTTATTTTCTAGAACTTGCACTGAATCAATTTGAGATTACATTGGTCTGTATGTTACACAAAAATGATAGAGGCAATTTTCTTGACTTAGCTACTTTGGCCAAATAAGCCTACCTTACATTTATCCTATTGTTAACCCTCTTTGAGCATACTTGCCCTTTTTGTTGTTCTTAGCCTTTACAAGCCTTCAGTGAAAAACCATGTTTTACTTCACCTTAGGGAATAAGAGAGCATTGATTTTCCTAATTGGAGGAGTTCTTTTGGTTGCAATGATTTAAGTGTGGGGGAATGGAAGGAATGGAAGGAATGTGTGAAGAGAATGTGCATTTTAGGGTTTTTGGTAAAAGTGTATGATTTCTACTTGAGTTACTCCGCAATGCTTTTTATTCTCTTTGGTTTTTAACTTGTTATTATCCATATTGTTCCCTTCCTTCACCTTATAACCTCATTACAACCTTTTTAAAAGACCTCTTGATTTGTGAAATTTATTTGATCTAAGTAGTGGAGAATTGATGTATGTGCAAGCATATGGTAAAATACTTTCATAATTTGACCGAGTTGAGTGATTATGTTATATATATTTTACTCTCAATTGCTTTGATTCAACTATACTTTGTTATGCATATTTGAATTTGATACAATGGTTGTATTTAAAAAATTAATTGAATTGATTAAATGAAGTATTACATGTTTGTGGGTATCATCCTGGTAAACCCTCACGAGACTATAACTTGTCCACTAGGGACACCTATGGGTTTAAAGGCTTGTGGCACGTGCTAAGTGCCATTGTGTTTTCCTACGAAAGTGAATTAGATTAGGTATAATCAGTTTTTATTCTTTTAGTTTAATATTAGGCTGTTTCTTGTTTGAGGACAAACAACAAGTCAAGTGTGGGGTAATTTGATAAACATATTTTATATGCATAATTTAGCACCTCTCATTGGTCTATTCTTATGAAATTATTGCATATATGAAGTGAAAATTACATAATTCCTCATTTATTGGTTATGTTGTTACAAATTAAGCAGAACACCCGAAGGACTATTCAAAGCAGTTGTTGAATCAAAATATCATGAACTTGAATGTTGATATCAATACAGCTCAAACAAAAGAGAAATGAAGACCTAAACTCAGTGAATTTTGGGTTACATCAAATTCAGGACAAATCAGAAAATTCCTGCTCAAACCTATACTCGGTTATTTGGTGATTTCTCAAGATCTAACCGTTGGATGTAGCTGACATTTTGATATGTCATTCCTGACATCATTCTCTATGACTTTCCTAGAAATGAAGATTTCTAGATTAGCACCGGAAGTGGGTCAAAATTAGGCAACAAGTTGGTGGCTGTCATTATTGATATAATCTGAGTAGTTTCGGAAAAATGGTCAGAGCTCAAGATCCAACCGTTAGATCTGGTTGAAATTTTGACATGTTCTTCATGACTGCATGTGCTACAACTTTCATGAAGAAACGATTTCCAAATTATGACGGGAGCAATGACGAATTCGATAATCTTCGGAGATGAAATTTCAACCCATGTGCAAAGAGATTTGACAAAATTGTAATTGAATAGTTTTAGCCTTTGCCTATAAAAGGAAGGCATTTGCCACACTTAAGGGCATCTCATTTCTGAATTCTCTCATTGTAGTTTGAGTTAGGGGTGAAACTTTAATAAATTGTGAAATTTATACTTTGATTCCAAGGTTAATTCTTCCAATTTGTCTAAAGTAAATCCCAAAGCTCTTGTAGTTTGTATAATATAATCTTCATCTTATTCAAGTTTCTTCATCTTGATGTCTAGTTAAGGTTCTTCCTAGAGTTAGGGGTGAAGCTTTCATAAATTGTGAGATTTATACTTTGATTTCAAGGTTAGATCTTCCAATTTGTTTAAAGTAAATCCCGAAACTCTAGCCCGTTGGGTTCTTGTTAATACCAACAACCACTTTCATTTCTATCATGCTTTTCACTTGTTCTTTTGTTTTCGTTAATATAATGAGTAGCTAAATTTCTATACTAGGATTGCAATTTGAACTCACATGTAATTTGATTCGTTTATCATATCCAAGAATAGGTTGATTATCTTGAATTGTTTATCTTACTTGTTCTTAATGCTTTTAATTAATTGGCCATTAATTAAATTGAATTGATAAACATTAAGCAACTTGACAAAGGGATTTTGGTTTTAGATCTAGGTAAGATAACATATGATCTTTGTGCGAAAGCCTTGAGTTTATATAGGATAGACATATACCTATATGACATATGTAACCATTAATGAAATCGGAACTTAATGAATTCTTGATTATTTGATAGACATAGACATATAGTTTATCATTAATTAAGGATATTTCTATTTGACCATCGAAAGAGGCTTATAGATAAGTTAAGGATTTCTAGTTAACAATTCAGATAATTAATTGATCTTAGATAGAAGTAAAAGAATCAAGTAAAGTGTGAGGGATAATTGCAATCCTAGGCTTGGTTAATTTGATCATTAAATTCTTCTTCTTGTATACTTTAATTTTTAATCTTTCATAACACTTCCTCTTATTAAGTTGTTTAAATAAAATTGAGGTTTGTAAACTTTTAATAGATAGTTAAATTTAGAATTAATCCCTGTGAGTTCGACACTTTCTTACTATTATATTACTTGATTTGCGATAACATATACTTGCGTTCTGATTATCCACATCAAGGGTAACTTACGGGCAACTACTCTTCCAAATATTTCATTCTTCTTTAAATCAATCATTAGTTGATCAAATTTGATTTTGAAGACCGTGGAATATCAAGATGAACTTATACTCGAAAGTGCATAGAATTAAGTAACCTCTGAATTTCGTTCCACTTTGGATTGCATATAAAAGACAATAACAAATTTGGATACCCAACAAAACCACATATGACCATTCCATCATAGTACAATTGATCCATATATTGCCTTCCTCCAACATAACTTGATGGTAATATGAATTTTTTTGCCTCTAGTGGATCCTTGTGTTTGTCTTTGGTCTCGGGCATAGTGTAAATTGTTATATTTATCAACTCTAAGCTCTTTTTGGTGAGTGTTGATCTAGAAGAGTCTTTTAGATTCCACCATTGTATAATTGCCAATAATGAATAACTGAAAGAGATTTTGGGATCTCAAAATTGTTTATGCTTCATCATCCCTCAATTGAAGTTGCAAACAAAGGAATTCTTTTATAGTGATTCTATTCCTTTTTGCTCTTTGAGATCGGCTAGTATCTCTATGTTAGACATCATGTCTATAATAAACAACAATAGGTACTGTAATCCCAAATTAATAGCCAACATGTAAATAGATAAAAGTCAACCTCATCAAATATATACACGTATAAAGTTGAGTACAATGCATGAACATAATGAGGTATGAATGTTAAACACCTAAATCTTGTTATTTTGTCTTGTATTTCATTTTTAGTGTCATCTATATAAAGTTGTGCAAATTTTGGACTATCACCAAGCAATGGATAGTAAGCTGCCAATAGGATGATAGGATTGGCCATGTAACCTAAGAGGAACCATGACCCTTGTTAATGGACTTGTCAACCTTTGATCATGGTGACTCGTGATCAAATAGAAGATGGCTAAGAAGAATAGAAGGATCCCTCAAAAGTGGAAGTTTAACCTTTCCATCATTGTAACATAGCTCAAATTTTGGATTTGAAGTTCTTTTGTCTTTCTTAGTTCTATATTGATGTCACATTTGAGCTTGACAACATTGACATACAAAGACATGATCTCCAATATCCAAATATCCTACATAAGAATTATATGGACAAAAATATTAATTGTTCTTAAATATAATTGAAATGTAATAGATATTCAATACCTGTATGAATTGCTAAGATATCTATAACAATATCATCTTCTATCATGTCTTGTTCATCTGAGCTTGAATTGTCTTCTAAAATCATAAATGAAAACATCAAATGTATTTAAGCCACAAAATAATTTTATATGCATTATGATATAAACATTAAAGCTTTTTCATTGTTGATACAATTAAAGTTGTAATTTAGATCACAATGAGTACTTTTATGAGCTGTTGAAAAGTCATGGCTTAAATTAGCACCTTTATGAATCACATGTTTTCCAGGATTGAAAGCATGGCCAAAAGTGCTAGTAGAAGTTTTAAGTTAGGACAATGATGATAATTGAGACTGGAAATCTTGTATGTCAATGCACCAACAATATAGGGTGTTGGTGATTCTATTGTCATAGACTCATTTACTTGAGAGAAATTGTTCATAAGGTTCACTACAAATGATGAGATCTACTACTCTTTTTCCTTTGAATCTCATATCATTAAACATGCTTGATTGAGTCTGAGTGAAGGAATTTAAATTTAACTGAATTTTTAAAAGAGTATCACACTGATTGAGTATAAGAGATGAAATATCTCCTAAAGGAGCTCATTCTATCTTCCTGTATTGGAAATTGTGTTGGAATGCAATGTGATCACCAAAACTTGTGAGCGTATTATGAGGAACTTTGGAATTATTTAAACGTGCTTGCTTATTTTGACTTGTGATGGTGTGCATAGAAGCACAATTTTGATTAAAAGGATGTTGACTCCCTATAAATCTGTTGTTCAAACAAAGTAACAGATAAAATTTTAGGATTATGATTAAGGATTTTACATAACATAATTGAGAAAACTGTTAAGTCTTAAGTAGTTAATTGCTTTTGCATTGTCATTCTACATCCATTACCAATTTTCTTTTCAATCTTGTATCTTTCAAACCAAACTTAGTCTAAACTTAGTCTCTAATATTTTATCTCCATAGTTCTTGACTCGATAGTAATTGTACACATAGAGCTTTTGTGACAGAATATATTAAAAAATGCAATAAGCTTAAATAAAAATATAATATGGCTAGAAGCATGTGCAATATATTAAAAGTTTTAATATGTCTACATTTAGATAAGTCACAAGTCACATAAAAAAATACTTCTAGGATGATTCTTTACATTGCAGAAAATCTAGGATGCTTTAAGTATACTTGCATTTATTGAGAAATTATTTCCTTTAATTTTGATCCTCATGCATTTGAAGCAACCAATTTACATGGATTCATGCTCTTCTTTCAAACACATTTGAAGATACAATCTGGAAAAGAAAAATCATAAAAGATAATTTTGTGGTTTTAGTAAATTCAGTAGAGCAATAGTAAAAGTGCATTGGTAAATAGCTTTAAGAAAAAAAGTTCTAGAAAAAGAAAATCATTATGCAATAGTGTTTATAAATCATCATTAATGCTGCGTTTATCTAATTGATAGTACAAAAAAAATGACACAATAACAAATTAACCAAGCAACATAGTCCTAACACAGTTGCTTCATTGTAACACAATTTCTTAACTAATCTCTAGCTTTTAGCCTGCACAACTGTGGTGCACACTGTTTGAACTAGTTTTTTAAATTTAGCAATAAATGAATTTGAGCACATTAGACAGACACAACAGAGATGATGTTATAAACCCCAAAAATATAGTCGTAACATTAGGTAATTGCAAAATGTTGATAGACAACAAATCTATCATTATTCATAGTCCCAAAACAACTTAGCAGATACAAAACAACTTCTTAAATGGAACATAGATATTATTGGCTATAGAGCAAAGGTGAACATTATCACATCTATCCTAAAGAAAATGTAAAATAATAAAGGAAACTGGCTTTGGAATTTTTTTAACTTTGGTTACTTAATCTTAACAATACTTGCTACATTTTTTTGGCTACATAGAGAGTTCATGAAACTCTGTAGTATGGTTATGTAGCTTTGATATTTAAGAAATTGAGAACATTAGACTTTTACTTTCCTAAAATCCAAAATTTAATAAAAAGAAAGATAGTAGTCAGAAGTAGAAACAAATAGACAAGTGAAGTTAGCATTCTCTAGAGGTGATTAAATTATTTAATTTTCACAAATGTCATTTTCTTGCCTACAAAGCTCCACTTACATGATGAAAATTGCAAGTTTAATAATAAATTAAAGTGAGTTAATTAGAGAATAAGCACAAAAATAGGTGCAGGGGAATGTGCCAATGCAAAGGGATAAGCTTCATGCTCAATAGGCACCCCAACTCTGGTCAAGATGGACAAAAGCTTAGCTTAGGCAAACTGAGCTTAATCCTCCAAATACAGTACAGTAGTAAAAGATGAAAGAGAAACTAAGAGAGCATAGGCATATTTTAACTTATTCCTAAAGCTAAACCAAGAACATAAAGAAAAATTAAAAAAAATAAGAATACAAAATGCATAAATACAGTGAAACTAACCAATATGCAAAAATGCAAAAGAGAAAAGAAACAAAAAAATGTAGAAAGGAGAAGGACATGATTATTACTTTGAAGCCAATGTTGGGGCAATTAGTGTTTAGATTACCATCAACCTTCATGGAACAAAAATCCATCGAATGTGTTGTGTTAGGTGAGTTAACAACAAAATGTGTTATGTTCAGTGAGTTAACAAAAGAGTCTATTTATGATAGTAGGATAAGGAATGATCTAACGGTGTGGAAGAATTGGGAATTGTCATCCAGTGGAAAACAGTGAAAAAAATAATGTTGAGAAGGGTGTAGTGAGAATTTCTTTTTAAGTTGAATTACAATTACTTTTTTTTAAATATCAAGATGTTATTATGAGATATTATAATAAGAGCATATATATATATATTAGTTATAGTCACCATAATAGGAAATATGTTCACAAAATAAATAATCATTTATTCATATATCTCCATTCATTTAAATAATCAAATTTTATCTTTTGTTTAAAAATAAATAATCATTTTTATAATTGCAAAAAAAAAAAAATTCTTCCCCCACTTTTATTGTATCAACATGTAAAATTTAAATCAAATTATACAGAAGATACAATTTGTAATCTTAGTCATCTATATATTATTTATTTACTTTAATTATGCAATAATATAATTATAATTTTCTTATTTTAATAATGTAAGTTAGCACCATCAGTTCACACTTTGATGTTTGAAGTTTAATAATTATGATTTTTTTTTAATATGGTCCAAAGGCAAATGGCATTCCTTGCTTAAGAGATTTGAGGTCATTCTTATTGCAAATGCTGAAAAAATTGTAAAAACTTTTAGTAGTCATAACTTTTAACTCGTTTGTCCTATTTGGATGCATCTAATATTATATATAAAAGGAACTAACTAGTTCCAAATTGTCACGTGGCGAAAGAAATTCTTCCATTTGACACTTCTTTTTTGACATTTGTAATTCTATTTTGACATTTGTCTTGAAATATTCTGACAATTGGCATTCTATTTTGATGTGTTATAAAAGATAAACTTTTTTGCCTTAAAAAATTACATGTGATTCAACTTTTTTCTTATTAAGTCTATTATTTTTTTCGATACTACAATTATGCAATTGCACGTTTAATGATGCCGAGAGTTGAAAATTAATTGTTGGAAATGTAATATAGTTATTATAGTGAAATCTATTATTCACCCCATTAGCTGTTTACTTATCTTTTTCTTAATCGCTTCTCTGATTCTTGCATTTAAGAGCATCCATTGAAAGTTGAAACTTTTGTCTCCTAGTTCAATTCATCGAGCTTTCCTTCTTCTTCATGGTTTTTTGAATTGTTTTCTCTATCATTTTCATTTTATTTAACAATGACTTAATCTCATAAAATTTTTGGTGGTTCTTGTTACTGGGAGAAGCATCTGAAATCTAAACCACCACACCAAATGGTTCACACACATCAAAAAAGAAAAGGAGTGACACGCACGCATGAGAAGAGTCTAAAGCAGGAAAAGTTGGAAAAAGTATTGTCTAGGAAGTTCTACTCCTTCATAGAACCCTAGAGAAGGTAAAGTCTATTAATAATCTCCTATTTTATTTTCCTTTTTGTTCATGCTGTTGTTTTTCTTCCTGCAACCCTAACAACAGGAGCTTCAATTCCTTATCTAAGTCTAATGTTTGTGATAGTATAATTTTTTTTGTTTTTGGTTAGCAATTGGAGAATGAGCTTGGTGGTATTGTTGATTTTTTTTTCTCCTTTTGGTTTGTAGAAAAGGAAAAATGGGTTGGGACAAGAACCAGTGCAATGTATGGACTTGGTAACTAAGGTAGGGGTGGAAGCCAGAGACCGCCTAAGAAGACCAAAGCGGAGAACCACACTTTAATTGGACATGCAAAGTTGAGGAAAATCAACTATGGATGGGTTGCATGTCCTTATCTTTCTCTGTCTCTCCCTTGAACTAAACACTCTGAGAGTCATAAACACATGGCCCGTTCATTTTCAATAAAAAATGTAATATGATTTTGTAAGTGGAGACATATTATATTATATAGTTTCATATAGATTGATGATTTATGTGGAATAACAGAGGAAAGAAAAGCTTGGGGAATGAGTTGCAGCATTACAACAACTTGTCTCTCCCTTTGGCGAGGTGAATTTTCCTCAAGTGTACATGGACAAGAAGTACATATCTTGTGAATGTTTTCATGTTCAACAAAGAGCATAATGGATAATTAATCTGCCAAGCTTTTAAGCTTTTGTATAATTTAAATGAGTCGTCATTATGTTTAACGATTTCAGTAGCTATTTATCATGAGTGGTAACTGATCAATTAACACCCTTAATAGAAAAAAAAAAACATTTCACTTCCTGAAAAAAAGTGATATTTGATATAAACATTCATGTAACCTATATGGCACTACATATGTACCAGCCTTCATTGGTATTATCTTATGTAAACTTATCATAGTCTCTATAATCTTGAATTATATATGAAATTCAAAATTTTTATATGTATGTGATGCTATTTGAATTTACACTTTGGTTTAGCATTAAAAATTGGACACAAATATCAATAATAATATAGGAAGATTTCATGGGAGAATTTTTTTACTTGAAAATAAATTTCAGAGGATTCATGATGTCCATAAAATTAAATAATCAAATGCTTCATCTCAGTTAAGCAGAGCTCATATGTAAAATACAAATAAATCATAATCACTAGAAGTATGAATCGCCATATACTTTAATGTAAATGGCTAAAAACCTTGATTGATCATTACAAATGGTCCATTTCCACTTTTAGGTTTAAGTTTCCTCTTTTAGGTCATATCATGTTCTCGATTATATTGCTATGTGAACTAGAGCTCTTCCTTTTTCATTTTTTTAAATGACAGATTTTGAGAAATATTAAGGGAGAGGCAAAGAATTTGAATAAAGGAATTTATTTAGATTTTTAAATTGATGACCTATTTTATTTTTGTGGACATTGCTATGCAATTTATAGGTATGTTTCCATCGCAATGTTTGGAATATTTTTTAAGCGGCATCTCTTCCTTGAACTAATGAGGTATTATATTGTTATTTGACCCAGGGTCGCTCATCATTGCCCATAGCATTAGTCCTTCTAGAATCAAGTTGTTTAGTTGTCTGTGAAAGAGATGCCAAACTCTTTATGTTTCCAACAAGTATTATCAACTAGTTGATGTTTTTTTTTTTTTTTGATAAGCAACTAGTTGATGTTTCACATAAGGTATAATGCAACTCTTCTGTTTTTGATTTGATAAGGTACTAAATTTCTATTGTTTCCTTTTGGAATATGAGGATTTTTTTTTTAATTAGACTATGTGTTGTCTCTACTTTATGAAGTTTTAATGTAACTGACACTAGGTGAATGTAAAGTTTGGACTTGCAGCGGATTCCCTAAAATCTTTAATTTTGAATGGTGAAGCATGTAGGTATGTGGATTCTCAAAATCATGATGATATGGTTTGATGTTTCCCATTATGCAGTAGTGGTAGGGAGCTCTACTACATGCGTCGTGTTCTTTATAAGGAGTTATTTGTTAGTTAAGGATCCAGTCTATATGAGAACATGGTAAGAGAAAAAACCAGTAAAATAGAATTTAAGAAATAGTTCTTTTACATTCAGCTAAATGTTCTTTTACATTTAGCATTTGTTGATGCTGAGAAAAAAGATGACTGAGAAATATTTTGAACTGCTACTACAACTGGCTAGAACATAATAAAGTCGAAGAGTATGTTCAAAGCCTCTTATGCCCACTTAATTATAAGATCTTTCTTAACTTTCTATTTGGGCTTCTTGTGGATTGTTACAATTATGTACTTAATCATTTGTTGCTGCAGGATATTTGTCATTACCAATAATAAACTATTTTATCCCATTTCGCATATACCCAAAATATCTCCTTTATAGGAAACATAAAAGATTATGGCAGAATCTATCTAAAGCATGATTATATGCAAAATAATGACAAAAAAAATTTCCATTTGTATTAGTCCAAAATAATAACATTTGAAGAAAATAGTCATTTGCATCCTGTCAAATGTATACAAACCAAAATCAAGCCTAAAGACTAGTCCATCAGACCATGACTATGTATAATAGATATAAAAGAAGAGTGTTATGAACCAGATGAGGAAATAATTACATGAATAAGGATAATGAATCCTTAAACCAAACTACACCAATTCAATTATAAAAATTCTACTCACATCCCATGTGCCGCAACTGCCTGAAGGACGCCGCCATGGGAGAAGGCAACTGAATTTTAATTATTTGGGAGTTGCCACCAACTGATTCTTTCATAAAAAATGGAATCGTGTGATAGGACACTTAAGAAAATGGTCTACGTTTAAGAGTTTAGGTTCGGGGGTTGATTACGAGTATGGAAGGTGTTACACCGTTCATTCTAAGAATGGTTAAATTAATTCAATTGGTCATTTATTATCTAAAAAATCGTTATTTATTTTATTTTTAAATATCTCATTGTGTCTGGCATAATATCAAAGAATAATAAATAACTAAGATATAAAATGAGTGACTAAATAGCCATTATTGTATGAAACAAATGTAAGCCTACAACATGTTACGTGAAAGTGGTAAATTAAAAAATCAGATCTTTAAGAAAATATTTCTAAACAAAATATGAGATTTTAAAATAATTTTTATAAAAGGAAATTTTTAGAATGAGTGATTTGTGAAATGATTTTCGGAAAATGAAATTTTTGGAATGAGTGACCAAATGAAATTTTAATTTACCACAACTACAAAGTTAAGGCTATATTAATTTGTTCACATTTGTTTATAAATATTTTATTTATTTAGTTGTGAAAATTAGATCCCACCAGCGTTACCGGAAAAATCTAATGTTAATAGCCTCAAGAATATTGGGAAGAGTTTAGCTGATCGTCTCTTCAATCCTCTCCCAAATTTTTCATCGTCGGCAAAATTTAAGAATTAATGTGATATTTGACTAAAGTGACAAGTATATATTAATAGTAAGAAATTAATGTCTAAAAAGAGATATTTATATGGAAACTCCTCACCTCTAGCAAAACTAAAGAGAAACTCCTCACCTCAAGAAAGCCAAAATGTCACCGTCACTTTGACTAATTTTGATTATTATGTCGTTGGATATCTTAAGTTTATTTTGAATGACAATTAAATTGCTGGTATGACAAATGATATATGAAAAAAGATATATATTGGAGATCACCTAAAACCCCGCCAGCGCTTTTAACAAAACTAAATGGATAATCCTCACCTCCAGAAAGTCAAAACTTCACCATCACTTTGGCTAATTTTGATTATTCTATCGTTGGTTATCTTAAATCCATGTATAACATGAAATTGGGGCATACAAAACAATTATACAAAAATATTAAATAAATAAGGAAAGAAGAAAATGATAACCGATAACTTTAATCCCCAAAATCAAACTTTTTACACTTAATTGAATCTTGTTTGGTTATTGCTTGGACAGTCCACCAATATAGGTTTCAATTAGTTTAATATAAAGAAAAAGAAAACAAAAATGTTATGTATAACGAGAAGGAAGATGAGATGTAAGGCAAGTTGACATACGTATCACATAAAAACAAAAATAAGAAAGAAAGAAAGAAAGAAAGAAAAACCAATATAAACATAATAATAGTACTATAGAAAGGAGACCATGTGGGGCATAAGGGTTCACGTGTTCACACAAGGATTAGTAATAGCAAGAAATGATGAAGTTCTATGTTTTAGTCAACTTCAGAGCAGGAAAAGTTTTATTTGATATTATCTTATTGATTAAAAGGAAATAAAATTAAAAGAAGACCACATGGAAAAAAAAGGGAGGGGACGGTGAGAAAGCTCCTGCTTACTTTTTGCAATCAAAGAACGTAGAGCTCAAGTAGTGAATGAGTGGCTATCTCCCTTTAAGGCCAACAAAATCTAAATTTCTGGGATCTAGACCCCCTTTCTCATGCATTTTTTTCTCTCGGTTATATGGGGAGAAACACAAAGGTGCCCCCTTTGGCCACTTAGTTCTATTTTTACTCTAGTTTAGCCTTCACCAGATTAAGAAATGAACAGTAATGACAAATGAAAGGGAAAACAGAGCAGAGTAACAAAAAAGGGAAACGTTATACTTGAGGACGTGATGGTCAGGGATCTGTTAGGGGAAGAAGTAGGAATATAAGGTGATTTTCCTACACAATTCTCCTTATTTCTCAAGCAAACAACCTCATTCTCCTTTGCTCCTCTCCTGTTCTTTTTCTCAAAACAGGAAAGACCACCCTTCTTTTTCTTACAGAGCTCTTTATAGCTTAATTGGTGGGGATTTTTTCTCTCAATCAAAATTAATCCCTCCCGTTGAAGGATCCTATGTCCTTGAATATTTTTCTCCTTTAATCTCAATTCTTTCCCTTGATCAAATATACCACAAAAATTGTGGGCGAAAGTGATTAAGTTCAGTGATCCTGTGTGTGATCTGCGATTTTCCTAAATTCATGAGATTGTCTCCTACTGATTTTGTGAAAAAATTAAGAGACCCTTTCCTAATATTCTTGACTAATATTGGTGCCACAGATTCAGAGATTTTCTTCCTATATTTTCAATGTTCACTTTGTGCTAAAAAGGATCGTGATGACATTTAGTAACCTTTTGCTAAAAAAAATTAAGGGATTCTCTCCTTATGTTTATTGTTCAGCTAGTGCGCGGGAGAATAAAAGGAATTTTTGAAATATTATGATTAGGAGAAAATAAAATGAAAATCCTACATGAACTGGGTTTGGGCTTGAAGTGGATGTTTTCCCAGAGTTATTGGTATCGGGCCCTCAATTGTGTCATACTGCCCAATAAAAATCCTGGACAAATTTGGGTATCAACACCATGCATATTTGAAGCAAAATTTGAATTGTCGTGTGCTAGAACAGATCCTTGAAAATGTATTTTTCCTTTCCACGAGAAGTTATTTTATTTTTCAAGCTTATACACACACACACACACACACACACACATATATATATATGAGACATATCTAATGAGAGGAGTGGTTTATTGTGAGAGTGAGAGGAGCAAATCTTGACCATTGGATCATCCATGTATGGTCAAGATTGGATGTTACTTAAAGGTCACATGACCACTTAAAAAAATCACATGACTTTATGTTTTAATCTTGACCATACATTGATGATCTAATGGTCAAGATTTGCTCCTCTCACTCTCACAATAAACCACTCCTCTCACTTGATATGCCCTATATATATATATATATATATCAAACTTGTGTATATTAAACGTCTATTGACTTAGATGTGGAAATATGCTTGCCCCAATGGTTTATTATGTTATGTTTTGATGATAACAAATACATTACAAAAAGGATTACAAATATGCTACATATGTGCTTGATGAACTATACAGGATAATGCATGGTTATATATTATCTTGTTGTTCTTATTATAAGAATTATGCATTAAGTTTTGTGTAGCATCATTAATAGGATAATGCATGGTCATTTGCTTAAATTGGTTAAGAAACGAAGAAGTTATGATCATTTAAAAACGACTACTTTCTCGAGTGGAATTGTAGTCAACTACACAAGACTTGCAGTCAACTACAAGACCACCAGAAATGGATTGTAGTCGACTACAAGACCTTGTAGTCGAATACAAAGTGTTAGATTTCAAAAATTACTTTCCAAAGAGGATTGGTAGTCGACTACAAAGTGCCAGAATAGTCTGTAACGGCTATAAACGACTAGATTTCGAAAGTAATGATTTTAAAACACCACCAAAGGCTATTTTATCACTTGGGCTATTAATACATACCAAGATTGAAGCATTTACAAGAGAGAAACTCATATTTTCATATCATTACACTTGATCAATCTTTCTCTTATCAAAATCAAGATTTGAGCTCTCATTGTTATAATCTTTCTATCCATTAGTTCTTCAAGTTGTATTATCTACTCTTTGAGAGAGTTTATCATTTTCTATCAATCATATATACTTGTAAGAGGGTGGATAATCCCTCAAGAGAGTTTAAGGGTAGATTTCCCTTGAAGAGAAAAGAAAGAGGCTCAAGCAAAAAGGTAGAGAATCCTAAGGTGTGAGGAGTCCTCTGTTCTTGTAAAGGTTTTTCAAGTATCGGTGAAGCTTGGAGAGTTAAAGGCTTTTGCACAAGGGTGGAGGATCCCAAAGGTGTGAAGAGTGCTCAACTTTGTAAAGGTTTCTTAAGCACCTAAGTTACAAGCTTGAAGAATAGTGGAAACCTCAAGTGCATCTTAGGGCTGGATGTAGATCACAAGAAGTGATTGAACCAGTAAAATATTGTTTACACTCTCTTATCCCTTACTCTCTTTACATTCTAGCAATTTACATTTAACTACTTATTTGTTGAATTCTCATGATTACTATAATTGTTGATCTACTGCATATCTTGTGATATTTATACTTAGATAATTAGAACTTGATATATATCTTGTTTGCTTGATTTATACATTTAAGCTATACTCAAGCTATCTACATTGATTGACAAATCTTCACAAGGCATTCATTTAAAACTCAATTTGCTCACAGAAGCAAATTGTAGTCTACTACAATACTACTAGAAACTCAAAAGTAGTGTTTTATTTGTTGATCTTGCAAAACCACTTTTAGGGCCTCATTGTAATTGATTACACATTACTTGCATTCTAATACAAGGTTTCAACAAAGTGATTTTCTATCTTGGTCTATTTCCCACTAGTCTCCAATTAATCACATTATAATTTACATTGTTCTATATACTTATATGTGATTGATATTATGCATTACATGAATTGTTAGTAATATAAAATCATGAATTGTTGTGAAATATATCTATTCCGCTGCATGCATTGATTGGGTGCATCAAAATGCACAAAATCTCAAGCTTCTCTTAAAATTTGTGATCACCCAATTCACCCCCCTCTTGTGTGATGATTGCCCTTGGCTAACATTAGATTAGTTTAAATTCTATTTATTGAATTATAGGTCTTTATTTCCTAAACTTGTCATATTTAACTTTTTTGTTGATATAAAGTTTTTATTGTTATATCGTGCATTGCACGGGTGATATACTACTTATATATAAATTTCATATAACTTTTTGAGATCTATACAATTAAAATCGCCATAGGCAATTTGGGCAAACTAATTTTCCAAAAGAACTTGTTACTTTGTGAGTTATGATGATTTTTGTGGGGAAATTAAGGTGATAAGGGTTAAATTCCTATTTTTCCCCTTAGTTGTTTCATTTGTGGTGCCGAAACATAATGTTATGACCACTATTAATGGACCTCCAACATAAACCAATATCCTTTCTTTCTTGTTCCAATTTCTAAAATTCCTTTGTAACGAATGAATATATACATGTTTCCTTTCCCAAAATCAATATTAAATTGATAACAATATAAATAAAGTGATTAACTTAAGTAGTCATACAATCGAGGGACCTAATTCGGAGACTGCTCTATACAGTTTATACCTTATGTTAAGTATGCTTGAATAATATGATTGTTTTTTATGTAAAAAAATATTTTGAAACAAGGAAAGTTTAAAACCATCTAAATTAAAACAAAATTTCTCATTGAAATTTTATTTATTACATATATTTTTGTATCAAATTAAGATAATGTTTAGTTAAATTAGTTTTCGTATAAAAAGACTGCACCTCAATAATATATATATTTAAAGCGGGAAAACACAATGCGTATCTATTCCTAGTCATATGATCAGAATTATTACATGAGATTCAAGTTTTCTTATGTACCTATGAAAAGACACTATATGCCCAAATATTACACATTCTTTCGCAAAAACCCTATTCACTATTCTTGTTTTATTTTGCTTTCACGAAACCCTACTCATTATTCTTGTTTTCTTTTTCTTCTATTTTGATCATGGAAAAGAATACCTTGAGAGGGAGATCCATCTTCTGAGTTAGAGAGCATAATAAGCCCTCATAACATACAAGAAAAATAGTATGGGAAGAATCTGAAATCTCCATAACTTTATCACTTTCGTCCAAATTCGATGGCCAAAATGGTAGCTACAGTAACCCCTGATCTTCTAATACTTGGACTTCAACATGAAATATAAAAAGGAGCTTTAACTATTACACTCTTATGGTTGCTAGAAAGAATGTCTACATTAAAAGCCCAGAAGAGAGACAATAAGGCTAATCAACCACATTGAAACCCTATGAGGACCTATGGAAGACCAAAAAGCTCACGACACATAGTGATATTGGGGACCTAAGCAGATTATTATTGGCAAAAAATTTGGTGGAAGACTTAGTTATTCCCTTGTTGGGTCTTGATGCCCAAAACCATGTACTGATTGATGAAAGAATCTTTGTTGAGTTTTCAATATGGACACCAACTCCATGCACAAGTTTACCTTGAAGCGATGGCCTTTGTCATATAGTTATGTTTTCATAGGAAGCTGGAACTAAAACTTTGTGAATAGAAGAGACCTGTAGAAAAGAGATAAAGTTGGACTTCATTGAGATTCATACAAAAACTGAAGCGATCTCTCTATTCTTAAATGTGACCCCCCTTTCCTGTGACCCCATATTTGTGTAGATTTTTGTGATCTTGGAGATTTTGACGAGGCTCAAAGAAGTAGCTATTTGAAATTTTAAACTAGCATAGGCAATATATAATCTTTATGTAGGATTCTAAGACATAACACTATATATCATTTTGTTTGTATATGATTATTACTAATTAGAATGATAGCAGGTTGTTTCATTTAACACAAAGGATTACATATGAGAGCATAATGTGCTTTAGAAATAGTCAAATCATGTTTAGCTAAATTTGGTTTTGCATAATCACATTAAGCCATACAATGCGATTATGAATTCTTACTAGAGAAGTGCTAGGCTTAGCAATAGGGGTGAGTAGGGACGAATTTTTCCCCAACCTGCCCTACTCTGCACTTATGAGTATTAACATAGTCAATATATTATAAATTATAAACCAAATGGAATAAGATATATCTATTTCTAGACATGACTAAAATCATTTATCTCCAAAAATGACTAATAAAGACATGCATAACCAAACAAATCAAAATAGCATTTTTCTAATAAGTTTTATGGACTATAGATGGATCAAAGAAGTGTATCTTACACCATTATATGTATTAGATGAGGGGTGTAGGTGGTGGTTGGGGATGTATTGACCAAAAACCCACACTCAATCTACCCCTCAACGTTATTCCACTTTGCCCTGCCCTATGCTAGTTGTGGGGATAGGGTACTCATGAGTTTGGGGGGAATTACAAAGCTTTAGAAGTAATGCTTCTCTTATACAAAATCATAATTGGATGTATATTTTACATAATATTATTATTTTTATTAATATTTAAATAAATGTGATTTATTTTTTAAAAAGTATTCTTATAATTATTTTTATGATATTTAAATAAATTTAAAATTTTTTAATTCTTTTTTATCATTAATTCTTTCAAAATATTTTACTATTAATTATTGATATCATTACACTTATTTTGTCTGCTTACAACTCTCCTTTTATTATGGAGTAAATACATAAATATCAACAAGAAAACAATTTTATGTTGTTCAAACACAATTTTATGTACAATAATGTGTTTATTAAAGTCTAGTTGTTCAAATATCAACATACTTACAAAGTAATCTCAATTGCTCCCTATCAATGAATGGGTTACTAAGCCTAATATAATTGAAAAACAAGAGTACCATGGTCGAAAAATAAAACTCAATTAAAACAAAACTTATTGGAAGATATAAAACATATAGAAAAAGTTACGTTAAAGAAAAAATGTAAAGGCAAAATATAACAAAATTAATGATAACTATCTTAGTGCTCGTGCCTTGCACTAGTTGCTTGTTACTTTGTTTATTGTAATAACAATTCACTTTGACAAAGGAGGTAACTAAATTTGTTTATTGATTCATTAAATTTTGTTGCAGTTAAAATCAATGATTTCTTCTTAAAATTTATTTTTTGTTAATTAAATTGTTTAGTTCTCGAATAAAACTATAATGTTATGATTATGTAAATTGAAATGATTGAAACAAATATTGTTGTAATATATAATTTTGCAAAATGTGATGTTTTATTATGTGGGGATGAAGAAAATGAATTGGGCACATCTAATTCACAAAAAAACAACAAGTTGGATCTCAATTGTCATATATATGGCACACTCAACAAATGTAATTGTGTCTTAAGCCAAATAAAGACAGATAAAATTGTCATAGATAAGAACATAAACAAGAGACTATTGAAATATCACTTCTATGAAAGGCTTTGGTGAATGCTTCCTCAAATTTGCCCTCACTTATCAACCTTGATAATTCTTTGGTTGGATCCGTAGCCTGGCAAGTGGAAGTGATCTTATAGTGTGATATATCGAAAACACTAATAAAAAATAGGAAAATAAAGGGAAGAAGATGTAAACATGCCATCTTATGCAAGCCATTATTGATTTGTCTTACAAAGTATTTGCAACTACTTTGGAGTTACCTATAATTGCTAACAGTTTATGTTGTCCATTAGGCAATTACCCATTTGAGCTTTGAGTGATTGATGGTGCTAAATTGTGTTATGTGAAATCATAACAATACACATTGGGTATTCAAAGATGATAAATGAAAGGATGAAACCTATTCTACAGAGCTACTTGATTTGCAAGAGATAAGGGAAAAAGGAAAAAGAGTTCGATAAGGGGAAGGAATATACCATAGCCCAACCCATGGACAAAATGAAGAAATGAAAAATGTAATAAAACCTTAAATATGTAGACGAAATAAGGGAGAAGTGTGGGGGACCTCTAGATTCCTAGCTCACTAAAATGGGTTTCTCAGGAATCTCTAAGCAATACTACCCACAGTATGTTCTTAGAGACATACCCTGGATCTCTACAGGGACTTAACTAAAGCAAGAGCTAACTACTTTAATGAAACATATCATGGCCCAGTCTAAAAAATATTAAACCGTGACTTAATTATTGGATTAAAGTAAATTAAGAGGTATAAGTCATTAGTCCAAAGATGTCCAAAAGAAGTTTATTAAGGTCCAATAGGTCTTAACTAAATCTAACTGGTCTTATTCAGGTCCAAATGAGTCCAAGATCAGTTTTGAGTCTATGCACAAGTTTGAGCCCACAAAATTCTGCATTGGTCCAAATAGTTGATTTAGGTTCCTTGGGCCTTGATCTAGATCCAGCGAAGTATCTAAAATGGTTTTCTTTAGGCCTTATTTAGTTTAAATGTTCAAGCCCTACATCCTAATTTGCTCTAATTATCGACCATGTGGACTTTGATGTCCTTAATGACCTTAACATACCCACCATCCTCCACTGAGTACACCCACATCCACTCTATCTCAATCCATATGGTTGTGGTGTTCAGTTTGGCCAAAATCTGAAACCATGAGAAAACAAACATAAGATGTCAAATCTTAGTAGGTAATCAATATTTAAAATACAAAATTATTTCCCTTATGGTTTCAGCTGCCAAGGATAGAAAACACATGACTATTAAAGAAGATAATCCAAAGAGATTTCATAGAATAAGTATGTGATTTTTGTGCTCAAGCATCTTCAAGGGTCCATATTCAAAACTAGGTCACTTCATGACCAAAACGTGCTCTTTCCTAGCCTTCAAGGCAATAGCTCAACTAGGAGCACAACTAGGGAATTCCCATGGGTCTCATGCCCATTTCTCTTGTCACAACTTAGAGCACCATGAGCCTTGCCTCGGTCTCCATAAGCAACTCGTTCAAGAGTCACTCTTATGCTTGAGTCTAAAACCAAGGATGCAAGCTTAAAATTGAAACTCAAATATTGATACAATTCATCAATATAAACTGATCAAACTTTGAAGAATGCTTCTCGGTTACAACATGTTTAAAATAGAATGCATTTTCATTTGTTTACTCACTTGAAATGAAAAAGAACATGAACTCAGATTTATAAAAGATAATGTAAGATCATCCTCACATTGCTTTCCAAAAGAGAATTTTTTTTGGTTTCTTATCAATTTCCCTGTGACGTTTTGTTTCACAAACTTTCAAATGTTCTAGCACGTTTGTGGATCCATGATTAGTACAACTGCATGCATAAGATTTACCACAACAATTACAAGTTGCTTTATCATTTGTTTTAGTAAAATGAGACCAAGCATTAGGAATGAATCTACTTGGTTTGCTCTTTAATACCTCTTGTGATGATAGATTTGCTTGTGATGAAGCTTCATGTTCTGAAGATTGTGCAGCATCTGGCCCTTCAACTCGGTGCTACATGCCACTATTTGTTGAAGTTGGAGCACTTAATTATAACTTGAGTGCCCTTAGTGTTTTGAATTATATTATTATTTGAAGTTTCAATTTCATCTTGTTGCCCAAATTTTAATAAATTGTGTTACATTTTTTCATTTACTTTCTCTATGCCACAAAAATATTGATGTATTTAATCTTTAAAGAAAAAATAACAGAATGCTTCAAATAAGTAATGCATACATAGACACTAAATAGGACATTTCCAAAGTTGTCTCGTGCATGCTCCTCTATAAGTGCTCTATATTTCATACTTTCTTCTTTACCTACACAAACAACCATAAAAGAATGAGATAATTTATGATCAAATTGATTTATTAGGGAAGCATATGCAAAACAACTAAGGTAAAAAACTTTATGTCATCCATATCTCAACACCCTAAGGAAACATATATGGTTTATGTAGACGATACTCATTATGCAAAAATTACTAAGTGATCGTAAGCATAAAACATCATAGGGCCAAACTTACTAACCTATTGCAACAGAGTTCGTAAGACATGCCTCTATGTATTAAGATGAAGCAAAAATTGTGATTTTATACCTAAAATCACCTTAGCTCTTGGTTCCATGCAAATGGCGTTGAGGACTAGAACTAACGACAAAAATGCATCGGTTGCAAACACATACGCAAAGGTGAGAAGCTGCAACAAAGGGGATTTTTTCGTTAGGGTTAGGGCTCTAAAGGAGTTTATCGAAATTTTCTTCTATTGGTGTGTGATGGGTGGAATGTGGAAGTGACTTACTTTGGATGTTGGTGGTGCTGAAGTGAAAACAACAACATTTACAAACTTGATTAATTTTTTGGGTCTATCATTAGGTCTTTGGGTTGGGAGTTCCTAGACTTATGAACTGCACTAATGAACATTGTGTCTAGTCTCAGGTTTGTCCCGATCTAACCTTGGGATACAACCCAAATTTTTTTTGTATTGGTTTGGGTTAGATTTCCAGGTCATCGGGTCAACCCGACCCAATGAACTTTTTAAATTTCTATTACTTTTTTCAGTACACTTTCTTCTTGTCACATCCCACAAGAACTAGGACAAGGGATAGAGAACTAGGAGGATTAAGCCCTTTAGTTTAAGAAATTGGACTTCAAAATTTAAGAAAATGGATTTTATTTAGGTAACTAAGGCCCAGATTGAGAGAAATAGACCCAAGAAAAAAGGAATAGGCCTTACTAAGATAACCTGGGCCCAATTAGAGATGTTTAGCCAAGGAAAGAATACTCAAAATAATAAAAGGCCCAATTTTGCCCAAAACCAAGAGAACTCAGATTTGGGTGTTGATTGCTAGTATGATCCCATATGAGCAAGAACGTGAACGACTATAGGAAAAGGGTTTGACAAGATTAAAAGCTTGGCCTATGGACTCAAAGGAATCATATTTGGAGAGCCCAATGCAAAGAAACATAACTCAACTTGGAAAATGAAGTCCAAACCATGTCTGGCCCAACACCTAAGGGATCAAGAAGCAAATACAAAAGGCCATGAGGCCTTGCTTACTAGAATTCAATATAAGTTAAGAGGCCTATAATGCAATTAAGACTTATAGCAACAAGAACTAGGTGCATGAAATTTGATTGGAAGAGGTGGCGGCAATCTCATGATGAAATTGAGTGAAGTGGGGTTGAATGCATGATGATTGGAGAGGAACCTAAGACCTACATGCCAGGTGTCTAGTTAAGGAGAGTTGTGAGAGATTTGCTTGGGAAAAGGGAGCTGTACCTAGTTACACTCTAAGAATTTACTTAACCAGTTGGTTGGATTGTAACTAAACTCACTTCTATAAATACCTAGCAGCACGCACAAACACCACACATGTTGCTTGGACACACAATCACGCATAGAGAGAAAGAGAAAGCTACAACACTCAGTTTTTTCAAGTCTTTAGGCACAACTCTTGGTAGGAGTCAAGCCCCTCTAACTACAAACTTGGTTGCCCACGCTTCACTTGTTCTTCTTCAACTTGCATTTTGTTTTTATATTTTATACAACATCCAATTCTTCTCTCTTCTTTCATCGACAAGTTTTGTGAAATCAATAGGAATGTGAACTATCTCTTGTTTGAGGGCTTTTTTTTTTTCAAAGCTAAAAGCTAGATTATGCTGAATTTTTTGTTCTTTAGATATATGGCTTAGATAAATGCAAGGACTTGATGAAAAAGCTAAAAGATCTAAAAGAAGTTTGTTTGTGCATTATTTGGCATTGCATCTCATTCCATTTGATACTTGTGAAGGATGATGTTGAGGACAATTATGATGGATTTGACATTTTGGAATGGCGAACAGGGAAGAAGACATGAAGTAGTATGTTCTTTTTTGTATGGCTAAGGATATATTGGCTATTCCGATGTCTATTGTATCATTTGAGTTTGCATTTAACACTAGAGGTTGAAATCATTATTATTTGAGTTTGATCTATGAGGTAAAATGGGTGAAGTCGAGCGGGTTGAATCAGGTACAGAAACCTATTTTTAACTTTTAAGTTCTTAGTTTGTTATTATACTTATTATTATTATTATTAACAATGTCAGGAATAACTTCAGACCTTGATGTTGGGCTTAATTCTGTCTTTGCGACTTTGAGGTCACATTTATAAACTCACTCACTCACTATTTAATTATGAATGAATGTTATAATCACCAATAAACATATATAACATTTTTAGTTTATATTGCAAGACACAAAGCATAGGCATTGTTGATGCTTGAGAAAGAAGTGATGTCATTGTTGTGTTGGTCAATGCTTATGTCAATTATGAGGTTGTATTCACTATTAAATGCTTGTAATTTGAAATTTACTATTCATGTTTTGATTTTAAGTTTATACAATCGAATTTTAATTATTGTAATTTGTAATTCACTATGTTAATGTAGAATAGTGGTAACTGAAATGCTAGAATGCCATTACTTTTTTGTAATTGAGTTTATACATGTTTATTGGAAAAAAAATTGATGAACCCTATGAACCAAACCAAACGATCCCAAACTTAATCAAGTTGGTGTAGTTAGTGTTAAGTTTTTTTTTCTTTCAAAAACCGATGCAACTGGTTGGTTTGGATTTCTTTTTTCTCTAAATTTGAACCAATCCAATTCGTAAACACCCCTAGTTTATCTGCGTTGTTGAACGTGTATCAACAGTTACATATTCTTTGCGTAAGTGCTATCTTTGACCAAGTCTTTAGGACCATTTACTTTATTTTTCTGTTACCTATTAGCTAATAAAGTTGGTAGCTAAAGTTTAGGAAATATGTTGTTACGTTTGATTTTTTTCTGTTGCAAACATTTGTATTTAAGCAGTCTATTATTCAATAAAAAAAGGTTCCTCTTCCTTCAGTTTTTGTGAGTTGCGTTCTTTCACCAACAAAGTGGTATCAAGAGCTCTATTATGAGGGATCTGTGAGATTGAGTGAGCCCAACCACAATTCCAAAACACAAACACACATAACCTGGTTAGAATGAATCCAGAAGGTTTATCCATTCCAATTGCATTTCCGCTGTTTGATGGTAAAAATTATCATCTTTGGGCTGTTAGAATGGAAGCCTATCTTGATGGAAGTGATATGTGGGAAGCTGTTGAAGATGTGTACGAAGTTCAACCCCTGCCGGATAATCCAACGGTTGCTCAAATCAGAAATAACAAAGAAAGGAAGCAGAGAAAGTCAAAAGCAAGAGCAACTTTACTTGCAGCAGTTTCATCCACCATTCTAGCCAGAATAATGACACTAAAAACAACCAATGAGATTTGGGATTTTCTAAAGCAAGAGTATGAAGGAAATGATAAGATTAGAGGCATGCAAGTGTTGAATTTTATTCGGGAATTTGAGATGCAGAGAATGAAGGAATCAGAAACAATTAAGGAATATTCTGATAGATCCTTGGCATAGTCAATAATGTAAGGCTCCTTGGTACTGAATTTTCAGATGCTAGAATTGTTCAAAAAATTCTAGCCACAATACCTAAAAGATTTGAAGCCACAATTGCATCTCTAGAGAAGTCAAGGGATCTGTCAAGCATTACCTTGGCAGAATTGTTGAATGCACTGCAGGCACAAGAACAAAGGAGGCTTATGAGGGAAGAAGGATATGTAGAGGGAGCTTTCCAAGCCAAATTACAAAACTACAAAGGTACCAGAAATGAGGGGAAAAACCAGTGCAGCAATAAAGATAGCCAAAACAGCAATACACGCCAGACGTAAAATGCCACAAGTGTGGTCAGTTAGGACATGTGGAAAGAATATGCAAGACTCAACAGCAATAAGGAGAAGCCAAGGTTGCTGAAGATTAGTCTTTTGAGGAGGAGTTGTTTGTAGCATCATGCTTTACCACCAACACCACCACAAAGAGTTGGCTTATAAGCAGTGGTTGCACCAACCACATGACTTATGATCGTGATCACTTCAAAGAATTGGACGAGACAACTATTTCCAAAGTCAGAATTGGAAATGGAGCACTTATTGTAGTAAAAGGCAAGGGAACGGTTGCAGTTGAAGGCCACTCAGGTTTGAAATTAATTTCTGATGTCTTATATGTTCCTGAAATAAATCAAAACCTTTTGAGTGTTACTCAACTCCTAGAGAAAGGATATAAGGTGTTATTTGAGGACAAACAATGTGTGATTAAAGATGCAAACAACATAGAAATTATCAAAGTTCAAATGAAAGGCAAGAGATTTGCCTTGGATTTGATGAATGAGGAGCAGCAGGCTGCTGTACACAAGGAAGATGATGAGACGCTTAAATTTCATGAGGAGAATGAAGATGTTGATGATCTACTAGCTTCAGGAATTAGCTGGAAGCAGGTTGATAAGTTCAAGGAAAAATATGCAAATGAAGTTCTCAAAAAATTCAACATGGAAGGGTGCAAACTAGATGCAACTCCAATGAATCAAAAGGAGAAGTTTTGCCAAGAAGATGGAGCTGAACAAGTGAACGAAAAGCTGTACAGAAGCCTTATAGGCTGCCTAATGTATTTAAGTGCAACAAGGCCTGATATCTTGCATGCAGTAAGTTTGTTATCAAGTGTTTGGACTGGATGTGCTGATAATATGAGAAGTACTTCAAGTTATCATTTTAGCTTTGGTTCTGGAATTTTTTCATGGCATTCAAAAAATTAGGCAGCCATAGCCATCTCCAAAAGTCCAGTCTTTCATGGAAAAACAAAGCATTTTAGCATCAAATTCTTTTCTCTCTGGGATATACAAAAGGATGGTGCAGTGTGCTTGAAGTACTGCAAGACTGAAGACCAGCTGTCAGATATCTTCACAAAAGCTCTTCCAAGCAGATTTGAGTTACTAAGAGAGAGACTTGGAATCTCCAACCACTGATACAAGGAGGAGTGTTGAATGTGTATCAGTAGTTGCATATTCTCTGCTTAAGTGCTATCTTTGACCAAGTCTTTAGGACCGTTTGCTTTATTTTTCTGTTACTTATTAGCTAATAAAGTTGGTAGCTAAAGTTTAGGAAATTTGTTGTTACGTTTGATTTTTTTCTGTTGCAAACATTTGTATTTAAGCAGTCTATTATTCAATAAAAAAAGGTTCCTCTTCCTTCAGTTTTTGTGAGTTACGTTCTTTCACCAACACGCGTGACAAAGAATGTCAAATTGAAATTAAGATATGGGATCAAGATAAGGGAAAAATCATGGTGATAACATTGGTATGAATGGGAATGTTAATCAAGATAAATTATTATTTATTGTAATGAGTTGCAACTCAATTTTATTTTAGCTAAATACATAGGCACGATTTAAGGCGACTTTGTCTCACCTAGAACATGTTAAGGCCGGATGTTAGCCCTAAGCCGACAATTCACCTCTTAACTTTATATATCCTCAAAAGTTGCAGTATAAGTTTTTGATAATATAAATTAGCAAGCTAAGTTTTTCATATATCCTTAAAAGAATGACTGCAGCGCTGAGTTCTTTGCATGCAGAAGTAATTGAAATAGATAGACAATAAACTAACACAACTCTTACTTTTATAGAAATTGATCTCTTGTAGGTTAAGATTAGAAAGAAAGGAAAAGAAAAGAAAAACTTCAGAGAAATTATTTGAACTATCAAGTTTCACAAATGCACTCTTAAACTGGTAGGAATATTTTAGAGCAACATCGGTTTCAAGAGCACAAGTATCAATAATTCAATATGATTTTTGTTAAATTGCATCCATCAAGTATCCATTTATTAAAATAAGAAGCATAATTCAACACTTTTTTGAAATGAGTAACATCAGTGGAATTAAAGCTGTCTTCAATATTCGACAGCACAAGAGTAATCTCTAGGTGAAAACTTCTGATGTCTTTACCATTCAACATTGGTACACTTCTATAATTAGCTTTCTGTAATAATTTGAAGCATTGAATGATCATTGACAAGGGCATGGGTTTTTCTGTTCTTTTGCATAACTTCAAATAATGAAGGAGATTTATTTCCCACACCCAGCATACTGATCTGACCTTTTAATCTAATTGCTGAAAAGATTATGTATTGATATTAATCTCTATGAAGCAATGTTCAGATCCAACTCAATGCGCTTTTTCTTGTTGCATAATATATTTTAAAGTAGGTATCAACATTTTTTTTTTTTTGTGGAAAATGTGAAGGAACAAGATAGGACTGGCATTAGTTATATTAGAAAAAGCAGAGACTGTGATTACTGTGTCCTTTTTACTTTTGGGAACAGCAATCTAATTGTCACTTCGAGTATTCAAAGAGGACCATAGTGGTTTAAGATAACCCACTTTGATAATTTGACATTTCTCTTTTCTCATTATTGGTTAAATCATCAGAAGGAGATTCACCCTGCCCTATGGACATGCTTGATGTACTTGAAGAAGTGCTTCCAATTGGAGGAGATGGTGGGGGTCTTGAATTAATTGGAGTATATCCTGAATAAATGCTTTCACCTTGTGATTCCCGAGAGCCCTCTGATTTAGGAGAGTTTGACATGTCATAGGATGAATCTGACTGTGCTGGGGAACAGTCTATCAGTACAGCACTGCATGTGCTGCCTTCCACTATAAGACTTAAGACACTGACCACCTGTAGTCATATATAACAACAAATTAACACTATATATTTGATCTTGATATATATGAAATATATTGTTTGTGATAAATATGAAATATTGCTTTCAAATGTGTTGACTGATCATGATATCTAGGTTCAACCCACAACTTAACTGGCTTAAGAAACTAGAGGACTACTACAAACCGCGAGTCAAAATTGCTATTTCAAGTTATCTTAATAAGTGGCTCCTTATATCATATATTACTATTTTCTTGTTCACTTCTTAGCTCTACATCAATATGTAAGGCTCAACTCATAATGGGCTTATAAGTTTCTAAAAAAGCAACCAAATATTAGAATTGCTTTTGTTATGGTTTAAAATTGGGGTAATTTGCTGTTTATAGAGAAACTCACTGATGTAGACTTACTGTATCCATAGCTAATCGCTTCTGAGGATCCCTGCTGAGACATTTTTCTGCTAGGCGAATCATCCAAAAAAGCTGATGACAATCATGGGTATCCATCATCCTTTCGTCAATTAGATCAGGATAGTTCCTTTCTTTCAATAGTGGCCTAGCCTGAAAGAAAGAAAAAAGTTAAAATGGAAAGGAACTTGCAAATTGCAACGAAGTAAGGAAATGTAAGGTGAAATTCAAGGTGGCTCTTTTTTCTTCTTTCACTGGTAGGCTATCAGAAATTTAATTTAAAAAAAAATTATTTTATCAAAAGTTTAATTTTTTTTACAATCATTCATTCTGATATTACATTTTCCTTTTCATTCTTTCCCTACACTACATAACACATGACCTGCTCTTAAATGTTAAAATAAGAAGAACAAGAATGCAACGGCAAGTAGTGCACCAATTAGACTTGGACATCGATTGCATAACCCTCTATGTATCAACATAAAACCTAGTCCATGAAAAATGATTGTAAAGAAATTAAAGGAAAACATCCAAGATTGTGTACAAAAACTGTAAGGCTATCTGTGAACCCTGGATCTAATGAAACCATGTTCAAAAACAGAAGAACTGAAGAAGGAAGGGCTCCAGGATTGGAATACAATATCAAAGGGAAAAGAAAAAGAATGCAATATTAAGTTGAATAAACATGTATCCATTAAAATTCAACTCATAAGATTTAAGTAGAGGAGTGTAAGGGAACACAGAATGTATGCTATATTATTAAAAATAATATTGTATTTAGATTGTTACCCATCCCACAAGACTTTTGTCTCCAAGCCGTTTGTCTGTGGTCCTCATTCCAGTTATTAGCTGAAGAAGAACCATCCCAAAAGAATACACGTCTGTCTTTGTTGACACTTTACCAGATTCTGCATATTCTGGTGCCAAATACCCCAGAGTTCCAACAACATCTGTCGAGTACATGGAGTCCATTTGTTCAGTTCTAGCCAGACCAAAATCTCCCAGCTGATAAATAGATCAAAATATTGTTACTCAACCTTGCTGAAGCAATAATATTGTAGATGCACATCGCAATTTATGGAAGGAGCTTATAGTGTAGCAGGCCATTTATCATTATTTTTTTAGTTCATACTAGGTTCTAATAATATATATTGGTGATAATACTATATCTCTACTAATCCATAATTAAAATGCAAACCTAGGTAGTAGTTTAGACTAGCATTCTACACAATTCATGTGAGGCTTCATTATGCCGTTGAATGAGTTCTCTATGTTTCAATTATCATTGATCATATGCACTATAAGATCGGTAATTCTATGGTATCTCAAATTCAACTACTATTGTATAGCTGTGTGCTTTATTACCATTGCTTCATAATCATGTGTGACAAGAATGTTACTTGGTCTCATATCTCTGTGTATGATATTGTTCTCATGCAAGTACAATAAGCCTTTAGCAGCTCCAATAGCTACTTTGATCCTGTCTGGCCAACTAAGAGGTTTACGAGAGTGTTCTGCATCATTGAAAACAGAGTTAGTCTCTCCTATCTGTAACAATCATATAAGGGGAACCATGGGGTCATTTTAATTCATATTAGTATCTATTTTTAAGTTCAGTTTTCTCTTACGCGATAAATGTTGGTCTAGTGAACTGTTGCAAACAAATTCATAAACAACAAGTCTGTTATTTCCCTCTGAACATGATCCCAGCAGCATGACCACATTTTCATGTCTTGCTTTGCTGAGTGCATTAACTTCAGACTTGAATTCCTTCTCTCCTTGGGGGCTTGAGCACTTATGTTGCTTAACAGCAATCATGAGTCCTTGCAGCTCCCCCCTGTAGACAGAACCAAATCCACCTTCTGACAAAAAGTTCTTTGGGGAAAAACCCTGTGTGGCTGCATGCAGCTCCGCATATGTGAATTCTTTCTTCAATTCAAATTTTGGTCTTCTGTTCTTGCACAGGGAGCAAACAGCATTTCTAAATTGTTCAACTATTTGATATGCTTCATGGTTGTTGCTATGTTCATCTGATGTCTCTGTATGATACAACTCAGTATGACTAGTCTTTTGAGTACGAGTAACGGGCAATAGGCAATACCCTCTTGCCATGTCTTGCTCTCTATTTTCAGGGCTTTGTTCTCTTTGAGAATGAAGTTGGGGACAGACAGCCTGTGTAAGAGTAGGAATTGGATAGCTGGAATTATTGCGGCAGAAAGCTGCATTTGCCATGTGCTTCATACTTGGTGAGGATCTAGTACCTGCTCCACACACTATTGCATCAACATGAAATATCCTTTAAGTTTCCTAAAATGCTTTGTATGATGTTGGTTAACCTTGATAAGCATTTAAGGTTGTATATGTTTTTGACCTTAACTCTTTTGACCATAGGAGTCTTTGTGATGCTTTTTGCAGGAGGAAGGAGCTAGAGAATCATGAGATGATATTTCTTGAAACCTTTGAAACAAAATGCAGCTTATTGAAAATAGATTGGTTTTGGAATTGGAAGGTGACTTATGAAGAAAGAATTTCATAAACAGGAAAATTTTGAAAGCAACAAGACAGAAAAATTCTAAGTGAAGGGGAGTGTTGATCAACATAAATTTGTTAATTTTTTAGAATATTCTATTGTGATAACTTCTTGAAAAATTAAGAGTGAAAACATTCTTAGCAATTTCGTTACTGAAAGTTATAGATGCATCAATTGTAACTTCAGAGAATATTGCAAGATTTCCTGAGGTTATTTCTTGCATTTTTCACTTTTCACAACTCACATCAAAATTGTTATTTGCCTGATTTGGCTTTTTGGAACTTGCTTACTCTGAAATAAATGGGCTCTGACTGTCTTCCAGATCAGGAAAAAAAGTAATTCCTTTGGTTTTTATACATGAAATTCAATAATATGTGTGTATCTGCACTGGAAGCTTTGAGTCTCAAGTTCTATACCAATCCAGATTTTATGAAAGCGTGGGCGATATATAAGATGATGACTAGCAGAAGAACATGGATATATAATTTGGAAATCAAGGATATGAAGATAAGTACATTGGTTCATTTCCTTACGTTTTGCACAATTTGAATTGCCTCTACCAGAATGCTCTGTTCCCCTTGGCCCTCTCAAGTGCTGAATGGAGTTATCACGTTTGATTATTAACAAAGCACAAGAGAGATTCTTCATGAAATACTTCTTATATTTCTTCATCTGTCTGCACATCAACAATTTCAGCCGCAAAGCCCCACATCTTATTAAGATATAAAGGCAAATATGGTCATAGCTTAGTATTTGTAGGAATGCCAATAAAGTTAATGAATGAAGACCTTAAATTAAAGGTTTGGGTTCATTAAATATGATACATGAATTTTCACCAAAAAAAATGATAAATGAATATATTGATGTAATAACATTAAATTATCAAATAAAGATCATTTCTCCTCTGGTCCAGATGGCACTCAAGTATCAGTGGAAACCTGCAGAGCGTAATCAAGCCACACAGTTCCCCATATCAACAGCATACTAGTTCACGTGTACCTTAAAAATAAGGTTTCTAACTAAAAGTAAACACAATTCTGGAATATTGAATATTGAAGTTTTTTGGTACATATTCAATATTGAATTTGCACATGATTTTATGTTTTGTGACATTTTAGTTTTTGCAAGAAACACTTAAAATTTTCCCCTTTTATGTGGAAACAATTATCCAAAAAGCTTAAGCCGTTAGGAGTAGATCCTTTTATGGTTTTGATCTCAAAAGCCTAAATGACTATATAAATATTTTGTGGACCACAAAAAGCACTTCTTTGATTTGAAAGACACAATGATGGAGAATTGGACGATTGCTCATGAAAAATACTTTCACAATTATGAAATCTTATTTTTGTGGTAATTTTATTTTCATTGTTTGGAGGGTAAGAGGAAGTGGGCTTTCTCATGCAGTTTCTTAGATTGGGAGAAAGTAGAAAATGAAAGTTTGAAAGAGTTGGACTGACCTATCAAGTATCACTGATGTTGCCTTCAAACTGATGGCAGCATTTACAGCAACCTCTGGTGAATTGCCTGCAAGCACTTCTATCCGGAATTGAATCTGGATAATTTCATTCATAAAAGGATTCTATTAGACAATTTATCAAAATCTAGACAACCCAAACTATTAAATAATAGAATCTATTATGGTTTTACTACTGAATTCCCTTGTGAAAAATTAACTGTGATATATTTTCCTGGCTGCTTATTCTATATATATATATATATATGTATACTCTAACCTTGTCTGTTTCACACTGCTCAAAGATTTTCCTGATCCTTGCATTATTATGGTACTCTTCCTTCTTCTTGGCAACTTCTTCCTCAACAATTTTCTGGTCTGTCTCAAATAGTCCCCCTGAAGACAAGAAGACCAACGTATCCATGGGAAAATTATTAGGAATAGCAACATGTGATGTCTCTAATCTTAGGTACCTTTCAAGAAGGATAATTAAAGAGAACATGACTTTATTGCAATTCAAGTTCAACCACATTTGTTGGAATGGTATAGCCACTTTATATGAAAGAGTAACCAAATTTTTTGCACATTTGATATAGTAATTGTCCCTTCTCTTAGTTTAGTTCTTTCTGATGCATGTCATAGAATGATAATACACAACATCAAAATGAATTAAAAAGAAGGAAAAGAACAAAGCTTGGGACACTTACGTAGTCTGGTAGCTCCAATGAAGGGAATCATACTAGGGCTGTTAACATGGCAAAGGATTGTAAGAAATGTAAGCTCATCTCCAGGCTCAAGTGATAGGCCATGCATGGCCCATTTAATGGCACTTGTACTAAAATCTCTTGATGCATGGTGGATCACCACAACCCTCTGAGAATATTCAGACATTATTAACTTTCTGGTTTAAGTTCACTTCAATTTTCAGTACAGTATTGCTCCAAACAGTCCATATGATTTTTTCAAACAGATGATTTCAGTGCTGCATGCAATAGGATTTGTGACTTGTCTGTTTTTTTTTACTCCAGGTTTCTCTAGTGTGTAACTTGATGTCCTTGATTGGTTTATATTCCTGTAAATTGATGTCACAATTCACAAACATCTGATATTTGATCAAAATAAGAAGAATCCAGAAGCAACCAGTTGCAAAATCCAAATTGGACAGCTATGATGAAATATTGGAATGTGGATAATAACTAGTGGAAGATAAATAAATAAAGAAAATGAAAGAGAACCCAGAATAAGATATTTATGCTAGAACCAGAAACAAGGGACAAAATAAGGATTTACAAAGAAAACAGATATAAACTCTCAAAATCAGTACAATGTCAGTGATCAGTAATGCTCACTTTGAATGGTGGTGATTCCAGCAGTGTATCGCATTGGAAATCCAGTCTTGGCCCCGGGTCACAGTACATAATGGTACAGGAGAAAGAGGATTTTATTCACCATTTTTGTGAATGCTTTTATTAATTTGTATATTGTTTTTATGTAACTACTAAATAATGATATCTACACAGGGCTTTTGTCCTATTTCACAAAAACAATATATTTTAGTTAACTATAAACTATAAATTCTTTTGTAAATCGATCGGGTTGATTTAGCTTGGTGAATATCAGAACACTTCTTTTATAAATTTGATTTTTAGTTTTAATAATTCTTCATTGATAGACTATATTTAAGTAATAAATTTTTATTGAGACTTGTAATAAACCTGACATTAAAATGTGATAACCTTTCCTTAAAAGATAATTATAAAATATTTTAAAGATAATTTAATTTGAAATCAAATCAGGAAAAAGTTTTTTTTTTCCAAAAAGAAGAGGGTTATATTCATTTGTATAATCCACACTCATGAAATAATTATAATATCTACATCTATAATATACCTCACAAATTTTATATATACACTCACGGGTAGGGTTATGTCACACTCAATAATCTATTCACACTTTTTACTAATTACTTTTAATTTTAATTTTTTAAATGATTCTTACAAATATGAAACACACAAATAATAATATAATTAATTAAAGTTTAACTTGGATAAAATGTTATTTAATTGAGAATAATTTAAATAATTAATACAAGTAATTAATAAAGAGTATCAATAAATAAATGTGAGTGTCAATAATCCCACCATTCAGTTGTATTTGAATTTAATGAATAATGCTACCTACAATCATAATTTTAAGTTATTAAAATTTGTGTAGCTATGATAAATGACTGGAAAACTAAGTGTGGGAAGATTTTGTGAGAGTAGCATTACTCAAATATCTAATTGGTTAAAATAATAAAATTCAAGTGGAATCAATTAAATTCATTTCATCCATTTATCCGTTTGTGTAAAGTTACAGAAAAAAAATTTATATACTATTTATATGTTGTAAAAATTTGCAAGTCTGCATATAGCTTCCATATCAGTTTGCGGATTTTTTAATATTTTTTAAATGGAAATATGGCCTTCTAAAATCAATTACTGTTTCGAATTTTAGAGTAGGAAAGTTCCTTTGATTAGATTGTAATTAATTATTTTTAATTATAAATTAAAAAGTGAATAATGACCTCTGATCCATTCAAACTTTTATCTTATTACTTTTTGGTACATGTTTTCCATAGGAGTTTTATTACCACAATTTCTTTCATAGGAGTTTATTTTTCTAGATAATAATAGTCTCACATCTAGTATGAGAAGTATTAATAGTTTAAATGCTTTTTTAAAAAATTAGTAAAATTCAATTATTATTTAGGGACTTTTTAAAAATAAGTATTGTGAAAGGAGTAAAATAACATTACTCTTTTACTTCAATCTGAAAAAATAAATATAGTAGAGTTTTTTTTTTTTTTCAGAATTTTCCTACAAACTATTAATACTGTGAGACTAATTTCTATTGTGACTAAGAGGCCCTCCTAACAAGTGCCTATTCTAACGATTAAACGTGTGTCCTCACCTTAAGAGTATTATTCGTTTATCACTGCATCCAACGCTTGTTGATATAGAAATAGAGAGTTAATAATTAGTGTGAACAAAAATAATTGAAGTTACTATGAATTCATTCATGGTATCGGTATAGGTTTCACTTTCTAACAAATTGTAGGTTCTCTTGTCTTGATCATATAGAAACAGGCTGCAATGAATTAATCTATTATTTGGCCAAGGTTCATTTTTCTTGATTATATCGACTTACATAGGAAAATGAGTACATGTGCATCGAGTGAATTATTCCACTATTAGGATAAAGGTTCATTTCCGTGATCACACAACAATAGATTGGAAATGGTCAAATATTAGCATCAAAGGATAAAAAATTGTAGTTCGGCAGAATCAAGACAGGGTATGACGATGTGAACAGATAGATCAAAATTCCCCGAAATGATAAAAAGTGAATTTAGTCCACTTTTAAGATGGATGCTCATTTTTCTTGAATTAATCGAATCCAAAAGATAAAACGTTATTTCATCCATATCCAAAAGATAAAACGTTATTTCCTTATTTTGTTTTTCATTCTGTGGATAATAAATAGTAACTAATTTTTATTACTTCATGCATAATAATATATAGCTTTCTTTTGTCTTGCACGAGATATCTTTACATTTTTTGAGTGTGGGATTAATCCCTATTCGAATGCATGATAGATTGACCCTGATATTAAAGTGTTTCCAGTAAGATTCAAACTCATGTACTATAGGTAAAGTTTACCAATTGAGTCACACCTCATGATTGTATAATAATATGTAGCTTATACACCATTTGGTAGTTCTCTAGAAGTATTTATGGTCAGAAAATTGAGGGGCTCTACATCCGGAGGATTTTCTATTTATTTACTCAATAAACTTGAATATATTTTAGGTTGTTAATTTATGCTTGAAACCATAGCTACAGTGTCATAATCGAGTTATTGATTAACAATTGACGTTCCTTATTTAGCTAATCTTAGTTTCATAAAATTATATATGTAGTTGGAAGTTGACTCCATTAATAGTATATTCAAAACACCACATGATATTTGGATCAGTGATAATTGATAGAGGTTTATTATCTTGATGTGGTTTACTGGAAAGGAGGCCATGGAATCAGACGTCAAATATGAGGGTAGGGCAATGAGATTCGTACCCTTTAATTTTGATTAGTGACTTCTTAATTAGAAATTTTTTAGATAAAAAGGAAATTATGTTATAGTTTTGATAACCTAAAGGGATCAATGCTTACATGTCTCATGGTTAGGCTCTCAAGAAAGAGATAGATAAAGAGGAAAAAAAATGTTGTTTGGCTTAAAATCTTTAAGAGTACGAGCTCCTCTGGTAATCCCTAGTGTGCTCATGCCATACCCTTTTTTATGGGGGAAAAAAAGTTTGACTTTTGAGCTTAATTAGTGCATATATAGAGCAATGCTATTTATACAATTGTTGCAATCTTACAGCGCAAATAATAATTGTATATATTGCTTCATGAAAAGAAAAGTCTTGCTAGTCAAATAATAACTCGTTTCTCTTCATTATAACTCCCAAATGCAAATAAGAAATTCTGTAAATTTATCTTTATATTCTGAAGAAAGAGATGACAGAGGCACCAACCAAACAATTCAGGTAAGATATCTAATCGTGTTAATTTATAGTTTGCTTTTTATATAAACAAAGCTAATGAATGAATTATGAGAGAAAATTTTCAAGAAGCATTATGAATAAATTCACAATGGCTTTTGGGCTTCGGCCCTTTCTTCTTAAAAAAAACCACAATTCTTTGTTTAATCTACTATTTAACCTGGAGCATCATATTAATAGCTTAATGTATACATATGTAGTGGCTGTAAGGTAGGTTGAGAAGTTACAATTAAGAACCCCCAACAATTTATAATGTCCAGGAATTTCTAAGAATCTATATTGAAAATCTTGTATTTTTCCCTTTTCTACCTGATTGCCACGCATAATTGGTGGCTAGGTCTATATAATTCTAATACGTATTTTTCTTGTAACATAAGCTTTTTTTATAGAAATTAGGTTTAAATAAAGCTTTGGTCCCTATAGTTTACACTCATTTTGATTTTAGTTGTTATATATTTTTTATTTGTAAATCAGTCATTATACTTACAATCGTTTGTAAAATGGTGCTTACCGTTAAACTCGTTATAATGCCTTCAGTTTATAGAAACCAAATTAAAAATAGAAGAAAACTATAAGGACTAAATTAAAAACTTATAGGGACCAAATTAAAAAAAAAAAACTATAGGGATCATAAACTGATGACATTATAATTAGAACTAACGGTAGGGACCATTTTGCAAACGATTGTAAGTACGGACTGATTTACAAAGAAAAAAATATAGGGACTAAAATCAAAATAAGTGTAAACTATAAGAACCAAAGCTTTATTTAAACCTAGAAATTAACTCATTAATTTTAGTAAATATATTCCTCAGTCTTTTACAAGAGGAAGAAAAATGTTCATGAAGCTTCCTCAGAAGAGCTCAAGGATCATATGAATATGCTCAACATTGTAGAGAGATGGAATATCTATCCCCAAAGCATGAAAAATAGCTATTCTTGAGCTCATTGAAGAGATTTCTCCTACATAACCTTCAACTTTTACGTTATCAAGATTACAGATTTAAGACTAGAGGGGAGATTGAAGAAGGTGATTTGAAGTTAAGAGTATCAGCTATAGGTGGAAATAAGTTAGGCTTTTAAAAAAAAAATACACCTGACTCATTTTGTAAAACGATAGTATTAAACTAGCCTATTAAGTTAGGTTTTCTTTAAAAATCCTGACTTTTTTATGAAAACATAAAAGTCTAACCTGCCTTGAAAGCATATTTAAATGCCAGTATTACATGAAGGCCTTCAAAGAGTCCTATAAACTTAGAGTTTATATATTTCAAATAAACCTAAATAACTAATCTAAATATTATTTTATCTACATTGTAAAAATTAGTCAAAATGCACCTTAATTGTAAGTTTCTTATGGAAATTGCTATTCCACCAAATAATGGCGGGTGAATCGGTCCTCTGGCTAGTCTGAGCAGCTTATCAGACTGCATGTGCTATCAAATTGGACAAGACCAATATAAACCGGCCAGATTAGAAAGACTCGGTTGACTTGGGAAAAAATGTAATAGTCTGTGCTCCAGACTTGACGACTGTCTCCACACACCAATACGAGTTTTTTCGATGTGCTCATGTCCTCACTCACATGCACCCTAAGAACTTCCCAGGGGGTCACCCATTTCTCAAGGCCAAGCACGCTTAACCTTGGAGTTTCTAAGTTATGGGCTCCCAAAAAGGAAATGTACCTTGTTGATATGGGTAGTACCTTATACCTATCAAATCTTATATGAGATTTTCCTTAATTGTACAGTCTCATACCTACACAATCTCAGAATTTCCCTCTGTTTCAGGTGTGGGGTCAGTTCATTCATGTCACCCTTCCACCTAGAAGCCTGCTAGGAACCGCTCATTGTTCGTGCCTCTTGCACCGACGATCACTCCTCGCCCTCTTTAGCTTTGGTATTACATGCCCACCAGCTTTCACTTGGTTCGTCCCCGAACCATACACCATACTAGTAGAGGTTCTGGCTTTGATACCAACTTTGTCATGACCTATGCACAAGCTAAATCAACTCAACACTTACTTAGCATGACAAGCCTAACTAAAAATGTTAAAAATAACATTTTAAAAACTTAGAAAGGGGCTCCCGAAAATTCGGTAGAGTCTCCCCTAAAAAGTGAATAAACCAAATTTAAATTTAACCTGAAAAACAGTACAAATCTCAGAAATTTCAACATGTATGAGTCTCTCTCATGCATTAGCTATACATATATGTATACTGTCAAAATCAATTTGTACAGAAAAGTTGCATAACATGACTAGCTATACTATTTACAAATCAAAAGAATTTAACACACTATCCCCTATAACTGCAAAATATTGGAATCAAAATATAATACTACCCAGCAACAATGATGGGGGTATACCAAAAGACTATAAGCCTATGGAGAACAAACAAATTACAGGAACCAGTTACTCAACTGTCTGCGAATCTAAATTAAAAAAATAAATAAATGGAATGGAGTGAGTCACACAGACTCAGTGAGAGAATAATAGACTAAGTGAACTGGAAGGGAAACAAATAATCATATGCATATTTAGACTTTCCAATAATCCCTAAATATACTAACTGATGGAAATAAAATTTATAAATGAAGTTATTATATCAAATAATCTTTTCTCTCCAAACTATACATAAACATAAATTTCTTTAAAAATTCTAATCATCTATAATGCAATCCATATGGGTAACATTGAAAGAACTATAATACAAGTTGGAGAGTTAACTCTGCCCAACATACAAATTCTCATGCTCATCTCAAGTTAGGGGTCTTGCCTCACTCGACACAAATCTTGTGGCTAAGGTCCGCTCACCCTACAACCACATAAAGGGCTAAGGGTCCTCTCACCCAATAGCCAAGCCGAATCAACTAGCCTCCCCAAGTCTATTTATATCTCTGTATCTACTATGTGCATATAGGCCATTATATCTCTTCGTTAACGACAAACGGTGTTCTAACACGTAACCCATAATGAATGTTGAAATTATAATATACAAATATTATCTAGCCACACTAATGATTCTCAATAATAAAATCTGAAATCATTTCTAAATACCCAACTGAACTTTCACTTTAATAATTATAAATGACAATTCAAATAGCTTATAGAATCGATAAAGCTATAGCTAAAATATAACATTCATAACATTTAATATTTCCAAACACAAAGTGGAAATAAATATAATTTAATCGTCCATTTTGTAATAAAAATTCATTTGAATAAAATTCTAATATTCTTGGAAGGTTTGTTTCCCCAAATAAAATAGTAAAGATGTCACTGAGTAAATTATCCACTCACAGAAATGAAGAACTAATCTCCATTGTCTCCAACAGCTCCTGTGAAGACAAGTTGAGTAGTATCCTGTGAATATGCTCACAAATAAAAATACTGTAATAAATCTAGATAGGCCAACAAGGACTTACGCAACGTCACAACTATAAAAGATAACATTTTTCCTAATATAACTTAAGCATGGGTTCTAAGATTTCTAAATTCTTTCAAGAAACATAGAATTTCTACTCTAATCTAACTCCAAATTCTCTAACCACCCATTAGAAATTATCCTCAACCCTTATTTTGTTATTATTTCCACAAAATAGAACTACCCATTATATTTTAGAGTTCTCATGGCTAAAAGATATATATAAAAAAAAGCCTCAAAGGATTAAGAACTCAACTCAAACTCTAAAATCAAGTGAGTGCAAGCAAGTTTGATGATTTGTAATCCTCTCTCTCTCTTTCTCTCTCTCTCTCTCTCTCTCTCTCTCTCTCTCTCTCACGCACGCACAGAGGAGATATTAAGAACTCCACTCAAACTCTAAAATCATGTGGGTGCAAGCAAGTTTGATGATTTGTAATTCTCTCTCTCTATTTCTTTCTCTCACTCTCACTCTCTCACGCACACACAGAGGAAATTATCTCCTCTATGCCACCATTCCAATTGATTTCTTCTTTTTTAAAAAAACTTAAGAGTAAAATGTTCAAAATACCCTTAAAAACAAATTTCTTCCCCATTTTATCCCTTCCCCTGTTAGATTAGAAAGTAAAACACCCAAAATAAAATAAAATAAAAAAACTATGGGAGTAGCTGATGGTAGAGGTATGATATTCACTTAGAATAAGACTAAAATCTTTTATCCTATCTTCTATTATTGTCCGTTGCGACGCAAGAATTGAAATTGAAACACAGAATTTTCATTTCAATTCTATTTATTTTAGAATTGGAATTGACTTAGAATCCTAAATTTTATGTTTGAATTGTGCAAAGAATTAGGACATGAAATTGTAATTCTAATGTCAATTCTAATTCTACTATTTAGATATATGATGTAAAATTTCAAAAACCTATTTATAGTTATAAAATTTTACATTAAAAATAATTTCATTTCCCTTTCCATCTCATTCCTTCCCTTCTTTCCCCTTTCATGTGCTTCCCTACCCTTCCCTTCCCTTCCCATCCCTTCCATCTCACTTAAAAACATCCAAACATAGCATAAGGGGACTAATGTATTGTTTAGATAGGGATAAGAGGGAGAAGGGAGCGGAATTAAATGGAAAAATGACCTTAACTTTTGTTTAGATGATTTTTAATGAAGAAAAATGTGGAACAAAGAGGGGAAAGTGATCTCACTTTCTCCCTCAAAGCTCCAAAATTCTTCCCTTCACAATGGAGGATGAGGAGAGGAAAAGATTAATTTGTTAGTTAAATATTTATATTACATATATACCTTGGGCTTGTGTTATGAGGTTCCACAATTTTTTTTGGTACAGCAGAGTATCTTTTGACAAGCTTTCACGCCAACTGAGATTAAGTCATTCCTTGAGCAATCTTAAAGGTGCACCCCCTACATCGACTTAGTGTATCTAGGAGAATTAATTTCCCTAAGTGCTGGTCCAAGGTGTGGGCCTGAGTAGCCAAGTTAAGAAGCACACTTTAACAACTAGACCAACCCCTTGGGTTGAGGCTTCACAGTTTAAATACAACATAAGGGCGATATGGACAATTTAATTTTAGAAATTATCCCTTCTGCATATGTTAATTTTAACTTAAGTGGAAGGGAATTTATCTCAATACTTTTTTTTTTCATTTTTACTTAAACATCCAAGTAAAGGGCAATAAGTCCCCCTCCATCCCTTTCCTTCTCTTTTCCTCTCCCCGAACATAGCATAAAAGGTGGGCAAAGGTCATTAGCCTAAGTGAAATATCCTAGGTGACAATTAAAGAGGCAGATGCGGGAGAAACTATTATATAAGAGAGCTACAAAGTAGTGGAGAAAATAAGCTGCACAAGGAGGGGGACGCATAGAAGCAGTCACATGGCTGGTTCGATATATAGTTAGATTTTATACTAAAGTGATGATGAAACCCTAATTAATGATTTTTATTATCCAATTTATGAGATTTAATGTTTATTTTTTACTTGCCTACCAGTAATGTAAATAAATTGTTAAATGAGTTCAATTATGCTTTGAATTTATATTTACTATCTAAGTGTTGACTATAATTAATAGATATCAATTGTGATCTCTAGGTAAGGATACAATTGTTTGAGAAATTATTATTAACTAAGAAAATAAAAGCATACAACTGATAGTTTTAGAGCTTAATTAATTTTTATTTTTATAAATACATGTTTTGTCGTTAAATGTTCATTAAATAAATTGTACATGAATAATAAATTTGACATAATTGATGTTAAAATTAGTCTTGGTGTATTGTGCACCTTAGTCAATTTACATATTGTCAAGTTCTCTATTTATTTGATGTGTTTGAATCTTTAATTATAGTTTTAGTTTTTATATTTAATTTTTCAATTCAAATTATTTTCAAATTAGATTAGAAAAAATTTCATTGATACGATTCGTGCACTTGCGCGTTAATTAAAGCTTGAAGAAAGTGAAAATACTCAACTAATATGACATTCAAATCTTTTGTCCCCTTTCTATGTCTTCAATCGCAAAGTTTCCCACTCTTGATAACCTTTTCATAAAATTTTAGCTGTAAGGATGATTGACATCATTTGAGTTGTTTGAGTAACAACATAACAACTTTTGAAAATGGGAAAAGAATACTTGCATAAACTCTTGTGAGATATGTGCACAATTTGGACCATTGAGAAAAAGTTACAGTGAGACTAAAGTGTTATCTAATGGCTTGCATGAAATATATGAGGAGTGTGTGAGCATAAGTTTGTGCAAATATCATTGCTCTTTGAAATTTGGCTCACATATTTGGGATTAGAGCTATAGAAAATAAAACGTTGGGGAGGTGGACGTACAGATAGGTTCTCTTTGACTACTCTAACGGGACATTTGATTTGCTGATTATTTTTTTCATTTTTGGGAATTATTACTTTAGAATATTAGATTCACATATTTGGTACAAGATTTCAAAAAATATTCTCATTAAAAAATGATTCCCAAGAATGATTTTGCCTAACATTCTCCCATTTTCATTCTCATAAGGGGAGGTGAGTTTACAATATTCTCATGGCATTGAAATACTTTTGCCATATAAATTGTTCATAATACTTACCTTTCTAGTGTCATGTCATCAACCAATCACCGCTACGTCATTGCTGGCAACCACTACATCAACCACCACCGGCCACTGTGCCGGTCACAGGAATTCGGCCACCCCTCGACACCGTCGGTGGTTAGCGACTTCGGCCACTATAATTTGGCCACCCACATTGCCGCCGACATTTGACAATAGTTGACGACTTCAGCCACATCGACCCGCCAGCGATTAGAGTCATTCCTGTGACTGTTTTTCGACAATTAAATATAATAATCATCATTCCCACTAGGAATCCATTTCTCCTGAACAATATTTTTTCAAAACTTGAACCAAACACATTTCTGTCACTTACTAGGGAGGACATTCAAAATTCAGTCATCACCTCAAATTTTATACCTTATATATGTTCGTTATCCAACTAGTATGATCTAAAATCAATGACATCGATATGATCGTAAATTTTTAGCATGCAGTATGTATTCTATATGATGATATGATGTCGTCTAAAGAAGGTTCCCATTTTTTTTCTATGAAATCCAAGAAAGCATTGCATTTGCAAAGTGCACGTTCCTTCATCCCCATAAGTTATCTGTAAGTCAAAGGACTCAACTTTTGACCAGGGCTTTATCATATCATTGAAGCAAATAGAAAGGAATTCTATTGAACACTCATCAGATACAAAGTGACACTTTTAATTAATGTGCATGCTTCTTAATATCATATTGTCAATAGCTGTCCAAGTGATGGCTGCTCACTCTAGAGTCTACTAGTGGTGTTGCAGAATGGTTAGTATCAATAGCTTGGTTTTTTTCTTACTAGAACAATGTAGCCCTTGTTTATAGATACTATAAAAAAGTTCTACATTAATAGCGTACCAAATTTACACTCAAATGTGTTTACATTCACAAGCACAAGCGTGCAAAAATAGCTGTGGATAGTACAATTTGTTTCCATGCTTTCCCAAAGCAGAAGAGATACCAGTGAAGATCTCCGTTTGTAATGCAGGTTCTAATCTACACCTCAATAGTTAAGTTACATGCATCCATTATGTATCACAGTTACACATTAGATCACCCAGGATTATCTTCATACCTAGGGAAAGTGATGAAAATAGTTGCCATCGTCCTTCATCAAAAGCTTGTTCCCATCTTCCAATATACATATAAAGACCTGCAAGCTCTCAAACTAACTTTCATATTCTTGCAAGCCCAAGAAACTGTAGCTTTGGAATCCACCTTTGGGATGACTAAAGGTACTTTGCTTTGTGGGAAGAAACTTATTTCCAGATTCATCTGTACAAGTCTCGAGACCACAAGAATTGCAGAAGGACTCCAAATCTGATTCCTGTCATGAAGAGTTGAAAATAAACATAACTAGAATGTTTGTGTAAAGATCAACCAACACTGACATAAATAACTAGTTTTACAACTGAATATCGACATTAAGGAAGCATTTGTCAAAAAATTCACTGTTAGATTGATAAATCTCATTATGAAGATCAAGCATAAAAGATTACATATGTTAGGCATCCTCCTATGCTGGACCAAATGGGGAATGTGAGGGATGAGAGGGAAAATAAGGAGGGGGCTGAGAATGTAACCACTTGCCCAAAGGGAGTGAAATTCTGTTAGGTTGTGAGTATAAGAGAGAGAGAGAGAGAGACAAAGAAGGATAAGCAAGGATTGAGTGTGGTTTTGAGCAGGGAGGAAGCAGGCCTCTCAAAGTGCCTGCAGCGTCTCTATCTCTTCCTCTTGTTCTTTCTTGTTCTTTTTTTTTTTTTTTCTTTTTACAGTATTTGTAAACCCATTTTCGGGACTGATATCAGGACAGGATCATATACAGAGTATATTCAGTGAATAATGCATTTTTCTGGTTCTAGTTTCTATCAACATATGAATTGAGAAGTTGATGTACAAACAGCCTACTTAAGATTAACTTCAAATACAGAAGTTAATAATCCTCACTGTGTGTGAGTGCGCGCATGTTTTGTGCTTATAGCCCATTGCAGACAACAGAATTCATACCTTTATCATCAGGTGTTTTGAAAGGTCGAACAGAGGATATGGATGAAGCTTGTAGCTACCAAAATTTATGCATGACAACGCCAGCGCGCGAACCTTTTACAATAAAAAATACATACAAGGAAAACCCTTATCATTAACTACAGAATAGATATTATGAAAAGCACTGATATGTCTGCAAAGAAATTTTAAGAATCCACCTGCTAACAAGAACTATAATAAGAATTTTCTCAAAAAATCATGTAAACTAGTAAACTACATATAAAGATTAGTTGTCATTATCTCATGGCCACAATATATGCAGAAAACTGAACAAGATGCAAGAATTTGCACATATACCTGTAAGGGAGTCCTTTTTTTTATTTTTTTTATTTTTGTTCCTTCCTATGTCATAAAGAGTCAACAGAGTTTTACGCTGGCTATCACCTAACACATCCCTCCTTTTTTATCTAGGCTTGGGAAATGTAATGTTTAGCAACAATGCACAACATAGGCAGAGGAAAAAAAGACCAATCAAACTTTGTTCTGTATCCTTGTGGGAGTGGCCAATACTTTTGAAAAGATTATGAGGGATTTTCTTTGGTTGGGTGTTACGGATACAAGATGTGATCATTTAGTGAGTAGGCAGGTGTGTTGACGTCCTAAGAAGGAAGGGGGTTCAGGTTTTGGTAATTTGGTGTCTAAGAACATTGCTCTGATAGGTAAATGACTAGTGTGCTTTCCTTTGGAATCTCATTCCCTTTGGCATCAGGTTATTTGACATAAGAATGGCTTAGATCAAAATGGGTCGGATGCCAACACAACAATCCGAGGTTCTCATTTTAGCCAATGGAAATTTATCTCTCATGGTTATGCTACCTTTAAATCTTTGCTTTCCTTGAAGATGGGTAATGGTTTTCATGTCAACTTTTGCGAGGATCATTGGGTAGGAGATTTCCCTTGAAGATATGCCTTCTCACGTCTTTAAGTATTTCTTCCTCACATGACTCTCCTATCCACAATTTTTCTAGTATTCAAGATTCAGTCTTTTCTTGGAATTTGCATTTTTTTCGTAAAGTCTCTTTTGGGTATCATTCAATCTACTCATTTGTCTTCTAACCTAGATACTAGGATTTGGTCTCTTGACCCCTCTGGAATGTTCTCTTGCAAATCTTTTTTCCAATTCCTAACTCGTTCTTTGAATAGAGCCATTTTTCATCTTGAAAAATCACTTTGCAAATTCAAAGCTCTCTCTTAGGTCAAGTCTTTTATTTGGACTGTGGAGCTTAATAGAATTAATACTAATGACATGTTGCAGGTTCGTAGGCCGCATAAGGTGCTTTCCCCTGATATGTGTGTTATGTGTGGTGCTTGCTCAAAATCGGTTCCTCACTTGTTTTTACATTGTCTTGGTGTTGTTTCTCTTTGGAATTTTTTGTTCAACCTTTTTGGAGAATGTTGGGTGTGCCCTAGGTCCTTGGACCAATTTTTTTATGGTTAGCTATTAAGGTTTCGGTAGAAGTAAAGAGGCTAAATGTTTGTGGTGATGGGCAATCTTTGCTACAATTTGGTGTATTTGGTTGGAGCGTAACTCCCATATTTTTAAGGAGGTTTCTTAGGCACAACAACTTAATTGGGATACGATTCAGCGTTTGACCTCTATTTGGTGTAAAGCACATGACATTTTTAAGGAGATTTCCCTAACAAATATGACTAGGGATCGGGCAGCTGTGCTCTTTTGATGTTTTCCTTTTTATATGTTGTCTTGTGTCTTGCTCTTTGTCATTGAGGTTCTTTTTTTATCAAAAAAATAAAGACCTTATCCTAAATGGATTTATTGAAAATTTGCTTTTTGATAAAGCTCAATGGTGTACTTGAGGCTCCACGTAGCTGATCCCATTAGTAGAATAAGGCTTGGTTGTTGTTGATTCATCCTTCCTAATGCTCAAATGAGATCCAGGTAGTTGCGAAAGACAAGAGAGGATATAAAACATTGTAGGATTAGAAATTGAAGGTGAAATTCTTTGTAAAGTGGTGCGAGGCACTCATTTATTTTCTGAAGAGATATTTTCCATGATAATGTTCCTCCAAAAGTAGCTCCTTCTTCCTGGACTGCCATCTGATGGTATATGTGCACAAGAAAAATTCTTACAACACAGACTAATAGATGTTGCAATTTTGCTCGTGGAAAGCACAATATATGGTTTGGAATTTCTGGCGATGTTGAGAGTCATTGGAGTTGTTAGCAACAATAAGAGCTGAGTTGTAGGCCTAAGAAGAATGTCAATCGGAAGCAAGTTTGATATGATTTAATTGAAATCTAGGAGAACTAAGAAGACCCAAAGGTTTAGAAACATTTTGGTAAAAAAAATGAAGATTCTAATATCACTTCCTATGTCTTTCCCCTGCATTTCATTTATTCAGTAGATCTTTCATATTTTAGCTGTTATTAACTAGTTTTGTTGCGAGATGAAGTGCAGAAGTGGAATATTGAGCCATGGTATTGGCAACATCTAAAGTTGTCTAGTTTAAACAGTTTCCTCGGAGTTAAGATTTGGAGATGTTAAACAGGTGCAACTGATATGTAATAATCAAGTAGCCTTGCATATTGCCTCAAATCCAGTATTTCATGAGAGAATCAAACACATAAGTGGACTGCCACTTTATCTGAGAAAAGATTTTATTTGGGTGCATTACTACTAGCTTCATCAATTCAAATGATCAATTGGCAGATGTATTCACTAAGTCTCTCAAGGGTCCTTAGATTATATTTGTAACAAGCTTGGTGCATATGATTTATATGCTTTAGCTTGAGGAGGAGTATAGAAATAGTTTATTTCCTATTTTTATTTATTTCCTTATTTGTACATACTATTGTACTATTGTACTTTTTCTTGTACTATCACTATTATAAATAAGAGACATTGACTCTTTCACACAAATTAGGGTTTCTTCAAGATCCTCTCTCTCTCTCTCAACAACTAGATTTTATGGGTATTGTTAAACAAGGCTATTCCAAGGGCAAAGACGCTTCATGTTAAGATAAAAGAAATACTTTTATAAAAAAAGCAATATGCACAAGGTAAGCAAGCATGCATAAAGTCAAACACAAAAAGAACACCTATATAAATATGTGCTAGAATATTAGGGAAGGAATGCATCCTCTAGGTACAGTAATTACTTCATTGATATAAGGCTCCATAATGCAGTACTGCAGATATGATGCCTGAGCTGCTGCAGTGCAGAAGAAATCCTTATAATTACCAATTCGGAATGATCTGTCAAGAGAAAAGAGAATATCCTTAATTGACATGCATGCACAGTTATTATTAAAAATGAGAAATGGAGCAAGAGAAAACCAGAAAATCCATTTACATATTAAAATCTTAAAAGAAAGTCAATGATTAGGAGAAAGGATACCGCAATATTCTCCTAGCAAAACGCATTTCTTTTGACTTCAATACTGAAGCTGATAAATGACTAAACCATAAAGAAAGTGGCTCCCCCTGTGGATCAGAAATAGCTACATTATCCAACTTAGGACCCAATACCAGGCGGAAATTAACAATGGAAAGAGAAAAATAATTAATCACACCAATGAAGTAGAGATTAACCATTGGTTTGCTGTAAGAACCAAGATGAAGAAGCACATATAATGAATGGAACTCAGCTTCATTCTTATGTACATAATTTGAATTTTGATTTGCTTCATACAGATTGAATAGAGATATCAATGTCTTTGTGAGCTGTTCCATGTTGAGATGATGCATTGATGCAATGTTTGGATTGCTCATACATCGCCAGAGCTTGTAATGTGATACAACATGAAATTTCACCTGCATGATTAAATATATTGCTGAGCTCATTATCTGAATTCCATGACTTGAAAGGCTGTGAGAGAAAATATATATAATTTTCAAAGAACATAAATGTAAGTCCGTGCTTCAACAAGTGCCTACATTTCATCAATCATGGCTTGTTGCCATCCTGGATGATCAAGTGCCTCACGAACACTTTTTGGAATTGAAACAGAAGATAAAGATGATAAAAAAGAAGAATAGGAAGGAGATAAACGATGATAACTTAAGAAATTATAAATGGGATGCGGATTTCGGGTCTATCGAGTACCTTTTCTTAGAGCAATGGGAAAATTAGTATTGGTTTCAGAACTGTTTGTAGTAGAGGCCGCTGGTGGAGTAGGACATGATTCATCTGGGCCTTCACCTGCCTCCAAGGCTTGATTAGGAACTCTTCGGCGACGCTGATATGTGATGATATGTGGTGGAGATGACTCATTTTGAGAATTTCCTGCAGGAACTTCATCAGGAATTACAGGAGAGACTGGTTCCTACAAGGGAGAAATAGATGGACCAAAGCATGGAACAGGTAAAACATCAAGAATAAAGTTAGACTTGACTGAGGAAGAGAAATATGGAGTTTCTTCAAAGAATGTGACATCTGCAGAAATGTAGTAACAATTAGTATCTGGAGAATAACAATGATATCCTTTCTGTAATCTAGAATACCCAAGAAAGACACATTTGATAGCTCTAGCAGAAAGTTTATCTGAACCTGGAGAGAAATCATGAACAAAACAAGTACACCCGAAAACTCGTAGAGTAACATGAAATAATGGTTCTTTAGGAAATAAAATGGAATAAGGAACTTTATCACCAAGAGAGGAAGAAGGCATTCGATTTATTAAGAAACAGGCAGTTAGTACTGCATCACCCCAGTAACAGACAGACATTTTTGCATTAAGTAACAACGTTCGAGCAGTTTCAACTAGGTGTCTATTCTTCCTTTCTGCTATTCCATTCCGTTGAGGAGTATGGAGATAGGTCGACTGGTGTAGGATTCCTTTTGAAGATAGAAAGGAGGAGAAAGCAGAAGAAAAGTATTCCCTTGCATTGTCACTTCGAAGAACCTTAATTTTCTTGCCAAATTGAGTTTCAATCTCATCATAAAATGAAGTAAAGACGGAAAATATTTAGGAGCATTCTTTCATCAAAAATACCAAGTGCATCGTGAGAATTCATCAATGAAAGTGACAAAATATCTATAACCCAAAGAAGTAGGCACAAGACTTGGTCCCCATATGTCAGAGTGAATAGTAGTAAAAGGAGAATCAATTCTACTTTCAACCTGACTCGGAAAGGAAGATCGAACGTGTTTTCCTAGTTGACAGGATTCACAGTTCAAAGTTTTTATTTTTCCAAGACCTGGAACCATTTTTTGCATTTTTGACAGACTTGGATGACCTAGACGCTCATGAAGAATGTTCGATGCAGCCGCAACACAAGTTTCTGAATGATTTGATTGGAGGTAGTAAAGGCCCTTAGATTCATATCCTACACCGATCACCCGACCTACACCACGTTCCTATATGACAACAGAATCGGCATCAAAGGTAATAGAACATTTCACTGAGCGAGTATTGACTAAGGGAAATCAAATTAAAAGGAAAACCTGGTATAAATAACACATATTTCAAAGACATAAAAGGATTGGGTGAGGCATGACCAATACCTTTGGCAGGAACCTTAGAACCATCTGCTAGAGTAATGAAATGAGGAAATTTAGGTTGATATGGAGGAGAATAAAGAGCTATTACCAGCAATGTGATCAGAGGCACTTGAATCAATAATCCATGGATTTTCAATATTACCAGAGTTTGAAATGCAAGCTGTGGACTTATGAGCACCAATGGCAATGGGAAACCGAGATTGTTTGGCAGCTTTCAGTTGAAGATATTCTTGATAGTCATCCTCTGAGTGGTTTATTTCAGTCTTAGAGACATTCACAAATTTTCTTGGGAACCCATAAAGCGAGTAACATATATCTTGAGCATGGCCTTTTCCAGTGCAATATGGACATTGAGGAAGACCACATCTTCCACCTCGTATTTCATGATTACATTCCATTGCAGTAGTTTTAGGCTCCATTTTTTCCAGAAACGATTTTTTTTAAAAAAAAAAAACTGGAAAACCACATTTTAGACCGCACCTTGTTTTAACTATAACAGCAAGACCAACAGTGTTTTGGCTGCAGGTGACCACTGAAACAGAAAGAGGAGAGACTTGCGACTCAGATGGCACCATTTCAACGGCGAACAGACACCAGGAAGGCGGCGTGTGTACTTCACGTGCGGACAGATGGAAGCGCGCATGACGACACATGGTAGCTTCAACGGCTGTGGGTCCTTTGCGGATTGACATATCAGCCCCTTCTGAGTTGATTGGTGGGGCGCGTGTACTATTTTGCCGGTGACAAAATTTTCCGGCAATTGGACTTCTGGTAATGGACCTTTCAGTGACTGACCAAAAATGAGACTAGGATATTCAAGGTCTGCCGGACTAGATGGCAGACATATATGACCAAGACCAGAGGCGGGATCTAACCCGTTCTGATACCAAGTTGAAAAACAATACAGAAAAATACTTAAGAGAATTTTGGAGGAGGAATTTCTGAATTTGCTTAAGTGATTAGCACTCAACTAGCATAGTATTTATATACACTTGAAAATAAATACATATTTACATTTTCAAGAGTGCTACTCCCTATGTACATGAATCTAGAAATTAACTACTCCTATTTTCAACACACTATTTCCAACACTGTTATTTCCAACAAGATCAACTTACCTTCCCAGGTTCGTAAGGGGGCAGGAGATGCAATTAGTCTCCAACTTTGGAGTCTAGGACTCGTATTGCGATAAAGCATATGCACTGAACATCAATTTTATTACAGATATTCCTGTAATGTGTTAAAATATAATTTCTGCATCTATGAGATAAATGGACCTTCAAAGTTTAGCTAAACCTAAAGTTGCAAAATCTTATATCAAAAACCACAAACTTAAATTATCTACCTAACTGTGGTTGTAAAAGAAAGTTGACCTCAATAGATGATGAAAAGAATAAAGTGCATATATCAAAGAAATTCAAAAGAGAAAACTATACCATTTCCTCATACATGTAGATTGCTTTCTGGTTTACAATATTTTGCATAGTAAGATCTTGTCGTATGGACCTTGTCCTATCAAAGATGAAATCATGAACCACTTCAAAAGGATGCTCTTTAGATTCCAGCAAGCTTAAAAGGTACTTTAAAGTGTCTTCCAATACAGTAAGAGTCCGCAAATCAGATGCATGGAGATATTTCGTAGATATAGTTCTGCAAAACTAAAAAGTGAAATGGAAGATGAAAAATTGCAAAACTAACAAATATTGAATAACAGAGGGGAAGACCCTAGATAAAAACCCCATATATGCTATAAAACCAACAATGGTGCAAATATGACTTTCAAGAACTACACAAACAGTAAATAAGAAAGGCAATGCTTTATAAAGTTTACATCATAATGCATCATGCTAAATATCTTCCAAACACATACTTCATATCATAATTCAGCTTGCTATCATGAACTAGGCATTAGCCAAGAAGTCAATAAAGAATAAATAGGGGGCAGTGAACTACTAGGAGAATTATGATTTTCAAATTCCTAGCAGGCATATTTCCAATTTAGTAAGAATTAACATAAGTTGGAAAGAATGATTAATCTGCGTTCAAAGACTGGTTAATGGCTAATCAAATACTAACTAGATTAACTGACTTTGGTTTTCCTTTTCCCCAATTGGATATTTGTTTGCCAAAACTTCATTCTCAAATTGGAATTCTCCCTAACATATTTTCTATGCATCAGATTTAAGGATGTTGATGGTACCGAAAGATCAACCAAGACCTTAAGTAAGTACTGCACAATAGTATTAACAAAAACAACCTGTTATGAATGTGGATGGACAATAAGCATTTTCTCCTGATGCAAATAGTACGTGATACGAACTTTGGGAGAACCACACCCCAAAAGCTAACTATGAAGGTGGGAGAGCCCAAGGCCATATAAAGGCCATATAAACCCCACATCTGAAACCCATACTTCTGATGTGGGACTCAAGTCCCATACCTTGCAATTAGATCCTAACATTCCACCACGCTCTGCAGCCTTGGCGCCCACGCGGGCTGGCTGTGCACTAGTCCATTGTCTAGTCCCGGACGAACATTGCAAAGTCGGCGTCACCACGAGCCGCTCGTTTGCAACTGTGACATGGTCGATAGCTCTGAGACCAATTGATACGGAGGGAGGAAGCTGGATGTACTGATTTTCTCTGGAGACGACGCCTATGGTTGGGTTAATCGAGTTGAGCGATATTTCAAGCTCAATAATGTAGAGGACTCGAAGAAGCTAGACGCGGTGTTGGTGGCTTTAGAAAACAGAGCATTGAGTTGGTACTAGTCGTGGGAGGAACAAACTCCTTCTCCGAATTGGGAACGATTCAAGGAGGCACTCTTTAGACGATTTCAACAGGGATTGGTTCAGAACCCTTTTAGGCCATTGTTGAGTATGAAACAAACCGGGTTGGTTATGGAGCAATTCGAGATGATTTCTACTCCTCTGAAAAATGCTGACAAGGTGATAATGATGGGGAATTTTCTGAATGGATTAAGGGAGGAGTTGTAAGTTAAGCTGTACAACTTTGAGACCATGTCGGACTTGATGGACACAGCCCTGCTGTTGGAGGAGAAGAATGGGGCACTGAGGAAGGGAGGAATTATTCCTAATGACAGAGGTAGGTCGTATGGAAAGGGGCATTCAACGTTTAAGCCCAATTTGGTGGGGCAGGTTGGGAGGAGTTATCCCAACACACAAAGGCCCACTTATGGAGGTAAAGGCCCATTGGAATCTAAACCTCCAGATGGGCAAGGAGGAGAGAAATGAAGCAATGGAGGCAGAAGACTCTCTCGAGCTGAATTGCAAGAAAGAAGCAGAAAGGGATTATGTTTTAAGTGTGATGCAAAGTGGGGGCTTGAGCATGTGTCCAAATTTAAGCACTATCAGATTTTCATGATGGAAAGACTTGGAGGAATAGGAGGGAGGAAGTGAAGAAAAATAAGTAGTAGTGGAGGAAATGGAGGATAAACTCTTCAGCTATCCTTGAACAGCATAATGGGGTTGACCTCCAATCAGTCATTAAAGGTGTGGGACAGAATTGCAGGAAACAAGTGCTGGTGTTGGTTGATTGTGGAGCATCCAACAAATTTATTTCTAGAAAATTAGTAAAGGAGTTAAAGCTGCCAGTGGGGAACACCCCTGAATATACAATGGAGGTAGGAAATGGTGAAAAAGTGAGGAGTAGGGGACTATGTAGAGAAATGATCCTTGATGTGTAGGGTATGGAAATTAAGCAGGACTTCTTCCTATTTGATTTGGGAGGAGCAGAGGTGTATTAGGAATGGATTGGCTTGCTAGCTTGGGAGATATTGAAGCTAATTTCAGAAGTTTGACACTTAAATGGGAAAGGGGGGCATCAAGATGACTCTCAAAGTGGATCCCTCTCTTTGTAGAGCACAAGCATCTTGGAAAACCATGCTCAAAGCTTTACAAGATGAAGGCGAAGGGTATTATATTGAATACCAGCAGCTGCAAGATGAAGGGAGGGTGCAGAAGCTTCAGTCAGCAGAAGTGAAGGCTGTTTTGGATGAATTTGTTGACATTTTTCAAGAACCTTATGGGCTACCTCCTAGGAGAGATCAAGATAATGCCATCAATCTCAAGGAAGGGGCTCAAATCCCTAACATCATGCCATACAGGTATCCTTATTACCAAAAAATGAGATTGAAAAAATAGTGAGTGAAATGATGCATGATGGTATAATCAGACCTAGTACTAGCCCTTATTCTAGTCCTGTGATTTTAGTCAAGAAAAAAAAATGGTGGATGGAGGTTTTGTGTTGATTACCAGGCGCTAAACAAGGTGACAATTCCGGATAAATTCCCTATCCCTATCATTGATGAGTTGTTAGATGAATTGGGGGGTGCCATGGTGTTTTCTAAGCAGGGCCTTAAATTTGATTACCACCAGGTTCGAATGATGGTAGGTGACATTCCTAAAACAACTTTCAGGACTCATGAAGGGCATTATGAATTTTTGGTTATGCCATTTGGTTTGACCAAAGCCCCCTTCACCTTTTGAGCTCTCATGAACCGAGTCTTGAAACCTTATTTGAGGAAGTTTGTACTTGGTTTTTTTTTTACGATATCCTAATTTATAGTCAAGATGAACACAGCCATAAGGATCGTCACAAGTTGGTACTGCAATTATTGAGGGATAATAATCTCTTTGTCAACAAGAAGAAGTGCAGCTTCGACCAACAACAATTGGAGTATTTAGGGCACTTGATTTCAGGAAGAGGGGTTTCTGCAGATCCAAATAAGATGGTGGATATGGTAAACTGGATTGTTCCTGTGGATGTGAAGGGGTAGAGAGGGTTTTTCGGGCTAGCCAGCTATTATAGGAGATTTGTTAAAAATTATGGGAAGATAGCTTGGCCCCTCACACAACTGCTTAAGAAGGACAATTTTAAATGGGGAAGTGAAGCTCAAGTTCCCTTTGACCAACTTAAGGAAGCCATGACCACTTTACTTGTGTTAGCTGTCCCAAATTTTGATAAACCTTTCATTATTGAGACTGATGCTTCCGGGAAGGGAGTGGGGGCTGTGTTGATGCAAGAAGGGAGACCAATTGCCTACATGAGTCAAACTTTATCTGACAGAGCTCAAAACAAGTCTATGTATGAGAGAGAGTTAATGGCTATAGTCTTAGCTATTCATAAACAACAACATTATCTGCTGGGGAGACATCTTGTGGTGCACACTGATCAGAAAAGTTAAAGGTTTCTTACTGAACAGAGAATCATGGGGGAAGATCAACAGAAATGGGTCTCTAAATTGTTGGGGTTTGATTTTGAGATAAAATACAAACCAGGAAGTGAGTATAGGGTGACAGATGCTCTTTCCAAACAGCTACAATATTCAGCTATTTCTTCAGTTCAATTTTATGAATGGGATGGGTTGGAGGATGAAATACAAGCTGATGAAAATTTGAGAGGAATTATTCAGGATTTGTTGAGGCAACCTAAATCTCGTCCAGGGTTCCAATTCAAAAAAGGAAGGCTGTATTATAAGGGGAGAATGGTGGTTCCTAAGGATTCCTCTAAGGTTCCTTTAATCCTTAAGGAATTTCATGACAACATTAAGGAGTTACTCAGGTTTTTTTCCAGAACCTATAAGAGGATTTCTGGATTGATTTACTGGGAAGGGATGAAGAGCAGAATCCAATAGTATGTATAGGGATGTGAAGTGTGTTAGAAGAATAAATATCAGGCCCTAAGTCCCGCGGGTTTACTTCAACCACTTCCAATACCAACACACACATGGTCAGACCTTTCTATGGACTTTGTAGGAGGGTTGCCTAAGGCTTTTGAGGTGGATACCATTCTTGTGGTAGTGGACAGATTAACAAAATATGCCCATTCAATAGTGGTGGCTCGTCCTTTTACTGCTCGGGATATTGCTGAAATCTTCATTAAAGACATATTCAGACTTCATGGATTCCCCTCCTCCATTGTGTCAAACAGGGACAGGGTATTTATCAGCACTTTTTGGACAGAATTGTTCAAACTTGCTGGGGACCAAGCTGAAATTCAGTTCAGCATATCACCCTGAATCTGATGGGCAAACCGAGGTGGTTAATAGGTGTTTGGAGACCTACTTGAGATGCCTAACAAGGACCAAACCCAAACATTGGCCTAAATGGCTCAGCTGGGCAGAATTCTGGTATAACACCAATTACAATTCTGCCACCAAAATGACCCCTTTCAAAGCTTTATATGGAAGAGACCCCCTATACTTGTCAAAGGTGATGTGAATCAGTCTGCAGTAGAAGCAGTTAGCAGGCTTATGACAGAAAGAAATCACATGCTGGATGAACTAAGGGACCACTTGATTCAGGCTCAGAACAGAATGTGCAATCAGGCCAATAAACACAGAAGAGAAGTGGAATATCAGGTGGGAGATACGGTTTTTTTAAAAATTCAGCCTTATAAATTGAAGACTTTGGCCAAAAGGGTGAATCAGAAATTGAGTCCTAGGTAATATGGACCTTATGAGACTATTGAAAAGATCAGCCCAGTTGCCTATAAATTGAAGCTACCTGATGGCAGCCAAGTGCATCCTGTCTTCCATGCTTCTCTGTTAAAGAAATTTGTTTCAGCAGATGTTACTAGTCAGCCTCTACCATCATTTCTAGCAAGTGATTGGGAATTGAAGGTTCAGCCAGTGGAAGCACTTGCTGTCCGCATTAATTCAGAAGGCGAAACAGAACTTCTAATCAAATGGCACAATTTGCCAGATTTTGAGAACTCTTGGGGGGCTTTATCCACCATCAAAGAGCAGTTTCCAAATTCCCACCTTGAGGACAAGGTGTGTCTTGAGGGGGGAGTGTTGATAGAGCTCCTCCTAAAGTCACTAAAGGCTATGTGAGAAAGAAAGCCCAAAATAGGATGGGTGTGGGCCGAGAGGGTAAGGAAAAAAGGGAACCACAATGCTTGTAACTAACTGCTGATGTGGCAGTGGTAGTGGAGGAAAGGGTGATCCATGTCATTTGGTTAGAGGGTGAGTATATCTGAGGGGATTTGGCCAGAGAGAGAGTAGGTTGGACTTTGGCTTAGGCTGGGAGAGAATTGAGCACTCTCTAATTTGCTCATCGTCTTTTACCCGTTTTCTTTGCATTCCTAGAAGGTGATTACAGCATTCCAGGTATTGATATCAACCAGAGATTTATCAATATGTCAGAGTTCCTATCCATTTTCTGTCCTTATTTCTCTAGTACCTATCATGCCACTGAGGAGAAAGTTCAAAGACTTTTAGGAGCTATCTGCCAAGGACGTTACCAAAGTTTTGTTATTCATGGTGAGTACTAGTTGTCTAAGTTCTTTGGTTGAGATGGGCTGAGGAGTTATTTTAGATCTTGGTGATCTTTCTGTGTACTAGTAGTACTAGACACTAGTACTTGACCTAATTATTAGTATAAATAGGAGCATTAGGTTAGTAAACTGTATCACACCAAAAGTATCAATCTCATATCGTATTGTTGTCTTTCTATATTTTCCTCATTTTCCTACCTAAACCCTATAATTTAAACAAGGTGCAGGACCAGAGTACGGGAAGGATGATTGGCATAGGATGTGAGTCTCATAATCTTTATCTACTCTCAACCTCATCCAGTAACTGTTTTGCTGCTGAGTCTCCCAATCTTATTCATGATCAATTGGGGCACCCTAGCATATCTATACTTTAAAGGATGATACCAAGTCAGTGAAAGTTGTCATCCTTAGTGTGAGTCTTGTCAACTTGGGAAACATTCATTGAGAATTGCGAACTTATTATTTGAAAATTCCTATCTGGCTTTCTTATTTATCGCTCTTCTCCAAGATTATATTTTATTTTCACCTGCTAGCTCCTACTTTGTTCATCTTTTATTATTAATAGAGTTTCTCGTTTACCAAAACACTATAAAATAATCTCTTTGATGCAAGAAATTTTTTTACTACAATAGAAGACTATAGGGTAAGAAAACCAAAACCTAATAAAACTACCAATTATAAATCATCAATCAATCAAGATCAGCCATAAAGGGTCAGCAGCATAAGCATACTTGTATCAAATATTACAATGACACATAATTAGCAATATACTCCAGTTTCACATACAACAAACAAATAGCTTAAAAATGTGATTATTAAATTAATCAAACTTGAACCATATAATGACCTCAGTTCATAATTTCCTATGGGTATCATCATACACAGGTAGAAATCATAACATTAGGAACATTAACTTGATTCACATAAAAAAACTTTTGCAGTGCTCTTAAATACACTGCTGATCATCAAAAGTAACTGAAAAATATCCGCATGATGCTTGATTGTGGAATCCTTCCTAAAGTAGAAACAAGTCTAATGAATAAGGTAAAATCAAATAAAATAGGAGAACAGTTTGGTCTTACTTTTTTTACAGCAAGGACTGGGGACGATTTTCTAGGATTACCATTTAGCCTCTCAAAGACCGCCAAATCTCGCAGTTGCTCACGCTGGATCCTCTCTCTTTCTGTCATACAGAGTAAAAGACTTAGAAAATAGAAGTTTCAGATAGATTTTATACAAACTCCTTATGAAGAATCATAGCAATTGAAAGTGTCTTAACATTTCTACCCAAAATGAAAATAAATAAATAAATAAAATTTCTTACTATGCAGAAAAATTTAGACTACCGTGAATTGACTAACCCAATCCAAAATTGACCATGGCAACAAAGTTGAACTAGGAAACTTCATTATACAATAACTGCACTATATCTCTACAATATACAAAAAATGGCTTCAAACAAAGAATAGACAGAGTGATGCAAATTATCTGTCACGGAGATAGGGGCATGTTATAGCAGAAGGGGAAGCAAAATTCAAGTGCTAATATCATAATTTGATAATGGTGAAGCTGAAATAGCCTAGAAAGTTGGATACCTTTTTTGTTTTCATTAATTTTTCTAAAATGAGTGGTGTGTAATTTGCTGATTTGATATCGTGGTAGGTAGGCAGGTGTTTGGTCATGTTTACTCATGGGCTTCAAATCTCTGGGTTTTACATTAATTTGTTTCACTCACTTTTACTTATATTGACTTGGGCCTTAACATTTGAACTCCCTAGCCTACTTGACAAGTTTCAACCACTAGTCCTACTAAAGTGATGTCTCCACTTATGAAGGATTTATTTCAGTAAATCCAAGCAGTCAGGCATGAGATGTGTCTCTTCAGTGTGCTTCCTAATAAACCTAAATGAGAGCCTAGGTTCACTTTTCTCCATCTATTTTAATCTGATTTCCTCAGAGCCCGTTTGTTACAAATTATTTGATGAAAAAATCACTTTTTTTAAGTAAAAAATCAATTTTAATGATTTTGATTGTGTTTGTTTAAGCTTATTTAAAAAATCATTTGTTTAAAAAAATCATTTTTATGGTTAAAATGAAAAGCTACTCTCATTAGCTTTTGAAAAAAATCTCTTACGATAGAAGAGAGAGAAGCTACTCTCATTTACAAAAAATGATTTTTATGATTGTAAACAAACACAAAATAGCTTCTGCTTTTCTTAAAAATCTCTAAAAATTAATCTCTAAATTATTGAAGGTCAAAATCATTTTTTTTTTAATCTATAACAAACGGGATATCCTGTTCAGACCTGCTGATTTGGACAGAGAGCTTCAATTCGTCCTTTGATAAATACACCACTCCATCCTTCTACTCATTTTACTAAACCTTATCGAAACCTACAGTTACTGTTTGCAGGTAATCTTCAAAGGCCTGACAGCAACCTTTTTGTTAGCTAATGTAAAAAAGTCCTGCGTCACAAAGCAATTGGAAAGCTCCTATTCTAGATTAATTTAGTATGCTGAGCTCCATGACAAGGCCAATAAGATAGTTGTCCTCATAGGTACTAAACTTGTTACTTGAACATTGGGAAATTGATATTGACAGCTAGAACTAGTATCATACAGATAACATGTCAGTTTTGCATTATTGCAAAGAAAAATTGCATCAGATCCTCTAAGAGTACATTTTGAATTACCACTGTCAACTGCTCAGAAAGATGGAAGTAGCAATTGAAAAGTTTAAGCCTTACAATAAGAAGCACTTTGCGCTAAAAGCCTAAGAGACACAATTATATCACCAGATACACAAGTATAAGAAAGTAAGATAATCAGCATAAATGCTTAATTGTTCAAGGCCCGTCAAGGAGCCAAAGTATCCAGAATTAAGGTACAAATGTGGGTATATACTGTACAGAACATAAAAATAAATCAATAGTACTTCCGTTTGCAAAGGCAGAATAACAAAATTATCCAGATGTTAAAAATAAGCCCAATCATGACGTTTAAGAATCAAGAACGACATATTAACACAAACGTGCACTTAATAATTCACCTAGTGCAGCAGAACTCCTTTCCCTGTTGTCTTTTCTTTTTCTTTTTCTTTTCTTATTACTAATACTATTAATCTAACCTGATAATAAGAAGCCAGAATTTTAGTCGATAAGCCCATAATAAACCAATCATATACCCATTGCACGAAGAGGGCAACGTTACTCCTTCTGAATGAAGAAGTATCCTTAAACCACATCATCTCAGTAACACAACATAAAGCAATACCACCATAATCTGCAAAGAAACAGTTTCTTCTCGGCACTCAAGAGCAGTTCATTTGCATCATTTTCTTTTACATTATCTGAGCCTTAACTTCACCAGCTCAAACACTGTAACCTAACCCCTTACTAACCTCAATGTAGAATAAAAGACAAAGGAATCTATAAGCATCTTAAATGTGGATCCATCCTCTTAAAGGGAAATTTCCATTGACGTTCACCAGCTTACTCTTCAATTGGCCTAGGAACTTTCCTCTGCCTTGTAAAAACTTGAGTTAGGCTGTATCCAAGCTCCACCTTTCTCAAGGCACTTTGTTAAGACTTAAGACCATTAAGAAGTGCTGGATAGATCTATCATAACTAAGCATAATCCTACACAACCATGTGCATGAGCAAAACACACACATAAGACAGCATGTGCAAGATGGAATATTATGAAGTTGTTGTAGTTAACATAATTTAGCAGAGCATATGAGGGAACTAAGATCCACTTAAACAAAATCATTAGCACCCAAAAGGAAATCATTTAATGAAATTTCCTTGTCTTTTGAAAGCATTCCCACCTTATGAAACTGACCAAGAAACAAAAAAACATATAAATGAGCTTGTTTGATAAAACCCAAAACTGCTAAAAAAATGATTAACATAACAACAACCCCACCTTCTCTTTCTTAAGCATTCCCACCTTAAAAAGAAAAAGACACCTTATCTGATCATAAAACCCAACACTGCTATCTTCCAGTAATGATTATATCAACAACACCTCCACCATGAATATCAGTTCATTTTACAAATATGCATTTTTTTTTTTACCTGGGCACATATAAGGACAAGTTCCAACTAAAGACCCAAAATTGGAAGACCCTTTTGCATCTTCTCCATCCTCTTCTGGGACATACTTTCTGGTATTCAAGCCAAACCCAGAATTGGAATCAGTGGCAGAAGCACTGGGAGTGCCCCTTTGAGCAAAAGTTGAAACTTTGGATTGATGGGTCGTATTGGACGGCAATTTGTGGCCACGAGGACGTGGTGATTGGGAGAAAGAGGCAGAGGAAGAAGGGTTTCGATTACGAGGTCGGCGACCCCCCTCCATGATCGCTATGTTATAGCTCACTCTCTCTTTTCTCAAGCACTGTTTGACCCATTGAGCATCCCCATTTGTGGATATGTGAAAATCACTGTTATAAAAGAGTAACTCAACTAAATTGGGTTGGTACCTTAGTCACTAAGTATTTTGTTTCATTGTTTAGATGCACTTAGAGAGAGACTCTCTCAACTGTTTGACGAATTGAGCATCCCCATTTGTGGTTATGTGAAAATCACTGTTATAAAAAAGGAACTCAACTAAATTGGGTTGGTACCTTAGTCACTAAGTATTTTGTTTCATTTTTTAGATGCACTTGAGAGAGATTCTCTCTTTGATTGAGAATTAGTCTTGCTTTTCAGAGAAAGGATACCTAATTTATGCTAAAAAAAAGTAAATAAATAAATAAAAAGAACTTAAAGTCTTAAATATTGAACAAACTTTATTATTGTTTGAGTTTAATTCTGTTACATATTCTAATTTTATACTATTATTATGTTTTTTTAATCATAAATCATTAATAAGTTATAATTTTTTAATAAGATCACAAGATGATAAAATCTAATTATTTTAATAATGTGACAATATATAATAAGTGATATTCATATTTAATCAAAATTAAATATTTCATCTTTTCTCTTTTTAGCTCTTTAGTATAGTGACTATTCATAAATATTAATTTATTAAAAAAAATATAATTTTTTGATAGAATTTAAAGGCTTTGGTTAATTTATTTAATCAACCAAATTTAATAGAATAAAATTAAAATATAAATGATGCCAATATTGCATCTTGATTTGCATAGATACCTTAGCCTAAATGCAGAGAAAGGAGTTCTTTTTCTTTTTAAGCCTCAAGGAGAGCTTATAATCAAGTGTGGAAATAGGCTAGGAAGCTTTAACAAGGACAACTAACTTCGGCACAAACAGAACATTATTGTTTAGCTTAGTTATGTTTGTTAGGAATCGGGGATCTAACATATTTCCACATTAGTATAATATTGTTCACTTTGGGCTTAAACCCTCATAGATTTGCTTTTGGACATCACCCAAAGGCCTCATACTTATGGAGACATTTTTACATACTTATAAACCTATAACCCTCCCATTGTTTAGGCAATGTGGGACTTGTTTGCACCTCAACAATCTTCCCATCAAACAAATGACCATTGTTCAACCTTCCCTCTAGCGGAAGCTTCTTCGAGTATTCAGCCTTATACTTGTACTGCCGTTTGCTCTCTGTGCCACCACTAGGATTGGGTTAGTGGTGAGGAGTTTTGGTAGTTTGCAAGAGGTTATAGGTTCAAATCTCTGTGCCACCATTGTACCTAAGAGTTAGAAACTTGTGCTTCCAATAGCAAATTTTTCTTGCTTTTTTACTGCAAATTCATGAGGAACTCTTCCTTTACATTGATTTTTGAACTGGTATCAGCTCCTTTTATTTCAATACATAACAGGAGCTGTCAATTTCCACGTGATCTATGATGAGAAATACTCAAGAAGCCATGGAAGACAAGGGGGCAAGAGCAAGTGGGTCCAAAATCAGACCTATAAAACCTTCAATAGCTTCTACAAATATGTACTTTACCATTTAACTATGAAGAAACACTCGTGTACAAATTCTTTTATGATTCAGAACTCAATTCCTCGGATTTTTTGTTGGTTAGCAGCTGAGACAAAAGTCATACTCATGAAACTGCTTATTTCTAAGGAAGATCTCTTTTGAATGCATTTCCTCCTTTTATTCTATAGCGGTTGCACTGCCCATATCTCTGAAGTTACATTCCAATAATCTACTTATTTTCAACTGATAAAGTTGGCATCTAAGGCAGTTTAAACTGATAAAGTTTAAGAATAGGTTTGTATATATAGTATTTATATCTCACTTGCCTAAATTTAAAATAAGAAATTAAAATAAAAAAATAACCACTTCATTATTTTAATGAAGTCAAACTTAAAATAATAGTATGGACGTTTAAATAAGACATCATTATATCTTAATATAATTTTGAAAATGTGAGTGAGAATGTGGCCACCCTCACTATAGAAACCATACTTTCAGGAAGCAAGAAACACAGTCTGTCATAAAATTATTACTTCTGTCCATCCTAGTTCATTGCTAGTACAACAACTAGGGCAAAAGGATTTGAAATAACTTAGAAACCATAATTTCAGTACGCAAATTATATAAAACAGCCAAAAGCTCCTCATTTCATCATATTCTCCATGATGGCAGTGACAATGTCATTGTCAGCAGCCTTCAGTGCCTTTGCAGCATTGGCCCTAGAGAGTCCAGTCTGTGTCATCACCAACTCAATGTCCCTCGGGTGCATTCCTGACTCATCTATGCCTTCATCTTCCTTCACCACACCAGAGGATCCAGGTTCTGAAACAGCATGGCTAAGATCAGGAGCTTTAAGCTGCTCCTCAGTCTGCTGCTGTGAGTTTTTCTCTTCAATCATGGCCTTGCCAAAGATGACATAGCTTTCAGATGTTGGGTTTCTGAAGACCTCCGGATTCGAGACAACAAAGACAGACTATCATCAATGAAAACCAGCATATTAGTATGTTACCAAGAAAGTTAACCTGAATTGAGAGCAAAAAAAGGGAAGGAAAAAAGGTGAAGTTCATAAAGAAAGGCAAGTGAGTGAAGGGCCTGACATTCTTGTTCTTCTTGACAGTAACCTTGTGGACACCTGAAACAGGTTGCATTCCAAGCTTCAGCAAAGCTTTTCTACTTTTCTTTTCACTCCTGCTTTGTTTAGCGCACACACATTTTGCATATCCATCTTGTTCCTCTGATAAGAATTCAGAAAAAATGATTTCAAGAAATTCTGTCATCTATATATTATGAGTGAAGAACATCATTTTACTCTAAAACTATGGCAGGGTTCTTAAACCACTCTTCACTTCATCAATAAGAAACATAATTTCACACAAGAAAAGAGTTATGCCATCATGATATATTATTCCTTTATTTTACATGCTTTTCCCTCTCTTTCATCATTCGCTGGTGAGGAGGGGAAAGAAGACAGAACAAACTATGTTACATGAACATGCTAACAAGTAAATACAGACTTCAAGCCATTTTCAAATTTTTTTAATAAAATTAAATAAAAGATATATCTACCTAACATTATGTATGAAGCAAGAAAACAAACAACAAATTAAACAGCTGTCATAATTTCACGTAATTCTTCTATGCTTGCATATTTACCCTTTGTACATCACACGCAAGTATTCATATATATTAATTAGAAACGTATATTTTAATAAGACAACATGTAGTCGCATCAATATAATGACAAGAGTTTGCAATTCATTGTAATACAAGTGTTCGAATTCATCTCAAAATCACATGTGTATAAATCTTAAAATTATACTGTCTTAATTATGGTAGTCGGAACCACAAAATGGGCGTGGATATTTAATCAGCTCAGAATAATGAACCCAATAGGTCAATCTGCAGGGCGTGTTATTTTATAATTCAAAAACTTAAAAAGTTTCACTTTAAAAAATCTTAAAACTAATAAAAAGCAATATCATATTTAAAAATTTCATAATGTATACTGTAAAAAATAAAAAATACATGTTGAAAAAAAGTAATAATTATTAAAAAACTGTATATAATGAAACCAGTCTCAAGTTGATCTATTTTCGTGTTACGATAAAAAAAATTAAGAGAATTAATTCATTTAAATGTATCATACTGATATAGGAGGTGTGCCCATAAAATCACTTGAAAAGGGAATTAGTCTCAACTAATACAAAAGTTAACGTGAGGATAACCTTATCAAATGAAAAAATAGAAAAGCAATTAAAATAATTAATCTTAAGATTAAAATTTATTATAGAAAAGTAGAGGTGTTAACTGTTTAGTAGGTGAACTTGCACAGTTTAACCCAACCAAGCTCATAAATGGTGGGTCAGTTCGAGATTACGGGTTAAGTTGGGTATGAAATCATCCAATACACTGAGAAAGGGATGATTTGTAAGTTAAACTCTCCTAACTTGCAGAAAAAGGGCCCCAACTATTCTCTCTCTCTCTCTCTCTCTCTCTCTCTCTCTCTCTCTCTCTCTCTCTCTCTCTCTCTCTCTCTCTCTCTCTCTCTCTCTCTCTCTCTCTCTCTCTCTCTCTCTCTCTCTCTCTCTCTCTCTCTCTCTCGTCAAACCACACCATTTTGGGACCTATAATATTAAAGCAGCATCGTTCCACTTAAAATTTTAAAAAAGCATTATATAAGTGGAATTAAAAAAAAGATTAAGTAAAATGACATTGATTCACTTAAAAATTTTATAGATATAAATAGGAAAAACCAACCCACCCCAACCCTTTAGTTTGTGCACATAAACAAACCCCATTGCTAAAACACAACCATCCTTAAGTCAATACATAAATTAATTTGACGAAAGAAAATGTATATAAATTGGGCAAAACTTACCCTTGTCTTCATCATTGTACTTGTTCTCATCCACTTCTACATAGGCCTTCTCCTCCTCCTCCATGTCATCTTCAGTCTCATCATCAATCATTTTAGGCTAATCAAAATAGAGAAAGAAGAGAAAGTAAGGAGAAAATTATAACAACAATTAATATTCATAGACAAAAACTAAATTGAATATAATATAATGCAACATATAGATTAAGAAAGTATCAGCTGGTTGGAGTTAATTAATGGCATACGTTAATTTGAATGCAGACGATTGGAGTTATATGAAAAATGATGTATAGTGTATAAATGGAGAAGGGATAAGGAAAGGGATCAATATAGGCTACTTATATTGGAGAAGCACTGCATTTAGAATTTGCAAATTAAAGAGAACAGATAAAAGAGTTAAGTAAAAATCACCAAACTATTATTTGCCAATGAAAACAAAAACTTTTCTCCTATTCTACTAAACTTTCATGTTATACTAAATTAACATACCTCATATAAAGGAACTCCATGGTTCTTATGTCCTAACTAATCAAGGAGCTGATCAAGTCGCTATGAAATTCCCAAAACCCCAATTTTATACTTGAAGAAGTGATAGTATTGTCATTGAGAGTTTTGAACAAGCAAAAAGAGTTAATTGAGCTTATTTTATACAACACCCCTTCTTAGAGTTTTTGAAGCTGGTAATGAATGACTTTTGGGCATACTGAATTATAACTTATCAAAAGATGTACAAGCTAATGGAAAACAAGTTTTGAGACCTGATTGTGTTTAATGGACAATTAGGTTAATGATGATTTAAGGGGTTCGCATGGTAATTAAGGAGATATACTCTCTGCCTTAATTACTCAAGTTTGAACCTTAGGCCAACATCTAGTTAGGATAATTAATTCTCCTAAATTCACTAGGCTAATGTGGGGGATACACCCTTAAAACCTGTTGGAGAGGAACTTAATTTCAATTGATATAAAAACTGATATGAAGATACCCTTATCGAGCGAAAAAAGTCAATATAAAGCTTAATACCTAAATTTTCATAGTTTTCTTTTCTTTAGAATCTTAGCTCAAGCACTAGATATGTCCTATGCATATAACCTATCTTCTTCCTGCTTCTCTAATAGCTCTTCTATTGTAAAATTTCTTTAGTTTCATAACAAGCAAGTAACATTTAGCCCAAAGACTACTAAATTCTTTTGGTTGTATGATAAGAGTATTTTTGGGCTAACTTTTACATTAATCGAGACTAAATCATTCTATAGGCAATCTTAAGAGCACACCCCCAACATCATCCTAATGTATTTAGATTAATTAATTAATTCGCATATGTGTTGACACAAAATTCAAGCCAAAAAGACTATTATATTGGTTTTTAAGCCAATATAACTATAATTTGATTGTTTTTGTCACCAAATTCAAAGTGAGACAAAGAATTAAAGTTAACTAACAATTGTTACAAATGAAATATACATTTTTTTTATAGCCCCTCTCCCCTTCTCCGACACAATAAATGAACCATTATTGAAATTAGTTAAATACCCATCATTCACGGGACAATAAATGAGAAAAATATTAAAAAGGGATTAGCATAAAGAATCTGATCATTCAAACTAATCTTTTGACTAAGTTAACTACTTGGGAAAAAAATCACATTTCTAATAAACCTGAATCAAGTACAAGTTCTACTAAAATTATTTTGAAACTAAAATAAAGACAAATTAATTTTGACTAAACATACTAATTCAACTAAAAGAATTATTATGTCTTAATAGTCAACTTATCCTCTAAAACTATATGAAAAGCCCACATTACTTACCTATCAAAACATATTTACAAAACTCAATTTAGTATTTTAGTAACCTAATTTTGAACTTCTACACAAAATAAAAAATTAATTCAAGTATCTATGAAAGAAAAAAAAAATAATCACCTTGTGGCTAATGATTTCTGGTGTTAGTGGTGGTGGTGGCGGTAATCGGTCTTCGGTGATAACGCGACGAATTCGGCGGCGGCTATACTTAAAACTGGAGAGAGGAATAAGTCAGATAAAAAATAATAAAGAGACAAAAATAAATGAAAGATAGAGAGAAGCACCGGTAAAAGTAATATTCCGTAGCGGCAATGTCTGCTCGATTAGTGGCCATAGTCAACCTCAACAGAAGAAGGAGAGACCGAGGTCGAAAATTTGAAGTGAAGGGTGAAAAGAGCTTCTAGATGCGGGTTATAAAATGGTTTTATGTCAAATTTATTAAGAGGACATTAATTTTCAAAAACAAAAAAGATAGAGAATCTTTTTTTAAAATTTCATTTTCATCTACTAATAAATTTATTGCAAATTTTACTAACCCATAATTTTCTTGACAAATTTACAATTTTTAATCTATAAATTTATTGATAAATCCGTCTAAATTTGAAACACAAAATGCAACCCAATATTTATGAATAATAAATATTAAAATAATTAACTAAAAGTGTTTTAAACTTAGTAAATTAAAAAAAAATGTCATGCCTTCTTGAATATATTTTTGAATTTTTTTACAACAAATAAAATGTTCACAAAACTTAAATTTTAAATACTTTTATCTCAAAAAATGTCTTTCATCATGACGATTTCAAAATGAAAATACAATTGGAAGCTTATATACCAAATTTAAAGTTCTCCCTTTAATACAATAAATCCATTACTACATAAAAATTGAATCTATTTTAATTTGTATAACTTTTTTCTTTATTGGTTCCATATTTTAAATTCTTTCTTTATATGCTAATATTGATTTCTTTTCTCATTATGCTAGGCAAAGTAGCCTAGGATGCACTCCTTCAATACAGTGGCAGAGCGACGGGGAGGTTTGCTGCGGCCATAGTCCCCAAATCCTCAAAAGTTTTCTTAAAATTTTCTTTTAATATAAAATAAATTTATATTTGATCCCTTTAAGAAAGTAAAATTAGTGCTTGACCCTAAAATAAAACTTGTGACTCCATCTCAAATTATTATAAATTATTAGATTAATTAAACATATATGATTTATATAAACTTTTTTTTTCTTCGGTAACACACATAGTGGACCCCGTTAGAAATTGTTTCAATGCTCACCATTTATTCTTTTCTCCATCGCAAGTTAATCAGACATTGCTGAACATTCTAAGTTCTAACCCAATTGCAGGAAAATTTACAAAGAAGAAAAAAAACAAAAGCTTAATTTTTCTAAAATTTCAATCATTTTTAATCATCCCACACTGCAAAGCTTAAAAAATTTCCTACCATCATCTTCCCTGATTGCTTATTTGAATCACTAGGTTGTTAAGTTGGAAACTTTTTCTCTGAAAAATGGTGGGTTACAGAATTCGAGGAATTACTACTTCAATGTCACCCAGAAATTGGAAATTTGCCACTTGTTCTGTTTCGGGGATGGCAGTGCCTCTGTTGAAACTGATATGCCTTTCCTTACTAATTACTCTAAGCTTGTGGAACAAGTAAGTGTTTCATGAGCCAGCCTTTGCATCAAATTTTGTTTTTGGCTTCACTTTAATTTCTCTTTTCTCTTTTAGGTTTCAATCTCGTTTTACTGTTGTTTCAATATATTTGCAAATTAATTCATCTCACTCTATGATATTAGTAATATTAAGAAATCAATTGAGAAGGGGGTTGAATCAAATGTTACAAAAACTAAAATTTTCTGCAACACACAAAAACCAAGTTCACAAAGCTAGACGTCCCAATTTCCTTTCTCAAAGTGCAAAATCTCTCTTCTTGAAGAGGTTTGGTAAATATGTCAGCTAATTGTTGATCTGAACTTACAAAAGATATTTCAATATTTCCTTTTTCCACATGGTCATGTATAAAATGATGTCTAATCTCTATGTGCTTAGTTCTTGAGTGCTGTATTGAGTTTTTGGTTAAATTTATGGCACTTGTGTTGTCACAATACTAATTGTTGTTTCATCCAAATTAATTGAGAACAACAACTGGAAGTAGACATATACTCTGCCCCTGCAGTAAGAGTGCTGCTGAACTTTGCTTCTTGCTAGTCCATGAGACTAAGGCATTGCCAATAAATTGACAGTAGCCACTAATGCTCATTCTATCCACCTTGTCTCCAGCAAAATAAGCATCACAATACCCAACAAGATCAAAATGGTTAGTAGTGGGATACCATAATCCAAGAGTAGAGGTTCCAAGCAAATATCTAAAAATTCTTTTGGCAGCCATTAAATGAGATTCTTTAGGATTTGATTGAAATCTTGCACACAAACATACACTAAACATAATATCCGGTCTAGAATAAGTTAAATATAGTAGGGAACCAATCATATCTCTATACCTTTTCTCATCAACTGACTTACCATTTTCATCTTTATCTAGCTTTGATGAGGGATGTATAGGTGTTGACATTCGTTTAGCTTTGTCCATCCCAAATCTCTTCAAAAGTTCTTTTTTGTACTTCTCTTGGTTGATAAAGATTCCATTTTCAAGTTGCTTTACTTGAAGTCCAAGGAAGAAATTCAACTCTCTCATCATGCTCATGTCAAATTCATTAGTCACGAGACTTGAGAATTCCTTGCACAAAACTTCATTAGTAGATCCAAAAATAATGTCATCTACATAGATTTGAACTAATAAATTATCATGCTTAAAAGTCTTTGTGAAAAGTGTGGTATCAACCTTTCCTCTTTCAAAACCATTTTCAACAAGAAAACTACTTAATCTTTCATACCAAGCTCTAGGAGCTTGTTTTAATCCATAAAGAGCTTTGGAAAGTTTAAGTACATGATTTGGAAAAGATTTATCCTCAAAACCAGGTGGTTATTTTACAAAATACTTCATTTATAAAACCAATTAAAAAAGCATTTTTCACATCCATTTGGTAAAGTTTAAACCTTTTATGAGATCATATGCAAGTAACATACGAATGGCTTCAATCCTTGCTACTGGAGCATATGTTTCATCAAAATCAATACCTTCTTACTGATTGTATCCTTGAGCTACAAGTCTTGCCTTGTTTCTTACCACTTTACCATTTTCATCAAATTTGTTACGAAATACCCATCTAGTTCCAATGATTGTAATGTCATTTGGTTTAGGAATGAGTGTCCAAACTTGGTTCTTTTCAAACTGCAGTAGCTTTTCTTCCGTGGCTTTGATCCATGCTTGATCACTTAAGGCTTCATCAATGGTCTTTGGTTCAAGTTGGGATAAGAGTGCCAAATTGTTGTTTTTGTAGGAGGATCTGGTTTTTATTCCTTGAGTTGGGTCTCCAATGATGAATTCATGAGGATAAGACGCAGAGAATCTCCATTCTCTTGGCAGATACAGTGGAGTGTCTCTGGATGAGATATCTGGTCCAGTCTGATGAGCTAGCTCATCTCTGTCAGGAACAGATGGCTCATCTCTACGAGTTGCAGGCTTATTTTCTTGAACTTTGACCCTTTTTACTTCATCATCCTACACTGAAACTTGTCTATTCATGGTAAACTTGTTAGATTCATCAAAGGCCACATGCATGGTTTCTTCAACAACTTGGGTTCTTTTATTAAAAACTCTATGCTTTACTTGTTGTAGAATACCCAAGGAAGATCCCATCATCTGCCTTTGAGTCAAATTTAGCAAGGTTGTCTTTGTTATTTAGGATGAAATACTTGCATCCAAATACATGAAAGTAACTCAAATTTAGTTTTCTTCCCATCCAAAGCTCATAAGGTGTTTTATTCAACAAAGGTCTTATCAAAATATGATTTAAAATGTAGCATGCTGTATTTACAACTTCTGCCCAAACTTGCCATGTCTTGTAAAGAACGATTTTTCCTTTCAACTACCCCATTTTGTTGAGGTGTTCTAGGACAAGAAAAGTTATGAGCTATCCCATTTTCTTCACAAAAAGTTCCAAATCCTTGTGAGCTAAGAATAAGACCCAACTAAATCTTGAGTAATCATCCACAATAACCATACCATACTTTTTGCCACCAAAGCTTAGAGTTTTAGTTGGACCAAACAAGTCAATGTACAGTAATTGTAATGGCCTAGTGATTGTTACAACATTTTTGGATTTAAAAGAGCTTTTGGTTTGCTTACCTTGTTGGCAAGCTTCACAAGTAAAATCTTTTTCAAACTTGATTTTAGGTAAACCTCTTATAAAATCCTTTTTCAAAAGCTTGGAAATGAGGTGCATGTTAGCATGACACAATATTCTAAGCCACAACCACTTGTCATCTTTCAATGTAGAAAAGCATTTCACATTTTGACTGTTTAGGTCTCCTAAATTAATAATGTAAACATTATCTCTTCTTTGACCAACAAAAAGTACATTGTTATTGGATTTTTCATGTATGATACAATGAGATGATCCAAAAGTAACTTGATAACCTTTGTCACAAATTGACTAATACCAAATACCCATCATCAATAGTTGTAGGGCAGTTCTTTTCCAACTTTTCCTATACCAATGATTTTACTTTTGCTATTGTCTCCAAATGTCACATTTCCTCCATCTTTAGGGGTGAAAGTGATGAATTTTGATGGATCACTGGTCATGTGTCTTGAGCAGCCACTGTCAAGGAACTATTGCTTCATTTTGTTCCATGACCTTAGGCATACATGCATGTAAATTCAAGTGGATTTAAGTACCCAAACTGTTTTGGGTCCTTTGGAGTTAGTTGCAGAAACTTTTGGTAGATAGGTACCTTTTGGAACCCATATCATCTTGTCTTTTGCATGCAAGTTTCTTTTATAAGCACACTCATGAGATGTATGTCCTTTGTGTCCACAATTGAAACATGTAATGAAAGGGGATGCTGAGTTTGTTGCTTTTATAAACAAAATTCTTGTAATATTGATCAATCAATTTGAGACACTTATGTTAGCTTTGTATTAGGCTTTATTAGATGTTTATTGTGCCCAATATTAGTATTTTAACTAAGTTTAATGTTGTTGGGCCTCATTGGGCTTTAATGCAATATGTGTTGCGTATTTTCAAACTTCTTCTGACACATATAGATTAGCCTTTTATCTTTGTCATATAGCTATTATCATTTCTGTGCTTATTTTTCAAACTTATCTGACACGCAGATCTACCCCTCCTTTATAGGTGTAATTATTACCTTTGAGTTTTGATGCCTTTAAATAATGCACTTTGCTCTCTTCAGATCATTGATAAGGTGAGAGTACGAAAAAAAAAACACAAAGAGAAAAAAATGGAAGTCACTTCAGTTCGTCGGATCAAGAGTGTTTGTGTCTTTTGTGGATCTAATCCTGGGAAAGATAAAGAGTTTGTAAATATTGCACACCATCTTGGTCGAGTACTAGCTGACAGAGAAATCCGTTTAGTTTATGGAGGAGGTAGTCTTGGGTTAATGGGTTGTGTAGCAACTGCTGCACATTTAGGAGGTGGCAAAGTCCTTGGTGTCATTCCCAGTCCTTTATCGACCAAAGAAGCCCATTGGAAAACATTAGGGGATGAAGTAATGGTATTTTGCATGCACCAACGCATGAACATTATGATAGCAAATGCCGATGCCTTTATTGCCCTCCCTGGTGGTTTTGAAACATTAGAAGAACTCTTTCAAATTACATCCTGGTCACGGCAGTAACTTTCACCAAAACCCATAGGTATATTAAATGTTAATGGTTTTTATGACAGCTTGTTTTGTTTTCTTGATCATCTTTGTCAGAAAAAGGTTCCTCTCACAAGCGACACGTCAAAGTCTTGTAATCTGCTACAACTCCCGAACAATTGCTCGATCAACTCAATGCATTTGTACCACAACGTGATCCAGCAATGGCTCCACTAATTGGGAACAAGGCAAAGCAGAAGAAAAAGCAAAAACTTGATTTGACTTTGTCTTTGTGAATTTTTGTTTTCTCTTATGATTTTAGTTTTTTTTTGTAATTTTTCTTATTTCAGGCCCGATTTGCAGTTTTCTGGTAAGACCTTCTACACTCTACCTATCTTTATTTTGACATTGGGGACAACGTCTTTAATTAGTTGGGGGGAGGGATAGTTGACATTACCATGTACATAGTTTAGTTAAAAAAATAAAAAAAAAAACTAATCTTTATTGTTACTAACTTTTTAGATGTATGATGGCAGAGTAAGGAGTAGTTTTGCTCTTGAGACGCATCTTAACTTGCATTTCATAATAGGTCTTAAATCATCTTTGTTCTTGTATATATATTAAAAAAAAAAACACACACACACACACACACACACACAATTTTGATCTTTTCAAATGATTTTGATACAAGCATGTCTTGAACTGAGCTTAATTGATGATAAAAGTATGCAAAACAGTTTACAGTTGAATCATTTTCATGATATACATGTGTATATGATTGTGGATATTAGGAAGAAGGCATGGTTGAATTGAGTGAATGTTCCATACCTTTGTGAGTTTTGGGCTTTTCGAAGTTTGATACTTACACTTGGTTATTTTCTTTCATGAGTGATGTCAATTATGAATTTATTTTCTAGAACTTGCATTGAATCGATTTGAGATTACATTGGTCAGTATGTTGCATGAAAATGACAGAGGCATTTTTTCTTGACTTAGCTGCTTTGGCCAAATAAACCTACCTTGCATTTATCCAATTATTAACTCCCTCTAAACCTATTTGCCTATTCTTTGTTCTTAGCTCATTACAAGCTTTGAGTGAAAAACCATGTTTTACCTTACCTTAGGGAATGGGAGAGCATTGATTTTCTTATTGGAGGAGTTCTTTTGCTTGCAATGATTTAAGTGTGGGGGAATTGGTGTGCTAATACGAAATGCTTGGTACAAAAAAAAACAAAAAAAAAACAAATAAAACAAAAAAAACAAAAAAAAACAAAAAAAAAAACAAAAAAAAAGAAAGAATAGAAAAAGGAAGGAATGTGTGAAGAGAATGAGCATTTTATGGTTTTGGGTAAAAAATTTATTCTTTCTACTTGAATTACTCCTCAATGCTCTTTTATTCTCTTTGGTTTTAACCTGCTATTATCTATATTGTTCCCTTCCTTCACCTTATAAGTTCCATTACAACCATTTTGAAAGACCTCTTGATTTTTGCAATTTATTTGATCTAAGTAGTGGAGAATTGATGTATATGCAAGCCTATGGTAAAATACTTTCATAATTTGACTGAGTTGAGCGTAAACAGTTAACCTAAACACCTTGTGTGATTTGAGTGACACTTGTGAAGAATTTTACTCAATCTGAACATGCCTATTTCTGATTAAAGCATGATTATGCTATACTTTATTCTCAATTGATTTGATTCAACTATTCTTTGTTAAGCATACTTGACTTATTAATTATGGTTTATATTTGATACAATGCTTGTATTTAAAAAATTAGTTGAATTGATTAAATAAAATATTACATGTTTGTGGGTATCATCCTGGTAAACCCTCACGAGACTATAACTCGTCCACTAGGGACACCTAGGGGTTTAAAGGCTTGTGGCACATGCTAAGTGCCATCGTGTTTTCCTACGGAAGTGGATTAGATTAGGTACAATCAGTTTTTATGTTTTTAGTTTAATAATATGATGTTTCTTGTTTTTCTTTAGTTTCGTTGTTATGTGTTTTGCCCAGAGTACAAAAGCTTAAGTGTGGAGAATTTGATCAATCAATTTGAGACACTTATGTTAGCTTTGTATTAGGCATTATTAGATGTTTATTGTGCCCAATATTAGTACTTTAGATGAGTTTAATGTTGTTGGGCTTCATTGGGCTTTAATGCAAATATTGAATAATTTTCGGATTTTGATGCATTTTGACCTTTCTTCCTTGATTAGGTCATAACTTGGGACTCGGTGATCCAATTGAGGTGATCTTGGTGTCTTTGGAAAGCTAAGACAATTCTCTACAAGTTTCATGAAGAACTCAAGAGCTGGATCGGAATGCTAAGGGTCCAAAATATCCCTGCAATGCAGAGTGGGTTTGCTGTCACGGAACCATCTGGGCAAGTATGCACATATTGGACTATATAGTGGGTTATAGGCCTCCTCTTGGGCTGAAACTTGGTCACTTGAAAGATAAGACCCATATCTCCAACTTCAATGAAGACCATTTTGTCAATAGATGTCGTTTTAGGCATGCTTCAGAAGCTACAAGTTGGTCTGAATTTGGAAACACGTTCTTCCAACCTAACTTGAGGTAGGTGAAGTGTTTTTGGCATTTCTGGAGTTCTAAAAGTCCAAATGACATGATTCAAATTGGAGATTTTCAAGGAGACAACTGGCTACAACTTTGATGAAGACATCCAAGCCAAAATACACCGTCTAGGTGATGAATTTGAAGCCAGAAGTCGGATAAGAGTTGTTGACTAAAAGCCACCAACCATACACCAACCCACCTACCATGCACCAACCCACCAACCATGCATCAAGCTTCCATTTTTGACAAATTTCAGATTCTTATAGCTTGTATTCAGATTATGTACATGTACAAATTGGCTTCTAGAATTAGTATAAATAGACCCAACCTCTTTGTATTAGAGGCATTCAATTTGGAAGTAAGTTAAGATTCAATTTGAAGTAAGTTAGAATTCAATTTTGTAGTAAGTTTGAGTATTTGTTAGTTTTCTTTCTCTTCTTCTCCCTTCTCTTTAGAATTTCATTTTTGTTCTTTAATTTCTGAGTTCTTCCTTCCCATCCATGGAAGGCTAGGCTCTCATAATCAATCCAAGGGATTAGCCATCTTGATGTTTAATTTGGAGATCTTGTTTTGCTTGTTCATATTGCTTAATTGTTATTCAAGTTTCTCTTCTTCCTCTTTTGATTTCTATCTAGATTGAATTGCTTAATTTGATTTAGATGTTAATGTGATAATAGCTTTATTGTCATGTATTCAAAGAGGATCACAAAGAATAAACAATTTATTAAAGCTTTTTGATGGATTGTTTAGCTTGGTTAAATTCTGGATCTTAAATTAATCTATGTATGGATGGTGCTTACTTTATCTAACCTTGGTTAATTAAATTCTAGATGCTTATCTAGTAGAGGATTCTTGGATTATGTTGAGGCTTCTTGATGTGATCTAAGGCCAAGAACATGGTTAGCGATTAAGTGAATTCCTTGTGATCAATGATGGATTAAACTTAAGATCGGTAAATTTCCTTGGATTGGTTGTTTCTTTATATTTGTTTACAACATTAAGTCTTGTTCTTCTTTTCAATCTTATAACTCAACAACAAAACCCCCCTTTCTAATTATATTGATCTGATTAAATATTTGTTCTTTTTGGATCCTTGAGAGACGATTCGGTTCATGCTCTATACTACAAATTAGTTTGTGAACCGGTAATTTTTATTATTTGACGGGGTCTCGACAACCTCTTGTCAATTCGCCCCCACTAATCTTGATATATTGGATGCAATAGGGTTCTTGGTGAATCCCCTTTAGGATACTTTGGATTCCTTAAAGTGGTTTGCACACACACTCCAAGCTTATTAATCAATGATATTTTACATGATAAAGTTTGCTCACTCACTCTTGTGCACTAGAGAAGAGAGGAAATGATTTAGATAAATTTATGAGAGATTTAGTAATGCATGAGCACTTTAATTTTTCGGTTCTCTTCTGCATGCAAAGTACCTCTAATTATAGAGCAACTCATACCACTTGGTGAAGGGAAACAACTTTTAAATAAGGTTAACAATGAACAAACTAAAGTCTTTAAGTAACAGTCATGTTCAAATTATAAAACAAGTGACTGTTTGGCCTGATGGTAAGGAGGCGCACCTTTTCACCGCAAGGTACCAGGTTTGAATCCAAAGTCAAACCACTAAACCAAAGCAACGTTTGATGAAAGTTGTTAACTGTCAAATATATATCATACAACATATTAACTGTTAAGCAATTTCAATTTTCCAACTTGTATTTTGAAAATCTCTCACAATTCCCCACCATTTTCAAAATATATCTAAATCCATTATTTTTGAAATCTCATGTTTTCAGATAAAGGTATCTTGCGATTTGAACCCTCACTTAGTAAGCTATGGTTTCACTCATCCCTGAATAGATTGGTAGACAAGCTTTGAACCAATTATTCATTAGAACAAGTGTGCATAACTCACACATGAAATCTCAGTACCATTGATTGAATTATCAAGATGACACATTTTGATAAGGCCTTGTGTCATGTATCCTTTTCATGAGAACTTCTAGAGTCAAGTCCTTTAACTCTATGAAGCGGCCACACTTCATTCTCATATAGGTAGTCTATATCAGAAATGCACCCATAATATGCATCTCAGCAAATATATGCTATGTGCCTATTAAGAGTAAAAGCTCAACCTTCTACAACCATATACTTATGGTCCAAGTACACTGTAACCTTGGGATGTGCCTATTAACAAGTACTTGCAATCATTCTTGATAGTATACTTTCACCATTGAACTAAAGAATTGATTTTACACAGGTGTGAGTTGGGTTTCTACTACTGATGATCAATTAGATATGGGCTTGAGTCTCATCCCCAATGATTTTTTGAACATCATATCCCTTGTCAATCCTTTCGTCAAAGGATCTGCAAGATTTCTTTCAGTTCCTATAAACACTATGGAGATTACTCCATTTGCAATTAAATCCTTTACATAGCTATGTCTTAGTCCAATGTGTCTGGACTTCCCATTATACACTTGGCTATATGCTTTTGATAGTGTAGATTGACTATCACAATGTATAGATACTGGTGCCATTGGCTTTGGCCAAATTGGTATCTCATACAACAAATTTCTTAACCATTCAGCCTCTTTACTACCTGCAGCTAGTGCTATAAATTCTGCAGCCATAGTGGAGTCAGTAACGCAAGTTTGTTTCTTAGAACCCCAAGAAACAACCTCTCCTCCAAGTACAAAGATCCAACCACTTGTGGAAGCATGATCCTCAGCATAAGTTACCCAACTGGCATTTGTGTATCCTTCTAAAGCAGAAGGATCACCACTATAGTTCAAACTATAGTTAAGTGTTCCTTTCAGGTATTTTAATACTCTATAGACAGCATGCCAATGTTCTTTGCTTGGATTACTTGTATACCTACTTAACCTACCAACACCATATGCTATGTCTGGTCTAGTACAAGTCATGGCATACATCAAGCAACCAATTATTTTTGAATATTCATGTTGTGCTACAGGACAACCTTTATTTGGTATTAAACTAACATTTTGATCAAAGGGAGTAGAAACAAACTTACAATCAAAGTAATTAAATTTCTTTAACACTTTTTCTATGTAATGAGTTTGTGATAAACCTATGGTTTCACCATCTCTAATGATTTTAATTCCTAAAATCACATTAGCTACCCCTAAGTCTTTCATATCAAAGTTTTTAAACAAGAAGACTTTAGTCTTTTCTACCTCATTCAAATCAGTACCAAATATCAACATGTCATCCACATATAAACAAATCATGACACCTTTTCCATTATGAAATTTACTATAAACACACTTGTCAGATTCATTTATGTTATAGCCATTAGCTAGCATAACTTGATCAAACTTTTGATGCCATTGTTTAGGAGCTTGTTTTAATCCATACAATGACTTTGTTAATTTACACACTTTATTTTCTTGACCTTTAACCATGAACCCTTCAGGTTGTTTCATATACACCTCTTCATCTAGTTCTCCATTTAAGAATGTTGTTTTAACATCCATTTGGTGGACAACAAACTTATAGATGGAAGCTAGTGCTAAAAGCACTCTTATTGAAGCAATTCTTGCTACAGGTGCATAAGTATCAAAATAATCAATACCCTCTTTTTGTGTAAATCCTTTAGCGACAAGTCTAGCCTTAAATTTGTCTATAATACCATCCACTTTCATTTTCTTTTTGAAGATCCACTAACAACCTGTTGGTTTGGAACTGGGTGGGAGGTCTACTAATTTCCAAGTTTTATTACCCATTATTGAGTCAATTTCCTCTTGTATAGCTTCTTTCCAAAAGGCAGCATCTTGAGACTTTATTGCCTCTTCATAAGTTTCTGGGTCACTTTCCATATTGTAACAAATTGGTCCATAACTATTAATGGACTCATTGTTTCCTTCAACAAGGAACATAAAGAAGTCTGGTCCATAAGATTTTTCTTTTCTGACCCTTTTACTTCTTCTTGGTTCTAAACTTGTCAAAGTATCATTTTTAGATACATTGTTTTCTGGATTATGTGCATTAGAATGAACATTATCCTTGGCACTTGGAATTAAGTTAAATCTATTTTCTTGAAAAATTGCATCTCTTGACTCAATAATTGTATTTACAGGATATGAGTCATTAGATTCAATAACCATGAATCTATATGCTTTGCTATTTTCAGCATAGCCCATAAATATACATTCAATTCATCTTTCTCCCAATTTCTTTCTTTTTGATTCAGGAACCTTTACTATTGCTCTACAACCCCAAACTTTCAAATAGTTGAGATTAGGTTTTCTTTGTTTCCAAAGTTCATATTTCCTCTTATTAGGAACTCTATTTAATATATAGCATGTTGTTAGCATGGCTTCTCTCCAATAGCCTTTTGATAAACCAGAATAGGATAACATAGCATTTACCATTTCTACAAATACTCTATTTTTCCTTTCCGCTATACCATTTTGTTGTGGGGAATATGGTGCAGTTGTCTGATGAATTATACCAGTAGACTCAAAATAACTTGGATTATAGAATTCTCCTTCTCTATCACTTCTAAAGCATTTAATGAAAGATTCATGTTAAAGTTTAACTTGTGCTTTAAATATTTTAAATTTATCTAAGACTTCATCCTTTGAATGCATTAAATAAACATAACAAAATCTAGTGCAATCATCTATGAAAGTTACAAAGTACTTTTTGCTACCAACGGTGGGCCAACCATGCAAATCACATACATCATAATGGATTAAGTCTAACACCTTAGAACTTCTTTCAACCCTTTTAAATGGTAGTCTTGTTATTTTAGTCAGCATGCAAGTAGTACATGAATTAGAATCTCTACTTAATTTTGGAATTAAATTAGATTTCATCATGTCTTCCAATTTTCTAAAATTAACATGTCCTAGTCGTATATGCCATAAATCACAATACTCAACCATATAAGCAGAATTAATAGTATTATTAACAACATTCAATTTGAACATATTCTCACAAAAGTAACCCTTTCCTACAAACATACCCCCTTTGAGAGGATAAGCTTATCTCCCTCAAATACAGATTTGAACCCAAACTTATTACGTAAAGGAACATAAACCAAATTCTTCCTAACATCAGGAACATAAAATACATCTTTAAGAGTGAGTGTCTTTCCAGAAGTGAACTCAAGTTTCACTGTGCCTTTTCACTTGACTTTGACAGTTGAAGCATTTCACATGTACAAAACACTTCCATCTTCTTCATCAATGGTCTTGAAAAGATCTTTATTTTTGCACACATGGCGGGTAGCACCAGAGTCTATCCACTAAGAATCAACATCTTTAATCATATTGATTTCAGAAATAACAGCAACAAGATTGTCTTTTGTTGCACTTGAATTCTTCTCTTTGTTCTTCTTTTTCAAGAACATGCACTCCTTCTTGTAGTGTCCTGGTTTGCCACAATGAAAACAACTACCTTTTTTTTCTTATGATCATTTCCATTGTTGTTTTCATGAAACTTAACAAAATCTTGATTTCTTTTCTTGGAAGATTTGCTTGGATTTCCTTCCTCCATAACATGAACTTTCTCATGAGTAGATTGGTCCTTAGTATCATCTTGTTTTCGATACTTTTCTTCCAATCGAATATGGTTCCCCAATTGCTCAAGAGAAATATCATCTTTTCTATGTTTTATGCTTCTTTTGAAGTTTTTCCATGAAGGAGGAAGTTTTTCTATAATGGAGGATACAATAATGGTTTCATCCATATGCATGTTATGTTGTTTGTAATTATTAAGAATACATTCTATCTCATACATTTGTTCCATTACAGGCCTACTATCAGTCATCTTAAAATTATTAAAGCGACTAACAAAGGTACATGCACCTATTTGGGTATCTTAAAATTATTACTGCAAAGGTACATGCACCTGGTGGGATTCAAACCTGGTACCTTGTGGTGAAAAAGTGCGCCTCCTTACCATCAGGCTGAACAGTCACTTGTTTTATAATTTGAATACGACTCTTACTTAAATGTACTAGGTTTGAATCCCACCAGGTGCGTCCTGCTCATTTATTTTCGTTTTTACTAAAACGGTAATAAAATACCCAAAAGTTGCACCACTTGAGATTCGAATCGTGTCCCAAATAGCCACCAACCCAAAGTCCAACCATTGAACCAAGGCAACGTTTGATGAAAGTTGTTAACTGTCAAATGTATATCATACAACGTATTAACTATTAAGCAATTTTAATTTTCCAACTTGTATTTTGAAAATCTCTCACAGTAAGCTCCAAAGTCTAAGACATTGTGTTTTGTTGATTAACAAACCATACAATCTGTTTGTGTTGCTAAGCAAGCTTAATTCCATGATTTCAATAATTTTACTTATGCATTGAAATGATAAGAAATGTCTAGAAGATCAACGAAGATAAAAAGCTTCATTTGAATATAAAAAATGTTGATAAGAAGGATCATCTTAGAAACTTAGCTCAAGCCAAGACTTAGATATCAATTTGAAGACAAGATTAGAAGTCTAAAAGAGTTAAGAAGGATCACTCTATTGAACTGATGAAAGTAGGACCGCGTATGGTTTGGTTGGGTTTAAAAAACCGAACAGAACTAGAAATATGGTTCATCTTGAATTTAAAGTATAACTCTCAAACTGTATCCATTTAAAAAATAAAAACTGAATTCAAATAAACTAGTTGCTATGGTTTGGTTAACTGGTTCATCGAAAACTTAACTTTAAGAAGATCATGATCAGAGTGAGGCCACCCAAGAGGGCCAGAGTTTCGAAATCCAACCTCCTTAGGGTATGCTTGGGATGGAAAAGTTTGGAGGGGAGGGGAAGGGAGGGGGAATTTTTCATTTCTAAATTAAGAGAATTATAAAATGTTTATAAAAATGAATAAATGATGATTAGAAGGTTACATGATAATCTCTCGTTTTATTCTTCTCAAAGAAAAAGAATATTTAGTTAACATGAAAAATTATCCCTCTCCTCCCCTCCCTTCCCCTCCAAACTCCTCCATCCAAACATACCATTAGTCTCTGAAGCATGGCCACCGACCTTCCCCTACATTATCTCAACTCTAACCAAAACAACATGACCGTGACTATCTTGAATTTGAATGGTAGAGCCTTCGACTTTCCCTATCCAAGGGAAATTGAATCATTCACCCCTAACTCTCTGCTCCATTTCACAAAAGCCTCCACCTCCTCCATGATCTCTGTTCCTCTATCATTTCTGTCGGAGTAATGCAATTCTTGTCGGAATTGGAACATCTGAATCTCCTCCTCCATCCTAGCCTTAATCTTCTTGGGAGCTACAACACAAGACTCGGAGCACGAAACACATCTAGACTACAAAGAATCATTGTCATAGGAAGGATTCTCTAGCATGTAAGAACAAGAGTGACAGGATGAGGTATAACACCAGAGATGGGGTTTCTGGCAAAACGGTTGGATTTGCAGCAAAGGAGGAGGCAAAGATGGTGAGTGACCAGGATGTTAGCGTGGTTCTACAGAGAAAGTCAGCATTGGAGGCACAATAGAGGGAAGCCTCTTGATTGCAAAGCTTTCAAGCCTTGGCCTTCATGGTGTTAGAAGCGAATCACAGAGAAAAAAACAGAGAATAAAGAATATGATTATGAATATATATAATTGGTGTTGATTTAGAAATGTGGGATTAAGATCAAGATTCAAGAGATATGAAACTTTTTTTGGTTAGCAATAAAGCTACTTTGAGCACAAGATTTTTGAATGGCTCTAACATAGTAACCGATTCAGTTTGGATAACTCATGTAAATCCAATTGTATTTAACAATTAAGTAACCACACCACATTCACACAAAAAATATGGATTGGTATGAAACCTGTTTAATGGTTGAGTTGTTTAGGTTCAGTTTAATTCAGTTTAACGATTTAGTTAAGTTTTTTTTTTGCCCACCCCTAGATGGAAGACCCACTCTTCTAGAGCTTCAAAGAAAAACTCTTAAGACAAAATGAAGTTGGAAAAGCAATATGAGAAGATTCGGGTGTCACTACATCTAGTTAAGAATGTTCACCTTCAATAAACCTTCTCATTAGCGATGAAAGTCAAGCCTTAAAGCATACTGGCACACCAAAAAAAGCACCCCACCAACGGATACATTGCTCAGCGCGTGTCAAAGCTCTTTTAAGTGTGTCAACGGCTAGTTTCGAAGCCTATATCAACTTTGAAAATAAAAGAGATGCTACATTGACATTTTGCTTAACAGTATTCTAAATCTTCTCATATTATTCTCTGTGTATTTGCTAAGCTCAATCTTAGAATCCTTTTTGTGAGAGTTGTTAGCCTATACTTAAGTGTATTATCCACTCTTTGAGTGTTTTCGAGAGCTACCCAAACACAAGCAACATTACTTATTTGTCTTGATCTTGTAAAGATCTGTTGTGAGTGACATGAGTAGTTGAAGGCTATTGTTACTAGAGTCTTGACCTAAAAAGGTAAGTGTGAAACAAAGAATACTTGTAATTTAGCTTGGAGAGGTTAACGTGAAAGAAAGACTACTCGGTTGATATAAAATTCCTAGTTTTAGGTGGGTACTAGACGTAGGCATGTGGTTAAGCCGAACCAGTATAAACTTCATGTGTTGAGCTCTTCTTTTCTAAACTTTCTTTACTCAGATTATCTATTGTTTATCAAGTTAACTTCTTAAAGAAGTTTTTGAACTCAATTGTACTTTAAGTAACTTACTTATCCGTTGCTATTAAGTTTTCTAACTTAAGAATCTATTCAAGTTGCTTACTTTTGAAAATACTTCAATACATCGAACCCTCTTTTCATAACTGTTGAAGTAGTTTTTCAAACCTACTTAAGTGAAGTTACTTTCTTTTGAACTTACTTTGATACTATTTCTGCTCTCTGTATAACCCTTCTTTTCTCCAAGTGTGAACAACTTGAAAATGTTTAATATTTTGTAGAAGTGTTCAAAAGATAGTTAACGCGATTCAACCACCCTTCTCGTGTTCACTTTGCTACCTTCATTAAGGAATCTCAAGTCTCATCAATGCAGCAAATAATCAAATTAACCTCATTATAATTAAAAATGAAAAAAAAACCTATTACGATTGAGCTTGCTTGAGCAAGATGAGACCAGTAGTTGATTGAGAAAAATGACTTAGCTACAGGGATTCTTTCCTGCTTCCCTGAGCTCTTAGCTTTCTTCCTTCTTCAAATTCACTTAACACTCCAAAATACTCAAAAAATGGAAGAAACCCAAAAGCCCTTAGAAAAATCCCCTTAGCTCTCACCCTCTTGCTCTCTAAAAACTCTCTAATAAAACAAAGGAATTTCCAAATAGATTACCCCAAATCAAATAAACACACATGATCAAATCAGAGATATGAAACAAAATGCTATCCCTACCCTTGACCTTTCAAACCAACACGTTACAGATACATGCATCGAGGATCTTGAAAATGATATATGCGAATTGGTAAAAAAGAAGCTAACACCTCATCAAACAACTCTATACCATTAAGCAGGACACATATCCATGATGATTTGCTAAACTAATATTCCATCAGAAACCAAATGTGAATACCACATTATTACCAAATTTAATCTGCATTCTCCAAACTACATGTATTAATTCCAAAATCTCAAACAAGGACAGAAAGCAACAAGAACCACACAACAATCTTTAGGAGTCTAATGAACTACTACAATCACACGAGTTTTGAATTAGGCTTTTTTGTCGAACAAGCAAATGGTTAGGCAACTAAGACCAATTGATGTAATCAAAACTCAAAGTAGCACTACACAGTTGTGAAAACAACATCCCATGGAAATAAACATATTATAATTACATCACTAATGCTAAACAGAATATTACATTCTCAATGTCCTAATCACAATCCAAATGGAAACAAGAACATACCCAGTTACCAATGATTCTGACAGCTTTCCCCTTCTTTACTTCTCTGATTCGCACTCATATCCTTAAAGCCACTCAAAAATACATGAGAACTCCCAAAAGACACAAAAAAAAAAGCCCTCAAGGCAGAAACCCTGACCCATAGAGAAAAGCCCACCCAAAAACCTCCCCCAAAACGCTCTAAATTCTCCCTTCTAAAATGGAGAAATTCTCTGCATATGAATCTTCTTCTTTCTGTTTAGTCTATCCGCAAGGCTGCATTTTTTACATGCACGCGTGTAGGATGCTCGGTTGGCTGTGAAAGCCAACGTCGTGAGTAGGGGATGAATGAGGGTGCGAGTATAGGGGAAGCACGTAGGAACATGGTTGCAAAGGAGGGTGATGGTGTGCGAATGGAGCAGGACGTCTTGCAAGGTGGTGGACTTAGGTGGTTAGGTTGGTGTGTGTTGTGTATCCTGCAAGGGTTTGGTTGGGTAGGTGAGTGATGGGCTTGGATCAGATAGAAGAATGGGTCGTGGGTCAGGCAGGTGCTTCATTGTTCAGATTGTCCGGTTGGGTCATGAAAGGGTTGGGCATAGGTTGAGCTGGATCTTGAGTTTGGGTTGTGAATTAAGTCATGAGAATGATTCTTGGGTCAAATGATTTATGGGCTTGGATTAGGGATTTGGGATTGAACTATTTTTTATTTTTATTTTTTACTTTTTCCAAGTTTTCACCATTTTTTTATTTTTTATTTTTAGATTAGTTAACTAAATAATTTAATTTGTTGGTATTTTTTTAACTAAAAGCTTTTTATTTTTATTTTTTTGAAATGTGACTCAGGAAAAATAGAATATTCACAACGCACTACTAAAATTTTTACTGACAGTTATAGTGTTTTGACATAATAGGTTATCTTGAGTGGGATAGAGATTCAATGAATCAAATTGTTATGAGATATTCTTCACTTGAGTTTTGTTTAGAGTCACTTAAATTGCTAGTGGCTAGCACTAAGCTAATTGGGAATGTGATAATAGCCTAACACTTTAATTTTGATCCACCATCAGTGTAAAGTTTCTTTACACTGTTATCCAATCATGTGTTGCCAAATTATTGAAAGAGTTTGACTATCACAACAACCACCTAGAAAATTTAACTCTTTTTAATAATGTGTCAGCACATGATTGAATGATAATGTAAAAAAAATTTACACTCAAAGTAGATTGAAATTAAATCCATAGCCTAATTGTACATATTTTACATATAAAAGGTGTGCTTTATTATCTCACTAGTACTTTATCCTGCCCAATGGGCGAGAGCCTGCATATTTATATTTGTAGTTAATTTTTTTTAAATAGAATTTATAAATATTCTTTGTAAAGATAGGTTTGCTTATGAATTAAATACGTGTGGGAGCCAGCATATTAGTATTGAGTTTAAATATAATCCGTAATTAGTGAAAAAAAATTTTTACACTATCATCTAATGATATATTGCCATGTCATTAAAAAAGTTAGTTTGATTTTCTATATAGGTATTGTGATAGTTAAGGTCTTTTAATACTTTGATAATATATGATTTGATGATAGTATAAAATAAATTTACACTAATTGATCAAAATTAAATCCATTAGTACTTGTGATTTATTGTTTTTTTAAATAGAATTTATGATTATTTTTTAATGATAGGTTAGTTTACGAATTGAATATGGAGGCAATATAATTTCTCTTTTTTCTCCTTACTTTGGTAGGAAAGTATTTTTTAAATATATTTTTATATTTTATTTTTTTGATTGCGTACCCTTCTTTGAATGTTTTCAAATGTGATTTGGCTTTATTGGTAATCCTACCGTGGTTATACAAAACACGAGTTAAAAAATAAAAATAACCAAATATAGGTTACCTAACATGGGGAGAGTGATACTGTCAAAAATAAATAAATAAATAAATAACATGGGGAGAGTGACATTCATAGAAGTATCATGAATAGTTTATGTTGTCACCCTCTTTTCTCATAAATATAACATATTGTCTAAATATCAAAAGTATTTACTCTCCAATGAAATTTAAGATTTGTTTGGAAGAGACGACGTCAGCACTTAACAATGCGTGGCTTTAGATGACTTGCAGGACCCTATTTTAATATATTGTATATAGACATAGATAGATGACGCAAGTTAACTAAGGTAATTTTGTGACATTATTAATTATTTCCTACGAGATTGGGAAAATCGATTGGTTAAGTTTAAATTACTTTTCCCTTCATAATTGTAAACATCCTATCCGTCACCAAAAGCTTACTGATTGTGGGCATTCTGTCATCTTTAATATGCTAATTTTGGAGCAACATGGTCCGATTATATCAACACCCTTTTTTTTTATTGATCGAAGAAAGGGGGAAGCCACAGATAATTCTTGAAAAGCACTAGGGATTGAATGAGTGGGAAGAAGTATATATGGCGTCACTATTTGGTTTAATTAGAAACTGTGAATATTAAATCTGACAATTGGAAAGCAAAGATTCTTGGTACATTTGTGCGGATAAGGAGAAGAAACTGATAAGCAAAACAAGAGAAAGAAAGCGGTGTAGGAGAGCTAAGTGGCAGCAATACTTGAAGCACATGGTCACAATTTTGGGCAACAAAGAGGCGCATTGGCTAGAGGGTGTGTGCTAGTATAATGGGCAGAAAATTGAGGATTGAGAGCAAAATCTGAAGCCAGGCGCAAATAGAAGACCAAGAATCTAATCGGTGTGAAATGCTGCGTGCAAGAGAGAGTATAAAACCAAAGCTGTGGGGTGAAAATATTGAGGCTAAGCGGTATAGAACAGGGATTGCGCGAGAAGAGCTAGCTGCGACGCAAAAGAGAGGTGAAGCAATCAGTAAGAAATCATCTTTATTTGTCTCTTAAATCCATTGTCATTTTTATACTATAGGGACATGGATTATGGGTTTAATTTACAGATACAATGCGTGTCATAATACAAAATAAAAGAGGTACAGTAGCACAAACATTAATAGTTACAAACAAAATATAATGAAACAGCTGCAATCTTGTGAATATATTACACATGTATAGTTACAGACACAGTAGCACAAACATTACTAGATAAACAAGAAAACACGATATAATAATAAATATTCATGGGTACAACATACCATATACTTGTAATTTTTCTTAGAAATATAGTTCCAAACCCTACTTGCTGTGATGTGATCTTATGACTTACATATTTCATGATATTCATTTTGTCTTCTTAGGATTTGCGCTGTACCAGGCCTGGATAAAAGAGAGAACCAATGCTAGTAACGCAGCCCAGACACCCATTACAGCCCACGGGGTATTGAAATGGGTATTGTAAACTTCAGCCAACCATGTCTTCCATTTATTTCTGTAATGATTTTGGATTTGATGCTTGACTAGAATATATTTCATGCTGTAGGCCACTGCATCAGTGCTCCAAAAATTGAACATTTTGGTTGGCAAGTCTGTGCCTAATTCATTAAAGAGTTTGGCCAATTCTTCATCACTCCCGAGCAAGTTTTGGAATATACCAGCTAATCTGAGCTCCTTCACATCCTCAGCAGTGTCAATCAAGGAGTCCATGAAGGAAAGGAATGAGCAACATTCGTAGTTGTTATGAAAATCTGGACACATCTCATACGCTATCAAGTTCCGAAAGAAATAAGGCGTGACATCGTTGAACAGAAACACGGGAAGCCTCAATTCTCCGCTAAACCACTTAGAGGTGAAAGATATGTTACTCCATGACCATTCATCTTCCTCGTTTGCCATCACTCGAATCCCTGCAGCTTTAAGATCGCGTATGTTCTTATATGTCTGCCAAACCTGCAATTTTTGATCATGGTCTTCATGCGTATTGCGATCACATAAATCACCATCTTGTTGGTTTTGGACATTCTTTCCTTTTTCCAAATCATGGTCTTCATGAGTATTGCGATCGCATTCATCACCATCTCGTCGGTCTTCGTCAGTATTGCGATCGTTAGAGCCTGACAAATATATTGAGCGAATAAAATCAAGTATATGAGTTGGTTTATAATTCTTTTTGAATGGTTTAAATATTTGTCCAAGTCGTTTTGACCAGCCCATGTTACTGAAATTGTTCAGTAAATACTCCAAATCAGCTCCCTCCTCCTTGCTTAGCAGCTCGAGCACTCTCCATGGAAGTTGGTTCTCCAACAATTCAATGTCTCTCCACATATACATCAGTTGGTCAAGCTTAAGCTTCAGTGCTTCTGGATGTTGATCGTCAACATTTCCCATGAAATGGAGCAAAGAACATCCATCCACAAACAACATCCAAGCGAGGTCCTTGTCATTGTGGCTTCCAATGGCATCCACAGTGAACAGCTTCTTCAATTCCTCAATATTATCTTCAATCCTTTTATGCAAAACTTGAGCTGCTCGTTCGGTATCTTGATGATTATGTCTGCTGCTGTATTCTTCAAGATACCTGGATGTCCAAAAAAGCTTGTAGTGTTCTCCTTGCTTGAGATTTCCATTCCCATGATGAATGGGACCGAATGATATCATCTTGGGAGAGCAATACTTTGCAAACCCGGCATTTTCTCGTAGAAAAATAGGAACCCTTTGGATCTTGGGCTTTGAAGCTTGATCATCCCCTTCAATACTCTGCTTTTCCTTTTCCAGTTGGTTGAACCTTTGTTGGGGAAAGGTATATGATAACCCTCCTTCCGTGATGGTACATGATTTCTCAATCATTGTCCAATGTTGATGGGTTTTTGGGTTTTAGAGAGCAGCAAATTGTTATTTTTCGTTGTCTGAAAAGTCAACCTACAATCAAAATAAAGTAATTGAATCTTTGAAAAATGAAGGGAAGTATAAAAAAAGATTTTTGAAAAAATAAATATGAATTTTAGAATTTTTATTACTATTAAAGAGAATTCTCAAGCAGTTTTATATTTTTATTTTGGCACAAAAATTTAATCCTTAGCCATTTCATGTTATTATCTTATAATTAATCAAACTAAACATACTATGTTATTTCATTATTTACTACTTCTTTTTTAATAGAAAAACATACAAACGACAAAGCTCATAATCTTCTCTACTTACAACATTATCTTTCTCCTACTTCTTATCCATTTTAACACTAAATAATATTTTGTATATACCAAAAAACTCATTTCAAGTACTCACAAGAAAAGCACGAATCTAGCTGTGGCCCCAGCCGTACGTAGATTAGTGTCATAATTTTTTTTTAGCACATCACATTAGGAAGGCTTGAACTTTATAGGCGGAGACCAAGAGCACATTGGGGAAATTTTAAAACTACGGTTAGAACCAACCTAGCCCTAAGTAGTTAATCTTGAGAGAGGCTAGTAGTATGTTTAGATAGAGAAGTTTGGAAAAAAAGACCGTCAAGGTAATATTTCATTTTAAGTAAACGTTGTCTTTATTTGAAAATTTTTAAAATGAGATAAATAAAATAATATATTATTATGTAATCTTCCAATTATCATTTATTTATCTTTATAAATATTTTATAATTCTTTTAATTTAAAAATAAATATTATCTTTTCTTTTTTTTTCCTTCAAACTCCTCCATCCCAAATGTATCCATAAGAAAAAGGAACTACTAATCCTATCCCTTTTTTTCCCCTTTCATCCCTAACATGTAAAGTGATTGACATAAATAAAAGTAAAATGGCGAAATCAAGGTTAGCAAATGGAATGAACATCATCCACGGTTACATAACTAACGTTCAATTAGGAATTGACAATCACGACTCTTAAGTCTTAACCCAGTTATGAATCTCATTGTATTTTACTTCCAGTAACTTATGTGCTTGAAGTGTTTTCCTATAACATATAGCAATCCACACCAAGGGCATTCCTTAGATTTATGGCAGCCATTATAATCTTCAAATCAAAATAAAGCAATACAAACGATGAAATACACATATAGCTTACACTTGTACGAATCATTTAATTAATTGCAACTAGGAATCCAAACTGAGTCTGAACATACCTGATAAAAAATAAATTAGGATGGAATCACTGACATGATACGTTGGGGGAAAAGGAAACAGAGAAGTAAATCTGTTAGCCTAAAGTGAGCATCGGGTGCCACTCTCTTGGTCTTTTAATCCCTCTGCTAAGGACGCAATCGAATAGTACTATTTATACAAGAAAAATCTGATTAGAGTACAACAAAAGTATTATTATAACCCATGACAGATTCAGACTAGTGTGTATTCTAAACATTGCCTATGCAAGAAAACCAAAATAGAGGGGTAAGTATATATTCTATCATAAGAAACTTGTCATTGATCTTATAATAGAGATGCTGTGTTTTGTGAAAAACGTGCTTCTTGTTCTATCTAGAAGATTGGTTGAGTTTAGTTTATTCTGAAGACACAATTTAGGGTTTATATATAAAACCCTACTAATTATTCTCTTTATTGAAAACATGTCACATGCTTTCTTTGTTTATTTAGTTTTCTTTTATAATTACGTTGAATTTAAATTCTTGTTTTTAATATATTTACGTTAAATTGATTGATTATATGACTCAAAATTTTCTCTTAAATAATAATTGTTTCTAATTTTCCTTATTACTCTCACTATAAGTAATATAAAACTTATAAAGTAAATAAATTGGACAACAAGCTAAAAAAACTATAACATCAATTACATATCATTGTATAAATAAGTGTTCATTATTACACCTTGGATAAATCTAAATAAAACATATTTTGTAGAACCATAAGATGCTGATACATTGAGGTCTAATAGTCCTTTATATCATACTTAACTTCACTAATTCTCTGAAAATACCACATATAGAAGTGAGAATAATATTCTCAATAGGAATTCAAATAGTATTTAAAATAGTAAATAAAACTATGGTACTCCCAACCGCATTAAGCTGTAGAAAATATCTCTATGGATACTTGTATATAAATCAATTAGAGTACAATCAAATGATGCTAACATAATATTTTCTAAATTCTGCTCTATCTTTCTCATAACCTAGGACATTTATCAGAAAAGTAAAATATTAATAAGCTAATCTTTTATATCTAAACAATTATAATAGCTTATAACAACATTTAGCAGCAAAATAAAATGTTAATCATTAACTTTCTTATTTGGACATTTACATGCTCATGACATAGTCCATAAACCTATCCTTACATGGTCCATGAAAATTACCATAAAATGATTACAAGAGTTCTTTCTTGGCATGGAGCGTACTCCAAAATCCTATGTCAAATTGTCATTCCACAAATATAGTAAGGGTGGATTTCATTTGGTTCCTTAACAGATAATTCCACAATTACCAGAAATTGAAATATCTATGACAATGTAAGTTCGTTTGGGATCTAAAAGGATCATTTGAATCTCCTTAACTTTAGAATGATCATTTCCAATCATTCATGAATATTGGATCACCTGGCTAAGGATCATTTCCTTACCTTTATCACATTAAATGAGCATGTAATGTCAAATCTTGAATTTCAAGAGTAATTAGACATTTACATCATAATGCCAACCTTTTGGACATTTTACATTCGTAATTACTCTTAGAAACCTAATCATCTAATACCTAACCTTAGAAGTTAGATTTTAGCTGAAACCCTAACCCTATGGTCTAGGTTTCTCATATTCATCATAAACATTATCTTTTGCTAAGACATACCAATCATATGGTAGATCAAATAAGCCTCACAACATAACCAAATTACTATTCATTTGGTCATTTTTACTATTCATTTGGTCAATCTTTCAAAGACTTAACTTTCCATTATTCTTTCACACTTAACCTTATTTACTCATCCTAGGCATCCATTTTAATATACCTAAACCAATTGTTAGGTCAATTTACCCTATTTGGCCAAATCCTCAATTATGGTTTCTTAAGGGGTTTTGTCATCAAAATTCATAACTTTGAATCAATTCTTTTAATCCTCCACTAAAAACAAAATTTAACTATCATGTCACATCTAGGTTGAATATTAAGGTAAACAAAGGAACTGTACTCACCTTGGCAGAAACCTTACCTATAAGTTTCCTATGTATTTTTCAACCTTTAATCACCAAACTATAGTTTAACTTAATCGAATCACCTAACTAAATACTAATCCATCTTATAACTCCTAAATATTACAAGTTTACTAAATGCTAACTTTTCCCAAGTGATGGTCGAAACTCGCCATGTAGGAATCCTTTAGGTTTAATTAATTAAATACATCTAATTCTTGCTAAACTTCATCTTAATCACCTAGTTCTTGAATTGAATCACCTAAACAACTCTTAATCATTCACTTTACACTTTCAAACCCTAGCTCTAGTCATGGCCAAAAATGACATATGTCATTAGTCCTAAGGTTGTCAATCCATACAATCAATATAAATACAAATTCAAGCACAATCTATCTTAGAAATGACTAAACCACTAACAAAGAACCATAAACTCCAAAAATTCGAGATTCACATGAAAAGTATCATCCAACCATAATCTCAATCCATCATATACCATCATTATTTGATTGTAATCTTGAAGAAAAGTTCATAAAAACATTAAAAACCATAGAAATCTCTTGAAAAATCTATACTTGCAAAATCAAGAAAGTATGGGTACTTGAATTCCTACCTCTTTGTATTCTTTTTCCTTGAAACTTGAAGGCTATAGGATGGATTTATTCTTTGATTCTTGATGCAAAACCAAGCCTTTGGTGATTTTTCCTAATTTTTCTTCCTATTTTTTTCCTTCTTTTTCTCTCTCTCTTCTTCTCCTATCCTCCACTGCCATACCACTTCACTCTTCTTCTCCTCTAGGTATTTTGTGAATTAGGTAGAAGGTGCCTAGTTTTCATTATTTTATTTTCCATTTCTTTTACTAACTAATCAAATCTTAACATTTTTCTTGTGTAATGATTATGTATTCATTGTTGTCTAGTTTTAACTAATCATCACTTACCACTTGACCCTAGGGATGTCACCTTCTCATTGGCTGATTCCATTGGCCAATAGAAGCTTTCCATCTTGAAGACTTAATTATTACTTAACACCTTAACCAATCATGTTTTAACATTTTTCATTGTAATAATTGCCTAATGATTATTATCTAATCTTAACCAATCACATTGCAACAACACCTCTCAAGATGTCTTCTTCCTATTGGTTAGTTTGCTTAACCAATACAATCATTCCATTTATCCTACTAACAATCACATTCCAACATTTTTCCTTTGTTATGATTACCTAATCATTGTTATCCATTCTTAACCAATCATCTTCCACCATTTACTCCTAGGTATGTCACCCTCCTATTGGTTGATTCCATTAGTCAATAGAATTTTTCTATTTATATGACTTAATCATTACTTAAAGAATTAACCAATAGAAAACCAACACTTCAAGAAGCTTATTAATTGCTGGCCAATAGAAAATTATCAGTTAACTTGAACCAAATCATTGCTTAGAATCTTGACTAGCCAATAGAAACTAATACTTAACAAACTCACTAATTATGAACTAATAAAATTTCAATACTTATACTAATTTGATGATTATACTAAACCTTAACCAATAGAATTTCACCATTTGTTCATAAGTTGTCTTGTCATCATTGGTTGATATATATAAATATCTAGTTATATAATTATCTAGTTAGTTTAAACTATCTAGTTCAAATCTAACTAGTTCATTTTGTCTTTATTTGATTTTTATCTTATTATACTAACACAAATTTCATAATGACCAATGGGTCCCTAATGTCATAACCCTATATTTACAAAAAAAAATGCCCCACCGTATAACCTACTAACTTATGTTGGGTATGTTAACACTCTCTTCTCATCTAGGTGATTTTCAAGACTCTGTTTTTCTAAAATCCCTAAGAAACAAAATAATAATTCTAATAAGGACATAATTAAATAAAGCATATTCACTAATCAAGGACACTTGTAAATACTCAGGTACAAAAAATAAAATATAACCTGGATGATTTTATGTGATTCCTTTATATAGATAATAGAAATCACATATTTCAAGCATAAACAGTGTCAAAATAATTGATAAATAAACAGACAATAAATATTATTTTGTTTATTTTAGGGGAAGATGTTAAATTATACACAGTAACATGAAAGGGATCATGTACTATGTTATGATGTGTATTGACATTTACAAATTTGTGTTTTGGTCATGCCAATAATTAAGACTTTTAGTTATGTGATCATTAGAAAATTATACTACAGTTAATAGTTTATTCTTTTCTATGGCTCTTGGTAGTTTTATTGGACGTCCATAGTGTTTTTTGGTGATTGTAATCAAGTTATGTTTTATCAATAGTGGCCACAAAGTTGTTGTATAACTTGAGAGTTGTTGTGACTTTTTTGTAAGCTTTAAAATACTTGCAAGTGCATGAGTCGTACGTTAGTACAGTTCAGCAAATACGAGGTCGATCCCATTAAGATTTAGAGTTGATGTTTTAGGTATTGAAAAAATTTTCTAATCTAATCAAACAAAAATAATCCAGATGTAAAAGTAAATAAATAAAAGTAAAACAAATAATAAATATAATTAATTAACAAACTATGAATTGACTAAGGATCAGAATCCACCAAGATTAATTTTAACATCAACTATGTTAAATATATTATTCCCAAATAATTTGTCTCATGAATATCTAGTAAAAAAGCATGTATTCACGAAAAATCTATCAATGATGCTCTAATAAAAATTATGAAAGGTATGTTTTATTTTCCTATTAACTGTAATTTGTCAAATCATCAATTGTATCCCTATCTAGAAATCACAATTGATATTCGATTACAGTTAACACACAGATAGTAAAAATAAACTTAAAACATGATTGAACTCATCTAAAAATTTATTCAAACTAAATGATAGAAAAATAGAAACAATAAACATTTAATCTCTAAAATAATTGGGTAATAAAAATCTAACATAGACAATGTCAAATAATCAGGGTTTCATCATCCCCTTAGTACATAAAATCTAACTACACATACTGACTTTGAGGGACAGCATCAATACTGCCCCTTGCTTCATTCTCTCCTCTTGCGAAGCTTCTATGTAGCATCTTCTCTGTTCCTTTTTGGCTGCTACTCCTGCTATTTATAATATTTATTGGACCAACAACTCTAACAAAATTTTCTTCTAGGGTTTCCTATTTGTGTACAAACTCATTTAATGTTCAACTCTTGGGTAACAAGGAAAGTAGATTTATTTCCCTTTTTAAGTCTTTCTAATTAATGTGACATAAGAAGGAAAGTCTTCCAAGAATTATAAATTGATTTAAAATAGAAAACATCCACAACTGGGTTGATGATATCTTCATAAAATCTTGCCAAAATCTTTCATAATTTGATTGCTAATATCTTTATAGGATCTTGCCAAAATCCTATAATTATCACAGTTATTTAATAATTAGTCACTCCCAGCAAATAATCATTAATATCTTAAATAGAAAAAATTAACTTATATCATGGTGTAATAAAAGACTATTTTTGTATGAAAAATATGTAATATTAAGCTATTATCAAGAGTCATTACTAAAACAATTTTTAAAATAAACTAAACCCAAATCAATATTATCTAAGTGTGAAACTGTTAGAATTTTCTAGGTGTGGCCTATTGTTGATTGGTATTTTGTTTATATAAATAGGTTCAATGGATAACATAATTTCTTTTTTCCTCTGGAACTCATATTATTATTAAGTGATCCACAATGAATTTGGAACTTACTTGTTCATTGCGCATAGATGTAATGGGTAAGTGTGTTAGGTTATGGTATGAGACATAATAACCTAGGGTTCGTGATGAACGAAAATGATATATATAAAGAAGTAAGTTCCAAATTCATTGTGTATATATACATAAATAAACAAGTAACTTCCAAACTCATTATATTGTTGGAACCAAAGAACCTTTGTGAAATTAGGTTTGGAACCAATTTGTTTAAAGAATAAATACCCCTTAAAGTTTTGAAAATAACAAAAGTTTTAGTTCAGAATGAATATGTGAAAGACTCACGTAACTTGCTCTAAATTGTTTTAACAAGAAATCAAAGTGTTAACAAACAGTTACTAGTACATGCGTCCATTCTTTCTTGAACTAAAGGAAACTGAGTATTCATCCAATACCTTTTGAATTGTTTTAAAAGATTATTATATTGGATCGTCCAATGTTTTCCTTACTAAGCTCAGGTTCAAAGCATTCGTCCAAAAGCCAAAATTTAAATGTGTAGAACTGTTCATCATTAAATGCTGAGAAGGACTCTGACAACGTACACTACAAAAGAAGTCAACTGAGCCGCTTTGCTGACATCGCTAACAACTACAAAGACCTGCAAATAAGGAACTTTCTGCGCGCTCAGATAAGTCAGGACTAAGCTATCATATTCTTGGACATTCCTGATAATCAAAGTGTCTTTTCAGAAGAAGCTCCACATCATATCAGCTTATGCATTTAATGCTGCTCAGAATAGTAATAAATGTTTCCGTTGGACGAAGAAGCTTATGAAAACTGCTCAAAATGCTCTCACCTATATATACAAATGTCTTCAAAGAAGATAACAATCTGGTGATCAAAAGTGTAAAAGAATCAAAGCTTTCATTATTGCTAGTACTCTTACTCTTTTAAAGAGTTCAAGTCTTAAGAGTTATTTTCTATCCTCACCTGTAGTTAGAGCTGGGTAAACAGGTTGAGGCTCGCGGGCTGACCCGTTTAACCCGCTTTCTTAAAGGGTTAGGACCAGTTGACAAGAGGTTGTCGAGACCCGTCAAATAAATAAAATTTACCAGTTCACAAACTAATTTGTAGTATAGAGCATGAACCGAATCGTCTCTCAAGGATCCAAAAAGAACAAAGATTTAATCAGATCAAGATAATTAAAAGGGGGTTTTGTTGTTGATTAACAAGATTAATAAAAGTATGAGACTTAAAGTTGTAAACAAATCTAAATAAACAACCAATCCAAGGAATTTTACCGATCTTGAGTTTAACTCATCATTGATCACAAGGAATTCACTTAATTGCTAACCATGTTCTTAGCCTTAGATCACATCAAGAAGCCTTAACATGATCAAAGAATTCTCTACTAGATAAGCATCTAGGATTTGATTAACCAAGGTTAGATAAAGTAAGCACCATCCAACATAGATTAACTTAAAGATCTAGAATTTAACCAAGCTAAACAATCTATCAAAAAGCTTTAATATATTGTTTAATCTTTATGATCCTCTTTGAATACATGATAATAAAGCTATTATCACATCAACATCTAAATCAAATTAAGCAATTTAATCTAGATAAAAATCAAAAGATGAAGAAGAGAAACTTGAATAACAATTAAGCAATATGAACAAGCGAAACAAGATCTCCAAATTAAACATCAAGATGGCTAATCCCTTGGATTGATTATGAGAGCCTAGCCTTCCATGGATGGGAAGGAAGAACTCAGAAATAAAAGAACAAAAACGAAATTGTAAAGAGAATGGAAAAGAAGAGAAAGAAAACTCTCACAAATACTCAAACTTTCTTCAAACTTACTTAAAATTGAATGAAGATAATACAAAGAAATTGGCTCTATTTATACTAATCCTAGAAGCCAATTTGTACATGTACATAATCTGAATACAACCTATAAAAATATGGAAATTGTCAAATATGGAAGCTTGATGCATGGTTGGTGGGTTGGTGCATGGTAGGTGGGTTGGTGTATGGTTGGTGGCTTTTAGTCAACAACTCTTATCCGACTTCTGGCTTGATTTTCATGATCTAGACGGTGCATTTGGGCTTGGAGGTCTCATGGAAGTTGTAGCCAGTTGTCTCCTTGAAATTATGCAATTGGAATCATTCCATTTGGACGTTTAGAACTCCAGATATGCCAAAAACAATGAACCTACCTCAAGTTAGGTTGGCAGAACGTGTTTCCAAATTCAAACCAACTTGTAGCTTCATTATCATGCCTAAAACGACATCTATTGACTAAATAGTCTTTAGTGAAGTTGGAGATATGGGTCTTATCTTTCCAATAGCCAAGTTTCAGCCCAAGAGGAGGCCTATAACTCACTATGTAGTCCAATATGTGCACACTGCTCAAATTTTCGTGACAGCAAACCCACTCTGCATTGTCTTAGCTTTCCAAAGACACCAAGATCACCTCAAATGGATCACCGAGTCCCAAGTTATGGCCTAACCAAGAAAGAAATGTCAAAATACATCAAAATCCGAAAATTATTCAATATTTTTATTAAAGCCCAATGAAGCCCAACAACATTAAACTCATCTAAAATACTAATATTAGGCACAATAAACATCTAATAAATCATAATACAAAGATAACATAAGTGTCTCAAATTGATTGATCACCAGTCTAATATCCAACCCGTGAATATCCTGGATCGGTAAGGCCCGGTCCGATTAACTCGCGGGTTAAGTGGGTTGGACCGGGTTGGCCCGCGACCCTTTTTTATTTTTTTTAACAAAAAAAAATAACTCTATTTCACAAAAATACTCTCAATTAGTAGCTCAACATAAGTGTTTAACTTATCTAATATTTATGCCTAAGTAAAAACAAAAAAAATCTTCAAAAAATAGTTCAAAAAACTCAACTAATGACCTCATATTACACATATATACACACTTTCAAATTTAAATTATTAAAAATAAAAAAAAAGGTTTGCGGGTTAGCGAGTTGGCCCGCTAACCCGCGAGCTTTGGCGGGCCGGGCCCGGGTTGAAAAAATTTCAACCCATCATTAGAACGAGCCAACCCGGTCCGGCCCGCATAAAGGGAAACCCGTGACGGGCCGGGCCGAGTTGGCCCGTTACCTAGCTCTACCTGTAGTGAGTTAAAAACTCAAGCACTTCTACATCTTTTATTTAACTTGGTGTTTAAGCCTGAAGAGGCTGAGTATAAAAGAATACTTAGATCATAGAACCTGAAGAGGTTGAGAATACTTGTATACCTGAATAGGTGGACAATACTTGTAATCTTTGTAAAATATTAGTAGAAAATCCTTCTTGTTGAAAGGACTGGACGTAGCTGTCGGTTTGTGAGAGTGAACCAAGATAAACATCTGGTGTAAGCTTTTCTTCCCTCCTTTTGTGTTTTATTTATTCACTAACATTTGGGGATTGCCATTATTTTCTTAACAAAGGTTATGACATAAAACTTAGAACTCTTTCACTGCATTTAAAGTGATTAATTACAAAATCGTTTTAGTGTCCAATTGGATTAAAAAGTTTTCTTTGTCCATTGCGTTTTGCTGATTCAACCTTTGTCTTAACAGTTTACTTCTTAACGAAAAGTTTTCCAAAAAGGTTAAGAAACACAATTCAACCCCTCTTATTGTGTTTTACTTGTTTACTTCATATATATATATATATAAGTGGGGAGAAAAAGGAAAAGGAAAAGTAAACCTGTTAGCCTAAAGTGAACATTGGGTGCCACTATCTTGGTCTTTTAATCCCTCAGCTAAGGACACAATCGAATCAGTGTCGAAGCAAGGGAGTCCCACAAGAAAGGGATATATTGTGAAAGACATAATGGGTATTTGATTGGCGTTATACATGTATAGTTCTCATATGTGCTACAATCAAGGTTTAAAATCTCGTTCCGTTATAGGTGTTGCGGCCGCTACAAAATGGTCGCAGAGGCCGCCGCGACCGCATCACCCCGCAATCACGGGGTGATTCTGAATCACAGAAAACGGCCGCAACGACACGATGTTGCGGCCGTAACAATCGCGATAGAACGGCGTTTCAGCCGCAACGGGGTTCCTTTCCCTTTTTTCCAGTCGCAGCCGACCTCCCACCCCCACAATACCACCTTAACCTGCCATCTCTGTTTTGGACATTTGTTTTTTTAAGTTGAACTCCACTAGATCGGCATCTTAGTCTCAACAGTAGGCTACCCATCTCTCCTCTTTGTATGTGTTAGTGTATGAGTGAAACTTTAGAGAAGGGCGCAGGCTATAGGTGCTGTGAGTGGGTGGCTATGGGTGCTGTGAGTAGGTGGCTGTGGGTGCGATGGTGTGGGCCGTGTAGCAGTGAAAGGTAGGTGGTGGCTGTGAGAGGTGAGTGGTGGTTGTGGGTGTGGTTGTGGTTGTTGTGACCTATGAATGAAGGTGAGGCTGTGAGGGAGAGAGGGAGTGAGGAAGAAAATGGCAATCGGGGAGGGAAGACAAAAAGATGAGAGGGAGGAAAGAGAAAAAGTTGAGAGGGCAAGTGAAAAAGTGTCGTGTATGAGGGAGAGGGAAAATTTTGGGAGAAAGGGGAGGGGAAAAACTGAGGAGCTTTTTCAAAAATTAAAATTTGAGGGGGAGAGATAAAAATTGTGGTATAAATTTTTTGATGAAAAATTTAAGAACATTTTTAGGAATTAAATTAGAGTTTTTAATTATTAATTAATAAGTTCTAAAAATCAGTTTGAACTACATGTTACCATATTTATGTTTTTATTATATAATTTATATTTAAAATTGTTTCTAATTCACAAATACATATATATTTATATGTAGGTTGGTTCTAATTTACATTGTAACAATAATATAGATAATTTTACTATAATTTATGCAATGATATGAAAAATTCACACCGCAGTGGCCACAAATCGCATTGCAGCACCCGCAATCGCAAAATCCACAGCGCTACCACGACTGCGACTGTAACCGTTATTTAAAACCTTGGCGACAATAATAAGATACAAGATACAAGTGCCTATTATTAAGTACTGTTTATACAAGAAAATTTTTATTAGAGTATAACGTAAGTATTCTTATAACCCATTTGACAGATTCAAGACTAGTGTGTATTCTAAACATCGCCTACGCAAGAAAACCAAAATACAGGTAAGTATATATTCTATCATAAGAAACTTGTTATTGATCTTATAATAGAGATACTGTGTTATGTGAAAAATGTGGTTGTTGTTCTATTTAGAAAATTTATTGTGAAGACACAATTTAGGATCTATATACAGTAACATGAAAGGGATCATGTACTATGTTATGATGTGTATTTACATCTACACATTTGTGTTTTGGTCATGCCAATAGTTAAGATTATTAGTTATATGATTATTAGAAAATTATACTACAGGTAATGGTTTATTCTTTTCTGTTGTTCTTGGTTGTTTTGTTGGACGTCAATAATGTTTTTTGGTAATTGTAATCAAGTTATGTTTTACCAGTAGTGGCCACAAAGTTGTTGTATAACTTGAGAGTTGTTACTAAAACAATTTTGAAAATAAACTAAACCCAAATCAATATTGCCTAAGTGAGAAACTGTAAGAATTTTATGGGTTGGCTGATTGGTATTTTGTTTACATAAATAGGTTCAATTGATAACCTGATATATTTCTTTTTTCCAGGAAGTCATATTATTCTTAAGTGATCCTCAATGAGTTTGGGAGTCACTTGTCTGTTGGGCTTAGACGTAATGGATAAGTGTGTTAGGTTATGGTATAACTGGTAACCTACGGTTCATAATGAACAAAAATGATGTTTACAGTCAAATATGTGTGTGTATAATTAGAGATTCATTTACACGAAGTGTAAGTTTTGTACACTTACATTGCTTAATAATGTTCTTGAAAATGTGAATTTAACAAATTCAATCGTTATATCATATGATATTATCTTAATGATCATGTATCTCAAATTTTTTTAAAAAATTAGATATTCATAAGTATCAATATAAAATTATAAAAGAGAGTACATTTTTACTCCACCAATGCCATGTGTCATGCATACATCAAATTTTTTTCCTCCAAAATATTTAGTCTTTCATGTAAATTGAAATTAATTAAATAAATTGAAATTCAAAAATCAAATACAATGAATAGGATGTTTGATATAAATACCAAATAATAATGATACAATACCAATTTGACTTTTTGATATAAAAATCAAATAATAATGATATGATATCAATTTCATTTAAAAACAACTTGAATTTTTCTCATTTATTAATTTTTTTAAAAATATTTTACTTCAAAATTCAAATGCCTTACTTTGTAATTTTCCATATTTATTTTATTAATTTATTTCATTATTTATAATTTATTATTAAAGTTTAATTAATATTTCAATAAGTCATTTCAATTACAAATATTTTTTATTCTTTTATATAAAATGATTCATCCCAAGCATGTGACAATATTGAAAGTGAATTTGATTTATAATCGTTTGTTACCCCTTCAAAGAGCTCAATTGGTGAAATTTGAGAAGCTTTAACTATTCCTGATTATGGTGAATGTCTATGACCAAACTTATAAAGGTTATCAAGAAGGAGGACGAGTGAAGTTATTATTGATTGTGATGCTTTGTGAATTGCGATCACAGTGCTTTAATTAAGGAAAAATCAATATAAATATTATTGATTTAAGTTGGCAATAAATTTTTCATGGTCTCTAATTGCCATAAGTTGAAACAAGCACATGTTCAATATGAAAAACAGGTTTTATTGGCAATAAAATACCATAAATTCAAATTCAAAAAACACCACATACAATGAATATCAAATTTGATATATATACCAAATTAATACTACAATAATGATACAAATCCATATTTAATAGCAGTATTTATTGCAAAATATTGAAATAAAAAACTGCAAAATTTTATTTATTTTGAATGTTTGAATGTTACCGTATTAAATACAGCTTTTATTAGAAATAAAATTTAACATGTGCAAGAGGTTGTTGTTAGCAAGTTTCATTGTTCTATGTCCATATTACTAAAATTTAAAGGTTTGGCGCATTTCCTTTTGTATATTTACCTATTCAACATTTTAATTTGCTTAAGTTCATGATAATCTTCTAACAAACTTTTCTTTTTTTTTTTTTTGCTAGTTTGCTCTTCTAAGAAACAACTTTTATTATGCTAGCTAAGCAGAACTTACGTTCTCTTATTTTGGAATATGATATAGCATTTGAAGAGTTTTCTGTATTTATCTTTAGAAGCAAGTGTGACAACATTAACCATATGAAGAAAGAAGTTTTCTAAACATCTTAATTTTAATATTTAAATAGTTGCATTAGTAAAATTAAATAAATTTATTATGCAATCATTTTATTTTATATATATTTTTGAACTAATTTATTATTATTATTATTTAACAAATATGTAGTTTAACAAATTCGTATATTGCATAGATAATAAAATTAGAATAATTTAATAGTCAATAATTTACTTATATTTTAAAATTATATTATACATTAAAATTAAAATAAAGTAATGCAATGAAATATTAAATAATTTTTTAATTGAAAAGTAACACATAAGTCTTATTAGAACCCATTTTTTGCTCCAACTATTCAAGACAAGTATCTATTCTAATCATCGCCTATGTAAGAAAACCAAAATAAAGGCAAGTATCAATTCTTGGAGGTTTTCTCCCATGTGTGAATGACGCACGGTGGGTCAATGAAAAAATCAGACATTCACTTTGCTCATTCTCCTTTTGCCCCTTCACTGTACTCATTGACATTACGCACTCTAAAGCCTTTGTTTTCAATTTTCGTACTCCCAAGTACATGCATTGCTTACTAACAATTTCTACTTTTATTATTTCATTCTTTTACGTTTTACCCTTTACATTTTTTTTTACTTCAATTATTATTTTCTTTCCCATTTATTACAAATAATTAAGTCCCTAAATTATCATAAAGCCTCTCAATTTATATAAAATATTATAATAACTTACTGGGAATTGCACTAAAAATGATATGAGGATTATTTATTTAAGTAATTAGTTTTATTACCTATACGATGTACGAGTTTGTTAAATAACCAATATATATTATTAAATAATTATGATAAATTGGTTAAAAGTATATATAACATTGAATGATTGCATGATAAATTTATTTGATTAAGTGCATATATTTACAAAAATCAAGGAGTTACTTCTAATTCTTAGAATATTAGAAGTAAAGATAAAAAGATTGAGCCATTAAATAAAAAATTAAAATTAGGAAAATTATAGCTATTCCATGATAAATATATGATTAAATGCCTATATTTACAAAAATCAACGAATTATAAATTTTCACAAGTAACTATATTTTCTTTAATAGCTATTTTCACATGTAATTATTATAACTTTGTTTAAATTTTTGTAATTTTTATCTAAAATATTGTACATATTTGTTGTAAATTTTATCTAAAATTATTGTAAATTTATTCAAATTTGATGTAATTTTTATCTAAAAATATTGTAATCCTTATCAGTTTTATTGTAAATTGTATCTAAAATTATTGTAACCTTATTCAAATTTATTATAACTTTTATCTAAAAATATTGTAACCGTGTCCATATTTATTGTTACAATAAATTTGACAAAATTTACAATATTTTTACAATAAATTTCAATAAAATTATAATGTTTTTAAATAAAAGTTACAACAAATATGAATATAGTTGCAATATATTTAATAAAATTTAATATAAATCTGAATAAAGTTACAATACTTTTAGATAAAATTTATAATAAATCTGAATAAAGTTACAATATTTTTAATATAAAATTTATAACAAATTTGAATAAAGTTACAATATTTTAGATAAGATTTACAACAAATTCGAACAAAGTTAAAATATTTTTAGATAAAAGTTACAACAAATTTGAATAAAGTTACAATATTTTAGATAAGATTTATAACAAATTTGAACAAAGTTATAATATTTTTAGATAAAATTTACAACAAAATTGAATTAAGTTACAATATTTTTGGGAAATGTGTAACAAATCTGAATAAAGTTATAATATTTTTAGATTAAAGTATCTGTATAAAGTTGCAATAAATGTAGGCAAAATTTATAATAAATATGAATAAAATTAAAATATTTTTAAATAACATAACAATACCTTTTGATAATAGTTTTACAATAATTTCACATTGAATTTACAATTAATTATTTAGTGACAATAGTTACAATAAATCTGACAAAATTTACAATAGATCTGAATAAAGTCACAATAATTTTAGATAAATGTTACAACAAATATGAATATAAATAAATAAATTTGATAAAATTAATTATAAATATGAATAAAGTTACAATAATTTTAGATAAAATTTACAAGAAATTTGAATAAAGTTACAATAATTTTAGATAAAAGTTACATTGAATGTGACTAAATATGCAATATTTTAGATAAAAATTACAACAAATACAAATAAAGTTACAATATTTTTAAATAAAATTACAACAAATTTAAATAAGGTTAAAATATTTTTGAATAAAATTACATCAAATTTGAATAAGGTAACAATATTTTATATAAAAGTTATAACGAATTTTAATAAAGTTATAATATTTTTAGAATACGTAACAATACTTTTTGATAACAGTTATAACAAATTAGAATTAATTCGCAATAATTTTACCTTATATTTTCAAGAAATTTTTTCAGTGATAATAGTTACAATAAATTTAACAAAATTTACAATATTTTTAGATTAAATTAACAATAGATTTGAATAAAGTTACAATTTGTTTTTATAAATGTTACAATAAATATGAATATAGTTACAATAAATTTGATAAAATTCACTATAAATCTGAATATAGTAATAATACTTTTAGATAAAATTTACAAAAAAATGAATAAAGTTATGAGATAAAAGTTAAAAAAATATTTGAATAAAGTTACATTATTTTAGTTAAACAACAAATCTGAATAAAGTTATAATATTTTTAGATAAAAGTTATAAAAAATTTAAATAAAGTTACAATATGTTAGATAAAATATCTAACAAATTTGAATAAAGTTATAATATTTTTAGATAAAATTATAATAATCCTTTCCATTAATTACCCGGCTAACATTAAAAATAGTATAATCAACAAGTAAATAAACACACATACACACACACACGAAAAGACTCTTTAGTAATGTGTAAGGGCATTTTAACAAAGAATTCAACCTGTTAAACTCCCTCTTCTTACCGCTTCTGTTCATTTCTTCACGACATCAATGTTATGTTTTTTCATTTACTTTAGCATAGCTTCTAATCTACGGCAGATATTTATTTCGCCAATGACGCACGGTGCGTACGACGCATGCTAAATGACAAAAATATTTAACTTTAATCTTTTAAGGAAACACTTATGATAGGTAATAAATCAAGTTAAAGCACAAAATAAATTAGGTACACTAGCTTATTTCTACTCCTAATTACTCCCTCACTTGTGTGTTTAATAAAAAAATAATATCACATTTAACGTCCTAATTAATAGCTTAGCTAACATTCAAAAAAAAAAAGAAGAAGCTAAATCAATGCCTAAATACACACATAAAACGGAGGGACCAATTTGACTTGGCTAAACCAATATTTTTTTTAATGGCTCTTTTTCTTTCCTTCCTAATTTACTCCTAATAATTTTAGAATTGTTATTTAAAAAATTTGTAACTCTTTAATTTTTGTAAATATAGGTACTTAATAAAATAATTAATCAACTAAATTTATCATGTGATCATTCAATTTTATTTAGATATTTTTAACTAATTTATCATAATTATTTAATAATATGCATTGCTCATTTGACAAACTCATACATCGCAAGAGAGTAAAACTAGTTACTTAAATAAATAACCCTTAAAACATTTTCAACCTAATTCGCAATTAGTTATTATAATATTTTATGTAAATTGAGGGGCTTTATGGTAGTTTAAGAACTTAATTATTCTTAAGCAATAGGAGAAGAAAATAATAATTGAAGGGAAAAATAAGTAAAGGATAAAACGTAAAAGAAAGAAATAAGTAGAGTAGAAATTGTTAGTAAGCACTGCCTATACTTGGTAGTGTGAAAAACTAAAAACAAAGACTTTAGAGTACGTAACGCCAATTAGTACGATGAAGAGGCAAAAGAAGGATAAGGTGAAGGCCTCATTTTTTAAATGACCAATGGTGCGTCATTTTTTAATGATGCATGGGAGAAATCCCCCTATTCTAGACATAAGAAACATATCACCTATGCAAGATAACCAAATTTAATTGAGAATAGAAGAAAAAAAATAAAATTTTAAAGAAATAATATATATGTCAAATTTTATGGTGTACCATACAATTTGGGTAATGTCACAACTATCTCATTGAGATGCCGGGAAATAGGCAACTGAAAAGATTTAAGTTAAACAAAAATTGTTTAATTTTGAGAGTCACAAGAAATCAATTATTTCATTAAAAAAAATGGAATGATGTAATTGGATACCTAAAAAAGAGTCTGCATACCAGAGTTCAGATTCAGGGGTTGATTATGAGTAGGGAATGTATTTATACCTTACACTGTCTATTCCTATAACTGTTACTTATTTAATATAAATTTATCTACTAAATGAATTAAATTAGTCCCTTATTTAGGTTTAAATAAAGTGTTGGTCCCTATAGTTTACACTCATTTTGATTGTAGTTCATATACTTTTTTTCTTTGTGAATCAATCATCGTACTTACAATCATTTGAAAAATGATCCCTACCGTTAGTTCTGGTTATAACGTCGTTAGTTTACGATCCCTATAGTTTTTTATTTTTTTTTTAATTTGGTCCCTATAAGTTTTTAATTTAGTCCTTATAGTTTTCTTTTGTTTTTAATTTGGTCTCAATAAACTAATGACATTATAACGAGTTTAACAGTAGGAACCATTTTACAAACGATTGTAAGTATGAGGACTGATTTACAAATAAAAAAAGTATAAAGACTAAAATCAAAATGAATGTAAATTATAGAGACCAAAGCTTTATTTAAACCCCTTATTTATTTAAGAAAAATATTATTATTTTATTTATTTTTCATGTTCCATTTTGTTAGGAATATTATAAAAATGACACATGGCTAAGACAAAAAGTGAGTGGCTTAAGAGTCATTGTTGATAAACAAACTTGAAGCGCACAACTTTTGAGGAGTGAACTTGGTGGATTGGAAATTTTAATTTTCTAGGGAAATATCTTTAATAAATAGAATGGTTATTAAAAATAGGTTTCACAAGGAAAAATATCATCTAACAAACAAGATGAATTTTGAAAGTTATCTTCACAAAAGAAATATTTTATTTATTTTTATTTTTCTAAAAAAAATTGTTAAATGAAATTTTAATCCACCATAATCACAAAGTAAGGGTTACGTGAATTTGTTCACTATTATTTTATGTTATTTAATTTTATTGTTTTGAAATAGATTTTATTTACTTATTTTGTTTGTGAAAATTAAATTCCGCTAGCGCTTCCACTAAAATCTAATATAAATTCTTGAAGAATATTAGGAAAAGATTAACTGATCAGACTCCAGATCCTCTCTCAATTTTCTATCATCAGTTAATTTTGAATGTTTTAATTGTAGTGTAATTGTGAAGATATTTAAAAATAAATTACGCCAAAGCAAATGACGTGATACAATAAAAAAGAAGATAATGCAATTTAGCATATGAAATATGATTTTTATGGGCCAATTAAAATGCAACAAATTAATGGTGGAAATAAGATTTTTATATTGAAGATTATTTATAACGCTGCCAGAGCTCCCAACCAAACTATAAAATTTTCTCTCAACTCAAATATATCATAATGTTGTCGTCATTGCGGCTAATTTTAACTATCTCATCGTTGGAGTCTAATATGATAAATTAATTTTAAGATGGAAAAGAGAAATGCAACATGCAAACATATTAGTGATGGAATAAGATTTTTATTGGAGACCATTTATAACTCAGTTAACACTCCCAGCAAAAGTATAAAATTTTCTCTCACCTTAAGGATCACCGTATGCCTAATTTTAACTCTTCTATCGTTGGAATCTTAGTTCATAATTAATATCAAAATAAAATGACCCAAATGAGTCATACTACTCAAATTTCGTAATAAACCCACAAGCAAGTTAATTAGGTATACACCAAGAAACATTGGCAACCATAACATATTTGTGAGAGATCACACTAAAATCATACAGAAAAGTGATGGTCAAACACAAAATGTGAATTTACACATGTTTACAAACCTTAATTCATCGTTAGATATTTAAACATGAATTACTAAATTCTTTCCAAACAAGCTAGCATTCAGTTCACACAAACAATAGTACATACTCATAAACTTGTCATGTTCCTAAGCAAATAATTGAAATAACACTCAATGTAACAATTTCATATTTCGCATTAGGCATAGTAGTTGGGATTGTCATTCCAATCCAATTATTGAACCAACCGAATTCATAACTATACACAACAAAATCGATTTTCAATAAACGAATGTGTGTAGTGTAAAAAAGAAGAGAGGAACTTATTTGTTTTTAAATTAATTGATTTTTAAATTAAACATCAGGACTTTCTAATCCGGTTATTTAAATTACCAGATTCTAAAGATATTTTCAATCCGGTAAAAGAAAAACGAATTTAAATGTCTTATATATGAATCCGGTTAGTTGACATCATGGATTCGAAAACATCTTTTGAATCCGATAATAATGAAACGATTTTTAATGTATTATATATGAATCCGGTTAGTTGGCCTACCGAATTTGAAAACAACTTCCAATCCGGTAATTATTTCACCGAATTAAATATTGCGAATTTAAAAGTTATTTGTGAAAACTAAAAAAGAAAAATGGACACTTGAATAATGCTAAAAGTAATGAAATTTAGAAAGAAAGAAAAAAGGCGTCTAGTAGTGCTTGTTTAGATAATTTATACAATTATGGAAAAAGCATTTTTGCATATTCCTTTTTCTTCAAAAGCCTAATATTTTCATTTTAAAATAAATTGTTATTATTTATCCCCCCTATCTATTAAATGAAAGACCTTTTCTTGAGAGTGCATGTATCCTTATTGCTACTCGCTTTACATGACTTACACATCTTTCTTCATATACTTGGCACGTATTCTGGCTGTGAGAATATGAAAGGGAAGGGGTGAACAAATCTTGTCCGAAACCAACTCTTGAAGTGCTCCTCTGAAAAAAGCAAACTTGATTCATTCCCAAATAAGATTCATTCTCATTGTCCCTTTGGACATTCTAGTATTCTACAAAACTAATTAAGATAAGAATAATAAAGGAAAGTTGCTAGAAAAATATTGCTAGTTACAAGTAGCTTTGAAGAGAAATATACATAAAATTGTTGCCCATTTTATGTGTCAGAATGTATATGATCGAGTCCTTGAGCAAGCAATTAAAAGTGAGTAGAGCTTTAAGACTTTAGCATTGGTTTAGTACTATGCTTTTAAACTAGAAACAAATCCAGTGAGGGTGAATCTTTGGTGATGCATATGGGTGATCGAATCCAAATGTCTAAGACCCGTAAACCAAACCAATGGTGATCGATTTTTGTCAAGTAGGACCGATCCGACCTCTATGCCCAAACCAAACCAATTTTTTTAATTGGTTTGGTTCGGTTTGTTGGGTTAATCAAGTTTACCCGAACCAATTAACACTTCTACTTAAATCCATTGCCATTTTTTATACTGTAGGGACATGGATAATGGGTTTAGTTTCTAGAAATATGTGTCATAATACAATAAAAGAGGAACAGGAGAGGACCCGTTCTAAATAGGGAAATGATTTTCACACTTTTTTATTTTACCATACATTTTTTTTACATCGCTTTCCTCGCATAAATATTGGTCAACCATACATGATACTATGATAGTTCCCTTGTATAGGGATTTAAAATAGTGTAACTTTTACAATAAAATGTGGTGTCAGAATAACAATAATCTGCTATCGAGTTTGAAGCTTAATTGACATTGGTCTCAGTTTGTAAGACTGGGTGTGTAATGATAATGTTAAAGGTTCAATCTTTCATTAAGCTACATATTTTTTCCCATACTCAAGTTTTTGCAATATTAATATAAAAAATATGAAATAAAATAGCTGCAATCTTGTAATCTTGTGAATATATTACACTTTTATAGTTACAAAAACAGTAGTACAAGCATTAATAGAAAACCAAGATAAGTAACACGATATAATAATAAATATTCATTGGTACAATATCCCATATATTTGTCATTCTGAAGCTCACATTTCTAAGAAATATAGTTCCAAACCCTACTTACTGAGATGTGATCTTATTACTTATATATTTCATGATATTCATGGCTTCTTAGGGTTTACGCTGTAATAGGTCTGGATAGAAGTGAGAACCAATGCTACTAACGCAGCCAAAAAAAGCAAGCATAGCCCACGGGGTATTGAAATGGGTATTGTAAGCTTCAGCCAACCATGTCTTCCATTTCTTTCCAATAATGATTTTGGATTTGATGCTTGACTTCAATATATCTCTTGCTATTGGCCACTGCATCATTGCTCCAGAACATTTTGGTTGGCAAGTCTGTGCCTATTTCATTAAAGAGTTTGGCCAATTCTTCATCGCTGGCGAGAAAGTTTTGGAATATACCAGCTAATCTGAGCTCCTTCACATCCTCAGCACTGTCAATCAAGGAGTCCATGAAGGAAAAGAATAAGCAGCATTCGTATTTGTTTTGAAAATCTGGACACATCTCATACGCTATCAAGTTTCGAAAGAAATAAGGCGTGACATCGTTGAACAGAAACACAGGAACCCTCAATTCTCCCCTAAACCACTTAAAAGTGAAAGAGATGTTACTCCATGACCATCCATATTTCTTGTTTGCCATCACTCGAATCCCTGCTGCTTTAAGATCCCGTATGTTCTTATATGTTTGCCACACCATCAATTCTTCTGGGAAAGCCATCTGATTGCGTTCAACACCATCTTGTGGGTTTTGGATATTCTTTCCATTTTCCAGATCATGGTCTTCATCAGTATTGCGATCGCATTCATTACCATCTTGTTGGTTATGGACATTCTTTCCATTTTCCATATCACGGTCTTCGTCAGTATTGCGATCATTAGGGTCTGACAAATATATTGAGCGAACAAAATCAAGTATATGATTTTGTTTATAATTCTTTTTGAATGGTACTATTCCAATTCGTTTTGACTTGCTCATTGATAAACATATTTTATATGCATAATTTAGCACCTCTCATTGGTCTATTTTTATGAAATTATTACATATATGAAGTGAAAATTATATAATTCCACATATATTGGTTATGTTGTTACAAATTGAGCAAAACACCCGAAAGACTATTCAAAGCAGTTGTTGAACCAAAATATCATGAACTTAAATGTTGATATCAGTATAGCTCAAACAGAAGAGAAATGAAGACCTAAACTTAGTGAATTTTGGGTTACATCAAATGTAGGACAAATCAGAAAATTCCTGCTCAAACCTATACTCGATTATTCGGTGATTTCTCAAGATCTAACCATTGGATGTAGCTAAAATTTTTATATGTCATTCATGACATCATTCTCTATGACTTTCATAGAAATGAAGATTTCCATATTAGCACTGGAAGTTGATCAAAATTAGGCAACAAGTTGGTAGCCGTCATTATTGATATAATCTGAGCAGTTTCAACAAAACGGTGATTTCTTAAGATCCAACCGTTAGATCGGGCTAAATGTTTTATATGTTCTTCACGACTGCATGTGCTACAACTCTCATGAAGAGAAGATTTCCAAATTATGACGCGAGAAATGATGAATTTGGTAATCTTCAGAGCTGAAATTTCAACCCATGTGCAACAAGATTTGACAAAATTGTAATTGAATAGTTCTAGCCTTTGCCTATAAAAGGAAAGCATTTTCCACACTTAAGGGCATTTCATTTCCTGAGTTCTCTCATTATAGTTTGAGTTAGGGGTGAAGCTTTCATAAATTGTGAGATTTATACTTTGATTTCAAGGTTAATTCTTCCAATTTGTCTAAAGTAAATCCCAAAGCTCTTGTAGTTTGTATAATATATTCTTCATCTTATCCAAGTTTCTTCATCTTGATGTCTAGTTAAGTTTCTTCTTTGAGTTAGGGGTGAAGCGTTCATAAATTGTGAGATTTATACTTTGGTTTCAAGGTTAGATCTTCCAATTTGTTTAAAGTAAATCCCGAAACTCTAGCCCGTTGTATTCTTGTTAATATCAACAACCACTTTCATTTTCATCATGCTTTCTACTTGTTCTTTTATTTTCTTTAACATAATGAGTAGCTAAACTTCTATACTAGGATTGCAATTTGAACTCACATGTAATTGATTTGTTTATCATATCTAAGAGTAGATTGATTATCTTGAATTGTTTATCTTACTTGTTCCTAATGCTTTTAATTAACTGGCCATTAATTAAATTGAATTGATAAACCTTAAGTAACTTGACAAAGGGATTTTGGTTTTAGATCTAGGTAAGATAACAAATGATCTTTGTGCGAAAGCCTTGAGTTTGTATATGATAAACATATACCTATATGACATATGTAACCATTAATGAAATCGGAACTTAATGAATTCTTGATTATTTGATAGACATAGACATAGACATATATTTTATCATCAATTAAGGATATTTCTATTTGACCAACGAAAGAGGCTTATAGATAAGTTAAGGATTTCTAGTTCTAGTTAACAATTCAGATAATTAATTGATCTTAGATAGAAGTAAGAGAATCAAGTAAAGTATGAGGGATAATTGCAATCCTAGGTTTGGTTAATTTGATCATTAAATTTATCTTCTTGTTTACTTTAATTTTTAGTCTTTCATAAATCATCTCTTATTAAGTTGTTTAAATAAGATTGAGTTTTGCAAACTTTTAGTAGATAGTCAAATTCAGAATTAATCCTTGTGAGTTTGACACTTTCTTACTATTATATTACTTAATTTGCGATAATGTATACTTGCGTTCTGATTTATCACATCACTCATCCTATGCAAATTGTTCACTAAATACTCCAAATCAGTCCCCTCCTCCTTGCTTAGCAGCTCATGGAAGTTGGTTCTCCAACAAAAATTCAATATCTCTCCGCATATACGTCAGTTGGCCAAGCTTAAGCTTTAGTGCTTCCGGATGTTGATTGTCAATATTTTCCATGAAATGGAGCAATGAACATCCGTCCACAAACAACATCAAAGCGAGGTCCTTGTCGTCGTGGTTTCCAATGGCATCCACAGTGAACAGCTTCTTCAATTCCTCAATATTATCTTCAATCCTTTTCTGCAAAACTTGAGCTGCTCGTTTAGTATCTTGATGATTATGTCTGCTGCTGTATTCTTCAAGATACCTGAATGTCCAAAGAAGCTTGTAATGCTCTCCTTGCTTGAGATTTTCATTCCCATGATGAATGGGACCAATTGATAACATCTTGGGCAAGCAATACTTAGCAAACCCGGCATTTAGGAACCCTTTGGATCTTGGGCTTTGAAGTTTGATCATCCCCTGCAAAACTCTGCTGTTCCTGTACCAGTTGGTTGAAGCTTTGTTCCGGAAAGGTGCATGATAACGTTTCTTCCGAGATGGTACATGTTTTCTCAATCATTGTCCAATGCTGAGGGGTTGTTGGGTTTTAGAGAGCAACACACGTTTTTTTTCCCTTAACAAATATTCCATGTCCCTAAAATCACCCTACAACCAAAATTAAGTAATTAAAATGAAAGCAAGTATCCAATATGATGAAATTATTCAAAAATTTAAATCTGAATTTTAGAAACTTCTATCACTAATAAAAAAAAATCTCAAGCAGGTTTCTATATTTACATTTTGACACAAAAGTTTTTAAATATTCCTTAACCATTTTATATTATTATCTCATAATTAATTAAATTAAGCATACATATGTCATTTCATCATTTTATTATTTCTTTTTTTTTTTGTAAAATGCTACCTTAGAAAATAAAATATATAATATTATCTATATGCTACTTTATTTTCGTCCTACTTCTCTAAATTTATTCTCTCCTTATTACTTTTTTTTATTTTAAAATTAGTTTTAATATTTTCTACATTTCTTTTTTAATACAGACGCATACTTATGTATTTATTTTTTTTTACCAACATGGTGTGGTGCAAGTGGTAGATACTTGGGCCCTTTACATAGTGTTTGGTTGGAAAGAAATGGAAAGGAGGGGAGGGGTTATTTTAAATTTTATGTGTTTGGTTTAATTTTTTGGAGGGCAGAGAAGAGGAGGGGAGGGGAACAAAATCCCTCCTAAGCTAATTTTAGTCCCCTCCAAAAGTGGAGGAATTTGGAGGGGAGAGAATATATGTTCAAAAATTGACTAAAATATCTCTAAATTAAATGTTATAATTGTGTAAAAAAATTAAATTTATACTTTCCCTCCATTAAAATCCCTCCCCTCCCCTCCTCTTCTCTAACCAAACACACACAAAATTAAAATCTCTCCCTTCTCTTCCCCTTCCCTCCTTTGAAACAAACAGACCATTAAGCATGTGGTCAGGGGTTCGATTCATGACCCATATGTATGGAAAAACATCTATTGGGAGAGGTCAACCGCTTAAATAGATCTTAATACCTCTAGGGATTAGTCTCCGCAGTCGCGCGCGGGAAATACTCTGTAAAAAAAAAATGTGTTTATTTTTCCTAGTAAAGATAAAGCAAAGAGTTCCGAATCTCGATAACGAAGTACTATAAACATGGTGTATATGAAATTTGTGCATTGATTCAATTGAAATAGGCATTTAATTGATATAGTCATTCAGTTCAACAAAATTTATCTAATAAAATCAAATTTTAAAGTAATTGAATCTTTGAAAAATGCAAGGAAACATGAATTATCAAAATGATGAAATTATTTAAAAATTTAAATTACTAGTAAAGTAAATTATCAAGCAATTTTATATTTTTATATTTTGGAAAAATTATTAATCCTTAGCCATTTCATGTTATTATCTTCTAATTAATTAAACCAAACATAGTTATTTCATCATTTACTACTTCGTTTTTTTAATAAAAATACATACAGATGATAAAACTCATAATCTTCTCTGTTTCAACATTATCTTTCTCCTACTTCTTATCCATTTTAATACAAGATCATTCTTTTATTTATTTTTTCCTATTGTTTTTTCTCTGTGATTTTTCTAATAGAAGATACAATAACCCAATCTCAATAACAAAATATAATAATAATAATATTTTATACAGTGCCTCCACTTCCATGGTCTCCAGGAGCTTTCCCTCAAGTGCCTTCATGAGTCCAAGATTGCCTAGGTGAGCCCTCATCTTCATCTTCCACAAACCAATATCATTTGTCCCATCAAACTTCTCAATATCCACCTTAGAACTTGAGCTTTCCATCCCACAGGAATTTCTTCAAACACTTGGTGAGCAGAAATTTTCACCTTTGTTCTAACCACAAAAACAACACAACTTGACCACTTTCAACCTAAGCTCTGATACTAATTTGTTGTGATTATACCACTTAGTCAATACCAAGCAATCACAGCAAGCACACATATGCGGAAATAGAAAGGTTATGTAGAAACCAATCTAAGAAATGCAAAGTAACAAAATTAAGGAAGATTAAAGAGGAGTAAAGAGAAACAACACATAAGATTTACCCTGGTTCAGTCAATATAGCCTACATCCAGCATTAGAGATCATCCACTAAGATTAGAATAAGATTACAAGTATTTTGGATCAAGCTTACCAATAGGAACAAACTCCCATCAAGCTTTACAAACTCTCCACTCTCCCTTGATCTACCTACCTTAGCAATCTCAACCTTTCAATGGTATTTCCTCTCAAGATAACCCTATTATGATGCCTCTCACAAGTTTGTCTCGTCCTCTGCCTCCCTTTGAAAGTTTAACCTACTGTTTTATTGAATCAGAAAACAGAATTTATATAGCAGATGTCTGCGCCGCGGCATGGCTTCTTCGCGCCGCGGCGCCCAACCTTCGGGACCCTGACAGTAAACTTGGCCGAAGCTTCCGCGTCGCAGCGTGGACTATTCCATGCCGAGGCGTGGCTCTATGCCGCGGTGTGCACTAAGCCATGCCGCGGCGTGGCCCTGCTGCAGCTTCCAAAATGGTTTTCAAGATTTGTCCAACATCTCAAATCATCTATGAGACATCCTTACATATACAAATACTCGTTTCAAGTCGTCCCAAGAAACATAGAGTAAAGACTTTAGCTTATTGGGTGAGTGAGTGTGTAGAAGGTGTATGAGTAGAAGGTGTAAGCTAAAATGAAGTCGTATATACCTCAAAGGAAAAGGTTGAGTAACATGTTATGTGACATTTAACGTTACACATTAACACTTAACGTGTCATATCAAATGTCACTGTTTAACTTGATCAATCAGAGATAGCAAAGGAATTAAATTGATATGGGTCTTATAAATTTAATGACTAACTCGTATACATAAATAAATTTAAAGACTAAACTACGAGTGATGGATATTTTTAGGGAATAAGTTGCCTATTTTCTCAAATATTTTCAATACAACACATTAAGAAGGCTTTAACTTAATAGACATGAAGCCTTTGTTTGTTTTGAGAGAAATGGGGAAGAGAGAATTAGAGAAGAGAGAAATAGAAGAGAAATGGGGAAGCTCTCTTGTTTGGTTAGAGGAGAAATATAGAAGAAAAAAAATGGTGGGTCCCACACTTTTTTCATTTCTCTCCTAAAGTGAGAAGAAATAGAGAAGAAATGAATAGAGGTGAAAATTTGACTAATATACATTTCTTTTTGTTATTTTATAAATAAATGAATAGGGACAAATATGTATTTATAACAAAATATAATTTTATTTCTTTCCTATTTCTCTCCTAATTCTCTTATTCCAAACAACTTAAAAATCTACTTATTTTCTACTCTATTTCTCTTTTATCTATTTCTTTCTACTCTATTCCTTTCCACTCTATTTCTCTCATAATCCAAACAAAGCCGAAGTCTTGAGGACCAAGATGTGCAAATTTAAAACGATGGCTTAGAACCATCCTAGATCTTGAGAGGCTATGGAAAAGCAACTGTTAATCGGTCCTATCATTTCGTTTTTCTTTCTTTTATCCCAAACGTCTATAGTGATTGACAAAAAAAAAATTGTGAAAGCAACGTTAGCAGAAATGAAATGAACATCATCCACTGTTACATAACTATATCATATACAAAATAATCTTCAAATCAAAATAAAGCAATACAAACGATGAAATACACAAATAGCATGCACTTGTACAAATCATGTTGCTGCTAAGACAGGTTCGAAAACTTATATAGAAACTATGAAATTACATAGAATCTAAACCTAGTATGATCATAACTAGAGAAAAACAAATTATGATGCAATCATAGACTTAAACATTAGAAAAATGAAAGGAAAAAAAGAAAAAAAAACTAAACTTGTTATTATAAAGTGAAAGCTGACACATAGAAGCATTTGTATCTGTTTTTGTGCCTACAACATAACTCAAATCCATCTGCTAACTGCTCAGGACGCAATGGAATCTGCATGGAAGCAAGGGAATGCTACTGAAAGTTGTAAGGTCCGACTTAACCTAAAAGGTAATGGATATTGTTGAGGGAGATCGCCGAATGAGGAATGCTTATGAGTTAGAAATTTGAATTTGAAGTTCGAAGAGATTTTATAAGGGAAAAGGGCTGAGGGAGGAACAGAGAGGAAGATATGGAGGAGGAGAAAGATCAGGCAGCATTATAGAAACATTTGTGGATAGATAAGCCCTACGTTTTTATGAGAAATTCTTGTGTGAAGCATTTCTGGATACCTTGTATTTATAATAGGTGTATTGTATGGATATCATAGTGCTTAATCACGCCAGACTATACAACTCAATGCCCAATGACTAACAGGTCCTTGTTCTTATCCAACACTATTTCTTGTAGATGTCACGATCCATTCTTAGTCCTGTTAAAAGTCTTTCTCCACAAGTCATTAAATACAATGGACCTCTCCACAACTTACCAAATATAAATGCATTTATGTTTTTAGTTTTTTAAAAAAATTCAAAATCTAATTTTTATAAATAGGATGCTTTGAATTTATAAATTTTAGTATAACAAACATTTTCTTTTTTTCTTTTAAGAAGGTCTTATTGGGCCTAAAGAGAATAAGAAATAGGAATGTAATGATCGAACCTTCATCACATAATAAAGATCAGAGAATATATCAATAACAAACATATACTTTAGAATTTCAAAAGCATGTAAATTTGAATCATAACACACGTTGAAAAGATTATCATACTTTATCTTTCATTTATACATTGATAAAGTATCAAATTTTAACTCAACTTAATAATTGAAATCTATCGGAGACAAAGCAATTTTTTATTATAGAAAGACCAAATTTGCATCCGAGTTAGAGTCCGCAAAATTGAAAAAGAAGATGGAAAATCGAAAATTACTTTTAAGTGATGAACATTTACAAGAAAGGCAGTTAGTGTTTGTTTAAATAATTGACAGAATTATAGAAAAAGGTTTCTTTCACTTTTAAAAGCCTGATATATTGTCTCTAAAATAAATTTTCACTATTTATTAACCATAAATATTCATCATTTTCACTTCTTATTTCTATATATCACGATTTAAAATTTTTGTTTTAAATTTTAAATTTGAAAAAAAAAATGCCATGTGTTACATATTATTCGATTTTTTTATGTCTCCGTCAGAAGTGTTCCTTTTAATTTGTATAAAATTATCTTTTGAATGATGTTAATTTAAAAGTATTAAAAAAGAGTTTTTTTATGGTGAAGTTAAAACAGGGAGTATTATATAACAAAGCCGACCGATTGGATGACTGGGCAAATTTAAATGCAAGAGCAACAAATAGATTATAAAAGAAACTGACTTTGCATATTTTTTTATAATAGCACGATGTGTCATATTACTTTTCAAGTGTGAAACTAATTTTCACTTAAACATCAACTTAGTCTTGGACATAAAATTTTTGTTGTGGGATTCAAATTCCTGTACTGCAATCAAAGCTGACTTTGCATATAAGGTCTACGCTTATCAGATAAAATAATGAAGAATATATATTTTTTATTGCTTAACTTTATATTAAGTTTATTTTTGTCTCATAACTATATTTTATTTTATTTTCGTCCCAAATGTTTATAAAACTCACCAAATTCATTATAAACACTAATATCATTAGAAATACTAATGAAATTTGCTGATATAACAGCGTACGTGGCTATAAATGTATAATTGATAATGCATTCTTGCCAACTATGTTTTTTTTAAAGTTAATGATAGGCACATATAATTATAGGATGAAAATGAAACTTAAATAAATTTAAGGGACAAAAAGTTTAATCATTTTTTTCTTTTCATTGGCAACTAATAATCCATATTTTTTAATGAATGATCAAAAATGATTTTGGAGAAAGACCAAAGGTGTTCGCCACAAAACTTATAATACCATCAATCTAGTGCATGCATGCACCTTCAATGCTAATTTTATGCACCACTAAAAGAAAAGAAAATATAAAATTTATTTTTACATGAAAATTTATAAGTATTTACTTAAAAAGGATAATTTACAAAAAATAATTGGGTATACCATTAAAGTAAATTTTCTCCAATTCGATAAAATATGATATTCAAATATTTGTTTGATCTAGTTCATGAAGTTGGGTTAGAAAAATAATTTAAAACATTAAAATAGATAAAATAGGTTGCTTATTTATATTCTTTTGAAATTTGAGATAATTACTATCACTATTAGTAATAAAAATGAAGATAATTTTTTGTTTTTAATTTGTTTCAAATATTGTTATAAAGATAAAAATAAAATTTGCATTCCTTAACTTTATTTTAAGTTTCATTTTTGTCCCTTAATTATATTTTGTTTTAATTTCATCTTAAATCTTTTTCAAAATTATCAAATTTGTCTTCATCACTAATTTTTAAAAAAATCTAGTTGACAAGAGTATTTTGCCAATTAGGAAATAAAGTCTAGTAAATTGTTATGTCAACAAATTTCATTAACATTTATAACGGTATTAATGTTTAAGATGAATTTGGTGGATTTTAGAAAAAATTAAAATAAAAAAGAAACAAAATATAATGTGTGACGGAAATAAAACCTGATATAAAGTTAAGAGGGGAAAAATATATCTTTGCCTAAAATAGTTGTTACAAAATTAGCGCAGGCCCCACCATATTATTATCAAGATTTGAGTAAAGCTAACATCTTGTGTTTGTCGTTGCAGTTTGCATTTAGTGGCATTAATAATATGTCTCACTTTCTTGGTAGATAGTTACTCCATTAGTTTTATTTTAATAAACAGTTATTTTAATCCTGTAGGGATATAAGTATTATTAACTTAGTCTTTTAATAATTTTTTATATCAAATTTATCATTTTAAAAGATTAATTTGATGTCAAAAATAATATTAAAGGACTAATTTAATATTAAAAATTGACATTGAATGACAATTTTATTAGAGGACCTAACTAATAACACTTATATTTTTTAAAATCTAAAATAGGTATTTACTCTTTTTTTTTTTCAATTTCCATTTCACCCATTATTAAGAATTTTGATCGTAAATGATAGTTAACTTCTTTTTTTTTTTGGGTAAAAATGATAGTTAACATTTTTATTCACCGTTTTGTGTAAATAAATAATCCTTCATGCATATTAGTGTTTGTATGTATATACATATAAATTGATATTTTTTGTTAATATTTTTTTAGCTTTTTTTTGTTCTTTTGCAATAAGGATATTATCAATTCAAATTTTGTGTTAGTGGTGTTCAAGTCTTTCCTTTAATGATTTTAAGGGTCCACACTCCTTATCAACCTGGTATATTTAGGAGAATTATAGATAATCAATGGCCCAAGGTTTAATTCAACTCACTCTTCAAGGCATGAAGCACACCTTTATAACTACAAAGCCTTTCCTTGGTTTATCTTTGTGGCTTATGTGTGTATATATGCATTCCTTTGCAATTAGTTTTGATACCATAGCTTTATGCATATATTTTAGCACATTTATTTCTTTATGAGGTGAATTATTTTGGGTAAAAGCTAATACAATCATTGTTATAGTATATGATTAGGTATATTATATATATATATATATATATTAAATCATAATATTTTTTAACAAGATTACAAGTATTCTCACACTTTTTAAATATAAGATTAATCTCCGCTTAGTTGTTAGATTTGTTCTAGTTACAAAATACTTTTAATGAAATTTAAACCCCTACAACATAGGACATTAAATTGCTTGAATAAAATATGAAAAATCACATATATATCAATAGGTATGCCAGTACTTGTTAATACGTTAGGGATTCACTAATTTTAGAAGTAAGTATTGTACTCTAACACATCCTTCATAACTTATTATAAAATATAAATTTATTAATCTAATCGTAGAATTATGTAATATTTTCATGATAATCATATATTATCAAATTTGATATTAATCAAATATTTAAAAATATTTAATCTAATAGTTGATATTTACTTATATTATGTGTTAAAATAAAATAATTTAATGAAATAATAATTTAAATTTTAAATTTTACAAAATTTTGTAATAACTTCTAATTTAGGAAGAAATTGCATACAGACTCTCTAAACTTTGACTCATTTACAAATAACTATCATGAATTATAAAATCTTCCGATTTAATTCATAAAGTATATTAATTCTCGCAATAAGTCTTTTCATTCCATCTCCGTTGAGTTGCTAACGGAAAAAAAATGCATTCAGACTCCTTAAACTTTGCTCATTTGCAAACAATCACCATGAACTATAAAATATTCTAATTTAATTCATAAACTATATCAATTATTGCAAATAAGTTATTTCATTCACTCTCTGTTAAGTTACTAATAGAAGAGTGATGTGACATGTCATTACACTCCGTTGGTCCCAAATCATAATCTTTTATGTTAATCTTTTTATTTTGCTTTTACCTATTTAATAAATTTTATAAATTAAAATAATAATAATAATTTATAATTGATGGTGACTGTTTGCAAATGGATCCAAGTTTGAGAGGAGACCTAGATATACTTTTCTTTTTTATTATGTGATGTGTATTTAACGTAAAATTTGATTAAAATAATTAAATTGAAATAAATTTTAATTATTAGAAGATTAGATTATAAAATTAATATAAAATAAAATTTAAAAATAATGAGAAATTAAAATAAAATATTATATTTTCACTTATTAATTATTGGCTTATGTGGTAAAATCTACACCACCTATCACTTTTAATCTTAACTGTTTATTTTATTTTATAATTTTTATCTCTTTACCTAAGTTATTAATTTTTAGAAATAAAAATATATATAATATTATTTTTAAAAAAAAAAAGCCTTAAACTGACCACATCTTCTGTTATGGGCTTTCTTTTATTATTTTTTACAATTATTGTTTTTTAATTTATGAAGAATTATTAAATAGGTATAAAGAGATAGTTATTAAATAAGAATTATGAATAAAATTTAACATGAAGGGTTAAGATTACAGACAAATAGATGGTGAAGATAATATCATGTCACTATTTTGTTAGCAACTTATCAAAAAGTGGATGAAATGACTTATTGTAATAATTGATATAGTTACTAACGAAAAGTAAATGAAAAGACTTATTGAAATAAATGATGTAATTTTTAAATTAAATAAAAAAATTTATAATTTATAATAATTATTTACAAATAATTCAAAATTTAGAAGGTATAATGTATTTTTTCCTTCCATTTAACAGGCCAAAGAAAAAGCATGGCTCTAATTGTGGCCCCAGCAATAAACCGGGGTATAGAAAATTGCTACAGCTACAGACCTTAACTTTATAGGCATGGGACCCCAGCAATAAACCGGCGTACGGAATATTGTTCCAACTACAACCTTTTTTTTTTTGGTGTAAATTACAACTACAAGCTTTATTTACGGGGATGACTAGCTTACGTCCGACGCAGGGTGCCTCATTTGGAAAAATAAATATGAGCCCCACACATTGAGGCCACCCTGAAAAGCAAATAAAAGAGTATAACAGTGATACCAAAAAAAATAAAAAGGAGTAACAGTGATATCACGTGAAAAAATCATCAGAAGCGGTAAGTGGAGGAATGTTTAACCAGTTGGGTACTTCATTAAAATGTCCTTACACATTGCTAAAAGTCTTTTTATGTGCGCGTTTATTTATTTGTTGAGTTTTTTTAAGAAAAATTAATCTCAATAACATCTAATAAGATATATTTAATTTTAAAGAATATAAAAAAGTTCAATTATTGGGTTTTTTTACATAGTTGGTGCACATGGGAAACAAAATTTCCAGTATAGTATAAGTTCTAAAATAATTCTCATTATGGTGAAAAATGAATAATGAGTCGTAGGTTGGGACTCTGACTTGCATGAAGTCGTATTGCACAGTATATAAGTCGTGCCCAACACATACGACTTACGAGTAACGATATTTTTGATTTATTTTTTTAATAGAAGTCGTAACTACCAGCTACGACTTAGGGTTAGGTTTTTTTTTAATTTTTTAATTGAAGTCGTAGCTGATAGCTACGACTTAGGGCTAGGATTTTATTTTTATTTTTTTTCATTGAAGTCGTAGCTGCTAGCTACGACTTAAGGTTAGAGTTTTGTTTTTATTTTAATTTAATTATAAGTCATAGTTGTTAACTGAAAGACTTAGGTTAGGGTTTATTTTTCAATTAGAGGTGGAAACAACATTTTTGGACTCAAAGAGTTTTTGATTTGTTTCCCCTTTTGACATGCTTTAGATAGAACATCCGATTTGTACACAAGCTTTGGTAGTCCTCTCATGAGGTTATGCTTATTTAGCTTTGAGATTAACCTCAAGCTTGCATGCCCAATCTTCTTGTGCCATACCCATTGTTCTCCTTTTATGGACATTAAGCATGATACATTTTGATCTGAAAGATCCTCCAATTCAATCTTGTAAAGATTGTTTTGCCTTTTTGCAGTAAAGAATATGGATCCGTCAAAGTTTTTGACTATACATTCTCTTTGGTTGAACGAAACATTAGATCCACTATCACATAATTGACTTATGCTAAGTAGATTATGCTTCAAACCTTAAACCAGAAGTACATTATCAATAGAAGGAAAATGATGCTTACCAATCTTACATATTCCCACTATTTTACCCTTCTAGTTTCCACCAAAGGTGACGAAGCCACCTGATTTAAGTTTGAGGTCTTGGAACATAGACTTTTATCCCGTCATGTGCCATGAGCAATCACTGTCCATGTACCATGATAGGTGTCTTTTTCCTGCTGCTAAGCACATTTGCAAGAGGGATTATCATATTTTTAGGTACCAATATCTTTTTGGGTCCTTTCAAGTTAGTTTTTGAAGATTCATAATACCTTGATTTCTTATTGTAAAAACATTTTGATGTAGAATGACCTTTCTTTTTACAAATATTGCAAAATGATTTGGGCTTCACAGAAGTAGATGTCTTTTGGAAATTTCTTTTCTCAGTATGTTGATATCCTAGTCCAGATTTGTCACGAGGGTCTCTGGAGTATTTGAGTAATGTGTTTAGCTTTTTGGTGCTACTGACAAGAGGTTGTCGAGACCCGTCAAAATAATAAAATTTACCGGTTCACAAACTAATTTGTAATATAGAGCATGAATCGAATCGTCTATCAAAGATTCAAAAAAAATAAAGATTTAATCAGATCAAGATAATTAAAATTGGGGGATTTTTGATGATTTGTAAAGTAAATACACTGGTTGAATTAAAGGAAATTAATTAATAAATTAACCAATCCAAGGAAATTTACCGATCTTGAGTTTAATCCATCATTGATTACAAGGAATTTACTTAAATGCTAACCATGTTCTTGGCCTTAGATCACATCAAGAGGCCTCAACATGATCCAAGAATCCTCTACTAGATAAGCATCTAGGATTTAATTGACCAAGGTTAGATAAAGTAAGCACCATCCAAACATAGATTAACTTAAGATCCGGAATTTAACCAAGCTAAACAATCCATCAAAAAGCTTTAATAAATTGTTTATTCTTTGTGATCCTCTTTGAATACATGATAATAAAGCTATTATCATATAAACATCTAAATCAAATTAAGCAATTCAATCTAGATAAAAATCAAAAGAGGATGAAGAGAAACTTGAATAACAATTAAGCAATATGAACAAGCGAAACAAGATCTCCAAATTAAACATCAAGATGGTTAATCCATTGGATTGATTATAAGAGCCTAGCCTTCCATGGATGGGAAGGAAGAACTCATAAAATAATGAACAAAAATGAAATTCTAAAGAGAATGGAGAAGAAGAGAAAGAAAACTCTCACAAATACTCAAACTTTCTTTAAACTTACTTCAAATTGAATCATTTATAATACAAAGAGATTGACTCAATTTATACTAATCCTATAAGCCAATTTGTAATTGAAAATAATATGAATGTAAGCTGTAAAAACATGGAAATTGTCAAATATGGAAGCTTGATGCATGGTTGGTGGGTTGGTGTATGGTTGGTGGCTTCAAGTCAGCAACTCTACTCCGACTTCCAGCCTGCTTTTCATGCCCTAAACGATGTATTTTGGCTTGGAGGTCTCATGACAATTGTAGACCATTTTCTCCTTGAAATTTTGGTGTTGGTTTCATGCCATTTGGACTTTTACAACTCTAAATATGCCAAAAACACTACACCTACCTCAAGTTAGGTTGGCAGAACGTGTTTCCAAATTCAAACCAACTTGTAGCTTCATAATCATATCTAAAACGGCATCTATTGACGAAATGGTCTTTAGTGAAGTTGGAGATATGAGTCTTATCTTTCCAATGGCCGAGTTTCAGCTCAAAAGGAGGCATATAGCCCATGATATGGTTCAATATGTACACACTGGTCAGATTTTAGTAACAGCAGACCCAATCTGAATTACAGGGCTATTTTGGACCCTTAGAAGTCCGATCCAACTCTTGGGTTGTCATGAAACTTGTAGAGCCTTGTCTTAGCTTTCCACACACACCAAGATCACCTCAATTGGATCACCGAGTCCCATGTTATGGCCTAACCAAGGAGGAAAGGTCAAAATGCATCAAAATCTAAAAATTATTCATAATTTGCATTAAAGCCCAATGAGGCCTAACAACATTAAACTCATCTAAAATACTAATATTGGGCACAATAAACATCTAATAAAGCCTAGTACAAATCTAACATAAGTGTCTCAAATTGATTGATCAAATTCCCCCACACTTAAGCTTTTGCACTCATGGGTAAAACACATAAGAACAAAACTAAAGAAAAACAAGAAACATCATATTATTAAACTAAAAGCATAAAAACTGATTATGTCTAATCTAATCCACTTTCGTAGGAAAACACAATGGCACTTAGCTTATGCCATGATCAATCAATTTGAGACACTTATGTTAGCTTTGTATTAGGCTTTATTAGATGTTTATTGTGCCCAATATTAGTATTTTAGATGAGTTTAATGTTGTTGGGCTTCATTGGGTTTTAATGTAAATATTGGATAATTTTCGGATTTTGATGCATTTTGACCTTTCTTCCTTGGTTAGGCCATAACTTGGGACTTGGTGATCCAATTGAGGTGATTTTGGTGTCTTTGGAAAGCTAAGACAATGCTCTACAAGTTTCATGAAGAACTCAAGAGCTGGATCGGACTTCTAAGGGTCCAAAACATCCATGCAATGTAGAGTGGGTTTGCTGTCAAGAAAATCTGGGCAGTGTGCACATATTGGACTACATAATGAGTTATAGGCCTCCTCTTGGGCTGAAACTTGGCCATTGGAAAGATAAGACCCATATCTCCAACTTCACTGAAGACCATTTAGTCAATAGATGTCGTTTTAGGCATGATAATGAAGCTACAAGTTGGTTTGAATTTGGAAACACGTTCTACCAACCTAACTTGAGGTAGGTTCAGTGTTTTTGGCATTTCTGGAGTTCTAAAAGTCCAAATGGTATGATTCCAATTGCAAAATTTCAAGGAGATAACTGGCTACAACTTTCATGAAGACCTCCAAGCCAAAATGCACCGTCTAGGTGATGAATTTGAAGCCAGAAGTTGGATAAGAGTTGTTGACTAAAAGCCACCAACCATACACCAACCCACCTACCATGCACCAACCCACCAACCATGCATCAAGCTTCCATTTTTGACAATTTTCATATTCTTATAGCTTGTATTCAGATTATGTACATGTACAAATTGGCTTCTAGGATTAGTATAAATAGACCCAACCTCTTTGTATTAAAGGCATTCAATTTGGAATTAAGTTTGAAGAAAGTTTGAGTATTTGTGAGAGTTTTCTTTCTCTTCTTCTCCATTCTCTTTAGAATTTCGTTTTTGTTCTTTTATTTCTGAGTTCTTCCTTCCCATCCATGGAAGGCTAGGCTCTCATAATCAATCCAAGGGATTAGTCATCTTGATGTTTAATTTGGAGATCTTGTTTTACTTGTTCATGTTGCTTAATTGTTATTCAAGTTTCTCTTATTCCTCTTTTAATTTTGATCTAGATTGAATTGCTTAATTTGATTTGGATGTTTATGTGATAATAGCTTTATTATCATGTATTCAAGAGGATCACATAGAATAAACAATTTATTAAAGCTTTTTGATGGATTGTTTAGTTTGGTTAAATTCTTGATCTTAAGTTAATCTATGTTTGGATGGTGCTTACTTTATCTAACCTTGGTTAATTAAATCCTAGATGCTTATCTAGTAGAGGATTCTTGGATCATGTTGAGGCGTCTTGATATGATCTAAGGCCAAGAACACGGTTAGCAATTAAGTGAATTCCTTGTGATCAATGATGGATTAAACTCAAGATCGGTAAAATTTCCTTGGATTGGTTAATTTATTAATTGCATTTCTTTAATTCAACTAGTGTATTATCTTTTCAAATCATCAAAACCCCCTTTCAATTATCTTGATCTGATTAAATCTTTGTTCTTTTTGGATCCTGTTAGCCAAGGGCAACCATCACACAAGAGGGGGGTGAATTGGGTGATCACAAATTTTATTTCAACTTTGTGCAATTGTGCATTTTGATGCACCCAATCAATACATGCAGCGGAATAAATATATTTCACAACAATTCATGCTTTCATATTATTAACAATTCATATAATTCATAATATCAATCACATATAAGTATATTGAATAATGTAAATTATAGTGTGATTAATTTGAGACTAGTAGGAAATAAACCAAGATAGAAAATCACTTGGTTGAATCCTTGTAGTAGACTGCAAGTAGTGTGTAGTCAACTACAATAAACCCCTGAAAGTGGTTTTGCAAGATCAACAAATAAAACACTAATGTTGAGTTTCTAGTAGTCTTGTAGTAGACTACACTTTTCTTGTAGTAGACTACAATTTGCTTCTGTGAGCAAATTGAGTTTTAAATGAATGCCTTACTTGTATGAAGATTTATCAATCAATGTAGATACCTTGAGTATAGCTTAGATATATATATATATATATATATATATATATATATAAATCAAGCAAACAAGATATATATCAAGTTCTAATGATCTAAGTAGAAATATCACAAGATATGCAGTAGATCAATAATTATAGCTATCATGAGTACTCAACAAATAAGTAGTTAAATGTAAATTGCTATAATGTAAAGAGAGTGAGGGATAAGAGAGTGCAAACAATATTTTACTGGTTCAATCACTTCTTGTGATCTACATCCAGCTCCAAGATCATCCACTTGAGGTTTCCACTATTCTTCAAGCTTGTAACTTAGGTGCTTGAGAAACCTTTACAAAAACAGAGCACTCTTCACACTTTGGGATCCTCCACCCTTATGCTTGAGCCTCTTTCTTTTCTCTTCAAGGGAAGTCTACCCTTGAACTCTCTTGAGGGATTATCCACCCTCTTACAAGTATATATGATTGATAGAAAATGATAAACTCTCTCAAAGAGTAGATAATACAACTTGAAAAACTAATGGATAGAGGGATTATGAAAATGAAGAGCTCAAATGTTGATTTTGATAGAAAATGATCAAATCCTCATAATGATTTGCAAATGGGTGTTCATCAACTTGTTAATGCTTCAATCTTGGCATATATTAATAGCCCAAGTGATAAAATAGCCTTTGGTGAAGTTTAAGAATGATTACTTTCGAAATCTAGCCGTTTATAGCCGTTACAGGCATTTCTGGCACGTTGTAGTCGACTACATATACATTGTAGTCGACTATCAGCCCTCTCTGGAAAGTAATTTTCGAAATCTAACACTTTGTAGTCGACTACAAGGTCTTGTAGTCGACTACAATCCATTTCTGGTGGTCTTGTAGTCGACTACAAGTCTTGTGTAGTCGACTATAATTTCACTCGGGAAAGTAGTCGTTTTGAAATGATCATAACTTCTTCGTTTCTTAACCAATTTAAGCAAATGACCATGCGTTGGAAAGCTCTTTGAGTGTACTTTCATATGAAACAAGTTTCAGATCAAAACTCAAAGTATTTTAAAAGTTATGATAAAAATAGTGACCATATGTTAGTTTTTCAAGGTCTTGTAGTCGACTACAAGTCTTGTGTAGTCGACTACAATTCCTATCCGGAAAGTAGTCTTCTTAAAAATGTCATAACTTCTTCGTTTCTTATCCAAATTAAGCAAATGACCATGCGTTGGAAAGCTCTTTGAGTCTACTTTCATATGAGATACGTTTTAAATCAAAACTCAAAGTATTTTAAAAGTTATGATAAAAATAGTGACCATAGGTTAGCTTTCAAAATTCAGATTTGGCTATTTTTCATAGTTTTGAAATACCACCAAGACTAACTTCTCAAAACTTGTTTGTTGGGCATTTTATCATGTTAAAAACATTTGTCAAGATTGAATAAGGATATTTGAGCTCTCTTCATGTAAAACCTCTATCCTTACAAAGAAGAATAGCCTATAAGATAATATATACCGAAATGAGTCCTTAGGCTTCTTGATGCAATCCAAGCTTCCAAGAATTCTTCTCTTCAAATATTCTAAATGCTTGATTCATCTATTCATTCTCCTTCTTCTTGAGTTGAGCATAAATAGGATCTTTCACTTTCTTATTCCAATGCTCACTCTTGATACTTGGACTATCCTACAAAGCATAACTCACTTGAAAACCATGGTTAGTCCAAATCCATAACTCAATAACTAAATATGCATGATTAACATGTATATAACTTTATAGAGTTCTTCATGCATATATGATTCACATATAGACACATATCCAATAATTAATTATATCACTTATCAAGTACATTGGATATATCCTATCAATGATGCTACACAAAACTTAATGCATGATTCTTATAATAGGAACAACAAGATAATATATAACCATGCATTATCCAATATAGCTCATCACGCACATATGTAGCATATTTGTAATCCTTTTTGTAATGCATTTGTCATCATCAAAACATAAGACAATAAACCATTGGGGCAAACATATTTTCACATTCTCCCCCTTTTTGATGATGACAAATCACCTAAGAAAAAATATGTTTGATAAGATATGTAAATGTATATTCAAGAAATCATATCAATCAATAATCACAAGAACATATTTTTCTTTCCTATTTTCTTTCCCCCTATTTGACATCAACAAAAAGGTTTAGAAAGGAAGGACAATATGATATTGAATTTTATTTTTCATGTTATCAAAATAGAACTTGCTCCCCCTAGATAAAACACATGATGCCAAAGTGTAGGATCATAAAAATTGATGATTTTGATGTTTATAAAAACATAGCTATCTCCTCTTTATTTGACTTAGCATAGGATTCAAGTATGGAGATATGGAACAAGCATGCTTATCAAGATATCAAGTATGATGCATGCAATGCTTGTCATCTTATAGTATACTTCCATTTATCATGTGGTAGCATTAAGCTTTAAGAGATTATGAAAAGTATAAAATATTGCTTACCACATGTTAAACAGATACCACTTGATGCCTGTCACAAATAAGTCATATACTGGCATGGTGTTAAAGTTTTTCAAAGTAAAAGATCATATACCTTGCCACATATATCAAACATTCCTCAATGAAAGAATCAAATGATTGAAAAGTTAAGAAAGCTTGCCTTCTTTCATTGATAGGGGAAATACAATAAGAGATGATCTTCAATGACATGTTGAGAGTATAATGACAAATTAAGAGCTAGGCTCCCCCTCAAAATATGCATGTCATCAAGATATCAACAATATATTATTTTAACATAGTCATGGATATATTCAAGGTTAACGAGAGCAAACAAGCATGATATTTAAATCCATTATTAATTAAAAGTTTAAGTAAGGGAAGTTATAAGGTATTTAAAGAGAAGTTGAGCTCCCCCTTATTGAAAATCAAGATTTTGAATTTTCTCTTCTTTAAAAAAAAGAGTTTGAGCCACTAAGATCAAAAACAATAATAAGTTGGCTCCTAATTAGATGATACACTAGTTAAAGCAAAGTAAACATATCTTTAAGCATACTATCAACAAAATTTGATTTTCCACAAGAGATTTAGAAATTTCTCCCCCTTTCAAAAATAATGTTGCAAATATACATTTCATTTTTCAAAATCATTTAAGAAGAGTATGAGGTTTTCTTTGAAAACCCATTCCTTGAGAATAATCCATTAAAAGCATTCAAGATGACATTTGAAAGTATATCTCCACATTTTTCTCTTTGAACAGAAGCCTCAGGGAAATAAAATCACTTTGAAGAGCAAGGCTTTATCTTTTGAAGTTTAAAAAGAAATAGACATTATAGAGTAGTTCAAAATTTTCGAGTTTGGAAATTTTCTTAAGCATTCTCTCAAGATTTGATAATCCTTTCCAAAGCATGTTGAGAGTTTTTCATTCATATCCAAACCATTTTCCAAATTTTTGAAAAGTAGTAAGAGGTGAAAAGCACTTTCAAAGTCTTGAAATAAATTCAAATAATTCTCAAGGATATGAAATTTAAAAAATTCATTTCAAACAAAATAAGGGAGTTTTCTTATGAAAAATATTTTCAATTAAACCAAAATCTATTTTCAAGCAAGAGCATGATTCTCACAAGAATTATAGCACTAAGAATCAAGAGAATCATATCAAACATTCATCATGGTGAAATATGCCATAGGGATCAAGGTATATTCAAATTAATAACATAACCCTATATGCAATGACAATATTAAGAATATTAGAGCTAATTATCCACAAAGTCATTGTTAAACATACTTCTCATATAAGGATAGCATCTAATCATTTTAAAAGCATTTAATCAACAAGTATCACTCAATATAATACCATAAAAGTTTAGGGATAGAGATACTTATTGATTTCGAGAGAGTGTGATGCTCCTTTAGAATGTTCTTCAATTTGATGAGCCTTTGAATTTGAACTTTCTTCCTTTAAGTATTTCATTTCTTAGAATTTGAAGAAAGTCTCCTCAAGCTCTTCTTCATTCAATTCTTCTCATTGTCTACTTGTGCTTGTATTTCAATATTTGATGGCTACATTTGGATACACATGGAGATACTTGCAAATCCAATTCTAAAAGCTCTCCAAATCATAAGTTAGCATCAAATATCATTTAAGCATATCCACAAGCATAATTTTGGTTGATATAAAATATCAAGAATGTATCACATTATCAACCATACAATTTTACCACTTGATAATGACAAGAGAAGTATATATGCACTTGAATCCAAAGCAAAGATTTAGTAATTTCAAAGCAAGATTCAAGCTTAACTAAGAACACATGACCATCATCAAAACTTGTATAAGCACTTTGGGGCAAACAATGATCATGTAATGCATGTTATGTGATGTAAGAATTTCAAGTATGCACACATGCCAATCAAGAGTAAAAGTTCCCTTTTGCAATGCTAGAGTTGAAAAACCATGGAACTTATATCTTTAAAAACTATTTATGATTCATTTCAAGAGATAGATTCAATATAAGAATCATTGAAGTTCAAAGGCAAGTTTAAAGCACAAATGAATCATTTTCTTCTTGTTTATAGGAAATTATCATATCAAGCAATTTCAAACAAGAAGATAGGTTATCCTCAACCATCCAATCTCAAAGTAAGCATATGAAATATTTAAGCAAATAAGAGAGGATTAGAATTTTTTTGAGCTTGTGAACTTTTCATGTAAGTTCAATAAAATATAGTCACAAGCTCAACACAAAAATATTATCATGTCATCTCAATCAAGAAGTGTACTTATCTAGCATACTAGCATAGGCAAACACATGTTCAAGTCACATTACTAGAGAAGCACAATTTAAGACATGCTAAGGCATAAATCAATTCTCCAAATCCCAAGATATCATATATATCACATTTAAAGCATAGGTAGGGATAAAGTTGATATCACCAAAGAAGTATTCCTTGAATTTGTATAGGTGACTTTAACTTCCATGCTTCAAGTCTCCTTGAGGGTGTAAAGATTCTTCATGAAGTTTGTATCCCTCTTGAGAAGTTGAATCCTTTCAAGTTATGCTAACCTCAAGTAGAGTAGTTGTATTCTATTTCAATGAATACTTGAGGTAGATATCACCCTACAATTAAATTTAAGCACATTTCTTTGGTATCCAACAAATTTTGGATCCACAATGATTAGTCATTGATAATTAATCTATCATGCTCTTACAATATTAATTTAGCCATAATATGCTAGTTTAGCATAATAATTCAATAATCAATTTAGCATTAAGCATAATGCCAATGACATGCTTCTTTTCATGATATATAAACAATTTAAAGCATATCAAGCATATCTAGGCATGGAATAGAACTTTGTGTACCAAGATATATTCAACTTAATAAGCAAATGGTACAACAAGAATGAACATAATCATGTGCTAAACACAATATTCAAATTTTATCAAGCACACATGATTTAATTCATTATTCAAGGCCTACAAGCAATATACCTCAAATTCATAGATTTTGCAATTGAATTAGTATGAGAGGTAATATCATATGATACCATGGCCTTAGAAATTAAGGGAACATTTTTCTTTACCCATTGCTTCTCCTTTGGATATTTGAACTTTGCAAGTTCCACATCATGCATATGAGAAGCTTTGTTGAAGCCTTCTTGCCTCTTTGACCAAAATATCTACCATTGGGCTTTGGGAATGTTTTCCTTGATGTTTCCATTTTGGCTTGATCAAATTGTCCATCCTTTTGAAGAGTTTTCTGCACAATAGGAGCACTAGGAGGACTCTTTGGTACCCATTTCAACTTGGGTCCTTTAATGTTAGCATTAGAGCCTTTAAGGATTTTAGGAACCCACATCATGTTATTTCTCATATAAGAATTTCTTCTAAATTTGCACAAATGAGAAATATGTCCTAGATGACCACAATAATTGCAAACAATTGAATTGGATGATGATATTGTCTTTTGAAGATTATTTTCGAAAAACTTATGCATTTTAGTGTAATCATTTTCCAAAATATTTTTGCCACAAGTCTTTCTTGATTTTCCATGTAAAACATCTTTGGTTTTCCTTTTATTATCACACATGGAATGAGAACAAGTGAAACTCTCAATTTGGGCAACTTTTGAAAATAAGTCCTTAACTTGATTTTCTAAATCAATGCAATTTTCACAATTAGTTGAGGTTTCACATTTCATCAATATTTCCTTATCAAGAAAAGCATACTCATTTTTCAAAGTCTCAATTTGAATTTCAATAGAGGAAATGCTTTTCAAGCATGCTAAGTTTTTCTTTTCTAAATTTATCAATCCATTATTCAATTCATCATATGCATATTGTATCTCATCATAGGAAGGACTATTATCAATACTTGTATAGTTTACCTCAAAGTCCTCTTGAGCCATGTAAGAAGTAGTTTCCGCTTCTAGCACACTTGACTCATGAGAATCATCATCTTCTTCCATGTGATTGTCCATCAATGTTTCAAGAGCATGCTCCATTCCAATATGTTCTTCCTCCAATGGCTTTTGCTCTTCTTGCTTTCTAGATACAACATTTTGCTCAAAAACATTGTTAGCAAGATAAATAGCATCAAGGGTATCCCAAATATCTTTAGCACTAGAGCAATTTTTAATTCTAGCATAAATATCATCATTTAAACCATATCTCAATATTTGCATTGCTCTAATGTTTAAGGTAAAACATTTCTTGTCATAGGAATCCCAATTCAATTTTGGTTTAGAGGAAAAACCATCAAGCACAATATCCCACAAATCTAAGTCAATAGATTGCAAATAACATTCCATCCTAGTTTTCCAAAAATCAAAATGCACACCATCAAAGAATGGTGGTTTATCAAATTCAAAACCCTCCATATTTGAAAAACTTTCTATGGTTGCCATCATACAAGGATCTTTAACTCTAAGCGGTTAAGCTTTCAATAGAGCACGAAGCTCTGATACCACTTGTTAGCCAAGGGCAACCATCACACAAGAGGGGGGGTGAATTGGGTGATCACAAATTTTATTTCAACTTTGTGCAATTGTGCATTTTGATGCACCCAATCAATACATGCAGCGGAATAAATATATTTCACAACAATTCATGCTTTCATATTATTAACAATTCATATAATTCATAATATCAACCACATATAAGTATATTGAACAATGTAAATTATAGTGTGATTAATTTGAGACTAGTGGGAAATAAACCAAGATAGAAAATCACTTGGTTGAAACCTTGTAGTAGACTGCAAGTAGTGTGTAGTCAACTACAATAAACCCCTGAAAGTGGTTTTGCAAGATCAACAAATAAAACACTAATGTTGAGTTTCTAGTAGTCTTGTAGTAGACTACACTTTTCTTGTAGTAGACTACAATTTGCTTCTGTGAGCAAATTGAGTTTTAAATGAATGCCTTACTTGTATGAAGATTTATCAATCAATGTAGATACCTTGAGTATAGCTTAGATATATATATATATATATATATATAAATCAAGCAAACAAGATATATATCAAGTTCTAATGATCTAAGTAGAAATATCACAAGATATGCAGTAGATCAATAATTATAGCTATCATGAGAACTCAACAAATAAGTAGTTAAATGCAAATTGCTATAATGTAAAGAGAGTGAGGGATAAGAGAGTGCAAACAATATTTTACTGGTTCAATTGAAATAACCAAGTGAAACACAAGAAGGGGGGTTGAATTGTGTTTCTTAACCCTTTTTGATGATTAATAAAAGATTTTCCTTTTCAATAGAAAATAGAACACAGCGAAGGATAAAGTTTAACAAGCAAAGAGCTTAGGACCAACACCACTTAGTCCTATTGGACTCTAAGGATTTTGAAAAGACTTTTAATAAAATGGTTAACACGTTCTAAAACCAAATAAAAAGATCTTTGTTAATAAACACAATGGTAAACCCCAGAGGTTAGTGAATATAATAAAGCACACTAGAAGAGAAGAGAAGCTTACACACGAGATTTATCCTGGTTCACTCTTATCAACCAAGAGCTACGTCCAGTCCCTTCAACCAGAAGGATTTTCCAACTAATCTTTTTCACGATTACAAGTATTATGCACCTCTTCAGGTAACAAGTATTTTCAACCTCTTCAGGTTCTATCTCACAAGTATTCTTTTACACACAGCCTCTTCAGGCTTACAAGGCTTAAGATGAATAATTGAAAGCAGATGAAAGCTTGAGTTTAAAAACTCACTGACAAAATGAGAATAGACAATCGAGATCTCAAGGCTTTTTCTTTTTACACGTATATGGAAATCCAAGAAGAAATAAAGCTTTTTAGACTTTTTAGGATGCTTCGGCAAAGATCTCTCTTGATCTTCAAGTGCTGCTTCTTCTCTTTATAAGTAAGAACAAATTGAGCAGACTTCATGGGCTAGATCGTCCAACGGAAACATTTATTACCGTTCTGAGTAGCATTAAATACATCTACTGGAAAAGTGCTGAACTTCTTCTGACGGTGACTTTTATTCTCTGAGATTTCCAATCAATGAAAACAAAATCCTGATTTGTCTAAGATTGCAGACGGTTTCTTATTTGCGTATCTTTGTAGTTGTTAGACAATGTCGGCAAAAGTGGCTTAGTTGACTTCTTCTCGTCGTGAGTCGTCGTAGTTCTTTTCTAGCATTTAATGAGGAACAGTTCTTCATTTTTGAAATTTCACTTGGACGAGAGCTTGAGTTTGAACTTTGAAAGAGTGAGTTGAGTCCGAGCTTTGGCGCATGTGATCGTATTGGTCGAACTAATAAAAAGTAACAAGATATGCAAACAAGTATTGGACGCACCAATAGTAAAAGTATATAATACATTTATTGGACCCACGAAGAGTTATAGCATATTGGACGCACGAAGAGTTATCTTTAAGCATAGAGCAGAATGGACGCATATACAAGTAGCGATTTGTTAATACTATTGTCGAAACACTTACTTGTTCAAACTAAATAAATATTTTTGTTATCCTCAAAACTTAACCAGGGAAAGCTACAGCTTTTAAGATTTTAGTACTTAAACCTTTTTATAAAAAATTTGGTTTCAACAATCTCCCCCTTTTTGATGATGACAAAAACTATTAATTTGGTTGAACACAGATTCTTTTTAAAACAAAATTGCTCCCCCTAAGAAAAACATTTCTAAGGGATGGACTCAAAGTCTGTTAGACGCAGAGTCGATTTGATGTAGTACACGAAATTTATTTTTACGAAACAAGTTTCAAGAGCAAGTAATATTATCTTTGTATCGAAGTTTAGTTCTTGAGAAAAGAGTTTAACAGAGACAATACTTTTGAAAAGAAATAAACCATGCCAAAATTTAGATCAGATCCTTCACAGCAACACAGTGCATTAGCAGAGTATTCACAATTTCAATTAAAGCATTTATATAAGTGCAACAGAATAACCGAGACAAGGATAATGAAACAACCAGATGAGAGAAAAAATCATAGTTTCATTAAAATAAATTTGTATGTAACAAATCAAATTCCCATTATTCTCCCCCTTTGTCATCAGACAAAAAGAAGGAAAGACATCACTGTCAAAAAAAATTTGGCTAAAAAAATAAAATAAAATCAAGAGGAAGAAGGTGGAGGAGGAGGTGGTGGCCCTTGTTGAAAAAGAGATTTGAGGAGGTCTTCAACTCTCTTGTACATTAAGTCCATTTGATTATTCACGTAGGCCTGAAAAGCTGGGGGCACTTGAGTGAGAATGTCAGCAGAAGGTTGTGGTTCCACAATAGCTAACTTAGTGGTGGAAGCAGGAGGGGTCACATCCATTTGCTGCACAACAGACTCAACTTCATCTTCAGACAGAGGAAGGTCAACATCCCAAGGAAGAGAGGTTCTTCGGTATCCAAACATTTGATCCCAGGGATAAGGCCTCGCCTATGTTGTCGACGGAGGTCCAGAGACATAGCTTGGACAAGAGAAGATTGTTGGCAATGGCGAGTTCAAAGGCCCAAGAAGATCATCTACCATATAGATAGGACGAAAACACTGAAGCTCGACTGTGCACGCTTATGGTATCTTCCTTATCTTCATCACTTAGTCCTGAAGAAGATGCTTGTTGCTCACACTCCCAAATGTGCTTTTCCCGTAAAGTCTTAGCCTCGTTCTCCTCGGCCTTCTCTTTTAATCGAAACTTGCCACAAGAATTCAACATCAACATCGTGGGAACGTAAGCTCCTAAAATTTGGCTTAAAGATGATGGGCTTGGGAAAGGTGGCTTGGCTTCACACTTTTCAAGTCTTTGTTTTTATTTAAATCCACCATTGGCAACCTTGGACAAACCCGATCCGGCTGAATCTTGATGGCAGTTGTAGAAGAGATGATCAGTGAAGGGGGTACAAATCTCAAATCCTTCAACAGAAGACTCCCCTTAATGACACTGACAAGGATGGTGTCATAAGGACTCGCAAACTGTCCCATTTCTTCCAAGGTGACAGGTTTGAAGGAGAGGTCACTAGGGAAGATGTGAACTTTTGTTGAGTAACCATCACAGCACCGAGAGCGTCTTGCTGTGAGTGAGAGAGAAGAGTCCTTGGATTCCCAAAGAGGAATAATGTGAGGAGAAACCCCCACAGAGAAAAGGTTAAGGTAAGAGGAGTTGTAGAAGGTCTTTTGAGAGAGGGAAGGTGAAGGAGATTGGAAAGGTATGATGTGAGTTTGAGAAGAAAAAGGTTCAGTGTTTAAGGGAGAGGAAGTTATTTGAGCGGTTGGGAAGGAGGTTTGTGGTTCTGGTTGAGAAGAGGGTAAAATGGAGGAAGAGGGAATGGTAGGTAGAGGTTCCTTAGGAATGGACGCAAGCTTGGAAGAGGGTTTCCTTGTGATGGGTAGCTTCGTCCGGGTTCCTTTTGGGATGCTCGCAATGGACGCAACCTTCATCCTTTTAGCGATGGGTTGGTCATCTTCAGAGTCATCGTCCATTATGAGTCTCCGCTTGGGAATGGCTTGGACGGATGGTGATTTCTTCTTTGGACTCTCAGCCTTTGAAGGAATAAGAGGCTCTTTCTGGTCCAGAAAATCTTGGACGCTTTGAAGTTTCATCCTTAGAAGATTGCTTCGTCCAAAGATTTGTTGCTCTTGGCCAAAGATCCTCTTCTTCTCTTCAACATCTTTAGTCTCATGGGGACTAAAGATACCTTGATCTCTGAAGATCTTGGTTAAGAGAACACCATAGGAGATGGTGGTCTTCTTCCCTTTTCCTTGTACACTTCTCTTGAAGTTCTTAAAAAGCAGATAAAGGAGATTGACTCGCTGGACACAAAGATCGATGACACAGTGTAAGGCATGAACTGTAGAGACCGAGTCTTTGGACCCTACCTTGTGGAGTATTGCCTTGTTCAAGTTGATGCAAAACTCTTGCCTTGTCATTCATCTTGGAAGCGCTTATCTTCCCCGTGGATGACTCCTTTAGTAAGGTGTCAAGAACAAAGATCGCTTCCCAAATGCTTTTTCCCAATCAGAAGTGATGGTGGCTCCTTCCAACCAACATTGGGTGGCGTTGGAGATGGTTACCTCTGAAACCACAACGGGTTTTCCCAAAACACATCCCCTGACATCTGTTGCAGACACGGATGCGTCTTTCCAGAACATTTTCACCAATTCCGGATAAACTTCCACCGGTTCTCTGAAGTAACTATCCCAACCAGCACCGACGAGACATTCTTTGATATCTATTCCATATTTTGCTAAAATTGAAGTTTGGAACGAGTATTCAACAGATACCTCGGCTCTTTCAACATCAAGGGTCTTTCCTCCGGCCATTTCTTAGGGTTAAGGAAATTTGAAAGAGAGAGAGAAATTTGCTAAGGTTCTTTTTGCAACTGTTTTCTTTCAAGGTTTGAAGGCGTAAAAATTTGATCTTGTAAAGAAGGAAAATATTTATAGAAGAAGGTAGGTTTTTACACTGAAAGGTTTCTTGAGAGAAAACGAATCGTTTTTTTTTTTAAAAAAAACAAACACAATAAATGTGTATTAAAAGCAACTGTCACGTCCGCAGTAAAAAGTTACTTTCGTGACCTTTCAAAAACTGACTCAGCGTGGGAAATTTGAAAAGTTTCAAACAAGATAAATGCAAATGATTTATGTCTTATCAAGAAATTTACCACACTATTTATCAAGTACAAAGCATTTTGGACGCAGATCTTCAATGGACGCAAGAAATATTAATTCTTTACAAAATGCATACTTAGATGTTTTCGAATAAGAGTGAATCTATCCTCTGAGAGGGGTTTTGTGAAAATATCCGCCCATTGATGATCTCAGATCCACATATTGAATATCAAACACACCTTTCTGAATATAGTCTCTTATAAAGTGATGTTTGATTTCAATGTGTTTTGCCCTTGAGTGTAGTATGGGATTTTTTGATAAGTTAATTGCAGCAGTATTATCACATAGTAAAGGAATCTTACTTTCAAAGATGTTGTAGTCTTCTAATTGATGTTTGATCCAGAGTAGTTGAGAGCAACAATTGGACGCAGAGATATATTCAGCTTCAGCTGTTGATAGAGCAATTGTGCTTTGTCTCTTGCTGGACCATGATACTAGATTTCCTCCAATGAAGTGACATCCTCCACTTGTACTTTTCCTTTCAATTCTATCTCCAAAGATAGTCAAGATCACAAAAACCAACTAATCAGTACTCATGAGATTTCTTAAATACCAAACCCATATTAGTAGTTCCTTTCAAGTATCTGAATATTCTTTTTACAGCAATTAAGTGTGACTCTCTAGGATCAGATTGAAAACGTGCACAAAGACACACATTAAACATTATATCAGGTCTGGACGGAGTGAGATATAAGAGTGATCCGATCATACCTCAGTATACCTATTCTTCCACCTAGTTATCCTAATAGTCCAATCTTAGTGTGGATGATGGATGCATTGGTGTGCTCATTGTTTTGCAATCGTCCAATTTGAATTTCTTCGTAAGTTCATTTGTATATTTTGTCCGATGAATGTAGATTTCGGCCCAATGTTTGCTTCACTTGCAAACCCGTAAAGAATTTTAATTCTCCCATTAATCTCTTTTCGAAGTCCTTCTGCATCAGATTGGTAAAATCCTTGCAAAGAGATTCATCAGTAGCTCCAAAGATAATATCATCAACATAAATTTGAACTAAAATGAATTTCGAGTTTTTGTCTTTTCGAAAAAGAGTAGTGTCAACTTTTCCTCTAGAAAAATCGCTTTCTATTAAAAAGGTGCTTAACCTTTCGTACTGTGCTCGAGGAGCTTGTTTTAAACCGCATAAGGCCTTTTTCAATTTGAAAACATGCTCGTGGAAATTTTCATCCTCGAAACCAGGTGGTTGTTTAACGAAAACTTCTTCATTGATTATACCATTTAGAAATGCACTTTTACGTCCATTTGATATAGTCTCATGCTATGATGAGCAGCAAATGAAAGTAAAATGCGTATGGCTTCTAGTCTAGCTACAGGAGCAAAAGTTTCAGTGAAATCAATACCTTCTTGTTGTGAGTAACCTTGGGCTACCAACCTTGCTTTGTTTCTCACAACCTTACCATCTTCGTCCAATTTGTTTTTGAATATCCATTTTGTGCCGATGATGGACTTGTTTTTAGGCTTTTGAACCAGCGTCCAAACATCATTTCTTTTAAATTGATTTAGTTCTTCTTGCATGGCTAAGATCCATCCTTCGTCCTTCAGTGCTTCTTCTATTTTTCTTGGTTCCATTTCAGAGATGAAGGCTACATTTGAGTATTCTCTGAAGGTAGATCTTGTACGTACTTTATCATCTGGATTACCAATGATTTGGTGTTCTGGATGATAAGTTTTGAAATGCCAGCTTCTTTGACCATCAGTTGTTTCTTCTTTTCTTTCATCGTCCAATGCTTCTTTGTTTTGGGTTGCTGATCCTTCTCCTTTGTCTTTTAAGTTTAACTCTGCAAAGGACTCATCTAGCTCTGACAAGTCATTGTCAGGCTTTTTGTCATTGAATTTAACATGAACAGATTCTTCAACAGATAGAGAGCGAGAGTTATATACTCTATATGCTTTAGATGTTTCTGAGTATCCTAGGAAAATACCAGAGTCAACTTTAGCATCAAACTTTCCTAAAGAATCCTTAGTATTCAAAATAAAACATTGACAGCCAAAAGAATGAAAGTAAGAGATGTTGGGTTTTCGTCCTTTCCACAATTCATACGGAGTCTTGTTTAAAATAGGTCTAATATATATTCTGTTTTGAATATAACACGCAAAGGTTAACAAATTTTCAAATTTAAGTGTTTGGAGATTGAGTTGTCATTGAGCATTGTTCTAGCCATCTCTTGAAGAGATCTATTTTTTCTTTCTACCACACCATTTTGTTGTGGTGTTCTTGGGCAAAGTAGAAGTTGTGATGAATACCGTTTACTTCACAGTAACAATTGGAAGCTCTCATTCTCAAATTCTCCTCCATGATCACTTCGGATTGAGTTGATACACATTCCTTTTTCATTTTGAATTCTTTTACGTAAAATAGAAAAGACTTTGAAAGACTCATCCTTGTGAGCTAGAAACATAACCCATGTCCATCTAGTATAGTCATCTACTATGACCAATCCATATTTCTTTCCATTTAGTGAAGAAGTTCTTGTAGGACCAAATAAATCAAGATGTAACAATTCTAGTGGTCTAGAGGTGGAAACGATGTTTTTGGACTCAAAAGAATTTTTGATTTGTTTCCTTTTGACAAGCTTCACAAAGAACATCTGATTTGTACACAAGCTTTGGTAGTCCTCTTACGAGGTTATGCTTATTTAGTTTTGAGATTAATCTCAAACTTGCATGACCAAGCTTCTTGTGCCATATCCACTGTTATCCTTTTATGGAAACTAGACATGATACATTTTGATCTGAAAGATCTTCCAAGTCAATTTTATAAAGATTGTTTTGCCTTTTAGCAATGAAGAGTATGGATCCGTCGTAGTTTTTAACTATACATTCTCCTTGATTGAATGAAACATTAGATCCACTATCACATAATTGACTAATGCTAAGCAGATTATGTTTCAATCCTTCAACTAGAAGAACATTATCGATAGAGGGAAAAGGATGCTTACCAATCTTACCTATTCCAACTATTTTACCTTTCTGGTTTCCTCCAAACGTGACGGAGCCTCCTTTATTAGTTTTGATGTCTTGGAACATAAACCTTTCTCCCGTCATGTGCCGTGAGCAACCACCGTCTGTACCATGACAGGTGTCTTTTTCTTGTTGCTAAGCACATCTGCAAGAGGAATTATCATATCCTTAGGTACCCATATCTTTTTGGGTCCTTTTTGGTTAGCTCTTGGAGATCCATAATATTTTGACCTTTTATTAAAAAGATCTATTGAGGAAGGGTAAACGTTCTTTTTACAAACATTCTTAATGAATTTAGGTTGAGTAATAGTTTTTTGAAAAAACTGTTTATCAGTATCTTGATATCCCAATCCAAATTTGTCACGAGGGTCTCTGGAATATTTGAGTAAAATGTTTAGGTTGTTGGTGCTTTTTACAAATTTACTGAGGTCCTCCGTTAACTCTTTTACCTCATTATGAAGTTTATCAACTTCATCTGAAGTGTTGGACTCAGAAGATGTTTTTAAAAGAGCATTTTCAGTTTTTAATTTTTCACAATAAATTTCAAGTTCTTGTTTTTCTGAAAACATTTTTCCATATTCTCTAGTTAATTTTGAAAACTTTCTTTTCAAGGATTTATATTCAACCGCTAAAATAGATGAATTATTTAACAACTCATCAAATGCATATAGAAGATCAAGATCACAGCTTGTTACCTCATCTTCTTCTTCTTCTGACAAGGTGTTAGCCATGAGACATAGATTTGCTTCTTCTTCTGCTTCTTCTTCATCATCAGTAGTTGAAAGATCAAGATCTTCCCAGGTGGCCATTAATCCTCTTTTCTTCTTTGGAAAGAATCTCCTTTTCTCTTTCTCCTTGTTTAGTGAAGGGCATTCCGCTTTAATGTGTCCTAAGCTTCTTGCATTCATAGCATATGATTGGACTCTTGTCTTTTGTTTCTGCTCATTCCTTTGGTGACCTTCGTCCAAAGTGCTTTCTCCGCATACCTCCTTTCTTTTTCCACATTGCTTGTATCTTTCTAGAGATGAAAGATAACTCGTCATTATCGATATATCATCTTCGCATGACTCGGCCTCGCCTGATGATTTTTCGCCTTTAAGTGCTTTGGACGCACTGCCTTTATGAGCTTTAAGGGCAATTGATTTCCCTTTTCTTGAGCTTTCCTCTTCTTGAAGTTCCAGCTCATGAACTTTAAGAGAACCCAAGAGTTCCTCCATGGTAAGAGAAGCTAGATTCTTTGCTTCCCATAACCTTAGGTCTCCACTGTCTGGAAAGACTTCTTAGGATTTTTCTGATATGATCTTGATTATCATAGTTCTTTCCCAGAGATCTCAAGCCATTGATTATTGTTTGGAATCGTCCAAACATTTGATCAATGTTTTCATGCTCTCCCATTTTGAAGAGCTCATACTCGTGAACCAAAGATGCTTATCTTTGATTCTTTGACTTGAGATGAGCCTTCATGTGCTAAGGCCGTGAGTATCCCATATCTCTTTAGTTGTTTCACGCCTATGGACTTTATCGTGCTCGATCCGTGATAGCACACATAAGATAATGTTTGGCTTTTGAGTTAAGCCGATGTCCGGTTCGTTGTCCTTCCGTCCATTGTGGTCGAGGAGATCCTGTCCCTTCGTTGGTGGGTGTTTGATATCCATTTTGAACTAGGTCCCGTGATGTCCATATTTTGGGCATCAAAAAAGGCAATCATTCTCTTCTTCTAGTAATCATAGTCGCTTTCCATTGAATAGAGGTGGTCCTGCTCACCGCTTGTCCTTCGCTCTCCATTAAATGGTGTAATCGGATCTTTTTCCTCCGCATCGTTAGATGCTCAACCCAAGAGGCCGAGCTCGATACCAATTGAAATAACCAAGTGAAACACAAGAAGGGGGTTGAATTGTGTTTCTTAACCCTTTTGATGATTAATAAAAGATTTTCCTTTTCAATAGAAAATAGAACACAAATAAGGATAAAGTTTAACAAGCAAAGAGCTTAGGACCAACACCACTTAGTCCTATTGGACTCTAAGGATTTTGAAAAGACTTTTAATAAAATGGTTAACACGTTCTAAAACCAAATAAAAAGATCTTTGTTAATAAACACAATGGTAAACCCCAGAGGTTAGTGAATATAATAAAGCACACTAGAATAGAAGAGAAGCTTACACACGAGATTTATCCTGGTTCACTCTTATCAACCAAGAGCTACGTCCAAATTCCTTCAACCGTAAGGATTTTCCAACTAATCTTTTTCACGATTACAAGTATTATGCACCTCTTCAGTAACAAGTATTTTCAACCTCTTCAGGTTGTATATCACAAGTATTCTTTTACACACAAAATTTCTTCGTGCTTACAATGCTTAAGATGAATAATTGAAAGCAGATGAAAGCTTGAGTTTAAAAACTCACTGACAAAATGAGAATAGACAATCGAGATCTCAAGGCTTTTTCTTTTTACACGTATATGGAAATCCAAGAAGAAATAAAGCTTTTTAGACTTTTTAGGATGCTTCGGCAAAGATCTCTCTTGATCTTCAAGTGCTGCTTCTTCTCTTTATAAGTAAGAACAAATTGAGCAGACTTCATGGGCTAGATCGTCCAACGGAAACATTTATTACCGTTCTGAGTAGCATTAAATACATCTACTGGAAAAGTGCTAAACTTCTTCTGACGGTGACTTTTATTCTCTGAGATTTCCAATCAATGAAAACAAAATCCTGATTTGTCTAAGATTGTAGACGGTTTCTTATTTGCAGATCTTTGTAGTTGTTAGACAATGTCAGCAAAAGTGGCTTAGTTGACTTCTTCTGTCGCCGTGAGTCGCCGTGAGTTCTTTTCTAGCATTTAATGAGGAACAGCTTCTTCATTTTTGAAATTTCACTTGGACGAGAGCTTGAGCTTGAACTTTGAAAGAGTGAGTTGAGTCCGAGCTTTGGCGCATGTGATCGTATTGGTCGAACTAATAAAAAGTAACAAGATATGCATACAAGTATTGGACGCACCAATAGTAAAAGTATATAATACATTTATTGGACCCACGAAGAGTTATAGCATATTGGACGCACGAAGAGTTATCTTTAAGCATAGAGCAGAATGGACGCATATACAAGTAGCGATTTGTTAATACTATTGTCGAAACACTTACTTGTTCAAACTAAATAAATATTTTTGTTATCCTCAAAACTTAACCAGGGAAAGCTACAGCTTTTAAGATTTTAGTACTTAAACCTTTTTATAAAAAATTTGGTTTCAACATCAATCACTTCTTGTGATCTACATCCAGCCCCAAGATCATCCACTTGAGGTTTCCACTATTCTTCAAGCTTGTAACTTAGGTGCTTGAGAAACCTTTACAAAAACAGAGCACTCTTCACACTTTGGGATCCTCCACCCTTATGCTTGAGCCTCTTTCTTTTCTCTTCAAGGGAAGTCTACCCTTGAACTCTCTTGAGGGATTATCCACCCTCTTACAAGTATATATGATTGATAGAAAATGATAAACTCTCTCAAAGAGTAGATAATACAACTTGAAGAACTAATGGATAGAGGGATTATGAAAATGAAGAGCTCAAATGTTGATTTTGATAGAAAATGATCAAATCCTCATAATGATTTGCAAATGGGTGTTCATCAACTTGTTAATGCTTCAATCTTGGCATATATTAATAGCCCAAGTGATAAAATAGCCTTTGGTGAAGTTTAAGAATGATTACTTTCGAAATCTAGCCGTTTATAGCCGTTACAGGCATTTCTGGCACGTTGTAGTCGACTACATATACATTGTAGTCGACTACCAGCCCTCTCTGGAAAGTAATTTTTGAAATCTAACACTTTGTAGTCGACTACAAGGTCTTGTAGTCGACTACAATTCATTTCTGGTGGTCTTGTAGTCGACTACAAGTCTTGTGTAGTCGACTATAATTTCACTCGGGAAAGTAGTCGTTTTGAAATGATCATAACTTCTTCGTTTCTTAACCAATTTAAGCAAATGACCATGCGTTGGAAAGCTCTTTGAGTGTACTTTCATATGAAACAAGTTTCAGATCAAAACTCAAAGTATTTTAAAAGTTATGATAAAAATAGTGACCATATGTTAGTTTTTCAAGGTCTTGTAGTCGACTACAAGTCTTGTGTAGTCGACTACAATTCCTATCTGGAAAGTAGTCTTCTTAAAAATGTCATAACTTCTTCGTTTCTTATCCAAATTAAGCAAATGACCATGCGTTGGAAAGCTCTTTGAGTCTACTTTCATATGAGATAAGTTTTAAATCAAAACTCAAAGTATTTTAAAAGTTATGATAAAAATAGTGACCATAGGTTAGCTTTCAAAATTCAGATTTGGCTATTTTTCATAGTTTTGAAATACCACCAAGACTAACTTCTCAAAACTTGTTTGTTGGGCATTTTATCATGTTAAAAACATTTGTCAAGATTGAATAAGGATATTTGAGCTCTCTTCATGTAAAACCTCTATCCTTACAAAGAAGAATAGCCTATAAGATAATATATACCGAAATGAGTCCTTAGGCTTCTTGATGCAATCCAAGCTTCCAAGAATTCTTCTCTTCAAATATTCTAAATGCTTGATTCATCTATTCATTCTCCTTCTTCTTGAGTTGAGCATAAATAGGATCTTTCACTTTCTTATTCCAATGCTCACTCTTGATACTTGGACTATCCTACAAAGCATAACTCACTTGAAAACCATGGTTAGTCCAAATCCATAACTCAATAACTAAATATGCATGATTAACATGTATATAACTTTATAGAGTTCTTCATGCATATATGATTCACATATAGACACATATCCAATAATTAATTATATCACTTATCAAGTACATTGGATATATCCTATCAATGATGCTACACAAAACTTAATGCATGATTCTTATAATATGAACAACAAGATAATATATAACCATGCATTATCCAATATAGCTCATCACGCACATATGTAGCATATTTGTAATCCTTTTTGTAATGCATTTGTCATCATCAAAACATAAGACAATAAACCATTGGGGCAAACATATTTTCACAGATCCTTGAGAGACGATTCGGTTCATGCTCTATACTACAAATTAGTTTGCGAACCGGTAATTTTTATTATTTGACGAGGTCTCGACAACCTCCTGTCATGCCACAAGCCTTTAAACCCTTAGATGTCCCTAGTGGACGAGTTATAGTCTCTTGAGGGTTTACCAGGATGATACCTACAAACATGTAATACTTTATTTAATCAATTCAACTAATTTTTAAATACAAGCATTGTATCAAATATAAACCATAATTAATAAGTCAAGTATACTTAACAAAGAATAGTTGAATCAAACCAATTGAGAATAAAGTATAGCATAATCATGCTTTAATCAGAAATAGGCATGTTCAAATTGAGTAAAATTCTTCACAAGTGACACTCAAATCACACAAGGTGTTTAGGTTAACTGTTTGCGCTCAACTCAGTCAAATTATGAAAGTATTTTACCATAGGCTTTCATATACATCAATTCTCCACTACTTAGATCAAATAAATTGCAAAAATCAAGAGGTCTTTCAAAAAGGTTGTAATGGGACTATAAGGTAAAGGAAGGGAACAATATTGATAATAGTAGGTTAAAGCCAAAGAGAATAAAAGAGCATTGGGGAGTAATTCAAGTAGAAAGCATAAAATTTTACCAAAAACTATAAAATGCTCATTCTCTTCACACGTTCCTTCTTTTTTCTATTCTTTTCTTTTACAACCTTTTGGCTTTATTTTATTTTTCTTTCTTTCTTTTCTTTTTCTTTTTCTTTTGTACCAAGCATTTCGTATCAGCACACCAATTCCCCCACACTTAAATCATTGCAAGTAAAAGAACTCCTCCAATAGGAAAATCAATGCTCTTCTATTCCCTAAGGTGAGGTAAAACATGGTTTTTCACTCAAGATTTGTAATGAGCTACGAACAAAGAATGGGTAAGTAGGCTTAGAAGGGGTTAACAATGGGATAAATGCAATGTAGGTTTATTTGGCCAAGCAGCTAAATCAAGAAAAATGCCTCTATCATTTTCATGCAATATACAGACCAATGTAATCTCAAATCGATTCAATGCAAGTTCTAGAAAATAAATTCATAATTAACATCACTCATGAAAGAAAATAAACCAAGTGTAAGTATCAAACTTGGAAAAGCCCAAAACTCACAAAGGTATGGAACATTCACTCAATTTAACCATACTTTCTTTCTAATATCCACAGTCATATATACATATATATTATAAAAATGATTCAACTATAAACTTTTTTGCATGCTTTTATCATCAATTAAGCTCAAATTCAACACATGCTTGTATCAAAATCAATTGAAAAAATCAATTTTTTTTTATAAATATGCAAGAACAAAAATTATTTAAGATCTACTATGAAATGCAAGTTAAGATGCGTCTCAAGAGCAAAACTACTTCTTACTCTGCCATCATACATCTAATAAGTTAGTAACAATAAAGATTAGCTGGTTAGTTTTTTTTTAACTAAACTATGTACATGGTAATGTCAACTATCCCTCCCCCCAACTAATTTAAGACATTGTCCCCAATGTCAAGACAAAGATAAGTAGAGTGTAGAAGATCTTACCAGAATACTACAAATCAAGTAGAAAACAACAGTAGAAATAGTAATGCAATAGAAAAATAAAATCATAAAAGTAAAATATAAGCAGAAAGAGACCTAAAAACAATAACAAAACAGTAAAAATAAAAAGAAAATAACAACTAGAAAAGTGAAATAAAAGTGTGGAAAGAAAACTCTTTATGGATAGCAGAAGCAACAAAATCCCGGCAGCCACACCGTAGTCAGCGTAATGGGTCACTACATCAAGAATTAGATGGTTTAGTCTCCTTTGGGGCTGCTTTATTATCTTAACTTCATCTTCAATTAAAATCCAATGCATGCATATGTAAGGGCTAATGCTAGGAATGTCTGCAAGTATGATGACTCTTTGATTCTCCTTTAAAATCTGTAGCAACCTCTCCTCCTCATCAGTAAGGAGGTTCTTAGTTATAATAAACTCCAATTTTGGTGGCTTCATTACTTCTGCAGATTGAATTGTTGCATAGTCTGCTGAAAAAGATTCACCGTGTCTCAAAAAGGCAGCAATCTCAGCACATGCATTACACAACATATCACCATCACAACAAACAGAATCATCAAAATCAGTAAAACTAGCAAATTCAATACACAAATCACCAATTGGTTTTTTCACATCAATGATCTCATGTTCTACAGAATCAAAATTCTGCATCTGTTGCTTGCTAAACTGACTCAATGAAGATGTAAGTTGACTAACTTGGGTCTTCAAGTTCTGTACTATAACTTCTGTTCTCTGCTGGAATTGGATGTTGTTCTGAGCTGATTATTTCACCAAATCCTCTAATGTAGGCTCAGATTCCATGCCTATTGGGCTTGCTGCTGCTGCATAGGCTGCTGGTATAGACTGATTGGTTCAACATAAGGTTCGAACCATGGATGATCTCCCCAGTCATGGTTATATGTGGTAGAATAAGGATCATACCTTGGCTGTCAGTATTGTGCTTCACCTGGAAATATACCTACTGCAGCAACAGAATAATCTTGAAACACAAAACCATCATCTTGCAATGTGGGTCAAGCATATGTGGGACGAAAAGAACTACTACAAAATCTTGCAGGTTCTTGCACATGTAACTGATGTTGTTCCACTGCCAACTGCCCCACTAGATAAGTCAGCTCATCAAGTCTATGCTCCATCAGATAAGTGACCAAACATAAAAACACAAAAACAAGTATAAAAATACACAAAACAACTACAGAAAACCTATCTAGAGATTTTTAAAAAATTATGGGACCACCATAGGGGGAAATCTACACAAAAATGCTATCAAAAAGAATAATAAAAAATCTTAAAAAATTGAAAAAGTAGTCTAAACGATGGAATTTGGCTAAAATAAGGGTGACCTAATTGTAAACAGTGAGCCTTTCTCAAAATAATGTTTTCAATTAGTCTAACAAAATTCAGCTCGATTAGAGATACTTTACTGAACCAAAATTCTTGACACGATGTCCTTTACCCAATTTCAGCCGAATTCCACTTGAAAAAGCTTCAAAAACAAAACAAGCACAATTATTAGAGTTAGATGGGGTCTTGAAATGATTAAATAGTTACCATGGATCCCTGGCAACGCGCCAAATTTAACAAGAGGTTGTCGAGACCCGTCAAAATAATAAAATTTACCGGTTCACAAACTAATTTGTAATATAGAGCATGATCTGAATCGTCTCTCAAGGATTAAAAAAAGGATTTAATCATATCAATATAATTAAAATTGGGGTTTTTTTTTATCATTTGTAAAGTAAATACACTGGTTGAATTAAAGGAAAGTAATTAACAAATTAACCAATTCAAGGAAATTTACCGATCTTGAGTTTAATCCATCATTGATTACAAGGAATTTACTTAAATGTTAACCATGTTCTTGGCCTTAGATCACATCAAGACGCCTCAACATGATCCAAGAATTCTCTACTAGATAAGCATCTAGGATTTAATTAATCGAGGTTAGATAAAGTAAGCACCATCCAAACATATATTAACTTAAGATCCGAAATTTAACCAAGCTAAACAATCCATAAAAAAACTTTAATAAATTGTTTATTCATTGTGGTCCTCTTTGAATACATGATAATAAAGCTATTATCATATAAACATCTAAATCAAATTAAGCAATTCAATCTAGATAAAAATCAAAAGAGGATGAAGAGAAACTTGAATAACAATTAAGCAATATGAACAAGCGAAACAAGATCTCCAAATTAAACATCAAGATGGTTAATCCCTTGGATTGATTATAAGAGCCTAGCCTTCCATGGATGGGAAGGAAGAACTCATAAAATAAAGAACAAAAACGAAATACTAAAGAGAATGGAGAAGAAGAGAAAGAAAACTCTCACAAATACTCAAACTTTCTTCAAACTTACTTCAAATTGAATCATTTATAATACAAAGAGATTTGCTCTATTTATACTAATCCTAGAAGCCAATTTGTAATTGAAAATAATCTGAATGCAAGCTGTAAAACATGGAAATTGTCAAATATGGAAGCTTGATGCATGGTTGGTGGGTTGGTGCATGGCAGGTGGGTTGATGTATGGCTGGTAGCTTCAAGTCAGCAACTCTACTTCGACTTCCAGCCTACTTTCATGCCCTAAACGGTGTATTTTGACTTGGAGGTCTTCATGATAATTGTAGACCATTTTCTCCTTGAAATTTTGGCGTTAGTTTCATGCCATTTGGACTTTTACAACTTCTGATATGCAAAAAACACTGCACCTACCTTAAGTTAGGTTGGCAGAACGTGTTTCCAAATTCAAACTGACTTGTAGCTTCATAATTATGCCTAAAACAACATTTATTGACTACATGGTCTTCAGTGAAGTTGGAGATATGAGTCTTATCTTTCCAATGACCGAGTGTTACCTCAAAAGGAGGCTTATAACCCACGATATGGTCCAACATGTGCACACTGCTCAAATTCCAGTGACAGCAAACCCACTCTGAATTGTAGGGCTATTTTGGACCCTTAGAAGTCTGATCCACCTCTTTAGTTCCTCATGAAACTTGTAGATCCTTGTCTTAGTTTTCCACAAACACCAAGATCACCTCAATTGGATCACCGAGTCCCAAGTTATGACCTAACCAAGAAAGAAAGGTTAAAATGTATAAAAATTCAAAAATTATTCACAATTTGCATTAAAGCCCAATGAGGCCCAACAACATTAAACTCATCTAAAATACTAATATTGGACACAATAAACATCTAATAAAGCATAGTATAAAGCTAACATAAGTGTCTCAAATTGATTGTTCAGCTACCTACAAATTTACTGAGATCCTCAGTGAGTTCCTTTACCTCAGATTGAAGTTTATCAACTTCATCAGAAGTATTGGACTCATAGGGTGTTTTTAAAAGAAGGTTTTCAGTTTTTTGTTTTTCACAACAGGTTTCAAGTTCTTGTTTTTCTGAAAACAATTTTTCATATTCTTTGAATAATTTTGAAAATTTTCTTTTGAGGGATTTGTACTTAACAGCTAAAATAGAAGAATTATTTAACAGTTCATCAAATGCTTCTTGAAGATTAAGGTTAGAGCATGTTACCTCATTTTCTTCCTCATCAAAGGATGTGCTTGCCATGAAGCATAGGTTGGGTTTTTCTTCTGCTTCCTCTTCATCATCAGTAGATGAGAGGTCAAGATCTTCCCATGTGGCCATTAATCATCTTTTCTTCTTTGGAAAGAATCTTTTCTTCTTCTTCTCCTTGTTTAGTGAAGGGCATTCAGGCTTGATGTGTCCAGGCTTCTTACACTCATAGCATATAATTGGACTTTTGTCTTTTGTCTCAGTCATGTCCTTGACATGAAAGAAAGTTCATCATCATCAAATACTTCTTCAGATGATTCAACTTCATTTGAAGATTCTCTAGCTCTAAGTGCTTTAGACGCACTTCCCTTGTAAGCTTTGAGGGCAATTGATTTGCCTTTTCTTGAAACATCTTCTTCTTTGAGTTCAAGTTCATGAACCTTAAGAGATCCAAGAAGTTCCTCCATAGATAGTGTAGTGAGATCTTTGGCTTCTTGTATGGCTATAACTTTGGGTCTCCATTGTCTAAAGAGACTTCTCAGAACCTTTTTGATATGGTCTTGATTGTTGTAGGTTCTTCCCAAAGATTGTAGGCTGTTGATGATGGTTTGGAAACGTCTAAACATTTGGTCAATTGTCTCATGCTCTCCCATCTTGAAGAGTTCATACTGATGAACTAGCATGCTTATTTTAGATTCTTTGACCTGTGAGAGTCCTTCATGGGCCAAGGCAAGAGTGTCCCATATTTCCTTAGCTATTACACAGCTGTGGACTTTATCATGCTCGGATCTTGAAATAGCACACATAAGGTAATATTTTTCTTGAGTTCAATTGAGAATTCGTCCGTTGTGCCTCCGTCCATTGAGCTCTGGGCACTTCTGCACCTTCAGCATATGTGGGTGTTTGATACCCATTTTGAACTACTTCCCATATGTCCATGTTTTGTGCATCGAAGAATGCTATCATCTGAAATAACCAAGTGAAACACAAGAAGGGGGGTTGAATTGTGTTTCTTAACCCTTTTTGGAAATTAATAAAAGATTTTCCTTTTCAACAGAAAATTGAACACAGCGAAGGATAAAGTTTGACAAGGAACGAACTTAGAACCAACACGGCTCAGTCCTATTGGACTCTAAGGATTTTGAAAAGACTTTTAAGAAAACCGTTAACACATTCTAAAACCAATTAAAAGGTCTTTGTTAATAAACACAATAGTAAACCCCAGAGGTTAGTGAATATAATAAAAACACTAGAAGAGAAGAGAAGCTTACACACGAGATTTATCCTGGTTCACTCTTATCAACCAAGAGCTACGTCCAGTCCCTTCAACCAGAAGGATTTTCCAACTAATCTTTTTCGAGATTACAAGTATTATACACCTCTTCAGGTAACAAGTATTTTCAACCTCTTCAGGTTCAATCACACAAGTATTCTTTTACACACAGCCTCTTCAGGCTTACAACGCTAAGATGAATAAGTGAAAGTAGATGAAAGCTTGAGTTTGAAACTCACTGACAAATGAAAATAGACAATAGAAATCTCAAGACTTTTTCTTTTTAACACGAATAATATAATCCAGGAGGAAATAAAGCTTTTTAGACTTTGTAAGATGCTTTCACAAAGATCTCCACTTTTCTTCAAGTGCTGCTTCTTCTTTTTATATGTAAGAACAAATTGAGCAGACTTCATGAGCTATATCGTCCAACGGAAACATTTATTACCGTTCTGAGTAGCATTAAATGCATCTACCGGAAAAGTCTTGAACTTCTTCCGACGATGACTTTTATTCTCTCGAGATTTCCAATCGCTGAAAACAAAGTCCTGATTTGTCTAAGATTGCAGAAGGTTTTTTATTTGCAGATCTTTGTAGTTGTTAGACAATGTCAGCAAAAGTGGCTTAGTTGACTTCTTCTGTCGCTGTGAGCTGTCAAAGTTCTTTTCTAGCATTTAATGAGAAACAGTTCTTCATTTTTGAATTTTAACTTGGACGAGAACTTGAGCTTGAACTTTGAAAGAGTGAATTGAGTCCAAGCTATGGCAAACAGATCGTATTGGACGAACCAATAAAAATTGTAACAGTAAATGCATACAAATATTGGACGCACCAATAGTAAAGGTATATAAGACAGTTATTGGACGCACAAAGAGTTTTCTTTAAGCTTAGAACAGAATGGACGCACATACAAGTAGCGATTTGTTAAAACTATTGTCGAAACACTTACTTGTTCAAACTAAATAAATATTTTTGTTATCCTCAAAACTTAAACAGGGAAAGCTACATCTTTTAAAGATTTAGTACTTAAACCTTTTTATAAGATTTTGGTTTCAACATCATCCTCTTCATCTGGTATTCGTAATCACTGTCATTGAAGAGAGGTGGTCTGTTCACTGCTTGTCCCTCATTTTGCATGTTGTGCTGGATCTTTTCCTCTGTATTGTTAGATGCTCAACCCAAGAGACTGAGCTCTGATACCAATTGAAATAACCACGTGAAACACAAGAATGATGGTTGAATTGTGTTTCTTAACCTTTTTGGAAAATGGTTCTTTAACTATTAGTTCAAACAAAGATTCTATTGAAATTTAATAAGAAATAGTTAGATATAGTTAATTCAGTTTGATTAGTTAGTTTGTGAATAAGAGAGTTAGTTGAGATAACAAACTTGTAACAGAATGTGGAGTTTGTACTATAATCGATGTGGTGCTCATTGAAAGTGTATAAAAGCGATACTCTGTTACCAATAAAAGAAGTGAATTTTTACAGTAACAGATTACTAATCCTCCCTTATAGCAGTGTGCGTGTGCGATTCCTGTTCTAACATCTGGTATCAGAGCTTGGGTTTTGATCGTGAGATAGCATCAATGGCTTCCCTTTCCAATGGCCACTTTCTTAGGAATCTTCCCATTTTTCGATGGAAAGAATTATGACAAATGGTGCACACAAATGAGAGTGTTTTTCGGGTTTCAAGATGTGTGGGGTGTAGTGAGGACTGGTGTTGAGCCTCTTGTTGAGAATCCCACAGAAGCGCAGAGAGCAACGCATAAGGATGCCAAGAAGAAAGATTTCAAGGCATTGTTCATAATACATCAATGTGTTGATGCCGCCAACTTTGAGAGAGTTTCATATGCTGCTTCTTCAAAGATCGCATGGGACAATCTTGCTAAAGCTTATGCTGGCATTGATAAGGTGAAAAATGTGCGTCTTCAGACCTATAGGAGACAATATGAGTTGTTACAAATGGAAGAAAAGGAGGGTGTGGCTGCATACTTTACAAAGGTGTTGACATTATGAAGAATTATGGTGAAACCTTCACTGATCAATCAATAATTGAAAAGATCTTGAGGTCTCTTTCATCAAGATTTGATCATGTGGTAGTAGCAATTGAAGAATCAAAGGATCTTGCAACAATGAGTGTTGATGAATTGCAAGGTTCGTTTGAAGCTCATGAGCAGAGGATCAATGAAAGAGATGCAGAAAAGACCTCTGATGTGGCTTTACAGGTGCAACAAAATGATAAAGAGAAGAGAGGAAAGGGAAGTGGAAAAGCAATAGAGGAAGGGGTCAGTATTATCACACAGGTAGCAGAAATCAGTAGGATTTGAAAAACTCCACAAACAACAATCACAGAACTGGTGGTGTTGGTGGCTCACGTGGAGCCACTAGTGGTTCTCATTGAGGTGGTGGAGGATCACGTGGTAGAGGAGGAAGAAAGAGGTTTGACAAGAGTAACATTCAATGTTACAGTTGTCAAAAGTGGGGACATTTTGCTGATGAATGTTATGGTGATAGTAAGAAGGAATCTCAAAGTGATGAGGCTCGGTTTGCTCATGAAGATGATGAATCTGACCCTGTATTGCTGATGGTGACCACAAAAGACGAAGATAGTAGTGTTAATCAATGGTATTTGGACACGGGGTGTTCAACCTATATGACAGGGTGCAAGGATTGGTTTATGAAATTGGATGACTCAAAGAAGAGCAAGGTGAGATTTGCTGATGATAGCACACTTACTTCTGAAGGTGTTGGTGATGTGCTGATTAAAAAAAAGATGGGAGGCAATCTTTGATTGTTGATGTATTGTATGTGCCTGGTATGAAGAGTAACCTTCTAAGCATAAGTCAATTGCTTGAGAAAGGTTATGTAATGATAATGGAGGACAAATTACTGAAAGCTCATGACAGAAAAGAAGATTGATCTTAAAGGCACCTATGTATAAGAATAGGACCTTTAAGGTGGGAATCAATGTTATGGAGCACAAGTGTTTGGCCACTGCAGCAAGTAGGGAAGAATGGATTTGGCATTACAGGTTCGGGCATCTGAACTTCAGAGATCTAAACCTATTGAATAAGCAAGGCTTGGTGAAAGGTCTGCCACAGATTCAATTTCCAACAGAGACATGTGAAGAATGTATTCGATCCAAGCAACATAGAAAGCCATTCTGTCACCAAACTAAGTCTAGATCGAAGTGCAGATTGGAAGTAGTCTATTCAGATTCTCTTGGAGAAAACAGGTATTTTGTGTCATTTATTGATGAATTTACTAGAAAAATGTGGACTTACTTGATTAAGAAGAAAAATGAGGTGTTTGAAGTGTTTAAGAGATTCAAGGTTGTAGTTGAAAAACAAAGCGGTGAATCAATTAAGGTTCTAAGAACAGATGGAGGAGGAGAGTATATGTCAAAAGAATTTAGTGATTTTTGTGAGATAGAAGGGATTGTGCATGAAATAACCCCACCATATACTCCTCAACATAATGGCATTGCAGAGAGGAGGAATAGAACTATCATGAACATGGTAAGAAGTATGTTGAGATGCAAAAATTTGCCAAATTGTCTGTGGGGTGAGGCAGTGTCTACTGCCACCTACATTTTAAATAGATGTCCAACTAAGAGATTGAAGGGAAAAACACCTGAAGAGGGATGGTCAGGAACCAAGCCAAATGTCAGTCATCTTCGAATTTTTGGGTCAGTTTGCTTCAGGCATATACTTGATCAATTGAGACGAAAGCTTGATGATAAAAGTGAGCAACTGATATTGGTTGGATATCATGCTACTGGTGGTTACAGGCTGAATAATCCAAAAAGCAAATAGATAGTGATTAGTAGAGATGTAATAATTGATGAAGTGAAAGAGTGGAAGTGAGATTCTATGGAAGAGAAGCAAATCACTAGGATGTTGTTTGAAGAAAGCAATAGTGGTACTACTGATTCTCAACCCAATAACACAGAACTGAGAATGTCTCAGAGAAATAGATCACAACCTCAGAGGTTGCAAAATTGTGAAGTGATTTCAGATGCACAAGCGGACTCTGATGGTGAATTGATACATTTTGCTCTGCTAGCTGAAGCTGAACCAGTCAGTTTTGAGTTGGCAATGCAAGATTCGAAGTGGATATGTGCTATGGAGGAGGAATTGAGTTCAATTGAAAAAAACCAAACTTAGGAATTAGTGGTTTTGCCACCTAAGAAAAGAGTTATTGGTCTGAAGTGGGTTTATAAGTTGAAATTAAGTCCAAATGGTGAGGTTGTCAAACATAAAGCCATGGTTGTGGCAAAAGGATTCTTACAAAGATCTGATGTGGACTTTGATTATGTTTTTGCTCCTGTGGCCAGAATTGAAACTATCAAGATTGTTGTAGCTCTTGCTTGTGTTAAAGCTTGGCCTATGTATCAAATGGATGTAAAGTCAGCCTTCTTGAATGGACCACTTGATGAAGAGGTCTATGTTGAACAACCACCAGGATTTGAAGTGAAGGGCTAGGAAACTAAAGTGTACAAATTGAAGAAGGCCTTGTATGGCCTAAAACAAGCTCCAAGGGCATAGAATAAAAGAACTGACAGTTTTCTCATTCAAATTGGTTTTCTCAAGTATGTGTCTGAACATGGAGTATATGTTAAGAACATTTCCAGCACTGATTTGATAGTTGTATGCTTGTATGTGGATGATTTACTAGTGACTAGAAGTAGTGAGAATGAGATTGCATCCTTTAAAAGAAGAATGATGGAGGAATTTGAGATGACTGGTCTTGGGCATCTATCTTATTTTCTTAGATTTGAATTTTAGGAAACAAAAGAGGGAGTGATCATGCATCAGAAAAGGTATGCAACTGATCTGTTGAAAAGGTTTGACATACTTCAATGCAACTCAGCTGTGACACTAGCTGAAACAGGAGTACAGCTTGTGAAAGAAGGCAATGAGGAGAAAGTTGATGCAACGGAATTCAGAAGACTGGTTGGATCACTGAGATACCTTTGCAATTCAAGACCGGACTTGGCATTTAGTGTTGGTCTTATCAGCAGATTTATGGAATGCCTGAGAATCCCACATTTGTTAGCAGCTAAGAAGGTCCTGCGCTATGTGAAAGAAACACTTGATTATGGAATTCTGTTTCCAAATCAAAGTGTTAACACTGAGCTAAAGATGGTTAAATTTTCAGATTCAGATTGGTGCGGTGATAAAGATGATCGTAAAAGCACAGCAGGGTATGTATTCATATTTGGAAGAACACCAATCTCTTGGTGCTCCTAGAAGGAACCTGTCGTGGAACTATCATCTTGTGAAGCTGAATACATAGCAGCTTCATTGAGTGCTTGTCAAGCTGTGTGGCTAGGTACTTTGATGCAGGAACTTGGAATGAAGAAATCTGAGATTATGACATTGTCTGTGGACAACAAATCTGCTATAAATTTAGCTAAGCATCCAATTTCTCATGGAAGGAGTAAACATATAGAGACAAGGTTTCACTTTCTTAGGGATCAAGTAAGCAAAGGTGTGTTGCATTTAGAATATTGCAAAACTGATATGCAATTAGCTGATATTATGACTAAGCCTTTAAAGGGGGATGTCTTTAAAGGTTTGAGGAATAAACTAGGTGTCGTGTCTTTGTGCAAACTGAATTAAGAAGGGTGTGTTAGATATAGTTAATTCAATTTGATCAGTTAGTTTGTGAATGAGAGTTAGTTGAGATAAAAGACTTGTAACAGAATGTGGAGTTTGCACTATAATCGATGTGGTGCTCATTGAAAGTGTATAAAAGCATAATACTCTGTTAGCAATAAAAGAAGTGAATTTTTACAGTAACAGATTACTATTCCTCCCTCATAGCAGTGTGCGTGTGCGATTCCTGTTATAACAGAAATGGACAAAAAGAAAAGTTTCTCATCCTGATGGATGCAAAGAATGTTTTTATGAAAATTCTTTTTGGACGCAGTTACAGAGCTTTATGTTTAACTTAAAAACTTTGTTAAGAAAATAATGACAATCCCCAAATGTTAGTGAATAAAATAAAACACAAGTAGAGGGAAGAGAAGCTCACACCAGATGTTTATACTGGTTCACTCTCACAACCCGAGAGTTACGTCCAGTCCTTTCAACGAGAAGGATTTTCCACTAATATTCACAAAGATTACAAGTATTCTCCACCTCTTCAAGTATACAAGTATTTTGAAACCTCTTCAGGTATACAAGTATCCTCAAACCTCTTCAGGTTCTAACAAACAAGTATTCTTTTATACACAGCCTCTTCAAGCTAAACAACTAAGTTGAATAAAGGGCGTGGTAAACAACACTTGAGATTAACTCACAACTGGTGAGGATAAAAGAATAATTCTCAAGAAAGAAACTCTATACAAGAGTGTAAAGAATAGAAGGAATGTGAGCTTTAAATCTTTTTCTCTTTTGATCACGTAAGACTTTTCTCTTTTCTTTCTTCGAAGAGATTTGTATTTATAGGCAACAAGCACTTTGAAGTTGTCTTCGTAATCTTCTTCGTCCAACGGAAATATTTATTACTGTTATGAGCAGCATTAAATGCATAAGTTGATATCGTGTTGAGCTTCTTCTGAAAAGTGACTTTGATTATCAATGACTACTAAGAATATGATATCCTAGTTCTAATTTATCTGATTGCGCAGAAAGGCCCTTGTTTGCTTATCTTTGTAGTTATTAGAAGTGCCCACTTCGTAACACAGTTGACTTATGTTTGCCGCGTACTTTGTCAGAGGTCTCTTCAACATTTAATGATGAATAGTTCTTGTATTTGAATTCGAGCTTTGGACAAATGTTTGAATCTGAATTTGTTTAGGAAGCTTTGGACGATCCAATATAATATAATAAATTAATACAGAGTATATTGGATGCACACCAAAAAATTCAGTTATAACAAGAGTCATATTGGATGCAGGCTAATAAAATTAGTTAAAACTATATTTCCTTATCAGAGTATTATCAACATATTCTTAAGCAAGATAAACATTATTGAATTATCAATTTTTATGTTACACACTGGTTAAATGAAACTTTACTTGTTCATTCTTATTTAATACCTTTGTTATCTTCAAAACTTTAAGAGGTTTAAGTCTTTGAACTTCTTTGGTTCCAAATTCAATTTCTCAATTTATCTTTGGTTCCAACATGGGTCACACAATTTCAAAATTTATAAGACTCATATTTTATGTCTATCTCTTTCTAACTACACATGTAGTTTAATTGCAAATGATTCAAATCCAACATAAAAAAATGACTTGAAAAAATAAACTTGAATCAACAAATGAACAGTGTTAAAAGATAAATTACTAATATATTTTTAATAGAAGAGTTAACTTTTTAAAAGTAAAAATGTTGAGTCCCAATTGTAAAAGGAAATTTTTTTAGTTTATTACTATTTTCATAACAGAATAAATTGACTGGTTTATAATTTTTTGACAATTATTTTCAATATAAAAAATATACTTTTTAATTAAAAAAATAGCAACAAAGAATTTTAATAACCTTTTATGTTTTAATTCCAAAAAGCTTACAATAAACGTCTTAGGCATAGAAGCTACGGACAAGCTACATTTTTCCAAATGTAAAAAACAAAGCATGATGTGGGGGCCATCAACATGTAGGAAAATGGGATACCCAAAACAACCATCGGCAAGTAGGAAAGTAAAAAACACAGAACAACCAAACAACAATAGAAGATGACGCACAATGAGCGAGCATAAAAACAAAATTGGAGCAGGAATAATTTAGAATGAGTGAGAAGTTAGCATATTAATTGTAACCAGAAACAGCTATGTGGCAGATAGAGGTAGTGTCTTTATTAATATATAATAGATATAAAATAATTTTTTAATATTAAGTTTTGATATTAAATTGATTATTTAATATCATTTATTGACATCTAATTAGTCATTTAATGTCATTTTTTACATTAAACTGATCTTTCAAAGGAATCAATTTGATGTCAACAATTATTAAAAGGCCAAATTGATAACACTTTATCTTCTTTTTTTTGTATACCAGGGTATACCATTACTCGAAAGGCGAGAGACTAATTTGACTAGGTACAGTCAGGTGAATGAAGCGGAGATCCCTGTCAACTGTGTTTTTTCTATACATATTGTCCCAAGGATTGAACTCGGAAGAAATTTAAGGTGACCGGATCCCCCTTCCACTCCGACCAACGCAAGTTGGTATAATACTTTATCTTTGGAGGACCAAAATAAATGTTTACTCTAATTTATTTTGTGTTAAAAATTAATAATAAAATTATCATTAAAAACTTCTAATTAAATTTTTTTATAAAAGTTAAATATACACATGTACTTAATTTTAAGTCTTTGCATAAGTATAAATTTAATTAATTTAATTAAAAAATAATTTTAGCAAAGACGTTTAATTTAAATACAATAATAAAAAATAAGTATATTTAAATTTTTTATGTAACTAATATTAATTCAATTATAAAGAGAATTATAAAAAAATAGTTTTATTAGTAAAGACCAAATAAACCACTATAGAGTCCTTAATTATTGTTTAGTACTAATCTTATCTGATCAGGTTGAGATGCTTGGTACGATTCCTGACCCAACCAAACTATGCAGGCTCAGGCCCAGCTCATCAAGGAGAATAAGGCACTGTGGAGTGCAGGTCAACATATCACAACATTAACTTCAGAATCCTCTCATTCCCACCGGAACAGGGGGCATTACTCAAAGAAGAGGTCACGTCAAGTGTTTCCTCTCTCCTTAACCACTCTTATATATAGAAGGATCAATCCCACAAGGTAAAGATGTGAGCCCGTATAGTTCTCCAATAACCTACAGTGATTAACTTGAGCATTGGAGTACCTTTGCAAGTACCCACCACCATGGAGAGCACCCTCTGCACATCGAGAGAGACACACAAACACATTGGAGCTCAATCAGAAAAGATTAGACGTGAACATTGGCACCATTTGTGGGGATCCATAATTGCATTCCCAACACCACAATGACTTCCTGACCAAATACTAGGCAAACCACCCATAACCAACCACAAGAGGATAATCACCTTGCTCTGAGCGTGAGCCACTAGGCACCCCCACACCCGAAGTATCAAGCTCTCCTTAAGCATATCCAGAAACTTCAGGCCCAAGTTGAGGAACTAGCCAAGGGCCAGCAAAGAGAGGGTGTGGATGACAACAATAAACAGGTCTCAAAACAACAACCTTCCTTGCCGATTGAAGATACCACTCATAGCAGCACTTGGCGCTCAAGCACCTCCATCGCCATTAAAGCATCCTCCTCGACGAGAACTTATGCCTTCAACCACCCTTTCTCATATTTCATCATGAGCATGGTTCTTCCCAAAAGCTTTCGGTCCCCTACCAACCTAGATCCATACAATGGGTCTACAGATCCACAGGAGCATTTAGATGCATTTAGCTCAACTATGTTTCTCATTGGAGCCTCAAATCCGATCATGTGCAGGTCGTTCCTAAGGACCCTCAAGAAACAGCCCTTCACTGATTCTCCTCATTGCCTCCCAAATTGGTGGTTGATTTCCCCGAGCTCACAATCATATTCTTGGCATATTTCTTTATGCGTAAGGCTCAACCAAAAACTGCCGCCAACCTTATAAGAGCAGTACTTGGAGATTACTTTCTTTTGAGAAAAATTATTACAGTTTGGTTGGAGAAGATCATTAATTCATATTATTCAAATATTATTATCACCTAAATTATGATAAAAATACAAAATTACACAATAAAATATGCCATATTTATGCCAATATTGAACACTATATACAATGTACGTGCACTGTTGTATGATTGTAACCAGTGTTGTCAGCATCAGACGAAACCAGGCAATTTGATAAGTGTTATGATTCAATCTTATAATCGACTTCATTGTTAAATCACTTTAAACCGATCAAAATCCTACTAAATCATTCATCCAATTAAATTGATTAATCATTAATTTTTTTATTAAAAAAATTTCATAAATATTTTTATATTATTACATATGAATTAATTTCATAATATCACTTAATTTGAATAATTAATTTAAACAATTAAATATAAACTAAAAATCTCACTAATTCAGTTATCGGATCCAATTTAACATCGGTCGTAACTATATTGCTTATGCAAGTTAACTTATCCTCTTTGTAATAGTGAACTCAGGTTTAGTTCCTATTCTTTTATTTTGTCTTGTATTGAATCTTAATCACCAGACTCACCACTAATGCTTAAGATATGTCTTTTTTTTTTTTGGAAAGTAATGCTTGAGATATTTGATGATCTCACCTTGGATCATAAACTCCATTCCAAAAAACAATTTTAATGTAGCACAATAATAAGGATTAAAACTTAACAAATTAGCTCCCAACATCACAGAATCACAGCCACAGCCCACAAGGGTCACATCACAAACCAATTCCGTTTCTTCTCCCATGACGGCAACGTACATAGAAAACAATAAAAATCAACATCCCATGGTTCCCACCCTTTCCTTATTTTCCTTTTCCAAGATTTACCCCCCACCAATCACATGCACATGCACATGCACGTGCTCAAACCTCCAAGGGAACGCTGTGCAACACAACGGTCTCCACCGTGAGACCCGGCCCGAACCCGAACAACACACCCCATTCCAACTCCTCTCCGGTGGTGGATCTCCCTTCGGCCACCGACCTCCGCCGGAGCTCATCCAAGACGAACAGCACGCACGCGCTGGACATGTTCCCATACTCACCGAGCACGTGCCGTGTGGCTCGCAGCTTCTCCTCATGGAGCCCGAGCCTGGCCTGGATCTGGTCCAGGATCGCAGGGCCACCAGGGTGCGCCACCCAGAAGATCGAGTTCCAGTCACAGACTCCAACGGGCTCAAACGCCTCCTTCAAACTCTTTTCAATGTTCTTCGAGATGATCCCTGGCACGTCCTTCAGGAGGTGGAACGTGAGCCCCACCTCGCGGAGGTGCCTGGAGATGGCGCCTTCGGAGTCCGGCAATATGGTCTGCGCCGCCGACACCAACTGGAAGATGGGTCGCTCCACGGCGGCGTCAGGGTCAGCACCGACGATCACGGCCGAGGCACCGTCGCCGAACAGCGCCTGCCCCACGAGGGAGTCTAGGTGGGTGTCTGAGGGGCCGCGGAAGGTGACGGCGGTGATCTCGGAGCACACGACGAGGACGCGAGCTCCCTTGTTGTTCTCGGCGAGGTCCTTGGCGAGGCGGAGAACGGTGCCGCCGGCGAAGCAGCCTTGCTGGTACATCATGAGGCGCTTCACGGAGGGTCTTAGGCTGAGGAGCTTGGTGAGTTGGTAGTCTGCTCCGGGCATGTCAACCCCTGAGGTGGTGCAGAAGACGAGGTGGGTGATTTTGGATTTGGGTTGGCCCCATTCATTGATGGCTTTTGTTGCTGCTTCTTTGCCTAGTTTTGGCACTTCCACTACCACTATGTCTTGGCGAACGTCTAGGGATGGTGCCATGTAAGCGCACATGTTGGGGTTCTCCTTCAGAAAGTCCTCTGTCAAGTGCATGTAACGCTTCTTGATCATTGATTTTTCACCTGCAATATAATATTTGCGAAATAAGTTATTATCGAGGATATATATATATATATATATATATATATATATATATATCAGCAAATCGGTGTATGTGATTAGAAAATTTTGGAATGTAATTGATGAGTTGAGTGTGTGTGTGTGTGAATTGGTGTGGTGGGGGCATGCACGTACACATGCGCTTGAACTTTGCTTTGAGATCGGTCATGTGCTCGCTGTTTGTGATGCGGAAGTAGTAGTCTGGGTAGTCAGCTTGGGTTATGCAGTTGGAGGGTGTGGCAGTGCCCAAGGCTAAGATGGTGGCAGGGCCATGGGAACGCTGGGCGTTGCGGATCTCCTCAACGGTCACCATTTTCTCTACTTTAATTCGATGATGAGACTAATTAAGCAGTTACTACACCAGTGTGTGTGTACTAGCTCCTAGTCCTGATTTGGTAAGCTACTGATGAGGCATATACATATAATAATGGCAAGTTGGCACACGATGGTACGCCTATGGCCCTATGCGGAGGAGACAAGACAAGCAGAATGGGTAGATGGAAATTTAATTTGTGGAGAGGAGAACCAATGATTGTGCAATTCAGACTGAAATGTTTACAAAGATTGCTGAGAGAAGTGGGTGCAGGTGAGCAGGATTTATAATGGTAAGGGAATTACTCGGTATTTATATTTTGTTAAGGTACTAATATCTATCTATATACTATTATATAAAACAAAGTTTCTAAAATTTAGACAAATGACACGTGTCACTTATAGAATTATTTTTCTTCATCTAAATTTTTACTCATTTGATTCTTACTCCTTTGATTCTTACTCCTTTGATATTCAAATTTTAAATTATTTTTATATTAAAATTTCAATTACACTAAATAATAAATATTTTATTTTATTTTATTTAGATAATAATCTATCTTATCTCTTTGATAAGTAATAAAATTCAATTTTGAATCTTACTTTTTTTTAATTTAAATAATAAATAATTAATATTTATTCTAATTAATCAGATTATGACTCTCCTATTATCCTACCATTTAAATGAGTTTAAATGACATACATCTAAAACAAACAATTTTTTAATTTTTAAATGCATTTCTCTGTTTTTTAAGTCATTGATTAAGAAACAAAACACAAGTAAGAAGATGATGATAAATTCATAAAATATTATTCACAATTTTTTAATCACAACTCTAAAATGATTTAATTTAAGTTAGATGGGAATAAAATTTAACAAAAATATACATATATTTAAATGTACAATTATAGAGATATTTTTAAGTAGACAATATATATAGTGCATTGAATTAAATATACATTTCTAACCCTTCTAAATAAGTTCGTTTAATAATTTATATAAACAAAATTTTAAATTTTAAAAAATAAAAATAATTATCATTTTCTTTTAACATGTACAAATTAGTCTATCTGAAAACAGTTATATATATGTGGATAATATTTTCAAATATTAGATTTATTTATATCTTATCAAATATGCTTTTGAATATAAGAATTTGTTAATATTTGATTTGTTCAGATCTTATCAAATATGCTTTTGAATATAAGAATTTGTTAATCTTTAATCTTTTTTAGATTTTAAATATGATAAATATCTTTTTAATCTTACACATTTGATTCTTGCTCCTTTGATGCTGAAATTTTAAATTGTTTTTATACTGAAATTTTAGTTATATTAAGTAATCAATTTGATTTTATGTGGGTAATAATTTATCCTATCTATTTGATAAGTAATAAAATTTAATTTTAAATCTTATTTTTATCTTAAAATTTAAATAATAACTAATCTATATCTATATACTACTATATAAAACAAGGTTTCTGAAATTTGGACAAATGACACGTGTCACTTATATAAGTGTTTCCCTTCCAAATTCTTACTCATTTGATTCTTGCTCATTTGATACTCAAATTTTAAATTTTTTTTATATTGAAATTTCAAGTAACTAAATAATAAATAATCAATTTGATTTTATTTATATAATAATCTATCTTATCTCTTTGATAAGTAATGAAATTCAATTTTGAATCTTACTTTTTTCTTAAAATTTAAATAATAACTAATTAATCCTTATTCTAATCAATCTGATTATGACTCTCCTATTATCCTACCATTTGAATGAGTCTAAATGACATACATCTAAAGCAAACAATTTTTTTAATTTTTAAATGCATTTCTCTTTTTTTTTAAGACATGGATTAAAAAATAAAACACGAGCAAGAAGATGATGATAAATTCATAAAATATTATTCACAATTTTTTAATCACAACTACAAAATGATTTAATTTAAGTTAGATGGAAATACAATTTAACAAAAATGTACTTAATCTCACATATATTTAAATGTATAATTATAGAGATATTTTTAAATAGACAATATATATAAATATATATATATATATATTATGTATTGAATTAATTATACATTTTCAACTCTTTTAGATAAGTTCGTTTAATAATCCATATAAATCAAAATTTAAATTTAAAAATATCAAAGTAACTATTATTTTCTTTTAACATGCACAAATTAGTCTATCTAAAAACAGTTATATATATGTGGATAATATTTTCAAATATTATATTTGTTTAGATTTTATTAAATATGCTTTTGAATATAAGAATTTGTTAATATTTAATCTTTTTTAGATCTTAAATATGATAAATATCTTTTTGATCATACTCATTTGATTCTTACTCCTTTGATATTGATATTTTTAATTATTTTTATATTCAAATTTCATTTATATTAAATAATCAATTTGATTTTGTGTAGGTAATAATTTATCTTATCTATTTGATTAGTAATAAAATTCAATTTTGAATCTTATTTTTATCTTAAAATTAAAATAATAACTAATTTATCTTTAATCTAATATGTCTAATTATGATTCTCCTATTCTCCTACTATTTGAGTGGGTCTAAATGATATGTATCAAAAGCAAGTAATTATTTAATTTTTAAATGTATTTCTCATTTTTTTAAGCCATAGATTAAAAGACAAAAGCAAGCAATGATATCATGATAAATTCTTAAAATATTATTTATAATTTTTTAGTCACAACTACAAAATGATTTAATTTAAGTTAGATGGAAATAAATTTTAACTAAAATATACTTAAACTCACATATATTTAAATGTACAATTATAGACATATCTTTAAGTAGACAATATGTTAAATATATATTTTCAACTATTCTAGATATGTTCGTTTAATAATTTATATAAACCAAAATTTAAATTTAAAAATATCAAAATAACTATCATTTTCTTTTAACATGCAAAAATTAGTCTATCTAAAAACAGTTATATATATGTGGATAATATTTTCAAATATTATATTTATTTAGATCTTATCAAATATGCTTTTAAATATAAAAATTTGTTAATATTTGATCTTTTTTAAATATTAAGTATGATAAATATCTTTTTGATCATACTCAATTGATTATTGCTAATTTGATGCTGATATTTTAAATTATTTTTATATTAAAATTTCAATTATATTAAGTAATCAATTTGATTTTGTGTAGGTATTAATTTATCTTATTTGTTTTATAAGTAATGAAATTTAATTTTGAATATTATTTTTATCTTAAATTTAAATAATAACTAATTTATCTTTAATCTAATATATTTGATTTTGACTGTCATATTATCCTACTATTTGAATGGGTCTAAATGACATGCATTTAAAACAAGTAATTATTTAATTTTCAAATGCATTTCTCCTGTTTTTTTAAGCCATAGATTAAAAGATAAAAACAAGTAAGGAGATCATGATAAATTCATAAAATATTAATTTTTTTAACCACAATTACAAAATGATTTAATTTAATTTAGATGGAAATAAAATTTAATAAAAATATACCTAAACTCACATATATTTAAATGTACAATTATAGAGATATCTTTAAGTAGTGCATTGAATTAAATATACAATTTCAACTCTTATAGATAAGTTCGTTTAATAATCTATATAAGCCAAAATTTAAATTTAAAAATATCAAAATAACTATCATTTTCTTTTAACATGCACAAATTAGTTTATCTAATTAACTAACAATTTAGATATGCTAGAACTTCTAATTAACTAACAATTTTTTAGTAGTATTTTAAAATAAATACTAATAATTATATATTTTCAATGCTCGAATGAATTTTTAATATAAGAATTTGAATTAAAATGAAATTAAGATTAATAACTTCAACTATTTAATCCTTTTAAATTTCACTGTTTAGATATGTTAGAACTTCTAATTAAATAATAATTTTTTTTAGAATTAGTCCTATGAAAATAAGGGTAAATTAATATGTAATTATTATTATTTATTTTATAATTCTAATTAAACTAAAATATCTCTTTTAATCTTACTTTTAGGGTGAAAATTCAATTCAAATTTCTATCTTTTTACTATTCATCCTTAATTAAATGTCTTCATTATTTTTCATTTATATTGTCTCTTAATCTAAATTTTATTTTAATGCAGCCAAACAATAGGATTATGGAGACATATTCAAATTGGACAAATTATTGAGTTTGTGACACAGAATGGTTCAAAAGTCTTTTCTGATTCCCAAACATATAACGAGAAAAGTTTTTATCAAGTTGCTCAAATATCCAATTCAACTAAAATTTATTATTTAATTGATCATGAAGGTACTATGTAGATTTTATGCTATTAGCATATAGGATTATTATATATCATTTTTTTAATGAACCTTTTTTTTATTTTTTTCTTTAATATTTTTTACTATTTACATGTAATACACTAGATATATTATTTATTTCATGCTAAGGTTTATTTTTATTAGGTTTATGATTTTCTCATAATATAATTAATTTAGAAAGTGATTGAACAATTTTTTACATATAAATCTTATTAAGAAACTTATATAAAAAGTATTGCAATAAACAACACATTATTATTTAAAAGTCTATACAGACCTAATTTAACAAATTCGTGCATCGCACGGGTAATAAAACTAGTTTAGGGTAATATACAAGTATTTATAAATTATTATTTATATTTAATATATTTTTAAATATTTATTATAAAATTAATAATTAATAAATAATTAACAACTCATTTTAAATATCAAACTTATTAAAATATCGTAATAACTCCTTACAAAGATAATAATGTGATGATGAATATGATTATGAGTCACTCTATCTTATCCTTAAAAGTAATACTACTTTCTAATTAAAAAAATTACCTTTTTTATTAAAATAATAATATAAATAATATATAAAAAGTTAAATAATAATTTTTTAATTATAAAATAATATTTTTAAATTAAAAAATACTTGAGAGTAACACTACCCTTAAAGGTAGGGTAGAGTGACCCTATGATTATACGTGCGGGGGACAAGGTTTGATGGACGGCAACATGTGCTGTCACGCGGATTGAGTAGAAAGCTTAACCAGTGGTAGATGTAAAGCCATATACTAAAATAAAAATGTTTTCTTAGGGTATGTTTAAGATGAAAGACTTTGACGAGAAGGGAAGGCAGACATAATTTTTTATTTTTAAATTGAGAGAATTATAAAATACTTATAAAAATGAATAAGGGATAATTGAAATGTTTCATGATAATCTCTCATCTTATTTTTCTCATTTTAAAAAATTCTCAAATAAAAAAAATATTTATTTAAAATGAAAAATTATCCCTCCCCTCCCTTCTTCTCTTAACCCTCCATCCAAACATATTCTTAAGATTTGTTTGTTTATAACATAAGGAGTTCATTCGGTATCATTGTTTTTCTACGGTACATGACTTTATATAATAGCAGATTATTTTGTTTTTTTTAGATATTGGTACTTAAAATAAACTATTAATTATTTATTAGTAATTGTTAAATATTTATGATGAACTTAATATCTAATGACAACTTATTTTAAATATCGTACTTATAAGGTATTAAGGTAAAAAAGCATGAGCTTGAAAAGTAGGGGTAAATGACTTGATTAGTGTATTTTTAGAAATAATTTATCAAAATGGTGCATTTTTAAAATTATTTATCACAATGGGGTATTTTTGTCACGCTGGCAGACCACTTCATTTTTTTTTGCATACGTGGTACTTGCGCTAGTTAAAGTAGCGCAAGACTTGCATAAGATAAAGTGGTGCAAGTGATGTGGACCACACACTTCACGTCACTTGCACTCACCTGATGCACAGACTCACCCAACTATATGAGCGACATACATCAAAGTCCTCGATCAGTGGTAGGTACATGCAATGTATGTATCTGCTGGAATGGTCGACAAATAATGATCCCCTAATCAACCTCAATATATAAGCACATGCAAATCGCTGTAACTAAGTCTTAGAATGCACGTGATCTTCAATATCACTAAAATGGTCCTCCATCCACTTCATCGATAGTCGACCCCCGTGCATCGCTGTACATGGCGGGAATATACCTAAACACCGCTACACAATAGGTTTTCATACAATGTTGCTATAATCTGTCACTGGGAGACCATTAATAGGAAGACCTAACTAGATACCAACATCCTACAAGTTCACCGTACACTCCCCCTGTGGCATGTGGAAGGTGTGTGTCTCAAGTCTCAAATGATTCACAAGCGCAGTGATCAAGTGATGATCAAATGACCAATACTTAAGACGGGCAACACCCAAAAATCCAACCTGATCTAAGTATTGCACAATCTAATCAGGAACGTCTTGATGATGCTTTCGATGAGATCACCTGACCATTAAGACACGATCCTCATTTCCAGTTCATATATGTTGCAAAACATGCTTCTCTTGCATGGTCAAGAGTGATGAATCTAATAGACCAGGATTAGTGAAGCGTGACTGTGAAGACGCGGAAACATCCATGTCAAAAACCTAATAAATAAACACGCAGGCTGTTAAGACAATAGTAATTTAAAAAGAATACTACATTACACTAAAAATTACATAATTTTTTTAATAATTAAAATACATACAATACAGTAGTTCATAAATTCACTTAAATTTAATTATGCATAATCCCTAATTTCAGATAAATAAATATTTTATGAACAAGCTAAACTACACAATTACCTATATCACACTAATACATATTTCTCTAAAATTGTAAAAGGCATAATTAATAATTTTATTTCACTCGAAATTACATAAAAAAATTATAATAATTAAAATACCTACAATACATTAGTTCATAAATTCACTTAAATTTAATTATTTATAATCCCAAATTTCAGATAAATAAATACTTTATGAGTAAACTAAACTACACAATTACCTATATCACACTAACACATATTTTTCTAAAATTATAAAAGGCATAATTAATAATTTTATTGCACTCTAAATTACATAAAAAATTTATAATAATTAAAATACCTACATTACATTAGTACATAAATTTATTTATATTTAATTATGCATAATCCCTAATTTCAGTTAAATAAATATTTTATCAAGAAAAAAAATACACAATTAACTACATTACACGAATACATATTTTTTTTAAAATTTTAAAAATGCATAATAAATGATAGATAAAACTGACCATTAGAAGAACACAGGCACCAGGAATTGAACTACGGCTAGCAAAAACGAACAATAAGAACAACGTCAAAGCCAGCTAACCACTAAATAATATTAACACTAAAAATAAAATAACAGATCAAGTGAAATCCCTAATGAAAAATATCAAAACAAATAGAGATATAAACAAGAGAAGGAGAGTGGGAGGCGAAATGGAGAAGAAGAGGGAAAGGGGATGCGGGGAGGGGGAATTATATAGGGAGACAGCGTGGTAGGAGAAGGGAAAAGAGAGGGGGTAGGGTTTTCTGCTGCATGCCATGTGTCACGGATGCATGACTTGCGCTAGTCAAAGTGGCGCAACACTTGTGCTATTCAATCAAGCGCAAGTTATGCATACGAGCGCAAGTTATGCATACGTGACACGTGGCATGCAGTAGCCAGCACTTGTGTAATATTAACTAGTACAAGTTCCACGTGTAAAAAAAAAATTAGACCGTTGCCCCTTAATTATTATTATTTTAGATCCCTTTCCTGTTGCATTGATCCCTACCTCGCATAATGGGCTTTAACGGGAAATCAAGCCATGTTTTCTGAGTTTGTAGGGAACCACAACTTACTGCACAATGGAGAAACTTATATGAAATTATCACGTATTTATAAAAGTTAATGAGTATACATTTATTTTTATATTTTAAATATACAAGTATTATTAGTTAGATTTTTTTAATAGTAAATATATTAAAATAAATATTTAATATCAATTTTTATATTTAATGTTATTTTTTTACATTAAATTAGTTATTCAATATCAATTTTTTAAATTAGTCTTTCAAAATGATCAATTTAATATAAAAATTTATTAGAAGACCAAACTGTTAATACTTATATATTTTAATGACTAAAATATATTATATTCTTAAAAATTTATCAAATGCACACAAAATATAAAAACAGTTTACTCAAAAAATATAATTCAAGTATATCGTTGTATTATACTATTATGTGAAAATTTAGATTTTTACTTATAAAATGATATTTGAAAACATGATTGCAGATATTTTCTGAAATTTACAAAAAATAACTATGAGAGAATTTTTTTAAATAAAACAGTTGTGTGATTCTTGATAATCTCAAAATTGATATTTAACGGATTAAAATAGTTCTCTTCCCATATTCTATAAAAAAAATTCATATAATGTCAAAGACTGATAACATATAAACAATAATAATAAATAAATATAAAATATGTCTGAAGTAACAGACAATTGCACATCACTTACATGTATGTTTACGCATAACAAGTGCCAGATCGCATGAATACATGGATTCAAGAGAAAATCTTTTATAATTCAACGACTTCTACTACTTACGTGGTTGTAAATAATTGTGCAGTTAAAGGAAATAGAAAGATTAACACGTGTGAGATATATAGAATTATAAAAGATAAAATAAAAATTATAAAATAATACAAACTACTTTTATTATCCACGTGATGCACAGATATGTATATTAGATGTGTATAAGTTAATTTTTAAATTACAATGTATTATTTATTTTTATATTTTTATATGATTTTTTTAATCAGTTTTTGTAAAAAAAAATTGCTTAGGTAATTTTTAATTTAATTATCTCAGAAGAAAAATAAAAAAATTCATAAAAATTAAATTTATCATGAAGTATTTAAGATATCTAGTGTCTAGCAAGATATAAAAAATACAAAATAATAACTATAAAATTATAAAACTTGAAGTATTTGCTTAAATTAAAAAATATTTCAAATTAAAAATTTATTTGAGTATTTGTTCATTATAATAAGTAAATAAGTATAATTGATATGTAATTAATTTAAAAAATATTAACAATTTGAATATTAAATTTATCACTTAAATAAAATAAATTAAAATTTGAATTAGATTTGAGCTTTTAAAAATAAATTTTGAATACATGAAAAATAAGACTATATTAAAAGACTAAAAATTTGATAGGAAAAAAAATTCATGTATGAGTGACGTATGAAATTGATCTTATTTGCATGGAGTGTGTTTTACATAAAAATATTAAATTAGATAGATTATTCTATTCTATATTATTCTTTTAGAGTATATATATTCTGCTTTTCAACTAAATTAATTATGTTTTAAATTTCTGACTAATTACCAACTCTTGTAGATAAGCCATATTATAAGTTATACCACTGACAACTTTTAAACAAATAGCTTGTCAAATTGTAAATGTGATGACCCGAAATTTTTGCGTAAGATAGTTGTATTATGTGTAGTATTCTTCTTATGAATTTGAGTTTAATGAATTAACTTCTTGAGTCACTTTACTTCATTAGTGGGATTCTTAGAATTAAACTTACCTTATAAAAGTTATTTAGAGTCATTTTTGGTGTATTAGATAACTACTTGTTAATACGGGTCCTGAAATTTGGCTAAGTCTGGGAAGTCGCACCTATATGGAGGGTTATAATAAATATGTATTTTCTTGAAATCAAAATTGGCGGTAATTGATAATTGGATATCAAAGAGCTACAAAATGATTTTTAATGAATTTTTAGAAACCTTTAACTCACTCGTTTTGAAAGGAAACATCTTTGAAAGTTTCGGATTTCAGGAATTTGAACTAAAACTCAAGAGTTGACTTTTTATTTATAAAGATTTTAATTTTTTTGATATTTTTATTGAATCCAAATGGGGGGTATTCCCTTATTTACATTTATGTTTTAAAGTTAACTCTCCATTAACTTAAAATTAAGAAATGTAAATAAGATTGCACCAGAATAGGATAGCATACTCTATCCTCACTTCCAAACACCCTATATCCTCACTACCAAACACTCCCCTTCCTCACCCCCTGATAATCCCGTTCGAGCAGTGGCAGAGAACACGTTTCTCTCCGCCTCTGCTCTCTTTCATTCTCTGCATTCTCTCAATTCCTCTCTACTCTGTCATCTTCCTCCTCCTCCTCCTCATCTTCTTCCATCTACCAGATTCCACCATTCTTGGTCGTTGCAAGCTACTGGCCTTCATCTTCCAAGGGTTGGGTTGCACGGTTTGGTAGAGCAACCAAGTCATCAACTTCATCTTTCCATCCTTGTGACTCATTTAGGTAATCTCTTAGCTCAAATATGTTGTTAGTGGTTGGATTATGGTGAATTGTAGATTGAATTGTAAGATGCATAATGGGTATTGAACCTAGGGTTTGATTTGGGAATTTTGGAGTTCTTGGAAATTGATAGTATATGGAATGAATTAGATGAGTTTTAATGTTGTTATGGAGAAGTGGTACATATAGGAATGGTGTTAAAACATAGAATTTTCGTGCTAACTTTGGAAAGAAATGATTGCTCATTAAGTGTTTGATAAAATGCTTAGATGGGATAAAAATTGTATTCCCGTGTAAACTAGACAATGTGTAGTAATTTGATCATAACTCTTGATTGGGAGATCGTATTGAGGTGATTCCAGTTGCGTTAGAAACTAGAGACATAGGGCTTCAATTCCATACATTATTTGCCAATTTATTAGCCTCTTAATCAGTACAGAATTTTTGTCAAACAAATGTCATATTTCTAAACTAACTTGAATGTTTTCTAGATTCTTCAAGAACTCCTTATCCCACAAGTGGATGAATTCTTAGTTTTAAATGTTGATTGTTATCTTGGTTATGTTGTTGTGATCCTAGATTCTTTGGAGGATCGTCCGGTTGGTCTGTGACAACATAGCTTTTGGACTCGTGAAGTTTCGTCCTTTGAGTGAGTTGATGACATGATCTATAATATGTTTTTGTACATTTTCTTAAAATGTTCTTTATTGAAGGATTTCACAAAGTCATTTATTTTTCTTCGTGGTTAAATTATAAGAAAGCTTGGGACAAACACTTTTTCATGATTCTAAATATCTATCGTTGTGTTTCTGATACATTGTTTTGGATTATGAATATATGTATATCTAGATTTATACAACTATGTTTTGTTGGGAGGAAACTTTGACAGAATACTGTAGCTAACGGCAGTAGACGTTAGCCTTGGTGCACCTTGGTCCGAACCTCAGCTAGTAGGGGTGTTGCTAGCCCGACGTGTTGGCCCACACGATCGGATCTGTTTGACTTGACAGGTGGATTTGACCCCTGTGCCCTGTTGGTGGGCGTTTGTCAAACCTTCGAACTATGTGTTCGTTGGTGAGATTTCTGATTAATTCTGGATTAGGAACCTCCCATATGACATTTGACATTTGACTATTGATATATGTTATAGTTGATTTGGTAATTCATGATTGACTTACTTATTAGTATTCGTTTTATGATTATTTGAACTAACGCATATGTTTTGATATGTGGATGTATTTTCCGTGAAAAACTTGTGCTTATGTTTGTCCCAGTTTCATTATAGATTATGTTATCTCTCACTGGGTCTTATGACTCACTCCTCTATCTTATATGTATTTCAGATACAAATACTGAGCCAGGTCCGGGTCCTTCCAATAGCTAGAAGTTGGTCGTTTTCGTGAGCCCAACACTTTGTCCGTGTGGGCATGTTTGTTTTGTTCCTGTCGTTTGGTTTCTTGTACATATTTGATATGTAATTGTCTTAGATATGCTCAATTATTCACAAGCAGGATCTAGCTTCCACTGTATCTTTATCTGGTCCTATGATATACTACTGTTAGTGGGATTGTGTTTAGTGATGCTTGTAAGTGAACAGGTTGTGAATTGTTAAATTGGGATGTCTAACTTTTAGAGATTACTGTGCTGAAATTTCGGTAGATTTAGCATATTGTCTTATTATGGTCTTTGGTCCGTTAGGCTTGCTAGGTTGGCTAGTCCTTCCTATAAGCCGGTCAGGGCCCTCTAGTTTGGGTCGTGACAATAAAATTCTTTGCCGATTGAAAAAATTATAAATTCTTTTAATAATTAGTGTGATAATTTCCTAATTACTTAAAAATAAATATTAAATACTTATTAAATTTATAATCTTGTTGAAGGAGTACTATGTTGAAGTGGTTAAGGGAGTAGAGATATGCATTGTTGATTCTTAATCTTATTGTATTGACCTCAAAATCAAATGAATCTTTTATTAATATTCAAAGAGGTAAGAGATAAATTAAAATTCAAATGGATAATTAAAATTTGAATTAGAATTTCACCAATATTAAAGGAATTTCAAGATAAAATTTCAAAATCATCAATCTCACATATTTAAACACAAACCAATAAAATTTCAGGATTTAATTTCGAAGCCATGAATGAGTGACATATGACACAACATATCTAAACACCTCCTTACATAAAAAGAGCAGGGATTTGGGGTGAAAAAATCACTTAAATGAGTGACACGTGGCATTGTATGAAATTACATGAACTATGTTTTATATAATAGTATCTAGAAGATCATATAGATAATTAATTTAATAATTTTCTAATTACTTAAAAACGAATATTAAATACTTATTGAGTTATAATCTTGTTGAATGAGTGCTATGTTGAAGTGACAATTGGTAAAGATATGCATAATTGATTTTTAATCTTGTTACATTGACCTCAAAATCAAATAGATATTTTATTAATATTCAAAGAAATAAGAGATAAAATTAAGATTCAAATAGATAATTGAAATTTAAATAATATCATGATGATCAATGTGAACCTGAAGAGTTTTGAAAGAATGCACAATCAGATAGACGTCATAACTAAAAAAATCAGAACTGACAAATGGAAAATATAAATAAGATCACAATATAAAAACCGAGATATAATAGTTGAAAGTAAATTAGAAAATGGAGTAAATGATAAAGTATAGTTTAATAGATTAGATTAAAGATTAATTAGTTATTATTCAAATGTTAAGATAAAAATAATATTCAAATTGAATTTTATTATTTATCAAAAAGATAAGATAAATTATTACTTAAACAAATCAAATTGATTATCTAGTATGACTGAAATTATCATAATATATTGTTTACCAAAATTCTAAGAAATAAGAGATAAAATTAAAATTGAAATAAATAATTGAAATTCAAATTGAATTTTTATGACATGTAGTACAACACAAACCTATATTAAAGGACCAAGAATTTAGAGAAAAAAAAACATATATTAATAACATGTAACATTTGTCCTAATTGTATCAACCATGTTTTATAATATATATATATATATATAAATTAACAATTATTGCATAAAGAAAAGACGAAACATAAAATTTCCTTGGAAAAAGAACATATCCAAATGTTTTATTTTCAAGTCACTCTTGTCAAATGCATGGCTAAGTAAAATAATAGTGACAAATGATAAAAACATCACAATACTCATTCTCATACCTTAAATAATTAGGTGTTAACACAAATTTGGTCATACAAGAAATATAATTAATGGACCCCATTTAAATAATAATTAGTGAATTACATAATATCATTCAACTAATTTAGCAAGTAGCAGAATATAAATATAGATTGTACAATCTTGAAATTTGACATCTAATTTATGAAAGGCAATAAGAGAGTTTGCGAAAGCAAATAAAAATATCTAATAAAATAATAGATACATTGTTGGAAATATTATATTTTAATATTAGGAAAATTTTATGATTTTTTTGGGAAGGAAAAATTATTAATTTAATATAATGAATTTCGTTAGCACAAATATTCTATATTTTCTTTAAACAAAAAACAAAAGAGAAGTAATGAAGGTTCACACTTTTTTATAAAGAAAATATTATGCTCTTTTTTTTTATTTTACTTTTTAACATTAGAGATACAATGACTTAGGAGAGAAGGATAAGTGGTGAAAAATTAAATCTCTTACATTATCATTACACCGCTGGTGCTAATTAAGCTATAAATTTATTGGTATATTATTCTTTATTTCATGTTACATATTTGGAAAAATTAATCCCGCAAAGAAACTTATTATAAGATTGGACTCAAATCTTAATTTTATTAGATCTTATTGTGTCAATGACGTTTGGCACAATTAGTGAGATCGAATTGTGTTCATTCGAAGGTTTTAGGTTTCATAGGTTTCATTCATGCTGGTGATCCTTCATTGATAGGTCATTGTAAGTACCACTATAAGTTTTCACTTAATGGGATAACTTCCCTTCTTCCTAAACTTCTTTATTATGAAAAAATAAAAATAAAATGCCTCACTTGAAAGTATAAAATTTTAGATGAAATTAATATGTAGGTCTGTATACTATTTAGAGATTTTTAATTAGGCTTTTAGATTTTAAAAGTTAGAAATTTTAAACGGAAAGTTGGATTTAGAAACTCAACTAAATTTCTTGAAACTATAAGGACCCCAAAAATTTGTATTTTAATTCTTATAATTTTTTTAAAAAATTTAATTTGGTCCGGTTAACATGTTACAGACCAGCTTGGTACACTTGGGCTTTATCCCATCTTTTACATCTTATGTTAGCATTTGTGTTTTGCAACTAGATGAGGGGATAACAAATTATGTTATGTTTAGTTGTTATTTCATTTATTTTCTTTTTTTATTTTTATTATTGGGTGGAATTGGGTGTATGAAAAGCGTGGTGTAACAGAAAGTGAATCAATCAAGAAAAATATTATCATCTTCTTCTCTACTTTCTCTGAGTGTTTTAACGTGCTCTGCATGTTCTTGGCTTATGATCACCAGAAAACTTTCTTAGCTAAATTTCCCTGGTTATTACCTTAACATTCTCTCTGCTTCATAGCATTCCCTAAGAGTCTTTTCTTTCACACATCAATTCTGTTGCAATTGGTATCAAAGCTACCGATACCTGTGAACTAGATTGATGGTTGATTCTGCCCGAAACAAAACTTCCATCCAAACAGTGGAAAGATCTTTCACCCGTAAGATCAATGAGACTAATGCATCAATGCAAGCCAAGTTCGATCATGTCAATATGTGCCTCATGAAGCTCAAGCATATGTTTATTAGGCATGGAGGATCTTAGGGTGAGTTGTCCAATAATATTAAACAGCAAAACCTCCACCGAAATCAATCGTAACCTCTACCCTAAACCAATTTCTACACTACGAGAATCTCAAAAATTGAATTTCTTAGGTTCAATAGGGCTTGGGTCAAGGAGTGGCTATACAAATGCAAACAATATTTTGCTTTAGACAATACCTCACCTGAATCCAATGTCAGGTTAGCCTCTATGCATCTGGATGACAAGGCACTTCAGTGGCATCTGAATTACATGAAGTCCAGATTCCACATGTACCTGGACTGGCCACAGTACATCACTGACATATCCTTGCGATTTGTTAAAGTGTATGGGGATCCTCTATCAGAACTGTGAACACTCGATTTTGACCAGGTCATTTTAGAAAATTTCAACAAAATTGAAAATCAAATAAAAAAATCTATAAGTCTTTTTTTGAATAAAATGAAGAAAACAAATAAAAAGAAGTAAAAAGAATTAAAAAGAGAAAGAGTTAAACCCACAACCCAAGTGGCCCAACCATTTAATCTACTCCATAACCCATTTGGCTCGACACAAATCCACTTGACCCACATGGCCTAAGTCAATCTAAGCCCATCACCCACATGCTAATCCCTTAAGTGCCATCAACATGTGGACTTCCCTAAAATTGTGGGATGCTATAAGTATGGCAGGTGAAAGTTGGGAGATGGTCAGTGAGGGAGGAGTAGATGGTCAGCAACACAGGGGATGGGTTGACATGAAAGACCCAACCGCCCCTTTCACAATGATGGTCATGTATAGAGGGGGATACAGGAAAAAAGGAAAGAAAAAACAAGGACTTTTTTTGAGCTGGAGAGAAAAATGAGAAGAGAAAATCAAGAGAAAATAGAAAGGAAGAAGAAGTAGGTTTGAGAGAAGGAAGGACCCTTTTTTTCCTCTGTATTCATTTTTTCAACTTGTGCTCCAAGAGGTAAGCTCTTTGTTTGTCCGAATCTTTGAGTTTTGATATCCTCTGCTCATACTTCTAAATGTTTTTTTACATATATGTGATGTAATTGTAATATTTTCTATTGATTTTGGTTCTGTTTGGGTTTTGGGTGATTTACTTTTTCTCTTTTTCCTTTTTCTATTGCCAACACATTCCCACATTAAACACCCAATACCCATACCCAAGTTCAACCCTTCTCTGTGTAACTTGAACTTTTAACCATCAACAACGACCATAAGTCCAACAAAACCCACATGAAACCACTTCTTCAAGAAACAGAGCCCGCGTCCTTTACTGATCGACCATCACTTCCTGTAGACACCATACCGATCGACCATCCTTCCCCAAGTCTACATTCCTGACCAACCATCACTTCCTGTAGACACCATACCGATCGATCACCTTTAGCCAGGGCCATTAACCACTGATCATCCTTGACCAATCTCCTCTTTTCCCTTCATCACCATCATCTAATCATCCTGACTGATCACCAATTTTCTCTTGATCACCACCATTTGAGTGCCGACCTCAACCAAATTAATGAATTAGTCCTACAGTAGCTTGTGGTATAAGGAATAACCCAAATCGTCTCTCAAAGGACCAAAAAATGCAAAATCGATCAGATCAACATGAATTGGATGTGTTTTTATATGAATAAAAGCAATTAAATGTAAACAAAACAAATTAGACAATAATCAATCTAAGAGATCCATTAAACAATCCGGTTAACCAATCATCGGCCACTAAATGTGCATGAACTTCTATTGATTTGTTGATCTGGCTTCAACTGTGATCTTTGCATTAAATCCACAATCCTCTACTAGATTATCATCTAGACAATTCTATGATCACAAAATTCATGCAATTAATGCTTAATCTAATCACCAAAATTATAATCAACAAATGCAAACAAATCTGCAAGCATTAATCTCTAATCCTCTTATGACAAAATCATGATTGATCAACCAAGATCTTATCACAATTTCTCAATTAGAATATAGATCCAATTGGATCTCATCACAATAGAAATCTCTAATCATGAAGATCAAATTGAGAAACAAGAAAAGAAGAGATATTTAATCAATAGAACATTCAAATTCAAAATTACAAAGCAAAGCCTCAAGATCAAAACATTCAATCAATAGAACATTCAATGATTGATCAAGCACAATTAGCCTTCCATGGATGCACTCGAAGGAGGCTTAGGAAAAGAGAAAAGGGAGAGGGAAAAGCTAGAGAGAAATTCAAAAACTACAAAGTGAAGGAAAGTCTCTCTTTTCGTGGTCTATCTTCCCCTTTATATAGAAGATCCTAAACTACAATTTACAAGAATTCCACTGTATTAGGACTAATATACATCCTCTAAGCTTTAAGTGGCCATCTTATTTGCCTAATTTGGGCTTAAGATGATAAAGTTATGTCCAAATTAGTCCAAGAAGGTAATCTGAAACGTCTTCTGACTTCACATGGGAAGCACACCCTCAAAACGTTGCATTTGAGCAAAATAGTCTTCATAAGAGTTGTAGACACGCTTTTTAGATATCATATGGCACTAGTTTCATATCTATTGGACATCTCAAGCCCAAGTTATGATCCATTTACTGAACGCGGGTCGGGTTCCAACGATAGCTTCCATGTTCTGACTTATAGGCCCAATGTGTCCCACTAGACATCCAATTCATCTTATGAGTTCTTCATTAAAGTTATAGGGATTCCTTTTAGCTTTTTGAAAATATAAGGTTAACAATTTTTAGATGCCTATAACTCAAGATATGGCCAAAATACAGGGACAATGTCAAAAACCTCGAAATGTTGACAATTTGCAATTAAGCCCAATGAAACACAAACTTATAAAACAAAGCCAATTCCAATCAATTAAGCACAAAGAGGAGGTAAGATACTAAATATGATGGATTAATAATGTGTGTGAATAGTGTTTATCAAATTCCCCAACACTTAGCTTTTGCATGTCCCGGACAAACTTGAAATTGCATTAGGAAAGCAAATACATGAAACAACAAAAACTGAAAACAAACTAAGAATTCAAAAAGACATACTTTCCAATGACATTCAAGAGTGTAAAAGTCCATGAGTAAGGTGAGCAACCAAAGTTTCAAGAGATCACAACATGCATGAGTTAACATTTCTTTACATCTCAAATCAATAAGCAAGGTACTTCAATTGAAATGCATGAGATGAAACCTCCTCACAAGATGCACTCTCAATCTCTCTCAAGTGTTTAAAAGGTAGGTGTTTCACTCAATTCAACTCATAAAAATTGCATTACCATAAGCTTGCTTATCATCTACTTCTCCTCTACTTAATACACATGCACACACAAATCAATAGGACTTTGCTCAAAGTTGTAATGGGGTCAAGGTAAAGGAAGGAATTAATATGGATATAGGAAGCTAAAAACCAAAGAAAGTAAAATAGCATTGGGGAGGAATTAAGTAATCAAGCATAAAAATTACCCCAAAGTCACATAATACACATTCTCTTATTCCTTCATTTTCTACCTTTTTCCTTCTTTTACTTCAACTTTTTTTTTTTCATCCAATGATTTTTCTTGTTTCGTCCAATGGAAGTCATGTTGAGCGCAACTTCAACAGCGCCCAGCGCTATTGTGTCCAATGGTTCAAGCTAATGGGTTTTGTCCAATGGATAAGAGTTTCCATCCAAGAGATGTTGGTTCGTCTAATGGAAATTTTCGTCCAATGGAAGTGGCTTCGTCCAAAGAGAGAGTGTCTGTCCAACGGACGAGCATCCATTTCTTCCATCCAAGAACCATCGTCTAAATTTATTTATTTTTGCTCTTTCACTTCACCAAATTTTAAGCAAGCACGTGCAAAATGCTTAGCACACCCCCCACACTTGGACTATTGCTTGTCCTCAAGCAAAAAGAATTCCTCCAATGAAAAAGCCAATGCTCTCTTATTTCCTAAGGCTAGGTAAATATCATGGTCTTACACATAAAGCATGTAATGATCTAACAACAAGGAAAGGCTAGGAGGCTAAAGGGGGTTAATCAAGGGATAGTGATGCAAGGTAGGCTATATGGCCAAAGTAGCTAAAGAAGAAGAATGCCTTAATCATTTTCATGTATGCAAGTGAAAATGTAGCCTAAAAAGGAAACAAAGCAAGTTCTAAAGTGACAAAATCCAAGAGTGAAAACCACACAAGAAAGGAAAAGAATGGCACAAATGCAATCCATTCACCAATGGGCTCAAAATCTCACAAGTCATGTATCCATCAAACTCAATCCACCAATAAAATATCCAATACCAGGCAAGTTGAATTCAAGATGAAAGAAAAGTGAATCAAGTAAGTTATGAAACTTGAACTTCAAAGAATGTAAACTCACAACTCAACACTCAAAACATCATTGGAAAGAACCAAAAACACACACAAACACCATTTTTTCGTTTTCATAAAAACAAAAAAGCAAAACATTATAAACACTAAAAATAGAAATGAAAAAAAAGTAGAACTAAAAAAATAATAAACAGAAAAACACCAAAAAAACAAAACAAACAGAAAAAAGAAACTAAAATTGAAACAGAAATAGAAAACACATACAGAAACAACAAAAACAACACTAATAGTAGTAGAAAATAAGGTGCAGAAACAGAAAAACAAAAATGAAAACAGAAACAAAAACAGTAAAAACACATAACATGCAGCAGTACTAACACACAGAAAATAGTAGCAAAACAACAAATATAGAAAAGCAAAACAAAATGTAAAACAGAAATAGAAAAACAAACACAGCAAAAACTAGCAGAAAACAAAATAGCAATAGTAGCATCAGCAAAAACAGCAAAAGATAGTAGAAAACAACAATTGAAACAGTAATGCAACAGAAAAATAAAATCATAACAGTAAAATATAAGTAGGAAGATAACTAACAACAATAAAAAGAAAAAGAAAACAACAACTAGAAAAGTGAAAAAAAAATGTTGAAAGGAAACTCCCTATGGACAACAAAAGAAGCAAAGTCCCAGCAGCCACACCATAACCAGTGCAATGGATCACCACATCAAGAATCAGAGGATTTAGTCTTCTTGGGGGCTGCTTTACTGGTTTAGCTCCATCTTCACGTAATATCTTATCCATGCATGTAAAAGAGCTAAAACCAAGAATATCTGCATGTGTGGTAGCTCTTCGATTCTCCCTTAAAATCTGCAGCAACCTCTCCTCCTCAACAGTAAGGAGGTTCTTAGCCATAGTCACTATAAGTTGCTCATCATCTGCCGAATGTGTACATCTCAAATACTCAGGCAAAGGCAAATATTGTAGCTTTAACTTTAGCAGCTGCACTATGGAGGGAAGCAATCTGGTGGGCTGCACCAACTCTGCAGATTGGATCTGCACAGAATCTGCTGCTACATCTGCATAATCTATATAATTAGCTGCAACAGAACTAGCATCACATAAAGAGGCCGTAATCTCATCACATGCATTACACAGCTCATCACCATCACAACCTATACAATAAACAGAATAATCTAAATTAGTAAAACCAACAAATTCAGCACACACATCATCAACTAGTGTTTGCACATCAATGTTCTCATGTTCTGCAAAATAAGATATATGCATCTATTGCTTGCTCAACTGACTCAATGAAGATGTTGGTTGACCAATTTAGGTCTCCAAATTCTGTATTATAGCTTCTGTGCTCTGTTGGAATTGGAGGTTGTTGGTTGCCATCTGCTTCAATATATCCTCTAATGTAGGCTCAGATTCCGTGCATACTACACATTGTTAGGGCATAAGTTGCTGATATAGACTGCTTGGTCCAACATAAGGTTGGAACTGTTATGGCCTCATTGGTTGCTGGAATGGATGTATATATTGGTTGGGCTGATAATGTTGGGTTGCTACATTTCCATATCTCAAGTCAGGATGATCTCCCCAGTCATGGTTATATGTAATAGAATAAGGATCATATCTAGGTTGTTGGTATTGTGGTTCACTAAGAAATACACTTGCTGCAGTAAGAAAATGGTCTTGAAATGCATAACCAATATCTTGGAATGTGAGGCATGTATATGTGGGATGAGAAGAGCTACAACATATACTGCAAAATCTTGCAGGTTCTTGCATATGTAACTGATGTTCTCCAACTGCCCGCTGCTTCACCAGATAAGTCAGCTCATCAAGTTTATACTCCATCAGATAAGTGACCAAACACAAAAACAAGTGTAAAAATACACAAACAACTACAGAAAACTTATATATAGATTTTTAAAAATCATATGACCAACACAAGGTGAAAACTACTAAAAAATGCTACTAGACATAACAATAAAAATTCTTAACAAATTGAAAACGTGGTATAAACAATGCAATTTGGCCAAAAGATAGGGTCTCACACTGCAAAGCAGTGATTCCTAATCTACACATTTTTTCCTACCATCTGACCAAGTTTAAGCTCAATCGAAAATGGTCAGTCTGCGCACTTTTCAAGGAATTTTTGCCTAATTTCACCTGAAAACAAAGCAAACAAAGAGTTAATTGTAAGGGAAGGACAAGATATGACCCAATAACATCCAAGGATCCTTGAAAACGACACCAAATTTGATTCGAGTGCCGACCGCTATCAAATAATAAGAATTGGTTCAATTCAAGATTTGTAATAGCAGTGAGGAACTAAGTCGTCTCCCAACGATTCAGATGTAATTCGATCAAATCAAGTAGCTAAAAAGTGTGGATTTGATATTGATTAACAAGATTAACAGAATTAAGAGAATTAAAGTTGTAAACAAATCTAAAGAAACAACCAATCCCAAGGAATTTGACTATTCTTGTGTTTCATTCATCATTGATCTCTAACAATTCATTCAATTGGTAACCGAGTTCTTGTCCTTGGATCACATTAAGATGCCTCAAAATAATCCAAGAATTCTCTGTTGGATTAGCATCCAAAATTCGATCAATTGAGGTTAGACGAATTTAGCACTCATCTAAGCCAAAATCAACCTAATAATCAGAATTCAACCAAGCTAAACAATGTATCAAAACGCTCCAATACATTGTTCATTCTCTATTATTCTTCTTAAGCATGTGATAATTATGAAATTATCACATGAATATTCAAATCAAATTAAGCATTCAATTCGAATTTAAACCAAAGAAGGAGAAGAGAAACTTGATCAAGAATTGCATCTAGACTAATCAAAACAGAATCTCAAAATAAAACATCAACAATGTTAATCCATTGGATTGATAACAGAGTTTTAGCCCTCCATTGATGGGAGAGAAGAAGCTCAAAATGTAGAGGGAGAACCTAGAGAGAAGGAAGAGAAAAAGAGATGAAATAAACAATTCAAAAAAACAAAAAAGTGAGGGAAAGTGAATCTTATTTCATGTTCTGTCTTCCCCTTTATATAGAAGATCCTAAAATACAGTTTACAAGAATGTCACTGGATTAGGACTAATCTAAATCTTCTAAGCTTTAAGTGGACATCTTATTTTCCTAATTTGGGCTTAAGATGAAAAAGTTATGCCCAAATTGGTTCAAGGAGGTATTCTAAAATGTCTTCTGACTTCACGTGGGAAGCACACCCTTAAAACGCTGCATTTTGGCAAAATGGTTTTCATAAGAGTTGTAGCCACGCATTTTAGCTTTCATATGGCACATGTTTCAACTCCTTTGGACATCTCCAAAAAATGGGGTCTCCCACTGCGAAGCAGTGACTCCTAATATACACATTTTTCGTACCATCTAACTAAGTTTCAGCTCAATCGAAGATAATCAGTTTGTGCACTTTGCAAGGAATTTTCGCTAAGTTCTCCTGAAAATCGCAAAAACAAAGCAAACAAAGAGTTAATTGTTAGGGAAAGTCATGATATGACCAAATAACATCCAAGTATCCCCAGCAACGACACCAAATTTGATTCGAGTGCCAACCATGATCAAATAGTAAGAATTGGTTCAATTCAAGATTTGTAGTAGCAGTGAGTAAATAAAGTTGTCTCCCAATGATTCAGATGTAATTCGATCAAATCAAGTAGTTAAAAAGTGTGGATTTGATATTGATTAACAAGATTAGCAGAATTAAGATAATTAAAGTTGTAAACAAATCTAAAGAAACAACTAATCCCAAAGAATTTGACTATTCTTGTGTTTCATTCATCATTGATCTCCAACAATTCATTCAATTGGTAACCGAATTTTTGGCCTTTGATCACATTAAGATGCCTCAAAATAATCCAGGACTTCTCTGATAGATTAGCATCCAGAATTCAATCAATTGAGGTTAGACGAATTAAGCACTCATCTAAGCCAAAACAACCTAATAATCAGAATTCGACCAAGCTAAACAATGTATCAAAATGCTCCAATACATTGTTCATTCTCTATTATTCTTCTTAAGTATGTGATAATTAAGCAATTATCACAAAAATATTAAAATTAAATTAAGCATTCAATTCGAATTTAAACCAAAGAAGAAGAAGAGAAACTTGATCATCAATTAAATCTAGATTAATCAAAACCGAATCTCAAAATGAAACATCAACAATGCCAATCTATAGGATTGATAACAGAGAGAAGGAAGAGCAAAAGAGATTAAGAGAACAATTCAAACAAACAAAAAATGAGGGAAAGTGAATCTTATTTCGTGTTCTATCTTCCCCTTTATATAGAAGATCCTAAACTAGAGTTTACAAGAATGCCACTGGATTAGGACTAATCTACATCCTCTAACCTTTAAGTGGCCATCTTATTTGCCTTATTTGGGCTTAAGATGAGAAAGTTATACCCAAATTAGTCTAAGGAGGTAATATGAAACTTCTTTTGACTTCACTGTTGGAACTAAAGACGAAATCTAGTATTTGATATTGGATCCAAAATTGTTCAAAGAATTTGAACCCCTCAGAGTTTTGAAGATAACAATATATTAACTTAAACTGAACAAATAAGTTTTAAAATGAACTTGTAATATTACGTTCTAAAAATAAATAATCCAAGTTGTAATTATTGAATAATATGTTAAATACTTTTGGACCCAAGGCAAAGATTTTACAAAGACAAAATCATTGTTCACAACATACGTCCAATACATATAAACTGCTTAGTGTATTATATTAGATCATCCATTGTTTGTCTCACTTGATTGTTTCTCAAAAGCATTTGTCCAAGAAAATTCAACAACAAGCAAAAAAAAGTGCATTTATTGTTGACATGATCTTTGATTTGAGCTGCCGAGCTCAATCAAATAGTAAGAATTGGCTCACAAAAGATTTATAGTATCAGGTAATGAACCAAGTCATCTCCTAAGGATCATAGATGCAATTCAATTATGTCAAGACTCAAACAAAGGGGGATTATGTGTTCAAATTGTAAAATCACAAAATTAAAATAAGATATTAACAAAACAATCAATCTAAGTTCCATCAGAAATCCAATTTAGGCTATCATTGACCACCAAACACGAACTTGAATCAAACTGAACTGGTTAATTCAAACCTAACCAAGATCTCTGCATTAGATTTGAGATTCACTACTAGATGATCATCTAGAATTCAACTAACAAATGAAAACACATATATGTATTTGTCAATGTCAGTTTAGAAACAAGAATTCAATTAACCTAGATCACAAATCTGTTGATCTAATCTCTTCAATTCAAAACATGTAACAATCATAAATCAACCAAAATTACATCCTAATTCATAATTCTAAACACACAAACAAAGATATCTATCCATGCAATTCAGAAATTTCGGATCAAGAAAAGAGAGGAGAAGAGAAAGTTCAATTGCATTCAATTTCAGAATTCAAGTACAAGGTCTAAAGCCAAACCAAATTTCCTCAAGCACCTTGGATTGATCTCAAATTTAGCTCTCCATGGCTGCAGTCCAAGGAAGCTTGAGGGAGAAGAAAGAGAAAACTAGAGAGAAGGAAGAGAAAACTCAAAATTACAAAATCTGATGAATATGAAAAGTCTAATTCGTGTGCCTCTGTTTTCCCCCAAATATCTATCTTACTAAATGAAAATACAAGTTTGCCCTTGGATTAGTTGTAATCCTTAGCCTCTTAGCGTTCCAATGCCACCTAATTTGCTTAATTTAGGCTTAAGATGAGAAAGTTATGCCCAAATTAGTCCAATGAGGTAATCTGAAACGTCTCAAACTTCACATGGGTAGCACACCCTCAAAAAGCCGCAATTTGGTAAAATGGTCTTTTAAGAGTTGTATCCAAGCATTTTTCATATGGAACCAGTTTCAACTCCATTGGACACTTACACCCAAAATTATGGTTCATTTACTCCATAAGGGTCGAGTTCCAGCGACAGCTTCCTTTCTCTGATTTCCAGGCCTAATTTGGCCCGCTAGACATCCAATTCAGCTTTTGAGCTCTTTATGAAAGTGGTAAATATTCCTCTTAGATTTCATACAATGTAATGTTCACAATTTTTAGATATCTATAACTCAAGATATGGCCAGAATACATAGACAGTGTCAAAAACCACGAAATGTTGCAAATTTGCAATTAAGCCCATTGAAACCCAAACTTATAAAACCAAGTTAGTTCCAATCAATTAAGCACAAAGAGGAGGTAAGATACTAAATATGAGGGATTAATAATGTGTGTGAATAATATTTATCAAATTCCCCCACTCTTAGCTTTTGCATGTCCCAGCAAACTTAAAATGGAACTAGGAAAACAAAAAAACCAAAACAACAAAAACCTAAAAACTAAAGACTCAAAAACAAAGACACACTTTTCAATGACATTCAAGAGTGTAAAAGTACATGAGCAAGAAGATCAACCAAAGGTTCAAGAGATCACAACATTCATAAGTTAACATTTCTTTACATCTCAAATCAACAATCAATGCAACTTCAATTGAAATGCATGGATCAAGAATGATGAAACCTCACAACATACACTCTAAATCCCTCAAGAGTTTAAAAGGTAGGTGTTTCACTCAATTCAACTCATGAAAATGTACACTACCATAAGCTTGCTTATCTTCTACTTCTCCACTACTCATTACACATGCATACACAAATCAAGAGGACTTTGCTCAAGGTTGTAATGGGGCCAAGGTAAGGGGAAGAATTAATATGGATATAGGAAGCTAAAAACCAAAGAGAATGAAAGATCAAAGGGGAGGAACTCAAGTAATCAAGCATAACAATTACCCCAATATCACATAATACACATTCTCTTATTCCTTCCTTTTTTTTTACTTTTTTTTTGTACAATTTTTTTTCCTCCTTTTACTTCTTTGTTTTTTCTCAATGGCTATCTTTGGCTTCTTTTGTTCTTTTTCCTTTTTCACCATACACTTTGCATGATATTTTGCATATAGTTATTAATAGCACACCCCCCACACTTGAATCAAGGCTTATTCTCAAGCAAAAGAAGCTCCTTCATAGATGATAAAGGTCAATGCTCTCCTAATCCCTAAGGTTAGGTAAACATCATGGTCTTACACATAAGGCATGTAATGAGCTAAAATCAAGAAAACGTCATGAGGCTCAAGGGGGTTAATCAAGGGAAAATGATGCAAGGTAAGTTTTTGGTCAAAGTAGCTAAATCAAGAAAAATGCCTCAATCATATTCATGTATGCAAGTGCAAATGTAGCCTAAAAAATAAACAAAGCAAGTTCTAGAGTGACAAAATTCATGAGTGAAATCACATAAGAAAGAAGAGAATGGGAGAAATGCAATCCATTCATCAATAGGCTCAAAATCTCACATGGAATGTATCCACCAAACTCAATCCACCAATTCAATATCCACTACCAAGTAAGGTGAATTCAAGAGGCAAGACAATTTAATCAAGTATGTTATGAGACTTGAAACTTCCAAGAAATCAATCCATCTTCACGTAATATCTTATGCATGCATGTAGAAGAGCTAAAACCAGGAATATCTACATGTGTAGTGGCTCTTTGATTCTCGCTTAAAATCTACAGCAACCCCTCCTCTCTCCTCCTCATTAGTAAGGAGGTTCTTAGCCACAGTCACTATGAGTTGTTCATCATATACCAAATATGTACTTCTTAAATGCTCAGGCAAAGGCAAAGGTTGTAGCTTGAATTGTGGCCGCTGCACAATGGAAGGAAGCAAACTAGTGGGCTGCACTAGCTCTGTAGATTGGATTTACATAGAATTTGCTGCTACATCTGCACAATCTACATAATTAGCTGCAACAGAACTAACATCACTCAAAAAGGCCGTAATTTCAGCACATGCATTACACCACACATCACCATCACAACCAATACAACAAATAGAATCATCAAAATTAGTAAAACCAACAAATTCAACACACACATCATCAACTGGTGTTTTCGCATCAATGGTCTCATGTTCTACAAAATCAGAATTCTGTATATGTTCCTTGCTCAACTAACTTAATAAAGATGTTAGTTGACCAATTTATGTCTCCAAATTTTGTATTATGGCATTAGTCCTTTGTTGGAATTGGAGATTATTGGCTACTAGTTGCTTCATCATATCTTTCAATGTAGGCTTAGATTCTGTGCCTACTAGAACTTGTTGGGGCATTGATTATTGGTATAGACTGCTTGGTCCAACATAAGGTTGGAACTGTTGTGGCCTCACTGATTGCTGAAATGGCTGTATATACTGGATTGGCTGATAATATTGTGCTGCATTTTCATATCTCAAGTCGGGATGATCTCCACAGACAGGGTTATATGTAGTAGAATAAGGATCATATCTAGGCTATTGGTACTATGGATCACCAAGAAATACACCTGCTGCAGTAACAAAATGGTCTTGAAATACAGAACCATCATCTTGTAATGTGAGGCATGCATATGTGGGATGAAAAGAGCTACAACATATACTTCAAGATCTTGCAGGTTCTTGCACATGTAACTGATGTTGTCCCACAACCAACTGCCTCACCAGATAAGTCAGCTCTTCAAGGCGCTTGCATGTTTACATTTTAGTGTTGTTATCATGTAATAAATGCATTCTCCAACTCTCAAATATGACTTTTCTCAAATATTTCTCCTCTTTCTTTTTGCAAAAAATAAAAATAAAAAAAAGAAAAATAAAAAAGACCACAAAGAAACAACAAAAACTTTCACATTCACTTATTCATTTCGCTTTCTTAGACTTACCTTCATTCTTTACTTGCCTTTACTAATTTGAATCTGAGAGTGATATTCTTGGTAATGACAATGCTATGATCTCGAATTATGTTTTTATCACCCTATATTGTGTGAACAAATAGAATGAGGACGATTACGAGCCTTCTCTTAAATGGCTAAAATAGGCTAAACAAGAAGCCAAAGAAAGTCAACTCCTTGGAGAGCTCTTTGAATTAGTGATTGAGGTTGACCAAAAGGAGAAGAAGACTGAGGCAGGTCCTTACAATTACAAAACACTTTAGTTAAGTTGTTGATATTGTTCCTGTCAAATGATGAAATGGTTTGTCATGATGCAATCAAGTCAAAAAGATTGTCGCAGTCATGACATTACATAACAAATAAATAAATCAATTCCAACTGGTTAAGAAAGAATCTAAACAAATACATAACATATCAGTAACATTACATAACTCTTCCATATATCAGTAATGCAAGCAACAAATTAAAATGTCCAAATCAACACATCATTTGCAATTCGTAACACCAATTAGAAATTATTATCACCTAAATCAAGCACAACTAGTAATAGAGATCTGACCATGCACAAATGAGAAAAAGTCATATTTATTTACTCACTTGGCTTGGTCAAAATTTGCTGGTTTGCAACTGTACACTAGTCACGTGGACTGGCTCGTCGCTCACCGTTGTGCTGGTGGCCTGGTGGGTCGCTGACTTCCTGGTGCATGGGTGTGGCAGTGTGGTGCAGCTTCATCGCTGCTTGTTCATGGTGCCTCTAGGCGCTGACTGTGCTGCTGGCTTGCGACTGCTTCCTGTGTGTGCCGCTGTAGGAGAAATGGAGAATAGAAGAGAAAGTTTGGGGGAGGGGACTGAGGGTTTGGAATTTGGAATGAGTTATGAGTGAATGACTACTGCTACTGGTATGGACCGTGTGGTGCCTAGTGGTCCCCTGACAACTGTATTTTATATAGCCATAAACTGCTCTTTTATTACAATAATCTTCTGTGTTTCTGGCTATTATCATATATATTTTCACAAGATCTTATTAATTTTGCATTTTGTTGAGATGGGGTCCATGGCAAGAGAATTGAACTAAAAGCGGGTCAAAAACAAGAGAAAAAGCACCAGAAGAAAGCAGCAATTTGACACAGTTGTGTCCCCAAGAGACACAGCCATGTCTCCGGCTCGTTGACGTTGTATACAACTTGACACAGCTGTGTCCCCAGCTCGTTCACGCTTATTAGCAACTAGACACAGCTATATCGAGTCTAGACACAGCCACGTCTAGTCGGTTTGCATGGAAATACCTTTTTACCCATTAGTTAAGATAAAAAGAAAAGGGAGAAAACTTGATGGGAGGTAAGACACCAAGAGACTGTTTTGAGGATCTTTGGATAGAGCATAGGAGGTTGCGATACATTTTGGCAGGATTCAATAGCTGAGGAGAGCATGAGAGGAGTTGGAGTGAAGATCACTTTTGTAAAAATGGATCTTTTTCTCTAATTCTTCATGTACCTTTTTATGAATTTGGTTTCCTTTTCTTCTATGGATTGTTAAATACCATAACTAGGGTTATGGTGGATCTTGTTACTTGAAAACCATTTTTCCTAATTTTATATGAATTCATGATTATTCTTTCAAATAGATTGTTCTATGCTTTAATTCAGGTTGAGATTTGATCACCCTTGGCATGTTTGAGTTGATTAATTGATCAGCGGCAATACCGCAATTGATTGATAGACATACAGAATAATCGAGTTTAGGGTTATTGCATGACCAAACTTTATTCCTAATCTTTCAATCAGGTTAATCAATTAGATTAATCAACCTCTCTTTGCTTTATGCTTTCTTTGAATTTGAATTTCTTACATGACCAAATAGGGAATTAATTTGGGGAAAAGAATATTTGCAATTTATGACCATTGTTTGCGAATAGAATTTGATGAGGGATTGGTATTTGTGGCTTAACTCATAATTTATAAAGAATTAGGAATAAGGAACTAAAAGTACAAGTGAAGCCTTAACCCTAGGCTTTCTCCATCTTGAATCCTCTTTTGTGTCTATTGTTGCTCTCTGCGAACTCTTTTGATTTCTATGTTATTCTAAAATTTAATTCTTCACTATTTTGATTTGGCTAAATAACATAAGAATTTCTCTAGCCTAGTACTTACTAATTAATCCCTGTCTGTACAATATCTGGAACTCAATTTCCTTTATTACTATTGCGACAGGGTGCACTTGCCCTTAAGTGTGTTTTGATCGCAACATCCCGGTGACCAAAATGAGTGACATGCTATTTGGCTATTTGCCACTGCCAACCACGCCCACGGCCCAATAGCCCATAGAGGAGAGGAAATGCTTGATAATATTAATGATCCTTGTTGCATTGCTTTGCTCCAGCGCACAAATGGAAAAAGTCAAAACAAAACCATTCATTTAATTTTTTAATATTTTAATTTTGAAATTGAATTTTAATTTTAGAAATATATTGAAATTTTAAAAATAATAATAATGCGGCTGCTAGCGGGCCCGCGAGGTTGGCCCGTTTAACTCGTGGGTTAAACGGGCCAATCCAAAATTACTCGCATTTTTTCGAGCCCATAATTTTACAATCCGACTCGCATAATTTATAAGGTAAAAGGGCTAAGGGGGAAAACGAAAGCAAGATTCTGAGGTGGAGAAAGATCACAAAGTTAGAGAAAGATGCTTTTTTGGATAGGCAAGCCTATAATCAATTATACCAAATTTGTGAGATACTTTTTGGATACGTGGTATTTATAAAAGGTATTTGCATTTGATTTAGGGCCGTCAAAATGGGCTAAACCCATCGGGCTTCAAATTATGCTAACTTGTTTACACGTTAAAATTATGCAGGCTAGGCTTTAAAATTATTGACCTGTTTAAATCAATACATTTTTAGTCTAACTCGTTTAGCCGACGAATTAAATGGGCTAAACTTGTTTATTTGCGGACTAGCCCGTTAGCCCGTGTGTTTTTTTTTTTTTTTAAATCAGCATCTACTTCATGATGCTCCCATTCCTAGCCCAACTACAAGTGAGTGACCTAGGCAGGCACCAGCGTCCAGTCCAAAACAAGGCAACCTTTAGCCTTTAGGCATCACTAATTAGGTTGAAAAATTACCATCCCTCATTAGTCGACAATATCATTCACCCACCACCAATGCAAAATTAGCTGCTAAGTGCTAACCCATAGCCACCCACTCCACCCCCAACGGGCAACGACGACAGCAACCTTGCTGTGACCACTGACCAGTGCCGACGACAGCAACGCACCACCAATGACCACGATAGCAACGCACCACCGCTCAGCACCGATAGCAACGCAGCAACCCACCCCACCGCCAACACAGCAACACCCCATCGCGCCACCAGCGGTCTAGTGCCAACACCAGGTTCATATTTCATATTTGTGTAGTTTAGTTTGTGGATGCTTGATAATTTATGCTATATTATTTGTTTTCAATTTATTCTCCTGGTGGATGTTTGCTAATTGTTTTTAATTTATTAATTATCAATGTAGTTTGATTATGTGGCTTATGTGAGATTTACATTTTGAAAAGAATAGGAATATATGTTTAGTAGAAGACAATACTAACCAAATAGATTATAGAATAAAAGAATAGGAATATATGAAAAGAAAGATACATTTTGAAAAGCCTTTTGAGATTTATAATTATAGTATATTATAATAAATCTTATGACTCCTTCACCTTTCATCATCAGTAACCACTTCTATGTAAACATTCCACTCACTCACATGAATTAACATATTTGTGTTAGGTATAATTAGCTATTAATTTTTAGAATTTAATTTCAATCTACTGTCAGTGTAAAGTTTCTTTACACTGTCTTCAATTATGTGCTGACACATCATTAAAAAAAATTAGACTTTCTAGGTGATTGTTGTGATAGTCAAACTCTTTTAATGATTTGGTAATACATGATTGGATAACAGTGTAAAGAAACTTTACACTGACGGTGGATAAAAAATAAACTCTAATTTTTAACAAATGAAGTTGTATAAATGACTACGTAGAATCTTAAAGAAACAGAGCAAACATGCATTTCAATTTCATATTCAATGGATCATATCAAAATGTAGATGCTAGCCCATACGCTGTTAACATATAGGGGAATTGTTAATTGATAATTGAAAGTTCCCAACCCTGTGGATTTGAATCACTGTCTTTGACCATTGTTGATATGCGGTAACTCGTAATTAAAATATATCTATTTTAAACTAATTAAGTTAAAACGGTGAGTGAAAATTCAAGTAAAAATATTGTTTAATATATGATAATGACTCTGAACTATAAATATAAACTAATTAAGTTAAAACGGTGAGTGAAAATTCAAGTAAAAATATTGTTTAATATATGATAATGACTCTGAACTATAAATATAACCTTTCTATATAACTTTTGAAACTCTGCTAACAATATCCTTGAGCTAAAGCAGTTCTTACATGGAATTTATTAACTTTAAGCCTTTAATTATTATTACTTGAGGTGAATTGTAGATGAAGATGAGGATGAAATTGTTGAGAGTGAAGCAACTATGTCAAAAGAGGATTCAAACATTATATGATGGTAGTATTACATATTTTAACATGAGACTTTAATTTTAGATATATTATTTTGTTATTGATACATATATATTGGATGATCATTAATTTTTACATACATTTGGTAGATAGCATGGATGCTGGATTGATGGATGCTATGATTGTGAAATAAGCTTGCAAATTTGCTAAAGGAACATGTTTTGGAGTGAACACATTTAGGCTTTGTTTGGATTAGGAAAGAAGTAGGAAGGAGAGAAGTGGAGTGGGAAGAAGTAAAGAGAATAGAAGTAGAGTAGAAAATGAGTAGATTTTTAAGTTGTTTGGATTGAGAGAATTAGGAGAGAAGTAGAAAAGAAAGAAAATTAAATTTTGTTATAAATACATATTTGCCCCTATTTATTTATTTATAAAACAACAAGAAGAAATGAAAAAGTTATGGGGCCCACCATTTCTCTTCTCTATTTCTCCTCTAACCAAACAAGAGATATGTGTCATTTCTCTTATCTTTCTCACTTCTCTAACTCTCTCTTTCCTATTTCTCTCAAAATAAACATAGGCTTAGAATTTGAAGTTTGGATTAGATGCTTGTTTTAGATCTATGTAATCTTTGTTGGTTGATGATTGTTTGGATTTGGTCATTTAGGTTATGTATTAATGAATTTAATGTGTAATTGAATTTATTTTGAATGATGATTGACTTTACTTTTGAGTAATTTATGAATTTGATGTTACTTTATAAATTAAAAATTAAAAAAAATAAAAATAAATGTGTAGCCCGTTTAGGCTCGCGGGCTGGCCTTAAACGGGTTGGGCTGGTTTTTTACCTGCCCGTTATTCTTGACTCATTTTTGGCACGACCCGTTTAAGCTCATCTCGTCATGAGCTGGGTATAAATGGGCCGGGCTAGGCATAAACGGACTGACCTATTTGACAACCCAAATTTGATTGGTGTTGTATTGTATGCAAGTCTTATATGTACTAGCCACTAGGCAAATAGCCTAGTGGATGCTCTCCATCCCCAAATGTAACGGGTTTGAACATACACCAGAAAAGAATATCTTATATGTACTTTAATAATAAGATACAAATGCTTATTAAAGTAACTATTTGAACATATAGGTGTTTATACTATACCAATTAAGTGCAAATATCTATCTCATACAGGAAAACCAAAGAAAGAAAGATAAAGAAAAAATAATGAAATTTGAAAAAACAAAAATATTATATTGAAAAGAATATCATACTTTGTCTTTTATTAAATTAGACTATAATATGTTCTTTGGATCACTAATGTAACATATTCTATGCATTGATAATGTATAAAATTTTAACTCATTTAAAATCTAAAATCTAAAATCTAAAATGGAGAGAAATTGATTTTTTTTCCTTTTTAATTTGTAGATAGAACAAAACCTCCTTGAGGGTCAAGTCTACAAAAGCAAAACTGAAAAAGAAAGATGAAGATAGGGCAAACCACCAACCACAATGTGAATTTATAGTGGGATTACAAATCACTAACGAGTTTACCCTGAATTCAAACACAAGTCATAGTTAGTATGAGCGGAAGGTTTATTTAGGTAAGCCAACAACCATGAGTATAGGATTATTAGTTCATGTATTCTAATTTTATTAAGGTAAGTTTTATATATTCTTTTTTTAGGTGACATTCTACTCAACATGAGTTTGTTAATTTCCACAACCCCTTCGTAACTTTCAGTAACTTTTAAACAAATTTTTTTAAAAATTAAAATTAAAATATTTAACAAGAAAGATGATATGATCATAAAAAAAATTTAATATCAAATTTTATATGAGTTCTTACTATAAAAAAAGATGATTTTAGTGACGAGTTTTTGCAGTAGTTCATCAAATTTTCTATTTCTGTAGCGGATGCATTAACCGCCGCCAAATGAAAGTATTAGGTGGCGATTTGGTTACATTTTGTGGCAGTTGAACCACTGTAAAACAAAAATAAAGGCTTTTATTTTGTTTGTGTCCCTATAATTCATTTTGTACCTTACTCACATTCTTCGTGCCTTAACAATTCTCTACTAGTTATCATCATTGACTGTCATTCACTATCGTTGTCATTATAGTTGTTCATTGGTACTCTCTCTTTCTCTCTCTCTCACACACATTCTTTGCGTTAAATTTTGTATAACATTTTGCTAATACATTGTTTTTGTGTAACCTAGAGTTCATCATTATCTCTCTCTCTCTCTCTCTCTCTCTCTCTCTCTCTCTCTCTCTCTCTCTCTCTCTCTCTCTCTCCCTCTCTCTCTGAAATTTCTATTATTAGTGAATTTGGTTAAGGTTCATTGATTGTGATGAGTGTGCAGTGATATTTGTTTTGCCTAGAAAATCCCCAAATTCTTTGCATTGCATTTACTATCTTTGATCTCATAGTTATATGTTGTGGCCATGGCTATGTAAATCATTGTAATGTAAGTGGAGTTGCTAGGTAAAATGTAGTAATATATGAGGTTCATGAGTTAATGGGACACTCATTTTGTTTTGGGGTGTTAACTGATTAGGACTTCATGTTACGCTAGAAACTTGTAATTGCTAGCACATGTCCATTGTAGAACAGCGGGGAAATCACTAGCATCTCAATCAATTTAATCTCTTTCTGTTCATTTTCTTACAGTGAGTAAACCTCATCTGTGGTTAAGGTAATTGCATCTTAGAGTTGGTGAAACCAAACTGATGCCGAACACTTAACAGTTAGGTTTCATTACTTGAACCCATTTACTTAGAATCCATTTGCAGTATCCAATGCTCCCAGAAACAGTCAAAATATTCAAATGTTCAGGGACAGAGGAATCAAGTTTGGTTGAAATAATAAAAGTGGACTACTTTCTTCATAGCGTCCTCTACAACCCTTAATGCTTGAAAGTTCTGAGTAAATTTGCAATGCTAATTCATACTACCATAGTCCATTAATTACACTCTTCTTGCACACACATCAATTACACTTAGGGTAGCAGGTTTTGATTTCTATGTGTTTGCGGCCAAATGTGAAGACATAAAAAATCTAGCACACCCAACAAAAGTGTAAATAGTGTTCTAACATTCTGATTTAATTCTAATGGAATCTATTTTTGTGTATTCAGTCAAACTTAGTTCTTATACACTTTCCCTTCCCAATTGTGTGGGCTCCTGACACCACAAACAAAACATCATAAATTGAATTATTCAATATTCCCATATACATTTGTGACATATAAAGTGTTTTAACATTTCTAGTCCAACAATTTCAAGGGGTTGTACCTGTTGACATTGCAGCTGTAATTTTTTTTTTTTGGCTGTAGTTAATCAAGTGATACGTAGTTTAATTTTCAAATTTAAATTAAACTTTACCTATTGGTATTGTTTTCTTTACTTACTTGTGTCATTGGACAATATTTTTTTTATATCTTAATGTATTGTAATTCTTTCATTTCAGGCTTCAGATGAACCTAGTGTGCTAGCTTCAACAGGTGCAAAACCTTCTTCCTCGGCCATTCGTAATGTCCATAACCAACAAAACCATCATGCAAGAGAGAGAAGTGATTGAAGTTTGAAATAGGATTGATTATGTTTGTAATGGTTTATTTTAATTATCATGTCAAGTACTTGTGTAGTAATAACATTGTTGTGGTTTTATTTCATTGAATTAATTTTATGCTTACTAAATGATTTAAGGTCTTTGGCCAAGATTGTGATTATAATTTTGATGACAATTAATATATATTTGCAAGTTCAAATCTAGTTTAATGAATTTTACCTAAATACTTGACATATATGACTTATAAAACATTTTCTAATAAATATAATTTTTTCTTTAAATTTAATCCCTCAATTAATAAATTTTAAAATAAAATTCCTTAAATGGTTATCACATTAAAATTGAAGTTATTCTACATCACTTTTCTCTATTATAAATGGAGACAAATTTATAATATGCAATATGAAACATAACGCATTTTGCCTCAACCAGTTGTGGCATTATCTGAAACCCTCCGCCAATAACAGATTGGAAGGTTGGGATGATTTGCGAGGGACATAGACACAGATTCAAGAGCATCAGATAAAAACAAAACGTGCAATTAACTACAATATTTGCAAGCTAAACAATCAACTTTCTTTGTTTAATAATTTAGTACTATGAAAAAATATAGACAAAAACTGTAAAAGATAAAATGAAGGTTACAAATTTAGCACCTTGGGCCTAGGCCCATTACAGATTCTCTTTGTCCTTGTGCAATCTTTTGATTTCTCAATATATCTTTTGCGTGTGATTACGAGAACTAACTTTTTAAAGTACTAAAATTTATTTAAGAAGTTAACCTCTTTTAATAGATATTTTTTCATATACATAAGTCAAAAATCGAATCTCTAATCACATATTTAAAACCAAGTATCTACCACTAAGCGCACTTGGGCAATCTCAACATTTGAATAATGCAATCCTCGTCTTTGTCTGTTGCAGTTTGCATTTATAGATGCGTTAGCCAAGTCTCATTAATGCCACACCCTCATAGCATTAATAATATGTCCCACTTATTTCAAAGTTGAGTTACTCCAGTTTTATTGAATATTTGCATTTTCACCCATTATTATGCATATTAATATTTTGGAATTTTTACTTAATGAAAATTTGTCCCTCCTTTTCTTTAAAGCAGAGTTCCAGAAAAAAAGAAATAAAGCCATGAATACCATGTCTAGATAAGAAAGTGTAACAAAATATAAACAATATTTTATACATATACAAATTCATAACTATTAAATTTTCCTTCAATAGTAATATTTATTTAATTTGGCATATACATTAGTTTGATAAAATCTACTTAGTGAGATTTAAATTTAAAATTATCATTTTTATTGATCTAATATAAAATTATTTAATATATTCTATTCAGTCAAATTTTTTGTTAAAGAAATAACACACTATAAAAGCTCACAAAACAAGGAGTGCCCACGAGAAACACTTGGCTCTGCTTGTAACCCCAACAGTAGACACTGTCAGAAAATTTATTTCGATTACAACACATTAGGCATGGGACCCTTATTATTATGAGAGAAGACAAAAAAAATAGCCAAACACGTTTTGAATTTAAGTTAATGGGTTATTAGTTTAACTAGTAAATTACTAATAAAATCGCATAAAGTTATATGTATATATATATATATATGAATACACATTATATATAATGATATTTATCATTGTAAACAATTAAAGTATTCTTATTTTGAAAGAAATAATGATTTTAAGGAGAAAAATAATTAACCCAAGAAATCCTAATATTTTTATTAAAATGCTCACAAATTAGAAAATAAGTTTTTTTTGAAAAATTAAGATCGACATGGCGTAAATCTCGAAAAATTATATGAAATGGACATATAATTAGTGAAAATCAAATAAATTAATTAAAAGTTATAGCTTTTCAAAGTTTAAAAATTTTTATTTTTATTTTTTAAAAATTTCATAATCCGACTGATTCACATATTCAATATGTCAGGTAATTGATTTTTAGTCAAAATCGATGGAGTCAAACTAATTTTTACTAATTTACATACACAACTAATTTGATAACCGACTCGGATCAATTCACCAGTAAGCCGAGCCAAATGTTAAAATCATGGCTTTGAAGACTTGCAGACATTTCCCTTCCCAATTGTGTGGGCTCCTGACACCACAAACAAAACATCATAAAATGAATTATTCAATATTCCCATATACATTTGTGACATATAAAGTGTTTTAAGATTTCTAATCCAACAGTTCCAAGGGGTTGTGCCTATTGACATTGCAGCTGTAGTTAATCAAGTGATATGTAGTTTAATTTTTAAATTTAAATTAAACTTCACCTATTGGTATTGTTTTCTTTACTTGTGTCATTGGATAATATTTTATTTTTTTTGTATCTTAATGTGTTGTAATTCTTTCGTTTCAAGCTTCAGAGGAACCAAGTGTGCTAGCTTCAACAGGTGCAAGACCTTCTTCATCGACCATTCATAATGCCCATAACCAACAAAACCATCATGCAAGAGAGAAGTGATTGAAGTTTGAAATAGGATTGATTATGTTTGTAGTGGTTTATTTTAATTATCATGTCAAGTACTTGTGTAGTAATAACATTGTTGTGATTTTATTTCATTGAATTAATTGTATGCTTACTAAATGATTTAAGGTCTTTGGCCAAGATTGTGATTATAATTTTGATGACAATTAATATATATTTGCAAGTTCAAATCTAGTTTAATGAATTTTACCTAAATACTTGACATATATGACGTATAAAACTTTTTCTAATAAATATAATTTTTTCTTTAAATTTAATCCATCAATTAATAAATTTTAAAATAAAATTCCTTAAATGGTTATCACATTAAAATAGAAGTTATTCTACATCACTTTTCTCTATTATAAATGGAGACAAATTTATAATATGCAATATGAAACATAACGCATTTTGCCTCAACCAGTTGTGGCATTATCTGAAACCCTCCGCCAATAACAGATTGGAAGATTGGAATGATTTGCGAGGGTCATAGACACAGATTCAAGAGCATCAGATAAAAACAAAACGTGCAATTAACTACAATATTTGCAAGCTAAACAATCAACTTTCTTTGTTTAATAATTTAGTACTATGAAAAAATATAGACAAAAACTGTAAAAGATAAAATGAAGGTTACAAATTTAGCACCTTGGGCCTAGGCCCATTACAGATTCTCTGTGTCTTTGTGCAATCTTTTGATTTCTCAATGTATCCTCTTCATATAATTTGCGGAAATTAATTTTTTAAAACACTGAAATTTATTAAAGAAGTTAACTTTTTTTAACAGATATTTTTCATACACATAAATTAAAAATTAAATATCTAACCACGTATTTAAGACCCAAGTATTTACCACTAGACGCAATTGGTGGCAATCTCAACATTTGAATAATGCAATCCTCGTACTTTGTCTGTTGCAGTTTGCATTTATAGATACGTTAGCCAAGTCTCATTAATGCCACACCCTCATAGCATTGATAATATGTCCCACTTATTTCCAAGTTGAGTTATTCCAGTTTTATTGAATATTTGCATTTTCACCCATTATTATGCATTTTAATATTTTGGAATTTTTACTTAATGAAAACTTGTCCCTCCTTTTCTTTAAAGCAGAGTTCCAGGAAAAAATAATAAAGCCATGAATACCATGTCTAGATAGGAAAGTGTAACAAAATATAAACAATATTTTATACCTATACAAATTCATAATTATTAAATTTGCCTTCAATAGTAATATTTATTTAATTTGGCATATACATTAGTTTGATAAAATCTACTTAGTGAGATTTAAATTTAAAATTATCATTTTTATTGATCTAATATAAAATTATTTAATATATTCTATTCAGTCAAATTTTTGTTTAAGAAATAACACACTGTAAAAGCTCACAAAATAAGGAATGCCCATGAGAAACACATGGCTCTGCTTGTAACCCCAACAGTAGACACTGTCAGAAAATTTATTTCCACTACAGCACATTAGGCATGGGACCCTTATTATTATCATAGAAGACAAAAAAAAAGTAGCCAAATACGTTTCGAATTTAAGTTAATGCATCATTAGTTCAATCACTAAATTATTAGTAAAATTGTATAAAATTATATAAATATATAAATACATATTATATATAATGATATTAATCATTGTAAATAATTAAAGTATTCTTATTTTAAAAAAAATAATAATTTTAAGGAGAAAAAAATTTAACTCAAGAAATCCTAATTTTTTTTATTAAAATGCTCACAAATCAAAAAATAAGTTTTTTTAAAAAAAATTAAGATCAATATAGTATAAATTTTAAAAAATTATATAAAATGAACATATAACTAGTAAAAATTAAATAAATTAATTAAAAATTATGATTTTTAAAATTTTTAAAATTTATTTTTATTTTTTAAAATTTCATAATCCAATTGATTTACATGTTCAACATGTTAAGTCATTAAATTTTAGTCAAAATTGATAAAATCAAATTAATTTTCACTAATTTACATACACAACCAATTTGATAACCGACTTGAATAAGTTCACCGGTAACCCGAGCTGAATTTTAATATCATGGGCTGATATGCACATTTAAAAGCTATGGTAGAACCAACCTAACCCTATATAGTTAATAATCTAAGAGGCTATTAACCCTAAGCTAAGGAAAAGGAACCGTCACCGTCATAGTTATTAAATTCAGATTAATAATTTATTAAATTAGAGTAAAAGGTCAACGGTCACCCTTACTCACTTTTTTTTTTTTCACTCATCCCAAACTTCTAAAGTTCATTGGAAAAAAAAAAACAAGAAAAAAAAAAAAACAAGCAAAGTAATGAAGAGCAATTAGAATAAACATAACACGACATTTAGCAATACACAGCAAGGGCATTCCTTAAGTTATAGGAGCCATTATAATCTTCAAATCAAAATAAAGCAATACAAACGATGCAATACACTTGAACAAATCACGTTGCAGCTAAGACGGGAACAAAAGCTCAGATGAAAACTTTGAAATCACATAAAATCCAAAAGCAGTCTGACCATACCCAAAGAAAAACAAATTAAGATGCAATCACAAATAGAGAAATAATTGGAATATATATCTCTTTTTCTTACATATTTTAAGGTAGAGATTTATTTTAAATAACACTAATTGACTTAATAAATAAGTAATTAAGTAATTAATAAATAATTGTTGTATCAATAAGTATAAGATATATAAGCTTAACATTATGTATAATTATAATCCCTACAAATATGAATCCTGAAAAAAGAAAAACAAACAAAACAAAAGTAAACCTTTTATTATAAGAGTTTGGATTTTTACACACTACAATAGTTATATTATTTTTATATTAATTAACAATAAATAAATTATTAATTACTATAATATATCATTTAGTTAATTAATTATTTATAAGTTAATAATTTATTAATTAAATAATATATTAAATTAATTAAAAATTTATTTATTATTAATTAATTTTATAAATAATTAATTATGAAATTTTATTAATTAAATAATATATTAATTAAAATTTTATTCATTATTAATCAATATAAAAATAATGTAAAAAATATATACAAGATATATTTTCCTTATTCTAAGTGAAAGCTAGTACCCAAGCTAGTCAGGCCTACGAATAGATGCAAGATGTGGCTAGAGAAGAACACAATGAATAAAAATTGAATCATTTCTTACAACTAAGAGTGAGGCCACTACTGTCACTCAAAAAAAGAAAGTGAGGCTATAAAAAGTGATTAAAGAAGATATATATGATATTTTGATGAATTTAATATTTAAATTAAATTATTAAATTATTTATTTTATAAAATTATTTAAAATTTTATTAAATATAAATAATAATTAAATAATTAAAATAAATAATAAACATCGAAGTAATTCCTTAATTAATGGATGTTCACCTCACGGCAAAAGAAGTCATAATGACAAACTGACGTGACTTATCAATTTCTGATGAAAAGTGTTGACTTGATATCAATGTACGTTGACTCATAATACTTTCTCAAGACTACACCTACAATCATCTCATCAATACTTTCTTAGGCGAGTGTTCTTATGGTACTTTGATGAGTTTGGTATCTAAAATGAGTTGTCAATAAGTTATTAACTGTTGGTTTTATAATAAATGTTAAAGAGTTTATTCAATATAAATAACAACTAATGAATGTTAGATAACTCACCCTGAATACCGGTACCCTAAAAAAAAAGATGGGTACGGGAGTAATGTCCCAGAATTACACCTACAATCATTAAGCATCCGTAGAGCTGGCAATGAGCTGAGTCGAGCTAGGCCTGGCTCAAGCTCAGTTCGATGACAATATGCTTGGCTCAGGCTCAAGCTCAATAAGAAAACGAGCTCATTTCTAGGCTTGAGCTCGGCTCACTATGAGCTCACGAGCAGCTCAGCCAAGCTCGAAATCTATATCAACACACCATCATTTAACTTAAAACATTAAAATCAACCATAACAGCAAAATGTATACTCACAAGTTCCAACCAAACAACCCCAATTGTCTTCAAACATAAATAAAACAACCATCATAATTTTAGAGAATTATGACTAATAGGTTCCTAACAAAGTTCAATTTACCAGAACCATTTCATTACTTACAAAAAAAATATATTAAAACATTTTGTTTTATATATATATATATCAAGTTGGCTCACGAGCTCATGAGTCGAATATATGAAAGTTCAAGTTCAGCTTATTTACTAAACGAGTCAAAATTGTTAGCTCAAGCTTAGCTCATTAGCTCATGAGCCTAGCTTATTGAGCTGTTAATGAATAATGATTAAACTACGAGTCATTAACTTACACCTACAATCATTAAGCATCCGTACAGTTTGGTAGAGTGTAACCATCAACTTTGAGAAGAAGGTTGGTTTGAAGGTGCCTATATTAAAAAATTAAAAAGAGAAATGTTTTGGTATTTTAATAAATTTAATATTTAAGATAAATTATTTGTTATTTATTATTTATTAATTTTATAATAAATATTTAAAAATTTATTAAATATAAATAATAACTATTTTATAAATTTTTTCAATATTAATATTTAAAAAAAATAAGTATTAGAATAATTCTTGATATAAATAAAAGAAAAGATTAGTTACTTATAAGTTTAGATAAATGTTGTTATATAATTAATTACTTAATAAGTATGTAAATAGAAAGATATTGCATTGTAATATCATTACTTAAATGTGAATAAGATCGTTTCTCTCTTACACACAGAAATATAAAAAAAATTGTTCCTGAGTCAAAAAAGTAACGTGTCGCTCGCATAGAAGCACTTGCATCTTGTTGTGTTGTAATTCAAAGTTGTTATTTCTGTTAATAGTTAGTTGTTAGTTCTATTAGTAGCTGTTATTAGATACAGCATGTGGTAGGCAATGTGGGACTTATGTGTAATTTGTATAAATAGATATCATGTACCTAAATTGTGTGTGTGATGAAATTGGGACTTATGTGTAATTTGCATAAATAAATATCATGTACCCAAATTGTGTGTGTGATGAAATAAAAAATTCAGTGTCTTTCGATCATACTCTTCTCTCAATATCTCAAAGTGAGTGTGAGTGTTCTTTACCTTTCCCATCATTTCATGGAGTCCTTTATAATTTTTATATTCCGAAATAGATCTGTAGATGCAATGTCAGTCAATGAATGTTGGGTTAGACCTGGCTAATGATTTGCAAATCAGAACCGTCCATATGGATTAGTTTATTCTACTTTCTACCCCATATATCTTTATCTCAAGTACTTTTTTTAATTAAAAGTATTATTTAATTTTTAAATATTATTTATATTATTATTTTAAGTTAAAAATTAACTTTTTGATTAGGAATAAAAATAAGGACAGGGCAGGGCAGAGTGACGTCATAGATAATTTAACACAGTAATCTCAATCCTGAAGGAGGTTATTTTAGTAATTTTTTATATATTAATATTCAAGGAAAATTATTAAATATTTATTAATTATTATTTATATTTAATAAAATTTTAAATATTTATTACGAAACTAATGATCTATACAACTCACCTCAATACTAAATATATCCAAATATTATAACAAAATGCAACCTTCTTATCTTTGTCTGTTGCAGCGGATCGATAATTTTGTTTTTGAAAAATGATACATCCATATAAAAAGTTTTTCACATTCTTTACATATTATTATTTTATTTTTCTCATTCTCTCTCTTTTCTCCTATTCTTATCTCTTCCTTTTGATATTAAAAAACTTAAAATGTGAGAAAAATGTTACGTGCATATATCACTATCCTTTTACTCTTTTGATATAATGACGATACGGAAAGTTTGACCTTACGACCAAACTACTCAAACTTCTCACTTGGGTAAGTGGATAGATAAAAAAAAATTTCTTTTGTAAATAAAGATATCCTTTCGTCTAAAAAGTAAAAAATTAATTTTATAAATTATAATTAAACACATGAAATAAAATCTTTCTTAATTATATTTTTTTTATATATTTTTTTAAAAAAATTAAATTTAAAACAAAATATTTAAAATAATCATATTTCTTTTACTCCTGCCCACATAAGTTGATAATAGATAGATAATTTAACACAACAATGCCACTAGGAAAAGATTGGATTTGGGTGAAACCCCAAATATACAAAAGCAAACAATCAATAACAAGTTGGCTCCCAGATACGTACGACCTTTCCAAATCCTTTCTCGAATTGGAAAAGGTTGCTTGAAATCTAGTTACGAACATACGATAGGTTTGGGTGGAAGGATTTCAAGAAAATTAGAGAGGAGGAGTAATTTTTATTATAAATAACTTTTTTAAAATAATAAGAATAAAATAAAAAATTATCATATAATTAATTTAAACGAAATAAAAAATTACTTTTCTCAACTGTTTATATTTAAGTAAATGGGATAAGACCTGTAAATTAATCCGTTTAAGACACTAACTTAAAAAGTTAAAACAATTTAAATACCTAAATTGCAAACACCCAGTATTGATAAATTTTATTTCATTTAACTCATAAGTTAAATAAATTAGATTAATATAATGTGACATAAATAATAGATATTTGGATATCTTAAATATCTCGTCAGAAGTTTGATATATAACTCTTATATATAAAAAAATATCTATTAAAAAAAATTAACTCTTTAAATAAATTTTTATACTTCGAAAAAATATTTTTCACATTTACACATAAGAGATATTCTAAAAAACTAAAAAAAAATAAAACTAAATTAGACTACTTTACTGATTCACCTGTGACATGGTGTGACTTGTTTATATATATATATATATATATAGTTATTAAAATAAGTCAAACTCATCGAATTAATTTATTTATCCATATAAATTATACAAATCAAACTTCATAATTAATGACATGTAAAAACGCCAATAAAATGTTACTTGCATGTATCATTGTCCTTTTATTCTTATCTATATTCTTATCTATAAGTTATGATTGGGTACACAAGCAACTAGGGGTGTTTGCGGTTTGGATTGGTTCGGTTTTTGGGAGAAAAGTCATCCGAACCAAACCAATCGGTTTTTCTATATTAAGAACCAATCGGTTTTTTTAAAATTGGAAAACCGAACCAAACCGAACCGAACCAATTACAATCGGTTTGGTTCGGTTCGGTCCAATCGGTTTTTCACTAAACATTTTTTTCTTAAAAAAATTCATACACATCATCATTTTGATCTTGTTATGGACCAATTAAAAAAAAGTTGGTATAAAATCCTAATAAAAACATCATTACATAATTATGAACAATAAATAGGCCTAAAATATTTATAGAAACAACCAAAAATTTAAATATAATCATTTATAAGTATGTAAATTATAAAAAATATATAGATAATTATATGAATTCGGTTTGGTTTGGTTCGGTTCGGTTTCATAAATGAAAACCGAAAACCGAACCAAACCAATCGGTTTTCATAAAACAAAACCAAACAAAACCAAAATTAATCGGTTTTGTTCGGTTTTCGATTTTTCGGTTCGATTTTTTCGGTTTTGGTCGGTTTGGTTCGGTTATGAACACCCCTACGAGCAACAAACATAATTCTATTACCACCCGAGTCTGCAAGTAATTAATAAGACATACAACCAAAGCTCTTATACTAATTTTGTCACCATTCGCCTCAGACATCGTGACCGGTGCAATGGCAATCTACCTAGGGGTGGTTCCACCTATCAAGTAGCCATTTCTTCTATCTCTAGGCAACGACTCCACTTCATTAGTAGCTCATTACCTCTTAATTTGCTAACAGTTATTGAATTCTAATAAGTGTTTTGCCAAATATAAAATATGAAATTCTCATAAAAGTGCAGAAAATTAATTTCATCTCAATATTTCAGAATAAATCACAAATTTCTTATCAAATTTAAGAAGTTTACCTCATCATAGATATAAATATTTTAATAATAGAAGAAAATTTTCAATTATCTTCAAGTGAATTCAAATATTTTCTAAAGGTCTTGTTTACAAAAAAAAAATGCCACTATATAAAATACTCACTAACAAATTTGAAAAATAACCTGAAACCCGAATCGTCAAACTGTGCAGATGCTGCAAATAACTAGAACCTCTATATCCTTTCTAAAGAGCTTAGAGGGAATAAGCAACTATACTTGCTACTTGAGGCTATATTTGTATAGCTAGTCATAGGGGAAATAATTTTACTATACTTTCAATGTGGGACTTAAATAAAACAACATAAACCTTATCCTTGTGAGACTTAAATAACAACATTTTTTAAAAGAAAATATGTTAAGTTCGATTAGAATTCTGAAAATTGGGATATTACAGGAATAATAACTAAAAACAAGGGGAGCATTGATTTATTGATAATGGCTGCTGAAATCATATGATTGATGGTCCATCTACATTAATCTCACATTCACATAAAAGGTTAGAGAATTTGTTACCTTTGGAGATAATAGCCAAGGAAAAATCATTTGTATGGATAAAATTTTATCCACCACTGCTAGTGATGTTCACTTGATTTAGGATTTGAGACATAATTATTTTTTGCATTATTCAACCCTATAAAGATTATCAAGTTGTTTTTGAATCATTACATTACATTATACATGATAGCCATAACATCATACTTTGATGGGTCAAAGAAAGAAAAATGTTTACATTGTTAATTTAGTGAACTAATTTTTTTGGTCTAGGTGAGGTCTCCACCACTGGAGTGGGTCTTAGGGAAACCCCTGTAAGAGGCGCAACGAGAGAGGGGAGAGAGCATTGCAGGGAATTGAACCCCCGCACCATGCTCTACAATCATCACCATATGCCAACTAAGCCGAAGGCTCTTGGCTGAGTGAACTTAAATAACGTATATATGTGAAATGTTTTATTTCTTTAAATGATGATAAATTTTTGTAGCATATACTACTTGGGCTTTCAAGCATTCACTTTATTTCAAAGAGTTTGAAAAAACATTAAACTTTTGGGTTTACTAAAAATCTGGTTTGAAAAATGTTTCTGTTTTAAACGTTTTTTGGTTTACATGGGAATCCAACTTATGTCACTACCCAAACCTCCTCCCCGCCAAACTCAGGTGGCTTTGCTTTTAAATTTTGGCAACAAGGGAAGTAAATCAGATGTTCTTTCTAACCCAATAATATTATGGCAACTACTAGAAGTTTGGAATAACTACAGATTATTTTCTTTGGTCTAATTAAGACTTTGATTTTTTATGGAAAAAAGTATGATGTGATCATTGTGGATGACTTCTCTAAATACTTAGGTATTATTTCTAGCAAATGAGTCATTCCTTTTAAGCTTTTGAAAACGTTTGCTAAAGGCGTCATCAAGAAGATGAATTTTAAAAACCAAAATTTAACAAGTTTTTGTAAAGACAATGAGATAGAAATAGTGATAGTGCAAGTTATTTTATATACTAAAAAATAGTATCTCACATAATGTCATATAAAATATCAAAATATTAAATTTCAAGTCACACACACGAGTACCGGTTAGAAAAATTCTGGCATCCCAAACAGTCCTCAGTTATTATTATTATTATTATTATTATTATTATTATTATTATTATTATTATTATTATTATTATTATTGTTATTGTTATTGTTATTATTATTATTATTATTATTATTATTATTATTATTATTATTATTATCATTATGATTATTATTATGATTATGATTATTATTATTATTATGATTATGATTATGATTATTATTATTATTCTTATTATTCTTATTATTATTCTTATTCTGTTATGGACAAGTAATGGCCAATTCTAAATTGCTTTATTAGAAGTTAGGTATTTCGACGAATAATTAATATGGATCTAATTTTTTAGAAATGAATTTTATTTAAATTTAAATTCTGTACATAAATTCTTTTTGTTACTTTATATCACTTTTATTCTTGTACATGGATTTTGTTATTTTATTAATTAATAGAGACTCTTTGAATTTGTAGATCTTGCATAAAAATAAAATTTTAAGCAAAATTTTAGTTTAAAAATGTGATGTAAAGAAAATAATAAGCCATTTCGTTAATAATGACACCTATAAAAAAAGTTACCAACTTATCAAAACCATGATAATTTTTCCATTATTTTTTTAGGGTAAATTATGGTTTTCTATATGTGGTTTGACTCAATTGCCCCATTGTGGTTTCAAAAGTGACATTTTTCTCTCTTGTAGTTTGATCCGTTATCACATAGCCACTTTGGTCGTTTGTCTTGTTTCCATCCATTTTTTCATGGAAGACTTATGTTAGAGTTCATAAATTTGTTCCAATACCCAAATTTCAATTGTTATTGTGCATATCACTCATTTGATGCCAATGAATTTGTAGCTTACAGACCAAGTCTTTAAGATGTGAGTGTAATGTTAATGTTAGAAATTCGATCCTTTAACCGGCCACTTTTCCCCCTCCTTTAAATAGGTGCTTGCACCTCCAATGTAATTAAAAATATATATCACTCATTTGTTTTATAATAAAATTGAAACATAGTTGTTTTACAACATGAAAAAATCATTGATAATTTGTTTATATCCTTTTTTTAATACAGGATTTGATTCTTTTCTTTAATTTTTTGGTAATTGAATATTCATGTTCTATGTAGAAATTTTTAAGTCATTTGTGAAGTTTCTTTTTAAGTTAAATTAGTCATTTGGTTACTATAGTATCACACAAAATTCAATTTAGTTTTTATAATTTAAAATTGTTTAAAAAAGTTCTTTTAATTTTCAAAGAATGCAAAATGGTCCTTATTTATTGAGTTTTTTTTTTCCTATTTAAAGTAAAACTATAAGGGCCTAATAGGGATCAATTCAAATTATTTGAAAATTATAACGACTATTTTATATTATTTGAAAATTATAAGGACCTTTTTAAACATTTTGAACTATAGAAACTAAATTGAATTTGAAGTGTGACAATAGGGACAAGTAAGTAATTTAACCTTCTTTTTATAACTCTTAACATATGTCTTGCATTTAAAAAAATAGATACAAAAACCACCGGATGAACATGTGATAACGGAGCAAACAATAAGAGACACTGTTTTTATACCATACGAAGGGCAAAGTAATTTTGAATCAAATAAGGGAGCAAAATATACTCCTTTTTTCACGTTTCTTGTACACTACTTCAAAATTTACATAGAGACCGATCCGAACCAAGTTGTATACAAAACATCAGTGTAAACAGGCGATAACGAAAAAGTAAAATGGCAAGCTAATATCATTTTCGTAATCCTAAGACTTCATAAGAAAAATTTGTGCACAAGATTCCTCCACTCAAGCAATCCAACCACATACTTCGCTTCTTCTTATAAATCATCCTAATTCAAACTTAAACTGTTCGTTAGCTTGCATAATAATTTTTCTACAATTGAGTTATAAATCATAATATCCTCATACACAAAACTTTGTCTAAGCATGCATGGAAAGTTGAACTGGAAATATTGCCCTCATATTACCCAACAATGGGGAAAAAACATGCTTTGAGAATGTCGACACCCATGACCTTTCTAAGTTTTCTTAGCTTCATGCTCCTCCTCACCACAACAAGTACACAATCCCCAATTTACATGTACAATTTTAGCAAGAACTCAACCAAACTAGCTCTCATCACTTCATACCAAACCAACCTTAACAACCTCCTCTCCTGGATTAGCTCTGATGCAGCCACAAGCAAATGAGATAACCACACCAGCATAGGCAACGACAATGATGATGATGATGATGCTGTTTATGGGCTCTATGATTGTCTGGGCGACATCACCTGATATTTCTGTCAATTCTGTCTCAACACTGCTGCCAGAGAAATTGTTTAGCGCTGTCCCAACAGTGTCTCTACTGTTATATGGTATGATATATGCCTCATCTATTACTACAACCATAGTTTCTTTAGCAATGTCACTTTGGCCCGCCCCAGTATAGAGTGTTACGGGATCCAAAATCATCGAGGATTCAATTCAACAGAACTTTGGAAAGCTGAGGATTATATGCAGAGTTTGATAAGAAAAGCAAATATGGAGACCATCCAGTTTTTGGTGATGAGTGAGTTCAATTGGAGTGCAACTGAGAAAAGCCACGGCTTTGTGCAGTGTGGCAGAGACCTTACTAATGATGGGTGCAGACTGGGGATTAATTTATTGATTTTGAGATTTTGCTTTTAGTGTTGATCTCATGACATCTCACTGCCTCCGTGAGTTTTTAAATGTTATATGACGTCTTTTAAATCTTAAACAATTTATAGCTTGTTTGATATGGTCTTGTGAGATAGAAAAGAATTTTCATTACAAATCAGTTTCGAATACATGTTTGTAAGGTGATCAATTATAGTTGCCAAGTTTCTGGTATATGCCCAGTTTATTTGCTTGCGAAAAGGTTTGTTTGTGTCATGCTACCTGTAGGATGATTACTCTTTAGGTTCTTTAACAAAATTTCCTCCTGATGAAACACAAGCTCTATATATGACATCTACATAACGAAAGCTTAATCATTTACTAAACATACATTAATAAAACGAACCAACACCACCTGACAACATTAAACACAAAACCCACATATTTACAATACTAAATATACTATAATGAGACAACGAGACCATAGAAAGCATATATTTAATACAGAGGGAACAAAGATGCCACACCACAGGGGACCACAACACAAATGAGAATATTTCGGGAAAATAGCTACTCACCCACATATCTCTAAGCCAAATGAAGTCCAAGTATCTCGCAGTTGCTTCAATGGCTTCGATTGAGCTCCATAAGAGTACAAATGAAACCAACGATGGAGTGAATGCGAATAAATTTGGGGATTTATGAATTTGTGGATTTAACCTACATAGCCAGCTAAACAACAATATACCGTCGTTTTTGGGGCATTTACAAATGGGTTAATTCCCCTAGCCTTGATAAAAGTTCGTTTTCGTGTTTTAGGTGTTTATGTCTACTCACTACAACAGAAATGACTTTTAAATTCATAAAGTTTAATTCGGTAAAATAATTACCAGATTGATAAGTTATTTTTGAATCTGAGATGTCAAGTAACCGGATTCATATATAAATTATTTAAATTCGTTTTAATATCACCGGATTCAAAAGTTACTTTCGAATTCGGTATTTCAAGTAACCGGATTCATATATAAGACATTTAAATTCGTTTTATTATTACCAGATTTAAAAGTTATTTTCGTATCCGGGATGTCAAGTATCCAGATTCATATATAAGCCATTTAAATTCGTTTTAATATCACCGGATTCAAAATGCATATATTCAAATCCGCTAACACATTAACCGAATTAGAAAGTCTTTCTAGTGTGAGTCATAAAAATTTATATATTTTTTAAAAAGACTTTCCAATCCAGTTAATGAGGAACCGGATTGAAAAGTGCATATATTCAAATCCGCTAACATATCAACCGGATTGGAAAGTTTGTGAATCATAAAAAAAATTTAAAAAGAAGACTTTCCAATCCGGTTAATGAAGAACCAGATTGAAAAGTGCATATATTCAAATCCGCTAACACATCAACTGGATTGGAAAGTCTGTGAGTCATAAAAATTTTTTTAAAAAAAGAAGACTTTCCAATCCGGTTAATGAGGAACCAGATTGAAAAGTGCATATATTCAAATCCGCTAACACATCAATCGGATTGGAAAGTCTGTGAGTCATAATTTTTTTTTTTTAACAAGAAGACTTTCCAATCCGGTTAATGAGGAACCCGATTGAAAAGTGCATATATTCAAATCCGCAAACACATCAACTGGTTTAGAGTGAGTCATAAAAAAAATTTAAAAAAAAAAAGAAGACTTTCTAATCCGATTAATGAGGAACCGGATTGAAAAGTGCATATATTTGCCTATTATAACTATGACAAATTGATTTTGAAAATTTTTAAAATCAATTTAATGTAACACAATTTGTTTGAATTGATTTATCATTTTTATGTAAAGTGCAAAATATAGTAATGTATACTTTAACCTTTTTATTTCTAAATAAAAATTTCGTACATTGTTCATTTAACAACTCATGCATTGCACTGTTAATAAAATTAATTAATCAGAAATTCACACTCAACAGCTGGCTATTAGCCATAATAAACCTTGATTATTTTGTGCGAAAGGTAGGATATAATGAACCAAATTGTGGGTGCGTCTAACTATTTTCTTTTCCTACCCCGTATGTTAAGTGCAAAGTTATGGTCCGAAAAGGATGGGAGACCTAATGCATTCGTCCTTGGATTTTCTTTGTAGTTGCCAAAGTCACAGCTTTGCATGGGTTGACGTCAAGTCAAGTGATTGTGCTCATTTTTCTACGAAATTATGCCAATCACCAAGTTCAAAAGAAGACAATCTTCTTGTTCCATTTAAACTAATAAGTGGCTCAGGTTCATGCAAGAATCCAAACAAACAATAGGCCGTGCCATTTGGGGCTTAGCAATGTCAATGATAGAGTAGAAAGTACAAATACATCGCCATAACGAGATCATTACGTGCTGGTCCAATGGATCAAACAAAGGAAGTCTAAAGTCTTTGGTACGAAATTACAATGAAGGTGCTGCTTTTTGGAATCATCAAGCAAAACAATAATATATTCTTGACTCAAAACATTTATATTTAGAGTCTCACATTGGATAATAATATGACATGAATAGTATTTATAAGTGGAAGGCAACCCTCACTTTATAAGTTAGTTTTTGGGGTTGAGTTAGGCCCAAATCTAAATTCTAACATATCAACCGGATTGGAAAGTCTGTGAATCATAAAAAAAAATTTTAAAAGAAGACTTTCCAATCCGGTTAATGAGGAACCAGATTGAAAAGTGCATATATTCAAATCCGCTAACACATCAACCGGATTGGAAAGTCTGTGAGTCATAAAAAAAAAATTTTTAAAAAGAAGACTTTCCAATCCGGTTAATGAGGGACTGGATTGAAAAGTGCATATATTCAAATCCGCTAACACATCAACCGGATTGGAAAGTCCGTGAGTCATAAAATTTTTTTTTTTTAAAAAGACTTTCCAATCCGGTTAATGAGGAACCGGATTGAAAAGTGCATATATTCAAATCCGCAAACACATCAACTGGATTGGAAAGTCATTCTAGAGTGAGTCATAAAAAAATTTTAAGAAAAAGAAGACTTTCTAATCTGGTTAATGAGGAACCGGATTGAAAAGTGCATATATTCAAATCCGCTAACACATCAACCGGATTGGAAAGTCATTCTAAAGTGAGTCATAAAATTTTTTTTAAAAAAAAGACTTTCCAATCCGGTTGATGAGGTACCGGATTGAGAAGTGCATATATTCAAATCCGCTAACACATCAACCGGATTGGAAAGTCATTCTAGTGTGAGTCATAAAATTTTGTTTTTTTAAAAAAAGGACTTTCCAATCCAGTTGATGAGGTACCAGATTGAAAAATGCATATATTCAAATCCGCCACCACATCAACCAAATTAGAAAGTCATTTCCAATGCGGTTTATATGTTTACCCATTTGATAAGGTAGTCTGGAATATGTTTAAAAAATAACAAAGTTTGAAAACCTTTACACTTCTTTCCCTCGCTTTCTCTCTGGTCTTTGCATATCAAAGAAGACTTTCTGATCCGGTTGATGAGGTACCGGATTGAGAAATGCATATATTCAAATCTGTTACCACATCAACCGGATTAGAAAGTCATTTCCAATGCGGTTATATGTTTACCGATTTGATATGGTAGTCTGGAATATTTTTTAAAAATGACAAAGTTTGAAAACCTTTACATTTTTTTCCCTCGCTTTCTCTCTAGTCTTTGCGTATCAAAGAAGACTTTCTGATCCTACACAAAAAATGAAACCATTAACATTTTCTGTAAGCAAGAAGTTACTCCATCTTCATCGTCGTCGAACACTAAACAGGGGTAACTATTTTTACTCCATTTTACAGTTCTGATAAAGTTTTTGTCCTAACATCTACGGAAACAAGGGTTTACTAACCTGCAGTGTCTTTTAACAGGTTATACGGGTGTTTCTGAACCAACATTTATCTCAAATAGTGCATAGGAAACCAAACGTTCATCAAATGGTAACAACCTTGAATATTAGTGTGATTTTAGTTCATTGTTCTGATTAAAGTCTTCAACTAGTGTTTCTGTGTACCTTTGTTACTCTAGCTTTATTTGGTTTAAAGGGGGGTCTAAGACGTATTATGTGGCAGGGGACAGTAGACTAGAATACATGCAAAGTGACCTTGCTATAATTTAATTTCCTAAGGGATTTGGTACCACTTAAGCTACAACTCTTGTTAATGTCTTGGTGTGCTTTGAGTGCATCTTATTCTAATTTCATATTTTGTTTGTCAAACTAGTTTACACACATCTTACAAAATTCCAACTTCATGTAGGCTTGAATTTGATTGATGTTGTCTTTTGTGTTGCCATGTTAACCTTAGTGGGATAAGAATCTAAATGCTAATAACATGTAATGACTCAATATGGATAAAGTGAAAACCTTGCATGCTTATTATATAAGATTTGCAATAGATATATCATCACTGTTGACTTTGACTTCATGGTTATCATGAGTAATGCTTAGTTTGGACATTCTTATTAGACTGTCATTAAACATTGACAATGAATATTAGTTGTGATTAAGATGTCAAAGACCATTGTGTTTTAGATGGACCCTGTAGCAAAACCTATTCGAGAGGACATAAAGATGGTGGTTAGAATGTAAGTTATTCTAACCTCCATCATGTGTAACTTGTATTTTAATGTTAAACAGAATTTTGATGTTTCATTTGGTTTTTTAAAAGAGTTTTGAGGAGTTACAAAAAGGAAAAACAACTATCACAAGGCAAATTTATCTTTAAATAAAATGTTGTGCAGTTTTTGGTTATGGAAATTGCAAATTTGAAATTCTGTAATGGTTTCCAGACATTTCCTGTCAAAAGGATATGTTATACAGTTTGCAATTCAGTTGTTACCCGAATTTAAATTAAATAAATATATAGGTTACTAATTCGGTTGTGCATAACCGAATTGAATGTCAAGACATTCTTAGTTTTTCAATTCGGTTACGTACAACTGAATTTAATGTCAAGTTTTCAATCCGGTGCTTAACCGGATTTAAAATCATGTGCTTCTTGATTCGGTACTATAATAACCGAATTGGAAAATTGTTTTTCAATTCGGTTTCTTTACGCGAATTTAAAAGTTAGCACAAAAGACTACCCTCGGACATAATCCGTTGTAGAAATCGAATTGAAAGTGTTTTGACAGCCGAATTTAAAAGCCATTTCTGTTGTAGTGACTTATCGTGCCAGCTAGAATAAGATGAGTTCCACTTAGGATTTTAAGCCACATATGCACGTTGGTTAACTAAAATGGAGGGCACTTTAATTGAGATTTGGATTAACTTGAATTACAAAATAATATTTTAGGGATTATGAATTTAATTAATATTACTCAAAGACTAATATGACATAAGTGAAATTTTTTAGAGACAAAAATAGTGATTCACTCAATTATCTCTCTCTTAAATCCATTGCCATATTTAAAAAATGAACGACGGTGACTAGTAGAGAATCGTTAGGGCATGAAGAACCTTTGGTAGGACACAAAGAATGTGAATAAGGTACAAAATGAATTATGGGGGCACAAACAAAAGAAAAGCCTTCATTTTTGCTTTACAGTGATTCAACTGCCACAAAATATGACCAAATCGCCACCCAACACTTTCATTTGGCAGCGGTTAATCAACCGCTACAGAAATAGAAAATTTGACAAAATTGCTGCAAAAACTCCGCCTCTAAAACTACCTTTTTGTAGTAAGAACTCATATAAAATTTGATATTAATTTTTGAGGAAATTACACTCACCTTCTCGTAAGTTAGTGTTTATTACACATGACATCCCTCTTATTTGAGACGTGACACTGGCCTCCCTCAATTCAAACGAAAGATAAAGATGTTTAAAAAATTTATGAAATAACACGTTTACCCTTATAGAAAAATTATATCTACCTCCCATAAGGTTAGTGCTTATTATACATGACATCCTTCTTATTTGAGACGTGACATCGGCCTCCCTTAATCCAAACAGAAGTTAATAATGTTTAAAAATTTTATGAAATATCACGTTTACACTTATAGAAAAATTACATCCACCTCTCCTAAGGTTAGCGCTTATTATACATGACACCCCTCTTGTTTGAGATGTGATACCAACCTCCCTTAATCTAAACAGAACTTAATAATGTTTAAAAATTTTATGAAATATCACGTTTACCCTCAACAAAAAAAAATATTCTTTTTTTTTCTCTTTCATTTTCAAGCCCTTTTTCGAACCTGATAAAAAAAATCATTTTTTTTTCTTCTGAAATTCTTTTAATCCAAAACAACTTTCTCTTGTGCTTCTTATAAGAAATCAATCACCCACATCCCTAAGCTTCCCTGCTAGCAATTCTCATCTCAAACCTTACAGTAAAACTTTTTTTCAGGAGTCAACTTGGGTGTGAGACTAATCATTGAGAGTCAACTTAGCCTTAGACACAAAGTGCTCCCAATGAGTTTCAAACCCCTACACTATAAGTAAAATCCACTCATATGAAACTCAGTTTGCCAACTTTGTTTAATCTTTATTGAGACGTTGTTGTACTTAAACAAATTTTTATAAATTGATGCTCTGTACCAAGAAAAATAATGAGAAGTCACTTTTTAAACAAAAAGGGTGTCGTGTGTAGTAAGCGTTAACTTCAATGGAGGTATGTGTAATTTGTCATACTATTTTAATAATAGGGGCAAAATTGTCAAGATGTATAAAGATATATGTTTAATCGTTTATTTTTAAACGGATGTTAGTTACAAGGGAGGTCAGTGTAACAACAACACATAATTAGGGGAAGTTGATGTCATTTTTTAAACAAGAAGGGTGTTGTGTGTAATAAGCGCTAACCTCAAGGGTGGTGGATATAATTTCTCCTTAATTTTTTTATGACCATATCATCTTTCTTGTTAGATATTTTAATTTTAATTTTTTTAAAATTTTTTTTAAAAGTTACTGAAAGTTACGAAAGGGTTATGGAAATTAACAAACTCATATTGAGCAGAATGTCACCTAAAAAAGAATATATAAAGCTTACCTTAATAAAATTAGAATACATGAACTAATAATCCTATACTCACGCTTGTTGGCTCACTTGGTTGAACCTTCTTCTCATACTAGTTATGACTTGTGTTCAAATTCAGGATAAATTCGTTGGTAATCTGTAATCCCACCATAAATTTTCATGGTGGTTGGTGGTTTGCTTCGACTTTATCTTTCTTTTTCAGTTTTGCTTTTGTAGACTCGGCCTTGAAGGATGTTTTGTTCTTTCTACAAATTAAAAAGGAAAAAAAATCCATTTTTCTCCATTTTAGATTTTAAATGAGTTCAAATTTTATACATTATCAATGCATAGAATATGTTACATTAGTGATCCAAAGAACATATTATAGTCTAATTTCATAAAAGACAAAGTATGATATTATTTTCGATATGATATTTTTGTTTTTTTCAAATTTCATTTTTTTTCTCTATCTTTCTTTGGTTTCTTGTATGAGATAGATATCTGCAATTAATTGGTATAGTATAAACACCTATATGTTCAACAGTTACTTCAATAAGCATTTGTATCTTGTTATTAAAGTACATATAAGTCATTCTTTTTTGGTGTAGAACGAACAGGTTCGAACCCGTTACATTTGGGGACCAAGAGCATCCGCCTAATGACTGGTACAAAACTCATTAGGCTACCATAATAACTCTTCTAATCAAATGCAAATACTTTTTTATAAATACCACATATCCAAAAGTATCTCACAAATTTGGTATAATTGTAGGCTTGTCTATCCAAAAAAGCATCTTTCTCTAACTCTCTGACCTTTTTCCACCTTAGAATCTTGCTTCATTCTTTTTGGTGTAGAACGGACGGGTTAGAACCCGTTACATTTGGGGACGAAGCGCATCCACCTAGTGATTGATACAAAACTCATTAGGCTACCATAGTAACTCTTCTAATCAAATGCAAATACTTTTTTTATAAATACCACATATCCAAAAGTATCTCACAAATTTGGTATAATTGTAGGCTTGTCTATCCAAAAAAGCATCTTTCTCTAACTCTCTGACCTTTCTCCACCTCAGAATCTTGCTTTCGTTTTCCCCCTTAGCCCTTTTACCTTATAACTCTGCCCTTTTTCTCCAAATTTTCTCACTCGTCTATCTACTCTTCTCGTTGTTAGCTTCAACTTCTAGTCCCTTTCCCTTGAACTTGGGACTCACAACTTTCAGAATCCTTTTCCTGTTGCATTGCGTCCTTGGTTACGAAGGATTCCACTATACTTGGGTGGAGTGTGGAAGTTTAACGAATCTTTGGTTTCAAAAGACCAAGAAGAGGTAAGAATGGTACCTAAACAGATGCAAGTGCTTCTATGCATCATAATTTGTTTTCTCTGTGTATGGTCAGAGTCAGTTTAGATTTACTGTGATTTCAAAGTTTTTATCTTAGTTTTCGTTCCTGTCTTGCTGCAAGTGTATGCTTTATGTGTATTTTTTATCGTTTGTATTGCTTTTATTTTGATTTTAGATTATAGTGGCTGCTATAAGTTTAAGGAATGCCCTTGTGTAAAAGCGTTTGTAGTGGAATTTTTTTTGCCGACAGTGGTCTAAGCTTCTGGGTCACATGGAGTCCAAAATCATCTCTTCTTGCGGGCACTCTTTGTTTTGTGAGTTGTGATGTATTTTTTTAAAAGAGTAAATATCTATTTTGGTCTTTTAAAGATATAAGTGATATCAATTTAGTCATTTAATTATTTTTTACATTAAATTGGTCCTTTTAAGGGACCAATTTTATGTCAAAAAATAATTTTAAAAGACTAATTTGATGTAAAAAAATTGACATTCAAAGACTATTTTAATGTCAAAAATTATTAGAGGACTAAATTGATGTCACATGTATCTTTGAAAAACCAATTTGAGTATTTACTCTTTTTTAAAAAATTCTATCCTAGACATAATATATTAAATTAAATAGTTCCGCATTGGATTGATAACAAAAAGAAGCTAAATTTGGATTTTATTAAATAAATTTTGTTGAACTGAATGACTATATTTCTATTGAATCAATACACAATTTTCATATACGCCCGTTTATTGCACTTGGTTATCGAGATATGATACTCTTGGCTTTTTTCTTAAGGAACTCTTTATTAAGGTTGTCAAAGTGGGTTAAATTCGTCGGATCAACCCGTTTACCTTTCAAAATTACCCTTCAAAATTATGTGGGATATGCTTCAAAATTATTGACTCATTTAAATTAATTAGTTTTTTGCCCAGCCCGTCTAACTGCGAGTTAAATGAGTTAAACTTGTTTATTCGCGAGCTAGCCTATTGGGTCATGTATTATTTTTTTTTTTACATTCTTTTAATTAGCATCTACATGATGCCTGTAGCCTAGGCTCAACAGCAAGTGACCCCAGGCACCCAGCATCCAACTCCATTCCAAAGTTTAGGCTAGTTTCTACCTTTAATTTCTTTTCTTATAAAAATCTAAATAATATCTGCTAAGATCTTGTTTTTTTTTTTGTGTTATCAATTTGTTATATTTTAATATGACTTCCTATCGTTACTTTTATTGTTGCATGCCAAATTAAATCTAATAAATTTGTTGAAAAATAAAAAATAATATGGAAGAAGTAGAAGGATTGTTCAATGGTGTAAATTATAAAGTTTTGAATGATGATTGACTTTACTTTTGAGTAATTTATGGATTTGATGTTACATTACAGATTTGAAATTAAAAAAATTTAAATAAATGAGTAGCCCATTTAGAGTCGCAAGCTGACCTTAAACAGGTTGGACTGACTTAATTTTTGCTAGCCTATTATTCTTGACTCATTTTTTAGCTCAGCCCGTTTAAGCTTAGCCCGTCATGGACTGGGCTTAAATGGGTCGGGCTGGCCCATTTGACAGCTCTATTCTTTGCTTTCTCTTTACTAGAAAAAAACACATAGGTATGCGTCTTTAATTAAAAATAAAAGAAGTGTAGAAAAATATTAAAACTTTTTAAAATAAAAAAAAGTAATATGGAGAGAATAAATTTAGAGAAGTAGGACAAAAATAAAGTAGCATATAGATAATATTATAAGAATTTAATTTTAATCAATTGTCAGTGTAAAGAAATTTTATACTGTCATCCAATCATGTGTTTACAAATCATTAAATGAGTTTGACTATCACAATTTCTTATGAAATTTAATTCTTTTAATAATATGTCAACACATCATTAGATGATAGTGTAACAGTGAATAAAAATTAAACTCATTATAAATTTTATTTTCTTAGGTCCCTTTTTCCACAATAAAAAAGAAATAATAAAATGATGAAATTACACATGTATGCTTAATTTAATTAATTATAAGATAATAATATAAAATGGTTCAGGGATATTTAAAAACTTTTGTGCCAAAATGTAAATATGGAAACCTGATTGAGAATTGTTTTTATTAGTGATAGAAGTTTAAAAAATTCAGATAAATTTTTAAATAATTTCATCATAAGTAATTACTTACTTTTGGTTGTAGGGTGATTTTAGGGATATGGAATATTTGTGAAGGAAAGGAAAAAAACCGTTTGCTGCTCTCTAAAACCCAACAACCCCTCAACATTGGACAATGAATGAGGAGTCATGTACTATCTCGGAAAAAAGGTTATCATATACCTTTCCGGAACAAAGGTTCAACCAACTGGAAAAGGAAAAGCAGAGTTTTGAAGGGGATGATCAAACTTCAAAGCCCAAGATCCAAAGGGTTCCTACTTTTCTACGAGAAAATGCCGGGTTTGCTAAGCATTGCTTGCCCAAAATGATATCATTCGGTCCCATTCATCACGGGAATGAAAATCTTAAGCAAGGAGAGCATTACAAGCTTCTTTGGACATCCAGGTATCTTGAAGAATACAACAGCAGACATAATCATCAAGATACCAAACGAGCAGCTCAAGTTTTGCATAAAAGGATTGAAGATAATATTGAGGAATTGAAGAAGTTGTTCACTGAGGATACCATTGGAAGCCACAATGACAAGGACCTTGCTTGGATGTTGTTTGTGGATGGATGTTCTTTGCTTCATTTCATGGACAATGTTGACAATCAACATCCGGAAGCACTGAAGTTTAAGCTTGACCAACTGGTGATTATGTGCAGGGATATTTTATTGTTGGAGAACCGACTTCCATGGGGAGTGCTCGAGCTGCTAAGCAAGGAGGAGGGGGCTGACTTAGGGTATCTAGTGGTCAATTTTTGTGCCATGGGCAAGCCAAAACGACTTGGAATAGTACCAGACCCGTTGGAAAGGAATTATAATCCAACTCATATAATTGATTTTTTTCGCTCAGTATATATGTTATGCTCTAACGATCGCAATATTGACCGTGATCTGGAAAATGGAAATAATATCCAAAACCAACAAGATGGTGACGAGCGCAATCTGATACCTCCCGCTCAAGAATTAGGGGTTTTGCAAACATTTAAGAACATACGGGATCTTAAAGCAGCAGGGATTCGAGTGATGGCAAACGAGAGAGATGATAGGTTATGGAGTAACATATCTTTCACCTCTAAGTGGTTTACTGGTCAATTAAGGCTTCCTCGAATAATATTCGACTACGTAACGCCTTATTTCTTTTGGAACGTGATAGCATATGAGTTGTGCCCAGATTTTCATAACAACTACGAATGCTGCTCATTCTTTTCCTTCATGGACCACTTGATTGACAGTGCTGAAGATGTGAAGGAGCTCAGATTAGCTGGTGTACTCCAAAACTTGCACGGGAGCGATGAAGAATTGGCCAAACTCTTCAATGAATTAGGCACAGACTTGCCAACCAAAGTGTTCAATTCCTGGAGCACTGATGCAGTGGCCTACAGCAAGAGATATATTCTAGTCAAGCATCAAATCCAAAATCATTATGGAAATAAATGGAAGACATGGTTGGCTGAAGCTTACAATACCCATTTCAATACCCCGTGGACTATGATTGCTTTTCTTGCTGCGTTACTAGCATTAGTTCTCACTTCTATCCAGACCTATTACAGTATAAATCCTAAGAAGCCATGAATATCATGAAATATGTAACTAATAAGATCACATCTCAGTAAGTAGGGTTTGGAACTATTTTTCATAGACATGTGAACTTCAAAATGACAAATATATGGGATATTGTACCAATGAATATTTATTATTATATCGTGTTACTTATCTTGTTTTTCTATTGATGCTTGTACTACTGTGTTTGTAAACTATAAAAGTGTAATATATTCACAAGATTGCAGCTATTTTATTTTATATTTTTTATATTAACGTTGCAAAAGCTTTAGTATGGAAAAAAATATGTGACTTAGTATGTGTTTGGATTAATTGTGAAAAAAAAATTACGTTAAAAATTGATTATATTATAATCGATTCTTAAAAAAATCGATTATGAAAAAATTAATTTATGTTTGGATATGTTAGTTAAGAATCAATTTTAAGCTAAAATTTTTTGTTTAGATTGTATAAAAAAAATTATTTTTATGTATTAAATTACTAAAAGATATATAAAATGATTGAAAATTTTATTTTGTTGAGGGCAAAAGAATATTTATTTATCAACACTTTTAAAATAATTTATAATCACATAATTAAAGACTCTAAATATAAGCTTTTTTTAAAAAAAAATTATTTTTAGTTATAGAAAAATAATCTTAACTTATAATTAATTTTATATAGTTTAAACAAATAAGATAAATTTTAAATAAAATATTTTTATTAAAAAAAACTACTTTTAAAAAAAAATATTTCCTAAGCTCTTAATGAAAGATTCAACCTATGACAATATTATTACACACCCAGTCTTACAAACTGACTACCGTTATTCTGACACCACTTTTGTATTTTTAAAAGTTACACTATTTTAAATCCCTATACAAGGGAACTTCGGAACTATCATAGTATCATGTATGGTTGACCAATCTTTATGCAAGGAAAGCGATGTAAAAAAATGTATGGTAAAATAAAAAGTGTGAAAATCATTTTACTTTAATTTTGATAGTGTAAAAAAAAATTTATATTATTATTTAATTATGTATTGGCAAATCATTAAAAGAGTTTGACTATTATAATAACTATCTCAAAAATTTAACTTTTTTAATAATATGTTAGAACATAATTAAATAACAGCGTAAATTATTTTACTCCGATAGTGAAATTCATATCATTTTCCTATTTAGAACGGGTCTTTTGGCCAATTCTTCATCGTTCCCGTGCAAGTTTTGGAGTACACCAGCTAATCTGAGCTCCTTCACATCTTCAGCACTGTCAATCAAGTGGTCCATGAAGGAAAAGAATGAGCAGCATTCGTAGTTGTTATGAAAATCTGGGCACAACTCATATGCTATCACGTTCCAAAAGAAATAAGGCGTTACGTAGTCGAATATTATTCGAGGAAGCCTTAATTGACCAGTAAACCACTTAGAGGTGAAAGATATGTTACTCCATAACCTATCATCTCTCTCGTTTGCCATCACTCGAATCCCTGCTGCTTTAAGATCCCGTATGTTCTTAAATGTTTGCAAAACCCCTAATTCTTGAGCGGGAGGTATCAGATTGCGCTCGTCACCATCTTGTTGGTTTTGGATATTATTTCCATTTTCCAGATCACGGTCAATATTTCGATCATTAGAGCATAACATATATACTGAGCGAAAAAAAAAATCAATTATATGAGTTGAATTATAATTCCTTTCCAACGGGTCTGGTACTATTCCAAGTCGTTTTGGCTTGCCCATGGCACAAAAATTGACCACTAAATACCCCAAGTCAGCCCCCTCCTCCTTGCTTAGCAGCTCGAGCACTCCCCATGGAAGTTGGTTCTCCAACAATAAAATATCTCTGCACATAATCACTAGTTGGTCAAGCTTAAACTTCAGTGCTTCTGGATGTTGATTGTCAACATTGTCCATGAAATGAAGCAAAGAACATCCATCTACAAACAACATCCAAGCAAGGTCCTTGTCATTGTGGCTTCCAATGGCATCCTTAGTGAACAGCTTCTTCAATTCCTCAATATTATCTTCAATCCTTTTATGCAAAACTTGAGCTGCTCGTTTGGTATCTTGATGATTATGTCTACTGTTGTATTCTTCAAGATACCTGGATGTCCAAAGAAGCTTGTAATGCTCTCCTTGCTTGAGATTTTCATTCCCGTGATGAATGGGACCGAATGATATCATTTTGGGCAAGCAATGCTTAGCAAACCCGGCATTTTCTCGTAGAAAAGTAGGAACCCTTTGGATCTTGGGCTTTGAAGTTTGATCATCCCCTTCAAAACTCTGCTTTTCCTTTTCCAGTTGGTTGAACCTTTGTTCCGGAAAGGTATATGATAACCTTTTTTCCGAGATAGTACATGACTCCTCATTCATTGTCCAATGTTGAGGGGTTGTTGGGTTTTAGAGAGCAGCAAACGGTTTTTTTCCTTTCCTTCACAAATATTCCATGTCCCTAAAATCACCCTACAACCAAAAGTAAGTAATTACTTATGATGAAATTATTTAAAAATTTATCTGAATTTTTTAAACTTCTATCACTAATAAAAACAATTCTCAATCAGGTTTCCATATTTACATTTTGGCACAAAAGTTTTTAAATATCTCTGAACCATTTTATATTATTATCTTATAATTAATTAAATTAAGCATACGTATGTAATTTCATCATTTTATTATTTCTTTTTTATTGTGGAAAAAGTGACCTAAGAAAATAAAATTTATAATGAGTTTAATTTTGATTCACTGTCACACTATCATCTAATGATGTGTTGACATATTATTAAAAGAATTAAATTTCATAAGAAAGTTGTGATAGTCAAACTCATTTAATGATTTGTAAACACATGATTGGATGACAGTATAAAATTTCTTTACACTGACAATGGATTAAAATTAAATTCTTATAATATTATCTATATGCTACTTTATTTTTTTTCTACTTCTCTAAATTTATTCTCTCCATATTACTTTTTTTTTATTTTAAAAAGTTTAATATTTTTCTACACTTCTTTTTTTTTTTTTTATAATTAAAGCCGCATACCTATGTGTTTTTTTTCTAGTAAAGAGAAAGCAAAGAATAGGGTCAATTAAATGGGTTACTGACCCATTTAAGCCCAAATTTCATGACGGGCTAAGCTTAAACGGGCTGAGCTAAAAAATGAGTCAAGAATAATAGGCTAGCAAAAATTAAGTCAGTCCAACCTGTTTAAGGTCAGCTTGCGACTCTAAATGGGCTACTCATTTATTTAAATTTTTTTAATTTCAAATCTGTAATGTAACATCAAATCCATAAATTACTCAAAAGTAAAGTCAATCATCATTCAAAACTTTATAATTTTACACCATTGAACAATCCTTCTACTTCTTCCATTTTATTTTTTATTTTTCAACAAATTTATTAGATTTAATTTGGCATGCAACAATAAAAGTAACGATAGGAAGTCATATTAAAATATAACAAATTGATAACACAAAAAAAAAAACAAGATCTTAGCATATATTATTTAGATTTCTATAAGAAAAGAAATTAAAGGCAGAAACTAGCCTAAACTTTGGAATGGAGCTGGATGCTGGGTGCCTGGGGTCACTTGCTGTTGGGCCTAGGCTATAGGCATCATGTAGATGCTAATTAAAAAAATGTAAAAAAAAAAATACATGACCCAACAGACTAGCCTGCGAATAAACGAGTTTAACCCATTTAACTCGCAGTTAGACGGATTGGGCAAAAAATTAATTAATTTAAATGAGTCAATAATTTTGAAGCATATCCCACATAATTTTGAAAAATAAACGGGTTGGTCCGACGAATTTGACCCATTTTGACAACCCTAATAAAGAGTTCCTTAAGAAAAAGGCAAAGAGTATCATATCTCGATAACTAAGTGCAATAAACGGGCGTATATGAAAATTGTGTATTGATTCAATAGAAATATAGTCATTCAGTTCAACAAAATTTATTTAATAAAATCCAAATTTAGCTTTTTTTTGTTATCAATCCAATGCCGAACTATTTAATTTAATATATTATGTCTAGGATAGAATTTTTTTAAAAAGAGTAAACACTTAAATTGGTCTTTCAAAGATACATGTGATATAAAATAGTCTTTGAATGTCAATTTTTTCACATTAAATTAGTTTTTTAAAATTATTTTTTGACATCAAATTGATCCCTTAAAAGGACCAATTTAATGTAAAAAATAATTAAATGACTAAACTGATGTCACTTATATCTTTAAAAGACCAAAATAGATATTTACTCCTTTAAAAAAATACATCACAACTCACAAAACAAAGAGTGCCCGCGAGAAGAGATGATTTTGGACTCCATGTGACCCAGCAGCTTAGGCCACTGTCGGCAAAAAAAATTCCACTACAAAAGCTTTCACACAAGGGCATTCCTTAAACTTATAGCAGCCACTATAATCTAAAATCAAAATAAAAGCAATACAAAGCGACAAAAAATACACATAAAGCATACACTTGCAGCAAGACAGGAACGAAAACTAAGATAAAAACTTTGAAATCACAGTAAATCTAAACTGACTCTGACCATACACAGAGAAAACAAATTATGATGCATAGAAGCACTTGCATCTGTTTAGGTACCATTCTTACCTCTTCTTGGTCTTTTGAAACCAATGATTCGTTAAACTTCCACACTCCACCCAAGTATAGTGGAATCCTTCGTAACCAAGGACGCAATGCAATCTGTCTCGAAGCAAGGAAATGCAACAGGAAAAGGATTCTGAAAGTTGTGAGGCCCAAGTTCAAGGGAAAGGGACTAGAAGTTGAAGCTAACAACGAGAAGAGTAGATAGACGAGTGAGAAATTTTGGAGAAAAAGGGCAGAGTTATGAGGTAAAAGGGCTAAGGGGGAAAACGAAAGCAAGATTCTGAGGTGGAGAAAGGTCATAGAGTTAGAGAAAGATGCTTTTTTGGATAGACAAGCCTACAATTATACCAAATTTGTGAGATACTTTGGGATATGTGGTATTTATAAAAAAGTATTTGCATTTGATTAGAAGAATTGCTATGGTAACCTAATGAGTTTTGTACCAGTCACTAGGCGGATGCTCTCCGTCTCCAAATGTAATGGGTTCGAACCCATCCGTTCTACACCAAAAAAGAATGACTTATATGTACTTTAATAACAAGATACAAATGCTTATTGAAGTAACTGTTGAACATATAGGTGTTTATACTAATACCAATTAACTGCAGAAATCTATCTCATACAAGAAACCAAAGAAAGATAGAGAAAAAAAAATGAAATTTGAAAAAAACAAAAAATCATATCCAAAATAATATCATACTTTGTCTTTTATGAAATTAGACTATAATATGTTCTTTGGATCACTAATGTAACATATTCTATGCATTGATAATGTATAAAATTTGAACTCATTTAAAATGTAAAATCTAAAATGGAGACAAATGGATTTTTTTTCCTTTTTAATTTATAGAAAGAACAAAACGTCCTTCAGGGCCGAGTCTACAAAAGCAAAACTGAAAAAGAAAGATAAAGTCGAAGCAAACTACCAACCACCATAAAAATTTATGGTGAGATTATAGATTACCAACGAATTTACCCTGAATTTGAACACAAGTCATAACTAGTATGAGAAGAAGGTTCAACTAAGTGAGCCAACAAGCGTGAGTATAGGATTATTAGTTCATGTATTCTAATTTTATTAAGGTAAGCTTTATATATTCTTTTTTAGATGACATTATGCTCAATGAGTTTGTTAATTTCCACAACCCTTTCGTAACTTTCAGTAACTTTTAAACAATTTTTTAAAAAAATTAAAATTAAAATATCTAACAAGAAAGATGATATGGTCATAAAAAATTAAGGAGAAATTACATCCACCACCCTTCAGGTTAGCGCTTATTACACATAACACCCTTCTTGTTTAAAAAATGACATCAACTTCTCTTAATTATGTGTTGTTGTTACACTGACCTCCCCTGTAACTAACATCCGTTTAAAAATAAACGATTAACACATATATCTTTATACATCTTGACATTTTTGCCCCTATTATTAAAATAGTATGACAAATTACACCTACCTCCATTGAAGTTAACGCTTATTACACATGACACCCTTTTTGTTTAAAAAGTGACTTCTCATTATTTTTCTTGGTACAGAGCATCAATTTATAAAATTTTGTTTAAGAACAACAATCTATGAAAATTTTTCAAAATTAAAATTTATAAAATTTTGTTTAAGTACAACAACGTCTCAATAAAGATTAAACAAAGTTGGCAAACTGAGTTTCATATGGGTGGATTTTACTTATATTGTAGGGGTTCGAAACTTATTGTGAGCACTTTGTGTCTAAGGCTAAGTTGACTCCCAATGATTAATCTCACACCCAAGTTGACTTCTGAAAATAAGTTTTACTGTAAGGTTTGAGATGAGAATTGCTAGCAGGGAAGCTTAGGGATGTGGGTGATTGATTTCTTATAAGAAGCATAAGAGAAAGTTGTTTTGGATTAAAAGAATTTCAGAAGAAAAAAATGATTTTTTTTGTCAAGTTCGAAAAAGGGCTTGAAAATGAAAGAGAAAAGAAAAGAATATTTTTTTTTTGTTGAGGGTAAACGTGATATTTCATAAAAATTTTAAACATTATTAACTTCTGTTTGGATTAAGGGAGGCTAGTATCACGTCTCAAACAAGAGGGGTGTCATGTATAATAAGCGCTAACCTTAGGAGAGGTGGATGTAATTTTTCTATAAGTGTAAACGTGATATTTCATAAATTTTTTAAACATTATTAACTTCTGTTTAGATTAAGGGAAGCCAGTGTCACGTCTCAAATAAGATGGGTGTCATGTATAATAAGCGCTAATCTCAGGGGAGGTAGATATAATTTTTCTATAAGCGTAAACGTGCTATTTCATAAATTTTTTAAACATCTTTAACTTTCATTTGAATTGAGGGAAACCAGTGTCACGTCTCAAACAAGAGGGATGTCATGTGTAATAAACGCTAACCTACGGGAAGGTGAGTGTAATTTCCTCAAAAATTAATATCAAATTTTATATGAGTTCTTACTACAAAAAAGGTGGTTTTAGAGGCAGAGTTTTTGCAGCAATTTGTCAAATTTTCTATTTCTGTAGCGGTTGATTAACCGCTGCCAAATGAAAGTGTTGGGTGGCGGCATATTTTGTGGCAGTTGAACCACTGTAAAGCAAAAATGAAGGCTTTTATTTTGTTTGTGCCCCCATAATTCATTTTGTACCTTATTCACATTCTTTGTGCCTTACCAAAGGTTCTTCGTGCCCTAACGATTCTTTACTAGTCACTGTCGTTCATTGCCATTGACTGTCATTCACTATCATTGTCGCCATAGTTGTTCATTGGTACTCTCTCTCTCTCTCTCTCTCTCTCTCACACACACACACATTCTCTACGTTTGATTTTGTGTAACATTTTGCTAATACATTGTTTTTGTGTAACCTAGAGTTCATCATTCTCTCTCTCTCTCTGGAATTTCTATTATTAGTGAATTTGGTTAAGGTTCATTGATTGTGGTGAGTGTGCAATGATATTTGTTTTACATAGAAAACCCCCAAATTCGTTGCATTGCATTTACTTTCTCTGCTCTCATAGTTATAGGTTGTGGCCATGGCTATGTAAATCATTGTAATGTAAGTGGAGTCACTAGGTAAAAGGTAGTAATATATGAGGTTCATGAGTTAAAGGGACACTCATTTTGTTTTAGGGTGTTAACTGATTAGGACTTAATGTTATGCTAGAAACTTGTAATTGCTAGCACATGTCCATTGTAGAGCAGGAAGAAAATCACTAGCATCTCAATCAGTTTGATATTTTGCTGTTCACTTTCTTACAGTGAGTAAACCTCATGTGATTAAGGTAATTGCATCTTAGAGTTGGTGAAACCAAACTGATGCCGAACACTTAACAGTTAGGTTTCATTACCTGAACCCATTTACTTAGAATTCATTTGCAGTATCCAATGCTCCCAGAAACAGTCAAAATCTTGAAATTTCAGAGACAGAGGAATCAAGTTTGGTTGAAATAATAAAAGTGGACTACTTTCTTCATAGCGTCCTCTACAGCCCTTAATGCTTGAAAGTTCTGAGTAAATTTGTAATGCTAATTCATACTACAAAAGTCCATTAATTACACACTTCTTGCATGCACATCAATTACACTTAGGGTAGCAGGTTTTGATTTCTATGTGTTTGGGGCCAAATGTGAAGACATAAAAAATCTAGCACACCCAACATAAGTGTAAATAGTGTTTTGACATTCTGATTTAATTCTAATGGAATCTATTTTTGTGTATTCAATCAAAATTAGTTCTTATACACTTTCCCTTCCCAATTGCTCGTGACACCACAAACAAAACATCATAAATTGAATTACTCAATATTCCCATATACATTTGTGACATATAAAGTGTTTTAACAGTCCTAGTCCAACAATTCCAAGGGGTTGTGCCTATTGACATTGCAACTGAGTTAATCAAGTGGTATGTAGTTTAATTTTCAAATTTAAATTAAATTTCACCTACTGGTATGTTTTCTATACTTACCTGTGTCATTGGACAATATACTTTTTTTTATATCTTAATGTATTGTAATTCTTTCATTTTAGGCTTAAGATGGAGCAAGTGTGCTAGCTTCAACAGGTGCAAGACCTTTTTCATCAGCCAATCATGATGCCCATAACCAACAAAACCCTCATCCATGAGAGAAGTGATTCAAGTTTGAAATAGGATTGATTATGCTTGTTGTGGTTTATTTTAATTCTCATTTCAAGTACTTGTGTACTAATAACATTGTACTGGTTTTATTTCATTGAATTAAGGTCTTTGGCTAAGAATGTAATTATAATTTTGATGACAATTAATATATATTTGCAAGTTCAAATCTAGTTTAATGAATTTTATGTAAATACTTGACATATATGACTTATAAAACTTTTTTCTAATAAATATAATTTTTTCTTTAAATTTAATCCCTCAATTAATAAATTTTAAAATAAAAATCCTTAAATGGTTATCACATTAAAATTGAAGTTATCTACAACACTTTTCTCTATTATAAATGGAGACAAATTTATAATATGCAATATGAAACATAACGCATTTTGCAAGCTAAAATATTTGCGAGGGTCATAGACATAGATTCAAGAGCATCGGATAAATAAAACGTGCAATTAACTACAATATTTGCGAGCTAAACAATAAACTTTCTTTGTTTAATAATTTAGTACTATGGAAAAATATAGACAAAAACTGTAAAAAAAGATAAAATGAAGGTTACAAATTTAGCACCTTGGGGGTAGGCCCATTACAGATTCTCTTTGTCCTTGTGCAATCTCAACATTTGAATAATGCAATCCTCTTCTCTTTGTTCGTTGCAGCTTTACATTCCACATAGCATTAATAATATGTCCCACTTATTTCCAAGTTGAGTTATTCCAGTTTTATTGAATATTTGCATTTTCACCCATTATTATGAATTTTAATATTTTGGAATTTTTACTTAATGAAAACTTGTCCCTCCTTTTCTTTAAAGCAGAGTTCCAGGAAAAAAAATAAAGCTATGTATACCTTATCCAGATAAGAAAGTGTAACAAAATATAAACAATATTTTATACATACACAAATTCATAATTATTAAATTTCCCGTCAATAGTAATATGTATTTAATTTGACATATACATTAGTTTGATAAAATCTACTTAGTGAGATTTAAATTTAAAAATATCAATAAAATTATCATTTTTATTGATCTAATGTAAAGTTATTTAATATATTCTATTCAGTCAATTTTTTCGTTAAAGAAATAACGCACTATAAAAGCTCACAAAACAAGGAGTACCCACTAGAAAAACATGGGTCTTCTTGCAACCGCATCATTAGAGTGTTGAAAAATTATTTGAGGAATGAATATTTAGTTTTTCTTGTTAAAGATAATATCAATTTAGTTTGGGTTGAAAATTTAACTAAGTATTTAATTACATTAACTAATAATTTACATACGGTTAACCAATAAATTATCTTCATTTTGATACTTGATATGTGATTAATAGTATATAAATTATTGATTAATGTAGTTGAATACTTGGTTAATTTTTCAAGTTGAACCAAAGAATAATTATCTCTTACAAGCTGTACTATTAAGTCATTTTCTCAAAATTATTTCCACTACAACACATTAGGCATGGGCCTTATTATTATTAGAAGACCAAATAAAATAAAGGTAAAATTATATTTTTCATCTCTTAAATTTTTATCAGGTTTTATTTTTGTTCCATAACAATATTTTGTTTCATTTTATCTTAAATTTTTCTATAACCCACCAACTTCATTCTCAACAATAACACTGTTAGAAATGCTAACAGTATTTGCTAACATAACAGCTTACATGGCTATTAGTGCATAATTGACAATGTATTCTCACAAAGTAGGATTATTTTAGAAGTTAATGATTGGACAAATTTGGTAGTTTTGAAAAAGATTTAGGATGAAATTGAAACACAATATAGTTGTGGGACGAAAATAAAACCTAAAATAAAATTAAGAGATAAAAAATTTATTTTTATGTTTATAAAAACATTTGAAACAAATTAGAAACAAAAAAACTATCTACATTTTTATTATTAATAGTGATATTAATTATCCTAAATTTTAGAAAAATATAAATAGGCAACCTATTTTATCTATTTTAATGTTTTTAAATGATTTTTTTAATCAAACTTCTTGAACTAGATTAAACAAATATTTTAATATTACATTTTTTTTTCAAATTAGAAAAAATATAATTTCATAGTATACCCATTCATCTTTGTTAAATAGTCTTTTTAGGAAAATTATTATAAATACTTCTAAGTTTTCATATAAAAACTTTTTTTTATATTTATTTTTGTTTTAGTGGCGGCCTTAAATTAGCATTAAATTAAGTGAATGAAAAACAAATATAAAAGAATGTTTTTATATGAAAATTTATAAGTATTTATAATAATTTTCTTAAAAATGCTATTTTACAAAGATGAATGAATATATCGTGAAATTAAATTTTTTCCAATTTTGAAAAAATATATGATATTAAAATATTTCCTTGATGTAGTTCATGAAGTTTGATTAAAAAAATCATTTAAAAATATTAAAATAGATAAAATAGGTTGCCTATTTCTATTCTTCTAAAATTTAGGATAATTAGTATCACTATTAGTAATAAAAATGTAGATAGTTTTTTTTTTAATTTCTAATTTGTTTCAAATGTTTTTATGAACATAAAAATAAATTTTTTATCCTTCAACTTTATTTTAGTTTCATTTTTGTCCCTCTATTATATTGTGTTTCAATTTCATCTTAAATTTTTTTCAAAATTACTAAATCTGTCCTAATCACTAACTTTAAAAAAAATCTTACTTGACGAAAATACATTGACAATTATGCACTTATAGTCATGTAAGCTGCCATGTCAGTACATACCGTTAGCATTTCTAACAATGTTAGTGTTGAAGATGAATTTGGTGGGTTATAAGAAATTTAGGACGAAAATGAAACAAAATATAGTTAGAGAACGAAAATGAAATCCTAAGAGATGAAAAATCTAGTTTTACCTAAAATAAAATAAGATTTAATTTCTATTCACTGTCAGTGTAAAGTTTCTTTACATGTTCATTTAATCATATGTTAACATATCATTAAAAGAGTTAAACTTTCTAGGTAGTTATTGTGATAGTCAAACTCTTTTAATAATTTGACAATACATAATTTGATAACAGTGTAAAAGAATTTTACATTGACGATGAATAGAAATTAAAACTCAATAAATAATAACGAAACACATTTCGAATGTGGTGAGACTTTGAAGACTTGGAGACCGTGGGCTGATGTGCACATTTAAAAGCTATGGCTAGAACCAGCCTAGTCCTACGTACTTAATAATCTAAGAGGCTATTAACCCCAAGCTAACGAAAAAGAACTGTCACCGTTACTCTTTTTTTCATTCATCCCAAACTTCTAAAGTGATTTAAAAAAAACAAGCAAAGTGATGAAGAACAATTAGAATAAACATAACACGACATATAGCAATACACAGCAAGGGCATTCCTTAAGTTATAGGAGCCGTTATAATCTTCAAATCAAAATAAAGCAATACAAACGATACAATACACTTGTAAAAATCATGTCGCAGCGAAGACGGGAACAAAATCTCAGATGAAAAGTTTGAAATCACATAAAATCCAAACGCAGTCTGACCATACCCAGAAAAAAAAAAAAAACAAATTAGGATGCAATCACAAATATGAACACTGGTAAAAGAATAGCAAAACAAAAGTAAACCTGTTATTCTAAAGTGAAAGCGAGTACCTAAGCCAGTTAAGTTTGTATCATTTTACTTTCGTTTACAGTTAAGAATATTTCCGCACACATTTCATATTATGGGGTAGGATAGATCGACTTGAAGGACACAATGAACAGAAATTGAATCTTACCTTACAGCTAAGGATGACGCTACAGCTGTCACCCAAACAAAAAGTGAGGCTATAACGAGATTTTTTTTTGTTGGTGGGGATGGCTATAGGGCTATAACAAATTTGATTAAAGCACCTTCACCTCGCGCCAAAAGAAGTTCTATCATGACTAATTGACGTGACTTATCAATTTTTGATGAAAAGTGTTGACTTGATACCAACGTACGTGGACTCATCAATACTTCCTGAGGACTGCACTTTGAATCATTAAGCATCTGTACAATTTTGTTTTGGCGAAGAGCATCTGTACAATTTAGTAGAATGTAACTATCAACTTTGAGGAAAAGGTTGGTTTTATATTGATATAAATAAAAGAGAAGATTATTTACTTGTAAGTATAGTTACAGGTTATTATATAGTTAGCTAATTAATATGTTTGTAAATAGAAATATATTGCATTGTAATATATCATACTTAAATGTGAATAAGATGAGTCTTTTTCTTACTCGAAAAGAAAGGTCACATTTTTTTATTTGGACTCGAAAAAGTAACGTATCACTCGCATAGAAGCACTTGCATCTTGTTTCATGGAGCCCTTCATAATTTTTATATTTCGAAGTAGATGCAAGGTCAGTCAATGAATGTCAGGTTAGACCTGGCTAATGATTTGCAAAATCAGAACCGCCGTATAGAAAATTTGGGGTGTATTAGCGTGCGTCATCCATATTTGGCGCAGCTAGAGTGCGCAACTGACAATACAATAATAGTCACACAACATCCATCAGGATGTTTGCGATTTAGATTGATTTAATTTTAGAAACAAAATTTATGTGAATTAAATTAATTAATTTTTTTATATTAAGAATTAATTAAATTTTTTAAAATTAGAGAACTGAACCGAACTAAACCAATTAAAATTGATTTGGTTTGATTCGGTCCAATCGATTTTTTATTAAATATTTTTTTTAAAAAAAATTCATACACATCGTCACTTTTTTTTATAGACCAATTAAAAAAAATTAATATAAAATCATAATAAAAACATTATTACATAATTATAAATAATAAATAGGCTTAAAATATTTATAGAAACAACCAAAATTTTAAATATAATTATTTATAAGTATGTAAATTATAAAAAATATATAGATAATTATATGAATTTGATTTGGTTTGGTTTGGTTCGGTTTCATAAATGAAAATCGAAAACCGAACCAAACTAATCTGTTTTCATAAAACAAAACCAAATGAAATTAAAATTAATCAGTTATGTTCGGTTTTCGATTTTTCGGTTTGGTTTTTTCGGTTTTGATCGGTTTGGTTCGGTTATGAACACTCTTACTAGATAGAAAGAAAAAAATAAAAATAAATGGAGGGTAGCAAGTAAAGAAGTAAAAAAAGTAAAATTAAATGACCGGAATAATTTTATTTATTTATTTTTAAATTATTAATAAAATAAAATTATACCATTCATTTAATTTTTAATAAAATTACAACTCAGTTTTTGTTTTCTTGATTGACTCATTTTTATTTTGTATGTCTTTTTCTTTGTACTTTATAAATATAATTGGTATTATTTAAGTACTTTAATGTCATTTTTTTATATTAAATTGTCATTTAAAATTATTTTTTACATCAAATTAATTTTTTAAAAGGATTAATTTGATATTAAAAATTATTAAATGACTAAATTGTTGATACTTATATTTTTAGAGAACCAAAATTGATATTTACTCTTTTTTAATGTTAAATAAAGAATTAAATGTCAATTAAAAGGATAAGTGAGAAAAAAGAAGTAAAATACAAAATAGTTTAACAAAATGTTAACTATTTAGGAATGTCTTCAGCGTGGGGATAACGATGAAGCTAATGATCTTGTTTCAGGTACTTTATATGTTTCTTTTAATTTTTGGGTGAATAAAAAGGGGTGAGTTAAATATTAAAATGAATTTGCACTAGAAAAAAATTTAGAAAATCGAAAAAATTCTGTTGCTGATAATTTTTTTTTTTTTAATGTTCAAAATTCATTTGGCATAACTTAGGTGTTAAAAATGTGGCATTACTTAAATGTTAAAAATAAATATTTGTCATTATATTTTTAATATATATATATATATTACTTTATTCAGATTTTTTGTGAATTTTTTCTAGGACCATTGTAATTTTTATCAAAGCTATTGTAAATTTTATCAAAACTGTTGTCACTTTATTTAAATTTATTTTAAACCTTATCTAAAAATATTGTAACTTTATATAGATTTATTATAAATATAACCTACAATTATTGTAACTTTATACAAATTTGTTGTAATTATTATAAAAAGTATTGTAACTTTATATAAATACATTGTAAAGTTTAGTCATATTAATGTAACTGTAAACCGATCTATTGTAACATGTATAAAAATAGTAACAATACATTATTCAGATTCATTGTAACTTATATAAAAATAATAACATAACTTTGTTCAGATTTATTATAACTTTTATCAAAATTATTATCACTTTAATTAAATTTATTAAAAATTCAATCTAAAATTATTGTAACTTAATTCAAATTTGTTGTAACTATTATAAAAAATATATATATTATAACATTCTTTAGATTTATTGTATATTTTATCTAAAGTTATTGTATCTTAATTCAAATTTGCTGCAACTATCATTTAAAAATAAAATAAATACCCATTTTAATACTCCAAAGATGTAAAAAATGATATTTAAAGATTAATCTGATGCCAAAAATAATATTGAAGGACTAATTTGATGTCAAAATTTGATATTGAGAGACCATTTTAATGTATTTATCATTAGAGGGCCTAACTGATGAAACATATATATTTAGATGACCAAAATAAGTATTTACTTTTAAAAATATTGTAACTTTGTTTAGATTTATTATAAATTTTATCTAAAATTATTGTAACTTTGTACCAATATATTGTAAATTTTGCCCATATTAATGGAACATAATTTAAATTTTTTGTGACTATTATCTAAAAATATTTTAAATTTATTCAGATTTAATATAAAATTTATCTAAGACTATTATAACTTATGACATATTTCATCTAACTTTTATCAAAACTATTGTCACTTTAATCAAATATATTGTAAATTGAATCTAAAATTATTGTAACTTAATTCAAATTCGTTGTAAGTAATATCGAAAAATATTGAAACTTTGTTCACATTTATTATAAATTTTATCTAAAGTTATTGTATCTTAACTCAAATTTGTTGTAACTATAATCTAAAAATATTATAACAATATTCAAATTTATTCTAATTTTATCAAAAACTATTGTAATTTTGTACTGATACATTGTAAATTTTACCTAGATTAATGTAACCTAATTCAAATGTATTATAACAATTATCTTAAAATATTGTAACTTGGTTCAAACCTATTGTAAATTTTATCTAAGACTATTGTAACTTATGACATATTTGTTATAAGTTGTAACTTTTATCAAACCTATTGTCACTTTAATCAAATATATTGTAAATTGAATATAAAATTATTGTAACTTAATTCAAATTTGTTGTAACTATTGTCAAAAAATATTGTAATTTTATTCATATTTATTGTAAATTTTATCTAAACTTATTGTAACTTAATCCAAATTTGTTGTACATGTTATCTTTAAATAATGTAGCTTTGTTTAGATTCATTGTAAATTTTATCATAAATTATTGTAACCTAATTCAAATATATTGTAAGTATTATTTAGATTTATTGTAAATTATATATAAAATTATTGTAACTTAATTCAAATTTGTTGTAACTATTATTTAAAATATATTTTAACTTTGTTCAAATTTATTGTAAATTTTATATAAAATTATTGTAACTTAATTCAAATTTGTTGTAACTATTATTTAAAAATTGTCACGGCTCAAACCAAGGGGCCCTGACCGACGCATAGGAAGGATTAACCAACCTAGCAAGCTTACAGACTACTAGTCAAAATAAGACAACATGCTAATTCTACCAAAAAATTCAGCAGAGTAACTTCTAAAAGTTAGACATCTCAACTTAATAAATTCACAACCTGTTCTATAACTAGCATAACTATACACAATTCCAACAACTATATATTATAAGACCAGACAAAAATACAGTGGAAGCTAGATCCTGCTTGTGAATAGTGGAGCATATATAAGATAATTACATATCTAAAATGTACAAGAAAACCAAGGACATGAACAAAACAGACATGCCCACACGAACAAAGTGTTGGGCTCACCAAAACGACCAACGTCTAGCTATTGGAAGAACCTGAACTTGGTTCAATGTTTGTATTTGAAAAGTATAAAATAAAGGAGTGAGTCATAAGACCCACTGAGAGATAACATACTCTATATTGAAATTACTTCTACATATCGAAACATATGCGTTATTTTAAATATTCATAACAAAAACTAATAAGTAGCTAAGTCATGAAATACCAAATCCAATATATATCAATTGTCAAATATCGTATGGGAAGTTTCTAATCCAGAATTAAACAGAAATCTCACCGACGAACACATAGTTTGAAGGTTCAACAAACACCCATCAATAAGGCACATGGGTCAAATACACCTGCCAAGTCAAACAGATTCGATCGTGGGGCCAACATGTCGGGCTAGCAACACCCCTGCTAGCTGAGCTTTGGACCAAGGTGCACCAAGGCTAACGACTACTGCCGTTAGCTACAGTATTCTGTCAAAGTTTCTTCCCAACAAAACATAGTTGTATAAATCTAAACATACATATAGTCATAATCCAAAACAATTTATCAAAACACATATATAGATATTCAAAAATCAAGAAAAATGATAAGCATTTATATCAAACATCTATCACTTTGGCTATCAATATGTTAAATGCCAAATAAAAGGTTTTTCAAGTGCTTGTCCCAAGCTTTCTTATAGTTAACAACAAAGAAAAGTAAATGATTTAGTGAAACCTTTCAACAAGAATTTAACAAAAATGATATACAAAAAACATGTTATAAGTTATGTCATTACTCACTCAAAAGACGAAACTTCCCGAGTCCCAAAAGCTAGGTTGTCACAAACCAAAAAGACGCTCCTCCAATGAATCTAGGGTCACAACAACATAATCAAGACAACAATCAACTCATTATACAGCTAGCGATACCATAAATCTCCAAAATCCCCAAATCAAACCCTAGGTTGAATATAACTCTACAAACCTTAATTCCTATCTCAAAAGTTGCATCAAACTACAAATAGAGAAAAATATGAGCCTTAGGATTACCTTTAGAAGTCAAGAAGATGAAGAATGAAGAATGGGTAAGTTGGGTTTCTCACCCAACCAGCAAACTCCCCTCTTTTAAAAGCCCTCAAGACAATCACCAAGTAGAAATAAGAGGGAAATCTCACTAGAGGCTCTCAATATTCAAGGATGAAGCTAGAAAATGAATGAGTTTCAGTGAGGAAGAAGAAAAGGAAGAGAGGGGAAAGCAGAAAAGGAAGAGAGGGGAAAGCAGAAAAATGAAATAGAATCTCGTGGAATTCGTATTTTAAGTGATCTGTCTGTCTTGCACGGCCATGCAACCTTGCACACCCTGGCCGTGCAAGAGACTGGTTAGCAGAAAGAAAGAAAAGAAGGAAATAAGTATGAAAGCAGTGTGTTACACGGCCTGCCTGTGCCACCTTGCACGCCCGTGCAATACCTCGAGAAACCTTAAGCTGCTGTAGTGTGTTGCACGGCCCTTCTGTGCAACCTTGCACAGCCATGCAAGACCTCCTAACAACCATACAGCAGCTTATTTACATTTCTTTAATTTACTCTCCATTAACTTGAAAACATAAATGTAAATAAGAAAATACTACCCATTTGGATTCAACAAAAATATCAAAAAAATTAATATCCTTAAGAATAAAAAGTCAAAACTTGAGGTTTAGTTCAAATTTATGAAATTAGGTTCCTTTTGAAATTCCCCATTTCAAAATGATTGAGTTAAATGTTTCTAAAAATTCATGAAAAATCATTTTGTAACTCTTTTGTTGAAACCAAAATCTTATAAAAAGGTTTAAGTACTAAATCTTTAAAAGGTGTAGCTTTCCCTGTTTAAGTTTTGAGGATAACAAAAATATTTATTTAGTTTGAACAAGTAAGTGTTTCGACAATAGTTTTAACAAATCGCTACTTGTATGTGCGTCTATTCTGTTCTAAGCTTAAAGAAAACTTTGTGCGTCCAATGAATGTCTAAAAATGCATTGTGCGTCCAATAACTGTCTTATATACCTTTACTATTGGTGCGTCCAATATTTGTATGCATTTACTGTTACTATTTTTATTGGTTCGTCCAATACGATCTGTTTGCCATAGCTCGGACTCAATTCATTCTTTCAAAGTTCAAGCTCAAGCTCTCGTCCAAGTTAAAATTCAAAAATGAAGAACTGTTCCTCATTAAATGCTATAAAAGAACTCTGACAGCTCACGGCGACAGAAGAAGTCAACTAAGCCACTTTTGCTGACATTGTCTAACAACTACAAAGATCTGCAAATAAGAAACCTTCTGCAATCTTAGACAAATCAGGACTTTGTTTTCACTGATTGGAAATCTCAGAGAATAAAAGTCACCGTCAGAAGAAGTTCAGCACTTTTCCAGTAGATGCATTTAATGCTACTCAGAACGGTAATAAATGTTTCCGTTGGACGATATAGCTCATGAAGTCTGCTCAATTTGTTCTTACATATAAAAAGAAGAAGCAGCACTTGAAGAAAAGTGGAGATCTTTGTGAAAGCATCTTACAAAGTCTAAAAAGCTTTATTTCCTCTTGGATTATATTATTCGTGTTAAAAAGAAAAAGCCTTGAGATTTCTATTGTCTATTTTCATTTGTCAGTGAGTTTCAAACTCAAGCTTTCATCTACTTTCACTTATTCATCTTAGCGTTGTAAGCCTGAAGAGGCTGTGTGTAAAAGAATACTTGTGTGATTGAACCTGAAGAGGTTGAAAATACTTGTTACCTGAAGAGGTGTATAATACTTGTAATCTCGAAAAAGATTAGTTGGAAAATCCTTCTGGTTGAAGGGACTAGACGTAGCTCTTGGTTGATAAGAGTGAACTAGGATAAATCTCGTGTGTAAGCTTCTCTTCTCTTCTAGTGTTTTTATTATATTCACTAACCTTTGGGGTTTACTATTGTGTTTATTAACAAAGACCTTTTAATTGGTTTTAGAACGTGTTAACGATTTTCTTAAAAGTCTTTTCAAAATCCTTAGAGTCCAATAGGACTGAGCCGTGTTGGTTCTAAGTTCTTTGTTGTCAAACTTTATCCTTCGCTGTGTTCAATTTTCTGTTGAAAAGGAAATTCTTTTATTAATTTCCAAAAAGGGTTAAGAAACACAATTCAACCCCCCTTCTTATGTTTCACTTGGTTATTTCAATTGGTATCAGAGCTCAGCCTCTTGGGTTGAGCATCTAACAGTGCAGAGGAAAAAGATCCAGTACACCCTTAAATGGAGAACGAAGGACAAGCAAAGGAATGTAATTCACCTCTATTCAATGGAAACGACTATGATTACTGGAAGAAGAGAATGATTGCATTTTTTGATGCCCAAAATATGGACATTTGGGACCTAGTTCAAAATGGATATCAAATACCCACCAACGCAGAAGGACAGGAACTCCCTCGACCGCAATGGACAAAAGGACAACGAACCAGACATCAGCTTAACTCAAAAGCCAAACATTATCTTATGTGTGCCATCACCAGATCAGAGCACGATAAAGTTCATAGCTGTGAAACAGCTAAAGAGATATGGGATACCTTGGCCTTAGCACATGAAGGCTCATCTCAAGTCAAGGAATCAAAGATAAGCATGCTGGTTCACCAGTATGAGCTCTTCAAAATGGGAGAGCATGAAAACATTGATAAAATGTTTGGACGATTCCAAACAATAATCAATGGCTTGAGATCTCTGGGAAAGACCTATGATAATCAAGATCATATCAGAAAAATTCTAAAGAGCCTTTCCAGACAGTGGAGACCTAAGGTTACTGCCATACAGGAAGCAAAGAATCTAGCTTCTCTTACCATGGAGGAACTCTTGGGTTCTCTTAAAGTTCATGAGCTGGAACTTCAAGAAGAGGAAAGCTCAAGAAAAGGGAAATCAATTGCCCTTAAAGCTCACAAAGGCAGTGCGTCCAAAGCACTTAAAGCTGAAAAATCATCAGACGAGGCCGAGTCATCTGAAGATGATATATCTGATAATGACGAATTATCTTTCATCTCTAGAAAGATACAAGCAATGTGGAAAAAGAAAGGAGGTATGCGGAGAAAGCACTTTGGATGAAGGTCACCAAAGGACAGAACAGAAACAAAAGACAAGAGTCCAATCATATGCTATGAATGCAAGAAGCCCGGACACATTAAAGCGGAATGCCCCTCACTAAACAAGGAGAAGGAGAAAAGGAGATTCTTTCCAAGGAAGAAAAGAGGATTAATGGCCACCTGGGAAGATCTTGATCTTTCAACTACTGATGATGAAGAAGAAGCAGAAGAAGAAGCAAATCTATGTCTCATGGCGAACACCTTGACAGAAGAAGAAGAAAATGAGGTAACAAACTGTGATCTTGATCTTCAGAATGCATTTGATGAGTTGTTAAATAATTCATCTATTTTAGCAGTTGAATATAAATCCCTGAAAAGGAAGTTTTCAAAATTAACCAAAGAATATGGAAAAATGTCTTCAGAAAAACAAGAACTTGAAATTTATTGTGAAAAATTAAAAACCGAAAATGCTCTTTTAAAAACATCCTCTGAGTCCAACACTTCAGATGAAGTTGATAAACTTCATACTGAGGTAAAAGAATTAACGGAGGACCTCAATAAATTTGTGAAAAGCACCAACAACCTAAACATTTTACTTAGGTATTCAAGAGATCCTCGTGACAAATCTGGATTGGGATATCAAGATACTGATAAAAAAATTTTCAAAAAACTACTACCCAACCTAAATCTTTTAAGAATGGTTATAAAAACGTTTACCCTTCCTCTAAAGATCTCTTTAATAAAAAGTCAAAATATTATGGATCTCCAAGAGCTAACCAAAAAAGACCCAAAAAGATATGGGTACCTAAGGATATGATAATTCCTCTTGCAGATGTGCTTAGCAACAAGAAAAAGACACCTGTCATGGTACACAGGCGAGTGGTTGCTCACGGCACATGACGGGAGAAAGGTCTATGTTCCAAGACATCAAAACTAATTCAGGAGGCTTCGTCACGTTTGGAGGAAACCAGAAAGGTAAAATAGTTGGAATAAGTAAGATTGGTAAGCATCCTTTTCCCTCTATCGATAATGTTCTTCTAGTTGAAGGATTGAAACATAATCTGTTTAGCATTAGTCAATTATGTGATAGTGGATCTAATGTTTCATTCAATCAAGGAGAATGTATAGTTAAAAACTCTGACGAATCCATACTCTTCACTGCTAAAAGGAAAAACAATCTTTATAAAATTGACTTGGAAGATCTTTCAGATCAAAATGTATCATGTCTAGTTTCCATAAAAGGAGAACAGTGGATATGGCACAAGAAGCTTGGTCATGCAAGTTTGAGATTAATCTCTAAACTAAATAAGCATAACCTCGTAAGAGGACTACCAAAGCTTGTGTACAAATCAGATGTTCTTTGTGAAGCATGTCAAAAGGGGAAACAAATCAAAAACTCTTTTGAATCCAAAAACATCGTTTCCACCTCTAGACCACTAGAATTGTTATATCTTGATCTATTTGGTCCAACAAGAACTTCTTCACTAAATGGAAAGAAATATGGATTGGTCATAGTAGATGACTATACTAGATGGACATGGGTTATGTTTCTAGCTCACAAGGATGAGTCTTTCAAAGTCTTCTCTATTTTCTGTAAAAGAATTCAAAATGAGAAAGGCATGTGTATCAACTCAATCCGAAGTGATCATGGAGGAGAATTTAAGAATGAGCTTTCAATTGTTCTGTGAAGAAAACGGTATTCATCACAACTTCCCTGCCCTAAGAACACCACAACAAAATGGTGTGGTAGAAAGAAAAAATAGATCTCCTCAAGAGATGGCTAGAACAATACTCAATGACAACTCAATCTCCAAACATACTTGAAAAGTCGTTAACACTGCATGTTATATTCAAAACAGAATATATATTAGACCTCTTTTAAACAAGACTCCATATGAATTGTGGAAAGGACGAAAACCCAACATCTCTTACTTTCATTCTTTTGGCTGTCAATGCTTTATCTTGAATATTAAGGATTCTTTAGGAAAGTTTGATGCTAAAGTTGACTCTGGTATTTTCTTAGGATACTCAGAAACATCTAAAGCATATAGAGTATATAACTCTCGCTCCTTAACTGTTGAAGAATCTGTTCATGTTAAATTCAATGACAAAAAGCCTGATAATGATTTGTCAGAGCTAGACGAGTCCTTTGCAGAATTAAACCTAAAAGACAAAGGAGAAGGATCAGCAACCCAAAACAAAGAAGCATTGGACGATGAAAGAAAAGAAGAAACAACTGATGGTCAAAGAAGCTGGCACTTCAAAACTTATCATCCAGAACACCAAATCATTGGTAATCCAGATGATAAAGTGCGTACAAGATCTACCTTCAGAGAATACTCAAATGTAGCCTTCATCTCTGAAATGGAGCCAAGAAAAATAGAAGAAGCACTACAGGACGAAGGATGGATCTTAGCCATGCAAGAAGAGCTAAATCAATTTAAAAGAAATGATGTTTGGATGCTGGTTCAAAAGCCTAAAGACAAGTCCATCATCGGCACAAAATGGATATTCAAAAACAAATTGGACGAAGATGGTAAGGTTGTGAGAAACAAAGCAAGGTTGGTAGCCCAAGGTTACTCACAACAAGAAGGTATTGATTTCACTGAAACCTTTGCTCCTGTAGCTAGACTAGAAGCCATACGCATCTTACTTTCATTTGTTGCTCATCATAGCATGAGACTATATCAAATGGACGTAAAAAGTGCATTTCTAAATGGTATAATCAATGAAGAAGTTTTCGTTAAACAACCACCTGGTTTCGAGGATGAAAATTTCCCTGAGCTTGTTTTCAAATTGAAAAAGGCCTTGTATGGTTTAAAACAAGCACCTCAAGCCTGGTATGAAAGGTTAAGCACTTTTTTAATAGAAAGCGATTTTTCTAGAGGAAAAGTTGACACTACTCTTTTTCGAAAAGACAAAAACTCGAAATTCATTTTAGTTCAAATTTATGTTGATGATATTATCTTTGGAGCTACTGATGAATCTCTTTGCAAGGATTTCTCCAATCTGATGCAGAAGGAGTTCGAAATGAGTTTAATGGGAGAATTAAAATTCTTTCTGGGTTTGCAAGTGAAGCAAACATCGGACGAAATCTATATTCATCAAACAAAATACACAAATGAACTTCTGAAGAAATTCAAATTGGACGATTGCAAAACAATGAGCACACCAATGCATCCGTCGTCCACACTAAGATTGGACGATAAGGATAAAAAGGTGGACGAAAAGGTATACAGAGGTATGATCGGATCACTCTTATATCTCACTGCGTCCAGACCTGATATAATGTTTAGTGTGTGTCTTTGTGCACGTTTTCAATCTGATCCTAGAGAATCACACTTAATTGCTGTAAAAAGAATTTGCAGATACTTGAAAGGAACTATTAATCTGGGTTTAGTATTTAAGAAATCTCATGAGTACAGATTAATTGGTTTTTGTGATGCTGACTATGCTGGAGATAGAATCGAAAGGAAAAGTACAAGTGGAGGATGTCACTTCATTGGAGGAAATCTAGTATCATGGTCCAGCAAGAGACAAAGCACAATTGCTCTATCAACAGCTGAAATTTGAATATATTTCTGCATCCAATTGTTGCTCTCAACTACTCTGGATCAAACATCAATTAGAAGATTACAACGTCTTTGAAAGTAAGATTCCTTTACTATGTGATAATACTGCTGCAATTAACTTATCAAAAAATCCTATACTACACTCAAAGGCAAAACACATTGAAATCAAACATCACTTTATAAGAGACTATATTCAGAAAGGTGTGTTTGATATTCAATATGTGGATACAGATCATCAATGGGCAGATATTTTCACAAAACCTCTCTCAGAGGATAGATTCACTCTTATTCGAAAACATCTAAGTATGCATTTTGTAAAGAATTAATACTTCTTGCGTCCATTGAAGATCTCAAGGCCCAAAATGATGTGTATTTGTTAAATGGTGTGGTAAATTTCTTGATAAGACATAAATCATTTGCATTTATCTTGTTTGAAACTTTTCAAATTTCCCACGCTGAGTCAGTTTTTGAAAGGTCACGAAAGTAACTTTTTACTGCGGACGTGACAGTTGCTTTTAATACTCATTTAATGTGTTTGTTTTTTTTTTAAAAAGGGAAAAACGATTCGTTTTCTTTCAAGAAACCTTTCAGTGTAAAAACCAACCTTCTTCTATAAATATTTTCCTTCTTTACAAGATCAAATTTTTACGCCTTCAAGCCTTGAAAGAAAACCTTTGCAAAAAGAACCTTAGCAAATTTCTCTCTCTTTTTCAAATTTCCTTAACCCTGAGAAATGGCCGGAGGAAAGACCCTTGATGTTGAAAGAGCCGAGGTATCGGTTGAATACTCGTTCCAAACTTCAATTTTAGCAGAATGTGGAATAGATATCAAAGAATGTCTCGTCGGTGCTGGTTGGGATAGTTACTTCAGAGAACCGGTGGAGGTTTATCCGGATTTGGTGAAAATGTTCTGGAAAGACGCATCCGTGTCTGCGACAGAGGTCAAAGGGTGTGTTTTGGGAAAACCTGTTGTGGTTTCAGAGGTAACCATCTCCAACGCCACCCAATGTTGGTTGGAAGGAGCCACCATCACTTCAGATTGGGAAAAAGCTTTTGGGGGAACTGATGCTGTTCTTGACACCTTACTAAAGGAGTCATCCACGGGGAAGATAACTGCTTCCAAGATGAATGACAAGGCAAGAGTTTTGCATCAACTTCTGAACAAGGCAGTACTCCACAAGGCAGGGTCCAAAGACTCAGTCTCTACAGTTCATGCCTTCTGCCTGTGTCATCTGATGCTGTGTCAACAGGTCAATCTCCCTTCCCTGCTTTTTAAGAACTTCAAGAGAAGCTTACAAGGAAAAGGGAAGAAAACTACCATCTCCTATGGTGTCCTCCTAACCAAGATCTTCAGAGATCAAGGTATCTTTAGTCCCCATGAGACTAAAGATGTTGAAGAGAAGAAGAGGATTTTTGGACGGATTCAAGAGCAACAAATCTTTGGACGAAGCAATCTTCTAAGGATGAAACTTCAGAGCGTCCAAGATTTTCTGGACCAGAAAGAGCCTCTAATTCCTGCAAAGGCTGAGAGTCCAAAGAAGAAATCATCATCCGTCCAAGCCATTCCCAAGCAGAGACTCATAATGGACGATGACTCTGAAGATGACCAAGCCATCGCTAAAAGGATGAAGGTTGCGTCCATTGCGAGCATTCCAAAGGGAACCCGGACGAAGCTACCCATCACAAGGAAACCCGCTTCCAAGCTTGCGTCCATTCCTAAGGAACCCCTTCCTTCCATTCCCTCTTCCTCCATTTTACCCTCTTCTCAACCAGAACCACAAACCTCCTTCCCAACTTCTCAAATAACTTCCTCTCCCTTAAACATTGAACCTTCTTCTCAAACTCACATCATACCTTTCCAATCTCCTTCACCTTCACCCTCTCAAAAGACCTTCTTCAACTCCTCCTACCTTAATCCCTTATCTGTGGGCGTTACTCCCCACATTATCCCTCCTTGGGAATCCAAGGACTCTTCTCTCCCACTCACAGCAAGACGCTCTCGGTGCTGTGATGGTTGCTCAACAAAAGTTCACATCTTCCCTAGTGACCTCTCCTTCAAACCAGTCACCTTGGAAGAAATGGGACAGTTTGCGAATCCTTATGACACCATCCTTGTCAGTGTCATTAAGGGGAGTCTTCTGTTGAAGGATATGAGATTTGTACCCCCTTCACTGATCATCTCTTCTGCAACTGCCATCAAGATTCAGCCGGATCGGGTTTGTCCAAGGTTGCCAATGGTAGATTTAAATAAAAACAAAGACTTGAAAAAGTACAGAAGCCAAGCCACCTTTCCCAAGCCTATCCTCTTTAAGCCAAATTTTGAGAGCTTACGTTCCCCTGATGTTAATGTTGATTTCTTGTGGCAAGTTTCGAATAAAGGAGAAGCTGAGGAGAACGAGGCTAAGACCTTCTGGGAAAAGCACATTTGGGAATGTGAGCAACAAGCGTCTTCTTCAGGTCTAAGCGATGAAGATAAGGAAGATACTATAACTCTGCCTGGTTAGAGCTTCCAGTGTTTTCGTCCTATCTTTATGGTAGATGATCTTCTTGGACTGCCTCTGAACTCGCCGTTGCCAACAATCTTCTCTTGTCCAAGCTATGTCTCTGGACCTCCGTCTGACAACATAGGCGGGCCTTATCCCAGGATCAAGCTGTTTGGATCTGGAGAACTTCTCTTCCTTAGGATGTTGACCTTCCTCTGCGAAGGCGAAGTTGAATATGTTGTGCAAAGAAATGGATGTGACCCCTCCTGCTTCTACCACCGAAGTTAGCTATTGTGGAACCACAACCTTCTGCTGACACTCTCACCCAAGTGCCCCCAGCTTTTCAGGCCTACGTGAATAATCAAATGGACTTGATGTATAAGAGAGTTGAAGACCTCCTCAAATCTCTTTTTCAACAAGGGCCACCTCCTCCTCCTCCACCCTCTTCCTCTTGATTTTTTTTTTTTTTTGCTTTTTGCCAAATTTTTTTTGACAATGATGTCTTTCTTTCTTTTTGTCTGATGACATAGGGGGAGAATAATGGGAATTTGACTTGTTACAAACTTGTTGTATAATTTAATTTGATTCAATGAAACTATGAATTTTTTTTTCATCTGGTTGTTTCATTATCCTTGTCTCGTTTATTCTGTTGCCCTTATATAAATGTTTTAATTGAAATTTTGAATACTCTGCTAATACACTGTGTTGCTGTGAAGGATCTGCTCTAAATATTAGCATGGTTTATTTCTTTTCAAAAGGTATTGTCTCTGTTAACGTTTCTCTCTTAAAGTACTAATCTTCTATACAGAGATAATGTTACTTGCTCTTGAAACTTGTTTCTTAAAAATATATTTCGTATACTACGTCCAATCGACTTTGCGTCCAACTGACTCTGAGTTTCATCTCTTTGAAATGTTTTTCTTAGGGGGAGCAAATTTTGTTTTAAAAAAAAAAATCTGTGTTCAATCAAATTAATAGTTTTTGTCATCATCAAAAAGGGGGAGATTGTTGAAACCAAAATCTTATAAAAATGTTTAAGTACTAAATCTTTAAAAGCTGTAGCTTTCCCTGTTTAAGTTTTGAGGATAACAAAAATATTTATTTAGTTTGAACAAGTAAGTGTTTCGACAATAGTTTTAACAAATCGCTACTTGTATAAAAGGCCCATTCTGCGTTTCTAAGCTTAAAGAAAACTTTGTGCGTCCAATGAATGTCTAAAAATGCATTGTGCGTCCAATAACTGTCTTATATACCTTTAATATTGGTGCGTCCAATATTTGTATGTATTTACTGTTACTATTTTTATTGGTTCGTCCAATACGATCTGTTTGCCATAGCTCGGACTCAATTCACTCTTTCAAAGTTCAAGCTCAAGCTCCCGTCCAAGTTAAAATTCAAAAATGAAGAACTGTTCCTCATTAAATGCTAGAAAAGAACTCTGACAGCTCACGGCGACAGAAGAAGTCAACTAAGCCACTTTTGCTGACATTGTCTAACAACTACAAAGATCTGCAAATAAGAAACCTTCGCAATCTTAGACAAATCAGGACTTTGTTTTCACCGATTGGAAATCTCGGAAGAATAAAAGTCACCGTCGGAAGAAGTTCAGACTTTTCCAAGAGATGCATTTAATGCTACTCAGAACGGTAATAAATGTTTCCGTTGGACGATATAGCTCATGAAGTCTGCTCAATTTGTTCTTACATATAAAAAGAAGAAGCAGCACTTGAAGAAAAGCGGAGATCTTTGTGAAAGCATCTTACAAAGTCTAAAAAGCTTTATTTCCTCTTGGATTATATTATTCGTGTTAAAAAGAAAAAGCCTTGAGATTTCTATTGTCTATTTTCATTTGTCAGTGAGTTTCAAACTCAAGCTTTCATCTACTTTCACTTATTCATCTTAGCGTTGTAAGCCTGAAGAGGCTGTGTGTAAAAGAATACTTGTGTGATTGAACCTGAAGAGGTTGAAAATACTTGTTACCTGAAGAGGTGTATAATACTTGTAATCTCGAAAAAGATTAGTTGGAAAATCCTTCTGGTTGAAGGGACTGGACGTAGCTCTTGGTTGATAAGAGTGAACTAGGATAAATCTCGTGTGTAAGCTTCTCTTCTCTTCTAGTGTTTTTATTATATTCACTAACCTCTGGGGTTTATTATTGTGTTTATTAACAAAGACCTTTTAATTGGTTTTAGAACGTGTTAACGGTTTTCTTAAAAGTCTTTTCAAAATCCTTAGAGTCCAATAGGACTGAGCCGTGTTGGTTCTAAGTTCTTTGCTTGTCAAACTTTATCCTTCGCTGTGTTCAATTTTCTGTTGAAAAGGAAAATCTTTTATTAATTTCCAAAAAGGGTTAAGAAACACAATTCAACCCCCCTTCTTGTGTTTCACTTGGTTATTTCATCTTTGACATCCAAAGATCCATTACCGCCAATTTTGACTTCAAGAAAATACCTATTTACTATAGCTCACCATATAAGTACCACTTTCTAGACTTAGAAAAATTTCAGGACCTATACTAACAGGTAGTCATCTAATATGCCAGAAAAGGGTTCAAATGATACTTATAGGACATTTTAACTCATAGAGCTTCTGGATGACATAAAATGACTCACAAGGTAATCCTAAACATTCATGATCACATACAAAAGACTATAAGAAAAACTGGGGTATTACAAAAATAATGTAACTTTGTTATGATATATTCTAAATTTTATCTAGACCTATTCAAACTTTGGACAAATACATTATAAATTTTACCCATATTCATGTAACTTAGTTTAGATTTATTTAAACTATTATATAAAAATATTGTAACTTTATTCAGTTCTATTATAAATTTAATCTAAGACTATTGTCAATAAACTTTTCACAGATTTATTGGAACTTTTACCAAAATCATTGTCACTTAAATCAAATTTATTAAAATACAATCTAAAATTATTTTAATTATTATAAAAAAATAGTAACTTTTTTCAAATTTATTTTTTCGAAAATTATTGTAATTTGATTCAAATTTATTGTAGCTATTATCTATAAATAATGTAACTTTATTATGATTTATTGTAAATTTTATCTAAAATTATTGTAACTTATTTCAAAAATTATTGTGAATTTTATCCTTATTAATTTAACTTATTTCAAATTTATTTTAACTTTTATTAAAAAAATTATGGTATCTTTAATCAGATTTATTATAAATTTTATCTAAAAATATTGTAAATTTATATAGATACATTGTCAATTTTATCCATATTTTGATTGTAACTTTATTAAGAATCATTTTAAATATTGTCCTTACTAATGTAACTTTTTTTCATATTTATTATAACTTTTATAAAATATTTTGATAACTTCATTCATATTTATTGTAAATTTTATCCATATTAATGTTACTTTATTCATATTTATCTTAACTATTATAAAAAATTATTGTAACTGTATTCAAATTTATTGTAAATTGTTGCAACCTCCCCAAGGGAAAAAAACAGTGGCGCAAAACTAAGCAACCTCACAAAATGACTTAAAGCGAAATAAATGAAATTGTTTGGGAGTCGCCACCAATCAATTTTTCCATTAAGAGATGGAATGATGCAATTGGACACCTAAAAAAGGAGTATGCATACCAGAGTTTGAATTCAGGGTTGATAACGAGTAGGGAATGTATTAGCACCCTACTCCATCAGTTCCGAGAACAGTTACTCATTTAATCTAAAGTTATCTACTAAGTTACTTAAGTTGGTCGTTTATTATTTGAAACAAAATATTTTTAGTTTTGTTATTTTTCATATCCCATTTTGTCGGACATATTATCAAAGAGTAATAAATATCCGAGACAAGGAATGAATGGTTTAATAACCATTATTGGGGAATAGATCATGAGCCCGCAACTTATTAAAAGTGAACATGGTAAATTGAAAATTTTTATTTTCAAGAAATATATGTTTTCAAATGGAAAAGTTCTTGAAAACGGATTTTACGATGAAAGAATATTATTTAACAAAATAGAGGATTTTTAAAATTGATTTTTGTAAAATGATTTTCAAATTTTAACCCACCATTGTCACAAAGTACGGGGAATACGAATTATTCGTACTTATTTTGTATTATTTTATTGTTTTGAAAAATATTTTATTTATTTGTGTATTTTTGTGAATTAGATCACGCGAACACTCTCGACAAAACATAATATTAATACCTCGAGAACATAGGGAAGAGTTTAGCTAATCACTCTCGATCCTCTTCCAATTTCTGTCATCGCCCAGTTTTGAATTATTTAATTGTTGGAGGTTATTTAGAGTCACTTCAAATGATGAAATTAATAAATGCAACAAATTAATAATGAAACAAGATTTTTTTTGTTGGAGGTCATTTGCAACTTCGCCAACGCTCTCGGCAAAATCATAAAATTTCTCCCCACCTCAGGGAAGTCAAAATACCACTGCCATTGCAATTAAGTTTGATTATCACTTCCTTGGAAACTTATATCATACATTAATGAACATGTTAAAGGATGATTAAAGTAAACAAATTCATTATGGAACAAGATTGTTTGTTAAAGATCATTTATAATCCCGCAAGTGCTCCCGGCAAAACTATAAAAATTTCTTTTCACCTCATAGAGATCAAAATGTTTTTGCCATTGCAGCTAATTTTGATTATCTCATCCTTGAATCTTATAACATAGGTGAATTTATTATTCATTATTATTTTCAAATGGAAATTGTAACAAATGCGATTTAAGTAAAAGGAGAATGTCAATGAATGAAAGTATCATAACAAACCCACAAAATCAATTCTACTAAAGGGAAAAACCTTAAGATGCATATTCATGTTGTCATAAGGTTGGTCGACCGAGCACCTTGCTTGGCTGACCGAGCACCCTGCTTAGCTAACTGAACACTTTGACCAGGTTCCTTACTGAGCAGAGCTTTCCATAAGCCCCTCAGCTCACAACTCGATCGGTTACATGTCGATAAGGGAAAAGGTGATTAGGTCAGTCAGGGTCGATCGGTTTAGGGTAAGCCTATGGCTCGGGTTGATCGGGTCAGTTGGTTGCTGAGAAGTTAAGATTATGACTCAATCTGATCGGTTAGGGCACGTTGGCTGAAAGGTCGAGGTATTATGGGCTAAGATCGGGTCTGGTCAGTCGACTGAGGGATTAAGGCTAAAGGTAATGTCTAGTCAGTCAGGGTGAGCTGAGGTGTTAAGTGTTAAGGCTCGATCTGCTTGATTAGTAGGTGAGCTGAGGTGTTAAAGGTTAAGGCTCGATTTGATTGAATGTAGGTGAGCTAAGGTGTTAAAGGTTAAGGCTTGACATGATCGGTCAATAGGTGAGCTGAGGTGTTAAGGGATAAGGCTCGGTCTAATCGGATAGTTGAGGGATTATGGCTAAGGATGAGGTCCGATTGGATCAGTCGGTAGGTGTTTGGCAAGCTGAGGTGTCATGTGCTAAAGCTCTGGTTTGCTCGTGAGTTAAAGTGTGAAGGGATTAAGGATCGGTCTAGTCGTCTTAGATGGTGAGCTAAGGTATTATGGGCTAAGACTCCAGTGCGATCGGTCAGATAGTTGAGGGATTAAGGCTAAGGATAATGTTTGATCGGATTGATGGGTAAGTGTTTGGCGAGCTGAGATGTGTAGGGTTAAGGCTCGGTCTACTCAGGTCGGTCAATCAGTTCGATGATGAGGAAGATTATTGAGTAGGCCAGATCGATCGTTGGAGTAATAAGGGACAAGTGGGGAGGTCGGCTTGGTTGATTAGTAGGTTTGAGATTTAATGGTTAATGGTCAGGGCTGGGTCTGGATCCGTGTAATAGCTGAGGAATTAAGGCTAAGGCTTTGGTCTACTCAGTCGGTGGATTGGCCGGGGGTGAAGGGATAAGGTTCGGGTCAGTAGGTAGATTGGACGAAGGTTAAGGCTAAGGCTTACTCAGATCAATCGGCGAGCTGAGAAGTTAAGGGTATGTCTCGGTCTAGTCGGATTGGTCAGTGGACTAAGGCTAAGGTTTGATCGGTGAGGTCAGTGAGAAAAGGTATTAACGGTTAAGGTTCGGTTGATTTGGTGAAGGTCTGATGAGGTGGTGATCGGTCAGAAAGTGTTTGGGAGAGCAGTGATCGGTCGGAAAGTGTCTAGGGAGTAGGGGTTGGTCAGAAACTCAGTTTATTAAAGAACTTAAACTAGGATATCCACAAGCCCATTTTGGACTTATTCTCATACCATATAATAAATAACTAAGCATTTGAAAATTAAGCCAAAGGAAGATTCAACTGAATTGTAAGATCCATATACAGATCAAGAAACAAGCATCACAAACCCCAAAATCTAAGTCGAAGCAACATTTACCCCTACACACACTACAACATTAAGGATCTTAGACATGCAATGAAACTAATCACCCCCGAACAAAACAACTTTAACCCTAATTGAAACATTAACAATTTTTGCAGCCTCATTTACAAATCTGTTTTTCCTTACAAACATTGCTAGAAAGTATTCCATTTAGTTATCATACAATAGGAATAAAATAACATGGCAGATTAATATGAACCGGCTAAAGCAAACAAAACTCAAAGTCAATCTAATGATCTCCCTTTTCAATACTCGAATATGGAGTAGTCCAGGATGCTGTTTAGACTACTGCTTCTAAAACATCATTCAATATACCAATGCAATAGGCGAAATGGAACATTAAAAATGAATCAGACATTCCATATTTAACAAGCAAATGATCCGCTCAACAAAAATATACAGGTTTCGATGAAAACAAAGGGATACCCATAGGCGAGATAAGATTTGATTGCAGCAACCTTTTCTTTTTACTTCCTCTGCTCTCCTACCTCACTGTTGGGTTCCCTCCGAAAACTTAAAAGAAACCTAGAAGCACCAAAATCCCCACAAATCTCTTCTCCCAAAAATCAAAAAAAAGTTTTTTCTCCTCTCTTTGAATCACTTAAAAAAAACACTCCAATACCCAGATATGCCCATTTTAAAAAAGAACCCCCTCTTTATAGAGGAGGATTTCTACAAAAAGAACAACAAAACAAAAACAAGGACAAAGACTCCACCCTTTCTCATCTATGCATGACCTGCAGGGTCAGGGAGCATGTCTCTGGTCATACGAGCTTGATAAAAAAGAAATCCTTTTCCTCGAGTCGGCACAGAGGAGAGAAACCACCCCAAAGACCTTATATGTGCATGTGTGACACGATTGAGCACCTGAAACGCTCAGCTAGGAGAGTTGTTATGCACTCACTCCCGTTTATCTAATATTGTCCGCAGTCTGAGTGGAATGGGTGGAGGAGAGTGTGGAGCGATACAAGATGGTGTCGAGGTAGTGGAGCAGGAGGAGTGGTGGAGGGATGGTGGTGGTTGTTGGCTCGGGGGCGTGACATGGGAGTGGTACGGGGTAGAGGAAGCGTGTTGCGGCGCAGCAACGGGTGTTGGTTTTGCTAAGGCTTCTCGTGGGAAAGAATAGAAAGGGGAGAAGTGGCGTGGGTTGGACTAGAGGGGTATATGGGTCTATTTTGGTTTGGGCCTAGGTCAGACACTAGTCGGATGGTGAGGTTTTGGGTTGGGCTCGATGAGAAAATGGGTTTGGGTTGGATAAAGAGATGGGTTTTGGGTTAGGTGAATTTAAAAGGATACATAATTTCTCATTTATTTCTTTCTATTTTTTTTGTATTTTGTATTTTTATTATTTTCTTTAATTTTTTAGTCTTGGAATTAATTGACTAATTAATTTTAAAATTTTTTAATTATTTTTTAAATTTTTTATGTGATCCAAACTAAATACGGTGTTCACATAAATTATATCTAAAACTATTGTAATTTTATGTAGATTATTATAAATTTTATCCATATTTTTATTATAACTTTATTTAGAATCATTGTAAATTTTATTGTAACTTTACAATGTATCTATATAAAGTTACAATAATTTTAGATACAATTTACAATAAATATGAATACAGTTACTATAAATTTTTATAAAAGTTATAATTACTTTGAATAAAGTTAACATTAATGTTGATAAATTTTACAATGTATCTATATAAAGTTACAATAATTTAGAAAAAAAATTACAATAAATATGAATAAAGATACCATAAAATTACAATGAAAGTTACAATAAATATGATAAAAGTTACATTAATAAGGATAAAATTTACAATGATTCTTAATAAATTTACAATAAAATATGGATAAAATTTACAATATATCTATTTAAAGTTACAATATTTTTAGATATAATTTACAATAAATATGAATAAAATTACCATAATTTTTTTTTTATAAAAGTTACAATAAATATAAAATAAGTTACACTAATATGGATAAAGTTTACAACAATTAATAATAAAGTTACAATAAAATATGGATAAAATTTACGATTTATTTATATAAAGTTACAATAATTTTAGATAAAGTTTACTATAAATTTGAATAATGTTATCATAATTTTTTAATAAAAATTACAATAAATATGAATAGCGTTATATTAATATGGATAAAATTTACAATGTATGTGTATAAAGTTATAATAATTTTAGATAAAATTTTCAATAAATTTAAATAAATTTATATTAGTTTTTAATATGATTTAAAATAAAATTAACTAAAGTGACTGTATTTTGATAAAATTTACAATAAATCTAGAAAAAGTTACACCACTTTTGGATAAAACTTACAATAAATTTAAATAAAGTTACAATAATTTTAGATAAAATTTACAATAAATCTGAAAAAATTTACAATATTTTTATATAAAAATTACAATAAATCTGTACAAAGTTACAATATTTTTAGATGCAAGTTACAACAAATTTGAATAAAGTTACAATAGTTTTTTATACAATTTATAATACATCTATATAAATTTACAATATTTTAAGATAAGATTTAAAATAAATTTGAATAAAGTTAAAATAGTTTTGATAAAATTTATAATAAATCTGACAAATGTTATAATAACTTTAGTTAAAATTTATAATAGATTTGTTTAGTGTTACAATAACTTTGATGAAATTTATAATAACAAGTTGGCTCCCAGGTACGTAGGACCTTTTCAAATCCTATCTCGAATTGGAAAGGTTGCTTACAATCTCGCTAGGGTACGGTTGGGCGGAGGGTTTGGAAGAGAATAGGAGGGATGAATAATTTTTTTATAATAAGTAAATATTTTTATTATTTGAAAAAAAATTTAAATGACAAGAATAAAATAGATATTATTATATAGCTTTTTAATCATTTTTTATTTATTTTTAAAATATTTTATAATTCTTTCAATTTTAAAACAAAAAATTATCCCACTCTTTCCTTTAAATTTGGGTAAATAGGTCAAAGTTTAGGAGCTAATCTGTTTAATTCACTAACTTAAAGGATTATCATCATCCTAATACTTAAACTGTGAAAATTCAAAATCGATAAAGTTCAACTCATTTAACTCATAAATTAAATATATTAGACTAACTCACTGGATGACCCTTGACCTTATGTGCCTTGTTTAGAAAGAAAAAAAAAAAATAGCCCTAGTACTGCTGCCTAACCCTCTGCTTTTTACACCCCAAAATCCCAGGCCAACTAACCAACACAAGTCTATTCACCAAAAACAATGTAGGTTTTCCAAAAAATTAACATTATTTATCTTTTGAACTTAGCCAACTACCCCACAGCAGCCAACCACCCACAAGACCTACTTTCATTTCCTCTCTACGGGATCTTCACCCACAATGCAAGTCACGCCGCTGTCAATCATCCCCGACGCTGCAACTGACACACAAAGAAACCATCTCGCACGAGGAGTCCAGGACGCAGAGGATCTAGTTCACGCGACTATTGTTGTGTAATTTATATTGCCGTCTTGCTGTTGGTTTGCTGCAATTTATTGGTTTGTAATGCTGTCTTGCTGTTTTTTATTTTATTTTAAATGAAGGCCTCAGCCACACTGTGATATTGCTGGCCATACGTAACACATACATACACTTTCATTTTAAATTTTAAACAAAAGCCTTTAAATAAAAAAAAATGATAACGGGTAAACGAGCCAGCCAGTGAGCCTGCGAGTTTAAAGGATTGGGTTCGGGTTGCTATTTTTGCTGGTCTATTTATTTAAAGGGCAAGTCCGATCCAGCTCACTTAAGGGAACTCTGTCACAGACTGGCTTGATCTGGACCTGATTGGCCCGTATATCCACCATTAACTTCCTTTCCCTTTAAACTCTACTCTTTCAAACATACCTTAAGGATTGCAAAGTTCACGCCATTTTTCACTTTAGCATGCTAAAGCCATTTCAAGGACACACAGTGCCTGATCAAGCTACAGCTAGGCCAAGGGACTTCATAGGTATTTTTCCTATCCCAAAAGGTATCATTGGTTCCAGAATTTTGACCACTGTCAACAAGAACAATATTAATTTTGTTCTCTTTCTTTTATTCTTCTCCTAAGCACTATCAGTTCCCTTCCTCTATTCCATCATATTTGGAAGTTGTACCACAAAACTAAAACAGGATTCTGCTAAGTTTTGTATTATATGTTTCATGAACATAAAGGCACACACTCCTTATAACTGCATTTACAGTGCTTTGTCAAACAACAAAAGAGTCCTTTTTGATATCATCCAAAAGAAAACCCTAGACTATGAAGCTAATCGTGTATCGAATCTGCTGCTTTTTCTGTCATGAAAAGGTAATGCTTTACAAAAGCTTTAGAGAGCAATGGTTGACTGCATTTAACCCACTTCAGAATCACAACATCCACTCATTCATTAATGTTTCCTTATCTAGCCACATTAAGATCAAGAATAAGATGCTGAAAGGGGTAGGCATGATTCCAAGACTCTACTAAATAGAAATGCAAAGGCTAACTAAAGGGAGTTTGTTTGTTAGATCAAAAAAAGGGAGTTTGTTTGATGACACAACATGCCAACTTAAAGAAGGCGTTCATACACATTGTCTGGTCAGTTTAGTCTGCAAAACAAATAAGTAGACCATAAGAATTGTCACGACCCGCCCAGACTTCGTGACCGGCGCATGGGCGTTAAAGGTCCAAAGACCCTATTAGCCTGGCAAGCTAAACATAAACAAAATCTAATAATAATATATTTTCATAAAATCATTGTTAATTTAACTATATATATTTAAAATAATTATATCAAAAAATTCTAAAATAAATAACCAAATTCTCAAAATAAACAAATCCAAAAGTCGTTATAGGCTACCAATAAAGTATCAAACTTTATAAATAACATTCCAACCAACTAACCTATAGCTAAAGAATAGAATTTGAAACTTAGGATATTCACAAAAGAAGTTGGGAGCATACCAAAGGCCTCAATTTACTATCTGAGTCTGGAAAATTAATATAACGGGGTAAGTTAAACAGACTTAGTGAGGGGATATAATACATAATGAATAGGAAGGGTATGCAAGAAATACGCACAAAATTTTCTTTCTCAAAAGTTTAAATGTCATAAGAGAATAACTCTGTATGTCATAAATAGATTGACCTGAAAATATCATAAATAAATAAATGTTTCCTTTAAACAATAAACAAAATATTAAGTCTTTCTTTGAGGATACAAATAGAGAGAACTAAAATATGAGGTGGCTCCACCTCATTGATAGCCCTTTCCTCCTAGGAGTGGTAGTCTACCTAGGAGCGATTCCATCTAACGGGTAGCCCTTTCCTCCATCTCTAGGTGGTGGCTCTACCTCGTTGGCAACTTCTTACCTCTCACATAGGCGGTTACACCTAATAGGCATCTCTTTCCTCCCAATAACATAACAGGTGAAAGGTCTCTATTACTTTGGGAATTGAAGGCAAAAGAAATGAAGAAGTCAAAATTTTACAATACAAGAATAGACATGCAATTTCAAGACAACATGTTGGTGATAATAGCTTCTTATATGTAAGTTGTGCCTGAGTACACAAGCAACAAACATAAATCTATTACCACCCGAGTTTACAGGTAATTAATAAGACCTACAGCCAAAGCTCTTATACCAATTTTGTCATGATTCTCCCCAGACATCGTGACTGGTTCAATGGCAGTCTACTTAGGGGTGGTTCCACCTATCAGGTAGCCATTTCCTCTATCTCTAGGCGGCAACTCCTCTTCGTTGGTAGCTCATTACCTCTTATTTTGCTAACAGCTACTGAGTTCTAACAAGTGTTTTGCCCAATATAAAATATGAAATTCTCATAAAAGTACAGAAAAATAATTTCATCTCAATATTTCAGAATAAGTCACAAATTTCTCATCAAACTTAAGAAGTTTACCTCATTATAGATATAAATATTTTAATACCAGAAGAAAATCTTCAATTATCTTCAAGTGAATTAAAATATTTTTCTAAAGGTCTTGTTTACCAAAAAAAAATGCCACTATATTAAATACTCACTAACAAATTTGAAGCCTAGCCAAAATAACCTGCTGCAAATAACTAGAACCTCTATATCCTTTCTAAAGAGCATAGAGGGAATAAGCAACTACACTTGCTACTTGAGGCTATATTTATATAACTAGTCATAGGGGAAATAATTTTACTATACTTTCTATGTGGGACTTAAATAAAACAACATAAATCTTATCCTTGTGAGACTTAAATAACAACATTTTTTAAAAGAAAATATGTTAAGTTCGGTTAGAATTCTGAAAATTGGGATATTACAGGAATAATCACTGAAAACAAGGGGAGCATTGATTTATTGATAATGGCTGTTGAAGTCATATGATTGATGGTCCATCCACGTTAATCACATTCACATAAAGGGTTAGAGAATTTGTTACCTTTGGTGATAATAGCCAAGGAAATATCATTTGCATGGATAAGATTTTATCCACCACTGCTAGTGATGTTCACTTGATTTATGATTTGAGACATATTTTTTGCATTATTCAATCCTATAAAGATTATCAAGTTGCTTTTGAATCATTACATTACATTATACATGATAGCCACAACATCATATACTTTTATGGGTCAAAGAAACAGCGATGTTTACATTGTCAATTTAGTGAACTCTTTTTTGGTCAAGGTGAGGTCTTAGGGAAACCCCTGTAAGGGGCCCACTGAGGGAAGGGAGAGAGCATCGCAGGGAATCGAACCCCCGCACCAAGCTCTACATCACCATATGCCAACTAAGCCAAAGGCTCTTGGCTTAGAGAACTTAAATAACATATATGTGAAATGTTTTATTTCTTTAAATGATGATAAATTTTTGTGGCATATACTACTTGGGCTTTCAAGCATTCACTTTATTTCAAAGAGTTTGAAAAAAGATTTGACTTTTGGGTTTACTAATAATCTGGTTTGAAAAATGTTTCTGTTTTAAAAGTTTTTTGGTTTACATGGGAATCCAACTTATGTCACTACCCAAACCTCCTCCCGCCAAACTCACGTGGCTTTGCTTTTGAATTTTGGCAACAAGGGAAGTAAATCAGAAGTTCTTTCTAACCCAATAATATTATGGCAACTACTAGAAGTTTGGAATAACTCCACATTATTTTCTTTGGTCTAATTAAGACTTTGATTTTTTATGGAAAAAAGTATGATGTGATCATTGTGGATGACTTCTCTAAATACTTAGGTATTATTCCTAGCAAATGAGTCATTCCTTTTAAGCTTTTGAAAACTTTTGCAAAAGAAGTCATCAAGAAGATGGATTTTTAAAACCAAAATTTAATTAATTTTTTGTAAAGACAATGGGATATAAATAGTGATAGTGCAAGTTATTTTATATACTAAAAAATAGTATCTCACATAATGTCATATAAAATATCAAAATATTAAATTTCAAGTCACACACACGAGTACCAGTTAGAAAAATTCTGCTATCCCAAACAGTCCTTAGATAGATTTTTTTATTTATTATTCTGTTATGGTCAATTAATGGCCAATTCTAAATTTTTCTATTAGAGGTTAGGTATTTCGAAGAATAATTAATATTGATCTAATTTGTTAGAAATGAATTTTATTTAAATTCTGTACATAAATTCTTTTTGTTACTTTCAGATTACTTTTATTCTTGTACATGGATTTTTCTATTTTATTAATAGAGACTCTTTGAATTTGTAGATCTTGCACAAAAATAAATTTTTAAGTAAAATTTTAGTTTAAAAATGTGATGTAAAAGAAAATAATAAGCCATTTCGTTAATAGTATCTCACATAATAAGTTATTTTATATACTAAAAAATAGTATCTCACATAATGTCATATAAAATATCAAAATATTAAATTTCAAGTCACACACACGAGTACCAGTTAGAAAAATTCTGCTATCCCAAACAGTCCTTAGATAGATTTTTTTATTTATTATTCTGTTATGGTCAATTAATGGCCAATTCTAAATTTTTCTATTAGAGGTTAGGTATTTCGACGAATAATTAATATTGATCTAATTTGTTAGAAATGAATTTTATTTAAATTCTGTACATAAATTCTTTTTGTTACTTTCAGATTACTTTTATTCTTGTACATGGATTTTTCTATTTTATTAATAGAGACTCTTTGAATTTGTAGATCTTGCACAAAAATAAATTTTTAAGTAAAATTTTAGTTTAAAAATGTGATGTAAAAGAAAATAATAAGCCATTTCGTTAATAATGACACCTATAAAGAAGAGTTACCAGCTTATCAAAACCATGATAATTTTTGCATTATTATTTTTTTGGATAAACTATAGTTTACCGTATGTGGTTTGGCTCAATTGCCTTCTTGTGGTTTTAAAAGTGACATTTTTCTCCCTTGTAGTTTGATCTGGTATCACATAGCCACTTTGGTTGTTTGTCGTTTTTCCATCCATTTTTTCAAGGAAGACTTATGTTTGAGTTCAGGAAATTGTCCCTATACCCAAATTTCAATTGTTATTGTGCATATCACTCATTTGTTGCCAATGAGTTTGTAGCTTACGACCCAAATCTTTAAGACTTGAGTGTGATGTTAATGTTAAAGATTCGATCTTCTAACAGGCCACCTTTCCTCCCTCCTTAAATAGGTGCTTGCACCTCCAATGTAACTAAAAAATATATATCACTAATTTGTTTTAAAATAAAACTAAAACATTGTTGTTTTACAACATGAAAAAATCATTGATAATTTGTTTATATCATTTTTTTATGCAGGATTTGATTCTTTTCTTTAATTTTTTGGTAATTGAATATTCATGTTCTATGTAGAAGTTTTTAAGTCATTTGTGAAGTTTCATTTTAAGTTAAATTAGTCATTTGGTCCCTATAATATCACACAAAATTCAATTTAGTCTTTATAATTTAAAATTGTTTAAAAAAGTCCTTGTTGTTTTCAAATAATGTAAAATGGTCCTTATTAATTGAGTTTGTTTCCTATGTGAAGTGAAGCTATAGAGGCCTAATAGCGATCAATTCACATTATTTGAAAATTATAGGGACTATTTTATATTATTTGAAAATTATAAGGACCTTTTTGAGCAATTTTGAACTATAGGAACTAAATTGAATTTGAAGTGAAACTATAGGGACCAAGTGTTTTTTTATAACTCTTAACATATGTCTTGCATTAAAAAATAGATACAAAAACCACCGGATGAACATGTAATAACTGAGCAAACAATAAGAGGACATTGTCATTTTTTTTATACCATAGGAAGGCAAAGTAATTTTGGATCAAATAAGGGAGTAAAATATACCCCTTTTTTCATGTTTCTTGTACACTACTTCAAAATTTACATAGAGACCAATCCAAACAAGTTTTATACAGGCAATAACGAAAAAGTAAAATGGCAAGCTAATATCATTTTCGTAATCCTAAGATTTCATAACAAAAATCTATGCACAAGATTCCTCCACTCAATTAATCCAATCACATGCTTTGCTTCTTTTTATAAATCATCCTAATTCAAATTTAACTGTTCGTTAGTTTGCATAATAATTCATCTGCAATTGAGTTATAAATCATAATATCCTTATACACAAAACTTTGTGAAGTCTAGGCATGCATGAAAAGTTGAACTGGAAATATTACCCTCATATTACCCAACAATGGGGAAAAAACACACTATGAGAACGTCGACACCCATGACCTTTCTAATTTTTCTTAGCTTCATGCTCCTCCTCACCACAACAAGTGCACAATCCCCATTTTACATGTACAATCTTTGCAATAACACAACCGAACTAGCTCTCATCACTTGATACCAAACCAACCTTAACAACCTCATCTCATGAATAACCTCTGATGTAGCCACAAGCAAAGGATATAACCACACCATCATAGGCAACAACAATGATGGTGGTGATATTGTTTATAGGCTCTCTGATTGCTGGGGCAACATCACCTAATACTTCTGTCAATTCTATCTCAACACTGCTACCAGAGAAATTGTCCAGTGTTGTCCCAACAATGTCACTGCTGTTATATGGTATGATATATGCCTCATCTATTACTCCAACTAGAGTTTCTTGGGCAATGTCACTTTGGCCCTAGTATGGAGCATTACGGGATCCAAAATCATTGAGGATTCAAATTCAACAGAACTTTGGAAAGCTGAGGATTATATGCAGAGTTTGATATGAAAAACAACTATGGAGTCCATTTGGTTTTTGATGATGAGTGAGTTCAATTGGAGTGCAATTGAGAAAAGCTATGGCTTGGTGCAGTGTGGCAGAGACCTTACTAATGATGAGTGCAGACATTGTGCGCAGGCTGTGTTAGACAAAGTTCCCTAATGCTGTGGGACAAAGGTAGCATGGCCGGTTATGGTTCGAACTTCCGAGCTGTGGGATGAAGTTCGATGATTATATGTTCTACCAGTTCACTAATCAAATAAGATCGTCTTCAGTCTTCACCTTTGCCTAATCCAGGTTTTAACAGATTAGTCACTTTTGTTTGCTTTTAACTATTGGGTTTCCTTTGTAGTTTTGTACTTTGCACTTTGCATTAAAACTGATAGAGTGGAAAGAGGAATATAGGATGATAAAAAACTTTTATCTTTAATTATTCTTCCTAGTCCCTTCAAACTCCTCCAAGTACATGAGATGTTTATAAAGCCATAAGAGAACTTAAGAGACATTACATAAATTCTCTAACTCTTTATAGGTAGAATAATTTTTCAAAATTTTCATAACTCATGCAATACTTTACCCTGATTGCAATATAACTCTAATAGCATAATTCTTCCAAGTGACATACAACTTTTATAATAATTCTTCATAAAACTCATACTAGCCTCACCAAAGACCACAAAATCATCAAAACTCTATTAACTTAAAATTATTATTTCTTATTCAACAAAAACTATGTTAAACTGCAAACTCTTGAATAATTAACAAACTTGTCATGCTTTTGACCATATATATTCCAAGTATTTGGTGAGATTGTTGGGTATGGGTTGCCTTTAGAGAGTGGAAACTAAGCACTAATTGTCAAAATGGACCAAGGGGGATGTGCTACCCATTTAGTATGTATCATTGATCCATATAATAATTAGATTTCTGACCCGAGTACCCGGCCCATCAAAGGCCACAACATGAATGGGTTATATGGTGTTGAAAATTCAAGAGTAAGTGAGGAAGTCCCGCATTGGTTAAGAACGGACTAAGTGAGGATCATATACGTGGAAAAACCCATAAACTTAAAGCCTTAATGTTTTGGATCAAGATGTGGTGTTAGATGCGCTATTGTGGTTTCTCGCTAAGCCATTTGATTCAAATTTTCTCGACTCCCCCTTATCTAACATATGGCTTATATGGTCAGGTTGACCTATGAACAAAAAAATAATTAATTAATATTTTTATTGTATAACTATAGAATTACTAATCTTATATGATTTTGATATGGATACAAACCTTACTAGGGGAAGAAAAATGCAATTCATGGTTTAGATGAGCATTGAATTAAAATTGGAAATATCTCAACATGTAGGATACGGATTTGGGTTCGTAATTCAAAATCAAAGTGAAAGATGGGATTATGGGCTACAACATGAACTATTTACTCGTAAAATACAAGTAAGGAATTAATATGGAACAACTCAAAATAAGTACGAGGTATTCTAGAAACGAAATGGATAATTTGGATTAAGATAGTAACACCCACCACTCCAAGGAACCCAAAAGACCTTAAGATACAAAGTTGTGCACTCACCACCCTCTAGAATATATATCCACCAAAGGGATAAAAAAATATATGAAAAAACTCATCACTCAATGGAATCCACCAAAGAGATATATAACTAAGATTAAGGCACAAAGTCTTCTTGAAATCAAATTCTCAATAATCTTTCCAAACTTCTAATTCTGCTTAAGCAACACTAATAAATAGGGAAAATAACATGAAACAACCATCCAAAATACCATTAAATCCTAGCCCCAAAAATGAAAGAACTTAATTTAATCTCCAATTGTGGTGGTACTACATCTCTACAACAATCTCCTTTTTTGGAGTGTGACCTAAACTTCATCCACAAACAAACGATGCTTCTAAACTTTGGAATTGTTCCAGTTTAAATTTAGTCGAGTAATCTTGAGCCAAGGGAGGGCTGTAAAACAAAGAGAAGGCACTCTGACGTTCAAGTAAGTATGTGGCTGACCTAGATTAGAGCAAATGAGAGAGTAAAATTGGATGATCACACCTTGGGGGCTAAGCCCTTTATTTATAAGATGATAAGGAGAGATTCATATGATAAGGATAGATATCTTGATAGGAACTCAATCTTGATAAGAATAGATATCTTGATAAGGATCAGTATCTAAGAGTTGAATGTTGATAAGGATTTGATGTAGTCAAAATTCTATATAGATGTTGGAATGATGAACTAGGCCAACTTATTGGGCCTCTAATATCCCTACTGAATAGGAATATTTACCAAAGAGATAAAACCCTTAAAAACAGATAGAATAGACCCATGAAATCAAGCAATTTACCTCAACAAAAGTATTTCCAAGTTAATTATGCTTAATTTAAATGTACCTGAACAAAAGTAAACAACGAGACATGGTTGCAGGCTTGACCCCTCAAATCACAATATCTCCGACAAGTAGTGACCAAGTAATGACACAAACCTTTCAATGAAACATCATAAGAACACATCAACATCATAAATTTGGCATTTTAAACCTTTCAAATTCAAGCATTCCCATAATTAATATTGGTAAAATAGTCATGGCATTTTATCAAACACTATAAACGTAAACATAACGTTATAGCACCCTCAAATATCAAACACTTACAGAATAACCCATAAATTCCTTATTTCCAAGTTTTTACCATCAACCAAATGATAAAAGCAGACCTTTGTCAATAAACACAACTTTTGCAAATTTTAAAATTTATTCATGTCAAACAATTTGCACGCACTTGTAGATCTACTAAACCAAGCTAACAAAACTAACACACTTGTGTAATAAATCCAGAGCTCTGATCAAAACATATATAATTTGTGAACTTAGAGGTTCACTAAATTACATACACATACATGCCCTTCATAAGCAAATTGGGTACAATTAGAAATGCATATACAAACGTTAATTCAAAAACACATTGATATATTAAACAAATGATTCAATCAATGTTCAAAGAGCAAATCAAAAAAGAAAAAACAAAGAGAACCTGTTGCCTTCAATTGCTTCAACTGATGACTCATATTAAGTGTGGGTTCTTATGTTATTAAGCGTGCCTAATTAACATATGAGATAGCAACACTTATAAAGCTTGCTTTTTTTACACTTTGGGCATGGTTTATAACTATTTCCTAAACTTCATTGCAAAACCCCTGATAAACACTATTCACATATATTAATAATCCCTTATATTATTACTTTATACATCTTATGTGCTTAATTGGTTGGAATCAGCTTTGTTTTATAAGTTTGGGTTTCATTGGACTTAATTGCAAATTGTCAACATTTCGAGGTTTTTGACACTGTCTCTATATTTTGTTCATATCTTGAGTTCTAGACATCTAAAAATTTTGAAATTTATATTTTAGGAAATATAAGAAGAATATCTACAACTTTCATGAGATATTAGATGCTGATTTTGATGTATAGTGGGCCAAATTGGGTCTAGAAGTCAGAGAAAGGAAGCTATCGCTAAAACCCAACCCGCACGGAGTAAATGGACCATAACTTGGGATGTAGGTGTCCAATTAAGCTAAAACTGGTGCCATATGAAAGCTAAAATGCTTGGCTACAACTCTTATGAAGAACATTTTGCCAATCTACAACATTTTGATGGCTTGCTACCCACGTGAATTCGGAAGACGTTTCAGATTACCTCATTAGACTAATTTGGGCATAACTTTATCATCTTAAGCCCAAATTAGGCAAATAAGATGACCACTTAAAGCTTAGAGGTTCTAGATTATTCCTAATCCAGTGTCATTCTTGTAAATTTTAGTTTAGGATCTTCTATATAAGGGGGAAGACAGAACACGAAAATAATCTTCACTTTCCCTCATTTTGTAGTTTTTGAATTTCTCTTTTTCCCTCTCTTTCTCTCCCTCTTCTCTCTTCCTCCACAAGCTTCTGTGGAAGTGCAGCCATGGAAGTCTAATTGTGCTTGATCAATCCTTGGATCTAGAGGAGAATTTGGTTTGATCTTGAGGCTTTGCTTTGTAATTTCGAATTTGAATGTTCTATTAATTGAATTTCTCTTCTTCTCTTGTTTCTCAATTTGATCATCATGATTAGAGATTTCTGTTGTGATGAGATTTGATTCCATCTATATTTTGATTGAGAATTGTGATAGGATCTTGGTTGATTAATCTTGATTTTGTCACAAGAAGATTAGAGATCAATGCTTGCAGATTTGTTTGCATTTGTTGATTATAATTCTGGTGATTAGATTAGCATTGTTTGCATGAATTTTGTGATCACAAAATTATGTATATCTTTTGCTAATCGAATTCTAGATGATAATCTAGTTGAGAATTGTGGATTTAATGCAGAGATCTCGGTTAGATCCAAATCAACAAATCAATGGAAGTTTATGCACATTTAGTGACCGATGATAGGTTAATTGAATTATCTAATGGATTTGTTAGATTGATCATTGTCTAATTTGATTTTTCTTTGTTTAATTACATTTTCACACATAAATACACCTCCAATTCACATTGATCTGATTGATCTTGCATCTTTGATCCTTTGAAAGACGATTTAGGCTATTCCTTATACTACAAGCTAGTGTAAGATTAATTCTGTATTTGATTGAGTTCGGCAACTCGAATCAACCCCTTCAAACACCACTCCTAAGAAAGCGTTGCTTTTAAAGGCTTTATGCAATACTATTCAAGTGTGGCCATATCCCTAATTTGTTTTAGAGATGTTTCGACACTTTACTTTCACTTCAATTTAGTTTCATTGCATATTTAACTTGCCGTTCCTCTACATTCCAGCACATTCACATTCTTGTCAATTTACTTTATGGCACTTTAGGTTTCTGTCAGTTACATTCTACCATTACTTTAACGAACTTTACATTTATATCAGTTTACTTTTAAGCACATTCACTTTCTAACACATTTATGTTTCTGTGAATTACATTCTCCTTTTACTTTGATGCACTTCACTTTCTGTCAATTATATTTTTGCACTTAACGCTTTGATTGTTTAAGCATTCTCGACTTCAGAATCTTGCAAATCTCCAAATACTTGAGAATCCACAAAGGATGAGATTCCCTTCCAAGAGTTAGAACTGGAACCAAGAAATTGTCAAAGTCTTCGACCATAAATGCATTGGCCAAAGCCAAAATATCATTAAGACTTTTGTTTGACAATTTTCAGGGGTAAACAAGTTAGCATAGTCAACCCACAAGTTCGAAGTAATTTGACAAAATTTATTTTCGATGATTTCGAGGCTGAAGCCATAATGTTGTCAAAAACTTAACGATTTTTCCCCGTAAACAAATTGGCACACCAAATCGGACTAATTAATTGTTTATCTTTATCTATAAGTAACTTATTATGCTATACCTTTAATGTGGAAGATTCACCATCTAATGCGAGTGTCTTAACATGCATGTTGTTGGCGCAAATAGTGAATTACCATGTGTGGTTAACTTGTGTGAACACCCAATTATATAACTGTTGTTATAGGAAAATTCTACTAATGGTAGGTAATTATCCTGTCTTCTAGTATGTTCCGTTACATAAGCCCTAAGCATGTCCTCTTGGGTTTGAATAGTTCTTTCAATTCGGCCATCTGTGTGTGGATGATATGTTGTATTAAAACATTGTTTAGTTCCAACAGATTTTTGCAAATGCCTCCAAAATCTAGAGGTAAACCTAGGGTCTCTATTTGATATGATTCTAGAAGGAATTCCATGCAATCTCACAATTTCCTTAATGTACAATTGAGCCAACTTATCAAGTTGATAATTAGCTCGGATTGGAAGAAAATGGACATATTTGGTTAATTTATCAACAATCGCCCAAATTGCATCATATCTTGATGACTGATAGGCATATTTCGATAAGTGCATCGAATCACTACAAGTAATATAATGGTGAGAAAACCAATATTGTCTCTACAGGGATTGTATTTGTTTTATCAACGCAAGCAAGTATCGTAAATACTTTAAACGTGTATTCTAAAGTTGTATTGGTGTGTATGATTTCAAACAAGTATGGAGTAAATGTGCTATCAACAGAGCAATTAACAAATGAATAAATGCTTTTGGAGTTTTAAGGAGAAGAATATCAATCAAGAAAAGCAACTAGGGTTCGAATCCCCTTATCTATCCCCTTATGCTATTGATTTACCATCAACATAAGTAATCACATGTAATTTGAAGTTTGAATAAGCTAGATTAGATTAAGTTCAGACCCTTGACTCATAATCCCTTTAATCCAACCAAAATCCCTAATCCTGTAGGTAATTTATGTTTAGATTAAGCATGAAGAGCTATGATTCATAAGAACACTTAATCACAAAGTTATATCCCTATACTCATCATGATTATGCCAAACAATCTCAATTCAAGTTCATACATCCAATTTCTGAATTGTGATGAAAATCCCAAAGTCAATTCAATAGTGATCAATTATAAAAAACATTAAGTGCAGAGATGAGAGCTCAAATTACATGAAATAAACTTGCATTGATGTAAGAGAATCAAATTACATAAGAAGTTCAATAAGGTTCATCTACCCTAGTCTAAAAGAAATTAGATACTTATGATGGGAAAAGAATAAATGAGAAAATTCAAACTAATGGAGGAGGAAGAAGCCATTGATCCTTCAAGGTCTTGTTCCCAAGCTTGAATCATCAATGGAGATGGAAGGAAATGAGTTCCCAAGAGTGCTCTAGCTTAGACCCACGAGAAAATGATGAAAAACGATCCAACTCTCTCTAGAATGAGCCAAAAACGCACATTTAAAGTTCCTAATTTAACTAACAAGCGCAAAGCTCACTTGACATGCACTTTGTGCATGTATGGCAACCTACTTCTCGATCCAAAAGCATCAAAATGTGCTTTGCTCCTGAACAAAGACGCAAAACGCATGCAACTCAGAATCAAACTTCATAAATGCGCAAGACTCCTCTAAAATTGTGCAAAGCGCACATAGTCAATTATTTTCCACTTCTTGTCTCTACTCTTGCCTTCTATATTATATGATTCAGAACTCAGTAAAAGTGTAAAAATCAATGAAACAACTCTATATACCTATCTAATCATATATAACTCCTATATCCATCCAATTGTGACTAAACTCTACACAAAAACTTACTTTTAAGCTTATAAATCTACATATGTTGTAGATTTATCAATGACGTCCTTGGTAATCCTAGTACAAAATCTATAGATACACTATCTCATTTCCATTCAGGAATGTATAGTGATTGTAATAAACTAGCTGGTTTCTAGTGTTTGACTCTTATTTTTTTACACACTAGACATTTTGCAACATATTTAGCAATTTCTACTTTTAATCCTAGCCACCAAAAATTACTCTTAAGATCTTGATACATCTTAGTAGTACCAAGGTGAATAGTGTGCCTACTATTGTGAGCTTCTTCTATGATTTTGTTTCTCAATTCCTTGTTGTCAGGGACACACATTCGTCCCTTAAAAATAATTATTACATCATCAGTTAAACTAAAATCTTGGTGTTTGAAAAAAATAAGCAATGTAAATTAGTGAAATTAAGCAGTGACATTTTAGTAAATATAAACTTATGAACTAGGGCATTTTGGTCCAAGGACAAATTGTCAAAGAAAGATTAGAGCAAGGGTATTTTGGTCCAAGGGTAAATTGTCCAAGAAAGGTTAGAACAATGGCATCTATGTCTAAGCTTGGTTAGTAACTAGACAGTAACTAAATAGTTACTCTAACTACTAGTTACTTAAATATTTAGTCAGCCTAAGTATTAATTAGTAACTATATAGATAGAATCCAGGTATATAGTTAGAATCCAACGATATAGATATAGGGAGTTGCTATGGAATCCAAATGGGTTTAGTACCCAAGGTGAGTTGTCAATCATTTATTAACTATTGGTTTTACAATAAATGTTTAAAAGTCTATTAAATATAAGTAGCAACTAATGAATGCTTAACAACTCACCCTGGGTACCGGTACCTAGGAAAAAAAGATGGGTACCGGAGTAATGCCCATAGTTACATAAAATATTATTTTATGACATTAACCAATAGAAACAAGACAAGCGGTAAATGATGATTTCTTATTGGTTGGCATTAATTAAGGTTAAATTTGTAGGAATATGATTGGTAAAAACAAAACCTAATAATTAACTAATTAACCTTACAACTAAATATGTCAAATAGGTCACAATATTCCTAAATAAGCCATAGGTAAGTTTTCTCTCTAACTCTCTCTATTTGGAAACTGTTTCCGACTCTCAGTTGTGCATGTGTAGTATATTATGACACAAGAGACTAAGAGATGTATATATAGTCCCCTACACATATCTGACCTGGGTTAGACTCATGTGCTGGCTTATTCAATTGGGTTGGTTCATCTAGTCTTACTAAAGGTCTAAGTAGCCTTATTCAACTTCATTTCAATCCTTCTATGTGTGTGACCCTGTTGGATCCTATTATGTTGACAGTAACATTAAATCCTATTTAATATTACAAACAGTGAGCAGTATCTAGCAATACATCACTGCTATTCAAGTAGTAGGAACGTTAGTGATTCAACATAACCTAACTGAGACTAATGTTACCATGTAGCCTAGTTCCTTTGTCCAGATATCTAAATTGAACACAAAGTATGGAACAGTCATCCTTATACAGTTCAATCTTTGATTTCTTGATCTTCGAGTAGACATACTAAGACAAATGAGATCAATATCTCATATTGATTCATTAGAGCATGGTCATGCTTTTTCAATCCTACTCTTATAAAGGGGTCCACAGATATCGCTTCGGTTAAGTATGAGAGATAAATCCTATCTAGTCACTCACATCTCTCTGCATGATTCGAAATATGTCCAATAGTCATCTTAATAATCTACTTGTTACAAGGGGCGTTTGACGGTATCAAGTCATACAACTCCTTATGTAGGGAACTGTAGTGCCATCAAGTCGAATGACCACATACACCATTGTCACTGTGAGAATCGCTTATGACACTGACGTAACGATCCATGCAGCATTTTCATGGTGGGTCAATCCAGTACAACATTAATCTAAATTATACCTATGTGAAGACTTGATATCTCATATCTATGACCTGTAAGATATGGTCATCAGTCTACGCCAATACTAATCTCAATGTATTAATGTTGTCCTAATTGGCAATAATACTTGATTAGGGACATTTAAGAATAGTGTTCCGAAAGTAACCAATAGGATCTCATAATCAAGTTATGCACTTGATATCCTATGGGATTATATTTACTATTCTAAGGACTTTATCATGTATATTTAAATAAGATAAATAACACAATAACTGAAATGCCTTATAAATATAATAAATGACAAGATACAAAGTATCCGAAAAGGTTAGTATACAACTGGCCTCTAAGGCATACACGAACAAAGAGAATAGAAATGAAGAAGAATAAGGAAGAAAAAATTAAGGGAAAAATTGCAAAAACTAGAACTTGGTCTCAAGAATCAAGAAAAACCCAAGGAAAAAAAAAAAGACAAGCTCATCTTTCTTTTCCAAGTTTGTAAAGAAACTCAAACATAAGGTAGGAGCAAAAGTTTTCCATTTCTTGGATTTTTAAACTTTGAAGTTATTGATAAATTTCCATGATCTAGATTCTATTTATTAATTTTTATTAAAGGGTACAATCAGATTTGCTTGGGATTGTTGATAAATCATTTTTGAGACACTTATGTTAACTTTGTATTTAGTATTATTGGATGTTCATTATGCCCAATATTAGTATATTAGTTGAGTTTTGTGTTGTTGGGCATCATTGGGCTTTAATGCAAATTTTGATTAACTTTCTGATTTTGACATTTTCTCCTTGATTAGGCCATAACTTGGGCATCAGTGATCCGTTTAAGGTGTTCTTGGTGTCTGTGGAAAGCTAAGACAAAAATTTACAAGTTTCATGAATAACTCAAGAGGTAGATCAAAATTCTAATGGTCCAAAATATGCCTAAAAGTCAGAGTGGGCTTGCTGTCGTTGGAATCTAAGCAGTGAGCACATATTTGACCATATCGTGGGCTGTAGGCCTTCTTTTGAGTTGAAACTGGTGTTATTGGAAAGATAACACGTAAAGCTCCAACTTTACTAAAGACCATTTAGTCAATAGATGTCGTTTTAGGCATGATTATGAAGCTGCAAATTGGTTTAAATTTGGAAAATCGTTCTGTCAACGTGACTTGAGGTAGATGCAGTGTTTTTAGAATACCTGGAGTTGTAAAAATCCAATTGACATGAAACCAACATCGAAAGTTCAAGGAGATAATTGTCTACAATTGTCATAAAGAAACCTAAAGTCAATTTGGTGGAATAGAGGGTCATATAGATCATGGATGGTGGCACATGAAATCTAGCAGAATATCAACTTTGCTTTTCTTTTGTAATTGTTTATCATTTGGTTGGTTAACATCGACCCTATATTTGACAATCTCCATTTTTTACAGCTTGCATTCATATTATTTTCAGTTATAAATTGGCTCTAGGTTAGTATAAATAGGGTTAATCTCTCTTGTAATTACATTGATGAAATTTGAAGTAAGTTTGAGTATTTGTGAGAAGTAAGTTTGAGTATTTGTCAAAGTTTTCTTTTTCTTCTTCTCACTTCTCTTTAGGATTTTGTTTTTGCTCTTTATTTTCTGAGTTCTTCCTTCCCATCCATAGAAGGCTAGGCTTTTAGAATCAATCCAAGGGATTAACTATCTTGATGTTTAATTTGGAGATCTTGTTTTGATTATTCATATTGCTTAATTGTTATTCAAGTTTCTCTTCTTCCTCTTTTGATTTTTATCTAGATTGAATTGCTTAATTTGATTTAGATGTTGATGTGATAATAGCTTTATTATTATGTATTCAAAGTTTTTTGATAGATTGTTTAGCTTGGTTAAGTTCTGGATCTTAAGTTAATTTATGTTTAGATGGTGCTTACTTTATCTAACCTTGGTTAACTAAATCCTAGATGCTTATCTAGTAGAAGATTCTTGGATCATGTTAAGACTTCTTGATGTGATCTAAGGCCAAGAACATGATTAGTAATTAAGTGAATGAAGTAAACAAGTGAAACACAAGAAGGGGGTTGAATTGTATTTCTTAACCTTTTTGAAAATCTTTTCGTTAATCAACAAACTAATCAAGACGAAGGTTAAAACAATAACTCGCAATGGACGAATAAAAGACTTCTCAGTACAATTGGATGTTAAAAAGATTTTGTAAGATTTCTCTTTGAACGCAGTAAAAGAGTTCTAAGTTTTAACTTAAAAAAGAACTTTGTTAAGAAAACAATGGCAATCCCCAGATGTTTAGAGAATAAATAAAACATAAGAAGAGGGAAAAGAAGCTTATACCAGGTGTTTATCCTGGTTTACTCTCACAAACCGAGAGCTACGTCCAACCCCTTTAACCAGAAGGATTTTTCACTAATCTTTTACAAAGATTACAAGTATTATCCACCTCTTCAGGTACACAAGTATTCTTAACCTCTTCAGATTCTAACACTCAAGTATTCTTTTATACTCAGTCTCTTCAGGCTTAAACAACTAGGTTGAATATAAGAAGATGTAAATGGTGCTTGAGTTTTTAACTCACTACAGGTGAGGATAGAAAATAAATCTCAAGACTAGAACTCTATACAAGAGTAAGAATATTTAGAAAAATGAGAGCTTTGATTCTTTTTCACTTTTGATCACTCAAATTGCTGCATTCTATTTTCTTCTTTGAAGACATTTGTATTTATAGGTGAGAGCACTTGGAGCAGTCTTCATAAGCTTCTTCGTCCAACGAAAACAGTTATTACCGTTTTGAGCAGCATTAAATGCATCAGCTGATATCTTGTTGAACTTTATCTGAAAAGTCACTATGATTATCAGGAATATCCAAGAATATGACAGCTGAGTCCTAACATATCTGAGCGAGCAGAAAGTTCTTTATTTGCTGGTCTTTGTAGTTGTTAGCGGTGTGAGGTAAGAGGCTCAGTTGACTTCTTTTGTAGTTTATTTTGTCAAAGTTCTTCACAGCATTTAATGATGAACAATTCTTTATATTTGAATTTGAGCTTTGGAAGAAAGCTTTGAATCTGAGCTAAGTAAGGAAACATTGGACGAACCAATACAATATACTTTGAAATTCAATTTAGAGAGTATTGGACGCATACTTAGTTTACTTTAGTTTAGAAGACAAAACTTGGACGCACGTACAAGTAACAAATTGTTAACACCTTCTTTTCTTGTTATATGTTTAACAATATATTTTTAAGCTGGAAGACATTGATTAACAAAACAATTTATAAACGAATTACGTGAGTTTTTTACTTATTCATTCTAATTTAAACCTTTTGTTATCTTTAAAACTTTACGGGGTTTTAATTCTATAAACACTTTGGTTCCAAATCTAATTTCACAAAGGTTCTTTGGTTCTAATAGTGAATTCCTTGTGATCAATGATGGATTAAACTCAAGATCGGTAAATTTCCTTGGATTGATTAATTTGATAATTGCGTTTCTTTAATTCAACTAGTGTATTTACTTTACAAATCATCAAAACTCTCTATTTTATTTATCTTGATCTAATTAAATCTTTGTTTTTTTATCCTTGAGAGACGATTCGGTTCATGCTCTATACTACAAATTAGTTTGTGAACCAGTAATTTTTATTATTTTGACGGGTCTTGACAACCCCTTGTCAATTGTACTCGGTTATTGATGTATAATGGAAGTTAGGGTTTTGGATGTAAATTTCTTGATATGGTAGATTTATGGATGCTTGTTACTTATTTGATGAAATTCCATGTATATTATGTTTGAATCCATTGGATTTTGCTTGAATTGGATGAAACCCTAAGAACCCAATGCTTACCTATGTTTTGACCAAGCTAGGAAGTAAGGGTTTGATTTGTTTAATTATGAATTTGGTAGATAATCAAGGTGATTAATGCTTAATTAGGTTATTAATGAAATCTAAGTACGACTATGTATTGTAAACTTGAAAATTTTCTTAGAAGATGTTAGAATATTGTCAGTGTATCTAAAAATATTTAAGAATATCTTAGAAGATACTATGGAATCAATTAGGGAGGAAGCAATCTTAGGAGTTGTTTATGATAAACATATTTTATATGCATAATTTAGCACCTCTCATTGGTCTATTCTTATGAAATTATTGCATATATGAAGTGAAAATTGCATAATTCCTCATATATTGGTTATGTTATTACAAATTGAGCAGAACACCCAAATGACTATTCAAAGCAATTGTTGAACCAAAATATCATGAACTTGAATGTTGATATCAGTATAGCTCAAACAGAAGAGAAATAAAGACTTAAACTCAGTAAATTTTGGGTTACATCAAATTCAGGACAAATCCGAAAATTCCTGCTCAAACCTATACTCGGTTATTCGGTGATTTCTCAAGATCTAACCGTTGGATGCAGCTGAAATTTTGATATGTCATTCATGACATCATTCGCTATGACTTTCATAGAAATGCAAATTTCCATATTAACACCGAAAGTTGGTCAAAATTAGGCAACAAGTTGGTGGCCGTCATTATTGATATAATCTGAGCAGTTTGAGCAAAATGGTCATAGGACAAGATCCAACAGTTAGATCTGGCTGATTTTTTTCTATGTTCTTCATGACTGCATGTGCTACAACTTTCATGAAGAGAAGATTTCCAAATTATGATGCAACCAATGACGAATTTGGTAATCTTCGAAACTGAAATTTCAACCCATGTGCAAAGAGATTTGACAGTTGTAATTGAATAGTTCTAGCCTTTGCCTATAAAAGAAAGGCGTTTGCCACACTTAAGGGCATTCCATTTTCTGAGTTCTCTCATTGTAGTTTGAGTTAGGGGTGAAGCTTTCATAAATTGTGAGATTTATACTTTGATTTTAAGGTTAATTCTTCCAATTTATCTAAAGTAAATCCCAAAGCTCTTGTAGTTTGTATAATATATTCTTCATCTTATTCAAGTTTCTTCATCTTAATGTCTAGTTAAGTTTCTAGTTAGAGTTAGGGGTGAAGCTTTCATAAATTGTAAGATTTATACTTTGATTTCAAGGTTAATTCTTCCAATTGGTCTAAAGTAAATCCTGAAACTCTAGCCTCTTGTATTATTGTTAATACCAACAACCACTTTCATTTTCATCATGCTTTCTACTTATTCTTTTATTTTCTTTAATATAATTGTTGACACCCAAATTTGTCCTGAAATTCTAATTTTCACCAATGGGCATTGTACCAATAAATTTGGATCTGATCCATTTACCAAGCTCAAATCTAATGCTTTAAGAGGATAATGATAAATAAAAAAAAATTTAATTTTTATCTGGCATATAAAAAGGGAAGAATCTCCACTGATCTAGTAAAAATTTAGAATAAGGAAATTAATTTGAATTCAAGAATACATTTAATGCCATATTAACGATAATTTGGGGTTTGAATAATTAATTGATTTTGATTGATTCTAATTGCACAAATTGATCTTGATTGATGAGAGAAATTTATTCTAATTTACCCTAATTAATTGAGCTGATGTGAATAATTATTTGGACTATAAATAACTAATAGCAGAAAAACCCTAAGGGAGCTGGAAGGGAGGGAGGAACCTTAAAAAAAAATACAGAGAGAGAAAAAGGAGAGCCTCGACGGTTTGGGAGGATTGGCGAGAGAAGCCACCCTGCCTAATCAAGGTACATCAACGCCACCCTAACTAACCATTAACACCAAGAGAACCATATACGAGAGAAGCCACCCTGCCTAATCAAGGTGCATCTGGCTAACGCCCAAGGTTAGATTATATCCCTCTCAATTTGGTTTTTGCTTTTTTTAAATTGGAGAACATGAGGCTTTAATTTATCAATATTTGGATCAACTTTTCCTCTGACAAAAGGTCAAATGAGAGTAAGAAGTCTATTATAGCCGTGACAAGAGGTTGCCGAGACCCGTCAAATAAATAAAATTTACCGGTTCGTAAATTAATTTGTAGTATAGAGCATGAACTGAATCGTCTCTCAAGGATCCAAAAAGAACAAAGATTTAATCAGATCAAGATAATTAAAAGGGGGTTTTGATGATTTGAAAAGATAATACACTAATTGAATTAAAGGAAAGTAATTAACATTAACCAATCCAAGGAAATTTTACCGATCTTGAGTTTAATCCATCATTGATCACAAGGAATTCACTTAATTGCTAACCATGTTCTTGACCTTAGATCATATCAAGACGCCTCAACATGATCCAAGAATCCTCTACTAGATAAGCATTTAGGATTTAATTAACCAAGGTTAGATAAAGTAAGCACCATCCAAACATAGATTAACTTAAGATCAAGAATTTAACCAAGCTAAACAATCCATCAAAAAGTTTTAATAAATTGTTTATTCTCCGTGATCCTCTTGAATACATGATAATAAAGCTATTATCACATAAACATCCAAATCAAATTAAGCAATTCAATCTAGATCAAAATTAAAAGAGGAAGAAGAGAAACTTGAATAACAATTAAGCAATATGAACAAGTAAAACAAGATCTCCAAATTAAACATCAAGATGGCTAATCCCTTGGATTGATTATGAGAGCCTAGCCTTCCATGGATGGGAAGGAAGAACTCAGAAATAAAAGAACAAAAACGAAATTCTAAAGAGAATGGAGAAGAAGAGAAAGAAAACTCTCACAAATACTCAAACTTTCTTCAAACTTACTTAAAATTGAATTTATCATAATACAAAGAAATTGGCTCTATTTATACAAATCTTAGAAGCCAATTTGTACATGTACATAATCTGAATACAAGCTGTAAAAACATGAAAATTGTCAAATATGGAGGCTTGATGCATGGTTGGTGGGTTGGTGCATGGTTGGTGGCTTTTAGTCAGCAACTCTTATCCAACTTCTGGCTTGATTTTCATGACCTAGACGGTGCATTTTCATGAAAGTTGTAGCCAGTTGTCTCCTTGAAATTTTGCAATTGGAATCATGCCATTTGGACTTTTAGAACTCCAGATATGCCAAAAACACTGCACCTACCTCAAGTTAGGTTGGCAGAACGTGTTTCCAAATTCAAACCAACTTGTAGCTTCATAATGATGCCTAAAACGACATCTATTGATTAAATGATCTTCAGTAAAGTTGGAGATATGGGTCTTATCTTTCCAATGGTCAAGTTTCAGGGCAAGAGGAGGCCTATAGTTCACTATGTAGTCCAATATGTGCACACTGCCCAGATTTCGGTGACAGCAAACCCACTCTGTATTGCAGGGATATTTTGGACCCTTAGAAGTTCGATTCAGCTCTTGAGTTCTTCATGAAACTTGTAGATCCTTGTCTTATCTTTCCAAAGACACCAAGATCACCTCAAATGGATCACCGAGTCCCAAGTTATGGCCTAACCAAGGAGGAAAGGTCAAAATGCATCAAAATCCAAGAATTATTCATAATTTGCATTAAAGCCCAATGAAGCCCAATAATATTAAACTCATCTAAAATACTAATATTGGGCACAATAAACATCTAATAAAGACTAATACAAAGCTAACATAAGTGTCTCAAATTGATTGATCAAGCTGACATGTGGTTGCTTTACTTTTTTAATATATGCAAAGAGAATGAATAAAATTGATAGAGTTCCTTGGTATGTGAAGTTCTTCCCGCGATGGTATGGATTTCTTTGTGCCTAGGACAACGTGAAGCTTCCTTCCCTTTTAAACCTTGGTTTCTCTTTCACTATTTATCTGGTGCGTTTTTATTTGTTAACTTGATTCGTTTTTTGTGAGTCTTTATCTTTTTTTTCCTTTTGTTTTTAAAGTAATTGAAATGATAAGTTTATTCAACTTAATTACGTGGATTGCTGGATATGACTAGTTCAAAAGTTTAAATTTATTATTATTATTTTTATCAAGCCTTTCATTATATACTTTATGCCCAATCTTTTTATTCTGGATACATTTATTTTTCAGTCGTATTCTTTTATCGTTTATCGTCATATTGACCACTTAATTTTTATTCAAAATAAATTTAAGATATCCAACGATGAAGTAATCAAAATTAACCAAAGTAATGGTGAAGTTTTGACTTTCTGGAGGAGAGGAATTTCCCTTTAGTTTTGCCAAAAGTATTGGTGGGGCTTTAGGCAATCTCCAATAAATATCTTCTTCCATATATTATTTGTCATACTAGCAATTTAATTATCATTTAAAATAAATTTAAGATATCCGACGATGGAACAATCAAAATTAGTCGAAGTGACAACGACATTTTGACTTCCTGAGGTGAAGAGTTTCTCTTTAGTTTTGCCAGAAGCGCTGGCGGGGCTTTAATTGATCTCCAATATAAATATCTATCTTCACACATGAATTTTTTTTGTTATGATTATATGCTTGCTACTTTAGTCAAATATCATGTTAACCTTTAAATCTTGCCGACGATAGAAAATTTGGGAGAGGATCGAAGAGACAATCAATTAAACTCTTTCCAATATTCTTGAGGCGATTAATATTAGATTTTGCCAGGAGCGCTGGCGGGGTCTAATTTTTACAATTAAGTAAATAAAATATTTTCATAAAATAAATGTGAACAAATTAACATAGCCCTAACTTTGTGATGGTGGTAAATTAAAATTTTACTCGATCACTCATTCCAAAAATTTCATTTTCTGAAAATCATTTCACAAATCACTTATTCTAAAAATTTCTTTCCATAAAAATCATTTAAAAATCTCATATTTTATTTAGAAATATTTTCTTAAAAATCTAATTTTTAATTTACTACCTTCACGTAATATGTTGTGGGCTTACATTTGTTTCATACAACAATGGCTATTTGGCCACTCATTCCCTGTCTTGATCATTTATCATTTTTTTGATATTATGTCAGACACAATGAGACATTTAAAAATAAAAATAATAACAATTTTTGTTTAAAGTAATAAAGGACCAATTTAATTAATTTAGCAAGATAACAATAGATTAAATAGGTAACCGTTCTTAGAATGGACGGTGTAGGGTGCTAACACCTTCCCTACCCGTAATCAACCCCAAACCTAAACTCTTAAACGTAGACCATTTTCTTAGGTATCCAATCACACCATTCCATTTTTAATGGAAGAATCGGTTGGTGGCGACTCTCAAACAATTGAATTCTAGTTGCCTTCTCCCTTCGCGACGCCCTTCGGGACGGTTGTGACAATAATGAGTAGCTAAACTTCTATACTAGGATTACAATTTGAACTCACATGTAATTGATTCGTTTATCAAATCTAAGAGTAGATTGATTATCTTGAATTGTTTATCTTGTTCCTAATGCTCTCAATTAATTGGCCATTAATTAAGTTGAATTGATAAGCCTTAAGCAACTTGACAAAGAGATTTTGGTTTTAGATCTAAGTAAGATAACATATGATCTTTGTGCAAAAGCCTTGAGTTTATATAGGATAGACATATACCTATATGACATATGTAACCATTAATGCAACCGAAACTTAATAAATTCTTGATTACTTGATAGACATTGACATATAGTTTATCATTAATTAAGGATATTTCTATTTGACCATCGAAATAGGCTTATAGATAAGTTAGGATTTCTAGTTAACAATTCAGATAATTAATTGATCTTAGATAGAAGTAAGAGAATCAAGTAAAGTGTGAGGGATAATTGCAATCCTAGGCTTGGTTAATTTGATCATTAAATTCTTCTTCTTGTTTACTTTAATTTTTAATTTTTCATTACACTTCCTCTTATTAAGTTGTTTAAATAAGATTGTGTTTTGCAAACTTTTAGTAGATAGTTAAATTTAGAAATAATCCATGTGGGTTCGACACTTTCTTACTATTATATTACTTAATTTGCGATAACGTATACTTGCGTTCTGATTTACCACATCAAGTTTTTGGCGCCGTTGCCAGGGATTAATTCTTTATTTTACTACTATTAATAATAGCATACTTGGTCTTAATTTAAACTTGTTCTTTTATTTTTTTTAATAGTGCTCAAGACAAGGAGTTGATTCCTCTTAATCTTGAGATCTAGCGAACTTGCCGCAGAAACATAAAAGAACATCGTCAAGAGTTATTGCAGCAAAGAAGAATGGTTGACGATAACAGAAATCAAGAACTTGGGCTAGCTAATCAACAACCAAGAACTCTTAGGGATTATATAATTCCAACTACTGATGGAGTTCATTCAAGTATTGTCAGACCTCCAATACAAGCTAACAGCTTTGAGATTAAGCCAGGAGTGATCCAGATGCTGCAGAATAATCAATTTGGGGGTTTGCCTCATGAAGACCCTAATCCGCATATAGCAAATTTCTTGGAGATTTGTGATACTTTTAGGCACAATGGATGTTCTGCAGATGCTATTCGGTTAAGAATTTTTCCCTTTTCACTAAGAGACAAGGCTAAAAGTTGGTTAAATTCTCTACTCGATAGCTCTATCACTACATGGGATATGTTGACACAAAAATTCTTAGCCAAGTATTTCCCTCTTGCGAAGAGTGCAAAGTTGAGGAATGACATTACCTCTTTTCAGTAATATGTGTCAGAATCATTGTATGAGGCATGGGAGAGATTCAAGGATCTACTTAGAAGATGCCCTCATCATGGGGTACAAAAATGGCTTCAAGTTCAGACTTTCTATAATGGCTTGACTAACTCTCTGAGGTTAACCATTGATGCTGCTACTGGTGGTGCATTGATGAACAAAACTGTTGAAGAAGGTTATGATTTATTGGAAGAGATGGCTTCCAATAACTATGAATGGCCTATTGAAAGAACATCACAAAGGAAGGTAGTTGGAATTTATGAAGTAGATACTTTATCTGCACAAGTAGCTGCATTGACTAAGAAACTAGACTCAGTTGGGAGTCAATCTAATCAACAGTCAATCCATGCTATTCAAAGCCCTTTCATGATTTGTGAGTATTGCTCTGGACCCCATTCTTTTGATCAATGTTCATTGAATTCTGAAACTGCTAATTATGTGGGTAACTTCAATCAGCAACAACACAACCCAAATTCAAATTTCTATAATCCTGGTTAGAGGAATTATCCCAATTTTTCTTGAAGAAATAACTAAGAAGCTTCGTCATCAGTCAGACTGATGGGACCACCTAGGTTCCAACAACAAGCTCCACAACAAGAAAAGAAATCTGCAATGGAGGAAGCCATCCTCCAGTTGACTAAGGGTCCGTTTGTATTAGCTTTTTTAGGAGTAGAAGTGCTTTTTTGAAGTAATAAAAGTACTTTTTTTAGAAGATAAAGAGTTTAAGCTTTTAAAAAAAGCACTTCATGTATAACAAAAAAGCACATAAAGTGTTTTTTTAAAATCTTGAACTTTTTAGCTTAGAAAAAAAAGCACTTTTATTACTTAAAAAAGCACTTCTACTCCTAAAAAAGCTAATACAAACGGGTCCTAAGAGTACTCAACAATGTATGAATCAACTCCAACGTCAAGGAGCTTCTATCCGTAATCTTGAGGTTCAGATAAGGCAATTATCTGGTTTTATGAATAATTATCCTCAAGGTAGTTTGCCTAGCAACAAGGAGACCAATCCTAAGGGAGGTAATAATGAACAATGTAAGGCTGTTACCCTCAGGAGTGGCAAAGAATTGGATGAGCCCATTCAAAAACCTGAAGAAAATGAAGATGAGAAGATTCATGAACAATCAAAATGCAATTCTAAAGAACCTTTTCTATTGAAGAAATCTGAGAAGAATGAACTCCCTCCACTTCCATTCCCACAATGTCTTCAAAAGCAAAAGATGGACAAGCAATTCACCAAGTTTCTAGAGGTATTCAAGAAACTTCATTTCAATATTCCTTTTGCTGAAGCTTTGGAACAGATGCTGAGCTATGTCAAGTTTATGAAGGAAATCTTGTCCAAAAAGAGAAGACTTGGAGATTTTGAAACTGTTGCACTTACTGAAGAGTGCAGTGCCATATTACAAAGAAAGCTTCCGCCAAAACTAAAAGATTTAGGGAGTTTTACTATTCCTTGTACTATTGGTAATAAATTTTTTGGTAAAGCTTTATGTGATTTGGGAGCTAGTATAAATTTGATGCCTCTTTTTGTTTACAGGCAACTTGGATTGATGAAGGTGAAACAAACCAATTTAACTCTACAATTAGCAGACAAATCTCTCACCTACCCAAAAGGAGTGGTGGAAGATGTTTTAGTGAAAGTTGATAAATTCATATTTCCTACTGATTTTGTAGTAATAGACACGGAAGAGGATCGAGAGGTTCCAATCATTCTTGGGAGACCTTTCCTAGCTATTAGTAGAACTCTCATAGATGTGTAAAAAGATGAGCTGACTATGAGGGTACAAGATCAAGAGGTAACATTCAATGTCTTTAAAGTTATAAAATATCCTCAAGAATATGATGAATGCTTCATGATTAATGTTATTGATGATAGCAAATTCAAATCAAGTACTAATGGTTTTAGTACTTATCCTTTAGAAGATGCTATTATTAATCTACCTTGTGAGGATAGTGACAAGAGGATGTCGAGACCTATCAAATAAAATAACCGGTTCACAAACTAATTTGTAGTATAGAGAATGAACCGAATCGTCTCTCAAGGATCCAAAAACAAAGATTTAATTAGATCAAGATAATTAGAAAAGGGGGGTTTTGTTGTTGATTAACAAGATTAATAAAAGTAGGAGATTCAAAGTTGTAAACAAATATAAAGAAATAACCAATCCAAGGAAATTTACCGATCTTGAGTTTAACTCATCATTGATCACAAGGAATTCACTTAATTGCTAACCAAGTTCTTGGCCTTAGATCACATCAAGAAGCCTTAACATGATCCAAGAATTCTTTACTAGATAAGCATCTAGGATTTGATTAACCAAGGTTAGATAAAGTAAGCACCATCCAACATAGATTAACTTAAGATCTAGAATTTAACCAAGCTAAACAATCTATCAAAAAGCTTTAATACATTGTTTAATCTTTATGATCCTCTTTGAATACATGATAATAAAGCTATTACCACATCAACATCTAAATCAAATTAAGCAATTTAATCTAGATAAAAATCAAAAGAGGAAGAAGAGAAACTTGAATAACAATTAAGCAATATGAACAAGTAAACCAAGATCTCCAAATTAAACAACAAGATGGCTAATCCCTTGGATTGATTATGAGAGCCTAGCCTTCCATGGATGGGAAGGAAGAACTCAGAATTTAAAGAACAAAAACGAAATTGCAAAGAGAATGGAGAAGAAGAGAAAGAAAACTCTCACAAATACTTAAACTTTCTTGAAACTTACTTCTAAATTGAATGCCCCTAATACAAAGAGGTTGGGTCTATTTATACTAATTCTAGAAGCCAATTTGTACATGTACATAATCTGAATACAAGCTATAAGAATCTGAAATTTGTCAAAAATGGAAGCTTGATGCATGGTTGGTGGGTTGGTGCATGGTAGGTGGGTTGGTGTATGGTTGGTGGCTTTTAGTCAACAACTCTTATCCGACTTCTGGCTTCAAATTCATCACCTAGACGGTGCATTTTGGCTTGGATGTCTTCATCAAAGTTGTAGCCAGTTGTCTCCTTGAAAATCTCCAATTTGAATCATGTCATTTGGACTTTTAGAACTCCAGAAATGCCAAAAACACTTCACCTACCTCAAGTTAGGTTGGAAGAACGTGTTTCCAAATTCAGACCAACTTGTAGCTTCTGAAGCATGCCTAAAACGACATCTATTGACAAAATGGTCTTCATTGAAGTTGGAGATATGGGTCTTATCTTTCAAGTGACCAAGTTTCAGCCCAAGAGGAGGCCTATAACCCACTATATAGTCCAATATGTGCATACTGCCCAGATGGTTCCGTGACAGCAAACCCACTCTGCATTGCAGGGATATTTTGGACCCTTAGCATTCCGATCCAGCTCTTGATTTCTTCATGAAACTTGTAGAGCATTGTCTTAGCTTTCCAAAGACACCAAGATCACCTTAATTGGATCACCGAGTCCCAAGTTATGACCTAACCAAGGAAGAAAGGTCAAAATGCATCAAAATCCGAAAATTATTCAATATTTGCATTAAAGCCCAATGAAGCCCAACAACATTAAACTCATCTAAAGTACTAATATTGGGCACAATAAACATCTAATAATGCCTAATACAAAGCTAACATAAGTGTCTCAAATTGATTGATCAAATTCCCCCACACTTAAGCTTTTGTACTCCTGGGCAAAACACATAACAACGAAATTAAAGAAAAACAAGAAACATCATATTATTAAACTAAAAACATAAAAACTGATTGTACCTAATCTAATCCACTTCCGTAGGAAAACACGATGGCACTTAGCATGTGCCACAAGCCTTTAAACCCCTAGGTGTCCCTAGTGGACGAGTTATAGTCTCGTGAGGGTTTACCAGGATGATACCCACAAACATGTAATATTTTATTTAATCAATTCAACTAATTTTTAAATACAAGCATTGTATCAAATATAAACCATAATTAATAAGTCAAGTATGCTTAACAAAGAATAGTTGAATCAAATCAATTGAGAATAAAGTATAGCATAATCATGCTTTAATCAGAAATAGGCATGTTCAGATTGAGTAAAATTCTTCACAAGTGTCACTCAAATCACACAAGGTGTTTAGGTTAACTGTTTACGCTCAACTCACCAAATTATGAAAGTATTTTACCATAGGCTTGCATATACATCAATTCTCCACTACTTAGATCAAATAAATTGCAAAAATCAAGAGGTCTTTCAAAAAGGTTCTAATGGAACTTATAAGGTGAAGGAAGGGAACAATATAGATAATAGCAGGTTAAAACCAAAGAGAATAAAAGAGCATTGAGGAGTAATTCAAGTAGAAAGAATAAATTTTATACCCAAAACCATAAAATGCTCATTCTCTTCACACATTCCTTCCTTTTTCTATTCTATTTTTTTTCTTTCTTTTTTTTCTCTTTTTTTTTGTTTTTTTGTTTTTTTGTTTTTTTTTGTTTTTTTTGTACCAAGCATTTCGTATCAGCACACCAATTCCCCCACACTTAAATCATTGCAAGCAAAAGAACTCCTCCAATAAGAAAATCAATGCTCTCCTATTCCCTAAGGTAAGGTAAAACATGGTTTTTCACTCAAAGCTTGTAATGAGCTAAGAACAAAGAATAGGCAAATAGGTTTAGAGGGAGTTAATAATTGGATAAATGCAAGGTAGGTTTATTTGGCCAAAGCAATAAGTCAAGAAAAAAATGCCTCTGTCATTTTCATGCAACATACAGACCAATGTAATCTCAAATCGATTCAATGCAAGTTCTAGAAAATAAATTCATAATTGACATCACTCATGAAAGAAAATAACCAAGTGTAAGTATCAAACTTGGAAAAGCCCAAAACTCACAAAGGTATGAAACATTCACTCAATTCAACCATGCCTTCTTCCTAATATCCACAATCATATACACATGTATATTATGAAAATGATTCAATCAGAACTGTTTTGCATACTTTTATCATCAATTAAGCTCATATTCAGCACATGCTTGTATCAAAATCAATTGAAAAGATCAAAATTGTGTGTGTGTGTGTGTTTTTTTTTAATATATATATACAAGAACAAAGATGATTTAAGACCTATTATGAAATGCAAGTTAAGATGCGTCTCAAGAGCAAAACTACTCCTTACTCTGCCATCATACATCTAAAAAGTTAGTAACAATAAAGATTAGCTTTTTTTTTTTTTTTTAACTAAACTATGTACATGGTAATGTCAACTATCCCTCCCCCCAACTAATTAAAGACATTGTCCCCAATGTCAAAATAAAGATAGGTAGAGTGTAGAAGGTCTTACCAGAAAACTGCAAATCGGGCCTGAAATAAGAAAAATTACAAAAGACTAAAACTATAAGAGAAAACAAAAATTCACAAAGACAAAGTCAAATCAAGTTTTTGCTTTTTCCTGCTACTGCTGCCTTGTTCCCAATTCAGTGGAGCCATTGCTGGATCACGTTGTGGTACAAATGCATTGAGTTGATCGAGCAATTGTTCAGAGTTGCGCAGCTTACAAGACTTTGACGTGTCGCTTGTGAGATGAACCTTTTTTCTACAGCATGATCAAGAAAACAAAACAAACTGTCATAAAAACCATTAACATTTAATATACCTATGGGTTTTTGGTGAAAGTTCTGCTGTGACCAGGATGTAATTTGAAAGAGTTCTTCCAATGTTTCAAAACCACCAGGTAGGGCAATAAAGGCATCAGCATTTGCTATCATAATGTTCATGCGTTGGTGCATGCAAAATACCATTACTTCATCCCCTAATGTTTTTCCAATGGGCTTGCTGGTAGATAAAGGACTGGGAATGACACCAAGGACTTTGCCACCTCCTAAATGTGCAGCAGTCGCTACACAACCCATTAACCCAAGACTACCTCCTCCATAAACTAAATGGATTTCTCTCTCAGCTAGCACTCGACCAAGATGGTGTGCAATATTTACAAACTCTTTATCTTTCCCAGGATTAGATCCACAAAAGACACAAACACTCTTGATCCGACGAACTGAAGTGGCTTCCATTTTTTTTTCTTTGTTTTTTTTTTTTGTACTCTCTCCTTATCAATGATCTGAAGAGAGCAAAGTGCATTATTTAAAGGCATCAAAACTCAAAGGTAATAATTACACCTATAAAGGAGGGGTAGATCTGCGTGTCAGATAAGTTTGAAAAATAAACACAGAAATGATAATAGCTATATGACAAAGATAAAAGGCTAATCTATATGTGTCAGAAGAAGTTTGAAAATATGCAACACATATTTCAAAAAATACGGCTAATTTTTTTTTTTCGAATTTTTTTTTTTTTGAAATTTTTTTTTTGAATTTTTTTTTTTTGAATTTTTTTTTTGAATTTTTTTTTAATAAACAATAAAAAAAATACTTACAGGAGGTGTGATTGTGGCTCACATTTTCCTCTGGTTTTACGTCCAGTAACGTCTTGAAGCTCCCTATGGGCCGATGGTCGGCTTCCCATCCAATTTTCTTAAAAATTGGCAAACAGGGTCTTTTTGAGTCAGATTCCCGAGACTATAACGCTCATGTTCATCTTGGAATATTGGCCATAAATCGAGAAGTACTCTTTGCACATCTCCACTAGGATGCGTCTCAAGAGTCAATAGAATGTTATCTAAAGACTCCTTACTCATGCCATCCTTTATGAAGTTAATTTTATCATCTCGGTTTATAGACGTCATTCCAATTGATTTGCATTTTGTGTTACAGGTCCATCTTGCACATTTATAGCAGACCCGTAACCTTTTTGCTCTTCTCTTCTTTGCATATGAACTTTTGCCTAGCCCTGGCATATATGAAACAAGAGCGTCGGAAAATTCACCTCCGAGCCGGACCTTTGCTTCGATCAACCAAATATATCTGCGGGAATGCCTTTGTGCATAAGCATCCTTAATCTCTCAAACCTTGCAAAATAAATTTTTTTTAAAGCATTTTGAGGGAGAGAAGGGAATTGCTTATGAGGTTAACAAGCTGATTATCCATTTCGAAAGAAAGAAGAAAGAGAGAAAAAAAAATGAGTAAAATTATATACAGATTTCAGTATTTGTGGGTAACTGAAGGGACCGAAAAAAAAAATTTTCACGGAGTACCGTTATCCGCCATTTAACCGGTGAAAAATCATCTGTCAACGAAAAACAAACAAAATAAAGATAGAAAAATCAAACTTTGATAGATTTTCTCACTTGGCACCGTTTTTTCTGTCTCGATTCCTGTGACAACAAATAAGTCAAAGTTAGAAAGAGGAAAGAGTTAGAAAACTTGGGATGCCGCCCAAGAAGCGCTACTTTTAATGTCCTTAGCCAGCGTGATTGAAGATTTTGCATGAGCGATGGGTCCTCCCCAATAATGATTCAATCTCTGGCAATTGACATTAATCGTGGCTTTTTCTTTTCTATTTTTTTTTTCTTCTTTTTTTTTTCTTTTGTCTTCTTTTTTTTTTCTTTCTTTTTTTTTTTTTCAACACAGTAGTGATCAATCATGGTAGAGGGCATCCTGCAGTTGAACTTCCTCCACGAGGTTCTCTTGAGCTCCTTCATAAAAATTTTTGAGGCGGTGACCATTAACTTTGAACACTTTGTTGGTGGCTTCACTCTTAATTTCCACTGCACCATGAGGAAAAATGTTAGTGACAACAAACGGACCGTCCCACCTAGACCTTAATTTACCAGGCATCAACTTAAGGCGAGAATTAAACAAGAGAACTTTTTGCCCAACTGAAAACTCCTTCCGAAGAATAAACTTATCATGGAAGGCTTTGGTCTTTTCTTTGTAGAGTCGGGAGCTCTCATAGGCATCTAGGCGGATCTCTTCCAATTCCTCAGAATCGCAACTTCCGCTCTATGCCGCCTCCGCCAAATTCATGTTGCATTGCTTCACAGCCCAATATGCTTTGTGCTCAATTTCTACTTGGTAAGTGGCATGCCTTACCATAGACTATCCGATATGGAGACATCCCGATTGGAGTTTTGTAAGCGGTTCGGTAAGCCCAAAGAGCATCCTCAAGCCTCATGCTCCAATCCTTCCGATTAGGTTGGACTGTTTTTTCAAGTATGCGCTTGATCTCTCTATTGGAGACCTCGGCTTGACCATTAGTCTGGGGATGGTAAGGTGTAGAAACTTTATGCAACACGCCATATTTCCTCATCAATCCCTCCATGCTCCGATTACAGAAATGGGTGCCTTGATCACTGATGATAGCTCTCGGGATTCCAAACCTGCGGAAAATCGTGATCTAACAAAATCCACAACAACTTTGGAATCATCGGTCGAGTGGCTTTAGCCTCCACCCATTTTGATACATAATCAACAACTAGCAAAATGTAAACATAACCAAAGGAAACAGGAAAAGGTCCCATGAAATCAATACCCCATACGTCAAAGATTTCACAATACAGTAGAGGTTGCTGGGGCATCTCATTCCTGCGAGAAATGTTCCCTGTTCTCTGACACTGTTCACAAGACTTACAGAACAAATATGCATCATGAAACAAGGTAGGCCAATATAAACCAGAGTCTAAAACTTTCCTAGCTGTACGTTGAGGCCCAAAATGTCCACCACATGCAAATGCATGACAAAAGCTAAGAACAGAATGAAACTCTTGATTAGGCACACATCGCCTAATAATTTGGTCACTACAAAATCGCCACAGATATGGATCATCCCACACATAATATTTTGATTCACTATTAAGTTTATAAATTTGTGCACGAGTGAAATGTGAGGGAAAAACTGTAGCAACCAAGAAATTCACCATATCAGCAAACCAAGGGAAGGTGTTCTTACCTTGCGGTGCATAAGCTCATCTCGGGAAGGAGTCCCGTACAGGAAGGGATCGAAGCCCTTTCAATGCGGCTCAAATGATCTCGCCACTAGGTTCTCTCGCTCCACTCTTGTCACGGATCTCTATGTGAAACTCTTGGAGCAGTAGCATCCATCTTATTAGTCGGGGCTTTGCCTCGGCTTCTTCAAAAGGAACTTCGTAGTCGCATGATCGCAAACACAACAACCTTAGAACCAAGCAAATATGATCTAAACTTATCCAAAGCAAAAACAATGGCTAAAAGTTCTTTTTCGGTTGTGGTATAGTTGGCACGAGCGAGATCTAGAGTTCTCGAAGCATAGTATATCACATGAGAAGCTTTCCCCACTCTCTCTCGTGCCAAGACTCGCTTCTTTGCATAGTTAGAAGCATCACACATTAACTCAAATGGCAATGTCGGTCGGTGGGTGGATGATAGGGGTACTAGTCAAGGCTTGCTTCAAGTGGTTGAAAGTCGCTTGCACTTGTCATCAAAATTGAACTCCACATCTTTCTGCGATGGCGGGAAAGTGGAAGAGCAATCTTCTTTGAAGTCGGCAATGAAGCGCCTGTAGAAACCTGCATGACCAAGAAAAGAACGCACTTCCCGCACGCGTGTGGGGTAAGATAGACAAGTAATTACATCAATCTTGGCAGGATCTACCTCAATGCCCTTACTGGATACTACATGGCCTAAAACTATACCTGTTCTACCATAAAATGGCATTTCTCAAAATTTAGCACAAGGTTAGTCTCAATGCATCTTTGCAGTACTCTAGATAGGCTGGCTAAACATGAATCAAAAGAAGAACCATAGACAGTAAAGTCATCCATAAATACCTCCATGCACTCCTCTAAGAAATCAGAAAATATGCTCACCATGCACCGTTGGAAGGTACCAGGGGCATTGCAGAGGCCGAAGGGCATCCGTCTGTAAGCAAAGGTGCCGAAGGGACAAGTAAATGTGGTCTTCTCCTGATCCTCCGGTGCAATGTGGATTTGGAAGTATCCAGTGTAGCCATCTAAAAAGCAGTAATGGGACTTACCAGCCAACCGTTCCAGCATCTGATCAATGAACGGAATGGGGTAATGATCTTTCCGAGTGGCTTGGTTGAGACGTCTGTAGTCAATGCAGACTCTCCAGCTATTCTGCACTCGGGTTGGAATGAGCTCATTCTTTTGGTTGGCCACAACAATTACCCCGGATTTCTTTGGAACTACTTGCACCAGGCTCACCCACTTGCTGTCAGAGATGGGATAGATAATGCCAGCCTGCAGTAGCTTGGTCACTTCTTTTTTCACCACATCTAGAATGAGAGGATTCAGTCTCCTCTGGGGTTGTCTCACTGGTTTAGTTTCCTCCTCAAGTAATATCCTGTGCATGCATGTGGAGGGGTTAATACCAGGAATGTCTGCAAGTGTCCAACCAATTGCCCTTTTGTGTTGCTTCAAGACTTCCAATAATCTGGTTTCTTGCTCAGGTTGGAGGTGTTTGGCCATTATCACCGGGAGCTTCTCATCCTTCTCCAAGAATGCATACTTCAAATGCTCGGGCAAGGGCTTAAGTTCAATGGAGGGTGGTTGCTGGACTGACGGTACTAGTTTTGGAACCGAAACTAAATCTACTAAATTCTCAGCAGTTGCACTTGTACCTGCAAGCTGTGCACAATCTTGCAAAACAACATCGTCATATCCTATGGAATCAAAAGAATCACACTTAGCAGCAGGATGAATGACAACATCATTAATAACAGCATCATTGCCATTAATAATGTAATCATCAATGTCGTGAATTAACAACAAGACATGACAAGTATGTAGAAATCTCAAAGACAGTCGCACACATTGCATTGGGTTTACAACCGTAAAGTCCGAAGCAAGCGTAACAAGTATCACAAGCTATGCTATCGTTGTATCCTACAATTTCGTGAAACTCGCCAACATATCAGCATGCATATCATCAACTAGTAAATCAATGACATCAAAATGAAAAACAGAATGATCCTCTAAAGGGTATTTCATGGCATCAAAAATGTTAAACTGAATGATATCATCACCAAATTCCATGGAAAGGGTACCAGCATGCACATCAATCTTAGTTTTAGCAGTTTTCAAAAATGGCCTACCTAAGATCAATGGGGGTGGGGAAGAGGGAGATTCATCTTCCATATTCAACACATAAAAATCAGCTGGGAATATTAAATTATGTACCCAAACCAGAACGTCCTCCAACACTCCCGCAGGTTGTGCAGTGCTCCGATTTGCTAACTGAATGACAATGCCGGTAGGTTTTAGCTCTCCCATATGCAAGGAAGTGTAAACTGACTTTGGCATTACATTGATGGAGGCTCCCAAGTCTAGCAAGGCATGAGTGAACTGTTGGTGCCCTATGGTGCAAGGGATGGTAAAAGTGCCTGGATCCTTGCATTTGGGAGGCAGGTTGGGCTGAATCAAAGCAGAAACATTTCTCCCCATACTCACTTTTTCAGTGCCCTTTAGCTTCCTCTTATGGGTGCACATCTCTTTCAAGAACTTGGCATACTTGGGGATTTGTTTAATTGCCTCCAAGAGAGGTATATTCACCTCAACCTTCTGAAAAGTCTCCATAATTTCCTTATCCAAGTCAGTTTCAACCATATGCCTCGGCTGTATCATTCGGTTGGGAAAAGGAAGAGGAATGTTGGAACCTGACTTTTTTGGATGCTCACTTTTCTCAATCTTGAATTTTTCTCACAATCGCCGATTTGATCCGGTTTTCTGCTTGGTCGTTGTAGGATCATTTCTTCTTTGAATTTGTTCTGACATCTGAATTAGGCTATGAGAACTTGAAGTTCTTGTAGAATCTTGTTTCTCCGGTCAAGGGTAGAATCTGGAATTATCTCGCCTTTGGTCCATTGATTTGCTTAACATCGCGTAAAGCTATAGCACTAACATTGCCTCTAGGGTTTGGAGTGGTTTGAGAGGGTAATTGGCCGTAACCACCGTGACTTTAATTCATGAATTGATGTGGCAAGTTGACCAATTTGAGTCTCCAAATTCTGAATGGTGGTTTCAGTTCTCTGTTGAAACTGGATGTTATTAGTGGCCAACTGTTTCACCAAATCCTCCAATGAGAGCTCAGATTTTGTGGTTACAGGACCTTGCTGCTGGAATGGTGGTCTACTTGGTCCAGCATGTGGCTGAAACTGATTTGTCCTTGCTTGCTGCTGGAATGGTGGTCTATACTGGTTTGGTGGCTGCTGATTTGATGCATTCCCATATCTCGTATTGGGATGGTCCCTCCAGCCAGGGTTGTAAGTGTTGGAGAATGGATCATATTTCTGTTGTTGTTGCTGATGGAATTGTGGCTTCCCAGGAAATATACCAGCTGCAGCCACAGATTGGTCTTGAAACTCAGAATCATCTTGCAATGTGGGGCACGAATCTGTAGGATGAGAGGAACTAGAACATATGCTACAAACTCTTGCAGGGGTTTGCACACGTGGTTCGTGTTGTCCTATTGCCATTTGTCTAACCAAAGAAGTGAGCTCATCCAATCTATGTTCCACCCTTTGTTGATCAGCATGTGAAGAGGTATTAACTTCATTAACTACTCTGGTTGCAGCACCCATTCGAGTACCAAATTGCTGAGAATTTGCTGCCATGTTTGCAATTAAGTTTCTAGCAGCAGCTGGAGTTTTATCTACCAATGCTCCACCACTTGCAGCATCAATCATACTCCTTTCCATTGGCATCAATCTTTCATAGAAGTATTGGATCAGCAGTTGATCACTAATTTGATGGTGTGGGCAGCTTGAGCACAATTTCTTGAATCTCTCCCAATACTCATGGAGAGTTTCACCATTGATTTGCCTTATGCCACAAATATCTTTCCTTATTGCAGCAGTTCTTGATGCAGGAAAGAACTTCTCCAGAAATAATCTTTTCATGTCATTCCAAGAAGTGATGGCGGCCAGGTTGTAAGTAATACAACCAATCCTTAGCAAAGACCATCCAAAGAGAAAGGAAAGGCCCTTAGCTTGATGTGATCTTCACTATTCCATGAGGTTTCATGGTGGAGCGGACAACATGGAACTCCTTCAAATGCTTATGTGGATCTTCACCGCAAGACCATGAAACTTGGGCACAAGTGTATCAATCCGCATTTCAACTCAAAATCAACATTAAGTTCAGGATATTGAATGCACAAAGGTTGATAATTCACATCAAGTGCAGCCAATTCCTTAAGGGTCCTATTGTTATAGTCAGCCATAGTAAAATCAACAGACTCGATGCTCGAGACCTTTGAAGTACTAATGAGCACTCAACGAGGATTAAAAGAGTCAACAAGATTAGGTGCAATGTCAAGTTCAAGTCCAATTCCGTAAGTAATTCTATTAGCTCTATGAATGCTACTACCAAATCCTATGAATTCTATGAAGTGTATGAAATGTTCTATCAATTTCAGGATCAAATGAATGCAAGGTACCGAGATCGAATCTAGTCATACAAAGATGCGAGTTCATAAGAAGGTATTAGAAAAGCAATAACAACTAAAACACTAAAAATTCCTAAAACAAATACTCCAAAAAATTAAACAAAAATAAAAAACAGTATCAAATGAATTTTAAAAATTATGGAACCACCACAGGATAAAATCTACACAAAAATGCTATCCAAAAAAATAATAAAAAATCTTAAAAAATTGAAAAAGTGGTCTAAACGATGGAATTTGGCAAAAATAAGGGTGACCTCACTGTATACAGTGAGTCTTTCTCAGAATAATATTTTCCATTTGTGTACCAAAATTCAGATCAATCTGAGATGCCCGAACCAAAATTCTTGACACAACGCCCTTTATCCAATTCAGCCGAATCCCACTTGAAAAAGCTTCAAAAACAAAACAAACACATTTGTTAGAGTTAGATGGGATCTTGAAATGATCAAATAGTTGCCTTAGGTCCCCGGCAACGGCGCCAAATTTGACAAGAGGATGTCGAGACCTATCAAATAAAATAACCGGTTCACAAACTAATTTGTAGTATAGAGAATGAACCGAATCGTCTCTCAAGGATCCAAAAACAAAGATTTAATTAGATCAAGATAATTAGAAAAGGGGGGGTTTTGTTGTTGATTAACAAGATTAATAAAAGTAGGAGATTCAAAGTTGTAAACAAATATAAAGAAATAACCAATCCAAGGAAATTTACCGATCTTGAGTTTAACTCATCATTGATCACAAGGAATTCACTTAATTGCTAACCAAGTTCTTGGCCTTAGATCACATCAAGAAGCCTTAACATGATCCAAGAATTCTTTACTAGATAAGCATCTAGGATTTGATTAACCAAGGTTAGATAAAGTAAGCACCATCCAACATAGATTAACTTAAGATCTAGAATTTAACCAAGCTAAACAATCTATCAAAAGCTTTAATACATTGTTTAATCTTTATGATCCTCTTTGAATACATGATAATAAAGCTATTACCACATCAACATCTAAATCAAATTAAGCAATTTAATCTAGATAAAAATCAAAAGAGGAAGAAGAGAAACTTGAATAACAATTAAGCAATATGAACAAGTAAACCAAGATCTCCAAATTAAACAACAAGATGGCTAATCCCTTGGATTGATTATGAGAGCCTAGCCTTCCATGGATGGGAAGGAAGAACTCAGAATTTAAAGAACAAAAACGAAATTGCAAAGAGAATGGAGAAGAAGAGAAAGAAAACTCTCACAAATACTTAAACTTTCTTGAAACTTACTTCTAAATTGAATGCCCCTAATACAAAGAGGTTGGGTCTATTTATACTAATTCTAGAAGCCAATTTGTACATGTACATAATCTGAATACAAGCTATAAGAATCTGAAATTTGTCAAAAATGGAAGCTTGATGCATGGTTGGTGGGTTGGTGCATGGTAGGTGGGTTGGTGTATGGTTGGTGGCTTTTAGTCAACAACTCTTATCCGACTTCTGGCTTCAAATTCATCACCTAGACGGTGCATTTTGGCTTGGATGTCTTCATCAAAGTTGTAGCCAGTTGTCTCCTTGAAAATCTCCAATTTGAATCATGTCATTTGGACTTTTAGAACTCCAGAAATGCCAAAAACACTTCACCTACCTCAAGTTAGGTTGGAAGAACGTGTTTCCAAATTCAGACCAACTTGTAGCTTCTGAAGCATGCCTAAAACGACATCTATTGACAAAATGGTCTTCATTGAAGTTGGAGATATGGGTCTTATCTTTCAAGTGACCAAGTTTCAGCCCAAGAGGAGGCCTATAACCCACTATATAGTCCAATATGTGCATACTGCCCAGATGGTTCCGTGACAGCAAACCCACTCTGCATTGCAGGGATATTTTGGACCCTTAGCATTCCGATCCAGCTCTTGATTTCTTCATGAAACTTGTAGAGCATTGTCTTAGCTTTCCAAAGACACCAAGATCACCTTAATTGGATCACCGAGTCCCAAGTTATGACCTAACCAAGGAAGAAAGGTCAAAATGCATCAAAATCCGAAAATTATTCAATATTTGCATTAAAGCCCAATGAAGCCCAACAACATTAAACTCATCTAAAGTACTAATATTGGGCACAATAAACATATAATAATGCCTAATACAAAGCTAACATAAGTGTCTCAAATTGATTGATCAGATAGGCAGGAATCCCTTGAGTTTGTGCAATGGCTTAATGCATCACCATCTTACAATCATATCAGAAAATAATTCGAAGATTTAGAGTTGTTCATGAAAGATGGGACTGCAATGAAATCCTCTGTTGTAGAACCACCATAGTTGGAGCCAAAGCAACTTCCTGATCATTTGAGGTATGTGTTTTGAGGAGATTCTTCTACTTTACCAGTGATTATCTCATCTTCTCTTAATAGTGTACAGGAAGATAAATTGCTAAGATTGTTGCGAGAATATAAGAAAGCCTTGGGATGGACCATAGCAGATATCAAAGGAATAAGCCCATCCATTGGCATGCATAAAATTCTGCTAAAGGAAAGATCAAAGCCCACCATTGAACATCAAAGGGGGTTGAATCCTATAATGAAGGAGGTAGTCAAGAAAGAGATTATTAAATGGTTGGATGCTGGAATCATTTACCCCATCTCTGATAATTCGTGGGTCATCCTAGTGCAATGTGTACCTAAAAAGGGAGGTATGACTGTGATTACTAATGATAACAATGAACTAATTCCCACTCGAAATGTTATAGGTTGGCGAGTCTGTATGGATTACAGAAAGTTGAACAAAGCAACAAGGAAAGACCATTTTTCTCTCCCTTTCATCGATCAAATGTTAGACAGACTTGCTAGTCGAACTTATTACTGCTTTTTGGATGGATATTCGGGGTACAACCAAATTGCCATAGCTCCTGAAGATCAAGAAAAGACAACTTTCACATGTCCTTATGGGACATTTGCTTTTCGAAGGATGCCATTCGGATTGTGCAATGCACCTGCCACTTTTCAACGATGCATGATGGCAATCTTCTCAGATATGGTGGAGCAGTCAATAGAGGTATTTATGGATGACTTCTCTGTATTTGGTGATTCTTTTGACCTTTGCCTTAATAATCTTGCCTTAGTGTTAAAAAGATGTGTAGAGACTAATCTGGTACTAAATTGGAAGAAGTGACATTTTATGGTTCAAGAAGGAATAGTTCGTGGCCATAAAGTTTCTGCTAAAGGAATTGAAGTTGACAAAGCAAAGATTGAGACAATTGAAAAATTATCTTCACCTACTTCAGTGAAGGGCATTCGCAGTTTCTTAGGGCATGCAGGTTTCTACAGACGATTCATTAAGGATTTTTCTAAGATCTCTAAACCTTTGTGTAATTTACTTGAGAAAGATACCCCTTTTGAATTTGATGAATCTTGCCTTGAAGCTTACAGGATTTTGAAAGAAAAGTTGATTACAGCACCAATCATTGTAGCACGAGATTGGAATATCCCATTTGAACTCATGTGTGATGCTAGTGATTTTGCAGTGAGGGCAGTTCTTGGTCAAAGGAAGAACAAAAAATGCATGCCATTTACTATGCGAGCAAGACCTTGAATGATGCTTAACTTAATTACACCACCACAGAAAAGGAACTTCTTGTAGTGGTATTTGCTTTTGATAAATTTTGATCTTATTTAATTAGAACAAGAGTAATTGTCTATACAGATCATTCAGCAATCAAGTATTTGATTTCCAAGAAAGATGCTAAGCCGAGGTTGATTAGATAGATACTCTTGTTATAAGAATTTGATCTTGAGATTTAGGACAGAAAGGGAACTGAAAATCAAGTGGCTGATCACTTATCTAGATTGGAAAATGGCAACAATAAAGGAGGTAAAGAGCAAATTAATGAGTGTTTTCCTGATGAACAAATCTTTTGCCTTCAAGGTAATATACCATGGTATGCTGATTTTGTTAATTATCTAGTAAGTGGCATTTTACCTCCTAAGCTTAACTGGCAACAAAGAAAGAAATTTTTGCGATATGTTAAATACTATGTTTGGGATGAATCGTTCTTGTTTAAGCAATGTGCAGATCAAATTTTAAGAAGGTGTATCCCCAGTGAAGAAGTTGATAACATCTGGCATCAATGCCATTCATCTGATTATGGAGGAGAAAAGACAGCTGCTAAGGTGTTACAGTCTGGTTTTTATGGGCCATCATTATTTAAGGATGCTTACTCCTTTGTTGTAAAATGTGACAGGTGCCAATGGACTAGAAATATCTCTAGAAGACATGAGATGCCCCTCAACAACATCTTAGAAGTGGAGATCTTTGACGTATGGGGTATTGATTTCATGGGTCATTTCATCTCATCTTTTAATAACCTCTATATTCTTGTTGATGTCGATTATGTTTCTAAATGGGTTGAAGCAACTGATTTACCCACTAACGATTCTAAAGTGGTGTTGAATTTTTTGAAAAGAAACATATTCATTAGGTTTGGAACTCCAAGAGCAATAATAAGTGATGAAGGGAGACATTTTTACAACAAATACTTTGGAGCCCTTCTTGCTAAATATGGAGTGACTCATACGGTGGCAACTGCATACCATCCCCAAACTAGTGGCTAGGTTGAGGTTTCTAACAGAGAAATAAAGAGGATCTTAGAGAAAATAGTGAATCCCACAAGAAAGGATTGGTCCAAGAGATTGGATGATGCATTATGGGCTTATCGAGCAGCATACAAAACTCCGATTGGAATGTCACCATATCGATTGGTGTTTGGCAAAGCATGTCACCTTCCAGTGGAGCTTGAACACAACGCATATTGGGCTATCAAAAAGCTCAATTTCGATATGAAGCAAGTTGGTGAGAAACGTCTCCTCCAACTCAATGAGATGGATGAGTTTCGTCTTCAGTCATATGAAAATGCCAAATTGTACATGGAGCAAACAAAAAGGTGGCATGATAAGAAGATCATCAAGAGAGAGTTCCAGGCAGGTCAAAAAGTCTTATTTTTCAACTCGAGGTCGAAATTATTTCCTAGGAAACTTAGATCGAGATGGTCAAGGCCGTTCATGATAGTCAAGGTGTCCCCATTTGGAGAAATTGAAATCAAAGATGAGAAAACCCAAGCCACGTTTAAGGTCAATGGTCAGAGATTGAAGCATTATTAGGGAGAATTCGTCAATCGTGAAAAATCTTTAATCACGCTGGCTGACAATGAATGATCTTTGACAGATTATTTTTCACCGGTTAAATGGCGGATAACGGTACTCTGTGAATTTTTTTTCGGTCCCTTCAGTTACCTATAAATACTGAAATTTGTATAAAATTTTACTCATTTCTCTTTCCTTCTTTCTTTCCAAATGGATAATAGGCTTGTTAACTTACGCAAGCGATTCCCTTCTCTTCCTCAAAATACTTTAACTAACATTTATTCTGCAAGGTTTGAAAGATTAAGGATGCTTATGCACAAAGGCATCCCTGCTGATATACGCTGGTTGATTAAAGCAAATGTTCGAATAATAGGTGAATTTTCTGACGCTCTTGTTTCATATATGCCAGCGCTAGGTAAAAGTTTATATACAAAGAAAATAAGAGCAAAAAGCTTACGGGTCTACTATAAATGTGCAAGATGGACCTGTAACACAAAATGCAGATCACTTGGAATGATGTCTATAAATCGAGATGACAAAATTAACTTTATTAAAGATGGCATGAGTAAGGAGACTTTAGATAACATTCTATTGACTCTTGAGACACATCCTAGTGGAGATGTACAGGGAGTACTTCTCGATTTATGGCCAATATTCCAAGCTGAACATGAGCGTTATAGTCTTCGGAATCTGACTCAAAAAGACCCTGTTTGCCAATTTTTAAGAAAATTAGAAGAGAAGCCGACCATTGGCCCATAGAGAGCATTGAAGCCGTTACTGGACGTAAAACCAAAGGAAAGTGTGAGCCACAATCACACCTATTGTAAGTATTGCTATTTTTTTTCTTCTTGTTCAAAAAATAAAAAAATAAAAAATAAAAAATTTAAAAATAAAAAAAATATATAGCCGTATTTTTTTTGAAATATGCTTTGTATATTTTCAAACTTCTCCTAACACATATAGATTAGTCTCTTATCCTTGTCGTATAGCTATTATCATTTCTGTGTTTATTTTCAAACTTTTCTGACACACAGATCTACCCCTCCTTTATAGGTGTAATTATTAGATTTGAGTTTTGATTCTTTTAAATATTGCACTTTGCTCTCTTCAGATCATTGATAAGGTGAAAGTACAAAGAAAAAAGAGAGAGATATAGAAGTAACTTCAGTTCGTCGAATCAAAAGTGTTTGTGTCTTTTGTGGATCTAATCCTGGAAATGATAAAGATTTTGTAAATATTGCAAACCATCTTGGACGAGTGCTAGCTGAGAGAGAAATCCATTTAGTTTACGGAGGAGGTAATCTTGGGTTAATGGGTTGTGTAGCAACTGCTACACATTTAGGAGGTGGCAAAGTCCTTGGTGTCATTCCCAGTCCTTTAGCTATAGGCAATCTTACTGGAAAAACCGTAGGGGATGAAGTAATGGTATCATGCATGCACCAACGCATGAACATTATGATAGCAAATGCTGATTCCTTTATTGCCCTACCTAGTGGTTTTGGAACTTTGGAAGAGATCTTCCAAATTGCATCTTGGTTATAGCTGAACTTTCACCAAAAACTCATAGGTATATTAAATGTTAATGGTTTTTATGACAATTTGTTTTATTTTCTTGATCATCCTATGGAACAAAGGTTCATCTCACAAACGACACGTCAAATTCTTGTAACTATTGCAACCCTGAGCAATTGCTCGATCAATTACACGAATTTGTACCACAATGTGATCCAACAATGGCTTTACTGAATTGAGAACAAGGTAGCAACAGCAAAAAGCAAAAACTTAATTTGACTTTGTCCTTATGAATTTTTGTTCTCTCTTATGGTTTTAGTTTTGTTTGTAATTTTTCTTATTTCAGGCTCGATTTGCAGTTTTCTGGTAAGATCTTCTACACTCCACTTATCTTTATTTTGACATTGGCAACAATGTCTTAAATTAGTTGGGGGGAGGGATAGTTGACATTGTCATGCCATGTACATAGTTTGTTAAAAAAAACACTTTCATTTAAAAAAAAACTAACCAGCTAATTTTTATTGTTACTAACTTATTAGATATATGATGGCAGAGTAAGGAGTAATTTTGCTCTTGAGACGCATCTTAACTTGCATTTCATAGTAGGTCTAAAAACAGTTTGTTCTTTTATATAGATATATATAAAAAAAAAAGATTCATTTTGATCTTTTCGATTAATTTTGATGCAAGCATGTGCTGAATTTTAGTTTAATTGATGATAAAAGTATGCAAAACAGTTTATAGTTGAATTATTTTTCAAAATTCGTGATATACATGTATATATGACTGTAGATATTAGGAAGAAGACATGTTTGAATTGAGTAAATGTTTCATACCTTGGTTTATTGTCTTTCATGGGTGATGTCAATTATGGATTTATTTTCTAGAACTTGCACTGAATCAATTTGAGATTACATTGGACTGTATGTTGCATGAAAATGATAGAGGCAATTTTCTTGACTTAGCTGCTTTGGCCAAATAAGCCTACCTTACATTTATCCCATCGTTAAACCCCTCTGAGCCTACTTGCCATTTTTGTTGTTCTTAGCTCATTACAAGCCTTAAGTGAAAAACCATGTTTTACCTCACCTTAGGGAATAAGAGATCATTGGTTTTCCTAATTGGAGGAGCTCTTTTGGTTGCAATGATTTAATTGTGGGGGAATTGGTGTGCTGATGCGAAATGTTTGGTAAAAAAAAAAGCTAAATTTGAAAAAAAAAAGAGAGAGAGAATAAAGCCAAAAGGTTGTAAAAAAAAAAGAATGGAAGGAATGTGTGAAGAGAATGTGCATTTTAGGATTTTTGGTAAAAGTTTATGATTTCTACTTGAGTTACTCCACAATGCTTTTTTATTCTCTTTGGTTTTTAACTTATTATTATCCATATTGTTCCCTTCCTTCACCTTATAACCTCATTACAACCTTTTTGAAAGACCTCTTGATTTGTGAAATTTATTTGATCTAAGTAGTGGATAATTAATGTATGCAAGCATATAGTAAAATACTTTCATAATTTGACTGAGTTGAGCGCAAACAGTTAACCTAAACACTTCATGTGATTTGAGTGTCACTTGTGAGGAATTTTACTCAATTTGAATATGCTTGTTTCTGATTAAAGCATGATTATGCTATGTATATTTTACTCCCAATTGCTTTGATTCAACTATACTTTGTTAAGCATATTTGAATTTGATACAATGCTTGTATTTAAAAATTAGTTGAATTGATTAAATGGAGTATTACATGTTTGTAGGTATCATCCTGGTAAACCCTCACGAGACTATAACTCGTCCACTAGGGACACCTAGGGGTTTAAAGGCTTGTGGCACATGCTAAGTGCCATCGTATTTTCCTACGAAAGTGAATTAGATTAAGTATAATTAGTCTTTATTCTTTTAGTTTAATATTAGGTTGTTTCTTATTTGAGGACAAACAACAAGTCAAGTTTGGGGGAATTTGATAAACATATTTTATATGCATAATTTAGCACCTCTCATTGGTCTATTCTTATGAAATTATTGCATATATGAAGTGAAAATTGCATAATTTCTCATATATTGGTTATGTTGTTACAAATTGAGCAGAACACCCAAAGGACTATTCAAAGCAGTTGTTGAACCAAAATATCATGAACTTGAATGTTGATATCACTATAGCTCAAACAGAAGAGAAATGAAGACTTAAACTCAGTGAATTTTGGGTTTCATCAAATTCAAGACAAATCAGAAAATTCTTGCTCAAACCTATACTCGATTATTCGATGATTTATCAAGATCTAACCGTTGGATGCAGCTACAATTTTGATATGTCATTAATGACATCATTCTCTATGACTTTCATAGAAGTGAAGATTTCCATATTAGCACCGGAAGTTGGTCAAAATTAGGCAACAAGTTGGTGGCCGTCATTATTGATATAATCAAAGCAGTTTCAGTAAAATGGTCATAGCTCAAGATCCAACTGTTAGATCTGACTGATTTTTTTCTATGTTCTTTATGACTGCATGTGCTACAACTTTTATGAAGAGAAGATTTCCAAATTATGACGCAAACAATGACGAATTTGGTAATCTTCAGAACTAAAATTTCAACCCATGTGCAAAGAGATTTAACAAAGTTGTAATTGAATAGTTCTAGCCTTTGCCTATAAAAGGAAGGTATTTGCCACACTTAAGGGCATTCCATTTTCTGAGTTCTCTCATTGTAGTTTGAGTTAGGGGTGAAGCTTTCATAAATTGTGAGATTTATACTTTGATTTCAAGGTTAATTCTTCCAATTTGTCTAAAGTAAATCACAAAGCTCTTATAGTTTGTATAATATATTCTTGATCTTATTCAAGTTTCTTCATCTTAATGTCTAGTTAAGTTTCTAGTTAGAGTTAGGGGTGAAGCTTTCATAAATTGTAAGATTTATACTTTGATTTCAAGGTTAATTCTTCCAATTTGTCTAAAGTAAATCCTAAAACTCTAGCCTCTTGTATTTTTGTTAATACCAACAACCACTTTCATTTTCATCATGCTTTCTACTTGTTCTTTTATTTTCTTTAATATAATGAGTAGCTAAACTTCTATACTAGGATTGCAATTTGAACTCACATGTAATTGATTCGTTTATCAAATCTAAGAGTAGATTGATTATCTTGAATTGTTTATCTTACTTGTTCCTAATGCTCTCAATTAATTGGCCATTAATTAAGTTGAATTGATAAGCCTTAAGCAACTTGACAAAAGGATTTTGGTTTTAGATCTAAGTAAGATAACATATGATCTTTGTGCAAAAGCCTTGAGTTTATATAGGATAGACATATAACTATATGACATATGTAACCATTAATGAAACCGGAACTTAATGAATTATTGATTACTTGATAGACATAGACATATAGTTTATCATTAATTAAGGATATTTCTATTTGATCATCGAAAGAGGCGTATAGATAAGTTAGGATTTCTAGTTAATAATTCAGATAATTAATTGATCTTAGATAGAAGTAAAAGAATCAAGTAAAGTGTGAGTGATAATTGCAATCCTAGGCTTGGTTAATTTGATCATTAAATTCTTCTTCTTGTTTACTTTAATTTTTAATCTTTCATAACACTTCCTCTTATTAAGTTGTTTAAATAAGATTGAGTTTTGCAAACTTTTAGTAGATAGTTAAATTTAGAATTAATCCCTGTAGGTTCGACACTTTCTTACTATTATATTACTTGATTTGAGATAACGTATACTTGCGTTCTGATTTACCACATCAGTTTCCTAATTCCATTATGTTTCATATTTTTTTTCCTCATTGAATTAAGGTTAAGAGTCTTATTGTATTAGTGAGCTTGGGATAGTACTCGTAGTATTACACTAGTAGTTGACCTAATTATTAGTATAAATAGGTGTTAGATTTTTGAATTTTGAACACATCATATCAATCTAATATAATATTATTGAGAGTTTCCTTTCTCTCTTTTATTCTTTTCCTACCTAAACCTTATAATTTTAACTGTGTATCAGAGTGGTACCATCCTCCATGTCCTAGCCTCATCTCTATTTCATTGTCGAGTTCCTTAAAATCTAGAACTCTTCACAAACAATGTCTCTATTTCATACCTCTCTTATTTTCCATTGGTCGCGCATGTGGTTCTCATTGAGTGGAGACATCTCTTCCTGTCGTCGAATCATACCAATGTTGACTTTTCTACCCACTGATGGTCATACTAGTGGTGACTTTTCTTTCCATTGACGAATCATACTAGTGGTAGCTTCTCCTATTTCGCCGATGAGTCATACCATTAATGAATTATTTGCCACTTCCCACCAAAGAATCATACTGGTGGTGCTCTCTATTAGAGGTATCAATTTGGGCCATGCCAATTAATTTTTGGGTCGGGCCTGGATGGGTTGAAATTGGCTCGCTGGCCCAACCTAGCCCGATGCAAGCTAGCCCACTTGCCTTTTTCCTTTATATATATATATATATATATATATATATTTATATATATATTACGTTATTGTGAGTGTAAAACAATGCCATACTTTAAGAATTTGAACAATCATCCTTTTAGAATTTGAACAATACATGTGTGTAAGAAAGTGGTGGGCCTACTGCCTGCAAATCACTTTATTAATTTTTTTAAGTTTTTTATGCTTTCTTTCTAAGTCTTGTTGGACTTGGACTTGGACAAAGGAATAAGTAGAGGGCATACACAACAACCATTAAGCCCAACAAGAATGTAAGTCACTATTAGCACATTTTAGGGCCCTTTTGATTGTTGTTGGGTTTGAAAATGGAAAATAAAAGCATATCTCGGGCCAACGGGCTGGCCAGGCCTGTTGTGGACTAGCTCTTATCAAGCCAGCATATATTTTAACCCGAGATAGGCTAGGCTAGAAAAGGTTTGGGCTTAAATTTTCCCAGCTCAACCTGTACTTTGTGGACCAGCTCATTTTGACACCTTTATTCTCTAATGATTGTGATTCTCTCTAGCACACACTTTTAGTTTCTCTTTGTTATTGCCTTGTGTTTGGCTACTAATCCTGCTTCTATTTGGCTCTGATTGGCTGTTTGGCTCAACATTTGTGAGTTTTACTGCGCAAGCTGTCAATGGAGTCGATTTAAGCCGTTTTCAAGCCATTTTGAGTCAGGCTTAGTTTTCAAGGTTTTTGGGTCTCCAATATCAATCTTGTTGTTTGAAACTTTCAAATGTTGTTCTTGTTGAATTTGGAGAAGTTTGGGTCTTGCTGTGCATCATGACAGCTTTCTAGAAATTTATTTTGTGTGTCTTTTTAGCAATGTCTCTTTCTCATGGGCCATGCAACATTTTGACCAACTATTCTGGTTGTGCATTATTCTAGTCGTCTTGATGAGTTATCTTTCCAGCAGTGTTCATATCATATATTCCAGCATGTCAAGCCTGCCTGAGTTGTCTCTCCAACTATAGTTTATTATGTCTTGATGAATTTATGGTAAAAATTTTAGGATAATATTTATTTCTTTTGCGTAGGTACCAAATGTTGCTGATGCAATGGTACCAAATTGTTTCAAGAATAACGTTGGGGAGGTATGTGATGCCACTTTGCTGATTATAACTGAGTGATATCATATTTCTTCAGCATTAAAAACTTGACTATAAGAGAAGTAGGCCTTAGAATGTTATACTAGTTCCTTTGTGTGTGTTATAATGTCTTCATTGGCACACCTTATTACTTCTCAATCTCCACTTTATTTATTAACTCTATCTAGACTACTTTTAGTGCATTGGATTTACCTTTAATGTATTCACTTCACAATCGTCCCATATACTGATTTCTGTTTTTACCATCATTGGAGACATTTCATTCTATTTACAGCTTCAACCAATGACCATCTACCTTCTTTCAGCATCCCCTCCCTTGTTTGGTTAAATATTTTTGAATTATTGGTCATAGTTAGTAAAATATATTTTGTCATTAATCTATATCTCAAATTCCATAAGAGGTGCTCATGTACCTAATTATCTTCACTTTTGGGTTGTACAATAGAGCTGTAAGCAACATGGTATCATATGCTTGACTAGCTCTTGTAGTCTTTTAACATCCTTTTCATACTTATAGGCTTCTTAATTGAATATCATAGTGATAGGTAGAGATGGGTAAACAGGTCAAGGCCAGTGAGCTGGCCCATTTAATCCGCTTCTTTAAAGGGTTAAGACCAGCCTAATATCCAACCTGCAACTACTCAGGAACGATAAGGTCTGGTCTGTTTAACTCGCGGATTAAGCAGGTTGGGCCGAGCTAACTAGCGGGTTGGCTCGTGACCCAATATTTCCTCTTTTACTTCAAGGAAAGAAAAATGACTCTCCTTTATTAAAATATTCTCAATTAGTAGCCCAACACAAATGTTTAACTTACCTAATCCCTATGCCCAGCTAAAAGTTTCAAATTTTTTCAAAAAGTAGCTCAAAAAACTAAACTAATGGTCTCATACTACATTTATACACACACTTTTTTAATTTAAATTATTAAAAATGAAAAATATAAGGTTAATGGGTTTGCAGGCTTAGATGGACTAGACCCGAGTTGGCTATATTCTCAACTCGTTATTAAAGCGGGCCAACCCAATTCGGCCTGCATAAGAAAAACCCGTAACGGGCCGAGTCGGGTTGGCTTGTTACGTAGGGCTTATGGTAAGCTTACACCGTCTAATGTTTACCTCTCAACCATACAGGTGGAAGCCCAGGAAGCAATAATTCATGATGGTTGACATTTATTTGATGTAGCAGAAGCAATGTGCCTTAAACAAGAAAGTCATTGTGGAGAGTGATTCTCAAATTATCATCAATCCGTAGAATGACAGATCCAATCATGGGGCTATCTTTAATTGCCTGCTCAAGCGGGAAGCCCAGGAAGCAATAATTCATGATAATTGACATTTATGTGATGTAGCAGAAGCAATGTGCCTTAAACAAGAAAGTCATTGTGGATAGTGATTCTCAAATTATCATCAATCCGTTAAATGACAGATCCAATCATGGGGCTATCTTAATTGCCTGCTCAAGCGTATAGTGTCTTGGACTCATAGAAACTGGGATCTCAAATTCCAGTACACCCCAAGGGAAGGGAATGCATGCCCTGACTGGGCTGGCTATTTTAATTGTGTTGTATTTGAGGATCTTGATGGACCAGTTGGCAATTGGTATTCAATTTGGTCATGTCATTTGGTTACTAAGGTCCACTTAAAGCAGAGAAGACCATGTAGGCATTTTTTACCATTCAAAAGTAATCCACTAATCATGACAGCGATTGGAGATGGGAATTAGATATGTAACGATCATTTTTCTTTGGAACTGTGGTTTCTGAGTTGAGGTGAGGATGATTGTATTTATATATTTCAAGAGCATGCAAAAGACTAGAAAAATTATCAACTTCACAGATCATTTAATTTATGGTATTTTTCATCAGACATTTTCCAATAATAGACTTAACTACAAGCCTTTTTGTGTCATGTGGTGAATAAAATCTATTGGACATACTCATTCTTTGATCTACAAAAGAAAGTACTCATGAAGCTAGCAATCGAACTCCTAAAGATATACCGTTTGGCAAATGGCTAATTTTTGATTGAATTTAATTTTGTAGTCAATGATTCCTTTGTGATGAGTTCATGGGCGAAAATTTACCCAAAGAACAAGCATGTCAAGTTCCTTGCTAATGTTCAGTCAAATACACCCATTTTTGACACATTATTGTTGAATATTAATCTAGAAAACTCCAATTAAATATCGCATAGGCAGTTGAACTAAGTAGGAGAATCAATAATTATTTTCTATCTAGAAGCTCGAAAGAACCTAGAAGCTAGGTGAAATGTGTAGAAAAATAAAGAAGAGACCAAAGTGTGCTATCGACTTCACAAAGTCGGTTAATGACTTTTATGAATACCCACACGGGTATTAATTGTAATGAAGCCAGCAAGCTAGCAAATAGCCATAAATGCCAACAATCCAACGAAGTGGCAATACAAATCAGCCACACCATATAATTGTAATAACATCTTCAACAAATAAAGTCTCCTTCACCATACCTTTAAACATCAATCTAGTAAATCTCCTTCTATATCCTAATAATTATTGTCTCTTAAGTTTCAATATTTTTTGGATAATAGTTACAACAAATTTGAATTAAGTTACATTAATATAAGAAATTTTTATAATGTATCTGTATAAAGTTACAAAACTTTTAGACAAAATTTACGATAAATTTGAATAAAGTTACAATATTTTTAGATAATAGTTACAACAAATTTAAAATAAGTTATAATAATTTTAGACTAAATTTACGAAAAATCTAAACAAAGTTACAATATTTATTAGATAATAGTTACAAAAAGTTTAAAATAAGTTACAATAATTTTAGACAAGCTTTACAATAAATCTGAACAAAGTTACAATATTTTTATATAATAATTACAACAAATTTGAACTAAGTTACAATAAATAAATAAATTTACAATAATTTTGAGTAAAGTGACAATAATTTTGATAAAAGTTACAATAAATCTATCAACAGTTTTATGCCAATAGTGATAGATAAAATTTACAATAGGTCTGGATAAAGTTACAATGCTTTCAGATAATAGTTATAATAAATTTGAATTAAGTTACATTAATATGTGTAAAATTTACAATGTATTTGTATAAAGTTACAATAATTTTAGATAAAATTCACAGTAAATCTAAACAAAGGTACAATATTTTTTTAATAATAGTTACTTCAAATTTGAATTAAGTTACAATAATGTTTGATTGAATTTTCAATAAATTTGATTATAGTAACAATAATTTTGATAAAAGTTACAATGAGTCTAAATGAAGTTACGTTATTATTTTTTTTATAAAAGTTATACTGAATCTTAATAAAGTTATGTTATTATTATTTTTTTTTATAAAAGTTACAATAAATTGGTTTACTGTTACATTAGTGTGGCTAAACTTTACAATGTAGATGTACAAAGCTACAATAATTATGCATAAAATTTACAATAAATTTGAACAAAGTTACAATGTTTTTTTCATTGTAGTTATATCAAATTTGTATAAAGTTACAATAATTGTAGAGGAAATATACAATAAATTTGTATAAAGTTACAATATTTTTAGATAAGGTTTAAAATAAATTTGAATAAGGCGACAATTGTTTTGTAAAGTTTACAATAACTTTGTAAAAAATTACAATGATCTTAGATAAAATTCACAATAAATTTGACTAAAATAATATCTATATATATATATATTAAAAAAATGTAATGACAAATATTTATTTTTAACATTTAAGTAATGCCACATTTTTAACAGCTAAGATATGCCAAATGAATTTTGAACATTAAAAAAAATTAACATTATTAACAAAATAATTTTTTGGATTTTTTAAAATAAATTTGGTGCAATTTCATTCTACTATTTAATTCATTGCTTTTTATTCACCTAAAAATTGAAAGAAACATATAAAATACATGAAACAAAGTCATTAGCCTCCTAATTTGAAATTAACTTCTTCGACATCCCCACGTTGAAGACATCCCAAAATAGCCAACACTTTGCTAAACTCCTTTCTTTTGTATTTTACTTCTTCTTTCTCATCTATCCTTTTAATTGACATTTAATTCCCTATCTAGTATTAAAAAAATAAGAGTAAATATTCATTTTGATCCTCTTACGATATAAATGTTATCAATTTGATTATCTAATAATTTTTTTATATCAAATTAGTCATTTTAAATGAAAAATTTGATGTAAAAAAGTAACATCGAGTGACTACTTTAATATTAAAAATGATATTAAAAGACTAATTTGATATTAAAATTTAACATTAATAGAAAATTTTAATGTGTTTATTATTTAAAAACTTAACTGATGATATTTATATCTATGAAAGACCAATACAAACATTTACTCAAAAAAAAAAAGCAAAAAAATAAAATGAGCCAAAAAAATTACAAAATATAACATTAAAGGACCAATTGCAAAAACGGAAGGGCTGATTTGCAATTTCAAAAGTTTTTAACAAAATTACTCTACCGGTTATCTTACTTCTTTACCTGTTACTTATTATTTTATCTTTTTCACTAACTTACTACTGTATCATTATATGTTGTTTCTCAGCTTGACGCACTCTTCATCATTTGGAATGACGCACCCTAGTCAATTCCATAATTTTTTAAAGGAAAAATAAATTTCACATTCCAGTTAAAAGGTTAAATAAATTAGTTTGTTTTAAAAATTAATTAAATATTTCATTAATTTAATCAATAATTTATATATAGGTAATCACGTGTTAAGTATCAAAAAAAAATTAAATTAATTAATTTTTTAAAAAAAACCCAGAAGTGAGTTTCATTTTCCCTTTTTTAAACTCCCACGAGCCATCCTCAGACATTCTATGAATTGAACCAAAAAATAGAAGACATTCTATGAAAAGACGCAATCTCTACCTTTAAATCAATACGGTGCCGCAACTCCCGGCCAGGATAGGTGCAAAAATCAAAGTGTCAACACCAGAGTCAGTACCCTGTGTATACGTAAAAAATTTAGCAAGAGTTTGTCAATCACTGGACTAGACTAATTAAGTGGGGCAGGCTCTGAACTAGTCAATGAATGGATGTTTTATGTGTTTATTTGATGCCCTGTAGAAAATATAGTTGAAGATTACTGCTTTCAAAATATCCCACCAAGCAAAATAGAAGTCGTATCATTACACTTGGGACGCTTTTATTACAACATTTAATTAGATGAAATGTATATCTGTTAGGAAAAAGACTCTAGCAGAGGTGTAAAATTCAGAAAACATTTCACCATTTGAACTTGACCACAGAACATCAATACCATAAGGTATACCAACATAGAAGACTCATTTCTGATTATGTGCCACTTTTGGTATCCTACATTCCATTCAAGCCTTTTTAACTCAACTTTATTGAATTTGGTTTTGGGCCTTTGTTTCAAAACCCTCTTCGTTCTCGCTAACAAACCTGCTATTCACTGTCCCTGGCAACAAAGAGAGACAGAGAAATTGAAAGTAGGGATTTTTAGAGTGAAAAAGAATTGTAGATAGAGGTAAATGCAGCTAACTAACCAATGTGTATTTGAAGGAGATTGCAAAGAGATGGTCTTGGGAGCGAGAGACCTGCATTTATACTCGAGCTTACAGAAAAAACACTGCCCTTGATGATTAACAACCGCCACTGCTACTGTAATAATCATTATCTTGTTTATCAATTTCAAAAGAGCTTGCTTTTAGATTTTTAAGTCATTAAATGTGTAGTTTTTTTAAGTGATAATCATAACAGTTTAAGCTAACAACCTGACATTGTCCTTATAGCAACTCTCTTGAAATGTGACCTTGAGAAATATCAATGCACAAGGTTTTCACCAAGATGGAACGACTTCCATCACATCAACTCTAAACCTACACAAATGGAAAAGAAAAGCAAAAAAAACATATTTGTATGTTTTTTAAAATAAAAATACGAGATAAAGAGAGGGTGGTGGAGACTAATTAATCAATTTGTAATGTAAACCCTTTCAATTTGTCATGCTTCTTCGATCGAGAAATTCATTGGTTAGACCGCATGGAGTTCACTAGCTTGATGCAGTATCCAACAACACCAAATAAAAGTATTCATAAAATTTACCGAAAAAAAGGAAGGGAGAGATATCAATATGATAGAGTTCAACCAAATAGCACCCTTCAACTGGCTAACTAAATGAAAATCAAGGTACATTTACTCAATAATCATATAAAAGCAAAAGAAAGAAGCGATTAATTCCAAAATATTTTATTTATTAACTTCTTAATTAAGAACGGAAAAAATAATTAAATTAAATTATAAAAAGAAAAATGTAACTGTTTATGGTGAAATTTGTTATAGGCAAATTTCAAACAAACAAATACATTTATCAGTCGAGTGTGAGTTACAACGAGTTATGTGGTAATTTCGTGTTAAAATGACTTGAAAAAAGTAAACTAATGTTAAAGAGTACAAACTTGTGAAATTGAATACAATGAAAGATAAATGAATCAAATGAAGCAGAAACTGTAAAAAATGAACAGTAAAGTGCAAAGTAATGTAAATTGCAGAAAAGTAAAGAAAAGTAACTGCGTGACAAGAAAAGTAAAGGAATTTAAAGAACAAGACTCAAAGTAAATGAATTTTAAAGAGCAAGGTGCAAGAAGTAAAAAGAATTTAGAAGAATATTGTGTTAAAATAAATTTCTTGAAATGAAAATGGAAGGCATACTTGGAATCAAATCCTTTGATCTACTCAATTGAGATTTTAGGATTGTATATCCAGTAATCAACTTTTTTTACATCGTAAATCCTAGTATTTATAGACAAACTAAGTAAAATAACCAACTCCTAAAACATAGACACATATACATGGCAGTTAAGCCACATATTCGACATATCAAGTTCAAAATTTAAAAAGAAATCTAATAAATCCAATTTGTCGAAAGCCATCATTCATCGGACAAATAAAATAGATCTTTTTATATAGACCAATCATCCGATGAATTTTACAATATCCTTTTTCCGACGAAAAATTGTCATATGACAAACAATACTTGTAACATTTTCAATCTTCAAATCAATTCTTCAAACCATCTCACGGTCGAATTCATTTCTTCCTCATTCCTTTGTCGACTTAGACATCATTTCTTCCCCTAACAGATGCCCCCCAAAAGTTTTTCTTTCGACATCGTCGGAAGAAATATAAATTTTAAAATTCTTCACCTTTTGATTTTAAATTTGACATAAAAATATTATCACAAAATTTACGGAGGTATTTGAATTTTTAATTTTCAAATTTCAAAAATTCAGTAAAATCCTCTGTATTTTCCTCGAAAATCTCAACTAAAACCATCATCTCATCATTTAATAAGTCGTTTTTCTAATAAGGTAAAATTTATCTCATCATTACTATTATCTATAAAATAGTCACCTAACCAGTGAATTTTCAATTTTCACTTTACCATTTACTGTTTATCGTCTCCAAAAACCCTTCCAAAACCTTCACTTCGAAGAAAATTAACCTTTATCAATGGCTTCTGGTTCTCAGTCGCTGGCAACTCTTCAGTAAACCTAGGCAATCACGTCGTGGTGGAAGACCCTATCATAGAGAAATTTGAACTCTTGAATCTTTCCAAGGTAATCAGTCCTCTTAAAAACCATTCTTTGGCTTTAAATTCTCCAGCTGCATTTTTTGGTTCAATTTTACCCAAAAATTTTATCACCGATGAAATACACAGTTTCTTTTCTTATAAAAATCCACAAGAAGCTATCTTAAGTTCCATTCCTTCCATTCCTATTAACTACTTCAACAATTATGAAAGACTCTTTCAAACCCTGCCATCACAAATCAATGTATATATGGATTGGCTCAATTGAGTCCAAGCCTCCAAAGATATGTTATGGAGGGAAGTAGGAATTTTTTACTGCATCCAACTTTCTTGCTATCCCATCAAAATGAATCATTGCGTGTTAGGTGCATCTTTTTTTTTTGCTGGAACAAGACTACCAATTCATTTCAATTCCTATATGGCATGATGGGACCTACCCTATTCGACACTGCTGCAATAGCTAGTCTTGGACTAGATGATGAAGTTATAATATCAATCCTTCAACCTGTAAACACCGTTGATGTATATACCGGTGCACCCACCTCTTTTTCAACATTCATTAGTTTTTACTACAAGAGCTCAGGCCTTGTTTCCGACGAAGAACACATAGTTTTTCTTCTTCTCTGGTTATCAGCCTATGCTCTTTGCACCAAATTAGTCCAAGTTTCTTAGTCTTACCTCCAATTGGCCAACCTTCTCCACAAGGGTCGAAAGCTTGCTCTTGGCCAATTTCTTCTTGCCAACCTTTACCTTATTGGAGAAATTGTTCAAAGCATTCGACTCCAAGTTAAGAAGACCAATTCTGGTTGACCTATATGGCTACTCCAACTTTGGTTAAACGTCATTTTGGGTGACTACTTGATTGATGCTTCACCGTAAATAGTTTCTCTCGCTACTTATGGCATAAGGCTTTGCCATGTGAAACATGAGAGAACTCATAAGCAAGATTCAGAGAACTTTATGCACTTCTTCAGTATTTTCCACTCCATTTCTTTCAACACTAAAGACATTTACTTTGCCCCCTTCGTTGATCGATCACTTGGCCTTGAATGGTCCACTCAAGCAATACATTCGACCGATGCTTCTATCCAAACTGACAATGTGTCGATTTGGTCTGCTTTCTTATGTCGGCAAATGCTCGTTGCTGGTCTTCCAGGCTCAACAAACAAATCCCTTGAATTATATCTTCCAAATGCTGTAGCTCGTCAATTTGGGTTTTGTCAAGCAATTCCAACACCATTTTCACTCAAATCCAAAGAACATATCATTAATGGTCATTTGTCCGACATGAGTGACCTTGTTCGTGTTGCTACGAAGAACGAAAGATACAAGCAACACTTTTTAATCTCTGAGTTCACTCCTTATATGGGTGTTTCCAAAGATTTCATCAAGTGGTGGACTCAATATTATCAACCCTTTCATATCGACATTGAAGTTTGTTGAACCTGAGTTACTGAAACTCTTATTCCTATGCAGGGTCAAGATCCCTCGACAAAAACCAAAGGTATGCATATTCAAGAAATTAGAGCTTTTGAGAATTACTACAAGATCAAATGGGATTACTGGTATCCTAGCTTAATTGTTTGATATTGCGAAAAAGTCGTGGCCAAACTAAAACAAGCACATCAAGAAAAATGCGCCATCAATTTTATTGTAGTTTCAATTAAAAACCCTTTAGCACAGCGCGAGCCATTTCAAATTCTTTTTCCAAAGCCAGTGCCTCTTCCTTGTGCTCGTTTTGGTTTGGCCGACAAATTTCCAGGTCAACCTACTAGGGTTGACAACTTTCCTATCCTTGAAACGATTAGTTTAATACTAATTGACTCATTGTATAAATCAATAAGACAAAAAATATGTAATTGGTTGTGTGAGAGTGAAAGTTAGGAGTGAAGAGTATGATATTTTTGGTGGGGGGAGTGAGGAGTGGGATATCTGGGGTGGGGGTATTTACAACGGAGGTTGAAGGCTGAGACTGGACACGTGGCAGCTGCCCATGACTTGCGCTAGTCCATCTAGAGCAAGTCCTGGGGATGTGACTCATGTCAGGTGTGCAGGTGAGTATGCAGTTGACGTGAAGTGGGTGGCTCATATCACTTGCACCACTGTCTCTAGCACAAGTACTGCAGAACACGAGTGGTCCATACTACTTGTGCTACTATGTCCAACGCACCACATGCGCAACTTTGACTTGCGCAAGTGCCACGTATACAAAATAAAAAATTACAGCGTGGCAAAAACCACCCCAGACCGATACATAGTTTCAAAAGTGCCCTATTTTGGTAAAATGTTTCTAAAACCACACTAAACAAGTCATTTACCCCAAATGTACCTTTGGATCAAATCTAGAGATATGATTACCGAACGTAATTATTATGAAATTATTAAAAATTATGTAAGACGAGAGACACCTATAAAAAGAGTTACCAGCAACTTATCAAAACTAAACTAATTTTTGCATATTATTTATTTTAGATTAGTCTTACATTAGGAAGCACTGAAACTTCAAAATGGTTGCTGTGTTGGTGTCGTCGTAGTGTCGGTGTCGGATACTTTTCCAACACCTTTGGATACTCATAGCTCACATTTTCTAATTTTTTACTTTTATTTTTTGAATTTGTTCCAATAGAGATGAGATATCACAATAATTAGATAAATGATAGTATTTTATTCTATCTACAATGACTAATGTTGACTTTTGAAACATTGATGTCTTCATTTTAATTTAGAATTTGTATTTTTATGTAATCTTACATTAATTTTAAATGTTGTATCTAGTCGTGTGATATCATATAATTTTTTAAATTTGTTGTATCGCTGTGTCTGTATCGTATCTGTGTCTCGTGCCGTATCCGTACTTCCTAGGTCTTACGCCAATCCAAACCAAATTTTACACAACTTTGATGTAAAAAGTGATCACCTAAAACTAAAATGCATGCAAATATCAATTTCTTAATACGAAGACTTCAAAAGAAAAGTCAGTGCAGCAGATTCCTCCACATCGGGTAAATAAAATAACATTCAACTTCAAGAAATCAAACCACATGCTTCGCTTCTTCAAATAAATCAAACTTGACCGTTGTTTAGTTGCATAATAATTCATATGCAATTGACTCATAAATCCTATCATATATCCTCAACACACAAAACTTTATGAAGTCCAGGCATGGAGTTGAACTTGACTCCTCGGAGGTTTCTTAGCTTCATGCTCCTCCTCACCACAACAAGTGCACAAACCCCAATTTACATGTACAATCTTTGCTACAACTCAACAGGAAAAGCTCTCAGCACTTCATACCAATCCAACCTTAACAACTTCCTCACATGGATAACCTCTGATGCAGCCACAAGCAAAGGATATAACCAAACCATAATAGGCAATGACAATGATGATGATCATCATGGTGATGCTGTTTACGGGTTCTACAGTTGCCGGGGCGACATCACAGGATACTTCTGTCGGTTCTGTCTCAACACTGCTATCAGTGAACTTGTTCAGCGCTGTCCCAACAGTGTTTCTGCTGTTATATGGTATGATTTCTGCATCATCAGGTACTCAAACCAGAGTTTCTTTGGCATTGTCACTTTGGCCCCATCATGGAATGCTACGGGGTCCAAAATCATCAAGGATTCAACAGAACTTGGGAAAGCTCAGGATTACATGCAGAGTTTGATAAGAAATGCAACTATAGAGACCAACCAGTTGTTTGCGATGAGTGAGTTCAATTGGAGTCCTAGTGAGAAGAGGTATGGCTTTGTGCAGTGTGGCAGAGACCTTACTAATGAAGGGTGCAGACAGTGTGCGCAGGCTGTGTTAGATAAAGTTCCACAATGCTGTGGGACAAAGGTAACATGGGAGATATTGACTCCAAGTTGTGGGATGAAGTTCGATGATTATATGTTCTACCAGTTAAATACTAATCGAACAAGATCCCCTTCTCCTATGCCTAATCCAGGTACTGGTTAGCATATTATTCACTCTGCACTCGAATTGTATCAAACTGCATGTACTAAAAAAAAATTGTATTTAACTTCAAATTCATCATGAGCAAGTAACAGAATGGTCTTTTTGTCAGAAAATGAAGAAAAAAAAAAGAAAGTTTTAAAGAAAAAGAAATTCTTGTTTCGAGTTTTGACCTGGTCAAGACGGAGCCGGAGCAGCATAAGTCAAAGAATTGGTGGGATTGTCAAGGGTGTGGTTTGTTACTTGTCTTTGAAAACAAGTTTAAGGTACTATCAAAATGGTTGTGAGGGATTATGTGGTGCTTTTTTTTTTTTTTCTAAAGTTCTTTATTTGTTCATGGACAAACAACTAAAAGAGATTTTTGTTTAGTTAAAAATTCCTCTTTATTTTCAGTTATTTTTTGCCCAAAAGTAAATTTTTGACGATAGGTCAAGCACACTTTTGAATACCAACCAGTTTTGAGAAAACATTTTCTAATATTTTTTATCGCCATAATTGTGTTTTGACACTAAACTCCCAACATATAACTATTACCGTTTCAATTTGAGTATAACCGGGAAAAAAAATTGTTGATTTGAAACCTCAAGGCTTTCATAATTAAAATCCATACATGAGCAATGAACAATCAGTAGTTTAGGAAACAAAATTCTACAAATAGCGCCTTTGAAAAATATTCTGATTAGTTTGTCAACAATTGTTTAACCGTTTCGTTTTTAATCTGATGCATTTGGGAAATGGAAAACTCAAAGTAAACAAGTACTATAAAATTTCTTTCATCTGCGATTGAGAATCCTTAGTAAATTGAAACTTCCTTAAACCGTATGTGTTTATGAAATGAATTTGGAATATAAGAGAAAATAAATTCAACATGCTCATCTTTGCTGTTGTTGTAGCCAACCAGGAAGGTACAAGTAATTCCAAAACCTTGATCATCATCATAGTAAGTGTGTTGGTGGCAGTAGCTCTACTAAGTTGCTGTGTCTACTATTCGCGGCGCAGGAATGGGTCATGTAAAGGTAATTGTCACTAGTTACATAGATTCTAAAAGTTCTCTGAGCTCATTCCACATAGTCACTTATGCCAATAAGATAATATATAACTTACTAGCTTCCTTGGTAGATGGATTGCTGTTGGAGACCATTCCTATAGCTTTTCATGATCATGTTCCAAGAGAGGATTCCTTGAATGCAGACCTTCCTACAATTCCTTTAATTGTGATTCAACAGACCACTAATAACTTTTCAAAGTCATCTAAATTAGGAGAAGGTGGATTTGGACCTGTTTACAAGGTATCAATGAATTGGATTTGGAAGCCAAGCTATACAGCTTTGCTTTAACTCTTATGTCACAATCCTCTATTCGTTTCAATCTTTTTATCAGGGTACTTTACCAGATGGGACAGAAATTGCTGTCAAAAGGCTCTCAAACACATCTAGTCAAGGTTTAGAGGAGTTCAAGAATGAAGTAATCTTCATAGCTAAACTGCAACATAGGAACCTTGTGAGACTATTGGGTTGCTGCATAGAGGAAAACGAAATGATACTTGTATATGAGTACATGTCAAATTCTAGCCTCGACCTTCACCTTTTCAGTATGTTTTAACTAAACTTAATGCCTTTTATTTTTCCCATTAGCTTTCCTGATTTTCCTTTCTTTTTTCTTGCTCCAATTTAGTGCTACTAAAAGTCTTTATAGTATAGGCCCTAGTATTATGGTTGGCACTGCCATCGGGTAAAAGGAGTTGGGAGGTAGAACTTGGTTGCCTTAACTGAATTGTGAAGAGAAAAAAAAATCCCGTTGTCTGTGCCTTTCAAGAGCAGCACCTTTTATACGATGGTATAGAACCAGAATTTTGTAAAATATATTGATAACATTCAAAGTGAGTGAATAATTATTTGCATTGGTGATGCTTTCCTCAATAACGTGAATACAATGTGCAGTTTTCTTGGTTCTCTACTTCATATAAGCCAGTATGTAAACACATTTCATCTGTCATTTGCTTGTCAGATGAGGCAAAACAAAAGCAACTAAATTGGAAATTACGACTAAGCATTATAAATGGAATTGCAAGAGGACTTGTATACCTTCATGAGGACTCTCGACTTAGAGTAATCCATAGAGATCTGAAAGCCAGCAATGTTCTTCTGGACCATGAGATGAATCCAAAAATATCAGATTTTGGATTGGCAAGGACATTCGAAAAAGGCCAAAGTCAGGCAAATTCCAAAAGAATTATGGGCACCTAGTATGTGTTATTGGAAACTTTATCTTTTTATAACACATTAATCTACAATTAATTAGAAAATTTCCCAAGATTCACAACTGACAGTGTTCAATTGATTTTAAACAGTGGATACATGGCTCCCGAGTATGCTATGGCAGGTATGTTTTCAGTGAAATCTGATGTTTTTAGCTTTGGAGTTCTTCTATTAGAAATCATTTGTGGGATAAGGAATGGTGAATTCTATCTTTCAGAACATGGCCAAAGTCTTCTAATGTATGTGAGTTTTGCTGATCTCATCTCATCAAGAAATTGATATTAGAAAGAGAAACAAATATTTCAACTAGAGTTTCTAAATATTCACATTTGCATGCAGACTTGGAGACTTTGGTGTGAAGGAAAAAGTTTGGAATTGATCGACCCAGTACAGGAAATGTCGTACATAGCCAGTGAAGTTATGAAGTGCATACACATTGGTTTGTTGTGTGTACAGGAAGATGCAGCAGATCGACCAAACATGTCCACCGTTGTTCTCATGCTGGGAAGTGAAACAATGGCCCTTACCAAACCAAAGCAACCAGCATTTTCGGTTGGAAGAATGTTCAATGGAGAAGAATCAACATCAAAAAATCCCATGGATCCTTCACTTAATGAAGTAACATTATCTAATATTGCACCCAGGTAGTGGATAAACAGGATAAAACTTTTTGCTTTGAACAATTTTGTATTGTAGAAGCAATTACAAAAAAATGGACAGCCTCCTCTGCAAATGACAAGCATTTTCTTTCTTAAAATTTTATCCGGGATAATAGGGATCAGCAGAAGTAATTTAAGGCTTGAGAAACGAATAGCTTACATGAGATGCGAACTGTGCAGTTTTGAATCGAATTCTCAAAAATTCTAGAAATATCTTATATTGACTTTGCGGTTGCAATGTTTAAATTGAAGATTCAGATATTATTCATATGGACAATGCTTTATGAACAATAATTAAAGAAGAAAAGTTTTGATGTTACACAGCATAGATTCAGAGACAAGTCTAATGGTGCAGAAAATGTGACTTTTTGTATGTGTGAAGTGTTATTTACGTAGCTTTACCCATTGTTGACTGCACAATTTTGCTTTCAAACGGTGTCATCTGTCTGTGTTTTAATGTGATTCCCTTCTCAGATCTCTGTTTTTATTAATTTTTGTCAACTCCCTCTCACACACCAAAGGGGATATAATAGAAAAGATCTGTGTTGTACATTAGCTTACATAAGTATGTTTATAACTTGTGATTAAATAAAGCCTTTTCATGGCCCTTTGTTAAGTTAATTGAAGCATTATCCAATGTAAAAACTATAGCAAAACCACTAATTTTGTTGCATTGTTACTATCATCGAAGTAGCAGTTTTTGAATAATTGGATTGAGTCTAAATTTGACAAAAGAAATTATTTTGACAAAACACGCATTTCACTTCTGCGAACACTCACTACATGACTGAGTATATCTGTTTCATCAAGTAATCTAATACACTATCAAAAAATCAATCCCAGAGATGCTATTCAAACTACTTTATGAGAGGCGAATACTATAAAGATGGAAAGTTCAATGCATAGAGAAGCAAGCGTACCTCCTATTCAATACATCATTTCCAGTCGAAGCTAGAAGGTCAAAAGCATAGATGTGTCTCTCGGGAACACCTGCCAAAACATTAACATCAAACATTTGCACTCCTGAGATGTTCATAACTAATAAATCTGTGAAGATTAAAAGTTAGTTAAGCAAAAAAAGTGTACAACCAGCAACAGGAAAGAGAGAAAAGTACATTTATATTTATACCACAGTATCCTGTAGTTAAGTGCTAGGAATTTGATAAAAAAGAAAGAAATTGACAATTATAAATTTTGACTAATCCCTGTAGTATCATACGAAAAACATGGCATTACAGCTGCACTTATAAATATACAGAATATTATGATAGGAACCAAATCAGATCACAAGAAGAAAGAAGAAACATATTTGTTATATCTCCTCTCCTGAACTGATATGAATAAGATATCAGAATCAGTGGGGCTGATGTATACAGAAATAGAGAAGAAAATCTGAACTAGAAAAGGAAATACTAGATATCCCAGGCAATTCGAGAGTGCCTTGTCTCTCCCACCCAATTCCCTCCACTTCTTTCCTGCCTCTGCCCTTCCCTTCCTTCCTTCTTTATATAGTTACTCCCAAACCACTCTCCCTCACCCCACGCACCATCCTAATAGCCCAGCTGCCAAGTGATCAGTTGGTTACAAGGCACATTCCCTTTTATACTCCTATCCAGTGTCACTAAAATACCCTTTAGTAATTGCTGGCCTAACATATTACATGTCAGAAGAAAGAGCAAAAGACATATTGGAAACTCCATAATTGTTAAACTCCCATGAGCCATCATCAGACAGTCTATGAAAAGACACAATCTGTTACCTTTAAATCAATACGGTGGCGCAACCCCGTCCAGGATAGGTGCAAAAATCAAAGCAAGTGTCAACACCAGAATCAGTACCCTGTGTATACATGGAAAAGTTTGCAAGAGTTTGTCAATCACTGGACTAGACTAATTTAGTGGGGCAAGCTCTGATCTAGACAATCAATGTGTTTATTTGCTGCCCTGTAGAAAATCTAGTTCAAGATTACTGCTTTCAAAACTTCCCACCAATCATAATATAAGTCATATCATTACACTTAGGACGTTTATATTAAAACATTTAATTTGATGAAATCTATATCAAGGATCAGCTTACACTCAAATGCTTCTTATCTTAGTTTCTGCATTCTGTTAGGAAAAAGACTCTCTAACAGAGGTGTAAAATTCAGAAAACATTTCACCACTTGAATTTGACCACACAACATCAACACCATAAGGTATACCAACATAGAAGTCTCATTTCTGACTCTGCTACTTTTGGTACCCTGCCTTCCATTCAGGCCTTTTAACTCAGACTTTATTGAATTTGGGCCGTTGTTTCAAAACTCTCTTCCTGTTTTCTTGCTAACAAACTTGCTATCCACTGTCCCTGGCAACAAAGAGAGCGAGAGAGAGAGAGAGAAATTTAAAGTCAGGATTTTTATAGAGTGAAAAAGAGTAGATAGAGGTAAATGCAGCTAACTAATCAATGTGTATTTGAAGGAGATTGCAAAGAGAAGGTCTTCGCAAAGGCCCTGCATTTATACCCAGGCTTACATCAAAAACAGTAATCCTGGTGATTAACCACCGCCACTGCTACTGTAAAATACTAATAAAAACTCCTCCCCAATCCCCATTAAGCTCCTCTTCCTCAACTTTGATAAATTATTAATCATGCTATCAATTTTCTTGTTTATCAATTTAAAAAAAGCTTGCTTTTAGATTTTTAACTCATTAAATGTGCAATTTTTTAAGTGATAATCATAACAGCTTAAGCTAACAACTGACATTGCCAACTCTCATCAGGGGTGCTTTTTCTTTTTATCTTATTGCATTGTCCTTTATTACACCTTGAAAGAAGAGCTTAAGATATTTACTAAGAGTTTTGTTGTTTTTGGTCAAGGCTCCCAAGTCTAGCTGGGTCATCTACACATTTCTTTTGCAGTGTTATATTAATATTAAACTATTAATGCTACAAAAAGGAAAAAAAAAAGTTATATGAGTCATGCACTGTAGATTACTATTGGTATTGATGCATTGCCTACGGTTTGAAGAGAGAGAATGAAATGAAAGAGCATGAGAAAGAGGAAAATACATTGTCTACGGTATCTCATTGTGATAACTTCGCCTTCTCATGCAACATAATCTCTTGTTTGTTTGTATGACCTATGGAGATAGAGAAAATAATTATCAACATGATTTTATGCAACCTTGAGAAATATCAATGTACAAGGTTTCCGTCCAAGATGCAACTACTTCCATCACATCAACTCCAAACGTATACACAAATGGAAAAGAAAAGCGAAAAACATATGTGTAAGCTCTATTAAAAAACAACAATAAGGGATAAAAAGAGGGTGGTGGAGACTAATTAATCAATTTGGTATGTAAACCCTTTCAATTTGTTATGCTTCTTCGATCGAGAAATTCATTGGTGAGACCGACATGGAGTTCACTAGCTTGGTGCAGTATCCAACAACACCAAATAAAAATATTCATAAAATTTACAGAAAAAAAAGGAGGGGGAGAGAGATGAATATGATAGAGTTCAACCCAATAGCACCCTTCAACTAGCTAACTAAATGAAAATCAAGGTACATTTACTCACAAATCATAGAAAAGCAAAAGAAAGAAGCGATTAATTCCAAAATATTTTATTTATTAACTTTTTAATTAAGCACGAAAATAAATAATTAAATTAAATAAAAAAATGTAACTCAATTGAGGATTCATGTTATATAGCAATGCTCCAAATGTATCTTCGGATCGAATCTATAGATAGGATTACCGAACAGAATTATTATGAAATTATTAAAAATAATGAAAGACGAAAGAGGCATTCCATCTATTCAACTCGATCAATCACAGGAAAACATTTGGGCATTATTAGGAAATTCAGAATCACAAAATAAAAAAATAAAAAAAATCAAGGCAACGAAAATGAAATCAACAAAGTAGGAATCAACTCCGTTGAGCTCCAAAAAAAAGGAATTCAAAAACAGAAATTTCAATTCACACATTTTCGTTCACAGCAAGATTAAACTAGGGAGAGAAAGGTAAATAGAGAGAAACAAAAAAAAAAGCGAAGAAATGGGACATGTAATCGGAAGTTGGCGTTAGAGAGAGCCGTCGTCGGAGAGTTTCTGAAGCTCAGCGAAGAGGACGAGCATGGAACGGAAACTTAGCTTCCGAGAGATTCTTAAGAGGACGAAGAAAAGGATATACTTGTACTTTCCAGGAATTTTGGAGGAAAAAAAAACGGTTTCAACTTTCAACGCGCGAACAGAATTTGTCGTTGAGTACGAGGCTTAATCTTCTGCTATGTTTAGCGACGGCTAACCGCGGTTAATTATTTTTTGTTCATTTTTTTTATCACAATAATAGTTGTAACTATGAATGAAAATAAGTAAGGTCTTCGAGAACTTACGACTTAACTTATTTAAACATAATTTATTTATTAAATTATGTTAAATTTATGTTTTTAAAAATTTTTATATAGTTAAATAGATTAAATTCTATTTAACTTAAAAAAAAGCTATTTATTTATTATATCTATGTTTATTTATATAATATAATATATTTATTTTATATATAATATAATAATTTTATTAAAAATTATTTATATTTAAAATTTGTAAAATTTAAATTTATCGATCTATTTAAAATTTTATTCAATATAAGTATTTAAATATATTTTTAAATCATAGTATGTAAAAAACTAGACTATGACCAAGATTTTACAAAATAACTAGATGTAGAGGAGCGCGTTGTGCGGGCAAATATTATTTCAAATTTTGTGTAGTTAGAAAGAGCAAATAAAACCATAATACCAAAATTTTCAAACAAAAACAATTGTTGTTGAGCCTAATGAACCTATAGCCTAAAAAATTAGTCAATATCGGAAAGACATAATGCTTTAAATAATGCAACAAAATGTTCATATTGGAGTTCACAAACTAATATATCTAGATAAGATATCTCATCAGGGAGTGGGGAGAAGAAAAGAAGTCCTAACGGCTAATGTAAATACAAAGGTTGCATTATAAATTCTAGTTGAGTTTTAATGTTTACTTGTACTTAAATTTGCATAGTAAGGCTTGTCCATAATTAAATGGGATGTAAAATATCAAGTCTACCTCCTCTTTTAACAATCTTGAGTCTTTGATCAAGATTCATTCACATATCTAATCAAATTTGCAATACTTTCAAAACTGCAACAATTCATAGACAATAAATTCATACTATTAGATTAAGTAATGCATGCATGATTAGTAAAAATGCATAATTAGCATAGCAGTGTTGAGAAAAAAGATTTAATCTCTTTTCATAAAATAGTTACTTGTTATCTCTCTTAAAATGACAAATAAAGTGAAGAATAAAAGAAAAGTATAATCCAGATGAGAGGTGTAGCCAATGTAGGTCAAGTTTTGAACCTAAGTTTCAAGTTTCATTTTTTTCTTTCGAGAAGGAGGAAATATGGCAGTAATTTCAAGCTACTTAAGCCAAACAGGGTGATTAAACATGCACAATCTACCTGGCAGTGCTGAGAAAAATGATTTAATCTCTTTCCACAAAACAGTTATAAGTTATCTCCCTTAAAATGAAAAAGAAAGTGAAGAATGAAAGAAAAGTACATTCCATATGAAAGGTGTAGCCAATATTGGTCAAGTTTTGAAACTGAATTCCAAATTTTATTTTTATTTTTTCTTTCAAGAAGGAGGAAGCATGGTTGTAATTTCAAGCTAATTAAGCCAAGCACGATGATTAAAAAATGCACAATCAACCTGGCAATATTAAAAAACAGATTTAATCTCTTTCCACAAAATAGTTACTCGTTATCTCCCTTAAAATGAAAAAGAAGGTGCAGAATAAAAGAAAAGCCAATATAGGCTAAGTTTTGAAACTGAGTTTCAATTTTCATTTCTTTTCCTTACAAGAGGGAGGAAGCACAGCTGTAATTTCAAGCTACTTAAGCCAAGCAGGGTGATTAATTTGCATAGGTTTTCAAAAAATATAAATTTGCATGTACCTCTTCAACTATCTCTTCACATTTGTGATGTAATTGTTCCACTTTAACTACTCCAAATTCTTTAACTAATATATCTTGAGATTTATCACATCGACTTTTCAAATGCAGAAAATAATGTCTTAGTTAATTATGTTATACTATCAAAAAATGCATCAGTTAATCCAATAATGAATCAGGAAAAGGTAAATATTCTATATTGTCCAATAATATATTTAACTGAGGCTCATCCAAGCAAAAATAATTATACTGGTGTTTAATCCAAAAACATATGCAACGACATCCAATCTAGGTTGGCTATGACAGTCTTAACACTTAAAGACGATTAAAAAAAAAGTATAGCTTGCACAATTTAATGCATTCAAAAATTTTATGTTCTATATATTTAAAGTTTTTAACTAAAGAGGATTATTCCTCTCTACATTTCTACCAAGGAGATTCCTCATACTACAATTACAAATAGCAAAGAGGACAATTTCTCTTAACAAAATCATACTTTAAGTATGGCTAAGAAATTATTATTTTGATAATAAATTAAATTTTAAGAACTATTACTATTGTAAAGTGATTATTTCAATGATAAAATAAAGAAAAATTAAAATTATTGTAGATGCCTAAGGCCTACTTTTCCAGTCAAACAAAAATCGCTTTTAGTGCTAAACTATGTAGAATTCACACATATTTATTGTTTTGATAATTAGGATAGTGTACTTCTAAACCATGCTTTTGTAAAAACATATTCATCCTATAATAATTATACTTTTAAGTCCGATGCAAAAGGCTCAATGATCTAATACATATGCTATTAAAATAAGTAAGAAAAGACACATGATGAGGTAAAAAGAAAGCTTGATTAAATTTTAAAAATATACTCACTGCAATTTTGGATTATGGAAAAATAATCTATGTTGTTTAAAGAAGAAACTCTTAATAGATGTGAATTTAACTGGACCATGACAATTATACTTTAAATTTGTACATTCTCACCATAAATGGATAATAAAACTAATTACACAACTGAAATTGCATCAGCTTCAAAGATACCTTCATATATATAGTTCAAAGCTCCATCTTTACTAATTACTAAGGCTTCTATTGCCCTGCACATTTCAATGCAAGGCAATATACATTTGGCGTTGAAGGATTAAAAGTACATTAAATTGAAAAACCATACACAAAATCTAAGAGAGAGGACTGCAAATAAAAAAACAGGTTTCAAAATCTAACATTTTGGGCTCAAATTCAAAACCCAATGCTTAATTTGCCAAAAAACTTGTGTGACATGGATGTGAAGCAAAAAACTTCAACATCCAAAACCTCACTAAGAAATTCTAAATCAAGAATTTTGAAGAGAATCCAAAAGTAAAAGCAAAGGACGGTAAAAGCCAAGAAAACTAAAAAATAATAGACCTAAAAATCAATTTAAGTTGCATTACATATCCCACGGAGAGCTAAAACTAAAAGGACACCAATCTAGAGGATATAAACATGAGAAATTGCTTACATGGCTAAATAATGAAGTTCAAGTAGGCCGTTGTGATGAGGTGGCTTAATGGAATAGTAAAAGATGAGCTAATGTGGCAATTTGAGAGAATACAACTTGGTTGATATGGCAACTCCAGAGTCCGTGCTTCAACTTAGCTTATATTATTTACAGGAGCACAATTCCTCATTGTTCTAAAACCAAATTACATAAACTTTAATTTGGAAAAAAAATTAATTTAAAAGATTGCAGATACATGAGGATAAAACCAATCATGAGAATAAAAAGGATGCCAAGCTATAAATCGCAAAACATTGGAAAAAAAGAAGAAGAAATAAAGCAAATGAAGCATAAAACAAATATTAGAAAATTGAATAGGGAAATGGAAGGGGGAAAGAAAAAGTAAAGAATGAGATCACAGAGAGAGAAACGTGGAAGATCCACTTGTTCATGATAATTACAGTGACATTGGAAGCCCACTATTGAAGGATTGCCAAAAGAGATCTAATCATGCTCCACTGGCAAACAATGCTCTCTTCCATCACCTTTGACACAGATCAAACAACTTCACACCCAAATAGTTGGGAATTGCGTGGTACATTAACATGCATGTAACTCTAGACTTAGGCTCAATTAAAAAAACGTAAACTATGAAAAAACATAATTCTAAAATTGAAAAAGCCTAAAAAAATTTGCAAATTGTCTTGTGGGGTGATAAAAAAAGAAAGGAAGAAAGGTACCTTAGATTAGTTATAGTACAACAGAGACCCATGCTGTCATGGATCTCGTTATCCTTGAGAGTGATATTATCCTTATAGATGATGTAGCACTTTTGAATGTGAATCTTGTCAGCCCTCGTGCCCGTCTAAGTAGCCACTAGCTTCTTCAAATCACGGGCGGTGTCATCATCGTTGCTCGAACCTTTTTCCCCAACCAATCATTTAACCAATGGTGATTGTTTGGAATTTTGTCATCGAGGGTGAGGTTCAGAAATAGTGGTAAGGTGGGAGTGGGAAGATGTGAGGTTCCCGTTTGCATGGTATGAAATGAGAAATGCACAATTCAAAGTGAGACAAACAAAAGGCTTTTGTGACGAATTTTTCTTGTAAATGGAACGTTTCATTTCGGCAATTGAAAAGTCAATAAAGTCATAAAAGAGCAAGAAATCGCTGGTGAGAAAATGAGGAGCTGGGGAGAGGGCTCATGAGAGGAGAAGGGAGAAAGCTCCAGCTATCACTTGTATGCTGAGGTATCAAAAAAAGAGCAATATAAAAAATCTGATTTGGAGACTTGTTAGAGTTCAATTTAGCTCACGTGGCATTCATACAGTTTTTGAGCCTAAAATTATATATTATAAATAGATTGAAGATAAAGCCTGACCTGCCTACCATTACACGCGTAAAATGAGAAGGATTTTTTGTTATTAAGCTATATTCACCTGCTTTACTCCTGTGTGGAGGTATGGTGCTTCTGCAGGGGATGCAGTGCAGCATATGCCCATGGATGGGGGTGTGACTAGGCTGCATGGGTGACAAATTTCCTGACTTTGAGAGATGAGAGTGAGTGACTTTAGGTGGGCAGTGTATGGGAAGGGATGGCTAATAGCGTGTTTTGGAAAGTGGGTTCCTCTGCTTTGTATATATTGTATAATAATAATATTGTATAAATGTATACATTTCAAATAAATTGAAAAATGATTTTTATTGAATTTATCAAACATCAAGTTTGAAAAAGGATTTTGTTTTCAAACTTTGGCAACTAGGGAATTAAACAAAAGCTTCTTTCTAACCCAATAATTTTATGGCGGCTACGCGAAGTTTGTAACGACCACAAATTAATTTGTTATTAAGACTTTTATTTTTTGTGACAAAAAGTATGACGTTGTCATTTTGGATTCCTTCTCTAAATACTTTTAGTTATTTTATTATTCTTAGCACATCAGTCATTCTTCTTAACCTTTTGAAAACTTTTGAAAATAAGTTTTCACGAAGATGACTTTTAAAACCAATAATTTAGAAGGTTTTGTAAAGATCATTAATGGGGTATAAATAGTGATAGTGCAAGTAATTTTATATACTAAAAATAGTATCTCAAATAATGCCATATACAATATCAAAATATTAAATTTCAAGTCACTCATCCTTAGGTATCTGGTTTATACCAGTTTGAAAATTCTGGCCTCCCAAACTGACAGCAGATAGATTTTTATTGTAAATTTAAGGCCAACTAAATTGCTTTATTGGAAGTTAGGTATTTCGACGAATAATTAAGTTGTTAGCATGCAATGTATATTTTTAAGAATTTTGATGTCGGTGCATAAATGTTTTAATTAGTTTTATATCACCTCTATTCTTCTCTAAAGGGATTTTATTATTTCATTAATAGAGACTCTATGAATATGTAGATCTTGCATAAAAATAGATTGTTAAGTAAAATGTTAGTTTAAAAATGTTTCCTGGAAAGGAAAATAATAAACCATTTCTTTAATAAAGACACCTATAAAAACAGTTACCTGCAACTTATCAAAACCATGCTAATTTCTGCATATTATTTTATTTAGATCAGTCTTACACCAACCCGAACCAAATTTTACACAAAACTTCAATGTAAAAAAGTGATCGCCTAAAACTAAAATGCATGCAAATATCAATTTCGTAATACGAACACTTCAAAAGAAAAATCAAGAGTGCATAAGTTTCCGCCGGTAAATAAAATAATATTCAAGTAGTCAAACAGCATGCTTCGCTCTTCAAATAAATCATCCTAATGCAAACTTGACTGTTCTTTATTGCATAATAAAATTCATCTGCAATTGACATATAAATCCTAATATACATCCTCACACACAAAACTTTGAAAAGTCTACGCATGCATGAGTTGAACTTGAAAACATTGCTCTCATATTAACCGAACAATGGGAAAAGCACCCACTTTGAGAATGTCATTACCCATGATTTCTCTGAGGTTTCTTAGCTTCATGCTCCTCCTCACCACAACAAGTGCACAAACACCAATTTACATGTACAATCTTTGCCAGAACTCAACAGGAAAAGCTCTCAGCACTTCATACCAAACCAACCTTAACAAATTCCTCACATGGATAACCTCTGATGCAGCCACAAGCAAAGGATATAACCAAACCATCATAGGCAATGGCAATGATGATGATGATCATGATGATGCTGTTTACGGGCTCTATGATTGCCGGGGTGACATCTCAGGATACTTCTGTCGGTTCTGTCTCAACACTGCTGGCAGTGAACTTGTTCAGCGCTGTCCCAACAGTGTCTCTGGTATTATATGGTATGATTTCTGCATCATCAGGTACTCCAACCAGAGTTTCTTTGGCAATGTCACTTTAGCCCCATCATGGAATGCTACGGGGTCCGAAAACATCAAGGATTCAACAGAACATGGGAAAGCTGTGGATTACATGCAGGGTTTGATAAGAAAAGCAACTGTAGAGACCAACCAGTTGTTTGCGATGAGTGAGTTCAATTGGAGTCCTAGTGAGAAGAGGTATGGCCTTGTGCAGTGTGGAAGGGACCTTACAAATGAAGGGTGCAGACAGTGTGCGCAGGCTGTATTAGATAAAGTTCCCCAATGGACAAAGGTAATATGGGAGATATTTGTTCCAAGTTGTGGGATGAAGTTCGATGATTATATGTTCTACCAGTCAACTAATCAAACAAGATCCCCTTCTCCTCTGCCTAATCCAGGTACTGGTTAGAATATTATTCACTCTGCAATCAAAGTATATCAAACTGCAAATTCATCATGAACAAGTAACAAACTGGTATTGTTTGTCAGAAAATGAAAAAGATAAATTGTAAAAGGGAAAAATAAAAAATGATCTTGTTTCAAATTTTGACCTGGTCCAGCTGGAGCTGGAGCAGCCGGCGATAAGTGAAAGATTTGGTGCGATTGTCAAGGGTGTGGACTGTCTTTGAAAGCTAGTCTAAGCTATTGCCAAAATGTTTGTGAGGGATTATGTGCTGGAAAAAAAAAAAGAGTTCTTTATTTGTTCATGGACAAACAACAGAAGACTTTTTTTTGAGTTAAATGCCTCTTAATTTGCAGTAGTACTCCCAGACCTCTTGTTTCTCTAAACCACTCCATTTATTTTTCCCCAAAAGTAAATGTTTGAGGATAGGTCAAGCCAAGATTTTAAATTGTGGCAACAATATTGCATGAAGGTCTTCACAACTGTAACGAAGATGTGCTGCATCAATTGTATTTTCCCACAATCATCCATAATTTTTGTAATAGCAACGTGACTGCAACCGCAATAGGTCAAGCATACTTTTTAATATAAACCAGTTTTGAGAATACATTTTCTAATATTGTTTCTCGCCTTAGTCGCTTTTGTCACTAAACTCCCAACATAATATACTATTACCGTTTCATTTGAGTATAACCAAAAAAAGATTATGTTATAGCATCATAATTTTATGAAACCTCAAGGCTCATATAATAAACATCCATATGTGAGCAATGAGCAATCGGTAGTTAGGAAACAAAAAACAAATTGTGCCTTTGCAACATATTCTAATTAGTTTTGCAAGAATTGTTTATTTGTAAGCCTCCATTTCGTTTTTAATCTGATGCATTTGGGAAATGGAAACCTCAATGTAAACAAGTACTATAAACCTCAATGCGAATGGGAATCCTTTAAGTAAATTGGAACTTCCTTAAACTATAATTGTGGGTTTAAGATGAATTCGGTATATAAGAGAAAAGAAATTCAACATGTTCATCTTTGTTATTGTTGCAGCCAAGCAGGAAGGTACAAGTAATTCCAAAACCTTGATCATCGTCATAGTAAGTGTGTTGGTGGCAGTAGCTCTACTAAGTTGTTTTGTCTACTATTCCTGGAGCAGGAATTCGTTATGTAAAGGTAATTATCACCAGTTACATACATTCTGAAAAGTTCTCTGAGCTCATTTCACATACTTGCCTATGGCAATAAGACTATATACTTACTAGCTTCCTTGGTAGATGGACTGCTATTGGAAACATTTCCTATTGCTTTTCATGACCGTGTTCAAATGGAGGATTCATTGAATGCAGACCTTCCTACAATTCCTTTAATTGTGATTCAACAGACAACTAATAACTTTTCAGAGTCATCTAAATTAGGAGAAGGTGGATTTGGACCTGTTTACAAGGTATCAATGAATTGGATTTGGAAGCAAAGCTCTGCATAGATTTGCTTCAACTCTTTTGTCACACTCCTGTGTTCCTTTCTTTCTTATCAACCTTTTTATCAGGGTACTTTACCAGACGGCACAGAAATTGCTGTCAAAAGGCTCTCAAAAACATCTGGTCAAGGTTTAGAGGAGTTCAAGAATGAAGTAATCTTCATAGCTAAACTGCAACATAGAAACCTTGTGAGAGTCTTGGGTTGCTGCATTGAGGAAAACGAGAAGCTCCTTGTATATGAGTACATGTCAAATTCTAGCCTTGACCTTCACCTTTTCAGTATGTTTTAACTAAACTTAATACCTTTAGTTTTTTCCCATTTGTTTCCCTGATTTTCTTTTCTTTTCTTTTTTCTTTCTCCAATTTCGTGCTACTATAATTCTTTATTGCATAGGTCCTAGCAGTAAGAGTGGTACTGCCAAGGGGTAAAAGGAGTTGGGAGGTAGAACTTGTGTGCCTTAATTGAATTGTCAAGAAAAAAATATACTATTGTCTGTGCCTATCAAAGAGCAGCTCCTTTTGATAACATAGTAAAATATATTGATAACATTCAAAGTATTGGCACATTTGTCATTTTGGAAGGTATATTTAAATACAATATCCAGTGAGATTTCTTAGGAAACAACTTATACGAAAAAAATGAGTAACCAATTATTTGCATTGGTGCTGCATTCCTCAATAACGTGAATACAATGTGCTAGTTTTCTTGGTTCTCTGCTTCATATATGCCAGTATCTAAACACATTTCCTCTGTCATTTGCTTTTGCTTGTCAGATGAGGCAAAACAAAGGCAACTAAATTGGAAATTACGACTAAGCATTATTAATGGAATTGCCAGAGGACTTCTATACCTTCATGAGGACTCTCGACTCAGAATAATCCACAGAGATCTGAAAGCCAGCAATGTTCTTCTGGACCATGAGATGAATCCAAAAATATCTGATTTTGGATTGGCAAGAACATTTGAAAAAGGCCAAAGTCAGGCAAATACCAAAAGAGTTATGGGCACCTAGTATGTGTAATTGGAAACTCTATCTTTCTATAAAACATTACTCTACAATTAATTAGAAATTTTCGCCAGTTTCACAACTGACAGTGTTCTATTGATTTTAAACAGTGGATACATGGCTCCGGAGTATGCTATGGCAGGTTTGTTTTCAGTGAAATCTGATGTTTTTAGCTTTGGAGTTCTTCTATTAGAAATCATCTGTGGGAAAAGGAATGGTGAATTCTATCTTTCAGAACATGGCCAAAGTCTTCTAATATATGTAAGTTTTGCTGATCTCATCTCATCAAGAAATTGATATTAGAAAGAGAAACAAATATTTCAACTAGAGTTTCTAAATATTCACATTTGCATGCAGACTTGGAGACTTTGGTGTGAAGGAAAAAGTATGGAATTGATCGATCCAGAACAGGAAATGTCGTACGTAGCCAGTGAAGTGATGAAGTGCATACACATTGGTTTGTTGTGTGTACAGGAAGATGCAGCAGATCGACCAAACATGTCCACAGTTGTTCTCATGCTGGGAAGTGAAGCAATGGCATTTCCCAAACCCAAGCATCCAGCATTTTCGGTTGGAAGAATGTTAAATGGAGAAGAATCATCATCAAAAAATTCCAAGGATCCTTCTGTTAATGAAGTAACAATATCTAATATTTCACCCAGGTAGTGGATACAACAAGATAAACTTTTGCTTTGAACAATTTTGTATTTTACAAGCCAAGGTTTTAAATTGCGGTTGCGGTTACGTTACGGTTACTGCAATTCCGGGCATTGCGATTACTACGATGCGGGTGGCGGCTGTGAATCTTTTTCAAGTTTACAACTATGAAATTTTTTTTCTTTTGAACAAAAGCTACAACACTGCTACCGATGCGGTTGTGATGCGGCCGATGCGGGTGCGATGCGGCCGATGCGGGTGCGATGTGGTTCCGTTGCGGATGTGTTGCGGTTCCGTTGCGATTTTTTTTGTGAAAAGAAATCACCCCGCAATTGCAGGGTGATGTGGTTGCGAATACTATCGCAACCGCAATATTGCGGCCGCATCACGTGATACGGTCCGCATTTTCAAACACTAGTACAAGCAATTACAAAAAAGTGGATAGGCTCCTCTGCAAATGACAAGCATTTTCGCTTTTAAAATTTTGCTTGGGATGCAAGAGGCTCTTCAGAAATTATTTTAAGGCTTGAGAATTGAATAGCTTACGTGAGATGAGTGATATGGAGTTATTTGTCGATAACATCAATTCTAGAAATATATGTTTTTTTTACATTAGAGGTTCAAGCACTTAGGTAGAGAACGGCAATAGATGGCCTAGTGGAAGTTTGAAGATCCAATATCATCATCACACTCTAGTCTTATAGATTAGGGCTGATGCTAATTGAGCTACAGCTTGTTGGCTTCTAGAAATATCTTATAGACTTTGTGGTTGCAATGTATAAATTGTAAATACAAATCTTATTCATATGGTTAATGCTTTATAAACAATACTTAGAGAAGAAAAAAAGACAACATTTATGTAGAGCCATTGGATTGAATATATATTTGTGTCCCAAAAGTTTTGATGTATAACACACTACTAATTTAGAGGAAAATCGAATTAATGGGGCAAAAACTCTGTATTACTTTTTTCTATGTGCAAAATGTTGTTTATATAGCATTTCTCTATTGCTGAACGCACAATTTTGCTCTCAAATCTGTTTTATAGTATGATTTCTATCTCAAATCTCTATTTGCATGAATTTTTGCTTGACTCTATCACATAGAAAGGAAAGGCAAAATAGAAAAGATCTGTTTACTACATTTTCCAAGGGACACACCAACGGATTGAATAAATTATGGTTCAGGTTATAAAATCATTAATCCACTTAAGATCTAAAAAAATATTAGGAATATCTAATCTTTCCATGATCCATTTTAGGGAATTAGTTCATTTAAGCGAACATATATCCAACCCATCCATACAACTACAATTGTCAACTAGAACAAGTCCATGGAACTAGTTAGTTATCATCAAAATACACTTAATTTTATTCGAGGTTATGTTATCATAGGTCCAGAAAATATATTCAAACTAGCACAGCACAAAAAAAATGGTTGGTCCAAATGCATTTGGTCTTAACTCATTTCACTTACACATGTCAAACCTGTGTACCTTCCAAAAAATTTTGGGCCTTGTCAACTTGTTTAAGCCAAACTTGCTTTTTTTTTTTTTGCCTGGACAATATTTTCATAGGCTCGTAAAAATTAGCATGGTCCACTACAAGAAAAATGACTTTTAGTGTTGACAAAAGTCGTCTCTCAAAGTTGAAAAAGTCACCATTAAAAATTTTAGTGGTGACATTTTAAACTTTTAGTGATGACATAAAGTTGATACTATAGAGTGTGTTAGTGAAAGCATTAGTAACAACAAATGAGAGTTTTGATGGCGACATTTTTAGTGACGACACAAAGCTGATATCATAGTGTGTCAATGAAGGAATTAGTGATAGAAAACGAGGCCACCATAAAAAGTGCACCTACAATGGTGATTTTTGTCATTACTAAAAGTCTTTTTTCTATGACAACAAATATTGTATGTATAAGGTCTATATTTAGTGAGAAAAATGTCGCCTTTGTTGGTAGAGCTTTAGTGGTATAAGAAGTTGTCACTTAAGGCCTTACGAGTGACTATTATTTGGTAGCTTAGTGGCTATTATTGAAGGTCAACTAGTGTCGCTACTAAAGGTTGCTTCAATGGTAACTTTTATCGTCACTGAAAAGCCATCCAGTAAGCACATTCTATGTTGACACTAAAAGGATTCTTTAGTGGTGGCCTGAATTAGGCAGCTAAACTTGTTTTTCCCTGAAAAGTTTAGGGCCAAGCCATTTTCCATAGTCCCGAAAAAAGGACGATCATGCCCATCTTATTTGTTTAGAAAGCTTTGGCTTGGGCTTTATTTTTATAGGCTTACAAAAAGTTGACTTGATCTAAACAAAAAAATGGTGGATGGAAAGAATCGAGCTATCTCAATTTGTTTGGCATAGAAAAAGTTTTAGGCAAGGCTAGTAAAAAAAAAATGCTCAATCTAGCCTAAAAAATGTGGTTGGACCAAAAAGGTAGTTGGATTAGTTGGCTCTGACCCTATTTCAATCAATGCAGTTATACCATGGTCATTGGGCTTGCTTGAGTCAATATAATGCTTTCTTCAATATTAGTACCTTACGTTCTTTGCTTTCAATCACAAACTCTTGTGATTGTTCAACATATACTTCTTGTAATTTTCCATTGAGGAATTATGATTTTAGGTCTAGTTGATAACTCTTCTATTGCTTTTGTGCGGCTAGTACAACGAGTACTCTTATTGTGTCTAAGTAAGCAACTGATGCAAATGTTCTTGTCTAGTCTATACTTCATATTTGAGAGTACCCTTTAGTTGTGAGCCTTGCCTTGTGCTTCTAAATAAAGCCAACTAAATTAAGTTTTGTCTTGTATACCCATTTTACTCTGATGACTTCTTTGTTTTCTCGTATTTCCCCCAATTCCCATGTGTTGTTCTTCTCGCTCATCTCGATTTCTTCTCCCATTACCTGTCTCCATATTTCTTTCTTTCCTACTGCTTTAAAGCTTTCAGACTCAATCATTGCAAAATTGCATGTCTTATAGGTGTCTTGTAGTGGTTATCTTCTTCTTGGAGGAGAATCATCCCTATTGTTGTTGATTAAGTAGACTCAGTAATTGAGTTTATAGCTTCTCCTGCTTGTTGTTATAGGCTTCCGGATTGCAAATAAGGAACTATTATGCTTCCTTTTTCAACTTTTTCTTCCTCCTACTTTCACGTAGCGTTCTCATAGAACTTTTGTCTCGATAGCCTTTTGATTATGTGCTATAACCGAGGAATATGCCCCTTCTATGTCTCTTCATTGAGCTTGCTCCTCTTTTGTGCTGGAAGGTGGACATAGCACATATAGCCAAAGACTCTTAAATGCTTTGTTGAAAGCTTTTGTTAGCTCTAGGATTCGATAGAGTCATCTTTTCCACTACCTTAGTAGTACAACGATTTAGTAGATATATTGTCATGTATACTATTTCTACCCAAAAGTATTTGGAAGATTTTTATCCTTTAGCATTGAACATTCCATCTCCATCACGGTTCTATTTTACTTTTAGATACTACATTTTTTCCAAAGCATATCTAATGGTCAATTGATGTTCTAGTCCCTCATCTTTACAAAAAATTTGTCAAACTCCTTGGAGATGCATTATTTTCCCTTGTCACTTCTAAGAGCCTTGATACTATGATCACTTTGCTTTTCCACGTATTTCTGAAACTTTTGACAAATTCTAAAAACTTTTGATCTTTCACGAAGGAAGTATACCATCTCATTCTTGTGTAGGCATCAATGAAGAGATGAAGTGCATTTTGTTGCTGAGAGAAAGAATCATCATAGCACCACAAACATCACTGTGTACTATAATTCTAGCAACTCCTTGGCTCGTCAATATTTCCTAGAAGTAAAGGATTGATGAGGTTGCTTGCCAAGCAAATAGCCTTAATAGGCTTGGTTGATCTCCTTGATGTTTGGTAGATCTTTCATTATTTGTTTCTGTTGTAGTATGTTCAGTTCGTGAAGTAGAAATGGCCCAATCTTTGATGCCAAATCCATGATTCTTCTTCTTGAGACATCAAGGCTGTTTTGGTATCATAGCTCTACCTGATTGTGAAATTTTTTGTTCCTTATTCTCACTTTCTTTGTTTGTATATTTTTAATTTATTGTCATATATTGAGTATGAATTTCCTTTGAAGTGTAGAGCGTAGCCTCTTTCCATCATCTAGCCAACATTCAATAAATTATAGGCAATACTAGGAACTTGTGTGTTGGATATTTAGTTTTGATGATGGAAGATTAAGTTATTTGATCATGTATTTGATTATGGTTGAAATACTAAAGCATATGCTAATTTGTTTAAATTCCATCATTATGGTCAAGTGATTCAACATGTGCTTAATTTGTTTAAAATTCAAATTCCCTTTATCATAGCCAAGTTATTAGCTATATTTTACTCAGTATATGTAAGAAAAAAGAGAAATGCAACATGTTTATCTTTGTTGTTGTTGTGGAAAAACAAAAAAATACAAGTAGGTCAAAATCATAGATCATCAGCAAAGCAAGTGTACTAGCTAAAATTGTCGGCGCAAATTTTTAACTCAACTATTGTTTGACCTAAAAAATTGTCAAATTTTCATTTGACAATATTCAAAGTTTTGTTCTCAACATTGGAAGGGAATCTCTCTACTAGGCTCTCCAGACATAATTAGCTCTTATAGTGCTAGTAATTAAAAGAAAGTGGCACTCAATAAACAATAGGAAATAAGGGTACAATCTCATAAGAAATAAATAAAGATCAAAAGATAAAGTTTATAAGAAAAGAAATCTAAAAGTGGTACTTGAGTTGCTATTGTCACCCATATGAACTGGACAAAGACATTCTTTGGATGTTTTGAGGTTATTCAAGTAACATCCTCTAATACATTGTGAAAATTAATATTTATAAGGAAAAATATAACTACCTACGTACGTCCTAAAATGTTGCTACCTGACAAGCAACTTATGTCTCCATTAAGCACATTACTTAATCATAAATTGTAACACCCTACTATATACTCTCTTTTATAATAAAATGTCACGTGTACCTCTTAATAAATTCACTAATAGCCTTATTTAGAAACTTAGGATTTATTTGAAAATTCGTAGCTTATTTTTAATACTACTTTAACTGATTTTTCTTCATTTAAAATCCTTGTTTGATTACTTTTTATTTCTTTCATGTAATGTATAAATTAATTTAGTATGAAAAGAAAAGGGTTTACAACATCAAAAGTTTGCAGTACTTTATTGTCTTAATTGTTTCATACAAAGCTGAAGTAAACAAGTGAAACACAAGAAGGAGAGTTGAATTGTGTTTCTTAACCTTTTTGAAAAACTTTTCGTTAATTAGCAAATTAATTAAGACAACGGTTGAAACAATAAAACACAATGGACGAATAAAAATTTATCAGTCCAATTGGACGCTAAAAAGGTTTTGTAATATTTCGCAGTTAAAAAGTTCTAAGTTTTAACTTAAAACATTTGTTAAGAAAACAATAGGAATCCCCAGATGTTAGTGAATAAATAAAACACAAGAGGAGGGAAGACAAGCTTACACAAGATATTTATCATGGTTCACTCTCACAAACCGAGAGCTACGTCCAGTCCCTTCAACCTGAAGGATTTTCCACTAATCTTTTACAAAGATAACAAGTATTATCCACCTCTTCAGGCACAGAAGTATTCTTAACCTCTTCAGGTTCTAACACTCAAGTATTCTTTTATACCCAGCCTCTTCAGGCTTAAACAACTAGGTTAAATATAAGAAGAAGCAAATGATGCTTGAGTTTTTAACTCACTACAGGTGAGGATAAAAAATAAATCTCAAGACTAGAACTCAATACAAGAGTATGAATATTTAGAAGAATGAGAGTTTTGATTCTTTTTCACTTTTGATCACTCAAAATACTACACTTCTTCTTCTGCGAAGATATTTGTATTTATAAGAGAGAGAACTTGGAGCAGTCTTCATAAGCTTCTTCGTCCAACGGAAACATTTATTACCGTTCTGTGCTGCATTAAATGCATAAGCTGATATCGTGTTAAACTTCTTCTGAAAAGTCACTTTGGTTATCATAAATATTCAAGAATATGATAGCTGAGTCTTAACTTATCTGAGCGCACAGAAAGTTCCTTATTTGCTAGTCTTTGTAATTTTTAGCGGTGTCAGCTAAGTGGCTCAGTTGACTTCTTTTGTAGTGTACTTTGTCAGAGTTCTTCTCAGCATTTAATGATGAACAGTTTCTTCATATTTGAATTTTGGCTTTTGGACAAATGCTTTGAACCTGAGCTAAGTAAGGAAATGTTTGGACGATCCAATATAGTATTCTTTGAAAATCAATTTAGAAAGTATTGGACGAATACTAGATTTCCTTTAGTTTAAAAGACAAAAGAAAATGGACCCACGTACAAATAATAGATTGTTAACACCTTGTTTACTGTTATAAGATTTATCAAAACAGTTTAGAAACGAATTACGTGAGTCTTTTACTTATTCATTCTAATTTAAACCTTTTGTTATCTTTAAAACTTTACAGGGTATTAATTCTTTAAACATTTTGGTTCCAAACCTAATTTTGGTTCTTTGGTTCCAACAAAAGCATTATAAACTATTTACATGTGGACAACAAAAGAATCAGGGTATTCTAAACATTAATAATGAAGTGTATGTCAAAATACTACATCATACTATCTTACATCAAACTATCATACATATTACACAACATAAATTAAATATCTGGCTCTAAAACCAGAATATGATAAAACTATAGAATCATATGCTAGGTTGTAAAACCCTATTAACTAATTTCTTTTATAGTACAGTGCTACGCATACTTCTTATTACTTTTATCTGATATCTTTGAATATAATTAAGGGCTTAATTGAAATTCTATCATTGAATCAATATTTAGATACTTGTCATTTCCTTAATGTAATAAACAAATTGACTTAGTATGAAAAAGGAAGAGATAATACTCAAAAGTTAGTAGTGTTTCATTTTCATTTCTTTGTCACATACATGCATCATTAGTTATTTACACATATATAACCTAAAGAGGAATTGGGTAGTCTAAACCCTATTGATGCCTATGCCAAAAGTTCAACATCAAACTACTACATTATATTGTGATACAAACTAAACTATAGAAATAAAATATCTAGTTCGAAAGTTAGTACATATTAATGAAATAGTATCATCTGCAAGCTCATATGTCAAAGTCACGTCAAGGTCAAGCAACATTGTGACACGAAATAAGTTGCTACTGGTCCTCTGGAAATACTTCACTCAAGATTGAGAAAAACATTTTCAGTAGGAATTCAAGCAGTAAATAAAATACTAAATAAAACTATGGTACTTCTAGCTGCATCAAGCTGCAAAAAATATTTACATGACTAGATATATATAAACTCATAATACAATTAAATAATGCTAACAAAATTATTTTTGGATATTGTACTTTCTTTCTCATAACGTAGAATATTTAACAGCAAAATATAATGCTAATAATCTAACTTTTCATGTTTAGACAATTACATATTGTGCTCTCATAATTACATGCTCATCCTTTCTTTTAAATAACCTAGGGCCTATCCCTTCATCTTTACTTACATTATCACTTTATAAAGAATACAAGTTCTTCTTTAACATAAGACGTCCCTTAAACCAAATGGTCATTCCACTATTCTGTGGTGGATTCTATTTGGTCACTAAATGGCCATTCCATTCTTCTATGGTAGATTATCCTTCATAATGATAATTCCACTCTTCTATGGTGGATTATTCTTACTTTTCATGGATCACCTTCTTTTGTGGGTATCATTTCCATATTTTTCATTTTTCTTTCATATAATTACTTGAGCATGTAATTGTATATCTTCTAAGATAGGTAACATTTCATCTTTTCTTTTCTTACATATTGATAACTTTCAACCATAGTGATGTGTTTCGTATCGCAAGTGCACAATTTCGTCAAGTAGTAAAAATATCGATCCACAGGGACTTGGATTATGATTAACAATTACCCTTAATTGTGATTAACTAGGTGAAACCAATGTTATAAAATTGTGGTGATAGAACAAGATCATAGAAACTAAAATCTGTAAATACATAAGAATCACAATTTTTGGAATGAATGCAGAAGAACAATGTAGAGAAATCTGGTTTTTAAGAGATCTAGGATATGGGTTCACCAAGATGGTAATTAACAAGTCTGTAATCTTATCACCTCTTCTCAACTAAGTTACACTTGAAGACGAATCATCCTAAAGAATTATTGTTTCCTTTCAGAATACAATAACGTATTCAATCTAACTCAACTTCGATTTTCATGATAATCAAATTAGAAAGAATCCATTAAGAGCAGATGATTCAAAAAAAAGCCTTAAGAGTTTTAATCTACTTTCGTGATTTAAAAGCTCAAGTTCAGTTCATGGAGTTCAATTATCAAGAGTCACCTTTCAGTTTTTCCCTTAATGACTAAGATCATGCAAATAATGTGGCCAGCATTTTCACAAACACTTGGTGTGCCAAAAACTGAATCAAGATAAACTTAGCATTGAAGAGATAGCAAATTCATACATCAAGCATTGTCAATACACCATCGGGGTTACTACCAATTCCTAGAACAAAAGAACTACTCAAACATGTTTATCAAAATACAATCCATAAGAATGAAGAAAAATATTCAGAAAATGAAATAGTAAAGTAAGAAGAGAGGAGAAGAAAAACTCTGCAGAAGTTGCTTTGCCCTCTTGATCAACTTGCTCCAATCCTCCCTCTCTCAACCCTAATAGCTTGCCTTTTATATCCTACAAACTCCCATCTCTCAACCTTAATTCTTTTTAGGCAAGAAGAGAAGAAATGGGCTGCCTCAAGGGCTTTTTTCGCACTTGCTGATGTAGCAGGCTGCCAACCACGGCTGTGGTGGTCACCACGGCCTGGCCGTGGTTGGTTCTGTCATAAAAAGTCTTAGGGAATTTGCCAAAGTATCCAACATCAAACTTGTAGCCCTATGTCTTAGCTTTCTATAGCAACCGGAATCACCTCAAAATGACCTCTGTAGCTCAAGTTATGCTCAAATTACTCCTCAGGGGTCCAGCTAATTTTAAGATCTCAGTATCTCTTCAGGGTAGTTCTGTTTTGGCTCCTCCAAGCTTCAATGTTGCACCATTCCTGCAATTGACCATAAACACACCGCATTTATCTGAACTAAAACTAAAACGGAGGATTAAGTGAATAAATGTACTAAAAAGATAATGAAATGTATGCAAACTAAACTCAAAATGACATGAAGAATCACACACATCAAACTACCCCATGCTTAAGGTTTTGCTTGTCCTCAAGCAATTACTAAAGCCAAATAAAGATCAGAATTTTCAAAATATGGCTGTGAATTAGGAACCCAAAGAACAACAGATCCAAGTAATAGGCATAACATTTCAATGAACATAGAGATGATCAATGTAAAGTTCGATTAGAGGCTTAGGTTCCCTAATTTCATACTACTCATTAATTGGGGTCACTCACCTAACCACTCTCAAAGTGTCTAAGGGTGAAGAAATATCACTCAAGATCCTCTTAAGAAAAAGCACTTCCATAAGCTTGATAACAAACCAAATTTCCACATTTTAAATTGCATGCATGCAAGAATCAAAAGGTCTTTGTATGGGTTTTAACTTGGCTAAGGGAATATTGTTAGGTAGGATAAAGAAATGAGGATATGCACAAAGGGTTGGCAAAATTTTTAATGAAACAAGAGAACCCAATAGAACCAATTTGGAGAATGATTATATCACAAAAGCACATTGCTAAGCTTCTTGCTAAGCCATTTCTTTACTTCTTTTTCTTTTTCTATCCCCAAAATCTTTTTTCTATTTCTTTTCTTTCCTTTTCGATTTCTCTTTTCTTTTTGTTTTCATTTTAATAAGAGAATATCTCAACACATAATTCCCTTTCAACTTTCGAACCAAATATTTGCACCATTTAGTTTCTAAAGGGTAACCAATAATATGTCATCATAGGTACCAAGAAATTGCAATAAGTTCAAAATGGGCAATTAATGGGTAGTGATATATCAATATATTCAGAAGGCCCGGAAAGATACCTAAAATGCCTTAATCACTTTCAAGCATGCAAACAATTATTTTGCTTCAAAATGGTTTCAAATCAAGTTCTAGAGCACAAAATCCAAGAGTACAATAATTCACTCAAACAACAGGGAGGGGTTAATATCAATGTAAAGCAAATACTCCTTTCAAGTTCAAATATCACCTTTAGTAGCAAAATTAATGAGGAACACGAAAACAGAGAACCTCATGCTAATCATCAACTATCAAAAAGATCAACTCTTGTAATTAGCCTATCACATGGATAATAAATTTAGGTTCCAAATTCATTATGTCTTTCATATTGGCATAAAGTTCAACAAGAGGATGCAAACTTATCAAGGGGCAACAAGATGGTGTGATCATGCAAAAGAATGCAATATGAAAACATGAAAATAAATAACAAAAAAGTAAATACCCCACCCCAAGCTTAAAACTTACATTGTCCTCAATGTAAAAATCTAAAACAAGAGAAGGGATGAAAGAGAAGGACTCACTGCGGGTCTTCAATCCATGGCCATGGAATTTTCCATGGGTTGGCAGTGGAATTTTCTGACTTCACTTGCCTCCAAAATTTAGGCTTGTGCTTCCAAAAGCTCAAATCTCTGAGAGTGGAAGGAAGGGGTTTGAGTTTTACCCTTGAAGCTCTTTCTTTTTTCCAATTCTTAGGTTTGGGTTTAAACTCAAGCTTTTCGATTTTGGCCTTTTGGGGTGGAAGTTCCAAGATGACTTCTAACAAACGGGCATATTCGGCTGCTTCCCCTCCACATTCCAATGAACCGCCACCAACCAAGCATCGCTCCAAAGGATCTTCAAAATGGATGTTTGTGAATTCTTCCTTCACTACTCGGTGTAATAAATCAATCCTGCAACAAGAGTCCTCAAAAGAAGGTTGTTTAATAGATTTAGCAGGATCAAACTCAACCTTATCATCATCAACAGTTAAAGACAATTTTCCATTTTTGACATCAATTATAGCACCAGCAATGGCTAAGAAAGGCCTACCAAGAATAATGGGGATTTGGGAATCCTCCTCCATTTCAAGCACAACAAAATCAGCAGGTATGAAAAACTTATCCACCCTAATAGGAACGTCCTCCAAGATGCCCACGGGGTATTTGACGGATCAATCTGCCAATTGAAGGGAGATAGTTGTGGGTTTTAGTTCACCCACCTCCAACTTTTTACAGACAGAAAGGGGCATAAGACTAACACTAACTCCCAAATCACACAAAACTTTATCAAAATTAGTATTCCCAATCAAGCAAGGAATAGAGAAACTACCTGGATCTTTGAGTTTAGGAGGTAACTTATTTTGAATTAAAGCACTACACTCCTCAGTTAAAGCTACTATTTCATATTCCTCTAGCTTTCTCTTATTAGACAAAATGTCCTTAAGAAATTTAGCATAGGTGGGCATTTGTTGCAACGCCTCAGTGAAGGGTACATTAATGTACAACTTCTTAAGGACCTCTAGAAACTTCCCAAATTGCCTATCTACATTAACCTTGGCCAATCTTTGAGGGAAAGGCACTGGGGGTTGGTATGGTTTAGGGGGTACATACTTAGACACTTTCTCAGTTGTATCATCTTCATCTAAGTTTTGTGTCTTCGTTGTCTCTTTTTTCTTATCCCCCCATCTATGTCACTTTCGCCCTTTGCCTTGGAATCCTCTAATTGCCTACCACTTCTTAAACTCACAGCCTTATAATGTTCATTAGGATTTATTTCGGTCACGTCACGAAATTTACCTTGTGGTCTATGTGAAGAACTAGCTTGTTGGGCAATTTGGGTTTCCAACATCCTACTATGAGTAGCCAAATTATCAACCTTAGATGACAACTCTCTAATGGCCTCGGCGACCACTTGACTATGTTGCCTGAACTCCTCATTTTGGTTAGATTGACTCTCAACAAAATTCTCAAGAAGAGGCTCAAGTTTAAATTTTTGTACCTATTGGAATCCAAAAGAAGATTTAGCACTACCTTGACCAACTTGGCTTTGACTATTCTGGTAGGAGAAGTTAGGATGTGACCTCCAACCGGGGTTGTAAGTTTGAGAATATGGATCATTTCTCCCCTTTTGGTTGAAGTCTTGAAAATTATGGCATGATTCTATTTGCTCCACCGGTGTGCCTTGTGAGGAACCAAGTCCAACTTGGCATTCAGCACTAATATGTCCATGTGCTCCACAAACCTCACAAAAATTATTAGAAGTAACTACGACATTGGCATTAACTTTTTCAAGTTTGTCAAAACGTTTATTCAAAGAATCAAATTTTGACATAATCAAATCAACATCGTCTACCTCAAACTTACCTCCCGAGAATTTTCTCGGGTTGTTACCTTTTTCATTTGCCCATTGGTGATAATTTGTGGCTACACTTTCTATGACCTCATAGGCTTCTGTTAACCTTCTGTTTATCAAAGCTCCACCAGCTGCGGAGTCTAGAGATGCCTTCGAAGGATATTCAAGACCATTGTAGAAGGTGTGGACGATTAACCATTTCTCTAGCCCATGATGTGGGCATGCTTCCAGCAAGGCCTTATATCTATCCCAAGCTTCTGACAATGACTCTCCATCTCTTTGAATGAAGCCTGTGATTTGGGTCCTAAGATGAGCAGTCTTGGAAGGTGGAAAGAATTTGTCCAAGAAAGCTTGCTCCAATTGGTCCCAAGTAGTGATAGTTTTGGATGGTACAGACTTTAACCAAGTTTTAGCTCTATCCCTTAGTGATAAAGGGAACAAGCGGAGACGGATAGCATCTACAAAGGCGCCTTCAATCCTGAGGGTCTTACAAAATTCCAAGAACATATCCACATGATCATTTGGGTCCTCTGACGGCAATCCTCCAAACTGGTTCTGCCTTATCATAGAGAGCAAAGCGGGTGGTATGGTGAAGTGTCCAGTATCAATGGTCGGCTGAGCAATCCCAGATTGCAAACCCCGAGCATTAGGGGCTGCATAATCCTTCAGTGGCCTATTTTCATCACGTGCTGCCATGATGGGAATAGGTTGTTGTGGCTCTCTTGCACTTTGCAGCTGTTGTTTTCTCCTTCGATGCAAAGTCCTTTCAATTTCAGGATCCGCTTCAATAAGAGTTCCAAAACGTCGAGTACTTCGCATAAACCAGAGAAATTACTTGCAGAGAACAAAAGAAAAGAATAAAAGAATAACTAGAAATCAGATTAAGAATTGAATTGATAATCAGAAAACACAAGTCCCCGGCAACGGCGCCAAAAACTTGATGTGTTTCGTATCGCAAGTGCACGATTTCGTCAAGTAGTAAAAATATCGATCCACAGGGACTTGGATTATGATTAACAATTACCCTTAATTGTGATTAACTAGGTGAAACCAATGTTATAAAATTGTGGTGATAGAACAAGATCATAGAAACTAAAATCTGTAAATAAATAAGAATCACAATTGTTGGAATGAATGCAGAAGAACAATGTAGAGAAATCTGGTTTTTAAGAGATCTAGGATATGGGTTCACCACTATGGTAATTAACAAGTCTGTAATCTTATCACCTTTTCTCAACTAAGTTACACTTGAAGACGAATCATCCTAAAGAATTATTGTTTCCTTTCAGAATACAATAACGTATTCAGTCTAACTCAACTTCTATTTTCATGATAATCAAATTAGAAAGAATCCATTAAGAGCAGATGATTCAAAGAAAGCCTCAAGAGTTTTAATCTACTTTCGTGATTTAAAAGCTTAAGTTCAGTTCATAAAGTTCAATTATCAAGAGTCACCTTTCAGTTTTTCCCTTAATGACTAAGATCATGCAAATAATGTGGCCAGTATTTTCACAAACACTTGGTGCGCCAAAAACTGAATCAAGATAAACTTAGCATTGAAGAGATAGCAAATTCATACATCAAGCATTGTCAATACACCATCGGGGTTACTACCAATTCCTAGAACAAAAGAACTACTCAAACATGTTTATCAAAATACAATCCATAAGAATGAAGAACAACATTCAGAAAATGAAATAGAAAAGTAAGAAGAGAGGAGAAGAAAAACTCTGCAGAAGTTGCTTTGCCCTCTTGATCAACTTGCTCCAATCCCCCTTCTCTCAACCCTAATGGCTTGCCTTTTATACCCTACAAACTCCCCTCTCTCAACCTTAATTCTTTTCAGGTAAGAAAAGAAGAAATGGGCTGCCTCAAGGGCTTTTTTCGCACTTGCTGATGTAGCAGGCTGCCAACCACGGCCGTGGTGGCCACCACGACCTGGCCGTGGTTGGTTCTGCCCATCAAAAATCTTAGGGAATTTGCCAAAGTGTCCAACATCAAACTTGTAACCATGTGTCTTAGCTTTCCATAGCAACCGGAATCACCTCAAAAGGACCTCTGTAGCTCAAGTTATGCTCAAATTACTCCTCAGGGGTCCAGCTGATTTTGAGATCTCAGTATCTCTTCAGGGTAGTTACATTTGGCTCCTCCAAGCTTCAATGTTGCACCATTCCTGCAATTGAACATAAACACACCGCATTTATCTGAACTAAAACTAAAACGGAGGATTAAGTGAATAAATGTACTAATAAGATAATGAAATGTATGCAAACTAAACTCAAAATGACATGAAGAATCACACACATCACATAGAAACTAACTTGAACTTAAATATTTCTTTTCTTATATCTTGCTAACTTTTCAACCATAGAAATTACATTGATCTTATAACCTAGTTAGAGTCTAGGTTTAACCTTAGGACTTTGGCCGAATTCATCACATATGACTTTTTAGCTAATTTAATTGTTATTCTTACTTCTAATTTTACTTAATTTGTCATCAACCTTAAACATATATTTTACTAACCATAAAATCAATTTAATTGAATTTACTTCAATTACCTAGTCAAATTACTCTAGTTGGTCAAAACCTACCTAAAGGTTTCTTTATGTAATTTTATCACTTAAACTTGTAATTTCTTCTAATTTTCTTTTAATCCTTTGCTTAAGTCATCTTCTAATCACACTTAAACAAATATTGTAATCACCATAAAATTTCTAACCTTGGTCCTTTAGGTCTCTTGGCCAAAACCTACGTAACTAGGTTTTTAAAGAGAATTTACAAGATTTAAACATCTAACCATGATTAGATTTCATCAAATACCCTAAGTAAACACTAATCCCCTTGATTAACTATTAAATGCATAATTAAACAAACAAAACCTCTAGTATGTATCTTGAATGAAGCATAGCATTAAGTTTGTGTTTCATCATAATCAAGACAATTCCAAGAGATTCATGCATAATCTATATGAAATTTTATCAAACAAGCACCAAACAACTGTAAATCCATTATGTCACGAAATTCTCATCCAAACCCTAGCTTCCAACATTAATTCATAATCCATGAAAACCAAGCAAGATTTGCATGTATTCTTTGATTAAAAAAAAAATCATAAAAAGAACCAAAATCATGGAAATATATCAATAGTTTTAAAATCTAGAAATCAAAGAAAGTGTAAGGACTTGAACTCCTACCTTGTTCTTGAACACTTTATCAAGTTTGGAAGCATAGAGATGAATTTTCTCTCCTGATTATTGTTGTAGTTTGATTCTTTTGAAGCCAAAATCAAGCTTTTCCTAATTTTTCCCTTTTTTCTTTCTTTTTCTTCTTCTTCCTTTTTCCTTTCTTCCTGCTTAGCCGACCCTTCCTCTTCTCCTTCTCTCTAGATTTTGTTCTTCCTAGCTTGTAGAAGAAACATTGTTTTGACTAAATTATAATTTAATTAAATGCTAGCCAAAGATATGTTAATAAATGTTACTAACCTAATGACTATGAGAAAACCTAACCAATAGAATTCTAACATATGCCCTACATATGTCTCATTCTTATTGGTTGATTTAAAGAATTAATATTTTATATAACTATATGGTTTGATTCTAACTAGAGCCCAACTAGATTCTAACTAGATTCCAACTATATGGTTTGATTCTAACTATATGGTTATAATTCGTCTAATCTAGGATTTGTCTTATTCTACTAAGCCTAAATGGACCATTTTATCCTTGCTCTAATCTTTCTTGGAGAATTTTCCCCTTGACCAAAATGTTTTTACTCTAATCTTTCTTGGACAATTATCCCTGTTCATAGGCTTATAATTACATAAATGTCAATGTTTATTTTACTAATTTACATTGGGTGTTTTAATAAATCATCTTCTCATCTAAATAATTTTTAGAGCTCTGTTTTCCTAGATTTACCAAGAAATAGGATAATAATTTTAATAGGAGTATCTTTAAACAGAAATATAATCACTAATCAGGAATAATTATAAATATTCATGATTAAATTAACAATATATTATTTAGGTAATTCCCTATAATTCTCTTTATAATAAGTAACAGAAATCAGAATTTTAAGCATAAAATGTGTGAAAATAAATATCAAACTAATAAATAGACGTTAAATATTTTATGTTTTAATTTAGGGGATGGTGTTACATAAACTACCACTAACACCACTAAAGTTCAACCATTGACAACTCAATATTAGTTGGGTCTTGTGGAAGCTTTCCTTCTTTAGTCAATAACTTCTCTTTATTCATAACTTTGTCAACCATCATGAGCCCTTAGCCTTGTCAACCATCATGATATGCGAACCACCAATCTTTATTTTATTAAATACCCTTTGCCTTGATTGCTGTCAAGTGGAAGCATTTTGCTCTTGTCAATCACATAGTGTTTTTGAAAATAGTCGATGTGAATGAATAATATAAGCTCTGAAAGCAATTTAGGTAGGAGATTACTTCTTTTGAGTTTTACTCAAGATTCTAAAAACAGATTGGTTATTGAACCAATAAAGGGATTGATTCACAGTTTAATAGTTCAACTGTAGTTGAACTGTGATCGAACCGGAATACGATTTATATATATATATATATATATATTAAAAATTACAATGTTATTTTTCTTTATCAATATCATTAACTTTTATAAACATTAATTGTGAAATTTTGATATTTTATGTGACTTTTATATTTATTTAAAATTATAATATTATTCTATTAATTTGAAGTATGTAAGAAATAAGAATATTAAAATTAAATAATTTTAAATAACTATGTAAACATATGAAAATTTATTTAAATAATAAATAATAAACATTAATGACAAAATATAAATGATGAAGCAATATAAAAAATAATATATAATCTAATACTAACAACAAGGTGCATATGTGGCCTAGTGGATGAGGCATACTTTCACAAGCCAAAGGACCTAGGACCCAACTTCGACCTTTGCTGGGTTTTATTGTTAATAATAACTTATCGGTCCAACCAATGAAACTGTGATCGATTCACACGGTTCGAGGCCAATTCACCAATTTTGAAATCGGTTTTCAAATATCTGGTTATAGAGGCCTGACCGGACCAGCCTCTATCCCGATTCACGGTTGAACTGGTTCAACCAGCCGGTCTGATCTGGTTTTCAGAACACTGGTTTTACTGCAAATAACTAATGTTTGTCGATAGTGTCCTAATTAAAAAGCATGGAAACTTAAATCAAGTAATTAATCAACGTAAACAAACAAGAAAATGAATGCAAAAAAGTAATAAAAATGATCACAGAAAAAACTAAAAAATTTAACTGAAAGTAAAGTAAATTCATCTGAATGTTGTTGAATCCAGTATGATCAGCATGATCATTAGGAGTTTAGAGTTCAAGCCTGTTTATCAACAAGGTCTAGCGTAATTGGTAGATAGCATGTTCAAGCCTGTTTATCAACAAGGTCTAGCGTAATTGGTAGATAGCATGGGCCCCTTAACCATGTTGTCCTGAATTCGAATTAACATGTGTGTATGGAAAAAACTTTGTTGGGAGAAGTTTTATCCACTTCGGTGATCTCTTCGCCTCGAAAGGGATTAGTCTCTGGTTATCGGCTGGAGAATACCCTTGATTCTCACCAAAACAAGTAGTTCAAGGCTGTTTACAATGCTTTACTGCCATTATTTATAGACCTAAGAAATGAATGCCATACACTTGAAGTGTTTAACACCTATCCACGTGATGATTTATACAGCAATGCATGTACCTAATATTACAACATGGCCAACTGAGAGTTGGTCAAGTTAGTAAGCAAGCTCGTCTCCAAAGAATAGGACGTAAGTTCAAATCCTAGTAGGAGTTACTCAGTTCGGAGGTAGTAAAAACTTTTATGCTCTAAGCTACCGACTACTAATTAGGATCATAGAAGGCCCAAAGGGCCTAACTCATGAAAATATTGCAGGGCGTCACTTGGCTCAAAAAACTAAATAAGATGGATGACAAAAAATAATAAAAAATTACAACACATGAAATAAATAAAATAAAAGCTGCTTCAACCATTGTTCCCTGTTCTAGGTTATCGTTCTTACTTTATCGAGAGAACATTAGTATTATCGATTCTATTTCTTTCTCAAGCACTTGTTAGCCAATGAATTTACCAAAATGATACCAACATGCATTACTTTTTGGAATTAGTCAATGTTAAGATAAAGATGATCAAATTGTTCTTAAATCATTACATTGATGAGTTTAATTTTAATTTACTGTCAATGTAAAAAATTTTACACTGTCATCTAATCATGTACTGACAAATTATTAAAAAAGTTTAACTATCACAATAACTACCGAAAAAGTTTAACTCTTTTAATGATGTATCAATACACGATTGGATTAAATGACAATATAAAAAAACTTTATACTTACAGTGAATTAAAATTAAATCCATTGATTCATGCATAATAGTTACAATAATATTTTACTTTTGTGGGTAAAATAAAATACTTACATTGTCAATTTAGACGACTTCAACAATATATGAACTTAATACTTTGTGGGACAGACGAATTAATGCTTTATTTCTTTCAATGATAAAAAACTATGGGACAGACGAATTAATGCTCTGGAAAATTTTGCAAAAGAAATGTCATATTAAATATTAAATTTCAAGTCCCCGATGGCGACTGTGGATAGAATTTTATTTTTTATTTTTTGGTAGCTACCGTGGATAGATTTTTATAAGTCTGCCATGATCAATTTAAGGCAAACTACATTGCCCGATTGAAGGATAGGTATTTTGACTAATAATTAATAAGTAACGGTCATAATGACTGTTCTATAAGTAATAAGTGACCCTTCTTGTTGTACACAGGACCACCACGTCAGTGTCATACCAACTTAGTTGACTACAAGAGATCAAAAAGCTTATTAATGGCACAACGGAAAGCCGCCAAGACAAGCTTCTACCACGAAGGAAGATTCCTTTTTTTTTTTATACATTAAATATTATTATAAGAGTATTTTTATGCTAATTTTTTAGTCAATTAAAATTAAATTCTTCCTCTACAAAATTTATTTTAAAAAATTAATTGATTTTCTTAAAATATATTTGCGATCAAAGAGTTTGAGAGAGAAATGAAAAAAATAATATTTTATTTATAAATTTAAATAATTATAAAATATTTATATAAATTAATATGGGAAGATTTTTAGATTGGAATGTTAAATTATAATTTCTCATTTTAAAAAGATTTTAAATAAATAAAATATTTACTTAAAATAAAAAATTATTCTTCTCTTTCCTTCTTCTCAAAACTCTTACATCCAAACATAGGTTTAGATCATCAATATCCATTGCTGTCCAAGTCCATATTACACAATGGTTGGAACAAAACTCAGTTTGAGATCATCAATATCCATTGCTGTCCTGCTATTTCTGAGCTTCACATCACTCAATACAAAAGCACAATCACCGAGTTACGAGGGCATTGACTGTCCAAACACAACCCAACAAGCACTCAGCAGTGCATACCAAACCAATCTTAACAGAATCTTTTCATGGCTATCCTCTGATGCAGCAACAAGCAAAGGGTATAACCACACCAGCAATGGCAACACCACCAGAGATGCTGTGTATGGCCTCTATGATTGCAGGGGCGACGTGACCGGAATCTTCTGTCAGTTCTGTGTCACTACTGCTACCAGAGAAGTTCTTCAGCGCTGTCCCAACAGAGTCTCTGCTGTCATATGGTATGACTACTGCATTCTCAGGTACTCAAATCAGAATTTCTTTGGGAACGTTACCATTGACCCATCATGGTATGCTGTGGGGACAAAAAACATCTCCAACCCAACAGAGACTCAGAAAGCTGAGGATTTTATGAAAAGTTTGATCAGAAAAGCAACTAAGGAGACCAACCAATTGTACTATATGGGTGAGTTCAATTTGAGTCCTAATGTGACAAGGTATGGCCTGGTGCAATGCAGCAGAGATCTTACCAACGAGGGGTGCAGCCAGTGTTTCCAGGCCATATTCGCACAATATCCCAAATGTTGTGCACAAAAGATGGTATGGCAGGTTTTAACCCCGAGTTGTCTGTTGAAGTATGGTGATCATATGTTAACCTCTGTTCCTGTGCCTAATTCGAATACTGGTGAGAAATCAATTACTTTTTGTTCGCTTATAATGATAATTAATAATTACTTACTTCTGGCATAGGAATTCTCTTGGATTACATCTGTCTGTTTATGTTAAAGAAACTATTAAGAATGCTGAAAAGTAAAACACAACAAGAAGGAAGAGAGAGTATTATGCATCAAAGGCTTAACACTTTTCATTAATTTCTGCTGCAGTATAAAGACAAGAGTTTTCATTTGCCTAACCAGTAGCTTTTCTCACCAAAACAGAAAATCATTGCTACTGACCAACTAAAGTTGGTTTTTACCAAAAACTACACGCAAACTCTGCATTTAACCAAAGTTATACACCAACTCAGATTTTAACTAAAATAACACATAAACTCAGAATCATTTGACTCTAAGAAAAGTCTCAACATCCAACAGTTTGTGTTGAATCTGGTCCATTTGTAAATAATTAAATGCAAAAAGATGTTCTTCTATGGTATTGTTACAGCCAAGCAAGGGAGAAAAAGTAAGCCAAGAAACTTGATCATCACTATCAGTGTATTGGGGTCGGTAGCTCTACTATGTTGTGGTGTCTACTGCTTCTGGTGCAGGAATAGAGTTAGAAAAGGTAATTTCCTGTAATTACACATATGCTACAATTTTTTGGAGCTTATTTCACAGGATAGTTTCAAATACTCAAATTTAGTTCAAATATCAACTTACAAACTTCTTTCGTAGATGGGATGCTACCTGACACCCTTCCTCTATCTCCCTATTTCAATGTTCAAAGTGAAGAAACACTGAATGCAGACCTGCCTACAATCCCTTTAATCACAATTCTTCATAGTACTGATCACTTTTCGGAAGCATCTAAATTGGGAGAAGGTGGATTTGGCTGCGTTTACAAGGTTTAGTGATTTGGATATAGAGTGTTATTGTCATATTTCTATATGCTTTTATTTATATCAATCTTTTTATCATCAGGGCATTCTACCAGATGGGAGAGAAATTGCAGTCAAAAGGCTCTCTACAGCATCTCGTCAAGGCTCAGAAGAGTTCAAGAATGAAGTAATATCTATAGCTAAATTGCAACATAGAAACCTTGTAAGACTTTTGGCATGCTGCATGGACGAAAATGAAAAGCTACTCGTATATGAGTACTTGTCGAATGCTAGTCTTGACTTTCACCTCTTTGGTATGTTTTCTGAAAGCTTCATTGAATAATGTTCATAGCAACTTTTTAGATTTTACTGCCCTTTTTTCTTTATATTTTGTGGGTTCTAAATTAGTATGTATAAGATGGGTCTGTGGAGACTAGATGGGGTAGTGTTGCTGTGGGGTTTTAAGTTGTTGTAAGGTAGAAGAACTTTATTGTAAACTATTATTTGGTAGGGGGTAACACCAACTGTGCTGTGTTCCATGTTTTAAAGGACAAGAGCAGCAGCTCATAAATGATGAAACATAGGAAGAATTTACGAAAACATGATCGTAATACACAAGAAAGTAATGGCACATTTTCTTTCTTTCTTTGTTTTTTTTTTTTTTTTTTTGGTGTAATTTTATACCTCTTTTGATAATGTGAAGCTAAATTCAAGTAATCTTATGGGATCATTAATCATTTTATAAGATATCTTCATGGGGGAAAAAGGTTATAGAAAAGACTGTTTAAATAATTCTTTTGGTAGTTTTTTTCCATGCTAAGGCCAATCTATTTGCTAGTCTCCTTTGGTTATCTGCTTCACATACTGCATTTTTATATGATCTCTTCTCTGTCTTTATGTCAGATGATGAAAAAAGAACGCAACTCGATTGGAAACTAAGATTAAGCATTATCAATGGAATAGCAAGGGGCCTTTTATACCTTCATGAGGACTCTCGACTCAAAATAATCCATAGAGATCTCAAAGCTAGTAATGTTCTACTAGACCATGAGATGAATCCTAAAATATCAGATTTTGGATTGGCAAGGACATTTGAAAGAGGCCAGAACCAGGCAAATACAAAACGAGTAATGGGTACCTAGTGAGTTTTACTTATGCTAACCATTTTCTTAAATGATACATAAATTTATAACAAAAAGCTTTTGATTGAATAGTATTCATTTTATTTGAAATCAATAGGATTTATCATTACAGTTTTAAGTAGTTCATTAGTTGACAAAATGAAATTTTTGTGTCGCGTGAGCTTAACTCACTTGGTAAGGGACATTTGATGTTAGTGCCAAGTGCAGGGTTCGATCCCTAGCTAGTGCACACCCCTTTCTCCTTCCCCTCCCTTGAGACCCCCTTCAGGGATTGCTCTTAGGTAGCAGTGGGGCCTCCACTAGCCCAACAGGGTCATGTACCAAAAAATATGAAATTTTTGTTATATATTCTTTGATGTAAGAGAAATAACAGAGTTATATTGATTTCTAACAGTGGATACATGGCTCCAGAGTATGCAATGCACGGATTATTTTCAGTGAAATCTGATGTTTTCAGCTTTGGAGTTCTTCTAATAGAAATCATTTGTGGGAAAAGGAATGGTGGATTCTATATTTCAGAACATGGTCAAACCCTTCTCTTATATGTTAGTTTTCACTCTTATGTGATCTAGAAATTAAATTTCCCTCAGCCATGGAACATTGTTAAGTCTGTTAACATGAGCTTAACGATATTGACAATTGCTTGCAGGCTTGGACAATATGGTGTGAAGGAAAATGTTTGGAATTGATGGATTCAGTACTGGAAAAGTCCTGCATAGTCAGTGAAGTTGTGAAGTGCATACACATTGGTCTGTTGTGTGTTCAAGAAGATGCTGCAGATAGACCAACCATGTCAACTGTTGTTGTCATGCTGGCAAGTGACACAATGGACCTTCCCAAACCCAAGCACCCTGCATTTTCAGTAGGAAGAATGTCCGCAGAGGAAGCATCTAGCTCAAAATGTTCTAAAAATCTTTCTGTTAACGACGTAACAGTCTCTAAAATTTTACCCAGATAATGGATATCTTGGATAAACATTTTTCCATTGATGCTTTCAATGGCAATCAGATAAGAAGGCCAAATGACAAGGAAATGAAGACTTTCCAGCTGTTTGTCAAATTATACCAAATCAAACAGACCCCAATAAGGGGGCATATATGATGTGAACTGGAAATTTTGTAAGAAGGGAAAATTTTATTGTTTCAAATTTTGACATGGTCCAAGCTGGTGCAGCCGGCTATAAGTCAAAGATTAGCTGAGATTTTCAAGGGTGCGGGTTGTCTTTGAAAATTTTGGATCATTTAGATAAGCTTACGAAAACAATAACTTCATTAGTCGATATTTTCTTTTTAGATATAATCTTTGAAAAGTAGTTTCAAGTAATATAAAGAATTTTAACTTTGTTTATATAAAAAAAATTATAATAACTATTTTTATAGCAAATTTATTAACAAAAAGACATCTTGAGATTATATGTACTATGTAATGACTTTATTGTATGTAATTTTTAATAAAAATAAAGGATATTTTTGCCAAAAAAATATATTAAAAATTACTTATTTTTTCTTTTTTCATAAGTTGATGATCATTAGTTTATTAAAAAAAGTGATAACTAAGCTTTATTTTAAATTTTGTTTTGTTTTAAAATTACATTCAAGCACACTTAAAAGCTTATAAAAAATATTTATAAAAAAATACATTTTTATAATAATAATAAAAAATCCAATCCAAACACACCGTGTCACACTATTGTAAAAATAAGATTTGAATTCACTAAAGTAAAATACGAATGAAAACTATTAATAAAAAAATAAAAAAATAGATTTTCACATATACAATATTTATTATATAACAACTTGTATTTTATAAAATTTTAAGCCATAATTTTTGTACTCAACTATTATTTTACATTTTATTATCTAAAGTACACCTTCAGTTATATAAATGCAAATTCGTAAAGACAATCATGATGGGATATCTTATTAGATTATTATATTAATGGGCACATATAACAATGAATTTAATTTTAATCTATTATCAGTATAAAATTTTTAACATTATCATTCAATCATATGCTTACAGTATTAGCTCCTTTAGTGCTGGCCAGCTTGCTTAGGAGATTGGGTTTAGAATTTGGATCCCTAAGGATGTGTTCCATGTGAAATTATCCAAACTCCTTGATTAAATCATGAACTTTGTCCAAATACTGTGTCAATTGCTATGTACTTTGTCCAGTTTCCCTTGATTTGACTGGTAACGAGTTGAAAATTGCTATGTACTTTCACACTTTTTGCCCTGACATCCTTAGCCAGTTGGAATCCGACTATGAGTGCTTCGTATTTAATTTGGTTATTCGTCATTGGGAACTCGAACCTTAATGACTGCTCAAATGTTACCCCAGCGGGGCCTTCAAGGATAACTCTTGCCCTCCACCCTTAGAATTTGAGGCCCTGTCAACAAAGATTATCAAAGGGGGAACCCTCCAAAGTAGGGTCACTGCTTAATTCTACTTCAAAATTAGCTAAGGCTTATGACTTGATCGTTGTGCGTGGTTCACAAGTTATATCGAACTCTAAAATCTCAACTGACCATGCTATCATTCTTCAAGCCAACTCAGGCTTATGGAGGACCTTCCTAATCAGTTGATCAGTGCAGACTATGACTCGGTGACCTTGGAAAGTTGGCCATTTTTTCGATTCCCTAACCAATACCGAACTGATTGCTTCTTCGTTTATCGACAAGTAGATATAGAGGACATTTCCCTAGAGAGGTTAGGCAAGAACAGAGGGTGAGGCCAAGGAGGCCTTGAGTCTCTAGAAAGCTTGCTTGCACTCTGTGGTCCATTCGAAATTCTTTCCCTTTTTTAGACTTGAAAAAGGGAAGGGAATTGAGGGCTGATTTTGCCATGAACCGGGTTAAGGCAGCTACCCAACCTATGAGTTGTTGTACTTCCTTTATTATTCAAGGACTTTTCATATCTATGATGGCTTGGCACTTGTTGGGATTCACTTCAATACCTCGGTGTGTAAGCATAAAACCGAGGAATTTACCTACATGTACTCCAAACGCGCACTTGAAAGGATTTAACCTCATACTGTGGAGCCTAAGTTGTTCAAATACCTCTTCCAAGTCTGTAACATGATCCCCTGCACATGGAATTTTGGCCAACATATCGTTGACATACACTTCTAGATTCCTTTCGATATGTTTTTCAAACACTTTGTTCATCAGCCTCTGGTACATGGCTCTAGTGTTCTTCAAGCCAAAAGGCATTAATCGATAACAATAATTAGCGATCTCAGTGATGAACGTCATTCTATCCTCGTCTTTTGGGTGCATGGGAATTTGGTTATATCCCAATTGTGTCCATGAAGCTAAAATAATTATACTTGGATGTGCCGTCCACTAGTCTGTCAATATTCAAGAGGGTATAAGAGTCTTTTGGGCAAGCTTTCTTAAGATCGATAAATTCCACACATATACACCATTTCCCACTCAACTTTTTAACCAACACGATACTCGAGAGCCACGTGGTGTAGTTGACTTCCTTAATGAAGCTGGCTTCAAGTAGTTGTCTGACCTCGGCTTCAATAGTTTGTTGTCTCTCAGCCCCTACCTTTGTCTTTTTTTGGATAATTGGCTTTGCATTTGGAAAAACAAAGAGCTTGTGGGAGATGAAGTCTGGATCTATGTCAGGCATGTCGACTAGTGTCCATGCAAACAGATTGTCATTCTTCTTAAGAAAAGACTCAAGTCGTTCAAATTCATGGATTAGGAGATGTGCCCCATCCTGGTGACTTGATAGGAGAGTTTAGCGATCTATACCTTTGCCAACTGGCCTTCTAGTTGTGGTCGCACCTCCTAAAAGTCACCTTTGAGGTCAAGTTCTGCCATCAATATTGAGCTAGGACTAGTTGAGATGTGCTTTTCTTGTGCCTGTGTGTGATAGGTGGGTTTCAACTCTAGGCTTGCATTGTAGGGTCTTACCACCATTTGGTCTTCATAGATGACCCTGACCTTATTGTCCTGGTTGAGGTACTTCAGAGTGAGATGAGGGATTGAGATGATGGCCCTTGATCTATTCAATGAAAGCCTCCCTAAGATCCCATTATATGCAAACTGACAATCCACAATGAGGAACTTCACTTTTAGTGTTCGCGAAGATGGTTTTGAGCCCATTGTCAATAATAGCGCAATAAAACCCTTGATCTGGACCTGATCACCTGAAAATCCTATTAAATTACGCTAAAATGGTATGAGATCAGATTCCAGAAGTTGGAGTTGTTTAAAGGTACTAAAGTAAAGTACATTGGTGAAACTTCCCTGATTAACCATAATTTTCTTTACTAAATAGTTCACAATGACTATTGAGATGACCATAGGATCATTGTGTACTAGCTCTACCTCTTCAAAGTCAGCATCTGTGAATGTGACTGATGGGGTTTGAGCTTCAATCCTTGGCTTCTTCTCAATTACCCGACTAGAGATCGTCATTATGCTTCTCAAATACTTCTTGTGTGACAATCGGGAATCTCCTCCACCTGCGAATCCCTCCGAAATAGTGTTGATAACACCCCTAACTGGGTCGTTATTAGCTCATTGAGAAAGGGATCACTCTCGAAAATCTTGATTAACCTTCGCCTTCATAATCAACATATGATATTCCACTTCGTAGAAAAGGAAAAGTTTCTGAGAAGGATAATGTACCACCTTCCTGGCTCCCTATAACTTTTCATCCTTGTTCACAAATTTGTTTCGATGTTACCAAAACACAAAATAGGCAATACCAAATAATGAACTTCACTTAGCTTTAACATCCCTACGAAATGGGTAAGGTTGAACAGAGTCCGCTCCTTCAAGATTCAAGGTGAAGAACTAGTTCAATAAGGAGGATGAACAAGTCTGAGCCTAGCATCATTAATCTTAGGGCAATCCCTCGGCATGGAAAGTATCTTCAGTCCCTTGCCCACACCTTTGACAAAAACCACGTGTCAAAGAATGTATGTGGAGAGCACGACAACCAAATGGTGAGAGAAATTAAATATAAAAAAAAGATGTTACCAATAATTTATTTGGAACAGACAATGTTTGGCAAAATTCTTTAGAAAATTTAAAAAAAAAAAAAACAATTTGTGAAATAGGATAAGGTTAAGAAGAAGTCAAAGCTACATATTTTTTTCTAATAACATTTGTTGGTTGGTTAATTTTAATTAAAATTTTAAATATATTAATTAAAGAGCATTTTAATTAATGTTGTTAGTTGATTAATTTTAAACGATTCGTGGATTAATAACATTTACACAGATCGTGAGAAATGAAAGTTTATGTAAGGCTTAACACATCATTCTCAATAGATCAAGGATGCAGTCGTGCAGGGGGAAGCTAGAGCATTTTTCCCAAGACGGCCAAAGAGAAATAGAACACTTTATATATTTCTCAATCCTTACTCTTGTTTAAAAGTTTAAATAAAATTTATAATACATCCTGAAATTAAAAAGAACACTTAATAATCAACTTTACATATTTGTTCATTAAGTATCAAATTTAACTAATCTTAACCGAATCTTACACATGAATAAGATATATCAAGTGAGAACATTATGTTCTTATGAAATATGAAAGAAATTAATTTTAATTATTAAATATTATATGAATAGTTAAAATTAAAAATTATTTAAAACTACATGACCACTCCATAAGATCCATCACCATCATTCTAGCAAGTTGGGTGTTTGGCTCCTATTGCAGGTAGGGTGTATGGGCTAGATCGATAAGGAAACAAAATAGGATTTGAAATTTTAACTAATGGCCCAACGGATTTTTATTTTGGATCAGGTGATTTTTATTTTGGACCCTTTTTATTTTTGTAATTATTTTTTTTTGTATCATATATTCATTTATTTTAAACATTTTTATTTTATCATTTTATTTTTTTCTTAATTTTATTAGCCCTCACAAAATGGGTGTTCACTATGCAGTTCACATGGACATATGATGTGATATATCTTACATTTTTATATATTAACAGTATTTTAATATTTTATTTGTTATGTAGATTGGTGTATAATGAGACATTTATTTCACTATTTGGGTATATTATAGCATGTTCTAGATAGAAGATTAATGAATTTTTATTCATTTTTATATATTTATGATTTTTTCAATTTTATAAGAAAATAAAAAATTTAACAGTTAATTTGTGATGAAAATTTTCGTCTCAAATTTATTTTTGGTTACTATTTTTTTATTTAAATTTTCCTTCAGTTTAAGACGAAATTTTAAATATTTGAGATAAAATAAACCATCTCAAAGTTAAAACAAAATTAACTAATCCAACTCGGGCAAAATAGGACAATGTCATTTATTTGAGATGAAAAAAAATTGTTTTTTGAGAAAAAAAAAATTCTTCTCAAAATCCTGTATGTTTATATTCAATTTGCCTCCTTGTGTTTCGGGGAATATTACTTTTTCACTGTATGATTTTTACTTTGCCACTCTGCCTCTTATGGTTAGTTCCAGTAACATTTTGTCCCCATTTAATTTTATTTCGTTAACTTATACTACAAATTTATAATTTTAATTAATGGAAGTTAATATATTAAATATTACTTTATAATTTATGCTACCAAAAACTATTTTTTCTTTCCTAAAATTAGGAACCATAAACAAAAAATTGGCAAATTAATGAATGTGTGGCAATATGGGTTTTTTAATATCAATAATGATAATTTTTTTATTTATTAAAATACTCTACTTTTATTTTTATGTATCAAAAAATCCTTTTTTTTCATTATTATTCAAAAACTGCCTTTGCCATGACGGTTTTTTAACATGTTTCTCTCTTTTTTTAAAAAAATTTCTCAGGATATTCTTCGAGCATAATTGTGAAGACTAATCCCTTGAAGTACTGAGATTCATTTAAGGGGTTGACCTCTCTTAACAAATATTTTTTTATACACATGAGTCAAAAATAGAACCCCTGATCACATGCTTAAAAGATCAAAGTATCTATCACTTATGCTACATTATGTTGATAACATGTTTCTCTTTTAATTTTATACTTTTAGATTTCAAAAACATGAATGAAAATCACTGTTGTGGGGGCGGTTTTTAACTTGCTCCATTTATTTTGTTTTCAATTTTCTTAATAAAAACTGCTCTCAGTGGAGGTGATTTCTGACCCATAAAATGAAAAAAAAAAAAATTATGTTGAAAAACTGTCCTATCTCATGCCGCTTCTCAATAGATTTGAAAAAAAAATTATTTTGATAAATAAAAATAAAAGTGAGATATTTTGATAAATAAAAAAAATAGCAATATTATTATAAAAAACCCGTTGCAATATATCAAAATTAAAATCAATTATTAATAAATGTAGCTATATCCCGAATTGTTTTTACCTATTTTTTCAAATTAATACATGAGTAATTTGTATACAATTAATATATTTTTTTATTCATTTGTATACAATTTATATATGAAAAGGATTATGTCGGCAACATTAATACCAAAATTTCAAAGAAAAGTATCAGCCCGCGGCATTTTCTGTTTCGTGTTAAAAGAACCAGTCAAAGTCAAATTTGTAAAGAAAACAACACTATTCCAACCATCTTCCTTCCACCTAAAGTTGACAAGAATCAATCTTGAGTCCAAGTCACTCTTTCTTTTACACAATACACGAGCAACGGTCCTATACAAATTTATGGTCATAACTTGTGCATGATTATTAATATCTTTGTATCTGACTTAAACCCAATTTTTTAAATAATCTCTCCTAAATTTAGATATAATCACATGAAGAGTTGACTTGTAAGGTTGTCTTGACTGATCATAAATTTCTCATGCATTCTTTACTTACATATGGTATATATAATACAGTCACATATTCACTTCATATATTTTTTCAATCATATATATATATTGTCTGAGCAAGTAGCTAAAGCAAGTCCATATTACACAATGGTTGGAACAAGACTGAGTGTGAGATCATCAATATTCATTACTTTCCTGCTATATCTGAGCTTCGCAGCACTCATTACAAGAGCACAGTCGCCTAACTACGTTGGCGATGACTGCCATAACAAAACCAAACAAACTCTTAGCAGTGGATACCAAACCAATCTTGACAGCATCCTCTCATGGCTATCCTCTGATGCAGCCACAAGCAAAGGGTATAACCACACCAGCATAGGCAACAACACCAGAGATGCTGTGTATGGCCTCTATGATTGCCGGGGTGACGTGGCTGGATACTTCTGTCAGTTCTGTGTCTCTACTGCTACAAGAGAAGTTCTTCAGCGCTGTCCCAATAGGGTCTCTGCTGTCATATGGTATGATTTCTGCATTCTCAGGTACTCAAATCAGAATTTCTTTGGGAATGTTACAATAGACCCATCATGGCATGCTTTTGGTAAAAAAAACATCTCCAACCCAACAGAGATTCAGAAAGCTGAGGATTATATGAAAAGTTTGATCAGGAAAGCAACTAACGAGACTAACCAGTTGTACTATATGGGTGAGTTCAATTTGAGTCCTGGTAAGAGAAGGTATGGCCTGGTGCAATGCAGCAGAGATCTTACCAACGACGGGTGCAGACAGTGTTTGGAGGCCATGTTAGCACAGTTTCCCAAATGTTGTGAACAAAAGATGGGATGGCAGGTTTTAGCTGCAAGTTGTCTGATAAAGTATGATGATTATATGTTCTACCTTTTCCATAATCAGTCATCTGTTTCTGTGCCTAATCCGCATACAGGTGACACATACATGAATTACTTTTTGTTCGTTTATAGTTATAATTACTTTCTTCTGGCATAGGAATTCTCTGGGAGTGCACCTGTCTGTTTATATATTGAATCTGATCCATTTGTAATAAATAAATAAATAAATGTTCTTCTTTGATACTGTTACAGCCAAACAAGGGGGAAATAGTAAGTCAAGAAATTTGATCATCGGCATAAGTGTGTTGGGATCAGTAGCTCTACTATGTTGCGGTGTCTACTGCTTCTGGTGCAGGAATGGAGTTAGAAAAGGTAATTTCCTGTTATCACACATATGCTAGAATTTGTTTGAGCTTATTTCACTTAGACACTTACTAAAATATGGCCATTTAGTACAAATATGAACTCACAAACTTCTTTGGTAGATGGGATGCTGCCTGGAACCGTTCCTCGATCTTCTTATCACAATGTTCAAAGTGAGGAAACTCTGAATGCAGACCTGCCTACAATCCCTTTAATCACAATTCTACAGAGTACTGATCACTTTTCTGAAGCATCTAAATTAGGAGAAGGTGGATTTGGCCCCGTTTACAAGGTATTAATGATTTGGATATAGATTCTTTGTTATTATCATATTTCTATATTGCTTTTATTTATTTCAATCTTTTTATCAGGGAATTCTACCAGATGGGAGAGAAATTGCAGTCAAAAGGCTCTCAAAAACTTCTGGTCAAGGTTCAGATGAGTTCAAGAATGAAGTAATATTTATAGCTAAATTGCAACATCGGAATCTTGTAAGACTTTTGGCAAGCTGCATAGAGGAAAATGAAAAGCTACTTGTATATGAGTACTTGTCGAATGCTAGTCTTAACTTTCACCTGTTTGGTATGTTTTCAGAAAGCTTCATTGAATAATGTTCATAGCAACTTCTTAGTTTTTACTGCACTTTTTTCTTTATATTTTTTTGGGTTCAAAATTAATATGTATCAGAGGGGTGTCTGTGGAGAAAACAAGGGTGGTCTTGCTGTGGGGTTTAAAGTAGTTGGGAGTAAGTAGAACTTTATTGTGAATTATTACTTGGTGGGTGGTAACACCAGGGGCTCTGTCACTGCTGTGTACGATGTTTTTAAGAATAAGAGCAGCAGCACATGATCATAACACCCAAGAAAGTAATGGCACATTTTCTTTTTTTGTTCATAATGTGAAACTAAATTCAAGTAATCTCAGGGAATCATTAATCATGTTATAAGATATCTTAAAGGGTAAAATGCTATATATAGAAAAGAGATTTTACAAATAATTTCTTCTGGTAGTCTTTTTTTTCCATGCAGAGGCCAATACTATTTGTTAGTTTCCTTTAGTTATCTGCTTCACATTCTGCATTTTCGTAAGATCTCTTCTCTGTCTTTATGTCATCAGATGATGAAAAAAGAAAGCAACTCGATTGGAAACTAAGATTAAGCATTATTAATGGAATAGCAAGAGGCCTTTTATACCTTCATGAGGACTCTCGACTCAGAGTAATCCATAGAGATCTCAAAGCTAGCAATGTTCTACTAGACCATGAGATGAATCCCAAAATATCAGATTTTGGATTGGCAAGGACATTTGAAAGAGGCCAGAGCCAGGCAAATACAAATCGAGTGATGGGTACTTAGTAAGTTTTACTTACACCAAACATTTCTTTAAACATACGTTTTTGCTTGAATAGTACAAGTTATATTTAAAATCAATAGGATTTATGAATACAGTTTTAAGCACTTAATTAGTTGACAAATGAAACTCCTTTTTATACATTCTTCGATGTAAGAGAAATAACAAAGTTTTATTTATTTCCAATAGTGGATACATGGCTCCAGAGTATGCTATGGAAGGATTATTTTCAGTGAAATCTGATGTTTTCAGCTTTGGAGTTCTTGTTTTAGAAATCATTTGTGGGAAAAAGAATAGTGGATTCTATCTTTCAGAACATGGACAAAGCCTTCTCTTATATGTGAGTTTTCACTCTTACCTGATCAAGAAATTATATTTCTTACAGAGACACGAGTGTTAACTAGAGCTTAACGATATTCACAATTGCTTGCAGACTTTTAGAATGTGGTGTGAAGGAAAATGTTTGGAATTGATGGATTCAGTACTGGAAAAATCCTGCATAGCCAGTGAAGTTGTGAAGTGCATACACATTGGTCTGTTGTGTGTTCAAGAAGATGCTGCAGATAGACCAACCATGTCAACTGTTGTTGTCATGCTGGCGAGTGACATTATGGCCCTTCCCAAACCCAACCAACCTGCATTTTCAGTTGGAAGAATGACCGTAGAGGAAGCATCTACATCAAAAAGTTCCAATAATCCTTCCGTTAATGGCTTAACAGTCTCTAAAATTATACCCAGGTAATGAATATCTGGATAAACCTTTTCCCTTTGTTGCATTGAAGGGAAATTAGAGTATTTGACAAGAAGACCAAATGACAAGGAAATGAATACTTTAAAGCTTTTTGAAATTAGACCAAATCAAACATACCGTGTCATGGTCTGGAAAAAAAGAGAAAAAAGGACCCTATCATTGTAGAAAATCCTGTAACAGATTGGAGAGCCTCTTCAGCAAATCAGCAGCATTTTCCATCTTGGACATATTCTGAGACTGAGAAGTCGCTAGTATATGTAACTATATATGATGTGGACTGGGGAGTAATTATTATATTGTGGAAATTCTAAAGATATCCTAGTTTTATTTTGGTTGTAATATTTAAATTGTAAATACAGACCCTGATGCGGTGCCGGTGTTGTCCTAGCTATGAACCCTCTTCTTGTATTAATTTCTATGTTCACAGGACACAAAAGGTTGCTAATACTTGTGCTTGAGCAAACACAAAAATATGAAAGAAAATCTCTGTAGTATGTGTATTCTTACTAAGTAGGTTTACAACTTGACGAAGAAAAAATATATATATATACTTGTAATATTTTTTCTGCGTTTCGTAACAGTTTTGATCTCCAACTTTATTTCAGTTCTCATATAATATATTCTATAACCATGTTCTTGTTGAAGGCAGAATGTAACTAAATAAGAAACTTCAATATTTCATTCTATTTTACTGACTTCTGCTGTTACTTATGTCAGTGAACGGTGGCATATTAGAAGATAACATAGAACGGTTTCCATTCAATCATCATCCGCAAAAACATGCTAACTAAAGTACATGACTAGGTATGAGGAGTCGCTATGGTATCATGATAGGTTTGGTATCTAAGGTGAGTTGTTAATCATTTATTAATTGTTGGTTTCACAATAAATGTTTGAAAGTCTATTAAATATAAATAACAACTAAGGAAACTCACTTCGAGTACTGATACCTTGAAAAAAAAAAGATAAGTACCGGAGTAATCCCCTAGATATGACACCCACAAAATGTTCTAAAGTCCACTAACTCATAGCTTGAAATTAATTGCTACTCGCTATAAAATTTTGGGGATGCAAAGAATTGATTGAGAACTTAGGAACTATAATAATTACATTAGTGTAGCTGGAGCATTATTCATAATCAAGGTTTTAAATCAGGGTCACTTTGAGGTGTTGTGGGCCTAGCTAGGAGAGTCAATGCAGTCTGCAATTATAGAGTATGAATTATGGTTGTAACAGTAGCTGCAATCGAGATGTTGTGGTTGCAATGGTGATGCAAACCAAAATTTGAAACCTTCTTGACTATGGTTATGTGATTGCGAAGATAATAATAGTGGTTAACCTTCAAACAGCCTCAATTGAAAGATATGATATATAGCAATGATAGTGATTAAGTTTGATATCATCACTTTCAATTAATGAAGCACATATTATTACGTTAACTACCATTATTATCAAGGTTTTAAATAGTGGTGGAGGTGTGTTTCTAATTAATAGTGCAGCCATAGACAGCTAGGGAAGGAGCAATGAGACGGATGGGGAGTTAACACAATGCCTAGTGTACCCATTACAGCTCGAAGGGCGACTCAGCGAACAACCAAGGTATTAATGATGATGGAATTTGCTAAGCACTAAGCTGTTTTAATATTGTTCAAGATAGTCAGAGAAGATGGGATTCTTAAGCAATAGTAAGGAGTAAATGAAGAGTTTAGGATTGGGTGTGTAAGGAGTAATGATAGGCTATTCAGATTAGTTGTAGGCGTTCAATGGATGAGGTGGGTCTTGTCCATACATTTAACGCTGACGGACATACTGTATTAAATTGGAAAGAAAATGAATAGAAAATGAATGATGAAGAGAAAGCGAGCACGGATATTTCAAAATTATTCTATTAGTTAAATGTTATATAATTGCAATATTTTTACGGGAATTGGTACGGTACTCTAATAACTATAATTAGTAATTATTTATTAATTATTAATTTTATAATAAATATTTAAAAAATTATTAAATATAAATAATAATTATTGAATGCTTGATAACTCATTGTAAATATTAATACCTTAATAAAAATAAATAAATACTAAAATAATCTTAATTTTTTACTATTCCCTCTCACAAAGTAAAAATATATGTGGATACTTTTGAACACCAGTTATGAAGCCAGGGGCTAGTGTGGGTCATGCCACTGATTAGACTCTAAATATTCCTTTAATTTTTTTTAATTTATATAAATTTAATTTGACCCTTTCAAAAAATAAAATTAGTATTTGGTCCCTCAAACATTTTGTATCTTGTGTGACACCTTTGTTGCATCCTATAATTTTATTTTATTTTATTTTTAAATTTTTGTGTCATATGAATAGAATATCATAAAAATTTGATAAATATTAGTCTTTTATTATATTTACAATAAGGTAAAATACATTTTAATACCCTATTGTTTAAGTCTTTCTTACATAACTCTTCTCAACTTTTTTTAATTACTTAACTCCCTTCTTATTTGGATCACGTTAAAAATGTTTGTTTTTTTGTGAAGATTAAGGTTGGTTAATCCCAAGGCTTCCTTTGTGAGGGAATTCTAGGCCTTTGCCGCCTGTATGAGGTTGATAAAAAGATAATTGGTATCCCCTGTAGTTGTTGCACAAATTTGAGGTGGTTGGTGAAGTGAAGAAGAAAAGGAAGGTTAAAAGGTATGGCCTATACAATGTCAGAAATGGGTTCTTCAAGTATTGGATCTGGGTCTACAACTGCATCTGGGTACATGGGTTCTTTGAGGGCTAACTCTTTTTGCCTTTGTGGAGAGCGTGCCCTATTGAAGACCTCTTGATCAGCTTTGAACCCAAGTAGAAAGTATTATAGGTGCTGTAATTGGGAAAAGGTTAGGTTCAATTGAATTATTTAATTTTCTAACTTCTCTTATGTATAATTTAAGTTGATAACATACAGATTTTGTGGGGTTTCAGGGTTGCAAGTATTTTGATTGGTTGGACTCCCCTGGTGGTGGACGTGTAAATCCAAGTTGTGGTGAATTCAATGATGCAGTTGAAAGGAATCAGAGAGAATTTGATGCAGTGATTGAAAGGAAGGAAAAAAAGCATGAGACAAAGAGAAGAGGTTCCTAACAAAAATTAATAGGAGGGACAGAGAAGTTTCCAAAATGCAGGAACAACTTCTTCAAAGTCATAAGAGAGAAAAGTTGTATTTGACCTTGTTGGTAGCAACATGGGTTGTCATTGGGTTGTTGTTTGTTGCGATTGTAATGAGATGGATTTAGTTCTATAATGGGGTATGGTTTTTTGTAATGGTATGGTTATGTAATAGAAAACCTTTATGGCCAAATTGAATCCATTGTCATATGGTTTTGGCATTTGAATTATTAAGGTTATGGTTTTGAAAACCTTTAATTGGTAGCAGCAACCTTTTATAATATTGTGTGAATCCATTTGAATCCTTAATCTATACATACGTAATGAATCCAAAATTGATACACAATTTGAACAATAAAACTGAATTGAATCACACTTTGAAACCTTATGACAGGAATGGTAATATATTAACATACTCATAAGTGTAACCATAATTGGTAACATAACATCAATAGCAAATGAATCCATTGTTATTCATTAACAATTAGGTCAACAGATTTGTAGTGTCATTCTAACAATTGTTGTGTCAACAAAATGAAAATGTAATTTTGATATCCAAACCAAAATACAAATTTGATATCTAAAATAAAAAACAATTGTGATATTCAGTTGCACTATGTTCCCAAAACTAACAAAACAAAACCTAAGATCACACCATTCATTTACTATATGATCCCAACCCTAACAAAAAATAACCTACATTCACACCGAACAGTTACAATATGATCCCACCCTTCCCAGCAGTCTTTTTCTTCCTTGGTGCCTTTCCCTTTCTTAACCCTGCAACTGAGTTGAAGCTTAAGAGTTTGTAGTGCTATGTCCTCTCCCTGCAACAAACTCCCTTAAAGGTCCAAAACTTGTTACAGTAGCTTTTGGCCTTAATACAGATATCTTAGGTCTCTATAATCTGATAGTATTGGGTACAAGTCTCTGAGTTGTTGTAGTGGTCTAAATTTGTTGAGTTGGTATTTGTAGAGATGGTCCCCTATCTTATAAAATCAGTTACAATGGTTTCAATATGCAAACATATTTTTTTGACAGTGAACAGAATCAAAAATTGAGATATACCTTTCTTTTCTTATTCAAAATGATTGAGTTTTGATACATAGTCCCTTTACAAGGCCTTCTATTATGTTCAGTTTTCATGCACTTGGTACATGTGACATAGCCACCTTTGTTTGCAAGTCTGTATGGATTTTTGGGTTCATCTACTTGCCTTTTTTCTTTGTTTCTTAGGCCTGCCTAGTTGGTTCTTGTGTTTTTATACTCAATCTCCTCCCAACCTTGTTTTCCTAGAACTGGGAAAATTGAGAACTGATATACACTAAAGTAAGTTTCACTGTTGTAGTATAGATCCACATGAACCTATGGTTCTCTGTCATGCATAGTGATTACAACAACTGCATGTTTGCAAGGAATTCCAATGAGGTCTCAATCCATATATCTGCATGTATGGATGACCAAGTCCACAATTCATATAGTGTCATAGTAATTAACCTCATACTTCCCATTTCCTGCATAACTTGGAAAGCAACTATAGGAATCATCCATTGCAATATCTAATTTTCTTTGAACCTTAGGGGTGAGTTTGCCTTCCTATTTTTCAATTCCTTCTTTCTTCACTTGAATTCTTGTCATAATTTTCCTCCTAATCCACTCTAGCATATTCAAAATAGTATGAACACCCCATTTTCTCCGAGGTCCTAATTAAAATTTAAAATTTTTAAATCAAATTCTAAAAAAATAAAAATAAAAATAAAAAATAAAAAGAAGAAAAAACAATGGGCTTGCCCCATTTGCTTTAGGATAAGTTGACTTAGATTCACTTTTATCTAATCTGTGACCCAATTCAGAGGCCCAAATTCATTCTCACCCTCTGGCCCATTTTCAACCCATAACACATGGCCAACAAGTGACCTGCTATCCATACCCCAGCTTCCCTGAAAGCATCAAGCCTCCACACATCCTGGGGAAGGCTAGTGCGCACATATCTCCTTGGGGACCGTCTTCACTTCCAGTAACACAACCATGTGGAGAATGTTTGTCAACTGTCACCATTCAAATCAGGTAAGAAATGCAAGGTTGTTATACACTTCTACTTCCATGTTGCATGTGAGTGGTTTCTAATCACATAAATGAGAAAAATATATATTCAAAAGACGCACGCACCCAGTGAACGTGTGATTTCCTTAGGTGCCGAGAGAGAGAGGTTTTGGAGGTTGGGAAGCTTTGGAGGAATCAGACAAGGAGAGAGAGAGAGATAGAGGTTGAAGAGATTGAGGAGCTTTGGAGGAATCAGACAGGGTCTCAAGATTTACAGAGAAGAGAAAGGGTTTGTAAGTAAAGGGGGATAAAATTGTAAAAATTATCTAAAAATAATAAGGAGGGAAGTGTTCCATCTCAAACCCCTCAAATTTGAGGGTATGAAAATTTAAGGCTTTGGGTGGTATGGAATGGTTTGGGTTTCCCTCCTTAACCATTCTACTCCATTACTCTAAAAACTCTCAAACAATAAGTTGAAGTCTTTTTATCACTTCACTCTATTACTAACCACTTCACTCCATCCATCCATCCAAACATACCTTAAAGGGGGCTTTCGAATTGGAAAAAAAAGGGGGACATCAGAGAGAATTCAGTGTCTTTCGGAGTTCAAGAAAGGAAGAGGCAAATAAAAGAAAAAAAGGGAGATTTAATGACAAAAATTGGAAAGATCTAGAAATCAAGAAAAGGGAAAGAACATCTGCAGCAGAGCCTTCACTGAGTGCTCAGTCAGACCCATCTAGATTACCCTGCCGAAGCAAGCTCAAGGGTAATAGAACTTATTTCTTTTTTGATTTCCTTTGTAATTTGGGAGTGGTACATCTATTCCATGATTTAGTTTTGTACATTTGTGAGCTTGTAGACTGAACTTGTCTTGATCAGAATGCATCAACTACCATCTAGTGTAGGCCTTATGTATTACATAAATTTGAAATGTTGTTGCTAATATGCAAACATCAAGTTTTGAAGATTTGTGCTTGACGTGGGAGGTTTGTGGTTGTTTTCTGGTCTTTCAAGGTTGTGTGAGTTTTAATTCGAGTGAGTGGTGCTATAATTTATTTGATTATTGAAAAGTCCATGAAGTTTTCATTCAAATATACTTGGTATTTATTTAATGCTAGTGGATAGTTTCCACGGTTATTTGTTAGAAAATGGTAACAGATAAGTGATTTTGGCAAGGTAATTTTTTCTTGTCGTGTAGCTCATTCTGCTGTTTGATATGTTCTTGTTTGCTTATTAGTAAGAGTTCCCATTGTTATTTGTGAGTGAGATCTTAAGGTCCTGTGATTTGCATGATGAAAGCCTTGAATGTCCAGTAGATTTCAGGTACTTAAATCCTTCTTGGGGCTTATGTGTCTGAATATGATTTTCTTTATTTTTTATTTTTATTGTAAGACCCATGATTGATTTAGTGTGCTATCTATTTGCTTTGATTTAGAACTAGTAGTGGTTGTTAGAAGGAGTTACGTTCTTTTGCATGTTATTAGGATGATTTAACCTCTTCTAGTTAATCTATCATATGCTCTAGGTTGGCATGAGAATAGTTAGTGTGGGTCTCTTTGTAATAATCTTTGAACTGAATATGTATACCAAGATGGGGAATCAGCCACTTGATGGAAAGTTATTCATTTGATTTGGCTTTTTATGTTGTTTACAATACAAACCAGAACTGTAAAAGCAAATTGAATTTGTACACGTTAATTGGGTTAATTGCTTTGGAAGAGGAAGGTTAATTTCTATTTTGGTGGTTCCATGACTAATGTTAACTACTTGTAAAAGAAAACGTGCAGTTCTTTATTGGTTTATTTTACTAGTTTTAATTGTCACTCACGTATTATACGGATCTTGATATTTTATTTGCCATGGTGCACTTTCCAACAAGTTTTCAGTGGGTTAACATTTTATTCTCATGAGCATTTCATTACATACTACCACAGAGAACAAAATTTACATGTCGGTGGCTGTTAGTCTTTTAGCATAATTTTCATCTGTTGATATAATTGTGTTTTGTTCGATGCTGTCTTATGAGGATGATCTATTTCCTTTCCTGCACTATCTTTATGCACATGATTGCTAGATAGATGCTCAATCTCCTACTATGACACCTATGACCTGTTTTGATACTTGTTCATCTTTGGCACTGACACTTAACTCATTTCTATGATTGCTTAATGACAACCAAAGACATATATACATTGTTCCCACTCACCGCGCACAAAGTCATGCCTCAATACATCTTAATGCTCTACTTGATTTTTCTTTTCCTTAATAATTCAAGATGGCATGTGCAAATAAAAAATGGAATTGGTTTTTTTTATGAGTAAAATGGTGATGGTCGTGTGGGGTATGGTGAATCAGGGGAAAGGTAATGAGGTTTGCCTCCTAGTCACAGATTAGATGTGTGTGTGTGTGTGTCATTCAAATGTCATTGTGATCAACTTTTTCTTTATTCATTTATTTATTTGTGGAGAAAGCAAACGCAACCAAGATACTTCCCGACTAGGCTTTTGGGGTTGCTCTATGGTCTAATGTCATGTTCAATCCCACTTAGAACTCATTGTCTTTTAAAATAAAATAAAACAAACATTGTTAAGTGATCTTGAGGGGTCAAGTCCCCACTGGCTAAGTTTTTGGGGTTACTCTGTGGACTAATGTCATGTTTAATCTCACTAATCAGGACTTGCTTTCTTTTAAAATAAAATAAAATAAACATTGTTTAGTGGTCTTGAGGGGTCAAGTACTTACTGACCAAGCTTTTGGGTTACTCTGTAGACTATTGTCATGTTTAATCCCACTTAGGAATCATTTTTAAAATAAAATAAATTAAACATTGCTTAGCGGTGTCAAGGGGTCAAGTACCCCACTAGCTAATTTTCCTTGAGATGGCTATGTGGGTATTGTATTATGTTCCATTTCAATTAAGATCCGTTAATAAATTAACTTACCTTATTCAAATTATTTTTAAATAAAATCAAATTAACCATTTATTTTTAATAAAATTAAGTAAATCATTTTTAAATCAACCATTACACAATAATATTTCATTTTATTTATTTTTGTTCTATTTTTATTTTTTAAATATATTTTTAAAGAACTACGTGTTTTTGAATTTTCCATTACACTTGGGATATATATAAGCACTTACGGTAAGTCAAATCTGTAAATATTTTAATTTAATTTTTATCTTTATTATCTTTTAAACCTGTAAATATCCGAATTTAATTTTTGTCTTTATTTTCTACCAAACCTGTAAACATTCTAATTTAATTTTTATCTTGATTTTCTTCTAAACCTAAAAATATTTTAATTCTTTTTTGTGTTTATGTTCCTTTAAATTTGTAAATGTGTAATTTAGTTTCATTTTTGTGAATATTTGTAGTTTAATTATTTTGCTTGGTTTTATCTTTATTTAGGGGGTAAATCAACCATTGTTTAGGATATTAAATTTGCACAATTAACTTAAGGTAATTGTTTTAGGACGAATGCATCAGGGGTGTTGTGGAGTTCAGTTTCCACCATTCCCTATGCATAATCGACTCCCGAACCTTACCTAGTTCGTAGACCATTTTTTTATTTTAAATCTTTTAAAAGAGTTTTGCCAATCATTTTTCCTACCAAATAAAATATTGGTGGTGACTTTATTTTTAATTAATTTTTTCACCATCTCATTGCGATCATGGTCGTGACAATAGACATGTCCCTTGCCTCTAGTATATATACATTTCATGATTGATTGATGTTGTTGACTAGAACATCACATTTCAAAGCTGTGTTGAAATGTGATCTTGACCATGCATTAGGAGATATTACATTCAGATAATTGAATGCATCTTTGTCCTTCTCTTCTATAAACTTCACCTAATGGTTAAACTCCATGGGGGTTCTAGCAAATGCAGCCTTCCAAAAAGAATCTTTAAATTCTCTTCCTTTGAACTTTGTGATGAAATTTGCATACATATGCTTCACACAACTTCTATGATCAGCCCTTGGTAGTAGTGAACGAAACACATCAACAAGTCCCTGTACAATTAGAATAAATCAATTTACATAGATATATATATTTACCATTTGTTTGTATAGTTTGAATCATTACCTTTTGTCCGTCACTTACAAAGGTCCATTTTTGCCCTACAGCATCTCCAACTTCAAAGTCTATGATAAACTCTTCCATAAACCAATGTCAGCTATCAATGCTTTCAATCTCCACCACAGCCCATGCTTATGGATACATATTGTCATTGACATCTCGTCCTATTGCACTCAACAACTGCCCCCCATATGCACCTTTTAAGAAGTATCCATTCAATTCTATAATCTTTCTACACCCAGCAAAGAACCCCTACTTTAGAGAATGTAAGGTAACATACATCCTCTTAAAATGTGGTAGTTGACCAATTATGGGTGGATCTACTATGAACTTGACATTGCTACTAACATTGTACTTCTTTATTGTAGCAGCATAATTCCACAATAAAACATATTGATCCTTCAAGTCACCTTTATTCATATCAGCCACTGTTTTTTAGCCCTATACAGTTTCATGTTTTTGGCATCAATTTTGACCTCCCTCTTAACAGTGTACCTCATTAACTTTAAATTCTATTTTGGTTCATCAAAAAGCATATCTAAAAACCTTTTTACAAGGCAAGATGAAGTTACCAATGTGTTTTTCATAGTTCCGTGACAACTGTGTTTGGGCTAAAAGATCTTGATTTGGATTGTGGTTTTTCGTTGCATCTTGGATGCATGGATCATCCATGGACATCCTCTGCTATATATTGCACTCATCCTACTGTTCTCATTTTTTACCCACTTGATGTCACTACCTCCTTATATTCCACTCAACCACTGCAGACCTGAAAACTTGGACATTTCTAAATTCCATTCCTAGTTGCAATACAACATTGTTCATGTCCACATTTTCATTAAACTCACCATACCTCCCACGTGGTTCATCATTACTGCTTGGTTCACTTAACATGTTGTATTCATCTTCTATATCACTTAAGAAATCCATATAAGGTAAAACAACCTTCTCTTATTGTTTTCTTTTTTCCTTCTCATTCCCGCTTTCTTTTCCCTTTCTTTTTTCCATATCTTATTATTTTCCCTTTCCCTTTCCCATGGCTTATTGTTCTCCCTTTCCATTATCTTTATTAGCACCTGAACTTGATGTTGCATGTGGCCCTTCCCTCATAGCAAATATATCATCCTCCCCTGTCCCTTCTAACCCATCCATCATCTAAGGTTTTAGGGGTATATTCAATTCATTATCACCCTCATCACTATCAACCATATTCTTCTACATTAACAGGCTCTATATCCACTTCATCACCCTTATCACTATCACCCATATCTTTCACATTAATAGGCTCTACATCCACTTCATCATCATCATCATCAATAGGACCTCCATCCACATCATCATCATCACCCTCCTCTAACATATCATCATTATCTCCATTAGGGGTGGACACCGGGTTGGGTAGACCCACAAAACCACTGAAATTTACCCAATCCAACCCATTTTTAGTGGGTTGGTTTGGGTCTGTGGGTTGGGTTGGGTTAAAAATATTTAAATCCGCAAAATATGGGTCGGTTCGCGGGTTGGGGGAGTCCCAACCCACAAAAAACCGACCCAACCCGCATATTTTTTTTTTATAAACAAAACACCTGAAACGACGTCGTTTCAGGTGTGTTTTATTTTTTTTTTTTGTTACACTTAAGTGGAACGACGTCGTTCCACTTAAGTGTTTTTTTTTTTGGTCAGGCTTAAGTGGAACGACGTCGTTCCACTTAAGTGGTTTTTTTTTTTTTCGTCAGTCTTAAGTGGAACGACGTCGTTCCACTTAAGCCTGACCAAAAAAAAAACAGCTTAAGTGGAACGACGTCGTTCCACTTAAGCCTGACCAAAAAAAAAAACCGCTTAAGTGGAACGACGTCGTTCCACTTAAGCCTGACCAAAAAAAAAAAAACACTTAAGTGGAACGACGTCGTTCCACTTAAGTGTAACCAAAAAAAAAAAATAAAACACATGGAACGACGTCGTTCCATGTGACTGAAATGAAAAAAAAAAAATATAAACCCCACATGCAAGTTCCGCCTCTCATTTTCAATTCCTTCTCCTCATTTTCATTTCGCTTCGCCGCCACTTGCCAGAAGCTCTGTCCAGTGTCCACCATTGTTCTTCACTTCTTCTTCATTTCTTCACCCCTTCCTTTCTCATTTCACAGGATCGATCAGCTTCTTGCTCACAGCCTCTTATCACTCCAGATTTCTAGGTCAGTTAATTTTTTTTTTGTTAATAGAATATTTTTTGATTGAGATTGTTAGGGTTTACATTTTAATGTTTAATTAAAAATGAAACTTTGATCATGTTTCTGAGTTAATAAGCAAGTTTTTTTCATTATTTAGAATATAATATTCTATTCCACTTTACAATATGGTATTAAACTTGTAATTGATGATTTGATACGGCCTCAATAAAAAATATGGAGAACAAATATTCTCTGTAATTTGAAATTTTGGAGTTTACATTGCTAAATACTTAATTAGTTGATTGTTTTAATCCATAGAAAATGAGTAATGCTCCATCAACAACAACCGGTGGCTCTCAAATTGGAAGTGCACCTACACCTACAAATAGCATTCAAGGAGTTGAACTTGAGGGTCCATCTACTGAACAACAAGGTCAAGGAGTTGAACCATCACCTACAGGTGGTGGAGAGGTATTGACTTTAAGAAAAAAACCTGTTAGATCATCTTCACATGTTTGGGAACACTTTACCAAGGATGTAATTGGTCAAAAAGCTGAATGTAAATATTGTGGAAAAATTTATGCATGTGGTTCTAGAAATCATGGCACAAGTAATTTGCATAAGCACTTCCCTGTTTGTAAGAAAAACCCAAATAAAGTGGTTGATAAGAAACAAAAAACCCTTGGATTTGAAAAGAAATGTGAAGATGATGCTGATGGGACTACAAAGCTCAAATTATTGTCTTTTAATCAAGAAGAATGTAGGATTGCACTTGCTAAAATGATTGTCATTGATGAGCTTCCATTTAAATTTGTTGAAAATGAAGGCTTTAGAAAGTTTGCTCAAGTGCTTCAACCACAATTTCAAGTTCCTAGTAGAAGAACTGTGGCTAGAGACATTATGCAATTGTATTTGTATGAGAAAGCATTATTGAAGTCCATTTTATCATCTAACTCTCAAATGGTATCACTCACCACCGACACTTGGACTTCAATACAAAACTTGAATTATATGTGTGTGACTGCTCATTACATTGATAATGAATGGTGTTTGCATAAGAAGATATTGGGTTTTTTCATTGTTAGTGACCACAAAGGAGAAACAATAGGAAAAGCATTAGAAAAATGCATTAAAGATTGGGGGATTGGAAAGATTTGTACCGTCACTGTTGACAATGCTAGTCCTAATAATGTGGCTATTCATTATTTGAGAAATAGGTTAAGTGATTGGAATGGAAGGACTATTTTGAATGGAGAGTATATGCATTTAAGGTGTTGTGCTCACATTCTTAATTTAATTGTCACTCAAGGGTTAAAGGAAATAGATTCTTCAATCCTTAAAATTAGGGCTGCATGTAAGTATGTAAAGTCATCTCCTGCAAGACAAGCCACTTTCCGAAGGTGTGTAACGGATGCAAACATAGAGAGTAGGCAAGGGTTGTGTCTTGATGTGCCAACTAGGTGGAACTCTACCTATTTAATGCTAGAGGCGGCTGAAAAGTATGAGAAAGCATTTGCTCGCTATGAATATGATGAGCCTTCTTTTGTGAATGTTGAAGGAGGAACTCCATCTTCCTATGACTGGTTGCGTGCTCGTGTATTTGTAAAGTTTTTGAAGATTTTTTATGATGCTACTCTCACTTTTTCTGGATCATTGCATGTTACTTCAAATTCTTTCTTCCATAAATTGTGTGACATCCAAAAAAGTTTTGAAGAAATGGGTTGGAGGGCAAGATCCTATATTGAAGGACATGGCTTTATCCATGAAGGCCAAGTTAGATAAATATTGGGATGGTATGGATGGTGCTCTCAATTATTTACTATTTGTGGCAGTTGTTCTTGATCCAAGGTATAAAATGGATTATGTTGAGTTTTGTTTTGATAGGATGTATGGTTTTGAAATGAGTAAGAAAATGGTGATGAACTTGAAAAGTATTATGATGACATTGTATGAACATTATCAAATCATGCATCCTCTTCCTCCCGATGCTAGTGATTCTAGTTACATGTCATCGGATTTTCCATCCTCTACATTTGAAAACGATGATAGTAGTTGGTCATCCGAATTTAGATTGAAAGTAAGAAAAAAGCAACATGAGGTGAAAAGGAATGAATTTGAGAGGTATATGGAGGATGATGTTGAGGATGATTATGATGGTTTTGATATTTTGAAATGGTGGAAAGGGAAGGCAACTAAGTATTATTTTCTGTCATGCATTGCTAAAGATATATTGGCAATTCCTGTTTCTACAGTTTCATCTGAGTCTGCATTTAGTACTGGAGGGCGAGTTCTTGACCCTTTTCGTAGTTCTCTGCAATCTTCTACTGTAGAGGCATTGATTTGTGCTCAGAATTGGTTAAAAACTCCTGATAAACAAATTGATCTTCGGGCTCAAATGGATGAAATTGAAAAAATTGAAGCAGGTAGTGCATTATATAGTATTTTCTCAATTTGTTTAGTCAATTATTAATAGTTTAATCATTAATACTTGCTCCTAATGCTTTATGATTTCTTTATTTGTTAGATGTGTCTGCGGCTAGAGATGAACTTATTCGTCGTAATAATTGATCCTTTTGGATATTTGTCATTTAACCGGTTAGGCTTCTAGTTCTTTTTAAATTATTATTTCATTTAATTCTTCCAATGTTGACAATTGTATTGATAATGATTGACATTATGGTTTATAATGACAATTAACTGACATTTTGATTTCTATTTTAGTATGTAATTTTTTTTTTTTAAAGATTCAAGACCCACGGGTTGGACCCAACCCAACCCACGTATGAGTGGGTCGGGTCGGAGAATTTTTTTTGCCAAACCCAACCCAACCCAACCCACTGCTTTCATGAGCGGGTCGGGTCTAAAAGTACCTCAAACCCAACCCAACCCAACCCATGTCCACCCCTAATCTCCATCTACTCTAACCCCCTCTCTTGCCTTCAATTCCACCTAGATCTTGTTCATTCCTAACCCCATTATAATTTGGTTGAGCAGGGAGATAAATAAGTCATACACCACTTTCTAAGTACATTACCCAATTCTCCTTACTACTAGCCCCATATGCTGGTATCATTCTCATAACATTAGAATCATTCTTAATTTGTATTAAACTCATATCTAGGGATTCATTAGGGACTAGATAATTAAAGAGTGAAGTGTCTAGGTAACCAAAGTCATTCACAATACTAACAATATCAAAGTAGCATAAGTTGTCCAAGTAAAAATGCCTAATCAGATGTATTGTCCTACCAACTTAGGTTCTTAGAGTTTTATGACTAAAATGACCATTGCGGTGAAACTCAATTGTAATAATATCAGACATTCCTACACGACTAAAAAAGCAGCATCAATCAACACTAAAAAACCATAACACAATTAGAAGTATACTAAATATGTAAACCCAAACGCATCATACAATTCAGTAATACCTGATAAAAAATTAGAAAAAACACAAACCCATACACATGGTCCCCACCCACCCATTCAAGAAGCACAAAACATGGTCCCCACCTATCCACATGTAACACAACCCAAACGTAACACCCATAACCATACCCACACCAATATTAACAATCTGAAACAACCATTGAAGTGCAGATAATATTATGAGTAAAGGAACTAAGCTGGGTGGAAAAACCACACTTGATTTGATCCAATCTCCTTCTAATTCCACCCACGATTAATCCAAAAATTTTCCCTCCCTTGCACAATATTTTTGAAAATGAAACTGAATGAGGAATGTCACACTCCAATAAGCATAGGTCACGTGCTTCTCACGTGGATTAACCAATATTAGTCTTCACAAAAAAACAAACGTTTTTAACGTGATCCAAATAAGTGAGGGGGTTAAATAATTAAAAAAAAGTTGAGGGGAGTTATGTGAGAAAGAATTAAATAACTGGGTAATAAAGTGTATTTTACCCATTACAATAATTAATGTTGTAAAAGATGGGCTAACAGGGTCCAACTTGAAGCTCTTTTTTCTACTTTTTCCCATCATTTATGAAATGATCCAACTATTATTTTTCTTTATGATTTCTTATGATTGTTTTATATATTTTATGATATAATATATTAATATTTTTCAGAGATTTCATATCTTTATGTTGTATTTGATACAAGTATTCAAATTGGCACATCATAAGTGACAAATTTGAATAGTTTGTGCATGTTCAAAAGCAAACATGCCTAAATTTGCGAAACTATCTATAAAAAATAACACAGCCTCTACTTCAATCTTGTCAATTCCTTGACATTCATCACGTTTCCCTTATCTCTATTTTTCAAGATTCATAAAGGACTTGACATCATTTCTACAGAGCACCATATGATGTATAAGCATGGTGCTTCCTAATAGCCTAAAGGATTATTTTCAAAAATAGCTTCTCCAACTTAGTCCTCTATTAGCTTATACAGAGGGAAAGGGTTTCAACCATGAAAAACACCCTTTACTGCAAAGTGATGTCTTCATAATAGATTTAAATGTTATGTCCCTATTTTCTCTTATTTTCCATGTGTTTTTAATTAAGTGTCGATAATTCAACAAAAAAATCTTTTTCACTTTTAATTGATAATAAATTATCTCGTAGATGTCAATTTTTTTGTTAAGTTGTCAATATTTAATTGGGAATATGGAATGAGACAAAAAGATTTGATTCCTTTCATAAGATCTTTAACACCATGGACAATAGGGGATTTACTTTGTTATAGTCATAAGGCCTTAGTGGATGGGTCAAGAGTAGTGCTTATCCATAAATTCGTAAAAATTGACCTAACCCAACTCACAAATAGTGGGTTAGGTTTGAAATCACTCAAATCACAATGAATGGGTTAAATTGAGGGTTGGACATTTCCCAACCAGCACAACCTAACCCAACCCATCACTATTTAAAAAAAAAAAATCCTTCTTCTAATTTATTAACTCTTAGGTTTTCAAATTTAGAGGCTTTAGTCTTAGCTTTTTAATGAGATTTAGATATATTTTTTGTACTAATTATCCATGAATTTGTGTTTTAGATGAATATGTTGTCTCTTTTATTTTGGGTTTATTTTGTTTGAGAATGGAAGGTTAAGGCAAACATTAAGCTAGCATTTTAACCAGTCTTATGTTATTGTTAAATATTTGTTACTTACTTCATAAATGATTGGTCAATAAGGATCTCAAAGTCAATGGCAAGACACTGATTATTTAAATTCAAATACCAATGGTAGCTCTCAAATTGGAAGAGCTTCAACTCCAACAAGTATTATGCAATCTTTCCATGTATATACATATATTTGTTTCTTAAACGAAATGAAGTCGATCTACTGAAGAAAACAAAAGAAAACGTTAAAATGGAATGGAACAACATTCCCATGACAGATTTTTTTTAGCAGGATAATTTTTTATATGTTCAATCTTCAAGTTTAACCAAACTCAACCCCCCACATTGTGGTTTGGATTGGGTTGTAAAGAGAAGAAAAGTTTAACAAACCTAACCATTGCTTTTATAAGTGGGTCAAATGTAAGAATACCTTAAATTCAACCCAACTCAACTCATACTCACCAGTAGTCTAAATCAATGCCTTTTAGAGAGATACGTTGGTCAATTTATAGGTATTGGTTATTAATGGATCATTGCATAACTAGAGGCCTCTAGTAGATAGCTTGACGAGTCAAAGATATTGTTATCCCATTGGGTAGTCTTATGAAAACTAATGTAGAAAGAAAAGGTCAACACAAGAATCAGGGGATGGTTTTTGAAAGGCGTTGGGAGCAAACAAACAATGTGAGATTGAAGTCATTGTGTGATGTGAGTTTCAATTAGGCATAATGTGCTATATATAAGGGGAAGAATTTATGAAGCTTGTTCAAGCATAAGTGTTAGCCCTAAACCTAAGAATTTATAAAGCCTTTGTTTATAGATTTTGATAATTACAAAATGCCAAAGAAAAGCTAGATTTGGTTTATATACTCTTTTACTTAACATTATGCTTGTTCTGGACTGGAAACACTCTACTATGTTGTTAAAAGTAATTCTTCAACATTTCATATGCTTGAAAGTTAAAGATTCCAAAAGCAGCAGAAAGATGAGATATCTCACAGATTAATTGAATTGTAAGCTCAAAATTACAGAAACTCCATTAGCTACAGATAATTGAGAACCATTAAAAAGTTCTAAGCTTTTCCAATAAAACCATAACTTTGTATTTGAGATTGTGTTGTGTAAATTTATTTCTTTAACTTGTAAATGCTTCAAAGCCAAATGATAGTTAAGTCTTGGGCAGAAGACCATTGTTATCTTTGAAATATTTTGGATGACAATCTTCTCCAACTAGCATCAAAAGGTTAATGTCAATCTAAATACGCTCATTCTTGTTGAGACATCTCAGGTTATTGCTTCAAATTTGACGATGTGGGTTGGAAATATTAGGTAAAAAATATTCTAATTACCATAGAACAATTTAACAAATAAATCATAATACCTTAAAAATTATGAACCACAAAAAATCGAGAGAGCAAGTACTAGTTTATCAAAAAAAAAAAACTTTTAAATATATGAGTCTACACAAATGTTATGTACAGGCCAAACAAGCTAGTCATTATGACAAAATAACACTATTTCTACAAATAAGTTAAGTCAAATCATTTTTGACAACTTAGATATTAAGTAAATTATTTTTTTAAGTTTATTACCAAAAAAATAATTTTAATTAAATTACTCAAACCTCCCTTCAATTTTTCAATTTTTACATAAACATCCTTTTTGTTTTCAAGAATTTCAAGAAAAGCCCAATAATCTTAATCTTTATTGGCTAAGATTCTTTCTTTTTCTATGTTTTGTAATTTGTACTTTATTATTGTAATTAAAATAAAATTACCAAAAAGACTCTTACATTCCTTGAAAACAAACTAGAACCTACCTAGAAGTATTCATATCTGAACAAAATCAATATAAACTAAATCAAAAAATTAAAAATCAAATAAAATCAACTAATTTTGGTTTGTTTAGCTTTCTTTTAATAAAAATCAATCGATTTGTTTCAATTTTTATTTTTCATTTATTAAACTGAAACAAATCAAACTCATACAATCATATTTGTATTTGTTTTTATAATTTATAAACTCATAAATAATTTAGTTTAATTTGTTGTTGTTGCTTTGGAAATTCTTAGGCAATTTGATGTTTATATTTATTTCACGATGCTTCTATTCTGATTTTTAGACTAATTTGTTGTGAATTGAGTCATAGAAAAAAAGAAAAAATAAAGTTAAATATGAACTATTTTACTAAAAATGTGTTTGACCAAAAATTGATTTGATCAAATTGAACAAAACTTATTAAAATTGATGTGATTTGATTTAATTTAGTTCTTCAACTAAAATCAAATTGATTGATTTTTATTACAAAAAAAATTAATTGATTTGATTTAAATAATTTTTTTTCCTTTAAAATTAATCTAATTCAAAGTGAAAAAAAATCCTAATGAGTCTGGAAATATGTTGCCAAACCACCCCAATGTTTAGGTTGACTATTTTAAACACGTGGCATTTAATGATAGGCCCCTCAGTCAAATCTCTCAAGCTGCGGTGCACCTGATCCACTTTTTTTCTTTTGTTAGCGTTTGGTCCGCGGGAAAGTGCCAAACAAATATTTTCCATCACATTTTCCCGAGAAAAACCCTAACTATCCGTTTTAGCTGTCAGAATCGTCCTCATTCACTCCATTGACGCAGCTTCTGCGTCTGTCTTCGATCAAGATTGGATTTTTATCTGCCTGTTGTAGCAGGTAATTGTTCTGTAATGTATATTATGTTCTTCTCTGTTATGCAGTTATTGAATTTTATTTTATTTTTTCTGTGGAAGTTTCATAATTTGATTCATGAATTTGGGCTAAAAAAAAATTTGTATGTGAAATTTAAGTGCACACTCTCATGTAAGTAGCTTATAATGTGTTTTTGTAGCAACAGTGTAATATGTGTGCTTGCAAGGTGATTTTAGCCCGAATTGATTCTTTTTTTTTTTTGGGGGGGGGGGTTTGGGTTGTTTGCTTTTATCTCAGTGTGAAGTGTAAGCATTTTGGACCAGAATGACTGAATAGATTTTTTTTTTTAGTGAGTTTTGTTAATCTGGTGAAGATGAAAGGAGTAGCATGTTGGGCATCTTTTTATTAGAATGTAAATTTTCATTCTAAGAAATAGCTGGGTTTTTTGTATAAGCAATATTTGATATCAGAAAAAGATAGTGAGGAAACATTGTTGGAATCTTGATATAATTTGTTCTGAGTCAAGAGGTTGACTATGGTCATTTTGGAGCCATCTTTGTGTCTGATACATGCTTTTCAGCTCTGAAGTTCAAACTAAAAGTACTTTGTTCTTTGGCTGATTAGGAATGCACTTGAGTCAGCTCAGTTAACAGTCTGCCGGTTCAAGCTTTGCTTGATTGATAAATGACCTGAATTCTAAGCTCAAGCTGAGCTTGGAGGGAAATTTACCTGGTTATTTTAGGCTTGGCTTGGTTAAGCTTCAATTTGAGTTTGAGTTTGAGTTCTGCTAAGCGTATCTATAGTTGAACTTATGTAGCTTGTATATTTCTTGATTTATTAATAGTAATATTTTTCACTGTTATTGAAGCCTTTCTTTTATCCTTTTTGTTGTGGTTTTCCATCTTAATTTAGACTAGCATAACAAAAGGGAGATAGGTAGAAGTTTATCACTGCAAGAAACATGAATGCTTCATAACAATTCTTTTTAATGTTTGGAACATTTAATTTAGGAGTTGACACTTGATATGGATTGGACCTTATGGCTTTGTATATATGTGTGTGTGTGTGTATCGACTTGAGGGATCTTTTAGTTGCAGGAAACACTGTCAGCATTACTAGTGGGGATTTGAGAGTTATGAAAGTGTGTCTTATTAGTTAGACCAGATATGAAAACTGAAAATGTTTGTTGGATGCACTGAAGTTTGAGATTGAAAGCATCCCAGGAAAAACCAAAAAAAAATAAAATTGAATTTATTGATTTGAAGGCTTATTCACGCACATGATGCCAAAAATTTTGTAATGCAGGGAGGGTTCTCCAATAAACATCCAAAAAAATGGTAACATTTAATTGTGTGACTTTGTGCATGTATAAGAAATCAAGAAGAGGAAAAGAAGAAAATAAGTGTCTAAACATCAAACTCATGGTATTAATAGTAATACAAACCTGATAAACATCCTCACGGAGTGCCTTATTTTTATATAGTAAAAGAGATTTTATTAGAGAGAAAAGAGGAAAAGTACAATTAGTTGCTGGATATCCTCCAAAAATAGAAAATTCTAGACACAACAAGGAACAAGAGAAAACTCAATAAAGCAGCAAGGCTGCTAAGTCTCTCTGCATATAAAAAGTAGCCTCTTCCATTAAACAGCCCTGAGAAAACACCAAAGAGCAGCAATAAACATAATCCTAATGCATAACAAGTTTGGGGGAAATTCGTCTTCCTTAAAGATGTGAGCATTCTGCTTCAATCAAATGCACCAAAGGATTGCATAAACTGCACACTCCCACAAAATTTTAGCCTCCTTGTTTTACCTAAGCCTTTATAATGAATCATCAAAAACTTCTCTAAAGTAGGACACACCCAGTGCGCACCAAGAACATGTGGAAAATGATATTTTATGTCAAAGAAAATTTTCTGCCAAAATAAGCAGTCTTAATGCAGCAGCATTGCTGAAGATGTTTTAATGCAGTCTGTAAACTACTGAGACTGATTTAATTAGCCCCCTGTGGGATAATAAAAAAATTTCACAAACAAATGAGGAGGGGAAAAAAATTAGAGAACGGATTTTCTTCACTTTCTGAAGTTTGATCACCATTTCTTCCTTTCTCTCTCCTGTCAATTGCTGAAGAATGCATAAGCATGGGATTTTATTTATATAATTTTTTTGGCTTAGCAGAAAAAAATATATGCTTCAAGGTTGCTTCTATAATATTAGTGATATAATGATATTTCTCTAAACTATTCATTAGTATGAAACCTTAATTTCTTTTTTTCTTTTAATTTAAAAAATTCATTGATGGAACCTGGAATTATGGATACTTTAGGATGCAACCTTTTCTAGGTGTGCTGCATGTGCATGTGTACAAACACACACTAGTCTGGAAAAGTGTGTTCAGCTTTTTCTTTCTAGGATCTTAATAACCAAATAAGAAATATGACAGCTGATAACAAACTGCAGTGTTGTGATTATTGACATTACATTATGCATCTTTCTTATTCCTTCAGACCATTTCTTCCCCTTTTTTTCCTTAAAACTCTTATTAATTTCATGGTTCAATTACATTTAATTAAATGGGGATAATACTATTAAATGAAATTTGTATTATGATGCATGCGTTTTTATATTGAACAGTATGTTCAATTCTGTATTGTCTGTATGTAGAAATGGAGCACTATGATCTGCAAGGACAAAGAAGGGATGTGAAAAATAAAGGAAGAAATGTTGTGTGGTCAATTGCAATGGATAAGTGTCTAATTGAAGCCCTGGCTGTTCAGGCAAAAAATGGAAACAAAATTGACAAATGTTTCAACGAAAATGCGTATACTGCTGCCTGTGTAGCTGTAAACACTCATTTCAACTTGAATTTGAATAATCAGAAAGTTATCAACCGTCTGAAGACAATTAAAAAAAGGTATAAAGTAATAAAAGATATGCTAAGTCATGATGGTTTCAGGTGGAATCCAAATACAAAGATGATAGAGTGTGACCATGATGAGCTTTGGAAGAGATACATTGCAGTGAGTCTATCTTTCATCTTTTTCACTCCTTAAATGTTATGAATTAATTTAAAATTCCTATTCTGGAGTTCTCTAATTCAATGGATAGGCACACCCTGATGCAAAAGGATTCCGTGGAAAGCAGATAGAGATGTATGATGGACTTAAAATTGTTTGTGGAAATTATCAAGCTCCTAGTCATTGGGCTAAGTTAAAAAATGGTAGCTATCTAATGGACATGAAGAATTATGAGAATGAATCTGCCTCCTTTGTTTCTCCCAGTTCAGAGGACATGAGCGAGACAGATGGAACTGAGTCATACAGTGGGCCTCCAGAATATGGCCAGATGCCGGATGGCTTTCAAGATCCTCCTGTGGTCCAGCCTGTAAGACAACTTCCCAAGCGGCCTCGTAGCTCTGATGCTCTTCAGGATGCATTGATGGCAGTGGCATCAAGCATCCGGCGTTTAGCTGATACAATGGAGTGCAGCAAATGCTCAATTGATGCCACTGAGCTATTACAGGCTGTGATGGAAATAGATGGGTTGGAAGAGGGTAAACAGATGTACGCATTTGAATATTTAAATGCTGATCCTATCAAAGCCAGAGCCTTCCTGACTTACAATGCTAGGATGAGAAAGATATACCTTTTTAAACTGTTCTGGTGGTGGAGGTCAGGGTGACTAGTGTGTTGAACGTTTTTGGTGTATAGAATATCTAGGGACTCTGTTGAACGGGTGTTTTCATATTGTTTGAGCAATTATTGATGGATGTGTTGTAAGAAGAATGTATAGATTCTAAACATTGATAGGGAATAACCATTTTGACAGGGACTGTGGAATCATTTCCCAGCCTCTTCCAATTAAATTTCTTGAATTTTATTTTTCCCTCAAGTCATTCCTTTTCGCCTTTCACAACTGTTTGGAGCAGCTTGGTGAAGTTTTCGACCTTGACCTTTTCTCCACCCAATAGTCCTTTATCCCATCTGCTTAAGGTTACCTAGGGTACATAATTTGATACTTATAGGGCTTGGAGAAGGAGAGGGGGACGAGGTGGGGACTAAAATCTTCATAATTGACGTGCTTATGGATGGCGAGACTATTGTTTGTCAGTGGAGGATACAAAGAAATTGAAGTTATTGAAGGGATAAATGTTAAAAGTAAAAGTTTTCATTCATTGTCTAGTCAGCTAATGAGCAGAAACAACCAAGAACCCTCTAGCCTTAGGTACCAAGGCCAGACTTCTAATAACACAATAAATTGCTAATAAACTGGGACTTCTTATTTTGCTGTGAAGTAACAGATATAAAAGCAAAAGAACGGGGCAGCACCATTTCTCTCATCCTGAAACACAAAAGAAGGGATAGAGGAGATGGGAATAAGCTCAAAATTAATAGCATTTGACACCCGTTTACAAGCATTATGAGCAACAAAATTAGCAGGCCTTGGAATTTTGTTCACAGTCCAATTGGTAAAGCAAGACAAAGCTGATCTTAAGTCTATAATTATGGGTCTAAGCTCTCAATTAAGTTCAGCAAACCCATCTTTAAGATGATGAATTACTAAGTCAGTATCACCTTTTAAAATAATAGACTGGGACTTGATATAAGATATGGCTTCTGAGAAAACCAAACCAACAACGGAAATTTCATACCACGTTATGCACACGGCCAGAAATGTCAACTATACAAAAAAAAAAGTTAGATGATCTAATTAAAACTAAGATGAGTTTAATACGAGAGAAATTAAACTTAATGTTGCTAAGTATGTAAATGTAGAAGCGGTGTGTGCTTGTAAGTGAGCAAATAACATACCTAAATCCACAATAGTTGTCTTAACCCCTATTGCAATAAATTTCCCAAATATGAACAGAAAGTTCATAGGCAAATCAAAGAAAGAAAGAGTGTTGGCCATATTTTAAAATTACAAAAATCTTGTTATCAAAATATCTAATAAAAAAATTAAGAAAGTAATTTTAATTGATAAAATCCTAAAGGGCGTGAATTTGTCCATATAGGGTATTATTCTTTTAGTTATGTTATTAGAATTTTCTTTTCTTTTCATTTCTTTGGCAATTTAAATTTTTTAAATAAATTAAGATCTGTTATCGTTATTTGAACATATGATCTATATTACCAACAAGTGTTAGGTGCAGTGATAACCAATAAATATTAGGTGTAGTAGTAAGCGAATTGTATTCTTAATGTGAGAACACAAGTTCAAACCTTAGAATAGGCACTTATTGTGAGGATTTCTTAGTTGTGACCGTGCCTGAAGGAAATTAGTCTCACAATACTAGTAACATATGAGGATACCCTAAGAAATCAAAATAAAATAATTAACATTCATCTTGCTAGTAGAGGTTGGTTCAGCTAGTAAGGATCGAAACACTTCACTTATAATATATCATTAGATTATTGAAAAGAAAATTTATAATAATAGTTAATTAAATTTAAATTTTTTTTATACTAAAAAAAAAACTCTCAACCAAAAAATCTTAAATAAGTATTTAAAAAATATATACATTTTCAAATACAAAATAAACTAATTTAAACATACTCGTCTCCTGTAATGAAATAACATGGCATTAAAAATGGTAGCTGATGTGGTCCAGGTTGATGTAACTGTCCAAGTGATGAAGTCTTCTTGGGTTGCCAACTTCACTGAGGTTATCCTTTCAGTTCATCGGGTTACTGAGTTACAGGCCCTCATAGGAGGCAACATGGTTGAATGAAAACAATAATGGCATCGATTGATTCACAAGTCACAAGTGAGATGCCTTAAGTGGCATTATGGCAATCACCACAAACTCTTATGTTACGTTTGTTACATGAATGATGATTTTATTTCATGCTTTATTTTATGAAATGGGCATTTTCATGCTTATTTGCAGAAAAGGAAAAAAAAACCCATCGAATGATGATTCGATTTCATGCCTCGTTCCATAGAACATAAAATGATCAATCTCACCTCTCTCAAGGGAATAGTGATTTTTAGTTCTTTGTAATGATGTTTAATTTCTTTTTCTTAATATACTCTCATTTACTTTATATAATGATAATTATTACACTTGTTAAATCTAATATACCTAAATTTCAATTTTATTTTCAACCTACCCTAATATACCCTTCATTTCTTGCTTTAGATACTTATGTTAGATTTAAAAGAAAATAATAAATATAAAAATATGTAAAAAATTATTAAAAAAATTATAATAAAACAAAGGAACATAATTACTATCTAAAATATTACAAAGAAAATATTATAAAAATGTATGAAGTATCTTATCTAAAAAAAATTACTCTTCTCAATTATTATTTTTTATAAATAAAACAATGCTTGTTGCTTTTTTCCTATATGGTACGGGTATACTCGAGCCAACTTTTGAGTCAACTAAAACTATGTTTTTTCCCAAACGATTTTAAAGACACATCTCCCATATTAACCTATCATGCATTTAAGAGAATTAATTCCTTATATATTGTCTAAAGGTTCAAACTTGAATAGTAAGGTAGGGAGCATACATCTTTGATTACTAGGCCAATCTCGTGTTGTTTGTTTGTTTACTTTTTTATGACAATATTTTTTCTTTATCGAGTTATATAAAAACTAAATTTGAACATAATGCATGAAAATAGTTAACCATTTTTTGTTTTTTTTATAAGGGACATTTCTGTCATTTAGATCAATCTTATTATGTTTTGGATTGATTCCATGTACCAGATAATATAATGGTTTGGAAAATCATTCTATTCCAAAAATTACCAAACTGTAAATTAGGAATGATCATTCCATTCGGTTCTATTCCTCCATGGAATCATAATTCTGTGTAACAAATTCAATAGCAAGTCTCTCACTGTGGCTACCGTGCAATTGTTCAAGAAAAGCACATATTTTTATTGAATTGAGGATGATTAGTGCTCCCTGAGTAGAATGTGTGAACTTTATTTCTCAAGTCCCAGGAATTATTATTATCTTCGGTGTAATGCTTAACAAGGCTATGAAGTTACTACTTAATCTTTAGTGTACTGCTTTGTAGCAAAATGGATCCATAGAGAAAGGATTGTAGTAGCTCACAACCTAATCTTTTAAGCACATCGTGCTAGTGTGAGGGTTCTCTCTTCTGTTCTGCATTTTATTCTTTCTATTGCGAAGGAGGCCCTATAAGGACATGGGAATGTGGTAAAGAAGGACCAAATCTAAAACATGCATCAAGTAAACCATAGACCATGGAAGGATCCTATGTTTGCTGTTCTGTAATTTGTTAATTACTGGCAAAAGGAAAAAACAAGGTCGCCCAACCCTCCCAAAGAGGAAAGTAAACTGGCCCCAAATTCCCTCTGGTATATTTGTCAAAAAATTTCATGATAATTGTGTGGGTAGCATTACTATAAAATTTAGAAAAGGACTTCTAATAAAACATGCAAGCGAAGGTAAGAAGAGGTTGAGGGCCAAGGTGAAAAAAATATATCATAAACCACAAATTAGAAGATGTATTTCACTGGAAAACCATAAACAAACATCAAGACAGCCATTCCAAGAACTACAGAGAATGAGCCACATCCCCTTTTGTTCCCAAGACATATAACTACAGAGGAGGAGAGGTAACAAACTGCCTGGGAACACTGAATATGTCCTTTCCTGCAAAAGGAGAGGTCCACTCTCTCAAACCAGTAGACGATGAAGTTTCCCTAGCCATGCCAACATTTTGTAATCCAGTCATGCATGAACTGCCCATCCTATTCCCAGAACTGTTTCTCAACAATGATGAGATCTCTAGCCATAATCCACCTGATTTGGAAGATGATGGGCAATCCAAAGTCCAATCTATACTGGTGTAGTCAAATTCTGGCATCAAGCCCCCAGTATTCCAATCCACATGTGAATGTGAACTGAATGTTCTGGCTGCACTCTGATGACCAGAAAATAGTCCAAGGGACGGTGGAACTGTAAGAACATGTGAAGATGCATTCGTGTTCCATGAACCCTGATGCTCAGAAGGAATTGTAGGTGAAGGTGATGATACACCCATTGGCTTACAGAAAACCCCCACCCCAGCTGATAAGGAGTCAACTGGCCCAAAGACACAGGGATATTCTTTATAAGGAGCTTGACAAAATTGCTCCAAGTGTTCAGTACCCACACCTCCTATGCTGTGATTTTGTAGAAACTTCCCATTTGACCTTAAATTTTCAACAGTCGGAATACTATTTACATGCCAACCTGCTGTCCCTGAAGGTAAGGCATTTATAGAAGACACATAATTTTGCTTGGCATTTGTGAATTGTGGACGCTGCATCATGACTAATGGCTGCCTTGCTACTCCTTGTTGAATCATTCTTCCTTCATTCCTAAGGGCACTAGGCCGGGCCTCCATTTTAACATATGGAGACAATGCTTGCATGGGTGTTGCCATAGTCAACATAGCAGAAGTGCTTGATCCTGTAACACCCCATCTTTTCTTTGCCAGTTCATCTGGATGATTCAAGTGTAGAAACTGTAGATTCCTGCTTTCAGGATCTGGGAACATAGAAACTGCACCATCTACCTTTGAAGATTTAAAATCACTTTCATTCCCTCTCTGCTGCATTGAAACTGAAGCTGCTGGTAATCCTTGTGATCTCATCAGGCTATTAATTTGAGCAGAATCTTCTGACTTTGACTGGGTCACAGGAGATTCCTGCTTCTGAGATTTTAAGGTATTTTCTGCCTTCTGAAGATCACCTTCACAGGCAACAACTACTCTTTCAACCTCTTGCCTTGAACAATTGTACCTCACCTCCATAGCAGATATCTGGGCAAGCTCCTCACTTATGTCAATTTTCAAATTACCCTCACTTACAAGGTTGGTAGTATCCTTGGTGTGTGCTTTTTCTTCACTTCCTTCAAACAGCCACGATACTGATTCCTCTAATTTGCCATCATTTAACATTAAAGCCAATGTTGCTCGCTCAGAAGAGAACCCCATTGCCACTAACTGCTGAGCAAGTGCTTCTAGCTTCCTTGACATTAGATACCCACTGCAACGGTCATGCAACTCCTGAGCTCTCCTTTCCCTCTGCCTCTGATGTTTCCTCTCATTCTTCAGGCGGATCTTCTCCCTTCTGTCATTATCAGAACCAGGAACAATATCCTGCCGCATAGAAGAGTTTGCAACTTTCTCTTTAGGGTCTTCTGATTCACCAGAGCAGCTGTCATTGTTAGAAACTGAATCATACTCAGACACCGTTCCTTGAGGACTACTAGAATGCTCATCTGTATCATCTATGTTTGGCAAATGGCTGTTGTCATAAAGTGGAGCAGAAGAAGCAACTAATGATGTTTCTAGGGTATGAAATGTTCCAGCGGTGGGATTGTATGCACTAGCAGGAACTTCACTACCAGAAGTCTTTGGAGAAGGCTTCTGTTGTTCCTTACCAGCCCTTGCAGAGGCCTTCACCTTGGACTTGGATTTTGATTTCATTGATGGAGACATCTGTTCAGTTTTCAAATTAGTATATTTGTGCTGCATATATATAGACAAAAATAAAATAGAATCAATGTTTACTTCCTTTTATATGTATTAAAACAATACAAATATAACTAAACTATGTACAGACATTTTCTATTAATTCAACAGTAGAATATATATAACCAGGATCAAGTTGGCCAGAAATTGTCGTATCATGACAACACAACCTTCCCAAAATAATTATGATCTCCTCATGTCAATTAAACATGCCTAGAATCCAAAAGCTCACTAATAAATGGATGGCCCAGATAACACACCTACATGGTTGCCTTCCCATTTTGCAGTAACAGACCATCACATATATCTACATTGCTACAGTTCCTATGTTGGGCATGTATCTGAAAATTTTACCACTAATAATATGGTTCAATTGTAACCCTATTGCTATTGCAATCTTAAGTTAACACAGTTGTATAACTTGTCTAAAATTGGTCGCACCAAGTTAACAGGCATAAGGGAGATATTTTCCTAACCTCATGAATTTAAATAGAAAACGAAATGGATAAGATTGCAATGCATTTGATCTCCCAATTAAATCAAATGAATGAATGATTGAAAAATTAACTGTCCTGGCAACCACATACAATGGCCAAATAGACATCATATACAAGAGCTTCCTATATCTGGACAAACACCTATTTTATAATTGAGATATAATCAAATTAAACATAGCAAATATAGTTAAGAGAACTGAAGAACCTTTTGAGAAGAAAAAGCATGCGAATTTGAAACCATGAAATATATGGGATCACTAGTCAAAACTAATCCATACATTGGCCACAACTCACAAAAATCCCCAGAATCAAGGTTAGCATCCGTGCCTTTCTATTTGTCCTCTCTTTTTATAGAAGGAACCTCACCAACAGAGAGGGGGAAAAAAGCTTCTAAGGGGATGAAGGTGTAATAGACATCATAGTGACTGCATCCATTTCTAAGAGACCCATTTCACAGGCTTTGAATAAAATACAAAATTAAGCCAAACATTAATCACAATCAATTATAAAAACAAAGCAAAACAGAAATTTTGAATACAAGCTTTCAAAACATTTAAAAGCCTCTAACAATAAGCAAATTGAGGAAGGCACACCCATCTTCCTGCTTACTCCCCCATAAAAAGACAACCATCACTGTCTGAAATGGAAAACCATTTTCAGAGGAAATGGTTCAAAACCCACCACAATAACATCCTAAAAATCCAAAATTTACCCCAACCCATCACAATAAACCTCAAAAACAACAAAGATTCGGATCCACAGACCAAAAACACAAAACAGAGGCAAACAAAAAAAATCCCATAAAAAATGAGATTCCCAGAAAACAAAGAACAACCCACAACAGAAGGAACAGATCAGAGAAACAGACCTGTGAACCACAACAGAGAGGCGATGAAGACGATTGGCGTTTTATGTGTTAGTTCCTCCTTGTTCCTTTCTCTGCTTCTTTCTCTTCCTTTTTCTGTCCTTGATGTGCTGTGAATTCTAAAGTAGTACTTTTTTCCCCTTTTCCTTGTTTTTTTTCTCTTGTATTTTATCCACGTGGCACTTTCTCTGTGTCTTTGAATAATCAAATACGCTGTTTGAGATCCGATTTTTTTTCTAGTCAAAAGGCCAAAAAAAAAAAAGAAGAAAACGAAAGAAAAAGTTTTCCCTTTCATTACCAACATGTTCCCTTTTGACAATGACATCTTAACCTTAAACTATTTGTCATGTCTATTTTCAACAAGAAACCATGGGTATGCACTATATATACAAAGGATATAAGATACTTTTTTTTAAGAATTCATTTTAACCTGTCGTAGGCTTTGCTTATGTCAATTTTGATTGGGAAAATATTAGATAATTAAAAAATTATCAAAATAAGTGGACATTGTTATGAATTCTTAAATAAATGAGTTGATAACAAGAATTGATTAAAAAAAAGATAAATAAGTGATGGACACTATTTTAACTTATTCAAACAATCACCCTTCATTTTGACAAATTCTGATAAATCTATTAATTGTTCCGTTTTGACAATGACATCTTAATCTTAGATTGCCATATCATATTTGTCCCTAAACCTCTAGTTTTTCAATAAATGCATCATGGCATGTGCCTTCCACTAAGGAAACACATTTTGGCTACGAATAATAATTTTTCTCATTATGTTTTTTTTTATGAGTTTTTCCCATTATGTTTTGAAGCACATAGAAAATAATTTCTTATATGTTCATGTGAAAAAGAGAGCATAGAATGATAGATCTAAGTGATAGTGATAGCATTATGAACTTTGGGCAAAAATAAACAAGGTATTGTTGATACTTGCCAACACTTTTATTAGCATCACATATTTTTAGTTCAATAATCTCTCAAAATTGTCTGAAAAAAAAGGGAAGAAGTAAATCTATCCTTACCAAAAGCACTAATAGTAATTGTTGTCATACCAATTCTTGTTTGAATCTTATAAATCGTCAATGGCCTGTTTGTTTAAAGGAACAAACAGGTGTTGGGATAACGCAAACAAAAAATGAGTAAAGGGAATTTCTTTAACTTCAAGTAAACGTGTTTAGAAGACTGTGAAACAATGTTTGTGTTTTATTAAAGGTAAAACAAACATGCTGTTAAGTCTATTGATTTACCTTCTTTGGTTGACTCGAGCATGGAAATAAGAGATATTTCTTTTCCTTAATTATTATCACTTGTTTCTTTCCTTTAAGCCCAATTCAATTCTTAATATTTTTAGACTATTATCATACATGCTTAGGGGATTAGTAATTATTTAATGTTTAGTTAGTTAGTGTAATTAATTAATTATGTAATTAGTTACATAATTGACTATATAAGTCATTCTTATGGATAACATTAACATAATTTCTCATTCAATAAATTTCTTTTTCATCATTCTCTTAATTTTCTCTCTTTTGAAGCCATATTTCTCTCTTATCTCAAGTTCTCTTATTTCTTTAACACAAGTTATTATGTTTCAAGGTGGATTGATTAAGGACATCCATCTCCGAAATTAAACGATTTATCCAACATCAGCATAGACCACCTGTTGTTTTAGGATCAACAAAAGGACATTTTTCTGTAACTTGCGAACTAGACAATTTGGTGAAGCTTGAGGTAAGGGTTCTTAATTGGGAGTTGCTATGGTATCTTGATGAGTTTGATAACATAGGTTGAGTTGTCAATTATTTATTGATTGTTGATTTCACAATAAATGTTTAAAAGTCTATTAAATATAAATAACAACTAATAAGTGCTTGAGATAAGGGTTCTTAATTGGGAATTGATATGATATCTTGATGAGTTTGATAACATAGGTTGAGTTGTCAATTATTTATTGATTATTGGTTTTACAATAAATATTAATATGTCAAAATCTCAGTCTTTTATGTATGCTGTGAATTTTCGTTTACTAACCTTGTTTCTATTTTTTTCATCTACAGCCTATGATGTAATTGTAGTACAGGAGTATTTTGTTTCTTTTGTCTTTTTCACATGTCCGAATGTGAACCCCCCTATAGGCTTGGTGTTGTTTGGGCCGTTGGCCCATTTCTCTCTATTTTTAACAACATGTTATTCTTCTTTCTATCAACTCTTTATATCAGGGAAAGTGGGTTCGTTCTTCTAATCACGACTGTTCAGAAAGATAAATATATGAGAAAGAAAGAAAGTGAAAGTGAGAGCGCGAAACAAGGGAGGCTCTACTAGGGTTTTATTTGTAACCATACTTCTCTGTAATCTTTTGGGTTTCTTTTTGGGTGTAGCATAAGGGTAGGTTCATTTTGGTTTGCTGTTCTGAGAGCTAAAGAGAGAGGTGTTTCTCGGGTTTGCTCCTCTTGGGCTCGAACAGTAGTGTAAAATTGAGGTTGTATTTCTTGTTCTCCTTTTAGTGGATTCTTTAAGTTGATTGTGTCATGAATGTAGACCCAAAGGTCGAACCACGTAATTTCGGTTGTGTTTTTTCTCTCTTTACTTTTTCTTTAACTGTTTTGTCTTGCTTTGATAAAATTCTAAGGTGAACAAATTGATCTAGTTGAATCTTGTAGTGTGTATTTTGTTTTTTGAGGTTATTAATTAACAATAAATATTTAAAAGTCTATTAAATATAAATAACAACTAATGAATGCATGAGGTAAGGGTTCTTAATGGTATCCTTGAGTATTGGTTATAGAAGGGAGGCAACTCCTCTCCCTTTCTTAAAACAATTTATTCTTTGATGAAGAGGATATTTCATCCAAAATCCTTTCACTCCTTACAAAAGAATTCGTTAGATAAACTGACAACTTTCAATTGTTGCAGATATAATTCAGCTCAAATCTTTTATCCCATTTTCATGTAATTAAATATCAATAATAATTAGTATTTAATTGAAGGACTAGATTGAGGACCAAAAAAAATAGGACAAAAGATTTAAATCATACATAATATATGCTCAACTATGAAAGTTGACTTCTATTAAATAAAGAAGTTGATCCTATGAAATATTAACAGTTTCAATTTAATCTCAACATGGATTAAATATCTTTCGGGACACCTTGGTAAGTAGCTTAGTAAAAAATCCAACCTTCGATGTTATAATTACACTCTAATTTGTTTTATACATAATTACACTCTAATTTTAAAGATTGGTGTTAGTGTCAATTGATTTATAAGTTCGAAGACTAATTGTGCAAGAAGTTGCAATAGTATTATAATGGACATAATACTTAAGGTAAATTATTAATTATTTATTGATTGTTAGTATGATAATAAATATTTTAAAGTTTATTAAATATAAATAACAATCAATGAATACTTCACAACTCACTTTGGATACTAATACTCTAAAAAAATGAATACTAGAGTAACGCCTAATTTTACATAACTTATGCAAATGGTGAGTCAATTTATTTACATTGGGATAAAAAGAAGAAAGAAAAAGAAAATTGAATATGCTTCTTGCATTTATATATTCAATTAATGCTTATTTACCAACTTACGTTAATTTGAGTAAAAGAAGTTCAAATATCTTAAGCATCTTGTTTTGTGTTCGATTTTTGAAGCGACGGGTATAGAAAAAACGTATTTGATAAGGGTTCTTGCTTTACATGCCTGATAGTACCCTATAAAATTAGTCTTTTATTTTTCAAGTAAGAAGATATCATAATTTATTCCCAAAAAAAAAAAATTCAATTAATGTTCATTTCCTTCATTATTCTCCTTCCTCTTTTAATTTCTCAATCAGAGCCTAAATTGTTGGTCATGACACCATAACGGGCACGTGCATGTTGAATGATATGTCCAGAACCATCCTTCAAAACAACCAAATTTGTTTACACCGACAACTATAGGATATGACCCAACTTATCATGCAACCATGTCGGAAAGGAATTATTATAGTTTTGTCATATAGAGGTCAATGAATATGAAAAAGTCACACTTATATATGAGTTAATTTTGATTTATTATTAATATAAATTTTTTTTATATTATCATTTAATTATTTATTAACATATTATTAAATAAGTTAAATTTTTTATATAATTATTATAGTAGTCAAACTCTTTTAATGATTTGATAATTTATAATTAAATAATAATATAAATTTTTTTTTTTATATTTATAATAAATTAAAATTAAATTATTTATGTATATATTATAATTAAACGATTTTGCTCATAAACACATTTTTATATTATTGATAATTGAATGAACCGAAAAATTATACAGGATAAAAATAGGGGAAGTGAGTTTCACGTAGTGAGTGTTCTGCCCCCAATCAATTATTATAGTTTACCAACTGTAATGGGAAAAATGATGAATTTCTCGTGAATCATGTAATTAATTACTAATACCAATAATGGACCTGCGAAGGCATGGCTAGATCATAAATATTATTTGAAGTTAAAAGAGAAACGGTGCTTTCTTTTTATTTTTTTGGTAAAAAGGTGCTTCTTTTTATTTAGGTTAGTTTTATTAGCAATGTACGAATTTTTAATATTAGATGTGTATAAATTTTTTGAATTATAATGAATTTTTTATTTTAATATTTTTAGAAGAATTTTTTAATTAGATTTAGGTAAAAAAATAGCTTAATCATTTTTTAATTTAATTATTTTACAAAAAATATTAATAAAAATAAAATTTATGATAAAGCATTTAATATATCTATGTCTAGCAAGATGTTAAAAAATAAAATAATAACTATAAAAATATAAAACTTAAAGTATTTGATTAAGTTAAAAATATTTCAAATTAAACTTTATTCATTATAATACTATAATTGATATTTAGTTAATTTTAAAATATTATCAATTTGAATATGCTATGGTATATAATCTTCATTTATCACAATTATTAATAGATAAATATGTAATTGATATTTAAATTAATATAAAATTTGAAAATTTAGAGTAATTAAATTTATCACTTAAATAAAATAAAATCAAATATAATTGATATTTGAATTTGATTTGAACTTTTTAAAATAAATTTTAGATACACAAACAATAAGATTATATCAAATGAGTAAAAATTTGGAAAGGAAAAAAACTAATGTATGAATGACACATAGCATTAACCTCACTTACATGCACTGTGTTTTATATAATAGTATTAGATTAGATTAGTAATAATCACAATCCATTATCTACTAAAATTCTAAGAGATATAGGATAAAATTAAGATTCAAATAGATAATTGGAATTTGAATTGGAATTTCACCAATATTAAAGGAATATCAAGATAAAAGTTTGAAACCACCAATCTAAACATATCCAAATGCAAATCAATAAAATTTCAAGATTTAATTTGAAAATCATGAATGAGTGACATGTGACACAACATATCTAAACATAAACCTAAACACATATAAGGAGCATGAATTTGGAGAGAGAAAAACATATATATTAGTGACACATGGCATTTGTTTAAATTACATAAATTGTGTTTTATATAATATGTAGATAGATTTTACATACATCCTCTAAAGTAATTATGGTTGACTTAAATATAATATATATAATTGAATTAAAAAATTATTGAATATAAGAATTGTAGTCAATTAATTAATTAATTAAAATAAATACAGTTGATTTATTGCAGTAAGTCCCCCCCTAATTGGTAATTTTGGTATTACAACTCCAATACTTGTTTTTAAGTCCATATTGAATTAATTTTTTAAATTTTTTTATAAAATATGTTATTTATTATATGACCAAAGAATGTGCTTGTGAGTCTTGAAAATAAAGGGCCAAAACCGCATACTTAAACTTGGAGTGGGATGATTTATGTAATTTAGTATAGATTGTTTAAATTTTATTTATTAAGAAGTAAAATTAAATTAACAATATTAAAGATAGGGATAAGTATAAATTTTTTAACATATATTAATAGATAAATATATTTTTTTAAATGACCAATTTATTTTCTGCTAAATTATTATGTGAATTGATTTGGGCGACTTCTAACTTATATCTGTATATTAAAAAAATTGGGAATTCTTTGTTTTTAAATATTGGAAATCAATGTTGTTTTTTTTTTGTTTTGGTAAGGAATAAAATGTGGTTTCTAATAATTAATTTATGGTTTCTAAGCTTTTTTGCTTGCCTAATTTATTAAAATTTTAAACCCATAAAAAGTTGCTTGTGTTTTCTCTTTTGGTTTTCGATTTGATTTGAACAAAAAATATCATATAATTGCATTGAAAAGGTTACACAATTAATATAGAAAAAATAAACTCAAAATTTTTTATATAGTATTTATTTTACATTAATTACCTAAAATATTAACATGTATTATTTGTGAAATACGAAATACATTACCCCATAAAACGAAATGACTTCAAAATAGGGAGATATTATTATATATTATATAGCAAGTTTTAATAAGACAACAATTATTATCTTCAAGGGAAAATGTTAGATTTAGTGATTTAGTGCTCGTATAGTTGTGTGTGTGTGTGTGTTTTTTTTTTTATAAAAACAAAAGATCTTTTTTTTTAAAAAAAAAACAAAAAAGTACTTTTGTTATATTACTTGCTCTAAAGTTTTGTATATAATTGTTAAACATGAAAAATTGTCGATAGAAATCTTTACAATAATTTTATTACAGCCTTAAAATTGTTAGAAAGCAATTTTGTCAAACTACTTTCAAGTGTCCTATTGGGTGTGCCATTTTGTTAAAGGTGAAAAATTGTCAGGTAATGTATCGACGAAAACTTGGCTTCAATGTGCCAATTTGTTAATCATAAAATTCTTCAATACCTTAATCGATAATATTGTAGTTCCAGTTATCAATCTTGGAATGAAACCTCCTCCACTGAGTTCTCACTTTCAAATGATTAAAAATGTCAGTTGTATCAAAAGTGTAAAAAAGAAGGTGAAGATGAATATGAAGATAAACGGAAATGAAAGATAAAAGCAAATCAAAAGAAAAGAAATGCAATAAAGAACCTGAAAGCAAATTACAAAAAATGAAAGTGACGTTTTAACTTGATTGATCCTTTTTTCCTTTTAGCGTCGCAAGGACTTTAGGAGTTGTAGGTTGTTTCAAGTTGCAACCCTTTGTACATTGTTCTAACTAGTATTTATAGATAAACTCCTACGTCTAAATTCCTAAAAACCTGTCATTTGTTGGGCAAGTGGCTTGCATGCAACTAATATATGCTTATTATTTACTAATAGCTTAAAAACTACCAGCGACAATTGTCCATGAGTCAGCATCAACAGTTCCTTAATTCATGGATGCAACTACTACTTTGAAATTCAAAATGATAACCACTAACTCCTGGATAACCATCAATGGTTTTGTTGGTGCACCAACTTCGTCAATAATTCGCAAGTCCTTTTGTCGGTTGAGTGTATGTTTGGAACTTTATCGACTTCACACATTACTCAAATGCAACTTTTGTCGAACATCTTTATGGGACTTGATTTGTCGAACACAACATTATTGTCGGCTTCACACATTTGTCGAATGAAACTTGTTTGTTGAACACCCTTCATAGCCTTGATTTGTCGGATGCAACACTATTGTCAGTTTCAAACATTTGTCGAATGAAACTTATTTGTCGAATACCCTTCTTAGCCTTGATTTGTCGGATGCAATACTGTTATCAGTTTTGCACAGTTGTCCAATGTAGCACACCAAATGTCGACTTGATCTTTCATCACAAATTTTGTCGACTCAACCTTTAATAACATTTCATGATTTTAACTAAGTATAAATTGTCGAATATCACATCTATTCCATTTTGGACTTGCACATTTCCAACTTCAACCTTGCAAAGTCTTCCTATTTGTTGATTATCAATTTTGTCAAAAACTGAAATTTTGGTAATAACAATAATATAATCGAATTCTTGAACATGCATTACTCTGAACACTGATTTAATCAACTAGAACTTTAAAGTCTTTATCAAATTTACTAGGCTGAACCATCCTCAATGAATAATTTTCTTCTACTTTTTTGCAGAGCTACTATACATCAACCTATTCAAGGCATTCCTTGCTCAAAATTTAGTATGCATTTCAAGATATCACAACTATCAAGTACATTGCCTTCATGATTGACATTCCTGGGAGGACAAACAGCACAAATGCCCCACGAAAAATCCTGAATCTCAAAATTGCTACGTAGCAAAGCAAAGGGTAAAGAAATCCATTGCAGCTGTCAGCAATGTGTGCTGTACTTGTATCACTATATGAAAAAGGAAACTCTCAAGGTGATGGTGACTAGTGGCAATATGCAAATTCCTTCAACCAGAATTTTGACATATCTCCCACCCTTCATATTTTGAGCTAAAGGTTCCTCCACCATTGAGTTGTGCATACTCACGGATTGCTTCTCTGGCACAACGTTCCCATGACATTGCTATATCCCCAAGTGACCAGGGTTGATTCAGGCTTTGGAGAGAAAATCTCAGCTTTGATTTTGCTTTCATTGATAGATCTTCCAGGTCCTCACTGTCCAAATTAAAAAAATGGGAACAGGAGAGATTTTAGACTTTTAAAAGGACACAACTACAACAAACAATCCTTCATCTATGAGGTATATCTGCTTCTGTCAGGGAGGAAACCTTGTGCAAATAAGTTATTCAGAATTATTGGAGAAAACTAGTTGTAGTCAATAAAATATGAAAAATGCTAAACACATGTAGGATCAACATCATCAATCACTTATCATTCTTGTATACGAAACTGTGAGTTTGGATTGGATTATTTTGTATTCCGAAAAGCTTATAATCAAAATGCTGGAGAGAGTAACAATTGAAAGATAAAAAATCTACAGAATCCTCCCTTAGAGATCTACGCTAACCACCCTTAAACTTCAGTATAAATTTTCAAAATAATGTAATAAAGATAAAATGCAGAGGAGGTGAGAATAATTTACTAGTGTAGAAAATCGTAATTCAGTTATGCTGATGAATGCAAGGCTTAGGGGACAGACACCAAAATCATTTTGAGGATTTTGCTTTCAATATAGTGGAAACTTTGTGAATATTCCTGAGTTTTATTGTTGTCTAATGGGAGATAATAATTCCTGTAGAAAATTGCAATTCTGTTATGCTGATGAATGCAAGGCTTAGGAGACACACACCAAAAGCATCATGAGGATTATGCTTTCCATATAGTGGAGACTTTTTGAGTATTCTTGAGGTTTATGGTTGCCTAGTAGGAAATAATAATTCGCTCACTGCTTCATCTGACCAGATTACATGAAATAGTTTCATAGCTTACAAACATAACTACTCATTAGATGGATACTTGCTTAAAAGTATACATGAAAGAGAAAACAATCTGAATCACTAACCTGACTTCCAATGGCATTTTGTCCAAAATAACAGGTGAGAAAAAGGGATAACTTGTGGGAACAAGCAACCATAACGGTTTTATTATTGACTGCATGACCAATATTCATAGTCAATGAAAGGAAAGAAAAAAAATCAAGATGTATAATTCAAAATAGAATATAAAATAATTCACCTTTTTATGAGAAGCAGAATGTAACATTAGGTTCAGATTGACAGTTACTGCATTGAAAATGAATTTGACAATTAATCCTTCACCATGTTCAGCAGCTCCTCCAGCTGAACTTGGAATGATGTCTTCTTCACCAATAACTACCTCAGTGTCTATCAATAGCTTGTTTATCTCCTTTATTTCTTCTAAAAGAGCACAATTTTCCTGCTGAGAGTTACCAATGCTAAAGTTTTATGAAGGGCGCTACTTTTCAGAAATATAAGCACAGCTATATTATGTATACTGGAAAACTGCATTTATGTAGTTGTCAATTAGGCAATAATTGTTAGACATGAAAAGGACAGAGTTAAGTGATTCAAAGTTCAAGGAACAATTACATAACATCCTGACATTTCTAACAACACTGAAGCCATCACTGAAGCAGTGTGACAATGTAACAATAAAATTCTTGGAAGTAGCAAGAAAGCAAAATTCGTGGGAGCATAAAAAAATATGAGGAAGCTTTTCAAGACAGGGTACAGCAGAGAAGATACGATGAAAAAATTTGATATGTAAGGAGTGAAATAGTGGGTCTTAACACCACTCAAAATCCAAATGGTAAGTTCTCAGCAACTGACTGAATCTATGTTGAATTTTGCAAGAGTCACCAACATCAGAACCTTTATCCTTGACGTTTATTACAAAAATAATTTATAACTAAGGCCATAAATTTAGATCTATTGTTGATGAAAATAATAGGATGATTACAAAACTTTTTCAGCATTTGGATTCTTATGAAACAATGAAGAAATTAACTGTCAACTTAAGTAACAGTATATAGAATTGCAGATTTCACTGGATAAAATCACGGTATCTTTTTAGTAGATTGCATTCATGAAAAACAGACCAGAAAGCAGATATATTACCACAATCCTAGGCCTTTTTACATGAGATGGGACTGAATTAGAGTCGGGTTTCTCAGCATAAGTCAACTGGTTGAAGCTGTCACTTGTATTAGCACAAATTCTAGCAGTATCCAAGGCCATAGCATTAATGCGGCGACCCATTTTCCTTCCTGATAAAACAAAATCGTTGCAAGTCAAGTATCTTGATTGTGAATATGCATCAATTTCTGCAGCCAAATTTGTGCCAATTAAACTCTTTGGTGGTCCGACGCCACCTAGTGGGATAAGGCTTGGTAGTTGTTTTCGTACACTCTTTGGTTGTCCATCTAACGTTTTGGACGTTGGTATAGCATCATTCAAATATACTACCTCTCTAATTTCATCAATAGATGCACTCAATGCTTCAGGTGAGATGGAGGTCAACTGAAAGTATATCACAATTATAGAATTTAGCATGTATCTACAAGATATTTTTACGAGTAAAAAAAAAAAATAGAGAAAGAACAAGCACATGGGAAGTTTTAGGCCAACCACTTTAACTAAGCGCTGCATTGCAGCACTTGGCTCATCTGAAATGACTGTAGGTGTATGAGAAATTTCATTCATATTACTGCAACCTTCAATCAATGGTGAAGCTGAAATCTCACGAGTGCTGCTAAATGCTTCAGCTGATTTTAGTGCACCATGTGTTTGATGTTGTACAGTATTGCCAGGACCTGAGATTGATAAATTGTTAAAAAAAGGTTTGCTAGTAACCCCTGGCATTGTAATTCCTTTGAAATCCATTAATTCACTCATCGTATTTGCCTCCAGTTGTGAATTGCTATACTGTTTTGCCACTTGCTGCTCTTGTAAACACATCTTGTTTTGTTGAGGAATTTGCTTTGTCAAATGAGAATTCTGTGTGCTCAATACTTGTGATGTTGGTTTATTTTCAAATATTTCCACTTGAGAAATTGTAGAATGAGATGGGACAAACTGTTGCATGGAGGGCACATCAGCAGAATGTTGTCCTCGATTATGTGAAGAAACATTCTTTGGGTGTACAATAGAATGTATTAACTTTTCTGCTTTATCTAGTCTCTCTTTGAAATCAGTAGTAATTTGGCTTTTGGACACCCTTAAGAGCATAAAAATGAATTCCAATACTTTCTTATTATTTCTGAATTTCTCCAAATCAATTGTCTTTGGTTCTTGAGGAGCAGACTCATGCTGGAGAAATTTAATATAAATAGAAAATATTAATAACAATAGGAAAGACAATGTGCAAAATCAGAATTTTGCATGAAATGATCATAAACCTGCTGAAGTTTGCTACTGATCTGTTGGTAAAGGGTACTGAGTTTTGTGAAATATGTGTTTTTTATCCTTTGAACCTGCAATAAGGAAATATCACAACATTTGCAGTTGAAAGCTTTAAGTTTGGTTTATCACTATCTACAGGAATAGATAGATTGATACTGATTATTAATTGTTAGAGAATGAACACAGAAATACAAATAGTAGATATCCAAACACAACATACACAAACAGAAATAAACGAAGTAACATAAAGATATAACTTCAAAACCTAGAAAAGAGAAGTTCATGTGAAATTGCTAAAATTATTGAAGTAGAGAAAAGAAGCTTAAAAATCTTAATAATGGTAAATATTATGATTCTATTCATTTCAAGCAAGAACAAACTGAAAAAACCATTGTAGGCCATCTTAATTTTGTATGAAAATAAAAGAATGTGAATACCAACTAATACACTGGGCAAATAATGACTATATGATAGTCAATAAAATACTTTACCATGGTCCATCTTCTTTAGTGCTTCCTTCACCTTCTCTAATGGCTATACTCTCTGAGTCTAATATAGAATAAATTTAAACTTTTTTTATACTGATGCCTCGCTAATTGTGCTTTCAGTTCTATTACTTCCTTCTAGATCCTAGATTGACATGGAGCCTACTATGGTGTGCTTTCAGTTTACTTGTTGGAGTGCGGGGCATAGTATAACCAATGTACACAACGTATGTCCTCTATGGTGCAGTTTAGTGAAATTTCACAAATCATGTATACAAGTAGGGAAGGCAGATTTCAGAGATAGGAAAAAGCAAATAAAAAAGAGAGAAAAAAAATAAAGTAAAGAAAAACAATTTTAGATATTACCTTTTGATAAACCTGCTCCTGCCATTCTATATTTGCGGCTCTTCCAGCTCCTAGAAATAGAAAAGGTAAACAGAAACATTGAGTAAACTGAGAGAAAATCAGACAAGAATTTAAGAGGGGGATAGTTGATAAATTTTTTGGAACAAATTATGAATATAATTGAAAACATAGTTTAGGATGCTTGCACAAGTTTAAAAAAAAAAAGAAACTGATTTTACAAATTCCATTTAGATTCGAAGCAACTGAATGCTGCATATATAAACTCCTTAGAATTTGTGGTGATTTGTAGAAATGACACCCTGCCAATAAACTAACCTTCTCTAAAACCTGGAAAAACACAATACAGGGATTTCTACACTATTAAAACAAGAAATAAAAAACAAATTAATAAATCGTGTGGGAACTGAATGATCAAAATAACAATAGAGCCTCAAGGATAAAATAAAATGATTGGTCTATCAGACATCAATATTATTGAAATATGGCCTTGTTTTGGAAAATAGAAGCTTCTAAGAAATATAAGTTATCAGTTGATATTCTAATACTTTCAAATTTATCTCTAGCAATATGGTAGAATCCTTGTTTAGATGGAATAGTAACTTATCCTTCCTAGTAAAACATATTGCAATCAACTGATTGATGTAAAAATACAAGAAAAAAAAAGAGATTACTTGGGTGAATAAGCCCATGAGGGAAGTACAACACTTGTATTATATTGATTCCACAGCCCTCGATGCATGATTCCAGGATGATTCTGGTTGTTATTTCTGCTATGCTACACCAATAAGGAAGAAGGCTTGAAAGCCATCTGTTTTTCTCAAATGAGATGCCCCTCTTCTTTTTCCTTGGTTACCTAATCTTCTAGTATGACAATGACATTTAGAAAACTAGTGCAATTTGATTCTTTTCTGGATATTTTGATTTCCTATAGTGTAGATAAGTTGTGCTGTATTTGGTGTCCCCACCACCAGTGTACCACAACCTAGATATATTTATGAGCTCATGGTTTCTTATTGTCCAATCAGACTTCAAACATCAGGCTCATCTGAATTTAGACCCTCAATCATATTTTAAACAGATACATGTGTTTTCAGTTATTTTTTTGTTTCAGACCGGTTTTTATCCTTCAAATTGACATTACTTTTCCTCGAGGTTTCTGAACCAAATAACTTTTGAAATAAAAATGGAATCTTAGTTATGAAACAAGGTCGAAAAATTCTATGTGAACCCCCTCATCACCACAAGAAAAAATATGACATTATATAGGAAAAGGATGGAAACTCTAAATTCTTGTTTGCAGAATTACAGTAAATATTGAATACTTAATGTTGAAGGCTAGAAAAGTTTCTCTGGGAGGCATTTTGGAAAAGATGTTTAGCTCATCTCAGTACCTTGAGCAGAGAAGACTTCACCTGAGCCAGAAGAGTTTGACAGCAAAAGTTTGGATGCAGTACTCTGAGGTAGTGAATATATCGCCTTGACCTTTGTTGATATCTTTGCAATGTACTCAGCCTGTAAATAGATGCAGTAAGTAAACTGTTATTTGTTTCAGAAAAAAATTGTCATATGGAAGTAGAATACATAATTTGTTGAAATTTATTGATGTTAGAACCTAATAACTCATAGTATAAGAATAAAAAATTACAACGTATTCAGGATAAACAAGATTATGTTATAAATTTTAGCGTTTTAAGTAATCAAATTTTATCATATGAGAATAATATGAAACCAGGTTCAAAAGTTGGACAAATAGGAAGGAAACGAAAAAATAATCCAAAGCAAAGGGCATTTGAAAAGTTTAGATCAGGCCAAAACAATGTCATCTAAAAGTCCGCATGAAGAAATTATCTATTTGAAGGTGTATTCTTGGAATATGTACTCAGAAAAACAAGCTAAGTCTTTGAGTTGAAAAATCTATATGAAGGATAAAGTGCTTCACAAGAAGGAAACCATAATATCACACACACAATCTGATTTTAGATACCTCATCTTTGGCAGAAGCATTCACTTTCTCCTCAAATCTTTCTACAGTCTTGATAATCTCAGATAAATTCTGTGCCCAAGAGGGAGGACCTTGCTTGATTAATAAATCCAAGCTGCATAAATTAATATTAAATGTAAATAGATGATAGGCCATGCCAGCTTGGAGAACTTAATAGAAGTTTATAAATACTATATGAGTAAAAGTTTTAAAAGGTAAATTCAAGTCAATCATTAGAAGCTGCACTAATATCAGATGTAAACACTTTTATAATTAAACTTTCAAACCTGTCAAAATGATCAACCAGGTGCATCCTTATTATATTCCTTGTGATAAAAGAATAATTTACTAAAAGAGATAAAACAAGCACAAAGAAAAAGGGCAAGAAATCATCATAAAGTAGCTGAAGCATGCCTAAAAAAGATAAAAGAGAAAATTAACTTAAAAGAACTGTCCAATGCCTGTGGCAAATTCAGGAAAGATACCTGCCCAAAGAAGCCACAGGCTGAAACTCACAACAGAGACTAGAAAGCGATTATTCTTCAGAAAAATTCCTATTTTAAAAATCTTGGGATACTCTTGCACTGCACTCGAGCCAAATTCACCAGAGCCTTGCAAAAGTAGCACATATCCACAAGGCATTGTATTCCTATCTTCTCCCAAGCCCTTGAAAGGGAACTGAGGGAAAACCATTGTTCCTCAAAAGTAACATAAGGCCTATGCCAAAGCAGCAAAGCCAACTCACAGAATTAGAATAGATGACTAGTAAGTAACCTCAGTGCTTTGAAATCACATGATGCAAATGTCTCTTTGCACCAATAACAGATCATTTATATTGACTCTATGGAGTAGAGCTATCCAAACTAAATCATTTCCATTAAAGGTGGCCTTGGCCTTCTAGATGAATTTGTTATGAAAGATACTGGGTACTCGAATTCCTAATCAGGAACTGAGTTCAGGTAGATTTAAACGATGCTACGAATCAAGACTACCAAGTATGAAAGCCAAATTTGAGTCCTATCTGATAATAAGGTGCCTGAAGAAATGGAACCCTTGTGAAGTAAAACAAAAGGAAATGGAAACATGATGCAATGTTGAGAGCAATAAAGAAGGTGAGGAAAAAGTCTAACAAACAGAAAAGGTGAGGGAAAAATCTAGAAATGGTAATGATTCCCCCAATCAGTACTCCTCCCAGAGCCAAATGCAAAAGGTCATCCCCTACACAGAAATTGGTCAAAGGGAGAAATGAAAGATATAACTGAGACGTTAATCTCCAGGGATTTGTATAGAAAGTATTGACACCAACCTAGGGGGCCCAGCCATTTTGGTGAGCACCGTACATACTTCTAATTACCCAATACATTTTATATATGAGATAAATTATATAGGACTCTACTTAATAGTGAAACTCTGTAGATTGCCTAAAATATTAAAATTCTGCAAATAATTTTCTGAATCTTCAAGGCAGGCAAGACTTGTCTTAATGAGAAATGAGCATACAAGTTCCAGACACTATAAAGTATAAGCACTAGCTTTTGAAAATTGACTATACTTTTGAAGAAGGTAATTTGGCTTCCTTCTCCATCTGTATCACTATGAGCAGACTCATGCTTAGCATCACTGAGAGATAGGTTGGAATCTAATACATAAACATAATATGTGTCACAATATTGACTCAAACCAACATATTTATATAGGAATTATGTGCCTGATCTGCAAGCCAAAGCAAGTTATATGAATTTCAATCAAGAAATATTTTAGATGCACTTATTTGTGCATGTCACAACCTGTGAGACAATCAACTTATAATAGAAGATGTAATTGATAAAACCCCAAGATCAGATCATCCAAAATTCATACCTATAGCATGGCCAACCAGGTGATTTAGCAATCATTAAATATTTTTTATATGCAAAATGGTTATTCCATAACTTAAATTATCTCTAGCCCAAGAACCCTCTACAACAAACAAGATTCCTTAGGCCTTCCAAAAGTTATTTTAACACTTCGTGTAAATTATGTTACACTGTGACTATATAGAAGGTTAGCAAATGAGACTGTTTGATTAAGCAATGGTTGATGCCTCTCATTTGCAGGAATTCCCATCTGCAACCAAGACATGCCTCTTGGGTACCAGTATTTGATAAATTTCTACAAATAACTGAACTTGTCAATGCCTTAACATTATCAAGTGGAAGTAGTTGAATACCAACTCCATATAGCAAAAAGAGGTTCCCAATTCCTGTTATTGAGGAAAGCATTACATACGTTATGAGACATTTTTCTTATCTTTTGTCATATACACTTAAGTTTATGGTGCATATTGTCTTGAATATCCTTCTAACTCAGGTAGCCACATCAACAAAATATTATGAAACCATACATGATAATCGTGCACACTGGAACATGATCAAATAAATAAGGCAAGTGTACTTCTGTTAGATTAATTATTTTTTTATATAAAAGAAGAAAAAAATTAACAGCCAGACTGAATCAGACCCAAGAGTATTAATCTACCAACACAACAATCCCCAATACATGCTAGGACCAGAGGACAACCAAAATAACTTTCAACCAGGTGGAGAGCTTCACAAATGAGGAAATGAGCAAACCAAAACTAGAGTTGAAACAAAAACAATTACCACGTTACAGAAAACCATGGTCACACACAAGGATAATTGAGTATTGTAAATGCTGAAGTTGAAAACAAAAAGATTTCAACATTTCAACTTATGCTTAACACATTCTGTTAGACAACCTGATATCAAAATAGCATGGCACATGGGGCTATAATAATTGAAAAGAATATGAGAAGTTCTAATAATATTTTGGTATAGGTATGTATGTTTCTTACATTTTCTTCACCATCACTTTACGATACTCTGCCGATTTCCACCTGCTGGCCTCGATGTTGGTTTCTTGTTTACTAGGTCTCATTTTGTTTGTGTCCATCATGTATGCAACAATAAATATTTCCCTAGAAGGTCATAAAATTTGTGAAAACATAAAAATTGGGAGAGCATGTATGGTATGAATCTCCAGTATTTTCTACAACATAGTGTTAATAAAAAATAACACTAAGATGATATTAGAAACATAAATTTCTTTTCTGGCTTTAACTTCAATAAAATGTGCATGAACTTTCACATATTGTACCAGATAACGACAAGTTTACACACTAGATACGAAGTGTAAAATTCATAAGTTCCAAGTAACCAAGAGAGAGCAACTATTTTCTGTACTTGATTCTTGCATTATAACTGAAACAACACAAAAGGAGAAAACTTTAAGGTAAAGACAAAATTATACGTGTAGGCTTCAACTATGCAACAATTGGCAACAGGGCACTACAAAAGTAAGTAGCATAGATTAGATTTATGAAATCTCAAAACAAAGCAGCAACTGAGGTAACTTTTCAACAAAGCTTCCATCAATATATCATTTCTGACACCACAAATTTTTATTCCAAAGTAGCAGAGCAGCTTGCAAGGGAGAGAAATGACAGCATTGCTGCTAAAATTAGTGGAAAAGGACTAACCTTCGAACCACATTGAGAAGTTCACAAACTTGTCATCCAAAAGCACACCGAAGTTCTTAATTACGATTATACACAAGGCAATTTGAACTTTGACAACGAATCATGATAAAGCTCACTCAGCGCCTGGGGTAACACAACAAATAAAAGGGTACCACCCTCCAAACTCGCGAGTCATACTAAATTCATAAATTACCAAATTTTGGGTCCTATCGTTTTCGTACAAAAGGCACAATCCATGACACATTTACCATGAAAACGAGAAACTACGCATAATTCTTAGTCCAAATCATCAATACAAACACCCCACAAAAAGAAGTCAAGATAAAAATCCAATTTTATAACATCACATAAAAAAAATATAATTGGGGGGACAATGAACAAAACCTTCTCCAAATTACACTAAAGTATAGTTAAATTACACTAAAGTATAGTTACTGGGTTTTCTCCCCAACTCTGCGAATTGCGTACCAATTTTCAAATAGCAATTCTAAGTACTTGACTTGTAAAAAAATTCTTAAGATTATAATTTCAATAAATAGTATACTGCGTACTTATACCACGTATCAAAAGGTATTGCAAACTCGAAAACTCTGCATTAAACCCTCGTCACGAACCCCCACTACATTGACAAAAAATCAATGATTCATAATCTTTTCTATGATCATGCACCCGAACTAATCATCACAAAAACACAAAACGGCACACATCAATCCGCATATAAGCACAGACCCACATGAGTGATCAATTAGCAAAGCCATTAAACCACCACACCCCACATAAATTTTAAAAAAGAAAATGGTGAGAAAAAAATTTCCCAACTTTGAATTACCAAAAAGAAAAAACCACCTTAGTGACTGGGAATAAGAAAAATAACCCTTGCTATGGAACAAGGGATGGATCTCGTGCTCTCACTGGTCACTGCTACACCATGAGTGCTTGGGGTCCAAGGAAAGTGGGCACGTAAACTATGAGTTCGTAAAAATTAGAACTTTTTATAGTGTGTCACGTCCTATCCAACCGCGCCACTAAAATAGCAGATAAAATCGGGACGCAGGTCAGTTCAGTGGGCCCAAAGACTTAGTGAATAAGATAATCCATTGACATTTTCATACCTGAATATCTTTTTTACTTTTTTAAAAAAGAAAGTTTTGATTTCAATTATCGATGGACTCCCTTTTTTTTTTACTTTTTAAGGTGTCTCCGCGCATAATTACAGGATTAATCAATCGAAATACTAACATCCATTTAAGGAATTGAGTTCTTCCAATAAATGTTTTTTTATACACATGAGTCATGAACCAAACTCCTGACCACCTGCTTAAAGAATCCAAATATCTACCACTTGTGTCATATCAATTTTGATATCAATTATAGATGGACTCTATCACAATTTGAATTGGTATTTGTTAACTGCTATAATCTATATTTCTATATAACCAACTTGAGTTGGTTCAAGTGCAAGGGACTTCATCACCTTAAGTATCTTGTTTCAAGTTTAATCCTTAAGGTGGTGTGTATAAAGTAAAACGTAATTAGGAGGGGTCACCTGACATTACCCTATAGGATTAGTCTCTCTCATTCCGGAATAGTGAGTGCAAATAAGGTCAATGTCATGTATCACTTATACATTAAATAAAATAGCTCCAAATTTTTACTTTTTTGGTATAACCTTATTTTTCAAGTATCCAAAATCTATTTAAAAATTTTCAAATCCAATTCAAATTTTAATTATATTTGACTTGATTTGATTTAAGTAATAGATTTAATTACTCTAATGGTTCAAATTTTATATTAATTTAAATGTCAATTACTTATTTATTATATGTAAGTGTGATTAATGAAGATCATATATTATAGTATATTCAAATTATTAATATTTTTTTAAATTGCTTAAATATCAATTATATTTATTTACTTATTATAATGAATAAATACTCTAATAAATATTTAAATTGAAATATTTATAACCTTAATAAAATACTTTAAGTTTTATATTTTTATAGTTATTATTTTATTTTTTTGCATCTTGCTAAATATTATATGTATTAAATGTTTCATGAAAAATTTAATTTTTATGAGTTTTTTTATTTTTATTTTGAAATAATTAAATAAAAAAATGAGTAAGCTTTTTTTTTAAATATAAATTTGATTAAAAAATTCTTATAAAAAATATTAAACTCAAAGATAAATCTAAAAAAAAATAATCAAATGCAAGTTAGTTTCAAATGGATTCAGAATAGGTTTATTATTAAAGGTATTGTAGATTGTGAGAAAAAGTAAATTTGATTTGGCCCAAAGATTTAGGAGATTTGAGCTTGAAATTAATTATTGGGCTGATAGTTTAAGAGATTCAATTTCTAGAAATATATAAGAATGTAAGAGAAATTTTTTTTATTAGAAGATATTTTAAAGGAGAACTCTAGAGTAAAAGATATTTTGGTAGAGAAATCTAGAAAATGAATTGTAACCATTAGATTAAAAAGTGTATTGATATAATTCTAACCATAGATTAAGGAGGTGCCATTAGTATAAATAGGGGTGAGTTCTCCCATTTTGTATCAAGCCAAGTTAAAGCAAGCCTAGCCTAGTGTCTAATTACCAAAGATAGCTATAAAGCTATCAATTGCTGCTTTCAAATTGTTAACTAGATTTTTGGAATTATAATGTGTTATTCATTTTAATTTTTTTATAAGAATTTTGTTAATTAGATTTATGCAAAAATTAACTTAATCACTTTTAAATTTAATTTATTTCAAAATAAAAATAAAAATCATAAAAGTTAACTTCATCATGAAACATTTATATCCAATGTCTAGCAAGATGTAAAAAAATAAAATAATAACTATAAAAATATTAAACTTGAAGTATTTCATTAAGGTTAAAAATATTTCAAATTCAAAGTTTATTAGAATATTCATTTATTATAATAGGTAAATAATTATAATTGATATTTCATTAATTTAAAAATATTAACAATTTGAATATACTATGATTCATTAATCACTTATTAAGAGTTAAATAAGTAATTGGTATTTCAATTAATATAAAATTTGAAAAGTTAGAGTAATTAAATTTATCACTTAAATCAAATCAAATATAATTGGAAGTTGAATTAAATTTTAAAACATATTATCACTTTTCCTATTTCAAGATATATAACATATTATCACTTTTCTCGTTTAGTTTGACTAAACGTCAACCAATATTGAAGGATTTAAGGATAAAATTTTGAAATCACCGATCTCAATATATTTAAACACAAACTAATAAAATTTCGAAACCATGAATAAGTAACATGTGTCACAACATATCTAAACACAAATCTGCATTAAAGAAGTAAGAATTTGGAGGGAAAAAGTGCATGAACGAGTGACATGTAACATTGATCCTAATTATATAAAGTATAATAGTATATAGATATCAAAGGACTAATCTTTTACTATTATTCTTTTTTTTTTTTTTTGTTCTAAGGAGGTCTTACTAGACCTAAGGGGAAATGGTATCTAAGGACTTATCTTTTAACTCTTCAAGAGGTGCATGAGTGTTATGTTGACGTGGTCTAGCGATAGAGATATCCATAATTAATTCTTAATCTTGTTATGGGGATTGAAAAGTATGTTTTCTTAATAGAAAAGGACATTAATTATAGGAAGGAAAATATGTGTTGGTGAAATAAATAAGGCATGTATATAATTGTAGAAATTATAATTTTTTTAATAAATTCATCTAATGAGTTTTTTTAATTATTTAAAAAATATTAAATACTCTTTAGATTTTAATATATTAAATGCTTCTGTCTTTATATTTAATATTATATTTTCAGTAATTAAGAAGATTTATATTGATTGTTTAGAAGAATTTAGTATTATTCATTTAATTATTTACCAAAAATCATATATTTTAAGTATTTTCTTTCTAGATCATCTATTTAGTTTTGTCAATTTAATTTTCATATATGTGATTGGAAATTATTTTTATTTCTTTCCTTTCTTTATTGTGTTTTTTCTTTCTTCTTTTTTGAGTTGGCGACCCTGTGATGAATTCTTTAATTATTTATTTATTAATTTTTAGAAGATGAGTTAGTGATAAGAATTTGGGGTCAAAGGTAGGGTTGTCAAACGGGTCAGCCCAGCCCGTGAAGGGTTAGGTTTAAATGGGTTGAACAAAAAATGAGTTAAGAATGACGGGCTGACTTTCGTTTAAAGCCAGCCCGCAAGCCTAAACGGGTTGCCCATTTATTTAATTTTTTTATTTCAAATTTGTAATGTAACATCAAATCCATAAATTACTCAAAGGTAAAGTCAATCATCATCCAAAACTTTATAGCTTACATTATTGAATGATTCTTCTACTTTTTTCCTTTTATTTTTTACTTTTCAACAAATTTACTAGATATAATTTGGCATGCAACAATAAAAGTAATGATAGAAAGTCATATTGAACTATAACAAACTGATAACATGAAACCAAAAAAAAAAAGCAAAACAAGATCTTAGCATATATTATTTAGATTTCTATAAGAAAAGAAATTAAAGGCAGAAACTAGCCTAAACTTTTGGCTGGAGCTGAATGTTGGGTGCCTGGGATCACTTGCTGCTGAGTCTAAGCTGCGTGCATCATGTAGATGCTACTTTGAAAGAGAAAAAGAATTGTAAAAAAAGAAAAAAAAATATATGGGCCAACGGGTTAAGCAAAAAACGAATTGATTTAAATGAGTCAATAATTTTAAAGCCCAGCCCATATAATTTTGACTGGTAAACGGGCTGATTCGATGAATTTAGTCTATTTTTAAAGCCTTAGTCAAAGGTCTTACCAATTCAAATTACAACGATTTGGCACAAAATAATTTTAAAGGTACAAATTTGTTTCGTGGTAGGCAACTTTTATTTGGAGTTGTCAAGGCTGCGTTGAGAATATTTTTCAAAAATACTAGAAAGAATATGGAAAATTTTTGATATTTTTAAGACTAAGTGTATCAATGAGGGTTGGCTCATACTTGGTCGGCTTTCCATTCATCAAAGCTATATGAATTGGGTTTGAATACATAATCCTTTGCTAGTGGGTGATATGTAATCTTACTGTAAATCATCGTTAAAATTGATAATTTGTCATGACTTTAGAATGAGGAGAACTTTCCTTCATCCTTAACTTTCTTGTAAAAAAAATAAAATTGTGTACCATAATACTTGAGTATTATGTCCCACGAGCCTACATTGATTAATCATAGAGACTCAATGTCATATTTAAGTCATAAGGTTTAATGACAGACCCAAAACAATTTATTAGAGGGTGCAACATATATTAATACAAATATTAAAATTAAATGTTTATATCAATATTATATATTTGATCATATATAATTATTAAAAGTATATTTATATATTATAATTTCTCTCCATTTGTTCTCTTATTTTAAAAATATTATATAAATTTTCTTTTTTGGTACAATAAATTTTTCATTTTTAATATTATAAAAAAATCTCTATAATTAAATACGCAAGCAATCATTCAATAATTTATACTTCATGCAATTGAACATTTAATCTTTTAAAACATATATTGCAGATAAAGTCATTTCAATTGCTGCAATTGTATTAAAGATACTTTTAAAAATTAAATATAGCAATGAATATATCATAATATTATTTATGGGGCCAGTTGTACACATAATAAGAGAAAAGAAAATTAATAGGGCCAATTGTACACATAATAAGAGAAAAAAAAGTTATTAAACAAGACATGTAGTAAAAAAATTTCAAGTTGATGCCCCCACAACTCTAAACATGGATCAATCCCTGATGAGGCTTATCCTATGATGTAAAAGGAAAACGCAAATTGTAACGGAAGCTCATTTCGTAAAATTGTTACAAATGTGACTGCTCTTGGCGTAGAGAAATTCTTGCATCTGAGATGTACACAATCTTTCTCAGCTTCAGTCTCACAGTTTTGAAATTCATACCAGAAACAGCGTGCACATCATTCGTGGCACTTTTTTTGTAGAAATAGTTTTTGTATAATATAGCATAGCTGGATGCAAAATATTTAAGGATCTTTAGTAATTTAAATATCTATTCTTATTTTTAGAGATTTTATTTTTTATAAGTTATTTGGTTTTGGGAAACAAGTATTTGATTAGGATTATTTTACTGTGATTTTGGTTACCTTTAGGTTATAATTACCCCTTATATTGATTAATAATACTATTATGAGTTTTAAATCTCTGATGATTATGTTGATTCTTGTCTTCTTGTGGAATCCTGAGGAATCCTTGTTCCTGTTGGTTCATTCTACACCGCTCTTTTAATAAGTTAGTGGGATAAGCTCTTTTCATGAGCTTGATGTTTTCATTAAGAAACAACTGATGCTGAAGGCACGACCACACCACGAGGGAAAGAGCTACTAAAACCACCTTGAGGAGGCACTTAAATGGGCTGATGCATACTCTCCTTTCGAAAGAGAATACAATGTTATACCTCACAATAAGGGCGTTCATGACTTGGCTTTGTCGTGAGGTGTTTAGGTTAGGATTGAGTCCTTCTTCTAGACTCGATATATTTTTCAGGCCGAGACTGAGTCACCATTTGGGCCACCATGGCCCAGCTCGATATTACATAAATTATTATTTTTCAATATTTTTTCCTATATATTGTTGTAACATTTTTCTAAATACTAGGCTTTGATCAAGTATTGTGACTCATCATAATTTTAGTTATTATGTAATTGTCATTAGATTGGATCTTAGTATGAGCAAAAAGTAGTAGATATAAGCAAATTTATATAAGTTGAGGAAAAATAATTAAAACATTACATAAAAAAATATTTTGTATAACTAAATCGGGTTGGCTAGTCCAACTTGAACCCCAATATGAACGAGCACAGGCCATCAAAATTGGCCTTATCAAAACGTCGGGCAGGGATTGGGGTCAAGTTCAACTGACTCACCCCGTCCTATGTGCACCCATACCTCACACTGATCAAACATGGAGGCTCAATATGTTACTTAAATAATGAGGCTCTCCATTCTAATAAACTAGTCTTTTAAAATAGGCTCTTCTCATGTACTTGAGTCATAACAATAAGTATTTTATAATTTTTTTGGCTTCAAAAATAAGAATTTTGCAGGAAGAAAAATAGTAACTTATATTTACTAGAAATAATTTTTTTAGAAATAATTTTTTTAAAGGAATAACAATTTTAATTAGAATCGAAGACCTTTAAATTGGGATTGTTCAATCAGACTAAATAAGGTTTAATAATGACGTTAGGCTTGCTACAAAAAGATATAAAAATCTCATGAATATTTTTTTTTTCTCTTGTTTAAACTTTTCATTTTGAGCTCTTAACTAAATATTAATTGTTCAAGTTTAAACTTTGAGTATGCACTTTGGAGAATTATATTTCTTAAATGTATCAGGATGATGTAATGTGCACTTTTAAGATTGTTGGAAGAGGAACTTAATCTCGAGCAAAAAAAGACGCAAATATACCCTTATTGTAAAACAAAAACCATAATTTTGTTGTTTATAGTACAGCAAAGAATTATTATCATAAATTGAATATATGATCTCTATCTAATTTACACTTCTTTCATGTTAACGGCTTATAGTTTAATTGATACCACTCAAGTCTTTTAAGACTTGAGTGTGATGTTGATATTGGAGGTTCAATCAAATACCATTAGACATTTTACCCCTTCCTTACTTGTGTTGCACCTCTAATGTAATCCAAAAAAAAATTTCTCACTATACTTTTAATTTTGAGACTCTTGACTAAATATTAACTGCTCAAATTTAAACTTTAGGTATGCATTTAGGACAATTATATTTCTTAAATGTACCAGGGTGAGGTAGTGTGTGCCTTTATATCTTATGTGTCACGACCCAAACTAGAAGGCCCTGACCGGCGCATAAGAAGGACTAGTCAACCTAGCAAGCCTAACGAACGAAAGACCATAATAAAACAATATGCTAAATCTACCGAAATTTCAGCAAAGTAACCTCTAAAAGTTAGACATCTCAATTTAACAATTCACAACCTGTTCACTTACAAGCATTACTAAACATAATCTCACTAATAGTATATCATAAGATCAGACAAAGATACATTATAAGCTAGATCCTGATGTGGTAAATCAGAACGCAAGTATACGTTATCGCAAATCAAATAATATAATAGTAAGAAAGTGTCGAACCCACAGGGATTAATTCTACATTTAACTATCTATTAAAAGTTTACAAAACTCAATCTTATTTAAACAACTTAATAAGAGGAAGTGTTATGAAAGATAAAAAATTAAAGTATACAAGAAGAAGAATTTAATGATCAAATTAACCAAGCCTAGGATTGCAATTATTCCTCACACTTTACTTGATTCTTTTACTTCTATCTAAGATCAATTAATTATCGGAATTGTTAACTAGAAATCCTTAACTTATCTATAAGCCTCTTTCGATGGTCAAATAGAAATATCCTTAATTAATGATAAACTATATGTCTATGTCTATCAAATAATCAAGAATTCATTAAGTTCCGATTTCATTAATGGTTACATATGTCATATAGGTATATGTCTATCCTATATGAACTCAAGGCTTTCGCACAAAGATCATATGTTATCTTACTTAGATCTAAAACCAAAATCCCTTTGTCAAGTTGCTTAAGGTTTATCAATTCAATTTAATTAATGGCCAATTAATTAAAAGCATTAAGAACAAGTAAGATAAACAATTCAAGATAATCAACCTACTCTTGGATATAATAAACGAATCAAATTACGTGTGAGTTCAAATTGCAATCCTAGTATAGAAATTTAGCTACTCATTATATTAAAGAAAACAAAAGAATAAATGAAAAGCATGATAGAAATGAAAGTGGTTGTTGGTATTAACAAGAACACAACGGGCTAGAGTTTCGGGATTTACTTTAAACAAATTGGAAGATCTAACCTTGAAATCAAAGTATAAATCTCACAATTTATGAAAGCTTCACCCCTAACTCTAGGAAGAACCTTAACTAGACATCAAGATGAAGAAACTTGAATAAGATGAAGATTATATTATACAAACTACAAGAGCTTTGGGATTTACTTTAAACAAATTGGAAGATCTAACCTTGAAATCAAAGTATAAATCTCACAATTTATCAAAGTTTCACCCCTAACTCAAACTACAATGAGAGAATTCAGAAATGGGATGCCCTTAAGTGTGGCAAATGCCTTCCTTTTATAGGCAAAGGCTAGAACTATTCAATTACAATTTTGTCAAATCTCTTTGCACATGGGTTGAAATTTCAGCTCCGAAGATTACCGATTTCGTCATTACTCCTGTCATAATTTGGAAATCTTCTCTTCATGAAAGTTGTAGCACATGCAGTCATGAAGAACATGTCAAAAATTTAGCCAGATCTAACGGTTGGATCTTGAGCTCTAACCATTTTTCCGAAACTACTCAGATTATATCAATAATGACAGCTACCAACTTTTTGCCTAATTTTGACCCACTTCCGGTACTAATCTGGAAATCTTCATTTCTATGAAAGTCATAGAGAATTATGTCATGCATGACATATCAAAATTTCAGCTACATCCAACGGTTAGATCTTGAGAAATCACCAAATAACCGAGTATAGGTTTGAGCAGGAATTTTCTGATTTGTCCTGAATTTGATGTAATCCAAAATTCACTGAGTTTAGGTCTTCATTTCTCTTCTGTTTGAGTTATACTGATATCAACATCCAAGTTCATGATATTTTGGTTCAACAACTGCTTTGAATAGTCCTTCGGGTGTTTTGCTCAATTTGTAACAACATAACTAATATATGAGGAATTATGCAATTTTCACTTCATATATGCAATAATTTCATAAGAATAGACCAATGAGAGGTGCTAAATTATGCATATAAAATATGTTTATCAGATCCTGCATGTGAATAATGGAGCACATCTAAGATAATTACATATCCAAAAGGTACAAGAAAAACAAAATACAAGAAACACAAGGGACATGCCCACACGAACAAAATGTTGGGCTCACAAAAAAGAACCACTTCTAGCTAACTAAAGAACCTGGACCCGGCTCATTATTTGTATCTGTAATACATATAAGATAAGGGAGAGAGTCATAAGACCCAATGAGACATATCATAATTTATAATGAAATTGGGACAAGTGTAAGCACCAAATTTTCACTAAAACTACATCCACACATCGAAACATGTGTTAGTTCAAATAATTATAACAAAAACTAATAAGTAAGTAAATCATGAAATACCAAATCTAATATATCAATAGTCAAATGTCAAATATTCAATTGTCAAATATTGTATGGGAGGTTTCTAAACCAGAATTAAACAGAAATCTCACCGACGAACACATAGTTCGAAGGTTCGACAAACGCCCACCAACAGGGCATAGGGGTCAAATCCACCTGTCAAGTCAAACAGATCCAATCGTGTGGGCCAACACGTCGGGCTAGCAACACCCCTATTAGCTGAGGTTCGGACCAAGGTGCACCAAGGCTAACGTCTACTGCCGTTAGCTACAATATTCTATCAAAGTTTCCTCCCAACAAAACATAGTTGTATAAATCTAAATATACATATATTTATAATCATGAAAAAGTACTTGTCCCAAGCTTTCTTATAATTTAACCACGAAGAAAAATAAATGACTTTGTGAAATCCTTCAATAAAGAACATTTTAAAAAAATGTACAAAAACATGTTATAGATCATGTCATCAACTCACTCAAAGGACGAAACTTCACGAGTCCAAAAGCTATGTTGTCACAGACCAACCGGATGATCCTCTAAAGAATATAGGATTACAACAACATAACCAAAATAACAATCAACATTTAAAACTAAGGATTCATCCACTTGTGGGATAAGGAGTTCTTGAAGAATTTAGAAAACATTCAAGTTAGTTTAGAAAGATGACATTTGTTTGACAGAAATTCTGTATTGATTCAGAGGCTAATAAATTGCAAATAATATATGGAATTGAAGCCCTATGTGTCTAGTTTCTAACGCAACTGGAATCAACTCAATATGATCTCCCAATCAAGAGTTATGATCAAATTACTATACATTGTCCAGTTTACACGCGGAATACAATTTTTATCTCAGCTAAGCATTTTATTAAACATTTAATGAGCAATCCTTTCTTTCCAAAGTTAGCACGAAAATTCTATGTTCTAACACCATTCTTATCAGTATCACTTCTCCATAACAACATTAAAACTCATCCAATTCATTCCATATACTATCAATTTCCAAGAAGTTCAAAATTTCCAAATCAAACCCTAGGTTCAATACCCATTATACATCTTATAATCCAATCTGTCATTGATCATAATCCAACTACTAACAACATATTTGAGCTAAGAGATTACCTAAATAAGTCACAAGGATGGAAGGATGAAATGGATGACTTGGTTGCTCCACCAAACCGTGCAACCCAACCCTTGGAAGATGAGGGAAATAAGTTTCAGCAGCTTAAAACAACCAAGAATGGTGAAATCTGGTGGATAGAAGAAGAAGAGAAGGAGGAAGATGACGGAGTAGAGAAGAAATGAGAGAAGACAGAGAAGGAGAGAGAGCAGAGACGGAGAGAAATGTGCTCTCTGCCACTACTTGAACGGAAATATCAGGCGGTGAGGGGAGGACGTGTTTGGTAGTGAGGATAAGGGTGTTTTGAAGTAGGGATAGAGTATACTATCCTATGTTGGTGCAATCTTATTTACATAAACGCTGGAAGTTAATGTCCTCTTTAATTTTACTTTCCATTAACTTTAAAATATAAATGTAAATAAGGGAATACCCCCCATTTGGATTCAATAAAAATATCAAGAAAATTAAAATCCTTATAAATAAAAAGTCAAATCTTGAGTTTTAGTTCAAATTCCTGAAATCCGAAATTTTCAAAGATGTTTCCTTTCAAAACGAGTGGGTCAAAGGTTTCTAAAAATTCATTAAAAATCATTTTGTAACTCTTTGATATCCAATTATCAATTACCGCCAATTTTGATTTCAAGAAAATACATATTTACTATAGCCCTCCATATAGGTATCACTTCTCAGACTTAGCTAAATTTCAGGACCCGTATTAACAGGTAATCATCTAATACACCCAAAATGACTCTAAATAACTTTTATAAGGTAAGTTTAATTATAAGAATCCCACTAATGAAGTAAAGTGACTCAAAAGGTTAATCCTTTAAACTCAAATTCATAAGAAAAAGACTATACATAATACAACTATCATACACAAACATTTCGTGAATGTCCGAAGAGGAACTTAATCTCGAGCAATAAAAGACACAAATATACCTTTATCGTAAAACAAAAACCATAATTTAGTTGTCAATAGTACATCAAAGAATTATCATCATAACTTGAATATAGGACCTCTATCTAATTTACACTTCTTCCTTACTCCAACTATATCAACTAGTTAAGCTATGTTCAAGTAACATGTGTATGTAATTTCTTGAAATACGATTAACTAAGTTATTTAAATTCTTCTTTTATTCAAATTTAATATCTATCCATACTGTCAATAGTTTAAATATATTTACATTTTTAATGAATTAAATTATTAATTGATCTAAACAATGTTTTTAGATTACGTGAATTTTTCTTAAATAAGTATATGCATAAATAGTTTCATCACATGCAGTGTAAATTCAAATAATTTTACAAAAACCTTTAAGAAAAATAAACATAACATTATAACCTAATTTACTCATAAATATTTAAGGTTTTTCTACTATTTTATGTTCTAATTGCAAATAAAATTTGTATAATAGAAAATAAAATATTATTGTGTAAATTACTCGCAACAATAATAAAACTTCGTAAAAACATCAAGATGTTAAGAAAATTAATATAAACAAAATATTGATATGAAAACAAAATAAAGTTTACACACTAAATAAAAAATTTAAATGAATTGGCGGTTTTTCTTTTGGGGATTGAGTTATTCCAATGTAATACATATTATAATATCTCATAATAAGAATTTTGTAAATTAGCTAGGAATTTTTGGCTTGCTAAAACTTTCCAAATTAGTATGGATTAGCGAGGGAAGCTTATTCCCTAGCTAAGTTTCTAAACATGAAGGGAGGAAAGTTTTGCAGGAAAATAATTATGGAATTTTTCGTAGCTAAATAAATTTTGTAGCTAATTCATTTAACAAGGAAATATTCCCTAACTAAAAAGTTGTCAAAAGTAAACATTTTTAGCTAAGAATTTAGCAAGGTAATTCCCTCCCTAATCCCTAGCGAATTATTTTTAATAGCTATAATTTTCTAGCATCTCAGCCTTCAACTTTTATTTGTAAAAACATCTTACTTTGGTAGCTAACCACTGTTAACATCATATGTGTACTTATAAAATTAATTAATTTATTTTTATAGCAAATGATTGATATTTATAAGTTTTATATATGATTTGAACATCCTTGATAATTAAGGTTATGTTAATTACAGTTGTGTTGTTGACATTTTTCATTAATGGTGGTGCTATGCTAGCTTGCTTGAATTGATTAGCCAATCACTTATCTAAACCTTGGTGATTTAATTTGTATCTTTTAATGTAATTGGTTAGTGGGAGTTAATGAAATTGTGATTGCACATGGTTTGTGCAATTGGAACTCTTGTAAATATCATGAATTTTACTATGTGTACATTTTGGTAATTTGGTTGTAAGAGATATGGCTTTGATCATGTTATGATATTATTTTGATACCGATGAAATATCTTAAGATGTGAATGTTTGTTATGAAAACTTTGGTCTTTCATGATAAATATGTTTTGGTTTCTTTTATGGAAATTGTGTTTCATGATAAACATGTTTATGATTTCCTTGGGGATTGGTTGTGTTTTCTTGAGAAAACACAATGTAGGATATATACACAATAGCATAAAAAGGATAACAAATTATGCTATGATGTGTATTTACACTAGTATACTTGGTCATGCCAATAAGGTTGTTAGTTATGTGGTCATTGGTGAATTAGACTCTAAATGGTTTATTTTTGCATGTGACACTTAGCGGATGGTTTTATTGAGATTTTTTTTATCATGCTTATAGTGATTATAGTTAGGTTATATTTAGTGGGCACAATTACTCAAGCCAAAGAGTCGTTTTCAAATTCTTTTGAAAGTAAAATTAAACTCAATCAATGTTGCAAATTGGGAGAATGTTATAGTTTTTTATAGTTAGGCTTCCATTGATCGATTGATTCTTTTGTTTGCCAAAACTAGTTGAATGATAATCTAACATTTTTTGAAATTCATATTATTATATCGTGATCAAATGGGTTGGAATATCAAGCGTATTGGTCGGGTTTTGGGCTTTGGGCCCAACATATTTAATGTGTTAGATTATGTTTAAGTCTGATTGCTTGGGTCTATGACGGGTGAAACTAAGACAACCAAGACAACCATTTAGTGTGATATATATATATATATATATATATATATCACTTATACATAGTGATATTGATTGATTTACTAGCTATCTCATCAAGTAACATTGTTAAATTGTGGAGGAAGGGGAGGAAGATCCTGTCATTAAAGTGCACAAGTGTTTACAATCTTTTTCGTGTTAAGATGTCTTTAAGAGGTATGCAATTATTTATCATGTTATATATTGTTCTAATGTCATGTATCAATCATTAAGGTATACTTTGTATGTGTTATAAATTTCTAACGTAAATTGCACCAATTGAGACATCAAAAGCTAATTGCACATGGAGTAAAGTTGAATGAGAGTTTTTGAAAATTTAGCAAAAAATAAATGTCTAAGTTAACTAAGGGGACAGAAAATACAATTTGGCCTTTTCTTTTTGCAGGTCCTACCAATTTATTTTGGGTTTTTAACTAAATTTTAGTAAATTAATTCTATAAATGACCCAAAACAAATAATTAAAGAGATAAATCACTTTTGATCGGAAGAATGGTGAAATAATAAAAACCATATGGCAACACAACCAAATTAAAATAATTTACTCTATTAAACGTCTAATGCTTTAGTTTCTTATATTTTCATACGTCTTGAATGGCTTAGATTCTTATATGTAGCGTAAACTTTTATGTTTAAACTAATTAAGAAAATAAATTTTAACATTTATTAATTATGACTTAAAATTTATGTCATTATTATAAAATATTAATTAAGTAGCGCTTATAAATACTTACACGTTATTCTCTCGCGTCTATAAGTCCTCCTATGAACAAAAAAGAAAAAAAAAGGGAATACTTACATGGCATTGATATCTTCTTAGAAAAAAAATTTAAGAAAAATATAGCTTAATGTTTTAGTAACATATTAGGAATATTAAAACTTTGAGACAAATAAAAAAAATAAGAACACTTGAATTTACTAAAGTTATAAATATTAGACACAAACCATGAAGAAAAGAAAATAAGACAGCTTTTGTCATTTTGATTTTTGAAAATGAAAATAAAAAATTGAAGATTGATTATGTAAAATAAAATAAAAATTTAATAATTTTTATTTTAAAAATTAATTAAATTACTTTAAAATACAATTCTAACACATTTCAGTTTATTAATTAATAAAATTTGAAGTTGAAATCTTTTGTAAATTTTTTTCTAATGAAACATTTTCATATTGTTTTGGATAACAAACGCATAAAAATCTCTACAGAAATATCTCAAAAGGAACAACTTTGAAAATTGAAGATTAATACGGTAGAATTAGACTTAGATAGCGTTCGGAACAAGTATAATTGAGTGAAGATGCCGTGTCGAGCCCATGGTTTGAGTCCCAAGTCACCAGCCCAGGCTTAAAGACTGGGAAGATTTCTAGAAGATAATGATGAGTATTGATAGTTCACGTGCATTATAGTTCTAAATCTTAAGTGAAGGATTGAGACTTCTAAGAAAGAGTTTAATTTTAATTTATTATTTTTTTATATTATTATTTAATTATATATTACTAAATTATTTAAAATATTTCACTATCATAATAACAATTAAAATATTTTTACAAGTACTTTCATCTACAAAGCGATCAAGAACTTAGGAAGGTGTAACAAAGCTCATAGCAAAGAAAGTGAACAAGAATAGGCAATGTGATGGGAGTGTTCTAACATACACCTAACAAAAGTGGTGTATTCGTACTCTTCAAAATTTACATACTATAACAGGTTTTATGATATTTTAAAAAACGATTTTCCTTATTTGTTGTTAAAGGTAGGTACTCTTGTTTTTTGCATTCATATTATTTTTATTTACTTTTTTTTTGTTGCATGATCCAAAAATGATTTTATTAATTGTAATAATTTTTTCTCATTTATTTTTGTTTAATCCATGAAAATTAAATTTACTTTTTTTCTTCTTTAAATACTTTTTTTCATGAAAATTTAATAATTTTTTTTTCTATGACCAAAACTCTGATGATATTTTATTTTGATGTTTAATGTATTTCATGAAAGTAAAATCTAATATATCAATAATTTTATTTATTTATATATATTATTTTTTCATCAATTATAAAATTAATATTTTTTGAAAATGTTAGTTTTTAATATTTTTCTGAAAACAATTTTTTAATATTTTTATATATATAATTTTAGTTTCTAATATATATGATAATGGTAAGTCCGTCATGTTAATTAATTTTTATTTTATTTTAAAAAGATGAAGCCCTATGATAATTTAAGTTTTAAATTTATTTTACTTTTAACTAATATTAATTTTTTTACAATTTTTAAATTTTAATACGGTCTCACCATGCTAATTTAATAACGTTTTAGATTTAAACCACTTGAATTCCTTTTACGTTGATTCTCATTGCAATACATGGTTGCAATGTTATAACAATATTTAAATAATGAAATAAAATATATGTGGTAATGCACAGTCCCGTCATGTTAATATTTTCTACATTTAAAAATAAATTTAATAATATAAAACTAAATATATTTTTTTCTAGACATAAATTTTAATATATAAAAATAATTATTATGTCCCCAAATTCTCAATACATCCAATATCATAAGTCACAAAAGGAAAGTTTAGTTGTAAAAATAAATAAATTAAATACTCTTCAAAATTGATCTTAAAAGTATTTTTAATAGCATAAAAAATAAAAAAAAATTCTTAAAAATATTAAATGTACATATTTTTTAATTTTTTCATCTTCAAGTAAAAGTGAGAATTTTTAAGATAGGAAAATAATAGATAATGAGAATTCTTTTGTCAAATTTTTTAGTAATTGGTTGAAATTACATTGTCACTTATCCAACAATCAGCTTAAAATCATTATAAATTATGACTGAATTATGTTAAAATTTTCTGACTATATAGCTTAACCCAAATAAAGAATATATGAGAATAATATAAAAATAAAATAGACAAAATTAAAGAAAAGAAAAGAAACTGATAAAGAAAGAGTAAGACCCTTCTCACATAAGACCTACAACAAGACCCAATTTTTTTAAATAAATAAATAAGGGAATATAATTCAAATAATAAAAAAATAAAGCAGAGCTAACTAAATCCATTTGTAGGGTGCGCCTTACACCGTCCAATTAGTAGAGAGGGACGGCGGTTTTAAATATGGGACTTCTGTTCTAATGTTACAATGCACATACCTCAATGTACCAGTTCCCATTCAAGTTCAAGGGCTAGCTAATATTAATTTTTTATAAATTTTATATTTTAATGGATGATCCCGCCATGCTAATTAATTTATTTTAAAAGAATGGTGAGTTCAATAGTTGGTCATTTCATTTATTTATTTTTATTTAAATTTTAAAATGTAATGTTTTGTCTTCAACTAACTAAATATTTCTTTTCCTATAAACGATAATTAAAATTGTTTCAAATTTCAATTAATCAAATATCTCATTTATCACATTTTATTTGATTTTATTCATGACAAATGTAACTTTATTTTATTTTCATTTTTTTAATGATAAATGAATTATTATTTTTCATTCCCCCCCTACATGACCCATTTATTTGTATTTTCCCTTTATTTTATTTTCATTTCCACTCATTAAATTAATTTTTTCAAAAAATGATTTTTTTTCAAAGATAACATTTTTCTATTATTATTCAATGTCATTCAATTAGGAAGGCTAAAGAATAAGAAAACAATCAAAAGACTTTTTTTCCAAATGATTAGAGAGGTTTTTTGCAAAGGAGATCAAGTAAGATAACGTATCGAATCGATAGATTTGATAGATTTGTGAATAATTATGAATCGTTAATAATTATGAATCTAGATGAGTTAATGAGTCTTAGTCTTATTAATAAATGACTGATATTTAATGATGCATTGATGCATCCAGGAGCATATTAGACGTTACATATTAGACGTTACCAATGTGATGGGATGTTCCCATTTTATTAAATAGCTTGTAAGTAAACAAAACTCAAACACGCGCGCACAAAATGGACAGACAAAATAAACAAATCTTTCCATATCATCCCATAATTTCCATTAGAAAAGTTTATTGGACTACATAAGGTTACATGTGTCTGTATCAACGTTGTTTATTATTATTATTTTTTACAATCTGTATTAATGTTGTTAAAACTTGATCAAATAGTAAATCAATGAGATTATAGTTTAGGTTCAATTGTTTAAACTTGGTGAAACTGGATGACGTCATAAAAATGATCTCCATGCTACAATATAAAATATATAAAAATATTTATGAAATGTGAAAAGTATTGAGTTCTTTTTAAATAAAAATAAAAATAAATGGTCAGTTGGTTCAAGCGGATAAACCGAGATGTTCAATTAGACTTTGATTGGTTCTGATTTGTTCAAAGTGGTCTACCCGTGAATTAATTATAGGATTGAACTATAATTGTCTAAGTGTTCGATTCATGACTCTAAGTTCATCTAGTTCAACTAAATTTTGACTTATTTTGATTTGTTCAAAGTGGTCTGACCATAAATTCAATTATAGGATTGAACCATAATTATTTAAATGGTCAATTTATCACCAAACCATTCAGTCCGATCTGATTATGACAATACCGACCTATATCCCAAAACTCGATGTGTCTTTATCTCTCGTCAAGTTTTTTATGAAGCAATTTTTTTATTTAAGCCACAAAATGATATTCCTTTCTATTCCATATTTGGAATTAACTACATTTCTTGATTTATATGAATGGCTAAAAGTTCCTACAACGCCGCACTTGCCAGCTGCAGCTCCTCTTGATGCTTGAATCATTACGAGAACGTGAAGAAATTCCAAATGAAATTTGGAATTGTCTAGATTTTCATGCAATATTTCTATGTGCTGATTTCACTCCAAATTTTAATGACATTGTTGTTCAAATTCAACATCAATTAGAGGCTCCAATTGGAGTTGACTTACCAGAGAAAGACTCATTATGATTGAAGAGGCTTCACCTACCTTGCCTGAAAATTTTCCTCAAGCTTTAGAATAATTCGCCTTTGAAAGTGTTAAAGGTGAAAAATTGTGAAGCAATGTACCGACAAAAACTTAACTCTAAAGTGGTAAATTTGTCAATTATCAGATTTGTCAGTGCCTAAGTTGACAATATTACAGTTCCAGTTATCAATTTTGAAAGGGAACCTCCTCCATTGAGTTTTTACTTTCAAGTGATTAAAGTGTCAGTTGGATCAAAAAGTATAAAAATGAAGAAAAATGAACAGAAATGAAAAACAAAAGCAATTAAAGAAAAACAAGTAAAGCAAATCAAAAGAAAATGAAATGCAGTAAAGAACCTGAAATCAAATTGCATAAAATGAAAGTAGATAAACTTGATTGATCCGTATATCCTTTGAGCATCAATGGGACTTTAGAAGTGTAGGATGTTTCAAGTTGCAGTCTCTAACACATCGCTTTAAGTAATATTGATAGACAAATCCTACATCTAAATCCCTAAAAACATGCCATTTGTTGAACATGTGACTTGCATGCAACTAATACATGTTTATTTATTAGTAATAGCCTAAAAACTACTAGCAACTGTCATTGAGTCAGCATCAACAGTTCCTTGATTCTTGGATGCAACCGCTACTTTTGAAATTCAAATTGGTAACCATCAGCTCCTGTGTAATTGTTTTGTCGGTGCATCAGCTTTGTGAATAATTCATAAGTCCTTTTGTCGGCTGAGTATATGCTTGAAACTTTGTCGACTTCACACATTACTCAAATGCAACTTTTGTCGAACATCTTTTTGGGACTTGATTTGTCGAACACAACACTATTGTCGACTTCACACATTTGTCGAATGAAACTCATTTGTCGAAAGTTCATCTTAGTCTCAAATTATCGAATACAATACTGTTGTTGACTTTACACATTTGTCGAACACTCTTCGTACCTTGATTTGTTGGATACAACACTGTTGTCGATTTCAAACATTTGTCGGATGTAACACACTAAATGTCAGCTTGATCTTTCATAACAAATTTTGTCGACTCAACCTTCAATAACATTTCATGATTTCAACTAAGTATAAATTGTCGAATATCACATCTATTTCATTTTGGACTTGAACATTTTCAGCTTCAACCTTGCAAAGTCTTACAATTTGTCGATTACCAATTTTGTCGAAAACTGAAAATTTGGTAATAACAGATGGTGATGATGCTTTGTCATTGCCAGCAACTTCCTCACACCCAACTCTCACACGTAAGCCTCCTTCTGACCTTAGAGACTATGTTGCCCTTGCCATATCATCATGACAAAAACACTATAAAGTTCTCTCAACTCTCAAGAATCCTCTTTTGGTGGCTGGCAGGGGTGAAGAAGTTTGAGCTCTTCACTCAAATAAAACGTGCATGGGTGAAAAAGTTCATGCTTTGTCATTAGTTCTAACTTCTAAATGGGTATACTGCTTGAAATGCAAGGACGATGGTTCTGTTGAACGCTTTAATGCTCAATTAGTTGCCAAAGGCTTCTCACATTTTCCTAGTATTGATTACAGCAAAACCTTTAGTCTTATGGTTAAACCCATCACTATTTGTTTGGTTATAGCTCTCTCTTTATCTCTCAATTGGAGTCTGCAACAACTAGATGTTAAAAATGCTTTAATACATGGGCACACATAAAGGAAATTGTTTATATTGAGCAACCTCCAGGTTTTATGCATGGACACCACTCATCACTTCACCTAATCATGTGTGTTTATTGGAAAAATCCCTCTATGGCCTCAAGCAAGCACCTTGTGCTTGGTTTGATCGACTCTATTGGTTCTTACTTCATCTTGGCTTCCATCCACTATAGCAAAGCAGACTGCTCATTATTTATTCTTCAATGAAACAGTTACAAGCATACTATTAATATATGTTGATGATGTGATAATTGCCAGTAACAATAATTATCACACCATCAATCTTCTCTGGAAACATAGTTCGACTTTGCCATTAAGGATCTTGGACCCTTGCATTATTTCTTAGGTGTGGAGGACCTAGAGGTATTATATTTCAATGGCGGGATCTTTAATTTCTCAATCAGCAAAATATACAAATGTCATGTTCTACTTAAAACCAAAATGATGGCCACCAACACATTTGCCACACCTAATTAAAGCTCTACAACACAAGTCTGTCTATTCTGATCAAGCTACGGTTGATGCAATTGCCTTCCATAGTGTAGTTGCTCTTCAGTAGTTAACGCATACATGTCGTGACATTATTTATGCTATCAATCGAGTGTGCCAACACTTCAGCAATCCCACATTGGCTAATTGAAAAGAAGTTTAGTGAATTCTATGCTATCTCAAAGGCACTCAAAATTGGGGTCTTCCTTATATGTGAAAAACTTCACATTTTCTCTATGGTTTTAGTGACGCTGATTGGGATGGTTGCCTCAACACACGACATAAAACAATACTACAGACTTTGCATTTTTTTGTTGGTAGCAATTGCATCTCCTAGTGCTCCAAAAAGCAAACCAACTATTGCTCGATCAAATACGTAGGCAGAATATCGTTCCATAGAATTCACAACCATAAAGTTAACTTGGGTCACTTATCTTTTTAATGATATTGGAATATCTCTCATGACCTCCTCTATTATTTTGTGACAACATCAGCACTATATGACAGTCAATCCAGTGTTTCATGCTAGCTAGCTCAAAACATATTGAGCTTGACTATCATTTAATTAGTTCCAGAAAAAGTGTCCCTGGGCATTCTTGTTACTCGTTGAATACACAGTATCAATTGACAAATATCTTCTCAAATTCATTGTCCAAGGATACCTTTCTGTGTTTCGGGCTAATCTGGGGGTTCACCTAAATCCACCTTTGAGTTTGTAAGGAAACCTTTATTGCTTCCAAAAAGCCAATTTTAATTAGGGGAAAAGATACTTGTACAAAAATTATGTGAGTTATTTATAAAGTCTAGACCATTTAGAAAAAGTTATAGTAGAACTCAAGTATTATCCAATGACACTAATTTATCCAAATATCATTACTATTTCAATTAATATGAGGACCTAAATCCTATGAAGTTCCTAAGAACGAGTCATATACAAACTTGGCTGAGTTAATACCTATAGATGACCAACTTGCGTTGGTCCGAGTAGAAGAGGCTTGGTTACCTTAAACATTTTGTCTCAGAATTGATTGTTGGAGGTGATGTATATATATAGAGAAAACACAATTATGAGGGATACCAGCTTCACGAGCCTAGCCGTATCTCGTGGGATTAGCCTCTAACTTTTGAGATGAGGAAATACTCTAGTTTATAAAAAATAAAAAATAAAAAAACCTATAGATGACCCACCCCAAGCCACTAAATCGTTATTAGAGCTCTAGAGAAGGAATATAATTGGAAGGGAGACCATCATATATATATATATATATATATATAGAGAGAGAGAGAGAGAGAGAGAGAGAGAGAGAGAGAGAGAGAGAGAGAGAGAGAGAGAGAGAGAGAGAGAAATTATAAGTATATAATTCAATTTAATATAACTTATTAAATATATATTTATATAATTTATCAATTTTATATACAATACAAATACAAGAAATATAAGATAAGATAAAAGTGCTATTTTATATATATAGTAAACATTTTATAAAATCAGTCAAGAGGATTTGCTTAATTGGTAGAATCAAATTATATTGACTAAAAAAATTTGTGTTTAATTTCTGCCGTGATCCTTTATCGCTTACTATTATAAGTTCTTACTGAAGCTTGTAACATGACAACATTTTCTCCCCCTAAACTTTCATTTTCCAAAAAAAAAAAACATTGTATAAAATCAAATAGAATAAGTTACGTACACATTAAAAATAAGTTACCCTCACCGATTCAATTTTATTCGGCAAATCAAATAAATCCTTATACTATCCTATATCAATTGATGGTAGTAAACCAGAATGGTTTTTGGTGCCATAAAAAATTCTCAGGCGAAAAAAGAAACTTTTCTTTTAGGACAAATGAAAAAGTAAACTAATTGTTAATACAAAAATGTAAGAAAAAATACAAACATCGAGAAAAATAAGTTTCTGAATCTGAACAGAATATTTAAAAAATAAATATTAATAAAAGTGATTCCGTTAGTTTCTAAAAATATTGATCAAATTTTCTTAAAATATTATGGTACCAGTGATTTATTAACTTGAAAAAAATCAATATACCGACCAAATTTTATTGCTAAGCAATATGATATTTAATGAAATAAAATCTTTTAAAGTTTTGCTACACTCGGATACTTAACGTGCATAGGTTTTAATTATATATCTTCGCAAAACGGCAGTTACTGTTCTGTTTAAACCCTTCTAAATTAGAATCAGATATTTATTGCTATCACTCTATAATCTACACCAAAAGACACATCTTTTCAATACGTCACATGGTTAAATGAATAGAACAGCACTCACTCAAGAATCTTATTCAATCACTATAAAATAATCACGTGTAAAAGCATTATTAAGGAAATTATTGCCACTGTTCACGTCAAAATATCTATATTTCTATGTGATTGGTGGCTACAAGGGTTACCCAGAAAAGGCAATGGAAAATTGCACAAATATGCATATTATAATATTCTCTAAATAATAGACTGATTATTAACAATAAAGCACATGTTTGAGGGGATGAATAAAGGAAAGCTTTTAATAAAGGTAAATAAGAAAATGAGACAAACTTGATCTTTAGACTTTCAATTCAAAATCAGTTCTTCCCCTCAAATTTTGTCTTTCCTGTTTTCTGATTTTATTTTTCTAGTTGCCTCTGGCCTTGGTCACTCATTCTTTAAAAATTGTATTTTTAATAATCACCATCCTAGTTATTGTTATTGTATATATACGGATATTCATCTCATCCTAGATGTCTATTTCAGGTCTTCGTGTCAACCCGCACCTTCAATTATCTACTTCCGACATAAAAAGTTTTTTCTTCCGAAGCAATTCAATTTATTTCATCTGTGTTTACGTGATATGTAATATGTATGACAAGTATTTGTTATCAGCAATGTTTTGAAAATCGAACCGTTTCTTAAACTGATAGAGTTCAAAATTTTGAGATTTAGTAGAAATAAACATTTGTATATATACATGTATATATATTCGATAAACATATGTCAATTTGTTAGAAAATATATAACATGTATAGATGAAATATATCAATAACGTGATCAAATTGTTTCATGACAAATACAAGAAATCAACACATTATAAAATTACACAATCTTACAACCATAAAATGATAAAACTTCCAACAAGATTAAAATCTGAGAGTTAAGAATCAAGATGACAACATTCGCTCATCGATAAAAGAAAAAAATAAAATAAAAAATAGAGTACTCAAAACATGCTACGGTTCAGTACTAGTTCTCCTCCGATTTTCAAAATCATATTTATCAATATGAGTATACTTTGTAGTAAAGAGGCTATTATTATAATTTAAAGTTGCCTAATCATAAACGTAAGTTATGGAGCCATGGAGACTCATCATAGATGTTCCATTAAGTCGTGTTATCCTTGAGCAACTTATAACTTAGACTCGGTTTTTATAAGTTGAACTCATAAACAAATTAGTTGAGCATGACTTAGAATAGGTTGAGCATAAGCCAATAATTAAGCACTTAACTCTCATGCTATACACACACACACACACACATTAATTTATTTTATATTTTGTAAGAAATTTAAATTTTATTGAAAGTGAATTGGTCAGTTATAGGTTATCAGCCATTTTGGGCATTGAGCTTACAAGCTAAACTCGAGAAGAGCCCACGGCCGAATATGAACAAATTGTGAATTGAGTTAAAAATGACTGAGCCGATGATCATGAGTCTATTGTAACTCAACTCATTTCTAACCTTACGTGGTTTTCTTAATTCTCAAAGGTAAAAAAGCTTTTGGTATATTCACTGGGTATCAAGCCAAAATTAATGGTCAAGCCAAAGTCAGTAAGGCATCAAAAGCACATAACTAACGTGCTAATAAACACAGCTATATCATTATCCATCTAAAATGGAAAAGGAAATTGAAGAAGAACAAAATAAGATTAACACTTATGAGTCCTTATTCAAATGCACTAATTAGAGAAACACCCCAATAACTTAAATTATATAGGGACAATCATACAATAACATTCATAATAAGCCTCTAAATTGAAAAGTAAAAACAAAAAACTTATAGCTTAAGTGACAAATCAAGTTCTGCAGATTCAGCTCTAGACGGTTCTTCTGGCATGGAACGATGATCACCGGTTGTTGTCAGAGTTTGTCTGTTAATGGCTTGGTTTGAATTCGAAGCAACATTTGCAGAAGAATCTCCTAAGTGGCGAAGTGTTCCAGCAGTACCATGACCATCCTCTAGCCTTGAAGTTGCATCACTTCCCAGAATTCCAACCCCACCACCATGTGATTGCAAGCCCTCCATCCTCAGCCTATCAAGGGGTGATGGGTTCAGCATCCCCTGGCCCTGTCTTGACCACCCAGCACCATGACCATGACCATATCTGAAGCCAGTTGGTGAGGTCCAAGGATAGGAAGGCTTGTGAATCATGGACTCCATCCGAACCCCAAGTGCCCTATTAAAGGATCCATAAAAGGGGTGTGTAGAAAGGCTTGGATATGAGTAATAAGGAAAGTGGGAATGCCCAAAACCACCAGCATCAAGCCCTTGACGACGTTTTGCCAATGCCCGCTCTTGTTTATGTGCGTTTTGGTGCCCTCCCAAAGCTTGTGAGGAAGAGAACTCTCTCTTGCAAAAGTTGCACGAGAAAGTCTTTGCCTCTGATGTTTTCTCCTTATTCTCATCTGTCCCTTCAGTGTTAGCCCTAGAAGATGAACCCACCATGTTCTCTGCAGGGTTGAAAAAATCGTGTTCCACTTTTGACCCACGAACCGAATCATCGTTGGCGAGCTTCATGAAATCCAGCAGCATGCGGGAGTTGGAATTGAAAGCCTGATCTGGTTCAGATTTGGAACCCTTCTCGCTCAGTTTCATCATCATCTTCTGATCTTCAGAGCCTTCTTTGTGGGAATTGCCTTCGGACGTGGCTGAGATGCTAGAGGCTTCAGAGGGACAATGATCCACACCTTGTGCTGCCATGGCACAAAAGAGAACAGCTAGAACTTTTGGTTCTGTGTGGGGTGAGATTGAAAGGAGAAGGGGACCAAGGTTATTTAATTTATTTAGGATTGGTATTAATGCAATATCTTTCATGAATAGGAAAGATATCTCGTTTTGGAGTTATGATTTTGCATTATTATAGTAGCAACGAACTTGCTCTGATTTGCCTCAAAGCACAGTCTTAGCCTATACTAACATTCCTTAAATAATTTGAACTACACACTCTAATACTGCCAAGTTCTTAAATTGCCAAAACTTCCATAACCAGAATATGGGATGAGTGGTGTTAGTACACCACAGCTTTTATGTAGTTCAAATATGATGTCAACCCAAAAGCAAAATTGGTATATCTGAAATTTCTTATTCAAGTAAAATTACTTGGACATTCAAGAATTTCCCCGGCAGAAAAATCTCTAGGGCAGGCTATTAAAGGAATCTGGGATATATAATCCTGGCTTAATGGTCTATATTTTCCTAACAAAACCCCTTCTTTTCAATTTTGCTTCCTCTCATAAAGGGTGTTAATGGATTAGGTCAAGCTAGGTTTGAAGTATTTTTAGATTCGGCCCAATCAAGAAAACAATGAGTTGGGTTTGATTTGAAAAAAAAAAATTCTTTTAAAATGACCTGCACATATATATGTGGGTTGGGTTGAACTTGCGAGTTAAACAAAAACAATATTAACCTGCCAAAATAAAAGTCGAAATCACATAAGTCTTAAATCCAAATGTGAATATAAGGCAATCAAGATACATAAGTCTCAAATGACACAATTTAACATAAGTCTCAAATGACATAAGTACACATATATAACATATGTCCTCTGGATTAGACTCGTTGGTTGGACCGCTATAATGAAACGACGTCGTTCCACTCGATTATATTTTTTGCTTAAGTGAAATGCCATGAGGTAAAAATTTTGAAGATAATCAAACAAGTCTAAAAGCTATTAGAATGAAGTTTTTTCTACCTTAGCGTATATGCATAGCATTTTATTTCTATTAAATTTGGTCCCACAATTTATGATGAGATATGATGTTCAATCTTATGTGTTTGATAACTTACCATATGTGTTTGATAACTTACCATATCTGTAAATTGTTTCACCTTTTGGGTCATAAAAGCGAGAGTCTTAATAAAAAATTTGAATGCTTGTTTCTCATTCTTTAAGTATAGTGAAATTTACTCAGCATTGGCACTTGACATAATTAATTATTCTTTCTTAATGCTTCAAAAATAATAATGTTATGTATATATTTATTTTAAATTATAGAGTAAGAGATTTCGCTATAGATTTTATTTACATTATATTCCTTTTGTTAAGGAATTATCCTTTTAATAGTGTGAATTTCTGTCAAATACTAAAAAGTGTAGAAATTATTATTTGATAATATCCATGAAATATTAAATAATAATTTCAATTAAAAAAATCTCAAAAAATTGATTACCTAAAAAATTTATAAATCTATATAAAATTCTAGAAGTCTCAATAAAAACTGATAACATATAAAAAAAAAAAAAAGTTGGGTTAATTGGATTGGGTTTGTGTGGGTTGAAAGAGTCATAACTCCCAACTCAACCCACTCACTTAAACCAACCTGCTTTTTATGAGTTGAGTTGGGTTGGGTTTAGTTGGTTGTACAAGTTTATGGGTTGACCCAACCCCTCTCCTATTCATATATATCTACCATAGAAAATGATAGATATGAAAGAAAATTGATAAAAGGAAAACAAAGAGGGAGGGATGCCACCAATAATAAAAAAAAAAAACCAAACATATTTCCACTTCGGTGAAGTCTAATGGCTTGGCATCTTTACAATCTTGTAGACGTACGAGATATCAAAAATCTCTGCAATGTCTTTCGCAATTTTGTTTTGTTACATAAGTGGTGCAAGTTATTGGGTAATTAAGAGATGGGTAAAGGTACAATAGAGAGAATTGAACTTTCGAAATCAACATCACATACAATGTCTTTTGCATGTTTTCTCACACTTCTTTGTCTCGAGAGAGTTCAGGTTGAAAATCATGACCACAAGGACAAGACATTAGAGGGCGAGAGAAAAGATGAGAAGGCTGCTAATAAACAACATCAGAAGAGAAGTGTCTATAAGGATTAGAAGATAAAGAGGTGGCTTCCTTGGGTGTTATGGGATTGGGAACAACAAGAAGTAAACTTGAGATCATCAAAATCATCACCAGTACTCTTCTAAAAAAGTTTTGATCCACTAATAATTTCTCTAGTGAGAGATTTTTCAGTTCATTGTTTCTATGTCTAATACTAAAGCATTATTTCATATTTCAACCAAAAAAAAAAAAAAGCATTATTTTATATATCTAGATGTAACCCAAGGGGTTAGACTAGTGGGTAAGGAGGTGTGTTTCCTACTTTGAATACTCAGGATCAAACTTAAGGCTAGCACTTATAGGAATAAATTAATTCCTCTAAATATATTATGTCATTGTGGTGAATGCCCCCTTAAAATCGTTTGGGAAGAGATTTAATTCCAGTTGATATAAAACTTGACTCAAGAATACATTTCCATATAACCAAAAATATATCTAGATGTAACATATGCATGCTTACGTGAAATATATAAAATGGAAATTATTGATAATCCCTTTAAAAATTGGCATGGTACGTAGGAAAGCTTTTTCAATGTTATTTTAAATTTGGTTATATTTACAATCACAAAGGCTTCTAGTTGAGAACTGTGATGATAGTGATCATTGACTTCTCATACCTATCTTGTAAAACTTCTATTATTATTGTGTTAATAAGAGAACAAACCTCAAGCCTTCAACTTTTGTCTAATTTTTTTTAAAAAAATATATTTGTCTAATTCAAATTTTGCTTAATAAGCTTTCGGTTTGTTTGATATTATAGCAATATATTAATAACACATAAAAAGGATTATAGGATTATTAAATTGATATAAAGAAAAAGAAAATATTTATATAACTACGACTTATTTTCTGTCTGGTGACTATTTTTACATTTCTTCTTCTCATAAAAGCCGCAAATTTTGTGTATAGCACTTTTTAAGTATATAAGGAAGTGAACCGATATTTTTAGAAGTAAATAAAAGTTTGAAATCTGTTTTCAAGATGAATTCGGTCCAAATCTTCATTATTTTCGTATAGTTTTGTGGACATAAAACTTTTTGGAAGGCATCAAAGGGTAAAAGAAACGTATCTGAAGTGCATTAATTGTTGAAATCATTTTGTTAAAAATGTTTTAAGACAATATACACTATTTTTTTACATCATTTTTATATTTGGTTAATAATGAACAAATTTTGATTAATATAATATATCATTTAGTTAATAGTCGTGCTATTTATTACGAAAAACCATTCTATGGAAACTTACGAATGATGACATGGCATTTTTTGTTTTATACACGGGCACACAATGATAGATAAATATCCAATCAATTAAATTAACAAAGAGCTTTTGAAGTGGTTTCTGGTCTTAAAGTGAATTTCCATAAGAGCAGGTTAATAGGTGTAAATGTGCATGATGAATTCTTGCAAGCTGCGGCTGATTTTCTAAGTTGTACAGTTGGAGACCTCCCTTTTAATTATCTGGGATTACCTGTGGAGGCAAATCCTCGTCTGTGTTTGACCTGGCAACCTGTTCTTGAAAAAATGAGGAGGAGGTTATTATTTTGGAAGCATAAGCATGTGTCCCTAGGAGGGAGAGTAACTTTAGTCAACTCAGTATTATCCAGTATTCCTATTTACTTTCTTTCATGTTTTAAAGCTCCAAAAAAAGTTTTACTTCATATGGTGCAATTGCAGCAGAAATTCCTTTAGGATGGATTTCAAGATAGGAGAAAAATAGCTTAGGTAAGTTGGAAAAAGGTATGCACACCAAAAAGTGCAAGGGGTTTAAGGGTGAAAATTGTTGAATGGTTTAATTTGGCTCTAATGGGAAAGTGGCGGTGGAGATTATTGCATGAAAAGGATGAGGTTTGGGTGAGCATTCTTAGGTCCAAATATGTTGATTTACAAGGTCTTGCTTCTTCAAATAACAAGACTTCACAATGGTAGAGGGACTTATGGAGGATTGATTTTACTGATGAACCAGCATGCTTATCTTTGATTCCTTGACCTGAGAAGAACCTTCATGTGCTAAAGCCAGAGTATCCCATATCTCTTTAGCTGTTTCACAGCTATGAACTTTGTCATGTTCTGATCTGGTGATGGCGCACATAAGGTAGTGTTTGGCTTTCGAGTTTAACTGATGTCTGGTTCGTTATCCTTCCGTCCATTGTGGTTTAGGGAGTTCCTGCCCCTCTGCATTGGTGGGAATTTGATAGCCATTTTGGACTAGGTCTCAAATGTCCATATTTTGTGCATCAAAAAATATAATCATCCTCTTCTTCCAATAATCATAGTCGTTTCCATTGAATAGATGTGGTCTGTTCACAACTTGTCCTTCGTTCTCCATTTAAGGTTGACCAATTGAAATAAACAAATGAAACATAAGAAGGGGAGTTGAATTGTGTTTCTTAACCTTTTGTAATTCTTTTCGTTAATTAACAAATTAATCAAGACAATGGATGAAACAATGATACACAATGGATGAATAAAAATTTCTCAGTCCAATTCGACTAAAAAGGTTTTGTAAGATTTCTCATTGAACACAGTTAAAAAGTTCTAAGTTTTAACTTAAAATCCTTTGTTAAGAAAATAATGGCAATCCCTAGATGTTAGTGAAAAAATAAGACACACGAGGAGGGAAGAGAAGCTAACACCAGATGTTTATCCTAGTTCACTCTCACAAACCAAGAGTTACGTCCAGTCCCTTAAACCAGAAGGATTTAAAACTAATCTTTTACACAGATTACAAGTATTATCCACCTCTTCAAGTATACAAGTATTCTCAACCTCTTCAGGTTCTAACACACAAGTATTCTTTTATACCCAGCCTCTTCAGGCTTAAACAACTAAGTTGAAAAAGAAGAAGTAAAAAGTGCTTGAGTTTTTAACTCACTACAGGTAAGGATAGAAAATAAATCTCAAGACTAGAACCCTATACAAGAGTATGAATATTTAGAAGAATGAGAGCTTTGATTCCCTTTCTTTTCATCACTCAATTTCTGTATCTTATTTCTTCTTTGAAGACATTTGAATTTATATGTGAGAGCACTTGGAGCAGTCTTCATAAGCTTCTTCATCCAACGGAAACATTTATTACCGTTCTGAGCAGCATTAAATGCATAAGCTGATATCGTGTTGAATTTCTGAAAAGTCACTTTGATTATCAGGAATATCCAAGAATATGATAGCTGTGTCCTGACTTATCTGAGTGCGCAGAAAGTTCCTTATTTGCTGGTCTTTGTAGTTGTTAGTATTGTCAGCTAAGCAGTTCAGTTGATTTCTTTTGTTGTGTACTTTGTCAGAGTTCTTCTCGGCATTTAATGATGAACAGTTTTTTATATTTGAATTTAAGCTATGGACGAAAGCTTTGATATGAGCTAAGTAAGGAAACATTTGGACGATCTAATATAATATATTCGAAAAACAACTTAGAGTTTATTGGACGAATACTTAGTTTCCTTTAGTTTAGAAGACAAAATTTGGACGCACGTACAACTAACAATTTGTTCACACCGTGTTGTATGTTATAGAATTACCAACATCTTTAAGCTGAAAAAATATTAACAGAACAAATTGTATATGAATTACGTGAGTCTTTTACTGGTTCATTCTAATTTAAACCTTTTGTTATCTTCAAAACTTTGAGGGGTTTAATTCTTTAAACAACTTTGGTGCCGAAACTAATTTCTCAAAAAGTTTTTTAGTTCCAACATTTCATGTTTTTGATTCATTGTATTTGTAAAGGCTTTGTTTTATCTTGTTGTAATGGGTTGAAGTACCCCTTGTACTTCCCTAGTAAATTTTCATTCTATAAAAAAAAAGAAACAAAGAGCTATCAATTAAATTTGAGTTTCATTTCAACTCCTAAATTGCTCTATTGAACTGTCGTGGAACTATTGAATAGAATAGCTTTATTTTTTTTCTTTAGAATTTTGAAGTGATTTATGGTGCAACCAAACAAATTAAAAAATGAAGATGTAAAGGAAGGGGATTAACACGTAACCTTCATCCTTGAGGTCTCTGAAGATGGCCCCAAAACCCTTCTCTTTGATTGATTCTTCACTGGCCACCCACGCCGTCTCTCTCCTCTTACCACTCCACAGAAGAGGAATTTTGGGACGTGCGATAAGGCTGACCATAAGAGCCTTGCCCTTCACCGCTCCACAAAAGAGGAATTCAAGAAAGTGCAATGGTGGCCAGCAGAAGAGGAAGCTCAAAGATGATGGGCAGGGGAAGAGGACGCAACAGCCTTGCAAGACAAAGGCTAGTGAAATTAAGAAGAGGTGAAGGTGAGAAGCCTTGTTTTCTTACTCAGTTAAATAGCATTCCTCGTAGGACTCCACGTCATTCGTGGCATTTTTACGAAATTTCATTCTTAACATTTAATATATTTATTTGATTAATGAGTTTTGATAATCGATTACTCACATATTTAGTTAATGATGAATAAATTATTAGTTAATAAAATATATAGTTTGGTTAATAGATTATCAGCTTGTAAGTGATTGACTATTAAAACTCATTAATCAAACAATATACTGTATTAACCAAAAATTTATTCATCATTAACTAAGTGTAAGGTGGTGTAAAAAAATAATGTGAATTTACCTTTTTCAGAAGAAGTACCTTTGGCATGGCTATATATTCTTTGTCATAGCAAGCCCATCAATTACTTTGCTCTAACACGTGGCTGTACCAAAGTCTATATTATATGATTAAATGTATTAATTGGACAAACAGAAGGCTGCATAATCTCATCTTGTCTATAACAAATGTGATTATATATCCAGTCTTTTGATGTGTTATGTTTAGAAAATAAGAATCATCAAAGGCATTTTTTAAATAGTTTTATATTGTGATTTTTTTGTGTTTTAGATGGCTGGTACTTTTTAGGGAATAAATTTTTGTATAAACTTGTTCTATATTCTTTTGTTCGTGAGTCAAATAAAAAAAAATTGTATCACTTTTAAAAACACAACGCTAATAATGTTTAGATGGTTAGCACATCACCTAAAGCTATAGTTATATTTACGAAAAAATAAATCTTTTTTATATATATAAATCTCAATATTTTACTTTTCTCTCACCGGAAAATAGTAAATCTTTTACTTTGATCTTCATATTTACTCATTCTTTCGCTCTGTACCCTAATATATTCCTACGATTTTTGTATATGCCATAAATTTGATGCAATATAATTTAAATTTATACATATATAATCCTCTACTATATATATGGTGGAGCAAGAAGATTGCTCCTCTCCTGTAAATAAAAATAATTATAAAATATAAATATTTAAAAACGACATGAATTCAATAATTATAATTTATAATAAAATAATCACACTTTATAATAATACTTAAATTATATTTATTTGATTAAAAACTATTTTTATTTGATTAAAAACTATTTTTATTCAAATAGGCTAGGTAATACCCATGGATTCTATTTGAAAGGTGCATGACACTGGTTAAAATCTATATTAAAACTTATGATGCACAGATATGAGTAAAAGTATCGTATACAGGTATGATACAAAAATATTATATTTATTAACAAATTAAGATACGAATACGGTAGAATATGACATAATTGAACTTATATTTCAAATATATATATCATCTCATAAAACATATAAAATCATTATAAGACATCATAGTATACTAACATTCATCTAATAGTTATGATATCCCACCCGTCTTAACAAAAAATTTCAAAAATAAAAAATAAAAAGTTAAAAGGTGCAGGCTAGTTAGTATCATGAATATGTCTGAGAAGTATCTGACTCCTTGATTAAAACAAAATAAGCAAAGATACTTTAAACAAGATTAAAAGATATTGATGTGAGATAACGTTCTTGAACACATCCTTCAGTCTTGTATTGCAACGCTGTTCTTTCATAAGATCTACTTTATTTGCATTTCTTTGTGATGAATCTGCACATTGGCCTTCAATTGTTAAATGCATTGCCTTTGATGTGGAAGATGGAGCTACAAGTATTGATGGAGACCAAGGAAGCTCAAGTGGAAGCCCAATGGGCCTAAGGCCCAAAGATGCACTGCAAGGACTTGGAGGCCCAATGACAAGGACAAGAGCTAATAAGGCTAAGGAGAATTTGGATAAAGAAGTCAACCATTTTCTCTCACTCAAGCCCATTCCAGAAGAAGAAGCACTCAAGATGGTCCAAATGAACCAAGTTGATGAAGGGCCCAATGTGGGGGCAGGATTTCTTCTTAGAAATTTTATTTAATTATGTATTTGAACCTTTTAATCTTTTCAGTTTTGATTCTTATTTTCTTTTTGGGATATTTTGTAATAAGGGCCTATTGTTTGGGCTTACTTAAGTGCATAGCATAGCTAGGGATAGATGTTGCCTTCTAATTGGGCTTGGGCCACTTTTGTGTTAGGATTAGGGTTAAAAGGGTGTTAGCTTGTCGCTCCTTTTAATTAGACCTAGCCACCAACTCAATCCCTATAAATAGGTTTGTATTTGCTGCATTTGTCAACTTTGAATTTCAGAATAATATTACACTCCTTTGCGAGTTTTTGAGAGCTTTGTTCTCTTGGGGTTCTTGGGTGAACCATCTTGGTTCTTATCAAAGGTTTCCTTACCTTTGTGGCGAATCTTCGCTTGACTTATCACTCCCCAAGAGTGTGGCGTCTTCTTCCTTCCATCCCCTTGTCTTTTTCCATCTTTTCCATTTATTCTTTTTAAGTTTACTGTTCACGTCACTGTTCCGTACTGTGCGCTACTGTTCATGTATTGGGTGACGTTACTGTTCATACAGTGTTCATCTTCATCTTTAATTCTTTAAAACAAGAAATCAACTCAAGGACGATCCGTAAAAACAATATGTATCCGACTTGGATCATATCATGTGGTATCAGAGCCCGAATCCTAGAGTTGATAGAGTTCTTGTATTTTTGTGTGCTTGTTCTTATTGCTTTCCAAACATCAAGCACCATTGCTTGAATGTCATAATTGTACACAACCTTGATCATCTTTGATCTCTGCCATTTCTAAGACTTGGCTACATTCTTTACTTTCTGTTCTTTACCTTCTGCCACTTATCTTCTGTTCTTTACTTTCTGTCATTTATCTTCCAGTGATTTAATTCTTGTCATTTATTTTCTGTCATTTAAATTCCATTCCTTTTATTTCCTGCTTTTAGTTCCTGTTCTTAAATTTCTGCGCAATATTTACAGCTTTGATCTTATCAAATTCCATATCCATTGTTGTTATATGTTTTATAGCACCTTAATTTGAAGGGAAGCTCCTAAATACACAATTGGGCATAACATTTGGAACAAAAAAAAAAAAATTCAAGAACCAATTTTTTTTAAGTGCAAAAAGAGAACAAGGGCGTGAAAAATAGCATAAAAAAAAGGAAAAAAAAAGCCTATTCCAAAAAAAAGAAAAAAAAAGATCTATTCCGGAAAAAAAAGGGATCTATTCCAAAAAAAAAAAAAAAGAAAGAGACTGCCCTTGCACTTAAGCAAGATTAAGTTTGATTGCCTTGTGGACTTCATTAAGCGGTGCTATTCTACATACCTTGCGCATTTCATTTCGTCTTATTCCTTTTGAGTTCTACCTTTCTTTTAATTAGCTTTTCTTGCTTGTCTTTTAAATTCCTTTGAGTTTTGTCTAGAGTTTCATTCTTTCTTCAACTTCTGAGTGCTTACTCTTGAGAAGACCGCTACTTTTGTAAGATCTTTTGATAATTGAAACGCGAGAGGGTTTATTTAAGAACTTGCAAAGAGAACTTGAGTGGTAAAAGGCAAGAGCGTTTTCATTAAACAAAAGCCTAATTGTGTGAAACACTAGTGGAATCAATCTAAGAGTGTATACACGTGAGAAGAGTGGTAAGGGCCTTTCAATCTTGAATTATTCTTATTACTTGTGCAAAAATGAGTGAAGGAAGTACACCCCCATCCCCTAGAACCGCAAACCTTATGCAAGCCTTAGCTAAAGAACTTGAGAAGTTTAGGGTGGAAATTAATACAAGGCTCGATAATGAAAGGCGGAGAGACTCTCAACATGAAGTCTCATATAAGGATGAAGATACCTATGATTCAGGTAGGGAAAGGAGGACTAGGAGGAACCATGATAGGAGAAGGAGGCATGAGAGGAGTGAAAGGAGTTATGAAAGGAGGAATAGGAGACATCGGAGTGATGAAAGGGGAGGAGAGCTAGGAGGAGTAAAGATCCAAATACCTTCTTTCCACGGGAAAAATGACCCCGACGCCTACTTAGAATGGGAAACCAAGGTAGAACAAATCTTTTCCTATCACCATTACAATGAAGAAAGGAAGGTGAAGGTGGCTGCTCTAGAATTTTCCGACTATGCCCTAATTTGGTGGAACCAAGTACAAAAAGAGAGGGAAAGGAATAGGGAGTACCCCATAGATACTTGGGAGGAGATGAAAAGTTTGATGAGGAGGAGGTTTGTCCCTTCATGGTACCATAGGGAATTACACAATAAACTCCAAAGACTTACCCAAGGAAGTAGAAGTGTGGATGAGTACTACAAAGAGATGGAGGTGGCTATGATAAGGGCCAATGTCATTGAAGATAGGGAGGCTACTATGTCACGTTTCCTTCATGGTTTAAACCGTGATATAGGAGACATTGTGGAGTTGCACAACTATGAAGAGCTTGATGAGTTAGTCCACCAAGCCATAAAGGTGGAACAACAACTCAAAAGAAAGGGTGCATGGAAGAAGCCTTCTTCTGACCTCAAACCTTCCACTTGGAAGGACAAACAACCAAAGGAAGACTCCTCTACACAACCTAAGGGAGGTATGATTTCTAAAAGCTCTAGTGTTTTTCCTTCTACTAATACTTCTTCTTCTTCTTCTAAAAGTAGGAACATCAAGTGCTTCAAATGTTTGGGGAATGGACACATAGCCTCTCAATGCCCAAACAAAAGGGCAACGGTGATAAAAGAAGGACATCTCTCTAGTGATTCATGTCCAAATTCCCCTCCCTCAAGTGAAGGAGAAGAAGACTGTGAGACCTATGCTCATGATGGCGACTTGCTAATGATAAGGAGACTTTTGGGTAACCAAGTTGTGGCAAGGGACCAAGACCAAAGGGAAAACATCTTCCATACAAGATGTACCATCCAAGGCAAAGTGTGCTCATTAATCATTGATGGGGGAAGTTGCACTAATGTGGCAAGCACTCGCTTGGTAAGAAAACTTGACCTTAAAACTATTCCTCACCCCCGACCATACAAGCTTCAATGGCTAAGTGAGAACGGTGAGTTGATAGTAAATCAACAAGTGTTGGTAAGTTTGTCAATTGGTAAGTATAATGATGATGTTTTGTGTGATGTTGTTCCTATGGAGGCTGGCCATATTTTGCTTGGAAGGCCTTGGCAATTTGATAAGCATGCTATTCATGATGGTTTCACTAACAAGTACTCCTTTGTTCATAATTCTTTGAAGGTAACCCTTGTACCCCTTACTCCTAAACAGGTTTGTGAAGACCAAGTGGCCTTGAAGCTAAGAAGGGAACAAGAGAAGAAGGACTTAAAAGTAAAATCAAAGGGGGAAGCAAAGAATAGGGACCAAGAACTTGTAAATGAGAAAAAAATTGAATATTTAATAACTAGGGAAAGTGAGATTAAGAGGGCTTGCTTTGCAAAGAAAGAGATGTACATTAGTATACAAAAGGACTTGTGCTTAAATTATAACTCTAACCCTCTATCTCGTGAAGTTGATTCTCTTTTGCAGGACTTTGAAGATATCTTTCCAAAGAGTGTCCCTCTCAAACTACTACCCTTAAGAGGGATTGAACATCAAATGGACTTTATCCCAAGAGCCTCTTTCAACTCAAAATGCTTACCACTTGTTGAATTTGCTTATAATAGGGCTATGCATGCTATTACTAGCATTTCTCCTATTGAGATTGTATATGATTTTAATCCCCTCAGCCCCCTTGATTTACTGCCTCTACCTAATGTCTTTTCTTTAATTCATAGGGATGGACATGCAAAAAGTGAATATGTAAGGACGCTCCATGAACAAGTCAAGGCTCAAATTGAAAGGAAGATAGAGCAATATGCCAGGAAAGCAAACAAGGGAAGGAGACAAGTTGTTTTTGATCCAGGAGATTGGTGTGGGTGCACATGCGAAAAGAAAGGTGATGAAAGATCAAATTCGAGGACGAATTCTTTTGAAGGGGGAGGGCATGATGGAGACCAAGGAAGCTCAAGTGGAAGCCCAATGGGCCCAAGGCCCAAAGATGCACTGCAAGGACTTGGAGGCCCAATGACAAGGACAAGAGCTAATAAGGCTAAGGAGAATTTGGATAAAGAAGTCAACCATTTTCTCTCACTCAAGCCCATTCCAGAAGAAGAAGCACTCAAGATGGTCCAAATGAACCAAGTTGATGAAGGGCCCAATGTGGGGGCAGGATTTCTTCTTAGAAATTTTATTTAATTATGTATTTGAACCTTTTAATCTTTTCAGTTTTGATTCTTATTTTCTTTTTGGGATATTTTGTAATAAGGGCCTATTGTTTGGGCTTAACTAAGTGCATAGCATAGCTAGGGATAGATGTTGCCTTCTAATTGGGCTTGGGCCACTTTTGTGTTAGGATTAGGGTTAAAAGGGTGTTAGCTTGCTGCCTCCTTTTAATTAGACCTAGCCACCAACTCAATCCCTATAAATAGGTTTGTATTTGCTGCATTTGTCAACTTTGAATTTCAGAATAATATTACACTCCTTTGCGAGTTTTTGAGAGCTTTGTTCTCTTGGGGTTCTTGGGTGAACCATCTTGGTTCTTATCAAAGGTTTCCTTACCTTTGTGGCGAATCTTCGCTTGACTTATCACTCCCCAAGAGTGTGGCGTCTTCTTCCTTCCATCCCCTTGTCTTTTTCCATCTTTTCCATTTATTCTTTTTAAGTTTACTGTTCACGTCACTGTTCCGTACTGTGCGCTACTGTTCATGTATTGGGTGACGTTACTGTTCATACAGTGTTCATCTTCATCTTTAATTCTTTAAAACAAGAAATCAACTCAAGGACGATCCGTAAAAACAATATGTATCCGACTTGGATCATATCAAGTATGGAAAAATAAATACAATTTTTAGCATTGAATATACTGGCATGACTTATGAATTTCAGGACATCTTTTTACTTGGCTGTATGTGCCTAGCCTCTGATATATATGGTCTGTTGAATTTGGCAATTTGCTTTTATTTTTGCTTATTTTATGAATATGCATTACACATAAATTCTAAAACGATAAAATATATTAAAAATAAATAGCAAAAAGAAACAATAAATACTTATGAGAAAAAAAAATATCACCGTCACTTCTTGGCTCAAATTTATTTAGAGTGTTAATTATCTTCAATTGTAATACTTTTGCTGCTTCTATAAATTGCACCATCAGTGAAGTTTTTGATTTTTTTTAAAAAAGAAAATATTCCATTAACGATAATTTCAGTGACACTTACAAATAACAAATCAGGAAAGCTTCAGATGTAAAATTACAAAGTTTCTTTTATTTTCTTCTCTCACTTAACATTATACTGCTGACCTAGGTGTAAACATTACTGTAGAGTACTACTTTGTGATATAAAATAAGTCTTTGATTCTTTCTTGTGGACACCACCATTGCTGTAGTGATCTTGAAACTTCTCTTCTCTTAAAATTTCAATCCGAAAACCCCCAGAAATGGAAGAAGATGATTGATGAACTTCACAAAGTAAATCAAACTCCTTTCAAAAGAGGAGAGGAAGAAAAGTCCATAAAAAACGCATAATCAACTTTAGATTTGTCATAACAAAGGTCATATCTAAAGGTTGCACACCAAGTTCTTCATGTCTACCACAGAAAGTGATAGATATGAAAGAATTTATTGATAGAAATGAAATTTTAAAGAAAACAAAGAGGGAGGGATGCCACCGAAGAAACCAAACATATGTTCACTTTGGTAAAGTCTAATGGTTGTAACAATCTTCTAGACATAAGTGGTAACAAATGTCATGTAATGCTCCTCTCTCCTTTTTGCACTTTGTTTGGCATTTTTTTCTCTCACTTCTTTGTCATGCGAGTTACTAAATCACGACAACGACAGGGAAACAGCGAGGTAAGATGAGAAGGCAGGTAAACAAAATCATCAAAACTTTTCTCCAAACGTTTTTATCTCTTACTAATTTCACTGGTACAAGGTTTTCAGTTTATTGTTTCTATGTCTAATGCTAAACCATCATTAATAGTTGTCTGCTCTATGTAAGATATGCATTAAGAAAATATTTAAAATAAAAACTATTGGTATTCCTTCAAAAATCGTAGGAAACAATGGCCAAAAATCTGTTTTGAAAGAAGTGAACCAGTTTTTTTTTTTAAGCTATAGTATTTCCTTGCCCGAAAAGCAAGAGACTAATTCTACGAAATATGGTCTGGGCAAGTGAAGCAGAAATCTCTCCTAATTGTTTTTTCTTCATATATATCATTTCAAAGATTGAATCCGGAACAAAATGCTTAAAGTGTCCAAGTCTCTTCCACTCGGACCAACACAAGTTGATAAATGAACCAGTTTTTATATTATTATAAAAGCTTAAAATCTGTTCTACAATGATCTCCATTATATTGTTTAAATTACTCTTTATCTTGCTAACTAATTCGGTTACTTTGGCATTTTTTAAATTTTCTTTCAAATGGAGACCATTTCTATACACCGGTCAATTGAGTATTACGATTAAGGTTCATCATCTAAGCATACCTTTCTTCGAAAGGTATTATTTTCGTGTAGTTTTGTGGACATAATACTTTTGAAATGCATCAAAGGAAACAAAAATGTAGCTGAATTGCATTATTTGTATGAATTATTTAACAATTTCTACCTTACGATTATTCCAAACTGTTGATATTTATGCCATCTGATTATAATGAACTTGAGTTTCATATATTTCACGTTTCTTGAGTAGTCACTATGTTTATGTTTTAAGTATATTTTGAAATAAAAAATTTGTGTTTGAGCTTGTCCCACATCTATTATGGTTTATATTATCTCTTATTGAGTCTTGTAACTCATTTTGTTACTTCTATGTTTTTTAAATACCAGTGTTGAACCAGATTTAAGTTCCTTAGCGTGCTTGGAAAAATCTAGAGTCGTCCATTTTGCGTGAGCTTAATCTAAGTTCCTTCTTAGCTTGCTTGAAAATATCTAGAGTCGTCCATTTTGCGTGAGCCTAATCTAAGTTCCTTAGCTTGCTTGGAAATATCTAGAGTCGTCCATTTTGGGTGAGCCTAATACTATGTTTGTGTGGGCAGCATCATCAATTTGCTGCCTGTTGTTATGTTCTCTTTTGTCCTTTTGAATCATGAATTGAACTATAGATATGTTCCATTATCTGTAGAGGCATGATCTAATATCATTGCATTTTATCTAACTACATGATGGTTATATATATATATATATATATATATATATATATATATATATATATATATATATATATTGTTGTCCGGTTAACTTATTAGATGTATGATTTGAATTAAGCAGGATATTGTATATTTTGGAATGTTCTACTTATATGAAAACCTCTGCTGAAAATTTTGATAGATTTTTTAAATGTTGATCAATTGTCTTTACTGGTTTTTGTTAAGCTTGCTAGGTTGATGCGTTCGTCCTATGTTTGAATTTGAGTTGCAACAATTTAATTTGTCCTGTAAACACCAAGTATATATAAGCTTTGCGAGTGAATAGTTTATGATGGAAAAAATTGTTGTAATCATGATTCAAACACACGTTGAAGTCCCTGCTCTCACCCTACTTGTATGTATGATTGCATTCATGCATATGTGTAAGATGATTCTTAAGGCATGGAAGTGTATTCTCTCTCGCATACGCATGCATAAACGCATGGAAGTCTAGTCTTTATGTAAAATCATGTGTTAGTTCAATTACTAATACTTTAAAGTGATATTTTATGATTTTAAGGCCCTATGCTTACATTTTTAAATTCTATGTGCCTCGAACAAATTCCTTATTAATTTTCAATACATATGCAAAATGTATGTTACATTAAGTGTTTTCAAATACCAAAGATCTATTTTATTTTTATTTTTATTTTTGTATAGAAGAAAGAAACAGAAAAACTAAGCTCTAACAAACGCGACTCCTAAGATCTTTCTAATGAAATTTCTAAGTATTGGACGGATAAACATCGGAGTCAACTCATTCAAGAAGTGAGCAATCTAAACCTGACTTCAAGTAAACTAAGGTTGAAGCTGTATCAACTCAAAATGATGATACTGTGAAACGGACTAGAGGTAAGGATGAGTTAGCTAACAACTCAATCAACTTAAAATTGTCAAAATGAAAATGAGTTAAACTCAAATGAGTCAAATGTTAAGTCAATTAACTCAAATTGGGAATTTCATTAGCAACGAACGTTCAAATATGCGTGACACCGTCAGATCCTGCTTAAAAACCAAACATCTTTCCATCAAGCATAGAAAATGATAGAGATCAAAGAATTTATTGATGAAAATGAAATAAAAAAGAAAACAAGAGGGAGATCATGCCACCCAAAAAACCAAACATCTTTCCACTTTAGTGATGAATTCTAATTTTTCCTACACAATCTTGAAGACATAAGTGGTAACAAGTGACACCTTTCTCCTTTTGGCACTTTTCTTCGCATTTGTTCTCACACTTCTTTATCTTACTAACAAGTTCCGCATGTGGATTACGACGGCGAAACAATAAAGGACGAGACAACAGATGAGAAGGCTGGTAGACAAAACCATAAGAGAATTGTCTATAAGGATTATAAGATACAGACGTGGTTTCTTTGGTTGATATGGGATTGGAAACAACAATAAGTAAACTTGCTGAGATCATCAAAATCATCAACACTCTTCTCCAAACATTTTGATCCATCACTAATTTCACTAGTACAAGGTTTTCAGCTGATCATTGTTTCTTTGTGTAATGCTATAGCACTATGTATAATTGTCGTATCTAAATGTAAGATATGCATGCATTCACTTAAAATAGAAACTAGGAGGAACACAAAGACCTTAAATCTGTTTTGAAAGAAGTGAACCGATTTCTAGATTTATAAAAGCTTAAAATCTGTTTTCAAGATGAATTCGGTCGAAACAATGATCTTCATTATACTTTTTTATCTTACTAACTAATTCGGTTACTTTGCATATTTTTGGAGTTTTCTTTCAACTGGATTGGACCATTTCTATACACCTTACAATTGGGTATTAAGATTAAATTCATCATCTAACCATACCTTTCTTGAAAATGTAGTATTTCGTATAGTTTTGTGGGCAGAAAACTTTTGAAAGGCACGAGAGGGAAATCTAAAGTGCATTATTTTTCGGAATTATTTTATTAAAAGTATTTAAAATAATAAATTAAAGAAGATGAACTTAATTGCTTTTGGCATGGTATTCTTTGACATAGCAAGGACACCAGTTACTCAGCTCTAAAACTTGCTACATCATATGAATCTGTTAATTGGACCGACATAAGGCTACTAAAAATTATTTTTTAAAAAAGTGATTCTCCAGTTTTTAAAATTTGTTATGTGTAAGATTTAGCTAGGAAAAGAATAAAAGGTAGAAAATAAGAATTATCAAAGTGAACTTAAAAGTAGTTTTATGTATTGTTAATTTATATATATATGTCAAATGGCTGGTACTTTAATTTTTAAGGAACAATTTTGGCATGAATTTGTTCTATATTCACTTTTTGGATTAAGTCAATTCCACCGTAACACCATTTCACTTTTGTTTCTGACTCAAATAAAAAAAAATTCTCACTTAAAAGAACCCAACTCTAACTAGGGGCTTTAGAGGTTTTTTCAATCTACAAACTTGCTAGAATCAATCCAACTTGGTTTTATTTTATAACTTGGGTTAGGTCTGAAATTATCAGATTCATCAAACTTAGGTAGGGTCTAAGTTTTGATTCTTTCAACCCAACCCAACTTACATGTTCAAAGATTTTTTTTGTCATTTGTGAAATGATACTTTTTTTTTGTCAGTGAAATGACGCCGTTTTAAGCCCAAGTGTCGTTATTCTATTTCTATATCTATATCTACATTCTATTTTTATATAATATAATAAAAAAGAGTGAGAAACTGCAAAAATATCACGTGTCCCTCGTGTAACAAATTTTTTTCTTTCAAAACTTTTAGCCCATGTCAATCATAAATGAATCTTTTATCTTATTATTTAATTTTTTTTAAAATGTATATGCCATCTCTTTCTTAATGGCTTCTAAAATTATTATTAGAAATTAAATTTCATAGGATTTTAATATAGTTTAAATAATAATTTTGAATAATAAATTTAATAACTCCGTTTGGGGTGATTTTTAGTTTTATGTTTTGAAATTTTCAAAATCTAAATCTAGTTTCAGTTTTGAGTTTTAGTTCTAAGTTTTGAGTTTTAGTTTAGTTTTTTTGTTTTTTCAGTCAAGTCACTCTCTTTACCTCGCCTCACTATAAATTCACCTAATATAAAAAAAATATTGACACATAAAAATAATTAAAAATGACAATAAAACAATTAAGTTTAAAAAAATAAAAAGTACTTAAAAAATTAAATAAATTAATATAAATTTTGACAAAAAATTAAATATTATAAAAATAATAAAAATGGTAATCATGAGTAGTAGGACCAACCACGAAAATTACAAGTCATACCATTAGAAAATACAAGTCTTAACTGAAACAAAATATAAATATTCAAGCATAAACATAAATGTAAATATCCATCATATACATGACTTAATCCAAACATAAACATAAAATATTCATGTCTTAATCTAAACATAAACATAAATTTTCAAAGATTGAGGGCAATATCTTTCTTCCGCTCATTTGATAATATCGAAAACACGACCCTCCATAGAGGGTGTTCTTTCAACATATTTACTGCCTTTGTAAAAGGAGCAGCACTAATACCTTTAAATTTGTCAAAGATGCTCAAACAAGTCATCAATTTCTTATTTGCTTCATTGTCTTGTCCATTTACTTCTTCCGTAGCATTAGAAGATGACTCTACAACGTGGTTGATGCTCATCTTCTCCAAAATATCAGCTTTTCTTTTGGAACTTTCTCTCATAATTTTCAAAGCATTAACAAATGCTATTTAAGTGTTCTCTCTTGCTTTCTTTTTTTTGGAATCAGAACTAGTGTTTGCTTTCTTTTTTGTTTGATAGCTAAGTTCCTCCTGATCAAAATCATTTTTTCCTTCACTATCATCACTACTTATCGAAAGACTTTTGGTAGAGGGGTACTGATTTGCACCAGAGGTAGTTGTGTCCCCAAAAATGATGCAAAGTTTATTATAATAAAAGCATTATTTCTTCTTAAGGGTCCGTTTGTATTAGCTTTTTTAAGAGTAGAAGTGCTTTTTTCAAGTAATAAAAGTGCTTTTTTTAGAAGTTAAAGAGTTCAAGCTTTTAAAAAAGGCACTTCATATGTAACAAAAAAGCACATGAAGTACTTTTTTTAAAAGCTTGAACTCTTTAACTTATAAAAAAAAGTACTTTTATTACTTGAAAAAAGCACTTCTACTCCAAAAAAAAGATAATACAAACGGGCCCTAAATTGCTTTGCTGACCTATACTTCTGCGAGATTATATTTGAATTATTAGTATTTTGTAAAATCATAACATACCACAACTATGTAAATATCAAATTATAACACACCTCACATAGCTTCTTCCATTTATCATCTGAGACAATAATTTTTCCTGTGATTAAATTGTACCCTAATTCAGTCTCCATTTTAATCAAATTAGTGAAAAAATTTCATCTTCCTCTTAACTATTTGTTCTTGAATTGCTCCATTGTATATTCCTTGCCAAATTTTGTGTTTAGCTCTTTCTTGATATGTTTTCATGCTGCATTTGTAAGAGTAGCTTTCTGTTTATTACCTTTCTTAACTTCTTCCTCCAATAAAGCTATGAAATGAAATTCAACATTTTGTGGCCATATATCTTTTTTAGTTGTTATAATCTCAACTACGTCATCTCCAATCGCTTCATTCTCATTTGCCATATAATTATAAAGTTGTCTTAAAAATGTGAGCTATTTTTATATCTATCAAACTAATTGACATGAAAGTACTTCATGGAATTAAAATTGTAGCACAAACATCATAAACTAACCAATAATTACGAAGTAAAAACGTTAAACGAACCAATAATATTCCTAACTACTGCAGTATAAGCAATTTCACAATTTGCTAGAAAATGCAAGAGAGATGAATGAAACCACAATTACTAGAATTGATATTATTATCTTGTGAGTCAGTTTACATCAATAAAATTAGAAATCAAAACTTATTGGTGAATGAAACTTAATTGTAACTATATCGTGAGTCATTAACATCATTGGAAACCAACAAAATTAAAATCATAATTGTAACAACATCAACCTTGTTGAGAAGAGGAGGGAGAAATGATGAAAATGATCTGCAAAGAAAATAAAAAGGTGGAAAAAAATACAACACAGACCAAAAAAAATAGAAAAGATAGCTAGAGAAAATAAGAGAAAAGAGGGAAGAAGAAGAGAAAACACCTTCACAAAAGCAAGAGAGTCAAGAGCAGAAGAATCACTAGTAGGAGAAGAATGGTGAAGGGTACGAGAGAGACGTGAAGGGCACGAGAAAGAACATGATTTTAATATAAAAATTGAAACAAAAATCACAAAACATATTTTTATGGTTTTGTGCCTTACAAGAAAATTGTTTTAAAATTAAGTAAAAAACTAATTTGAACCCCATTTTACCCAAACACGTTTCGTTGTCAAATTTAGTTTTTAAAACCAAAAACAGGAAACTTACAACCACCCCAAACGAGGCCAAATTTCAATTATAATTGATTTTATTTTATTTAACTTTTAACAATAGTGTATTCATTTTATACTTTTCAAAATCAAAATTATTAATTATAAAATATTCATTCAACCACAAAAAATCAGAAGGAGATTACACTAATGTGTTATTTTAAAAATTAAAATTTATATCAACTTACTTTTTATTTAAGTTACTAACATATTTTTTTATGAATAATTTATTAGGTAATTGACCAACTTGATATAATTTTAGAAACTATTTATCAAATTAGTATAGTTTTAAAACTATTTACCAAAATAGTGTAAATTTTGCCACACATTTTTCCTTTTTTTTTTACACGTAACACTTGTGCCAAGTAAGTGGTACCATGTGAAAGCATTTAGTGGCGGCTTTTACTTAAAAAGAAAAGGGCTAAATGACCTTTTTTATATAATTTTTTTTGTTTTCTATCTTAAAAGTATATCAAATGGACTAGATGAGATTGAAACTCAAGTACTGCAAGTACATATCATCTTTATCACTACACTAAATAACTTCATTAAATTATTAATATAAATTATATTATATATTAATTATTATTAAATAATATTTGATCATTTAATAGTATCAATTTAACTATTAAATGACTACATGAATTTTTTAAATTTTCATATAACGAGATAAATACATTAAATAGTTATCTAAAATTAAAATTCACATATAATGAAACAACTACATTAAATGACTATATGAATTAGTGTAGTCATTTAATGATTACATCAATACCATTTAATCATCAAATATCATTTAATAATAATTAATATATAATATAATTTACATTATAAATCTAACAAAATCATTTCACTTAGTGGTTAAGATGATATTTTTTTTATTAGAAATTGGGTTCAAGCCCATTTAAGTTTACTTTTCAAATAGATAATGAAAATAAAATAAAAAATAAAGGGTGTTTAACCGCAATTTTAGTACAAACTACAGCTAAATGCCATTATGTGATAGCTAACCAGCACTTGCGCCAATTCATGTGTTGTCACACTTGTGCCAAGTAGACTGGGGCAAGTGCCACATGTGCAAAAAATGACAGTATGGCAAAAACTACTATACTTTAGTAAATAATTTTAAAATTACACTAAATTGATCAATAATTTCTAAAATTACATCAAACTGGTCAATTGTCCTAATTTATTAGTAAATTTACTTTTTTCAATTTCAAAAATAAAATGTTTTTAATTACTTAGACTTTAGAGTTATTAAACGTATTATTAAATAATTTGAAAAAAAATACAATTATTCTAATTAGCTGAAATATTAAACTTTAATAATATGTTACATCTTATAATTTAAAAATATAAATTTTAACTATTTATCAATAAATTCTTATACTATTCACAATTGAATGATTACACGAGATACATGGTATTTAATTTTTTTTTATAATAATTAATTATTTTTATGCTAATGTTTTAAATTTTAAATTTTATTATTTATTGCTAACATTATTCTCTTTCATAAATAAAATGTCATAACTATAAATAAATAAATCAACTTCAATTTCATGAATCACTCAATATCATTATAAATACCAATCAATTAATCATTAAAGACTAAAATTTCCTAATCTCAAAATTTTCAAGAAAATTTAATTAATAAAATATAAATAAATAATTATTGATGAGATAATAATAATAATAATTGCTTACAATACAATTTTTTAGTGTTTGTTTCACTATTTTTCTTTTTAACTTTGTTATATTCAATTAATATATTTGTCAAATTTTATTAATCAATGGTGAATCTTAGGAGGGATATGATTATTAGAGAAAAGGGAATTCCTTATTATGGTAGTCTTTTGATTTTTTATTTTTATTTCAATTATTATCTCAATATACCTCTAAATATGTGGTTGAGGATATTACCTTATTTTGTGAAACAAATTATTGTTTTAAACTTGCTTAACCATAATTTATTTAAAAATAATTTTAAGACATATTAATTATTATTATTATTTATTATATATAATATAAATTTTTTATACTCACTAAAGTTAATTTAATAATATTATAAAAGAGAATTCATTCAACCTCTACAGTGACATGCAACGCGAGATGTATGCATGCGAGGAATAGTTTCCAATGATCTTCTATGGATAGCCAGGGCGCTACTATACTATGTGGTTAGCACTGTAATCTTGGGAGCAAGGGCATATATAGAATCTGCAAATCCTTCAAATATGATCTTGTTACTCTGAGCCCATAACATTGAGCAAGTAGTGCCAAAATGAAAGGACCAGTTCCCATTGGGAGGGGGTGGGGGTGGGGGGAGGGGGCATAAGCCATACTTCCATGGACATTCATCATCAACCACTCCTTAACCTAGCTAGCCAGCAAGGAAAGCGTGAAGCTTGGAAGGGTGAACTATATGAGACCAAATAGCTATAGTCGTGGTACAGTCTCCAAGCATATGCAACCTTGATTCATCCATATGCCCACAAATAGCACACCCACTCAAAATAGATATGTGTCGTTTGGCTCGATAACTATTTGTCAAGAGAGTATCATTAGCTGTTAACCAAAGAAAGGACTTGAGGTGTTGGGGGCCCCAATGCGCCAAATATCATGAAAGAGTTTGTCTTCACATGTGAAATTAGTGTTTGAAACAATTGCATAAGCCGAACGGACCAAGAAGCCCCCATCATAGGAGGGCATCCAAGCCACGGAATCAGAATAAGGGTATCATAGGGAGGTTTCTGGAAGGAAAGAACTTCGTAAAAGTCCTGCTGCAAAACCTGGAAGATAGCATGCTAATCACAGTGACCAGTATAATCACAAAAATCAACAACTGCTGCTTTAAGATCAAGCTCATCAACTTGTGTTATAGCAAAATCTAGTAGGAATGCAACTCCATGTTTTCATAATGCCCTGCCATGTCTTGAAAGAATCCTGCTTCTTTCAAATGGTAAGAATAAGATCATCACCACAACCATATTCGGCTCTCATCACCTTGACCCACAAAGCATCTCTACGATGAATAAGGCCCCAATTTTGTTTCATCATATAAGCACAGTTCATGCTTCTTGAATGTCTAAGACCAAGACCCCCCAATGTTCTTAGGCTTACACAGCTTCTTCCAACTCAACAAATGGATTTTCCCCTCATTCTCCGTTGAACCCCAAACAAGATTCCTACATGCCTTGTCTACTTGATCATAAGCCCCTACAAGGAGTAAGGTGGTTTGCATAGCATAGCTGGGGATGGTAGCTAAGGCTATTCTAGATAGGATTGTACGACCAACCAAAGATAAGGAGCTGACCTTCCAACCATTCAAGGTCTATTTTATGACCATGATACCCTTTCCCCTTTTCTTCTTTCTCATCGTATGGATAACCTATTGTGCGATTATTATGTTGTTTGTACCATGCCTTCCCAGCACAAAGCTACATTGGTTAGGAGCAATCACCTTAGCCATCACTACCTTCAAGTGAGAAGCAATCATTTTTGTGATTATTTTGTAACTTACATTACAAAGACTGATGGGACGAAATTGTTTCATACTATTTGGATGATCCACTTTAGGAATCAAAATAATCAAAGTGTCATTGGCATTCCTAATAAATTCCGGAGAATGAAAAGCCTCCCTAATACAGGTAAAGACAGTCTCATCTCAATCCATTTAATAGCATTCCTTCATAAATAACAAGGAGAACACGTTGAAATTGGATAGGCCTCCATGGATGATGACTCCTAAAATATAAGGTTATATGTAATTATATGTTGAACTATTATTAAAAGAGTTTTAATTATATTAATAACTATATAGAGAAGTAAAATATTTTTAATGATATTGGTGTTTGTGTCACTCTTATTTATCTATTGTTATTCTTCTCTACCTAAATTTCATTTAATTTTCCTAAAATATCCTTCATTAAATAATGTTTTTTATTTTTTTAATACTAATTAAACTAATTATCTATTAACACGTATATTTAAATTCAAACTCCTCATTATTAATTATAGTAAAACAAACAATTTCTTTTTAGCTATATCACTCTTCCATCTACGATGGCCATTTTGAATGTCATGTGTTCTCAATAATTTACTTCTTAGAAGCTATATTTGATTAGAATTAGTAAATTAAAAATTCAATTAATGTTTATATTTCTTTTTCACCTATAGATTTTAAATTTTTATATTCAACCGTGTAAAAAATATGCAATTTCAAATTTTCTATTTACCAATAAATTCAATCACTAAAACATAAAAGTACATGAGAAGCATACTTGAATAAATCACGTGAAGATACAAAATTCAATTGAACCTTAAGTTATATTCATAATTAGGAGAATGTATTTTAGCCACATACATAGTTTTACCCTAATGCATTTTGTTATTAAGAAACTTAGCATAATGCATTTATAGAAAGAAAAAAAACAAACATAGAATATGAAAAATTTGATCTCAAGACAAAAAAGAAAGATCACAGAGGCATGAGTAATGGATAACTAAGAGTCTATAATTTTTTTTAAAAAAAATTAAAGAGTTTGGATAGATATATTAGTAGGAATAGGCAATTAGTTAGACTGTGAATCAATAACCACTTTTTAATGAAAAGTATTTCAATAACCACTTTTTAATGAAAAGTATTTTAAGAAAACTAAATCAAAGTCTGTTAGAGAGGAATGGTAATAGACAAATAAGAGTGTCAATAAATCCACCCTTCATGATATACTAATATATAATTAAATGATAATCTTATACTCAGTTAATTAAAATTGAATCCTTAAATTTTATAATAAAAATTATATAAAATTAAATCTTAAAGTTTTTCTCTTAATTTTAAAGCACATCAAACTCAAACTAAATATTATTACTGGAAAATTTAACAGCATGCACTTCAAAGTAATTAGTAGTTGTATAATGGAAAGGTATTCAAATGGTACAAAGAAAACAAAAGAATTGCAATTGCAAACAAAGAGCTTTTGCCCTATTACTATTTACTAACGAGTTTTACTTTGTCTACATGTTCGGTTACAATTACAAATCTGGAAGGAGTGAACAATTTTTTTTGGTTAAAATAAAGAGTTGGTCCCTATAATTACCACTCATTTGTATTTTATTTTTTTTAATATGAATCCCTACACTTTCATACCGTTACGAAGTTAGTCCATGTCATTATCTGACATTGAGACGACGTTAGTTTTTGTCTTATGTATCAAAGAGAATCTTATGTGGACAATCTAGGTGTCAAACTTACTTTTTGCTCCACCTCACTTCACACCAATCTCATATGGATATGAATCTAAGGATTTTGCTTTATATTTGGAGTTGTATGTGCACTCTAGAAGCCATGGAAGGTGTGAGTTTTTGCTCCTATATGAGCAGTTCCAATGGAATGAAGCCAATAAACTATTGTGATCGCTCTGGTTGGAAGAAGATAGATTTTGGAGGTGCCCAAATTATAGAGTAAGGGAATGAGATTTTTTTCTTTGGGTAATGGTATCATATTTTCAAGTGCCATTAAACCAAAAAAAGAATGGGTATTTTTTGGAAACTTTCAAGGATCTGGGTCCTCCATTGGTTCCTCATTGTGACTCTTCCTGCCCTACTTTTCTTTCCCATGACTTCAAGTCTCAAACTAGTTCCACCAAATCAACTCAAATAAGACTAAAATTAAAGCATTACTCTAAGAATTTGGGGTTGAACGAAGGAAGAAGACAAAGGGGTTGATGGTTCTTCGAACATGGATGGGTCCTTGGACATGGATGGGTTCGTGGAAGGAAATGGGATGAACTGAAGTGAGGTGGACAAAAAAACTCCATCTAACCTTCCACTTATAACACATAAGCTCCACATAGGATTTTGTTTGACACTTAAGATAAAAACTAACATCATCTTAATGCCAAGTGATGGCAAGGACTAATTTCGTAACGACAGGAAAGTGTAGAGACTCATATCCAAAGAAAAATCTTATATAGACCGAAATACAAACAAGTGAAAACTATAACGAACAATCATTTATTTTAACCTTTTTTCATAATAACAAGGGGTAAATTACAGTTTATCTCTTTGTAATTTGATTTAAAATCATTTTGCGATCACATGGTTTAAAAAGTAATGATTTACCCCTTTATGATTTCGTTTGTTATCACTTAACCACCCTATGATTTTTTTTTTCATTTGTTTTTTAATAGAAAACACATGTTAGAATTTAAAAATCTATTACTAGTAAAATATCAAGTGTGATTATGCATATCACTCATTTATTTTATAACAAAAGTGAAGCATTGTTGTTTTGTAACTTGAAAAAATCATTGAAATTTTGTTTATCCTCTTTTTGATATAGGATTTGATTATTTTTCTTTATTTTTTTTGGTAATTGAATGTTTTCTGTTCTTTGTAAACGTTTTTAAACCATTTATATAGTTTTTTTTCCACAAGTCTAGCACATGTTTTTCATTGAAGAGATGAATGAAAAAACCATAGGTAATTATGTGATAACATAACAAACCAGAAGGGGTAAATTATCACTTTTTAAATCATTGGAAGACAAAGTGATTTTAAGAAATATATTATAATTTACCCTAATAACAATAATAGCATATTCTTTTGTTGTCATTTTTTAAATAAGAATATCAATATTCTTAATAATCAACTATTAATATTTAATCATATATCTTTTTCTTCCCTGATTCGTAGGAAGATTCCACCACTAGAGTTGGGGCCTAGAAGTAGGGCTGTCAAACGGGTCGGGCCGGCCTGTTTAGGCCAGTTCATCTGGGTCGCGGGTTAAACAGCCCGAGCCAAAATTGCTCGTATTTAAACGAGTTAAAAATTAACCAATTCGACTCGCATTGTATCAACTCGTGGGCCTAAACGAACTGGCCCGCAAAACTTTTTTTTTGTTGTAAATTTTGAAATAAATTTAAATTTAATAATCTCAAATCAAATATTACATTACATAAACATAGTATTTAATACTTTAATCTCGTTTAAAAGGTTAAGGGAAAATTCAAACAAATAAATAATATAAACTTATGGAGTTTGACGAATGTGTTTATATGTGGGTTGTGCCAATATTAGCCTGTACAATACGTACATTTTGTACTTTTACTTGAAAAAAGAGTATTTAATTAACTTTTAAGTTTTTAAATTGATTTTTTTAATACAAACAAATTGAAATTTTTTTAAAAAAATTATGCAGGCGGCTTGTAGGCCCCACAGGTTGACTCATTTAACTCACAAGTTAAATGAGTCAATTTAAAATTACCCGCGTTTTTATGGGTCACTAATTTTAAATCTCAACTCTCATAATTTATACTAGTAATACAGGATAGCCCGACAACTTTGACCCATTTTAATAGCCCGACTTAGAGAGACTCCTATAATAAACTCACGAGAAAAGGGATAAGGGAGGAAGTTAGAGTGCATTGGGGGGTCAAACCAATCCCCCATTCCTTTCTTACATCAAATGCTCATAAAAGACTAAGTATGTGTTTGATTTGACTTTTAAAACTTCAAAATCATATTTTGAGTAAAAGTATCAAGAGATAAGTTTTTACTCAAATCATGATTTGAGAGTTTCTAAAAGTTAAACTAAACATGTTATAACTTTGAGTGTCATGTGTCTTATTTTACTAGAATATAAATATTAAAATATAAAGATAATAATTATATTTTAATTAAACAAAATATATGTTTAAATATTCATCATCCATTGTGAAATAATACCAATAAGCTCATAAGAGAAAAACGAAGATTACAATAATATATTCTCTTTTCAAACAAAAAAAATATTCACGATAGTGAAGAAGAATGGCACTTTACCAAACAAAAGCAAAGCCAATGAGAGCATAACACGTTATCATTTTGACTCCTTTGTTTATATCTAATTTTCCAATTACCATTTTCTTCTGCCTACATGCTCTCTAACTATTGGGTCGTCCACTTTTTCGTGACCGAGCTGTCACTCTTACGAAACTTGTACGGAGGCATATTTCGTTGAATCTGAGAGAGTGCATTTGGATCTGAAATGGGTTCCATAGATTTTCTCTTGTTGGCGATGGGAGCAATCTTTTTGTTCAAAAGTTTTGATTTTGCTTTCTGGGTTTCGTTCGTCTGCTTCATCTGATCCCAATTCAGTGCCCAAAATCTGATACCATGAGAAAGAAGCTTGATACCCGTTTCCCTGCTGTAAGTGATTTCTACTTTTTGATTGTAAAGTTTTGATCTTTGGGTAGATTTTTGCTGTTTGGATGCTCAGAAACCCATGGAACCATGGAAAGTGAAAGAAAATTTTGCTGATTTATGCTGTAATTGAGCTTTTTTTTTATTTTTTATTTTGGGTGATGGTAATTGAATATAGCATTTATGTGGTTATGGGTAATTTACTATAATTTCTGGGATATCTTTGTTTTGTTTCATTGTGTTTGATAATTGAACTAGATGGGCTTACAGTGATGTGAGTATTATGGAGCTGTATGATGTTACTTTTGTGCTTGGCTTAGTTTGGGTTCTGTGATTTTTTTTTTCTTTCCCTTTTTGGCTTTGTTTGTGTTCTGTGATTAGATTTGGTATTAAAATTATTTGATGGATGCATCAGTTGAGACTTCCTGGAGAGTTATGATGGGTTTATGTTTTCTGATTTTAGATAATTGTGATTCTCCTACTTTCTCTTGTTGATTTGGCTATGAACCAACCTATGTGACACTCCCCTTGAATTATCCTTTTTGTTGTGATATGAAAATTTGCAATGAGCACTGTCCTATTTTGCGAGTTCTAGGACCTAGATGTATATTTGTTCCTTTGTTGTTTCATTTGCAAAGTGCTATTTCTCGTACAGAGTGTGCATGTAAATATGTACAGGAACTGGTTTTTAAGAGCAAGCTTCTAGGTTATTAATAGTCCTTGGACATATTCACATATTCCTTATTATCCCAATGACTTTGAAGAGAAGCTTGTAAAATTTTGATTCCTTACTGGGAATTATGATATAAAATAATGCAATTGGAGAGAAAGATTAGTTAAACAGAATAGAGCAGTTTAGAATGGCTTTGTCCAAAATGAATAGGTGGAAGTGGCCTCAAATTTTTTTGGCAAGCTGCTGCTATCTTATCTGCAGATTAACTTGTTCACTCTCCAATATTCACCAAGTGCACCAGACATATTATTCTAAAAGAAAATAGCTTCCTGACGTGTAAAAGTAAATGGGTCACTTTTTCCAAACTATAACTGCACATAACACATATCAAGAGAAAGATCTGTATGGGGTATGCTAATCTGCAACATGTCTGTTGTGTTAATCCTATTAAGTAACATTGTCTTAACAAAACCTGTTTGATGTTATTTTAGTATGTTGAAGATTTATCTGGATGGTTGCACCGTTCATAGTGGTAAAGATTTATCTGTATGGTTATACCTGTCACAATTCCCTGCCTCCATGCATATTCTGTTTAAAGTATCAATATTGAAAATTAGGTGGCAGGTACATAGTTTTTAAAATATTTAGTATTTTGAGTCCTGATTCACTTTTCTTCCATAATTTGTTTTTATCATTCAGATTAGGGTGTGGTAATCTTTCCTCTGTCTTCATCTTATTGTTGTAGGATGGTTTGATCGCCTCTGACATAGTGTGATTTATACCAGAATACAATTTTTCCTTTAGGAATTCACTTACGGCATAATTGGGAAGAATATATGATATAACGGCATTGTGGCATAATACATTTCTGATAATTTATAGCCATGTATGTGGTATCTAGCAGTTTTAGCCATTATACTTTCCCAGCATAGAGAAGTCATGTTTGATTAGTCAAATACTTACGATAACTCTGTTTGTCTTTCTTTATTAGAGAGTTGAGACACATACTAATGATTTTTACCTATTTCAAGAGGCGGAAAAAGGATGGAGGTAGGGAGACAGGGAGAGAGACAACTTCAATGAAATTTCAATTTAAGTTTCAAGTTGAAACTATACTATATTCATAGGGGTGTTAATTTATAATTTATAATCTGTTAAGTTCTTCTACTTATCTATTAAGTATTATAAGGAGTGGGATCTTGTAAAAGAATACTTTATTTGATCGAAACATTAATTTGCAGGCTCGGATAAAGAAGATAATGCAATCAGACGAGGATATTGGAAAGATAGCACTGGCAGTGCCTGTTTTAGTTTGTGAGTTGTTTTGACTTACTGTCTTCTTAAATTTAGCCCGTAGCTAGTTCTCTTCTCTTATATGTTGTTGACATTACTCTCTAATTCTTTACAGCTAAGGCTCTAGAGCTATTTTTGCAAGATCTTTGTGACCGTACTTATGAAATAACTCTTCAGAGAGGAGCAAAGACCATGAATTCATTGCATTTGTAAGTCAAGGACTATTATGCTGTGTATTTTTCTTCTTCAATCTCCTATGCTAGTGAATTAGAACTAACTCTAGAACTTAGTATAATGTCTCTATGATTGGCTTCTTTTGACTTTTTGATATTTGATTTTAATTCCCATTGTTCCTTATTGTTTACATGTCTGAGTTATAAATGGAAGGTAAAAGTAAAACGGAAAAACAGTCACTTTTTTTCTTTTTAAAAATTCTTAAGATGTCTTGAATCTGTAAAAAGAACTTAAATTTAAACTAATTATGAATGACCAAACTTGTTTAGAAGTGTTATGCTTTTAGAAGGGAATTTTCTTATTGAGCTAAATATCCGGGTGCGGAATAGATTGTTAAACTTTATTGTTATGTCTTCTTTATCCCGCCACTTCATTATAATTTTTTTCTCTTATGATATATTCAATGACCTTCTTAAACATATGTATTTTTGCACTTGTTCATATGGTAACTTTAGCTTCTCATGCATTTCTTAGATTACATTACCTTTCTTTCTTTTTTATTTTAGATTTTGATACATGAAAGTTATTTCTATTAAGAATATAAGGAAATTTAAGTCCAACACGACAAAACAAAATCACAAGATGGAGTTAAACTAGACACTATGCAGCCATCTCTACCATTTTACTTCCAAAGAACGCTTCAATCTTCTCATTTTTGTGTGCACGCTGCAGTATATTTTTCTGTTTTTAAATCCTTCATTTGAACCCATTTTTCTTTCATCTCCTTGACATATGTTTGAAGTTTGTCCAAGCATACTGCATGACAACATTGTTCAGGCTTCTAAGAGTCTTGGCCACTTGAACTTCAAGTTGATAAAATTAAGATCAAAATAGGCAGCTTATTCATCTTCAACTTGAAATTGATATGGGCAGGGACGAATAAGTAGTGAAATTTAATGTACTTTTGTTTTCTGAAGCTACATTTGTATTGCATACAGAATCCTGATATTAATAGAATTGAGCAATTTATTTGAACTGGATTATTCATGAGAAGCAATGACTGTGTCCATCACTTTAGCTTTTGTTGGAATGTCTTTCTCATTAAAACCTTCTTCATATGGTAATGAGATTGTGCTTTTTCAGATCCCAAAAAGCATTAGGATGCTTAGCACATATTTCTTTTGTGAATTTCTTTTGGATTTCCTTTATTATTTCTAGCTAGATTGAGCTCACTAAGTAGTCTTGCCATTTTAAAAATATCTTATTTTGATTACTCTAATCTTATAGTCTTTATCGGGACCACCGATCCTAAGTTCCTAACACTGCAGGACCACCCTTTTACACCTATCTCAGGTCTCTTTTGGGCTGACCAACACAGCAACCACGGCTGGCCAATGCTAAAGCTTAAGACTAGGTTAACATTAACAAAATAATCCTAAATGGCTCAAACAGAACCTCTTATGAGGCTCTGATATAAATAGGAGAGTTCACTTGTTGAAAGTTCAAATATAAGTTGTTCTTGACAATGATCAAATATGCACAGCTTGTATTCTTCTGGATTGTGTGCTATATTTTAGAGGGGGACACCTTGTTTAACCCAAAACTCTAAGGAATTGATGGCACTGGGGAACTTCCTTTAACCACCCCTAGCAGTTGTAATTGGTGTTCTCAGACATCTCTTTCTAAGTTGATTAATTTAACTATGTAATATTCATGACCTGCTTGATTACGATATTATACTGCTTCTCTTTCCTGCCTCCCCAACTTATTTTATCTTTAATAAGTATTACAAAGTCTAGTCTAACCAGTGGTAAATTTAAATTGCAGAAAACACTGTGTACAAAGCTATAATGTCTTTGATTTTCTGAGGGACGTGGTCAGCAGGGTTCCTGACTATGGCCATGGCCATGGCCATTCTGATGCTGGTGCTGATGATCGGGCCATTTCAAAAAGAAGGTTTGAAGTCCAATAGCTTTGTCTTTGTTTTTTCTACCCTTCTGATCAATCTATGCATTTAGTTTTTGATGCACTTAAGAATGCTATACTCTACCAGGAAAGCTGCTGGTGATGATTGTAATGACAGTGATGAAGAGGCTAAGAGGAGCAAGATGGTAATTTCACTTTTCATAATAATTACATGAAATCCCTTGATAACGCAATATCTTTCGTAAATTATGGTAAGCAATTTATATATATAGGGGACATATCAAGTGAGAGGAGTGGTTTATTGTGAGAGTGAGACAAGCTAATTTTGACCATTGGATCATGCATGTGTATGGTCAGGATTAGACTATAAAATCATGTGACCTTTAAGTAATTTCTAATCTTTTGACTATTCATGTAATATTTAATGGTGAAGATTTGATCATCTCACCTCTCATAATAAGATACTGCTCTCACTTGAGATGCCCTATGTGTGTGTGTGTCTCCTAAGATTCAATATTGAAACGTATTATAAACCTTCTAATAGATTTTAAATTGTGGTCCACAACCACAATTGCAGCTTCAATATTGTGGTTTTGGAAGTCTCCGCAACCACAACGAAGCCGCAATTGCGGCCACATTAGTCGCATTTTCCCACAATTGCTTGCAATTTTGTAATCAGAACGCAACCACAACTGCGACCGCAACCGCAATTTAAGAATGGCTTCTATATTGGTGTTCGTGGTCAACTTTTGTTTTCCTTCAGCTTAAGATTCCCTGAGTTATAGTTTCTTAAGCATTGTTCAGGATCATTCATGCAATGATGTCTCTTGTAATTTTAAGTCTATTTTCCATAAAACACTTATAATAGTTAATATCAGTAGCATAGATGTCCACTTGTGTCTATGTTAGACGTTCTCCTATCACTAGGGTGTATGGTAGGAGGAAAGGAATGAGTAGCAGGGGATTAGTAGCCCATACAGGCAGTGGGGTAAATGTGAGGGGAAAGCATCTTTGGGATCTGAATTGTAACCACTTGCACACGTGGAAGGTGGGTAGGAAGGCAAGGGAGGGAATCGGGTAGAATATAAGGGAGGGCAGGGGGAGAGGAAAAGGAAGCAAGGTTTGAGTGAGGATTGGGAAGGGAGGAAGCAGACCCCTTGAAGAATCTGCAGTGTCTCTGTTTTTCTTTTCAGTTTGAGAGTTATCTTCTTCAGCTTTTATACAGAAACCTTCTTCTGATACTGATATCATCTATATATCTGTAGCAGGACAGAGGTTCAGTGAGTATTTTCAATACATTTGCATTCTGATTTCCAGTTTCCTATCATTCTAATTCTTTTATTTATGGAAAAATGAAGTCCCTAATATTGCTTAAAAATGTATGTTCTTCACGAGGCTTTGTGTATTATTTTTTTGACACAAGTTTCCACCCAAAAATCCTGCAATACTTCCACTTGTGCATCTCAACGTCATTCTTTCCAATGTTACCTTGTCTGGCACCCTAAGGTTGTGCAGAAAAACATAATTTTGGTCTCTGTTCAGTAGCTCTAGTATTTAGCATTGTTGTTTGTCATTTATGGAATGGAAGACAATCCTGAAGTTTTGCAGGAATAAATACTATGACCTGTCTGAAGAATGGCTTCATGCCTAGCAGTCCCTTAATCCAGGAATTCTATATTTTGTTTCGGTCAATAATGTTCTTCTTTTATTTCAGCATGAGTTGAGCCACACTGGCAGTACTGGTAGGGGAAGAGGCCGAGGAAGAGGAAGAGGCCGTGGTCGAGGGGCTCGAACTGCAGAAAGAGAGACCTATCATCAGGAAGCTGAATCTGAGACTTGCACTTCTGTTCAGCACGGCAGCGAACATAATACTAATACAAGTGTGGCAATATACAATGGTTCAGAGTCAAAGGAGTTATTGAAGGAGAATATTGCAGTTCCTGTTGAAAGCACCGAGTCACCCCGTAACATTGATCTGAATGCCAACATGAATGAAAACGAGGACAAAAATGCTAGCACAGCAGCTAATGCCTCCTTGTCTGATCCTGCAACAGAGAGCAAGCATGAAGAAATTCCTGGCTGGTCCCTTTCTGATGTGGACAAGATGGCCATTGATTCTATGCAGCTTGCACACCTTGGTAGGCCACTAGAAGAGGATGAGGAAGATTATGACGAGGAAGGGTAAATAATATAGTCTCTGGGTGATTAGATTAGTGAAAAGCTCATAATAACAGTAGAATAAGTACATACTAGTGCTGTGATGACTATTCACTAGCTGTCTAAACATGCCCCGTGATGTTGGCTAAAAAACGATCTGAATGTCCCTTTTATTTCAAATCTGGTTTGTCTATGTTAGTGCATGTTCTCATGTAGCCAGTGGTGAGAATTAGACTGACTGGATCTTCCAACCAGTTTGACCATGAAGCGGATAATTAGACAGTTATGGTTCAATTCTATAACTAACCGAATTCATAGTCTCATTATTTTAGACCGGTTAAAATTAATTAAAATTTAATTAAATTAACTGATCATTAATTGTTTTTATTAAAAAAACTTAATATTTCATAAATGTTTTTATATATATTTATTTGGTTTCATGTGAATTATTTTTTTGACATCATTCGGTTCAACTAGTCGGTTTAAAAAGTTGAACCAGTTGAACTTGAATTGGAACTGAAGTTTTATCATGTTATTATTCGTTCCAATTTTAATAACATTTCGTGGAGCTGATGTAGCTTTCTCTTAACTAGTAATGTTAGCTTCCTACAATTTTAGGCCTTCAATGGATGTTATATCACAACGCCATATGGAGTGAAGTTTAAGGATCCACAATCCAATTTAATATGATTGCAAATAACTACATAACTATTTCTTCCAGTTTAAGCTAATGTTTCTGCAAGATTGTTAATCCTTTTCGAAGTTGCAAATTCAACATTAGTTTGCATATCAATAATATAAGCCTCAAGTTGATTATCAAGCATCAACAAATCATTCTGAGAAAATTCACATGGATAGAACTTGAGAAATTGTATCAACCTCGTCTTATCAATAGCGGTGAAATGAGTTTTTCGATTCCAGCGAGTCAAACAAAGAAGCAATTCAGTATATACTTCGGTGAAGCGATCATTAACCTCCTGAAGTTGCTTATTTATAACAGTATAAAATAACTCATCACGATAGTGATTTGAGTTTTTGACACCTTGAATTCTACGTCGTGGTACCCCTTTAAACGATAAAAAATCTCATCCATACTATTATTGTGAATATCATGCATTATGCAAAATAAAGAGACTTGATGCAATACTCTCATCTACTATCTCTCGTAAATTGTAACCGCTGCTTGGAGATATTATTCAAGTTCACGGCATTGATGATATCTTGATCTTTCCTTTGAAAAGCCTGTGACTATTCATTTGTGATTCCTAACACATTTGTCATCAAATGTATAATGAATGTAAAGAAAGTTTGTAACAAATCATAGAGACCTTTAGCCTTAGCTTTCTAATATGCATTCGACCAATCTTTCTTTTATAATCTCAAGCACATCAATTATAGTAAAATACATCAAAATTAAAATGACCAAATTACCATAATGTCAAGCCCAACATTTGTCAGCACTTTGTTTGAAAATAGTTTCTTGATTCATTCCTAATGCTTATCTAACATTGGCTACTTGTTTTTCACGAAGCAACTTGAATTGAAAAGAGAAGCAACTTGAATAAGAATTTTGGCAATGGTAACTTGTGTAAGTTGTAGTTGATGAGCAAAGCATCGACATAAAATGCATATAAATTCTTCTTTAGAATCAAACTTTTGAAACCATTAAATTCACATTGCATGTTATTGGCACTATCATAACCCTATCCAGGAATGCTAGATATACTTAACTCACTCATGTTAGCAAAACAATGATTCAATTGTCATCTTCAATGGTAAGGCAGTAGTATCACTAACATGTATTATACAAAGAAAATGTTCAGCAATACTTCCTTTCTCATTACGCAGAGCAACAATCATTTGTTCCTTGTTCGATATGTCACGTGCCTCGTCTACAATAATGGCAAAGAGTTGATCTCAAAGATCATTAATAATAACATTAGTAGTCTCAACTGCAATAGAATTAATAATATTCTTTTGAATATGGAGTTATCAATCGATTATTCTCCTGAGAATTTTGTAATACAATATTATTTATTGCTTCATTGTGATTAGCAAGAACTTAACAAATTCAAGGAAATTACCTTGATTTGCATAATTACCTGATTTACCATGAACACGAAAAGCTAATCGATCCTTACTTCAAGAGAAAGTGAATGCAATCAATTAATGCAGTCAAGCGACTTTGCATGGTATACGTCACGTACTTGTTCAAATTGCTTAGAAATAGAAACTTGGATATGTTGATTTTCATTTATCAAATCTTGACACTTCTTCCAAAAACTGTTATGAGAACTATTGGGACCTCTAACATGAGCCAAGAGCCTTTCCTTCTTGTTCCAATTTGTAAATCCCACTATTAACAAATGAATCTCCACCCGATTACTTCCCAAAATCAGGCCTGAAAAGATAACAATGCAAGTAAAATGCTTCATCTTTCTCTATATTGTACTCTAACCAATTGTCAAATTCATCAAACCAAGAGGGACAAAATCTTTGTAGTAAAGTTCCAATCTTCTTTTCTAAGAAAATTATACTTGCGAGATTTACATGGACCTTTTTGCAAATACGCTCGCCGTATCTTATCTCAGTCATTAGGATGATAGAATGAATTTTTCATATCAGTTTGTTGTTCCTTTAAAGAGTTTTTTGTACATGGATTTGTTCATAAAGATTAGGTTCCTTCAGTCTAGATGAAGTTTGTTGCTCTGATATTTATTTTCTCTTGATAAAATTTTACATAACTTATTCAAAAGATATTATAGTATTTATTATTTAAATAAAATTATAAGAATTTAAAATTATAAATAAATTAAACAAAGGCAATGAGCCTTGCTGAATGTTGATGGCCGATGGGGTATAGTGCAAGAGTTTCTTTCTTTCCGCTTCCCTTGTTTCATATATAAGGAAACCTCCATTTAAACCTTACCCTCAAGGAGTCCATCTATTGGCCTACCGGATCATTTGGACCAATAGGAGAGGGACTACGCTTGCCTCTTTGACCATTTAAGAAGGCCTCCCCGATAGATTGATACTTTGATAGAGACATATCTTGCATGGCTAGGGGTATGAGTACCTGATACGATATGTTATAATACGTAAATATGTCAGTTTTGTAAAAACTTAAAATACGGGTATGACAATATATATGGAACAAAATAAATTTATATTTATAGATGTACAAAAAATAAACTTTAAAATTGGTAAAATTCTTTATTAATTTATTATAATTTTGAGAATGAAAAAATTGTAAAAGTGAGAATATGTTTTAAGGAAGGTAACTGGTGAAAATGAGACTCGAATATATATCCCGATTTTTCAAGTAATAGTAAATATGGATGCAGAAATATTATACGAATATCGGTATTGGATATGGGTACGATACAGATACGTCACTATTTTTAAAGTATCCGTGCATCATAGATAAAGACCCTAAAGACAATTGGATGGATCAAAAAGGAAGGATTGCTTTGAGATGGAACAGAACTAGGTTAGGTTCTCTTCGGATTGGTTTTCCTACGTTGATGCTAGCTTTCCTTCCTTGGCTAGAATAGCTAATAGGCTCCTTGCTAGCATGCTTATAATTAAAATGCTACATAGAGAAGTTTTGACAAAAAAAGTTTAACACACTGGCCATTGAACCTTTTTTTTCCGTCTAAAACTCTAAACCAATTGTCGCTTAATAGTTAAGATTCTTCCTTTCATTTTGCTAATTTTTTAATTGTTAGCTGTTACTTGTTAGCCATTAAAGATAGTCTGGTTTTGACAATTTTTACATTGACTTTTGAATTTTCCTTTCTCTTACTTTACTACTTATTTTATAATTTTTTATAGGATCAGTATGTGATCCATCTTCATGAGTCGTACTTGTAATACAAATAAAAAAATTTACACAACCCTATTGTGAACTGTATGCATGCGTTCAGTACGTTCAAAATTTAAAGGAGCATCAGGACATAATACAGAAACCCAATACTACATTAAATGGGAGCATCTAGAGGGTCAAAATGGGCTAAGTTAATGGCGCGACTCGAATAACCCAATAAAAAATGTGAGTTGAATTGAAAAAATTCTAGTCTGAACTACTTATGGGTCAGCCCAGCCCAAAAATAGACTGACCCGACTATGTGAAATTTTTTTTGTTATACATTTAATTTTATTATTTTTTATTCATATTTTTATTTGACTAGCTTTATTTAGATTTTAAAAAAATAATAATCAAATTTAATAAATACATCTAAGCCTTTATTTTTTCTCCACTTGAAATATGATGTTAACTTGTGTAAGTTCCTTGAATTGATTAATTTATGATTTAAGCGATACTTCATGAATATATCATAAATTTTTCATGTCAAAAAACAATATAGTAAATCTTCACTGTTTATGTTAATGATACTTAATATAATCTGTTATACTTATATCTAATTTACGTACATAATTTTTGTAGACCGTGATTGATGTAAAAGTTTAATTTATTAATAACTTATTATTATAAATATGAAAAAAAAGGTAAAAATTAAAATAAAAAAAAATTTGAGTCCATAATAAACCCAACCCAACCCACAACCCGCATGAACTATGCTAATTATTTATTAGCCCGTACCTATTATAGGCAAGCCCAAAATAAGCTTAGCCCAACCAGCATCTACGAACCTGTGACTCTGCCACTAGATATTGTGAAACTAACCTACAAAAATTATTCATATTAATTGTAAAAATATTAATTGTGACTCAATTGGCAATCTAAATCTAAACCCTATGTGAGTGGACCTTATACAAGTTTAAAATCTATTAGATGTAGATCATAGTTAGAGACAGACTAACGCAGGAGAATTAATTCTACGCCCAAAGAGTAAGAAGACAGTCTGTGATAAAAATAAATAAATAAAATTATTTTCTGTCATTATATATATATATATATAAAAGTTCAATAACCACATTTTAAGTTACTAATTTGAAGTAGATCATGGTGGCTTCCATGATATATGAGCCCTGCACAATTTGCAAATCAAGAATAAGTTGCCAAGGCACAATCAAGGACACCCAGAGAACGGTATAAGCACTAATGTACTTGTTAAGACATACATCACAAGATCAATATCCGAGGAAGTATTATTTGTGTGTATGTCATACATCTTATATCAACAAAAAGTACAAATTTAAGGGGCCAACAGGGCCTATATTGCTACCGTGACCAAGCTTCAGATCAGGATTCAGGAATGATCTGGTTCCATCTGATTTAGATGGAAACCCCCTTCGTTATTCTTGTGTACCTCTACCTTGAACTTCTCTTCCTTGTCTCCCCGCTTGACCTTCAGGAGCAAATTAAACTTTGCAAAATCATCGATGACCTGTATAGAAATATAGACATCCATCAGCTATGATACACCAGTGACTACCCTAAGAATTGCATGAAGGACCCTACTTTAAACTATTACCAAATGTTCAATTTATTAGTTCTTTTTTCCCTCTCACCACAACATTTGAGATGAGGTGCAACTTGCAAGACTACCTTGGACAATCATAAACAAAGCTTGTAACTAATGCAGCGGCCCAAATGCAGATTTTCTTATCTAAGGTTTTAGTCACTAAATTACATATCTTTGGGAGCAATAACCTAACATAAAGAACGCATTGCTAGCCATCGAGACTTGATTAACTAACAGTTCTCTCATACTAATGAGAAGGGACAAGCCCTAATGAATACTTAAAATATGTAAACATAATTGTATCTGTCCTTAGGAAGATCAAATTGGAGAAAATCAACCACTTCCAATTTCAAAATGCTTAGAATAGCTTTTATGGCATCTTTTCTCCCAAGTGGGTAAGGGGGGAGGGGGAGGTATCCATTTCCCAAACAGGAAAGTAACATAAGAGAACCTAGTATGATACAGAATAATAGAATCGAAATATCATGAAAGAGATCACATAAAGGAGCACAAGTAGGCCTTTTCCTATCTTAAACTTTAATCTATAAATTTTATTTTAGACAACTAATACCTTAAAACAGCTATATTATTTGACCCTTCTATCTATAATTTTCCTTCAATAAGCAGCAGAGGAAACCATACATAACTCAGTTAACTGATTTAAAGTATGTACGTATATGAATCTTTATGTGTGTAGACACTTCTCCCCCTATACTTTATAAAATAATCCATATATAACTCTTTACTTGATTTAAAGTACACGTCTTTATCCTTGTGTAACAAAAAGTGGTAATTTTGAATATATATGAACATCATTATAGGCAATTGAATAAATCAGTAAAGATTTAAATTACAATGACAAACAATTGAAATCAATAAATATTGGGAATTCATAAAACCAGATAAGGGCAAGTCCATTCCTACATGTTTGAACCTCATCCATCAACCACTATCTCTACCTAAATAACAATGATTATATACCTAAGACTAAGATAATGGACAACATTTAAGAGCATAATCACTTTTTTAAGAAAAGCATGTAGAACAGTACTAATCAAAAAAATAAATATTATTATTTAGTTGAAAAAAATTAAAAGGAATTTTTATTTAATAAATTCAATATATAACTGTTTAAAAATATATACCACATAAATACCACCAAAGTCACAATGGACTGACTAACTAACTAATCAGTGCTCTGTTGGCATCAGAAATTTGGTGAGAAGCAACTTCCAAATTAGCTATCAGCATAACGCCAAATACATTATATGACAAACATTTTATGGAGTTTCTTTCAGAAAGGTTTCTTGTAAAAATGCATGCAGGTAACATAAATGTTTAATATCAAGTCAAAGAAAATAAGCAATGAGAACTTGCTCACGATGAAAACTACACCAAAAATTAGATTACAGAAACCAGAACAATCACAAATTCTCCCATAACTCTAGACCATCAAGAAAATATTTTGAGGAAGAATTAATCTGCGGTACCAAATTTTCACTAGCACTGCAAAGTTAAACACATTACAAGCAACAGTTCAACTCAACCAAACCATGTGACATTCCAAAACCAGTTGAGCAAACAAACTAGACCAACAAAATTTCAAAGAATACAGAATAAGGCACTGACCTCAGCCTTTGCATCAACAACCTCATGAAGCTCGTAAGGCAGTAGTGAATTAGACCTCTGCTGGATGGTCTTGATAGCATGATCAGCTGCATCCTGAACTTGAGGGTCATGTGTGGGCACAGTCTGCCATCCTGGTTTGTGGCCATCTGATAACAAAACAGGTCAGCAGCAGATGATATTAAAAAACACTTAGGGTTCATCTGTTCTACAAGAGATACACCTGAAAGGCATCAACCTTCAGCAAGGAAAATATCACAGAACTTTATACATTAATTATGACGAGCAAGATTATAACTTTGCATTAAAATCCGACAAACTTAAGGCACAATTATCCAAGGTGGTTAATCAGGAGAATAATCAGACCTGCCTCCTAAAAGCCTATTTCTACATTTTCAATGGAAATTGCTCATGGATAAATAACAGTCCACACAAATCCTCATCATTAAGAAAACTCAATGTATTCACATCCTGGTGTTGAACTAAATATGAGATTATATATTCCTATAAGACATGAAACCGTATAATTTTTCATCTTTCCCTACTTTATGACTTCTTCAACACATTTAGATTCAATGATAACACTCCATCTTCCATTGATTAGTCTTAGCCTTACTTTGCATAACCAAAAACAAGACAACTAACTCTTAGATCATTTATAGCATATTCCTTCGGCACACTTTGCTTTTATGAGGGTACCGGTACCCTTAGCAATTAGTGATCAATATTTAGCCTTGTGTTCCATTTAATTAAAATATAAATACAATAAAAAAATTTTATGGACTCTTATATTTTATAATATTACTTAATCTCAATATTTAATATAAATATGTTTTTTTAAAAGTAATTATCATGTAATTATTAGAGTAAATAATTAATTAATGAATTTATTTTATCTAAATTATTTTATATTTATCATTTATATATTGGATAAGATAAAAATTTTATTTGATTATTTTCTATTTATATATATTTTTAAAAACATAGTTGATGATATTTTGTATAGATAAAATAAAAGATTAGGAATAGTGATATTATAAAGCATAAAAACTCGTGAAAAAAACAACTTGTTTTTATATTTCAACTAAGTGGGACACGTGGCCAAATATTGACCACTATTTGTTAAGGGTACCAATAGAAACCTCCTCATTCATAAGCAGCATTTTAAGATTATCATTTATCAGGACATGCTAATGAGCCATACACACCAACAAATAGAAAAAAATGGCTCTACTCTCCCTTGGACTATATGAAAACTGCAAACCTTGTTGCATATTTGGAATTACTAGAACATTGCATTTCAATTTATTGTTGCTAACTGACATTGCTTAGCATATACAGCACATATACAGTCCTCCAACTCCAAGAAGTCCAAATCATGTACTAGTTAAAGATTGAAGAACATTCACTACAACAATCTTCTTAATATCATCATAAGTTTTGGGCAATAAACCTAATTTTCTGCTAAATTTTGTGTTTGAAAGGAGACTTTCTCAGAAAAAACAGATATTAAATATAAGGATGCAGGATGCACAATAGTTTTGGCCTTCTGAGAGCCTTCTATCACTCAAAGCTTACTTTTGCAGCAATGAGCATTGATTACTTATTGCCAATACTTGACTACACTCACTCCTTCAAAGTGTAATCTAGTCATGATATTGATGAATCTAGTGTATGTCACCAATGAAAATTGTAGGAAGTAGAAGAAGATACACAGTCCAACATGTTTCACATAAAAATAATACAGCAATAGCTGGGAGTGCCACCATAGCATGACACATACAGTACCAACTTTTGGAGAAATCGAACATATTAAATACCCATATTAGATTGTTGGTTCGTTACTCATAATCATAAATGGTCAATTTAGAAGATGGCATACCTTTTTTGACACCAAGATCTGCAGTGGTAAACAATGGTGCATCACCAGCATGCTTGAACTCTTGGAGTTCTTTAAAGTTCATCCAGGGTTTCACCCAGATCTTGGCTTCATAGATCTTTTTCTCACCCGCATCAATAGCCTCAAGAGTAAGATGATGAAGTGTACCCGCAACAACCTGTTCCTGTGCCTTCACCACCCTTGCAAACTCTAGAAGTGCATTCTACAACACCATTCCACACGAGTCAATACTTTTGTTCACATAAATCATTATTCATCATATTGAATGTAAGACAGGAGAGAGAGGAAGAATGATTGACCACAATGAAAACATGTAAGACAACAACAAAAAAGCTCAGCAATTAACTTAACAGGTAAGTACATTAGAACAAGCATAGGAAAGTCACAAATGAGCTTCCTTGTTTCTTGGTATTTCCCTCATTTTGGATTTCCAATGCAAGGAGCAAACATATGCTCTGAGATTCAGTATAATCATTTGCCCAAATCAACATAATAGAGGGTCCGTTCATTGTAGAACTTAAGGACATTAATCACAGTGAAACTACCAATACAAATAAAAAATTAGGAATTTAAAACCACTTTCATCTTCAGAAACTCTTTCTTAAGTCAACTTAATTTCAGTCCAGAGCGAAGCACATAAATTCTAAATTACAACTTCATTCCTTCCTTACACACAAAATGCTAAGCACAGAAATACCAAATCTTCTAAGCACATCACGAATTCAAGTAAATAGTTACAGTCATAGGGTAAAAAGTTCATCCTACCCTACCAATATTCCTTTCTTACTAAGCATATAATAAAAACATTAAATTAACTCGTTCCACCATAATTTTTCTTTGTCTCACACAAGTAAAAGGACTAAATCCCAATCCTGTCCATCCTTAACAAATTCCTGGATACAACACTGCTTTCCATGTAAAAAAAAAAACCAGCAGGTCTTAATCACTAGACTGCTAACACCAATCAAAGCATATACATACAATAGCCAAATGCAACAAATTCACTAAGGGTATGTTTGGGATGGAGGAGTTTGGGGAAGGATAATTTTTCATTTATAAATTGAGAGAATTATATAATGTTTATTAAAATGAATAAAGATTACATTATAATTTCTCGTTTTATTCCACTTATTTTAAAAAATTCTTAAATAAATAGAACGTTAGTTAAAATGAAAAATCACCCCTTCCCTTCCTTTACTTCCAAATACCTAAAGAGCATAAGAAGAAGCCCCATAACCCAGATTAGTAACCAAAGCAAATATTTCATCCATTTTCCCCCACATCACCACCAAATGAACAATCAAAAAACCAACCCCATCTAAAACAACACTAAATAACTAAATAAAAATTAAAACATTTTCTATTTATTTATTTTTTTAAAAAAATAATAAGAGTTGTGTTCAATTATTATCAACAAGAATCGCGTGGAGGAAATATTGGAAAAAATAAATAAATAAAAAATAGACAAAGGATTAAGAACCTGTTTCTTGTTGTGCTCGTCGACAGCGAATCGAGCAAGGGCTTCGATTTCGGCGCTGTTCTGAGATCCTTGGGAATCGCGCACACCTCCGAGCGTGGCCATTGGCGCGTGATCGTATTCGGAGCAGTCCCCCAACGAACCTCGAACCGAGAAGAGGGCAAAGAAGAAGAAGAAGAAAAGCGCAGAAGAAGAAGAAGAGTGGGAAAGAGAAGAAGAAGTTGTTTTCATTCGGTTTCTTACTATGGATTGGAATGAAGGCTTTGGTTTGACGCAAAACCGAGTGTGTGTGTCTCTCTGGATGTAACGAGTTTAGAGCACGCTCTCGTTCTCACACACACTATTTGGCCGCCACGTGTGCTTGGAATTTGATACGCGTCCAACGCTTGTCGCTGCTTTTCAAGGCAAACGGCATCTATATCTACATACTATTGAGTAAATGGCTTCTAGTAAGAGTCACACCAAACATTTACAATAAAATTTGAGTCTTATAACAAGTTTTTTTTAAAAAAAAAAATTAACCATTTTTTAGATGTTAATCATAAATGATTTTTTTTATATATTTATTTTTTTATTTTTTTTAATGTCTCTTAAAATTATTATTACAAATTAAATTTCATAATTTTTTAAATTATAACTATGAATTTGAATTCAAATTCAAATTTCAATAATAGTTGATTTTATTTAATTTTATTTAATTTTTAACAATAATATTTTAATTCCTCAATCAAATAGCTATTAACGTAAATATAATTTACATGTGAAAATTTGTAATTTTTTAATTTTTGTAAATATAAGCATTTAATTAAATATTTATTATCAAATGGTTATAACTTTCTAAATTTTAACTTTTTATTTAATGGCTCAACTTTTTTTTTAAATTTACTCCTAATATTTTTAGAATTATTATGTAAAAAAATTGTAACTCCTTGATTTTTTGTAAACATAAGCCCTTAATCAAATGTTTAATCAAATAAATTTATCATGTGATTATTCAATATTTTTAATCAATTTATCATAATTATTTAATAATATACATTAATCATATTTAACAAACTTGTGTATCACAAGAGTAATAAAATTAATTACTTAAATAAATCTCAATAAGTTATGATAATATTTTATATATATTGAGTGGCTTTATAGTAATTTAAGGACTTAATTATTTGTAAGAAATGTAAACGGAAAAAAATTATTGAAGTTAAAAGGTAAAACGTAAAAGAATATTCAGGATATTTGGTAGTACAAAGAACTAATTTGAAGATCATGACTGAAATTGATACTGTAGAGCAATTTGCTTGCATACCATTTTCAATGACGCAACGTTTCGATGACTCATGCTAGTTAACTGAACTCCGAACTTGCCATTGCCACCAATATTGTAAACTTATAAAATTTGAACTGGGCATCATTGCATAAGCGAGATTTTCCATTCATGATTTGATGAATTAACTGATAGTTCAAACTTCAACCAAATGACATAATAAGTATGTAAGTAAATATATATATATATACATAAATATATATATATATATATGAGTTTAATTTTGATCCACCGTCAGTGTAAAGTTTATTTATACTGTTATCCAATCATGTATTGCCAAATCATTAAAAGAGTTTGACTATCACAACAACTACTTAGAAAATCTAATTTTTTTAATGATATGTCAATATATTATTAAATGACAGTGTAAAAAAATTTTACATTGACAGTGAATTAAAAATAAATTATATATATGTATATATATATATATATATATTAAATTAGTAAGTAATAAAATGACATTAAAAAATTATTTTGATTCATTTATTATGAAAGAAACAAAGATATGATACTTATATAATGAAAAAAATCAAAATGTATATTTACTCTTTATTTTTTGAACTAGTATATTTACTATTTATTTTTTGAACTAAATCAAGTTACATATTTTATAACTCTATTTTTTATATGTTTGTTTTAACGTTTGAAATGTTATAAATACTCCTTTGAAGAAAACAATAAAATTAGATTTTCACAAAATATATATATCGAGAGAGACGTGCAAACACACGTTCTTTTGGATACAATCTAATACTAACAAGCCATGTAAACAAAAGTCACCTTATTTAATAAGGAAAACTCATTTTCATATATTAAAATATATTATTATGATTAATTGTAATTTAGAATGTTCATGTGATTATAATAAATTGATTAAAAGAAATGTTATGTTTTTTTTATATTGAAAGTGATGTGGTATTGTGAACACCCAAATTTGTCCGGACCCTCTAAAATTTAATAAAATCAATTAATTTAGTTAATTACCAAAATCAAAAAAATGAGACAAATGAAAATGAAAAAATGAGTAAGAAAGTTTGAAAGAGAATGAAAAACGGGGTTTTTGATTAGCAAAATCTTGGCTTTTCTAATTTTCCTTTTGATAATTAATTACAAACAACAAAAATTAAAAAAAAATGAAAAAGGAGAAAAATCAAATTTTTATTTTATTTATTTATTTAACTATAAAATTAAAAAAAATGAAAACAAAAAAAAAAAGAAAAAAAACTAAAGCCCAAACCCTTCTTTTTCTCTAAGCCCATTTTCTCTTCCCAATAGCAAACACCACCCGGCCCAAATTACCTACCCAATGCACTCGGTCCATGCACCTAACCCGGCCCATTCCTCACCCGGCCACAACCCCATCCATCCCCCCAAAACCCAATCCCCTTTCTTCCCCATCAGGGGCCCTAGCCGCCACCCCCCATCTCCCTTCCTCTTCCCTTCTTTCCTTCCTCTCTTCCTTCCCCTACTGCACACTAGCACCACCAAGACTACCAAGACTTCCGGCCTCGCACCAAGACTCCGCAATAGCACAGCCCAAGGCCAAAGACTAAACCACGAACCCAAGCCCAAGACTGCCTCGCCCAACTATGGCCACGCACCCAGCCTCTTGCCTATGCCTCTGCGCCACGCACCTGAAGCCTCTGCTGCTGCACTATCTCTTCACCCTTCCCCATGGCTGCGCTCCATCCTCTTGCCCATGCCTCGGTGCCGCGCATTTCTCAAGCCCCGCAGCCACGCCACCCTGCCATGTCCCCCACATCGTGAACCCGAGAAGCCCGAGACCATCACCCATCACTCTGCCCCAAGCCTACACTGCTCTTCCCCCCATCCTTTCCCTCACCCACTTGCCCTGCCATCACCGTCCCCAAGCCTCCTGCTCCACCTCCATCACCCTTCCCCAAGCACCTGCAACCCGTGCCACAAACCCATTCCCCTCCTCTGCCCGGACAGCAGCACCACAAGCCCACGCACACCAGTCACGCTCAACATACACCAGCAGCGTGCACCAACCACTACAGAAGCCACCATCGCCCCGCGCCTCAAGCGTACCATGGAATGCACTCCAAAGCAATTGAGGCAGAGCTCCTTTTTTTTTTCTTTTTTTCTTTCTTTTATTTATTTATTTTATTTATCTTATTCCAGCTGGTTATTTGTTTCTTTTGGTTGTATTTTTATTTGAGTTTTTCGGTGGGTACTAGGGAGAGTATAAATGGGGTCTCTTTGTTTGTTCTAAAAAAAAAATTTCTGCATTTATTTTGTGAAAGAGAGAGTCCGAGAGGAAGAGGGTAAGAAGAAGTCACCGGCCATCACGGAGCACTCGGATCTACAGTGAAGAACCGCACAGAGCATCCACTGCTTAGGATACCGAACATCTTGGTATTTCTTTTACTATTTCATGTTAAGAATGTATTTCTACGAGTTGGAGTAAACACCGGTCCCGTGTTGGTTGCAATGAAATGACTGAGCATGCTACTGTGAATGAACCGTTTTAGTTACTTATTTGATTTACTTCATGATTGGGTATAGGTTTACTTTATGTTTGGGTTATTGATTTACTTTATGAATGTATGTTGACTTGAGTACTGTTTGATTTTCCATTACTTGGTGAGAGTTGGTTCCGGTACCTCGTGACTGTGTTGGTGTTTGTAGACTTGGTATTGGAATTTGGTTGGCTAGACTCTTAGGCCTCAGTCGGTGACAGTAACTAAAAAGGTTTCTGATTGGTCCAGCGCTTTGTCTTTTATTTTCGGATTGCACTCACCTGCACATAACCTGTTAAATAAGAATCTGAAACTGATAAAAAATTTAAAACTAAAAAAAGATCTCTCTAGATGGTGACCGCGCTGGTTGATTTTGATCCCTCTTGATGTATGATGCTTTGCTGTTTTGGTCTTGGTCTTGGTCTTGGTGATTCCTTTTTTTTTATCTTATTTTATTTTATTTTTATTTTATTTATTTTTATTTTTATTCTTCTTATGATTAGATTCCCTAGTTGTTATTCTTACATAAGGCACACTACCCACTGGACTTGATTCAGCCTAATATGGCTTGGTTTAAACACTCTTTGGATACCACACAGTGACTTTTTAGATAGCAAAGTCATATCCAGATTGAGTTTGTCACCTTTTCAAATTTTCGTACCCATTTGTTGAATATTGATAATTAGGAAGGAAAATTTGGCAAGGGAATTTCATTCTTGGCCAATAGCAAGTTCTTGTTTGAATTCAAGTAGGGGCGGAATAACAAGAAGAAGAAAAGAAAAGAGGTAAGGAAACTTGAAGGTGAATGAGAAACACTTTGGGAAAGGAATAAAAAAACATAAAAAAAAATAAAAAGGGAAAAGGATGTTGATTAGTTTACGTGGGAAAAGTAAAGAAGGAAGTAAAGAAAAAGGAAGAAAAAGAAAGGAAAAAGAAAAAGAAAAGAGGAGAGAAAATAAATAAATAATAATGTATATAATAAGACAAAAAAAAAAGAAATGATTTGAATAGAAGTTAAGTTGAAGAGTGGAAGTAAAAGAATGAAAATAACTCTTGTTTTTAGTCTTGGAAGTATTAGACAGCAGGTTTTATTGACTTTATTGTTCTTATCTCCTTTTTTTTCGAGTACGTTGATGATCAATTTTTGTTTATTTTTATTAGCTTTGCTTATTGGTTTGATATTACTACTTTGAACATCTTTATCTTAATTTAGAATTCAGTATTATTTATTTGGACCTATGTTATGTAAAAAAGGGAAATGGATAGAGTAATATTCGAATAAATGGTCCAATGCCATAACCAATCACGTTAGTCGCCTTCAGGGGTCAAGTACCCACTAGGCAAATAATTTGGGGTGAATCAGCGAGCTTAGTATCGCCTTTCACCTTACATAAGACAAATTAATTTAATTTAATGTATTTGATTTGTTTTGACTTTATTTTATCGTATCTTATTTTAGTTTTTGTAAGTGGTCCAATGCCGCAAATCATGTTATTTGTCTTCAGGGGTCAAGTACCTCCTAGGCAATTCTTTTGGGGTGAATCAGTGAACTTAGTATCACCTTTCACCCCTACGTAAGACCAATTAATAAAGTTATTTCTTTTTAGGTGGTCCAACGCCATAATTTACGTTAGTCATCTTCAAGGGTCAAATACCCACTAGATGTTTACTTAGGGTGGATCAGTGGGTTTAATACCGCCTTCCATCCCGTTTAGGTTGCGTTAATAAAATTCTTTTTTTCTAATCAAATCATTTTCTTTTTTAAAAAAAAAATTAAGTCATTTCTTATAATCAACTAATTCAAAGTAATATTTTTTGTAATTAAAATAAATCAACACATAATTATTTTCTAGAGAACTACGTGGCTTTGAATTCCCCATTGCACCAGGGGATACGTAGGCTCGCAAGTCAAGCCAAATTTGTAAATATTTTATTTTAATTATTTATTTATAATCTTTAGCCAAATTTGTAAATACTTTATTTTAATTAATTATTATAATCTAGTTTAATTTTTGATTTATAAACTTTTGTTTCGATTTGTAAATATTTTGGTTATTCTTTCTTTCTTTTTTATCTTGCTTTAATTGGGGATAAAATAGACATCATTTAGGGTATTAAAATTCGCACAACTAGCTTAAGGTGACCGTTTTATAACGGATGTATCAGGGGTGCAGTGGGATTAAGTTTCCACCCTTCCCTGTGCATAATCGACTCCCGAACCCAACCTGGTTTTTCACAGACCTTTTTCTTTTGTTTTATTTTAAATCCATTTTAAAAGGGTTTTGCCAGTCATTTTCCCTACCCAATAAAAGATTGGTGGCGACTCCATTGTTATGTTGTTTTTTAAAACAACTATTTTTGCGCTCGTTTCCCGTCGCGATTTTTCCCGGTCGTGACAGATGGCGACTCCACTGGGGACTGGTTGGAGAGTCAAGCCTATTCGAGCTAGTTGTACAAAATTTATAATCCTTAAAAGTCTGTTTTTCCCCAATTTATTTGCTTTTATTTATTTTGTTTATTTTATATCATATTCTTGATCGTTGTACCTCTCGCTTGTATATATTCGTTGTTAGCGTTGCTTTATTACATTTATTTCTTTTGTCAATATCTCACTCTGTATCCAAGATTTTATTTGTCACTTGTATATATGCTAATTGTGAGTACTATATTTGTCCCTTCTGCTCGTTATACCTTAGGATAGACGACCACTAGCTCTATTGTATATATGTTGTGTTTTGTGTTGTTTGCAGGATGAGGGTAGTTCGTTTTTAGGATTATACATGTTTGTATGCTCTCATCACGCACTTCACTCTTCACCTACCTCACACACTTTTGGCGCTCTATACCCGAGCCCGTGCGACCCCTAGGGCTAATCGAAGGGTTAACTTAGTCATTAGTTGGCCCCGTACCTTCTTGACAACGGTTGACTCTTCACTCAGATTGTATTTGGTTTCTTGAAACTACCATGATCAGAGGGTTCATCCCTACTTCATGACTAATTTCAAGAAGCTAGATCCTTATCCTTTGGATAGGGGGCAGTCTCGGGACCTTTTTCGTCTAGGACCTAGAACCGTCCTGAAAACCCCACACTAATAGATCAACCGTAGCTGCTACCTCAATTAGAGTTCTGCCTTTAGGGATCTCCAGGATATAAAGGGAGCATATATTTTCTTGCTCTTTCAAGTATTCATCTGTGCATTCCATGCATTAATAAAATACCTGTGTTTGGTAAAATTGTTTAGTCCACTAGTGTGACAGGCTACATTAGAAATCTTAAAAAAAAAACAAACAAACATGAGTTTTGGAAAGAAAGTGCAATCATCATTAGTGGACCAACGACTTATCAATCCAAACAGCATTAAAAAAAATCATTCTTGATTAAGTTTTCAATTGCATTTCAGATTATAAACATGTCCTTGTTCCAAAAAATGAAAAATGTATTCTTCTCATCTTAGCATCATTGTTGGCATCCAAAAACAAAAAAAAATAATATTTTTCATAATCTCTTAGCATGGTTTCTGCATCATGGCATTCTTAACGTGAATTATTGTGTTTGTTTCATTTTAGCTTGTGTTTTGTGCATCTTGTAAAACAAAAAAAAACCAAAAAAAAAGCATTGATGAAAGCCTTTGTCATTAATCAATAAATTTGTTAGCTCAAGCTGTGTTAGTGTTGTATATGGTGAAGGAATTTTTGATAATGGACATAGAATGTGCTACTAAGCAAGGGGCTTTATTTTCCTGACCTTTACAATCGTATTGGAATGAAAATTGGCAAACAAAGTTGTCTGGAGCTTCAAAAGCTAGGTTTCTTAATAAACCAATAGTTTTCATGAACTGATAAAATTCACAATTCATTTTCTAAAAAGCAAGTCGATAAAAGTCAAAAGCTTAAAAAACAAAAAAACAGGGGGAACGAAGCAAATAAAGAAAGGCAATGAAAAGACAAGGAAATAAAGTTCCTTTGGGTAACATGGTGCAAATCCTTCATCCTTTTATAAAAAAAAAACGAGTAAAAATTTTAGGATGTGACACAGATTGAGCCAGCAATTTGTTAATAAGTGCGAAAAAAAAATCAAATCAATTCATGCTGCATTTTGACTCTCCCATCTTTATCATCTACATTTTTTAAACTATTGTGTATCCAAGGAAAACAAAGACCAATTAAACACGTGTTCACAAGACTCAGAAAATGGAATCAAAAAGAGATATAGTTGGGAGAAACTTGAGTCAAGAAATGGATAGTTGGGAGAAAACTAGATCAAGTGACTGATGGACAAACAATCATTTTGTACTTATCAACTACGATTAATGGAAATGTGTTTCTTTGGCTATCTGTTTCTTTCGCAAATGTCATAGAGACAGTACTTATAGAGGAGTGCATGCTCCCTTGGGTACTCTGTCAACCGCATTCTCACCTTAGGACGACATGTCCATTATGTGGAAATGTGGGAAGCAATCACTTACAGGCGAAGAATGACTGCGCTGCTAGTAAAACGACCAACGGAGACACGATCTACAGAGGAGTTATCATCCCTTAGATACGTTGTCAACTACGTTTCAGCCTAAGGGGTACATGCTCCTAGTGCTAAATGTGGGATACGCTAAGTTTTCGAGTTAACCTTGCTATGATAACCAAATGGGATCACCAAACCCTTCTTGTACGTTTTCCTTTTTTATCTGACTCTTGGATTCCTTTGGAATCGTCGTAACCATTGCGCGATCAAGGGAATAAGGTACCAATCAAACCTGAACTCACTGCACGAGAGCCAGAGCCAGACTTCTTAGAATGGAAACTGAGAACTAGTTGGAAGGAAGGAATACCACCCATGAGGTAGATGAGGTAGGGGGAAGGTTGATTGAGATGGCTGAAACCCAGAGCAGGATGGAAGGAATGCTACGGGAGATGCACGAGTCTCGGAGTGGGACAAATAGGGGACCTTTAATTTCTGAGGTGAATGCCCAAGCACCCCCAGTGTCCATTGCGATGACGACTCCATTACAACTCAATGTCGGTCCTGGTATCCGCCAAGGGGTGTATGCTAACAATGAAGGAGAAATCTATGGCCACCAGGGCCCAGTGTTCCAAGTGGTACCTACACACACAACGATACACATCGGGGAGGGGTATCAGGCCGTAGAAAACAGGCAGGCCGGAGCTTTCGCATATGCCAATCCTTGTTGGGAACAAGTTGTAATGACTACTCAGCGACAGCCATTGAGGATCCCAGCCAATCCAGAGATTTAAGCCGAGAAAGAGATGACAAATGATGAGCTAATCATAAAACTGCAAGAGCAAGTCAAGGCGATCCAAGGCCCTATTTTGTTTGGGTAGGTGGAAATCAATGAGTTGTGCCCTGCAGCTGACGTAGTTATTCCAAGGGATTTTAAGACCCCAGATTTCTACAAATATGATGGAAGTGCCAACCCTCTGCTTCACTTGAAAACTTATTGCACTCAGATAGCCATCTAGTCTCGGGAAGAGAATTTTCTAGTCAGCTTCTTCTATGAAAGGCTAACTGGTCCAGCCCTAGAGTGGTACATCCAATTCGATCGTTCTAGGATCACCGGTTAGAAGGATTTGGCGGACTCATTCCTCAATCAGTATAGGTTCAACTTGGATACGACCCTAACCAGAGAACAACTGAGAGCTATGGAGAAGAAGTATGATGAGAGTTTTAAGCAATATACTCAAAGGTGGAGAACTCTTGCAGCACAAGTTTTGCCACCACTAACCTTGTCTGAGATGTGTTCCTATTTCCTAGGGACCTTAGGCACTCCGTTCATAGAGTTGATGGCCGGCGCAGCTTATGGGGATTTCGCCGAATTGATCCCAGCCGGGAAAAATAGAAATTTTGGCGAAGATCGGTAAATTGTCTGCTGGAAATGTCATTAATGAGTATCCCAAGGAAGCGCGATATCCAAAAGAGATGGAAGTTGAGGTGAGCAATGTACATCACTGACAGTCCTTCCCACCCCATAAGCCATCATTTCCTTCCACCAACCGAGCTTCTCCAACGCCTGCATCCTATCACCAGCCTTTGGCTAGTATCTCTCGTCAAGATAATCACCTTCCACTATCATATCCATATATTTTGACTCATCCACCTCATGCCAAGATTTCACCTACACCTTCACGTAACTGCCTAATCATCTCCATACTCCATCAAATTCACAAAAGCAGAAACACTTTCGTTCTCGACCACCACCATTCCCGGAATTGTCAATTTTAAATGCCGAGTTGTTTCAACATCTGTTGAATGCCAATTTGGTTGCACAATCACCTCTACGCACAATGGCACCTCCGTTCCCAGCACGATATAATCCTAACGTTACATGTGATTTTTCATGTGGGAGCAGTTGGTCATTCTATCGAAGATTGTGAGGGCTTTAAGAATGTAGTGAGAAGGCTTCTTGCCAGTGGGATTTTGGACGTCCAAAGAGAATGAGGGTTAAACATCCCTGGTGGTTCACTCCTCAACTTTCAAGAGACAGCTATGCCCCTCTTTCCTCCTGTCATGAGGGGTCTCTGAGCTTTTGGTTTCTCGATCTGTTTAGCAGGAGATTACTTTGAGATGATTGTTAAATCATACTGACTCCTTAGTCCGATCAAGGACTCATGATTTTGAACTCATGTTAACCTTCTTGAAGCATTAATATAATGAATTTGCATGGGTTCCCAATCTCATTTGCTTTACTCGTGTACTTCATTTTTTTCCATGTTTTGGTTCAACGTTCTTGTCATCTCATTTGCATTCTGTTTTCTTATCAATGTTCCCAAATCAATTCAAAGCACCCTCCACGGGTTTGGATCCTGTGGAACTCTCACTCTAACATAGGATTCTCGGAAACTCATTGATTGATCCTTATGGTCTGATGGACAAATGAAGTCGTGAATTCAGCAAAGATGTCAAGGTTATCCAAAAGATCCGTGAAAAGTAATGGATGAAAACATAACACTCCCAAGAAGGATAGCGAGAAGACATTTGTTTATGGTGAAACCCCAGATGGTGACCATCTTTCCCTAGAAAAAACAATGAAATGAATGAAAAAAAAAAAAGAAAAAGGAGCAATAAAGTATTAATTCTCAAGGAGTAGGAAACAATAGTCAGTATGCATCGACTATCGATTTGTCTCAGAAATAAAATTTTGAAAATAGGCAATCTTGATTTGAAATGAGGATTGGCCATCTTTCTCTATCCAAAAAAAATCAATCAAATCGTCATCATTATCCCTTGTTACCCTATTTTGAGCCTTAAAATTTTCTTCAAAAGTACCTTGGATAAGGATCACCCCCACATCAGGGGCCATCATAATGTAAAGATCAGTTTTGATTGCAGTAAAATTTATATTGTTCCAAAAAAAGAAGAAAGAAAAATGAAAAAAGAATAAGGATGTCATAGGAAAGTGAATGATCGACTCGACAAAAAGGAGAAAGGACAAGCAGACAAAAGAAAAAATCATTTTGGTCTAAAGTAAAATGTGGACCAATGTTCTTGTAAGTGCAAAAGTAAGCGGTGGTTGTCAAAATAGAAGATCCTTGATCCCAATCAACCCTTAAACACTTGTTTGAGCCTTTTTACCCTTCATTTCATATCCTTTAACCCTGGCCACATTACAAGCCTCACAAGTCCATTCTGATCAATGATTTGATTGCTTTTATTTTTCTAAACTTTAATTCTGAGACAATATTCTTACCCTTTTGAGTTTTAGCTTATTGTTTTGAAAAAAAAGAAAAAAAAGAAAAAAGAAACAAAAAAAAGGAAAAAGCCAGTTAGGTTGAAAACCCGCAAGGGCGGCCTAAGCAAAAGTTAGGGCGAACAATTTCAGACATGGTCATCACAGAAAAAGATAGGCCCAAGGATTTTATACAAAAGAACTTCCAGGAACATTGGCCTACACTGGGAAAAATTTCCTCAGTTCAAATACTGGGGCAAAAGCTGACCTACACTTGGGCAAATTTCCTCAGTTCAAATACTGGGGCAAAAGCTGACCTACACTGGGGCAAATTTTATTCTGTCTGCTGGCCTACACTGGGGCAATTTTACTCAGTTCACACACTGCGGCAAAAGTTCACAAATGCTATACAAAGATAAATTCGCGAGAAGTCACATCAAGAATCGATAGCTATGACGTCCAGTTGGCGAGTAGGGATCAATCAAAAGAGAATCTGGGAATCAACACTGGGGCAATGCCCGCATGCCTTCTTTTCTTTTCCACTCGTTGTATCATCTTTCACATTATCATCCATTGTCAGCATTGTTCGTACATTTGAATTTCTATATCAATCAAGAGGTTTATTCATTTCAATAAATTTCTTTCTGTTATCTTGGCAAATTCATGCATATGCATTAAGTAATGCTTCAGGCAGGGGAATGTGAGTTCAACAGTAAGATTTGATAGTCTAATGGTAATCTCCGGGTAAACATTTCGGTTCAGAGAAGCTCAGAAGTCTCAATCAATGGATAAAAGCGATATCCTCAAGGATGATCCAACCCTAAAAGCCCCCAGCCAATGAAGGGAGGAAATTGAGAATTACCGAAGTGAATAGATCAAAGGATTCGTATGAAAATCATATCCAAGTGGAAGATCAACGAGCCGAGGTGAAGAGAGTCAGTGAAAAGGTTTTGGAAGAAGGTTTCAGTTGAATCGGGTTTGATTGGTCAAAGCTTTCCAAGAAAGTATCAGAGTTAAATCATTTTCTAACTAAAAGGTGTTCCCAAGTGCACTAACTCTCGAGCTCAAGACTCACTACATTCGTTGCGGGCTCAAGGCCCGAAACTTTTAATTTTTAGCTCAAGACTCATTGCATCCATTGCGGGTTCATGACCCAATTCATTTACACTTCGGGCGCACAGCCTGCCGCATTTTACTTCAAGTTCATGGCTCAATGCATTCTACTTTTCATGGCTTCCGATGTGATGATTTTGTTGTTTGTTTCCAAGTCCTTGGCTTGATGACTTTTCCAGGTCCTTGGCCTGAGGATTTATTTTTCGGGTGCATCGGCTCGTTACATTTCATTTCTGCATTGTTAAATTTCTGCAATTTACTTTTCCAGGTCCGCAGCCTCGTACATATCCAGTTTGCAGGCTCGACCATCGTCATTTACTTTTCCAGGTCTGTAGTCTTGCACATATCCAGTTTGCAGGCTCGACCATCGTCATTTATTTTTCAGGTCCGTAGTCTTGCACATATCCAGTTTGCAGGCTCGGCCATTGTCATTTACTTTTCCAGGTCTGTAGTCTTGCACATATCCAGTTTGCAGGCTCGACCACTGTCATTTAATTCTTCAGGTCCATAGCCTTGCACATATCCAGTTTGCAGGCTCGACCATTGCAATTTACTTTTCCAGGTCCGTAGCCTCGTACATATCCAGTTTACGGGCTCGACCATTGTCATCTACTTTTTCAGGTCCATAGCCTTGCACATATCCAGTTTGCAGGTTCGACCACTGTCATTTACTTTTCCCGGTCCATAGCCTTGTACATATCCAGTTTATAGGCTTGACCAATGTCATTTATTCTTCAGTTATTTAAATTACTGTCATTTAATTTTCAGGTCGGTAGCCTTGCACATATCCAGTTTGTAGGCTCGATCAATTGTCATTTAATTTTCAGGTCCATAGCCTTGCACATATCCAGTTTGCGGGTTCGACCACTGTCATTTTACTTTTTCAGGTCCGTAGCCTTGCACATATCCAGTTTGCAGGCTCGACCAATTGTCATTTAATTTTCAGGTCCAGGGTCTCGCACATATCCAGCTTATGGTTCGACCACTTTGTCATTATTTTACTTTTTCGTGTCCGTAGCCTTGCACATATCCAGGTTTGCGTGCTCGACCAATTGTCATTTAATTTTCAGTCCAGGGTCTCGCACATATCCAGTTTGCAGGTTCGACCAATTATCATTTAATTTTCAGGTCCATAGCCTCACACATATCCAGTTTGCGGGCTCGACCGCTGTCATTTACTTTTCCCGGTCCATAGCCTTGTACATATCCAGTTTATAGGCTTGACCAATGTCATTTATTCTTCAGTTATTTAAATTACTGTCATTTAATTTTCAGGTCGGTAGCCTTGCGCATATCCAGTTTGTAGGCTCGATCAATTGTCATTTAATTTTCAGGTCCATAGCCTTGCACATATCCAGTTTGCGGGCTCGACCGCTGTCATTTAATTTCCAGGTCTGTAGTCTCGCACATATCCAGTTTGCGGGCTTGACCATTGTCATTTGATTTTTCAGGTCCGTAGCCTTGCACACATCCAGTTTGCGGGCTCGACCGTTGTCATTTACTTTTTCAGGTCCGCAGCCTTGCACGTATCCAGTTTGCGGGCTCGACCGTTGTCAATTGCTTTTTCAGGTCCGTCGCCTTGTACATATCCAGTTTGCAGGCTCGACCGTTGCCATTTACCTTTTCAGGTTCACAGCCTCGTACATATCCCGTCTACAGGTTTAACCTAACGTAATTTACTTTTCGGGTAAAAGGGCCCATCGCTTGTAAATTTATGTTGTTCATTTTTGGGTGTTTCAGGCCCCGCTGCGTTCATCTTTGCATTTTTAAACTCCAGTCATTTTGTTTTCAAGTGCATCTGCCCACTACATTTAACTTCACGCTTTAAATCCCCGTCATTCGTCTTTATATATTGCGTTAGTAATGCATTTAGGTTCCCACCATCGGTGTTACGCTCATTGTGTTTTAATCTTTTGTGTTTGATTAATCCCTGTATCATTTCTCGTACAGTTTAAAAAGAAAATTTCCTTTAGAAAAAAAATCAAATAAAACAAAAATAAAAAAAAAGGAATCAAGAGTCAATCAAAAAAATGTTGCTGAATATCGAGATCAATATTGTGCTAGAGATTTCAGTGTTTTAACCTTCTTGTTGGTCCCTTCTTGCATTCCCGGACAAATTAGGAGTTCATATCTTTACTCGTTTCTTACAACGATAATACGAAAAACTAAGGTTATTCGTATTCCTTAGTAAGAAACAAGTAAAGAGGGACAACTGTGAACACCCAAATTTGTCCGGACCCTCTAAAATTTAATAAAATCAATTAATTTAGTTAATTACCAAAATCAAAAAAAATGAGACAAATGAAAATGAAAAAATGAGTAAGAAAGTTTGAAAGAGAATGAAAAACGGGGTTTTTGATTAGCAAAATCTTGGCTTTTCTAATTTTCCTTTTGATAATTAATTACAAACAACAAAAATTAAAAAAAAATGAAAAAGGAGAAAAATCAAATTTTTATTTTATTTATTTATTTAACTATAAAATTAAAAAAAATGAAAACAAAAAAAAAGAAGAAAAAAAACTAAAGCCCAAACCCTTCTTTTTCTCTAAGCCCATTTTCTCTTCCCAATAGCAAACACCACCCGGCCCAAATTACCTACCCAACAGACTCGGTCCATGCACCTAACCCGGCCCATTCCCTCACCCGGCCACAACCCCATCCATCCCCCCAAAACCCAATCCCCTTTCTTCCCCATCAGGGGCCCTAGCCGCCACCCCCCATCTCCCTTCCTCTTCCCTTCTTTCCTTCCTCTCTTCCATCCCTGACCTAGCACCGCACTAAACCTAGCACCCGCACTGTACCAGACCTCGCACCGGCACCAAGACTCGCAATAGCACACTCGCGCCAAAGACTACCACGAACCCAAGCCCGCACTAGCCCAACTATGGCCACGCACCCAGCCTCTTGCCTATGCCTCTGCGCCACGCACCTGAAGCCTCTGCTGCTGCACTATCTCTTCACCCTTCCCCATGGCTGCGCTCCATCCTCTTGCCCATGCCTCGGTGCCGCGCATTTCTCAAGCCCCGCAGCCACGCCACCCTGCCATGTCCCCCACATCGTGAACCCGAGAAGCCCGAGACCATCACCCATCACTCTGCCCCAAGCCTACACTGCTCTTCCCCCCATCCTTTCCCTCACCCACTTGCCCTGCCATCACCGTCCCCAAGCCTCCTGCTCCACCTCCATCACCCTTCCCCAAGCACCTGCAACCCGTGCCACAAACCCATTCCCCTCCTCTGCCCGGACAGCAGCACCACAAGCCCACGCACACCGCCACGCTCAACATACACCAAAGGCGTGCACCAACCACTACTACAGCCACCATCGCCCGCGCCTGCAGCGACCATGGAATGCACTCCAAAGCAGCTGAGGCAGAGAGCTCCTTTTTTTTTTCTTTTTTTCTTTCTTTTATTTATTTATTTTATTTATCTTATTCCAGCTGGTTATTTGTTTCTTTTGGTTGTATTTTTATTTGAGTTTTTCGGTGGGTACTAGGGAGAGTATAAATGGGGTCTCTTTGTTTGTTCTAAAAAAAAAATTTCTGCATTTATTTTGTGAAAGAGAGAGTCCGAGAGGAAGAGGGTAAGAAGAAGTCACCGGCCATCACGGAGCACTCGGATCTACAGTGAAGAACCGCACAGAGCATCCACTGCTTAGGATACCGAACATCTTGGTATTTCTTTTACTATTTCATGTTAAGAATGTATTTCTCTGAGTTGGAGTAAACACCCGGGTCCCGTGTTGGTTGCAATGAAATGACTGAGCATGCTACTGTGAATGAACCGTTTTAGTTACTTATTTGATTTACTTCATGATTGGGTATAGGTTTACTTTATGTTTGGGTTATTGATTTACTTTATGAATGTATGTTGACTTGAGTACTGTTTGATTTTCCATTACTTGGTGAGAGTTGGTTCCGGTACCTCGTGACTGTGTTGGTGTTTGTAGACTTGGTATTGGAATTTGGTTGGCTAGACTCTTAGGCCTCGCCTATGATAAGAATTCAAAAAGGTTTACGATTGGTCCAAAGCTTTGTCTTTTATTTTCGGATTGCACTCACCTGCACATAACCTGTTAAATAAGAATCTGAAACTGATAAAAAATTTAAAACTAAAAAAAGATCTCTCTAGATGATGACTGCGCTGGTTGATTTTGATCCCTCTTGATGTATGATGCTTTGCTGTTTTGGTCTTGGTCTTGGTCTTGGTGATTCCTTTTTTTTAATCTTATTTTATTTTATTTTTATTTTATTTATTTTTATTTTTATTCTTCTTATGATTAGATTCCCTAGTTGTTATTCTTACATAAGGCACACTACCCACTGGACTTGATTCAGCCTAATATGGCTTGGTTTAAACACTCTTTGGATACCACACGGTGACTTTTTAGATAGCAAAGTCATATCCAGATTGAGTTTGTCACCTTTTCAAATTTTCGTACCCATTTGTTGAATATTGATAATTAGGAAGGAAAATTTGGCAAGGGAATTTCATTTACTGGCCAATAGCAAGTTCTTGTTTGAATTCAAGTAGGGGGCAGAATAACAGTAAAGAAGAAAAGAAAAGAGGTAAGGAAACTTGAAGGTGAATGAGAAACACTTTGGGAAAGGAATAAAAAACATAAAAAAAAGTAAAAAGGGAAAAGGATGTTGATTAGTTTACGTGGGAAAAGTAAAGAAGGAAGTAAAGAAAAAGGAAGAAAAAGAAAGGAAAAAGAAAAAGAAAAGAGGAGAGAAAATAAATAAATAATAATGTATATAATAAGACAAAAAAAAAAGAAATGATTTGAATAGAAGTTAAGTTGAAGAGTGGAAGTAAAAGAATGAAAATAACTCTTGTTTTTAGTCTTGGAAGTATTAGACAGCAGGTTTTATTGACTTTATTGTTCTTATTTCCTTTTTTTTCGAGTACGTTGATGATCAATTTTTGTTTATTTTTATTAGCTTTGCTTATTGGTTTGATATTACTACTTTGAACATCTTTATCTTAATTTAGAATTCAGTATTATTTATTTGGACCTATGTTATGTAAAAAAGGGAAATGGATAGAGTAATATTCGAATAAATGGTCCAATGCCATAACCAATCACGTTAGTCGCCTTCAGGGGTCAAGTACCCACTAGGCAAATAATTTGGGGTGAATCAGCGAGCTTAGTATCGCCTTTCACCTTACATAAGACAAATTAATTTAATTTAATGTATTTGATTTGTTTTGACTTTATTTTATCGTATCTTATTTTAGTTTTTGTAAGTGGTCCAATGCCGCAAATCATGTTATTTGTCTTCAGGGGTCAAGTACCTCCTAGGCAATTCTTTTGGGGTGAATCAGTGAACTTAGTATCACCTTTCACCCCTACGTAAGACCAATTAATAAAGTTATTTCTTTTTAGGTGGTCCAACGCCATAATTTACGTTAGTCATCTTCAAGGGTCAAATACCCACTAGATGTTTACTTAGGGTGGATCAGTGGGTTTAATACCGCCTTCCATCCCGTTTAGGTTGCGTTAATAAAATTCTTTTTTTCTAATCAAATCATTTTCTTTTTTAAAAAAAAAATTAAGTCATTTCTTATAATCAACTAATTCAAAGTAATATTTTTTGTAATTAAAATAAATCAACACATAATTATTTTCTAGAGAACTACGTGGCTTTGAATTCCCCATTGCACCAGGGGATACGTAGGCTCGCAAGTCAAGCCAAATTTGTAAATATTTTATTTTAATTATTTATTTATAATCTTTAGCCAAATTTGTAAATACTTTATTTTAATTAATTATTATAATCTAGTTTAATTTTTGATTTATAAACTTTTGTTTCGATTTGTAAATATTTTGGTTATTCTTTCTTTCTTTTTTATCTTGCTTTAATTGGGGATAAAATAGACATCATTTAGGGTATTAAAATTCGCACAACTAGCTTAAGGTGACCGTTTTATAACGGATGTATCGAAGTGCGGTGGGATTAAGTTTCCACACTTCCCTGTGCATAATCGACTCCCGAACCCAACCTGGTTTTTCATAGACCTTTTTCTTTTGTTTTATTTTAAATCCATTTTAAAAGGGTTTTGCCAGTCATTTTCCCTACCCAATAAAAGATTGGTGGCGACTCCATTGTTATGTTGTTTTTTTAAAACAACTATTTTTGCGCTCGTTTCCCGTCGCGATTTTTCCCGGTCGTGACAGGTATAATTGAAGTACTTATTAACTTTTTTTTAATCAATATGTAAAAATATCATTCGATTAGCTTCATGGTAATTGAGACTAAATTCTGTCCTAAACAATATTAAGGTGTATTCTTTATATTGACCTGATTTAAGATTCAAGCTTGAATAATAAAGGCAAAAAATACACTTCTTTAAAGAATAAATAAATCCATTGATGTTACTTATTCACTATGAATTAATGATGGGTTTTCTCAATTTCAATGTTTTTTTACAAAAAATGCTAGGGCTTAGTGTGAAAGAGAAATGATAGGTTAAAGTGAAAGACAAAATATTTTTACATAATATTTGGTTTGAGGGAAATTGAAGGAAAGAGAAAAGTTATTTTAAATTTTATGTGTTTGGTTTAATTTTTTAGAGGGGAAGGGAGATGAATAAAATCCCTCATAAGCCAATCTTAATTTCCTTCTAATAGTGAGAAAATTTAGAGGAGAGAGAATATATGTTTAAAAATAAATTAAAATATCTTTTAATTAAATGTTACATTAAATGTTATAATTGTGTAAAAAAGTAAATTTATACTTTTCCTCCATTAAAATCCCTCCCCTCCTCTAACCTTAAAATATCTCTCTTTCCCTCTTCTTCTTTAAACCAAATAGAGTATTAGTGAAATTCAATATCGTAATTAAGCAAAAATGATTCCACTTAAGCTAAGGCTATACAACTAGCCTTTTTTGTTTTTTTTTTCTTTAAAAATTTAGGAAAATTTAAGGCTACCCATTCTAATTTCAGTACATGTCCCAAGTTCTTTCATATGCGATAGCAAGAGAATAGGGATGGCAATGAGGTAGGTAGTAAGCCCTCGTCTCTCACTTTGTGAATGAATATTCATCCCCCATCTCTGACTCATACCTGTATGGGTATTTATTTTTATTTTTTTCGCCAGTAGACGGGTATTCATGGGTATTTGCGAATACCTATTAAATATTTAAAAATTTTAAATTTTTTATTTATAAAAAAGAATAAATGAAATAATCTTTAATATTACAAATTTTCATAATTTATTAACTACAGACTAACTTAGTTTAACAATTTTAAATAATTAACATAAAAATAACAATATAATTTATTGAAACAGATTCTAAAAGCTAAATCCAAATATTAAATCAAAACACTAATTAAAAATATTTTAACAATTTCATATAATGGGTATTTGTAAGTACAATAAAAACAACCGCCGCCCTTGCCCTTACCCCATTTAATAAACGAGTATTAAAAAACTCATTCTCATTCCTTTGCAAGGAGAAAATTATTCCTCAAAACCCGTCCTATGATAGATATTACCCGTGGGTACCCATCGGGACAGATAAAATTTTCATCCCTAATCAAACCTTAAATATTGCAAAGTTTTTATAACATTATGGTTCCTTATTTAATTAATTAATTAATAGTTGCACCACCAATGAAAAAAAGAGAACAAAAATCAAATCATGGGGTGTTTGGCGCCAAAACCCAAAAGCAAAGAGTAGAGGAGTAACTCTTCTGTCAAAACTCAAATCAAGGGATCTTCCCTAACCCAATCATTACTATGGATGAATTTCACCAACGCTCGTAACGCTCGCACTTTCTGATTTCTTCATTCTCTCTCTCTCTCTGTCTCTGCTAGGGTTTCGTGCTTCATTCTCTCGTTACTCTTCTTCTTCTTCGGAAAATGGCGGCCATGCCTCATTCCCTCTCTCCCTCTCGCACCACATGCGCTTCTCTGCTCCGCCAATTGCAGGTTCTTTCTCCCCTTCATTGCTCCTCACGAAGTTGGTGGTGTCAATTTTTGATTTTTTCATTTTTTTTTGGGAATTTTTGGATAAGGAAATTGAGTGGCTGAAATTATAGAAAATTTCCATTTTCTACATCTGTTCACTTCCTTGGTCTGAATTTTTTTTTATGAGCTTTGTTGCTTCGCTTTCGAAAGAATTGCTTCTTTGTGCTGACTCTAGAATATTCAAATTGAAGGCTATGAATGGTGGGTATGGTGTGAATTCTTACTTTCTAAGGATTCACTGACGTTATTATGAATTTATGTATTATTTTGTTTGTTTAAACCATATGGGTGTTCAATGCAATTTTGAAGTTCATGATTTGGTGGTTTTTCAATTGGAATTTTTATTGGTTGAGCTATCACTTTATCAATTTTTTTTTTCCTTTTGAAAGGTGGTGTTGTTGCATAATTTAGTTATACCTCTGATAGATTAAATTGTTAATAGATGTATGAAGTAATAATCCATCGTATTGCTTCATGTGTTTTTCAAGATGATATGGGATGAGATTGGGGAGAGTGACAGTGATAGAGACAATATGCTTCTTCAACTGGAGCAAGAATGCCTTGATATTTATCACAGAAAGGTTGAGGAAACGAGAAAGCTCAAGGCTGACTTATACCGGTCGTTGGCTGATGCTGAAGCTGAAGTCACCAATCTTATTTCTTCACTTGGGGAATGTACCTCGTTCTCACGGGTAGGTTCATATTTTGGGTTGTGGCTATTGCTATCAATACCAAACCCTTAAATGCGTTTTTGCAAACGAAGACTATTGGGAGTGGGAAACTGAAACTTGCAGGAGTGAGATGTTTGCTTTTGCTGACATTGATGCTTTCCTTTGTGTACTTTTATGTAAATAAAATCATAATTTTAGTAGACCCCAGGAGGAGGCCAAATGTTCGAATCCTGGGAGACGCTATTATGGGGAGGGCTAATAATTGTAATCATTCGACGGCCGGTAATTAATCTCATACCCAAAGGGCGTGGGGATACCTCTGGTGTAACAAAAAAAAACATAATTTTAGCATATATCAGTTACTCTTCTTTTCCATGTTATTGAGAAAGGTTTATGCAGAAGACTTTATAGACTTAATAAGGTCTATTCATGTGCCTCATCTGTATAGTAATTTGTCAAAATGACTTTTGTAAAAGCATTCTATTTTTCTGCTATACTATTTCCTGCAATTTTCAACATTATGTTTATTATAAGCATTCTGAGATTCTCTGCTTCCATATTTCCTTCTATTTTGGAATTAATTGCAACTATCTCCTGCTTGATGATTCCAAGATCTCATGTTTGTCTCTTTGCACAATTAGCAAGATACATATTCAATTGATTCAATTCTGCATTTGAAAGGGAAGGGGCACTCTTAAGCAGCAAATGGCTACCATAAGACCTGTCTTAGAGGACTTGAGGTCAAAGAAGGACGATAGAATCAAGGAATTTTCAAAGATACAGTCCCAGATTTCTCAGATATGTGCTGAAATAGCAGGCTGTGGGCAGTCCAAAAGTGCCACAGATCCAGAAGTTAATCAATCTGATCTGACAATGAAAAAATTGGAGGAACTTAAGTCACATCTCCAGGAACTTCAGAATGAAAAGGTTCTACTAAATGGGGGATTCAAAATATAGTCATATAATATCTGTAATTCCATATTTTTGAATTCCTTGTTGCTTAATGTTGATTCCTTTTTCTCTCCAAGCAGATCTTGCGCCAGCAGAAAGTGAACAGTCATATCAGTACTATTAATGAGCTTTCAGTAGTTTTGTCAATTGATTTTTGGAAGACCTTAAATGAAATTCACCCGAGCTTGGGTGATTCATCAAAAGGTACACTACAGAGCATCAGCAATGACACTCTTGCCAGATTAACTGGGGTTATTCATTCATTAAAGCAGGAGAAGAAACAAAGGCTACAAAAGGTGACTTATTCTAATCTAGATGAAATAGAGAGTGAACTTATACTTGTGTTCGCATGTGTATATATTTTCCCTAGTACTGTTACTAGTAATGTAGGTGTATAATCTCATTTGATATACAACAAATGATCACTTTAAAAATTGTATCAGTGGTTACTGTTTAGTTTTTAATGGTTATTAGTACCATAGTTAACTTCCTCATTTCTTGCATTGAATTATTTTGCCTGATAGGCTATTTGCATGTCAATATTATATGGGGCTATCTAGCTGATTAAAGTGCGCACTTTGCCTTTTTTGGTCATGTGTAGTTAACTGTGTTCTGAATAGAATGCATGCTTGCAATTGAAGCTCAAATTCTTCTACACTGAGCAACATGATCAGTGATACCCCAAGTTAACTTTGAATTGAGGTAGATTTATATGGATAGGTTAGTGTGTGTATAAGTCTCATATAATTGTGTACTAAGTCAGCTTGAGCTAATAAGTTACTAGCAGATATTCAATCTTGGCTAGTCTATTTAGGGTCAAGGACACAGGGTTTTAGCCCATTTCTTAGGTCGTCATATGATGTGTATCTGTGTGTACAACTGTAGTTACTGTACTTGTAATTTTGAAGCTTGAAGCACAAGCTTTATTTGCATATACTTTAAATTAAGCAAAACTACATTGGTTCAATGTTAGAAATCCATTCTAGTTGGTTTGGCTTTTTCTAGGATTAAAAATGTATCTCATGCCAGGGTTATTCCCATTACCATCAGCGTCTGAGTTGTTTTATTTACAATATTAGTGTCGTTACTTGTTACATCATTATGGTCTAGTATCCAATATTATAATGATGATAAGGAACACTATTGTTGTCGCTAGAACTCATTATCTAACTGATTGTAAGAAAGACAAGAACAAATTCAACATTTTTAAAATTTATGAAGTTAGAAGAAAGTATATCATAAGTAAAACTTCATGTTTATAAATAAAAATGAAATTTCTGTTAAAAAAAGTTTAAGGTGAAATGAATGAAACAAAAGTCATAACTTTTTCTTTAATTTATCCCATAGTAAAATGATTAAATGTACAGGTTTACTTTACAATTGATGTGGGTCTTTTATATAAGGGACTAAGTTTGCTTTTTTTTTTTTTTTTTTCTGGCTTAAGGATGTAGTCATGCAGTCCAAAGGGTCTGATTATTAACATATAAGAATGAATCTTGTGCCTAATTTTGTTTTCAATGGAGCACTTTATTTCCAACAGGTTCTTGAAGATTCATTAATCTAATTTTGCTTTCTTGTAGTTACAAGAGTTTGCTAACATCCTGGTAGAGCTATGGCATCTTATGGAGACACCAATTGATGAGCAAAAGGCCTTTAGCCATGTTACTAGATTAATTTCAGCATCAGTTGATGAAGTGTCAACTCAAGGGTGCCTTTCTGTGGATGTCATTGAGCAGGTGAAACTTTCATTGACTTGAACAACTTATCTTGTAATTGTTCACTTGCTTGCTGTTGAGCTTGTGTGACTTGAGTTTTAGTTGCTTGATTATTTATATTTTTGCAGGCTGAGGTTGAAGTTCAGCGCTTAAATGTTCTGAAAGCCAGTAAGATGAAGGATTTAGTGTTTAAGAGGCAGAATGAGCTTGAAGAAATTTACAGAGGAGTTCACATGGATGTGGATAGTGAAGCAGCTAGACAGATTCTGACTAGCCTCATAAAATCTGGTTCCTCCACTATCATTTTCTTTTTGGATTGATCCTAAAGTATTTTTGAACTTTTTCTTTCTTTCTTGAAATTTATGTGAATGCTTGAAAGTTACAACCATATCTGTATTTTTCTAATCTTTGCCAATACTTTCTAGAATTATTGTTACAGGTGTGCCCATAATGTCTTTTTTTTTTTTTATAAATTTATTTATTTTCCTTGCATCACATAACCTTTGTATGGCTTTGCAGGTAATATTGATCTGTCTGATTTGCTTCAAAGCATGGATGATCAAATTAGAAAAGCCAAAGAGCAAGCTCTAAGCAGGAGGGATATCTTGGATAGGGTAGAGAAATGGAAATTTGCAGCTGAGGAGGAAAATTGGTTAGATGAATACGAAAGGGTAGGTAATGTTTTTCAGTTTATTTTAATTTTTTTTATTCTTAAACTAAGCCATAAATTAATGCAGTTGAAATTTATTACCATGGAGAACTATAGATGCTATTTAATATAAGCGATTATTTTCATTAAGGTTCTTAATCTATGTCTTTAGCATAATTTTGCCAAAATGTACATGCAGATTTATTAGGGTGACCCCATGTGCCTTTCACTAATTTTACTAAAAAAACCGAAAAGGCAAACTAATGGCTTTCATCTGCATGTAGGTTACTAGGTTTTAATTGTTTCTTGGTGATGCAATCATGCAATGGCAGTTTATGTGGTATATATGTAATATATGTATGTGCATTATGTAACATCATATAGGTTCTCTATTTAAGGAATTTCTAGATTTTGAGCTGTTGGTAGTTGATTGCTTTGTTATGTTGATTGTGTCCTGTGTAGACGTGGTATCTCTATGGTGCTTGGAGCTCTAATTGAAAATTTGGATTGTAAACATTCTCTACTTAGCTCATTTTTCATTATCTTGAAAATAAAATCTTCATTTGTTACTGACAGCAAGACTAAGCTATCCATGATGGGGATGAATGTCGTTTGTTTGTTTTGACTTGGATATCAGAAGTTAATACTTAATACATCAATTCTAACTAGGCAAGTGACATATATCTTTGGGTTATATAAGAATCTAAAACAAGGTGAATGCATTTTGTGAATTTCTGTTAGCAAAAATTATCTTGTTGCAGGATGCATGAAACTTTTCAATGTTGTTTCCTTCTTTTCCCCCTGAACTTAACATATGGTACTTTGAAAGAGTTTTGCACTTTCGTCAATTTTCAGGTTCATGATGTTAAGTCATTTTAAGCAATTAACAATGTCATGTATTCCATTGATCAGTAAAAAATTCCTGAACATGTGTTATATTATTTGCACTTATTTTTAAGATCTATTTCGAGAAAGGTACACGAAATATAGGCCATTTGTATAATTTACCTTTTTCTTCCTCTTTTCAGGATGAAAATCGATATAGTGCAGTAAGAGGGGCGCACAAAAATTTGAAGCGTGCAGAGAAAGCACGGATTCTGGTCAGCAAGATACCATGTGAGCCTTTATTTGTATTCATTTATATTAGTTCATGATTCCCTAGAATCTAGATTCTTATGATAGATAATTTTGCCTTCATGGTAATGGGAAAACTATGGAGACTGTAGCCGCTTATACTTGAATCAGAAAACCTTTAAGATGTTAGTGGTATCTAAATCATAATAAAATGAACAAACGGAGAGATAGTAGACCACTGAAATGGAAGCAGTGGATAAGCTTGAGGGAATAACAACTCTTCAGAATTTTATTGAAGTAGTTCCATGGACCATCTATTGGTGAATACAGGTCGATTATGTGGTGGCCCTCTGTCTTGTTTTTGAAGGGAAAGAAGTCAAACCAATACCCAATTATATCTGACCAATGAATATTTGAGATTGTGTGCTGGAAATGAGTAGCTCCTTGATGGAAAACTCTGCAAACCAAAAAGTTATCAAGCAAAACATAGTTAGAGACTAAAATTGGGGTGTTAAACAATTATCAAAACAGATGATTGAGCAGAAACATTAACTTGATAAGACGACAAAGTTTTGTGAGTAGCTAGTAAATCTGCAGCCTACAAGCTGTTAAAATTCACCAATGCTAAATTTTTAACCATGATTAACTGACGAACAGCTTCATATGTGGTATTGCAAGTAGAACTCTTCATATTTTTAATGGCATTATTGGATGACTTTCTAATTTTGGATGAATTGAGTTCAATAAGGAATGAGGTGCATTAAGCTTTTACAGTACATTATCATCATTCATCAGATTAAAAGTATATTGTTCAAGGTTTCATGTGAGGCTTCTGAGAAGCTAATTCCTACTTAATGTCTGATATACGTCTGAATCTTTGCTGCTTGATGATAGAAAATTGTTGAACTTACTGTGTTAACATAGTAAATTAAGACCAATTTGGCCACAGATTTCAAATCTTTATGAAAAATAACAAACAGCACTACCGTAACTATCTAGTTCTTTTTCAAGATTTCCCATTATTGGATTGGATTTGGAATAGAAATGAAAGTCCATTTAATAAGTGAAAACCTCATTTTTCTGTACTCAGCTGTCTGATTAGCATACTTAGGATATTATTCTTGTTTCTCACAGTTTGGATATCAAATTGAAGCATGTCCAGGACAATAAAGTTCATTTAACAAAAATTTATATACAATACACGTACAAAATAAGGACTAAGGAGCTGTAGGTTGTAACTTGTAAAACTCTTTCTGCTAGTTTCCTTATTGGTTTAACACTAACTATCCTTCAAGAATTTTGCTGAGCAGCTATTGTTGAAAATTTGACTGCAAAAGTAAAAGCCTGGGAGATGGAAAAAGGAATACCATTCTTATATGAAAAGGTGATAACCTATATTTAGTGTTTTTGATTGTGATATGGGGAAAGATTAGTCAGATTCTAACATTTAAAAATATCTTTTTCAGGTTCCATTGTTACATAGCTTGGATGAATATAACGTGCAAAGGCAACTGAGAGAAGAAGAGAAGCGCAAATCTCGGGTATCACTCGCAGTCATAGTTTTCTTTTTTTCTCTTAAATCTTTCCTTCCACTTCTATATCATCGGAAAAATTACTAAATTATTTATCTTAAGCTGCTGCTTCTATTAATGCTGAAAATTAATTTGGATTTCCTGGTAAGGACCTATGTATTCCTGTAGTATCTTGTTATTGGCTTTTTGCTAACTGTATTTGAACATTGTCTACAATCATGTGAATTCTCTTTAATCCCCATGTATGTGGATATGAAATACTCTGTATCTTTCACACGTGATTAATAATGTCGTCGAATGAATTGATTGATTAGTATTGTCATTTTTTATTGTTATCTTGTGGTTTTGCTCCTCTTCATTTTATTCAAGGGAAAAATTTGGAGAAGCATTTTTTTTGGCCATGGAAAAGCATTAAAATGAATAAAATGACAAATGCAGAATATGGAGTTTAAATGTTTGAAATTTTAAGCAAAAAGGGCACAAGCAGTCTATCTACAAATATCTGTTTATAAGATCTCAATCTAATCTATCATTATGTGTACCAAAAGTTTCAAATCATCCGAGTTTGAAGCCATGCTTTGGGCTAGAACTAGAAAGTTGGCTGTAATGTTTGCTACCTGTTTTGAGAAGTTTTGCTTTTTGTATTTGTGCACGGTATACAGTCATTTACTCGTGTAGTATTTGCCACTTTTTGACCAAGCTGCACAGTATATGTGTTGCGGACTTCATTTGGTATGTTGCTGGTTGTTTTTCACCGTGGTCTTTTGGTTACACAATTGCTGAGGGATTCATTAACCATACTCTGGTTATCTTAACAGGAGCAGAAACGTCTGCAGGAACAACTTGCTGTGGAACAAGAGGCACTTTTTGGTTCAAGGTCTGCAACAAAGAAGCCTCTAGGTCAGAGCAATAATGCTAACACCATAGTTGGGACACCAATTGGGCGCCGAGTGCTTACTCCTTCAAGCCGTTATGGAACCTCAGGCGGAAAGGAACGTAGAGAAAGTGGCAGAGTGAATAACATAATTCCAGTGAACTATGTTGCTCTTCCCAAAGATGATTCTATTTCTAGGTGAAGCTAAGGCTGCCCCCTAAGGAGAAATTCTTACACACTCCTAGAATATATTACTCTTGTCCAATAAACAAATGACACTTGAATTATACATGAGAAGAGCACATGTGAATATAGCCAAATAAATGACATGTGTCATTTGTTTATTGGACAAGAGTAATACTTTCAGAGTTTGTAAGAATTTCTTCCAAATGAGACTCTTGTAAATAAGTTTTCTATGTAAATGGTTTTATTCTACAAGGCCTATTTTTCCTTCTGAAATGTTTGCTCTCGTTAGATGGGTTAACAAATAGAGGTTGATCTAGACTTTGGTGATCGATTGTAGATTGTTAATGGCATTTGACAAGGTCTATTCCAGGCTTGATATGAAAGGGTTGTATAAGTTTTGGGCTAATAAATTTCTTTTTTATAAAAAATCATCCCTACTCTTTCATGGTAGTTGCTGTCTATCTTGTTATCTACCTTTCTCGATGACCTTATACTGTTTGCTCCACATGAGCCACCGTCGCTGCTCTTCTTATGTGGGACGTAAGTTGTGAGAAAATCACGTGTGACGTCATTTACACTATCATTGCCATAGAAAAAGCTAAAATGGAATCCGAAATGGCATGCCTTCCACCAAAATTGCACCTATAAATATTAGCCAAGATTCGTCATCAACAATAAATGATTTGAAAAATAGAGAAAAACAGAAGCCGGATTTCTTAATAAACTAAGTATAGAAAAAGATACTTCGTAGCCAACAATTTGAACTGTAAAATCAAAATATGAACACATGATTAAAACAAATGAGAACCACTGACAATACCAGTTCAACATTGCAAATCCAGAAGAAAATAACTAAAACTATTTCACAAGACTTATTCAAAGGTCTGGAGAAAGCAGTATATCACATAAAAATAATTAAGGCCACAAATGACAGTAGACTAAAGGCAATAAATATTCATTTAACTATTTTGTGTGAGTATAGATTAAATTTTACAAATTTGATTTTCGACGAACTTGATGTTGTAAACTTGGTTTTAAGCAAAAGTGAGTTAGTAGTGAAATAATTTATGTTTAAAAGTCTTTTATCCAAAAAATTACTTTGGCAAAATAATTATTTGGATATTGTTGATTAAAGTCACTTTTGAATGTTTAATTATAAAAAAGAGTATGAGTTTAGTATTACAATGTCCATATTATCCTTTTAGTTCATTTCTCTATTCTGAGGTATACTTTAACAAATGACATAAATATTGTTATAACAATTTAATTTTTGTGCTATTATTAAATTAAAAAATATGCAATAAAATTAGCCCCATTTAAAAAAATCTTGATTTTATTAAAAAGTTTATTTGATCAAGTTGTAAAATATTATTTTAAAAATTGGATTAAACTAGATCAGCCAATTAGACCAATTAAATTGACAACCAATTAAATTGACAACCGATCTTTCAATCAACCAGGGGAGGCCTCTATAATCAGAGTGCTAAGAACCAATGTTCAAGTTTAGGACCAGTCACGGTTTGACCGGTTCACTATTTAACCACTAATAGTATGATTGGATTGACTTTTAGAAAGTCTCAAATCATGGTTTGGGCAAAAGCTTTTCTCTTGAGCTTTTGTCCAAACCATGGTTTTGGACTCTCCAAAAACTAATCCAAACATGCTATAAGCCAATTGTGTTGGTTAATTAATGTACTAAGATTATAAAATATATGCTATTTTTCTTTGGGAAAAGGCAAAGTGTTTCAGAGCATTTATTGGGAAATCCTAATCAATTAAGAAACTGAGCATTTTCATGAACAAAGGAATTAAAAAGGAGTTAAAACGTCTATCATTTATACCACATAAATTAAATAAGATATAGGTTAGCAATGGTTCGAGCGGAAATGGCTTGGATTCCTTAAGCATCTTGTCCTGTGTTCGATCCTTGGGGCAGTGTATATGAAAAAAATGTTATTGAGAGGGATCTTTACTTTTGGCGCTTGACAGTACCTCGAGAGATTAGTCTCTTGCTTTTTAGGTAAGGATATACTCTCGAAGACAAAAAAAATTAATCTACAGGTTCTTATATATTTTTTTAAAATTTTTAAATAGATCCTTATAGTTTAAAAACTATAAATAGATCCTTATAATTTTAAACCTATAAGGATCTATATAAAAATTCTCAAAAGAATAAAGACATGTTGATTAATTTAACCATTTTCCATTTATGTAGCCTTTGTTTGGTATGAGAGAAATAGAGAAGAGAGAATTAAAGAAGAGAGAAATAGAAGAGAAATGAAGAAGTTCTCTTGTTTGGTTAGAAGAGAAATAGAGAAGAAAGAAAAAAAAATAGTAGGTCCCACACCTTTTTTATTTCTCTCCTAAAGTGAGAAGAAATAGAGAAGAAATGGGTAGAGATGAAAATTTGACTAATATACCATTCTTTTTGTTATTTTATAAATAAATAAATAGGGGTAAATATGTATTTACAACAAAATTTAATTTTCTTTCTTTCATATTTCTCTCATAATTCTCAAAAAGAATAAAGACATGTTGATTAATTTAACCATTTTCCATTTATGTACTGATTTTGAGTTTAGGTAGCAGATACAATCTTTTTTAGTTAAATTAATGTTAATTACTTCTTATTATATAAAAGAAAAGTTAGGTACATAATATTCTCTTAATTTAAGTGATTTTGATTTAAACTATTTTATTTATGATACTGTCTATAATAAATTGATATATTGACATTATTATCAACCTCTTCTACTGCCAGTTCAACAATCGATCTGGTTTCAAAATATTAAAAAAACATATGTCAAAGTTATTTAAGTATCATCAAATACACTAACTTAACAATAATAACTGCTGTATGCATAATACTTATATATCTAAATATTCAAGTACTTAAAAAACTGTAAGAGCAGGGCAATGGTTTTAGTCAATACCTAAGTTTGTTTTAATTGTTGTTCTCGTTTTGATACCCTAAGGATTTAGAAAAATGCTTTCAAAGATCCAAAATATTTTTGACACCTAAGTATCCGATTTTATTTTTTTAATATAGGTGTATCTTAAATATATGTCAAATTGGATATCAAATAAACATTACTTTTTGCATATTGGTTTCTTTCTTTATAAGCTAAACAATAGCTATCATATTGGTAGTGTTGTCTAGATAGGACGGTTCGACTGAAGCGGATACCTAATCAATTATAGTTCAGTCTCTCAATATCAAAACTAATCAAACACTAGTGGAATTGGCCGATTGAACCCATCAACCATTAATAATTGTTTTTTTAAAAATTATTTTTTTCACATTTCACGAATGTTTTTTTAATATATATTTTACGTTATTGCATATGAATTTTTTTTTATGATGTTGTAAGATTTGAACAGTCAATTTAAAAAGTTAAACTTAAACTATAAATCTCATCGGTTCAATATCCGATATCGGTATTAATACCATTGCCAAAAAAAAAAAAATACAACATAGGCAGAATAAGCTACTTTACATGAAGAGTTTAATTTTGATCTACTGTCAGTGTAAAGTTTTTTTTACACTGTCATTCAATCATATGTAGCCAAATCATTAAAAGAGTTTGACTATCACAACAACCACCTAAAAAGTCTAACTCTTTTAATGATGTGTCAGCACATGATTGAATGACAGTGTTAAAAAACTTTACACTGACAGTGGATTGAAATTAAATTCTTACATGAAACCATGACATTTTTAGCAAACATGTGATTATCATGCCCCAAAATTTACATGTTCACACGGGTAATTTTATGTTTTATATTATATATATTTTTATTCAAAATGATGTTTTTATTTATAATTATTATTTTGAATATGTTACATTTATGTAGTATTTTTTTAATAAAAAATCTTATAAATAGATGAAGAAAATGCTTATTATTAATTTTTTGTTAGAGAAAATGTATTTTTTCATTTTATTTTACTCGTGCTTGTACAAATTATTTACTATTTAATTATTATTATTTGTTATTCAAAATTATGTATTTATGTATAATTATTATTTTGGAGATGTTAAGTTTACAAGATGTTTTTTTTAATAAAAATTCTTAAAATTAAATGAAGAAGATGTTGTGAATTAATTTTTAACATTGGAGAGAATGTCCTTTTTATTTTCATTATTCCATTCTTTAAATTTTAATTATATGTTTTGACAACACTTATATCCTAATATTGTTGTGTTTTTTAATTTCATTATTTCTTTTTTTCTTTAAAAGTTAACATGTATTTAATGATATTATTGTATTTAATGATACTATTAATTACTTCTCAATGAAATTTTACTTGTATATATAAATAGGTAGACAGATGGAAGAGTGAGGATCAATGATGGACTTTCCTAAAAAGGGGGCAAATGGTCTGTCTGCAGACATTGATGTTGATGCCTAGACATTAATTTTTGCTTCGCCAACACATCTAAAGTGGACTATATGATTCACCAGCACATAAACTCTCAGAATTCTGCAGATGGCAATACTTAAAGAATTGTCAAACCTAAACTCTCAAGAATGCACAGCACTTGCATTCTCCAGGATGCACTTACAATTCTGCAGAATTCAACAAAAAGATCTTTAATTGCTAAAGGCTAAAATTAAAAGGTAAAGGCAATGCATGTGATGTGCATAAATGATCTTTAATTGCTATGTTTCCAAATTAGATAACCTTTTCAACAAAAAAGCATCAGGCCAGAGTCAGAAAAATACATTCTAATAAACAGAATGCATTCTGTAATTCTCCATTCCTGCAGTGTCGTCAACATAACAACTCAACTTTCTTAGACTACAACCAACTCATACAAAAGAAATATAAGAGGTTAATTTCAATAGGAGCACCATGAAGGTCATGAGGGAAATGCTGAATCTGCTAGTGGAGTGGTTTTCCAGTGGAAATGCACAGAATGAATTCTGTAGGAATGCATCCTTCAGAATGCATTCTATGATCAGAAGTAAATTCTTTCAACCCACAAGCAATCAGAAAGCTCAGAACGCCAAACAGGTTATATGGCCATGCAGTTCAAGATCAAAATCAAGATGCCACAAATCAAGTCCATAGACATCATAATCACAGATTACAAAGCCAACATATAGATCACCTTCAACCAACATACATAATCATAAATTACAAATATAACCAGAATCCAGAAGCCAGAATGGTGGGACTAGGTGCATGCGTGAATTAGCTTATTAGCTTATTTTGCTTTTAGAAAAGCTTATAATCAAAATGCTCAAGAGAGAGCTTTTGACTGAAAAGCTTTTTTTGAGTGTAAAATAATCAAAACCGAACATGCACTAGGTTAGAACTCCAAGCACACTTTCAAAAATAAACTCACACTACTACTCCCACAAGCATTCTAGACATAATCACAGAGCTTGAATCCAGAATCATGCACATTCCAATTGCAAAATACAAATATAACCAGAATACAAATTACAAATCACGCATATTCGTCACACTATTCCAATCATGCATGATCCAGAATCCACAAACATAACCATGCATATCCTAATTACAAATTTAATAATGCAAAAAAAAAAAAAATCCCACACAAAAAAAATCTAGAATCACCAAGCCCACATTCAACCGAGTCTGGAGAATCACCATTCCCACACTCAACAGAGCCAAAATATTAGGAAAAGAGAGAAATCTGTACCGTGCCGTCAATCTGAGAGATATCACTTGAAGGGGAAATGGCAACTTGAAGGAGAAACAGAGCTGGAAGACACGAGCTGCTGCAGAGGGGAGAGAGAGTGAAGAAGACACAAGATGCAAGAGAAGTGTAGAGAGGGAAGATGACCAATGACCATTGAGCAAACTTACTTTTGCCATAAATACCAACACCTGAACGCAGAAGCTAGTTATTATCACTTTGGATGAGAATCAAGTTTAGGGGTAGAAGCAACTTTGAGGCATGACTTTCACTGCACAACCGAACATATACAAACATGGGCAAATGCCTGTTTGGGCTGGGGCAAACACTCACCTAAACAGGCATTTCCGCCCCTTTGATCCCTTGGATGTTTTTGTGAACCAAACAAGGACAAGTAAATCATAATATCATTTTCTTCAAGAAGTGAAAGAATCAACTAGACTGAGAATGTACAGTCTATTTACAGATTTAAAATTAACAAAAGAAAACAAGAACCTATGATCTAAATCTCTGAAATAGCTTTAATCAAGATACAGTTTAAACACTAAACACCAACCACTAATCCAGTAAGACATAAGAAATTACATCAAGTTTCATCTTTATTAGGAAATGTACAAGTCTTGAAATCTCCCAGAACACTCCATAACCACTCTCATTCATCGAAGGTTCCTATGCCATGGTTAAAGTGAGATGACTCCAACAATTTATTTTATTTGGGGGCACTAAAGAAGGAATAAGGAAACATCCTGTGCCATAGTTGTGGAATGCAAGATGGAGAATCTGAACTCTTGTCCACACGGATATAGAAAACCTATAAATTCAGAGAACAATATTAGCATGCAGGATGTGATAGCAGGCAGTGCTTTATATGAATAAACATCCTTAGCCTCAAATCATGCAAAGGAGCAATTTACACATTAGCAAATTACAGACCTTCATGAGAATCAAATGAAAATTTAAAGATGAAATTTAAAATATTGCTTCTTCAAATTATACAAAGCTTGCATTTGTAATTCTAAACTTTGGTAATAAAAGTATTCTATCCATTACCATAAACTCAAATCAGTTAAAATGATCCAATTACATTAAGTTCTACGTTTCTTAGGAAAATAAAAAGGTGCATTTAAAAAGCCTTACAAGCCTTAAACTTGACCATCTCACTATAAACATTACAGATACCCCAAAAAAGTTGTCAAGAACCATTCTCATTCATCAAGAGTTTCATATGGCCTAATTCAAGCAAAATGGCCCCAGCATCAAGATAGAATGGATTCTTGGAGAATCTCAAATTTCCATCCAAATAGACACTGGAAACTTATCAATTCAGAGGACAATATTAATATGGTGGCTGTATTTTATAAGATCAAATTGCAAGCAAGGGCTGTTGATTATAATTTGTAGATGCTGAGTAAACACGATTAAATTTAATTTATGAAAAGGACCAATCTACATTAAAGCAATACAAAATATAAATTTAAAACAGTTTTATAAACAAGTCAGTTTACATTTGTAATTCTATAAACTAATAAATTAATAATAGCAGAATCATATGATTAGAGGCAAGCAGTACCTTCATATTTCAAAGTTGGTTGACCCCAAAGGATTCTGGATCTAGCTAGGCCTGGAATGTTTAATGGTGCGGGTGTCAAAGGCAACAATACCACGCCTTGGTTCAACCTTATAGCGAATATATACAACAGGGACGTGCTTGATGATCCAGTATGCTTCTCCATCATCAGGATCAATGCTTTGGTTGAATTCAAATGGCAAATCAGCAAAATCTAGAACTTGAAGGCTGTCCAAGTAGTGGATGCCACGGGGTACCTCCTTCAGTTTAGGGAGACTCCAAATTTCAAACTTTTCAAGAACAGGAAAAGCACCTTTCTCTATGAGGATAGAATTCAATCTATCCAACCTTTCAAGAAACAGGTTCTTCAATTTCATAAAATCTCCTTCTTGAAAGTGCAAAACTTCACCATTATATGCATTGCTGCAGATTGAGAGATCCAACAGATTTGGTAGATTTTTGAGTGACTTCAGCGAATCATCCTTTAACTTGGAAAAAGCCATTGTTAGCTTAACAAGACACTGGAGTTTTGGAACCCAGTCTGGCAACCTCTCTAATCGCCCCCTTAAGCAAAGTCTCCGAAGATTAGGAGGAGATGAAATATAAAGTAAATCAATGATCTCATCTCTAGATATTGCAGAGATATCAAGAGATTCAAGGTGGCTCATCTCTTCTATTGATGCAGAAAGGGTGAGTCCATATTCTCTTCTTACTTCCTTCAGGCCTAACTTCCTCAACTGCCTCAACTTGCTTAGTTCTTGGATCAGCTCTATTCCACCATGATTTGCACGCACATGATAAAGCTTTTGTAGCGACGTCAAGCATGCAATGCCTTCCTTAATTTTGACCCCACTTTCCCGAGTCAACGAAGATTCTGTATTGTAATTCTGATGGTATACCAAAAGAAGCCGTAGCTTTGTGAGCTTTTTTATCTCACTCGGCATCTCATCCACAAGAGTTTTTCTTAGATCCAAGGTCTCTAGGTTAAGCAGCTTACCGATGGATTTGGGAAGACCTTTTACATTTGTATTTCTCAAGCTTAGATACCTCATGTTAAAAAGACTCCCCAATTTATCAGGAACTTTCTTCAATGAAGTATTTTCAAGATCCAACACTTTCAAAAGCCTAAACTTTGAGGGTAAAGTACTCAAAAATGGCTCCTGCAGCTTGCCTTCATTAAAAATGTAGATGGAGCGGACGTGTGGGTGTCCATAACTCATTAGCACATGATCGGAGCTAGAAGCTATAGACAGACGCCGAGTTACTTGATTCAATGATAATGGATTGTCTTCATCTTCAGACACAAAATGGCAAAAGCTTAAATCCTTCATTTTTCTGATGATCATTTCACGCAACATATCATGAATTCGACAGCTCTTCGGTGTCCCATCCAAGTGAGTGAGAGAGACTTGAACCAAGCTTCTATTTACTAACTCATTTAAGAATCCCTTTGCTACATCCTCCAAACTTGTACCCTCCACATATTTAACAAACCCTTCTGCTATCCACTGTCTAGTCAGTCTTGCACAACTAATGGCATAGTCTTCAGGGTATATGCCAAAGTACAGGAAGCATGATTTCAAATAGTAAGGTAGGTCATCATAGCTTAAAGCTAAAATCCTTGTAACAATATTTAAATCGAGGTTGCTCTCTAGCTCCAAACTAAGATTTTTAAACAACTTTTGCCACTCATATTTTTCTTTTCTTTTTGTTGACAAAAGACCACCGACAGCTACAATTGCTAGAGGCAACCCCTCGCAGCTTCGAACAACGTCATGAGATATTTCCACGAGCTCTTCCGGGCAACGTCCACCAAACTCATTACGGAACGCCTTCTTGCAGAAGAGTTCCCAAGCAGAGTTTAAACTCAAAAACCTTTGCTCGTAAACATGACATAGAGAATACCTCTTAGTACAAAGAGCAACATCCATCTTCCTAGTTGTGATTACTATCCTACTTCTTTTATTATTATCTGGCATGGCAGCTTCAATCTCACCAAAAAATTTTGTTTCCCACACGTCATCAAAGAAAATAACGTACCTGTTTCTCTGCAGATAATTTCTTATTTCCGTAACCAGCGTCGTTTTGTCCATTACGGAAAGACCCTCAGGTAAAGACTCCCTTCTGGCACTGCATAACTGAACTTTCATTTCCCTCAACAACCCTTCTATAGTGTAAGACTGAGACACTGTCAACCAAATTCGACAATCAAAGTGCTCGATTATCTCTTTACTGCGGAAGAGGTTCATGGCAAGTGTGGTTTTACCAAGTCCTCCCATCCCTACTACTGAAATTGCAGTACGACCTGGTTCTCCACCCAGCAACCAATCACTCAATTGTCGTTTTGGGCCTTCAAAGCCCACAACTTGATCTTCCTCGACGAAAGCGGGAACCATCAGACGGTTATTATAGTTTTCCACATACGGGTTGTTCTGTCTGGAACTGCTTCCTTGTTCGTTGGTTGGTCGAAAAGCAAACGTGTCACTTTTTTGCTTGATTTGATTCAGGGTTGATTTGATTTCCTTAATCTTGGATTCTATCTGATGACGAGTCTTCATCGTTTTGAGTTGGCGAGTAATCATGGGAAGCAAAGCTGCGTGACGAAGAACGTCTGCATATTGATCGATGACATCTTGAATGCGAAAACATGCTTCTCTCAACTGCTTAGCCCATACTGTCACATCAGTTTCATCTGTCGCCCTCTCATCTGCATCCTTGAGGAAGGGCATAATGCTCTTTAATGCATGTTTGATGAATTCAAACTCGCTTCTGAGTAGACTTCCTTCTTCGCTTTTAAGTGAAACCAATTGTTCCAAAGCGAAAGATACATCAATTTCCGCCATCTAATCCCAGCTCTCAATTCTGCAGAACAAGCTTTCCATGGAAATATAAGTCCGTGGTCATTCTTTATTATTTCTGGAGTAAACGGCCAGTAAATCAACAGAAAACACTAATTTAATATTACAAAATTATTTTAATGTATTTAGAACATCGAAATTGCTGTTTAGTCTTTGTTCTTCGAAAAAGATAAATACAAATTGCTGTTTAGCTGTGATAGATTCTTTCAAATAAAATATACTTGGATTCTTTTTCTTGGACGGCACAAAAAGCCATTTGTTTACTTCAATTATGGATGTCAAACAAGACGTGGTATTAATTTAATTACTAAATTAAACATTTATTCATTAAAAAATCATGGTGGAAAATAAATAGTTGATAGGTACGTTTTAATTATTGAAATAATAAATACCAAAATTAACTATGGTTAGGTTTAAATTTATTTTTGATTGTCCTTATCCTCTAACATCTATTAGGCATTTAGATTATCTAGTATCCAATAGTTTTCTAAAATATAAAATATATGTATTAGTGGTTAGAGTTTAATTTCTATCCACCATCAGTGTAAAGTTTCTTTATACTGTTGTTGCCAAATCATTAAAAGAGTTTGACTATCACAACAACTACCTTGAAAGTCTAACTCTTTTAATGATGTGTTAGCATATGATTAGATGACAATGTAAAGAAACTTTACACTAACGGTGAATAAAAATTAAATCCTAGTGGTTAATGTATAAAAGTAAATAAAATATATATGAAAAATATTTTTTTTTCTATTTTTTGATATTTCAAATATAAAAAAAATCCTATCCGTAATAATCCCCACTGCCCGGAACTTGGTATTATAAGCTTTGAGTATTTTCGGTTGTGATAGCTCCATAATAAAATCTTATAGGATTGCTGAATTTTTTTTTTTAAATGCCTATATTACTTGGAGGCATGACATGGTTTGGTGAATAAGCGTTAGAAGAGACTTGAAGGATTTATGAGATTTATAAAGGAAACAAGTATGGAATATTATCATTCTAAGGAGGTATGCCTTTAAATAAAAGTTTTTTTTTTTCTTTTTTACAGAGCCTTTAAATAAAAGTTATTAATTGCTATTAATATGACAGTTAATTTTAAGAAGTAAGACTCATTAGTTTTTAAAAATATTTTAGATTATTTTTTAAAATGATTTTCTTTCACATTATTTAAACATTCAAATTTTGAAAATAATATTTATAGTAGATAATAAAGGGTAATAATTATCATTTCTATAAAATAAATGAGGATAAGTTAAAAAAAAAAGAAATTAAATCTCATTCAATGGAGCATGAAATCACTGACCCACCTCCGTAAGAGCGAATGGTGATTCCTAATTTTATGAGATAAGGCATGAAATGAAATCATCATTCCATTCTTTTTCTGCTAACAAACATAGAAAGGCTCGTTCTATGAAACAAATTATGAAATAAAAGCATCTTTCTGCATTCAAAATTGACATTAGTCTACACAAGCTCTATTCAAGGACACAAACAGCCCTCTTTAATTATAGAATTTTTGTATGTAGAGACTAAGCTAAACAACTAATTTATATATAGAATCATTATGTGTCAATTTATAATTATCTTAGTTTTGTTATGAACATCAATCCGTTTGGATAAACATATTAAATTAGTACCTATTCAAGTTGATTTTGTTAAATAAATTTTATTATCATAAGTAGTCTATTTTAATTATTGGTGTATGCCCTAGAGTCCAGTTGTATACTGACCTTACTAGTTTACATTGTACTGTGTCATTTATGATATATATAAAGCATTTCATTTGTTATGTTGTTTGTTTCAATTAAGAGTTTAATTTTGATCCACTATCAGTGTAAAAAAAACTTTATACTGTCATCCAATGATCTGTAGACACATCATTAAAAGAGTTAGAATTCCTAGGTAATTGTTATGATAGTCAAACTCATTTAATGATTTGTAAACACATGATTGAATGACAGTGTAAAGTTTCTTTACATTGACAGTGGATTAAAATTAAATTCTTCAATTAAATATACATAATAAAGTCCTTAGAATAGTAAGTACAATGCCATGAGATATCAAGTGCATTACTTGGTAGTGAGATCATATTGGTTGATATCAGAACACTATTCTTAAATGTCTCTAGTTAAGTATTGTTGTAAATTATGACAACAACAATGCATAAAGACTAGTATGTGCATAGACTCATGATCATATCTCATGGGTCATGGATATGAGATATCAAGTCTTCACATGAGTACATATTAGAGTAATAATGTACTAGACTGACCCACCATGAGAACGCTGCATGGATCATTGCGTGAGTGTCATGAGCGATTCTCACAGTGACAATAGTGGTCCTGTGACTCGAAGACACTATAGTTCTCTACATGAGAAGTTATATGTCTTAATACCGTAAAACATCGCTGGTAATAAGGTGATTATAAAGTCGGCCATTAGACATACTACAAATCATGCAGATGGATGTAAGTGACTTAAATGAGATTTGTCCCTCCTACACAACATGAGTGATATCTTCGGGTCCCTTGATTGAGTGAGACTGCAAAATGCATAACAATGCTCAAATGAGTCAATATGAGATATTGATCTCATTTGTCTTAGTAAGCCTACTCAGACATCAAGAAACCAAATATTGAACTATACAAGGGTGACACGTTCCATGCCTTGTATTTAATTCAGATATCTGGACAAAAGGACTAGACTAGACTACATGGTAATATTGGTCACGGAAAGGATATGTCAAATCACTAACATTCCTATTACTTGGGTAACAGTGATGTATTGCTAGATATCACTCACTATTTGTAGTACTAAAGTAGGGTTTTAGTATTACTGTCAATCTAATGGGAACCTAAAGGTCACACACTTTGAATGGACCAAAATGGGATTTAAATTCATAAGATGAATTTAGTTGGGAATCCAATTGAGACTAGGACACCTAACGACTAGTTTGACATATAGTTAGACTAAATGGGCCAACCAATTAAAAGGCCTACACATAATTAAGACTTAGGTCAGATTATAAGTAGGTGGCGATAATGCTCCTCATGACTCACTTAAGGCGGCTACGTGATCAATCAATTTGAGACACTTATGTTAGCTTTGTATTAGGCTTTATTAGATGTTTATTGTGCCTAATATTAGTATTTTAGATGAGTTTAATGTTGTTGGGTTTCATTGGGCTTTAATGCAAATTATGAATAATTCTTGGATTTTGATGCATTTTGACATTTCCTCCTTGGTTAGGCCATAACTTGGGACTTGGTGATCCATTTGAGGTGATCTTGGTGTCATTGGAAAGCTAAGACAAGGCTCTACAAGTTTCATGAGAACTCAAGAGCTGGATCGGACTTCTAAGGGTCCAAAATAGCTTTGCAATGCAGAGTGAGTTTGCTGTCATGGAAATCTGGGCAGTGTGCACATATTGGACTATATAGTGGGCTATAGGCCTCCTCTTGGGCTGAAACTTGGCCATTGGAAAGATAAGACCCATATCTCCAACTTCACTGAAGACTATTTAGTCAATAGATGTCTTTTTAGGTATGATTATGAAGCTACAAGTTGGTTTGAATTTGGAAACATAGTCTGCCAACCTAACTTGAGGTAGGTGCAGTGTTTTTGGCATTTCTGGAGTTCTAAAAGTCCTAATGGCATGATTCTAATTGTAAAATTTCAAGGAGACAACTGGCTAAAACTTTCATGAAGATCTCCAAGCCAAAATGCACCGTCTAGGTCATGAAAATGAAGCCAGAAGTCGGATAAGAGTTGTTGACTAAAAGCCACCAACCATACACCAACCCACCTACCATGCACCAACCCACCAACCATGCATCAAGCTTCCATATTTGACAATTTCCATGTTTTTACAGCTTGTATTCAGATTATGTACATGTACAAATTGGTTTCTAGGATTAGTATAAATAGAGCCAACCTCTTTGTATTAGAATCATTCAATTTTAAGTATTTGAAGAAAGTTTGAGTATTTGTGAGAGTTTTCTTTCTCTTCTTCTCCATTCTCTTTACAATTTCGTTTTTGTTCTTTTATTTCTGAGTTCTTCCTTCCCATCCATGGAAGGCTAGGCTCTTATAATCAATCCAAGGGATTAGCCATCTTGATGTTTAATTTGGAGATCTTGTTTCGCTTGTTCATATTGCTTAATTGTTATTCTAGTTTCTCTTCTTCCTCTTTTGATTTTTATCTAGATTAAATTGCTTAATTTGATTTAGATGTTGATGTGGTAATAGCTTTATTATCATGTATTCAAAGAGGATCACAAAGACTAAACAATATATTAAAGCTTTTTGATGGATTGTTTAACTTGGTTAAATTCTAGATCTTAAGTTAATCTATGTTGGACGATGCTTACTTTATCTAACCTTGGTTAATCAAATCCTAAATGCTTATCTAGTAAAGGATTCTTGGATCATGTTGAGGCTTCTTGATGTGATATAAGGCCAAGAACATGATTAGCAATTAAGTGAATTTCTTGTGATCAATGATGGATTAAACTCAAGATCGGTAAATTTCCTTGGATTGGTTGATTCTTTAGATTTGTTTACAACTTTAAATCTTGTACTTTTGTTAATCTTGTTAATCATCATCAAAACCCCCCATTTCTAATTATCTTAATTTAATTAAATCTTTGTTTTTGGATCCTTGAGAGACGATTCGGTTCATTCTCTATACTACAAATTAGTTTGTGAATCGACAATTTTTATTATTTGATGGGTCTCGACAACCTCTTGTCACTACGCTACCTATATATATATATATATTATTGCATGAAATATATAAAAAAATAACAATGTTTTCCTAAAATCCTAGCCGTCACATAAAGTGAGAGAGAGTGTGTTAGGAATGCCACACACCCCTTTCCTGTAGCTAGCACATCGGCATGAGAGAGAGCTTAATTTTGGTTCGTTCGTGTGGATACCATAGAGGTACAACAACCCTACAATGCTCGTGATTGACAGATTGTGGAGACAGTCATCTCTTCATTGAGGTAATTTTTCTAACATGCCTTATGGTTATTGCATGGATCCATGGATGGATTTCTATTTATTTTCGCTGCCTATTAACTATGTTCTCAACATCAATAACCTGTTGCTGTATGTTTACGTCAAGCTGCAGTTTGATATATGGCTGAGTTAATGTCCTTTTTTGGCATGCTGAGTAAAGGTTCAATGCTTAGTTTATCAATTGCTGGTTTGGCTTCTGGTTCCATACTGCTATAGCTATGAGTGATCTTTAAAATATATAATCGAGACGATTGGTGTGAATTTTCTTATACATTTATAAATCCTTTTTCTGCTCACATTTGATGCTTGCTACTACCTCAAGAATGGTTTGATTGGCCTAAGAATATGTCCATGAGTTCTGTGTGTTAGTTTGGTTACTTACCATGTTGTTGGACTTGGATTGTCTCATTTCCAATTGTATTTGGACTTGTGAATAAGATTGTTATGTCAATTGTATTTTATAAGCTAGTGCGTTTTTGTCTTGTTGAAATAGAGTAGGTTGGATTTAGTCCCCATCATGGGTTGAGGATATTAATTTGAATGGCAGGTTTGAGCTTTCATTTAGGAATATTGGGAGACTGCATTTTTTTATGTTGCCAAAGTTGTAGGTTCATAAGTGGTTCATTGCATTAGAGGATACATAGGAGTACAAGTCAAGTCAAACTTGTAAATTTTTGTAATTTAGTTTCTTTTTTAATTAGTAAATATGTGTATTGATTTGTAATTATTTGTTTACTTTTGTCTAATTCCATCTTTTGCTAAGGGGTAAAACAGATATTGTTTAGGTTATCAAATTTGTACAACTAGCTTAAGGTAACAGTCTTAGGATGAATGTATGAGGGTTGCTGTGAGATTAAGTTTCCACCATTCCTTGTGCATAATCAACTCCCAAACCTTACTTGGTTTCACATGCCATTTTATTTTAAATATTTTTAAAGGGTTCTTCCAGTCATTTTTCTTACCCAATAAACGATTGGTGGTGACTCTTTTTTTTTTAATTAAATACTTTTTCTTCTCTGGCCACTCTTGTCTTGATTTTTCACAGTCGTGACAATCAACTATGACAAAACCATATTTTCTTCCACCGAAACTTGCAGTTTTAGTTGGGCCAAAAAGATCAATATGTAGTAGTTTTAAAGGTCTGGTTGTTGACACAATGTTCTTTGGTTGAAAGCTAGATTTTTTGTTTACCCTTTTGACAAGCTTCATAGAGCATATCTTTATCAAAACATATTTTGGGTAAACCTCTAACAAGATCAAGTTTAACCAATTTGAAAATCAATTTCATATTAGCATGACCCAACTTCTTATGCCATAACCATTTTTCATCTTTCAAAGAGGCAAAGCATTTCACATCTTGATCTTTTAGTTCCTCGAAATCAACAATATAGACATTTTGATGTCTTTTGGCAATAAAAAATATTTTTTCATAAGTGTTTCTGACCACACATTGAGAAGGTTCAAACGTAACTTCATAGCATTTGTCACAAAACTGACTTATGCTAATATGATTGTGTTTCAATCCTTCCACTAAGTATACATCATGGATAGAGGTAGAGTGATCCTTACCAATCTTACATATACCAATGATCTTTCCTTTTTTGTGGACACCAAACATGACAAATTCTCCATCTTTAGCAGTCAATGATAGGAACTTACTTTTGTCCCCTATCATATGCCTTGAACACCTGTTGTCCATGAACCATCTTTCCTCTTTCTTTCTAGACTCGAGGTACACCTGCAATAATAGAGATAATATGTTTAGGACCCATATTTTCTTAGGTCCTGTGGGGTTAGTTCCCTTTGCTTTTCTCTTGCTTTTATAGTAGCAAGAAGATTCCTTGTGTCCTTTCTTATTACACTAGTGACGGGAAACTTTAGAAGGTTTAGTAGCTTTCACAAAGAAGCTTTGAAAATATTTTTATTTTTGGAATTTGTGATAGCCTAAACCAGCTTTATCAAAGACACTTCTCTGACTTCCTAGCAACATATCCAAGTTCTTTGTACTGCTAACAAACTTGGATAGATCATAAGTAAGTTGATCAACCTTCTTTTGTAACAAATCATTTTTCAAATTTCAGAAAAGGTTTAGAAGAATGATCAACCTTATTTTGTTCAAAGGAAGTGATCAGAAGAGCATTCTCTTCGATTAAGCAGTCATTTTCTTGACAAAGAGCTTTCTTCTCAAGTTTCAAAATTTCATTTTCCTTTTTTGTTTTCAAGAAACTTTTCTTTAAAGAAGAATATTTTGAAGCAAGATTTTTTTAATCAAGAAGTTAATCAAAAGCATATTGAAGCTCATCATAAGTAAGAAGAGAATGTTCAGAGTCAGATACCTCATCTTCACTTTCTAAGACATTTTCCATGAGACAAATGTTGGCCATATCAGCTTCTTCGTCTTCACTATATGATGATTCTTCTTCCAGATCTTCACAGGTAGCCATCATTACTTTCTTTTTAGCAAATTTCTTGAATGGCTTCTTAAGATGTGGGCATTTTGTTTTGATGTGTCCAAGCTTTCTCCATTCATAGCAAATGACTTGGCCTTTGCTTGGAGTGCTAGCATCTCTTTTCAGAAATTCTCTTTTGGGTTTGAAACTCTTTTTGTTTAAGTTTCTTTTCTTCCACATTCTCTAAATCTTTCTTAAGACAAAAGAAAGTTCACCTTCGTATGAAAATATCTTCATCCTTCTCATCTTCTTCATCAATTTTAAGATTAGAGTTAAATGCAGTGGCTTGAGAAGGTTGGGGTTGATGTTAAGAAGAGTAGCATGGAACCTTCTGAACTATCTTTAGAGCAATACCTTTGCCTCTTCTAGGTGTTGTGTCCTCCATGTCTACTAGCCTTTGCTCATGGGTCTTAAGAACCTAGCAATTCATCTAACCTTAGAGTGGTTAGGTCTTTGGCTTCTTGAATAGCAGTGACCTTGGGTCTCCAAACCTCTGGCAAACTTCTTAAGATTTTTCTAACATTGTCTTGGTTGGAGTAGGTTCTACTCGGTGACTTGAGTTCGTTGACTTTGATTTTGAATCTTGAGAACATCTCATTAATAGTTTCATGCTCCATCATTTTGAACAGTTCATATTGATACACGAGCATGCTTAACTTGATCTCCTTTACTTGGTTGGTTCCTTCATGAGCTATGGCAATTGTGTCCTAAATTTCTTTGGCTATATCACACGAAATAACCTTCTCATACTCACTATTTTTAGAGCACAAGTTAGATAAAACTTAACTTTAGAGTTTAGTTGAACTTTATTCTTCTCAACATTTGTCCATTGAGCTCTAGGTTTGGTTTATGTTCTTCCATCATCATAAGTAATTTCAAGTACATAAAGACCTTCCTCAATGATAGTCTAGATATCAACGTGTTGGTGTATGCCCTAGAGACTAGTTGTATACTGACCTTCTTAGTTTACATTGTATCTTGTCGTTTATTTGATATGAGGTATTTCATTTATAATGTTATTTGTATTATTTAAATATGCATAATAAAGTCCTTAGAATAGTAAGTACAAATGCCATAGGATATCGAGTGTATGACTTGATTGTGAGATCCTATTGGTTGCAATTGGAACATTGTTCTTAAATGTCCATAGTCATGTATTATTATGAATTGGGACAACAATAATGCATTGAGATTGACATATGTGTAAACTAATGACCATATCTCATAGGTAATAGATATGAGATATCAAGTCTTCACATGGATACATATTGGAGTAATAATGTACTGGATTACCCACTATAAGAATGTTGCATGGATCGTTGAGTGTCATGAGCGATTCTCACAATAAATATGGTGTATGTGGTCATTTGACTTAAAGGCACTACAATTCCTTACATTAGGAGTTGTATGACTTAATACCGTCAAACATTCCCTGTAATAAGGCGATTATAAAGGAGACTATTAGATATACTGCAAATCATGCGGAAGGATGTGAGTGGCCTAGATAGGATTTGTCTCTCATACACAACAGGAATGACATCTTCGGGCCCCTTGATTGAGTGAGATTGAAAAATGCATGACCATACTCAAATGATTCAATATGAGATATTGATCTCAATTATTTTAGTAAGTCTACTCGGAGATCAAGAAACCAAAGATTGAATTGTACAAGGGTGACAAGTTTCATGCCTCGTGTTTAATTGAGATATCTGGGCAAAGAGTTTAGACTACACGGTAACATTGTTCACAGAAAGGTTATGTCAAATCACAGACATTCCTAGTACTGAGTAACAGTGATGTATTGCTAGATACCACTCATTATTTATATTGCTAAAATATGATTTTAGTATTACTGTCAACGTAATGAAAACCTACAAGGTCACACAATTTGAATGGATCAAAATTGGGATTTAAATTCATGAGATGAATTTAGTTAGAAATCCAATTATGACCTGGGCTCCTAAATAACTGGTTGGACATATAGTTAGACTAGATGGGCCAACTGAATAGATAGGCCTGCACATTCTTCTGACTTAGGTTAAATTATAAGCAGGGACATCAATGCTCCTTACACTCACTAATGACGGCTACCCTATATATATATAAATATATATATATATATGATATATACATGCAGCAGTAGCCGTAACAACAATAGACATTAGATATCTGAAACAGTTTCAGAAACCTTAGTCGTCAGTTATTAAGAGTGCGAGCGAGAGGAGCACACCCCTTGCTGCTAGCATCGCGGCGTGGAGGAGAACCTAATTTCGCTCCGTTCGTGTGGAGACCATAGAAGCACCACAATCCTGATGTGCTCGTGATTACAGACTATGGAGATAGTCATTCTTTCATAGAGGTAACTCCCTAAACACAGTTTATGAATTTCGCATGGATTCTCGGTTGGATTTTAGGATTTTTTTGTTATTCCGCTACATATGTTTCCTGTTTCGTATCCTAAAACCCAACACAAGGATTGTTGGCTCAATGAAGAGCTTCATTCTTCCAGTAATTGTAGTCTTCTTCACTGAAAGGTGGTCTATTTACTAAAAGTCCTTTTGCAATGAAGACTCCTTAGCTTGCCATCCTTCCTTTTGGATCTCTTATCCTCAGATGTTTGTGAAACACTCAACCAGATCTTGAGCTTTGATACCAATTGAAGGTAGCAAAGTAAACACGAGAAAGGGGGTTGAATCATGTTAACTACATTTTGAAAACTTTGGCAAAATATTAAACATTCTCAAGTTGTTCAAACTTGGAGAAAAGAAGGGTTATATAGTGAGCAAAAATAGTAGAGTGGGTTCAAAAGAAAGTAACTACGTTTAAGTAGGTTTGAAAATTACTTTAACAATTATGAAAATAAGGTTGGCCAAAGTGAAGTATTTTAAAAAATAAGTTCAACGTAAGTAACTTGGATAGATACTTAAGTTAAAAAAACTTAATAACAGTGGATAAGTAAGTTGCTTAAAGTAGAGTTGAGTTCAAAATCTCCTTAAGAAAGTTAACTCATTAAATATCAGATGAGAAACTTAAGTAAAGAAAGTTTAGAGAAGAATGGCTCAACACACAATGTTTATACTGGTTCGACCAAACCATGTGCCTATGTCCAGTCCCCAGCTAAAACAAGGATTTTTACATCAATAGTGTAGTCTTTCTTTCATGTTACTTTCTCCTAGCTAGATTACAAGTATACTTTGTTTCACACTTGCCTCTTCAGGTCAAGACACTAGTAACACTAGCCTTCAGCTACTCACGTTACTTTACAATAGATATTTACAAGACCAAAACAAATAAATAAGGTTGTTTTTGTTTAGGTAGCTCTCAAAAAACACTAAAAAAGTGGATAAGTACAAGCAAACAACTCTCATAGAAAATATTCTAAGACTTAGCTTAGCAAATACACTAAGAGTAATAGATGAGAAGGTTCAGATTATAGTTCTATTAAACATTTATCATTTGCAATTGATGTCCTTTTATAGGCTTCGAAACTAGCTATTGACACTCTGAAAAGAGCTCTAACGCATGCTAAGCATTGTGTCCATTAGTGGGGTACTTTTCTGATGTGTCAGTGTGCTTTAAGGCTTGACTTTTAACGCTGCTGAGAGGTTGGTTGAAGGTGAACCCTCTTAACTTGATGCAAAGATATTTGAATATTTTCATCTTGCTTTTCTAACTTCATTTATTCTTGATAGTTTTTCTTTGAAACTCCAGAGCAGTGGGTCTTCCATCCATTTAGTAGAGTGATCCTTCTTATCTCTTTCATATTTCTAATCTTGTCTTGAAAATAAATTCTTAGTCTTGTCTTGAGCTAAGCTTATGAGATTATCCTTCTTATCAATGTTCTTGATATTAAGATGAAGCTTCTTATATACGTTGATCATCCAAACATTTCATATCATTTTAAAGCATAAGTAGGATTACTAAAATCATGGAATTAGTAACACAAACAAATTGAATGGCTTGTTAATCATCAAAACATAATGTCCTTGGGATTTGGAGCTTACAAGGAGGTATTCCAGACTACTTTATAGAAATATGTTTCTGATAGTGTTAAGAATGAGAAAGAAGTTGAGTTTATTCAACTCAAACAGGGGAACATGTCATAGGCCAATATGTGGCCAAATATGAAGAGTTGACCAAAATTTCCTTTTATTTGAAATACAACCAAGATGAAAAGTGGAAGGCCACAAATTTGTGTGGGGTCTGACACCTGAAATATGAAAACATGTGGGAACCTTGGACATTAGAAACTATACAGTGCTGGCAAATAAATGTAGAATAGTGAAAAATAATCTGTTAGATTTGGAGGCTAAGAAAGGATGAAGAACTTTCTTAAAAGGAGGAGAGAAAATGAGAAGTAGAAAGGTAACATTCCAAGTTTAGATTTAACCAAAACAAAGGGAAGCAAGTGCAAACACAATTTTAAACATCTAATGGTAAGAAGTATGGAAGTAATCATGGTAATCGACCTTGTTTACAGGGACAAAATGTATGCTACTCTTATAGGAAGCTAGGTCACCTAGTTAGAAACTGTCCTCAGCAAAAGGAAGTCAACCCTACACCTAGGACGTAAACCAAAGGAGGCGTATTTACTCTAAGTGGGAAAAAGCAATTCATTGTTCAAATCTCATACAAGGTGAGATTTTGATTAATAATGAACTCTTAACTACATTGTTTGATTCATGAGCAACTTCTTCTTTTATATCTAGTGATTATGTGAAAAAGTTGAACTTGCCTCTGTCCTTATTATCTTATTATTTGTTTGTTTCTACACCCATAGGGTATTCATCATTAGGAGTAGCAACATTTAAATATCTGAAATCATTACATACCCAAAATTTGCCATTTTTCTTCATTACTGGGACTATGTTAGATATGTAATCGATGTACCTGGTGGTTCTAATGAATTTGGCCTTCATTAGCCTCTCAATTTCTTCTTTAATCTTTAAAACCACTTCTGGTGCAAAACACCGAGGAGCTTGTTTAACACATTGGCATTCAGGACGAATTGGCAAACGATCCTTCACCAAATTTGTACTAAGACAAGGCATTTTGTCATTGACCCATGCAAAGCAATCTCGATATTCTTTCCACAACTAGATCAATTGTTTCTTGAATTCTTCTGATAACAAGTTACTAATCAGTGTTGGTCTAACATCATCTTCAATGCCCAAATTTACTCATTCCATTGGGTCTTGTACTTCTATCTTCTTGACATAATCTTTTAAAGGTGATTCACCAAAGCTTAATGGTTTAGTATTTGACAAAAGTGCTAAGCTCAGTCAAATAAAAAGAATCAGTTTATAGCAAAAATTGTAGCATGAGTGGATAAACCAAGTCATTTTCCAAGGATCAAGGATGCATATTCAATCATATCAAGAGCTTAACAAGGGGGAGATTGTAGGATCGATTAATAGAATTCAATTTAAACTTGTAACAGAATTAGGTAAATAATCAATCAAAGGAAATTAACTAATCTTGAATTTAATTCATCATTGATCACTAAAAATCCATTCAATTGCTACTCATATTCTTGGCTTTAGATAACTTCGTTTGCAAATTTTCTATTGGATAAGCATCCATAACTTGATTGATTAAGGTTAGATAGATTAAGCATTAATCTAAACCCAAATCAATCTAAATGCAGAATTCAACCAAGCTAAACAATTTATCAAATACCTTTGATACATTGTTTAGTCTCTTTAATCCATATTCAAATTACGCAATTGATTAAGCAATCAATTTTACATCCAAATCAAACTATGCAATTCAATTCAAATGCAAACTCAAAAGAGGAAGAGAGAATAATTAACACTTGAATGTAGAGTAATCAAAGCAAGATCTCATAATTAAACTTTAAGATTGTCAATCCCTAAGATTGATTACAATGTTCTAGCCCACCATGGATAGAAGGGAAGAAGCTCAGATATATGAATAAATCCTAGAGAGAAGAGAGATGAAGAGAGGGAATACAAATTGCTGAAATCTAAAAATGAAAATTGAATAGTCATATTTTTTACTTTGCCTTCCTCTATTACTAACCCCTATTTTGGATTTACATGAATAGAATCCCATTTGGCACAAAGCTAGGTTAATTAGGAATCATTGGGCCCAAGTCTCATGTCATTTGGAGGCTTAAAAACCATGTTATGCCCAATTAAGTGGCCTAATCTTGTCTGCATCTTGCCTTTAACTTCCAAATTCAATTGCATGCCCAAAATGACATAGTTTGATTAAGTAGTATTCATAGGAGTTTTGTATTTATTTCTTATATATCATTTGGGCCTGGTTTGACACCATTGTACTACTACAACTCAAGATATGGCCTGATAAGTGCGCAAAGGTCAAGCTGTCAGGATTAGCACTCTGGCTTTTGCTTCAACTCCAGTTTAAATTATCCAAACGTGTGATTCAGCTCCTGTGGTCTTCATGAAACTTGTATATATTTGTCTTATCTTTCCTACAAGACCAAAATCACATCTATCAAACATTTAAATATGAAATTATAGTCAAATTACTCAACACTTCTAAATAGACAAAATAAGGTCAAATCATGTAATAATTGCTTCAATGATCGAATTAGGTCCAATATCATAAAATGTGAAAAATCCAATTCAATTGAACCAAATTGGACTTTAAGAAGCCTAGTGAGAGTACAATTAAATGAGTAAAATATTTTGCTTTTAGTATCACTAACACTTACTCCCATTTTATCAACCATGTAGGCTGACAATCGAGCCATTTGGTTCTCAATAGTCATCTAAACTGTCTAGTGTTGGCCAAACTTCATTGGCCTTTAGAATTAAATGGATAACAAAGCATTCCATTATACAAGTGTAAAAAACACTTTGATTAAAGCCATCCTTACTTATTTCCATTGGCTTGATGTATAGATTGTAAATCTTAAAGTCAGCACGTCCTTATTGTAAATAGCATGGACTATCATTAGGTTTGACAACTGTTATGTCATTATCATTATTCCATAAAACTAACTTTTGATGCAAATTTGAAGGTATATATCGAACAGCATGTATCCAGTCTCTCCCTAGCAGCAAATTATAACTTGCTTTTGTCGGATTAACTACAAATAAGATTGATCCTTTAATGCTTCCAACTTGCACTGTCAGCATTGTAACTCCATCCGATAGTGAAGTCTTTTATGTAAAATCTATAACAACTATGTTAGCGAAAACTAAATTGATGTAAGACTTACCAAGCTTTTTGAGGCACAAGGTTAACTGTAGCTCCTCAATCAACCAGTAATCAGTTAGTCTACTTCCCTTCGACAATTGCTCTGACATGCAGAGGAAGTAAATGTGATTTCATCTCTTACGTCGGCCTTTCAAATTGAGCAATATCATCAAATATTGTGATCATGTCATCTTCAACAAATGCCCAATTTTCACACAAATCATCCAAATAATCATCTTTCAGATAATCAACACCTTCAATTACTTCAAAGTTTGCAAGAAAGATTGATACCAAATTAACACAAAAATGGCTTCAAAATCATCGTTGAAATTGCTGTCAAAATTGTAAAAATCAAGGAGTTTGTCAAAATCCTCTTTTTCTTTTTCAAAGCGAGAAACTCATTTTTCTTTGTCATCAATTTAAACATTTGCTTCTTGTGTTTGCTTAGAAACATCTTAAATCTTGCTTCTCTGATTTGTCTACTTTCTTCAAATCAAGGACTTTTGTCAGATGGATCTCTAATCTCAATACCTCTAGCCATCCTTTTCTTTTGGGTTTCAATCCTCTACATCCTTTGCCATTCAGTTTTTGACATGGGTGGTGATTGCTAAGGTCCAGCATAGCCCTTTTGATATCAAGTGTTTGGGTTTTTGACATTTTGGATGAAATGTCAAAAAACTTTCAGTAGGATTGATCAATTAATTTGAGACACTTATGTTAGCTTTGTATTAGGCTTTATTAGATGTTTATTCTGCCCAATATTAGTATTTTAGATGAGTTTAATGTTGTTGGGCTTCATTGGGCTTTAATGCAAATTGTGAATAATTCTTGGATTTTGATGCATTTTGACATTTCCTCCTTGGTTAGGCCATAACTTGGGACTCGGTGATCCATTTGAGATGATCTTAGTGTCATTGGAAATCTAAGACAAGGCTCTACAAGTTTCATGAAGAACTCAAGAGCTGGATCGGACTTCTAAGGGTCCAAAATAACCTTGCAATGCAGAGTGAGTTTGCTGTCACGGAAATATGGGCTGTGTGCATATATTGGACTATATAGTGGGCTATAGGCCTCCTCTTGGACTGAAACTTGGCTATTGGAAAGATAAGACCTATATCTCCAACTTCACTGAGACTATTTAATCAATAGATGTCGTTTTAGACATGATTATAAAGCTACAAGTTGTTTTGAATTTGGAAACATAGTCTGCCAACCTAACTTGAGGTAGGTGCAGTGTTTTTAGCATTTCTGGAGCTCTAGAAGTCCAAATGGCATGATTCCAACGCCAAAATTTCAAGGAGACAATTGGCTACAACTTTCATGATACCTCCAAGCCAAAATGCACCGTCTAGGTCATGAAAATGAAGCCAGAAGTCAGATAAGAGTTGCTGACTAAAAGCCACCAACCATACACCAACCCACCTACCATGCACCAACCCACCAACCATGCTTCAAGCTTCCATATTTGACAATTTTCATGTTTTTACAGCTTGTATTCAGATTATGTACATGTACAAATTAGCTTCTAGAATTAGTATAAATAGAGCCAATCTCTTTGTATTATACATCATTCAATTTTAAGTAAGTTTGAAGAAAGTTTGAGTATTTGTGAGAGTTTTCTTTCTCTTCTTCTCCATTCTCTTTACAATTTCGTTTTTGTTATTTTATTTCTGAGTTCTTCCTTCCCATCCATGGAAGGCTAGGCTCTTATAATCAATCCAAGGGATTAGCCATCTTGATGTTTAATTTGGAGATCTTGTTTCGCTTGTTCATATTGCTTAATTATTATTCAAGTTTCTCTTCTTCCTCTGTTGAGTTTTATCTAGATTAAATTGCTTAATTTGATTTAGATGTTGATGTGATAATAGCTTTATTATCATGTATTCAAAGGGGATCACAAAGACTAAACAATATATTAAAGTTTTTTGATGGATTGTTTAGCTTAGTTAAATTCTAGATCTTAAGTTAATCTATGTTGGATGGAGCTTACTTTATCTAACCTTGGTTAATCAAATCCTAGATGCTTATCTAGTAGAGGATTCTTGGATCATGTTAAGGCTTCTTGATGCGATCTAAGGCCAAGAACATGGTTAGCAATTAAGTGGATTCCTTGTGATCAATGATGGATTAAACTCAAGATCGGTAAATTTCCTTAGATTGATTGCTTCTTTAGATTTGTTCACAACTTTAAATCTCGTACTTTTGTCATTCTTGTTAATCAACAACAAAACCCCCCTTTCTAATTATCTTGATCTAATTAAATCTTTGTTTTTGGATCCTTGAGAGACGATTTGGTTCATTCTCTATACTACAAATTAGTTTGTGAACCGATAATTTTTATTATTTGACGGGTCTCAACAACCTCTTGTCAAGGATCCCCTATACCACTTGTTTTGCATTAGAAAATACTAATTTGGTCCCTTAGGTTTCTGGTATTGTCAAAATTTTTGCACCAATATGTTGGTAACCACATTAGATGGTGGCACCCTCATCCTTCCTTGAAAATTTTCTGGCATGTTGACCATAATGATAGGCTTCACCTATTGCTGCCTCAGAGGCTTAGGTCTTTCTCTGCTCTATTGTTCAACAATTTGTTTTTCATCAAATAGCCCCCCGTCAAATTGCTTTCTGTCAAACTTTTCATGATTGTTCACTCAATATTGTTGAAACCAAATTCTTATAAAAAGGTTTAAGTACTAAATTCTTAAAAGCTATAAGCTTTCCCTGTTAAGTTTTGAGGATAACAAAAATATTTATTTAGTTTGAACAAGTAAGTGTTTCGACAATAGTTTTAACAAATCGCTACTTGTTGTGCGTCCAATATGCTATAACTCTTTATGGGTCCAATAAATGTATTATATACTTTTACTATTGGTGCGTCCAATACTTGTATGCATATACTGTTACTTTTTATTAGTTCGTCCAATACGATCTGTGCGCAAAGCTTCGGACTCAACTCACTCTTTCAAAGTTCAAGCTCAAGTTCGCGTCCAAGTGAAATTTCAAAAATGAAGAAGCTGTTCCTCATTAAATGCTAGAAAAGAACTACGGACGGCTCACACGGCCAGAAGAAGTCAACTAAGCCACTTTTGGCGACATTGTCTAACAACTACAAAGATACGCAAATAAGAAACCGTCTGCAATCTTAGACAAATCGAGACTTTTGTTTTCATTGATTGGAAATCTCGAGAATAAAAGTCACCGTCGAAAGAAGTTGACACTTTCCCGATAGATGCATTTAATGCTACTGTAACGGTAATAAATATTTCCGTTGGACGATCTAGCCCATGAAGTCTCTGCTCAATTTGTTCTTACTTATAAAGAGAAGAAGCGACTTGAAGAACTAGAGATCTTTTGCCGAAGCATCCTTCAATAGTCTAAAAGCTTTATTTCCATATTCGTGTAAAAAGAAAAAGCCTTGAGATTTCTATTGTCTATTCTCATTTGTCGGTGAGTTTCAAACTCAAGCTTTCATCTACTTTCAATTATTCATCTTAAGCCTTGTAAGCACGAAGAAATTTTGTGTGTAAAAGAATACTTGTGAGTTAGAACTGAAGAGGTTGAAAATACTTGTTACACGAAGAGGTGCATAATACTTGTAATCGTGAAAAGATTAGTTGGAAAATCCTTACGGTTGAAGGGATGGGTAGCTCTTGGTTGATAAGAGTGAACCAGGATAAATCTCGTGTGTAAGCTTCTCCTCTCTTCTAGTGTGCTTTATTATATTCACTAACCTGCAGGGTTTACCATTGTGTTTATTAACAAAGATCTTTTTATTTGGTTTTAGAACGTGTTAACCATTTTATTAAAAGTCTTTTCGAAACCCTTAGAGTCCAATAGGACTAAGTGGTGTTGGTCCTAAGCTCTTTGCTTGTTAAACTGTCTCCTTCACTGTGTTCTATTTTCTATTGAAAAGGAAAATCTTTTTTTAATCGAAAAAGGGTTAAGAAACATAATTCAACCCCCCTTCTTGTGTTTCACTTGGTTATTTCAATTGGTATCGCAGCTCGGCCTCTTGGGTTGAGCATCTAACAAAGGCGAGAGGAAAAGATCCAGTACACCCTTTAATGGAGAACGAAGGACAAGCGGTGAAACGAGACCACCTCTATTCAATGGAAACGACTATGATTCTTTGGAAGAAGAGAATGATTGCCTTTTTGATGCCCAAAATATGGACATTTGGGACCTAGTTCAAAATGGATATCAAACACCCACCAACGCAGCGAAGGGACGGAGATCTCCCCTCGACCACAATGGACGGAAGGACAACGAACCGGACATCGGCTTAACTCAAAAGCCAAACATTATCTTATGTGTGCCATCACGGGTCGAGCACGACAAAGTCCATAGCTGTGAAAGCGACTAAAGAGATATGGGATACTCGGCATTAGCACATGAAGGCTCATCTCAAGTCAAAGAATCAAAGATAAGCATCTTGGTTCACCGAGTATGAGCTCTTCAAAATGGGAGAGCATGAAAACATTGATCAAATGTTTGGACGATTCCAAACAATAATCAATGGCTTGAGATCTCTCGGGAAAGAACTATGATAATCAAGATCATATCGGTAAAAATCTGAGAAGTCTTTCCGGTGGTGGAGACCTAAGGTTCTTGCATCTGAGGAAGCAAAGAATCTAGCTTCTCTTACCATGGAGGAACTATTGGGTTCTCTTAAAGTTCATGAGTTTGGAACTTCAAGAAGAGGAAAGCTCAAGAAAAGGAAATCAATTGCCCTTAAAGCTCACAAAGGCAAGATCGTCCAAAGCACTTAAAATTTAAAAATCATCGAGGCAGTAGTCATTCAAGATGATATATCGATAATGACGAGTTATCTTTCATCTCTAGAAAGATACAAGCAATGTGGAAAAAGAAAGGAGGTATGCTGGAGAAAGCACTTTGGACGAAGGTCACCAAAGGACAAAACGAGAAACAAAAGACAAGAGTCCAATCATATGCTACGAATGCTTAGAAGACACATTAAAGCGGAATGTCCTTCACTAAACAAGGAGAAAGAGAAAGGAGATTCTTTCCAAAGAAGAAAAGAGGATTAATGGCCACAGGAAGATCTTGATCTTTCAACTGCGATGATGAAGAAGAAGCGAGGAAGAAGAAGCAAATCTATGTCTCATGGCTAACACCGTGTCGGAAGAAGAAGAAGATGAGGTAACAAGCGTGATCTTGATCTTGAGAATGCATTTGATGAGTTGTTAAATAATTCATCTATTTTAGCGGTTGAATATAAATCCTTGAAAAGAAAGTTTTCAAAATTAACTAGAGAATATGGAAAAAATGTTTTTGAGAAAAACAAGAACTTGAAATTTATTGTGAAAAATTAAAAAGCGAAAATGCTCTTTTAAAAACATCTTACGAGTCCAACACTTGGATGAAGTTGATAAACTTCATAATGAGGTAAAAGAGTTAACGGAGGACCTCAGTAAATTTGTAAAAAGCACCAACAACCTAAACATTTTACTCAAATATTCCAGAGACCCTCGTGACAAATCACGGATTGGGATATCAAGATCGATAAACGAGTTTTTTCAAAAACTACTACTCAACCTAAATTCATTAAGAATGTTTGTAAAAAGAACGTTTACCCTTCCTCAATAGATCTTTTTAATAAAAGGTCAAAATATTATAGATCTCCAAGAGCTAACCCAAAAGGACCCAAAAAGATATGGGTACCTAAGGATATGATAATTCCTCTTGCGAGATGTGCTTAGCAACAAGAAAAAGACACACTGTCATGGTACGGGCCGAGTGGTTGCTCACGGCACATGACGGGAGAAAGGTCTATGTTCCAAGACATCAAAACTAATAAAGGAGGCTCCGTCACGTTTGGAGGAAACCGTAAAGGTAAAATAGTTGGAATAGGTAAGATTGGTAAGCATCATTTTCCCTCTATCGATAATGTTCTTCTAGTTGAAGGATTGAAACATAATGCTTAGCATTAGTCAATTATGTGATAGTGGATCTAATGTTTCATTCAATCAAGGAGAATGTATAGTTAAAAACTCGACGGATCCATACTCTTCATTGCTAAAAGGCAAAACAATCTTTATAAAATTGACTTGGAAGATCTTTCGTATCAAAATGTATCATGTCTAGTTTCCATAAAAGGAGAACGAGTGGATATGGCACAAGAAGCTTGGTCATGCAAGTTTGAGATTAATCTCTAAACTAAATAAGCATAACCTCGTAAGAGGACTACCAAAGCTTGTGTACAAATCGGATGTTCTTTGTGAAGCTTGTCAAGGGAAACAAATCAAAAATTCTTTTGAGTCCAAAAACATCGTTTCCACCTCTAGACCACTAGAATTGTTACATCTTGATTTATTTGGTCCTACAAGAACTTCTTCACTAAATGGAAAGAAATATGGATTGGTCATAGTAGATGACTATACTAGATGGACATGGGTTATGTTTCTAGCTCACAAGGATGAGTCTTTCAAAGTCTTTTCTATTTTTACGTAAAAGAATTCAAAATGAAAAAGGAATGTGTATCAACTCAATCCGAAGTGATCATGGAGAGGGGAGAATGAGAGCTTCCAATTGTTACGTGAAGAAAACGGTATTCATCACAACTTCTCTGCCCCAAGAACACCACAACAAAATGGTGTGGTAGAAAGAAAAAATAGATCTCTTCAAGAGATGGCTAGAACAATGCTCATGACAACTTTCGATCTCCAAACACTTGCTGAAGACATTGTTAACAGCTGCGTGTTATATTCAAAAGCAGAATATATATTAGACCTATTTTAAACAAGACTCGAGTATGAATTGTGGAAAGGACGAAAACCCAACATCTCTTACTTTCATTCTTTTGGTACATCAATGTTTTATTTTGAATACTAAGGATTCTTTAGGAAAGTTTGATGCTAAAGTTGACTCGTATTTTCTTAGGATACTCGAAACATCTAAAGCATATAGAGTATATAACTCTCGTTCTCTAAGCTGTTGAAGAATCTGTTCATGTTAAATTCAATGACAAAAAGCACGACAATGACTTGTCGAGCTAGATGAGTCCTTTGCGGAGTTAAACTTAAAAGACAAAGGAGAAGGATCAAAGAACCCAAAACAAAGAAGCATTGGGCGATGAAAAAGAAAAAGAAGAAACAAGCTGATGGTCAAAGAAGGCTGGCATTTCAAAACTTATCATCGAACACCAAATCATTGGTAATCCAGAGATGATAAAGTGCGATACAAGATCTACCTTGAGAGAATACTCAAATGTAGCCTTCATCTACGAAATGGAACCAAGAAAAATAGAAGAAGCAATCAAGGACGAAGGATGGATCTTAGCCATGCAAGAAGAGCTAAATCAATTTAAAAGAAATGATGTTTGGACGCTGGTTCAAAAGCCTAAAGACAAGTCCATCAACGGCACAAAATGGATATTCAAAAACAACTGGACGAAGATGGTAAGGTTGTGAGAAACAAGCAAGGTTGGTAGCCCAAGGTTACTCACAACAAAAAGGTATTGATTTCACCGAAACTTTTGCTCCTGTAGCTAGACTAGAAGCCATACGCATTTTACTTTCATTTGCTGCTCATCATAGCATGAGACTATATCAAATGGACGTAAAAGTGCATTTCTAAATGGTATAATCAATGAAGAAGTTTTCGTTAAACAACCACCTGGTTTCGAGGATGAAATTTTCCACTGAGCATGTTTTCAAATTAAAAGGCCTTGTACGGTTTAAAACAAGCTCCTCGAGCCTGGTATGAAAGGTTAAGCACCTTTTTAATAGAAAACAGGTTTTCTAGAGGAAAAGTTGACACTACTCTTTTTCGAAAAGACAAAAGCTTCGAAATTCATTTTAGTTCAAATTTATGTTGATGATATTATCTTTGGAGCTCTTGATGAATCTCTTTGCAAGGATTTTTCCCATCGATGCGAAGGAATTCGAAATGAGCTTAATGGGAGAATTAAAATTCTTTACGGGTTTTGCAAGTAAAGCAAACATTGGACGAAATCTACATTCATCGGACCAAATATACAAATGAACTTACGAAGAAATTCAAATTGGACGATTGCAAAACAATGAGCACACCAATGCATCCATCATCCACACTAAGATTGGGCGATAAGGATAAAAAAGGTGTACGAAAAGGTATACGAGAGGTATGATCGGATCACTCTTATATCTCACTTTGCGTCGGACCGATATAATGTTTAGTGTGTGTCTTTGTGCACGTTTTCAATGCTGATCTAGAGAGTCACACTTAATTGCTTGTAAAGAATATTCGAGATACTTGAAAGGAACTACTAATCTGGGCTTGGTATTTAAGAAATCTCATGAGTACGATTAGTTGGTTTTTGTGATCTTGACTATCTTTGGAGATAGAATCGAAAGGAAAAGTACAAGTGGAGGATGTCACTACATTGGAGGAAATCTAGTATCATGGTCCGGCAGAGACAAAGCACAATTGCTCTATCAGCAATTTGGTGAATATATCTCTGCGTCCAATTGTTGCTCCCAACTACTCTGGATCAAACATCAATTAGAAGACTACAACATCTTTGAAAGTAAGATTCCTTTACTATGTGATAAATCTTTGCTTTGCAATTAACTTATCAAAAATCCCATACTACACTCAAGGGCAAAACACATTGAAATCAAACATCACTTTATAAGAGACTATATTCAAAAGGTGTGTTTGATATTCAATATGTGGATCTGAGATCATCAATGGGCGGATATTTTCACAAACCCCTCTCAGTGGATAGATTCACTCTTATTCGAAAACATCTAAGTATGCATTTTGTAAAGAATTAATATTTCTTGCGTCCATTGAAGATCTGCGTCCAAAATGCTTTGTACTTGATAAATGGTGTGGTAAATTTCTTGATAAGACATAAATCATTTGCATTTATCTTGTTTGAAACTTTTCAAATTTCCCACCTTGAGTCGATTTTGAAAGGTCACGAAAGTAACTTTTTACTGCGGACGTGACAGTTGCTTTTAATACACATTTATTGTGTTTGTTTTTTTTTTAAAAAAAAAAAACGATTCGTTTTTCTCTCAAGAAACCTTTCAGTGTAAAAACCTACCTTCTTCTATAAATATTTTCCTTCTTTACAAGATCAATTTTTTACGCCTTCAAACCTTGAAAGAAAAGCATAGAAAGAACCTTAGCATATTTTTCTCTCTCTATTTCAATTTTCTTTAATCCTTAGAATTGGCGTGAGGAATGTCCCTTGATGTTGAAAGAGCCGAGGTATCGCTTGAATACTCGTTCAAACTTCAATTTTAGCGAGAATGTGGAATAGATATCAAAGAATGTCTCGTCGGTCTTTGGATAGGATAGTTACTTGAGGCAAACCGGTGGAGGTTTATCCTAATTGGTGAAAATGTTCTGGAAAAACGCATCCGTGTTCGCGGCCAGGTCGGGGATGTGTTTTGGGAAAACCCGTTGTGGTTTAATAGGTAACCATCTCCAACGCCACCCAAAGTTGGTTGTAAGGAGCCACCATCACTTCTGATTTGGAAAAAGCATTTGGGAAGCGATCTTGTTCTTGACACCTTACTAAAGGAGTCATCCACGGGGAAGATAACCCGCTTCCAAGATGAATGACAAGGCAAGAGTTTTGCATCAACTTCTAAACAAGGCAATACTCCACAAGGCGGGGTCCAAAGACTCGCTCTACAGATTCATGCCTTACTGCCTGTGTCATCGATCTTTGTGTCAATGTGTCAATCTCCCTTCTCTCCTTTTTAAGAACTTCAAGAGAAGTGTACAAGGAAAAGGGAAGAAGACCACCATCTCCTATGGTGTTCTCTTAACCAAGATCTTGAGAGATCAAGGTATCTTTAGTCCCCATGAGACTAAAGATGTTGAAAGAAGAAGAAGATTTTTGGGACGGATCCAAGAGCAACAAATCTTTGGACGAAGCAATCTTCTAAGGATGAAACTTCAAAGCGTCCAAGATTTTACGGACCGAAAAGAGCCTCTTATTCTTTCAAAGAGAGTCCAAAGAAGAAATCACCATCCGTCAAGCCATTCCCAGAGACTCATGTGGACGATGACTCTGAAGATGACCAACCCATCGCTAAAAGGATGAAGGTTGCGTCCATTGCGAGCATCCCAAAAGGAACCCGGACGAAGCTACCCATCACAAGGAAACCCTCTTCCAAGCTTGCGTCCATTCCTAAGGAACCTCTTCCTACCATTCCCTCTTCCTCCATTTTACCCTCTTCTCAAAGCGGAACCACAAACTTCGCTGACCTCTCAAATAACTTCCTCTCCCTTAAACACTGAACCTTTTTATTCTCAAACTCACATCATACCCTTCCAATCTCCTTCACCTTCCCTCTCTCAAAAGACCTTCGACAACCCCTCCTATCTTAACCTTTTCTCTGTGGGGGTTTCCCCTCACATTATCCCTCTTTGGGAATCCAAGGACTCTTCTCTCTCACTCACAGCAAGACGCTCCCGGTGCTGTGATGGTTACTCAACAAAAGTTCACATCTTCCCTAGTGACCTATCCTTCAAACCTGTCACCTTGGAAGAAATGGGACAGTTTGCGAGTCCTTATGACACCATCCTTGTCAGTGTCATTAAGGGGAGTCTTCTGTTGAAGAATTTGAGATTTGTACCCCCTTCATCATCTCCTCTACAACCGCCATCAAGATTCAGTATGGATCGGGTTTGTCCAAGGTTGCCATTGGTGGATTTAAATAAAAACAAAGACTTGAAAAAGTACAAAAGCCAAGCCACCTTTCCCAAGCCTATCATCTTTAAGCCAAATTTTGGGAGCTTACGTTCCCCTGATGTTGATGTTGAATTCTTGTGGCATGTTTCGAATGAATAAAGGAGAAGGCTGTGGAGAGCAGGCTAAGACTTTGCAGGAAAAACACATTTGGGAGTGTGAGCAACAAGCGTCTTCTTCGAGGACTAAGTGATGAAGATAAGGAAGATATCATAATCGTGCACAGTCGGAGCTTCCAGTGTTTTCGTTCTATCTATATGGTAGATGATCTTTTTGACCTGCCTACAGAACTCGCCATTGCCAACAATCTTCTCTTGTCCAAGCTATGTCTACTGGACCTCCGTCTGACAACATAGCAGCCTTATCCCCGGGATCAAATGTTTGGATACCGGAGAACCTCTCTTCCTTGGGATGTTGACCTTCCTCATCGAAGACGAAGTTGAGTGCATGTTGTGCGGCAAATGGATGTGACCCCTCCCGCTTCCACCAGAGTTAGCTATTGTGGAACCACAACCTTCTGTGACATTCTCACCCAAGTGCCCCGACTTTCGAGGCCTACGTGAATAATCAAATGGACTTAATGTACAAGAGAGTTGAAGACCTCCTCAAATCTCTTTTTCAACACGGGCCACCTCCTCCTCCTCCACCTTCTTCCTCTTGATTTTATTTTATTTTCTTTTAACCAATTTTTTTTGACAGTGATGTTTTTCTTTCTTTTTGTCTGATGACAAAGGGGGAGAATAATGGGAATTTGATTTGTTACATACAAATTTATTTTATAATTTATACTGATTCAATGAAACTATGTTTTTTCTCTCATCTGGTTGTTTCATTATCTTTGTCTCGGTTATTCTGTTGCACTTATATAAATGCTTTAATTGAAATTGTGAATACTCTGCTAATGCACTGTGTTGCTGTGTAGGATCTGATCTAAATTTTAGCATGGTTTATTTCTTTTCAAAAGTATTGTCTCTGTTAAACTCTTTTCTCAAGAACTAAACTTCGATACAAAGATAATATTACTTGCTCTTGAAACTTGTTTCGTAAAAATAAATTTCGTGTACTACGTCCAATCAACTCTGCGTCCAACGGACTTGGAGTCCTTCCCTTAGAAATGTTTTCTTAGGGAGCAATTTTGTTTTAAAAAAAGAATGCGTGTTCAACCAAATTAATAGTTTTTGTCATCATCAAAAGGGAGATTTTTGAAACCAAATTCTTATAAAAAGGTTTTAGTACTACATTCTTAAAAGCTATAAGCTTTCACTGTTAAGTTTTGAGGATAACAAAAATATTTATTTAGTTTGAACAAGTAAGTGTTTCGACAATAGTTTTAACAAATCGCTACTGGTTGTGCGTCCAATATGCTATAACTCTTCATGGGTCCAATGAATGTATTATATACTTTTACTATTGGTGCGTCCAATACTTGTATGCATATACTGTTACTTTTTATTAGTTCGTCCAAGACGATCACATGCGCCAAAGCTTCGGACTCAACTCACTCTTTCAAAGTTCAAGCTCAAGTTCGCGTCAAGTGAAATTTCAAAAATGAAGAAGCTGTTCCTCATTAAATGCTAGAAAAGAACTACGACTCACGGCTGTGAAGAAGTCAACTAAGCCACTTTGTCGACATTGTCTAACAACTACAAAGATACGCAAATAAGAAACCGCAATCTTAGACAAATCAGGACTTTTGTTTTCATTGATTGGAAATCTCGGAGAATAAAAGTCACCGTCGAAGAAGTTCAAGACTTTTCCAGAGATGCATTTAATGCTACTGAAACGGTAATAAATATTTCCGTTGGGACGATCTAGCCCATGAAGTCTGCTCAATTTGTTCTTACTTATAAAGAGAAGAAAGCGACACTTGAAGAACTAGAGATCTTTTGCGAGAAGCATCCTTGATAGTCTAAAAAGCTTTATTTCCATATTCGTGTAAAAAGAAAAAGCCTTGAGATTTCTATTGTCTATTCTCATTTGTCGTGAGTTTCAAACTCAAGCTTTCATCTACTTTCAATTATTCATCTTAAGCCTTGTAAGCTGAAGAGGTCATTTGTGTGTAAAAGAATACTTGTGAGTTAGAACCTGAAGAGGTTGAAAATACTTGTTACCTGAAGAGGTGCATAATACTTGTAATCGTGAAAAAGATTAGTTGGAAAATCCTTCTGGTTGAAGGGACTGGACGTAGCTCTTGGTTGATAAGAGTGAACCAGGATAAATCTCGTGTGTAAGCTTCTCCTCTCTTCTAGTGTGCTTTATTATATTCACTAACCTCTGGGGTTTACCATTGTGTTTATTAACAAAGATCTTTTTATTTGGTTTTAGAACGTGTTAACCATTTTATTAAAAGTCTTTTCGAAACCCTTAGAGTCCAATAGGACTAAGTGGTGTTGGTCCTAAGCTCTTTGCTTGTTAAACTGTCTCCTTCGCTGTGTTCTATTTTCTATTGAAAAGGAAAATCTTTTTTTAATCGAAAAAGGGTTAAGAAACACAATTCAACCCCCTTCTTGTGTTTCACTTGGTTATTCTCAATATTACGTCCATCATTTTCCAATTCACTAAACGTATTATGCTTTGTAGCTACTTCATCATACACAATAATGCATTGGGGGCATAATCTAACGTGTCCTCCTTCCTCTTTCTTTTCAAGAAGTCAACAAGAGATTCATCTCTTCATGGGTACACATATTTTGTATTTTTGACACCGATCTCTAAGTCTTTAGTGACTTCATCGACATTTATCATATTAATTTGCATACATTGAAATGGTTCGACATAACTTGAGTTGACCTCAAAATGGTCCATGTCAACCTTCATATCCGGTTGACCTTTGTCAGCAAATTTCATCTTTTCGTGGATACATGTTTTTTGCATTTTCAATGTCAATCTCTAAGTCTTTAGTGACTTCAACGACATTTATCATATTAATTTGTATACATTGAAATGGTTCAACATAACTTGAGTTGACCTCGAAAGGGTCCGTGTCAACCTTCATATATGGTTGACCTTTGTCAGCAAATTTAATCTCTTCGTGAATACACATTTTTTGCATTTTCAATGCCGATCTCTAAGTCTTCAGTGACTTCATCGACATTTATCATATCAATTTACATACATTGAAATGGTTTGACATAACTTGAGTTGACCTCGAAAGGGTCCGTGTCAACCTTCATATATGGGGTTATGACATTGGAGACCCAATGTTCATTTAGATATTAGTAATATAATAAGACAAAAGTAAGCTAACTAAATAGAATCTAGTTGGAATTTTGTTAGAACTTAGATGAAATTTAGTTAGAATCCAACTATCTAGTAAGATGAAATATTATTTAATAATAATGACCAATAGAAACAAGACACCTTAAGGGTAGATGTTAGCTTCCTATTAGTTAAAGTTTCCAATAATGATTAGATTCAAGTTACATGTTGGTTTCCTATTGGCTAGTAAACTTGTTGGGTGTTAGCTTCCTATTGGTTAACATTAATGAGCTTGCTAGGTGTTAGTTTCCTATTGGTTAATAATTAATGAGCTTGTTAAATGTTAGTTTTGTATTGGCTTGTCAAGGTTCCAAATAATGATTAGGTTAATGTTAAGTGTTAAATTCTTATGAGTTAGCAATTAATAAGCTTCTCGAAGTGTTAGTTTTCTATTGGTTAATTCTTTAAGTAATAATTAATGATTAATTGTGAATTTCTATAGGTTAATCCCTTAAGTAATGATTAGGTATGGTAGTAACCAATAGAAATGAGACACCTTGGTGCTAAATATTGGTTTCTAATTGGTTAGCATTCAATGTTAGTAAAGGTGTTGAAATTCTATTGGTTAGCATTTAACGTTAGTGAAGGTGTTTAAATTCTATTGCTTAGCATTAATTAAGGTTGAAAGTGTAAGCATATGATTGGTTAAGGTGTTAGGTAATGATTAGGCTAGTGAAATGTGTTAGTTCCTTATTGGTTGATAATTAATAAGCTTCTCTAAACTACTAGAAGCAAAAGGCCATGAAATCTAAGAGAGAAATAAGAGAGGAATTCGGCTAGGGGAGAAAGAAAGACAGAAAGAAGAAGAAAAATCAAGAGAAAATAGAGAAAAATTAGGGGGAAATGTCAAAAGCTTGGGTTTGGAATCAAGAAGCCATTTTCTACAAGAATCAAGGAAGAAATCCATCCTTTAGCCTTCAAGTTTCAAGGAAAAAATAGCCAAAGAGGTAGGAGTTCAAGTACCCATAACTTTTTATTTTTCCAGTTTGGTGTTTTAAAGAGATTTCCATCGTTTTAATGCTTTTTATGGATTTTTATGCAGGGATACAATCAAATTATTATTGGATATAATGGATTATGTAATATGGTTGGAAGCTAGGGTTCATATGTGTGAATTTCGAATTCCTTATGGTTTATGGATGTTAATGATGATTTGACGGAATTTTAAGTAGATTATATCGAAATCTAGTGTGTTATTTGCTTGATTGGATTTAAAACCCTAGGAATCTCCATTTATGCAATGTTTCAGCCATGATACAGTATAGGATTTCAAATTGTTTAATTATTGGATTAAGGATTAATCAAGTAGTTTAGTGCTTAATTAGGGTATTTGAAGTTAATTAAGCAAGATTAAGTGGTTTTACTTGAATTGGATGAAAAATCCTAAAGATCCTAGCTCAAGTCAGGTTTCAGCCATAGCTAGGTTTTGATATTGGAATTGTGTAATTATGAGATTATGGGTTAATTAAATGGATTAGTATTTAATTAGGTGATTTAATCAAGTTAAATCATAGTTTGGTGATTAAAGTTTGAAAAATCACTTGAGAAATGAATTATGGTGGTTTTGGTCAAGAGTATTAAAATATCTAGGTTTGATATACCTTATGATATAAGTATATCATGGTGATTAGAAGGTAGTTCTAGTGGTGAATCAAAGGAAAAATTAGAGAAAATTATAGGTTCAAGCAATAAAACAACTTAAGGAAACTTATGATGGAATTTGGTCAATTAGGGTTTAATAACCTAAGATTTGGTTTAAGAATAACAAAATGAATATTTAGAATGAGTAAATAAGGTTATGTGTAGAAGAATAATGAAAAATCAAGTATTTGGAAAAATGGCCAAATGAATATTGAAAATGACCATATGAATAGTATTTTGACTAAGTTGTGAAGTATTCTTATACTTCCTTATGGCTAACTTATATTAGCAAAACGTGTTGTTGATGATGTATGTAAGAAACCTAAACCATAGGGTTAGGGTTTCGGCTAAAACCTAGTTTCTAAGACTATTTATTATGCAAGTAGGCTTCTAAGAGTAATTATGAAATAAAAAAAGTCCAGAAAATTGACTTTATGATAAAAATGTTTAATTACTCTAGAAAATTAGAAAATGACATTACATGCTTATTTAATAATATGAAAAATAGATGAAAAGGCAAGGAAATGATCTTTTCTAGACCAAGGTGATCCTTGAATAATTAGAAAGACATTGGATATGATCTTTTCTAGACCAAGGTGATCCAGGAAATGATCTTTTCCAGAATAAGGTGATCCATGAAGGACTTACATGTGTCAGAGGCAGATATTTCATCCCTTAATTGTGGAATTATCTAAGAACCAAATGGAATCCACCCTTGGATCATATGGTATGACCATTTGGCATAGGAATTTAGGAGATTCTCTATGTCAAGGAAGAGCTCTTATTACTATTTTATAGTAATCTTTATTGACCATTCAAGCATAGGTTATGGGCTATGCCCACAGAAAAGAAAGGCAAGTTGAGCATGTAATTGTCTAGATATGAAAGATTAGATTATTAATAGCTTACCTTGCTGATAAATGACCTAAGCTATGAGAAAGATAGTGCAGAATTCAAAAAATGTTATGTTAATATTATTTTATTATACTCTGATTGATTTATATACAAATATCATGGAAATGTTTTATACAACTTGATATAGTTGGATGTACCATAGTTTTATTTACTGCTTTTACATACTGCTTGAATTCCTACCAAGAATGTTATTCTCACTCCTATAGTGTGGTATTTCCAGAGAATCAAGATGTTCTGCGTTATGATGCTCCTTGATTTGGATGTTGTTCCTGCTTATGATCTAGTGGAAGACATCATTGTTATGACATATACTGTTCTTGAAGCTAGATATTTTATTTATACAGTGTAATACATATAACAATTGATTTACTATAGTATAATGCTATAGTATTTTGATTTAGACTTTAAATTTAGGGTATAGAATGTACTTATGTGAATAATGAATGATATCTTGTACGAATTAGTTAGAATAATGGAATAATACAAACTTTTGATATTATAAATCTATTCATCTTTATATTAGATTAAACTTGCGCATTACTATAAAAAGGTAAAAGTATTCATGATAAATATATAAAATGGAGAATAATCAGGTTACATATTTATTTAATAATAAAGTTCCGGATTTCTTATGAAATCCCAAGCTATTACTAAGGTCTTTATGATGCATCAATTTGTTTATGGGGGAATGACAAGATGTTTGACAATGTTAAGGCTTCGATCTCGTTGATAGGAAATCTGTCTAATTACTTCTAATCAGTAGATTGACCGTACTAATCCGTTCACCCTAAAAATTGTCAGAGAAAAGTCTTAAAGATGTGTTGGCTATGGAAAACGCATTTAGAATTGAAGACTTTTGATAGTTCTTTGATTCCGATTCTAATTTTAGGAAGGGAATCTCCTCCTTATGTGGATTCTCAGTATTTGGAGATTTGCAAGATGCTAAAGTCGAGAACGCTTAAACAATAAAATCGTTAAGTGCAGAAATATAATTGATAGAAAGTAAAATGCGTCAAAGTAAAGGCATAATGTAACTGACAAAAACGTAAATTTTCGTGAAGTAAATAGATAGAAAGTAAAGTCAATCAAAGTAAAGACAAAAAGTAACTGACAAAATCGTAGAGTGCCAGAAAGTAACTTGACAAGAATGTAAATGTGCAAGAATGTAACTTTTTAGGAATGTAAATGTACAAGAATGTAACTTGACAAGAATGTAAATGTGTAGGAATGTAAATGTGTATAAAGTTAAATGTGCAAGAATTTAAAGTGCAGTGAAAGTAAATGACTGAATCAAAAAGTGTTGGAATTAAACTAAAGGAATGTAAATTGCATCAAATTTAACTGACTGGAATGACAAAGGCAAGAAATCTAAAAGAAAGCAAGTAAAGCATACTTGAATTGAAATTGACATGAATACAAAAGACTTTGAATTGAAAAAATTTGAATGGTAAATGACTAAAATTGAAGTGGATGAAAGGAAGGAAGAAGTACTTGAATCAATCCTTTTATCAACCAACCATCCATATGTACATCTACAAAACTAGTATTTATAGACTAAGGCTCAATTGCCTAAAACTGCCTAAGTCCTATGATGTTGACACCTATTAGCAGATGTCATATATACATGCATTACACATGGGCTCTTCAAATAAGAAAATAACTTCCCATGATCAGCATAACCCATGAACAACCTTCTATATTACTATCAGTTTCACCTTGTTTCCCGCTTCCACATCATCAACTTCTAGAATGTATCCATTTATTTGACTCAATCTTGGACCCATATCACCAATTAGCCTAAATTGTAGGGACACGGCAACCATCCATTTGAGCACCAAAGTAACTACCACTGCATCGTCAATCCAACCTTTGAGCAAGCTTTGTGAAGTTTGCCAAGTATCTATTGTCAAATGATTGACTTGACATCAACTTGTATTTGTCGAACCATAATCCTGTTGCATGCTTGTTTGTCAAAGAGCCATCTTGATGTAATCTCATAATTATTTTTCCAGGGATTTGCTAAGTGTTTGTTGTCGAAAAGTTGTCTTGGCATACACATTCACCTTGTCGAACCTGTTTTTTTGACAATCTTCTAGCTTTAAGCTTTGCATCTGGTGCATATTTCACATGTTTGACCTGTTGTCAAAATATTTATTTTTTGTCACTAACACCAATAAGTCATCAGCTTGTTCCTTCCAACTTACCAAGTGTTTGTTACTGATAAATTGTCTTGACACACATGTGCATCTTATTGATAAACACTATTCACACACATTAATAATCCCTCATATTTAGTACTTTATACCTCTTTTGCGTTTAATTGATTGGAATTGGCTTAGTTTTATAAGTTTGAGTTTCAATGGACTTAATTGCAAATTGTCAGCATTTCATGGTTTTTGACACTGTCTCTGTATTTTAGACATATCTTGAGTTATAGGAATCCAAAAATTGTGAACCTTATATTTTAGGAAATATAAGAGGAAGATATACAACTTTCATGAAGAGCTTAGAAGCTTATTTGGATGTTGATCAATCAATTTGAGACACTTATGTTAGCTTTGTATTAGGCTTTATTAGATGTTTATTGTGCCCAATATTAGTATTTTAGATGAGTTTAATGTTGTTGGGCTCCATTGGGCTTTAATGCAAATTATGAATAATTCTTGGATTTTGATGCATTTTGACCTTTCCTCCTTGGTTAGGCCATAACTTGGGACTCGGTGATCTATTTGAGGTGATCTTGGTGTCTTCGGAAAGCTAAGACAAGCCTCTACAAGTTTCATGAAGAACTCAAGAGCTGGATCGGACTTCTAAGGGCCCAAAATAGCCTTGCAATGTAGAGTGGGTTTGATGTCATAGAAATCTGGGCAGTGTGCACATATTGGACTATATAGTGGGCTATAAGCCTCATCGCGGGCTGAAACATGGCCATTGGAAAGATAAGACCCATATCTCCAACTTCATTGAAGATTATTTAGTCAATAGATGTCGTTTTAGGCATGATTATGAAGCTGCAAGTTGATTCGAATTTGGAAACATGTTCTTCCAACCTAACTTGAGGTAGGTGCAGTGTTTTTGGCATTTCTGGAGTTCTAAAAGTCCAAATGGCATGATTCCAATTGCAAAATTTCAAGGAGACAACTGGCTACAACTTTCATGAGACCTCCAAGCCAAAATACACCTTCTAGGTCATGAAAATGAAGCCAGAAGTCAGATAAGAGTTGCTGACTAAAAGCCACCAACCATACACCAACCCACCTACCATGCACCAACCCACCAACCATGCATCAAGCTTCCATATTTGACAATTTCCATGTTTTTACAGCTTGTATTCAGATTATGTACATGTACAAATTGGCTTCTAGGATTAGTATAAATAGAGCTAATCTCTTTGTATTATACATCATTCAATTTTAAGTAAGTTTGAAGAAAGTTTGAGTATTTGTGAGAGTTTTCTTTCTCTTCTTCTCCATTCTCTTTAGAATTTCATTTTTGTTCTTTATTCAATGAGTTCTTCCTTCCCATCCATGGAAGGATAGGCTCTTATAATCAATCCAAGGGATTAGCCATCTTGATGTTTAATTTGGAGATCTTGTTTCGCTTGTTCATATTGCTTAATTGTTATTCAAGTTTCTCTTCTTCCTCTTTTGATTTTTATCTAGATTAAATTGCTTAATATGATTTAGATGTTGATGTGATAATAGCTTTATTATCATGTATTCAAAGAGGATCACAAAGACTAAACAATATATTAAAGCTTTTTGATGGATTGTTTAGCTTGGTTAAATTATGGATCTTAAGTTAATCTATGTTGGATGGTGCTTACTTTATCTAACCTTGGTTAATCAAATCCTAGATGCTTATATAGTAAAGGATTCTTGGATCATGTTGAGGCTTCTTGATGTGATCTAAGGCCAAGAACATAATTAGCAATTAAGTGAAGTTCTTGTGGTCAATGATAGATTAAACTCAAGATCGGTAAATTTCCTTGGATTGGTTGCTTCTTTAGATTTGTTCACAACTTTAAATCTTGTACTTTTGTTAATCTTGTTAATCATCATCAAAATCCCCCATTTCTAATTATCTTGATCTAATTAAATCTTTGTTTTTGGATTCTTGAGAGACGATTCGGTTCATTCTTTATACTACAAATTAGTTTGTGAACTCGTAATTTTTATTATTTGACGGGTCTCGACAACCTCTTGTCAAATTTGGCGCCGTTGCCGGGAAATCCAAAGGCAACTATTTGATTAGTTCAAGACCCCATCTAACTCTGACAATTGTGTTTATTTTGTTTTTGAAGCTTTTTCAAGTGGAATTTCGGCTGAATTGGGTAAAAAGCATTGTGTCAAGAATTTCGATTCGGTAAAGTATCTTTGATTGACCTAAATTTTGGTGCACTAATGGAAAACATTATTTTGAGAAAGGCTCACTATATATAGTGAGGTCAACCTTATTTTAGCTAAATTCCATTGTTTAGACCACTGTTTCAATTTTTTAAGATTTTTTATTATTCTGTTGGATAGCATTTTTGTGTAGATTTTACTCTGTGGTGGTTCCATAATTTTTAAAATTTGTTTGATACTATTTTTATTTTTGTTTAATTTTTGGAGTATTTGTTTTAGGAATTTTTAGTGTTTTAGTTGTTATTGCTTTTCTATACCTTCTTATGTACTGCATGCTGTATGACTAGGTCTAATCCTGGTGCCTTGCATTCATTTGATCCTGAAATTGATTGAACATTTCATACACTTCATAGAAGTTATAGGACTGGTAATAGCATTCATAGAGCTAATAGAATTACTTTTGGAATTGGGCTTGAACTTGACATTGCACCTAATCTTCTTGACTCTTTTAGTCCTGTTGAGTCTACTTCTGTTAGTGCTTCGGTGTTTGATACTGAGTCTGCTGATTTTACAATGGCTGCACGTGATGTGAATTATCAAGCTTTCTGCATTCAATATTCTAAACTTAATGTTGATTTTGAGTTGAAATCTGGATTGATACACTTGCTACGTGAAGATCCACATAAGCATTTGAAGGAGTTACATGTTGTCTGCTCCACCATGAAACCTCATGGAATAGCTGAAGATCACATCAAGCTAAGGGTCTTTCCTTTCTCCTTGGATGGTGCTGTTAAGGATTGGTTGTATTACTTACAACCTGCTGCCATCACTTCTTGGAATGACATGAACAGACTGTTTCTGGAGAAGTTCTTTCCTGCATCAAGAACTGCTGTAATAAGGAAAGATATTTGTGGCATAAGGCAAATTAGTGGTGAAACTCTCCATGAGTATTGGGAGAGATTCAAGAAATTGTGCTCGAGCTGCCCACACCATCAAATTAGTGATCAACTGCTAATCCAATACTTTTATGAAGGGTTGATGCCAATGGAAAGGAGTATGATTGATGCTGCAAGTGGTGGAGCATTAGTAGATAAAACTCCGGTACGCTTAAACTTAATTGCAAACATGGCAGCAAATTCTCAGCAATTTGGTACTCGAATGGGTGCTGCAACCAGAGTAGTCAATGAAGTTAATACCTTTTCACATGCTGATCAACAAAGGGTGGAACATAGATTGGATGAGCTCACTTCTTTGGTCAGACAGATGGCAATGGGACAACACGAACCACCTATGCAGACTCTTGCAAGAGTTTGCAGTATATGCTCTAGCTCATCCCATCCCAGAGATTCGTGCCCCACATTGCAAGATGATTCTGAGTTTCAAAACCAATCTGTGGCTGCAGCTGGTATATTTCCTGGGAAGCCACAGTTCTATCAGCAGCAACAACAGAAATATGATCCATTCTCCAACACTTACAACCCTAGCTGGAGGGACCATCCCAATCTGAGATATGAGAATACATCAAATCAGCAGCCACCAAACCAGTATAGACCACCATTCCAGCAGCAAGGTCCTGTAGCCGCAAAATCTGAGCCCTCATTGGAGGATTTGGTGAAATAATTGGCCACCAATAACATCCAGTTTCAACAGAGAACTGAAACCACCATTCAGAACTTGGAAACTCAAATTGGTCAACTTGCCACATCTATTCATGAATTAAAGTCACAGGGTTCTGGTCAATTACCCTCTCAAACCACTCCAAACCCTAGAGGCAATGTAAGTACTATAGCTTTGCGCAGTGGTAAGCAAATCAATGGACCAGTGCAGCAGATAATTCCAGATTCTACCCTTGACCCAGAGAAACAAGATTCTACAGCAAATTCAAGTTCTGCAGCTAATTCAGATGTTGTAGCAGATTCAGCAGCAAATGATCCTACAACAACCAAGCAGAAAACCAGATCAAACCAACAGTTGACAGAAAATTCAGTACAGTAGAAAAGTGAACATCCAAAAAAGTCAGCTTCCAACATTCCTCTTCCTTTTCCCAACCGAATGATATAGCCGAGGCATATGGTTGAGACTGACTTGGATAAGGAAATTATGGAAACTTTTCAGAAGGTTGAAGTGAATATACCTATCTTGGAGGCAATTAAACAATCCCCAAGTATGCCAAGTTTTTGAAAGAGATGTGCACCCATAAGAGGAAGCTAAAGGGGACTGAAAAAGTGAGTATGGGGAGGAATGTCACTGCTTTGATTTAGCCCAACCTGCCTCCCAAATGCAAAGACCCAGATACTTTTACCATCCCTTGCACCATAGGGCACCAATAGTTCACTCATGCCTTGCTAGACTTGGGAGCCTCCATCAATGTAATGCCAAAGTCAGTTTACACTTCCTTGCATATGGGAGAGTTAAAGCTCATCGGCATTGTCATTCAATTAGCAAACTGGAGCACTGTTCAACTTGCAGGAGTGTTGGAGGACATTTTGGTTCGGGTAAATAATTTAATATTTCCAGCTGATTTTTATGTGTTGAATATGGAAGATGAATCTGCCTCATCCTCACCCCCATTGATCTTAGGTAGACCATTTTTGAAAACTGCTAAAACTAATATTAATGTACATGTTGGTACCATTTCTATGGAATTTGGTGATGATATCATTCAGTTTAACATTTTTGATGCCATGAAATACCCTTTAGAGGATCATTCTATTTTTTATTTTGATGTCATTGATTTACTAATTGATGATATGCATGCTGATATGTTGGCAGAGTTTCCTGAAATTGTAGGATACACTGATAGCATAGCTTGCGATACTTGTTCTGCCTGCTTCAGACTTTCTGGTTGTAAACCCACTGCAATGTGTGCAGCCTGTGCTGAGATTTCTACATACTTGTCATGTGTTGTTGTTAATTCTACTGACATTGATGATTTTGTTTATGTTATTAATGGCAATGATGCTGTTATTAATTATGTTGTCATTCATCTTGCTGCTAAGTGTGATTCTTTTGATTCCATAGGATATGATGATGTTGTTTTGCAAGATTGTGCACAGCTTGTAGGTACAGGTGCAGCAGGTGCAACTGCTGAGAATTTAGCAGATTTAGTTTCGGTTCCAAAACTTGTACCTTCAGTTCAACAACCACCCTCCATTGAACTTAAGCCCCTGCCCGAGCATTTGAAGTATGCATTCTTGGAGGAGGATGAGAAGCTCCCGATGATAGTGGCCAAACACCTCCAACCTGAGCAAGAAACCAGATTATTGGAAGTCTTGAAGCAACACAAAAGGGCAATTGGTTGGACACTTGCAGACATCCCTGGTATTAACCCCTCCACATGCATGCATAGGATATTACTTGAGGAGGAAACTAAACCAGTGAGACAACCCCAGAGGAGACTGAATCCTCTCATTCTAGATGTGGTGAAAAAAGAGGTGACCAAGCTACTGCAGGCTAGCATTATCTATCCCATCTCTGACAGCAAGTGGGTGAGCCCGGTGCAAGTACTTCCAAAGAAATCCGAGGTGACTATCGTGGCCAACCAGAAGAATGAACTCATTCCAACCTGAGTGCAGAATAGCTGGAGAGTCTGCATTGACTACAAACCCCTCAACTAAGCCACTCGGAAAGATCATTACCCCCTTCTGTTCATTGATTAGATGCTGGAACGGTTGGCTGGTAAGTCCCATTACTGCTTTTTGGATGGCTACACTGGATACTTCCAGATTCACATTGCACCAGAGGATCAGGAGAATACCACATTTACTTGTCCTTTCGGCACCTTTGCTTACAGACGGATGCCCTTCGGCCTCTGCAATGCCCCTGGTACCTTCCAGCGATGCATGGTGAGCATATTTTCTGATTTCTTAGAGAAGTGCATGGAGATATTTATGGATGACTTCACTGTCTATGGTTCTTCTTTTGATTCATGTTTAGCTAGCCTATCTAGAGTGCTGCAATGATGCATTGAGACTAACCTTATGCTAAATTTTGAGAAATGCCATTTTATGGTAGAACAAGGTATAGTTTTAGGCCATGTAGTATCCAGTAAGGGCATTGAGGTAGATTCTACCAAAATTGATGTAATTACTAGTTTATCTTACCCCACATGCGTGTGGGAAGTGCGTTCTTTTCTTGGTCATGCAGGTTTCTACAGGTGCTTCATTGGCGACTTCAGCAAGATTGCTTTTCCACTTTTCCACTTACTGCAAAAAGATGTAGAGTAATTTTGATGACAAGTGCAAGGCAGCTTTCACCCACTTGAAGTAGGCCTTAACCAGTACCCCCATCATCCAGCCACCTAACTGGACATTGCCATTTGAGTTAATGTGTGATGCTTCTAACTATGCAGTAGGAGCAGTCTTGGCACAGAGAGTAGGGAAAGCTTCTCATGTGATATACTATGCTCAGAACACTAGATGCTGCTCAGGCCAACTATACCACAACCGAAAAAGAGCTTTTAGCCATTGTTTTTGCTTTGGATAAGTTTAGATCATATTTGCTTGGTTCTAAGGTTGTTGTGTTTACTGATCATGCAGCTCTAAAGTTCCTTTTGAAGAAGCCAGAGGCAAAGCCCCGACTAATAAGATGGATGCTACTACTCCAGGAGTTTCACATAGAGATCCGTGACAAGAGTGAAGCAGAGAACCTAGTGGCAGATCATTTGAGCCACATTGAAAGGGCTTCAGATCCCTTCCCTGTACAGGACTCCTTCCCAGATGAGCAGCTTCTGCAGCTGCAAGGTAAGAACACCTCCCCTTGGTTTGCAGATATGGTTAATTTTCTGGTTGCTGGTGTTCTTCTTGCATATTTTACTAGAGCTCAATCTGATAAATTAAAAAGTGAGTCTAAGTACTATGTATGGGATGATCCTTATCTGTGGAAGCTTTGTAGTGACCAGATTATTAGAAGATGTGTCTCTGATCATGAGTTTCATTCCATTCTTAGCTTTTGTCATACATTTGCATATGGTGGGCACTTTGGCTCCCAACGTACAACTAGGAAAGTTTTGGACTCTGGGTTGTATTGGCCTACCCTATTTCATGATGCATATCTGTTTTGTAAGTTTTGTGAACAGTGCCAGAGAACAGGGACAATTTCACACAGGAATGAGATGCCTAAGCAGCCTATGCTGTCTTGTGAGATCTTTGATGTTTGGGGTATTGATTTCATGGGCCCTTTCCTTATTTCCTTTGGTTTTATTTATATTTTGTTGACTGTTGATTATGTATCCAAATGGGTGGAGGCAAAAGCCACTCGGACTGATGATTACAAAGTTGTTGTGGACTTTGTTAGATCACGGATTTTCTGCAGGTTTGGAATCCCGAGGGCCATTATTAGTGATCAGGGTTCACACTTTTGTAACCGGAGAATAGAAGCTTTGATGAGAAAGTACAGCGTCCTGCACAAGGTTTCTACACCTTATCACCCCTAGACAAACGGGCAAGCCGAGGTCTCAAACCGAGAGATCAAGCACATACTTGAGAAGACAGTCCAACCTAATAGGAAGGACTGGAGCCTGAGACTTGAGGATACTCTGTGGGCTTACCGAACTGCCTACAAGACACTAATAAGGATGTCCCCGTACCGAATTATTTTTGGGAAGGCGTGCCACCTTCCGGTGGAAATTGAGCATAAATCCTATTAGGCGATGAAACAGTGTAACCTTGACTTGAGTCAAGCCGGATCTTAAAGGAAGCTCCAACTTCAGAAACTTGAGGACCTTCGATTACAGGCGTATGAGAACTCCCGGATCCACAAGGAGAAGACCAAACTCCTTCATGATAAGATGTTGGTACGAAAGGAGTTCACCATTGGTCAAAAAGTCCATCTCTACAACTCTCGCCTCAGACTTATGCCCGGTAAGCTTCGTTCTAGGTGGCTTGGTCCTTTCATTGTTATTAATGTTTTTCCTTATGGTGCAGTAGAAATTAAGAGTGAAGCCACCAACAAAGTATTCAAAGTTAATGGTCATCGCCTCAAGAATTTTTATGAAGGAGCTCAAGAGAACCTCGTGGAGGAAGTTCAATTGCAGGAGGCCCTCTACCATGATTGATCACTACTTTGTTGAAAAAATAAAAAAAAACTAAAGCCACGTTTAAGGTCAAATGCCAGAAATTGAATCATTATTTATTGGGGAGGACCCATGGATCGCGCAAAATCTTCAATCACGCTGGCTGATGACATTAAAAGTAGCACTTCTTGGGAGACCACCCAAGTTTTCTAACTCTATCATCTTTCCAACTTTGACATATTTGAATTCACAGGAATCGAGACAGAAAATCAGTGCCAAACAGCAAAATCTACCAGAGTTTGATTTTTCTGTCTTCATTTTGTTTGTTTTTCATTAACAGATGCTTTTTCACCGGTTAAATGGCGGATAACGGTACTCCGTGAAAATCTTTTTCGGTCCCTTCAGTTACCCACAAACACTGAAATCTGTATATAATTTTACTCAAAAAAAAATTTTCTTTCGTCTTTTTTTCTTTCAAAATGGATAATCAACTTGTTAACCCCCACAAGCGATTCCCTTCTCTTCCTCAAAATGCTTTAACTAACATTTATTGTGCAAGGTTTGAGAGATTAAGGATGCTTATGCACAAAGGTATCCCTACGGATATACGCTGGCTGATCGAAGCAAAGGTCTGAATCACAGGGGAATTTTCTGACGCTCTTGTTTCATATATGCCAGGGTTAGGCAAAAGTTCATATGCAAAGAAAAGAAGAGCAAAAAGGTTACGAGTTTGCTTTAAATGTGCAAGATGGACCTGTAACACAAAATGCAGATCAATTGGAATGGCGTCCATAAATCGACTTGATAAAATTCACTTCATTAAGGATGGCATGAGTAAGGAGTCTTTAGATAACATTCTATTGACTCTTGAGATGCATCCTAGTGGAGATGTACAGAGAGTACTTCTCGATTTATGACCAATATTCCAAGATGAACATGAGCGTTATAGTCTCGGGAATCTGACTCAAAAAGACCCTGTTTGCCAATTTTTAAGAAAATTGGATGGGAAACCGACCATCGGCCCATAGAGAGCATTCAAGCTGTTACTGGACGTAAAACCAAAGGAAAATGTGAGCCACAATCACATCTCCTGTAGTATTATTTTTTATTTTTCATTTTTCTTCTTGTTCATTTAAAAAAAATTCAAAAAAAAAAATTTAAAAAGAAAAAATTTCAAAAAAAAAATTTTTTAGCCGTATTTTTTTGAAATATGCGTTGCGTATTTTCAAACTTTTTCTGACACATATAGATTAGTCTTTTATCCTTGTCACATAGCTATTATCATTGTTGTGCTTCTTTTCAAACTTGCGTGACACACGAATCTACCCCTCCTTTATATGTGTAATTATTACATTTGAGCTTTGATTCCTTTAAATAATGCACTTTGCTCTCTTCAGATCATTGATAAAGTGAGAGTACAAAAAAAAAAGAAAAAAAGAAAAAGAAAATGGAAGTCACTTCAGTTCGTCGGATCAAGAGTGTTTGTGTCTTTTATGGATCTAATCCTGGGAAAGATAAAGAGTTTGTAAATATTGCAAACCATCTTGGTCGAGTGCTAGCTGAGAGATAAATCCATTTAGTTTACGGAGGAGGTAGTCTTGGGTTAATGGGTTGTGTAGCCACTGCTGCACATTTAGGAGGTGGCAAAGTCCTTGGTGTCATTCCTAGTCCTTTAGCTATTGGCAATCCCACTGGAAAAACAGTAAGGCATGAAGTAATGGTATCTTGCATGCACCAACGCATGAACATTATGATAGCAAATGCTGATGCCTTTATTGTCCTACCTGGTGGTTTTGGAACTTTGGAAGAGCTCTTCCAAATTACATCCTGGTCACAACTGAACTTTCACCAAAAACCCATAGGTATATTAAATATTAATGGTTTTTATGACAGTTTATTTTGTTTTCTTGATCATGCTGTGGAAAAAAGGTTCATCTCACAAGTGACACGTCAAATTCTTATAACTGCTGCAACCCCAGAACAATTGCTCGATCAACTACACGAATTTGTACCACAACGTTATCTAGCAATGACTCCACTGAATTGGAAACAAGGCAGTAGCAGCAGCAAAAAGTAAAAACTTGATTTGACTTTGTCCTTGTGAATTTTTTGTTTTCTCTTATGGTTTTAGTTTTTTTTTTTTTGTAATTTTTCTTATTTCAGGCCCGATTTGCAGTTTTCTTGTAAGACCTTCTACACTCTACCTATCTTTATTTTGACATTAGGGACAATGTCTTAAATGAGTTGGGGGGAGGGATAGTTGACAATACAATATACATAGTTTAGTTTAAAAAAAATCTTTATTGTTACTAGCTTATTAGTTGTATGATGGCAGAGTAAGGAGTAGTTTTGCTCTTGAGACGCATCTTAACTTGCATTTCATAGTATGTCTTAAATTATTTTGGTCTTGCATATTTTTTAAAAAAAATTTCATTTTGATCTTTCAATTAATTTTGATGCAAGCATGTGCTGAATCTGAGCTTAATTGATAATAAAAGTATGCAAAACAGTTTATAGTTGAATCATTTTCATGATATACATGTGTATATGATTATGGATATTAAGAAGAAAGCATGGTTGACTTGAGTGAATGTTTCATACCTTTGTGAGTTTTTGGCTTTTCCAAGTTTGATACTTATACATGGTTTATTTTCTTTCATGAGTGATGTCAATTATGAATTTATTTTCTAGAACTTGCATTGAATCGATTTGAGATTACATTGGTCTGTATGTTGCATGAAAATGACAAAGGCATTTTTCTTGACTTATCTGCTTTGGCCAAATAAACCTACCTTGCATTTATCCCATTCTCAACCCCCTCTGAGCCTACATACTCATTCTTTGTTCTTATCTCATTACAAGCCTTGAGTAAAAAAAAAAACCATGTTTTTACATCACCTTAGGGAATAGGAGAGCATTGATTTTCCTATTGGAGGAGTCTTTTGTTTGCAATGATTTAAGTGTGGGGGAATTGGTGTGTTGATGCGAAATGTTTGATAAAAAAAAAGAAAAAAGAAAAAAGAAAAAAAAGCCAAAAGGTTGTAAAAGAAAAAAATAGAAAAAAGAAAAGAAATGAATGTGAGAAGAGAATGAGCATTTTATGGTTTTGGGTAAAATTTTATGCTTTCTACTTGAGTTGCTCCCCAATGCTCTTTTATTCTCTTTGATTTTAACTTGTTATTATCTATATTGTTCCCTTCCTTCACCTTATAGCCATTACAACCTTTTTGAAAGACCTCTTATTTTTGCAATTTATTTGATCTAAGTAGTGGAGAATTGATGTATATGCAAGCCTATGGTAAAATACATTGATAATTTGATTGAGTTGAGCACAAACAGTTAACCTAAACACCTTGTGTGATTTAAGTGTTACTTGTGAGGAATTTTACTCAATTTGAACATGCATATTTCTGATTGAAGCATGATTATGCTATACTTTATTCTCAATTGGTTTGATTCAACTATTCTTTGTTAAGCATATTTGACTTATTAATTATGGTTTATATTTGATACAATACTTGTATTTAAAATTTAGTTGAATTGATTAAAAAAAGTATTACATGTTTGTGGGTATCATCCTGGTAAACCCTCACGAGACTATAACTCGCCCACTAGGGACACCGAGGGGTTTAAAGGCTTGTGGCACATGCTAAGTGCCATCGTGTTTTCCTACGAAAGTGGATTAGATTAGGTATAATCAGTTTTTATATTTTGAGTTTAATAATATAATGTTTCTTGTTTTTCTTTAGTTTTGTTCTTATGTGTTTTGCCCAGGAGTGCAAAAGCTTAAGTGTGGGGGAATTTGATCAATCAATTTGAGACACTTATGTTAGTTTTGTTCTTATGTGTTTTGCCCAGGAGTCCAAATGGCATGATTCCAATTGCAAAATTTCAAGGAGACAACTGGCTACAACTTTCATGAGACCTCCAAGCCAAAATACACCTTCTAGGTCATGAAAATGAAGCCAGAAGTCAGATAAGAGCTGCTGACTAAAAGCCACCAACCATACACCAACCCACCTACCATGCACCAACCCACCAACCATGCATCAAGCTTCCATATTTGACAATTTCCATGTTTTTACAGCTTGTATTCAGATTATGTACATGTACAAATTGGCTTCTAGGATTAGTATAAATAGAGTCAATCATTTTGTATTATACATCATTCAATTTTAAGCAAGTTTGAAGAAAGTTTGAGATTTGTGAGAGTTTTCTTTCTCTTCTTCTCCATTCTCTTTAGAATTTTGTTTTTGTTCTTCATTCTATGAGTTCTTCCTTCCCATCCATGGAAGGTTAGGTTCTTATAATCAATCCAAGGGATTAGCCATCTTAATGTTTAATTTGGAGATCTTGTTTCGCTTGTTCATATTGCTTAATTGTTATTCAAGTTTCTCTTATTCCTCTTTTAATTTTTATCTAGATTAAATTGCTTAATTTGATTTAAATGTTGATGTGATAATAGCTTTATTATCATGTATTCAAAGAGGATCACAAAGACTAAACAATATATTAAAGCTTTTTGATGGATTGTTTAGCTTGGTTAAATTCTGGATCTTAAGTTAATCTATGTTGGATGGTGCTTACTTTATCTAACCTTGGTTAATCAAATCCTAGATGCTTATCTAGTAAAGGATTCTTGGATCATGTTGAGGCTTCTTGATGTGATCTAAGGCTAAGAACATGATTAGCAATTAAGTGAATTTCTTGTGATGAATGATGGATTAAACTCAAGATCGGTAAATTTTCTTGGATTGGTTGCTTCTTTAGATTTGTTCACAACTTTAAATCTTGTACTTTTGTTAATCTTGTTAATCATCATCAAAACCCCCAATTTCTAATTATCTTGATCTAATTAAATCTTTGTTTTTGGATCCTTGAGAGACGATTCAGTTCATTTTCTATACTACAAATTAGTTTGTGAACCGGTAATTTTTATTATTTGACGGGTCTCGACAACCTCTTGTCAGATGTCTAGTTGGCCGAATTGGGCCTAGAAGTCGGAGAAAGGATGGAGTCGCTGGAACCCGACCCTTGTGGAGTAAATGAGTCATATCTTGGGATTTAGAGGCTCAATGTATCTGAAACGAGTGCCAAATGAAAGCCAAAACGCAGGGCTACAACTCTCATGAAGGATAGTTTCCTAAACTACAACGTTTTGATGGCGCTATGACCACGTGAAGTCGGAAGACGTTTTAGATTACCTCCTTGAACTAATTTGGGCATAACTTTCTCATAATAAGCCCAAATTAGGCAAATAAGATGACCATTTAAAGCTTAGAGGTTCTAGATTATTCTTAATCTTCTTGTAAATTGTAGGTTAGGATCTTCTATCTAAAGGGGAAGACAGAACACGAAAATCATCTTCATTTTCCCTCATTTTGTAGTTTTTTAATTTCTCTCTTTCCTTCCCTTTCTCTCCCTTTTCTCTCTTCCTGCACAAGCTTCCTTGGAACTGCAGCCATGGAAAGATAATTGTGCTTGATCAATCCTTGAATCCAAGGGAGAATTCGGTTTTGATCTTGAGGCTTTGCTTTGTAATTACGAATTTGAATGTTCTATTGATTGAATTTCTTTTCTTCTCTTGTTTCTCAATTTGATCTTCATGATTAGAGATTTCTGTTGTGATGAGATCCGATTGCATCTATATTTTGATTGAGAATTCTGATAGGATTTTGGTTGATTAATCTTGATTTTGTTACAAGAATATTAGAGATCAATGCTTGCAGATTTGTTTGCATTTTGTTGATCATAATTGTGGTGATTAGATTAGCATTGTTTGCATGAATTTTGTGATCATGAAGTTGTGTATATCTTTTGCTAATAAAATTCTAGATGATAATCTAGTAGAGAATTGTGGATTTAAAGCAGAGATCTCGGTTTGATCCAAATCAACAAATTAATGGAAGTTCATGCACATTTAGTGGCCGATGATAGGTTAACCGAATTATCGAATACATTTTCACACATAAAAACACCTCTAATTCACATTGATCCGATTGATCTTGCATCTTTGGTCCTTCGAGAGACAATTTGAGTTATTCCTTATACTACAAGCTAGTGTAGGATTAATTCAGTATTTGATCAAGTTCGGCAACTCGAATCACTTATCGAACTATGAACTTGCCCAAGTATCTCTTGTTACATAGTTGTCTTGACAAATGTGTGCATCTTGTTAAACTTGTTATTAGTTAACCTTCTAACTTTAAGTCTTGTATCTTGCACACACTTCATTTGCTTGTCCTCATGGTCAAAATATTTATTTTCACCCCCAACAACTATATTATCAGCTTAACTAAAGTAGAAATAAATTATAAATAAAATACATATTAATTAACATAAATTATAAAATATTATTCAAACATAATTATAGTGTAATAAATAACAAAAAAAGTGATTTAGAACCCTTTTAGTACGATTATTACATCTTAGGACTTGAAAAAAAAGTGATTTTATGAAACCATTCAAATATATATTAAGGATTTAATTTTGATTAACTGTAAGTGATTTTTTTTTTCCATTATTGTATAATCTTTTATTGCCACATCATTAAATGTGTTTAACTATGATAATACAAAAAAATTTACATTGACAGTGAATCAAAATTAAACTCATATATTAAACTATTGGTAAAATAGTGTATCACATTATAATTTAAATGTATAGCAATTACACCAGTTATGTCTGTTGGTGTATGCCCTAGAGGTCAGTTATATATTGACTTTATGGTTTACATTGTATCATGACATTTATTATATACATGAGAAATTTCAGTTATTGTGTTATTTATCTTATTTAAATATGCATGATAAAGTCCTTAGAATAGTAAGTACGATGCCATGGGATATCAAGTGCATGACTTGGTTGTGAGATCTCATTGGTTACTTTCGAAACGCTATTCTTAAATGTCCCTAGTCAAGTATTATTGTGAATAATGACAACTATAATACATTAAGACTAGTATACGTAGACTGATGACCATATCTCACGGGTCATATATATGAGATATCAAGTCTTCACATGGGCACACATTAGAGTAATGTTGTATTGGATTGACCCACCATGAGAACGTTGCATGGATCGTTACGTGAGTGTCATAAGCGATTCTCACAGTGACAATGGTATATGTGGTCCTTTGACTTGATGGCACTACAGTTCCCTACATGATGAGTTGTATGACTTGATACAGTCACACGTCTCCTGTAACAAGGAGATTATAAAGACGGCTATTGGACATACTGTGAATCATGCTGAGGGATGTGAGTGGCCTAGATAGGATTTGTCCCTCATACTTAATGGTAGCGATGTCTGTGGGCCCCTTGATAAGAGTGGGACTGAAGCTGCATGGTCATGCTTGAATGAATCAATATGAGATATTGAACTCATTTGTCTTAGTATGTCTACTCGGAGATCAAGAAATCAATGATTGAACTTTACAAGGATAACCATTCCATGCCTTGTGTTCAATCTAGATATCTGGACAAAGGGATTACTTGAGTAACAGTGATATATTGCTAGATACCGCTCACTATTTGTAATATTAAATAGAATTTAATGTTACTGTCAACGTAATAGGGTCCTACAGGGTCACACACATAGAATGGATTGGAATGGAGTTGAATGAGGCTAGTTGGACCTTTAGTAAGACTAAATGGGCCAACCCAATTGAATAGGCCCACACATAAGTCTGACCTAGGTCAGATATGTGTAGGGACCTATATATACATCTCTTACTCTATTGTGCCAATATACACTACTACACACGCACAACTGAGAGTCAGAAACAGTTTCCAAATAGAGAGAGTTAGAGAAACCCCCTTCATGCTAGCACTGTGTCGAAGAGAGTCCATTGCATCCGTTCGTGTGGATACCGTAGAGGCGCTGCTTGTTTGTTGTGCTCGTGATTATCAGCTATTTCTTCTAGAGGTAAATATCTTATCACGTTTTATGATCTTTTCGCATGAATCCTCGGCTGGGTTTGGGATTTGGTTTTTGTTTTCCGTTGCATTTCCCGATCCCGAAACCCAACAATTTCTACATTTGAAATCATTTTTTCTCTATTGTCAATAGTTTGTTTTTATTAAGTATAAAAATCTTATCATTAGAACTTGCAAAATCAAAATTAAAAGGCAGTAGAAATTATAAATATTATAAAAGGATAGTATCTATATTGCATTTTATTAAGGTGCATTTTTTTCTTTTCCCCAATTGAAGATTTGTTTATGCAACAAAGTATGTGCAGTTTTTTTTTTTGCTAATTTGTTGGAAATTAAAAAAATTTGATTCCTCCTTCAAGAAAAAGATTAAAAATCCATAATTCATTTATTTTGTTACTTTTTTGTAAGAATTTGAAGGTAAGAATCTAAATAATAAAAATAGTTCTAGTTAATATTTTATTTCCTATTTTGGGTTATAATCTATGAAAAGTGTAACACCCTCCCCCTAAAATAAACAAAAAAATATTTACAGAATATTTATTAGTCTGTTTATTATTCAATGTTTATTTTTATACTGTTTGTACTTGAGAATTTGTGGTTTTTATTCTCTGTTATGAAGAAAATGCAAAAAACTATCTAGAATAAATTTCTACTAATTTAAACATGAGAAATAATACTTATTTTGATTAGTAAACGTGATTTATTTAATTATATTCTTATTATAATTTTTATTCTATTTCTTAGTGATTCTAGGAAAACAGAACCTTAAAAACTACCTAGATGAGAAGAGAACATTTTAAAATATCCAGTGTAAGTTAGTAGAATATATAGTGGCATTATTTTTTATAATTATAGGGTTATGACCATAGGGACCTAGATGTCATTATGGGAATTATGTTAGTATAATAAGACAAAAAAAATCAGATAAAGACAAAACTAAAGTAACTAGATGGAATCTAGTTGAAATATTCCTATAATCTAGTTACCATTTGATAAGAATTAATTAATTGGGTTAGAATGTGACTAATTAAATTAGAATCCAGTGGATTTAGTTAGAATGTAGCTAATCTTGTTAGATTTCAATCAAATTAGTTAAAATTCAACTAAATTAGTTAACATCTAACCAAAGTCATGATTAAGTCATCTAAATAGAAGGTTTCTATTGGCCAAGGGGATTAACACATGGGAAGGTGGCACACCCATGGTCAAGTGGTGCAAGATGAGTGGTTAAGAAAGGATAAGAATGATAAGCTAATCATTACAAATGAAATATGTTAAGTTTTGATTGGTTAAGTAAAATAAATGAAAAATAAATTAGGAATTCTATCATCTTCTCCCCAAGTCTCATGATCCACCTAGAAAAATAAGAGAGAAAGTTTGTGGCAGTGGAGAGAAAAAGAAGGAGAGAAAAGAAAGAGAAAAATAGGAAGAAAAACATTGCCAAAAGCTTCAAATTTTCACAAGGAACCAACATATATCAAGAATCAAGGAAGAAAATTCTCCCAACACCTCTAGTTCTCAATGAGAAGGTAGGAGTTCAAGTTATTTCTATTGGAACCAAAGTCGTATTTAAGTAATTAAAACTGACACCAAAATTGTTCAAAGAAATTGAACCTCTCAGAGTTTTGAAGATAACAATAAATATTAAATTAGACTGAACAAATAAGTTTTAAATAAGCTTACGTTCTAAAAAGAAAGAGTCCAAATTGTATCCTTTTGAATAAATCACGTATAAATACTTTTGGACTAAAGACAAGTTTTGTAAAGACAACATCTCTGTTTCACTGCGTGCATCCAATACTATGTATTGTTTATTATATTATATTGGATCATCCATTTTTTGTTTCTATTGATTATTCCTCAAAAGCATCCGTCCAAAGTATTTCAAAAACGAGCAAGACAAAGTGCATTTATTGCTGATATGATCTCTGACAAAGTTCGTACCTTTCGAAATCAACATTGTACGTTGGAGCTGACGCACCTAACAACTACAAGGACCAATAAACAAGAACTTTATGCTCACTCAGAAGAGTCAGAACAAAGATATCAAAGTTTCTAGCAACGTTGATAACCAAATCTACTTTTCAGTAGAAGATCAACACGTTATCATTATTGTGCATTTAATGTTACTCAGAACAGTAATAAATGTTACCATTAGACGAAGAAGCTTATGAAGACTAGTATGAAGCTCTCAAGCCTATAAATACCAAAGTCTTTAAAGATTCAAGTAAAGAACAAAGAGAGTGAAAAAAAAAAAGAGAAAATTCTTTGTATACTCTTGTATAGAGTTTTACTTGAGCTCATTGTTTATCCTCACACATCGTGAGTTAATCTCAAGTATTAAAAACATTCTCTTTTTTACCTTGTTGGAAAGCCTGAATATACTTGTTTAGAAAAGAATATTTGTTGGTAGAACCTAAAGTGGTTACTTGGTTGTAAGCCTGAAGAGGCGGAGTGAAGAATACTTGTAATCTGTGAAGGATTAGTGAAATTCCTTCAAGTAGAAGGGACTGAACGTAGCACCCGGGTTGTGAGGGTGAACCAGTATAAATACTTGGTGTAAGCTTTTCTTCCTTATCTCTGTGTTACTTTATTTTCACTAACATTCAGGGATTGTCATTGTTGTTCTTAACAACTCTTTTTATCTGAAAAATATACGTCTTTAACTTGCTTCCAAAGATTTTCAGAAAAACTCTCTTTGCGTCCAATGAACTGTAAAGAGTTTCTATTTCGTTCATTTTCTCTTACAGTCTTGCGTAGCTTTTATTCTAAGAATTGTTTTACAAAAGAAATTTCTAAAAAGTTTAAGAAACACAATTCAACCTCCTTCTTGTGCTTCTTTTGTTTATTTCAATCATTTTCTCTTTGTACAAGTATGGTGTTTTCATGGGTTTTCAAATGATTTCCATGGAGTTTTGTTGTTTTTATGAACTTTTCTTCAAGATTACAATCAACTAATGATAATTTATGATGGATTAAGATTATGGGTTGGATGATACTCTCCATGTGAATTTCAAAATTTTGGAGTTTATGGTTCTTTGTTGGTGGTATAGTTGATTCTAAGATAGATTATACTTGAATTTGTAGTTATATTGATTGTATGGATTGAAAACCCTAGGAAGTAGGAACCATGACTTATGTCATTTTCGACCATGACTAAAGCTAGGGTTTGAAAGTGTGAAATGATTGATTAAGAGTTGCTTAGATGATTTAATACAAGAACTAGACGATTAAGGTGAAATTAAGCAAGAATTAGATATATTTACCTAATTAAATTAAAGAAACTAGGCTTTGTGAGTTTTTGCCACCACTAGGAGAGAAGTTAGCATTGAGTAAATTTGTAAGATTAGGGAGTTACAAGATGGATTAGAATTTAATTAGGTGGTTTAATTATATTTGAACTTAATTTAAGGACTAAAGTTTGCAAAATCACCTAGGCCTAGTAGTAAGGTTTCAGCCAAGGTAAATGTAACTCCTAGGTTTTACTTGTGAACAACACATGGCAATTAGGGTTTTGATGATAACCAAACAAAGGCTTCACCAAGAGAATAATAACAAGATCACAAGGTGTATTTAAGTATTTGTAGGATTCAATTTCTCTTTGTAAGAATATTTTATTTCAATGAATCACTTTGCAAACACATTTTTAAGCTTTACAAAACCCTCTCAAAAATAGGAATTTAGCAAGAAATCATTTTCTCTAAATCCTTTGGAAAGAAAGAATCTCCTCGTGTTTAAAATTTGTATTTATTCTTCTCAAATCAGAATACACTTGTAGTCGACTACAAGGTTTGTGTAGTCGACTACACAGTTGTTTCAATTAAAAAATGCAACGTTTTTGTAAAGGTCAAAATAAACTTGTAGTCGACTACACAAGTTCTATAGTCAACTACGATTGCCAAATCTTTTAAAATCTCATCTTTATAAACTGATGCGAGGAGACTTGTCGACTACAGGATTGATGTAGTCAACTATAGTATTTTAAAATCATTCTTCTTTTGAAAATAAGATGACCCGAGAAAACTTGTATTCGACTACTGGCTTAGTGTAATCAACTACAATGCTTTGAAAATTATACTCCCTTTAAATAGCAACGCAACTCGAGGATTACATGTAGTTGACTACGTTTGTATTGCAGTTGACTACATCAATTTAAGAAAATTTCCTTTTAACCTTGCTCTGGCTGTGAACTTACCCGAGGACTCTTGTAGTCGACTACTTGTGGAAAAATCTCTTTTTACTATGCTTTCAAAATCCGTTTTTCCAAAGTCAGAATGTTAAGGTAGTCCACTACGAGGATATGTGTAGTCGACTACACACTGCCAGAAATATTTTCTAACAGCTAGCTTTTGCATTAAATGTTTCCCAACCACCACCTAACAACTTCAATTTATTTTGGGGGTATTTATTGCTTACCTAAAGGAGTTTTAATGCAAAACTAATATCATTGATTCATTCTTAAGAGCATTTACTCCTAATACATTGATCACACTCTGTTTCTCATTGAAAAAGCTTGCTAGTGTTTTTTTATCAAATACTCATTAGAACTTCAAGTTGTATATCTGCACTTGTGAGAGTAACAAACACCAAAAACCATCTGATTATAAGAATAAGAAGTTTCTTAAATGGTTATGTATTGCAACTTCTTAAGACTAGAGTTGTGAGTGTGAGGCACTTATACAAAGAGGGTGGAGGATCCCAAACTTGGTAAAGAGTGCTCTGAAGTGTTAGGGTTTTTATCAAGCACCCAAGTTAGAAGCTTGATCAATAAAGGAAATCTCAGGTGGATGATCTTGAGGACTGGACGTAGATCAACCCTTATCTTTTACTTAAAAGCTTGATATTGTTTATTTAACTTGGTTAGTCCTTTTATCTTGTGAAGTCCTATCTCTTATATTTCTGTGTTGATTGTGTATTATCCTTAGTCCATTTCACTCTCAAGCTCATTGATTCAATATAATTAGTACCACTAAAGCAATTAAGAAAAGGTTTTCGAAAAGATTTTGAAAACTCAATTCACCCCCTTATTGAGTTATTGAAGCCATTTGGTAACATTACCTAGTGAATAATTTAAGCATATTAAGGTACTTAGAATATGTCTCTAGTGGCAAATTAAAAGGAAATGAGACAAAATTATGAGTTTTAGTGATAAAACTCTTTAAAGAACCCTAACAAGTAATTCGGCCAAATTGAGTTAAATGACCTAAGATTTTGTTTTAGTATAATGAAATGGATGTTTGGAATGAGTAAATAAGGTTAGGTGTAGAGGAATAATGAAAAATCAAATATTTAGAAAAATGATCAAATGAATAGTAATTTGACTATGTTGTGAAGTATGTTTGGACTTCCATATGACTAATGTGTATTAGTAAAGTGTGATGCTAATAATGAATATGAGAAACCTAGACTATAGGGTTAGGGTTTTAGCTAAAACCTACTTTCTAAGGTTAGGTATTATTCAAATAAGTTTCTAAGAGTAATTAAGAAGCAAAAAGATTTTTAAAAAAAGTCGACATTATTGTTAGCCAAGGCAACCATCACACAAGAGGGGGGTGAATTGAGTGATGACAAATTTTAAAACAAACTTAAGCAATTGTGCATTTTGATGCACTCAATCAATATATGCAGCGGAATAAATACATTAAACACATATCATGCTTGGAGACAATCAAGAACATTAACTTCACATTCAAAACATTATGATAATCCGATTAAAGTTATATAATAATATTAATCATAATGTGATTAACCAAGAACAATCAATATCATTTATACAAATATTCTAGATAGCTCAAATGCAACTTCAATGAGTGTAAAAACAAGCAAACAAGCTAAACATTAAGTTCTAATGATCAAGACAACAACCTCACAAGATTATGCAATAAATTTATAATTAGCTACAGAACATGTATAGATAGTAAGAATATTAAGTGAAAGTGCTGTAATGTCAAGAGAGTAAGGGATAAGAGAGAGTGCAAACAATATTTACTGGTTCGATCACTTCTTGTGATCTACGTCCAGCCCCAAGATCATCCACTTGAGGTTTCCACTATTCTTCAAGCTTGTAACTTAGGTGCTTGAGAAACCTTTACAAAGTTAAGCACTCTTCACACCTTTGGGATCCTCCACCCTTGTGCAAGAGCCTCTAACTCTTCAAGCTTTACCGGTGCTTGAAAAACCTTTACAAGCTATGAGCACTTCCTACACCTTTGGGATCCTCTACCTTTTGTGTATAAGCCTCACACTTTCAACTAGAGGCATCCTCTGCCCTCACTTAGTGTTTACAAGATAAGAATATGATAGAATGAATAAATTCTCTCAAAGAGTAGATAATACAAATTGAAGAACTAATGGATATATGGATTTTTGACAATGAAGAGCTCAAATATTGATTTTGATAGAAAATGATCAAATCCTCATAATGATTTGTAAATCAGTGTTCATCAACTTGTTAATGCTTCAATATTAGCTCCTATATATAGCCCAAGTTATAAAATGGTCGTTGGTGGTGTTTAAGAAAGAATTCCTATGAAAACTAGCCGTTTATAGCTGTTATTCTGACTTTCTGGCAAGCAATATCCGGATATTTGAACCTGGTATCCGGATATCCTAATTTCTGGGCTTGTTCCAAGAACAGAATATCCTGATATCTAATTTCGTATCCTGATATTTGATTGAGATATCCTGATATCATATTGAGATATCCTGATATCTGATTGAGATATCCTGATATCATAACTCGTATCCTGATATTTGGATTAGATATCCTGATATTAGAAAGTTGTATCCTGATATTTGAAATGTGTTTTAGCTACTGGAGCAAGATATCTGGATATTACAATGTTATTTTGCCTCTGGAGACAAATATCCGGATACCAAAGGTTTTGTATCCTGATATTGAACTCGTGAGTGCTCTTTGGAGTCAAATATCCGGATACAGAAAGTCTGTATTCGGATACAGCATTGCAGCATACAAAAAATCAAACTTCCAACGGTCGTAACTTTTTTTGTTTCTTAATGGAATTAAACAAATGATCATGCGTTGGAAAGCTCTTTGAGTCTACTTTCATATGAAACAAGTTTTAGATCAAAACTCAAAGTAGTTTGAAAGTTATGATAAAAATAGTGACCATAGGTCAGTTTTCCAAAACTCAAACTTGGCTATTTTTCATAGTTTTGACATACCACCATGACTAACTTTTCAAAACTTGCTTGTTGGGCATTTTAGCAAGTTTAAAAACATTTGTCTAGATTGAAAAAACTTATTTGAGCTCTCTTCTTGTAAAACCTCTATCCTTACAAAGGAGAATAGCCTATAAGAGAAATATACCCTTTTAAGTCTTTAGGCTTCTTGATGCAATCCAAGCTTATAAAAATTCTTCTCTTCAAATCTTCCAAATGCTTGGAACATCTCTTCATTCTCTATCTTCTTGAGTTGAGCAAGATTAAGGTCTTTCAATTCTTGTTCTATTGCTCACTTTTGATACTTGGACTATCATACGAAGCATAACTCACTTGAAAACCATGGTTAGTCCAAATTCATAACTCAATATTTCAATATGCATGATTCATAAGTATATAACTATATATTCTTCATGCATATATGATTCACATAGACACATATCCAATATCAATTCATTACAACACATATAAAGTACTATTGGATATATTCTATAAATTATGCTACTCATACTCAATGCATGATCCTTATATAAAATAAACAAGATATATTACATAATCATGCTTGATCAATCATATTCCATTAAGCAAATGTTGGTAGCATATTCATTATCTACTTATCTATTTGTCATCATCAAAACATATTGTTTTAAACCATTGGGGCAAACACTTTTCCACAATTATGAGATAATTGTCTAATTACTCTAGAAACCTAGAAAATGAAATTATATTATCATTTAATAATATGAAAGAGGGATTATAAGTTAAGTTGATGAGAATGAAACCCTAAACTAGTATTCAACCATTTAGGGTTAATGAGAAGTTAAGTGAGATTAGAAGTTAGAATGATGATTAAATTATCTTCGAAGCCATGAGTCAACCAAGTAAAAGAATGATAGTTAAACCTAGAATTTAACTAAGTTAAATTCAAGTTAATTCCTATGGTTAAAGAATTAGTAAGAAGTAAAAAGAATAGTTTCTATGGTTAAAAGATAGCAAAATGTAAGAAAAGAAAAGATGAAATGCTAATTACCTTAGAAGCTAGGCAATTAGTACATGCTCATATAATTTTATGTTTTATACAACCAAGTGTGTGAAATCCACTGAAGTGTGTGGAATACACCCAAGTGTGTGAAGTCCACCCAAGTGTGTGAAAATATGTATTTTAGTTACCCAAGTGTATGGATGTACTAGTTGGAATTTGCCTCAATGTGTGGAAATGCCAATTGGTGGTCAAATGGAATCCACTTTAGTATAAGCAAAGATTATAAGGCTATGCTTACATATAACGACAGATAAAGATAGAAGAGTATAAGTATGTAATTCTTCAAGCATGACAAGTTATGAGAAGTTAGATTAATAATTACTTATCTTATTACTAAATGTTCTAAGCTATGAGAAAGGTAGTACATCATTCAAAAATTATTCTGGAAGCATTATTTGATTGTATTCTAGTTTATATTTCCATTGAAATGTTTTCTGCAACTTGATGTAACTGGAAGTACCACTATTTTAATTACTGTTTTATTTAAATTCTGTTTGAATTCTTACTAAGAATGTTATCCTCACTCTTTTGTGTAGTATTTCTAGAGGACCAGTAGCTGAAGTTGTATCGTGTCACTATTTTGATTGCCTAGAGACCTATGATCCAATAGATGACAGTATCAGTCTAGCTTGTATTAGCTTTAGAGCCAGACACTTTACCTCTGTAGCTTAGAGCATGATGTAGTAGTACTATGCATTACTTTCAAAATAGACATCCATGGGGTTTTAAATACCTTATTATTTTTTAGATGTATATGTTTTATGCATGTATCAAATAATACAGGGAAATGAAACTTTATAGTCTTTTGAGTATAATATCTTTTTCATATTATGTCAATTTATTTATTACGTTAAGAAAATAATTATTATTCAAATGAAAGGAAATATATATTGAAAAAAAAACAAATCAATTATGTTATAATTTAAGTTTAAATTATGCAAGGTTAAAGTAATAAAAAGAGAGTAAGAGTAGGGTGTTACAAAGAGTATTTGCATTTTAAAGGTTTTCAAGGAGAAAAAAGCTAAAGGTTTGGGAAAGATGCAAAGTTGGGGAAGATGAGAAGAGTAGGGAATGAAAAGTCAAAGAAGATGATGAGTTAAGTTAAGAATAATTAAAAGACTACGAAATTTAGAAAAATGTGAAATGTGAAAAATGCAGTAGAACAACATAGATTAGATCCGTGAGGAATTGACGATGGCAAATGAACTTCTATAAATAAGGTTGAAATTAAAGTTGATTTTATCCAAATCTTTGACAAATTGTAGAGGTTTAGATCATCCAATATTCAATACATAAAAGGATTTAAAATAAAAAGGAAGCAAGAAATATAATTTTTTTTTCTAAACTTGCATGATCTTTGTAGCAGATTTGGAAAGCTAAATGTAAACAAGCTAGTGAACTCTACCTAATGTTTGTACCACAGCAGTACTTAGTTCTAATTATAAATTTAATTCATTTATTTAGTCTTAGTGCTTAACCACAATGTGTGGCTTAGTTGGCAATCTAAGATTCATGTGAGTGAACTTTACCTGCAGTGCAGGAGTTTGAAACCCATTTGAAGCACCTTGTGGCCAATTTCATGCCATGAGACGTCCGAGCGAGGATAAGTCTCACATCCAAAGGGTTTGTAGACACCTCATGGGAGGCCAAAATTAAAATTAAAATTAGCCCTAGTGTTTAATTTTATAGAAAAGTTTAACATAGCGCATTACATGCTATGTGACAAACAAAAAGACTAATGCAGTTATTAGAATATTTATGATAATCTGAAACAATATTTCGTAAAACAATAATTTTTCGGTGAGTCATAAAACAATATTTTAATTTAAAATGTAATCTCTTCATTTTAACGGGATTTGAGTTTTTTTTATTTTATATTTACTGGATATAATGCTTCTATTGTCCAAGTTTAGGATTACTAATGCAAGTTTTGTAAACTTTTTTCTTTTTATATTGGAGGTACAAGTACTTGGGTAGGGGAATAGGTAGCTGGGTAGAGGATCAAACTTCCAATATTATTATTACACTCAAATCTTAAAGACTAGAGTCGGTACCAATTGAGTTACAAATTTATTGGCCAAGCTTTGTAAAACTTAACACCAAAGAAATGATGTATTCGAAAGTGATGGGTATGTAAAATTTAGTCATATCAATTTCTGTCTATAGTATTTAATGATGAATAATTAATTTTTTGATAATGATTGCAAGGTATTATAATATTGTTATGACCTAAACATTAATGGACTCTATTTTAAAATGATCGAGATTAAATCAGATGAGTATAGGTGACATATTCACTTATCTCACCTGATCGTGATTATAAATATCTTGACTTATGTTTAGGGCTTTTAAATTAACCAAAACCTACGAAATGTTAATAACTCGAGAAATTTTCAAGAAGGACTCTAACAGCTATATTAAAGAATGACCCAGGAGGAAATAGTAAAGAATGACTGAATAAACGATTTCCAGTGTTTAAGTTCATAGTATCAGTACGATGCTATATGACAAGCACAAGGACTAATGCAATTTGTAGAAAATTTATGTAAATCTGATTAAATATTTCGTAAGACGTTAAATTTAATGTAATTTCTTCATTTTAACTGTTTTTGAAGTTTTAATTTGGTATTTATTGGATAGAATGTTTCTATTTTCAAATTACAGAATTACTAATACAAGTTTTGTAAATCTTTGTTGCCATGTGTATGATCTATTTGAAAGTGATGGGTGTGTGACATTTAGTTTTATATATATATATATATATATATATATATATATATATATATATAAATTGGTCATGATTGCAAGGTTTTATAATAATTTTTTGCCGTAAATGTTAGTGGCCTCTATTTAAAAAGGATCGAGATACCGATTGAGCACCCTAGTCTTTGTCAGGGGCATGGTTATGTAGATAGGGTTTGATTTCCATTTTCATTTTATATTTCCCCTTAAGTCCAATAGCACCTCCCTTGAATAGAAAGAAAAAAGAATCGAGATTAAATGCTTACTATATGGCTTTACCCATGCGTTGTATTGGTGCATGAGTTTTTACACATTATAGTTAAGAGTCTCGCCGTAAATAATTATGTATATAATATAAATATTATTAATACGTACTCAACAATAACATTAAACTCGAAAGAGATACAATAGACTAACATAATTTAACATACCTACTTATGTTAGGTTGTAAAAAACTCTTCAAATACTAAATTAATTATATATAGTATTAGATAATTGCCGCTCCTTGTCACAAATTAATATTTTTAATTCATTTTTGGCTTTCTTCTTTTCTTTATAGATAACAACATAACGTTGACTATGGCAAAAAAATTGGGTGTGGCAAATACAATCCAACATGGGATAGAGATTGTGACTCTTGTTGATCGTTACAGCAAACGAGATAGCCAAACTCATGCAAGGAAAGAAGACCTTGTGTCCTATGTTGCTACCTGAAAATACCTTACATTCCAAAACATGAATTCTAATCTGAACAAAACCAATATGGCTTCATTGTGCATTCTATTTGATTTGCCTATATTTCTAAGTAAGCATCATATAAACACCTATTTTTCAGTTTTAATGACTGATTATGTAAGCGAGTATTCATAACCGAACCAAACTAATCAAAACTGAAAAAATCAAACCAAGAAACCAAAAACCGAACAAAACCGATTTTATTTGGTTTTGTTTTGTTCTTTATTTTAAAAAAAATTGATTGGTTTGTTTCGATTTTCATTTATATATGAAGCCGAACTAATTAAACAAAACCAAACTAATTGCAATTGGTTTAGTTTAATTTTGTTCTCTAACTAAAAACAAACTAATTGGTTCTCAATATAAGAAAACCATATTTCTCTTTAAAACCGATATAATATTCCAAACCGTGGACACCTCTAGGTAAGCCTAACATCTACTACTATTATTTCAAGTTCAAGTGAAACCATTTTTTCACCATCTTTAACAACTTATTTTTATTTAGGAATAAATTATTTATAATTACAACTTGCTGAACCAAAATTAGAGGACGCCAAAAAAGAATATATTGTAAAAGAATAGTTACTAATAGGTATTTTATTGTATTATTCTACTATGATTTCACATTAGGAATTTAAAAAAAAATGTTAGAAAAACCGTTAAAATATATACAAAAAAAAGGGTGAATAACTATCACCTTATATACAAATCAAGACCTCTGTTTATTATACTATCTGATATATATTTACAAAATTCCAGATAATCTTATACCAAAAAATTACAAAATATGCTATATTATCAGCTTATGTAAAGTAGAAAAAGATTATAAATAAAACACACATTAATTAACTGAAATTATAAATATTATTCAAACATAATTATATTTTAATAAATAAGAAAAAAATTAATTTAGAGCCCTTTTAGTTGTTAGGTTTCAAGATATGAAACATAAAACATACTCAGCGGAATAACAAAAAAAAAATCTCAAAACACAGCTTAGGATCATGTGAAAATTATAAAGTACTGTGTTAGGGAGTTACTACTATGAATGAACGATTGTCTCCATAGTGTGTTAATTGCGAGTACAGCAGGGTTGCGGTGCCTATATGGTATCCACACGAACAGAGCGAAATTAGGTTCTCCTCCACACCGTGATGTTAGCTGCCGGGCAAGGCTCCTCTCACTCTCACTCTTAATAACTGACGGCTAGGATTTCTGAAACTGTTTTAGATCTCTCTAGTCTGTTGCTGTTGCGGCTTGTGTATATCACACACACACACACACACATGTAAAAGTTCAAATGACATAAAACTAACGCCAAAAGTTCAATGAGACAATTGTCTACAAATGTCATAAAGCTCCAAGCCAAAATACATCGTTTAGTTCATGAAAATCAAGCTGGAAGTCGGAGAAGAGTTGCTGACTAGAAGTCACCAGCCATACACCAACCCACCTACCATGCACCAACCCACCAACCATGCATCAAGCTTCTATATTTGAAAATTTTCATGTTTTTACAGCTTGCATTCAGATTATTTTCAATTACAAATTGGCTTCAAGGATTAGTATAAATAGAGTCAATCTCTTTGTATTATACATCATTCAATTTGAAGTAAGTTTGAGTATTTGTGAGAGTTTTCTTTCTCTTCTTCTCCATTCTCTTTAGAATTTCGTTTTTGTTGTTTTATTTCTGAGTTCTTCCTTCCTATCCATGGAAGGCTAGGCTCTCATAATCAATACAAGGGATTAACCATCTTGATGTTTAATTTGGAGATCTTGTTTCGATTGTTCATATTGCATAATTATTATTCAAGTTTCTCTTCTTCCTCTTTTGATTTTTATCTAGATTGAGTTGCTTAATTTGATTTATATGTTGATGTGATAATAACTTTATTATCATGTATTCAAAGAGGATCACAAAGACTAAACAATATATCAAAGTTTTTTATGGATTGTTTAACTTGGTTAAATCCCCGATCTTAACTTAATCTATGTTTGGATGGTGCTTACTTTATCTAACCTTGGTTAATCAAATCCTAAATGCTTATCTAGTAGAGGATTCTTGGATCATGTTAAGGCTTCTTGATGTGATCTAAGGCCAAGAACATGGTTAGCAATTAAGTGGATTCCTTGTGATTAATGATGGATTAAATTCAAGATTGGTAAATTTCCTTGGATTGGTTAATTTGTTAATTAATTTCCTTTAATTCAACTAGTGTATTTTTTTTATAAATCATCAAAACCCCCCATTTTATTTATCTTGATCTAATTGAATATTTGTTTTTGGATCCTTGAGAGACGATTTGGTTCATGTTTTATACTACAAATTAGTTTGTGAACTGGTAAATTTTATTTATTTGACGAGTCTCGACAACCTGTTATCATGAAGTTGAAGTCGAATTGAACTGCACGTTCGATTCTCGAAAAGGCACTAATTGTTGTAGGCAGGTAGTGGAAGGGTGATTGTTGGTTGCGGCCTAGCATCCTGCTTTGACACAGCTTAGATAGGGTCAGAGTCATATCAAATTGCATGTTCGATTCTCAAAAAGGCATTGATGGTATGCCCTTAATCCTAACACTTTTTATATCATTGTCTATAGACTTTATCCATAGTCCATATTACTCATTAGTCCCAACTTCTTTTCTAAGACACTTTTTATATCATTGTCCATGGACTCTATCCATAGACCATATTACTCATTAGTTCCAACTTCTTTTCTAAGACACGGTAATATTTATTTAAATATTGCTTATAAATGATAATATCTTACTTCTTAAAATCACAAATAAATTAGGAACAAATCATTTTTTTAATAATCATGTATTTATATGGTCAATAACCAATGTTTGTCAATATAATATCATTCTATTTTATAATTTTTTATTTGATATCTGAACAAATATTATCATCACTAAAGGATGACATATTCATAAAAAATACTTATTTTTAATTATAAAAATTTTTATTAGATTTTGGAAAATGCACGCGTCAAAAGAATTTTCCATTATTACAACAAAATAAACTATAAAATACTTTTTCTACCATCAAGTCAAAAAATATCTTAAAACATTTAAAAATTGAAGCGATGTTGAAATTATCTACATTTAGCTTGATTTAATTTCAGAAATGTTTATATAAAGTTTTTTATAAAAAGTATTAACAAACTTGTATACAATGATTATTTCAAATACTATAAAATAATTGTTCTCGATAAAGGCATATTATGCAACACAATCAAGTAAAATTTAGGCTCCAAATGTAAACATGCTTATTTAAAATTGATATTGAAATTAATTATTAAATAAATTATTAATAACTTTTGTATTAAGTATTAAATTTAACTTATTTTTCTCTAAATATAGGTACAATTGTTTCAAAATAAAATATGGCTATATTTTGTAAAAAAACTAAAATAAGGTTTTACTTTGTAAAACATTAAAATAGGGTTATAATTTTATTAAGAAATATCAAATACATAAAACATTATCTAATATAAGTTCATAAAGAATATAACTTGGACATTTACGATTGCTTTTACAATATCATAAATTATAATAAAATCGTATGTTAGAGTTACATTATATTGAAGTCTTAAAAATGCCTGAAAGCCAGTAGATAGAGACAAGTAAAGTTTTACAACTTAAAACTGATACTATTTAATTATGGGTAATTTAGAAAATTACACTTGAAAGTAATTAATTAAGGATGAATGTAGATATACAAATGGATGTGCCAATAATTCTACCCTTAATTCTATTGAAAAGATAAAGATTACACGTAACAAGCAAATAGACTAATGTAATTATTAGAATCAATATATATATATAAGTAAAATTGTTTTGATAAGTAATTCTTAGTATTTTTAAATACATGTTAACGTACTTTTAATGAAAAAGAATGAAATAATGAGAAAAAAAGACAACAATATAAAGGTATAAGTATTGGAAAAGTATATAATTAAAATTTAAGTTCATAAGCGATTATTTGGAGTAGTAAGCGACTTATAACACTAAGAGAAGAGCTAAAATTTCTAATTAAAAGAGACACCATTATAGAGAAGGCTAATAACCGTCATCATACGAGAGTATGAAGGGAATTAGTTTCATATCCAAAAGTCGTGGGAATACCACTAGTGCACACTAAAAATAATAATTAAAGAATTAAATAGTAAACTTAAAAAAAGACATTCTCTCCAAAATAAAAAATTAATTCACAATATTTCCTTCATTTATTTTTAAGAATGTTTATTAAAACAATACTTTGTAAACTTAACATCTCTAAAATAATAATTATACATAAAATAATCATTTAAAAAGTAATAAATATAAAATATAAACTAATTTGTGCAAAATACGGGTAAAATAAAATGAAAATAAAGACATTCTCTCTAACATAAAAATTCATTTTAAAAATTTTCTTCATCAATTTATAAGAATTTTTATTAAAAATTGTTATCAAAATAATAATTTAAATGAAAACATCATTGTAAATACCAAATATAAAATATAAAATAAACCATAAGTAGTATTTATGTAAATCTGAACAAATATTTCGTAAAACAATAATTATTTTTGGTGAATCGTTAAAAATTAGTTTAATTTATAGAAACATTAAACGTAATGTATTTTTTAACTGGATTTGAGTTTTTGATATTCACGGGATAGAATGCCTTCTATTGTCAAAGTTTAGGATTACTAATGCATGTTTTGTACATACTTCTTTTGATACATTGGATGCGAAAGCATTAGGGTAGAGAAAATAGGTAACTTGGTAGAACATCAAACCTCCGATATCATCGCCACACTCAAACTTGACTTGTGTGAGTGCCAATTGAATTAGAGGCAGGCTTTGTAAAACTTATCACCAAGGAAATGATGTAGTCGAAAGTGATGGGCATGTAAAATTTAGTCTTATATCAGTTTCTCTCTATATTATTTAATGATGAACAATTAATTTTTTTATAATGATTGCAAGGTATTATAATATTGTTATGACATAAACATTAATGGACTCTTTTTAAAAAAAGATCGAGATTAAATTAGATGAGTATAGGTGAGTACATATTCACTTATCTCACCTGATCATGAATGTACTTGTCTTGACATATGTTTATGGCCCTTGAATTAACTACAACCTACGAAATGTTATGACTCGTGAAATATTTAAGAATGACTCTTAACAGATATATTAAAGAATGACCCGGAAGAAATTTTAAAGAATGACTCACTGAAACGATTTCTAGTATTTAAGTTATGATAAGAAGCACAAAGAAAAAATGGCAACCTCTACATTCCTATTACGTTGACAGTAATACTAAAATCCTATTTTAGCAATATAAACAATGATCAGTATCTAGCAATACATCACTGCTACTCAAGTAATAAGAATGTCAGTGATTTGGCATAACCTTTCCATGAACAATGTTACCGTGTAGTTTAGTCCCTTTGTCCAAATATCTCAATTGAACACAAGACATGGAACGTGTCACCCTTGTACAGTTCAATCTTTGATTTCTTGATCTCCGAGCAGACTTACTAAGACAAATAAGATCAATATCTCATATTGACTCATTTGAGCATGGTCATGCATTTTGCAATCTCACTCAATCAAGGGGCTCGAAGATATCACTCCTGCTGTGTAGGAGGGACAAATCCTATGTAGGTAAATCATATCCCTCCACATGATTTGCAATATATATAATAACTATTTTTATAATCGCCTTCTTACAGGGGATGTGTAACGATATTAAGTTATACAACTCCTCATGTAGGGAATTGTAGTGTCTTCAAGTCAAAGAACCATATACTGATATACATCATTGTCATTGTGAGAATCGCTCATGACACTTACGCAATGATCCATGTAGTGTTCTCATAGGGGGTCAATCCAGTACATTATTACTCTAATATGTACCCATGTAAAGACTTGATATCTCATATGTATGACTCATGAGATATGGTCATTAGTCTACACACATGCCAGTCATAATATATTATTATTGTCCTAATTTACAATAATACTTGACCAGTGACATTTAAGAATAGTGTTCTGATTGCAATCAATAGGATCTTACAATCAAGTCATACACTTGATATCTCATGACATTGTACTTACTATTTTACGGATTTTATTATGCATATTTAAATAAAGCAAATAACGTAATAAATGAAATGTCTCATATAAAATAAATGAGAAAAAAATACAATGTAAACCAGGAAGATCAGTATACAATTGGTCTCTAGGTAAACACCAACATTATTACGATTATTACATCTTCGGACTTGAAAAAAAAGTAAATTTATAAAATCATTCAAATATATATATTAAAGATTTAATTTGAATTCACTGTCAATACAAAATTATTTTGTATTATCATCTATTTTTTTTATTATCACATCATTAAAAGTATTTAACTATGATAATATAAAAAAATTACATTGACAGTTTATCAAAATTAAACTCATATATTAAAATATTCACACTGCAATTGCACCTATTGTTTCAGCATTTGAAATCATTTTCTCACTATCATCAACAGTTTGTTTTTACTAAGTATAAAAATAATATTATTAGAACTTGCAAAATAAAAATTTAAAGGCAATAGAAATATAAATGGACTAGCATTTTATTAAGGTGCATTTTTCTTTCCTCTATTGAAGATTAGTTTATGTAATAAAGTATTTGTTTCTTTTTCTAATTTGTTGAAATAGAAGTTTTTGATTCCTTCTTCTAGAAAAAGATTAAAAGTCTATAATTCATATATTTAATTATGTTCTATAATTATTTTATTATTTTTGTATGAATTTGAAGGTAAGAATCTAAATAATAAAAATAGCTCTAATGATATACGTGAGTAATACTTGACTTTTGTTTTACAATTAATTCAGGAAACTTACATTTTTTTTTCCTATTTGGGGTTTTAATCCATGAAGAGTATTTACATTTTAAAGGCTTTCAATGTAGAAAAAAAATGAAAAGCTTGGGGAAGATGGAAAGTTGGGGGAGATGAAAGGGGTAAGGAATGAAAAGTCAAAGAAGATGAGTTTCTTTTTATAAGACCACGAGGCCTCCTCACACTCTTTGGTTGTGAGACTAATTTTCGCTTGGCCGTCGACTTTGCCCCGACCACAATGTGCTTTCAGTAGGATACGAACCTCTGCATTACATGTAAAATTCACTTATATGGAGCACAACTTGTTAACTGAGCCATACCTTGTGATCGATAATGAGTGAAATTAAGAATAACTAAAAGAAACCAGAGTTTAGAAAAATGTGACATGTGATAAAATTAAGCCATAGAACAACATTGATTTGATCCTTGATGATAGCAAGTGAAGTTCTATAAAATAAGGTTGAAATTAAAGTTGATTTTATCCAAATCTTTGAAAAATTGAAGAGGTTTAGATCATCCAATAGTGAATACATGAAAGGATTTTAAATAAAAAAAAGGAAGCAAGAAATGTAATATTTTTTTTCTAAACTTGCATGATCTTTGTAGCAGACTTGGTAAATTAAATGTAAACTAACTAGTGAACTCTACCTAATATTTATTGAATGGAGCATCTTTAATCTGCCCCATAAACCACAATAGATCAAATGATAATTTTAGTTCACTCATTTAGTGTTTAACCACGAGGTATGGCTCAGTTCGCAACCTAAACTCAATGTGAGCGAATTTTAAGATTAGTCTCATACCTAAAGAGTTTGATGACACCTCGTGAGAGGCCAAAAGAATTAGTCCTAGTGTTTAATTTTATAGAAAAGATTAACATAACTTATTACATGCTATGTGACAAGCAAAAAGACTAATGTAGTTATTAGAATATTAATGTTCTTCTGAAAACATATTTGGTAACACAATAATTTTTTGGTGAGTCGTAAATCATTATTTTAATTTGAAGAAATTCTAAATTTAATATAATTTCTTCATTTTAACTGGATTTGAATTTTTATATTTACTGGATATAATGCTTTTATTGTCCAAGTTTAGGATTACTAATGCAAGTTTTGTAAATATATTTTTTTATACATTAGGATTACAAGCACTTGGGTTGAGGAAATAAGTGGCCGGCTAATCGAACTTTCGATATTATTGTCTTACTCAAATCTTAAAGACTTGACAATTTCATTTGCCAAGCTTTGTCAAACTTATCACCAAGGAAATGATGTATTCGAAAGTGATGGGTATATAAAATTTGGTCTTATATCAATTTCTCTGTATTGTATTTATTGATGAACAAATGATTTTTTTTAATCATAATTGCAAGGTATTATAATATTGTTGTGACCTAAACATTAATGGATTCTATTTTAAAAAGATCGAGATTAAATAAGATGAGTATTGGTGACATATTCACTTGTCTCACCTGATTATGATTGTACTTATCTTGACATATCTTTATGGCCCTTAAATTGACAACAATATTGGAAAGAGATTGTCGTTGACTCTTGTTAATCATTACCGCAAGCGATATAACTAATGGATATTGTGTCCAACGTTGTTACCTATGGGCTATAATTAATTAGCTTTTATTGCAAAACGTGATTTCTAATGTGAACTAATTCAATATGGTTTCATTGAACAATCCGTTTGACTAGTCTATATTTCTTGGTAGCTTAATATGAAAAGTTATTTTTTTAATGAGCAAGTCTAAAGATCTACTACAATTAATTTAAATAATTTCTAGGTTAAATCAATCTATAAGTTATATCATTTGAGGATTTTTAATTATTTTTTTATATTTTAAAAGTTTGTAATTGAGTTTTTATAATTATAAAAATTTTTAATTAGGTTCCTGCCGTCACCGTTAGAAATTGTTACCGATAACCTAAATTCATAGACTTAATTAAAAATTTTTGAAACTATAGAGACCTAGAAATTTATAATTAAGTCCTTATAATTTTAAAATTTTGTAATTAAGTCCCTAAATCTAGCATATTATTAGAGCATTGTTATAAATTTCTAACAGCATGGACTCAATTAGAAAATTTTAAATTTATAAGGACACAATTTTAAAATTTTAAAATATAAAAACTTTATTAAAAATCTCCAAATAATATAAGGAATTCAACCTAATTTCTAAGACACTAACTTTACCATTTTTGGTTATTTAATATATTAATTTATTATTCCATCTAATAAAATAATTAAACCTCAATTGATACTATTTTTGTACTAAATTTAATTTTGATTCATTGTCAGTGTAAAGTTTTATTTTTACATTAACATCTAATCATTAATTGTCACATCATTTAAAGTATTTGGCTATGATAGTAACTACCAAAAAGATAATGATTTGTCAACGATATTATAAAAACTTTTACATAGATTTAAATTAAACTAATATTAAATAATTGGTTGAATAGTTATCATATTGTAATCTAACGTATAGCAAGTACATAACACGTATTATTTTAATTCAATTGAAATTATTATTGAAGATAATTAGAACTTGGAAAATGAAAATTAAATGACCATAGAAAATATAAACATGTAAAAGGATAGTATTTAAAAGGTATTTTATTAAGGTGATTTTTTTCCCCCTTGAAGAAGATTAGTTTGTATAACAAAGTATATGTTTTTTTTTTCTAATTTATTGGAATTAATGAACCTTGATTGCTTCATCTAAACAAAAGATAAAAATTCTATGATTCATATATTTAGTTATGTTCTATAATTATTTTATTACTTTTGCACGAATTTGAAGGTTAAAACCGAAATAATAAAAATAGCTCAAATGATCATATTTGAAAATCAGAGCGATCCTTTATTCTATAAAAAGAGAGAGGTTCAAGCTTTTATAGTTTAACCAAGATTGAACAGGAATTTTCTTCACACACATAAATATATATGGATGCTAATATTTTTCAATTTCTTTTAGCAAGCTCCACCTTTTTCTTTAGGACAGAAAGATCAAATTCTTTCTTTACTAAATAACTTAGTTTTATGAATATTTTAGAAATTTAATATTTACTTTAAAAAAATTGACAAAATTTTCCCTTTCCCCAACTCTCACTTATTTCTTCCTTAATTCCAGCTTTCTCATCCAATCATTTTCCAAATAGCTCTCAGACCAACCACTACTGGATTCGCATGAACATTTGTGCTTCAGATCCCCTTCTTCCTTTCTTCGGTGCAATGGATGGGCTTGTGGGTTTCTCCGTAATTTTCAAGTTGCATTCCTCACCTGTATAAAAATGAAGTGGGGGTGTGTTATATATATATATATATATATATATATATATATATATATATATATATATATATATATATATATATATATGATATTAAAAAAATGACATGATATGAAGATTACCAATATTATTATATTCAATTTTTATATTTTTCTTGCATATTATAATAAAATATTACTTTCAACCAAAACCAAATTACGTATAAATACAAATGTTGATTGTAGCAACTTATTATAGTATCATTTTATTGTATGTTTCTTATTTTAAATATATAATATTTATTTCGATGTGATTGGTTCTGTAAAACTGTCAAAAGCATATTAATTGTTGTAAATTATATTATTTTGAAAATTAAAAATTGAAAAAATTTGAAAACAAGTTTCAATCATAAGAGAAGAAATCTCCCTAGTTTTCATATGTGAAGAGTATTTACATTTTAAGGTTTAAAATTTAAGGGAAAAAATTAAAGGGTTCCGAAAGATAGAAAGTTTAGGAAGATGAGAGGGGTAGAAAATGAAAAGTAAAAGAAAATGATGAGCAAAGTTAAGAAAAATGAAATGGTCCAAAATTTAAAACATGTCACGTACGTGTGATAAATGCTGTAGTACAACATAGATTAGATGCTTGATGATGGTATATGAAGTGGTATTAAATAGGGTTTAAATTAAAGTTGGTTTGATCCAAATCCTTGAAAAAGTGAATATATTGAATGCATAAGAGGATTTTAAATAAAACTAAAGCAAAAAAGTATAATATTTTTGCTAAACTTGCGTGATCTCTATATTACATTTGGTAAACTAGATATAGCAAGTGAACCCTACCTAATGAAAGTTCCCCAGTAGTAGACTGGATGTTCCCCACAAACCACAATAGCTCGAAGTATCAATTTAGTTAACTTATTTAGTCCCAGTATTTAATTTTAGGATGGAATTATGGGCACTCGATCCTATTTGTCTGTTCAGGTTCCTTCATAACTATTTATAATTTTTATTTCTTTAATTTCCATTAAATGTGTTTTTTAAGAAGTCAAGCTTATTTTTATTCATATTTTTTATGGCCTTATGGGAGGTCGGTGGTCACCATGTGGACTCACTAGGCGTATGGGCGCGCATCGGTGCTTGACAACCAATCATGCCAATATATAATCACGTGTGCATTGCAAAGCCTCTTATGTCCACCCGCGACATGTATAGATTCGGGACTCATGATACCACAATATGGAAACAAAGTTACGCATTTCCTATCACCAATTGGTTTTAGAAAAAGTGGTAAGCGCTTGATCTTAACAATTGGCATTAGAGCCGAGGTCACAAGTTCAACTCCTAAAAAGGCACAAACTACAGGCAAGTGCTAGGAGAATGATTGTTAGTTGTACCAGCAAGTGCTGGGAGGGGGACATCTTGCCTTGGCAAGGCCCAAGTGGAGTTGAAGTTAAATCAAATTGCATGTTAGATTCTCGAAAAGGCACTAATTGTTTGAGGTAGGTACTGGGAAGGCGATTGTTGGTTGCAGCCCAACATCTTGCCTTGGCAAAGCCTAGGTAGGGTCGGAGTCAGATTGAATTGTAGGGCTAGCTGGTGTTCTTAAGTAAAAAAGTTGAGCCTGACTAATAACTTTAGGCTTAGTGGTAAGGGGGATTGTTAATTGCAAGCCAACATCCTGCCTTGACAGGTGTTGGGAGGCGGATTGTTGGTTTCAGGCTAGCATCCTGCCTTGGCAAAGCCCACGTAGGGTTGATGTCAGATTGAATTGTGGCGCTTGCTTATGGACTTAAATAGAAAAAAGTTACTTTTAATTAATAATTTTTGACTTAGTGGTAAACGTTTGATCTAACAACTGGTATCAGAATGAGGTTTTAAGTCCCCTAGGTCATTGCGTGTGTGTGTGGGGGGGGGGGAGGATTATTGGTTTTATGGGAAGCAAGTGATCACCCTACAGACTCACTGCGTATGTGGGCGTGCATCAGTGCTTGACAGCCCATCCTGCTGGTGTACCACGTGTGCAGTGCGAAGCCTCTCAAGCCCACCAATAACACGTATAGACGGGGTGCTCTACCACAATAAGAAATTAAAATTGCTTATCACCAATTGGTTTTAGGACAAGTGGTATATCCTTGATCCTAACACTTTCTATATCATTGTCTATCCATAGTCCATATTACTCATTAGTTCCAGGTTCCAACTTCTTTTATAACTTTGTTTTTTTTTCTTTTTAAAATAAGACACGGCAATATTTATTTAAATATTGCTTATATATGATAATATCTTACTTCATAAAATCACAAATAAATTAGGAACAAATCATTTTTTAATAATCATGTGTTTATATGGTCAATAACCAATGTTTGTCGATATAATATTATTCTATTTTATAATTTTTTACTTGATAATTGAACAAATATTATCATCACTAAAGGATGACATATTCATAAAAAACACTTACTTTTAATTATAACAAATTTTATTAGATTTTGTAAAATGCATGTGTCAAAAGAATTTTTCATGATTACAACAAAATAACCTGTAAAATACTTTTTATACCATTAAGTCAAAAAAAATATCTTAAAACATTTTAAAAATTGCAGCAATGTTGAAATTATCTACATTTAGCTTGATTTAATTTCGGAAATTTTTATATAAATTTTTTGATAAAAATATTAACAAACTTGTATACAATTGGATTATTTCAAATACTATAAAATAATGGTTCTCGATAAAGGCATATTATGCAACATAATCAAGTAAAATTTAGGCTCCAAATGTTAACATGCTTATTTAAAATTAATATTGAAATTAATTATTAAATAAATTATTAATAACTTTTGTATCAATGAACATCTTGCAACTTAAGTATTAAATTTAACTTATAAATTTTCTCTAAATATAGCTACAATTGTTTCAAAATAAAATATGGCTATATTTTGTAAAAAACTAAAATAATGTTTTACTTTGTAAAACATTAAAATAGGGTTATACTTTTATTAAGAAATATCAGATACATAAAACGTTATCTAATAGAGTTTAATTTTAATCTACTGTCAATGTAAAGTTTCTTTACATTGTCACCCAATCATATATTGTCAACTCATTAAAAGAGTTTGACTATTATAACAACTACCTCAAAAGTCTAACACTTTTAATGATATGTCGGTACATGATTGGATGACAGTGTAAAAAAATTTTACACTGAAAATGAATTTAAATTAAATCCTATCTAATATAAGTTCATAAAGAATATAACTTAGACATTTACGTTTGTTTTTACAATAACATAAATTATAGTAAAATCATATGTTAGAGTTAAATTATATTGAAGTCATAAAAATGCGCGCCTCAAAGCCAATAGATAGAGACAAGTAAAGTTTTACAACTTAAAACTCATACTATTTAATTAAGGGTAATTTAGGAAATTACACTTGAAAGTAATTAATTAAAGATGAGTGTAGATATACAAATGGATGTGCCAATAATCCTACCCTTAATTCTATTGAAAAGATTAAGATTACACGTAACAAGCAAATAGACTAATGTAATTATTAGAATCTATATATATATAAGTAAAATTGGTTTGAGAAGTAATTATTAGTATTATTAAATACATGTTAACGTACTTTTAATGAAAAAGAATGAAATAATGAGAAAAAAAGACAACAATATAAAGGTATAAGTATTGGCAAAGTATATAATTAAAATTTAAATTCATAAGCGATTAGTTGGAGTGGTAAGTGACTTACGTCACTAGAAGAAGGGTCAAATTTTCTAATCCTAGGAGACAATTGTAGATAAGGCTAATAATCATCATCATACAACAGTCTAAAGGGGATTAATTTCATATTCAAAAGGCATTGGGATACCACTGGTATACATTAAAAAATAATAAGTAAAGAATGGAATAGTAAAATTTAAAAAAGACATTCTCTCCAAAACAACAAATTAATTCACAATATTTCCTTCATTTATTTTTAATAATGTTTATTAAAACAATACTTTGTAAACTTAACATCTCTAAAATAATAATTATACATAAAATCATCATTTAAAAAAATAATAAATATAAAATATAAAATAATTTGTTCAAAATACGAGTAAAATAAAATGAAAATAAAGACATTCACTCTAACATAAAAATTCATTTTAACAATTTTCATCATCAATTTATAAGAATTTTTATTAAAAATCATTATCAAAATAATAATTTAAATGAAAACATCATTGTAAATATCAAATATAAAATATAAGCTAACCCGTAACTAGTATTTCTGTAAATCTAAACAAATATTTCGTAAAACAATAATTGTTTTTGGTGAATCGTTAAAAATTAGTTTAATTTATAGAAACATTAAACGTAATGTAATTTCTTCTTTTTAACTGGATTTGAGTTTTTGATATTCGCTGGATAGAATGCCTTCTATTTCAAAGTTTAGGATTACTAATGCATGTCTTGTAAATACTTTTTTTGATACATTGGGTGAAAGCATTAGGATAGAGAAAATAAGTAACTTAGTAGAAGATCAAACCTCTAATATCATCGTCATATCATCGTCATACTTATGTAAGTGCCAATTGAATTAGAAGTTCATTGTCAAGCTTTGTAAAACTTATCACCAAGGAAATGATGTAGTCGAAAGTGATGGGTTTTCTCTGTATATTATTTAATGATGAACAATTTATTTCTTTTTATAATGATTGCAAGGTAATATAATATTGTTATGACATAAACATTAACGGACTCTTTTTAAAAAAGATCGAGATTAAATTACATGAGTATAGGTGACATATTCACTTATCTCACCTGATCATGATTGTACTTGTCTTGACATATTTATTTGCCCTTGAATTAACCACAACCTACGAAATGTTATGACTCGAGAAATATTCAAGAATGACTCTTAACGGATATATTAAAGAATGACCCCGAAGAAATATTAAAGAATGACTCAATGAAACGATTTCTAGTATTTAAGTTTATGTATCAGCACAATGTTATGACAAGAAGCACAAAGAAAAAATGGCGGAAGTTGCAGTATCCTTCATTTGCGAAAAATTGATGGCACTTGTAATCAATGAAGCAAATCTGCTCAGAGGCGTTCATAAAGAGTTTGAATTTATGAAAGATGAATTAGAGAGCATTAGGGCCTACCTCAAGGATGCAGATAGAAGGGCAGCAGGTGAAAGGGAGGAGAGAGAAGGAATTAAAACATGGGTGAGGCAGTTGAGAGAAGCATCTTTTCGCATTGAAGATGTCGTCGATCAATATATGATCAATCATCACCCTGGTCATTCTCGATTTGCTGCTTCGGTCAGCAAAATTACCAGCCCAATCAAAACTTGGAAGAATCGTCATCAGATAGCATCTGAGATTGAGGACATCAAATCAACTCTGAATCAAATCATAAAAAGAAGTGAAATATATGCGTTTCGGCCATTCAATGAACAAGGAAGCAGCTCCGCAGAGAGCACACACGTGCAAGAGTATGACCCTCGCATGGCTGCTCTTTTCATTGAGGAAGCTGAAGTTGTGGGCTTTGAAGGCCCGAAAAGCCAATTGATTGGTTGGTTGTTGGGTGAAGAAGCAGAGCGTACTGTAATTTCAGTGCAAGGGATGGGGGGACTTGGTAAAACCACGCTTGCCAAGAAAGTCTTCGAAAGTCAGGCGGTAGTCAAACACTTTGATTTCCGAGCTTGGATAACAGTGTCTCAGTCTTACAATGCAGAAGGGTTGTTGAGGGAAATGATTGTCCAGTTCTGCAAAGAGAGAAGGGAGTCTTTGCCTGAGGATCTTTCCGGAATGAATAAGATGAAACTCATTGCTGAAACGAGAACTTATCTGGAGAGAAAAAGGTATGTGATCTTCTTTGATGATGTATGGGTAGTAGAATTTTGGGGTGAGATTGAACATGCTATACCAGATAATAAGAAAAGAAGTAGGGTAGTAATTACAACTAGAAAGATGGGTGTTGCAGATTTTTGTAAGATATCTTCCCTTTGTCATGTGTACGAACAAAAGCCATTGATTCTAAACGATGCTTGGAAACTCTTCTGCAAGAAGGTGTTCCGAGCTGAGTCGGATGGACATTGCCCAGCAGAACTGGAGGAAATATCTAAATATATTGTTCAAAAATGTGAGGGGTTGCCTTTAGCAATTGTAACTATTGGTGGTCTTTTGTCAACCAAAAGAAAAGTCATAGATGAATGGCAAGATTTGCGTCAAAATCTTAGTTCAGAGCTAGAGAGTAACCCCCATTTGAGTAGTCTTACAAGGATATTAGCTTTTAGTTATGATGACCTACCATACTATTTGAAATCATGCTTCCTGTACTTTGGGATATACCCTGAGGATTACGCCATTAATTGTGCAAGATTGACTAGACAATGGATAGCAGAAGGGTTTGTTACACGTGTGGAGGGTAAATCTTTGGAGGAAGTAGCTGAGGGATACTTAACCGAGTTAATTCATAGAAGCTTGGTTCAAGTTTCCCTTATTCACTTTGAAGGGAGAGCTAAAAGCTGCCGAATCCATGATATGTTACGCGAAATGATCATTAGAAAAATGAAAGATTTAAGTTTTGCCCGTTTTGTGCATGATGATGACCAACCTATTTCAGATACAATAACTCGGCGCTTGGCTATAGAAACAAGTTCCGATTCTGTGCTAAGTAGCGTTGGACACTCACACATCCGTGCTATATACATTTTTGAAACTAATCAATTGCCAAGATCATTTGTGAGTACATTTTCCACTAAGTTTATCCTTTTAAAAGTGATGGATTTTGAAAACGCTTTACTGAATCAAGTTCCTGATAACTTGGGGAATCTTTTTCACTTAAGCTATTTGAGCTTTAGGAATACAAATGTACTGGTTCTTCCTAAATCCATTGGTAAACTGCTTAACTTGGAGACCTTGGATCTTAGAAATACCCCCGTCCGTGAGGTACCAGTTGAGATAAAGAAGCTCACGAAGCTAAGGCACCTTTTAGTTTACCAAAAAAACCATAGTATGGAGTCGTCTTTGACAGAGGAAAGTGGGGTCCAGATAAAGGAAGGTGTGGGGTTCCTTACGTCCATACAAAAGCTTTATTATGTGCAGGCAAATCATGGTGGAATAGACTTGATCAAAGAGCTAAGTAGGTTGAAGCAGTTGAGGAAGTTAGGCTTGAAGCATGTAAGAAGAGAATATGGAGAAACCCTTTGTGACTCAATAAACGTGATGGAAAAGCTTGAATCTCTTGATATCACTGCAGTCACGGATGAGATCATTGACTTACAATCTATTCTATCTCCACCTAAACTTCGGAGACTTCGTTTATTGGGGCGTTTAGCAAGGTTGCCGGAGTGGGTTCCAAAACTTGACTCTCTTGTTAAGATAACACTAGGCTATTCCAGGTTAAACGAAGATCCACTGAATTCACTCAAAAATCTGCCAAATCTGTTGGGTCTCTCAATCTGCAACAATGCATATGATGGTGAAGTTTTGAAATTTCAAAGTGGAAAATTTCAGAAATTGAAGAACTTGTATCTTGAAAGGCTGAATAGATTGAATTCTATCCTTATAGAGGAAGGAGCTTTGCCTGTTCTTGAGCAGTTTGCAATTTGGAGTACCCCCAGACTGAGAGTGGTACCTTCTGGCATCCGCTGGTTAAGAAGTCTTCAAGTTTTAGATTTAACTGATTTACCAGATGAATTTAACCGAAGCATTGATCGAGATGAAGATGGACATGACTACAAGATCATCGAGCATGTGCCCATAGTGCACATTCGAACTAAGGGCAACCCGATACGTGGTATTGATGTCTATCACACCCGCACTCTCCGTCATCCAAGGCGTAGTCAAAATTCAAATGCTTTGGTGTTCACCAACGTTTAAAAATGAAGGTAATTGATTTGTATTCAATTATATCTTAATTTTTATCTTTTATATTGCTTTATGTTTTTTTTTTTTGGTATTCTTATATATATTGCTTTATTTTATTTTCATTCAACTGCACTTTGAAATCTGTAATTTGCTGATTTAGATTTATGCTTTTCATAGAGTAAGGTCAAGCATGTTGTTCTTCATTAAGGTCGAGACTCAAGAGCCATTTACTTGAAATTTGATCATATAAAAAGCTACTGGCTTTCTTATCCTGTGTACTATACTAACATTAATTGTTCTCTAATAAATTGATAGGTTTCCTGTGTCAATGTGGGTTGAAGTTCAAGATCCTCAAACTGCTGTTCGTAACTATGGGATACTATTGTTTGTACATTCTTCTTTTTTGTTTCAATCCACAAATAAAGTAAATTCCTCGGGCCATGTGGCTTTTAAGTATGAACCTCGTAAGCATGAGAGTGATTTTAGTTTTCTTATTTTTTAAAAAATATGTTGTGTGGTGTGTCAAGACCTTGTATTTAATTTACCTTTTTACTTTCCTGTAAAAGTTGTACCCTTTTTACTTTCCAGTAAAAGTTTGAACTAAAGTAATTTAATGTCTAAATTTTTATAAGAATTGTTGTAATGATGGTGAAACTGTCTCGCGCATTGTTATAAAAATTGACCGTCTGATGAATTTGATTGGTGGAATGATGAACTGATCAAGTAACTGGTTCAGGTAGTTAGTTGGATTAGGTATGTCTCAGGATCAGTACGATTTGGTCAAATCTGGTTAATTTTGGATGAAAATTGGTGACCAGGTTGGTTGAACCGGAACTGGTCGGGTCACTAAATTAAAAAAAAAATTTTAAACTTTGAAAAATCATAACTTTTAATTTGTTTGTCCGATTTAGACTAATTATATATCTATTTCATATAACTTTTCGAGATCTACGCCATGGTAGTCCTAATTTTTCAAAAAAAATTTATTTTCTAAATTATGAGTATTTTAATAAAAATATTAAGACTTTTTTTATATAAATTAAGGGTTAAACTCATTTTTTATATAGTTCATATTTTTTTCAAAAGAAATATATTTTAGTTATTTATAATGATAAATATCATCATATGAAGTGTATATATATATATATTTAAATATTTATTTAATTTTATACAATTTAACTAGTGACCCAGTAGTTAAATTAATGACCCATTAATCTAGTACACTAACTGAGTCTACCGTTTCGATTTTTATAAGTATACGCTCGCGGGTAAGATGTGTTGATCTTAGTTGACTCTTCCTCCCCACCTGTCGATTTCTTGGCCTTACCCGCTATCTGGGAGTGCATGCATTATTTCTTCTATTTATATTTCTTTTTAAAGATGATTATTTTAGTATTTATCTATTTTTTAAAGTATTAATATTTAGAATGAGTTATTTAGTATTTATTAGTTATTATTTATATTTAAAATACTTTCTAATATTTATTATAAAACAAATAGTCAATAAATAATTAACAACTTACTCAAAATATCAAATTTATCATAATACTATAATAACTCCTCAAATCCACAAATTAGCGATAGTTTTCTTCATATGCTGCGTAAGCATTGTGTCAAATCACAAATTAGTTATTGCCTTTTTTTATTTTATAGATTCAGCCCCCAAAATTACTTAATATCGTGAACAAAGAAAACAGTAAAACTTGGATAGGCTATAATTTAATAACATACTAAAATCGAAATGGAAAAAATGGAAAAATATTTAATTAATTCAGTTATTTGATATAAAATAACTTTAGTATCCGTTAATAAGTAGTTAATTAATTAGCTCTAACTTCCACGCAACCATGACAAGCATGCAACAATAAACACAAAGCAGCGGAATATGAATTTTTTTTTAACATAACATATGCAAAATAAAAATGACATGTTTTATGCTAATTACCTCAATGTATCACATTAAGCAAAATACTCATTATGCAAAGATAATGAAACTTCAAAATTAGTCAAACTTCAACCAAACACTAATACATCCAAAGCATATTTTTTGGCTTGCTATCAATTTGTTGCCTTTTAACCGTACATTTATAAATACAAAACTTATTTACCACTTCAGTGTAAGTTAAAAATTATATGCTCGTCACTAATGAGGGTTGGCTGGTGTTTCCCAGGGGGAATTATCGACAGATCAATAACTCTAGTCCTTGCAAGTAATTTAAGAAGGGCAACCTTCTTCCTTAAGGTGGAATTCTCTATTTGTTTATTATTGAAAATTCTAAACAAAGATCTCTTGATTGATTAATATGGAATTACAGCTTATATAAAAGTTCTGAGAACCAACTAAAAACTAACTATAACTGACTAACTAAAAACTAATTAAAAATAACAAACTAACAAACTGATACAAAAATAAAAACGCATAAAAATATGTTCCAACACCCCCCCTCAAGCTGGAGAGTGGATAGATAACACTCCCAGCTTGGACATCAAGTTCCGAAAAGCGGCTGTCTCCAAAGGCTTAGTAAAGAAGTCAGCAAGTTGATGTGAAGAAGACACAGGTAAAAGATGAAATAATTTGTGTTGTAGCTTTTCTCTGACAATGTGGCAGTCGATATCGATATGCTTGGTGCGCTCATGAAAACTAGGATTAGAGGCAATATATTGTGCAAACTGGCTATCACAATAGAGAAGTGTAGGGGTGATATGAGAGACATGAAGATCTTGTAGCAACGAAGTCAGCCATTGAAGCTCGCAGGTAGTGGAAGCCAACGCACGATATTCAGCTTCAGAAGAAGAACGAGAAACTGTAGTCTGCTTTTTAGATTTCCAAGAAATCAAGGAGGATCCAAGAAACACGCAGTATCCAGTAATAGACCGACGAGTGATAGGACAAGTTGCCCAATCTAAGTCACTAAAGGCCTTCAACTGCAAGGTTGCATCTGCTGGGAAGAAAAAACCTTGAGCTGGACAGCCTTTAATATATCGAAGAACACGAACAACTGCATCAAAATGGCATTGCATGGGAGACTGCATGAATTGGCTGAGATGTTGAACAACAAAGGAGATGTCGGGTTTGGTTGTGGTCAAATATAATAAACATCCAATAAGTCTTCTGTAGGCAGTTGGGTCATAAGGGGGAGCAATATCATCATATAACAATTTGTTCCCTTTAATCATTGGAGTAGAACATGGCTTAGAGGAAAGCATTCCTGATTCTGAAAGAATGTCGAGAGCATACTTGCGTTGGCAAATATGAATTCCTTTGGAGGTACGGGAGACTTCAAGGCCCAAGAAATATTTGAGCTTGCCAAGGTCTTTAATTATGAACTTTTGATGTAAGAGTTGCTTGACAGTAGCTATTTCTGAAAGAGAATTTCCAGTAAGAATAACATCGTCTACATATACCAGGAGAGCCATAAAGGAGGAACCATGTTGCTTGATAAAAAGAGAGTGATCATAGGTAGAAGGAGAAAAACCAATTGAGACAAGAAAAGTGGACAGCTTGGCAAACCATTGACGGCTAGCTTGTTTTAGGCCGTAGAGTGACTTGGTGAGACGACACATTTGATTTGGGAAGGCTGGAACAAGACCAGGGGGCAACTCCATATACATTTCTTCATGGAGATCTCCATGTAAGAAGGCATTGTCAACGTCCAACTGCTGTAACTCCCAGTTTTTAATAGCTGCCAGAGCAAGTAATAACCGGACTGTAGTTAATTTGGCCACAAGGCTGAAAGTATCCAGAAAATCGACTCCTTCTTGCTGGGTATAACCTTTTGCAACCAATCGGGCTTTATGCCTTTCAACAGAACCATCAGCATGATGTTTGATCTTGTAGACCCACCTGCAGCCAATAGGAATTTTGCCACTTGGCAATTCTGTGAGACACCAAGTTTTATTTGCTTCAAGTGCAGCTAATTCATTTTGCATAGCCTACACCCACTCTTTAGATTTAATAGCTTGATTATATGTCTTTGGTTCAACCATAGCAGAAATAGCAAGGGTGTATTTAAGATGTGAAGGAGAAATCGAATGATAAGAAAGAATAGAGGACAAAGGATACAAAATATTACCTTGTGGTGAAGACTCACCAATATTTCCTGACTGACTGAGGTAACAGTGAAAGTCTTTCAAGTACTCAGGAGCTTTTTTGGTCCTGTAAGACTTTCTAGTGGCAGGAGCAGCCTCGGGTGATATGGGCTCAGGATCAAGTTCAGATAAAGTATTGGTCTCGGGTGTAGGATTATTAGGGAGACTAAGGGAAGCACAATTATCAGAAGAAGGAGAATCCAAGAGAAAATCTAAGGAATCCGAAGAAACCGGAGGAGCTATAGTTGAGGTTGATTGAGTTGCAGTTCTTATGGAATAAGGAAAAACATGTTCATAAAAGACAACATTTCTAGAAACAGATACCTCTCTAGTATGCAAATCAAACACTATATATCCTTTAGTTCCAAACTTGAAACCAAGAAATACACACTTCTTAGCTCTTGGATCAAGTTTGGATCTATTATGTTCTAAAGTTGATGCATAGCATAAAGACCCAAAAACCTTTAAATCAAGGAGAGTAGGTGGTTCCTGATATAACATTTCAAAAGGAGTTGTTTGCTTAAGAATAGGTGAAGGCAATCTATTTATTAAGTGAACAGCATGTGTAACAGCATAGGACCAAAAATTTTTAGGCAAATGTGATTGAAAAAGAAGACTGCGAGTTACATTTAAAATATGAAGATGTTTCCTCTCCACAACTGAATTTTGTTGTGGAGTGGCAACACATGAAGTATGGTGTAAAATTCCATATTTACTATAGAGTTCAGGGTAAACAAATTCAACTCCATTATCAGATCTAATGGTCTTTATAGTAGTGCTGAATTGATTCTGAACAAGAACGATAAAGTTTTGAATAAGGTTCCTAGTTTCAAATTTGAGTTTCATAAGAAATAACCAAGTGTGCCTTGTGAAATCATCAACAATAGTAAGAAAGTATCTATGTCCATTCAAAGAAGGAACAGAAAGCGGACCCCAAATATCCATGTGGACTAATTCAAAGGGTTTATGTGTGACAGTAGTACTAGAAGAGAATGGAAGTTTATTCTGTTTTGCTAAATGACATGCATCACAAACAATGTTTTTATTCACTTTGACATAAGGAAAGTTTCTACATATTTGATCAAGAACTTTACTAGATGGATGGCCTAACCTTGAGTGCCAAACATCATTTATAGAATTCAGATTATTCACATATACAGAATCATCATTAGTGTCAAAACAAGAAACAACAGTAGAAGCATCCGGTCCTTTTAGGTAATAGAGACCTTTATACAAATCAGCATGCCCAATCATCTTCAATGAAGGCATGTCCTGTATATGACAATAAGATTGATAAAAAGTGAGTTTACAATTCAAAGTATGGACAAGTTGAGGAATGGAGACTATGTTAAAAGTAAATTGGGGAATATACAGAACATTATATAGCCACAATTTTTCAGAGATCCTCACACAACCAGAATATCTAGCAGTAACAGTAACTCCATTTGGAAGATTAACACTTATAGGTTTAATAAAATGAAAAGTAACAAAAAGAGAAGAATCGCGTGTGATATGATCAGTGGCGCCACTATCAAGAATCCAAGTAGCAGATTTAGAGGTCGAGTTACCTGAATATGGATTTTGTTGTTGAGAAGAAGACTCACCTACAATGTTTGAATTAATCTGACTTACTGAATGGAGAGCTTGGATTCTTGACTGTTGCAAGGCTGTGATCAGTTGCTGCAGCTGCTCAGGCCAAAATTGGTTACATTGAGAAGAAATTGATCTTCCTTTCTGAGCATTTTGAGGAAAAGAATTAACTATCTCAGTATGGTTATGTTCTTCCTCGGGTACCACCAAGTTGTGAATAGCTGAATTGTCTCTTGGTTTGAAACCTGGAGGGAATCCATGCTTTAAGTAGCATTGGTCGACTGTGTGACCAAATTTGTTACAATCAGTACACTGCTTGCTTGTATAGTTATTTCCTCTTCCTCTTCCAAAATTTCCATCTCCCCTGCCTAAAATTCCATTACCTCTTCCTCTGCCAAAACCTCCATTTCCTCTTCCTTGATTATTCTGTGGCCTCCAATTCCCTTGACTGTTCTGTTGATTTGAAGAAGTGAAAAAGATCTTTGAATCAGTAGTTCCATTCCCTTGCAATTGTCCTTCTTGCTGCAAGACTAGTCCATAAGCTTTGTTGATAGATGGGAGTGGATCCATCATCAATATATTGGATCTCACAGTTCCATAAACTTCTCCCAAACCTTTCAAGAAGCATACTACCTGTTCAATCTCCTGTTTCTTCTGGATCAATTTAACGAGTCACAAGAGCACTTGACTGCACATGTGCAATCCGGGGTAGGGCTCAGTATATCTAATTCATCCCACAAGATCTTCAATTCTGTGAAATACTTAGTGACACTTTTTTCTCCTTGTTTGATAGAATGCATTTCTTGAAGCAGATATGAAATCCTAAAATAATTCCCTTTTGTAAACCTTTCTTTCAATTCATCCCACAGCTTCTTGGCATTATCGATGTAGATGGTGCTTTGTGCAAGTTGAGGAGAAAGGGATCGAGTGATCCAAGACACTACCATAATATTGCACCTTTGCCATGCCTTATAATTCGGATCATCTTTCTTTGGCATCGGCAATGTGCCATCAACAAACTCTAATTTGTTCTTTGACCATAATGCTCTAAACATACCTCTACTCCATGTGTGGTAATTGGTTTGATTCAGAGGAGTAGAAACTAGAACCATACCCGGACTTTCTCCTAGATGAAGATAATAAGGGCTTGTTACATCTTGTGATTCGTCTTTTTGAGGGGTCGATTTGGTGACCGTTGCATGCTCTTGTTCCGCCATAACCAGAAAGTTGATTCAAAGATCCAGTGGAATTTTATGTCAAGATTTGTGGTGAACAAGAATATGAAATAATTTTGAGAGGGGATAGAAAACAACCAGACGAAAGAAAGAGGGGAAGAATTCTTGAGAAGGAAAGAATCAACTATGCGATTTCAGAGTGCGGAAGCCAGCAGGTCTAACCCGCTCTGATACCATATTGAAAATTCTAAACAAAGATCTCTTGATTGATTAATATGGAATTACAGCTTATATAAAAGTTCTGAGAACCAACTAAAAACTAACTATAACTGACTAATTAAAGACTAATTAAAAATAACAAACTAACAAACTGATACAAAAATAAAAACGCATAAAAATATGTCCCAACATTTATAGTGACCATTAACAGTAAAAGCGTTATGATATTTAATGTCAGCGTGTTTAATGCGTGTTTGGTGATTGCAGTGTGCCAAGGAACATGAGCAAGAGAGTTATAAAAAATTGAAATGTAAACAAGAGAAGTGGAAAGAAATAAGAACCTTGAATTAAACTTGCAGAATGTAAACAATTGGAAATTAAACAAAGAAATGAAAAAGAGAGGTGCTTGAAGGACGTTTCCTGCTATGTGGTGGGGAGTGTTTTGAGTTTCAATGCCCCTTCCTTTGTAGCCCATATCTCCTATTTATAGACCTATGAGATAACTACTTAAATTTGAAAAGATAACTACTAAAATCTTAAGAGTCGAACATGTGTCCACTAATCTAAGACTATCATGTGTTGCGAAAGTTACACTTTTGAAAACTACTTTCTACATACTTCATGCCACTACTTTGATAACTGCTATATACTGTTGCATGGGGATAACTGTTATTTCAAATATTCAAATTCCTGTTGAGTTCCCTTTTGATTACTATGACAATCTTAGTATTGTAGCTGAACATGAGTCTTTGATAACTTCAGTAATGTCGCTAACCATTTATTGAATGTCTGCTTGAGTCATTCTTTCACTAACTTCAACAACTTTAGTATTGTCACCAACCATTAGTATTTGACAATTTTGGTATTGTCGCTAATCATTAACTTTCAACAACTTCAATATTGTCGTCAGACATCTATTGAATGTCTGTCTTCCATTCTTCACTAGTATCGATGATTTCAGTATTGTTGCTTAATGTTTGTTGAGTGTGCTATAGTCGTTCTTAGCTTTCGTTGACAACTTTAGTATTGCAACAAACCTGTGTTGAAACCAAATTCGTATATAAGGTTTAGCACTAATGTCAAAAAGCTCAAGCTTTCCCTGTTAAGTTTTGAAGATAACAAAAATATTTATTAAGCTTGAACAAGTAAGTATTCCGACAGAGTGTTTTTGATAAAACTATAATTCCTTTAAACATTGACTCTGTTACAGTTATTTTAGGAATTCTTCAATAAAGCTTTTATAAAACAAATAGTTTGATAGTCTGCGTCCAATACGGTTTCTACGAAACCTTTCTATGCGTCCACTGCGTCATATGTTTATATGCGTCCAATGACTGTCTAAATATACTATTATTATTGGTGCGTCCAATGATTGTATGCGCTTACTGTTACTATTTTATTGGTTCGTCCAATACTACCTTTTGCCAAAGCTCAAACTCAAATCTCTATTACAAAGCTCAAGCTCTCGTCCAAGTTAAAATTCAAAAATGAAGAACTGTTCCTCATTAAATGCTAGAAAAGAACTCTGACAGCTCACGGCATTAGAAGAAGTCAACTGAGCTACTTTTGCTGACATTGTCTAACAACTACAAAGATCTGCAAATAAGGAACTTTCTGCGATCTCAGACAAATCAGGACTTTGTTATCACATGATTGGAAATCTCTTAGAATCAAAGTCACTTTTCAGAAGAAGCTCAGCACATTTTCAGTAGATACATTTAATGCTATTCAGAACGGTAATAAATGTTTCCGTTGGACGATGAAGTTGATGAAGTCTGCTTAACTTGTTCTTTCATATAAAAAGAAGGAGCATCACTTGAAGAAAAATATAGGAAGCGATATTTGCCGAAGCATCTTACAAAATCTAAAAAGCCTTATCTCTGCTTGAAATCTATATACTTGTAAAAAGAAAAAGTCTTGAGATTCATTGTCTATTCTCATTTGTTAGTGAGTTCCAAACTCAAGCATTCATCTACTTATACTTATTCTTCTTAGCGTTGTAAGCCTGAAGAGGCTGTGTATAAAAGAATACTGGTGTGGTTGAACCTGAAGAGGTTGAAAATACTTGTAACCTGAAGAGGGTATAATACTTGTAATCTCGAAAAAGATTAGTTGAAAATCCTTCTGGTTGAAGGGACTGGACGTAGCTCTTGGGTGATAAGAGTGAACCAGGATAAATCTCGTGTGTAAGCTTCTCTTCTCTTCTAGTGTGTTTTATTATATTCACTAACTTCTGGGGTTTACTATTGTGTTTATTAACAAAGACCTTTTAATTGGTTTTTGAACGTGTTAACTGTTTTCTTAAAAGTCTTTTCAAAATCCTTAGAGTCCAATAGGATTGAGCCGTGTTGTTTCTAAGTTCTTTACTTGTCAAACTTTATCCTTCGCTGTGTTTAATCATTTGTTAAAAGGAAAATCTTTTATTTTTCAAAAAGGGTTAAGAAACACAATTCAACCCCCTTTCTTGTGTTTCACTTGGTTATTTCAACCTGTATTTACCAATTCTCTAGCGTCACTACTTTCTCTTTGCGCTTCTTTTCAACAGCGACGATTTCTTGTGTCGCCATATTGAGATTTTTTGGTGGTAACAAATGCCTCTAATATTGGATGTTGATGTCGAAAATCAAATATTACTCTTCAACCCTTTGGGTTTCTTTCATGCCTAAAAATAAATGAAGAGTCGTTTTACTTCTGGGGCATGCTTCATTAAGAACGTGGTTCAAAATATGCGGCCACATGTTCCGCAAGTAGCAGCCTCTATCTTATGTGAGGCCATTTTATGGGGGATTCAAGGGTCTGTGCCATGATTGCGCTGCTTGCATTTAAGTCCATGACATCACTTCTCATTTCACTACAAGACAATATTAAATTAGGTACAAAATTTAGTTAGGGAAATTTTTCCTAGCTAATCTGTAGTTAATTAGCTAGAATTAGCTAAAGAAAAAATTTCTCTAATAAATAGCAAGGGATTAGTTACAAAAATTTTCTCATTAAATAAATTTTCGTAGCTATCTGAATTAGAAAGAGATTTTTTCCTAGCTAAATAAACTTTTCTTTAGCTAGGGATTTTTCTAGCTAATCCCTCACTAATTTAATAAAATAAATAAATAAATCCCAAATCACGGTTCTCATTCCCTCACCCTCACTTCATTTCCCGAGCCTGCCGTCTTCCCCTTTCTCTCTCGCTCTCGTTTTCCTCTCGATTCTAGAAAACAATCTTAGCTTAGAATCAATCTTCTTCACAAACACAACCATGCCAGAGCTTCCCATTGTCTACCGCCATTTCTGAGCAGACCCGCCATTGTTCCTTTTGCACCACATCGCAAAAATAGCTTCTTTGCTTCATTGTTAGTGTCATGACCGGGAAAAATCACGACGAGAGTGGTGACAAAAATAATAATTAAAAAAATAATGGAGTCACCACCAACTGTTTATTAAGTAGGGAAAATAACTGACAAAACCCTTTTAAAATATTTTAAAATAAAATGGTCTGCAAAACTAGGCAAGGTTCGGGAGTCGGCTATGCACAGTAAAATGTGGATACTTAATTCCAAGCACTCCTGATACATCCATCCTAAGATAGTTACATTAAGCTAGTTGTGCAAATTTGATAACCTAGACGATATATATTTTACCCCTTAAGCAAAAAGAGAAATTAAACAAGAACAAACAAATATTTACAAATTAGGAAATAAATTAAATTACAAAAATTTAAAAGTTTGGTTTGACTTGCATGCTTACGTATCCTCTGGTGCAATGAGGAATTTAAAGCTACGTAGTTCTTTAAAAATATTTGTTGGTTGCTTAATTTTAAATTAAGAAAAGATTAAATTGTCTTAAAAGGATTAAAAATTAAATGAAAGGATTGAAAAATCAATTAAAAGGGATTTAAAAGGTTCATTAAAAGGATTATTTGATTTTTTATTTACCAAATTAAATCCATTCTTGCACATGATTCAAGACGGGACTGGGTTGCCCAATCAACTTTTACGAATCCAAATGACACTAAAGACGGCACAAAGTCGTACAATCAGTCTCATTGGTTGTTGCATGGATAATTAAATTATTAAGATTTATTAGAAAGGTTGAAAACTCATTAAAATGAAGAAATTAAAATAGGAATTAACTAAATTATTTCCAAATTATGTCCACTCTTGCACGGGATTCAAGATGACACTGGGTCACACAGTAAAACCTTTACGAATCCAAATGACATTGAAGACATCACAAGGTTGTACAATCAGTCTCATTGGTCGTTGTATAGATAATTAAAAATGGAATTAAATATGTTGAATACAAAGAAAATCATGAAACCAACAACAAATGGGAATGGACCGATCAGAAGGTCGATCACCTCGAGCACATTAGGAAGTGTTTGATTAGTTAATCGGTTGTGAGAATGGGGAAGATCTGACTAATCGGCTAGTGATGGGGGATGAAAATAAGGATGATCTGATCGATCTACCAGTGAAAATGGGGGGAGGATATGATCAGTCAGTCGATCAATTGCCCGAGAAAAAGGAAAGAGATTGGATCAATTGGTGAAAATTGGGAAGGATCTGACCGATCGATTAATGAAATTTGAGGAGATGATGATCGGTCAAAGACGACCGGTTAGTCATAGGAGATGTCAGAGTACGATTTGTTGATTGTTGGAGATCATTGGGAAGTGATCGGTCAGATATGGGGAAGGTGAGCTCGGTCAGAGACGATAATTGGAAACTTGGATTTAAAAGTCAAATTTGGTTGAAACCTAATCTAGGGTTTCTTATACTAATTTAACACTTGAACTTATCAATTTCCCTCATTTTCTTCCAAGTTTCCACCAAGGTCATCTTCTAATCCCCATGATATTGTGATAACATAAAAAATTTCCAATGTAGGCCATTTGAATCTCTTGGCTGAAACCATCACACTGGGTTTCCAAATGATTTTTCTAAACTTTTATCACCTAAATATTCTTGAATTTTTCCATACAATTCAATTTACTTCTAATCTATTCCATTAACTATTAATCTAACAATTTACACATCTAAACCCTATAGGATTAGCCTTGGCCAAAACATGTATATGACTAGCGTTTGTAATATGTTCATCCAAGTCCATCAAAATTCCATCAACTCTTGAAAGATCACTTAACTAATCACTAATCTTCATCACAAACTCTTATTTACATAATTAAACACACTAAAATTCTAATTCCCTTGCTTGGCCGAAACACACATGGAATCCAAACAACCATATAACATCAAAGCATAGAATAGAATGCTTGATATATCATCAAACCATCATTCAAAACCAACCACTCCTGAATTTCACACCATTCAAGAAGCCATGGTTTCCATTTCTCAAACATAATTCATCATGTTACAAGCATATTTAAGTGTATTCTTTGATGAAAATTCATAAAAGAATCAAAATTCATGGAAAACTAACTAAAACTTCAAGTTTGAAATCTAAAAGATGATGAGTACTTGACCTCCTACCTCTTCCTCTTCTTTTAATGAAACTTTGATCTTGAAAACAAGTTGAGAGTACCCTAGCTTCTTCTTGATTCTTGATGGATTCTTGGATGGAGATTCAATTTCTAGCAATTTTCTAATTTTTAAAAAAAATTTCCTAATTTTTCTCTCTTTTTCTTTATCTCTTTATCTCCTTTCTTCTCTTCATGGCCAACCTTCTCCATCTTTATCTCTTAATTTTCTTTTCTTATTTAATTACCTTGATATTTCTTAAGAATTAATATTTTATTAAAAATATATTGATTAAGAATTAGTAATTTATTATTAGGCTTCTTGAATAAGCCTTAAAGGAATTAATTCTTTATTCCTCATCTAGTTGGATTCTAACTATCTAGTTAGTTTCTAATTAAATTAGTTAGTTTGGAACTAATTTAGTTAAATTGTAACCAAATTAGTTAACAAATAACTAAATTAATTAGATTTTAATGAATTTAGTTAGTTTCTAACTAGATTCTAATTTTATTCCAACTAGATGCCAACTAGATTTATTTTGTCTTCTTCCTACTAATATTTCTAAATGACAATTTTGACCTTATTTTAATATATAATAAATTCTAAATGACACTTATGTCCTTGTTAAAAACCTTACTATACAAAATGTCTTTGTTCAATTATATAAGTTACACTGACTATTTTAACAGATACTCTTTGCACAAAAATAATTTCTAAAATATTATTAACCTACAATCAAAGAGAAACAGAAAATAATACTAACAATAATCTATTTTGACCAATTATATTTATTGATATACTAAAAAAAGTAAATGACTGTAATTAAATAAATGAAAATATGTTCTAAGTAAATTTTTATGCCTTCTAATTTTTGGTTAACAAAAATCAGAATTCTAAGACATAATAGTATAAAAATAAAATCATAAAAAAATAAATAACACATAATTAAATATTAATTAATAATTAAAATTTAATATTTACAAATTAAAATTTAATGGAGAATGTTATATTAACCAAATAACAGAAAAGATTGAAACTTTCAATCACTATATGGTTAACAAAACAATTGTATAGTGAACCCAGATAACAGATTAACAGATAAATGGCTTTGTTGAAGGAAATTGGATCAATGAAAATTTCTTCCTCAAAAAGATCAATGAAGAAAAACACAACAGTGTTTAGAGTTGGACAATTGTGCTAGTTTGAAGGTCGTTTTCTTGTTGAAAAAACATTTCTTTTAAAAAGTATTTTCTTATATTTCAGTGTGCTTGAATGATTGAAACACAAAAAAAATTATTTTTAACTAAATTTTTGTGCTTTTTAAAAAAATTATAACATAAAAAAGTAGCTGAAATATAAAAATAATTTTTCTAATATTATATCTAAATATAAAAAAAATTACTTTAAAAAAGTTCAACAACATCCACTCAGAAAGTTGACCATAGAAAAAAGCCTGGTGCTGCGAAGGATGAATCAAATGGGACCAAACACTAGAAGCTGTGGTGCAGTCTCTAAGTATGCTTGTTCTCTTGTGAAGCAAAGGAACCCCAAGATATTTACCTATATCAGATGTTAATCGAAACACAAGTGCAGAGCTTATTTCAAAAAATGCAAGACTTTTCAGTACTGACTTTCTGACCAGAGCTAGCACAAAAAAGATCAAGCACTCATTTTATGACCGAGACTTGATCCGTGGAACCTCTGTCATCCTGGAACAAAACTACACTGATTTGGTGCAATCAATTAATCCATCACTACCTTGAGCCAAGAGGCCATAATTTTGGTGATCACCTTGTAGCTAACATTACACAAACTAATTGGCCGGAACTGCTTGATACTTTCTGGAACACATCAACCTTAGGAATTAAGGTGATATGGGTATTATTAACCTCCTTTATCAACATCTGGATGTGAAAAATCTTCCGGATCCAAGAAAAAACAGACTGCTGGACAAGATCCAATTGGTATTGATAGAACACAACATTAAGACCATCTGGTGTGCTTTAAGCCCACGTGACTTCTTGACCAGCAGGCTCGTTCCTACATAAGGTAAGGCACAAGTTCAAATTTCAATTGGAGTTATTCTGATTGAAAAACAACAAAAATCTTTATACTCTAAGTTCTCAATTGTGAATTAATTCAGTAAGAGGCCTAAAGGGCCTACCGAGTAAGAGGCCTAAAGGGCCTACCGGTTGAGATACTGCAAGACACCACTAAATCTAAAGAGTTAATTAAGATGGTTGGAAAAAAAATCTCATTAAATGAAAGACTAGGGAAACCACCTGAAAGAACAAATTTTTCATAAGCACGGATACAAGTTCACGAAAAACTCCTCGGCCCAGCCGTCAAAACATCTTGCGTCATGAACCCAATCCCATGAACTGTCTTTAAGATAGTAAATTTGTTTCCTCCTAAGCCTGGCCATTGTAAGCCCATGAAACTACCTTGTATTCTTGTCACCATATTGGATCCATTTGCAGCGAGATTTCTGCTGCCAAAGGAGTAAAGTTATGCTTATTCAACATCATTATTCCGAAAATGATAAAAACAACTATATATTTGTTATTTTAAAATATACATCATGTAGAAAACAATAAAAATATAAAGATTTGCGGTGGGAGTTCTTTTGATAGTTATACTTAGAGTGCGTATGTATAGACTTTTTTTTTTCTAAATAAAGTATTTTTTTTAATAAAAAAAACACTTTCATAAGTTTTTATGTATGTTTTGATGAAACTTTAAAAAAAAAACCTCAATAACCACTTTTTTATAAGTTAGTGATCCTCAGCTTCTGAAAAAAAGATAAGGAGAAGTGATTTTTAATATAATTTATTGACAAAAATACTCTTTACCTTTATTAAAAATTATATCTCTTGTCCTCTCTTTTTTTTCTCTTGTAAACCCTACTTTCTTTATTCTGGATACCCTACATATTTAGTAATTTTACTATAAAAAAACTCTTTTGTTTTTTTTATCCAAACAAATTTATAAGTCCTTCTATTACTTAAAAGTACTTAACAAATATTGTATCCAAATGTAAAATAAATTTGTTTTTAAAAAAAACTACTAAATAAAGGTCTACAAAAAAAGTCATTTTTTTAAGCTTATCCAAACGAGCTCTTAATATTCAGCGACATATTTCACTTAACTAAAATATAAATATAAGTATAATAAATTATTTATTTTCATCAACTCATATTTTATAATGTCACTTAACTCCCATGTTTAATTATAACTTTTAAAAATATTGTCTACTAATTCATATATAAAAAATATATATGTAGATAAAAGGCAATCATGGGGTGATAGGGGTGATAGTGCAAAAAGGTATGCCAACATTAGATATATTGTTAAGCATGTGAATGCCATAAAAGATATTTTAGAAGTTTCTTAGTAATACTAAAAAAACTTAGGAGGTATTTGCCAACTTCTAAAACTAGTTTAGTATAGTACAAGATCTTTCCTTTATGTTAGCCATAACTTGAGTTCGAATTTAGGGTATATTCGTTGGTAGACAATCTATATAAATTTCACCATAAATCTTCAATGAGGTTAGTAGTTTGTCATGATCTTGAAATAGGAATGAGTCTTTGTCTTACCTAAACTTTTATTCATTAAAAAAAAAAAAGATGAAACCAATTACATAAATCAATATAAAAATGATCTGGTTCAAAATTATATTTATTATGATTCAAAAACTAGTTTAAAACTTATTCTAATACTCTTAAAAAAAAACTTATTCTAATATGAATGTTGTTTGGCTTAAAATTGGTTTAATGGTAAACTTTAAATCATGAGTCGGTATCAATAACTAAACAACTAACTTTAAGATAAAAATATAAATTTAATTTTGATTCACTTTTAGTGTAAATTTTTTTTACACTCTCATCTAATCATGTATTGTTAAATTATTAATAATCAAAAAATTATTTTTATAAGTAATACTAGAAAAGTTAATAAAATACTTTTTTAAGAAAAACCAAAAGGGTAACTAATAAAAATTGCTAAGTTAATTAAATATGAGGAAAAAAAATTGAAAGTTTTAACTTGTATGAAAAGGAAACAACTTATCTAAGACTACTTTTAGAACTTAATGAAAAACTACTATTAATTGCCAAGCCCCTCCCAGGTTGGCTCTACCCAATCTCTATCCCTTCCTAGCAACGTGCTTGGATAAAAATGTGTTTCGATCTAAATTTAAACCCAAGCACTACAACAGAAATGACTTTTAAATTCACAATATTTAATTCAGTGAAATAATTATCGGATTGGAAAGTTGTTTTCCAATTCGATATGCCCATTAACCGAATTCAAAAGATGTTTTCGAATCCAGGATGTCAACTAACTAGATTCTTATATAAGACATTTAAATTCGTTTTATTTTTACCAGATTAAAAAGAGTTTTAGAATCCTGTAATTGTAATAACCGGATTAGAAAGTCCTTATGTTTAATTTTAAAATCAATTAATTTAAAAAGAAATAAGTTCCGCTCTACTTTTTTACACTATATAAATTCGTTTATTGAAAACCAATTTTGTTGTGTGTAGTTATGAATTTGGTTGGTTCAATACCCGGATTGGAATGACAATTCCTACTGCTATGCCGATTGTGAAATATGAAATTGTTACATTGAATGTTATCTCCAGTTTGAGCTGTATTTTCATCTAGGCTTCCATTTTCTGTGCATCTAGGGCTTCGATTTCATCAATTAATTTTATTAGGTAAGGTTTGCATTCAACTATTTCCATTTTTAAATGTCGTTACTCTGTTTTGTTAATTTAGATGGTGTGATATTATTTTGGTTTTTTAGGTTAAACATCTTACGTAATGGACCGTTCGTGGGTACACATGGATCGTTTGTCTAATGCATATGAAATGGGTGTCAAGTGTTTTCTTGATTTCGCACAAAAGAATTACGAGTTCAATGGATTGATTAGATGTCCATGTCAGCATTGTGGGAACCTAACTCAGTTAAGCATCCAACAGGTCAGGGATCACTTATACTTCAACGGGTTCGACTTGACTTATACCAGGTAGTTTTGGCATGGTGAAGCAACTTCATCAAAGACATCCAATGTAGAACCAAATTCAACCGGACTTGGAGTACATGAAGATTTTGACATGATTGACAAATTACGGACATATGTTGAAATTGATGCTGTTGACAATCATAAAAATTTTGAAGACAAAATGGATGAGGCCGAATTACCGTTATATGAAGGTTGTAAACAATTCTAAAAAATTACAGCACTTATTAGATTATTCAATTTGAAGGCTTCGAACGGATGGTCTAACAAAATTTTCAGTGACCTTCTTAAATTTATTCATGATATGCTCCCTGAAGGTAACCTCCTTTCGATAGCAATGAACAATGAAAAGAAGACAATGTGACATAGTTTCAAATATGAAAAGATTCATGCCTGTCCAAATGATTGCATCATCTACTACAATGGGTACAGTGAAGCTGACCACTATCCAAAATGTAACAATTCAAGATGGAAAGCACGGTGTATAGGACAGTCTAGGAAGAAAAAAATTCTTGCGAAGGTATTTTGGTACTTGCCAATCATTCCAAGGTTTAATAGACTTTTTCTGAACAAGGACCATGCAAAAATGTTAACATGGCATAAGGATGGAGACGAAAGGAAGTGTGATTTCAAGTTGCAGCATCCGGCTAATGCACCTCACTGGAGGAGTTTCGATGTTACATACCCAGATTTCTCGGCAGATCCTAGCAATCTCAGATTGGGATTATACACCGATGGAACTAACTCATCCAATAATAAGAGTATACAATACAGTTCTTGACCTGTTATTATAGTTATTTATAACCTCCCTCCGTGACTAACGATGAAACGAAAATTCATGCATCTTTGTATGATGATATATGGTCCAAAATAACTGGTAAACAAGATAGATACTTACTTACGTCCTTTAATTGATGATCTTAAGACTTTATATGGAGTTATGGTGTTAAAGCTTATGATGCGCATCGGAAGGAGTCCTTTACACTGAGAGCAGTTATGATGTGGACAGTATCAAATTACCCCGCATATGGTAATATTTCTGGTGCCGTGACAAAAGGGTACTGTGGCTGCGGAATTTGTGGAGATAATACCAAAGCTTTAGACTTAAACATGGGAAGAAAATGTCATACATAGGGCATCAAAACTGGCTTCCATCCAATCATCAATATAGAAAGCGAAGAAATGCATTTAATGGCCAACAGGACTTGTATTTTGCACCAAAGCCTCAAAGTTTCTGTCAAATCCTACAGCTATTTGATTCTTTGAATTTTGATAACCTAATGACGAAGTGTTGGAAGAGAAAGTGTATCTTTTACAATCTTCCTTATGGGGGTTCCCTCATGGTCCGACATAATTTGGATGTCATGCACATAGAGAAGAATGTATGTGAATCTTTGATTAGCACCTTGTTAAATGTGAAAGGCAAGTCTAAAGATTCTCTCTTAGCTAGACTCGACATGATGGAGTTAGGAATTAGGACTAAACTTGCTCTAATTGAAAAGGATAGCCGAATGTACCTTCCTCCAGCGTGTTATACCATGTCAAGGAAAGAAAAACAAAATTTCTGTCAATTCATGAAGGATTTAAAGCTGCCTGAAGGATACTCGTCGAATTTGAGGTCCAGAGTTAATATGCAAGAGTTGAAGCTGCAAAACATGAAATCTCACTATTTCCATGTGCTAATGCAGCAGATTTTTCCTGTGGCTTTGAGAGGAAATTTGTAAAAAGAAGTTGGGATTGCCATAACCAAACTTTATTACTTCTTCAATAAGTTATGTTCTAAAGTTGTGGATCCTTCCATCCTTGATGACTTGCAAATGCATATTATTGAAACACTTTGCACTTTTGAAATGTATTTTCCTCCATCATTTTTTGATGTCATGGTGCACTTGATAGTTCACTTAGTATGTGAAGTAAAGATTTGTTGTCAAGTATTCCTTCGGTGGATGTACCCATTTGAACGGTTCATGAGAACATTGAAGAGTATGGTTAGGAGCAAAAGCAGGCCAGAAGCTTGTATTATAGAGTGTTACGTTGCAGAGGAAGCAGTTGAGTTTTTTTCAGAGTATGTTGTAAAGGCAAATGTCATTGGACTTTCTCCTCCAAAAAATATATCTGATGAAACTAGAAGAGGATTATTTGGACCCAAGGTGTTGCGTGTACCAACTGACGAACTTCATATTGCTCACCTATATGTTTTGAGGAACATGGATGTTATCCAGCCATATGTGAAAGAACATGTTACATTTATTAAAGAATCATTCCCTTCTAAGTGTAGGAATGAGGTAAGTTTACAAAACTATCATACTAAATCATTTGCAGCATGGTTGCAGAAACATATAGATAAAGAGATTCAAAGTGGTACAAATATTGATGATACTTTGAGATGGTTTAGTCATATGCCACAAGCATGAGTCATGAGCTATGAAGGGTACCTAATTAACGGTTTTAGGTTTCATACTATACAGATAGACAACATGCAGATTAATCAGAACTCTAGAGTCACAGTAGTTGCAGAATCATACCACGTGTCATCATTGAAGGATGCAAAACCAATACTATCAAGTACCTCATACTTTGGGGTGATTCAGGAGATTTGGGAACTTGATTACATAAAATTCAGAATTCCTATTTTCAAGTGTAGCTGGTTTGATCCAACAAGATTAAAAGTTGATGATTTGAGGTTGACAGTTATCGATTGCAAGAAGATTGGGTTCAAGAATGATCCTTTTATCTTGGCTACACAAGCTAGACAAATTTTCTATGTCAATGATGGTAGCAATGTAGCTCAAAAAATCGTCCTTGCAAGGAATTCAAGATTTATGGCACAAGATACTCCATAGGGGAAGATGAATTGGAACTGGGAACATTTTCCAAATTACTAATCCCATGTCCATTGACTAATGCAGATGATGAACCAAACTAGTTGGGTAATGGGGAGATACATCTCATAGAAGAATTAAGGAAACCTTAATTTTGATTAATTGTATTTAAATGAGTTAATGTTTCTCATTGTAAGAAACTAGTCTTTAGGGCTATTTATTTGTATTTGACTTGTTTTGGTATTCTGTTACCACTAGCCTTTATGTACGCTAAGTGGACTGCTTTGTTCTGGTATTCCCCAACTGATGTGAATAAAAATTTGTATTTTGGCAGTCAATGTCAATGTGTTTTGGTCATTTCATGAAATTAAGCATATATACTCATGTAAGAATCTAACATAAAAATTATGATGATTGGTAAATTAAATTCGAAGCTGGGTACATAGCAAACAATATCAATTATACTTTGTGGTGTTAGTTGTACAGAACCTATGGAATGAACTTTGACTTGTATCTTATCAGGTAATGACATAAAAAATTGTTCTGTTTGTGTAACAATGATGAAATTACTAAGAGAATGAGAAATATGACATGATGCACCATATTTGATTAGATAACATATGTACCAGTGGTTATAACTGGTCATTTGAAAGAATTTAAAATATGTACAGAAGTTGTTTTGTTTCTGATAGCACATACTTTTTAATTCGGGTATTGAAAATCTGGATTTAGAAGTCTTTAAAAAGTTCATAGTCATTCCAATAAAAACGTTTGAATCACCCAAAATTATTTAATTTTTAAATACACTTTCTAAACCGGTTAGTGAGGTACCAGATTAATAAGTTCTTATTATCCAATTCAGTTCCTCTTCACCGGATTAGAAAGTCGTTCCAGTGTGGACTTTCTACACCGGTTGTTGGGTTACCAGATTTGTAAGTGCTTATTATCCAATCCGGTTACTAATCACCGAATTCGAAAGTCGTTCCAGTGTAGACTTTCGAAACCGATGGATGAGGTGCCAGATTAAGAAGTGCATTTATTCAAATCTGGTGATTGGTCTCTGGATTGGAATAGTCATTCCCATGAAAACGTTTGAGTCACCAAAAATTATTTAAAATTTAAATACACTTTCTAAACCAGTTAGTGAGGTTCCAGATTAGTAAGTTTTTATTATCCAATCCGGTTACTAATCACTGGATTCGAAAGTCATTAAGTGTGGACTTTCTAAACCGGTTGGTGGGTTATCGGATTAATAAGTTCTTATTATCAAATCTGGTTCCTCATCACCGGATTTGGAAGTCGTTATAGTGTGGTTTTTCTAAACCGATTAGTGAGGTATCGGATTAATAAGTTCCTATTATCAAATCTGGTTCCTAACACCGGATTAGAAAGTCGTTCCAGTGGGTACTTTCTAAATCGGTTAGTGGGGGACCGAATTGATATGATACTGGAATATTTTAGAAAAAAAAACAAAGGTAGAAAACCTTTACACTTCTTTCCCTCGCTTTCTCTTTGGTCCTTGTGTATTAAACAAAACTTGAAGCAAGAAGTTACTCCATCTTCATCTTCATTGAACACTAAACAGGAGTAACCGTTTTTACTCAATTTTACATTTCTGATAATGTTTTTGCCTTAACGTCCACGGAATATGGGGTTTACTAACCTGTGTCTTCTAATAGGTTATATGGTTATACAAAAGCCGAGTCCTCCCTACGTTTCTTCAACTATGAAGTTGGTTTCTTCAAAATCCCTTGCTTTTATGTTTAATGTTATATTTAAAAAAATTTATACGATTTTATATACTGAATAATATATGGGTCATTTTTGTCTCATGTTTGATATTCCTATCTTGATGCTATATATTGTCTTGTGTAACTAGTCTTTTGTAACTTATTTTACATGCATTCTATTTCATGCCTTTTTTTTGTGGCGTAAGTATTGATTCATGATGGTGTCCTTGGAAAATATTTTTATTATAGGTAAATGGTTCAAAACTGCAAGTTCTACTGATCTAGTTTAGATTCTTGTACAAGCAGAGATCTTGCTTTTGCATGGCTTTATAGTTGTCCAAAAATATCAAGATTTTGGGTTAAGAATGAAAGAGTGGAATGTTGGAACAGAGATAGTTCCATCCAAAGAACATTTACCATATGATTTTCTCTTTCTTATTTAATCTATATAGAGTGCATATGCTTGTCTATACTGAAGGGACAATTGTAAGTTTAAGTTTAAGTTTCTCTTTCTCTGGTTGTTTATTTAACCAAAATTATATTATGCTCACTAATGTGTTGGCTACTATCATTATTGTTTTACTGACTCTAATATTACAGATGTTATCTGATCCGGAATAACAACCTAGCTCCGACAACAGTGATTCATCAAGTAAACAAACTTCATCAAAGAAGAGAACTAGGGGTCCAACTGTATTGGGCCGCATCTCTAAGGTGCGTGCAACCGGGCAAAAAATACCGGTTGAAACTAATAATGATGGTGTTCCTATTAAAGATAATGGGAAGGACTTGATGACTTATCTAGGCATAGTGACAAGAGACACGGTTCCTATCACTTACAATTCACGGGCTAACGTCCCTAAATCATTGAAGGATTGAATCTAGGATACTTTGACAGTAAGTTTATATCATACTTTGAATTCCAAAAATATATGTTACTAGTATATTAAATTGGCTACTTATGGTTTTTTTTTTCATGCAATAGAACTCATTCATAATCCTCGAGATGGAGAAATTTAGACATATGATGATCAAGAGTGCAGTTGACAAACTAAAACAATTCAAGACCAGATTATGGAGGGATTACATATGGCCTTTTTATGTGGAGGATACTTAGCAGATGTTTAAACCCCCAACAAATTACAAATTTATCACCCGAGACATATGGAATGCGTTTGTGAAATCGTGTTTATCCGGTCAATTCAAAGTAGGTACATTATAATTTTTTTCAAACTAGAGGCTTCATGAGGTACTGTCATTTATTGACATATACTTAATGTAATAGGAAATTAGGGAGAAGAGCTTAGCACAGGTCAGGAAAACCAAATTCTAGCACCGCACTTTAAGGAAGGGATACGCTCAATTAGAGAGAGTTGGTAAGGCTATATGCAAATTCTAACACTTAAATTCATTTATAAAACGAAATACATGTAACTGTTTACTGTCTTATAACAAAAGAAGTTATCAACCACAGAAAAAATTGAACGATATGAGCTGTGGAAACAAGCACGAGTTGACAAGAAAGGAGAATTTAAGAAACCCGAAGATGCTAAGATCGCGAAAAAAATAGTAAGTTTTCAACTTATATGGTTTAAAGTAACTATTAAAAGTTATTGAATATTATATGGTTTAAACTAACTGTTAAATATATGGTTTCAAGATGACCTCACAACGAAGCTTACCTTAGGTTCTTTTCAGCCATCTGTAAAGAATGATATACTGACAGAAGCATTGGGCACACCGGAGTATGGTGGATGATTACGTGCAGCTAGCTCGTTGTCCAACCTAAAGATGTACTGGGGAAGAAGGAACACGGTCAGCATGGATGAACACAGGGCAGTGAGCAACAAGGTTTCCCAGATGGAGAGTATTTTATATGGCATTCTGCAGTGGCAAGAAGTGTTGGCCCAATCAAACCCCAACATCCCAAAGTTTGATATCAAAGCTTTCATGGGAGACAAAGGTGTCAACCTCTCTTCATCCAGCTCGATAAATTTACATGTCACACCTTGTGGATCGAAAAAGAATGTTGCAGAGGACCCATGCATTGTTGAAGGGATAATCAAAACAAATAAAACAATACCATCCCCAACAAGTTTTTCCTTACATGAAGCACATTCTGCAGAAGACCTTAATGCTGTTGGAGGGTTGTTTGAAAAACAAACAAGTCCACCTTATGCTCTAATGGACGATACAACCTTGTCTTTAGGATTGTGTTTGGGATTTGCTGTGGTAAATAGATTTTTAATGTTTTACATCCTTTCTAAGAACATTACTAATGTAAATTATATTATTTTGTCCCTTTGACAAGATGTTGTCGAGACCTATCAAATAATAAAAATAACCGGTTCACAAAATAATTTGTAGTATAGAGAATGAACCGAATCGTCTCTCAAGGATTAAAAAAAAACAAAGATTTAATTAGATCAAGATAATTAGAAATGGGGGGGTTTTGATGATGATTAACAAGATTAACAAAAGTACGAGTATTAAAATTGTAAACGAATCTAAAGAAACAACCAATCCAAGGAAATTTACCGATCTTGAGTTTAATCCATCATTGATCATAAGAAATTTACTTAATTGCTAATCATGTTCTTGGCCTTATATCACATTAAGAAGCCTCAACATGATCCAAGAATTCTTTACTAGATAAGCATCTAGGATTTGATTAACCAAGGTTAGATAAAGTAAGCACCATCCAACATAGATTAACTTAAGATCTAGAATTTAACCAAGCTAAACAATCCATCAAAAAGCTTTAATATATTGTTTAGTCTTTGTGATCCTCTTTGAACACATGATAATAAAGCTATTATCACATCAACATCTAAATCAAATTAAGCAATTTAATCTAGATAAAAATCAAAAGAGGAAGAAAAGAAACTTGAATAACAATTAAGCAATATGAACAAGCAAAACAAGATCTCCAAATTAAACAACAAGATGGCTAATCCCTTGGATTGATTATAAGAGCCTAGCCTTCCATGGATGGGAAGGAAGAACTTAGAATTTAAAGAACAAAAACGAAATTGCAAAGAGAATGGAGAAGAAGAGAAAGAAAACTCTCACAAATACTCAAACTTTCTTGAAACTTACTTAAAATTGAATGAATCTAATACAAAGAGGTTGGGTCTATTTATACTAATCCTAGAAGCCAATTTGTACATGTACATAATCTGAATACAAGCTATAAGAATATGAAAATTGTCAAAAATGGAAGCTTGATGCATGGTTGGTGGGTTGGTGCATGGTAGGTGGGTTGGTGTATGGTTGGTGGCTTTTAGTCAACAACTCTTATCCGACTTCTGGCTTCAAATTCATCACCTAGACGGTGCATTTTGGCTTGGATGTCTTCATGAAAGTTGTATCCAGTTGTCTCCTTGAAAATCTCCAATTTAAATCATGTCATTTGGACTTTTAGAACTCCAGAAATGCCAAAAACACTGCACCTACCTCAAGTTAGGTTGGAAGAACGTGTTTCCAAATTCAGACCAACTTGTAGCTTCAGAAACATGCCTAAAACGACATCTATTGACAAAATGGTCTTCAGTGAAGTTGGAGATATGGGTCTTATCTTTCAAATGACCAAGTTTCAGCCCAAGAGGAGGCCTATAACCCACTATATAGTAAAATATGTACATACTGCCCAGATGGTTCCGTGACAGCAAACTCACTCTGTATTGCAAGGCTATTTTGGGCCCTTAGAAGTCCGATCCAGCTCTTGAGTTCTTCATGAAACTTGTAGATCCTTGTCTTAGCTTTCCAAAGACACCAAGATCACCCAATTGGATCACCAAGATCACCTCAAAATGCATCAAAATCCGAAAATTATCCAATATTTACATTAAAACCCAATGAAGCCCAACAACATTAAACTCATCTAAAATACTAATATTGGGCACAATAAGCATCTAATGAAGCCTAATACAAAGCTAACATAAGTGTCTCAAATTGATTGATCATCCTTACACCATTTTTATTTGATATAGCCAAACTTACGTTGTCTACTGGCTGCCGGCCAACCGGGCAATTATGTTGCCGAAGGTACGGTACATGTTGTTGGTGACAAATGGATGACCCTCCACAATAGGGACCTTCCTTTGGAGTCTGTAAAGGTAATTGTGGACAGGGTACTTAAACCCGATGCTAAAGTTTCATGCCCAAGCGATGATGTGGAACTTGTTAACATGTTGTTGGTGACAAATGGATGACCCACCACAATAGGGACCTTCCTTTGGAGTTTGTAAAGGTAACTGTGGACAGGGTACTTAAACCCGATGCTAAAGTTTCATGCCCAAGCGATGATGTGGAACTTGTTAAAGATGCATTGGGAACCTTTTTAGCTTGTCCTCGAAATTTAATCACTCACGACATGGATGTAAGTAATTTAAACATTCTGTCCATGTAGATTAGTGTTTTTGAATCTCATAAGTTGCCTATTATTTTGACTATAGGCAACTCAACGACCAGATATACCAGTCATAACTGACTTGGACCGGCTAATCCAAATGTCGAATGAAATGGCCAATGATGATGTACTCTCACGTCAAGTTCAGGCTCCTAGGTTGGACGCAGATTTTATAACATATATCTCACTAGAAGATATGCAGGACTTTTGTAATTTGGAAAGCATATCAGCTGGTTCGATAACATGGTACTTTGGGTAGGACAAGTATCTTAATCATCCAGTTGTATTTGTTCTAAATATAGCTTTAGTTAATAAATAATTTGAAGCTAATTTATTTTCATTTATTTTCAAGTAACTTGGTTGACTTGATCCACATGATGTTGGAACCAAAGAACCTTATGAAACTAAGTTTAGAACCATTCTTTCTAAAGAATTATTACCCCTTAAGAGTTTTGAAGATAACGAAAGTTTTAATTCAGATTGAATATGTAAAAGACCCACATAACTTGTTTGGTAACTTTTTAAATAAAAAGAAAAGTGTTAACAAACAAGTTACTTGTGTGTGTGTCCATTCTCTTCTTAGCTAAAGGAAACTAATATGCGTCCAACACCTTTTAAACTGTTTCACAAAGTTTCATTATACTTGGATCGTCCAATGTTTCTTTTACTAAGCTTAGGTTTCAATGTATTCGTCCAATGCCAATTTTCAAATGTGAAGAAACTGTTCTTCATTAAATGCTGAGAAGGACTCTGACAGCGCACACCTCAAATAGAAGTCAACTGAGCCACTTAGCTGACATTGCTAACAACTACAAAGACCTGCGAATAAGGAACTTTCTGCGCGCTTAGACAAGTCAGGAGTAAGATATCATATTCTTGGACATTGCTAACAATCAAAGTGTCTTTTCAGAAGAAGCTCTACACGTCTTCTTCTTAGGCATTTAATACCACTTAGAACGGTAATAAATGTTTCCGTTGGACGAAGAAGCTTATTGAAGACTGCTCAAATTGCTCTCACCTATAAATACAATTGTCTTCGAAAAAGAAATAGCGACCACCTTCTGAGAAATTCAAAAGCAAAAAGGCTTATAGCTTTCATTCTTCTCTGTATTCAAACTCTTAAAAAACGATTAAGTCTTGAGATTTATTTTTTAAATCCTCATCTATAGTGAGTTAAAAACTCAAGCACTTCTATACCCTTTTCTATTTGGTGTTTAAGCCTGAAGAGGCTGTGTATAAAAGAATACTTGGATAGTAGAACCTGAAGAGGTTGAGAATACTTGTATACCTGAAGAGGTGGATAATACTTGTAATCTTTGTACAAGATTAGTTGAAAATCCTTCTGGTTGAAGGGACTGGACGTAGCTCTCGTTTTGTGGGAGTGAACCAGGATAAACATCTGGTGTAAGCTTTTCTATCCTCATCTTGTGTTTTACGTTTCACTAACATCTGGGGATTGCCATTGTTTTCCTAACTAAAGAGTTGAGTTAAAACTCAGAACTTTTTCACTTTGTTTAAAGTTGTTTTTCTCAAACTTGCTTTACCAATTGGACTTAGAAACTTTCTGCGTCCATTGCCTTTTGCTTCCTGTGTAAAAGCTTTTTCAAAAAGAGAGAAAATGAGTTAAGAAACACAATTCAACCCCCCTTCTTATGTTTCACCTGTTTACTTCAATTGGTATCAGAGCTCAGCCTCTTGGGTTGAGCATCTAACAGTGCAGAGGAAAAGATTCAGTGCACCCTTAAATGGAGAACGAAGGACAAGCTGTGAACAGACCACCTCTATTCAATGGAAACGACTATGATTACTGGAAGAAGAGGATAATCACATTTTTTGATGCACAAAATATGGACATTTGGGACCTAGTCCAAAATGGCTATCATGTTCCCACCAACGCAGTAGGACAGGAACTTCCTCGACCACAATGGATGGAAGGACAACGAACCAGGCATCAGCTCAATTCAAAAGCCAAACATTATCTAATGTGCGCCATCACCAGATCAGAACACGACAAAGTTCATAGTTGTGAAACAGCTAAAGAGATATGGGATACTCTGGCCTTAGCACATGAAGGTTCCTCTCAAGTCAAGGAATCAAAGATAAGCATGCTGGTTCATCAGTATGAGCTTTTCAAAATGGGAGAGCATGAAAACATTGATCAAATGTTTGGGCGATTCCAAACAATAACCAATGGTTTGAGATCTTTGGGAATGACTTATGATAATCAAGATCATATCAGAAAAATTTTAAGGAGCCTTTCCAGACAGTGGAGACCCAAGGTTACTGCCATACAAGAAGCAAAGAACTTAGCTTCTTTTACTATGGAAGAACTCCTAGGTTCCCTTAAAGTTCATGAGCTTGAACTCCAAGAAGAAGAAAGTTCAAGAAAAGGGAAATCAATTGCCCTTAAAGCTCACAAAGGAAGTGCGTCCAAAGCACTTAAAACTGAAGAATCTTCAGATGAGGCCGAGTCATCTGGAGAAGATATTTCAGACAATGACGAGTTATCTTTCATCTCCAGAAAGATACAAGCAATGTGGAAAAAGAAAGGAGGTATGCGGAGAAAGCACTTTGGACGAAGACTTCCAAAGGACATGACTGAAACAAAAGATAAGAGTCCAATCATATGCTATAAGTGCAAGAAGCCTGGACATATTAAAGCTGAATGTCCCTCACTAAACAAGGAGAAAGAGAAAAGGAGATTCTCCCCAAAGAAGAAAAGAGGACTGATGGCTACTTGGGAATCTTGACCTCTCAACTACCGATGATGAAGAAGAAGCAGAAGAAGAAGTCAATCTATGCCTCATGGCAGACACATCCTCTGAAGAAGAAGAAGAAGAAGTAACAAACTCTAATCTTAATCTTCAAGAAGCTTTTGATGAACTGTTAAATAATTCTTCCATTTTAGCAGTTGAATATAAATCCTTAAAGAGAAAGTTTTCAAAATTAACCAAAGAATATGGAAAAATGCTTTTAGAAAAACAAGAACTTCAATGTTGTTATGAAAAATTAAAAACTGAAAATATTTTTTTGAAAACTTCCACTGAGTCTAATAATTCAGCAAATTTGTGAAAAGCACCAATCATCTAAACATATTACTCAGATATTCCAGAGATCCTCGTGACAAATCTGGATTGGGATATCAAAATATTGAGAAAACAATCTTTCAAAAATCACCTACTCAATCTAATTCCTTTAGAAATGATTATAAAAGGAAAAACCACTCTACCACAAAAGTTTTCTTCAATAAAATGTCAATACATTATGGATCTCCAAGAGCTAACCAAAGAGGACCCAAAAAGATATGGGTACCTAAGGATATGATAATTCCTCTTGCAGATGTGCTTAGCAACAAGAAAAAGACACCTGTCATAGTACCTGGACAGTGGTTGCTCACGGCACATGACGAGAGAAAAGTCTATGTTCCAAGACCTCAAACTTAAAGCTGGTGGCTCTGTCACTTTTGGTGGAAACCAGAAGGGTAAAATAGTTGGAATAGGTAAGATTGGTAAGCATCCTTTTCCTTCTATTGATAATGTACTTCTGGTTGAAGGTTTGAAACACAATCTACCCAGCGTAAGTCAATTATGCGACAGTGGATCTAATGTTTCGTTCAGTTATGAAGAATGTATAGTTAAAAACTCTGACGGATCCATACTCTTCACTGCCAAAAGGCAAAACAATCTCTACAAGATTGATTTGGAGGATCTCTCATATCAGAATGTATCCTGTCTAGTATCCATAAAAGGAGAACAATGGATATGGCACAAGAAGCTTGATCATGCAAGCTTGAGATTAATCTCAAAGCTAAATAAGCATAACCTCGTAAGAGGACTACCAAAACTTGTGTACAAATCGAATGTTCTATGCGAAGCATGTCAAAAGGGGAAACAATTAAAGAATTCTTTTAAGTCCAAAAATGTTGTTTCCACCTCTAGACCATTAGAACTGCTACATCTTGATCTGTTTGGTCCAACTAGAACTGCCTCATTAAATGGGAAGAAATATGGATTTGTCATAGTAGATGACTATACTAGATGGACATGGGTTTTGTTCCTAGCTCACAAGGATGAGTCTTTTAGAGTCTTTTCTATATTCTGTAAAAGAATTCAAAATGAAAAAGGCATGTGTATTAACTCAATCCGAAGTGATCATGGAGGAGAATTTGAGAATGAGATATTTCAATTGTTCTGTGAAGAAAATGGTATTCTTCACAACTTCTCTGCCCCAAGAACACCACAACAAAATGGTGTGGTAGAAAGAAAAAATAGATCTCTTCAAGAGATGGCTAGAACAATGCTCAATGACACCTCGACCTCCAAACACTTCTGGGCTGAAGCTGTTAACACTGCTTGTTATATTCAAAATAGAATATATATCAGACCCTTACTAAATAAGACTCCTTATGAATTGTGGAAATGACGAAAACCCAACATTTCTTATTTTCATTCTTTTGGATGTCAATGCTTTATTTTAAATACGAAGGATTCTTTAGGAAAGTTTGATGCTAAAGTTGACTAAGGTACTTTCTTAGGATACTCTAAAACTTCAAAAGCACATAGAGTGTACAACTCTCGTTCCTTGACTGTTGAAGAATCTATCCATGTTAAGTTTAATGACAAACAGCCTGATAAAAATTTATCATAGCTAGATGAGTCCTTTGCAAAATTAAATCTCAATAACAACGGAGAAGGAACATCTTCAACAAACAAAGAAGCTCTGGACGATGACAGAAGAGAGGAAAACACAACAAGAAATGACGTTCAAAGAAATTGGCATTTCAAAACATACCATCCTGAAAATCAAATCATTGGAAATCCAGAAGATAAAGTGCGTACAAGATCTACTTTTAAAGAATACTCCGATATGGCCTTCATCTCAGAAATGGAACCAAAGAAAATTGAAGAAGCTCTATTGGACGAATGATGGATTTTAGCCATGCAAGAAGAGTTAAATCAATTTACAAGAAACGACGTTTGGACGCTAGTTCAAAAGCCTAAAGACAAGACCATCATCGGCACTAAATGGGTATTCAGAAATAAATTGGATGAAGATGGTAAAGTTATGAGAAATAAGGCAAGGTTAGTTGCTCAAGGTTACTCGCAATAAGAAGTTATCGACTTTACTGAAACTTTTGCTCCTGTAGCTAGACTAGAAGCCATAGGCATCTTACTTTCATTTGCTGCTCATTATAAAATGAGACTTCATCAAATGGATGTAAAGAGTGCTTTCTTAAATGGTATAATCAATGAAGAAGTTTATGTCAAGCAACCACCTGGTTTCGAAGATCAAAACCACCCAGAGCACGTTTTCAAACTGAAAAAGGCTCTGTATGGACTAAAACAAGCTCCTCGAGCTTGGTATGAAAGATTAAGCACTTTTCTAATGGAAAATGACTTTTCTAGAGGAAAAGTTGATAATACTCTCTTTCGAAAAGATAAAAACTCACATTTTATATTAGTCCAAATCTATGTAGATGATATTATCTTTGGAGCTACTGATGAGTCTCTTTGCAAGGAATTTTCCAAGTTGATGCAGAAGGAGTTCGAAATGAGTTTAATGGGAGAATTAAAATTCTTCCTAGGCTTACAAGTAAAGCAAACACTGGACGGTATTTACATTCATCAAACAAAATACGCAAATGAACTCTTGAAGAAGTTCAAACTGGACGATTGCAAAACTATGAGCACACCTATGCATCTATCATCCACACTCACATTGGGCGATAAAGATCGAAAGGTGGACAAAAAGGTATATAGAGGTATGATCGGATCACTCTTATATCTCACTGCGTCCAGACCAGATATAATGTTTAGTGTATGTCTTTGTGCACGGTTTCAATCTGATCCTAGAGAGTCACATCTAATTGCGGTTAAAAGAATATTCAGATACTTGAAAGGGACTACTAATTTGGGTTTGTTATTTAAGACATCTCATGAGTACAGATTAGTTGGTTTTTGTGATGCTGACTATGCTGGAGATAGAATCGAAAGGAAAAGTACCAGTGGAGGATGTCACTTCATTGGGGGAAACCTAGTATCATGGTCCAGCAAAAGACAAAGCACTATTGCTCTTTCAACAGCCGAAGCTGAATATATCTCTGCGTTCAATTGCTGCTCTCAATTACTTTGGATCAAACATCAATTGGAAGATTACAACATCTTTGAAAGTAAAATTCTTTTACTCTGTGATAATACTGCTGCAATTAACTTATCAAAGAATCACATTTTACATTCAAGAGCAAAACACATTGAAATTAAATATCACTTTATAAGAGATTATATCCAAAAAGGTGTGTTTGATATTCAATTTGTGGACACAGATCATCAATGGGCTGATATCTTTACAAAACCCTTCTCTAAAGAAAGATTTAATTTTATTAGAAAGCATCTAAGTATGCATTTTGTAAAGAATTAGCATCTCTTACGTCCATTGACACTCTGCGTCTAACAAGGTTTGTACTTGTTAATATATGTGGTAGTCTCTCGGATAAGTTAATATTTCCATTGCATTTATCTTAACATTCCTTTTGTCTCTTTTGAATCTTTTCAAATTTCCCACGCTGAGTCAGTTTTCGAAAGGTCACAAAAGTTACTTTTTACTGCAGACGTTACAGTTACTTTTAAAACACATTTATTGTGATGTTTGAAAAACGATTTACCTTCTCTTTCCAGAAACCTTTTAGTATAAGCTCTACTTTCTTTTAAATATCTCATTTCTTTTCAAGATCAAGTTTTTACGCCTTCAACAAATTTCCTCTCTTCTCAAAATTTTTCAAAATCCTTTCTCAAAGCTCTAAGAAATGGCTAGAGGAATGACCCTTAACGTCGAAAAAGCTGAGGTTTCAGTTGAGTACTCGTTTCAAACTTCGATTCTAGCAGAGTGTGGGGTTGATATCAAGGACAGTCTTGTTAGTGCTGGCTGGGATAGCTACTTTAGAGAACTAGTGGAAGTTTATCTGAAACTGGTGAAGATGTTCTGGAAAAATGCCTTTGTATCTGCAACTGAGGTCAGAGGATGTGTGCTGGGAAAATTAGTTATTGTTTCAGAAGTAACCATTTCCAACGCCACCCAGTGTTGGTTGGAAGGAGTCACCATCACTTCAGAATGGGAGAAAGCCTTTGGGGGGATGGATGTTGTTCTTGACACCTTGCTAAATGAGTCATCTACAGGGAAAATAACTGCATCTAAGATGCATGACAAGGCGAGAGTATTGCATCAACTACTGAACAGGGCAGTACTTCACAAGGCAGGGTCCAAAAATTCAGTTTCTACAGTTCATGCCTTCTTCCTGTGCCATTTGATGCTTTGTCAACAGATCAATCTCCCTTCCCTGTTGTTTAAACACTTCAAGAGAAGTGTCTAAGGAAAAGGGAAGAAGACCACCATCTCTTATGGTGTTCTCCTAACCAAGATCTTCAGAGATCAAGGTATCTTTAGTTCCCATGAGACTAAAGACTTAGAAGAGAAAAAGAAGATCTTTGGGCGAATCCAAGAGCAACAAGTCTTTGGACGAAGCAATCTGCAGAGAATGAAGCTGAAAAGCGTCCAAGAATTTCCTGAGCAAAAAGAGCCTTTACAAGCTGCAAAGGCTGAGAGTCTAAAGCAGAAATCACCGTCCATCCAAGCCATTCCAAAAAGAAGACTGATAATGGACGATGACTGATCAATCAATTTGAGACACTTATGTTAGCTTTGTGTTAGGTTTTATTAGATGTTTATTGTGCCCAATATTAGTATTTTAGATGAGTTTAATGTTGTTGGGCTTCATTGGGTTTTAATGTAAATATTGGATAATTTTTGGATTTTGATGCATTTTGACTTTTCTTCCTTGGTTAGGCCATAACTTGGGACTCAGTGATCCAATTGAGGTGATCTTGGTGTCTTTGGAAAGCTAAGACAATGCTCTACAAGTTTCATGAAGAACTCAAGAGCTAGATCGGACTTCTAAGGGTCCAAAACATCCCTGCAATGCAGAGTGGGTTTGCAATCAGGAAAATCTAGGCAGTGTGCACATATTGGACTACATAGTGAGTTATAGGCCTCCTCTTGGGCTGAAACTTGGTCATTTGAAAGATAAGACCCATATCTCCAACTTCACAGAAGACCATTTTGTCAATAGATGTCGTTTTAGGCATGCTTCTGAAGCTACAAGTTGGTCTGAATTTGGAAACACGTTCTTCCAACCTAACTTGAGGTAGGTGCAGTGTTTTTAGCATTTCTGGAGTTCTAAAAGTCCAAATGACATGATTCAAATTGGAGATTTTCAAGGAGACAACTGGCTACAACTTTCATGAACATCCAAGCCAAAATGCACCGTCTAGGTGATGAATTTGAAGCCAGAAGTCGGATAAGAGTTGTTGACTAAAAGCCACCAACCATACACCAACCCACCTACCATGCACCAACCCACCAACCATGTGATAGCTATTTGGCAAGTGTACCAAATCGCACAAGTAATAAAGTGATGAGTAAATTATCGTCTCCACAGGGAATTGTGTTGTCAAGTACCAAATTACTAATTTAGATACTAATTAAACGATGCAAATTAAGAAAATAAAAAAAGTAAAATTTTAACTATGTTAAATGAGGTTGAGCAAACAAAGAGTGAGATGCTAGAGATCCGATTTCACTTGATTTTCCGATTATTTGGATTCTTTCTTAATTTAAATTCCAATTCAAGAATTGATGGTGGGATATCTAAATTAATTAAAACCCAATTCCTTGGTAGATTAATTCTCTTTAACTACCTAGAATTAACTAATCCCTTAGTCTAATTCCAAATAGAACAAGGCATGAATGAACAAAATCCCAAGTAATACCACACAATCAACAATATCTATTCCTAGATTATTGCTTAATCATGGTGTTTATCTCAAGAAGCAACATCACACATGAATTTCCCAATTCTATGCATGACCATCAGTTCAATTTATGGTTGATCAAGTCATAAAAGCATTAAGAATAGAGATGAACACTCAATCATGAAAGGAAACTTATATTAAGAACAATAAATCCAAACAAATCATCCATTCAAGTTACATCATCACTCTAGCTAGGAAGAGTTTAGAAAAACATCAAGAAATAGGAAAACAAAAGATAGGAAAATGTAAACTCCATTGAATCCAAGACAACAAGAATATGAAGATCTCGAATCCTTGCTCCTTGATGATCTCCTTAGCTCTCCTAGGGCTGGAAGCCCTCTCCCCCAAAGTCTCCTCTGGCCCCTCTTGTCCGCTCTCCCCTCTTCTAGGGCAGAATAAGTCCTTTTATAAGATTTAGGAAATCATAAAGCAATTGAATGTTGCTGCCACTTTTCTTCATAAAAGGCATTAACTTGGGCTGGACATATCTCATCAAATCTGATCGAATCAGTGATAGTGGTCAACATAATATTCGTAGATCTTTTTCTTAACTCTCCATATCCACCGAAATCATGTCATTTGAACTTCTGGAGTGAAAGTTATGCCCAAATTATTACAAAAGATTTGACAGCAAAAGTTTCCCTGATTTGCCTTTAATTAAGTTTCCTTGTTTCCTTGAATAGTCTTTGATTGAGTCTCCTTGATTAGCCTTTGACTAAATCTCCTATTTTCATCCATTGAAGATTCTTTGCACAAATTACCATAATTACAGTAGATTTGTTCAAAGATCAACTTTCCTAAAATAAATAGCAAATAAACATCAATTAGGAGATAAAATCCCACAAAATCATATAATAAAGATATGAAATAAAAGTACTGAATAAGACTCATCACCATGCATCAAGCTTCCATATTTGACAATTTCCATATTTTTATAGCTTGTATTCAGATTATGTACATGTACAAATTGGCTTCTAGGATTAGTATAAATAGAGCCAACCTCTTTGTATTAGGAGAATTCAATTTTAAGTAAGTTTCAAGAAAGTTTGAGTATTTGTTAGAGTTTTCTTTCTCTTCTTCTCCATTCTCTTTACAATTTCATTTTTGATCTTTTATTTCTGAGTTCTTCCTTCCCATCCATGGAAGGCTAGGCTCTCATAATCAATCCAAGGGATTAGCCATCTTGTTGTTTAATTTGGAGATCTTGTTTCGCTTGTTCATATTGCTTAATTGTTATTCAAGTTTCTCTTCTTCCTCCTTTGATTTTTATCTAGATTGAATTGCTTAATTTGATTTAGATGTTGATGTGGTAATAGCTTTATTATCATGTATTCAAAGAGGATCACATAGAATAAACGATTTATTAAAGCTTTTTGATGGATTGTTTAGCTTGGTTAAATTCTGGATCTTAAGTTAATCTATGTTTGGATGGTGCTTACTTTATCTAACCTTGGTTAATTAAATCCTAGATGCTTATCTAGTAGAGGATTCTTGGATCATGTTGAGGCGTCTTGATATGATCTAAAGCCAAGAACATGGTTAGCAATTAAGTAAATTCCTTGTGATCAATGATGAGTTAAACTCAAGATCGGTAAAATTTCCTTGGATTGGTTAATTTGTTAATTACTTTCCTTTAATTCAATTAGTGTATTATCTTTTCAAATAATAAAACCCCCTTTTAATTATCTTGATCTGATTAAATCTTTATTCTTTTTGGATCCTTGAGAGACGATTCGGTTCATGCACTATACTACAAATTATTTTGTGAACCGGTAATTTTATTTATTTGACGGGTCTCGACAACCTCTTGTCAATGACTCTGACGATGACCAACCTATCGCGAAAAGGATGAAGGTTGCGTCCAAAGTGACAATTCCAAAAGGAACTCGGACAAAGCTACTTATCAAAAGAAAGCCTATGTTCAAAGTTGCGTCCACTCCTGAGGAACTCATTCCTGCTCCCTTTCCCTCACCACCTTTACCCTCATCTCAACCGGAACCTCAAATCTCTTCACCTTACTCTCGCTCAACCTCCGCTTCATCAAACACTGAACCCCACTCACACACACAAACCATACCATACAAGCCTTCCTCACCTTTACCATACAAACTACCTTCACCTTCACCATTACTAAAGACCTTCTCAACCTTACAGCCCTTCTCTATGGGTGTTACCCCCCACATAATCCCTCGATGGGAATCTAAGGACTCTTCTCTCTCACTCACAGCAAGAAGATCCCGATGCTGTGATGGCTGTTCCACAAGAATCCATATCTTCCCCAGTCAACTCACTTTCAAACCAGTCACTTTGGAAGAAATGGATCAGTTTGCAAGTCCATATGACACTATCTTTGTCAGTATCATCAAAGGGAGTCTCCTGCTGAAGAATTTGAGATTTGTACCCCCTTCTCTGGTCATCTCTTCTGCCACCGCCATCAAGATTCAGCCTGATCGAGTGTGTCCAAGACTGCCAATAGTGGATTTGAACAAGAACAAGGATTTGAAGAAGTACCGAAGTCAAGCCACATTGCCAACATCGTTCTACTTCAAACCTACCTTCGGCATTCAAAAATCACCTGAGGTCGACTTGGGATTCTTAAGGAAAATATCGGAGAAAGGAGAGGCAGAGGAGAAGGATGCAAAAACCTTATGGGAAAAGTATATCTGGGATTGTGAACAACAGGCCTCTTCATCAGGACTAAGTAATGAAGAGAAGGAAGAAACTGTGACGGTGCCAGGCCAGAGCTTTCAGTGTTTTCGTCCAATCTACATGGTGGACGATATCCTTGGCTTACCACTGAGAACGCCTGCGTCCACAATCTTCTCTTCTCAGAACTATGTCTCCGAATCTCCTTTTGACAACTTAGGAAGACCTTATCCCTGGGATCAAATGTTTGGATATCGAGGAAATCATCTCCTTTGGAATGTTGACCTTCCTTTGTCAGATGACGAAGTTGATTAAGTTGAAGTGGTTACGACAGCAAAAGAGCCAGCATCCACAGTTTCTAGTATTGCTCCTATTTCGGTTGCTCCTCCTGCGCCTTCCACTGAGTTAGTTGTTTGAGAGACCTCTGCTGATCACCTTCCCACTGTTGACCCACAATCTCAAGTGTCCCCTGCAGTTCAAGCCTATGTAACCAATCAAATGGATCATCTGTTCAAGAGAGTTGAAGACCTCCTCAAATCTCTTTTTCATCAAGGGCCTCCTTCTCCTCCTCCTTTTTAGTTTTTTTTTTTCTTAAAATTTTTTTTAGAAAAAAAAAACCTTTTTTGACAATGATGTTTTTTTTTCTCTCTCACTTTTTGTCTGATGACAAAGGGGGAGAAAATTGGGAAATTTTTGATTGAGTCTGTTAACACTATTAATGAAATATTATAAGCATTTCTGTGAGAGCATTTCTATGAATTTTCTGTATGTTGTCTAAATTTGTTTATTATGAGCTGTTTCATTTAATGATACTTATTCTGATGCATTATCTGATATCTAAACTGATTACATTCTTAATCTAATGCTAGCTTTGGTAAAGGATGTGCTTACTCTATTCTAACATTAGCATTTTCCCATCCTTTAAGTATCTACTCAAAATCAACTTTTGCTCAAAACTAAGCGCTGCATTAGCACACTTACTCACTCCTAGCTAAACCCTGATGGATCCTCGTTGCGTCCATTCTGTTGTTTTTATGCACGTTCTTAGGGGGAGTGTTCTCTCGCGTAAAAGGTTATATATTCAATCAAAATTTAAAATGTTTTGTCATCATCAAAAAGGGGGAGATTGTTGGAACCAAAGAACCTTATAAAACTAAGTTTAGAACCATTCTTTCTAAAGAATTATTACCCCTTAAGAGTTTTGAAGATAACGAAAGTTTTAATTCAGATTAAATATGTAAAAGACCCACATAACTTGTTTCGTAACTTTTTAAATAAAAAGAAAAGTGTTAACAAACAAGTTACTTGTGTGTGCGTCCATTCTCTTCTTAGCTAAAGGAAACTAATATGTGTCTAATACCTTTTAAACTGTTTCACAAAGTTTCATTATACTTGGATTGTCCAATGTTTCTTTTACTAAGCTCAGGTTTCAATGTATTCGTCCAATGCCAATTTTCAAATATGAAGAAACTGTTTTTCATTAAATGCTGAGAAGGACTCTGACAGCGCACGCTTCAAATAGAAGTCAACTTAGCCACTTAGCTGACATTGCTAACAACTACAAAGACCTGCGAATAAGGAACTTTCTGCGCGCTCAGACAAGTCAGGAGTAAGATATCATATTCTTGGACATTCCTGACAATCAAAGTGTCATTTCAGAAGAAGCTCTACACGTCTTCTTCTTAGGCATTTAATACCACTCAGAACGGTAATAAATGTTTCCGTTGGACGAAGAAGCTTATTGAAGACTGCTCAAATTACTTTCACCTATAAATACAATTGTCTTCGAAGAAGAAATAGCGACCACCTTCTGAGAAATTTAAAAGCAAAAAGGCTTATAGTTTTCATTCTTCTTTGTATTCAAACTCTTAAAGAAAGATTAAGTCTTGAGATTTATTTTTTAAATCCTCATCTATAGTGAGTTAAAAACTCAAGCACTTCTATACCTTTTTCTATTTGGTATTTAAGCCTGAAGAGGCTGTGTATAAAAGAATACTTGGATAGTAGAACCTGAAGAGGTTGAGAATACTTGTATACCTGAAGAGGTGGATAATACTTGTAATCTTTGTACAAGATTAGTTGAAAATCCTTCTGGTTGAAGGGACTGGACGTAGCTCTCGTTTTGTGGGAGTGAACCAGGATAAACATCTGGTGTAAGCTTTTCTATCCTCATCTTGTGTTTTACGTTTCACTAACATCTGGGGATTGCCATTGTTTTCCTAACTAAAGAGTTGAGTTAAAACTCAGAACTTTTTCACTTTGTTTAAAGTTGTTTTTCTCAAACTTGCTTTAGCGTCCAATTGGACTCAGAAACTTTCTGCGTCCATTGCCTTTTGCTTCCTGTGTAAAAGTTTTTTCAAAAAAAGAAAAAAGGAGTTAAGAAACACAAATCAACCCCCCTTCTTGTGTTTCACCTGTTTACTTCACATGATACCTGGATGTCCACCTTATGGGTTTGTTGACCCAATGAGGGTATCACTTCTTGGTGGCCAAGAGGACCACAAATCAAGGGCCCAATACCTATCCGAAGTTTTATTGGGGGTTCCAACTCAGTCCATGGTCTTTGTGCCGTATAATGGAGGGTAAGATTCAGAAAATATAATCTTGCCATTCCAATATAGCATATATGTACTAAAGCTGTTATTATTTGTATTTTATAGGTCTCATTGGATGTTGGTTGTGATTAAGATATCCAAAACCACTGTGTTTTAGATGGACCCTTTAGGAAAACCCATTCGATATGTGACAAGTGGTTGTCGAGACCCCGTCAAATAATAATAATTACCGGTTCACAAACTAATTTGTAGTATAGAGAATGAACCGAATCGTCTCTCAAGGATCCAAAAACAAAGATTTAATTAGATCAAGATAATTAGAAAAAGGGGGGGTTTGTTGTTGATTAACAAGATTAATAAAAGTAGGAGATTTAAAGTTGTAAACAAATCTAAAGAAGCAACAAATCCAAGGAAATTTACCGATCTTGAGTTTAACTCATCATTGATCACAAGGAATTCACTTAATTGCTAACCATGTTCTTGGCCTTAGATCACATCAAGAAGCCTTAACATGATCCAAGAATTCTCTACTAGATAAGCATCTAGGATTTGATTAACCAAGGTTAGATAAAGTAAGCACCATCCAACATAGATTAACTTAAGATCTAGAATTTAACCAAGTTAAACAATCTATCAAAAAGCTTTAATATATTGTTTAATCTTTGTGATCCTCTTTAAATACATGATAATAAAGCTACTACCACATCAACATCTAAATCAAATTAAGCAATTTAATCTAGATAAAAATCAAAAGAGGAAGAAGAGAAACTTGAATAACAATTAAGCAATATGAACAAGCAAAACAAGATCTCCAAATTAAACAACAAGATGGCTAATCCCTTGGATTGATTATGAGAGCCTAGCCTTCCATGGATGGGAAGGAAGAACTCAGAAATTAAAGAACAAAAACGAAATTGTAAAGAGAATGGAGAAGAAGAGAAAGAAAACTCTCACAAATACTTAAACTTTCTTGAAACTTACTTCCAAATTGAATTCCTCTAATACAAAGAGGTTGGCACTATTTATACTAATCCTAGAAGCCAATTTGTACATGTACATAATCTGAATACAAGCTATAAATATATGAAAATTGTCAAAAATGGAAGCTTGATGCATGGTTGGTGGGTTGGTGCATGGTAGGTGAGTTGGTGTATGGTTGGTGGCTTTTAGTCAATAACTCTTATACGACTTCTGGCTTCATTTTCATCACCTAGACGGTGCATTTTGGCTTTGAGGTCTTCATGAAAGTTGTAACCAGTTGTCTCCTTGAAATTTTACAATTTGAATCATGCCATTTGGACGTTTAGAACTCCAGATATGCCAAAAACACTGAACCTACCTCATGTTAGGTTGGAAGAACGTGTTTCCAAATTCAAACCAACTTGTAGCTTCATTATCATGCCTAAAACGACATCTATTGACTAAATGGTCTTCAGTGAAGTTGGAGATATGGGTCTTATCTTTCCAATGGCCAAGTTTCAGCCCAAGAGGAGGCCTATAACTCACTATGTAGTCCAATATGTGTACACTGCCCAGATTTTCCGGACAGCAAACCCACTCTGCATTGCAGGGATGTTTTGGACCCTTAGAAGTCCGATCTAGCTCTTGAGTTCTTCATGAAACTTGTAGAGCATTGTCTTAGCTTTCCAAAGACACCAAGATCACCTCAATTGGATCACCGAGTCCCAAGTTATGGCATAAGCAAGAAAGAAAGGTCAAAATGCATCAAAATCTGAAAATTATCCAATATTTACATTAAAACCCAATGAAGCCCAACAACATTAAACTCATCTAAAATACTAATATTGGGCACAATAAACATCTAATAAAGCCTAATACAAAGCTAATATAAGTGTCTCAAATTGATTGATTAATATGACATAAAGAAGGTGGTGGCAATGTAAGTTATTCTTACTTCCATCATGTGTAACTTGTTTTTTAATGTTAAACAGAACTTTGATGTTTCATACTCTATTTTAAAAGAGCTTTGAGGAGTTACGAAAAGGAAACAGGACTATCATAAGGCAAAAAGGACACCATCAACATCACCACTAACAAGGTATTGTGTTTAATGTGTTATTCACAGAGTGAAATTTTTGGATTACTTTTTGTTTCACTTAATTAGTTTTTATATTATGTATAGGCATTAAGGCAAACAGATAGTAAATCTTGTGGTTTCTATGTCTTGAAATATATAAGAGACATCATAACGAACAAGATGAAAACAATACCACAGAGAGTAAGTTTTAAGACTTTATACATGGATGTAGTTTTGTTTTTTAGTAGTCCAAAATTCTGAACTTAATCTTATTTATTTTGGTTTGCTCAGTTTTCAGAAGCAGCTACCTTTACAGAAGAAGAGATAAATGATATACAGCTTGAATGGGCAGCATCTGTTTTGGCAGTATCATCGAACAAGATGGGATGATTTTTGTTTTTTCTAAACATAATGTACATAAACAGAGATGGGTGTTTCAAATTTACACACACCATCTTGAGGGGAAGTGTTACAGGATAATATCTTATCTAGTTTGTTAATCTTATCTAGTTTGTTATGGTCTGTTGTATATTTAACTTTAGCAAATAGTTTGCTAATCTTATCTAGTTTGTTATGTTCTGTTGTATATTTAACTTTAGCTGATAGTTTGTTCCTATTATTCTGTTTTCTGGTTTAATTGTAATCTCGATATATACAGCATTAGTGATCAATAAAACTACTGAACTGCATTCTGCAGAATTATCTTCTTAACATAATGGTCATTTAGGTTGAAATTATTTACATAAACAGTGTCAAGTAACTTTGTAAATGTCAATATTATGTACATAAACACAGTAATTTATCTTTGAATTCAATGTTGTACAGTGTTTGGTTGTGGAATTGCGTGTTGAAATTTTGTATTGGTTTCCAGACCATTCTTGTTAAAGGATCTGTCTTAAACTTTCCAATCTGGTTGTTCACAACCGAATTGAATATGAAGTTTTCAATCCGGTGTTAAACTTGATTTATAAACTTTCCAATCCGGTTGTTCACAATCGAATTGAATATGAAGTTTTCAATCCGGTGTTAATCTGGATTTATAGACTTTCCAATTCGGTTGTGTTCAACCAAATTGAATGTAAAGTTTTCAATCCGGTGTTTAGCCGGATTAAATATCTGTACAATAAAGGACCAAATAAAACTCAAACACCTTTGCTTCTTGATTCAGTTAAGAATACCCCGAATTGGAAAATGTTTATTCAATTCGGTTTCCTTACGCGAATTTAAAAGTCAATATAAAAGACTACCTCAGGATATAATCCGTTTTGGAGATCGAATTGGAAGTGTTTTTCAACTGAATTTAAAAGTCATTTCTGTTGTAGTGAAGATAGAGATAGTAGGGGTGATATATATGGTTGATGGAGTGATGTGATGATGACAGCAATGGAGAGGTGGTGGAAGTGCGATGACAACAGTAATGGTGGGGTGGCAGCGGCAATGATGGGCGATGGTGGTTGGGTGGCGATAATAATAGTGGCAACAATGGTGTTTGAGGGTAAATGACCTGTTTAGTATGGTTTTAGAAACATTTTACAAAAATAGTGCACTTTTGAAACAATTTACCTATATGGTGTGGTTTTTGCCACGCTGTAACTTTTAATTTTTTATTTTGGTATACGTGGCACTTGCGCAAGTGGTTTCTGCGGCATGCAACGTGTCATAACCCCATGACTTGCGCTAGTCTGTATAGCGCAAGTGTGGCGCCACTTTGACTAGCACAAGTCATGGGGCTGTGACACGTGGCATGCCGCAGAAACCCTACCCTTTCCCTTTTCCCTCGCCCCCCCCCCACATTCCCTCTCCATCCCCTTCTTCATTTCGGCTATCCCTCTCTTTTCTCACTCTTTACTTACTTTGTCTAGTTTATCTCCATTTCGCTTACCCTTGCTGTCCATTTTTGTGTTGGTCGCAGTTCGGTTATTGGTGCTTGTGTTTAGTTTTATTTATCCTTTATTATGCAGTTTTTTTTTAAATTTTAAAAAGTTTGTATTAGTATAATGTAGATAGTTGTGTTGTGTATTTTATTTCTTGATAAAATATTTATTTAATTGAAAATAGTGATTATGCATAATTAAATATAAATAAATTTATGTAGTAATGTAATGTAGGTATTTTAATTATTAATATTTTTATGTAATTTGGATTGAAATAAAATTATTAAATATGCATTTTATAATTTTAGAAAAAATTTATGTTAGTGTGATGTAGGTAATTGTGTAGTTTAGTTTGCTCATAAAATATTTATTTATCTAAAACTAGAGATTGTGCATAATTAAATTTAAGTGAATTTATGACCAAATATTTTGTAGGTATGTTAATTATTATAATTTTTTAATGTAATTTGGAGTGAAATAAAAATATCAATTATGTATTTTATAATTTTAGAAAAATATGTTGGTGTAATATAGGTAATTATGTAGTTTAGTTTGTTCATAAAATATTTATTTATATGAAATTAGGGATTGTGCATAATTAAATTTATGTGAATTTATGAGCTAATGTCTTATAGGTATTTTAATTATTTTAATTATTTTAAAGTAATTTAGAGTGAAGTAAAATTATTAATTATGATACTTATAATTTTAGAAAAATATGTGTTAATTTGATATAGGTAATTGTGTAGTTTATTAGTTTGTTGATAAAATATGTATTTATATGAAATTAGGGATTGTGCATAATTAAATTTATGTGAAATTATGAACTAATATCTTGTAGGTATTTTAATTATTTTTGAGCAATTTAGAGTGAAATAAAACTATTAATTATGATATTTATAATTTTAGAAAAATATGTGTTAGTGTGATATAGGCAATTGTGTAGTTTTGTTTGTTGATAAAATATGTATTTATATGAAATTAGGGATTGTGCATAATTAAATTTATGTGAAATTATGAACTAATATCTTGTAGGTATTTTAATTATTTTAAAGCAATTTAGAGTGAAATAAAACTATTAATTATGATATTTATAATTTTAGAAAAATATGTGTTAGTGTGATATAGGTAATTGTGTAGTTTTGTTTGTTGATAAAATATGTATTTATATGAAATTAGGGATTGTGCAGAATTAAATTTAAGTACATTTTTGAACAAATGTATTGTAGGTATTTGAACATTTGTAATGAATTGTAGGTATTTGTACTGTAATTTAGTATTCTTTTTAAATTACTGTTATCTTGACAGACTGCGTGTTTAGTTATTTGGTTTTTGACATAGACGCTTCCACATCTTCACAGTCGTGCTTCACTGACCCTGATCTAGTAGATCCATCACTCTTGACCATGCAAGATAAGCACGTTTTGCAACATATATAGGCTGGAGATGAAGATCGTGTCTTAATGGTCAGGCGATCTCATCGGATACATCATCATGACGTTCCTCACTTGATTGTACAATACTTAGATCAGGCTGGATTTTTGGGTGTTGCCCGTCTTGGGTATTGGCCACTTGATCCATGCGCTTGTGGATCGTTGGAGACCTGAGACACACACCTTCCACATGCTTCAAGGATAGTGTACGGTGACTTTACAGAATGTTGGTATCCAGTTAGGTCTTCCTATTAATGGTCTCCCAATAACAGGTTTTAGCAATGCTGTCTAGGAACCTATTGTGGAGCGTTGTTTGGGAATATCCCCACTGCGTATGGTGATGCATGAGGGTCGACTGTCGATGAAATGGATAGAGGATCATTTTACTGATATTGAAGATCACGTGTATTCTGATATTCAGTTAGAACAATTTACACATGTTTATATCTTGAGGCTGATTGGGGATCATTATTTGTCGATCACTCCAGCAGATAAGTGCATTGCATGTACCTACCTCTGATCGAGGACTTTGATATCTGTCAGACATATAGTTGGGGGTCTGCACTATTAGCATATCTATATAGGGAGCTGTGCAAGGCCACAAACATTGACCGTAAGGAGATTACTGGATTCTGTGTTCTGCTGCAGATATGGGCATGTGATAGATTCCCTGATATTGCGCCAAAGCGTGAGACGCAAATGCCCCCAACAGGGCTCCCTCTTGGTGCACGGTATGTATAGTGTGATTTGATAAATTTTGGTATTTAATGACTTAATTTATTTATTTGGTTACACAATGATTACCTATAATTTTTTACTTAATGATTGATATTTTTAAAATGTTAAATTGACAAATAGGATACTGATAAGGATTATTCAAAACATCCTATGTACGAATTAGCAAGTTATAGGTTCAAATTTGACTGACTAAAGAGAAATCAAGTATGTATATGCTTGTAATTATAATAATTAGAAAGTTTAATTGTTCTATTGTTATTTATATTTACTTACATCATATTGCTGATTGTGTGGCAGCCATACAGTTCGGATGTCATGGATTCACTTCCTATGATTTGCTTCGATGGGCTAGATACTTGGACGGCCATCGTACCTTTGATATGCTTCCATATTGTCGAGTGGCACCAGCCTGATCGAGTGATACGACAGTTTGGTATGCAACAACACATTCCAGTCCCTCCACTACAGCTAGACCACCTACATGATATTACATTATCTGGTCGATATGATAGTTATCAGGTGCACGAACACTACATTGGTTTATGGCAACATCGGTCTGAGTATTGCCAACAGGGTCCTCCTGTCCAGCAGGAACTAGGTGCAAACTCAGAATATATGAGGTGGTATTCGAGGGTCACACGTCGGTGGATCACACGGGATAGTCATCGTACTAGATCGATGGTAAATGATGCTTATTGTATTCGATTATAAAATGATTTAATTATATTGTTATATCATTATTAATTTTTAACTGCGTATCTTGTTTACATATTGTAGGCTGAGAGTTGCAAGAGACTATGGTATTATGGAACAGACGAAGGCTAGTCTGCTTTTTCTTTCCATAGTCTCCAGGAGGAAGCTATGCATATACTATCAGGCTTAAGTGAACTTGATCGCGTACTTGAGCTAGCTGAGGCAGCTCCTCCTATTCCTGATGTACAAATTCTGATGCCTCCCGAAGACAATGCTACCATATGGGCTTGACAAGCAGGCCGTGGACTTGGATGACGTAGGAGACGTGTTGATGTCGTTCCTCAACCAGATCCACCAACTCTTGCCCCTGCACCTGGTTTATAATATGCTCTTCCTCATATGCCAAGGTATCCAGACAGCACATATTTTGTTCAATCATTATATACCCAGGCTTCATTTGCGGGGCCACATATGCCCATACGACACCTTCACAAATGTCATATCTGCAGAGCCCGTACATTCCATCACCTTTACAGGAGGATCCAACATTTATCTTTGGAAATGTCATCAATCCACTTACGGACGCTCTCATTGATGTCACAGAATTTTTCCAAGTTCCTTTCAAAAAGGTGCTTCTCAGTCGTATAACATGTTTGAATAGTTCAACATGGTCCATATATTAGTATGTATTGTCCTCAATAAAAGTTAAAATATAAATTGAAATTGAATTTTCTTTTTCGTTAACATAAATAATTTACCTAGCTTCATCAAGTCCTCCTTCAATTTGTCATTCTTGAACTTCTTGTTGAAATTACTAGCAATATGACGTATATAGTACACATGGTATGCATAAGGAGGTTTGCCACCCTACTGCTGCATTATTGACCGCCCTTTTTATGCTTGCATGTCGATCCGATATAAAGCACATGCCTTGTTTTCTAGTACCATGTTGCCTTATGTTTGCCAAAAACCATGATCAAGCATCTAAGGTCACCTTCCACAATGGCAAATGCAATCGGAAGTATATAACTGTTACCATCTTGTGTAGTGGCAATTAAAAGTGTACCACGATACTTACCATATAGAAATGTGCCATCAATCTGTATAATTGGTTTGCAAAATTTGAAACCATTGATGCACTATTTAAACACCCAAAACACCCGATGAAATTTTTTATATCGATCATCGCCTCGATTGTTGAGCACAAAATCGTTTGTTTGAATTTTGTATATGAAGCCCAATGACTGTAATTCCATCCCCTCTAACCATCCAGGTAAGTTTTCGTATGACTTATCCCAATCACCAAACACTTTTACAATTGCCTTTTGTTTTGCCCTCCAGAACTTCCTGTACGACACTTGATAGCCGAACATGCTTTTAATTCTTTCTTTGATTAATGCAATTGTCACTAATGACTCTTCGTTCACCATACCTGATATACATAAATAAATTATTTCAAATACTAACTTCCATTTATATTGACAAATAAGCTGTATGAAATAAGTAAGAATCATACCTAGTATACAAGAACAAATAAACTCGGAATCCAACTTCTTGTGATCTTGAGTGAGCGACTGATTGACACATGTGTGAGAACCAAAATATTTTGTAATTTGTCATTTCCCCGACTTCTTCCAATTATTACTCTCAACCGCCAGCTGCATCCTTTTCCAAATCGAGGACACTTCACAGATAATAATGTAGACTTAGACTCAACCGCAATAAATGCTTGATGTCTCCTTAGAGAATAATGTTTCAAGGCCAACTGAATAGCCTCTTTTGAGTCAAATCCCAATCCAACATATAATTTGTCTCCCTCCTTCCAACTTCCGGGCACATCCAATCTAGGGAAATCAGACTCTTGATTTGGTGCTTCCCAATTGATATAAGAGAGATGTGGAGATGAAGTTACATAAGGATTAGATAGCAAAATGGGTGCACCAGGTCGATAACGATTACCGCTTCCAAGTACTGATGATGCAATCGGGGAAGCAACTACAAACGGGGAAGACATATCAACTTCAGAAGTTATGATATCAAAATCAATATCATTATCAGAGTCATCTGAAATGTTAGTGTCGACCAAATCATCATCTGGAAATTCATCTTCGTCTTCATCTTCGCTACTGTTAAATATTGGATCCTTGATGAAGTCATCATCATTGTTGGAAAGAGAAACATCATCATTCAGCTGTTCAATTGTCACAAGTACAGCAGAACTACCCACAACATCAATATCCGCATAAACTTCCATCACAGTCGCCGCCGAATGCTGCTCAAAAGTGCTAATCATGCACTCAATATCTTCGTCGTCATATATTTCAAGCCCTACATATGTATTTTCGTTCAAAATCTATATGTAAGACTTGATATCGTTTGATGTGACAGTAATCTCAACTTCAAATGAATTTTCTTCTTCAGCATCTCCAAACTAATACCACGTTTAATTGGAACAGGTCTCGTACACCCTTCAAAGATAAGCCCATTGTACCCTTCAAATTTTCTCCCATTTGAATACACAAATAATACTAATTGACTCATTGTATAAATCAATAAGACAAACATATCTAATTGGATGTGTGAGAGTGAAAGTTGGGAGTGAGGAACGTGATATTTTCGATGGCGGGAGTGAGGAGTGGGATATTTGGGGTGGGGGTATTTATAAGAATGGGTGAAGGCTGGGCACTGGACACGTGGCAGCTCCCCATGACTTGCGCTAGTCCATGTAGAGCAAGTCCTGGGGATGTGACGCATGTCAGGTGTGTAGGTGAGTGTGCAGGTGACGTGAAGTGGGTGGCCTATATCACTTACGCTACTATCTCTAGCACAAGTCTTGCAGCATATGAGTGGTCCATACCACTTGCGCTACTGTGTCCAGCGCACCACTTGCGCAACATTGACTTGCGTAAGTGCCACGTGTACTAAATAAAAAATAAAAAACTACAACGTGGCAAAAACCATACCATCCCGGTAAATTGTTTCAAAAGTGAACTATTTTGGTAAAATGTTTCTACAACCACTCTAAACAAGTCATTTACCTGGTGTTTGGTGTGTGATTAGCACAGTTGTAAATTATGATTGCAATTGTGTTGTGACTCATGCAGCCGTTGTAATTTGTAATTGTGAAGTATTGTAATTACAACACTGACTATAATTAAAATGTTGGTTGCATCACATATCAAAATTTAAAACTTTGGTGGTTAGTGATGATTATGGTGGTGTGGCACTAAATACAATGATAACAGTGACAGTTAGTCAGCGATAGTGATAGTCATAATAACATTCAATTAGTAGTGTGGTGCTAACAATCAGAAAATGATAAGGGCAGTAGGGGTAGTGGTGAGTAAGGATGGCAATTTTCCTGTCCCCCATGGATACCCGCGGGTAATACCCGTTAGGGGGTGGGGTTTGACACCTGTTTATTAAACGGGGTGGGGGAGGGGGTTGTTTCCTCCGTACCTGTGGGTACCCAATATATAATTTTAAGTATTTAAAGTTGTATTATTGTTATGTATATTTTTTTTTCAACAAAATTGTATTGTTATTTTAATTTTAATTATTTAAAGTTGTTGTACTAAATTAGTTTGTAGTAGATAAATTATGATATTAAAATTTATTTAATTTATTTTTCTTTTTTTCTTCTTTTTTCAATTTTAATGACTTTATAGGTATCCACGGATATCCGTGGGTACCCACCTACCAGCAAGAGAATCAAAAGCTAGTACTCACACAAGTACGGGGCGGGGAACGGGGGCATACAACCCGCCCCCGCCTCGCCCCATTGCCATTCTTAGTGGTGAGGTTGATGGTTATGGGATGTTGGGGTAGCGGAAGTAAAGCTTGTCATATCTCCAACCTTCAAGCAAGATAAACTTATACCACTATAGTATAAAAGGTATCATTAAAATAAGCTTATACTAAACATTCAATTAATTCTGGACCCAATCTGTCAAATTTTATCAACCGTGCCAAAATGCCCTTAGTAAAAATAAAGAAAATGAGTTTATTAGTATTATTAGGACATTTTATTCTTGTTTGAGGCGCACTGTATAAGCAACTGCCTTCAGTGTACGCCTATAAACATATGGAACAGAATCAGAATCAGTCGGAGTGATTTCTTATCAACAACTCACGTTCTAAGAATAAGGTTGTTTCTCAAACTTTTCAAATTAAATATTTAAATATAACGAGGCTGGTTTTTAAATATAAGCTGATAGATTATTACTCAAATTTTAAAAATTTAGTTTATATATTAACATAATTTGAGATAAAACTGATTCTTAAAAAGTAACTTCAAATTGATTTTTTTCTAATCTAATTTTTTGTGATTCTATCTCCCTCCTTCTCTCCTCTTTTCTCTCTCATAATTTTTTCTTATAGGAAACTAGTAAAAAATTATTATCTCAAGTTTTGAATTAATTTTAAACTACTTTTGAACTAAATTAAGTTTAATTTTAAACAAGCTCATTTTTATATACACTTGTGTAATTGATTCTATTTTATACTATGTTAAACTAATTTTAAAAGTTGCCAAACACCTACTAAGGAACGGAGTTGAAGAATCAAAACAAGCGAGAGAGAGGAAATCTTGTATTCCCAAGTCCAAATGGACTTATTTGATTGATGACCTAGTTGCGTGGTATCTCAGTCTAGCTAATAACTATATGTACTTCTCTTCTTGTCTTAAAATAAATAATGGTGAATTGTTAATTATGAATAAGGAAGTGAGGCATCAGATGCAATAATTGGTGCTGAGGATATTCTCAACAACGTAAAATGGTCGTACATATTAATATGAGAAAACTCAAACCACACTATCAGCTTGGAATCTGAATCAGGCGTCAGCTATTCTGCCACAATATTACAATAGAGTGAAAGAAATTCCATAATTATACCAACAAGCATGAAAAACGGCATCTGGTTCAGAGGGAGAGAGAAACTTTATTATTTTCTTTTCTATATTGATTAGTTGGAAGTTCTTACAAAATTATAATTGCTTAGATACAATAAACAAGGCCCCTTTTTATAACACAACTGAAAAAAGGGAGGGGGGAGGAAAAATTGCTAAAAAGGGACAAAATGGGGGATGATGAAAGATGAAAAAACCCCATCCCTATTCACATCCCAGATTGCTTAAGCCTTTGCCTCTTGGTTGGGTTTCATGGGAGGCTCTGGGATAGACATTCTAATAACAACTGAAGAGAGCTTGTTAACTTCTGCTTTCTGACCAGATTTTGCTTCAGTAAATTTATCTGTGGTATCAATCACTGCCCCAGTATTTCTATCAACCTGAGCACCCTTAACAGGCAAGGGTATATCCTCTGCCATTTTGCTCTCTACTTGTTCTTTGTGTTTTCCCCACAGAACAGAGTATAAGCCTATGACAATCAAGATTGCACCAATCACACTGCACCCACAAGGCCAAAAACAAATTCTTCAGTTAGTCACTTAGCTTTAGCCTGATAACAGCATCAAATAGAAGTTGGAAAACGAAAGAAACTGTTATTGTTTTTATTTTTATAGTATGATTCGCAGACTGTAATAACTTATTTTAAAACTTAATGACAATGAACCAAGGTAGAAATATTTTTATTACATTATATTATTGTGAATACTCTTAATATACACTTTATACATCGATTAGATTAAAATTGGAATATATTGATATGTATGTGACGGAATGTTTTATTGCCAATGTGCCACTGATGAAAGTTAAGTGCCAGTTGGTGTGGCAAGGAGCCATTCTAGTCAGTATAGTGCATGAAATACGAAGGGCTCCCACATATTGAAACTTCATGAATGGTAAATTTCTTTACATGCAACTTTGTTTTGTGCGAACCAATCCATCTATATAATATGCAAGGATTAGAAATTTACCCTCCAAGATAAATCTGTTCTGCAAGGATAAAGGATCCCATGATTGCTACAATAATCATCATTAGAGGGCTAAAGGCAGTTGCAAAGACAGGCCCTTTCTTCTTAATCACCAGTCCTTGTACATAGTATGATATGCTTGATGTCACAATCCCCTAATAAAAATATATTAGAAGAATCAAATAATTAATGAATTATTTAGAGAAAAAATGAAACATTGGTCACTCGTTATAAATTGGAAAAAGAAAGCCCAACAAAGTCCCTTTATAATAAAGTTAAATGGAAGAGGTAGTGAGATCTTATTCTTACAGCATAGGCAGCGGCAAGTAAGTTCATATCCCAGCCAATTCTCCACACCGAAGGATTGTGTTCCATGACAAAAGTAACAGCAATAGCTTGAAGAGTGCCTATGAAGCAGACAAGTGATGTGAGGGTTAGCTGATGATTCTTGTACGTCTCTATAGCTTTGGCCTGCCCAATCGCATGAAACACAAATGTTAATTACGTAACATCAACAAATAGACATACTTTCTGACGCAAACTGAGTGAGAAAAAGAGACACAGAGAGAGAGAGAGAGAGCACAAAAGGATATAACATTTTTTCTTTGTGATGTCTTACTTGTAAAACAAAGAGGGAAGCCCAGGCAAGAGTGGCGATGATAATGAAGATGGAGCCTATGAACCAGTCTTTGTCTGATGACCCTGTGGTGCTTGTTGTATAGGTTTCATTGTGATGATGGCCATGTTTGGCCCTTACCATCTCCACAATAGGCCCTTTGTACAAGGTCATCAGCATGGCCCCAGCCACTGTCACTAATGTTCCCACTATCTTGGCTTGGCATCTCACCTTCTTCATATTGATCTTCTCCATCCTTTTCATATATTCCACGCACCCATAATTAAAAACAATTAGCAATTCTTAGAGAGAAGAAAGAGACCCTTTAAAAATGGAAAACAAAAAACCAAAAAAAAAAAAACAAAAACTTTCATGGTTGTGCTTAATTTACCGGCATAAAACTGCCATCACAAAAGTCATGGCGGGAAGCATGTTGCTCATTGCACATGAGAAGGTTGGGGATGTGAGTTTCAATCCGGCATAGTAGAAGTTTTGATCAATCACAGGCCTAAAGTTAATCGAGTACAATCATCATATTAGTGTATGCAACTTCTTATTTTCATATATTCACCATGCTATAATAGAACTTGTTGGTGCATTAAACTAGGCTAGGGGACCAACCCAAGGAGTGCTAGGATGAAAATTTGCATGAAAATTGGGAATGTTATCTTGGGTTGACCTTTCCTGGAAAATTGAAACCATGTATTAGCATTAGTTTGTAAAGCTTTGTGTTATAAAGCGAACTAGCTAGGGTGTATGTTTGTTATATGAACCTTTCAAAAATGAAGGCAAATGGAGCGATGACAGCGGTTGCGAAGGCGTGGCGATAAACCACGAGGACATAATGGCTCATGCCTTGATTGAGGGAAACCTTAGTGATTATGTTCATGCCTGCATAGCCAAACTGTAAAGAGATCATGGCAAAGTAGGGTTTGGAGTTCACAAGGAAGTTGCCACAACATCTTAGCTTTTCAGTGGCCATTTCTCCTCTGCTTTGGTTAGGGAGAGGTTAGTCTTGAGAAAGGGGAGGATATCAATTACAGAACCAAAGGGAGGATACTTTAGAGAAAGAAGAAGAACACTTGAAGAAGGATTGTGTTTCTTCCTAAGGAATAGCATGGGAAGGCTCCTACTATTTATACCAACCTGGAATCAATTGTCTACGTCATATATATGTACGTGTTTCATAGGCTTCTCTCTCTCTCTCTCTCTCTCTCTCTCTCTCTCTCTCTATATATATATATATAGTCGGGTGGGCTTAGGAATCTCTTTAAATGGGGGCAGCTCGACAATGCATATATTAATGCTTAATTAGGTAGGGGGGGAAAATAAACAACTCCTAATATGTTAGTGGAATGAAAAGTGAAGAACATAAAATAAGCTTTGTTATAGAATAGCATTTTAAAAGAACGAACAAACTTCATAGGCAAAAATGTATCTTCTTTATAAGAATAATTGCCTTTCATAATATTTCAAATGGAATCGGAACATTTAATTTGTTATTCTCTTTTGAGTTAATTACCCTTTTTTATCCATTATTTGAAAGAGATCCCACTTCTTTCTCTAAGCATTCTCATAATTCTAGTGGGGTTACCCTATAATAAACATACATGTTGCCAATAATTGCTGGACCTTTTTGTAAAACAAGATGATTCTAGCATTAGTAAATTTGCAAACATATATAGATAGATAAGATGATCATGGTTCAGTGGGCTCGGAACAAGTTGTTCGTCTTTCACATAACTATGGTGTGATAATCATAAAGGAGATATTAATGTTACTGTAGTTTCCAATATTATTTATTTGCACTGAACCCAAATAGCCATGATGCCAATCGAGTTTGCAGTGTTAATGGTGATGCGAATTGTTAGATTCCTGTCTTGATAAGAATCAACGAACACCACATGAAAGAAGTTCCAATTAGTGACTTCAAATACGTACTTTTTTCTAATATATGAAGAGAGAGAGAGATTCATTAATTGTTCTAATATACGTACTCAATACATCTTCATGTTTTTCGTCCAAGTTCGTCATCAAGAGCACTTTCTTATTGATTCCATGTTTGGTGGGCTTGTGACTTCTATAACAGCAATATTGCTAACATAATTCACCAAGATATCTTTTATGAGATTATGAACTTGAAAATGGGAGTATCTCAGTCTAGCCCTTCACAAGGGATTTTAAAAAATTAAATACCAAAATAAATATAACGCTGAGAAAATTGTAATTATCCATTAGCTGAAATATATGCCGCTGTGAAGTATCAGATAAGGGGATTATTCTGGTACTCATCTTTTTTTTCATAGTACCGATGTCCAGGATGAGTTATCAAGTATTTATAGTTGTTATTTATATTTAATAAACTTTTAAATATTTATTGTGAAATTAATAACTAATAAATAATTAACAATTCATCTTAAATATCAAACCAATACCATCATGGTACCATAGCAACTCCCATTGGAGAGAAAGAGAGCAGTGGGTTCCGTGTGGCCCTGTAGTGACTGTTGAGGCATCTGAGTGACCCCAGTGGTGGGAAAGTGGTATTAATTTGATCACCCAAGTCCTCCATAAACTCCATCTCCAGCCCGATAAAAACAAAAGGGAAAGGAAAAGTTTGAAATAAAAATTTAACAATGGGTTGATGAATCGTGTCAAGTATAGATATTTCCTTAAGAAGTTTTGTTACCCAGTGGTGGGAAAGTGGTATTAATTTGATCACCCAAGTCCTCCATAAACTCCATCTCCAGCCCGATAAAAACAAAAGGGAAAGGAAAAGTTTGAAATAAAAATTTAACAATGGGTTGATGAATCGTGTCAAGTATAGATATTTCCTTAAGAAGTTTTGTTAATAATATATATATATATATATATATATATATATAATTAACAAAAGAAGATTAAAAATTCTAATGCCTTCAATTAGATATAATTATGGAGGACTAATTTTATTGCTATGTATATATATTGTTTTGAACACAAATGGTTTAATATTTAATTAGAGGTTTTTATAATAACTTTTATTAATGATATTCCTATCAGTATTATTTTTAAAATGTTAAACTAAGAAAACTAATGCTAATTAGCTAACCAGTTTTTCTTTTTTCTTTTTTTGGAATTAATATTACATGCATATTGAGAACAAATACAGTTAGCTAGGGAAACTCGTAGCATGAGTAAGCATATCTAGAAAGATAGTTAGCTGTTTGCATAAGCGAAAAAATTCCAAGAGAAAGTTTTAGGGTATAAGACAACATCAAGTAGAGCACTTAAAAAAGATTGAAATGTTGTGTCTCATTTTCTAGTTTTCTTCCTTGATGCTCCAATTAAATGTTGAACTAGTAAAATAAAAAAATCACTTTTAATTATAAATAAATTTTCTCTTAATTATCAATTTTTCTTATTAAATTGTTAACATTCAATTAGAAAAATAAAGAAGAAAATAGAAGATTTAATTTAAAAACAAAAATTATTATGATACTGTGATAAATTTAGTATTTAAAGTGAATTACTAATTATTTATTAACAAAAATTATTATGATACCTTATGAGTTTGATGTTTAACAAAATCCGCATCTAATAATCTCCGATCATTATTTATCACGTACAATCCCATTCCCAACAAAAAGTAGAACCCTATCATTATGAGAATTCCAAATTGAAGAGAAAGTTTAACTCACGCATGAGATCTAGTATCTGTCCTCCAGGCAACCTGCGAAGGACGCAAATGTAGATGGTTTGATAGCTCATGAGTATATTGGGAATTATTGCTTTCTATACATATGGCTTTCATATGGTTGTCACCTACCACATGGAGACGCGTAATTGCTTGCGTGGCAAAAACACGGTAATTATTTTTGAATCAAAGGCATTTTGGTAATTTTATTTTAGAAACAACTATAGTACCATCAAATTAAAAAGCCCCTAATAGAAGTATATTATAGTTTATAGAGTGAGGAGAGAGAAGACCAATGTGATCCATTTGTTCTAATTTTACTTATCTTATAGATTAGTATCGTTGTTTTCTTGACTTTCAATATCAAGTTTATTTGGTTATCATGACACAATATATTTTTTCTCTATTTCAATCAGTTACTTAAATTGATAATGAAAAACACTATGCAGCCCGGTTATTCTTGCCCGGATTGTACCGGATGACATGGCATATTTTTAAAAAAATTAATTATGTTAATATTGACATTCTCACTCTCAGTCTAATCAACTTCCCGAACTCTTTATTCTTACACGGTTCCTCTTCTTTCCCACCATTCTTCATCTTCTCTGCAACTATGTCTGGCTAAGAGAGGGTGTGCTTGACAAGGCGATTAGTAACTTTCAAGGTCTTGTTAACGAGGTTGCAAGCCTTTCTACAGTAGATTTCCACATTCACATTGCGCTTTTGTCCATCTTCATGTATAGCTTCTTCAGCGTCGAAATAATTGACTCCATCAGGTTCTCCATTAACTGGTTCGCCATTTCTATACATGCATAAGCTGCTACTGGTTCGCCATTTCTATTTTTATGTGATTCTCTTTTTCAGTTCCTTAGCTTAGCACTTTAGAATACGCATTCCATTCTTGTTTACCAAATTTGACTTTTTTCTTTCTATGCTTGATTTGTCGTCTCTTCTCGTTGATGACTGTGAGTGGGAATGCTAAGAAGAAAATGAGAGACCAAAGGCTTTATGAAAGGATTTCTCAACAAATGGCCTTTATTGTGTCATAATCACCAATTTTGCCATTTACTATTGCAGACCATTGATTGCGTTTTTCCTTTGTTTCCAATTGCAAAGAGATTACTGATTTGCTGAATCGGTTTGATGAAGTGGTTGCGTTCCTCAATTGCAGAAAGATTACTAATTTGTTTAATCAGTTTAATGAATTGGTTGCGTTCCTCAATTGTAGAGAAATTAATGATTTATTGAATCTGTTTGATAAGTCGTTACGTTCCTCACGATACCACCACCAAGCAATTTTGTTATTACTTTAACTAAGATAGATTTTATTTATTCATTTATATTCTATTTAAAATAAAATAAAATAAATTAAATTACTTATAACAGAGCCGGGCTACCATCCGGTCATTATAGCCCGGGCTCTGTAGCAGCTCTCATTGATAATATTGAAATTTGTTTGCTTCCGCATATTTTATTGTTTATTATCGTTTTATTGACTTTTTTAATTTAAATATTGCCTAAGATTATTATATTTTCTAACACAAGGAGCTTTAATTGTAATATGCGTCGTACACTAAGAAAAATTGATGTGGAATAATAGGCCACTGAAGTCAAGTGGCATGAAGAGTTGGGGAGTAGTGAAATGACCACAATCTACGTATGTGTTGGAATCTATGATGACAGTTTCAAAAGGAAGAAAACAAAGCTTCTGTAGCTATTCTTTGACTATTCTTTATGTCTACAGCCATATGCGATACAAGCTTGAATATCTAATGTGATTTCCAATATTACAAAGGCGAATTAAATATTATGACATTATTTATTTCTATATATAGAGAGACAAAGTATTATGTGAAAATAGTGTTTGTTTTAAGAGGTGATAGTGATAGATCAAAGAAGCAAAGTTTTAAACATTTACATTAGGATAAATTTCCAAAATTACAGTTTCATCACTTTTATTTTCAAAATTGCAGCCAGCAATCTAAATTGAAAATTTACGAAGATAATATGGCACTAAAGCCATGCACCATCCTGCAGCGCTATATGATATGATAATAGTAGTAGTACTATCTAAGTCCATAAAAAAGTAATAGCAATAATGAGAATGATCGTGATAATAAGAAAAGTAAAACAAGAAGGAATAATCCATTAGCCAATCTTGTCTCATTCTTTCCACAAATGACTAATATATATTCACTTGAAGGAAATTATGCTTTCCACTAGTCTTGCATTTCTATAAATCAATTATTCATGCATGATCAGTAACTTGTTGCCTTCCATGGCTCCAAACAAAGTAAAGCTCCTTTATCGTCCACATTCCATCCCACCTAAAGGTAACTTTCCTTTTAGAACTTAAATTTTAAAAGGGAAGATCATGTAATCTGCCATTGGTGCTGAGTGTCCATTTAGCTTTTGTACTAGTTCATCTTGTTCTGAAAAAGCCACCCAAAAGTTCTTCCATTATTGAATCTCTCTTTGCGTTTCAACAAATTCAAAAGTTATGGTCAAAGATTCATTTCTCCACGTCTAGGACATAAACCTATTGCGGGATCAACAGGCCAATGCCAGCATTGCATGATTCGCATCTTTATTCGGTCTTCATTTTGGCTTTAACATTAAATAACAAGTGCTAAAACGGAGGTTTTAACCGAAAACGCATGCATATATGGTGCAAATAAAGGAAAAAGGATAAATAACAACATAAGAAAGAAAAAGGACAATTTACCAAAAAAAAAAAAAAAGGACAATGTGTTGAGGTGCAAACAAGTCCCACATTGCCTAAACAAGGGGAGGGTCATATGTTTATAAGTATGTAAAAATGTCTTCATTAGTATGAGGCCTTTTGGGTGATGTCCAAAAGCAAATCCATGAGGGTTTAAGTCCAAAATAGACAATATCATACTAATGTGGAGATATGTTAGATCCTCGATTATTAACAAGTGGTATCAGAGCCGATGATGTCGGTTGGGGCGGGTATTGGAACAGCCGTTGATGGATCTGAGTCGAAGATTCCTTGTGTCGAAAGTCCTCCTGGCATTTCAGGCGGCGTGTCCCGTTGCTGTAAAGCGAAGATTCCTTGTGTCGAAAGTCCTCTTATTCCTTGTGTCGAAAGTCCTCTTGGCGTTTCAGGCGGCGAGTTCCGTTGCTGTACAGTGGTGCAAGATGGAAATGATCTTGTGTCGAAAGTCTTCCTAACAGGTTAGTTAAGCAGCGGGTTCTGTTGGAGAGCAAACGGCGGTACAAGTATAAGGTTGAATACTCGAAGAAGTTTCCGCTGGAGGGGAGGTTGAACCATGGTCCTTTGTTTGAGGGGATGATTGTTAAGGTGCAAACAAGTCCCACATTGCCTAAACAAGGGGAGGGTCATAGGTTTATAAATATGTAAAAATGTCTCCATTAGTATGAGGTCTTTTGGGTGATGTCCAAAAGCAAATCCATGAGAGTTTAAGCCCAAAGTGGACAATATCATACTAATGTGGAGATATGTTAAATCCCCGATTCCTAACACAATGTACCAAAAAAAAAAAACGGACAATACTTTATCATCATCACAGGTCTTGCTAGCCATAAGATTGCTAAGATTACTCAGTATGTATAGAGATTGCAATCTTCCGGGGAGGGTACCGATAACTCTGTATGTATAGACAACAAAACACACACCTTAATAATTGCTGTTAAACCAATATAGAACTAAAGCAAAGGCAGAAGTTACTGCAGAAATGACATGGACCCATTGCACTGCCTGCTATTAGTTTATTCATATATATCCAAATTATGAGCTCAAAAAGAAGAGACTTGGTATTTTTTTCAATAAGACAATATCTCCTTTGATTTATATAATTGAAAGAGATAGGATTAGCATTTGTTCAGTCTAGTTTTGCAAGTATACAGAGGAGGCTTTAGAGTGTGAGAGAGATTTCTGCATGTAATTAATTAATTTCCAAAAAAATGATTTAGAAGGATCTTAATTAGTTATAAGTTAGAAGCGGATGAGATAAAAATTCTAATTAAGCATTATAAAAAAAAATTAAATATAACATGATCCCTCGTGTGTATTGTTTGTGTGTATATGCTTCTTTCTTGATTCAAGCAGTATATATATTTTTGGCTTGGACACAGTTGATTAAATTAATGGATGAAGTATTGATATAAAGTTCTTGATTCAAGTAGTATATTAATCTTCATTAAAACAAAAGGAAAAACACCTTATTACCTACAAAAAGGCAGGCTCAAAATACGAGGATATTTAAGTAAAATAATTATGAGTTTCTTAAATTATAAGAATATAATCTGAGTTCTCTCCTTTTGGTTAATTATAAGAAGAATCTCCATGATTCAGCTCAAAATTTCCCAATTGTATTCTAAAAGTGAATTTTAAGAAGTAATACCTAATTACCTAGGTATAGCAAGGCAGGCCAATAAAAAAAGTTTTTTTTCTGCCAAAGTATTTAAGTCATTAATATCTGATTCCAAATAATTAGGAAAACACATAAATATATAGAAAAAGCGTTGATATACGCTATTGAATCTGCAACCAATACAACTCACTGATTGGTAACACCTTCTATAAACTTTCAGTCACAAAATCCAACATGAAGATCATCTTTGGATTTACTTAAATTTTTAGAATAATTATTTTTGTATAATAAAAAATTATTTTATCTAAAATCGATCTTGTTGTTTAAAGTGTGTAAAATTAATTATAAATTAAGATTATTTTTCTATAACAAAAAATAAGTTTTTTAAAAAAGTTGTTATTTAAACATTTTAATTATTTTATTTTAGATTATTTCAAAAGCTTTGAGAGAGAAATACTTATTTTCCTTTAATTAAATAACTTTTTCAATCATTTCATACATCTTTTGGTAATTTCATACATAAAAGTAATTTTTTTATACAATCCAAATAAAAGTCTTTATTATAAAATCAATTATGAATTAACATATCCAAACATAAATTATTTTTCTCATAATCAATTTTCTTGAATATCGATTATACACATAATCAATTTTTAACATAATCTTTTTTTCACAGCTAATCCAGACATACACTAAAACAACAAGAGTCTACAAACAAAAAATGCTAAAATTTTATTAAACATGTTACATGTTTAATTTTTTTTAAAAAAAGAGAAAACTCAAAATTGTATGTTGAATTTTTTTTGGTGTGAATAAATTGTATGTTGATTTATAGAAAGAGCACAGTAGGCACCATCACTATTATGAATATTGAACGAATTAATTTCCTTTTCAACATGTCATAGCTCTTCTACAGTTTGATAATTCGTTTGATTTTGCTATTGACGAAAAGGATAAATTTGAGAAAAATATCTTCAAAAATCACATATCTAGTAAACAAATATTAAATCTATCATAAAAAATTTAAATATGTCGCTATAAATCGAAAAATTAATAAAATGGACTGTCCGATAACTGATAAAAGAAAAGCAGACAAAATTGGTTAAAAATCATATAACTTGAATGACTCCAAAGAAAATGAAAATGAAATCAAAAGAGTAAAGAAAACTGAACAGAATCGTAGAGGAAAAGCCATATAAGAGAGAGATCTCCAATCCAAAACAAGAGATGCGTTTTAAATTATTAGTTTGATGAATGGCAAATAAAAAAGCATATTGTTCTGGGGGGAAAGGTGACCGAGTTCATTTGCACAAAGGAGGCATGATATCTTGAGAAGTCCGTCCATAGAGATGATAGGGAAAGTGAGTGATGCGCTCATGGAAAATACTTGGGGTAGACAACTAATAGGGCTTTAGTCTGTGAGTCCAGTGCATTTCCAAGGAGGCTGTAGATAGATACTTTAGCGTGGATTTGGTATACTATAGCGTGTTTGGCTGGGGTTGAAAGAAGTTGAGGATATGATTTTGTGGGTAAGAATGTAGAGAATGTTTGAGGGGTAGTGGAGAAATGGAAAAGTTTAAGAGTAAAGAAAATTGGGAGAGGAAGAGGAGAATATAGATACCTAGATGTGAGGTGCACTTCTGAGGTGTGTATCAGTGGGTTAGTTGACCAGCTGGTGGTGCGGTTGAGAACGGACAGAGAGCGCAACTAACAAGGAGGGGCAACGATGGAGTGCCTTGGACGGAATTCGCAGTGTAGCACGCACGCAGCTTTTGATCCACTTGAGAAGGGAGTTGAATCAAATGTTACCAAAACAAAATTTTCTGCAACATACACACACAAACTCAAAATACCAGCAGGGATAAATTGGCTGGTTAGTGATAATAAGCTAGCATATCAAAGTCAGACTTTAAAACTTAAATAGAGCATGCGCATACCATTTTGAACATTAACAAATAAACATTCACACACACACAAATGCAATAAAGAGAAGTGTTAAGAGAGAGCTTGCACAGAGGAAATTATACTAGTTCGGCCCAATGTAGAACCTACATCCAGTCCCCAACAAAACTCATAATTTTCACTATCAACCACGTGTATTTTAATCAACCCTAGCCTCTCCAATCTAGAAACAACAAGATGCCCTCTCAATCTTGCTCTCAGGTCACTCTTAGCCCTATAAACTAGCTAGCTCACAAGCTAGATAAGCAACTACGCAAAGCTTTACAAAAGGTGTTTAAAAAGGAAACTCTCAAAAGAGTAAATGCTCAGAAAAAGCTCAGTACAATGGAAGGATGAGTCACTGAGAATGATATCAGTAAAATGATCTTGCTCAGTGTGTATGGTAGCTAGTGGGTGTATGGTGTCATTTTCTTCGTTTTCGTATGTCCTTCCCTTTTGTCTGGTACTATCCAAACATTTCTAAAGAATATTCTAACAGTTTGATAGCTTGGGAAACCTTCTAGAATCATCTTGTAGCTGGAGACTAAAAACAGAGTTGAACAGAGTGTTTCTGAGTTTCGATCATGAGCTAGTTCATCTTCAATTCATGAGTCGACTTATCAGTGTCTTCCAAATTTGTTCCTTGAGCAGACTAATCTTGATCATTAGCATGCTCTTCTCTGTCCATCTAGCAGCTAGTTCCTGACTTTGTCAACTTGCTCATCTTTGATAATGTCAACTTAAATGCTTTGATAAATCTGCAGTAGTCTTTTCAATAGGATCAAGTGTAAGCAATCAATGGTAAATAAGGAATGTTATTTGTTATTATCATAAAATCAATGCTATAAGAATTCATTGAGCTAACAGTGGTTAGTATGGAGTAAGATTTTGAAGATGAAGGTGAGTGAAGGTGATAACTAAAGATCACTCATGGTGTTGGAGAGATTGTAGGTGTATTTTGCTATTAAGTTACTCTCTTTTCTCTCTTGTGCCAACCCCCAATCCAAAGCTTGAATGGGGTATTTATAAGGAGGGAAGGTGAAGAAGATCAAGGGGTGTTTGGCTTCTTAGGGAAGTCTCATGCCATCATTAAATGCACGGCAGCTCAAAAAGGGGATCTAACTCTAGCGCTTTGCTCTAGGCATAGTGTCCGTAATGCGTACCTAGAGAGTCAAGTCCTGGGGAAGTGTGTCTTAGGCTGTAGAAGAGGTGATAGGCTTAGCTCCCTAGATTAGAAACTTTGGTGATTGACTGTGTTGGGGAGTGTGAAGGGGTAGGTGAGATATGACAGGTTGGAAAGGGATCAGACTCTCGTGCGGCGCGCTATTTTCTTCAAGCACACATCCAGGGCACTTCACACTTTGCTATCGATGCGACCTCTTGTTTCCAAGGCTATGCAACTTGAGCGAGGCATTCCTTTGTCTCAAAACTCACCAAACCACTTAATAGATAGTTCCCAAGTGTGTTGGGAAGTAGTTTTCTTCCAGAGGCGCAGAGCATTGCTCTTTGCTCAAATGCTCAAAGCCCCCTGAGTGTGTTACATGTAGAGAAGCGTTAACAAATAACAATATCTAAAACACATACCTAACTAAATATACATTCAAATTATTATTTCTTAATTTTTGTCAAATGATTTGACTACACACTACACAACCAATAGTATCACCTGGCTTTGTTGCTCATATATTAGCAAGCAAGTATATAAAGTAGTCATTATAGTTACCTTTTTTATTTTTTCTGTAGGATAAATTAATTATAGTCACCATCAACCTCCTATAAACTTATTTATTTATATAACCAGTGACTATCAGCCTCAAACTTTTTTTGTTGTATAATAAAATGACGAGACTAGCTGTACATAGTAATCAAACTTTTTCTCTAAATCTGTACATGCATGTTCACAGTAACAAAAAAATTTATTATAAAAACTCGTATAATCTAGCTGCGCACTTCACTCTATTGTCTACCTAGTAATTCCAAAATGGGAACATATAATACCAATTAAAAGTTCAGTTCCGACAGTCACGCCGTCCTTCAACTTTTTCGGATTTTTACTCTTTTTTTTAATGAAAAATCCAAGAGTAATGATAATAAAACAATAAAATTAATGTGCAAAGTGTTACTAATGATGAGTATAATTTAATTTATATTACATATCTCTATTATCTAATATTCCATAAATTATTATGCTATATTTTATTGATGTAAACATTGCAAAACTGTTCTAGTTGAAAATTTTAGTTTTAGGTATATATTTAAATCTTAGTTCATAGCTTTTTAATCTTTTTATGTCATAGGGCATCATGTAATTAGCTTAAATATTTAAAGTTTTGATAGAAATTGTATATTTTTATTAGAACATATAATTAATTAAGATCATATTTATTTTTACTGTGTTATTGATGAATAACTATTGAGTTTAATTTTAATCTACCGTCAGTGTAAAGTTTATTTATACTGTCATCCAATCATGTATTGTCAAATTATTAAAAAGATTTGACTATCACAATAACTACCTAGAAAGTTTAACTCTTTTAATGATGTACTAACAAAAGTGTAAAAAAAACTTTACACTGATAGTAAATTAAAATTAAATGCATAACTTTTTATGAAAATATAAGGAATTTATATACAAGGCCACTATGATAAGCAGGTGTACAATACAAACGTAACTTGTAAGAGGAACTTACATATTATTGACATGCAAATGTCTCTACTCGTTACAATATTGCAAGTATTTCAGATGTGTAAACACAGGAGAAGAAAACAGAGAATATTAAAGAAAGAAAGAACAAACGAATTAAGGAACAAGATTTTCTATACATCATCATATGGCAGTTCTGATTCTATTCCAATTTCATAAACTTTGCCTCTAAAGTTGCATGGAGGGATGCCTCCTGTGCTTCACGCGATCTTGGTTGACAACTTCGATGATCCCATTGAACTTCTCGTCCGAATCGTCAATACCAACACAAAGATCATAAAGAGGGACAGTATTGGAGCTTGGACACAGATCATGGAGAGACATCAACTTGGTCACGTTGAATGAGGTCTTCAGCTTCTCAGGGTGCAGATAACGGCACAAGCACGATGGAGTTCCACTGCGAAAGATCTCGTCGTAGTTCTTGCAACATGCTTCAGTTGGGCCAGAGAAGTGCTGCTCTTGATGATCAGGAACATCGTCATCTTTCAAGAAACGTGCACAAGTGGTGAGCCTTGCATGGTGGTGAATGCATTTCACAGGGGATGGATGGGAAGGGCTGGTTGCAATGGTTGCAGCCAAGAACAAAAGGAAGAGAGAAAGTGAAAGCTTCATTGATGAGAAATGGGTGAACGAAGCCATGAAAACACAAAGCAATATTAGGCCTTCCTATTCTCTCTTTCTTCGATGGCAATGTTACAATATAGGGAGAGGGTGCTAGTGCTTTTATAGATGAAGTTTATGAGCCTGTTTAGGATTATAAGGATTCAAACTAATTAAATATATCTCATAGTTTATTAGAATTTGGTTAGTGCTTTTCGCATTGGATAAGGATAAGGATGTCTATTATTATTTCCTATCAGAACTTTTAATATCGATGCAATTTAAAACAAAAACTTAAGTAATAACTATCAACCCAGATATATCTGTACGATGTGCTTGGATAGGGTCACCCAATCTTGACTCCTTTAATTTTCAAAATTCGGCACGCACGATGCAACAATCTACATAGGGTTCAGTCAAAATTCTGTTTCGGGAACTTTTGGGCCCATAAGATTTATACCAATGATATTTACACATGATTTTTACACTTAATTAATAATGAATAATATTTTTTTGTTAATACAATATATTATTTAGTTATTAAATTTTAATAATTAATTATTGACGGACTTGATTAACGACAAATAAATTATTAATTAATGAAATATATTGTTTGTCAGATTATAAGTGATTAGTCACCAAAATCTATTAACCAAATAGTATATTGCATTAACAAAAAAATTTACTCATCGTTAACTAAGTATAAAAATTGTGCAAAAAAATTATGTGCATTTATCTTTTTCCTAAGATTTATGGTTGGTCGTGAGTTGTTATGTCATATATATGTATAATTTTTATATAAAACATGGTTCATACAAGTAGGATTAATGTCATGTGTAATTTAAATGAGTCTTTTTTTTTGGCTTTTTAACCCCACTACAGTAAATGAGGGAACTAATTACTGAAATGCCAGTAATTTTAAACTATTTCTCAATATACTGTCGTTCTTGACAGTGTGACATTATCTTTTTTAATTGTTTCACGTGTATTACACCAATGCGTTAGGCGTGATACTCATCATTACATCAACACGGTATGCGTGACATACGTGTAAATGCTCATACTAAAGGCATGATATACATTATAGCATTAAACGCACTAACGTGATAATAAACATGCGTAAAAAAATAATTTAAATGTAAATCCACAAATTGATAAAACAAAACATGTATAACCAAATATAACAATCAATCCAACAATCAATCTAGCAATCAATCCAACAACCAAGCATTAATACATCAAATGTTTGTGCAATACATTGTTCACAATAATAATGTCAATCTAATGGTAGGTTAAAATAGTAAAACCTAAAACAACAATTATAATACACAATATCAAGGACGAGACTGTGACGACCTATGAGAATAGTCAGACTGTAGAGGTGCATGAGATGAGTTTGCCTGGAGCGGTGCATGAGAATGGTCTGTCTGGGATGGAATGTAAGAAGAAGATGGACCAACATGTGGTGGGTATGGATATCCTGGATACGAAAATGATGGATAAGGATATGGTGGGTATGGTGAATAAGGATATGATGGGTGTGTAGGCGAGTAAGTATAAGGTGTAACAACAGGTGGCTGGGGCATCTGTGGAGTAGGGGATTTAGAGGGTTGAGAGAGTTGAACGTGTTATTGAGAAGGATTAATGTCATGTGTAATTTAAATATGAGTCTTTTTTCTTTCATATTTTTACTCTTTTGACATAGTCCTATTTTTTATGTATCCAAAATTTATTTTAAAAATTTTACATCTAATTTAAAATTAAATTATATTTGATTTTATTTTATTTAAGTGATAAATTTAATTAATATAACTTTTTAAATTTTATATTAATTTAAATACTAATTACTTATTTACTTATTAATAAGTGTGATCAATAAAGATTATGTATCATAACATATTTAAATTGTTAATATTTTTTAAATTAATTAAATATCAACTATACTTGTTTACCTATTATAATAATCCACAAGACTATCCAAATGAAGTGGAATGGGAAAAATGTTAATTGTTTTCTCTGCAAGAAGATGGGACACATGAAGAAATAATGTCTCAAGTACAAGAAAGTGCCTCGAAAATAAAGGTAATTTTGCCTTAACTTGTTTTGAATCAAATTTTGTTGAAACTCCTAGCAATACTTGATGAATTGATTCAGGTTCTACATTTCACATTGCTAATAATGTGCAGGGCTTTCTAAACTTGCGAAAACTAGTGGGATGTGAACAAAGTTTCTATGCGGGAAATCCGATGAATTCACATGTGGAGGCTGTTGGAACTTATAAACTTGTTTTAAATTCTTGTTTTTGTTTGTTATTGGAAAACACTTTTTATGTTCCTTCTTTTTCTAGAAACTTGGTTTATGTTTCTAGACTTATGCGTATTGGTTTTGAATTCCATTTTTGTGATGCATCGTTTGAATTTTTTAAGAATAATAAAGTTGTTGGTTGTGGTTTATTAGTTGAAAATTTATTTAAGGTTTTATTAGATCCTATTTTTGAAACAAGTGTAATAGCCTTACATACTAATGCTGGTACTAAGCGAAGTATTATGAATGAAATTTCTTCTATGCTTTGGCATAAGAGGTTGGGCCACATATCTCTTGAAAGACTTAAGAGATTAGTAAAGGAAGGAATTCTTAAGAATCTTGACTTTACCGATTTTGAAACTTGTGTGGAATGTATAAAGGGAAAGCATACTAACAAGACTACTAAAGGTGCCAAAAAAAGTAGTGAGCTTCTTGAAATTCTTCATACCGATATTTGTGGTCCTTTTCCCACACCTTGTTTAAATGGTCAGAAATATTTTATTTCATTTATCGATGACCACTCAAGATTTATGTATCTCTATCTTCTATACGAAAAATCTGAAGCACTTGAAATTTTTAAAGTTTTCAAAGCCGAAGTAGAGAAACAAAAGGGAAAGAAAATAAAAATCGTAAGTTTTGATAGAGATGGGGAATATTACTGTAGATACACAGCAAAGGGACAACAAACCGATCAATTTGCAAAATTTCTTATAGATGAAGGTATTGTTGCCCAATATACTATGGCTGGTACACCACAATAAAATGATGTTGTCGAAAGAAGGAACCACACGCTTATGGAAATGGTTAGAAGCATGATTAACAGCTCAAAGGTGTTATCGTGGAGTGAAGCTTTGAAAACAACTATGTATATATTAAATAGGGTACCATTTAAGGCCATTCCGAAAACACCTTTTGAAATTTGGAATGGGTGGAAACCTAGTTTAAGGCCTTTACATGTATGGGATTGTCCAGTTGAAGTAAGGATTTATAATCCAAACATTGGGAAATTGGACTCAAGAACCACTAGTGGATATTTTATTGGATATCCAACTAACTCCAAAGGCTATAGGTTTTATTGTCATTCAGATTTTGCTGGATGCATGGACTCTAAGAAGGCCACTTCGAGCTATATTTTCTTTCTAGCCGAAGGTGCTATCTCTTGGAGAAGCAAAAAGCAAACAATTGTTGCATCATCCACTATGGAAGCAGAATTCATTGGTTGCTACGAAGCTACATCACAGACTAAATGGTTGAAGAACTTTGTTTCATGTCTTAAGGTTGTAAAATCTATTGAGAGACCAATACAGATATTTTGTGATAATTCGGCTGCAGTATTCCTCTCAAAGAATAATAAAAGTGGAAGCCGAAGTAAGCATAGAGACATTAAGTTCTTGGTTGTAAGAGAAGACATCAAGAGGGAGTTAGTCACAATAGAGTACATACAGAATCCATGATTGTTGATCCACTAACTAAAGGATTGCAGGCTAAGGTGTTTTAGAATCATGTAATTCATATGGGTCTTACTTGTTTACGCTAATAATTGCCTTTTCTTTTATATGACTTTGTGCACATTAAGTTTGTCATGTAAAGTTTTGATAAAGTTTGGACCCTATATTTATTCACTTAGAAAGGTTGTGCATTGTAATACATGGAAGGAAATGTTTATCTTAAATATAACCGCCATGATTCATGTATAAATAATTTCTAAGTGACTATATCAAGTATAAGTTGGCAAGTTATGGCCATATTTGATTGTCAAAATAAGGATTATCATTGATAATATATGAGCCAAGTAGGAGAATGTTAGAATTCAAAATGTATGTGACTCATATATTGGCAATGTTGTGACTTCGATGAGGGAGCTGTTACAAATTGATGAGGGCAGCAGCTGTTACAAAGTCTAGGATAATTGGCTCTTAATGGAAGATCCAATATAGGGGCCGTTACCCTACTACAATTCATGAGGGGGTCCCTTGCCTTGCCTATAAAAAGGCATGTGATGCTCCCTTGATTGACACATTTCAAAAAAGGTTAAGGTTAGAAGAATTCTATCTCTTTTCTTTCTCTAAACACCCGACTTTTTGTTGAGAGTTTTAGGTTCTCGATATTTTGCTTGTGAGACTGTGAGTAATAAAACTTGATAACAATTGCTTCAAGTGGAGGTAGGCTTCAACATTCCTTTTTCTCTTGGACTAAGGTCCTACACTATTTACATTTTTTCTATTCATATATATATAATGCTTTGTATCATGGACCAATGACAATCATATGAATATATTTAATATTTAACATTGAGGTCCAACAGGTTGGGGATTAGATTGCCTTTCACTGATTTTCAAATTGGTGTGTTGAACGAACTAAAGACGGCCCCTTCCTAGCTTCATCCTTATGCGTGGGCATTTATTATCCAAGGTTTTGAACTGGTGTGCATGGAGTTGGGGGAAGCCCCTACTGTTGACATTTATTTTTCTAAGTTATAGAACCTATAGCTTTTAAACGAATATCACTATCCATTGCAAAAAATCCTTGACTATTGGAAAAAAATGTAAATTCTTTTAATAATTAATTTAATAATTTTCTAATTACTTAAAAACAAATATTAAATACTTATTGAGTTCATAATCTTGTTGAATTAGTGTTATATTCCATTGGTCAATTAGTAGAGATATGCATAATTGATTGTTAATCTTATTATATTGTCCTCAAAATCAAATAGATATTTTACTGTTATTGAGAGAGATAAGAGATAAATTAAAGTTCAAACAGATAATTCAAATTTGAATAATATTATGATGTGATATGTGAACCCAAAGAGTTTTGCTATTTGCAAAGCAAAATTGGGAACCGATAGTAAAAGGAAAAATTTACCAGAAGTATTCCTTAATAATTAATATTCAAAATGCCAACAACCTTTGGTGCATATTTGAGTTATTCATCCAAGGTGATTGCGGTTCTTAATCTACAAAACATAGTTGCTATTATATTATCGGAGTCCTTAAAAAAGGAGAGCTAGGGTTTTATCATTCGGTGATGCTTCAAATATTCTCCGCGAAGCATTTTCTCAAACAGAAGCATGCATGAATCACCATTATGAGGCATTATCCATAGATTTTATACATATTATGTTAAAAAAATATATGTGGATAAATCATTTTAAAAAAAGGAAATTGCGTAGGAAAATAGCGAGGTAAAGTCCTATTATAGAAATATCCAATAAAGCTATGAAAGAATGCATAATCAAATTTATGTCATAAAACTATGACCAAAAACAAGAAAAAAGAATCAGAACTGATAAACGAAAATATAAATAAGATCACAATTTAAAGAGTGAGATATAGTAGTCGAAAATAAATTGAAAAAAAGAATAAGTGATAAAGTATCATTTAATAGATTAGATTAATGACTAATTAGTTATGAAAAATATTTAAGATAAAAATAAAATTCAAAATTGGATTTAATTACTTATGAAAGAGATAAGATAAACTATTACCTAAACAAAATCAAATTGATTATCTAGTATATATGACAGAAATTTCAGTATAAAAGTAAGATTTAATGAGATATATTTAGTATTTTACTACTTATTGATGAGATAAAATATATTTTATAACTTAAAAAAAATCAAATCAATGTTCAAGTTAGTATGACAGAAATTCTTAAGTGATTCGAAGTCCCTTCTCAAATATGCCATAAAACATGTGACAGATATGATCTTGTGCTGATTTATAATTAGTAATAACCATAATATATTACCTACTAAAATGGGTAATTAAAATTTCATGACACGTGGCACAACACAAATCTGGATCATAGAAGCATGAATTTAAAGGAAGGAAAACACATATATTAATGACACGTAGCATTTATTCTAAATGCATGAACTGTGTTTTATATTATAAGTTATTGCACTTAAAGCTTCTAAATTAATATCACTAGCTATCCATTGCAAAAAATCCTTGACTATTGGAAAAAAAATGTAAATTCTTTTAAAATTAATTTAATAATTTTCAAATTACTTAAAAAGAAATATTAAATACTTGTTGAGTTCATAATCTTGTTGAATGAGTGCTATATTGCAATGGTCAATTGGTAGAGATATACATAGTTGATTGTTAATTTTATTATATTACCCTCAAAATCAAATAGATATTTTACTAATGTTCAGGGAGATAAGACATCAAATTCAAATTCAAATAGATAATTAAAATTTAAATAATATTATGATATGATATGTAAACCCAAAGAGTTTTGCTGTTTGCAAAACTTTGGGAACCGATAGTAAAAGGAAAAATTTACCAAATGTATTCTTTAATAATTAATATTCAAAATGCCAACAACCTTTTGTGCATATTCTAGTTATTCATCCAAGGTCGTTGCCGTTCTTAATCTAAAAAATATTACTAAAAAAATTTTCCGAACTTTTTCGTGAGATAGCTGCTAGTATATTATCAGATTGATTAAAAAGGGTGATTTCATCACTTCGGTGATGCTTCAGATATTATTCGAGATGCATTTTCTCAAATAGAAGCATGCATGAATCTCCATTATGAGGTATTATCCACAGGTTTTGTACATATTATGTTTATAAAAAATATATGGATAATCCATTTTATAAATGAAGAAATTGCGTAGAAAAATAGGGATGTGAAATCCTATTTAAAAAAATAGCCAGTAAAGCTATGAAAGAATGCATAATCAAATAGACATCATAACTAAGATAAAAAAAAAAAAAAAAACAAGAATCATAATTGACAAATGGAAAATATAAATAAGATCACAATATAATGACTGAGATAAAATAGTTGAAAATAAATTGGAAAAAGGAATAAGTGATAAAGTATCATTTAATGGAGTAAATTAATGACCAATTAATTATGATTAAAATTTTAAGATAAAAATAACATTCAAAATTGAATTTAATTACTTATCAAAGTGATAAGATTAATTATTATCTAAACAAAATTAAACTAATTATCTAGTATAACTGAAATTTCAGTATAAAAATAAGATTTAAAGAGATATATTTTAGTATTTTACCATTTATCAAAGAGATAAAATATATTTTATCACTTAAACAAAATTAAATCAATGACTCAAGTGCCACAAAATATGTGACTGATATGTTCCGGTGCTAATTTATAATAAGTAATAACTATAAACTATTATCTATACAAAAAATTAAGAGATACGAGATAAAATTAAAATTAAAATTTGAATAACTATTATCTATATAAAAAATTCAGAGATACGAGATAAAATTATGATTAAAATTTGAATTGAAATTTCATAACACTTGAAACAACAAAAACCCATATCAAAGGAGTAAGAATTTGAATGAAAAAATAATAAAACTGTTACTAACGATGAGTATAATTTAATTTATATTTCATATTTCTACTATCTAATATTTCATGAATTATTATGCTATATTTTATTGATGTAAACATTGCAAAATTGTTCTAGTTGGAAATTTTAGTTTTAGGTATTTATTTAAATCTTAGTTCATTGTTTTTTAGTTTAAATATTTAAAGATTTAATAGAAATTTTATATTTTTATTTGAACATATAATTAATTATCATTCTATTTTTTTAATGTGCTATTGATGAATAATATTTTATGAAAATATAAGGAATTTATATCCACGGGCACTATGATAAGCAGGTGTACAATAAAAAAGTAACTTGTAAGGGAACTTATAAATTATTAACATGAAAATATCATTACTCATTACAAATTACAGATGCGTAAACACAGGAGAAAAGCACAAAGAATATTAAAGAAAGAAAGAACAAACGAATTAAGGAACAAGGTTTTCTATACATCATCATATGGCAGTTCTGATTCTATTCCAATTTCATAAACTTTGCCTCTAAAGTTGCATGGAGGGATGCCTCCTACGCTGGTTCACGCGATCTTGGTTGACAACTTCGATGATCCCATTGAACTTCTCGTCCGAATCGTCAATACCAACACAAATATCATAAAGTGGGACAGTGTTGGAGCTTGGACACAGATCATGTAGAGACATCAACTTGGTCACGTTGAATGAGGTCTTCAGCTTCTCAGGGTGCAGATAACGGCACAAGCACGATGGAGTTCCACTGCGAAAGATCTCGTCGTAGTTCTTGCAACATGCTTCGGTTGGGCCAGAGAAGTTCTGCTCTTGTTGATCAGGAACGTCGTCATCTTCCAAGAAACGTGCACAAGTGGTAAGCCTTGCATGGTGGTGAATGCATTTCACAGGGGATGGATGGGTAGGGATGGTTGCAATGGTTGCAGCCAAGAACAAAAGGAAGAGAGCAAGTGAAAGTTTCATTGATGAGAAAAAGGTCAACGAAGCCATGGGAACACAAAGCAATATTAGGCCTTCCTATTCTCTCTTTCTTCGATGGCAATGTTACAATATAGGGAGAGGGTGCTAGTGCTTTTATAGATGAAGTTTATGAGCCTGTTTAGGATTATAAGGATTCAAACTAATTAAATATATTTTATAGTTTATAAGAACTTTCTTAGCACTTTTCGCATTGGATAAGGATAAGGATAAGGATGTCCATTATTATTTCCTATCAGAACTTTTATTATCGATACAATTTAAAATAAAAATTTAAGTAATAATTATCAACCCAAATGTTTCTATAAAGAGTTTGGTTGAGATTTAAGTCACCAATCAAACATTAGATAATCTATAATAATTTCTAGAAAACTGGATAATATTTGTGTACGATGTGGATAGGGTCACCCAATCTTGACTCCTTTAATTTTCAAAATTCGGCATGCACGATGCAACAATCTACATTGGGTTCAGTCAAAATTTTGTTTCGGGAACTTTTGGGCCCATAAGATTTATAATGATATTTATACATTATTTTTTTATATTATTTTTACACTCAATTAATAATAAATAACTTTTTTATTAATATAATATATTAATTTAATAAGTTTTGATAATTAATTATTGACAGACTTAATTAATGATAAATAAATTATTGATTAATGAAATATATTACTTGGTTAATAAATTATCAGGTTGTAAGTAATTAGTCACCAAAATCCATTAACCAAATAATATATTGTATTAATAAAAAATTTACTCATTGTTAACTAAGTATAAAACTTATGTAAAAAAATTATATGCATTTATCTTTTTCCTAAGATTTATGGTTGGTCGTGAGCTGTTATGTCATATATATGTATAATTTTTCTATAAAACATGGTTCATGCAAGTAGGATTAATGTCATGTGTAATTTAAATATGAGTATTTTTTTTTGCTTTTTAACCCCACTACAGTAAATGGGGGAACTAATTACTGAAATGTCATTAATTTTAAACTATTTCCTGGTATACTATCGTTCTTGTATTTTTTAATTGTTTTATGTGTATTACACCAACGTGTTAAGTGTAATACTCGTCATCACGTCAACACGATAGGCGTGACATATGTGTAAACGCTCATACTAAAGGCGTGATATACATTATAACGTTAAACGCACTAGTGACATAATAAACATGCGTGAAAAAAAAATATTTTATATGTAAATCCACAAATTGATAAAACAAAACCTGTATAACCAAATATAACAATTAATCCAACAACTAAGCATTAATACATCAAATATTTGTGCAATACATTGTTCACAATAATAATGTCAATCTAATGGTAGGTTAAAATAGTAAAACCTAAGACAACAATCATAATACACAATATCAAGGACGAGACTGTGACGGCCTGTGAGAGTAGTCAAACTGTAGAGGTGCATGAGATGGGTCTGCCTGGGGCGGTGCATGAGAAGGGCCTGCCTGGGATGGAATTTAAGAAAAAGATAGACTAACATGTGATGGGTATGGATATCTTGGATACGGAAATTGTGGATAAGGATATGGCAGGTATGGTGAATAACGATATGGTGGGTGTGTAGGTGAGTAAGTATAAGGTGTAGTAACAGGTGGCTGAGCCAACTGAGGAGTAAGGGATTTAGACAGTCGAGAGAGTTGAACGTGTTTTTGAGAATGATTAATGTCATGTGTAATTTAAATATGAGTCTTTTTTCTTTCATATTTTTACTCTTTTGACATAGTCCCATTTTTTATCTATCCAAAATTTATTTTAAAAATTTTACATCTAATTTAAATTTAAATTATATTTGATTTTATTTTATTTAAGTGATAAATTTAATTAATCAAACTTTTTAAATTTTATATTAATTTAAATACTAATTACTTATTTACTTATTAATAAGTGTGATTAATAAAGATCATATATCATAACATATTTAAACTGTTAATGTTTTGTAAATTAATTAAATATAAATTTTACTTGTTTACCTATTATAATAAAAAAATATTCTAATAAATTTTTAATTTAAAATACTTTTAACCTTAATAAATTTCTTTTAAGATTTATATTTTTATAGTTTTTTTTTACATCTTGCTAGTTTACATCTAATTTAAATTTAAATTATATTTGATTTTATTTTATTTAAGTGTTAAATTTAATTAATCTAAAATTTATATTAATTTTAATACTAATTACTTATTTACTTATTAATATGTGTGATTAATAAAGATAATGTATCATAGCATATTTAAATTTTTAATATTTTTTAAATTAATTAAATATCAATTATACTTATTTACCTATTATAATAAACAAATATTCTAATAAATGCTTAATTTAAAATAATTTTAACCTTAATAAAATACTTTAAGTTTTATATTTGTACAGTTATTATTATTATTTTAACATATTTATAGATTACATATAATTTAAATTTAAATTATATTATATTATATTTTATTTAAGTGATAAATTTAATTACTCTAGCTTTTTAAATTTTATATTAATTTAAATACTAATTACTTGTTTACTTAATATTAAGTGTGATTAATAAAGATCATGTCTCATAACATATTTAAATTGTTAATATTTTTTAAATTAATTAAATATCAATTATACTTATTTACCTATTATAATAAAAAAATATTCTAATAAATGTTTAATTTAAAATACTTTTAACGTTAATCAAATACTTTAAGTTTTATATTTTTATAGGTATTATTTTATTTTTTTAACATCTTGTAGACACTAGATATATTAAATATTTTATGATAAATTTAATTTTTATGAGGATTTTTAATTTTCTTCTGAGATAATTAAATTATAAAGTGATTAAGATATTTTTATTGCATAAATATGATTAAAAAATTCTATTAAAAATATCAAAATGAACAACACATTATAATTTAAAAAAAAATGTATACATTTAATATAATAATTTGTTGCATCGCACGAGTAATAAAATTATTTTAAAAAAAAGTTTAATATGACATTTAAGTCATGAGACTATCCTTCTTAATAGGTTAGTCTTTAGAGAGAAACTATCTTCATAGACTTGAGTTTTAACATAAATCCATTAAAAAATGAAAAACCATTTGTCATTTGGTTTGATTTGAGCTATTATGTGTGTGTGAAGAAAATTATTAAGTCAATCATTAACTAGTTAATCAAGTGAAGAAAAGTATTAATTAAAACTCCTCTAAAACATTCTGTTTTAGTAACTGAAAACAGAGGTATATTTTAACTAAAATAAAATATGTTTTTGAAGAATTCAATAGAATTCCTCTGGTTCAATAGTTCAATATAAGAGTCATGCAAGCTTGAGTATTCCAAGGCACTTCAAACAATAGGTGCATATCAACGAAGGAATTATAGAAATTTATGTAATTCATTTATTTCCCTGTTGTTTGCTTCGCCTGTTAAGGTTGTAGACAACATGAGAGAAGCAAACTAGGTACTTGGTCACTACATCATATATTCTAAACATGAGAGACAACATGAGAGATTAGAAGCAAACCAAGTAATTGGTCACTACATCACATATGCACTATCTTTAAGTACGTAGATATACTTCTCAACTAAACCGAATTCCAACACATTGCCAATTAGACTTAATTCCAAAACAGAGCATGTCTATCATAATTGTGGAGAGGCTTGTGGCTTTGTGGTAATGGCTGTGTCCTTGAGTTCCTTACTTTTCTCAAATTCCCTCTGCGAAATATTAAATCAAACACGAGCTCCTGATGACCTAAACAAGTTGAACAGTCAATAAATAACCCTTTCACCCACTAATGAATTAAACTTTTTACATGTGATATTAATAGAGTGAGGATTCTCCGGATGACACTTGGGAAGGACGTTGGGACCTAATCATCACCCTTATGCTTTATTGTACAAATAGCTCTACTTGTTATAATATTTCATATTTTTAAATGCTTCAAAAGAAAACAAAGTTACTGACGCATTTTTTTATAATTGCAATTGTTTATAATTATATAACTTACTCAATCTGAGTTTACTAGAGAATAATAAAAGTTGGGCTATATATATATATTTAGCTGTATTTTTTAAGATAGATAGATGATTGAACTTGGATAAAACAATTGTGCCAAATTGTGAATGTAAGAGTTATGTTAATAAGCTTGCTCACAATATTGTGACTACTGACTAGAGTATGTTAGTTTTACAACATTTAGTTGTACAGAACTGCATAACTTGAATCTCATAATACCAGCACACATTGTTTGACTTCACTTGTAGAGGTATTAATTCATCAAGTCAGTTAGAACGTCGAAAACCCCCACTATAGTAAATCAATTTAGGTAGACATATTAACGTCATTTAAAGGGATATGCTTTCAACATCATATCTCCATGTGAAAGATGAGTCCTTATATATGAGGATTGGCTTATTAAGAATTGAATGTGAAGAACATTGACAGAATGAGAGGCACCTCTTTCTTCCTTTTGTAATTGGACCATTTTGCAACACTCATCGTATTCAAATTCCTTTTGTTGTCTGGGTTGTCTCCATCTTGTAAATTGAAATTGGTGTCCCCATCTCACGCTTTTATGTAGAGACGCGAGACACGATGAAAGTGACTTTTCCAGGTTGCGGGCGATATTCATACGAGAAAGGGAGAAACGTAATGAAGTGAATAACAATCACAGAAGAGAAATTAATAGCGGTAAATAATATTATATACAAATTTATTTGATTTTTAAATTCCTTCAGTATTATATTTTTTAGATGTATATATTTTTAATCTCATTACATTGTCTTTAAAATAGAGAAGGTAAAATAGTACATTTAAAATATATCATAGGATTACAACTCTTAAAGGTAGTCATGGCTCACGAGTTAACCCATTTTAACTCATTGGTAAATTACGTTACGAAAAATTCAAGTTACATTATAAGTTAGTCAATTTGACCCGACTCACTTTTTCTTTAAACTCATGGTGAGTTAATTTTAGTGAGTCATGTTAGCCTACTTTGTATATTAAATTTGTTAAATTTTTAATTTTTATGAATTATAAATTATGTTTTGATATGTTTATAACAAATTGAAATTAAGTTTGGTTACTAATCATATTTTTATGATGTTTATGATACTTAGAAATTAAGTTTAGTGATTATTAGTTAAATTATTATGATTTTATATTTATTTTAATATTTTTTAATTTTTGATGAGTCATCTTATTTAATCTACCAAATCATCTAAAATGAGTCAGTTCGACATTTTTTCAACCCGAGTTAAAAATAAACCAACCCATATCGATTCACTTTTTCCCCGATCCTTCTCACTTTGACAGCTTACTTAGGATTGACAAAACTGCATGTGAGTAGTATGTGACTCAAATTATCAAGAACGTACACGTGCTAAGTGGCTTATATTACTTTCTCTAACTTTTGGGTATGGGTCTATGTCTAATGCTGTCAAGATTGAATCTGACAAGTTTACATGTCGTGTCAAAATTGGTCTTTTTTATATTAATATATATAACAAAAAATTTATCTGAGGCATGTTGTTTGTAAATTAAGCATCAAAATAAAAATAAAAAATTACATTAGAAAGCCAGTTTAAATGAAACTGACTCCTCCACATATTATTTAAAAAAAAACAGACATTGAGCAACGTATTTTTTTTAAAATTAAAGAAAAGCCGGTTTTAACCATAGCAACTTCTCAAAAACATTTTTTTTTTATTGTTTTATAGTTGTTTAGGATTTTGAAAAAGTGATTTAGGGGTTTAGTTAAGTGGTTTATGATTTTTGTTGAGTAGTTTAAGATTTTGTTTAAGTGGTTTAGGTTTTTAGTTTGGATGAGCGGTTTAGGATATTGGTAGAAAGGTTTAAGATTAAGGGTTTAAGGTTTATAATTAATAGTTTAGGCTTTGAGATTAATATTTACTTGGGCTTAAGAATAATTGTTTAGGGTTAATAATTAATGGTTTAGGGTTTATAATTAATGGTTAAGGGTTAGGGCTTAGGATTAATATTAAGTGTTTAGGGTTAATTATTAATAACTTAGGGATTAGGATTAACGATTTAGGATTTAGGATTAGTGTTTATGGTTTAAGATTAATGGTTTAGGGGTTTATAATTAGTGGTTTAGGGTTAATTAATGGTTTAGGATTTGAGATTAATTTTTACTTTGGTTTAGGAATATTTGTTTAGGGTTAATAATTAGTAATTAATAGTTTTGAGTTTATAAATAATGTTTAAGGGTTAGAGTTTAGGGTTAATATTAAGTGTTTAAGGTTAATTATTAATAACTTAGGGTTTAGGATTAACGATTTAGGATATAGGATTAGGGTTTAGGGTTTAGGATTAATGGTTTAAGGGTTTATGATTGGTGGTTTAGGATTAATTAATGGTTTAGGACTTGAGATTAATTTTTACGTGGGTTAAGAATATTTGTTTAGGGTTAATAATTAGTAATTAATGGTTTAGGATTTGAGATTAATTTTTACTTGGGTTTAGGAATATTTGTTTGGGGTTAATAATTATTAATAATTAATGGTTTAGGATTTTTTAATGAGTGGTTTAGGGTTGATTGGTTAATTAAGGGGTTTAAGTGTTTAGGGTTAATTAAGGGTTGAGCAAAAATGAAGAAGATTTGACCATTAAGAAAAAAATTAAGGATTTGGCTCAATGTGTCACTGTTTAAATAAAATCACTTCATTACCTAACATCAATTGATTACTTAAAATCACATACATATTACAATACAACATTAACATATTGCCAAGTCATTAGAAATCATGTATTACTGTTGATGTGAGCTCCCCCCAGCAGTGTCACCATGATGAGGGTAATTTGGATGGCTATGTCCTATTGATTTGCATCACCCACACCGTTTTGGTTGGCCTTTTTCCCTAAGGTCCACCTCATTACGAATGCGGCTAGATTTTGGTCAACTGCGAGGAGTTCTTTTGATGTGGTTCGTATCGCAAGTGCACGATTTCGTTAAGTAGTAAAAAAAATATCGATCCACAGGGACTTGGATTATGATTAACAATTACCCTTAATTGTGATTAACTAGGTGAAACCAATATTATAAAATTGTGGTGATAGGACAAGTACATAAAAACTAAAATCTGGAAATAAATAAGAATATCAATGGAATGAATGCAGAAAAACAGTGTAGAGAAATCTGATTTTTAAGGGATCTAGGATATGGGTTCACCACGATGGTAATTAACAAGTTTGTAATCTTATCACCTCTTCTCAACTAAGTTATACTTGAAGATGAATCATCCTAAAGAATTATTGTTTCCTTTCAGAATACAATAACGTATTCAATCTAACTCAACTTCTATTTTCATGATAATCAAGTTAGAAAGAATCCATTAAGAGCAGATGATTCATAGAAAGCCTCAAGAGTTTTAATCTACTTTCGTGATTTAAAAGCTCAAGTTCAGTTAATGGAGTTCAATTATCAAGAGTCACCTTTCAGTTTTTCCCTTAATAACTAAGATCATGCAAACAATGTGGCCAGCATTTTCACAAACACTTGGTGTGCCAAAAACTGAATTAAGATAAACTTAGCATTGAAGAGATAACAATTTCATACATCAAGCATTGTCAATACACCATCGGGTTACTACCAATTCCTATAACAAAAGAACTACTCAAACATGTTTATCAAAATACAATCCATAAGAATGAAGAATAACATTCAGAAAAATGAAATAGAAAAGTAAGAAGAGAGGAGAAGAAAAACTCTGCAAAAGTTGCTTTGCCCTCTTGATCAACTTGCTCCAATCCTCCTCTCTCAACCCTAATGGCTTGCCTTTTATCCCCTCCAAACTCCCTTCTCTCAACCCTAATTCTTTTCAGGCAAGAAGAGATGGAATGGGCTGCCTCAAGGGCTTTTTTTCGCACTTGCTGATGTAGCAGGCTGCCAACCACGGCCGTGGTGGACACCACGGCCTGGCTGTGGTTGGTTCTGCCCATCAAACATCTTAGGGAATTTGCCAAAGTGTCCAACATCAAACTTGTAGCCCTGTGTCTTAGCTTTCCATAGCAACCGGAATCACCTAAAAAGGACCTCTGTAGCTCAAGTTATGCTCAAATTACTCCTCAGGGGTCCAGCTGATTTTGAGATCTCAGTATCTCTTCAGGGTAGTTCTGTTTTGGCTCCTCCAAGCTTCAATGTTGCACCATTCCTGCAATTGAACATAAACACACTGCATTTATCTGAACTAAAACTAAAACAGAGGATTAAGTGAATAAATGTACTAAAAAGATAATGAAATGTATGCAAACTAGACTCAAAATGACATGAAGAATCACACACATCATTTTTGCATTTCTAGATCATGGCACAGTTCTGGACCTTCATACTGAGGCCAATATCCTTGGTTTCCCACAACATCAAACTCCAGTTGGCGAACCTTAAATATGTTTTCCAACTTGTAGACTTTGCCCACATATTGCATGCAATCCAAATAAATTGATGCACACCTGAGAACAACATGAAAACAAGGAAACTTTAGTGATTAAAAGTTTTCACCATCACACCATAACTCATTTAGATTGACTCTGAAACACCCTGCAGGCCGATGTTCTCATGGCTCAACTAACTCTTCCATCAAGAACTCGAGTTTTTCTCGCCTAAAATCACAAATAGTGCATCTGTCTACTTTCATCCTATTTTCTTCCATGGCCTTTGTGATGGTTTCATAGTATACATGACCAGCCGCTATACTTGCTAGTTACTAGTTCCCTTTCTTAACAAACAGTTCAACCAACCTATAATGTGTTGATTGCACAAAGGCGGTAATGGGCAGATGACGACCCCCCTTCAATACTGAATTAATACATTCAGCTAGGTTGGTTGTTATATGGCCATAATGTCGACCTTCGTCGAAAGTCTGTGCCTACTTTTCCTTAAGGATATTGTTTAGCCATTTTATGACTTCTTCATTTTGTTCACGAAGATTCTGATAGTACCAATTAAATTGGGGTTGCGTCAAGGCGTATGCTGAAAAAAAATAGAAAAATGTTATTAATGTCATTGAATTTATCAACCAAATCATACAATAAAAAGAGGGGGGAAATTGTTCACACATACCCATGTTCGTGACTTGTTGACACATGTCCTTGTTGTTAAACCTCTTCATAAAGTTTGCAGCAATATGTCAGATGCAGGAAACCAAATATACTTGTGGAGGTTGCCATTCGCTATCATAACATCTAATTTCACATTTAATGGACTCATGTCTATCAGAAATCAAGCATATGCCATGTTTTGGTGAGACATGCCTTCGAAAATTAGTGAGAAAAAATGACCAAGCCTCTGATGTCTCACCCTCCACAATGGCAAACGCAATTGGTAGTATGTTATTGTTCCTATCTTACACAATAGTCATCAACAATGTTCCTTTGTATTTTCCATACAAAAATATGCCATCAATCTGAACTAGCAGTTTGCAATATTTGAAGTCGTCAATGCATTGTTTAAGTGTCCAAAATAGTTGATGAAAGATTCTTTTATCATCTAGCATCCGAACATCGTGATAAACAGACTTCGTTTGTATCTCCACAATTGTTCTAGGAATAAAATGTTGCAAAACGCTTAACCATTTAGGTAGATCATTGTTTGATTCCTCTCAACCTCCAAACACTCGAACAACTGCCTTATGCTTTGCTCTTTATGCTTTCCTATACAAGGTTATGTATTTATAACGACTTCATATTTCAGCGATCAATACTGAAACGGTTATGGATGGATCTACTTGAATCAGGGGCAAAATGCTAGTGCATATCATATTTGAATCTAATTTTGAATGATCTTGAGAAATCATTGTTGATGAGCATGTATGAGGCTCATTTAATTTTCTAATTTTCCATATTTGGTTTTTCTTCAATAATGTAGCCCTTATGCTTCAGTTGCACCCTTGATCGACCAACTTACACTTGGCAGCAAACTTCGTCGGTTGGGGTTCTATAACTTTGTAATCTACCGACCTTTGTATATGGTAGAGCTTGATTGCTGACAAAACAACTTCTTTAGTCTGAAATTGTAACCCAACAGATAAGTCTCCTTTACATGTGTTAGCATATTCTGGAAATTCCTCACCATGGATTGCCTCCAAGTTTAGTGTACACATGTAGGGTGGCAGTTGATACAAAGGAAGGGAACCGTTGTCGACAACATTTGATGGTTGGTTGTCAGTGTAACATCCATGTTTTCAATTCTGAGATTTTATTTGAACTGTGGTTGACTGAGTGTATGACTATGGGAAATTGGGATGAGAATCAAAATTTAAGGAATTATAATAATATTTTAATAACTTCGGCCAACCAGGAAGAATTAGGACGAAAAAAGAAAGAGAATATGAAATTTTAAATTTTTGCGGTTCTAGTTAGACTGCTGGGGCATTTCAACATAAGGTCACACCCAGTGGCAAACTAGTAAAAATATTAGTGAGGGAGGACACTTTAGGAATCAATGTGAAGTTACTAAGGACACTCTAATCCATTTCATCCCTTAATGGCAATTTTTAGAATACCACTTAGTTGGAGGGCAAGTTAGTCCTAGTTGCTGAGCGATGGAAGTCAGTAGCAAATTGGTTGAAATTCGCTAAGCGAATGCATTGTATGGCTGAGCGATGGTTGAATTGCCCTTATTCCATGTTTCTCTAGCTCGTAAAAGTTCCCGCACTTAGTTAAAATCTACCAAGTCGGTTTTTTATACTTCAACAACCATCTACACACTATGTTATTGCTTGTATGTTTCCCTTTAACAAATTTCACTAGTTACCATGTAATTTTTCAAGCTATTCTATAAATTCAAAGTTGAAGTAAATACAATAATGACCTTGTGCTCTTATTTCTTGACTCTCATGCATGCCTTAATTACGAGTATATTCATATTCACTGGGATTTATATCTCACTCCCTCACCTTTAGACTCGCAGGTTGAGCTAGGACCCTCTACGGGGTGAGTACGGGGTTGCTGGTAAATTGATGTAGTAGTTGTAGCATTCATTTTCCTGTGTTATTTTGGTTGGAGCTGAGCTCCTTCGTGTAATTATTAGGACAACATTGTATATTTAATTGTTGGGACATGGTAGGGGCATTGGTGAACTACTGTTGATATTCCCAGTTCCACTAGTATTTTGTTCATACCGCGGTAGAAAATTGTGATAACACTATTTTAAATTGTGCTCATATAGAGTTGTTGTTAATATTAACATTTATGTTTTGTGCATGGAACATAATGTTGTACATTTCTGTCGAGATCAGAGACCTCTATATGATATCCATTTTGTGAATGTTTGTTAGTATTACATATGACCGGCTGACTGGTACTTCTGTTATGTTTGCTTGTTTGAGAATGCTTGAGAAATAGAGGAAACTCTACCGGATTTTTGTAAGATTATGTAAGTTCTCATAAGCGCGTGTAAATTAGTAAATTATGTGGTTAAAGAATTAGGTGTTACAGTCGGCAAGACCTCCATCAGAATCATTACTATCGTCGTTGTACACCAAGTCAGTTGCATCTTCAGGCTTAGTGGAGTCACCAAGATATTCTCCTTCAAGGCCAGCTGGACACAGATAAGTAGCCTGACTCGGTGTTACAGTAGATGAGTTGGATGCACCAATGTTGATTTCAACACCTCTAATCAAAGATTCAAGCACCTAATTTCTGGATCTTGAGTCGGTTGATAATGACTTCAGTCAAACGACCAAGTCGATTGTGTCGAAGCACTACTTGTAATAGCAACGTTCGTAAGCCAACTATCATCATAAACATCCTCTGTCTCGGCATATAACTCAATGACACCAAGATTAGGATATTAATCTAAAATATAAAACATAGATTGAATGTCGTCGTCATTTTCAAGTGTCGTACTTGTATACCGGATATATCTTGAGCCAATACATTAAGGATATCTATACTTAAAATTTGAAATTTTTGTTCTGTCTCCCACTTTGATCCTTTTGTGTATTATAATGGACCAAGTCGATTGTGTCGAAACACTACCTGTAACAACAACGTTCGTAAGCTAACTATCATCGTAAACATCCTTTGTCTCAACATATAACTCAATGACACCAAGATTAGGATATTGATCTAAAATATAAAACATAGATTGAATGTCGTCGTCATCTTCAAGTGTTGTACTTGTATACCGAATATATCTTGAGCCAATACATAAAGGATATCTATACTTAAAATATGAAATTTTTGTTCTCTCTCCCGCTTTGATCCTTTTGTGTATTTTTGCTCTTAACCTCCAACGTGATACCTCCATCAATACGAAATGTGTTTGGATTTTGACAGTCAAATACAACACCTTATTCTTTTTTCAAGATTTTTCCATTATAATATACAAAAACCGCTACACGTACGTTGCACATTTTGTGGAAGTATACAACAAAAATAACAATTATATGCAATACAACAAAAATTACTATTATGTACAAAAAAAAGTGGACATTATCATTAACAACTAACATACAATTTTAAAAATCACATTCAAATGGAAGCAAATGTTTATGAGAAACTAACTCTACCACTGACGAAAGGATGACTCTAAATTTATCAACAACTCCTCACCTCTACTTAAATTGCCAAAAACACTGAGAGTCTAACTAAGATTCATTCACTATTATAAGTTAGCTTACAATGAGTCAAATTGCCAAAATTGTTCTTCGAATGTCTAAAGTGCAAGAATACGTCGACTGCATTCATCAAATAATTGCAGGGATTCCTTTCATAATTAAATAATTTAAAGAAATAAATACTATTTATTAAAAAAAGAATATGTGGGAAGTCGATTTCATCATTATCAACTTCCTAAAGTAACTTCCTAAAGTGATTGAAATTATCATAAATGTAAAAAAGGCCTTTGGGAAGTCGATTTCAACATTACCGACTTCCCAATGAATACATTTTTTTTATAAGTTACAACCTCATGATGCTCGGGGGAAGGAATCTCACGGGCATTTCCCTAGTCAAGCTCGGAAGAAGTTTGGCAGAAGGTTGGTTGGCATGCCTTCATGCATGCGTGATGCTTGCTTTCATTTCATTACTTGCAAGAGTAAAATTATTGTCCTTACAATTTCAAAGCATTGGATGTGAGATGAAAAGTAGATGGGCACGTGAATTTATTGCAATGTTAGACAAAAGTACAAGTTAGCATGACTTTGGAAGTTAGCATAGTGTTGCAAGAGTAAAATTATTGTCCTTACAATTTCAATACATTGGATGTGAGATGAAGAGCAGATGGGCACCTGAATCTACTGCAATGTTAGACTTTGGAAGTTAGCATAGTTTTGGAAGTTAGCATATTTTTGGAAGTTAGCATAGCATGTGAACTTTGACTCATCTATAGTTGTAAGCAAGATATATGTATGCAGATAGCATGCAATTATATATCAATTAGAAGATTCACGTCATGCATTGGTTGGAAGTTAGTCATGCATTTCATTTATTTATAATAACAAAGTAATTATTCTTAAAACTTTAATTCAATCTAATATTTTAATGTAATTGATTTAATTATAATAATTTAATCTAATAATTTTATTTATAATAAAAATTCAATGCAATGTCGATATAATAATTTACTGTACATGATTATTTTATAAAAATTGTCATTTGTTCGTAAAACATAAATTTAATACATTAATCTAATTCATTTATTTATAATAACAAAGTAATTATTCTTAAAACTCTAATTCCAATCTAATATTTTAATCAAATTGATTTAATTATAATAATTTATTTATTTATAATAAAAAACCAACGCAATGTCGATATAATAATTTAATGTGCATGATTATTTTATAGAAATTGTCAGTTGATCTTAACATACTAATTAAATAAATTAATCTAATTCATTTATTTATAATAATAAACCAACACTAATTAATTACAATAATTTTTTTAAATGATTTTTTTAATTGCACAATTATTGCTTGACAACATTTTCACATTCTTCTTCTATGGCTATGTGTTCCACATGTTGGGAACTCGGTCAAGGATATAGAGTGCATTTTTTTTGGCCTCACCCCATTGAAATTATGGCAAGTTTGACCTACTCATCTTGCTCCTCATCATATCTTTTCACGTATGATTACTCCTTTTGGCCACATCGTTTTGTTCAAGACTACCCGGCTTGGTATATTATGGAACAATTCCACAATCTTGTAAGTATTTAGCAAATGGTCCTATGTGCTTTCAAGTAGCACCATATCTACCATAATACTCACCACCACGATTAAATCTCACTATCTTGATGACTTTTCACAATTGTTTTTCCACCTTAGTTTTAAAAATCTTGAATTTTTCAAGTGCCTCAGACTTTTCTTTAATCGAGTAAAGATTGACAAGTAGGGAAAAGTCATCAATGAAAGTGATAAAATATTTATTACTGCAAATAGTATGAGAGTAAGGTCCACTAATATCAATGTGAATGTTTTCGAGAAGATTAGAACTCCTAGTAGCACCTTTGCTCTTAGTCTTGGTAATTTTTCCTCTAATCCAATCTACACAAGTCCCTAAATCATCAAAATCTTAGGAAGGTAAATTTTGATTTTTAACTAATCTCTCAACTCTTTCCCTAGAAATATGACCTAAACGTTTATGCCACAAAAAAGAACATTTTTCCTTAATTTTAGACCTTTTAGCAACAACATTTTCAACACTCGGTGATGGAGAAAGATTAGATTATCAAAGGCTAAAGACAATTTATATAATCCATCAACCAAAGCTTCATAACCAATAAGTCGAGAATTCAACATCAAATTTGTTTTTCCATCACCAAAAGTAAATTGAAAACCAAGATTGTCCAAACAAGAAATTGAAGTCAAATTCCTTCTAACGGAAGGTACAAAAAAAGAATCCTTTAAATCAATCTCAAGTCCTGTCGCTAAGAGCAAACTAACATCTCCAACTGACTCTATTATGACATCAAGATCATTTCCTACTTTCAGCTTGCTTTCTCTCAGACTTAGTTTCCTCAAGTTTTTGAACCCTTGTAAAGAAATAGCAACATAGGTTGTAGAATCACTATCAAACCACCAAGAATCAACAGGGACATCAACTGGGTTAGATTTAAAACATACAAAAGCAAAAGGATTACCTCCATATTTTTGCTTGTTTCTAACCAATCCTTGAAACTAGGACAATCATTCCTTTTTCTTTTATAGAAGAAACACCAAATACTTTTCTGAAAGATACTTAGGTGTAGACCTCCTACACTGCGATACTAACCATTACCTTGCCTTTTAGTATCCTGATTTTATTAAGAGCAGAAGGTGCATTTTTCTTTTGTTTCTTACCCTTGCCAAAATGGGGTTTAGATGAAAAAGTAAGGAGGGATAAATCACGATCTAACTCACCATCACTCTTTTCCTTTTCGAGTTTTCTTCGCCATATATTTAGCGGTAAGGTCATTCACAGTCCATTTCTCACCCAAGGTATTGTAAGAAGTCTTTGTCTTTGAAAACTCATAAGGTAGGGAGTTTAGGGAATGTGGGACAAGAAAATTATCAAGTAGAGTTATATCATGATCTTTCAGTTTTGATTAAAGGTGTACCATCTGCAAAATGTATTCCCTCACACCCTTAATGCTATCCTATCTCATAGTAGTTAACTCTTTCATTAAGTACCCAAATTCAGCATTATCAGATACCTGATATCTCTGCCCTATAGTAGTAAGAAAGTCCTTAGCAATTATGGTGTCAGGCAAACCACTCAACAAGTGTTCCGATATTGTTCTCTTGATATATAGCAATCAGACTAAGTCTATTAGATCTCTCCCACTTAGCCAAAAGCTCTTTCTGTTTAGGTGTACTCCCTTCTTGTGGAACAACATGCTTATTTCTCCTAATGCTATATCTAGATCAGCAATTCCTAGAGAAAACTCTATGTCTTGCTTCCACTTCTTAAAATTTGAGCCATTCAACATCTTAATAGATGCAGAACAATTGTTCATGGAAAAGGTAACTGTTCAAGACAAAACAAGAATGCATTAGATTGATCAATAAGGGCATAATATAACTTCAAATTAAAATAAGCTATCATAGGGAGGCCATCATAATATCACACATTCCCCTTTGGGCAGAATGTGCAACCAACGATTAATACCTCACCTGATGAGTTAATCAATAAGAATACATTGGTTTCAGAAATCTATCCCCTTTGGGAAGACAAATCTCCTAGACTAATGTAACCCCAATAACTAGATCAAAAACTTGAGGCTTCCAACTAAATCACACAACCACCCATTTGGGTAGTTAATTGTATTCAATGGTCTGAAACATTCTTCAAATTATAAAAATGTTCCCAAAATCAAAATGAGTAATCTCACTTTGGTTGTAATCACCCATAATAAACCGTGGAAAAACAAATTATACAGGAATCAAATGCCCAAATATTTCATGATACAATCCAATATAAGGAGCATAATCACAAGCACCTTTACTAATCATGAATTTAAATTCTATAGCATTCCACATACGTGTTTTGCACTTATACAGTTCAAATAAAAATGAAATTTAACAAATAGACATTTTCTAGGCTTAAATCAATAGCCAGTGAGTACAAAATTTAAAATAGCAACCAGAGAGATTATATATAATCAAAATCTTAAGAATACCACATATTATTTTTCAGTAAATTTATTGATAAATTAATTACAAGAAAAATAATAAATAATGTAATTAATTGAATTTTTCTTTCAGAATAAATATTTAAAGCAACGAAAATTAAATCTGAAAAGAGAGCTCATCTCCTTCTTTAGGTGGGTCGACCCGCTGAGGAAACGGATTCTGCCATGCAGCCCGTGTGTGAACTTCAGCTAATCCATTTCCACGCAAATTTTTTTCGTGTTGCTCAACCAAAAACACAAGCCCAAGCATTCAGTGCAAAAGCCCCAAAATATATCAATGAATCAAGTGGTGTTAGGTGGGTTGAGATTCATGAGAAGCATCCATATGTGCAACCGAAATGGGTTTTACGAAAAGTAATATAAAATTGAAAATAATTCAATCAAAAGAGAGAGAAACCATTACACCCATGAGAACCAATTGGCTTCACAGGAAAGCTTACGTCAATACCAAAAGGCCATTCGATTAAAAGGTATAACCCATTTTTTTAATACATTTAAGCACCACTAAGGAGAATTAATCAACTAAAATTGACAGATTTATCAAAAAGGTTAAATATATATCAAACAAGTTGAATGATTCCATAAATACCATAATGTACTCAAAAAAATAGAAAACAAACAGCGACTGGGTTTTCAAAGTGCTTGTGTCTTTAAATTATTCCTCATTATTCATAAAAATCGTACTGTTAAACATGTTGTTTCTAGCTATTTTTACTTTACCTTTAGAGGGACAAAAGGATAAAGAATAGGGGCGGCGCCTCTTGTATGATATCTGAATTTTTTTTATTTCTATTATTTTTACACACAATTTTTAATTTTGAGTAAATAATGACTTTAGTTTCTGAAAGACTCAAATAAATACATTTTGATTTCTTAATAATTTTTTGATCACACTTTATTCTTGTAACTATAAACATTTATACAAATTAATTCTTTTGTTAAACGCTAATGTTAATTTTTAATGAAAATGTTGACTTGTAACGTTATATCTCACTGTAAAACTTTTGTATCAAAATTTGCGGATGCACCGCATAACACTTCCACAACTGGGAGTCATGGCTCCCCGTGGCTCCGCCGCCAAAGCCGGCATGCGAGGAGGCGGTGGAAACAGCTCAGGTGGCGTTGGAGGTGGGTCCGACACTGGCAGCAACATGCTAAGGTTCTACACGCACGACGCTCCCGAGATGAAGATTATGCCGACTGTGGTGCTCGTGATGAGCCTCTGCTTCATCGGCTTTGTCACTGCCCTCCACGTGTTTGGCAAACTCTACCGCTATAAATATGGCGATGATGTTTGATTCGTTTGCTTCGTTTGTAGTTCAATTTGTGCCCCAAACGGATCATTTTCGATTCTGCATTTGGTAATTGAAAGTTGCGTTTTTTCTCCCTTTCCCAGGCTTAATTGGGAAGGAAGTCACTTTTGGCCTTTGTGTGAAAATCCAATATAATTATTACTGTTGTTTTTTTATTGAGAGCATTTATATAGTTGTTTTATTCATTTTTTTTGTACACAAATGTTTTGGGAGAGACAGAGTTGAGATCTTTCTCTACAGAAATGGCAGATTGTAGTAGCAACTCAATCTTATCACATTGCCACGATTTTCTCCTTGCGTTGACAATTTCTCCTTCCCCACACTAATAGGTTTGTAGTGATTTGGGGCTTAAGGTTTATCAAGTATTTCAATTTTAAAAGTTGTGTATGAATTGTTTCTGCCCATAATGGAATTGCTAACAAGTTTTGAGAAATTGCTACCAAGTTTTGCCACAAAGGATCTACAATGGCATGTAACATTACAAGTTAACAAATCTGTTAAAAATTAACGTTGAAACTTAACAGAATGACCAAAGTGTAACCGAAAAATTATTAGGGAACCAAAGTTTATTTATTTGAATTTTTTAGGGACTAAAGTAATCATTTACTCTTTAATTTTTCCCCCTTAAACATGGACTCCAAAGAATGAAAATTTTCATATCTCTGTCACTAATAAAAAAAAAGTATTATTGTTTGTTTAATCCTATTGATTTACAGTACCAGTTAATCACTCATCTTCAACCCCATGGAGAACTATATATATATATATACACACACACATTGTTAACTTCAAATAAATTGTCACATAATCAGTTACATTTACTATCTGTTTTAAATATAATAACATTTAAAATGTTATCAAATGATATATAAATTTTTTGAGTAAAAGTATATAATAATACATTACTCATAATTATTTGAGTTATCAAACACAAAATAACATAAATAAATTGGATATATTTGTAATTGATCGGTGTTGATTAGTGAGTCTCCATCAAATCTATAATTTTAGAAAATAAAACGCAAGCCATAATTTTGTAAAAAAAATATATTTGATTCGTATATATCCATGATTTAGTGTCTATATATTTTATTTTATAAAAAATTAAATCGTTAATTTTTTTTATAAAACTAATTTATTTTGCATTTTATTTTTAAAAATATATACCTCTCTTCAAAACATAAATCTAGTTGCGATTAATCATATCCAATTACCTATCTTATTCACTGCCTACGCAGAAATTTCCTACAAAAGTTGTCCCCGTTGTAGAAATTCTTATGAATACTTCTATGACACCAACTAGGGGTGGAAAGCAGGTTGGGTAGACCCATAAATTCGCACGTTTTTACCCAACTTAACTCATAGTTGACGGATTGGTTTGGGTTTGTGGTTTTAGTTGGGTTGGGTTTAAAATAATCAAACTTATGAGGTATGAGTCAGATAGTGAGTTGAGACTCTCCTAACCTGCAAAACCTAACCCAACCCACTGGAGTTTTTTTATATATAATATTTTATGATGTGTAATCACTTTTTATTGGAGCTTCGAGAATCTTATATAAGTTTATAATTTTTTAGATAATTAATTTTTTGAGAATTTTTAATTAAAACTACACTACATTTAGTATTGGAAAGCAAGTTCTTGATCATTTTCGTAGTTCTTTGCAACTCACTATTATTGAGGCATTGATTTGTACTCATAACTAATTAAGAACTCTTGATAAACACATTGATTTATAGGCTCAAATAGATTAAATTGAAAAAATTAAATTGAAGCAAGTAGTGTACTATATAAAATTTGTTTAATTTGTTTAGTCAATTACTAATAGTTTAATCATTAATACTTGTTAATGCTTCATGATTCCTTTGTGTTAGATATGTCTGCCGCTAAAGATGAGATTGTGGATTATAATAACTAATTCTTTAAGATGTTTTCCATTTAACTGGTTAGGATTCTAATTCTTTTTTACTTATTATTTCATTGTTGGTTTTAATTTTTCTTTATTTTGACAATTGTGTTAATTATGGTTAATGTTATAGTGTTATTAACTTGTAAAAAAATCAAAGAAGAGATGAGGCGTTGATTATAGTGTCATTGGTTATTTGTGTTACATATATCTTTGTTGTTTGTTTGTGTTGATCGTAATTCTAATCCTAGAGTTATATTTACTTTGAAATTTATATTTTGTGTTATGTCATTTGAAAACTTTTCTTATATTATTCAGAATAGATTTCAATTTCAATTTTAGCATGCTAATTTTTTTTATTTCAATTCAACCCGCGGGTTAAACCCAATCCAACCCACATATGAGCCAGTTAGGTTGGTTTAGGTTAGAGGAAACAAAATTTTAAGTCCAACCCAACCCAACCCACTGCTTCCATAAGCGAATTAGGTCTAAAATTATTTCAAATCCAACTTAACTCAAGTCAACCTATGTTCACCCCTAACGCCAATCATTACAGTCGATCTACGTGGAAGTCACTTGTCCATAAAATCACTCGTGTTTTTGTTTTAAAACTTCAACCTTCGGGGCCAATATAAAATAAATAAGGGATCATGTGGAAGAAGACATATCTAGTATAGTATGCATGTATAAAATATTATGAAATAGTGAAAGTGAGGTTTGTTAGCTTTTAAGATATTGATAGTTTTCATTTTTTATGTTATGTATTATGACTAAATACTATAATTTTTTTTTATTTTTAATCTTTACTTTATATCATTCTGATCTCCTGATTCCATGCTTGTGTTTAACCATCTTCCAAGTTTTTGTCAGAACACTCTCCATCAACAAGTTGATATATGATGATGACCTATCCCAGATGGATCTTTCTGCATAAGTTCCAAATCTTTGGTCATATATTTCAGTAAACAGAAAGAGACAAAATTAAAAAAAGAAAGAAGAAAACAATTAACGACAACGACGAAGACCAAGACTTTAAAAAGTTTGGCCACACTATAATTTATTTATTTTTTTGGTACGTACATAGGCCACACTATAATTAAATCAAGCTGCTTTCTTCACCACACCTTCTTGCGAAACACCTATTCACTATTCCACTACTCATTTGTTTACTCAAAATGTTGGTTCACCATGTATAAACTTTTATTTCTTCTGAAAATTTCTTTCAAGAGTTCATATTTTTATGCACAGATGAATAATTATACAAATAGTTTCAAAATTTATTTAATCTTTAATTTATTTATATGAAACTACTTTCTGTGTTTTTAAATTTTACTTCTCCATAAAATCATATGACAAATTAAATGAATAGTAATGTTAAAATCAGCTAATGTCAATTATATTAATGTAATATAATTATTATGTTTTTAAAAAACATGATAATTAGACTGCTTGTTTAATGTAATACATGCACTACTGTATTGGAGAAATCAAAACTTTCATACAATATAAATACTTTTAAAAATTTTAACATATTCATTATTCTTAATATATAAAAATTTGGAATTTATAATTTTTTTCGAATTCGTATGGAGTAAATTGCACATAACACTGAATGAAAAAAATGAAAACCTACAAAAATTAAAAAGTGCTATAACTTATTAGCTTTGTTGAAAAGAAATATCTACCTACATTTTTGCCTCAATAATTGAAACTGTTAAAGACCTCATGGAAGTTTGTGTTTCACAAGATAGATGTTCGGATAAAGAGCAATGGGTTACACGATTTTAATGCATAGGACCACTGGCTTGGCATTTTATTGAGATTAGACGTAAAGGCTTGCGTGATTGAATCAAATACTGTTATGTACTAATCGATGGATTATTATGGAAAGAGTTTTGTGGAGCTGAGTTACTGACATAAGACATTAGATGTTGGAATTAAAGAATATTTGTGAAATTAGGTTTGGAATCAAAATAGTTAAAAAATTAATACCTCGTAAAGTTTTGAAGATAACAAAAGATTTAAATTAAAATGAATAAGTAAAAGACTCACGTAACTTGTTTATAAACTGTTTTGTTAAATCATATAACAAGGAAACAAGGTGTTAACAATCTGGTACTTGTACGTGCGTCCATTTTCTTTGTCTTTTAAACTAAAAGAAACTAAGTATTCGTCCAATACTTTCTAAATTGATTTTCAAAGAATATTATATTGGATCGTCCAAATGTTTCTTTACTTAGCTCAGGTTCAAAACATTCGTCCAAAAGCTCAAATTCAAATATGAAGAAACTGTTCATCATTAAATGCTGAGAAGAACTCAGACAAAGTACATTACAAAAGAAGTCAACTTAGCCGCTTAGCTGACACCGCTAACAATTACAAAGACCAACAAATAAGGAACTTTCTGCGCGTTCAGATAAGTCAGGACTCAGCTATCATATTCTTGGATATATCTGATAATCAAAGTGACTTTTCAGAAGAAGTAACACGATATCAGCTTATACATTTAATGCTGCTCAGAACGGTAATAAATGTTTCCGTTGGACGAAGAAGCTTATGAAGACTGTTCCAAGCTCTCTCACCTTTAAATACAAATGTCTTTAAAGAAGAGCATAGGAATGTGTGTGAATCAAAAGTGTAAAAGAATCAAAGCTTTCATTCTTCTAAGTATTCATACTCTTGTATAGAGTTCAAGTCTTAAGATTTATTTTCTATCCTCACCTGTAGTGAGTTAAAAACTCAAGTATTTTCTACATCTTCTCTTATTCAACCTAGTTGTTTAAGCCTGAAGAGGTTGGGTATAAAAGAATACTTGAGTGTTAGATCCTGAAGAGGTTGAGAATACTTGTGTACCTGAAGAGATGGATAATACTTGTAATCTTTGTAAAAGATTAGTGGAAAATCCTTCTAGTTGAAGGGACTGGACGTAACTCTCGGTTTGTGAGAGTGAACTAGGATAAATATCTTCTGTAAGCTTCTCTTCCTTTCTCTTGTGTTTTATTTACTCACTAACATCTAGGGATTGCCATTATTTTCTTAACAAAGGTTTTTAGGTTAAAACTTAGAACGTTTTAACTGTGTTCAAAGAGAATTATTACAAAAATATTTTAGCGTCCAATTGGACCGAGAAGTTTTTATTCGTCTATTGCGTGTTATTGTTTCAACCTTTGTCTTAATTAATTTGTTATTAAACAAAAAGTGTTCTAAAAAGGTTAAAAAACACAATTCAACCCCTGTTCTTGTGTTTCACTTCTTTACTTCACATCTTGTTAATTTTTCATTAATTGATGTATTATTACGGAACAAGGAGTTCTATGTATGTTGAGAATGGCTAAACTGCCTAAGCCTTTTTTCTTTTGGGGAGGGGGTGCTACTTGATTAACAAATCTTTGTCTGCTTCTTTGGGCTTTGACATTCCTACCAGAGTACAGTCGGACATGATATTGGTTACTGATCAATCAATTTGAGACACTTATGTTAGATTTGTATTAGGCATTATTAGATCTTTATTGTGCCCAATATTAGTACTTTAGATGAGTTTAATGTTGTTGGGCTTCATTGGGCTTTAATGCAAATATTGAATAATTTTTGGATTTTGATGCATTTTGACCTTTCTTCCTTGATTAGGCCATAACTTGGGACTCGGTGATCCAATTGAGGTGATCTTGGTGTCTTTGGAAAGCTAAGACAATGCTCTACAAGTTTCATGAAGAACTCAAGAGCTGGATCGGAATTCTAAGGGCCCAAAATAGCCTTGCAATACAGAGTAAGTTTGCTGTCACGGAACCATCTGGGCAGTATGCACATATTGGACTATATAGTGGGTTATAGACCTCCTCTTGGGCTAAAACTTGGTCATTTGAAAGATAAGACCCATATCTCCAACTTCACTGAAGACCATTTTGTCAATAGATGTCGTTTTAGGCATGCTTCTGAAGCTACAAGTTGGTATGAATTTGGAAACACGTTCTTCCAACCTAACTTGAGGTAGGTGCAGTGTTTTTGGCATTTCTGGAGTTCTAAAAGTCCAAATGACATGATTCAAATTGGAGATTTTCAAAGAGACAACTGGCTACAACTTTGATGAAGACATCCAAGCCAAAATGCACCGTCTAGGTGATGAATTTGAAGCCAGAAGTCGGATAAGAGTTGTTGACTAAAAGCCACCAACCATACACCAACCCACCTACCATGCACCAACCCACCAACCATGCATCAAGCTTCCATTTTTTACAATTTTCATATTCTTATAGCTTGTATTCAGATTATGTACATGTACAAATTGGCTTCTAGGATTAGTATAAATAGACCCAACCTCTTTGTATTAGATGGATTCAATTTTGAAGTAAGTTAGAATTCAAGTTTCAAGAAAGTTTGAGTATTTGTTAGTTTTCTTTCTCTTCTTCTCCCTTCTCTTTAGAATTTAATTTTTTTTCTTTATTTTCTGAGTTCTTCCTTCCCATCCATGGAAGGCTAGGCTCTCATAATCAATCCAAGGGATTAGCCATCTTGATGTTTAATTTGGAGATCTTGTTTCGCTTGTTCATATTGCTTAATTGTTATTCAAGTTTCTCTTCTTCCTCTTTTGATTTCTATCTAGATTGAATTGCTTAATTTGATTTAGATGTTAATGTGATAATAGCTTTATTGTCATGTATTCAAAGAGGATCACAAAGAATAAACAATTTATTAAAGCTTTTTGATGGATTGTTTAGCTTGGTTAAATTCTGGATCTTAAATTAATCTATGTATGGATGGTGCTTACTTTATCTAACCTTGGTTAATTAAATTCTAGATGCTTATCTAGTAGAGGATTCTTGGATTATGTTGAGGCTTCTTGATGTGATCTAAGGCCAAGAACATGGTTAGCGATTAAGTGAATTCCTTGTGATCAATGATGGATTAAACTTAAGATCGGTAAATTTCCTTGGATTGGTTGTTTCTTTATATTTGTTTACAACATTAAGTCTTGTTCTTCTTTTCAATCTTATTACTCAACAACAAAACCCCCCTTTTCTAATTATCTTGATCTGATTAAATATTTTTTCTTTTTGGATCCTTGAGAGACGATTCGGTTCATGCTCTATACTACAAATTATTTTGTGAACCGGTAATTTTATTTATTTGACGGGGTCTCGACAACCTCTTGTCAGTTACTCTCATCTAAAGGTGTTTGGATGTAGAGCTTTTGCTTATGTAAGTAAGGAACAGAGACAAAAACTTGATGGTAGAGTCATTCCTTGTATATTTTTGGGCTATGAACATGAGAAATTTGGCTATAGGTTATGGGATCTGAAAAAGAAAAGGATTGTTAGAAGCATCGACGTAGTATTTCATGAGCAAGAATTATGTTAGATTCTATGGTGCTAGAGAAAACCAGTGAATCTGGTGGTAATGTCAATTTTACCCCAGTCTTTCCTCTAAGAAGAATTGTCTCAAATGGGGGAGAGTTTCAAGAACATAAGGTTGATGATATGCCAGCAACAGATGATGTTGGAGATGGAGAAGGTGTCGATCAGGGGGGAACCTCCTTCACCGCAGCTCAGGAGTTCTAACCGAGAGCGTCATCCATCCTACAGGTATCCTAGTTCAGAGTTCATCCTTCTTTGATAAGGGGGAGCTTAAAAGTTTTGAAGAAGTTCAAACTCATAAGGATAAAATCCAGTGGATGAAAGCAATGCAAGAAGAGATGGATTCCTTGTAGAAAAATTATTCTTATGAGCTTGTGGAACTTCCTAAAGGTAGGAAAGCCTTGAAGAACAAATGAGAGTTTGTTATAATAGTTTGAGGAATCATAATGCATGATGCGCAATGATGCAGTCCCTTGTGTTGAAAGACTTCCTGACAGTGGAGTGATCAGGGGACATGTCCAGCTGATGAATGGCAGTACAAGGATGATGACAATGACTCCCAGGGTAGCTTCTGTCATAGTCATGTAGCTCATGAAAAGCTTCAGCTTTGTGTCGAGATGCTCGGTATGGACTCTAGAAAAAAGACACCAGGATTAATTTCCATTATGCCTGGATGTGGTCCAGTCGTAAACGAAAACAGGACATTGAATGCAAATTAACAATAAATTAATCCATGAATGAAGAATTGAATGAAACGTTTTCCTTCAGGCCTAAAAGCTTAGGTCGATGATGGCTTCTTGCTATTAATATGCAGCATACACAGATGTTCATAAGCCATGCGAAAGCCAAAATTTGTAGTGATAAATATGTAAAAAGAAATATGTTTTATCTATATGATAAATAGTTATGATTTTATTGTCATGCGAGTATATTTATAATTATTATTCTATACATGTGAACCTATGTATGCTACAAATTTTGGCTTTTGCATGGCTTATGAACATCTGCACATGCTTCGCAATGATGGCAAGAAGCCATCATCGGCCTAGGTGTTGCTAACTGCAAGTGCACGGGTCGCACAAGTAATAATATACATATCATATAGCTATTTCAATTATCTAAACAATTAAGTAAACTAATTAAAATTTGACCGAATTGCAACCACTTATTAAACTAAGCAATGAAACAATAATGATTACCAAATGATTAATGTTTTAGGATTCAGGTTCACTACATCTATTTTCTATGACAAAGATTAAAATATTCTTGTTAATGGATTGATTATGCTTTGAAGGTGAATTTTCCAATGATTATGCTTTGAAGGTGAATTTTCCAAAAATATTTAATGTTCTCTTTGAGATACAAGAAACATGTTAGAATTAAAATAATACATATTTTTTGTTAGAACCAAAGAAAGAGTTTCATTTCTTAACTATTGATCAATCAATTTGAGACACTTATGTTAGCTTTGTACTAGGCTTTATTATATGTTTATTGTGTCCCATATTAGTATTTTAAATGAGTTTAATGTTGTTGGGCCTCATTGGACTTTAAGGCAAATTGTGAATAATTCTTGGATTTTGATGCATTTTGACCTTTCCTCCTTGGTTAGGCCATAACTTGGGACTCAATGATGCATTTGAGGTGATCTTGGTATCTTTGGAAAGCTAAGACAAGGCTCTACAAGTTTCATGAAGAACTCAAGAGCTGGATCGGACCTCTAAGGGTCCAAAATATCCCTGCAATGCAGAGTGGACTTGCTGTCACTGGAATCTGGGCAGTGTGCACATATTGGACTATATAGTGGGCTATAGGCCTCCTTTGGAGCTGAAACTTGGCCATTGGAAAGATAAGACCCATATCTCCAACTTCACTGAAGACCATTTAGTCAATAGATGTCGTTTTAGGCATGATTATGAAGCTACAAGTTGGCTTGAATTTGGAAACATGTTCTGCCAACCTAACTTGAGGTAGGTGCAGTGTTTTTGGCATATTTGGAGTTGTAAAAGTCTAAATGGCATGATTCCAACGCCAAAATTTCAAGGAGACAACTGGCTACAACTTTCATGAGACCTCCAAGCCAAAATGCACAGTCTAGGTCATGAAAATCAAGCTGAAAGTTGGATAAGAGTTGCTGACTAAAAGCCACCAACCATACACCAACCCACCTACCATGCACCAACCCACCAACCATGCATCAAGCTTCCATATTTGACAATTTTCATGTTTTTACAGCTTGCATTCATATTATTTTCAATTACAAATTGGCTTCTAGGATTAGTATAAATAGAGTCAATATCTTTATATTATACATCATTCAATTTTAAGTAAGTTTGAAGAAAGTTTGAATATTTGTGAAAGTTTTCTTTCTCTTCTTCTCCATTCTCTTTTGAATTTTGTTTTTGTTCTTTATTTTATGAGTTCTTCCTTCCCATCCATGGAAGGCTAGGCTCTTATAATCAATCCAAGAGATTAGCCATTTTGATGTTTAATTTGGAGATCTTGTTTCGCGTATTCATATTGCTTAATTGTTATTCAAGTTTCTCTTCTTCTACTTTTGATTTTTATCTAGATTGAATTGCTTAATTTGATTTAGATGTTAGTGTGATTTTATTATCATGTATTCAAAGAAGATCTCAAAGACTAAACAATATATCAAAGCTTTTTGATGGATTGTTTAACTTGGTTAAATCCCCGATCTTAAGTTAATCTATGTTCGGATGGTGCTTACTTTATCTAACCTTGGTTAATTAAATCCTAGATGCTTATCTAGTAGAGGATTCTTGGATCATGTTGAGGCATCTTGATATGATCTAAGGCCAAGAACATGCTTAGCAATTAAGTGGATTTCTTGTGATCAATGATGGATTAAACTCAAGATCAGTAAATTTCTTTGGATTGGTTAATTTCTTAATTACTTTTCTTTAAATTCAACCATTGTATTTACTTTACAAATCATCAAAACCCCCCATTTTAATTATCTTGATCTGATTGAATCTTATTTTTTTTTATCCTTGAGAGACGATTCGGTTCATTCTCTATACTACAAATTAGTTTCTGAACCAGTAATTTTTATTATTTGACGGGTCTCGACAACCTCTTGTCAACTATTTAATAAAATTGAACTCCTCCAAAATTTGAAGATAACAACAATATTAAAGAAAGTTGAAACAAATTAGCTTTGAAATTAACTTATACCTTTGAAGTTGTATTTATTTTGACGAAAGAACAACTCTGTTTAAAAGTTAAAACCGTGCGTCCAATAAATTTTATTATATTTTATTGGATCGTCCATTGTTTGCCTCTCTTGTTTTTGTCCCTGTTCTTTTGTTCTTAAACAGTTTCATCCAAAACAATTTAAAGAGATAAGCAAAACAAAGTGCAATAAATGCTGATGAGTTCTCTAACACAAAAGTGAATCAACCTTGTTGCTGAGTTGACACTTCTAAGAACTACAAAGATTAGCAAATAAGGAACTTTCTGCGCGCTCAGAAAAGTCGGAACTAAGATATCATATTCTTAGTAATCACTGATAATCAAAGTCATTTTTCAGAAGAAGCTCAATACGATATCAGCTTATGCATTTAATACTGCTCAGAACGGTAATAAATATTTTCGTCGGACGAAGAAGCTCAATGAAGACTACTTTAAGTGCTTGTTGCCTATAAATACAAGAGTCTTCGAAGAAGGAAGCAGAGAAGTTTTCTAGTGATCAAGATTTCAAAAAAGAACATATTCAAAAGCTTTGCTTTATTCTTTTCTTTTTACTCTTGTATAGAGTTTTCAACTTGAGATTATTGTTTATCCTCACCTGTTGTGAGTCAAAACTCAAGTGCTATTTATAACATCCTTTATCAACTTGTCTGTTGATCCTGAAGAGGCTGTGTATAAAAGAATACTTGTTAGAACCTGAAGAGGTTAGAGAATACCTGTATACCTGAAGAGGTGGAGAATACTTGTAATATTGTGAAAATTAGTGAAAAATCCTTCTCGTCAAAAGCACTGGACGTAGCTCTCAGGTTGTGAGAGTGAACCAGTATAAACATATAGTGTGAGCTTTTCTTTTCTCTATTTGTGTTATATCTTTTTACTAACATATGTGGATTGTCATTGTTTTCTTAATAAAGTCTTTAAGTTAAATTTAAAGCATTTCAATTGCGTCCAAAAGGACTTTCATAAAAATCTTATCTGCATCCAACGGACTGAGAAGCTCTTCGTTTCGTCCATTTCTTATTAAATTTCAACAGAATCTTTGTTTGAAAACTTAATCTTTGAAAAGTTTTTCAAGAAAGTTAAGAAACACAATTCAACCCCCCTTTTTGTGTTTCACTTGGTTATTTCATTTTTATGGTACTAATTTAATTGAAACTCGTTAATCTTTGTGAAATTCAGTTGGCCCTCAAAGGATTACGTCTAATTTCTTGGTCATAATTCCTATGTTTAAATTATAGATTTTCCAATATTAAACTATTGAAACCAAAATCTTATAAAAAGGTTTAAGCACTAAATTTTTAAAAGCTGTAGCTTTCCCTGTTTAAGTTTTGAGGATAACAAAAATATTTATTTAGTTTGAACAAGTAAGTGTTTCGACAATAGTATTAACAAATCGCTACTTGTATGTGCGTCCATTCTGCTCTAAGCTTAAAGAAAACTCTTTGTGCGACCAATATGCTATTTCGCTTTGTGCGTCCAATGAATGTCTAAAAATGCATTGTGCGTCCCATAACTGTCTTATATACCTTTACTATTGGTGCGTCCAATATTTGTATGCATATACTGTTACTATTTTTATTGGTTCGTCCAATACGATCTGTTTTCCAAAGCTCGGACTCAATTCACTCTTTCAAAGTTCAAGCTCAAGCTCTCGTCCAAGTTAAAATTCAAAAATGAAGAACTGTTCCTCATTAAATGCTAGAAAAGAACTCTGACAGTTCACGGCGACAGAAGAAGTCAACTAAGCCACTTTTGCTGACATTGTCTAACAACTACAAAGATCTGCAAATAAGAAACCTTCTGCAATCTTAGACAAATCAGGACTTTGTTTTTCACTGATTGGAAATCTCAGAGAATAAAAGTCACCGTCAGAAGAAGTTCAGCACTTTTCTAGTAGATGCATTTAATGCTACTCAGAACGGTAATAAATGATTCCGTTGGACGATATAGCCCATGAAGTCTGCTCAATTTGTTCTTACTTATATAGAGAAGAAGCAGCACTTGAAGCAACAAGAGATCTTTTGCTGAAGCATCTTACAAAGTCTAAAAAGTTTTATTTCTTCTTGGATTTCCATCTACGTGTAAAAAGAAAAAGCCTTGAGATTTTTCATTGTCTATTCTCATTTGTTAGTGAGTTCCAAACTCAAGCTTTCATCTACTTTTACTTATTCACCTTAGCGTTGTAAACCTGAAGAGGCTGTGTGTAAAAGAATACTTGTGTGGTTGAACCTGAAGAGGTGTATAATACTTGTAATCTCGGAAAAGATTAGTTGGAAAATCCTTTTGGTTGAAGGGACTGGACGTAGCTCTTGGTTGATAAGAGTGAACCAGGATAAATCTCATGTGTAAGCTTCTCCTCTCTTCTAGTGTGTTTTATTACATTCACTAACCTCTGGGGTTTACTATTGTGTTTATTAACAAAGACTTTTTAATTGGTTTTAGAACGTGTTAACTATTTTCTTAAAAGTCTTCTCAAAATCCTTAGAGTCCAATAGGACTGAGCCGTGTTGGTTCTAAGTTCTTTACTTGTCAAACTTTATCCTTCGTTGTGTTCAATCTTCTGTTAAAAAGGAAAATCTTTTATTAATTATCAAAAAGGGTTAAGAAACACAATTCAACCCCCCTTCTTGTGTTTCACTTGGTTATTTCATAAACTTCATCTTTCAATCCTTCATTTAATACTACAAGAAAAAAAGGTTTTAAATTCGGCAACTTTAATTCGGTGATTTGGCTAGCGGATTGAAATCATGTTTTCCAATTCGGTTCTTATACTGACCGAATTCATATATAAGAGACATTAATTCGTTTCATTATAACCGGATTTATAAGTTATTTTCGAATCCGGTATTCCAAGAAACCGGATTCATACATAAGACATTTGAATTGATTTTAATGTTTCCGGATTCAAAAGTGCTTTTGGAAACATGGATATACCATAACAGGATGTTTTCTAATCCGGTTAATCAAGTAACCAGATTACAAACTCCTGATGTTTAAATTATGTACTAGAATAGCTGATTTATAAATCAATTATTTTTATAAAATAAATTGTCCAAATGTAATTTTTCACACTATACTAATTCGTTTATTATAAACGTTGTGGGTAGTTACCAAATCGGTTTATTCAATAACCGGATTGGAAAGACAACATTATCCTTAACTCTCGTTTGAGGTATACTTATACGTATATTTACATCTAGGGTTTCATTATTTGTGCATCCAATGCTTCCATTTCATCAAGGGTTTCATTATTTGTGCATCCAGTGCTTCCATTTCATCAATTCATTTTGTTAGGTAAGGAAGTTATTAAATATTTCCATTTTTAACTATTGTTACTCTGTTTTGTTCATTTCGATGGTGTGATAATATTATCGTTTTTCTAGATTAAACATCTTATGTCATGGATCGTTCGTGGATACACATGGATCGTTTGTCTGGTGCATATGGAATGTGTGTTGAGCGTTTTTTTGATTTCGCACAAAACAATCCCGAATTCAATGGATTGATGATAAGATGTCCATATCAGCGTTGTGGCAACCTAACTCAGTTAAGCATCCAACAGGTCAGGGATCACTTGTACTTCAACGGGTTCGACTTGACTTATACCAGGTGGATTTGGCATGGTGAAGCTACTTCATCAGGGACATCCAATGTAGAACCAAATTCAACCGGATTTGGAGTACATGAAGATTTTGACATGATTGACAAATTAAGGACAGCTGTTGAAATTGATGCTGTTGACAATTCTCAAAAATTTGAAGACACAATGGATGAGGCTGAATTATCGTTATATGAAGGTTGTAAACAATTCACAAAAATTACAGCACTTATTAGATTATTCAATTTGAAGGCTTCCAACGGATGGTCTAACAAAAGTTTCAGTGACCTTCTTACTTTAATTCATGATATGCTCCCTGAAGATAACCTCCTTCCGACAACAATGAACAATGCAAAGAAGACAATGTCATCACTTGGTTTGAAATATGAGAAATTTCATGCCTGTCCAAATGATTGCATCATCTACTATGATCGGTACAGTGAAGCTGACTATTGTCCGAAATGTGGAAAATCAAGATGGAAATCACAGTGTTTAGGAAAGTCTAGGAAGAAAAAAATTCCCTCAAAGGTATTTTGGTACTTGCCAATCATTCCAAGGTTTAAGAGATTTTTTCTAAACAAGGAGCATGCAAAGATGTTAACATGGCATAAGGATGGAGACGGTAGGAAGTGTGATTTCAAGTTGCGGCATCCGGCTGATGCACCTCATTGGAGGAGTTTCGACGTTACATATCCAGATTTCTCGGCCGATCCTAGAAATCTCAGATTGGGTTTGTGCACTGATGGAATTAACCCATTTAGTAATCAGAGCACTCAACACAGTTCTTGGCCTATTATTATAGTTATTTATAACCTCCCTCCGTGGCTAACGATGAAACGAAGATTCATGCATCTGGCTATGTTGATATCTGGTCCAAAACAGTCAGGAAATAAGATAGATACTTACTTACGTCCTTTAATTGATGATTTGAAGACTTTATGGAGTAATGGCGTTGAAGCTTATGATGGTTGTCGGAAGGAGTCATTCACATTGAGATCAGCGTTGATGTGGACCGTGTCAAATTACCCCGCATATGGTAATATTTCTGGGGCTGTGACAAAGGGGTACTATGGCTGTGCAATTTGTGGAGATAATACCAATGCTTTTAGACTTAGACATGGGAAGAAAATGTCATACATGGGACATCGAAAGTGGCTACCATCAAACCATCCATATAGAAAGCGTAGAAAGGCATTTAATGGCCAACAGGACTTTGATTATGCACCAAAGCCTCAAAGTTTCTGTCAAATCCTACAGCTTCTTGATTCTTTGAATTCTAATAACCCAATGATGAAGTGTTGGAAGAGAAAGTGTATCTTTTATGAGCTTCCTTATTGGGGATCTCTGATGGTCCGACATAATTTGGATGTCATGCACATAGAGAAGAATGTATGTGAACCTTTGATTAGCACATTGTTAAATGTGAAAGGCAAGTCAAAAGATTCTCTCTCATCTATGCTCGACATGGTGGAGTTAGGGATTAGGACTACACTTGCTCCAATTGAAAAGGATAGCCGAATGTACCTTCCTCCGTCATGTTATACAATGTCAAGGAAAGAAAAACAAAACTTCTATCAATTCATAAAGGATTTAAAAGTGCCTGAAGGATACTCGTCCAATTTAAGGTCCAAGGTTAATATGCAAGAGTTGAAATTGCAAAACATGAAGTCTCATGATTGCCATGTGCTAATGCAACAAATTCTTCCAGTGGCATTGCGAGGAAATTTACAAAAAGAAGTTGGGATTGCCATAACCAAACTTTGTTACTTCTTCAATAAGTTATGTTCTAAAGTTGTGGATCCTTCCATCCTTGATGACTTGCAAATGCATATCGTTGAAACACTTTGCAGTTTGGAAATGTATTTTCCTCCATCATTTTTTGATGTCACAGTGCACTTGGTAGTCCACTTAGTACGTGAAGTAAAAATATGTGGTCCAGTATTCCTTCGGTGGATGTATCCATTTGAACGGGGAAGATGATATGGAACTGGGAACATTTACCAAATTACTAATCTCATGTTCATTGACTGATGCATACGATGAACCAAACTGGTTGGGCAATGGGGAGATGCAGCTCATAGAAGAATCAAGGAAAACTTAATCTTGTTTAACACTATTCTAAATTAGTTAATGTTTCTCATTGTAATAAATAAACCAACTCTGTTTATTCGTTGTGATCACTCGTTAATGTTTTTCATTGTATAATATCCAACTGATGTGAATAAAACTTTGTATTCTAGCCGTCATTGTCAATGCGTTTTGGTCCTGTCATGACATTACCTTACAGTGAAAACGTGTTAGAAATATTTGTTTTTATTTAAATATGCTTTCTAATAAGTGGACATATTCAAATCCGCTAACTCATTCACCGGATTGGAAAGTCATTAAATGAAAACTGAACTTTATAAATGTTTTAATTTTTTTTATTACATACTTTAGAATTCGGTGGAATACCAGCCGGATTAATAAGTTGATATTTTCAAATCCGCTAACTTAGTAACCGGATTGGAAAGTCTTTAAATTGAATTTAATAAATTTTTTTATTTTTTTCCTATAACATACTTTAGAATTCGGTGATGTCCTAGCCGGATTAATAAGTTGAAATTTTCAAATCCGTGAACTCATTCACCGGATTGGAAAGTCATTAAATGAAAACTTAATTTTATAAATGTTTTAATTTTTTTTATTACATACTTTAGAATTCGGTGGAATACCAGCCGGATTAATAAGTTGATATTTTCAAATCCGCTAACTTAGTAACCGGATTGGAAAGTCTTTAAATTGAATTTAATAAATTTTTTTATTTTTTTCCTATAACATACTTTAGAATTTGGTGGAATACTAGCCGGCTTAATAAGTTGATATTTTCAAATCCACTAACTTAGTTACCGGATTGGAAAGTTTCTTTAGAATCCGGTTTATTATTTGCCGGATTAATAAGTTAATGTTTTCCAATCCGCAGTCATATTTACCGGATTGGAAAGTAGACAAACAAATTCGGTTATTGGGTTGCCGGATTTATATGTCTTAGGGACCTTTGACATTCAAGTATTGGAATTTGGTTTTTACTATAACCGAATTGAAAAGGTATTCGTAATTCAAAAATAGAATCTAAGGTAGGAAACCTTTACTTTTCTTTCCCTTGCGTTCTCTGTGTTTTTTGCGTATCCGACAAGAGTTGCTGCTCCTACCCCAAAAATCTAGCCATTGTCGTTTCTGTAACCTCCAAGTGACTCCATCTTCATCATTGTCAAACGCTACATAAGGGGTAACCATTTTTCACTCGATTTTACATTTCTTGTTAAATTTTGTGACTTAACGTCTACGAAAACATGGATTTACGTTTCTGTGTCTTCTGACAGGTTATACGAGTGCTTTTGAACCATAGTTTAACTCAAATACTTCAAAGGACAAACAACGTTCATCAAACGGTAACAACCTTGAATATTGATTTTGTAATGTGCATTGTCCTGATTAGGGTGAGGTTCTAATGTTTATGTGGACCATTGTTACTTTTGCTTTCAGTAGGCTAGAATACAGTCATGCATGCATCTTCTTGATTGTGCTGTTATACTTGTTATGTGTTGGTAATGTGTATGCTTGTTATGTGTTGACAATGTGTATGCTTATTATGTGTTGGTAATGTGTATGCTTATTACAGATGTCGTCTGATCCGGATTATCAACATACATCCGACACCGGAGATTCTTCAAGTAAGCAAACTTCTTCAAAGAAGAGAACTAGGGGTCCAACAGTTTTAGACCGCATCTCTAAGGTGCGTGCAACCGGTCAAAAAATTCCGGTTGAAACTAATTACAATGGTGTTCCTATTGAAGACAGTGGGAAAGACCTCATGACTTATTTAGGAATAGTGACAAGAGACATTGTTCCTATCAATATGGCCTCATGGGGTGAGGTTCCCAAATATTTGAAGGATAGAATTTGGGATACTTTAACAGTAAGTTTTTAACATTCTTTGAATTAAAAAAATATATCTTAATATTGATTGTATTACAGTTTGAACTTATCATTTGTTTGTTTTATGAAATAGAACTCATTTATAATACCCGAGACAGAGAAATTCCGAAAAATGATGATGAAGAGTGCTACTGATAAGTTAAAACAATTCAAGACCAGATTAGGGAGGGATTACATATGGCCTTTTTATGAGGTGGATGATCATGAGCGAATGTTTAACCCCCCAGCAAAATACAAATTCATCACACAGGACATATGGAATGAGTTTGTCAAATCACGTTTGTCCGATCAATTCAAAGTAGGTACATTTAATTAAATTGGGCTACTGACTTGATGATGTTAAGTATGTGATTTATTGACATCTGCCTAATGTAACAGGAAACTAGGGAGAAGTGCATAGCACAGTCCAGGAAAACCAAATTCCGGCATCGCACTTCAAGGAAGGGATACGCTTAATTGGAGAGAGATTTGGTAAGCCATTTTCCATTTTATTATAATTAAATTCATTGTCCATATATGTTCAATATGAATCATATTTTATTTAATGCATTACAGCAAAAGAAGTTACAAACAACAGAGAAAATCCAACGGTATGAGCTGTGGAAACAAGCAAGAGTGGACAAGTAATGGGAGTTTAAGAAGCCCGAAGAAGCAGAAATAGCAAGACGAATAGTAAGTGTGCAACTTATATAGTTTAAAGTAGCTATAAAAAATTTTCAAGTTAAATTCATTGTTTAAACTATCTAATAAATATATGGTTGCAGGATGACCTCACAACAAAGCAAAGTTTAGGTTTGATCAAGCCAATTGGAAATAACGATATACTGACATAGGCATTGGGCACTCCAGAACATAATGGACGATTACGTGCAGCCAGCTCGTTGTCTAATCCAACGATGTACTGGGGAAAAAGGAACACGGTTAGCATAGAAGAACACAAGGCAGTTTGTAACAAGGTCTCACAAATGGAGACAATTTTAATGGGTATACTGCAGTGGCAGGAAATACTGGTCCAAACAAACCCCAATATCCCAAAATTAGATTTGAAGGCTTTGATGGGAGACAAAGGGGTGAATCTGAGTTCCTTCAGCTCAATCAACCTAAATGTCACCCCTACAACATCTGGGAAGAATGTTGCAGAGGACCCAGTCATCGTTGGGGGCACGTTAGAAACCAAAAAAACAGCATCATCTCCAACAAGTCCACCTGCAACTCCACTCGATGATACAACCCATTCTTTAGGATGGTGTGAAGGCTTTTCAGTGGTAAATAGAAGTTTATTGTTTTACATACTTTCATATTGCATTTAAAGTAATTAAAATTAGATTATTATGTATCTAACTATGGACAATTATGTAGCCAAACATGCGTTGTCTACTAGCTGCTGGCCAACCGGACAATTATGTTGCAGAAGGTACGGTACATGCTGTTGGTGGCAAAGGGATGACCCTCCACAACAGGCCCCTCCCCTTGGAATTTGTCAAGGTCAGCGTGGACAGGGTCATTAAACCCGATGCACCAGTTCCATGCCCAAACGACGATGTGGAACTGGTAAAAGATGCATTGGGGACTTTTGTTGCTTGGCCTCGAAAATTTGTCACTCACGACATGGATGTAAGTAATTTAAAGATTCTGTACATGTGGATTAGTGGTTTTTAGACTCATTAGTTGCCTATTATTTTGACTACAGGCAACTCAAAAACCAGATACAGAAGTCATAACTGACTTGGACCAGCTAATCCAACTGTCGGATGAAATGACTAAAGATGACGTACTCTCACGTAATATACAAGCTTCTGGGTTGGATGTAGGCTTCATGTCATATGTCTCACTAGAAGATATGCATGACTTTATAAATTTGGAATGCATATCTGCTAGTTCTATAACGTGGTTCTTCGGGTAGAACAATTATCTTAATTATTGGCTCGTATTTGATGTAAATATTGCTTTAGTTATTATGTCAATTTCATACTAAATTTTGTTCATTTCATTTCAAGTAACTTGGTTGACTTGATTGACCGCATTCCTGGATGTCCAAGTTATGGGTTTGCTGACCCAATGAGGGTGTCACTTCTTGGAGGCCAAGAGGATCCCAAGTCAAGGGGCCAATACCTATCTGAGGTTTTATTGCGGGTTCCAACAGACTCCATGGTCTTTGTAACTTATAATGGAGGGTAAGATTCATAAAATTTAAAAATTTAATACAAATATTGGATATATGTACTAAATATGTTACATGTTGTATTTCCTAGGTCTTATTGGATGCTTGCTGTGATTAAGATCTCCAAGAGCACTGCTTATTGGATGGACCCTATAGGAAAACCAATTCGAGATGACATTAAGAAGGTACTTGGAATGTAAGTTATTCTAACCCCCATCATGTGTAACTTGGTTTTTTAATGTTACGCATTCCTTGATGTATTCATTTGGTTTTTTAAAAGAGCTGTGAGGTCTTACTAAAAAGAAAAAGGACTATCACAAGGCAAAAAGGATGCTGTCAACATCATAACTCTCAAGGTATTGTGTATACTGTGTTTTCTAAGAGAGATTTCATTATTTGGACCACTGTTTGTTTCAATTAATTAGTTTTGATATTATGTATAGGCACCAAGGCAACCCGATAGTAAAACATGTGGTTTCTATGTCTTGAAATATATGAAAGACATCATAAGTCAACAGATGAAAACAATGAGTTAGAAAGTAAGTTTTAAGGTTTATACTTATATTGATGTGGTTCTGTATTTGACTTGTACAAATATCTGAACTTTATATATTTTTTTTGCTTGCCTCAGTTTTCAGAAGCAGCAACTTATACAGAAGAAGAGATAAAGGAGATACAGCTTGAATGGACAACATCTGTTCTAGCTGCATCGAATTAGAATAAGCATAAAGAGCTGCTCAGATGATTGATTTTTTTCTACTTTTTGTCCATAAACAGTGTCATTTAGGAAATGTTGTTAGGTTCACATTATTATGTACATGATTAATACTTTCATGTTGTACGTACATTCTTTATAAATGTTAATATTATGTACAGGATTTACTTTATAAACTCAGTATACTGTTTTTGGTTATTTGTGTATGATTCTGAAAATGTAAATGGATTCCGGACATTCTTTGTTAATAAGATATGTATAGTACTTTTCAATTCAATTGTTACCCGAATTTAAATTAAAAAACACAATTTTCCAATTCGGTTATTTTCGTTCGGATTTGATTTGGGCATCCACTCCAGTGTTTCCAATTCGGTTCTAGTCAACCGGATTTAATGCATATTTTCCAATCCGGTGTTTTTACCGAATTATATTTTTATGGCATTTTTCCAACTCCATTCGCAACTACAGAAACCGAATTGGAAAAGTATTTTCCAATTCGGTTTCTTTTATGCGTTGTTAAAAGTCAGAAGAAAAGACTACTCCCGGACATAATTCGTTGTTAGAACCGAATTGGAAACTGCCTTCACAGCCGAATTAAAAACCCTTTTCTGTTGTAGTGTAATTATCTTAGATAATGCAATTATGAGGCCTAACATAAAGCAAGCATTGAGAACACTAGAATTGAATAAAAAATAATAATCTTAATTTCATTAACTAAGAATAGGTTCAACACTTTGTCATATAGTCATAGAAGAATTATATCCATAATCCTAGATAAGAAATCTAGCCTCTCATCTTTATAAGAAAGCTCATAACAATTAAAGAAACTAAAAAACGTCATAGAAAAAAAAAGAGATAATGATGAGAGGGTTCCCCAATTTCTCCAAGAGTGTTCTTCTTTTCTTCAATCTTCAAGTTTGATCATCCTCTTTCAATCATTGGCTCCCTTTTAGGGTTTCTTCTCTTGGTTCTTATAGTTCAAGCCTACCTTTAGGATTTCTCATGTGTGGGAGCTTCTTCTCTCCCTCTTTTCATAGAGCCCAAGCCCAAGAAGGCTGGTTTTCTGCATAATTTTAACACAGCACAACCTAGAGTGTGTTTTTTTTTATAGCAGATATGACCATGGTTGTATGATTTGTTGTATGATTTCACACATCCGTGTGTGATTATTTGAAGTGCGATTTTGAAGTTTTGCCTAACATGAAAGTTGTAGCTCTATGCCTTAGCTTTTCATAGCCTTTGGAATCACTCAATTTGCATCCTTGTATCTCAAGATATAGTCATTTTATTGCAAAGGGATCGGATAGCTTCGTGATTCAACATTAATCTGGATCCCAATCTTGTGAAATGTTTAAGGAGTAGATCTAAAATGTCCATTAAATATTTAAAATCATAAAAAAAAAAGTGTAGAAAGGTAGTCAAATTATAAAAGAATGTGAAGTATAATAAAAAGACAAAGAATTCATTTAAAACAAATCTATATTCATATTAAATCAAACATTAAATGTATGTATTTTACTCCCACATCACTTGACATTTAGACTTGAAGGAAAATGCTTCCTTAAATTCTTTTTTTTTTTTGGTACAGTTTCCTTCAATTCTTTATTCATGCATTCATTTATTGTTTGCAGTCAATGGCTTGTTTTCATTCATGGCTGGTCCCCACATATTATTCTACAGTGATTAGGATAAATTAGAAATTATTATTTAAATAATTAATAATAATTTAATTAAAATTTATCATGGTATGTGTCAGCGCCTGTGATCTCCCTGCAAACATGAACAAGCATTTACATGATCTTGCTTTGCAACCAGGTGAGGAAGGAGCCAATTTCTTCTCGGTCACAACGTGAACCATACGTGCAATGGAAGAAGGGGTATATTAGCTAGATTGATTTGTCTATTCACTAGTTATTTTCTATTCTCATAGAAAACTCACAATTTCTTTTCATGAAGACAAAAGTACAATTTCAGATAATGCAATTGTCAATAAGGAATTGAATAGGCTAGCAAACTTACACAGTTGGCATTAGAAGATCAGTCTAAATATGTAGGGCCTATTTGATTTTGTTCGAATAAAAAATAGATATGTAGTGCCTATTTGATGCTTTTCCAAGTTTGTTGTTTTGGAAAACGGATTCCTAAAACAGTTTCCAAACAAAAGATAGAAAAAGTTATTTTTGATAAAAGTGTTTTTATAACAATTTTAAAAACAAAACCTGACAAAAGAAAAGCTAATATTTGGCAAACGGCCGCAATAACAGCCACACAAAATTCCAAATTGACAAAAAGAAATACGCAAAGCAAGAGCCCCAAAGTCCAATTCAAAGAGGAAAAAAAAATGAATTTGGATACTCTTATATTAGTAAAGAAGTAATACGAGAGGATTTCATGTTAGTAAATAATATAAGATGATTATATTAAAAAAAATACATAAAATTTATTAAAATTTACTAATAATTATATAAAATTTATTAATTTTAATTTTATATATTTTTCTCACTAATATAATCCTACCATATCACTATGAGAGGATATGATAAAAAAACACATCATGTGTTTGTGGGTCTTTTATCTATTTTTTTCCATCTGATAGAAGCCACCATGTAAATAGTAGATAGGTAGGTCCCTTTCTCTTCGTTTATACGATTCAATTAATCATTTCTTCCATTTTTGTCCGTGGCCGTGCAAATTGTTTTCAAAAACAGCAACAAAAACAGGTCAGAATAAGGAAAAAGATTAATGTACATTTTTTTTTACACCACTTTTATATTTGGTTAAAAATAATTAAATTTTTAGTTAATATAATATATTGTTTAATTAATAAGTTTTAATAATTAATTATTTACAAGCTAATAATTTATTAAAATAATAAATAATTTGTTCATCATTAATTAAGTATGTAAATAATTAATTACCAAAATTTATTAATTAAATAATATACTATATTATTATTGTGTAAAGAAATAATTTGCAAATACCATTATTGCCATAATAATATCTTTAAAACCCAAAAGAATCTTTTTAGCAGTTCATCCCCTTTAACATTTCACATTGTAAATTCCTTTTAAACTTCCACTCTTTTGATCTCTATCAAATGCATACACACTCCAACAACTCTTGTCCATTATATAAAGAGAGCAACCCCATTGCATGAAAATAAGCATAATCACCACACTTTCAATAACACTCTCTTCTTAGCTATCCATCTTTCATAGCCATCACCAAACCATGGTCCAACAGAGGAAGATTGTAGACGAGGTGTCCGGTTGGCTCAGACTCTACGACGACGGTTCAGTAGACCGGACATGGACCGGTCCGCCAGAAGTCAAGTTCGTGACTGAACCGGTTCCTCCCCATGAAGAATTCAAAGACGGAGTTGCCACTCGTGATGTTAACACCGACCAATACTCCGGCGGAGACCGTCGCGTGCGGCTTTATCTGCCGGAGAAAACAGCCGGAGACAAAGAAAAACTACCAATACTCCTCCACTTTCACGGTGGCGGGTTCTGCATAAGCCAAGCCGACTGGTTCATGTACTACCAATTTTACACCCGGTTCGCCCGGTCGGCTCGAGTCATCTGTGTCTCCCCATTCCTCCGCTGTGCCCCGGAGAACCGCCTCCCCGCCGCCGTCGACGACGGCTTCACGGCGCTCCTCTGGCTGCAATCCGTCGCCAGAGGAGTCTCCGACGAGCCGTGGCTCGAAAAACACGGCGACTTCGACCGGGTTTTCCTCATGGGAGACAGCGCCGGGGGGAACCTTGTGCATGAGGTGGCTGCCAGAGCCGGCAAGGTAGACCTGAACCCCCTGAGGCTCGCCGGAGGGGTTCCGGTTCACCCGGGTTTTCTCCGGTCGGTGAGGAGCAAGTCAGAGTTAGAGAATCCACAGTCACCATTTTTGACCTTGGACATGGTGGACAAGTTGTTGAGCTTTGCATTGCCTGTGGGGTGCAATAAGGACCACCCCATAACGTGCCCTATGGGTGGTGCTGCTCCGCCGCTTAGTGGGCTGAAACTGCCACCGTTTCTTCTGTGCTTGGCGGAGATGGACTTGATCTATGATACACAGATGGAGTATTATGAAGCCATGAAGAATGCCAACAAGGATGTGGAGCTCTTTGTTAACAAAGGAATGACTCACAGTTTTTATCTGAACAAAATTGCAGTGGATATGGACCCACCTACGAGTACCCAAACGGATGCTCTTATTGCTAGGGTCATAGAGTTCATTGAGCAGCACTAAATTATAATCTGGTATTGTTGTGTTCATTTTGTGGGAAATAATGTACTTGTGATCGAAGCTTAATTCTATGTGTTATGTTCAATGTATCTAGCCATCTTAGTTTTCATGTATTGGTTTTCGTAGTATGGACTTTGGATTAAAAACTACCAAGTAAGAGGATACAAATTTGAATTAGAAACTACAATTTCTTTTCATAAAAGCCGGTTTCAATGGCAATTTTACTAGTACTCGTGTGATTATGTGCTTATTAACATAACTTAAGAGACTTTGGTCGAATTATAAAACAAAAAACATAAAGAAACGATGAGGAGGGAATATTTACTGTATTAATTTCATAAGTTTACGTCCCTTGCCCTTTAGGTCCGAGTAGGCCCAAAACTCATCCCAACTCGATTCACCTCAAAGAACTCTCACTCGGCTATGACAAAGTAGTTACTGAGTAATAACTCATGCTCATAATTAGGCGACTTCTCCCCATATTATAAATAAGTTTAATTTTAATTCACTCTCAATGTAAAATTTTTATACATTGTCATTCAATCATGTATTATCACATTATTAAAAGAGTTAGATTATCATAGTAATATCTAGGAACCAACAAGGTCTGACATATTAGGTAAATAGTTGGATCTTTTAAACATATTGTCCTGAGTTTGAAATAAGCTGCGTGTATGGAAAATACTTTGTTGGGAAAAGTTGTACCTATTTCGGTGATCTCTTTGCATCGAAAGGGATAGTCTTTAGCTGTCAACTAGAGGATACCCTTGGTTCACACAAAAAAAAAATCTAAGAAATAACTCTTTAATGACGTGTTAAAACATTATTGGATGACAATGTCAAAAAACTTTACATTAACCGTGGATCAAAATTAAATTCATTATAAATAGGGGCCTAACCCCATGTTTATTCATTCCTTCCTTTCTTATACGTACTTCGAGTATTTTCTCTCTTAGTATCTTACTTAAGATAGTGACCCAAGCTACAATCCAGAGACTCGCTCAACCGCTCAGAGTATGATCCTGGCTCGCTCAACAGCTCGGAGTATCCTGGTAGGCACAACTGGTGCCATATGTGGAGAGTTTGGTAAAATGGATTCCTTATTCCACAAACAAAAAGGTCAAGGTTCTCAAACTCTCCAAATAAAAGGATAGTTCGTCAATGAAGATCTCATCCCAAACAGGGCCGGTCCTGAGATTTTGGGTGCCCTGTGCGAAAATGATGCCCTCATAATCATTTGAATATTGTTCTCCTTGCATTTTTTGCTGCAAAATCATTAATAATCCGTTCATAATCAAGGTTCTTTAAAAAGTCATTTTTGATAAAAATCAAAGCAAGACTATTTAATCTACCTTGTGACATAGTAGATCGCAAATAAGATTTTAACAATTTCAATTTAGAAAAACTTCTCTCAGCTGATCCAACAGTAACAGGGATAGTTAATATTATTCTATAAGTTGTGCATGCATTAGGAAAACAATTAAATGTCTTCAAAGAACTCAATATCATAAAGCTTGATTTTGATTCAACTGTTAAAACCTCTCTAATGACTTTTAATTCTTCAAATAGAATTTCACCATCAAGATCATAAGAATTATCATGTTTTAGGTGAGTTTCAAGATGTTTGCAACATAATTTCAAGTCCTTATCGGATAATGACCTAAGCCTTTCAATACTAAACAAAAATCCAAAAATCTCCTCATATGTGCTATACTGCTCAAATCTTCTATTAAGTGAGCCAATTGCTTGATCTACAATGTATAAAAAATAATGGATCCTAAAAGACTCCTCAGCAGACTCAAGATTTGGTTGTGTGCATTCAGAGGGATTTTCATCATAGTGTTTTTTTCTACGAATTTGACGTTTTTGAACAAACACACATTCAATCTCCATTTCATTCGCAATTTTTTCAGCACTAATAATAGCATTTGTAAATCTAGATTCTCTATATTTTTCCATGTACTTAATCAAACCTTTTACTAGTTCTATAGCTACATCAATACGCATGTCTTTTTTTTGCAAACTTTTGCTAATTTCATTAACAGCAGATAACAGCTCAAACCAAATAACCATAGCTAATAAAAACTCAAAGTTTCCAATTCCATGACTTGCTAAAGATTCAGCTTCACTCTTAATTTTTGGATCATTATCTTGTTCAGCTAGTTGAAGTAAAGCTTCTCTTATGTCTGAAGCTTGAGTTTTAATTGCATATACACTATTCACATGACTTTCCCAACGTGTTTGTGACAATGGTTTAATAGTTAAACCTTTCACATTATCTCTTAAAATTTTCCAACGCTTTGTGGAATGAGAAAATACAGTGTAAATACGTTGTAACACTCCAAAAAAGTCTTTTGCTTTAGTACAAGAATTTGCAATGTCACAAAGTGTCAAGTTAAGGCTATGACAACCACATGGTGTGTATAATGCTCTAGGATTTATATCTAATAATTTTCTTTGCACACCTTGATGTTTACCTTTCATGTTTGATCCATTATCATATCCTTGCCCTCTCACATTATTAATATCAAGACCAAGAGTTTCTAAAACATTTTTGTAATTCTTCAAACAATCCTTGACCTGTCGTATCATAAACTTTCAAAAATTCTATAAAAAATTCTTCTATTTTTATTGGACTTGTAGAAACATCCACACAACGTAGTATGAGAGTCATTTGTTCTTGGTGACTTACATCAGGAGTACAATCAAGAATCACATAAAAGTATTTTGCTTCTTTAATTTTTTGGACTATTGCACTTTTAACTTCATTACCTAACATATTAATCAATTTGTTTTGGATCTTATGACTAAGATAATGATAATGAATTTCATTATGCTTGATGCGATCAAAATGCTTTTGCATGACAGATCCCATTCGGCTATCATCTCAACAAAGAGAAAAAAGTTCCCATTGTTTTCTACATTAATCCTCTCCTTTTTCCACGAAAAGCTAAATTTTGTTCAAAGCAAGATATCTAACAACGAGAAATTATCCTAACTAAAACATCCCTCCAATGTTCTTTTTCTTTTCTTATAAGCTCTTGCGAGATGTTTATCAATTGTTATATTTTCTACGAAATCTTATTTGTAAGTCAATCCATTTACTCATGAAAGTCATATGTGCACCACTTGATTCATGTTCTTTGAGCCTTTCAGAAAGATGTTTCCAATTATTAAAACCTTCATTTGCTAAGTGATTTGTTTTATGACTTGTACCAAATAACTTACAGCAAAAACAAAAAACTCTATCTAATTCTTTTGAATAAACAAGCCAACTCCTACATTGCTCTTCTCCATTAGAACGATGTGAATGTAATATGATGATGAGAAGTGCCTACCAAAAGTATCATTAGGACCATTCACAATTGACATATCTCTTTTAGGACCATTTTTTAGTAATTCATCTCGTAAGTCACTTCTAAGGTTATTCCATGTTCTTGGATCATAAATGTCTAATGGAATAGACTGACTAGGTTGTTCATCAACAAAAGCAGGGATAAGTTCATTTTCATTACGACCTACATCATCAAAATATTCAGTTTCATCATGATAATCACCTTCATTTTCATTGTTTCCAACCAAAGTATCTTGCTCTTCATTATTCCTATTTAGTTGTTCATTCTCTAAATTTCCAACTTTAGAGTCTAAATTATCTGGATTTGCATCATTCTGAATAGGAATTGTAGGATGTTTGACAAAAAATTTATCAAGTGCACCCTTTTGAGATTCAATATCAATTTCAATTTGTTTTTTTCTTTTTCGTTTTAGATGACCAGAAAGTTATTTTTTAGGTAACATGTTCAAACAATTAGACAACAACTATAGACAAAAGCACAAAATTACAATCTATAAATGATAAATCAAACAAAGAGTCACTAATGAGTAAATAACAATGAGATGAAACAATTAATAGCACCTGGGTGTGACTCCTTTCCTTGCCACCGACCCACCACACCGCACGTCTTCTCTATTTCTCTTGAATCTTGATGATTGTAGATCTTTTCTTTGTGCTCTAAAGTCTACACGGTGGGACCTAACATGAAATAGAAATCGTGAAACAGAGGGTATCCTCCTTTTCTTGATGCTCTTGGTTGGACTCTTGGTGATTGGAGGAGATTGTTTCTTTTGAGCTGAGAAAGACGAAGAGTCGGAGAAGGAGAAGGAGAAAGAGAAAGAGAATTAGAGGAACAGGGAAAAGGAAAAGTCTAAATAAAATAGGAGTGTAACAAATTTTAAAGTATATTAAATTAAAAAGATATTCTAATATATACAGATGAGATATATTTGTCATATTATCTTCTATTAATTTTTTGAAACAATTATTTTTTATTGATAGAAAATTAATTATATAAATTATTTATTTAATATTTATATATACTAAGTAAAATTTTACTCATAATCTGGTGCCCCTAAAAAAATGGGGCCCTGGGCGGTCGCCCACCCCAACCATGCTCAGAGCCACCACTGATCCCAAATCATCAGAAATCTTCCCTAAAGATTAGGAAAATGATACTTTCACATACTAAAACGCTCACATATCTCACATATTATTATTATTTTATCTCTCTTTCTCTCTCCTCTCCTCTCCTCTCCTCTCCTCTTCTATCTCTCTGTTTTTTAATATTAAAAAACTTGGATATGTGAGGAATGTGAAGATTTTAGTATGTGCATGTATCATGCTCTAAAGATTATGCTGAAAAGTCTTGAAAGTAACAGTGCTGCTACAAAGCTTTCTTATTTCGTGATAATTTTCTTCCCTGTCCATTTTATATTTTTAATATTTCATAATAATTCGACATATTCGCTCTCCTCATATTTCTTTTCCTTCGGCTAAGAGGTGTCCACATAATGTTTTGTTGAAGACAATCCACAAATTGCTTAAGTCTTTGCAGTTCAGATTCATGGCCTAGTACCCTAACCAACATCGTGATGATTGTATCTGCTAATGACACGCGCTATGGAACCAGCAGAAGACCAAGATGCTTGGCCGGTGATGCACCTGTGTAACTGTGTTGCGGTACCTAAGGGAGGTCAATGAAGCATTAATCGGTTCCTTTAATTCACATTAATCAGCATGTTAATTGCCATTAGCCTGCTGCTTTTACTATGTCTTTGATATCATGCGTTAATTGTTATCGGCACGCATAACCTCTAATTAACATTCATTCTCCACGTGATGTTGTGGGTATATAACCATTCATTCTATGACATGCATCCATTATCTATTACTAGATGAATACCCGCGCGTTGCGCGGGCTTAGGAATTCTTCCTTGTAGTCTTCCATTTCCTCTATTTCAACAACTGTTTTTCAAGTACTATAGATACTTCTTTTTTGGGTCAAGCAAAGATGTCATTGAAGCTAAGCTATGCTTTCATCCTCCTAAACATTTAGTGAGTGCATGACAGAAGTTAAGAAATACATCATGAAGGTAGGTCATTATGATCACCAATCTTCATTTTCCCTATATCCCCAAATGTCTTGTATTGGTGTAGTAAAACTGCAAATATGCAATCATTATTAGTATAAAAAGAATATTTAGAAAGAAACCCACACCATTACTCGCAATGGCAACTCCCTACGTTGTGAGCCATATGCTGCCAAGAACTCTTCTACATTGCCCAGGGGAACCACAAAGATTGCCAAAGAGCCCAAACTTCAATTAGAACACATGATGCAAGTATGCAACTACAAAATAGACTACCACATAAATCTATATGACTCAATTTATTTCTACAGTTTGCTGAAAGGAAAATGTCTATGTCTATGTTACTATGACAAGTCAAAAGAGAACAATGAATAAAATATTTTGATGGAATACAACAATACAAGTATGTATGGTAGTTGAGAATACCTGTAGCTTGAAGGTTTGAAACTGGCATGGCACCGACCCACCAACATATGGGAAACTCACAATCATGGCTTCTGCCAAATCTGAAATGAAGGTAGCTTCACATTCTAGAGCAGGAACATGGCCCTGTTTTTCTATACCAGATTTTAGATTCATTTTTTTGTATTCAAAATCAATTTCTTATAGAGTTTCAATATGCTCACAAACAAAGGTGCGAATCAAACCAAAATTAAACAAAATATATGTTACTGCAACAACTCAAAAGAGAACAACAAATAAAATATATCGAATACAAAAATACGAATATATATTGGAGTGAAGAAGAGTACCTCTCGAGCTTCAAGTTTTATTACTCCCTATATCTTGCTGGAATAAAAAAAACCATGGCCTCACCCAATCCACAGCTGACTTCAGCCAACTCATCTGGATCACTATAATGGGTAACAACATGCACAATTGCCCTTGCCCATTTGGCGGGGTCACCACCCTTGAAAATCTCGGAGCCAGCAAAAACCCCATTGCAACCCGATTGCATCATTAAGGCGACATCAGCAGGGGTTGCAACCTCACCAGCAGCTAAGTGCACCACAGTGAAAGACATACTCAAAAATGATCACAAGTGTCCAAAATCACAATCAAATTTGAGAGCCAAGATAAATCATTTGAACTAAGACCAGAATTTGGGAGTTTAATTTCCTTCTTCCCTAAACCAAATGCAAAAATTTACATACTCGCAATGTTGAGAGTGCTTTGTAAATTCTGAGCAGCCCCATAGGCTAGAAAGATCAACAGAAATGCCAAGCTCAAAATGTGAACATCCTTCGTATGCTTCTTAGGTGCTTGAAGTGGCGAATCATCAGCAACCAGTGGCGTCTCTTCGCCGTGGGGAATTACAAATTGCATAGGTTCTAGTTCTCGATCGATGGTTGCCGAGAAAGTGTGCAAATCGATGGTGGCGAGTGGCAAGTGGCGAGCTTTGCATTGACGAAGATGGGGGTTGGGGTTACATTCATGACGGATGAAGAATGAGTGAGAGAGTGGTGCTGTTTCTTTTGAGCAAATATTGACTACATGTGGTGTAACTGATTCAAGAGAATAAGTTGAAGAGAACATAACGCTTGCGTGGATTGGGGTTTTTTCTTGACGAGAGGGGAAATGAATATATGGTAACCGAAGCTGGAGATGAGAAAGGAGGCAGCTGGAGGCACGAGCTACACTGAGGTGTCGAAAAGGAATGGCAAAGGCAATTTCACGTGTAAAATGAACAGAGTTTAACTTAGTTGATGTGTCTCCATATAGCTTATGAACCTGAAATTATATATTATAAATAGATAGTGCTTGATAGCTTTAGATGAAAGAAAGAATGCCACAACATGGAAGCCACTGAACACTAATGATAGTATTACTTGTCAACCATTTTATTTCTAGCTGTAAATAAATAATAAAAAAGGAAAACACAATTGATGAAACCAATTAGAATAGATTATTATTACTTTTCATATATATGCAAAATTTATTGATATGAGACGTTATTGGCAGGCATTAACTTGCTTTATCTTGCTAATTTATTGAGTTGATTACCGTGTACAAGGAAATCGAAAATTTTGGAAGAAATACTATTAACTTGCTTGGCATGTCATTCATAAGACATTCGTTGGATCTTATTAACAGTATGACCCATTGATTAAATGAGCAGTGCTTTCTCTCCTGCATAGCAATTACGTGGCAATTACTATTATTTCCTTTGCATGCCATTACCTCCTTTCTCGTAGTTGATGGAACGCTCTATTTGCCATACCATTAACACAACATTTCTATAAATTTATATGACATTAACTGCCATAAATTCACTTACCACCAATACCCCATCATTTCATAAGGCATTAATTGGCATTAATCTTCCCCTGCTATGACATGCACCGTATTGATTGTCTCTAATTGGCACATGTTTTATGATTGGCATGATATTTATTCATTCACATTACATTTATTGGGTCCCTATTCTACTATGACTGCCTTCTAGTAACAGCTAAATGACAATGCATTGATGTTTGGCATTTCCTTATCTAAGACATCTAATAAATAAAAATGGTATTTGATAACATTGCCTTGAGGACACTGATTAAGAAAGAAATCAAAATAGGAAAATATTAAATGAAAAACAAAAATATTTAATATCTTAAAAATTTAAAAATTATTTGATATTTTTTAAAGTAATTATTCATTAAATAATATAATTAATAATATATTAATAAAATATATTAAAGGTTCCTTAAACAGTGCTCTAAAAAAGTATCATCAATTGGCATGATGTTCAAAGGCATTAACCACCATCAACGCAGCAAATCCACGACCCACACTGTCTTGGCTACACAAACAGTTATACAAAATATATCGACATTTAAGTAGAGTTCCATGGTGAAGGCACACAACTCTTTTTTACCGTTCAAGCTCAAGTCCTGCAGAAAGCAAGCACCTCAAATCATACTTCACTGCACGTAGGAAGGTAGCACTACTTCGTGTTTAGCTATGCAGGTCTTCCTTTGTCGGTCATGGTGATTCCAAGGACAGTCCCTCTCTCACAGTCCAACCAGAAGTCGGTTTGAAAATCGATTCAAAACTCGAAAGCGAGGAGCTCAACCCAAGCACACTTAAACTCATGGAACGTAAACTGAATCTCAATCATAATCACCAAATTAGCTGCCCATCGCCAAAGCCACCCTTCCACTCGCAGGATCAAAGGGAAACTACTCGGCGACTTGTCCAGCCATCCAAACTTAGATATGCTCCAATGGCACACAAGGCAGGCTAAGGTGCATTCGAGAAGAAGCCTGGTTCAAATTCGTCCCCCTCACAAGTGGCAGTATGAGTTTGGACCAACATGAATATTTAGTGCACGGTCCAAGGGCAACAACTGCCAAGCATCACCTAGTTTAGCTTGCCCTCGTTTCACAAACACAGCATCTTCAATTCAAATCAAAACCAAGTCTACGGACAGATTAAATGGCCCAATTTAGATGCTGGGTGTAAATCCCAACAATCACCGAGATCGACTCATATGCCCATATCACTGCACTTGACTAAATTCACTCAGAAAAAGATCTACTCTCAAATTATGTTGAAGATCGTTTTAATTGAAGTACATTTTTAGTTAATGCACTTGTACTTTCAGGTTCAATAAAAATTAGCATGGCGAGTTGGTTCAGCTAACAGTAAAGCTAACAGTAAAAACGTTTGGGCAAGGATTTAAATAGCGGATGTGGTCACATTGCGATTTTTGCGTTTGCGAACGTTAAGAATGTTGCGTTGTGATTTATAGTCGCTACGGCATGAATTTTTTAAATTTTTAGACAAATTATATTAAAATTATTTGTTATTGTTATAATGTTTAATAACTTATAATTTATATTTTTTTTATCAATAAGAGATATCCAAAAGTATTAAATTAATTAGGCAATGTTAAAACATAAATAAATCACTAGCCTACTCATACATTTAACAACATTCATACATAAGTAATTACCTCATCACATGGTGAAATGACGTACAAGATTATAACCTCTACTTTCACTTTGACTATCATTATATCCTGCTTATCCAAAAATATAATTAATAAATCCTGAGCTTCTTGGTTGTTCTATTTGTTGTTGTTGATCATAGGAAAAATTTGATGATGGGTAACAAGAAGAATCTTAGTAATTCATGGAAGGCTGATAATATGGTGGGGCTGACATAAGTGGATAGTAACCATGTGACATGTAAGATGGATGTTGATAGTATGGTGGATAGTTACCGTGGCTACCTTCAGATGATGCACCATTACCAAAATCACTAAATGATTGTGCTATACTAGATGAAGATAAATCTTCTAACGTAGCATTTTCACTCCTTCTATTTTTCCTAGGCTGGGTTCCACCTCTGCTACTACCACTAATTCTGTCATCAGAAGGATTTGCATCTATCCTATAATGTGTTATATCAATCATGAGATTTTGATCACGTCTGAAATATAGCTCTTCCTGAAAACAATGATACAGCTCTTCACTTTGTCCTTGGCTTTGCTCTATATTATCACCATCACCACCACTCTTATTACTTGATGGACTTAAACCATCACCACCACCTTGAATAGGTGTTTCACTTAAATATGAATTATCCCCACCAGTTATTCTTTCATTCTCATCATCAGAATTAATAATGAGTCATTCTCAGTTTTTCATTCCATCCAACAATGGCCCCTCTCTTTTCTCATGCCAAGGAGATAAAGCTGTTATTTCCTCAAGCCAAGGAGATAAAGGATCAACTTCCTGAAATATATAATCAAGATTAATAGGATTGAAACTATTTTTAATATCTTCTTAACTTTTCCTCATAGTGTGTCTCATTTTCAGCTTCATATTATAAAAAGTGAAGACAAGTTTATGTGATTTTTGGTATTTCAATCTATTTCTTGTCTTTGTATGAATATAGCTAAATGTACTCCAATTTCTTTCACAATTTGAAGCAAATGTTGTTTGACTAAGAACTTTTACTGCAATGCGTTGAAGCTCAAGAGCACAAGAGCCATATATCATCCACCATTCAGTTGATTAAATAAATGATATAGTCCATTACGTATATAATAAAAAAAGAAAGCATAAAAACTTCTTGCACTTATATATCAAAAGCACTTATTAAACTTCTAATTTTTCAAGAACCTCAAGCTAATTTTTAAAGTTTATTAGTTTTAAAAAGTTATTTAACAATTAATTTTAATTAAATTCATAAACTTTTCTATTTTTTCTTCCAAGAATTTATACCACAAAAATTTTCCTATCTCCCTCAAGTTTTAATTCAAAATTTTCAAAAACCTCAAGCTAATTTCTAAAACTTATTAGTTTTAAGAAGTCAATTAAAAATTAATTTTAATTTAATTTTTAAAACTTACTAAGTTTTTCCTCTAAAAATTTATAGTACAAATTTTCCTTTTCTCCCTCAAGTTCTATTTCTAATTTTTCAAGAAGTTAATTAATAATTAATTTTAATTAAATTCCTAATTTTTTAAAGTTTTTCTATCAAAAATTTCTACCACAATTTTTTCTTATCTCCATCAAATTTCAATTCTAATTTTATATGAACTTCACGCAATTTCTAAAACTTACTAATTTTAAGAAGTCAATTAACAATTAATTTTAAGTAAATTCTTAAAAAAATTGAAAGTTTTTCTTTCAAAAATTTATACTACAAATTTATTCTAGTTTTTTCAAGTTTCAATTCTAACTTTTTAAAACTTCAAGCTAATTTCTAAAGTTTAGTAATTTTAAGAAGTCAATTAATAATTAATTTTAATTTAATTCTTAAACCATTCTAACTTTTTCCTTATTTTCTCAAAATTTTATACAACAAAATTTCCCTCTCCATCAAATTTTAAATTTGAAATCCATTTCTCAATTTTTTTTCTTTCCCTCTCTTCCAAAAATTTCCCCCCACCAATAATTATTATTTCTATTTTTCCTTATTCCTTCCCCCTTCTCCCTACGTATACCTCTCCCTCTAGAATCTTCGCATTTTCCCCCTTCCCTAACTTCTCTTCTCTTCGCCCCCCTCAACATAAACACACCCCACCTACTTCCCTCACCCCACCCCCACCCCAAGTGCCCTCTCGGCTTCCTCTTTCCCCCCCGCCCCCCACCGCCCACACACACATACACACATGACACACCTCATTGACCCTACCCACCTGAGACGTCCCACACACACCCACACCCACACACCCATACACACCGCCCATCTGAGAACCACCCCCACCAACCCCCATAAAAAAAAAAGAAAACAGTCTTAGCTTTTTCAAAAAAAAGCTACTCCCACCACTCACCACACCTACCTTTACTCTGTTTATTTTTCCTAATTTTTCATAAATCTAAAATTCTACTCACACACACAGTTATCCAAAATTAGAATAGTAATTCTAAGTTCACTTACCTAATTGAAGCTACCGTGAAGTTTGAGAAGCAGATCTTGTAGAGCTATGGGTTGGGTGCTGAAGCGGCGGCGAGACTTTTCCAAACCGAGAGAAAGATGTCTAAAAGAGGTTAGGATTTTTTCATGTGTCAATTTCTTCTGATAACATTTGATTTTTATACTCAAAAAGTAAAATAAACGTCGTTTCGACCAAAACAGGGTTCAGTCTCGTCCGTTGCGGATGTTTTTTTATATTTTGAATCTCCCCGCAATTGCGGCCCAATGCGGTTGCGGCAGGCTCCGCAACCGTTTTGTTGCGGCCGCATCACCTGTTGCGGACTACTATTTGAAACCTTGCGTCTAAGCCTCCAGGAACTGACTCCCCAAGCTCTTGGGCACCACCTAGGAAATCAAAATAGGAAAACTCTAAGACTTTGGAAAACCGACTCCTTGAGCTTTGGGGCACCACCCAAGAAATCAAAAAAGGAAAACTTTATGACTTAGGGAAACCGACTCCTCAAGCTCCTGGGAAGCACCCAGGAATTCAAAAAAGGAAAACTCTAAGATGGCAGGAAACCAACTCCACAAGCTTCTAGGTAAATCGAAAAAGGAAAATTCTATAACTCTGGGAAACCGACTCCCCAATCCTCCGTGCACTACCCGTAAGACCAATATAAGCAAGGTTTTAAATAGCAGTCACGGTCGCGTCGTGACTTTTATGTTTGCGGGAGTTAAGAATGCTGCGATGCGATTTGCGGTCGCTGCGGTGTAAATTTTTCAAATCTTTGCATAAATTATATTTAAATTATTTGTTATTGTTATAATATTTAATAACTTATCATTTATATTTTTTTAATCAATAAGAGATAACCAAAAGCAATAAATTAATTAGACAATGTTAAAACATAAATAAATCAGTAGTCTACTCATATTTACCAACATTCATAAATAAGTAATTACCTCACCACATGCTGGAATGACGTGCAAGATCATAACCTTCACTTTTACTTTGACTATCATTATTTCCTACTCCTTCGAAGATATAATAAAAACATCTTGAGTTTTTTTTGTGATTTTATTTGTTGTTGCTGATTGTAGGAAAAATTTAATGATGGGTAATGAGAATTTGACGGCTCCTTTAAAAATTTATACTACAAATTTTCCTTTTCTCCCATAAGTTCCATTTCTAATTTTTTAAGAACCTCAAACAAATTTCAAACACTTATTAATTTTAAGAAGTAAATTAACAATTAATTTTAATTTAATTCCTAAACTTTTTAATTTTTTCTTCCAAAAATTTATACAACAAATTTTCTCTATCTCCCTCAAATCCCAATTCTAATTTTTCCAGAACCCCAAGCAAATTTTTATAACTTATTAGATTTTAGAAGTCAATTAACAATTAATTTTAATTTAATTCTTAAAATTGTCTAAGTTTTTCCTCTAAAAATTTATACTTCAAAATTTTCTTTTTTCCCTCAAGTCCTATTTCCATTTTTTCAAGAATCTCAAGTTAATTTCTAAAACATATTTGTTTTAAGATGTCAATTAGCAATTAATTTTAATTAAATTCAAAAAGTTTTTAAGTTTTTCTTCCAAAAATTTATACCATAAATTTTTCTATCTCCCTCATGTTCCAATTCTAACTTTTCAATAACCTCAAGCTTATTTCTAAAATTTCTCGGTTTTAAGAAGTCAATTAATATTTAATTTTAATTTTAATTTTAATCCTAAAACTTTCAAACTTTTTTCTCACTTTCTCAAAATTTTATACCATAAAATTTCCTTATCCATCAAATTCCAATTCCAAATTTTTAACCCATTCTCCATTTTTTTCCTTTCCCCTTTCCAAAATTTTCCTCACCACATATTTTAATTTTCTCCTACCAAATCAATTTTTTTCTATTTCCCCCCTCTACCATTTTCCCCTATCCCCCCTTAATTTTTTTCCTCCTCTTCCCCCTCTCCCCTTACGTTAATACACTCCCCTTTCCCTATCCTCTTCATTTCAGTTTCACATTCACAGGTCAAAGACACTCTCACACGCTACCATTCTCACACACTAATCACTCACACAACCCATTCTCACATCACACACTCATCCACAGCAACCCATTCTCACACACCCACCCACCCATTCTCACATCACTCACGGCACACACACGCACATCACCACACCACATTGACACCTACTCTCACTCACACCACGTGCTCTACGTTTTCTAATTTTTTAGAGATTTCAAATTTTACTCACACACAAACATAAAAAATGGGCTTAAGTTACATGATGCTACTAAGAAGCTTGAGAAGCAGATCTGGTGGTGATGCAGGTTGAGGTGCTAAAGCAACAGTGAGACGTCTCTGAACAGAAAGAGAGATGTCTCAAAGAGGTTACTATTATTTTTTTGTCAATTCCTTCTCACAAATTTTAATTTTTATACCCAAAAAGTGAAATAAATGTCGTTGTGGCCAAAACGAAGTTTAGTCGTGTTCATTGCGGCCGCAATACAGTTGCATTGCGGACATTTTTCGTGATTTTGAATCACACCGCAATTGCGGGTAGACACGGTTGCGGCGACCTCCGCGATCGTTGTGTTGCGCTCGCATTACCTATTGCAGACCATTATTTTAAACCTTGGGTATAAGTCCCGAAGACTCAACTCAACAAAACTCTTGGGCATTACCCAAGAAACTAACGAAGATCCCCAAGCTCTTTAGACCCTCCTACAAGACTCAATGTAAGTCTTTGAGACCAAAATCCTCTTGCCCACAAATCTCAATGTGGGAAAATAAATTGAGTCATAAGAGGTTCTCACCACTGGGAAACAAGTCATCTCGAGTTCCATCAAAGCCTCAGTCAGTTTTTATCCCAAGTTACCCCTCAGCGATCACAACTTGTACATCTTGGCACTCGTCATGCCTAGTACCTAGGCTCGCCGACTATTTAGTTGCAATGCTTATGTACCATATGGTTCTACTCGACCTAACTCAGCTTACCTTGGCCAACCTGACCCATGAAAGAACTCCTACTTAGTTGTGACTCAGCACCCACTCAGTAATGACTCATGCTCATAATTAGGGGGACCTCTCCCCGTCTTATAAATAGTGGCCTAGCCCCCCAGGTATATTCATTTGTTCCCTTCTTATACTTTGAGTACTTTCTCTCTCATTATCTTACTAAAACGTCGGAGTGCCTTTCAGGTACCCATCCCCGGTGACCTAGGTTACAACCTGAATACTCGTTCAACCTATCCAAGAGGAACCGTCTAGAATGTCCTGGCAAGAACAATAATGATATAAGTTGCTTAATTATATGTTGGGAAAAGGTATTACACATAGTAAAAATTACTCTTTTCCCTACTCTTGTCAATTAAATAGGATTACCAAATTTCTAAAGCTATCAAACAGATAAGGAACTACATATAATTTAAATAGCAGAAATTTAAATCAAAACACGATAATTTTTAACGTGGAAAGCCCTCAGGGTAAAGGAAAAACCAAGGGACCTACTCTAGAAAATTATCCACTAACAAAAATAATGGGTGCACCAACATTCTTCCTACTCACACTAGGGATTACTAAAAAATCAAATACTCCTACCCAAAAGTGGATAACCACAAAGGAATAACATGACAAATCCACAAATGACGTAAAATCACCTAACCAATAAAGAAGGCAAAACAAGAACATGACCATATAGATTATATAGCTCACACTTGCAAGAACAACATGTTGAAATTTCATCAAAATCGAAGTTGATTTCATTATCTGATCTTCCAACATATGAGACATATTTTCCTCTCTTTCCTGGTTGCGGCAGATATGTTCTCTTTCTTTTTCATTTACTTATTTTCTCTCATTTCGCACGCCAAGGGATGCATAATTCTCTCTTTATTTCTCACAAATGCATGACTCCCAATAAGAAAAGGAATCTTTTGTAATTTGACTTTTTCCACTGTACACGAGATTTGTTTCTTTTTTATATATTAAGTTAAGATGGACCCCACTAAGAGTGGCACCACCTGACAAATCTCCCCCTCACGACTAAGTGGGGCGCTACTCAACCATGTTTGCTTTCTTTCTGCAAGTGGCTAGTTTCTTTGCATGCATGGTCTTCATCATCATATCCAAACCATTATCATTGGTATGGATCTTCTCAAGTGGGAACTATTTCATCTTTAGCGGATCACAAATCCAATGATATCGCACCACATTGTGCTTTGGCCTCGAGTGAAAAGTTAGATTCTTGCTAAGATGGATAACATTATGGCTATCGAAATAAAGAACGTACTTCTCTTGCACAAGACCTAACTCCTGTAGTAATTTTTTCATCCACAAGAGCTCTTTATTGGCTTATATGGTAGCAATGTACTCAGCTTCAGTACTAGACAATGCAACACATTTTTGCATATTTGATTGCCATAAAACTTCTCTCCTTGAAAAAAGTCATCATATAACTAGAAGTATACTATCTAGAATCAATATCACCTACCATGTTTGCATCTGTGTAGCCATCTAACACAGGTTCAACATCTCCAAAACATAAATGACTCTAGAAGTATATTTGAGATAACTAAGGATCCATTTGACCGCATGCCAATGTTCTTTACCTGGATTAGAGAGAATCAGCTAACGACACCAGCTGCATGAGCAACATTTGGCCTTGTGCATGTCACAACATACATCAAGCTACCAATCGCGGATGTATCAGGAACCTTCTTCATCTCATATTTGTCTTTCTCACTTGTAGGACATTATTAACAATTTGGCTTGAAATTGATAGTAAGAAATCACTTGAGAAGGGGGGTTGAATCAAGTGATACCAAAAATGAAATTTTCTGCAACACACAAAAAACTCAACACAGTAGAGATGAGCTGGCTTATCAGTAACAGTGAGCTAGCTCATCTAAGTCAGAATTTGAAACTGAAGCAAGCATGCGCATACAAATTTGAATATCAATAAATAAACATTCACACATACGAATGCAGTAAAAGGAATGGTTAAGAAAGAGCTTGCACAGCGGAATTTATACTGGTTTGGCCCAATGTGGAACCTACATCCAGTCCTCAGCAAAACTGAGATTTTTCACTATCAACCAAGTGTTCTTTGATCCACCCTAGCCTCTTCAAGCTAGATACAAGTAGTTTTTATCCACCCTAGCCTCTCCAAGCTAGAAATGAGTAGTTTTGATCAACCCTAGCCTTTCCAAGCTATGAAGCAACACACCCTCAATGGGCTTTACAAGAAACAGAGTAAAAACTCTCTCACAAAGAGTTGGATATACAATGATAAGCTCCACTCAGATTTACAAATGATTCTCAGAGTAAAGCACAACTAATTCTGTTTTTCTTCTCTTTTTCCCTTCTCCTCTTCCTTGTTGTCTCTGGAAAATTATGGGTATTTGTAAGCAAGAGAATTTTAACGTTGCAGCACAAGGACGTTACAGTTTTTGTACTGTACCAGCTGTCCATAACCTCTTTTGGTAGCTAGTGGGTGCATGGTGTCCTTTTTCTCTTTTGTGTCTACCATTCCCTTTTGTTTGGTATCATTCCAGCCCTTTCAAAGAATATTCTAACGATTTGGCAGCTTGGGAAACCTTCTAGAATCATCTTACAGCTAAAGAACAAAAACAGAGTTGAATAGAGTATTTCTGAGTTTCCAGTATGAGCCAGCTTATCTTGCATTCATGAGCCAGCTCATCCATGTTTTCCAGCTTTGTTCCTTGAGCAGACCAATCTTGATCATTAGCATGCTCTTCTCTGTCCATCCAGCAGTTAGTCCCAGACTTTGTCAGCTTGTTCATCTTGAGAATGTCAACATTAATGCTTTGATAAATCTGCACTAATCTTTTAACTAGGATCAAGTGTAAGCAATCCTTGTTAATGATAAAATAATGTTTGTAATCATCATAAAATAAATGCTAACAAGAAACCTTGGGCTAACAGAAATAACCTACAAGGGGAATGCTAACAGGCCAGGAAGTTAAACTTCTCTTATACCTTCTCAATATATCTCTCTTGAGATAACCACAATATATTATTCTCCTAGTCACAAGAAATTCTCATACCAAGGATTTGCTTTGCGAGTCTCAAATCATTTATATCAAAAGACTTGCTCAAATTCTTTTTTAGGTTTTGAACTTTCACCGTATCATGACAAACAATCAACTTGTCATTAACATATAGCAAGAGAATAATAAAATCACCATTAAAGAAGTTCTCAGCCAAAACACAGTGATCAAAATTAGTCTTACTGTAGCCATGATCAACCATAAAGGAGCCAAACTTTCTGTACCATTACCTTGGTGCTTGATTGAGTCCACTAAGCTATTTTTCAATTTGCACGCAAGATTTAATTTTCTTTACCTTTAATATTGAAACCCTTTGGCTGCTCCATAATTTCCTCCACCAATCACCATGGAGGAATGTTGTATTCACATTAACTTGCTCAACCTCCAGATTTAATCTTGTTGCTAGCCCAAACACAACTTGGATAGGAGAAATTTTAACCATTGTTGAGAAAATCTCTTCAAATTTAAATCCCTTTTCTAACTGAAGCCTTTCATAACCAACTTCGGCTTGTACCTTGGTTATTTGTTGTTCTCCTCTGTTTTCAACTTGAACACCCATTTATTCTTGTGTGCCCTCTTGCCTTTAGGTTTAGGAAACTTCACTAGCTCAAATGTGTGATTCTCATTCAAGGATTTCATCTCATCTTGCATGACTTGCAACCACTCTTTCTTGTATTTATATGACATAACCACTTGGTAGGTTTTAGGCTCTCCCCCGTTAGTGACCATCACATATTCACGAGGAGAATATCTCAAGGGAAGACAGATTAGTCTGCTAGTTCTTCTTAACTGAGCTCAAATGGTAGTTCAGGTGGGACTAGCTCAATAGGTTCTTCAGCTGTAAACCCACTATCTTCCTGTAATTCTCCCCAATCATCATTATATATCATGGTAGGAGGTTCTCGACCCAAATCAGGATATTGTTCATCTGTTCATTTTGGCTTCTTAGCTTTCTTTTAGCCTTCAAAGGTTTAGTCTTCAAGAAACACCACATCTTAACTTTTGACAACTTTCTTGGCTACTAAATCCCACAATCTGTTAGCAAACTCTTCATGTCCATAACCCAAGAAGATACACTATCTGGATTTACCATCAAGCCTGGATCGCTAATCTCTTGGAATGTGAACAAATGCCCTACAACCAAACATCCTCAAGCGATTATTTGAGACATTTTTCCCTCTCCAAACCGTCTATAGAACTTCATTATCAAGAGGAACTGAAGAAGAAAGGTTGATTAAATCTGTTACTCTCGGCAACCCCATTATGTTGAGGTGTCTTTGGTACTGTTTTCTCAAGCTTGATGTCATACTCTTTGCAATACTGCTAAAAAATGGTTCTTTGTATTCATCACCATTATCTCCTCGAACACATTTTAATTTCCTTTCCTTTATTTTTCAACACTTGCAAGGAAATGTTTAAAGACATTGAGCACCTGGATTTTAGGTCTCAAGACAAAAGCCTAAATTTTCTAAAATGTTCATCAATAAAAGTGACCGAATAAGTGGCACTGCCAATAGTTCTAGCATCCATAGAGAAAATATTAGTATGAACAAGACTAAAACATGACGTGTCCGATGTGGAGGAGAACTATGAAAAGAAACTTTAGGTTGTTTTCCAGATAAAAAATTGAGTAGGGGTTTTTAAAGACGTACCATTCATAGGAAGGAATTTCTTTTTGAAAAGGATGCCGAGTCCTTTCTCCTTCAATTGGCCAAGACAAATGTGCCATAACTCTGGAGGAATCCTCAACTACATTTATCTCTCCCTTACACAACTTTGCTTGCATCCTGTAAAGAGTACTAATCTTTTTAGCTTTCGCCACCAATAGAGATCCTCTAGTGAGTTTCCATTTACCTTCTCCAAAGTGAGTTAGATAACCTTCATCATCAAATACTCCTGTGGAAATCAAGTTAAGATGGATATCTGGAACATAACTAACTTTGTTCAGATGCAGTTTGCATCCAATGTTGGTTTCTAAATAAATATCTCTTATGCCAGCAATCTTGTATACCCATGTATTACCCATTCTCACTGTACCTTCCTTTTTATGAGTGTAGGTAGTGAAGAGTTCACGTTGAGGCAACACATGATTTGAGGCAGCAAAATTTATAATCCAACTGGAGTCCTAGCATTCAAGATTCTCAAAACTGTCATCACAAACAATAATAATAACATCATCATCAATGCAACTGTGAGAGTCTTTTTCTTCTTTCGTGTCTTCGCCTCTTTCCCTTGATTTTTGCCCTTTTCAAGAACCAGCAATTGCTTTTCAATATGACATGTCCTTCCATAATGATAACACTTTAGATTTTTCCTGTCATGGTTGTCTTGAGAACTTCTAGTTTTGCTTCTCTCTTGTGACTCTGTAACAATAGTTACTAACTGAGTGGAATTATTGATACCCTAATCTTTTCTTTTGGTTTCTTCACTTAGCATATTGTTCCTAATCACAGACAAAGTTACCAACCCTTTAAGTGCCGAATTACTCAAAGATATAACCAAAGTATCTTAACTGTTAGGAAAGGAGCTCAATAATATCAAAGCTTGCATCTCATCATCATAAAGCGACATGTCCATAGTAGTCAGTTGATTTATCACTCCCTAGAAGTTACTCAAGTGTTATGACACTGAACTGCCCTCTTGATATTTAATATTTACAAGTTTTCGAATCAAGAATGCTTTATTCTGTGTAGTCTTCTGTTCATATAGATTAATCAATCTTGTCCACAATTCTAGGCATTAGTCTCTATAATAATATGAAGGAACACATTGTTGTCATCCCAATGCCTGATCAATCCATGAGTCATCTTATGCATTTTTTCCCTGTAGGCTTGGCACTGTCTCCCTCAATGGGATCATACAAATCTTTCCAGTATAACAAATCATCCACCAAATTAAATAATTTGAAGAATTCAACTTGATCATAGTACTAACACTTGTACTGTCTTCCATTTAATTGCACAAGGAATAACCAGTAACCGAAGTTCTTGATATCAGTTTGTTGGGAAAAGGGACTACACACAACAAAAATTACTCTTTTCCCTACTTTTATCAATTAAATAGGATTACCAAATTTTCAAAGCAACCAAACAGATAGGCAAATGCAGACAATTAAATGGAAAAAATTTAAATCAACACAACAATTTTTGTCATGAAAAACCCTCAAGGTAAAGGAAAGAGCATGGGACCTAGTTCAACAAAATTCTTCGCCAACAAAATTTATGGTACACCAAAAGTCTTCCTAGTGACACTAGCCATTAGGGATCACCACAAAATCAAATACTCTTACAAAAAGGTAGATAACAACAAAAATCACCCAATCATGTAAAACAAAGTGTACATATTATAGCTTACACCGCCAAAAACAATATTCTATCTCTTTCTCGGCTACAGCACATGGGTTCTCCTTTTTGTCTATTTCTCTCACTTCGCACACCATGTGATGCACGGTTCTCTCTTTTATTTCTCACAAATGACGGCTCCCAATAAGAAAACGAGTCTTTTGCAATTTGACTTCTTCCACCGTACTCATGATTTATTATTATTATTATTATTATTTTATAATTAGTCAAGGTCAGCCCCATTATAAGTGACACCACTTGATATTATATGTTTTAGACCAAGTGTGTTCCCACAAATTCCTTGTATGAAACGCATTTTAGCATGGCTTCTCATCTTATTCGTGGCACTTAATTATCCTTGTTCAAACATTCATTTATTTGGCTTTTCCGTTTTATTAATATAAATACAATAATGTATCAAGAGTAATTTAGTATTTCAAGTATCTTCTGCGTATCTTTTTTTCTTCCAAACACGAACCTTAACTGTGACGCAACAACAACACATTTGCAGCGAAACTATCTTATTTGTCACTTGTTGGAAAACCTTCTCAGAAACACCAAATGCTGCAAGCAATCCAATCTCATGAGAAATTATGTATTTGCGAAGCTTGATTTTCTGTTCAACGTGCTGTTGTATGTAGCATTTACCTCATGAGCTTTTCAACATGATTGGTAATTGAATTGGCTTTAGATTTTTTTTCTGAGAAGAGTTACTGCCGTTACGTAACGGATATGTCTTTGTAGTAAGGATGCACAAATTTTATTTGATTAGAGTAATAATTAAATTAAAAATTTCACAGCACAAGTTTATTTTACAGATTTCATTTTGATTATATAAAACTTTTTTGCAATATGATTTAATCATGTGTTATCAAATCATTAAAAAAGTTTGTGCCTTTGGTAGAACTCATGTGATAAAGAGCTAGGACATTTATAGGAAAGTTGGGAGGGTTTGATCCCTCCCCAATACTTTTCCACCCCTTTCCCTACCCCTCCCTGGTTCCACTAGGGCTCCTTCACCAATTATTTAAGATATTTAACTTTTTTAATGATTTAATAACACATTATTGGAGGATAGTATGAAAAAAATGTTGAATAAAAGTGCGTAACCAAAACAGCACAACTAATTGATTCGATCTATAATTTCTTCAACATTTTTGACATATTTCAATTTGATTTTCATTTGATATTGAAAACTCTCATTCTCGTAGTTGGAAACAGTGGCGGAGCAAAGGGGCGGGACACACAGGAGCCACAGCCCCCAAGGGCTCAAAACTTTCCTTTAAGAATCCCTTGAAATTTTTTTATTATATAATTGATTCCTTCAAAAGAATAAAATTAAAAAAGATGACTTAAAACTTCAACTTGGCAAAAATAATGACCATTTGATTTGTTTTGAAAATTAATTAAGTATTTAATTAATTTAATCAATAATTTATATATGATTAACCATGTATATGGTTAGCCAATAATTCAGCTTGAAGATAAATTATTAGTTAACTGTATATAAATTATTGGTTAAATTAATTAAATACTTAGTTAATTTTTAAAACGAACCAAATGGTCATTATTTTTGCCAAGCTGAAGTTTTAAGTCATTTTTCATAAAGTTATTAATTGCCGCCTAACAATAAATTCCTAGCTCCGCCTCTCGTTTTAAACATAAATGATGATAGGAACTAGGACAATTGCCCACTTCTGCTTCATTTATAATGCCTATTTACTTCTTGAGGAATGAGGATTCAGTGAGATTAGACTAGTTAGTCTTTTCATGACACCTATGAAATCGAGATTTATATCTTTACATTCTAATCTACTCTCAACTGTGCGTAATAATTTATCAGCATCATTGGTGGTGTCCTAAACCTTCTTTGAGGATTAGTCATATAAGACTCATAACCATATATGACTTGTTCGTTTCCTAAGTTTTCCTTGTAACATTACTGGAAGAACGACAGCAGAATTCATGGTTAATTATAGAACTCCTTCTACTCAAATTTTTCTTTTAGAAGAACTCGTTATTTTGTAATATTAAAATCTTTGTGCAGCAAAAATAGAAATATTATGAGTAAACACTCATTTTGATCCACCACATATATATGACATTACATTAGTTATCCATTTATTAATAATATCGAATTAGTCATTCAATAATAATTTATGTAATTAATTTTGTCTTTCAATGACTAATTTAATATCATTTTGATGACTAATTTGATGGAAAAATGTGATATTTAAAGGTCAATTTGATATTGCATATATCTTTGGAAGACTATGTGATATATTTATATATTAAAAAATTAATGTGATGTCACATATATCTTTGAATTTTTAAGATTGGTTACTCAAATTGTAACACCCCGAAATTTCTATTTTTAATTGAAATATTGATTTTCTCAATTTTTGTGATTTGTGATGATTTTTGGGAAATTTTCTGAACTTCATTTAAAATTAGTGTATTTTCTTGAACGCTATGTGTCGATTCGGGCCAATTTCAAAAAATAAAAATAAAAGTTTATATTTTCGGCCTGTAAATACCTTAACTATTTATTAAGGCCGGGGAAAGTCACGAAACTTGATTCTAAGACCAGATTCTTAAGTTTTCTATTTTTGGGAATTTTTAGTTTTTACTAACCTTATGTGTTAAACCGGGGGTATTTCGAATAATAAAATAATAATTTTAAAATTTTGACCCATAAATGCTTTGACCATTTATTAGGAATAGGAGAGTTTACGAAACTCAAATCCGGGAACAGATTTAGAAATTTTCCATTTTAAGGGATTTTATCATGAAACAAAATTTAGGCGTATTTTATTTTTCATTTGACGATACATACTAGTATTTATACGTAGAATACGTATTCTTCTCCAAGCTTCTCCAAACTTCTACAAGCTTCAAGGTGGGTGGACAAACAAGTGGCAGGGATGAAAATGCCATTATCTATAAACTTTTTAATTACCAAATTGTCCTAAACTTTGCCTATAAATAAGCATGCAAGCATCACTTGAAAACCTCACCATTTCCTCTCCATTCTCTCTCAAATCCCATGGCCAAGCCCTTGAGTTTTCTTTTCAAAGTTTGTGATCCAAGTTCCATCCATAGTTTTAGAATCCAAACATCATTTTAGGAAGATCTTGTGTAGAAAGTTTCTTGAGAAGAAATTGTCCTCAAACCATTTTCTTGAGAAAATCCCAAAGTTGAAGAATCAAAAGGATATTTGTTGGTGGAAGAACAAAGAACTTTCACAAAGTTCTCTTGAGGAATTTTAAACCAAGGTAAGGGAGAGTTTTCTTTATCAACCAATCTTGTGGTAGGAAAATATGATTATGGTTCATGTTCTTAAAATTTCGTGTGAGTAGTTATAATTGATATTTAAATTGTTTGTGCTTTATGTTTCTTGATTTATGATTTGTGTTTTGTGTTTATATGCTTTATTTAGCCTATGTGTTTTTATGGCTTTGAAATATTGCATATATGGTAATATTAGATGCATAATATTTCTTGGACATACATATGGTTGTTGGTGTTATGGAAATCATGGTGGAAAAATTATGGATTTTGGTCCAAAGACCTTTGAACATTTTAAACACTCCATAGTTACAAAGGAGTTCATTTTATTAATTGTTTAACTTAATTAATTAGGGGATGTTTAATTAAGTTAATGATTTTTGTAAATAAATAGAAAAGAGCGAAATTATTAAACAAAGCCGAAATAATGCTTTAATACTTATGCTGTTTTAATTGATCTTTATAATAATGATAATATATTGGGAAATAATTAAATAAGCTCAAAATAGCTTCGTTTTTACGAAAAACACTTTCACGCAATTTAGAGTTTACAGAAAACCCTTTCGTAGTTGAAAAGTGATTTTTAAAGCTCTACGCGATTAAAATGGACAGAAAACACTTTACCCGATTTGGTGTTTATAGAAAACCCTTTCGCGGTTAAAAAGTGATTTATTTATGCCATATGTATTAAAATGTACAGAAAACACTTTACCCGATTTGGTGTTTACAGAAAACCCTTTCGCGGTTAAAAAGTGATTTATTTATGCCTTATGTATTAAAATGGACAGAAAACATTTTACCCGATTTGGTGTTTACAGAAAACCCTTTCGCGGTTAAAAAATGATTTATTTATGCCTTATGAATTAAAAACTACATAATATGTTTTACGCAAATTGGAATTTACAGAAAACCTTTTTGCTGTTAAAAAAATGAATCTTTAAGCCTAGACCGATTAAAATATGATATTTATGTCTTACGCGATTAGGAAATTACAGAAAAAGCTTTATGCGATTGAAAAATAATTATTTGTCTTACGCGATTGAAAAATATTAAACTTGAAGTTACCCGACTTGAAAAACAGAAAAATAGATTTACGCGAGTGAAAAACGTAAATGTAAATGTTACATGACAGAAAAACTATAACATGAGGGTTATATGTTTGAAAAACCGTAACTATAGTGTTACGTGATTTTGAAATTCCTAGGGGATTGTTTTATTCCATTTATAAATAAATTGCATTTTTGTGTGTTGCATTAAGAAAAGTCTGTAAAGAATTGTGGTCGAGGCTTTAATGCCGAGGAGATTGAGTGACACCTTAGTAAGGGTGCGAATTGTGTAGTGAAGATCTATGAATGATCTTGGGGACGTCGGGGTGCGGAAACTCCACAGGGGGCCAGTTGGAAGCACCGATGTGCCGTGGTAATATGATTGCAACACACCGAACGATCCCGACCAGACACTATCCTATTCTCAATTGGTGGAGAGTGTTCTCATGAGCCAAGTTGCGCAATTGAGATTATATTGCACTTTTGAGGCTAATGAGATACAGAACATGTACTCCCAATCACTCTCTCCGACTGTTGTGTATAGCTCCATGGAGTAGGGGTCAATCATTGAGTATGTGCATAGTCAGTTGTTACACTGTTGCTTTATCTTGGTCTATGTCAAAATTGATGAGATAATATGTATAACTGTTATATAGTTATTATGTTGTGTAGATTGGTTGTACTATCTTTTCTATACTGCTTGATTGGTTTATGATGATATTAGAATCTCACCCGTTCTATTATATTATTATATTTGTGATCTGGTTATGAAGACCAAGATAGGCGACAGGCGTGAATTCTTGGGATTCATCCAAGTCCAATTTCATGGAGGTCCACAGGCGTGGCGTACTTAGAAACGGAATGCGTAGAGTATGTAGGAGACATATCTCTCACACTGTGAGGACCCGTCATGGGAATCCTATTAGTTCATTTACTATTACTTGCTTTGTAGAAATGCTGATGCCAATAAGGGATTTGTGGGGTTTTGGCACTGAGTATACTCCCCAGGAAGACTCTGAAGTTTCTTCCGCTAGAATTCCTAGGCGTAGAACTGCTAGAATTTCTGTAAGGAGGCCTACTAACTTTGGATGGCTTGCACCCGAAAGGCCCATATCGGAGGAGGATCCAGAAGAAGATCCCGAAGAGGATCCGGAGGAAGATCCTGAGGAGGATCCGGAGGAGGACCCTTCTCCGTAGGTAGACTTTGATGGCCAAATAATATTAATATATTAGTATTTTATGTTTATTTATTTTCTTGTCAGTACTTATGATTTGTATTATGTATTACCGATAAACTTAAACAGTAAGTAATATAAAGTGTGCGTATTATTCATATCTCAATATGTATATTATTACTACTCTGTTTGATTAATGGTTTATCCGCGAAAGGAAATTTTTAGAACTCATATTTTATATACAGATATTACAAAATTATTATTAAACTTAAATTAATATTTCGTTAAATGTGATATCCTACCGAAGGTGTTATACAAATATTATTCATTGGTGAAAAAAAAAACCATGGAACATGAACAAAAAGGGTAAACCACTTTCAAGTGGATATGAACAAAGATTCATTGCTATAGTCATGGACCTCATTGGAGGTTTATGAAAAAGATTAGCATGACAAAGAGGGGAAGAACTCAAGCAATTTTTGTATCTTCGTCAAGAAGAAATTGAAGCCCTTCTGAGTTCCATTTTACAAGTAACTTACACCAATAAAGCTATATTTTACTCTTCTGAGTTTAATATGTGAGGTATATTTGGATAAGCATTTAAAAAAAGCTATTTTTTAAGAAAAATTAAATTTACTTTTTGATTAACATTTATTACTCATGTCTCAAGTAAGATGGGTGTCATATGTAATAAATACTATTTTAAGAGAGGTAGGTGTAATTTGTCCTATTTTTTATCATCTTTTTTTAAAAGAATTTTATAAAAGTAAATTTTATTTTATGCTTAAATGCAATACTCAAAATTATTTTTTAGTGAATAATATTTGTATTATAAGATACTTATTTATAAAATTAAAATGTTAAAAATATCAATTTTAATAACTAAAGAACTGAATAAAAATGTGATTCATAATCAACTAGTTAAATAAATATTCAAATAAAATAATATTATAAATATATTAAAATTAAATAAATAAATAAATTATATTATTGTTTGTCCTATAAATTGTATGTTTCTCATGCACCAAAGAAAAATACATCATTATTTTTGTAAAAAAAAATAATGAATTCTCCAAATATAAAAATCAAATAAATTAAAAATAATTTAAAATAAATAAGAATTAATAGTTAATTCAAATGATGTTTTGTTAAGTTCTAAAATAAATATTTTAAGAAAACAAATGTGTTTAAACTATTAATTATCAATCTTTTATTAATACATTTGACATGACAACTCGTGCTTTACAATAAGCATCATGGTACCCACCATTTGTTTGATATAGATGGTTAAGTTTTAAAAAGTTATTTACACTAACATATTTACTACACTAATTAATATATTAAATATGTGACAGATACCAAATAATAACTGAAAAACCAAAAAAACAAAGTAAAATAATATACAGAAAGTCTAATACTTGAATTGTAATCTGTTGCAAGATTTAGATTGTGAACAAAATATCTTTAAGGTTTTGTTTCTGCGAGCAACTCACAGACATAAAACATGTCCTTTCAACTTTGTGCGTTCGTTTTTTATTTTTTTGATTTTTTCTTTTGCAAACACGTCCCTTGAACTGTAAAAAAAAAAATCGAATAAAAGGACATGTTTTATGTAAAAAAAAATTCATATATATATATATATATATATATAAGTTTAAAGCAATAATTAAAGGGGCATACTTTTTGTTAAAAAAAAAGTTGAGGTAGACATATTTAATGAAAGAAAAATGAAGAAGATGATGGGATGAGATGTGTAATATTTCAGCAACAAAAAAAATAAAGGTTGTGTAAAAAAATAAATATTGGTAAGGTTTAAAAATATGAAGGATAAAATATATTATTTTTAAAATTAGTCAAGGATATTTTTATTTAAAAAATATCTCTAAATATTTTCTCCATATTCTAAAAAATATCTTTTTCCATAAGCTAAAAAATCTAGCTCAAAATAAAGCACTATTTTTAAAATTAGCTAAGAATATTTTTGTCTAAAAAGTATTTCTTAACAGCTTCTTTATATCTTGAAAAATGTCATTTTTTTATAAGCTATAAAAAAGTAATTTTTTTAAAAGAGCAAAAAAAGATATTTTTTTATTAAAAAAAATTGCACATTCAAACAAGCACCATTCATTGGAAATCTTTCACCCTTCCTTTGAATACAAATTTCATTATTTTATTTTCATTTAACTCAGATTCTTCTATTTTTTTTTACTTCATTAAATAGAGAAAAAAACTTTAACCTTTAGATTAAAATGAAATTAGGAGCCAAAGATTCTTGTAAGAATTTCAACTCTTATATTAGTGTAAGTTAATCTCTCCTTATATATGTATGTGTATATAATATAATAGGAAAAATTACACTCACATCTCATGATCAAGTTAATGTTTATTACACATGACACTCCTCTTGTTTAAGATGTGACACTGGCCTCCCTTAATTCAAACAGAAGTTAATGGTGTTTAAAATTTTTATAAAATACCACTTTTACTCTCAAAAAATGAAATGTGTCTTTTTTTTCTCTTTTAATTCCAAAACCTTTTTCTACCAATCCCTATTTCAAGCCTTACGGCAAAAATTCATTTTTTTACAAAATTATTTTATTCTCAAACAACTTCCTCTTGAACTTCTTGTAAGAAATCAAACATCCCATCTCACTAAGATTCACCATCAGCAATTCCCATGCTAAACCTTACAGCAAAGATTTATTTATTTATTCGGGAGTCGACTTGGGTGTGAGGCTAATCCTCGATAATCAGCATAACCTTAGTCACAAAGTACTTCCAATGAGTTTTGAACCCTTGCGCTATAGATAAAGTCCGCCTACAGGAAACTCAGTATGCCAACTATATTTATATTTATTAAGACATTATTTTTTCTTAAACAAAATTTTATTAATTTTAATTTTGAAAAACTTATTTTTGTGTAGCTAATATTTTACGGCTAAATAAAAGTAATAGGGTTTGGTATTTGGTTAAAGTGATAAAAAATAAAAGTTTACTAGCACTTAATAAGTGAGAAGATATGTGGACCTTTTATTTTACCCAATATATATATATATCTTCACTTTGACACTTAATTAGGAAAGAGAAAATATGTAGATATTTTATTAATTATCTTGATTTTTATATTTTTCATAAATTTAATTAATATATTATTATAAAATTATGGAACCTATGGAATAATGAGAGCTTAAAGTAAGATCTTGCGTGACTTCACCCATGAGCCACCCCTATGGAGACCCAACCTACAACCTTACAATACCAAATAATGGAGGAATTGATGGCTCTTTACCAAGAAAAATAATGAGAGGTTATGATATTATTTTATTAATAGGAGCAAAAATGTCATTCCATATAAGGGGAGAAACTACATTTGTTAACAATTTACTTTTTAAATTGACGTTAGCTACAGATGAGACAATTGCAAAAATAACATATAAATTAAAGGATGTCGGTGTCATTTTTCAAACAAGAGAGGATGTCATGTGTAATAAGCGCTAACATCAAGGGATGAGTGTAATTTTTCCAATATAATATAATATAAATTGTCACAACCGTTTTTAAAGGGTGCCAAGAATTTGGAATAAAAAATAAATGAAGTTGTCACCAATTTGTATATGATTAGAGAAAATAATTTTAAAAAAATATTTTAAAAATTACAAGTATTCTTTCAAACACAATCAAATTCAAGAATTTGATTATGCACAAAAAATGGTAAAAATTTAATCACATTATATTCCTAATACACTCATCCTAAAAATATTTCTCATATATATTCTGTAAGGCCCCATTTGGCGGATAGAATTGAGCTTGGAATTGGAATTAAACCTCCCACTTCTAATTATCTTGTTTGGTATGTATATTAGAATTAGAATTCTAATTTTGACTCTAATTCACCTGACGTCGGCGTCCTGCAATCACTGGTGTCGGCGTCCTACAATCACTTTCGTCATCGTCAATGAAATCATTTACTTTAATTTCTATTGCGACTGCTGTAAACCAACAACGCAAGATCTATTGAATTTTTTTATAATTTTAATTATTATTTATTAATTTAAATTTATTTATTATATCATTATAAATTCTTGATAAATTATTCAAATAATAAAATTTCAATTCATTTCAGAATTACAATTCTAAAGTCTCAATTCTTTAATATCTCAAACATAAAAATTAAGATTCTTGTCAATTTCAATTCTAACAGAATTAGAATTCTAAACTATAATTTTAATTATATCATCCAAACGGACCCTAATATAAATTGTCACAACCACTTCAGAAGGAAGCTAGGAATTTGGAATATGAAAATAACTGAAGTAGTCACCAAATTTGTATTTGGTTAGGAAAAATTATTAAGAAAAACTTTTAAAAATTAAAATTATTCTTTCAAACAAAGTCAAGTATAGAAGTCTATTTATGTATAGGAAATAGTAAAAAATTTAATTACACTGCATCCCTAATATGAACATCCTAAAAAGATTTGTCCCAAAGTTAATTGTACAAAATATTAATAACTTAAATAATATTTAATTTTGTTGGTGTATGCCCTAGAGGCTTGTTATATCTTGATTTTATGGTTTACATTATATCATGACATTTGTTTAATATATGAGGCATTTCATTTATCGTGTTATTTATTTATATTAAATTAACATAATGGAGTTCTTAGAATGGAAGTTCTATGCCATGGAACATCAAGTGCATGGCTCAATAGTGAGATATTGTTGGCACTCATTAGAACGTTATTCTTAAATATCCCTAGTCAAGTATTATTGTCATAAGCGATTCTCAAAGTGACAATGGTGTATGTGGTCCTTTGATTTGATGGCACTACAGTTCCCTACATGATGAGTTATATGATATAATACCATCAAACCTCCATTGTAACAAGGAGATCATTAAAACAGCTATTGGACATATTGTGAATCATGCAGAAGGATGTGAGTGGCCTAGATAGGATTTGTCTCTCCTATTTAATAGGAGCGATATTTGTGGGCCCCTTGATAAGGGTAAGACTGAAAATGCATGGTCATGCTCGAATGAATCAATATGAGATATTGATCTCATTTATCTTAGTATATCTACTCAGAGATCAAGAAAACCAACAATTAAACAATACAAGGATGACACGTTTCATGCCTTGTGTTTAATCAAGATATCTGGACAAATGGACTAGATTACATGGTAACATTGGTCATGGAAATGTTATGTCAAACCATTGACTTTCTCACTACTCAGGTAGCAATGATGTGTTGTTAGACACTGCTCATTATTTATAATATTTAAATATGATTTAATATTATTGCTAACGAAATGAGAATCTATAAGGTCACACACTTAGAGTAGATTAATTGGAGCACGAGGACTTAGAGTTGGACTCAATCCCTCATAGGCCAAGTTCATGTCAAATGAGCCCATAAAGCCAAGGCAAGGTATTTTTACTTTACCATTGTGTATTGCTTATAAATAGCAACACTAAGAGTGTTGTGCCGTCTACTCCTAACCCTAGCCGCATACTGCACTCAATTTGCATGAAAAGAAATAGTTACCATGTCTCCTTTGGCATCTAGCAGTGCATAGAGGCGCTGCTGCGTTGCTACGATGCAGTGATATTTAACAACCGTTTTCTACACACTACACGCTACAAGAGATAAACTTTTGAACATGAACCATGGTCATTCGCTTAGATTCCTGGTGAGAATTTTTGGCTGTGTTTTATGCTTTTGTTTATGCTTTCCCCAAAAAATTTACCTCACAAATAAAATGAAGAAAGATAAGAAAAATAAACAAAAACAATTAAAATATTTAAATGTTTGAGCTGGACCCATCCTAAAAAATTATGGGAGAAAAAGAATTTAGTTTGTTCCAATTTGCTTCGGTCATTGAATTAACCAAATATTATCTTATTTTAATGAATAATTTACTTACAATTAATCATATATCAGTATTCAAAATGAAGATATAATATTGGTTAACTATAAGTAAATTATTAGTTAAATTAATTTGAAATTTGGTAAATTCAATTATCAAACGAAATTGAAACACTTTTGCAAAGAACTGAATTAAATTGTCATTTTTTCAAAAAATATTATTTGTTGGATTGATTTTAATTATGGATTTATGGAAAGAATTTTAGTAAAAGAAAAATTAAATGGAGTAAAAGAAAAATACTAAAAGGAATGACTAGGCTAACGGTTCCTAAACGAGATCAAATACGACATAAGACATATAAAATTAACCCTTGATCAACTTGAGTAAGATTGGAAATGTCACAAACCACATGAAAATAACTCTGTGAGCCATTATATGAATGCTTATTTGACCCAATAGCCTAAGTTTATTAAAACGAGATAGAACTAGCAAAAGGTGTATAAAATTAATCCATAATTAGTTCAAACAAAGTTGAACATGGCATAAGTTATACATCGAAACAACCTATATTGACTTAATTAAACGAATACTTGTCTCCACATGACTACTACTAGTCAAAACATCGAAGCTTAGTCAAATTTGTTTTCAAGAATGAATCAATCAAAATGAAAAGATGAAAATATTTTCATTTAATAACAATAATAATAATAATTATGGATGTTCATGGGTTGGGTTTAACTTGGCTAGGTCCTAAGCTAAAATTTTGAATGGGCCAAATATTATTAGTTTGAACTTGACCCTAGATCCGAACAAACTTGGTCATGGGTGGGCCTGTAATTGACCAAGTTGACCCACGTTTAACAAAATCTAGAATGTAATGTTATTATGTGTCATATATTATATTATCAATGTATTTGAAGGTCTACATTGTATATTAATAATTCTATGACAATCAAACACTTAATATATATTGATAAGTAAATATATATATATATATATATATATATACATTTAAAAGTAATGTTTAATCTACATGTTTTGATTCTCCAAGTTTAAAACATGTAAGTATTTATATACCTCAGGCCAAACTGAGTGATCCAATCCCAACTTAGCATACACATAAGGCTAAAGTCATTTAGCTCGATGTTGGTCTAATTTTTCCTTTAAAATTAAGTCCAAGCTTGAGCACCCCAAAAATAACTACCATTATTATTATTAATCCTTTTATCCTTTTATTTCTTTTTACAGCACTTAAATTCTTTCTTATCCCAAAGGAAACTTTTACCACATTGATACAGATGCCTATTAAACAGCACCAGGACTGAAATCAACTTCAGACAATACCAGAGTTTGCTTACGCGTCAACATTAAAAATGGGTTTTGAGAGAGTATTGCAGACTAACCTAATTTACTAATGATACATCATCATTTTAAATAAAATAATTATCTAGTATGAAAATTTATATAATTATTTAATGTAAATAATGATGTGTCAATGTGTAATTAGTTTAATTTACATAACTTGTATAGACTAAATCTTTACAAAAATTTCTTAAACTTAGAATAGCACCCAACAAATTTAAAGGCAATGGAGAGACTAAGAATTCTTGTGTAGACAAAGTGATGTCTACACAAATTGTGTAGACTAAACTAATGAACAACCGATACATAAACTTTTTACATTAAATAATCACATAAATTTTTGTGCCAGATACTTATTTTATATTTAAAATAATGATATGTCAGTTATGATTGATTTTGTCTATATAACTAATGTATACTAAGTTTGCACAAGACTCTAGGCAGAGACCATATCCCTTCGCCGTTGGCAACCTATTCCTGTAGGCCTAGAGTTGGGAATATGGGCTGGACTGGGTTACTAGCGGGCCAACCCGCAACTCAGTCTACTTAAAAAAAATAGCCTAGTGCCTCAGCCCAGGTACTCAGATACCGTGGTCCAGTCCAAACACCATCAAAACTAAACTTCTTTGAACTTAAATCTTAACTTTGTCATTCTGCAAAATTTAAATTTGAATTTTAAGAGTTATCTTTTTTCTTTTTTTTTCAATATCAATATTTAGTTTTGAAAGTGTCCAAATTTAGAAACGATTTTAAAATGCTAATAAGGAAACTCCAGACAAAAATATATAAAATTATTTGTTTGATTAAAAAATTAAAAAATCACAATATATTAAAAATACATGCCTTTTCTTAATGTGAATTAAACAAGAGTTGTTTGAAAATACCCAAAACGTTTACTAAGAAGTAATGTCAAATCTAACACTATGCATGACTTACATAATAAGAGGGAATGCTCAGGAGTTTTAAGTCGTGGTAACTATTATTTGATATACAAAAATATCCAACTCAATCTTTACTTTTATTATTTGAAGTTCGGAAACAAAAAAATTAATAAACTTGACCAACCGACCTTAATAAATCAAGCATTATATAAGAAAAGTTCATGTCAGTTAGCATATATATATATATATATATATATATATATATATATATATATATATATATATATGTGGTGTGAATCTACTTATTCCATATATAAGTCTTATACACTTATACCATTTAATAACTTTTTATAGTATGAATTGAACCAAGCAAATTGATAATTATTATCTTAATAATCATGCATATCAAATCAAATTTAAGATAAATTGAACATTTATAAATATGTAATCTAAATAAGTAATATAATAATAGACAATTTTCTTATATGTTAATATAAAGTAATACAATAAAATATCAAATGATTTTTTTATTATAAGAAATTTATAAACTTAATTTATCTTATGAAAATTTTCAATTCATTGATTGAATTGATAATATTCAAGGTTTACAAAAAATTATTAAATGGTATAAGTATATCAAAACTTACACTTAATGTAAATAAATCCCCACCCAACTTGGGTAAAAAAACATAGGTCCAATTCCCAATATAAGGTTTTAAGTTGGAATAAGTAATCAATAATCATTATTATTTTCTGTAACATAACTTATAAGGGGAACAAACCGAGCCCAATGATCCGAATAAGAAAACCTATGATCAAAACCTGTTTTTCAGAATAACTTATGCAGCACCATGTACACTGTTATGGAAATGAGGAGGATAGGAGGCATCAGGTGTAAGGAGAGGAAGAGAGAATATCATACACAAAAAGAAGAAAGTACTTAATGCAGATATTGGCAGATTGGACGGCCAAAAGAATGCAGGGATGTTGGTCCTAAGCAGAAAAATTGAATGCTCTAGTGAAAGACAAGAAGCCCAGGTTAACAGCAGGGTTGGAATAATTGAGTCTACATATGATGAAAACATATTCCAGATCCCACACAAAAGGTTAAGTACTGACCCATGATGTTCAAACATTCTATGTTTGAATATCACAATCATTAGATGATCACATATATTCTCTACTAAGTGCATATCCGTTTTAAAGAAAATGCAGGGTAATCGACTGTATCAGAAAAGAAAGAAATACAAGAGGTGAAAACAAGTCTAGAAACAAAATACATACATAATGTATTTTGAAGGTTCCGCTAAAATCATACAGAGTATCTTTCTGTTCAAGATCAAATGCACTAAAGCTCAACTGTCTCCAAACAGATCCTATGCAAATTACCAGCCAGCACAATATGCCAACCTGTTGCTGAAATTAATTGCGATGGTAAAATTAAAGGAAGACATGACAGGGGATTCAAATTGCATATTGAAGTTAGCGATAAGAATAAGAAGGGCCAGCAAAAGAGTAACGAGATGAAACCGGCAAGGGTGCAGCTTCTGGCTTGGCTCCTTGATAGTGCTGCATCCGATTATAATCAGACAATGCATCAGCAGTAGAATATATTGAGTAATGCCTATCTTGAACAGTCTCTCTCCTTTGCAAGTCATCAGTCCCAATCAAGTTTCTTCCGCCAACCAAATAAGAGCTTGAAGAGATTTCCTCTCTACTTAAAGGTGGCAGATATGGGTCCCTTGGCGAAGCACCATAGCGATAAGCATGATAAGGATCCTTTGTATAGTCACGAATAGCACCATGTGCATAGGCCTGATGTTCACTCTCATTCAAATAAAGAGGATCACGGAGACTTTCTGCACGTGCAGGGACATTGTCCCTGTAGATGGGGTCCAGGTGATGAAAGTGCTCTCTTTCATAACCTCTCTTGTAGGGTTCCAGTATAGGATTAACATGAGAAGGGGGAGTCTCATTTCTTCTATCTCCTTGGAGACCATAAGCTCGATAGTCCTTTTCAGTAAGGAATAAGTCACGAGGAATTTCCTCTCTCCGTTCAATTCGATGATCCCTGTCATGAGGCAGCACATTATAGCTGTTCACATGACTATGGGTATAAGAATCTCTAGCAGGTCTTTCCCTGTGCGAATGGGGCCATGATCCCCTAACACTATCGGGATCTTCCCTATCCCGGATTATTGCTTTCGGAGGGGAGCGGACAGGCTGCACAGATGAATGAATTTCAACTGGTCGGAAAAGTTCTGTGAGCTTCCTAACCTGAAACAGAATATTTGAGTATCATCAATGATAAAGAATTAAACAAAATGACAGCCAGCCCACCAAAAGGCAACATTTGATTCTCACTTGTCTGACAGTAAGTTCTGTTTTGAACTTGTGCTTTTCATTGTAATTTTCCTTGATTGCCTTTTTGAAAATGCTCTCAGGTAGTGGGAAACAATCCTTTACAATGTTGAACCGCACCTGAAGGTCTCAGCCATCAGTACATAAATCATGATAAAACAAAAGACAAGAACTATTCTCAGGAAAAATTAGGTAGAAAGAGAAAAGAGAGGAGGAAAGTGTAACCTGAGCAGGAAAAGAACCACCGAAAGCTCTTGGCTCAAGTTTCATGCCACCAGAAGATGAGGCTTTGTAAATCCCATACAACAGTTTAAAGTCAAAATCATAAAGAAAAAGCTTAAGCCCAGGCTTCACTCCTAAAACAACATCCTTTTTACCAGCAGAAACACCCATGACACGATAGCGGAAACAATCAGGCTTTGTCTTTGCATTGCACATGAAGATTAAGCCACCAAGTTTTTCTTTCTTTTTCTCACTTGATGGACTATTTTCCATGCCACCACGCTTATCTCTGTTTGTTCTACTCCTGGCACCTTTGATTGGCTCTCTATGCTTCTCTTTATTCTTCTGTTTTTGTTCACTCTTATCCAACTCAATGATCTTCTCCTTATTTTTTTGAGCCTGATGGCTCTTCTTGATGAGATTGTCATTACTGCTCTTATTTTGACTTTCCTTCTCTTTATTCTTCTCAGCCTGCTCGTTCTTCTCCTTAGGCCGTTCATCAGCAGTTTCCTTCTGCTGGCTGTCTTCAGAAATTTTTTTATCAGCATACCCTTCTCCATTACGACAACTTTCAGCATCGCCCACTACTTTTTTATTCTTCCTTTTTCTTTGTATTCCCCGAATCTGCAGAGCAGCTTTATTCCTTTTGGTCTTAATTTTACCAGCTTGAGATTTCTTCATGATTTTAGATTTGGCCTTTAATGATCGTGGAGTATTTTTGTCACTCGACTCTGGTTTACTAGATCCTTCAGGAGGATTCTCTACATCTTTTAGTGATGACTCAGGCTTAGAAGACACTTCTGGAGGATTCTCAGTACCCTTCTCACTGTCTTTTTGTTCCATATTTAAAGGTACCTGAGCACACAATTTTACTGCAACAAATAAATAAAGTAAATTTCATGGCCATTTTTAAATTGTTTGACATTCCACATGAACCAAAGACAATTCAATTAAGGAGGCTGAGATTGGACAAGAACATCAGGTGAAAAGAATGTGTCGGAGAACCATTTGACCTAAAAACTGATGTTAAATAAGGGGCCCAAGCATAGTATTTATAACTTCCAATAATGCGAAAACCCATTGTGATTGAAGCATTGAAAAATAACAAAATTAAAACTATTTGTACAAAACACTAAACACTACTTTATATTGAAACTTTAATTAGAAGACTGGGAGCAGCTAAGATAATTTTACTTCACTTGGTCAAGCAGCTCTAACAATATTTCAAGGAATCACTTCACTTTAAAGCTCAAGCTAATGCTTGAAGAAAATTCACTCAAGGAAACTTCAAGACAAATCAATATTAAGTCTAGCTTTTTAAGGACCTTCTCAAACTAAGATGTGCAGATTTACTAGCAGTAATAACCAGCGGAGGATGGACTGTCCATCCTAAAATAAAAAGAGTATATATCTCATTAATCAGCTACGCAAATTGGACAGCAAAATAAGTTTGCCCAATTATGAGACCCTAAAACAAACCAAAATAACTACAAAAGAATACAAGGTAGAAATTCAGCAAGCCATTTCAAATTTATAAGGAAAAGAAAAGTTACACACTAAGGCATGAAGAATAAAGGAGAGGAAAATTATTAGCTTTTAAACTCTGAAAGGTACTACCACTGACGCAATAGATTAAAAAGAAATAAACAAAAACGTAAACTCAATGAAGAAAAGGATAAATGCTTAAGTCTATGACCAAAAATATACTCACGCATACATAATAAAGATGCAAGCACATAACATGTACACAAGTACTAAAAATATCTATGTATTTATGGACAAACAGAACAGTGATGTAATTAAATTGAATGCCATAACCTACTTAGATTTCCAGGGCATTGCCCACAATGATGAACCACATCTACCAGTTTCTCTTTCCTCTTTAAGGTCATCGATGGAAAATGAGACCGTGGTTTAAAATCCCAAGGCTGTGTTTGAGTAACTTAGCAAAAGCAGAAAAAGATAATTTTGGGTTCTGATGAATTTATCAAATAATTGGGGTTTGCATTTTTCCACAGTTCAGCATAAGATTCAAACAAAGTCTGACCATTTTAAACTTGTACAGGCTGGGTAGTTTTAAGAGTGTAAGATATAAAACAATGGAGGATATAAAGTCTGAGCATTCCATTGAACAACAATGGAAATTGAGAGAATGATCTAAAAGGCCAAAGGTTGAATTTGAGTAGTTCATACTACATTATGTAAATTCAATGTTAAACAATAATAGCATTTCCATTTGGCTACCCAAGATTATATTAGATCTTGCCCCTTTGTGTGTGTTGGGGGGGGTGATCTGGCTCCAAATCCGAGAGGCAAAAAGGATCTATCCACTGTCATTAAATTTTCATGAACTATATTTATATTTGTTTTTGCAGCATGGGAAGCTTCCTAGAAGGATACAATAGTGTTCATTACTTCCTGAAAGTATTCCGTGTCAAAGTATGTGTAAATTTTATAATTTTACTTGTCCTCCTTTACTGTCATAATTTATTTGCTTCACATGGTCAACTACACTCGATAAACCTGTAATGACATTGAGATGAAAAGCTATCCCTCCATTCTTAGATATGGAAAAATTATCACGAACATTGCAATATCACTCCCCCGCCTCTTCCCATGAGTTATACTTAAGTCAAGGAATTTTATTTAGCTCAACCAAAAATAAACCCCATATGGTTGCCTGAGGCTTCAATTGATGAAATTTATTCTCTTAATCACTGTCAGCTGGGATAAAACAAGGTAAACTAGCTTCGTTTTTCTCAACTGTAGTAGCTGGAAACTTGGAAGGAGTATCTATCTCCTTATTTATTTTCCTTCTTCCCCATTCACAACTTTAGTTTTTTTCTCTTGGTGAAATTGACAAAAGATCATGGCATTATCATGCACCATTATCACCAACACATACCATTTTTCCACCATTACAGTATATGAGTTCTTTTCAGAAGCACTTTCATTACCACTACCAGTACAAATGATAATCCCCCCCCCCCTTCCAAAAGGAAAAACAATAATTTGATACTGGAGGATTCTGTTCCGTCATGAGAAACAGAGAAAAAATAAATACAAAATTCTCCAATAACCAGACATTCCCAGATGATAAAATCAAATTTAACAAATTTTACCTAATGGGTACTCTTCAAACGACTCAAATTCATCAAAGATTAACAAAAGAAATTTACCACATGGGTACTCTAAAAAAGACTCAAATTCATCAAATATTAACAATTTTCTACCAAATGGGTACGCTAAAAAAGATTCAAACTTCATCAAATATTAACAACTTTTGACCAAATGAGTACTCTAAAAAAAAGACTAAAACTTCATCCAATATTAACAATTTTTGACCAAATGGGTACTCTAAACACGACTCAAATTAATCAAATCTGGTTTCTTATTTATCTTCCTGGAATATTCAATCCAACCCAACAGTTGCGCACGATTCATCATCTAAACCTAACAACGCTGTAATCCAAACCAAGTAGAGAGGGAGGGAGGGAAGGAAAGAGAGTACCTTTGGGTAGCAGAGTCGTCAACCGAATAGAGATGCAAACGGTGTAACGACTGAGAGAGAGAGAGAACGATGTAGGGTTCCCTGAGAGAGGAATGGAGGAAGGGTCGAAATACCGATACTGACCTCGTCTCAAATTGCACTGAAATTAAATATCTGATTTATGACTTCCCATCACATGCCCTTCTATTTATACCAAATAAAATAATTTTTTCTATACAAATTTTTTAATTGAGTTTATATTTCATCTGCGGTCAGGTTTTGAGTAAAATTTATTTTTTTAATTTAATTTTAATTCACTGTTAGTGTAAAGTTTTTTTACACTATCATCTAATCATATGCTGACACATTATTAAAAGAGTTAGACTTTTTAGGTGGTTGTTGTGATAGTCAAACTCTTTTAATGATTTAGCAATACATGATTGGATGATAGTGTAAAAAAATTTTACACTGACGGTGGATTAAAATTAAACTCTTTTTTTTTTCCCTTGTATTTATGTATATTTTATCAGTTTTGTCTTTTGAAATTAATTATTTCGATTTAATCTATCGAATTTTAAATATTCAACAATCTTATCATTCTATTTGGTTCACTATAACTTTGTTTAACGAAAAATGTTGAAGTTTGGAATGAAACAGTGTTGTTTTGGGGGTGAAACAGCATCTTATTATAGACATTACAAGCATTTTTCATTAACGAAGTTATGGTGAAATAAATAAAGATATGAAATTGTTGAGTATTTAAAATTTGAGGAATTATATCAATAAAATTAATCCCTACCAGACGAAATTGATAAAGAAAGTATCTTTGAGGGACAAAAAAATGAATTTTATTCTAACATTTGTTTATCTCTAATAGTTAAATTTTTTTGATGATTTAAAAATATATGATTGAATGATATATATAATTTGGTGATAGTATAAATAAGTTTTACAATCATAGTAGATCAAAATTAAATCATTATTTATAAAAAGTAGGGGTACTTTTAATAATTAATGGTTAATATTTAACTATATATTAACTTGGTTAAAATATATGTTCTACAAGTTGGTTTTCTTTTGATTTTATTGTTTTATAATATCATTCATTATTTTTCAAAAATAAAAATATACAAATAAAAAATTATCGAACAACAAATTTTATCTTGTCCTATATATATATATATATATATATATACACACACATATATATATAATATGAAAAATAAATGCATTTATTAATTATATATTCTAATAATTACAAGATAACTTTTTTAATAATATTATATATGAAAAAAATATCAAGTATTATAATTAAATAATGTATTATATTTATATTATAATAAGTGAAACACATATATGTATTAGCCACTATATGAGACTGTGGAAAAAAAGGATAGAAACGCCACTCAAATTGCACAGGAAAAAGGAAAACGTAGAGTTCTGTTGGGGGAGGAATAGAAGAAGGGCAGAAATAATGATATTGTCCTCCTTTCAAATTGAAATCAATCAACTTCAGTCTACAACTCAGAGTCTCTACCACATCTAATGTTTAGGTAAAACTTTGGAGAAAGTATAAGATGAATACTTAATCGAGTCAATCTATAGAAGCTTGCTTCATGTCTCTCTCGTTCACTAAGAACGAAGAGCTAAAAGTTGCCAAATCCGTAATATGTTATGTAAAATTAACATTAAAAAAAATGAAGGATTTAAATTTTGCACATTATGTGCAAGAAGATGATCAATTTATTTTACAACTTGCACTTGCCTATAGTAACAAGTTCCATTTCAATGTTAAGTAGAGTTTAACACTTATGCATATGTGATATGTACATTTTTTGAGCTTGTAAATTACCATAATCATTTGAGTACATTATCTACAAAATTTACACTTTTGACGCAATCATTTGTCATAGGTGACCTAGTCAAAATGCCAAGTCACTGGGTCAACAGTCTGACCAAGGGTCTAGCGGTCAAACTGAAAAACTCGGATAAAGAAGAAAAAATAAGTTATATGAAAAAGTACCTCATATTTTTAATAGAATACAACTCAAATTCAAAATTTAAAAAGTACATAATTTAATATTACAATACAATAGAATAAAAAACTTTTAACCAAATATCAGCACAAATATGTTTTTAACCAACTAATAGCATAAATAAAATTATTTCCCATATGTTTTTGAACAAATAACAACATAAGGCTAATAAGATGCACTAAACATAAATTTTTTATCAAACAATTTTTTTTAATGAAAATCGAGTCATGCGAGTTAGGCGAGTCATGCCAAGTCAAGTAAGTTTGATCGAGTTGATGAGAAAAACAATTTGAAGCTTTGATCGGTCACGCCAAGAGGCCAGATCATGAGTTTCTCGACCGGTCCAATCCATACAATTATGTCGTTTGTTAACCAAAGTAAAAAATTTATATGAATGGATAAAGTTGCATCAAAGTTTTAGTGTAAAATTAAAGATTAACCTTCATTTAAAGTCGCTTACAAGAACTTCAGCTTTTAGTTATGATGTCCTACGCTTTTTTTTTGTATTATATGATGACCTACACTACTATTTTCTTTTGTAAGATCATCATGACGTGTCTACACACCATTTGGGTGTAGGACTAATCCTCGCTTACGCGTTAGCTTAGCCTTGGTCATAAGGTGTTTCTAGAAGGTTTTAAACTCCTACATTGTAGGTAAAATCTTCCCACAAGGAGCTTAGTTTACAAGCCACAGCTTGTTGTTACTTACATTACTATCGATATCATGCTTCATGTACTTTAGTAAATACCCAGAGGATTACACTATTAGTTGTGCAATATTGACTAGAAAATGCATAGTTGAAAGGTTTATTAAATATGTCGAGGATAAACCTTTGGAGGAAATAGGAGATGGATACTTAACCGAGTTAATATGCAGACGCTTGGTTTAAGTCTCTCTCATTCACTTGGAAGGGAGAGCTAAAATCTATTGAATCTAAGATATGTTGCGAGAAATTATCATTAGAAAAATGAAGGATTTAAGTTTTAAACGATTTGTGCACAAAGATTACCAATGTATCCTATTTACAATAACTCAGTATCTAGCTATAAGAACAAGGATTTTTGTGTTAAGTAGCGTTGGACACTCACACATCCATGCTTTGTGCATTTACAAGTACATTTTCCTCAAAGTATGCTTTTGAGGTGGTCTTTTTCAACCAAAAAAAATGTCAAAATCTTAGCTCAAAGTTAGAGTTAACCCTCATTTAAGGGTTTTATCTTTTAGTTATGATGACCTACACCATTATTTGAAATCATGCTTCCTATGCTTTAGTACATACATTGAAGACTACATCATTAGTTGTCTAATATTAACTAGAAAATGTATTGCAAAAGGGTTTATTAAATATGTGACAGGTGAAACTTTGGAGGAAATAGCAATTGGATACTTAGCCGAGTTAAGCCGAGTCAATCTTTAGATAATTGGTTTAAGTCTCTCATTCACTTGGAAGGACGAGTTAAGCCTTGTCAAATCTATGATATGTTATGTAAAACTATCATTAGAAAAAATAAAAGATCTGTGTTTGGCATGTTTTGTGCATGAATATTGTCAATCTATCTTAAATACAATAACTTGGCGCTTAGCAATAGTGACAAGTTTCATTTCTCTAAAAGGAGCACTGGACACCCGCGCATCTATGCTTTGTACATTTTTAAGCTAGTAAATTTTCATAATCATTTGCATAAGTTTCACAAAGTTTACACTTTTGAGGTGGTTTTTTTCTTACAAATAAATTTCATACATGAATAGGAAAAACGTGATAATATTAGTTTAGAGCTAGAGATTAACCATCATTTAACTAGTTTTAAAAGGATTTTACCTTTTAGTTATGATGACTTACCATGCTATTTTAGTTGTGCAATAGTGATTAGAAACTGGATACTTGAAGGTTTGTTAAATATGTGTAGGGTAGAACTTTGGAGGAAATATCATACGGATACTTAACTAAATAAATTTGTTGAAGCTTGGTTCAAGTCTCATTCATTAGGAAGGGAGAGATAAAAGCAACATAATACATGAAATGTTATGTGAAATGATCATTAAAAAATGAAAATTTTAAGTTTTGCATGTTTTGTGCATAAAGATGACCAATATGTCTTAATACAATAACTTGACACTTGGCTATGATAACAACTTTTGCTTTTGTGTTAAGTAGCATTGGACACTCACACATTCGTGCTATGTATAAAGTTTAAGATGGTAACTTGCCAAATTTATTTGAGTACATTTTCCAAAGTTAACACTTTTGAGATGATTTTATCAACAAAAAAGAAACATACATGAATGACAAAAGTTGTGCAAAATCTTAGTTCAGAGATAGATATTAATCCTCATTTAACTAGTCTTGTAAAAAATTTAGTTTTTAGTTATGATGACCTACATACTATTTGAAATAATGCATCATGTTATTTGTAATATATCATACGGACTACATTATTAGTTGTGCAAGATTGACTAAAAATTGTATCAAATAAGGATTTGCTAAATATGACGAGGATACAACTTTAGAGGAAGTAGTATATGGATACTTAACAGAGTTAATATGTAAAAGCTTAGCTCATGTGTCTCTATTTCACTTGTAAGGAAGAACTAGAAACTGCAAAATCCATTACATGTTATGTGAAATTTTCATTAAAAAAATAAAGTGTGGAATCAAGACTCATGATGCATTTGATTCTCTCCAAAAAAATTTGATGATAACAAAAAGCTGACCAACAAGAAGATAAAGCTCCTCTAAGTAGTAAAGATCTAATAGGACTTAAGCTCTTGTTGTAGGGGTAATGAATCTAACTTGATAAGCTCACCTAGATATTTTCTTTAATTAATCAAAAGACCAAGGAAATTAATTTACCTAGTGCATATTTTTTAAAATTAATTTCTCAAATGAATCTAGTCAAACGATTGCTCTTGAAAAATAATCGTTCATATTTTAAGTAGCCACATTTCAATTTTTTCTAAGTCTTGAACTCAAGTAATCGAGTACTACAAATGTGGTAATCGAATACCCTTTAATTGTTTTTCAAAATTGACTACTGGAATGTAAGGTATTCAAATACTATAAACAAGTATTTGAATACTAGTCTTTACAGAATCATTTTGCAAAAGCCAAGTATTTGAATACCTTCAAGAAGTATATGAATACTCAATTTTACATAATCTTGGCTCTAAGCCATGTATTCGAATATCACATCCAAGTATTTGAATACTCTCTCTAACATAATACCTTTTCAAAACTCATGTATTCAAATACACTCATATTAGTATTTGAATACTTGTTCTTGAGCAAAACCCAAAATTGGTGAAGAACACGTATTCGAATACCCATCATAAATATTATAATACTTGACAAGAAGTATTCGAATACCAACCCCATGTACTCAAATACTCTTCGGGCATAAAATAAAAATAACGGCTAGTTTTCTTCATTTAATGATCTTCAACCACTCTAAAAGACTTTATTTACTCTTGGAATATAAATGCAAGTTTCAGAACATTTTATTAACATGATCTAACCTTTGAGAACATTTATTGATCATTAAATCCCTACAACTACACTTTGAGAGCTTATCTTGTGATATTCATATTTACTCCTAGAACTTCAATTTGTATATCTGCTCTTGTGAGAGTATCAAATACTTAAAATTATCTCATTATTTGTATTGATTCAATGGGAGAAGTCTCTTGTTATCTTGAGTGAGGCTCTTGTACAAAGAGGGTGTAAGATCCCAAAATATTGAGAGTGCTCTAGCTTGTAAGGGTTTTTTCAAGTACCCAAGTTAGAAGCTTGAAGAATAATGGAAATCTCGGGTAGATGATCTCGATGACTGGACATAGATCACAAAGAGTGATTGAAAGAGTATAAATCTTGTTTGTATTCTCTCAACCCTTATCTTTTACTTTCAAGCTTTATATTGACTATTTAACTTACTTGGTGCTTTCATTTTTGTGAACTTGTTTCTATCAATTTTTGTGTTGATAGTTTGTTATCTTTAGTCCATATCACTCTTAAGCTCGTTGATTCAATTTAATTAGTACCATTGACACAATTAAGTAAAAGTTTTGCAAAAATTTTTGAAAACTCAATTCACCCCTCTCTTAAGTTATTGAAGCCACTTGGTAACATAAAAGACTTAAATTTTGCATGTTTTGTGCACAAAGATGACTAATCTATCTTCGAAATAATAACTCTACGCTTTGCTACAACAAGTTTTGTTTCTACTTTAAGTTGTATCAGACACTCATGCGTCCATCCTCTGTACATTTTTTAAGCTGGTAAAATGTCAAAATTATTTACAAATACATATTCCACAAAGTTTATGCTTTTGAGGTGGACTTTAGTATTAAAAAAAATTCATAGATGAATGGAAAATGTTGCATCAAAATATTAGTTAAAAGCTAAAAATTAACCTTCATTTAACATGTCTTACAAGGATTTGAGGGAAAGAAAAAAGATAGGAATAAAAACATTTAAGAGCAAGATGCTTCTAACACGTAAATATGTTGCTCCATAACTAAGGTAAGGCACATCGCCCTAACATTCCAATTCTCATTCTAGACGAAGAGGCTGGCAGATCAAGATACCATGAATTCAATGCAAAAACAGATATGAAGAAGAAAATGAAAATCAAGTTAGAAGTTGGTTTGAGGTTTGTTGATTTTATAGTATATAGGGAGGCACTAAAATAGTATGCCATTGAGAATGACATTGATTTTAACTACACCAAGAATGAGTTTGCTTTGATTATAGTGAAGTGTAAGAAAAATTATGTTTGGAGGATTCACACATCAAAAACTTAGGGTGAGGATGCTTTTCAAATACAATCATTCTATCACCCTAAGCAGAAATGTGGATGGGCAAGAGAGAACATACAAGAGACTGCAAGATGGTTAGCAAAGAAATATGTAGATAATATAAGGGTCTGGCTTGATTGGTAGCCATTAGCTTTTGTAAATCAAGTTGAAAGAGACCAAAGTATCAATGTTTCCAAATTTACAGAGCAAAAAGAATGGTCATGGATAACATTGATGGCAACCATGCTAAATAATTTGGGAATCTATAGGACTACTGTACTGCCATCAGAGAGTTTAATCCTGGCGGCACAATGAAGTTGAAATTGGAAGCTTAATTATTCCAAAGGTTATATATCTGTTTGGATGCATGCAAGAAGGGCTTCCAATCTTGTAGACCTGTTATCTGTGTGGATCAGTGTTTATTAAGAGGATAATATAGGAAGGATTTAAATGACAACATGTACCCTATAACATAGCAGAGACCTTCAACTCTTTCATAATAGAGGCTAGAGATAAGCCATTCTTAACTATGTGTGAGATCATTAGAAGGAAGCTAATGAAGAGATATGTTGCAAAGAATGAAGGAATAACCAAGTGCAAGGGCCCAATATGTCCAAGGATTCATTTTAAATCTAGAGAAATCTAGAAATGAATATGCTAGTATACCTATAATATGGTTGGAGATGATAGGTTTAAAGTTGAAAGTTCAAATAAGCCTATAAGGGTAGTTAATTTGAACAATCGCACATATAGGTGTAGGAGGTGGGACTTGAGTAGAATACCATGTGAAATAGTTACTTAGCCACCAGCACCTTTATAGAGGCTTATGCTACTATTGGTAGTATAGTACCTAGAGAGGAAGAATGACCAGAGACTGAAAGGTTGCCTATTAATCGTCCAAATTACAATATTATACTTGGAATGCCTAAAAAGGCTAGAAAGAAGGCTGCGGGTCCAATTAATCAACAAGAGAATGAGTTTGGCATTGCCACAAAGTCAACTGCACCACTTACAACAAAAGCAAGCATTCAAGAAGGTCAAATCGAAGTTATGTATTTTGGGATTTAATTTGACTTTTTGAATGCAATCATGTTTTTGGATGTAATTTGACTTTTTTTTGGATGGATGGATGTATTTTGGGATGTAATATGACTTCTGAATATATGCAATGAAATGCAGATTATGGTTTATTGTATATTTTCTTATCAATTATACAATATGATATATGGTTTATGTTTATGTTTATGGTTCTGGATCTGTACTTTATTTCAGGTTGTGGTATATGATTTTGGTTTTAGTTTTATTAATCTGGTTTATTTTTGTAACATATGGTTCTATTGTGGTATATAAGTCTAGTTCTGCAACTGGTTATGCAAGTGGGTTATTATTCTAGTTTAGAAACATTGGTTATGGTTATGGTTTGTTATACTATGATGCAGGTTGTGGTGTATGGGTTTATTTATGGTTATTCAATTAGCTTATCTAACTATGTTAGTTTCACTTTTATTTGGGGAGTATGGTTCGACTCTTATTTTCATAAATGGTTTGGATTCCTTGCAATTTAAACTTTGTTGTGCTTTATAGCTATCATGAGTGCTATAATAAGAGCTAAGTTAGTTTGCTTTCTTAGGTAACTTTTGAAATATTCATAATTGGTCATGATACATGTTATAAGCCTTTTGGCTTGAAATGTCACACTGCAACTCAATATATTGAAAGTTACTAATGAATAGATATTTCAGATTTATTTTTTCACCAAGTTAACTAATCAAATGTACTATATTCAACATTTATAAAATCTTAAAATCTTTAAAATTTATATTTATTTCTTATTCAAGCTGACCAATCATTTGACTTCGTATTAATTAAATTTGTATTCCTATACAAATTTAACAAGATTAATCATAAATCTATAAAAAGCTACTTGATTATTCTAAAAGCAAAATCTATTATTATTTCCTTATTAGAATATGTCACTTAAAAGAGATTGTCACAATTGAAAATTTATAACATGTAATCTAATGTTGAGAGAAATGGATAATTAAATTTTAATAATATTAAATATTATCATTATGTTTCAAAGACTACAAAAGATGACATTAGCATGGAAACAGTATGAAGTTGAAATAGAAGAAATACTACTTTTAGATACTATTTAAAAAGGATTTTTAGTATATAATCACGCGTCGAAATGAGATTTAATTTTGCCTAATCCTTTGTTTAAGTGTCATTACCCTTGTTGCAAGAGTAGTTCAAGTTCAATTACTAGTAACAAGGCTTAAATAAGGTCTTTCACAAAATAGCAACCCTTTGTATGTTTACATCAAAAAGATAAACAAGCTCTGCTTACACCTACATATATTTTATACACATTAAAAAAAGGTGTACGATTTACAATAATTGCATCATATAATAAGAACTTCAACATTAGGATTTGTGTAGATCATAATGGTAGTCACCATACAAACAAAGCCCCCATCAAGTGGGGACTCTACCCAGCAGAAATCAATATTGATCACAATAGTCAATCTTGACATCTAAAACACTAAATTGTAAAGGTGAGATATAAAATTTTCAGTAGAGGAGCTAAACCATATTTTAAAAAATAAACTTGATGTTCCAGCTGTAAAAATATACCTCAAATTCAAACTAAGACAAGAATTTAAATCATAAAATATATGTTTAATGCAATTCATTTTAAATTATTAAATTTTCTTTAATTAATGTCATTGAGGTCCAAATTGTTACTTGTTAGTCTCATAAGTTTCTTAGTCTGAATCGAAGTCCTTCTTTATGAGTTCTCATTTCTTTATCCTTTCAAATTCGACCACTTGTAAGGACTTTATGAGTTAAAATTAAAATAATTCTGAATAGTATTCTAAACGATCTTACAAGTAGCCATATAAACATAACATTAAGATAACCATTTACAAAAGCATAGACATATTCTAAGCGGTCATAAAACAAAAATTAAGGGAAAAGTTTCAACATACAAACCCATGCATGAACAAACCAGGAAATTCAAGTGCAGATACCCACAAACAGAACTGTATCTACCCAAGCCAGAAAAAAAAATTGTAACAAAGGAAATCCACATAAAACATGCATTAGTCCCAACAACTAAAAGTTCAAGTAAAAGATGAACATGCAAAATTTTCAATTTTCAGATTATGATAACTGAAGGTATTGGGAAAAGAGCTCACATGCAGAACATTTTCTATTCAAGCCTCAAATCTAGAAATCTAAAGAAAGAACTTTTGAGTATAGAGTGGGTTCTATCTTAACCAAAGAGAAACAATAAAATAATAATAATAATAATTAATAGATAAAAATAAGTAATCCCAAAAGAAAATAACATGCAGCAACGATTCTACTCAGTCCTGAAACATGAAATTATAACACACCAATTCCATATGAATCCCCTTAAATATACACCCATAAATAAAAATAAATCCCAGTCAAGAACCTCCACGTGTATTACAGTGAGTATACAGTAGAACATAGAAATTTCAGTAAGCAAACCCATATTCAGTACCATTTCTTTATTAACTAAGAAAATTTAATGTTTTAATGAAGAGATTATGAGTGTCACCAGACCAAAGCTTGAATGCAAATCTGTGGAGAAAATAGATAATGGGTTCATTGGAGAAGAGGAATTCTTGTCAAAGTTAAAGATTTAAAGAAAGGACTTTAATCATCTACCTTGGTTTCTTGGCAGAGAACAAAAGTTACTTGCTTGGATGGCTTCCCCTTCTCGTTGCTCTCTTCTAAGTCACAACTCCCTCTCTCCCTTCCTCTCTTTTTTATTGTGTAGTGTGTGAGTGAAATGTGAGGGGGTGGGCTGGTTTATAATGGTGGGGAAAAAGGTAACCGTTTATTTAGGTAAATAGCAATTAGTTTTATTTTAAAATTTAATGATAATAAGTGTTTTCTTATAAGGGTAGTTGTGCATTAAAAATATCTATTCATTTAAAATTTACATCATCTAGTAATTCTATCCAATAATATGGGAAATGTTTGATTTAATGCAATCATTACCTATAGAGTCTAACTATTATAGTATAGGTTGCATGTACAGAGTCTTATTTGGTGGAAAATAACTTCGAAAAAATTTGTTTTCCTCCAACCGTAGGTTCTAAGCTAGAATTAGATTGAATTCTAGTAAATTTTTAACTTTTATTCATATCTCTTTGTAAGCTTCTCATATCCTTATAAAAATAAATAAAAATTGATATATATATATATAAGTATAGATATTCATAACTTATATTATATTATATTGCACATATAGTAGACTTAAAGCATTAATATGAAATATATTTTAAGATAGGGATATTACATGAAATCTGTGCACTATTGGGTGATTAATTGGATGATGAGCATCTCTTAACTTCCGTCATGTCTTTGTTTTTTGGTTCTGTTTAGGATGTTTAATTGATACTTTGATATAACATCCTAAGTTGGTAATTGATGAAAGAATTGTGGATAACTATATGGTATTTGTTGAGGTGTGTGTGAGCTAAAAGACATGTAGGTATAGAGTTCCTAAATATTGATTTTGACCCATTTATATGGTAATTTTCCTTGTTGCTCAATCTTAGTTTTTCTTGCTGCTAGTTTTGCATTTGGTCTTCTCACTTTAGTCTTGAGGAGTTATCTAGAATTTGCAAGTTGACCATTCAAATGATAAGATCAACTCCAAGTTAGTGATTTTAGGTTCTATCGGATAATATTAAGGGCTCTACTTATTTGTGTTCTTTTAGAGTTTTTAGCATGTCTACGTTTGAAGTTAATTATTAATGGTTGGGCTATTGAAATGTTATGTGGCTTATTCTTCTATTTGATTGTTTAATTCATAGATTAATTATGGTGATTTGAATGTATGTTACTTCGATGTGTTGTCCTTCATTAAAAGTTCTTGATGTGGATTTATCTTGTATTCCATTCTTGCATGTGAGCAAAGTAGATGCGGATCTCTCCCTTTTTTGTCTGTTTTCCTTAAGGTTCCTTCTTTCAGCCTCTTTGGACTGATGGGGGTAAGATATATAAGCATATTATGTTTGTGTGTGTTGACTATCAAATAGGTATTGATTCATAAATGAAGTGTTTCATTTTAGCTTTATCCACATATTCCCTTAAACAAACATTGTTGTTCTTATCTATTTGGTTTTAATTTAATTTTCGCTTTTTTAAAAACTTTTATTTAAGCCAATATCAAGGATGCAATGTTTTGTTCCAAGGGATTATTTTTTATAATAAACTAGATGTAAACCCGCACGTTATTGTGGATTTGTTTTTATTAGGGGTATTTATGAAAGATTACCAAACATTTATGAAAATATTGCCTTTGAACCAAACATGAGAATACAACATTCTTGAGAATATTGTCTAACATTCCCAAGAATATTCAAAGTCAACCAAATGTGGGTTTATAGATTCTTAGAAATACCATTCTCAAGCATCATATTCCTAGGAATGAAGAATCAACTCCTAAATCAAACTCCCCGTTATTGTCTCCCAGTTGGTAAATATTTTTTTACATTTTTATCTTTAATTTCTACTTAGCTTGTAAATATTGTAATTCCGTATTTAATTATCATTTATTCCTTGCTTGTAAATATTGTAATTTAGTTTTTTTTTATTATTGATGTACTTTCTTATATATCATTGTCATTTTTATTTATTTAATAGGGTAAATTAAATATGTTTAGGCTATTATAATTTGCATAATTAATTTTAGAGTAATTGTCTTAGGATTGATGTATCAAGAGTAGGGATGTCAAAATGAGTCGAGCCCGATGGGCTAGTGCGAATAACCCTATGATAAAGTGAGGACTAAGCTAAGGAAATATCATCCCGAACCACGTTATGGGTCGATTGACTCGCTGGCCGGACAGTGAAATTTTCTCCCAGTAGAATGTATTTAATTTTGTTATTATTTATTCTTATCCCTGCTTGACTAGTTTCCTTTGGATAAAAAAAAAATCAAATTTGGTGAATACATATCGGTCCTTCTTTTTCTCTATTTGTATATCAAAATTCCCAAAGAGAACATGTAATGGCTATAGAACGACCAATGCCTGAATTTGTTGCACTTAGATTGAACCTTTGCAATTATATGAATGTGGAAAAGTTTTGGATGATCTATTTTTTGATAATAATTCCAAGACTAAATCAACATGATTTTGAGTGCCTATCAAACCCCAAGGCAAGACATGTTTATTCAAGATTGTCTTATTTTCAATCTGATTCACATGAATAGTAAGGCTTAAGTATAATCTACTCGGCCAATAAGTTAATTTTTTTTATGTATATGTTGTTTATTAACTTGTTAAAGCCAAGTAGCCAACCTTTAGTTCTTGTATTTATGTAAATTTTAGTTAAGTCACGCTAGTCAAATGCAGTCATTATACTCTATGAAACACTCAAAACACGTTATTTATATTTTTCATTGTAGACCTATAAAACCACTAATTATATATTGTATATTGAACATGTATGGTACATATTAGTAATGAAGTTTGTTCTTGCCAAGAAAATGCAAAGTTTTATAAATGAAGACATGTGTTATTTATTTATCAATAAGTTATTGTTATAGACATATAAAAAAAAAGTGAAATGGCTCGTGGGCTAGTTCGTAGCCCGCATAGGGTAGGGATAACAATTTCAACTTGACCCGCTATTACCCGACCCTACCATCCTCGTACGGGGCGAGTTTAAAATCCACCTCCATATGGGTCAAAGTGGGGCGGATTGAAATAGTGTTGCGGGGCGAGATGGGAGCGGGTTGAAGGCCTACCCGCCCCACACCCTTTTTCTTATATTAAACTCTGCATTTTTATACTCATATTAAGTCCTAATTTCATATGTCATCATGCTCTAGGTTGAGTTTCTCTTACTCAACTCCACCGCTCCCCCATCCTTACACATTCCTCTACCCTTTCATTCCATCGTTGGCAACTCCCCCACCCTTTTGCCGATCATTTTCTTATATGGTCTCAAATCAGATTTTGGGTAATATAAGTAACACTTGTGTGATGTTAAAGATCATCTTAGTTTTATTATGTAGGTGATATTAATTTTTCTCTTAATGGAAGACATTATGTCACCTCCTAATGTTGGCACGATGTCACCTCTTATGGAAACTATCGATAATCATGTTCCTATAGTAGAAAGCTCTAATCCAATTGAAGAGCATCAAGAAACAACATCTGCTAGTGCTACAACACTGGTAGATGGAGAAGAAGCACATGAAGAAGATGACCACAAAGCTAGTGTAAAAAGTGTTTTTTGGAAACATTTCCAAAGATTTAAAGTAGATGGCGAGTGGAAGGAAAAATGTTATCATTGTGGTAATGTACCAGGAGCAAACCCAAGAAATGGAACCAAGACATTAAAAAATCATGTGCAGTTGTACTGTAAGAAATCAAACAAATTAGTTTTAAGCAATCAACTATTGTTGAATGCTTTATGCGAAACAAGGAAAAATTGGAGATTCTATTTCTTTTGATTAAGACATTTCAAGAAGTTGTCTTGCCAAAATGATTGTTATGCATGAGTATTCATTTAGTATAGTGGATCACCTTAGAATGAGGTGGTTAATCTATACTGTGCAACCTTTGTTTAAGTGTCATACTTGCAACACAATTAAAAATGACATCATGCAAGTATATGAGGATGAAAAGCTCAAATCAATAAAGGGCTTGGACAAAAATGGAAGTAGAGTGGCAATTACTACTAACATGTGGACTTCCAATCAAAGGAAGGGATATATGGTAGTGACAATGCATTACATTGATAGCTTATAGAAATGGCAAAGTCAATTTTTAGGTATTTTTCTTAACATTTTCCTTACATATTTAGCTTTGGTTTTAATCACTTCCTAATTTACATGTTTCTTTAATTCTCAGCTTTACCTATGTTCCCACTCCTCACCCAAGTGAGGTGTTGACTGAAACATTAATAAAGATTTTGTTGAAATGAAATATAGATAGAAAATTATCAACTATTACATTGGATAATTGTTCAACTAATGATGCAATAATGTATGAGTTATTAAGACGTTTGGATGGGGGATTTTTGTTATTGGGGGTAAGTTGTTGTATATGCGTTGTTGTGCTCACATACTAAATTTGATTGTGAAAGATAGTTTATACATTGTTAAGGAAGGTGTTGAAAAAGTTCTTAATAGTGTTCTGTATCGAAATGCAACAACTAAAAGACATAAACTTTTGTCACTTCGTGTAACAAAACAGGAGTTCCACTTACAAAAAAATTAGTATGTGATTGCCTAACTAGGTGGAACTCAACTTATGTGATGTCGGAAATTCCATGGTTGTATAAAGATGTTTTTCCTCGCTTAAGACAAAAGGAACCTCAATATAAAAGAGTGCCAAGTAATATAGAGTGGGAGCTTGCTAAAGACATTTGTGGTAGGTTGAAGGTGTTTTATGATGAGATTCATTTATTTTCTAGAACGCAATATCCAACTACAAATATATATTTTCCAAAATTTTTTGAAATTAAGTTGACATTGGAGGAGTGACTCACTTCTCCAATTCAGTTGATTCAAGATATGACATATAATATGTTGATGAAATTTGAGAAATATTAGGATGATATTCATGACATCATAAGGGTTGTTGTAGTTTTAGACCCTAGGTATAAGATGACTTTGCTTGAGTACTACTTTACAAAGTTATATTCGAATGACTACTCAAGGCAAATTGAAAGAATTTAAAAGATTTGTTATGAGTTAATTAATGAGTATCAACAAAGAAAAAGTTCAAGTTCAACTATGTTTAAGTTTTCTAACCAAGAACTTATTACTTCTGGAGATGATATGACTGATTATGATTTGTTTGTGAGGAATAAGAAGCGGGCAAATGGTTCATTTGTCAAGACAGAATTTGATCATTATTTGGAGGAAGATGTTCTACCAAGAACTCCTGACTTTGATATCTTAATTTGGTGGAAGGTAAATAAGGTCAAGTATCCTACACTACAACAAATTAATAGAGATATATTTGCTATTTGAGTGTCTTCTATTGCTTCTGAATCTGCTTTTAGTGCAGGTGGTCGCTTGATTAGTCCTCACCGTGGTAAATTGAAAGAAGAAACAATAGAAGCTTTGATGTGTGCCCAAAATTGGTTGTGGGATTTAGAAAATAAAGGTAATCTTCTATGTTTCATTCAATTTTTATAGTTCAGTTATATATAATTTTGTAATAATATTAATTAGTGTGTTTTGGTTAATTTCTAGATGAAAAACCTCTCACTTTGGATGATTATATTACAATTAATGATGATGAGGAGGGGAATGGTGAAGATTTGATTACATGATAAAGAGCTAAGAAAGAGCATAAGTGCTAGAATTTATTTTTTCATTGCTTGGTTATTGTCTTATGTTTTAATTTCTTTGACTTTTGAGATGTTTAGATATAATTTTGCAGATTCACTTGTTTGAATTCTGGATTTTGAACTTGTCTTTTAATTTCAATTAAATGATGTTTAATTTTAAGCATTATGATTGATAATTGTATTAAGGCAATTTAGCCTAAGGTGCGGGTAGGGTACGAATTCTATTATTTTCCTGCAAGTAGGGTGTGGGTTTTGTATTCACAGGATCCGTGGGGCGGGGTGGGGCGGGGCGGGTTGAGAGTTATTTTGAGGGGTGCGGGGCAGGGGCTGGTTGGACAAAAACCTACCCCACTGCCAAGCCTAGCATAGGCTTGGGTTGGCTATTTGCTAGCCCGCACTAAAATTGGCTCAGCCCGACGCGGGCTGGCCTAAATTGACACATCTACTCAAAGGTATTGTGTGATTAAGTTTTCACCCTTCTATGTTCATAAATCGACACCCAAACTTGATTTTGTATCGCAAACTAATTTTCAAAGTTTAGGAATTTTCCCAATTTTTCCTAATCAAATAAAATTGATAGCGATTCTTCTAAAACTTCTAAATTCAGTCGCCTTGCTCATCTCGAGCACCCCTCCGGGATGGTTGCAACACAAGTATGCCAAGTGCAACAACTGTGACAAATAGAAAAAAAGTAGTTTCAGTCACTAAACGTTGTCTTCTCTTATTATTAGCAACATGACACATTCTCTCATTCAATTGTGATGATATAACTTTTGATTTGGATCATCTACAGCAAATTGTACCTTAAAAGATAAAGTGTAATTAGTAACTGTTGATGAGAAAATTAAGTTCCATTTGGTGTACATGATAGTATAAGGTAGTATAATAATGTATGATAATATAAAAGAGGTGATAAATTCTAATACTATCAAGTGTTTTATCATTATCGTATAAATAAATTGATAGTATATATAAATATTTAATATGATAAAATTATCCTTTTAAATATATTTTTCTTCAAAAAGAAGGGCAAACTTTCCATGGCCTCGCAGTAGCGTTTGTCCCCACAAATTTCTCAAACTCATTTTCTTTTTCTTTCACTCTCTCTTCTTCTGCTATCAGATTGGACACCCCCTATCTAAAACTATTTGAAACGCAACACCCCATAGAGATTTTGATTCATTTGTTTTCTATTTAAAAATTTTCAACTTTTTTCAAACTTATCCGATTATTTCATCATTTGATTTTGGCATCGTTTATAGTTCTCAATTTTTGTGATCTAGGAAATTGGTTGTGATTGTGGGTGTTTCTAGATCTCAAATGGCTTTTACTCAGGCGTTGCCAAATTCGTCGCAAAAGCAAAAGCATTTGGAAAAATGGATTTTCGAAATGAACTTGGCAATGAGTTGCCTTCGGAGATGGAAACAACGACGACGATGAGATAGCAGGAACATGGGTTGCAGGCTCAAGCTCGTTGGCAAAAATGAGGTTTCTGGGGACAAGCCATGGCAGTTGTCAAACTGGAAATGGGCCACTTCAGAGAGAGGGGAGAAGATGAAGTCTAGGGTAAAGTTGGAATAAATTTACTTTCAGGCCTTATCATGTGGTTGAAGAAATGATATAATTATCAAGTTATAATAAGATAAAAAAATTTGACTTGTTTTGACTATATTATCATATAGGTACATTAAATATTTGTTAAGAGTCAGTAGTATTTACTTATATTATTAAATCCTTCTTATACGATAAATTAAATACAGCCTTAATGAAGTAGATTACTTAAATCAAGACATGATAATATTTACTTATATTATCAAATCTTCCTTATACGATAAATTAAATACAGCCTTAATAAATTTGGAGAGTGTGGTTGAGCGGTAAGGGTTCATTTACCCTTAATTAAAGGTTAAGGGTTCGATCCTTGCTTTTGAGTAAAAAGAAGCTTTAAATCTCCAGGCCAACTGTCCCACCATCGAAGGTGTCTGTAACCCAACGAGGAGATTAATTACTGTACTCGACGGTGGATACCCTGGTTTCGACCAAAAAAAATACAACCTTAATAAAATAAATTCTCTTATATTCATAATTTATTATTCAAATGCTTATGTTTTGTAAAATTTTAATATTAATTATATTTTTTATTTTTTAAAATACATCTCTCAGTTAATAACATTCCGTCGTATGACTTTTATTTATTTTAAATTAAGCTCGAATGTCAAATCATTAAAAGATAAGTTAAGCCTAAACCGTACAAGTTAATAGCATGAGAAATACTATTTTCATAAACGCGTAAAGTTTTACTGGCATTTCAATCTCAATATTCCATTTTTTTTCTATTATTCCTTGCTGTGTAATAAAATCTAATTAAGTATTAGCCTTTGAAGTTATTGAGTTTCATGGGATTGCATTTCTTATCTGGGTGTTCTCTTCCTTTTCCCTACTAGAATTATTGGTCGTGTGTAGAATTAAGGAAGAAGGAGATAAATTGTACTGCAGAGTTATGTGTTAGGTTTCTCAAGTAAAATTGCCATTATAGGAAGAATTCTTAATTTATAGTATTATTTATTAATATTTTTAATTTAATAAAACATATATAAGATTGAAGTTTTTTAAAAAAAAAAAATCATTTTGGGTCTTTAGTTTAATTTTGTAATGTTTAACCGAAAAGCCTTGCAAGCTAGCTATTAAAATGAGTTCAAATAACAATTTGAAAGAAGAGTAAATTAGAGTAATCTATTACACATAGCAGATTCATATGATTTTTACTGTGTTATTATCGTTTGGATAATTTGTTAATTTATTTATATGATTTTTTTTGCTCTTAAGATGGGGAATTTCATTATATATAGAGAAGTTTTAGAAGATTTAAATGTTCTTTTGGCTAGGAGTTTGTCATTAGAATAGGACAATCATTGATTTGTTTATGAAGGCAATTGATGTTGAACAATTATGTTTTTTTAATTTATTTATAATTTTTTATTCATTTAATATAAACCCTTAAAATATAAATATAAGTAGCTTGCTTTTTTGTTTTGCTTATAATTTTCATAAGAAACATTTAAGTGTAAAAAGAATAATAATAAAAATACAAAACAAGAATAAAAAATAATAAAATGTTATGTGAATTCACAGGGTTATATACTAGAATATTATAATAAAGGGACTACCTCTTAACACACTGTGGTAGTCCCAAATTTTAAATCATTAGCAATTATTCTCCCTAGTTTTTTCTTTCTTGGCCACCATGTTCTTCCAGCGGCAAAGTTTTCTTTATTTCTCTTTTTTCTTTGTTTTTCTGTTGCATTTTTCGTTGTGCCGTTACTTTTGATTCTGCGATTCACGCTGAATGAACAATATTTTAATTTTACAACAAGAAATAAAAAAAGCAGTTCAGCTCTAGCAACATGGGTCAACAAAATACTCACAATTATATTTGGGGTGGTACTATTGAAACTCCTAATTGTTTATTCATACACTCTTGTAATTATCTATAATTCTGATTACTTTAAATGTCATTGATTAAGTAATTTTTATTTTAAGTCAAACTTCTTTCTATTTACATTTTTATAAATTTAATATATACTTATTACTAAATTTTAATCAAGATATTAGTCAAACTTTTATAAAAATCTCATGAATTATTATTTTGTTTTTTATGTCTTATTGTTAGCTAGAGTATACATATATTAAAAAGAAAACAATTCTTTTTTTTTTTTTATAAAAAAAAGCCTCAAGTATAACCAAACGAAAAAAGATAGATATTATTTAAATGTTAATCTAATTGAAAAACTTGCTATAGCAAATTTTCAATTGTAAATAAATTTAATTTTAATTATGTCAATCATATTAATAAATTTTTTTTAATGTAACATCTACTTAAATATTGAAGTACTTTGTCGTAATTAATCCGTATATTACAAAAATTAAATTTGAAAATAATTTTTTCATGCATGGAAGCATCAAACATAACTTTGGTAATAAAACTAAAAATATTGGAAATATATATTATTATATTAAAATAATTATTTAAAATTTATTTTTTTATTTAAATTAAAATTTTAAAATACGTGGTTCGCCTGTGATCAATTGTTCGTAAAAAATGAAAATAAAAATTTATATTTAAATGTATTAAAAATACAAAAAAATAGGAAAAAAGAAAATAAAGAGAAAGAAATAATAAAAATTATTTTCTCTTTTTTTTTTGGTTTTCTGAGTAATAATATTTTGACTAATATTATTTATTTTATTTTATTTTGATAAAAATATAATTACTATAAATAAATAAATAATTGAATTTTAAGTGTGCAAATAATTAAATATGGGGGTAAAAAGTTTGACTTAGAAAAAAGTAAGTTATCAAAGGACATTTTAGGAATTAAAATTATAAGTAATTAAAAAAAATTATAAATAGTTATAATAAGAGTGTTAATAGCCTCATCCTTATATTTGATTTACGTAGACGTTACTTATATAGACACTTCAATATCAATTATATGTGTAAGTATTTTTTTTGAGATATGTATATTTATAACATGACTTATATAACTTTACACATATTAAATATTCAATAGGATGCCTATAATAAGTAGTGTTTATCTACGAATTATTTTTTCATTTGCTATTCTTTTTCTGAAATTTTACATTTAGTTTCAAACTAATTAACTGAAGCTTAACTCTGTTATTATTGTAGTTTTAGGGCATATTTGTTTTTGCTTAATTTTTTGGAAAAATTAATTTTTTTCAATTAAAAAATATTTTATGTTAAATTTATCTTATTTGTTTAAAGTATGTAAAATTGATTATAAGTTAAGATTATTTTTTCATAACTAAAAATAATTTTTAAAAAAAAATATTTTAAGCTTTTAATTATTTGATTTCAGATTATTTCAAAAGTTTTGAGAGAGAAATACCTATTTGAACCAACTAAATAACTTTTTCATTCATTTTATATATTTTTTGGTAATTTAATACATAAAAGTGATTTTTTTTATACAATTCAAACAAAACTTTTTATCTTAAAATCGATTATAAATTAACATATCTAAACATAAATTATTTTTTTCATAATTGATTTTCTTAAAAATCGATTATACACTTAATTAATTTTTAACATAATCTTTTATTCACAGCTAATCTTAAAACACACCTAGTATCTACATATTTATCTAGTAAAGGATATTAAATTAATACTGTTATATAAAAGACGATTTGTATAATACAAAAATTGAAATTTTTTCTATTATATATAAGACAACATTGTTAAATTAGTTTTGTATATTTTATTTTTATTTTAAAGATTAATTGAGTGTTAAAATTAAATTTTTGTAATAAAAAAATTAACTGAAATATAGAATAAGAAAATACATAAAATACCAAGATAAAATTATATTGTTATAGGTGTAATAAAATAATGAAAAACACATAAAATAAATGGTGAAAAATACTTCACAAAATTCACGATAGCATATAAAATTAAAATATGTATAAAATATCAAGTTAAAATTAACAATTAAAATTTTAAATAAATAATGAAGAAAAATACATAAAATAAAGAAAAATACACCAAATATTAAAGAAAGATAAAAGTTACAAATATCCGGTGAAATTCACATAGGAATAGACTAGTAAAACTCAAGAAAAAAATACCATCGTATTTAACAACTTAAATCAAACAATAACAACAAATTTTTTTGCCAGTGATGAAATGCTTTAGTGAAATCTATTTATAATAGTATTACTCAAATTTTTTTTTCATAAAACATCCATCATCAAATCATAAATCATTTTTAGCAACCTCTAATTTTAACCATGTCTCTCTCTCTCTAACCAAAATTCAAAAGCAACCTTGTAATTGGTTCCCTCCCTCCACCTCCACCCTTCTTTTAGCACTTTGTTATTGGTGGTGGTGGAAGCTCCCCATATATGAACCCATTACCTCAAACATTTCCAAACCGTAACTCTTACACCCAATAACAACAGGATCTTTGTGTTCTCTTCCGCCACTCCTCCCCGGCGGAGAGATCACCGGTCACACACGCTGTTCCTTTTTGAGGTTGGTATGTTTGGATTGGTAGCTATGTGTGGCAAGAATTCCTATATGTTATTATGGCCTTTTAACATGCAAAGGCTTGTTTGATTGGGAAGGAAATTGTAGTATAAATAAGCTTGATACATCATTATTCATAAATGCGAAGTTATCAATATTTGTTTGTGTTTTGGGTTGTTGTTTTAATCAATGCAAACATGTGGAAAATGACTTGTTTCGTTTAATTCCTTGGAAAAGAAGAAGATGAAATGTAGCTACGATCAGAAAGTGCAGGTTATGTTCATGGTTGGAAAGAAATGATTTTAATTTTAGTTTATATATCTCTATCAATTTTCATTTTTTTTAGTTTAAGTTTATGTGGTTCATTGGAGTTATCATTATACAATTTAGGCCTTTGTATTATGTTTTAACATTGAGAGTTGTTATGGTGCCTTAATGAGTATGGTAATCATGATGAGCTGTTAATCATTCATTCACTGTAACAATAAATCTTTAAAAATCTATTAAATATAAATAACAACTAATAAATGTTTGACAACCTACATCAATACCCAAAAAAATGATACTCAAATAATCTCCTTTAACATCTTTTGCGAATGGGGTTGGATTCCTGCTAGATTCCACGCTAGTCGTTAGTAGGCCTTCACTAATTACATAGGGCTCTGTCTTGATAATGAAGTAACCTATCAACTTCCTAATTATTATTTAAAAAAAAAAAAAGACATTTTTTCCAAACAGATAGTAAAATGAGAGACTTAACAATTTCAATGCTGAATCATCTCAAGGTTTTCTGATTTATATCATTCTTATGAGTTGAGTGGTTTGTATTAAACTTTTTAGTTTGGGGTATTATCCTTGCTTTTCCAGGTTTGAAAGCTATAGATAAAAGGAACTTGATATTTTAAGTAAATCCTTGCCTCAACTTGGAGTATATTGGGGTCTTTTGCAATGGATGCAGATGAAGATCCTGTAAACAATAAAGCAGGCGTTGGAGAAAATCCTGTTAATGCCAAAGCTGGTGGTGCAGAAGATCCTATAAACAACCAAGCAGGTGGTGCAGAAAATTCATTAAACAACGAAGCAAGTGATGCAGAAAATGTTGTAAATGACCAAGCCGGTGTTGAAGAAAATCCTGCAAAAGACAAAGCAGATGTTGTAGAAAATCCTGTAAACTACAAAGCACATTGTCTTCCAGGAGAAGCAAAGGAGATTTTGAAATCATTGGCTGGTAAATGGGAGAATGTACTCGATGCAAATGCATTGCAGGTGATCCCTCTCAAGGGGGCAATGACGAATGAAGTATTCCAGATAAAATGGCAAACAACGGCAGGGGAAACCTCACGAAAGGTTCTAGTTAGAATCTATGGTGAGGGTACTGACATTTTTTTTGATAGGGATGATGAGGTACGAACATTTGAATGCATTTCAAAGAATGGGCAGGGACCTCGTCTACTAGGAAGGTTTGCAAATGGACGTATTGAAGAATTCATCAGAGCACGAGTAATATGATCTTTACTTTTCATTATTCATTCTATTATTGTTATTACTTTAATTACCTTTTGTTAGAGATCTCTAACACGCCCCTCACTTAAGAGTTATTTGGGCTTGAAGTGTTGACAATATACAGGTTCATTCTACCTTGTACTGAAATTTAACTTTTATTTAGAAAAATGGGGACGACATTGATCAAACTCCTCACCATTTAGTCATAACATGAGCCTCTCAAGTTAGTAACATGAGAAGATCCTGATTGGTTTGTGAATGGAAACTATTGAATGAATGCAGTATACACCTGATATTACTTAAAATACCTTCATTGTTAGTGTTCATTATTTGTGCAGCATTATAAATGATTTATAAAATTTTGTCATTGCTTTTATTCATCAAGCACTACCCCCATTTATAAACTTGATATGCTCATACACTCCTTTGTGGATTTATCAGACATTATCAGCATCTGATTTGCGTGATCCATCAATTTCTGCTCTTATAGCGGCCAAAATGAAGGAGTTCCATGATCTTGACATGCCTGGTCCAAAGAAAGTGTACCTTTGGGATAGACTGCGGTATGTGCTATCTGAATAACCCATCCCACCCTCACCCCAAAAAATGTGAGAAAGAATAATTTGTTTATGTGACAAATAAGAATGCAGTTATTAGTACAGTTTGGTCATTTCTTAAATAACTTTATTTCAATGCTTCAGAAATTGGCTTAGTGAGGTCAGGCGTTTGTCTTCCCCTGAAGAAGTTGAAACCTTTCAATTGGACACAATTGACAAGGAAATCTCTACTTTGGAAAAGGAACTATCAGGCACTCACCAACGCATAGGATTTTGCCACAACGATTTACAATATGGTAACATAATGCTTGATGAAGAGACCAATTCTGTGACCATAATAGTGAGTTTCTCTTTATGCTAGTTAGTGAAATTATGGTTTTGTTCCTGACACCTTTGTGGATGGAAATAAGCTAACATTTCATTTTCTTATGGGACTCGCTCTGACGAAATAATTAGTTCTACTTCTATCATAATAGGCTTGCCAAGTAATGTTTTGTAGAACGTAGTAAAGATTTCAGAGGTTGCTTCTTATACATTATTTTTTCCCTTAGTAGTAGCATGTGGACCCTGTTTCCACTCGAATAGAATCAAAATTTAAGGAAGAATTATATTCTTACAAAACCAAGTACAGAAGGCTATGGACAACGGTTCAAGAGGTATGACATGAAAGGGATTGAGTATGTTTTAAGACCAGCAACCCCCATTTCCTTAAAGAAAAATCATTATAAATGAAGAAACCTATTTCTAATGCTCGCAGGATAGTATTCTGCATGTAAATGTAAGTTTTTGATATGTCTTAACTAGTTATAGGCTTATAGCTTGATGAACTTTGATGGTTCCTTTCTTTCTTAGAGCGTCCTACATTTGAAGGTCAAATCAAAATTTCAGAAGCAATTTAATTTTGGGAGATAAGGCAATATATTTGATGACAAATGACTTAGATGGGATTGTGAATGATGATGTGTATGTGGATAACATAATATTTTCCTGCATGTACGTACTCACTGGTTTTGGGGAAGAAAAAAAAGTGGCTGAAAATATATTATATTTGATTGATATAATTTAGGTGAGATTGTGAACGATGATGTGTATGTGGATATATAACAGAATCTTTTCCTGCAAGTGATCACCTTTTTTTTAATGTGGCTAAAATTATATATTTAATAAAACTGGCGTACTTAATCTATGCGATTGATCTTTTCCTTACTGAGTTATCGTTTACAAAAATCCAAGTCGTAAGGGATCAATAGGTCATTGCCATAAATTATAATTCTAATGCTGCCCTTTTGTAACAGGATTATGAATATGCAAGTTATAATCCTGTAGCATATGATATAGCAAACCACTTCTCTGAGATGGCTGCCAACTATCATACGGAATCACCTCATATTCTTGACTTCAGTAAATATCCTGGTATGTGGCTTGTTGAATTTTGATCTCATTCATTGTTTTTTGTTATGTCCATCCAAAAATGACTTATACTTAATTGGCTGTTTAATTCTCTTGACAGATTTGGAGGAGCGTCAAAAATTTGTGCAGGCATATTTGAGTTCTTCAGGTATTGGATTTCTTTCTCTTTGTATTGTCTTGCATGATTATCTTGTTTTTATTTAACATACCCTCATATTTTAGTGTAAATTATTATATGAGAAATTGGTGTTTCCTTTCAATCTACCAACATTGATCTTTAATTTCATAAATGGAACAGCAAAGTTGCATGGTCTAAATTAAACAAACCAGTACGGATCAATGTATGTATTTCATCACCTATATAAGCGTCATATTAAATACTGAAATTATGATGTTGCCATCCGGAAATTATTGGACTTGAATACAGGTGAACATCCTAGTAACAGTGAAGTGGAGCAGCTACTTAAAGAAGTTGAGAAGTATACACTTGCAAATCATCTCTTATGGGGCGTGTGGGGAATAATTTCGGTATCTTCACTTTCTCACTTTAGCATTAGCTATTCTATATTTAAATTTCTTATATCATGGATGTGACAGGGTTCTTGGAAGGGGAGAAGTCATTCAATACACCTGGTGTGTGTGCACCATTTCTATAAATAGAAACAACGGGTTACTATAAAGAGAATTATCACCATAACTAGAAATCCAATGTTTCTATTTATGGAAATGGTTTACACATGTACTGAATAACTTCTCTGGAAGGTGACCCTCTGAAAGCCAAGTAGAGACTTGTTTTCACCCATGTTTTTCCACATTTTAGAAGCATTATACCCTCGTTTGTTTACTGATTGTTGACTTCCTTGTGCACCTGTAAATAGACCATTTAGTAGTATCATTTTTTAATCATACTATTCCCTTTTACCCTTTTAAGTTTTTGGGAGAATTACATTTGAAGATTGGGGAATTGAATTTATTACATTCATGGATCAATGACCAAACTATAGCCATAACGGTAATAAATATATTTTTAATGACCAAAATTTTGAACAAAATAGCCATAAGGATCCTTCTAAATAATACTTTTTCTGTATCCTAAAGCAGAATTCTACCAAAAATTTTCGTTATGAAGAAAACACTTTTTTGTTGTAAAAAAGCTTATCCCAATGAGCATAGTGTCTACGATAAGTCCTACTTGCACTGTAGAGATGGGAGTAAACATTTTAATCTCCATTGCCTTATCTTCTGAATACCTTCTCCAGGAACATGTAAACAAAATTGACTTTGACTACAAGGAGTATGCGAATCAGAGGTTTCAAGAGTACTGGTCAAGAAAACCTTTTCTTCTGAGCTATGATGGATCTTCCCATGATGATGTGACTGACGGTAATGGTACTAAACTGGATTTGATCAGTTGTTTTGTATTTACTGCATTGTGAATAGATAGTTACTTGCAGAACTAGATAACATTTTATGATGCTCATCAACTATGGTGTATGATCTTAAAATATATGATAAGGCTCCAGGTTTTGACATAGCAAATTGACATCTTTCTTGAAGTACTTTCACATGTTCATCATTGCCCTTTGTATGCCGATGATGAATAGGAGAGGCTCAAGCCTGATTTTTATTTTATCATTACAAGCCATAACAAAATAAGTGGTTCCCAGCCCATAGCTAAATGCCTCAATTGATGCTATCATCTCCGTAAGAGTAAGGAAGATTGAATTGTTCAATAAATGATTCTGCCTTAGGGTTGTTTCTGTTGTACTTGAAGCACTATTGTTGAGGGTGAAAACTCAAAAAAATGATCTTAACTAATAGGAACTGCCATTTATATATGTCCTCACTTGAATATCGAGGTGTCATACTGATTAAATGCACATCATATTGCTAGCTAGTCTGACTATTGGTTGGCAGGAGAGCAAGCATTGACATCAACCACCAAAGGAACACCAGCGAAGAACCCTAGTCTCTTCAGGAAGCTGAAGAAATTTTTTGGTCTCGGTTTGTTCAAGTCGAAACACTAGAGCAAGGTTTTTCTTGATACATTGGAGGTGCAAAACAACTGGGTAGGAGAGGGGGATAGGCGGTTTTGGTGGAGCCGTGAAAGATCAAACTTTTGACATCATCATCACACTCCAATCTTAAAGACTGGTGCAAAACAACGGGGAGGAGAGGGAAATAGGTGGCCTGATGGAAGATTGAACACACCCTAATCTTGAAGATTGAATCACTTGCAATTGAGCTTCAAGCTCATTGATATACTAGAGCAAAGTTTGACACAAGGATTGTTTTATCTTACCACTATGGGGTTTTCTTACTCCAACTAAAAAAAAGTATATTAAAATAATAATATAAATAATATTTTTTATTATAAAATCACTTGGGTGTAAGGGTGGGATAAAATTCCCCATGACACAACTCATTTCTCTATTTTCACCTTTTATACCATTGAAGATTGGAAAAATTATAAGAAAATAGAGAAACAAAAATGATGTACTAAGCATGTGTTACATTTTTTCATATTTTATTTCTTAACTTTTTTACCTTTCTCTCTCTCAAAAATTCATAACCTTATTTACCTATACACTTCAATCGGACCAATTTGTAAGTACAAACTAGGGAAGAGAAGGAGCCTTTGCCAACTAAGTTATTTGAGTATATAGGCAACTTAGTTTCTGAAAATATTACTCACTTAGAGTTTAGTGTCTCTGAATTTATTTTTATATACAAGTTAGTTCTTAAATTTATAAAATTCATATCAATTTCGTTCTTTTGTTATTTCTAGTTGATCAAGTCAAATAATGACACTTGACGTTATACGCTAAGTGCCTATGTATAACGTTAAGTGTCACATGACATGTTACTCAGCCTTCCCGCTTGAGATATGATGTAATTTTAGCTTAGTAAACCTTAGCCCTCATATACAAAGCACTCAGTTAGTCACTCACTAAGTTAAAATGATATCGTATCTCAAAAGAAATTGCTGAGTAACATGTCATATGACACTAAATGTTATATATAGATATTTAACGTGTCATATCATGGGTCATCATTTAACTTAGTCAACTAGAGATAATTAAAAGACTAAATTGATTTAGATTTTATAAATTTAAGGACTAACTTGTACACAAAAACAAATTCAATGACTAAATTGTAAGTAAGAGATCTTCTAAGGACTGGTTTCCCTATTTACTCTAAGTTATTTTATGCAATATTGACTATCATACAGGAAAAAATCTCAATGTCTATGAATCTATGAAACAATTTACTAGAAAGTAAAAGAATTGTTAAGTTTTACCGTAAATAGTATAAACCATTAAATAAGTATTAATAAGTTAGTAAGTAGTAGACATGCTTACTAACAAAGGACAACTATTTGGTTTAAAAAAGCCTTGTTTACTCAATTTTGTTGGGGAATTTTTGTGTTATTTTCTGTCTTTTCAATTAGAGAGCTACTACATAGCCCGAGTTACAATGACCGGATGGCTCTGATAAGTAATCTAATTTTCTTTATTTTAAACAGAATAAAAATAAATAAAGAAAACCAATCTTAGTTAAAGCAATAATAGAATTGGTTGGCAGTGGCGGTATCATGAGCAACACAACCACTTCATTAAATCGATTCAGTAAATCAATAATTTTTCTGCAATTGAGGTATGCAACCACTTCATCAAACCGATTCAGCAAATCAATAATTTCTCTGCAATTGGAAACAAAGGAAAAATGCAATCAATAATTTGTCTGCAACTGGAAACAAGGGAAGGGAGTATTAGCTTATCTTAGTGGCAACTGGTATTATCTTTTTCTTAGGTTCCATATTAATTTAACTTTCCTTCCAACAATTTGATTGAGTTTTGGCAGATCTTAAATTATTTATTATTAATGATTACTGGCTTGCAGATTTTATATGTCCTTGTTGGAATGGAAGTAAACTTTACTTTAACAACTGGGTCCTACTCTTATGCCATGGATTATTCCAATGAGGGTATGATTGATGGGAATGAAGAACTTGAGGTCGCTGAAGAAGTCGTACGTGAAGAAGGATAAGAGCGCAATGTGAAGGTGGAGATCCGATGCAGAAAGGCTCAAAACCTCATCAACAAGACCTTGAAAGTTATTGATTGCTATGGGAAGTGCACCCTCTCTTAACCAGACGAAGACAATTGCAGAGAAGATGAAGAATGATAGGGAAGAAGAGGAACCATACAAGAGTAAAAAACTTAGAAAGTTGATGAGACCAAAAGTGAGAATGTCAATATTAACATAGTCAATTAAAAAAATTCCATACAATTTGGGCAACAATAACCAAATTGTATAGTGTTTTTCTTTCAATTATATGCTAATAATTTAGGGGGGTAAAACTTAACAACTAAGAGAATTTATGGCCAATTGAAAGGGGAAAAAAATTACTAAGTTGTCAGTATTTAATTAGAGAAACCATAAAATAGATAATAAAAAAATAGATAATAAAAAAAAGAGACGTAAGATTTAAATCTTGGCTAGATGTTAGCAAAAAAAAATCTTTTGTCCCCTTTCTATATCCCTAATCCTATCTCTTGACACTCAACAAAAGTAAAAGAATTTTCTATCCCCTTTCTATATCTCTAATCCTGTCCCCAACTTGTGCATGGTAGCAAATCCTATTATTAGGAAAATAATTAAGGATGGAAATTGGTTCTGGGCTATAATACACAATTTTGCAAGTTTTTTTAATCTCAATAATGATGTTTTTTTAAACAAATTATTACAATGTATTCATTTCAAAACATATTATGTGTTGATGATTACTCAACACAATGGTTATTCATTTCTTGATTATTTATAAAAGAAATTTGATTTCATGCAATAACACAAAGAAGCCTAATCACCTCTCGGTCCTCACCAAATTACAAAGCTTTCGATTCACTGGGTATGTAAGATTCAGCCTGTGAAATGGGTATTCTTATCTCTCATGATCAAGTTATAGATGAATGTAGGTATTCAATTCTAATATATATATATATATATATATATATATATATGAAAAAGGATACCAAAATTTCTTTCTAGTAATCTAAGATTAGTGTTTATTATTGAACCTATGTTGTGGGAACCATACTTAGTCCTATTGTAGTCTGGATTTTATAGAAAACTATGTAAGCCCTGCCCAACACAAACATCAAAGTCCCGTTCATGTAATAAAAAATAAATGATTTGCAGGCTGCAGCAAGTATGACTAGACTCATTAAGGTCTCCAACAGATACACACACATATGTACATAGTGTACTTTCAAAGTCTGGTCAGCTTACATATACATATTTCAATAGTGGTCTTCATGGAGGCAACGTTAGTTTTGATGATATTGCAATGACATAACATTATAACACCCTTACTGCACTTAAAGCGAAAAATAGCTTCCCTCTTACTCTTGTAAGCTACTTATAACTGGTCCAGAAACAAAATATTTAATATATATATATATATATATATATATCCTTTATCGTGCGTAACAGATAATTTATGCCCTTACATCAAGAAGAAGAAGTGTTTTCTTTCCCATATTAACTATGTATTCAACTAATGTATTGCAAGTTAAAATCTAAATTTTGAGGGGGAAAAAGAAAACTTTAACTAATGGAACTGCAATTTCAAAAAACTTCAGTCTTATATAATACTACCTATATTTTAAAGATTACTCAGGGTAAAGAACAAAATAATTTTGCTTTGGAGTGAAAATTATAGAGAAGGATTTGCAAGTTGGGAAAGAAAAATACTCCATGTTAAACCATATATCATACAATTTGACATTATCAAAAAAGTCGATTGTCTTGCTATAAGAAGATAGATGTCACACAAGATTATGGCACATGTTCAAAGAAATTTTTATTAAAAATGAAAACTCACATAGCAGGCAGTGACGAAACTTACCTCACCAAATTATAAAATGTCCATCTATTTTCGTTCCTTGGGTGTGCAAAATTCAATTCGGCTTGTTAAATGGGCATTTTTGTTGCATGACACGGTAAGGAGCAGTACTGATGTACCATTGCATTGATCAACTTCAGGGCTTTTCTACTAAAAATCTAGAGTTGCAATGTAAGACGCGGCCTGTTTGCTCTCCTTGGCGCTGGACCTGAAGCGGCAGAGGTGACGGTCCATGCATCCATAACTGAAAAGACAACATCCACTTCAAAACCACGAGCCGAAAGGCAAGAGATGATGATACATTGCATCCATCAACTTTAGGACCACTTGCAAGATCCCAGGTCAGCATATGAGAAATGCACATCAAAATTTGTGATAACTTATTTATAGAAAGCTATGTCATCAATTGAGAGTATGTGGCACTATATGCTTGCAAGAGCCAACTTAACTTAAGTCATATGTTGGCTTGACGAATATTTACACATAAGTCCCCATTAAAGGGATGTCTTACCTTTTTTTAACTTCATTACTTTTATTCTTAGAAGACTCCACCAACTAAGGGGAAAAAACTAATGAGATCAGGATAATTCAATATTATAAATACTGGCCTAGGCCCAAAGTATGATCATTTAATCGAGCATGTTTTGAGTAAACCCATTCATACCCGCCCACTAATTTGAGAGTTGGAGTCTTCTTTGTGGGTCTCCTCCTAATGCAGTTCTCCTCCTCCTGAGGGCATTCTCTCCCTTGAAGGCTTGAATGGTCATCTCATAATGGAAGAACAATAGTTTATTGATATGAAAACTCTTTTTGTGTTTTCATCCATGGTAATAACTCATATTTTATTTTTTAAAAAGTAAACTCTACACTTAAAACATCCTGATTAGGCTAAAAATACTCAACCACTCAGTTGGTTTATTGAAGAGTGGAAACCCTCAGAGGCTCATACTGAGGTTGCAAAAGGCGTACTTCACTTCGTCCTTCTCTCCTTTTGAAAATTATGTGCAAGTTTTTTTTGGTTAATTATCTTAATTAGTCTTTTAGATTGAGTGGTGTCCTGCAATATCTTTACAAGTTAGGTTCTTTGGCCCTTTATAGGACTAATCCACTGTTGCTTACCAACTTTACCAACCCTTTAAAAATTCTAAGCAAACTGACTTGAAATATCATGAGTTGTTCCTCATATTCCATAAGTGGTGCATATAATTGAACAATTTATTCCAAAGAACAATTGAACAAATTAACCATAGTCTCACCATTCTGGTTAAACTAATGTGTGAATCCTTGAGCAATTTAGAGACACTTTAAACTATTAGGAATATTAATGCATAAAATTATGCAAAAGTCTAAACCACCGGAATCATAATCCCAACTAAAAATAATCAAAATGACTTGGCTCATTTTACCAAAACAAAAAACAAAAAGACTTAGCTCAATGAAAATGGTTCATGAGATAAGTGAGTATGATGAAACCACTCTTTTAAGATTTGTTTGATTGGACCATTGCACATGTTGAATCATCGATCAGATTTATTGAATCATTTCAACTATTAAGGTCAGATTGAACCTTAAAATCACTCCAAGAATTCAACCATCCAAAATTAGTAATAGCCGGTTAGAAAACTATACCGATCTTAAAATCAATTAGTTCTCTACAAAATCATAATTTTGGATCAATTAGATAAAAACGCACACTAAGTTGTCAACTTTTTTAACTACATATGTTGATTTTGGGTTATATAACTCAAAATTATCTAAATATTTTTTTAAAAATAAATTATAGAAAATTAAAACAGGGCGAAACTCATAATATTCTCTATTTTCCTCCCTTATCTTTTTTTTTAATAACTAACATGCTCTTCCCCTCTTATCATTCTCTTATTTTTCTAGAGTTTTCTCTTTATATATATTTGTTTAGAAAAAAAATTAACTTTTTCTCTAAATTTTCTTTATATAGACGAATTTGTATTTTTCACTTTATTACTATAGATATTTCTGTGGGCTAGGAAGCTCCACCACCACCAGACACCCATCCTCAAACCTCTACCTTCTCCTTCCTCCACCTTGCTTCCCTCCCACCCACGAATCTAGAATCTCATTTTCTCCTTCACAATCCAATAAAAAGATCTAACTTTCTTTTACCCATTTATTGGTTTTTTTTGGTTTGAGATCATTTTCCTTCAAACTTCAGTTATACACTAATATCCTCACTCATTCATTACCAATAACAATCAATGGCTTGTTCATTACATACAACTGTAGCAACCAACACCTGTTTGTTTTCTACCAAGAGATTCTCCATCAAGCACCAAAGAACCAATAGGCGAAGTTCCTGCTTGTTTTTCACAGTGAGAGCTTCCTCTAATGATGACTCTGACTGCAATGAGGAAGAATGCACCCCTGATATGGAAGTGAGTTCATTTCAAACTTGCCTATTTCTTTTTTTATGTGCTGCTTTGTTTGTTTGTCCATTTACTATTTGGTGGCAGAGAAAATGTGGGAAAAAATGATAAATGAAGAAGATGCGGCAATGAAACATAATAATGAAAATAAGTTACCTTTGGTGATACATTTTTTCTCTATTTTTTTCTTCCCCCATGGATTATCATAGTTAGAGCTGCATATGTTTATATTGGTTAATTTGATTAAGGGTCAAAATGTTTTTCAACTCATAATGAAGATTGTTTTGGACCTTTCAAATTTTGGTTTATATTTAGGAGAAAAAGTTATAGCATAATTTATTGTCAAGACAGGCATGATATATAGCTTAGAGTCACTTGACGGGCACAGTCATAGAATTGAATGCCATTAGATCTATGATGGGCACAGTCACCTACATTGCACGTGTAAGTTTTGCTTCAGATTTATATGCTTATTTTAGATTGGCTAACATATATAATTTGGGACTAACATTTCCTATGGTGACAACATGAATATTAGTATTCTTATTCCTTTTTGTATTATACTATAGTATATAGGAATTAAATTTGATATGTAAAACTCTTGCACTATTAATAAACAAGAAAGCACCACATCATTGTAGTAACTGAGGTTTTTCACTTGTAGTGAAAGTTTTTAACAGGTTTTTATATAGGTGACACCATATGATTCACTGATAGTTTAAAACTTTATAGACTATCAATAAATCAAAATTAAATCTATAAACAAATAGTTCATTATCGAATTTTTTTTCCTTTCTTGTGCTCAATACAAATTCTGTGAATAGCTTAATTATGATGATGAACAATGATAAGTTTAAGAGATTTGGTAAAAGTAGTGTCTCAGAAACTGGTTTTTTAGGGAAGTTAACAAAAGTGGAGGATGTAACTGAATTTGACGATATATATATATTTATTTATTTATTTATTTTCCTAGTGGTCTATCTGTGAGCTTATACTTTATGTTGGGCCTTTGCGTGGAGCATTGTTTTGCTCTAGGTGGGTACAGAGTTTTTTTTAGTGTCAATTAATCAAAAAATAAATTATGTATGTTTTAGAGATGTATGCAGTTTATTCAAGAAAAATATAGAAAGTTAACTTTTTGTCAATGGGCTTCTATGTTAATAAAACTTGTTTGATTTCAATTTCACCTATATTCCAATGTGTTTCCAATCATTGTACCATTTAGCCTGACTTTCTAATCAAGATTGACTCTTTACATTCATGCATAAGCAGAGGTGAAAGCTACATGTTACTGTTTGTAGTTTCCATATGTGATTTATAGCTGCATTTGATATGATTGAACACATGAATGAGAAGTTAAAAAAGAAACTAATCTTCTGTTAATGGTGATTTAAGTTGGGAAGGTCAGTATGGAATGGTTAGCAGGTGAGAAGACTAAAGTAGTGTGCACATTTCCACCTCGTAAGCAGGGTTGGACAGGCTATGTTGAGAAGGGCACTGCTGGACAGACAAACATATATTCAGTTGAGGTTAGTATTTTTCTTTTGGTGAGTTGTACCCTTACTTTTGGACACTTATTACTTTTCTATGACGTGTCATCACTAGAATGATAGAATTCACTTCTTTTTTTCTTTCTATTTTATTGCTGTAAGGGGTGCATGGGATGTATTGTAGAATTCACCTTTTCTTTTTTAACTAATTAAGGTTTGCATCTTTTATGTTATTTATTTTGGTTTTTTATATATATTTCTATTAATTGTTTTAAGTTTAATGCATATTTTCGGGAACATGTAACACATAGACAACCCAGCTAGAGTAAAAAGAGATGGCTATATAGGTAATTGTAGCTATCTTGTTAAATATTTAAATTTCAATATTTGAGGTAAATTTTTGGGATTGGCAGTTCTGCTAAATTGAAGAATTCATGTTATTCTAACCTTGTTGTTCTGATCTTAAACCAATGAGAAATCTCATCTAATTTGATTAATTTATCTATATTGACAAGTTATACCCCAAAACAAGGTAAAAGAATTCTAAATTTTGAAATTAGTAGTGTCAAACTTATTTCTTTGAAGAGCTAAAAGGTTTATAGAACTCTTATAAGGCAGGAAATAATTAAATGTCATCTTCAACATGTGTATGCTACCATTTTTGTTGGTGTAAGATGTTTGTCTAACACCTACTGACCTTTCCAGCTAGCAGTTTATGTGGCAGAAAGTGCAATAAGTTCAGGAAAATGCAGGCTCTTCATCTGATGGAGCTGAGAGCACAACAGCAATTGCTGCAGGCCTTGCCCTGATCTGTGTGGCTGCAGCACCATCCATACTGCTACAAGTTGGTAATAATCCACCTCAGGTGCAGACAGTTGAATACTCTGGACCATCACTTAATTACTACATCAACAAGTTCAAGCCACCAGAAATTATTCAAGCATCTGCGCCTAGCTAGACCGAATTATCATCATCTGTCCAATCTGAAAGTTCTCTAGAAATTTCCCAAGTTCAGGTTGAATCTCAAATTCAGCCAGAGACCTCAAGTGTGAACTCTGTCTCGTAGGCAATTGAAGTTATGTGATTCCTTTTGCTGTAAAAACATAGCAGAGAAGTGTGTTTTGTATCAATAGTATATTTTTTCATTTTAAATTATGAGTCATTCTAATGGATGGAAATGCTTTTGCTAAAAATCATTCTTGGTATGCTACCAGCTGAAAGTATGTTCATCTTTTATGGGGAAAGAGAAATGCTATTCAGGACATAAATAACTGCTTCAGTACCAATATAATCTAACATAATCCCTGCATTGCTTCAATTTTACCTAATCCATTTCAAGAAAAGTTACACCACATTTAAATTTTTATCATTATCCTAAATTATTTTCTTCTTGAAGAGCTGTGGTTTTCAAGGGATTTTGGAATCACATTTAAGATCGTTATTGACATTATGCAATGGTCATCTATTCATACGATGGATTGTCGAATGAGGTGTGACACATGTTAATATACATTTTAAAGGGAAAAATGAATTATTGATTAGAATGAGAGAGAATGGTTACAATTTTGTTAACCAAACACAACCGTGGTTAGAGGGAAATTGTGGGGAAGTTTGTTGAGTCAGCAGTTAGTCAAATGTGCTGGAAGGGGCTGAGTGTAATATTTGGCTAATTTTGGAGTTTGGTATAATTTTCAAATGAGTAATGATACTTGTAGAGATTTTTTCCTCATAAACCTTTCATTGAATCCAATGAAGACTCATCTTAATCATTCAGAAAAAGTTACAATGAGGCTCACGTAGAGGCGGTGTCTCATCCCAATTTTTCTAAATTTTTTCACTTTCAATGTAAATTTTTTAAAAATATGTATAATTATTTTAATTTGGCCCCTCAACAATAGAAAATTTCTCTTTGGCCCCCTCTCCTTTTTAGTGTAGCTCCGCCCCTGGACCCATGTTTATCCAATGGCTTCCATGAAACTTTGTGAGCATTTTGTAATGTGTTTGTTTGTCCAAATATCATTTTCCTTTTCAAATACCTTTAAGTATAAGTTGTTCGAAAAGAAAAAAAGAAACAAATAATTGTAACAACAACGAACAAATGTATGGCATAAAATACAAGCAAAAAAAGAAGTGCATTTCATAATTCCCCACCTATCCCACTTCTCATTAAACATGGGGTACATCTTTAACGTGATTTTTTTTGCTACATTAAAGAAGAGACTAACGAACAAAGAGAACAACCATCTTACATAAATTAAAAGTTGTTGATGGAGCTCTGGGGGATGATCCCTAGAAACATACTAAGTCTTGCTAATTAGCACCAAGTTTCACCAAGTAATCAGTTAGCTGGTTTCCTTCATGCAAAACATGGTAGAACATGAAAACTATTAATTGATTTCTCAATCTCCGGCTCCACCATAACTCTTGAAAATCATATTGAAGAGCAGCAATTATGGCAAAGCGGGTGGCAAACAACATAAGAAAAAAATCTAGATTAACTAGATGCATTATATGAATTACAAAATACTAGATCTAAGAGATTAAATAAACGGAAGCGTACTTCTATACACGAGGATTATAGAACTGTGATAATGGTACCTAGATGCTCAAGTGAACACCTTTGGACTAAGTTCTTCTCTCTAACTTCCTCCAACAATAGGCGGCTACCAATGGGGCAAGCTAAGGTGTTTACATGGTGGAAGTAGAAAGAGGACCTAGCCTTTATATACAAATATAATCCTAACAGACTCTCCCATCAAGAGTCATTGTTACGACAAAACCTTAACAATCCAACTGTTAGTATGAGCCTACATTATTGCTGCTAACCACACTAACTCAACATAAGATGTGCACAACCTACCACAATAATATATCATTAATAGTATTGGGCTTATCATGCTTCTCTAAAACCCGAATCATATAGTTAGCCTATTTTTCTTAAACAAAACCTGGTAATTAATTGTAACTCATAAAGAAAAATTCCAACAGATGGTTCTATTTTAATTTCCCCCCATTCTTATGAAGAGACGAAAAAAAAGACTTGTATGCATGGATATTTTCAAATTGTTTTATTTCAAAATCCATCCAAAAAATAATATTTTTGTATAAGTGATTTTTTTGTCTAATTTATGTTAACAATTATATAAATTTATCAATTTGTGATTTAAGTATTTTTTTTTATCTTTTATATTGATATGTTACAATGTTATTATTTTTCTATGGTGACACAAAAAATAAATAAGTAAAATATGTCACAATGTTATTAGTAGTAGTCAAAGTTGTGATAATTAAAGTTGTGCAATTGATATCTTCATTAAGAGTGAAGCTATGCTAGCTTGGTTAGATTGATTAGCCAACCACTTATCTAAACCTTGGTGATTTGTATATATTTTATGTGATTGGTTAGTGGGAGCTAATAAAATTGTGACTGCATATGGTTTGTGTAATTGAGACTTCTGCGAATATCACGAATGTTACGAGTAATTTGGTTATAAGTTATATGACTTTGACCATTTTTATGATATTATTTTAGTACTGTTGAAATATCGTGAGTTATGGATGTTGGAAAACATTGTTCTTTTATGAGAAATATTGGTTTCTTTTATGAAAATAGTGTTTCATGTTAAACATGTTTTGTAATTTCCTTGAGGATATTGATTGTATTTTCTTGAGAAGACATAATGTTGGATCCATACACAGTAGCATGAAAGGGATCACATATTAATGATATATCTTTTGCCTTTGGTTGTTAACTGGTTGTTTTGTTAAATTTTGATCATGATTTGGGGTGATTATAGTCAAGTTATATTTAATGGTCATAGTTGTTTAACCTTATAGTCGTTTTCAAATTTACTTTTTTGAAAGTAAAATTTGAGCAACCAAAATTACATAAATTTTAAAGTTTAATAAATAATTATTAAGTTAAATAAGTCTTAAATCAATAATAATAAAACAATAAAATATAATATAAAAAAATAAGTGAACAACCATAAGTTAAACGGATATTAATTTAAAAGTTTGACTCCCATGGTTTATATGAAGAATGACCATAAATGTCGGCTCAGTAAAAATAGTGATCGATTGGTTCGTTTTAAAAATTAACTAATTATTCAACTGCATTAACCAATAATTTATATACGGTTAACCACGTATCAAATATCAAAATGAAGATAAATTATTGGTTAACAAGTGGTATCAGAGCTCGGCTCTTGTGGAAAGAGCTTAACCGCTTCAAGAGAGATGGCTTCTTTTCAATTTGTTTTACGCGAAAGGGCTTCCATTAATAGACCCTCAGCTTTCAATGGTACCGGTTATACCTATTGGAAAGAAAGAATGAGAATTTTCATGGAATCTATTGATATTGATATTTGTGATGCCATTGAAAATGGTGCTTTTGTCCCAAAAAAGATGGTTAATGATCATTAGGTCATTAAACCAAGAGCTGAATGGACTGATGATGATAAAAAGAAAGTACAACATCATGCTAAGGCCAAAAACATCATTACTAGTGCCTTAGGTTATGATGAATACTTTCGCATCTCCAATTGCAAAAGAAATGTGGGATGCACTTCAAGTAACCCATGAAGGAACTAGTGAGGTAAAGAGGTCTAGAATTAACACTCATACATGAGTATGAACTCTTTAGAATGAATCAAGGTGAAAACATACAAGATATGCAAAAAAGATTCACTCATATAGTTAATCATCCATCCTCATTGGGAAAAGCATTTCCAGATGAAGATTTAATTAACAAAGTTTTGAGATGTTTAAACAGGAAATGACAACCCAAAGTGACGGCAATCTCCGAATCAAGAAACTTAGCAACAATGACTCTTCCAACACTTTTTGGTAAACTCCAAGAACATGAAATCGAGTTAATAAGACTCAATGAACATGAAGGAGTTGACAAGAAGAAGAAAGGAATAGCTCTAAAAGCAACCTCATCTCACTATGATAATGAAAATAATGATGAAGGCTCTATAGAAGATCTTGAAATGAATGAGGAGAACTTTAGTCTTCTTGTGAGAAAATTTGGAAAATACCTCAAAAAGAAGAACAATGGAAGAAGGTCACCATTTCCTCCAAAGAAGAACTTCAACAAAGGAGAAGGTTCAACACCTACTCCACCTACTTGCTTTGAATGTGACAAACAGGGTCACATGAACATGGACTGCCCTCTATACCAAAAGAAGATGGAAAGATTTGATAGAAAACCAAAGCAAGAAAAGAAATGGAGAAGAGCATACATTGCATAGGAGGACAATGACTTGAGTTCATCGGATGACTCCGACAATGAGGAAGCCAATCTTTGTCTCATGGCAAATGATGACTTAGAGGTAGTGTCTCAATCCTTTGATATACAACCCTCTTATGATGAATTACAAGAAGCATTTGAGAAATTTCATGAGGAATCTATGAGGTTAGCAAAATTAGTTTCAACCCCAAAAAAATCTATCATGTCTTTAGAAAATCAAATTGCTTGTTTAAACTAGGAGGTTGAGGAATTAAAATTAGAAAATGAAACTCTTGGATTGATTGATGCTAATTCTTCTTGCTCTACTTGCATATCACATAAAAATGTTCTATCATCATCCTCTTCATATTCCTCTTGCTTGAATTTTGAAAAAGATATTGAGGACTTGAAAAACACTCTTGCAAAATTTACTTTTGGAAGAGATAACCTCATCACATTGCTTGGAAAACAAAGATGTGTCTTTAACAAAGCGGGTTTGGGATACAAACCCAAAACTCAACAAAAATTCTACAAAAACTTTTTTGTTTCCACAACAATGTCAAGTGGTCCATTTATAACTTGTTTTCATTATGGCAAAAAAGGACATAGCGCATCTACATGTAGGGTTAGAAAGAATTTGCATGTTGGACAAAAGAAGATATGGTTCCCAAGGGCGCCTTGCCCAAAACTGACATCAAAGGACCCAAGAAATTTTGAGTACCTAAAACCAAAACTTAAATTTGTCTGTAGGTGTGCTTGAAGGCCAAGAGCTCAAAATGATATCTTGATAGTGGTTGCTCCAAGCACATGACAGGAGATGAGTCAAAGTTTTTCTTCTTCACACCAAAGGAGCATGGACATGTCACCTTTGGAGGCAACAATAGAGGGAAAATTCTTGACATTGGAAAAGTTGGTAAAATTTCCTCAACTTCTATTGAAAATGTGTTGTTAGTTGATGAACTCAAGCATAACTTACTTAGCATTAGTCAATTGTTTGACAAGAATAACAGAGTTAGTTTTTATTCAAATTGTTGCATAGTTGAGGATAAAAATGATAAGCAAGTCAAGTTTGTTGGTCATAGGGTGGATAACATCTATATGATTAGCCTTGATGAAATATCCTCAAATGATACTAAATGCCTTGTGAGTAAGGAAAATGATTGTTGGTTATGGCATAGAAGAGTTGCTCATATTCACATAGACCATTTGAATAAACTAATTTTCAAAGACTTAGTAATTGGACTCCCAAAGCTTCATTTTGAAAAAGAAAAACTTTGTGATGCTTGTCAAAAAGGAAAACAAGTAAAGGTCTCTTTCAAAAGCAAAAATATTGTTTCAACCACTAGACCTTTACAACTTTTACACATTGACCTTTTTGGATCATCAAGAACAATGAGCTTTGGTGGGAATTACTATACACTTGTGATTGTTGATGATTATTCTAGATTTACTTAGACATTATTTCTTGCTCATAAGAATGAAGCTTTTAGAAAACTTGCTAAGTTAATCTAAAATGAGAAAAACTCTAGCATTGTATCCATAAGAAGTGATCATGGTGGGGAATTTGAAAATCAAGATTTTGAAAGCTTTTGTAATGAAAGTGGCATTGAACATAATTTTTCAGCCCCTAGAACTCCACAACAAAATGGAGTTGTTGAAAGGAAAAATCAAAGTTTAGAAGAAATGGCTAGAACTATGCTTAATGAAACTAATCTTCCTCAATATTTTTGGGCCGATGCGGTTAGCACCGCTTGCTATGTAATAAATAGGGCACTAATAAGGCATACTTTGAAGAAAACCCCTATAAACTTTACAAATGAAGAAAACCAATTATTTCCTACTTTTATATATTTGGATGCAAATGCTTTGTTTTAAACAATGGAAAGGATAACTTGGGCAAATTTGATAGAAAATCTGATGAGGGCATATTTCTTGGCTATTTACTAACTAGCAAAGCATTTAGAGTCTATAATAAAAGAACAATGACAATTGAGGAATCAATACATATTGCATTTGATGAAACTAACTCCTTAGGGCCAAGAGAAGATATTGTTGATAATGTTGTAGAAAATTTGACAAATATTCACTTAAATGACAAAGTGGAGAACCTCAAGAATGAAGAGTAAGGAGAGATTGTTTCCCTACAACAAGATCAACAACAAACCAACAACTTACCAAGAGAATGGAAAATAAATAGAAACCATCCACTTGACTTAGTAATTGGAGATGTCTCTCTAAGGGTAACTACTCGAAACTCCATTAGAAATGTATGCAATCACTTAGCCTTTGTTTCCCACGTTGAACCTAAAAGCATGGATGAGGCCATAAGTGATAAACATTGGATCTTGGCAATGCAAGAGGAATTAAATCAATTTGAAAGAAATCAAGTTTGGGAACTTGTACCAAGACCCAATGATCATCCTATTATTGGCACCAAATGAGTTTTTAGGAACAAACTTGATGAAACTAGAATCATTACTAGAAATAAAAGCTAGATTAGTTACTAAAGGTTATAATCAAGAAGAATGAATAGATTATGAAGAACATATGTCCTTGTTGCTAGATTAGAAGCTATTTGCATGTTACTTGCTTATGCTTGCATCATGTGAAAAATGCTTTTTTGAATGGTTTTATTCAAGAAAAAGTATATGTTGACCAACCTCTCGGCTTTGAAAATCATAAACTACCCAATCATGTTTTTGAACTTAAAAAGACATTATATGGTTTAAAACAAGCTCCTAGAGCTTGGTATGAAAGATTAAACAAATTTCTTTTAGAAAAGGGATTTACTAGAGAAAAGGTTGACACAACACTTTTCATTAAAAATAGAAAGCATGACATTCTCCTTGTGCAAATCTATGTAGATGATATCATTTTTGGTACTACTAATGAATCTCTATGTAAGGAGTTTGCCAAAATAATGCAAAGTGAATTTGAAATGTCTATAATGGAAGAGTTCACCTTCTTTCTTAGATTACAAATCAAGCAAACAAATGAAAGAATCTTCATTAACCAATCCAAATACTGCAAGGAATTGGTCAAAAGATTCGAAATGGAAAATTCAAAGTTTTTTTACACTCCCATGAGCACCTCTTGTCGGTTGGACAAAGATGAAGGTGGTAAGCCTATAGAAATTTCAAAATATAGAGGTATGATTGGCTCACACTATATCTCACTGCTAGTAGACCAGATATCATGTTTAGTGTGTGCATGTGTACTAGATTTCAAGCAAATCCTAAGGAATCACACTTAAGTGCAGTTAAAAGAATTATGAGGTATCTAGTAAGCACTTAACAAATGGGTTTGTGGTGCCCCAAAGGTGCCTCAAGTAGTCTAATTGGTTATTTTGATTCTGATTTTGCTAGATGCAAAATGGATAGGAAAAGTACTAGTGGGACTTGTCACTTTCTAGGTTGCTCTCTTATCTCCTGGCATAGCAAGAAGCAAAATAGTGTGGCATTGTCTACTGCTGAAGCTGAATATGTTGCAGGTGGAAGTTGTTGTGCTCAAATCCTTTGGATGAAGCAACAACATCCCTATAAGGTGTGATAACACTAGTGCAATTAACTTGACTAAAATTCCCATAATGCATTCTAGAACCAAGCATATTGAAATTAGGCACCACTTTATATGAGATCATATACAAAATGGAGATTGTGTGCTTGAATTTGTGGAAACAATAAAATAACTTGCTGATATCTTTACCAAACCACTTGCAAAAGAAAATTTCTTTTTTATAAGAAGAAAACTTGGAATGATTGATCACAGTTGCATTTAAAACCTTGTTTCTAATTCATTGATATATAACTGACAAGAGGTTGTCGAGACCTCGTCAAATAATAAAAATTACCGGTTCGCAAACTAATTTGTAGTATAGAGCATGAACCGAATCGTCTCTCAAGGATCCAAAAAGAACAAATATTTAATCAGATCAAGATAATTAAAATGGGGGGTTTTGTTGTTTTGAAAGGATAATACACTAATTGAATTAAAGGAAAGTAATTAACAAATTAACCAATCCAAGGAAATTTTACCGATCTTGAGTTTAATCCATCATTGATCACAAGGAATTCACTTAATTACTAACCATGTTCTTGGCCTTAGATCACATCAAGACGCCTCAACATGATCCAAGAATCCTCTACTAGATAAGCATCTAGGATTTAATTAATCAAGGTTAGATAAAGTAAGCACCATCCAAACATAGATTAACTTAAGATCCAGAATTTAACCAAGCTAAACAATCCATCAAAAAGCTTTAATAAATTGTTTATTCTATGTGATCCTCTTTGAATACATGATAATAAAGCTATTATCACATCAACATCTAAATCAAATTAAGCAATTCAATCTAGATCAAAATTCAAAGAGGAAGAAGAGAAATTTGAATAACAATTAAGCAATATGAACAAGCGAAACAAGATCTCCAAATTAAACATCAAGATGGCTAATCCCTTTGATTGATTATGAGAGTCTAGCCTTCCATGGATGGGAAGGAAGAACTCAGAAATAAAATAACAAAAACGAAATTCTAAAGAGAAAGAAAACTCTCACAAATACTTAAACTTCCTTGAAACTTACTTAAAATTGAATTTCTCTAATACAAAGAGGTTGGGTCTATTTATACTAATCCTAGAAGCCAATTTGTACATGTACATAATCTGAATACAAGCTATAAGAATATGAAAATTGTCAAAAATGGAAGCTTGATGCATGGTTGGTGGGTTGGTGCATGGTAGGTGGGTTGGTGTATGGTTGGTGGCTTTTAGTCAACAACTCTTATCTGACTTCTGGCTTCAAATTCATCACCTAGACGGTGCATTTTGGCTTGGATGTCTTCATCAAAGTTGTAGCCAGTTGTCTCCTTGAAAATCTCCAATTTGAATCATGTCATTTGGACTTTTAGAACTCCAGAAATGCCAAAAACACTGCACCTACCTCAAGTTAGGTTGGAAGAACGTGTTTCCAAATTCAGACCAACTTGTAGCTTCAGAAGCATGCCTAAAACGACATCTATTGACAAAATGGTCTTCAGTGAAGTTGGAGATATGGGTCTTATCTTTCAAATGACCAAGTTTCAGCCCAAGAGGAGGCCTATAACCCACTATATGGTCCAATATGTGCATACTGCCCAGATGGTTCCGTGACAGCAAACTCACTCTGTATTGCAAGGCTATTTTGGGCCCTTAGAAGTCTGATCCAGCTCTTGAGTTCTTCATGAAACTTGTAGATCATTGTCTTAGCTTTCCAAAGACACCAAGATCACCTCAATTGGATCACCGAGTCCCAAGTTATGGCCTAACCAAGGAAGAAAGGTCAAAATGCATCAAAATCCGAAAATTATCCAATATTTACATTAAAACCCAATGAAGCCCAACAACATTAAACTCATCTAAAATACTAATATTGGGCACAATAAACATCTAATGAAGCCTAATACAAAGCTAACATAAGTGTCTCAAATTGATTGATTAAATTCCCCCACATTTAAGCTTTTGCACTCCTGGGCAAAACACATAAGAACAAAACTAAAGAAAAAAACAAGAAACATTATATTATTAAACTAAAAACATAAAAACTGATTGTACCTAATCTAATTCATTTTCGTAGGAAAACACGATGGCACTTAGCATGTGCCACAAGCCTTTAAACCCCTAGGTGTCCCTAGTGGACGAGTTATAGTCTCGTGAGGGTTTACCAGGATGATACCCACAAACATGTAATATTTTATTTAATCAATTCAACTAATTTTTAAATACAAACATTGTATCAAATATAAAGCATAATTAATAAGTCAAGTATGCTTAACAAAGAATAGTTGAATCAAATCAATTGAGAATAAAGTATAGCATAATCATGCTTTAATCAGAAATAGACATGTTCAGATTGAGTAAAATTCTTCACAAGTGACACTCAAATCACACAAGGTGTTTAGGTTAACTGTTTACGCTCAACTCAGTCAAATTATGAAAGTATTTTACCATAGGCTTGCATATACATCAATTCTCCACTACTTAGATCAAATAAATTGCAAAAATCAAGAGGTCTTTCAAAAAGGTTGTAATGGAACTTATAAGGTGAAGGAAGGGAACAATATGGATAATAGCAGGTTAAAACCAAAGAGAATAAAAGAGCATTGAGGAGTAACTCAAGTAAAAAGAATAAAATTTTTACCCAAAACCATAAAATGCTCATTCTCTTCACACATTCCTTCCTTTTTCTGTTCTTTTATTTTTTCTTTCTTTTTTTTTCTCTTTTTTTTTGTTTTTGTTTTTGTTTTTTTTTTTGTGTACCAAGCATTTCGTATCAGCACACCAATTCCTCCACACTTAAATCATTGCAAGCAAAAGAACTTCTCCAATAAGAAAATCAATGCTCTCCCATTCCCTAAGGTAAGGTAAAACATGGTTTTTCACTCAAAGCTTGTAATGAGCTAAGAACAAAGAATAGGCAAATAGGCTCAGAGGGAGTTAATATTTGGATAAATGCAAGGTCGGTTTATTTGGCCAAAGCAGCTAAGTCAAGAAAAAATGCCTCTGTCATTTTCATGCAACATACAGACCAATGTAATCTCAAATCGATTCAATGCAAGTTCTAGAAAATAAATTCATAATTGACATCACTCATGAAAGAAAATAACCAAGTGTAAGTATCAAACTTGGAAAAGCTCAAAACTCATAAAGGTATGAAACATTCACTCAATTCAACCATGTCGTCTTCCTAATATCCACAATTATATACACATGTATATCATAAAAATGATTCAACTATAAACTGTTTTGCATACTTTTATCATCAATTAAGCTCAGATTCAGCACATGCTTGTATCAAAATCAAATGAAAAGATCAAAATTGTGTGTGTGTGTGTGTTTTTTTTTTTTTAATATATATACAAGAACAAAGATGATTTAAGACCTATTATGAAATGCAAGTTAAGATGCGTCTCAAGAGCAAAACTACTCCTTACTCTGCCATCATACATCTAATAAGTTAGTAACAATAAAGATTAGCTTGTTAGTTTTTTTTTTTTTTTTTAAACTATGTACATGGTAATGTCAACTATCCCTCCCCCCAACTAATTAAAGACATTGTCCCCAATGTCAAAATAAAGATAGGTAGAGTGTAGAAGGTCTTACCAGAAAACTGCAAATCGAGCCTAAAATAAGAAAAATTACAAAAAACTAAAACCGTAAGAGAAAACAAAAATTCACAAAGACAAATTCAAATCAAGTTTTGGCTTTTTGCTGCTGCTGCCTTGTTCCCAATTCAGTGGAGCCATTGCTGGATCACATTGTGGTACAAATGCATTTAGTTGATCGAGTAATTGTTCAGAGTTGCGTGATTACAAGACTTTGACGTGTCGCTTGTGAGATGAACCTTTTTCTACATGATCAAGAAAACAAAACAAACTGTCATAAAAACCATTAACATTTAATATACCTATGGGTTTTTGGTGAAAGTTCTGCTGTGACCAGGATGTAATTTGGAAGAGTTCTTCCAAAGTTCCAAAACCACTAGGTAGGGCAATAAAGGCATCAGCATTTGCTATCATAATGTTCATGCGTTGGTGCATGCAAAAGACCATTATTTCATCCCCTAATGTTTTTCCAATGGGCTTGCTGATAGATACAGGACTGAGAATGACACCAAGGACTTTGCCACCTCCTAAATGTGCAGCAGTTGCTACACAACCCATTAACCCAAGACTATCTCCTCCGTAAACTAAATGGATTTCTCTCTCAGCTAGCACTCGACCAAGATGGTGTGCAATATTTACAAACTCTTTATCTTTCCCAGGATTAGATCCACAAAAGACACAAACACTCTTGATCCGACGAACTGAAGTGACTTCCATTTTCTCTTCTTTTTTTTTCTTTGTTTTTTTGTACTCTCACCTTATCAATGATCTGAAGAGAGCAAAGTGCAATATTTAAAAGCATCAAAACTCAAAGGTAATAATTACACCTATAAAGGAGGGGTAGATCCGTGTGTCAGGTAAGTTTGAAAATAAGCACAACAATGATAATAGCTATATGACAATGATAAAAGACTAATCTATATGTGTCAGAAGAAGTTTGAAAATATGCAACGCATATTTCAAAAGAATACGGCTACTTTTGATTTGATTTTTTTTTCTTTTTTCTTTTTTTAATTTTTTTAATTTTTTTAATTTTTTTAATAAACAAGAAGAAAAATAAAAAAATAAAAATAAAAAATAAAAAATAATACTTACAGGAGGTGTGATTGTGGCTCACATAATCCTCTGGTTTTACGTCCAGTAACGGCTTGAAGCTCTTTATGGGCCAATGGTCGGCTTCCCATCCAATTTTCTTAAAAATTGGCAAACAGGGTCTTTTTGAGTCAGATTTCCAAGACTATAACGCTCATGTTGGAATATTGGCCATAAATCGAGAAGTGCCCTTTGTACATCTCTGATCAATCAATTTGAGACACTTATGTTAGCTTTGTATTAGACATTATTAGATGTTTATTGTGCCCAATATTAGTACTTTAGATGAGTTTAATGTTGTTGGGCTTCATTGGGCTTTAATGCAAATATTGAATAATTTTCGGATTTTGATGCATTTTGACCTTTCTTCCTTGGTTAGGTCATAACTTGGGACTCGGTGATCCAATTGAGGTGATCTTGGTGTCTTTGGAAAGCTAAGACAATGCTCTACAAGTTTCATGAAGAACTCAAGAGCTGGATCGGAATGCTAAGGGTCCAAAATATCCCTGCAATGCAGAGTGGGTTTGCTGTCACGGAACCATCTGGACAGTATGCACATATTGGACTATATAGTGGGTTATAGGCCTCCTCTTGGGCTGAAACTTGGTCACTTGAAAGATAAGACTCATATCTCCAACTTCAATGAAGACCATTTTGTCAATAGATGTCTTTTTAGGCATGCTTCTGAAGCTACAATTTGGTCTGAATTTGGAAACACGTTCTTCCAACCTAACTTGAGGTAGGTGAAGTGTTTTTGGCATTTCTGGAGTTCTAAAAGTCCAAATGACATGATTCAAATTGGAGATTTTCAAGGAGACAACTGGCTACAACTTTGATGAAGACATCCAAGCCAAAATGCACCGTCTATGTGATGAATTTGAAGCCAGAAGTCGGATAAGAGTTGTTGACTAAAAGCCACCAACCATACACCAACCCACCTACCATGCACCAACCCACCAACCATGCATCAAGCTTCCATTTTTGACAATTTTCAGATTCTTATAGCTTGTATTCAGATTATGTACATGTACAAATTGACTTCTAGGATTAGTATAAATAGACCCAACCTCTTTGTATTAGAGGCATTCAATTTGGAAGTAAGTTTCAAGAAAGTTTAAGTATTTGTGAGAGTTTTCTTTCTCTTCTTCTTTATTCTCTTTGCAATTTCATTTTTGTTCTTTAAATTCTGAGTTCTTCCTTCCCATCCATGGAAGGCTAGGCTCTCATAATCAATCCAAGGGATTAGCCATCTTGTTGTTTAATTTGGAGATCTTGTTTTGCTTATTCATATTGCTTAATTGTTATTCATGTTTCTCTTCTTCCTCTTTTGATTTTTATCTAGATTAAATTGCTTAATTTGATTTAGATGTTGATGTGGTAATAGCTTTATTATCATGCAAAGAGGATCATAAAGATTAAACAATATATTAAAGCTTTTTGATAGATTGTTTAGCTTGGTTCAATTCTAGATCTTAAGTTAATCTATGTTGGATGGTGCTTACTTTATCTAACCTTGGTTAATCAAATCCTAGATGCTTATCTAGTAAAGAATTCTTGGATCATGTTAGGGCTTCTTGATGTGATCTAAGGCCAAGAACATGGTTAGCAATTAAGTGAATTCCTTGTGATCAATGATGAGTTAAACTCAAGATCGGTAAATTTCCCTGGATTGGTTGTTTCTTTAGATTTGTTTACAACTTTGAATCTCCTACTTTTATTAATCTTGTTAATCAACAACAAAACTCCCCCTTTTCTAATTATCTTGATCTAATTAAATCTTTGTTTTTGGATCCTTGAGAGACGATTCGGTTCATTCTCTATACTACAAATTAGTTTGTGAACCGGTTATTTTATTTGATAGGTCTCGACAACCTCTTGTCAATCTTTATACTTCCTTGAAACTTACTTAAAATTGAATTTCTCTAATACAAAGAGGTTGGGTCTATTTATACTAATCCTAGAAGCCAATTTGTACATGTACATAATCTGAATACAAGCTATAAGAATATGAAAATTATCAAAAATGGAAGCTTGATGCATGGTTGGTGGGTTGGTGCATGGTAGGTGGGTTGGTGTATGGTTGGTGGCTTTTAGTCAACAACTCTTATCTGACTTCTGGCTTCAAATTCATCACCTAGACGGTGCATTTTGGCTTGGATGTCTTCATCAAAGTTGTAGCCAGTTGTCTCCTTGAAAATCTCCAATTTGAATCATGTCATTTGGACTTTTAGAACTCCAGAAATGCCAAAAACACTGCACCTACCTCAAGTTAGGTTGGAAGAACGTGTTTCCAAATTCAGACCAACTTGTAGCTTCAGAAGCATGCCTAAAACGACATCTATTGACAAAATGGTCTTCAGTGAAGTTGGAGATATGGGTCTTATCTTTCAAATGACCAAGTTTCAGCCCAAGAGGAGGCCTATAACCCACTATATGGTCCAATATGTGCATACTGCCCAGATGGTTTCGTGACAGCAAACTCACTCTGTATTGCAAGGCTATTTTGGGCCCTTAGAAGTCTGATCCAGCTCTTGAGTTCTTCATGAAACTTGTAGATCATTGTCTTAGCTTTCCAAAGACACCAAGATCACCTCAATTGGATCACCGAGTCCCAAGTTATGGCCTAACCAAGGAAGAAAGGTCAAAATGCATCAAAATCCGAAAATTATCCAATATTTACATTAAAACCCAATGAAGCCCAACAACATTAAACTCATCTAAAATACTAATATTGGGCACAATAAACATCTAATGAAGCCTAATACAAAGCTAACATAAGTGTCTCAAATTGATTGATCAATAACGCATAAAAATTTTTTTCTCAATGATTTCTTAATTTCAATTACTGACTTAGGCATTGGAGGTTTCCCTAAATTTGTTTTGCAGGTAATCTTAATATAGCCTAAGTCTCATAAATTAGCTTGATGAAGTTTTGGCCAAATTGGTGTAAGTTAAAAAGTGTTTTCATAAACAAGGTAGTCGACTACATGGGTTTTGTAGTTGACTACATGCTGATAATGAAGCTTCTCTCATGGCAAATTTTTTCAACAGAAAACATTGGTAGTTGACTACAAAGGCAATGTAGTCAACTACAACTTCAGTTTTTGTCCAAACTAAAAATAAAAAGACTCAGAAGCTCAACGTAGTCGACTACATAAATAATATTTTTTTACGAGCCAACAAGTTGCAACAGAAGCAACTTGTAGTCGACTACACTATGGGCGTAGTCGACTACAAGCATGAGTTTTAAATACCCCACGACAGTAATGTTGCTCATTCTCACGTCGTTCTCTCCTTCTCCTATGCGACCCACTCTCTTCTCTCCCTCAAACTCTCTCATAAACCCCAACCGCCCAAATCCCTCCTTCACACACTCATTCAACTCATCTTCTCACCCCACAATCATCATGGCAAGCTCCTCCTCTGCTCCCAAGCAAAAGAAAACCCATGACCATGTCTCTATTCCTCCAACCCTAAATTTGAGAAGGTATTTCACCAAGGAAAAGCAGATGATCAAGTTTACCAATGATTTTCAATCTCGTCCTATAGTGGCACCTTGCTATCTTGATGAGATTTTCCTACGGATCGAAGGTTTCGCTCTTCCGCACTTGCTCAAAGACCTCAAACTCGATGCATTCACTAGAATCCTCTGTCCAATTTACCCTCAATTAGTGAAGGTCTTCTTTTGCAACTTTAGGTACCATAATAAATGCATTCTCTTTGAGGTAAAGAAAGTTAAGATTGATATTGGTTTTGCTGAACTTACTAGCATTCCCCTTATCTATGGTCGAAGTGAAGAGAGTCTCGAAGATTTTGAGAAAACTACAGCAACTTGAAGTGTGCTTAGGGAAGGTGGATTCTTTCCAACCTCTAGGTTTAGAGAAGGTTATTTACCTGTTGAGAATAGGCTCCTCCATTACATTTTGTGCCGAATTTTGCTACCTAGAAATAGGAATTATGCTACCATTTTTTAAGAAGATTTGTTATACATGTGGGCACTAAACAAAAAGGTGAAGCTCAACGGCTTATCGCATTATGAAGCATATGGAACGTGTCTCTGAGAAGTCTGAACCTGCCCTTCTATATGCCATGATGATTACCAAGATTCTAGAAAAGTTTAATGTGCCTTTGGAAGGTGAAAACTCAATTACAGTTACTAATGCCAACTGGATCCGTGAACAAAACCTTCAAAAAAATTGGATTGAAAAAGGTTGACATGCAATGAGTACGTGACACTGAGGATGATGACTTTGATGATTAGTCCACTCACCATCACATGGAGGAAGATCAGCCAACCTCTTAAGCTTATCCTTCAGGACCAATGCCGGATTACTCTCACGGCATAGCTGAGATTATGACTAGGCTCCACAGACCTCCTTTGTGAAAGAAGATTTATTTGGGAGGGTAGTTGCTATGGAGACTTATCTCCATTCCATGGATGCAAGGCTTGATCGTCTTGAAACCTCAGTTGGAGATTTGACTTCTCAAATGACCAATGTCACCTTCCAGTTGAATCAACTAACCATTCCAGCGGATGATCCTACTCAACATGAATTGGCTAGCTCAGATGATGAGGATGATGAGACTTAGACTAACATTAGGATATTTTATCTTATTGTGCTTTGATCTAATCCAAAGAATATGTTATCTAGTTATTGTTTATCGCTAAGACTTATTTGATGTTGAACAAGTTTCTTGTTTGATCTTTAATGTTTTAATGTTTTGATTATTATTACTTGGTTATTGAAACCTCTTAAATTTTATCTTGGCTATATCATTGCCTTTGTTTGATAATGCCAAAAGGGGGAGAAATATTAAAAAAAATGATTAAATGAGATGATGAAATGACTATGCTTAAATGATTCTGCTCATATATGTTTCATATGAAGAAATGATTTTAGCATGTTCAAACCATGTGAAAGAATAAAGAAATGAAATGCTCCTTTTGCAAAACTAAGGGGCAATCAATGCATAATGTGGAACCACTCCTGCTGTGCCTTTGCCTAAACTCTGATTACCAATGGGGGAGATTTTTTTATTATTTATTCTGCCTTTTATTTCTAACATTTCTCACTCTATTGTTATATTGTTTGTCATCATAAAAAATGGGGGAGAATGTGAACAACATTTGACATATAGGATTTTGATGATAACCAAACAAATGTTTCTGCACCTAGAGAACAAGAACAAGATCACAAGGAGTACTCAAGTCTTATAGGTTTTAACTTATCTTTGTGAGAGTATTTGATTGCATAAATCACTTAGCAAGCAATTTGTTTTAACCTTACAAAACCATTTCAAAAATAAGGGTTGAGAAAAGGAAAAATATCTTTAAAATCCTTGAAAAGAAAGATTTTATTCTTGTTTAAAAATAAGTTTTTAAGTTACTTGTAGTCGACTACAAGTTTGGTGTAGTCGACTACACAGCCGTGTAATTTCAAGTTTACAACGTTTTTTACAAGTCAGAAAAAACTTGTAGTCAACTACACAAGGTATGTAGTCGACTACACAAGGCAAAAACTTTAAAAAGTCTCATGTTCTTGAAATGACCCGAGGAACTTGTAGTCGAATACAATGCTGATAAAAATACTCATATGTTAAATACAAGTTAACCCGAGGACACTTGTAGTCGACTACAACGTTTAAAAATTGCTCCTTTTAAAAACATCATAAACCCGAAGAGACATGTAATCGACTACGTAAGAGTTGTAGTCGACTATATATTATTTTTGAAAATATATCTCATATGTCTTATGACTTTAAAACTATCAAAGAGCTATTGTAGTTGACTACAATAGAAGTGTAGTCAACTACTTGCGAATTTTACAAATCAAACTCTCATGTATTCAGAAGTCAGAAAGGCATTGTAGTCGACTACACACTCTCCAGAAACTTTTCCAACGGCTAGTTTAAGCACTAATTTGATATCCAACTACTACCCAACGGATCTAATTTCTTGAGAGCGATTTATAGCTCATCTAAATGAGTTATAAATATAACCCAAGATCATAAATTCATTTTCTAAGAGCTTTTACTAATCTCCAGTTGATCATACTCTGTTTTCTATTTGAAAAAGCTTGCTTAGTGTTTTGATCAAATACTCATTAGTTCCTCAAGTTATATATCTGCTCTTGTGAGAGTTACAAACAACCAAAAACTATTTGATTATCTTGTATAAGTTCAAGGAGAGAAGTTTTTTGTTGTATTGAGTGAGGCTCTTGTACAAAGAGGGTGGACGATCCCAAACCAAGTGAAGAGTGCTCTATATTGTAAGGGTTTTTATCAAGCACTCAAGTTAGAAGCTTGAAGAATAGTTGAAATCTCGGGTGGATGATCTCGAGGACTGGACGTAGATCATAAGAAGTGATTGAATCAGTATAAATCTTGTTTGCATTCTCTCAACCCTTATCTTTTACTTATAAGCTTTATTCCATCAATTTAACTATCTTGGTGTTTTTAATATTGTGAATTCTTGTCTTATAATTTCTTTATTAAAGAGTTTATTATTCTTAGTAATTATTCTTTCTAAGTCTATTGATTCAATATAATTAATGACATTGAAACAACTTTGCGAAAGTTTTTGACAACTCAATTCACCCCCTCTTGAGTTATTGAAACCACTTGGTAACAATTGAGACTTCTATGAATATCACGAATGTTAGTATGTGCACATGATGACAATTTGGTCATAAGAGATATGACTTTTATTATGTTTATGATATTATTTTGGTACTGTTGAAATAGTTCGAGTTGTGTATGATGGAAAACATTGTTCTTTTATGAGAAAAATGTTATTGGTTTCTTTTATGAAAATGGTGTTTCATGTTAAACATTTTTTGTAATTTTCTTAGGGAGATTGATTGTATTTTCTTGGGAAGACACAATGTTAGATCCATATACAGTAGCATGAAAGGGATCACATATTAATGATATATCTTTTGTCTTTGGTTCTTAACTTGTTGTTTTGTTAAATTTTGATCATGATTTGGGGTGATTATAGTCAGGTTATATTTAGTGGCCATAGTTGTTTAACCTTGTAGTCGTTTTCAAATTTATTTTTTTGAAAGTAAAATTAAACTTAATCAGTGTTGTCAAAGGGAGAGAATGTTAGAATATTCTATTATTGGGCTTTTATTGATTAATTATTTTATTTGCAAAGCTGGTTTGAATGTATAGCCTGATATTGTACTTGGAAAGGAGATCTTGTACCTGGAGTATATGCTTGTGTATGATTTGTGCTTCAGGAATTCTTAGAGTACATTTAGGACATATTTAAATGTGGTGAGGGAGGATGCATCGAAGAAGGAGAAAAGGAGACCATGAGGGCAATCATGCAAAGAAGAAGAAGGAGAAAAGGAGACCGTGAGGGCAATCATGCAAAGAAGAAGAACGAGGAGGAATAGGAGACTACTCTTGGAAGATTGACAAATTCTTCTGCTACTCTTGATGGTGATGTTACTCCAGGTGCCACTCTTGACGGCATGACTTGGGATGAAAAATAGAGTAGGAGGAGGGATGAAGATGAAAAGCCAAGGCTCGGAGTTTGGGACTTTTTGGAGGGAATTTGTGAGATTGTGACATTGATTGTGATATGATAAATGAGAAAGTCACATAAGCAATTATAGGACCAAGTTAGCTATGAGCATCTACCTAGGTAACCATTAGCCATGTGGGACAAAATCTCAAGACATCATAATTCCAAGTGTTAGGAGGGACCAAAATCTTAACAGAAACAAATTGTAAGAACTCGGATAAAAAATAAATAATGTAGGGACCAAAAATCTAAATCACTAAAAACTATAAAAACCAAATATTTTAATTTAATATTATTTAAAAAAATTTAATTTGGCCCCTTAAATAATTTTTTCTCATTTTGGCCTCATTCACAACCTTTTACTAGTTACGCCTACAAGACACTCAATATTCAACGTTATTTATATTTAATTTTAGTTAAAGTGTAAAATTGCAATGCCATAATCTTTGATACGAGGTGTGTCCGTGTGTGCTAGAAATAACTAAATAAAATATTTTTTTTCTAAGAAAAAGAGATAATAATAATAATAAAAAACCTAAAGAGAGAAAAGAAAAAGAAAAATAACAAAAAAATGTTAGGAAAAAAGAAAAAAAAAGAAGGATAATAGTCTACGGTTGTCAAATGGGATAAGCTTGAGATAGATTGCGAGTTAAATAAGTCGGATCAAAATTAGTCTTATTTAAATAAGTTATAAAATAATTAGCCTGACACGTTTTAAATTAACTTGTAAAATAAAATAGACTGATTCATTTAATAATTTTTTTAAAAATAAATTAAGCAACCAAAATTATATAAATCTCAAAGTTTAATAAACAAGTCACAAATAAAAAATAAAAAAAGTCACAAAATAAATCTTAAAATTCAGTAAATAACAATTAAATCAAAGAAAGTCATAAATTAATAATAAAATATAATAAATAAAAAATTAAGCTGTCAGCCCAGCCCATGAACTAAAAGCGCTGACCTACTGATGTATTATCTGCAGACTAAACAAGACAATCTAAAAGTGATTACATTTATACGGGTGAGTATAATAAAAATTGAGTAATGATACGTGTAAATTAATTTTTTTAATATTATTTTTATATTTAATTAATATAATATATTATTTAGTTAATAAATTTATGAAAATTTATTAATTACATAATATATTATATTAATTAAAAATTTATTTATTGTTAATTAAGTGTTAAATTGGTGTAAAAAAATAATGTAAAAGAATAAAAATTCGACTCAAATAATTTATAGGAAGTAAGCGATTTACGGCTGCTTTCACCGTCTAGAATAGCCTATGTTGAATCCACGAGGACAGGGCTTTCGAAGGGTTTAAACTTTAAATAAGAACTTTGATGCAAACACTGAAGCCAGTTTTAGCCTCTGCGGCTCTGTCCATACAAAACAGCTTCACAGAGAGCACCAAAGAGGAACCCTGCAATCAATCCTTCCATTATGGGTCTCAAGCACGATTCTTTGCAAGAACCCACGAAGCATAATCAACAGTCAGTCATCACTTCTTACGCTTCTTTCATTTCTCTCTGTATTTTTTTTTTTATTACCTTAGATTCATTCTGACAATGTTGGCAATGGTCATTGGTTTGTGTTGTGCTGTTATTTCAATTCCTTTGATCTTTTCTTGCCTAAACTTTTTGTGGGGTTCAAGTTATATGCAAATTTACGTTTTGTGTTCATCAGTATGGGCAAGCAGTTACCCAGTTATCCTTTTGGTGATTCTGGCATTGACAAGCAGTTCCTAACTGCTCCTATAAAATCTGCTGTTGACAAGTTCCAGCTTCTTCCTGAGTTCCTGAAGGTAACTCATTGTAAAGTATGCATTTACAGGATGATTTGTGAGATACCCATTATTGCTTTTTCAATTACTGCTTTCAACTCATTGTAAAGTATGCATTTACAGGATGATTTGTGAGATACCCATTATTGCTTTTTCAATTACTGCTTTCAACTCATTGTGAACTATGCATTTACAGGATGATTTATGAGATACCCATTATTGCTTTTTCAATTATTGCTTGTCACTTTATTGAAATTTTGTAGGTTAGAGGATTGGTGAAGCAACATTTGGATTCCTTTAACTATTTTGTGAAAACTGAGATAAAGAAAATCGTTCGTGCGAATGACAGTATCGTGGCGACTAGGCACCCACATATTTATCTAAGGTACAAATGGTGGTTTACTTATAATTTGTCCAATTGTGTACCTATAATTTTTTTATGTTAAGAATTGAAGTATTTTAGATGGGGGTAATTGAGAAATGGATTCAAGTTTTAAGCTTATAGATGATGCCTAAGATTTTGTTAATCACTTAATTTTGATTAATCATGGCAGGTGATTTGAAGCCCATCTTCTATTGTTCTTTAATCTTCACAAGCTTGAGCCACCTTAAGTTGTTTTACTGATGAGTTAATGTACAATGAGCTCTTCTTCAGGTTTTTAGATGTCAGAATTGGTGAGCCTTCAATAATAGTAGATGGTAGTCCTGAGAAAATTACTCCACAGGCATGCCGTTTATCTGACCAGACGTAAGATTAATTTCCCTCGGAAACATGATCTGATGTTTTTAATTGGATATTGCTTAGCTATTGATAGAATTTTAATTAATATGCAAAGGTATTCTCTTAATTGGTTTGTTAAGCTCTATGATGTTCCAATTTTTTTAGTATTACTTATAAGTTATAATTATTGGAAGTTATAGTTAGACCAAATGCCACACATTTTTTTGTTGTGCTTAATCTTTTATGAATTATGATTCATTTTATGTTGTATAATACAAGGTATGCGGCTCCAATATTGGTTGATGTTGAGTACACTCAAGGAAGTCATGATAAACCAAGAAAAGAGTTGAAGGTATTTGAACACTACAGTAATCTGAATTTGACAAAGAGAATCTGTATTATTATTTTTACCTTTGTTTTCACAGGCTAATGTTGTTATTGGAAGAATGCCTATTATGTTGCGGAGTTGTTGTTGCGTCCTGCATGGGAAAGATGAAGCTGAACTTGCAAAACTTGGTTCGTATGGATTGGAAACACATATAATTATATTTTTTTCTGCATTTTTTTTAATCCTTTGCATTCCTCATTCCTTATAAAATCTTACCTGCTTTATATTTCCTTTGATTAGGTGAGTGCCCCCTTGATCCTGGAGGATATTTTGTAATCAAAGGGACAGAGAAGGTGATATTCTGACTCTTTTCTTAAATGCTTCTCAATGTCAGAGACAGCCCAGAATTTAATCTGTTCAAGACTAGCTGACATTGGCAGAAAATGTAATTTAAGAGAGTTAATTGTTGAATGGTTAGTGTAATAGTATAAGAAATAAGATGAACATTGCTGAATATCTTGAAGTGACATGTTGAACTTGTTGGAGATCAATTGTTTTGATCAAGAATCCTTGACAGTAACTTTCATTTCTTCTTTTCTCTAATATCATCTAAACACTGTTCCTTTTAGTTTTCTTCTAGATAGTTATTTATTTATTTATTTTTATTTACAAATTATGATGCCACCAATCTATTTCAGGTGATTTTAATCCAAGAGCAACTTTCAAAGAATAGAATAATTATAGACACTGACAAGAAAGGAAAGTAAGTAATTCTTCTTGGCTATAATCATGCCTTCTTCATCACCTTTCCATATATGCATATACTTACTGTCATGTGCACATGTATGGTTTGGGATCTCTCCCTACCTCCCTTCCCATTTTTATCTTACCTAGTATGAGGGCTCTTGGGTGATATGTTGTTTCTCACATCAGGTACTATAGTGTTGTCAGAGTAATATTGAGGTTCATTCCTCTGGTACTCTCTTCTTCCTTTTAATTGATGGCAGCTCTGAAGCACAGGTTTTGGGAGAATCCCCAGCTGCCAGTGAGGAAATATAGTTTCATGGGTTAATTGTTTGGTATCTTATTCAAGATCCTAGATTAAGTCTCTGATTTTATTTTTGTTTCACATATTCAAATGTTGTCCATCTTGTTCATAGCTGATGGGCAATTTTTAGGGGTTGAGTTGGTGAATGTGATTTTTCTTCCTTTATTCTCTTTTAATTTGTTTTTTGGCTTGTAGGAGGATTGCTTATCACTCCTTTTATGTGCTCCTCTCCTATCTCCCAATGAATTCTCTTCTTTTATCACCAAAATATAGAGGCGTAGGTTTGACAAGCAGTAACATCTAGCAAGTTGCTTCTTGTGCAGAGAGATGTTCATGTACAGTTTTGGCAGCCCCTTTAAATTCAATTTTTTTTGTGGTAGTTGTAGAATTTAGACTCCTGTTTCTTGATATAAACTGATGTTTTCATGGGATAAAGCTTGGTTGTTGTTGTTGCTGTTGTTGGAGGATATCTTATTCTTCCCCTAGTTATATTTCCCCTCTTTTCTCTACTATTTTTTTTCTTATCCAAAAAACTTATCAATAAACTATTCATAACTTACAATGTAGTTTTACATTTATATCCACTATATTAGATTATCAATTATTCTGTTTTGTGTTGTCTTAAAGTATATTTTGGCTCCTACTTTGGCTTTCAGCATTACTGCATCTGTTACATGCAGCACGGAGTTAATAAAAACAAAAACTGTTATCGTGATGGAAAATGAGAAGATGTGGTTACAATTGAATCAATTTCCCAAAAAGGTTTTCATTTTGCACATTTTCAATGAGGCTATTTACCTTTTCCCTTCTCATTCCATTAAAATTTGGCTTTGGTAATTTTTGTTTCTTCTTGTAATTTCCTATAGGTTCCTCTTATGGTAGTAATGAAAGCTATGGGGATGGAGAGTGATCAAGAAGTTATACAAATGGTTGGAAGAGATCCTCGTTATAGTTTGCTACTTTTGCCCTCTATTGAGGTAATTGACATACATATTTGGTTATGTCAAATATAAAAATGCTCATGCACACAGTAAAAATGTAAAATAATAAGAGATGGGAGAAACAAGTGACTTGTATAGTACATTACAGACTCCTCTGCTCATTCTTAAATGTGTGTTTACACACATATACATGGTATATTATCTTCTTGTTTATGTTATCCTTGAAATCTGGAATATGTTTTGCCCCATAATCAGGAATGTTCAAAAAATGGTGTATATACACAAGAACAAGCATTGGAGTACCTTGAGTCAAAGGTGTGTTCTTTCTTATTCTTGTCTGATGATTGTCATAATTTGCTCCTTATATTTTTTTGTCTTGAGGTGGATAATTGAAGTTAAATCATTAAGTTGTTACTTTTGGAACATCTTTTCATTGTATGGTCCTTGAATACTTTTGATTGATGCAACCAATAAGACCAATCTTTATTGTATGGTTCATTTATATTGAGGTCATGTCTATAATGTAGTTCCTCATCAGAAACATTTTTGGTGTCAGGATAAGCTAGGTGAGCAGGACGGAAGTGTGACTTTAGTTTTATCCTACATCACTAGGTCTGTGGCAAAGAGGCTTGATAATTGGAAGGGCGCCTATTTTTATTTAGTCTATTGTGCCACTTTGCTTCAGGCATCCTTGTCTAATATCCCTGTTTATTACCTTCATTTATGATTCATTTGGGAGTAGTTTGCAACTTTCGAAAGTTGGATTTGGTGTTTTGGAACTTTGGAAAAACAGTGGTTTTGTCTGGTCTCTTTGAATTGCTTTTTGTCTACCCATTTTAGAGGCAAAGCAGTGTACTTCTTTTGCAGTGCTGTGGTGTCTATGGCTGGAGCAAAATGGTAGAGTTATAATCAGAGTTTTCTTCCCTCACTTCTTTTGGGATTTAGTTTTTTTTTCTTCTTTCTACTTCCATGTGGTTTTCATCCCAGGGCAGGGATTGTGCCCTTTTTTTTTTTTGTTTTTCGCGGAAAAAGGGGGGGGGGTTGGTTACAGAGGAATTGGAGAGCTCTTTTGAGCTAATGTTATCTGTTTTTATTTTCCTTTTATTTGCTTCCTTGTTGTTCTAGGAGGATTGCTTATTCTATGGACTTGTCTTCTTTCTCTTCAAGAATTATTCTTTCATAAAAAATTAGTAAAAACCTGCCAAATACGTTTCAGAGACAAGTCATGTGTACACTTATTAAGTAGTTTACTGAAACTACCAATTTAGTGGCAGTTGCTGATTTTGATTTATATACCATTCTCAGTGTTTCTAATTTTACATAGATATATATGCATTTATTTTTGTTTTCTTGATTATTGCTGATTCCTGTGTACTCATCAGGTAAAAGCTCCCATGTATTCATACAATTCATCTGAAAAGGTTTTCTACTCTCTCACTCTCATGAGTTTGTTAATCTATATATTATTCATGCTATGGATAAAAAAAATATTAATGTTTGTTTTTTCCTCTTCAATTTTGTCACTTTGTCATTTGAACCTTTTATATAGGAAGGCAGAGCGTTTTCTATCTTAAGAGATGTATTTCTGGCAAATGTGCCGGTAAGTTTTCTTTGAATCTTAAGCATCTCTTGATTTTTGAATATGTGCTTTTGTTTCTTTTCCCTGATACTTTATTTTCATCATGGGGACAGATGATTTCCTTCTATTCAGTATACATGTAATTGGCCTTAGTTGTGTTTGGATTAGGTCTGAGTCGCTGCTTCTTATGTTGTCATTAGGTGCATCAAAATAATTTTCGGCCAAAATGTATATATGTTGCTGTTATGATGAGACGCATGATGGATGCAATTCTAAATAAGGATGCAATGGATGACAAGGTAGTTATTTAATTATTTTGGATGTTATTAGGAAAGAGAAACATTTACTTATTTAATTATTTTTTTTTACGTTAAAAATTTATGAGATTCGTAGTTACTAAAACAGGTCTAGTTGTTTAAATTAAGTAAGAAATAACAAAAGGTGTACTTTGTCCAACTAAAAGAGTGAAGGATGCTAACCTTCTCTTGAAGGAGAGAAGGTTAGCATTCCCATATATATATTTTCTACACTTGGCAACCCTCATTTGCTGATAGGTGTATACACTATGTGGTTAGCTATTAGCTTCTGTATTTTCACAACGAAGGTGAATTGCTTATCATGCTTCAAAGCCCTCCTAGAAATTGGAGAATACATACACAGAGAAGCCAAACTGATTCAATGTTTTGTCAAAGCATATTTTAACAACCGAAGCAACCTTATTTATTCCTCATCCTAAATAGTGCATTAATTGTGAAAGATCATTTGCAAAATTAATAAAATTATAACTTATTGTAATATTCAAAATTATAAATAATATCCAGTGTGTAGATTTGTGTGTATGTGTGTGTGGGAAAGAGTGAGTGATCATCTTCCAACTGTTTCTTTTAACTTATAGGATTATGTGGGGAACAAGCGGTTAGAGTTATCTGGCCAGTTAATATCTCTGCTTTTTGAGGTATTATCTCATTCAATTTAATACACTTCTGACTTCTGTAGAGATACTTTGCACATTTTTCATTGCCTTAATTGTTATTCTTCTTTCTTTTGTAGGATCTTTTCAAGTCGATGATAACTGAAGTTAAGAATTTGATAGACAGAATTTTGGATAAGCCAGACAAGGCTAAGAAGTTTGAATTTTGTCAAGTAAGCACTCTTCAATATTTATAATCAAGCATCGTGCAAATGCAATCTTATGCATTTCTAAATCAAATCAAATCTTGCTCAAGCTATCTCGAAGTCTCTGGCTAGCCCCTCTTACACAGTTGCTTTTATACAATTCTCTCTCCATCTCATTCTCTTTCATTTATTATGGACTTGTCAGTCCAAGTGAACTCCAATTTTGTTAGTATGCATAGGTTTGTCCCTTTGTGTTTGTTAGACTTGCTGAAAAGGGGATGTGTGGGACACGTGGGAAGGGATCATAGGTGATGTAGAGAGAGAGAGAGGGTGTAGGGGGAATTCTGTCGGGAGGGGAATAACAGAATGGACAGCTGGCAGGAGAGGATGATTCTGGAATCACACCAGAATCATTGAAAGGATGGCTATATAATGGGTGGAGAGGGTCAAGAAGGGGGGCAGATGATTTTGGATAAGGATTGGGAGAGGATTTTCCTCTAGAGGGCTCAAGTTATCTGTCTTGAGAGTTAGCTTAGGATTTCAGTGCTTTCTTTGTATTTTTCTCTGTTTCTTGCCATTTTAGAGTGAGTTCCCCTGCTGTAATTCCATCTTTTCTAGTAAGAATAGTTGGTTTCTATCAGTGTCTTGTTAAAATTGTTCTTAATCCAAAAACCAGAAGTTAGTGAAAAATCTTTGTTGTAACTTTGATCGTCTACCTATTATAATCTGCGTAAGTGCAAATATATTGGTATTGGAGACAACAGGAGGAGTGATTTGTGTGTTCTTTAGCATGTATGTGTTTGTTTTAGTGTATCAAAATTCACACGTCTTACAACCAGTAAGAGAGTAGTTCGTTTGAGGATTGGTTGTTCAACTAGTAGTCGAACTGGCTGTAAAAAACATATAAATACTTTTATTTTAAGCTGTTGTTTTAGTTTTGCTTTTTCCTTTCCTCCCAGTGCTGTATCCTTTTTGTCTTAGGAGGATTACCTGTTGTGTATTTCTCTTCTTTCTTTAAAAAGTCGGGTGGGACTCAATTGACATCAATGTAAGACTTGATACACTTACACCACTCAATAACTTCTAATAGAAAATGATTTTTGATCGATCTAACCATTCATTTATAACTAATTATTATGTAGACATAGCCTGCCAAATTTTAGTAAATTTAAACAAGAATAAGTAATTTAGTTTCTTTGAGAAGTATTTTATATGTTAATTTTAAGGCACTTCATTGGAGTAAAAAAGATGAAATTCTAAGAGAGATTGAGGCTTTGGATAAGATGGAACAAGATGGATTACTCACTAGTGAACAAGGGGATAGAAGGGCTTCTTTGTTAAATGATTTTGAGATTTTTTGCTAAAAGAGAAAGTCAGTTGGAGACAAAAGACTAAGGTGCAACAAGATAAGGATGGGGATGTTAATTCTAAGCTTTTTCTTAAAGGTGGCTTCAGGGAGAAAGAGGAAAAGTTTGATTATGGAGTTATAAATTGCAAATGAGGATCTTGTTCAAGCTATTGGGCCTATTGTTGAGGAAATTACTTGGTTTAGCTTTTTCTTAAAGGTGGCTTCAGGGAGAAAGAGGAAAAGTTTGATTATGGAGTTATAAATTGCAAATGAGGATCTTGTTCAAGCTATTGGGTCTATTGTTGAGGAAATTTCTTGGTTTTACAAGCATCTTTATACTGAGGAGAATTTTTCTAGACTTTTTTTTGAGGATTTAAATTGGTGAGCTATTAATTAGGAAAAGCTAATTTTCGGGAGAGACCCTTTGAAGAAAAGGAAATCCAGAGGGCTATGTTGAGTATCAATAAAGCAAGGCTCCGGACTTGATGGTTTTACTTATGGTTTGTTTTGTTTTTTAGGGCTGTTGGGATATCATTGAAGGTGATCTTTTGAAGGTGTTTACTGAATTCCATAGTAACGGAAAACTGGGGTTAATATTAACTCATCTTTTATCTCTCTAGTTCCTGAGAAAGATAGATCTGTTAGAGTTAAAGGTTATAGACCCATCAGTCTTGTCACTAGTTTGTATAAATTCATTACAAAGATTCTTTCCATTCGTTTGAATGAGGTGTTGGGGGACACTATTTTTGAAAGTCAGAGTGTTTTGTTGCAGGTGGGCAGATTTTGGATGATGCTTTGGTGGCGAATGAAGTGGTTGATGATGTGAGGAAAAGGGAAAATCATAATCTATGTTAGGATCCAATTGCAAGGTATGAGACTTGAGTCCCACATCGGAAGTAAGGGATTCAAATGTGGGGTTTATATGACCTTGGGTTCTCTCACCTTAATAGCTAGCTTTTAGGATTTGGTTCTTCCAATGTTTGTATCAATTGGTATCAGAGCATGATCCTTCACCCCCATGGACGTTGCCTACATAGCAAGCTGACCTTGGCAGGTTGACTAGCGGGCGCTGGGGTACAGAGGCTGACGTGGACGCTGGCTGCGAAAGTGTGGTGGAATGTTAGGATCCAATTGCAAGGTATGAGACTTGAGTCCCACATCGTAAGTATGAGATTCAAATGTGGGGTTTATATGGCCTTGGGCTTTCCCATCTTAATAACTAGCTTTTGGGGTATGATTCTCTCAAGGTTCGTATCAATCTAGTTACTCTAGTACTTAAATTGGACTTTGAGAAAGCTTATGATTGTGTTAGATGAGGTTTTTTGGATGAGGTTTTAGAGAAAAAGAGGATTGACTCTAGGTGGAGAAGTTGGATTTCAGGTTGTCTCTCGACTAGTACTTTTTCTATGATTGTTAATGGTGAGCCTAAAGCTTGGTTTTGCAGCCAGAGGGGTGTGAGGCGATCCTTTGTCTCATTTTCTGTTCACTTTGGTGGTGGGTGTACTTAGTCGTTTAATTTCTAGAGCAGTTGCAAGCGGGTTCATAAAAGGAGTTAAAGTAGGTTCTGATCTGAGGGGTTCTAATATCTCATTTTCAATTTGCTAATGACACCAACTTGTTCTTTGATGAGGACAGAGATAGTTTTTTGAATGCTCTCTCTCTCTTTTTCAGCTTTTTTGAGTTTTCTTCTGGATTGAAAATTAATCTGTGCAAAAGTGGCTTGCCTGGTATGAAATGCTCTTTCCTCTTTTGTGTTATTTTTTTATTTTAAGGAGGGTCCCTTATCCTCCAAACTCTTTGTAATTATCTTCTCTTGATCCTAATGAATCTTATTTTATCAAAAGAAAAAATATACATTAAAAGTATAATATTAATAATTAGATTATAATTAAATTGGCGGGAAAGCTTTTTGATGTGCATTAGGTAAGGGAGAAAGGGGAGAGAAGAAGGAATTAGGGGAAAGACTGAAAGGGGGAGAAATAGAAATGAACATGGGGTGGTGGGTGGGTAAGTATGCCGAGGAAAGTCTGGAAACAATTTCAATTCTTAATTCAAGCCTATCTCTAAAATGCAGTACACAACAATCCTTAAATAGGCAAAATAAATTTATTACCAAGTAATCCTAAATTACAAAAGAACCCCAAATAACCTTTATTTATTAGAAGTAGTTAGTCAATAGCAGTTGGAGTGGTTGCTATCACACTGGAGCGGTGCGGGGAGGAGCTTCCCCACTCCCAGACGCTCATGGCGGAGCGTTTAAGTGTCCACGCCGCAATCGCGGGTCATTGAAGCCATAGCGGCTGCTCTTATGTATATGGCCAAAACCCATTGTTGCCAGCCAAAACCCTTCATTGCCTGCCAGATCCCGTTGTTGCCTGCCAGAACCCATAGTTGCTGGCCTTTAATCTGGAGCTGCTGTGCCTGTTCAGCTTCCTCTGTTTGCACTTTGCAAGCAACTTTTTTTTCCCCCTTGCTATCTTCCTCTGTTTATTACTTTTTTTCTCTGTCTTTCTATCTTCAACTGTGACTGCCAGCTTGCTTTTGTCTTTCTATCTTTTGCTTGCGAGCCAACTTCGTCTTTGTTTCTATCTTCTTCGTGCCAGCTTACTCTCCTTTATACCAAGTAGAGGACTTCAATGCAAAAGTCATATTGTCCCCTTTTCTTTTCAGTTTACATCATTATTTTTATTTAATAATTGACATTACTGTCTATTTCTTTTATTTTTGATAACTAAAATCACTGTCTTTTTTTATGTAATAACTATCTTTCTTTTTATATAATTTTTTATCGGTATTAAGTTTTTTAGAACACTTTGACTAAGATAGTTGATAAATGCATGTTAAGTTTTGAGTATTGAAACTTTGTTCATTGTTTATTTGTTGATACTGATAGTATACAGTTTTAAGACTACTAGGATTATTAGTTAGGTATTTTTTTATAATAAATTTTGAATATTTTTAATGGTAGTTGCTATCTTCGCTATACCGTGCCATGTTCCTCCATTATTTACTTTGATTAAAAATACTCAAATATCCCCAAATTACTAATAAACACGCAATTGACAATAAAATCCCAATTAATACACATATATCCCATTATTGCTAATCCATATCCAATTTTTATTCCTATTCCATACTCCATTTTCCCCTGGTTGTTGAAAACTCGTCCTCGAGTTTTGAAGTGTGGCAGTATTATGAAACTCCCATTGAAAGCTTTAAACTGACCAACTAGTGGTGGTGGATGAAACAACAGCAGTAGCAGCTTTGGATTTGCAACTTCCTTATGAATAACAAAATGAATATGAAATTCCAAAGCTAATTCAACTGCCAAAGCTTGCCGACCAACTACTTTTTTGTTGCTGATGTTGTCAAGTGTTGGACAAACAATTTCAGTATTCCCTTCATCTGCAAAGTTAACTTCAGTATTGACATCTTTTTGTAATTTGTTGAATTGGAGGTTCCTCTTCTTCAATGCCTTTGTTGTTCAGGTAAACCCCTTCTGATGTACATTCAAGCCCCAATGACATACTCAAGCTCAATAGCCACTTCTGGTGCAAGCTCATCATGTTCAATATACATCAGCAAAATTATCTGAACTCTGCTGATCCCATTTTGACTAATCCAAAATGATTCAACTTGAGATTTGACTTGAATACCATTGGATGGAATGTGACCATATTTCTCTGAGCTTTATACTTCAATCCAACTTGCTCAGAATGTTCATATGAATTATAAGAATGAGTCATGACATTAGATACCACAATAGCAATCATGTCCATATAAGTCACTGCAGTGACAGAGAATAATTTGACCTCAGATTAGCTTAGGGAGGCTGGTAGCTTGGTCTTTACTTTCTGTTCTCGTGGTAATTGTTGCTTGTTGAACTTTGAATTCCATAGTATCTATACTGCCTCTTGCTAGGACAACTGTAATATATGGATTTTGATATTTTGGAAGCCAAAATTGCAACATTTCACCAAAGTACCTCCAAGAGAACTGAATTCTTTTAAAATGTGTTAAAACAAGTCAAGAAATGCAAAAATGAGCTCAAGAGAATGAAAAACCCTGACAATGGTACCCAGAATGTGAAAATTGGCCAAGAAACAGGTACTGGATTGGAAATGGCTTGAGATTGGCTCAGGTTAATGAGTCAACGTCGCGGAAGTGGCTCAGCTCACAGCTCGGCTTAGACGGCTTAGTCGTCTAGCCGGTTGTCTGTTCACTGTTGTACGATCGGTCACCGAAAGTTGACAAACAATCAACATCAGAACAGAGTGTGGTTTTCAGGCTAGTTTCTGATCTTGATGGAGTGATTGTTTGTTGAGAATCTCCGAAGTTGAGATGTCCTGGAAGTTTATTTATTGATGTTATTCTCAGTGTCATCAATGTAAAAGCTTTTAACTGTAGTTGTTTCTACATGAAAAAGAGACACTTTGCTGATATCATCATTTTATGTTTATTCATAATTGTTGTCTTTTGCTTTGTCCATCCAACCTGATCTTAGTATGTCTGAATTTCTTTTTACATTTTTTTGGTGTGTTCATAGCACATTTGTAGAGACTCTATCACTCTTGGTTTGGAAAGGACTCTCTCCACTGGTAATTTTGACGTTAAAAGGTTCAAAATGAGCAGGAAAGGAATGACACAGGTTGTATATTATTTTCCTTTCTAATATTTTCCTTCCTATCTCTTTATATTTATTATCACAAAGTGACTTGGTCTGACTCAGGTGCTTAGGGACCTACCCCAGGGGCCTGGGCGCTTGGAATTATCTATCGACACGAGAAAATCACTGATGAAATTTCTCTATTTACAGGTGCTACAAAGGTTATCATTTATAAGTGCTTTGGGCCAAATGACAAGAGTCTCACCACAGTTTGAGAAGTCCAGGAAAGTAAGTGGTCCTAGAGCTTTGCAGCCTAGCCAGGTGAGCTGCAATCCTGTTGGGAACTTTTCTGACAGACCATTCTTATATTGCTTAGGCTTTTTATTCTAAATTTCTAAAATCTTATATACTCTTGAACTCATACCTTATGTTCTGTTCTCTTCCATCTGATATAGTGGGGCATGCTTTGTCCCTGCGATACTCCTGAAGGTGAAGCTTGTGGACTGGTAAAGAACTTGGCTTTGATGACTCATGTTACTACTGACGAAGAGGAGTCCCCCCTAATTTCTCTGGTATGTTTTGTGTGATATTATCGGATGTCATGGCATGAAATTTTCCTTTATTGCTGATGATTGTTGTGTGAACTATTCATAGATGTTGTATCCAGAGAGTGGGATTTGTGGCATCTTCAAATTTTTCTTTGTGGCTGAAATTCAATTTAGTTTAATTATGACCATGGGAGCATTGAGGATTGAACTCTTGAGCACTTGGTCATAAGGGCTTTGATACTAGATCAATACCCAATTTATCTGACCTAAAAGCATAAGCTGTTAGGAGAAGCTGCCCAAGAATGGATTTTAATTTTTTTAGTCTAACAAGTCTAAATTGCTTAAATGTAAGTCTGACAGTCATTCGCCCCAAACTAGCCTATCATCTATCATTGAGTTCCTATCAAAAATAGTTTAGATAGTTCATTGGAAAGTTAGCAGCCTGGTAGGAGTGCCTAATCCTTTTGGTGTTTATCTATTTGATATTGGATATCATTTTTGTTAGGCCCGAGACTGAGCCACAAGCAGCAGATAGAGTTTTGCGAGCCTATTATAGAAAGAAAGGGAAAACTCAAAACCTTTAGTTAGTTAGATGCCTATAAATAAGGAGTCAATCTGTATTGTTGGGGATATTGGGGAAATAAGATTGGGACTAGAGATTTTTCTAGTGTGAAAGGAGAGTGCTCCTTTGGGGATACACATTGTGTACTCGGATGCTTTTTTTCTTTCTGAGTCTTCCATAATCCAAGAAGTATTTTCAATTTTTCCACTCTCTCTCTCTCTCTCTCTTTTCTGTTCTTTGCGATTATTGTTAAGAATCCACACTGTTCTAAAGAAGGATTCCTAACAATTTTCTTCTAGAATTTATCAGGCTGTTATTGCATTTTCTACAGGGATATATCTTTTTGGTTGATGTCCTTGAAACATCTATTTCGTATGTAGGCCACTCTAGGGATGAAAGCATCTTTAAATTTGTCTGGTAGAAGTAATGCTTTTAAAACAAAATTTTGATTCTCACGGGAGGTTGTTTAGAGGGCTTTTAATGCAGCAACGCACTTTGCACATGCAAGGGCTATTCATTGGCTTTCTTTGCTCTTGTCAGTTGCATTTTTGTCTTGTTATTTATGTAATTCTTGGAACAGGATTGTGTTTATGACCACTCTTTGGTGCTCTACTCATGGTTGTTTCAAGGGAGTCTCTTACTGACATATAGAGTGATTGTACAGCTATGTTGCATTTTTTTAGCCTCATTGGCTCTCTGTTATTTTGTCCTTTTGTTTTCCTTTTTATGAAGATGCCTTATCCTCCCCGCAGTTGTGTTTTCTCTTCATTCTTTCTAAAAATATCTTCTCTTATAAAAAATAGTAAACATCCATTTTGGTCCTTCACAGACATACTCAACATCACATTGGTCCTTCAGTGGCAATTAATGCCATCAGTTTGGTCCACTGAAGGACCGATTTGATGGCACTTGAAGGACCACTTTGATGGCATTAATTAACATTGAAGGATGACTTTGATGTTGCGCTATAAATGGAGGACCAATGTGATGTCGAGTATATCTTTGGAGGACCAAAAACGTTTACTCTATAAAAGAATATTGGAATAGTTATTATGCTTCTATTTCAATGTGTATTGTTTTTTTTTGTTGGTACAATGGCGGTATGGAGTTTTGAACCCGACCTCTTGCAAACCACTCGAACCCTTAACCACTAGTCCAATCCTATTGGCTTGTGTATTGTTAGATATACATGTAAGATAGAAGAGTTTTCCATATACATTATTGTTTACTGTAGGTGCATTCACATTTTGATGTTTCATTATTTCTGTGACAGTGCTATTCTTTGGGCGTTGAAGACTTGGAACTTCTCTCTGGAGAAGAGCTTCATACACCAGATTCCTTTCTTGTCATTTTTAACGGTTTGATCCTTGGCAAGCATAGGAGGCCACAGGTATTTGTCAGTGTCTTTTGTTAAATGTATAATTCATACAAATATGCATTCATGACTATATTATCATTTCTACTAAAGCTTGTCATTGTTTTTTATTTTCAAGCGTTTTGCTACTGCAATGAGAAAGCTGCGGAGAGCTGGTAAAATTGGCGAGTTTGTAAGTGTCTATGTCAATGAAAAGCAGGTGAATAGTTCAGTTACTGTTAGTTTTTTCCCCATTTTTTCATGCTGTATTCTACTATTTTCTTGTTTTTTGGTTGGTACATCCTTGTTTGGTTTAAGTATTTATCTGTGTTTCATATTTATAAATATGATAATATTCTGATAGGAATTGGATGTGATTTACAAAACAGAGCAGAAATAACGTGTATATCTCCTCTCCTGAACTGATATCAGGGTGATATCAGTATCAGTGGGGTCTATGTATATGGAAACTGAAGAAAAATACTTTGAACAGAAGAAAATGCAGATAACCCAGGCAATTCGAGGGTGCTTAGTCTCTCCCTCCCAATTCCCTGAGTCACTTCTTTCTTACCTTAGCTTACCTCTTCCTTCCCTTCATATTCCTGCAGATCCCAACTGAAATCCCTCCCCCCACACCCGTGCCACACTGGCAGTTAGTTACCTCTAGTCACGTTGTTTTCCTTGCCCAGTTGGGCTTCTGATTCTCTATAGCCCTTACCTCTCTTTCTAATATACACCTTAGTGGTAGGAGGCTTACTAATATATTCTTTTTAAGTATTACTGTTATGTCCATGATTTTGGGTTATAAATTGTATGTATTTAATGTTTTGCATTAAAGTAGACTAAATGTCAGGAACATACTATTTGGTTCTAGTTTTATTGTTTTCCTTTGCTGGGTACTACTTGTTTTGCTCTGATATTATTATTATTTTTGATAAATAAATAATTTCCTTAAGACGAAGAGAAGAAATTAGGAATCCTCTTTGACTTAAGAGCAAAACAAAAGACAACAGAGAAAAAAGAAAACATCAACATCAAAATAGCAAAGCTTCCCTATCCCTCATCATATCTGTTAGGGAGCTACATGTTTTGCTCTATATTATGATTTCCATTTAAATATTGTACTTCTGCAACTATTTTAATGTTAAAAGTATGTGAGTGAAAGCTAGCATTAATGGACAAAAACATGTTTTTCAGCATTGTGTCTACTTAGCTTCTGATGGTGGTAGAGTCTGCCGTCCCCTTGTCATTGCTGACAAGGGAATATCAAGAGTCAAAGAGCATCATATGAAGGAGTTAATGGTAAGTGTATCTTATGCTTTTATCTTGGAAATAAAAAAAGGAAGTTGTTTATGAGAATTCAACTTTTATGCTCTTGCAGGATGGAGTGCGCACATTTGATGATTTTTTACGAGATGGCTTGATTGAGTATCTTGATGTCAATGAGGAAAACAATGCTTTGGTTTGTTCTGCTCTAGTTACTTCTAGCTTCTTTTAGTTCTGAAATCTTATTCCTGACAACCAATAATCTCAGTTGCTTATTTTCTTTGTTGTAGATTGCTTTATATGAAGGGGATGCCACATCAGAAACTACTCATATTGAGATTGAGCCTTTTACCATCTTAGGGGTTTGTGCGGGGCTAATTCCATATCCTCATCATAATCAGTCACCTAGAAACACTTATCAGGTTGTCCCTCCATCCTTCCCTCCCTCTGTGTGTGTGTGTGTGTGTGTGTGTGTGTAAGGTAGTTACCTGAGATATTGCACTTGTATGAACGAAATGTACCTGAGATATTGCACTTGTATGAACGAAATGTGTTCCTCATCCAGCCTGAAATTACTTTTGTTTTGCTCACTGTAGTGTGCAATGGGGAAGCAAGCTATGGGAAATATAGCATATAATCAGGTAAGTAACATTTTTTCTGGTTATGTGGCTTGAGTTCAAAAATTGTATGGAGTTTGGACTTGTTGAATTATTTTTCTATATTTTTAGAAAAATAATTCATTTAGAGTTTAATTTGTTTTTTGAATGAATCAATTTTTAATAGCTTTATTCCTTTATGCATGCATGTATATAAGTAGATACAAGCATGCAAATCCATGTCCACATGGATCTAGATTTGAAATCCTAAAGATTCACGTGATTAAATTTTGTATGTTTCAACACTGCATAGGAATATTCTACAACATTAACCAGTCAGTCGGATACTGTTAATTTACTCTTTATAATATACCTAAAATCATGTGGATATAAATCATATATTTTTCCTTGTATTTCATTTTGTTGAAAAGTGAGACTTTCAGATCCTTATTAGTTTTGAACATGGACTCTTGTAGCAACCATATACAGCAAGAATTATGACTTGAGTTTGTGTAATTGTGGAGTGGGAACTTCTAATGTTATTTGCAACTATTAAGCCTAAAAGCTTAAGTTATTAAATAAACGCCCATAACTGGTTTTTTTTACTTACATGCCCCCGCACAAGAAGCTATTTGTTCTTGAAGCTATTTGCCCATAAATGCTATTTTGGCTATGATAGAAACCGATACGAGATTATAGGAAAAAATGGGAAAATCCCCTTGATTACAGAGAATATTGCAAAACTTTGAGGGTCTGCACCTCCCAATGCCCAAAGGCCCCAATCCTATTCAATTCACAAGCTCTCCCCTCCTCTCTCAGTCTCTCCTCTTATTTATAGGCAACATGCCTTATTTCCCTTAACTAACTCCCTAACTCACCCACTAACTAACTAACTTTACTAACAAGGCCTAACCCCATTAGGGCTCAAGGCCCATATCTAACAATACTCCCCCCCTAAACTTTCACCTTGTCCTCGGGATGAACAACTTATTTGTGTGGCTGAAAACAAAAGTCCTGGGCCGCAAGTGTGGTTGCTAAAGGTAGACAAAATCTGAGTGTTTCCACCAGGGTCCCACTGCTTGAAACATAAGGACCAAATTATGCTGGAAGCATAAATACTTCCACCGGGGTCCCATTGGCCTTCTCTGATTCCCCTGCCTTCTCCAATTCTCCATATTCCAGCAGCTCCACCAAGCCTTGCTGTTGTCATGTATGGTTCAAGAAGGGGTATGACCAAGGGATATTGCATTGTGGTGACAGAAGTTTTCTTTTCGTGCATGAGAAGTATTGATGTTCCAATCCTAACAAACAATGCATGCTTAACTCCATGGGCCCTACTGGAATTCCAGCATTCCTCTTCAAACTTGTGGGGCAGCAATTGATCATGCCAAAAAATTCATCTTCCCTCTTATCAATCGAGATGGTGGTAAACACTTCGCAAAATATTGTTATCAAATGAGTGGTAACGTAAACCTGTGCTGTGAACTCAGCCAACTCATGAAACCCAATGAACCCTTTTACATATGTCATCTCTGGAGCCAACACCGGCACTTTCCGTACTGCATTGTCAATCTGGTGACTCACATAGTCCAACAACAGGAACGAGAGCTCCTCCCTGTGTTCGAACTTAGTCCAGAACCAAAATCCGAGATTTGGGTTGGATACGTGAAACGGAAGGATCGACGTTTCGTCGTCGCATCTGAAACAGAACCTTTTGCTCAAATTCTCTGGTAGTTCAGCACCAGTAAGCACCAGTAAATTGTTGGGAACCACCCCTTCTCCTGTCACTCCTGTTCCCCTCTGTCGACTGACACTTTATGGTAGTTCCGCTACTGAAGTCTTGTTTAGGTATAGCTATTGAAGCCACTAAACCATTTATTCCATCTTCAGCATATAGGTTGGGCCATGGCCTAAGGTCCAGAGAAGTGATCTGAATGGGTTGGGTTATTCTAATATTTGACCCACCTTTGCTGCTGAAATTCAGTTGATCTCTCCCTAAATCCCAGCTTTTATCTTCAACAAGTTGGACCCGATCCAACAAATGAGAGACAAAAGTCATCACAACGGAGACTTCTTCCTCTACCTTCACTTCACCTTTGCTGTCAAGATTTCCGGTCAAGTCAACATCATTTCTGATCATATCCCATCCTCCGACCAGTGTTGAATCCCACGGAGAACCCATGTCCACAGAGTGGCTATTCTGAGTTTGACCCATCCCCATGGTTTTCGGTGCTCCCCCACCACCAACCATCATGAAATACCTTGCTTCTTTCACCCTGATCACAGTAGGCTTAGTTCGACCATCCTCATCCCCATAGGACCCCATCGTAAGCCATGGGTATTAGGTTGGGGGCATATGGTTTGGGTCAAAATTTTCCCTCACAAGTTTTGGCCCAGCTTGGTTTGAGCCTATCATTCCAGCCATTGTTGTTAATAGAGACGGCTCATTTGGGTCGACCCCAGTTTGGGTGGGCAGAGACCCAGTAACCCAACCCCATACCTTCCTTCCCACCTCCATTCGACGAAGATTTTGTTCCTCCTCGACAAAGACCCTCTTGAGCGACTGGCCGTGCTTTCTGGTGTCGGTTTCGCTGAAACAAGTGTCGAAAACTTCACCATACTGAACACGAACTGGACGAGGTTTCTTGATCCTCAAACTTTCAGCTCTATTTTCAATTCTTGACTCCATTGTTTCTGTTCTTGGTTCTTCATATTCTTCGGTTGGCGGCAGAACGTCCCTGTACTATGGTTTAAAACGCCATAATAGTGCAATCTGGAATTTCAACCAAGACGCACCTTGATTCCGCAAGGTCCACCATTAACACCAGATAAGAGCCCTACCCGTCACCGCCTTTATTGCCTCTGCTAGTCGTTTCTCCTCAGGTGTCCTCCTTGCATCGAAGTATTGTTCGATGTTTAGCACCCACCAATAAGCGTCATCACTCCCATCAAATATTGGAATCTCCATTTTGTTGATGTACCGGAACTCCAAGATCGGAGCTTTAATACCAGTTGATAGAAACCGATATGAGATTATAGGAAAAAATGGGAAAATCCCCTTGATTATAGAGAACATCGTAGAACTTCGAGGGTCTGCACCTCCCAATGCCCAAAGGCCCCAATCCTATTCAATTCACAAGCTCCCCCCCTCTCTCAGACTCTCCTCTGATTTATAGGCAACATGCCTTATTTCCCTTAACTAACTCCCTAACTCACCCACTAACTAACTAACTAACTAACTTTACTAACAGGGCCTAACCCCATTAAGGCCCAAGGCCCATATCTAACAGGCTGCTTCGATCACTATTTGTAACTCTGTTTAGCTGTTAGGTGCAGGCTTAGGAATGAATTTATCTCTAAGAAAAGTATTTGACATGAACACTGAGGGATTGATACTGTTTCTTCTCTTTGCATAATGCGTATTAAGTTACTTTACTGCTACACTGAACTTTTATGACTATCGTTGGTAGAGCAGGGTTGAGGGGAGGGAGTCCTAGATGAAAATGTTACTTACGTAGAAACTTCTATGATCAGTACATAATTGATGTAGTTTCAATCTCTTGATTTTGTAGCTACGCCGGATGGACACCTTGCTATACCTACTGGTTTATCCTCAACGGCCTTTGCTGACAACAAAATCAATTGAGCTGGTTGGTATATTACTTCATTATTTAATTTGTCGATGAGTCAAGGTCTGTGATTAATCTCTATTCTTTTAGGTTGGATATGATAAGCTTGGAGCAGGTCAAAATGCCACGGTAGCTGTAATGAGCTATAGTGGTTATGATATAGAGGATGCCATTGTCATGAACAAGTCATCTCTTGATCGTGGTTTTGGTCGTTGTATAGTTATGAAAAAGTATGCAATTTCATTTTGTGATTTTGTGCTTCTGGTTGCTGCATATTTCAATGTCAAAGTTTTTAAGGTAGCAGTGTCATGTTTGATGTTATCTGATGCATAGGTATACTGTCATCAATCAAAAGTATGGAAATGGTGTATCAGATCGAATACTTAGGCCCGATAGAACCGCAGACAATGCGGGACGCATGCAGGTAATATGTCTTCATAGTAATTACTTGTTAATTGATTTTACTATAGTTATTTGCTTAAAATTTAGGTTTAATTGCACTTCTAATCCATTAGTTAAAGTTGCATATCAGTTCTCTTCTTAATTGGATCAATATCATCTTTAAATAAATTTTCTATTAGGGCAGTTAGGTCAGATTGATAACTGGCTGGTGGTAAGTGGTAACTCTCTTAATTGAATGTGCCTATCTAGCAATTTTTGTCTAGGTGGCCTTCAAAGCTATTGTTAATCTAGCCTTGACATTGTCTATAAATCACATAAGCATCTCACCTCTCAATTGATGTCACTTTATCTCTCTCCTTTGATCGATTGTCTTGAAAACCTTATCCGTTTCCTAATCTCATAGAGTAGTGATATTTACACAATTTTTATACCACTTCCAATGCTAGCGCGGGATTGGTAAGAAAATAAGGAGGGCCCTGCATAGAAACCAATCTTGTGCAGGTAAAATGGTCTAAAAAAGGATGTACCACAACATTGATGCGCATCTAACATTTCCCAATCTGAAATGTCACTGCCAACAACACAAACTATCCAAACCCTAAGCATTAACCTTCATGTCAATCTTAGTAGAGAGGATACATGGATATGGAAAATTTCTAAAAATAGAGGACAGGACATGGCTAGGATATGTTACATAAGAAAACAAAAATAATATATGATAATCATAGAATCACATATCCTGAACATAAATGTCAAAGACCAACTCTCCCATTCGCTTAAGCTATTAGGTGAGGCCCAAGAATGGTTTTATCTCTAACTCCTTCACACAATGAGCCTTTGGGCTTGAAGTGTAGACAATGCACAACCCCACTTTTCCTTGTGTTGAAATTCAACTTAATTTTGATGAATGGGGACGGCAAGGATCAAACTCCTGACTATTTGGTCATAGAGGCTCTTATACCATGTTAAAGACCAACTTAACCAAAAGCTTAAGCTGTTAGGTGGAGGCCCAAGAATAGTTTTATCTCTAACAAATTAACAATAAATTTGTTTAACATAAAAATACAAAATTTAATATAAGATCGTATGGAATTACTAAAATCATAACATATGTTGCACTTATATACTACAATTACTTAGAAAATACTATCATTTATCCTATAGTGTTAATCCCATCTCCTCCATGCCCATCATCTGTAAATACTATGGGTTCCCAGTCTGGTACATACAGAGACAAATTTGCAACTTCCAGAAGACCAGGACAATTATCCGTTCAAATGCATCTCCACTAATATCCCACAACATAGTATCTCTTACGTTGTATTCCTCTCCTCTTATACCAGAGTCGAAGATTAGTATGTACATATACTGTATCTTTTGCTCTTGTTGGATTCATCTTGTTTCTTGTTATAGAATGAATGGATGAATAGGTACTCCAATTCCTTTGACAACACGATGAAGAACAAGGCTGCACAAGAAGCTTTAAAGCTAGTCTCTGCTAGCTGTTTTCTAGTCCGTACATGACATGTAGAAATAAGTCCCTACTGAAGTTTTTCACGAACAAAGTGGCAATCAACTTCAATTTGTTTTTCCTCTCATAAAAAGCAGGGTTAGACACAACATGAATCACAACCTGGTTACCACACAACAATTGCATAGGCAAGTGCTCCTTAAACCAATCACTTCAGGCAATATATCCACAAAAGTTAACAAGTAGATAGCTTGATACTCTGATTCTGCACTTGACCAAGCCACTATGCTTTTTTTCTTAGTCTTCTAGGAAACTAGTTTTCCACTGACAAAATCATAGTACCATGAAGTTGACCTCTGATCTGTATGACAAGCAGCCAATCTGCGTGAGAGAAGCCTTCTTCCTCACAGACACAGTGACCATGATAACTATACAATATCCTTACCTAGGTGCCCCTTTTAGATATTTTAGAATATGCCAAACAATATCCCAATAAATCGTTCTTGGAAAAGACATGAACTGAATTTCCACACAAAAAATACTCTATCATCTGTAAGATAGTTAAGCTTTTGCAGCCAGCTTCTTATGACGCTTTGGGTCTTGAACACATCCATCACCAGCTTCAAGTTTCACATTGGGAATTGGAGTTTCACAAGGTTTAGCATCCAACATACAAGCTTCTTTTAAGTAAATCTAGGATATACTTCCTTTGTGAAAGGAAGATACCATTCTTTCCTTGTGTTATTTCAATACCAAAGAAATACTTTAAGTACCAATATCTTAAATATGAATTGTGTTTGAAGAAAAGATTTGAGTGCTCAAATACCAACACTATCTGGTGCAGTAGAAGAAAATAGACAGCAACTAAACAATAGAAATTGGGGAGAAGTTGGATAGATTGAAGCGGAACGATAAAAGAAGGATTCTAGGGTTAGAAGCCTCTCAAATCTGAAATTATAATATTACGGCTAAAAAAAGATACTAAGACAAATCCCTAGGATTATTTATACTAGGGTTATTAGCAAGTTACTAAACCTAGCCCATTCTTTCAAGGCCCAAATAACCTTAAGCCTAAACACCTCATTAAAAGGTCACATGCTAGTCATGTGACTACTTATTACAAAGCAAACACTTTAAAATAAAAACAAAACAAACTGGAATAAGGAACTTAAAAATAGAACACTAAGCAAACTGCTCCTGCATCATTCTCCTCTTGAAAAGAGACCAATGTCGGATGCAAAAACTTTGGAAATTTCAGCATATATTTCGTGATCAATTCGCTGTAATTCATCCGCTGCCACCCAAGTACTTTCGGGCAAGGTGCTTACCCCAACCATTTAACTAAAATTGCCGACATCGATCCGCGCTTTGTCTTCACCTCCTTGACATCAAGCACTTCCCGAATAACATCTTGTTGTACCGAGGGTAAATCGCCAACTTGTTCTCGCAACAGAGTTACTTCATCAAATCCTCAAAAGGGTACAAGTCTCGCTATATTAAAAACGGGCTAATTTGTAGTTCAAAGGCAACTCTATTAGGTAAGCATTAGGGCTGATTTTCTTTAGCACTTTACATGGCCCAAATTTCCTGGTTTCAAACTTGTGATAAGCACCCTTAGGAACACGTTCCTCCTTAAATGCACGAGCACCATATCGCCTTCTTCAAATTCCTTAGCTCGACGATGTTGGTTAAAGCGCAGCTGCATAGGCCTCATTGCTGGTCTTTAAAGCTTCCCTAACCTCCTTATGAACCTCCGCTGAATATGCTCAGCAAATGCCACCCCATCATCACTCACTCTAGCCTCTCGTGGCAATGGTACTAAATCAAAAACATGTTGCGGCTTTAGACCATATGCGGCTTCAAATGGAGTCTTTTTATGGTCCGATTCATCAATTGTTGTAAGCAAATTCTGCTTGTGGTATAACAAAATCCCAAGACTTCACATAATTTCCAACAAGACACCTTAACAAATTTCCCAAGCTCCGATTTACTACTTCCGCTTGACCATCAAGCCAGGATGGCAAGCGCTAGAATACTTCAAGTGAGTCCCAAGTTTCTCCATAACGATCTCCGTATGTCCCATGAATTTGACATACCTATCTAAACAATAGAAGTAGGAACACCATGTAGTCTTACCACTTCTCGAAAGAACAACTCAGCGATATGAGAAGCATCGGCAGCTTTAGAGCATGGAATGAAGTGTGCCATCTTTGAAAATCGATCTACCACAACAAAAATGGAGTCATGCCCTTTGAGGTCTTTTGGAAGACCCAAGACAAAATCCATGCTCAAATGGATCCATGGCGCTCCGGTTCGTGCAACGGGGTATATAGCCCTCGTATTTTGTGAGCTTCCCTTGCCAAATTGGCAAGTTGAACACCTCTTCACTAATCTGGCCCACATCCTTAAACATCTTGGGCCAATAATAGCGATCCGCCACCATTTCCATGGTTTTATCCCTACCAAAATGTCCTCCCAAACCATTCCCATGGAGTTCCTTGATAATCAAGCTTCCTCGCAAAGACCCCTCGAATGCATAGTTTGTTGCCTTTAAATAAATATCCATCATGTAACCGAAAAGGCAATTTTTCTATGCCTATTGACCCCTCGTAATTCTCCCACTATATAACAAATAAGGATCCGCTTTGGCACGATTTTTCGCTCTTTCAAAACCTCGTAACTTGAGTGCTCATGACAACAAGATCGCTGAACACCTACTTAATGCATTAGCCACCACATTAGATTCTCCTGTTTTGTATTTCAGCGTGAAGTTGAACTCATCAAGAAAGGAACTCCACTTAGCACGATGCTCACTAAGCTTCTTCTTGAACTCAAATAGCGCAATGCTTGGTGATCGAATAAACAACAAACTCCCCTGTAGTTGTGATAATGCTCCCAATGTTGAATAGCTCGCACTAATGCATAAAACTCCAAGTCATAAGTTGAATACTTGCGCTTAGAATCGCATTAACTTTTCACTAAAGAACTCCACTAGTTTTCCTTCTTGACTAAGAACTGCTTCCAATCCCCAAGTGTGATGCATCACACTCTACAACAAACAACTTCTCAAAGTCCGGCAAAGACAAGTACTGTGCTTCCACATAAGAGTTTTAATCTGCTCAAAGGCTCTTGTGCAGGTTTTGTCCAAGTAAAGCTAATGTTCTTCAAGCATTCAAGAATTGGGCTCATAATAGAGCTAAAATTCTTGATGAATCTCCGTAAAATGAAGCTAGGCCATGGAAACTTCGAATATCTTTGATTGTTTGAGGAACCGCCACTCTTTAATGGCACACACTTTTCCAGATCTCGGTTTAAGCCCTGGCGTAAAACAATAAAACCTAAAAACACTACTTCATAGCTCAAGAAAGAACACTTCTTCAGGTTTATAAAGAGCTTCTCACTTTGAAGTGTCCCTAAAACCTTACACAAATGAGTTAAATGTTCTTCCTTGGTTCTACTATAGACCAAAATATAGTCGAAGTAAACAACAACAAATGACTTTAAAAAAGGCTTCAATACCTCTCACATGACTGCATGAATGTGCTTGGTGCATTGAAAGACCAAAGTGGCATCACTAAATACTGCATGTTCCCATCCGGTGTTTTGAAAGCAGTCTTCCATTCATCCCCCTCTCTCAATCTGATTTGGTGATAACCACTTCTTAAATCAATCTTCGAAAACACTTTTGCACCAGCCAATTGATCAAGCATTTCTTCCAATCGAGGAATAGGGAAACGATATTTAATCGAAACGATATTTAATCGTTATTTTATTGATGGCTCGGCTGTCCACGCACATTCTCCAAGTGCTGTCTTTCTTTGGTGCAAGCAAAGCTGGACAAGCACATGGACTTTTGCTCTCACGTATCCAACCTTTATTCAACAACTCCTCCACCTGTTTTTGCACCTCATTTCAGTGTGGCATCCTATAGGTCGGCAGACAGGTAAACTTGCTCCGCATCAAATCAATGGCATGTTGATGCTTCTTTTTGGCGGTAATCCTTGCGGTAATTCATCACTAACCAACTCGCAAATTCTTTCAACAACTCGCTGAATTTCGTGAGGATGCTCATGTGAATTCCTCGATCCGCCAAACCGCACTACCTTGTCGACCAAAGCATACAAGACTCCCACTTCCCTACTATCTTCTTCAAATTTTGCAGCGTTAAAAACTCCCTTCAATTTGCCGCTCTTAGATGAATGAGAAGCCAAACAAGTCTTCCTTGAGGGTGTAGTGTATACTTCTTGTTCCCTTTATAAAATGAATAGGTATTCGCTTGGCACGATGTTCCACATCATTATCAAATAACCAAGGTCTTCCCAAAAGAATATGGCCAACATCCATTGGCACAATGTCACAAAGAGCTTCATCTTCTAAGTTATGACCCATGACAAACTTGACAAGACATCGTGATGTAACCGGAACTTCGTTACCTTTTTTGAGCCACCTGATTTTGTAGGGATGGGGATGTTTTTCAATTTGTGATTTAATTTCTCCACCGCATCCTTAGAAATAACATTTTCCATGTCGCTCCATCAATAATTAAGTTACAAACCTTGCCTTCACAAAGAACACGAGTCCTAAAGATACTCCCGTCGCCCCAAATTCTCCTTCATATCTCGAGGATGTGGCTGTCATCACTCTATGAACAACCAGGGACTCCCCCACAATTGGATAAATATCCACTTCGCCATTCTCATCAACATGATCATCATATATAGGTTCCAGCACATCATTCCCTCCTTCTAACCCTAGAATCCTTCTTTTATCGTTCCGCTTCAATCTATCCAACTTCTCCCCAATTTCTATCGTTTAGTTGCTGTCTATTTTCTTCTACTGCACCAAATTGGTATCAAGAGCTATGGTTGGACGTGGAAGGGGCAGAGGTGGTAGAGGTAATCACGGGCAGCAAGCGTAATTGGCTGAGTTGGGAGGCGCATGATTGAAGATTTGTCACGAGTAGTACATACTCTACAAAGACAGAACCAAAGGGGGAGCCCGTATGGAGAATCCTAAGGCGACCATGATTCTGAGACATTCCTAAGGTGGTCCTGGAGGATGATAGTGAAGATGGAGAGGAAGAAAACCCTTTCACACTTAACCTCGTAAATCGTGTGAGTGCAAAGTGGATTGGAGGAGCGGTACCGATACGAGCCTTAGATCTAAACAGGGTGGAATCAAGATTGAAGTTGCCGACTTTTTTGGGAAATTGCATGTCAAGATTATTTAGATTGGGAGGCTAGTTTGGAGAATTATTTTGAGTGGAAACCAATGGCGTAAACCAGAAGGTGCCGTTTGTGAAACTCAAATTAAAGGGGACTGCACTCCAATGGTGGAAGAGAGTTGAAGAGCAACGAACACGACAAGGAAAACCAAAAATCAGCACATGGGAACACATGAAAGCAAAGATGAGGAAACAATTTTTGCCTGCTGATTATGCAATGGAGTTATATGAAAGATTCCACTCTTTGAAGCAAAATAGTAGGACAAGAGAAGAGTATACTTCGGAGTTTAATAATTTGTCTATAAGGGTTGGTTTAAATGAGACAAATGAACAAATGACTTCCCGATACCTTGCTGGTTTGAATCAATCTATTAGGGATGAGATGGGAGTAGTTCGTTTGTTTAACCTCGAAGATAGTCGGCAATATGCCTTGATGGCAGAAAAACGAGTGTTACGTTATGGTGCTAGGAGGTCTATATTTGGCAGGACCAGTGGCACTTCACAAAATGCTATTGAAACAGTTCGGGGATCTCGGGGTGATCAAACAGCCCTGAGAAGTGGACGAGGGGGCCTGCAAAGCACAAGAAGTGGAGGGAATGTAGCTCAGTTTGAAAGAAATGACAAGGGAAAAAACGTTGTTAAATTTGGACAGCAAAACGATGCTGGAACGGGTATTCTAAAGTTAGGCAGCAGGGCGCAGATTCGTTGTTTCACTTGTGGTGAAAGAGGACATAGCTCTTATGAATGCCCACACAGAAGAATTAACCTGGCTCTGATACCAATTTGGTGCAGTAAAAGAAAATAGACAGCAACTAAACGATAGAAATTGGGGAGAAGTTGGATAGATTGAAGCGGAACGATAAAAGAAGGATTCTAGGGTTAGAAGCCTCTCAAATCTGAAATTATAATATTACGGCTAAAAAAAGATACTAAGACAAATCCCTTAGGATTATTTATACTAGGGTTATTAGCAAGTTACTAAACCTAGCCCATTCTTTCAAGGCCCAAATAACCTTAAGCCTAAACACCTCATTAAAAGGTCACATGCTAGTCATGTGACTACTTATTACAAAGCAAACACTTTAAAATAAAAACAAAACAAACTGGAATAAGGAACTTAAAAACAGAACACTAAGCAAACTGCTCCTGCATCACTATCACTTCCTGTAATCACAATATCATCTACATATATGCAATAGAAAAGTTTCATAGGTTATTGGTGTTTAATGCCAAGATCAGGTAGGGTTTTGTGTGGCGATAGAAGTTCACTTGTAGCCATAGCCATTGAGCGATATTTTGCTTCTCCTAAGGCTCAAGACAATTTGTTCTTTCTTGGTTTACCAAGAGATGGGAGAATCTAGAACGAACATCCAAAGAAGGAACTTGGAGATTGTTTCAAGCCATATAAACACTGATACACCTTTCCATTCCACCTGAGCAACAAACCCAGGCAGATGCTCCATATGCTCTTCCTCCTGCAAATCACCATATAGTAAGGCATTCCTGGCATTCAATTGGTGAAGTGACCAAAAATAAGTGGTTGCATGAGCCATAAACAATGGGGCAGAACCAAGCTTAGCAACAGGTGAAAAAATAAAGTATAATGGTAATTCGTTCCCCACTCCATAAGTGTGAGCTTAGCCATTTGCCCCCAACAGGACTTTCAATGCAACAACAGAACTATCTGGGTCAACCTTCATTGTATAAACCCATTTACACCCAATAGCTTTTTTACCATCCAATAGGGAGACCAAATCCCATCTCCTCTACCATGGCTAAGTATGCATCATTAGATAAAAGCCTTAGTAACAGTTGAGGGAAACATTAAAGAGTCAAGGGAAGCTACAAAAGATTGGGGAGACAAAGAGAGTATATCATACGAAATAAAAGAGGAGATAAGGTAAGTACAACTATGTTTACCTTTTTGGTGAGCAATGGGGAGTGGTCCTTCAAAGGTTGGAGACGAAAGAGCTGGTATTGAAGAGCTACAATAGGTGCCATGGTGATTTGGTTTGCAAGACTGAGAGTAGATATGAGTAAGAAGTATTAGTCTGAAGAGCCGAGGATTAGGCGCAGAATATGATGCAGCAATACGCCAGACTGGGGTGTACCAGTATCTGGTGCATATTTGAGCACTGTACGCGCATCACACGTTTCCTCATATTGTATCATGTCAGATACAATAGTCGTGCCTGTGCCAGTGCATCATAGGGGGCACAAGAGGAGTCACCTACTGACAGAGGGTTTTGGAGAAGGAATAGAAGACTGAAGTTGATAAACAAGTTCATCATCACCTTAAGAGGATGAAGGAGACCGATGAGAAAAAGTAGACTGAAAAATTGTGATCATAGCTAAGACCTTATCTTGCCAAATCGATCATCTTTGATGGAAAGAATAACCCAGGAAAATACACTTAAGCTACTGAGTATCTAACTTGGAAACCTGGGAAGGGAACAAAGATCATGAACAACCAAAATGGTAGGTAATGGCAGAACATTTGCCTCCTGTTTATAATGGTTCTGTTTCTTGCCTCCACCTTCTAGTGCATTATAGTGATTAGTGGCATTGTCTGTACCAACATACTGTGGGAACTACCTTTGGCAACCACTATCCTTCAGCTGGTGCATGTGACTCAGTGGAGTTGCATTACAACTGAGGTTGCAATTTTCCGCCAGACATCAGCAAAATATCTTTCAAGCTGAAAGGCTGGGCTGTAGGCTGTAGAGTCATGTTTGGCCATACAACCCAACACTGTTTTCTTGGCATTGAGCCTACTAGGATTAATGGGCCCAAGTCTTTAAAACACACTTGGTCGGATATTGTTTGGACCTCAATCTTTCAAAATCTCTGTTTTCATGTCTGATAGCAGAAAGTTTTCAATATAAAAGATAACTTCCTTGGATATATCTGAAGTCATTCTGGATTTCAATCAAAATCTCTTCATTGTGATTAAACGTGGCAAGATATGGATATTTGCCTTCATTAAGATTTCTGCCCCATGATAATCAACGAAAGAAAGGGTATCCTCATAAGTGTCCAATAGCTGTCTTCAACAATCAGCAATAAAAGAAAAATGACTATGATAGTTTGTTGATACAGCCAGCAGCAGGGTGTTAATCCAATCAGACGAACCCAGAATACCATCTGTTTATTAAGATAGTATATGTTGATACATACGGCGCACCCATCAATCCAGAAGAACAGGAGTGCCATGTAACCTCGACTGCTTTCAATATATCACCCTTGCTTCTTTTCCTTGACACAAACATAAAACGAAACAAGGAATCTAGCATATGTCGTACATGCCACCTCCAAATCTGGAGATTTCTAATGCCAAACAGCCGAATCCTTAATTTGGTCAATCTGTAAACCTACCAACTAGACATCTAAATAAATGATAGTCTTCACTCAGCCTAATCCTTATCTTCCTCCTTAGTACCACTTCTGATGGAATTACCTATTTGGAGTTCTTGGTGAATAATAGATGTGCCCCTTTACCTTAGCAATTTCTCAGGATACTTTTCAAAGGTTTTTGAGAGGAAAAGGAGACTAAAATTTTGTGGCAGTGTGTCAAATTTGCCTTTTGCTGGTGTATCTGGTTGAAGCAGAATGCATGCATCTTCAATGGCGTTTCTATACCCTTACCTATGTTTTGGGATAGGGTTGTTGCCTATTTATTAGGTTCTTTGTTTTGGTTTTGTTCCTCTTTTTAGGGTGATATCTTGTTGGCCTCCATTGTATTTTCCCTATTTTTCTCTCTGATAAAAAATCTTCTTCTTTCCCAAAAAATAAATGCATGCAAAATTAATTATCAAGCTTTTCTAGTGAAGTATTATTTATCAAAAGGAAAAAAAAAATTCTGAGATTTTTTATCCCTTTCTTGGTTGTGGTATTAAATCAGTTATTTATTTGTCAAAATTTTCATTCTCTCTAGTTGATTGAAATAGTTGCTAATGCTGTTGGATGTTTTCTTGCTTCCTCTAGATACTTGATGATGATGGAATTGCTGCACCTGGGGAAATTATTAGGCCAAATGACATCTATATCAATAAGCAATCACCAATCGATACAAGGATTCCAAGTACAGGATCTGCTGCAAATTTGCCTGATAGGTTAGTTTTTATTTTTAACATTTTGGTTTAACTGTGGATAGGTTTCTGTTAGATATATGTTGCTTAACCTTTTTCCTAAAATTTTCCTTATATCCAGTGCATATCGGCCCAGTTTTCAAACATTTAAGGGTCATGGAGGAGAAGTAGTGGATAGGGTGGTTCTTTGCTCTGATAAGAATAACAACATGTGTATCAAATTTCTTATCCGTCACACTCGTAGACCTGAGGTAAAGTCTTGTTGGGTTTATTGTGAAATAGTGTTCTTGATTCGAAGTAGTGTATTGATTTTTTTTGTCTGTATATGTTGCCTTAGCTTGGTGATAAATTTAGTAGCAGACATGGGCAGAAAGGTGTTTGTGGAACAATTGTCCAGCAGGAAGATTTTCCATTTTCTGAGAAAGGCATTTGTCCCGATCTGATTATGAATCCTCATGGATTTCCAAGGTAATACCATTCATTTATGTCATTTGCTGTCATGAGGTATGTGGGGTTCCTATACTGGAACCTCTCCTTTGACTTTTGAAAAATAATTGAAATAATTTATTTGTGATAATTCCAGTTGCTTCTCTGTTCCCTCAATGACATCATTCTAATTTGAAAATAATTTATCTATCCCCAAGAAATAAGATCTACTATCCGGTCAACATTTTCTACCTTGCCTACTGAATACTGATAGAACCAAGGGAGGAGTTTTATTGAATTATGGAACTGATTACAATATTATTTCTCTCATAGCCTGTTCAACGCTCACAAAACACAGTTTTATAGCCATTGCTTGACTACTCTAACAAGCTGATAACTAAGAGCGCATTATGTCAATCCTAACAGCACCTTAGCAGAACCACAGATAATCCTCCTACCAACTAAGCTAATCCTGATATCTAGGATTGGATCTCCTTATTCGCTTAACCTGTGGCTTATCACCTACTGGGAATAATTTACTTATGCCTAAATTTATCTTGATGCCAGAAATCTCTTAAAAGCAAACAATACTGTTAGGACACCGAAACTGAATTGTATATAAAATAGGGATAAACCAGTGAAAACTCCCGAAGGTGATCCTGAGAATTATACACTGTCCAGAGCTAAGCTCCTCAGAGGAAAAACACCTGTGTCTTACAGCAATAACCAAATGAGAAACTCACATACCGTTCCCTCTCTCCCCACTCCCTTTTTACATCATTATTCTGTAACCACCCGAAACAAACATTCCCCACACCTCCTGCCACATCACCCACTACTAACTAACTTACTCCTCTCCTTTCCCCTTTTTCTCTCTCCTAGAATATACCCTCCAAATTGGAGGTTTCACCTGCTGCTGGCTAGGCATTATTTTCTCCCCAAAGGCTCGGTTCCTATCAAATACACTCAAAATGCCCTGAATAACAAAACAGATCTGGACTCTGGACTTACACGTTGATGTTATCATCCACCATATCAATAATAAATATTTGGACCTTCATGGAATATATGGCTGTTGTTAGAATACTAGTCTAGATTCATTAGCATATTTAGCACATGTTAGAACATTAGTCAACGATAGTTAATATCTGTTAATTAGCTTCTAATTAGTCCTTGATTAGCTATTGTACTTAATGCACTCATAGTATAATTAAGATGGACTGTGTACACAATACACACAATTTCTCTTAAACACTCTCTGTTTCAACAGCCGTGTAGGAATAAAGATTTTATTGTACTCTATGTGCTCGAATTCGTATGGCTTGAGTAGTAACACAATAGGTGTTTGGTTACTATTAATGCCTGAATTTGAGCAGTGTTATATATATACTTAGTATCTAGTAATGAAGTTAAGCTTGCGAATAGAGCTCAATTATAACTGATGAATAATTAGAGGGGACTTGAGAATGTTTTTAGACTTCAATTGCTTGAGAGAAATGACTCTCAGCTTCTCATTTTATAGATAGAAATTACAGACAAGGTATGGGCATACCTAAACTAAGATAATATACATAAACTAAGCTAACATGCTGCTAGGTTGGAGATAACCTGTAAAGCACTGCTTTACAGATTGAGATGACACTTTACATAATCTGTAAAGTAACACTTTACAGATAGAGATTATTCTCAACATAATGTTTATATTCTAACAATAACAAACAAATTGTAGGGTCTATATGAGTTCATATAGGGTGAGCGACCAGTAGTTTTCCTATCACTGTGCTGAATATGTGTACATGTGGTAGTGTGGATGTGTATATATGTATGGGGTAAGAAATTTTTGGTCAAGCACACCTTTAGCACATTTCTAGGGTTGCAGAAAAACTGTAATGCTTTAAAAGTGACTGAATTGGATGTGGATGAAAAAGCTCTGCAGTTTCACATCTGTTTGTGCTCAACATGGAGTGTGGGCTAAGTGATAGAGCACCCATTTGTGAGTAGTCATTTTGTGGTCAACTGCATGGGGTTGAGCTAGCATAATTTAATTTTTTTTTAACAATGCATGCCATTTCTCTTTCTGTATTTATTGTTTAACATGGTGCCAGTTCTTATCTTTCTTTCTGTATGCTTAACATCAAAACAATTTTATTTTTAAATCGGTAAATACCTAATATTAGTGCATGTTCCAATATGTAAACTATTTTTTTTTATGGTATCAGTCGGATGACAGTTGGAAAGATGATTGAGCTTCTTGGAGGGAAAGCAGGGGTATCATGTGGTAGGTTTCATTATGGCAGTGCTTTTGGGGAAAGAAGTGGTCATGCTGACAAGGTTGAAACTATAAGGTATCTCATTTGTCTCTGTTATGACATTCTTTTTGTGGTTTATCTTCATCCATGGTCTCACGGTTTTCTTGCTCTCTGGCAGTGAAACTCTTGTGAAGCATGGCTTCAACTACAGTGGGAAAGACTTCATTTATTCAGGTTTTCATTTTCTCTCAAGTTATCACTTCAGTTTGTGGATAAAAGTATTCTGTAAATTCTTTTACATGTATATATGGTCAAATATCTAGTCAGGTCCATAAAGGTATTTAATATAAGTAGTTGAGTATACAATCATTATGAATTGGACTTTTGGCTTTGTCTGTGATGTCAAGTTTAAAATTGAGAAAAAACATGAACAGATAATTGCATAGACTATAAAATTATTTATGGTAAGGTATTTGGTTGACTATGTTTCAGAGGTTTTGACAAGAGTAAGGATGGAAAATTTTTATGCCCGTGTATTTATGCTTTTGTTTGGTGTGTTTTCAAGGGTACCTTTTAGCTTTTTGATCTGTTATTTACTATGTAGCTCTCAGAATGCGTATGGGACTGTCTGAAATGTACCAGAGTGCCTTTTTTATTTTATTTTTCTTTGAAATGAGCCAAAACGTGCTGAAGCGGCTAGAAACACTCATTCTGCCCCAAACCAGTTTCAAACACAGGCAATCCCTTTCCCTAACCTTAGCCCTAATTTTCACATGCTAGGCTGCAATGTTTCCTTCACCTTCCATCTGCGTCTCACCTATGCGTCTTCCACCTGCCACTGCCCTGCGTTCCATTGTTCCTGGTGACTTGCAATTAGAAGGCGGTGTATTTCAACTTTCTGCTCTTTGTGGGTGCCTTGCAGTCTTATCTTTGCCCTTTAGCTTTTCATATGGATTTGGGTCACTCTTGTATTATTCATTTGGCTTATCTTCTTGTTTTATTCTGGGCAAGTTTTTGTTTTTGTTTTTTCTATTTCATTATTTTTGCTCTTAGAATGGTTTTATGATGGTTTTATATGATTTTCTTATGTTTTATGATTTATATAATTATATATATATTTATTCTGTCATACCCTGCTGTACCCCTATCATAGGTTTTTAAGGAATGCCATATCCTCGTGTCATACCGGTGTCGTATGCGATACCAATATCCGTATCTCTGCTTCTGTGGTTATTTATGGCCTGTTTTGGGTGCTATGCTCATAGTTCCTTTATGGGAAATCCTTGACTGATATGTAGAGAGATATGAAAGTATAATTGCATTAATTAGAGCTTTTTACGTGTTCTTTTTTTGGGCTTCTCTCAACAGTGTTGATCTGTCAATATCTTGTTTTGCATTGACGATGAAAGATTTAAGCGTTATTCATTGTTTGCCTTTGTCTGTTTAAGGTGTCCTGATTCACCTTTTCTTTTTCAGGTATTACAGGTTGCCCATTGCAAGCGTATATTTTTATGGGGCCAATTTACTACCAAAAATTAAAACACATGGTGAGAGTAAAATCCTTTTAACTACTTCTGTTGGTTATTATAAGAGTTACTATAACATTTGATTATCTGTGCCTGTCTGTCTGTGTGTAGTACCAACTACCAACCATCAAATACCTTGTTCCAATTTTGTGGATGAGGGTGATGCAATGTCCTAAATGCTCAAATTTTGTGGCTAGTACAATATATCTCTAAATCCAATGTTTTAATATATTTGAAACTGTTGAGATTCAGTGCATCACTCAAGTGCTTTGTTGTCACTTTAGATTTCCACTAACTAAAGCAAGCATAGTATATATTATCATTGTTATGTATGTTATCTTAGTTATGATGATGTCTGTAAATTTAGGTTATAAGAATGAGTGTCTCAGAACAAGCATATTCATTCAAGTAATTCAATATACAGAGACATTCAAGTTGGTATCAGAGCGAGAGAGAGATCCAGAGAGTGAAAAGTCAGCATCTGAAGGGGAAGGAGGCTACCCATCTGAAAAGTCAGCATCTGAAGGGCGCGTGAGTGACTGGACGGCGGACTTGCTGGCGGCGGAATGCTCGTCGGCAGTCTCTGAGGCTGTGACCGGAGTTTCACGAGTCACCATTATTCACCAAACAGTAAACCTCATCAATGGATCCCACATTTGAATCCTCCGCTGCAACATCCAATCAAAGTTCTGTTGGCCCATCACATAGCAAGAATCATCCTTCCTTTGTCTTCTCTGGGAGTCCAACTATAACCTCCGAAAAGCTTAACGGAAAGAATTACATGGACTGGCAAACTGCTGTAGAAATTTGGTTCTTGGGACAAGGTCTCGATGATCACCTGACCAAAAAGGCGCTAGATATACAAAGAGATCAAGATCAATGGAAGAAGGCGGTATCATTGGTGTCTCTTCTATGGCAATCTATTGATCCGAAGTTGTTGGTCCATTTTTCGAACCTATAAAACGTGCTACTTAAGACATCCGGAAGAAAGCTCGCAATGTTTATTCAAATGATGTCCAACTTGTATGATGTGGTACACAAATTAGCAACACTTCAAATGACAGAAAATGATCTCCGACGTATCTCCAAATCCTACCAACTATTGATGAGGTCAAGTTACTCATGACAGTGATAATATGGAAAACAAGCTAGATAACATGTGCATGGTGTTTGTCCCGCATGGTCTCCACAAAGATCTTGAATCATTCCTAATCAAATCTCGACTAATCCTAGTATTCCCTCTGTGGAAAACCTTATGGATCGCCTCCTACGGGTTCCTCCATCGGAAACTATGATTGGATCTAGTTCCAGCTCCAATCATCTCGCTTTTCTCAAACACCACGAACCGAGGAGGCCGAGGTCATGGACGAGTGGCCGAGGAGGACGTGGTTATTGTCGCCCACATTGCTCCTATTGTAATCGCATGATGGGCCACACTAGAGACAAATGCTACTCTCTCGTCTGATTCCTCGAGAGATCAACACATGTCGGATTCACTGAGAGATCAAGCACATGTGACATACTTACAACCTCATGCCTCGAGAGAAGCGGTGATGATAATCGAATGTCTTATCCAATGCTGAATTTAAGGAGTATCTTTCACTAAAAACAGCCAACAAGGCCAATCTTTTGCCATCGCCCATACCGGTAACTCTACGGTTTATGTCAGCCAGTAATCATTACATTGGATCCTGGCTTTTTGGATTCCGGTGCTTCACCATATAGTGGTAATCCTTCTCTTTTCTCCACCATAGCACGACCTAAAACATCACATTATATCACTCTTTGCTGACGGGTCTAAATCAAAGGCCAGCATTGGTCAAGCCACACCTTTTCCATCCTTATCTTTAAATTACTGTTCTTTTTATGCTCGTTGCCCGTTTAACTTAGTCTCGTTAGTCAACTTACTCGTAACCATAATTGCTCTATCACTTTCACTAAAGACTCTTTTTCATTCGGGACTGTAGTGCGGACGGACGATTGGCACGGATCCGAATCACATGGCCTTTACTATTTCCACCTCCACCTTCGATTTGCTTGCACCACTGGCGATTCTCCGTATCTCCTTCATTATCGTCTTGGTCATCCCAGGCCTCAATAAAATGAGGAAAATGGTCCTCATCCGCCTAAATTACGCCTTTACAATGTGAGTCGTGTCAACTTGGCAAGCATGTCACGAGCTTCTTTTCGATCAAAAGTCCTCATCGACATCCATCCTTTTAAACTTGTCCATTCTCGATTTACGGGCCCTAGTCGAGTCACTTCTATCTTAGGGCATAGGTACTTTGTTACTTTCATTGATGATTTTCAAGATGTACTTGGATTTTTAATGAAAGACCGTTCGAACTATTAACTATTTTTCAGCATTTTTATAATGAGATTAAAACCCAATTTGACCATTCTATCCATATTTTACGAAGTGATAATGCCAAAGAATATTTTTCTGCATCCTTCAATCAGCTTTATGACTTCTCATGGCATGATTCATCAATCCTCTTGTCCACACACACCCCAACAAAATGGTATTGGCCGAAAGAAAACACCGTCATATTATTGAAAGCTGCACGTACCATTCCATTTACATGCTAATGCACCTTTAAAATTTTGGGGTGATCGTGTTCATCGCTGGTTTCTTAATAAATCGGATGCCTTCTTACATTCGAATGACAAAATACCATATTCCCTCTTATTCCCAAAGGATCCACTGCTTATCGTGCCCCCACGTGTGTTTGGTTCTACATGTTTTGTTCATGATCTCACTCAGGTCTTGACAAGTTGTTGCTCGTCTTCGCCAAATGCATCTTCCTTGGTTACTCGTGTCCAAAAAGGGGTACAAATGTTATTCTCCGATACTCATCGCTTCTACATAATCTGTGATGTTACCTTCTTTGAGGATACACTTTATTTCTCACCCTCCATAACACCGGCCTCCATTTCTCAGATATTACCTCTTCCTTTGTCTAATCCATGTATTGTCGAGTCTTCTACTACACCAGTGTCTTGTCTTCCTTCTCCCCAACCTCTCATTACCTACCAAATGGCCGTTCTCGCCCAACACCATTGGAGGATCTTGAACCCAACCAGTAGGTGATTCATTTCCTACTCCGGTTGATCTACCCGCTCCCGATCCACCCGAGTCTTCTCCTGGATTTACCTATTGCCCTTCGAAAAGGTACTGCGTTCCACTTGCAACCCTTATCCCATCTACAATTTCGTAAGTTATCATCGTATCTCTCCATCCCATTGTGCTTTTATTTCGCTTTATTTCTTCGTTTATCCCTAAAAGCTGTCCAGAAGCACTATCTCATCCAGGATGGCGTTGTGCTATGATTGATGAAATATGACAAAGATTAGAATCCAATAGCACATGGACCCTTGTTCCCCATCCTCAAGGGAAATCCACAGTTGGATGTCGTTGGGTATTCACTATCAAAGTTGGTCCGGATGGTCAGATTGATCGCCTGAAAGCCCGTTTAGTAGCTAAAGGCTATACTCGTGATCTTCGCTTGATTATGGTGACAACTTTTTCCCTGTTGCCAAAATGGCCTGTTCGTCTCTTTTTGGCCATGGCCGCCATGCGTCGCTGGCCCCTGCATCAGTTGGACATTAAAAATTCATTCCTCCATGGTGATTTATCTGAGGAAGTCTATATGGAGCAACTACCTGGTTTTGTTGCTCAGGGGGAGTCTCATGGCTTTGCTTGCAGACTACACAAAGCTTTATATGGTCTCAAACAGAGTCCTCGGGCATGGTTTGGTATGTTCAATACAGATCTCCAAAACTTTGGCATGATCCGCAGTGAAGCAGATCACTCTGTCTTTTATAAATGCTCCTCCTCTGGCCAGTACATCTATCTTGTCGTATATGTAGATGACATTGTTATTACAGGGGATAATCTTGATGGCATTAAGAGTCTCAAGCAGCACTTATCTCAACAATTTGACACCAAAGACTTGGGACAATTGCGGTATTTTCTTGGAATTGAAGTTGCTCAGTCTAGTTCAGGGATTGCTATATCTCAGAGGAAGTATGCTCTTGATATATTGGAGGAAACTGGTATGCTAGACTGTAAGATGATTGACACACCTATGGATCCCAATGTTAAGCTTATGCCAGAAGAGGGGGAGCCTTGCTCAGATCCAGGAAGATATCGCAGACTAGTTGGAAAGTTGAATTATCTCACTATGACCAGATCTGACATATCCTATGCTGTCAGTGTTGTGAGCCAATTCCTCAATTCTCCTCGTGAGAGTCATTGGAATACGATAGTTCGGATCTTGAGATACATTAAAAGTTCTCCTGGGAGAGGACTAATTTATCGAACAAAAACCACGGTGATATTGTTGCTTGACGCATGCAGATTGGGTCAAGTTGCCCAAGCGATAGACGTCAACTTCGTGTTATTGTGTTCTTATTGGAGGCAACCTCATTTCGTGGAAAAGTAAGAAGCAAAGCGTTGTAGCTAGATCAAGTGCGTAGGCGGAATATAGAGCTATGGCTCTTGCTACATGTGAACTCATTTGGTTAAAGCAACTTCTTTTCTCGAGTTAAGTTTACGCAAAATCGGGTCCATGAGTCTTATATGTGATAATCAAGCGGCCTTGTACATTGCTTCCAACCCAGTCTTCCACGAGCGGACCAAGCATATCGAGATCGATTGCCACTTTATCCGCGATAAGATTATATCTAAAGAAATCATGACGTCATTCGTGAGCTCCAATAATCACCGGCAGACATGCTTACTAAACCACTCCGGGGTCCAAGGATAAAATATATATGTGACAAGCTTAATGCATATGACATGTATGCACCAGCTTGAGGGGGAGTGTTGAGATTCAGTGCATCACTCAAGTGCTTTGTTGTCACTTTAGATTTCCACTAACTAAAGCAAGCATAGTATATATTATCATTGTTATGTATGTTATCTTAGTTATGATGATGTCTGTAAATTTAGGTTATAAGAACAGAGTCTGTAACAAGCATATTCATTCAAGTAATTCAATATACAGAGACATTCAAGTGAAACATATTCCATACACCTCATCTTGCTTACAAGCACTCTTCAGTCTTCATTCCACTCAAATTGTATGCTTGTGCCAAAATTAGACTTCATTTTGGTACTTCAGGAATGCTGCAGGTAATTGTACACATTGGCTCTTGCCTTATCATGTTCTTCCATATTCCGCCCCAAATAGAGCTACACCAGTGTCCCTTTATAGGAAGTTTTTCATGTGATATTGATTTTGCTCGTGAATTATATTTTTTTTTATTTTTGGAAAAAAGAGCTTATTTCATTACAGGAGAAAGATTGAAGTACAAGGGAAGAGGATAAGGTATCCTCCTGAAAGGAAAAACCATTTTATTTAATATGAGAGGCAGCCCCAATCATTTATATCTGAAAATCCTGCCAGTCCTCTACAGCCATATACACCAAACACTAAACCATACATTGCACATGCCAAAGGCCCTAACAGCTTCTTCTACCAATCCCTTTGGGATAACGAATTAGGAAGTGCTCCATGCTTTCTAGGCAAATCCAAGATTCATCAAATTACCAAAGAACCTATACCACAAATATCTAGCCACTAGACATTGTAGGAATAAATCACAAGTGGCTACTTTTGTTTGTCAATCCTATACAAGAGTAATATTCTGTGCTATATCTCTTGTAGACACATCTTTTGTGGTTCTTTCTATCCTCTTATCCTTGTCTCACCAAATCTGATTTTGCTACTATTTCTGTTTTTCCTCTTCTTCATTAGTAATTCACATCATTGATTTGGAGACAGTCATCTAGCTTTCATTCTTATTCTTAAAGTGGAAGGAAGTGCTGTAGCCCAATAGTCTCTGGTCTATCTGACTGCTAATGATAAAAAAAAAATAATAATGTATTCAAGGTTTTTTGGTAGATGCTAGAAAATATAATTGTAACTATAATCTGAATTCCTGTGGTCAATTATGACAAGGAGCCCCATCGTGTATCTATAACTATTTTCTAGATAAATTGTTCTATTTTTGAGCTTTTTACGAACTATTATTGGCTTATTTTATCCAGCTTGAAGATATATTTTTTTTCTAGTTTAATATTCAGGTATCATTATTTTAAAATAACTGGAAAATTTTTATACATTATTTGAATTAGCATGGTAGAATGTTGCTGTTATATGGTTGTTGATCCGACAATATTGTAAGATTGCTTGGGGAAAATCTTTTTTTGCTATTAGATGTAACTTGCCCTTGTATTCTTATCAATAAGTTCTCAAGCTAAAGCTGTGGTGATGATCAGGTGCTTGATAAGATGCATGCTCGAGGTAGTGGCCCTCGCGTCATGTTAACTAGACAGCCTACAGAAGGGAGAGCTAGAAATGGAGGTTTTCAATTTATCCTTTCTTGATATTATGTTGAATTTATTACACTACATTGGTGAAAATTAATGTTACTGGGAACACTGCTGCTATTCACCCACCTCTGGAACAATATTTAGTTGATGAATATTAGGTCATGAATCATGATGCTTTTGCATCGTGGATCATGAAGACTGTAAAGACATGATTTGGATGAGGCATATCAGATTACCAATAATGGCGACCTGTGATCACAAAACTCAATGGAAATCAAAAAGTTAAAACATGGATGTAAACCTGAAAAAAACTGATAAAATCTTTAGATCTATAGATGAAATAAGTTCAGTAGAGATTATGCTTATTTTGCAAAATATTTGGTTGAATTCATTTTGTATTTTCTGCAACTGTGTTCTACAATTCTTTTCTTAATGAATTTTGTGAGAAAAATTCTGTTTTACTAGTAGTTTCAATCTACACAGTATTTGATCTCATTTATAAGTTAATGTATAGACTACAAAATTCAATCCTTTATGTATAATGCAATATTTAAAACTTATAAAAAGGAGTCCAAGTAAGCTCTCCAGGCTCTTACCCTGACCCAGAAAAAGTGGACAAAGTCTAACCCTATGTGCCACATACCTAGCTAAGTAATATATGCCATCCCAATATCCATACATGATCCACAATGGCAGAACATACCATGTTCCTGTTAACTATGGTGAGAATCCTCAAAAGTACAAAAATATGCTGAGAGATCTCAATTATAAAAAATGGGTTAATGGTAGATTCTGACATGACTCTTTTTCTTATAATTATTTTCAGGTCTACGGGTTGGAGAAATGGAACGTGATTGCTTAATTGCCTATGGTGCTAGTATGTTGATTTTTGAGCGGCTAATGATATCTAGTGATCCTTTTGAAGTTCAGGTAATAATTTCTGGACTTTTATGTTAACATCATGTCTCTAGTCTTTTGAGCTTTTCAACTGGGGCACTCCTGTATTGTATTTAGTTTTACTTCAATGATCCCATTGCAAGTGGAATAATTTACAATATGTACAGAGAAGACGTTTTCTGTAGACAATAGAGTACCAAATGTTCATCCTACTTGCTTTTGCCCCCTTAATTTTCTTACATATTCAACTTATAGTTTCCTTCAATCTGTACACCTGCTTTGTCTTGACAATGAAAAATAAAAAGAACTTCTTGTAAAACATGCATGTTTTGCATGTGATGAATGACTATATTGATTAGATATTATGTGTGCCATTAGTAAGATTGTTATAACCCTTTAATGAATATGTAACCCCTACACATTATGGTGCTTTTTGTTGAGAGGTGTAACCTCTCTCCTTACTTATGTTTGGAGTCCTATATAAGGACATTTTTTATCCAAGAAGAAATAACAAGAAAGATTGGCGGTATAGCTAGTTCCTGAAGAACTAGACTTTTAGAGTTCATATATGCTTGTCTTGATCTCTCTTTATTTTATTTACAATAGAACTAACTTATTTCTGTGAATAGAAAACACTTAAAATTCATTGTGTATTTTATTTAAATTGATCAATTGAGAATAAAAAATTAATATATAGTAATTAATGTCTGTTAGTCTCGTGCATCAGCTATTTTTATATTTTCTTTCAGCATTAGTGCTTATACAATTAGTTTTAGCTGACTCGTATTTCTGATGCACTAAGGACAAGCCTGAATACTGTAATGTAATACAATTTATTTAATTTTTTCTTGCCCTTTTTTAGCATCTTTAAGTGGGCATGATTTAAATTTCAAATTCACAAAGTTTAGTTGAATATATTATGTGGTTTTGTGAGTTTTGCATCTTATTCCTGTCAAATCATTTGTAGATTTTTATGATGCTCTCAAGGCTTGGCATTTGTACTCTTATTCCTTTAATTGGAGCTGAATTGGCTAATTCCATACTTATTTTGCACAAAAGCTATGCTAATATCTTGTATTCATCCATGGCGTCATTTAATGTATTTCTTATCCAAACCCAAATGAATAAAAACAGGGGGTTGGTTTTATTCTAATATTCATGTCATGATCATTCTCTGTATAACAATCAAAAGTTAATTTGATTTTAACTTTGAAAATTTGAAAAGATTGTTCTTTATAATCAAACTGGCTGTTGATATTTTCCTTTTGTCACAGGTCTGTAGAGCGTGTGGGTTGTTAGGATATTACAACCATAAGCTGAAAAGTGGTATCTGTTCATCTTGTAAGAATGGAGATAAGATTTCTACGATGAAGCTGCCATATGCATGCAAGCTCTTGATTCAGGTATAATATGCTCCTGTCCAAAAGCTTCTATTGGTTGAATCTTCTGCAAGTTCAAGTATCAGATTAAGATACGATTTGTTGTTTTTGTATGAATCATATTTTAAGTGATTAACTTTATTAATAATCAATACATTAATATCTCCATTTATTTGAATTGTTAAATACATCGATCAATGATTTAGTTTAGAGCAAGGATTAAAATTTCATTTTAATGGTAAGTCAGAAAATAAAAACATTTTGTAGATGTTATAGAAACATTTCAGAAGCAGAAAAATGATTTGAAAGCATATCACAATTAACAATTATTTTTTATATTGAAGAATTATTGTCAGGATGGATACCTTTCGAACAAATATTTTTCATACTAAATATTTTATTCAATTAAATAAAAAGGACTATATCCTGGTTTACGAGTAATAAAAGGAGCCAGCAACCAAGTGCACTGTAACCTGTAAAGTGACCTTGTTCTTCAATGCAGTTGAATCTATGTAGAAACATCAGGCAACGCCCTCTTCTATATCACATTCCAGCTGGAGCTAGACCAGCATTGTGAAAACCCTTAGCAGTGGCTAGAATTGCCTAGCACACACCAAACACAATCGATATAGCACCCATATATTGAGAGAATGGAGAAGTAAATGATCCTTGAATTTTTTTTCTATCTTTATACATTCAACACTGACAAATTGCATTCAAGTAGCAGTTGAGATGTACTTAGGATATACCCATAAGCTGAGATGACATTAGAAACAAAATCATTGCATCCCTTCTACTTATTGATGAAAGTTCTTTACTAACAAGAAAAAAGGAATCAAGAAGAAAAGAACAGCGAATTGGAGGGTTTGAAATGGCTGTAGTTGTATTTTACCCATTATTCCCCCCTCCTCCCTCGGAAGAACAAAAACGAAAAGGGAAAGTAGAAAAGTATAACAACAACAATAACTAAGCCTTATCACACTAGGTGGGGTTAGCTACATGAATCAAGCTATTGGATAAAAGTAAAAGTATATCATAAATTTGAAATTGCTCAGTGATTTGAATTGAAAACATTTTCATTGTACTCACATTCTAGTACCCTATATTTTCTTATAAGCAGGCTGTGTTGATATGACAACACCAAATGAAAATAATGCCCTTTTATGTTTACCTTCTTTTCCTGAAGCTCATTTTGAAGTTAGTTAGTATCTGAATATTGACAAAAATTGCTTGTACTATGAAGATGTTTATTTTTTTGGTGCTCGTCTACTTGGTGTTTAATGATAAATTTGATTTGGTTCTCAAATTTTTCAGGAACTCCAATCCATGAATATTGTTCCCCGCTTAAAACTGGCAGATGCATAAGTTGTTTTGTAGACGATCCAGTTATGGGGAATGCATGTTACTGACCTCAGGGACGAATTCAAGGGAGAACATTGCCATTGGCCACCAACCGTTTATGAAGTTCAGCAGATCCTTTGTATATTAGCCTCTTCAATGTTGTGGTCCCCTCACTTATGCTCCCCAAAAAAAAGAAAATGTTTTGTAAAGCAATAGTTCAGTGTTTTTTGTACGTTGGAGTTAAGGGAAATTTATACTTGATGGAATTGTTTAGCATGTTAAATATGGCTAAAGATAAAATAATCATTCAGAGTAGTTATTTAGTTCAATTTAATTTAAAAATGGAATTGAATGAGTGATTATTTAATCTTTAATTATAATTATACATCTAAAAAAGTTCTATAATTGTATGTTCCCTTAGATTAAATTGGACAAATTTTTAAATGAATTGGGCGGCATTTAATATTGGGGGCAAGAGTGGCTCATTCTTTTTAAAACATTAATGGCCTAAGTGATACAAAATAAACATTTATGGCCAAAGTGAGCATACTTCAAAATTTTGAGTGATTAAAGTGACATGAAGAAGAGGATACTGGCCAAAGTGATACCGAATAGAAACATTCCTGACCATAATGTATATTTTACGTAATCTCAATGATTATGAGGTTGAACTGGTCTGCCTTTTTAAAATTTCATTTATCCGTTTACCCTGTTTGGAACTTTAATATGTTTTACTAAGATGCATATTTTATTTGATTTTCTCCATTCTAAAGCGTCAAATGTCAGGCAGAAATAGAGCATTAATTTCTGCACCGTGGATGTCAAAATAGAACCGTAAAACATGAATTGACCAGCTTTATCGTAGATACTATGAAACTTGAGTTTTGAATTTTGTTTATTATTCAAGCTAGCTAATTGATATAAATTGTGATTGAAATTTTTATGGCCTACATACTTCCCACATTTAAAATAACAGATATATTCCATTACCAAAAAGAAAAAAAAAAAAAGAAGAAGAAGAAAAGAACAGAGATATACATTTTTACAGGATATAAGCTATGCTATATATCAAATCAAAATTTCCAAGGGTCTCTATAAATAGTTGTTTTCTTTACGTCCTTCTATAGTATCTAGAGACATGTAAATAAGCAAAAATCTTCCCTTTCGTCATTGGTGGAGTATCCTTGTCTCATTGTCTCTTCTCTCCTGTGTGCCATCACTTGAAATTGAAACAATAGACAAATGAATTGAAGTTTGGATTAAATACAAAATATCTTATCAATAAATAGATTGAGTAAAATGTTTAACCGTTTTACAACATGGAATCAAATGATTTGATTCTTTTTCTTCTTCTTAATGTTGTCCTTCCAATAAACAACTGTCATCTAAGTAAAAGAAAAATAAATTTATTCTTAATTGACAATAACTTCCTTTTTAGTTGGTTAGTTTTTTCGATATACTAGTTGTCACATTTTTTGACTGTAGAGGCATGACTCATGATAAAGAAATAAAAAATGAAGTTATTATAGTACCCTGATGGGTATGGTACTCAGAATGAATTGTCAATTATTTATTGATTGTTGGTTTCACAATAAATGTTTGAAAATCTATTAAATATAAACAATAACTAATAAATATTTGACAACTCACCCTGGATACCAATACCTAGAAAAAAAAAAATAGATTCTTGAGTAATCCCCTAAAAAAATGGATAGAAGATTTGATTCTTTGTTTTAGTATTTTCTATTTCCCACAAGTGAACGTAAGAAGATTAAAGGGTAAGGAAGAATCATACCCTATATTTGAGAGGCTTTGGTCTTGTTTCTCTCTCAGCTTGATTGATGCTAGATTTTCTAGCATTCACCACCTTTTCTACCATTTTACTTCCCATAAAATGTGCTCTACTTTCATTACTGCCTGCTGCTAGAGTGAATCTTTCTTTTTGTGTCTTCAAATTTTTTTGGGTCCTATCTAACTGGTTCCAACCACCATTAGACACATTTGGTGATGGTGACCGTGATGGTCTACATGATCTTGGAGCACCTACAACTGCAGATGCTCGAGTACTGCTTCGCCCTCGTGTAGTGGAACTTGACCTTTGATCTGTCCTTAGATTTGGCGGTGCCTCATTAGAGAGTTCTACTATAGGAGCTGCAACCCTTGACCTCACTGAAGGTGAAACACCTCTAGTTCTAGGCTTCCTCTGTGATTCATTTGCTTCTATGCTTTTCTTAAGATTCAAAGCAAGGAAATCAGCATTTTTGCTTTGCTTTTGGGTTGTAGATTTAGTGTTGCTGGCAGCAACATGTTCTATTTTGGCATTACTGCTCTTGGTGATGGTAGGGTGAGTGCCTGGTTCTTGTTCATTTTTATTCTTATTGATGCCTTGTCTCTGTCTGTTATGACTTGGGGTTATTGATCTCATAGGAACTTTTGCTTTAGATGAGTTGGTATGATTTGCTTTTCCATCACTTCCCTTGGGTTTTAATATCTCCAAATCACTCCCTGCAAACTGAGTTATTAAAACCAACCTTTTTGTCATCAGTTTGGACTTCGGAGGAACATGAAAAATAGAGTAGATTGGCCTAGTTAGAGAATATTCTTTCTAATAAATCCAAAAAGTATAATTGAATTAAACAATTACAATAATTCCATCTAACTTGCAATTTTATGTTTTCAATAAATAAATAAAAAGCTTGTTTAGAAGTCACTTCTGAGAGATTTTTGGATAGTTATGATGTATATATTTTTACATATATTCTTTTACAAAATCTGTTTGGTAGCATTTAATTTAAAAATGTCAAATCAATTACTAATTTATATTAGTCCACTACAAAAACAGCTAATGCGCCAAGAAGATTCTTTAGAGTTTATCGATACCTTTATGCATATGATGAAAGGGATAAATTCGAATAAAAGATAGATTTTCATATTATATATCATTCACATAATTTGTGAACACAACATTACTTGGGAATTAATATATAAGAGTTCAGTGACGTACTCTTGAGAGAAGCTGAGAGATTGGTATCTCCTTTTGAACCACAAGTTGAGCACTGGGTTCCATTTCTAAGGATGGAAACAGAGGAGTTGCAGGTGGTGTTTTCAACCTTTTTTGCACATGCATGCAGTAGTGGCCAAGTTATTTTCTTTGTTTTAGAATGCAAATAATCATTGAAGAAATAAGATAATATCTATAACACAATTTAAACTAATCTAACGTCGTTTATTTGTAGAATGCATTTGCAAAGAAACCATAGCCACTTATGTATGTATCAAACTTACCAATCATAGTCGTTTCTGTGGGTTTCCACCAGAAACTCAAGTCCGTATTCTTTCTTCCCTGAAGGAATTCTATAAAGTGAAAACTTTCCTGCAGTAATTTTTTTCTTCTGTTAATGCCAGTAAAATAAACATTATCCCTTTGTTTTGGAATAAAATGAAAGAGGCTAGAAATCTAAGAATACATTTAAATTTTATATAAATGTAAGGAACAAAAATAGAAAAAATAATTGCACATTTATATTTACCTATAACTAATTTTTAAGTTTTTTTTATTCAGATAATATATTAATTCTCCTATATTTCTCTTGTCCTCCAAATAGAATATACTGACTTTTACCTTTGATGTATGGTACCTATATCTATTTATTAATAAGGCTTAATTTTGATATATTGTATATGTACTATTAATTAATTATGTGTTACTACTAAAATAGTTTGATTTTAGAAATAATTGTTGTCATAATTAATTTTTTTAATAATATGATCATATATAATTAAATAATAATATAAAAAATTCTTCACGGGCAATTAAACTCTTAGTAAATTGATAAATATTGTCCCCCTTAAAATAACTTGACTCGTTAAAGCTCAAGACATTTGTGGAGAGAGGAAGGGTTCAATGCTTCTCAATACTCTCTCACCTCCCACCCCAATCTCCCTTCTTATGGGCCTTTTACAAGGGTCCCTTAGGCCCTACCCTAATGGTGGGGTCCTCCTTTGGACACACACACACATATATATATATATAAAATTATTATTACCTCAACTTTAGAGGTAGAATCTAAGAATTGAAAATGCAGAAACAGGGTTTTAAATCAAGGGCCATATCACGTGATGCGACCGTAATACTTAGCAATTAATGTCCGCATCGGCTACAAAGCGACTGTAACCGCGATTTAAAACCTTTTGCAAAAGTACTATATATCATAAATATTATAAAATCCTCTAAAGTAAAATGGTGAAAATAGAGCAGCAAAAATGGATAAAGGCATCTGATTATTTGGACAAATATAAGTCTAGACATATATCACCAAAATTTCCTGCCATGATTTTTCCGCTTCTCATATTCTTCACTCATACCTACCAACATACAACTGCAACACCAAAACTAACTGATACAAGTGTAAATTCATATCAATTATCAGTTATACCAAACAACACAACTGCATTACCAAGACTAGTGTGTTTGAGTAGTATGCAAAGGTTAAGAGGTCATAAGTTAAAACTTATCTGCGTTATTGTACCGAAAACACACACAAGTAACACAACTACAATATCAAATCTAAGAAATGAACAACATAAGTACCCACCACTACCACCATTTGTGTCATATTCATACTCTTCACAAGCAGAGTGAAGGAGGCTGGAGCTGCGCTCATTCTGGCGATTCCGCAACTCCCTGAAAAGGATGAGGTCCTCGTCTCGGTCACGTTCTCGATCCATGCGTCCTTTCATGTTGGACGGCATCATCACCCTAGCCATTCTCTGCTGCTTAATTATAATAATGAATGCATGCCTTGTCTTCCTCTCTTAAAATCTCCTTCATAGATTCTATTTCTTGAGTTGTGGGATGCAATGTGTTGCTAACGACAAAAGATATAGTATATTATTTAATTTAATAGTTTACGTCAAAACAGGAGCTAGTGCCATGTGGAACTCTAGCCGGCTATTTCAGGTCTTTTTGCTTTCTACCTTTGTATAATAATAACCAAACACATTAAATAATGATATGTGATCTTGATTATAATAAAATATAATTAATCTTGTTGAGCAATGTTACTTTCCTATGAAAAAGTCTATACCGAACCAGGTCTGAAGCTAGAAGATTTTTTCTTCGGACAAAAATGAAAGAATAATTTACTTAGGATTAAGTTAAAAAAAAATTATTTAAAAAAAAAAAACATCTAAAATTAAGTTTTTAATTTTTTTTTTGGAAGGCCATGTCTCTTAGCCGCCTCACACTGAACTGAAAACTAACATTGATGCAGTGCATGTACTTTCATAATAAGCCTTACTCATTAATTATTAGTTTCTTGTGGTTGAACTCTCCTGTCGGAGCTTAGGCTAGGTGGTATATATACAAAGTGTGCCGCGAAATAGCAAAGTGATAAGAGTTTGATTTTGATTTATTATTATTGAGAAATTTGTATATTTTCATCCAATTAAGTGACATCATGAAAAGAGATTAACTCTTTGGCAGTTATTATCATCATAAAATTCTCTTAATGACATGTCAATAAATAATTGAATGATAGTGTATAACTTTTTTACATTTATAGATAAAAATTAAAATAAAATCACAATAATATACTTCTTTATAAACTATGCATAAAATACTGATATATGTACCGTTATTTGAAATTGATTGAAAATACAAATCAGCATTTCACATAATTTATAAATAAAATAAAATAAAATAGTTAAATTGTCTTACTCCCTAAATCATAACTATATTGGTAAGTTCTGCATAATTTGTGGAAGAAAAAAGAGAGTGAGTAGTGCTACTAAAAAAAATTATCAGTTGAACCATTGGGTGTAGATTAGTTGGTTGATTGAGTTTCATGTGGATGGACTTTATTTGTAGTATAGGGGTTTAAAACCTACTAAAAGAACTTTGTGACTAGGGTCAAGCTAATATTCAAATAGGGATTAGGCACACATTGAAAAAGTATGGAAATACCTCGTAGTCTTACAAAAATAAAAATTACTAGTTGATGATTAATTGGTTACGCATTCATTGATTGGTCTAGCTTGTAAATGGAAGGAAACCTGAGTTCAGATCCGTTTTCCGAACCACAAGAGCCACCTAGCAGCTATGCCCCCTGACTTCAACTATGGTTCAATTCAATCAAAGTAGTTCGAAAATGCCACAAAGAAGAAAAGCAAGATTCGGTTAACACATTAATTAATATAGATATATAAGTAATGAGTGAATAGAGAAAGTCATATAAATTCTAGTTCCATTCTTTTATTTACGGGAATAATTCGAAAATATTTCACAACTTGTAAGAATAGTTAAAGTAATACAAGGAGATATTTGAAGATAAAGTTATCACAGATTTTGAATTGAAGAATAAAGAACATAGGATGCTCCGAGTCAACATGTTAAAAGAATCAGTTACTAAATGATGCACTAACGCGCGGTTTGAAAAGAAACCTCTAGGTTTGTATCAAATGAATATATTGTAACCAGAGATTGCTACGGTACCTTGGTTTTTTTAAGGGTATAGGTATCATTGATAAGTTGTTAATTATTTATTAGTTGTTAATTTTCACAATAAATGTTTAAACTGTTGAATTTTAATTCAAATACATATGTTTTGTGGATTAACATTAATCAATAATTAAAATATTGTTCTAAGCATTAATATATTAATTATGAAATTATTGTTTATAATATAGCACTTGGTCAAAATTATTAATATTGTAATTGGACTTTTATTGTGAGTGGCTCGTGATGGGTTGGACTGTTATTTAGTAGCCTGTTGAGAAATCTTTACTTTCATCTGGTAAGTTAATAAGCTGACTTCCCCATTAGGTAGTTTTTACACAGAATAAAAAAAACTTACCAGGTAGAGGGCAATTTTATCTCACATTCAAAAATCTTCTTAGATCTCCTCACTGAACAACAATGAATTGTGGAATCATGTCAGGTACATATTATTGATCTGTTTCTTGAATATAATTTGTTTGATATGTTATAATCTTGTATCTATAATTGATCTAAATTTATAGGATTTAAATTAAAATCCTTCATAAACTTCATACAACAAATAAATAATTAACAACTCATCTAAAAAAGATAAGTGCCAATGTAATCCTCACAGTACTATCATTAAAAGGACTATAGGATTAATCATTTTCTACCTTATCCAAGAATGGCAAAGTGTTCTTCAATCTCAAAATTTAAACAGATGGACATGAGGCCTTTAGTCTAGTGGTCATCCACTTGTTAATAAGTGGGTGTTCCTTCTCTCTTGATTTGAGTTCAAATTTCAATTACACCAAAAAAAATATTGAAATGATGTGAAAATTGGTGTTTCATGCAAGGTTTGAGTTATGACCAAAACGAGCCATGTCTTCTAAGTTCTAACCCACGGCAGAACCGCCTAACTCAAGAACAAGATGAATTTCACTCTTAACTTGTTTTCTCACCCATATGTACATTTCCCTTCCCCCGCTGATCAATTTTTATAGCCCATCCACTCACCATATCATGGAAAAAAGATCTGCTATGGAATGGCTCCTCCCACTGTATTTTCATCCCAAACTTGAATCTGCTCGCCTATACCAACTCTAATGCCAAAGCCATTTTGAAAGTGGGCGCAAAGACTTCATTAACGATCTCCATGTGTATACGAGTTATTTGCAAATTAGTCATAGATTGAGAGAGCAATTTGCCATTTGTGTAGTCGTGGATTAGGACTTGAACTTAAAGTTTAACCCCTGAACCTGAGATGTATTTAGGAGCTTGTAAAGAAGAGCAATATTGAACAGACGAGCAATTCTTAAACCAATACTTCCTTCAGCTTTTGACTTAATCGGGCTATTCCACACTAAATTCAATTTTGTATGACACATAATATTATATATATACCGTGGACTGAATTATACGAGATTTTATTTTTGTAATCGAAAGTACAAACCAAAATAAATAGTTAAAAAACCAAATCGGTTCATCATTTTGCTTGGAATTTTGAACAGCCCTATTAACAATTTTTTATTTCAATAAAAGTTTTTTTTTATTTCTCTGCCACTGTTCTCTATTTATTTTGCTTGAAATTTTAAAAACATATTCCCCAATATTTTTACAAAACAATATTTGAAAGAAAACTAGTTCAAAATCAATGTTGAGGTAATCTAATAATTATTGACATATACAAATTTATATAGATTTAAGAAACAATTTTTTAACTTAAATAGTGCTCAATTTGTATTATGATTTATAAACCAATAATTAAATACTATTGGAAGATCGCTAAAGAATCTTAATCAATTTGCAAGCTACTCTTTTCTTAATATATTTATTTTATCCAAATTCTTGACACAGTATAAATTAATTGTACCAAAATGTTTACATGAAGTACAAAAATTATCCCACTAATATAATAATAAAATTTGGTATCCATACTATATTATACCTATGCGAGAAAAATGCACATATACCTTTTAATTTTATTCGGTTTTAAAGTAGTCACTATGAACTTTCAATTTTGGGTAAGATGTTATTAAATTTTTCAAAAACTAAAAAGTGACCATTTCAACTAAATGAAAACTGTTCATTACATAATTTGTGCATGTTTAATTCAATAGTCTCTCATTTGTCCACATAATTTCTTTTTAAATTTTTAAATTCAATTTCTACTTTTGAAAAATAAAAAATATCAAATAATTTTAAAAAATTAGGTTAAATAGAGAAAAATAGATTTCATTTTTTATTTATCAAAAAATTGATGTGTAGAAATGTGAGATTGTCACATGTGAGCGTGTGTGTGTATTACGTTGGAGGAGGCACTAGGTAAGGGAGGAGAATATGTGACTTGGTGGAGAATTGAATTTCTATCATCATTATCACACTTAAATCTTAAAGACTTGGGTCGGTGTCAATTAAGGTACAAGTTCGTTGGCTGCCACGTATATTAATTAATAAACTCCTTCAAGTCATGTGAATAAAGATTTTCATTTAGTTGATGATCAAAAGGGACTGTTTATAGATTTCAAAAAGTTTAACCTCTAATTCAAAATCAAAAGTTTATGATAAGTGTTTCAAAACAGATAAAATCTAATAAGTGTTTGTGTGCATTTTTACCTAATTATAGAAGTGGATACTACTAATTCTCAAGCATGGCATCATTACATTCTATATTTCTAGCTCAAACTAGCACTTGATAGCCAACGAGTGTTGACTGAACTAGCAAGAACAAATAACGTCAACAAAAGGTCTTTGATATGATTCTTGCTGGTGATGTTTCATTCATTGGTAGGTCTGATGTTTGCATTATATCTTATGTTTATCCGGGTTGCTCTCTCTCAATTAACTAGGATTGTGCTTCCTTTTAGTAATTCTGTTTAGGATTTTTTTTTCGAATTTAGTTGGCTTGTTTGATTAATTAAGTTTAGCATTTACCTCACTTTTAAGTTCAGTTTTCTTCATTAATTTTACTTTTGTTGGTTTTAGGTGAAGTTTAAATAAAGTTGCTGCATTTGAGAGAAGAAGGCAGGGGAGAAAAACATTTTTTTTTCTGGAAGCTCAGCGCTTGAGCGCCCAGTACCCAGCGCTTAAGCGCCCTAAGCGCTTGAGCGCCCACCATCTAGCGCTTGAGCGCCCAGAATCAGCATCTGTTGTTTTTTTTTCGGCCACCTGCGCGCTTGAGCGCCCAACATCCAGCGCTCGAGCGCTGGATCACTTACTGTTACGCATTCTCAGCAGTATAAAAAGGAAATTAGTGGGGTTTTGAAGGGGATCTGATCTTTGTCATTTACAAGGGGGAAGCCGGCTCAGGATTGGGGAGACAACCAAGGAGAGGAATCAAGGAATTGAAGGGGAGATCGGAAGATTTCATCATCAACCTTGTGGATTCTTCATGGAGTTCATCCCTTCTCTTTGCTTTTATTGCTCTTGTATTATGAGTAGCTAAATTTCCTAGGCTAGGGATTTGATGTAACTTAACTTGGATAATGGGTTTATGAATTTCTTGTAATCCTTGACTTGATTCTATGGTTTAAGTGTTTATTCTTGTTTTCATGCAATTTATGAATTGGCCTCTCATATTTTGATTTAGGGTTCATAGTAGGAATTGGAAAATTCTTCTATGTGCTAGCTCATGGGAATAAATGCCATAATCTTTGAGGGTTTAGGGATAAGCCTTAGGGGTTATGTGGTGTCTTTGAATTTAAGTACAAAGGTATAACCCTTTTCAATTTGAATTAAGTTAAGGAATTAATTAATTCTAGTTGTTTAAAGGAGAATTGAATCTCCAAGGAATTGGGGTTTGATTAGCTTTAAGAAATTCAACCTGTAGGCCATAGTGGTAAAGTCAAGGTATTTGAGAATTCTCACATCTATTTGATAAGTTAAGTGAAATCATTTCCCTAGCGCTTTTATCTAATTGCTTTACTTCCTCAGTTCAATCAACTACTTTCAGTTTTTGGTTTACTCTCTTTATCTCTTATTTCATTGTTACTTCGTAGTGTAGAGCCCCCTTCCATCCAAAGGAACGTTCGTTTAAATAGAATTAATTCTAGTGAATTGGTGATTGGTAGGCTTAATCCCTGTGGAGACGATAACTATTTCATCACTGTATTACTTGAGCGATTCGGTATACTTGCCGAGGGGCTATCAAGTTTTTGGCGCCGTTGCCGGGGATTGAGTGTTTTTATCAACATCTGTAGTAACCGGAGTTGATTCTAATTTAGACATTTTATTTCTTTTGTTTAATTTTTATTGTTGTTATTGGATTTTTGGTTCCTCACCCTTGTTGATTTTGGTTTATGCGAGGTACTGTAAACCCAGATACATTGTTATTTGACCCAGAGATTGAAAAGACAGCAAGGGAAAATCGAAGAAGGACAAGAGCCCAGAGAGAAATTCCACAACTTTTAGAAGAAGAGATAATGGCAGACCAACCTCCTCCTAGGAGAACTTTGGGGGATTATGCTACCCCTAATGCTGAAGGGTGTGCTACAAGCATTGTGAGACCTCCTATCCAGGCCAACAATTTTGAGATCAAGCCTGCACTTCTACACTTGGTGCAGCAAGAACAGTTGGGGGTAATTCTAATGAAGATCCTAATTCTCATATTGCCAGTTTCCTCCAACTATGTGACACAATGAAGGTGAACGGGGCTAGTGATGATGCAATCCGACTTAGGCTTTTCCCGTTTTCTCTAAGGGATAAGGCTAAGAGTTGGCTCCAAAGTCAACCACAGGGGAGCATTGTTACCTGGAATGAGTTAGTGACGAGGTTTCTCACCAAATATTTTCCTCCGTCTAAGTCCGCAAAGATGAGGCAAGAGATAACTTCATTCTCTCAGCATGATGGAGAGGTGCTTTATGATGCTTGGGAAAGATTCAAGGATTTGTTGAGGAGATGTCCACATCATGCAATTCCAGAATGGCTCCAAATTCAGACTTTTTGCAATGGATTGACTCATGCAACAAGAGCTATGGTAGATGCAGCAGCTGGGGGTTCATTGAATAATAAAACACCAGAAGAAGCTCTCCAATTGATAGAGACTATGGCTGCTAATAATTATCACACTCCTAGTGAGAGGTCAATGGGAAAAAGAGGTGTTATGGAGCTCGAGACATTAGATGCTATCCTTGCTCAAAACAAGAGTCTTTCTCAACAATTAGCGACTCTCACCAAGCAGTTGGGGCAAGTACAAGTGAATGCAGTAAATTCCCCAGAGCCCTAGTTTGTGATTTTTGCGGAGGCAACCATGTCAATGGGGATTGTGAGGCAAATGTATTGAGTCAAGCATCTCATGAGCAAGTGAATTATATGGGGAATCCACAGAGACCCCCACACAACCCCTACTCCAACACTTACAATCCGGGGTGGAAAAATCATCCCAACTTCTCATGGAGTAATCAGAATGTGCAAAGACCGCCTAATCCTCCTTATCAGGCTCCACCATTACCTCATGTCCAGCATGATCAAGCCAAACCATCTCCTTTGGAAATTGCCTTAGAAAAGTTGTCTCAATCAACAACAAGTTTTGTGCAGCAAACTTCAAGCTTCATGCAAGAGACAAGGGCAAACTTCAAAAACCAAGAGTCTTCTATTAGAAATTTGGAGAATCAAGTGGGGCAGATCTCGAGGCAACTAGCTGAAAAACCACCAGGAGTATTTCCTAGTAACACTGAGCCAAATCCTAAGGAGCAGTGTAAGGCTATAACTTTGAGGAGTGGTAAAACAGTGGAGGTTACACCTAGAGAAGGTAAAGTCAAGGAAGTGATGAATCATCAAGCTCAAGGTGCAGTAGAAGAAGAAGATGCATCTTCATCTAAACTCCCTGATCATGTGCAAGAAGAAGAGCAGAAGAAAAATGAGTCTCCAAGGAAAAAAGAGAAGGAGTGGGACAAACCTTTTGTGCCATCACCATATGCCAAGGTGCCATTCCCTCAAAGGCTTAAGAAGGAAAATCACGAGAAGCACTTTGCTCGGTTTTTAGACATCTTCAAGAGGCTTCAAATCAACATTCCATTTGCAGAAGCATTGGAACAAATGCCCTCTTATGCTAAATTTATGAAGGAGCTCTTATCCAAGAAGAGGAAGCTAAAAGAAGATGAAACGGTAATGCTAACTGAAGAGTGCAGTGCAATTATCCAGAAAAAGCTACCACCGAAATTGAAAGACCCTGGTAGTTTCCATATTCCCTGCACTATTGGAAAATTGACAATTGGCAGAGCCCTTTGTGACCTTGGAGCTAGTATTAATTTGATGCCACTTTCAATTCTAAACAAGTTGGGGATCAGAGAAATTAAGCCTACAACAATATCTCTCCAGTTGGCGGATCGATCTATCAAACACCCATATGGGATAGTGGAGGACGTATTGGTAAAGGTAGATAAATTCATTTTCCCGGTGATTTTGTAGTTCTTGATATGGAGGAGGATCTTTGATGTCCCTCTCATTCTTGGAAGACCATTTTTGGCCACTGGGAGAGCTTTGATTGATGTTCAACAAGGAGAATTGATGCTAAGGGTACATGATGAAAAGGTGACTTTTAATGTGTTTGAAGCCATGAAACACCCAATGGATAAGGAACAATGCTTTCGGGTGGATGCCATTGATTCTCTTGTCTCAAATGTCTTCCTACAAAATCCTCCAAACATTCCACTTGAAGTAGCCTTGATGCATTCTAGGAGTTTGGAAGATGAAGAACTCAATGATTCAGAAGTAATGAAGTGTGTGCAACAATTAGATGCTTTACCAATCCTCTCCACCTCCAATGGGTCAAGAGAAGAAGAATTAATGAAAGAAGGAGTTGAGAAAGAAGACCTTCCGAAGCTTGAACTGAAACCCCTACCATCTAGTCTCAAATATGCATTTCTTGGTGAGAACAACACCCACCCTGTGATTGTTAGTATTGAGTTGAGCAAGGTGGAGGAAGAAAAACTGTTGAGAGTGTTGAGAGAACACAAATCAGCACTTGGGTGGAGCATTAGTGACCTTAAGGGGATAAGTCCAAGCTCGTATGCATGCACAAAATTCTCATGGAAGATGATTATAAAGCTGCAATCCAACCTCAAAGAAGACTCAACCCAACAATGAAGGAGGTGGTAAGAAAGGAAGTAATTAAACTTCTTGATGCGGGATCATCTACCCCATTTCGTATAGTTCATGGGTGAGTCCGGTACAAGTGGTTCCCAAAAGGGAGGAATGACAGTTGTGGTCAACAAGAACAATGAATTAATTCCCACAAGAACTCCTTTGGATGGCGAATGTGCATTGACTACCGTAAGCTTAATAGTGCAACAAGGAAGGATCACTTCCCTCTCCCTTTCATAGACCAAATGCTTGAGAGATTGGCTGGGCATGCATTCTACTGCTTCTTAGATGGCTATTCTGGGTACAATCAGATTGTTGTAGATCCGGAAGACCAAGAGAAGACAGCATTCACGTGCCCCTATGGAGTGTTTGCATATCGGAGGATGCCGTTTGGACTATGCAATGCACCAGCAACTTTTCAAAGGTGTATGCTTTCCATCTTTTCTGATATGGTAGAAAAATTCATTGAAATATTTATGGATGATTTTTCTGTTTTTGGTTCATCTTTTGACTCTTGCTTGACTAATCTTGCTTTGGTTTTGAAGAGATGCCAGGAAACAAACTTAGTCCTTAATTGGGAAAAATGTCATTTCATGGTGAAAGAGGGTATTGTTCTTGGACATCGAATCTCATCCAAGGGGATAGAGGTAGATAGAGCAAAGGTGGAGACCATAGAGAAACTACCTCCCCCAACTAATGTCAAGGGGATTCGAAGCTTTCTTGGGCATGCTGGGTTTTATAGAAGATTCATAAAAGATTTTTCAAAAATAGCAAAGCCCTTAAGCAATCTGCTGGTTAAAGATTCTTCTTTTGTGTTTGATAATGAATGCTTGCATGCTTTCAATATTCTAAAAAAGAAACTCACTTCTGCACCCATCATTGTTGCTCCTAATTGGGATTTGCCCTTTGAATTAATGTGTGATGCAAGTGATTATGCAGTAGGTGCTGTTTTAGGACAAAGAAAGAATAAAATGTTGCATGTGATTTATTATGCAAGCAAAGTGTTGAATGATGCACAAATGAATTATGCCACAACTGAGAAAGAACTACTTGCTGTTGTTTTTGCATTTGACAAGTTTCGTTCTTACTTAGTTGGATCCAAAGTTATTGTGTATACTGACCATTCAGCACTTAAATATCTGTTGTCCAAACAAGATGCAAAGCCTCGGTTAATTCGTTGGATTCTATTGCTGCAGGAATTTGACTTGGAGATCAAAGACAAGAAAGGAACTGAGAACTCAGTAGCTGACCATCTATCCAGAATCTCACAAGCTGGGGATGAAGAAGAAGAAGAATCAGTACCCATAAAAGAAGAATTCCCGGATGAACAGCTGTTTGTCATCCAAGCTCTCCCTTGGTATGCTGACTTTGCTAATTACAAGGCCGTTGGAATCCTACCACCTGAGCTAACATGGCAGCAAAGAAAGAAGTTTCTGCATGATGCAAGGTTTTTCATTTGGGATGAGCCATTTCTATATCGGAGATGTGCAGATAGTGTGTTAAGAAGATGTGTTCCAGAAGAAGAGATTGAAAATATCTTATGGCACTGTCATGGCTCTGAGTATGGAGGCCATTTTAGTGGTGATCGAACAGCTGCCAAGGTGCTTCAAAGTGGATTTTATTGGCCCACAATATTCAAGGATGCAAGATCGTTTGTTGAAAGGTGTGATAAGTGTCAAAGGGCTGGTACAATCTCTAGAAGACATGAAATGCCATTGAATAGCATCCTTGAAGTGGAGTTGTTTGATGTATGGGGCATAGATTTTATGGGCCCATTCCCCTCTTCATTCTCAAATCTCTATATATTGGTGGCAGTGGATTATGTATCTAAGTGGGTGGAAGCCATACCTTCAACCACCAATGAAGCCAAGGTGGTAGTGGGATTTTTGAAGAAAAACATATTCTCACGGTTTGGAGTCCCAAGGGCATTAATTAGTGATGGTGGGAGTCACTTTTGCAACAAACATCTTGAAGCTGTGCTTTCCAAGTACGGAGTCTCACATAAGGTGGCCACCCCATACCATCCACAAACAAGTGGACAAGTAGAAGTTTCAAACCGAGAGCTCAAAAGGATTCTAGAAAAAATGGTGAACTCATCAAGGAAGGATTGGTCCAGAAAAGTTGATGATGCATTATGGGCATATAGGACAGCTTTCAAAACTCCAATTGGAATGTCACCGTATCAACTTGTCTTTGGAAAATCCTGTCACCTCCCAGTTGAGTTGGAACACAAGGCCTATTGGGCCACCAAATTTTTGAATTTCAACTTAAAAGAAGCAGGAGAAAAGAGGTTAATGCAACTCAATGAATTGGAAGAATTTCGCCACCAAGCTTATGAAAGTTCAAGGCTGTACAAAGAAAAAACCAAAAGATGGCATGACAAGAAAATCTCACATAGAAACTTTGAGCCTGGTCAAAAAGTGCTTTTGTTCAATTCAAGGCTGCGATTATTTCCTGGAAAGTTAAAGTCTCGGTGGTCAGGCCCCTTTGTCATTAAGGAAATTTTCCCTTATGGAGCAATGGAATTGATGGAACCTGCATCAGGAAGAGCTTTTAAGGTTAACGGCCAAAGAGTAAAGATGTATCTTGGTGGGGATGTCGATCGACAAAAGACTTCCTTGCACTTAGATCAACTCAACTGAACTGTGCAACGTCAAGCTAATGACGCTAAACAAGCGCTTCTTGGGAGGCAACCCAAGTTTTTCTTCACTTTTTCCCTTTATCATCTTGCTTTAGTTTAAATTTTGTTTACTGCATTGCTGTGCCTTCTTTGTTTTCTGTGTTTCATTTTACTGGTTGTTAGGAGTATTTGTCTCAATCTTTTGTTAGGTTGATTTACTGTGTGGTTTAGTTTAGTTAATGTTTTGCTTTTGAATTGCATGTTAGTTTAATCTGAGTGTTACCTTCTCTTTTGATCTTGAGAAATGCTTTGAGTTGTTATTCTTTAGAATTGTTTCTTTTTACCTTAGTTTTAGTTTGCTGTCTTTTGAGTTATTTGAGTTTCTTCTGTGAATTGCTGCTGTGAAGCATTACTTCATTTGGTCTGCCTGTTCACCGCTCAAGCGGTGAGTATCCAGCGCTTAAGCGCAAGATGTTGGCATCTGCTTCAATTTCTCTGCCTTGTGGGCGCTCAAGCGCAATATTCCCAGCGCTCGAGCGCGCGTTTGTCAGCATCAAAGGGAATTTCTCAGGTACTCAGGCGCTCAAGCGCAAAAATTCCCAGCGCTCGAGCGCGAGAAGGTCAGCATCACTGGAGTTTTTCTCAGGCAATTGGGCGCTCGAGCGTGATAATCTCAGCGCCCGAGCGCTCAGTGTGTTTTTTTTTTGTTTTAAAAAAAAAAAAAAAAAAAAAAAATTCAGCGCTTAAGCGCCACTTGTTCAGCGCTCGAGCGCGCGTTCCGTGTGGTGCTGCGCACCAATTCTCTGCACATCCAGCGCTTGTGCGCTGGACCACCCGCGCGTTTGCGCGCATTTTTTAAAAAAAAAAAAAAAAAAAAAAAAAAAAAGAAAGAAAACACACGCACACTGTCACTTCTTCTTCTTCCTTTCATCTCCTGCGCACCACCCCCCCTCTCATTCCCTCTCACCATTCTCATTCTCAACCATCCCCACTACAGATTTCCTCTACCCATACTCCACTACACTTCTTCCTTCACCATTCCACCACCATCATCCCTTTTCCCTCTTGCATTAAGTTTAGAGAAAGAGTTCTCCCCCCCCATTGGAGGACCATTGGAGTTTCCTTGAAGTGACTCAATTCTTTTTCTCTCTACATCTCTCATTACTCCTACTTGGTAAGTCTCCCGTGCCCTAGATTTCTCATTCTTTTGACTTAATTGAAAAAATTGCTCTTAGATAGTTGAATTGAAAATCTTAGGGTTCTAAATTGGGGATTTTGGGGAACACCTTGAAATTGGTGGTGATTGTGTAAAATTGTGGAATTCACTGGTGAGTTTGATTGTTTTTTTTTTTCTTGCTTAAGGTTAAATCATGCCAATTTCCATTGTCAAGTGCTCTTGATTCATGCTTTTGCTACACTTTGTGGATGCTTGGCTTGTAGGATGAATAGTGTTTGCTTTTCTTAAACCTTAGGAAGATGATTTGGGTGTGTTGAAGTTGAATTAGATTGGTTAATCTCTGTTGTGGAGTTTGATTGATGGAAGGTGTGATTTGGAAACATCTCATTCTAAGCCATTGTTGGATTGTAGTTTACATGTTGATTAATATGCATATGGACTGAAGGAAAACATGTAGAATTGAGATTGCTTAGTATGGGTTTATTGTTCATGTTGGGGTCCAATTACCATTCTGGTTTTCTATTGATGATTTACAGTTATTCATTCAACATCTTTGTTTTTCAACAGGAAATATGCCTCCTAAGAGACAAAGACCCACCAGGGGTGCCTCATCAAGCTCTCCCACTTATGATCAGCATAGATTCCGATCCCTTGCCCATGAAGAGAGATTCAACAATGTTCTATTGAAAAGAAATTTTGTGAGGGAAAGGGGTTTCATCCTGGAGAAAGATGAGTACCCGGAAGTTCAATCCCAATTTATTGAAAGGGATTGGGGTAAGCTTTGCTCTGTCCCTATTCCGGGATGCCAAAACTTAGTTAGGGAATTTTATGCCAATGCGCACATCTTTGAAGAAGGAGGGGAAAAATTTGTCAGTTACGTAAGAGGGAAGGAAATTCGTTTTGATGAGACAACACTGAATGACTTCTTTGGGCAGGAATATGACTACCCCGGGCAGTGTGACTACTCCCGCCTCATTTCAAGGCCGTTGGAGAGCAACTTGGTGCTTAGCACTATCTGCAAGCCCGGTACTCAATGGGTTATGGATATGAAGGGTCTCCCAAAACACATCTACAAAGTCGACTTGCTACCTATACCAAAGGTGTGGTGCACCTTCATTCAAGCAAAGCTCCTGCCATCATCTAACACAATCAAGTGACAAAGAAGAGAGCCTTGCTAATATATGCTATTGTGGACTGGTGGCATAATTGATATAGGAGAAATCATATCCCATAACATGTTCACAAAGTGGGTCAAGAAGGAAAAGGCAGCCTTCCTTACCCTCTCTCATCACCCATCTCTGCAGAGATCCGGGCATAATTTCTCATGGTGATTTGCCCATCAAGGCAAGACCACCCATCACGGCTAAAACCATTGAAAGCTACTTCCAGACGCATCAACAGCCTACTCGTCCCAAATAAGACCACAAGCTCCTAGACCACCTCGTCAAGCACTCACCACCGACGCAAGGCTTGAGAGGTTGGAGCGTGCCGAGCTTCAAAACCAGCGGAGACTTTCCTACATTATTCGCCGCAACATGGATTGGAAAGCATGCTCGTAATATGGCCGAGCAGCTGAATCTTAATATTGATGCCTTAGGAGGACTTCCACCCGCTGATGAAGATCTCATGGCCAACAGCAACTTCAATGATCATGAGGAAGCAGCTGAGGAGGGCGCAGCAGCCACTGATGAAGATGAAGGGGATGACGAACCATAGTTTCACCACATTGGACTCACACGGTTGTTTTCTTCCTTTTATTTGTATTCTAGCTTAGTTGTTCTTGCTTTTCATTTTCGTTTGATTTTAGTTAGTTTCTTTTCTATTTTCTGCTCCTTTTTCATTTCATAATTTTGTTACGAGCATGGTTCACCACACCCCATGAATTATGTAATCTTACTTGCGACTCTTGCACCATTCGGGTACAATCTTTGGGGTATTGGGAGTTTAGTGTTGAGAACAATTTTTAGGCAGTCTGATATTCCATTGTTGTTGTTTCTGTTGGAGTCTTGCTTGATTTTCTGAGTTATGGTTGGTTTTGGAGTTTTTTTTTTTTTAAGCACTTGGCATGCCAGTTTGAAATTTTTGACACTTCTTTGGTGGTTAAAGTTATGCAAGGGTTCTCTCACGCAATTTTTTTATGAAAAAAAAAAAAAAAAAAAAGAAAAAAAGAAAAAAAAGAGAATAATGGCATTTATTTGATGAGGTTGAAGGTGTGGATGTGTGAATGAGGCGCACGGTCCTCACTTCCTATTTCCATCAGATCATTTGCTTTGTTTTAATCAAGTTTGGGGGTCGTCTCTTGGTTGTGATGTGTGGATGAGGCGCACGGTCACCACCTTGATCATTCCTCATGCTTTGGTTTCTCCTTTTCAATAAATTATCTGGGAGCGTAATGTGTGGTAGGCGCACTGTTGCGAATCCAGTATGTTCATTGTGTTATACTTAGACTTGAACCCCTGTCCATAAAGAAATTTTGAGAAGTTCATTCATTTCCCTCGTGCATGCCACGTGTTTAAAACCTCCATGATTCGCCCCGCTCGACTTCTTGCTTGATCCATTTGTTTAAGCTGATTTGTGGGAGACGCTACTCCTGATTGTTGTTCTCAACTGAGCTCCCATCTCCCTGAATTGTGCTTTGTTGTGGTCGTTGAGTTTGTCTTTGAGGAGGATGATGTTCTGTGGTGGTTTATGGTGTTCCTTTGTTTGTCCTAGATTTTACTTGAGGGCAAGTCAAATCCCAAGTTTGGGGGAGTGATGTTTGCATTATATCTTATGTTTATCCGGGTTGCTCTCTCTCAATTAACTAGGATTGTGCTTCCTTTTAGTAATTCTGTTTAGGATTTTTTTTTCGAATTTAGTTGGCTTGTTTGATTAATTAAGTTTAGCATTTACCTCACTTTTAAGTTCAGTTTTCTTCATTAATTTTACTTTTGTTGGTTTTAGGTGAAGTTTAAATAAAGTTGCTGCATTTGAGAGAAGAAGGCAGGGGAGAAAAACATTTTTTTTCTGGAAGCTCAGCGCTTGAGCGCCAGCACCAGCCGCTTGCGCCCTAAGCGCTGAGCGCCCACCATCTAGCGCTTGAGCGCCAGAATCAGCATCTCGTTGTTTTTTTCGGCCACCTGCGCGCTTGAGCGCCCAACATCCAGCGCTCGAGCGCTGGATCACTTACTGTTACGCATTCTCAGCAGTATAAAAAGGAAATTAGTGGGGTTTTGAAGGGGATCTGATCTTTGTCATTTACAAGGGGGAAGCCGGCTCAGGATTGGGGAGACAACCAAGGAGAGGAATCAAGGAATTGAAGGGGAGATCGGAAGATTTCATCATCAACCTTGTGGATTCTTCATGGAGTTCATCCCTTCTCTTTGCTTTTATTGCTCTTGTATTATGAGTAGCTAAATTTCCTAGGCTAGGGATTTGATGTAACTTAACTTGGATAATGGGTTTATGAATTTCTTGTAATCCTTGACTTGATTCTATGGTTTAAGTGTTTATTCTTGTTTTCATGCAATTTATGAATTGGCCTCTCATATTTTGATTTAGGGTTCATAGTAGGAATTGGAAAATTCTTCTATGTGCTAGCTCATGGGAATAAATGCCATAATCTTTGAGGGTTTAGGGATAAGCCTTAGGGGTTATGTGGTGTCTTTGAATTTAGGTACAAAGGTATAACCCTTTTCAATTTGAATTAAGTTAAGGAATTAATTAATTCTAGTTGTTTAAAGGAGAATTGAATCTCCAAGGAATTGGGGTTTGATTAGCTTTAAGAAATTCAACCTGTAGGCCATAGTGGTAAAGTCAAGGTATTTGAGAATTCTCACATCTATTTGATAAGTTAAGTGAAATCATTTCCCTAGCGCTTTTATCTAATTGCTTTACTTCCTCAGTTCAATCAACTACTTTCAGTTTTTGGTTTACTCTCTTTATCTCTTATTTCATTGTTACTTCGTAGTGTAGAGCCCCCTTCCATCCAAAGGAACGTTCGTTTAAATAGAATTAATTCTAGTGAATTGGTGATTGGTAGGCTTAATCCCTGTGGAGACGATAACTATTTCATCACTGTATTACTTGAGCGATTCGGTATACTTGCCGAGGGGCTATCAAGGTCATCTGTAAATATTATTGTAAGTTCTCGCTGAGATTTATGACATGTCCTGACCTTAAAATGCGGCAACTTCCCTTCTCTCTAAACTTTTTATCTCCCAAACTAGCACTTTTTATAGCATGCTACATGTATTTTTTTTTTTTTAACATTTCTTTGTTATCAATATATTTAAAATCACTTGAACTGCTAATTGAATCTTATATCGGTTAGAGTTGAATCCTTAAAATTGCCATGGCAGTTCAACTACTCAAAACTGATAAAATTGAAAAAATAATAATAATGTCGAAAATTTTGGTGGTTCTTAATTTGTTAAACCAAAATTTAGGGTTATATAATTCAGTCAAAACATAGATTGAATTGTTAACTTTTCTAACAAATATAATCTCGAGTATATCTTTACATGGCTAAAATATAAATTTATTCATTTTTTATTATAATATTATTTTTTGGTGGATTAAGAGGACAAAAGGCCCAAAAAAAACAAAGGAATTGAAAACTATAGAACCACTACTCTATCGAAAAGAACATAAGCCATGTCCGCGGACAAGCTCAAAGCAAAGAAAGAACGCACTAAACGATACATATGCGAGCTAATGGCATAGATGAGAGCATGCTTAGCTAGAACATCTGCACAAGAGTTTTTCTTCCCAGTACATGTGACTCCAACAAATATTCCAGTTGTTAATTTGCCGAAAGAGAAATCTCCTTGATGAGAGTAGTGCAAGGGTGAGTTTCATTTAGGGGTGTAAAATTATCCATTTATTCATCATTCATCCAATCCATCCATGTCTAAATTCAATTCAATCCAATCCATCTAATAATAATAATAATAAATTAAATAGATTGGATGGATTAGATCAAATTAGTTAATTGATAGTTAATGGATTGAACCCAATATCCATTGGATATCCTTACTCATGACCTATTTGATATCCAACCAACCCATAACTCATGTGAAACCCTAACCCATTCATTTTCTAGAGAGAGAAAGAGAGAGAAAATTAATTTTTTAGAGAGAAAATTAAATTTTTTTCTAAACAAAGAAAATTATTTTTTCTAGAAAGAGAAAATCAAATTTTCTAGGGAGAGAAAATCAATTTTTCTGGAGAGAGAAACAAAAGTTTTCTAGAGAGAGAAAAAATTATAGAGAAAGAAAATTAATTTATCTACAAAAGGAACTTACTTTTTTCTATAGAGAGAAAATTAATTTTTTCTAAAAAGAGAAAATTAAAATTTTTAGAGAGAGAAACTTACATTTCTTCATACAAAAAATTAACATTTTTTAGAGAGAGAAAATTAATTTTTACTAGAGAAAAACTTACTTTTTTTAGAGGGAGAAGTTTTTTTAAAGAGAGAAACATACTTTTTCTATAAAGACAAAATTAACCTTTTTCTAGAGAGAGAAAATTATTTATTTTTTAGAGAGAGAAAGAAAAATTTTTAGAGAGAAAGAAAGATTTTTTTTAGAGAGATATTATTTTAAAAAAATAATTTTAAATAATTGGCTTGGATATCCATCAACACTATCTATTAAAATGGATTAATGGATGGATTGAATATCCATCCGTTAAAATAGGTCATGGATGGTTTGTATCGTTTTAACAATTTTTTAATGGATCTCAAATGGATTAGTGGTTGATTTTTTATCCATCTATTATGATCAAATCCAAAATTCATCTAATCCATCCATTTGCCACCTGTAGTTTCATTGCAACTTTTCTTGATGAGTTGAAGAGCACTCCGAGATTCAACTTGCATAATGTTGCTGTTGGATTATTTTAATTTGGACTTGCATAAATAAGTGTTATTTTACTAAAACACAGATTAATTAGATGTCAAAATATTAGAGCATATTGTTGTTAGCCCAATCATGTGATCACTAATGGTTGTTGGGCTTGTTACTATTGAGCTTTTTCTGTTATGTGGGTTGATGTGGTAGGCTATGTATCGGGCTTGTTATGATGGGCAAGCAGGTATATGTTTCAGTGTACAAGAAGAGGCCCATATTTCTTTCTAGAGTTGCAGTGTGGTTGTACCATTGAGACTACACACAGAAAAATAGCACCCTAGGATATGAGTAGTTTCTCTCCTTGCCTACACACATGACTGAGAAGGATTACTGCTTTGTTTTCTTTTTTGATCACAGAACAATAATGGATTGTGCATTATCCTATTATCCAGGTAATCTTTTAAATCTAATATCCATGATCATATGTAATTGTGTATGCTATGGATTTAGGGTTAAGTGATATCATATTATTTTAATTTTATTTATTTGGCTTATGTTTTGTGAATAATAATTCATCAATTATTATCAGAGCCAGTTAACCTTAACGATGGCTGCGCATACTTGTTAATCGCATGATATTAGAACCTTGATATATAGGGTTCATGATACACAATTTCCTTTTTTTAATAAAATCTCATTAATGATTAAAAAAATTTGATTTTGTTTCTCCATGATTTGTGAGAGACAACATTGGAACATGAATAAATGGGAAATAAATTTCATGATGGAGGATTTCAAGCTTTGGCTGCTGTCACCCCATGGAGGATTTCACCTCCTAGGGTTTCGGTTTTACATAAAATGGAGAGACAAATTGAAGAAATTGGCATGAGGTAAATGTAGATCGTTGAATTTCGGTTCCAACCAAAAGCCCTAAATTTGGTGGAAAATGGGTGATGGATGGCTACTGCCTAGATCGAGTCTGGGAACCGAGTCGCACGACCCGGATAGCAACAAACCGGGTAGGGCAGATGACAGCCCTACCCTACTCCACGCGCGTGCAGGCACGTGAACATTTATTTATTTATTATTTTTCCACACATATGTTTCATTCTCCTAGAAAATAATTTTGGGGTTTTTTGGAATTTTTTATTTGCCATTAAATATTTATTTTAATTTTTACCCAATTTTAATGTATGAAAAATGTATTATACTCACCAAATTTGCCTTTGAAATTTTTTATGTACAATTGTGACATTATTAGGCATATTATGTTTTGAATACTCTCAGGTGTGACATTGTATGGGTACTTTAAATTTTTTTGGGTATTACTGTGTAATTATAATATTGTGTAACACTTGAAAATTGTTATGTTTTGTAATTCTGTGCAAAATGAAATCTGAGAAATTTTTTTTTATGTTGCCAGAATTGTTTTGGACATTTTGTATGATTATATGCTCGCCTATCGTAGGACCAATTATGACATAATGTTATCTTGATATTAGCCTATTGTTTTGCATTCGTAATTATGTTAATAATGCACATACCATATCGGTTTATCTTTGTTGATATGATTCCTGGTGTTTAGTGAAATATGTTAAATATTATGACCTTAGAATTTTCAATGTCCTATCGGTATTAGCTTTAGGGACATAGTCTTGATGTTTATAGGAGCTTACTTATGTATTATAATTTGAGACCCTTAAGCGGGATTATAATTGCATAAGTTCTCAATTGACTCTATTCAATTTGTTATGTATATATTGAGATGCTTTTATGAAATCTCCCTTTTGGTGTCTCCTCCTATCCAGCATTACCTATGTAAATGAGTCCCTTAATAAAGATGAATGGGAACAATTATAAGGACTCAGTTGTTCATTTTTCAGTAAAGTTTTATTAGCCACAAGCTAGAGAAATTAAGGATATGATTCGCTAATTCGCTAACAGGTGATCTCCTTTCCTAACACCTCTCTATGGCCTGAAAGGATCAGTATTCTCCCCATTCCTAGAAGCAAGGTTCTGAAAATCGAACCGGTGATTGAACCGGTCAGGGAACTGATTCAAAGTTCAATGGTTCAACCGTAGTTGAACCGTGGTCGAACCAGAGTATAATTAAATAATTTAAATATATTTATATATATAAATATAAATATATATTATATACTAATTAAACAAATTAAAAATTATAAAAACAACACAAATGATAAAAAATAGTTTACAGTTTATTTTTTGAGAATCCAAAGCATTCTGTAACAGTATTATAGCCTATTTTTGTTTAAAAAAATTTCAGTTTCAGTTCAAAGAGATATATAATCAATTATACATTCAGTTTCTAAGGTTCTATATAATCTAAGTTTAAGTATTTCATATAAAATTCTTTTTAGATCGGCTTACATTCAATTTTTACATCAAAATGACATTATTTGAATTAGCAAAAAAAAAATTTTAAAAAAAAGAGGACCGGTTGAACCTAATTGGACTGGTCCAAGTCGACCGGTTCACCAATTTTTGACTGGTTCACCAGTTCTTAACCGGTTTTCAGCCCATCCAATTTTTTGGGGTGGACTGGACCAGTGAAGTGATCGATTCCCGATCGAACCAGTCCGGTCTGATTTTCAAAACCTAGCCTAGAAGTCATCTAGATGAAGAAGAAATGCAATTATGCAATGCCAGAACACATTAATAAGGCTACCCGGAGCCAATGTTAGTGAGGGTCTCTACTTTCTACTATGAAGTACCAATTAAGGCGATCATATCCCTTCTCCAAATCAATTATAATCGCCATAAATCCTTTCCTACATGCTTTATTTCTCATCGTGTGAATCACTTCTTGGGAAATGATGATATTATTAGAGTTGTGCCTGCCATGAACTGATTTGAGGTGGCTGGCAATAATCTTATTGAATACCTCGTAGGAAACATTGCACAAACTGATAGGCCAGAATAATTGTTTGATATTCACCGGATTATCCACCTTAGGATTATAGTGTGATACTAGTTTGATTAATCTGAGAACTCTGAGTACGGCTGTTAAATGCATCCACCAACATATATATACGACAAAAAGATGGTCCAACAATCTCTCGTTCATTGATAGAAGAGAGCATGGAGCCCGTTGGCTTTTATTAAGATCTTTTGATGCTTTTAATTCATCAAAATTATTTTTTGTATCATTGAATTTTTTTTTGCGGAATGATTGTTATTTTAGAAAATCCACTGTTTGATTAAACTAAATTTCTTGTATAAAATGCATATAAAATTGTAAATATTTTAAAATTATTTTCTTCTTGATCAAATTATATTAAAATTGATATAAAATATAATTTTCAAATAAGTAAAAGCATCAATCACTTCATCACATATTTATAATTGTTTAAATTTTATAATATATATTCAGTGTGAAAATCAACGTGATAATTAAATATAATTTAAGGATTACTTTGATTGAAATCATTTTCTTCAATAAATAATTAGATGGAGTAAATGTGCTAGTTTTTACAACGGTATCAAAGATCGTGCTAAGTAAAGCTTCCACAAGTTAATGACAATTGTCCTTTAATGTTATTACCAAATATGTTTTCAATATTTTTTTTATTCTTTTGTTTACAAGTAATGAACTTATTAACTCTACCTAAACTTTATCCTATTCTTACCACTTGAGCTAAGTCTAAGTGGTAATGTTTTTTCCCCCAAAATTTATAATCTCAATAGAAGAGGAGAGACACACACCAGTTTAAACTTATAACCTTTTACAAATTATTCAAATTCCTCACCACTAATGCAATCCTGGTGACTTATTAAAGAGTTTTTGTTCCTTTCTTCTTATAATGTTGCTCATTTTTTATTTTCCTTGCATTTTTATTGATTATTTTATTTTCAATTTTCTCCCTTATGCAAACTTTCTTTGTTATCATTCTTTTTTATCAATTGCAATATATTTCCTAATGTAATACGGCTGAGAGCCTTCTAAGTTTCTTACATTTTTTCAATATTATTTTTCATTACTTATTTGATCATGAATTAGGGAAATGTTAGATAAACAACAATTTACACATACATAAATTTAGACATATTTCTGTACCATTAAATTTGTCTCTGAATATGTGTAGCGTCACAGCACGAATTTTCTGTACTTTCACATACAATATTGAAATGGTTTTACATATTTGATATCTCTTTGTGCATATAACATTTTTTTTCCACATATTAACGTGGAAAATTATGGTAGGAAAAGTAAAAAACAAAATTTGATATGTTATTTCTAAAAATTATTAATTTTGGTTTCATAGTTATATTTGAATATGACATTTAGGGTGTAAAGTCTAATCACTCTCTCTCCCTTATTTACAGTCAACGATCTTTCTATTTTTGTGCTCTTTTAGATCATATGTTAGACACAAAATATAAAACGAAATTTTCATGTTTTCTAAACCATTTTCTCCTGTGTTTCTTAATCCTTGCACGAGGAGAGATTCTTGTGTAAACTCATTCTTATAAGTTGTGTAGACTGATTCAAAAAATAAAAAAGGTTGTGTATAATGAACTAGTAAACGACTGAAACATAAACATTAAATAAATAAAAGATTTTGTATGAATTTATGTGCTAAGTGATTACTTTTTATTTAAAAAGATTATGTGTCTGTCCTTTATTAGTTTAATTTATACAATTTGTATAAACTAGGTCTATAGAAGAATTTCTCCTCCACAAGACTATTGTTTATCTCTCTTTTTTAAGGTATTTTCTATCTAATTTTCACGTTAACTAAGATTAAGTCCTCCGATAATTTTAAGGGCCACATCAACCTTATGCTTTTAGGGAATTGGTTCCCTTAAAAACTAGCTCAAAGTTCGAATTCAAGTAATCCAAGCATGCAGAGAGCACTCCCTTGGTTTACTGTATTTAAAATACTATAATTTAGTTTGTAATAAATTGTAATGAAAATGTTTTTAAAAAATCTAATAAAAAACCATGGTGAGAAAACAAAGAATGCAAATCCATCTGGAACCCCTTGAGATCTCCCATTGTAATGAGTCACCTCCTATATTCGTACTAACAATCTTGGCTTCATCCAGCTGCAGAAAGGAACCAAGCAGAGGAAAATGGACATGAATGGACATGCCATTAATCCTGGCATATTTTTCTGGTCATGCCAAGGATCTTATTAAGATTGATGCGTCCAATCAATCAAACACTCACTCTGGAGTAATATTAGGAGTAGACATTTGGAAATTATATGGTGGCAACACAAAAAAAAAAAAAATAGATGGCACAATCATAAGAATTACATTAATTTATTCGGTTATTTATTTTTCTCTTGTATATTCACCTTCTCTCTATTTATATACCCCTCTATCGTACAAAGATAAACAATCAAGTCTCACATTCTCACACAAGGGAGTGTCTTCTGCCTTCAGACATTCAGAACCTCCTTTCTGATATACAATCTCTCACTCTTGGTTGGTGCCTTCAATCTCTCTGCCAACGACACAAGGATCAAGGATTTTGTCTGAGGATATGAAATTGGAGTGGTAACTCATTCTTTGAATTTAGTTTATATATGCAGATCTATTCCTTGTTTTTGTCACTTTTGTTTTTTCTTCAATCCCATTGCTCTTTTCATCTTTTCTCTTGGATCTCCCAAACAATTATTTTGTTAACAGAACCCAGAGGACAAAACCCTAACCGATTTATAATTTTAAATCTAGATATATATATATATATATTTTTTTTTTCTTCAAAGTTCGATTGATCAAGATTGTAAGAAAAATTATGAAAATAAATTCTAGTCTTGATCTGCTATGTAAAAATCCTGCGCAAAGTGTGGGAGGTAAAAGGTGAGCAAATTTTGTTAGGATGGTTGGTTTAAATAGTAAAAAGTAATAAGTGAAGAAAGAAAAGGAAAAGAGTGTGTAGCGTAAAATAATGGATTTGGCCATCTAACACACATTAATTGATCACTTCTCTTTTGTTTCAAAATTTATTATTATATTATTTTACAATATAGTAACAAACATGGTGATGCATCACAGAAATTAATGGTGGTGTGATTGTGATTGAGGAGGAGAAAGAAGTGGACTATGGCATCTTCAAATTCCCCATGTGCAGCATGCAAGTTTCTGCGCCGTAAGTGCCAACCAGAGTGTGCATTTGCACCGTACTTCCCACCTGATCAGCCTCAGAAGTTTGCAAATGTTCATAGAATATTTGGGGCAAGCAATGTCACCAAGCTTCTCAACGACTTGAACCCTCACCAGCGTGAAGATGCTGTCAATTCTCTGGCCTATGAGGCTGAGATGAGGCTCCGTGACCCTGTCTATGGCTGCGTTGGAGTCATCTCTCTCCTCCAACACCAACTTCGCCAGCTCCAAATGGACCTTTACTGTGCCAAATCAGAGCTCTCTAGGTACCAGAACTTGAGCATCACCACCGGCCATGGCCTCATTGCTGCTGAATCTGCTACCACCAACCACCACCACATGCATAACACGGGTGGTGGCGGTGGTGGCCGTGACCATCACTACCATCACCTCCACCACCACCAGTTCTTTCCCAGGGATCAGTACCAGCAGCAGATGGTTCGGAGCTTTGATGCAGGGAACAACTATGATGCCAGTCTCTTGGCCATGAACATCTCTGCAAGCTTAGGGCAGCTCAATCAGCTTCAACAGCACCACAGTGCTGCTGGTGGCGACGACCGCCGCACCGTTAACCCTTCCTAGGGTTTCATGCAATAGGTAATTAACTTCACTTTCACTATTTCTGTTATAATGGTTCATTACTTTTTGTGTCATCATCACTGATCCACATAATTGCATATTTTGTTACTGACAATATTGTATAAATATGGACACATAATGTTGGGAGATTCGTCTATACATATTATATGTATCACTTTCTTATGTAATGCACTAAGTTAATTTGGAAAATATAATTTAATAATTTGTTTTATTTAAATCTGGAAATGTCAATCCTACTATTAATTTCCATTAACCTGGTGCATGAGTTTAGTACAAATTTTAGGAATATTTAAAATATTTTCGTGCAACATATATATTCAAGAATTTTATTGTGATATATATTCCTTTTTGTTTTAAGGAGTTTTGACATTACTAGATGGAGAAAAGAATCGAACCTTCAATCTTCGTTTTTGATGGACACTCAAGACTAACATTCGGTCAAAGCTCCAGTCGCAATTTTAATTTTCTTTTTCATGATATTACATAACATTAGGTAGAAATATGACACCAACATGAAATAGATGGCCAATATTTTATTATTGCGTTTTTTGTGTTTCTACCCTAAAAAGAAATAAGATGGAGGATTCCTCCATGGAAAGATTATTATTATTAGCAAACAGTTTATTCTCTTATTTAATCAGCAAGATGATGCTACAGTTTTGGTCAAACTCGTTTCACTATGTATGAAGATTTGTTTATTGTTTTTTCCCATACTGTTAATTATCTCTATTTATTTTTTCCTTTTGTGATATTTTTTCCAATACACATTTCATCGTAGAACTATTAGATGTGAGAAAAAGATGATCAGACTTTGCTGTAAAAAAAGAACCGCATTTATAGCAGTTCCTTCAAGTTGCTCCAGAGTTAAAACTACTCTCCCCAATGACTCACCCTATGTTTAATTCTCAATGCCATTCGCATTTATTAGACAGTGCCAACACTATGGACCTGTTCTTCTATCTGAACGCAATTGTTAATTCCATTGGGTATGAAATGAATTCAATGACTGTGACTTGACCAATTCTTTTACCTTTTTCTTCTGCCTTATCATACTGCTATCTTCTTGACTATTCCTTGTTTCTATCAATACCCTTTTTTCTTGAAGTTTGGCATTGCACGCTTCTCTATATATATTCATCCTTCAAAGTTAAAACTGCTAAAGGAAGAATAAAAGAATATACATACATAAAACTATACCCGAGAACCACCTACTGCATTTCTTTCATCTTTCGTATTTATTACTTCCTTAATTACATGCTGTTTGTCCCCTCCTTCCCTTTCCTTTTCTACTCATCCTCTCTCCTCTGAATTAAAAAAAAAAACCAACCAAACTTTGATTGACCAGGTCCATACTCCATGAGATATTAAGATGTGACAAAGCGACAATGTAAGAAATGTTACTTGCAGATGGTATGACAATTTAACCCAAGTCTTTTGTTTTTGGTACAACTATTAATCCCAAGTCTTATTGTTAGTGGTGTGCTTTTCTATTTTACATTGAATATTGATGTATCCTAAAGGTATACCCTATATTTTTAATAGGTTGAAATTGCTGTACATTTATTTATTTTTCAAAATTATCTTATTAAATAATAATAATTTTAACTAAATAACTGTACATTAGACCATTTTTCATCAGGAAAAATAAATACAAGTTAAAATTAATTTTAAAATTTTGTAAAAGAGTAGCTTTTCAATTTATTATTAAAAGTTATATTTTCATAAATTTATAAAATTTTTGAAAATGTTACTTCAATTAACTTGTGAAAAAGACATATAACCTAACTATCCTCTTATCATAGTACCAAAATGTAACAATTAACTTTGTAACGAGGAATTTGTTTCTATAACAAAATTTCCATACTTTTGTTAGACTTATTTTCCATCATTTATATATTATTATTCTAATTTAGTAATGTAATACTTATACATTTTTTCTTTCTTTTGTAATTTCTTTATTATTATTTTTTCATGTACAAGTTACGAGACAATTTTATTAGGTGTTTAACGATTTACATAACAGAATATATTTTCGCACAAAATTAAAAGGGTCAGTTATATCTTTTCAAACCCTAAATCTGATTCGCCTATGGATCAAAGTTATAGGGCAAAATAATAGACCCTCATTTGGCAAAGTAAAAGTTTTAAGTAAGTTGACCCTTTATTTCAATTTGGGTTAATGGTAAAATGGGTTTCTTTATTAATTCATGCGAAGGAATAGCAAAGCCAAGATCTGAAAATTGGACCGGACTGGCCGGTCAGACCAGGAACCGGTCACCCCACCGATCCGGACCACCCTAAAAAATCGGCCAAGCTGAAAATCGGTCAAAAATCGGTGAACCAGTCGACTTGGACCGGTTCAATTAGGTTCAACCGGTCCTCTTTTTTTTTGGTTTTTTAAAAAAAATTTACTAATTCAAATAATGTCATTTTAATCTAAAAATTGAATGTAAACCAATCTAAAAAGAATTTTATATGAAATACTTAAACTTAGATTGTATAGAAGCATAGAAACTGAATGTATAATTGATTATATATCTCTTTGAACTGAAATTGAAAGTTTTTTAAACAAAAGTAGGTTATAATACTATTACAGAATGCTTTGGACTCTCAAAAAATAAACTGTAAACTATTTTTTAACATTTGTGTTGTTTTTTATAATTTTTAATTTGTTTAATTAGTATATAATATATATTTATATATATATATATATATATTTAAATTATTTAATTATATTCCGAGTCGACCACGGTTGAATTATTGAACCTTGAATCAGTCCCCTAATCAGTTCAATCACCGATTCGATTTTCAGATTCTTGTAGCAAAGTACAGAAATGTAAAGCCTATATTTAGGAAACCAATGTGTTACAAAATACAATTGCAAACTTGAATATCCCAAAATCTATTACCATTTAAACTGATGCAACGGTGTCTAATGACAAAAGGCCTATAATACATCAAATCTCAAACTTTCTATGTTCATTCAGTTCATTAATTTTTTCAATTTGTAAAACATAGTGTACCTTGGCTAAAAACCATAAAATAGCCAACTCACTGGGTGATTAGCAAATGTAAAACAGTTTATGTCAGCCGAATTATTCCAAATAGTTGATTTGTTTGGCTTAATACACGATTACTCAATTTCAAGTACACGAATGAGCAAAGTAGTTGAAGTTTCCACCTGAGTTGAGACCTAAACCTATGCAATTACAGTAGATAAGGCATGACTTGATCAGTGACGTGGAGATAGGATGTCAAAATAAGTTCAACTTTTCGGATTGATTGACTGCATAAATAACTAGATTAAGCTTTTATTTTATTGACTTGTATAAATATAAGTATTTTTTTGGTACAAAATACAAGTACTTTTCACTTTGCCCGCAAGTTAAACAGACTTATTTTTCCTTAGGCCAGCCTTTTTTTTTTAATTTTAATTTTTACCTTTTAAAGGCGCTGCTGCGCAGTGTTTGTTCTCAATACTACATAAGCGTCAGGCACCAAGGCCCTAAATTCCCAATACGCATTGTGTCCATTTTTAATTCAGTTTAGAGTTCTCATTCATTTCTCAACAAACCAGCCCCGGCCTTAACCGCTAAATGCTGTAAATACATATTTTGGTCCTATAAAAATATATATAACATTACATTAATTTTTATTTATTAGTGACATTAAATTTATCCTATAATGATAATTAATTTTATGAATTTTATTTTTTAAGGACAAATTTAATGTGTTTCTAATTATTTTGTCAAAGAAAAACATATATTATCATAATATATTGTTGATAGGGTATATTGGTAAACATTTCATCTGGGAATTCACTAAATTAATGTATACAAAATACACCTAGTTGAAAAAGCACAAAATAAGTAATATATGTATATGTTAGTAATTTTAGTTTGCATGTATATAAGCATTTGTAAAATAAATACGTAAAATAGATGTTATATTTTGTTAGTATCTTAAAACACTAAAATATATAATATACATGGTATTAGTTAAATATTTAGATTTGAATTTATTAAACAATATTATTTAATATTAAATTTTGATGTTGTTTCTTGTTGAAAAAAATTGTATAATTTTGAAATTTCGTGTTGCTAGAAAAGGTTGTAATTTGTGATATATTAATTTTTTAATTAAATTAAGAACAATTCTTAAAATTAATCACACAAAAAAACATAAATGAAAAATTCTAGTAACAAACCAGTCTTGTTTAGCAATAGACAAGAAAGACATTAAATTTTATATATATATATATATATATATATATATATAATTGCTTACATACATACACATATAAAATTACTAATATGCACAATATATATTGCATATTTTATGTTTTTAAATTTTTGGAGTAGTTTTATACATTTATTTTGTGGGTAGATAGAACGAGGATTTTGATGTAGCCCTGGCCCTATTTATTATAATGTTCTTCATATAATTTGTACCCAAGTTTTAACCTTAGGAAAGCCTCTAGTTAGTGGAATTAATTTTTCTAAAGGCATCAGGCTGGTGTGGGGATGAGACTTTAGATTGCTCGATTGATAAAAAAGCTAGCTCGAGAACACCCTTATCATACAAACAGGAAAAATAAAATCCCTTTTATTTTTAAATTAAAATGTCAACTTGTTTTTGTGAAGATGAAATCATAAAATTAAACTTGAAAAACTTATAGTTTAGTATGAAGTTGACTAATGTCTAATAATTGGTGTTTTCTTTTTTTCGTTTTGAGTTGCTTATGTTAACAGTGAGTCAAAGATAGAATATAATAAGTATAATTTATGACAAAGTTTGAAGTTTATTGTCATCTTGACAAACCTCAAAATAATGAAGCGTAATTTACTTTAATTTTAAACAATAAAAAGTTTTATATCAAATTAACTTTACATTAGTCCCATTTTCCAACAATCAAAAAATAGATACATGTCAAAATTAATTTTTTAATTTTGTAAGAGAGTTTTCTTTTCAATTTACTTTCATAAATTTGTAAAGGCTAGCAATTTCTTTTACTTCTATTAACTTGTAAAAATAAATGCCATAAACTATTTCACTCATTTGTAAGTTTTTCTCACTATTTTTTTCTTGTCACGTGCACGTGAAGTCACCCGAAGTCAAATGCATTAGCGTCTATATACTCACCCGAAGTTAGTTTCTTTTAAATGATGTTTGAGCTTTAAGTCGGTATGGACTTTCTTTTAGCATGCAATAAGTTTGTTAATTCATATATAATATTGTAAATATTTGGATCTTTCCATGTGATAAGAAGATATTTAGCTATTATATTTTGGTTTGAATTCAGATACGCTCTTTGATAAATGATTGGTAATCTTACTATAAATCTTCATTAAAGTTGGTGGTTTTGTTTGGCATTGAACTGAAGATGAACATTCCCCTCACCTAAACTTTTGTATACTAGAAAAAGAATATTTAGTTATGTGTTATTGTTTCATTTTGTTAGTCTCTTTAAACATAATTTTTTTCTCTTTATATACTTTGCTACAATTTGGAGTATAGTTTGATCCCAAATTAGAAGACAAAATCTCCAAATTGTTTAACCCTAAATCATGACATGCATAAATTATATCAATTTAGAGATTAGGCTTTACGTTTATCTGGATAAGAAGATGACGATGGGTTCATAACCACCCAGAGATCAAATCACAAACAATTGGAAGAAACGCCATAATCCTTTGTTAGTTTCCTGTGTGTGGGTAATGAGAGAAACTATTCTTATTCCACGATGCCTTTTTCTCCATGTAATCTCAATGGGACAACTACACAAACATGTTGGTTAGGAATAAGGGCTTCTCCTTATGCTATAAAGATATGGGCTAACCTACCCATTATAGGTTTATGTGCTTATAAAAACTCAATAACAAAAGTGATCACAAATGAGCTTAACTAATATATGCTCCACAAAATATGACATTCAATTAATCCAAATCTTTTAACAAATATGTGACTATGCTAGTCCACATAGGATTAAATAAACCAACAATTTCCCACTTGGACAGCATAGACAAACATTTTAAAATAAACAATATCTCATATTAATGTGGTCACAAAAAAATGTCAATTATGAGCAAACACTCTTAACCATTGGTCCAAAATGGGATTAAAGCACCTTAACAATGCAGAAAATCATACTTGATAGCAGTACTGATATCATACATGTAAGATACTCAAATTCCAGTGACCTAACATAAAGTGGAATGTGGGTCAAATGGAAAACACATCAAAATGCAAGCCAAAAGTGTGATCACGTGTAATTCCCAACAAAATAACTCTAGCATCTGCCCTAGATGCCAACTGAGATTAAACAAAATTATCTCAGCACATAAAAAATGAGATTGGGTCCAAAATGTCTCTAATAATATGTTATATTATCACAAAAATGTTCACAATTACAACATATGGCAACAAAAGTTTCAATAAGTCTTGAAATAACATAATAATAATTGTGCAGTCCCATTAATACAACATATCAAAAGCATAAACAACCTCATTAGAGTCACATAAGTTTCAAAATACTCTAATGGTAAAATCTTTATTGGTAGGGATAAAACTAAGATCTGTGGTAAAATATTCAATGTGAGTTTAAAGCTCATCATCTTTCTCTCAAACAACACAAGTACAAAATAGAGAGAAATATAATATTGTAGAGTCATCAAATTGTGACAATAAATAAGAAGCAATATGAAGTCCACTATAAACAATTAGATAACCAAAGTCTCACAAAATTGGATTCATTACTAATCACATATTCTGTCTCCACATTTGAGAAGATTATAAGTGTCAATTTAACACTTTACAGTAAGGTAACTCCTATTTGTCATCACAAATACAAATCCTCGAAAGGATTTTCTCAAATCGGTAACCTATACCAAAATATCACTTAAAGTGATTTGATCACTTGTAAGTGAGATTGAAATCCCTAATGCATTACACGTATTATGGGATTACATGCAAGTTTACAACAATTTGCTCATTCAGGATCACTCAAGTGTTACAATATAAGCATCAAACAAACTATACACACTTAAGCACATAACTAGGTTACCAACAGTGGAAGTACATGGAACATATTCTTAATCACTATTAAGGACATACAAATTACAAAGTCTCTAACTGTTACAACAACAAAAAAAAAATTACACATTAATGCATTTCAAAATTCCTAATTTATGTGTGCTTTATGTGACAATCCAATAATATAATGTGATTATAGGGATTTTCATGCCTTAAATACAAAATAAGTATCACCAAAATCTTTCACAAAATTAAAACAATTGAATATGACAACTTTGTGTCATATATAATCGTAATAGTAATGTTAGTTATCAATGTATCACTATCACACAGCACATTAACAACAAAACTTATTCCCACTTACCTATGGCAACATGCATTGATGAACAATGCAAAGAAACAAAACACCTTAAACAATTTCAAACAACAATGGCTGAGTATCAAGTCATATATAAACCATTTATCATGCACTATTTATTTTCATCCAATATTAGGCCACAAATATAACTTCATCAAAATAGGCATTTCAACATATTAGGCCTTATGTTTTTATATTAATTACTCAAAAAGGAGTAATGATTCGAGTTGCCGAGCTCAATTAAATAATAAGAATTGGTTCATAAATGAATTTGTAGCATAAGGTAATGAACCAAGTCATCTCCCAAGGACCATAGATGTAACTCAATCAAGTCAAGACTCAAAATAGTGGGAATTATGTGTTTCAAAGTATATAATCACGAATTCAAATAAACAATTAAGAAAGCAATCAATCTAAGATCCATCATAAATCCAATTTAGGCTATCATTGACCATTAATCATGAACTTGAATCCAGTTAAACTGGTTAATTCAAACCTAACTGAGATTTCTGCATTAGATTTGATATTACTAGATGATCATCTAGAATTCAACTAATAAAAGAAACACAAATTTTTATTATCAATGTTAGTTTAGAAACAAGAATTCAATTAACCTAGATAACAAATCTGTTGATCTAATTTCTTCAATTCAAAGGATGCAACAATGATAAATTAACCAAAATTACATCCTAATTCATAATTCTAAATACACAAACAGATATCTCTATCCATGCAATTCAGAATTTCGAATCAAGAAGAAAGAAGAGAAGAGAAAGTTCAATTGCATTCAATTTCAGAATTGAAAGCACAAGGTCTCAAGCCAAACCAAATTTCCTTTAGCCACCTTGGGTTGACTTCAGATTTAGCCTTCCAAGGCTGCACTCCAAGGAGGCTTGAGGGAGAAGATAGAAAGAACTAGAGAGAGAAACCTAGAGAGAAGGAAGAGGAAACTAAAAGACTCAAAATTTGATGAATGAAAAGTCTCTTTCGTATGCCTCTGTTTCCTCCTAAATAACTATGTTACAAAATGAAAATACAAGTTTGACCTTGGATTAGTTGTAATCCTCAGCCTCTTAGCTTTCCAAGACCACCTAATTTGCTTAATTTAGACTTAAGGTGATAAAGTTATGTTCAAATTAGTCTCATAGGGTAGCTAAAATGATCTCCAACTTCACGCAGAAATAACACACTCAAAATGATGTATTTTGGCATAATTGTCTTCATAAGAGTTGTAGCCACACATTTTATCGTTCATATGGAGCCAGTTTCATATCCATTGGACATCTAAAGCCCAAGAAATGATCCATTTCCTGGATCGGGTTCCAACAACAGCTTCCAAGTTTTGACTTTTAGGCCCAATGTGGCCCACTAAACATCTAATTCAGCTTCTGAACCCTTCATGAAAGTTGTATATTTACCTCTTATATTTCCTACAAGGTAATATTCGTATTTTTTAGATGTATATAACTCAAAGATATGCCTAAAATACAGAAAGTGTCAAAAATAAAAAAATGTTGACAATTTGCAATTAAACCCATTGAAATCTAAACTTAGAAAACATAGTCAGTTCCAATCAATTAAGTACAAAAGAGGTATAAAGTACTAAATATGAGGGATTAATAAATTGTGTAAATAGTGTTTATCAAATTCTCCCACACTTAGCTTTTGCACGTCCCGGGCAAACTTGAAATTGAATTAGGAAAACAAAGAAACCAAAACAACAAAAACTTAAAAACTAAAGACTCAAAAAGACATACTTTCCAATGACATTTAAGATTGTAAAAGTTCATGAGCAAGAAGATCAACCAAAGTGTCAAGAGATCACAACATTCATGAGTTAACATTTCTTTATGTTACCAAGTGGCTTCAATAACTCAAGAGGGGGGGTGAATTGAGTTTTCAAAACTTTCACAAAGTTTGTTTCAATGATACTAATTATATTGAATCAATGTACTTGGAAAGGATAATGACTAAGAATAATGAGCTCTTTAATACATAAAATATAAGACGAGAATTCACAATATTAAAAACATCAAGCTAGTTAAATTGATAGAATATAGCTTATAAGTAAAAGATAAGGGTTAAGAGAATGCAAACAAGATTTATACTGGTTCAATCACTTCTTGTGATCTACGTCCAGTCCTCGAGATCGTCCACTTGAGATTTCAACTATACTTCAAGCTTCTAACTTGGGTGCTTGATAAAAACCCTTACAATATAGATCACTCTTCACTTAGTTTGGGATCCTCCACCCTCTATGTGCAAGAGCCTCCCTCAATACAATAAGGAATTTCTCTCCTTGAACTTATACAAAATAATCAAATGATTTTTGGTTGTTTGTAACTCTCATAAGAGCAGATGTACAACTTGAGGAACTGATGAGTATTTGATCAAATCACTAAGCAAGCTTTTTCAAATAGAGAACAGAGTATATCAACTGAAGATTAGAAAAAGCTCTTTTAAAATGAATTTATGATCTTGGATCCTATTTTAAAACTCATTTAGATGAGCTATAAATAGCTCTCATAAAATTATTTCCGTTGGGTAGTAGGTGAATATCAAATCATTGCTTAAACTATTCGTTGGAAGAATTTCTGGAGCGTGTGTAGTCGACTACACAATCTTTATAGTCGACTACCATGCCTTTCTGACTTTTAAAAACATGAGAGTTTATTTTATAAAAACGCACGTAGTCGACTACACTTACAAAGTAGTTGACTATAATAGCTCTCGGACACTTTTTAAAAGTAAAGGACATCTGAGATATATTTTCAAAATAATATGTAGTTGACTACAGAGCTTATGTAGTCGATTACATGTCTCATCGGATTTATAAGCTTTTAAAAAGGAACAACTTTTAAAGCGTTGAAGTCGACTACAATAGCTTTGGTAGTCGACTACAAGTGTCCTCGGGTTTACTCATATTTTAACAGATGAGTATTTTTATCAGCATTGTAGTCGACTACAAGTGTCCTCGGGACATTAGAAGAACATAGGCATTTCAAAGTTTTGCCTAGTGTAGTCGACTACAAGTTTGTTCTGACTTTTTAAAAAACATTGTAAACTTGAAATTTTACAACTGTGTAGTCGACTACACCAACCTTGTAGTCGACTACAAGTGACTTAAAAAAATCATTTTTAATCAAGTTAAAAAATCTTTCTTTTCAAAGCATTTTAAAGATAACTTTCTTTTTATCAAACCTTATTTTAGAAATAGTTTTGTAAGATTAAAATAAATTGCTTACTAAGTGATTTAAGCAATTAAATACTCTTACAATGATAAGTAAAAACCTATAAGTCTTGAGTACTCCTTGTGATCTTGTTCTTGTTCTCTTGGTGCGGAAACCTTTGTTTGGTTATCATCAAAATCCTATATGTCAAATGTTGTTCACACTTTACATCTCAAATCAACAAGCAAGGCAACTTCAATTGAAAAGCATGAATCAAGAATGATGAAACCTCACAAGATACACTCTAAATTCATCAAGTGTTTAAAAGGTAGGTGTTTCACTCAATTCAACTCACAAAAATTAAACTACTATAAACTTACTTATCTTCTACTTCTCTACTACTCAATACACATGCATACAAAAATCAAGAAGACATTGTTCAAGGTTGTAATAGGACCAAGGTAAGGAAAGGAATTAATATAAATATAGCAAGTTAAAAACAAAGAGAGTAAAAGAGCATTGGGGAGGAACTCAAATAATTAAGCATAAAAATTACCCCAAAGTCACATAATACACATTCTCTTATTCTTTCATTTCCTTTTCTTTTACAACCTTTTTCCTTTTTTACTTCAATATTTTGTTTGTTTGTTTTTTTTTTTCCAATGGTTTTCTTGTTTCGTCCAATGGAGGTCATGCTGAGTGCAACTTCAACAGTGCTCAGCGCTATTGCATCCAATAGTTCCATCCAATGGATAAGGGTCCGTCCAAGAGACATTGGTCTGTCCAATAAGAGTTTCCATCCAATGAAATGTTGGACCATCCAATGGAAGCAACTTCGTCCAATGAAATGTTGGACCGTCCAATGGAAGCAGCTTCGTCCAAAAGAGAGAGTCCGTCCAGCGGAGGATTGTCCATTGCTTCCGTCCAAGAACCATCATCCATTTTTATCGTCCAAGAACCATTGTCTAGGAAAGTTGTAGATCTACCTCTTATCTTTCCTACAAGGTAAGATTTATATTTGTTAGATGTCTATAATTTAAAATATGCCTAAAATACAAAAATAGTGTCAAAAACCACAAAATGTTGACAATTTATAATTAAGCCCATTGAAACTCAAACTTAGAAAACACAACAAATTCTAATCAATTAAGCACAAAAGAGATATGAAGTGCTAAATATGAGGGATTAATAAAATATGTAAATAATATTTATCAAGTAACAATTACAAAATTGCCTTCTCTTAATGAAAAGGAAAAAATGCTCAATCCATGTTAATCAACTTTAAACAATTTCACATATTCAACCCATATAAAATTTAAGCATGCAAGCTTTTACCTTATTCTCAAATAAGGAAATTGTTAAATAGTAACACCATCAGTACAATAGGTTAAAGTCAAATATTATTCATCCCAAAATTGCGTACCATAAATGAAAAAATCTTTATCAATTAAAGTGATTAATATGATGATTTGGGTTCAAAATAAATACTCACAAAAGAAATTGACCATATCATCTTTATACACTACTAAAAAAAAACTTTTAGAGACAGAAAAAATCCATCATAAAAGTTTAAAATTTCGTTTCTAATCTTAAGAGCGACAAAATTAGTGACAAAAATTAAGTCGTCGCTAAAATGACCGTTGCTAAATATATACAGACGGAATTTTGAATCCGTTGCTAAATAGTGATGAAAAATTTTGTCTCTAACTAAATAAAATTCCGTCACTAATTAAAGATAAAATTCGTATCTACTTTAAAAAAGAAACTGTTTAATATTTATATTGATGGATTTTATATCGTCACTGATGTTTAAATTTTTTTTTTAAAACAAAAGTTTGGTGTCTAGCCGCAATTTTACTTAAAACAGCGACTAAACATCTTATTTTTTAATATATATATATTATCCAAGTGTTTACATGTATCAATGTGATTTCCAGCTTACTATTTGATCTAATACTTACATTTTGGGATGCAGGTATTGCTCCACTATGAGGGGTTAAGCATCCACCAAACCAATCAATTAAAAATATTTTTTTCAATTTCTAATTTGAAGACTTAAGTTGAACACGGGCTAAGATGCCTTCCGTTGGCTTGGGCTCCTGGCAAGCTTATCCTGGTGTCATCCCCTGGCAATTGCAACATAAAAGAAAGAAGAAAGCCAAATAAATTACGTGGCAGAAATTTCATAGGTTTCAGGCCAAAGCTCTTTAGTAATTTAGTCCTCAAATAATTTATTAGTCAAAGGATCAAGTAGCCAAAGCTGATTCCAGTAATTTGCTAAAGGAAAATGCTAGCAAAAAAATTTTTAAAAAAAATGTACCTTAAATTTAGCACTAAAACACACAAGATCTAATATATTACTAGAATTCTCAACCAAAATAATGCAGGGGATTAACAAAGACTTCACTCAATGATAGGTACAACTGTGAAAATTTGTCTTTGTTTTATATTCTGGCGGGCTTTCTTATCCTCCTTATCCTGGAAATCAGAGTCATGCAAGGGGGAAAACTCAGCTCCTTCAATATGTGAATCTTGGGAACTAAATTTAATATGGTACGAATCATATCTCTGCAAATACACAAGTAAAAGAAAATGAGAGGCCAAGGATTTTATTTTTAATTGAATATTATGAACCTTTCTAGTAGCCTTCCATTCATAGCAGAAGAACATTAAAAAATTGCAGAGCAATCTTAAAACAGAATCTAGATGACGCCTACCAGAGCATGTGAGGCACTGGAAAAAATTTAGTTCATAAAAGTGTAGTCAAGTGTTGCTCAGCAAAACAAATGCAAAAGATAGTTACATAAGTGCATTATAATTATATATTAGGTAATTAATTAATTAATACTAACAAGTACCAAATGGCTATCTGGCTATATAGTTATGTAGTTTGTGCGTTTGGTATTTGCAAAGTTGCTTTTCCGTAGGAAAAAAGTCTATCGAGAAAATATATAACGGAAATATATGAAATAGTCAACCAAATAATAGAGAAATGATATAGTATAAGTAATACATATAAATGATTGGTCATACAAGTTGATTGGTCATAATATAAGTTGATTTTCATTTAGATTGGTCATACATATAAATGATATAATAGAGAAATACCATATCAAATCCCGCTAGCTGACGTGGCAAAGTATATAGGAATGTGAGGTATGTTATAAAGTGTAATTCATAGTTTCATACAAACTGTTATGACAGTTATAGCAGTTAGGTGTTAATTGGCTAGTTGAACTATTGTTAGTAAGTTCATAAGTGAATCAGTTAGTGGCTTATATGTGCCACCATCTACTTGTATAAATAAGTGATATTGTGCACACATTGATATGATGAATATACAGTGAAGCAATTCAGATATACATTGTTTTTCTCTCTTCTCTTCTGTTCTAAGTCTCGTGAGAGTTCTTGTGTGTGTTGAAGCTTGTGGCTCTAACAACTTGGTATCAAGAGCAAAGTTCTGTTAAGGGACCTGTGTATTATGGCTTCCACGAATGGGAATGGGAGTTTTCTGTCTTCTTTGCCAGTTCTTGATGGCAAGAACTATGACCAGTGGGTTATAAGGATGGAGGCTATCCTTGGATTTCAGGAGGTTCTTGAAATTGTGAAGGAGGGAGTCTCGGACAAAGATGACAGTGCAGCCAGGAAAAAGGATTACAAGGCTCAATGCCTATTTCACCAATGTGTTGATCTTGCCAATTTTGAGAAGATTTCCAAGGCCAAAACAGCAAAGGAGGCATGGGACATCTTGAAAAAGGCATATGGAGGTGCTGAGAAGACCAAGAAAGTGAGATTGCAATCACTTAGAAGACAGTATGAGCTGCTGTCTATGCTTGATCAGGAATCAGTAGCAGACTATTTCACAAGACTTCAGGTGCTAGTGAATTCTATGAAGACCTGTGGAGAATCTGTTACAGATCAGCAGATGGTGGAAAAGATCTTGAGAACACTAACTCCTCGATTTGACCACATTGTGGTGGCAATTGAGGAGTCAAAAGATCTTGATACTTTAAAAGTAGAAGAGCTGCAGAATTCCCTTGAAGCTCATGAGCAAAGGCTAAATGAGAGATCTGGTATGAGAGAAGCAGATCAGGCATTGCAAGCACAAGTCTCAAGAAAAGGTGCTGCTGAGAAGTGGAAGGAGAAAAGGAGCAAAGGAAGGGAAGTGAGCCTCAAGAACAATGGCAATGCGAAATCTGGTGTGCAAGAACAGCTCAAAACTGATCAAGATTCAGCCGAAAGCTCAAGAAAGGGTGGCACGAGTAAAGGCAGAAAGAAATTCAACAAAAAGAAGGTGAAATGCTTCAATTGTCAGAAGTATGGTCATTTTGCCAGTGAATGTGGTAGTAACAAGTATCAGCAGAAAAGACCAGACAATGAAGCACATATGGCACAAGATGATGATTCTGACTCTGATGCTGTGCTGTTAATGGTTACAACAAATTCTGAATTAGGTAACTCTGATATTTGGTACTTAGATTCAGGTTGTTCTAATCACATGACAAGCCATAAAGAATGGCTAGTTGACTTTGATGAAAGCAAGAAGAGCAAGGTCAGGTTTGCAGACAACAGGACAGTGCCGGCAGAGGGAGTTGGAAATGTTCTAATCAAAAGGAAAGATGGCAAGTGTGCTGTAATTTCAGATGTTCTATATGTTCCTCACATGAAGAGTAATCTGCTGAGTATAGGCCAACTTCTTGAGAAAGGATTCACAATGAATATGCAACATGAACATATGGAGATCTATGATTCTAGCCACAGAAGAATTCTGAAAGCTCCACTTTCTCAGAATAGAACCTTTCAAGTTCAGATTCATGTTGCTGATTCACAGTGCTTTGCTGCAGAGGTGTTACATGATGAGTCATGGCTGTGGCATCTGAGATTTGGCTCTAACAACTTGGTACAGAGTATATTGCTGCCTGTCATGCAGCTTGTCAAGCCTTATGGCTTCAATCCTTACTTGAAGAGCTACAATTGAAGTCAAAAGGTGTCACTTAACTTCTGGTTGACAACAAATCTGCAATTAGCTTGGCCAAGAATCCAATAGCTCACGGGAGAAGCAAGCATATTGAGACCAAGTATCACTTCCTAAGAGATCAGGTGAATAAAGGAAAACTGGAGTTGTGTTTCTGCAGATCAAAGGTTCAAATTGCTGATGGATTTACAAAGCCTTTGAAGGCTGAGAGGTTCAAGGAAATAAGGAAAATGCTGAATGTTGTAGCTTTGGAAACTTTGAATTAAGGGGGCATGTTATAAAGTGTAATTCATAGTTTCATATAAACTGTTATGGCAGTTATAGCAGTTAGGTGTTAATTGGCTAGTTGAACTATTGTTAGTAAGTTCATAACTAAATCAGTTAGTGGCTTATATGTGCCACCATCTACTTGTATAAATAAGTGATATTGTGCACACATTGATATGATGAATATACAGTGAAGCAATTTAGATATACATTGTTTTTCTCTCTTTTCTCTTCTGTTCTAAGTCTCGTGAGTGTTCTTGTGTGTGTTGAAGCTTGTGGCTCTAACAAGGTATAACTTAGTAATGCACTAAAGGATAACATCAATTAAAAATATAATATAAAACATGAGACAATAAGATAGAATTATAATATAAAATAATATGTCTTGACTGAAAACTTCGTGCACTTAAACAACTTCAGCTTTGAAAGCTATACCAGTACCACTTAAACAACAATAACATACATGAAGCTAGATATTAATCCTTGTGAACCTATGTCATTTTTTACCTGCACGTTGTGATCTTTCTAGAAAGACGAATCCTCGTGGAATTCGAAGCTATGGTGCTACTAGGCCCAGCTCCTCCCTCATCGTCCCAATTGTCGATGCCTCGAACCGCAAAGGTGTGAGCGAGATTTTGCTTAGCTGCAGATTTCAGGAGATTCGGAGTGCTCTGAATCAGTGATAAGGAATTGGAGGAACTTTGTGGAACCCAAACCTGCTCTTGAACGGTGGAAGTGTTGGGCTAAGATGTCAATTAGCTTCCCTTTGCCTTCATCGCCCCACTGGCAACCTAGAACATTAGACACCTGGATGAGTGACCCGATTTGAGCGTCGAAAGAATCAACTGCGCTGAGCTTGGAAGGAGGGGCAGGGGAGGAGAGGGGCTTCGCGAAGCAAACGACGACGCTTTGGGTGAGATGAAAATGAAGAAGGTGTTGTTAAGGGTTAGAGATTGTGTGAGAATGGAGTGTGCGGAAAGAGGAGGTTAGGGTTCAGGGAGAGGAAAGGAATAGGGGAAGAAGAGGGTCTCTTCCTACAACAATTCGTTTTGTTTATTAAATTTAAGACAATAAAAAATTATTTATTAATATAGAGATGGATTTAGTGGAGAAAATTATTCCGTCACAAATTTCGACTCTAAATAATTAAAAAAAAATTAATTTTAATTTATAATTTTTTGTGACAAATTTCGTGGCTAATAGAGATAAAAATAATTTCATCTCTATTTCATGTTTTTCTCTAAATTTCATCTCTATTTCACGTTTTTTCTAGTAGTTATAAGAAATCACTTTCACTATAATAGCATTTGAGATATACTACAATTGATAAATATAATAAAGATGTTCATGAAAATATTTTACAAGATATTAATAAGTACAAATATACTAAAATGATATCATAGTTAATTTGAAAACGCAAATTACAATAGATCAATTTATCATAAATATCATTATCAAGATCATATACAAAAAAGGAATTTAGAAGAGGAGGTAGATTTTACACCTCCTTTATTCTATTTCTAACCCCTCTTCTACATTCTTAATGTTTTTAAATTTCTTATTGGGTTTACAAAATTTGAAGCATTATTTTTTGGGCTCATTTCATTACTGTTTGACAGCTCCAATGGAGAGGTTTTTGGGGTTTTGGGTTGTGTAATGTGCATTGCTGGTTATGTTATTATTGTTAGGAGCAACCTATTAATCTGTTATGAAAACATGGAATATGGCTACTCAACCAAGTTAGAATGAACCACCATTTTGTGTTTGATGCAATTTATTATAGTTCCTTGATAACAGAGGTTTTTTGTGGTTTGTAAGTACTAAGCTCATTGTTTCTTGTGATTCTGTTCATTTTAAATGTTTATGATCTCATCTAGTTGTATAATCGAATGACTTAAATGGTAATGGTTCAAGATAGGATTCAGATTACGAGAGGCTGTGATGGCACTGATGTAGAAATATTGCTATCATAATGACTTAAGTGGGACCTAAGTTCATGTCAATTTGAGTTCTACTATTATTTTCTTTTAGTGTATATTACAGCAAAAAGATATAATTTATTTTTTTATTTTTTTATCTTCCAAGTATTTAATTATGTAAATAGTTGTCTTAGATTGTAACACCATTTCATGGACAAAAATTCAAAAAATTGTTGTTTTAGTTCAAGAATTCCTCACTTTTGTAGGGTTTGAACCATGTAAAAAGCAATTACATGGAATAGTAATCTGCCCAGTTGCTTTGAAATTCCAATTATATGATTCTGTTTGCAACTTTTTTCTTTTAATCATGGATATTTCTTCTGCACCATTGAAGGTGCCTGAATATATGTAAAACTGTTCACTTCATTTAATTTCTGTCAACTGTTCTAGAAATATTCTCAGTGTTGTATAATTGTGCTTGCAATTCTTTGTGAGTGCACTTTACCTTGTTACACAAATTAGATTAGTGACACTCAGAAAATTTGACCTATGTTGCATGTACACAACTTGAATATGATATATAGGGTGTGCCTATTATCTTACATATCAGGACATAGAACATCTCCAACATATAGAGACTCATTACAATATTTTTCCGTTGAAAATTGAATTTTTCTAGTCATAAGTACTATTTTCCTCTTCAGATCACTAAGTTACAGAAGAAGCTAATGGGTAAAAGGGAAACTCACAGTAGAGACTAGAAAGAGTAGGGTTGCCAGGAATGAAGAAGTTCTGCAATTAATTCACATAGATATATGTGGACCCATTACTCCTGTTCCTATGAGTGGTTTTAGATATTTCATTACCTTTATTGATGATTTCTCTAGGCATGGAGGATGAATTGGCTTCTACGAGGAAGAATAATGTTTGGCAGTAAGTGGAGTTACCTGCTGCAAGTAAGACTGTTGGGTGTAAATGGGTCTTTAAGACTAAGAGAGATGCCAGAGGTGAAATAGAACGGTATAAGGCCAGACTTGTTGCTAAAGGCTGTACCAGAGAGAAGGCATTGATTTTAAAGAAAATTTTTCCCCGGTTTCTACTAAAGACTCTTTTTGAGTTGTGATGGTTTTGGTGGCTCATTTTGATTTAGAACTACATTAGATGGATGTTAAAATTGTCTTCCTCAATTGTGACTTATATGAAGATGTGTACAAGGATCAGCCTGATGGTTTCAAGGAAAAGGGCAAAGAGCATCTTGTATGTAAGTTGAAGAGATCCATCTATGGATTAAAACAGGCCTCAAGGTAATGGTATCTGACGTTTGATGAGGTTATCTGCTCTCTTGACTTCAAAGAAAATACAGTTGATCAATGCATTTATCTGAAGAATAGTGAGAGTAGATTCATAATACTTGTCTTGTATGTTGATGATATTCTTTTGGTTAGTAATGATTTGAATTTTCTACTTGAGACTAAGCAGTTGTTGACTGCCTATTTTGATATAAAAGATCTTGGTGATGCTTCCTTTGTTTTAGGCATTGAGATTCTTCGTGACAGATCTCGGGGGGTTCTTGGCTTATCCCAGAAAAATTACATTGAAAGAGTTTTGAGCAGGTTCAACATGAAATCTTGCAATCCTTGTGCTGCACCCATTCAAAAGGGTGAAAGACTCTCTAATACCTAGTGTCTCCAGAATGATAAAGAAAGAAGAGAAATGGAGAAGGTCTCATATGCTTTGGCTATTGGCAGTCTTATGTATGCTCAGGTTTGTACATTTCCTGATATAGCTTTTGCTATTAGTGTACTTGGGAGATACTTGAGTAAACCAGGTGTGGGTCTAATGAATCAATTTGAGACACTTATGTTAGCTTTGTATTAGGCATTATTAGATGTTTATTGTGCCCAATATTAGTACTTTAGATGAGTTTAATGTTGTTGGACTTCATTGGGCTTTAATGCAAATTGTGAATAATTTTCGGATTTTGATGCATTTTGACCTTTCTTCCTTGGTTAGGCCATAACTTGGGACTCGGTGATCCAATTGAGGTGATCTTGGTGTCTTTGGAAAGCTAAGACAAGGATCTACAAGTTTCATGAAAAACTTAAGAGCTGGATTGGACTACTAAGGGCCCAAAATAGCCTTGCAATACAGAGTGAGTTTGCTGTCACGGAACCATCTGGGCAGTATGCACATATTGGACTATATAGTGGGTTATAGGCCTCCTCTTGGGCTGAAACTTGGTCATTTGAAAGATAAGACTCATATCTCCAACTTCACTGAAGACCATTTTGTCAATAGATGTCGTTTTAGGCATGCTTCTGAAGCTACAAGTTGGTCTGAATTTGGAAACACGTTCTTCCAACCTAACTTGAGGTAGGTGCAGTGTTTTTGGCATTTCTGGAGTTCTAAAAGTCCAAATGACATGATTCAAATTGGAGATTTTCATGGAGACAACTGGCTACAACTTTCATGAAGACATCCAAGCCAAAATGCACCGTCTAGGTGATGAATTTGAAGCCAGAAGTCGGATAAGAGTTGTTGACTAAAAGCCACCAACCATACACCAACCCACCTACCATGCACCAACCCACCAACCATGCATCATGCTTCCATTTTTGACAATTTTCATATTCTTATAGCTTGTATTCAGATTATGTACATGTACAAATTGGCTTCTAGGATTAGTATAAATAGACCCAACCTCTTTGTATTAGATAAATTCAATTTGGAAGTAAGTTTCAAGAAAGTTTAAGTATTTGTGAGAGTTTTCTTTCTCTTCTTCTTCATTCTCTTTGCAATTTCGTTTTTGTTCTTTAAATTCTGAGTTCTTCCTTCCCATCCATGGAAGGCTAGGCTCTCATAATCAATCCAAGGGATTAGCCATCTTGTTGTTTGATTTGGAGATCTTGTTTTGCTTGTTCATATTGCTTAATTGTTATTCAAGTTTCTCTTCTTCCTCTTTTGATTTTTATCTAGATTAAATCGCTTAATTTGATTTAAATGTTGATGTGATAGTAGCTTTATTATCATGTATTCAAAGAGGATCACAAAGATTAAACAATATATTAAAGCTTTTTGATAGATTGTTTAACTTGGTTAAATTCTAGATCTTAAGTTAATCTATGTTGGATGGTGCTTACTTTATCTAACTTTGGTTAATTAAATCCTAGATGCTTATCTAGTAGAGGATTCTTGGATCATGTTGAGGCGTCTTGATATGATCTAAGGCCAAGAACATGGTTAGCAATTAAGTGAATTCCTTGTGATCAATGATGGATTAAACTCAAGATCGGTAAATTTCCTTGGATTGGTTAATTTGTTAATTACTTTCCTTTAATTCAATTAGTGTATTATCATTTCAAATCATCTAAACCCCCCTTTTAATTATCTTGATCTGATTAAATATTTGTTCTTTTTGGATCCTTGAGAGACGATTCGGTTCATGCTCTATACTACAAATTAGTTTGCGAACCGGTAATTTTTATTATTTGACGAGGTCTCGACAACCTCTTTGTCAGGGTCATTGGCAAGCTGCTAAACGAATCAAAAGGTATCTACAGGGTACCAAAGACTACTTACTCACCTTTAAAAGGTCTGACACTACAACAGAAATGACTTTTAAATTCGGTTGAAAACCCACTTTAAATTCGGTTTTGAAAACAGATTATATCCGGAGGTAGTCTTTTGTACTGACTTTTAAATACGGGTAAGTAAACCGAATTGAATAAATATTTTTCAATTCAGGGTATTCTTAACCGGATTGAAAAATTTACATTCAATCCGGTTGAATTCATCCGAATTTGAAAGTATATAAATCCAGTTTAACACCAGATTTAAAACTTCATATTCAATCCAGTCGGACTCAACCGAATTGGAAATTTTATGAATCCAGTTCAACATCGGATTGAAAACTTCATATTCAATTCGGTTGTTAATAACTGAATTGGAAAGTCTATAAATCCAGTTCAACACCGGATTGAAAGCTTCATATTCAATTCGATTGTTAGTAACCGAATTGGAAAGTCTTTAAATCTTGTTTAATACCAGATTGAAAACGCCATATTCAATTCGATTGTTCACAACCGAATTGTAAAGTTTAAGACACAACCTTTAACGGGGTTGGTCTGGAAACCAATACCAGAATTTAAAACATGCAATTTCCACAGTTAAAGTCTGTACAACATTGAATTCAAAGATAATTATAATATTGACATTTACAAAATTACTTGACATAGCCTTTAAAGAATTTCAAACATGCAATTTCCACAGTTAAAGTCTGTACAACATTGAATTCAAAGATAATTATAATATTGACATTTACAAAATTACTTGACATAGCCTTTAAAGAATTTCAAACATGCAATTTACACATTACCAAAGTCTGTACAATATTGAATTCAATGATAAATTACAGTAGTTTATGTACATAATACTAGCATTTACAAAGTTACTTGACACTTCTTACGTAAATAACTTCAACATAAATTACCATTTCTTTAAGAATATGATTCTGTAGAATGCATTTCAGTAATTTGAATAATTACATTATGTTCATAAAAAACTAAAATCATCTCATCTTGTTCGATGATACTGCCAAAACAGATGTTGCCCATTCAAACTGTATATCCTTTATCTCTTCTTCTGTAAAGGTAGGTGCTTATGAAAACTGAGCCAAGTAAAATAAATAAGATCAAGTTTAGAATTTTGTACAAGTAAAAAACAGAATCACATCCATGTATAAAGTCTTAAAACTTACTTTCTGTGGCATTGTTTTCATCTTGTTCGTTATGATGTCTCTCATATATTTCAAGACATAGAAACCACAAGATTTACTATCTGTTTGCCTTGGTGCCTATACATAATACAAAAACTAATTAAGTGTAAAACAAGTAGTCCAAAGATTTCACTCTGTCAATAACACATTATACACAATACCTTGATAGTGGTGATATTGATAGTGTCATTTTTGCCTTGTGATATTCCTTTTTCCTTTTTGTATCTCCTCAAAGCTCTTTTAAAATATCAAATGAAACATCAAATTTTTGTTTAACTTTAAAAAACAACTTACACATGATTGTGGTTAGAATAACTTACATTGCAAGCACCTTCCTTATGTCATCTCGAATGGGTTTTCCTAAAGGGTCCATCCAAAACACAGTGGTGTTATATATCTTAATCACAGCCAGCATCCAATGAGACCTATAAAATACAAATAATAACAGCTTGAGTACATATATGTTATATTGGAATAAGAGTTGTAAATTTTCTGAATCTTACCCTCCATTATATGGTACAAAGATCATGGACTATGTTGGAACCCCCAATACAACTTCGGACAAGTATTGGGCCCTTAATTTGGGGTCCTCTTGGCCACCAAGAAGTGACACCCTCATTGGGTCAACAAACCCATAAGGTGGACATCTAGGTATGGTGTGGATCAAATCAACCAAGTTACTAGAAATTAAATGAAAAAAAATAGCATAAAATTAAGTATGATTAAGATATATTTAGAACAAATATAACCAGATGATTAAGATATTTGTCCTACCCAAAGTACCATGATATCGAACCAGCTGAGATGCATTCCAATTTACAAAAGTCCGGCATATCTTCTGGTGAGATATATGTTATAAAGTCCGCGTCCAACCCATGCGCTTGAACTTGACGTGAGAATATGTCATCGTTGGCCATTTCATTTGACAATTGCAATAGCCGGTCCAAGTCAGTTATGACTAGTATATCCGGTCGTTCAGTTGCATGTAGTCAAAATAATAGGCAAGTTATGAGATTCAAAAACACTGAGTCTTCATGGAAAGACTGTTTAAATTACTTACATCCATGTCGTGATTGATTAAATTTCGAGGCCAAGCTAAAAAAGTTCCCAATGCATATTTAACAAGTTCAATATCGTCGCATGGGCATGGAACTTGTTCATCGGGTTTAAGTACCTTGTCCACGGCGACCTTTACAAAATCCAAAGGAAGGTCCTTGTTTTGGAGGGTCATCCCTTTGCCTCCAACAGCATGTATCGTACCTTTGGCTACATAGTTGTTCGGTTGGCCAGCAGCCAATAGATAACGTAAGTTTGGCTACATCAAACAAAAATGGAATGAGGCACAAAATAAGGAAGTTTACATTAGTAATGTAAAACACTAAAACTCCATTTACCACAGAAAATCTGGGACACCATCCTAAAGACAAGGTTGTCTTGTCCATTGGAGCACAAGGTGGACTTGTTTGTTTTTCAAACAACCCTCCAACAGCATTAGGGTCTTCTGCAGGAGGTGTTTCATATAAGGCAAAGCTTGTTGGAGATGGTGTTGTTTTATTTGTTTCGGTTGTCTCTCCAATGATGCCTAGGTCCTCTGCAACATTCTTTTTCGATGCACAAGGTGTGACATTTAAATTGATTGAGCTGGATGAAGAGAGGTTTACACCTTTGTCTCCCATGAAAGCTTTGATATCAAACTTTGGGGTGTTGGGGTTTGATTGGGTCAGCACTTCTTGCCACTGCAAAATGCCATATAAAATGCTCTCCATTTTGGAAACCTTGTTGCACACGGCCCTGTGTTCATTTATGCTGACCATGTTCCTTCTTCCCCAGTACATTGTTGGGTTGGACATTGAGCTAGCTACACGTAATCGTCCACCATGCTTTGGCGTTCCCAATGCCTCTGTAAGTATATCGTTCTTTCCAGATGGCTGGAAAGAACCTAAGGTTTGCTTTGTTGCGAGGTCATCCCTGAAATCATATATTTAACAGTTAGTTTAATCCATATAATATTCATTAACTTTTAATAGTTACTTTAAGACATAAGTTGGAAACTTACTATTTTTTTGGCAATCTCAGCATCTTCGGGTTTCTTAAATTCCCCTTTCTTGTCAACCCGTGCTTGTTTCCACAGCTCATATCGTTCCATTTTTTCTGTGGTTTGTAACTTCTTTTGCTGTAAGAGAGTAAACAGTTACACTTATTTCGTTTTATAAATGTATTTAAGTATAAAAATTTGCATATAGCCTTACCAACTCTCTTTCTAATTGAGCGTATCCCTTCCTTGAGGTGCGATGCCGGAATTTGGTTTTCCTGGCTTGTGCTAAGCTCTTCTCCCTAATTTCTTGTTACATTAATTATATGTCAATAAGTGACAGAACCTCATGAAGCCATTAGTTAAAAACAAATTATAATGTACGTACTTTGAATTGATCGGACAAGCGCGATTTGACAAACTCATTCCATATGTCTTGGGTGATAAATTTGTAACTTGTTAGGGGTTTTAACATCTGCTCCTTATCCTCCTCATGGAAAGGCCATATGTAATCCCTCCCTAATCTAGTCTTGAATTATTTTAGTTTGTCCGTTGCACTTTTCATCATCATATGTCTAAATTTCTCAGTCTCGGGAATTATGAATGAGTTATATTGCATGTAAACAACAAAACATAAGTAGTCAATTTAATATACTAGTAACATATATTTTGGGAATTCAAAGTATGAGATAAACTTACCGTTAAAGTATCCCAAATTCTATCCTTCAATGATTTAGGGACGTCAGCCCATGAATTATACGTGATAGGAACAGTGTCTCTTGTCACTATGACTAGATAAGTCATCAAGTCCTTCCCACTGTCTTCTATAGGAACACCATCATAATTATTTTCAACCAGTATTTTTTGCCCGGTTGCACGCATCTTAGAGATGCGGTACAACACAGTTGGACCCCTAGTTCTTTTCTTTGATGAAGTATGTTTACATGATGAATTACCGTTGTCGGAGCTAGGTTTGTATTCAGTATCAGACGACATCTATAATATTAGAGTCAGTAAAACAATACTGAAAATATCTAACACATTTAACATCATTCTAAACCCAAAATCTTGATAAATTTTGGACAACTATAAAGCCATGCAAAAGCAATATCTTTGCTCATATACAAGATATGGTATACAAGAATATAAACTAGTTACACAAGACAATATATAGCATCAACATAGGAATATCAAACATGAGACAAAAATGACCCATATATTATTCAATATATAAAATGAATTTAAAATTTTTAAAATATAACATTAAACATAAAAACAATAGATTTTGAAGAAACCAACCTCACAGTTGAAGAAACAAAGGGAGGACTCTGCTTCAGTATAACCGTATATCCTATTAGAAGACACAGGTTAGTAAACTCCAAATTCTGTGGACGTTAAGGCAAAAGCTTTATTAGAAATGTAAAATAGAGTAAAAATGGTTACTACTATTTAGTGTTCGACGAAGATGAAGATGGAGCAACTTCCTGCTTCAAGAAACGCTAATGGTTGCAATTTTGGAGTAGGATGAGCAAGTTTTGTTTGATATGCAAGGACCAGAGAGAAAGCGATGGAAATAAGTGTAAAGGTTTTCTATGTTTGTTTTTTCTTAAATATTCCACCATTCAATTTGGTCCCCCAATAACCAGTTTAGAAAGTCCCCAATGGAATGACTTTCTAATCTGGTTACCCAGACACCGATATAGAAAGTCCCCAATGGAACGACTTTCTAATTCGGTAAAATACTAACTGGTTTAGAAAGTCCCCAATGAAAGGACTTTCTAATTCGGTTATTAGTAGCCGGTTTTGATAATTAGAACTTATTAATCTGGTCCCCCAATAACCGATTTAGAAAGTCCACACTGGAACGACTTTCGAATCCGGTTATTAGGAACCGATTTTAATAATTATAACTTTAATCTGGTTCCTCAATAACCGAATTAAAAAGTCCACACTTGAACGACATTTTTAAATCTGGTGATATGGAACCAGATTGGATAATAAGAACTTATTAATCTGATGCCTCACTAACCGGTTTACAAAGTTTATTTAAAAATTAAATACTTCTGGGTGACTTTTCAACTCCGGTGAGGAATCACCGGATTTGAATATGTGCATTCCAGCACTACTGTCGGCGGTTTCGAAAGTCCACATAAGTCAATTAAAAAAATAAATAAAATACACATTACGTTGGAATAAATAAAATTTAAAGAACCGAAGAAAAATACAATACTAATGTGAAGTAAATTTAAATATACAGTTATATGATTGCAATAAAATTCAGAATCCCCCATGTTTTTATGTGTATAGATGATTAGATATAAAAGATAATATACATTTAATATTGTGTATATAACTTATCCTTAAACATATAAATCAATAGGGTCCCCCATTACCTACAAAAAATAAAAAAAAGTTCATATATATGGCAATATATATATTACCATATATAGGAAATTTTTTGTTTTTTTGTGGGTAGTGGGGGACCTTGTTATTTTTTTTTCATTAGTTTATCGGAGACAAATTAGATATAAAATATCATATACATTTAATTTTGTATATGTAACATATTCCTAAACATATAAATCAATATGATCCCCCACTACCTACAAAAAATCATAAAAGTTCGTATATATGGAAATATATATTACTATATATAGGAACTTTTTTGTTTTTTTGTTGGGAGTGGGTAGTGGGGCACCTTGTTCTTTTTGTTCATTACTTTGTCGGAGACAAATATTTATGGCTTTCCACACATTTTGCATAATAAAAAATTGAACGATTAAACCTCTATACAGTACCTCACTAACAGGTTTAAAAAGTAAATTTAAATTTACCATATATAAAAAATTGACAGATTTAAAAATAAAGTAAATTTAAATTAAATATAATAGAATATATGCACTTCTTAATCCGGCAACTCATCCACCGATTTCGAAAGTCCACATTGGTACGACATTCTACCCCAGTTATTTTTAACCAGATTTAATAATAAGCAGTTATTAATCCGGCACCTCATCCACCGGTTTAGAAAGTGTACACTGTAACGACTTTCTAATCTAGTGATTACTTATCGGATTTGATTATATGAACTTTTTAAAAACTTCTAAATCTGGGCTTTCAATACTCGAATTAAAAAGTCTGTTCATATTTATAATTCTTTCGACTAACTAGTTTTAACAGCTGGTACATATGCTATCTAATCAACTATGGTGCGTCATGTCATATTTCTCATTCTCTTAGTAATTTCATTATTGCAACAGAAGTCAAAGTTCATTCCATAGGTTCTGTACAACTAACACCACAGACAATAATTCAGTTGGAGAATACCAGAACAAAGCAACCCACTTAGCATACATAAAGGCTAGTGGTAACAGAATACCAAAACAAGTCAAATACAAATAAATAGCCCTAAAGACTAGTTTATTACAATGATAAACATTAACTCATTAAAATACAGTTAATCAAAATTAAGGTTTCCTTGATTCTTCTATGATATGCATCTCCCCATTGCCCAACCAGTTTGGTTCATCATTGATCAATCAATTTTAGACACTTATGTTAGCTTTGTATTAGGCATTATTAGATGTTTATTGTGCCCAATATTAGTACTTTAGATGAGTTTAATGTTGTTGGGCTTCATTGGGCTTTAATGCAAATATTGAATAATTTTCGGATTTTGATGCATTTTGACCTTTCTTCCTTGGTTAGGTCATAACTTGGGACTCGGTGATCCAATTGAGGTGATCTTGGTGTCTTTGGAAAGCTAAGACAATGCTCTACAAGTTTCATGAAGAACGCAAGAGCTGGATCGGAATGCTAAGGGTCCAAAATATCCCTGCAATACAGAGTGGGTTTGCTGTCACGGAACCATCTGGGCAGTATGCACATATTGGACTATATAGTGGGTTATAGGCCTCCTCTTGGGCTGAAACTTGGTCACTTGAAAGATAAGACCCATATCTCCAACTTCAATGAAGACCATTTTGTCAATAGATGTCGTTTTAGGCATGCTTCTGAAGCTACAAGTTGGTCTGAATTTGGAAACACGTTCTTCCAACCTAACTTGAGGTAGGTGAAGTGTTTTTGGCATTTCTGGAGTTCTAAAAGTCCAAATGACATGATTCAAATTGGAGATTTTCAAGGAGACAACTGGCTACAACTTTGATGAAGACATCCAAGCCAAAATGCACCGTCTAGGTGATGAATTTGAAGCCAGAAGTCGGATAAAAGTTGTTGACTAAAAGCCACCAACCATACACCAACCCACCTACCATGCACCAACCCACCAACCATGCATCAAGCTTCCATTTTTGACAAATTTCAGATTCTTATAGCTTGTATTCAGATTATGTACATGTACAAATTGGCTTCTAGGATTAGTATAAATAGACCCAACCTCTTTGTATTAGATAGATTCAATTTGAAGTAAGTTAGAATTCAAGTTTGTAGTAAGTTTGAGTATTTGTTAGTTTTCTTTCTCTTCTTCTCCCTTCTCTTTAGAATTTCATTTTTGTTCTTTATTTTCTGAGTTCTTCCTTCCCATCCATGGAAGGCTAGGCTCTCATAATCAATCCAAGGGATTAGCCATCTTGATGTTTAATTTGGAGATCTTGTTTAGCTTGTTCATATTGCTTAATTGTTATTCAAGTTTCTCTTCTTCCTCTTTTGATTTTGATCTAGATTGAATTGCTTAATTTGATTTGGATGTTTATGTGATAATAGCTTTATTATCATGTATTCAAGAGGATCACATAGAATAAACAATTTATTAAAGCTTTTTGATGGATTGTTTAGCTTGGTTAAATTCTTGATCTTAAGTTAATCTATGTTTGGATGGTGCTTACTTTATCTAACCTTGGTTAATCAAATCCTAGATGCTTATCTAGTAGAGAATTCTTGGATCATGTTAAGGCTTCTTGATGTGATCTAAGGCTAAGAACATGGTTAGCAATTAAGTGAATTCCTTGTGATCAATGATGAGTTAAACTCAAGATCGGTAAATTTCCTTGGATTGGTTGTTTCTTTAAATTTGTTAATTACTTTCCTTTAATTCAACTAGTGTATAATCTTTTCCAATCATTAAACCCCCTTTTAATTATCTTGATCTGATTAAATATTTGTTCTTTTTGGATCCTTGAGAGACGATTCGGTTCATGCTCTATACTACAAATTATTTTGTGAACCGGTAATTTTTATTTATTTGACGAGGTCTCGACAACCTCTTGTCAAATTTGGCGCCGTTGCCGGGGATCCAAAGGCAACTATTTGATCATTTCATCTAACTCTAACAATTGTGTTTGTTTTGTTTTTGAAGCATTTTGAAGTGGAATTCGGCTGAAATTGGGTAAAGGGCATTCTGTCAAGATTTTGGTTCGGTAACGTATCTCTGATTAATCTGAATTTTGGTAGACTAATGAAAATCGTGATTTTGAGAAAGGCTCACTACTTGTAGTGAGGTCACCCTTATTTTTGCCAAATTCCATCGTTTAGACCACTTTTTCAATTTTTTAAGATTTTTTATTATTGTGTTAGATAGAACTTTTGTGTAGATTTCACTCTGTGGTAGTCCCTTAATTTTTAAAAATTTGTAGATATGTTTTCTGTAATTATTTTGTGTGTATATTTAGACTTGTTTTTGTGATTTTGTGTTTGATCACTAATCTAATGGAGCATAGACTTGATGAGTTGGCTTATCTGGTGGGGCAGTTGGCAGTGGAACAACATCAATTACATGTGCAAGAACCTGCAGGATTTTGTAGTATATGTTGTAGTTCTTATCATCCCACATATGCTTGCACCACATTGCAAGATGATGGTTCTGTATTTCATGACTATTCTGTTGATGCAACAGGTGTATTTCTTGGTGAACCACAATACCCACAGCTTGGATATGATCCTTATTCTACCACATATAACCATGATTGGGGAGATCATCCTTGGTTCGAACCTTATGTTGAACCAATCGCCTATACCAAGAACCTATGCCGCAACAAAGAAGAAGCCCCAATAAGCATGGAATGCGAGCCTACACTAGAGGATTTGGTGAAACAATTTGCTCAGAACAACATCCAATTCCAGCAGAGAACAGAAGCTATAGTACAAAACGTGAAGACCCAAGTTGGTCAACTTACATCTTCATTGAGTCAGTTGAGCAAGCAACAGATGCAGAAATCTGATTCTGCAAAACATGAGATCATTGATGAGAAAAAACCAATTGATGATTTGTGTGCTGAATTTGCTAGTTTTACTGATTTTGATGATTCTGTTTGTTGTACTGGTTGTGATGGTGATATGTTGTGTAATGCATGTGCTGAGATTGCTGCCTTTTTGAGACATGATGAATCTTTTTCAACAGATAATGCAGCAATTCAATCTACAAAAGTAGTGCAGCCACCAAAATTGGAGTTCATTGTGGTTAAAAACTTCCTTACTGATGAGGAGGAGAGGTTGCTGCAGATTTTTAAGGAGAATCAAAGAGCCATCATACTTGCAGACATTCCTAACGTTAGCCCTTCCATATGCATGCGTAGGATTTTACTTGAAGATGGAGTTAAGCCAATAAAGCAGCCCCCGAGGAGACTGAACCCTTTGATTCTGGATGTGGTGATCCATTACACTGGCTATGGTGTGGCCGTCGGGATTTTGTTGCTTCTGCTATCCATAGGGAGTTTTCTTTCCACACTTTTATTTCATTTTTCTAGTTGTTTTCTTTTTGTTTTTACTGTTTTGCTATTGTTTTCAATCCTATTTCTGTTTTTATTTTACTATTACTGTTTACTCTTTTCTGTTGCTACCATTTTTTCTGTTTGTTGTCTCTGTTTTGATTCTGTTTGCTGTATTTCATTTATGTTTTCAGTTTTATTTGTTGTTTCTGTTTTCTATTTAAATTGTTGTTTTGAAAAAAAAAAAAAAGTTGTGATTTTCTTGTGTTTGGTTCCCTTCCAATCGTGTTTTAAGAATTATGAAAGTCATGAGTTTGCATTAATTCAAGTTCAAGTTTCCTAACATAAATGAATGAATTGTCTTTCCCCTTGAATTTCACATGCTTGGTGTTGGATTTTGGATTAATGGATTAAGTTTGGTAGATGCATCCATACCTTGTGAGATTTTGAGCTTATTGAATTATGGATGATGCATTTATATCATTCTCTTCCTTCTTGTGTAAGTTTCACTCATGGATTTTGTCATACTCGAACTTGCTTTGATTCTTTTTGAGGCTACATCTTCATATGCATGCATGAACTTGATTGAGGCATTTTTTCTTGACTTAGCTACTTTGGCCAAATAAGCCTACCTTCCATTTATCCCATTGTTACTCCCCTTTGAGCCTAATTGTCCATTCATTGTTCTTAACTCACCACAAGCCTTAAGTAAAAAACTCATGTTTTACCTTATCTTAGTGAATAGGAGAGCATTGGTTTTCTTATTAGAGGAACTCTTTTTGCTTGAGGACAAGCTATGGTTTAAGTGTGGGGGGGTGCTTATGCAAAATGTTTGGTGCAAAAGAAAGAAAAAGAAAAAGTGGCTAATTTTGATTAAAAAAAAACAAAAAAAAGAAAGTGGAAAAAGAAAAAAAAAAAGAAAAAAGAATCAAGCCAAAAGGTTGTAAAAGAAAAGAATAGAAAAAGGAAGGAATGTGTTAAGAGAATGTGTACTTTATGGTTTGGGGTAAACTTCTATGCTTGTTACTTGAGTTCCTCCTCATTGCTCTTTTATTCTCTTTGGTTTTAACTTGTTATATCTATATTGTTCCCTTCCCTTACCTTGGCCCCATTACAACCTTGAATAAAGTCCTCTTGATTTGTGTGTGCATGTGTTTTGAGTAGTGGAGAAGTAGAAGATAAGCAAGCTTATGGTAGTGCAATTTTTCATGAGTTGATTTGAGTGTAAACACAAACCTAAACACTTGAGAGATTGAGAGTGTATCTTGTGAGATTCTATCATGCTTGATCCATGATTCTACTTGAATTCACCTTGCTTGTTAATTTGGGATGTAAAGATCACTTCATGAATGTTTGGAATCCTTGAAATTGTGGTTACTCATAATCCTCTTGTAAATAAAGTATTACATGTTTGTGGGTATCATCCTGGTAAACCCTCACGAGACTATAACTCGTCCACTAGGGACACCTAGGGGTTTAAAGGCTTGTGGCACATGCTAAGTGCCATCGTGTTTTCCTACGAAAATGGATTAGATTAGGTACAATCAGTTTTTATGTTTTTAGTTTAATAATATGATGTTTCTTGTTTTTCTTTAGTTTCGTTGTTATGTGTTTTGCCCAGGAGTGCAAAAGCTTAAGTGTGGGGGAATTTGATCAATCAATTTTAGACACTTATGTTAGCTTTGTATTAGGCATTATTAGATGTTTATTGTGCCCAATATTAGTACTTTAGATGAGTTTAATGTTGTTGGGCTTCATTGGGCTTTAATGCAAATATTGAATAATTTTCGGATTTTGATGCATTTTGACCTTTCTTCCTTGGTTAGGTCATAACTTGGGACTCGGTGATCCAATTGAGGTGATCTTGGTGTCTTTGGAAAGCTAAGACAATGCTCTACAAGTTTCATGAAGAACGCAAGAGCTGGATCGGAATGCTAAGGGTCCAAAATATCCCTGCAATACAGAGTGGGTTTGCTGTCACGGAACCATCTGGGCAGTATGCACATATTGGACTATATAGTGGGTTATAGGCCTCCTCTTGGGCTGAAACTTGGTCACTTGAAAGATAAGACCCATATCTCCAACTTCAATGAAGACCATTTTGTCAATAGATGTCGTTTTAGGCATGCTTCTGAAGCTACAAGTTGGTCTGAATTTGGAAACACGTTCTTCCAACCTAACTTGAGGTAGGTGAAGTGTTTTTGGCATTTCTGGAGTTCTAAAAGTCCAAATGACATGATTCAAATTGGAGATTTTCAAGGAGACAACTGGCTACAACTTTGATGAAGACATCCAAGCCAAAATGCACCGTCTAGGTGATGAATTTGAAGCCAGAAGTCGGATAAAAGTTGTTGACTAAAAGCCACCAACCATACACCAACCCACCTACCATGCACCAACCCACCAACCATGCATCAAGCTTCCATTTTTGACAAATTTCAGATTCTTATAGCTTGTATTCAGATTATGTACATGTACAAATTGGCTTCTAGGATTAGTATAAATAGACCCAACCTCTTTGTATTAGATAGATTCAATTTGAAGTAAGTTAGAATTCAAGTTTGTAGTAAGTTTGAGTATTTGTTAGTTTTCTTTCTCTTCTTCTCCCTTCTCTTTAGAATTTCATTTTTGTTCTTTATTTTCTGAGTTCTTCCTTCCCATCCATGGAAGGCTAGGCTCTCATAATCAATCCAAGGGATTAGCCATCTTGATGTTTAATTTGGAGATCTTGTTTAGCTTGTTCATATTGCTTAATTGTTATTCAAGTTTCTCTTCTTCCTCTTTTGATTTTGATCTAGATTGAATTGCTTAATTTGATTTGGATGTTTATGTGATAATAGCTTTATTATCATGTATTCAAGAGGATCACATAGAATAAACAATTTATTAAAGCTTTTTGATGGATTGTTTAGCTTGGTTAAATTCTTGATCTTAAGTTAATCTATGTTTGGATGGTGCTTACTTTATCTAACCTTGGTTAATCAAATCCTAGATGCTTATCTAGTAGAGAATTCTTGGATCATGTTAAGGCTTCTTGATGTGATCTAAGGCTAAGAACATGGTTAGCAATTAAGTGAATTCCTTGTGATCAATGATGAGTTAAACTCAAGATCGGTAAATTTCCTTGGATTGGTTGTTTCTTTAAATTTGTTAATTACTTTCCTTTAATTCAACTAGTGTACAATCTTTTCCAATCATTAAACCCCCTTTTAATTATCTTGATCTGATTAAATATTTGTTCTTTTTGGATCCTTGAGAGACGATTCGGTTCATGCTCTATACTACAAATTATTTTGTGAACCGGTAATTTTTATTTATTTGACGAGGTCTCGACAACCTCTTGTCAATCATCTCCATCAGTCAATGAACATCAGATAAGTAATTTGGAGAATGTTCTCAGTTCCATTTCATCTTCCCCGATGGATACTATCCATCTGTCATGAATCTTGAATTCCTTGAAATGACTATTTTTTGAACTGGGTTGCTACCATCGTTGACATAGAAAATTTGTCTAGCTTGTGTAGTCAATATAAAATGATCATTCTAGAACCTAATCTTGTTGCAATCAATAACTGTTATCCCCAAATCATCAACTTTCAATCCTGTTGGATCAAACCATCTACACTTGAAAACAGGAATTCTGAATTTTATGTAATCAAGTTCCCAAATCTCCTGAATCACCCCAAAGTATGAAGTACTAGATAGTATTGGGTTTGCATCCTTCACTGATAACACATGGTATGATTCTGCAACTACTGTGACTCTAGAGTTCTGATTAATATGCATGTTGTCTCTCTATATAGTATGAAACCTACAATCGTTAATTAGGTACCCTTCATAGCTAAGTACTCGTGCTTGTGGCATATGACTAAACCATCTCAACATATCATCAATATTTGTACCACTTTGAATCTCTTTATCTAGGCCACTTCTACAATACACAATAAGATTATAGTGTAGAGCTACACTATTTGATATTTATAGTAAAGATGTGTATGGTTAAGATTACTTTAGTATATTAAATTGAAGTTAACTATGTTTTTATCCCTGTACTTTCATTTAATTATACTATATTTCATTATTTAAAATAATAATAAAGTATCTATTACTAAATAGTAGTAACGATTATCAATGGAAAATTTTCCGTCATGAGTACCATGGTTCCCTGTGCACTACAATCAAATCAGCAATCACAATTAACGAAGCAATAAAATGAGAATCAAAACTTTTCTCCCATTATCAGATTTGCAATGAATTTCAGATGTCAATAGAATACATAAAGACAACCAAAATTGCTTTGGTCACCAACACTGAAAGTGCCCCGTTCCCGGACGAAACGGTTAGCGATTTGTTAGTGAGCAAAGTTAAGCAGCACCGCCTGCACAACATTTGTTCAATGAATCACTTTCTCCATCATCACTTCCTCTCTTTCTCAAACCCCAACCTACCTTCACCATCCATGTTCCAAAGCCTACTTCCATCACTTGGATGGTAATTGAATCAAAATTCATTGTATAAATTGAAGCTTTTATGCTCTGGGTTCATTCATTTTGATATATGATTTTAAACCACCCAATAATTTGTAGATATAGAATCATAGTTTATTGGGTTTCACTTGTCATGTTTTCTTTTTACCATGAATTCTAACCGTAGCAGATGCAAGCAAAGGAGAATAGAATGATGAGGGAGGGGAAAGTTGCAGTTCAATTTTAATAGATAACTGCTGTTTGAGTAATGAGGGAGTTTAATTTTAATTTATTCTTGTTTCAAGGACTTAATATAATTTACATAAAAATTAAGGGATAAAAACATAATAAAAATAATTTAATATACTTAAATAATCTTAGCCGTACACTTGTCCATTTTTAAAATCAGTGGTAGATATCAAATCGTGTATTCATACACCATATTCCCATAGTGTACTGTAGAATTGACCCTTTATCTATATGTTTCTGCAATCATGTTACGAGTGATTTAGTATGATAGTTTTGTAAACTTACCTCATTCCTACACTTAGAAGGGAATGATTCTTTAATAAAAGTAACATGTTCTTCCACATATGGATGGATAACAGCCATGTTCCTCAAAACATATAGGTGAGCACTACTAAGCTCGTCAGTTGGAACACGCAACACCTTGAGTCTAAATAATCCTCTTCCAATTTCGTCAGATATATTTTTTGGAGCAGAAAGTCCAATAACATTTGCCTTTGCAATATACTCTGAACAAAACTCAACTGCTTCCTCTGCAACGTAGCACTTTACAATACAAGCTTCTGGCCTACTTTTGCTCATAACCATGCTCTTCAATGTTCTCATGAATCATTCAAATGGGTACATCCACCAAGTGCACCATGATATAAAAAAAAGATGGAGGAAAATACATTTCAAAAGTGCAAAGTGTTTCAACGTATGCATTTGCAAGTCATCAAGAATGGAAGGATCCACAATTTTAGAACATAACTTATTGAAGAAGTAACAAAGTTTGGTCATGGCAATCCCAACTTCTTTTTGCAAATTTCCTCTCAGAGCCACAGGAAGAATCTGTTGCATTAGCACATGACAATCATGAGACTTCATGTTTTGCAGCTTCAACTCTTGCATATTAACCTTGGACCTCAAACTAGACAAGTATCCTTTAGGAACCTTTAAATCCTTTATGAATTGACAGAAACTTTGTTTTTCTTTCCTTACATTGTATAACACGCTGGAAGAAGGTACATTCAGCTATCCTTTTCAATTGGAGCAAGTTTTGTCCTAATGCCTAACTCCACATCCATAGTACCCTTTTGTCATGGCACCAGAAATATTACCATATATGGGATAATCTGACACTGTCCACATCATAGCTGCTATCAGTGTAAAGGACTTCTTCCGATGCGCATCATAAGCTTTAACACCATCACTCCATAAAGTATTAAGATCATCAATCAAAAGACGTAAGTAAGTATCTATCTTGTTTCCCGACTGTTTTGGACCAGATATCATCAAAGATGCATGAATTTTCGTTTCATCGTTAGCCACGAAGGAATGTTATAAATAACAATTATAACAGGCCAAGAACTATGTTGTGTACTCTGATTACTGAATGAGTTAATTCCATCGGTGCACAATCCCAATCTGAGATTTCTAGGATCTGCCGAGAAATCTAGGTATGTAACATCGAAACTCCTCCAGTGAGGTGCATCAGCCAGATGCTGCAACTTGAAATCACACTTCCTTTCGTCTCCATCCTTATGCCATGTTAACATTTTTGCATGCTCCTTGTTCAGAAAAAGTCTCTTCAACCTTGGAACGATTGGCAAGTACCAAAATACCTTCACAGGAATTTTTTTTCTTCCTAGACTGTCCAATACATTGTGCTTTCCATCTTGAATTGTTACATTTCGGACAGTGGTCAGCTTCACTGTACCCATTGTAGTAGATGATACAATCATTTGGACAGGCATAAATCTTTTCATATTTCAAACCAAGTGATGTCATTGTCTTCTTTGCATTGTTCATTGTTGTCTGAAGGAGGTTACCTTCAGGGAGCATATCATGAATTAATTTAAAAAGGTCATTGAAACTTTTGTTAGACCATCCTTTCGATGCCTTTAAGTTGAATAATCTAATAAGTGCTATAAGTTTTGAGAATTGTTTACAACCTTCATATAACGGTAATTCTGCCTCATCCATTGTGTCTTCAAATTTTTGAGGATTGTCAACAGAATTAATTTCAACATTTGTCCTTAATTTGTCAATCATGTCAAATTCTTCATGTACTCCAAATCCGGTTGAATTTGGTTCAACATTAGATGTCTCTGATGAAGTTGCTTCACCATGCCAAAACAACCTGGTATAAGTCAAGTCGAACCCGTTGAAGTATAAGTGATCCCTGCCCTGTTGGATGCTTAACTGAGTTAGGTTCCCACAACGCTGACATGGACATCTAATCAATCCATTGAACTCGAGATTCTTTTGTGCAAAATCAAGAAAACACTCGACACCCATTTCATATGCACCAAACAAACAATCCATGTGTACCCCCACGAACGATTCATTACGTAGGATGTTTAAGCTAAAAAACTAAAATAATATCACACCATCTAAATTAACAAAACAAAGTAACTACATTTAAAAATGGAAATAGTTGAATGCAAACCTTACCTAACAAAAAGAAATGATGAAATGAAAGCCCTGGATGCACAGAAAATGGAAGCCTAGGTGGGAATACAACTCAAACGGGAGATAACACTCAACGTAACAATTTCATATTTCGGATTAGGCATTGTAGTTGGCATTGTCATTCCAATCCGGTTATTCAACCAACCGAATTCATAACTACACACAACAAAATCAATGTTCAATAAGCAAATGTGTGTATTGTAAAAAAGAACGTGAGGACTTATTTGTTTTTAAATTAATTGATTTTTAAATTAAGCATCAGGACTTTCTAATCCGGTTATTTAAATAACCGGATTCTAAAGATATTTTCAATCCGGTAAAAGAAAATCGAATTTAAATGTCTTATATATGAATCCCGCTAGTTGACATCCTGGATTCGATAACATCTTTTGAATCCGGTAATAATAAAACGATGTTAAATGTATTATATATGAATCCGATTAGTTGGCCAACCGAATTTGAAAACAACTTTCCAATCCGGTAACTATTTCACCGAATTAAATATTGCGAATTGAAAAGTCATTTATGTTGTAGTGTGATCACTTTGAGGTGACAGGCTACTCAGACTCTGATTATGGTGGCTGCCCTGATGACCATAAATCCACATCAAGATATGTCTTTATGTTGGCAGGAGAAGCTATTTCTTGGAAAAGTGTCAAACAGACACTTACAGCCACTTCAACTATGGAAGCAGAGTATGTGGCTTGTTTTGAAGCCACTCGCCAGGCAATATGGTTGATGAATTTTATTTCTGAGTTTGGTGTTGTGGAGAGCATCTCCAGACCTCTAACCATATATTGTGATAACTCTGCTGTAGTGAGCTTCTCTCAAAACAATAAGAACTCTAAACGTTCAAAGCATTTTGACACCAAATACATGTTTGTTAGAGAGAAGGTTCAGGAGTTTCAGACTCACATTGAGTATATACTTACATAACTTATGATGGCAAATCCTCTAACTAAGGGTTTAATTGTTAAAGCTTTTATAGATCATGTAACCCATATGGGTCTTGTGAGATCTTTTGATGCCTTGGGTTAGTGGGAGTTTTATCTTGTGATTTGTAGCAACATTAACTTTGTTATTATGTCTCGAGACTCTTGAATAAATTGTTGCTATTATCATTATTATTGTTGTTGATGCCATATGATATTATTATTTTGCGCAGTTTTGTTTATGATTATACATGTATACATTTATGGCATATTTTGGAGACATTTTGGACTCAGTCTTATTGTGTTGTGCTAAGATATTTTGTTGAATTTTAGCAAGCATCTTGGGCAGATGCTAAAGGCCATTTGTGGCATATTTTGGAGACATTTCAGATCCAGTCTCATTGTGTTATGCTAAGATATTTTGTTGAATCTTAGCAAGTATCTTGGGCAGATGCTAGGGCCATTTGTTTTGAAATTGCATGATTAATCACAATTTTGGTATGCCTTTCCATATTCCACATCCCACATTTATCAGGTCACCGAGATATGAGTATTTGGTATTATTGGACATGATTTTCTATATTACTAAGCTACTTGTAGTTTCATTTTGGACCAATGGTTGATGGTGCTCGCTCAATTTTGACATCTTATTGTGGTCACATATTGTAATTTAATCTGGAGTATTGTTTTCTTTATCAAAACAAACAACTTGACTTATGTTGTCCAAGTGGGAGATTGTTGGATTATTTTATTTGGACTTGCATAAATCAATTTTATTTTACTAAAACTCAGATTAATTAGATGTCAAAATTATTAGAACATATTGTTGTTAGCCCAATTATGTGATCACTAATGGTTATTGGGCTTGTTACTATTGAGCATTTTATGTTATGTGGGTTAATGTGGTAGGCCTGTGTATTGGGCTTGCTATGATGGCCAAGTAGATTCAGTGCATATGGAGAGACTCCTATTCCTTTCTAGGGTTGCAGTGTAGTTGCCCCATTGAGACTGCACACTGAAAACGACACCTAAGAATAAGAGTAGTTTCTGTCCTCATACACATACTAAGGACTGACAGAAAATGATTATTGCGTCTCTTTTTGTTATGATTACAGGATACCAATGGATTGGTCATCATCTTCCTATCCAGGTAATTGTTGAAACCAAACTGACTTGGAAATTTGTATGATCTATGTATGCTATAGATTTAGGATTAAGTAATATCATATTATTTTAATTTTAGTTGTTTGGCTTCTATTTATTGTGAATAATAATTCATCAGAAGAAACTATCCTACCGGGATCAAACTGAGCAAAAGGTTAGTTGAATAATCATGCTTCTTCATGTCTTAGACCTAATGATGTCTTTTCTTTTTTTTTTAAATGATTTGTGAATGTTCTTTTCTATTTCTTTTTGTCTCTTAATGATCTCTTTATCTTTTTCTTTTGCATCTGACATTTGTCAAGTATTCTTTTCAGATTCCATGTGGATGGAGTGCACATGACCAACATTGTTGAATGGAGCAAGAAAAGAAAAATCAAGAGTGATCAGTTGGATTTGTTAGACCAAAGCATGAATGCTGGGTTGGGAATCCAGTGTTAGAGAGCATGGACATTCACGTGGAAGAACAGATTCTGCATTCCTTGATGATAGTTCAGAACCTAAATCTGCCAAAGACAGCAATAGCAATAGTTTTACTGAAGATTCTAATACTGCCATGTCTGTAAATGAAGAAGCTAAACTTGAGGCAGATTCTGCAAAGACATATACCTATATGGGAGACCTTCCACTTCTTTTGTTAATTGGGATGGCTATAATGTTAAGGATAATCACTGCTCTTTGGATGTATCAACAGTTGAGAAGGTAAGCTCTAGTGAAGAGGACACATTTGTTGACAATGAATATAAACCATCTTATCATGAATATAAACCATCTATATATATAATTATTAATTAAAAGGACATGGATATTTTAAAAGCTATGGTAATCGTATTGTACTTTTTTTACTTCATGTTTTTATTTGTTTTGTTTTTTTTTTTCAATTACATTAGAAAGACACAAACACATACACACTCCTGTCTTCTCTCGAAATCTCGTATCTCGGGCCATCCTTTCACGGCTGCAACTTTTTTTTAGGTTTTAATAGTGGCTGTTTAAAACTGCTACAAATTTTTTTTTCATTTTTAATATAATTAACGGTGGTTATTATAAAAATTACAATTGGTGACGGTTATTCCAGCAGTTTCAAACCACTGCTAAATGTTTTGCGACCCCTTTATCCGTGACGATTTAACATCTGCCGCAAATCATTTTATTGGCAGTTAAAACCGCCGCTAAATATAAAAAATAACCGCTGTTAAAATGCATTTCTTTTGTAGTTTAAGTCCTAACTCTCATGTTTTGTTTTGAATTGACGTTTATTCACTGTGAACTAGTGGCGCCTTTCCCCTTTGCATGGTGTTTCTTTGCTGCTTTTCATCATTTCGTTTGGGATCCCAAGCCATGCTCGTGGAAGAATGCTTGAAATTTCATGTTTCTGGTTTAGGTTTGTGTTTGTGTAATTTGGCATGTGTAAGGCTTGAGTGTGGGTTGTGGCTGTGTTCTTTCCTATTGTGAGACTCCTATATTTCTTCATTTCTTCTACCATCTATATTTTCTCTTTTGTTTTTGCACTTTCAGAGCAGTGCTTTCTCTTCCTTTGTTCCTACACTTTCATGGCAAAGAGAAAGAGCAGTGTTCAACTCTTTTTCTTTTAAAGTTGTCCACCAACTCGCATGCTGAGTGGGCCAAGCTCGGATTACTTAAATTATGTTGAACGGACCAGTCCAGTCCTTGGCATTTAAGCTTGGCACATGACGGGCCAAGTTGGCCCATTACTACTTTATGCAGGAGTATACTTGACATCAATGGCTAACGACGTTGAGGTGTGGCAACCCTTACTTTTAAAAGAAAAATAAAATGATTGATTAAATTAAAATATTTAATAATTATGATATATATAGTACATAAAATAATAAATATGAACACTACTATAAAAAAGGTCATTTGTGACATATTTTTCGACCTAGTTATGATGAATATTTGTAACGGTTTGTCGGCAAAGTTCCAACGGAAGTTGTGTTTTTAACATACTTCTAAAGGAATACAGTTCGTATGAGATATAAAAGTTTTAAGTAAACCTTTTTCTTGTTTGTAGTTTTTTTAAATGACAGAAGTAAACTCAAGATTGTCTTGTGATCCTTCAAAACCCTCAATTGCCTATTTTAGGAAAAATTTAAAGTTCTCCTAATTAATTTAAAGGATATTTGAAGAATTTAAATTTCCAAATAAGGAGAATGAAACTTATTACATAGATTCTCATCCTCATCTCTTCCCTTTCCCTTCATTTTCATAATATGTTTGGGAGTTGGGAGAGGAAGGCATCAAAGAAAATGAAAGGAAAGGAAAAGAGAGTGTGGAATTAAGTAATAAGTTTTCTTCTTTTAGTTTGTTTGTTTAAAATCCTCCCAAATTCTCCAAATTGAAAGATATTTAAAATATTATAAAAATAAATACAAAAGGGTTTTGGATGATTACATGACAAAAACTTATTTTCTTCGATTCCACTCATTTTAAAAAAAATAAAGAAAATCTCAAGTAAAAGAAAACTTTACTTCTCCTCCCTTTTTTTTTTTCTTTTTCTTCCCCCTCCATTCAAACATGATGCAGATCCTCATGACTACAAGCTGATAAAAACTCAAGGGATAAAGGAGAAGGAAAAACTTAATTAGACATTAGTCTTGTTGCTTTCAGTTTTCAAATGCACAAAAGTAGCAAAATGCAATTAAAATTAACCAATACTGTTCCTTTATTCATTTTTTACTTTTGAGGAATTACATCAAAATAAGCATCAATCACCACAGTTACCACCAGGTCCCCCGTACTCGAGATAATATAACATGGGAAGCCCCACAAACCCATAGAAAATCACCTCAAAGCACATAGGGATGTCTGCAAAAGTCTCCACCCTATCAGGATGGGGGCCAGAATCGGGGGCAAGATTTCGAGGGTCTTCCTTAAATGCAAGTTGACAAAAATAGGATGAATGAGAATGATCGTGATCTGAATGGGCTCCAGATCCCATTTGAGGACTAGTGCTACCTATATTAGTAAGTGTTGTCCCAGTCCAACCACATTGATCTGCAGAATCCATTTTAGAAAACAAAGCAGCTGGGAAATAACCAACGAAGACGTCATTAGCTCTTAGCCACCAGTTTTTAGTATCTGGATCCTGAAATGTAAAAACAACATACAAAGAGAAGAGTTTTCGTTAGGACAGATCACTATACCGCGGATGGATGGATGTGTCTTTTGTCCTTGTATATGTCACCAAACAGGAGAGGAAGGAAAAGATGGATGAGCTAACATTTGAAGAGAATTAATGTCTCATAGTGTGCTGAGTGAATGTATTTTTTGTTTTTGTTTTTAGTAATGTTTGATATAGTATTTTTGTGAAGACACTACAATTTAAAAAGAATGAAGGGTACGTTTATAGTATGCATTTCACATCGGTGTTTGGATGAGCCATTGTTTAGATGTTTTTGCTAGGGGAATTAAGAGGTCTTATAGCATGCATATTTTTCTGATATTAATTTTTTGTGAGATTTGAGTGTTAAGGATCATGAGAGATATTTTTCTATAATTGTATTTCATTGATGATTGATAATAAATCAATTTTATTGAACAATAAATTAAGTGGGTTAAATTATAATTAGTTTTTGTGTGTGTAATGTTGCACTTGTGTGAATACATTTCCTATGGGTAACTGCAATTTTAAAACCATAGTACTCTAAATATTAAACATGTACCTCAAAATATAATTGCGTCTATATATCCTAATGAAGAACATAGAAGCATAAGTTTTACCCGATAAACAGAGAGGCTCAATTCAACCTGTTGTCCACCGTAGGTAGATGTATTAACTATAGGTGAGCCAAGATAAATTGTTGGGTCAGTCTGTACAAAACCTGGACAACGCATATTGTAGCATCCCATATGTCTGGTATCATCTACCTGCATTTGTGCAATAAAAAAAACTTTCATTCTAATCATCAATATTCAAAATTAAGAAACAAAATAACAATGCACGGAATAATCTTATGAGTAGTGGTCGATAAAGATTCAATTCCATTAGTAAAGATAAAACTCATGCACTGATGTTTTCTTACCCATGATGCGCAGAAATAAGTTCTGTTATCTCCATATAATCGTGGAAATACCTGGCACCAATGTGGTAGAAATGATTATCCATAAGTAACTACACTAGGTATAATAAGAACTAAAAATTTAAAACAAATAGTATATAATTTACTCACGAACGTAATGTAGATCAGCAGTTTTGGTGGGCATACTTTGCGTAGACAGAAAAAGGAAGGTGATTTGGGGTTTAAAGATTTCAAATCTTGTAATGTTTGGAAGCTAAGCTGGAGATTGAGTGTGGGTGATGATTGTTTATTTCAAAAACTTTTTGAGTGTCTATTTGTTGGATAGTAATGTTAGGGATGGCAAATTATGAACAAGAAGAGAATAATTCTTACTTTTTGGAGTCTAAAATTTATTGAAGTAGAAAGAGTATGAGGGGAATATCTCTTCTTATTCTCACTCAAATATTGGTTTTTTAATTTTCTCCAAATTATGAATAATAAGAGGGGATATTTTTATTTTTATTTTAAAACACTATAAAATATTATTGCATCTCCTAAATTACGCTATTTAAAACTATTTACAGAGTATAGTGAAATTTTACACTTATAATCATTCCCCATCCTGTTTCACTCTCTATAACTTATATACTTCGTTTCTCTTATCTCTTAAATATACGAGTTATGCACTGTTTAAAAGTCTAATTTAGTAAATAATGATTTTGGTCTGTTAAAGATATAAGTATCATCAATTTAATTTTTTAATAATAAATACATTAAAATGATTTTTCAATATGAACTTTTGATATCAAATTGGTCCTATGTACAAAATTGATATTAAATGACTGTTTCAATTTATTTATTATTGGGAACCAAACTAATAATATCTTTTATATTTGAAATATTAAAATAAGTGTTTGCTCAAAGTTAATTCATTTCCAAAACTGAAAAGATCTTCATAATTGGAAATAATTTTGAATTTTTGTAAAATAATAGTAAAAATTAAATTAAATGGAAAATACTAAAAATACTGTGCATATAAAATATAGCTGAATACAATCAGCACCAAAGATTTTCTTATTTAAGTTATAACAGTAGTTTCCTTTAATATTAAAAAAATATTTTATCAAATGTTTAAGTTCAGTACTTACAATATGTTTAAAAGCACAAAAATTCACTGATTCATTTGTTATTACAGGAAGTTGTTGTATTTAATTTTTAATACTAAATTTTTAAATCGTATAAGCACAACCTTATTCTTGGTTGCTGGCTAACTCCTTTATTTCATAATGAACGAAGTATCTATTTTATTAAAACTTAAATAAAGTATGAAAAATTCTTATTATTTTTGGAGTATATATTAAAGAGAAACTGGGAAGTAGTGGAATATATAAGAAAAAGAAAAACCTGCCATCCAGCGTAGATAATCATAACCAGTATCGTCGGTTCCATTTGAAATCCATATATCAGCACCACTCATTTGGTCTTGATCGTCTAGAATTGGGTTATAAACACTAATAGTTCCGCTAACTCCATAAATAGGTGTACCGTCTTTTTTTAAATGCAATTCTGCAATCTGCAAACAAGATATATTTACAAGTTAACAGATTTCAAATTTCACTAAACAGTTATATGTGGTCTATGTTTTACCAAAAAACAAAAAGCTAAAAATATTGATTACGTACAGATATAATAAATGAAAAGTTAATACTGTTTGAATTGTTTAAATTTAGTTATATGAAAGAAGAAACTTACATGATTCCCAAGGATACCGCCCGTAGTTTTTATTCCAGTTCTATTTGGTATTCCTTTTGCACCAATGAGATCATCTTTTGTTGTCCTACGAATAGGAACAGTTCCTCTTGGGCACAAGTCCTTCTCAAGCCCAATCTTTGATGGTCTAGCTGATCTATCATGTACATTTACTTTAGCAGGTGTATCTTGAGAGCTAGGTTTTAGCTGCAAGTAAACCAAAAAAAAAAATAGACTATTATATAGAAAAAACAAGATAGCAAGATTTAAATACTAAATATAGATAAGTTAATTGTTTCAATTGAGGGATGGAGTACCTGAAGCTTATGATTCTTTAGCAAAGGATGGTCAAAAGCTAACTGCTTATTAATATCAATACAATCAACAATGTGCCCAAACTCTGTCTACAAAAATCATAAATCAACAAATAAAACTGTAAGAATGACTATAAGACCAAAATTTAACAAAGGGATTTTCTGAAAGGATGAGAATTATGATACGTGAATAGTTTTGACAGGAGGCTTGTTGATGAGTTTCAACTGCCTCTCCAAATCCAAATCCTCGTCTTTGGATATACTTGGCATCGACCCATCAGCTTTGAAGTTGCTGGTTGCCAAACAAATGCAAAGCAATAAGATAATGATCATTTCTGCACTCTCTATTGAAAACAATATTTACTTGTAGATCTCATAGCAGGTACGTTGTTCCATTTAAACAGCTATTATATATAGCAGGTATGAATAGTCAATGAAAACAAAATGTGTTATAATAAGTGCTATTGATGGAATATTTCTTTTTCCTAAAACAAAAAGAAATAATTTTGAATAAATGTAAAAGTAATAAATGTAGTACTGCGCGTAGTTCTGTTGTTTGTATTTTAGTGCTTTTAGTTAATATTTTATAAATTGTATTTTTAAATATTAGTGTGATGGATTTCAGCAATAAACAAAAAAAGGTAAAAAAAATTATTAGAATATTTAATTTAAAAAAATTAAAATTTTTTTGTATATGGGTTTTTTTTCTCATAATTATGTAGCTTAAATTGGAAGTATGAAATTTTTTAATAAAATTGTATAGTATAAGAAATCATGTCCAAGTTCATGCACATGAATTTGTGTAAATATATATCTTTATTTATGTGGGGAAACCTTTTTTTTTAATATAATTGTGTTGTAGCATAAGAGACTATGTTTTAAGTTAATGTATATGAATTTGTGTAAATTAATAAACAATAATACTTTGTAATATTTAATGTATCTTGATTTTTTTATCATAATTGTGTAGTTTAAATTGGAAGTATAAACTTTTTAAATATGATTGTGTATCACAAGATTGGAAAAAAAAAATTAGAGTAACACTTATTGAAAAAAAATGAAAGTAACTGGTGTGAGGTGGTTTAAACATGTCAGGAAAAGATTGATAGATGCTTTATGAAAAAAGTGGAGCAAATAAAAGATAGTTCAATTAAAAGAAGCAGAGGAAGACTGGAGAAAAATAAAAGACAAACCATTCAAAATGATCTTAATCTAGCTCACAGGATACTTTTAAATTTTTAATTTTTGATACAGTACAATAGCGTCATTTAAAAGTCTGTTTGTTATTATTGTTTGTATTCTTAATGAATTTAAATAAAGTTGAAATATATATAGTGAAGTACACCTAAAATACGCAAACAACAAATATTAGGAGGTAAATTGTAATATCTATGTATTTTTCCTTTGTTTTAAAGTTTGAGATTTTTTTTTTAGAATGTATGAACTATATTTTTTCGTGTGTTTAAAATTATCAATGATTTAAAATAAATTAGTAAGTTAGGAACAAGCAATATTTCAAGTATAATTAATCTTTAAAAATTTAATCACTTATAAATTACATAATTAATGTAAACTTTATTTTATTTCTACTTTTTTTGTATACTTGAGGATAGCGGAGAAATCGAGATCTGATTCGTACTCAAATAAAACTTCGTCACAACTCGAAGGGGCCATTTTTTTGTGGTTTTTTTGTTTCTTCTCCCTCACCCACTCTTCTTTCTCTCTCAGATATGATATGAGAAGAATGAGAATAAATGAATCAGATTGGTATGTGAAGGAGTTATTGGGCTCACCTCTAGCAGTGGAAGTGAATTTTCATGGGTCTTAGTGCCATTAGTCATGTTTTGAGTGAGAGGGATTGATGTTTGGTGGAGAATAATGTGATGAGGTGTAAATCCACCTAATTCGGGCACAAAGGATTCGAGCAAGTTTTTTGGATGGAAAGCATTATTCATGCTTGAAACATGATTTAGAAGTAGGTAAAAAAGGATTTTATGATATTTAAATTATTTAGGAGTTTTGGAATACTTTTAATGACACGTAATAATTTTATTTTGAATAGATTTTTCAAACATTCTTCCAAATGCAGTTACATGAGCTTGAGTCGTTGGCAGAAGCTAATTATAACCATCAACCAGTTTGAGTGGATAATAATTACATTGGTATGTTTTAAATTGTTCAAAAATACCGTTCTCTTTTATTGAAATATTTTCTTTATTTTGTTTTCAACACATTTGAATTATGCTTGTTATTATATCCTAATATTTAGTATATTCAATTTAGAGCACTATAAATTTTATCATTATTTATTTGTATTTTAGCACCTATAGCATTTTTTATTTATTTATTAGTGTCTTTACTTTTAACAGCTTAAAGAATAGATGGTGAGGAAACACTTTTTTTTTTTAAAATTTTGGAATATTGATGTTGTGATATGTGGTATAGGAAGTAAGGAGTTGCTCCTTAGGTGTAGTTACCCCTGTGAGGCAAGAAGTTGCCAACGAGGTGTAGCTACCTCCAGATATTTCTATTGGGTGGTAAGGAGATGTCTGTTAGGTGTTGCCACCCATGTGAGACAAGGAGCAGCAAAGAGGTGTAGTCACCCCCGTAGAGATAGGATAGTTTGAGAGAGGAAAAAGGCAAGGCAAGCTACACCATAAGGCAACTCAAGCCCTTGCTTGAGTCTCCCAAAATTTTAGTGCCCATAATTTAATAATAATTTATATAATTATTATATTTATTTAAAATAAATTAAGGCCCCTAATTTTCCTTACTCAATATCTAATAAATTTTATTCTCTCTTATTCATATTAATTAAATTAGTCAACTATAACCTAACCACTTTACCATAATCCCTATTTGTTTCAATCATCCCTTTTTATTTCTTATCTTTAGAACACGGTAATGCTCAATTTTGTTTCCTCATAAAATCAAGGGTTTTCTTTATCTTGTTCACTCTTATTTTCTTAGTTTTTTTTGGACAACAAAGACTATCTTTAATTTAATAGTAAAATTTTTCTTATTTTACAAACCAGAATATTTCAAAGAGTTGAGATTATAAAGATTTTTGTTTTCTCATATAAGCTACCCAAGTATTGTGACAATTTTCTTCTACCTCACTTGTTGTTGGCTTTGACTCTTTTTGCTTTTATTTTCAATAACATTTTAACTCTCATTGCATTTAATTTCTATTTGAGTCATGAAACAAAAATCATTCAATTTTTTGATGAGAAACATTGAAGCAATAAAATTCCACTGATAAGTCGTAGTAACTTTGCATCTTAAAAAGCTAAAAAAGTAATCTTTAAATAAAAATTCATATTTATTTTATTAAATAAATTAAATGTCTCATATTAAAATTTGGCTTTAAGTCTCAAACACTCTTAAGATGCCTATGGAAAAAGGCTACTCATTAGATGAACCTGCCCTTAGGTAGACGACCACTCCTGGTAGGATAGGGCTACCAACAAGATGGGATCGTCGTAGATATTTAGTTGTCTCATTCTTGATACTTTATATTTAAATCTCTTTATGTTTTGATCATTATGTGAAAAAGGCTTTTGATTTAAGGTTTGTACCTTTTATTAAGTTTTGGTTAAATGTATGATTGTTATTGTTCTTTTAGGAAGCCTTACTTTGTGAACCTTATGATTTCAACAATTACTACTCATTATTTAGAAATGTCCTTGTGTTCATGTGTTTTCCTTCCCGTTCATTTTAGTTATTATTTCTTCATTGAGTTTGTGTGACTCACATTTTTTTTAAAACAAAATTAATTTCTATCATATCAACAACCTGCAGTATAGCTTCTTCCTAGGATTTCTACCTTCCCTAGTTCTCTTCTGGTATATCTCCCACCTGTAGGATAGTATTTGTTTTGTATTTTGACTCCAAGTGTATTGCACTTATAGGATGATATGTTTTGTTGACAATATGTTTATGAGTATTGGATTTTGGATTTTGGATTAGAATGTTGTGAACTAATTGTGGATAGATTTGAACACTAGTTGTATTCAAGGATGTCTATATTTTAAGAGAGACTTTGTTTATTTTGATTATGTATATTGTCTTTTGGGTTATGTTATTTGCAAACATTTTAGACTGTGGCTTTAGTATATGTGCTGGTCGCGACTTAGAATTGTGGGTCGTGACATAAGTCATTCAAAATAATAGCTGTAATTAGGGGTGAACAGCGGGTCAGATAAATCCATTAACCTGCACGTTTTTACCCAACTCAACCCATAGTTGACGGGTTGGTTTGAGTTTGTAGGTTCGGTTGAGTTTAAAATATTCAAACTCACGAGGTATGGGTCGAGTAGCAGGTTGAGACTCTCCCAACCCACAAAACCCAACCCAACCCACTGAATTTTTTAAAATATTTTATACTGTGTAATCACTTTTTATTGGGACTCGAGAATCTTATATAATTTTATAATTTTTAAAATAATTAATTCTTTGACAATTTTTTAATTAAAATTACACTTCATGAGGCGTTGATTATATTGTCATTGGTTAATTGTGTTATATGTATTTTTATTGTTTATTTGTATTGATTGTAATTGTAACCCTAGAGTTATGTGTACTTTGAAATTTATGTTTTATGTTATGTCATTTGGAAACTTATGTTATGTTATTATGAATAGATTTCAATTTCTTATTTAAGCATGCTAATTTTTTTTGGGTTCCAGTTTAACCCACGGGTTGAATCCAACCCAACCCATATATGTACAGGTCAGGTTGGTTCGAGTTAGAGAAAAAGAATTTTCAAACCCAACTCAATCCAACACACTACTTCCATAAGTGGGTTGGTGATAAACACATTTTATATGCATAATTTAGTATCTCTCATTAGTCTATTATAATAAAATTATTGCATATATAAAGTGAAAATTTCATAATTCCTCATATATTGGTTATGTTGTTACAAATTGAGCAGAACACCCGAAGGATTATTCAAAGCAGTTTTTGAACCAACATATCATGAACTTAAATGTTTATATCAGTATGGTGCAAATGGAAGAGAAATGAAGACCTAAACTTAGTAAGTTTTGGGCTACATCAAAATCAGGACAAACTGAAAAATTCCTACCCAAACCTATACTCGGTTATTTGATCATTTCTCAAGAATTAACCGTTAGATGCAACTAAAATTTTGATATGTCATTCATGACATCATCATCTACGACTTTTATACAAATGAAGATTTCCAAATTAGCATCGAAAGTTGGTCAAAATAGGCAAAAAGTGGATGGTCATCATTATTGATGTAATTTGAACAGTTTCAGCAAAACAGTCATATCTCAAGATCCAATCGTTAGCTTTAGCTGAATTTTTGATATGTTCTTTACGACTGAATGTGCTACAACTTTCATGAAATAAAGATTTCCAAATTCTAACGCAATCAATGATGAATTTGGTAATTTTTGGAAGAGAAATTTCAGCTCATGTACAACAAATTTGACAAAGTTGTATTTGAATAGTTCTAGCATTTGCCTATAAAAGGAAAGCATTTGCCATACTTAAGGGCATTCCATATTTTGAGTTCTCTCATTTTAGTTAGAGTTAGGGGTGAAGCTTTCATAAATTGTGAGATTTATACTTTGATTTCAAGGTTAAATCTTCTAATTTGTCACAAGTAAATCCCAATGCTCTAGTATTTGTATAATACTAGCATGTGTGCCCGTGCGATGCACGTTATAAAATTTTATAAGGTAAGATTAACTTAATTTTATAAAATAAAAAAATGCTTTGAATAAAATACGAAAAAATTAGAAACAAATCAAATTAAAATTTTCTTTAATACAATGACTAACTTGAAACATGAACTCATTAACAATTAGAAGCACCAAATATTATAACGCAAAATGTTATAATAATTAAATATGACAATTTAATATCATAGCTAAATAAAAAATAAAACTTAATATTTAAGAAATCAAAAAAAATAATCCAATCAATGAATAACCAACTACATTAGAAAAAAATTAAATTGAACAGACCCCACAATAAAAAAAATTAAATAATTAAAATGAATTTTATAGGTAAAAACAATTTTAACTGAGAATTATAAAGTATTAAAAATACTTTAAAATAGGAAAACTTTGCGATGACAATGAACATATAATTATATTAAAAATAAATGAAATTAAGAATCACATTGATAGAATGAATAACATGTCACCTAATTTCATTAATATTTAGAAACTTCAATTATAAAACTACATTATATGAAAAGCTAAATAGATTAGTAAGACTAAAACCTCAACCATTCCACCAATAATTTCATTCAAAAAATTTTATTGATTTATTTATTAGTATAACAATATAAATTTTATTTTCTATACAAATTATTCCCACCATGGAATGTGGAGTTATATAGAAAATTAAATATTTATATATATAAAAAATTAAAAATTTAAATATTATAGAAATGTATATATTTCATCTCTCCATTTGGATAATCAAACGACATGCAATATAAGACTTTCCTAGTTACTCCCTGTTGCAATAGCCTCAAATAATTTTATTTTAAGATTTTTATAAATTTATTTATATTTATAATCTAAATTTTATTTCATCAATTTTATTTTTTATACAAAGTATTCCCAATTGTAGAATGCCGAGCAAAGTATAGAGTGATATAATTTAATATAAACTCCAACGAATCACATGGTTTAAAAACAAATGTATGAAAAGTGTACAGCAGATTAAAAGGGGTATGTGGCTATCAAAGCTGGCCTTTCTCCTTTTTGTTCTGTCTCAGCAGAATTTTCTATGATGTTCTACTTTTCTACATAGGCCTTTCGGTTTGCAAATAGGAAAAGTCATGTTGCGTTCCCTATCAATGACCTTCGGGTTTATCAAAAGTTAGATTTTGCCTTTAAAATAATATTAAAGATGATATTGCTTATATTTCATCTTCATAAAATTACAAACTTCTCTTCTGTTTTGAAAATAACATCCAAAACTGTAGATAAGACAATACAAAAAGTGTAATAATATAAAATAAGAAAATTATCTGATTCAATTAAAATTTAATACAAAGAGTAAAATCCATTTAATTTAACCAACCAACGTAAATGTAGCTTACACTAAGATAATCATGCATTTTTTTTTCATACAAAGTATATATCGATTATTCTATAGTGCAGTTTCGCTTCAATAGCTCGAAACCAAAAGTTATCGGCAGCGCACCATCCAACATAGTATTATGCCCCCTTTTTTAAATGTTAACTAAAACTAACTTTTAAAAGGTTAAGATGGGAAAAAAAAATCTCACTCCTAGTATCAAGTTTCTTCAAATACTGTCTCATTACTATATTTTGGAAAGACGGTTCAGCTCAGTTACTGATGCTATAGATTCTCCAAAGGCCAGATCCATTAGGAGAGTGATAAGATCATCTTGGTCTTGGTCTGGGAGTTCAGTGCCTTGAAATTGAGTCAAGTTGATTAGAAGATATATGAGTTCTTAGAGAAGTTTTTAAACATACTAAAGCTAAACAATTATGCATAGAAAATACATGTACTTGCCATTGACCTAAGTATTAAATAGCCAATAAGGTTAAGTGGCATCTTCAATACACTAAAAATTCATGCTTTTGATTGTTTTCCTAAGGCAATTACCCAATCCATTTTCATTATATATAGTGATAGACATTTGCCAGCCAATGAGGTAGTTGGATAATTTTGGACTTAAGGAGTAAGACATAATGTGCTAACTCTATTTAAGCCATCATCTGAGTTAGGCATGGATTCTTGAGCACATGCTAACTACCTCAATAAATTCAGGCATTGTTTCCTCTGTTCGCAACATGTAAGGTTATTACTTCTATTTATTGCTTTCTGAAATTAACTTTGTAAGGCATTGACCTAGCAATTACATGAAGTGATTAGTTGATTATTACTCATTAGTAGGTGTGTTGATTGTGCGATATCCCATTCAGTAGAACAAAAAAGTTATAAGTTATAATAGTAAAAGGGCAGGCACATTTAAACCTCAACATATATGTTCTTATTGAAAAAGGCTTTATTTTAAATCACAATCCCTATGAAATATACAGTATTAAATAGATATAATAGAAGTAAGACAAGGATAAAATACAAATAATCAAAAATAGAGGAAAAAAACATAAACTTTTTGTGATCATAGGAGTTTTAGAAAATAGTACTCTTTTTGCTCCCAATTTACATAAATATTAATGAAACTAATTTAAACTTGTTATGAAACTATCCACCTGCATTCAGGATCAGCTTATTACTTTAATTCTTCAAGGCGATGAAATAAAAAAGATGGTCCAAATAGCAAAAAGGTACTGGGAGGTGAAGAAGATAAAAATAATGCGAACCTTGTGGAGCAAAAGATGAATACGCAAACCATTTATGCAACGGGCCCTAGCATATCGTAATACCCTTGTATGAATTCATCTTAGGCTAGACAAAACAGAATATAAAAAAAATATAAAATATAAATTTGTACAAAAAAAGGAGATGAAAAATGAGAGTTCCATACCCTATTGGATAATTCAACCTGAAAAAAAAAACAGGCAACTCAACTGTTATTTCATTAAGAGATAAAAAAAATTCAATTATGAATGTAACAAACCTGTGAATCTTTGACATCATGATAAAATAGAGATGCATATTTAAAAAAACCTTCAAAACTTTCAACAACAGAGTAAGAAACCCACATAATTTTGAAACTACATGCTTAAAAATTCACTTCAACTTTTACAAAGAGAGAAGATAGCAGTTTTAAAATTCAAAGTGACTTGGTGTGAATTCAGGTGGCACCAAATATGTTGTGGCAAATTTGCAATGATAATTAGAAAGCACGGCTAGAACACTGAAGACAATCTACTATATGGCAAAACTTAATTAACAATGGCCAAAATTTTCAAAAGCTCTTACCACCAAAAACTACCAAGCAATCTTCATTGTCATACATTCAGAAGTAATCCTCTGCCTGCTTTGTATTCTTAGCAGCAACATATTTAACAACATGTACTATTTGCTTGGTAGAAAGCACTCTTCATGAAAAATCTGAAATAACGTGTGAAAAAAATGCAAAAAGATATCGTATATGCCCATTAAGTAAATAAAATAAAAAGTAGTAATTAAAACCTATGTTAAACATCATGCTTATAGTATCAACTCACAATTGAAACTATTTGAGCGTCATTCTCTGAAAGGGTAGCATGTGAAAATTGCTCAATAAGCCAAAAACGGTACAACTCGTTACTAAAAATATCGAATAATATACAATTAAAATACAAAAAATCAATTAAACCCAAATAATTTATAGAAGCAAAACATGTAAATTTTATCAATCATCGGGAAATACCTTGTTGAAGTCAATAGTTTTGGGTTCCCCTTCTGTAGAGACCTCAGCCCGGTACTTTTTCCTGATCCTCTTGTCGACGATAGGCACCCATGCGGCGAGATCCCAAGCAGAGCAGGGAGACGGTAAGGCTTGAGCGCAACATTGTGATTGATTGGTTCAAGGTAGTAAATGAACTGGGATCATGGCTAAGTGGTTCCTTGCTGCACCATCTGTGATTCGGAATGGGTTGACAATTTTTTTCAAAAGAAATGAAATTAAAAAAGAAAGAGATCGTGTATAATATGCAAAAAGAGAAGACATATTAGCATTTTCATCTCGTTGGAAAAACCATAAATCTGGCATATGTTTAAAGAATATCATAGTCCCAATGCATCTTAACTCCATTAGCATTAATTAAAAAGAATAAACCGGTGTGTATAAAGAAGATTTTGAATTTGAAAATAAGAATATTAATGGTTTCATAGAGAATGCAAAGAAAAAGAGAGAAAATAAAAAGATGAAGGAGCATCGGGCCGAGCAGCTTCTCATTTCCAATTGGAGTAATAAATGCGGTTAGTAGAAGTTAAAAGGTTGAGGTAGAAAGTTAACAGAGAATATTTATGAAGAGAAATAGCTGTCATTTTGTATATAAAATATTAAAAATAAAAGTAATAAATGAGTTGGAGAATTAAAATTCATTCCATAAAAGGAAAGAAAATAATTTTGGAGGGAAAAAATTTAGCTGAGAATGTGACATTTGGCAAAACTTTCCTTGAAACAACCTCTTCTTTGTATAATTTATAGATGTGTGTCCGTGCGATGCACGTTATAAAATTTTATAAGGTAAGATTAACTTAATTTTATAAAATAAAAAAATGCTTTGAATAAAATACGAAAAAATTAGAAACAAATCAAATTAAAATTTTCTTTAATACAATGACTAACTTAAAACATGAACTCATTAACAATTAGAAGCACCAAATATTATAACACAAAATGTTATAATAATTAAATATGACAATTTAATATCATAGCTAAATAAAAAATAAAACTTAATATTTAAGAAATTAAAAAGATTAATCCAATCAATGAATAACCAACTACATTAGAAAAAAAATAAATTGAACAGACCCCACAATAAAAAAAATTAAATACTTAAAATGAATTTTATAGCTAAAATCAATTTTAACTGAAAATTATAAAGTGTTATAAATACTTTAAAATAGAAAAAGTTTGCGATGACAATGAACATATAATTATATTAAAAATAAATGAAATTAAAAATCACATTGATAGAATGAATAACATGTCACTTAATTTCATTAATATTTTGAAACTTCAATTATAAAACTACATTATATAAAAAGCTAAATAGATTAGTAAGACTAAAACCCTCAACCATTCCACCAATAATTTCATTCAAAATTTTTTTATTGATTTATTTATTAGTATAACAATATAAAAAAAAATTTCTATACATATTATTCACACCATGGAATGTGGAGTTATATAGAAAATTAAATATTTATATATATAAAAAATTAAAAATTTAAATATTATAGAAATGTATATATTTCATCTCTCCATTTGGATAATCAAACGACATGCAATATAAGACTTTCCTAGTTACTCCCTGTTGCAATAGCCTCAAATAATTTTATTTTAAGATTTTTATAAATTTATTTATATTTATAATCTAAATTTTATTTCATCAATTTTATTTTTTATACAAAGTATTCCCAATTGTAGAATGCCGAGCAAAGTATAGAGTGATATAATTTAATATAAACTCCAACGAATCACATGGTTTAAAAACAAATGTATGAAAAGTGTACAGCAGATTAAAAGGGGTATGTGGCTATCAAAGCTGGCCTTTCTCCTTTTGTTCTGTCTCAGCAGAATTTTCTACGATGTTCTACTTTTCTACATAGGCCTTTCGGTTTGCAAATAGGAAAAGTCATGTTGCGTTCCCTATCAATGACCTTCGGGTTTATCAAAAGTTAGATTTTGCCTTTAAAATAATATTAAAGATGATATTGCCTATATTTCATCTTCATAAAATTACAAACTTCTCTTCTGTTTTGAAAATAACATCCAAAACTGTAGATAAAACAATACAAAAAGTGTAATAATATAAAATAAGAAAATTATCTGATTCAATTAAAATTTAATACAAAGAGTAAAATCCATTTAATTTAACCAACCAACGTAAATGTAGCTTACACTAAGATAATCATGCATTTTTTTTCATACAAAGTATATATCGATTATTCTATAGTGCAGTTTCGCTTCAATAGCTCGAAACCAAAAGTTATCGGCAGCGCACCATCCAACATAGTATTATGCCCCCTTTTTTAAATGTTAACTAAAACTAACTTTTAAAAGGTTAAGATGGGAAAAAAAAATCTCACTCCTAGTATCAAGTTTCTTCAAATACTGGCTCATTACTATATTTTGGAAAGACGGATCAGCTCAGTTACTGATGCTATAGATTCTCCAAAGGCCAGAACCATTAGGAGAGTGATAAAATCATCTTGGTCTTGGTCTTGGAGTTCAGTGCCTTGAAATTGAGTCAAGTAGATTAGAAGATATATGAGTGCTTAGAGAAGTTTTTAAACATACTAAAGCTAAACAATTATGCATAGAAAATACATGTACTTGCCATTGACCTAAGTATTAAATAGCCAATAAGGTTAAGTGGCATCTTCAATACACTAAAAATTCATGCTTTTGATTGTTTTCCTAAGGCAATTACCCAATCCATTTTCATTATATATAGTGATAGACATTTGCCAGCCAATGAGGTAGTTGGATAATTTTGGACTTAAGGAGTAAGACATAATGTGCTAACTCTATTTAAGCCATCATCTGAGTTAGGCATGGATTCTTGAGCACATGCTAACTACCTCAATAAATTCAGGCATTGTTTCCTCTGTTCGCAACATGTAAGGTTATTACTTCTATTTATTGCTTTCTGAAATTAACTTTGTAAGGCATTGACCTAGCAATTACATGAAGTGATTAGTTGATTATTACTCATTAGTAGGTGTGTTGATTGTGCGATATCCCATTCAGTAGAACAAAAAAGTTATAAGTTATAATAGTAAAAGGGCAGGCACATTTAAACCTCAACATATATGTTCTTATTGAAAAAGGCTTTATTTTAAATCACAATCCCTATGAAATATACAGTATTAAATAGATATAATAGAAGTAAGACAAGGATAAAATACAAATAATCAAAAATAGAGGAAAAAAACATAAACTTTTTGTGATCATAGGAGTTTTAGAAAATAGTACTCTTTTTGCTCCCAATTTACATAAATATTAATGAAACTAATTTAAACTTGTTATGAAACTATCCACCTGCATTCAGGATCAGCTTATTACTTTAATTCTTCAAGGCGATGAAATAAAAAAGATGGTCCAAATAGCAAAAAGGTACTGGGAGGTGAAGAAGATAAAAATAATGCGAACCTTGTGGAGCAAAAGATGAATACGCAAACCATTTATGCAACGGGCCCTAGCATATCGTAATACCCTTGTATGAATTCATCTTAGGCTAGACAAAACAGAATATAAAAAAATATAAAATATAAATTTGTACGAAAAAAGGAGATGAAAAATGAGAGTTCCATACCCTATTGGATAATTCAACCTGAAAAAAAAAACAGGCAACTCAACTGTTATTTCATTAAGAGATAAGAAAATTCAATTATGAATGTAACAAACCTGTGAATCTTTGACATCATGATAAAATAGAGATGCATACTTAAAAAAACCTTCAAAACTTTCAACAACAGAGTAAGAAACCCACATAATTTTGAAACTACATGCTTAAAAATTCACTTCAACTTTTACAAAGAGAGAAGATAGCAGTTTTAAAATTCAAAGTGACTTGGTGTGAATTCAGGTGGCACCAAATATGTTGTGGCATATTTGCAATGATAATTAGAAAGCACGGCTAGAACACTGAAGACAATCTACTATATGGCAAAACTTAATTAACAATGGCCAAATTTTTCGAAAGCTCTTACCACCAAAAACTACCAAGCAATCTTCATTGTCATACATTCAGAAGTAATCCTCTGCCTGCTTTGTATTCTTAGCAGCAACATATTTAACAACATGTACTATTTGCTTGGTAGAAAGCACTTTTCATGAAAAATCTGAAATAACGTGTGAAAAAAATGCAAAAAGATATCGTATATGCCCATTAAGTAAATAAAATAAAAAGTAGTAATTAAAACCTATGTTAAACATCATGCTTATAGTATCAACTCACAATTGAAACTATTTGAGCGTCATTCTCTGAAAGGGTAGCATGTGAAAATTGCTCAATAAGCCAAAAACGGTACAACTCGTTACTAAAAATATCGAATAATATACAATTAAAATACAAAAAATCAATTAAACCCAAATAATTTATAGAAGCAAAACATGTAAATTTTATCAATCATCGGGAAATACCTTGTTGAAGTCAATAGTTTTGGGTTCCCCTTCTGTAGAGACCTCAGCCCGGTACTTTTTCCTGATCCTCTTGTCGACGATAGGCACCCATGCGGCGAGATCCCAAGCAGAGCAGGGAGACGGTAAGGCTTGAGCGCAACATTGTGATTGATTGGTTCAAGGTAGTAAATGAACTGGGATCATGGCTAAGTGGTTCCTTGCTGCACCATCTGTGATTCGGAATGGGTTGACAATTTTTTTCAAAAGAAATGAAATTAAAAAAGAAAGAGATCGTGTATAATATGCAAAAAGAGAAGACATATTAGCGTTTTCATCTCGTTGGAAAAACCATAAATCTGGCATATGTTTAAAGAATATCATAGTCCCAATGCATCTTAACTCCATTAGCATTAATTAAAAAGAATAAACCGGTGTGTATAAAGAAGATTTTGAATTTGAAAATAAGAATATTAATGGTTTCATAGAGAATGCAAAGAAAAAGAGAGAAAATAAAAAGATGAAGGAGCATCGGGCCGAGCAGCTTCTCATTTCCAATGGGAGTAATAAATGCGGTAAGTAGAAGTTAAAAGGTTGAGGTAGAAAGTTAACAGAGAATATTTATGAATAGAAATAGCTGTCATTTTGTATATAAAATATTAAAAATAAAAGTAATAAATGAGTTGGAGAATTAAAATTCATTCCATAAAAGGAAAGAAAATAATTTTGGAGGGAAAAAATTTAGCTGAGAATGTGACATTTGGCAAAACTTTCCTTGAAACAACCTCTTCTTTGTATAATTTATAGATTTATAGATAGATATTCTTCATCTTTTACAAGATATTGAAGTTTCTTCATCTTCATGTCCAGTTAAGTTTCTATTTAGAGTTAGAGGTTAAGCTTTCATAAATTGTGAGATTTATACTTTGGTTTCAAGGTTAAATTTTACAATTTGTCTAAAGTAAATCCCGAAACTCTATCCCGTTGTATTATACCAACAACTACCTTCATTTTCATCATGCTTTTCACTTGTTCTTTTGTTTTCTTTAATATAATGAGTAGCTAAACTTCTATACTAAGATTACAATTTGAACTCACATGTAATTTGATTTATTTATCATATCTAAGAGTAGGTTGATTATCTTTGAATTGTTTATCTTACTTGTTCCTAATACTTTTAATTAAGTGGTCATTAATTAAATTGAATTGATAAGCCTTAAGCAACTTGACAAAGGGATTTTGGTTTTAGATGTAGATAAGATAACATATGATCTTTGTGCGAAAGCCTTGAGTTTGTATAGGATAGACATATACCTATATGACATATGTAACCGTTAATGAAATCGGAACTTAATGAATTTTTGATTAATTGATAGACATAGATATATAGTTTATCATTAATTAAGGATATTTCTATTTAACCACCAAAAGAGGCTTATAGATAAGTTAGGATTTCTAGTTAACAATTCAGATTATTAATTGATCTTAGATATATAGAAGTGAGTGAATCAAATAAAGTGTGAGGGATAATTGCAATCCTAAGCTTGGTTAATTTGATCATTAAAATTTTTTTCTTGTTTACTTTAATTTTTAGTCTTTCATAAAATTTCTCTTATTAAGTTGTTTAAATAAGATTGAGTTTTATAAACTTTTAGTAGATAGTTAAATTTATAATTAATCCATGTAGGTTTGACATTTTTTTACTATTATATTACTTGATTTGTGATAACGTATATTTGCGTTCTGAATTATAATACCAGTTGTGTCTAAAATTACTCAAAACTCAATTCATATCCACCCCCAACTCCAAAATTACTCGAAACCCGACCCATATCCACCCCATACTAGCTGTAATTGTAAATATTGGTGTTAACCGCTGCAAGTTCAAGCTGTTTGATTCAAATAAACTCTTTATCGTACGTTAGATGTTAGGACAGGTGCTTCTTGCAACTATTGATCTCCTTATCAGCCCAGTGTGAACTTTTCCTTGATGCTGCTGAATTAAATTCCACTTATCATGTTCTTTTTATTTTTTATTTTTTTAGGTACAATGGTATCATGGAGACTTCCTACAAATTACCCAAACTCTCGCTACTAACTCATTCCTAGTGACTTCTACACTATTCTAATCATAGCTAGTTTGTCGTACCACCAAAGACTCAAACCTCCCAGTATGACTTGACTCTTTCGAGAAAATTTCAATTTCTACAATACTACTAAAAATTAGTGAGTACGGTTGCCAATAAGAAAAAAAGAAAGTTTAATAAGTAATTATATTATTATAAAAAAGTAAATAGAAAGAGTACTTAGTTTTCTAATGTATGTAGTAAGACAAAAAAAATTCAACTCGAAGGTAGAGCTGTCAATATAGGTTACAACCCGTGAGCCAACCCGGCTCAACCCGCCAAAATGGAGGGTTGAGTTGTTTAAATTTTAGCTCGCACAAATACAGGCCAGGTCGGGTTGCTTCATTTTTACCACGGGTTAAACGGGTTTGGCCTGGGTTATGGCGGGGTGACCCGCTTGTTTTAAAAAAAAATTGGGCAAAAAATTACTCTCATTTTAAAACCCTAAAATATCATCCATTGATCCACATATCTTCAAGTCTTTCTACCATAACTTGAGAATGAGAACCCATTGTTGTCGGCGTCGCATCTGACCAGTGACCAATAGACAACAGCATCGCATCTCGCCAGCAAGCAGCAACCCACCACCAACATCGCATCATCTGGTCACCTTCTGCCCTCAGGTACTAAACACACATGCACCTAATTTTTCAAAGGCCATCATAGATTTAGATCTTCCTGCACAAGAAAGAAACAAAGGAATGAATTCCAACACAACACGAAAGCGTCAAATCAGTAATGAGTTATGTTGACTTCCATTTAATTACATTCATATAGTTATATTATATATTTATATACCATTCTGATTTCTGTGTCTGTGTGTGTCTGATATATATATATATATGTCCGTGTCAGTGTGTGTGTGTCTCTGTGTCCGTGTGTGTGTATATATATATATATTATATACCATTTCCGCCCCCCCATATTGTCCGTGTCCGTGTGTGTCTAATATATATATATATATATGTCCGTGTGTGTGTGTCTTTGTGTCCGTATGTGTGTCTATATATATATATATATAGATTAATGGGTTTAGTTTAGAGACTTTTTTATTTCCAGTATATATAATGTAATTATGTAGATTAATGTCATGTTGCTTGCTTACTTCACTGCAGTAACTTCATTATGTTTTTTGCTTTTGGCTCAACATTGACTGCTTATTATTTTGAGATGTTGTGTTTCTTCTAAAGTAACTTGTTTGTTGATAATATCATATTTCCTTATGTTGATAGCTTGTGTGTTAAATTGTTATAGTTTTGATTTGCAGTATGACTTCTGAAACTGTACATCAAATTATGAATTGCATTGATGATGAATTCAAAATTGTGGATGAAATGGTGCCAACAGATATAGATGATAGTTATGAGACTGATAGAGCAAGTAAAAAGGATAAATCTTGCACTTCCGATGTTTGGAAATTTTTTACTAAAATTGGTGTGAAAGATGGTAAAGAAAAGGCTAAATGCAACGGGTGTGGGCAAGAGTATGTAGTTGGTGGCACTAAAATAGGAACTTCAACCTTATTGCGTCACATGAAAAAGTGTAAACTTCTCCCTAAATATCAAGATGTGGCTGCAATGATAATTGACCATGCAGGGAAGTTAAGGTCTAGAGAAATTGACCACAAACGTGTACGTGAAGTTATTTCCATGGCCATCATTGAGCATGGTCTTCCATTTAATTTTGTTGAATATAAGTGGATTAGGGAATTGCACACGTTGTTAAATCCGGATGCAAAACATTATAGTAGGAACACTGCAGTATCTGATATTTGAAAATTCCATCTTAATGAAAAAGAGAAATTGAAACAATCAATGTACAAATGCCGTAATCGAATTTGTTTGACATCTGATTGTTGGACTGCTTACACTACTGAGGGATATATTTGCTTAACTACTCACTTTGTTGATAATACCTGGAACTTGAATAGCAAAATCCTTGCTTTTTGTAAAATGGAGCCCCCACATTCAGGGATTGAATTGGCAAAAAAAGTGTTTGATTGCTTGAAAGATTGGGGAATAGATAAAAAGATCTTTTCTCTTACTTTGGACAATGCTAGCGCTAATGACAATATGCAGGATATATTGATTGAGCTATTCTCTTTGCAAAATAGTTTGTTGTGTGATGGTGAATTTTTCCATGTGAGGTGTAGTGCCCATATCTTGAATCTTATAGTTCAAGAGGGCTTAAAGGTGGCTAGTGGTGCTTTGCACAAGATTAGAGAGAGCATCAAATATGTGAAAGCATCTGAGGCAAGAAAGATTAACTTTAGAGAATGTGTTGATCAAGTTGGTGGCATTGATACTCATGTGGGTTTGAGATTGGATGTCTCTACTAGATGGAATTCAACATTCATTATGCTTGAAAGTGCAATCAAGTATCGCCGTGCTTTTTCTAGCTTGTCTTTACATGATAGAAATTTTAAATATTGTCCAACAAATGATGAGTGGAGAAGGGGTGAGAAAATGTGTGAATTCTTACGCCCATTTTATTTGATAACCAATTTGATTTCGGGTACATCTTATCCAACCTCCAACTTATACTTCATGCAAGTATGGAAAATTGAATGTTTGTTGAAGGATAATGTCAAAAGTGATGATCCAATAATTAAAGACATGGCTGAAAGGATGACAGTTAAGTTTAGTAAGTATTGGAATGATTATAGTGTCATTCTTGCAATTGGGGCTATTCTTGACCCAAGGATGAAATTTGATTTGCTAAGATTTTGCTATTCCAAACTTGATTCATTTACTTGTCAAGAGAAGCTTGATTATATTAAGGGCAAGTTATATAAGCTTTTTGAAGAATATGTGAAAGAAAATTCAGATGAATCAGGTACATCAAGTTCCCAAAATGTGAATCCAATGCAACAAGTTTCCTATACACACCAAGGGCAAGGAATGGATGCATTTGATGTAAGTATGGTTTTCTTTCAAGAATTGAATTTCTTCTAATAGTATTTAATTTTTCCTTTGGTTAATTGTTTTTCCTTTTGTTGTTTCCAATTTTCTTTCAATGGCTTAGGAATATATCAATTATGTGAGCCAACATGTTAATGTCACTGGGAAGTCTGAATTAGACCTTTATTTAGATGAGGCACAACTTGAACCTAGGTTTTTTGAGAAGTTGGATGTGTTGAAATATTGAAAAGATTGCCAACAACGTTATCCAAACCTTTAAAGGATGGCATGCGATGTATTAAGTATTCCAATCACTACTGTTGCTAGTGAGTCCGCTTTTAGCATTGGTGCTCGTGTGTTTAATAAATACCGTTGTTGCCTTCTTCCTGATAATGTTCAAGCTCTTATCTTAACCAGTAATTGGTTAAATGGCTTCACTTATTCCGGTAATATTCATAACCTAACCTTACTTTACTCTTTTGAATTTTGAATTTTATTTCATTATTGTTATACTTCTAAACAAATATTCATTGTTAATTTTGTGGCATTTTGGTATGTAGATGAAGATGATGAAGCTGATGGGAAAGTTGATATTAATTTGTCAAAACAAGATTCCAATGTTGTTCATGAAGATGAAATTCATGAGATTGAAAATTGAGATTTGTAGAGTTGAAGATTGGAGATTCATGAGATTCCAATGTTTTGTAACTTTTGTGGTTTGAAGTTTGAACTTGTTATTTTGTCTTGTTGGGAATTATGGTTTGATTGGATTCTTACTTATGTAAGTTATGTTTATGTTGGATATTGTGATTATGACTTAAGGTTGATGATAAAATGGTTTTGAATATTTTGTTAGTGATATATCATAGGTTTGATAATTATTTTATGCTTTAGAGTTTATTTTTATTTTTCTCTAATTTTTTAAATTTTTTAAAAAAATTCTTTATTTTTTTAATTAGTCAACCCGTTTAACCCACTAACCCACCTAAAGTGAGCCGGGTTGACCATTTTTCAACCCACTACCAAAATGAGCCAACTCGGCTTAACCCACTTAACTTTCAACTCACAGTGGACTAACCCGGGTAGGCCGAGTTGGCCCGTATTAACAGCTCTACTCGAAGGGTCATGTGGCGAGGTTTGAGTGGTTTGTCTCTTCCATGGGCCATATCACCTTGAGTACGTAAACTAAAAAAATTGTGGTCCGTTTTGTTGTACTCATAACTTTTTTGAGTATCGTTAGTGCCACCCTTGTCAAATGCCCATCCTTTAGGTTAGGCCTGTGTAAAGGTCTAATTTTGATATGTTATTGGTGTAATTAATTTTAGTATCCTCATTTGATTATTTATTATTGTATTATTAAAAGAATATAATTTATTATTATATTATTAAAATAATATGACTATCATAATAATTATTTAAAATATTAAATTATTTTAATAATGTATTAATATATAATTAGATAATAATATAAATTTTTTTATATTAACACTCAATTAAAATTAAACTTATATATATAGTGTATGTAAAATAATAATTATGAAATATTTTTTTCAACACATGTTAAGCTATAATTTTTTTCTCCGAAAATGGCGGTGGTGGCACAAAACTTTCCATTGTACCCACCACTTCATATTAAAAAAAAAATCAATTTCAAAATGTTTCCAAGAATTTTGAGAGATGAATTAGAATTCGTCCAACACGAAATCAATGACATTAAAATTTCAATTAAGTGAAAGTTCAAAATAAGCATATATGTACCTAGACTGAACAATTAGCTTGAAATATTTATGAGACATAATGAAATCCACCAAATCATAATTAATGGCGTATGATATGACACGCATTAAGCTAACTGAAATTCAAATGACCTATAATGTCAAGCAAATGCATTGAAAAAATAAAATAATGCAGATAAAGCCCAATAATACCGCAAATACTAGCTAGTGACCTATAATATCATGATTCTTTCCTTTATTTTAAACAAAAATGACACACGCACACATATAGTACATAAATAATAATTATGAAATATTTTTATCAACACTTGCTAAGCTATGAGAATAAAAAAAATATCTCAAAATTGTAGTGGTGGCACAAAATTTTCCATTATACCATATATATATATATAAAGTAGAAATCAATTTACACAAAGTATAAGTCTTGACACACTTACACCATTTAATAATTTTTTGTAGAATGTGAATTTAGTCAATCCAATCATTGAATTGAAAATTCTCATAAGATAGATCAACCCCATAAAATTTCTTACAATTAAAAAATTATTTGATACTTTATCGAATTATTTTATTTAAACATAGAATATGATTTTAAAATGTAAGTAAATTGTCTATTATTATATTAGATAACTATATATGTTCGATTTATTTAAAATTTGGTATGTAAGATCATTAAGAGAATAACATATGATTCAACGATTGGAATGGTTAAATTCACATTCTATTAAAAATTATTGAATGGTGTAAGTGTGTCAAGACTTATACTTGGTGTAAGTGGATTCTTACCCATATATATATATATATATATATATATATATGAGAGGGATCAACTTATATTGGTGTAAAATTTGATCCACTTACACCACTCAATAAATTTTTATTGAGTATACTTTTTTATCGATCCAACCATCAAATTATAATTATCCATCATATTGATTATTTGTGTCGAATTTTGAAAAAAAATAAATATCAATAAGAATATAATCAAATAGTTCATATTTTCATATATTTCAATAGTTTATATTACATTAATTTGATGTATATCAATGAGTCACAAAACAATTTCGGATTAATATAAAATTTTATAGATATGATCTACATGATAGAAACTTTCAATCTAACAGTGAATTTTATAAGAAAGTTGTCAAATAAAAAATTATTGAGTGGTGTAAAAGTGATTAAGTCTTACACTAATATAAGTTGATCCCTCCTCATATATATATATATATAAAAACTTTTATTAAGACATGCAGTATGCCCTGATATTGAAATGTACAATCTTCCCTCCCTTCAACTTTTAATTACCAAAAAGTATAAATATATCACATGTCTAAATTTAAAAAAATATATATATTATCATTTGCATAAAACTTAACCAATAAGAACATATTCACATGTATGGGTCAGCGGCCTGAGCTGCAAAGCTTGTACAGCCGATATAGGACTAGGAATTGGTTAGTATTTTTCTAGCCCGAACCAAATTTGATATGGTTCGTTGTGGGCCAGTCCTAATTGACAAGTATGTTTCAAAAAGTTTATTGTTGATTTGGGGAAGTGAGAGCCTTATCAAACAAAGACTTGGAAATATCTCAAAGCTCATTACACTAAAGATTGTTTCTTGCTATTCAACATAGGCAAGCTTTATCTTAAGGGGAGAAGAAATATACTTAGATATGTACCCAAGTGAACTTAGGAGAGGTATCCATGTCCTGTTTATCTTTCATTCACAAGTAGGCTTTCCACTTCATGTCTAACAATTTTCATGAAGCAAGATAGATGTCAAGGAAAACTAGAATGATTCAAACTCCTACTTTACAATTCAAACAACAATAAAAATATTGTTAAAAGGTGTTTTCTAAAGTATTTAATTTGACCCAAACAGGTGCAAACCTTTTTACTGAGACAAATCTACATTGTTATGCATGTTAAAACAAATTATAAAGATAAGCACGATTCAAGTGAGCCAGGACAGCGGCTCTCTAAAAGTATTTAATTTGACCCAAACAGGTGCAAACCTTTGTAGTGAAACAAATTAATCTACATTGCATGCATTGCAACGCATGTTAAAACAAATTATAAAGATACGCATGATTCAAGTGAGCCAAGACAATGGCTACATCTATAATAGTCTCACTTGAGCCTCGGATTTTCACTCATGCTTATTATAATCAAATTAGTATTTTAACGATTATCTCTTTGCTTGACCTATGCCACTTTCGTCAAGGTACGCAAAGCTATTAGGTAACGGATCTTTGTCACGTTCATAAACTTGTATGACTCAGGATGTTAAAAGATCATCCTTATCCTCACCCCGAATGCACAGGAATCACAACCTAAAAATGCTGCTCTAAAAATATTGAGCACTATGCGACCTTAGCAGCTCCATCAATCCAAGCTGAGTTGGTATATATGCTAAAATTGGTTGCATTTGAATTATGGACCAGAAGAAGCAATAGTATTAGTAATACCATCTTCAAGAGGCGACCTGAGCATGAAATTCAAGATTCAGAAGAAAAAAACCACTAATTGAGTGTCATGGCATTAATTTGGGGCAGCAAGTAAAAGAGCTAATTAATTTGATTTTTGATCAAGTAAGACGTCCTTTTGGCAGAAAGTATTATGGGTGGTAAATATACAATTTCCTAATACTATTGAATGGGCCAGTATAAACTTCTCTTATGGGTGGCAAAATAGCCAATTTCCTAATACTATTGATTGGGCGTTCGTATAAACTTCTCGTATGGGTGGCAAATGGCAATATAGCCAATCAAATCCTCCCTTTTTATATTTTTCTTCTCCAATCAAAGATATTGCGGATCCTCATTACTGCAAGCTTATAGAAACTCAAGTGATAAAGGAGAGTGAAAGACATAGACATTAGTCTTGTTATTGGAGAAGCAACCAACTCTGAATTTTCATATATTTAAATTTGAAAATTATTTATTTTAAATCTGTAAATTTGAATTTGTAAGTTTGTTACTCTCATATATATATATATATATATGTACTGTTATCAATAATGAAATTGATCAACCATTGCATCAATTATTATTTTTCCTATATGGTATCAGAGTTCTCAAGCTCTAACCAGCATTTACAAATTTAAATATATGAAATTCAGGAGTTGGTTACTACTCCAATACTTGTTTCATTCAGTTTTTATGTCACGTACAAAGAAATTAAAAAATACTAGTAAAATCAACCAATACGTTCCTTTAATTATTATATATTTACTTTTTTTTGTATACAGTCCTTTAATTATTTTTAACTTTCCAAGAAATTACATCAACATAAGCATCAATTACCACAGTTCCCACCAGGTCCCCCAAAAAGTAGACAATTTCCCATTTCTTCATTCACATGTCCATAGTATTTCACATCATAGCAACTAGTGTAGTCCGCAAAAGTGTCCACACTATCAAATTGGGGGCCAACATCTTGTCTAGCTTCATTCTTAAATGTAATCTGTTTAAAATAGCATGCATGACCAATATTGTCATCTGGAAAGTGTCCAGATCCCATTGGAGGGCTAGTGCTACCTACAGTAGTCATTGTCATCCCAGTCCAACCACCTCGATCTGCAAAAGCCAAGTTCGAAAACAAAGCTGCTGGGAAATATCCAACATCTATGTTTTGAGCCCTTAGCCACCAATTTTTAGTAATTGAATCCTGAAACACAAAATCAACAAAGAAATAGAAGAATTTTTATTAGGTGAGTCTCACTATACAGTGGGTGGATGGGTAATAAGTCTTTTGCCCTTGTGTACGCCACCAAACAGGAGAGGAAGACAAAAGATATGGACGAGCTACCATTTGGAGAGGATTAATCTGACATAGTGTTTTGAGGATAAAAAGTTTTGTATTCTTATAGGACGTATACATACTTGTGTGGAAACATTTCTCATGGGCAACTGCAGTTTTAAAACCTAACCTAAGTCTAAATATTTAATATGTACTTAAAAATATAGTTGTGTCTATATATTCTAAGGAAGAACTTAGAAGCAAAAGTTTTACCAGTGAAAGAGAGAGAATCATATCAAATTGTGGTCCCTCGTAGGTAGATGTATTAGTCACAGGTGAGCCAAGATAAATTCTATTGTCAATTTGTACAAAACCTGAACATTGCATGTTGTAACATCCTGTATGTCTGGTACCATCTGACTGCATTTATGCAACAAATAAACTTTTTTTCTAATATCCGATATTAGAATTAATAAGATACAAGATAATAATGCACTAAATAATCTTATGAGTAGAGGTCGATAATGATATCATATATTCCATTATTGTAAAGATAAAGCTCATAACTGATGTTTTCTTACCCATGATGTGAAGAAATAAGTTCTGTTATCTCCATATAATAGTGGAAATACCTGGCACCAAATGTGGAAGAAATGATTATCCAAAAGTAATACTCTAGTATTTCATGATCAATAATAAACATTTGAAAGCCTCGTAATAATAAAAAAGAATTAATTAAAAGCAAATAGCATATGTTTTACTCACATATGTAATGTAGAGTGGTGTTGGTAGGGATACTTTGCGTAGACAGAAATTAGAAGGTTGTTTGGGGTTTAAAGATTAAAAAGCTTTTAATGTTTGGAAGCAAAGCTGGAAATTGAGTGTGGGTGATGATTTTTTTTTTAAAAAAAAAAAACTGTTTTAAGAGTCTATTTGTAATGTGAAGAGATGTCAATTGATGAATAACGAGAATAATTCTTATTGTTTTGGGGTTTAAATTCTTTTGGAAGTAGAAAGAGGAGATAGTTTTATTTTTATTTTAAAACATAATAATTTATTGTTGTATCTGCTAAATTAATTTACTTAAAAATATTTACAGGTTGTAGTAGAGCTTTACATATATAATTATTTCCTGCCTGTTTCTCCCTCTGTAAGATGTATAGATCGTTTCTTTTATCTACTATATGCGTTATGCACTGTTTTAAAACTTAATTCATTGATTAAAAATAAAAAATAAAAATAAAAAAGGATTTGGCATTGGAAATAATTTAGAATTTTTTGTTGACTACTTACCAAAAATTAAATTAAAAATACTAAAAATATTCTGCATATAAAATATAAATGAATTCATTAGCATCTAAGATTTTCTTATTTTATTAAATGCAGATATTCAGTGATAAAAATATTTTAATAAAAATATTTACAAATTCACAACTTTATTTGACATTTCAAAAAGTTGTTGTACTCAATTTTCAATATTGAATTTTTAAAACTTATAAGCACAACTTTAGTCTTCGATGCTGGCTGGCTCCTATATTCCATTATAAATGAAGTACCTATTTTATTAAAACTTAAATAAAATATGTAAATTTCAATTTATTTGGAGTATATTTAAGATAAATTGAGAAGTAGTGGGATAAAAACGAAAAAGAGAAACCTGCCATCCCGTGTATACATCATTAACACCATCATCTAGTCCATTCGCAACCCAGATATTAGCACCACTCATTTGGTCCTTGAAAACAGCTGGATTATAAGTACTGATAGTTCCGCTAACTCCATAATAAGAACTACCATCAACCTTTTTTAAATGCACTTCTGCAAACTGTATACAAGATATATATATTTACAAGTTAACAGATTTCAAGTTTCACTAAACAGTTAAATGTGGTCTATGCTTTAGAAAAATAATATTGATCACAAATAATAAATAAAAAGTTAATACAGTTTCAATTGTTTAAATTTAGTTTTGAAATAAGAAAATTACATGATTCCCTGGCAAATCCTGAGTAAGGATACTAGTAATATTTGACAACCATTTTGCACGAATGAGATCGTCTTTGGTTGTCCTCCGAATTGGAACGGTTCCTCTTGGGCAAAAGTTCTTCTCAAGTCCAATCTTTGAGGGTCTAGTTGATCTATCTTGTACATTTACTTTTGCTGTTGTATCTTGAAAGCTAGGTTTTAGCTGCAAGAAAACCAAAACAAAAGAAAAATCAAACAATCAACCAAACAATTATGTAGAAGAAATTTAAATTTTTTCTATTCAGGATGTGGATCGAGTGCGTACCTGGAGCTTATGATTTTTTAGTAAGGGATGATCAAAAGCTAATTGCTTATTAATATCAATGCAATCAACAATGTGCCCAAAATCCGTCTACAGAAATCACAAATCAACAAATAAAAGTATAAGAATGATATTATAAGATCAAAATTTAACAAAGGACCGGGTTCCAAAAAGGATAAGAATGGTGATACTTGAATAGCCTTGACAGGGGACTTGTTGATGAGTTTCAACTGCCTCTCCAATTCCAAATCTTCGTCTTTGGATATACTTGGCATCGACCCATCTACTTTGTAGTTGCCGGTTGCTAAACATAAGCTAAGCAATAAGATATAGATCATTTCAGCGCTTCTCAAGTGAAAACGAATATGAATCTGTAGATCAGATAGCTGGTAGGTTATCCCATATATAATTTATACAGCAATTATATATAGCTTGTATGAGTCCTCAATAGAAACAACATGTATTATTATAAGTGCTGATGGATGGAATATTTCTTTTTAATAAAACAAAGAAACAATTTTGGCATGTCAACAAATATGAATTCAGTAGTAATTGGGTAAAAAATTTATAGGTGATCAAAGAGTTTAAATGCAAAAGTAATTACAAAAGATTCTTGCCATTTTAAGTGTTAATTGTCGATTTTGTACATATTTTAACTTTTTTATATAATTCCCCCAATTATCATTGATTGCCTTTTAATTGTTATATATTTGGTCAAATAAATATAAAATTAAAAATATTCCTTAATTTAATTTTCCGCAAAAATAATTTTAGGTACTGGAAGATTCGTGCGTGTTATGTAATTTACATTTATAAATTCTGAATTACTAGCTATGTTTTAAATAAAATCAATCTTGATCTCATAACGTCTTTTTGTATAACATTCTCCCTTAAATTTTAAATTTTTAAAAATAAATTTAATTATAAATTAATATTTATTTATTTATTATTTATATATTTATGATTTTATTTTTACATTGTTATGCCTTAGAATTCTAATTTTGTTAGCCATAAATTAGAGGATAGAGAAATTTACTTAGGACATATTTTATTTATTTATTTATAGACATTTGTTATTTTTAGTGTATCAGTAAATATAATTGGTTGAAATAGATTATTGTTAGTATAATTTTCTATTTTTTTATTGTCAGTTAATAGTATTTTAAAAATTATTTATGTGCAAAGGATAATTGTTAAAATAGACAGTGTAACTTATTTAATTAACTAGATACATTTTGTGTATTAGGGTTTTTGATTAGGACATAAGTATTATTAAAAACTTATTGTACATTAAAACAAGGGGAGAATTCTCATTTTGAAATAGTAGTAGGAAGAAGACAAAATATGACTAAGGAATAAAATTCGAATCTAGTTACAAACTAACTAAATTTATTAACATTTAATTAATTTAGTTAATTATTAACTAATTTAGTTACAATTAACTAATCTACTTCCAAACCAACTAACTTAGTTAAAAACTAAAATAACCAGATGAAACACAAGAAAGAGGCTGAATTGTATTTCTTAACTATTTTGAAAAACTTTTTTTAAAATAGTTCTTAGAACAAAAGTTTCACAAGTTCGCAAGAGAGAATTGACAGATTAGAAAATCTTTACAATCTGTTGGACGAAAAAGGGAGTTTTCTGAAAATCTTTGGATGCAAGCTAAAATGTGTATTTTGATAAAAATGTGTTATTAAGAACAACAATGACAATCCCCAAATGTTAGTAAAAAACAAAGTAATGCAAGGAAATGGAAGAGAAGCTTACACCAAGTATTTACTAGTTCATTCTCACAACCTGAAAGTTATGTCCAGTCCCTTCTACTTGAAAGAATTTCAATAATCTTTCTCAAAGATTACAAGTATTCTTCACACCCCCTCTTTAGGCTTACAACGAAATATTCTAAACATCTTCAGGTTCTACCAATAAGTATTCTTTTCTATACAAGCCACTTCAGGCTTTCCACAAAGTGATAAAGGATAATGTTTAATAACACTTAAGAATAACTCACGATGTATGAGGATAAACAATGAGCTCAAGTAAAAATTTTATACAAGAGTATAAGAAATTATAAGCAAATTCAAAGTATATCTTTTCACTTGGTATATTGTTCTATATACTTCTCTAGATTGTTTGTTCTCTTCATTTTTTTATCCTTCCAAGACTTTGAGTATATATAGGCTTGAGAGCTTGTACTTGTCTTCATAAGCTTCTTTCATCAAACGGCAATGTTTATTATCGTTCTGAGTTGCATTAAATGCGTAATGCTGATAACATATTGATCTTATTCTAAAAAGTGGCTTTGGTATCAACGTTGCAAGAAACTTTGATATCTTTGTTCTGATTCTTCTGAGCGAGCAGAAAGTTCCTATTTGCTGGTCTTTGTAGTTGTTAGGTATGTCAACTCTAGCATACTTAGTTGATTTCAAAAGGCACTTACTTTGTCAAAGATCACATCAGCAATTAATGCACTTGTCTTGCTTGATTTTGAAATGCTTTAGACGAATGCTTTTAAGGAAGGAACAACAAAGACAATATAATGGACGGTATAAATAAAATACAATAAACAAGATATTAAGTATTGGATGCACGCAGTGAAACAATAACTTTATTTTTAAGAAAACTTGTCTTAGTCCGGAAGTGTTTATAAACGATCTATTCGAAAGATATAACTTGGACTTTTTCTTATTTAGAGTGAAATAACATAAGTTTATTTAAAACTTATTTGTTTAATTTAATTTAATATTTATTGTTATCTTTAAAACTTTGAGGGGTTCAATTTCTTTGAACAATTTTTGGTTCTAGTATCAAATACTTGATTATGTCTTTGGTTCCAATATAAACTTACTAAATAGTTAGGATATAACAAAAGCATGAATAAAAAAAAGGTTTTTCAAGGCTTATTCAAGAAGCCAAGTAATAAAATATTAGTTCTTAATTAATGTCAAGAAGATATTCAAACAAAAAAAGAAAATTAAGAGATAAATATGGATAAGGTCGGCCATGAAGGAGAAGAAGGGAGAAAAATAGAAAGGAAGAGAAAGAGAGAAAGAAAAAAGAGAAAAGAAATTCCAAAAAATTGGAAAAATGTTAAAAATTGAATATACATCTAAGAATTCATCAAGAGTCAAGAAGAAGCTATGATTTTCATCTTGTGTTCAAGCCTAAAGTTTCATTGGAAGAAGGAGAAAAGGTAGGAGTTCAAATGTTCTTCATCTATTAGTTTTCAAACTTGAAGTTTTGATTAGTTTTACCATGGATACTGATTCTTTTATGGATTTTCATCAAATAATACTCTTAAATATGCTTGTACATGATGAACTATGGTTGAAAAGTGGAAGACGATGGCTTCTTGCATGGTGCGAAATCCATGGGTGATTGGTTTTGGATGATGGTTTAATGATATATTAAGTGATACATGTTATGTCTTAGTATTATTTGATTGTTTGGATTGAAAAACCTTAGGAACCATGACCATAAAAGTTTCAACCAAGCTAGGGTTTCAATTTGTTTAATTATGTAACTAAGAGTTTATGAAGTAGATTAGTGGTTAGTCAATATATTTGAAAGTGATTATTCAAAATTTGATGAATTTTGGATGAATTTAGATGAAAATCTTAATAACTCTAATTTTTAGTATGGTTCGGCTAAGATTAGAAATTTAGGTCTTGGATGTGTTAATTTTTATATTGTTAGGTAATAGAATGGATTATAGATTAATTAAGCAATAGGAAAAAATTCAAGCATAGTTACATGACAAAAGTTTAGAAAAATCACTTGGAAACTAAGTGTGATGGTTTCAGTCAAGAGATATGGCATAGGTTGGAAAATTTTCATGTCAGCATTATATTATGATGATTAGAGATGACCTTGGTGAAAAATTGAAAGAAAATGAGAGAAATTGATAAGTTTAAGTGTTAAACTAGTTAAAGAAACCCTAAATTAAATTTCAACCAAGTTAGGATTTTTGGTCTAAGATTTGATTTAGATCTAATGGAACGAGTATTAGAATGGATAAGAATGGTTAGGTGTAAAGGAATAATGAAAATTTAAGCATTTGAAAAAATGACCAAATGAATAGTAACTTACCAAATAAATAATAATTAGGCTAAGTTGTGAAGTATTTTTAGACTTATTGATGGCTAAGTTAGATAAGTAAATTAAGGTGACTAGAAGAAACTTAAACCATAGGGTTAGAGTTTTGGTCAAAACCTAGTTCCTAAGGCTAGGTATTAGTCAAATAAGTTTCTAAGAGTAATTAGATGTTAAAAAGGTTAAGAAAGTTGACTTAATGATAAAAATGTCTAATTACTCTAGAAACTTAGAAAATATACATACTCATTTAATGATATAAAAGATGATATAAAAGACAAGGATGTCATTCTTAGAAAGAGAGGTGATCCATGAAAGTCTTACATGTGTTTAGAGATGAATAATCTACAACAGAAAAGTGGAATTATCTAAGGACCAGATAAAATCTACTCTAGATGTGTGTATGACTATTTGGTTTAGGGGATGCCCTATGCCAAGAAAGAGCTATTGTTACTATTTTATAATAATCATGTTATGTTGACCATATAAGCACAAATTATGGGGTTGTGCCCACAAATAAAAGACAAGCATGAGAATGTAATTGTTCTATCGAAAAATAGAAAATTAGATTCTTAATAGCTATGTTGATGCTAAATGTTCTAAAAAGTGAGACATAAAGTGTAATGCTTAGAATATATACTGTTAGCTTACTTAATTGTATTTTGTACAATATTTTATCCATGAAAATGTTTCTATAGTATAATGCAATTGAAAATATTATAGTTATTGTTTACTATCTTTATTTGCTTGAATTGCTATTGAGAATATAATTCTCACTCCTGAATCTAATATTCCAAAGGACTAAGATATCTAAGAAGATGTATCATATAACCATCTTAATTGACTTTGACGTTGCCATGAGAGGACGACACTTATATTTTAGATATTAGGAGCTTTCGTGCCTGTTATTTCTTAGTTGCTATATAATTATGTAATTTGTACTATATATGAGATAGTGTAGAAAAATGTTTCATTAGTAGAGTTAGAATACCCTTTTTAAGATTTTAATGTACTTATGTAAATAATTTATAAAATGAAGTCTGTGTACATAAATAAGTTTTTTTTTTAATGAACAGAATTAATATTTTGGTGTGCTACACTAATAATAGGGTAGATCTTTGTTTAAGTTTAATTAATAAATTGTGAAAAATAAATTCTCGTTCTTATTATAATTATAAACAGAAGTAATTAAATAAGCAAAATAGTTAATTAGAAAATGAATACAAGACTCAAAGCGTGTTATAGACTAATAATAATAATTACGTTTCACGTTTAATAAAGAATTAAGGTAAGGCATAACATTCTGGGCCGCTTACATTTTTTAAATATAATAAAATAATAACTATGAAAGATTCTTATAAAATATTTCTACAAAATCGCGCATGTAAAGTTGTGAGAGTAAAAAATTCTTAAAAAATTTGAAGTTAAAGGCAACAAAATTTCCATGAAACACGTCACTCCATATTAAAAAATAATCACAGCCAAAAAATATATATTTTAAATCCATCAATTTCTTAATGTTTTCAAGAAATATTTTTGTGAGATAACATTTTAAGATATGTGGATTGCGAGGAAAAAATCAACTTAAACAAACCACAATAAATGGCGTATGTCAAATGACTTATAAATGTTTAAATTTGATATAGTTTTAGTGTAAATTTTTTTATGTTATCATATATATGTGTTAACACATCACTAAAAGTGTTTGACCTCATAAGTAGTAGTTGTAATTGTTTAACTCTTTTAATGATTTATAAAAATATGATTAAATGATAGTATAAGAAATTTTATACTATCAATAAATAAAAATAAAATAACACAGATAAATCTCTAAGATACTACAAATACCAATTCCCTATAAACAATATTGTGAATCTTTCCTTGATTTTAGTATTAAATTAAAATTACACACACACGCCCACACACACACATATATAATATAAAATTAAATTTTTTGTAGATAAATATTCTCATTTGCATAGTATATATAATCTAATAAGAAAAACTTTAAGAAAAGGATGGCACGTGCTACAATATGTTAACACATGTCCCTTAATATAATTGAGATTCTTAATAAAATGAAAAAAATATAGATGCAATCAATATGCACTAAAGGAGAATAAATAAGACAAAATACTATAACCATAAAGGTCCAAAATATCCCTAAATTAATATACTTAATATAAAAAATTAAATATAAATTCAATCAAATATGCGTTAATCTATCTATATAATATCTTTATATAATATATAAAGATAAAATGCAATAAGGAAAAACTTGAATCAGAGAATGTCATGTTTCACAATAATGTAATTAATTTAATTAAAAATATTAATATAAAAAATATAAATGCAATCAATTTGCACTAAATATGGAGCAAAATATTGAAAACCAAAGACGAAATAGGCTAAAAAAATCTAGAAATCAATATTCTCAATATGAAAAAATATATAAATGTAATAAATATGCATTAACTTATATAATCAATATTTTCATGAAATATTATAGTGACCGTCAATATAGATAATATAAAGAAAATTATTTTTCCGTAAAGACATGACTATCATAAATAATTATAAGACACAAACATTTGTTCCCGTTGCACAGGGGCACACTTTCTTTTTTCTTATTGTTGACAACCATGTAAAATATAATATTAGTAAGTGTCAAAATAATATTTGCCCTTTTATTGAAGGTTCTGAAAAGTGAATCCATCTTTGAATTGGTTAGAAAACTGATTTAAGTTCAATGGTTCAACTGTGTTAAATCAGAGGATAATTAAATAATTTAAATATATATTTATATATAATTATAAATTATATATGCTAATTAAATAAATAAATATTATCAAAAACAATAAAACATGATAAAAGTAGTTTCATAAAGCAAAAACAGAAATTACATTCACGTATGCAAGAAAACATGAAGTCATTATCTTAAACATAATTCACATAGTTGACAACTTACATGCAACTCAACATTTTTAATTCACCATCATAGTCACAACAACATAAGTTCAACATTGTTCCACCAAATGTAATCATAAAAAGTTCACAAATTACAATGTATCGTCATAATTTGCTTTAATTTGCTATCTAACATCTCTACTTGCCACTTTAACCATAATAAAGCAATCCTGCCAAAATTTACAATCCAAGACAATAGCATTAACAACTTTCCCATTAACACTTCTCCCTAACTTGTGTCTAGTGAAGTGTTTGTCTAACTTGTAAAGAACTCATAAAAGAATAGAAAAGTTTTGAGAGAATTGCTTGAGTGAGTACACACTCAGCAGACTTATATTTATATTCACAAAAGAATAATTCATCCTGTATTTACAAGAAATAATAATTAGAATCACAGTTCTAGGTAAGTGGCAAATTAATGATCCGAGTATTCCCAATACTACATTAAATACTATTACTATTTCCAATATAGATAGCACTCAACACTAACCGTTCAACCTATTTATAATCAGTGTGGGACTTCTCAATGCTCCTCCTCAAGCTGATGAATGGATTTCCAGCTTGCGAGTGAGGTTCTGAAACTTTTTGGTAATACATCTACTAACTAAAGTTCTAAGGGAACAAATGAAGTAGAAATCAACACATTGTCTAACTTCTCCTTTATGAAATGACAATCAATCTCAATATCTCAATATGTTTGGTTCTATCATGTTGATCCGAAGAGCAATATTAATAGTATAGTTATTATCGCAAAACAATTTCAAAGGAACACTGCATTTTATCCTCAACCATAATAATTCATAAATCCCTTGTGCCATAGCTTGAAATTTTGCTTCTGCACTTGACCAAACCACAACGTTTTGTTTCTTACTCCTCCAAGACACAAATTTCCACCAAGAAATATGCAATAACCAAAGGTTGACCTTCTATGTATAATTGACCCAATATAATCAACATCAGAAAATACTTCAATGGATAAGTTTCCATACTTTTTGAATAGCAACCCTCCTCCAGGTGTAGCTTTGAGATATTGTAAAATCTGATTTACTGCTTGTAAGTTTTTTTTCTTGTGGATCATGCATAAATTGACTAACAATACTGACAGGATAGGCCAAATCTAGTCTCCTATGAGGCAAGTAAATTAACCTCCTTACTAGTCTTTTATATCTAACTTTTTCAGTAGTAGGAATTTCCTCTTCTCTTCCCATTCTATGGTTTTGCTTAATGGGAACTCTAGGTACTTTACATCCTAATTTCCCTATTTCCTTTCATAAATCAAGGATGTACTTCCCTTGTGATACTGAGATGCCTTGTTTAGACTAGGCAACTTAAATACTAATAAAATATTTCAATCCGTCCAAATCTTTTATTTCAAATTATGTTGCTAATTTCTACTTCAACATCTCTTTCTCAATCAAATCATCCCTAGAGATAATAATATCATCTACATACACAAGAAGAACAATTAATTTACCTTCTTGTGAATGTTTAAAAAATAGTGTATGATCTCCTTGACTTTGTTTATATCCCAATGCTAACATAGCCTTAGTGAATCTCTCAAACCATGCCCAAGTTGATTGCTTCAGATCATATAAGGCCTTCTTTGTTTTCTAAAGCTAAGGAACAACAAAGAAAGACATATTTTCATAAAATGTGACATCCATAGAAATAAAAAAAAAATGATGACTATGAGGATGATAGCATTTATATCCTTTCTTGTTGATTGAATAACCTAGGAAAACACACTTCACTGCATGTAGATCAAACTTACAATGATGTTATTTGTGAACATGAACAAAAGCAACACATTCAAAGACATGAGATTGGAGACTTGTCATATTAGGGATAGAAGAAAAAGAGAGTCATAATTTCAATTGGACTTTTATAATTAAGGACACCAGAAGGCAACTTGCTTATCAAGCAAAACAGCAGTCAAAACAACTTCCCCCAATATAAGTTTGGAACTGTCATTTGGAACAATATGGATCCTGTAACTTGAAGCAAATATCTATTTTTTCACTTAGCGACTCCATTTTGCTAAGGAGTATCACCTTTTTCTTTAAAAAATCTTGAAATAGTTTGGTTAACATACTTTTTTCCATTGTCTGAATGGAGACGTTTAATCGAGATCCCAAATTGAGTCTGAATCATGTGATAAAAGTTGATGAACAATTGGGAAACTTTTGATTTATCTTTCATTATGAAAATCCAAGTGACTTTAGTGCAGTGTCATCAATGAAAGAGACAAACCATTTTGCACTGGTAACTTTAGAAATTTTAGTAGGACCCTAAACATCAAAGTGAATAAGAGAAAATGGTTCAATACTTTTTATTGAGCTAAGATAAAAGGCTACACGATGATGTTTTGCAAATTCACAAACATCACAATGAAAAGACTTAACTGAAATATTTGAAGATAAAGAGGGAAACATTGATTTAAGAACGCTAAAGGGAGGATGTCCTAGACACTTGTGTTAAAGCCAAATTTTAGAAGAAGAAAAACCAATTTCTATCATGGAACCTTGGAAGCAAGAAGTCAGCAATCTCTTGCCTTGATCACCTTTATCATGTATTTTAAGAAGGTGGTAAAGCCCTCCTTGTTCCTTAGCAATTCAAATCATCCTCCCGTAGCAAGGTCCTGAAAGGTACATTGGGTGTCAAAGAACGTTACTGCACAATTTAAGTCTTTGGTGAGTTTACTAATAGAGAGGATATTGGTAGAGAGCATTGGAACATGCATAACATTTTTTTAAAGGTAATGATGAGTAAAGTTTAATTTCACCATGACCTACAACTGTGGTGTAAGAACCAACAACAACTGCAATTGATTGATTACCAGAAGATGGGTGATATGTGAAAAAATTATTGGGGCTAAAGGTCATATGGTTAGTTGCACCAGAGTCAACAACCCAAGATGCTATAAAAAATATACTTGAACCATGGAAAGATTAAGAGTTCAAATGCATACCATTCAAGGCAAGAGAACAAATACTAGCAGTCTTATTGAATGAGTCAATAAAGGACCTTAATCATTCCAACTCTTCTTTGCTGAAAGTTTGAATACCATTTGTAGTCTTAGAAGTTTCATAGTTAGTAGCATCTGGTGAAGTTAGATTTGCTTGACCACGTTGAATCTCCTTAAATCCATCCACCCAAATGAGACCTTGTCCCTTTCCATGAAGCTTAAAACAATTCTCCTTGGTATGACAATATTTTTTGCAATAACTACATCAACAATTGTCTTTGTTAGGCTTAAAGATATTGGTTACAAGTGTTGCAACTGGATTTTTTGTGGCTGATTTGGAGGATTTAATTATCATTGTTGATCCGTTAGTATTCTTTTCTCCAAGCATCACTAATCTACGACTTTCTTCCCCACAAACAATATAAAACATTTCAAAAAGTGAAGGCCACTTCTCCTTTCCCAAATTTTTAACCCTAATAATGTCGTATTCAGATTTCAGACTAGAAAGAAATTCAAAAATTCGGTCTCGTTCAATAAAATTAGTCAATGTAGTAGAATCCTTGTTGCATTATATTTTAAGGTTCTGGTACTGGTCCAATGAGAATTCTATTGAGATGATTGAAGTCGCATAACAAGTGCTTGTTGTTCATCAGGATCAGAATTAACAGATTGTAGTAATTGTCGTTCTTGTTGAATGACCAAGGAAAAGGCAATATCTATTGAAGGAAGAGGAGTAATCAACATAATCTGAGATCTGACATGAGAGTATTGTTCATTCAAACCCTTGAGAAACTTGATCACTTTATCTTGCTCTTTGTATTTTCGTAGATCAGTAACAGCACCGCATGTACAAGGAATGGCACAAGTGCAATTTCTAATAGGCCGAAAAGTATCAATTTCTTCCCACATAGCAGTCAAGTGAGTGAAATAGGTTGAAATATCAAGATTACCTTGTTGAAAACGAGACAATTCATCTTGAATAGCTGAGATCCGAAAAATATCACCTTGTGCAAAACGTTTCTCAAGACTTTTCCATACTGCAGAAGCATGATCATACCAGAGGACCCATTTTGTAATATTCTCTGAAATGGAACGTTGAAGCCAAGCAAGAACCATGTTGTTAAAACGCATCCATGGCTCATACAATAGATCAGTGGAAGAAGAAGGAGGATTAAGACTTCCATCAATGAATTTCAGTTTGTTCTTAGAAATCAAAGCAACTTTCATGGCGCGAGACCAAGTCTGATAATTCTTGCCATCAAGAAGAGGAGTAACAAGAACGATGCTATGGTTTTCATTTGGATGCATATAATATGGATTTGAAGGAGTTGTAACAAAATCAGAGAAATTAGGAACTGCCATGAATGAATTAACAAAGGAGGAAGAGCAGACAAGGATCGAACAAGATGAGGAGAAAGAAAGCTGATACCATATTAAATCAAGAGTGCGCAGAAAATTAAGAGAAAAATAGTTCTCATTACTGAATGAATGTGAATCAATACAATGAATGTAGTTGTGTCTACAACTATATATACATCACAGGAGAGAGGAAACTAACTATGGGTTAGTTACAAGAAATAACCAACTAACTAACTTGATCAGTTTGTTAATGCCTAACTAATTTAAGTTAACTACCGCTAATACCAACCTCCATTAGCTATCATGAGTCACAATGCAAGCTCACAGGACACAGTAGACATGACGTAGCAGTCGAATGAGTCTCGTAAGTCCTAACTCTTATGTTCTGTTGTGGACTGGCATTTATTCGCCATGAACTAGTGGTTATTCCCCTTTTCATGGTATTTCTTTGTTGCTCTTCATCGTTTCGTTTGGGATCCCAAGCCATGCTCGTGGAAGAATGCTTGAAATTTCATCTTTCTGGTCATTATGTAATTTAGGTTTGTGTTTGTAATTTGGCATATGTAAGACTTGAGTGCGGGTTTTGGTTGTGTTCTTTCTTAAAGTGAGCATCCTATATTTCTTCAATTCTTCTACAATCTTCTTTCCCTTTTGTTTTTACACTTTCAGAGCAGTGCTTTCTCTTCTTTTGTTCCTACACTTTCATGGCTAAGAGACAAAGAGCAGTGTTCAACTCTTTTTCTTTTAAAGTTGTCTACCAACACGCATGCTAAGAGGCCAAGCTCAGATTACTTAAATCAGAGGCCTTTTTGTTAAAACGGACCAGTCTAATCCTTTGCCATTTAAGCTTGGCCCGTCATGGGCAAGTTGGCCCATTACCTATCTCTATGCAGCAGTATACTTGACATCAATGGCTAACGATGTTAAAGTGTGGCAACCCTAACCTTTTCTTTTAAAAATAAAATAATTGATTAAATTAAAATATTTAATACTTATGATATATATATATATATATAGTACATGAAATAATAAATATGAACACTACTATAAAAAAAAATGTCATTTGTGACATTTTTCGAGTGAGTTATGATGATTTGTAATGGTTTGTCCACAAGTTCTAACCGAAGTTATGTTTTTGACATACATCTAATGGAATATAGTTCGTTTGAGAAGTAAAAGTTTTAAGTAAACCTTTTTTTTGTTTGGGGTTTTTTAAAATGACAAGTGGAAATCAAATATTGTCTTGTGATCATTCAAAACCCTCAATTGTTTATTTAGGAAAATTTTAAAGCTCTCCAAATCTAAAGGATATTTGAAGAATTTAAATGTCCAAATGAGGAGAATGAAACTTATTACATAGATTATATATATATATATATATATATATATATAGGAAAGGAATTAACTTACACCGGTGTAAGACTTGATCACTCTTACACCACTCAATAACTTTATATTGAGTATACTTTTTATCGATCTAACCATTAAATTACACCACTCAACTTATACCGGTGTAAGACTTGATCACTCTTATACCACTAAATAATGTTTTATTGGATAATTTTCACACAAAATCGACAATTAGATTGAAAGTTTCTATCATGTAGATCATACTTATAAAATTTCACATTAATTTAAATTGTTGTGTGACTCATTGATATACATTAAAATTAACAAAATTAAACTATTGAAATATATGAAAATATGAACTATTTGATTATATTCTTATTGATATGTAATTTTTTAAAAATTTGACACAAATGATCAACATGATGGATAGTTTGAATTTAACGGTTGGATCGATAAAATGTATACTCAATATAAAGTTATTAAGCAGTGTAAAAGTAATCAAGTCTTACACCGGTATAAGTTGATCCTTCCTCATATATATATATATATATATATCATCCTCTTCTCTTCCCTTCCCCTTCATTTTCATAATATGTTTGGGAGTTGGGAGAGGAAGGCATCAAAAGAAAATGAAAGGAAAGGAAAAAAGAGTGTGATATTAAGTAATAAGTTTTCTTCTTTAGACGTTCAAAATCCTCCCAAATTCGCCAAATTAAAAGAAATTTCAAATATTTATACAAAAGGATTTTAGATGTTTACTTGACAATAACATATTTTCTTCTCCTCGTTTTTTTTTTTTTATAAAAGAAACTCTCAAGTGAAAGAAAACTTTACTTCTCCTCCCTTTTTTTCTTTTTCTTACCCCTCCATTCAAACATGATGCAGACCCTCATGACTACAAGCTAATAAAAACTCTAGTGATAAAGGAGAAGGAAAAACTTAATTAGACATTAGTCTTGTTGCGTTCAGTTTTCAGATACACAAAAGTAGCAAAATGCAATTAAAATTAATCAATACTGTTCCTTTATTCATTTTTTACTTTTGAGGAAATTACATCAAAATAAGCATCAATTACCACAGTTACCACCAGGTCCCCCAAACTCGAGATAATATCCCAGGGGTTCCTCCTCAAACCCATAGTATTTCACATCATAGCAACTAGGGTTGTCCGCAAAAGTGTCCACCCTATCATAACCGGGGCCAAAATCTTGTCTAGATTCTTCCTTAAATGCAATATGTCTAAAATAGCATGTGTGACTAGGATTGTTATCTGGAAGGTGTCCAGATCCCATTGGAGGACTAGGGCTATCTACATTAGTTATTGTTGTCCCAGTCCAACCACCTTGATCTGCAGCAGCCATGTTAGAAAACAAAGCTGCTGGGAAATATCCAACGTCTACGTTATGAGCTCTTAGCCACCAGCTTTTAGTATTTGGATCCTGAAATACAAAAAACAACATACAAAGAGAAGAATTTTCGTTAGGAGAGATCACTATACAGCGTATGGATGGATAAATCTTTTGTCCTTGTATATGTCACCCAACAGGAGAGGAAGAAGAAGATGGATGAGCTAACATTTGGAGAGGATCAATGTCTTATAGTGTGCTGATTTAATGTATTTTTTTAGTAATATTTGATATAGTATTTTTGTGAAGACACTACAATTTAAAAAGAATGAAGGGTACTTTTATAGTATGCAATTCATATTGATGTTTGGATGAGCTATCGTTTAGATGCTTTTGCTAGGGGAATTAAGAGGTCTTATAGCATGCATATTTTTCTGATATTAACTTTAAGTGAGATTTGAGTGTATAGGATCATGAGAGATATTTTTCTATAATTGTATTTCATGGATGATTGATGATAATAAATCAATTTTATTGAACAATATATTATGTGGGTTAAATTATAATTAATTTTTGTGTGTGTAATGTTGCACTTGTGTGAATACATTTCCTATGGGTAACTGCAATTTTAAAACCATAGTACTGTAAATATTAAATATGTACCTCAAAATATAATTGCGTCTATATATCCTAATGAAGAACTTAGAAGCATAAGTTTTACCTGTGAAAGAGAGACGCTCAAATCAAACTGTGTTCCACCATAGGTAGATGTATTAGCCACAGGAACGCCAAGATAAATTGTTTTGTCAATCTGTACAAAACCTGAACATAGCATATTGTAGCATCCTGTATGTCTGATATCATCTGACTGCATTTGTGCAATAAAATATTTTCATTCTAATCACCAATATTCAAAATTAAGAAACAAAATAAAAATGCACTGAATAATATGGGTAGAGGTCAATAAAGATTCAATTCCATTATTGTAAAGAAAAAACTCATGCACTGATGTTTTCTTACCCATGATGCGAAGAAATAAGTTCTGTTATCTCCATATAATAGTGGAAATACCTGGCACCAATGTGGAAGAAATGATTATCCATAAGTAACTACTCTAGGTCGTATAATAAGAATAAAAAATTAAAAACAAATAATATATAATATATAATTTACTCACGAATGTAATGTAGATTAGTAGTTTTGGTTGGGACACTTTGCGTAGACAGAAAAAGGAAGGTGATTTGGGGTTTAAAGATTTCAAAGCTTTTAATGTTTGGAAGCAAAGCAGGAGATTGAGTGTGGGTGATGATTGTTTATTTCAAAAAAAAAGTTTAAGTGTCTATTTGTTGGATATATTACAACAGAAATAGCTTTTAAATTCGGTTGTTAAAACACTTTCAATTCGGTTTCCACAACAGATTATGTCCGGGGTAGTCTTTTGTGCTAACTTTTAAATTCGCTTAAACAAACCGTATTATGAACAAGATAATAATTCTTACTTGTTGGAGTTTAAAATTTATTGAAGTAGAAAGAGTACGAGGGGAATAGTTTCTTCTTATTCTCACCCAAATCTTGGTTTTCAAATTTTCTCCAAATTATGAATAATAAGAGGGAATCATTTTTATTTTATTTTAAAACACTATAATCTATTATGCACCTCCTAAATTACGTTGCTTAAAAATATTTACAGATAACGGTGCAATTTTACACTCATAATCATTTCTCATCCTGTTTCACTCTCTATAACTTATATACTTCGTTTCTCTTATCTCCTAAATATACGAGTTATGCATTGTTTAAAAGTCTAATTTAGTAAATAATAACTTTGGTCCTCTAAAGATATTAATGTTATTAATTTTGTCTTTTAAAATATAAGTGTCATCAATTTAGTTTTTTAATAATAAATATATTAAATTGATCATTCAATATCAACTTTTGATATCAAATTGGTTCTACGTACAAAATTGATATTAAATGACTGTTTTGATTTATTTATTATTGAAGAACCAAACTAATAATATTTTATATATTTGAAATATCAAAATAACTGTTTACTCAAACTTAATGCATTGCCAAAACTGAAAATATCTTTATAATTGGAAATAATTTAGAATTTTTTTTAAAATAATACAAAATTAAATTAAATGGAAAATACTAAAAATACTGTGCATATAAAATATAGCTGAATAGTGAATACAATCAGCACCAAAGATTTTCTTATTTAAGTTATAACAGTATTTTCCTTTAAAATTAAAAAAATTATTTTATCAAATGTGTATGTAACTTAAAATAACTTGTGTTTAAAAGAACAAAAATTCACTGATTCATTTGTCATTACAGGAAGTTGTTGTATTTAATTTTGAATACTAAATTCACTGGCTAACTCCTTTATTTCATAATTAACGAAGTATCTATTTTATTAAAAGTTCAATAAAATATGAAAATTTCTTATTATTTTTGGAGTATATATATTAAAGAGAAACTGGGAAGTAGTGGAATATAAAAGAAAAAGAAAAACCTGCCATCCAGCGAAGATAGCATTAAAACCAGCATCTTTGGTTCCATTTGCAACCCATATATCAGCACCACTCATTTGGTCTTGGGTAACAATTGGGTTATATGTACTAATACTTCCGCTAACTCCATAAAATGATCTACCATCTTTTTTTAAACGCAATTCTGCAATCTGCAAACAAGATATATTTACGAGTTAACAGATTTCAAATTTCACTAAACAGTTATATGTGGTCTATGCTTTACCAAAAAAAAAAAAAAAACTAAAAAATTTGATTACGTACAGAAATAATAAATGAAAAGTTAATAATGTTTAAATTGTTTAAATTTAGTTATACGAAAGAAGAAACTTACATGATTCCCAGGCAAATCCTGAGTTCGGATTCCAATACTATTTGATATCCATTTTGCACGAATGAGATCATCTTTGGTTGTCCTACGAATAGGAACAGTTCCTCTTGGGCACAAGTCCTTCTCAAGCCCAATCTTTGATGGTCTAGCTGATCTATCATGTACATTTACTTTAGCAGTTGTATCTTGAAAGCTAGGTTTTAGCTGCAAGTAAACCAAAAAAAAAAAAAAAAAAGAAAAAAAGTAGACTATTATATAGAAAAGAGATAGCCTAAGAAATGAAATTTAAATACTAAATACAGATAAGTTAATTGTTTCTATTGAGAATGGAGTACCTGGACCTTATGATTCTTTAGCAAAAGATGGTCAAAAGCTAACTGCTTATTAATATCAATACAATCAACAATGTGCCCAAACTCTGTCTACAAAAATCACAAATCAACAAATAAAACTGTAAGAATGACTTTAAGACCAAAATTTAATAAGGGGGCTTCTAAAAGGATGAGAATGATGATACTTGAATAGTTTTGACAGGAGGCTTGTTGATGAGTTTCAACTGCCTCTCCAAATCCAAATCCTTGTCTTTGGATATACTTGGCATCGACCCATCAGCTTTGTAGTTGCTGGTTGCCAAACAAATGCAAAGCCATAAAATAATGATCATTTCTGCACTCTATTGAAAACAATATGGACTTGTAGATCTGATAGCTGGTACGTTATTCCATTTATAGAGATATTATATATAGCAGGTATGAATGGTCAATAGAAACAAAATGTGTTATAAGTGCTATTAGATGGAATATTCTTTTTCCTAAAACAAAAAGAAATAATTTTGAATATATGTAAAAGTAATTTGAAAATATTCATGTCATTTTAAGTATTCACTAGTCGTTCATCCTGCGCGTAGTACTGTTGTTTGTATTTTTGTTCTTTTAGTTAGTATTTTATAAATTATATTTTTAAATATTTGTGTGATAGAATTTCAGCAATAAACTAAAACGGTAAAAAAGTTATTAGAAAATTTAATTTTAAAAAAATTAAAAAATTTCTATATTAAAATTTTATCATTACTGTGAAGCTTAAATTGGAAGTATGAATCTTTTTAATATGATTTTGTAGTATAAGATATCATGTCCAAGTTTATGTACATGAATTTGTATAAATATATGTATTTATTTAGAATAAACACTTATATTGGCACTCTAAAGATACAAGTGACAACAGTTTAGTCCTATAATAATTAATAGCATCAAATTGATCATTCAACGTTAATTTTGGACATCAAATTGGTCCTTTAGTATATTTTTTGACATCAAATTAATCTGTTAATAACATAAATTGGTCCTCTAAATTAGTCCGTCAATGACATAAAAGGACCAATTTGATATCAACAATTATTAGATGACTAAACTGATGTTACTTATATCTTTGGAGGACTAAAATAAGTGTTTACCATATTAATTTGTGTGGGAAAACCTTTTTTAATATGATTGTGTAGCAAAAGATACCATGTCCAAGTTCATGTACATGAATTTGTGTAAATTAATAAAAAATAATATTTTTTAACATTTAATGTATATTAATTTTTTATCATAATTGTGTAGTTAAATTGAAAGTATAAATATTTTTTTATATAATTGTGTATCATAACAGGCCATGTCCCAATTCATGTACATAAATTTGTATAAATATATGTATTTATTTATTTACAGAAACCCATTTTAATATTATTGTGTAGCATCAAAGACCATGTCTTAGTTCATGTACATGAATTTGTGTAAATTAATAAACAATAATATTTTTTAACATTTAATGTATATTGATGAGTCTTAGTCAGTACTTATATTTCCTATCTTTATCATATGATTTTGTGAGATTTTATCTCCTAATTGATGTTTATTTGCTATTTATTTTAGGAAAGTTGATCTTGGAACAAATCTACTGCAATTATGGTAATTTATGTAAAGAATCATCAAGGGATGCTAATCAAGGAGACTCAATCAAAGGCTATTCAAGGAAACAAGGAAACTTAATTAAAGGCAAATCAAAGAAAATTTTGCTGTCAAATCTTTTGTAATAATTTGGGCATAACTTTCACTCCAGAAGTTCAAATGACATGATTCCGGTGAATAGGATGTTGAAACCAAATTCTTATAAAAAGGTTTAAGTACTAAATTCTTAAAAGCTATAAGCTTTCCCTGTTAAGTTTTGAGGATAACAAAAATATTTATTTAGTTTGAACAAGTAAGTGTTTCGACAATAGTATTAACAAATCGCTACTTGTATGTGCGTCCATTCTGCTCTATGCTTAAAGATAACTCTTCGTGCGTCCAATATGCTACAACTCTTTATGGGTCCAATAAATGTATTATATACTTTTACTATTGGTGCGTCCAATACTTGTATGCATATACTGTTACTTTTTATTAGTTCGTCTAATACGATCTGTCTGCCAAAGCTCGGACTCAACTCACTCTTTCAAAGTTCAAGCTTTCGTCCAAGTGAAATTTCAAAAATGAAGAACTGTTCCTCATTAAATGCTAGAAAAGAACTCCGATGACTCACGACACGTAAGAAGTCAACTAAGCCACTTTTGCTGACATTGTCTAACAACTACAAAGATCTGCAAATAAGAAACCGTCTGCAATCTTAGACAAATCAGGATTTTGTTTTCATTGATTGGAAATCTCAGAGAATAAAAGTCACCATCAGAAGAAGTTCAGCACTTTTCCAGTAAATGCATTTAATGCTACTCAGAACGGTAATAAATATTTCCGTTGGACGATCTAGCCCATGAAGTCTGCTCAATTTGTTCTTACTTATAAAGAGAAGAAGCAGCACTTGAAGAAAAAGAGAGATCTTTGCCGAAGCATCCTAAAAAGTCTAAAAAGCTTTATTTCTTTTCGGATTTCCATATACGTGTAAAAAGAAAAAGCCTTGAGATTTTCTATTGTCTATTCTCATTTTGTCAGTGAGTTGTTAAACTCAAGCTTTCATCTGCTTTCAATTATTCATCTTAAGCCTTGTAAGCCTGAAGAGGCTGTGTGTAAAAGAATACTTGTGAGATAGAACCTGAAGAGGTTGAAAATACTTGTTACCTGAAGAGGTGCATAATACTTGTAATCGTGAAAAAGATTAGTTGGAAAATCCTTCTGGTTGAAGGGACTGGACGTAGCTCTTGGTTGATAAGAGTGAACTAGGATAAATCTCGTGTGTAAGCTTCTCTTCTCTTCTAGTGTGCTTTATTATTTTCACTAACCTCTGGGGTTTACCATTGTGTTTATTAACAAAGATCTTTTTATTTGGTTTTAGAACGTGTTAACCATTTTATTAAAAGTCTTTTCAAAATCCTTAGAGTCCAATAGGACTAAGTGGTGTTGGTCCTAAGCTCTTTGCTTGTTAAACTTTATCCTTCGCTGTGTTCTATTTTCTATTAAAAAGGAAAATCCTTTTATTAATCAAAAAAGGGTTAAGAAACACAATTCAACCCCCTTTCTTGTGTTTCACTTGGTTATTTCATAGGAGAGTTAAGAAAAAGATCTACGAATATTATGTTGACCACTATCACTGATTCAACCAGATTTGATGAGATATGTCCAGCCCAAGTTAACGCCTTTTATGAAGAAAAGTGGCAGCAACATTCAATTGCTTTATGATTTTCTAAATCTTATAAAAGGACTTATTCTGCCATAGAAGTGAAGGGGCGAGAGGGGGGCCTGAGGAGGCTTTGGGGGAGAGGGCTTCCAGCCCTAGGAGAGCCAAGGAGATCATCAAGGAGCAAAGATTCAAGATCTTCATATTCTTGTTGTCTTGGATTCAATGGAGTTTATATTTTCCTATCTTTTGTTTTCCTATTTCTTGATGTTTTTCTAAACTCTTCCTAGCTAGAGTGATGATGTAACTTGAATGGATGATTTATTTGGATTTATAATTCTTAATTTAAGTTTCCTTTCATGATTGAGTGTTCATCTCTGTTCTTAATGCTTTTATGACTTGATCAACCATAAATTGAATTGATGGTCATGCATAGGATTGGGAAATTCATGTGTGATGTTGCTTCTTGAGATAAACACCATGATTAAGCAATAATCTAGGAATAGATATTGTTGGTTGTGTGGTATTACTTGGGATTTTGTTCATTTATGCCTTGTTCTATTTGGAATTAGACTAAGGAATTAGTTAATTCTAAATAGTTGAAGAGAATTAATCTACCAAGGAATTGGGTTTTAATTAAATTAGATATCCCACCATCAATTCTTGAATTTGAATTTAAATTAAGAAAGAATCCAAATAATCGAAAAATCAAGTGAAATCGGATCTCTAGCATCTCACTCTTTGTTTACTCAACCTCATTTAACATAGTTAAACTTTTAGTTTTTTTTTAATTCTCTTCATTAATTCGCATCGTTTAAATAGTATCTAAATTAGTAATTTGGTACTTGACAACACAATTCCCTGTGGAGACGATAATTTACTCATCACTTTATTACTTGTGCGATTTGGTACACTTGCCAAATAGCTATCATATATTATTTTTTTACCATAATTGTGTAGCTTAAATTAGAAGTATAATTTTTTTTAATATGATTGTGTATCATAAGAGACCATATCCCATTTCATGTGCATGAATTTGTTTAAATACATGTATTTATTTATTTGCAGAGACTCATTTTAATATGATTGTGTAGTATAAGAGACCATGTCATAGTTCATGTAATTGAATTTGTGAAAATTAATATACAAAAAATAATTTTATAAATTTTTTGTATATTAATTTTTTTTATCATAATTGTATAGCTTAAATTAGAAGTATGAACTTTTTCAATATGATTTTGTAGCATAGGATATATACCATTTCCAATTTTATGTACAAGAATGTGTAAGTATGTGTATTTATTTATGAGTCGAGACCTTTTTATTCTGATTGTGTAGCATAAAATTAAAAAAAGTTGGAGTAGAACCTATTGCGAAGAAAATGAAAGAAACTCCTCTAAGGTGATTTAGACATGTCAAAAGAAGACTAATAGATTCTCTATTGAAAAAAGTGGATCAAATGAAAAATAGTTTAATTAAAAGAGGAAAATAAAGTCCATAAAAAATTAAGGAGAAACCATTCAAAATGATCTTGGTGTAAAAGGATATTTTTAAAATTTTAATTTTTGATAGAGTACAATAACCTCATTTGAAAATTTGTTTGTTATTGTTGTTGTATTCTTATTGAATTTTAAAAATATTTCTATACAAAAAGAAAATAATTGAGAAGTAAAACGGGTAAAGTAAATAAAGTTAAAATATATATAGTGAGGTACACCTCACTGACGCAAACAACAAATATTAGCCTAAATAACTAACAGTGGAGGGTTAGCTTTCCAATTTGGAGGTAAAGGTAATCTTGCTGCAAGTTGAACCAGCTCATATTATAGTCTTTACGGGTCCAAAGATAGCAAAGTGGACTGTTTGGGATTTGAGAATTGGTAAGTTGTAATTTCCATGATTTCCTTTTCCCTTTGTTTTAAAGTTTGAGTTATTTTTTTTAGAATGTATGAAATATATTTTAATCGTGTGTTTAAAATTATCAAAGATTTAAAATGAATTAGTAAGTTAGGAACAAGTAATATTTCAATTGTAATTAATCTTTAAAACTTTAATCACTTATAAATTACTTAATTAATGTAAACTTAATTTTTATTCTACTATTTTTTTTAAGATGTAAGGATTTTATTTGGGTAAGTAATATATTGGTATTCTTTAAAAAAAATAAAAGAGAAGAAGAAAATGAAAAATAGATTGTAGTGGCATTTTTTTAATTAATGTTGGCCAAAGGAAGTGGGATTTGTTTTTATTTCATCCCTTCTCCCCTCCCCCAACTTACAGAAGGATAGTCTTTCCCCACCCCCCCCCCCCCCACCCCCACTCCCTTCCCCTTCTCTAATTTACACGGTTAACCCAAACCACATTTCTTGCATCTTTCACCTTTATCTACTATAAATCTCTCCACCCTTTTGTATCCCATTTTTCTTCCTCATTTCTCCATTTCTCTGGTACCCAATTAACCCAAACCTCATTTCTTGCACCTTTCACCTTTATCCGCTATAAATCTTTCCATTTTCATCCTTCTCATAAAGTAAAAAGAAAATTATAGTTGCATATAATCTTAGGTTCATATACTTCACATTTGCTAATTTAACAATTATTTATTAGTCACTCAATTGCTGAACCAATTGATGATTGAGTGAGAGATTATCCACCTCAGCATATGTGAAATATGTGAAAAGAAGTGGTATATGCAACTATCACTTCTCAAAGTAAAATCTTGCTTTATTTTCCAAGTCATGGTACTAACAAGGGAGTTTCATAGCTACAACACTAATTCTCTTAGATTCTTGTGAGTAAGTAAATATCTTTCTTTCAATGTTTAAAGGAACTCCATGCAACCCTAGCATATGGTATTTTCTCTCTAAATTTTCTCTTTCCTTATGTTTAAAAGTATTTCACCATGTTATTTGAGTATAAACTTTGATTTTAGCTTGCTCCAGATAAGATAATAAGAATTTGAGAAGATATAATAACTGCTTATGCTTGTTATTAGTGAAATAAACCAATTCATTGACTTTTATAGCATTTGGTATGAATATTTATGTTGGCAAAGCACTTTGATAGAATTCAAAATTTTTTGAGTAAAGATAAGAAGAGAAATCTTTCTTTTTGGGTGAAATCTTCACTTTTGTGAGATTTTACACTAGTATTATAAAACACGGACCGGTTATCAATTTTGGGAGGAATACTAGGTTAATGAGTTACGTGTTTAACTAGTGAATCACTTATCCAACTGCATAAATTAAATAAATATAAAACTATATAAATATATAATAAAATGAAAAAAAAATACAAAAAATAAAGTCACTGCCACATCCCAATGGAAGAAAAAAGTTGAGCCCCAAACATATGATATAATCAAATTAATCCATGAAAGACCCATGATATTCGCATGCAATAAATGAATAAAAGGCATGGAAAAAGCAACAAGTAATAAAATACGACACCTTATCAGATTGCAACAAGTGAATTGAAAATATATTTCAGCCAATTCAAAGAGAAAAGACGGAGTTGATGCCTAACTCAGAAAATTACATTCCTAGCGTGCGAAATGACGCCAACTATTATTGGCTCAACCCCCATAAAGGTATCACAGCGAAAGCAATAAGGGTGAAGAGTAAAGTGTATATCTTGTATTGTATGAATAAACTTGGTTACAATGAGAAAGTTTACAAGTATATATACTGTTAACCAATGACAGCTTGGCACCAACACAATAACCGTATTAACTAATCATAACCGTATGAACTAATCACTAACAGAATTAGTTAATTCTATTCCTATCCTCTACATTCCCCCTCAAACTCAGAGTTTGGTAACTCTGAACTCTTGAGTTTGTTTCTGAAATGTTGAAACTCAGTACTAGTGACAGCTTTGGTAAGTGTATCTGCTAATTGTTGTTCTGAGGGAATGTGTAGGACTGAGATGTGCTTCGAAATAACTTTGTCTCTGTCAAAGTGTAGGTCAAGTTCAAAGTGTTTAGTCCTATTGTGAAGTATAGGATTTGCAGCTAACATCACTGCACTTAGATTGTCACAATAGATCTGTGGTGTAGTATGCACTGGAACATGAAGTTCAGTGAGCAGTGATTTTGCAGTATCCAGAGGTTGACTTTCTGTCATCCACATCTAAGCCCCAATCAGAGTCACAGAAGCCTATTAGATCTAGGCTAGCTGACTGGTTGAGAAGAATTCCATGGTCAAGAGTCCCTTTTAGATACCTCAATATCCGCTTTACTGCCTTCCAATGTTCTTCAGTTGGAGCATGCATGAACTGACTTACTTTGTTCACACTAAATGCAATGTCAGGCCTGGTTATGGTTGCATATTGCAAACCTCCCACTATCGATATATAGAGTTTACCATCTGTAGGGGGAGCACTGCTGTGAATTGACAGTTTGTGATCAGAAACCATTGGTTTGGCCGAAGACATGTTGGCCCTAAGTAAAAGATCAGAAATATATTTCTGTTGTGAGAGATGCAAACCTCCATTTGAGGTTCTTGTAGCTTGGACTGCTAGAAAATAATGCAAATGACCCAAGTCCTTAAGAGTAAAAGCTTTATTTTACTTGTCAATCAGACCTTTGATATCAACAGAAGAGGTGCCAGTACTGATTAATATGTCATCGACGTAGACCACGACGATTGTGGAGTAAACTTTGTGAAAAGGGAGGAGTCACATTTGGTGTTTTGAAACCCCAAGGTATGCAAAGTACTGGTCAGCTTTTCAAACCAAGCTCTTGGGGCTTTTCAAACCAAGCTCTTGGGGCTTTACCACTGGGCTGAAAGTCTCAAAAAAATCAAACCCTGCCTGTTGATGAAAGCCTTTAGATACTAATCTGGCTTTGTACTTATGTATATGTAGAGGATAGGAATAGAATTAACTAATTCTGTTAGAGATTAGTTCATACGGTTATGATTAGTTAATACGGTTATTGTGTTGGTGCCAAGCTGTCATTAGTTAACAGTATATATACTTGTAAACTCTCTCATTGTAACCAAGTTTATTCATACATTACAAGATATACACTTTACTCTTCACCCTTATTGCTTCCGCTGTGATACCTTTATGGTATCAGAGCACTTTTGTGCTGCAATGGAGAGCAACAGCAACTCGTCTTCTTCAAGCTTAGCATCACAATGTGTGTTGCACACATTTTTGAATCCGGTTTTGCTCAAGCTTGATGAGGATAATTTCCTCCCATGGAAACAACAAGCTATGGCGTCGATCAAGGGACACAAACTTCAGAAATTCATTAATGGCACAAACAACAGCTCCAGACAAATTTGCATCAGAGCAAGACCGCATCACAGGAAATTATAGTGAGGAGTTTCTTCACTGGGAACAGCAAGACATACTGTTACTCTCATGGTTATATACTTGCTTCGATGTCTGGATATTTAACCACTAGAATGGTGGGTTGCGAAAACTCCTCTCAGGTATGGCAAAAACTTGAGCTTTTCTTTGCCTCACAAACGAAGGCTAAGGTCAAACAATTAAAAGTACAGCTAAGAAATAGCAAGAAAGGAGCATCTTCGATCAGTTCTTATTTGTTGCAAATAAAAAAGAATGTTGATATGTTAGCTGCTGTGGGAGAATCTATAGGAGATAATGAACATATTGAAGCTATTTTGATGGACTTCTAGAAGAATATGATGGGTTTATTTTTGTTAGGGATTTAGTGACAGACTATTTCGTCTCTAAATTCTATTTAACTATAGATTTTTATTTAGAGTAAAGCCATGAATTTTTTTGTAATTAAATTTTAATTTTCTTATAATGAACCGATAACTAATAAATATTGTATAACTAATTATTCATAAAATAAAGGTAATGTAAATTCGAACTTTGGAATAAACACTTTTTTAGAGGGCGATCTAATCGTTAAAGTGCTCGAATGATATTAGTTTTATAATCCTAATAACAGATGAAGATACTCTGAATAAAAAATTAAGGTAACGTAACAAGTTTCACTATGAATCAGTTTGTTTGTTGCAGTCATAAATAATACAATTAATATGAGAAACAGGACTGCAATTGGCAGAGCCATTCACAATTAATGTTAATCGGTTTTTAATATAAGATTTAATTTTAATTAATTTTTAGTATAAAATTTCTTTATATTGTCATCTAATCATGTATTGATAAATCATTAAAAGATTTTGACTATCATAACAACTACTTCAAAAGTCTAACTCTTTTAATGATGTATCAATACATGATTGGATGACAGTGTAAAAAAACTTTACACTCACAGTGCATTAAAAATAAACTCATTTATATATAGAGGAATAAAACAAATTAGAGGAATAATATATATAGATATATATATATATATTATTTAATATATCAGAAATATTTTTATATATTTAAATTTTTTAATGTTTAAAAAAAGAAGAGAGGAGAGAGAAAATAAAAGAAATAAATACTGTTATATTTTCTTAACATTTTTTTAAACATTTTTTAATTATTTAAAATGAAAAATAATAAATAAAAATAAAAATAATTAATATCTTAAAAAAATTTTAAAATTTATTTTTTTAAGTAATTAGAATAATTATTAAATTAACTTATTAAGAGATTTTAAAATTATTTATATGAGATCTATAAGATAAACATATATGTGTAAATCTAAGAAGATGTTATGGTATCATGATAGGTTTGGTACCCAGTAAATTGTTAATTATTTATTGACGATTTATTTTATAATAAATATTAAAAATTCTATTAAATATAAATAATAATTAATAAATAATAAACCACTTACCCTAAGTATTGATGTCTGAAAAGAAAAATATGAGAGTAATCTCAGCAAATCTAATTTTAAAAAAGAAAAAATAAAGTAACGTAACAAGTTCCAAAATGAATGAGCTTGTTTGTTGCAGCCATAAATAACACAATAAATATGAGAAACAGGGCTGCAATTATTGGCAAAGCCATTACTAGCCACAATTAATGTTAATCGATTTCTGGGTCATACGTATCCGTTTGAGAAAGAGAGCTCGTATAGTAATTTTATGAATATAATATTTCAAATGAATTGTTAAAAATTAATTAATTATTATTTTATAATAAATATTTAAAATTTTATTAAATATAATGTGATGCGTGGTAGTGATGAGTTCCTTTTACTTGTTGGTCCACATTCACATGCACACACTAGACTTACACTTGAGAACCGTGGTCACTACTTATTTGTTATGTGTGCCACACACCTAATTTTATAAAAAGTAATAATACATATATATAAAATTTATCTTATACATTTCATATATTTTTATTTATTTAAATTTTTTAATATTAAAGAGATAAGAAGGAAAAAAGAGAAGAACGAAGAAAATAAAGATATATGAAATATATGAGATAAAAAATATATATATATATATATTTTTAAATTTTATATTATAATTTTATATTTTTTATACAAAAATTATTTTGATAATTATATTATTTTTTAATATCAATTTTTAAAATAAATCTATATACTATTATATAAAATACAGTTTTTGAAATTCAGACAAATGTCTCGTGTCACTTATATAAGTATTTTTCTCCTCTGAATTCCTATTCATTTAATTCTTATTCATTTGATGCTCAAATTTTTAATTATTTTTATACTAAAATTTCAATTATACTAGATAATCAATTTAATTTTGTTTAGGTAATAATTTATCTTATCTTTTTTATAAGCAATGAAATCAAATTTTGAATCTTATTGTTATCTTAAAATTTAAATAATAACTAATTAATCCTTAATCTAATCTATTTGTTTATGACTCTCTTGTTATCCTGTCATTTGAATGGGTCTAAATGACATGCCACTAAAGCAAACAATTTTTTAATTTTTAAATGCATTTCTTATATTTCTTTTTTAAGGCATGGGTTAAAAAATAAAAACAAATAAGGAGATCATAATGAATACATAAAATATTATTCACAATTTTTTAATCACAACTATAAAATGATTTAATCTAAGTTAGATGGATATAAATTTTAAGTAAAATATGCCTCAACTCACATATATTTAAATGTACAATTATAGAGATACTGTTTAGTAGACAATATATGTACATACATATATATGTGTGTATATGTGCGCGCGCATATTAAATTATTATATTTCTATTCAGTTCGATTATTAATCTATATTTAACAAAATTTAAATATAAAAATATAAATATAACTATCATTTCTTTTAACATGCATAAATTAGTCTATCCAAAAACAGTTATATTTATATGGATAATATCTTCAAATATTGGATTTGTTTAGATTTTATCAAATATACTTTTAAATACAAGAATTTGTTAATATTTGATCTTTTTTAGATCTTAAATTTGATAAATATCTTTTTGATCCTATACATTTGAATTTTAATCATTTGATACTGAAATTTTAAATAACTTTTATATTGAAATTTTAATTATACTAAATAATCAATTTGGTTTTGTTTAGGTAATAATTTATCTTATCTCTTTGATAAGTAATGAAATCCAATTTTGAATCTTATTTCTATTTTAAAATTTAAATAATAACTAGTTGATCTTTAATCTAATCTTTCTTATTATAGCTCTCCCGTTATCCTACCATTTGAATGGTCTAAATGATATGCAATTGGATCAAACAATTTCTTAAATTTTAAATATATATATATATATATATATATTATATTTAAATGAGTCTAAATGATATTCAACATTAATTTGATATCTCTATAATTTAAGTTAGATGAAAATAAAATTTAAGAAAAATTATACCTAAACTCACATATATTTAAGTGTACAATTATAAAAATATTTTTAAGTAGACATTATATATATATATTATGCATTAAATTATTATATTAATATTCAGTTCATTTTATAAGTTATATTAATCAAAATTTAAATTTAAAAATATCAAATTAACTATCATTTTTTTTAACATGCACAAATTATTCTATCCAACCAAGTAACGCTATATAGTACGCATGAATTCCATTCCCGAATGATATGGCCTACATAACAGTCACTCCTTCAAATTAAATACAATAATTAAATATTAAAAAAATAAATCAGAACTCATATGTGGCAAATAATTGTTAGTAGAAAGTCTTTTTACGAAAAAAAAATTAACATTTCCCCTATCGAAAAATAGTTAATTTTTTATATGTGATAATATCTTTAAATCTTAAATTTGTTTAGATATTATCAAATATATTTTTGAATATAAGAATTTATTAATATTTAATTTTTTTTAGATCTTAAATATGATAAATATCTTTTTTATCCTACTCATTTGATTTTTGCTCCTTTGATATTGAAATTTTAAATCATTTTTATATTAAAATTACAGTTATACTAAGTAATCAATTTGATTTTGTTTAAGTAATAATTTATCTTCTCTACTTGATAAGTAACGAAATTCAATTTTAAATTTTATTTTTAACTTAAAATTTAAACAATAACTAATTGATACTTAATCTAATCTATTTGATTATGACTCTCTTCTTATCCTACCATTTGAATGAGTCTAATTGATATGCATTAAATTATTATATTAATATTCAATTCATTTAATAATCTATATTTCTCAAATTTTAAATTTAAAAACATCAAATTAACTATTATTTTTATCAGATAAATAGAGTAATTCTATTTCATATCTTTGAAATTTAAAAAATTGAAAGAATTTAATAACAGTCAAAAGTAATATAAATAGCTTATGTAAAGATACAATTTCTATTCAAAAACTCATTGACCTTGCTTTAAGCTCTTCCATTTTGGTAATGATTCGAAATGTTTGTTGTTCTTTACATTCTTGGTTTTAAGTTATTATTATAGGAATGTTTTATACAATGAAGTTTTTTGTTCTATACAATATTTTGGGTTCTTCTCTTTGTTTTTAATGAATTTTATATTTTGTTCATTTCAGTATTGCAATGGTTGCCCGGTATAATTTCGTTAATGAAGTCAATGTTAATAATGACCAGAAAATATGGAAGCTTAAAGTAAGTATTATTTGACACTGGAAAGTTCCTAATTTCAAGCAACCAGAGCTCTCTGATTTTCTGAAAATGGTCGTAATGGATGTGAGGGTATTTATGAGCTAAACAATCATTTTGTATTATTGTTTAGAGTGTGCTAATATTAAGTTGATGTGATAATTTTGTACTGTGCTAAATATTATTATGTAATGATCTAATTTTTTTTAATATTTTATTCAGGGTGGAAAAATTCAGGTGCGAAGCAATATTTTATCGATTGAAAGAACTATTGGTTGAGGGGAAAGTTTATGCCCTATCTAATATTTTTGTTGCACTAAATCAAGCTAAATTTAAACTTACACTTCATGAGTTTAGATTATATTTTAAGCTTATTACAAGTGTTCGCCTTACAGAAGAATCCATATGTGATGACCCGAAATTTTGCGTATGATAGTCATATTATGTATAGTCTTTTCTTATGAATTTGAGTTTAAAGGATTAACCTTTTGAGTCACTTTACTTTATTAGTAGGATTCTTAGAATTTAACTTACTTTATAAAAGTTATTTAGAGCCATTTTTGGTGTATTAGATGACTACCTGTTAATATGGGTCCTAAAATTTAGCTAAGTCTGAAAAGTGGCACCTATATGGAGGGCTATAGTAAGTATGTATTTTATTGAAATCAAAATTAGCGGTAATTGATAATTGGATATCAAAGAGCTACAAAATAATTTTTAATGAATTTTTAGAAATCTTTGACCTACTCGTTTTGAAAGGAAACATCTTTGAAAGTTTCATATTTCATAAATTTAAACTAAAACTCAAGATTTGATTTTTTATTTATAAGGATTTTAATTTTCTTGATATTTTTATTGAATCCAAATGGGAGGGTATTCCCTTATTTACATTGATGTTTTAAAGTTAATGGAGTGTAAAATTCCTTGAAAGTTTCAGATTTCAGGAATTTAAACTAAAACTCAAGATTTGACTTTTTATTTATAAGGATTTTAATTTTCTTGATATTTTTATTGAATCCAAATGGAGGGTATTCCCTTATTTACATTTATGTTTTAAAGTTAATGGACATTAACTTAAAATAAATAAGATTGCATAAGAATAGGATAGCATACTCTATCCCCACTTCCAAACACTTATATCCTCACTACCAAACACTCCCGCCTAAGAAATGTAAATAAGATTGCACAAGAATAAGATAGCATACTCTATCCCCACTTCCAAACACTCATATCCTCACTACCAAACACTATCGCCCCTCACCCCCTGATATGTCCGTTTGAGCAGTGGCAGAGAGCATCCATTTCTCTCTGTCTCTGCTCTCTCTCCTTCTCTGCCTTCTCTCATTTCTTCTCTACTTCGCCATCTTCCTCATCCTCTTCTTCTTCCATCCACCGGATTTCACCATTCTTGGTCGTTTCAAGCTGCTGAAACATATTTCCTTCATCTTCCAAGTGTTGGGTTGCACGGTTTGGTGGAGCAACCAAGTCATCCACTTCATCATTCCATCCTTGTGACTCATTTAGGTAATCTCTTAGCTCAAATATGCTGTTAGCGGTTGGATTATGGTGAATTGCATATTGGATTATAAAATGCATAATGGGTATTGAACCTAGGGTTTGATTTGGAAATTTTTGAGTTCTTGGAAATTGATAGTATATGAAATGAATTGGATGAGTTGTAATATTGTTATGGAGAAGTGATACTGATAGGAAGAGTGTTAGAACGCAGAATTTTCGTACTAGCTTTAGAAAGAAATGATTGCTCATTAAGTGTTTGATAAAATGCTTAGATGCGATAAAAATTGTATTCCCGTATAAACTAGACAATGTGTAGTAATTTGATCATAACTCTTGATTGGGAGATCATATTGAGGTGATTCCAGTTGCGTTAGAAACTAGACACATAGGGATTTAATTCCATATATTATGTGCAATTTATTACCCTCTGAATCAGTATAGAATTTCTGTCAAACAAATGTCATCTTTCTAAACTAACTTGAATGTTTTCTAGATTCTTCAAGAACTCCTTATCCTACAAGTGGATGAATCCTTAGTTTTAAATGTTGATTGTTGTTTTGGTTATGTTGTTGTGATCCTAGATTCATTGGAGGATCGTCTTATTGGTCTGTGACAACATATCTTTTGGACTCGTGGAGTTTCACCCTTTGAGTGAGTTGATAACATGATCTATAACATGTTTTTGTACATTTTTTATAAAATGTTCTTTATTGAAGGATTTCACAAATTCATTTACTTTTCTTCGTTGTTAAATTATAAGAAAGCTTGGGACAAACACTTTTTCGTGATTTTGAATATCTATCGTTGTGTTTCTGATAAATTGTTTTAAATTATGAATATATGTATATTTAGATTTATAAAACTATGTTTTGTTGGGAGAAAACTTTGACAGAATACTATAACTAATGGCAGTAGACGTTAGCTTTGGTGCACCTTAGTTCGAACCTCAGCTAGTCCGTGTTGCTAGCCCGACATGTTGGCCCACACGATTGGATCTGTTTAACTTGACATGTGGATTTGACCCCTGTTGGTGGGCGTTTATCAAACCTTCGAACTATTTGTTTGTTTATGAGATTTTTGATTAATTCTGGATTAGGAACCTCCCATATGATATTTGACATTTGATTATTTATACAGTGATTTGGTATTTCATGATTGACTTACTTATTAGTTTTTGTTTATGATTATTTGAACTAACGCATATGTTTTGATATGTGGATATAATTTTAGTGAAAAACTTGTGCTTACACTTGTCCCAATTTCATTATAAATTATGTTATCTCTCACTGGGTCTTATGACTCATTCCTTTATCTTACGTATTTCATATACAAATATTGAGCTAGGTCCATGTTCTTCAAATTGCTAGAAGTTGTTCGCTTGGTGAGCCCAACACTTTGTTCGTGTGGGCATGTCGATTGTGTTTCCTGACCTTCGGTTTTCTTGTACATTTTGGGATATGTAATCATCTTAGATACGCTCAATTATTCACAGGCAGGATCTAGCTTCCATTGTATCTTTGTCTAGTCATACGATATATAGCGGTTGGGATTTTGTTTATTTATGCTTGCGATTGAACATGTTGTGAATTGTTAAATTGGGATGTCCAACTTTTAGAAGTTACACTGCTGAATTTTCGGTAGATTCAACATGCTGTCTTATTTTGATCAATGGTCTGTTAGGCTTGTTAGGTTAGCTAATCATTCCTATGCGCCGGTTAGGGCCTCTTGGTTTGGGTCGTGACACCATAATTTATATGAATAAAATTTTTTTCACTCATTTCTCCCAAATTTTGGAAGCCAGAAAGATTCCCACTTATTTAGTATGATGATTTTGTCATGTAATTTTATGTCATACGTTATTATTTATTGAATGATTATATAAATATTAAAGTTTTTGGTGATAGATTTAATTGGACTTCTTTCTGCAAAGGGAGAGTTAGTTGAATTCAAAAGAGATGAGATACTTAACAACAACATGGTGATTGAGTTGAATGATCTTGAGCAAGTCTCTTATATCCCCAGTTGAGTTGCTTATTATCATTGATATGTTATCGCATTTCTAATAAATTATTTAATTATTTGCAATGAAGATGTGGAGAAAAGCTTCGTTGCACATTATGGGAAGACTTTTCACATCAATTGTTGAAATACTTGGCTGATAATGAATCTCCTGCTGTCATTATTATTCTTCAATTTGCTAGCATGAAGTTCTTCAAAGGTAATATTTGTATGGATTATTAATCATTTTTATCTTAAATTTGTTAAATGTGACATATATAATATGTGGAATTGTCTTTGCTTTCACGTAAAATGGGAGTATCTAACACAAATTATAATTCCAAGTTACTTATTAATGCTGATATTCTAGATGTTCATGAATTTCATTTAAGATATTGTTCTCATACTAATACTTAGCTTTAAAATTTTCATATTAATTATATTAATTAAAATTTTCGTTTAAGATATTTTTTTAAACCTTGAGAGACACTAGATATATTATTTATTTCATTCTAAGGCTAATTTTTATGAGTTTTGTAATTTTCTTATGATATAATTAATTTAAAAGGTGATTCAATAATTTCCTACATAAATCTTATAAAGAAACTTATGTAAAAAATATTACAATAAATAACAAATTATTATTAAACTTGTGCATCGCACGAGTAATAAAACTAGTTATCAAGTATTTATTAATTAATATTTTTTTATTTGTGTATAAAGAGACAATATTAACATGTAAGAATGTATAAGTGATCTTCTTTTAATTTTAAAAATATTTTTAAGTCATTTTTTATATTAAATGAAATTATTATTTTTTAAATAATTTTAAAAACGTATTTCTTACATTGACGTGATGTATTAAATTATTAACCAAAGTACTTTTAAATTTTAAAATATTTACTTAAATGCCATCATTTAATAGCATCAATAATAACTATTGTTCAGTGAATTTTAAATATAAAATCACGTAAAAAATGTATTAACTTTCACAATTACAGTGACAATAATTAGTTGTTTTTAACTCTTATATAAATTATGATATTTTTAATAAATTATATACTTTTATGATTAATTGTTCATTACATATATTTAAAATTTTAAACATAATTAAGTGTTTTTTTTTGTATAAACCAAGGTATTTATTTGTTCAGAAGCCAAAAAATTAATCTCACGAGGTATAATCAGGTGTGTATTGTAGGGATCTCTTCCAGCTGTGTTTTCTTTATACACACCGTCTCAAAGATTCAACTCGACATAAGATGCTTAAAGTGACTAAACTCCTTCTATTCAGATCAACGCAAGTTAGTATTAAGTGGTTTCATTGGCTACGATTCAGACTCTACCAGTAGGGCTAGCAATGAGCTGAGCTGAGCCTGAGTTAGGCCTAGCTGAGGCTCGGCTCGGTTCACAAAGAAATCGAGCTTATTTTCTTGACTCAAGCTTAGCTCACTTTAAACTCACGAGCTATTTGAGCTCAATGAGCTAATATTGAGCTTTATATTAATTACGCTGATACTACTTAATGAGTTAGGTTTGAATTTGTATCTCAATAAAATTTATATTTTTTATATATATTTATTTAAAAATTAATTTAGTCAGACAAAAAATAAAATAAAATGTTAATATACATTAAATTAAAGCATTAGTATTATTATTATTATTTATAAAAAATGACTATATACATATATCAAGCCAACTCACGAGTTAATGAGCCAAATATATGAAAGCTCAAGTTCGACTCATTTAACAAACAAGCCAAAATTATCAACTTATTGAGTTATTAACAAACCGAACCACGAGCAAACTCACAAACTAGCTCAACTCATTACCAACACTATCTACCAATATATCTATATCTGCTATTAGGAAATCACATAAAATGATAACATGATTGTACGATTATTATTTCATTGGCACGAAAAATAAAAAGAATCAAAGAGTACACTCACGCACTTTTGTCATTTTTGGCCATATTAGGCTGGATTATATTTTATTAGTATTTTTAATTTCTATTCACATTTTCACTAACTATTTCTAATTATAATTCCTATAAATAATTAATAAAAATATGAATAAGTAATTGTGAACATCGGTAACCATATATGTTACTAAATATAAAAGTGTAATTTGAAATTCCAAAATAATATAAAAAAATGACTCGAGGAAGAGTCATTATTCAGCAACACAAGGAGACAAAATAAGAATAAAAACTATCCAATGTATTTTAGAAATGTCTGATATTTGTTTTCAGTAAGGAAATAATTGAAAGTGGGCCTGTGTTAGTTTGATCTCCTTGTCATGCAATTAACTTTTAGTGTAGAAGTTTAAATTCTATTAAAAATACCATGTGATGAGTACTAAGTAATCGATCGAGTGAGAATTAATCTAAAACATAAAAAATATAATAACACCTTATAGTTTTATAAAAAATAAAAAAATAAAAAACTTTTGCAGGACTAAAAGTGACTTTGAAAGTGTAAGTTTCTTACGTGACATATGTTTTGGTTGTTTTAGATTTTTCCTAAACACAAGTCAACAATAAAAGTGTGTTTAGAATGTTAAAAAATAAGATTATTAAACTTAATTTTTTTGTTGTAATATAGAGCTCAATAATAGCTAATTATAAGTGAGTTTTTTTTTTTAATTTCCTTTTAAGTAGCTAAACGATGTTAAATCAACAGTTAGTCATGTGGAGATATGTTTGCCCCAATGGTTTACTACGTTATGTTTTGATGATAATAAATACATTATTAAAAGGTTTATGAATACACTACATTCATGTGCTTAATGGAATATATTAGATTATGCATGACTATGGAATATATCTTGTTATTCTTTTTCTCACTACAAAAAAATTTAATTTTAGCGGCGGTTAATTTTTATGTTTCACTTACTAATGTGCGTTTCTGCACTTTAAAAGAGAAAAGAAAAGAAAAGGAGATTTTTTGGGAAGGAGGACGATGGCTGCCTTAGGGGGAGAGAAAACAACAGGGTTTTAAAGGCTCAAGGATTCTCATCCAATTCCAAGGCTTGCTAATGGGGATCTCTTCTCTCTTTTCATATCAATTATTTTCTTTATTTATGAGTAGCTAAACTCCTTTAGTTAGGGTGAAGATGTAGTTTGTTTTGGACTATGTAGTTGAATATCTTTGATTAATCTAAGTTTCTTTTCATTGAATTGATTATTTATCATTGTTCCTAATGCTTTTGTGAATTGACCACTCATGAATTGATTGAGCATCCATGGATTATGTTGAAAAACTAATGTATGTTTAAGCTATATGATAGATACCATGAATTGATTGAGTCTAGGAATATAACTATCAATTTGTATGGTGTTTGAGGGGAACCCATGTCTTTTTATGCCTTGAATGTTTGAGGTTTGATTAAGGAATTAATTTCATCTTAGGCATTTAAGAGAATTGGTGCACCAAGGGATTGGAAATTGATTATTATAGTAGTTCTCACCATCAATTCAAGAATGGAAATTGGATTAATTTAAGGATTATCAATTGCATATGAAGAGATAAATGTAATCGGAACCCTAACTCATCTTGTACAGATTCTTTTTCATCTTATTTCGCTAGAGTTTTGCATGCTTATTACTTTCTGTTGATTAGTTATTAAGTCTTATTGGTGGTTCCCTTGTGAACTCCCTTCAATCCAAAATATTCGATAGCTTAGATAGTATTGATTAAGTGAATTGGTAATTGACGAACACAATCTCTGTGGGACGATAACTCTTTCATCACTTTATTACTTGCACGACTTGGTACACTTGCCAGTAGTCCAACAAGGATGATAGCATTTATATCCTTTATTGTCCGGTGAATAACCAAGGAAAACACACTTCACTGCACGTGGATCAAACTTACAACGATGTTATTTGTGAACATGAACAAAAGCAACACATTCAAAGACATAAGATTGAAGACTTTTCATAATAGGGATAGAAGAAAAAGAGAGTCTTTATTTTAATTGGACTTTTATAATTAAGGACACGAGAAGGCAACCTATTTATCAAGTAAGCAGCAGTCAAAACAACTTCCACCCAATATGAATTTGAAACTGACATTTGGAATAATAAGGATCTTGTAACTTCAAGCAAATGTCTATTTTTTCTCTTAGCGACTCCATTTTACTGAGGTGTATCACCACATGTGAGCTCATGAACAAGACCTTTTTCTTCAAAAAATCTTGAAAGAGTTTGGTTAACATACCCTATTCCATTGTCTGAACTAAGACGTTTAATCGAGATCCCAAATTGAGTCTGAATCATGTGATAAAAGTTGATGAACAATTGGGAAACTTCTGATTTATCTTTCATTAACAAAATCCAAGTGACTCTAGTGCAATGTCATCAATAAAAGAGACAAACCATTTTACTTTGGTAACATCAGAAATTTAGTAGGACACCAATCATCACAGCGAATAAGGGAAAATGGTTCAACATTTTGTTATTGAGCTAGGATGAAAGGTTACAAGATGATGTTTTGCAAATTCACAAACATCACAATGAAAAGATTCAACTAAAATGTTTGAAAATAAATAGGGAAACATGGATTTAAGAATGCTAAAGGGAGGATGTCGTAGACGTTTGTGTTGAAGCCAAATTTCAGAAGAAGAAAAATCAGTTTTTATCATGGAACCTTGGGAGCAAGAAGTCAGCAGTCTCTTGCCTTGATCACCTTTATCATATATTTTAAGAAGCTGGTAAAGCCCTTTTTGTTCCTTAGCAATTCCAATCATCCTTCCCGTAGTAAGGTCCTGAAAAGTATATTGGGTGTCAAAGAACGTTACTGCACAATTTAAGTCTTTTGTGACCTTACTAATAGAGAGGATGTTAGTAGAGAGCTTTGGAACATGCAAAACATTTTTTTAAGGTAATGATGGCTAAAGTTTAATTTCGCCATGACCTGTAACTGTGGTGTAAGAACCATCAACAATTACAATTGATTGATTACGAGAAGATTAGTGATATGTGAAAAAATTATTAGGGCTAAAGGTCATATGGTCAGTTGTACTAGAGTCAACAACCCAAGATCCTACAGAAAATGTACTTGAAGCATGGAAAGATCAAGAGTTTAGATGCATACCATTCAAGGCAAGAAAATAAGTACTAGCAATCTTACTGAATGAGTCAATAAAGGACCTCAATCGTTCGAACTCTTCTTTGCTGAAAGTTTGAATATCATTAAGAGTCTTAGAAGTTTCACAGTTAGTAGAAGCTAGTGATGTTAGATTTGCTTGACCATGTTGAATCTCTTAAATCCACCTACCCGAATGAGGACTTGTCCCTTTCCATGAAGCTTAAAACAATTCTCCTTGGTATGTCCAGATTTTTTGCAATAACTATGTCAACAATTGTCTTTGTTAGGCTTAAAGGTATTGGGTACAAATGTTACAGGTGGATTTTTTGTGGATGATTTGGAGGATTTAATTATCATTGTTCATCCATCAGCTGTCTTTTCTTCAAGCATCACTGATCTACGACTTTCTTCTCCACGAACAATATAGAACGCTTCAAAAATTGAAGACAACTTCTCATTTCCTAAAATTTTAACCCTAATAGGGTCGTATTCAAAATTCAGGCTAGAAAGAAATTCAAAAATTTGGTCTCGTTCAACAAAATTGGTTAATGTAGTATAATCCTTGTTGTATTTGATTTTAAGGTTCTGTTATTGGTCCAGTTCAATCCAATGCTCATTTAACAGTCCATAATAATCTGTTACAGAAAGGCTACCTTGCTTGGAGGCATAAATCTTCATTTTCAGTTCATAATAGATGACTATATCCTATTTCATAGAGTACGTCTTCCAAAGATGGTCAAAGGAATCATAATAGTTTTTGCTAACTCCTGGTATCATTGAATTCCAAAGCCAAGTCATTATCAAGGAATCCTCTTCATCCCACTCATTAAATTTGGGATCCTTCTTATCAGGTTCTTCTCCTTTAATGTGATTTAGTTTCTAACGACCTTTGAGAGTGGTACGAACAAGTTGTGCCCACTATAAATAAATTATTTTTCAATTAAGGCACTAAGTTAAGTGCATAATAGGTAGATCATTTGGGTTAATAGGAATGGAGGTTGTAGAACTAGTATGGTCAAAGGAAGTAGAAGAGTCAGTGTTTAACATGGTGGATAGAAGAGGTAAGATATCTTTGATTAAAGAAAAGGCTAGACAAAACTTTTATGAGCAAGAAGACCAACACAATGTCCTACAATAAAGGTAGGAATGATATAGCAGAACCAGTAACTATGACACAAACTAGTTGAACAATAATCAGCAGTAAAGGCTTATCAAGAAAACATAGCGGAAGCGATAACCAGAGTCCCTAAGAATATGGCTCTGAGACCAACTTGTAAAGAATTGGGAAAAAAATAGAAAAGTTTTGAGAGAATTGTTTAAGTGAGTACACACTTAGCATACTGATATTTATATTCACAAAACAATAATTACATCTTGTATTTACAAGAAATAATAATTAGAATCGAAGTTCTAGGTAAATGGCAAATTAATGATCCTAGTATTCCCAATACAACATTAAATACTACTACTATTTCTAACTTAAACAACACTTAGCACTAGCAGTTCAACTCATTTATAATTAGTGTGGGACCTCATAACAATCTACAACTAAAGCTTGTAAGTCTTCCTTGTGTTCATAAATACTTAATGTAAGAAAAATAATAGCAAAACAAGTCAATTCTAGATGAAAAATTTCCTTCCAACGTGACCTTTATCTAAGCTAAGACATAAAATACCATATGATTGTAAATAAACACATTTATCTTTGAAGCACAGGTTGCAAGATTTGCTATTTGGAGCATATTGCCAATATCTTTCAAAATCATATTCATATAGTCAGCAGCACAAGGAGACCAAAAAATGTGCCCATACTTTTTATGAATTAACCTCCCAATTGTTACATAATTGGTTGCATTGTTCATCACATGCACCATATTATCAAGCCTAACTCATTCAATGACATCAACAAACAAGTTTAAAAATGTTATTGCATTTTTTTTACCATATATGAGGCACAAATAAACTTCACAAATGACATATCAGAAGGATAATACATCAAAAAATTGATTAGAGTTCTTTGCCTTTGATCACTCCAACAATCAGCCGTAAGTGTACAACCATCTCTTTCCCATGAGCTCCGGTAACTATCAAGAAGTAACTGGCACTCTTTCTTACAATCACCTAAAAAGTGAACCATCAATTCATCATAAGATGGAGGTTTAAAACCAGATCCAATAAAAGCAACATCCAATGCATCTTGAAAATAAGGTGATTAAATTGCATTGAATGGAATGGATGCATCAAAAAACCATCTAGCAATTGAGATTTTAGCCTCTCTTTTCTTATTAACTCTTTACTAGCAAAACCACTTTTAAAAGTTGGTTGGGATCTCAGAGTTGTCTTTGGTGCAAAATAATTATCAACTTGGGAAGCACTTGCTTTTCTCTTGCCTTTGCCTCCAATACATTGTACCTTACTTGGTGGAGGTGGAGGAGAAACCTTTTGCACCTCTGCTTCATCATAATCGTCATTAAAGTCTGCTTTATCATTCTTATTTTGTTTTACTTGTTCCAAATGTGCCATCATTTGACATTTAATATCATGAAGAACCTTTTATCATGAGAATATTTGTCCTTGTTTCCTTGCAAGATGCTACTTCATCCTATTAATCCCTTCATCTTTATACTTTATCAAACAAAACATACATGTGTACACCGGCTTCCCATTTTCCTGAATTAAACTAACATGTTGCCATGCCATATCAAATTTCACACAACTAAAGCCTGAGGAGGATTGCTTATTAACATTGTTATTGACTAATTGATAAATAGAATTATCCATACCTTTTAAAAAATAAAATTTAAAACTTCATATTGGGAAAAACACTAACTAGTAATAAAATGCCAACAGTGAAACACTGATATTGAATGTTATACTACGTTTGTTCATTATGCAAGTTGGGTTTTTGTGCTAAAAGGAAAAGAAAACAGGTAGTGGAAAAACAAACAATACAAAAACTCAGCCAAGGATCTAAGCGAAAACCATAAACCATGTTAGAAAGTTACCTAAAAAATGAGATGGATGTCTCCTTTGTCTGTCAAACATGAGTACAACAAAGTTGTTGTACCTCTACAGTATCCACACAAATGAATCGTAACAGGGTTCTCCTTCACGTCATGGTGCTAGCTACGGGTAAGGGTGTGTGTGGGCATTCCTCATGATCTCCCTTTTACTCTATGTGACAAATAAGGTTTTTAGGAAGACTCTCTCTTTTTGTATCCTATTACTGCTGCACACACACACATGCATCGTAGCTATCTTTTGCAAGTCTCAACAGCATAGAAGCCCCCTGCTTATAACCTGACCTAGGTCAAAATTATACGTAGGCCTTCTAATTGGTTGGCCCATTTTGGCCAACTATATATACAACCAGTTGTTAAGAGCCCAAGTCTTAATTGAATTCCCAACTAAATTCATCTTATGAATTTAAACCCCAATTTTGATCCATTCAAAGTGTGCGACCCTATAGGTCCCCATTTTCGATCCATTCAAAGTGTGTGACCCTGTACGTTCCCATCACGTTGACAGTAATACTAAAATCTTATTTTAAAATACAAGTAGTGAGTGGTATCTAGCAATACATCACTATTACCCAAGTAACGGGAATATATGTCATTGATTTGACCTAATCTTTCTGTGACCAATATTACCATGTAGTCTAGTCCTTTAGTCCAAATATCTCAATTGAACACAAGGCATGGAACATGCCACCCTTGTATAGTTTAATCTTTAGTTTCTTGATATTCGAGTAGACTTGCAAAGACAAATAAGATCATTATCTCATATTGACTTATTTGAGCATGATCATGCATTTTGCAGTCCCACTCAATCAAGAGGCCCAAAGATATTGCTCCTATTGTGTAGGAAAGAAAAATCTTATCTAAGTCGCTCACATCCTAGTATGTCTAATAACGACTTTATAATCACCTTATTACAAGCGACATCTAACGATATTAAGAAATACAACTTCTCATGCAGGGAACTGTAATATCTTCAAGTCAAAGGATCACATACATCATTGTCACTGTGAGAATTGCTCTAATATGTACATTATATCTTCACGCAATGATCCATGCAACATTCTCATGGTGGGTCAATCCAGTACATTATTACTCTAATATGTACCCATGTGAACACTTGATATCTCATATCCATGACCAGTGAGATATACTCATTAGTCTATGTGCATATTAGTCTCAATGCATTATTGTTGTCCTAATTCACAACAATGCTTGACTAGGGACATTTAAGAATAATGTTCTGATTTTAACTAATAGGATCGCCCAACTAAATCATGCACTTGATATCTCATGGCATTATACTTACTATTCTAAGGACTTTATTATGTATATTTAAATTAAACAAATAACATAATAAATAAAATGCCTCATATATATAAAATTAATGAGACGATACAGTGTAAACTAGTAAGGTCTACATATAACTGACCTCTAAGACATATATATATATATATATATATATATATATATATATATTAACAGTGCAGGCATCAAGAAGGTCGTGATTCCAAAGTTTGATCATGAATAACTTCCAATACATGAACCCAAGGATATTTAATTTTATAAAATATTGAAAACATAATTATTATAATAAAAATGAAATATGCAGCAAGTATTTAATTTTGATTTCCATGGTTATGAACTTCTGAACTAGTTCACATTCACAACAAAGAATAAAAAATTAGAAACTAGCCTCAATATCAATAGATATAACTATGGGTCTGATTTCCAGATAACTAGCTAACAACTAGATAAGGTGGTAGCTGTGAAGCACAGATACACAAAAAATGGCACCATATCCGTATCGTACATGTATCTGATATGAATACGTGTTTAATACGACTACCTATGTATTTTTGACATATTTACATGATTTTTTTTATATCCAAATCTCACCAGATACGGTTACGATAATTTGCTCCAAATCCCACCAGATACAGCTACAATAAAATTGGGATAGGGAAAAATAAAAAATAATCTATTTTATGATTTGAAATTTATAATAACCAACTCTACCTCAAGTCACAATATACACTTACCTGAAATCCTTGAAAATATCATAAAAAAGAACTCCTTCGTCTTCATTCTTCACCAAACCAGCGCTTTTGCCAGCGGCAAATCTTGACAGCAGGTGAGCAACATTTCTCTGTTCCGATGAAGATTTCATTATTTAAGAGTGAAGTGAGGGGAGAGGGATATCTCACTATGGGAGGAATATCACATTAGGGGAGTGACAGAGATGTCTGAGACAAGGAAATAGAGCTAGCAAGAAGGGAAGAGTTGGAAAAACAAAGAAAAAAAAAGAAAAGAAAGAAAAGAAACGGGTTGGGGAAGATGAACAGGGACGTAGGGGAGAGAGAAAGAAGAGTTTTTTCAAAAGAAAGTCCACCAACGATCTACAGTTGTAAAGGAGCATGCTTAATAACATAATATGAAATGAAATGAAAAATTAATATTTAAATATGTTAGGAGTTCACGAGGTATGTTTCTGATTCTTCACATAACATATAATATTATTTCAAATAAAATATTGATATTTAAACATTAAGAGTTCAGGTCCAGTGGGTTACTTATTTAAGCTTTTAACTTTAAGGCTTTTTTTTAAAGTTTTTTTTTGTGATATTTAAACTTTAAGAGTTCACGTGCAGTGGGTTATTTTTTTTTCCCTTTAAAAAAAAAGTTTTTTTACATTAAATTGATGTCCTTATATTTTTTTTAACAAGTTGTGTTGTTGATGAGTATTGAAATATTGGAAATTCAATTATTTTTTTGTGAGGTAACATGTCTTCTTCTACTACTAATAATGTATCTGACGTACAAAAATATACATCTCCTTTATGGGCTTATGTTACGAAGGAAAATAATGCAAAAAGATATGGTGGAAATAAATATTGGAAATGCAATTATTGTAATCTTGAATATAATGTGTCATACTCAAGGGTTAGATGACACTTGTTGAAGATAAAAGGAATGAGAATTGCCGTGTGTTCAAAAGTAACAAATAGTAATTAAGTTGATATGAAGAAATTACAAGAAAATGTTGACAAATTAGGAAAGCCTAAACAAATTCCCTTACCACTAGGTACAGGAATTCCAAATGGATATAGTTGGTGTTGAAACTAGCCAAGGAAACAAAATGAGGGTTGTTAGTGCTATTGAAAAGGCTTTTAACCAAGGAGCGAGGGAACAACTTACAATTGAAATTGCTAGGATGTTCTATTCAGCTGGTTTTCCTTTTAATCTTGCACGAAATCCTTATTATTTTAGTGCATTTCAATATTCTGCAAATATTGAGAGGTTACAATGCATTGAGAACCACATTACTACAAAAGGAGAGGGCAAATGTTGAGAGGTTAATTCAACCAATTAAAGGGACTTGGAATGAGAAAGGAGTGAGCATAGTGACTAATGGATGGACTAATGTGCAACGAAGTCCATTGATTAATTTTATGGCTGCATCTGATGAGGGTCCTATTTTTTTGAAATTAGTTGATGGTTCTGGAGAGTGTAAAGATAAAGATTACATAGCTGAACAGATCGTGCATACAATTGAGGAGGTTGGACATCAAAATGTAGTTCAAATTATTACTGATAATGCACCTGTTTGTAAAGCTGCAGGGTTAATTATTGAAGGTAAATATGAGCATATTTTTTGGACCCCATGTGTGGTGCACACTTTGAATCTTGCTCTGAAGAATATTTGTGCAGCTAAAAATACAGAGAGGAATGAGGATGTTTACAATGAATGTCATTCAATGTTCATTAGGAATTTTATCTTGAACCATTCTATGAGGTTAGGCATATTTAATGTATTTGTGCCATTGAAATTACTTGCTATTGCTGAAACAAGGTTTGCTTCAATCATAGTGATGCTTAAAAGGCTAAAACTCATAAAGACTCCTCTTCAAAACATAGTGATTAGTCCTGAATGGAATTCTTATAAAATGGATGATGTTGGAAAGGCTACAATTGTGAGAGAGATTCTTCTTAATGAATCATGGTGGGAAAAGTTGATTATATTCTCTCTTTTACTAAGCCTATCTGTGATATGCTTCGATGTTGTGATACTGATAAGCCTACACTCCATTTGGTTTATGATATGTGGGATTCTATGATAGAAGAAGTGAAGACAATAATTTACCTACAAGAAGGGAAGCAATTTGATGATGTGTCATTATTTTATAATGTGGTACATGGAATTCTCAATGATCATTGGGCAAAAAGTTGCACACCATTACATTGCTTAGCTCATTCATTGAATCCAAAGTAAGTTTTCTCTTAATATTAATTTTGTTAATTTATCTTAAAATATCTAATTTATTTCCTAATTTATGTTTGTGTCAATTTAGTTAAATTATGAATCTTCTTTTTATTAAATAGGTATTATAGTGAGGAATGACTTACAAAATGACCAAATAGAGTACCCTCTCATAGAGATTCTGAAGTTTCAATAGAAAGGTCCAAATGTTTTAGAAGATATTTCAAAGATGCTGAAGTAAGAAAGCTAGTGTTGAAGGAGTATTCTAAGTTCTCTGGAGCTACAGATGAATTCTCACTATTTGATTCTCTACGATGAACTTTGGAGCCAAAAGAATGGTGGATAAATTATGGTTATTCAATCCCTAATCTCCAAACTCTTGCTTTGAAGCTTCTTGGACAACCATGCTCGTCTTCCTGTTGTGAAAGAAATTGGAGTACATATTCTTTCATCCACTCAATAAAAAGAAATAAGTTAAACCTCAAAAGAGCTAAAAATTTGGTACTTGTTCGTACAAATCTACGTCTTTTGTCAAGAAATTAAAAGTGAAAAAAATTCTAGTGGTGATTCTAAAATGTGGGATGTTGTTGGGGATGGATGGGAGCCATTTGAAGGGGTTAGAGCACTTGAAGTTGCAAGCTTATTAATTGATGATTTAGATTTTGAAAAAGACTTTTTAGATGGTGATAACGAATAAATGGGTGACAATTAATAGGCTAGTACTATGTGTTTGAGTTTATTATTTATTTAAAATTGTAGTAAACTTATGAGCAACTTGTTTAATTTAAATTTGGTTTTTTTATTGCATTTATGTTAAATTTCAAATGATGGAAAAAAAATTATACTTGTTACAATGATTATATTTTGTTATTTTTGATTTGTGATATTAGAAATGAATACAAATATTCAATATTTAATATATATATATTACCGTACCCGTATCTTACTTTTTTGAAAAATTACCGTATTCGCGTATTATATCTGATATTTGTACCCGTATCCATGCAACATAAGATGGTATACAGTGGCAAGAAAACACTTACCAAAGAGCAGGGCAGTTCAAAAGCACCACCCATGGGGTGATTGATTCTCGGTTCAACCTATTAGTCCAATTTTTTGAACCTTTGTTATATCTCAATAGATGCCACTGTAGAAAAAAAAATTAACAATAAAAAATTAGGCTCGTTATTTGTCACGTCGTTCGTACTTTTAGTGAGAGACTCCAAGCCCGTGAATTGTGCAATGTGCAGTTCTCTCTTCGAGTATCGCTTCAACCATCGCCTCAAATGCAAAGGTATCACTTTTTGCCTTCGCAACGATCAAATCATGCAAATGGTTAGGGTTTAGTTCTGTGATTTGATTTTTGTTCTGCTCTTTATGTCGTGATTCTGCACTTTTGTTCTGCTCTCTGTAAGTTCTCCATTGACTTCTCTGTGATTGTGTTTGTTTTTTTATGTAAGGAAGTTGTTGCTCTTTATTTTGCTCTCCATTGATTTTTGCATTTTTGTTCTGCTCTTTATTCTACTATCTGTGATTTCACTTTGCTTTCTACTTTGGGAAAGCAATGATGCTTCTTCATATGATGCTGAGCTCGCCATGATAAAGTATTTATGTTTTGAATAAATACTGTTTCACAATCAAACTTGTACTTTTGAAATAAAGCAAGTGAATGTGGTTGCCTGAGAATTAAAATTTGAGTAAAGAAAAGGAGTTATGAGTTATCATTGCCGTTGTTATTGGCTATAGATTCCTTTGATGCAAATCAAGTCATGAATGAAGAAAGTCTCTATACATGATTTTTCCTGTTGGAGACACACTACAGTAATAGGGAAAATTATATATATATATATATATAGAGAGAGAGAGAGAGAGAGAGTTAACGTTAATGCACTAATATGATAGCAGCAAATCATTTAATTGTACCAATCAAAAAAGAAGATCGAAAATGTAAGTACAAATAGAATCAGTAAGTAAATGTCCTACTGCTACTATTCTACTGAATGGCTTGGGAGAGTTCTTTGTTACCAAGCTCAACATTCTTAGTAGCGTCACCAACCTCTGAAAAAACAACAAAAATACTATTATATTTCACATTAATTGGAAATGAGTTTTTTTATTTTTATGAATAAACCAATAGGCCAATAGTTATTGCACTACAAGTGTTGAAACCTGTGAAAATTATTAAGCCATCATTGTCGTTCAAGTATTCAACAATTTTCTATAAGTGATTATGATGTCATTCAACTATGCTAGTCTCTAGAAGTTAAATATACTTTGATAATTAATAACGATGGCTGTGTAAATGAAATTTTGTTCATATTTTAGATCCAATGACCCATGTTTTTTGTGACTACTGTTTCAAATTTTAAATTACGACCGCAGTGGTTGTGGTTGCAAAAATTGTGAATAATTGTGGACAAATACGGCTAATGTAGTTGCAATTGCAACTGTGGTGACCTCTGAAACTGTAATATTGCAGTCAGAATTATAGTTACGGACGACAATTTAAAACCCTGCTCGTGACCATCCAATACATCTATAGGATGCTACTTCACGTCTGATACTTTTCTTATTACTTTTTTTCTATATAGAACTTATCTTGTAACATGCCTTTTATTCTTGTGGTCATAGTGTTTGATAAAAAATTATAGTACTCTAATTCCTTCTCTGTATGATTTGTACTATAACATGCGTTTTGATTGGTGGAATTCCAAGTCCATGGCTATTGTACTTAAACTATAACAGTGTTCCTAGATATGATTTTCCCACTGATTCAGCAAATTTTCCTCCCTTATCTTTAATTTGTTGTTAGTCTTCCCTTATCTTTAGTTGTCCTTCATTCTTAAAGATTTATGCTATTTTTCCAATCTCACTTTGAGAGCAATTTTATTTCCTATTTTGACTTCATAAGAGCAAGTTGTGTAATGCCAGTGGAGGGTAAAGGATAGCAGTGAATAAGATGAAATCCCATTTATATTAAAAATTAATAGTCAAAATATGAGATTAGATCTCAATTCTGTAGAGAAAACACAATCTGGACTGATTTTTTCAATAAGTTGGATACCTTATATCCTATTAACTAAGATACACATCAAAGAAAAAGAACTTATTACTTGTTACGTTTCCTTCTTTTGTATTAGCCCCTACTTTGTCCACAACCTTAATTACGACATAGCCATTTGCACCATAGTACTTTCTAGTGCCACCAACAACTGCAACATGTGACTCATAAACATTAGTCATGTGCACTTCGAAAAGTCTCAATCCATCTTGATACTCACCCTTCACAAAAATGTTGTCATAGCCACCATATGGCTACTTCCCCTCTGAGCCACCAACATACACCCCTTGTATTTTCCAATTGCTTTTGTAGTTCATATTTATCACCTTCAAGCATTTCCTCATCTATTAATGATATTGATCCAAACTCTAGCTGTTCAAGCGTTGCTTTAGTAGGAAAAGAGAAGTCAATACTAGATAGATCAAGTGTTTGAGTGGCAGATGCAGTGGCTGGAGTTGTTAGACTGGATTGGGGTATTGGAATCCCTCCATTATGAGGGGAAAAGCCTAGAGGTTTTCGAATGGGCATTGACCAGTGACCTTTGTAGTGGCAGGTTTTTCTAAAGCTTGAGTACCATTGAGCATATCCCACATTAAAAATGTTAATTCTATGATGGCTATGGATATGGTTAGGGGTTGGATTGCCAAGAGTATATTATTGTAATATTCAATTAAATTATATATTATTAATATTTTAGGAAAAGAGTTAATTTATATAAAAAAAATATGAAATTTCTTTTATAAACTAATTAAATATATATATTTATTTTATTTTTTATTTAATTATTGGTGTCAAATTCAATTTCTTCGTAATATACAGGTTTTCAGTATTCTCAATCATCATTCAAGACTCAATATTGTTGAAGATTTTTAATATTTTGAAATTGATAATCATTATGTATTAATTTGAAAATTTTTAAAAAAGAAATATTTTACTTAAAAAGAATTATAATACATTTTCAAAAAATTATCTATCAAAAAATTAAAAAACTTCAATCAAATCAGTTTTAAAAAGCAAAGAATGACATTAGAAGTGATTTTAATTGTGCCACAACATCTCTGGAAGACTAGAAACAACAACTCCTGATCCTTTGAGAAATAGATTTGTTTGCCTCATTTACACCTTTGTGAATTTAAAACTGAATTAATAATACGCTTACTGGGTAAGAACCGATAGCTTGGACTTCTTATAATGATGGATGCTAGAAGATAATTATATGTTAAGGATTTTATTTCTAAACTTGTGATGTGTAATTACATTTTTTTAATTAAAATTCACGAATAATTCATAACAACATGAGACCGTTTGTAATGTGGTATAGCAGACTATAATGAATCATGTCAAACTTGATAGTTTAAGAGGGAAAATGCAATTAGAGATATCAAGGCATAAGTATCTACAATCAAATAGGAAAAAAATTTGATGGAAGAAAAGTAACGAAATTAATTTATCCATGAAACAATCAAATAGGAAAATTAAACAAACAATCTCAAGTAGCAAATCCTTCCAATTTTTTTCTAAAAACTTTTAAAGGATTCTTTTAGCCTAATCTTAACTACTTCATGAAGAATTATTGCAAATAAAGTAATGGTCCAAAGTGTGTATCCATATTAATTTTTAATTTATAAATTTTTTACTATTATTAATTCTATTAATTATATCACCTTTTATAATTATGAGTTTTGTTACTGTAGATTTGAGTTCATGGTGAACCCTATATGTATCAACATATCCATACACCGAGTTTTTATAATATATATTTTTTCGATTAGGCCTAAGTTTTTTCAATCAGACCCGAGTTTTTAATATATATATATATATATATATATATAGTTTTAAATTATCAGAAGTAAATAGATAGATATGTTGCAACGTGTAAAATTCACCATGAAACCGAGTCTATAATAGCACAACTCTAATATTATTTTGTGCATTGCACAAGTGTTATACTAGTACATAAGAGAAGAGAGTCTAGTAAGCAAAACTTGATAGAGAGAATGGCATGTTTGACATTAACATGCTAGCATGTGTCCCTGTATGTGATTGATTTAACTAAAAACTTTAAAATAAAAAAATATAAATGCAATCAATGTGCATTAAATATGGAGGAAAGACTCAAAACTAAAGGGAAAATAGTTTAAATCAATATTCATAATATGAAAAGTATAAATGCAACCAATATGCAATAAATGAGAAAAATATCCAAAGCTAAAGATAGAGTTCATTAAGGAAATATTAGAAGGAAAGGATGCAATGTGGCGCTCTAAGCTGCTTGGATGTTTCCCCTACTAAATATAATGGTGAATCAAATTGTTCTGTTTCTTTAACAAAATTGTGCATCACATGGATATTATTCTAGTTTTAAAGATAATTAAGCACAGCTCTATCACATATGTAGGATAATGGGCTGGCTAGCAAAGCTTCCAGCAAATGTAAGACTGGTGTGGGTTACAAGTAATAGATACTTAGGCCCCTTAAGCATATAGTCAAAGGTTCGATTCCTGACCCATGTGTATGGAAAAACATCTATTGGGAGAGGGGTGATCAATCAATTTGAGACACTTATGTTAACTTTGTACTAGGTTTTATTAGATGTTTATTGTATCCAATATTTGCATTTTAGCTGAGTTTAATGTTGTTGGGCCTCATTGAGCTTTAATGTAAATTGTGAATAATTCTTGGATTTTGATGCATTTTGACCTTTTTTCATTGATTAGGCCATAATTTGAGCTTCAGTAATCCATTTAAGGTGATCTTGGTTTCTGTGGAAAGATAAGACAAATATTTACAACTTTCATGAAGAACACAAGAGCTAGATCGGAATTCTAATGGTCCAAAAATAGGTCTGAAAGTTAGAGTGGGCTTGCTATTGCTAGAATCTGAGCAGTGTGCACATACTGGACCATATCTCGGGTTATAGGCCTCCTTTTGAGCTGAAACCAATGCCATTGGAAAGATAACACACAAAGCTCCAACTTTGCTGAAGACTATTTAGTCAATAGATACTTTTTTCAGTATGATTATGAAGCTGTAAGTTGATTGAATTTGGAAACACGTTTTGCCAATGTGACTTGAGGTAGGTGCAGTATTATTTGAATATCTGGAGTTGTAAAATTCCTTTTGAGCTGAAATCAGTGCCATTGGAAAGCTAAGACAATTTTCTACAACTGTCATGAAGACCTCCAAGCCAAAATACATCGTTTAGGGCATGAAAGTCAAACTGGAAGTCGGAGAAGAGTTGCTGACTAGAAGCCACCAACCATGCACCAACTCACCAACCATGCACCAACTTACCAACCATGCATCAAGCTACCATATTTGACAAATTCCATGTTTTTACAGCTTGCATTCATATTATTTTCAATTACAAATTGGCTTCTAGAATTAGTATAAATAGAGCCAATTTCTTTGTATTATGGGAATTTAATTAGTAGTAAGTTTGATTATTTGTTAGTTTTCTTTCTCTTCTTCTCCATTCTCTTTAGAATTTCGTTTTTGTTCTTTATTTTATGAGTTCTTCCTTCCCATCCATGGAAGGCTAGACTCTTATAATCAATCCAATGGATTAACCGTCTTGATGTTTAATTTGGAGATCTTGTTTTGCTTGTTCATATTGCTTAATTGTTATTCAAGTTTCTCTTCTTCCTCTTTTGATTTCTATCTAGATTGAATTGCTTAATTTGATTTAGATGTTAATGTGATAGTAGCTTTATTATCATGTATTCAAAGAGGATCACAAAGAATAAATAATTTATTAAAGCTTTTTGATGGATTGTTTAGCTTGGTTAAATTCTGGATCTTAAATTAATCTATGTTTGGATGATACTTACTTTATCTAACCTTGGTTAATTAAATTCTAAATGCTTATCTAGTAGAGGATTCTTGGATTATGTTGAGGCTTCTTGATGTGATCTAAGGCCAAGAACATGGTTAGCAATTAAGTGAATTCCTTGTGATCAATGATGGATTAAACTTAAGATTGGTAAATTTTCTTGGATTGGTTGCTTCTTTAGATTTGTTTACAATTTTAAGTCTCATATTTTTGTCAATCTTGTTAATCAACAACAAAACCCCTCCTTTCTAATTATCTTGATCTAATTAAATCTTTATTTTTGGATCCTTGAGAGACGATTTGGTTCATCCATTATACTGCAAATTAGTTTGTGAACCGGTAAATTTTATTTATTTGACGGGTCTCGACAACCTCTTGTCAAGGGAATCTCAGTACCTTGAAGGATTAGTAACTACACGCGGGAGATACCATAGAAAACAAAAAAAATGTTAAGACTGGTCTAGTTTAATACTTTGTTAGTTCGAGTCAAATTCGTTTTGAATCGTTGAGGGGCGTTTCAAATTAACAAGAATGTTTATGAAAGGTTATTTCTGATTTGGTGAAATGAGAACTATACAAAATATGACTTGGAAATATCTCAAAGCTCATTACTTCAAAGATTATGTTTCCTGTTATTCAACATATGAAAGCTTTATGTTATAGGAAGAATAAAGATTCATATATATGCACCCAAGTGAACTCAGGAGATGTATGCATATCCTGCTTGGCCCATGACGAGCAGTCCTATAAATTGCACCATCGCTCGCTGGCCATGGGTGCCATATCATGCAGGTTGTTTAAGACCATGAGTTTCGTGGCATCGACTGTATCCACCACAGCGATAGATTAGGGGCTTGACATCACCAACGATGTGGAGGCAGTGTTAGATCTGGTATTGACAAGATTGAGTCTTACTTTTTGAATGGAAAGGAATCCTTACTCTCCTCCTAATCCCATCATTACTTTTTGACGGAAAACGATTTAGGAGGAGGGAAGACATGGAAGAATAGTGGTAATCGTGTCAACAATGAGGACAAAGGGGGCTTGCTCTTAGTGCATGTACCCGATTGCAGGGTTCATGGGTTTTCTCAATGAGTTTGAGATGAGATTTTGGGTTTCACTTGATTGAGGTATATGAATTAGCTCTAAGCTCATCTTCTTTGTATTTTTCATTATGTCTTTCGGTCACACTGATATGAAATGGGTTTAGAAATGAAAGAGGAAGTGAAGAAGAGGGTGCTGGGGGCATTTTAAAATTGTTTCTTTTATGTTGTGTTTAGATAGAGCATATTATAATTCCAAAGATTTTGAAATACTACAAATTTAAATTACAACAATTTAATATCCATCATTTGCAAGATAATTATAGGTAACTAATTTTATTTCTTAACTTGTGGTTTGTAGTTACTTCTTTCATTTCAATTAACGAATAATTCTGAATAGCATGACACCATTTGTAATGTGGTATGATAGACTATAATGAATCATGTCAAACTTGATAGTTTAAGGGGAGAAATGCATTGAGAGAAATCAATGCATAAGTAGGGTTCAAAACGGGACAAACTTATCGGGCTAGTCTGTTTACCCGCATAAATTATGCGAGTCTAGTTTTAAAATTATTGACTCATAAAAATGCAAATAATTTTAAATCAACTTGTTTTACTTGCGAGTTAAATGGGCTAACCCTGTTTACCAACGGGCCGCCCACGTAATTTTATTTTATTTTTAGAAAGTTTCAGTTTGAAACTTTGAAGGTTTTTCAATTTTTTTTTTTGGTAACTTGAAACTTTAAAAATTGAACACTTTGAAATGAAAATCTTTTTGTTATGTACTGTCTTTTATATTTTTTCATCTGTCTTCGATTCTGGGACATTTGGATTTCTTTTCTATGACTATGTGTGTGATCAGGAGTTTATGTTATTTATTTGTTTGGATTCTCTCATTAGATAAGATGGAAGTATGAAATATTATATCTATGTAATGTAATATTTGATTTGGGATTATAAAGTTTAAATATTTTTGACAAATTTCAAGGTAAAAAAAAAATATTGTTCCTTTATTCAAGGTAACCAATACTGTTCCTTTATTCATTTTTTTACTTTTGAGGAAATTACATCAAAATAAGCATCAATTACCACAGTTACCACCAGGTCCCCCAAACTCGAGATAATATCCCAGGGGTTCCTTCTCAAACCCATAGTATTTCACATCATAGCAACTAGGGTTGTCCGCAAAAGTGTCCACGCTATCAAAACTCGGGCCAAAATCTAGTCTAGATTCGTCCTTAAATGCAATATGTCTAAAATAGCATGTGTGACTAGGATTGCTTTCTGGAAGGTGTCCAGATCCCATTGGAGGACTAGGGCTATCTACATTAGTAATTGTTGTGCCAGTCCAACCACATTGATCTGCAGCAGCCATGTTAGAAAACAAAGCTGCTGGGAAATATCCAACGTCTACATCATGAGCTCTTAGCCACCAGTTTTTAGTATTTGGATCCTGAAATACAAAAACAACATACAAAGAGAAAAATTTTCGTTAGGAGAGATCACTATACAGCGGATGGATGGATAAATCTTTTGCCCTTGTATATGTCACCAAACAGGAGAGGAAGAAGAAGATAGATATGAGCTAACATTTGGAGAGGATCAATGTCTTATAGTGTGCTGATTGAATGTATTTTTTTAGTAATATTTATATAGTATTTTTGTGAAGACACTACAATTTAGAAAGAATGAAGGGTACTTTTATAGTATGCATTTCATATTGATGTTTGGATGAGCTATCGTTTAGATGCTTTTGCTAGGGGAATTAAGAGGTCTTATAGCATGCATATTTTTCTGATATTAATTTTAAGTGAGATTTGAGTGTATAGGATCATGAGAGATATTTTTCTATAATTGTATTTCATTGATGATTGATAACAAATCAAATTTATTGAACAATATATTATGTGGGTTAAATTATAATTAATTTTTGTGTGTGTAATGTTGCACTTGTGTGAATACATTTCCTATGGGTAACTGCAATTTTAAAACCATAGTACTCTAAATATTAAATATGTACCTCAAAATATAATTGCGTCTATATATCCTAATGAAGAACTTAGAAGCATAAGTTTTACCTGTGAAAGAGAGAGGTTCAAATCAAACTGTGTTCCACCGTAGGTAGATGTATTAGCCACAGGTACGCCAAGATAAATTGTTTTGTCAATCTGTACAAAACCTGAACATAGCATATTGTAGCATCCTGTATGTCTGGTGTCATCTGACTGCATTTGTGCAATAAAATTTTTTCATTCTAATCACTAATATTCAAAATTAAGAAACAAAATAACAATGCACGGAATAATCTTACGAGTAGAGGTCAATAAAGATTCAATTCCATTATTGTAAAGATAAAACTCATGCACTGATGTTTTCTTACCCATGATGCGAAGAAATAAGTTCTGTTATCTCCATATAATAGTGGAAATACCTGGCACCAATGTGGTAGAAATGATTATCCATAAGTAACTACTCTAGGTATAATAAGAATCAAAATTAAAAACAAATAATATATATTTTACTCACGAATGTAATGTAGATCAATAGTGATTTGGGGTTTAAAGATTTCAAAGCTTTTAATGTTTGGAAGCAAAGCTGGAGATTGAGTGTGGGTGATGATTGTTTATTTCAAAAACTTTTTTAAGTGCCTATTTGTTGGATACTAATTATAAGAGGCAATAATTTTATTTTATTTTTTTTATTTTAAAACACTATAATCTATTATTGCATCTCCTAAATTGCGTTGCTTAAAAATATTTACAGATTACGGTGCAATTTTACACTTATAATCATTTCCCATCTTGTTTCACTCTCTATAACTTATATACTTCGTTTTTCTTATCTCCTAAATATGCGAGTTATGCACTGTTTAAAAGTCTAATTTAGTAAATAATAACTTTAGTCATTTACAGATATAAGTGTCATTAATTTAGTCTTTTAAAATATAAATGTCATCAATTTAATTTTTTAATAATAAATATATTAAAATAATTATTTAATATCAACTTTTGATATCAAATTAGTTCTACGTACAAAATTAATATTAAATGTCTATTTTAATTTATTTATTATAGGATAACCAAATTAATAATATTTTATATATTTGAAATACCAAATTAAGTGTATTTTTTTATGCGTACCAAATTAAATGTTTACTCAAAGTTAATGCATTGCCAAAACTGAAAAGATCTTTATAATTGGAAATAATTTAAATTTTTTTGTAAAATAATACAAAATTAAATTAAATGGAAAATACTAAAAATACTGTGCATATTAAATATAGCTGAATACAATCAGCACCAAAGATTTTCTTATTTAAGTTATAACAGTAGTTTCCTTCAAAATCAAAAAAATTATTTTATCAAATGTATATGTTCAGTACTTAAAATAATTTTTGTTTAAAAGCACAAAAATTCACTGACTCATTTGTCATTACAGGAAGTTGTTGTATTTAATTTTCAATACTAAATTTTTTAAACGTATAAGCACAACCTTAGTCTTGGTTGCTGGCTAACTCCTTTATTTCATAATTAACGAAGTATCTATTTTATTAAAACTTCAATAAAATATGAAAATTTCTTATTATTTTTGGAGTATATATTAAAGAGAAACTGGGAAGTAGTGGAATATAAAAGAAAAAGGAAAACCTGCCATCCAGCGAAGATAGCATTAAAACCAGCATCTTTGGTTCCATTTGCAACCCATACATCAGCACCACTCATTTGGTCTTGGGTAACAATTGGGTTATAAGTACTAATACTTCCGCTAACTCCATAAAAAGATCTACCATCTTTTTTTAAACGCAATTCTGCAATCTGCAAACAAGATATATTTACAAGTTAACATATTTCAAATTTCACTAAACAGTTATATGTGGTCTATGCTTTACTAAAAAAAATAAAAAAAGGAAATAAAAAGCTAAAAATATTGATTACGTACAGAAATAATAAATGAAAAGTTAATACTGTTTCAATTATTTAAATTTAGTTATACGAACGAAGAAACTTACATGATTCCCAGGCAAACCCTGAGTTCGGATTCCAATACTATTTGATATCCATTTTGCACGAATGAGATCATCTTTGCTTGTCCTACGAATAGGAACAGATCCTCTTGGACACAAGTCCTTCTCAAGCCCAATCTTTGATGGTCTAGCTGATCTATCATGTACATTTACTTTAGCAGTTGTATCTTGAAAGCTAGGTTTTAGCTGCAAGTAAACCAAAAAAAAAAAAGAAAAAAGAAAAAAAGTAGACTATTATATAGAAAAAAAAAAAGATAGCCTAAGAAATTAAATTTAAATACTAAATACAGATAAGTTAATTGTTTCTATTGAGGATGGAGTACCTGGACCTTATGATTCTTTAGCAAAGGATGGTCAAAAGCTAACTGCTTATTAATATCAATACAATCAACAATGTGCCCAAACTCTGTCTACAAAAATCATAAATCAACAAATAAAACTGTAAGAATGACTTTAAGACCAAAATTTAATAATTAACGGGGTTTCTAAAAGGATGAGAATGATGATACTTGAATAGTTTTGACAGGAGGCTTGTTGATGAGTTTCAACTGCCTCTCCAACTCCAAATCCTCGTCTTTGGATATACTTGGCATCGACCCATCAGCTTTGTAGTTGCTGGTTGCCAAACAAATGCAAAGCCATAAAATAATGATCATTTCTGCACTCTATTGAAAACAATATGGACTTGTAGATCTGATAGCTGGTACGTTATTCCATTTATACAGATATTATATATAGCAGGTATGAATGGTCAATAGAAACAAAATGTGTTATAAGTGCTATTAGATGGAATATTCTTTTTCCTAAAACAAAAAGAAATAATTTTGAATATATGTAAAAGTAATTTGAAAATATTCATGTCATTTTAAGTATTCACTAGTCGTTCATCCTGCGCGTAGAACTGTTGTTTGTTTTTTTGTTCTTTTAGTTAGTATTTTATAAATTATATTTTTAAATATTTGTGTGATAGAATTTCAGCAATAAACTAAAACGGTAAAAAAGTTTTTAGAAAATTTAATTTTAAAAAAATAAAAAATTTCTATATTAAATTTTTATCATTACTGTGAAGCTTAAATTGGAAGTATGAATTTTTTTAATATGATTTTGTAGTATAAGATATTATGTCCAAGTTTATGTACATGAATTTGTATAAATATATGTATTTATTTAGAGTAAACACTTATATTGGCCCTTTAAAGATACAAGTGACATCAGTTTAATCCTATAATAATTAATGGCATCAAATTGATCCTTCAACGTTAATTTTTGACATCAAATTAGTCTGTTAATAACATAAATTGGTCCTCTAAATTAGTCCGTCAATGACATAAAAGGACCAATTTGATATTAACAATTATTAGATGACTAAACTGATGTCACTTAAATCTTTGGAGGATTAAAATAAGTGTTTACCATATTAATTTGTGTGGGATAACCTTTTTTAATATGATTGTGTAGCAAAAGATACCATGTCCAAGTTTCATGTACATGAATTTGTGTAAATTAATAAAAAATAATATTTTTTAACATTTAATGTATATTAATTATTTATCATAATTGTGTAGTTAAATTGAAAGTATAAAACTTTTTTTTAATATAATTGTGTATCATAACATGCCATGTCCCAATTCATGTACATAAATTTGTGTAAATATATGTATTTATTTATTTACAGAGACCCATTTTAATATTATTGTGTAGCATCAGAGACCATGTCTTAGTTCATGTACATGAATTTGTGTAAATTAATAAACAATAATATTTTTTAACATTTAATGTATATTATTTTTTTACCATAATTGTGTAGCTTAAATTAGAAGTATAAACTTTTTTAATATGATTATGTATCATAAGAGACCATATCCCAGTTCATGTGCATGAATTTGTTTAAATACATGTATTTATTTATTTGCAGAGACTCATTTTAATATGATTGTGTAGTATAAGAGACCATGTCATAGTTCATGTAATTGAATTTGTGAAAATTAATATACAAAAAATAATTTTATAAATTTTTTGTATATTAATTTTTTTTATCATAATTGTATAGCTTAAATTAGAAGTATGAACTTTTTCAATATGATTTTGTAGCATAGGATATATACCATTTCCAATTTTATGTACAAGAATGTGTAAGTACGTGTATTTATTTATGAGTCGAGACGTTTTTATTCTGATTGAGTAGCATAAAATTAAAAAAAGTTGGAGTAGAACTTACTGCGAAGAAAATGAAAGAAACTCCTCTAAGGTGATTTAGACATGTCAAGAGAAGACTAATAGATTCTCTATTGAAAAAAGTGGATCAAATGAAAAATAGTTTAATTAAAAGAGGAAAATAAAGACCATAAAAAATTAAGGAGAAACCATTCAAAATAATCTTGGTGTAAAAGGATATTTTTAAAATTTTAATTTTTGATAGAGTACAATAACCTCATTTGAAATTTTGTTTGTTATTGTTGTTGTGTTCTTATTGAATTTTAAAAATATTTCTATACAAAAAGATAATAATTGAGAAGTAAAACGGGTGTAAAGTAAATAAAGTTAAAATATATATAGTGAGGTACACCTCACTGACGCAAACAACAAATATTAGCCTAAATAACTAACAGTGGAGGGTTAGCTTTCCAATTTGGAGGTAAAGGTAATCTTGCTGCAAGTTGAACCAGCTCATATTATAGTCTTTATGGGTCCAAAGATAGCAAAGTGGACTGTTTGGGATTTGAGAATTGGTAGGTTGTAATTTCCATGATTTCCTTTTCCCTTTGTTTTAAAGTTTGAGTTATTTTTTTTAGAATGTATGAAATATATTTTTTTCGTGTGTTTAAAATTATCAAAGTTTTAAAATGAATTAGTAAGTTAGGAACAAGTAATATTTCAATTGTAATTAATCTTTAAAACTTTAATCACTTATAAATTACTTAATTAATGTAAACTTAATTTTTATTCTACTATTTTTTTTAAGATGTAAGGATTTTATTTGGGTAAGTAATATATTGGTATTCTTTAAAAAAAAATAAAAGAGAAGAAGAAAATGAAAAATAGATTGTAGTGGCATTTTTTTAATTAATGTTGGCCAAAGGAAGTGGGATTTGTTTTTATTTCATCCCTTCAACCCTCCCCCAACTTACTGAAGGATAGTCTTTCCCCACCCCCCCCCCCCCCCCCACACTCCCTTCCCCTTCTCTAATTTACACGGTTAACCCAAACCACATTTCTTGCATCTTTCACCTTTATCTACTATAAATTAATCTCTCCACCCTTTTGTATCCCATTTTTCTTTCTCATTTCTCCATTTCTCTCGTACCCAATTAACCCAAACCTCATTTCTTGCACCTTTCACCTTCATCCGCTATAAATCTTTCCATTTTCATCCTTCTCATAAAGTAAAAAGAAAATTATAGTTGCATATAATCTTAGGTTCATATACTTCACATTTGCTAATTTAACAATTATTTATTATCACTTAATTGCTGAGCCAATTGATGATTGAGTGAGAGATTATCCACCTCAGCATATGTGAAATATGTGAAAAGAAGTGGTATATGCAACTATCACTTCTCAATGTAAAATCTTGCTTTATTTTCCAAGTCATGGTACTAACAAGGGAGTTTCATAGCTACAACACTAATTCTCTTAGATTCTTGTCAGTAAGTAAATATCTTTCTTTCAATGTTTAAAGGAACTCCATGAAACCCTAGCATATGGTAATTTTTTCTCTAAATTTTCTCTTTCCTTATGTTTAAAAGTATTTCACCATGTTATTTGAGTATAAACTTTGATTTTAGCTTGCTCCAGATAAGATAATAACAATTTGAGTAGATATAATAACTGCTTATGCTTGTTATTAGTGAAATATACCAATTCATTGACTTTTATAGCATTTGGTATGAATATTTATGTTGGCAAAGCACTTTGATAGAATTCAAAAATTTTTGAGTAAAGATAAGAAGAGAAATCTTTCTTTTTGGGTGAAATCTTCACTTTTGTGAAATTTTACACTAGTATTATAAAACACAGACCGGTTATCAATTTTGGGAGGAATACTAGGTTAATGAGTTACGTGTTTAACTAATGAATCACTTGTCCAACTGCATAAATTAAATAAATATAAAACTATATAAATATATAATAAAATGAAAAAAAAATACAAAAAATAAAGTCACTACCACATCCCAACGGAAGAAAAAAGTTGAGCCCCAACATATGATATAATCAAATTAATCCATGAAAGACCCATGATATTCGCATGCAATAAATGAATAAAAGGCATGGAAAAAGCAACAAGTAATAAAATACGACACCTTATCAGATTGCAACAAGTGAATTGAAAATATATTTCAGCCAATTCAAAGAGAAAAGACGGAGTTGATGCCTAACTCAGAAAATTACATTCCTAGCGTGCGAAATGACGCCAACTATTATTGGCTCAACCCCCATAAAGGTATCACAGCGAAAGCAATAAGGGTGAAGAGTAAAGTGTATATCTTGTATTGTATGAATAAACTTGGTTACAATGAGAAAGTTTACAAGTATATATACTGTTAACCAATGACAGCTTGGCACCAACACAATAACCGTATTAACTAATCATAACCGTATGAACTAATCACTAACAGAATTAGTTAATTCTATTCCTATCCTCTACATTCCCCCTCAAACTCAGAGTTTGGTAACTCTGAACTCTTGAGTTTGTTTCTGAAATGTTGAAACTCAGTACTAGTGACAGCTTTGGTAAGTGTATCTGCTAATTGTTGTTCTGAGGGAATGTGTAGGACTGAGATGTGCTTCGAAATAACTTTGTCTCTGTCAAAGTGTAGGTCAAGTTCAAAGTGTTTAGTCCTATTGTGAAGTATAGGATTTGCAGCTAACATCACTGCACTTAGATTGTCACAATAGATCTGTGGTGTAGTATGCACTGGAACATGAAGTTCAGTGAGCAGTGATTTTGCAGTATCCAGAGGTTGACTTTCTGTCATCCACATCTAAGCCCCAATCAGAGTCACAGAAGCCTATTAGATCTAGGCTAGCTGACTGGTTGAGAAGAATTCCATGGTCAAGAGTCCCTTTTAGATACCTCAATATCCGCTTTACTGCCTTCCAATGTTCTTCAGTTGGAGCATGCATGAACTGACCTACTTTGTTCACACTAAATGCAATGTCAGGCCTGGTTATGGTTGCATATTGCAAACCTCCCACTATCGATACATAGAGTTTACCATCTGTAGGGGGAGCACTGCTGTGAATTGACAGTTTGTGATCAGAAACCATTGGTTTGGCCGAAGACATGTTGGCCTTAAGTAAAAGATCAGAAATATATTTCTGTTGTGAGAGATGCAAACCTCCATTTGAGGTTCTTGTAGCTTGGACTGCTAGAAAATAATGCAAATGACCCAAGTCCTTAAGAGTAAAAGCTTTATTTAGCTTGTCAATCAGACCTTTGATATCAACAGAAGAGGTGCCAGTACTGATTAATATGTCATCGACGTAGAACATGACGATTGTGGAGTAAACCTTGTGAAAAGGGAGGAGTCACATTTGGTGTTTTGAAACCCCAAGGTATGAAAAGTACTGGTCAGCTTTTCAAACAAAGCTCTTGGGGCTTGTTTGAGCCCATAGAGGGCTTTTTTCAGTTTGCAAACAAGCTTTTTGTCTCCTTGAACAAATCCCTCAAGCTGCTGCATATACATTTTCTCATGGAGATCTCCATTGAGGAAGGCATTGTTGATGTTTATCTGATGAATTGGCCAATTCTTTGATAATGTCAAGGTTAAGACAGTTCTGACAGATGTTGGCTTTACCACTGGGCTGAAAGTCTCAAAAAAATCAAACCCTGCCTGTTGATGAAAGCCTTTAGCTACTAACCTGGCTTTATACTTCTGTATATGTAGAGGATAGGAATAGAATTAACTAATTCTGTTAGAGATTAGTTCATACGGTTATGATTAGTTAATACGGTTATTGTGTTGGGGCCAAGCTGTCATTAGTTAACAGTATATATACTTGTAAACTCTCTCATTGTAACCAAGTTTATTCATACATTACAAGATATACACTTTACTCTTCACCCTTATTGCTTCTGCTGTGATACCTTTATGGTATCAGAGCACTTTTGTGCTGCAATGGAGAGCAACAGCAATTCGTCTTCTTCAAGCTTAGCATCACAATGTGTGTTGCACACATTTTTGAATCCGGTTTTGCTCAAGCTTGATGAGGATAATTTCCTCCCATGGAAACAACAAGCTATGGCGTCGATCAAGGGACACAAACTTCAGAAATTCATTAATGGCACAAACAACAGCTCCAGACAAATTTGCATCAGAGCAAGACCGCATCACAGGAAATTATAGTGAGGAGTTTCTTCACTGGGAACACCAAGACATACTGTTACTCTCATGGTTATATACTTGCTTCGATGTCTGGATATTTAACCACTAGAATGGTGGGTTGCGAAAACTCCTCTCAGGTATGGCAAAACCTTGAGCTTTTCTTTGCCTCACAAACGAAGGCTAAGGTCAAACAATTAAAAGTACAGCTAAGAAATAGCAAGAAAGGAGCATCTTCGATCAGTTCTTATTTGTTGCAAATAAAAAAAAATGTTGATATGTTAGCTGCTGTGGGAGAATCTATAGGAGATAATGAACATATTGAAGCTATTTTTTATGGACTTCCAGAAGAATATGATGGGTTTATTTTTGTTAGGGATTTAGTGACAGACTATTTCGTCTCTAAATTCTATTTAACTATAGATTTTTATTTAGAGTAAAGCCATGAATTTTTTTGTAATTAAATTTTAATTTTCTTATAATGAACCGATAACTAATAAATATTGTATAACTAATTATTCATAATAATATATACCTTAAAACAAAGGTAATGTAAATTCGAACTTTGAAATAAACACTTTTTTAGAGGGCGATCTAATCGTTAAAGTGCTCGAATGATATTAGTTTTATAATCCTAATAACAGATGAAGATACTCTGAATAAAAAATTAAGGTAACGTAACAAGTTTCACTATGAATCAGTTTGTTTGTTGCAGTCATAAATAATACAATTAATATGAGAAACAGGACTGCAATTGGCAGAGCCATTCACAATTAATGTTAATCGGTTTTAATATAGGATTTAATTTTAATTAATTTTTAGTGTAAAATTTCTTTATATTGTCATCTAATCATGTATTGACAAATCATTAAAAGATTTTGACTATCATAACAACTACTTCAAAAGTCTAACTCTTTTAATGATATATCAATACATGATTGGATGACAGTGTAAAGAAACTTTACACTCACAGTGCATTAAAAATAAACTCATTTATATATAGAGGAATAAAACAAATTAGAGGAATAATATATATAGATATATATATATATATATAATTTAATATATCAGAAATATTTTTATATATTTAAATTTTTTAATGTTTAAAAAAAGAAGAGAGGAGAGAGAAAATAAAAGAAATAAATACTGTTATATTTTCTTAACATTTTTTAAACATTTTTTTAATTATTTAAAATGAAAAATAATAAATAAAAATAAAAATAATTAATATCTTAAAAAAAATTAAAATTTATTTTTTTAAGTAATTAGAATAATTATTAAATTAACTTATTAAGAGATTTTAAAATTATTTATATGAGATCTATAAGATAAATATATATGTGTAAATCTAAGAAGATGTTATGGTATCATGATAGGTTTAGTATCCAGTGAGTTGTTAATTATTTATTGACGATTTATTTTACAATAAATATTAAAAAGTCTGTAAAATATAAATAATAATTAATAAATAATAAACAACTTACCCTACATATTGATGTCTTAAAAGAAAAATATGAGAGTAATCTCAGCAAATCTAATTTTAAAAAAGAAAAAATAAAGTAACGTAACAAGTTCCAAAATGAATGAGTTTGTTTGTTGCAGCCATAAATAACACAATAAATATGAGAAACAGAGCTGCAATTATTGGCAAAGCCATTACTAGCCACAATTAATGTTAATCGATTTCTGGGTCATACGTATCCGTTTGAGAAAGAGAGCTCGTATAGTAATTTTATGAATATAATATTTCAAATGAATTGTTAAACATTAATTAATTATTATTTTATATTAAATATTTAAAATTTTATTAAATATAATGTGATGCGTGGTAGTGATGAGTTCCTTTTACTTGTTGGTCCACATTCACATGCACACACTAGACTTACACTTGAGAACCGTGGTCACTACTTATTTGTTATGTGTGCCACACACCTAATTTTATAAAAAGTAATAATACATATATATAAATTTTATCTTATACATTTCATATATTTTTATTTATTTAAATTTTTTAATATTAAAGAGATAAGAAGGAAAAAAGAGAAGAAAGAAGAAAATAAAGATATATGAAATATATGAGATAAAATATATATACATATATATATTTTTAAATTTTATATTATATTTTTATATTTTTTATACAAAAAATTATTTTGATAATTATATTATTTTTTAATATCAATATTTAAAATAAATCTATATACTATTATATAAAATACAGTTTTTGAAATTCAGACAAATGTTTCGTGTCACTTATATAAGTATTTTTCTCCTCTGAATTCCTATTCATTTAATTCTTACTCATTTGATGCTCAAATTTTTAATTATTTTTATACTAAAATTTTAATTATACTAGATAATCAATTTAATTTTGTTTAGGTAATAATTTATCTTATCTTTTTTATAAGCAATGAAATCAAATTTTGAATCTTATTGTTATCTTAAAATTTAAATAATAACTAATTAATCCTTAATCTAATCTATCAGTTTATGACCCTCTTGTTATCCTGTCATTTGAATGGGTCTAAATGACATGCCACTAAAGCAAACAATTTTTAAATTTTTAAATGCATTTCTTCTATTTCTTTTTTAAGGCATGGATTAAAAAATAAAAACAAATAAGGAGATCATAATGAATACATAAAATATTATTCACAATTTTTTAATCACAACTATAAAATGATTTAATCTAAGTTAGATGGATATAAATTTTAAGTAAAATATGTCTCAACTCACATATATTTAAATGTACAATTATAGAGATACTGTTTAGTAGACAATATATGTACATACATATTTATGTGTGTGTATGTGCGCGCGCATATTAAATTATTATATTTCTATTCCGTTCGATTATTAATCTATATTTAACAAAATTTAAATTTAAAAATATAAATATAACTATCATTTCTTTTAACATGCATAAATTAGTCTATCCAAAAACAGTTATATTTATATGGATAATATCTTCAAATATTGAATTTGTTTAGATTTTATCAAATATACTTTTAAATACAAGAATTTGTTAATATTTAATCTTTTTTAGATCTTAAATTTGATAAATATCTTTTTGATCCTATACATTTGAATTTTACTCATTTGATACTGAAATTTTAAATAACTTTTATATTGAAATTTTAGTTATACTAAATAATCAATTTGGTTTTGTTTAGGTAATAATTTATCTTATCTCTTTGATAAGTAATGAAATCCAATTTTAAATCTTATTTCTATTTTAAAATTTAAATAGTAACTAGTTGATCTTTAATCTAATCTTTCTTATTATAGCTCTCCCATTATCCTACCATTTGAATGGGTCTAAATGATATGCAATTGGATCAAACAATTTCTTAAATTTTAAATATATATATATATATATTATATTTAAATGAGTCTAAATGATATTCAACATTAATTTGATATCTCTATAATTTAAGTTAGATGAAAATAAAATTTAAGAAAAATTATACCTAAACTCACATATATTTAAGTGTACAATTATAAAAATATTTTTAAGTAGACATTATATATATATATATATTATGCATTAAATTATTATATTAATATTCAGTTCATTTTATAAGTTATATTAATCAAAATTTAAATTTAAAAATATTAAATTAACTATCATTTTTTTTAACATGCACAAATTATTCTATTCAACCAAGTAACGCTATATAGTACGCATGAATTCCATTCCCGAATGATATGGCCTACATAACAGTCACTCCTTCAAATTAAAAACAATAATTAAATATTAAAAAAATAAATCAGAACTCATATGTGGCAAATAATTGTTAGTAGAAAGTCTTTTTACGAAAACACTTTTGTAACAATTAACATTTCCCCTATCGAAAAATAGTTAATTTTTTATATGTGATAATATCTTTAAATCTTAAATTTGTTTAGATATTATCAAATATATTTTTGAATATAAGAATTTATTAATATTTGATCTTTTTTAGATCTTAAATATGATAAATATCTTTTTTATCCTACTCATTTGATTTTTGCTCATTTGATGTTGAAATTTTAAATCATTTTTATATTGAAATTGCAGTTATACTAAGTAATCAATTTGATTTTGTTTAAGTAATAATTTATCTTATCTACTTGATAAGTAACGAAATTCAATTTTAAATTTTATTTTTAACTTAAAATTTAAACAATAACTAATTGATACTTAATCTAATCTATTTGATTATGACTCTCTTCTTATCCTACCATTTGAATGAGTCTAATTGATATGCATTAAATTATTATATTAATATTCAATTCATTTAATAATCTATATTTCTCAAATTTTAAATTTAAAAACATCAAATTAACTATTATTTTCATCAGATAAATAGAGTAATTCTATTTCATATCTTTAAAATTTAAAAAATTGAAAGAATTTAATAACAGTCAAAAGTAATATAAATAGCTTATGTAAAGATACAATTTCTATTCAAAAACTCATTGACCTTACTTTAAGCTCTTCCATTTTGGTAATGATTCGAAATGTTTGTTGTTCTTTACATTCTTGATTTTAAGTTATTATTATAGGAATGTTTTATACAATGAAGTTTTTTGTTCTATACAATATTTTGGGTTGTTCACTTTGTTTTTAATGAATTTTATATTTTGTTCATTTCAGTATTGCAATGGTTGCCCGGTATAATTTCATTAATGAAGTCAATGCTAATAATGACCAGAAAATATGGAAGCTTAAAGTAAGTATTATTTGACACTGGAAAGTTCCTAATTTCAAGCAACCAGAGCTCTTTGATTTTCTGAAAATGGTCGTAATAGATGTGAGGGTATTTATGAGCTAAACAATCATTTTGTATTATTGTTTAGAGTGTGCTAATATTAAGTTGATGTGATAATTTTGTATTGTGCTAAATATTATTATGTAATGATCTAATTTTTTTTAATATTTTATTCAGTGTGGAAAAATTCAGGTGCGAAGCAATCATTTTATCGATTGAAAGAACTATTGGTTGAGGGGAAAGTTTATACCCTATCTAATATTTTTTGTTGCACTAAATCAAGCTAAATTTAAACTTACACTTTATGAGTTTAGATTATATTTTAAGCTTATTACAAGTGTTCGCCTTACAGAAGAATCTATATGTGATGACCTGAAATTTTGCATATGATAGTTATATTATGTATAGTCTTTTCTTATGAATTTGAGTTTCAAGGATTAACCTTTGAGTCACTTTACTTTATTAGTGAGATTCTTAGAATTTAACTTACCTTATAAAAGTTATTTAGAGCCATTTTTGGTGTATTAAATGACTACCTGTTAATACGAGTCCTAAAATTTGGCTAAGTCTGAAAAGTGGCACCTATATGGAGGGCTATAGTAAGTATGTATTTTCTTGAAATCAAAATTGGCGGTAATTGATAATTGGATATCAAAGAGCTACAAAATAATTTTTAATGAATTTTTAGAAACCTTTGACCCACTCGTTTTGAAAGGAAACATCTTTGAAAGTTTCATATTTCATAAATTTAAACTAAAACTCAAGATTTGATTTTTTATTTATAAGGATTTTAATTTTCTTGATATTTTTATTGAATCCAAGTGGGAGGGTATTCCCTTATTTACATTGATGTTTTAAAGTTAATGGAGTGTAAAATTCTTTGAAAGTTTCAGATTTCAGGAATTTAAACTAAAACTAAAGATTTGACTTTTTATTTATAAGGATTTTAATTTTCTTGATATTTTTATTGAATCCAAATAGAGGGTATTCCCTTATTTACATTTATGTTTTAAAGTTAATGACATTAACTTAAAATAAATAAGATTGCATAAGAATAGGATAGCATACTCTATCCCCACTTCCAAACACTCATATCCTCACTACCAAACACTCCCGCCTAAGAAATGTAAATAAAATTGCACAAGAATAAGATAGCATACTCTATCCCCACTTCCAAACACTCATATCCTCACTACCAAACACTGTCGCCCCTCACCCCCTGATATGTCCGTTTGAGCAGTGGCAGAGAGCATCCATTTCTCTCTGTCTCTGCTCTCTCTCCTTCTCTGCCTTCTCTCATTTCTTCTCTACTTCGCCATCTTCCTCATCCTCTTCTTTTTCCATCCACTGGATTTCACCATTCTTGATCGTTTCAAGCTGCTGTAACATATTTTCTTCATCTTCCAAGTGTTGGGTTGCACGGTTTGGTGGAGCAACCAAGTCATCCACTTCATCCTTTCATTATTGTGACTCATTTAGGTAATCTCTTAGTTCAAATATGCTGTTAGCGGTTGGATTATGGTGAATTGCATATTGGAAATTTTTGAGTTCTTGGAAATTGATAGTATATGGAATGAATTGGATGAGTTGTAATATTGTTATGGAGAAGTGATACTGATAGGAAGGGTGTTAGAACGCAGAATTTTCATACTAGCTTTAAAAAGAAATGATTGCTCATTAAGTGTTTGATAAAATGCTTAGATGCGATAAAAATTGTATTCCCGTATAAACTAGACAATGTGTAGTAATTTGATCATAACTCTTGATTGGGAGATCATATTGAGGTGATTCCAGTTGCGTTAGAAACTAGACACATAGAGATTTAATTCCATATATTATTTGCAATTTATTACCCTCTGAATCAGTATAGAATTTCTGTCAAACAAATGTCATCTTTCTAAACTAACTTGAATGTTTTCTAGATTCTTCAAGAACTCCTTATCCTACAAGTGGATGAATCCTTAGTTTTAAATGTTGATTGTTGTTTTGGTTATGTTGTTGTGATCCTAGATTCATTGGAGGATCGTCTTATTGGTCCGTGACAACATAGCTTTTGGACTCGTGGAGTTTCACCCTTTGAGTGAGTTGATGACATGATCTATAACATGTTTTTGTACATTTTTTATAAAATGTTCTTTATTGAAGGATTTCACAAATTCATTTACTTTTCTTCGTCGTTAAATTATAAGAAAGCTTGGGACAAGCACTTTTTCGTGATTTTGAATATCTATCGTTGTGTTTATGATAAATTGTTTTAAATTATGAATATATGTATATTTAGATTTATAAAATTATGTTTTGTTGGGAGGAAACTTTGACAGAATACTATAACTAATGGCAGTAGACGTTAGCTTTGGTGCACCTTAGTTCGAACCTCAGCTAGTAGGGGTGTTGCTAGCCCGACATGTTGGCCCACACGATTGGATCTGTTTAACTTGACATGTGGATTTGACCCCTGTTGGTGGGCGTTTATCAAACCTTCGAACTATTTGTTTGTTTATGAGATTTTTGATTAATTCTGGATTAGGAACCTCCCATATGATATTTGACATTTGATTATTTATACAGTGATTTGGTATTTCATGATTGACTTATTAGTTTTTGTTTATGATTATTTGAACTAACGCATATGTTTTGATATCTGGATATAATTTTAGTGAAAAACTTGTGCTTACACTTGTTCCAATTTCATTATAAATTATGTTATCTCTCACTGGGTCTTATGACTCATTCCTTTATCTTACGTATTTCATATACAAATATTGAGCTAGGTCCATGTTCTTCAAATTGCTAGAAGTTGTTCGCTTGGTGAGCTCAACACTTTGTTCGTGTGGGCATGTCGATTGTGTTTCCTGACCTTCGGTTTTCTTGTACATTTTGGGATATGTAATCATCTTAGATACGCTCAATTATTCACAGGCAGGATCTAGCTTCCATTGTATCTTTGTCTGGTCATACGATATATAGCGGTTGGGATTTTGTTTATTTATGCTTGCGATTGAACATGTTGTGAATTGTTAAATTAGGATGTCCAACTTTTAGAAGTTACACTGCTGAATTTTCGGTAGATTCAACATGTTGTCTTATTTTGATCAATGGTCTGTTAGGCTTGTTAGGTTAGCTAATCATTCCTATGCACCGGTTAGGGCCTCTTGGTTTGGGTCGTGACACCATAATTTTTATGAATAAATTTTTTTTCACTCATTTCTCCCAAAATTTGGAAGCCAGAAAGATTCCCACTTATTTAGTATGATGATTTTGTCATGTAATTTTATGTCATACGTTATTATTTATTGAATGATTATATAAACATTAAAGTTTTTGGTGATAGATTTAATTGGACTTCTTTCTGCAAAGGGAGAGTTAGTTGAATTCAAGAGAGATGAGATACTTAACAACAACATGGTGATTGAGTTGAATGATCTTGAGCAAGTCTCTTATATCCCCAATTGAGTTGCTTATTATCATTGATATGTTATCGCATTTCTAATAAATTATTTAATTATTTGCAATGAAGATGTGGAGAACAACTTCGTTGCACACTATGGGAAGACTTTTCACATCAATTGTTGAAATACTTGGCTGATAATGAATCTCTTGCTGTCATTATTATTCTTCAATTTGCTAGCATGAAGTTCTTCAAAGGTAATATTTGTATGGATTATTAATCATTTTTATCTTAAATTTGTTAAATGTGACATATATAATATGTGGAATTGTCTTTGCTTTCAGGTAAAATGGGAGTATCTAACACAAATTATAATTCCAAGTTACTTATTAATGCTGATATTCTAGATGTTCATCAATTTCATTTAAGATATTGTTCTCATACTAATACTTAGCTTTAAAATTTTCATATTAATTATATTAATTAAAATTTTCGTTTAAGATATTTTTTTAAACCTTGAGAGACACTAGATATATTATTTATTTCATTCTAAGGCTAATTTTTATGAGTTTTGTAATTTTCTTATGATATAATTAATTTAAAAGGTGATTCAATAATTTCCTACATAGATCTTATAAAGAAACTTATGTAAAAAATATTACAATAAATAACAAATTATTATTTAAAAGTTTATAGACACCTAATTTATTAAACTTGTGCATCGTACGAGTAATAAAACTAGTTATCAAGTATTTATTAATTAATATTTTTTTTATTTGTGTATAAAGAGACAATATTAACATGTAAGAATGTATAAGTGATCTTCTTTTAATTTTAAAAATATTTTTAAGTCATTTTTTATATTAAATGAAATTATTATTTTTTAAATAATTTTAAAAACGTATTTCTTACATTGACGTGATGTATTAAATTATTAACCAAAGTACTTTTAAATTTTAAAATATTTACTTAAATGCCATCATTTAATAGCATCAATAATAACTATTGTTCAGTGAATTTTAAATATAAAATCACGTAAAAAATGTATTAACTTTCACAATTACAGTGACAATAATTAGTTGTTTTTAACTCTTATATAAATTATGATATTTTTAATAAATTATATACTTTTATGATTAATTGTTCATTACATATATTTAAAATTTTAAACATAATTAAGTGTTTTTTTTTTTGTATAAACCAAGGTATTTATTTGTTCAGAAGCCAAAAAATTAATCTCACGAGGTATAATCAGGTGTGTATTGTAGGGATCTCTTCCAGCTGTGTTTTCTTTATACACACCGTCTCAAAGATTGAACTCGACACAAGATGCTTAAAGTGACTAAACTCCTTCTATTCAGATCAACGCAAGTTAGTATTAAGTGGTTTCATTGGCTACGATTCAGACTCTACCAGTAGGCTAGCAATGAGCTGAGCTGAGCCTGAGTTAAGCCTAGCTCAGGCTCGGCTCGGTTCACAAAGAAATCGAGCTCATTTTCTTGACTCAAGCTCAGCTTACTTTAAACTCACGAGCTATTTGAGCTCAATGAGCTAATATTGAGCTTTATATTAATTAAGCTGATACTACTTAATGAGTTAGGTTTGAATTTGTATCTCAATAAAATTTATATTTTTTATATATATTTATTTAAAAATTAATTTAGTCAGACAAAAAATAAAATAAAATGTTAATATACATTAAATTAAAGCATTAGTATTATTATTATTATTATTTATAAAAAATGACTATATACATATATCAAGCCAACTCACGAGTTAATGAGTCGAATATATGAAAGTTCAAGTTCGACTCATTTAACAAACAAGCCAAAATTATCAGCTTATTGAGTTATTAACAAACCGAACCACAAACAAACTCACAAACTAGCTCAACTCATTACCAACACTATCTACCAATATATCTATATCTGCTATTAGGAAATCACATAAAATGATAACATGATTGTACGATTATTATTTCATTGGCACGAAAAATAAAAAGAATCAAAGAGTACACTCAAGCACTTTTGTCATTTTTGGCCATATTAGGCTGGATTATATTTTATTAGTATTTTTAATTTCTATTCACATTTTCACTAACTATTTCTAATTATAATTCCCATAAATAATTAATAAAAATATGAATAAGTAATTGTGAACATCGGTAACCATATATGTTACTAAATATAAAAGTGTAATTTGAAATTCCAAAATAATATAAAAAAATGACTCGAGGAAGAGTCATTATTCAGCAACACAAGGAGACAAAATAAGAATAAAAACTATATATCCAATATATTTTAGAAATGTCTGATATTTGTTTTCAGTAAGGAAATAATTTAAAGTGGGCCTGTGTTAGTTTGATCTCCTTGTCATGCAATTAACTTTTAGTGTAGAAGTTTAAATTCTATTAAAAATACCATGTGATGAGTACTAAGTAATCGATCGAGTGAGAATTAATCTGATACATAAAAAATATAATAACACCTTATAGTCTTATAAAAAATAAAAAAATAAAAAACTTTTGCAGGACTTATAGTGACTTTGAAAGTATAAGTTTCTTACGTGACATATGTTTTGGTTGTTTTAGATTTTTCCTAAACACAAGTCAACAATAAAAGTGTGTTTAGAATGTTAAAAAATAAGATTATTAAACTTAATTTTTTTGTTGTAATATAGAGCTCAATAATAGCTAATTATAAGTGAGTTTTTTTTTTAATTTCCTTTTAAGTAGCTAAACGATGTTAAATCAACAGTTTGTCATGTGGAGATATGTTTGCCCCAATGGTTTACTACGTTATGTTTTGATGATAATAAATACATTACAAAAAGGTTTATGAATACACTACATTCATGTGCTTAATGGAATATATTAGATTATGCATGACTATGTAATATATCTTGTTATTCTTTTTCTAAGAATCATGTATTGAGTTATATGTAGCATCATTTATAGAATATATCTAATGTACTTGATAAGTGATATAATTAATTATTGGGTAGTGTTTATATGTAAATCATATATGCATGAAGAACTTTAAATAGTTATATACATGTGAATCATGCATATTGAGTTATGGATTTGAACTAACCATGGTTTTCAAGTGAGTTATGCTTTGTAGGATAATCCAAGTACCAAGAGTGAACATTAGAATAGGAAAGTGAAAAATCTTATTTATGCTTAACTCAACAAGAAGGAGAATGAAAAGATGAACCAAGCATTATGGAAGATTTAAAGAAAATATTTTTTAAAAGCTCGGATTGCATCAAGAAGTATATGTTGGATTATTAATCTTATGTGGACTAGCATAGTCACATATTTGCTAAAAGACTTAGATTAATTGAATGTCATATTTGTGGAGTATATATTGGTTAAGCCCATTTGTAATCACTTTTGTTATTGGGCTTTTATAAACACTTAAACTTATTGTGGACTGTGGTGATATGTGGACCTTGTGTATGAGTTTTTTATGATGGGTAGTGATCAATCAATTTGAGACACTTATGTTAGCTTTGTATTAGGCATTATTAGATGTTTATTGTGCCCAATATTAGTACTTTAGATGAGTTTAATGTTGTTGGGCTTCATTGGGCTTTAATGCAAATATTGAATAATTTTCGGATTTTGATGCATTTTGACCTTTCTTCCTTGGTTAGGTCATAACTTGGGACTCGGTGATCCAATTGAGGTGATCTTGGTGTCTTTGGAAAGCTAAGACAATGCTCTACAAGTTTCATGAAGAACTCAAGAGCTGGATCGGAATGCTAAGGGTCCAAAATTTCCCTGCAATGCAGAGTGGGTTTGCTGTCACGGAACCATCTGGGCAGTATGCACATATTGGACTATATAGTGGGTTATAGGCCTCCTCTTGGGCTGAAACTTGGTCACTTGAAAGATAAGACCCATATCTCCAACTTCAATGAAGACCATTTTGTCAATAGATGTCGTTTTAGGCATGCTTCAGAAGCTACAAGTTGGTCTGAATTTGGAAACACGTTCTTCCAACCTAACTTGAGGTAGGTGAAGTGTTTTTGGCATTTCTGGAGTTCTAAAAGTCCAAATGACATGATTCAAATTGGAGATTTTCAAGGAGACAACTGGCTACAACTTTGATGAAGACATCCAAGCCAAAATACACCGTCTAGGTGATGAATTTGAAGCCAGAAGTCGGATAAGAGTTGTTGACTAAAAAGCCACCAACCATACACCAACCCACCTACCATGCACCAACCCACCAACCATGCATCAAGCTTCCATTTTTGACAAATTTCAGATTCTTATAGCTTGTATTCAGATTATGTACATGTACAAATTGGCTTCTAGGATTAGTATAAATAGACCCAACCTCTTTGTATTAGAGGCATTCAATTTAGAAGTAAGTTTCAAGAAAGTTTAAGTATTTGTGAGAGTTTTCTTTCTCTTCTTCTTCATTCTCTTTGCAATTTCGTTTTTGTTCTTTAAATTCTGAGTTCTTCCTTCCCATCCATGGAAGGCTAGGCTCTCATAATCAATCCAAGGGATTAGCCATCTTGTTGTTTAATTTGGAGATCTTGGTTTACTTGTTCATATTGCTTAATTGTTATTCAAGTTTCTCTTCTTCCTCTTTTTGATTTTTATCTAGATTAAATTGCTTAATTTGATTTAGATGTTGATGTGGTAATAGCTTTATTATCATGTATTCAAAGAGGATCATAAAGATTAAACAATGTATTAAAGCTTTTGATAGATTGTTTAGCTTGGTTAAATTCTAGATCTTAAGTTAATCTATGTTGGATGGTGCTTACTTTATCTAACCTTGGTTAATCAAATCCTAGATGCTTATCTAGTAAAGAATTCTTGGATCATGTTAAGGCTTCTTGATGTGATCTAAGGCCAAGAACTTGGTTAGCAATTAAGTGAATTCCTTTGTGATCAATGATGAGTTAAACTCAAGATCGGTAAATTTCCTTGGATTGGTTGTTTCTTTAGATTTATTTACAACTTTGAATCTCCTACTTTTATTAATCTTGTTAATCAACAACAAAACCCCCTTTTCTAATTATCTTGATCTAATTAAATCTTTGTTTTTGGATCCTTGAGAGACGATTCGGTTCATTCTCTATACTACAAATTAGTTTGTGAACCAGGATTTATTTTATTTGATAGGTCTCGACAACCTCTTGTCAAATTTGGCGCCGTTGTCGATCCAAGGCAACTATTTGATCATTTCAAGATCCCATCTAACTCTAACAAATGTGTTTGTTTTGTTTTTGAAGCTTTTTCAAGTGGGATTCGCAGAATTTGGATAAAGGGCGTTGTGTCAAGAATTTTGGTTGGGCATCTCAGATTGATCTGAATTTTGGTACACAAATGGAAAATATTATTCTGAGAAAGGCTCACTATATATAGTGAGGTCACCCTTATTTTTGCCAAATTCCATCGTTTAGACCACTTTTTCAATTTTTTAAGATTTTTATTATTTTGTTGGATAGCATTTTTGTGTAGATTTTATCCGTGGTGGTTCCATAATTTTTAAAATTCATTTGATACTGTTTTTATTTTTGTTTAATTTTTTTGGAGTATTTGTTTTTGGAATTTTTAGTGTTTTAGTTGTTATTGCTTTTCTAATACCTTCTTATGAACTCGCATAGTCGTATGACTAGATCTCGATCCTGGTACCTTGCATTCATTTGATCCCAATTGATAGAACATTTCATACACTTCATAGAATTCATAGGACTCGGTAGTAGCATTCATAGAGCTAATAGAATTACTTCGGAATTGGGCTTGAACTTGACATTGCACCTAATCTTGTTGACTCTTTTAATCTGTTGAGTCCGCTTCATAGTACTTCGTGTCTCGATATCAGTCTCTGTTGATTTTACTATGGTCGACTATAACAATAGGACCCTTAAGGAATTGGTCACACTGATGTAGAATTATCAACCTTGTGCATTCAATATCCACGAACTTAATGTTGATTTTGAGTTGAAATCGATTGATACACTTGTCGCCCAAGTTTCATGGTCTTGCGGTGAAGATCCACATAAGCATTTGAAGGAGTTCCATGTTGTCCTGCTCCACCATGAAACCTCATGGAATAGTAGAAGATCACATCAAGCCTAAGGGCCTTTCCTTTCTCTTTGGACTATGCCAGCTAAGGATTGGTTGTATTACTTACAACTCTTTGCCGCCATCACTTCTTGGAATGACATGAAAAGATTATTTCTGGGAAAGTTCTTTCCCGCATCAAGAAGCTAGCCGCAATAAGGAAAGATATTTGTGGCATAAGGCAAATCGCTGGTGAAACTCTCCATGAGTATTGGGAGAGATTCAAGAAATTGTGCTCAAGTCCGCCCACACCATCAAATTAGTGATCAGCTGCGATCCAATACTTCTATGAAGGATTGATGCCAATGGAAAGGAGTATGATTGATGCCGCAAGTGGAGGAGCAGTGGTAGATAAAACTCCAGCCTTTAAACTTAATTGCAAACATGGCAACAAATTCTCGGCAATTTGGTACTCGAATGGTGTCGGCAACTGCATAGTCAATGAAGTTAATACCTCTTCACATGCTGATCAACAAATGGTGGAACATAAGATTGGATGAGCTCACTTCTTTGGTTAGACAAATGGCAATAGGACAACACGAACCACGTGTGCAAACCTTGCAAGAGTTTGTAGCATATGTTCTAGTTCCTCTCATCCTACAGATTCATGCCCCACATTGCAAGATGATTCTGAGTTTCAAGACCAATCTGTGGCTGCAGCTGGTATATTTCCTGGGAAGCCACAATTCCATCAGCAGCAACAACAGAAATATGATCCATTCTCCAACACTTACAACCCTGGCTGGAGGGACCATCCCAATCTGAGATATGGGAATGCATCAAATCAGCAGCCACAAAACCAAGATGTAGACCACTCATTCCAAAGAAAGCAAGCAAGGACAAATCGCCATTTCGACCACATGCTGGACCAAGTAGACCACCATTCAGAAGAAGGTCTGAGCCACAAAAATCGAGACCTCATTGGAGGATTTGGTGAAACAATTGGCCACCAATAACATCCAGTTTCAACAGATAACTGAAACCACCATTCATAACTTGGTGACTCTAATTGGTCAACTTGCCACATCAATTCATGAATTAAAGTCACAAGGTTCTGGCCAATTACCCTCTCAAACCACTCCAAATCCTAGAGGCAATGTTAGTGCTATAGCTTTACGCAGTTGGTAAGCAAATCAATGGACCAAAGGCACAGAATGCATTCTACCCTTGGCCCAGAGAAACAAGATTCTACAAAGAACTTCAAGTTCGCAACTAATTCGAATCATGTCAGATTGATTCAGACCAGAATGATCCTACAATGTACCAAGCGAAAAATTGGATCAAATCAGCAGTTGACGAGAAAATTCTGAAAAGTGAGCATCCAAAAAAGTCAGTTCCAACATTCCTCTTCCTTTTCCCAACCGAATGATACTGAGGCATATGGTTGAAACAGACTTGGATAAGGAAATTATGGAGACTTTTTAAGGTTGAGGTGAATATACCTCTCTTGGAGGCAATTAAACAAATCCCCAAGTATGCCAAGTTCTTGAAAGAGATGTGCACCCATAAGAGGAAGCTAAAGGGCACTAAAAAGTGAGTATGGGGAGAAATGTCTCTCGCTTGATTCAGCCCAACTCGCTCCCAAATGCAAGTGATCCGTGCACTTTTACCATCCCTTGCACCATAGGGCACCAACAGCTCACTCATGCCTTGCTAGACTTGGGAGCCTCCATCAATGTAATGCCAAAGTCGCTTTACACTTCCTTGCATATGGAGAGCTAAAGCCTCGGCATTGTCATTCAGCTTAGCAAACCGAACATCGCACAACTCGGGGAGTGTTGGAGGACGTTACGGTTCGGGTACATAATTTAATATTCCTGATTTTTATGTGTTGAATATGGAAGATGAATCACCTCTTCCCCACCCCCATTGATCTTAGGTAGGCCATTTTTGAAAAATCGCTAAAACTAAGATTGATGTGCATGTACCCTTTCCAAGTAATTTTGTGATGATATCATTCAGTTTAACATTTTTGATGCCATGAAATAACCTTTAGATGATCATTCTGTTTTTCATTTTTATGTCATTGATTCTTGGTTGATGATATGCATGCCGATATGTTGGCGAGTTTCTGAAATTGTAGGATACACTGATAGCATAGCTTGTGATACTTGTTCTGCCTGCTTTGGACTTTTTGGTTGTAAACCCACTACAATGTGTGCAGCCTGTGCTGAGATTTCTACATACTTATCATGTCGTTGTTAATTCACGACATTGATGATTACTGCTTACATTATTAATGGCAATGATGTCATATTAATGATGTTGTCATTCATCCTGCCATAAGTGTGATTCTTTTGATTCCATAGGATATGATGATGTTGTTTTGCAAGATTGTGCACGCTTAGAGTGGTCTGCTTCTTGAGAATTTAGCAGATTTAGTTTCGTTCCCAAACTAGTACCGTCAGTCCAGAAACCACCCTCCATTGAACTTAAGCCCTTGCCCGAGCATTTGAAGTATGCATTCTTGGAAGAGGATGAGAAGCTCCCGGTGATAATGGCCAAACACCTCCAACCTGAGCAAGAAACCAGATTATTGGAAGTCTTGAAGCAACACAAAAGGGCAATTGGTTGGACACTTGCAGACATTCCTGGTATTAACCCCTCCACATGCATGCACAGGATATTACTTGAGGAGGAAACTAAACCAGTGAGACAACCCTGCAGAGGAGACCTGAATCCTCTCATTCTAGATGTGGTGAAAAAGAAGTGACTAAGCTCTGCCAGCGTGGCATTATCTATCCCATCTCTGACAGCAAGTGGGTGAGCCCGGTGCAAGTAGTTCCAAAGAAATCCGGGGTGACTGTTGTGGCCAACCAGAAGAATGAGCTCATTCCAACCCGAGTGCAGAATAGCTGGAGAGTCTGCATTGACTACAGACGTCTCAACCAAGCCACTCGGAAAGATCATTACCCCCTTCCGCTCATTGATCGAATGTCGAAGTTGGTGGTAAGGCCCATTACTGCTTTTTAGATGGCTATCTTGGATACTTCCAAATCCACATTGCACTGGAGGATCGAGAAGACCACATTTACTTGTCCCTTCGGCACCTTTGCTTACAGGACGGATGCCCTTCTACCTCTGCAATGCCCTGGTACCTTCCCGGTGCATGGTGAGCATATTTTTACGATTTCTTAGAGGAGTGCATGGAGGTATTTATGGATGACTTTACTGTCACATGGTTCTTCTTTTGATTCATGTTTGCTTCAGCCTATCTAGAGTACTCGCAAAGATGCATTGAGACTAACCTTGTGCTAAATTTTGAGAAATGCCATTTTATGGTAGAACAGGGGTATAGTTTTAGGCCATGTAGTATCCAGTAAGGGCATTGAGGTAGATCCTGCCAAGATTGATGTAATTACTTGTCTATCTTACCCCACATGCGCAAGGGAAGTGCGTTCTTTCTTGGTCATGCAGGTTTCTACAGCGCTTCATTGCCGACTTCAAGAAGATTGCTCTTCCACTTTCCCGTTACATCGCAAAGATGTGGAGTTCAATTTGATGACAAGTGCAAGGCAACTTTCAACCACTTGAAGCGAGGCCTTGACTAGTACCCCTATCATCCAAACCACTGACCGGACATTGCCATTTGAGTTAATGTGTGTGATGCTTCTAACTATGTAGGAGCGATCTTGGCACAAGAGAGTGGGGAAAGCTTCATGTGATATACTATGCTTCCAACTCTAGATGCTGTGCCAACTATACCACAAATGTAAAAGAACTTTTAGCCATTGTTTTTGCTTTGGATAAGTTTAGATCATATTTGCTTGGTTCTAAGGTTGTTGTGTTTACCGATCATGCGACTCAAGTTCCTTTTGAAGAAGCCGCAGGCAAAGCCCGACTAATAAGATGGATGCTCGCTCCAAGAGTTTCACATAGAGATCCCGTGACAAGAGTGGAGCAGAGAACCTAGTGGCAGATCATTTGAGCCGCATTGAAAGGGCTTCGCATCCCTTCCCTCGTACGGACTCCTTCCTGCGGATGAGCAGCTTATGCAATGGCAAGGTAAGAACACCTTCCCTTGGTTTTCTTGATATGGTGAATTTCTTGGTTGCTACTGATTTTCCCTCACATTTCACTCGTGCACAAATTTATAAACTTAAGAGTGAATCAAAATATTATGTGTGGGATGATCCATATACGTGCGGGCGATTTTGTAGTGACCAAATTATTAGGCGATGTGTGCCTAATCAAGAGTTTCCCATTCTGTTTAGCTTTTGTCATGCATTTGCATGTGGTGGACATTTTGGGCCTCAACGCATATTTAGGAAAGTTTTAGACTGGTTTATATTGGCCTACCTTGTTTCATGATGCATATTTGTTCTCGTAAGTCTTGTGAGAACAAATGTCGAGAACAGGAACATTTCTCGCAGAATGAGATGCCCCAGAACCTCTCTTGTATTGTGAAATCTTTGACGTATGGGGTATTGATTTCATGGGACCTTTTCCGTTTCCTTTGGTTATGTTTACATTTTGCTAGTCGTTGATTATGTATCAAAATGGGTGGGAGCTAAAGCCACTCTGACCGATGATTCCAAAGTTGTTGTGGATTTTGTTAGATCACGATTTTCTGCAGGTTTGGAATCCCGAGAGCTATCATCGTGATCAAGGCACCCATTTCTGCTTAGGAGCATGGAGGGATTGATGAGAAAATATGGCGTGTTGCATAAAGTTTCTACACCTTACCATCCCGGACTAATGGTCAAGCCGAGGTCTCCAATAGAGAGATCAAGCGCATACTTGAAAAAACAGTCCAACCTAATCGGAAGGATTGGAGCATGAGGCTTGAGGATGCTCTTTGGGCTTACCGACCGCTTACAAAACTCCAATGGGATGTCTCCATATCGATAGTCTATGGTAAGGCATGCCACTTACCAAGAGAAATTGAGCACAAAGCATATTGGGCTGTGAAGCAATGCAACATGAATTTGGCCGAGCTGCATAGAGCGGAAGTTGCGCTTACAGAATTGGAAGAGATCCGCCTAGATGCCTATGAGAGCTCCCGACTCTACAAAAAGAAAAAACCAAAGCCTTCCATGATAAGTTTATTCTTCTCTAAGGAGTTTTCATTGGGCAAAAAGTTCTCTTGTTTAATTCTCACCTTAAGTTGATGCCTGGTAAATTAAGGTCTAGGTGGGAACTCATCTCGTTTGTTGTCACTAACATTTTTCCTCATGGTGCAAAGTGGAAATTAAGAGTGAAGCCACCAACAAAGTGTTCAAAGTTAATGGTCACCGCTCAAAAATTTTTATGAAGGAGCTCAAGAGAACCTCGTGGAGGAAGTTCAAGCTCAAGGATGCCCTCTACCATGATTGATCACTACTGTTGAAAAAAAAAAAAAAAGACAAAAGAAAAAAAGAAGAAAAAAAAAGAAAAAAAAGCCACGATTAATGTCAATTGCCGAGATTGAATCATTATTGGGGAGGACCCATCGCTCGTGCAAAATCTTCAATCACGCTCGGCTAAGGACATTAAAAGTAGCGCTTCTTGGGAGGCAACCCAAGTTTTCTAACTCTTTCATTTTTCAAACTTTGACTTTTTTTTTTTTTTTTGCATTCACAGAATCAAGACAAAATCGGTGCCAAGCAAGAAAATCTATCGTAGTTTGATTTTTCTGTCTTAATTTTGTTTGTTTTTCTTTTTGACAGATGATTTTTCACCGGTTAAATGGCTGATAACTTGCAGTGAAAATCTTTTTCGGTCCTTTCGCTTACCCACAAACACCGAAATCAGAGTATAATTTTACTCAAAAAAAAATATTTCTCTCTTTCTTCTTTCTTTCGAAAATGGATAATCACCTTGTCAACCTCCCAAGCAATTCCCTTCTCTCCTCAAAATGCTTTAACTAACATTTATTGTGCAAGGTTTGAGAGGTTAAGGATGCTTATGCACAAAGGCATCCCTCAACGGATATACTGTTGGTTAATCAAGCAAAGGGTCCGACTCGAGGTGAATTTTTCTCACATCTTGTTTCATATATGCCAGGCTAGGCAAAAGTTCATATGCAAAGAAGAGAAGAGCAAAAGGTTACGGGTCTGCTATAAATGTGCAAGATGGACCTGTAACACAAAATGCAAATCAATTGGAATGACGTCTATAAACCGAGATGATAAAATTAACTTCATAAAGGATGGCATGAGTAAGGAGTCTTTAGATAACATTCTATTGACTCTTGAGACGCATCCTAGTGGAGATGTGCAGAGAGTACTTCTCGATTTATGGCCAATATTCCAAGATGAACATGAACGTTATAGTCTCGAATCACTCAAAAGACTCGCTTTGCCAATTTTAAGAAAATTGGATGGGAAGCCGACCATCGGCCCATGAGAGCTTCAAGACGTTATCGGGACGTAAAACCAGGAAAATGTGAGCCACAATCACACCTACTTTAAGTATTTTTTTTTTTTTTTATTTTTTTTTTTTTCCTGTTTATTAAAAAAAAAATCAAAAAAAATCAAAAAAATCAAAAAATAAAAAAAAAATTCAAAAAAAAAAAAATTCAAAAAAAAAAAATTCAAAAAAAAAAAAATAGCCGTATTTTTTTGAAATATGCGTTGCATATTTTCAAACTTCTTCTGACACATATAGATTAGTCTTTTATCATTGTCATATAGCTATTATCATTGTTGTGCTTATTTTCAAACTTACCTGACACACGGATCTACCCCTCCTTTATAGGTGTAATTATTACCTTTGAGTTTTGATGCCTTTAAATAATGCACTTTGCTCTCTTCAGATCATTGATAAGGTGAGAGTACAAAAAAAACAAAGAGAAAAAAAATGGAAGTCACTTGTCATTTGGATCAAGAGTGTTTGTGTCTTTTGTGGATCTAATCGAAAGATAAAGAGTTTGTAAATATTGCACACCATCTTGGTCGAGTGCTAGGCCGAGAGAGAAATCCGTTTAGTTTATGGAGGAGGTAGTCTTGGGTTAATGGGTTGTGTAGCAACCGCTTGCACATTTAGGAGGTGGCAAAGTCCTTGGTGTCATTCCAGTCCTTATATCAAAGAAGCCCATTGGAAAACATTAGGGATGAAGTAATAGTATTTTGCATGCACCAACGCATGAACATTATGATCGCCAATCGATGCCTTTATTGCCCTACCGGTGGTTTTGAAACTTTGGAAGAACTCTTTCAAATTACATCCTGGTCCACAATGAACTTTCACCAAAAACCCATAGGTATATTAAATGTTAATGGTTTTATGATGGGTTTGTTTTGTTTTCTTGATCATGCTGTAGAAAAAAGGTTCATCTCACAAGCGACACGTCAAAGTCTTGTAACTGCTGCAACTCCTGAACAATTGCTCGATCAACTCAATGCATTTGTACCACAACGTGATCCAATAATGGCTCCACGGAATTGGGAACAAGGCAGCAGCAGCAAAAAGCAAAAACTTGATTTGACTTTGTCTTTGTGAATTTTTGTTTTCTCTTATGGTTTTAGTTTTTTGTAATTTTTCTTATTTCAGGCCCGATTTGCAGTTTTCTGGTAAGACCTTCTACACTCTACCTATCTTTATTTTGACATTGGGGACAATGTCTTTAATTAGTTGGGGGGAGGGATAGTTGACATTACCATGTACATAGTTTAGTTAAAAAAAAAAAAAAAAAAAAAAAAAAACTAATCTTTATTGTTACTAACTTTTTAGATGTATGATGGCAGAGTAAGGAGTAGTTTTGCTCTTGAGACGCATCTTAACTTGCATTTCATAATAGGTCTTAAATCATCTTTGTTCTTGTATATATATTAAAAAAAATAAAAAAATAAAAAAAAATAAAAACACACACACACACAATTTTGATCTTTTCAATTGATTTTGATACAAGCATGTGCTGAATCTGAGCTTAATTGATGATAAAAGTATGCAAAAGCTTTATAGTTGAATCATTTTCATGATATACATGTGTATATGATTGTGGATATTAGGAAGAAGGCATGGTTGAATTGAGTGAATGTTCCATACCTTTGTGAGTTTTGGGCTTTTCCAAGTTTGATACTTACACTTGGTTATTTTCTTTCATGAGTGATGTCAATTATGAATTTATTTTCTAGAACTTGCATTGAATCGATTTGAGATTACATTGGTCTCAGATGTTGCATGAAAATGACAGAGGCATTTTTTTTTTTCTGACTTAGCCGCTTTGGCCAAATAAACCTACCTTGCATTTATCCAATTATTAACTCCCTCTAAACCTATTTGCCTATTCTTTGTTCTTAGCTCATTACAAGCTTTGAGTGAAAAACCATGTTTTACCTTACCTTAGGGAATGGGAGAGCATTGATTTTTTTATTGGAGGAGTTCTTTTGCTTGCAATGATTTAAGTGTGGGGGAATTGGTGTGCGTCTGAAATGCTTGGTACAAAAAAACAAACAAAAAACAAACAAAAAAAAAAGAAAAAAAAAACAAAAAAAAAGAAAAAAAAGAAAGAAAAATAAAAGAATAGAAAAAGGAAGGAATGTGTGAAGAGAATGAGCATTTTATGGTTTTGGGTAAAAATTTTATTCTTTCTACTTGAGTTACTCCTCAATGCTCTTTTATTCTCTTTGGTTTTAACCTGCTATTATCCATATTGTTCCCTTCCTTCATCTTATAAGTTCCATTACAACTTTTTTGAAAGACCTCTTGATTTTGTAATTTATTTGATCTAAGTAGTGGAGAATTGATGTATATGCAAGCCTATGGTAAAATACTTTCATAATTTGACCGAGTTGAGCGTAAATGCTTAGCCTAAACACCTTGTGTGATTTGAGTGTCACTTGTGAAGAATTTTACTCAATCTGAACATGCCTATTTCTGATTAAAGCATGATTATGCTATACTTTATTCTCAATTGGTTTGATTCAACTATTCTTTGTTAAGCATACTTGACTTATTAATTATGGTTTATATTTAATACAATGCTTGTATTTAAAAATTAGTTGAATTGATTAAATAAAATATTACATGTTTGTGGGTATCATCCTGGTAAACCCTCACGAGACTATAACTCGTCCACTAGGGACACCTAGGGGTTTAAAGGCTTGTGGCACATGCTAAGTGCCATCGTGTTTTCCTACGGAAGTGGATTAGATTAGGTACAATCAGTTTTTATGTTTTTAGTTTAATAATATTATGTTTCTTGTTTTTCTTTAGTTTCGTTGTTATGTGTTTTGCCCAGGAGTACAAAATCTTAAGTGTGGTGGAATTTGATCAATCAATTTGAGACAATTATGTTAGCTTTGTATTAGGCATTATTAGATGTTTATTTTGCCCAATATTAGTACTTTTGATGAGTTTAATGTTGTTGGGCTTCATTGGGCTTTAATGCAAATATTGAATAATTTTCGGATTTTGATGCATTTTGACCTTTCTTCCTTGGTTAGGTCATAACTTGGGACTCGGTGATCCAATTGAGGTGATCTTGGTGTCTTTGGAAAGCTAAGACAATGCTCTACAAGTTTCATGAAGAACTCAAGAGCTGGATCGGAATGCTAAGGGTCCAAAATTTCCCTGCAATGCAGAGTGGGTTTGCTGTCACGGAACCATCTGGGCAGTATGCACATATTGGACTATATAGTGGGTTATAGGCCTCCTCTTGGGCTGAAACTTGGTCACTTGAAAGATAAGACCCATATCTCCAACTTCAATGAAGACCATTTTGTCAATAGATGTCGTTTTAGGCATGCTTCAGAAGCTACAAGTTGGTCTGAATTTGGAAACACGTTCTTCCAACCTAACTTGAGGTAGGTGAAGTGTTTTTGGCATTTCTGGAGTTCTAAAAGTCCAAATGACATGATTCAAATTGGAGATTTTCAAGGAGACAACTGGCTACAACTTTGATGAAGACATCCAAGCCAAAATACACCGTCTAGGTGATGAATTTGAAGCCAGAAGTCGGATAAGAGTTGTTGACTAAAAGCCACCAACCATACACCAACCCACCTACCATGCACCAACCCACCAACCATGCATCAAGCTTCCATTTTTGACAAATTTCAGATTCTTATAGCTTGTATTCAGATTATGTACATGTACAAATTGGCTTCTAGGATTAGTATAAATAGACCCAACCTCTTTGTATTAGAGGCATTCAATTTAGAAGTAAGTTTCAAGAAAGTTTAAGTATTTGTGAGAGTTTCTTTCTCTTCTTCTTCATTCTCTTTGCAATTTCGTTTTTGTTCTTTAAATTCTGAGTTCTTCCTTCCCATCCATGGAAGGCTAGGCTCTCATAATCAATCCAAGGGATTAGCCATCTTGTTGTTTAATTTGGAGATCTTGGTTTACTTGTTCATATTGCTTAATTGTTATTCAAGTTTCTCTTCTTCCTCTTTTGATTTCTATCTAGATTAAATTGCTTAATTTGATTTAGATGTTGATGTGGTAATAGCTTTATTATCATGTATTCAAAGAGGATCATAAAGATTAAACAATGTATTAAAGCTTTTTGATAGATTGTTTAGCTTGGTTAAATTCTAGATCTTAAGTTAATCTATGTTGGATGGTGCTTACTTTATCTAACCTTGGTTAATCAAATCCTAGATGCTTATCTAGTAAAGAATTCTTGGATCATGTTAAGGCTTCTTGATGTGATCTAAGGCCAAGAACTTGGTTAGCAATTAAGTGAATTCCTTGTGATCAATGATGAGTTAAACTCAAGATCGGTAAATTTCCTTGGATTGGTTGTTTCTTTAGATTTATTTACAACTTTGAATCTCCTACTTTTATTAATCTTGTTAATCAACAACAAAACCCCCCCTTTTCTAATTATCTTGATCTAATTAAATCTTTGTTTTTGGATCCTTGAGAGACGATTCGGTTCATTCTCTATACTACAAATTAGTTTGTGAACCGGTTATTTTATTTGATAGGTCTCGACAACCTCTTGTCAGGTAGGTTAACCCATACTGTAAATACAAGGAGAGGCCCCTACTCTTATCCTATATGTATTATAGTTGCCCCATTGAGATCATAAGTTTCAATGCATATAGCGAAAGAGGGTAGTTTCTCTCCTATGCACCAGGATTCCTGATAATCTTCTCATGATGGTTCTCTTGGACATATGAATTCCTATTCAATATACAGATTCATCGGTAAACTTAATGGCTAACAAAGGTACGCTTTCTACCTTACATAATAAAGGTGTTCTAAATTCATATATGATTTTTAATTTAATCTTACAGTATAAGGACTTATTTGGGTATATATTATGTTATAGGCAATTCCCCTTTGTAAGGATAGATGTTTTACATAAAGAGAGCTCAAATACTTTATTCAATCTTGACAAATGTTTTTAACATGATAAAATGTCCAGCAAACAAATTTTGAAAAGTTAGTCTTTGTGATACTTTAAAATAATGAAAAAGAGCTAAATTTGAGTTTTGGATTATGGATCTATGGCCACTATTTTTATTATAACTTTTAAAATACTTTGAGTTTTGATCTGAAACTTATCTCATATGAAATTAGGCTCAAATAACTTTCCAATGCATGATCATTTGCTTAATTTAGATAAGAAAAAAAGAATTTATAACCTTTTTAAAAAACTGCTCTTGCGTGGAATTGTAGTTGACTACACAAGACTTATAATCAACTACAAGGCTATCAAAAAGGGATTGTAGTCAACTACAGGGTCTTGTAGTCAACTACAAAGAGTCAAAATTCAAAAACTACATTCCAGATAGGAATTGTAGTCTACTACAGGGTATCTGTAGTTGACTACAAAATGCCAGAATGCCTGTTGTCGCAACCGTCCCCGAGGGGAAACAACATGGTGTGAAATTAGGCAACCTCACAAAAAGGCATAAAGAGAAATAATTAAAGAGTTTGGGAGTCACCATCAATCGATTTTTTCATTAAGAAATATAACGGTGCGATTGGACACCTAAAAAAGGAATCTGCGTATCAGAGTTTGAATTTAGGGGTTTGATTACAAGTAAGGAAGGTATTAACACCCTATGTCGTGTGTTCCGAGAACGATTACCCATTTAATCTAAGATTATCTGCTGAGGTGCTTAAGTTGGTCGTTTATTATTTTATGCAAAATAATTTTTTTTTGTTACTTTCATGTCCCATTCTGTCAGGCATATTATCAAAGAGTGATAAATAACAGAGACAGGGAATGAGTGGCTTAATAGCCATTATTGGGGAACAAATCATGAGCTCGGAACTTATTAAGAGTGAACCTAGTGAATTGAAGTTTGAATTTTCGAGAAAATCTTTTTTTTTTTACAAAATAAAATGGTTCTTGAAGATAAATTGCACAATGAAAGAATATTATTTAACGAAATAGAGGATTTTCAAAAGAATATTAGTTGATCGGACTCCCGATCCTCTCCCAATTTCTGTCATTGGCTTATTTTGATTATTGAGACATTGAATATGAGTCATAACTCATGACAATACGACAGTAATAAGGAGAGGGAAAATAAGCATATTCATTGTTAAAGATCATCTTATTTTAATAAGAGCGACAGATTAATGATGAACCGAGATCTTTTATTGGAGATCAGTTATGACTTCGCCGGCGCTCTTGGCAAAATCACAAGATTTCTCCTCACCTCAGGAAAGTCAAAATGTCATTGTCATTACAACTAATTTTAATTATCCCTTCATTGGAATCTTGTATCATGAATTAATTCCAAAAGAGGAGGATGCGAATTGAAATAAGCCAACTCATTATGGAATAAGATTATTTGTTAAAGATCATTTATAGCCCCGTCGGCGCTGCTGACAAAACTATAAAGTCCCTTTTCACCTCAAGGAGATCAAAATGTTGCTGCCGTTGCAGCTAATCTTGACTATCCCATCCTCAGAATCTTATAACATAGATAAGTTTACTATTCATTATTATTATTTTCATTATTTTTTCGAAAGTTGTGATAAGCACAGTTGAAATCAAAAGATCAATAAGTAAGAATATTAGAACAAAACTCATAACATGAATTCTATTAAAGGACGAAACCATAAAAATGCATATTCATGTTGTGTGGCAATTTGGCTGACTGATCACCCTACGTGGCCGACCGAGGACCCTGACTAGTATCCGATCGAGTACATGTTGAGAATGGAGAAGGTAGGATCAGTCATGGCCGGTCAGATTAGGGTTGAGAGCGAAAATAATGGTTAGATCAGTTAGGTGAGCTAAGGTGTTATTGGCTATTGGTGAGGTCCGCTCAGTCGGAACATTGGCTGAGGGATGAAGGGATAGGGCTCGAGTAGGTTTGTGAGATAAGGCTTGGTCGGTTTGTGAGTTGAGGTGTGAAGTGTTAAGGATCGGGGTCGGGTTCGGATCGGTATATTAGCTGAGGGGTTAAGGCTAAGGGTGGGGTTGGTTCGAGAATTGGGATGTTATGGTGTTAGGGATCGATCAGATTGGGAGTTGGGGTGTGTTAAGTGTTAGGGATTGGTCAGATCGGGAGCTGGGGGTGTTATTTGTTAGGGCTCGACTCGAATCAGATCGGTTTGTAAGTTGAGGTGTTATGGGTTATGGTTTGGTCTACTCAGTGGTTGGTTTGGTGACGTCTAATGATGAGGTGATCGGTCGGATGTGTCTGAGATAGTGATGGTCGGTCGGAAAAGGTTTGAGGAAGTCTAGGCCGATTGACGTAATGATTGGTCGAAAATAGTATAGGGAAGGGGTGTTCGGTAGATTAGGGGATTGAGTTATCAAGGGTTAAGGCTCGAAAAGTGTTTGGGGAGTGGTCAGACAAAAACTTAGTTCATTAAAGGCCTTAAACTAGGATATTCACAAATCCATTTTGGACTTATTCTCAGGTCAAACATATAACATATAACATATAACTAAGCATTTGTAAATTAAGTCAATGAGGGATTCAAACAAATTGTAAGTTCTAACATATAGGTCCAGAATTTAGCATCACAAACCCCAAAACCCACTTCAAAGCAACATTTATCCCTATACGCCATGACATTAAATGATCTTAGACTTGCAAACATTGCTAAGAAGTATTCCATTTAACTGTCATACAACAAGGGTAAGAATACGTAGCAGATTAACATGACCCAATTAAAACAAACAGATCCGATTCTACAATATCATCGGTTATTTATTTCGTTACAATCAAAACTAAACTAACCTTCACCGTAAAAAAATAGAAGTTAATCCAAAAGAATGTTTAAACTATCAATTCTGTATGAAACAAAAGCATCACTCAACATGACAAAACATGAGACAAAGTGGAACATTGTCATTGAATCAGACATTTCATATTGGACAGACAAATGAACCGCTTAGCAAAAATACAGGTTTAACGAAAACAGGGGAATACCCACAAGCAAAGATGAACTTTGGTCGCACTAATCCTTTGTTTTTCTTTCCTCTGTTCTTTAACCTCACCCTTGGATTTTCATAAATTTGAAAAAGGGTTCAAGAAACTCAGGAAGTAGTGATGAGTGTTGACACCCAAATTTGTCCTAAAATTTTTATTTTCATCAATAGACATTGTATCAATAAATTTGTGTCTAATCCACTTTCAAGCCCAAAACTCATTTCACGTTTGATGATGTTTATTCTCTAATATAAAAAAATCAGAAAAAGAGGGGATATCTCAATTTTAGTGTAAAGTCACTAATCAAAATCCTGATTTTTAGCTTAAGGTGTATCTCCTATTTATATATTTTTACACAAAATATCATTCGATATCATAAGGGTATAATCGCTTGATTTTTGGTTCCCAATTGTGAACACCCAATTTTGTCCGGATCTAAAAAAAAAAAAAAAATTTGTTTTTGTTTTTATTATTATATTAATTTCGAATTTTCTTTATTTTATTTAATCTAGTTTGTCTAAAAAAAATCTTTAAATTAAATCAATTGTTTCCTTTTTTTTATAATTTTTAGTAAATAAATTAACCAGTAAAATAAATTTGCAAGATTTTTGTTTTAATTTTATTTTTTTAAATTTTATTTAGTTCATTTGGTTAAAGTGTTATAAAATAAAGAAAGAAAATAAAAAAAATGGAAATGTTTGGATTTAAAGCAATTGGCAGGAAGTTGCAACATCATGACGGGGTGGGGTTTTGTTATTTTGGTCTTTGGGAGAGAGTTTAAAATACTTTCGGTAGAAATGGCAGGCAAGGAGTAAAATAAGGAAAAGCAAAAAAAGAAGAAATGATGATATGGGGTCCTTTGATATTTTGGTTCTAAAAAATGCAAGTAAAAGGGGGAAAAAGAGGATAATGGAGGAGGGATAGAAAGAAGCCAGGGGGGAGGACAACGAGAAAAAAAAGAAGGAAGCAGCAGAGATTTGCAGAGGCTCTGCTCTATTCGTTTCAAAGAAGAAAACGCAAGTATTTGACGTTTGTTCCTCCATAATACCCAGCAACTGCGAACCATCAAACGTAGCATACACTCACACACCCACGTCCATGACTCCTTCATAACCAACCCAAGCTCAACTTCACAGCCCCATGCACCTTGCTTCCACGCCTATAGCCACGAAGCTCCATTTCAACCCATTAGCCATTCAAACCAAACTCAACCTTGCGCCATTCCTCCATTCCAGCGCCCTCATCTTCCTCCAGCATCACCAAGCACACACAGAGAACCGCCACCCATAACTCACGTCCTCACTTGCACACACTCATGCCATAACAATTGCTGCACTACCACCCATTTCATCCATCCAACACTAAACATATCACTCATCTTCCTTAGCCATTTGAATCCCATGCCATCCACATCCCATGCAGTAGCCAACGAATATGCAGCACCTTAAACCATAAGCAGTAATATCATATCTCCTAATCGGTTATTATATCTTTCTCTGTCATCTTTTATGCTCTTGTTGCTTTATATAAATATTATAACAATTGTTTTGTCATTTGGTGGGTGAGTGCCGTGTAGATGGTTTTAGTTGAGTAAATATGAATGCATTTACATGATAAAAGTGAAAGAAAACAAAAGAAGAGAAAGTGAGAAAGAGAGTTAAAAGAAAAGAGAGAGTGACGGGAAGAAGAACGTAAAGGGAGAAGAGAAAAGAGAGGAGAGAGAAAAAGAAATAATAAAAAAGAGAAGAGAGAAAAAATAATATTAAATAATAAAAAATGAGATTTCCTTTTTTAAAGCAAGAAAAAAAACCAAAAAATAATAGTAATAGGATTAAGTAAGATAAAACAAAAAAATAAGAGTAATAAATAAATTAGATTAGGTGAATAAATTTTTTTTTAAAAAAATTAAATAGTAATATTAAATATTTGATAAAATATAATTTAGAAATATTTTTCATTGACAAGTTCTATTTTGGTATTTTATATGTTGTCTTATTTTCGCTTTAAGTCAATCTAATGTTTTATTGAATTTTATTTAGTGTTTTTATTTTGATTTCATGTTTGAATTTAATTACTTGTTTTATTGCTTGATGTTAATTATTAAAAAAGGGGAAAATAAAAAATGAATATTGTTGTTTTGAATCTCTTGTGTTATTTATGGTAAATTTCTTTTATTTATGGTTTTTGCTTTCATTTATTTTATTTAATCATCCGTGGTTGTGTTATATTAAATTATCTTAGTTTTAATATTTGGTGATTAATTGTTTTTTTTTGTTAATATGGTATTTGTATGTTTTACTTTAATTCTAATATATTGTTGATGTTGCTTTAATATTAATATTTGATGTTAATTGTTTTCCTTTGCATTAATTAGATATTTTTTATGTTGTTAAATATTTTAATTAAAATTAATCAACAAAAAAAAAAGAAAAAAATTATTTTCGAAAGAATTACGTGGTTTTGAATCCTCCATTGCACCCAGGGATACGTAGGCGCGCAAGTCAAGCAAAAATTAAATTTTCGTAATTTAGTCTTATTTTAATTTTAATTTGTGGATATTTGTTCTACTTGTAAATAATTTCTTTAACTTTGTTTCTTTTTTTAAAATGGGTAAATCAAATATTTTCGAGGTTATTAAAATTTGCACAATTAACTTAGGTACCGTTCTTAGAACGGGCGATATAGGGTGCTAATACCTTCCCTATTCGTAATCGACTCCCGAGCTCAAATCTCATTTTTAAAAAAGGGACCTGTTCCTTTAAATAAAAGGTTTTCCAATGTTTTTTTTCCTAAATAAAAAAACTTTGGTGGCGACTCCATTGATTGTTTTCAAATTTTTTCGGTCGCGACAGCTGGCGACTCCACTGGGGACAAAGAGAGTCAGGCCTAATAAAGTTAATTGTGCAAATTTTATAATCTTCATTTATTTGTTTTACTCCTTTTATTTGTTGCTTTGTTAATTTGTTATTTATTTGTTAATTGTTAAATTATTTGTTAATTGTTTGTTTTACTCCTTATAATATAGTAATTGTTTGTTTTGTATGTGATGTTTGTATAGTTATTGTTGGTACTATTTTCTGTCTTATTCATCATTTTGCATTTCTATTATTATTTAGTCTTTTATCTTATTTATTGTATTTTTTTATTTATGCTTTTATTCGGTGTTTGGTTATATGTTATGTTTGATTTTTGCATGTTTGTTTGTAAATAATTGTTATTGATATTTTTGCTATGTTTCTGTCATTTATTTTATTTTTCTGTTAATATCTTGTCTTTTCTCCAATTTAATTATTTCTCATCATTTTACATATTTTTGTATATACTCTTCTTTGGTATTATTCCTTATTGCTGGTAGCTTGAACCTTTAGGATAGACAACCGCTGTTTCGACTGTATATATGTTTTGTTGTATCTCTCTTTTGCAGGATATGAGGGGTATTTGTTTTGTTTTATGTTTGTACAGGTTTGTATGCTCCTGGCACACACATCACCGTCACGTTTTGCACACACGTTTTGGCTCTATACCCGAGCTTACTCAAAATCCTAGGATTAGGTGGTGTCTCGACATTATCATTGAAGGGGCCTTGTGCCTCCTTGATATTTGTCGATTCACCACTCAGATTGTACCTGATGTCGTGGAATGGTCATATTGAGAGGGTTTATCCCTACTCGTGGCCAGATTCGCGAGTCGGATCCTTATCTTTCGGGATAGGGGCAATCTGGGGACCATAGCTCCTTGAAGTCTAGACCTGTCCCAATTTGCACTAATAGAGCAAGCTTAGTAACCGACCAGTTTAGAGTCATAACTTTAAGTATACCTGACAATAGTCTTACCTGACTTAGGACAATGGAGCGTACTTTTTCTTTCTCTTAATCTATTTCTTTCTAACTTTTTTGGCATCATGAGCATAAACTGTTATACACATGCATACTCATGTAACATTGAATCATATAATACTCATCATTCCCTTGTGTTCTTAAAAGTTGAATTTGTTTTGTGAAGGAAGGCCTAGTATTAATCTTATAGCAAGAAATGGAAAAAATTGGCTCTGACAAATGTACTAGCAATACGACAAATTCAAAGAAAAGCATCAAGATTGATGTAACACTCAACAATATGGCGAGTCTGTGGGAAATTAGTCAGCAAATGTCAGAAAAGGCACGTACAGACTTTACGAGCAAGTATGGTAGGATCTTGGATTTGCTGTATATTTCTGTGGATGTCCCTCCTTTGATTGCCTTGGCCCAATATTGGAACCCAGCTTTGAGATGCTTTGAGTTGCCTGATTTTGATACAACACCGACCATAGAGGAGTATGCCTATATGTTAAGATTACCGATTCAAAAGAGGTCTCGTGTCTATCTTTATTATGGTCAGCATGTTGCGGATGGGAAGATAGCGGGTTTGTTGGAGCTTCAACCAAGGCAGTTAGACAAAGCGGAAGTAGGAACCACTAAAGGTTTGAAGAGGCGATTCCTGGAAGCTTATCTCAGAGAGTTGGCCAGTCAACAACGATGGGTCATCTTTAATAGAGTATTAGCTCTCACTATCTATGGACTGGTGCTCTTTCCTTTTGTACCAAATTTGATAGATCAGTCAGCCATGGACGTCTTCTACAGGGTAGAGAAACATGATGTAAATCCGGTCCCTGCCATCCTAGCTGAGACTTTTCTCTCACTACAAGTCTATCACCAAAACCAACATGGAAAGTTACGATGCTGTGCACCAATGCTGTATGTTTGGATCATGACTCACATGTATGCCCGCAACAATATTGATGAAATAGATGATCCCTTTAAGGGATTCCTCCGCATATCGTTGAAGTCGCGCAAACTTCAAGAATGGATGCAAGAGTTTGATCAGATTGACTCAAGGTCGTTCAGTTGGATGTGTCCGTGGTATAAAGCGGATTCAGTTATATTCAGTTGCGGAAGTATTCCAAATGTTCCGTTGATGGGACCCAGAGGCTGTGTATCTTATTCACCGATTCTAGTAATATGTCAGCTAAAGTGGACCCAGGATGAAGTACCCGAAGAGCTGCTCGTTGGGACATCCTTTCTATATCAAGAATGTGAAGCCATCAAGAGCCAGACAACAGCAGTAAGGTCAGCTTGGAGTGATATTCACGAAAAAGGACCTAATGAATTGGGAAGGCGAATCATAGCTTGCACAAGAGGATACGATGAATGGAGAGGGGCAAGAAGAGGATATACTACAAGACCCGAACCATCCCTTAATAAAGAAACCAATCCTCTAACAAAAGATCAAGGATTTGGAAAAATTGAAATTTTAAAAGCTCAAATGGAAGTTTTGGATAAGAAGAATCAAGCTGCTGAAATAACTATTGTTACACTCCAAAGCAAAATCCAAAAGCTGAATTTACAAATCGAGCGCTTGAAGGATGAATGTGCGGATGCTTACAAAGCCCCAAGCTGTGTGAAAAAGGCAAAGAAAGAAAAGGAATCAAAGTTTCGAGATTTGAAGGTAAAAGAAGAACATCAAGAAAGGATGTTGATGAAAGTCCGTAAAGAAAAAGAAGAATCTGAGGCAAACGTTAGGATTCATGTCCAAACGATACAGATACTAGAAGAAAGAATAGGATCCATACGTGAAGCTTTGGCTCAAACAGAACATTACTCTGAACAAGGATGGAACACAGTTGCCAAATACCGTGAATCATTACTTGAAGCTAATAAAAGAGAAGAACTGCTTTGGTTAAAGGTGCAAGAACTTGAAGAGGGTGAAGCTCGACGCCGTACGGAATTGGCGGAAGGATGGAAATCAGGCATAAAGGATTTAGTGGATGAAAAAGAAAAATGGAGGAAAAAATATGAAGATATGGCCGATAGCCTTCAATACCACACTTCCCAGTTGGTGGAGCAGTTTGAAGAAGCATCCATTCAGATTCAAGTGAATCCTTGGCTTCAGTTACCTCCGAAGGTAGTTGAGTTTTGGAAACATTGTCAAAAGTTTGCAAAAGGATTCAGGAAGAAGAAAATGAAACTCTTGATGTAATGTTTGCTCAAAAGATGAAAACTCAATGTATTGTTTTGTATTTGACCAAAGACTGAGGTTTTGTAATAAGACACTATGCTTAATGGAATTAAAGTTTTCATCGAAATTGTGGTGTGAATATTTGGTAGATGATATCTATTGAGGAGTGAATCCTCCCTTAGGTATTCCATCAACTACATTTTTACCCTAAGACAATGTGTTTTCTGTGTAAAAATGTAGGCGCCATTAAAGGTTGTACAAACGGCAGCATTGCTAGTACAGATGCAATCTATTGAGGAGCGAAGTCCTCCCTTGGATTTGACATCAACCGCACTCAAGTTAGGGAAAATTTACCCCTAACTATGATTGCGGGACGAGCTTTCAAGTTTCCTTGCTATAAGTGTATACGACAGTTTTCCTTGATAACAAGGGTTTATTCTTTTGCATTCTTCGTTTTCTGTTTTTTGGTTTTAATCATTCGTTTCAAATAACAGAGTGTGTAATCTTCTGAAATCATTGCTCCACGACACCCTTATCGCACTCAATCACAAGCTAGAATCATGGATGTCGAGCTAGAACAAGTCCAGGAAATCAGGGATGAAGTTGGCCAACTCAAAGAACAGATGGCCAAGATGCTAGAGATGTTGCAAACTATGCAAAAGTAAAAGAGTACAGATGAGAACCCTTGAGCCTCAAACGAAGAACATCCGGCCACGCCTCTTCTCCCATCTGGCTTCGCTCAGGTTCCTGTGCAAGTTCAAGGCCTCAATCAGCAAGGGATCATGGTGCCCTTCACTGTTTATCCAAGTAACCAAACTCATTCCTCAGTTACCAATCCTCACGAGAATCCTGCAACAAGTAATCCTCCATATGGTCTTCCTCGAGGATATACGCCCCCATTTGCCACTGGTCCACAAGATAGCAACCCAAATGCCCAAAACACTACCCATACACAAATCCCTCGTGCCAATACTATGGAGGTCCCACAAACACAAAGCATTATCCCCACCTTCCCAACACAGAGCCTTCCCCCACCACAAACCACCAACCCTCCGGAAGGTAATACTCCAATTGTGATACCTTCTGCTAACTCGAAACCCCCACCATACATTCCTCACTTTGGAGCCAATGATACCCAGGCGACACAAAACTTCGCCACCACCTACATGCCACAGTTCATTCCTCAAAACATGTATGGTGAGATTCCTTCAAACTAGTTGGGCGAGAACTCCCAGTCGAAAGAAAAGTTTGAAATTCTAGAGGAGAGGTTGCGAGCTATTGAAGGGGCAAATAGTTATGGTCTTCGGGATGCCTCAGAACTCTGCCTTGTGCCCGATATTGTGGTCCCACCAAAATTCAAAGTGCCATAGTTTGACAAATACAGAGGGACCACTTGTCCCAAAAACCACTTGACTATGTATGTTAGGAGGATGGCATCACATGCTCATGATGATAAGCTGCTAATTCACTTCTTCCAAGACAGTTTAACTGGGGCAGCTTCAAATTGGTACACCCATCTAGAGCGAGCCCACATCCGATCATTTAGGGATCTAGCTGATGCTTTCTTGAGGCAGTATAAGTATAATATTGACATGGCACCTGATAGGATGCAACTTCAAAGTATGACAAAAAGAAGCACTGAGACTTTTAAAGAATATGCACAACGTTGGAGGGAAGTAGCCGCTCAGGTAGAGCCCCCATTGGCCGAGAAGGAAATAGTTGCAATGTTCATAGACACACTCCAGTCACCTTTCTATGACAGGATGATTGGAAGTGTATCGTCAAACTTCTCGGACATGGTCATCATTGGAGAAAGGATTGAAAGTGGAATGAGGAGTGGTAAAATCATTGGAAGCTCAGCAGAAGCAGTTGATGCAAAAAGACCTCCGTTTATGAAGAAAAACGAAGGAGAGACACATGCTGTAACATTTGAACAAAGTAAACCTGATCAATGGAGACCAAACCAACAGTTTGTCTACCCTCGACCACCTTTCCAAACCAATTACATACCATATTACCCATCACCTCCATATCATCAACCCAATCATCCTTACATTGCCGCCACCTCATCGATTCCAATCCCCCAACCTCATCACTTGATGACTCCTTACCGACCATCATATCCTACCCAACATCAAGCCATTCCCACTATGCCACCTCAGCTGGCTCGACCTTGGGATCAAAACCCAGGTGCCAATCAGAGGAGACCACCCTATGACTCAGCAAAGAGGCCCACACAATTTGACCCGATACCTATGACTTACACCGAGCTATTACCACAGCTTATAAAGAACTCCATGCTAGTCTCCATTCCGACAAAGCCAATGGAACCCCCATATCCGAAGTGGTTTGACCCAAATGCTAAATGTGATTATCATGCGGGGGCAACAGGTCATTCTACCGAGAATTGTAGGGCCTTGAAGATTAAAGTGCAGGACTTGATTAATGCAAAGTGGTTGAGCTTTCAAGAGAACACTCCTAGTGTGAATCAAAACCCTTTGCCGAATCATGGAGGTTCTGGAGTTAATGCCATAGAAGGATTTGTGGAACATACTCTTATAAGCCGAGTGGATAGCGTCAAAACTCCCATGAGAAATATTCTCAGAGAGATGCGAAAATATGGGCTGATACAAGTATTGACTGTGGAGGAAGAAGCAACCACCGAAGAAACAGTATGCGGTTTCCATGGGAAAGATGGGCATTCGATTGAAGACTGTATAGAGTTCAGGCAGGTCGTGCAACAGTTAATGGATATGAAAATGATCTTGATTGGCCGCCAATGTGATGAGGGTGATGTGCATATGGTCACCGACTCAAGAGTCCCTTCGGCACAGGTGTCATTCACTCCTTTAACCATCCCAGTCAGTCCTCAGCCACTTGCCGAACAGATTATTCCTAAATCGTTGGTGATACAGTATACTAAGAAGGCTCCCTTACCAATTTCAAATGTACCGACGCCAATTGTCATCCAGGTACCATGCCCTTTCCCTTACAAGGACACCAAAGCAGTGCCATGGAAATATGATGTGCAGGTTCAGCCAAAGCCCTTAAATGAAACAACTGTGGTTACAAAAATCTCCGGAGTAGGTGGAATGACTCGAAGCGGTCGTATTTATACCCGTGAAGTGTTGCAAAAGGGAGAGGCAGACAGGGAAGAAAGAAATCGCAAAGGGAAAGGAAATATGGAAGAAACTCCTGTTGAAGAGGAGGCGAAAGGAAATGACATGTTAACAAGATAGAATGGGAACAAAAAAAAAGTCTGCGAGTTTTTGAAGTTCATCAAGCAGAGTGAATACAGGGTGGTGGACCAGTTGAATAAAATTCCAGCTAGGATATCTCTGTTGTCTCTGCTGATGAATTCTGAGCCACATAGGAAAGTATTAATGAAGGTGTTGAACCAAGCCCATGTTTCTCATGACATCACTGTTGATAAGTTTGATAACATTGTGGGTAATATCATCACCGACAATTACATTACTTTCACTGATAATGAAATACCTGCTGAAGGAATGGGGCATAACAAGGCATTGCATATCTCTGTGAAGTGTCGAGATCATGTTATGGCTAGAGTGCTCATTGATAATGGATCTTCCTTGAACGTATTGCCAAAGTCAACACTATCCAAGCTGCCTTTTGATGGGACTCATATGAAGCCAAGTACAATGATAGTAAGCTTTTGATGGCACGCGAAGAGAGGTCATTGGTGAAATCGAATTGCCCATTCAAGTTGGTCCTTGTACCTTTGAAGTTCTTTTCCAGGTGATGGATATCACACCAACATACAGTTGCCTTCTTGGACGACCATGGATTCATTCCTCTGGGGCTGTGCCCTCTACACTGCACCAGAAGATGAAGTTTATTGTCGATGGTAAGTTGGTAATTATCTCTGGAGAAGAAGATATGTTAGTGAGTAAGCCAACAACAACCCCTTACATTGAAGCAACAGAAGAAGCGCTTGAGACTTCCTTTCAATCACTAGAAATTGCCAATACTACCTATGTAGGAAAGGGGATGTCACTTTTGAAACTGCAACCATCAAGTGCATCCATCATGATGGCGAAGGTTATGCTCGAGGGAGGATATCAGCCTGGAAATGGCTTGGGAAAGAATAACCAAGGTGCTGTTGAAATCCTGACGCTCATCGAAAACAAGGACAGATTTGGGTTAGGATACAAACCCAGCAAAACAGATAAAAGGAGAGTTATGGAAGAGAAAAGGGAGAGAAGATTGGCTCGGTTGGAAAATCGTGAATATGAGGCTGATAGGGTTCATACGACAGATCTTCCGCACTGCAGGGTTCATGTTCTTAGATCAAGTGGCAGCCATTGGAGATGATTATCCCACTAATCATGATGTCAATCTGGTGTATCCATGCCCTCCAGATACAATGCTCAATAATTGAGAGATCATTGAATTCCCCAAGACCATAGGATCTTTGTCAAAGTAGTTCTGTAATGTTTATCCTTTAGCTCTGCCCAAGGCTTTAGGAAATCTTTGTAATGGGCTTACTTGTTTCCATTTCAGTATCAATTATCAATAAATACATGCATCCCTCAATCTTTCATTTTGCTTTACCTTTGCTTTTGTTCATATTACCGACAATGCATTTTTTGTTTCCCTTTAACCTTTATTCATTTATCTTTCCTCAATAATCACCAGATGTAGATCTAAAAGTGACTCTCTTGAAAACGACAATGCTAGTAACTCATCATACAATTTTGATTATCACATTGATCAAGCTAACGAGGATGTTGATGACAATGGGGAAATTCCCCCAGAACTGATGAGATTAGTAGAACAAGAAGCCAGGGAAATTCGACCCCATGAAGAGCCAACTGAAATAATCAATTTGGGAACCGAAGATGATAAAAAGGAGATCAAGATTGGTATTTCCATGAAGGAAAATGAGAGAAGCAGGCTGATCAAGTTGCAATTTGATTATAAAGATGTTTTCGCATGGTCATATCAAGACATGCCAGGGTTAGACCCTAGCATAGTAGAGCACAAGCTGCCATTAAAGCCTGAGTGTCCTCCAGTAAAGCAAAAACTACGAAGGATGAAAGTAGAAATGTCGTTAAAGATCAAAGAATAGGTTAAGAAGCAATTAGACACAGGTTTCTTATCAGTTGCAAAGTACCCTCAATGGGTTGCCAATATTGTTCTTATTCCAAAGAAAGATGGGAAAGTTCGAATGTGTGTTGATTATAGAGATCTGAACAGAGCTAGCCCAAAAGATGACTTTCCTCTACCTCACATCGATGTTCTGGTAGATAATACTGCACGACATACTTTCTTCTCTTTCATGGATGGATTTTCAGGGTATAATCAGATTCGGATGGCTCCTGAAGATATGGAAAAGACCACATTCATCACCCTATGGGGAACCTTTTGTTACAAAGTCATGCCCTTTGGTTTGAAGAATGCAGGGGCAACATACCAGCGGGCTATGGTGACTTTATTCCATGACATGATGCATAAGGAGATAGAAGTTTATGTGGATGATATGATTGCGAAGTCTAAATCCGAAGAAGATCATGTTGACAATTTGCGAAAGCTCTTTGAACGATTGAGGAAGTTTAAGCTCAGATTGAATCCGGCCAAATGCACTTTTGGCGTGCAATCGGGCAAGCTTTTAGGGTTCGTGGTTAGTCAGAAAGGAATAGAGGTTGATCCTGACAAAGTTCGAGCAATCATTGACATGCCAGCGCCTCGAACAGAAAAAGAAGTTCGTGGGTTTTTAGGGAGATTGAACTACATTGCCAGATTTATTTCCTAACTAACTGCGACATGTGAACCAATCTTTAAGTTGCTACGCAAGAATCAGGCAGTAAAATGGAATGAAGGTTGTCAAAAGGCTTTCGAAAGGATCAAACAATACTTACAAGAACCCCCAGTCTTGATACCTCCAGTGCCCGAAAGGCCTCTCATCATGTATTTGACTGTGCTAGATGAATCTATGGGTTGTGTGCTGGGGCAGCATGATGAATCCGGAAGAAAAGAACATGCAATCTATTATATGAGTAAGAAGTTCACTAACTGTGAGGCTAATTACTCATTATTAGAACGCACCTATTGTGCCTTGGCATGGGCAGCCCGTCGTTTGAGGCAGTACATGTTGTGTTACACTACCTGGTTGGTGTCCAAAATGGATCCAATCAAGTACATCTTTGATAAGCCTGCTCTTACTGGAAGAATCGCTCGCTGGCAAGTCCTGCTATCAGAATATGACATCGTCTATGTCACCCAAAAAGCAGTAAAAGGTAGTGCTCTCGCAGAATATTTAGCCAATCAACCCATAGAAGATTATGGGTCAATGCAATGTGACTTCCCAGATGAAGATATAATGGCTTTATTTGAACATGAACAGTCGTCAGAAAAAGAAAAGTGGACCTTGTTGTTTGACGGAGCTTCTAATGCACTGGGGCATGGAATTGGAGCTGTCTTGATTTCCCCAGAAAATGATTTTATCCCGATCACCGCAAGACTATGCTTTGATTGTACCAACAATGTGGCGGAATACGAAGCTTGTGCCTTAGGGATCCGAGCAGCAATAGAATCAAAGGCAAAAATACTTGAAGTATATGGAGACTCTGCTTTGGTCATTCACCAGCTAAGAGACGAATGGGAGACTTGAGATGCAAAGTTAATCCCATATCGTGATTACATCAAAGGTCCAATTGAGGAGTTTGACGAAATCACATTTCATCATATTCCTCGGGAGGATAACCAATTAGCTGATGCGCTATCTACCTTGTCCTCAATGTTCAAAGTAAATGATGAGAGAAACTTGCCACTCATTAAAATGGAGAGTCGTGATCATCCAACATATTGTCAAGCAGTAGAAGAAGAGCCTGATGGGAAACCTTGGTACTATGATGTCAAACGTTTTATCCAAAGTCGTGAATACCCCCCGGATGCTTCAGAAAATGACAAGAGAACTTTAAGAAGACTCGCAATGGGTTTCTTTCTAAGTGGATATATTCTTTACAAGAGAAATCATGACATGGTGCTTTTAAGATGTGTTGATGCAAAAGAAGCCGAACAGATAATCAAAGATGTACATGAAGGATCCTTTGGGACCCATGCGAGTGGCCATGCAATGGCAAGGAAAATCTTGAGGGCAGGTTATTATTGGTTGACGATGGAGACTGATTGCTTTAATTATGTGAGAAGGTGTCACAAATGCCAAACATATGCCAACCAGGTTCATGCGCCTCCAACATCTCTGAATGTCATGTCGGCACCCTGGCCTTTTTCAATGTGGGGGATGGATGTTATTGGACCAATTGAACCAAAAGCCTCGAACGGGCATCGTTTCATCCTTGATGCGATTGATTATTTTACAAAGTGGGTCGAAGCTGCATCCTATGCTAATGTGACCAGGAATGTCGTGATTAAATTTATTAAAAGAGATTTGATTTGTCGTTATGGGCTGCCAAGCAAAATAATCACCGATAATGCAACAAACCTGAATAATAAGATGATGAAAGAGATGTGTGAGAGTTTCAAAATAAAGCATCACAATTCCTCACCATACCGCCCGAAGATGAATAGGGCAGTTGAGGCAGCTAATAAGAATATCAAAAAGATCATTCAGAAGATGGTTGTAACGTATAGAGACTGGCACGAGATGTTACCTTTTGCCTTACACGGCTACCGCACTTTTATTCGTACATCGACAGGGGCAACTTCGTATTCCTTGGTGTATGGGATGGAAGCAGTCCTCCCGATTGAAGTCGAGATCCCTTCATTAAGGATGCTGATGGAAGTAGAGTTGGAAGAAGCGGAATGGGTCCAGACTCGACTTGACCAATTGAACCTTATTGAAGGAAAAAAGATTAGCTGCATTATGTCATGGCCAACTTTACCAGAAGAGATTGATGAAAGCTTTTGAGAAAAAGGTGCGTCCTTGGCAGTTTCAAGAAGGAGACTTAGTGCTAAAAAAGATTCTACCAATCCAGAAGGATCACCGAGGGAAATGGACCCCCAACTATGAAGGACCTTATGTTGTGAAAAAGGCCTTCTCTGGTGGAGCGTTAATTCTCACAAAAATGGATGGTGATGATCTACCACTTCCTGTGAACTCAGATGCCGTAAAAAGGTACTATGCTTGAGTGTACTTCCCAAACAAAACAAAAAAAAGAAAAGCTCGCTAGATTGAAAACCTGAAAAGGCAGTCTAGACAGAAGTTAGAGCAACCCGCTAGACTGAAAACCTGAAAAGGCGGTCTAGGCAAAAGTTAGGGTTAAAATACAAAATGAAGGAAATACCTTCAAGTTGACAAACTGGGGCAATGAGTGGTCTGGATACGTAAAGACTGGGGCAAATCATATTTTCAGAATATGATTAATGGGTATTTGAGATTATATGCGAGATGCTAGCATTAGTCATTGTAAAGAGTGTCACTTCAAGAAATGTGACTCCACATCATTATCTTCTCAGCGAACCTTTCAAGCTCAAGTTCTATTGTCTTATTTGCCTTGTACATATTTTTACCTTTAATATAAATAATATTGCCTTCCAATTCTGTTTGTTTATCCCTTACCCTCTTTTATACCCTTTTGTCCGTTGTGTGCATTTATCATGATAAGCATATACTGAAATGTGAAACATGTACCGATGTCTTTAAAAGCATTTAGAATTCACTTGCAAGACTCAAAAGGTCATAAGGGATGCAATGGTCTTCCAATAAGAAGGCATTATCGAGAAGAAAGAGCAATAATATCATTCACCGGGATAATTATTGTGACAGAAGCGAACCTCCAGCAAAAAGTGCAAGACATCATTTTTCAAGCAAACTATGTACCAAGAATTATGGGTCTTGTTCTAGTTCATCCTCAAACTTGGCTGATTGTAAAAAAAAAAAAAAAAAAAAAACAGATTTTCATCAATCATAGAAAGCATCTATTGCATCATGCATTGTTACATCATTTCATGCATAGGCAAAATCATAGAAAGCATCTTTTGCACCATGCATTGTCACATCATAGGCAAAATCATAAAAAGCATCTCTTGCATCATACATTGCCACATCATTTCATGCATAAGCAAACATCTTTGCATTGCCTTTATTTACATTTAGCAGCATAGAGCCCCACAGGTTGTATCTTTGATAGCTTTAGCATGCATGGGCCATGAAAAGTTTTTTCTCATCAAGCTTCAGTAGATTCTCATCTCCGTCAGTTTTTACCTTTCCTTGTCAAGCTTCAGCGGATACCCGTCTCCGCAAGCTTTTTTATCTTCCTTGCCAAGCTTTAGCAGATTCTCGTCTCCGTAAGCTTTTTTTTATCTTTCCTTGCCAAGCTTCAGCGGATACCCGTCTCCGCAAGCTTTTCATCTTCCTTGTCCAGCTTCAGCGGATACCTGTCTCCGCAAGCTTTCTATCTTCTTTGCCAAGCTTCAGCGGATTCCCGTCTCCGTAAGCTTTTCACCTTTCCTTGTCAAGCTTCAGTGGATACCCGTCTCCGCAAGTTTTTTATCTTCCTTGCCAAGCTTCAACGGATACTTGTCCCCACAAGTTTTTTTTTTTTTTTTTTACCTTTCCTTGCCAAGCTTCAGTGGATTCCCGTCTCCGTAAGCTTTTCACCTTTCCTTGTCAAGCTTTAGCGGATACCCGTCTCCGCAAGTTTTTTATCTTCCTTGCCAAGCTTCAACAGATACCCGTCTCCACAAGCTTTTTACCTTCCTTGCCAAGCTTCAACGGATACCCGTCTCCGCAAGGTTTTTATCTTCCTTATCAAGCTTCAGCGGATACCCGTCTCCGCAAGCTTTTTATCTTCCTTGCCAAGCTTCAGTGGATACTCGTCTCCGCAAGCTTTTCATCTTCCTTGTCCAGCTTCAGCGGATACCTGTCTCCGCAAGCTTTTCATCTTCCTTATCGAACTTCAGTGGATACCCGTCCCCGAAAGTTTTTTTTTTTATTTCATGTCAAGCTCCAACCAGCAATCCAGCCCGCAAGGTTTTTTATGCTTCAATGAGTAAATCACTCTGAAGATCTTCTTATCCGAGTTAACGGGTAATCTATCCTGTGAGTTTTCTATTTCAAGCTTCAGTGGGTATAGCTACCCATAAGTTTTTTGTCTTCTAGGTATCAAGTCTTTCGATCTTTCTTCACCTTGCTTCTAAAAATCTTGCATTCCGGACAAAATTTGAGTTCATGTCTTTACTTGTGTCTTATAACGATAAAAAGTTAACTATGGTTACACCTATTATCTAATAAGAAACAAGTAAAGAGGGGCAGCTGTGAACACCCAATTTTGTCCGGATCTAAAAAAAAAAAAATTTTGTTTTTGTTTTTATTATTATATTAATTTCAAATTTTCTTTATTTTATTTAATCTAGTTTGTCTAAAAAAAATCTTTAAATTAAATCAATTGTTTCCTTGTTTTTATAATTTTTAGTAAATAAATTAACCAGTAAAATAAATTTGCATGATTTTTGTTTTAATTTTATTTGTTTAAATTTTATTTAGTTCATTTGGTTAAAGTGTTGTAAAATAAAGAAAGAAAATAAAAAAAATGGAAATGTTTGGATTTAAAGCAATTGGCAGGAAGTTGCAACATCATGATGGGGTGGGGTTTTGTTATTTTGGTCTTTGGGAGAGAGTTTAAAATACTTTCAGCAGAAATGGCAGGCAAGGAGTAAAATAAGGAAAAGCAGAAAAAAAAAAAAAAGAAATGATGATATGGGGTCCTTTGATATTTTGGTTCTAAAAAATGCAAGTAAAAGGGGGAAAAAGAGGATAATGGAGGAGGGATAGAAAGAAGCCAGGGGGGAGGACAACGAGAAAGAAAAGAAGGAAGCAGCAGAGATTTGCAGAGGCTCTGCTCTATTCGTTTCAAAGAAGAAAACGCAAGTATTTGACGTTTGTTCCTCCATAATACCCAGCAACTGCGAACCATCAAACGTAGCATACACTCACACACCCACGTCCATGACTCCTTCATAACCAACCCAAGCTCAACTTCACAGCCCCATGCACCTTGCTTCAACGCCTGTAGCCACGAAGCTCCATTTCAACCCATTAGCCATTCAAACCAAACTCAACCTTGCGCCATTCCTCCATTCCAGCACCCTCATCTTCCTCCAGCATCACCAAGCACACACAGAGAACTGCAACCCATAACTCACGTCCTCACTTGCACACACTCATGCCATAATAGTTGCTGCACTACCACCCATTTCATCCATCCAACACTAAACATATCACTCATCCTCCATAGCCATTTGAATCCCATGCCATCCACATCCCATGCAGTAGCCAACGAATATGCAGCACCTTAAACCATAAGCAGTAATATCATATCTCCTAATCGGTTATTATATCTTTCTCTGTCATCTTTTATGCTCTTGTTGCTTTATATAAATATTATAGCAATTGTTTTGTCATTTGGTGGGTGAGTGCCGTGTAGATGGTTTTAGTTGAGTAAATATGAATGCATTTACATGATAAAAGTGAAAGAAAACAAAAGAAGAGAAAGTGAGAAAGAGAGTTAAAAGAAAAGAGAGAGTGACGGGAAGAAGAACATAAAGGGAGAAGAGAAAAGAGAGGAGAGAGAAAAAGAAATAATAAAAAAGAGAAGAGAGAAAAAATAATATTAAATAATAAAAAATGAGATTTCCTTTTTTAAAACAAGAAAAAAAACCAAAAAATAATAGTAATAGGATTAAGTAAGATAAAACAAAAAAATAAGAGTAATAAATAAATTAGAATTAGGTGAATAATTTTTTTTAAAAAAATTAAATAGTAATATTAAATATTTGATAAAATATAATTTAGAAATATTTTTCATTGACAAGTTCTATTTTGGTATTTTATATGTTGTCTTATTTTCGATTTAAGTCAATCTAATGTTTTATTGAATTTTATTTAGTGTTTTTATTTTGATTTCATGTTTGAATTTAATTACTTGTTTTATTGCTTGATGTTAATTATTAAAAAAGGGGAAAATAAAAAATGAATATTGTTGTTTTGAATCTCTTGTGTTATTTATGGTAAATTTCTTTTATTTATGGTTTTTGCTTTCATTTATTTTATTTAATCATCCGTGGTTGTGTTATATTAAATTATCTTAGTTTTAATATTTGGTGATTAATTGTTTTTTTTGTTAATATGGTATTTGTATGTTTTACTTTAATTCTAATATATTGTTGATGTTGCTTTAATATTAATATTTGATGTTAATTGTTTTCCTTTGCATTAATTAGATATTTTTTATGTTGTTTTAATATTTGTTGTTAAATATTTTAATTAAAATTAATCAACAAAAAAAAAGAAAAAAATTATTTTCGAAAGAATTACGTGACTTTGAATCCTCCATTGTATCAAGGGATACGTAGGTGCGCAAATTAAGCAAAAATTAAATTTTTGTAATTTAGTTTTATTTTAATTTTAATTTGTGGATATTTGTTCTGCTTGTAAATAATTTCTTTAACTTTGTTTCTTATTTTAAAATGGGTAAATCAAATATTTTCGAGGTTATTAAAATTTGCACAATTAACTTAAGGTACCGTTCTTAGAACGGGCAATATAGGGTTCTAATACCTTCCCTATTCGTAATCGACTCCTGAGCTCAAATCTCATTTTTAAAAAAGGGACCTGTTCCTTTAAATAAAAAGTTTTCCAATGTTTTTTTCCTAAATAAAAAAAGTTTGGTGGCGACTCCATTGATTGTTTTCAAATTTTTCCGGTCCCGACACCAATTACTCCATAATTTTACGATTTTGATTGCCAATATTTAAACTAATGAGTTGATAAATAAAGGAAAGAATAAATTTTAATAAATTTTTGATTGAAAGAAGATTGGAAATAAAAGGCCACCACTTTGGCTATAAAAAAAGTCACAGCAAAAAAGACGAAGGAAAGAGGAAAAAAAAGAAAAAGGAAGAAGAAGAGCAGAGATCACCTAGCGAAAAGGTAGAGAAGAGAGGCAAAGCTTTTCCATCAAAAGCTTTCAGGTAATGTCCTAAACTAGTTTTTTTTTTTTTTTTAATTCAGGCCATTTGACTGCTTTCACTGTTTCAGGCTATTAATTTTTCATATGTCTCTGTAACAAGTCTCCCTACAATTTTACCCACCTGTGACAACCCTTTCGCACCACACCAATTCCTAAGCTGCCTAAACCCAAACACTCCGACATCATTCGTACCTTCAGTTGTCTTCTTTAGGAGACCTTGTGCTTTTCCGAATACTAGAATGTTAGAGGACGTCTGCAAGTGATAAAGAATTTGATTCAAAATGCTCAAAAAGGATATAGGAATAAAATAAAAGAAGAATAGGCAAGTTTGTATTTACTTGCAAATAACGTGCAGGCCAGCCTCGGTAAGCGTGGTTAAATGGATAGGAATATGATCTTTTCATTCTTTTATTCATTTGTCATTATTGTATACCTACCCATCTTACATTCAATTGACTTCTGAAGTTTAAATCATCATGTTGCTGTAACTACGTGTGTGTATATACATATATACTTTTATCTTGTTATAGTTTAAGATATTAAGATGGAATAATCAAAAATAACTAAAGTGATTATGAGGGATTATGAGGTTTTAATTTTTTAGAGGCAAGAAATATTTCTTTAGTTTTACCAGAAGCACTAACGAGATTTTAGGCAATCTCCAATAAATACTTTTTTCATATATTATTTGTCATACCAGTAATTTAATTGTCATTCAAAATAAATTTAAGATATCTGAGGATGGAATAATCAAAATTAGCTGAAGTGACGGTGTCATTTTGATTTTCTTGAGGTGAGGAGCTTCTCTTTAGTTTTCTCAGAAAAGCTGACAGGGCTTTAGGTGATCTCTAATATAAATATTTCCTTTCACACATTAATTTCTTGCTATCATCGTATGCTTGTCACTTTAATCAAATATCACATTAACCCTTAAATTTTGCCAACGACGGAAAATTTGAAAGAGAATTGAAGAGACAATCAACTAAACTCTTCTCAATATTCTTGAGGCTATTAATATTAGACTTTGCCAGAAGCGCTGGCGGGATTTAATTTTCACGATTAAATAAATAAAATATTTTAAAATAAAAAACAAATGCGAACAAATTAATATAGCCTTAACTTTGTGATTGTGGTAAATTAAAATTTCATTTAATCATACATTCCAAAAATTTCATTTTCTGAAAATTATTTCACAAATCACTTTTTTTTATAAATTTCCTTTTATAAAAATCATTTAAAAATCTCATATTTTATTTAGAAATATTTTCTTAAAAATATGATTTTTTAATTTACCACCTTCACATAACGTGTCGTGGGCTTACAACTGTTTCATACAATAATGACTATTTAGCCACTCATTCCCTATCTTAGTCATTTATCATTTTTGATAATATGCCGACAAAATGGAACATGTCAAAATAAAATAAATTTTTTTTATATAATAAAAGACCAATTTAATTAATTTGACAAGATAACAATAGATTAAATAAGTAACCATTCTTAGAATGGACGGTGTAGGGTGCTAATACCTTCCCTACCCGTAATCAACCCCTGAACCTAAATTCTTAAATGCAGACCATTTTTTTAAGGTGTCCAATCGCACCATTCCATTTTTAATGGAAGAATCGGTTGGTGGCGACTCCCAAACAATTAAATCTTAGTTGCCTTCTCCCATCGTGGCGCCCTTCAGGACGATTACGACAATGAGGAAAATACCAACCTCTCCCCTCCCCCTCCCAAAAAAACTTGCCCAGGCTACCAAAAACTCCCTCCTTATATAGGGAATTTTTTTTTTTTTGCCAAACAACAAATCCAAAACAATAGAAAACCATTATCTGTGTGTGTGACCGCCTGACCGAGCTTGTCCTTTGGCTTGTACGACCACGACCAAAAAACAAGGTGCAAGGGGGTAGTGGAAGGAACAGAAGGTGGTACTAGGTAGTGGAGTAGGGGCTGTACTAGGTCGTGGAGCAGGGGGATGTACTGGACGGTGCGGAGGGGTGGAGCAAAGGGTGGTCGGGGTTGTGGAGTAGAGGGTGGTCGGGGTAGTGGAGCAGAGGCGGCACTGGGTAGAGGGCAAAGGACAGTTGGCATGGGCCGGGTCAGATTAGGATGGGCCAAGGATAGCGAATTGGGCTGGGAATGAGGGAGAGGTTGAGGGGTCCTGGTCAGTCGGGCCAGTAGAGGGATGATGGGTTTGGGGAATTGGGCTTGGTGGAAAAAATGGGTTTGGGTTTGGGTTGGAAGAGGCATGGATGAAGAGATGAGTTTGGTTGGATGAGGTCCTAATTCCTTTCTCTTTTATAATTTTATTATATTCTTTAAGTTTATTTTTGAAAGTAAATGACCAATTAATTAGTGATCTTATTTATTAATTTTTCAGTTTTGGGAATTAATTGACTAATTAATCAATTTTACCTTTTATGTGACCCAGACAAAATATGATATTCACACCTATAACGACTATAATCGGCTAAATTTCGAAAGTAATCATTCTAAAACACCATTAAGGGTTATTTTATCACTTGGGCTATTAATACAAGTCAAGATTGAAGCATTTACAAATGAGAAACTCATATTTCCATATCATTCCACTCGTTTAATCTTTCTCCTACCAAAATGAAGATTTGAGTTATTCATTGTTATAATCTTTCTATTCATTAATTCTTCAAGTTGTATATCCACTCTTTGAAAGAATTTATTATTGTATATCATTGAAAACACTTGTAAGAGAGTGAAAAATCCATCAAAAGAGTTTAAGAGCAGGACGCTTGGTAATGGGTGTTAGAGTATATGCAAGAGATAATGAAATAGTGTCTGGCTAATATGTTGAAATGATCAAATTCTTCTTTTTAGTTATAGTTTCTTAGATAAAGTTGACATAAGATCAAATAATAATGAAAAAAATAGTAAAAACAACAGAAAGATAAATAATAAAAAAGACAAAGAAAAATAATTATAATGAATAAAACAAAAATTCGTAAAAAATAAAAAAAGCAATTTTTCTCTTGAAATTTTCTCAACCAAATAGTATACGCAAAGGATTCAATACTCTGTTAAAAGTACGACAGGCCCACACTAAGCAGTAAAAGGTCTCTTACCAAATAAGAAAGCTTTATGCCCATTGCTAGTGCTCATCCAATCAATGTCGCCAATGCCTTAATTTGTGCATATGCCATGTGTGTACAATATATAGAATAGACAGATTCTTTTCTCACTTGAATCACTGCTTAAGTGATGCTATAAATAATGGCTGGTTGTGACTTGTGAGCTAAATTCTCAGGCCAATCAAATCTAGCAAGCTACCATTACTACTCTACTACAATGGCTCCAACGGCTGTCAGCCAGTTTACAAAAAATCAAACAAGGGGTGGGGAGGAAGTAATTGAAGAAGAGGAGAAGCTAAGCCAAGAATGTAAGGAGTTGATTCTCTCTCTTCCTAGAGAGAAAGGTTGGAGAACCCGTTATCTCTATCTATTTCAAGATTTTTGGTGTCTGCCAACTGAAATCCAAGCCATAAGTACTTTTCAGAATCACTTCCAAGCAGAAGACAGTGATGTTATTGTGGCGACCGTACCAAAATCAGGCACCACTTGGTTGAAAGCCCTTACCTTTGCCATTGTCAATCGCCAGCGTTTCACCTCCTCAGAAAACCATCCTTTACTTATCTCTAATCCACATGACCTTGTGCCTTTCTTTGAATTCACTGTTTATGGCGGTAGCCATGACCAGGTTCCTGACCTCTCCAACATGCCTGAGCCAAGACTTTTTGGTACTCATGTTCCGTTTGCTTCGTTGGCCAAGTCAATCAAGGAGTCTAATTGCAGGATAATCTATATCTGCAGGAACCCATTTGACACTTTTGTTTCTTCATGGATTTTCGTCAACAAAGTCAAGCCAGAGTCTTTGCCCACATTAATACTAGAGGAAGCTTTTGAAATGTACAGCAAGGGGATAATAGCGTATGGTCCATATTGGAACCATATGTTGGGTTACTGGAAGGAGAGCATAGAGAGACCAAACAAGGTTCTGTTCTTGAGGTATGAGGACTTGAAAGAAGATGTCAATTTTCACGTGAAAAGAGTGGCAGAGTTCTTGGGTTGTCCTTTCACCTTGGCGGAGGAAAGTAGTGGAGTAATTGAAAACATAATCACGTTGTGTAGCTTTGAGAATATGAAGGAATTGGAGGTAAACAAGTCTGGAACATTTGTCAAGAACTTTGAGAAAAAGTACTTGTTTCGAAAGGGTGAAATAGGGGATTGGGTAAACTATTTTTCCCCTTCAATGGTGGAGAAATTATCCAAAGTCATGGCGGAAAAGTTAGCTGGGTCTGGTCTGTCATTTAGAGTGCACTCTTAATACAGCTATTGGTGCATATTGGATCAACAGGTGAAACTGCTAGCATGCAATCATCGGGTACATGCATGTGTGAGGATGCAAATCATGTTGCTATGGAATTTGCTTTCCAGAATAAAGAGGTGTCAGATGTCCCCAGAGACATGTGATTACCTCAATTATTATCATCCAGAATCAGTTGGATGTGCGTATTTAAGTTGGCTTATTAATGCGTGTATTAAGGTTATTTCTTTTGATAAGGAGAATTTGCTTAGTTTTACTTGTTCAGTAGAATTCTATGATGTTGTAGAATAATATACGCCTTTCGCAAATTGTAGTCTCTTTCCAGATTTTGGAACCACAAAGTAATGAAGTTCTCTGTATTAGTATATATTGATTACAAGACATATCCATCACTACAACATTTTTTATTTCTAACTACGGTAGTTGGCAACGATAAAAAAGCATTGCCTAAAGTGGTACAGGAACGGTTTCTATTTGTTGTTTTTAATTTTGATTTTAGGCAATAGTTATAATGCAACGTTTTATAAAACGTTGCCATAAAGTGTATAGGGTAAAGAAGTTTAAAGAATGCATTTTTCATTAATTAGAACAAGTTGTATAGATGACAAGACATGGTCAACTGTGCAAGTAGCAGGATGCCCAAGACGGTGATGCCAAAGATGGAAGGAGGGTGGTGAAAGAATGTAAGCAGTGTGAGGTTGTGATAGCTTGGAAGGGAGTTTGTAAACATTGTCCTCATTCAGTCCGCGTAGTAACGTCGCTCCCGTGCTCAAAGCCTTCACCTCAAAATGCCATGGAAAAAAAAATTCAATAAAGACATCATTAGTTTGGCGTAATTGAAAAACACAAAGCAAATTCTGAGTAGCAGAGGGAACACATAAAATATTGGAAAGACGAAGAGATTGAGAAGAAGTGGGGAGGATGGTGGATCCAAGGTGTGTAATTGGAAGACCCTTACCATTTGCAACTTGGAGTTGATCAGATCCTATGTATTAGTCTCTAAGGGATAGGTTGTGGACATCGTTGGTGATATGATGAGAGGCTCCAGAATCAAGGAGCCAGGTAGGAACAGAACTTCATGATGTAGTGGCAACATGAGCTGCAGGGATAAGTGATTTCGGTGGATACCCACGTATCTTAAAACAGTTCTTTGTAATGTGACCCTTTTTGTCACATAATTGGCACACAGCCAGATTGGTGGAGGCATTAGATTTCCTCGCAAAAGAGTGTTGAACAGAATTGGAAGAGCCAGAGTGCGACCTACTACGTCCATTGGACGTACCATGCATATTGGCATAGTTGGCAGAGACTGGGACACTGCTTGTGAGATGTTCTTCACGATGAAGGAAGAGCTCAAAATCAACTAATTTGTCAAACAACTCATCAAACGAGATAGGGGTATCGCAAGTGTGTATGAATGCAGAGATTTCCCGGAAGGAGGAACCAAGGCCGTTAAGGGTATGGATAACAAGGTCAATATCATCCAAAGGATGACCAATAATGGCCAACTCATCAGCAATACTTTTAATGGAGCGAAAATATTCTTGCACAGAAGAAGTTCCTTTGGTGATGGAACTTAGATGTTCCTTTAATGACATAATGTGAGAGCGTTAGCATAGGCACTTTAAAGTTTAAGTCAGGCTTCAGCTGCAGTGTCAACAGAGGACATAATAATCCAGGCATTAGCTTCACAAGAACTAAGAATAGCTAGGAGTAAAAGTTGGTCTTGGCGAAAGTAACATCCTCCCTTAAATTTCATTATTTAAATATTATTTTTTTAATTAATATTTAATTCTTTATAATTTTATTTATCTATTGTTATGCCTTATAACTCTGATTTTTCTTAACTAGAAATTAAAGGGTAGAAAAATTATAGGACATATTTTTATTTATTTAATTACAGTCGTTTACTAGTTTTAGTATATCAGTAAAAATTATCGATCGGAACAAATTATTGTTAATATATTTTCTATTTTTCTCTTATTGTAGGTTAATAATATTTTAGAGACTAATTTTGTACAGAGAGTATCTATTAAAATAATCAGTGTACCTTATATAATTCATTAGAGACATCCTTTATAGTAGGGTTTTTAACAGGACATGAGTGTCATTTTTATTTTATCATATGTTAACATAAGGATAAAATTGTCATTTAAAAAAATTAGTAGGAAAAAGACAAAATAGGTATAACTAGATGGAATCTAGTTGGCATATAGTTGAAATAAAATTAGAATCTAGTTAGAAACTAACTAAATAGTTAGAATCTAACCAAATAAAGAATAAAAAATTAATTTCTATATGGCTTCTTCAAGAAGCCAAACAATAAAATACTATATCTTAAGAAAATAATAAATTCTTTACAAATATCTCTTAATAAAATATTAATGTCAATGAAATAAAAAAATGATAGGATAATTAGAAGCTTAGGTCAGTTAAGTGAGGGGAGAAATAGAAGAAGTGGACGGCTAAAGGAGGAGGAAGAGAAAGAAAAGAAAGGAAAAAGAAGAGAGAAAAAGAAAGAAAAAGGCAGAAAAATAAGAAAAAAATTCCAAAAAAATTGGAAATTATTTGCAAGTGAATCTTCATTCAAGAATTTACCAATAGCCAAGAAGAAGTTAGGATTTTCCATTGGTTTTCAAGCTCAAAGTTGTACCCAAAGAGGAGGAAGAGGTAGGAGTTCAAGTACCCATCATCCTTTGATTTTTAAACTTAAAGTTTTAGTTAGTTTTTCATTAATTTTAAGTCTTTTATGAGTTTTCATCAAAGAATACACTTAGATATGCTTGTAAGATGATAAACTATGGTTGAGAAATGGAAGATCATGGGTTCTTGTATGATGCGAAATCCATGGACGATTGAGTTTGAATGATAGTTTTAATGATGTCCTAAATGATTTATGTTATGTTTTGAAGATATATAGTTGTTTGGATTGAAAAACCCTAGGAACCTTGACTATGTGTGTTTCGGCCAAGCTAGAGAGATTATGGTTTTAATGTGTTTGATCATGTATAAAAGGGTTATGATGTGGATTAGTAAGTTGTTAGGTGGTTTATTAAGAGTTGGTGGAGTTTTGATGAATTTGGAATAAAAATACATGAACCCTAGTTATATGTAAGTTTCGGCCAAGACTAGTCCCTTAGGGTTTAAGTGTGTAAATTGTCATATTGATAGTTAAGTGAATGAATTAGAGGTTAATTAAATTGTGTGACAAAATCCAAGTTTAGTTAGGTGATAGAAGTTGAAAAATTTTTTACTTGGAAACCAAGTGGAGGGTTTCGGCCTAGTGATTTAAATAGCCTAGGTTGGAAAATTTACATGTAATTATTCTATTATGGTGATTAGAAGATGACCAATTAACAAAGCTAAGTGTTAAACTAGATTAAGAAACCCTAAATTAGGATTTTCAACTTAAGATTTGATTTGGATTCAAAGAAATGAGTATTAGAATGATTAAAAATGATTAAGTATTAAGAAATAATGAATATACAAGCAATTGGAAAACTTGACCAAATGAAAAGTAATTTGGTTAAGTTGTGAAGCATTTTTAAGCTTTTTAATGGCTAATTTAGATTAGCCAATTGACATGTTCATGATGACTAAGAGAAACCTAGATCATAGGGTTGAGGTTTTAGCCAAAACCTAGCTCCTAAGGTTAAGTGTTAATCAAGTGTGTTTCTAAGAGTAACTAGGTATGAAATAAGTCTAGAAAGTTGACTTTATGATAAAAATGTTCAATTACTCTAGAAACTTAGAAAATGACATTACATGCTCATAAAATGATATGTAAGATGATATAAAAGACAAGGATGTGATCATCGGTAAGGGAGGTGATCCTGGAAAATGATCCTCAGTAAGGGAGGTGATTCCTAGATAATCAGATGAAAATGATCCTCGTAAAGGAGGTGATTCCCAGATAAAAGTTAGATGTGATCCTTGGTAAGGGAGGTGATCAATGAAAGTCTTACATGTGTCTAGAGATGGATAATCCACAACAGAAGAGTGGAATTATTAGAGGACCAGATGGAATCCACCCCAGACGTGTGGTATGACCGTTTGGTTTAGGGGACGCCCTATGCCAAGGAAGAGCTCTTATTACTATTTTCATAATAATTTTATTATGTTGACCATGTAAGCATAGATTATAGGGCTATGCCCATAGATAAAAGATAAGTATAAGCATGTAACTGTCCTCATAGAAAATAAGAAATCAGAGTCAGAATAACTATTTTGTTGTTAAATGTTCTGGGAAATTAAAACATAAAGCTTAAAGCTTAGATTACATATTGCTATTTTCTTCGATTGTATTCTGTACATTATCTTATTCATGAAAATGTTTCTGCAGTTTAATGCAGCTAGAAATATTATAATTATTGTTTTACTTATTTTATCTGCTTGAATTCCTACTGAGAATTTAATTCTCACTCCTAAGTATAATATTTCCCGAGAACTCGAAGACCTGAGAAGATGTATCATATCACCATTATGATAGATTTTGATGTGGCTCTACTTCATGATCTTGATGATGATTCCTACTTATTAGATATTAGGGGTTTCCATACTCGTTACTTTCTTGTAGTTGTATAATTATGCAGTGTATTTACTATGTAGTTGTAATATATATGTGAGACATTATGGAGAAAGGCTTCATCAATGGGGTTAGAGATCCCTTTTTTTATTTTGATGTATTTATGTAAATAGTTTAAGATGAAGCCTATGTATATAAATAAGTTTTAGTAATGAACACAAACAATATTTTGGTGTGTTATATTATTAGTAATGCATATATTATCAGAAAAAGTAAACATTCATTTAAGTTTACTTATTAATCTAAATTGCAAAAAAAAAAAAATTCACGCTTTACGAATGTTAAAAACGAACAAAACTACTTACATGTTGTAACTAAATTAAATTCCATATATTATAGATCAATTAAATAAAGGAATTAATTATAATTTAGGATAAGGTTTTACAGTGAACCCAATATGAGTACGCGAGATTAGGAGTGATGGTCTCATCTTGGACAATAGTTGGAGGTGGGCAGGGTGTTGCGCTAGTGACATAACCAATGAGATCATGCCCAACTAGAGGAGAGCGAAGTTGTTCGCACCAGAAGGGGTAGTTGTTCCCATTGAGTTTGATGGGAAGTTGAGCAATGTGTTAAACTGGATGAGATCCTTTGGATAAGGTGTAATAAGGGGAGGCGTGACTAAGATTGGTCGAATGGTGTCAGTGGAGGTTTCAGAGGCCATTTGAGAGGATCGAGTTTGTTGGTGAAACAGGGAGAGCTCTGATACCATAATAAAGAATGTATTTTTCATTAATTAGAACAAGTTGTAGATGATAAATATATACAATAAAATTTGAACAAAGAATCAAATTCAAAGAAATTCAAAATTCAAACTGAAACTAATTCTATCGAAACACGGAACCATTAAGACTTAGTCAATACTGATAGCTATTTGGCAAGTGTACCAAATCGCACAAGTAATAAAGTGATGAGTAAATTATCGTCTCCACAGGGAATTGTGTTGTCAAGTACCAAATTACTAATTTAGATACTATTTAAACGATGCAAATTAATGAAGAGAATTAAAAAAAAAACTAAAATTTTAACTATGTTAAATGAGGTTAAGCAAACAAAGAGTGAGATGCTAGAGATCCGATTTCACTTGATTTTCCGATTATTTGGATTCTTTCTTAATTTAAATTCAAATTCAAGAATTGATGGTGGGATATCTAATTTAATTAAAACCCAATTCCTTGGTAGATTAATTCTCTTCAACTATCTAGAATTAACTAATTCCTTAGTCTAATTCCAAATAGAACAAGGCATAAATGAGCAAAATCCCAAGTAATACCACACAATCAACAATATCTATTCCTAGATTATTGCTTAATCATGGTGTTTATCTCAAGAAGCAACATCACACATGAATTTCCCAATCCTATGCATGACCATCAATTCAATTTATGGTTGATCAAGTCATAAAAGCATTAAGAATAGAGATGAACACTCAATCATGAAAGAAAACTTAGATTAAGAATTATAAATCCAAATAAATCATCCATTCAAGTTACATCATCACTCTAGCTAGGAAGAGTTTAGAAAGACATCAAGAAATAAGAAAACAAAAGATAGGAAATTGTAAACTCCATTAAATCCAAGACAACAAGAATATGAAGATCTTGAATCCTTGCTCCTTGATGATCTCCTTGGCTCTCCTAGGGCTAGAAGCCCTCTCCCCCAAAGTCTCCCCCGGCCTCTCTCTGGCCCCCTGGGCAGAATAAGTCCTTTTATAAGATTTAGGAAACTCTAAAGCAATTAAATGTTGCTGCCACTTTTCTTCATAAAAGGCGTTAACTTGGGCTGGACATATCTCATCAAATCTGATCGAATCAGTGATAGTGGTCAACATAATATTCATAGATCTTTTTCTTAACTCTCCATATCCACCGAGATCATGTCATTTGAACTTTTGGAGTGAAAGTTATGCCTAAATTATTACAAAAGATTTGACAGCAAAAGTTTCCCTGATTTGACTTTAATTAAGTTTCCTTGTTTCCTTGAATAGTCTTTGATTGAGTCTCCTTGATTAGCCTTTGACTAAATCTCCAATTTTCATCCCTTGAAGATTCTTTGCACAAATTACCATAATTACAGTAGATTTGTTCAAAGATCAACTTTCCTAAAATAAATAGCAAATAAACATCAATTAGGAGATAAAATCCCACAAAATCATATGATAAAGATATGAAATATAAGTACTAAATAAGACTCATCAAATACCCCCAAACTTAAACTTTGCTTGCCCTCAAGCAAAAGGAAAACAAAGGACACATAATTAAACTTAAGACATGCTTAAGACAGTATGTAACATGCTTCAAGATTTCCACAAGTTTCCTCATAAGCTATCTTATTAGCTCAACTCAAGGTATTCATGGATATCATAAAAGAATATGCTTCAATTCAATCACAAGCAACAAGTTAATACGAATTCCCATTTTGTGTGTGTGTGCAAGATCCTATCACAAATCGTTACATGACATCTGGATTGATTTATGCGAATGCAAATCGCTCCATGTTCAAACCCCATAAGTTTGCTTTTCATCTCTCTCTCCACTAATGTAGGCTATCCCAACGAACTTAGATCAAAAGGTCTTTTAAAGCTTGTAATGTTAGGCTCGGGTGATTGGCTATGAAAGAAAGGAATGGATAAACATAAAGGTTTTAGAGATCCATTAAAGCACTAAATAAACAAGAGCAATCACGATAATGATGAATAAGGATGCTTATCTAGGTGCCTATTTCTCGCAATCAAGAAGCATCTAGTTTTTTTTTTAAGCACTTCTTTTCTTTTCTTTTTTTGTCTTCTTTTTTCTTTTTCTTGTTTTTTTTGTCTTTTTTTTTTATAGTGCTTCCAATATCCCTAAACTTTAATATTTTCATACACTAGGATCATGGAACACCAAAATTTCAACACTTGAAAACATTAAAGACACCATCAATTCACATCCAATTTAAATAACTTCATGCACTACGAAAGAATTAATGCACCTCAATGGATTCTCCAAAACAAATCAAGGTATGATATGTGTGTTTAGGCTATTCATAGGTAGGTAATTGCATAGCACATAAGAAAGAAAAATAGGCTCATGTATTAAACAAGCTCAAAAAGGGTGACTAAGGATGTTTGTCTTAAAGGGTAGGCTTGAAAGGCTCAAACGATCCAAACAATGCCTAAATCATCTCCAAGTTTTAAGTTCAAGCCTAGGATTTCGCCTCAAGAGAGAATCAAATAAATTCTAGGATCCTAGACTTAAGCAAAGTTCACATCACATAAATTGTTTCTAAATGCACATGCAACTCTAAGCAAGAGATCAAGTGTTTACTTTTTTTTTTTTTTAATGGGAATCACATCTTAACAAGAATACTTAGCAAAAGAATTTAAAAAAAACTTAAACAATTACCATGTTTTCCCAAGAGTCAAGATAACTTGATAACTAGATTTCATCATTGGATTAGGAAATCAATAAAGCAAGAACATTATATCTTAAGCATATGCATAACAAACTCTAGAAATTTAAACAAAGGACCATCACCCCCAAACTTAAACTAATCATTGTCCCCAATGTTTAAAAATAATTCCTAATTTAAATGAATGAAAACAAATATCTAGATAGGAAGAATAAAGAGCAATGGGGTAGAGTCACATACCTGAAATTCTTAGCAATTAAAACGGTAGAAGCACAAAGGAATACTAAAGCTTGGGAAATTGCTAGCAATGATTAAAATAAATAAGCAATCTAAAAATATAAAACACAAAATTTTTTTTTTTGGCCGACACTATTTACATCCCCCTACAAAGGCTCCGAACTCGGGGAGGCACTAAAGCCGACTCAACAAAAATAAAAAAAATTAGAAATCACAACTTAATCATACGTATCATGGATTAGTCTAACCTGTACAAAGTCAAGTTCTATAAAAAATTTAACAAAAGCAATTAAATATCTACTAGCACAAAGAAAATCAAAAAAAGTTAGTTTATGGACAAACTCCTCTAAAATAAAACAAAACTGTACAAAGTCATTTGAATTTACTAAACTATGAAGAATTGGGATCCTAGACATATCCTCTTTAACCTCAGGCTCTACAATTTCAAATTCCGGGATGAACACATTATGCTGTGGGAATGAATTACCCTCATCTAAATGATATTTATCCCTAAAATCTTCTTTAAAAACAAAAGCCGTATTTGAGTGTCCATTATTCTTCAATGGCATAACAGTATTATCAATTTCCTCACTAGACCTAAAGGAGATGGATTGATCTTGTTCTTGTTTCCTATTAGATCTAGTGGTAACTGCATATTGTTTATCAAAATCAAGGATAGGTTGACTATTCATATTTTTCATCTCATCTAATAGAATATCCATTTTATCTAAATTAGCCATTACCTTATCCATTGTTTCTTTTTTAAAATTCTCCTCTAGGTAATACTGATCCGCAACCTCATTAGAAAAATAAGGCGGTTGATAATAGCCATAAGTAGATTGGTAGAATTGATTTTGATATTTAGAATATTCACTACCAATGTTACTAGGAGAATGCCATGAGAAATTAGAGTGATTATGCCAATTATGATTATATGTCTCATGATATGAATCAGCAAAAACACTGTCAGAATTATTATATGGACACATATAGGAAACATGCATAGGACTGCCACACAAAGAACATGCCTCATAGCTATTGTAATTCATGTTACGACAATTCAAAGCTGAAACAATTTTACCACAAGTTTTGTCTCAACTTCAAGCTTGTTGCAACCAATGACCAAGGCACCTAAAAATATAATACAAGAACAAAAAGGTTAAAAGCAAAAACTAAAATCAATGTTTAAATTAGTATCCAATTAGCTAAATGATATTGGCAAAATCACAATTCCCCGGCAACGGCGCCAAAAACTTGTTGGCTATTTGGCAAGTATACCAAATCGCGCAAGTAATAAAGTGATGAGTAAATTATCGTCTCCACAGGGAATTGTGTTGTCAAGTACCAAATTACTAATTTAGATACTATTTAAACGATGCAAATTAATGAAGAGAATTAAAAAAAAAAAAACTAAAATTTTAACTATGTTAAATGAGGTTAAGCAAACAAAGAGTGAGATGCTAGAGATCTGATTTCACTTGATTTTCCGATTATTTGGATTCTTTCTTAATTTAAATTCAAATTCAAGAATTGATGGTGGGATATCTAATTTAATTAAAACCCAATTCCTTGGTAGATTAATTCTCTTCAACTATCTAGAATTAACTAATTCCTTAGTCTAATTCCAAATAGAACAAGGCATAAATGAGCAAAATCCCAAGTAATACCACACAATCAACAATATCTATTCCTAGATTATTGCTTAATCATGGTGTTTATCTCAAGAAGCAACATCACACATGAATTTCCCAATCCTATGCATGACCATCAATTCAATTTATGGTTGATCAAGTCATAAAAGCATTAAGAATAGAGATGAACACTCAATCATGAAAGAAAACTTAGATTAAGAATTATAAATCCAAATAAATCATCCATTCAAGTTACATCATCACTCTAGCTAGGAAGAGTTTAGAAAGACATCAAGAAATAAGAAAACAAAAGATAGGAAATTGTAAACTCCATTAAATCCAAGACAACAAGAATATGAAGATCTTGAATCCTTGCTCCTTGATGATCTCCTTGGCTCTCCTAGGGCTAGAAGCCCTCTCCCCCAAAGTCTCCCCCGGCCTCTCTCTGGCCCCCTGGGCAGAATAAGTCCTTTTATAAGATTTAGGAAACTCTAAAGCAATTAAATGTTGCTGCCACTTTTCTTCATAAAAGGCGTTAACTTGGGCTGGACATATCTCATCAAATCTGATCGAATCAGTGATAGTGGTCAACATAATATTCATAGATCTTTTTCTTAACTCTCCATATCCACCGAGATCATGTCATTTGAACTTTTGGAGTGAAAGTTATGCCTAAATTATTACAAAAGATTTGACAGCAAAAGTTTCCCTGATTTGACTTTAATTAAGTTTCCTTGTTTCCTTGAATAGTCTTTGATTGAGTCTCCTTGATTAGCCTTTGACTAAATCTCCAATTTTCATCCCTTGAAGATTCTTTGCACAAATTACCATAATTACAGTAGATTTGTTCAAAGATCAACTTTCCTAAAATAAATAGCAAATAAACATCAATTAGGAGATAAAATCCCACAAAATCATATGATAAAGATATGAAATATAAGTACTAAATAAGACTCATCAAATACTCCAATATAAGCAACACTTTATGTGCTTTGTACGAATTTTGACCATTTTAGGCATTATTCTTGAAAAGTTGTGAATTTTTTTTTATTACTAAATCTTTTACTTTGTGATTTTAATATTTGTTGAAACGTTCGAAAAATGAAAATAATGAAGAAGTCACCCAAGTGAATTTATTCATTGCTACTTGCATGGGATCTAGGGAAGGAAGTGGATTTAGAAACCAATAGTGCAATTGTAAGTTATATGGTATAAATTATCAAAATTGCAAATATGTTGAAGATAATTTCGTTCATGTTTTGACGAGTGCTTCATTTTTTTACATGATGAACTTCAAGATTGAAGTCAAAACTATGAAGAGAATGTTGTTGAAGCCTTTCAAGTTTTGTTTTGGGAAGAAAAAGTCAAGGAGAGTTCGCTGATATGGGAGAGGCATCGCTAAAACTACTTTAAAAAAATATGCTGAGATTGAAGTTGTAAAATGCAAGCATTCTAAAGAAATCTCAACCTTGCAAAGTGAGATGTACAGTCAAAAGCAAGACATGGACAATTAAATGCATGGCATGAAGAAACAAATGGCAAGATTAGAAACCCTTGTCAATCCCAGCATGAGCTTAAAAGAAGTGGCAACCTTAATGTGCTCATCTCCAGTTGATGCCAATAGTGCACCAAATATGAATAGAAATGGTCTTTCATGTTCTTCTACTTCGACACATGTTCCAAACTAAGAAAAAGATAAATCGAAATTCTTGAATTGGAATGTGCAGATTTTAACTATTGAAGTGCTTTTAAAACTTATATACTACCCTAGTTACGAAAAAAAAAAAACTTATATACTATCCTAGGTCAGAGTAGGATGATAAAATCGGGAACATAAAAAAAAAATACAACTAAGTACATTGGATCTGTTTATAAAAATTATAAGATGACCATGTGCATAGTTATAAATCTAATAGTGCAGAAAAGTTACATATTTTTACACTCTTATTTTTTGTATATGTAGCATTAATTGCTGCCAAAGTAATTGAGGTTTCAGTTGGTATGAATAGAACCTGCTGTGTTGGAGTCAATCCATCCATATATATGCAGATTTCAAATCCCGCCAGCTGTTGTATAAGCTGAACTCATTACTGCAACATTGAGAAATGGGGGTAGCTAGTATCTTGTTTAGTGATGCTTTTGTTGTCACTGAATCCTTAAAATATAGAGAGAATGGTTATGTGGCTGTTTGTGTTAGTTTTTTTAAGAATATAAATATTTTTTTGAAGTAATAAAAGTATTTTTTTTAGAAATTAAAAGAGTTCAAGCTTTTAAAAAAAATACTTCATGTGTTTTTTTATTATACATGAAGTGTTTTTTTTTAAAGTTTGAACTCTTTAACTTTTAAAAAAAATACTTTTATTATTTAAAAGACACTTTTTCTCTTAAAAAAATTAATACAAACTAACCTTATTTATAGGAGTAGTTTCATAATGCATTGGTCTAGCAGCCTAGTTTACTATCAGGTGTGTGGTCATGTGGATAGTATGCCAACAATGACCGCTTACCTAATATCTATATTTATCTTGACATTAAATATACAAGTGAATCAGCAAATGTGCTTTTTGGGAAATCTAAAACAATGTCAACTCAGGTTGTTGAAGTTTCAATTTCATATATATCAATAGATAGAAGAAGGCGAGGAAAATAATAATAGAAAAAGGTGTTGGAAATTTGAAAGTGTGAACCTGTAGAGAAAATAATGAGAGAATGAAAATATTAGAGGAAAAAAATTGTAATATTATTCATAAAAGAAAGTAATCATACATAAGCTTACAAACCCAACGGAAAAATCTTAAAAATTCTAAACTACATCATAATTATTTGGATAGCATCTAACAAAATGAAAATTGAAAATAAAAGATAAGATTTTCAAAAGTAACAATGACTCTATCTAGACTCTATCTAAAACTTATTCAAAACTCAAATTTTAAATGAGAAAAAATCTCATAAATCTAACACTCCTCCTTGAGATTTGCTATGGACATGCCAACTTTTAGCTTCAGGAACTCCAATTTTGATTTTGGAAGCGCTTTAATCATTATATCAACAATTTGCACATCAGTTTCCTGGTCTAAACCATTGTCAACATAGCCATTTACCTTAACTCTTCCTGTCTTCAAATACCAGGTGTCAAGATTTGTCATTAATACATCTTGCATGAACTTTAATGACCTTAAGTTGATGTGACCAAATCTTTTATCCCAAATAGCATTCTCATCAATCTTGTCAGTAAAATAATGATCTTCAACTAAATCAAACTTCAAATAAAAGCTGCTTTTTATTATTTCAATTTTTGCTATCTTTGTTCCATGTTCATCAATGATAAAGCAATATTTTTCTTTGAAAAAAATTGCATATTCATTTCTTAGCATTTGTGCAACACTCTGGAATGTAAAGAACATCATTAACAACTTTCATACATTTCTTGGTTTTTACCGCAATTGTCCCTTTTCCTTTGGCTTGCATAATTTCATCATTTTTCAACTTAATTTTTGGTTGAAATGATCGATTAATAGATGTAAAAAATGATAGACATTTGGTCATGTAGCTTGTGTAACCACTATCAATGAGCCAAGTATTCAATTCATGTGAATTGAGTGCTTGTGATGCCATAAAAAAATGTTCTTCATTATTATTGTTTTCTTCAATCACATTTACCTATTGATCTAGTTGCTGTTGAGACATTTTTTCTTCATTCTGCAATACTTTTCACTGTGGGCAAGTTTATTCCAAAAATCACAACAAAAAAGATGTTTATCTTTATAATAACAATCTTCCTCAGTATGATTGGAGGGCTAGTGCTACCTACAGTAACCCTTGTCATCCCAGTCCAACTACCACGATCTGCAAAAGCCAAGTTAAAAAACAAAGCTGCAGGGAAATATCCAACATCTATGTTTTGAACCCTTAGCCACCAATTTTTAGTAATTGGATCCTGAAACACAAAATCAACAAACAAAGAGAAGAATTTTTATAAGATGATATTATATAAAAAAATATAAAGAAAAAAATTCGTCACGTTAAATTCTTACTAATTGATAAATCTCAAATGTTTAAATTCATTCATTATGAGTATGTTTTGAAACAAAATTTTTGAGAATTCATTTCATTTATAAAAGAAATTCTTTATTAGAAAATTTATAGAATATGAGTTGATTTGATTTCTGAAATTATTTAATTTTTTATTGATAAAATAATTTTAATTGAAGTTATGTGTATATAAAAATTCACTCAAACTTAAGTCGAATTTGATGTGAATTTAATTTGATTTTTGTTGTAATTATTATAATTGATAATTTTTCCATATTAATTTATCCATTTTATTAGAATTGACAATTTTTCAGTTGAGTTAACCCTCATTGACTTATTTTATATATTTTAAGTAAGAATAATAACCCAAAAAGGGTAACTCAAATAGTAAGTAAGATTGAACTTAGCGGTTGAAGGTCCTCTATAGTGTTAGGAGTTCGAGCCCATGTGAAACACTTGTATGAGAGGCAGCCTCAGTACACCAAACGATATTAGTATCCTACCCAGAGGGTGTAGAGATACCTAAACAAGGACAAAAAAATGTAAGAGTAATAAGTCAATTATTGAAACAATGAATTCCATGCGTTCTTAACATGAAAATTGGTTTACATTAACTCAAATCCTTTTATTTTTATTATGAGTTTTAAACATGTGACTTTTGGTTTCTTAGGATATACCCGGCGCGCGACTGTGAGAACTAATCATTCGAGGTACTGAAGTTCATTCAAGGGGCTAACCTCTCCCAACAAATGTTTCCATACACATGGGTCAGGAATCGAACTCCTGACCACATGCTTAAGGGATCCAAGTATTTACCACTTGTGTCACACCATGTTAGTACATGTGACTTTATTTTAAATTTAATTTAATTTAAATCAAATCAATAAATATTTTAAGGGTCATTTTATGCTACTTAAGGAGAACTTAATCAAAGTTTGTGGCTACACTGTTGATCTCCTGGGCTAGTGCTTGGCTGACATTTTTCAATTCCTCAACTTCGTGGATGGAAACATTACTCCCTCGTGTGTCAAGTGCCATCGAACATATGAGATGCGTCGAAATGTTACCAAATGCCCTAACTCTCAAAATGTTGAGTATTTTCTTTTTACTTTTTTAGATTTTTTTTCTTTTCATTTTAAGCTTCTACTGTAATGTCTTCTGCTCCGTGTTCACCAAAATCTGGACAAGTGGCTTAAATGAGAATTTGATTCAATTGTTGTTCCATCTTCATAGTAACCATCATAAACATGAGTGTACAATGCTCTTATTGCTCTTATTGTGTGAGGAAATATGAAAAATTTCTTAGGCTTTTGTGTTAAATTCAATATTTAGACGTGTTGAGGTGCAATCTAGTGATCTGATTAAAAGTTGAGCTGGGTACTAATATCGAATAGCACACGAGCTTTATGTTAAGCGTCTTCATCATTGAAATTTATATATATATGAAGGAGCTTGTTAAGGACCAAAGCTTGACACCACTTATAAGGCTCCTTTGGACAAGCTTTTAAAATAAGATTTTTTAATCATCTTTTTTCTAAATTTTATTATTGTTTGGATATAAAAATATCAAAGTAATTTTTTTACTAATAAAATTACTTAAATGAGAGTGCAGGGCTGTAAAAATATAAAATTACTTTTCTATATAATAATTCAATTGCTGAAAAAATAACGAATGAATGAAAGGACATGCATTCATTTAAAAGAACATATATATATATATATATATATATATATATTAATACTCAATGCAATAATCAAAGGGACATGTTTTTTGTTGAAGAGAAATATAAGGGTAATGAACATACCTGATGAAAGAAAAAAGAAGAAGATAATGAGGTAAGGTATGCAGCCTTAGTGTAGGAAAGAAAAAATAAAAAGTATGTAAGAAAATAAGATATTGGTAGGGTTTAAAAATATGAAGGATAAATAATGTTATTTTTAAAATTAGTTAGAGATATTTTTGTCTAAAAAATATATCTGAACAACTTCTACATATCATAATTTTCTTTTATTCAGAAGCTAAAAAATCTAACTAAAAGAATTACTATTTAAACTTTTTTTAGTGCTTCAGTTTTCATCCAAAACATGCTTAAAAATATAAAAATATTTTTTTTAAAAATTAATATTTTTATATAAAAACAAAATCACCCAAACGAATTTATAATTGGTTCCAAAAAAGAAGTATATTATAAATATTTATAGTATAAAGGGTTTTTTTTTTTTATCAATTTCTGACTACTGGTAATTGCCTGTAATTTTCTATTTAAATTAGTGAGGTGTCAAAATCCTATGCAATCATCTCAGCGTATTAATGCACCTTCTTAATTCAGATGCAACGTAGAATCCTCCAAATTTTATGTTGGCTTTTATAAAATTGATCTTTTAACAGGATGCTTTGACCCTTGATGTCTAGTTGTTATTCATATTTGTGGAAACTAACTTTTGAACAAGGTTACATGGTCTATTGTATATTGTTGAATTAGAAAACTCTTGTTAAAGTAGGCTTCCATAGGTTGGAAGTGTGCCACATACTGCGGATATTTTTGCTAATTCTAGTTGCCTGTGCACCATGCTTTCGTCTATAGTACTACTCAAGTTCTCTTGGTTAATGCATCTTTTTTTTTTTCAAAGCTTCTAAAAGAGTTCCCAAGAGATCTGGTTTCTCTGAAGAGAGCACCAGTGCTGTGCTTCTACATGGGTCGGCCTGATCTTTCTTTATCTCTTGTTCATCAGGTTGTTTTCTAACCAGAGAACATTTGTTTCATTTCTGTTATAATTTTTATGTAGAAAATATTTTTTCTTTGGCCATAGAAAAGTACAGACCAGTGCTGTGCTTCTACATGGGTCGGCCTGATCTTTCTTTATCTCTTGTTCATCAGGTTGTTTTCTAACCAGAGAACATTTGTTTCATTTCTGCTATAATTTTTACGTAGAAAATATTTTTTCTTTGGCCATAGAAAAGTACAGTTTATTAGTAAAAAAATCCTGTATCTTCTAGATTGTTTAAAGAAGTAACAAAAATGTCAATACAAGAAAAAAATTCATGTTGTCATATATAATGAGGGGCTCCACCAAATTGGAGTGCGTAAAAGCTGAGTGTTAATCAGAATGTATAAAGGCAAAAATGTAGTTTTTCTAATTGGACAAATTTATTTTTATCATCCAAATTCCAAAGTTTCTGTACCAAACACCAGAATTAGGAACCTATTATTATGCTTAATAGGAATCTTACTCTTATCCAATCCTAATCTCTAATTCTTGCCATCCAAACAAGACAAAAATTACTCTATATTATTTGTTAATTGAAGGATAGTTTGAGAACCTTATCCTTTTAAGTTTTACAGGTTCTACCTCAAAATGAAGGGGAAAGTTACGTATATGGCATGCTTGCTTTTCCTTTGTTGGAGCTTGGACAAATGAAAGATGATGAGGAAAGTTGCCAAAAGGGGATTTGAAATCAATAAGCAAGACAACTGTGGGCACATCATGTTGTAGGTTAAAGTATTTATTAAATACGGGAATATTCACTCTACCTCATGGTTGCACTCTACATAATGCTCTATTACAAGATGTTTAATTAACAATGTGTTTGATGTTATATATTAATTTAGTTATGTATATTTTAATTTAATTAGAATTTTTATGATATTGAATTTATAAATTAAATAGTATTTACAAAGAGTCAGGTGATAGATTACAAGAAAATATAAAAATAAGTATTAACTAATTATGTAAACTAGCGATGAATAATCTGTTGCTAAATGAAAATTAACAACGGATAACTAATATAAATTAGTGATAGATAGTGATGGAAAGTTCGTTGCTAAATAAGAATTAGCAACGATCAAATTCCTTACTAAATGACATCTTATAATTTGACGTGACACTCTTTTTCATGACGGATTTTGCCGTAGTTAAATTTTTGTGGCAACTAACTTCTCGTAACTTAAATTTAGCATGTAGTACTTTTTTTAGGGATTTAGTGACAGACTATTTCGTCGCTAAATACTATTTAACTATAGATTTTCATTTACTAGCGATGAATTTTTTCATAATTAAATTTTAATTTTCTTATAATGTACCGATAACTAATAAATATTGTATAACTAATTATTCATAATATGTATACCATAAAACAAACTAAGGTAACATAAATTCAAACTTTGAAATAAATACTTTTTGAGAGGGCGATCTATCACTAAAGTGCTCTTAATAAAAAATAAAATAAAAAATTAAGGTCTCGTTTGGAGTGGTTATAAGTTTTCTTTTTTTGATTTTAAAAGTTAAATTTAATAATGAAATGTATTTGGGTAAAATGGGGTTCAAATTGATTTTTTACTTAATTTTAAAACAATGTTCTTTTAAGGCACAAAACTATAAAAATAGGTTTTGTGGTTTTTGTTTCAATTTTTATTTTAAAACCACGTTTTCTCTCTCGCCCTTCACCAATCCTCTCTGCCCCTTTACCATTCATCTCCTGCTTGTGGCTCTTCTGCTCTTGACTTTCTTGTTTTTGTAAAGGTATTTTCTCTCCTTCTTCCATCTCTTATATTCTTTGGCTATTTTTTTTTTGTCTCTATTAAGAAAAAGATGGAAAGATTTTACTAATTTGATTAACATGGAGATTGATTAGGGTACAGCTCAGCCACGAGACAAATTATTACTTCAGATGATAAATGGAAGAAGTTATGTGAGGTGTGTTATACTTTGATATTTATATATTTGTGGGATGTTATGATTTGACAAAATAATAATAATTCAAATATGATCTTGCAGAAGTATAAGTCAACAAAGCAACTTAAGAAGAAAATATGTTTTTATTATGATAAACTTTGTATCATTTTTTGGGACACAACTGCTTCTTGTGCAAATTAGCATCCTTCTACCAAAAGTCTTTCAATAAATAATAATGACAGTGAAGGAGAAAATGATTTTGAGCAGGAAGGATATAACTATCAAACAAAAAAGAAAGCAAACGTTGGTTCTGACTCCAAAAAAGAAAAGCAAGAAATGTTGCCATATGCCTTGAAAAGGCAAAAATATATACCACTTGCGTGTTGTGTTATTCATAATTTTATTAAAATGAAGATGCAAAATGATCATCTATTTAGACAATATACTAAAGAAAATGTTGAATTAGAAGTTGAACATTTGAATAGGAACAATATGATAGATGTGCCACCATTAGTGACTACAACAAATACCCATCGAATGACAATTTTTTGAGATCGATTAGCTTAACAATGATGTAATGCAACTAATGTAACATCATAATTATTATAGTAAGCTCTAACTATTATGACATTTTGAAATGTTTAAAACCTACGCGCTTTTCTCTTTTTTATGGTTAATGAAATCATACGATATTTTTAATGTTTTTACTATTTATTCATGTATAATTTTTGCTCAATAAGAACTGAATACAAATTATATTAACATTATTATTATTGTTGTTGTTGTTATCATGGTTAGTCCTACTAATTATGATTATCATTTTTATTATTTTTATAATTTTATAATATTTATTTTTGTTGTCAAAATTTATATATCTTTTTAATATTTTAAGTATTCTTTTTTCAGACTTAATTGTTTTATTATTTTTTTTAATTATTTTTATGTGTTAATATTTTTTTATATTAAGTAAGTTCATAGTAAAGTAAAGTAATAAGAGTAACTTAATTAAAAAAAAATTAAAACTTAACCATCAAAACTAAAACTAAATTTAAAATTCAAAATTTTCAAAACATAAAATCAAAAATCACCTTCAACAAGTTCCACTATGAATCAGTTTCTTTGTTTCAGTCATAAATAAAGCAATTAATATGAGAAACAGAACTGCAATTGGCAGAGCCATTACTAGCCACAATTAATGTTCATCGGTTTTTATATATAGAGGAATAAAGCAAATTAGAGAAATAATATATATATATATATATAATATTTAATATATCTCACATATTTTTATATATTTAAAATTTTTAATGGTTAAAAAAAGAAGAGAGGAGAGAGAAAATAAAAATATGTGAAATAAATACTGTTATATTTTCTTAACATTTTAAAAATATTTTTTAATTATTTAAAATGAAAAATATTAAATAAAAAATAAAAATTTTAATATTCTAAAAATTTTAAAAATATTTAATATATATTTTTTAAATAATTATAATAATTGTTAAATTAACTTATTAAGAAAACTTCGTCAAAACAAACTTATTAAGAGAATATAAAATTATTTATATGAGATATATAAGATAAAATATATGTGTAAATCTAATTTAAAAAAAAAAAAAGTAACGTAACAAGTTCGACAATGAATGAGTTTGTTTGTTGCAGCCATAAATAACACAATAAATATGAGAAACAGGACTGCAATTATTGGCAAAGCCATTACTAGCCACAATTAATGTTAATCGGTTTTTGGGTCATACCCATCCGTTTGAGAAAGAGAGTTCGTATAGTAATTTTATGGATATAATATTTAGAATGAATTGTGAAACATTAATTAATTATTATTTTTAAAATAAATATTTAAAATTTTATTAAATATAATGTGAGGCGTGGTAGGGATGTGTTCCTTTTACTTGTTGGTCCACAATTACATGCATGCACTAAACATATGCTTGAGAACTATGGTCGTTATATGTATTCATTATGTGTGCCACTAAAGGTGGAAATACACCAAACATACGCTTGAAAACCATGGTCACTACATATTCGTTATGTTAGTCTATTAAGACTCAGTGGCTTAGCCCGCGTTAAGCCTGACATGTTTAATATACAAGTTAGGTTAAAACTTTTTAAGAAATCTATTTATCAAATTTTATAAAAAGAAATACATATATATAAATTTTTTAATGTTAAAGAAATAAGAAAGAAAAAAGGAAGAAAAAGAGAAAATAAAGATATGTAAAATATATGAGACAAAATATATGTACATATATATTTTTAAATTTTATATCATAATTTCATATTTTTGATACAAAATTTATTTTGATAATTATTTTAGTTTTTAATATCAATATTTAAAATAAATTATCAAATGTTTATTAATTATTATAGAGACAATATTAACATGTAAGAATGTATAAGTGATCTTCTTTTAATTTTAAAAATAATTTTAAGTCAGATTTTATATTAAATGAAATTATTATTTTTTAAATAATTTTAAAAACACATTTCTTACATTTACATGATGTATTAAATTATTAACCAAAGTACTTTTAACTTTTAAAATATTTACTTAAATGCCATTATTTAATAGCATCAATAATAACTTTATTATTTAGTGAATTAGTTTTATTACTTGTGCGATTCACAAATTTATTAAATTAGGTATGTATAGACTTTTAAATAATAGTGTATCATTTATTATAATAATTTTTACATAAGTTTCTTTATAAAATTCATATAAAAAATTTTCAATCACTTTCTAAATTAATTATATCATGAGAAAATTATAAAACTCATAAAATCTAGCCTAAACATGAAATAAATAATCTATCTAGTGTATTACATGTAAATAGTTAAAAAAATATTAAAGAAAAAATAAAAAATAAGTTCATTAAAAAAATGATATATAATAATCTTATATGCTAAAAGTATAAAATATGCATACTACTTTCTTGATCAATTAAAAGATCAATTTCAGTTGAATTAGATATTGGAGTAACTCGATGAGAACTTTCTCCATTACATGTTCGGAAATCATAAAAGATTTTTGAACCATTTTGTGTCATAGACTCAATAATCTATTTAGCTTGAATATGTCTCCCTAATACTATTGTTTGACTGCATTAAAATAAAATTTAGATTAAGAGACAATATAAATAGAAAATGACGAAAACATTGAATTAATGGTGAATGGTTAAAATATAATTAGTTTAACTTATATTATTTGTGTACCTTTTTGAGAAATTATTTTTCTGATTTAATGTCACACTTGTTGACTTATTTTGATTGTGTCTTACCTCAATTCTTCGTGACTCTATATTTAGATATTATTAGTATTTATTTTAGAATTCAAAATTTTTTTTATTTAATTAGAAGCTCTAGCATATCTAAATAGTAAAACTTAAAAGGATTAAATCATTGAAACTATCAACCTTAATTTCAATTTAATTCAAATTCTTATATTGAAAAATCATTTGAACATTGAAAAAATTACTTTCTTTATTACTTATCTTATATAGACATATTCTACATGTTATGTTTGTGGATAATTTATATATTTAAATGATATTCAACATTAATTTTATATCTAATATTTCAAAATTGTTAATATTTTATGAATTTATGATGATTTCCTTACTTGTTTTTGTTTTTTAATACATGGCTTAAAAAAGGAATAGGAGAAATGTATTTAAAAATTAAAAAATTGTTTGCTTTAGTTGCATGTCATTTAGACCTATTCAAATGATAAGATAACCGAATGGTCATAATCAGATAGATTAGATTAATGATTAATTAATTATTATTTAAATTTTAGCATAACAATAAAATTCAAAATTAGATTTCATTATTTATCAAAGAGATAAGATAAATTATTATCTAAATAAGATCAAATTGATTATTTAGTATAATTGAAATTTCAGTATAAAATAATTTAAAATTTGAGCATCAAATAAGCAAGAACCAAACGAATAAGAATTTGGAGAAAAAAACACTTATATAAGTGACATGTGACATTTGTCCAAATTCCATCATTTATGTTTTATATAATAGTATATAAATTTTAAATATAAAATCACGTAAAAAAATGTATTAACTTTCACAATTACAGTGACAATAATTAGTTATTTTTAACTCTTAGATAAATTATTATATTTTTAATAAATTATAAACTTCTATGATTAATTGTTCATTACATATATTTAAAATTTTAGACATAATTAAGTAATTTTTTTTATGTAAACCAAAGTATTTCATCATTTAGAAGGAAAGAAATTAATCTTATAAGATACAATTAACATCTAAAGTAGAAATCTCTCTTAACTATATTTTCTTTATATACATCATCTCAAAGTTTAAATCTAAGACAAAATGAATCTCGTTTCAGTGAGATGATTAGTATCAAGTGATTTAACTGGGCTACGATCCAGACTCTACCGGCATATCTATATCTGCTATTAGGAAAACACATTGAAGGATAGCATGATTGTACGATTATTATTATTTCATTGGCACGAAAAATAAAAGGAATCAAAGAGTACACTCACGCGCTTTTGTCATGTTTGACCATATTAGGCTGGATTATATTTTATTAGTAATTTTAATTTTTATTCACATTTTCACTAATTATTTCTAATTATAATTCCTATAAATAATTAATAAAAATATGAATAAGTAATTGAGAACATCGGTAATCATATATGTTGCTACGACTATGTTTGGTAAAAAGTAATAGATAATGAATAAGTTAGATGATAGAGAATGAGTTTATAATAGATAACGAATAAGTTAATTGATAGTGTATGAGCTTATAACAAATAGTTGATAGCAGATAAACTAGTAAATTAAATTTGAAATGTTTAGTAAAATTAACGATTGAACTAACTGATAAATATACAATTACATAAAAAGATATTTTTAATTAATGCTTAAAATAATTAATTAAAATAATGAAGCTAAAAATGAGAAAAAAAACATTATAAGCTATAAGCACAAACGCTCTTCAAATAGTATTTGAAAAAATACTATAAGTTATTAATTATCAAACAGTTTTATTTTTTTAAATTCGTTATCCGTTAGTCAAATCCGCTATAAGTTAACGGATTAAACTTATTAAACAGAGCTTGAATATAAAAGTATAATTTAAAATTCCAAAATAATATTAAAAAAATGACTCGCGGAAGAGTCATTATTCAGCAACACAAGGAGACAAAATAAGAATAAAAACTATCCAATATATTTTAGAAACGTCTGATATTTGTTTTCAGTAAGAAAATAATTGAAAGTGGGCCTGTGTTAGTTTGATCTTCTGCTCATGTAATTAACTTTCAGGGTAGAAGTTTAAATTCTATTAAAAATACCATGTGATGAGTACTAAGTCATTGGTGGAGTGAGAATTAATCTAATACTCAAAAAATATAATAATACTTTATAGTCTTATAGAAAAATAAAATACTTTTTCAGGACTTATAGTGACTTTGAAAGTATAAGTTTCTTACGTGACATATGTATTGGTTGATTTAGATTTTTCCTAAACACAAATAAACATTAAGAGTGTGTTTGAAATGTTAAAAAATGATTTTGTTACTTGGATGGTTTTTCAGGATTTCACCAAATTCCCATTCATCCTAGTGACCGGGAAAAGACCATATTTACTTGTCCCTATGGCACTTTTGTTTATAGGAGAAAGTCATTTGGTCTATGTAATGCTTCTGCTACTTTCCAAAGATATATGACTGCAATTTTCTCTGAATTTATTGAAAACATCATGGAAGTTTTTATGGATGATTTCTCTGTATATGGTACTAACTTTGATGATTGTTTGTCAAATTTATCAAATATTTTGCAGCGCTGTGAAGAGGTTAACCTTGTCTTGAATTGGGAAAAATGCCATTTTATGGTACAAGTGGGCATAGTGCTTGGACACTTGATATCTGGAAAAGGAATTGAGGTGGATAAAGCAAAGATTGAAGTGATTGAAAAATTGCCTCCACCAATGAACATGAAAGGAGTGCGGAGTTTCTTAGGGCATGTCAGTTTCTAGCGGAGATTTATTAAAGATTTTTCAAAAATTGCTAAACCATTGTCTAATCTCTTAGTAAAAGATGTTCCATTTAATTTTGACAATGATTGTCTAAGTGCCTTTTGTAAATTGAAAGAAGCTTTGATTTCCGCTCCTATTTTGCAGGCACCAAATTGGAGTCTACCATTTGAGATTATGTGTGACGCCAGTGACTATGCCATAAGTGCTGTTTTAGGGCAAAGGAAAGACAAGAAGGTGCATGCCATCAATTATGCAAGCAGAACGCTTGATGGAGCCCAAACCAATTATGCAACTACCAAGAAGGAATTGCTAGCAATAGTCTTTGCCTTTGAGAAGTTTAGATCATACCTTGTGGGTTCAAAGGTGATTGTGTATACCGATTATTCTACACTTAAGTATCTCATGAGCAAAAAGGAAGCAAAGCCTAGACTTATCCGTTGGATACTTCTCTTACAAGAATTCGACATGGAGATTCTAGACAAAAAAGGGATCGAAAACCACCGGTGAATGAGCATAATAACTTGCCTATTAATGATTCATTCCATGATGAACAACTGCTAGCCATTTCAGAAGAGAATACTCCTTGGTATGCTGACTTTGTGAATTACTTAGCTTGCGGAGTCCTACCACAAGAAATTAATTATCAACAGAAAAAGAAGTTTTTCTCTGATCTAAAGCATTTTGTGTGGGATGAACCATATATCTTCCGAAGATGTGCTGATGGTATCTATCAGAGGTGTGTCTTAGAGGATGAAGTTCAAAATATATTGAATTGCTATCATTCTTCATCTTATAGAGGACATGCTAGTGCCTCAAAGACAGCATCCAAAGTTCTTCAATCTGGTTTCTTTTGGCCTCATATTTTCAGAGATGCTAGAAATTTTGTAATTTCTTGTGATAACTGTCATAGAACTAGAAATATACCCAAGAGGCATGAGATGCCTTTGAACAACATTCTGGAAGTTGAAATTTTTTATGTTTGGGGAATTGATTACATGGGACCATTTCCATCCTCCTGTAACAATAAATTTATTCTTGTAGCTGTTGATTACGTATCCAAGTGGGTAGAAGCCATTCCATCCGCAACAAGTGATGCAAAGACAGTGATCAAGCTATTTAAGAAGATTATTTTTTCGACGTTTGGAATCCCTAGGGCAGTGATTAGTGATGGTGGTTCACATTTCATTGAGCGACAATTTGAAATCCTTTTAAAAAAATATGGAGTCACTCATAAAGTTGCTACACCTTACCATCCTCAAACCAGCGGCCAAGTAGAAGTATCTAATAGAGAGATCAAGAGTATTTTGGAGAAAACTTAATCTAGATCAAGGAAGGATTGGTCCTTGAAGCTGGACGATGCTCTTTGGGCTTATCGCATTGCTTACAAAACTCCTATTGGGATGGCTCCGTTCCGATTGATTTATGGTAAGCCATGTCATCTTCCAATTGAGTTGGAACATAAAGCTTTCTGGGCTATCAAATTTCTCAATTTTGATATGAAAACTGCTGGGGAGAAAAGGAAGCTTCAAATCCAAGAGTTAGATGAATTGAGGCTTGATGCCTATGAACATGCCAAATCTTACAAGGAAAGAACCAAGCGTTGGCATGACAAGCATGTCATTTGCAGAGAGTTCCGTGAAGGAGATCTTGTGTTGTTGTTCAACTCAAGATTGAAACTATTCCCAGGAAAGCTAAGGTCTAGGTGGTCAGGGTCATTTCAAGTTCGTCAAGTATTTCCTTATGGAGCTGTTGAAGTATGGAACGAAGCAACGAGATCTTTCAAAGTGAATGGGCAAAGATTGAAACATTACCTTTGCGATGAACCAGTAGAGAAGGGAGTGCAGCACCACCTTCTTAACCCAAGTGCTCCACATTGAGAATTACAGGGGTCTAGCTCAAGACCATAAATAAGCGCTTCTTGGGAGGCAACCCAAGTTTTATTTTTATTGCAATTTCATTTCCTTGTGTTTTTGTGTTTGGTAATTGCTTAAAATTTCATAATTGTAGGGCAATAATCACTTACTGATAAATGGTAATTGTATTTTTTTTGTGTAGGTTGGACCTAATGGTGGACTTAAAATGGTAAATATCCAAAGACCAGTTGAACCACGGCTAGGCCGTGGTATGGACCACGGCCATGGTGAAGGCAATTTAAAAATAAAAAATAAAAATAAAAATATTGATATTTAAATAAAAAGGAAATTTTAATGCAAATATTGAATAATTTTTGGATTTTGATGCATTTTGACCTTTCTTTCTTAGTTAGGCCATAACTTGGGACTCGGTGATCCATTTGAGGTGATCTTGGTGTCTTTGGAAAGCTAAGACAATGTTCTACAAGTTTCATGAAGAACTCAAGAGCTGGATCGGACTTCTAAGGGTCCAAAATATCCATGCAATGCAGAGTAGGTTTGCTGTCATGAAAATCTGGGCAGTATGCACATATTGGACTACATAGTGAGTTATAGGCCTCGTCTTGAGCTGAAACTTGGTCATTGGATATATAAGACCCATATCTCCAACTTCACTGAAGACCATTTAGTCAATAGATGTCGTTTTAGGCATGATAATGAAGCTATAAGTTGGTTTGAATTTGGAAACACGTTCTACCAACCTAACATGAGGTAGGTTCAATGTTTTTGGCATATCTAGAGTTCTAAATGTCCAAATGGCATGATTCCAATTGCAAAATTTCAAGGAGACAACTGGCTAGAACTTTCATGAAGACCTCCAAGCCAAAATGCACCGTCTATATGATGAAAATGAAGCCAGAAGTCAGATAAGAGTTGTTGACTAAAAGCCACCAACCATACACCAACCCACCAACCATGCATCAAGCTTCCATTTTTGCCAATTTCCATATTTTTATAGGTTGTATTCAGATTATGTACATGTACAAATTGGCTTCTAGGATTAGTATAAATAGAGCCAATCTCTTTGTATTATGAGGATTCAATTTTAAGTAAGTTTGAAGAAAGTTTGAGTATTTGTGAGAGTTTTCTTTCTCTTCTTCTTCATTCTCTTTAGAATTTTGTTTTTGTTCTTCATTTTATGAGTTCTTCCTTCCCATCCATGGAAGGCTAGGCTCTTATAATCAATCCAAGGGATTAGCCATCTTGATGTTTAATTTGGAGATCTTGTTTCGCTTATTCATATTGCTTAATTGTTATTCAAGTTTCTCTTCTTCCTCTTTTGATTTTTATCTAGATTGAATTGCTTAATTTGATTTAGATGTTGATGTGATAATAGCTTTATTATCATGTATTCAAAGAGGATCACATAGAATAAACAATTTATTAAAGCTTTTTGATGGATTGTGTAGCTTGGTTAAATTCTGGATCTTAAGTTAATCTATGTTTGGATGGTGCTTACTTTATCTAACCTTGGTTAATTAAATCCTAGATGCTTATCTAGTAGAGGATTCTTGGATCATGTTGAGGCGTCTTGATGTGATCTAAGGCCAAGAACATGGTTAGCAATTAATTGAATTCCTTGTGATCAATGATGAGTTAAACTCAAGATCGGTAAATTTCCTTGGATTGGTTAATTTGTTAATTGCATTTCTTTAATTCAACTGGTATATTTTCTTTTCAAATAATCTAAACCCCCTTTTAATTATCTTGATCTGATTAAATATTTGTTCTTTTTGGATCCTTGAGAGACGATTCGGTTCATGCTCTATACTACAAATTAGTTTGCGAACCGATAATTTTATTTATTTGACAAGGTCTCGACAACCTCTTGTCAAATTTGGCGCCGTTGCTGGGGATCCAAAGGCAACTATTTGATCATTTCATCTAACTCTAACAATTGTGTTTGTTTTATTTTTGAAGTTTTATTTCAAGTGGAATTCGGCTGAAATTTGGTAAATGGCATCCTATCAAGATTTTGGTTCGGTAACGTATCTCTGATTGATCTGAATTTTGGTAGGCTAATGAAAATCGTTATTTTGAAAAAGACTCACTATAGTGAGGTCACCCCTATTTTAGCTAAATTCCATCGTTTAGACCATTTTTTCAATTTTTTAATCATTTTTATTATTCTGTTAGATATCATTTTTGTATAGATTTCACCCTGTGGTGGTTTTGTATTTTGTAAAAATCTTTATATATGTTTTCTGTAATTGTTTTATCTATTTTTTACATTTGTGTTTTTGTGTATGGTTACTAATCTGATGGATCATAGACTTGATGAGTTGGCTTATCTGTTGAGGCAACTGGCAGTGGAACAACATCAGTAACCTGTGCAAGAACCTGCAAGATTTTGTAGTATATGTTGTAGCTCATTTCATCCCCCATATGCATGCCCCACATTGCAAGATGATATTTCTGTATTTCATGAACATTCTGTTGATGCAACAGGTGTATTTCTTAGTGAACCACAATACCAACAGTCTAGATACGATCCTTATTCGACCACATATAACCTTGATTGGGGAGATCATCCTTGGTTCGAACCTTATGTTGAACCAATCAGTCTATAGCAGCAACCTATGCAGCAGCAGCACGCCCCAATATGCATGGAATCTGAGCCTACATTAGAGGATTTGGTGAAACAATTGGCTCATAACAACATCCAATTCCAGCAGAGAACAGAAGCTATAGTACAGAACTTGGAGACCCAAGTCGGTCAACTTACATCTTCATTGAGTCAATTGAGCAAGCAACAGATGCAGAAATCTGATTCTGCAAAACATGAGATCATTGATGAGTAAAAACCAATTGATGATTTGTGTGATGAATTTGCTAGTTTTAATGATTTTGATGATTTTGTTTGTTGTACTGGTTGTGATGGTGATATATTGTGTAATGCATGTGCTGAGATTGCTGCCTTTTTGAGATATGATGAATCTTTTTCAGCAGATTATACAGCAACTCAATCTACAAAAGTAGTGAAGCCACCAAAATTGGAGTCCATTGTGGCTAAAAACCTCCTTCCTGATGAGGAGGAGAGGTTGCTACCCATTTTGAGGGAGAATCAAAGAGCCATCATACTTGCAGACAATCCTAGCGTTAGCCCTTCCATATGCTTGCGTAGGATTTTACTTGAAGATGGAGTTAAGCCAATAAAGCAGGGGAGACTAAACTCTCTGATTTTGGATGTGGTGATCCATTACACTGGCTATGGTGTGGCTGTTGGAATTTTGCTTCTTCTGCTATCTATAGGGAGTTTTCTTTCCACACTTTTATTTCATTTTTCTAGTTGTTTTCTTTTTGTTTTTACTGTTTTGCTACTGTTTTCAATCCTATTTCTATTTTTATTTTACTGTTACTGTTTACTCTTTTCTGTTGCTATCATTTTTTCTGTTTGTTATCTCTGTTTTGATTCTGTTTGCTGTATTTCATTTTTGTTTTCTGTTTTATTTGTTGTTTCTGTTTTCTATTTAAATTTTTGTTTTGAAAAAAAAAAGAGAGGTGTGATTTTCATGTGTTTAGTCCCTTCCAATCGTGTTTTAAGAATTATGAAAGTCACGAGTTTGCATTAATTCAAGTTCAAGTTTCCTAACATAAATGAATGAATTGTCTTTCCCCTTGAATTTCACATGCTTGGTGTTGGATTTTGGATTAATTGATTAAGTTTGGTAGATGCATCCATACCTTGTGAGATTTTGAACCTATTGATGAATGGATGTTGCATCTATGTCATTTTCTTCCTTTCTTGTGTGAGTTTCACTCATGAATTTTGTCACTCTAGAACTTGCTTTGATTCTTTTTGAGTCTACATTTTCATATGCATGCATGAACTTGATTGAAGCATTTTTCTTGAATTAGCAACTTTAGCCAAATAGCCTACCTTGCATTTATCCCATTGTTAACCCTCTTTAAGCCTAATTGCCCATTTTTTATTCTTAGATCATTACAAGCCTTGAGTAAAATAAAAATAAAAATCATGTTTTACCTCACCTTAGCGAATAGGAGAGCATTGGTTTTCTTATTGGAGGAGCTCTTTTTGCTTGAGGACAAGCTATGGTTTAAGTGTGGGGGGGTGTTTATGCAAAATGTTTGGTGCAAAAGAAAAAAACAAAAAAAAAACAAAAAAAAGAGAAAAAAGAAAGAAAAATAAAAGAATAGAAAAAGGAAGGAATGTGTGAAGAGAATGAGCATTTTATGGTTTTGGGTAAAAATTTTATTCTTTTTACTTGAGTTACTCCTCAATGCTCTTTTATTCTCTTTGGTTTTAACCTGCTATTATCCATATTGTTCCTTTCCTTCACCTTATAGCCATTACAACCTTTTTAAAAGACCTATTGATTTTTGCAATTTATTTGATCTAAGTAGTGGAGAATTGATGTATATGCAAGCCTATGGTAAAATACTTTCATAATTTGACTAAGTTGAGGGCAAACAGATAACCTAAACACCTTGTGTGATTTGAGTGTCACTTGTGAGGAATTTTACTCAATTTGAACATGCCTATTTCTGATTAAAGCATGATTATACTATACTTTATTCTCAAATGGTTTGATTCAACTATTCTTTGTTAAGCATATGATCAATCAATTTGAGACACTTATGTTAGCTTTGTATTAGGCTTCATTAGATGTTTATTGTGCCCAATATTAGTATTTTAGATGAGTTTAATGTTGTTGGGCTTCATTGGGTTTTAATGTAAATATTGGATAATTTTTGGATTTTGATACATTTTGACCTTTCTTCCTTGGTTAGGCCATAACTTGGGACTCGGTAATCCAATTGTGGTGATCTTGGTGTCTTTGGAAAGCTAAGACAAGGATCTACAAGTTTCATGAAGAACTCAAGAGCTGGATCGGACTTCTAAGGGCCTAAAATAGCCTTGCAATACAGAGTGAGTTTGCTGTCACGGAACCATCTGGGCAGTATGCACATATTGGACTATATAGTGGGTTATAGGCCTCCTCTTGGGCTGAAACTTGGTCATTTGAAAGATAAGACCCATATCTCCAACTTCACTAAAGACCATTTTGTCAATAGATGTCGTTTTAGGCATGCTTCTGAAGCTACAAGTTGGTCTGAATTTGGAAACACGTTCTTCCAACCTAACTTGAGGTAGGTGCAGTGTTTTTGGCATTTCTGGAGTTCTAAAAGTCCAAATGACATGATTCAAATTGGAGATTTTCAAGGAGACAACTGGCTACAACTTTCATGAGACATCCAAGCCAAAATGCACTGTCTAGGTGATGAATTTGAAGCCAGAAGTCAGATAAGAGTTGTGGACTAAAAGCCACCAACCACACACCAACCCACCTACCATGCACCAACCCACCAACCATGCATCAAGCTTCCATATTTAACAATTTTCATATTTGACAATTTTCATATTTTTATAGGTTGTATTCAGATTATGTACATGTATAAATTGGCTTCTAGGATTAGTATAAATAGAGCCAATCTCTTTGTATTATGAGAGATTCAATTTTGAAGTAAGTTAGAATTCAATTTTGTAGTAAGTTTGAGTATTTGTTAGTTTTCTTTCTCTTCTTCTCCCTTCTCTTTAGAATTTCATTTTTGTTCTTTATTTTCTGAGTTCTTCCTTCCCATCCATGGAAGGCTAGGCTCTCATAATCAATCCAAGGGATTAGCCATCTTGATGTTTAGTTTGGAGATCTTGTTTTGCTTGTTCATATTGCTTAATTGTTATTCAAGTTTCTCTTCTTCCTTTTTTGATTTTGATCTAGATTGAATTGCTTAATTTGATTTGGATGTTTATGTGATAATAGCTTTATTATCATGTATTCAAGAGGATCACATAGAATAAACAATTTATTAAAGCTTTTTGATAGATTGTTTAGCTTGGTTAAATTCTGGATCTTAAATTAATCTATGTTTGGATGGTGCTTACTTTATCTAACCTTGGTTAATTAAATTCTAGATGCTTATCTAGTAGAGGATTCTTGGATTATGTTGAGGCTTCTTGATGTGATCTAAGGCCAAGAACATGGTTAGCGATTAAGTGAATTCCTTGTGATCAATGATGGATTAAATTTAAGATCGGTAAATTTCCTTGGATTGGTTGTTTCTTTAGATTTGTTTTCAACTTTAAGTCTTGTTCTTTTATCAATATTGTTAATCAACAACAAAACCCCCCTTTTAATTATCTTGATCTGATTATATCTTTGTTCTTTTTGGATTCTTGAGAGACGATTCGGTTCATGCTCTATACGACAAATTATTTTGTGAACCGGTAATTTTATTTATTTGACGGGGTCTCGACAACCTCTTGTCAAATTTGGCGCCGTTGCCGGGGATCCAAAGGCAACTTTTTGATCATTTCATCTAACTAACAATTGTGTTTGTTTTGTTTTTGAAGCATTTTCAAGTGGAATTCGGCTGAAATTGGGTAAAGGGCATCCTGTCAAGATTTTGGTTTGGTAACATATCTCTGATTGATCTGAATTTTGGTAGGGTAATGAAAATTGTTATTTTGAGAAAGACTCACTGTATACAGTGAGGTCACCCTTAGTTTTGCCAAATTCCATCGTTTAGACCACTTTTTCAATTTTTTAAGATTTTTTATTATTCTATTAGATAGAATTTTGTGTAGATTTCACTCTGTGGTAGTTCCATAATTTTAAAAAATCTGTAGATATGTTTTATGTAATTATTTTGTGTGTACATTTAGACTTGTTTTTGTGATTTTGTGTTTGATCACTAATCTAATAGAGCATAGACTTGATGAGTTGGCTTATCTGGTGGGGCAGTTGGCAGTGGAACAACATCAATTACATGTGCAAGAACCTGCAGGATTTTGTAGTATATGCTGTAATTCTTATCATCCCACATATGCTTGCACCACATTACAAGATGATGGTTCTGTATTTCATGACTATTCTGTTGATGCAACAGGTGTATTTCTTGGTGAACCACAATACCAACAACCTAGATATGATCCTTATTCTACCACATATAACCATGATTGGGGAGATCATCCTTGGTTCGAACCTTATGTTGAACCAATCAGTTTATACCAAGAAATTTATGCGATCATCGAAGCCCCAGTAGGCATGGAATCTGAGCTTACACTAGAAGATTTGGTGAAACAATTTGCTCAGAACAACATCCAATTCCAGCAGAGAACAGAAGCTATAGTACAAAACGTGAAGACCCAAGTTGGTCAACTTACATCTTCATTGAGTCAGTTGAGCAAGCAACGATGCGAAATCTGATTACGCAAAACATGAGATCATTGATGAGAAAAAACCAATTGATGATTTGTGTGATGAATTTGCTAGTTTTACCGATTTTGATGATTACATTTGTTGTATCTGGTTGTGATGGTGAGAGGTTGTGTAATGCATGTGCTGAGATTGCTGCCTTTTTGAGACATGATGAATCTTTTTCAGCAGATTATGCAGCAACTCAATCTGCAGAAGTAGTGAAGCCACCAAAATTTGAGTCCATTGTGGCTAAAAACCTCCTTACTGATGAGGAGGAGAGGTTGCTACCCATTTTGAGGGAGAATCTAAGAGCATGCACACTTGCAGACATTCCAAGCATTAGCCATTCCATTTGCATGCGTAGGATTTTACTTGAAGATGGAGCTAAACCAGTAAAGCAACCCCGGAAAATACTAAACACTTTGATTTTGGATGTGGTGATCCATTACACTGGCTATGGTGTGGCTGCTGGAACGTTAATTCTTCTGCTATCCATAGGGAGTTTTCTTTCCACACTTTTATTTCATTTTTCTAGTTGTTGTTTTCTTTTTGTTTTTACTGTTTTACTATTGTTTTTAATATTGTTTCTGTTTTTATTTGACTGTTACAATTTACTCTTTTCTGTTGTTGTTGTTTCTGCTGTTTGTGTTGTCTGTTTCTATTTCTGTTTCTGTTTTGCTGTACTGTTGATGTTTGTCTTTTATTACTTTTTTTTTCTTTCTATTTCTGTGTTTATTTTTTATTTTTTTGTTTTGTCTGCTGTTTTTTATTTTCTGTTTTCTATATAAATCTTTGTTGAAAAAAAAAAAGCCACGTTTAAGGTCAATGGCCAGAAATTGAATCATTATTGGGGAGGACCCATGGATCGTGCAAAATCTTCAATCACGCTGGCTAAAGACATTAAAAGTAGCGCTTCTTGGGAGGCAACCCAAGTTTTCTAACTTTTTCATTTTTTCAAACTTTGACTTATTTGCATTCACAGGAATCAAGACAGAAAATCGATGCCGAGTAAGAAAATCTATCAGAGTTTGATTTTTCTGTTTTAATTTTGTTTGTTTTTCATTGACAGATGATTTTTCACCGGTTAAATGGCGGATAACGGTACTCCATGAAATTTTTTTTCGGTCCTTTCAGTTACCCACAAACACTGAAATCTGTATAAAATTTTACTAATTTTTACTAATAAAAATTACCGGTTCGCAAACTAATTTGCAGTATAGAGCATGAACCGAATCGTCTCTCAAGGATCCAAAAAGAACAAAGATTGAATCAGATCAAGATAATTAAAATGGGGGGTTTTGTTGTTGATTAACAATATTGATAAAAATACAAGACTTAAAGTTGAAAACAAATCTAAAGAAACAACCAATCCAAGGAAATTTACCGATCTTGAGTTTAACTCATCATTGATCACAAGGAATTCACTTAATTGCTAACCGTGTTCTTGGCCTTAGATCATATCAAGACGCCTCAACATGATCCAAGAATCCTTTACTAGATAAGCATCTAGGATTTAATTAACCAAGGTTAGATAAAGTAAGCACCATCCAAACATAGATTAACTTAAGATCAAGAATTTAACCAAGCTAAACAATCCATCAAAAAGCTTTAATAAATTGTTTATTCTATGTGATCCTCTTGAATACATGATAATAAAGCTATTATCACATAAACATCCAAATCAAATTAAGCAATTCAATCTAGATCAAAATTAAAAGAGGAAGAAGAGAAACTTGAATAACAATTAAGTAATATGAACAAGTAAAACAAGATCTCCAAACTAAACATCAAGATGGCTAATCCCTTGGATTGATTATGAGAGCCTAGCCTTCCATGGATGGGAAGGAAGAACTCAGAAAATAAAGAACAAAAATGAAATTCTAAAGAGAAGGGAGAAGAAGAGAAAGAAAACTAACAAATACTCAAACTTACTACAAAATTGAATTCTAACTTACTTCAAAATTGAATCTCTCATAATACAAAGAGATTGGCTCTATTTATACTAATCCTAGAAGCCAATTTATATATGTACATAATCTGAATACAACCTATAAAAATATGAAAATTGTCAAATATGGAAGCTTGATGCATGGTAGGTGGGTTGGTGTATGGTTGGTGGCTTTTAGTCCACAACTCTTATCCGACTTCTGGCTTCAAATTCATCACCTAGACGGTGCGTTTTGGCTTGGATGTCTCATGAAAGTTGTAGCCAGTTGTCTCCTTGAAAATCTCCAATTTGAATCATGTCATTTGGACTTTTAGAACTCCAGAAATGCCAAAAACACTGCACCAACCTCAAGTTAGGTTGGAAGAACGTGTTTCCAAATTCAGACCAACTTGTAGCTTCAGAAGCATGCCTAAAACGACATCTATTGACAAAATGGTCTTTAGTGAAGTTGGAGATATGGGTCTTATCTTTCAAATGACCAAGGTTCAGCCCAAGAGGAGGCCTATAACCCACTATATAGTCCAATATGTGCATACTGCCCAGATGGTTCCGTGACAGCAAACTCACTCTGTATTGCAAGGCTATTTTGGGCCCTTAGAATTCCGATCCAGCTCTTGAGTTCTTCATGAAACTTGTAGATCCTTGTCTTAGCTTTCCAAAGACACCAAGATCACCACAATTGGATTACCGAGTCCCAAGTTATGGCCTAACCAAGGAAGAAAGGTCAAAATGCATCAAAATCCGAAAATTATCCAATATTTACATTAAAACCCAATGAAGCCCAACAACATTAAACTCATCTAAAATACTAATATTGGGCACAATAAACATCTAATGAAGCCTAATACAAAGCTAACATAAGTGTCTCAAATTGATTGATCAGCATACTTAACTTATTAATTATAGTTTATATTTGATACAATGCTTGTATTTAAAAATTAGTTGAAAAGATTAAAATGAATTTTTTTTTAATTTTTTTTAAATTTTTTTTTAATATGCAAGAACAAAATAATTTAAGACATACTATGAAATGCAAGTTAAGATGCGTCTCAAGAGCAAAACTATTCCTTACTCTGCCATCATACATCAAATAAGCTAGTAACAATAAAGATTAGCTGGTTATTTTTTTTTTTTAACTAAACTATGTACATGGTATCCCTTCAGTTTGAGAGATTAAGGATGCTTATGCACAAAGGCATCCCTGCGGATATACGCTGGTTGATCGAAGCAAAGGTCCGACTCAGAGGTGAATTTTCTGACGCTCTTGTTTCATATATGCCAGGGCTAGGTAAAAGTTTATATGCCAAGAAAAGAAGAGCAAAAAGGTTACGGGTCTGCTATAAATGTGCAAGATGGACCTGTAACACAAAATGCAGATCAATTGGAATGATGTCTATAAACCGAGATGATAAAATTAACTTCATTAAAATGACATGAGTAAGGAGTCTTTAGATAACATTTTATTGACTCTTGAGATGCATCCTAGTGGAGATGTGCAAAGGGCACTTCTCGATTTATGGCCAATATTCTAAGATGAACATGAGCGTTATAGTCTCGGGAATCTGACTCAAAAGGACCCTGTTGGCCAATTTTTAAGAAAATTGGATGGGAAGCCGACCATCGGCCCATAGAGAGCATTTAAGCCGTTACTGGACGTAAAACCAGAGGAAAATGTGAGCCACAATCACACCTCCTGTAAGTTATTTTTTTTATTTTTCTTCTTGTTTATTAAAAAAAATCAAAAAAATTAAAAAAAATTAAAAAAATTAAAAAAAGAAAAAAGAAAAAAAATCAAATCAAAAGTAGCCGTATGCTTTTGAAATATGCATTGCATATTTTCAAACTTCTTCTGACACATATAGATTAGCTTTTTATCATTGTCATATAGCTATTATCATTGTTGTGCTTATTTTCAAACTTATTTGACACGCAAATCTATCCCTCATTTATAGGTGTAATTATTACCTTTCGGTTTTGCCCAGGAGTGCAAAAACTTAAGTGTGGGGGAATTTGATCAATCAATTTGAGACACTTATGTTAGCTTTGTATTAGGCTTTATTAGATGTTTATTGTGCCAAATATTAGTATTTTAGATGAGTTTAATGTTGTTGGGCTTCATTGGGCTTTAATGCAAATATTGAATAATTTTTGGATTTTGATGCATTTTGACCTTTCTTCCTTGGTTAGGCCATAACTTGGGACTCGGTGATCCATTTGAGGTGATCTTGGTGTCTTTGGAAAGCTAAGACAATGCTCTACAAGTTTCATGAAGAACGCAAGAGCTGGATCGAACTTCTAAGGGTCCAAAATATCCCTGCAATGCAGAGTGGGTTTGCTGTCACGAAAATCTGGGCAGTATGTACATATTGGACTACATAGTGAGTTATAGGCCTCGTCTTGGGCTGAAACTTGGCCATTGGATATATAAGACCCATATCTCCAACTTCACTGAAGACCATTTAGTCAATAGATGTCGTTTTAGGCATCATAATGAAGCTACAAGTTGGTTTGAATTTGGAAACACGTTCTACCAACCTAACATGAGGTAGGTTCAGTGTTTTTGGCATATCTGGAGTTCTAAATGTCCAAATGGCATGATTCCAATTGCAAAATTTCAAGGAGACAACTGGCTAGAACCTTCATGAAGACCTCCAAGCCAAAATGCACCGCCTATATGATGAAAATGAAGCCAGAATTCATATAAGAGTTGTTGACTAAAAGCCACCAACCATACACCAACCCACCTACCATGCACCAACCCACCAACCATGCATCAAGCTTCCATTTTTGCCAATTTCCATATTTTTATAGGTTGTATTCAGATTATGTACATGTACATGTACAAATTGGCTTCTAGGATTAGTATAAATAGAGCCAATCTCTTTGTATTATGAGGATTCAATTTTAAGTAAGTTTGAAGAAAGTTTGAGTATTTGTGAGAGTTTTCTTTCTCTTCTTCTTCTTTCTCTTTAGAATTTTGTTTTTGTTCTTTATTTTATGAGTTCTTCCTTCCCATCCATGGAAGGCTAGGCTCTTATAATCAATCCAAGGGATTAGCCATCTTGATGTTTAATTTGGAGATCTTGTTTCGCTTATTCATATTGCTTAATTGTTATTCAAGTTTCTCTTCTTCCTCTTTTGATTTTTATCTAGATTGAATTGCTTAATTTGATTTAGATGTTGATGTGATAATAGCTTTATTATCATGTATTCAAAGAGGATCACATAGAATAAACAATTTATTAAAGCTTTTTGATGGATTGTGTAGTTTGGTTAAATTCTGGATCTTAAGTTAATCTATGTTTGGATGGTGCTTACTTTATCTAACCTTGGTTAATTAAATCCTAGATGCTTATCTAGTAGAGGATTCTTGGATCATGTTGAGGCGTCTTGATGTGATCTAAGGCCAAGAACATGGTTAGCAATTAATTGAATTCCTTGTGATCAATGATGAGTTAAACTCAAGATCGGTAAATTTCCTTGGATTGGTTAATTTGTTAATTGCATTTCTTTAATTCAACTGGTATATTTTCTTTTCAAATAATCTAAACCCCCTTTTAATTATCTTGATCTGATTAAATATTTGTTCTTTTTGGATCCTTGAGAGACGATTCGGTTCATGCTCTATACTACAAATTAGTTTGCGAACCGGTAATTTTATTTATTTGACAAGGTCTCGACAACCTCTTGTCAGTGGGGTATTACTTTTTTTGTTATTTATTTTCACGTTTTCATATTACATTCTTTTGCATGGTCACACCATCTTGTTGCCCCTTGATAAGTTTGCATCCTCTTGTTGAACTTTATGCCAATATGAAAGACATAATGAATTTAGAACCTAAATTTTTTATCCATGTGATAGGCTAATTACAAGACTTGATCTTTTTGATAGTTGATGATTAGCATGAGGTTCTCTGTTTTCGTGTTTCTCATTAATTTTGCTACTAAAGGTGAGATTTGAACTTGAAAGAGGTATTTGCTTTACATTGATATTAACCCCTCCCTGTTGTTTGAGTGAATTATTGTACTCTGGGATTTTGTGCTCTAGAACTTGATTTGAAACCATTTTGAAGCAAAATAATTATTTGCATGCTTGAAAGTGATTAAGGCATTTTAGGTATCTTTCCTAGGCTTCTGAATATATTGATATATCACTACCCATTAGTTACCCATTTTGAGTCTATTGCAATTTCTTGGCACCTATGATGACATATTATTGGTTACCCTTTAAAAACTAAATGGAGCAAATATTTGGTTTGAAAGTTGAAAGGGAATTATGTGTTGAGATATTCTCTTATTAAAATGAAAACAAAAAGAAAAGAGAAATCAAAAAGGAAAGAAAAGAAAGAAAAAGATATTGGGGATAAAAAAAAAGAGAAAGAAGTAAAGAAAGGGCTTAGCAAGAAGCTTAGCAATGTGCTTTTATGATATAATCATTCTTCAAATTGGTTCTATTGGGTTCTCTTATTTCATTGAAAATTTTGCCAACCCTTTGTGCATACTCTCCTTTCTTTATCCTACCTAACAATATTCCCTTGGCCAAGTTAAACCCATACAAGACCTTTTGATTATTGCATGCATTCAATTTAAAATGTGAAAATTTGGTTTCTTATCAAGCTTATGGAAGTGCTTTTTCTTAAGAGGATCTTGAGTGATATTTCTTCACCCTTAGACATTTTGAGAGTGGTTAGCTGAGTGACCCTAATTGATGAGAAGTATGCAATTAGGGAACCTAAGCCTCTAATCGGACTTTATATTGATCATCTCTATGTTCATTGAAATGTTATGCCTATTACTTGGATCTGTTGTTCTTTGGGTTCCTAATTCACAGTCATATTTTCAAAATTCTGATCTTTATTTGGCTTTAGTAATTGCTTGAGGACAAGCAAAACCTTAAGCTTGGGGTAGTTTGATGTGTGTGATTCTTCATGTCATTTTGAGTTTAGTTTGCATACATTTCAATATCTTTTTAGTACATATATTCACTTAATCCTTCGATTTTGTTTTAGTTCGGATAACTACGGTGTGCTTATGTTCAATTGTAGGAATGATGTAACATTGAAGCTTGGAGGAGCCAAAACGGAACTACCCTGAAGAGATACTGAGATCTCAAAGTTAGCTAGACCCCTGAGGAATAATTTGAGCATAACTTGAGCTACATTGGTCATTTTGAGGTAATTCCAGTTGCAATGGAAAGCTAAGACACAAGGCTATAAGTCTGATGTTGGACACTTTGGCAAATTCCCCAAGATGCTTGATTAACAGAGGCAACCACGGCTTGGCCGTGGTTTCAACCACGGCCATGGTGTGAGGGAATCACAAAGCTGAAGATTTCTGAGGCAGAACCAACCACGGCCAAGCCGTGGTGGCCACCACGGCCGTGGTTGGCCATAAGAGCACGAAAATTCCAAGGCAGAACCAACCACGGCCGTGGTTGGCAGCCTGCTACATCAGCTAGTGCGAGAAAAGGCCTTGGAGGTAGCCCATTCCTTCTCTTCTTGCCTGAAAAGAATTAGGGTTGAGAGAAGGGGAGTTTGTAGGCTATAAAAGGCAAGCCATTAGGGTTGAGTGAGTGTGTTTTGGAGAGGAACTTCACAAGAGCATCCAAAGATTTTCTGCAGAGTTTTTCTTCTTATCTCTTCTAGTCTTTGTATTTTATTTTTCTGAATGGTGTTCTTCATTCTTTTGGTTTGTATTTTGTTAAACATGTTTGAGTAGTTCTTTGTTCTAGGAATTGGTAATAACCCGATGGTGTATTAACAATGCTTGATGTATGAATTTGTTATCTCTTCTATGCTAAGTTTATCTTGATTTAGTTTTTGGCACACCAAGTGTTTGTGAAAATGCTGGCCACATTGTTTGCATGATCTTAGTGATTAAGGGAAAAACTGAAAGGTGACTCTTGATAATTGAACTCCATGAACTGAACTTGAGCTTTTAAATCATGAAAGTAGATTACAAATCTTGAGGCTTTCTTTGAATCATCTACTCTTAATGGATTCTTTCTAATTTGATTATCATGAAAATAGAAGTTGAGTTAGATTGAATACGTTATTGTATTCTGAAAGGAAATAATAATTCTTTAGGATGATTCGTCTTCAAGAGTAACTTAGTTGAGAAGAGGTGATAAGATTACAGACTTGTTAATTACCATCGTGGTGAACCTATATCCTAGATTCCTTAAAAACCAGATTTCTGTACACTGTTTTTCTGCATTCATTTCAAAAATAAAGATTCTTATTTGTTTCCAGATTTTAATTTCTATGTTCTTGTTCTATCACCACAATTTTATAACAACGGTTTCATCTAGTTAATCACAATTAAGGGTAATTGTTAATCATAATCCAAGTCCTTGTGGATCGATATTTTTACTACTTGACGAAATCGTGCACTTGCGATACGAAAGACATCAGTCTTCGATAGTACATATACTTCTGTTGGCATAATATAATATTTCAATTTGATACATGAATAATATAAAGCCAAACAAAGCTTTTCAATAGCACTATATCTACGTTCAGCTTCATTTAAAACTCGACTAAGGTAGTAAACGGCTCTTTCAACTTTGTTCTCATCTTCTTGAGTCAGCATACTTCCTATTGTCTCATTAGAAGCCGAAATATACAACTTCAAAGGACGTCCAGAAACCGGTGGAGTCATCACTGGAGGATTTGTCAAATACTCCTTAATTTTGTCGAATGCCTCTTGGTGTTCAGCTTGCAATATAAACTCCTCTTTTTCTTTCAATTTCAATAAAGGAGAAAACACTCTGATCTTGCCTGACAAATTTGAAATAAAACGTCGCAAGAAATTAATCTTGCTAAGGAATGATTGTAATTCCTTTTTATTTGTCGGCGGTGAGGCTTCTAAAATTGCCTTTGTCTTGTTTTTGTCAACCTCAATTCCTTTTTTATGCACAAGGAATCCAAGGAAATTTCCTGCAGCAACTCCAAAAGCACATTTTAATGGATTCATTTTTAAACCATGCTTTCTCATCCTATCAAAAGATTGTCTTAAATTGACTAAATGAGAATTATGGGATTCAGATTTAACTACAACATCATCAATATAAACTTCTAAAAATTTACCTATCATGTCATGAAAAATAGTATTCATAGCTCTTTGATATGTAGCACCTGCATTCTTTAATCCAAAAGGCATTACAACCCATTCATACGTACTTATAGCACCTGGACATCTAAATGCAGTTTTAGGTACATCATCCTCTGCTATAAAAATTTGATTATATCCAGAATGTCCATCCATAAAACTTAAAATTTCATGACATGATGCTGAATCTACTAACATGTCAGCAATAGGCATAGGATATTCATCTTTAGGTGTTGCAGTATTTAAATTTCTAAAATCAATGCAAACTCTAAGCTTCCCATTTTTCTTGGCAACTGGAACAACATTAGATAACCAATCGACATACCTGGTGGTCCTGATATATTTTGCCTCTAAAAGTTTTTCAACTTCTTCTTTAATCTTCAACAACACCTCTGGTACAAATCTCCTTGGACTTTGCATTACAGGTCGACAACCTTGCTTCATTGGTAATCTGTGCTCCACCAAATTTCTACTTAAACCTGGCATTTCATGATAATCCCATGCAAAACAGTCTTTGTACTCTTTAAGTAATGCTATAAGAGCACTTCTGAAATTGTCCGACAATAATTTACTGATAAATGTCGGTCTTTTATCATCATCATCACCCAAATTGATTTCCTCCAAAGGATCTTGGACTTCAATCTTCTTGGTATTATCTTTTATCGGTGAATCTTCAAATCCTAAAGGTTCGTCATCATAAATGCAATCTGGTACTGTGCTTGACGCTGCACAGACCAAATTGTCGGCTAAGTAAGCCGACAATCGAGCCAGTTGGCTCGACAACATTCTAACTCATATGATGGCCGACAAAAAGCGGCCTTTGGAACAAGATGAAAACCATTGCTGTCCATAACACATACCTCCAAATATTTCTTGTCAAAGGATTCCTCAATCTTCATTGGTTTGAGTTGAGGGTTATAAATCTTATAATTAGCATGACATTGTTGCATGTAGCATGGACTGTCATCAGCTCCAATACTCTCGATAAAACCATCATCATTCCATAATATCATTTTCTGGTGAAATGTAGACGGAATTGCTCCAATAGCATGAATCCAGTCCCTTCCCAACAATAAATTGTAACTTGCTCTTGAGGGAACAACAACAAATAAAGTTGGTCTTTTAATAGTTCCCACTTGAATGGTTAGCATGGTAACCCCATGAGATGGAGAAGTCCTGCCATTAAAGTTAGTAACAACCATATTAGTAGGAATTAAATCAGATTCAGATTTACCTAGCTTTTTGAAGACATTTCTGGGCACTAAGTTGACAGCAGCACCACCATCGACAAGTACACGATTTGTCGAAATGCCTTCAACAATTGCTCGAATATGCAGAGGTCGCAAATGTTCTTTCATTGCTTCAGTTGGTCTGTCGAATTGAGCCATGAAATCATAAACAATCAACATGTCGGTTTCAAATGTCGTTACTGTCCATTCAAGGTTGTCATCGACAAAATCTTCTTCAGAAATTTCCCAGAATTCGTCGGCTTCAAATTCAACTGGCAAAACTGACACTAAATTAACATCCATATTGGTCAGAATATTGTCAATTTCATCATCAGACCATCAAAATTGTCGAGATCATCAATATCAGTACTTTCATCTGTCGACGAAATGACTTGTTTCCCTTTTCCACTTGTTTCAATAACATGCTTCTCAGTTTCTTGAATAGTATCATCAATAATCAATGAAGCCATTTTCTTTTGGTGTTCAATCACCTTAGTTTTACCCTTGTCATCCTTGACAATTTGCTGAGAACCTTCAGTAGCTCTCCTTTGCTCAGTTCTAATTCTTTGCACTCTTCTCTTTTGAGTTTTTGTCATGGTATGCTGAGGGTAAGAAGTTCCAGCTTGATTCTGTCAAACCTAAATGTTTGTTTTATGATAAGCTAGAAATTTATCAGCAGGATTTCTATACCATTGATTCTGCCCAGGGAAGAATTTAGGAATATATGGTCAACGAAATGGTTGAAAGTTTTGCACCCATTGATTATGAGGAACATTTGCCGGTGGAGTTCTTGTACGTCCATAATTCCTCATATTTTTAGGAGCGTCGACAACCACAATAGAGCGTTGCTTAGGAACTGACATTTCCTTCTTAAGCATTTTGTCAATTCTCTGTTTGTCAGCTTTTGCTTCTTCAACACGGTCAGCAGCAACTTCATCATAAACAGCATTGCATCTGGGACAAAGTTTCACTTTTCCATTATCCTTCTTACGCTTGACAAATTGAGCCAAAGTTTCCCCTTCTCGAGGATAAACATCATCAGCTTCAGTTGTGTCAATTCCCAATTTTTTGTCTTCCTCATAAATATTCAGCATATTCACTTGCATACATAAAGGTTCGACAAAATTTGAATTAACTTCAAATGGATCCGTATCCACTTTCATGTAGACTTGGGCTTTGTCAGCGAACTTCAGATGTCCGTCTTTAATGCCCTTTTGAATAAGATCCCTGAAACGGACACAATTGTTAGTATTATGTCCATAAGAATTATGAAATTTGCAATACTTTTTATCCTTAACTTCATCCAAAGTAGGAATTTTATGTCCATTCGACAATTTTATCTGTTTATCTTTCAATAACAAATCAAAAATTTGATCTGCTTTTGTTATGTCAAAGGCATAATTCTTTTTGTTGACATAATTCATTTTTTCCTTAGCCTTGACAGGTTTTAAAGCTTGACAAACATATGGTGGTTCAGATTGTAATTCTGCGACATTTATCTCATTTTCATCGACATATTCGACTTCATCAATTTTGACATATGCAATTTTATCTTTCCTGACAAATTTCCTAAATTTTTCTTTCTCAGCTTTGAGTTGCTCAATTTATCGAACTCTATCAGCCAATTGGGCCATATCAAGGAATTGTTGATTAATCAACTTTTTCCTTATAGAATAGTCAAGTCCATTTGCAGCAATCTTGACAATTTCATGTTCAGGAATAGGTGTAAAACACCTGCTTTTCATTTGTCGAAATCTATTCAAATAGTCATCTACTGACTCATTAACCATTCTTTTGATATTGAATAAGTCAGTAATACTTACTTTCATCTCTCCTCTAAAAAATTGTTCATGAAACAATCTTTCTAATTGAATCCATGAATGAAATGAATCTGGAGGGTGAGTAGAATACCAAGAGAAAGCATTCTTGGTTAAGGAACTAGGAAAATATCTCATTTTAAGATATTCATTTGTTACTATTTCTCCCAATTCAATTGTGCACCTAGCAATGTGTTCGACAGTTGACTCACCATCTTCACCAGAGAATTTTGTCAATTTTGGTATTTTCACACCTCTAGGTAATTCAATTTGCTGAATCCATTCAGGAAAGGCTGATACAAAATGTGGCTGATTTGTATAGCCGACATTAAAACCAAACCTATTAAGGATTTATTTAACAACATTGTTCAAATTTGAATTCACAATTTGATGCCCCCCAACATTATTTTGTCGAAATATCCTATGGGCATCATAGTTAGCAATGTTATTCAAATTTGAATTGACAAATTGTTGCCCCCCAACATTATTTTGTCGGTAGAATCTGTGGGCATCATTGTCAACAACATTATTCAAATTTGGATTGTCAAATTGTTGCCCTCCAACATTATTTTGTCGGAAAATTCTTTGGGCATCATTGTCAGCCATTTGTTGATTCTCATCTTGGTTTCTTTCCAAGATTCTGATTATGAGGAGGTTCTGTTCCTCTAATATGGTGTACCATTGGATTGTCAACAGGCTCTTCACTTCTTAAAGCACTAGCTAATCTACCAACTTGTCGAGCCAATAAATTACAAGTATGATTTGTAGTTTCAATCAATGGCGAGATGACAGTTATCATATGTGCCATATCATGATTACTTTCATCCATTTGTTGACGAACAACAGCCAAATTATTTAAAGTTGGCCTTAAATTCGTCTCCGGCATTTCCCTAGACATTACAGGAAACGTTTTACCCATTGAAGTCCCCAAATTTAACCTTTCTGGTCTAGGTGTTTGACTACTAGTTCTTAGAGCAAATTCCCCATGATATTGGTTTATTACACTCATGGCTACCAAATATTGGTCCATAATAGGAGTAGCCATTTGTGTAACAGGTTGATGTAGTAAAGTGGAGACAATAGGAGTTGTATTCATATAACTCATTGACGTTGTTCTCACAATGGGTTGTGTCATTGTTTGTGGAGTAAATCCTGGTGGTAAGCCATACATTGGCACAAATCTTGAATTTCCACCATTCACATTCCTCAAATTATTATTTGGCACTGTAGTTTGAGGATTTGTCATTACAACCTCTTGGCCATTACTGTGGAAAAGTGTTTGCCTCAATGGTTTAAAACAATATGTTTTGATGATGACAAATAGATAAGTAGATAATGAATATGCTACCTACATTTACTTAATGGAATATAATTGATCAAGCATGATTATGTAATATATCTTGTTTATTTTATATAAGGATCATGCATTGAGTATGAGTAGCATAATTTATAGAATATATCCAATAATACTTTATATGTGTTGTAATTAATTGATATTGGATATGTGTCTATGTGAATCATATATGCATGAAGAATATATAGTTATATACTTATGAATCATGCATATTGAAATATTGAGTTATGGATTTGGACTAACCATGATTTTTTAAGTGAGTTGTGCTTTGTAGGATAGTCCAAGTATCAAGAGTGATCAATAGAACAAGAATGTGAAAGACCTTAATCTTGCTCAACTCAAGAAGTTGGAGAATGAAGAGATGTTCCAAGCATTTAGAAGATTTGAAGAGAAGAATTTTTATAAGCTTGGATTGCATCAAGAAGCCTAAAGACTTAAAAGGGTATATTTCTCTTATAGGCTATTCTCCTTTGTAAGGATAGAGGTTTTACAAGAAGAGAGCTCAAATAAGTTTTTCAATCTAGACAAATGTTTTTAAACTTGCTAAAATGCCCAACAAACAAGTTTTGAAAAGTTAGTCATGGTGGTATGTCAAAACTATGAAAAATAGCCAAGTTTGAGTTTTAGAAAATTGACCTATGGTCACTATTTTTATCATAACTTTCAAACTACTTTGAGTTTTGATCTAAAACTTGTTTCATATGAAAGTAGACTCAAAGAGCTTTCCAACGCATGGTCATTTGTTTAATTCCGTTAAGAAACGAAGAAGTTATTACCGTTGGAAGTTTGATTTTTGTGTGCTGTAATGCTGTATCCGAATACAGACTCTCTGTATCCGGATATTTGACTCCAGAGAGCACTCACGAGTTCAATATCAGGATACAAACCTTTGATATCCGGATATTTGTCTCCAGAGGCAAATCAACATTGAAATATCCGGATACAGCTTTGTGATATCCAGATATCTTGCTCCAGTAGCTAAAACACATTTCAAATATCAGGATACAACTTTCTAATATCAGGATATCTAATCCAAATATCAGGATACGAGTTATGATATCAGGATATCTCAATCAGATATCAGGATATCTCAATATGATATCAGGATATCTCAATCAAATATTAGGATACGAAATCAGATATCAGGATATTCTGTTCTTGGAACAAGCCCAGAAATTAGGATATCCGGATACCAAGTTTAAATATCCGGATATTGCTTGCCAGAAAGTCAGAATAACGGCTATAAACGGCTAGTTTTCAGAGGAATTCTTTCTTAAACACCACCAACGACCATTTTATTACTTGGGCTATATATAGGAGCTAATATTGAAGCAATAACAAGTTGATGAACACTGATTTACAAATCATTATGAGGATTTGATCATTTTACATCAAAATCAATATTTGAGCTCTTCATTGTCAAAAATCCATCTATCCATTAGTTCTTCAAGTTGTATATCTACTCTTTGAGAGAGTTATTCATTCTATCATATTCTTATCTTGTAAACACTAAGTGAGGGCAGAGGATCCCTCTAGTTGAAAGTGTGAGGCTTATACACAAAGGGTAGAGGATCCCAAAGGTGTAGGAAGTGTTCATAGCTTGTAAAGGTTTTTCAAGCACCGGTAAAGTTTGAAGAGTTAGAGGCTCTTGCACAAGGGTGGAGGATCCCAAAGGTGTGAAGAGTGCTTAACTTTGTAAAGGTTTCTCAAGCACCTAAGTTACAAGCTTGAAGAATAGTGGAAACCTCAAGTGGATGATCTTGGGGCTGGATGTAGATCACAAGAAGTGATTGAACCAGTAAAATATTGTTTGCATTCTCTTATCCCTTAATCTCTTTACATTCTAGCAATTTACATTTGAGCTATCTAGAATATTTGTATCAATGATATTGATTGTTCTTGGTTAATCACATTATGATTAATATTGTTATATAACTTTAATGTGATTAGCATAATGTTTTGAATGTGAGGTTAATGTTCTTAATTGTCTCCAAGCATGATTTGTGTTTAATGTATTTATTCCGCTGCATATATTGATTGAGTGCATCAAAATGCACAATTACTTAAGTTTGTTTTAAAATTTGTCATCACTCAATTCACCCCCCTCTTGTGTGATGGTTGCCCTTGGCTAACAAGTGGTATCAGAGCTTCGTGCTCTGTTTTAAAGTTTAATCGCTTAGAGTTAAAGATCCTTGTATGATGGCAACCATAGAAAGTTTTTCAAATATGGAGGGTTTTGAATTTGATAAACCACCATTCTTTGATGATGTGCATTTTGATTTTTGGAAAGCTAGGATGGAATGTTATTTGCAATCTATTGACTTAGATTTGTGGGATATTGTGCTTGATGGTTTTTCCTCTAAACCAAAATTGAATTGGGATTCCTATGACAAGAAATGTTTTACCTTAAACATTAGAGCAATGCAAATATTGAGATATGGTTTAAATGATGATATTTATGCTAGAATTAAAAATTGCTCTAGTGCTAAAGATATTTGGGATACCCTTGATGCTACTTATCTTGCTACCAATGGTTTTATGGATAAAGATGTGTATAGGAATCAAGAAAAGCAAAAGCAATTGAAGGAAGCCAATCTTGAAAAACTTCCTCAAGATGTCGCTTAATGCAAATTGGTGGTGATGAAGTTCAATTAGTTGAAGAAGCACACCCAAACCAAATTGAAAATGGACATAATCTTGAAGCCTTGATGGACAATCATGAGCAAGATGATGATTCCCATGAAGAGCCAATCATGCTAGATATTGAGATTATCTCCCACATAGCTCAAAAGGACTTTGAGGTAAATGATAATAATATTAATGACAGTCTTTCCTATGATTTACTACAATGTGCATATAATGAATTGAATGATGGATTGATGAATTTAGAAATGAAAAACTTAGCATGCTTGAAAAACATTTCCTCTATTGAAATTCAAATTGAGTCTTTGAAAAATGAATATGCTTTTCTTGATGAGGAAATATTGATGAAATGTGAAACCTCAACTAATTATGAAAATTGCATTGATTTAGAAAATCAAGTTAATGACTTATTTTCAAAAGTTGCCCAAATTGAGAGTTTCACTTGTTCTCATTCCATGTGTGATAATAAAAGGAAAACCAAAGATGTTTTACATGGAAAATCAAGAAAGACTTGTGGCAAAAATATTTTGGAAAATGATTACACTAAAAGGCATAAGTTTTTCGAAAATAATCTTCAAAAGACAAAATCATCATCCAATTCAATTGTTTGCAATTATTATGGTCATCTAGGACATATTTCTCATTTGTGCAAATTTAGAAGAAATTCTTATATGAGAAATAACATGATGTGGGTTCCTAAAATCCTTAAAGGCTCTAATGCTAACATTAAAGGACCCAAGTTGAAATGGGTACCAAAGAGTCCTCCTAGTGCTCCTATTGTGCAGAAAACTCTTCAAAAGGATGGACAATTTGATCAAGCCAAAATAGAAACATCAAGGAAAACATTCCCAAAGCCCAATGGTAGATATTTTGGTCAAAGAGGCAAGAAGGCTTCAACCAAAGCTTCTCATATGCATGATGTGGAACTTGCAAAGTTCAAATATCCAAAGGAGAAGCAATGGGTAAAGAAAAATGTTCCCTTAATTTCTAAGGCCATGGTATCATATGATATTACCTCTCATACTAATTCAATTGCAAAATCTATGAATTTGAGGTATATTGCTTGTAGGCCTTGAATAATGAATTAAATCACGTGTGCTTGATAAAATTTGAATATTGTGTTTAGCACATGATTATGTTCATTCTTGTTGTACCATTTGCTTATTAAGTTGAATATATCTTGGTACACAAAGTTCTATTCTATGCCTAGATATGCTTGATATGCTTTAAATTGTTTATATATCATGAAAAGAAGCATGTCATTGGCATTATGCTTAATGCTAAATTGATTATTGAATTATTATGCTCAACTAGCATATTATGGCTAAATTGATATTGTAAGAGCATGATAGATTAATTCTCAATGACTAATCATTGTGGATCCAAAATTTATTGGATACCAAAGACATGTGCTTAAATTTAATTGTAGGGTGACAACTACTTCAAGTATTCATTGAAATAGAATACAACTACTCTACTTGAGGATAGCATAACTTGAATGGATTCAACTTCTCAAGAGGGATGCAAACTTCATGAAGAATCTTTACACCCTCAAGGAGACTTGAAGCATGGAAGTTAAAGTCACCTATACAAATTCAAGGAATACTTTTTTGGTGATATCAACCTTATCCCTACCTATGTTTTTAAATGTGATATACATGATATCTTGGGATTTAGAGAATTGATTTATGCCTTAGTATGTCTTAAATTGTGCTTCTCTAGTAATGTGACTTGAACATGTGTTTGCCTATGCTAGTATGCTAGATAAGTACACTTTTTAATTGAGATGGCATGATAATATTTTGTGTTGAGCTTGTGACTATATTTTATTGAACTTACATGAAAAGTTCACATGCTCAAAAGAATTCTAATCCTCTCTTATTTGCTTAAATATTTCATATGCTTACTTTGAGATTGTATGGTTAAGGACTAACACATCTTCTTGTTTGAAATTGCTTGATATGATAGTTTCCTATCAAGAAGAAAATGATTCGTTTGTGCTTTAAACTTGCCTTTGAACTTCAATGATTCTTACATTGAATCTATCTCTTGAAATGAATCATAAATAGTTTTCAAAGATATAAGTTCCATGGTTTTTCAACTCTAGCATTGCAAAAGGGAAATTTTACTCTTGATTGGCATGTGTGCATACTTGAAATTCTTACATCATATAACATGCCTTACATGATCATTGTTTGCCCCAAAATACTTATATAATTTTTTATGATGGTCATGTGTTCTTAGATAAGCTTGAATCTTGCTTTGAAATTGCTTAATCTTTGCTTTGGATTCAAGTGCTATATACTTCTCTTGTCATTATCAAGTGGTAAAATTGTATAGTTGATAATGTGATACATTCTTGATATTTTATATCAACCAAAATTATGCTTGTGGATATGCTTAAATGATATTTGATGCTAACTTATGATTTGGAGAGCTTTTAGAATTGGATTTGCAAGTATCTCCATGTGTATCCAAATGTAGCCATCAAATATTGAAATACAAGCACAAGTAGATAATGAGAAGAATTGAATGAAGAAGAGCTTGAGGAGACTTTCTTCAAATGCTAAGAAATGAAATACTTAAAGGAAGAAAGTTCAAATTCAAAGGTTCAACAATTGAAGAACCATCCAAAGGAGCATCACACTCTCTCAAACTCAATAAGTATCTCTATCCCTAAACTTTTATGGTATTATATTGAGTGATACTTGTTGATTAAATGCTTTTAAAATGATTAGATGCTATCCTTATATGAGAAGTATGTTTAGCAATGACTTTGTGGATAATTAGCTCTAATATTCTAAATATTGTCATTGCATATAGGGTTATGTTATTAATTTAAATATACCTTGATCCCTATGGCATATTTCATCATGATGAATGTTTGATATGATTCTCTTGATTCTTAGTGCTATAATTCATGTGAGAATCATGCTCTTGTTTGAAAAGAGATTTTGGTTTAATTGAAAATATTTTTCATAAGAAAACTCCCTTATCTTGATTGAAATGAGCTTTTCAAATTCCATATCCTTGAGAATTATTTGAATTTATTTCAAGACTTTGAAAGTACTTTTCACCTCTTACTACTTTTCAAAAATAGGAAAATTGTTTGGACATGAATGAAAAACTCTCAACATGCTTTGGAAATGATTATCAAATCTTGAGTAAATGCTTAAGAAAATTTATAAACTCTAATCTTTTGAAATGCTTTATAATGCCTATTTCTTTTGATACTTCAAAAGATAAAGCCTTGCTCTTCAAAGTGATTTTATTTTCCTAAGGCTTTTGTTATAAGAGAAAAAGGTGGAGATATACTTTCAATTGTCATCTTGAATGCTTTTATTGGATTACTCTCAAGGAATGTGTTTTTTTTTAAAAGAAAATCTCATACTCTTCTTAAATTTTTTTTTAAAAAAATGTGTATTATTTTTGAAAGGGGGAGAAAATTCTATATTCTTTGTGAAAATCAATGTTACTTGATGATTTGCTTAAATATATGTTTACACCATGCTTTAACTTGAGTTTTGCTTTGATAAACATATATATTATTCTTTATAACTTGTGCATCATCTATTTGAAAACCAAACTTATTCTTGTTTTTTATCCTTGTGGCTCAAATTTTTTTTTAAAAAAAAAATTCAAAATCTTTTGTCTTGATAGATTAAGAAAGAATATGCTTTGCCTTGCTCTACTTTACCTTCAATGTGCTTCATATGGTTTTGGCAAACACTTATCTTGATCTATCTTGTGTTTCAATATGGGAGAGGTTAACTTCTTTTTAAAATTCCTTATAACCTTCCTTACTTAGACTTTTGATTTATAATGGTTCTTTATTTTATTTTCTTAATATCTCAAACATCATGCTTGTTTACTCTTGTTAACTTTGAATATATGCATGACTATGTTAAAATAATATATTGTTGACATATTTATGATATGCATATTTTGAGGGGGAGCTTAGCTCTTAATTTGTCATTATATCTCTTGGCTTACATCTTTATTTGACATAAAGTGATTCATTGCTAATACTTTCAAAATGTCATTGAAGATCCTCTCTTATTCTATCAATGAAAGAAGGTAAATATTCATCACAACTTTATCCTATTTCTTTCATTGAGGAATGTTTGATATATGACAAGGTATATAATCTTTTACTTTGAAAAACTTTCATACTATGTTCATATATGACTTATTTGTGACATCCATCAAGTGGTACCTATTTAACATGTGGTAGGAAATATTTAATATTTTTCATGATCACTAAAGTTTATTGCTATCATATGCTAGATGTAGGTTTACCATAAGATGACAAACATTGCATGCATCTTATTTGATATCTTGAAAGTATGTTTGTTTCATCTCTCTATACTTGAGTCATTTGCTAAGTCAAATAGGTGGAGACAATTTGGCTCTTGCAAACTGAAAAGAATTATGTTTTGATTATCTTACTGTTTGGCATCATGCATTTTATCTAGGGGAGAAAGGAAAGACACTTTCATATGATCCTTCTATCCTAAACCTTTTTGTTGATGTCAAATAGGGGGAGAGAAAAGAGGAAAGAAAAATATGTTATTGTGCTTAATGATTGATATTCTTAGTTGCACATTCATTTAGATATCTTGTCAAACATATTTTTCATTGGTGATTTGTCATCATCAAAAAGGGGGAGATTGTGGAAAAGTGTTTGCCTCAATGGTTTAAAACAATATGTTTTGATGATGACAAATAGATAAGTAGATAATGAATATGCTACCTACATTTACTTAATGGAATATAATTGATCAAGCATGATTATGTAATATATCTTGTTTATTTTATATAAGGATCATGCATTGAGTATGAGTAGCATAATTTATAGAATATATCCAATAATACTTTATATGTGTTGTAATTAATTGATATTGGATATGTGTCTATGTGAATCATATATGCATGAAGAATATATAGTTATATACTTATGAATCATGCATATTGAAATATTGAGTTATGGATTTGGACTAACCATGATTTTTTAAGTGAGTTGTGCTTTGTAGGATAGTCCAAGTATCAAGAGTGATCAATAGAACAAGAATGTGAAAGACCTTAATCTTGCTCAACTCAAGAAGTTGGAGAATGAAGAGATGTTCCAAGCATTTAGAAGATTTGAAGAGAAGAATTTTTATAAGCTTGGATTGCATCAAGAAGCCTAAAGACTTAAAAGGGTATATTTCTCTTATAGGCTATTCTCCTTTGTAAGGATAGAGGTTTTACAAGAAGAGAGCTCAAATAAGTTTTTCAATCTAGACAAATGTTTTTAAACTTGCTAAAATGCCCAACAAACAAGTTTTGAAAAGTTAGTCATGGTGGTATGTCAAAACTATGAAAAATAGCCAAGTTTGAGTTTTAGAAAACTGACCTATGGTCACTATTTTTATCATAACTTTCAAACTACTTTGAGTTTTGATCTAAAACTTGTTTCATATGAAAGTAGACTCAAAGAGCTTTCCAACGCATGGTCATTTGTTTAATTCCGTTAAGAAACGAAGAAGTTATGACCGTTGGAAGTTTGATTTTTGTGTGCTGTAATGCTGTATCCGAATACAGACTCTCTGTATCCGGATATTTGACTCCAGAGAGCACTCATGAGTTCAATATCAGGATACAAACCTTTGATATCCGGATATTTGTCTCCAGAGGCAGATCAACATTGAAATATCCGGATACAGCTTTGTGATATCCAGATATCTTGCTCCAGTAGCTAAAACACATTTCAAATATCAGGATACAAATTTCTAATATTAGGATATCTAATCCAAATATCAGGATACGAGTTATGATATCAGGATATCTCAATCAGATATCAGGATATCTCAATATGATATCAGGATATCTCAATCAAATATCAGGATACGAAATCAGATATCAGGATATTCTGTTCTTGGAACAAGCCCAGAAATTAGGATATCCGGATACCAAGTTTAAATATCCGGATATTGCTTGCCAGAAAGTCAGAATAACGGCTATAAACGGCTAGTTTTCAGAGGAATTCTTTCTTAAACACCACCAACGACCATTTTATTACTTGGGCTATATATAGGAGCTAATATTGAAGCATTAACAAGTTGATGAACACTGATTTACAAATCATTATGAGGATTTGATCATTTTACATCAAAATCAATATTTGAGCTCTTCATTGTCAAAAATCCATCTATCCATTAGTTCTTCAAGTTGTATATCTACTCTTTGAGAGAGTTATTCATTCTATCATATTCTTATCTTGTAAACACTAAGTGAGGGCAGAGGATCCCTCTAGTTGAAAGTGTGAGGCTTATACACAAAGGGTAGAGGATCCCAAAGGTGTAGGAAGTGCTCATAGCTTGTAAAGGTTTTTCAAGCACCGGTAAAGCTTGAAGAGTTAGAGGCTCTTGCACAAGGGTGGAGGATCCCAAAGGTGTGAAGAGTGCTTAACTTTGTAAAGGTTTCTCAAGCACCTAAGTTACAAGCTTGAAGAATAGTGGAAACCTCAAGTGGATGATCTTGGGGTTGGATGTAGATCACAAGAAGTGATTGAACCAGTAAAATATTGTTTGCATTCTCTTATCCCTTAATCTCTTTACATTCTAGCAATTTACATTTGAGCTATCTAGAATATTTGTATCAATGATATTGATTGTTCTTGGTTAATCACATTATGATTAATATTGTTATATAACTTTAATGTGATTAGCATAATGTTTTGAATGTGAGGTTAATGTTCTTAATTGTCTCCAAGCATGATTTGTGTTTAATGTATTTATTTCGCTGCATATATTGATTGAGTGCATCAAAATGCACAATTACTTAAGTTTGTTTTAAAATTTGTCATCACTCAATTCACCCCCCTCTTGTGTGATGGTTGCCCTTGGCTAACAATTACTTCTAACAGCCTCAACATTGGTATTAATTGCATTGGCATTACTACCATTGCTATTATCATTAGCCTCATTTACATTATGATGAGGCTATTCACTTGAAGAAGAATTATTTACAGACATTCATGGAACTCTTGTTCTATTTCTTAATTGCATGAAAATATAGGACACTATTTAGATCACTAAGTGTCCCACCGGGCGTGCCATTTTATTAAAGGTGAAAAATTGTCAGGCAATGTGCCGACAAAAACTTGGCTCCAAAGTGCCAAATTTGTTGATTATCGGATTTGTCGGTGTCCAAATCAACAATATTGCAGTTCCAGTTATTAATCTTGGAAGGGAACCTCCTCCACTTGGTTCTCACTTTCAAGTGATTAAAGTGTCAGTTGGATCAAAAAGTATCAAAAAGAAGAAGAAGAAGAAGAAGAAGAAGAATATGACGATGAACACAAATGTATAGTGAAAGCAATTAAAGAAAGCAAGTAAAGCAAATCAACAGAAAATGAAATGAAGTAAAGAACCTAAATTTAAATTGCATAAAATGAAAGTGACTGACAAGAGGTTGTCGAGACCTATCAAATAAAATAACCGGTTCACAAACTAATTTGTAGTATAGAGAATGAACCGAATCGTCTCTCAAGGATCCAAAAACAAAGATTTAATTAGATCAAGATAATTAGAAAAGGGGGGGTTTTGTTGTTGATTAACAAGATTAATAAAAGTAGGAGATTCAAAGTTGTAAACAAATCTAAAGAAACAACCAATCCAAGGAAATTTACCGATCTTGAGTTTAACTCATCATTGATCACAAGGAATTCACTTAATTGCTAACCATGTTCTTGGCCTTAGATCACATCAAGAAGCCCTAACATGATCCAAGAATTCTTTACTAGATAAGCATCTAGGATTTGATTAACCAAGGTTAGATAAAGTAAGCACCATCCAACATAGATTAACTTAAGATCTAGAATTTAACCAAGCTAAACAATCTATCAAAAAGCTTTAATATATTGTTTAATCTTTATGATCCTCTTTGAATACATGATAATAAAGTTATTACCACATCAACATCTAAATCAAATTAAGCAATTTAATCTAGATAAAAATCAAAAGAGGAAGAAGAGAAACTTGAATAACAATTAAGCAATATGAACAAGCAAAACAAGATCTCCAAATTAAACAACAAGATGGCTAATCCCTTGGATTGATTATGAGAGCCTAGCCTTCCATGGATGGGAAGGAAGAACTCAGAATTTAAAGAACAAAAACGAAATTGCAAAGAGAATGGAGAAGAAGAGAAAGAAAACTCTCACAAATACTTAAACTTTCTTGAAACTTACTTCCAAATTGAATGCCTTGGATACAAAGAGGTTGGGTCTATTTATACTAATCCTAGAAGCCAATTTGTACATGTACATAATCTGAATACAAGCTATAAGAATATGAAAATTGTCAAAAATGGAAGCTTGATGCATGGTTGGTGTGTTGGTGCATGGTAGGTGGGTTGGTGTATGGTTGGTGGCTTTTAGTCAACAACTCTTATCCGACTTCTGGCTTCAAATTCATCACCTAGACAGAGCATTTTGGCTTGGATGTCTTCATAAAAGTTGTAGCCAGTTGTCTTCTTGAAAATCTCCAATTTGAATCATGTCATTTGGACTTTTAGAACTCCAGAAATGCCAAAAACACTGCACCTACCTCAAGTTAGGTTGGAAGAACGTGTTTCCAAATTCAGACCAACTTGAAGCTTCAGAAGCATGCCTAAAACGACATCTATTGACAAAATGGTCTTCAGTGAAGTTGGAGATATGGGTCTTATCTTTCAAATGACCAAGTTTCAGACCAAGAGGAGGCCTATAACCCACTATATAGTCCAATATGTGCATACTGCCCAGATGGTTCCGTGACAGCAAATTCACTCTGTATTACAAGGCTATTTTGGGCCCTTAGAAGTTCGATCCAGCTCTTGAGTTCTTCATGAAACTTGTAGATCCTTGCCTTAGCTTTCCAAAGACACCAAGATCACCTCAATTGGATCACCGAGTCCCAAGTTATGGCCTAACCAAGGAAGAAAGGTCAAAATGCATCAAAATTCGAAAATTATCCAATATTTACATTAAAACCCAATGAAGCCCAACAACATTAAACTCATCTAAAATACTAATATTGGGCACAATAAACATCTAATGAAGCCTAATACAAAGCTAAAATAAGTGTCTCAAATTGATTGATCAGTGATATATGAACTTGATTGATCCGTTTTCCTTTAAACGTCGCTGAGACTTTAGGAGTATAGGATGTTTCAAGTTGCAGCCTTTAATACATCGTTCTAAGTGATATTTATAGAGAAAAACCTACATCTAAAGTCCCTAAAAACCTGCCATTTGTTGAACAGGTGGCTTACATGCAACTAATACATGTTTATTATTTAGTAATAGCCTAAAACTACCAACAACTGCCATTGAGTCAGCATTAACAGTTCCTTGATTCTTGGATGCAACCGCTACTTTTGAAATTCAAATTGATAACCATCAGCTCCTGGATAATGATTTTGTCGGTGCACCAGCTTTGTCAGTAATTTGCAAGTCCCTTTGTCGGTTGAGTGTATACTTTGTCGAGCACTTCTTCAAAACTTGACTTGTCGAGCATAGCATTATTGTCGGCTTCACACATTTGTCGAACAAAACTTATTTGTCGAATACCCTTCCTTGATTTGTCGAATACAACATTGTTGTCGGTTTTGAACATTTGTCGGATGTAGCACATCAAATGTCGGTTCAATCCCAGATTTTGTCGACTCAACCTTTAACACCATTTCATGATTTCAACTAAGTATAAGTTATCGAATAACACATTTATTCCATTTTGGACTTGCACATTTCCAGATTCAACCTTGCAAAGTCTCACAATTTGTCAATTACCAATTTTGTCGAAAACTAGAAATTTGGTAATAACAATTTTATTACAATTCAATCTGAAATTTTGGATGAGCTTCGTATATTCATGGAACGACCTGGTGAGAATTTTTTGGTGGTGACAATACCACACATCCAAAAGGCAAGATTAAACCTTCAAACATTAAACTCCAAAGGTACTAGAAGTGGCTCCATTGTTACTCTTAATGTCATATCACATCAAGACATGAATCAAAGTTGAAAATAAAAAATGTTAAGTCTTGAAACCTGTCGGCACAGGAGTTTGCTCAAGAGAGTTAAAATATTTTCAACAGGCACAAGTAAACAAAAGTTCAGTATAAATTTGTACTCAAAACTTTCTTCACCGCATTGATAATTTCATGTCAAGATAAGATGATAAACCATGCATTATGGTATTCGAATTTTTAAAGAAGTATCTGAGGAATGCCTTGTAAAGAAGAAGGATAAATACACATCAATTTAACGGCATAATTCTCAAAGATCGCATCATATATAGAAATTTAAATTAAATAATTACACTCAGTTTGGGAACTATAGAAATATAAATAGAAGTGACTGCAAGTAATATATAGTAGCTATGAATTCCCTTCTAAATTCTTCGATTTATTCATTGAATAAGAGAAATGGTAAAATATATTATTGTTCTCTAAACTTATACTTTTCAAAATATCGTAAGTTTAGCAGATTGAATTTCATGTCTTTAAATTATTTTTATAATAATATTAGTTAAAAGAAGTATGTATGTATGTGTGTTGGGGTGTGTGTGTGTGTGTATATGCTAAAAAATATTATTATAAAAATTTATCATAGTTATTTTAACTTAATTCAAACAATTATAATAGATTGAGATTAAAGTTTACAGACTCAGTAGCTATAAAATCGGAAGAAAAACAAAGAATGAACAACACCTTGTTTTTTTTTTCTCTTTGATATTGGTATCTTGATGAATTAATTGTCCAATATTTATTAGTTATTAATTATACTTAGTCATGGATTCTAAACATTAATTTTGAGAACTATTAACTAAAACTATTTAACAACTCATCAATATATGCATGTTACCTATTCTAAAAACAAAAGAAAAAAAAACTATCACTATGATACCGTAACAAATGCTCAAGAATCTTATGTTATACTCTTTGCTCTTTGTCCCTTTTCCTTTTCTTTCTATTTTTCTACGATTTCTCATTTGGTTGCCTTTTATTTGAGTTTCCTTTAGGCAGTTAGATGTAACTTTCTATTATTACCAAATTTACAATTTTTGACAAAATTGGTAATTGACAATTTGGGTGACTTTGTAAGGTTGAATCTGGAAATGTACAAGTCTAAAATGGAGTAAATGTGCTATCCGACAATTTAAGGCTAGGATGGACATTCGTCAAATAGTTTCATTTGACAAATATGTGAAGCCGACAATAGTGCTGTGTTCGACAAATCAAGTCCCAGAAAGATGTTTGACAAAAAATTGCATTCAAGTAATGTGTGAAGTTGTCAAAGTTTCAGGCATACACTTAACCAACAAAGGGACTTGCGAATTATTGATAAAGTTAGTGCACCGACAAAGCTATTGATGGTTACTCAGAAGTTGGTGGTTATCATTTTGAAATACAAAGTAGCAGTTGCATCCATTATTTGAGGAATTGTTGATGCTGACTCATGGGCAGTTGCTGCTAGTAGTTTTAGGCTATTACTAAAAAATAAGCACGTGCTAGTTGCATGTATGCCATCTGTCCCACAATTGGTAGGTTTCTAGGGATTTTAGATGTAGGAAGTATTTATAAATACTAGTTTGAACGATGTAATAGAGGCTGCAACTTGAAACATCCTACACTCCTAAATTTCCAGCGACGCTCAAAGGATACACAGATCAATCAAGTTTATATGTCACTTTCATTTTACGCAATTTGATTTTAGGTTCTTTTACTGCATTTCATTTTCTTTTGATTTGCTTTACTTGCTTTCTTTAATTGCTTTCATTTTAATATTCCCGTTGATCTTCATCTTCATCTTTTTCTTTTACACTTTTCGATCCAACCAACACTTTAATCACTTGAAAGTGAGAACCCAGTGGATGAGGTTCCCTTCTAAGATTGATAATTGGAACTGTAATATTGTCAACTTAGCACCGACGAATCTAATAATTGATAAATTTGGCACTTTGGAGCCAAGTTTTTGTCAGTACATTGCATGACAATTTTTCACCTTTAACAAAACAGTATGCCCAATGGGACACTTGGTGGTGATTTAAACAGTGTCCAATATCAATGAACTTTTCATGCAATTGAGAAGTGGTACACGAATTCCAAGAATGTCTGGAAATAATTCCTTTTCAAGTGAACAACCTCATGATAATGTAAATGAGGCTAATGATAATTAATAGCAATGGTAGTAATGTCAATGCCATCAATACTAATGTTGAGGCTATTAGGAGTAACGGCCAAGAGGTTGTAGTGACAAATCCTCAAAATATAGTGCCAAATAATAATTTGAGGAATGTGAATGGTGGAAATTCAAGATTTATGCCAATGTATGGCTTAGCACCAGGATTTACTCCTCAATGACGCAACCCATTGTGGGTAGAACGTCAATGAGTTATATAAATACAACTCCTATTGTCTCCTCTTTAATATATCAACCTGTTACTCAAATGGCTATTCCTACTATGGACCAATAAAATTTGGCAGTCATGAGTGCAATATGGGCAATTTGCTCTAGGAACTAGTAGTCAAACACATGGACCAGAAAGGTTGAATTTAGGGATTTCAATGGGTCTAATGTTTCCTATAATGTCTAGGGAAATGCCGGAGACGAGTTTAAGGCCAACTTTGAATAATTTGGTTGTTGTTCGTCAACAAATGGATGAAAGTAATCATGATATGGCACATATGATAACACAATAGATGAATACAGTTATCTCGCCAATGATTGAAATTACAAACCATACTTGTAATTTATTGGCTCGACAAGTTGGTAGATTAGTCAGTGATTTAGGAAGTGAAGAGCCTGTTGACAATCCAATTGTACATCACAATGGAGGAACAGAACCTCCTCATAATCAAAATCGTCAACCTGAGTTACAATATGGAAATGTCAGAATCTTGGTAAGAAACAAAGATGAGAATCAACAAAGGGCTAACAATGATGCCCAAAGAATCTTCCGACAAAATAATGTTGGAGGGCAACAATTTGTCAATCCAAAATTGAATAATGCTGCTGACAATGATGCCCACAGATTCTACCGACAAAATAATATTGGGGGGCAGCAATTTTTCAATCCAAATTTGAATAACGTTGCTGAAAATGATGCCCTTAGGATTTTTCGACAAAATAATGTTGGGGGCATCAAGTTGTGAATCCAAATTTAAACAATGCTGTTGAACAAATCCTTAATAGGTTTGGTTTTATGCATTGTTTGGATTAGGAAAGAAATAGAGTGGAGAGAAGTAGAGCAGAAAATGAGTAGATTTTTAAGTTGTTTGGATTAAGAGAATTAGGAGAGAAGTAGGAAAGAAAGAAAATTAAATTTTGTTGTAAATACATATTTGCCCCTATTTATTTATTTATAAAATAACAAAAAGAAGGGTATATTAGACAAATTTTCACCTCTGCCCATTTCTTCTCACTTTAGGAGAGAAATGAAAAAGTTATAAGACCCACCATTTTTTTCTTTCTTCTCTATTTCTCCTCTAACAAAACAAGAGAGTGAAACTATTTCTCTTCTCTAACTCTCTTTTCCCTATTTCTCTCAAAACAAACAAAGGCTTAATGTCAGCTATGCAAATCAGCCACATTTTGTGTCAGCTTTTCCTGAATGGGTTTAGCAAATTGAATTACCTAAAGGTGTGAAAATACCAAAATTGACAAAATTCTCTGGTGAAGACGGTGAGTCAACTGTCGAACACATTGCAAGGTATACAATTGAATTGGGAGAAATAGCAACAAATGAATATCTTAAAATGAGAAATTTTCTCAATTCTTTAACCAAGAATGCTTTTTCTTAGTATTCTACTCTCCCTCCAAATTCAGTTCATTCATGGATTCAATTAGAAAGATTGCTTCATGAGCAATTTTTTAGAGGAGATATGAAAGTAAGTATTACCGACTTATTCAATATTAAAAGAATGGTTAATGAGTCGATGGATGACTATTTGAATAGATTTCGATAAATGAAAAGCACGTGTTTTGCACCTATTCTTGAACATGAAATTGTCAAGATTGTTGCAAGCGGGCTTGATTATTCTAGAAGAAAAAAGTTGATTAATCAACAATTTCTTGATATGGCCCAATTGGTTGATAGAGTTTGACAAATTGAGCAACGTAAAGCTGAGAAAGAAAAGTTTAGGAGATTTGTTAGAAAAGACAAAGTTTCATATGTCGAAATTGATAAAGTTGAAGATGTCGACGAAAATGAGACAAATGTTGCAAAATTACAATCTCGACAACCATATGTTTGTCAAGCCTTGAAACCTGTCAGGGGTAAGGAAAAAATGAAAGATAAACAGATAAAATTTCCAGATGGACATCAAGTTCCTGCTTTAGATGATGTTAAGGATAAAAAGTATTGCAAATTTCATAATTCTTATGGACATAACATTAACAATTGTGTTCGTTTCAGGAATCTTATTTAAAAAGGCATTAAAGACGGACGTCTGAAGTTCGTCAACAAAGCCCAAGCCGACATGAAAGTAGACACAGATCCATTTGAAATTAACTCAGATTTTGACGAACCTTTATGTTTGTAGGTGAATTTACTGAATATTTCTGAGGAAGACAAAAACTTAGGGATTGACACAACTGAAGCTGATGATATTTATTCTTGAGAAGGGGAGACTTTGGCTCAATTTGTCAAGCGCAAGAAAGACAAAGGAAAAGTGAAACTTTGTTCAAAATGCAATGTTGTTTATGAGGAAGTAGCTGCTAACCGTGCTAAAGAAGCAAAAGCTGATAAACAGAGAACCGACAAAATGCTTAAGAAGGAAATGTCAGCTCCTAAACAACGTTCTATTGTGGATGTCGATGCTCATAGAAATATGAGGAATTATGGACGTACCAAAACTCCACCTTCAAATGTTCCTTATAATCAATGGGTGCGAAACTTTCAACCATTTCGTCGATCATATATTCCTAGATTCTTCCCTGGCCAAAATCGATGGTATAGAAATCCTGCTGACAGATTTCCAGCTTATCATAAAACAAATATCTGGGTTCGACAGAATCAAGCTGAAACTTCTCAACCTCAGTATACCATGACAAAAACTCAAAAGAGAATAATGTAAAGGATCAAAATTGAGCAAAGGAGAGCTACTGAAAGCTCTCAACAAATTATCAAGGATGACAAGGGTAAAACTAAGGTGACTGAACACCTAAAGAAAATGGCTTCATTGATTATTGATGATTCTATTCAAGAAACTGAGAAGCATGTTACTGAAACAAGTGGAAAAGGTAAACAAGTCATTTTATCGATAGATGAAAGTGCCGATATTAATGATCTCTACAATTTTGATGGTCTAGATGATGAAATTGATAATATCTTGACCAATATGGATGTTAATTTGGTGTCGGTTTTACCAGCTGAATTTGAAGTCAACAAATTTTGGGAAATTTATGAGGAAGATTTTGTCGACGACAATCTTGAATGGATTGCACCGCGTTGACTATTTATAATGTCATGGCTCAATTCGACAAGCCATCTAAAGCAATGAAAGAACATTTGCGACCACTACATATTAGAGCAATTGTCGAGGGCATTCCAACAAATCGTGTGCTTGTCGATGGTGGTGCTGCTGTCAACCTAGTGCCCAGAAATGTCTTCAAAATGCTAGGTAAATTTGAGTATGATTTAATTCCTACTAATACGGTTGTTACTGATTTTGATGGTAGGATTTCTCCATCTGATGGGGTTACCATGCTAACCATTCAAGTGGGAATTATTGAGAGACTAACTTTATTTGTTGTTGTTCCTTCATGAGCAAGTTATAATTTTTTGTTGGGAAGGGACTGGATTCATGTTGTTGGGGCAATTCCATCGACACTTCACCAGAAAATGATATTATGGAATGATGATGATTTTGTCGAGAGTATTGAAGCTGATGATAGTCCATGTTACATGCAACAATATCATGCTGATTACAAGATTTATAACACTCAAGTCAAACCAATGAAGATTGATGAATCTTTTGACAGGCAGTATTTGGAGGTATGTGTTATGGATTGCAATGGCTTTCACCTTATTCCAAAGGCCCTTTTTGGTTGGCCATCAGATGAGTTAGAATGAGTTTGTCGAGCCAACTAGCTCGATTGTCGGGATACTTAGCCGACAATATGGTCTGTGCAGCGTCGGACACAATACCATATTGCATTTTTGACGACAAACCATTAGGATTTGAAGATTCACCGTTAAAAGATAATACTAAGAAGATCGAAGTCCAAGATCCTTTGGAAGAGATCAATTTAGGTGATGATAATGATGACAAAAGGCCAACATTTATCAGCAAATTATTATCGGAAAATTTCAGAAGTGCTCTTATAACATTGCTTAAAGAGTACAAAGACTGTTTTGCATGGGATTACCATGAAATGCCAGGTTTGAGCAGAAATTTGGTGGAGCACAAATTGCCAATGAAGCAAGGTTGTCAACCTGTTAAGTAAAGTCCAAGGAGATTTGTACCAGAGGTGGTGTTGAAGATTAAAAAAGAAGTTGAAAAACTTTTCAAAGCAAAATTTGTCAGAACCACCAGGTATGTCGATTGGTTGTCTAATATTGTTCCTATTGTCAAGAAAAATGGGAAACTTAGAGTTTGCATTGATTTTAGAAATTTACATACTGTAATACCTAAAAATAAATATCCTATACCTATTGCCGACATTTTAGTAGATTCAACATCTTGTCATGAAATTTTAAGCTTTATGGATAGACATTCTGAATATAATCAAATTTTTATAGCCAAGGATAACGTACATAAAACTGCATTTAGGTGTCTAGGTGCTATAGGTACGTATGAATGGGTTATAATGCCTTTTGGTTTAAAGAATGCAGTTGCTTCATATCAAAGAGCTATGAATACTATTTTTCATGACATGATAGACAAATTTTTAGAAGTTTATATAGATTATATTGTAGTTAAATCTAAATCTCATAATTCTCATTTAATCAATTTAAGACAGTCTTTTAATAGGATGAGAAAGCATGGTTTAAAAATGAATCCATTAAAATGTGCTTTTGGAGTTGCTGCAGGAAATTTCCTTGGATTCCTTGTGCATAAAAAGGGGAATTGAGGTTGACAAAAACAAGACAAAGGCAATTATGGAAGCCTCACCACCAACAAATATAAAGGAATTGCAATCATTCCTTGGCAAGATTAATTTCTTGCGATATTTTATTTCAAATTTGTTAGGCAAGATTAGAGTGTTTACTCCTTTGTTAAAATTGAAAGAAAAAGAGGAGTTTATATTGGAAGTTGAACACCAAGAGGCATTCGACAAAATTAAGGAGAATTTAACAAATCCTCCAGTGATGACTCCATGGTTTCTGGACATCCTTTGAAGTTGTATATTTCAGCTATTTCAGCTTCTAATGAGACAATAGGAAGTATGTTGATTCAAGAAGATGAGAACAAAGTGGAAAGAGTCGTTTACTACCTTAGTTGGGTTTTGAATGGAGCTGAACGTCGATATAGTGCTATTGAAAATATTTGTTTGGCTTTACATTATTCATGTACCAAATTGAAATATTATATTATGCCAACAGAAGTATATGTACTGTGGAAGACTGATGCAATTAAATATACGTTATCTAAACTAATAATACATGGAAGAATTGGACGTTGGACCCTTGGTTTGACAAAATTTTCTTTACATTATGTGCCTTCGAAAGCTATGAAAGGTTAGGTTATAGCCGACTTTTAGGCAGATCATTGATCAATCAATTTGAGACACTTATGTTAGCTTTGTATTAGGCTTCATTAGATGTTTATTGTGCCCAATATTAGTATTTTAGATTAGTTTAATGTTGTTGGGCTTCATTGGGTTTTAATGTAAATATTAGAAAGCTAAGACAAGGATCTACAAGTTTCATGAAGAACTCAAGAGCTGGATCGGACTTCTAAGGGCCCAAAATAGCCTTACAATACAGAGTGAGTTTGCTGTCACGGAACCATCTGGGCAGTATGCACATATTGGACTATATAGTGGGTTATACGCCTCCTCTTGGGCTGAAACTTGGTCATTTGAAAGATAAGACCCATATCTCCAACTTCACTGAAGACCATTTTGTCAATAGATGTCGTTTTAGGCATGCTTCTGAAGCTACAATTTGGTTTGAATTTGGAAACACGTTCTTCCAACCTAACTTGAAGTAGGTGCAGTGTTTTTGGCATTTCTGGAGTTCTAAAAGTCCAAATGACATGATTCAAATTGGAGATTTTCAAGGAGACAACTGGCTACAACTTTCATGAGACATCCAAGCCAAAATGCACCGTCTAGGTGATGAATTTGAAGCCAGAAGTCGGATAAGAGTTGTTGACTAAAAGCCACCAACCATACACCAACCCACCTACCATGCACCAACCCACCTACCATGCATCAAGCTTCCTTATTTGACAATTTCCTTGTTTTTATAGCTTGTATTCAAATTATGTACATGTACAAATTGGCTTCTAGGATTAGTATAAATAGAGCCAATCACTTTGTATTATCAAGAATTCAATTTTGAAGTAAGTTTGAAGAAAGTTTGAGTATTTGTGGGAGTTTTCTTTCTCTTCTTCTTCATTTTCTTTAGAATTTTGTTTTTGTTCTTTTATTTCTGAGTTCTTCCTTCCCATCCATGGAAGGCTAGGCTCTCATAATCAATCCAAGGGATTAGCCATCTTGATGTTTAATTTGGAGATCTTGTTTCGCTTGTTCATATTGCTTAATTGTTAATCAAGTTTCTCTTATTCCTCTTTTAATTTTGATCTAGACTGAATTGCTTAATTTGATTTAGATGTTGATGTGGTAATAGCTTTATTATCATGTATTCAAGAGGATCACATAGAATAAACAATTTATTAAAGCTTTTTGATGGATTGTTTAGCTAGGTTAAATTCTGGATCTTAAGTTAATTTATGTTTGGATGGTGCTTACTTTATCTAACCTTGGTTAATTAAATCCTAGATGCTTATCTAGTAGAGGATTCTTGGATCATGTTGAGGCTTCTTGATGTGATCTAAGGCCAAGAACACGGTTAGCAATTAAGTGAATTCTTTGTGATCAATGATGAGTTAAACTCAAGATCGGTAAATTTCCTTGGATTGGTTGTTTCTTTAAATTTGTTAATTATTTTCCTTTACTTCAATTAGTGTATTATCATTTCAAATCATCAAAACCCCCCTTGTAATTATCTTGATCTGATTTAATCTTTGTTCTTTTTTTATCCTTGAGGGACGATTCGGTTCATGCTCTATACTACAAATTATTTTGTGAACCGGTAATTTTTATTATTTGATGAGGTCTCGACAACCTCTTGTCAAAAGAAAGTGGAAAAAGAAAAAAAAAGAATAAAGCCAAAAGGTTGTAAAAGAAAAGAATAGAAAAATGAAGGAATGTGTTAAGAGAATGTGTATTTTATGGTTTAGGGTACACTTCAGTGCTTGTTACTTGAGTTCCACCCCATTGCTCTTTTATTCTCTTTGGTTTTAACTTGTTATATCCATATTGTTCCCTTCCCTTACCTTGGCCCCATTACAACCTTGAATAAAGTCCTCTTGATTTGTGTGTGCATGTGTTTTGAGTAGTGGAGAAGTAGAAGATAAGCAAGCTTATGGTAGTGCAATTTTTCATGAGTTGATTTGAGTGTAAACACAAACCTAAGCACTTGAGAGATTGAAAGTGTATCTTGTGAGATTCTATCATGCTTAATTCATGATTCTACTTGAATTCACCTTGCTTGTTAATTTGGGATGTAAAGGCATATCACTTCATCAATGTTTGGAATCCTTGAAACTGTGGTTATTATTATTTCTCTGGTATTTAAAAATTAGTTGAATTGATTAAATAAAATATTACATGTTTGTGGGTATCATCCTGGTAAACCCTCACGAGACTATAACTCGTCCACTAGGGACACCTAAGGGTTTAAAGGCTTGTGGCACATGCTAAGTGCCATCGTGTTTTCCTACGAAAATGGATTAGATTAGGTACAATCAGTTTTTATCTCTTTAGTTTAATAATATAATGTTTCTTGTTTTTTTTTTCTTTAGTTTTGTTCTTATGTGTTTTGCCCAGGAGTGCAAAAGCTTAAGTGTGGGGGAATTTGATCAATCAATTTGAGACACTTATGTTAGCTTTGTATTAGGCTTCATTAGATGTTAATTGTGCCCAATATTAGTATTTTAGATGAGTTTAATGTTGTTGGGCTTCATTGGGTTTTAATGTAAATATTGGATAATTTTCGGATTTTGATGCATTTTGACATTTCTTCCTTGGTTAGGCCATAACTTGGGACTCGGTAATCCAATTGTGGTGATCTTGGTGTCTTTGGAAAGCTAAGACAATTCTCTACAATTTTCATGAAGAACTCAAAAGCTGGATCAGACTTCTAAGGGTCCATAACATCCCTGCAATGCAGAGTAGGTTTGCTGTCAGGAAAATCTGGGCAGTATGCATATATTGGACTACATAGTGAGTTATAGACCTCCTCTTGAGCTGAAACTTGGTCATTTGAAAGATAAGACCCATATCTCAAACTTCACTGAAGACCATTTTGTCAATAGATGTCGTTTTAGGCATGCTTCTGAAGCTACAATTTGGTCTGAATTTGGAAACACGTTCTTCCAACCTAACTTGAGGTAGGTGCAGTGTTTTTGGCATTTCTGGAGTTCTAAAAGTCCAAATGACATGATTCAAATTGGAGATTTTCAAGGAGACAACTGGCTACAACTTTCATGAAGATATCCAAGCCAAAATGCACCGTCTAGGTGATGAATTTGAAGCCAGAAGTCGGATAAGAGTTGTTGACTAAAAGCCACCAACCATGCACCAACCCACCTACCATGCATCAAGCTTCCATATTTGACAATTACCTTGTTTTCATAGCTTGTAGTCAGATTATGTACATGTATAAATTGGCTTCTAGGATTAGTATAAATAGAGCCAATCTCTTTGTGTTAAAAGAATTCAAATTTTAAGTAAGTTTGAAGAATGTTTGAGTATTTGTGAGAGTTTTCTTTCTCTTCTTCTCCATTCTCTTTACAATTTTGTTTTTGTTATTTTATTTCTGAGTTCTTCCTTCCCATCCATGGAAGGCTAGGCTCTCATAATCAATCCAAGGGATTAGCCATCTTGATGTTTAATTTGGAGATCTTGTTTTACTTGTTCATATTGCTTAATTGTTATTCAAGTTTCTCTTCTTCCTCTTTTAATTTTGATCTACATTGAATTGCTTAATTTGACTTAGATGTTTATGTGATAATAGCTTTATTATCATATATTCAAGAGGATCACATAGAATAAACAATTTATTAAAGCTTTTTGATGGATTGTTTAGCTTGGTTAAATTCTTGATCTTAAGTTAATTTATGTTTGGATGGTGCTTACTTTATCTAACCTTGGTTAATTAAATCCTAGATGCTTATCTAGTTGAGGATTCTTGGATCATGTTGAGGCGTCTTGATGTGATCTAAGGCCAAGAACATGGTTAGCAATTAAGTGAATTCCTTGTGATCAATGATGGATTAAACTCAAGATCGGTAAATTTCCTTGGATTGGTTGCTTCTTTATATTTGTTTACAACTTTAAGTCTTGTACTTTTTTTTAATCTTTTCAAATCATCAAAACCCCCCTTTTAATTATTTTGATCTGATTAAATCTTTGTTCTTTTTGGATCCTTGAGAGACGATTCGGTTCATGCTCTATACTACAAAGATTTAATCAAGATGGCTAATCCCTTGAAACTTCTGGCTTCTGGCTTCAAATTCATCACCTAGACGGTGTATTTTGGCTTGGATGTCTTTATGAAAGTTGTAGCCAGTTGTCTCCTTGAAAATCTCCAATTTGAATCATGTCATTTGGACTTTTAGAACTCCAGAAATGCCAAAAACACTGCACCTACCTCAAGTTAGGTTGGAAGAACGTGTTTCCAAATTCAGACCAACTTGTAGCTTCAGAAGCATGCCTAAAACGACATCTATTGACAAAATGGTCATCAGTGAAGTTGGATATATGGGTCTTATCTTTCAAATGACCAAGTTTTAGCCCAAGAATTCAATTTTGAAGTAAGTTTGAAGAAAGTTTGAGTATTTGTGAGAGTTTTCTTTCTCTTCTTCTTCATTTTCTTTAGAATTTCGTTTTTGTTCTTTTATTTCTGAGTTCTTCCTTCCCATCCATGGAAGGCTAGGCTCTCATAATCAATCCAAGGGATTAGCCATCTTGATGTTTAATTTGGAGATCTTGTTTTACTTGTTCATATTGCTTAATTGTTATTCAAGTTTCTCTTCTTCTTCTTTTAATTTTGATCTAGATTGAATTGCTTAATTTGAATTGGATGTTGATGTGATAATAGCTTTATTATCATGTATTCAAGAGGATCACATAGAATAAACAATTTATTAAAGCTTTTTGATGGATTGTTTAGCTTGGTTAAATTCTTGATCTTAAGTTAATTTATGTTTGGATGGTGCTTACTTTATCTAACCTTGGTTAATTAAATCCTAGATGCTTATCTAGTAGAGGATTCTTGGATTATGTTGAGGCGTCTTGATGTGATCTAAGGCCAAGAACACGGTTAGCAATTAAGTGAATTCCTTGTGATCAATGATGAGTTAAACTCAAGATCTGTAAATTTCCTTGAATTGGTTGTTTCTTTAGATTTGTTTTCAACTTTGAATCTTGTATATTTATCAATATTGTTAATCAACAACAAAACCCCCCATTTTAATTATATTGATCTGATTAAATATTTGTTCTTTTTGGATCCTTGAGAGACGATTTGGTTCATGCTCTATACTACAAATTATTTTGTGAACCGGTAAATTTTATTTATTTGACGGGTCTCGACAACCTCTTGTCAAATTTGGCGCCGTTGCCGGGGATCCAAAGGCAACTTTTTGATCATTTCATCTAACTCTAACAATTGTGTTTGTTTTGTTTTTGAAGCATTTTCAAGTGAAATTTGTCTGAAATTGGGTGAAGGGCATCCTGTCAAGATTTTGGTTTGGTAACATATCTCTGATTGATCTGAATTTTGGTAGGATAATGAAAATTGTTATTTTGAGAAAGACTCACTATTTACAGTGAGGTCACCCTTATTTTTGCCAAATTCCATCGTTTAGACCACTTTTGCAAATTTTTAAGATTTTTTATTATTCTGTTAGATAGAATTTTTGTGTAGATTTCACTCTGTGGTAGTCCCATAATTTTTAAAAATCTGTAGATATGTTTTCTGTAATTATTTTGTGTGTATATTTAGACTTGTTTTTGTGATTTTGTGTTTTTGTGTTTGATCTCTAATCTGATGGAGCATAAACTTGATGAGCTGGCTTATTTGGTGGGGCAATTGGCAGTGGAACAACATCACTTACCTGTGCAAGAACCTGCAAGATTTTGTAGTATATGCTGTAGTTCTTATCATCCCACATATGCTTGCACCACATTACAATATAATGGTTCTGTATTTCATAACCATTCTGTTGATGCAACAGGTGTATTTCTTGGTGAACCACAGTACCAACAGCTTGGATATGATCCTTATTCTTCCATATATAACCATGACTGGGAAGAACATCCCTGGTTCGAACCTTATGTTGAACCAATCAATCTATACTAGCAGCCTATGCAGCAGCAGCAAGCTCCAATAGGCATGGAATCTGAGCCTACACTAGAGGATTTGGTGAAACAATTTGCTCAGAACAACATCCAATTCCAGCAGAGAACAGAAGCTATAGTACAAAACGTGAAGACCCAAGTTGGTCAACTTACATCTTCATTGAGTCAGTTGAGCATGCAACAGATGTAGAAATTTGATTCTACAGAACATGAGACTATTGATGTGCAAAAACCAATTGATGATTTGTGTGCTGAATTTGCTAGTTTTACTGATTTTGATGATTCTGTTTGTTGTACTGGTTGTGATGGTGATATGTTGTGTAATGCATGTGCTGAGATTGCTGCCTTTTTGAGACATGATGAATCTTTTTCAGCAAATTATACAGCAATTCAATCTACAGAAGTAGTAAAGCCAGCAAAATTGGAGTCCATTGTGGCTAAAAACCTCCTTACTGATGAGGAGGAGAGGTTGCTACCCATTTTGAGGGAGAATCTAACAGTATGCACACTTGCAGACATTCCTAGCGTTAGCCCATCCATATGCATGCGTAGGATTTTACTTGAAGATGGAGTTAAGCCAATAAAACAGCCCTCGAGGAGACTGAACCCTCTGATTCTGGATGTGGTGATCTATTACACTGGTTATGGTGTGGCCGCCGGGATTTTGTTGCTTCTGCTATCCATAGGGAGTTTTCTTTCCACACTTTTATTTCATTTTTCTAGTTGTTTTCTTTTTGTTTTTACTATTTTGCTACTGTTTTCAATCCTTTTTTTGTTTTTATTTTACTGTTACTGTTTACTCTTTTCTGGTGCTATCATTTTTTCTGTTTGTTGTCTCTGTTTTGATTCTGTTTGTTGTCTTTCATTTCTGTTTTTTGTTTTATTTGTTGTTTCTATTTTGGGAAAAAAATGTGTGATTTTCGTGTGTTTAGTTCCCTTCCAATCGTGTTTTAAGAATTGTGAAAGTTATGAGTTTGCATTAATTAAAGTTCAAGTTTCCTAACATAAATGAATGAATTGTCTTTCCCCTTGAATTTCACATGCTTGGTGTTGGATTTTGGATTAGTGGATTGAATTTGGTAGATGCATCCATACCTTGTGAGATTTTGAACTTATTGATGAATGGATGTTGCATCTATGTCATTTCTTCCTTTCTTGTGTGAGTTTCACTCATGGATTTTGTCACTCTAGAACTTGCTTTGATTCTTTTTTAGGCTACATTTTCATATGCATGCACGAACTTGATTGAGGCATTTTTCTTGACTTAGCTACTTTGGCCAAATAAGCCTACCTTCCATTTATCCCATTGTTAATCCCATTTGAGCCTAATTGTCCATTCATTGTTCTTAGCTCACTACAAGCCTTAAGTAAAAAAAATATGTTTTACCTTATCTTAGCGAATAGGAGAGCATTGGTTTTCTTATTAGAGGAACTCTTTTTGCTTGAGGACAAGCTATGGTTTAAGTGTGGGGGGGGTACTTATGCAAAATGTTTGGTGCAAAAGAAAGAAAAAGAAAAAGTGGCTAATTTTGATTAAAAAAAACAAAAAAAAGAAAGTGGAAAAAGAAAAAAAAAAGAATCAAGCCAAAATGTTGTAAAAGAAAAGAATAGAAAAAGGAGGGAATGTGTACTTTATGGTTTGGGGTAAACTTCTATGCTTGTTACTTGAGTTCCTCCTCATTGCTCTTTTATTCTCTTTGGTTTTAACTTGTTATATCCATATTGCTCCCTTCCCTTACCTTGGCTCCATTACAACCTTGAATAAAGTCCTCTTGATTTATGTGTGCATGTGCTTTGAGTAGTGGAGAAGTAGAAGATAAGCAAGCTTATGGTAGTGCAATTTTTCATGAGTTGATTTGACTGTAAACACCAACCTAAACACTTGAGAGATTGAGATTGTATCTTGTGAAATTCTATCACGCTTGATCCATGATTCTACTTGAATTCACCTTGCAAGTTAATTCAGAATGTAAAGGCATATCACTTCATGAATGTTTGGAATCCTTGAAATTGTGGTTACTCATAATTCTCTTGTATTTAAAAATTAGTTGAATTGATTAAATAAAGTATTACTTGTTTGTGGGTATCATCCTGGTAAACCCTCACGAGACTATAACTCGTCCACTAGGGACACCTAGGGGTTTAAAGGCTTGTGGCACATGCTAAGTGTCATCGTGTTTTCCTACGAAAGTGGATTAGATTAGGTACAATCAGTTTTTATGTTTTTAGTTTAATAATATAATGTTTCTTCTTTTTTCTTTAATTTTGTTCCTATGTGTTTTGCCCAGGAGTGCAAAAGCTTAAGTGTGGGGGAATTTGATCAATCAATTTGATACACTTATGTTAGCTTTGTATTAGGCTTCATTAGATGTTTATTGTGCCCAATATTAGTATTTTAGATGAGTTTAATGTTGCTGGGCTTCATTGGGTTTTAATGTAAATATTGGATAATTTTCGGATTTTGATGCATTTTGACCTTTCTTCCTTGGTTAGGCCATAACTTGGGACTCGGTGATCCAATTGAGGTGATCTTGGTGTCTTTGGAAAGCTAAGACAATGCTCTACAAGTTTCATGAAGACCTCAAGAGCTAGATTGGACTTATAAGGGTCCAAAACATCCCTGCAATTCAGAGTAGGTTTGCTGTCAGGAAAATCTGGGCAGTGTGCACATATTGGACTTCATAGTGAGTTATAGACCTCCTCTTGGGCTGAAACTTGGTCATTTGAAAGATAAGACCCATATCTCCAACTTCACTGAAGACCATTTTGTCAATATATGTCGTTTTAGGCATGCTTCTGAAGCTACAAGTTGGTCTGAATTTGGAAACACGTTCTTCCAACCTAACTTGAGGTAGGTGCAGTGTTTTTGGCATTTCTGGAGTTCTAAAAGTCCAAATGACATGCTTCAAATTGGAGATTTTCAAGGAGACAACTGGATACAACTTTCATGAAGACATCCAAGCCAAAATGCACCGTCTAGGTGATGAATGTGAAGCTAGAAGTCAGATAAGAGTTGTTGACTAAAAGCCACCAACCATACACCAACCCACCTACCATGCACCAACCCACCTACCATGCATCAAGCTTCCATATTTGACAATTTCCTTGTTTTTATAGCTTGTATTCAAATTATGTACATGTACAAATTGGCTTCTAGGATTAGTATAAATAGAGCCAATCTCTTTGTATTATCAAGAATTCAATTTTGAAGTAAGTTTGAAGAAAGTTTGAGTATTTGTGAGAGTTTTCTTTCTCATCTTCTTCATTTTCTTTAGAATTTCGTTTTTGTTCTTTTATTTCTGAGTTCTTCCTTCCCATCCATGGAAGGCTAGGCTCTCATAATCAATCAAAGGGATTAGCCATCTTGATGTTTAATTTGGAGATCTTGTTTTACTTGTTCATATTGCTTAATTGTTATTCAAGTTTATCTTCTTCTTCTTTTAATTTTGATCTAGATTGAATTGCTTAATTTGATTTGGATGTTGATGTGATAATAGCTTTATTATCATGTATTCAAGAGGATCACATAGAATAAACAATTTATTAATGCTTTTTGATGGATTGTTTAGCTTGGTTAAATTCTTGATCTTAAGTTAATCTATGTTTGGATGGTGCTTACTTTATCTAACCTTGGTTAATTAAATCCTAGATGCTTATCTAGTAGAGGATTCTTGGATTATGTTGAGGCGTCTTGATGTGATCTAAGGCCAAGAACACGGTTAGCAATTAAGTGAATTCCTTGTGATCAATGATGAGTTAAACTCAAGATCGGTAAATTTCCTTGGATTAGTTGTTTCTTTAGATTTGTTTTCAACTTTGAATCTTGTATATTTATCAATATTGTTAATCAACAACAAAACCCCCCATTTTAATTATATTGATTTGATTAAATATTTGTTCTTTTTGGATCCTTGAGAGATGATTCGGTTCATGCTCTATACTACAAATTATTTTGTGAACCGGTAATTTTTATTTATTTGACAGGTCTCAACAACCTCTTATCAATCATCCTTTTGTTGAAATTGATGTGGTTAATTTTGTCGGAATCAAACCTTGGCATTTATATTTTGATGGTTTTGCCATCAAAATGGTGTAGGTCTTGGAATATTAATTTTTTCGCCAAAAGACCAACCGAAAAAATTTATGTTTAATCTTGAGTTTAGATGTTCAAATAATGAGGCGGAACATGAAGCCTTAATTGCCGGTTTAGAGATCTTAATTAATTTGAATGTGAAAAATGTCAAAATTATTGGAGATTCCCAATCGGTTATAAAACAATTGTCGAGAGAATATAAATGTGTCAGTGAACATTTAATAAAATATTTGTCAAAAGCTGCATGGCTCTTGTATGAATTTGATGAAGTAATTGTTATACATGTATCTCGACAAGAAAATAAAGAAGCCAATGAATTGGCTCAAATAGCTTATGGATATAAGGTGTCCCCTTTGACATTATTAAGGTTAATGAAAGTTGAAAAGAAATTATTTTCTTTTGAGGAAAGAGAAGTTAATGTTACAGGAGTTATTGATCCGACAGATTAGTGAAAGCCAATCATTGATTATTTTTCGAATCCAAGTCAGCATGTTGACAGAAAGTTGAAATATAAATCCATGAAATATGTTTTGTTGGGTGGAACTTTATACAAAAGGTTAGTCGATAATAATTTATTAACTTGTTTGGGTGAACAAGAGGCATATTTGGCCCTTGTTGAAGTACATGAGGGAATTTGTGGTGCTTATCAAACAGGTGAAAAAATGAAATGGATTCTGAATCAACAAAGAGTTTACTAGCCGACAATGATTAAAGATTGTATTCAATTTGCTAAATCATGTGAAGAATGTCAAAAGCATGATGTTGTGCAACATTTTCCAGCAAGTGAATTACATGTTATAATAAAACCATGGCCATTTAATGGTTGGGCTTTGGATTTAATAGGCCAAATTCATCTTTTTTCATCGAAAGAACATAAATATATTCTTGTAGCTATTGATTATTTCACCAAATGGGTGGAAGTAGTGGCTTTAAAAGAAGTAACACAACAGGAGATTATTGATTTTGTCGAAAACAAAATTATTTGTCGGTATGGAATACCACAGTCTTTGACAACTGATCAAGGAACAATTTTTACTGGTAGAAAAGTTGTCGAATATGCTGATTCAAGAAATATAAAGTTATTGACTTCAACACCTTATTATGCCCAAGCCAATGGACAAGTTGAAGCTGCCAATAAAATTATTATTGGTTTAATTAAAAAGCATATTGGTCAACAGCCAAAGAATTGGCATAATACTCTTCAACGAATTTTGTGGGCATATAAAAATTCACCAAGGGAGTCGACAGGAACAACTCCTTATAAATTGGTTTATGGTCATGATGTTGTGTTGTCAATTGAGTTTAATATCCAATCAATTAGATTACAGTGACAAAATGATTTGTTAGTTGATGATTATTGGAATTTGATGTATGATGAGTTAAATTAATTGGATGATGAGCCTATAATAGCGCTTGAAAATCTTATTCGACAAAAAGAAAATTTTGTTCAATTTTATGATTGTCGAGTTAAATATAAGACATTTTCAGTTGAAGAATTAGTTTGGAAAGAAATTTTACCAATTGGTCAAAAATGTCGGGCATATGGAAAATGGACCTAGAATTGGGAGGGACCTTTTCAAGTAACAAAAGTGCTTTCAGGAAACACTTACGAAGTAGTTGATGTCGGTTCCAAGCAAAAAATAAAAGCAATAAAGGAGAAGTATTTGAAAACTTATAAACCAACAATGTATGAAGTGCAAATACAATAATTAATTGTCATTAAATTGTTGGCCTAAAATGGCCGACATTTCCAAATATTAGATTAAAATTGACAAAGTTTAAATAAAATGTCGTTAAAAGTAACCGACAAAACGCAAAATATCAAAAGAGACTGACATTTAAAATTACAGAGCTTTTGAATGTTGTCGGCCAAACACTTTCTGAACTCTTCCCAATTCTCATTCATTTTTGCCTGCTTAGTTAAAGCGGATTTGTAATCTGGTTCAGAGTTCTCGATGGCTGACACAATTTCTTTGCTATTTCGAACTAATTGTCGGTCATTTTCTCTTAATTTCTTTTTCTCTTCCTTATGGCTCTGTAAAGTTGAGGACATTTTTTCTTGCTTCTTAGTAGGCTTTCTAACTTTTGTTTGACCTCGGCAATTTCAATATTGATATTGTCAACTTCGGCTTTGTCTTCGACAATCTCGTTAGTCAGAAGGATATGTCGCTGTTTGGCATCACTTGTGGTCTTGAAAATAGTATTTTTAAATCAAGATGCCCAAGGTGCTTATTGACAATTTTGTTAGGACGAAGGATAATGTTCAAGCAGGTTTGAAATTGTGGTCTTCATTTTGTCGACCAGTAGAACCATTTCCTTAGGAAAATCATCATCACACTCATTTAAGCAAGTAAGTGTATGCTGGAGCTGTCGACATAATTCTTGATCAGCAATGAGAGAGTCAAGAAGATTCTTCAATAAACACTCCAAGTTGTAGAGTGCTTCTTTGACTGAGGTATTGCCGAGTGAAACTAACTTGGTTGATTTTGGAGAAGAACGATGACTTCCCGATAAAATGGTCTCCACCTCAGCAAAAGGGTCTTCTTCATCTGAAAAGCCAAATTTAGGTATGTCGATCTCCATTGGTGCCTTTCCTTTGTTAAGAACAGGAATGGACTTTTCAATTGTCAGGTCCAAGATATTTGGACTTTGAGGAGAAGGCTCGACAGGCAGGCCGACATTTTTCAGATTTGGCTTCTTGTGATCACTCAATGATTTGTTGGTTTGAGAAGTTGGAGGAAAAGGAGTTTTAGTTGGAGTCTCCTCAGTCTTTTTGTTTTTATAATAAGAAAATAGAAGAATATTAAAATATGATTTGAGAAGTTAGTTGATAAAATAAAGTATAAAAAGTCAATTGACAAAATATAGTTTTAAACTTACTTTCTGGCTATCAGTAGCCTTTGCAGATTGTTGGCCTAGAGTCTTGATTCTTTTTCGGATTTTTGGAGCTTCAAAACTCTGGCCACGACCCTTTTCTTTTAAGGAGTTGTAATATCCTCTTCTTTTTCTTCTTAATTCCTACCAGGAGTAGGAATTGTCGACTTAGAAGCTGACATCATAGGGGTTGATTTGGAAACTGAAACAGAAAAGAAAAATGTCAGAATATGATGATTGATAAAAAAAATATTGTCAGAAATTATTTTTACCATGAGGTGGATAACGAACTATCCGTGGGTAATATTCGACAAAATAAAGTTCATATGGGTATAAGTATCTGACAAAATCTATTTTTTCTTTTTTGTCGATAAAAACGCCCAAAGCACCTCATGGTGGGTCTGGATAAATGTCAGCCAATCCAAATAGAGCATTTGGAAGACAGATTGGTTTTCAATGAAAAGGTTTGAGATAGTGTTTGGGGTCGACATTTTTGTTAATAAGCCAAGCTTTATGGTATGCTAAAGAGCACCTACTGTCGTGTGCTTCTCGTTTTTTCTTAAGTTCAAGTTCAACTTCTTGAACAACTGACTTGGGATATTTGGGATTCCATTTAACCTTGAAATATTTTTCAAACGCTTGAATCTCTCGTAAATGCGTACCTTTGGATTTCTTTACTGGTTTCCCAGTCTGCACAGAAGGAGTAAATTCAATCAGCAATTTGTCAAAGCAATCCTTGAGTTGGTGGTGAAGTGGTTTGTAGTAATTATCCCACCATTTGACAAAAGATTGAGTTACATAATAACTTAGTCGAAATTCTCGTGGAATAAATTGTTGACTAAATTTGGTGTTTCTCTTCACAAGTTTTGGAATGACATCCAGATTGTCAAGAACAGTATCACACAACCTATATGTCGAATTTAAGGAAATTAGGACTGGTAATGCTTAAGAGAAACCCATTTTTCGGGCAATGGTGTTTGGAAGATGGAGAGTAATACTTTAGTCACCACTACCCGGTAAACCACAAGTGAAAATTTGTTGACAGAGCATGTTTGACCAAATATCATTGTTTTCAGGTTGTCTTTTGTGATTGTCGAATATTAGGTTTCTAGTAAACCATTTGGGACCGATAGATCTCTGGGCAAAAGGAGAAAAGGTGATTTTCTAGGAAGAAATAGATAAAGAATGAAAATTTTCAAAATAGTGTTTGAATTTGTCAATGAAAGATATCGACTTTTCTTTTGCTAAAAGAAATGAAAGTTTAATTCTGTGAATATTGGAGGGGAGATTATCAGGGGCTTTTGTCAAGAGTTGTGGTAGGAGAATGACACTAAGCCAGAGTTGAAGAACCCACAGTAGGCCCCCGAGATTTGTTTTCTTTGTCAAATCTTTCATTGATTTGACAATTTCACTTATTGACTCGTATAAACGAGCAATGACGAGTTGGCCTAAGGCCAAATATTAACCTTCATGAAGCAGCATTGCCAAAGGTAAGTAAACTCTCGACACTTGAATTGATTTTGTACAAAATACATGTGCAGGAGCCAAAAAGTGAGAAATGCAACATGTTTAGAATCTGTTACATTCCCAGAGTTTTAAGAATGATATTTTATAAAAGGGCTGTAGGACATGGAGTCGACCTTGATATCAAAAGTTTTGTAGGTAGACAAATCTGGTGTAATGGGGGTGCCATTAGGCTTAAACCCAGCAATGGCAGCAAGGTAAAAAAAAGGGGGCCATCATCCAATAAGGAAAGTGAAAATTATTAGTGGTTTTGTTCCAAAAACATAAAGCAGCTCCAAGCATGGGGGAGTTAAATTTGATTTTGAACCGACTAAGCTGAATGACATAAAAAATACGGATATCTTTCCAAAAGGCGGATTTGACAAATTGGATTTTGTCAAGCCATTTTATATACTGATTTGTCATTTTTGATGGAAAACATCTAAAAAATCGATTACTTGGGTCAAAGTGAAAAATGGGAATGGCATTTTTAGACGCAATGATTTCCTAGTCTTTTTGACATGGAAAATGACTTGAGATAGAAGTCTCATAAATTTCAGAAGAAGGAAGGAGAGGACCTAAGAAAGCACTTATTTTATGTGTGAGCTCGTAAGGTATAAGTACTTGGGTTTTCCAGAGTTTTGAGTTTTCCACTAACGGGTCAGGAATAGTGAGAACATCATGGCAGATGAGTTCCATGGGCGAAAAGGCTAGTGGAATGGAAGTTGAGAAAGACCTAGTTTTTTGGGTAGTAGAAGAACTAGACTGAGCTTATGAAGACGCTATTGATGAAGGTTTGAGATAGATTAAATATTGGAGAATAGTGGGGATACTCAGTAAAGGTTTTTGGAAAGGTAAAAGATAGAAGAAACCTTTTTTTTAAGTTTATAAAGGGTACAATGATGAGATTTTCCGCTTCTAATATTGTATTGGTTTTTGAAACAAATGTTGGCAAATAGATAATTGCCACATGGCCATGATAGCAGAAATCGTGCGTAGTGGATAGTTAGTGATTACATCATTAGGTGTTCCTTCTCAAGGAAGATTGGGATCAGATTAAGTTGTTATGAGTTTTTGAATTTGAAAACATATTTTAAAATCCCATGAAAAACGAAAAGGTGTTCCCTATTTCTTAGGAACAGATTGATCTGGTCAGTAGTTTGTTGGTTTGAAATGATCGATATTTATAAAGATTAAAACCAGAATTCAAAGAAAAATTTATTGGCTTATGTAGCTGACATTTATATATAGTTTGTTAATTTGTTTTGTCAGAATGAATCCTGGGGATTGTTTTCAAAAGTTCTATTAGCCAATATTAAATTGGATATTGTTACCAAGTGGCTTCAATAACTCAAAAGGGGGAGTGAATTGAGTTTTCAAAAACTTTCGCAAAGTAGTTTCAATGGCACTAATTATATTGAATCAATGAACTTAGAAGGATAATAACTAAGAATAATAAGCTCTTTAATACATATATTATTAGATAAGAATTCACAATATTAAAAACATCAAGCTAATTAAATTGATGGAATAAAGCTTATAAGTAAAAGATAAGGGTTGAGAGAATGCAAAAAAGATTTATATTGGTTCAATCACTTCTTGTGATCTACGTCCAGTCCTCGAGATCATCCACCCTAGATTTCAACTATTCTTCAAGCTTCTAACTTGGGTGCTTGATAAAAACCCTTACAATATAGAGCACTCTTCACTTAGTTTAGGATCCTCCACCCTCTATGTGCAAGAGCCTCACTCAATATAACAAGGGCCTCACTTAATATAACAAGGAACTTCTTTCCTTGAACTTATACAAGATAATCAAATGGTTTTTGGTTGTTTGTAACTCTCACAAGAGCAGATATACAACTTGAGGAACTAATGAGTATTTGATCAAAACACTAAGCAAGCTTTTACAAATAAAAAAACAGAGTATGATCAACTGGAGATTAGTAAAAGCTCTTTGAAAATAGATTTATGATCTTGGGTCTTCTTTAAAAATTCATTTAGATGAGCTATAAATAACTCTAACGAAATCAGATCCATTGGGTAGTAGGTGGATATCCAATCAATGCTTAAACTAGCAATTGGAAAAGTTTCTGGAGCGTGTGTAGTCGACTACACAATTGTGTAGTCGACTACAATGTCTTTCTGACTTTTAAAAACATGAGAGTTTGATTTATAAAATTCGCACGTAGTCGTGTACACATCCTTTGTAGTCGACTACACTAGCTCTCGGACAGTTTGAATCAAAAGACATATAAGAGGTATGTTTTCAAAATCATGTGTAGTCGACTACAGATCTTATGTAGTCGATTACATGTCTCCTTGGGTTTAATGATGCTTAAAAAAACTTTTAAACTTTGTAGTCGACTACATCAACATTGGTAGTCAACTACAAGTGTCCTCAGGTTAACTTGTGTTTAACATAGAAGTATTTTTATCCGTATTGTAGTCGACTACAAGTGTCCTCGAGACATTTCAAGAACATGAAGCTTTTCAGGTTTTTGCCTTGTGTAGTCGACTACAAGTGTATTCTGACTTTGTATAAAACGTTGCAGATTTAAAATACATAGCTGTGTAGTCGACTACACCAACCCTGTAGTCGACTACAAGTGACTTAAAAAATTCATTTTTGACTAAGAATAAAATCTTTCTTTCCAAAGGTTTTTAAAGATATTTTTCCTTTTCTCAAACCTTATTTTTGAAATAGTTTTGTAAGGTTAAAACAAATTGCTTGCTATGTGATTCATGCAATCAAATACTCTTACAAAGATAAGTTAAAATCTATTAGACTCGACTACTCCTTGTGATCTTGTTCTTGTTCTCTTGGTGCAGAAATCTTTGTTTGGTAATCATCAAAATCCTACATGTCAATTGTTGTTCATAGATATAAAATTTGTCAGCTTGAAATGGCCGAAACTCAAATGTAACATGCCTTGGCAGTGTAATTATTTTGCCAAGTGTTAATTGTCGAAATGGGTTCCAATATTTTGACGAAAAGTAAATATTTGACAATTAGAATATTTATCTCTTTCCTCCAGTTTCGCCAAGAGAAAAATATTAGAGGCATCTATTATTACCTAATTTACAATTTTCGACAAAATTGGTAATTGACAATTTGGGTGACTTTGTAAGGTTGAATCTAGATATGTACAAGTCTAAAATGGAGTAAATGTGTTATCCAACAATTTGAGGCTAAGATGGACATTCGACAAATATGTGAAGCCGACAATAGTGCTGTGTTCGACAAATCAAGTCCCAGAAAGATGTTCGATAAAAAATTGCATTCAAGTAATGTTTGAAGTCAACAAAGTTTCAAGCATACACTTAACCAACAAAGGGACTTGCGAATTATTGATAAAGTTGGTGCACCGACAAAGCTATTGATGGTTACTCAGAAGTTGGTGGTTATCATTTTGAAATTCAAAGTAGCGGTTGCATCCATTGTTTGAGGAACTGTTGATGCTAACTCATGGGCAGTTGCTGCTGGTAGTTTTAGGTTGTTACTAAAAAATAAGCATGTGCTAGTTACATGTATGCCATCTGTCCCACAATTGGGAGGTTTCTAGGAATTTTAGACATAGGAAGTATCAATAAATACTAGTTTGAAAGATGTAATTGAGGCTGCAACTTGAAACATCCTACACTCCCAAAGTCCCAGCGACGCTCAAAGGATATACGAATCAATCAAGTTTATATGCCACTTTCATTTTATGCAATTTGATTTTAGGTTCTTTTACTGCATTTCATTTTCTATTGATTTGTTTTACTTGCTTTCTTTAATTTCTTTCATTTTAATATTCCCGTTCACTACAAGAAAAACATGTATATAATGGCGGTTTTTCAAGCATATAACGGCGATTTTGACCTGCCCTTTTTTTCCCCAACGGCGATTTGACAAACCGCCGTAATTGCGCTCGCCATTCTGTATATTACGGTTGTTTTCAGTAAACCGTTGTAACTTACTCTGTGTATATTACGGCGGTTTATATTACGGCCATTCTGTATATTACGGTGTATATTATCCAAACTCTAGCTTGATGTATTGTATTTTACGGCAATTTCAAACTGGCATTATGCCCTCACATTACGGCAGTTTTGAACCACCCTTTTTTACTATTAATTACAACAGTTTAGAATTGCCCCTTTTTTACTGTTAATTACGACAGTTTTGAACCGCCCTTTTTTACTGTTAATTATGGCGGTTTTGAACCGCCATTATGGAGATAAACGTGACATATTTTGTTTTATTTCATGGCAGTTTCGAACCGCCATAATGTATTTTTTATATTTATTATTATATATTTTTTCATATTATTGTCTATCAAAACCTGCCCAGACAGTTGCCCATATCAGGAAATTATCAATCCTAAAAGAAAAAATAAGGCATTACATATATACAGAAACAACCTCCACAAACCGTTTCATACATGAGAGCTAAACAATTATACTCATTTAGTGGAATGAAAATTGCAAGGAGTACATCAAGAAGCATTGTTATTGTGAATCAAACATTAGTACTAGTACATCAATAATCCCAAAATTACACTAACTTAAATTAGTAAGGTTGTGATAATAATATCCTATTGATAACAACAAATAACAAACTACTTAATAAGGACTTGCATGACCCGCCGTTTGATGAGTGTTACTTCCATCTGATGATCTTCTATGCTCATTGGGTGACTCAGCCCCACTTCCTACATCTGGTGGCTACAATAAAGATATTAAATATGAATAAAGTCTCAGAGAGAAGCTGTAAAAGTTTCATCAATAAATAACAATCATACACTTCAATAATGACAACCCAATTTGTTACACCATGGGATCTATTAGAGAAAAAAGACCAAAAAGTATACAACAAACTAATATTATTGATGATTAAGCATGGAATTTATGTTGGTTTAATGCTCAATGACACTTTAATTAATAACATCTTAAACAAGAAACCCTCATTATACCTATGGTGGAGGATAAGGAAATACACCAGCTAACTCCTCAGGAATCCTTCCTTCCTTCCTTCCTTCCTTCATAGCGATGTAGGTATACAATGCCTGTAATTGAGACTCCATACTTACCATTTTTTCTTGTAAGTCTGAAGAGGATGTGCTAGCACTAGTTGGACCTAAGTTTGTATGCTAAATGCAATAGTAGGAACCACTCCCATGCCTAAGCCTCGAACATGGCCAGGGTGCTCTCTTCCGAGGACCACACCAAGAGCATCATTTGGAGATATTTCAGAGGAATCTCCCGAAGTTTGACTCAACTGTTGCTGAATTTTCTCCTTCATAAAAATCCAAAAAAGTGGTTAAAAACATTCAAAGACATTCTATTATATGTTTGTAAAACACAACAAAACATGGACAATAATTATGATAGTTACCCCTATCTCCCTAACCTTATCATTTATATAGCTATCATCTTTTCTCTTGTGAGTGGCATCCCACATTGTCCCCTGACCAATATATTTCCTAGTCTCTAACTTCTGAAATTTTCAACATATAATTAGTACAATTTGTAATTAATTAATGATGTACTTCATTTGTAGCGATCAATAGATCCATTGAAGTTAAAGTATTAAAAATACCAAATCATGCCTTCTCTTAGCCACACTCTTAGGACCACAAGTGTGAGGAATGGTTTGCTTCTTCCGAACCTCTTGATTTCTCTTACAAAGCTCCTTCAAGTAAAATAGCTAAATTACTAAGATGTTATAATAGTTATTGTCAAATAACTACTAAATATATATGAAATGAGTACCTTCGTCTCCTGTTTCAAGCGGTAGTCAATAAAAGTTGCCCATTGGTCTATTGAAATGCCTTCTAGAACATTGTTGATGATTGCATCTCTAATCAGTGTTGGGTCATAAAATTCATTCCATAACTTGATTCGAAATTCCCTTGACTTTTTGTTGATAGAGTGATCAACATACCTCTTCACAATGTTATCATCTGTCTTAAAACAAAATCGAGGCTTTAAACAAGAAGAATGTTAGTTTATTATGCATTTACACATGCAAATACTAAAAGCGCAAGTAAAGTACTTTAAATGGTTCTACCTTTATGGCGTGATCAAAGCTATGGTTAAGGAAGGATTCTGGCTTGTCTAACCATTTGGTGAAGCTAATAGGAAATGCAATAGTATCAATTGCCAACTGTCCACAAACTCCTGCAAGCAGGCTAGCTGCCTCTCCAATAGGTGAAAAATGTTCATCAAAATCCACCACTATACGCAATTCATTAGACAAGTTAAAGACATCCTTGACCTTCAACTTAATTTTCTTAGCTACTCTATGTTCATCTGTGACAAATAAAGATCAAGTTAAATACCTTAATAAAAACAAAAAATAAAACAAAACCAAACACTCCATCACTTTACATCTATATATACCTATAGCATCTTCCGACCAATAATGGTTGGATGCATGTTCAACTCTACGTTTAGATGATGAAGATGGATCTTGAGGTTGTGTAGGCCGTGGTAAAGCCTAGCTGGAAGGGAGAGAAGTGGAGTGTATAGGCTATGGTGGGGCCTGGCTAAAAGGGGGAGAAGTGGAGTACGGAGCTATAGGATCAATGGGTGCTAAAGGACAAGCCTGTGACAATTGTAGTGGAGTGTGAATTGGAATAAGAGGGACTGAATGAGGATGTGCAGATGCCTCTGTGGAGCTCTTTGCAACTGATTTAATTAGATTCTTAATCCGCTTTGGCTTTGGCATATCTGCAAACATCATTTAAACAATTAATTAAAATCAATTCATATTATTATATGGTAGACTAAAACATATACTATATTAAAGCACTTTGTTGAAAACTAACAGATAAATAGATGATAGACTAAAACACATTAAAGTCATACCATAAAAAAAAAAGCTATCTTGGTTGACTATTCAGACATATGTTTGTCTTCCCCAACCTCATCATTAATGTTATACTCAAATAATAATTCATGATCTGCATCATCCCTTATCAATGGTAGATCATTGACATCATCATCAAAGTATCGATTCAGGTCTTGCTTTGGGAATGGCTAAGTCTCACAAACTTCATTATCTTCTTCTCCCATATCATACAAGTCCTTTGGCTTTAAATGTACAACAATACTCCAACCTTTATTCACCTCATCATCCATATAATATACCATTTGAGCTTAACACTTCAATGTTTGGGTCATGCTCTTCACAGTCACCAGTGTGAATCAACCGTGAAAAAATAACAGAAGTAAAACCCTATGCATCCTTTCTAAAACCCTATCCCTAGTGGTGTCAGTCCATTTGCATTTGAAAAGTGTAACTCTAAACCGACCATAGTAATTAAGCTCAATGATATCTTCTAATTTTCCGTAATATGACAAATCTACTTGCCTTAGGTTTCCATCTACACTGTTTGCAACACAAGATGTGGAAGAGGTTAGAAAAACACCACTGTTCTCAAATTGTTGTCCAAAATTTGAACCCATTAATATTAAATGCAGAAAACCTTCTAGCATGTTGCATTGGACCTTTTGCTAGAAACTTTAGATCCTCTGACATAGTATGTGAAATGTTTGGGTTCATAATCTAACAAAAAAATGTTAATTCTCCCATTTGTAGTTTTAAATTTACAAACTTTTATCAAGAAAAAAAATATAAATTTCACAACATTTTTAACTCACCTTCTGAGGAAACCAATCAATGAAGTCTTTATTAATTATCTTCTCTATCTCTGTTGTTGTAGCCTTCAACCCTTAGACCATCTTCTTACATGATCTTTAAATGCACTACATGAAATGTTGACATTAATATCACATTTTTAAAGTTGTCTTATATTAATTCTAAGTGTCATTTAGAGCTTGCCTGAGTACTCACTCAATATACGGCTTGACTTGTGGACAATTTAGTAACACATATAGATATGCTTGACTTTTCTCTATAGTTGACAGCTCAAAGGTTGAGGAAGCTCCTACTACTCTAACCAAAGGTGGAAACATGCTAGACAAATGTGGAGAGTCTTCATCATTAGGATAATCATCAATGCATGTAGGTCTATTAATTCGCGTCTCAATCCCTTATATATACTGAGAACAAAAGGTAAGAACCTCTTCAAATAGGTAACCTTCAGCTATGGAACTAATCAATCAATTTAAGACACTTGTGTTAGCTTTATACTAGGCTTTATTAGATGTTTATTGTGCCCAATATTAGTATTTTAGATGAGTTTAATGTTGTTGGACCTCATTGGGCTTTAATGCAAATTGTGAATAATTCTTGGATTTTGATGCATTTGGACCTTTCCACCTTGGTTATGCCATAACTTGGGACTCGATAATCTATTTGAGGTGATCTTGGTGTCTTTAGAAAGCTAAGACAAGGCTCTACAACTTTCATGAAGAACTCAAGAGCTGGATCGGACTTCTAAGGGTCCAAAATAACCCTACAATTCAGAGTAGGTCTACTGTTACTGGAATCTGACCAGTGTGTACACATTGGACCATATCGTTGGCTATAGGCCTCCTTTTTCGCTAAAACTTGGCCATTGGAAAGATAAGACCCATATCTCCAACTCCACTGAATATATATAGTTAATAGATTCCGTTTTAGGCATGATTATAAAGCTACAAATTGGTTTGAATTTGGAAACATGTTCTGCCAACCTAACTTGAGGTAGGTGCAGTGTTGTTGGCATATCTGGAGCTGTAAAAGTCCAAATGGCATGAAATTAACGCCAAATTTTCAAGAAGACAATGGTCTATAACTGTCATAAGACCTCCAAGCCAAAATACATCGTTTAGGGCATGCAAAATAGGCTAGAAGTCGGAGTAGAGTTGCTGACTTGAAGCCACCAACCATACACCAACCCACCTACCATGCACCAACCCACCAACCATGCATCAAGCTTCCATATTTGATAATTTCCATGTTTTTACAGCTTGTATTCAAATTATTTTCAATTATAAATTGGCTTCTAGGATTAGTATAAATAGAGTTAATCTCTTTGTATTATACATCATTCAATTTTAAGTAAATTTGATGAAAGTTTGAATATTTGTGAGAGTTTTCTTTCTCTTCTTCTCCATTCTCTTTAGCATTTCGTTTTTGTTCTTTATTTTATGAATTCTTCCTTCCCATCCATGGAAGGCTAGGCTCTTATAATCAATCCAAGGGATTAGCCATCTTTATGTTTAATTTGGAGCTCTTGTTTCGCTTTGTTAATATTGCTTAATTGTTATTTAAATTTCTCTTCTTCCTCTTTTGATTTTTATCTATATTAAATTGCTTAATTTAATTTAGATGTTGATGTGATAATAGCTTTATTATCATGCATTCAAAGAGGATCACAAAGACTAAACAATATATTAAAGCTTTTTGATGGATTGTTTAGCTTGGTTAAATTCTGGATCTTAAGTTAATCTATGTTGGATGGTGCTTACTTTATCTAACCTTGGATAATCAAATCCTAGATGCTTATATAGTAAATGATTCTTGGATCATGTTGAGGCTTCTTGATGTGATCTAAGTCCAAGAAGATGATTAGCAATTAAGTGGATTTCTTGTGATCAATGATGGATTAAACTCAAGATCGGCAAATTTCCTTGGATTGGTTGCTTTTTTAGATTTCTTTACAACTTTAAGTATCGTACTTGTGTCAATCTTGTTAATCAACAACAAAACCCCCCTTTCTAATTATCTTGATCTAATTAAATCTTTGTTCTTTTTGGATCCTTGAGAGACGATTCGATTCATTCTCTATACTACAAATTAGTTTATGAACAGATAATTTTTTTTATTTGATGGGTCTCGACAACCTCTTGTCAGGAACCTTCTGGTTGTGCCTTATTTCGCACATAAGACTTTAAGTGTCCCAAATACCTAAGTGAAAGATTGAGAATTACTGAAAGGATATATCTAACAATTTTGCCTTAAAGAATAACATCCAATAAAGTAATAAGATATTTACCTCTCGATAGGATACATCCACTGATAATGTACTAGGCCTCTAAGTTATGCTTCATTAACTAAATGACAAGTTAAATGAACTATGACTGTAAAGAATGATGGAGGGAATAACATTTCTAAGTGACAAAGAGTGAGCACAATACGAGGCTGGAGCTTGTCAAGGTCAAAGAGACTTAGGCTTTTTCCATATAATTGTTGGAAGATGGAACACAACTCTATTAACACTGCAATTAATTTTTCTGGTAAAACATTACGTATGGTAAGTGGTAACAACTGCTCCATAAGAATGTGACAATCATGACTCTTCATTCCAAAGAGCTTTTATTGCTTCAAGTCAACATACCTCCCAATGTTGCTTCAGAGTTTGCAAAAATACATCTTTATTTGCATTTGACATTGTAAACAAAGAAGGGCGATATCTTCCATTATCATATGGCCAAAGATCCTTCCTTATACCCATTTCTCTAAGATCCTTCCGAGCATTAAGGTTGTCTTTTGATTTCCCAATCTCATTGAGCAAAGTGTATATCATATTATCACATACATTTTTTTCAAGGAGCATAACATTTAGATTGTGACGCAACAAGTTAACTCCCAATAAGGAAGATAAAAAAATATACTTTTCTTCCTCCATTGTCTCGATCCATCTTCAACAATGGTTTTCCCTCAAATTCTTTTACCTTTATGATTTGACTTTAGAATTTTTCCAAAGGTAACATCAATGCCCTCAAGTTGTTTCAAAATGTCTAACCCCGATAATGTTATTGGTGGATGCTTTTGCTCAATTCTCCCATTAAAATGAACCCGATTCAATCTAAGTCTATGACCCCTTTCTAGAAAATGATGATGGCCCATAAAACATCATTTTCTACCATACTTTAGTCTACAAGAGTTAGTATCAAAGTTACATGTGGGACAAGCAACATTAGTGTGTGTGTTCCACCCAAATAGAGTACCAAGCCCAGGAAAGTTTGCAGAATTAAAGCTGCAAACATTAGTATGTGTGTTCCACCCACATTAAAGCTGCTCGCATTCTAAATACTTCATTCTTTGAAGAATCTAATGTTTGCACTCCATCATGCCACAATTCCCTCAACTCTTGGATAAGAGGTTGTAAGTACACGTCTATGTTATTCCCTGGCATTTGTTTTCCAGTAATAATCATTGAGAGGATGAGTGAAGTTTGCTTCATGCACTCCCAAGGAGGGCGGTTATATGGGATTAGGACTACTGGCCAAATGCTATAGTTTGTACTCATGGCTCCAAAAGGATTGAAATCGTCACTAGCTAGGCCAAGCCGTACATTTTGAGGATCTGCAGCAAATTCAGGGTGAGTTAAGTCGAATGTTTTCCACGCCTCAGAATCCCTAGGATGCCTCATTAATCCATCTTGGTTACCCGCCAACACATGCCATCTCATAGACTCAGCAGTCTTAGAACACATAAACAATCTTTCTAACCTCGACTTTAGTGGAAAGTAACGCAAAATCTTTGCAGGTTGCTTCTTCTTATTATCCTTCCATCTAGATATACCACATCTTTTGAATGCTTGCAAGTGTTCATCACCTTCATGCCAATATAACATACAATCATTTGGGCATGCATGTATCTTGGTATAATTTAGCCCAAGTTTGTTGATGGTTTTCTTAGCGTCATAGAATGAAACAGGAATCTGGGCATTTTCAAAGGCATCATTTAACAATTCTAGTATCATAGTCATTGTTTTGTCACTCATTCTACACAAGCACTTTATATGATACAATTTTACTAGAAAAGACAATTTTGAATACTTCGAACACCTTTATACAATTCTCGATTACCATCGTTGTGCAACTTATAAAACTCTACATAATCTTCATTATGCGCCTCATTATGCCCTTCATTTAAAGTTTCTTCGATATTTACAGGGTCATAGTAATCACCAAGTTCATTGACATTGTTTCTAGTCAACCCAAATGAATCGTTGATCATGGTTTCCATCATATTTTGGGACTGCAAAGTATCTTGTATGACATGTGTGCTTTCAAAAGTCTCTAACTCAATTACATTTGATTCTTCACCATGCCAATACCAAACTTTGTAATTTTCAGGGAAAGGCCTACAAGTCAAGTGCTCTTGCACTATATCTCTTATTTGCCACTTCTAAAACCACACTTTGGACATGGACTCTTTATTGTACGTCTCTCAATAGACCGATGTTGAAATTCATAATCTAGAAATTTGCTTAACCCATCCGCGTATTCAGGTGTGTTTTGTGGTTTGTTAATCCAAGATTTATCAATTGGCATGACTAGAAAGAAAAACATGAGACGGCAACATAAAATTAATACTATGGTGCATATTTAAACAACAAATAATGGTGCACTCAACTAGTTTCAACTACAAACTTGTTTTATACTAGAAGCTCAACAAGAAATCCTACCTCCTACAGTTCAACCAATTCACACATCACAATGAAGCTTTAAGGTATCAAATGGGAGAGAGTACCTGGCCACTTAGAGAATAGAGGCAATAAAGAGAGCGATGCTAGGCTTCTTTATGACCTGAAAGGCACAAATGGTGGTTAAATTGTGTATTTTTCATGGGGGAATTATATACTTTTAAAGGACTCAATGCCTTTAAAACACTAACATAAAATATTGTATCTTTGGTTAAAGTTCAGGTATCTTATGTGTTAGTATAAATTTTGTATAAGCGGAATTTTTTTTTCTTTTAATGTTCTGATCAATTTATTTTCTTTGTGTAATGTGTATCTAAATCATAAATTCTTTTAGAGTGCCTTCTTGTTGTGGAGAACTTTAAATTACATAGAACACAATAAATATATTGTGTTCAAATGTTTTTGAGGGGGCATTATGTTGTTTTCAATTTTACTAGTTCCAATCTATTATTAATGGGAATATGCTTCACATCTTTTTTAGCTAGATCTAGGGGTGCATATCTGCCCAGCAAAACCTATACTATCTCATATAATTTTTAGGTCTCTTGATATGTGTGGTAAAAGATACTAGTATCATAATTAATTTCATTTTCCCCTTTCTAGATTCTTGTGAAATTTTTCGCTATATTCTTGCAAGTGACATTCTGATATGTGTATATGCAGTGGCTCTCAGTAGTGGAGCTTGGACTCTTAAACGGTTGTCAACCTCTGCTGACAGATATAGATGTTACCATAAATCCTTATAAAAGATTAGCTGTTGGAGAGGAAATATAGATGTTCTTGTTTCTTGTTTTGTCTTACATTAGTTTAATCATCTTTCCCACTAAAAGAACAAGGAAGAGGGAGAAGTTACAGGTTTGAACTCGACGAGGTGCATATGGAGGAGAGGAGGACTAGTATGTATTTATGTATATTTATTTTCTAAGTAAATTTCAATAGATGTTTGAACATTCATCCTTTGGGTGAAGATTTTCTTTTAATCATGTCAAAGATTTATACTATTCTAATTTGATTTGTGATCCTTCATATTCTTTTTCATGTACTCCTAGTGAATATTGGGGAATTTGCTATGAGGTTTCTTTAAGTGTCAGTTTCTCAAGTATGTTTTATATATTTTTTCTATATGGTATTCTGTTGTTATTGACAATGAAATATTTGTAACATGGACTCTGCCTTCTAGTTAAAATTAGGTAGTTGCTGCTGTGTAAAGAGAGATTATTTTTTGTTTCAAAACCTATAAATAAGATAGAAGGAAATGGCCTAAAGAAATGACTGGGTTAAGATGCAGAGCTATGAAAGATGTAACCTCACAAATAAAGGTTTTCGGTAAAAAAGGAAACTTTATTCAAATTATCTAATTCTCAGTCATGCTTTGATAGATAATGGAGATAGTTTTAAATAACTTGGTTAATTTATTTCTTGGAGTTTATCAATCACTTACCAAATTGTTTGGTACTGTCACTGCTATTCTATGAGAATGTGACATATGTTCTTTCCTCTCTTTCTTTTTCTTTTCATTTTTTTTATGAAATATTAAAGATCGTTGAGCTTTTCAGAACCCACTGGAATTAATTTTTTCCTTCTATTTTCAAGTTGTTAGCTTCTCAATTTTTGTTTTCAACTATGTGTGTACAGGTGTTTCATGTTGTTAGAGGATGTGAAAAATTATACATTCTTACTATGATTGAATGTTTTTCAGATCTAGTAGTCTTTATTTATCCTTGAATGTTTGGCATGGGGTCACTTGGTTTTCTATATTCTATTTTTAGTATTATGAAACATTTGTAATGGACAATTTTTTAAATTCTAGCTTAGTTTTAGATTCGTGTAATTGTAGTGACATTTGTTATAAATTTCCAGGTATTAACTGTTGTTGGTCAAGGAGAGACACTCATGAATGCTTTACAAGATGCTGTGCCAGAAGATGTTCATGGAAAGTTAACAGCTGTTGTGGCTGGAAGTTTGCATGCATATCTGACTTGAAGTTTGATAGGGGTCTTAGTATTGCTCTGGCTTCTGATGCATTATCAGAGAAAAAGAACCAAGAAAAATTCAGAGGATTATTAGGTGCTCCAAGTGACATGGGTGAGCCTGTTGGGGGAACAGAAACAGAAGCTCTTTCCTTGGAGAAATCACCAAATTCTACAAATTTAGCCCAATCTTAAGAATCAAGCAATGAAGTTGATTCTTCTAGTTCTTTCACGAAGGAAACCAGCGAATCTAGAGACAATAATGACACAAATGAAGAGTTGAAAGAAAAAGCCGCTCTTGATATTGACCATAGCAAGAAGGGAATGGAAGCAGGTGCTATACCATATGCTCCCAGCCATCCAAATGGGGCAGGTGGCTTTGAAGCAACAACTGTTGCTGAATGGGAAAATCAAAACGGTGGAATAGCTCAAACAGACACAAAGGAGGAAAAGAATATCCATAAGGTTGAACAAAAAAATCAAGATTTCTCTAGTGATCAAAGTAAAATGACATCAACTGATACAAAAGAATAACCATCTTCACCTCCTATGTCCTCTGAGCACCAAACAATAGAAAGGGAAGGTACTAACAATGAGAAGAAAGAGAACAAAATTATACAGCATATTTCACATCAAACTAAATTTACTAGTTCTGATTCTAGGGCTACTACCTTTAGTGTTTCTCAAGCATTTGATGCCTTGACAGGGATGGATGATTCCACTCAAAAGTGGTTGTTAATGATTCCACTCAAAAGTGGTTGTTAATAGTGTTTTTGGTGTGATAGAAAATATGCTATCTCAACTTGTGGCCAACTATTTTCAAATACAAGTTGTTTTATACTAGAACCTCAACAGGAAATCCTACCTCCTACAATATGTGGGTACATCCTAAAATAAAGAAGAAAGCTGCAATGATTCAAGATTCATCCTGGACTTACTCTCTAATCCCAACCTCATTTATTCATTTCAAATGCACAGCATGGCAGCAGACAATCAACAGGGTAAATAAGCACAATTATTTTCAAATGAACAAGAGGATAATAATCAACGAGAAGATCAATGGTCACCACTAGACTATAAACACTAAACAAAAAGATATAACAGGGACAATCACAAATAAGGGAAAGAACAAATGTCAAGCAATCCCAACCAATCAATTGCATACCTTATGGACAGCAAACCCTCCTAGAAGCTTGTAATGCAGAGACTCTGCCTAAACAGTAGATGTCAGCTCCTGTAATCTTCTTTCCTTCTCACCTACACAAATCAAATATAATTCAATTAAAAACCTTGGTTTCCTACTTCACTATATATGTCAAAAGGCAACACCAATCCAACTCATAACTAGGATTTTAATTTAAAATAACTACAACTTCATTTGGCCTCTTTAAAGGAGAAAAATGTTGCATATACAATCTCATCATATTAGTGATGATTGATGAGGAGGCTATTACAAACTAAAACTTGAAAGAAGTCCAAGAGATACAAGGAAAAAAATACAAGGGATCCTAATTCCTATATAATCTATATTGTGTGGGTTATTATGCATTTAATTTCTATTGACTCTTGACAGACATCCATTTCAAAAACTCATAGGTAGTAATCATAGTTGTTGCAGACATACACATTGAAGCCCACCTTGGCCCCATTCCATTGTAACAAGCAAGGAGGCCACCTTCCTTCACCAAATTCTGAACTATCTGTACAAAAGTTAATGGCCTCCTTCATCCATTTTCCTTTGCATCCAACACCTGCAACCTTGTCTTGATTGTATCAAGGGGCATTGTTATAATTGTTGAAACTCCATTAGCCATAACCGTACTCAACCCTTGGACAGCTACCATTGCCTTAGAATCAGGCCTAAAACCACATCCATTGGCCAAACCACTCTCATCCTTCTTACCCATATAGCAATCAAAAGCACCCCAGATAAGCCTATTAGCCATAGAGTACGAAGTCCACCAAACCACATTGGATGGCGCATAAGTCACAACTAACTAGTTTTTACGCGCAAAACATAAGAGATTTCTCGGATCCCTACATTTCATCCATCCTAATCATGTCATGAAAATGAGAAATGCGTTGCTTAAGCTCTAGGTGTAGAAAGCAAATGCTTAGTCAATTAATCTCATTTTAAGAAATCACAGTATATTTGTGATCAAAATCATAAAACCTGGATTATTGGATTGGTATCTTCTCTTTCATTAACTTATCTATATGGTCAAATTCATGCATAACTGAAAGGAAAGTATTTAATATCATTTTCAGGTATTTACAATTTATCTCTAATTTCACTTATAAGGTTTGTCTAATCACTTGAGTAGACCAATACCCCAAGTTTAAGCCTAAGTAGGATAAATAAATATCTCTCGTACTTTATGCGCACCCACTCTTTCACTTGATTGGACGAACTCATCGCATCTTTAATGTCATTCATCTATAAAATAAATGCTTAATCTTATCTTTAAGAAATCTTAATGACACTTTTTCTTTCATATCTTAATTTGAACGTAAGTTGCATAAACAAATATAAACAAGGAAATTCATCTTATAAGCAAGCTTTATGCATGTCTGATATTTAATGGGGGAAAATGACTAATCACCAAGATAAAGAACAAAATGTAAAAAAGAAAAACAATAATTTTTCTGAGATAAATGGTGAGCTAATAGTTTAAAATGGCTGCAGTTATGCTGTTAGCAGAGAAAGATTGTCAATAATATTAAAATAATCAAATGCATTCTTTAAAGGAAATAAGTAATACTCGTCTTGTACTTATGCTAAATCCTCACTCCAAAGCTTATGCCTCCCCTGTTAATTGTAGCATAAACCTGAACCAACTTCTAATTGAAGAATAATCTAATAAATTGTTTAAGAATTTAATATATGATGCACATAGACAGAGACTCTTAATGCTACATGGTTAATTATTTTACCTTAGGTAGTGCATTGTCATTTGCTTAGTATACAGTAATTCTGTAATTATAGATGTGGAGAAAAAAGGATAAGGGTAAAATTGTTCATCAGATTCAGAATAGGTGCCCAGATTAGAGAACCACACCTAGGTAAACAGGAAGTGAGGTAATCATCGAAATTGCTCGTTCTCTCTCTTGCCCACTTGGCCTCAACCATTAATCCCCCCCCCGGTCTATAAATTTGCTAACCCTGCTCCACTAGTTCACCCCTTCTACCTTCAGCCTTAAAGATTGAAAAGAATTCCAAAAAGAAATATTAAACTAAGAGGTTCTTTGTGCAATTAGTGGCACTGCATGTGACATGGAATCACTCAGTGTAGCTTTATATGCTATCACCCATCGGCCATCTATCATATTCCTACTCCTTCAACCCTTCCTTATAATATCACTGACTTCTCTCTCCATCTTTTGTATGTCTAAGCACTTTTTTTAGAAACCAGAATTGTAATTTGATATTCATTCTCCATTCATAGGGCAAATGGGTGAGGAAGCAAAGCAGGTGAGACTTCTTCTGGCATTCTGCTTTCTTAGTGATATTTTTCTTACTGACTTCTGGGCTAACTGGGTCCGCATTAGTTCTAGTACTTATGTGGTTTGTTCCATCTTTTTTATTGGGTAGGAACAACTAGGTCTACAATGGTCCATCCGCATAAAGAAATTTACTGAACGCATCAAGACCATTCCTGTAACTCCTTCAATCCTACGCAGAATATATTCACTAAACCCAACCCTACAAATTCAATTAGGCAATAGAAAACCCAGAACCTATGGGAATATAAAATGAAGCCACCACCATCTCGATATCATTTAAAAAAAACTACAAAATCTTAAAGATTTCAACAGACCAAGTAACTAACAAAGACATAATTCATTTCGAAAAACACAAAAAGTGAACGAAAATTATTGAAATCGGAAAGAAATTATCAAAGATTTCGATAGAGACCGCAAATCCTAGAAATGCATGTGAAAATAGATGACATAAAGAGAAAGGCAGTGAAAAGAGTGAACAACTATACCTTAGCAAAGATTTTGAGGATCTTGAAGACAGGGACAAAGCCCTCCTTGCTCAACGTTTGCCACTAGCTGCTCGTCACTGTTCATGCACAGAAAAGAAGATATGGAAGAGAGCTCTAGAACAAATTGATGAGGGCTCGATATGTAATGGCTTTCAAATTATTAAGACGTAAATTAGGGCAGTTATACACAGCCACTTTATTTAACTAACCGCCATTATATTTGTGTTAAATATGGCGGTTAAAAAAACGCCTTATTAACTTATATAATATGGCAGTTTAAGAAAACCGTCGTAATAAACATACCATTAAAAGCATGTTTTTTTTGTAGTAGTTGATCTTCATCTTCTTCTTTTACACTTTTTGATCCAACAAACACTTTAATCACTTGAAAGTGAGAATTCAGTGGAGGAGGTTCCCTTCTAAGATTGATAATTAGAATTGCAATATTGTCAACTTAGACACCAACGAATCTGATAATTGATAAATTTGACACTTTAAAGCCAAGTTTTTGTCGGTACATTGCCTAACAATTTTTCACCTTCAACACTTTCATTTTACTGAGATGTATCTGGTCTAAACTATTTCCAATAATGCTTGATGTGTGAGTGGTTGAATGCATTTAGGGAAATTATCATTTTACATGTGAGCAAATAAAGTGTCTGTTTCAGGAAAGCTTTGCTACGCTTGGTAATTTATGGGAATGGGTGTTTGAGTACGTCGATGCAAGATAATGAAATAGCGTTTGGCTAATATGCTGAAATGATAAAATTCTTCTTTTTGGTTATAGTTTCGTAGATAAAGTTGACATAATTAAGATCAAATAATAATGAAAAAAATAGGAAAAACAACAGAAAGATAAATAATAAAAAGACAACGAAAAATAATTATAATGAATAAAATAAAAAGTCGTAAAAATAAAGAAAGCAATTTTTCTCAACCAAATAGTATACGCAAAGGATTCAATACTCGCTAAAAGTACGACAGGCCCACACTAACCAATAAAAGGTCTCTAAATAAGAAGGCTTTGTGCCCACTGCTAGTCTGCTAGTGCTCATCCAGTCAATGTCGTCAATGCCTTAATTTGTGCATATTCCATGTGTGTACAATATATAGAATAGACAGATTATTTTCTTACTTGAATCACTGCTTAAGTGATGCTATAAATAATGGCTGTTTGTGAGCTAAATCCTCATGCCAATCACTTCTAGCAAGCTACCATTACTACTCTACTCCAATGGCTTCAACGGTTCTCACCCAGTTCACAAAAAACCAATCAAAGGCTGGGCATGAAGTAAGTGAAGAAGACAAGCTAAGCCAAGAATGTAAGGAACTGATTCTCTCTCTTCCTAGAGAGAAAGGTTGGAGCGTCCCTTATCTCTATCTATTCCAAGGATTTTGGTGCCCATCAACTGCAATTCAAGCCATAAGCACTTTTCAGAAGCACTTCCAAGCCAAAGACAGTGATGTTGTTGTGGCCACTGTACCAAAATCAGGCACCACCTGGTTGAAAGCCCTCACCTTTGCCATTGTCAATCGCCAGTGTTTCACCTCCTCAGAAAACCATCCTTTACTTACTTCTAATCCCCATCACCTTGTGCCTTTCTTTGAAAACATCGTTTATGGCGATACCCATGACCAGGTTCCTGACCTCTCCAACATGCCTCATGAACCAAGACTTTTTGGTACTCACATTCCTTTCCCTTCATTGGCCAAGTCAATCAAGGAGTCCAATTGCAGGATAATCTATATCTGCAGGAACCCATTTGACACTTTTATCTCTGCGTGGATTTTCCTCAACAAAATCAAGCTAGAGTCATTACCCACATTAACACTCGAGGAAGCTTTTGAAATGTACTGCAATGGGATAATTGGGTATGGTCCATTTTGGAAGCATATGTTGGGTTACTTGAAGGTGAGCATAGAGAGACCAGACAAGGTTCTGTTCTTGAAGTATGAGGACTTGAAAGCAGATGTCAATTTTCACGTGAAAAAGGTAGCAGAGTTCTTAGGTAGAGCTTTCACATTGGCGGAGGAAAGTAGTGGAGTAATTGAAAACATAGTCAACCTGTGTAGCTTTGAGAAGATGAAGGAATTGGAGGTAAACAAATCTGGAACATTTGGCAGGAATTTTGAGAACAAGTACTTGTTTCGCAAGGGTGAAATAGGAGATTGGGTAAACTATTTTTCCCCTTCAATGGTGGAGAAATTATCCAGAGTCATAGAAGAAAAGTTAGCTGGGACTGGTCTGTCATTTACTGTGCACTCTTAGTACAGCTACTGGTTTATATTGGATCAATCGGTTAAATTGCTAACTAGCCAGCAATCATCAGGTACAGTGGCTGTTATATATAACTCTCAGCTACACAAGAACCATGCATGTGGTTGAAATGTATGATGCAAATGTTGTTGTGGCATTTCCTTTTCCATAATAAAGAGGTGTCACGTGTCCCCAGAGACCCTGTGACTACCTCAATTATTGTACCAAGAATCAGTTGGATGATATGCGTGTATTAAGGTTATTTCTTTTGGTTCTTTACGGAAAAATGGTTTATTTACTTGTTTTGTGGAATTCTATATGGAATGCTCTACAATAGTATCGACCTTTATCAAACTGTACGATTCTGCTTCCACAGTTGGGAACTACAAAGTGATGAGCGATAATCTGTGTAATTTTAGAAAGGATTTTAATATATATATATATATATATATATATATCGATTACAAGACATCCATTTGACTTGTTTGCAATAAATGGATCGAAGTTTGGGAGGAAAAGACTTATGAAGTTGTAGTTTCCTTCTGTTAAAGAAGAAAACAACAGCATTAAAACGGAGAATACATTTATGAAGTTGTGGTTTCTCTTCCCTTTTTTGTGTGGGCTTGAGAGTATGTTTTCCTTGTTTTTCTACGCCTCTTTAAGCTGCCTTCACCGCTCAAATCATTGTTTCAGTTGGGATCTTGACCTTGTTGCGTGGTGGTCCTGGTGGAGTTGTTTCCTGTCCAAACTTTACAAATGTATGATGATCAATTGATCAGTACTACAGGCCAAAGTTTTGTGATCCCCTTAATTGACAACCGTGCGTTTCTTTCTCCTCCAGACGACAACATAATCTTTATCTACAATCTATTTTAATGCAGCATGATGATTGCTAGAATGACTTTTAAATTCATTTATAACTATCAGTTTAGGCTATGGGAGAGGGTCCTTGAATTTAAGGGACCAACTCCTCCGTTGCAATTATCTTCCGTGGTTCTATGCTTTTGAATTCATGTCAGTGGAAGAGTGGTCTGTGCAATGTAGCTACCAAAACACCAACAGTTAATGCCTTGAACATAGGGCACAGAAACTAAAGGGAGTAAACCCATCTTCGATGGTAGACTAATGACGCAGGTGGATCTTGCTTGGTCTGCCACTTTGCCCTAGTTTTGTCATTCATTGACAGCTTTCAAAGACTTCCACCAAACCTTCTGACAATTCAGTAATGAGTAATGACCAGCTTTGAATTTTTATTTTGTTCCCATCTGAAAAAAATAAGAGGACTCAACCGGAAAAAAAAAATTAAGAATAAGAGGAAAAAAATTTTTGTTACAAAACATAATATGGTCCACAATCACATGCACATAGCAGACGTTGTGGTCATTACGTACTCGTACATTTGTCCTTCTTAGTTTATAACCAAAGTGCATGTGAATCCAGATCCTACTTGTTATAGATATTATTTTATATTTCTTTTCTTTTTTTAATTATCAGATATTTTTATATTTTTTAAGTACGAGACTAATCAATTTTTAAACATTGACTTAACCTTGAGTACAAAGCACTTCTAGTAGAATTTATCAAAACCGTGCATGGCATGTACAATCATATTTTATATTTCTTATACATATGATATGTTACGTTTCTTATTTTGTTTTTTTTAAGGCAGTAACATGTAAGCCATATATAAGTGAAACCGTGGAATTGATGGTGTATTCAAATAGTCATTAGGTATCTTAGTACTTAGGGTTTACTAATCATACCGAGAAGGTTTATTCTTTATCTATAGTCTGTTATGTAATTGACTCAAGTCCCTTATCACTAGAGTTAGAGAAATCCAAGATGAGTTTCTTATATAAATAAGTCTTTTGTGTATTAGGATAGAGCATCACCTAAATGAGAGAGCTTAGACACTTGAGAGAGGTTGTAACTAGGCTATTGGGTGGTGAGTTTGTGAGGAGAGTTTTGCAACTTCAGCCGTGCAAAAGTTGTAATATAATATTTTGTTAGTGGAATATTTTTTATCCCTTCTAGGGATCGTGGACGTAGGTAAAAGGGGTCGAACCACGTTAAATATTGTGTTCTTGATTTTTCTTTTATTCCTTTTCTTCTTGTGCTTTTGTTGTGGATTCGTTCGTTTTCCAAACAACTAGTATCAAGAGCGCTTGATTCGATCGAGGGAGGAAAGTAGCTGTCAAGAAGAAAGGAGGGAGACTTCTGTTGAAACCAAAATCTTATAAAAAGGTTTAAGTACTAAATTTTTAAAAGCTGTAGCTTTCCCTGTTTAAGTTTTGAGGATAATAAAAATATTTATTTAGTTTGAACAAGTAAGTGTTTCGACAATAGTATTAACAAATCGCTACTTGTATGTGCATCCATTCTGCTCTGTGCTTAAAGAAAAATCTTTGTGCGTCCAATATGCTATGACTCTTTGTGCGACCAATATGCTATTTCGTTTTGTGCGTCCAATGAAGTCTAAAAAGCTTTATTTCTTCTTGGATTTCCATATACGTGTAAAAAGAAAAAGCCTTGAGATTTTTTATTGTCTATTCTCATTTGATAGTGAGTTCCAAACTCAAGCTTTCATCTACTTTTACTTATTCACCCTAGCGTTGTAAGCCTGAAGATGCTGTGTGTAAAAGAATACTTGTGTGGTTGAACCTGAAGAGGTTGAAAATACTTGTTACCTGAAGAGGTGTATAATACTTGTAATCTCGAAAAAGATTAGTTGGAAAATCCTTCTGGTTGAAAGGACTGGACGTAGCTCTTGGTTGATAAGAGTGAACCAGGATAAATCGTGTGTAAGCTTCTCTTCTCTTCTAGTGTGTTTTACTATATTCACTAACTTCTGGGGTTTAATATTGTGTTTATTAACAAAGACCTTTTAAATTGGTTTTAGAACGTGTTAACTATTTTCTTAAAAGTCTTCTCAAAATCCTTAGAGTCAAATAGGACTGAGCCGTGTTGGTTCTAAGTTCTTTACTTGTCAAACTTCATCCTTCGCTGTGTTCAATCTTCTGTTAAAAAAGGAAAATCTTTTATTATTCTTCAAAAAGGGTTAAGAAACACAATTCAACCCCCTTCTTATGTTTCACTTGGTTATTTCAATTGGTATCAGAGCTCAGCCTCTTGGGTTAAGCATCTAACAGTGCAGAAGAAAAAGATCCAGTACACCCTTAAATGGAGAATGAAGGACAAGCGGTAAACAGACCACTTCTATTCAATGGAAACGACTATGATTACTGGAAGAAGAGAATGATTGCATTTTTTGATGCCCAAAATATGGACATCTGGGACCTAGTTCAAAATGGATATCAAACACCCACCAACGCAGAAGGACAGGATCTCCCTCGACCACAATGGACGGAAGGACAACGAACCAGACATCAGCTTAACTCAAAAGCCAAACATTATCTTATGTGTGCCATCACCATATCAGAGCACGATAAAGTTCATAGCTGTGAAACAGCTAAAGAGATATGGGATACTCTGGCCTTAGCACATGAAGGCTCATCTCAAGTCAAAGAATCAAAGATAAGCATGCTGGTTCACCAGTATGAGCTCTTCAAAATGGGAGAGCATGAAAACATTGATCAAATGTTTGGACGATTCCAAACAATAATCAATGGCTTGAGATCTCTGGGAAAGAACTATGATAATCAAGATCATATCAGAAAAATCCTAAGGAGTCTTTCCAGACAGTGGAGTCCTAAGGTTACTGCCATACAGGAAGCAAAGAATCTAGCTTCTCTTACCATGGAGGAACTCTTGGGTTCTCTTAAAGTTCATGAGCTAGAATTTCAAGAAGAGGAAAGCTCAAGAAAAGGGAAATCAATTGCCCTTAAAGCTCACAAAGGCAGTGCGTCCAAAGCACTTAAAGCTGAAAAATCATCAGACGAGGCCGAGTCATCTGAAGATGATATATCTGATAATGACGAGTTATCTTTCATCTCTAGAAAGATACAAGCAATGTGGAAAAAGAAAGGAGGTATGCGGAGAAAGCACTTTGGACGAAGGTCACCAAAGGACAGAACAGAAACAAAAGACAAGAGTCCAATCATATGCTATGAATGCAAGAAGTCCGGATACATTAAAGCAGAATGCCCTTCACTAAACAAGGAGAAAGAGACAAGGAGATTCTTTCCAAAGAAGAAAAGAGGATTAATGGCCACCTGGGAAGATCTTGATCTTTCAACTACTGATGATGAAGAAGAAGCAGAAGAAGAAGCAAATCTATGTCTCATGGCGAACACCTTGTCAGAAGAAGAAGAAAATGAGGTAACAAACTGTGATCTTGATCTTCAAAATGCTTTTGATGAGTTGTTAAATAATTCATCTATTTTAGCAGTTGAATATAAATCCTTGAAAATAAAGTTTTCAAAAATAACTAGAGAATATGAAAAAATGTTTTCAGAAAAATAAGAACTTGAAATTTACTGTGAAAAATTAAAAACTGAAAATGCTCTTTTGAAAACATCTTCTGATTCCAATACTTCAGATGAAGTTGATAAACTTCATAATGAGGTAAAAGAGTTAACAGAAGACCTCAGTAAATTTGTAAAAAGCACCAACAACCTAAACATTTTACTCAAATATTCAAGAGACCTTCGTGACAAATCTGGATTGGGATATCAAGATACTGATAAACAACTTTTTCAAAAAACTGCTACTCAACCTAAACCTTTTAAGAATGTCTATAAAAAGAACGTTTACCCTTCCTCTATAGATCTCTTTAATAAAAGGTCAAAATATTATGGATCTCCAAGAGCTAACCAAAAAGGACCCAAAAAGATATGGGTACCTAAGGATATAATAATTCCTCTTGCAGATGTGCTTAGCAACAAGAAAAAGACACCTGTCATGGTACCTGGACAGTGATTGCTCACGGCACATGACGGGAGAAAGGTCTATGTTCCAAGACATCAAAACTAATTCAGGAGGCTCCTTCACGTTTGGAGGAAACCAGAAAGGTAAAATAGTTGGAATAGGTAAGATTGGTAAGCATCATTTTCCCTCTATCGATAATGTTCTTCTAGTTGAAGGATTGAAACATAATCTGCTTAACATTAGTCAATTATGTGATAGTGGATCTAATGTTTCATTCAATCAAGGAGAATGTATAGTTAAAAACTCTGACGGATCCATACTCTTCACTGCTAAAAGGCAAAACAATCTTTATAAAATTGACTTGGAAGATCTTTCAGATCAAAATGTATCATGTCTAGTTTCCATAAAAGGAGAACAGTGGATATGGCACAAGAAGCTTGGTCATGCAAGTTTGAGATTAATCTCTAAACTAAATAAGCATAACCTCGTAAGAGGACTACCAAAGCTTGCGTACAAATCAGATGTTCTTTGTGAAGCATGTCAAAAGGGGAAACAAATCAAAAATTCTTTTGAATCCAAAGCATCGTTTCCACCTCTAGACCACTAGAATTGTTACATCTTGATCTATTTGGTCCTACAAGAACTTCTTCACTAAATGGAAAGAAATATGGATTGGTCATAGTAGATGACTATACTAGATGGACATGGGTTATGTTTGTAGCTCACAAGGATGAGTCTTTCAAAGTCTTTTCTATTTTCTATAAAAGAATTCAAAATGAAAAAGGCATGTGTATCAACTCAATCCGAAGTGATCATGGAGGAGAATTTGAGAATGAGAGCTTCCAATTGTTCTGTGAGGAAAACGGTATTCATCACAATTTCTCTGCCCCAAGAACACCACAACAAAATGGTGTGGTAGAAAGAAAAAATAGATCTCTTCAAGAGATGGCTAGAACAATGCTCAATGACAACTCAATCTCCAAACACTTCTGGGCTGAAGCTGTTAACACTGCGTGTTATATTCAAAACAGAATATATATTAGACCTCTTTTAAACAAGACTCCGTATGAATTGTGGAAAGGACGAAAACCCAACATCTCTTACTTTCATTCTTTTGGCTGTCAATGCTTTATCTTGAATACTAAGGATTCTTTAGGAAAGTTTGATGCTAAAGTTGACTCTGGTATTTTCCTAGGATACTCAGAAACATCTAAAGCATATAGAGTATATAACTCTCGCTCTCTAACTGTTGAAGAATCTGTTCATGTTAAATTCAATGACAAAAAGCCTGACAATGACTTGTCAGAGCTAGATGAGTCCTTTGCAGAGTTAAACCTAAAAGACAAAGGAGAAGGATCAGCAACCCAAAACAAAGAAGCATTGGACGATGAAAGAAAAGAAGAAACAACTGATGGTCAAAGAAGTTGGCACTTCAAAACTTATCATCCAGAACACCAAATCATTGGTAATCCAGATGATAAAGTGCGTACAAGATCTACCTTCAGAGAATACTCAAATGTAGCCTTCATCTCTGAAATGGAACCAAGAAAAATAGAAGAAGCACTGAAGGACGAAGGATGGATCTTAGCCATGCAAGAAGAGCTAAATCAATTTAAAAGAAATGATGTTTGGACGCTGGTTCAAAAGCCTAAAGACAAGTCCATCATCGGCACAAAATGGATATTCAAAAACAAATTGGACGAAGATGGTAAGGTTGTGAGAAACAAAGCAATGTTGGTAGCCCAAGGTTACTCACAACAAGAAGGTATTGATTTCACTGAAACTTTTGCTCCTGTAGCTAGACTAGAAGCCATACGCATCTTACCTTCATTTGCTGCTCATCATAGCATAAGACTATATCAAATGGACGTAAAAAGTGCATTTCTAAATGGTATAATCAATGAAGAAGTTTTCGTTAAACAACCACCTGGTTTCGAGGATGAAAATTTACCTGAGCATGTGTTCAAATTGAAAAAGGCTTTGTACGGTTTAAAACAAGCTCCTCGAGCCTGGTATGAAAGGTTAAGCACTTTTTTAATAGAAAGCGGTTTTTCTAGAGAAAAAGTTGACACTACTCTTTTTCGAAAAGACAAAAACTCGAAATTCATATTAGTTCAAATTTATGTTGATGATATTATCTTTGGAGCTACTGATGAATCTCTTTGCAAGGATTTTTCCAATCTGATGCAGAAGGAATTCGAAATAAGTTTAATGGGAGAATTAAAATTCTTTCTGGGTTTGCAAGTGAAGCAAACATTGGACGAAATCTACATTCATCAGACAAAATATACAAATGAACTTTTGAAGAAATTCAAATTGGACGATTGCAAAACAATGAGCACACCAATGCATCCATCGTCCACACTAAGATTGGACGATAAAGATAAAAAGGTGGACGAAAAGGTATACAGAGGTATGATCGTATCACTCTTATATCTCACTACGTCCAGACCTGATATAATGTTTAGTGTGTGTCTTTGTGCCCGTTTTCAATCTGATCCTAGAGAGTCACACTTAATTGCTGTAAAAAGAATTTTCAGATACTTGAAAGGAACTACTAATCTGGGTTTGGTATTTAAGAAATCTCATGAGTACAGATTAGTTGGTTTTTGTGATGCTGACTATGCTGGAGATAGAATCGAAAGGAAAAGTACAAGTGGAGGATGTCACTTCATTGGAGGAAATCTAGTATCATGGTCCAGCAAGAGACAAAGCACAATTGCTCTATCAACAGCTGAAGCTGAATATATTTCTGCGTCCAATTGTTGCTCTCAACTACTCTGGATCAAACATCAATTAAACATCACTTTATAAGAGACTATATTCAGAAAAGTGTGTTTGATATTCAATATGTGGATACAGATCATTAATGGGCAGATATTTTCACAAAACCCCTCTCAGAGGATAGATTCACTCTTATTCGAAAACATCTAAGTATGCATTTTGTAAATAATTAATATTTCTTGCATCCATTGAAGATCTGCGTCCAAAATGCTTTGTACTTGATAAATGGTGTGGTAAATTTCTTGATAAGACATAAATCATTTGCATTTATCTTGTTTGAAACTTTTCAAATTTCCCACGCTGAGTCAGTTTTTGAAAGGTCACGAAAGTAACTTTTTACTGCGGACGTGACAGTTGCTTTTAATACACATTTAATGTGTTTGTTTTTTTTTTTTAAAAAAAAAGAGAAAAACGATTCGTTTTCTTTCAAGAAACCTTTCAGTGTAAAAACCTACCTTCTTCTATAAATATTTTCTTTCTTTACAAGATCAAATTTTTACTCCTTCAAGCCTTGAAAGAAAACCTTTGCAAAAAGAACCTTAGCAAATTTCTCTCTCTCTTTCAAATTTCCTTAACCCTGAGAAATGGCCGGAGGAAAGACCCTTGATGTTGAAAGAGCCGAGGTATCGGTTGAATACTCGCTCCAAACTTCAATTTTAGCGTAATGTGGAATAGGTATCAAAGAATGTCTCGTCGGTCGGTTGGGATAGTTACTTCGTGAGAACCGATGGAGGTTTATCCTAATTGGTGAAAATGTTCGAAAGACGATCCGTGTCTCCGCGATGCAGGTCAGGGGGTATGTATTGGGAAAACCTGTTGTGGTTTCAGAGGTAACCATCTCCAACGCCACACAATGTTGGTTGGAAGGAGCCACCATCACTTCAGACTGGGAAAAAGCCTTTGGGGGAACTGATGTTGTTCTTGACACCTTACTAAAGGAGTCATCCACCTGGAAGATAACTGCATCCAAGATGAATGACAAGGCAAGAGTTTTACATCAACTTCTGAACAAGGCGGTACTCCACAAGGCAGGGTCCAAAGACTCAGTCTCTACAGTTCATGCCTTCTGCCTGTGTCATCTGATGCTGTGTCAACAGGTCAATCTCCCTTCTCTGCTTTTTAAGAACTTCAAGAGAAGTGTACAAGGAAAAGGGAAGAAGACCACCATCTCCTATGGTGTTCTCTTAACCAAGATCTTCAGAGATCAAGGTATCTTTAGTCCCCATGAGACTAAAGATGTTGAAGAGAAGAAGAGGATCTTTGGACGGATCCAAGTGCAACAAATCTTTGGACGAAGCAATCTTCTAAGGATGAAACTTCAAAGCGTCCAAGATTTTCTGGACCAGAAAGAGCCTCTAATTCCTACAAAGGCTGAGAGTCCAAAGAAGAAATCACCTTCCGTCCAAGCCATTCCCAAGCGGAGACTCATAATGGACGATGACTCTGAAGATGACCAACCCATCGCTAAAAGGATGAAGGTTGAGTCCATTGCGAGCATCCCAAAAGGAACCCGGACGAAGCTACCCATCACAAGGAAACCCTCTTCCAAGCTTGCGTCCATTCCTAAGGAACCTCTTCCTACCATTCCCTCTTCCTCCATTTTACCCTCTTCTCAACCAGAACCACAAACCTCCTTCCCAACCTCTCAAATAACTTCCTCTCCCTTAAACATTGAACCTTCTTCTCAAACTCACATCATACCTTTCCAATTTCCTTCACCTTCACCCTCTCAAAAGGCCTTCTACAACTCCTCCTACCTTAACCCTTTCTCTGTGGGCGTTTCTCCCCACATTATCCCTCTTTGGGAATCCAAGGACTCTTCTCTCTCACTCACAGCAAGACGCTTCCGGTGCTGTGATGGTTGCTCAACAAAAGTTCACATCTTCCCTAGTGACCTCTCCTTCAAACCAGTCACCTTGGAAGAAATGGGACAGTTTGCGAGTCCTTATGACACCATCCTTTTCAGTGTCATTAAGGGAGTCTTCTGTTGAACGATTTGAGATTTGTACCCCCTTCACTGATCATCTCCTCTACAACTGCCATCAAGATTCAGCCAGATCGGGTTTGTCCAAGGTTGCCAATGGTGGATTTAAATAAAAACAAAGACTTGAAAAAGTACAGAAGCCAAGCCACCTTTCCCAAGCCTATCCTCTTTAAGCCAAATTTTGGGAGCTTACGTTCCCCTGATGTTGATGTTGATTTCTTGTGGCAAGTTTCGAATAAAGGAGAAGCTGAGGAGAACGAGGCTAAGACCTTCTGGGAAAAGCACATTTGGGAGTGTGAGCAACAAGCGTCTTCTTCAAGTCTAAGCGATGAAGATAAGGAAGATACTATAACTGTGCCTGGTCAGAGCTTCCAGTGTTTTCGTCCTATCTTTATGGTAGATGATCTTCTTGGACTGCCTCTGAACTCGCCGTTGCCAACAATCTTCTCTTGTCCAAGCTATGTCTCTGGACCTCCGTCTGACAACATAGGCAGGCCTTATCCCTGGGATCACATGTTTGGATACCGGAGAGATTCTCTTCCTTGGGATGTTGACCTTCCTCTGTCTGAAGACGAAGTTGAATCTGTTGTGCAGCAAATGGATGTGACCCCTCCTGCTTCCACCACTGAGTTAGCTATTGTGGAACCACAACCTTCTGCTGACATTCTCACCCAAGTGCCCCCAGCTTTTCAGGCCTACGTGAATAATCAGATGGACTTATTGTACAAGAGAGTTGAAGACCTCCTCAAATCTCTTTTTCAACAAGGGCCACCTCCTCCTCCTCCACCTTCTTCCTCTTGATTTTTTTTTTTTAGCCAAAATTTTTTTGACAATGATGTCTTTCTTTCTTTTTGTCTGATGACAAAGGGGGAGAATAATGGGAATTTGACTTGTTACAAACAAACTTGTTTTATAATTTATACTGATTCAATGAAACTATGAATTATTTTTTCATCTGGTTGTTTCATTATCCTTGTCTCGTTTATTCTGTTGCCCTTATATAAATGCTTTAATTGAAATTGTGAATACTCTGCTAATGCACTGTGTTGCTGTGAAGGATCTGCTCTAAATTTTAGCATGGTTTATTTCTTTTCAAAAGGTATTGTCTCTGTTAACACTTCTCTCAAGTACTAAACTTCGATACAGAGATAATGTTACTTGCTCTTGAAACTTGTTTCGTAAAAATAAATTTCGTGTACTACGTCCAATCGACTCTGCGTCCAACAGACTCTGAGTTCATCTCTTTGAAATGTTTTTTCTTAGGGGGAGCAAATTTGTTTTAAGAAGAATCTGTGTTCAATCAAATTAATAGTTTTTGTCATCATCAAAAAGGGGGAGATTGTTGAAACCAAAATCTTATAAAAAGGTTTAAGTACTTAATTTTTAAAAGCTGTAGCTTTCCCTGTTTAAGTTTTGAGGATAATAAAAATATTTATTTAGTTTGAACAAGTAAGTGTTTCGACAATAGTATTAACAAATCGCTACTTGTATGTGCATCCATTCTGCTCTGTGCTTAAAGAAAAATCTTTGTGCGTCCAATATGCTATGACTCTTTGTGCGACCAATATGCTATTTCGCTTTGTGCGTCCAATGAAGTCTAAAAAGCTTTATTTCTTCTTGGATTTCCATATACGTGTAAAAAGAAAAAGCCTTGAGATTTTTTATTGTCTATTCTCATTTGATAGTGAGTTCCAAACTCAAGCTTTCATCTACTTTTACTTATTCACCCTAGCGTTGTAAGCCTGAAGAGGCTGTGTGTAAAAGAATACTTGTGTGGTTGAACCTGAAGAGGTTGAAAATACTTGTTACCTGAAGAGGTGTATAATACTTGTAATCTCGAAAAAGATTAGTTGGAAAATCCTTCTGGTTGAAGGGACTGGACGTAGCTCTTGGTTGATAAGAGTGAACCAGGATAAATCGTGTGTAAGCTTCTCTTCTCTTCTAGTGTGTTTTACTATATTCACTAACTTCTGGGGTTTAATATTGTGTTTATTAACAAAGACCTTTTAAATTGGTTTTAGAACGTGTTAACTATTTTCTTAAAAGTCTTCTCAAAATCCTTAGAGTCAAATAGGACTGAGCCGTGTTGGTTCTAAATTCTTTACTTGTCAAACTTTATCCTTCGCTGTGTTCAATCTTCTGTTAAAAAAGGAAAATCTTTTATTATTCTTCAAAAAGGGTTAAGAAACACAATTCAACCCCCCTTCTTGTGTTTCACTTGGTTATTTCAACTTCATCAACGTCATATCATCAAAGGTGCCATGTCAGCAATTCTTGGTGGTATTTTAACTGCTTTTGTGATTTTTAGTGGTATTTAAAGCAGGGAGGAGTATTATACCACACTATTGCTAGTACGATGAAATTTGAAGTATCGCTCTTTGATGGGAAGGGTAATTTCACTGTGTGGTAGTGCACAATACAAGATCTACTGGTGCAATAAGGTCTTAATGCTGCATTAGATGATAAAATGCCTGAAGGGATGAAAGAGAGTGATGAGTGGAAGTCTATGCAGAGGAAAGCTAAAAGTACAATTAAGCTAGCTTTCGCTCCCGCAATCAAGTTTACGGTATTAAAAGAGACATCACCTAAGGAGATCTGGAGAAAGTTGGAGGAGATTTATGCGTCAAAGTCACTGACTAATCGTTTGTGCTTGAAGATAGACTTATACACGTTGAGAATGGAAGAATGAGGTAATCTACATGATCACATTAATGAGTTTAATTAGCTAGTTTGTCAATTATTGAATATTGGAGAGAAGCTCAGTGATGAAGAGCAAGCAATTGCTTTATAAGCTTCACTGCCGCAATCCTATAGACCATTGGTGAGATTGACAAGAGGTTGTCGAGACCTGTCAAAATAATAAAAATTTCCGGTTCACAAACTAATTTGTAGTATAGAGAATGAACCGAATCGTCTCTCAAGGATCTAAAAAACAAAGATTCAATCAGATCAAGATAATTAAAAAGGGAGATTTTGATGATTTACAAAGAAAATACACCGGTTGAATTAAAGAAAAGTAATTAACAAATTAACCAATCCAAGAAAATTTACTGATCTTGAGTTTAATCCATCATTGATCATAAGAAATCTACTTAATTGTGAACCATGTTATTGGCCTTAGATCACATCAAGAAGCCTCAACATAATCCAAGAATCCTCTACTAAATAATCATTTAGGATTTAATTAACCAATGTTAGATAGATTAAGTACTATCCAAACATAAATTAACTTAAGATCCGGAATTTAACCAAGCTAAACAATCCATTAAAAAGCTTTGATATATTGTTTAGTCTTTATGATCCTCTTGAATTCATGATAATAAAGTTATTATCACATAAACATCTAAATCAAATTAAGCAATTCAATCTAGATTAAAATAAAAATAGGAAGAAGAGAAACTTGAATAACAATTAAGTAATTTGAACAAGCAAAAACAAGATCTCCAAATTAAACATCAAGATGGTTAATCGCTTGGATTGATTACAAGAGTCTAACCTTCCATGGATGGAATGGAAGAACTCAGAAAATAAAGAACAAAAACGAAATTTCAAAAAGAATAGAGAAGAAGAATATGTTCCTCCAATGTCTGATGATCTTCATTCTAAACTTCCTCTCCCCTTAAATAGCCCAAGATAAGGACCCATGTTAACTAACTAAATGATAAACAATTACAAAAGAAAATCAAAGTTGATATTCTGCCAGATTTCATGTGCCTCTTTCCATGAACTGTATGACCCTCCAACCCACCGAATTGACTTTAGGTGTCTTCATGATAGTTGTAAACAATTGCCTCATTGAACTTTCGGCGCTGGTTTCATGCCAATAGGACTTTTAGAACTCAAAATATTCTAAAAACACTGCATATATCTCAAGTTACGTTGGCAGAACGTGTTTCCAAATTCAAACAAACTTGCAGCTTCATAATCATGCCGACAACGGCATCTATTGACTAAATGGTCTTCAGTAAAGTTAGATCTATGTGTTTTATCTTTCCAATGACACCGATTTTAGCTCAAAAGGAGGCCATAACCCATGATATGGTCCAATATGTGCATACTGCTTAGACTCCAGCGACAGCAAGCCCCCTCTGAATTTCAAGCCTATTTTGGACCATTAGAAGTCCGATCCAACTCTTGAGTTCTGCATGAAAGTTGTAGATCTCTGTCTTAGCTTTCCACAGATACCAAGATCACCTCAAACTAATCACCGAATCCCAAGTTATGGCTTAATCAAGGAGGAAATGTCAAAATGCATCAAAATCTGAGAAGTAATCATAATTTGCATTAAAGCTCAATAAGGTCCAACAACACAAAAACTCAACTAATATATTACTATTAGGCTCAATGAACATCCAATAAAGCCAAGTACAAAGCTAACATAAGTGTCTCAAAATGATTGATCATAGATTCCTGTTGATTGGCAAAAATACCATCAAGTTAGATGATGTGACTAAGGTACTGCAAGAGGATCAGAGGATGCATAAAGAGCATACCAATGAAAGTGGAAGCATACTAGCTGTGGTGAGTTCTTAAAGAGGAAGGAACAACGAGGAAGGTCTAAAGGAAAATACTACAATAATATGAAGTGTCACTACTGCGAAGAGGGCGGTTACATTCAATCTCAATGTCCAATACTAAGAGAAGACTTGAAAAGTCGAAAGCTGGGAAAAGAGAATGTGAAGAGTGATACTCATGTGGTTGAAACCTCAGATAATGGAGATTTGTACCATATAGAGAGTCACGATTTTGTTCAGAGTTACTCTAAATGGGTGCTAGATTCTGCTGTCGATGTGCATGTGTGTAAGGATCAAGCCATGTTTATTACTTTGCATAAAAATGGAGATTTTGGTCACATCAATGTGAGGAAGAAACAAAAGTTGCAGGTTAAAGGCATAGGAAAAATTCTCCTGAAGCTTCACAATGGTAAAGTCCAAGATGTTCCCAATGTGAGGTATATACCTACCGCTAATGTCAACATAATTTTGCTGGGGGAGATTACATTGCATGGATACAAGTATGTGGGAATTGCAAAGACATGCAAAGTGTACAAGGGAAACCACTTGATTCTTCAAGACTGAAAAGGAGAGAATAACATTTGCTATTTACAAGGTCATTCCATGAAGGGAACGCTTGATGATAGTAAACTAAAGAAGAAGAAGACTGAGAAGAGAGTTTGGTTTTCAAACAAGGTTAAGGTGTTTGAGGACTTGGCTCAAGGGGGAGTTTGTTATGTAATTGACTCAAGTCCCACATTGCTAGAGTTAGAGAAGCCCAAGATGAGTTTCTTATATAAATAAGCCTTTTTTGTATTAGGGTAGAGCATCACCTAAGTAAGAGAGCTTAGACACTTGAGAGAGGTTGTAACTGGGCTATTGAATGGTGAGTTTGTGAGGAGAGTTTTACAGATTTAGCCGTGCAAAAGTTGTAATATAATATTTTGTTAGTAAAATATTTTTTTTGTCCCATCTAAGGATCATGATAGAGAAGAGAAAAGCCGAACCACGTTAAATATTGTGTTCTTAATTCTTTTTCTTATTCCTTTTCTTCTTGTGCTTTTGTTGTGAGTTCGTTAGCTTTCCTAACATAGCCAAGGTTTTAGAATTCTTAAGAGAGTCTTTTATCTTTAGCGGCGTGTTTCCTGATGTTGCTATATCATCGGCGTGAAGAGTCATTTTCCTTTTTAGATGCCGGTTGACCGAGTCTGATTTGATAAGCCTTGATGGGTTTGACATTTGATTACCTAAGCTTACTTGGCCAAGATTAGAATTTTAGTTTGAAATAATCGATTAGCATATGTAATAATCAATTATTTCCTCATTAAAATTTGAATGTTTGGCTACTGGATATCAAATAATCAATTGCCACCTCATGATACCCGATTATTAGACTTCCAGAATGCACAGGTTTTCTTGGTAATAGAATACCGTGCATTTGTGTAATCTATTATACATTCCAGTAATTGATTATTTTGCTCTTGACCAAAATCAAGAAAGAACAAATAATTGATTAATAGCCCGTAATAGTAATCGACTATCCCATTGTCAAATGACAAAAATAACATCTATAGTTGTTGCATTAATTAATGTACCCCAATTACCACCAACTGCCATATTTACACTTGGGATATAAGTATAAGGATTTAATTTCTATTCACTGTCAGTGTAAAGTTTATTTACACTGTCATTCAATTATGTGTTGATACATCATTAAAATAGTTAGACTTTTTAGGTAGTGGTTGTGATAGTCAAACTCTTTTAATGATTTGGCAACACATGATTGGATGACAGTGTAAAGAAACTTTATACTGACAGTGGATAGAAATTAAACTCTAAGTATAATCACTTGGAGAGTTACTGCACAAATTCTAACACTTGAACAATATTTGAACATCATTAAATTTGTGCATTAACATATTTACTAGAATTCTTATTATGTTTTGAGCTTACTTTGAGAATCATTCAATAACCATAGTTCTTCAACTGTATATTCATTCTTGAGAGAGAGTTCTTTTACATCTATATACAAATTTCTTCAACTATAAAAGGGAGAGATTTCCTTAATGCAAAGTGTAAGGCTATTACACAATGGTAGTAAAAGATCTCAAATGTGTAAAGAGTGCTCTATCATAGTAAAGATTTCTCAAGCACTTAATTCATGCTTAAAGAATACTGAAAACTCTCAAGTAGATGATCTTAAGAAATAGACGTAGGTTCAAAAAAGTGACTAAATCAGTATATATCTTTTTGTGGAAAGCTTTTCTTCTTACTCTATTTAAGTTTCAGTCATTTAATTACTTTACGTTCTTGTTGTCTTCTCCTCTACTCATATTTTCCTTTACGTAATCAAATGTGAGCCCAAGCTCTTCTTCAATCACTTTATTTCTATAAGTGAATAGTTATAATAATTACAAACAGATTTTTGTAAATCAAGTTATTTGCAAAAATGATTTTTAAACTCATGCAATTCTCTCCCTGTTGACTATTGAAGCCATTGATAACATCGTACTGAGGAAAAATTTTAAAAAAACAAAAAAACTATGGTTAAAAAGGAGTGTTGATGATATAGATGTCTTGATTGCAGACATGGTTAAACAAGAAGGGCATCAGGTCGATAGCTTTTCCCTTGAAGTTTCCATACCAGTGATACCACCTATTATCCTTGAAAATGACCTTTCTTTTTGGTAAGAGTTTATTCTTGTTGATGGGCATTCTGCATTTTCTAAATTTGGATAATTTCTTAATGATGGAACTATCTCATCTTCACTGTATGCTTCTTTCCTTCCATTTAAAACATTTAAAGAATGACTAGAGTAATATGCTGGAGTTTGGGAATTCTGTGTCTTGTAAAATCACCTGTGTAGTTGACAAGTTTTTTTTAGAAACTGAAGCTTCGAATTTTACAAAGCTCTGTTATTTACCCGTACCTTTAAAAAACCAGTTTCTTTACCTTTTATGTTCTCATATTTATGTCTTTCCTGATTACTATTATTTTTGCTACTTTCTATTTGTTTAAATTGTTGTCTTTCTTTGTTTAATATTGATAGGAATATGTTCTATTGTTAAATTTTTGTAGGTCATATGCTATGATGCACAAATACAGAACTGGTATAACACGAAAATATATCATTTCTTAAAAAATTAGAATATGATATGACAGGATATAACACAACATATATAAAAATTATTCAAATAATGGTAAAGGTCATTTTTTCCTTTTCATCTTCTTCCTTCTCCCTCCTTACCCACATCCACACAATACATTAAGCTTTTATAAAGAGCTTATATATTCTGACGCCCTTCCTTAAAAAAGAAAAAGAGCTTATTATATCTAACGCCCTAAAAGAAATATTATCACGAGCGGTTATTGGCTGATTTGATTTTTTTTAATGAATGGATAAACTTGATATATATTGCTATGATACGTAACATTTCTGTGCAAAACCATAGTGATTGGAATTTTGGAAAGATATATTTAAGAAAATCTAGAGAGACTCAGATTTCTTTTAAAAAAGAAAATCATCATCTTGAACATAATTGAGATTGAGAGAGAAGACTTGTCACTTGTCAAAAGTGTCATTGAGATCTTAAAAATTAGATGAGGGTTACAAAGAGCGACCTTGAGACATAGCATTATTTCCTGTAAAATCCATGTTCTTGAACATGTTAGTATTTGAGTTTTCTTCTTGGGGTCGCAACATTTTTTTTTTGTCACAATCTGATGGATTTGTTTTGGGCCAAGTGGGGTGGGTGAAATGTTCTACTGCTGGTTTTCAGGCCAGGCCACATATACTTGAGCCCATAACAGAATGAGGCCCATAAATGTCTTCAATTTTTGTTGAAGCTACATTCCAATCTTGGGCCATCATTGTAGTCTTTATTTTTTTGCCTATTCTTTGTTCAACCCAATAAAAGAATAATAAGAAAACCTTCGGTCAAATCTATAAAAGTTCCCCTTAAATTATTGCATGCACTCAATGTTGGTTTATAGAAAATTAATTAGTTCCTGGAAAGTGGAAACACTGGAAGGTGGAAGCCTACAATATATCACATTGTTGAAATTTTTGTAAAGATTTAATTTTAGTCTCCTATTACTATTAGTGTAAATTTTTTTTACACAATCATCTAATTATATATTGATATATCATTAAAAATATTAAACTTTCAAAGTAGTTATTATGATAGTCAAATTTTTTTAATAACAATACATAATTAAATAAAAAAAAAGTACACAAAAAATAAACAAAATTAAACTCCTTTTTTAATCCCAACTCTTGCTTGTAGCATTAAAAACAAAGCATCGCAAGTTGGGGGGTGATTCTGTAGGACAATAGGAGTATGATCTATCTATATATGAAAGCTATCAAGTAGGGCAGCACACGTGTCAACCTGTCATTTCATGTTTTCTCGCCCAAACCTCCTTCTTTATTTATTTTTCTAACCTCTATTTATCAATCAATCCTTCCCTTTTCTTACCCAATGCATTTACGTACCTCTGATCAGGAGTAGTTTTCCCTATAGAAAGGGAAGGTGTTGAAAAGTGTAAGCTTCCTATCACTTCCTCTTTTAGAAAGACAACTTTCTCATTCAAAACTATTGAACCTCTATCTTTCCTTTTTCTTAGTTCCTATCTTCATATTGCTTTACGTGTCACCTTCTTGCTCTCTTTTTGTTTCCATGAGATACATTTGTGGACCATCATTTAAGAGCCACTTTGTGTTCATTGTTCATGCTTCTTTTTCCCTCTCATCTACATTATTCTTCAGACAAGGTATTTTAGGCTTCATATTTTAATTTATTTTTGAAACAATTTATTTGTTTTTTATATTTGAGGTCGGTAATGTGGTGGTTGAAGTAAATAAGTGAAACATAAGAAGGGGGTTGAATTGTGTTTCTTAACCTTTTTTAAAAACTTTTTCACAGGAAGCGAAAAGCAATGAACGCAGAAAGCTTCTAAGTCCAATTGGACGCTAATGCAAATTTGAGATAAACAACTTTAAGCGAAGTGAAAAAGTTCTAAGGTTTAACTCAACTCTTTAGTTAGGAAAACAATGGCAATCCCCAGAAGTTAGTGAATAAGTAAAAAACAAGAGGAGGAAAGAAGAGCTTACACTAGATGTTTATCCTGGTTCACTCCCATAAACCGAGAGCTACGTCCAGTCCCTTCAACCAGAAGGATTTTCTACTAATCTTGTACAAAGATTACAAGTATTGTCCACCTCTTCAGGTATACAAGTATTATCAACCTCTTCAGGTTCTACTATTCAAGTATTCTTTTGTACATAGCCTCTTCAGGCTTAAACACCAATGTGAAAAAAATAGAAGAGCTTGAGTTTTTAACTCACTACAGGTAAGGATTGAAAATGAATCTCAAGACTTAATCTCTTTACAAGAGTTTGAATACAAAGAAGAATGAAAGCTTTAATCCTTTTTACTTTTGATTTTCTCATAAAGTTGTTACTTCTCTTCTTCGAAGACAATTGTATTTATAGGTGAGAGCAAATTGAGCAGTCTTTATAAGCTTCTTGGTCCAACGGAAACATTTATTACCGTTCTTAGTGGTATTAAATGCCTAAGATGAAAACGTGTAGAGCTTCTTCTGAAAAGACACTTTGATTATCAGGAATGTCCAAGAATATGATAGCTTACACCTGACTTGTCTGAGCGCGCAGAAAGTCCTCTTTTCGCAGGTCTTTGTAGTTATTAGCAATGTCAGCTAAGCGGCTCAGTTGACTTCTTTTTGAAGTGTGCGCTGTCAGAGTCCTTCTTAGCATTTAATGAAGAACAGTTTCTTCATATTTGAAATTTGGCATTGGACGAATAGTTTGAAACCTGAGCTTAGTAAGAAAAACATTGGATGATCCAAATATAATGAAACTTTGTGAAACAGTTCAAAAGGTATTAGACGCATACTTAGTTTCCTTTAGCTCATAAGAGAATGGACGCACGTATAAGTAACTGTTTGTTAACACTTTTCTTCTTGAAATAGTTACGAAACGAGTTACAAGAGTTTTTTACTTATTCAATCTAAATTGAAACTTTTGTTATCTTCAAAACTTTATGGGGTAATGATTATTTAATCAGTATGGTTCCAACCTTAATTTTATAAGGTTCTTTGGTTCCAAAAGTGGTGAGGATGATAAAACTTTGCTTTCCCTCTCATCTACATTATTCTTTAGACAAGGTATCTTAGCTTTATATTAGAGGTCGTTACATGACATTTTAGCTTTATATTTGAGGTCAGTAACGTGGTGGTGAGGATGATAAAAAATAGGACAAGCATGTTTCGAATAGGTCGATAACGTGGTGATGAGGATGACCTATTTATAGTTCACATAGGATGTCCTTTTGTTCTTATGTAGACCTATTTATTCATATCATTATTGTACTTTGTTTTTTTATGGCTTTTGTGTGGGTTTGTCTGTTGGTTTGTTGTGCCTTTGGTGGACATAAATCTACTTTATTCTTATATTGAGGTAGGTGGTATGGAAAAACTGTATTGAAATATTTTAAAGTTGTTTAAAGTATTGTCGTTTATGTATTGTTAGAATGGATGCCTCTAATGAAAGAAGAAATAGGAGACTCATTCTTAACGAAATGCAAAAGAAGCATGCTCAATCCATTGGGGGGGTAAAATTTCCTTCTCATTTTGCTTTACATGTTTTTTTAATGTTTGATTTTGTGTATATATTTGTTTGATTATGCAATATTGTTTCTTTCAAATATAGATATTGGTCAGAAATCAAAGTCTAAATGCAATAGTACAAACCATGGTTCTTCTTCACAACCTCAAACTGATATCAGTGTCGTTCATGGTACTCCAACAACATTTCATTATACAAATCCTTTTGATACTTGCTTAGAAGAATGCTTCAATTTGCCTAGGCGTAGAAGAGATTTTGGAAATTTGACAAATTGTGCATTGAAATTGTCAAAAAAAAATTGATTAAGTTCAAAATATTGGTAAAATGGTATTCATTTTGGGTAAGATGGCTTTGGTCAGTTTTCATCTACTCTTACTTTTTATTTTTGTTAATTGGTTGGTGCATTGGTTTTTTGTTTATGGCTTAGGTTGTAATCTTGCTATTGAAAGATTAGTTAGTAGTGTTGTTATTGAGAGGAATGAGGTTAAGAAAAAGCCAAGACCTAATTTCTTTGCTGATAATGTTGAGCCCTGTTAGACAATGATTTGGTACATACTTGGTACCAGGGAAGTATGACATTGATAGGAATATCCTTTTCCAAGAAAGTCCTCTACAACATGCTACAGTCGATGGTAGAGCTTTGGTGCCTCCATCCTATGATATTAATGCATATGTTCCTTTATCAAATGAAGTTAGCAATTTCACTACTCCAATAATTGCTATTGTTGATTCATTTGTTGCTCCAAATGATCCTATACATTCAACTCCTGCAACACAAGATGTTCAATTTGATATTAATTTTGAAGGTATAATTATTAATTCATTGTGTAACATCTTTGTTGTTATAGTACTTATTAATTCATTGGTTAGTTGCTATTTTTTTTTTCAATTCCTTTTTTTTCTTGTTGGTCACAAATATTGAAGACAATGAGTATGAAGGTTTAGCACACTTATCAGAAGCAGATTATGGTAATGTGAATATTAATTGCATTCAACCATTTTTGTATTCAAGATTGAATACATAGACATAGTTTGAGTTATGTTTGTTTCAATCTTTTTTTGTAGTTTACAATGATCTTGGTGACCCTGTGTGTACTTGTCCCAAATGTGGTGCCAAATTTTGGTTTCCTGAAAGGATACAATAATGGTATAATTTGTCATATCCCATTTTCATTTGTGTTGTTCTCAAGGAAAGGTTCAATTACCATTATTGGAAGTTCCACCTGAAGTATTGCTTAGACTTTATTTTCATATTGACTCTATTGATTCAAAGCATATGTTAGAGCATTCTAGAGCTTACAATAATAGTTTTGCATTCACATCAATGAGAAGAAAGATTGATCGGACTGTTAATGATGGAAATCGAAGTTATGCATTCTGGCTCTCAGGACAGAATCACCATAGGATTGGCAGTTTATTACCACTTGAAGGTGAAACTCCAAAATTTGCACAATGAAGTCAATAACAGGATCAATGCTGTCAGGTGAGCAATTGCTATATTGTCACTAATTAATTTTATTTGCGTCAATTTCATTTTATGCAATGTTCTAACTCATCCCATTTAGTGCTTTTCATTTTTACAGAACTAGAGACATTGGTGCACAGCTTGAGGAACATATTGTACAAGCATTGAAAGACATGTTAGATTGTCATAATCCACTTGCACAGTCCTTTAGAATTTCCATAGATAGATTCCACTCAAGGGATTTCAATGATGTATGGCTACGATTAATTCAAAACAGATCCAAGGATCCTGGGACTTATAATCTTCCAACTACAATAGATGTGGCTGCCCTGATCGTGGGAGACATTGACATGTCAAATGGTGAGAGAGATATTATTGTTCAGACTCAATGTGATGAGCTTCAAAGAATTGATGAACTTCATCTCTCTTATTTAGCAATGCAATATCCTCTTCTTTTTCCTTATGGCAAAGATGGGTTTACCCAAGATACTAGCCATAGTTTGGCTTTAGATGCAGATGCTTGTAAAAGATCTAGGTTAACCATGAGACAATTCTTTGCATTTAGACTTCAAGAAAGAGAGGTGGAAAATGTTGTTCTTCTTCGTGCTAAAAGACTATTGAAATAATTCATTGTAGACGGCTATACTATGATTGAATCTCAGAGATTGGCATATATTATATTTAACCAAAAGAAACTCAAAGCTTATCTGTATAATGGTGTAGCTGATGCAATTTTGAGAGGGGAAAGAAATGTTGCATCTATTGGCAAATGTATCATTTTTCCATCAACTTTGACTAGAGGAGCAAGGTATATAATACAAAACTACCAAGATGCGATGGCAATCTGCAAATGGGGAGGTTATCCAGATGTCTTCATAACTTTCACATGTGATCCTAACTGGCCAAAGATTAAAAGGTTTATGGATGCTCGTGGGTTAAAACTTGAAGATCGTTCGGATATTATTGTTAGGGTATTCAAAATGAAGCTTCGTCACTTATTGAAGGATTTGGGAAGATATTTGGGAAAGCTAGTATGTTGATCTGTTATATCTTTTTTCTTTATAATATATTATATTTTAACTAATTAGTGTTCATATAGAACTATATTGTTCAACAGTGTCATATCTTAATTGTCATAGTATACTATGTTATGATGATCAAATGAACATATGATGGGTTGATTGGTTGGTCAAATACCATGGAAAAGGAGTGATCGGTTAGTGGAAAGAGAGCATAGGAGAGGGTTCATCAGTAAAAATATGAAGGGATTTGGTTAGTCGATTAGAGTTGTATGACGATGAAATGGGAAAGGGATGTGGTCAGTCGGATATGAACATATGGTAGGTTGATTGGTCGGTCAGATACCACGGAAAAGGAATGATTAGTCGGTGGAAAAAAGGGCATGGGAGAGGTTCTTCGATAAAAATATGAAGGGATTTGGTTGGTTAGTTGGAGTGGTAGGACGATGAAATAGGATGGAATGTGATCGATGTTTGATTGATCAGTCAATCAAATTTGAGAAGTAATAAATGGTCATTAATAAAAGTCCCCTACAATATGCTACAAACGATGTTATCTGTTGGATGGTCGACAATAGAAATGGAATAGGGTTTGATCGGTCAATCAGAATAAGGGGAGTGGAATGAACAATGTCATATCTTAATTGTCATAGTATAATATGTTTCTTTAATATAACATGTTCTATAGTTCAATTGTTCTACCAATTGTTATAATGTTCTCTGTTTTAAGTAATTAGTGTTTCCAAATTATTTTGTTCTTCAAGCATGGCATATATTGATTGTGACAATGCTTTTTTATTTACAGTTGTTTATTCTGTCAAATTTTAGAAAAGATGATTGCCACATTGTCATATCCTGTTATTTATTACTACTGATCACAAGTGTGCTAATCCTGAAGATATTGACAACATCATTTCAACAAAAATTCCTAATAAGGAGAGTAATCCAAAGTTATATGAAGTTGTTGAAGAATATATGGTACATGGACCATGTGGGTTTACAAATCCTAAACCACAGTGTATGATAGATAACTGTTATAGCAAATTCCATCCTAAATATTTCAGTAAGAGAATTGTTATTGATGAAGATGGTTATTCTGTGTATAAAAGAAGAGCAAATGATATATTTATAGAAAAAAGTGAGCTTAAGCTTGATAATCGCTACATTGTTCCTTACAATCCAGTGTTGCTTCTAAAATATGAATCTCATATCAATGTCGAGTGGTGCAATCAAAGTAGTGCAATTAAGTATTTGTTCAAGTAGATAAACAAAGGAAGTGATCGTGTCACAGCAGTATTGTATGACAACAAAAATAATGATTCTGACCTAGATGAGATCAAAATGTATTATGACTGTTGATATATTTCTGCATGTGAAGCTACATGGCGAATATTTGGATTTGAAATTCAATATAGGCTGTGATGAAATTAAAGATCCACTTACCTGATGAGCACTCTGTTATATATAAAGATGGTGGTGGTCTTGATTCCGTCTTGAACAATGATCGAACTGGAAAAATTATGTTTCTTGCATGAATGGAAGCTAATGAAAAGTTTCCTCAATTGACCTTCAATCTAACTTATTTGGAATTCCCTATCTATTTTGTATTTAAAACCCAGCTATGTGAATGGACTCCAAGGAAGCTAGGTTTCTATATTGGCAGGTTAGTTCACAACCCTATGAATTTAGGGGAGTCGTATTATCTAAGTATTTTGGTTACAAAGGTTAACAATCCTAAAATTTATGACGATATTAGGACAATTAATGATATTGTGTATCCTTCATATAGGGATGCATATTTTGCTCTTGGGCTTCTTGATGATGATAAGGAATTCATTGAAGCTATTAATGAAGCTTCTCTGTGGGGTACTGGGTTTTACTTAAGATTGTTGTTTGTTACTATGCTTCTTTCAAACTCAATGGCTAGACCCGAGATTATATGAGAGAAAACTGGGAAGCATCTATGTGAAGATATGGTTTATCAACAACGTAAGATCCTTTAATAACATGGTATTTTTTTGTTTCAGTTATCAAGTTAATGTTATCTGTACAAGTACTTAGGGTATATTAGTTTTCTTTTGTTATTAATAGATGCTCAATTTTCAAAAGAACAAATTAAAAACTTTGGCTTGTGTGAGATAGAACAACTATTACGAAGGAATGGAAAAAGTATAATGAATTTTCCTCCAATGCCCATAGCAGATGCAAATTTTATAGAGCTAAGTAATAGGTTAATTGCTGAGCAGTTGAATTATGACAGAGTATCACTTGTAGAAGATTTTAATGTTTTGGTTAGTATAATGACCGCTGAGCAGAAGCAAATACTTAATATTATATTAGATGCAATTACTAATGATAGAGGTGGATTTTTTTCCAATGGTTATGAAGGTACTAGGAAGACATTGCTTTGGAGGGCTTTAACTTCTTATCTTAGATCGCAAGGTGAAATTGTCCTCACAGTGCTTCCAATGGCATTGCTTACACCTTAATTCCTGGTGGAAGAACTGCACATTCTCGATTTGCCATTCCAATCACGATCACTGATGAATCAACCTATAATATTTCTCAAGGAAATCTCTCGCTGAGCTATTGGTGAAAATGAAACTTATCATTTGGGATGAAGCACCAATGAAGAAATTATGTTTTGAGGCTTTGGATAGATCTTTGAGAGATATACTTCAGATAAAGAATCCAGACATTGCAAATTTACCATTTGAAGGAAAATGTGTTGTTTTACATGGAGACTTTAGGCAAATATTACCATTAATTCCAAATAGGACCAAGTCTGATATTGTGTTCTCCTCGATTAATTCTTCTTACTTATGGTCATACTACCGTATATTGACCTTAACTCACAACATGAGGCTACAATTAGATAATCTTGAATCTAATGTGAATGAATTGAGGGAGCTTTCTAAGTGGCTTCTTAAGGTTGAAGATGGAAAGCTCTCTAAACCAAACGATGGTTAAGCATAAGTTGGCATCCCAAAGGAACTATTGATAACAAACTTCACTGATCCTTTATCAATTTGTTGATAAGCATGAAGAGGCTATGTATAAAAGAATACTTGTTGATTAGAACATAAAGATTTTCAGAATACTTGTTGTAACTTGAAGAGGCTTTGAGAAGAATACTTATAAACTTTAAAAGTTTAGTAGAAAATCCTACAAGTTGAAAGGACTGAACATAGTTCTCGAGTTGTGAGAGTGAACTAGTATAAATATCTAGTGTAAGCTTTTTCTTCCCTCTCCTTGTCTGCTTTTTCTTTACATCTAACATCTGGGGATTGCCATTGTTTTTCTTAACAAACATTTTTCTGAAATATAAGCATTTGTATTGCGTACAAAGAAATTTTAGAAAAACTCTATTTGTGTCCAACGGACTGTAAAGAATTTGTGTTTCGTCTATTCTTATTTACATTTGAGGAAAGCTTTCTTTTGAAGAATTGTTTTAAGAAAAGTTTTCCAAAAAGGTTGAGAAACATAATTCAACCCCCTTCTTGTGTTTCACTTGGTTATTTCAGCACAAAACAATGTTGCCCTTATAAATACACAAATGACATGTGGAACATCTGACTCTTTCCTGGCTGCTTTCTCTGATGTGTCACTAAGAAGGTCCATCATTGAAGTTAAGGAAGCACGTGAGGTAATGTTCGGATACACAAGCAATCTTTAATTATTAAGGATAAACATATTATATAGCATTCTTTTTATTATTTAAATAGTTATTCCTTACATACTCTCATTTCATCGTCTGATCACGCAACCCTGTTCATTGTTCATCTCTGACCTAAGAACCAATACATTTCCCATTTTCATATACCCACCGATGAGTGTGTCCGACCGAACAAGTCCCTGACATGTCCCTGAACCAACCGATCATATTCTTTTCCATTTCATTACCTACCGACCAACCAACCCCATCCCGTATCTATGACAACCGACTGACCACTCACATCCTTTCCAACCGACTGACCGTTACTTTTATGTGGTATTTGGCCAACGAATCAACCCATCATATGTTCTTATCCGACCGACCACATCCCTTTCCCATTTCATCATCATGTTATTATTTAAGTAGCTATTCCTTACATACTCCAATAGTAATCTATTCATCCATTGATATTTTTGAACTTCAATCTACTTACTCAATTTACTTTTTTGTTGCTTATTAAATTTATTTGACTATTCAACCTGGCAAGTTTACTGTTATTGGTACTGTGCACAAGATTAACATGAATGAGAATTGGTTCTACCAATCAAGTAATATGTGTCAGAGAAAGGTAGAACTGAAAGATGGTGTTTTCTGGTGTTCTAAATGTAACAAACAAATAGCCTTGGTTATACCCAAGTGCAGTTTAAGTTTTTAGATTCAATGATAATTATTTGATCTAAGTTATATTTTGGTTTGTTTAATAAAGCTTAATTTATATATACAGGTATATGACTCATTTAATTGTGATGGACTAAACTGGATTTTCAAATTTTGGTCTTTGACAGGGCTGGTTTTGAAGTGTTCAAAAGGATTGCTAATGAATTGAACTTATATTTAACTTATGTAACTTATCTAAATGATTCAATTTATTTTGTTAGGATGGTGATGAGTATGGATTCCCAAAACACTTAAACTTGGTGTTGAAAAGGAAATTTCTTTTCTTTGTTGAAGTTATTGAACATTTTAATATTCTGAAGAAATCAACAACTTTTACTATTTTGAATTGACTAAAACTGAAAAAGTAATCAATGAATTTATTGACATCTCTAGTTGTTCTAGTGTTAGCCAGGTAATTATCTAAAGTTAATTTTTTGACTTTAATCTCCTTTAAATTAGATATACTCTCTTTTACATGGTCTGCAAAATGATATTAAATTTTACTTATATCTTAGGAATGTCAAAAATCTAAGCCTTCAACTTTGATTGGTTACTAGAACGAAACAAGTTCCGACGTTCAAAATGTATGTGAATCTGCCAACAAAACTGGGCATTTCATTTTATAATTACTGATATAAATTTGTAGCTTACTCTTAATTTGCATTTGTTGTAAATCAATTTCTAATCAAAATATCTTACTTATAGGAAATTGTGTCAGAAACAACTGATAATGATAGAGAAGATTGCATAACTCCTATCATAACTCCTCTTAAGAGAAACATACTTCAATTTGGAGATGATTCACCTGGTCTTTCTGACATTCAAACTCCAATGATGTTAACAACAAAAGCACTGAAGAAGTTGAAGCTTGAAAAAAAAAATTGTTTGCATTGTGCTGATGTTGTCAGATCAAAACACATTGGATTGGCCTATTTAAGTTAATGTGTGAAAAAACATATGGTTCTTTTACTTTCTCCCATGGTCTGTAATATTTTAAATTACACTATCACATGCGGATTGTGCAGGTATAATTTGTAGGGTAATACTTATAACCTCATCAACAATGTGTAACATAATGATACAATTATGTTATTTTCTATCTTTACTATTAATTTCTATCTAAATTATATATATATCTATATATATATATATATATATAAGCCAGCCCATTCAATCACTCCTACCACCTACGAAATCAACTGCCGACCGATCATTCCTCCTCCAATTTGATCGACCGACCAAGCAATGACAGACCAAATCCCATTCCCATTTCATCGTCCTACCATGTCGACCGAGCAAAGAAGTCCTTTCACATTTATACCGATCAACCCTCTCCCCATGCTCCCAAATTTCATTCTCATTTCATCATCCTGTCACTCTGACTAACCAACCAATTCCTGTCCCCTTTTCACCTTTCTTCAACTGACCAATCACATTTTCCCTAGGATCGTCTCCAATTGATCATCCTTTCCCATTTAAGCACTGATCGATAACATTTTCCCATGATCGTGTCCGACCAATTATTGACAAGAGGTTGTCGAGATCCATCAAATAAATAAAATTTACCAATTCACAAACTAATTTGTAGTATAGAGAATGAATCGAATCGTCTCTCAAGGATCCAATAAAAATAAAGATTCAATCATATCAAGATAATTAAAATGAGGGGTTTTGTTGTTGATTAACAAGATTGATAAAAGTACAAGACTTAAAGTTGTAAACAAATCTAGAAAAATAACCAATCCAAAGAAATTCACCGATCTTGAGTTTAATTCATCATTGATCACAAGAAATTCACTTAATTGTTAATCATGTTCTTGGCCTTAGATCACATCAAGAGGCCTCAACATGATCCAAGAATCCTCTACTAGATAAGCATTTATGAGTTAATTAACCAAGGTTAGATAAAGTAAGCACCATCCAAACATAGATTAACTTAAGATCAGGGATTTAATCAAGCTAAACAATCCATCAAAAAGCTTTAATAAATTGTTTATTCTATGTGATCCTCTTTGAATACATGATAATAAAGCTATTACCACATCAACATCTAAATCAAATTAAGCAATTCAATCTAGATAAAAATCAAAGGAGGAAGAAGAGAAACTTGAATAATAATTAAGCAATATAAACAAGTGAAACAAGATCTCCAAATTAAACATCAAGATGGCTAATCCCTTGGATTGATTATAAGAGCCTAACCTTCCATTGATGGGAAGGAAGATCTCATAAAATAAAGAACAAGAACGAAATTCTAAAGAGAATGGAGAAGAAGAGAAAGAAAACTCCTACAAATATTCAAACTTTCTTCAAACTTACTTCAAAATCATCTATAATACAAAAGAGATTGACTCTATTTATACTAATCCTAGAAGCCAATTTGTAATTGAAAATAATCAAAATACAAGTTGTAAAAACATGAAAATTATCAAATATGGAAGCTTGATGCATGGTTGGTGGGTTGGTGGCTTTTAGTTAGCAACTCTTATCCGACTTCCAACTTGATTTTCATGACCTAGACAGTGCATTTTGGCTTGGAGGTCTTCATGAAAGTTGTAGCCAATTGTCTTCTTGAAATTTTGACGTTGGAATTATGTCATTTGGACTTTTGAAACTCCAGATATGCCAAAAACACTGTACCTACCTCAAGTTAGGTTGGCAGAACGTGTTTCCAAATTCAAACCAACTTTTAGCTTCATAATCATCCCTAAAACGACATCTATTGACAAAATAGTCTTCAGTGAAGTTGGAGATATGGGTCTTATCTTTCCAGTGGCCAAGTTTTAGCCCAAGAGGAGGCCTATAGCCCACTATATAGTCCAATATGTGCACACTGCCTAGATTCCCATGACAGCAAACCCACTATGCATTGCAAGGCTATTTTGGACCCTTAGAAGTCCGATCCAGCTCTTGCGTTCTTCATGAAACTTGTAGAGCATTGTCTTAGCTTTTCAAAGACACCAAGATCACCTCAAATGGATCCACGAGCCCCAAGTTATGGCCTAACCATGGAGGAAAGGTCAAAATGCATCAAAATCTAAAAATTATTCATAATTTGCATTAAAGCCCAATATGGCTCAACAACATTAAACTCATCTAAAATACTAATATTGGGCACAATAAATATCTAATAAAGCCTAGTACAAAGCTAACATAAGTGTCTCAAATTGATTAATCAATTACCTTCCTAATTTCATGGAGAATGTAACACCTTTTCTAATGATCGTCTCTGACTGAACAACCAATCCATTTCCCATTTCATCTACCTATCGATGATTGTCTCCGATCGAGCACGATTTCACATTTTATTTCTGACCGACCAACCAATCATTTTCCAATTTCTCAGACGACCGACTAACCCACTGATCAGATAAGTTGTCATTTTCAATCGACCGACCGATCACATTTCCCCCATGATCGTCTTCGATCGATCATCCTTTCCCATTTCATCACTGATCGATAACCTTTTCCGATGATTGTGACCAACCAATTACCTTTCATAATTTAATGGAGAATGGAACACCTTTTCCAATAATTGTCTCCACATGAATAACCAATCCATTTCCCATTTCATCTACCCAACGATGATTGTCTCTGACCGAGCACGATTTCCCATCTCATTACTGACCGACCACCCAATCATTTTCCAATTTCTCGGACGACCGAATGACCCACTGATCAGATAAGTTGCCATTTTCAATCGACTGACTGATCACATTTTCCCCATGATCGTCTCTCATCGATCATCCTTTCCCATTTTATCACCGATCGATAACATTTTCCCATGATCATGTCCAACCGATTTCCTTTCCTAATTTCATCGAGAATCGAACACCTTTTTTCCAATGATCGTCTCCGCACAAACAACTAATCCATTTCCCATTTCATCTACCGACCGATGATTGTCTCCGACCAAGCACGATTTCCTATTTCATTACTGACTGACCACGCAATCACTTTCTAATTTCTCAGACGATAGAATGACCCACTAATTAGATAAGTTGCCATTGTCAATCAACTGACTAATCATATTTTCCCCATGATCGTCTCTAATCAATTATCCTTTCCCATTTCATCACCGATCGATAACCTTTTCCCATGATCGTGTCTGAGCGATTACCTTTCCTAATTTCATTTAGAATGGAACACATTTTCCAATGATCGTCTTTGCACGAACAATCGATCCATTTCCCATTTCATCTACCCACTGATGATTGTCTCCGACCGAGCACGATTTCTTATTTCATCACTGACCGACCAACCAATGCCTTTCCAATTTCTCGAACGGCCAACTAATTGACTAATCAGATAAGTTGTCATTTTCATCTACCCACTAATGATTGTCTCCGACCAACCAAACCCCGGACATGTCCTTGAAATCGACTAATCATATTTGATTCCATTTCGTTTCCTATGGCACCCACAGCACACTCGGCCACACTCCCATGGACGACACTTCCGCTCGAATACACCGCGATCAGCCACGCCATGCTCGGCCATACCTCCCTTGGGCAACAACACGTTTGGTCACACCCCCTTAGACATCACCACACTTGATCACACCTATGCTCGGGCCATATTATGCTTGGCAACATTAGTTTATTTTTTGTCTGCATAATATATATATATATATATATATATATATATATATATAAAACTGTACATTTTTACAAAGAAATAAAAGAAAAATATATTATTTCTTTAAATAAAAATGTATAGTTTATATATATATATTTAAACATATATAGGAAATTCGTTTTAGATATTTTATGGAAAAAAATTTAAATTTTTTTTCTAAAAATTGTAGCATGACAGATTTAATAATATGTTATATATCTAATGTTAATATTACTAAAACTTGGATAATACAAAAGTTCTGTTATAATTCCAGAAACATTATGTAGTCCTGTCCAGAGGGTATCAAACTAGTTTTGTATTAAAAGACACGTTTGACAATTTCAAGGCAGCATTTTCTTTGAAGTTTGAACTGAAGACAAAACAATTTTGGCGGGTAAGATAATTTTCTTATTAGTATAATTTTTTATCTTAACTTTGCTTTTTTTTTTTTTTTTTGCCTTTAAACAATTTTGGACCCAACTTTTCCTTTTCTTTCCAAGGACCCACCTGCCCGAAAAGGCAACTATACCGGCATCTTCATAATTCATATGATCATATCATCTTCCCTTTCCAGCGCCTATCAAAATCGAAATATGAAATTCTTTTCTTAACTTAATAGGATCTTTTAAAATATTTAGTGCATATCGTTGATATTTATCATTATTGTTAACTATATTTTAACTATGCTATACAATTCGTTACTGCATATCGCTAATATTTATCATTATTGTTAAATTGATATTTTTCTGTATCAGTGTCACAAATTGAAACTTTACTCTCTAAAAACATTAAACTTACATATTGCCAGCAGCCACCATTACAAGGCAAAGGAGATGGAGATGATCGGGGATGGTGATGATGATGGTCTAGATTTAGACATTGATTAGTTGTACTTTTTTTTTCTTTGTAGAACATGTTTGAATTTATTGAAGAAGTCCTTTCTCTTTTTTTTTTTTTTTTGTAAAACTTGTTTGAATTTATTGAATAAATTTTTAAGTTACTAATACAATTATGATATTTGATTACTTTTCATGATTTACTTGCTGAATTTGTCTGTTTTGAATGAGTTGTTTATGCATGTTTAATTTGAAAATCATAATAAATAATTTGTTTTTTTATTCTATTAGGATTAATTACAGATTAACTACAAATTAGTAAATTAATTATAAATCAGCTAAGGATTAGCTGTAGAATAACTAGAAATTATCTCTAGCTACGGTATAATCTTCCTTTTAGCCATGGAATGACTACTATGACAAATTAGATATGGATTAGCCTCAAATTAACAAGTGTTTGATCTAAATATGCTGCGAATTAGTTACAAATTAACTAAGATTTAGTTAGAATTTTACTACGAATTAAAAAGGAAATGTAAAAATTAGCTACAGATTTGTCATAATTAAATTATGAGGAAATTACAAACTTAAAAAAAAAATAGTTGTAGATTAACTGCAGAATTTACTACAAAATTTCCTGTAACTAATCTAATAAATTCTTGTAGTGAGGCTGTACTCTGAAATGTATACTTATGTGTTTTTTTCCACACTCCCAATTATAATAGCCAAAAGAATTCATTTAAATTATGTTGTTAAATATTCCTTATAAATTTAGCATGTGTTACCAAATGAATTGGGCACTTGAGAAAACGAAATGCGGAGTATGCGAATCACGATTACGAGCATATAGATTTATCTTCAAAATTTTAAAGAAATGGAATTGTGAGCCACGTGTGTGTGTGTGTGTATATATATATATATATATATATGACACTTCTTTATCATTTACGTGTAAGATATATTTTTAAGCAAAGAGATAACAGGTGTTTCTTTTCAGATAAATTTTTAAGTACAAAGAGATTTCTCTCATACTGAAATTGAATGTGTGACACGTTAATTATGTAGAATATCATTACTTTGTACTTTAATTTTAAATTTTAATACTTTTAATACTAATTATTATTAGAGTTTAAATAAGGAAAGGCGAAGGTAACTCACATAAACGACGTGACACACGTTCAATGATATAGTATAAGAAAAATGTCTTACACTGAATGTGGGTAAGAATCTCTCCTTTTTTAAAAAGAATATATGTATAATATTAACTTTTTATCTGATACAGTAAAAAAAAAGGAAACTAAAGCCTAACAAAAGTAACTCTCATGGAGTCAGCTAAAAGCAAATTCCCTAAATCGGAGAAGGAGGGGAATACCAATGCACAGCTGTTTTGCTTCTCCTAAAACATGAGCAATAAAGATCTCTCAACCTTGCTGATTCCTCAAAATCTTAATCTCAGCAATGAGACAACGGTTATATATGGTGGAAAGCAAGATCCTGTCCCATAATCAAACAAAAGTAGTATTACTCTTTTTTTAATAATGACTAATTAATTTATACACCCTCTTTTTAACAAAGATTTGAGAGCTTTTTTCATTAGGTGGAGTTTGACATTGTACACAAACCACCTATTTCACATTTTTATTAAAGTATACACCACATTAATCATATTAATAATACAATGATGTATGCATGATTATTTCATTTAAAAAATGACAAAAATAATCAAACTCATATGTATTATTTATAATTAACCTTAACCACTGATTTAATGTGCCATATCATGATTTTATACAGAAGCTAACTTTTGTGGCTCAAAAACTGGTTTAACTTAAATGACTAATTTATTTAGATAGAATTATTTGGGACAAACGATCCGTTAATCAAGTAGCTAATCACGTAAATTGGTTAAACAAGCAAAATGTTAAAACCAAAGACAGATTTTATTATCTTAATTATTCAATAAAATTGAACCCCTCAAAGTTTTGAAAATAACAATATTAAATTAAAATGAAACAAATGAGCTTTGAAAATAACTTATACCTTTTATGAAATTGTATTTGTTTTGGACGAAAGATCAAAGTTTTTATTACGTGCATCCAATATGGTTTTCTTTACTATTGAAAGATATTATTGTATGCATTCAATATATTTTGAATTGCTTCATTATGATATTATATATTAGATCATCCAAAGTCTTCTTTAAAGCTCAGATTCAAACTTAGTTCAAAACCTCGAATTCAAATATAAGGATTGTTCATCATTAAATACTGAAGAGACCTATAATAAAGTATGCGGCAAAAAGAAGTCAACAAAGTACAATGTACGCTAACACACCTAACATCTATACAAGATAAGCAAATGAGATCTCTCTGCTCACTCAGAAGATTCAATACAAGACTTTGATATTTTGAGCAACAATGACAACCAAGCCCACGTTTCAATAGAAGATAAACACGTTATCAGTGTTACGCATTTAATACAGCTCAGAACGGAAACATTTATTATCGTTGGAACAAGTTTAAAGCTCTGAAGCATATAAATACCAGGTATCTTCAAAGATTTGAGAAGAAGAACATATACGAACCTATTCAAGCTTTTGACAATTCATTCTTACACTTTTCATATTCTTTGTATAAGGTTATTCAAGATACACTGAGTTTCATTGTTTTTATTCTCACACATCGTGAGTTATTTGTTGAGTGTTTTCAAACACTACTTTTTTACTCTGTGTAAAGCCTGAAGAGGCTAGTGTTAAAGAATACTTGTTATCTGAAGAGGTTGAAGAATACTTATTATCTAAAGAGGTAGAGAATACTTATAACCTTAGAAAGATTAGTGGAAAATCCTTCTCGTCGAAAGGACTAGATGTAGCTCTTGGGTTTTAAGAATGAATCAGTATAAATTGGTTGTGTGATTATCTCTTCCCTTTTATCTTGCTTTATTCTTTCCTGTGCTAACGTTTGAGGATTACTATTGTTGTTTCTAACACTTTCTTCCCTTTGGTTTTAAAGAACTTTTCTTACATCTAAAGATTTTACTTAAAAAGGATTTCTGTGTCCAAAGTTCTATTCAAATTGTTTTGCATCCAACTCTTATTTGAGAAACTGCTTTAAAAGTTTTTCAAGTATTAAAAACACAATTTAATCCCCCTTCTTGTATTATTTTTATTCATTTCACAAAGCACCTCAAGTGATACCATTGGAATGGAACATGGGGAATTTTCTTTGATATATTTTATTTAAAGTATATATTAGCGTAAAATAACAATAAAGCCATAGACAAAATTGTTAGATTAATTATTTTAATTAATCGATTATGTGGATTGGCATTAATCAATTATTAGGAATTATTGTTAATATATATTAATTATGGTCAATTGTTGATATTAAAAGCACTTATGATGGAATAGTATTGGGCATAACCTTATGAATGATCCAGAATGGGTTGAGTCTTTCACTTGGAGGCCCGTTGAGAAGTCCTTGCTCTTATCTGAAGTTTATATATTCTGCCTCCCTATTAAGCAGAAGATAGACACACTTATCATATGCTCCAGGAAGAGGGTAGTTCACTTTCACACTCTGATCTCTCATACTTCGTTCACCACATCCATGCAGGATTCCAGGTACATAATCCTTGATCTAACTCTTCTATTTGATTAGATTAACATGTTGTAATCGTGTATCTATAATAGATTCGTGTCCATGAATTATGACAAATCATTCAATTGGTATCAAAGCCAAGTAGATCCAGATTATAGTTGTTATCAAGCCTTAGATCAAGAAAGAACATTTTGCTTTTGAATTCGTTATTTGTGATTTTGTTCTTAATTTTGAAAATTCTTTTTTAACCATATTTCAAGAACCTGAAAATCTCACACTTAAATTCTTTCTAATTGGGTCATATTTCTTAAAATTGATTGAGGGCTAATCTTCATCGCATCATTGTGATCAAAAACCCCTCAATTAATACACCAAATAATTGAGACATTTGGGAGAATTTGAAGTATCTATGTCGCGGCTTCTTTTGCGCATACACCCATTTTTTCCCTTTTTTTCTTCTTCTGGATTCAATTTTCGTTCGTGCAATAAGCTTAATCTGTCATTTACACTAAGAGAATGAAGCGGGTCACAAAACGGGGTCGCATGACCCGTTTTCTAGTTCTAGGTAAGGAAGATGAAGTCTTCCTGTGTATGCTCACTCATGGGCATATGCATAATTTATATATTACATTTTCACTACTTTGACTAAATTTTAGATCCTCCAATTTATTATTCTTGTGACAAAAATATACTTTGGACATTTTTTTCTAATAATTAGTCTTAGTCACAAAAATAAATTTTGGATCATAACAAAATTAAATCTTATATATGTTTTAGTGAATAATGCTATTGTCTATGTCAAATTAATCCAAAGTTCGGATTAAATTCTTTGTTGCCTTATTATTGTTAATATGCTTACTTGTAAAAAAATACCATCAAAGACAATTCTGTTGAGCAATTCTCGAGGCAATTAAAATTACGTCATTCTTGTAACTTATATTCTATATGAATTGTATTGATTTGTATTTGGAGTTTTTTTCTTTTAAGATGACATTATATACTCTTATTAAGTTATCATAGTTTATTGGATCTACACACAAGGATGAATTACACTCTGAGGTTAGTTGTAAAATCTTTAACCTTTAAACTTATTATATGATTGCATATGTAGAAAATTTTGTTAATAATATATTCTTTTCCTTTTGAGACTATAAGTATGCAATTGTATATGAGAATATGATTGTTTCCCAAAATATTATGAAATTAAAGAACTCTACAACTAATTTATTGATTACTTATTATAATACTCCCTTTTGTAATTATATTCTTATTTATAATGGGAGTAAAATATAAAGGTGTGGTTACACATCTTATTATTTTGAGAGTTCTATTCTGGAATGAATATAAAATTGCTTTATGCACTCTTGTATGCTTGGCCCGATCAAAGTATAAACAATAACTTTTGTTATTGTAATCTTTTCTATAGAAATCATGAAATTAATGTCATAGTTCTTATGAGGATAAAGTCATGATTATTACATGCTAATTCAAAATACTATTAAGCATGACTTGAATTTATTTGAATATGACTGTTGTTAAATATCCTTTAAAATGTGAATTGATTATTTTTTTTAAGCATGATATTGATTTATCGTATTCTATTAAGCACAATTATTCTTAATTTGTATAATTATACCTCACCTATGGTGGGTACAATTATGCAGATTTTGTATTTATTGAATAATTAAGTTTAATCTTTAATTATAATTTATATTGCATTGATAATAATTATACTATATCGATGTGTTGTTATTAATGTAATATATTATTATACAATGTACTGTTAGTTTTATGCTTATGTCAATTATTCGTTCAAGTACCCTATTGGTATTAGAATTTTGGTGACATAAGATTTGTGCATTGTATTATTACATTTCTTTTGTTGTCAACCTCATGGTCTAACTCTTAATTGGGCATTTCGCTTATGCAATTCAATGTTATTCTAAAATTTTGCATTTGCCTATCACGATACAAATTTATGTTACGTATATATTATTTTTTTATTACAACAAATTGCGATTATCCTTACATTATGTAAGTAATGGAAGTACCCTATAGGTATGACATTACTTTACACGATTATTGTGTAATAAAGAAAAATAGTTGAATATTTTTTTAACACTTTAAATATTTTAGATTATTACTTTAACTATCTTTCTCTATCATGTGGGAGTCTTGCATGCTAAAAGTAATGTCCTATGTATATAGGATTGTGTTGATACAAGATCTCTACCTTAATTAAAGGTCCAATTAATTAGACATGAGAAGACAAATATAATTATATTTGTTTATATCTCTTATTCAATAATTTGATTTTCTCTTCACATATTGTTTATTATCGCTTTATTATGAGGACCTATATTGAGGATATTATAGTCTTTTCTCTATAGTACACTAAACACTAAACTCTCTATTGTCTTATATTATTAACAACAATGCTTGTTAAAACAATATAATGAAATCCCAAATTAGCTAGTAAATTTTGCTGAGAATAATTTCTATATTCTATATCATTATTATATATTATTATAGATGGTATATTTAGGATATATACTTAGCAATATTATTCTTATTGTTATTCTTTGAGATACAATACAATATTGTTATCCTTTTAGAGTTGTAGAAATTACAAATTATTTATTGATGTTTCCTTAATTACAGTTAAGTATAGGTTCCATGTATTTCTGTCACGCGTAACCTAATATTGTGCTCAAGTGTGTGTGGCTATTGTCTAACACTTAAGTTTCAAGTGAGTTGTTAAAAAACTTGCAAGTAATCTCATATTCTATTTAACATATTGGGGATTTTTTTTATCTCACTCATATGGGGATAAACCTTTTAAATGATCATCATACTTTATAATATATAAAGGTTACCTTATTTATAAAATTATTTTTAGAATTTATGTTTGTAATTACTCAAGGAGATTCTGTGTTATTAAGTGTCAAGTGAACACTTATAAACTCCTTCATTCTATATGCAAAATATGTGGTTAACTATGAAACCCAAATTTAGTTAAAATCTGTCATTCATAAATTATATATATTGGGTTTCATATTGTCATTAAGTAACCACTTATCTTGATAATTCTGCGATATTCTAAATTTTATGTGCAGAGTATGTGGTTCTATTTTGAAAAAATTTGTAATTAAATTTTTTTTATAACCACTTCTCTTAATAATTTTGCATTAGTCTATTTATCTATTGATTCATTTGCCTACTTTTGAAAAAAGAAATATGATGAGTTTTTAGACTCACATTATATACGGGCTTCTAAGTGAAAGACCCAACCCATCATAGGTTGTTCATAAGGTTATGCTCAATACTATTTCATCATATTGGTCAAAGTGTTTTAATATCAACAATTGACCATAATTAATATATATTAACAATAATTCTTAATAATTGATTAATTCTAATCCACATAATCGATTAATTAAAATAATTAATCTAACATTCTCCACTTTGATAACATTAGTCAATAATTAAAAAAACATTGGAATTTTAAGACTAGAATATCAATTATGGTCAAAGCACATGTCAACCAATAGTCTAAGAAACATAAGTTTTAACATTGATAAGTGATATCCGACAGGGAAACAAATCATACATGTTAAAAAAAACTTACATTTCATATAAAGAATGATGAATATGGAAAAACATATTTAAGTCAAAAATATGCAGTCCAAGAATGGTCCAAGCATATGAAAATGCTATAAGAGATATGATAATAAAGAAATGACATCTCATACATATCTCATAATAAACTCTCACTAACCCAAAACACCAAAAGACTTAACCAAACCAATATGAGTTACAGTATTCTAACAGTTAAGTCTCTGGTTAATGGATCTGCCAACGTGTTTTCAAACTCGTAAAGGTCATAGTATATCCACATAGGTCTTCCAAGAGTAATTACATATGGGGATAGCTCATTAATACAAGTAATTACATCTAATCTAAATCAATAAATGCTTTACAGTATTTGACATTCAATTAATCTGAGTTTGACTAAATGAGTAACTATGCAAATCCATAAAGAATTAGGAAATCCAAAACAAACTCTTACTGGAATAGCATAGACACTTAGTTTAAACAAGAAAGGAAAAAAAATGCTCTGAATTTATGTGGCCATAAGAATGTCAATAATAAGCAAGCATTTATGACTATAAGATCTACAAGCACCTTAACAATACAAAAACCATACTCAATAGGAGTAATGACATCATACATGCAAGGTACTTATACATTTGTGTCCTAACAAAATGTAGAATTAATATTGGTTAAAAGAGAAGCACAACATAATTGTATGCTAAAAGATTATTGTGCATTTTCCAACAAAATCGACCTTAGCATCCATTTAAGATGCTTACTGAGATTTAAGAGAAGGTTTATACATATCTGAATATCAAAATCTCTTAGAATATGTCATAGTGCGTGCAAGAGTATATGGGAATCTAAGATTAATAAGTTTTGAAATATATATATAATTGTGTGTATACACTCCCACTGATTCAATATACCTAAACAAGAGTAAGATGCTCATTAGAGCCTACTAATATCAAAATACTCTAATGGTATCATATTTAACAGTGAAGTCATTACTCTGTAGTTTAATATCTAATTATTACAAGAAAATGCATTATTTGTGACGGCCAAAATGGGTCACAAATCTTATTTTGTGATGGATTTTAAGTGGTCGTAATTTCGCTAATTGGGAAATAGTAATCAGTTGGAAATATTTGTGACTGATTTTTTAACCGATAACACCAAAATATAGAGGTCACAAAAAAAAAGAAGAATTTGTATTTTTTGTTCTAATTTTGTGACGGATTTGTGGAGATACAAAATCGATCACAAACGTTGTGACTAATTTAACGGTCAAAAAATTTTTAAAATAAAAAATAGCAAAAATCTAATCGATCACCAAAAATTATAATAAATAGAAAAAAAAATTTGTCAGCTCAAAAATTATTTATAATATATCTTTTTTATCTCAATTTTACATGTTTTTAAACATCTTATGATTCCAAATTTTTAAATTCAATAAGAATAAATATTAATGTCATATGAATACGTTAAAAATTCAAATCATTAATTTATACAATGATCATAATTGTCTAACAATAATTAGGTATGAAATATACAACTAAAAATAATTTTAACAATTTCATAAATTGTCCTTTCTCTCCAAGCAAATAATTTGTCCCTTGTTTCTTCCAATGGTCTAAATCCATAAAATTCAATTATGACGATGTTGCTAGCAGTCTTCCATTCAAATTTGACATCTTCCCCTGCATTACATTATAAAACAAACACTCAAAAACAAAATTCTTTCAGACACTCAACACAATATAAATTCATATCCATCTCTCCAAGAAATTGACCCCCAGAAGAATAAACTCAATGCTTACTGCTCCCCCCTCCAAAGTTGAGTGAGAGGAAGCAAAATATAGTGCAACATTCAGCGGATTAACGGAGCAGCACGGGCTTTAATATTATAATATCAAATTCCAACATGAATTTGCAACCTCGGCCAATGGTTTTTCCCCAAAGCCAACAATACCACAATTTAATGATGCCTTAAGATTTCAACAGAACCACATGGCTTTTATATAATCAACAACAAGAGTTCAAAACATTCAAGTAGTCAAGTTGCAATTCTACTTTAACCATTCAATTATGTTATGTGATATTGGCATTGCAAGTAAAGGAAACATAACAGAAATTAGATAACCCAAATATCCTCAATAGCTGATAAAAAAATGGCTTACAGAATCATATAAATGCCCCAAAAAATGGCTTACAGAATCATATAAATGCCCCAAAAAATGGACTCCAAAACAGCAACTGAAATAAACATATTTATCGGACGTGAAAATTATAGCAAAAACTGTATACCAAGCAATTTCAGACCATATATCGAACAGTTCATGGGCAATAATTAAGCACTTCAAAAAGTAAGATGAAGACATAAACAGAGCACCAAACTCTTCACCAGATTTACTACAAATTAACAAAGCGCACAACATAGTTGAATGAATCATCAAATATAACGCAGTCCCAAATTTGCATCCATCTCTCTAGCACAACAACATCCTATTTGATTGTGTGATTAACAGAAGGTCCTATGGTAGGACATAGATAAGCCCCAGAATCTTTTAATCCTATTCAACTGGCACTAAAGAAGCCTAAGGATCTTACTAGGAATCCAATGAAAAGAAAAAACAATTCCCAGCCAAAATAGCAAGCAGTATCACTGCAAACAAAAAGGCACATATTAATATGCACATTTACGAAATACATTCCTGCCAGCCAAACTCTAGAGAATCTAACTCGTTTGGCAAAAGAAACGTAAAAGGAGAATAAATTTTAGACGCATAGAAATAGAATGCATAAAAAATGCTTACGTGGGTGACCCAAATAAGAACAACAACAACTATGACGAATAATCCATCATTGTATCTCCAACCCAACACAAAATCAAACTATGCCCTCACCAGATGGAGAAACCACAAGATCCACAAGGTTCCGCTTCTCCCAGATCCCTCAATCAGCTTTCAATATACCAATTTGTCAACAAAATCAAATGGAGAATCAGGGACTTGGCTAGGTTTTCATCCTCCAGCCCCAAACCACTACTTTTCAGTTATATCACTTTTTTATTAAAAAAAGAAAAAGAAAAGATAGGTTTTTCCCTAATTAAATATTTTATGACCTATAATCATTGGTCACAAATTAACATAATTAGAAAATTTTAAAAATAAATAAATATTTGATTGAAATATTAGTCACAAATTTTATTAAAAAAATTATAATTATAATTAAATATTTTGTGATCGACAAATAAAGTCACAAATTAACATAATTATAATTGTAAATAAATAAATAAATGTTTTACTAAAATATCAATCATAAATTTTACTTAAAAATTAAATGATTATTTTAAATTTTAAAAAAATAAATAAATTTTTTATCAATATATCAATCACAAATTTATTAAAAAAAATAAAAAATAAATATTTTCTAGCTCATAAGTATCAATCATAAATTAACATAATTATAAATTTTAATAAAATAAATAAATTTCTGACCGAAATATTGGCCACAAATTTTATTAAGAAAATTAAAATTAAAATTAAATATTTTTTGACGTTAGAAATTATCTTAATTATAAATTTTTAATAAATAAATAAATTTGTGATCGAAATATCGGTCACTAATTTTGAAAAAAATTGAAATTTAAGTTAAATGTTTTCTGTCCAAAAATTTGGTCACAAATACATTTCTCTCTTGATGGCGCCAATCTTTCCAACCAATTGTTCTAACCGTTTTTATTTCGGTCACAGATTTAGTCTCTTTTTTTTTCTATCTATATCAGTCACAAATTGTGACTGATATTTTTGGTCACAAAAATCAGTTGCAATTTTACCATTTTCTTGTAGTGTATAGAAGTCTCTGCTCTCGAGTTTATATATTATGCCTCTCGATTAAGTAGAAGATAGACACACTTATCATACACTTCAAGAAAATGGTAGTTCATTCTCACACTCTGATCTCTCATACTTCGTTCACCACATACATGCATGATTCTGGGTACATAATTCTTGATCTAACTCTTCTATTCGATTAGATTAACATGTTGTAATTGTGTATTTATGATAGATCCGTATCCATGAATTGTGACAAATCCTTCAAAAATGTGTATTAAATTAAAGGGCACTAGGGGAAGTTTCCATATTCCCCATTGTGAATTTGCTCAACGTGTTCATTATACAGATTATTTTCTTCTACTTGAACCATCGTTTAAGTGCTGCTATAAATAATGGCTGCTTGTGAGCCAAATTTTCATGCCAAGCACTAGCTACCATCGGTACTCTACTACAATGGCTCCAACGACTATCATCCAGTTTACAAAACATCAAACAAGGGGTGGGGAGGAAGTAATTGAAGAAGAGGAGAAGCTAAGCCAAGAGTGTAAGGAGTTGATTCTCTCTCTTCCTAGAGAGAAAGGTTGGAGAACCCGTTATCTGTATCTATTTCAAGATTTTTGGTGTCAGGAAACTGAAATCCAAGCCATAAGTACTTTTCAGAATCACTTCCAAGCAAAAGACAGTGATGTTATTGTGGCCACCGTACCAAAATCAGGTACCACTTGGTTGAAAGCCCTTACCTTTGCCATTATCAATCGCCAGCGTTTCACATCCTCAGAAAACCATCCTTTACTTACTTCTAATCCACATGACCTTGTGCCTTTCTTTGATTACACTGTTTATGGCGGTAGCCATGACCAGGTTCCTGACCTCTCCAACATGCCTGAGCCAAGACTTTTTGGTACTCATATTCCGTTTGCTTCGTTGGCCAAGTCAATCAAGGAGTCTAATTGCAGGATAATCTATATCTGCAGGAACCTATTTGACACTTTTGTTTCTTTATGGATTTTCCAAAACAAAATCAAGCCAGAGTCTTTGCCCACAATAACACTAGAGGAAGCTTTTGAAATGTACAGCAAGGGGATAATTGGGTATGGTCCATATTGGAACCATATGTTGGGTTACTGGAAGGAGAGCATAGAGAGACCAAACAAGGTTCTGTTCTTGAAGTATGAGGACTTGAAAGAAGATGCCAATTTTCACGTGAAAAGAGTGGCAGAGTTCTTGGGTTGTCCTTTCACCTTGGAGGAGGAAAGTAGTGGAGTAATTGAAAAAATAATCACGTTGTGTAGCTTTGAGAATATGAAGGAGTTGGAGGTAAACAAGTCTGGAACATTTGTCAGGAACTTTGAGAAAAAGTACTTGTTTCGAAAGGGTGAAATAGGGGATTGGGTAAACTATTTTTCCCCTTCAATGGTGGAGAAATTATCCAAAGTCTTGGAAGAAAAGTTAGCTGGGTCTGGTCTGTCATTTAGAGTGCACTCTTAATACAGCTATTGGTGCATATTGGATCAACAGGTGAAACTGCTAGCAAGCAATCATCAGTTACATGCATGTGTGAGGATGCAAATGTTGTTATGGAATTTGCTTTCCAAAATAAAGAGGTGTCAGATGTCCCCAGAGACATGTGATTACCTCAATTATTATCATCCAGAATCAGTTGGATCGATATGTGTATTTAAGTTCGCTTATTAATGCTTGTATTAGGGTTATTTCTTTTGATAAGGAGAATTACTTGTTCAGTGGAATTCTATGATGTTCTAGAATAATATACACCTTTCGCAAATTGTAGTCTCTTTCCAGATTTTGGAACCACGAAGTAATGAAGTTCTCTGTATTAGTATATATTGATTACAAGAGATATCCATCACTACAACATTTTTTATTTCTAACTACGGTAGTTGGCACCGATCAAAAAGCATTGCCTAAAGTGGTATAGGAACGGTTTCTATTTGTTGTTTTTTATTTTTTATTTTAGGCAATAGTTATAATGCAATGTTTTATAAAGCGTTGCCATAAAGTGTATAGGCTAAAGAAGTTTAAAGAATGTATTTTTCATTAATTAGAACAAGTTGTACAGATGACAAGACATGGTCAATTGTGCGAGTAGCAGGATGCCTAAGACGGCGATGCCAGAGATGGAAAGAAGGTAGTGTGAACGAATGTAAGTAGTGTGAGGTTGTGATAGCTTGGAAGGGAGTTTGTAAACATTGTCCTCATTCAGTCCTCGTAGCAACGTTGCTCCCGTGCTCAAAGCCTTCACCTCGAAATGCCATGGAAAAAATTCAATGGAGACATCATCAGTTTGGCATAATTAAGAAACACAAAGCAAATTATGAGTAACAAAGGGAACACATAAAATATTGGAAAGACGAAGAGATTGAGAATAAGTGGGGAGGATGGAAAATCCAAGGTGTGTAATTGGAAGACCGTTACCATTCGCAACTTGGAGTTGATCACATCCTGTGTATTCATCTTTAAGGGACAAGTAGTGGAGATCGTTGGTGATATGATGAGAGGCTCCAGAATCAAGGAGCCAAGTAGGAGCAGAACTTGATGATGTAGTGGCAACATGAGCCGCAGGATAGGTGATTTCGGTGGATACCCATGTATCTTAAAACAGTTCTTTGCAATGTGGCCCTTTTTGTCACAGAATTGGCACACAACCAAATTGGTGGAGGCATTGAATTTCCTCGCAGAAGAGTGTTGAACAGAATTGGAAGAGCCAGAGTGTGACTTCCTATGTCCATTGGACGTACCTTGCCTATTTGCATAGTTGGCAGAGACTGGGACACTACCTGTGAGACGCTTTTCACGATGAAGGAAGAGCTCAAAATCAACTAATTTGTCAAACAACTCATCAAACGAGATAGGGGCATCGCGAGTGCGCATGGATGCAGAGAATTCCCAGAAAGAGGAACCCAGGCCTTTAAGGGCATGGATAACAAGGTCAAGATCATCCAGAGGATGACCAATAAGGGCCAACTCATCATCAATACTTTTAATGGAACGAAGATATTCTTGCACAGAGGAAGTTCCTTTGGTGATGGAACTTAGACGTTCTTTTAAGGACATAATGTGAGAGCGGGAATGATTTGCATAGGCACGTTGAAGTTTAAGCCATGCTTCAGCTGCAGTGTCAGCAGAGGACATGATAATCCGGGCATCAGCTTCACAGGAACTAACAATGGCTAGGAGTAAAAGTTGGTCTTGGCTAACCCAATATGTGTACACGGGATTGGGAGTGATGGTCTCATCATGGCCAATAGTTGGAGGTGGGCAGGGTGTTGCACCAATGACGTAGCCAACAAGATCATGTCCAACTAGGAGAGAGCGAAGTTGTTTGCACCAAGCAGGGTGGTTGTTCCCATTGAGTTTGATAGGAAGTTGAGCAATGGTGTTAAACTAGACGAGATCCTTTGGATCAGGTGTGATAGGGGGAGACTAGATCAGTTGAATGGTGTCAATGGAGGTGTCAGAGGCCATTTGAGAGGATCGAGTTTGCTGGTGAAGTAGGGAGAGCTCTGATACCATAAAGAAGTTTAAAGAATGTATTTTTCATTAATTAGAACAAGTTGTATAGATGATAAATGCATACAATAAAATTTGAACAAAGAATCAAATTCAAACAAATTCAAAATTCAAACTTAAACTAATTCTATCTAAACATGGAACCATTAAGACTCAGTCAATACTCCAATATAGGCAACACTTTATGTGCTTTGTAAGAATTTTGACCATTTTAGGTATTATTCTTGAGAAGTTGTGAATTTTTTTGATTATTGAATCTTTTACTTTGTGATTTTAACATTTGTTGAAACGTTGGGAAAATGAAAATAATGAAGAAGTCACCAAAGTGAATTTATTCGTTGCTACTTGCATGGGCTATAGGGAAGGAAGTGGATTTAGAAACAAATAGTGCAATTGTAAGTTATATGGTATAAATTATAAAAAATGCAAATATGTTGAAGATAATTTCGTTCATGTTTTGACGAGTGCTTCATCTTTTTACATGATGAACTCCAAGATCGAATTTAAAACTATGAAGAGAATGTTGTTGAAGCCTTTCAAGTTTTGTTTTGGGAAGGAAAAGTCAAGGAGAGTTCGCTACTATGGGAGAGGCGTTGCTAAAACTACTTTAAAAAAATATGTTGACATTGAAGTTGTAAAATGCAAGCATTCTGAAGAAATCTGAATCTTACAAAGTGAGATGGACAGTCAAATGCATGACATGAAGAAACAAATGGCAAGATTAGAAACCCTTGGCAATCCCAACATGAGCTTAGAAGAAGTGGCAACCTTAATGTGCTCATCTCCAATTGATGCCAATAGTGCACCAAATATGAATAGAAATGGTCTTTCACGTTCTTCTACTTCGACATATGTTCCAAACCAAGAAAAGGTATAAATTGAAATTCTTGAATTGGAATGTGCAGATTTTAACTATTGAAGTGCTTTTAAAACTCATATCCTATCCTAATTACCAAAATAAAAAACTTATATACTATCCTAGGTCAGAGTAGGATGATAAAAATCAGGAACATAAAAAAATCACAACTAAGTACATAATCATTGGATCTGTTTATAAAAATTATAAGATGACCATGTGCATAGTTATAAATCTGATAGTGCAGAAAAGTTACATATTTTTACACTCTTATTTTTGTATATGTAGCATTAATTGCTGCCAAATTAATTGAGGTTTCAGTTGGTATGAATAGAACCTGCTGTGTTGGAGTTAATCCATCCATATATATGCAGATTTCAAATCCCGCCAGCTGTTGTATAAGCTGAACTCATTACTGCAATATTGAGAAATGGGGGGTAGCTAGTATCTTGTTTAGTGATGCTTTTTATGTCACTGAATCCTTAAAATATAGAGAGTGGTTATATTTATAGGGGTAGTTTCATAATGCATTGAGGTGTGTGGTCATGTGGATAGTATGCCGACAATGACCGCTTACCTAATATCTATATTTATCTTGACATTAAATATACAAGTGAATCAGCAAATGTGCATTTTGGGAAATCTAAAACCATGTCAACTCAGGTTGTTGAAGTTTCAATTTCATATATATCAATAACTAGAAAAAGACGAGGAAAATAATAATAGAAAGGGAACCAACATTGCTCATTGCTTAGTTTGTTATTAAGATGCTGTCATTTTATCAGATGTGCTATAGATTTGCAACAACCAAGTGGCATGCTTTATTTACGTAAAAAAATTGTTTATATAGTTAGCAGTTGACTGATAGCTTAGTTCTGAAGTTGGATTAGATACGTTGTCAGATTTGATATGGATTTGCAGCAACCAAGTGGCATGCTTTATTTACGTAAAAGAAATGTTTATATAGATACGCCATACGTACATATAATTAACATGTAATTTGCAACAGTTCCAAAAAGATTGCATGGCATATTGTCCATCTCCTTTTTTTTTAACTTGAAAATGTTTATTCTGTCGACATTAAACTGATGAAGAGTAAATAGAGAGAAAGAAGAAGTGAGAAGACGGCAACAGAGAGAAGAATTCAGTGATGTGCTTACGAATGGTATAAAAATAAATTAAAACAATTTGTTTAAAAAAAAATTTTAAAAAATGAAATGAACTAAAAAATAGGAGAAAAAAAATCAATGAAAAAATGCCAAAAAATAATGAAAAATGACCCAATGTTAATTTTTTTCATTTCTTTCTTCCATCTCACTCACTACGCAGGGGATCACACTGCAAACACATACAATAACGACTTGGGTCCTTCCGTCCTTCATTGCCAACGAGTGTAGCAGAAAGAGATTTAACACACATCCTCTCTCATGGCCAGCACACTCATCCAGAGGATTCCACATCGTCAGCACCACGCAACAACTCGCTTGAGGCTACAACACTCCGCAATTGCGGTAATTGCAGACCGCAGCCCCCATCAGTGGCATCAGCCAAAACGCGATTAAAACCTTGGTCAGCACGTCCACCACCCTCTCTCCCCAAATCACAAGCACTTCATGTCACCTTTGTAGCAGCCCGTGTTCAAGATTTGACTACTGTCCCCATATATCAATACGAGTTTTTTCAGCGTACTTATGTCCTGACTCACACTCACACGCACCCTGAAAACTTCTCAATGGGTCACCCATCCCAGAATTTTTCTAGGTCAAGCATGTTTAACCTTGGAGTTTCTAAGTTATGAGCTCCCGAAAAGGAGATGCACATTGTTGATATGGGTAGTACCTATCAAATCTTATATGAGCTTTCCTTAAGTGTACAGTCTCATACATTTACAATCTCGAAATTCCCCCTGTTTCTGATGTTGGCTCGGTTCATTCATGTCACCTCTCCGCCTAGAAGCCTACCAAGATCTGCTCATTACCTGTGCCTTTTGCACAGGTGATCACTCCCTGCTATCTTCAGCCCCGGGTATTACATGCCCACCAGCTTCCGCTTGGTTTGTCCCCAAACCACACACCGTACTAGTAGAGGTTCCGACTCTGATACTAACTAATGTAACACCCTCGGTTGGATGTCACGTTTGAAGAAAAATTAATTTCCTAATTAACTCCTTTTTGTAATTTCTTAGTTATCTAAATGACAAGTTATAAAATTTCTTCTTAATATTAGTATAATGTAAACAGAATACTAATAAAACTAAATACACACATATTAAGATACAAATATTTTAAATTGTTTTTATTTCTACTTTTATACATGGTTAATATTTACATATATACTACATTATTTACATATACACTGACACAAACCAAAACCCCCTTACTACTTAGCTACAGAGAAGGGTCCTCCTCCTGATCCTCCTGGTCTGTAGTTGGTACAAGTCTTCCGGGTATAGGCCCTCCGTAGTAGCTTAATCTTTGGGTCGGAGTCCTATAGGCCCTACACCTTGGAGTCCTGGTACAAGAAACTATGGATCTCTCCCGCGGAGGAACTGTAATAGACACTTGAACCCCATATGTCCCTAATAGGCATATACAACTTGACGAAAATAGTAATAGAAAATACAGTAAGAGGATTTCCCTCACGGGTCCTACGGAGTGTTAAAGTCATATCCCCAGCATAAGCTACACACTATGTTTCTAACTGAACATTCCAGACCTTCGGACCTCCAAGAAACTGGACTATGACATATCCCAGGAACTCATGATCGGCTATCTTCATATATAACCAAATCAAATCACAAAATAACAATACACACACAAAAGATGTGAGATTCTCACATCATCATAAATATCAACATAACAGCATAAAAATAGTATACACAAGTTTATATAGTACAATACTACTCAATAGTTATTATCCAACAAATATAACCATGTTAACCAATAAAATGACAAACCAACCTCAACGTGCATAATGATGATGCAATAGTATGACAACTGACTATGCAGATGCATATGATCGACCCCTACTCCATGGAGCTAAATACAACAATCGGAGAGAGTGATTTGTGAGTACATGTTCTGTATCTCATTAGCCTAAAAAATGCTATAGAATTTCATTTACGCAATCTGACTCACGAAAACACTCTCCACCAAATCGGGAATAGGATAGTGTCAAGTCGGAATCGTTCAATGTGTTGTAATCATATTATCATGGCACAGTGGTGCTACCTACTGGCTCCCTGTGGAGTTTCTACACCCTGACATCCCCAAGGCTTTCTCTGACCTTTACTACGCAATTTGCACATGCACTAAGGTATAAACTCCTTCTCCTATGCATCAAAGCCTTGACAACAAGTCTCCTTAAACTTTTCAAAATGTTATGCAAATTGCAAATATTCTCAGAATATACAAACAATCCCTCCCCTCGGGATTCAAGCCACCAATTTAAGAATAGCGTCAACTATCATATCCAAAATCCAGTCTATGTCGGCCCGATAGTAGTATCGTTGTTTCTTAATTGTATGGTGCTTTTAAAACAATTTCCAAATCATGTAACACTACTGTTATAGTTTTTCAAATCGTGTAACACCTTTGTTACATTTTATAAATCGCCTAACTTTTCTGTTATGTTTTTCAATCTGGTAAAACTGTTTTCAAATCGCATAAAGTTTTTTTTGTAAAATTTCAATTGGGTAAGGTGTAAAAATTGTTTTTCAATCACGTAAAACATTTTATGTAAATTTTCAGTCACGCAAAGCATTTTTCACAAAAACTAAGTTATTTTAAGCTAAAAAAAATATTTTCAAGTCTATTTTCACTTTTTGTGATAAAAACTAAGTTAAATATTAAATTTTAACTTAAAAAATATTTGTCCACAATTCTTTCTATATTGAAAATATTGATTAAAATCCCAAATATCGCTAAAAATATTTTCTCTTAAATTTTTCAAAAATCAAAGTTTCTACAAAATAAAAGTAAATTTTAGTAAAAATAATTTCTTTTTAAACATTTGGTGGTTGAACCACCCAAAATACCTTAGATTAAAAATCCAATTATTTTTCCATATCTTTCCACAAATCAATCCAAATATATGCATGTCCTAAACATATTTATTCATACAAACATGAATTATTTCATCTATATCAAAAAAATTTCATGCTTTTGGCATCACAAATTCATGCCATATTCAAAACCATAAACACATAGTTTAAATAAAGTATAAAATCACAAAACTCAACCATAGAATATCAAGACATAAAACGTAAACCACAAAACATCAACCATAGATCATCTTCACAAATTTTAAGAGAATAAAATCCTATTTTTCTACCATAATATTGGTTGATATAGAAACTCTCCCTTACCTTGGTTCAAAATCTTCTCAAGAAACTTTGTATAGAATCTTTGTCTTTCTACCAACACAAATCCATAAAGAAAACAAATACATATTATTTAAGCTCTAAAATATGGAATAAGATGATCATGGATCAATCCAATGATCTATAACTTTGAAATAGAAATTTAAAAGTGAAGATAAAGAATTTTCACCTTTGGTTCTTCAAACTTTGTAGGCTCAAAAAGTGGTTGAATGAGGTTTCTTCTCAAGAAACTTACAACACCAAAGTTTCTCAAAATGATATTAAGATGCTAAAAACTAAGTTGGATCTTTGGTTAGAACTTTGGAAGGAAATTTGGTGCTCTTGGCCATGAGCTTCTTTGAGAGAAAGGATGAAGATTTTGGATGAGTTAAAATGAATGGTGAAACTTGCTATTTATAGGAGAAAAGTAAGGATAAAATATAATTAAATAAAAAGTAAAAATCAAGATAATTCACTCACCTTGGCCAGCCATCCTAAGAGCAAGTGTGAAGAGTTAGTGTTCAATTTCAACATTTGCTCTTCACCATAAATAGTTTATGACTCACCTTAGGTAATTCATCCTTTGCATTTAATTTCTACATGACTCACCTATATAATTCATCCTTTGCATTTAATTTTTACATGACTCACCTAGATAATTCATCATCTAATTAAATGCTAACAATAATTGCATTAGATATTTATCTCTAGATTTTTTTCAGTATCTATTATCCAAGGGACAAAAATCAGTATATATTGTCCAATGGACAATAGGATGTACCCAAAAAATTTTATTTGATAATCAAATCCCTAAAAATGAAAAACATCCAAATCTGTTCACGGATTTGGAGTTTGAAATCTTTTGTGTCTTTAATAATTATTCGAAGGTATTCCAGACCAAAAGTAAAATTCTTTATTTTTATTTTCCAAAATGACACAAAATCAACATATAAGGTTAAGCCCAATTAAACTTTGATTTAATAGAGCTCACAGAAATTCTCAAAAATCATAAATCACTAAAATTTGGGAAAGTCAATACATAAATTAGAAATATAAATTTTGGGGTGTTACAACCTTTGCCGCAAGGGGGCTAAAGACCAGAGCAACCCGTCAACTTGACCTGGCCCAATCTGCTTGAGTTGTGTTATATCCAATTTCAATGGAACAATTGTGTCGAGACCAAGCCAAAAGGCCATCCGGCCCAGCTCGATGTATATAAATATCGACTTAAAGAACACATAATTAAAAATTATTTTTAAATATATATATATATATTTAATTATCAATATTTATTAAGAACTTGATAGTCATAATAGTCATAGAATTATTAACATACAACAGTTTAGATTTTTTCAAATTTTAGGTCGACTCGGTCTTGGTTTGGTCTTGACTCGGTCAATCACAAACTTGACCATGATCAGATCTGTTCGAGTCTCAATCTTGGTCTGGTCTTGACCCAGTCAATCACAAACTTGACCATGATCGGATCTGTTCGAGTCTAAAGTTAAATTTAGACTTAAAAAATTGGCTCATTCAAAATTTCGGGCCAATTGGCATGAGCACACATACCTTTGCAAACCAAAGGCAAAGAGGGTTTTGGTTAAATATAATCACTTGGAGAGTTAATGCACAACTTCTAACACTTGAACAATATATGAACATCCATCAATTTGCGTTGGTCCAAGTGGAAGGCACTCGGTCATTTTAATCATATTATTCCTTGGGACAATGTGTATGGAGAAAATGCAATTTTGAGGAGTTTTCGCTTCATGTGCCTGACCGTACTCTGTAAGATTAGTCTCTCGCCTTCCGGGCGAAGGAATACCCAAGTTTACACAAATATATATATATATATATATATATATGAATATCCTCAAATTCCTGCAGTAACAGATTTACTCAAATTCTTACTCTATTTTGAGCTTACCTTGAGAATCATTCAATAATCATAGTGTTTCGTTTGTTCACTTTTGAGAGAGTTCTTTTTCATCTATACAAATTTCTTCAACTGTAAAAGGAAGAGATTTCCCCTCAGTGCAAAGTTGAGGATTTTACACAAAGGTGGAGGATCCAAAAGGTGTGAAGAATGATATGTCATTGTAAAGGTTTTTCAAACAACTGATTCATACTTGAAGAATATTGGAAACTTTCAAGTGGATAATCATGAGGACTGGATGTTTTTTCTATTGAAACTTACAAAAAAAAGTTATTAAATTTTTGTTCTTCCAGCTTTTTGAGATGCAAAATTCCTAATCAAACTTCTATAATGAAGTTATTCCAACATTTCTTTTTCAATTGATAATATAGCTAATCTATTTAATCTTTCTTGAGATATGGTTGAACATATATAATATTTAATTAATTTTAATTTTGAAAAAAAAATTTCTTCTGTAGCAACACTTATGAAAATTGTTAAAATTATTTTAAAAGCAATATATGTATTTAGAAAAAAATCAAGTCTTCTTATATGATTGAGTATGTAGATTGAACTGTTGTCTTCCATTTGTATAATTTCTTTTAAATTCTTTAGCTATAAAAATGAATCTAAACCATCAATATCAAAGTAGTTATTATTTTTTAAGAAACATTCAAGATTAGCAATATTTTTAATGGGAATTGTATTTGTGGAATATTAGAAAAAAAATAAATATTTATTAAGATATGTATAAAATTTATTAATTATCTTGATTTTTGTATATTTTAAAAAAATATTGAGAATAAGAAAAATAGTTAAAATAGATGAGTTGTTTAACAGTTCATCAAAAGCTTCTTGAAGATAAAAGTCAGAGTTTGTTACATTATCTTCTTCCTTTTCAGAGAATATGCTTGCCATGAGGCATAGGTTGGCTTCTTCTTCATTATCAGTAGATGAGAGGTCAAGATCTTCCCATGTGGCCATTAATCATCTTTTCTTCTTTGAAAAGAATCTCTTTTTCTCCTTCTCCTTATTTAGAGAAGGGCATTCAGCTTTAATGTGTTCAGGCTTCTTTGAAGTAAACAAGTAAAACACAAAAAGGGGGGTTGAATTGTGTTTCTTAACTTTTTGGAAAACTTTTCGTTAAGGAGCAAAAATGCAATGGACGAAGAAAACTTTTTAGTCCAATTTGACGCTAAAACGATTTTGTTATTAATAACCTTAAACGCAGTGAAAGAGGTCTAAGTTTTATCTCAAAACCTTAGTTAAAAAAACTATGGCAATCCTCATATGTTAGTGAATAAATAAAACACAAGAGGAGGTTAGAAAAGCTTACACCAGATGCTTATCCTGGTTCACTCTCACAAACCAAGAGCTACGTGCAATCCCTTCAACCAGAAGGATTTTCTACTAATCTTTAACAAGATTACAAGTATTGTCCACCTCTTCAGGTATACAAGTATTCTCAACCTCTTCAGGTTCTATAAATCAAGTATTCTTTTATACTCAGCCTCTTCAAGCTTAAACACCAAGTTGAAAAAAAAATAGAAGTGCTTGAGTTTTTAACTCACTACTGATGAGGATAGAAAATAAATGTCAAGACTTAAACTCTTTACAAGAGTGAGAATACTAAGAAGAAAGAAAGCTTTGATCCTTTTACACTTTTGATCACACAGATTGTTATTCATATTCTTCTTCTTCGAAGACATTTGTATTTATAGGTGAGAGCATTTGGAGCAGTCTTCATAAGCTTCTTCGTCCAACGGAAACATTTATTACCGTTCTGAGCAATATTAAATGCATAAGATGATAACGTGTAGATCTTCTTTTGAAAAGACACTTTGATTATCAGGAATGTCCAAGAATATGATAGCTTAGTCCTGACTTATCTGAGCGCGCAGAAAGTTCCTTATTCGCAGGTCTTTGTAGGTGTTAGCGATGTCAACTAAGCGGCTCAGTTGACTTCTTTTGTAGTGTACGTTGTCAGAGTCCTTCTCAGCATTTAATGATGAACAGTTTCTTCACATTTGAATTTTGGCTTTTAGACGAACACTTTGAACCTGAGCTTAGTAAAAAAAACATTGGACGATCCAATATAATAGATTTTGTGAAACAGTTCATAAGGTATTGGACGAATACTTAGTTTCCTTTAGCTCAAGAAAGAATGGAAGTATGTACAAGTAACTGTTTGTTAACACTTTGTTTTCTTGTTGAAACAGTTTAAAAACAAGTTACGTGAGTCTTTTACTTATTCATTCTAAATTAAAACTTTTGTTATCTTCAAAACTTTATGGGGTAATAATTCTTTAAACAGATTGGTTCCAAACTTAATTTCACAAAGGTTTTTTGGTTCCAAGAGCTTCTTGCACTCATAACATATGATTGGACTCTTGTCTTTTGTCTTAGTCTTGTCCTTTGGAGGTCTTCGTCCAAAGTGTTTTCTCTGCATGCCTCATTTCTTTTTCCACATTGCTTGTATCTTTCTGGAGATGAAAGATAGCTTGTCGTTGTCTGAGGCATCTTCTTCAGATGACTCAGACTCATCTGAAGATTCTTCAGCTATAAGTGCTTTGGACGCACTTCCTTTGTGAGCTTTAAGGGCAATAGATTTCCCTTTTTTTTAGCTTTCCTCTTCTTGGAGTTCAAGCTCATGAACTTTAAGGGAACCTAGGAGTTCCCTTCATGGTAAGAGAAGCTAAGTTCTTTGTTTCTTGTATGGCAGTAACCTTAGGCCTCCACTGTCTGGAAAGACTTCTAAGAATTTTTCTGATATGATCTTGATTATCATATGTCTTTCCCAGAGATCTCAAGCTATTAATTATTGTTTGGAATCGTCCAAACATTTGATCAATATTTTCATGCTCTCCCATTTTGAAGAGTTCATACTGATGAACTAGCATGCTTATCTTTGATTCTTTGACGTGAGAAGAACCTTCATGTGCTAAAGCTAGAGTATCCCATATCTCATTAGCTGTTTCACGGTTATGAACTTTTTCGTGTTCTGATCTGGTGATGGCTGATCAATCAATTTGAGACACTTATGTTAGCTTTGTATTAGGTTTTATTAGATGTTTATTGTGCCAAATATTAGTATTTTAGATGATTTTAATGTTGTTGGGCTTCATTGGGCTTTAATGCAAATTGTGAATAATTCTTAGATTTTGATGCATTTTGACCTTTCCTCCTTGGTTAGGCCATAACTTGGGACTCAGTGATCCATTTGAGGTGATCTTAGTGTCTTTGGAAAGCTAAGACAAAGCTTTACAAGTTTCATGAAGAACTCAAGAGCTGGATCGGAATTCTAAGGGTCCAAAATAGCCTTGCAATACATAGTGGGTTATAGGCCTCATCTTGGGCTGAAACTTGGCCATTGGAAAGATAAGACCCATATCTCCAACTTCACTGAAGACCATTTAGTCAATAGATGTCATTTTAGGCATGATTATGAAGCTACAAGTTGGTTTGAATTTGGAAACACGTTTTGCCAACCTAACTTGAGGTAGGTGCAGTGTTTTTAGCATATCTGGAGTTCTAAAAGTCCAAATGGTATGATTCCAACACCAAAATTTCAATGAGACAATGCTCTACAACTGTCATGAAGACCTCCAAGCCAGAATACATCGTTTAGGGCATGAAAAATAGGCTGGAAGTCGGAGTTGAGTTGCTGACTTGAAGCCACCAACCATACACCAACCCATCTACCATGCACCAACCCACCAACCATGCATCAAGCTTCCATATTTGACAATTTCCATGTTTTTACAGCTTGTATTCAGATTATTTTCAATTACAAATTAGCTTCTAAGATTAGTATAAATAGAGTCAATCTCTTTGTATTATGCATCATTCAATTTGAAGTAAGTTTAAAGAAAGTTTGAGTATTTGTGAGAGTTTTCTTTCTCTTCTTCTCCATTCTCTTTACAATTTCGTTTTTGTTCTTTTATTTCTGATTTCTTCCTTCCCATCCATGGAAGGCTAGGCTCTTATAATCAATCCAAGGGATTAGCCATCTTGATGTTTAATTTGGAGATCTTGTTTCGCTTGTACATATTGCTTAATTGTTATTCAAGTTTCTCTTCTTCTTCTTTTGATTTTTATCTAGATTAAATTGCTTAATTTGATTTAGATAATGATGTGATAATAGCTTTATTATCATATATTCAAAGAGGATCACAAAGATTAAACAATATATTGAAGCTTTTTGATGGATTGTTTAGCTTGGTTAAATTCTGGATCTTAAGTTAATCTATGTTGGATGGTGCTTACTTTATCTAACCTTAGTTAATCAAATCCTAGATGCTTATCTAGTAGAGAATTCTTGGATCATGTTAAGGCTTCTTGATGTGATCTAAGGCCAAGAACATGGTTAGCAATTAAGTGGATTCCTTGTGATCAATGATGGATTAAACTCAAGATCGGTAAATTTCCTTGGATTGGTTGCTTCTTTAGATTTGTTTACAACTTTAAATCTTGTACTTTTGTCAATCTTGTTAATCAACAACAAAACCCCCCCTTTTCTAATTATCTTGATCTAATTAAATCTTTGTTTTTGGATCCTTGAGAGACGATTCGGTTCATTCTCTATACTACAAATTAGTTTGTGAATCGGTAATTTTTATTATTTGACGAGTTTCGACAACCTCTTGTCAATGGCGCAAATAAGGTAGTGTTTGGCTTTCGAGTTTAACTGGTGCTTGGTTTGTTGTCCTTCGATCCATTGTGGTCTAGAAAGTTCATGTCCTTCTGCGTTAGTGGGAATTTGATAGCCATTTTGGACTAGGTCCCAAATGTCCATATTTTGTGCATCAAAAAATGCAATCATCCTCTTCTTCTAGTAATCATAGTCATTTCCATTGAATAAACGTGGTTTGTTCACAACTTGTCCTTCATTCTTCATTTAAGGTTGTACTGGATCTTTTCCTCTACACTGTTAGATGCTCAACCCAAGAAGCTAAGCTTTGATACCAATTGAAGTAAACAAGTGAAACACAAGAAGAGGGGTTGAGTTGTGTTTCTTAACCTTTTTGAAAATCTTTTCGTTAATTAACAAATTAATCAAGACAATGGTTGATACAGTAACACGTAATGGACGAATAAAAGACTTCTCAATCCAATTGGACGCTAAAAAGGTTTGTAAGATTTCTCTTTGAACGCAGTTAAAAAGTTCTAAGTTCTAACTTAAAAACCTTTGTTAAGAAAACAATGGCAATCCCTAGAAGTTAGTGAATAAAACACAAGAGGAGGGAAGAGACCAGATGTTTATCCTAATTCACTCTCACAATCCGAGAGCTATGTCCAGTCCCTTCAACCAGAAGAATTTATCACTAATCTTTTATAAAGATTACAAGTATTATCGACCTCTTCAGGTACACAAGTATTCTCAACCTCTTCAGGTCCTAACACTCAAGTATTCTTTTATACCCAGCCTCTTTAGGCTTAAACAACTAGGTTGAATATAAGAAAATGTAAATGGTGCTTGAGTTTTTAACTCACTACAGGTGAGGATAGAAAAAAAATCTCAAGACTAGAACTCTATACAAGAGTATGAATATTTAGAAGAATGAGAGCTTTGATTTTTTTTCTTTTGATCACTCAATTGCTATATATCTTCTTTCTTTTTTGAAGACAATTGTATTTATAGGTGAGAGCACTTGGAGCAGTCTTCATAAGCTTCTTCGTCCAACGGAAACATTTATTACCGTTCTAAGCAGCATTTAATGCATAAGCTGATAACATGTTGAACTTCTTCTGAAAAGTCACTTTGATTTTCAGAAATATCCAAGAATGTGATAGCTGAGTCCTGATTTATCTGAGCGTTCAGAAAGTTCCTTATTTGTTAGTCTTTGTAGTTGTTAGCAGTGTCAGCTAAGCGGCTCAGTTAACTTTTTCTGTCATGTACTTTGTCAGAGTTTTTCTCATATTTAATGATGAACAGTTCTTCATTTTTGATTTTGAGCTTTGTACGAATGCTTTAATCTGAGCTAAGTAAGGAAACATTTGGACAATCCAATATAATATATTCGAAAAACAACTTAGAGTTTATTGGACGAAAACTAAGTTTCCTTTTTTTTTTGGGTTACAAGACAAAAAAAGATGGACACACACATAAATAGCAATTTGTTTACACCGTGTTGTATGTTATAGAATTACCAACATATCTTTAAGCTGAAAAACATTAACGTAACAAATTATACACGAATTACATGAGTCTTTTACTGGTTCATACTAATTTAAACCTTTTGTTATCTTCCAGAACTTTGAGGGATTTAATTCTTTAAACAATTTTTAGTTCCGAAACTAATTTCTAAAAAAATTCTTTCGTTCCAACAGAACTATGAAAAATGGTGCATCCAATTGAAGGCAATATTCGGATCTCAAAATGTAATGGAGATTGTGCCAAGTGGAATTCAAGATCCTAGGGCTGCTGCAACAGAGGGCAAGTTACAAGGAGGCAAAGAAGAGAGATTGCAAGGTTATGTTCATCCTCCATCAATGTGTCGGTCCAGCAAACTTTGAGATGATTACTTATGCTGCAACAGCAAAAGAAGAGTGGGACAATTTGGAGAGAGCATATGTAGGGGCAGACAAGCTCAAGAAGGTGAGATTACAAACTTCAAAAAAACAATATAGATTGCTATAAATGGAAAGCAATGAGGAGGTAGCAAAGTATTTCACAAGGGTGTTGGTGGTGACAAATGCAATGAGAAATTGTGGAGAAACCATGACAAATCAGACTATCATTGAAAAGATCTTGAGGACTATGTCTTCAAGATTTGATCATATAGTAGTTGCAATTGAAGAATCAACAGATTTGGTAGCAATGACTGTAGATGAATTGCAAGCAAGCCTTGAAGCCCATGACCAGAGACTTAAAGAAAGAAGTGCAAAGAAGAGTTCGGATGTTGCATTGTAAGCACATTCGGGTTCAAGAAGTGATGGTGATCAGTTCAAGAATAAAAGAAGAGGAGGAAAATTCAAGAACAGTAGGGGAAGAGGCAATGCTGGAAGAGGAAGTACTGGAAGAGGCAGTGCTGGAAGGGGCCACTTAGATCAGAAGCAAGGTGAAAACAGTCAAAGAAGAGGTGGTGCAAGTGGTTCCCGAGGCAGAGGAGGCAAAAGGAAATTTGACAAAAGTAACATTCAATGTTACAATTGTAAAAAATGGGGGCATTTTGCTGATGAGTGCTACAGCAAATCAAATGAGGATGAAGCCAAACTTGCACAAGAAGATGAAGATGAGGAGGTTTTGCTTATGGTGACAACCAAAGAAGAAAAAGGTGATGATAATACTTGGTACTTGGATACTAGCTGTTCCACACACACGACAGGTAGAAGGGATTGGTTCATAAATCTTAATGAGTCTATCAAAAGCAAAGTCAAGTTTGCTAATGATAGGACAATGAAGGCAGAAGGAGTAGGCAAAGTGTTGATTAAGAGAAAAGATAGGAAACATTCATTTGTTTCTGGTGTACTCTTTGTGCCTGGCATGAAGAGTAATTTACTCAACCTTGGTCAACTGTTAGAGAAGAATTATGTGATGGTGATGGAAGATAAAGGCCTAAAGATGTATGATGAGAAGAGAAGGCTGCTGTTGAAGGCTTATCTGTCCAAAAACAGAACCTTTAAGGTTGAAATTCAGGTACTACAGCACCAATGTTTGGCTACTGCAGTGGGTAGAGATGATTGGTTGTATCATTACAGGTTTGGACACCTAAATTTTAGGGATCTAAACCTATTGCATAGAAAAGGAATGGTGAAAGGGCTGCCACAGATTCATATGCCAAGTGAAATGTGTGAGGAGTGCTTGGAATCAAAATTGCCAAAAGGATCATTCAAGCAACAACTTCTAGCAAGAGCCAAAGACAAGCTTCAAGTGATATATTCTGATGTATATGGACCAATTCAAACTGAATCTATTGGAGGTAATAAGTATTTTGTTTCTTTCATAGATGATTTCACTAGGAAGACTTGGATTTACTTGATTAAAAGAAAAAGTGATGTATTTGAAGTTTTCAAAAGATTCAAACTCTTAGTTGAAAAACAAAGTGGACAGCATGTGAAAGTCTTAAGGACTGATGGTGGAGGGGAATACATGTTAGAAAAATTAAGGAGTTTTTGTGAGAACGAGGGAATAATTCATAAGGTAACTCCACCTTACACACCACAGCACAATGGCACAGCTGAGACGAAGAATAGAACTATTATGAACATGGTGAGAGACATGTTGAAAAGCAAGAACTTACCAACATATTTGTGGGGAGAGGCAGTCACCACGGCTACCTACATTCTGAATAGGACTCCATCTAAAAGGCTGAATGAGATGACACCTGAAGAAGCATGGTCAGGTACTAAGCCACATGTGGCACATTTCAAGGTGTTTGGCTCAATCTGTTATAGGTATGTTCCATATCAACTAAGGCAGAAGCTGGATGATAAAAGTGAGCAGATGGTGTTTCTTGGATACCATTCCACTAGTGGTTACAGGCTACTAAATCCTAGCAGCAAGCAGATTGTTATTAGCAAAGATGTGAAGGTAGATGAATGAAAGGAATGGAAATGGGGTGACTCAAGTGAGAAACCTATGAGCATAATGGTTGACATGGTGAGTTCAGATCAGTCTGCCAATGCTAAAAATGATGCTACAACACCCAGAAGGTCAGGAAGAGTGAGACAGGTCTCTCAAAGGTTTGAAGGATATGAGGTGATATCTGATAATGCTGTTGATTCAGAAGGAGAGTTTGTTCATTTTGCATTATTCTCACAGACTGAACTAATCAGTTTTGGGGAAGCTATGCAAAATCCAAAATGGGTTGAAGCTATGAATGAAGAGCTAAAGTCAATTGAGAAGAATCAAACATAGGAATTGGTGCCTCTACCATCACAAAGAATGTCAATAGGAGTGAAGTGGGTGTACAAGGTGAAGGTTAATCCTAAAGATGAAGTGACTAAGTACAAAGCTAGGCTTGTAGCAAGGATTTTTTGCAAAAGCAAGGAGTTGATTATGGAGAAGTCTTTGCACTAGTGGGAAGACTTGAGACTATGAGGTTTGTCGTGGCCTATGCAAGTCAGAAGAATTGGTCGATGTCCCAATTGGATGTGAAGTCAGCCTTCTTAAATAGAGAATTGGAAGAGGAGGTGTTTGTTGATCAACCTCCATGTTTTGTGAAAACTGGCTAAGAAAGAAAAGTGTTCAAGTTGAAGAAAGCCTTGTATGGCTTGAAACAAGCACCTAGAGTGTGGAAAAGAAGATAGACAATTTCTTGAGCAAGATGGGTTTCAGCAAGTGTGTTTCAGAACATGGAGTATATGTGAAAGCTAAGAATGAGACTGATATGATCATAGTGTGCCTTTATGTTGATGATTTGTTGGTGACAGGAAATGATGAAAAGGAAATTGAAGATTTCAAAAGGAAAATGATGAATGAGTTTAAGATGACTGACTTGGGCCATTTGTCATACTTTCTTGGGATTGAATTCAAAAGGGTCAGTGGAGGAATAATAATGTATTAAGGGAAATATGCATCTGACTTGTTGAGAAGATTCAAAATGGAGAAGTGTAATGGTGCTGTAACACCTGCAGAAGCTGGCTTGCAACTAGCAAAAGATGGAAATGATGATGCAGTGGATCCTACCTATTTTAGACAGAGAGTTGGATCATTGAGGTACCTATGTAATACTAGACCAGATTTGATGTATAGTGTTGGCTTGATTAGTAGGTTCATGGATAGACCAAGGACCTCACACTTAGTGGCAGTAAAGAGAATCATGATATATGTCAAAGGTACACTCAACTATGGAATTTTCTTTCCTAGTGGAAGTGCAGAATCTGAGACTGAATTGTTTGGTGATAAACTGCCATTTTATATACTTAAATGCTAGGAATTTGAGTTTGATTTGGTATTTATTTGAAGATTTTATAAGGAAAACTTACCCAATTTCCTTTGAATATTGCAGGATGAAGATTTATGAGAATCGCTTAAAGTGTTAAAATGGAAACAATCTTGGGAAAGATACAAAGATATCAGCAACTCCTGTTATGAAGGATTTTCCAAGATTCTACATGAAGATATCATCAACATAATACGGAAGATTTTGGCAAGATCTCTGTATCATCATCAGTGGAAGTTCTCCATTTATATTTTCGAAGATTTTCCCTCTTATCTCACATTAATTAGTAATACTCAAAGAGGAAAGAAATCTACTTCTTCAGCATCACAAGAATCGCACACAAATGAATTGTGCACACCAGGAAAACCATAAAGAAAAAGTTTGCTAGAGTTGTTGGCCCACTAAAAATACTATAAATAGGAGGAGTGGCGAGCAAGATGGAGAAGACCGGCATTCGCAGAAAGCAGTATTGCTGCTCCCTGCTTCGATTAGAGAGTTGCAGCGAGCTTGGAGGTTTCTTGAAGCTTATCAAGGAGTGATCGTCTCACTGTTTGAAGGACTGTTTCGCTATAGCCTTCTTAGTTTTCTATTGTTTCATGGATTTGAATTTGGTTTTAGTTATGCTTTTTCTCTTGATTATGCTGCACAACCATAACTAGGTTATGGTGGATCTTATGTTCAAATTTCTTATAATGTTTTCCTAATTCTTAAATTTTGCTTCCTGATTGATTGGATTTTCCTAGTGCTTGTTTTCCAATGTTTGCACATTCTTTAAAAGCCAATTGATTGTCTACACGCATCGCACACAATTAGCCAACGAAACTCTAGATTAATCGGATTTAAATTGTGGACTTAAACTCAATCCTTTGTTTTCAATCAGTTATTTGATTAACAAATCGTCAGCTTATGCTTTCTGATCGTTGCATCAAGCTTTGATTGAGAAAAAGAATACATTAATATTGCATGACCATTGGGTATTAATAGCACATTACAGATTGCATCATCGAACACATATTATTGAGGAATTGAGTAATTTTATGAGTTTTGACATAAGTGAAACCAGACACCCTAGGCTTTCCATAATTGACATCCTAGATAATCTTTGATGTCAATTATGGAAAGCCTAGGGTGTCTGGTTTCACTTATGTCAAAACTCATAAAATTACTCAATTCCTCAATAATATGTGTTCCGATTGATTGCCAATCACCTGCTCTAATGCTATTAATACCCAATGGTCATGCAATATTAATATTCTTTTTCTCAATCAAAACCCCCAATGGTCATGCAAGGCAAATACCAAGAAAAGCATAAAGAACCAGCAGATTTGTTAATCAAATAACTGATTGAAAACAAAGGATTGAGTTTGGTCCACACAACCCCAAATCCGATTAATCTTAGAGTTCCGTTAACTAATTGTGGTACGGTCGCCAATCAATCAATTAACTTTTTAAAGGGTGCGCAAACCTTATTGGAAAACAAAGCACTAGGAAAAATCCAATCAATTGGGGAAACACAAAATTATTTAGAATTAGGAAAACATTATAAGAATTTGAACATAAGATCCACCATAACCCTAGTTATGGATTTAGCTACGCATAATCAAAGAGAACAAAGCATAAACTAAAACCAAATTCAAATCCATAAAAGAACAATAGAAAAACTAAAACCCTAAACCCTTTGCGGTGAAACAGGTCCTTCACAAACAATTGGGGAGACGGTCCTTCACTTGATAGCTTCAAAAACCTCCAAAGCTCCGCTACAACTCTCTAATCAAGCAAAGGGCTATAGCTACTTTCTTTCTCTGAATGCCAGATACTTCTCCTCTTGCTCCGCCACTCCTCCTATTTATAATATTTTAGTGGGCCAACAACTCTAGCAAACTTTTCTTTTATGGTTTCCTAATTGTGCACAAATTCATTTAATGTGCAATTCTTGGGTAACAGAGAAAGTAGATTTCTTTCCCTCTTTGAGTATTACTAATTAATGTGAGATAAGAGGGAAAATCTTCCAAGAATATAAAAATAGGAAACTTCCACAACTGGATTGATGATATCTTTGTAGGATCTTGCCAAAATCTTCCATAATTATGTTGATGATATCTTCATAGAATCTTGGAAAAATCCTTCATAATTAGGTTGCTGATATCTTTGTATCTTTCCCAAGATTGTTTCCATTTTAACACTTTAAAGCTTGATTCTCATAAATCTTCATCCTGCAATATTCAAAGGAAATTGGGTAAGTTTTCCTTATAAAATCTTCAAATAAATACCAAATCAAACTCAAATTCCTAGCATTTAAGTATATAAAATGGCAGTTTATCATTTGGCTACACTGATGCTGATTGGTGTGGTGATAAGAATGATCGAAAAAGCACCGCATGGTATGCATTCATGTATGGTTCAGCACCTATTTCCTAGAGTTCAAAGAAGGAGAGTGTTGTTGCCTTATCCTCATGTGAGGCAAAGTATATAGCTGCTTCTAAGAGTGTATGTCAGGCATTGTGGCTGGAATCAATGATGTAGGAGTTGATGATGAAGAAGAAATCAAGTGTGAAGCTGCTGATTGACAAGTCAGTCATAAATTTAGCTAAGCATCCAATAGCACATTGAAGAAGTAAGCATATAGAAACCAAGTTTCATTTTCTTAGAGACCAAGTCAACAAAGGGAACATTCAAGTGGAGTATTGTAAAACTGATGAACAAGTGACTGATGTGTATACAAAGGCATTAAAGGGAGAAAAGTTCAAGGAATTGAGAAGCAAATTGGGAGTAGTGGACACAATTGAACTGAATTAAAAGGGGTGTGTTGGGAGTTTGTTAATTCAGTTAGTGTTAGTTTTAGTTTGTTAATAGGTGATTGGTTGTAGTTTACCCAATATAGGACTTTACCATTGCAAGTGTATAAAAGGGCAATAGACCCTTGTATTTTGCGACTGATCATTAATGTGATTTTTCAATAATCTCTCATAAATCTCTTGAGTTCTTTTCTGAGTTTTTCTTTTTGTGAGTGATACAGTGTGTGTTAGTGCTTGAATTCCAACATAAATAATTATTTTATTATGATTTTAATTCAATTTAATTTTTTTTATGGTGATTAAAGTATAATTGTACATTAGTGGTTGAGATTATTATTTTTTTAATTATTATAAATTGTGTGTAATGATGTTATTTCATAGACCCTCTATATTATATGATTTGATATTATTTTTTTATTATGAAAAATTATGAAAAAATAATAATAAATTTAATTTCTTTTTTAAAATTTTGAACGATACGACTGTTAATTTTAATATAAATCTAATTTTTAAATTATGACAAAGATTCAGATTATGTTACCAAATGATGTTAAAATTATTTTTTAATAAAATAATAAATTTAAGAGGAAATAAAGTTATAATTATTATTTAATAATTAATTAAATTTTTTATGTGATACACAATAATAATAATAATAATAATAATAATAATAATATTATTATTATTATTATTATTATTATTATTATTTTGGTTTTAATTATGATTGAGATATGACTTAAATATTTTGGTTTCAAACATAATAAGTATGTATAAAGTATTTCTGGATTATTTGGATGAGCTTATATAAACACTTATTTAAAGTTGTTTATCTAAACAAGACTGGCCTTTACTCTTATAATCGAGCTGTTACAGACTCTGGTGACTCAAACAAATTATTTGAAAAGAATTCAATAAACTACTGGAATTTAGAAAGAGAAAAAAAGAATTCTAAAATCAACAAAAATGACAGAATGAGCTTAATGAAGTTTGAAAATGAGTTTTGTGTACATTTTTGGGGGTCAAAACAAACGATTGGTAGAAGTGATAACTAACTCCAATCTAAGGTGTCGGGTCAAAATTTTGATTTTTAGAATTATTATTGTTGGGAGAGCTTATAACCATTTCACTTCCAAGCCAGAATTAATCTCGTACCTAAGGGATATGGGGATACTTGTTGTTAAAAACAAAAAACAAAAAAAAAGTCAAAAACCCTAGTTTTCCCCAAACACCATGAAATGTATCATCATAGTACACTCCCAATTAAAATAGGATAAAAATTAATGGTTTTACATTATGTTGTTAAATATTCCTTCTAAATTTAACATGTGTTACCAAATGAATTGGACTCTTGAGAAAACAAAATGCGGAGGAATAAGCAAATTACGATTGCGACCACCTAAATTTATATATGTTCAAATTTTTAAAGAAACGGAATTATAAGCCACGAGTATAAATATAAATATATATATATATATAATTAAAAAAATCACTTTTTTATCAGTTACATATGAGACATATTTTTTAGCAAAGACATAACGATTGTAGTATAAAGAGATTTCTCTCACAGTAAATCATTAAATGTGTGTCACATTAACTACGTAGAATATCATTGCTTTCCACTTTAACATTAAATTTTAATATTTTTTAATATTAATTATTGTTGGTGTATAGATAATAAAAGATAACAAACTTGCATTAGTCTGAGTGGAAGGGACTCAGTCACCTGAAACATTTTGTATCGGGTTCGATCCTTGGAACGGTTTGTATGGAGAAAAACGCAGTTGGGAGTGGTCCTCACTTCTCGCACTTAATTGTACCCTGACCGTACTCCATGGAATTAATCTATTACATTTTGAGCGAAAAAATACCCTAATTTACACTCAAAAAAAAATAATAAAAGACGAATGTAACTCACATAACCATCGCCAAATGTAGGTAAGAATCTTTCTCCTGTTAAATAAAAAAGTATATATGTATAATACTACTTATATATATATATATATATATATATATATATATATAGCGAAAGAAGAAAAACAACCCTCATGGCGTCAACTAGAATTAAGCAAATTCCCTAAATCCGTAGAAGGAGGGGAATACCAAAGCAGAGCTGTTTTGTTTCTCCTAACACGAACAATACAGATCTCTCAACCGAGATTCATCAAAGTCTTAATCTCAGCAATGTGACAACCGTTATGGTGGAAAGCAAGATCCTGTCCCATAATCAAACAAAAAGTAGTATTACTTTTATTTTTAAATTTTAATGATGAATAATTTATACACCCTCTTTTTTACAAATATCTGATGTGTTTTTTATTTGGTGGAGCTTGACACACAAACCACCTATTTCACATTTTTATTAAAGTATACTCTATAGTAATCATATTAATATATACTATATTATATTTAATGATGTCTGCATGATTATTTCATTTACAAAATGACAAAAATAATCAAACTCGTCTATATTATTTATAATTAACATTAACTACTGATTTAATGTGCCACTTGATTTTATACAGAAGCTAACTTTTAAGGCTCAAAAATTTATTTAACATAAATGATTAATTTATTTAGATAGAATTATTTGGGACAAACGATCCTTTAATCAAGTAGCTAGTCACTTAAGGCTTTGTTTGATGTATATGATAGTATAAGGTAGTAAAATAAGGCTTGATAGTATAATAAAGCTGATTGTCGCTTACATTATTAAGTGTTTGGTCATTATAGTATAAACAAACTAATTGTACATATAAATATTTATTATGACAAAATTACCCTTTTAATATTTTAAAAAAATAAAATGAAAAATATCACTCTTCTATGGAAGAGGCTTAAGTCCTCCTTAAAGAAAAATAACAGCTTTCAAATATTAAGGCAAAATCAATAAACAAAAAAAAATTGCTGTCATGCATACATTAATCTCATTTTTGTCACATCTTTCTTCACCCAAAGTTTCCTTCAACTCGTGCTTGCTTGCTTAATTGTTGTCGTCCTGTGGTAGGTTATATGCGACGGGGATAGTAAGTCACTAACAATGATGGTTGCAGTTGGAGAGCTGTGACCGACAATGATGGTGGCGGTCGGAGAGTGGTGGCCATCAGCAATGTGATAGTTGGAGACTGTAGGTCGGCAACAATGGTGGTGGTCGGAGAGTAGTGGCCATGCCAGTGGGATGCTTCAGAGCAAGAGAAATGAAACACAAAGTAGAAGTGAAATGAATATCCTATCAGGTCAAAGGGTGAAGAAGAGGATAATGTTATACAATTTGTTTATTGTGAAATTTGGTTAATACAAACTTCAACAAACAAATACTTATTTATCAGTTGAATGTGGGTTTCGAGTTATGTGGTAATCTCGTTAAACAATGTCTTTGTAAAAGCAAACTAAAGTTAAATAATAAAAACTTGTAAAACTTGGTGTAGGAAAAAGGAAAATAATTAAATTGCATAAAAACTATGAAATATAACAGGAAAGTAAAGTGCAAAATAAAGGAAATTGCACTAAACTAAAGAAAAATGTAATAACACAACGAAAGATAAAGTAATTTTAAAGAACTCTAAAAATAAAGAAATGTAAGTGAATATTGCATTAAAGTAAATATCTTGAAATGAAAGCGGAAGGCGTACTTGGATCAAATCCTTTGATCTGCTCGAATGAGATATTAAGATTGTATATTCAGTAACCAACTTTTTTACATCGTGAATCCTGATATTTATAAGCAAACTAAAGAAAATAACTGACTCCTAGAAAACAGACATGTATATATGGCAGTTAAACCACATATTCGACATATAAAATTTGTCAAAATCATAAAGATAACTATGAATCTTTTCGACAAAGACTAACGTCTGACAAACAACACTCGTAGTATTCCAACACTTGGAAAAAACTCTTTTAGTCACCCACTTGTTGAATTCCCTTTTCTTCTTTTCTTTTTTGAATTAGAACTTATCTTTTTTCTCACACAAAATTATAACGGGATAAAAAAGTTTGATCATATTTGACTATATCATCAAGTGAATATACCAAACACCCGATAAAGCTTGATAGTAGATACTTATACTATTATATCCTCCTTATACGATGCATCAAATGCAACCTAAATTGGTTAACCAAGCAAAGCAGCTTACATGATACTATTGGAATGGAACATGGGGAATTTTCATTGATATATTTTGTTTAAATTATTAACATAAAATAAGAATAGATTTAGACACAAAATGTGTATTAAAGGGCACTAGAGGAAGCTTCCATTCCCCATTTGTGCATGTGTTCAATGGAATCAAATTTTTTGTCCCTTTTTCATGTCCCTTTTCTTGTCTCTCAATTAAATTAATGTTAATTGTTACCAACTGGCTTCATTAACTCAAGAGGGTGGTGAATTGAGTTTTCAAAAACTTTTCAACAAATTCATTCTCAAGGATTTCAATGGCTCTAATTATATTGAATCAATGAACTAAAGAGTAAAGTGGACTAATGATAATAAATTCTCAACGCAAGAATTGACAAGATATGAGTATACTATAATGAAGGCACCAAGGAAATTAAATGGTCAATATAAAACTTGAAAATAAAATATAAGAGTTGAGAGAATGCAAACAAGATTTCTACTGGTTCAATCACTCCTTGTGATATACGTCCAGTCCTCGAGATCATCCACTTGAGATTTCACTATTCTTCAAGCTTCTAACTTGGGTAATTGAGAAAACCCTTACAATCTATAGCACTCTTCACTAGTTTGGGATCATCCACCCTCTTTGTGCAAGAGTCTCACTCAATACAACAAGGGACTCCTCCCCTTGAATCAATTCAAGATAATAAGATGGTTTGAAGTGTTTGAAACTCTCACAAGAGTGGATATACAACTTGAAGTTCTAATGAGTATATGATCTAATCACTAAGCAAGCTTTGAAAAATAGAGTGTGATGAACTTAGAAGAAGTAAATGCTTTCAATAATAATTCAATGATCTTTGTTCTGCATAATAACTCCTTTAGATAAGCAATAAATACCCCCAAAGATAACTAGAGCTATTGGGTGGTGATTAGGTAGCATTTAATTGGAAGAAGAAAAAGAAAGAGGACAGCATATTTGAATGCGTGTTCAACGTGTTCAATATACAGATTATTTTATTCTACTTGAACCACTGTTTAAGTGCTGCTTTAATGGCTGCTTGTAAGCCAAATTTTCATGCCAAGCACCACTAACTAGCTACCATTGGTACTCTATTCCAATGGCTCCAACGGCTATCTTCACAAAGAATCAATTAAAGGATGGGGAGGAAGCAATTGAAGAAGAGAAGAATCTATTCCAATGACGTTGTTGTGGCCACCGTACCAAAATCAGGCACCATTTGTTGAAAGCCCTCACTTTTGCCATTGTCAATCGCCAACGCTACAACTCCTCGGAGAACCATCCTTTACTTATTTCCAATTCCCACGAAATTGTGCCTTTCTTTGAATACACCGTTTATGGCGATACCCATGACCATGTTCCTAACCTCTCCAACATGCTTGAGCCAAGACTTTTTGGTACTCACAGTTCGTTCCCTTCATTGGCCAAGTCAATCAAGGAGTCCAATTGCAGGATAATCTATATCTGCAGGAACCCTTTTAATACTTTTATCTCTACGTGGATTTTCCTCAACAAAGTCAAGCTAGAGTAATCACCCACATTAACACTCAAGGAAGATTTTGAAATGTACTGCAATGGGATAATTGCGTATGGTCCATCTTGCATGCATATGTTGGGTTACTTGAAGGAAAGCATAGAGAAACCAGCTAGGAAGCAGAGACATTTCAAAATAGTTATCGTGTCATTTTCGTCATGTCGGTGTTGAATACTTCTCACAGACCTTTGGATACTCTTAGCCTATATCTTTTAATTTTTTTACTTTTATTTTTTGAATTTTTGTACTTGTACAGATGAAATACCACAATAATTTAAAAAAATATTTTATTTTATTTACCATAACTAATGTTGACATTTCAAATATTGACGTCTTTATTTTAATTTAGCATTTGTATTTTGATATAATCTTATATTAATTTTAAATGTTATATCTAACAACACCGTATACTATCATTTCTAAAATTTATCATATCGTCATATCAATATCGTGTCGTATTCGTATTTCTTAAGAGACTAGACAAGGTTCTAATCTTGAAGTATGAACCTGAAAGAGGATGTTAATTTTCATGTGAAGAGTGGTTGAGTTCTTGGGATGTCCTTTCACCTTGTCAAAGGAAAGTAATGCAGTGATTGAAAATATAATCAAGCTATGTAGCTTTGAGAAAATGAAGGAATTGGAGGTAAACAAATATGGAAAAATTGCTAAGAACTTTGAGAAAAAGTACTTGTTTCGAAAGGGTGAAATAAGGGATTGGGTAAATTATTTTTCTCCTTCAATGGTGGAGAAATTATCTAAATTCATAGAAGAAAATTTAGGTGGGTTTGGTTTGTCATTTAGAGGGTACTCTTAGTATAGTTGTTGGTGCGTGTTGGATCAACTAGTGAAATTGCTAACCAGCAATCATCAGGTACATGCATGTGTGATGCAAATGTTATGGAATTTCCTTTTCAGAATAAGGAGGGGATGGATGTTCCGACAGAGCATGTAATTACCTTAATTATATTACCATAGTCTGTACGAGCCCTTCGGGCCTTAGGCTATTTAGGCTCATTAACAATTACACATTGCTTTTAACATATCACATAGAAAGAGTTAATCATGAATTCATAATTCTATTCAATGGGCAATAATAGTCTAGGGTTTTAAATAGCAGTTGCGGTCGAGTTTTGATTTTTGTGTTTGCGGGTGTTAAGAATGCTGTAATGCGGTTTGCGGTCGCTGCGGTGTAAATTTTTCAAATCTTTGCATAAATTATATTTAAAGTATCTGTTATTGTTATAATATTTAATAACTTATAATTTATATTTTTTTAATCTATAAGAGATATCCAAAAGCAATAAATTAATTAGGCAATGTTAAAACATAAATAAATCAGTAGTCTACTTATATATTTACTAACATTCGTACATAAGTAATTACCTCACCATATGCTGGAATGACGTACAAGATCATAACTTCCACTTTCACTTTGACTATCATTATTTCCTGCTCCTCTGAAGACATAATAAAAAAATCTTGAGCTTCTTGGTGGTTCTATTTGTTGTTACTAATCGTAGGAAAATTTTGATGATGGGTAATGAGAATTTGGCAATTCCTTTACAAATTTATCCTACAAATTTTCCTTTTCTCCCACAAGTTCCATTTCTAATATTTTAAGAATCTCAAGCAAATTTCTAAAACTTATTAATTTAAGAAGTAAATTAACAATTAGTTTTAATTTAATTCCTAAAATTTTTAAGTTTTTCTTCCAAAAATTTATACCAAAAATTTTCTCTATCTCTCTCAAGTTCCAATTCTAATTTTTCAAGAGCCTTAAGCTAATTTCCAAAACTTATTAGTTTTAAGTAATCAATTAACAATTAATTTTAATTTAATTCCTAAAATTAATTTCTAAGTTTTTCCTTTAAAAATTTTCCTTTCCACCCTCAAGTTCCATTTCTAATTTTTTAATAACCTCAAGCTTTTTAAAACATATTAGCTTTAAGAATTCAATTATCAATTAATTTTAATTTAATTCCTAAACTTTTTAAGTTTTTTTTCCAAAAATTTATATCACAAATTTTCCCTATCTCTCTCAAGTCCCAATTCTAGATTTTCCAGAACCTCAAGCAAATTTTTAAAACTTATTAGTTTAAAGAAGTCAATTAACAATTAATTTTAATTTAATTCTTAAAACTTACTAAGTTTTTCCTCTAAAAATTTATACTTCAAATTTTCCTTTTCTCCCTCAAGTTCCATTTGAAATAACCAAGTGAAACACAAGAAAGGGGGTTTAACTGTGTTTCTTAACCTTTTTGGAAAACTTTTCTTAAAACAATTCTTTTAATGAAAGCTTTGCTAAGTTATAAATGAGGATGGACGAAACGCAAACTCTTTACAGTCCGTTGGACGCAAAAAGAGTTTTTCGAAAAAAGTTGGACGCAAGTTGAAAACTTTATCCTTTTAGAAAATATTAGTTAAGAATGACAATACCAATCCCCAGATGTTAGTAAACAAGAAATATAACACAGAAAGGGAAGAAAAGCTTATACCAGATATTTATACTGGTTTACTCTCACAACTCAAGAGCTACGTCTAATCCCTTCTACTTGAAGGATTTTCCACTAAACTTTAAAAGTTTACAAATATTTTTCTCAACACCTCTTCAGGCTACAATCAAGTATTCTAAAACCTCTTCAGGTTCTAAACAACAAGTATTCTTTTATATCCTACCTCTTCAGGCTTATCAACAGAATGATAAAGGTGTTTTGAATTACACTTGAGTTTAACTCACAGCAAGTGAGGATAAATAAAATATGCTCAAGTAGAAGAATTCTATACAAGAGTAAATAAAGACAGAGTAAAGCTTTGTGAAAATTTCTCTTGTTTTCTTGAGATGAATCACTATATATTGAATTCTTCTTCGAAAATCTTTGTATTTATAGGTAGTGAGCACTTGAAATAGTATTTATAAGTTTTTTGTCCAGTGACAACAATTATTACCTTTCTAAATAGCATTAAATACACAATGCTGATAACGTGTTGATCTCCTTCTGAAAAGTGGCTTTGGTTATTAACAATAGCGAGGAATAAGATATCTTAGTTCTGACTCTTCTTAATACGCAAAAAGTTCTTCATTTGCTAGTTTTTGTAGTTATTAGGAGTGTCAATTTCATCGTACAAAGTTGATTTCTCGAAAGTTACATTTGTCAAAGATCCCATCAGCAATTAATGCACTTTGTTTTGCTTATATTTGAATATCCTTGGACGGATGCTTTATAAGAGATAAACAACAGAGACAAAGAATGGATGATCTAATAATATAATAATATAATTCAAAATGTGTTGGACGCACGGTTAAAGAAAGAATATAACAAAGCTTGTCTTTCGTCCAAACGAATTCGTCAATTATATGAATAGGAGAGACTTTGTACATGTATAAGTTACTTCAAAACTTATTTGTTCCTTTTAATTTAATATTTGTTGTTATCTTCAAAACTCTGAGGGATTCAATTTTATTGAACAATTTTGGTTCTAATACGATACTAAAATTTGTCTTTGGTTCCAACACCATTTCCAATTTTTCAAGAACCTCAAGTTAATTTCTAAAACATATTCGTTTTAAAAGTCAATTAAAAATTAATTTTAATTAAATTCATAAACTTTTTAAGTTTTTCTTCCAAAAATTTATACCACAAATTTTTTCTATCTCCCTCATATTCCAATTCTAACTTTACAATAACCTCAAGCTTATTTCTAAAGTTTATTGGTTTTAATTCCTCAAGCTTTTAATTTAATTCCTCAAGCTTTTAATTTAATTCCTAAAACTTTCAAACATTTTTCTCATTTTCTCAAAATTGTATACCATAAAATTTCCTTATCCATCAAATTCCAATTCCAAATTTTCAACTCATTCCCCATTTTTGTCCTTCCCCCTTTCCAAAATTTCCCTCACCACATATTTTAATTTTTCCCTACCCAATCAGATTTTTACCATTTCCCCCCATCCCTTTCAATTTTTCCCCTTTTGCTCTTTTCCCTTCACTGATACACCTCCCTCCCTTATCCCCTTCATTTCACTTTCACATTTACAGGTCAAAGACACTCATGCACGCTACCATTCTTACACACTCACTCATGCAACCCATTCTCACATCATACACTCACCCATAGCAACCCATTATCGCACACCCACCCACCCATTCTCACGTCACTCATGGCACACACACACACAGAGCACAACACCACACCGACACCCATACCCACTCACCCCACATGCCTTGTTTTTCTCATCTTTTAGAGATTTCAAATTCCACTCACACAAACATCAGAAATTGGTTTAAGTTACTTGATGCTGCTGAGAAGCAGATCTGGTGGTGATGTGGGTTGAGGTACTGAAGTAGTGGTGGGACGTCTCCAAAAAAGTAATATTTGCAGTAGCCGGGGAGTCGTCGCAAAGTTTCTGATCCACATAACAATGCAACCCCCTCTTCTCTTCCTCTTTTCATTTTTCCTCGTCCTTTTCTTATATTTCTTCTCCTCCTCCGCATTCCCCTAATCTTCTTTTCCTCTTCTCATTTTTCTTCTTCTCCTTCGATCCTACTCCATCACTTTCCTCCACCTACCATCATCTCATTCCTATTCTCATTTTTCTTCTCCTTCTTCGATTGTACTCCATCTCCTCCCTCCTCTTCAACAAGACCACTTACCAATGAGGCTACCTTTAGTGACTGAGAGATTATCCTCTATCTTTTGCTTCCTCTACCCAGCCATTCTCTTAATATATTTTATTTTAGGAAAATGTTAAATGGTATGAATTACATTTCATAGATTTGTTACAAAACTTTTTGTGAGGAGTAATTTGGTTTTATCATGTGCTATTCCACTTTTTCCTGTAATTATTTTTCTCTTTTTCCTTTATCTCATTACTGCCATATCAATTTGTGTGAGATTTGTGCAAAATTTTTCATACTAAATAACACTAGTATTTATTTTATTATTAAATAAATTTGCTTCTACCAATTTAGAGATAAGTGATTTTTAGATTTAGTATGAGAAGATTTAATCAATTGAATGGTTTTGAATATTGAATCCAACGGTCTTGTAGTTAGATAGTAATTCTAATGTTTCTGATGTATGTTCTTTGTGGTATTGAATTTGTTTAATAATTAATTATTATTTTATACATTTAGCATTATTTTTATCAATTATAATATAATGACAATTTAATTAATAACTTTTATTAAATAAATATTCCTAGCCACGATGACATGTGGCATAGCCATGTTACCAGCAGATGAGGCCGTCGAAAAATGCAATTTTTTAGTGTTGGATTTGTGATTACCGGCGACCAAGCCTTGAGGCCGCTGAAAACGAGTTTCCATCGAGGCTATTTCTAATTACTCGTGTTCGTTGAAATGAATTCAATTTTTCGGGAATTTTATTGATTTTTCGGCTGATTTAGCCATTGTAAAATCAACATTTTCTTGTAATGAGTCATACATTCCTAGAAATATATGAATATTTGTGTTTTATCTATTGTATCAGTTTCTAGAATTTTGAGAGTGATAGAGAAATGATAGATACTCATGCACTTTTTAAGATTATATTATCTATGTAAACAAATAAAAAAATATAGAACCTGTTTGTTACAGATTAAAAAATAATGATTTTGACCTTCAATAATTTAAAGATTATTTTTTTAGAGATTTTAAAGAAAAATAGAAGTTATTTTGTGTTTGTTTACAATCATAAAAATTATTTTTAAAATAAGAGTAGCTTTTCTCTTTTTTATCGCAAAAGATTTTTTTCAAAAGATAATGAGAGTAACTTTTATTTTAAACATAAAAATGATTTTTTTTTAAAAATAATTTTTTTAATAAGTTTAAACAAACACAATCAAAATTATTAAAAATTATTTTTTACTCAAAAAAATTTATTCTTTTATCAAATAATCTATAACAAACGGGATCATATTTTCACCTTATTTTTCATCTGTCACCCACATACGAGAAGATAAATAAGGGGTAGAATTATAATTTGAAAAATTTTACTCCTCTCCTCCCCAATTTCCAATTTTCTTGGTAGGTAAGGAGAGGAAAAAATTTAACTGTGTCTCATTGATTATTTTTTTTTCTCCTCTATTTTCTCTTTACATACAAATAGAAGAAAAGTTCATTTTTTACCTACTTTTTGTCTTTCTTATTTCTTTTCTACCATCTCCTCTTGAACCAAACGAAGCGTAAAAGACTAGGATAAACATTTACTCAAAACAAAATATTAAGAAAACGACAACCAGATCCGAAAAGAATGAATAAAAGTGACAGACTTTTTTCGTAGGGGTGAAAAAGCCTACTAAAGTTAAAGTCGTATATACAGAGACCCAAAGTGCTATATGGGCTTTAGGCCCATATTTTAGAGTCCAGCATCAATTGGGTTGGGCCACGTCAGAAATTTAAAAAAAAAAAGCCTAACGTGGACAATAAAAGCTCAATAGAGTCAGAAACCCTAGTTTTCTTTCAGAGAGCCATTTTGTTTCTTCACTCCGCAGCAGTAGCAGCTACCTGGAGCTGGTTCTCTCTGTGCTTCAGCAATGGCTACTGCGAGGACTGTGAAGGATGTTTCTCCTCACGAGTTCGTCAAGGCTTATTCTGCTCATCTCAAGCGATCTGGCAAGGTACACCATGAAATGAAGCACATGGGCAACTTGGGAATGAACAAATCCTATGTATTCTTTGTTTTGGCGAATGAAATAGTATAAAGATTGGAAATTTATTAAAAACCCATTTTTTTTTTATACTTGTGATTTGTTTTGTTTTTCTTTTTCTATGTGGGTTTGTTGAGGTCTTTCTGATTTGATCTGTTTCATGAGCTAGTTTCCATGGTTTTCTGATTGATTGGAAATTTATCAAAAACCCATTATTATTTTTTTATGCTTGTGATTTATTTCGTGTTTGTTTTCGAAGTGGGATTTTGATCTGTTACATGAGCTAGTTTTGGAGGTTTTTTTGGTCAAATTTTCATGCCATTGTGTTGTGATTGATCTGATTCTGTCTAAAACAGTGTCTTTTGAGTTGGGTTGAAGTTTTTTGTTTGTTCTACTTCGGTTTGGTACTTCGTTGATCATTTATTTGATGATTGTGTTTGTAGGAAAATGAAATGCTTACATACAGTAATGTGAATCGCATTCTATGTTTCTTGGTGTTTTGGGGGCTGTCATGATTCCATATAAACTTGTGTATTTCCTGTGTGTTTCCCCAAACAAAGATTGAGTAAAAAAACAAATAAAAACATTGGTTGAGGTAACTGGTAAGGGGAATGGATGGTAATTTGAATTAGGGATTCAGAAGAAGCAGTCGACAGGAAACTAGAGAAAATGGCCGGTAAAAAAGAAGATATAGAGGTTTCTATCGACAACTAGTATATTGGCCTAGTTCTAGAAAGGCCTTTTAGTTCTTTGTAAGTTTGTTGTAAACTAGCTATTTATGATTTTTCTTAATTATGACTAATTTTTCGAATGACAGTACTGTTTCTTTGGGTTGTTTCTCAATTTTCAATTTTGTCAATTGGATTGGTTTTCTATGCTTTGGGAAATGACTCTATTATGTCCCTTACTAGGTTCTGTTATTGAATTATCGAGTTCAGGACTGGTTGTTGTGTCTCTAATTTTTTTTTCTTTGGTTCTAAACAGATGGAGCTTCCTGAATGGACAGATATTGTGAAGACGGCAAGATTTAAAGAATTGGCTCCCTATGATCCTGATTGGTACTATGTTAGATCTGGTGAGATTTTTGTCTCCCTGATTGTTCACTTACCTGGTTACTTGTCTTGTGCAAATTTTCCTTCTGATATGTGCACAAAGCATGAAACTTCTAAGGAAATCATTTTTGGTCCTTTCTTGTTGAAAATTGCAATGGTATATTTTTTTGCTTAATTCGATTATGATTTCAGCTTCCATGGCAAGAAAGATCTACTTGAGAGGGGGCCTTGGTGTTGGTGCATTTCAGAGGATTTATGGTGGGAGCAAGAGGAATGGTAGTCGTCCTCCGCATTTCTGTAAGAGCAGTGGTGCTATTGCACGGCACATTCTTCAACAGTTGCAGAACATGAACATCATTGAGATTGACACCAAGGGGTAAGGTTTCCTTTACCTTGTTAATCTACTGGGAGTTGCTATGGTACCCTGATGGGTTTGGTACCTAGGTTGAGTTGTCAATCATTTATTGACTGTTGGTTTCATAATAAATGTTTGAAAGTTTATTAAATATAAATAATAACTAATGAATGCTTGACCACTCACTTTGTGGTATCTTGGAAAAAAATATGGGTTACTAAAGTAATTCCCTAATCTATTAGATTTTGTATAGCTACAGTACAATATTGAGGATAGTGGCCTTGGATGTGTCAATACCTCGATGGAAAATGAACGGCTATTTTACCATTTTTTTTTCTTTATTTCATGCGCTAGCATTAGTTGGATGTGAATAGTAGCTTTCTTTAGCATTTTATTGCGTTGATTATGAAATTGTTTATCCTATTCTTGGGTTATTTTTGTCTATTCTGCATCATCATGTGACCATCTTCATATCACATAATTTTTTTAGCATTGATCTAATATACCATTATCTCTCAGTGGCAGGAGAATTACATCCAGTGGCCAGCGGGATCTTGACCAAGTGGCTGGACGGATTGTGGTTGCACCTTGATTTGTGAACTGCTATAGAACACTTAGGTTTTGGGTGTTTGTTGGAGATATGTGGTGACAACAGATTATGCCAAAATTTTGGTTTTAGTTACCGAGTATCTTTTAAATTGGACATCTAATGTTGCTTTTAGTCTTTTGGATGATATTGTCACATTTAATTTTCACTGAAGTTTTCAATTTTCATCTTGAACATTATTTTTCAATTTTCACTGAAATGAAAGTTTGAGAGGATAAATTACACCGCCTTGTGGTTTGACTTGATCAAAATGACAGTAAATCCCGTTTGACCCAAAATTACACTTCTTCATATTTGGCCTTCATATTTGGCCTTGAATAGCAGTGTATTAGTGTATAACATCATCTGTTCACAAGATATTCCCTTTTAACCATAGTTAGAATATGAGCTAATGTAATTTATCACATTTAGTGTTGCTTGCTGTTTTGATTGAAGCTCCAATGTTTTCTCCAAAGAAAATAATGTTGGAGGGGGTGGAACCGGGGAAGGGAGAAGGATAATGTATATCGTTAATCATTTCAAAGTATGAAAGGAAAATGAACAGCAGTATTATAGGTTTGATAGGACTGAACCTTATGGTTAAATAATTTTCTATTGTATACATTAATTTAATCTATGATAGACCTATCTTGGACCTAAAAGGAACTTCACATGTTAGTTTGTTCGAGTCAGCCAAATACAATTCAAATATCATGTCAAGTTCATAAACATTATATGCTCAGATTTTAGTCTTGTAAGGCAGAGCGATACCTACTGTGATTCTAAGTGCCTGTTTGTCTGTTTGTTTGTTTTAAATGCAAATCAAACGCAAATGCATATGGAAGGTAAATATTGAGGGCAGTGCTATCAAACGATATGAGCCGTCGAGTCTTACTATCCTTAAACAAACATGTTATTTTTTTTAATTTAGTAATTAAAATAATTACACATTTGAAAAAAATCTTACATTCAATGCCTAAAAGCCTAACATCTCCCAAATATTTATTATTATTATTAAATATTTATTATTTTAAAAAATATTTATTGGCAATTAGAGAAAGCCCAAATAAACAAGCTATAAATAAGTAAGGGAACCCTTTTGATCTGCTATAACTTATTAGAACTCATAAAACGATGAAATGCTTTACGCCAACATGGTGTGTAACAAGTGATAGATATTTGGGCCCATTAAGTATGTGGTCAAGGGTTTGATTCCTAACTCATGTGTATGAAAAAACATCTGTTGGGAGATATCAACCCTTTAAATGGATCTCCGTACCTTGAGGAATTAGTCTCCACAAGTCGCGCGCAGAGAATACCCTGAGAAAAAAAAAAGTAAGGGGAATAATTGTTAAGTAAACCATGTTTATCATAGGCACTTAATTCAATATTAAATATGTATAAGGTTATATGAGTCATGTTATAAATGTAACTATTTTTAAATATTGTTATTACACATGTTATATATTAAATGAAGTGCCTATGTAAGTCGTGCTTATATAAGGATTTCTTAATAAGGGATGTTTCATTAATGGAATGTCAGGCTTGGGCATAGAAACCAATTGTTTTTTAGCATAACCAATGAAAATTTACTCAAGTAGTAAAATTGAACTGCGTTGACTCAAAAATTTTGGATTCGATTCTTGATAGTAATCATTTGTTAATAAGTAATACACAAGAATCATTGCAAGCCCTCACTAAAGTTTGTGGTATACTCTGACTTTGGAATAAGAAAACATCTTTCCTCCACCTAAACTTTCAATTACAAAAACAAAAATTGTTCTTGAGCATAGAAGATCTGTTAATAAATTATTGCTGCCCGTTTTGTCTTTCTCTTTAATTACTAGCATTCGATGACCAAAACAAATATTACTAGCATTCAGTGCACTAGTTAATGAATAAATGACTGACAGCTAAAAGAAATAAGAACAAGTGCTTTCGTTGGACTCTCAGAACCATAAATAATATGGGTATAGTTCTGCATTGTTTTCCGTGTATGTTCTTAACGCCTCCAAAAAAAAAAAAAAAAAACTACTACGAGAGAGGTTAACTTCATCAATTTATGCTTGGAAACAATTTCAAATTCATGGGTACTATTATATAGCTGTCGTACATGTACTGGGTATGTATCTGATATAGTTATTCATGAGTAGGTACCCAATTCACTTATTTTCTTTTTTTAATTGCTATTGAGTACGTTTTGATACAACTGAGTATAACTAAGTACAAATTGGTCTATGCAAAACACAACGTTTTGGTACTAAATTTTTTTTGGTTTGTGACTAAATAAAACAAACAACTTCTTCGCCCTTTCAAATATATGAAGGGCGACTTTAGGCTATATCCTCTATAATATCTTTTGCTTGCTCAATGTACTTTATGAAATTTTGTTCAAAATTTAGTGTTAGAATATTATGAAAATGGTATTTTATCTCTTTATATTACTTGATTGTTTATATTTTTATATAATGTGTCCTCCCATACCTATTCTAGTCATAGAAATTTTATCGTACCCCATAACATACGTACCCGTATCCATGAACCTACACCATAGATAATCTGAGCATAATTCTGGATTGTTTTGTGTGTATATCCTTAGTGCCTAAAAAAAAAAACTACTAAGAGAGTTTAAATCAGTTTATGCCTGGAAACAACTTCAGATTTTATATATTTTGGACATAAAATCTTGCTATATGTCAAGGTTCTCCATCTATCAATAGATTTTCCGTTTACGACTATACAGTTTAATTCAGGATTGTTTTCATCATTAACTTCATTCATGGAATGGGGAATTCGAGCAGGTTGAGTTCACTGCATTGACTAGTCGTAGGAACCAAAAATAAAAAATACAAAGTAAAAAAATCCATTGTTTAATTTTCATTACTGAGTAAATCAATAACTAGTTATTGGCCTTACAAACATAGTTATTAAACTCGGTTCGGTAGTCGACTCGGTTTGGGTACTGAGTTAATGGGTCACTGATTCAACCAGTGAATTGTTAGTCGAATCGCATAAAATTAAATAAATATTTAAATACATATATATATATAAATACACATTACATATGATGATATTTATCATTATAAATAACTAAAATATCTTTATTTTAAGAGAAATGATGACCTTTAAAGAGAAGGAAAGAGTTTAACCCTTAATTCATAAAAAAAAGTCATAATATTTTCATTAAAATGCTCATTACTCAGAAAACAAGTTTTTTTTAAAAAAAAATTAAGACCGACATGGCGTTGATATCGAAATGTTATATGAAATGGACATATAGATAGTCTAAATCTAACAAACGAGTCAAAAGTTATAACTTCTCAAAGTTTAAAAGTTTTCTTTTAAAAAATTTCATGACTCGGCTGGTTCATCAGTTCACCTGGCCGAGTCACCGGTTTTCAGCCCAAACCAGCCGAGTCAGATCGGGTTCGAGGCATGTCTGATCTAACCAATCACCCAAACCGTTTACTTAACCGGTTCACTAGTCGAACTAGCCAATCCAATCTGATTTTTATAACTATGCCTACAACTCACGGGGTCTATTATTCTTTATTTGGAAAAAGTTATATAGATACTTCTTGAATTTTGTCTCATTTTGAAGTAGCTACCAATTTTCAAACTCACATGAAAGATTATTAAACTTTTCAAAACTTATAGAAGATCCTTCCAAATATAAATTAAATAGAAATCATTTATTGGGTTGACTTGTATGTATTTATTAATACACATAATAATTTATAATTCGTCCATATTATTTTTTTAAAAAAATTAATCTTTTAATTTAATTTTTTTAATTATTCAATATTTTTCTATTTTTGGAAATAGAAATAAAATTAAAAATCTAATAATGTTGACAAATGAAATATTACCAAATGTATTAATCAACACTTACAAGTTACAAGTCACGTAATGAACGATTTTCGCTTATTTAGTTTACTTCAAAAAGTTTAAGAGCTTTTCAGATTGGAATCTAAAAGCTCATGGTGTTTATTTCAAAACGAGATAAAATTTAAGGTTTATTTCATACTCATAAATACATAGGAATTGTATCTAATGCTTCAAATAGTTTTGAAATCCTCTTAACATCTCATAAAATTATTATTAGTTAAGATGATACATAAACTTTTTAATTCAGTGTTTAATCAAATGCTATATGCCTTATTCTATAATATATATATATATATATATATATATATATATATATATATGTATAATGACTTCATTTGCTTTCACAAAACTATATCCACCTCATCCATAATATATGCTCCTATAGATTTTTTCTTGAGTTTCAAAGGAGCATCAAGCTTAGCCAGTTCATTAGGCACCCTTAAACATGGTCTTCCCCCAGCAAGCTTATATGAAATGTTAACTCTCGAACACTTACACAGTAACTAAACTTATCTAGTCTAATTAACTAAAATAAATGAGGATATTTGTCTTGGTCGAAGTCTGCTAGTTAAATACTCATCCTTTTGGCTATCTTTACATCTTTGTAAGTCTCCTCCATCCTACAAAACTTATATATTTTACTAATTACATTTAACACGATCAATTGGAAGAAGATAAACCAATGTTATAATGATTTATTATACAGAATGAAAAAACTTTACGAGTTTACGTTAGTTGAAAAGCAACTTATCAACTAAGTAGCTCTCATCAGCATTAAAGCCCACCATTTCGTCCTTAGTCTCACGCTCTAAGGTTGAAAAATTTGGAAGCTATTCTTGAATGCATGATGCATAGTTTTTAAAGAACCACTATACTGAGAAAATAAACCATTCTTTCTTTTATTAGACTCTTGAATCAAAGAACGAAAGCGCCCTTAATAGTTGTATGAATCCTTCAATCTTGACATGAACCCATATTGAAGGTACAACATAATTTAATAACTAAAAATACTCATTGAAATACACCACACATTATTTTACTTCAAAATGGCCATAGGTCACCCCAAATAGATCTTTTGGCCTGATGATGCAATGTAGGATTCTTGCTCTGTGTTACAACAATACGGTCAAATGAACCCTCTGAGGCATCCCGTTGAGTGGATCGACACACATTCATTGTGACCTGTCTGCCCCTCCTGACAGGCATGAAGACAATTCTGCCCCAGCCACCTCCAAGATCAGCACTATCTGCTTCTTCTTCCCCTTCTTCCTCATCATCTTTATTATTATCATCAGCAGCATCAGTTTCTATAGCATCAGAATCATAAGTTACTGCATGTACTACTTCACGAGGAGCATCATCAGCAGCATCAGCTTCTATAGCATCAGAATCATAAGTTACTGAATCTACTACTTCACAAGGAGCATCATCAACTTGTTGCAACTTCAACCAGTCCTCTGAAAGAGTGAAGAGAAACAAATAAAAAATGGAAATGAATAGTTTATATTCTCCAAAAGCCCTCCCCATATACCATGGAACGGAAGCTGGTGTAATAGCAAATGAGACCATACATTTTCTTCAAAAGTATTTTGACTTTTAACAGAAAACAAGCATGCGCAGGTGTGAGAAGTACCATAGTCAATTTCAAGATCCTCTGGATTTCTTTTAGCATGCTGCTCCTTCAGAGTCTCAAATTTCATACCGTCTAGGGGCCAAGGTTCCCTGGACCAAGGGATGAGTAAATCAATCAGAATTACATAGCATAAAAACATATATGCCTCAAAGACATGGTTTATGCCATTCAATGGTCAGGCAGGGAAGGAGGGATCGAAAGTGTTGCCTTGACTTGAGAATAGAAATTGTGACCATAAGAAAATTTCCATATCAACAGAGAAATCATCACAAAAGTAATTTCGAGAAAGTTAGTGAAGTGAGATAAATGTCCATAGGCTCGTTAAAATTGCATGAGAAAGAACTACTGGCATTTTTGTTAGTTTTTTTATATATAAAACAAATTTTTGTTATATTTTTCTATATTTTATTTGTATATCGCCCATCTTCAGACATGAAAGGTTTATTTAAAACACTTGCCTTGGTCTTTGTCCTCGTCTGAAAGCAACATAGGAAAACTTCTCATCTTCAAAGCCACGTAAAGGAGCACCCTTTGAACGCTGCAAAACGATGAAAATTAAAACAGAAATAAATTTCCTGTCATGATAATCCTTCTTGATATCAAAGAAAAGAGAAATAGGAATGTGGGGACCACATGACTCATTACAATGCAGAAAGTAAGATATGGGATAAAGGAGAAACCTTGTAGGCACGCTGTGATGATGTTCTTTCCAAGCGCTGAACAAAATGACAGTATTTTCCAGATTTTACCAGTGGACAAGTCCCATCATGAGGACACTGCACGAAGAAAATTTATCAAATAAGAAGATAAGGATGGAAAGGGGAATGGGACAGGCAGAGACAGAATGAGATTGGATGCAACATATGAAAATATGTTGAGCGAAAATGTAATATACTTACAGAATGAGATTGGATGCAACATATGAAAATATGTTGAGTGAAAATGTAATATACTTACAGGAGCAACTATAAAAGCACCGGTCTTCTGAGTCATCAAATCTTTACAAACTTCATTGTTCTTATGAGCAGATTTACGGAATTTCTACAAAGGCAGCAAATTCCATTCTTTGTAAGAATAAAATGTCTAAACAAAAGCACAACCATGATGGGAAAGGACAGAACATTTTGAAACATACAAAGATTTTCTTAAAGAACAATATAAAATAAGCAGTAAAATTACTCTTTCTTCCATCCATAATATGTGAGATCTCATCTGAGCTATAATACTAGATCCATGAGGTGTTCCAGGTTCAACCAAAACCTGCGAGATGTTGATTTCACAAATGGAGATAACATTAGACATAAGATTGCAAAGGATCAAACAAAAAGATAAATTTATGAAATTCAAAAGTGCTCTAATTCATTTCTTTTTAAAGACAAATTTTTCTATCATTTCACAAGCATTTTTCTTCACTCCTACCACTTTTCCTCTCCTAGTTACTTTGTTTTACATTCTAAAATTATGTTAAAGTGGCACAATTCTAATGAGTAACAATAAATTAGTTCTAGACAATCCTCTCCATCATGAGACAGTAAAACTATAAGTCTGAAATCATACCAGCACATCCCGTGTTAGATCCCAAAGCTGGCGAACTACGGTAATTCGATCCTTTAGTGATGGTATCTCTCCAAGCACATAGGACTTCGGCCCACAAAAAACAGATTGTGAGCAATTAGCATCAATTTAAGAAAACATAGACACATACTTTATACGCCCAATGCTTAAAAATATAATACAAAACAAAAAGCATGTGACTTCCAGCATTACAAAAAAGGAAAATAAGGTTCTACAACTAAGCAATGAAACTGAATGAACAGAGCAAATCCAGCTTAACTATTTAGTTTGTTTCGTTTTAAATTTGAAAATTGTAAAAAATAAATAAATAAACCCTCAACCTTGAACTGAGAAAAATTCTGCTTGAACATAAGAACCATATACATATAGTTGATTATCCTTTATGTATATGTTCAATCTTATGGTAGAGTTTAATAAACTGGTTCAGCAAAACAAAATTAGATCTTCAAATCCATCAAAAATAGCTGCCTGTAAATTAGAGCTTGAATGCTTGATACCTGAAATACAATATGCATATACATAACAAATTTTAATATAGATAAGTCACATGGAGTATAAAATGTTATCTTCAATTTTAATTTTTGGTAACAAAGATGATGTGGTTTGATACTGATTGATTATTGGTTTTGGTTGATAAGGATGTTGCCAGAAATTTATTGTATAGAACACTCATGCAATTCTTTTGAATATGAAGATTTTTATTTTGGCATACATGTCTAAACAGATTAACTAAACCAATCCAACATGATTTGATTTTATTATTGAAGTCCATTTTATCTTTGAACTAATTTCATAATTTTCCAGGCCAGTTAATTTGGTTGGCTATTTTCACCTCTAGACTGCACAAACGAAATTGAAGAACAAACAACTGGTTGCTAATTATATGTAAATAAATCCAAAGAATAAACTTACAGCAATTACAAGGTCATGCCCTCTTTCCGATTTACCAATACTTTTGGAAAGTGCTTGAATGCTATCATAGCTATGAATAAGTGGCAAATTCTTGAGACCTATGTAATCAATAGCAGAAAAAAAATTTAAATTCATCAACAATTAGACACCTTTTTCTCAGGTTTTATCAGCAATATCAGAAGGGAAAGATTTCAATATATTCAATCCTAATTTTAATTGATGCACAACATCTCTTATAGAAAATCAGACACCTCTAACAGAAAGCAGTAATAATCAGTTCAGTTGCAATACTTATACAACAGGGATTGAAAATATATACCTTAATGCAAAAGACCACATTTCTCTTTTTTTATATGATTTACTAGCATGGGCAAAAGAGTCTTCTTCTAGTAACAGGTACAAAATCCACTTCATAAATTAATGTGACATACATAGCATTATATATCGGGGAAATCCAGGGACACAGTTGATGCTAAGGACTGTTTAACTCATTTCATTGACTTAGGCCTCCATAATGTCTCTTTCATAAACTTTAAAATCTTCTTGTGCTTTCGTTGACAATCTTCTCCTATAATAGATAGAGCCAACCCTTATCTTTTTCTTTTTTCTTTTAGGCTATGTTTAGGGGGAATGAGGGGAAGGGGAGGTTTTGTTTGGAAGTTTTGTAAAAGGAGGAGAAAGGAATAGGAATTTTTCAGTAATCCTCCAAAACCCTCCTCTATGTACTTTTCTTAAAATTCAAAGTTCTTCCAAATTGGGGGGTTTTGGAGGAAAAACAAATCAATTTACCCATATACCCTCATTAATATTTCAAATTTACATTTTCAGAAACTCTTCACAGATCTAGATCTGAATCACAATCTCAAATATCAGGAATCTCTCTATCCCAACTCTATCTAGCAGCGTTCGTCAAAATCACACGCCCTCTCTCACTCTTTCCCTCTCTATCTTCTTGTGTGTACTGTAAACCAAAGCCATTTTCATTATTGGTGGCATTATTGTTGTTGAAGGCCATTTTCATTCTCAGCTTTTGTTGGGGAGGAGGGTTTTGTACGTAGGGGTAGCAATCGAAGATGGGTTGGTGCTGTTCTGTGCGGGTGAGCTGAGAAGGCAGTTTTTTCTGCTTCATTTGGCAAGTTGCTTCTCTCTCCATTTGCTTGGCCACTCAATTCTCTCTCTAGCTCACGCCACATTTTCTCTCTCTAGTTCGTCATATTGGTTAATTGCTAGTGTTAATTATTAGCAAGAAATAAAGGGTAAATGCAAATTATATCTCTCTCTAGAGCTGTTATATAATGAGGATATAGAGCAACCAGGGAGAGATAATTGTTCAAATAGAATGACAAAATGTTAATTTTTTAATAAAGGATGAAATTATAAAAAAGTTAATTTCATCCTCCATTTCCTTCCCCTTGTTTATTTTAAACATCCAAGCAAGCAGAAGGTTAATCATTAAATAAACCTCCATTTTCTTCCCTTCCCTTCCCCTCTAAACTCCCAAACATACTGTTAGGCCCACAATAACCAAAGTATACTCTAGGAGGGCTAAAGAGGACAAAAAGGGGATTGTGTCTTTAATGGAGGGTATTATGGGGAATTCCTATTGTAACAAACTGCTATATAGGCATGGGAAGGGAGAAACCATTAGAGAGGAGAGAGGTTAAGAGGGGAGAGGGGGAGGGAGTATCAGCAGGAAAGTAGTGAGTGAGGTAAAGGTTGGGAGGTCTGTATCGTTCTTCTTTTTTCCTGGGTTTTCTGGGTTTCATCCCACTGTATCCAAATCACCATCTCTGGACACACAACCTCTAATTTCCAGTACCAGAGCTTGGGATTACCTATGTGCATCCATATTTTGGTGTTAATTCAGTTTCTGTTTTCACCAATACCTATCACATACCTTTTAAGTTTCAAGTATATTATTCATCTTAAAAGGAGAAAATCCTGCTTGTTCTCAGCAAGATTGGTATTACTTCCTCCAATAGCTTGAAACAATTAGCAATTATAGAGTACATCCTCCTAAGGTTCTTTTTCATCAACAGCCATACAATAATTTAGAGAGGAACAATTTTGCAGCAACCAATCTGCAGGTCCAAGCATAGCTATCACTTGTTAGGTGATTAAAGATACCTAATTCATGAAGAGTGGTTTCCTCATTTCCCAACTCAAATCAGCCCTCCCAGACATATGCCTCACAGAAACTTGAATTATATTATGATATTGCCTAAGATTTAATCACCTTCATTCTTTGTTCATAATCAGGATAAATAATCAAACCAATCCCAATTAAATCTTATGCAAACAACCCTAAAAGATTTCAATAAGAGGGATCGTAATCCACCAACCAAAAATCTATATAATAAGGTATGAATTTTTATAGATAAAATGAAATGACCGTATTATTTTATCTTCAGTGCACCGGAGAGAGAAGGTATAGTTCAAAGTAAGACCCTTCAAATTTTGCAAGGTTTTGTAGTTATTCTGTGAGTCTGAGAGACACCTTCTACCACTGCTAGTGCATATATTCCGTTTTAGGTTAAGTTATTAGAGATCTCAGTCACTACCAAGACCTCTGCAGCACCCTTGGAAACATGGCCTTGGTCATACATGCCACAGATCATGGGGGTGCACGACCCAGATTGCCAAAATTGCCAACCCCAAGTCCTAATGAAATAATTTTTTTCTGACATAAGTGAAGATGTAAGATCAAAATATGAAAGGGAAAAAAAACTAGATAAAATTTTAAAATAATAGTAATAATCAATTAAGAAAGAGACTAATCTATGGCACTTTAGTTTATAAAACATACTTTTGCCAAATCCATTCAGTATTTTCAGAAACTCCATTCTACAATCTGGTTTTTATCATTTAAAGTACATAGTTTTCTATTATGTTTTCTTCTGCAACTTTGGAAGAAGAATCTGTAGGATTTGTTTCTGCAATCTTACAATTGTTTATCTTATTTATCATTTAATACAAAGACTACTGAAATACAAATCAAGTCTAATACAATGCTCAAACTTTTAGAAAGTGAGCAAAGTAAGTTCCCCAAGAGTAACAACACACAAAGTAGTAAATCAACTAAGCCCACACGATCTTCTCCATAACACATATCTAGCTGCATGATGTACCCCATCCTGATAATTATATTCACAGTATAATATGACAGTTATTACAGATTACTCATCCCTGCATGCATTAGGACATGGAATGGTGCTCAGCTCTCTAGTCAAGCATACAAATAATCTTTGAGAACTTAATCCCACACTAATAATATACTAGTTTGTTTAAGAATAATGTCAAATGATGAGCAATTTAGTAATCCATAAACCAGAAGCTTTAAAATATAGTTACATATCATGATTTCAACATAATTGAAATATACATTCCAGTGGACCCTCTTCCATTGCTTCAGATGTACATTCCAAGTTGGGCTGTTGCCCTTCTAGCCTTCTCCTAAAACTTAATCTTCTTTATCATCCCTCAACTCAATTTGAAATATACATTTAGTTTAAGAATATACTAGTTTGTTTAAGAATAATGTCAAATGATGAGCAATTTAGTAATCCATAAACCAGAAGCTTTAAAATATAGTTACATATCATGATTTCAACATAATTGAAATATACATTCCAGTGGACCCTCTTCCATTGCTTCAAATGTACATTCCAAGTTGGGTTGTTGCCCTTCTATCCTTCTCCTAAAACTTAATCTTCTTTAACTCCCTCACCTCAATTTGAAAGCATTAAGAAACCTATCTTGTTTAAAAAAGTTGATCAACATTTACCTTGTATGAGGCTCCGACCTGCACGCTGCATTGACTGTGATGGTTCTATTAAATTAACTTTCTCTAAAGATTTTGGCCAGACTTCTTGCAGTGCCCTACATCATCAGATTTAAAAGACAACAAATTAATTCAAGAAACAACATCACTAAAACTTATAATATTAAAGTTAATCATTCACCAGAACAAAATTCAGGAGTATTTTACCAGAAAGCCGAACCCGTCCCAGCACCAAAATCTAATACCTTAGCTGGGGAGAAACCAGGAAGCCTTCTACGGACCTAAAGAGACATAAAATAAAGAGTTTTATAGGGATTAATTTCAAATGCATCAATTTTATTTAAGACCAAAAGGCTTTTTTTGGTTATCCATTAAAGTAAAAAAGCAAAAAGTGAACATAAGTCAAGGAGATACATGGTTCACACCTTAAGGAAACTGAATCATGAAGTAGCTGATCCTACAACCATATGATATGACTTGGAAAATAAATGAAAAATAAATAAAAATAGACAAGACAACCTAATCCCACATATTAGGGGTTTACTATGTAATCATTATTCAGTCAGACACATCAATTCTGTTTCCCTGTTTTATTAAAATCTACCACCACAATTCTAGCTGCAATATGCAAATTACCTCTACCCATTTCTTTCATGAACTCCCTTTCATCTTCTACGACTTCAGCATTCGTTTGACTCCCTGACTCCATCTCATAAGAGCATTCATGTATCACTAATCCCTTTTCATTTTAGTGTCAACCTAAGCTAACCCTGCCTTTCAAGAAATATTTTCATTGGACTCTTAATGTTTCCTTATCTTTATCATGCATGCACTCAACACCATCTGTCACACATGCAGTTTTTCCTCTCTTTTTTATTTTAACAGGCTTCATCTACTTGTTTTGCAAACAAAGGAAAGGATTCACATAAAACAAATGACTCAAAAATCCATATCACCATGTTATCACAGAGTTTTCAACACCAATTATTTGAATGATATACCCTCCTTTCTTTCATTGACATTTTTTTGTGGATTATGTTTCCCACCTACCTCCTTAAGTACTCTGTAACAAGCAGAGTAAACGGCGGGCATTCGAGCAGCAACATAAGCAATTGTCTCATCCTCTCTGTACGTGAGACCAATGTCTCCATAAGAGCTCTTAATCTTCCAACGCTTTGATTGTTCATAAGACTTCAAAGGGTCTTCAACTAATTCCCTCGATGTAGAGGTGGTCAGTTGTAGATTGACATCCTTGATTTGATTGAATGATTGAGACAATCTTAAGACTTTCCTCTTCATATGTGGCTCCTCCTGCTCTATAATCCCAAGATAGACCACCCACCATGAACAATTAATTTCAATCACACAAAATGTAAAATTTATAAAGATATACATTCCATATAAGGAGAGAAGGGAAACATAGAGAAAAAAAAAAAGGGACCTCGAAGGTATTTCTTAATGGCACGGCGTAGACGGACAGGGACAGCGAGGCAACGTTCGGATTGTTTGGCTGCATAGCGGAGGGTTTCGGGGGTGACGATTTTCTGGGCAGTTTCTGATATTGTCTGGGTAGCCATACTGGCCCAGGATATGGAAACTTCGAGAAGAAAAGGAGATGGGTTTACGTTGAGGAAGCCTTGCAATGTTGTCTAGAATGAATCATAGTGGGTACCTCTTAAGTAAAGCAGTTAGTTGCAAAGGCTTATCAATGGCGTTGCACCTCACACAGGTCTCCGTTGCAGGCTTGCAGCACCCAATGAAGGTTCAGCCCTAGGAGGGAAACATGAAATAACCGGGTCGGGTCATATGGAGACCCGGAAAATGGATGGATTTTAAAGAATCTAACCCGATCCATCATCATTCTTGGATCTGGATAAACCTGATCCATTGGATTAAATTGGACCTAATCGGTCGGATACCCGATCCATTGCCATTGGCCCCAACGAAGGCGATTCTCAGATTCTTTCTTTCTCTCACTTTTTCCTATCAATCTGTTTTTCAATTGGGTTTTCATAATGAAAGAATCTCGGCAATCCAAGTAAATCAGATTAGGAGATAAATTACCGAAATGCTACTCATTTGAAATATATTATCAATATATTGTTATTTTTGTCACGTTGGCATATATATATTTTTTTAATATTCCACGTGTATCACGTCAAAGCGGTAGGCGTGATACACGTCATCACGCCAACACGAGTGGCGTGATACACGTCATCATAAAAATAAAAAGGAAAAAATTAAATTTTTATTGTAAGGAAAAAATGAGTTTAACCTTGATTTCATAAAATACCCATATAATTTTCATAAAAAGCTTCATAACTTACAAAATAAAGGGTTTTTAGGAATTTCAGTGGACCAAACCGCCTACGGCAGTTTGTGTTGCACTCGGCCTTGAAAAGTTATATGGAATTGATATAAAATACGTCAAAGTTTTGTAAGTTATGGCTTTTCAAAGTTTTGACTTTGGTTATATAGGTTTTGTTGTATTAATCTATTATTTTTTTCCTGATTTTGTGTATATCACGCCACCCATTTGGCATGATGATGTGATCACGCCAACACGGGTGGCGTGATGACGTGTATCACGCCTACCGCTTTGACGTGATACACGTGAAATATTAAAAAAAAATATATGCCAACATGGCAAAAACGACAGTATGCTGGTAATATGTTTTAAATGAGTAACATTTCAATAATTTGTCTCCTAATCTGCTGTATTTGGGCCAAAAAGCCAAGAATCTCTGCCGCGCATGAAGAAACAGGAAGCGAGTCGCTTCCGTTGTAGTCGTCGTAGTCTTTTAGCTTATGTAGTGGTCGGCCTTCCTACACGCACGCGCCCGCCAGAATGCCTCCTTGGTTCTGGACGAAGCCAAGCCGATACATACGATAGGCGAAGGAAAGACCCCCCATTTCATAGCGCCTGGGGAACGCAAGTTTGAGAAAACGTATATAAGGTTTTATAAGTGTTAGGGGCATTGTTATTTAATTAAAATATTTTATATATCAACATAAAAGTGAGAATGACATGACACTAAAATGTAAAATATAATACATATTTTATATTTTAATAGAAGAACACACTACTAACACTTATAAAAACATATATCGATAAATTGCTTTTGCTTATAGTGATTTCTGATTCATAAATAAGCGTATTTCGGTTCATAAAGTAAAAGGTGAAGTAATATATATATAAACCCTAAAAAAATGTTGTAATTTTTTTCACTAATAATGATAAAAAAAAAAGGACTTGTTGGGAGATAACCAAAATACTGGAACAAACTTAATTAAACATAGTCCATCATCCCCACAAAGAGGACTGTTGGGAAAGAATGCATGCCCATTATGATATTGGTCCTGAATTTTTTATTGAACTTGTAAGAAGAATCATTTTTTTATTATTATTATTCTGTTCTTTTAGTGGATATGAATTCATCATTTGTCTAGCTGGTCCGAAGGATTTCAAATAGAAAAGGAGGAAGTAAATATGTCGAGTTTTCATAGGCAAACTATGTTATGAAGCTTTTTTTCATGTATTGGTAATATAATGCTTGGTAGATAATGCAACTTAAATAATGGTCATGTTGGATTTATGTGAAGTGGTTTAAGCATAGAGGGATTTTGTTCCACAGTTCCATCTGCCATTCTCCATCCAGTGATATGGTTTTTAATCTCAGTTTGAGTTCCTATGGAGACCGAATTTTCCTTGCAATACTTTAGAATTATATACCACGAACAACGTTGGAAATTCTTAGTGGAATAATGATAGATAGGATAATACTCTTCAAAAAAAAAAAAGGATAATACTTGCTGCATATTGTTTAGTTGATTTTAGCTTGAGCCAGGCATTGTAATTCTGCATGTACCCTTATTCTTAATTATTGTTTTTAGAACATCAAGTTATTTTTTTATTTGGTACTAGTTTCTTCTATTTCATTTGCTTCATTTTAGTTTCTTGATTCTCTAATATGATAGAGTATCAAATTGCTGTTTCTTTGTTAAACATCAAATTTACAGATCTCTAGTTCTTATGGTGTATTGTGATTTATTGATTTTCTGATATTAATTAGCCTCTGTACTTCAGAATTTGGGCCATGGTATATATATGACTATCCTTATATTTTGCAATGTGTGGTATCTGATAGTGCATTCATGTCAGATACATTCAAATAACCAAATCTAGTGGTTAAATGTTAATCTCATGACTTCCGTTGTATAAGCTCATAAAGTCAAAAACAGATTTCACTCAATGAGTGAATTAGCTACCAATTGATAGCAAAAATCTTGAGCAACACTGCTTGGATAATTTGAAACAGAAAGTTATACCAAAACAAAAATTAAATATCAACGCTCAAAACCATTATCAGTGCCTAAAGTGCCGCACATTGGTAAAAAGTAGCGAAACACCATACTTATTACAACAGTCTATGGCATCCTTATCTCTGATACTCCCTCCTGGTTCTGCAATAACACCAATTCCACTTTCACATGCTTCCTCCACTGCATCTTTCCAAGCTGTTTATAAATTAAGAAACATCATTGTTAAAAAATAAGCTAAAATCTTCTCCTATATCTACATCTAATTTGCCAAATTGCCACTAAAGATTAATGAACAATTTACTGTTATTTTCTGCTGCATGAGTAATGGTCTTCTCAGAACAAAAATTACTAATCAATCTACCACTACATGTCTTCTTTATAACTTAACATACACAATGAGTTCCACTATTGCAAATATTTTATAAGACATTAATACTTACCAAATGGGAAGAAGGCATCACTAGCCAAAGCCGCTCCTTTAGCATCATCTCCAGCTTTCCTCATTGCTATTCTTAAACTCTCCAGACGGTTTGGTTGCCCGCTTCCCATACCTAACATACAATTGTCCTGCCAAAATTTATTTAAAAAAAGGATCAGATCCTTAAACCTGCTCCATTGAAGCAGAGCAAAGTTTCAAGATATAACAGATAACAACCTTAGCTATCACAATAGCATTGCTTTTGACATGCTTCACACACAACCACGCAAACTCTGCATCACGAAGCTCACTATCCTGCAGAGCCTTCTCAGAGACTACACTGAACTGGATGTTGTGTGGGGTTAAGTCATCTGAATCCTGAGCTAACCACCCTCCACCAACTTGTCTGAGTGAAAGCTTTCCTGCCTCGTTCTTTTTGGCTTCAAGAATCCTTAGAGTCTTCGACTTTCCACGAAGAATCTCAAGCCCTTTGTCTGTATAGCTGGGTGCAACAACAATTTCATAGAACATCCTTGTCTCCCCATCTGTTGGGCTTCTAAATTCTCGAATTTCTTTAGCAAGAACCTGAAATACAAATAACAAGCATTCAAAATATATCATAGCTACTACTCATTGCCAAGAATGGATATCAAACAGTAACATGTTAAGATAGGGAAAATGCTTCTATTTTTACAAATGAGACAATGAAAAATGACCCTGGCCCTTGGCTAAAAAGTGAAACCATGGGCTGGGCCACCTTGCATTACTTCAAAAGAAGAAATAACATAAATATTTGAATTTTGAAATTATGTACACCTAAATATAATTGCTAGAGATTCCAGATAACCTAACCTAAAATTTTGATTTAGGAATTTACCTCATCAACTTCCACGTTGAAAGCTACAATTCCACCAAATGCACTCACTGGATCAGCTTTAACAGCTAGTCTGTAGGCTTCAAGAATATCATCACGTGACGCTACCCCACATGGATTTGTATGCTTCACTACTACACATGTGGGGTTCCTAAACTCACACACACAGTTCCAAGCAGCATCGGCATCCAAATAGTTATTATATGACATCTCCTGCATGAGAATAATAAGGTTGAAAGCCCAAGTAAGGCTTTAACTCACATGAAGATTAATATAAATTTGTAAAATTTCCCATCTAACAATCTCATCCCCAAACATGATATAATAGCTTTTAAAATATACAAATTGTTAGAAATATGTATATAGTTAGGTGTCTTGTTAGTTGTCTAGGTTCAATGTATCTAGATTATTTTTGTATCTATATATAGATTCATCCTCTTGTGTAGAAGACACAAGGGTTCTCAATATCTCTCTCTCTCATTTTCTCTCATTTAACATGGTATCTAGAGCCTAGTGAGAGGGAAACCCATTCCCGGAGAACCCACTGTTCTCCGGTGACAATTTTTCCGGCTAACCGTGTTTTCACTCCGGTGGCCGGATTTCCTTCACCGGAAAAATTTTTTTTCTCTTCTTTCTGCTACCCAACCTCAGATCCAGAGACTCCTCGCTACTGCTTTCAAGAAACCCGGCGACTCACCTCCATCTCCGCCGCCACGCGCCGCCACGCGCCACCGTCCTCCGCCGGCCTAGTAGCGGACTTGCTCCGTTCACGCCACCGCCACCAGATCCGGGACCCTCACCCTCCGGCCGACCTAACCCCACTGGGCAGCGCCTCCATCGGAGCCGCACGCGCCGCCACCGTATCTCTCCGGCAAAGATCCCTCCACCGCGTTTGGGCGCGTCTCGGCCGTATTCCGGCGGCGACCGTTTGCCGTCGCTATGTCGTCCCGGACTGCATCCCTGCCAGATCTCCATTTCGACCCCTTTTCGGTTGTGGGTCTCCTCTGCAGTGCCACGCCAACCACTTTTCCGGCCACCAGAGAATTTTCCTAAACTACCCTTTGTCTCTTGCTCTCCATCTTGGCCTCCACTAGCCATCTTGAGCCTCGAAGGCCGACCGCTTATGTTCACTAATTATGTCAAGCATTCCCACTCTCCATTGAGAAATTGATGGCACCAATTATGAAACATGGGCCTCCGATGTCAAGCTCGCTCTCCCTGGTCAAGGGTACAAGGAGCACTTACCCAAAAAGTCGACTACGTGTCGATCGAACGTCCGAAGTGGGGAGAAGGTCGATGCTCAACCGTGCAGTGTGCTAAAATCAACTCTTCATTCCTCCTTGAAGCAGATCTTCCGGCTCATATTACATGCGAGTCCTGTTTGGGAGCAAAGCTAAAGTTCTTTATACCAATGACACTCGAGCGTCTTTACTTGGGTCCGTCAAAAGTCGATGATGTCATTGGCCCGAGGCAGTTGGATGGCCCTATGTCACTACCTCGGTAATGTTCACGCGCTTTACATGACTTTAACGAGCTATTGCCTCCAGCGGATACTCCCAAAGGAGCTTGAGCAACGAGTACTTTCTTTATGCTTTTCGCCTTTATGGCTTGCCTACAGAGTACTCTGACATCCGTGATCAGATTCTGGGTTATCTCACTGATCCCACACTATCCACGGCTACCGGTCTACGTTGCTCGGTTCCGGCTAGACGATCCGATGACTACCCGATTGCTCCCTGGTAGTGATACATCGACCCTTGTTTCTCATCACACCGGTCCCCGTCGTGGTCGTGGCGTGGCGGTCCCTTCCGGTTCCGCAGACCTCTAAATGTGACCACTGGTCACCGCTTAGGTCATACAATTGACGATGTTGGGCCTTTCTTGGTCTCCCTTCTCGCCCTACCAATGTTGCAAAGACTCATCCACCAGATATCGCTGAGCCTTCGGCGCCTCCCCAAGCTTCTCCAGCTAACTATGCAGATTTTCTGAAATGGTGTGAACAACGCCAGTCCTCCAGTTCCACTGCCTCTGTTGCGCACACTGGTAATTCATTTGCTTGTGTCTCTCAATCACCCTCCCTTGGTCCTTGGGTCCTTGATTCGGGTGCATCCGACTACATATATCCGGTAATCGTGCTCTTTTCTCTACTCTTTTCTACATCCGGGTATTTACCTAGTGTCACCTAGCTAATGGCTCCCACACACAATCTCAAGGGATTAGCATCGCTCATCTACTCCCTTCCCCGTCCGTGGATTCGCTTCTTTATGTCCCAGGATGTCCTTTAATCGCTTTCCATTAGTCGCTTGACCGTTCTCTTGATTGTTTGATTACCTTTACTAAAGATTCTCAAGTATTCCCTACAGGACCGAGTTCGGGACGGATGATTGGCGCCGGATGTGAATCTCATGGCCTTTACTAGCCTCTCCACCTCTTCTCGAGTTTGCTCGCCACGGATTCCCCTCTCACTATTCATGCTCAGTTGGGTCATCCTAGCCTTGTTAAACTCCAGAAATTGGTGCCAAGCCTATCTAAGTTATCGAGTCTCCCTTGTGAGTCGTGTCAACTGGGAAAACATACCCGTAGTCATTTCACACGATCGGAAATGTCGAGCTATGTCTCCTTTTGCTTTAGTTCATTCTGATATTTGGGGTCCCAGTCGTGCTAGCTCTACTTTTGGTTTCAAATACTTTGTTACTTTTATTGATGATTTTTACCGTTGTTAGTTTTTATTTTTAATGAAAAATCGGTCTGAGTTGTTCTAAATTTTCCATAACTTTTATCATGAAATCAAAACTCGCTTTGGTCTTTCTATTAGCACTTTCTCTCCGTAGTGATAATGCCCGGAATACCTATCCGAACAGCTTTCAAACCTTTATGGCCTCTAATGGTATACTTCACCGGACTTCATGCTCATACCCCTCAACAAAATGGGGTTGCGGGCGTAAAAACCGCCACCTCATTGAGACAACTCCGGACCCTCATGCTTCATGGTAATATCCCGATTCGTTTTGGGGATCTTGTCCTTTCACTGCTACCTTATTAATCGCATGCCATCCACTGTCTTAGATAACAAAATCCCTCACTCCATTTTGTTTTCCCATCAACCTCTCCATTCCCTTCCGCCTCGTATTTTTGGGTCTACTTGTTTTGTTCAAAATCTCTCCTGGTCTTGACAAACTCTCACTTCTGGCTCCTCTTAAGTGTGTCTTCCTGGGGTATACTAGGTCTCAAAAGGTTATCGTTGCTTCTCTCCTACACTCCAACGATACCTTATCTCGCCGATGTTACCTTCTTTAGTCTGTCTTCTTCTTTGAGTCATCCCCCTCACCTACGAGCCCATCATCGAGGTCTTACCGCTTCCTCCGCTCTTGTTCCCCTGTTGAGTCCACAACACCTCCGTAGCGATCCCACTTAATCGCCCCTTCCAAACCTATCGGCGTCGCCCACATCCACCATTGGCACCTCTACCCTGTTCGACCCTCCCATCGAGGCCATGATGGATTCTTCCCAAGACTAACTCCTTTAATTCCTTTCAAACGCTTTCCGAGCCGGACCTTCCCATTGCTCTCCGAAAAGGTATTCGATCCACTCGTAACCCTTCTCCGCATTATATTGCTTTGAGTTATCATCGTCTGTCATCTTCGTGCATTATGCTTGTCTTTCTTCTTTGTCGCCTCGTGTCTATCCCTAAATCTCCAGGTGATGCCTTATCCCATCTGGATGGCGACAAGCAATGATAGATGAAATGTGTGCACTTCGTGAGCTGGTACTTGGGAATTGGTTCCTCTCCCCTCGTAGAAAATCATTGTTGGTTGCCGCCGGTTGTTCACAGCTAAAGTTGGCCCCGATGGTTGGGATTGATCGCCTGGCGCGGTAGTAGCTAAAGGATATACACAGATTTTTGGTCTTGATTACAAATACTTTCTCTCCCGTGGCAAAAATGACCTCTGTTTCGGCTTCTCATTGTCCATTGCCGCCATCCGCCAGCCTCTCCATCAACTAGACATCAAAAATGCTTTCCTTCATGGTGATCTCGCGAGAAGAAGTCTATATGGAGCAACTCTCCGGGTTTGTTGCTCAGGGGGAGTCTTCTGGCCATGTTTGTCGCCTTCATCGGTCTCTTTATGGTCTCAAACAATCTCCTCGAGCATGGTTTGGTAGGTTCAGTACTGTTGTTCAACAATTTGGTATGACTCGGAGTGAAGCAGACCACTCTGTTTTTTATCGCCACACAGCGCAGGGCTGCATTTATCTCATTGTCTATGTGGACGACATTGTCATTTCTGGTAGTGATCATCGGGGCATACTGCAGGTAAAAGAACATCTTGCTCACTGCTTTCAGACCAAAGACCTTGGCAAACTTCGATATTTCTTGGGTATTGAGGTGGCACAATCCAAGGATGGTATAGTAATTTCACAAAGAAAGTATGCTATGGATATACTTGAAGAGACTGGCTTGTTGAACGCCAAACCAGTTGAATCTCCTATGGATCCGAATGTCAAACTTCTACCGATCGCAGAAAGCCATTATCGCATCCGAGGAAGATATAGGAGATTGGTTGGAAAACTGAACTACCTCACGGTTACTCGACCTGACATTTCTTTTGCTGTTGGTGTGGTTAGTCAGTTCTTGAACTCCCCTTGCGAGAGTCATTGGGATGCAGCAAGGTTTTAATTCTAAAATATATTAAGGGAGCACCAGAAAAGGCATCATTTATGAAGATAAAGGGCATACACGCACTATTGGATACTCGATGTGGTAAGCCGGATCACCTAACGATAGGAGATCCACTTGGTATTGTATTCTCATTGGTGGCAACTCGATATCATGGAAAAGTAAGAAAGCGACCGTGGTTGCAAGATCAAGTGCGATGCAGAATATCGAGCCATGGCCTCGGCTACTTGCGAACTCATTTGGTTGAAACAAATTCTTAAAGAATTACGATTTGGAGAGGATATGCAAATGACACTCATCTCGTGACAATCAAGCGCTTTGCACATTGCCTCTAATCCAGTTGTTACGAAGGACCAAACACATTGAGATAGACTGTCATTTTGTTAGGAGAAACTCCTTTCGGAGATATCACCACGACTTCGTTAATTCAAATGACCAACTTGCGATATCTTCACCAAATCCCTAAGGGGTCCTAGAATAAGTTATATTTGTAACAAGCTTGGTGCATATGATTTATATGTCTCACTGAGGGAAGTGTTAGAAATATGTATATAGTTAGGTGTCTTGTTAGTTGTCTAGGTTCAATGTATCTAGATTATTTTTGTATCTATATATAGATTCATCCTCTTGTGTAGAAGACACAAGGGTTCTCAATATCTCTCTCTCTCATTTTCTCTCATTTAACACAAATGATATTTCCTAGAAATATTAGACGAATAGAATTAGTAGTTGATTCTCACCTTTCCGTGGTGTTGTACAGCAGTTGCAATTCCACCTGTGTTAACCTCGGAAAGTCTTTTGTCAACATAAAATGCAGCTTTTTGATGAGGATTTTCACCATATCGGAGAGAACTTTTGAGTGAAAGAGGCACTGTCAAGCTAGGAGGAAATTTATCTGTCAACAAAATGAAAACACGTGTCAATCTATTGTGCCCATTACAACTTGAAATATTTAAATCAGAATACAACTATTTTCATACCATATGGTACCTGTATACATACAGATATAAACAAACTTTTGTTTGTGGTGCTGCTGGTTCTTTTCAGAATCAAGCAGGTCATTTCAAATTAGTTCATTCATTTATCAAACAGTAAAATAAGAAAATAAGTGCAAATTTTTAAATACACTATTATTAATCTGATGGGTGTAGATTAAACTTTTCCATTCTAGGATTATAAATTGTTTTGGTTTCATGTAATCTAAATTTCTGTCTCACAAGTAACTGTTATGTATAAATTAATCATTCCTAACAAACTTGTAACAGAAGTACCTCCCACACTCTGCTTCCACAACCACTCAGATACTGCAGAATCATAGGAAGCAACATGCTGAAAAGCTTTCCAAGCAAGCTTTAGCCTGAACTTTTGATCATCCTGGTTTCCTTTAAGAAATTCAAGAAGAGCAGTGTAATCTTCTGAATCAACCACAACCAAAACATCCTTGTGATTCTGCTCCAAGAAAAATTTATCAGCTTATATTTATTTCAAAAGAAAAACTGAAAAATTTAGCTCAATGACAGAAGTAGTTTATTAGTGTTTGGCCAGCAGTGAGCCATTTTACAGCACTTTTAAGTTTATGGATTGAATAGATAAAGATTTGTGTGTGTGTGATTATTTGAGGGGGTGGGGGGAAGAAGGTTCCCACAGACCAAAAAACGAGATGATATTAAGCATTGGCTAAAAAAATTGTCATCATTTCAAAATTGTAACAAGTTCCAATTTTCAGTCAAATAAACCACCTTTGCAGCAGCTCTAATCATGGCTGGACCACCAATGTCTATATTTTCAATTCCATCCTCAAATTCAACGCCTCCAGTTGAGGTAACTTTATCATAAAATGGATACAAGTTCACCACCACAACATCAAAAGTACCTGATAGGGGACTCTTTTAGCGAAAGCAATGATATACTTAATTCCCACAAAGTCACAAACTGAATAAACACATAAAATTCCAAATTCGAGAAAAATGAAATTTCTAGCGTCATGTACTTGTAATAACAGAGCTGAGTAGCTGACAGCATAACGTACCAATTCCATGTGTATTGAGAGCTTCTATATGATGCCTTTGGTCTCGTCGAGCAAGGATACCCCCATGTATGCTAGGGTGCAAAGTTTTTACACGACCATCAAGCTGTGAAGAAAAGCCAAAACATTCTTGTTACTAATATAGCAGTAATATAAAATCCAAATAAGTAACCTAAAAAGCACATATTTTCATAAGAGGAAAAAAAAAAGGAAAGGAAAACAGATGGAAGAAGATATAAAAGAAAAAAACAAAAAAATCTCACAGGTTGACATTAGTCCATGTTGGGATATTACCATTCAGTAAATCCCAAGCAATCACACAAATGTGGAAATAGGAAGGTTGTGTAGAAACCAATCTCAAGAATGCAAAATAACAAAATAAAGAAGAGTAGAGAGAAACAACACACAAGATTTACTCTGGTTCAGCCAATGTAGCCTACATCCAGCATTAGAGATCCTCCACTAAGATTAGAACAAGATTACAAGTGTTGTTGGAACAAGCTCTCCAATAGGAATTTACTTTGGTTCAACCAATGTAGCCTACATCCAGCATTAGAGATCTTCCACTAAGATTAGAACAAGATTACAAGTGTTGTTGGAACAAGCTCTTCAATAGGAACACCCTCCTATCAAGCTTAATCACTCTCACAATCTCTTGAACTCTCTCCTTCTTAGCAATCTCACACTCTCAAGTGTTTCCCTCTCAACATAACCCTATTTTGTGCCTCCTCTTTCTGCCTCTCTCTACTTCTTAAACCCTAGAAGCTAACCCTTCTATTTATATGGGAAACAAGAAATAAAACAATAGAACATGGCACCGCAGTGCGGGTTTCTTCGCGCCGCGGCGCCCAGCTTTTGGGTTTCAGCAGGGTTTTGGGGCCGAGGTTTCCACGCCGCGGCGCAGACTAAGTTGCGCTGGCTTCCATGCCGCGGCGTGGACTAATATGCGCCGGGGTGTGCTCCTGCTTGCCACTTCCCCTCCAAGACTTGTCCAACATCTCAAAGGAACTATGAGACATCCTCACGGTCCAGAAAGGAAGGAGATATGATCTTCGTTGTGATTTGTAAAGACAAGCTTGGGTAGACACCAAAAACTGGTGCCCATTAAAAGCCCAGCATGATTTTATGCAAAATGCACCATACTGGACTTAAAAAAAAACCCTCTACAACCGTATATATTCATAAATACCCTGACCCCAAGCATAACAAGTATAACAACAAAACAAGAACAAGCAAAGGACAACCACTGACACATCAGTTATTCCACCCATACAGCAGTAATTTATTTAAAAAAAATGTTGTCAAAATTTTATAGACTATGCATCTATAAGATTTTATGTAGCAAACATGGGCTTTAGGGAATAGTTTCCCTCAACATCGAAAACCTAATGCCAAAGTTATCAGTATCCAACATCAGAGATGGGTTTCAAGGAATAGTTTCCCTCCACATTGAAAGTCTAAAGCTAAAGTTATCAGTATCCAACGACAAACACGGCCTTTCAGTAAGTAACTATCTTGGGCAGTGTATGGGGCTATTACTATTAGTATATTATATTTTTCTGAATTTGTATTATTTTTCAGTTGATTGAGTTAAAGGTAAAAACACTCAGAACTTGTTGGATTTGAGCTATAGTGAGTTAGTGACAGTTCATAGTTCTAATACAAACAATCATTCTAGAAGAACTGTGGCCCTTATGGTTACTTTTCAGGCTCTCTTAAATGAAAACAGTTCACAGCCCCTTGTGTCCTAGACAGACAACAGACAGCCTAATTCATCTTTTCTCTATTCCTCCTTTCAAACCAAACTACCCTTATTGCATACCTAAAATAAAATATTTTGTTGCACTAACCTCATATAAACCTCACTCAAACAATTTGGGGGCGAGGACAGAAAAGCTTAAAATACGTTCTTCCTTAACTTTTAGCAACCAAATCCCCTGTTTTGGCTTCTACACTATCAATTAATTTAACCACAACAGTTAACCCTCAAATCCTCAAGCCATTATTGTAATACATGTATTCCATTCTAAAGTTGAACCTCAAAGCTCTCAATACAGAGGCCAATGACAGGTTTCCTAAATCAATCTTAAAACCCTTAATCTTTAAAGAATTGAGTCCAGCTACCTAAATTTTTAGGCAAAATGAATTGGAATTTTGTGCATATTACCCTCAAGGCATTCATTTTTATATAAGGTTAAGTTACTCACTACTTATCTTGTAATAACAATTCTTATGGCTTCTACATATGTAATTTTTACCTCCTTATCCTCTTCAGTCCTTTTACTAGAATATTTTCACTCTTTCGTGTGAAGGTAATGTATATATAGTATATACTGTTGTACATAGTCAAACCATCTTACAAAATGCTTCCTAATCTTATCCCATCTTTTCTGGTGTTGCCACTCATCCTCCTGATGCTTTTATCTATGAAGCATAGCAATGGATATTGATGGAGTCATAAAATTTGGTCTTTAGTTTCAAGGATATTGTTTGGTCAAAAGAAACTCCAGATGCCCACCATTTTATCCATCAAATCTAATAATTTGGTACACTATCTTCAATTTCGTCAGTATTAAATTGCCCAAAGATGCCAAAAGTAGTCATTCTAAGAATCTCTTGCTTAACAAATCTAATCAAATAATAATCACCTCTCTTACCATCCCTAAATTTAGACTTCATTTGTTCTGTCTTATTCCTAGTTAACTCAACTGTATGAAAAGAAAAGTTATATCAAAAAATTACTAAAGGAAACACGATTTACCCATCAATCTAAAGGGAACAACCCAATATTTCATATTGGAGATGTTTGATTAAAGTTATACAAGTGACCAAGAGACGAGAAGCCACAATCCAAATATTAATGGCAACTATCCCCTGGTGGGTCGCACTGCTGGCTTTTTTGGTTGGGTCACATGTCATGCCAAGCACAAAATAAATACAAGCCACTTTATAACAATAAACACAAACATGATTAATCACATAAGAATCTGTAAACATATCAATAGAAGTTCCAACACATGAAGTGGTGATAAGACTTCGGTGGGAAGGAAAACTCAACCTAGAATGCGAGCTCACCATTTCAGGGAACTGAGTAATCTGTTCAACTTTAGTAACAGTCACCCCAGCACTCTCCAATGCAGCAGCTGTTCCTCCAGTAGAAACAATAGTATATCTACAATTTTAATAGAGGGGCTATCATTATAGCAACCAAAGATGCTTGAAATGACACAAAATGCTTCTTAAAAACAGGCTTGAATATAAGAATAATATTTACATTCTAACATGTTTAGAAAAACATAAAATAGATCATGAATAGATTTATAATAACTCACCCTAATTCCTGTAGCCCATTCCCAACAAAAGCGAGGTCCTTCTTGTCTGACAATGAAATTAGTGCTTGCTTGTGGCCTGTTTCAGAGCAACAAGAACACAACATGCCACAAACTATTATTCTTATATTTAATGTGTAGAAAACATCATCAAAGGGTAACCATAACTTGTTTAGTGTCTAAAAACATATATCAGCAACACGGTACATGTATAAAATCAAATAGAAAAATCATGACACACACTTTATATTACCAAAAAAAAAAACCCCCCTCAGATGATAAAAAGAATCACTTTCTTCAGAGAAAAGGAAAAAAGCAAACAAACCCCCTCAATACTGAGGAACCAAAAAAGGAGAATTAAAAGTACCAGCAGCAGAGGAAGGAGAAGCACTTTTTGGCACTGAAATTGTGTCATTCTCGGCCATGGCTTTGATGGGAACACAGCACCAGCGCAGTGAAGATGAACGAACCTGAACATACCCAGTTGAAGATCAAAAGCATAGAAGAAGATTCAAGGTGAGATAGATACAGAAAAATTGCAAAAGGTGCAAACTTTTAGAGTAAAATCACAAGAAAATACCACAGTTCTTGGGAGCAGATAAGAATAGGAGTGATGGGTTGTTGAATGGCAAGTGGGGGAATAAAGGGTTGCAGAGAGAATGCGAGTGTAAGGTGTGTTGGCTGTGGCAGTGCCAGTGGTGGAAGGAGCACCAAACCCAAACATTCTATGTGACTGTGTTTGTGAGAACTGAGAAGTAACAAGCATCAAGCACTTCTTCAACTACGGCTTTGCTAGCACCAATTGACTTGGGTTGATTCTTCTACTTATTCAGACTGTACTATTCAATGGGCACAGGCACAGTGAAACCCAACTCTACAAAGGATGTTATTCTTCACTTTGTAATTTGCATCTGCTGCTTTTCTATCTTTTTTTTCTTCACTATAGTTTTTTTTATGAAAAAAAAAATGTAGTTAATAAGAGAGGTTTTCCAAACTAATCGGGTTTAGCATGCCAAAGAAGTCTGCATAGGCCCACATAAAAGGTTACCATTGGTGACCATGCAAGTGATGTCTCCTATATAACTACTTATACATAGTCTCTAGATATTAGAAGATCTCCTTAAGAAAGGTTACTTACCATATAAAACGACTGACCACATGAGAATTTAATACACTAGATTAACCAATACAATGTGGAGTATAATAAAAAATAATAGGGTCTTAAAAGAGAAAATTTTAATAATCTCCAATAAAAAATTTTAATTACTTATTAAAAAATATTAAATATTTTTAAATTCTTAATATATTAAATGTTTTATCTTTTATATTTTTTATTTTAATTCTTTAATTAATATCCTAAGCACTTATTAACAAATGTCAAAATGATATTATATATAATAAATAAAGTATTTGCTTACAAATGTCCTAAGGGCACCAATTAAGAAAGAAAAATAAAAATTATTAAATTTAAAAATAGAGTATTTAATATCTTGTAAACTTAAAAAATATTTAATATTTTTTATTAAATAATTCAAAAAATATATTAAAAGGTATTAAATGTTTTTTAAAGGACATTGATTAACAAGTCCCAATAAATAATAATGAAAATTAATATGTCTTAAAGTCATTATTCAAAGAAATTATGATTAATCAAGTTTAAAATAATAATTTGTTTGACAAAATAAAATACATATCTTCAATCACATCTTAGCAGTACATTGAGATAATTATTGAAACATAAACATCAAAAATGAAAAGACTATCTCTTTACTCTATTAATCAGAGCCTTTATTCATCCTAGATTTATAAATTTTGAAAAATACTAATTGAATCTAGTAGAGACAAAAGAAAAAATAGTCAAAGAAACATAATTATAATTTTTTCATCAATAGTTATTTATTTAAATTTTAAAATAAAATATGTTAAAAATTTTGAGATTAAGAAAATTCAATCTTTGATGATTAATTGTGAGAATTGTTATGGTTAAAGGTGCTCATAACTCGGTTTGGCCCGAAAACTCGACCCTAACTCAAAGTGTATGGGCTAAGTTTGAGTCTTTCTTTTAGACTCGATGTATTTTCTTGAGCCAAGACCAGCTCACCCTTCGGGGCACCTCGACCTGACCTGGTATTGAATAAATTATTTTTTTTCAATATTTTCCCATATAATTATTGTGACATTTTCCTAAATGTTAGATTTTGATGAAGTATTGTGACTCTCCATAATTTTACCTAGTATTTCCTTCATTTATTATGTAATTATTAATTAGATTGGATCTTGACATGAGCAAAAAGTAGTAGATACAAGAAAATCTATACAAATAGAGGAAAAATAATCAAAATATTACATAAAAACTATTTTATGTATCTTAATCGGGTTGGCTCAATCCTTTCCCGGCTCAACCAGAATCTCAATATGATTGGGCACCGACCATGAAAATTAGTCTGATCAAAAAACTTCAAGTTGGGACTAAGGTCAAGTTCAACCCGACTCATGAACACCCCTAGCTATGGTATCCTTATGGATACAATACCAGTGTGAGTTGTTAAGCATTTATTGACACTAGGTTTTACAATAAATGTTTGAAAGTCTATTAAATATAATTAGCAACTAATGAATGCATGACAACTTACATTGGGTAATGATAATAAAAAACAAAGAAAAAAGATTAGCACCGAAATAATATCTATAATTGATTGATATTTATAATAATATTGAGTGACTCATTATATTGATATTGATTGATTGATTCGTAATTATGACATTTTATTTATGGAAGACAATAATATCATACATAAATAATAAAAATCAGTAATTTTAAAAATTAGCATAAAAGGAAACTATTAATATAAAAAATTAAAATTTTGTGCAATCACTCAATTGTGAATAGTGTTAGAATTTATTGATAAACAACTTATTTTATATTTTTAAATTATGAGATATATCATATTATTAAATTTTAATATTTAAGCTAATTAGAATAATTATTTTTAAAAAAATATTTAGTAATATTTTAAATAACTCTAAAGTTTAAGTAATTAAAAATGAAATAAGTTACACAGAAAAAGCAATAATAATAATAATAAGGTGACATAAATTATAAATATTTTATTTACATATTAAATTTATTGTAATAACATAGAATACTATTAAAATAATTACATGTGATGAATGATGGTATGAATTTCTTTTTTTCAAATTGAAAAAGAAAATTATGCTAATAAATTATCCATCCAAAAGAATATGTTAATAAATTAAATAACAACTAAGAGGATATGAATTTCAATTTTTAAAATAACACATTTAGGTAATTTCCATTTTATTTTTAATTGTTGAGTTAATATTTCACAATTCATAATTTTGATTTTGAAAAGTAAGAAATAAATATATTATTGTCAAAAGTTAAATCAAATCATATCAATTATAATTGAAATTTGAATTTTAAATGGATGTTAACTTCATTATTCAAAATTATTCTTTATAGTTATAATTAAAAAACTATGAAATTCAATTTCTAATAGTAATTTTAGGAGTTATTAAAAAGAAGTTGATATGCGCATCTAGAAAGAAATTAAATACAGAAATAAAAAGATTCATTTATTATTGATATCTGCATCGAGGAATAAAAATTTGGGAGGAAATAAATTTATTGTATGAGTAAAATGTGACATTGATAAAACTTAAATGAACTCTCTTTTATAATATTATAATTTTATTACCCGCGCTATACACATGTTTGTTATATTATATGCATAAGATTTTTTTAAATTATAATGTATATTGTTCATTTTGATATTTTTATAAGAATTTTTTAATCATATTTATTCAACAAATAGCTTAAACACTTTTTAATTTAATTATCTCAGAAGAAAAATTAAAAAAAACTCTTGAAAATTAATTTTATCATGAAACATTTAATATACCTAATGTCAAGCAAGATGTAAAAAAAATTAAATATAAAATATAATACTTAGATTATTTGATTAAAGTTAAAAATATTTCTAATTGAATGTTTATTAGAATATTTGTTTGTTATAATAGGTAAGTAAGTATAATTGATATTTAATTAATTTAAAAAATATCAACAATTAAAATATGTTATAATATATTGTTTTTATTAATCACACTTATTAATAGGTAATAAATAAGTAATTAGTATTTACATTATAAATTTTGAAAATTTAGAGTAATTAAACTTATCACTTAAATAAATTAAATCAAATCACATATAATTAAAATTTGTATTGGATTTGAAATTTCTTAAATAAATTTTGGATACATTAAAAATAAGGCTATATCAAAATAGTAAAAATTTTGATAAAAAAACTCATGTATGAGTGGCACATGACAATGACCCCACTTGCATGGACTATGTTTTATATAATAGTATATAGATATAGATTTTAACTATAATTTAAATTTTTTACTTATTGGTTTAATTTTAAGGGAAATAGAATATATTCATTTCAATTTAATGATTTAAAATATGCCTTTTATATTCTTCATCCTTTTATAAAGTAACATATTTTGTCAACTAAAAAAAGTTACATATTTTGAAATCAAATTACTTTTTAAAGTAACTTATAAATATATTTTTTTCTTGAGATCTGTCTAAATTACATTTAGCTTTCTTTTGTTTTAAAAAATACCACGGCTTTTATATTTTAATTTTTTTATCAAATAAATGTTTTATTTTAATTTGTTTCTAAATACTATTTTTATATAATATTTTTTAGATGTGAAAAATAAATAACATAATAAAAAAGTTTGATATAATTTCTAAAACAGGAAAAATGTTTGTAAATTAAAAAATGAAGGTTAGTGTAAATTATTCCAACTTTTAAATCTGTTTTATTCAATTAATTTAAAAACCAATAATTAATTTTTATGGATTACCATTCAATGGGCATGGTCCACAAGAAAACCCAAGTGAGAAAAGGTAGATTTAGAGGTGTATAATACATGGGGGGAGAATCGGCAAAAGGGAGTGCACAAAATGCTCTTTGCTTTTTGAGGGACTAATGCTTTGGTGACGATAAAGGTGATTCTTAATTGTCCTGTGACCTGACTGAGTACTTAATGTCAAAAATATAGTGAGGGTGAGGTGTGTGTTTGTATTAACTGTTAAAAAAAGATAATGTTAAAAATTAATTATATGAAAAAATTAATTTATGTTTTGTTATGTTAGTTTATAATCGATTTTAATATAAAAAAAATACTTGAATTGTATAAAAAGAATTATTTTTATATATTGAATTACTAAAAGAGATATAAATAATTAAAAAAAATTATTTAGTTGAGAAAAAATGATATTTATCTTTCATAACTATGAAATAATCACAATAGATTATAAGCAAAATGCTTAAATTCTACTTTTAGGAAAAAGTTAATTTTAGTGTAAAAAATTAATTAACAGCTTTTAATCTAACAATTCATGTTACTAAAAAGTAAAAACAAGTTTTATGATGAAAAAAATGTTTTTTCAAATAATTAAGTTAAACCAAGCATGCTCGAATTCGATCTTTACAGATTATTTATTTATTATTTATTGTTGATGGATATTTGAGAGGCATCAATTTAGGTGTAAGAGTTGATCAATTTTATATCATTCAATAATATTTTTATTGGACAACTTTTTCACAAAATTTACCGTTAGATTGAAAATTCCTATTATGTAGATCATACCATAAAATTTCACATTAATCTAAAATTATTTTGCACTTCATTGATATACATCAATATTAACATAATATATACTTTTGAAATATAGAAAAATAAGAACTATTTGATTACATTCTTATTAATGTTCAATTTTTTAAAAAATTTGACACAAATGATCAATATGATGGATATTTATATTTCAATAGTTGAATCAATTAAAATTACATTTTATGAAATATTATTGAATGATATAAGTATGTTAAGTTTTATATCGTAAAAGAAAACAATATTTGGACAAAAGATTGGACATTTTTTGGTCAAGATCCAAAATTTGGATTCAAATACTGGATTTGGAATAATGAAAAGGCATATAACAAATATCCAAGAAAAGGGATATACTTATATAAATTTTCATTCAATTTGATCTTTTATTTCTCGAATATATCTTTCTTATTTCAAAGGTTAATAATTAAAATACAAGAAATTTATCCTAAAATTTGGGAATTTTGTTCCAAAATATTTAATTGTATAAGAAATATATGTTTTATTTCAAAGCTTTTAAATCAACCAGGCCAACTCTTCAAATCAAGACTGGTTTGGTTTGATTTCATAAGATCAATTATTGATTTGGTTCAATTTAAAAATCTCGTGGATCTTGTAAAATTGGATTAGTTCATATCCTACCTTATTTATTAACGAAAATTCTAAAGATAAAATATATTAATTATTTTATACATTTTTTATTTGTTATGAGGATATGTATATATATATATATATATAGGGAAAAATACATTTTACATCCTTGTAGTATAACACTTTAACAACTTATCCCTTGAACTTTATTTTGTGCCACGTAACCCCATAAACTCTGGTTCTGAATGAAAATGTTATCTTTTCAGTTAACTCCGACGGAGGCCAACCTCTATCTATTTGCAGGCAGGAAATCTGTGATTTTGCCGCTTATTTTTCATTGATATAGTAAAAAATGATCTGGTAGTAGAGATCATATGATAGGAGGATCGGTCGAGACAATCGAGCGGTGGAGATCATAGGAGATCAATAAGAAATGATTGGATGGTTTATGATCAGGGCAAAAGGAAACAACCGGTCAATACGATCGGTTGGTTGATGGAGATCAAGGAAATTGGTATTCGAATCAGTCATGGACAATCAGTTAGTTGTTGTAATCAGAAGAAGTGTAGTTGGATTGGTTAGTCAAATCGGTTAGTTGTTGTTCCAAGTGGGAAATGATGTTATCAATCAAAATCGATCAGTTAGTTGGTAAGTATAGAAAAATGTGGTAATCGGTCAGATATGATTACTTGAGGGTAATGTGGTGATCAGTAAGGGTAAGCTTGATCGGCTTAGTGGATATTATAAGAAATGTGGGTTGATTGGTTAAGGGTAAGGTGGTGATCGATAAGGGTAGGCTTGGTCGGTTTTGTTGATAAGAAATGTGGGTTGCCCTCCGTCTGAGTTAGCTGAAAAGTTAACATTTTCATATAAGGCGACATGGGCATGAATGACTAAAATGACTTGAACTGCATAGGCATAGACATCCGTGCCATAGGCATAGACATTTGTGCCATAGGCATAGACATATAATGAAATCCCCCATGGACTACATATCCATGCCATGCCTATGCCCATGGTCGTGCCTGTTGCATGCCCATGTGGTCCCTGCTGTATGCTCATCTCTATGAATTAGTACTAAATGGTCTACATCATGTCATGGTGCATCTATGAATGCAAAGACTGCATCTGTTGCTCCATCTCCATTGTCATCTAAGCTTTGATCTCACTTTGAATGTGTTGTAATGCAGTCCCAGGAGACTTTGTTATGTAAGCAGAAAACTAAGACTCAAGGCCATATATGTGGTTGTTCTTCTTCCTTCCAGGAGCCCGTATCCTTATGTCACATTGTGATCCACTTGAGGCTTGATTAGACTCCTGATTAATCAATTTGAGACACTTATGTTAACTTTGTATTAGGCTTTATTAGATGTTTATTGTGCCTAATATTAGTATTTTAGATGAGTTTAATGTTGTTGGGCATAATTGGGTTTTAATGTAAATATTGGATAATTTTTGGATTTTGATGCATTTTGACCTTTCTTCCTTAGTTAGGCCATAACTTGGGACTCGGAGATCCAATTGAGGTGATCTTGGTGTCTTTGGAAAGCTAAGACAATGCTCTACAAGTTTTATGAAGAACTCAAGAGCTAGATCGGAATTATAAAGGTCCAAAACATCCCTGCAATGCAGAGTGGGTTTGCTGTCAGAAAAATCTGGGCAGTGTGCACATATTGGACTACATAGTGAGTTATAGGCCTCCTCTTGGGCTGAAACTTGGCCATTGGAAAGATAAGACCCATATCTCCAACTTCACTGAAGACCATTTAGTCAATAGATGTCGTTTGAGGCATGATAATGAAGCTACAAGTTGGTTTGAATTTGGAAACACGTTCTGCCAGCCTAACATGAGGTAGGTTCAGTGTTTTTGGCATATCTGGAGTTCTAAACGTCCAAATGGCATGATTCAAATTGCAAAATTTCAAGGAGACAACTGACTATAACTTTCATGAAGACCTCCAAGCCAAAATGCACCGTCTAGGTGATGAAAATGAAGCTAGAAGTCGGATAAGAGTTGTTGACTAAAAGCCACCAACCATACATCAACCCACCTACCATGCACCAACCCACCAACCATGCATCAAGCTTCTATATTTGACAATTTTCATATTTTTATAGGTTGTATTCAGATTATGTACATGTGCAGATTGGCTTCTAGGATTAGTATAAATAGAGCCAATCTCTTTGTATTACAAAGGATTCAATTTTAAGTAAGTTTGAAGAAAGTTTAAGTATTTGTGAGAGTTTTCTTTCTCTTCTTATCCATTCTCTTTACAATTTCGTTTTTGTTATTTTATTTCTGAGTTCTTCCTTCCCATCCATGGAAGGCTAAGCTCTCATAATCAATCCAAGGGATTAGCCATCTTGATGTTTAATTTGGAGATCTTGTTTTACTTGTTCATATTGCTTAATTGTTATTCAAGTTTCTCTTCTTCCTCTTTTAATTTTGATCTAGATTGAATTGCTTAATTTGATTTAGATGTTGATGTGGTAATAGCTTTATTATCATGTATTCAAATAGGATCACATAGAATAAACAATTTATTAAAGCTTTTTGATGGATTGTTTAGCTTGGTTAAATTCCCGATCTTAAGTTAATCTATGTTTGGATGATGCTTACTTTATCTAACATTGGTTAATTAAATCCTAGATGCTTATCTAGTAGAGGATTCTTAGATCATGTTGAAGCGTCTTTATATGATCTAAGGCCAAGAACATGGTTAGCAATTAAGTGAATTCCTTGTGATCAATGATGGATTAAACTCAAGATCGGTAAAATTTCCTTGGATTGGTTAATTTGTTAATTGCATTCCTTTAATTCAACTAGTATATTATCTTTTCAAATCATCAAAACCCCCCTTTTAATTATCTTGATCTGATTAAATCTTTGTTCTTTTTGGATCCTTGAGAGACGATTCGGTTCATGCTCTATACTACAAATTAGTTTGTGAACCAGTAATTTTTATTATTTGACGGGGTCTCGACAACTTCTTGTCAACTCCTCAACCACATAGTTGGCATGCAAAAAATAATAATTAAATATTGTATAAAAATTCTATTTTAAGAATGGTTATTTAAAAAATAAGGAGTAAGAAAGAACAATTATGTACAAATGTCCTCTGAGCCTTTAGCTCCCCCAAGATTTGTCTTTGTGTGGGAGGTGAAGAAGACGCCAACCTCGTAGGGCTCTATGCCTAATTCCTTTGCCTATTAAAATACAATAATAAATTAAAAACATAAAGTTATAAACTTAACGATAACTAAATTAAGGTTAAAAAATAATAACCATCTTTTCTCGGTGGCTCCCAATCGTGAGAGATCCAGTAGTGTGCAGGCTGTTGAAAAATATTATGTTATTTATTCATTAAGGATAGAATAGTATTTTAATATTTCTTTTGTCTGGCTATATTTAGCTTTAAACCCTAATCTTTTGTATCTTATAATCAGAATTATGCTCTATTAATGAAACCCTTCCCTCCTTTCATATTCAATCGTTTAACATAGGCATCCCCCAGTCTTGGATTAATAATTCTTCTTGGCCTTCTCACACTTCTCCTTAAATAAGTTGTTATCCGCTCTTTCCAGTAACGCTCTCCAATCCAAGCATGTCTTTTCTTACTCATTTGGGCTTATCATAGCATATTAGACATTCGCTTTGAGCCACGATAGTTAAATGCCTACCACATGTTGGGCTCATGCTCCGGCGTAAAATATATATATTTTTACAAAAAAAATAATATTTGATTAATACTAAAGGGATAAAATTGAGTGAAATTTATAATAATCAATATTTAACAAAATTTAAGATTTACCTAAAATTATGCAAACTACAATTAGTGGATCGTCTTCATCAATTTTTGCCTATGAATGCTAGGGATGGTTGTACCTAGCTTTCATAACCTTGGAGATGGCATATGAGCAACATCTATGGAAGGCAAAAATTTGTATCAAATATAACAAAACAAATCATGTAAACATAATATATTAATTATAACCTTATAAAAAAAATGAAGCAATAAACAAAAGAAAACTATACCCAAACTGGCCAAACAACAACAACAACAAAAACATTTTCTCACTAGGTGAGGTCAACTACATGGATCAAACGATGTCATTGTGCTCTATTAAAGACCATACTTTCACATAGACTATTTATTTCAAGATCTTTTTTAATGATATCACTTAGTGTTTTTAGTGGTCTATCTCTACCTTTATTTAAAGGACTATCATCTATCTGATCAATTCTTCTCACCGAGGCTTCTATTGGTCTTCTCCTCACATGACCAAACCATCTTAGGTGAGACTCTATTATCTTTTCATCAATGGGTGCTACTCCAACTTTCTCTCGAATGCACTCATTCCTGATTCTATCTTTTCTGGTATGTTCACTCATCCAATGCAACTTTCTCATCTCTGCAACCCTTAACTTATGCTCATGTTGACATTTTATCATCCAACATTCGGTACCATAAAGCATTGTTGGTCTTATCGCTGTTCTATAAAATTTTCCCTTTAACTTGAGAGGTATCTTGCGATCACAAATAACGCCCGAAGCATTTCTCCATTTTGTCAATCCAGTCTGAATCCTATGAATTACATCTCCTGCAATCTCTCCGTCATTCTATATAATAGATCCAAGATACCTAAACTGTTCAACTTGTGGAATGATATGATCACCAATTTTCACCTCCAAGTCAGAGCTAGATCGCCTTTTGTTAAACTTGCATTCCATATATTCTATTTTTACTCCTACTTAGTCAAAACCCATGTGATTCTAAAGCTTCTCTCCATAACTTTAGTTTATCATTTATTCCTTGTCTCGACTCTTCCACTAGGACTATGTCGTCTACAAAAATCATGCATTAAGGCCCTAGATCCTAGATGTGCCCACTAAATACATCCAAAACTAAGGTAAAAATATATGGACTCAAAGTTGACCCTTGGTGTAAACCTACAATTACCGGAAAATCTTCTGTGACCTCGCCATCCATTCGCACACAAGTTGTAACCCCATCATACATATCCTTGATAGTTCGCATATAAGCAACACGAACTCCTTTCATTTCTAATACTTTCCAAAGGACTTCTCTTGACACCTTATCGTAAGCCTTTTTTAGATCCATGAAAACCATGTGAAGGTCTTTATATTTCCTTTGGTACCTTTCCATCAAATCTCACATAAGGTATATTGCCTCAATGGTTGACCTCTCTGGCATAAAACCAAATTGATTCTCTAAAATGTGAGTCTCTTGTCTTAATCTCCGTTCGATTACTCGTTTCCATTGTTTCACAGTGTGGCTTATGAACTTTATCCCTTATCCCTCTATAATTAGCACAATTTTGTATATCTTCTTTGTTCTTGTAAATAGGGACCAAAGTGCTTCTTCTCCACACATCCAAAATTTTTTTAGACCTCAAAATCTCATTAAACAACTTAGTTAGCCAGGTTATGTCTTTCTCCCCTAAACACTTCTAGACTTCAATGGGAATATCATTCGGTCCAACCGCTCTCCCATTGTCTATTCTCTTTAGTGCTTCCCTTACCTCAAATTCTCAAATCCTACGATAAAAGGTAAAATTTTGGTCTTCCTCACTAGTGTTTAAGATCTTGGAGGTTCCACTTTTTCTATGTTCTTCATTTAATAACTTGTGAAAATAAATTTTCCATCTATCCTTATCTCATGTTGTGTAACTAAAACTCTGCCCTCTTCATTCTTTATGCACTTCACTTGATCTAAGTCTCTTGGCTTCTTTTCTCTACCTTTAGCAAGCCTATAAATGCGTTTTTCCCATTTTTTGTACTTAAAGATTGATAAAGAATTTATACACAAATTTATAATTTTGAACTAAATTTTATAATTACTGTAGGATATCATCAGCGAAAGTGGCTGGAGGACGCCGTTGGTAGTGGCTGCCAGAGCACACCGTCGTCGATGGTGGCTAGAAGACACTGGTGGGTAATGATGATTGCCGAAGTAAGCAAGTATCAAATGAAATATGAAACAATATTTTTAACTTTTTTTCTTTTGATATTCTAAAAATATTTGGTGCTTGGAATTCTAAATCTATTATATACACCAATAAGATAATTAGAATTTAAATGCTCAATTTTAATTCCAAACCTAATTTCGTGACGAAAGCGCCTTACACAAATTCAAATAGTCAAATTTGATGATTTCATGTGTAACTCTTTTCACAGAATTTTCAATTTAACTTTAATAAGTCTAATTAAGCACTTTATCCTAAGCGCCTTATTAAATTGAGTATCTCATCTGACGACATACTCATCATTTATTTATACCAAGTAGAGTCTCAATATATATAGCCTTCCACGTCTTTCTGTCTCATTTCATTATAAAATTAGATTAAGTGTTCTCAATTAATTCCTTAAGTAATTAGTGAAAAGTAGATATAATTAAGGTTATTCAAAAAAATATAAAAATATATATAATGAATTCAGGCTAGCTATAAAATCAGAGACACAAACACATGAAGAAAAACTTTTTACTCAAAGAAAAAATAAACTAACTCAAATTTACAATTTCGATCCCAACATTATGACAGTAATATACTACAACTCAAATTCAAGAACTCCACCGAATTTAAACAAAAGTTAATCAAATAATTCTTCATCTGCCACTTTCCCAATGAAAATACATATAGAAAAAGCAAATACATGAATCTACGTAATTACTTAAAAAGTAGAAGGAACGAAATTTGTTTCCTAACAAAGGAACAAAGAGATATACATCTTTCTTCCCCTCACCTTGCTCTCTTCTCCTCATACATTATGCTTTGTAATTTCTCTAATTCTCAGGTTCTCAGCTACCTTAGCTAGTACTCTATCCTAATTGAAAAACTTCTGCCCTGCGACCTTCTTGCCTCACTCACTCCAACCCCATATGAATAACTAGCCTAAGCACATGCATGCATGCAATAATCGTTACCATGCAAGAAGAAAACTCAACATATTTTCTTGCCCATTTTCTCACTTGCCAATCAAACCCTCACAAAAAACACACTGAGTTCAGGCCCATTGTTACCATCCGGCATCATCATATAGTAAGTCTCAGAGTCCTTGGATCCAACCACACGCTCAAAATGCGCCCTCATATACGAGAGCTCACCGTCATGTGGATCTGCCATGTCGTTGGGAAGCACGCCAACCGCCATTGACACAGCATGCAGCAACTGCATCACGTTCAAATCATCATCTGTAGGCTCTCTCTTGACCCCATAACCCGTTTTCTTACCATTGCAAAACAATGTCCATATGGGTTCATCAACGATATTCATCTTCTCATTGCTGGGGTGTTTCTCGCACTCTAAGGCTATCCTAATAAGCCCCATTCCCATGTCTTGAAGGAGCTTCCCCGTGGGAATGGCTAGCTCAAGAAGAAGAAAGGGAAGGCACTTTGGGTTTTCTTGGAAAGCAAGGTTGATCCTAGCTTTCCTGTGACCAAATAGGGTTCCTGTTATTCTTGTGCCGCCATGAATGTACCCCTCGTTGATGCGGTTTCCGTGGAGCGAGACTGGGATCTTACACGACGGCGCGATGATGGGGAATGATCGGAAAACGGAACGGAACCTTCGAAAGAATTTGTTGGATTTTGATTCGCGTTTGCTCTTACTGCTTGCTGGTTGAAGGGAGATTGGTACACGGAGAGGTGAAGGGCGTTTTTCGGTGGCGGCGGTGGCCGGAGAATCTCCTTTTGTTACTTGCGGTGGAAGCGACGGCGGCGATGGCAGTGGGAGAGGTACCGGCGGTGCCATTGATATTTAGGTGTAGGGAATGAGGGTGGAGACTGCAGAGAGGAGACTTGTGGTTTAGTTTGAGGCAAACTAGGGTTGAATGATTTGGTGGGTTGTTGGGTTTTGGAATGAGTTACATGGTGTTTATACGAAGAAAACTAGATTGTGGGGTGCACGTTGGGGTTTGGTGGCTGTTCTTTTCTATCTAGGTTTGAAAACATGGCTGTTTTTGTTTTTGTTTTTTGTTTTTGTTCATAGTACTGACTTTTGGGCATGTATTATAGTTTAATTTGTTTTGTTTTGTTTTGTTTCCGAAGTGAATTGGGAGAGATGAATTAGTTTGGTTCAGTTAATAATAAGCTAAAGATAGGTAAAATGAGAGTCATGCTTGGTTAATCACTTCTGGATTTTATTAACAAAAAATAAAAAAATCACTTCTGGATTTTTCAGAGGGTACGTTTTCATGGTTATTAGCTTCTTAGGGCTGTTTAAGCCTGTAACGGGTGAGTTGGTGTTCTGGTTTTTATCCCACAGATGGAATTGTTGGGCACTTATAACGATTACCAGATTAATTACTTTTTTAAGGGTAAATATGATTTACCTGATCCTATTTCCAAGTTGTCAGATTATGAATGAACAGGCAGGGTTATTGAAACTTATGGCATAAAATACGTTATAATAGTAAATTGTATGTTCCATCGGTTCATTTGAGCTACATTTAATTACATATGGTCCATTTATTTTATTGGTAGATATGTGAGCGTGTGGCTTTGCCAACTGAAGTTTTAGAGGGTTTGGAAATCGAATCACCCCATCATTGTTGGTGGCAACTGGCAATGGTTCATTTGAAACAAGAGGGGCATAAAATAAACTTTAGTAAAGCTATGAGATCCAAAAGTATAATTAAGCCTTTGAGCTATATATTAGTTCATTGACATAATTTTGTCAAGCTTTTGACAAAACAAATATATATATATATATATATTGATGAGTAAAAGTTTAGGTGAGGGGAAAGCCCGTTCACACCTCAGTGAGCATTTATGATGAAATTATAAATTGTTTACCAATAAACGTACTCTGGATTTGAACTTAAGTCATGGCTAGCATGGATGGAAAGTCCAACCAGGTGAGTTATCACTGATTGGCTCTGGCCTTATATATATATACACACACATGCGAAATGTTGTTTCCTTCCATAAAAACAATAAAATAAAATGGTTTTAATATCTTAATTACATGAATATATGGAATAATGAGAAATTTAATGACTCAAGTAATAGTTTAAAATAATATAACAAATTTCATCAAATTGTCGCTTTTTGTAGCTGTGGATCCTGGTTTCTTTTTTCACTAAATTTTGGGCTTCATATTTATGAAAATGTATTGACTAACTATATTATCTCTAAGAGCGCTTCTAAACTTAATATTAGAACATTTTGATGACGTGGGAAGTTTTTAAGATCACTTTTGTGATTATCAAAATAAACACTTAGAAAACCACCAAGAATTTGTCGTGACTCTGATTTTTTATTACAATCTTTTTATGATAAGACCTTATGAGCAAACCATATTGATAATATCATATTGTATGTATGTGGACTGCGCTATGATACTTGAGCGTGTTGATTTAATTGCTAGCACATCTCTACCTAAGTTATTTTGACCTATAGCTTTTATAAGCATGTTGTGTGCTAATAAATAATTTTATTTGTCTCATTCTTATGATCGTTGATGCACTTTGGGTCGTTGTTGGTGTGTGATACAATTTTTTTTTTTGGGTACATGCTGTGTGATGCATTAACTTCATCATGTTTAATTTATTGGTACACATGTTTTCATTCTATTATTTCATATGCCATTCTTGGCGATTCATGAAGTGTATATCACACTAGTGCAAGCTTTCTTGCATGTGCCTTTGAGTTTGATCATGCACAATCTCCTATAGTTTTCGTTATGTTTAGGATGTCTTGTTAAATGATATATTTGAATATATCTCTTGGTTGTGGGCCAATATCTTGTCTTGAAAAAACTCAAGTGAGGTCAGAGTCAAATCAAACTATGACATTTGCTAATGAACTTAAGTAGAAAATGTTGCGTCTTGAATAATAACTACAACTTTGGCTTAATAGTGAGTGATTAATCTAATAAGTGGTATTGAAACCAATGTTACAAGTTCAATTCTAAAAAAGGCACGTGGAATCATTGGTTGATGATGTGGAGTATATATAACAAATTTCATCAAATGGTAAGCAATTGTAGGTGTTTCTAGTTATGGCCTGATTAATCTTTGGTTAATGATCAATACCACCCTTAGCTAGGCCAAGAAATAGTGACATTGGGCCCAAGTCCAACATGATGAATATTAACACTATGGAGAAGCCAGTCAACATATCAGAACCAAAATCCCCTTAATTACGCCAGAACATGGGGATTACCTAAAGAAGAGGTCATTTTAGCAGTGCTTTCTCACTCTCTCATCAACAATTCCTATATAAGAGGAGGTCAACCCCATTAGGTAATCATCAAAACCACGTACATTTTATAAACCCATATAGACTAATTTAAGCATTAGAGTATTATTGCAGGTACTTCTCTCCACCTTGGAGAATTCTCCTTTATACATTGGAAATGATCACAAAGACGTTAGAGCTCGCCTTGAGATATCGGACGTGAATAGTTAATTTCTTGAACCTCCAAGACAAGAAGAAATAACCAAAAACTAGAGATGAAATAATAATTGTTAGATATAGAACATGAAACTAGATTGAAACACAAGTATTTTATCATGTCTAATGAGTCATAGGGGTGTTGCCCCTATAATGCAACAACCATGTTCATCTTTCAACTCCGAGAAAGATATAACTGTTTTTCAAACAAAAATTAGGAGGTGGATAGGTTGCTCCACAACTATGGCAGGATGTATCGCAATTAATGAATGCTTATCAATAAAGGATCACTAACGAGAATTGATTCCAAAACCTTGGCCTTGATACAGCTCTATCCTACAAAGAATTCTCTTTTACTCACACATTTTTATTACACATAATGTACACATTTATCTTTACATACAATACATGTTTTTTATATAGACACATACGGAGAAGTTTTCGTTAGGCTATACATATTAAAACCATTATATGGCCATAAATTTCTTTGAGTTCAATTGATTTTGTAAATTTATCTATCTATCTATCTATATCTACATGTAAAATTTGTACAAAGGCATCGAATTGAATCAACTTAATTAAAGGACTTTGGTTTTATTTTGTTAGTAGTTGTCTTTCATTAGTAGATCATCTATAAATTAATATCATTATAAAATCTTGCTAAGTATTATGACATGCCCTGGTCTTAAAATGAGGCACACTCCTCTCCCTTAAACATTTTGTAATAAAACAAAAAGAAAAGTATTATCTCTTAGTGCATCTTTCAGCTATTTAACCAAGTTGGCAAAAGATTTTTTTTATTCTGTTCATTTTTATTATGAAACATATTTTATTATATAAAATATATTCCAACATGAAAGAAATGTAATGGTCATAAGATTCTTCCAGCAAAGCTACATTTTCTTAAAATCTAATGTTTTTCAAGTCCCATAGGTTTTTGGGGATTTGTTACCAATTCCCTCTCAGCTCCATTGCTCCCTAAATTGAGAATTTGGTAGCAATAAGGAGATTTGTTGCTGGAGAATCAAGAATTTATAAAACGGTTTTTATAAATAATTTTATAAGAAAAGGATTAGATAAGAATACGTTAGAATAACGAAGAATGAGGTGTGACAATTGAAAATGGACTAAAAAAACAAAAAAAAAAGTATTTAATTTTTACTATTTTAAATAATTTTCTATTTTAAATAATAATAATATTACCGACAAAGACTTTTATAATACTACGCAACTGGACATTAATGCACACATAATTAAATCTGAGTTTGAGCATCCTAAATTTGTTCATGTCAAGTTTAGATATAGTCATATGCAGTTGTGGCTCCACCAGAACAATATGAATCTTTTTTTTTTTTTCTTTCTTATTTCAGGTGTTGAAAAACTCTAGTCACAGGGTTGACTTTGTGATCTTGATATTAAAATATATTTTTTTTGACATTTTAATTTGAAAACATTCTATACTTTTCACAATGTGGGGTGGCACAAACTATCTAAGTTTTGGATAAGATCATGATTGGTTCAGCATTTGGCTTATGAAGAGTCATGTTTCTTTGGCCAAACGCGGTTTAAAATGTGCAACGTTGTTTGAATTCATGTACTCCAACCTTTTGCTTCTGCAATAGAAAATCATAGTGGATTATTTATTTTACATAAATTGCTTTAATAGTTTAATATAATAGTGTTATTTTTAATACTATTTAAACAAACAAAACTCAATAATAATATTATTAAATAATTTTATTTAACAATATTTAAATAATTTTAAAATCAATTTCTTTTACAATTAAACTCATACAAGGACTAATTATACAATCGTATCCCACTTTTCTTTCTCCTGTCCAAAAAAATTGATCCTTCCTAAAATACCAAGTTTTGTAGATTTCTTCGGAAATATAATAAATGATTTTTCTTTTTTTTAAAAAATATAGACAAAGGGGTCTACTCCGTTAATTTCAGGGCATACTACAAATCTTAAAAAGGACTTATAGGTCAACCAGGACTTAAGAGGTATTGCATGGAACAAGGATCCAATCTAAGAGCATACTTAAGAGGTATTGTATGGAACAAGGATCCAATCTAAGAGCATGTTTGTGAAAGATTAATTCTTTCCCAAAATAGCTTTTTTTTGAAAAAAAAGTTGTTTTATATAAAATCTATCTTGTTTGTTAAAGTGTGTAAAATTGATTATAAGTTAAGATTATTTTTCTATAACTAAAAACAACTTTTTTAAAAAAGCTGTTATTTTAAGCTTTTAATTATTTGATTTCAGATTATTTCAAAAGTTTTAAGAGAGAAATACCTATTTGCCCTCAATCAAATAACTTTTTCAATCATTTCATATATCTTTTGGTAATTTCATACATAAAAGCGATTTTTTTTATACAATCTAAAAAAACTCTTTATCATAAAATCGATTATGAATTAACATATCCAAACATAAATTAATTTTCTTATAATCGATTTTCTGGAAAATCGATTATACACATAATCGATTTTTCACATAATTATTTTTTCACAGTTAATCCAAACACACACTAAGTATCCAACAAAATAATTTTTAGCTAAAATTAATGAGACAATATTATGCAATAAAATAGAAGATAAATCTTTTGCAAAGAGTTTAGTGACTTCTGTTGAAATGAAATAACTAAAAGCTTTAAATTTGATTAAATTATTGATATTTTAAGTCTTCCAAGTAAAATGAAGAGCTTCAAAAGAAATAATTTCTAATAATTTTGTTAATTTTTTATTAATAATTTATTCAAAAACTTAGATCAATCATAAATTTTTTAAATATAAATATCTTAAAAATTATATATTATAAATTTATTTATATGCAAAGTAAAAGTTTGGTTTTACCAAATCAATAGTTAGCTTGACCCTCTCAAAATTCTAGCATAGCTATATATTTTTGGCTTATATCAAAATTATAAATATAAAGTTAAGAGAGCATTTTATTTCTTTCGATCTTCCAAGGTATCCTACCAGGTTTTCTAATTTTTATTTTCTGAATGGGATCCTAAGGTACACTTTGGCGGTCAATTAGGAGCTCAGAAGTCAGAACACATACAAAAGTCAACTTTTGGAAGTTTGTCATAAAAAAAAAAGAAAAAAAACTTCTTTCATTTTTATATTAAAGAAATGATAGTGCTTAGACTTCAGCGTGGAAGAAAGAAAAATAAAAGAGTAAATCCCACTGATTTTAAATTGTGAAAGTCACTTAATGGACACCCACAAATCCTGTGTTAGTTTCAACTCAAACCAAGCTGGACTACTTCCATTTCCTTTCCAAGATTTCCAGTGCTCTTTCTCTATGTCATAGCACAACCAATTGATCAAGAAGAAGAAAGTCATCACAGTAGATGGCATTGTCTCTGAACATTGTTTACAATTCCATTATCCTACATAATCTCGAATGTCAGAACTCCAGTATGTAGACTAATGGATACATTTGTTGACACAAAAAAAAAAAAGGACTAATGGATGCATTTGCTATGTAATAATTAAATACTGAAGTCAGATCCAGGTATCTATTAAAGTATCTAGTTTCCTAAATGCAAATCTATTTTAAGATTAGCAAATAAGCTAATGCTTGATTTTGAGAGGCAATTTTTTCTTTTACTGCAAAAGCATTTATATTCACTTCTCATCCCCAGTTTCCTAGATCAGAGATGCCAGTACAATCATAAATACATCTTTTTTACACCTAAGCTGGAAAGTCAGTACAAGATGGAAATGAAGACCTAGTATTTAGTATTTAACATGCAGAATATCAAGGTGTTAAACACCTAAGAATCCTGACCCCTTGTTTGCTAATATCAAGGTGTAAATTCCAGGCAAAACTGAGCTGGATGGATACAGCTAGCCCTTGGATAAAAACTACAGAATACAAATAATTCAGGTTCAAAGGCATATACATGCAGATCACAGAAACCAAAATATGGCTGTTTGTTGGTCCCTTTGTCCAAACCATGGAACCTCGGCAGTAATCTTTTGGGGTGGGGATAATGAAATTTTTGTGCCAGATTCAAGGCTTTTGAGATTTTACCCTGAAGATCTTAAACTAGGAGTTTACTGATGTTGTAAGAGGAAGATCTTGTATGTTAATCTCCATCTTGTTGAACATGAGATTTGCAACTGCTCTGTCAACACTGTTGGTCTCTGATTCCATTGGTTTCTTGTCCTCAGACCTAAACAAGAAGTTAACATTTCAATCAAGGGTGTTGATCATTTAAATAACATGGACAAGAACAAAACAGTGTTCTATGTACAGACTATTATTATCCAGAATTGTGTCTAACACTACCAGTTCTCACTTCTCAGTGTGTTGACATCACAATGAAAGCTACAACAAAGTATCAGTTAAAAAGGAACATGTAACTAGAGAACTGAACTACCTTTGATACTACTTCTATAACTAGAATATAGTCTGAAAGAAAATCGAAGGCGAATGTTTAGCCTATAGTAAAAGCATATTTCATCTACCAAAAAAAGAAGAAGCATATTTCATGCTGAAACTGAAGTACTGGAGCAGTTAACAGAAATTGTGTTATGTAGTAAACCTAACAATTAATTTCAGGCCAAACCAAGCAGAAGTTATGCTGTCATCCAAGAGCAACAAATGTCTTTAAGTTTCTTATATATTTTCCATTTATCTTCTAGTGATGAGCATCAGTTAAACAAAATTGTAAAGTCAATAGCCTTTTCATATTTAGAAGTACCTTACTGTTTCATCATTAACATGCAGCAATTAAAGGCCAAAAAAACATAACAGACATGTAGCAGATCTAAATCATGTACCTCACTCTTTCATTGTGATCCGCCTGTGGCAGTTCCTTTTGCATGTTAAGACCTCCATCCTGGTCTTCTACTACATTCTGTTGTTTTGTATTACTGGCAAGGCGGTACAGGGCATCTCGGAAACTAATACGGGTCTTCTCAGTGAACTGGTCATGTGAAACAGACAAAAAATTTAGCAGCAACTATTATTGCATTTAATCAGATGCCAAGGATTTCAGTTCTCAGTCACGTCACCTGTGCAATTACCATCTCAAGATCCTGCAGTATAGATTCCTCATGAGATGATTGCTCAGGCATGGCCTCATCTCCACTGCACTGCTCAAAAGGGTTCAGGACCTTGACTGTTGATGCCTTAAATTGAAATTTAATAGATTACATTACACTGTAGGCCTTGAAAGCAGAACCACAAACATATTTTGCAATTAAAACTTTGACTGGAAGCTAGTTCCGTTGGTTTCAATAATTATATCCAGTCATGATCTACTCTATTTCTCCCCAAAATATCAATATAAATGAAAGAAATACTACACATATAGACACTTTTCTGTCTACCAAAACGGGTGAAATGTTCCTTTCAGATATGTAACACTCTATACAAAATAAAAAGGAAAGATGAGGGGCAGAACAATTATCCCTATCATCACGGTATACATAACAAAGTGTAACCTGAAAATTTCTCAAAAACAAGCAAGGGCCAATACTTTAAAACCTAGTGGGTATTGAGCTTCAAAATGAAACAACAATTCTAAGATGACATCACTGTGCACAAAATTCTAGACTAAAAAGATGTCCCAGAAAGAGAATAATGCTCATTCTGTGTTGTGAATATTAAATAAAAGAAATTATTGGAAAACATGGCTGCTGCAAGAATGAAAATGTTAGACCCCCTTGTACTTCGGTGTACAGTAGGAAGAAAAGGGAGGGTGAGGATTCTGGAATCACCAAGGGGCAGGAACATGACTTAAGTTGGGAGACGGAGGCTGGGGGGGAGGTCAGGCATTGAATAGTTTTGGGAGAGGAATTGGGAGGGTTGGGGGCGTTTCTGTGCATCTGCAGAACACCCTTGTTATCATCTTTCTTTTTTTTTCTGCATTTTGTTTCATAATTTCTGTCTTGAACAGAGGGCCTCCTCTGCGTGTAAGGAGCTAAGTCTCCACTATCTCTACTGTTAATTCCAAGTTTCTATCAGAAAATCTGAAGGCAATATTCAACAGGAGAGGACAAATAGCTATTTCCTTTAGAGGCCATACATATTACATAGTCATACAGGCCTGGTTGAACACTAGATAATGAAGCAATCACTTAAAAGGACAGCAAAGTTGGTAAACAGAAAAAACATCACCAAGATAATACATCAAAAAGTACTCCACTAAGTGGCATGTAAATCACCTAAACTACTGCATAACAAGTGACTTGGAGCCTTGCAGGCCACATAAATAAGAGAATTTAGATCTGATTACAAATGCTTTGCAGACTATATGGTGGCTTATATTTGGAAATTAAGGAAATTATCACCTACAAATTTTTAGATTTTGACTTCAACACACAAATGTATATGTGTGTGTGTGTGTGTGTGTGTGTGTGTGTGTGTGTGTATGTATGTATGTGTGTGTGTATGTATGTATCTAAACTGTTGACGACTGCTCATGCCAAGTCAGAATTTCTATCTGTCAAGCCAACTGATAGATAAAACACCTTTCAACTACTAGACAAAAGGCAATTATCACCTCTATATCCAGGAAATCCGTAGATTCTGAGTTGGATGGAACAAATTTTGAAGCTGCAACATCTTTCTGGAATCCACCTGATGGAAAGAAAGCATGTGTTTTGAGATATTTTGTAATCATAGATATTGTTCAAAATACTTGTTTACACTAAATTAATGTCTAAAACAGAATGATCACCAGGTAATTTGTTGCATTGGTTTTCAGGACAGAAGTAAAAGGACTTGTGTAGGTTTTCGACACAGGACAGATCTTCGAGCACAGAATCCCTGCATTATGTGAAACAAGTGAAGGCTATAACATAAAAGATAGTTATTTGAAGTGGATTAAATATATGCCTATGGGAAGCCAGTGAACATTGAATGTCTCTGTTGTGTTACATGTGTAATGCAAGATGAAAAATAAGACCTTTCTATAATATAATTATTAAAGAAAATGGGAGCCCATACCATTCTATTACAGGTTCATGCTTATAGCGTTCTGAGAACCATAATTATGATTGTTAGTCTGTATTGGCTCCAACAGTAAAGATAAATATGGCAAAATTTGCAATGCAAAAATACCAGAGTAATTCAATTTGCACTGGACTTCCTACAATGCAGAGCATACTTATGCCAGGTTAAAGCATTTCAGAAGCTACATGACTATCCTACAGGCATAAAACCAAGTATCTTAGTCCCAGAGGTTACGCTTGTACAAGAAAATGTCATCCATCTGTTCAAATCCTGATAGATCTTGAAGCTGGTAATTAGGCTGATCACATGAAAGTTCTGTCCGTTGAAAAGATTGCTCAGGCAATCCTCCACATACGCTTGAAGTGCTAGACTGATCTTTGTAATGCAGAGAAGAGTCAAGCTCAATTTCATTATTGAAACTTTCATCAGTGAAACTGAATTCTGTTTCTGTTGCATTTGTATCCATGATCAAAAACTTTTTAGGTGAATTAAAACCTTCAGGTGCATTTATTCCCCATTTTGACCAACTGTCTGGTGAAGGATGCCTGTCCAATAAATCTTGATCTTTGGGAACAAGAAAATCATCAATGCCACTCCCATAGTACCAATCCATGACAAACAGTCTGTAGAGAGTTCAAAACGTGTGAAGGTTAGCATGTAGAAAATGACCTTATAATTGGAAATATGTAGAATTTGTTGACTCAGACATACAAGCTATTTGATTAACATGAAAGGAGAACTTCAATATCCTATGTATATTCAAGCATGCATAGTTACTCCACCAGGTGTTGGAGCCCATCTATCTCTTTTTCCCTCTAGCTTTCGGGGGGGAAAGTAACAACATCCAGTGTCTAGATCCTCATTTTATGGAAACTTCTTTGGACATGGTATCTTAGAGAACCCCATTAGAAAAAAGTTAATAGAGTAAAACTGATAGACTCAAATTCTCAAGTCAAATTTGAAGAGCCATAAACCAGGGTATAAAAACATTAACATGTTAGTAGTCTTCTAGATAAACGCCTTCTTCCCAGGGCCGTGGCTAGGGAGAATGCTTTGAAGCCCTTTAGGCACAGATAGTGTAAAAAACAACTGACTAATCTTAAGTTGTCCTGTACATGATTAAGGAAACCCCATTCAGCCAAGCATTTAATGCAGGTCAGTAGTTTCTATATCACTTTCTCTTCCAAGATTAATGGAAGCTATATTTCCTTCCCCTTTCCAACCTTTTTTAAAGAACCAAAACCCACTTCATTTAAGCCCCAGAATGTTCAAAACTACCAATAGCAAAAAGAGAGGAAATCTTTTTTGATAGAACGTGAAACCACAATATAAAAAGAAAAACTTGGTGAAAGTACTAAACACCACATATCTTTTCCATCCTCAATAAGCCACAGATTCTTCAAAACTCCAGAATTTCCAGAGAATCATCCTTGCACAGGAATCATACTTCAAATATAATAAGAGATAAAGAAGTGAAAGGGACATACCTTGTTAATGCTTATCTGCTGATAGAAAAGCAAAGAAGAGAAAACCCAGATTCCAATTGATGAAAAGTTGAAAACAAATCAACCCAGATGGAGAATATAGTCAGAAATGAACACAACTTCAATGGAGCCTAGTTGGGTTCACAGTGTTTATCAGTTCAGCAGCTGAAAAACAGAGGCGGCTGTGATTTTTTGAGTGGTCAAGTTCACATATTTCAATGAAAATCTGTTGAAGAAAGAGTCAAGGTAATGCAAGTTGGAGTACCATAACCAGTTAAGAAGCAGCAGACAGTTGTAAGAAATAAAAAAAGGCAAAAGAAAGAGACTTTTTTATGAGTTTGTGGCTGAGAATGTTTTGGTGCTGAGATTTGTGGCCTAAAGCTCTCCATCTAAAACCGAAATCTCATTGGCCCACGTTGCAGTATTTGGTCCCATTTTAGGATTTGTGTGCTCTTGGAGATCAGCATGTGGCATCTGGTGCTTAAAGCCATGTGAGCTACGTTGAAAATCCCATTCCCAAGAAGCCCTTCACCATTTTATTTGGAGTTATTTATTTATTTTAACAATATTTGGAGTTGTTTTATTCAAATTTCAAATAGACTAATGCATTCAATTTTAATTCACTATATTTTATAAATGAATTCTTATAGATACTAATCACATAAAAATTAAAATAAGAGTTTAATTTTAATCCATTGTATCATTTCATTATTTGTAAACATCATTTTAAATAATTATTATCATAGTCAAAATTTTTAATAATATGTATAATATAAAATATTTTTGTACATGAATCAAAATAAAATTATTAAAATATAATATTATTTAAATTAAATTTATTTCTCTTTTCTTATTTTAATGAAAGACATATAAAAACACGTAATAAGGATCTAACTTATGAAACATCAACTATTAACTCATTCATATTTATATCTTATTTTATTCTTGCACCACATTTCGAATTTAACATAAGCTCCTTACTTTACAAAAACAAAAAGTTGTGAATATAGGCACTCAAATTCACATGAAATTCGCATGTGCATGTACCAAAAAGAAATTCGCATTTATCCATAAATTTATGGGACAGGGTACGAGGAGGGTCAGCTTTTGAGAAAATGGCCCACAAGCTACGGATTGCGCTGATGTTTTGTATTTTAATTTGTATATTAATTAAATAAAAATTAAATTAAATTAATTGATAATTTCTCTATAATTAACTAATTAAAATAATATATTAAAATATAATTAAATTATTGATTAAAAATAAATAAATTATTAATTTAATACTTAATTAATTAATATATAAATTACAATAAAAAAAATATATTTAGTAATTAGTTATATTTATATTTTAAGTTAAATTATATTATATTAAAAAGTTATAGGAATTGAAATAAAAATCTTTTTTGGTAAGTCCTTGATGTGGGAGACGTGTGAAGGATGATTATCGCTTTGCTCAAGGTGAGACGTGGCTGAAGACGAAGTGCCATGGAATTGTGACACGTGGATGTGGTTTTATGTGAGGTTTTAAAAGAGCTTTTGATATTCGAGCTTTAGAAAGAGAGAGAAGCGTATAAACTAGAAACTATTCTTCTGTCACTTTGCACGTACTCTATATTCTTGATGGATAATAAACCTTTTAATTAATAAATAGAAAATACTATGAATTTAATTTTTATTTATTGTCAGTGTAAAAAAATTTTACGTTGTTATTTAATCATGTGTTGACATATAATTAAATAGTTAGACTTTCTAAATAGTAATTTTGATAATCAAACTCTTTTAATGATTTAACAACATATAATTAAATAATAATGTAAAAAAAATTTTCCCTAAAAATTAAACTCAAACACTATTTAACGTCTATTGCATTTATCCGGATACATTTCGTACATGGTGCTAGGTCACTATTGTGGAGTCTCAATGATGAGATTAATTATTGTGTCATCCCAGCTTATACATTCCAAACTTTTTTTTGGGTAGATTTATACATTCCAAACTAATTAATGTTGAGAAATTTTTTATTTTCGGTAGAGTGCACTCAAATAATAAAGTATGAGTCCTTGTTAATAAAGGATGCTGCCAACAAGTTCAGATAAGCATTTAATTTCCTTCGTTAATCATATTATTTAATAAATAATTACATTTAAAAATATATTAAATGCTTTTTGTTGTGTATTTAGATTTGATTAATTATTTAGAATAATCATTTTTTATATTTATAAAACTATTTTTGAAAAAAGAAAGAAAAAAAACAACATGTTTGAGTTTTATTAACAGAAAAACTGTTAAAAATATTTTAAAAAAACAACTAAAATATCAACATTATAATTAATGATTATTTGATTTTAAATTATTTTAAAAGTTTTAAAGAGAAATACATATTTGTTCTCAACTAAATAATTTTTTAATTATTTTATATATTTTTTAATAATTTGATACATAAAATTAATTTTTTTATACAATTCAAATAAAACTAAATTTATCTTAAAATCACTTATAAATTAATATATTCAAATAAAAATTAATTTTTCATACACATTATCAATTTTTAATATAATTTTTTTATAATTAATCTAAACATATAGTTATTTTACTTTTTATTTAATATTTTTTATTTTAATTTCATACCTGTGTCAAACGTCATTCTTTAAAACCATCCAAACACGTTTCAGTGCATGGTACTATTATTGTCATTTAAGGCCTGGTTGAGTAAGGTTTCACCAGCCACAGAACATTTGCAAATTGCAACCCATGTGCTACATATGGATAATGGAGTCTTTGCTGGGTCAATTTTGGAAAAAAGTTTAAGGCCAGCTCTAACGCAGTACCCACTCCCTCATTTGTATGGTATTGGGTTCCCCTGTGACATGGCCCTGAAGAAGCATAACCACTAGCTTGGCCCATTCAGAGGCTTTTTGATGAATTTGATTTTATTGAGTCTGTTACTATTACTGGAGGCTTTGTGTGGCTGGCTTCCAAGTCTTTATAAAGAAATTTTGGTCCTGGCTTTGATGATATCTATATATCAGTATTTATCTTTGGTTTATTTGATATGATATTTTTCATTCAGTCTACGAATTTTAGGTCTAGACTTTTAAATGATAGCTTTATGCAATGCTTCCATCTTGACTTGTATTCAATATCTCTACCACTTCAGAATTGATCTATTCCAACCCTAACACCTTTGCATTTATTAGATTAGCACTCATAAATTGTTAAAAATCTAGGAGCAAGAGACAGTGACTTTTTCTTTTTGGGTAAACGCAATAGTCAGTGACTTAGTTTGTATTCCACGATTTTATTTCTAACGAGTACAAATTGGGCTGGTTTTGATCAACTTTTAAAACAAGAATTTTTTTATATGATTTTTTAAATATTTTTTTAAAATAATAAAAATTATTTTATGTTTGAATGCAATATTTAAGATTAGCTTTTTTTAATGTTTGAATAGATTTTTTATATTATACTAAAAGTCTTTTTTCAGAAGCATAAAAATTTAGTTAAAAATCACAAATATGTGTTTTTTTAGTCTATTTTTTTTTTATAAATGTTCATCCAAACATACTAATATAAGAAAAATACTTTTTTAGAAAACACGATTTTTTTTAACAAGTAAAGGACATCAGCATATGTATGTTCCCATTTTCTTTTGAAACAGATGTAAAGTTATTAGATTTATTTTATTTTATTTTATTTATTTATTTATTTTTATCAACATGAGTATCTTATTAAGTGCACACTATGGTTGATGTATTTCCCATCCTTTCCTGAGATTGATCAATGTTGGCACACTCTGAAGACTCTGTTTTACATATGCGACTAGTTTTTAGTCTCAATTAAAGCACTTTCTGCTGCTTCTTTACTCATGACTTGTTTTTTCCTTTTTAATTGAAGCACACAGGGGTTTGTTTGTAAGCTCCTTATTTTCTTTCTGACGTCGAAACAATTCTTCCCTATCATATGTCTTCGTTTGCATGGTTCTTGGTGGGGTGATACTTATCAAGGATATTGCATTATGGAAAGACAAAAGATCTTTAATTATTTGGTGCACGAAGCAAGGCAGAAAAACTTCCAACTGTACTCTCTGAAAAAATTGGTGGAAGATGGTGCTCGTTAATGGTTGTGTGTGAAGTGGAAGATGGTGCTCGTAGCAATGGCTGGTGAGTGTGAAGTGGAAGGTGGTGGTGGTGGTGCCATTGTGGTTTGGTAGCGTGATATTGAGGAAGGAAAAGTAGGAGATGGTGGAAATTGGACTTTCTTTTCAGTTTTTTTTAAAACTTATTAAAAGATATATAAATTATAAAACTATATATATGAAATTTATTATAAAAAGTAATTTAATAGTTTAAATAATTTTGGAGACCTTACAAGCCTTTGTACCTCTCCTCTCCTCTCCCTGAATTTGAAATGAGGAAAATGTATTAAAAGATATATAAATTATAAAACTATATATATGAAATTTATTATAAAAAGGTAATATAATTTAATAGTTTAAATAATTTTGGAGATTACAAGCCTTGTCCCTCTCCCAAAATTTGAAATGAGGAAAATTGTGTTATGGTTTTTGTAGGGGGAAATTCTATCTATACTTTCCATCACGAAATCACTGAAAATATAAAATAGGGAGTTAGTTTAGTCATTTCTAATATATAATTGATTGACCATATCTAAATGTTTTATCATAGAGTATCTGGTAGTGGAGTCGATGCTTCTTGGTCATTCTCTAATTGAGTCTTTAAAGTTCAATCTTCTTGCTCTTAAACAGGACTTACAAAATAATGGAGATGAGGTGGGTAGAATAGGAAGGGAAGAGGTCCCGTTAAGGCTATATTTGGATATACGAAGGAGTTTAGAAAGAAAGGAAATGAAATAGAGATAATTTTTTCTTTTAAATAAATATATTTTTTATTTGAGAATTTTTTTAAAATTAAATAAAATAAAAAATTATTATTTAATCTTCTAATTATCTCATATTTATATTTATAAATATTTTAATTTAAAAATAAAAAATTATATCTCATCTTTCTTCTCTTCCAAACTCTTGCATCTAAAACATCTCCCAATTGCTAAATGTGAGATTGGCAAGGACTGGGCCTTGAGCCTATCACTGGGTTGGCCATATTTGGCTTAGTATATGTACACAACACTAAATATAAAAAAATTAATTGCAAAAGAATATAAGAAGAAAGAGTAATTGCATAGTACCCTGCAAAATTACATTGCCTAGGAAATTTAAAAAGAAACTATTCATCTATTTGATTGTTATAAATGCCGAAAAAAATTGAGTGCAAAATGAATGCTTTGAAAAGAATGACTGAAACTGACAAATTGAATTTTCACAGCCGTCGAATAAAAGTATATAACAAACAAAGCTTAGCGAATACAAACATAGGCCTTTAGCCCTTTCTCGAAAAAAAGGTTAAATTTTGAGAATATAATTTGATGAGAAACGACTGCCAAGCGTATTAAAAATTTATCAAGTCATCTATTACCAAAAAAAATAAATAAATTATCATTTTTATAATTAAATTAATAATTTGTCACTACATGACTAGAAGTTAAAAATAAATCAAAATTAAATTTATTAAATAAATTATCATTTTTATAATTAAATTAAAAATTTCTTATACTTATAAACTCACAAACTTGACTTTTTTACCTTACAAAATAATATATAATAACTCTTCTGTTAACATTTCATTCAAATTACTAATGGTAAGATAGTTACATTACTACATGGGCATATTTACTCCATAATCTCGCCTAGGGGCGAATCTAGAAATTAACTATTGAGGAAGCCAAAATTATAAAAGTCAAGATATTTAAACAAAAAATTCTTAGTTTAAAGATTAAATATAACATACTTATTGAAATTGAGTACAACATTCTTTAATATCATAAAATTCATCTATGATTAAATCAATGCCAAATTTTTTCTCAAAGAAATGAAAGATGATTTTGTATTATGACTATCAAAACCTCTTAATTCTTTGCCTTGGGTTGTTTAATATATTGTATACTCATCTAAGTTTACACTGAAAATCTCTATTTTTTCACTTATGTGAATTTGCTGCAGCTTCGTTTTTAAAATTCTCTTTCTTTATCTATAGTGTCTCTTACTTTTAAATTAAAAACTCATTTCTAAATTAGTAAATCAACATATAAAATATAAACTTATCAGCCCAATTAGTGTTTTGATTTTTAGTACAATATGGGCCGATAAAAAAGTAGCAACTGTAGGGGTCTATTTTTCTTTTACATGAAAATTAGAGTTTAATTTTGATTTAATGTTAATATAAAGTTTTGTACACTATTACTCAATTATATATTGCAACATCATTAAAAAAAATGTGACTTTTGAGATACTTGTAGTCAGAGTCAAACTTTTATAATGACATGACAATATGTGATTAAATGACTATAAAAAAACTTTTACAATGACAATCAAAATTAAATCCTAAAAATTATACTACCTATATTTGAAAATAGGAATATAGTTGGGGGACCAATGCCCTACTTCTCCCCCCTCCATTTGTCCTTGATCTCACATCAAATGATTCTCATTCATCCGCAAACATGTTTTCCCCCAAATCAAACCCAACTGAAAAACTAAGGTGTGATGGTGCCAGAAAACAGGGGATAGGGTATTAAAGGGATGGTTTTTGTCTTTAAGGGTAATTTTGTAATTTTGCATCTAAACTTTTGTTTATAAAAGAAGAAGATAGACATGATAAAATAGGGTCGGCAACAGAGGCAAAGGAGAACGTTTTCTCCTCCGTCTTCTCCCCTACAACATGCAACCTGCGAGGAGCTCTCATTTGAGCCAAGCCAACATTTATCTTCCCTTTCCTCCCTTAAACCATCAAATTCACTTTCACCTACTTGATTCTAGAGTTTGAGGTGAGTTCTTAATCCTTGGGTTTTTTTTGCTTTTTGTATCTTTTAGTCATGAGAACTCTAAAATATAGTGGGTAGCTTTATTTTGTGGAAATGATAATAAAATAAGAGTTGAAGATAATTTCTAAGGAATGGTTAGATATTTTGGAGTTAGATTGGAGTAGAAATTCTATGTTTCTTGAAAGAACTTAGAAATCTTAGAGCCCCTGCTTAAGTTATATTAGGAAAAACGTTATCTTTTATGACTTCGACTTGGTGTAGGTCCTTAATGGTCTATCTAGATTTATTAAAGTATTTTTATTTGTGAGCATATTCACAGGATCCTACTTCACTTGCCTCTACAAGAGTTATTGGAGACAATTGAATTAGTCCTTCATCTATGTGAATGGATAATTTACTTATTTGGGGAGGTAAACCTTCCAAGAATATTTGAGTTTTTATTCAAATGAATTTTTATTATAAAAGGATGGTTAAATTATATTTATTTCCACTTTATGTTTGGAAATATTAAATGTTATGAATATCATATTTTTAGCTATAGTTTTATTATTGAGAATTATTAGTTTAGTTGGATAATATTGGTATATTATATTTTCAACATTTATTATGGGTTACGTGTTAGAACATCATTTACCGTTAGCGAAAAGATATAACATCCTATGTGTACATAGTAGATATAGAGATATAGATAGATCTGGTGAGACATGTTGTTTCAGATAGCTATTAGGTGAACGGACCCATAGCCCATTTATGTGGTTGTAGGGTGAGCGGACCTTAGCCACGAGAATTGTGACGGGTGAGGCAAAACCCCTGACTTGAGATAAGCATGAGAATTTATATATTGTGTGGAGTTAACTCCCCAACTTATGTTATAATTCTTTCAGTATTACCCATATGTAATACTCTATTGATGATTAGAATTTTTTTAAAGAACTTTATGTATAGTTTGGAGAAAATAGAGTATTTGATATAATAGTTTCATTTATTAATTTTATTTCCATCAGTCAGTATATTCAGAGATTATTGAAAACCTTAAATATTTATGTGATTATTTGTTTCTCTTCCAGTTCATTGAGTTTATTATTCCCTCACTGAGTTTGTGTGTCTCACTCTATTTCATTTATTTTTAATCCAGATTCTTATAGAGTTGAGTAGTTGGTTCCTGGAATTTGTTGTTCTCCCCAGACAGTAGTCTTTTGGTAGATTTTCATCTTTATTTGTACTTAAAGATGTATTTTTTACTCCAGTATTTTGCAGCTATAGGGAATAGTATTGTAAATTCTTTTGGATTGTATATATATGTGTATATGTGTAGCTGGTGCATGAGAGACTCATGCTTGTTGAAATTTATGAGATTTGTACTGTTTTTAAAGTTGAATTTAAATTTTGATTAGTTCAATTTTTAGGAGTGACTATGCTAAATTTTCGATAGCCCCATTTTAAAATTTTTTTAAAGTGATTTTTCAGCGTTACTTGTTAGGCTTGTCATACTAGATAAATTTTGAGCTAACTTAGCTTGTGCGCTGATCATGGCCTAAGATTGGGTCATGACATAAGGTTTATAAATCAATAGAAGATCTTACTTATCCAATCTCATGCCCCCAAATTAATGCCTTCCTCTCATTCTTTTGCTTCCTCATCACAATCTTTGTTGAGCGCAAGGAACAATATGGTGGTAGCAATGTGCGGGTTTGCGAGTGTGAACATATTTCTCCTAATATCCTTAGTAATGTCTCTAAATTCAACCTTGATTCTATCTATAGCAATTGAAATTCTAGAACCCAAAAGTTAGGTCTAAAATTGTTTAGGACTTCAAGTACAGGGATGATGGGTATAACATGCTTTTATGAGCGACATACAATTAGGTAGGAAAAAAACGTTGACAAACTAGATGCAAATTAAAAATAATTACCCTAAATGTAGAGCCAAAATAAAAAATTGAGTAAACCATCAAATTTGTGCCCAAAAGATTCAAGTTAGGTTATATTAGTCCCTGAAAAAACTAAATCTACGTCAAAGTCCTTGTATGAAGCTTATGTTATTCAAGTTAGTCCCAACGTCAGTTGATTTCCGTTTCCTTTCACGGATGTTCCCATGTGGCCTGTTAACTTACTGAGTTGGATTTCTTTTTTTTACACTTGGATCGTTTAATCTAGCATGGCTAAGGATAGTCCAAAACGACGTTGTTACTTGCCATATGATACAAAATTCCCAATTTTCATATTGCTCTTCCTTCCCTCCATTTTCATATGATAACCCATAACAGTTACAAACTTCATCTTAACGTTGAAGTTGAAGACCCTTCATGTTAGGAAAATCAGTATGCCCTAGATCCAATCTATTGTGTAATTCCCGAATTGATTGTAGTCACTTTATTTTGATAAATTATGTGGCATTCATTTTATTATGCTTTATTTGTCATTTAATTATTTAATTAGTACGACAAGGTCCTCGATTAAATTTATACACTTGTCATCGTGATAGAGATCATGATAATGAGAGACAAGTTTTCTTTTATAATTTAATCAAAAGGGTTCTTAATCATAGGATCATTAAGAATAGGAAGTGATCCGAATAGATCAATATATATGTGATGGTCTCCATTGGATGGAGATTAATAGATCTCATTTATTAAATCACATATATAGATGATGCATATGAGGATATGATCATTGAACTGACTCAACTGAAAAATCCTAATGGTTTTATTACCGTTAAATTGTCAATAGGATATTCTCATGAAGACCATGGTGTAAACTTTTTCCTTTGACCTGAGATTATCATAGTAATTAACAAGTTATTTATTATACTTTGATTCCGAACACCTAATGTCCTAGGACACTAGTTGAATGGATATTGGGTATGACTAACTACTTGTAGGATTAATGATATATCAAGAAGGAATCTATCAACTCTCAGTAATGAGTTTGAGCTCTATGGTAATAACAACAAAATTAAGACCTTGGCCAGGGCAATTGAATGAATGAAGAAATGAGTTTCTTAAGTCATTCACTAGTTAGTTATAAGATATAAAGGTTTTTCTATTAGAGTTTGATAGTTATACCATACTCTAAGGTTAACTTAGAGCTGGAATGATGGAAGGAAATATTACATTATTCTTCTAAAGGTTCTTGAAGATTAAAAGATATTACTTCATGCTATCCGGTCATTAAAGAGTGTTGCTAGACACCAATCTTGATTAGTAATTTGGTTTGACTAATTTACTACCGGTTTAGTATTGAACCTATGGGGTCACACACTAACGAGTGTTCCAATCTTTGCTAAAGAATTAAATTTATTATTTGATAATTTAATTAGAGAATTTAATTTAATCAAATAAATAAATTTTTTGATCCAAATGGAATATTATTATATTCTTTGCTAGCACTTAGAATATAATTAATATATGACACAATAATTTGAAGAAATTCTATTTGGAATAGAAAAATCAAAAGTTTCAAAGTTTAAGCATCTTGTAACGTTGTAAAGCAAGACATCAATAGTTGCAAGATTTATATCAAGCCATCAATGAATTAAATCCCATTTGATTGGATTTAAAAATGCTGCATGGTTGTTTAATTTGGAGATAATTACATGGTTGTTTTTATTTCATATAAGACACGTGTTTTTGTTGCCAATATACAAAGGGATTAACTCTTATTAGATAGGATTAATGGATTGAAGAAAGCTTATAGCTGTTTCTTCTTTTCCGTTTGGATACCTTTATTTGGTGTTTTAAACCAATGAATAAAATAGCTTTATGGCTATTAAAAAACAACAATGTTCTTGTTGCAATTAAATAATCAATAAAATGGTTTTTATTGAATTTAAAAAGTACAACAGCCGTGTAGCACAAAGTGAAACTTCTATATAAACATACTAGTAAGCAATAGAATGTACGCCTTATTGCTCTGGTTATTTTCTTCAGTTTTATTTGTGTAAATTACAGGTTTCAAAGGAGTTGATAGCAGGGCATGGTCTCAATGTGGATACACCGAGTCTTTGTGCAATCGAAGAAAATTTCAAAGTATCAAGAATCCTCTGCCAAGTATTTTTATTTTATCTTCATAATGCTAAAATGAATTTTGAACACAAAACGATTATCTAGGATTGCTTTTATCTTGTTCCGCTGTGTTTGATTCACCATGTAATCCTTTCACTTCATCCATCGGTGAAGACCCTTGCTCGACTGATAGAGCAATTTGGTTCTGTGAACTAGAGTGTGAAAGGTAAGTCCATTTTAGTGTAAATGCCTTTTGTTAATGGTCGAAAACATGTGGTCCCTCGTAACCTGTGGTGGTCCCTTGTGTTTGTTTTTATAATCGATGATGGAATGTGGTCCCAATGCATTATTGTTGTAGTGAGTAAAGTATAGTTTTTATTCGTTTTATTTGGGTTTCAGATGTCTGATTACATAGAGGTTGTGTTTCATCACCAGGGACAGTTTGTCAAAGAACCTAAGGAGAAGTTGGATTATGTTGAGGGGAACTTGATGTATAGGGTAAATTTGATGCTGACAAAATCAGTCTTTTTGATGTTGATGCATTATTCAAAGATCATGAGTACCATAGTTATCATATGTGTTATTGGCTAGTGTCACGACTTGATTTAGAAGAGGGGTTAAGGCCGCTTTTGACTGATAGTGATGTGGTTAAAATGTGCACTGTTGCTGTAACTAATAGTCTAGAGGCCAAGTTACATATAAAGAAGTAGTTTTCTAATCCAATGCAATTGTAAGTGGCCAAGTTACATATGAATGAAAGTGCAAGTTTGCAAATTACATTACTTTGTTAACTTGTGATATATTATGATGTTCCAATTTTATGTTTATCAAAATGTAATAGAATGAAAAAGTTGCAATCAATATATCAGTGTACAACCAAGGCTCCATACCATTATATTAAACAAATGCTCCATTACAAAATTCCACCTAGTGGATGTTACACTGTTAATTTTTCTTGAGCTACTTCCAAATAAATATTATGGTACACATTATCATAAACAACACCATGACAACCCCAATTACACATACACTCAATTTTAGTCTCCTAACTTCTTTTTCCAAACTACCAATCTTCCTACTAATCTTCAATTGGTGGGAATTAACTTCATTTCCCAATCTCATAGTATTCCTACCAAGCAGGCTGTCGTAGGGATTTACTTGACTAATTTCATTGTCACTGAAACCTCCATCATCATCAATGGCATCATCCAACCATATGAAATACCCACATGAAAGATTATCATCCTAAAAATGAAAACTTGATCAGTATCAAAACAAAAAACAAAAAAAACAGATGATTGTCAAACCATAAACCACATCAGACATTACCTTGTAAAGTGGGCACCTTAAGAATCATCTATTTGGATTTTGAGGGGTTTTGGAGGTGATCAACAGAGCTTTCCTCCCACAACCACACCTTGGATGACCTACCACCCTCTTACAGACCCATTTTCTTAAGCTTTTAACACCACCACTCTAGCTCACCTCGGATAATAGTTGGTTCCATCAGTGGCCATCCAAGAAAGGCATGTCTCCGTCTCCACCACCCATCATTTGTGAATCAGAAATGAGCTTCAGCAGAGGAGGGAATAGTTACTAGCAAGGGAGGTTGAAAATTGGAGATTTTGTAACCTAAGGCAAGTAACGACGTCGTTTTGGGCTTTAGGTATCAGCTATCCTTAGTCATGCTGGATTAAACGATCCAAGTGTAAAAAAAGAGATCAAACTCAGTAAGTTAATGGGCCACATTGGCACATCTATGAAGGGAAACGAAAATCAACTAACGTTATGACTAACTTGAAAAACAGAAGCTTCATACATGGACTTCGACATAGATTTAGTTTTTTCAGGGACTAATATGACCTAACTTGAATCTTTCGGGGACAAATTTGATGGTTTACTCTAAAAAAATTAAAATGAATAGCTATGTGATGGTAGGGTGCAAAAGGAATGGTAAAAGTAACAAATAAATAAATGACAATATTTTTTTTGTGTTTTTTCACTAACAAGCAAATAATGATGTGAAAATTCAGGTAAACAATGAACGAAAAAGGAAATCAACTTAGGTCTTAGGCACATTTACTAACAAATCTAAGTAATATAAAAATTAAACAAAATTTCAAGAGAGGTGCATGCACCTTAAGAGATACAAGCAAGCAAAATTTGTTGTTGGAGGCTTCTTGGAGGATTGAATTGAAAGGGAAATACATGCAAAGGTGCAAGCAAAACTAATTGATGTATGACGAACCAATAGGAATTCTCGGGATTCTAACAAGAAACAATGAACATAATTCTTAGGATTCAAAATTCATAATAATCTTATTAATCAATATCAAAACGATGAATAGAATAAGAGACTTAAATGGTATTTATAACCCAAAGGGGTCAAAACCCTAGTCAAATCTTAATCAAATATTAGTTTCCTACAAATAAGTAATTTACTAAAATAAGATAAAATGTCTAAAAATAGGATAAGATCCCTAAAAATAAGATATCACAATTATCCCTAAAATAACATAAATAAATCCTATTGGTGAGTTTTGTAAGCACAAGATAATTTTTAAACTAGACTTTAATTAAAGGTGGTTCCTTACATTTTGACCTTTGATAAATCGTATAGTTGAACATAACTAAATAAGTAACAAATACTAAAAAAACAAAGTGATGTGCCATAAAAAATTTGTTTTTTTTGTTTCTTCTGAGGGGAGGGGGGATCAAACTTGCATTCCAACCTTTTGATGGGAACAAGCCCATTGTTGAGTGGCAAAATTTTTTGAAGAGTACAAAATTTTTATATCATGTGTCACTAAATTTAATATATGGGATCATATTAATTATTTTATAATAAAATTTAAGTCATTAAATGTATTGTTCTAATTATACATAAGAATTTTTTCATTCAAAGGCATTCCAAGTTTTTTTCCTTTTTCTTTTTAAATTTAATTGTGATTTACTATTACTAGTATTATACAGTCTGAGCAATTTATTGGATCAGATATGCATATGAACATTAGAAAACTGTGTGACTCGACCAATTTTTTAAACAACTCGATGACCCAGCCAATTTTGGTTGAACTGGCGTCTTGACCCTTGCTTACTTGCAACCTCAGTTTCTTGTCGACAAATTCCTTCTTTCCAATATGCTAGCTTTAGCACGAACAATTAGTTTTAGATTGATACCTTCCTTTGTTTAGTTTTTACACCAATAGCATATCACCCCTTCACAACACTACACACACAACGTTTTAGCTCTATTTCAGCCCCATGAAAGTGGTAAATGCCCATTGCCCATAAGGGTTTTGGCATGGGGATGGAGAAGCAAAGGAAAAAAGATGAATCTTTGAGTAAAAGAAATTATCATTTGGTGGGTGGGTTTAAATTTTTATTTTTTTTTGTGTAAACAAGTTTAGGCGAGGGGAAGACCCATCCCTAGTTCAAGGCTACGGCAAACCACCAATCTCAACGAGGATTTATGATGGGATTATAGATCGCCTACCAATGAGCATACCCTAGATTTGAACCTAAGTCATGGCTAGCATGAGCGGAATGTCCAACCAAGTGAGCTAACACTCATTAGCTAAATTTTAACTAATGGGAAAATGGACAAAAAGTTACTCTAGTGTTGGGTTTGCTTACTAATCTATTTATAATATATAATCCTGACTCACGGGCTATTGCGATGTCATATTAATTATGTTGATCTCTCACATAATGCCACATCAGGTTGTCTTAAGCTTTTTTCTTAAGCCACCTCATCATAGACCTTCAATTTCTGCTTCAACTCCTTCACCTCTGAATAGTCATGTCATCAACTTCATTTTCTCTTCTTTCCACAGTTGAAAATCCTTTCGCACGCTTCATTATAGTTTTGGTTACACACTCTCCTTAGTAACTCAAATGAATGAATTATAACCCTTTGAATCCTCATTAGTTACTACATCTTTAATTACTTAAATGAATGAGTTCTAACCCTTTAAATCCTCAATAATTACTAAGATGAACGAGCACTAACGATTTAAGGTTCATTTATAGTTACTTTGCCTTGTGAACAACTCAGCTAAGCACTTGCAACTTCCATCCTAACTCTCCCATCACAATCCAACATTGTATTTTTACAGTGGGTCCTCCTATTGTGTTGGGTTGGAATCCTCCATGTCAAAACATGGCCATAACGATTTCAGGATCAAGGACAGAAGTATAACCAATGGCTCTCATTGTCGTCCCAAGTACTGCAATTACCACACCTTTGTTGTAATTTCTCAAACCACATGTGATAAACAACAAAAATCCTTTATTTTCATTGTATTAGTTGACATTGGTCAGGTTAAGTCTGGTTTGGTCTGGTTAGGTTAGGTCAGGTCTAGTTTAGCCTGGTTTGGTCCGATCTTGCTTGGTATGGTTAGGTCTGGTCCGGCCTAGTTCGATTTGGTCCAGTTTGATATGATTTGGCTTGGTATGGTTAGGTCTTATCCGATCTGATCTGGTTCGATTTGATCTAGTCTAGTGCGATGCAGTTTGATCTAGTCCAATCAGTTCTGGTCTTGTGCGATCTAGTCTGGTCCAATCAGTTCTGGTATCAAGTCTAGTCTGGTCTAGTTTAGTTTGGTATGATCTGGTCTTATCTAGTCTGGTATGGTTCGCTCCAGTTTGTTCTAGTTCATTTTGGTATGGTCTGGTCTAGTCTGGTATGGTTTGGTTTGGTTTGGTTTAATATGGTTTGGACCAGTCCAATCAAGTTTGGTCTGGTATAGTTAGGTATGATATGGTCTAATATGATTAATCTAGTCCAGTCTAGTTGGGTCTGGTCTGTTTAGGTATAGTTTGATTTGTCAGGTCGGGTTCAATCTGGTTGGATTTGTCCTGATTTGGTCTTGTCTGGTTCGGTACGATCAATGCCGATAGCTCTCATTGTTATTCTAAGCATTGGAATTGTAACACTGTCGTCACACTTTCCCAAACCACAGGTGATAAATTGAAAAATCCCTTCCCTTTCATTGTATTAGTTGACTTTTTCAACCGTGTTCTACTTATAATATGACTATCTTTTTTATTGGATGTGTTTAATCAGTTTCCTATTTTTGTTGGTACAAGTTTGGTCATTTGGTTGATCTTTATGCTTGAAATGTATTTATTAATTGTATTAATATAAAACTTATATGATGCATTTATTTATAAGACAGTCATTCTCCAAACAAATTAAATATATATATTTTTGTTTAAGTACCTGCAAAAAGCGCAGGTCTTCATTTAATTAGACATCAAATTATGACTCTTCCATTCTCCAAAATGACAGTTCACACTTAATAATGTAATTTTTAAATCAACATTTAATGTAAATTGGTGTGTGGGTTTGTTTTAATTAATGAGAAATATACTTCCTCTAGTCATATTAATGTAACTCATGTCTTTTATGTATTTTTACAAAATACAAAAGTAATTTTTATATACATTTTAGTTTTAATTAAACATTATATATTTATTTAATTTATTCGATCAATGCATGCTTAGTGCCCCAACTGAGTTCAAGTTCTATAACACTTATCATTATTGTCAATCTTTTATATTTATGATCCAATCATATACTAAAAGAACTTAGTGCATGTTTGGTTCCGCGTTTGACACACCAAGAATCACGTTTAAGTCTCAAATGTGCTTTGAAAGATGTGTAGTTATGTTTGACTTTCTTTTGCAGAATCACGTTCAACCACTCAACATGATTCTTTGTCCAAACTGACGAAGCAACTCTATGTTGCTTTTGAGTTGAGCCTTGGTGCCTAACTCCTTGATAGCCATAGATGCTTCCTGTTTTGCTTTTTGTTTTCTTTTCTGTTAGTGTCCAATATACCTCTGTTTTGAAGGCTTAAGAACATAGTCTTATTTGACTTTTGCGTTCCTGATAGAAAAGCACAGTGAGGCTTTAATAATTTATGGCATTTCCTTAGAGTTTATGCTCATTTGTATAGCTCTTTGATTTTTTGGTTTTTTAGGTGATACTATTAGGGAGTGACTCGTTTTCAATAACGAATGGCCTGATTTCATCTTTTGTGGATTGATTTCACAATTTTCATTTTCCCAACATTCATGCCTTAGAGTTTATGCATTTAATATGGATAATTTTTTTTATTGCAAAAGGTACATGATATGCAAGTAATACCGATCAGAAATTTTAAGATTAAAAAAAATACCTACATCCATTAGCAGGAAGTGTGGATAATATGCAATATAGGACAGGGGAAGAATTAATAATCTGCAAAAATATGTTTAGAGAGAAATGATTCCTGTAACATATTGCTATTAGTATTACAGTTCTTGTTTTGGAAAATAAGGCAATCATGTTTTTAACATTCAATAATGCTCCCTTAATCTTTTATCATACCATTAATTTATTTCAAATTTAAAATTTTAATTGCGCATAACATAAAATTTTCATTTCAATTATAATTTTTTATATTGGAACCATTATTTTAATAAGTTAGAATACTATGCATATTTTTATTTTTAATTTAATAATTACATTAAAAATAAAATTATTATAACAGCATGTCATTTATTAAAGTATACTTAACAAATAATGAAATAAAAATAAAATGATAATGTGAAAAAAAAGTAATATAAAACTTATATCATTTTTAGTAATTACACATGTAAAAATAATTTTAATCAATATTATCTAAAAAATATTTATTCTATCAAAATCATTTTTCATATAAAGATATGTAAATATAAATCATGCTTCTACATATCTACTTTTAACTAAAATAACTAAAATCATGTGTACAAAATTAAATTTATTTAAAATTAAGTTTATAAAATTTAATCCAAATATATATTTAATTTTTTAAATAATTTTTTAATAAAAAATATTTTTTTTTCTTGTAACATTTTAATTTGATTTTAAATTAAATACTTATAAATTGAATTTACTTGTGCTAGCTTGGGTCTCCTCTGCCACAAGCAAAACCTTGGAGAGTATTTTCCCGCGACAGCCCGTGTCCAGTGACATCGTTTCCGCACGCGAATTTTCCCGGGAAACAAACAGGTTTGGAATCTCACTTGTTTCCATTAATTTGTTTTCTTTCTTTACCCTTCACTGCTTCTCCACACAAACAATTCATGTTTCCATCATCAAACTAGGGTTTCAGATTGCTACTTACTTCGCTTTCTCTGATCTTTCTCACCCGCGTTGTAATTTTCGGTTAATTTTTACTTTCCTGAATCCAAATCGATTCCATTCAAATTGTTGTGGGTGGAATTCGGTGTTTTCAATTTTTATTTATTTATTTATTTTTGTGATGAAAAATTGCTATGTGGGATTGATTTCAATTTTATTTTTTTTAATTTTGGGGTGAAAAATTGCTATGTGGGATTTATTTATTTATTTTTGTTCTGATATCATTGTGACTATTTGTTAGTGCAGAAAATGTTCAAGAACACATTTCAATCTGGATTTCTTTCCATATTATACAGCCTTGGGTATGTTGTGTTTTGGTCTATTTGTTTCAGATTTCAGCTTCACTCACATATTTGCTGTGATGATGATGTTGAAATTCTGCATTGTTTTGATTTTTTTTTTTTTTTTGTAGGAGCAAACCTTTGCAGATATGGGACAAAGAAGGTAACTGTTTTCTGGTTTGCGGTATGGAGTAGTAATATTTAAAGCTTGTTTTAAATTGAATATGCTGGCTAAGGATCACATTTATCGTAAACTGTTTAGTCAAAATGATGTTTTATTCTCGTTTTTCAAAATTTTATTTATTGTTCATGTCGTGAAATGGGAAGGTTGCCACCTTGTGACCTGGTGGTAACAGACTCATGGGGTACTACATCTGACCCTCGCCGGACCCCACAATGGTGGAAGACTCATGCATTGGGCCGCCCTTTTGTTCATGTCGTGAAAGGATGTTATGTAAAAGATGTGCGAAGAATGGTTTTAGTTTCTCATGCACTTGTGAGGAATGAATTTTGGTATTTCTATCATACATAATGATGTGAAAGGGAATTATACATTTCTTAGATCACTTTATTAAGTTACTCTTTCTCTTATTTGTCAAAAGATTTTATTAAGTTACTCTGTCTCTCAGTTGAAACATCATGTCTTCTGATGCATGTATCTTCTTTCAATATTCGCTTAACAATGTCTTCTGAATTATTTTGGATGATTATATCCGTAAGGTAGTGAATGTTGGGCACTGAAGTGCCAGCAATAGCAAAAAAAATAAGTGTAGTGGAGATGAGAATGTTGAGATGGATGAGCGGACATACAAGAAAAGATAAGATTAGAAACGAATGCATTTAGGAGGAAGTTGGAGTAGCACCTATTGAGGAGAAGATGACAGAAACTCGCCTAAGGTTGTTTGGCCATGTGAGAAGAAGACCAATATAGGCTCCAAGGAGGCAAGTGGATCAAATAGAAGATAGTTTGGTTAAAAAGGGTAGAGGTAGACTAAAGAAAACTTTAGGAGAAATCATTAAAAAAGACCTTACCCTAAATGATTTTTTTGAAAATTGGGTTTTTGATAGACCTCAATGGCTTTGATTGATCCATGTAGCTGACCTCACCTATTGGGATAAGGCTTGGTTGTTGTTCTTGTAAAGAAGCTTGATCAAGATGAAACAAGTAAGAGAAAATTTCCCAATGTCTAGGATATTTCTTGTATTTCATGCCTTCACATCATTTGTGTGGTGTGCTTTGTACTTATCCTTGAAGCATATGAGAAATGAGTGTTTAATATTTTGATCTGGTTCCATTAATTGGTCAATCCCTTTGGTTTTTTTTCTCGGTGATATTTAATATTTGAGGCATGAAACTGTCTCAGCCAGTTGGTCGTTTATCTTAACATATCTGTGATTGCTTGATGATAGGTAACAATTTTTATCTATTCAGGGTAAATATGCTATGTCACTAATTTTGTCTTGGACTTTTTTATAGTTGTGAATGGCCATATAAAACGACCACAGGATGAAGACATACAATCCAATGTACTGGAAATAATTGGATCAAATATTCAGTCCACATACATTACATGCCCAGCTGACCCAGCTGCAACACTTGGTATAAAACTTCCATTCCTGGTTATGATTGTCAAGAATCTAAAGAAGTATTTCACATTTGAGATTCAAGTTTTGGATGATAAGAATGTCAGGCGACGATTTCGAGCTTCTAATTTCCAAGTGTGTAAGTCTGCCCATGTTTGTGTCTTATGGGTTTCCCAACAACTTGCAGATGTTTAATTTCTTCCATATGTATTTTGTGCATGAGTGCTTGCTTGTATCTAATATAGGGAATTTTCTGACTACTAACGCAGTTGCATGAATTTTTTTTTCTGGACACTGTATCTAACTGTCAGAAGTCTTAGAAAATTTTTGGTGACATTGACCAAGTCTGATGGAATCTGCAATTTGAATTTTGATATCCTCTTTTCTATTTTTTGTAAAGGTCTATGTCAATGTAAATTCACAAATATCAAGTTCTACATGATGCATTAGTTTGTAAATGCAAAATTGTTTTGAGATTGAGTAAGTAACATCAATTGTAGTATTTTCCATAAGGTGATATTTAGTCATTGATCATTTGGTATGAAGACAAGTTAGCTATCATCAAGAGAAAATCTAACAATATTGATATTACACGTTTATTTACTTTTGAAATTTGACATGTTTGTGGCCCTTGCCCAGGTATCCCACACTCTTTGGGTGTGAGACTAATCTTGTTCGGGATACTGAGGCTGCCCCACACTCTTTGAAATTTGACATGTTTAATTTGCTACTAAGTGGACATTGCCAATGAGAACAGTGTGGGGAAGAATACAATCATACTCCCTGTTTGAGAATGGAATTTGAATTTTCTTATTTGTTCTACATACTGTGAAAGAAAGGACAGGGAAAATGAAAAGATTCTATTCTGGACTTAGGTGATTTGAGGGATTCAGTAACTGGATAAGCTCTACTGTTTCATATCAATCTGTCATTTTTAAATCACTAAGAGACTTGGCTAGATTAGTGTTAAATTAGTGATTATAATTATTAATAATAAGCAATATCATTGCTAAGGTATACTATGGCATTTTTGCTGAAAGAAAATCTTTAGATTATTGATATCCATAAATACAGTATGGTGCATGATCATTCATAGATGCCATCTCCATCCAAAATACTGTCAGTACGCATTACAAGTGATTGAATTATTTTCTTATGTTACAGGCTGTTACTCGAGTAAAGCCATACATTTGCACCATGCCACTGAGAACGGATGAGGGGTGGAATCAAATCCAGTTTAATCTGGCTGATTTCACCAAGAGAGCATATGGTACTAATTATGTGGAGACGCTGCGAGTTCAGGTCCATGCAAACTGTCGCCTGAGAAGGATATATTTCTCTGATCGCCTGTACTCTGAAGAGGAACTCCCTCCAGAGTTCAAATTGTACCTTCCAATGCAGGTAAGAGATGCCTGCATTTGAACATCTAGTCCTTTTATTTTTTTCATCTCAATTGCATGCTAAATCTCATTTCACGTTTACCATAATGCAGAAAGCATGAAAATGTCATGGAAGGAGGAGGGATTTAGAGCCACAAGAGGGATGTATGGAATTTTATATGCATATTATGTGTAGTTCTGTCAATTGGCTTCTTTACTCTAAAATCTTTATCGATGTTTATGCAAGAACTAATAAGAACTCGTGTAACTGCTCTATTACCTTTATTCCAGTCAAATTAAGCTGTAGGAGGTTCTGATACTTGTCTGTAATATTGGAACTCAATTTTGATCATGATTTGTGCTTTATATGATAGTGTCTTACCCAAGAAAGAGGATGATAATGTTTTAAATGCATTGCATTAATAATGTATATACATGATACATGGTTATACTATGCAAGAGTTCCTCTAACCTCTCGCGGTAAGAAGTAAGAACAATGCTCTAAAATATGGAGTAACAAGTTTACGCCAAGGTTTAATGCCTTTGGGTTTACTCTTATTTTAAGTCTAAATTGATGACAATAGATCTTATATGGGGTGGGGATGGGGGTTGGTTAAACTGCAATGTGCCCTGTCAATGGCCCTGTAGCCTGGTGGCACCTCCCTTGTTTACCAGGGGATTGTGGTGTTCAAGGTGAGGAGTTTGATTCCCCCACTCCCCAATTCCCCACCTAGATCCTCACTTACCTTACCCTAAAATAAACTTCAATGTGCCCTCTCATTCATAAAATAGATTACTCTTTCTCTTTGACTTCTTACAATCAAACAATTTGCCCTTGTCATCCAAATTTAGGGATAAAACTAGCGGACAAGTTTCAGAATCACATAAAGTGATATTTTTCTTGAAAGTTAAGGGAAAAACATACAGACTAGATCAATCTGTGTAATTCATGTTTGTCTTATTCTTTTTGCGAGTGTTAGCTCTTTAGAAGTCTAGTTTTCTTATTGAGTACATATGCTATATGCATACAGGTTGGTACAAATCAACAAAATGCTACAATGTGTGCTCAGGATGAGATCAAAAAGTCTATATACAAATTATTTAACATGATTCACTCTTCATTCTTGGCAATTTCAAATAACAGTTATTGTAAATAGTTACCAGATTTGGGAAAGAGAAAGCAACAACAGCCAGCATTACACATCATGATTAGGGAAGTACAATAAATCTGAAATAAGCTCTGATAAACTCCCTTGGCCTTAAGTGCTGAGCCACAAACACTTGGTCAATGGGAATATAGGATTTTTTTATTGATCAAAATATTCTATAATAAGTGTCCATGAAATTATTCAGCACAAACACTTGTCATATGACAATGGGTTGCAAATTGCCTAACAGGAAAATAATAGGGTGAGATAACTCCTTTTTTAAATAGGAATGGATATTGCAAATTTGCTTAACTATGAGTAGAGTGAAGATACTATCTCTTGCGTCTCATGGCAGGTGTCAACTTTCCTTCCTTTAGGTAATGTGTGCTTCTCAACTGTCGTTGCCAAAGCTAAATTACTATCTGATCAAAATCAAATTTGTGTAACATAATTATCAAATGGAATATCATTCATTCTGGCTCCCAACGCTGGACCAGGAACCTGGAAGCGACTCATTATTTGCATCAACCAACATGTGCTATCGGATTTGAATCTTCTGCATACTTTCAGTATATTTCCATTCTTATCGGTTTTTTTTTTATTAAAGTACATATATTCATACTTTCATTGTAGCTCATTGTGAGCATACTCATTATACAACAAAGCCAGATATTTTCCTTCCTGTCATTAGAATAAAAGAAGTGCCTGTAACTTGACCGATTGCTGAACTTTGCAGCCACCCTTGTCATAAAAAACAGTATGCCGGCATTCACTCGAATGTTCATCATCCTTAGCATGTAGATCTGCAAATTCCTCTCAACCAACTGCATCTAAGGGACCAAAATGACTTATGGGAATCCATTTAAGATTGCATTCATTATTACAGATCCTAAATAAAATCAAAACTTCTACTCCAAACTCCCCAAAAGAGAGAGAGAGAACAATGACAATGGAGGAAATTGGAACAAAATAAATGCAGAATACAGCTAATCTTATGAGCATCATTGCAGAGGCTGGCATGGATAGAAATTTATTATTTCCTAATGCTTGCTCAATTGACGGATACACTACAGAAAATATGGAACAGTACATAACTAATAAGGGCTGTAAATAATTTACATCCCTCGACGTCATTTGTCAGATATGCATACAAAACATCTGTACAAGCTACACTAAATGGGCATTCTACAACAGGATGATAATGGGTAGAGTGAACAGACAAAAACAATGTGCACAGAAAACAGAAACACTGTGCTACAAAGTTCACTGGACCTTTTCTGATCCATGTAAAACATTATTTTTGTCCTCTTTCAATTATCTAATCATGTTTTTAATAAAGCTACTAAACAAGCATCCAAAAGATGTCCCCAAAATAATTTTGGACAAAAGTTGGTTTGGTCATGTGAAAAAACCAATAGAGGCTCTAATGAAAAAGTGGATCAATTGGAAGATAATCTTATCAAAAGAAGTAGAGAAAGATTGAAGAAAACTTTAGGAAAAACCATTAGAAAAGACCTTGCTCTAAATGGATTTATTGAGAATTTGGTTTTTGATATAGCCCAATGGCTTCATTTGATTCATGTAGTCAACCCCGCCTAGTAAGTTATGACTTGGTTGTTGTTGAAAGAAAAATAATAAAGGAAAGAAGTTTCAGTTTCTGTTATAGTAAATTAAAACCATATAGCAATAAGGTGTCCACATAGACACTCATCTGAAACTCAAGCAGACCTTGAATTGTCACAGGATTAAGTTTTGAATCCATCTAAGAATGCCTTTTGAAGAAAAATTCACAGCATAAAAAACAAATATGGACCTGAAAACAAGCACAACGTGCGGAGAAAAGTCGTTTACCATGAACAATAAGCATGCTATTCTACCAAATTTACATGGTCTAAAGCTGACTGTACCTTAAGTTCCCTAACAGAATCTCCCAAGCTCCATTCCAACTTATTCCCATTTCTATTTGACATCAGAACAATAGAGAAGATCCATTATTATGGTAGTTTGTCCTTCAAACATAATACAACGTCCATTGTCATGTATTGGAGCTTCTAGTTCCAAGTGCTTAGTTAACTAGTGCATACTTTCTTGTGTTTTCTATTTTGGCATTACAAAGGAGGTCAAAAGACCTGGTGAGGGGTTGGGGAAGGATAGGCTGAGTGTGAGTACTTAGACTCACTGAGGATCGAATCCCGCATCAGGTTCTTTCTAAAGAAACCTAGGTAGTAGGTACCAATAGGCTACAATACTCTCGTGTTGTTTCCAATTCATTGATGATACCACATTTTGTGTGACACAAGAAAATCCAACAGCTCCGAATATATTTATAAATCCATCTCTAATACTAAGATTGAAGTGTTAGCTCCTAGTCCTGTCGACCTTTCCAAGAATAAACCTGCATTAAAGAGAAACAGAGAAATATACCACGTTGAAGGCAACCATCAGACAATAAACACGTGCCCTCAAAATTTGGACCATTTTCTTTTGATTATGTTTATAGGTTTTGACTTTTGACTAAAGTAATGAACGAAATGTTTATGCCAAGGTGCTATGTCTGCAGTGCTTTTGTGACTATGGTTGCTGCGGAATGCCAATATTTGTAATTAAAAAAAAAATGTTTGTTTTTAGGTTTCCTACGGGATAAGATTGCTGTTTTGGCCTCTCTCCTGTGTTCAGCTCATGGTTGTTTTCCAAGGACTCTATGTTAGACGAGCAAAGAAACTGGAGAGCTCTTCTGTATTAATGTTCCGGTATCAAATTAAGATCTACATGTTTGGCATTTCAAGTAAAATTTAAAATATACAGCATAACCTAGAATAAAAAAAAGAAAGCAAAGAAAAAAAAAGGAAGGGGATCCTAGAATGTATCTTGCATACAAATGTGAAGCCACCAATGTACAAATCACCCCCTTCATTGTGTCTAGTGACAATTCCATTAGAATCTTACAGTTTGACAATTCACTATATACTTAAATGAAAATTACTCAATGGAGAATTTTATAGTTTTAAGCAATTGAAGACGACCCTTTATGAAATTTCAATTTGTAGTTGACTAGATGCCAAATATAGTTAAGGTAAAAAATTAGAGTCTCATGAAAGATCTTAAGCTCAAGTGTACAAGTGCAGAATGAAGAACAAAAGCAGATGAAGCAAATAAAAAATATATATATTCATTGCTTAAGTTTATAAATTGGGAATTTTTTTTTTAAAAAAAAAATACAGGGTGACAAAACAATAACACATTAATTCGCCTATTTGTTCACCCCAAAAAATATCCCCATATTTCAACATGATTATGGGTTCTAAAATTCAACAGTAGACATGACCTTGCACACATAATCTTCAAAAACTGAAGCACAGCTGCGGTGACAGATAATGACGATAAGGATGCTGATCAGGGTCACTCACTCAAGCTTAGCTACATTCTTGGAGTTGGCATGCTCTAAACCTTTGAAAACTGAAGCACATCTATGGTGACCAATAATCATGACAAGGATGAATATGTTGGCAGCCAGAAACACTAAGCTTGCCACCCAAAGCTGTAAGAAGACATTTTTACCCTTGAACTCAAGCAGGTAGCCCCACAATGGGTCTGAGCTCCCATCCACAAAAGAATGCAAGATAAGCCGTCCCATTTAAGCTTCATTTTACTCCATGGGAGTATTAGAGGCAACAAGCAAAAGAACCACACAAAATACTGTGCTGCAATCACCTGCAAAATAAATTTATTCAACATTACACAGAAATCAGATGTGTAGCCTGAGACATTTCTGCTAAAATTTAAGGAAGCATGTTGCTTTAAAAGACCAAAAAGGGCTCTGATATAGTTAAGTTCTGCTTGAAATAAACAATCAAATTTACTGAAGTCTACATTAAAACTTTAATTAAATGGAACACATGTATCACAAATGAAATTTCAGCATCTGTTTTTTATTAATTGACAAAACTTATTGAATGCTACAAATGCCGCAGTCTGCACAAATAGGCAAAATGGCAAATCCTGTGCAAAGGAAAAAATAAGAACCAGCTGCACCAAAAACTGTGGCAAAAAGGAGATAAGCTTTTACACCACCGAAATATCATGCCCATAATGAAGATAGATGTGATAGAAATAGATGGAGAAGTTGTGCCTTGGATCTGTGAAAGCAAGATGGTACAGCAGTGCCTCATGTAGGAACTCCCACCCATATAAATAGAAGAACAGACCAGTACAAAAGAGGAAAACCACTCCCGAGATCAGTCCAAATATCAGCCTGTCCCTTGTGAATATGCTTTTTAATAGATTATGTAAAGTACACCAGCCATTCCCATCTTTGAGTCTCTCTCCCTGAATAGCACTCCAGTTCCTTGACAGGTTTCTGACCAGATGGGAAGAAGTAAGGATCAAGAACCAGGATTATAGGAATAGAATAAATTATAGGATAAATCCTGAAACGGACAACAAGTCCATACCAAAATGCTGACTGTAACACATTACCTGCAAAACCAGGGGGGAGAAGAAGGAAAAAGGGGGAAAAAGCATACCATCAAGGCATCAAGAGATGTGCAAATATCTAACATTCTACACATATTAAGAAAAAGGCTTTCTTTGGTGCATCAACCAACAGCAAGCTTAATAATCAAATGTAAGACTCATACTTAACTTTTCAATTGATATTAAAATTTTATATATATATATATATATATATATATATATATATTTGAAAGCCAGATAAAAGGCATTCTTCTCTATCCCCTATTCCAACAAAATACTTAATTTATATACTACAGTTTTTGAACTTTTAGGAGAGATAAAAAAAAGGACATGAAAAGATTTTAACTTTCAGTGGTCAGTGCTTGGTAGAAAATGTGGAAAATGGAAAGATGGAAAATTATTTAGGTTAAATTCTTTACACTGCATTTTTCAACTAATTCTTACAATTTAATTCCTAATTCAGTACAAAAAATTTGTCAAGGGTAGAATGCAACACAGAATGTAAAATCTATTCCTGGCAGCTGATTTTCTTCGTATGTTAACATATATCTTGGAGAAAAAGATCACCAACTGATCATACGAAAATAGTTCACTTTTTAGGACAAAGAGATTTACAGATTATAACAATTGACAATCTGTTACCCATTAAGTCACTATTGCAACACCATCAATTTAAGCTAATACAGAAGCAAAACCATACCTTTCATAAGACAGATAATGATCCACAATATCATGGCACAAACAATGGGTTCACAGTTCCCACGTGTCCCAATGGTGAAGGTAAAGGGATTAAAGAGCCATGTCATGACAGAGTAGTTGCAAAGATTTTCAAGAACCTTCCGCAGCATTTGAATATGATAGATAAAATATCCCACAAGTATATCTGCACTTTAGGGCATTAGTCCGGTACCCATATTTTTTTTTTCGAGTTGTCTAACATTCATTAATTGTTATTTATATTTAATAGACTCTTTAGCATTTATCGTGAAACCAACAGTCAATAAATGATTGACAATTCACCCTTGGTACTAAACCCGTCAGGGTACCATAACAACTCCCGCATTTTAGATGTACCGATTGGAAAACCATTCAGCATAGTCTCTGTACTAAAAACACATTGATTTGAACTTAATGCAGGCTGACAAAATGGTCACTTAAAATCAATTAAAAAAAAAGCGGAAATTTCTCAATTTTCCAAGTCCAACAATTACAATACTTTTGTAACATCAATGGGAGGACGAAGCAATATAATATTTTCATTTTTTTTTTTGGTTTTGATTAAAAATAATTTTTTTCTTAACTATAAATGGCCAAAACTCTGCCATTGTCGTGCTTAGTAGTGTCAAAGGATTTGATTGTTACCTAAGATAAACATTAAAAAAGAACTTGATCTAAATTATTTTTCTAAAAATTTGATTTTTAACACAACATAACGGATGTTTGATCCATGTAGCCAACCTAATGAAAAAGGTTTTTGTTCCTGTTGTAACTATAAAAGGTCAAAGTAATTGCTACAAAAAGGGGCATTCATATCCTATCTAACATATGCATAATTATTACTATAATAACCCAACAATCTTTATATAGATGCTCCCACAAACCAAGCTTACATTTGAACACTCGAACACTTAAGGGAGTTGCTATGGTACGTACCCAGAACAAGTTGACAAGTATTTATTCATGATTGGTTTCACAATACATGATTAAAAGTTTATTAAATATAATCAATATCTAATGACTCCTTGACATCTTACTACTAATATCTTAAAAAAAAAAAGATAGGTATTACTCCAATACGGTTAGTTGTCAAGCATTATAATAGACTTTTAAACATTTATTATAAAATTAAACCGTTAATAAATGTTTTACAACTTATCCATAAGGATAGTATGCAACTCTTAATAATTTGAACCATTTTCTATGACAAGTGATCTCAATTGCTACATCCCATTGTGTGCATAATACATGAAGCTGAGAAGAGAAATTTTCCCAATAAGCGATGGATGAATGAATTTGGAATGAGAAGAAAACCGAGCAAAGGGGAATAGCGATAGGTGGCTCTGTTATAAGGGGAATCACCAAAAGCGATTAAAGAAGCAACATCAGAAAAGACGAGGTAGTCATCATCAGTGTATTTAACTTCCATATGAACATCTTGCCATTCTCCGTATACAATTAAAATGACAAGAAACATTTCTATTTCTACAAAGGAGTTGCAATGGTATAGGCTTATGGATATAGTAGCCAGTTGAGGTGTGAATTATGTATTTTATAATAAATGTTTAAAAGTCAGAGTTATTATGTTACAATGATAAGTTAGGTATTTAAGTTAAATTATCAATTATTTATTAATTGTTAGTTTTATAATAAATATTTAAAAATATATTAAATATAAAAAAATAACTAATGAATAGTTAACAATTCATCGTGAATATCGATATCTAGAAAAAAAAATAAGTGCTAGAGTAATCTCTTTAAAAGTCAATTAAATATAAATAGTAAATAATAAATGTTTGACTACTCATTTTCAATATTAATATCTCAAAAAAAAATCAAAATTATTCTTTTATAAATAAATAAAGCATAATTTCATTTCATGATTCAAACAAATCAATCCCTGCATTATTCAAACAAAAAAATTCCCGCAAGGCGCAAGACGGAAACTGGAACAAGGGTTTGCATGTGTTATGTTTCAGAGTGGAAACTGGAAAGTGACTCTATATTCAATTCGTTGTATGCAGAGTAATCTTCTTTTTATTTGATGGGTATAACATACATGGATTTAAACTTCGTACTGAGATGAGGGAGCAAGGAATGAGAACATATAATAGTGGTGTTGTTATGTTCGCAGTTACTAAGAGATTTTCAAGTAGTAGGAATCCTATTGAAAGCTCAAGTGATGATATGTGCCATAGGAGATTGGTTGACATCATTGAGTTAGATTACTATGGTAAGTTAATGGTTATGCTATTCAAATGTGTTTGGGTAGACACTAAACTTAACAAGGGAATCAAGACAGATCAATTTGGGATAACAAGTATAAAGTTTTCTCGCTTGATAAACATTGGTGCACACGAAACAGACAAATCATTCATCCTTGCAGCTGATACTAGAATGGTATATTATGTTGATGATCCAATTGATCAAGGTTGGTGTTGTGTTTGTCATATGAAACCTAGAGACTTATATGATATAGGAGATGGGAACTTAGTGGATTTAGAAGATCCATCAATGGAAGACGTACCATTTTGTGAGCAACATTTGGAGAACATTGAAGAATTACAATTTGTGAGGGATGGTGTCAATGAACGAGAACAAGAACAAGATGAACCAAATTGTGATGAAAATCATAACAGTTCTAGTGATTGTGATGATGGAAGGATGGTAGACTAGTTTAATTCCTTTTGTTATGTACTTTTGTAATTTAAAATGTAGTTCTTTTTGCGCTTCTTAAAATTAGTGCAAGCAAAATCAATTTGAATTGAGAATTTATATGTTTTGTTTTTTTTTCTTATATCATGACTAGTTCATCTCATGCATCATATACTATGTAATTTTGGTTCCATGTTTTAGTTGTTTATGTTAGCAAATTGTGTAGGTATTTGGTTCAATATGAGGCGAAAGCAAAAGAATTTAGGACAAGCAATGTTAGAAACACTATAAGGACAATCAGGTGGCAACAGTAATGAAATCCACCCGTGATGTCAACTTAGCCTCTTCCTTAAGCTCAAATGAAACTCAATCACAGCAGAAAGAAGAACCCTTAGTTGTCAAGTTTAAAGGTAAGAGCAAGATATACTTAATATTAGTTTCTTATTATTTGGTTGTTGCATTAAAAATATATGTTAACTTGTAGAATGGTAGATACCTCTACTACATAAATTAAAACTCGAAAAATGTAAGCAAATCAGGTTTGGCATTTAGCAAAAATTGAAAAAGTTATTGCGGAAATCAATGGTAATGGACAAGACAACGACAATGGTTCAAACTTGCTTGTGAGATTTCTTGGTAAACTTGCTCAAAACTCAACAATTTGTCCTATATCAGTTGAAAAATGGCATTGGATGCCATTGGACAAAAGCTACCAAAAATGGAATTATATTGAGGTAACTATCTAAATTTCCTATAACTTCAAATTTTTTAATAGCCTCACTTGTTATTAAAGACTGATTATGAATTCAATAATATTTGAAGGAAAATTGAGTTTGATTATGCTGCTAGCATCAAATGGGCAATGAGTACCTTAGGTGAGAGATGGAAGGAATACAAATACAAATTAAGGTGTAAGCACTTGTACCGTTATAAAAGTAAGGATGAGTTACTTGCTAATCCTCTTTCAGGCGTGGATAGTGTTGATTGGACTGCTTTTGTGCATCATTATAAGGATGAAAATATGAAGGTAATCATTCTTTAAGGAAGTTATTTCTTATTTAAATTTCTAAAATAAACTTGGTATATATTAACCATCATCCTTAAAAATTATAGATGCTAAGTTTACAAAACGCAACAAATCGTAAGAAGCTTAAAGTCTCCCATGTCGGTGGTAGTAAAAGCAATGCAAGGAGAGGTCGTCAAATGGTGAATTGCTTTGTGTTGGTTTGAATTTAGGGAATTGCATTATTGTGGCAAATTATGTGTACTGCATTTGACACTTGTTTGATAATTCTTACAAATTGTTAATGATGTTAGGAGAAACAATTGGGAAGGCATGTATGTCGAAGTGAGGTTATTTTGTCAACTTTGCTAAATAAAGGATGGAAACTATGTTAATGAAGAATGACAGATTTTGATTGTGTTGATTAAAAGTACCTGAAACAATGAACAAAGTAAACCACGTGATAGTCTGAGGCGTGCTATGCACTGTCCTTAAGGAATATTTCGGCAACAAGTGCGAAATTCCCCCAAGATACAGCAGACTCTTCCCGGCTGAACTGAGGTCTCAAACAACAGCAAGGCTAAAAACCCTGTAACCCGTAGAGAGAAGAGGAGAAGAAGAAGAGAAGGAGAAGAGATTTTTCGACACACGAGGAGGCGGCCGCAGAAGAGAATAATATATCAGCATAAAAAAAAAACCTAATACATAAATGCCATTAACCTAATACATAAATGTCATAAATCTAATAAAATCAAATTAAAACTTATCAAAACCGTGGGCTGAAATTATGGAGTAATTAAATCTAATGATTGCCAAAAATTGCTACATTTATGTAATTAAAAAATCTTCTCCAAAACCCCGATTTCTGGTAAGGTTCAAAATTCAAATATTAATTAAAATTATTTCCAAAAAACTGGGCCACAAAGTCTTTGTTTCAAGCAATGTGAGACTTCATTCTTTTGAAATACTCAATATTTACAACAATCCCCCACATATTTCAAAAGAATTTAAACATTATTAAAATAAATAAAACTCAAGTCTGGGTTACATTGTGTGTAAATGCATCGAATCTGGTGTCTTTTGGACTATGAACCAGATCTAGATAAATAAGACTTATTGGTGAAGTTAAACTTCTATGAACCAAAACACCTTTTACATAAGTTAGAATCTCATTTGATCACATTCACACTCTCATTTTACTCTTGCTGTTAACGTCGTTTTGCGCTTTTCGGCCATGCGCGTGCCTGGTGTTCATGAGTGCTTTAGAGACTGTGCTATCGTCTCACAGGAGCGGCCTCCACTCCACACTCATATAGGTGACTTCATCAAGTGTATACTGCACTTTATACATCACCCATAAGGGCTATGAAATACATTAAAAACATTAAGTTTATCCTCACATTAAATGCAGTCTAACACTTCTCATATTTCTCACACCATAGGAAGGGACGAATGTAGTGTTAGCATAATTAACAAATGACTTGTTATTACCCATATGAACCTTTTCATGGGATCTCCACTCATAAGGTTGGGTTACTATCATTGTTAATATCAAATTGGCTTAAGTCCCATTCCCCTCGATGTGGCACTTATTAAATTTCTTCCCAAAGGTTTAGTCAGAGGATCGGCCAAGTTTAGTTCTGACTTCACATAATCAATGGACACAATTCCATCTCTCAGCAGCTGCTTTATTACCTCATATCTCAACCTAATGTGTATGTTCTTACCATGAAATATTTTATTACTTGCAATGGCTATTGCCGCTTTATTATCACAATGAACAGATACAGAAGGATTTGGTTTTATTCCCAAAGGAATATTCTCTAAGAAAATTTTCAACCATTCAGCCTCATTACAGGCTTGTTCTAGAGCTATGAATTCTGACTCCATGGTAGATTTTGCAATTATTGTTTGTTTACTTGATTTCCAAGTAACAGCACCACCACCAATAGTAAACACATATCCGCTAGTGGATTTAATCTCATCTGAATCTGAAATCCAGTTAGCATCACTGTATCCTTCAAATATAGCGGGTAATCCACTATACCAAATACCATAATTCATGGTACCTCTCAAATATTTCATCAGTCTAGCCAAAGCTGCCCAGTGATCATTATTTGGACTACGTGTATATCTACTCAATCTGCACACAGCATATGTTATGTCAGGTCGGGTGAAATTCATTAGGTGGAGCAGACTACCAATTATTTGTGCATACTCAGACTGGGCAACCGGATCACCTTTATTTTTCTTTAATTGAGTGTTGGCGTCATAAGGGGTACTTACAGGTTTGACATCAAAATGTCCAAATTTCTTTAACATTTTCTCAACATAATGTTCTTGTGACAGTATTATACTATCACACTTCCTTATGACTTTAACACCCAATATTACACTAGCTTCACCCATGTCTTTCATGTCAAATTCAGATGCAAGAAAACGTTTTGTTTCATGCACTATGTCTAGGCTAGTACCAAATATAAGCATATCATCCACATACAAGCAAATAATCACACATTCACCATTTACCAACTTTGTATACACACATTTATCAACTTCAACAGAAGAGAAACCATCATTGATCAAAGTTTGGTCAAATTTTTCATGCCATTGTTTAGGTGCTTGTTTTAGACCATACAAAGATTTGAGGAGTTTACATACTTTATTTTCTTGCCCTCTAACTACACAACCTTCAGGTTGAAACATATAAATTTCTTCTTCTAAGTCACCATTCAAAAAAGCCGTTTTAACATCCATTTGGTGAATAAATAATTTATATGCAGATGCTAAAGCAAACATCATTCGAATAGAAGAAATTCTAGTTACAGGAACAAAAGTATCAAAATAATCTATATTTTGTTTTTGAGAAAAGCCTTTTGCCACCAACCTAGCCTTATATTTTTCAATTGATCCATCAGGGTTATATTTTCTTTTGAAAATCTATTTGCAACCTATTGCTTTCGCACCAGGAGGTAAATCTACTAAAACCCAAGTATTGCAGTTAGAAATTGAATCAAATTCTGATTTAACAGCTTCTTTCCAAAAAGATGCTTCAGATGATGCAAAAGCTTCAGAAATTATAATAGGATCATTATCAACATGATATGTATAAAAATCATTTCCAAAAGAAGTTTCTTTTCTTTGTCTTTTACTCATTCTCAACTCCTCATTTGAATCATTTAAAGAATTTTGTGTTGAAGCTTCAGAAATATTTTCAGATTTTAAAGGAAAATTATGTTCAAAAAATTCAGCATTTTTTGTCTCAATAATAGTATTGCAATTAAGCACTTCACTTTTCAAAATCAAGAATCTATATGCAGCACTATGTTTAGCATACCCAATAAACATGCAATCAGATGTCTTAGAACCTATTTTCTTTCTTTTAGGCTCAGGTAACATAACTTTAGCTAAACACCCCCACACTTTCAAATATTTTAAATTTGGCTTATAACCCTTCCAAAGTTCATAGGGTGTCTTTCCTGTTTTCTTATAGGGAATTCTATTTTGTAAATGACAGGCAGTTAATAAGGCTTCACCCCAAAGGTTATCTGGTGCATTAGAGCTAACTAGCATAGCATTCATCATTTCTTTTAAAGTCCTATTTTTCCTTTCAGCTACTCCATTAGATTGGGGTGAGTAAGGAGGAGTTATTTCATGGATTATTCTTTCTTTTTCACAATAATCATTAAATAAAATATATTCTCCATCTCGATCTAACCCTTTTAATTTTCTTATTTAATTGATTTTCTACTTCTGCTTTATATAATAAGAACATGTCAAAAAGCCTCATCTTTATTTCTAAGCAAAAATACCTTAGTAAATCTAGAGAAATCATCAATAAAGTCACATAATATTTTTTTACCACCTCTAGTCACGGTTTGTTTCAAATCTCCTAGGTCCGAGTGAATTAATTCAAGTAGTTCAGTTTCTCTTTCTATTGATGAACAAGATTTTTTAGTTAATTTAGCTTCAGCACATATTTCACATTTATTTAAACATGCATCACTAAGACCAGAAATCAATCCAAGATATTGCATTTTCTTAATATAAGAAGCGCTAACATGTCCTAATCTAGCATGCCACATATCCATAGAGTCAATCAAATAAGCAGAAGAAGATGCATTTTCATTCATAATTTGAGCAACATTAAGTACAAACAGTCCCTGATTACAATTGTCTTTTCCCACCAATACATTATTTTTGGTCATTACAATTTTGTCAAATTCAAAGGAAACCTTTACCCCAACCTTTCCTAGCAATGCCACAGAAATTAAATTTGCCTTAATGCTAGGTACATGAAGCACATCATTGAGTACTAATATCTTGCCAGATGTGAGTTTCAGAAGAATTTTCCCTTCCCAATAACTTGATGAGGTCAGAGTCACCAAGATACACACATTCTTCTCCATCCCCACGAAGTGTAGGAGGTAAACATACTCTTATTAGCACGAGATATGCTGGTAGCCCCGAGTCTACCACCCAATCATTTACACTAGCCATGAGTAAAGCTGAGCGACAACAATTATGTCATCTCCTTCAACCAAGTTTGCCTTTGGCTTCGGAGGATTGTCATTTCCACTTCTTCCTATGTCACGCAAAAGGCGCTTTATGACCTGGCTTACCACACACATAACAATTTCCACTAATTTTGAAAGTAGGATTATTAACTTTAGGCACATGATTAGGTCTATTGTAATCAGATTTGTTGTTTGATTTATGATCATACCTTTTCTTGTTGGTTTGTACCATATTTGCTCTTGAAGCTAATGCTTTTGCTCTTGCGGCATTGATTTCCTTCCTGTTTGTGTCTATAACAAACTCGTCTTGGAGTATTATGTTCTCGGCTTTGAGGCTCTCAAGCAATCTGTGATATTCATTGATTTGTGTCTTTATGTCTTTTTCATCATTCATCTCCCATTTGTAGAAATTTGAGATCACGAACTTCTGCCTCCCGGCATCCTCAGCAGTGTATTTAAGTATCATGGACTCCCAGATTTGATTGGTTTCCTTGTATGAACAGTAGACATCGAACAATTCGTTAAATAACGTAGTAAGAATGGTATGCCTACAAACCTTATTGGCGTAAGTCCATTCGTCTAATTTTCTGGTGGAAGCAGAGGAATCGGGTTTGGGATCAGTGAGAGCATTCGCCACTCCATGCATGTCAAGGATTGAGAAGACACGTTCTTGCCACCGTTTGAAGTTCTGACCACCAAAGATCTCGATTTTGGAGACATCCGGAAAGATGCAGCGAAGGAGGCCAGGCTTAGGTTTGAGCGTCGGCCGGTACCATTGTCGCGTTCAACGTGATCGGGTTGACCATATTCCTTAAGATTGTTTATTAAAAGTACGAAACAATGAACAAAGTAAACCACGTGATAGTGCGGCGTACATGCATTTGTCCTTAAGGAATATTTCGGCAACAAGTGAAATTCCCCCAAGATACGCAGACTCTTCACATTTGGCGAGGTCTCAAACAACAAAAATCCTAAAAACCCTGTAACCCGTAGAGAGAAGAGGAGAAGAAGAAGAGAAGGAGAAGAGATTTTTCGACACACGAGGAGGCGGCCACAGAAGAGAATAATATATCAGCATAAAAAAAAACCTAATACATAAATGCCATTAACCTAATACATAAATGTCATAAATCTAATAAAATCAAATTAAAACTTATCAAAACCGTAAATTTGAAATTATGGAGTAATTAAATCTAATGATTGCCAAAAATTGCTACATTTATGTAATTAAAAAATCTTCTCCAAAACCCCGATTTCTGGTAAGGTTCAAAATTCAAATATTAATTAAAATTATTTCCAAAAAACTGGGCCACAAAGTCTTTGTTTCAAGTAATGTGAGACTTCATTCTTTTGAAATACTCAATATTCACAACAGATTGTAAGTAATTTATCTTATTTAATATCATTACAACGTGATATCTATTATATTTCTATAGTGTTATCAAATGCAAGTTGTTTCTTTGCTTTGCACTACCAAGGTCTTTGTATATGATATGTGGTATATATAGTGACTGCTCTATGATCTACTATAATCTTATCCAAGAAGACAACATTTGAAGATTCATGCCTTTGATTACACTGTCTGTGGTTGTGTAAAATTCATGTGACAATAAGGAATTAAATTGAGTTGTTTTGATTATTTTTGGAGTTGTGTATGTTAGAATTGAGCTAAGTTTTTGTTTTGTTTTTTGTTCTGTTAGAAGGCTAAGACATAAGGCTCTTACTCTGGACCATTCTATCTCTATTAACTTGTTTTCTTTTACTAATAGGATAAAATATCAGAGGACTTGTCTCAAGATCAAGAATGTGCTGCTACTTTAGGTGTTCCATCTAAGGTAATGGCTCATCATGATGATGCGATTGGAAGAGTATGTGGAGCTAAGCATTCTAGCTGTGTGCGTGGTTTAAGCACTGATATTTGCCCCTCCAGTATTTTTGGATTGCCTAGACATTCCTTTGGCTATATGAATTTTGGTGGCTCTAGTAATAATGTAGACCAACAATGAATTCAAGACTTGGAGAACCAAGTAGAGACTTTGCAAGAGAAGCTGACAAGATATGATGAGACCAAGACACAACTTTCACAAACTTAAAATCAATTGGGAACTCTTCACAAATTTTTATAGGATAAATTTGGTAGTGAGTTACCTACTTTCAACCAAGATGGTCCACACTCTTAGTCATAGTTGCCAAGAATGTCTATGAACTGATAATATTCCAAGATTTTTGCATTTTGATTTATCACTAGGAGTTAAGAAAACTTATGAATGTTTAATGTTTATCACTTTTGGTTTTGCTAGTGAGTAGATACGAGACTTTGACTATTATTAGCAAATTTTTTGCTTCATTTTGGGATCTGTATGTCATTGTAGTTAGCAGATGACTTTTTCATGATGTAGTGATTCAATGAAGAATAGAGTCAACAAAACATTTATTTAAAGAAGTCATAATGATTAGCCACAGTTAAAACCGTGGCCAAATTTACAAATGTAGCTACCATATAATTAGCCACGGTTAATATGTAGCAAAAATATAAGAATAATTTTAATTCAAAGATCAAATTTAGCCACGGTCATGGTGTGGCAACGTTCACACACAGTTTTGCCTCAATATCAACCGTGACTAACATAAGATTTTATTAGTATGTTTATTTCGTTTTAAATATTTAGCCATGGCTTTAACCGTGACTAATTTACCAAACCCCTGTGGCTAAACAAAGGTGGCCACAGTCATTGGAACCGTGGCTAATGATGTTACGACGCTAGGATTAGCCACGATTTCTCTCAGTATGGTTACCTTACGTTAGCCACGGTTAATGGGAATATTAACCACGATTTTAACCGTGGCAAAATAACGTTTTTCTTGTAGTGTGATATGACTAATACTTGAGATGGTGATGGGGTTGTTACTGATGATGTTGGTTAGTGGTTGTACATTTGCATAGTTGTTGATGTGAGTCATGGTGGGATAGATGATATCGCAAATGGAGATGCTATTGGAGATGGTGATATGACTAATACTTGAGATGGTGATGGGGTTGTTACTAATGATGTTGGTTAGTGGTTGTACATTTGCATAGTTGTTGTTATAAGCTATGTTGAACTATTTTTTGGATGCCCCATTGTGTAGTAAGATCTTTGGATGCTACAAATGATGTTGCTTAGTGATAGGCCATTTGCTTTGTGAAACTATTTCGTAATAAATTTCACTAAGTGTGTTTTTGTTTAACAATTTTAATCGTGTAGTTATTAGTTATATTTTGGTCACTAGCACAACAAAATTTAACTAATGATTTGAAGTTAGTTTCAACAACTATTGATTGTATATGTTGGTTTTAATTTTGCATAAATTTTGGAGTAATTTTTTTACTTCTCAAATAGTTGAATATGGTTAACTAATTAGAGGTGTTTGCGATTTGGATTGGTTTAGTTTTCAAGAGAAAAGTCATTCTTATATTGAGAACTAATCGGTTTGTTTTTAATTGGAAAATTGAACTAAACCAAATCAGTTTTATTCGATTTTAGTTTCGTTTAGTCGAATTGACTTTTGGCCAAACTTTTTTAAAAAGCAATTACACACAACTTAACTTTTTTTTTCTTTTCATAGCCTAATTAAGAAGAAGTTGGCCTAATAATCCTAATAAAAATATCATTAAAAAGTTATACACAACAATTTGGCATACAAATATTTATTGAAACAACAAGGAATTCAAATTTAATCATTTATAAGTATGTAAATTATTAAAAATATATAATTAACTATATGAATTTGATTTGATTTGATTTAGTTTCATAAATAAAAATTAATAAGTGAACCAAACCAATTATTTCATAAAAAAGAACCAAACAAAACCAAAAGTAATTGTTTTGCTCAATTTTCGATTTTCGATTTTCGATTTTTCGATTTAGATTGGTTTGGTTCGGTTATAAACACTCCTATAACTAATATTCAAATATTGTTACGGACAAATGCCCATTGCATGTGAATGATTCAAATTTCCAATGATATTATTCGAATACAGAGTCGAGATATTTGAATATTCCATATATCAAAACATTTATGATGGAAAATATTCCAATGTTGGTTGATAATATTCATATATCTAAATTTTGGTTTTCACCTATTGATATATTTGTTATTGACATTGATCACTAGCATAACATTATTTTTGAGAATGTTTTAAATATTGTTTTGAACAACTTGAATAAGTATAAGTGGTATGTAGAGTGTGGAAACAAGCTTGAGAGTAGGTTTTAGTAATCTTCTAATAGCAAACATAAATATCATATTCATATTGAGTTCAATCTAATATTTTTGTTTACTTATTGATCAAATCCTACATATTGACTCGTGCAAGGGATGGGCTCCATACTAATCTAACAAGCGTCCATCTTTGCAACTTCCTTCCCGATTGCAGAAGCCAAATTATAGTTATAAGAGTAAGTGATCAACATGGTACTTTTAACAGTACATATTGCATTAAAAATAATTGTGTTTTAACTTATAACATGTTAATGCAGATTTCTTCAATACTATTTTTATTTTTGTGAGGGTATCGATACCCTTAATAATTAGTGGTTAATATTTAGTCATGTGTCTTACTTAGTTGAAATATAAATATAATATTTATATTTTAATTAAGTGTAATATATGATTAAATATTAACAACTAATTAACAAGGGGTACTGATACCCTCCAAAAAAAAATATACTAAAAAATCTCTTTTCTATATATATATATATAGAAGTACTAATACCTTAAACATTAAACAAGATAGTTATATCCATAGTTATAAAACTTAGCTTGAACCGGCCGGTTGAACAAGTAAACCGGTGAATCAGTTCACCAACCGTTCCGAGCCATATGTTCGATCAGACATGTATGTAAACTTATGCTAACCGCTTGACTCAGACATTTTGGTAAAGAATTGTTTGACTGGGCCCGTTAAGAACTGGTTAAGTCAATAATGTTAAAAAAAAAAATTCTCAGTTTAAGTGAAATAAAACCCTTCATTCTCTGTTTGCAAACAAACAGCTGCTTTGCTTTGTGATTTCCTTTGTGGATTGTTCGCACCCATTGGCAAATGAATGCCTTCGCGACTTCTTCATCTCAGGTGCAAGCTCCCTCTTTCATTTGTGTCCAATCTCACTCCTCTATTTGGGCTTAGCAGTTTCCTCTAATTGTTACAGGCTACAACCATTACTATGCTTAACTAAAAACCAAGGGGAAGATGAATGAAAAATGAAGATAAAAGAAGAGCAAGAGGCACGAAGAAGGGGGAATATTCCTGTATTTACTTTCTTATTAATTAGTTGAGGTTGAGTATTTGACCACGTGGCAACTTTAACTTTTGCCCCAAGATTACATGGGTCTCTCACCTTATCTCTTAGTTTATCTCTATTTTGTTTTTTAAGTTTGTTTATCTTTAATTTATTGTGTGCTTATCTCTTAGCTTATCATATATGTGATATATATATGATATACTTATCTATTTTTTTTAATCGATATGTCTTGACTTATATCATTTGTGATATTTATTATATATTGTAAATATGTAATTCTTTTTTTTTCAATATATTTTTAACATTTTTATTGAAAAAAATTTATTTATTTAATTTATGTGATTCGACCAGTGACTCACTAGTTGAATCAGTAACTCATTGACTCAGTACTCCTTCCGAGTAGATGATCGGTCCAAGTTTTATAACACTAGTTATATTAACTTATGAAGGCCTACAATATGATATTCTTTAATGAGTAATATTATTCATATACCTTATTTTTACACTTCCCTTTTACTCCATAGCGTTATCAAATATTGTTAAAATTATTATTAATTATTTTGTAAAAGTTATCATCCAAACAAAGACATTATGAACAAAAAATGTTACTAGGTATGGATGATAATTTTTACATAATAATTAATAATTATTTCAATAATATTTGATAACACAGTAATGTAAGAAAAAATGTAAAAAAAAATGTAGAAATGACATTACTCTTCTTTAATATTCAAAAAGTATATGTGATGATATGATGAGAGTTATTATGGTACTTTGATAGGTTTGGTACCCAGCAATAAATATTTGAAAATCTATTAAATATAAATAACAACTAATGAATAATTGACAACTCACATTGGGTACTGATACCCTAAAAAAAGATTAGTATCAGAGTAATCTTCTCCAGTACCCTAAAAAAAAGATGAGTATTGGAGTAATCTCCTAAGATGATTTATGATGGTAACTCCATTTTTTTATTTGTTCTAGGTAAACATGAGGGTCACACTTTTCTAAGAATTTCTATTCCATGAAAAAGATATGGGCTCTATTTGGTAAGTTCAATCTCCTAGCTTATAGGAAATTTGACTAGCGGATAACGAATTTAAAAAAATAGATCTATTTGATAATCAGTAGCTTATAGTGTTTTTTTAGTAGTTTATAACGTTTTTTCATACGCTACTTGAAGTAGCGTTTGAGCTTATAGCTTATAACATATTATTTTTTCTCTCGTTTTTACCCTCATTATTTTAATTAAATTTTTCTCATGTCCCCTATTAATTTATTGTGGGATACTAGATGATAGATTTATTTTATTTATTATTTTGGAATAATATAATAAAATGTAATTAAGATTATCTTTAATTTTTATTTTAATTATAATACTATTGTTATATGTCTATTATTATATTGCACTACAAAAACTATGTTATGTACATTGTTAAGTATATTTTTTTGTGCATATATATATATATTTAAAAAATTATAGACATTTATGTTGTTAAGTATATTTTTATAATACATATATTTTTATAAAGCATGAAAAATTAAATGAAAAGAAAATTTAAAATAATATTTTTAACCAATAAAAAACATTTTAATGATAATACGTAAATAAATAAATTAGATTATTAAAATATAAATTTCAAAATTTTAACTTCTAAATATCTTAATAATTAGTTTAATTAACATAAATAAATTTATAAATAAATAATAAATATTTTTTCATATTTAATATTGATGAAAGAAATTTAAGCATTAATTAAAAATTTCCTTTTATTTCATTTTTCATTTATTAATTATTTTAATCATTAATTTTATCAGACACTGTAAATTCAATTTGCTAACTTATCCACTATCAATTATCTCTTATTAACTCCTCCGCTATCGTTACCTTCTTTTTAAGAAGGAGATCTGAAATGAAAAGCAGGTTACTTTTCCATCTTAGGGTATAACTGGTAATGGATAACATTATATATATATATATATATATATATTATATAAATGTATATAATTATTATCTAGCTAAAATATTTTCTGTGTGCCCTTATACGGTCGGTAATTTTTTTTTTTACCTTTTCACATTGTGCTCCAGTAAAATTTTCCCTAATAAATGGAATTTTGATTGTTTTTACCAAAAGTCTCAAACTTAAGAAGTTCTTCGAAGTTATAACGACTAACACCAAACAAAGCCAATCCATTCAAATACAGTTTTCAAGATGGGTGCGCATCTGGAAAGAAATAATGAGGAATGAAGTTGCAGAACAAGCCTACAAGAATCAAATGATGGATAAGAGAAGAACAAAGAGATAAACCACCAACTCTCAATGCTATTATTCTTAAAATGCAGTCATATTTAACCTCATATCAAGATCTAATTACCGTACTACCCCAAAGAAACCTTAATTCTGACCCCAATACAAGGCTTGAATAAAACTCAATCACTAGCAAAAAATTGAATTTTTTCGGAAAAATAAAAAATGTAACCCAAGAACTAAAATAAGAAACACTCAATTGAAGGCAAAATCAAACCCAATCAAAGAAGATTTCAAGTTGTTGCTGATGTGTAGCTAATAAGCAAGACGAAGGAAAGTAAAAGAAAGACGGACTAGTATAGCCGTTGCTCTTCGCTCCTCACTTTGTCATCTGTTTTTATGTGTATCTTTCTTTTAGGTATGAATTGCAAAATTGCCATTGCCTTTTCATTGTTTTTAATATATTTATAAAATATGCCACAATGTTTTGGTTTTGTTTTCATAATGTTAAAATAAAAATACTGAAAACATCTATTTTATATTTTTAAATTTGGGCCTTTTTGGAGAAATTTTTATAAAACATATTTATTAAAACTGAACTGAACATATTTTTAAGCCCATTTTTTATTTTTAATAAAAATGAAAATAGAAGAAAAGATAAAATACTCATAAATAGCAATCCATGTCATATTATTCCTAACAACATAATTCTCAAAAATGTAATCACAAACCTTGAAATAAAGACAGCATAACCAAAGCAACCTTTTTAAAAAATAATTTTTTTATAAATCTTTTTTTTAGTATATAATTTTTAAAATAAAAAGTTATTTTATATTTAGATGTAATATTTACGAAATACTTTTAAGTACTAAAAGAATTTATAAGTTTGTTTAGATAAAAAATAATAAAATAATTTTTTATAACAAAATTATTAAAAATATAGAGTATTCAAAATGAATGAGACAAGATTTACAAAAAAAAAAGAAGACATGAAATATAATTTTTAATAAAAATAAATGATATTTTTGTCTATAAATTATATTAAAAATAACTTCTTTATTTTTATTTCCAGAAGTTAAAAATCACTAATTTAAAAAAAATGAGAATTAAACTTTTCTTTAACTTCTGTTTTTTTAAAATGCCATCTAAATATACTTAAAAACTTATAAAAATATTTTATTTAAAAAAAAAAACTTATCCAAACACACCTATATCAAGAAGCAAACATAAAAAACATCCAAACATAAGCATTCAACAAAATTACCCAACTACGCCCATCCACTTCACACAGCATTTTGGCGGGAAAGGACTCGTAGGGCAGAACAACTGGCGCCAAAAGTTATGAATTTTTATAAATAAAAAATTATTAAAAAAATAATAAATAAAACAAAATAAGCATAGTAGATCCACCCACACTAGATCACTGCACTGCAACAGCACCAAACAAAAAGCACGGAACGGTGCGTTTCAAGCCCTAAGAAAGGACTCACCGTTCTCTCTCTTCTCTCTCTTCTCTCTCTTATCGTCTTCTTCTTCTTCCTTCCATCGCTCGTTAGGGTTTGCAGAGAGTGCAGATTGCGTTTCGCTCCTTTGCCATTCGAAGTTCTCGCCGGCGGCCATTGGAGGGAGAGCTCGGAGCTCGGAGCGGCGAGTTTTTTCCGACCGGCGATCCATTTTTTCTCGAATCGATCGGATATCGCGATTTCTTCGTCGGTTTTCTCTCCGGTGACGGCGCCGAAATCGGAATTCGTCGACCTACTCGTGACGTGCGGTGAGAAATTTGGTTCGTTTTTGCGTGATCTGGTTGGATCAAACTAGGGTTTGCATGAGTCCGCTTGCTGCGGTGAAGATGGAAGACGGAAAGGCTTCGCGGGTTGATGATGATGGGGAGAACGGTGACCAGGCCGAATTTCGATTTGCCGAGTTTTGCAAGGTTCTTGTTTTTCCTTTTCCGTAAATAAATAAATAAATAAATAATTTCATTTTTTGTATTTCTTGGTTTTGAGTTGTTGAGTTTTTCTTTGTGGATTTTAGGATAAATTTTTTTATATTTTCTTGCTCTTACTGTGTTGTATTTTTTTTATTTTTTATTTGGGGTTTTGTGTTATGATTGGGGAAGGAGGAGAAAATGTAGCATGAGAGTGTTTTGGGAGTAATTTATATGTATAAATTTGGCATTTTTAAGTTTTACAGTGGGCATAGAGAAGCTATATGAAATATGTTCTTTTTTATATACACATGTTTATAAAGCACTTCCTAAGTTTATATATTTTTTAAGAGAAAGATAGGAAGATAAGCAAAAGTACCACTTGAAAGATAGAACTGAAGTTTTTTTATTCATCAATCAATCATTATGAATATTTCCCACCTAGTGGAAAAAAGCTTTTGTTGTTGTTGTATCAATCAATCATAGGTATGAAATGTTAAAATCAGTTCAGCGTATGTGATATCTACAAATATGATAAAGGATCAAGTATTTTTTCACTGGGGGAAAGGCCAGAAGATTTTTTTTTGGAAATAGTGCATTAACATGGACAATGAACCATGCATGAAGAAAGAGCAATGAACCTGCTAACCCTACCTAGTTTATTATTTTAAAGGAAAGGAACATGCTAATACAAACAAATATTTAAAAAATTATCTTACTAAATGATATGTCAGTTAATTACGACACAGCATGTTTAACGCTCATTGACTGTATTTGACAAGTTGAGTGGCCCATCATTTGCATTTCATGGAGATATAGCATGTCACTTAGGAAAAGGTTTTGGCAAAACTCCCTATACACATCATGATGGATTTGTACCAGGAAAGTATATTTGTTTATTTTTCTGATTTTAAATACTTAAATTGAATTCAGATCGCGTTGAAATTGGTTTAATAAGTGAGACTTAGAATAGAAGAAATGTCCAAATATAGTCTTGTTTGTAAATAGGCAGATTTCTTGTTGCCTTGAGTTTAGATTAAAATGTTGTAACCATTAAATTCTACATTGATGTGTTTTCTTATGACAGAATGGGCTATCATTGGATGAGAAAAGCTGTAGAGAAGCAACGGATCTGTTTGGAGAAACCAAACATCTTCTACTGACAAATGTCTCATCAATGGGGAATGGAACGGTACCTAAGAACATTAATCTTTAGCATAAAATATAACTTGTAGTAAGTCTTTATTTGAATTGATGAGGTTGTATAATTCTTTTCCAGTCTGAAGATGCAGAACGATTTTGGTTTGCTTTTATTTTATACTCTATCAAAAGATTGACTGAGAAAAATGAGGAGAGTGAGAAGGAAGAGACTGATAACACGGGGCTTACCTTGTGCCGGATATTGAGAGCAGCTAAGCTTAAGTATTTTACTGGCCTTTTCTAGTTTATAAGTTTGTAGTTTGTTCTATTATTTACTATTGTCATTTATCTTGTATTGAACAGCATTACAGATTTTTTTAAAGAACTTCCTCAGTTTGTTGTTAAGGCTGGTCCTATTTTAAGTAATCTATATGGCACAGATTGGGAAAGCAGGCTTGAGGTAATCAGATAATCATGATTACATTTTTTGCAAGGTTTCTGTTCACATGTGTGTGTGTATGCTTGATGGTCCCCTTTTTTAATCCTCAGAAACAGTTTTCTCTTAAGCCATTTTTTATGTTGATGTCTATACCAGGCGAAGGAGATGCATGCCAATGCTATTCACTTAAAGATTCTTAGCAAGTGAGTAGCCCACTATTTGGATCCGTTTCCTCTATTAATTTCTTAAGTAACTGATGCATTATCTATTAATTTGTGATATTATTTAAATTTCTTGTATGCACTATGTATATCACATAATTCTACCTATAATATTATACAATCATACCCTCTTATGGTATTAACTAATACAAGTTTCTAGTTTCCTTAGGATGTACTTAAATTACCAAAAGATTAGTTTTAGGAAGTATAATTCTCAATAGATAGTTTTATAGTCACTTGAGTCGGTCCAGTTCCTAGAGCGTTTATCCAGATTTCCTGAACGGCCTCCTATCTCATATCTTAATTCTCACATTCCTTTTCTAATGTAGTTGTTGAAGATTGTTGGTAGTGAATGTCACACTGCCTTATGTGTTAATTTGCTGATATTGCATTTTATTAGTGTTGTGGTGGTATCTAAATGAGATGTATTTTATCACAAAAAAAGAAAATCTTGAATGAGATATAATGCCTACTTGGAAATGAAATGTGTACTTTGTAGAGGTGGTCTTCTTTAGGTGGCACAAGCATTATGAGGTGGTAATGGACTTATCGAAATATGAAATATAAAACAACTACAAATTTTTTGTTAGCTTATTGAAGACCAAATATTTTATTTGGAATTATCGCTATGCTATGGTCTAATGGCTCATACTACTGTTCACATTTAATGAATCCCAGAAAGCAGATGCATGATGGTATCATTTAGTCATCTCTCAGACTTGATGTTTATATGCCAAGCTATGATGCACAGATACGCCAAAATTAGTGACATATCTATATCGTACTCATATTTGATACCAATACACATATAATACTGTTGCATCCGTATTTTTGGTGTATCCCTGTGCTTTTTTTTCTAATACCTATGACCCTCAATATACTACTACTCGAAAAATCTAGGATACGGATTCAAGCCTCATTCTCACCGGTTGCCTTCCTTAAAATCAAAGTAAATTAGTGAGGGATTTCACTGTGTTTAAAGTTTATTTATCTTTACATGTATAAATATAAATATTTTATTCAATAAGCATTGTAGTACCCGTATTCTAATTTTTTTAAAAAACTATTGTATGTACATATCATATCGTATCGGATACTTGTACCCGTACCCGTGCAACATAGATGCCAAGGCTTCCTATTTTAGCTGTATTTGTTGCTTGCTTTAAGTATCATCTGCAGTGCAGCATGCCTACATGACATCACATCTTATGAATCTGATGGTGCTAGGTACTATAAACGAGTATTTGGAGAGTTCTTTGTGGCAAATGAAGCAAATGTTGAAAAGAACTCAGCTGTTACTGTTCATGCATCCGAATACCATCGCTTTGGATGGTTACTTTTCTTGGCACTTCGTGTACATGCTTTCAGCCGTTTCAAAGACTTGGTGACCTGCACCAATGGTTTAATTTCTATCTTGGTAAGTTAGATTCTGATAGAACTCTATCCCACTATTGGCATTTCCATGAAAATGTTTCATATCTTTTTCTTTAAAATGTAGAATATTCTGAAAAGAATTGTTGGAACTTGGAACAGCCATGTGATACTTGGAATTTTTTATAAAATATTTTTTGAGGACTTTCATGATATGTTCATTATACATCATAAATTCAATTATTCTATATTTTAAGTTGTAATATTTGCCTTGTGGTGTTTTTATTTTGTGTGTTGTGTGTGTGTGTGGGGGGGGGGGGGGGAGGAAAACAGTATCTTATTTGCTTGGTGTATCTGTGACAGGCTATCTTGATTATTCATGTTCCTGTTCGTTTTCGCAATTTCAACATTCATGACTCTTCACGCTTTGGTAATCCTCTTTGTTCTTTTCACCCCTTTTGTTTAAATTATTCTTGTTCTCTTTCAATGGGGGGTGCCCTTTCACATGCACGCATGCTTGTTTTTGTGCGCACACACCCATTTACTTGTAGGCTTTTTTGGAGGTGGGTTTAAATATTCACTCTTTGTTCTTACTCCATTTCTGTTCTAATTCTTTTGAAATATCTATCTTTCAGTTAAGAAAAGTAACAAAGGTGTGGACCTCCTTGCATCACTTTGCAACATTTATAACACTTCAGAAGATGAGTTGAGGAAAACCATGGAGAAAGCCAATAATTTAATTGCAGATATATTGAAGAAGAAGCCCTGTTTGGCATCTGAATGCGAAACTGAAAACCTAGAGAATTTTGATAGAGGTTCATTTAATAACTTCCCCGTGTCATTGATTATTTATGCATCTGGATACATGGTCTTTAACTGATGTTTATTCTCCCTTTCTATGCAGATGGTTTGATCTATTTTAAAGATCTGATGGAGGAATCGTCTCTGCCATCCAGTTTGAATATCTTAGAAAAAGATTATGATTGCACAATTCGAAACAAGGGTGAACTGGATGAGAGGTTGTTCATTAATGAGGATGACAGCTTGTTAGCTTCAGGAAGCTTGTCTGGAGGTTCTGTTTCAGCAAGTGGTGTAAAGGTATGTTTAATGGAAATGTTGTTATAAAATATAGTTCTGTCTTGTGTAAGCAAATACCTAAAATTATATATTGTTGTGCTATATAGAGGAAATTTGATTCATTGGCATCACCTGCTAAGACTATTACAAGTCCACTCTCTCCCCATCGCTCTCCTACATCTCATGTTAATGGCATTCCGGGTAGTGCAAATTCAAAGATGGCAGCCACCCCTGTAAGCACAGCAATGACTACTGCAAAGTGGCTACGTACTGTCATTTCTCCACTTGCATCTAAGCCCTCACAAGAGCTGGAGCGATTCCTGACATCATGTGATAGGGATGTTACGAGTGATGTGGTGCGCAGGGCGCAGATTATATTGCAGGCTATATTTCCTAGTAGTCCTCTAGGAGAACGATGTGTTACTGGAAGCTTGCAAAGTGCAAATCTCATGGACAATGTCTGGGCGGAACAGCGAAGATTGGAAGCCCTGAAGTTATACTATAGGGTATTGGAAGCAATGTGCAGAGCAGAAGCCCAAGTACTTCATGCAACTAATTTAACCTCGCTACTAACTAATGAGAGGTTCCATCGGTGTATGCTTGCCTGTTCTGCTGAATTAGTCCTGGCAACTCACAAGACTGTAACAATGTTGTTCCCTGCAGTACTGGAGAGGACTGGAATTACAGCTTTTGATCTTAGCAAGGTGATAGAAAGTTTCATTAGACATGAGGAATCTCTGCCAAGAGAATTGAGGCGACATCTGAATTCATTGGAAGAACGACTTTTGGAGAGCATGGTGTGGGAAAAGGGTTCCTCGATGTATAATTCTTTGGCAGTTGCTAGACCTTCCCTTTCTGCAGAAATAAATCGTCTTGGACTGTTAGCTGAACCAATGCCATCATTGGATGAAATTGCAATGCATATTAACTTCTCTTGTGGAGGATTGCCTCCTGTGCCTTCCTTGCAGAAGCTTGAGACTTCACCAAGTAATGGTTCTCTTGTTTTAGTTTGAAGATTTAAGTCATGTTTGTTCGGTTTTCATATAATTCTTAGTTCATCAGACCTTAGAATACTTGTCATGGTTATCTATAATGACACATAAAATTGTTCCCCCTACCTCCTCCCCACCCACCTCCCCACCCACCTCCCCTTCCTCAAAGAGCACGTTGAAAATACACATTTTTCAACTTAAGTAATATCCAACAATGAATCGATTTCAGCTCAGAATGGGGATACCAGATCACCGAAGCGACTCTGCACAGAATATCGAAATGTGTTAGTGGAACGAAATTCTTTTACATCTCCAGTGAAAGATCGCCTTTTTCCCTTCAGCAACTTTAAGTCAAAGCTACCCCCTCCTCCTTTGCAGTCAGCATTTGCCAGGTATAACTTGGATGAGTCTGGTAGTAGCAATCTATGTAAATTTGCATTATTCCAATTTTCCACCACTTCACTGTTGTCTTCTTTTGGTGCTTGTGCTGAATGTTGAATGTTTCTTCCCTGCAGTCCAACAAAACCAAATCCAGCAGGTGGAGGGGAAACCTGTGCAGAAACAGGGATCAATATCTTTTTTGGCAAGGTATTGCACCTTAATAGTACCATTATGCCAACTTAATTGTTAAAAGGGGCTTACAAGCTTTATGTATCATGGATGTTGATAACGGTGCACTGACAAGTGACAATCGTCCCTTCTAATTTGGTGGACTGAAGAAGGAAACTTCTCTGGTGTGTAATTGTGTATGTACACCCAATTTGTTCATCGATGTAGCATGTCATTTAGAATTGAGACTTTAAAGCTCCAATTTTGTGTCCCTTAACGTGTTTTAAGGAACTACAGAATGTGTTTGTCTTCTATATTGAGAATTTAAGATGCCTTTTGTAAGTTGGTTGTTACATCACTTCCATTTAAATTGTTTCATGCTGATGCTATTATGGTTCATGTGTTTAGTTAAGATTTAATGGTTTTGTTGCTTCACTTTTAAGTCTTGATAACCATTACATCTTGTCTGCACTTCCTGTGTTTCCTAGATCATTAAGTTGGGAGCAGTCAGAATAAGTGGCATGATTGAAAGGCTACAATTATCTCAGCAGATAAGGGAGAATGTATACTGTCTTTTCCAACAAATCTTAAATCAATGGACATCTCTCTTCTTCAACCGCCATATTGACCAAATCATTTTGTGTTGCTTCTATGGAGTTGCAAAGGTTTCTTTTTACTTTTAGAAACTTACGAGTGTAATATGCTCTTCAGTTATTACTTGTTTCTCATTCTATTCGGTTTTGCAGATTTCTCAACTGAACCTAACTTTTAGGGAGATCATATACAACTATAGAAAGCAACCACAATGCAAACCACAAGTTTTTCGCAGTGTATTTGTTGATTGGTCATTGGCACGCCGAAATGGGGTATGTAACCAAATTTGACTCTTACCTTAGCTTTTCTGATAATCATGACCTTATAAATGATCTGAAAACAGAGAACAGGACAGGAGCATGTCGATATCATTACATTTTACAACGAAATATTCATTCCATCTGTAAAGCCGCTGCTGGTTGAACTTGGCCCTGGGGGAACAACAATGAAAAGCAACCGGATACCTGAAGTCAATAATAAAAATGACGGTACATGTTTGTTTGTTAAGTTACTTTCAATTATATACATGACTTTCATTGCTATGTGGTTCCTGCAATCTATTGACTCGTTTACTTTTCTCTTTCCAGGCCATTTAGCTCAATGCCCTGGGTCTCCTAAAATATCTCCTTTTCCAAGCCTTCCTGATATGTCTCCAAAAAAAGTGTCTTCCACACACAATGTATATGTTTCTCCATTACGATCGTCTAAGGTACTTGTTTATTTGTTTTGCTTTCTTCTTTGGACTATTTGTTTTCCCATTTTCTATTATTAGTTAGTGCATCACAGTCAAGTGACAAATTGTGCTGGAAAAGGAGAAGGACTGTAATTCTTGTCGGATATTGGGAGTGTTATTAAATGTGTATGTATGTCAAAGTTTTACTTGCTCAATTTTTTCTTTTTTTTCCAGAAGGTGGCTGTATTTTTGTATCTATGCCATTGGAAAACTGATAAGATTTGTAAAAGAGATGAATTTATGTCTAGAAAACCATTGTTAAGAGAACAAAATCTTTGTTTTGGTGGATTAAAACACTGGGATGCATGTATGTTGATATAAACTCCTATCTTTATTCATGGCCAAAAACAAAACCTCCTATCTTTATTAAGAATCATTGTCAAAATTACCTGATGCTGGAACAGTATATTAATTTTTGGCATGAATTCTGCAACTCCTGTAGAATCTTGGTTCAAATTATGTATTCAAATTCAAATCCTAGTCCCACTTCATGAACTCCAATCCTCAAAAGCATAGTTTTCTGGCTTGGGCTACCTTCATTTTCCCTACATTGTAGAAATAATCAAGTGTTTTTAACTCTTAGTCGGTTTTAGTTCGTGAGGTGCAGATACCAGAGGGAATATATGCCAAATTAACAAACTTTACCTTGTAAATATGGACAATTGGGGTTTTATCTTTCTAAAGAAACAGTTACTTCTTACTAGAGAGTAGTGTCATTTTACTAGAGAGCTTTAGCTGCAAGATTGAATAAGCATAAAATGCTGTTATAAAGACAATGAAGTTTGAAAACGTGATATAGAGCCTGTCTATAGACTGAATGCAATGTTTTAACCTGTTCATGGAAGGCTTCTGAGGTTTGCGTAGCCTTCTATGTCATTATGAAATACAAAAAGGACAAGTTCATATGTCTTGGCATTCAATACGTGATGTTTGCAATGATTGCCTGGCTTTCTTCCCTTTGGGTCAATATTATATTCCTTGTGTGATAGGCACTTGACGCAATAACAACTTGTTCTTAATGCATAAACCTAGACATTTATTTGAAATAGCAAATTGTTTTCTTTTATGGAACAAAAGTGTGTATTCATTCATTAATGATGTGCACAGATGGATGCTCTTATATCACATAGCTCAAAAAGCTATTATGCCTGTGTTGGGGAGAGCACTCATGCATATCAGAGCCCTTCTAAGGACCTGACTGCCATCAATAACCGTTTGAATGGGTATGCTTTTCTTTATAGCTTGACTTTTGAGGATTGAAATTTATTTCTATATCAAAAAGGTGATGTCCTTATTCAATCTGGTTCTATTTGTACTTGTAGCAACCGGAAGGTCAGAGGCCCCCTCAATTTCGATGACGTTGATGTTGGCTTGGTTAGTGACTCTATGGTTGCAAACAGCCTCTATCTGCAGAATGGAAGTTGTGCATCCTCGTCAGGTGCACCACTGAAGTCTGAGCAACCCGACACTTAAATTCAATGTTGTGTATATTCTATATCTCCCTTCTTACACTTGAGTCCATACTAGCTAGTTTATGAGACGGGGGTATTGTATGAGCGGTGAGATTGTAGAATGCCGCCACTACCCCCTTGTACTTTTGTGTATGTTAGGTATTAAGTAAAATGTAGGTCTCTTATTAGCTAATCAATAAAAGTTTCCTTTTGTAGTTCAACTTAATCTTTTTTTTTGGGGGGGAGGGTTCAAAATTAGGAAACTAGACTCTCAAAATGCTGAGAAATGCTACTTACATTACACGTGTTCATAAGTGTCATAACTACGTTCTCATTCCACCAAAAAAAAAAACTATGTTCTCATTTGAGTTTAACTGGAAAGTTTTTTTAGTTGAGGCCGATTTAACCCAGCTGCTTGTACATCTATATAGAGTTGTAAAAGGAAATAATTGGGTTACACGTGTATAAGTAAGGTGTGATCCATCTTAATAGTTCAGATTAAGTGTTAAGTGGGTTCAGTTATTCAGTGTCTGATAGAAAAAGTATGAGGAGAGTATAATTTAAGAGTGTGAAACATAAGTCGTTGGTGAGGTAAAAGTATTAATGGACGTGTTATTGGAGACTCAGGTATGCATTGGGTCAGCCTATGACATTCTGACATTGATAACAATCTCATGTACTTTGGCACACAATCGGACATAATTAATTAATACTCCATGCACAATCTTTTTCTTTTCTTTGCTTTTTTGCTTGATTTAATTTTGAAATTGTTACACTTTTATTTAAAGCATATTAGATGTAAAAGTAATATTAAGGCGTCCACCAAAAAACTCATGCAAATATTAATTTACACGACGTTGCTGATACATATACACGTGACATGATATTCATGTTAGAGAGAGAAAAAATAAACTTAAAACTAAGTGAAAGAAGAGAGTAATATTAAAAGAGACATTGAAAACGCTGCAATTGAGGGTTTCAGACTTGGAATCAAGCCATTGATCTGTCCATATCCCATGCTTAACAAAGTCGATTAATCTATTAAACAGGTTTGGATATCATATGTTAATATTCACAGATGCAATATAGTATTTTGTGTGTAAACTGTCAAATTATCATGCATTTTTGTTTGCCCTTCTCATTCTTTAATTGATCTCACAGCATCATTTAGGTGTTCCCCTATCAAATTTTAGACCTGTAGTGCTTCATATTGCAGTTCATTTTCCTTAGTTAAAACTTATAATTGTAGCTTGCTTTCTTTTAAAAATTAGTATACCAATTTGTGCTCATTATGAGAGTAATAATACTCCAGTGTTGCCAAAATCGAACCAGGTTGTCTGACCGTAAACCGGATACTTAAACGGTTATGGTTTAGTCCTATAACCGAATTCACAGTTAGACCACTTTGGACTACTCTAAACCAGTCAAAATCCGGTTCAACTATTCAATTCATTCGGTGAACTAACCGACCATTAATTTTGGTTTGAAAAAACTTAATATTTCATAAATATTTTTATATATTTTATATTGTTACATGTGAATTATTTTTATGACATCATCTAGTTCGACCAATTAGTTTAAACGGTTGAACTTGAACTAGAAATTTCGTCAATTCAGTGTTCGGTTCGATTTTAAACACATTCCAACACTTTTCGTTAAAATCCCTGGATACAACTGAACTTCAGTTAAAAAAAAAAAAAATTAATGACCAGCATTATTCATACCTAGTGTAAGATAATCATTATCCTTGTTGGTTCATTATCTTCAGCATTGATTAGAATCTGAGCAAGAAACACAGGTCCATAAAGCTATAACAATCTAGCGATTTCCTCCAGTGCTCCCGTGTGTTTTAAGCTGTCCAATTCAGAACTTTCAATTTTGGTGGTCTCGTTTTGTTAATGATGCTTCGCACCATGCTGGCATCATTCTTTGGATTTTTTTGGAAAAGCCACCATGATAAGATGTTTGTGAATGAAAATTGGTCAATCCCATCATCTCTCAGCTGGCCTGGAAAGAATCCCCTATGGCTGCTGAGTTGCTGGAGTTCTTGTTCTAATTATTTGTTCTACTTAGAAACATTTCCTTGCCTAGTTAAGCTTGGGTGGCTACGGAGGCTTTGCTCTTTTTACGTACTTTTTTCTCGAGTGGTTTTCCATTTTGTAATGATGCTACATGCGCAGCATTTTCTACACTATTTTTTTTTTCTTTTTCTCCATTACTTTTGTGTCTACAACTAAATTTAATATAAAATGATCAAATTAACAAGTAATGAGAAAATATTACATGTGAGAGGACATGCAAAAACTCCGCTCAAACAGTAAAATGCATGTACCATTACTTGAAAACTGACAGTTACTTTTAAGGGTTTTCTGTTAATTTTCCTTTTGGTGGCTATATTACTCTTACTTTTAAGCTAACCCTCCGCCCCCAAAAAAAAAACAGAAGAAAAAACACAAAACTAGTATTCCCTCTACGCAAACTCAGCGAACTTCAGTCATCAGTGCATGGACAGTTGACAAGGCTGAAGTTAGATTGTTATCAACAGTGACATGGAGCGAACTGGCCACAAGAAAATATAAAGATTGCCATTAGAGCAAGGAAACAAAGAGTCCTATTTCACGGATTATTTAAAGATAATTTAGCATGCCTTAGCATGTAAAGCATCGATCCTAACTACCCATTCCTCACAGTCCCAAATGGTTCTCCAGTCAACACGTCAGCTTTACAGGTTGAAGCTCCCTCTCCTTAACAAGACTACTTTGATGTTTAGCAATCACAGTAATAAGCAATTGAGCCAACTAATTTTGTCTACACTTCATGAAGCAGAAACCTCACTACGCAGCCAGGCATACATGCTTCCACTAGGAGACAAACACCACTACTTTCATAATCCACTTCCTCTTTTTCATTTTTTTTTTCCCTTCTTTTTTACATAGAACATAGAACATATAAGAAAACTTAGGATTTGATCATAGTAGATCAGAAGGTGCTTTCAGTTAGGTAGAAGCCCATTCAAAGTAATGGCAGCGGGCACCTCTAGTTGCAGTCCAATTTCCACATCCAAAGAAAAGGCTCCCTTGCTTGGGCCCTGGTTTCCTGACCATGCCCCTACTGCTTTTCGCCCCACAATAACAGTAAGGGTGATACTGAACCATGGGGGTATTCATATCCTTTGCTTTGTAGGGGCAATGAGGGAAAACACTTGGTTGTTCCGGAGACTGCTTCCACATCAATGAGCGATCAGCAGTCTGCCACATTATGGAGTTTGTAATGGAAAATTTAAAACCCCTGTGCATGAGCAGTGCCAGCAGGCGAGCAGTATTTTTGGCATCATCCAGGCCACAATGAGCACGGCCCTGCCAGGCCAAGCCTGCTATCTCAACAGCCTCCTTTAGATTGCACCTCACAGCACCAAATACCTCACGGAAAGGAATCCTTAAGTTGATCCAGCTAACAGAATTTATGCAGCAGATAAACAAAAGTCAGTTGAAAATGAAACCCTGATATACATAGAAGACATCAATCACTTCTACACTGCAGCATTTACCGGTTGAAATAAGGAGGCTTCCGTATTTTCTTGAATCGGCACTCAGATTCAAGCATTACCCGACAGTCCCAGTTAGACCATGTAACCACAGCAAAGTTGGAGTTCTTTATTCCCTTCTTCTCAAGCCATTTATCATGCCTAAGTAGAGCCTCACTCAATGTAACACCTCTGTCCACCTGAACCATACAGTAAGGAATACAATTAACAATCTAGACTACAAAGGCACGAATGAACAGGCAAATGTTGAGGAAATACAGATTGCTGAGAAAAATGGTAGAAAAAGCATTGGAATATTTCTATGGGTCAAAGTCATTCTGAGGTGCAACTTATTATGTGTCCAAAAGGGTCTAATGTAAGGCCACAGAACATTTATTCAGCCTTTACCTACGTATAGCTACTTCATTTACTAAACATGAATTAACTGGGTCAACCTCAAAATGAATCATAACTAAGTTTCAGAAATCTAAGGAATTTGGAGACAGAAAATATTCAATGGCAAAAAAGCTAATTACTAGTAATCATCACATCAGACAGTTAGAAGCAACCACAGCAATATACTCAACCAAAACCTAGTGAGTAAAAGGGAGGAGGGAGTGAAGAGTATCAACTGAAGATCCTTTCGATTTCTCCATTAACTGATCCACTAAGTGGTGAATTTTGAACTAATTTCCCAAAGATGAATTTTTGTCCAACATCCTTGTCCTCAACATCTGTTCCATTTTCACTTTAATCACTTCAATTTTCTTGCCATTCCATTAATGCCAATAAATAGTTGGAAGAATGTTAGATTTCAACTAATTGACACATCGCATAAAGAAATAGCTGCGGAATATGGTAAAACTAAATATTATACACATTACTCTGACTACATCATTATTGCGCGGTACATCATACTCCAGTTCTGTATTGTATAGTATATAGTATATATAGTATATACCATACCTACCATGGAGGAAATATAGCCCAGGCTAGGGTGAATTTATCAGAAATCTAACCAAAATAACTGTGATGGTGTATCAAAAGACGAAGACCCAGAATTCATATCATCAATTAACTTCTCCTCCCATGAAAATCTTGTTTTTTTTACTAACACTCTCAATGAGCTGAGTATGGGCCACTATAGAAATTTCTTTCAATTACACTAAGGGAGTTACCATTTATAAATATCAAAGAAACCAGGATATTTGATATACACATGGCAATATAATTGTTAGTTAAATAATAAGGACACAATGAAGAGTAAAAAAAAATCACAGAAATAGGCATATAATGGTTGGTTTGTCCTGCTCTTTTGTATCATTTCCTTCTTCTAAGTAAAGGCAAGCTTTTGCTCTAACACACCTGAATTTGCTGGATACCGGTCAGATCCTTGCAGAAATCACTCAGATGCTGATTGCAGGTAGGCCTCACATATGTCTGAAAACATGCTTCCAGCTGGCCAGTCACACTACTCACTATGACAGATGGAAACTCAATTATTTCTTGAGGGTGGGGATTTTTATCCTTGTCGCAGGTAGCCTCAAAGTCTATGACCACAAAATACTGAAATTCTTGATATTGGAAATCACGAGGGTAACCCTGAGCAACCATATTAATTGGAACATACTGAAGCTGGTTCTCGACAGGATAAGGGTAAAAATGGCTCTCAAAAGCATTCATTTGGCATTGCTGCACCTTGTGAGAGTTAAAATGGCAGGCTGTCCAGGTGCTGTAATCATGGTGATAAGTAGGTTTACTGTGAAATTCATTGGAAGGATCAAGAAACTCATTGCCTAAACGGCGGTTAGGTTCAGTAACATCCCCAGCTGGATGAGTACCAAGCTCATTTTTAAGCTCTGTAAAACCTTCCATAGAACTCCCATTACACTGAAAGTTGCAAGGGAATCCCTTGCCCTGGAGGCATTTTAGAGATGCCTCACAGTTTATTTGCATATTTTCTGCACAAAAAGATAGAAACAGGATAAGAATGAGCCATAGCATAACATCTACATGGTCAGAGACTAAAAAAACTGTTTGCATGAAGAAGACACTAAGAAATTCAGGTTTCCCCAGAAGGAATGGATCACAACACAAAACTGGAACTTTATATCAGCTTCTCATGAAGTGATAACTGACAAATCATGTGGTTTTCAAATTCTAAAATTGGACAATCAAGAATCAAAAGATATCTCCCAACATGACAAAAAAGTCTTGCATATAGACAACATACTTTGATACTGTGTTATCCAAGCGGTAATACAAACCAAAATAAGATAATCTGAACATACATTGTTAGAATCCAATTGCAAGGTATGGGACTTGAGCCCCACATCGGACGTATGGGATTCAGATGTAGGGTTTATATAGCCTTGGGCTCTCCCACCTTAATAGCTAGCTTTTTGGGTGTGGTGGTTCTCCCAAGGTTCTATCATACATTAACCAATAGTGGACTACAAACTAAATTATAGTTAAATACATTATTATCCAATCCCAGCAATTACCTGGATCAAACAAGATTTATTTAATGGATTCAAACCAACACACTTCTATTAGTAAGTGGTTCCTATGGAAAATACTAGCCTTCTAATTCTAACTTTATGCAGTACCAACTTTACACTTGGCAGCCTATCAAAATGATATTTAGTACACAAACAAATCTCCAGAAACTGAACTTCAAAAGAGAGAAGCCAAGTTCAATATAGCATGCGGAAGTAATAATCACTACAACAGATCAAATTTAAACTTGTGCGGCATACCATTTGTCTTCCCTCTCCCATTAAGTTTATGGCAGACATATCAAATAAAAAAACCTGATTTCATCCAAGTAATAAAGTTTCAGAATTCTACTCCTTGATGGTTAGACTTGTGGCAGTCAGGTATGGCAGACAAAGAAATAAAAAAATGTGCTAATAATTGAAGAGATTTGTGACGGTTAAAATGTATAAATTTTAAGCCATCTAAAACTTCAAACCCACAATTTGAGGAAAAAGCAATACAGCCAGGTTTTTCGATAGCCAGAAAAAGATGGGGTTCGTGGGGATTTGGGAACTGGGTAGAAATCGTAAGTTAAAGTTGTGGTGATGACTCCTTCATGTACCAAAAGAAAAAGATCTCTTGTCAGGTACTAAGTTTTTCCCAGATCCAACAGACATCAATCAGCTTCTTTTGAGGCAATGACTTACTACATTTTGAAAGCATGAAGTCAGTATGTTTGTGTGACAAGGGAGCTTAATAAATTAGAGTATCAAAATAAGTAACCAAGCTATTGAGAATTTTTTTCTTTCCAATCATTGCTAGAGTCAGTTTCATTTGTGCTAAAGTCAGTTATTTTGCTTTCCTAATGTTGGATGATTGCACATGTTTTATTGTTCTTTTAATTTACTGTTGCTATTGGACAATTTAAGGGTTTGAGACTGTATTGTGTGCTATTGTTATTATAATTTCTGTTATTTTACTTTACTATTGCAATTGGATAATAAATTTAGAATGTAGGTTATGCATTGACAGCACTAGCTAAACATGAAACACCAATAAACTGTGGTTTGAAACTGAACCAAACTGTGAATGGTGGTTCTTCGAGATTGGGCCTCTCAAGCCAAACCAGATTGGACCATGAACACCCTTCATATACACCAATATGTAAAGATCTTAATGCATAACACTTACATTATAATGTAATAAAAAATTATCCTTAAATTTTTTTGTAACTTTGCATGTACTAGCACCGTGATCAATTCCTACATGCAATGCAACACTGATGTCGAATCCCCATGCAACAGGGCACATAATATGAATATGTTAGGATACATGTCTAAAAAATAACAGTTAACAGAGGAGGAGAAGTTATGGTGACCAAGAAACACAAAAAAAAATAAATAAATAAGGCGTTTGTTTCCCCTAACTTAAAAAAGGAACAGTAACTAAAACTAGTAATTGAGGCAGCACAAAATAAGAGTTAACAGAGAAGGAGAAGCTATGGTTACCAAGAAACGTGAAACAAAAAATAAGGCATTTGTTTCCCCTAGGAAAACCAAGAAAAGGAACAGTAACTAAAACTAGTAATTGAGGCAGCCTGAAGTCCTGAACTGAAGATTAAATCACTAGAAATTGATTTTGAAAACTGAACCAGTCTTTGAACAGGTAATGGGAGAGATTTAAGGTTTTGAGGTTCAACCGAGGTCGAACCAGCATTTTGTATATACCTGTTTATTATAATTCACCCCCACCGGTATAATATTTTTTTTTTAAGTTTTTATATATGCAGTATGATATTATGAGATACAATTCTGGCAAGTATTTAAAAAGAAATGAGAAAGTAGCACTTATTTCTATTAAACGCTTTCTCTGCTTTTAATTTCATGCCAACTCCCACTGCATTTTCAAACTTTTAATTGTATTGCTATTAAATGCTTTCTCTGCTTTTAATTTCATGCCAACTCCCAACGCATTTTCAAACTTTTAATCTCTCTCTCTCATTTATTAGTTGTTTTCAAATCTGCCCATTGTACATCTTCCATTCCCTCTTTATCCTCCTCCTCCACCACCATGGTTGCTCATCCGAAAGACAAAGCTTATCCAAGCACATTCAGCTCTTCCAGGCCATCCAATCTCAACAGCTCACCCTTCGCCAGTCCCTCCCCGCCAATCACATCAAGATTTCTTTGCCTAACAACAATGTCAAGGAAGGCAAGAAGTGGGTCACCACTCCCTTGGATAGACAACCCTTCTTTCATTCTTCATTTGCAATCAAGACCAGACATAAACCAGTTCAACCGTGTGAACCGGGACCGGACGCAACCAGTTCTCTGGTTTTGAGACCAGTTTTCAACATCCTGGTTTTGGAAGTGTGACCAGATCAGCAACAGGACTGTTTCCCTATTTTAGCGGTCTGGCTGGCCAGTTCGGTCCAGTTTTCATAACACTGATTTGATCATTTATGGCAAGCGATAGGGATTCAAAAGTGATAGTCAAGTTCAGGAATTGACAAGAGTGAATTGAAAACCTGGAATGATATCAGTGAAAGATATAAAGATATGGCCACTGCAAAGATAGTGGAATAGAGGATATAGCTCTAGATGTCAATGCCAGTCACAAGTAATTTCTGTGAACAATCCCTGAACTCACCAATGTCGAGTATATCAAAGCTATTACTCATCTTAATTTTAAGCAACAAGGGTTAAAAATAAATAATATTAGTAAAAAGTGTGCCTTTAATCAACCTGCAGTTCTGAATCCATTTCTCATACAGTTCACTATCTACAAAACCGACACTAATCTTACCTCCGGAACTTGGGATTGTTAAGAGAACAATTAGGTTAAGATATATTTGTTGAGACCAAGCATGCAATTTATCAATATATACTCTCAAATTGTACTTCAACATGGTCCCCATTAATCTAAAGCTTTGGAAAATAATCTGCGTTTTAATTCAGGCATGTGAACTAACACCCCCTCCCCCACGAGAGATTCTTAGCTACTCTGAGACTACTACACCACTCCACTAAAAATGTAACACGTGACACTGCATAACCAACACGTGACACCGCATAACCATGCATAACCAACACGTGACACCGCATAACCATACATGCCGTTGGATTAAATTTAAAATATTTTTAATAAAATGAAAATCAAATCCGACAGTTAAAAAACTGATGAGAGTGAGTATATTAGAATTTCTCCTTAGTCCTTCCCCACACCGATCTCTCTCCCATATTCACTCCTAGCAAGCCTTTAACTCTAAATTCTTCAAACCTCAGCTCCACAACATCCATCAAACTCAACCTCCCACTCTTTCTATGAGATTTTCCCACTTCCCATCTTCACTCCTACAGTCTTACCATGCCAAGTCCCACCATCTCAGACTCAAAAATGCAAAACCCACCACTCCTCTCTCTTCAACCAGTAAATTTGGACCCAAACCAAGTAAAAACCACTGATTCAAACCCAATTTTCACACACATTGTTCCCAAACCCGCGATCAAACCAAATTGAACCACCACGAAACAAACACACACTGACCCACAACTCTCAGCAACAAAATTCCCATAAAAAAATCAAAGCAAAAACAAAATGCGCCCACAATCAAACACCAGAAAAAAAAAAAACCGCACACAATCAAGAATTAAAACAAAAATAATAATAATAATAATAAAATTCCCATTAATCAGAACAAAACCGAATTAAATAAATAAAAAATAACAATTCCAGTGAAAAACCGATTAGAACAATCAATCAAACACGCACCTGAATTTTCAAGGGCCATCATGATCGTCAATATAGTCGAGATCCACCAGCGAGTACATGAGATCCTCCTATAAAATTAAATAAAAATAAAAATAATTCCCCCTGCACCAAAAATTTACAAAAAGAAAATTAAATTAAACCGAGTCGAAAACTAAAATCAGAGAGTTCCGAGACGAACAGAGAAAGCGTGGGAAAATCGAAGAGAAAACGCGAGAAAACAGAGAGAGAAGAGAAGAAAACCTGGTTGTAGAGAGAGAAAGAAGAGAGAGAAGGAGTTAGAGTGAAAATACAAATAGGATATATAGAAAAGGGTAGAGAGAGAGAGAGAGAGACTCACACTCTTTCTCTCTCTAGTTGTTTCGTAGAAAGAAGGGAAGTTTAGTATTCTGGGGGAGAAGATTGGGCCCCACGCAACACTGAAAAAATTAAAAATTAAAAATAAAATAAAATGAAATGAAAACTGTTTCGTTCGGTGGAGATCGACACGTGTCCAGCGTGCTGAGGGGGCGTTTCGAGTGAGTGAGTGAGTGACATTAGCTGGGCTTGGCTTATTAGATATTTTGTGTCGCGGATAATCTGGACCGTTGGATCTGATTAGTTTAGCATTTTTTGTTTTGCTTGTGTGAACTGATGACCAGCTTCTTTGAATCGTGACCGTCCGATGTTGGATTGAGCGTTTTTCGATGTGGGGCCCGTGTTGATTTAATGTCTACAGAAATTGAATTTTTTTTAGTATCCCTATAATTATTTTTGTTAGTATAAATTAAGTATCTCCTCGTTTATAAAGTCAGAGTAGTCTCACGAAATACGCTAAGACGGGCGAAGTGAAAAAAAAAATTTAATATATTTTTTATATATATACTCTCTCAAAAAATCGAATTTGAAATAAGATAAATCAAACTTTTCACTGAAACCAATATCCCTATTACTAACCTTAGCTGCAACATAATTTTGATGAATATTATAAATTTTTAAATATTTATTATGAAACCAATAATCAATAAATAATTAACAACTTATTTTAAATATCAAACTTATCAACATATCAAATCTAAAAATTTATTTAATACAAATAATAATAATAAATAATTAACAACTTATTTTAAATATCAAACTTATCAACATATCAAATCAAACTCCCGATTACAAAATAATATGTAAGTATGTGTTTTGTTTCGGATTGTTTTTTACGGAAAACGTGTGTTGGCATTTTCTTCAAGGAACGTTTTGTTGAAGCAAATTGTTTATTTTTATCTCAAATGCTCGTTTACGTTAAAAAAATGTTAAACAAACATACCTTCAATCATCATTATCTCAAAATTTAACAATTACATTTAATTTTTAAACAATGCTTCAAGGGCGCAAAAGGCTCATCGTTGGATTCTTGCAATTGGTTCAATGAGAGCCGGTGTGCTTTCTCATAATTATTCTTAATATTTTTTGTTAATCATACTTAATACATGATTAATTATAGACAATGATAACTTATATAACAGGTGTGACATACATTGAAATATGCTGTATATATATTTTTTATCATACATTAAATTTGTCATTCCAAATATTTATTATGAAAATTAGTAACTAATAAATATTTAAGAATCCATGTCTTGTGTGACTTAAAAGAAAAAAAAGAAAAGATACCGTACCACTAAATTTATATCACATGTTCATACTTTTTTATGGATTTTTTTTTTCTTTTATGGAACATCACACGTTCATTCTTCATAGTGATAAGCATCACTCTGTTTTGAGACTGCTTTGGGGGAATATCAAAGAAATATCTGCATTGCACATGTGTTCATTTTCACGAGTTGATGGAAACATTGATAGCATCCAATCGTGTGATGTATTTTCAGTGTTTTTTCTAATGTGAGGATAGAAAATGTTGAGTAATTTTCGAAGTGTACTTTTCTTCACCCAAATATTTCTAGAGAAAAGTTCATGTCATTATTAATATTTCTTGTTTAGTTATACGGATGGAAATTTTCTTGGAGAAAATTTCCCAATTATCTTTTTTTTTTCTGGCTAATAACTTGATTATCATATGACTAAGAAAATAAGAAATTCAAGAGAAAATATTCTCCATTTCGAGAGATTTATAACCAAATAATTGGCATACCAATTTATTTCTCATTTGATTATTGATTATCACTTTGATTAATAATTTATTAAGTAATTCTGGAAAAATAGGGAGGTTAATTCACAGAAACGATAAAGTCATGTATACATCAGCCGGAAAAGAATTATTATGTGATAAAAAAGACTAAGAGCTTGTTTGTTACAAATTAAAAATAATAATTTTGACCTTCAATAATTTAGAGATTATTTTTTAGAGAATTTTAAGAAAAATATAAGTTATTTTGTATTTGTTTATAATCATAAAAATTATTTTTTAAATGAAAGTAGTTTTTCTTTCTTTTATCGTAAGAGATTTTTTTTAAAAGTTAATGAAAGTAACTTTTCATTTTAACCATAAAAATAATTTTTTTAAACATATAATTTTTTTAAGAAACTTAAACAAATACAATTAAAATTATTAGAAATAATTTTTTACTCAAAAAAGTAATTTTTTAATCAAATAATCTATAACAAACGAGTTTTAAATCACCTAGAGCGCGTTTAGTTTTTGTCTTTTTTTAATTTAATTTTTAATAAAAATAAAAGAAGCATGAAAACGTATTTGATTGAGTTTTATTAAATATATTTTTAAGGAAACATTTATTAAAATGTGAGTAAAAATGAAAACAATAAATAGTCATTTTCATCGTTTTCAAAAATTTTGCGTGTTTGATTTCATATTCAATTAAATATGTTTTCATTTATTTTCACTATCTTTCCTATTTTTATTTTTTTTAAAAAAATGAAATGATGAAAATAATAATTATTTTTATTATTTTCTTCACAAAATTTTAAAAATAAGAAACAAAATAAAAATAAAGTAATATTTTTATAATTATAGTAAAAACATATATAACTAAAAATAAAAACAAAAAATAAACTAAATATGTTTTAAGAAATTAAAAACACAGTGTCAATTTTGTAATTATAATAAAAAGTATATTAATCAAATAAGTTTTCTAAAATTTAAAAAACTAAAAACTAAAAATTATATCCATGAATGAAACCAAACACACCCCTAATTACCAAGTTCCTATGATTATCTCAAAAGGTTTATCACAAGAAAATACAAAGTCATTTTCATTTGGGCTCCTACGATGATATATGCATGGAAAATCATAAAAAAATTTGCTGAAAGTTGAAAAATTGAGTGGGCTGCGAAACCTCCAACGGGCCTAAACTACAGTGGGCCATGCACCTCATCATAGATCTGGGCCACTAGTCCATAATTACCACAAACTAATCTTTTCTTTTATATATAAAAGTAAAATAGTTGGGGTATTTTTAGGGGCATTTTTTCCCGCCCAAACTAAGGTTATGTTGGTCTTTTTACTCATTACTTTTCAGCAATTAAGTATATTTATTATCATTTACTAGCAAATTGACAGGTACTAACGTGCCTGTCAATTTGCATTTTTTTTATTGTTATTTATTTTATTATAATACTTAAGCATATATCATTACAATGAATAATGTTTATGTAAAAAAATTCACTTTATATTGAAGAGTAGATAGAATACATGCATAAAGTTATTGTACAAAACATTAATAAAAAATACTTATTTTACACATAAATAGCTACAAACACTAATATGTATCAAATTACATATGTATGTATGTAGTTAAGCTTCAAACAACCAAAATAACAAAACATTCATTTACACAATTGTAAATATATTTATTGATAACTATTTAAACCATCATTATGTTGCCCTTCTTAATTCATAATTTTTAGTGAGATCAAATTCTAAAAGCATAGATTTATAGTATAAACACTAACAAAGAACAAATAGGTGATTCACATCAAAAGTCATTGATATCAAAAGAATTAGTATTGGAAGGTGCAAAAGATTAGCTTATTGCATGTAGTACGAAGTCCACTATAGTTGTTAGTTCTAGCAATAAGCCCTCTATTTTGTTGCAATTCTCGAAAAGTGGAAAGAAAAGAATCATTGATTAATAAAAGAGCACACACCTTGAAGGGCGACAAGGAGTTCCTCCCTTAAATATCGAGTTAAGCAACCATTTGTTGGAAATGTCAAAATAAGTCGATTAATAAAATGAAGCACAAAAAGTGAAAAATATAGCATTTGCAGTTAAAATTGTACATCCTAGCCCAAATGAAGTGGATAAACCTTCTAAATATTCAAGTAATATAGCAAAATCTCAAAGGTATCAAATTGAGTATCACCCAAATGTGTACTTGTCATGACAGCATTAGGAAAAATTAATTAGTAACTGGAATAATCATCTTACTACAACATAGCAAATGACACATGCTATTCAAAAAAAATTCAACGCTTATCTTAACAGAAGCCTAGGAATATCAGTCTTAAGTAACAGGTTGGACTTGGACCTTTATTAAAAAAAGGTCTATGGAACTGACTCTACATATACAACCCAACATCACGGAAGATATATCATTTCATCACCTAAATCCTTTCCCTGAAAAAATGTCTATACGATGGGTGTCTTGACACCCTTGTAACTTGACATCTATGGACACATGGTTTTTGCTATATCACCATGATCAAACTCATCAGCATTTGAACCAGATGATAAACTTGTATCTTGCTGCTCTTTTGCTTTCCCTTTCTTTTTGTGTTTGTAGTCATAAAGTTCCATCTCTTTTTGCTTCCATAAGAGTGTAGTTCAACTCTTCCTCTCCATTGTAAAGCTATGAATCATCATCAGATGGAGGAACTTCCTGACCCTTGAAATCATCAACTGAATGTTGTAAAGCAAGAACTTCTTCATCTATGCATCTAACAATTTTCAAATTTTTCTAGTTAGTTATTCATCACTAATATTTGAATTAAACATAGAGAGATACAAATTCTAATGACTCAAAATGAAAATTTTAATAAATAAAATAATAGGAAAGAGTACCTTCAATTGCATCCCAATCCGATTATTCCTGCATTCCAGATTATCTTTTCCTATTTAATAAATGAATCTTTTCCTAGACTTGATGTCAAAAATTATTAAAGGATTACACTGATGTCACACGTATTTTTAAAGGACCAATTTGTGTGTTTACTCTTTACTAAATAAATAAATAAATAAAATTTACTAATATGCATAAAGAAATATTAACAAAGAAATATTTATTTTACACATAAATAGCTACAAAAACTACTATGTATCAAATTACATATATATGCATGTAGAAAATTAAATATAAATATTAATATGTACCAAAGAACATATATATATATATAAGCTTCAATCTTCAAACAAACAAAATAATGAAATATCTATGTACAAAATTTTATTATCTATTTACAACTATTAAAAACAATAATTAAGTGTTGTCCCACCTAATTATTGTTTTTAACTGGGAGACCAAACTGATACTTCTTTACATTTTGTATTATTGTTCATTTAGTTACAGTATTAATATTACGAAAGAAGATTTAATTATTTAGTTTTATTAATTTTTATTTTTCTTTTATCCCTTCTTGCCATGGAAATATGTTATTTTCTCGCTAGGAGATAAAGTAATCATATAATATATTCCCCCACGTTAAAACCATAAAGCCAGTTGCTAGTCCAAGCAATAAATCTCAAAACCATAATTCTATTATCGATTCAAATAAATTTGAATTATTGTAGAAATTAAAACTACAGCCAAATCCATGCTTCAAAGTAACTAATCATATCCTTCAAATCATACCCTCATTACCAAAATTTTTCTCAAATACTACATCTTGGAGTCTCTTTGCAGTCACAACCAGAAAATGAATTTATATCTAACTGTGGTTCATTGTACAATTTGTGTTGCGCTATTGCTACTAATTTTGGTGGTCACGCCTCATATATACCTGAAGGAAAATTGAATAACATGTAAAGCCAATTCAATGTTGAAATAATTGGAGAATTTGTTGGAGGGGAAATGGTAACTAAGGACGAAAGTTGCAAGTTTATCAGCACTACTGCACTTAGGATGTCTCACAAACTTGAGCCATTCTCATTTCAACGACAATGAGTTTATTAAAAAATATTCTTTTTGTTTAGAAACCCATGAACCGGGGAGAAAGATTGAATAGGGAAAGAAATGAACCCAAGATTTGCTCCGTCACCGGTGGGTTGCATTTAGAAATCTCAAAAGCATCAATGTCCAAGCCAAAAGCACAATGTCGCAAAGGAAAAAGATCAATTGATTTTGTGGGATTTCTAAAGTAACGAAAATGGTGGCAATGCATTAGTGGAATAATAGAAAGCGCGATGCGGTTATGTAGCGCACTTCAATGTGAGTTTACATTTTTATCTTTAGTTTTAAATTCTCTTCAAATAATTTTCAAATGAATATAATGACATTTTAGACAAAGTCAATATTGGATACAGATTTCTAAAATAATGAAAATGGTGGCAATGCATTAGTGGAATAATAGAAAACTGCCAATGCAGTTGTAACTGCTTCCAAGGTGAGTTTACATGTTTATCTTTAATTTTAAATTCTCTTCAAATAATTTTGAAATGAATATAATGGCATTTTAGACAAAGTCAATATTGGATACCAAAGTTGGCAATCCTCTTTATTAGTAGTATAGATTCAGTTGGTTCTTGATTTCAAAGTAACTTTAATGCATTTTCGATTTTCAATGTTTGATGAAAGACCTATTTGGTAAATGTAACGGCAAACCTATTCAACTTCCTATTAGGGTTCAAACGATATATATCTATTTGCAAGGTTTGAACATGAATCTGTGCAAATGTCTGCCTGAGTTCCTCCTATATTTTGCAGAAGGTGAGACCTTTTAACTCTTTCTCATTTTCTTTATTTATCATTTGCTCTTCCTTATTCATCTTATCTCTTACTTTATTTTCTTCTACAAATTTTCTTCTAATGTTAAGCGGTGTTGACGATTCTTGAAGTTGTAGATGAACCAATATATCAGTCTATATTTGCACAATTTCGTCTCATTTTCTGCAGAAGGTGAGAACTTTGAACTCCTCCTTATTTTCTTTGTTCATGTTTTATTCTTCCTCACGTGCCTGCCAATTTGCATTTTTTTGTTATTTATTTTGTTACAGTACCTAACCATATATTATTGTAATGAATATATTAATCTTTCTTTTAAAAAATTCACCTTATATTGAAGAAGTAAATAAAAAACATGCATAAAGTTATTGTACGAAACATTAACAAAGAAATACTTATTTTATAACCAAAATTACATATGTATACATGTAGTTAAGATTCAAACAACCAAAATAACAAATACCCAGAATTCATTATTAGCCCAATGTTTGATTTTGATGTCATTACTGAACTTAGGCCTTAAATTGTCATAAAATTATATAACCTAGTGTTGTTGTAATACATTTCAAATACAACTATTCACATTAATTTTAAAAAATAGTTAGAATAAATGCATAGAGTTAAGGTACAAACACCAACAAAGAAATACCTATTTTAAACATAATTAGATACAAATATTAATATGTGCCAAAGAGCATATGTATACATATAGATAAGCTTCAAAGTTCAAACAAACAAAATAACAGAAATATCTATGTACAAAATTATAAACATATATATTTACAACTATTATAAACATCATTGTGTTGTCCCACTTAATTGTTGTTTTTAACTCGGAGACCAAATTGCAATTGTTTTCTTGGTGAAGCTGTCACTTCCCTACATTTTGTCAAAATAAATTTTCAAATGTAAGCTTGTGAAATTATATTTGTAATTCATTAAATGATAGTTTAAAATAAAATAAATGTATACCTTGTAAGAATTCTTCTCAATTCTTTGTACATTTCATCATCAATAAATTCTTGAGTTTTGAAAAACTATAAAATAATATTACAATGACATATATTTGACATTCAAAATAACAACCAATGTATTACTGATCAAATTTAGATACCTACCTAGAGAATGCAGACATCTTGTTTCACATGAAATTTTCTATTTGTACAAAATATCAAATTTCAATTTAGTACTATCCAACATTGAGTTTTATTTATTTATGTTTGAATGAATAATTTCGTATGGTTACCTGTTGTCATGAATATGGTGTCAATCGCATAATGGTGCATCTTCAAGTTTCCTATTTTGGTTAAATAAATTAATTGGACACTTCTTAGACATTTAAAAATAATATAGCCCATGTTACAAAGGATCATATTTTTTAATTTCTCATTCGTTTGGACACCAAAATCATAGAAGTATTGTTATCAAAACTATAATATATTGACTTATCAATAAAAACACATAGTATAAATATTTTGAGCGATCAGCTTATCTTACCATCTATTATTTTGATACAACAATTCTCTTTTGACCATATTCCATAGCTGAGTTTTATCTGCTACTACCACGATTCCCCAACCAATAGAATATATTTGTAGTCATTGAACTTGCTATGTTCAATTAAAATAAATAAATCAAATAAATAATGATGAGAACATGATTTAAATTTATTTTTTTTATAACCAAAATACAAATAAAAATTTACTATATCGTTTGATTTAACCTCATTGTCAATTGGACAAATTGATGCGAGTGATTGTTCATCCTTCCATATATTCCAAAGGATTTCAAATTCAATTTCCTGCACATGATTTGTTAGGTAAGCTTAATTTTGAGAAAGATAGATAATAAATATAAATACAGCTCATCTTTTACATGTTTGCCAAAGTACATGTCCAAATGCTTTCTTCTCAACTCCTTACATTTTTTAAAGATCTTCTTGAATCTTAATGCATCTATACAACATCATACCTAAGTTAAAATATATTTATAGTTCAACATTATATCAAGAATACAACTTTACACTATTAAGCCAAATGTATGCACATGAAAAAAAAATAGTACTTGAGATTGGGATAACAAAACATCTTTGAAAACAACATTTTTAGTGAACTCCCCATATTCTCCTTCAACTCTTCCTTGTTTAATTAGAATTTTGGTGCTTGCTTGTGAAACACCTCTAGACAAAGCAACATATAATTGTACATGACTAAAAACATATTCTGGGAGATAAATCCCGACATTTGGAATTGTCTGTCCCTGTGACTTATTTATTGTAAGTGCAAAGCTCAATTTCGCAGGGAACTGCTTTCTAATAAGGACAAAGGGGAGTCCTACACTCTCTGTTGTTTTAAGTTTTATCCTTGGCAAAAAATCCCTTGTCCCTGAGTGGTGGCCCATTAAGATTTCTACATCGAGCATATTCATAAAAGTACCATGGCATAGTAGCCTTGTCCCATTACATAAGCCAGCTTTAGGATCTATGTTTCTCAGCAACGTCAATGGTGCACCTTTCTTTAGCTTCAAAATGTGTGGTGGCATACCACCTAGAGCAATGGAATTTAAGTATTCTTGTTGATATAAGTTGCTAGTGTCTCCTTCAACCTCATCAAATGATAACAAATTATTCTCTTTTCTAAGAAATTAGCTGATAATGATGTCATTTAGCTTTTCAACTTCCTCATTCTTAGGTGTCAATATTGCTCTTTCCACCATATAAGATGCATCTCATCCATGAGATTCTAAAGTTGGAAATGTTTCTCATATAAGTTTATGTACTAAATTATCTCCCTCCCAGAATATTGTCATTTGTTGGGGTATTTGTACCATATCATCTTGTTTAATAGGTTCAATCACATCTCCTATGTGCATAAGATATTGTTCAAAACAATGATCTTGCAATAATCACATATTTTGACGCAAATGTAAGACCTTTGTGTAAGACCACAAATGAGACTTTACTATACATGCATCTATCATTTGTGCCTTACTCTCTTTTGGAACAACAAGGAGTACTTGGCGGAAGTCCCCACCCAATATCATCACATTTCCTCCAAACGGTGCATCACAATCTAAAATATCTTTTAATGTTCGATCTAATGCTTCAAAAGCATGTCTGCTTGACATGGGTGCCTCATCCCAAATGATTATTGTTGTCTGCCTAATCAACTTTGCAAGATCAGATTGTTTACTTATAAAGCATAAGGATGATGCATCTATATTGATAGATATCTTAAATTTGGAATGGAAAGTTCAACCACCAAGTAATAGTGTTGCAGCTATTCCTGATGTGACAATTGCTAAGACTATTTAACCCTTACTTCTCAAACTCGCAATTAAAGCGCAGTAAAGGAATGTCTTACCTGTTCCTCCCACCCCATCCACAAAGAAAAACTCATTTTGTTCACACTCAATGACATTCATAATGGTATTGAAAGTAACTAATAGGCCATCATTTAATTTGGTTACAGCTTCCATATCTTGATGAGGTATTGGAACTGAAAGTTCTTCTTGTATAACCCTTGTTGTCGCAATATTTTGGTCATTTTCCAATGTTAAAATCTATAAATCATAATTTGTTATCTATTTTCCATATTGTATGAGAAGGTCATTTAAATCTCTTAATAGCATATTAGTCAAGTGTGATCTCGTGGTCGTGCTTGTTGAAGGGTAATCTTCTACCATGTACGTGTAGAACTCATTTCAAGACTTATCACCCCAGTTGGCTCACAAAACACTAATATAGTTGCAAACAACCTCCTCAAGGCACATGACATTCATAAACTTGATGCTTCATTCAAGCATTCACGAATACTGTTGTCACTCTCTAATAAACCGCGTTGCTCAGTTGCTTAAATGTGGGAAAGCACGTGCCATTTGTTGTAAGTAGATATTCCCAACCAGTTAGACCTCTCAAATGAGACAACAAAACACGCAAGTAGAATTTCTCTCCTTTTGAAGGAGATACTGTATAGATTTGCCCTATGACTTTCTTTATTGACCTTCTTCGATACCATTCTTTATCCCCTTTGTGCCAAATGTAATGCTCTGGAATTTCCCTACACAAATAATGCCTAGATTCTAGATCTTTATAGTTCGGGGCAAAGAATTGAGTGAGCATTGTTTTCGAGTTATGGTCATCATCTAATATGTCCATGATCCTTTGGAGGCTATAAAATCGCACTTGATTTCTGTTTGGTAAGTGGATTTGTAATATTTCAACAGAAGGATATATTCACATCATAGAATTGTGGCTCCTCTTCCTTTCATAGTATTACTGCCCTAACCATATTATCATATTCTTCAAGATTGTGTAAATTATCTTCGTCTTCTAAGATCAACAACATGTGTACATGTGGTAGTCCTCTCTTCTGAAATTTTGTGACATACATATAACCTTTAACATTTCCTAGTACTCCTTTATTGATGACATCATCCTTTAATTGCTCTAATTTGGCTCAAAAAATTCTTGTTAGCAAGTTTGGACAATCTTGTGGTGTTTGAAAATTCCCAAGCTCAAAGGTGATTTCATTCCATGACAGATGATATGTCATCGTAAGGAAAATATCTGGTTTACTAAACTTAAGCACAACGATCATACCATCTTTATAACGTTATGTCAAGTCTCAGCGACCACCAGTAAATGACGACGACAATATTGTTCATTGTTCAACATTTTCTACAACAATGGAAGTCATGTGTATGTGTTGTTAAATGTAACTAATAATTTATTATCACATGCATATGTTACAATTAGTACCTGCATTATTTTCTCTTATATGCAAAGCATTTTGCAACCCTTGGTACACTTTTGCACGAATGTTGCTTTGATGAGTTATTATCCATCGTAACCTCCCTGATTTAATCTTGACATAATTGTCAACAACATCTTGTTGTAAAAGTCTTTCCGCTCGTAATAATAGGGATTGATCATTGAGGTGAATCTACAATCATTTAAACTATCATTGAATACTAAATTCTTGAAGTATTTATTTTTTTAACAATTAATTTCATTACAAATTTATAATTTTAAATATATGTACCTATAGCATGTAGCTATAATATTCTCGGTATGATATGTTTCTACCATTGTAATTTCTAGTGTTGAGATCTCACCCATATGTTCCAAAAGATAACAAAAGAAGATATTGTAGAGGATTATCCTACACTTTCCTGAATTCTCATTTGATGTCTAGCATGGGTTTCCACCTTGATGTCTGTTCCATGTACCATAGATTCTTTATCTCCACCAATAATAAATGCGGCCACTTATGAAGCAGTTGGGAGATTATATTGTAGTTGATTAGCAGGACACTCTTTAATTAGGAGACTACAATCATGAATATCTGGCCATAGTGCAAGTTGCCGAAATACATGAACAAAAGGGTTATGTCGATAAAGTTTTTGTTGTACCTTATGAACTACGGTTTCATGAAGTTGTGGATTTTTCATCATCCTATTTTGTAATTCATGCTCTGTATCATATATGTACAATTGCAAGAAACATGTCATGTAACCCTCATTGGGATACAATCCTCCTATGTTGTGATATATTGCACCTTGAGCACGAAAGGAATATATAATGTGGCCTTTTATTGCTTGCCCTTCATCAATATGAACACCACATGAAGTGAAGCAAAGTATGTGATTGTAACTTCTAATATGATGCCTAAAATGTCTTCCTTCACTTGAAGGGTCAAAATATTTCAAGCAATTCTTGAGGAACATTTACTTGTGGCAACGATATTTTTCCTGAAGAGCAACACATGTCATGTAATTCATGGAAAAATAATCGTGCATTGCAACGGGTACATGTCGCTAGGGTGGGCAAATGATGCTTCACCATTCTCACATTCTCATGAAAATTTTGAGCATTGTTATGTGTTGCTCGAAAATTGCATCTTATTTGTGCATTATTTGGAATTGGTATACTTCTTACAATAATGCAATATGTGTCACTATATTGTATCAATTAATGCATAATATTATAAACATAGTAATGGTACGTAACAATATATATTCAGGGTAGGAAAAATGAATAACAAACCTTGAGCAAAACATGGCAGGACATTATTTGTAGGCCGATAATGCACATTACTTGTTTCAGCTTCATTGAAAGTAGTGGTGTGATGCTCTATATTATCATTATTGATTTTTATTAATCAAAACATTTATTTAGCAAATTTGAATTTTTTTTCATCTAACTTTTAGAATATAACTTTTTTTAATCAGTAGATATCTTTATAATTATTTTTTATGCTTGAATATGTTGTTAAAAAGTCAAGCATACTTAATTTAATTTTTAAAAATTAAATACTGTCATTGTCCTGTCATTATATCAAATTGAAGTTAATAATAGAAAGTTAGAATCAGTTTGATGGAGTGATGCACAACATTGAAATTCTCATAATTGATAGAAATGAAAAATAAATATAGAAGCAAAATCAAATACTTCTCAAATATTGGATTTATATTGCAATTGTAGATTTTAAATTATGCTATACAGTTTGTAACATGAAACTTACATCATGCATTAAACTTATAGTATACATTAGTAGTGATAATATAATAACGAACTTAAGATGTGTACTAACCATTTACATTATCATCAACATATATATGACTTGGTCCTGCTTCATTGTCATGTGTTCCTTGAAACCTTGTTGCCTCAAAATTGATATCTACACATAAAATTAAAAAAAAATAAAAAGAATGAACTATTAATATTATTAATAGTTTTAAATTTTAATAATGTTTAGTTAAAATGTCAATCACATGTAACATTGTTGATGGTTTCTGGAGCGGGCTAATTGTCTAACAGTTGCCAATCTTATTCTACTTTTGAAGTGAATATTTGTAATATCTTGTAGTAGTAATCTTGGTGTAGTGTTTGAAATTCCTGTGCTGATGCCATTTGATTGATGAGTTGAAGTTCTTGGTGTTTCAAAGTATGTTCCTCTTTCCACGCGTCTTCAATAATATGCACGCATTCTAGCTAAGTATTGCTCCCTACTCTTTGTGCCCATTGAACGCCTTTTTTGTCATTAATATTGACTCCAACTTTCCCGTTGTTATTCTCGTGATTGATGAATACCCAAATTCTCCAACTTGTTGATTTGATAGAGTAATCAAATCCTTATATTTCAACTACAATATATATAAACATTAGAGTTTAATTTCTATCCACTCTCAGTGTAAAGTTTCTTTACACTGTCATCCAATCATGTGTTGCCAAATCATTAAAAGAGTTTGATTATCACAACCACTACCTAAAAATTCTAACTATTTTAATGATGTGTCAACACATGATTGAATAACAGTGTAAAGAAACTTTACACTGACAGTGAATAGAAATTAAATCATAAACATTATAGATGAACAGTTAAATATGGAAAAAGATAAAAATAAAAGAGAGTAAAAAATAATCATTTGAACAATTATCTACTAATCAATAATATATCTATGAAACTGAAATTTATAAAATATACTCTATGGCATATCATACGATACTCGTAATGATAAAACAGATGACAAAAATGAACTTTCTAATTATTAAAATATTAAAACAGATGAAATTGGTATAAAAAAAATAGAATGTAAACTCAATCAATCTATTGCACTACAACAAAAAAAAGGTAACTAGCAGCGGTTCTAAAGTCACCTAGCGATGAATCGCTGTAGTTACTAGCGTCGCGAGGATTATTTCTCGGCGGTTCTAGACAACTGTTGGAATAACCGTCGCAACAATAAAATCCAGTGAGCAAATCAGATACTAACAGTAGGACAACAAACCATATTATTTGATCAAAATACTTCTGAAATACAAGCATTTTGTCAAGCAATTCATGATTATTGGCTGAATAAGGCTAAGACAAGAGAAAATCAGAGTAGAGAAACATCAACCAAAGATAAAATTCTTCTACATATGACCCCTAAATCTAGCACACATATTGTCACACACTCAGAGTAATAACAGTAAAACTACAAGGTAATAAAAATCAACACAATAGCAATATTCTCAAATAGGAGCATACGATCTACAACCATTAACCACTATCTACATTAGCAACTATTTTATTGCATAAATAATTATCAGAAGGCATAGTAAATTACACACAATTTATCATAGGTTATTTGAGCTTAACTTCTGCTCCTAGAGTCCTTTGACAATAGGAATTCTTTTTTGTTGAAAAGTGTAATTGTGTGCCACTTTTTGTTGAAAAGTCCTTTAACTCAGTGCATAAGTGTGTATGAGTGTGTGCCACTTTCTGTGCTCACCTCAAACGTAGGATTTGATTGCTCACCTCAAACACAGGATTTGATTGCTCATCTCAAACGCATTGATGTGAAACATGAATGTTTCACACTTCACAGCACTCATTCACACTAATTCACAGCAAAACAGAATCAAGGATTGTGAAACCTTTTACAGAGAAGCCCTAGTCCATCCGGTGGTAATGAGCTCTTTGACTAGGGGCGACGCGATTATTGACTGCGAGAAATGAATAATCAGTAATAAAAATAACAATGAACAATCCTTTGAGACAAAAGCAACAAACCTGCGCATAGAATCAGAGAAGCCCTAATCCATTCGGTGGTGACAAGCTCTTTGAATCTGCGATTGGAAGCTAGAAATCGCAAAGATTGGAGAAGCCCTAAGCCATTTGGTGGGGATTCACAATTGGGTGAGTTGTAAGGATTCAGAGAAAGAGAGTCTCGGAGAATAGAGATGGAGATTCAGAGGGCGAATTATGGGCAAGTTGCAAACTGAGAATGCAATCTTAGAGAATGTGTATTCAATTTCAAAGAATGGAGTTGTGGGGATTTGCAGGAGTTGTAGGCATACGGTCTTAAAGAATGAAAGGGTTTAGGGGTTTCAGAGAATAAAGATTTGATGGCAAAGAGAACGAGTTCATTAATGAAATTCACGGCGGTTTGAATAAAAATCGCCTCTAAATATCATTTAACCATGACATTTTTTAAAACTGTCGCGGGAACCGCCGTTATGTGATTAACTGCGGCAGTTTGATATAACCGTCATGATGTATCTGCTGTCGGTTGCCCTTTTTCTTATAGTGTTGATTAGTGCCCATAAATGAATTCGCTTTTAAAACATGAAATATATTTTATTGTTAAAGGTTAAAAGAATACGCAAATTATCAATTGAAAATTTATAAAATCAAAATACATAACAATTATTAATGATACAATAAGTTTATAATCTTACCTCCACTTAATGTCTGAGTCTCTTGAAGTAACAATCATTTAATAGTTCAAATTAAATTTATACTAATCTAATATTAAAAAGTACAACACAAACAAAGAATCAATCTAGTATTCATTGGACTCTTCCTTTGATTGTTATGGATGATTGATATGTTTAAAGAAAAATAAGACATATTATAAATATAAATTAGCAACAAATCAAACTGTTTTAAATTATATATTTTAAATTATTATGATATACATTATATATCTATAAAATTACAAAAGTTTAATTATCATAATATAAGTTACAAATCCTTAACTTGAAATATTAACGTCTATCAAGAACTGAATGTCTCTTAAAAAGATCCAATGGTTAATTGCAGACAAAACTGAATATATGATGTCTACAAATTTTTATAGAAACATAGGATATGCTTTTACCAATATTAAATTTTTAAGTTATAAGTTCTAACCCTAAAATAAATAAATAAAGATTAAGATAACACTTTTTTAAAATTATGTTATGGGAAAAAGAGGAAGTCTATGCTACGATGTTCATTACATGTTTTCTTTTATTACTTTTATAGACCTACAGGATATCCTTTTAGTAATATTTCATATTTAAGTTCTAAGTTCTATCCCAAAAAAAGCATAAGAGAAGTATACAATTTTTACAAGTTAAGTATGACTTTATGGATAGACATTCTTTATAAGATTTTTAAAAGTTAAGTATAGGAATATCAGTTCTTTTATATATTTTTCAAATATCTCGTTTATTGCTTCTAACTTCTTAATCTATGTTTTCTTTAAAATTTTGATGAATATTTTCATTTACTTAGCATAATTTTAAAGAATATCATAAAAGCATTATAAAAAACATTTACAATTTCTACAAATAGTTAGCATCTATGTTCATATGGTAAAGGAGAAATATTTAGCAAATTGTCAAAATAAACTATCAAACTCTTTTATAATATGGCATAACTAATATTGTGCTAAATTTATAACATGAAATAACCCAGTAGGTTTATATGCTTACCTACTTTTGTTGTCTTCTTCTTGAAGTAATAATCCTTGAAAAGAAATCAAATTTATACTAATCTAGCATCTAGTAGTATATAACTGCTTATTTATTTTTATTAGTTGAGAATTGATTAAGAAAAAATACACTCCAAAATTATATAAGTACAATAAGTTTTTTGCTTACCTCCTTTGGATGTTGAATGTTGAAGTAACAATCCTTGAATACTTTAAATCAAATGTTTGTAAATCTAAAAAAAAAGTTAAAGTTAAATATAAATAAATAAAAAATAAAAAATTATTTGAACCTTAACTGATCCATTAGCAAATTATTCAAATAAAAGAATAATCAAACAAATATTTCCTTAGAAAATAATAACAAATGAGAGAGTAAACAAATTAAATGAAATGAAAAAACAAATAAAATTAATAATAATCAAATAATTGGAAGAAAATACAAATAGATAAGACTAAATTGACATTTAGCAAAAATTCTTGTTTTAAAAGTATTTTATGGTGATTACCCCAAAAGTGTTCTTCCAACGATGGGATAAGATAATAAAATCTCTAATAATTATCAACAACATCAAACAATTTGTTAAAGAAAACCCTATAGATAAAGTAATCTCTTGTTTCAATGCTTAATAGAGGCATCAAACACACTATAGATCCCAACCCCAAAATCCAGTTCAAAACAAAAAGTGCATCAAAATTCTCACTTTTGTAGCAATTTAGAAATCCAAATTCACCATAAAGAAATGAGTGGAAATATATTTGATTAAGCAAATACCAAACTTTACTCATAAACTTTTTAAAACAATATCATTACTCACAGTTTTCTGTCGAAGCAATCCCTGTGGCAGACCCATTTTCAATCTGCTTTTGACTAACTTCTTCCTTCACCTCCTTATTGTTAATGTAATCTGGATGTGAGGATGACAACCATTAATGTAAATGGGCATTTCATTAATTGTTTAAGCATCATTCACTTAAAATTTCAGTGTAAGTTAATTAGTCACTTCAACTAAAAGCACATTCGAGCACCTTTCTTGTAAATATATAAGAGTATATAAGAATTTTTCCAAACTAAAACTGTTGCATTGTTCGATTGAAATCAATCTCATTTTATGCTTCTCTTCAAGGAAGGAAGGGAAAGAAACATAGGATGAGCATAAGAGTTTTTATAATAATCAAATTTTTTTAATGATGTGGTAATACATAATTGGATGACAGTGTAAAATTTTTTTTACATTGACAGTGAATCAAAATAAAACTCTTTTATTTATTACTTTAATGTTAGAAGGTGGTTTCTTTTTTCTTTCTTACTTCACTGGGAAACAAAAGCTTTTAATTATTATTTTTCACCAATTAGGATGCTTTGCCAAAGTTGCTTTTGAGACAATTACTAAAAATGGTTGTATGGAGGTTAAAGGTGAAGCAAAGTTGCAAAAGAGTAGTTACTCTATGTATGGGTAATTGGAGTGATGCTATGTAGGAAATGAACTTTAGGGAAAATTTTATCTTTTTATTTATACTCATGTAAATGTTCATTAAAATTATATTTGTTTCAATTGTTTTTTATGGATATTGCAATATTGGCTTGATAATCATTATCTTTTGATAATATCATTTGTTAATGTTAGGGGTGAAATGTTGGAATATTTTCCTTATCCAATTAAGTGTGTAAAATAATTAATAATTTTGATGGAAATTCTTAGCTAGAAAATCTTTTCCTTATCTCTCCACTATTGAGATTGGAAAGTTATTTGCAAAACCTATTTCTTTTAGGTAATATTTAGAATTTCATTATAAATAATTAATAACAGTATTAGAATTTTGAAGCTCACTGAAACTTCTAGGTGGAAATCGTACCACTTTTTATGAAGAATTCCAAATCCCACACGACCCCGTGGTGTCTATTACTAAGTCTGTCACTTCCATCAGACATACAATATACAACTAGAATGAGTGACATCCCCCAGCGTAGGATGTTTGAAGTCAGGTGGGATGCCCCTCCCCCGAGCTTAATACTAATGGTGCCTCCAAAGAGGACTCTGGTGAAGCAGGTTGTGGAGAGCTTATCCGTGATTTTACTGGTGGTTAGCTTAAAGGGTTCTCATATAATATTGGTGTTTGTAACTCTTATATGGCTAAGCTTTAGGGAATCTATTTGGGACTGATTATGGTTTGGAATGAAGGTCACAAACATGTTGTGGTGGAAAGTGATTCTGAGGCTATCATATCATCCCTTAAGCAGCTTGGAGTTTGGTTTAGAGGAAATTACATCTCCTCCTACAGGCTTGCTACTACTATTGCATGCTGATTTTTATGGGGCTTCCTTATCCTGACTTGTTTATTCTTAGTTGTTGTTTTTTCTTTTAGGCCTAACGCCCTGTCTTGTAACCAAAAAGAAAAAATTAAACATTCTTTAGTGTATAAAAGTCTATTTGATACTTTCTTAAAAGAAGAGTAGAACATGAGTAAGATGTTTGGAAATGAGTTGGATTTCATAAACTCTTTGACAAGGAGTTTTATTTATTTGTTAACAAGGAGAAGCAATTTCTTATTTTTTGTGAATTATTTTTCATTGGATATTTGTGTAACTGTTTTAGATACTAGAAATACATTTTATTTTTGTCGTTTCCTAGATAATAAATTAGTATTCAATGGTTATTTGTGTAACTATCAATGAACGGGGAATTCAGTCTTTTTTTCCCCATCTTTTTAATATGGATTCATTATCTAAGTATTCTAACTTTTGTGACAAACCCATGCTACAATTTAAGTTTCTAGTATGCTTCTATATTCTTTTCTAGATATTTAATTGTTTTATAATATTTTTTATGGTGTTTCATTTCTCATTTTGGTACCTAATATATATTTGATTTGCATTTTATCATCCATATTTGAAATTTTCAAAGTTTGCTTATTGTCTTTAACCAATTCTATTGTTGTGAAGAATAAAATGGGAGAATGTTTATAGCAGATTAATTACAATGTGAAATATGAGGAATATTTTTTTTTTGGGGTTTTGTTTTTTAATTGTTAGTTTTGATCATTGTATAAGATGTATTTCATTTATTTTTCTGTATCTGCTCTTAACATTTAAGTTCATATGTTTTATTTTTCAGATTTCTATTTTCATTTGATTTTTTTAATTATGTGTGTATTCAGTTTTAATTTGGAGTAGATGAACAGATATAACATTCGAACTTCCCGTCTTTTATATATTTTTTGGATTTTTATACATTTAATTTGCTCTATTTATGAGTTTAGTTTTTGCAACCCATGATTCTGAGTTTAATTTTCCAATAGTAATTAAAATTTGATAATTTTGTAATGTTATTGAAAATAGTATCCTTAAATCTAATATATCTTTGAACATATGATTAGTTTTAGTTTTTGAAATGTATTTTTAAAGTACTTACTGTAGAAATTGGTATATACCTCCTAAAATTTTACATTTTATATTTTACAGATGATTTGTATGTTTTGTAATGAAAATAAGCATTTGCAGTGTTTGATTATTTTTTGTCGACATAAATTTCTTATATGATTCTTAAATTATTACATCATGAAATTATTAATATATGATCTAATTTTTAAATTGTACATACCATGCAATGCATGAGTTGGTTAATGACTTGATTATCATGTGACTTTAAGAAAATAAGAAATTCAAGGGAAAATAATATGTATTTGCAGATATTTATAACAAAATAATCATGTGGGAGACCCATTTCTTCACATTTGATTTACTATTTCTTTGATTAATCTATACTACTAATCTATTCTATACTACTAATAAAGAGGATTGCCAACTTTGGTATCCAATATTGACTTTGTCTAAAATGCCATTATATTCATTTGAAAATTATTTGAAGAGAATTTAAAATTAAAGATAAAAATGTAAACTCACCTTGGAAGCAGTTACAACTGCATTGGCAGTTTTCTATTATTCCACTAATGCATTGCCACCATTTTCATTATTTTAGAAATCTGTATCCAATATTGACTTTGTCTAAAATGTCATTATATTCATTTGAAAATTATTTGAAGAGAATTTAAAACTAAAGATAAAAATGTAAACTCACATTGGAAGCAGTTACAACTGCATTGGCAGTTTTCTATTATTCCACTAATGCATTGCCACCATTTTCGTTACTTTAGAAATCCCACAAAATCAATTGATCTTTTTCCTTTGCGACATTGTGCTTTTGGCTTGGACATTGATGCTTTTGAGATTTCTAAACGCAACCCACCGGTGACGGAGCAAATCTTGGGTTCATTTCTTTCCCTATTCAATCTTTTTCCCCGGTTCATGGGTTTCTGAACAAAAAGAATATTTTTTAATAAACTCATTGTCGTTGAAATGAGAATGACTCAAGTTTGTGAGACATCCTAAGTGCAGTAGTGCTGATAAACTTGCAACTTTCGTCCTTAGTTACCATTTCCCCTCCAACAAATTCTCCAGTAATTTCAACATTGAATTGGCTTTACATGTTATTCAATTTTCCTTCAGGTATATATGAGGCGTGACCACCAAAATCAGTAGCAATAGCGCAACACAAATTGTACAAGGAACCATAGTTAGATATAAATTCATTTTCTGGTTGTGACTGCAAAGAGACTACAAGATGTAGTATTTGAGTAAAATTTTGGTAATGAGGGTATGATTTGAAGGATATGATTAGTTACTTTGAGGTATGGATTTGGCTGTAGTTTTAATTTCTATAATAATTCAAATATTGTTAATTTGAATCGATAATAGAATTATGGTTTTGAGATTTATTGCTTGGACTAGCAACTGGCTTTATGGTTTTAACGTGGGGGAATATATTATATGATTACTTTAACATATTTCCATGGCAAGAAGGGATAAAAGAAAAATAAAAATTAATAAAACTAAATAATTAAATCTTCTTTCATAAAATTAATACTGTAACTAAATGAACAATAATACAAAATGTAAGGAAGTAACAGCTTCACCAAGAATACAACTACAATTTAGTCTCCCAATTAAAAACAATAATTAGGTGGGACAACACTTAATTATTGTTTTTAATAGTTGTAAATAGATAATAAAATTTTGTACATAGATATTTCATTATTTTGTTTGTTTGAAGATTGAAGCTTATCTATATATATACATATGTTCTTTGGTACATATTAATATTTGTATCTAATTTTCTACATGCATATATATGTAATTTGATACATATTAGTTTTTGTAGCTATTTATGTGTAAAATAAATATTTCTTTGTTAATATTTCTTTATGTATATTAGTAATTTTTATTTATTTAGTAAAGAGTAAACACACAAATTGATCCTTAAAAAATACATGTGACATCAGTGTAGTCCTTTAATAATTTTTGACATCAAAAAGTCATCGAATATTATTTTTTTCACATTAAATTAGTCATTTACAGTTATTTTTTGACATTAAATTAATATTTTAAAAGATTAATTTAATATAAAAAATAATTAAATGATCAAATTAATGTCACCTGTATATTTAAAAAATCAAATTAAATATTTACTCTATAGTAAAATGTGCTTCAAAAATTGAACAACGCACATCAGCCAAGGAAAGGATTATTATGTGATAAAAAAGACTAAATCACGTAAAGCGTGTTTAGTTTTTGTGTTTCTAATTTCATTTTTAATAGAAAATTGAAAACATGCATAAAAACGTGATTAGTTGAGTTTTAATTAAAATATTCTAAGAAACAATACTTAAAATGTGATCAAAACCAAAAACAACACATAGTCGTTTTCATCGTTCCATAAACAAGAAATTGAAAACATGGTCTCAATTTTATGCTTATAATAAAAAATATTATATCAATCAAATAAGTTTTCTAAAATTTAAAATTTTAAGACTAAAATCCTATTTTGGTCCATCACATTTAATTTAATTATCAACTTAATTCTTGACATTTTAATTTTTTCAATTTAATCCTTGACATTTATAAACTCATTTCAATTTGATCCTTCCATTTGTGTGTCAATTATCCATTGAATGAAAATGATGACGTGTTACTGTTAAGGGTAATGTAACATCCTTATTTTACTAGTGCAATACTGAGTTAATAATTGATTGAATTATTTCACAAAAAATTGATGTTATTTTCATTCATGAAGAGCTAAATGGTGACACATTATCGTTTTCATTCAGTATATAAGGATGCTACATTACCCTTAACAGTCCTTAATAGTAACATATTATCATTTTCATTCAGTGGATAACGAACACACAGACATAGAGACTAAATTGAAGTGAGTTTATAAATGTTAGGATTAAATTGAAAAAATTAAAATATCAGAAATAAAATTAATAATGGAATCAAACGTAAAAAACTAAAATATAATTTTAGTCAAAATCTAAAAACAAAAACAGAAAAACACATCTCCAATTTCCAAACTCTAGGTCATTTTCATTTGGATTCCTACGACGATATATATATATGAAAAATCATAAAAAATAGAGATTTTTTAGTACCTTTTATTTTTATAAAAATATTAATATTTTAAATAATTAATAATTAATATTTAGTCACATATTTTACTTAGTTAAAATATAAATAATAAAATTAAATATTATAATTATATTTTATATAAATAAAATACATGAGTAAATATCAACTATTAATTATTAAAAAATATCATACCTCACCAAATTAAAGTACAAAATAAACCTCCTAAAAAACTTGTCGAAGATTGGAAAATTGAGTCCGGAAGCCACAAGGGGCTGCAAGACCTCCAATGGGCCAGAGCTGAAGTGGGCCATGCTCCTTATCATGTATCTGGGCCTCAAGTCCATAATTGCCACCAATAAATAATAATAATAATAATAATAAAAAAAGTAAAAACCCTCGCCATAAACCCCTCTTCTCCCCTTCCTTCTTCTCTTCCATTCTCTTCATCGCCTCCTCCTTCTCTCTCACTCTCTGTCATATTCTCAGATTCCAATCACCATCCAAACGACGCCGTACCCTCACCCTGTAACCCTAGTTCGCTAAGATGGTGGTTAAACCGGGTGCGGTTCAGGACTTTGAGCCACTGCGAGAGCTCTTGAAGCCTCACATAGAGTCCTTTGATTACATGGTCGACGCTGGTTTGGAAACCATGTTCAGCCACATCAAGCCCGTTGAAGTCTTCGATCCTTTCACAACTAGAAAGCTCAGAAATATCCTTTTCTCTATTCAATTTATAAGCTCCACAATATGCTTTATTTCTGTGTACTAACCATGGTTTTATAATTGCGTTTGCGGCTTTGTTGCGGTTGCAGAGACGTCCAAAATCATAATATTACGGCGGTTATTGTGGTTGCTGGCCGCAATTTAAAACTAACACTGGTTGTTGCAAATTGATTTTTTTTTAATAATTATTATGTTATGGGTGGGGTTGAATTTAAATGGGGTTACATAGTTGATGCAATTGGTGTTTGTTCTTAACTTGAGTTTTTTTTATTTTATTTTTAGGGTGGGGTTGCACAGTTGATGCAATTGGTGTTATTATGTTTTTTTTTTCCTTAACTTGGTTTCTTACTTTGGTTGGATAATCCGGTGTTGTATCCGCCTCAGAAGGATCGAATTTCGAGGACAATGAGGGAGGCCTTACTTCCATTTGAAGCAAGTTTCAAAATTTCATGCTTTATGCAGATTTTTCTGTCTTTTTTTTTTTTTTGCTTTGTCTTGTTTTTCAGTGATTGACTCGGTGCATTATTTTTTTTTTCTTGAAACAGTGTAGACAGGCAAAAATTTCATATACAGGGAAGTTCAGCGCTGATGTTTGCTATCAGTATAATGGTGGGCCTATTATAAGAGAAACTTTTAATTTTGGGCAGTTTCCAATAATGCTACAGGTTGGTTTCTTGGCAATTTTTTGAAAATTTTGGCTTTTGAGAAACTTTGTTTTTCAATGAGTATATTCTCTATTTATCCAATTGTTTTTTTTTTTAATCATTGCATGGATCTGAAGGCCACATCATTCATATATAGTGAAAAAGAAAGAGAGAAGAAAAAGAATGAAGGGAAAAAAGAGGATCAACCAATATTTTATATTATTCATTTACAGAAATTTTTGTTGTTGTTATCTTTCTATGATTTACTTATGACCTCATAGACTTTTACATGGCTCTGTCAGAACGACTTGTGGAAACCAATCAATTACATGATGGCTTTTGTGGTTTTTGTTTCTACTTTTTGAGATTGTGGCAGTATCCTATTTTCTTAGTTTTTGTGGGATTCTATATATTAGACTGTTAGTTTGAATTTATTGGTCTGCTTCTACATGTCTGTTGGTTAGAGTGCAGAAATTGTTGTGTGTATCAAATGGATTGTGGGTTTCTTGGATGCCAAAATATTGTATGAAGCAGTATTTGTTTGATTTGTGAAATGCATTGCAAAGATTGAAAGGTAAATTGTTATTGCAAGAAGGGTGTTATTAGAAAATGCAGTAAAGCCTGTTTTGATTGACAACATAATGTTTGCAAGGTTGTGGAAAATATTTACATTTAAGGCTTAACTTGTTTTTAAGAAATGTACTGTTAAAGTGGGCTACTTTCATTTCTGGGGCTGTTTACTGTGAGAATGTGTGTAAATATTTTTAACTTTTGGTAGAAATACAGAGCATTAATGGCCTTTTTTTACCAGTGAAATTTTCAAGAATTAATTGTTATAAAACTCAGAAGCATGTTAAATATCAATTTTGTTAGGAACTGGAAATATAGGTACTGTTTTATTGAATTTTCAACAAATAATCCTTCTCTGGTCACTGATATCAAGATGACGTCAGAAATCAGAAAAAGATGTGGTTACAAGATCACTCAAACACAGAAAAAATAAAGAAAATAAAGATAGCACAGGCATTTCAATAGTGCCTGGTCCCTCCGTTTCCTCAACCTTGACTCACTTTTTTCCTTCCCTTTCTGTTTTCCTATCTCCCTCTTTATACCCACCCACCCCTTGCTCAGCAGGTAGTTACATGAAGTCACACCGCTGACACTGCCTACGTGGGAATTAAATCCCAGTAGATGTGTAGTTAGAATCGCATGAATTCGATTCATGCGATTTGATGTGATTCTGCAACCTATCCATACAGATCGTAGGTTGTATCGTTTTGTCGTCAGAATTGTGCTGGAATAGCCGGAATCGTGCATGAATTGCCAGAATTACGATTTGGCTGCGAATTGTGCGATTCTCAAACAGTCAAGTCGCACAATAGTTGGGGCAAGCAACTTGTGAGTTTGGGGAAGTTGAGGATGGCAGAGCTGCCTTTGATGCTGAGCGCCGCCACGTCGTGGGCACTTGCCGCCATCTCCGGCGTGGCAAAGGTGCCTAGCTGATTCGGTTCTGTTTACAGTGCTCTCAGATTTTGGATATCCACTCGGACGGACACCCTCTGTGAACCTGTCTCTAGCCCTCTTGGGGCGTTTCTGTTTTGGGTGAGGCTCAGAGGGTGAAGGTTGAAAGGAGCACGGTGGTGAAGAAGAAGAGGGTGAAGGTTTAGAAGTGAGGAACTCGAAGCAGGGTGATATATTAAAGAGAGGTTTCTTAAATATTCATTCCATGAGAAGAATTCCAAGACTGATTTAATGGGCTGTGGTTTACCTAGATAGTGGAGATAGTGCCTGCCAACTATGAGAGAGACGAATTACCAAGATGAAATAATGGGTTACAATTGGTTTACCAGAAAAGTGGAGGGGGAAATAATTGAAGAGGAGAGACAAGGTCTGATTTAACTCAATGAAATAGGAAAGAATCATAGATTTATTTTGAATTTTAGATTAGCTACATTACATGATGGGTTATTTGACTTTAAAATGCCAATATTTAGATTTTTGTAATGCTTTATTTGTGAAAAATATATTTTAATTAGTTTTAATAATTGATTGTGAATCTTAAGACTCACGATACGTTTCAATTCATGATTTGAAAAATAGGCCTCCCGATTCGCGATTCGATTTACGATTTAATAACCATGGTTACATGCCCTTTTCTTTCTTAAATACACCTTAGTAATCTTAGGGTGCCTAACAAATTTATAATTGACTTGCCCTAGGTTCATTGTAGCCCCGTGTTTTCTTTAATGTCTAGGAAGTTTTTTAAGTGGAAACTTATTAGTTGCCCTCCATGCACAATGCAAAGCAGTGAGGTCAAACTAGTATTTTTGGCTGTGCAAGTTTTTGTTTTTTCAATACTCCTTCCCTCTTTTCTGACAGGCCAGCCTTCAGATTAATTTAGTAGCTGCATTTGTTTCAGTGATTCATGGAAAATTTTCTGTTATAGCTTTGAATGGGAGAGGCTGGTTGCCATCTGGCTTGTGATGGATATTTTTTAAAAAAGGATGTTTCTTCTTATAACTATGAGATTGCTTTATATGCTCTGTTGTTTTTTTTCTTCTTTTTTTTTTTTTAGATAAAGGAAGAAATTTTATTTCAATAAAAGAAGGATTACAAAGGTGGATGATAGGATATCCCCCTTAAACACAGCAATACTAATACTAAACAGCAATATCGATAAAGAGAGCTCTCTGTTACCGCTCTTAATATCAAAGAAAGTCCATAAAAACAGTTCTGTTCCCTTAGAAATCCGTGCACTCCACTCCAACCAAAGACACCAAAGAACAGTATAAGTTGCCCAGTGCTATAAAGCTTTACCCTCATTATTTAATTGCATCTTTACCCTTTAACGTCCCAGCTTAATTTTTTTATTGCTTTGATTGAGAATTTAAAATTCTTTGTAATATTAGCATATTTTCCTCTTAATCAACTTGAGTGTGTTTAAATTTTACATTATTCTCTTGCATATGCTGCTATATCAGCTTGCTTCTTATTTGTAGAGAGCCCTGTTTATTTCTTTGTTAAATTTTGACTTGGGACTGTGTCAATTTTATTTTTCTAATGTCTTACTTGTTAACTTGATAAACACATAAGCATGATTTACATTGACTTAAAAGTTGTGCATGTGTATATAAGAGTTTATTGTTTAGAGTGCTAGGAACCATTGTAAAAGTGGCATAAAATTATCTGTTAATTATTTAACTTCATAGTTATGATGCATATTTTACCTTCTTTCACCTGTATTGATGAGAGGTGCATGTTATGCAGTCGAAGTTATGCAACTTGAGAGGTGCTGATCCCCAGAAACTTGTGTCCTACAAGGAAGAGGCATCAGAAATGGGTGGGTAGGTAGTTTAACCCTGTCTGTGCCACTTGATACATGTTGTTGGTTTATTTTGGTGCTACTATATAAATCCATTCAAGTGCCTTCTTTTAGGAAGTTGGTCCATGACATGGTATAAAAGCCTACCAAGTGGTTAGAAGTTTCATCATTGTTGTTTCTATTCTTCATAATTAAATTAAATTAAATTTAAGCACAAGGTAAAATGAGTCTGTGCATTGCCTGCGCTTCAAGCCTAAAGGGATCTTGCATGAACAAACCCGCTAGAGATATAAGACCATTCTTGTGCTTACACCTAATAGCTTAAGCTTTTGGGTTGATTTGGTTCTTGACACTGCCATTTCATTTCACTAGACTTTGGAAGAAACTTACTAGGGAAGAGGAGCTTTAAAATAGTTTGTTTAGTTATCTTGTATTGTTTGTTTTCACTTTTCACTCTTTTCATTTATCTTTCAAATGTCAATTAACACATATCTTGCATGCACATGGCACACATCTGCATCTGCACTCGTGATGCATTCACCCTGTTGTTTTATGATTTGGAAAAGTCATTGGACACAAATCATCTGCTGTAGTTGCAATTTCTGCTTAATGAGCCCCTTCTTGATAGGTCTTCTCTTTATTATCTTGATGGTCTGGCATTAGTACATGTTTACTCTGTCTTTTCCCATGGTCTTCCTCTTAGGGGTGCTACTTTTGGTACATCTTATGCTTGCAAAAGCTTATGAGAGTGAAAGCTATTTAAAATTTGAACAATTTTTTTTAAGTATATCTTCACAACAAAAACTTCAACTTGAAAAATACTGTTAATTGATAGTAATGGATTAGATATTATTAGTCAGTGAGTCAATGCCAAGTCACCAAAGCAGTTTTGTTGGAAAGCTTGGTTTGGGACATTTTGTTGTTTGATAATATTAATTAGTTTCCTTGTTCCGTTGCTCTTTGTACTTTGTTTCAATACTTAAGTAGTTTGTTTGTGTAGTTGACTGATAATTGCTGTATCAAACACCTTTTCTTTTCAGTTACTTCATTTTGAATGGCCTTGAGAGAGTTGTTCGAATATTAATTTTGCCAAAGCGGAATTATGTAAGCAATCTTTTTTGTCTCATGCGCTTATTTTACTTTTACTGCAATTAAGCCGGAGCACTTGTGTGTCTGGTTTCAGCATGAGTTAAAATTTGTTATACCAGCTTGGGAACGTGAAACTGGACTACTGATGCCAGAACGGCTTTTAAGGCTAATCATGGATTTCTTCGATTTATTTATATCGAGCACTATCCATAGCTTATTAATATCTATTTGGGTTCCTTAAATGTTGTAGCCAATGAGTATGGTGCGAAATTCATTTAGTGACCGGAGGGAAGGATATACCGATAAAGCAGTTGTAGTAAGGTTTGTTCTATCTGCAGTTAGTGCTATTTTAAATTATCAAATTATCATGAATAATTATGTCTTGCATATTTGCAGATATTTTCTTTGTGATTGAGACATGTTTATTTGAGTTTTTGGAGATTGTTGCTCTTGATGTTGGTATATCTTCCATATTTTCTAGCTTGTGTTCCTTGTATATAAGCCTTATGAAGATGCCATACAAATAAATGACTAGACATTTGGATCTGTTGGAATCTTTTCTGTTTTTGGATTTTCTTTGTTATATATTGAATTTAGTACCATGTATGCAAATGCTTCACCTTTAGATATTTAACTTAACAAAATATCTGGGAGTTTATAAGGAAAGGGGAATGGAAGGGGAGAGAAGGGAAGGAAAACTGTTTACGTAACGGCTTTGCCTTGTTTGAATGTTTTTAATTGAAAATAAAAAAGGAACTGATTTCTTTTTTTTGGGTTAAAAGGGGAGGGAAGGGAAATATAATTTGTTTTGAAGAGTAATTTTATTTCACCACACTCTCCCAAACCCTTTTTTGTGGGGGTGAGACTGAGGGTGAATGGCATTGGTTCCCATCCATTCCCCTTCGCCATAATGGTCAACACTTCTGGCATTTGAGGCAAGGTCCCTTCCTTCAGGTGCACACCTTTGGTGCCCTATAATGCTTTTCTGCATCAGGCGAGGTGCTTGCCTTTAGTGCCTTACTGAAATTTTCATGTTAGTTAAGAAGGTTAAATCAAGAGCAAAGTCAGCAGTAAAAGGCTCAAAGTCACTTTCTATTATTAAAGAGATTTAGGCTGTTACAGATGACGGAAAATGAAGAAGGATATAAATCTAATGAAGGAGGAGATAAGAGTGATGACAGCTATGGAACTGAATCTGATTATTATTCCATGGATGCAATGCACTCTTGGACTGATTTCTATTTCTCTTATGAAGTTAGGGTTGCATAACCTTGGACTGTTTATATCTTTTTGTTATGAGTTTTTTTTGTTGCCACATGTATTTTGGCTGTGAACTTTAATCTGTAGATCTTGTTATCAACTTATTATCATGCTTTATCATTTTAACATTTTACTGTTTTATTTTACTATGAAAGTTATGCTTGACAAGTTAACAGTCTAGTTTTCAAATTGGATTTTGAGAAAGCTGATGGGTCAGTTGGGGTTACTTTGATAAGGTTTTAGAGAAGAAGGGGTTTGGTTCTAGGCGGAGAAATTGGATCTCATGTTGTCTTTTGACTATTACTTTTTCTATGATTGTTAATGACGAGCGTGAAGCTTGGTTTTGTGGTTAGGCGGGTGTGAAGTAAGGAGATCCTTTATCTCCTTTTCTGTTCACTTTGGTGGTAGATGTACTAAGTCGATTAATTTCTAGAGCAGTTTCCAATGGGCTGATCAAAGGAGTCAAAGTGGGTTCAGAGGATGTTGTAGTCTCTCATTTGTAATTTGCTGATGACACTAACTTGTTCTTAGATGAGGATAGTGATATTTTTTTTTGAATGCACTTTCTCTTTTCCAACTTTTTGAGATTTCTTATGGTTAGTGTGAGAAAAACTGAATATCTTTCTTATTATTGATAGTACGTAATACACAGCATATATAAAGAGGATTACATAGAGAAGGAAAAAAGGAATTAAATCAATCCTAATCTGGAAATAATCTAAGCAAATCTCTCTAATTGGATCCCTTTATTTCAGGGATTGTAATCCTAAATAATCCCTTTATTTCAGGGATTGTAATCCTAAATATTTACAGATCAGGATTACATAATCCTAATTATTCACACTGCGACACTCCCCCTCAAGCTGAGGAATAGATGTCTTCCATTCCCAGCTTGGATATGATATCATGAAAACTTGAACTGTTCAGTCCCTTGGTTAAGACATCAGCTAGTTGGTGTTCTGATGGAACATATGACATACACACTATCCCTTCCTCCAACTTTTCTTTAATGAAATGCCTGTCAATTTCAATGTGTTTTGTCCTATCATGTTGTATAGGATTATGGGCAATATTGATAGCTGACTTGTTGTCACAATAGAGCTTCATAGGACCTTCCAATTTTACTCTCAAATCATCTAGAATAATTTTCAGCCACAGGAGTTCACATAGTCCTTGAGCTATAGCTCTGAATTCTGATTCTGCTGATGATCTTGCCACCACATTCTGCTTCTTGCTCCTCCACTTTACCAGATTGCCTCCAAGGAGAGTACAATACCCTGTTGTTGATCTTCTGTCCACTAGAGAACCTGCATAGTCAGCATCGGTATAGGCTTCTAGAGTAAGATTATTATTTCTTTTGAACAGAATTCCTTTTCCCGGATTGCCTTTCAAGTAATGTAGCACCCTGTAAGCAGCTTGAAGGTGAGACTCTCTCGGATCATGCATGAATTGACTGATTATACTCACTGAGTATGCTATGTCTGGTCGAGTGTGAGCAAGGTATATGAGTTTGCCAACTAACCTCTGGTACATCCTCTTGTCAACAGAAGGTTCTTCTTTAGCTTCCCCCAACTTATGATTTGGATCCATTGGGGTAGAGGCTGGCTTGCAGCCAATTTTTCCTGTTTCTGTCAACAAGTCAGTCACATACTTCTGCTGAGATATGAAAATCCCTTGAGTGGAATATGCCACTTCAATACCGAGAAAATACTTCAGTTTCCCCAACTCCTTTATCTCAAATTCCTTGACTAGTCTCTGCCTCAATTCGTGCTGTTCTTTCTCATCATTTCCAGTCACCACAATGTCGACATCATAGACCAAAAGAGCAGTCACTCCCCCTGCAGCTGAATGTTTAATAAAGAGAGTGTGGTCACCTTGGCTTTGTTTATACCCAAATTCCTTCATGGCCTTTGCAAATCTCCCAAACCAGGCTCTAGGGGACTGTTTTAGTCCGTAAAGAGTCTGCAGCTTGCATACCTTGTTACCCGTGCCTCCCTCAAATCCTTGGTGGGATGTTCATGTAGATTTCTTCATCTAAGTTAGCATGGAGGAACGCATTCTTGACATCATACTGTAGGATTTGCCAATTACAGTGTGCAGCCAATGATAACAAAATTCTAACCGTGTTCATCTTAGCAACAGGGGCAAAAGTCTCTTGATAATCAACTCCATAAGTTTGAGTGTACCCCTTGGCTACCAACCTTGCCTTATATCTCTCAAGGGACCCATCAGCCTTGTATTTCACTGTGAAAATCCACTTACAATCAACAATATTTTTCCCTTTGGGTGCATCAACAATCTGCCATGTCTCATTCTTTTCTAAAGCACTCATCTCTTTTCTCATAGCATCCCTCCATTCTCTTTTTGACAATGCCTCAGAAACAGAGTTGGGAATAGCAATGGTATTTAGGCTCAAAATGAATTTTTTGTGGGCTGGAGATAGACGCTTGAGAGAGACATAATTAGACAGAGGATAAAGGGGCCGTTTTGTGCATTCTCTGGTACCTTTTCTAACTGCAATTGGTAAGTCCAACATGTCTACTGGTTCAGGAGGTATTTCAAGGCATGGTTCAGATCTGCTTGTGATTCCATTCTCAGGACTTGAGTTGGATTCTTGGACTTGTGTCATGTCGGGAGCAACCTGTCTTTTTGAATACACCTTTGGGAACCTTGAGAACCTGTCTTTAGGACTAGACTCAGGTGACTCAGACACAGGTTCAGCAGACTCATGTGACTCAGACACAGGTTCAGCAGCAGCAGAATTTGGGGATTCCACAACACGGACAGGAGTTGGTACATGAGAAAGGTCAAGCGGCTTTATGTGAGGCTCAAATTCACAAGGACTATCTTCCATCATGGAAATCTACCCCTGAAGATAGGACTTGGAGAAAAAAGGTTTATTCTCTGTGAAGGAAACATCAACAGAAATATAAAATTTCTGAGATGACGGATGATAACACTTGTATCCTTTTTGAGTGGATGAGTAACCAAGGAAGACACAAATGATTGCACGGGGGTCCAGCTTTCCCCTATGGTGAGGATGGACATGCACAAAGGCAGTGCACCCAAAGACCCGCGGTATAAGGCCATTAGAGGTTTTGAAATTAGGATAGAAACTGTTAAGAACTTCTACGGGACTTTTGTTGTCCAACACAGCAGAGGGAAGTCTATGTATCATGTATGAGGCAGTGAGGACAGCCTCTCCCCAATAGGTTTTAGGAACATTTCCTTGAAAGAGTAAGGCTCGGGTGGTGTTGAGTAAGTGTCTATTTTTCCGCTTGGCTACCCCATTTTGTTGAGGGGTGTGAACACATGATGACTCGTGGATAATACCATGCGATTGAAAGTAGGGTGACAAGGTTTGGTTGAAGTAGTCCCTAGCATTGTCTGTCCTAAAGCATTTTATTTTGGTTCCAAATTGAGTTTGAATCATTGAGTGAAAGTTAGGGATAACAATGCTAACATCAGATTTTTGTTTAAGGAGAAAGAGCCATGTAACCCGTGTGCAATCATCAATTAAAGAGACAAACCAGCGAGCCCCAGAAACATTAGGTACAGTAGAAGGACCCCATACATCACTATGAATCAAATCAAAAGGATGAGAACTTCTTTTATTGCTAATGGGGAAAGGTACACGAGTTTGTTTGGCCATTGCACAAATGTCACAATGAAACTACACTAGTACTTGACCTAATTATTAGTATAAATAGGGGTTAATACTTTGTATTTTACATCTGATTAAAATCAATCCAATCTCATATTATTCATTAGTATTCATTCTCTCTTTTACTCCTTCCCTACCTAAACCCTATAGTTTCAACACTGTAACTGCAACATATTGGATGCAGGGGAGTGCAAAAACCCTATGAAAATGAATCTAGTTTATTCACCAATCCTCTTCAACTCTATGATGGGCTCTTTTTCAACCTAAAAATCCCTCATATATCATTCAACCAATTCTACACATGAAGCTAGATCTAACCCCCATATTAACTCCTCTTTCCTTTTCTAGCATCCTCTATATCCTAACACATGTCCATACCATATCTGGCATTACCCAACTTCTACCAAAATTCCCAAGGATCTCATTTTCTATCTCACAGTTCTTGACAGGGTAAAGCAGATGGTCTGTTGAGTGTTGACTCAGCAGTGTTTCTAGGCATGCTGAACCTACTAACAATAATTCCTTGTCTATATTTTGCCTATACACAGTACTTATATCTCTACTCGTTCACATAAAAACGGGAGCTTTGCTTTGCTAACCTCTTTCATTGAAAATGGTTCCTATATTTCTGTTTTTTTTCCCTGATAGAAAAAGAAATATTATTAGATAGGAAGCAGAAAAATTACAAGAGAGGATAAGATACCCTCCAGTAGAAACTACAAAGGTGAAGGAAAAACAAAAAGTAGAAACATGCACAGGAAACCACAAAACAATCACACCTCAAAGATTAAACAGAAAAGGGAACCACCACCCAAAACGTTCCTAGAAAACTCCCCTCCCCAAAACTTCCTCATAAAAGGAGAGAAACTAAAGCCAAAAAAAAAAAATCTCCCTTAGCCTTACAATGAAGACAACTTCAAATCTTCTAAAAAAAACATATTTAAGCATTCTAATTCCTCTAGGTCCTCCATAGTTTACTGTTGTTGCTAATCTTTGAAGTTTGTTTACTACCTTGTCTTCTTCATACTATAGGTATTTAGCAAAAAAGTCTCCTTTACCTCCTTACCCAACGGATTAACCAACTTTATTCCCATTAAATCAAGAAGTGATTGTGGATCTTGCAAATCACTTGCATTGACTAAAGGCATAATAGAAATTACTTCCTCCTCCAGTGTCCTCTCACTTTGGCCAAAAGATTTAAGTTTTTCAACATCTGGGCAAGGCAGAATTCCTTCTTTGATACCAACATTAATTGAAGGTTCTCCTGAAAGACTATTCTTGTCCTTCATAGGATCTTGGCAGCCTAAACTTAAAGTTTCTTTATCTTCATCACTTAGTTGTTGAAAAAGCTCCTTCACTTGTTGTAAATTACCATCAAAGTCAAGACATTCTTGCTGAACTTTTTGTTGATCATATTTTTCCCTTTAATCATCCAGAAGTAGACGTTCATCGTCTTCTAAAACGGAATCGAGATCATCTTCATCACATAAAAGTCCTCTCTTCTCCTCAGTGCCTTCAAAACAGGAATCATCTTTAACCTCTTAAAAGAGTTGAAATCTTGAAAAACACAACCGCTGGTATCAACTTTACTAGATTCCACTCTATCTAAACCATCTTTGATCGTAGAGAAAGCTCTAGACATCTCCACAAGAGCCCAAAATGCTTCAGCATTTTTCTCTTTCCCATCAGAAAGCTGAACCTTATCTCCCTCATTTGTGGAATTGTAATGATTTTCAGTATTATCCATGTTACCAGACTTCGAATGAACATCCACCTTTAAGCATTTAGGCAAGTGCTGATGCGCATCACCATATTTAAGTGTATCCTGGAACTGAACCTGTGAAGCTCCGCCTTATCCTCAACCTATTATTGCTGCTTGTTACTCAAATTAACTTCCCCCTTAATTTTCTCCACATTACAATTTGATGAATGCATACCTAAGAAGATTGTTCACTGCTTACTGCTCCCAATTTTGTTGGTCTTAGGAAATCTTACTTCTCACTATTATTCTGTGTCAATTGCATGTGCTTACAGAGAATAGTGGTGTGTGGGTTTTATAAAAGTAATCAGTATTAGTTTCTATATAGAAAAAAGTATTAATTTCAAACCTTGGAAAACTTAACAGTATATGTCTATTAATACTGTGCCTGTTTCCATGACAGTCCAATGCCTGGTAATGAACACCCGATACCTGGGTTCGAATCCCAGGTTTTGAGAGGAAGCGCTCTACCATATGTTCTGACTCCACCTAGTGGGAAAAAACGTCTGTAATTGTTGTATAAAATAATTTAGAAGTCATTCACCGATAAAAAAAGAAGTTAAAAGATGATTATCAAGAGTTAATTCTATTAGACTTCATTCTGTTCCGTTCTGTCCCCCTACCATGTCCTTCTCTCCTCTCTTCTAATGGATTCTTCTTTTTAAAAAAAAAGTTGGGAGAATTGCAATTTAGAATATACCTTGGCAGACATATTTCCAATTTAGGATGATTAAACAAATAGGGCTTAACAAGGTTCAAAGATGGTTAGTTGGTTTGATCAACCATTCTTTTGGTTAATTCCGGATATCCTAAATAGTATTTCTCCCAGAAAAGTTTAGATTTTAGTGTGATATCTAATGCATGCTATTTGTATGCATGGCATTGGATATCTAATGCATGCTATTCTGTATTTTTATGTCTGATTGAATGGCAATTGGAAGAAATAGTTGAAAAACATGTTGATTTGTTGTCCATACAGATTATTGCATTCATTTTTTAATTTTATATATGCATGGAAAATCAATCTGTTTGTTTATCATGTCTTCCTGACTCAGCCTATTTTTTGTGTCCAGACATGTTGATTGTTTATTGTTTAACTCATTATTAAATACTTCTTGATTTCTTTTAAGGTTTTATATTTTAATTATCCAGGTGTGTTAGAGCAGATCAATCATCGTTAACAGTAAAATTGTATTATCTTCATAATGGGAGTGCAAGACTAGGTTTCTGGTAAGAAGCCTGTGGTTTATTTCAAACATCCTACCCCATCATCATCCGTGCTCCCACTTTGCCCATTAAAAAAAAATGCTTTTGATAAGTAGACATGTTTCTTCATGATATAATTTTGCAGGATAAAAGGAAGGGAATACTTGCTTCCTGTGGGCATTGTTTTGAAGGTAATGAGTGCTGATTCAATTAAATTACCATAAGATTCTGCATGATTTTATAGGGCTGGCCTCCTATAGTTTTTTTTTTTGGTTGTGTAAAGATTTACTTATGGTTCTATTGATCATTTGTAACAGGCCCTCATTGACACCAATGACCGGGAAATTTATGTAAATTTGACATGCTGCTATAATGAGAAGTATGAAAAGGGAAAAGGTGCTGTTGGGACCCATCTTGTTGGTGAAAGGGCTAAAATAATTTTAGATGAAGTTCGAGATTTGGCTCTTTTTACTCGTCTTCAATGCCTAGAATATATTGGTACTTAAGCACTGTTCAAGGTCCCTTTGTTGAACAATTTGCATATTTCTGTATTAATTTCTTCATTTTATGTCTAGGAGAGCATTTCCAACCTATTATGGCTGGACTTGAGAATGACAGCTATCCTATTGTAAGTCTTATTTTATCATCAATTTTGATTGAAGGAAAGGTTTTATTTGACTTCGTTTCTGTTTAATGCTTTGATGAATTTTCTTGTTTGCTAGGTGGCTGATGCTGTTCTGAAGGACTACATATTTGTTCACCTGGATAACAATTTCGACAAATTCAATCTGCTCATGTTAGCCGCTTGCTCTTCTCTTCTTCAATGTGATGATTTTGAATATAGTGTTAGTCACAGTATTGTTGCCCATGGAGGATTTATATATTTTCTCACATTTTAGCTTTTGATTGGCCCCTTCCTTTCTTCCCCCCTTAGCTTTATGTTGCAGAAACTTTTCTCACTTATAGATCAGACATCTGTACCAGACAATCCTGATTCCTTGCAAAATCAGGAGGTCTTACTCCCTGGCCATCTGATTACACTTTATCTTAAGGTAGAAAGCTTTAAACCCTTTTTCATAATATATTTATCATTATCAATAGTAGTGAGAACATGTCATCCAGCCTGTAAATCCTTTTACTCTTCATCGAAGTTCAATCTCAAGCTGTTGAAGGCATATGGTTACTAGCATTGACGTAACTCTTCCTTTTTCTCTGTAAATTGCAGTTACTTTACGTTCCACTAGCTAGAAATTGATTTTTTCCCCCATATCATTAGAAATTAAATGTTTGTCTATTTTCTTTGGGGAGGATCTACATCTGATAATACACCATCGTAGTAGCCTGGTGCTTGAAACATATTTGTCATTGTCTCTTGCCTATCTTAAATACTTTTATGCATCAATAGAAATTAAATCTTAAAAGATCATATTTTTATCACTCAGTTTTATTAATCTAAATTTTGGCCTTGGGTCATGCTGTACTAATTTTCTGTCCATCACATATAGGGCATTTGGTTCCTTGAATGTTTATTCATTCCTGGGAATCCTTACATGGGAATGTTGGATTCCCATGTTTGGTACAAGATTTCAAAAAACATTCCTATGTAAAAATAATTCCTAGGAATGATTTTTGCCTAATATTCCCACACTTTCATTCCATGGGAGGAGGTGAGTTTGCTACATTTCCATGGCATGGGAATATTTTGCCTACCCTTCTATTGCCACATCATCACCAACAACCACCACGTCATTGCTAACAGCCTCCATTGACCATTGTCTGCCGCTAGAGTCCGGCCACCTTCTACTGTAATTGGCGGTCGACAGTAGCTGGAGTCATTCCTTGGAATGTTTTGGTCAACCAAAAATTGGTAATCATTAATCCCAATAATACCAGTACTGTGAATACCACATTTGGGAAAGCTATTCCTTGGATTATTTTTTTAAAACCTGAACCAAATGGCCCGTTGATATTTGTTATCTTGTAATCTTGTTATATATAGCAAATGGAATGATGTGTTATTTGTATAAGGCTTCTTCTATTATCTTCTATTTAGAGTGATTTTTTTTTAAACAAAATGCTTTGGCAGTCATGTTTATAAGTATTTTATATTGAACACAAAAACATCAAAGCTTAAGTTTTTTTATATTTTTCTTGATTTCTTACATTTATTCATTGTTGTGGATCCTAGGAAAAACTAGAAGATTGGCTGCAAAAGGGAAAAAGGCTTATTCAGGATGAGATCAATAAGAAAAGCAAGAAGTTTGATTTTGGCGACAGTATGTAGATGTTTATTGGCTCTTTTAATATGTCATTTCCTAGGATTCTAGTTTTTTGTTTCTATCCGTTAAAAGCTTTGTTCGTTCTTATTTACTGTAGATGTTATTTATTATTTGGGTTTGAGAATAATTATGAGATGCATAAATGATTTACAGTCTTCCTTTTGTTATTCATTGCAGTCTGTAAACTGGTATATGATACTTACGTTGATGATGTTCATCACAATAATTCTTATCATTACATTGTTTGCCTCTTGGGATATTGCAGTTGGTAATGTAAAGAAAGTTATGGATAAAAATCCAGCAAAGCAAATCAGTACAGTTGTTGAAAATATGTTGAAAACTGGAAGATTGGTTACACAAACGGGTCTAGATCTGCAGCAGGTATTGACTTGTCAGGGCTTAGTTTATTTATGTCATATATGTTTGTATTTGCCAGCTGCTAATTGTCTTTTTGTTTCCTTAAATGTAATAAATAGTAATAGCTTACATTACATGTAAGAATGGTGCATAAAGTTTGATATTCTCTTTTTTTCCCCTTCACTTGTCAACCTGATAATTTGCTTGTATCTTTAGTGTGCATTTTCGTTGTATTCAATATGATCCCACACTTGAAAGGATTAGATACATAACCATATTGTAAAAATCATGACTGATTCAGATATTTTATTTTTGTTGCATTCTTTCTGTGAGTATGATCTTTTTTTGTCCTGTTCCTCGTTGGATGATCTTCCCAAGCACCTTCTATATGATACCTGTACGGCTGTACTCATGCACCAGCACATTTCTCTAATTATATGGAAGTCTTGTAAATATTATTATCAGCAGCCTATGAAGCACAAACAGATAAAAAGAGTCATGTCCATGTTAGTACATGTCAAATTTTAATGGGATACTTTAAACTTTGGTGTGTTGCTGTTTCCATTCTTCTTAGTCAGCAACATTTTTAGTAGGGGCCCTAGGGGTCAGCTATTGGTCTAGGAGAATGAGTTGAATTATGCATTTGTATAGCTACTATTTTATTACATCGCTTCTGAACCTTACCTTTTTAGTCATCTTAAAAAATAAAATAACATTTCGTTTGGTACTATTTTATAAGATAAATGCTGTGTCAATTGTATTAATAAGTTTCTTGTTAATTATGCCAAGAATAACTGGTTACTTGATTTTAGTCTCTTGTTTTTGTTAGCTTGATGCCCCTGTAAATTATTCGTTGATTGTTTTTGCTTAATCAGAGGGCAGGCTATACAGTTCAGGCTGAAAGGCTAAATTTCTTACGTTTTATTTCACATTTCCGTGCTGTTCATCGAGGGGCCTCATTTGCTGGGCTTCGTACTACAACTGTGCGGAAGTTGTTGCCTGAGTTAGTACATTTTTACTTAATCAGCATATCACATAATCTTCTTATGATTTTTATATTTCTCATCTATGGGATTTTGTTTTTCGTTTAAATAGATCTTGGGGTTTTCTTTGCCCTGTGAACACACCTGATGGGGAGCCCTGTGGATTGTTGAACCACATGACTTGCACTAGTAGTAAGTTTTTGTTTTCTTTTTCCTCCTGTCTCTATCATTTGTCTTCTCTTAAAAAAAAATTTAAAAAAAAAATCTGCAAGATTTTGTATTTGTTCCTGATAATGTTATGTACTTGTTAGTGGCTTCCCCACTCCGGGCCTTGATCTACCTCTTGCGTGTGGGAAGAATATTAATAATAAAAAGAGATTGTGCATTGACTTTTGCCACTTAACTTACTTTAAATCAGTACTTGCCTCTCGAACCAACTTCAAATGAACCCTCCCTAGACTAGGTTCTCATAGGACTTTCAGCTGTCAATTTATTTCAGGGAAAATTACAAAACAGGAATTCTTGGTAAAAAAATTTCTAGTTTAGGAACAACTAACCAGTCAACTAGTTAACAATGTTCAAGGAGTGGTTAATGAGTAACCAGTTATTGACTTAATTACCCTTTTGAGTGGTTAATTGCTCTTATTAATTTTTCCTGTTTATTTTATTTGTTACGTGTAGTTGGACTTCGGATAAAATCATAAAATAGACAATTTAATCCAACTGAAATTTCCCCTGTACTCGTTGTGACATAGTCTGTGCCTGAACTTTTGGTCTGGTGGGTATGGCCGAAAGAAACATATGGCTGGTTTGGATGAGCTTTTTTAAAAAAGATATTTTTTATATAGTCTTTTTTAAAAAGTAAAACTATTTTATGTTTGGATGCAATATTTGAGAAGATTTTTATTATGTTTCAACAAGTTTTTTATGTTATAAAAAGGTCTTTCTTTAAAAGCACAAAATCTAGCTTAAAAAAACCACAAAATGTGGTTTTTTTAGTGCTTCAGCTATTTTTATTTATATTTTTATAAAAGCTCATCCAACTCATTGAAACTAACTAAGGGCTGGTTTGGATGAGCTTCTAAAAAATCTTTTTTGTTATCATCTTTTAAAAGATCTTTTATAAAAAGTAAAACCTATTTTATGTTATAAAAAAGTTCTTTTCTTAGGAGCACCAAAATCTAGCTTGAAAAAAAACACATTTTATGCTTTTTTTTAGAAAAGCTCATCCAAACACACTAAAATATAACAAAAGTACTTTTTTTAAAAATATATATATTTTTTATAAAAAAAGTACATCCGAACAAGCTCTAAAATTTAAGAAAAGTACTTTAAAAAAAATCTTTTTTTAACAATAGAAGCACATCCAAACTAGCATATAATCTCCTGGTGGGGGCAGTGCAATGAATATTTGCTTATCCAGCAGAAATTAATGCCATCTATTTTGATAAGTTTATCTACAATCAGAAGTCAGATCTTGTCCTTTAGGTTAGGTCATGCATTACTTACATTGTAAGCTATGTTTGTTGCATGTGATGATAAGAACTACAACTTACACTATGGATTAGAAATATATCTTAATTTTTATGTCTATGACATTTGAAACAAATTTAGAGATATATATATATATATGTATATATATACATATTTAGTGAAATAAGGGTCTTATCTTGTTTCTATCAGCTTTACTGTTAAGATAAATTGATATCAGATGTACAATGTCTGGGTGTAAGAAAAGGGAGTATATACTTAATGACGGCATTGAACTTGTGCATCAGACTTTGTTTTCTCAGTTTCGGTTGTAATTCTCAGAGGTCTACCTCTGTTTTGTAAGGACTTAGTCTCCATTTTCTTATCAGTAAACTATCCTACCACAGGCTTAAGTTACGTGTCTGTGTGATAAAATATTTAAAATGTTATTCACAAATTACAGTAGAGGTAATCTCTATTGATAACTAAGATTATTCATTGTTCATCAGTAATCTTATTCATAATACAATAATTATATTTCACTGTCTTTTTTTCTCTTCTCTATTTCAGGGGTTACCTCATTCTTTGATTCTCAAGGAAACATTAAAGATTATTTTAAAATGAAAATGTCTATCCTCAATATTTTAATTGAGGTTGGAATGACACAATCATTGCCAAAACTAGTACTGCCTGGTCCACCTGAAGTTCTGACTGTTCTTTTAGATGGTTGTATTGTTGGTTGTATACCTTCCAGTGTAGTTGAGAAAGTTGTGGCTCACATACGAGGATTAAAAGTGTCATCTGCAGGAGTGGTATGTTTTTGTCAAATTTTTATTGCCTCCCTTATCATATATTCTTTCCTTGATATTGACTTAAAAATAATGTGATGCAGATTCCTGATGATCTGGAAGTGGGATATATTCCTTTGAGCATGGGTGGAGCATATCCTGGTCTCTACCTGTTCACATCCCCTTCAAGATTTGTAAGGCCAGTGAGAAATATATCAGTTCCTTCTGATGGAAGTGAAAAAATTGAACTTATTGGGCCATTTGAACAGGTTCATATAGTACATTTGAATTTTTTTTGTGCATCATATAATTGTTTGGAACTGATAAGTTAAAGCAATCTATATGGAGATGAATACTTTCAACTGGAGATCTGTCAATTGTTTTGTAATTTTTATGTTCCTTATTAGGTTTTTATGGAGATAAGATGTCCCGATGGTGGAGATGGTGGAAGAAAAAGTTCATTTCCTGCAACTCATGAGGAACTCCATCCAACAGGAATGCTTAGTGTAGTTGCTAATCTTACACCATGGTCAGATCATAATCAGAGCCCACGAAATATGTACCAGTGTCAGGTCCTATAATCTGTATATTTTGTCTTGGTGTGTTCAAATGTGCTTGAGCTACAGATTTTTACATTTTGTGGTTGTTTATAATGTAGATGGCAAAGCAAACAATGGCGTTCTCTTCCCAAACAATTCAACATCGTGCAGATCAGAAGTTATACCATCTTCAGGTTTATTCAAATCAGCTTTGTATAGATTGTAGATACTCTCTGTTCCAAATAAAAACAGAGTTGGTCTTTGTATGTTGGAAACTAAATCTGGAAACAACCATAATAATTGGTCTTGTTGGAACCAAAAATAAATTTGTCTTGTAGTAAATTACATCACCATCATCCAATATATCGATGCTTATACTTTCTCCTCCTTTTGGACTATTATAACTTGAATTTTGGGGCATTTTCAGACTCCCCAGACTCCCATCGTACGCACTGGTGCATATACTAAGTATAGCATAGATGAATATCCAACAGGGACCAATGCAATAGTTGCAGTTCTAGCATATACAGGGTAGCTGCTTTAATGCACAGCAACTGTAGTTTTAATATTTTTGTGCTATTTACAAATATCTTTTTGTTAATGGAATGCAGATATGATATGGAGGATGCCATGATTTTAAATAAGTCATCAGTGGAACGTGGAATGTTTCATGGACAAATATATCAGGTTTGATACCTGACAGCTGACACTACTAATTAAGCTTTTATTTATTTATTTGCGTGTATTGCAGTTAATTTCTTATGACACTATTATTGTGAGATACCATTACTTTAATGTTTCATTTTGAAGTTAATAGTTTGGTCTCAATTCAGTTCTCTTTTGAGTTTTGATTGAAACCTCCTTGTTGTTCTAAGTTCTCTACCTTCTATGTGTGGTTTTTGAGTATCATCAGATCTTTGCTACCGGGTCTGTGATGTCTATTCTGTGGTCCTGGCTTGAGCTCCCCCCCCCCCCAAAAAAAAAAAACACACACACACACACACAAAAAAACAACCCAACCTGTCTTTCTCTCTCACACACACATGCAGGTAGTAGTGGATTTGAGTCCTTCGTAGTTGATACTCTAGCAAGTCAGTATTTTCTCTTGAGCGCCATATTCTTGGCATGACCATTGGTCTCTTTGTAAATTAGGCCCAGGTGAGCCTTTATGCTCTTTCTGGAGCCTGCAAAATAGCATGTTTCTTGTGACCTCATTTCATTAATAATTTGCTGCATATACCAATTTATGCATGTATCTACACATTCCCTTTCCCCCCCTTTTAGATGGTGTCATAGCCTGCTTATATTGACTCTGTTTGCTTTGAATATAACGGATAATGTTCCCTGCTGCAAATTCTGACCCTACATTCACTTCTGTTACTGTCTTTGCAGACAGAAACTATTGATTTGACTGAGCAAGGCAGCAAGTCAGACCGATCTTCAAAAATGTTCAGAAGAAGTAACATTGAGAAATCGGCTTGTCCCTCACTTGATTCAGATGGACTTCCACATGTTGGTCAGGTTTGCCTTCATCTCCCTATTCCCCCCTTCCCTCTCTTCTCTCCCCAATTCTAATTTGTTGGGGAAAAAATTAATGTATGACTTTCAGATGATACGACCAGATGAACCCTATTGTAGCATTTATAATGAAGTAACAAGTTCAATACACACCTACAAAAGAAAGGGTTCTGAACCTGTTTATGTTGACTACGTTGCTGTTGATGTCAAAAACAAGAAGCACCTTCAGAAGGTGAGTCAAGCATATATTGTAATTGTTACCAGAAATTAGGTTGATGAATTTGAACATTTAAGATTTATTATTGTTAAAGATATTATTACAATATCTACAAAATATCTTTAGAAAATCTTAGGAGATGTTTAGAATATATTGTGGAATCAATTAGTCCTCTAATCGAGAAAGCAATTTTAGGAGTATTTTTCTATTTTCATTATAGTTCTTGATTTGTTTCCTTTTTTAAGTAGGGTTAGGAATCTTATTGTATTAGTAGGCTTGTGCTTGTAGTTGTACTAGTAGTACTATACTAGTATTTGACCTAATTATTATTATAAATAGGAGTTAGTGCTTTGTATTTTTTTTATCACACCATATCAATATAATATAATTATAATATCAATGAGAGTCTCCTTTCTCTTTTTTTACTCTTTCCCTACCTAGACCCTATAATTTCAACAGATGTAAAACATTCATGGGCCATTGCCTAACAACTTAAGCTTTTGGGTTGATTGGTCATTGACATGGTATCAGAGCCTCTTTGACCAAGTGGTTAGGAGTTTGATCCTTTATTTTTTAAAAAAAGAAAGACTTGCTTTCCAAATTTATTGTCAAATTTCACCTGTCTGTTTGGAGTGAAGCCTACAGGGAACGAGAATGGGCGTTTGGAGTCATCTTTCGTCTTTAGTTGAGTCCAAGGTGGTTGTCAGTGATAAAGGTAGGTTTGTAGTAGATTTTAGTAGTGGTCGAGGCAGTTATCACTTTGTTGGTAGGTGTTTAGTTGGTATATTTCATGGGCAAGCTAGGATTGATCAGATTAAAGAGTGGACAGATTGGCATTGGAAATCTTCTGGTTTAAAGGTGGCATGTATGCTTGATTCCCTGTTTCTCTTTACTTTTGCGTCAGAACAAGAAGAAAGAAGAGTTTTACATGAAAAGGAGTGGTGGTTTCATGGTACTCATGTTCTTCTAGATTGGTGGGTGCCTACGGGTGGTTGTATCAATCAATTTGCTGTCAATGAAAAAATGGTCTTTTGGGTTCGCTTGGTTGGTTTACCACCCTGTTTTTGGAGTCACAATATTTTTTCTTCTGTCGCTGGCTGTTGGGGAGAGTTGTTGGATATTGATGTTGATACTCTTATTTTAATGACTGTCGTTGGGCAATGATCTTAGTGAGAGCAGATATACATAAGGTACCACGTTCTACCACTGTTAGTGCAGGGTAGCTTATGATTGAAATTCCAGTTTAGCCTGAGATATTTCTAATTAATTTTTCTTCTAGAATTGATGAAAGCCTTCTGCCATCAGATCTGCCACAACCTCTAGGAAGAAGACAGACTTTTGAGTGTGATTCAGAGAATCAGAGTCGAATTAGGAAACATTCATTTGTCAAGCAAGATTTTCGGAAAAATTCAAATTTCAGTGTAACTGACAATTTGAAACATGTTGATCAGGGTAATTATGGGGTTTTAATGCCTGATAGGCATAATGATAGGGATTTCCAATCTGTTCCAAATTTGAAATGTGATGGCCAGCATGGTCCTAGAATTTTTTTGCCCAATTATCATAATCATAGGGATTTATTGCCTAATTTATTGTCTGATAATGGTCAATCTGTTACGGATTTTGAGATGCTGGGCCAAAAAAAAAGGGAAACATAGTGTGTTTGAAGACTTGGGCCCATCCACTATAATAAACCCAATTTTAAGAAAGGAGTCTGCTGGGCTGTTAAGAAAGTAGGTGAAACTCTATATGGCTCCAGCACAAAGCCCCCTAATTTGGGAAAGGAATCAGCCATGTCAGGTGGAGCATCACAGATTCAGTTGCAGGGTACACTTAGATGGAGGTGCGCATCAGCATATGGAAAAATGCTTAACGTTGGCAATACCAACAATGTCTGGTCACATTGACAATGCTGAAAATCATTATAATTCCAAAAAAAAGGGAGACAAGGTTCTCAATTCTGGCAGGAAAGAGAAAGATGTTGAAGTATCTTCTGCAGTTGTGGAAGTGTCTAGAGTTTTCTCTACACTCAAAGATGGGTTAGACAGATTGCAATTATAAACTGTTGACAACAGTGCTGGGTTAATTCAAGATTTAAACTCTTGAAGAGGTTGACGAAGATTCTTCATTTGCAGGCACTGAGGTGGGCGGGTTTTTATGTGATGAAGATGATCTTGATTCTTTTTATGTAGATGATTAAGGCCTGCTTCTGGATGAATTAAGGGATGAATATGATCAACTGAATGTTCAGGTAGGGTGTTTTGACATTGATGGTAACTTACAGGGAGTGAAGGAGCTTTTTCAAGAAGAAAGTGCTGAGGTTAATGAAACTTTTAGTTTAAGCTTCCAAGATTCCTGAAAGGGCAAGACTAATTTGGAAGATGATGAAGGTCTACTTCTGGATGGTTTAAGGGCAAAATTTGATCAACAAAAAGTTCATGAAGAGTATCTTCACTTTGATGATGATACTTTAAGTGTAGACTGCTAAAATCCCTTAGAGGACAAGAATATTCTTCCCGGAGGTGTTTCTATTAATGCTGGTTCTGAGAAGAGAATTTTGCTTTGTCCAGATGTTGAAAAGCTGAAACCTTTTGGCCAAAGTGAGAGGGCGATGAGGAAGTTATTTCTATTAGGCCTTTAGGCAATCGAAGTGATTCGCGTGATCCACAATCAATTCATGATTCAATGGGGATTAAGTTGGCTAATCCGTTGGGTAAAAGGAGGTAAAGGTGGTTTTTTTACCAAATACCTATAGTACGAAGAAGAAGAAGGTAGAAAAGGAACTTCAAAGTTTTGCAACAACAGTAAATTATGAAGGACCTAAAGGAATTAGAAGGTATATTTTGGTTCTTTTGAAGCTTCAAAGTTGTCTTCTTAGTTGAAGGCAAAGGGAGTGTTGTTTTGTGTTTATTTTGGTATTAGTTTATCCCTTTTGTTGCAGGTGTTCTGTGGAGGGAGTTTCCTAGGAGAGTTTTGGGGCAGTTGTGATGGTTCCCTTTTCTGTTTTCTCCTTTGATTATGTTTGTTTTGTGGTTTCCTATGGGGGCTTTTACTTTTTGTTTCCTTCAGCTTTGCAATTTCTTTTGGAGGATAAGTTCTTCTCTTGTATTTTCCCCTTCCTTTTTAAAAATATTTATTTTTCTCTCAAAAAAGAAAAATAAAAAAAATTATTTCAACAACAAGGTATGTTGAGACTATGCTTTGCCCACCCTTCAAGCCCGACAGGCTTTCACGTGAGGTGGCGTGTTATAGACATAAAAACCATTTATGGGTCTCCTCTACCTAACAGCTTAAGATTTGGGTTGATTTGGTCCTTGAAGATTATAAACTTTTATATAGTGGTCTCTAAAATTACAATACAATAGTATAGTTTGGTTTTAATTCCTTTCACAGATTGTTCTTGTCAATGAAAGAGCCATGTTATTTACTTCCTGTAACCTTCTTTGGTGCTTCATCCATGTTTTCTTTGAGTGAATTTCCCTTTTTGATACGTGAGGGACTGGAGACCTTTATTGAGATGATTAGCTTGTTTTTTCTTACTGATGTCCTTCTGTTATTGTACTTTAAGGGTGATATCTTAGCGTCCTCATTACCTGTACTTCTTTCCTGTCTTGAATAAAATTTCTTATTTTATAAAAGAAAAAAATCCGATGCCTTAATTTGATGAGTTCATTTGTCACAAATTGTTTGATTTGCATGTTCTTTTTTCTTTCCTGATACACTTTATTTTAGATTTTTTTCACTTAACTACTACACAGCCTAATCCTAATCCTGGCTATACATTCTGAACGTAGTTAAAAGAGATATGGTATAAGAAACAGAAGCAAAAGTTTATACTAGATAACCTTATACGAGTAGTTTGATTTGATTAATCAATTTCATCTGTTATTTTTATTTTTAATATGTGCTTATGGTTTCTCTTCAACTTTTGATTAGTCAGTTTGATCTGTTAATTACTAGCTTGTGCTTATAATTATTGGAGCAGGTTAACATACGGTTTCGACATCCTCGGAACCCTGTCATTGGTGATAAATTTAGTAGTAGACACGGGCAGAAAGGTGTCTGCTCTCAGTTGTGGCCAGACATAGATATGCCATTTTCTGGAACTACTGGTTTGCGCCCTGATCTTATTATCAATCCTCATGCATTTCCTTCCAGGATGACGATTGCAATGCTTTTGGAATCTGTTGCTGCTAAGGTACTACAACTAAATAAAAATATAAAGCATGAAGATAATGTATAGATTATCAGTTTTTTTCTTTTGGAGTTGTTGATGTAGATGAAGTTATGTCAAGTAGTAATGATTTCATTCCTATGCAGTTGACATAATTTTTTCTCTGCTAGATCGTTTTTTTTTTTTAAAAATTATCTATTTGAAGAGATGAGAGCCTTTTCTTCATTATAAAAGATTCATAATAATTTATTCTTGCAGGGAGGCAGCTTACGTGGAGAATTTGTAGATGCAACTCCATTTCGTAGTTCAGTGAAGAAAGATAATGGGGAGTCTGGATCAAAGTCAAGTTCACTTGTTGATGAACTTGGTCTCATGCTAAGAGAAAAGGGATTCAATTATCATGGTTTGGAGGTTCTTTATAGTGGGGTTTATGGAACAGAACTCACATGTGAGATTTTTATTGGGCCAGTTTATTATCAGCGGCTACGTCACATGGTTTCAGACAAATTTCAGGTGAACAAATTCACTATTTTGCCTTCCTATAACACTAGCAATCTGCAAAATGATGTTCATACTCGATATTTCTGTGTATTGTTTGGCCCTTTCATTAAGGATTCATTTAGTCTTTTGAAATTATTCTGAAAAGAAATTAATGTGTTCAGTTACTGCTATTTTTCAAATTTTTTGCTTGGGCAGTTTTAATTCGAAGCTTTCATAGCGAAAATTGTTAGTGATAAATGGATTTTTCACCTTGTGGCTTTTCTGGATTTGAAAAACTTATATACTGATTTGTATGCCAAGCCAATGTGCATATGGTTTTAGTTATTCCTGATGGAAGGGGTTCGGTATGGTCTCCTTTGGTACCAACTGCTGCTTTGCACCCTTTGTCGGTCAAATACTATGATGTGTTAACATCTGTGTAGTCAATTGCTTCGAAAGCTCCCACCTTGTCTATATATAACTGGCTTTTAGCAGTATGGTATCAGTCTCAGTGTTAGCCCTTATTAACCTGGTGTTCGCTCATTGATGTCCTTTGATACCATTTAGCCTCTCAGAATTCCTCCTACCGGGCTTAGCAGCTAAATTGATAATTGTTGCACCAATGCGTTTTTATACTCTTATATCTCCCCCGTAGCCTGTGTCAGCCTAATTCAAATTGGTTTTATGCATGCTCCCTTTTTTTATTTTGGTTACATTCTGCTGCCTTTATGAGTCAGACATTCGGGAAAGACCTAATGTTGATCTAAAAGCACTTGAATCTTTTGCTATAGTGCTCATCTCTCTTCTTTGTTACTTAAACAATCATGAGTTAGTGTTGTCCAAACTGTATAGCTGACTTTAGTTTGTAACGAGATTAAGTTAATACCATCCTATATAATTCTTTCCTAGATTTTGCTCTTTTGTTCTTCTTCATTGACTTATAGGCTAATGTTATTTTCGGTTATGTGCAATGCTATTTTCTTTGGCCTTTCACTTTCTAAATGTGCCATTAGTTTCTCATGCATCATTAGTGAAACTAATTATGCGGTCTGATTCTTAAAATATAATTTTCTTGTATCTTTCTCTCTGCTCCGTCATTACTCCATACCTTGCTGCGAATGTTAGCATAATTCCAGCTAGTACCCAACTCTCACCCTTGTTTTACTGGGCATGAAGCAGTTAAGAAATACATTGTTGTGCTTGTTACGCTGGAGTGAATAGAACTTCTGTCTTGTTCTATGTTCTTGTGAATTAGTTTCTGCAGTCAAAGCAAAACATTTCCAAACATGTTTTTTGTAGCAAACAAAAATGAAACCGTGATAAAGAATAGTTCTGAACAAGACGGTTACCCATTAGCTGATTGCTTGGTATTTTTTGTTCTCTTTTTTCCTTAGTTGCGATAAAGGGTTCAGTGCCTAACAAAATTATATGGTCATTTGTTGTTTAATAAATACCTTATGCTTACTCTATGTTACAGGTTCGCTCTACTGGGACAATTGATCAGGTCACCCGGCAGCCAATAAAAGGACGAAAGCGTGGTGGGGGAATTCGATTTGGAGAGATGGAACGTGACTCTCTACTTGCACATGGTGCTGCATATCTTCTGCATGATAGGTTGCATACCTGTTCTGACTATCACATTGCTGATGTATGTTCCCTGTGTGGAAGCATACTTACAACAACATTCCTTCAACCTCAAAAGCGACCAGTGCGGGAGATTGGTGGGCTACCCCCAGGAAGAGCTCCAAAAAAGGTCATGTGTCATGCTTGCCAAACGAGTAAAGGCATGGAGACAGTCGCTATGCCCTATGTATTTAGATATTTGGCAGCAGAGTTAGCAGCAATGAACATAAAAACGACTCTTAAGCTAAGTAATGGTGCTGGAGCCTAATATGTTTTATAGTCTCAGTCACTTTGGTGACATATGCCTGGGTTGATTGGCTGTGTTAGGATTGATTATTTGCATTAATATGAATGTCTAGTGGAGCTCAGATGCTTGCTCTTCTCATAGGGAGTTAAAATTTTCCAAGCCATGCACACATCATTAGTAAGATTCGAGAATGCAATTTGAATTGCTGGCTGCTTTTAACAGATACAGATGGTGGCAAGGATTGAGGTTCTTCCATGTTGTCAAGGTAGAAATTAGGTCAATTGTTCAATGGATTTTGATGGTGGGATGAGGTCCCAGATTATGTCCTTGTCTCTTGAGGGAGATAGGTAGGTTTTAGAATTTTGTAAATTGTATCATAAACTTCGTTGAGGTTTGGTGAAAGTACTCTGAATTGTTTGAGAATGGACGGATAGATCATCCATTTTTATGTATTTTTCTTTCATATTAAAGTATAACTAGTTCTTATACCCGTTTGTCATTCATTATACGTGACAATAATATTTTTTTTGCATTATATTAATGAACTAAAAAAATGAAACATAAAAGAATAATTTATTTAATTTTACTTGTTATTAGTATGACATTATAATTGTTGCAAAAAATGGAAGTCATTCAAGCTCAAATTACTATGCATACTATAATTAATTGAGAGCATATGATATTTTATATTGACTTACTATTAACAGGATTTTAACTAATTAATGTAATAAGTAATAATTTACATGTTTGAAATTATTTTAGGATCATAATTCAAAACAATAGTTGTTTCTAGAATATAATTCACAAAGGCAATTAAAAAGGGTTGACAAAATAGAAAACTATATACTAATCACAAAATATATAACGATCTACTAATATGGTCTAGATGAGATAATAAAAAATCAATCAAGCTGTGTAGTTTTGATGTGGTTAGTTTTGATGTGGTTGATGAGCTTCATATTTAGATTAAATTAGTGCAATAGATAGACATATCATTATTAGCTGAATTCAGATTGCAAATTTCATTAGTTGAAAATTTACGTAATAGAAATATAACAAAACACAAATTAATATTTGATTAATTTATTTTAGATAAGGGTGGGATCTTAACACATGCTTCACAATTTGAATATAAATTGTCATCATCATGATAAACTATTGATTAATAAATAGTTAGTATGGATTGTCATGATTACACACAATTTTAGCTTGACATTCAAACATGTCTTTAGTGGCCTTAGGTTAATTGTCAACATTAAAAATATAAACTATTTGTAAACTATATCGCATCTTGAATGTTTAAACTTCTATCTGCAAATAAGAGATTGAGTAAATGGGGGAGAGGAGAAAGGGTAAAGTTTAAATACATGAATTCATTGGTAATGTAATAAGAGAAATCAATACCAATTTGTGACCTTGAAAGATAGAAAATTAAAGAAGTTGAACATAAAATAGTGTAAAATGAATTGATCAATTGTAAATAAGACGGAATTAGAAAGATTGAGAGATAATGAGTGAAAGTAATTAGGAAAAATACTCACGTGAATTTATTTGAAGCTTGAAGCATAAAGTTATAATTAAGGAAGAATGGTTATTCAAATAGATCACATATATATAACAACAAATATTTATGTCAATTGCATAAAAAGAAGACTAAAAAAACATTAAAATAAGAAAAAAATTGGAAATCCCATGAAAGAAAAAAAATTGAAATTTACACATCAAAGAATCAAAAGTTATAGAAATATCAAGTGCAAATTTATTGTAGTTAAGTTAAAGGATCAAAAGAATGAAAAAGGTATACTTCTAAGAAACTGAAACATTTTATTCAACCATCCTTTGAAAAATACATGCAATGAGATTTAATCATTGACATAATTGTTGGTTGTTTTAGCAGCAAAATGTAAAAATGAGCTAGGAGGACATTGTGACATATTCTAGAACATATAATTATAGGAAAGAGTATCTCAGCTGATGTCCCAAGTTGCAATAGTGAAACCTCAAACACAATTAGCAATCTTTTAGAACTTAATTTGATTGAAACAACCAAGTAAAAATCATACATGCAATAACAATCAAGTAATTTTATGTTTTATTTATTCCTAAATCTTTGATAGATAAAAATTTTCATATAATATTTTTGAGTGTTTTATTTACTTTCTTTTTTTCATTAGTGTTGTTTAAATGTGACAATAGAATTTGATAGTTATAGGATAACTTACAACTTTTTTCGGTTAGCAATCGATACTTATGAAAAGAAATTGCACAAATAAAATCTTTATGAGAATAAATTGCATCAATAAATTTTTTAAGATTTAATTATACATTGAGTAAAGTTGAAAGTTTTCTAAAATTTACACTAAACTTTATTTTGCCAAAATTATTATTAAAATATATAGAGATGTGTCAAACCTCACATGTGCCAACTGATTAAATGTCAAGACTTTCTTATAGTGTATATTCTCCTTGATTAGTTAACATTTATTGTAAAAGAGTAGTGATAAATATGCAATTATAAATAAATATAAAATTTTATATTATTTATACGTTGTTATATTTTATTTGAATGGGTGGTATTATCATTTTTAATAAATTTTTTGTATGTAAAGACTATGTTAGGTATACTTTATCTCTTTTCATTTTTCAACTTTTATTTATATAAAAAAAAGTATACACATACGTATGTGAATAAAATATGAATAAGAAATTTAAAAATAAAAAGGATGATAAAGAAAGAAAAGGTAAGAGAAGAAATTGGAATGATGAAAAAGTGGAGAGAGAAGTGTAAATAAAGAAGATGAATTACAATCAATAAGGTAAGGATCAAATTCTGAATTTGCAATAGAAGAAATTAGAATAGTTATCAACATCAACTTCAAAAATCAATACTTTAACTCATATAGAACAATTTGAAGAAGAATTATTAGATATGCAAACTTCTAGTATCAATAAAATAAGATTTCAAAAAGCTTCTTTACCAACATCTAGAAATTATTATTCTAGGCCAACATTTTTAGATGTTCAATATGAAGAAAGATCAAATTTTATAAAAAATTCTTATGCTGGAGATGCAATAGTTGAATGGATTTGGAGCAAGTGATCTACAAATAATGGATGTAGTCCAACAAATGACTATGGCATCTACTGACTTTAAATCAAGAGGAAATTTAGAAAAGAAAACTGAAACATTAATAGTAATAGGTTTTACTAGTCAACTAAAAGGTTGGTGGGATAATATCTTATCTCAAAATGAAAGGGACACAATATTAAATTCAGTAAGACAAGAATCAACAGGAGAAATAGTTCAAGATTCAGTAACAACCCTTTTATGTACAATAATTAAACATTTTATAGATTTTTTTTTTTGGTTTCCCAGGGTATCCTTCGCATGCGACTACTGAGACTAATCCCTCGAGGTACGAAAATCCATGTAAGAGGTTGACCTCTCCCAACAGATGTTTTTCCATACATATGGGTCAGGAATCAAACCCCTGACCATATGCTTAAGAGACCCAAGTATCTACCACTTGTACCACACCATGTTAGTCTAAACATTATATAGATGATCCTTTAAAGTTACAACAAAGAGCAACTGATGAATTAGCAAATTTTTATTGCCCATTTATGTCTGATTATAGGTGGTATAAAGATATGTTTTTATCAAAACTTTGCTTAAGAAGTGATGAATCTGCAGATTATTAGAAAGAATGATTTATAGTTAGACTTCCCAAATTATTTGTAGAAAAGGTCAAAATTACTATACAACAACAATATAATGATGCATTACCTTGTAGTTTATTAACTTTTGGTCAATTAAATAGCTATGTAATAGAAAATGGTCTTCAAATTTGTACAAACTTCAAAATACAAAAAAAATTAAGAAACAAAGCCAAAGAAAGTAAAGGAGAGTTGGGAACTTTCTATCAACAATTTGGAATAAAAGGAATTAAAGCACCTAGTAAAAGATAAAAATAGAAAATAGTTTCAAAACCCTTTTACAAAAAGAGAAAAAAATAAGAAACTACAAAATTATCAAAATTATTAAAAACAAGAACTAAAAATAAATCAAAATCTGAAAAATCTAAACAAAATATAGTTTGTTATAAATGTGGACAATTTGGTCATTATGCAAGAAATAGTAAAGTAAAGCAAAAAATAAGCAATCTCAATATAGATGTAGAATTAAAAAATAGTCTGATTAATATTCTTCTTGAGACTGAAGAAAGTTCTGCAGAAGATATAATATGTCAAATTCAAGAAGAAACTTCTGAAAGCAAGTCCTTACAATATGAGTTTAATGAATGATTAGGACCATAATCATGTAATTGTTTAAAATGAACAAAATCTATCTAAGTAATTAGTAAAGATTAAGTCTCTACATTAACTTCAATATTAGATCAAATGCAAGATTAAAAAATAAAACAAAATTTTCTGGAACAATTAAAAGATATATTAGATTGAGAAGAATAACAAAAAGATCAATTAGATAAAATTGAAATGAAACATATATTAGAAAGATTTAAAAGTCAAGCTCAAGAGCCCATTACTTTTCAAGATTTAAAACAAGAAATTAAATTATTAAAACAAGAAATTAAATTATTAAAACAAGAAATTCAACAATTAAAATAAAAAGATACAGAATTAAAATCACAATTTTTAACTATTCAATGATCACAAATATTAATTCAACAAAAAGAAACTTCTACTTCTGATCAACAATCTTATTTAAATTTATTAAGCCAAATTTTAGTTCATAAATGGTATCGTCTAATAGGATTAATTGTTCATAATGAAAGATTTCAATTAATCCCTTTAATTGATTCAGGGGCTAATATGAAGGCTAATTGACTCTAATGTCTCAGTTTTAAGAAAAAAATTTCACATTGTTTCACATTTACTTTTTAATTCTCAAGTTGTGCCACTTCTGATTATGTGGAATTTTTGTTTTTTTTTAATTAACGAGTCGTCAATTGCTTTAACAACTCACTAAAGGAATTTATTTTAAAAAAATAAAAATTATGAGTCGTCAAACCCATTAACAACTTGCATATTTTATAATTTTATAATTTTATAATTTTTCAAATTTTATATTAATATTTTAAAAAAATTAAATTAAATTAATTATATTATTTTTTAATTAAAATTTTGATCATAAGTCATCTGTTATTTGACGATTCAAGTTTTTTAATATATTTTTAAAAGAATAAACATATATTTTGGTCATCTAAAGATATAAGTGACATCAGTTTAGTATTCTAATAATTAGTAACATCAAACTGGTCATTCAATGTTAATTTTTAACATTAAATTGGTCCTTTAATGTATTTTTTGACATCAAATTGGTCATTCAATGACATAAAATTATATTTTAAAATAACCAATTTGATATCACACAATTATTAGAGGATTAGACTGATGTCACTTATATCTTTAAGAAACTAAAATAAGTGTTTACTCTTTTTTAAAAGAATCAAAATATTAATGCAACAACTCAATTAGAGGTCGGACGAGTATACTGTGAGACATTCATAAATGTATTGACCGATTTTCATACATATCTCCTAGCAGACTTGGTATACTCGAAGAAGATGATGATGATGGCCAGGCTGGTCTACTACCACCATTAGGATGAAGGTGGAGTGATAGCAAAAAATTACTGAATGTCCCAATGCATGTTCTAAAGCAGTATAGGCTGTTATTTGAACAAATGGGTATGCACGAGGTATGTTCAAACAACTAAATTATTTACAATTCATTATCCTTCAGTGTTTACTTCGTTAATATGTTAACATTACTTTTGCATATTATTTGAAGGTCATATGCAAATAATGAGATTGTTAAGACACTTCCACTGTACTATTTTGCTAGGAGTAACATATAGTGATCTAACGTAACTCTCATATGTTTTCATATTGTTGAGTGGCATCAGCCTGATTGAGTGATGCGCCAATTTGGCATGATGCAACCAATTCCAAATACTCCGGCTGATAATGATAAATTACACAACCTTTCTTTGAAGGGAAATACTGAAGTATATTAGCCTAATGAACATGGTTTCTACATTGGCTTAAGGAATGAGAGGTACGAGAGAGTCTTTCTTTATCTTGAAATCCTTTTAAATTTGGATTTTGATTCTCAATATATAAGATGGTATTGGAGTCATACTAGACGGTGGATTTCTCCAGAAGGGGGAGCTCTTGGATTTGCGGTGAATAACCATTCCACCTACCATTACATTGTTATTATTATTATTATTATTATTATCATATGTTTAAGATTACATTTAACTTATTAAGTAAAATTATTTATAGGCTAAGAGTGCAAAGAATATTTTTAGGTCGACTGATGATCAGCTAACCCTAGTAGACACAATTAAAAGAACCTATCACGATATATTGGGTGCACTCAAATGAGCAACGAAAAATCTCTACGTCATATAGACCTGAGCTTGCTCCTCCTGTATAACAAATTCATATGCCTGCGTCATTACCTGTGAGAAGAGGGAGGCGCCTTGCAGGTTTTTTTTATAGTAACAGGCATAAATACGGCCTCCTGTTTGAGACGGACTTGATCAGGGTGAAAATTATGATTCACCTCTATCATTTGAACAATTTGGCACACCACCAATTTTCAGTGCTAAATATGGTACTCAATCTTTAGCATACATGTACCATGGTGGGCCATCTAAACCATCATTATCGTACATGTATCACCAAGAGGAACCATTTCAACCATCCTCAGGATACATGCATCACGAAGGAGGGTCATGGTAGCCATCTTCACAATTCATACATGTCTAGTCTGACGAGGATTTTCCTTCTCAGCAAGTGAAAGTTGATCTAGCACTTGAGAATGACGCTCAAGTTGAGTTGCAACAAAATCCACTAGATCGTGCAAGACGACACCAACATGTAAAAAAGAAAACCCAATGTTTCATTGGATCACATTTAATTGAATAACATTTTAGCTTTCAATAGATGTTACAATTTTAATTTATTATTTTCTCAACTTTTTTACCTACTAAATTTGGTATTCTTGACTATTAACTTATTTATTTTTTGCGTCATGATAGAAAAATAATAACATTGCCACATATAAAGATTAGAGAAACAACATTTGTAAAGATAACATGGTCACAAAATGAGAAAATTGTTATAATTGTTATTATAAATATGAAAAGAAAACATAATATAAATATATATATTATAAATAGAATATACATTCTACATAATAGTAGTTATGGAATTAAAAATAATAAAATATTATAATAATTAAAATTATAATAACGCAAGACTTATTATAAAAAATAAATAAATTTTTTGTTAAAATGAAAAAGAAATTAGGATGGGTGTGGAGACACTTTAGTTTCAAAACAAATTTTAAAATAAAACATTTTGAAATTAATTTAAAATTTAAATTATTTTAACATTTGTAAAGTTAGTTAATTATCAAAAAAGAAAAACAAAAGTTATAATGGCTTCAATCATTGATCAATGAGTTTGAACATTAATTAAAACATTTATGATGGCTGATTTTAAACATTAACAATAATGGTTAGAGGTTCGATTCCTGACCCATCTTATGAAAAAACACCTGTTGGGAGATGTTAACCCTTAAATGGATCTCAGTACCCCGAAAGATGTCTTCGCAGTCGCATGCAGAGGATACCTTAGGAAACAAAAAAAATATAACCGTTTAGATGTCTAATGTTTGAATATATTAATGTTGCATAATGCTTTTAAAAAATTAAAATGCGTGAGTCATCATATACACTAACGACTTTTAGTCAACATGTGTAAAAATTTTTAATAAAAAATAATATAATAAAATAAAGTTAATTTTTTTTAATTTTTTAAAATAATAATTAAATATGAATGTAAAATTTGAAACAATGAAAAAAAATTATAAAATTTGCAAGTTGTTAATGAATTTGTCAACTCATAAATTTTAATTTTTTTAAAAAAATCCTTTTAGTGAGTTGTTAACACACTTGACGACTTGTTAATTAAAAAAGAAAAAAAAATTCACATAGGCAAAAGTGGCACAACTTGAGAAATAAAAATGCATATAGGACAAAGTCAGAAATTTTTCTTATAATTGGAACAATAGGGCAAAAAAAAACCTGATATGACTAATATTCAAGAAGGTTTAATTTCTACAAAATATTATGAAAAAAAAAGAATCATTAAGTAGTGCAAATGACTCAAGATTACCTACTTTTTACAAATTAACTAATGCTTAAATTTGTAAACATTAAATTTGTTATAAAACTTCTTTTGTTTTAGTTAAAAATATTTCTGAACAAGTTATTATTGGAATCTTTTTTTCTTACATTACTTTATCATTTTCAAGTTATTAAAGAAGAACTTCTTTCAAAAGCCCTGAAAAAGAAAATATGTTTTGAGTTTTTAAAACCTCCTTAGATTAAAGAATTAAATGTTTTGCAAGAATCTCTAATTTCCAAGATAAATTTAGTACAAAAAAAACAAAAACAAATAAACTTACTCAATAAAGAAATTCAATATAAAAGAATTGATGAACAACTTCAAAATTCTCTAATTCAAACAAAATAAAGGAGTTACAAGAAAAGTTTGAGAAAGAAATATGCGTCGACCATCCTAATGCATTTTGGGAAAGAAAAAATCATATTATTTTTTTACTTTATGAACTGGTATTTAATGAAAGAAATATTCTAACAAAGGCTTGTACAATACAAGCAAATTAATAATATTTAGAATATTGTAAAAAAGAAATTCAAAAATATTTAGATACAAAAACTCATTTGACCTAGTAAGACCCCTTGAAGTTCTGCATCATTCTATGTAACAAAAATTTTCAAAACTTGAAAGAGGTGCTCCTAAATTACTTATTAATTATAAATTTTATTAGATAACTTAAAGAATATATATATATATATATTATAATATTAATAAAATTTGTATGAACAGTAATAAACTTAATAAGATATAAAGTACAAAAATTAAAATTTACGAAGCAATCTTGAAGATAGTCTTTACAAAGCCTTCTTGGAAACAAAGGAAATTTTTACAAAACTTTTGATACAAAAGGATTTTCTTACAACACTCGAAGTATTAATATAAAGGACACTTAGAGTAAAGTATTTATTCTGATGATTTTTCTTGATGATTTTAAATTGAGAGCATCCTTATATTTGCAGAGATGGAGAAGACTTCTGAGCTCTTCCATCTTATGCATTAGTCCTTGAAAATTGCAGAGATAGTCACGAGACTTGTCGACAATTGCTTTGTTGAAAATTATAGGAATCTTTATTATGAATGTTTTTAAAAAGTTGTTATTGACTTTTGTCCACCACTTTCTTGCTGACACTTTATTTTTGTTTTGAAGAATCTTTCTTTTATAAAGTAGTCAGAGATTTTTGTAGTTTGAACTATGGATGTCTATATTTTAAGTTATATGCAGACAAATTTTGTACATAAACTCCATAACAATCATCTTTATTCAGATGAGTATGACTGCAACTGGACCCTACTTCTTCTTCTTGTTCTAATTTTTGAGATGATGTCTCTGATAAAACTAATTGAAGCTTTTGAAAAAACTCATTTTTTTATGATGACTATGCTGATTTAGGCATTGTTTTAGATTTTTCAGGTAAGAACAATGCCTCTTCATCTTATCTTTTTGAGATATCATCTTTTTCATATATTAGGGATTTCAGGTGAACCATTATTCTTTTATTTTTTTTATCAGAGAGAAGATCAAGGTTAAAATTGTTCCACCATTTAACTCAAACACTTCGTACCCACCATTGTAAATCAACTTTTTGTGCTTGTTTTCCAAGAGAATAATCTCATGTCATAACCCAAGTTATTGCAAAACTGGTACAAGATTAAATTAATCTATATCCTTGATAAAAGTTGTTTGATTTCTGAATTTATAATATGATGATATTACATGATCAAGAAGAATTTGGACAGTGGGTCTGAAATAATAAAACCAGTTAATGAACTATTTGGGAAAATTAAGAAAAATGGCTTTTTTGAACCATATAAACCAAGAGTGAGAGTAAAGATGAACAAAAAAGAGTATTGTACCAAGCATCAATATAATCTAGATATGTATAATATTGAGGATGGAATTGTCTTGAAAAGGTTTGTAAAGAGTACATTTTTGTAGGCCCCTCGAGGGGGAATATACTTTAAAATTTTGAGTTTAGAAAAGATTATTTTTAAATGGTCATTAAGATCTATATCATGAGTAATTTCAACGGATCCTGTATCTATAAGAATAAACTTATAAAAAAAACTCTATTTTGTGTAGGAAGATCTTGAACTAAAAAATATAAGGAAGGAGGAAAAATATTTTAAGCTATTTGTCTTGGAAATTGAGTATTCTTTTGCCACTTTGGTTCAATAATACATACTGACAAATAGTCTTCTTTTTCATGATAAAGAGTTTGTTCTATTGATTTTGAAGAATGAGTTTGAGTTGAACACTAAGATGGTCTTATCTGAGCCTATTGAGAGGATAAGGGGGCAAATTGATTTTTGGTTTGAACAAAAGATGTAGAGATTATAGATTGCTGAATTTTTCTTCTTTGAACATCATTTTTCATAGTTACAGCTTTTGAACTGGATGCAAGTGGGGGACCATATTGACCTCTAGTTACAAGCTTTTTACTACTCATTGAATCCAAGTGGAGGATTTTTTCCTTCGTAAAAGTTCTCTCGTATGGAGCTTAGGAAGATGATTTTGCTCTCCTTTAATATGTTGAATTTCAAAATCAAAACATGATAATAATGCTTGCCATCTTGCAAAAATATGTTTAGAAACAAAAAATTTAACATCTTTTTGTAAAACTTCTTTTGTAGCTTTACAATCAGTTTTGATTAAAAATATTTTATTAAACAAATTATCTTAAAATTTAGTAATACATAATACTATTGGTAAAATCTCTTTTTATGATAGTATTATATTTTAACTGGGCTTGTTGCCAAGTACCCAAATAATACCGAACTACTTGTTTTCTTTTTGAACCAAGAATTATTTATTTTAATACTCCACCATAACCAATGTCTGATGCATCATTTTCTACAATGATAAAGACTTATGGGTCTGGAATTCCAAAGCAATGAAGATTTTTTATAGTACCTTTGAAAATTTTGATAGATATTGAACTATTCCAGGAGGATTTTTTCTAAATCACTTAAATAAAGGGGAACAAATTCTTCTAAGATTAGGAATAAAATCTACCACATAATTAATGCATCATAAAAATCTTTGCAATTGTTTTTATCTTTAATTTCATTAAGAAATTTTGAAGCAAATTCAATTGATCTTTTTATTGGGGTTATGGTTTCTTGATTCATTTGTATTGTATGAGCTTTTGTTAGAATATTTCTTTCATCAAATCCTTTTCCGAGGTAAAGAAATAATATGTTTTTTTCTTTCCCAAAATGCATTAAGGTGCTTGGCACCTATATCTTTCTCAAACTTTTCTTGTAACTCCTTTATTTTGTTTTGAATTAGAGGATTTTGAAGTTGGTCTTCAATTCTTTTATATTGAATTTCTTTATTGACTAAGTTTATTTGTTTTTGTTTTCTTTGTACTAAATTTATTTTGAAAATTAGATATTTTCGTAAAACATTTAATTATATAATCTGATGAGGTTTTATGAACTCAAAACATACTTCTATCTCTTGTGCTTTTGAAAGAAGTCAATATTTAGTAATTTGAAAAGAATAAAGTAATGTAAGAAAATGGTTTCTAGGTATAATTTTGTTCATAAATATTTTTTTTACTAATGAAGTTTTATAACAATTTTTTTTTTTTTACAAATTTGAGCATTAGTTAATGTTCAATACCAATCAAATGTGGGTTTGACAGATCCCTAAGAATACCATTCACATGCATCATATTCTTAAGAATGAAAAATCAACTCCTAAATCAAACACCATTTATATATACAAGAAGTTGTATTGAGTTTTTTTTCTATAATTTGAATAAACGAAATTGGGTCAACTTTTCAATTTAAATTTATATATCCCAAATTTGAAAATGATGACATTTTTCAAAAAGTGAATGGTCAACTATAACTCATAACTCATAATTTTGATTTGTGTTAAATAAGAGAAAATTTAAAATAAAGAATAAACACATATTTTAATCCTCAAAAAAATATGTGTGACATCACATTTATTAGTGACATCAAATTGATCATTTAATAATAATTAATTTTATCAATTTTATTCTTCAATTACTAATTTAATATCATTTTAAAGACTAATTTAATATTAAAGATGTAATATTAAATAATTAATTATATATCACATATATTTTAAAGAATAAATTTGATATATAAATAAAAAATTAATATAATATTATATATATCTTATTAAAATAAATGTTTCCTCAATTATACCCTAGTTTAAAACAGCAGGGTCGCTTTTTTAAGTGCTAAAATGATTGTTAATTAGCACCCATCCACCTTTTCTCACAAGCAAGTCTCCCTTAAACAAGCAATTAATCTCATATAAACTCAAGTCGTTAGTTTCACTCATTAAAAACAAAAAGTTTGATTGGATCCAAATTTTGAGATGTGAGTTCGCATTTGCCAATTGCTATTGCTACATCCACTCCTATCTCTCTCACACCCACTTTCGCTCAGAAGCTGCTCCTGCTACCACCTCAGCTCTCACGAGAGTCTTCACAACTCAACTGAACAGTGACCCTTTCAATTCCATTTCCAAAGGTTCAATTTTTGCATCCAATTCGTATACCCTTTTGACTATTCTTCTCAATTAAGCTTCGCTTTCTGACTCCCATTCTCTGCATTTTCAAGATCCACTCTTTCTTCTCATTTCTGGTACGCTCTGTTTGGATGATGGGAAATAGCGTGTGCTTCAAAATAAATAATGGGTTCTTGTGTTTTTGTTGAAAATTCTTGTTTTTTCACTTGCTTTTGATGAAATGTTCCAAAAATCTGAACTGGGTCTAATCTGATCTCGTGTTTTATTGAGTACTAAAAACGAGCTGAACTCAAATGATGCTTTTTTTTTTCTTTTCTGCAAATGGGTTTTTTTTTGGCCTGACCTTGATTCACACTGGGAATGCAGGATTTCAGTTTTCTAGTGTTCTGTGATTATCATCTCTGAAGTGTTGTGTAGTCTATCTATACTTGTTAGAGGTTTTTTTTTTGTTTTTGGGGTGTGCTTTGAGTTTTAATTGTTATTAACATTTGATGCTGTAGAAATAGCACAATTGCTGAAGTTTGTTGCAGTTGAACATAATTGTTGCTGAATTAGCCATGGAAGAGTAAGTGTGTTTTTGTTCCTTCACTACTTAATAGATTTCTGATGCTCAAATTCTGCTAAGTAAGCATGTGCCCCTAACTTGTGGTAATTTGATGAATTTCAGAGAGAATGCAATAGATCTTCTCCAGCGATACAGAAGGGACAGGCGAATACTTCTTGATTTTATACTTTCAGGGAGCTTAATCAAGAAAGTTGTAATGCCACCTGGCGCAGTTACACTGGATGATGTGGATCTAGATCAAGTCAGTGTTGATTATGTCCTCAATTGTACCAAAAAAGGTGAGTTGAATTTGGTCCCGTACCTTTTTTTATCAATTTTTTTTTTGTTGTTGTTGCTTTCCTTGTCTTAATTTCATATTCTTTTATGTAGGTGTAATGCTTGAGCTTTCAGAAGCTATTAGAGATTATCATGATCATACTGGGTTACCCCAAATGGTATGCTATGATTTGGTCTTTTTGATGTTTTGATTTTTTTTGTCAATTGTGTACTTGTGTATGCATGTCCATTTATACACATTTAAGTATTATAAATGATGTACTGATTTGGCTTGTGCACTCTCTGATGACAATTGAATACTAACATCATTCTTACTATGTTTAGAAGTCATTGCTGCATTTTTGTCTTTTTAAACATGTTATGACTGGTCTGCCCTTTAATAATACATGCTAATGAAAATGATGCATATTCGAAAATCTTGTGCTAATTATTTCCAGTCATGCTTTCTAGGTTCTGTTTCCCCCTCCCCCCATTCATTTCAAGCTTTTGTTCAATTGTTTGTGAGGATCATGCTTGAATTTTAAATGCTTTTGGCTTGAACAGAGTGATACAGGTTCAGTTGGTGAGTTTTATTTGGTCACTGATCCTGAGTCGTCAGGTTCACCTCCCAAAAGGCCGCCACCACCTGTTCCTATTTCCACAGTACCTCCTGTTGCTGTTTCCACTCCACCTCCTGTTTTTGCACCATCTCCAGTTGTTTCAACTTTATCAAGATCAGAGTCTTTTGACTCTACACAAGAAAAGGAGCTAACTGTGGATGATATTGAAGACTTTGAGGATGATGACTATGCTGCGGAGGTCCAAAGTTTCAGGGCTAAAAGGACTCTAAATGATGCTTCTGATCTTGCAGTAAAATTGCCTTCTTTTTCAACAGGTGATTGTTCTAGAACACTCAAGTGTTGGATAAGTTCTTTGCCTCCCCACAAATCCTATGCAGTCTAAATATTATTAGATGAATAGTGTTTTGACGTGAAATATGTGGAATATCATGGAAATAGGAAGACATATGAATAAGAAACTTGAATGAACCAACAGTATTACAATTGTGGTAACCTCTCTTACATGAAGTCACTATTTGCTGATTGCTGAGTCAAGGAAGTCATTGCTAAGGTGGAAACCTGTATAATTAAGGGATACAGTATTTATATGATTGCCCTTGGGCCTTTGTATGGGAAAAGGACTTGTCTTAACCAGAAATTCCTCTTGTCTCATCTTTTGTGGGACAGAGTAGTTTTCTTGGCTTCTATTCGGGAGTCAGCCCATGGTTGTTTTTTTGGTGGTGTTTCTATTATGGATATGCACAGAGATTGGAGATCTCTTTTGGGATGATGGTTTTGTAGCTCTAGGAGGATTTCTTATCCTCCTTCTTTGTACTTCTCTTCTTTCACAATTTCACTTATGATTTCTTCTTTTATATAAAAAAAGGCTTAAGATATAACTTTTGGATGATTTATGTATCAAATTTGAATTGAAAGGTTTGAACTGAAGCTATGATGAATTTTCTTAATTTGTGGTGTTACTGCTTCTAGGCGTGACAGATGATGATCTCCGTGAAACTGCATATGAGATCCTCTTGGCTTGTGCTGGAGCCACAGGGTATGTTTCCATAATATGTTTAGTTTGAGAGGATCTGTTTTCCTTGTGAAAGATATGTAACTGAATTCTTTTCTATATGTGTAATCTTTTATCTGTTTCTTGTTTAACAGGGGTCTGATTGTCCCATCAAAAGAAAAAAAGAAAGATAAAAAGTCCAGGTTGATTAGGAAGCTTGGGCGCAGCAAAAGTGGCAGTGTTGTATCCCAGTCTCAGAATGCTCCTGGATTAGTTGGTTTGTTGGAAACCATGCGTGTTCAAATGGAGGTATATAAGGGGCTTGGGTTCCATTTACTCATACTTTGGTCCTTCCACTAATTTTTCTACCATTATGTTTTTTATTTTTGCATTGTAGCTTGGTTTACACTTCTAATGTGCAAGGACCTTTGTTTTCTCTAATGAATCTCATATTTTAGTAAAAACTTTATCATACTGTGGCTTCCCCTTCCCCGAGGGAGGTGGTTTAGAAGCTGGGTTGGCATTTATTAAGATGGATTCTGGAGGCATGTCTATTGTTGCTACAGAAAAGTAAGTATCTAGATAAGGTTCTATTCCACAAGCCCATGGCTTTAAACGAATACTTGGCACTTGCTTCTAAGAAATGAGGGCACAGGAGTTCATTCTTAGTTTATTTCTATGAAGTTCTCTTAGTTTATTTCTATGAAGTTCTCTTAGTTTATTTCTATGAAGTTCTGTTCTTCAAACGATAGAGTTATAAGGTGATAAGAACTTGATAGTTTTTTCTTTTTGGTTACAAAGGAGGTCTAAGACCTGGTGTGGGAAGGGGGAGGATAGGCTAAAGTGGAGGCAAAGCAGCCTCAGTGGGATTTGATCCTGGGATCAAGCAGTCCCCAAAGGGACTTGGTACCACTTGAGCTAAGGCTCTTGGGCACTCGATAGGTTTTGAATCTGTGATCTCACTCTTGACCTTTGTTGTTGAATTGGGAGATGCACCATTAGACCTTAAAGTGCCACTATATGAATAAAAGAAGAGATTTTTGTGGCAAGATTGATTGCCTTTATATCTTCTACAATGTCCAAGGACCTAGGGCAAACCCAACATTCACCAAAAATGTCAAACAATGAATTCCATAATGAAATAGCAGCAGAACAATGTAAGAACAGATGGGGAACTGATTCTGAGCTAGCACCACACATAACACTTATATGAGGGGTGGGTGTCTTTTTCTGTCAGCTTTCCCTTGACTAGCTTTTCAAATCCCTCATATGTCTTTTTATATAATTATCTATTTTTACATATGTGTGTGTGTTCATTTAAAGTTTATTTGAGCTTTTTTTTTAATAGTCTCATTTAAGGCCCGGGTTTGTTTAAGCTCGAGCTTGTTTATATTGTCTGGGTATAGTAAATGAGCCAGGCCTGAGTTGCTCGTTTAGTAAATGAGCTGAGCCTAAGCTTACTGTCAGATCGACTTAGTAGATGTTAAATGTCCACTATGAAAGTGAATTCCATTTTGAGAATAAAATGCTGCATTGTAAATTTTTTGCATGATTGAACTTGAAATACAACTAGGTACTTGGTTAATTTCTGTATTCACAAGAAGTAACAGTCAGAATTGTGATGCTTGACTGCTAAATCTGCAGAAGAACATAGGAATAGAAAAATGATTGTTATGTTTATGATGAACCCTTGTGACGTTTCATGTGATAGGTTTCAAAGTAAAAAATTCACCATCTTTATAAATGTTATTTCCCTCATTGTGATATCAATAATCTTATCTTGGAATGTTTTGGGTTCGGTATACGTTCAGGATTCTATTTAATTTTCCTTATTCTGGACTCATGAATGTGAGCTTACTTTGCCTAAGAATTTATCTCTTCTAAAACTTCGTCTATACTTATTCCCTACAGATGACACTTCTAGCAGTCCTATTATTATTTAGCCAGAATGAGACAGCATATGTTTGTAAACAATGTGAAGCTATAATATCTTAAATTTGTGTTTGCTTAATTTTTTGCACCCATATTTATAGATGTGTAAAACTGTGAATGCAGATATCTGAGTTGATGGATATTAGAACAAGACAAGGGTTGCTAAATGCTCTTGTGGGAAAAGTGGGGAAAAGGATGGATACTCTATTGGTTCCTTTGGAGTTGCTTTGCTGTATTTCACGCACAGAATTTTCTGATAAGAAGGCTTTTATACGGTGGCAAAAGAGGCAGGTAGTATAATCCCTGTCATAGAATCTTCTCTGCTCTCCTTCATCTACTCTATTGGCTTGTAATTCTGTTGATGGGAAAATGAGGATGCTGGTATCTAATGAATTTTATGTCCATGTTCAACATTTCCAAATTCGTGTCAGTACAGTTAAAAGTTTTGGAGGAGGGGCTTGTTAATCACCCTGCTGTTGGATTTGGTGAATCTGGGCGCAAAACAAATGAGTTGAGGATTCTTTTGGCAAAGATTGAGGAATCTGAGGTGTGTGATTCTCCATTCAGATGCTTTATTTATTACTGCATCTTCTGTTAGCATTAGGCCATTGTATTATGCCTGATTGGCTGTGGCTAACATGCTTCTACTAACCATGCTAGTTTCATTCCCACTTTTTATTTGCTTTTTAGTTTCTCCCATCTTCAACTGGTGAACTTCAAAGGACAGAATGCTTGAGGTCTCTGAGGGAGATTGCCATTCCACTTGCCGAGAGGCCAGCTCGGGGTGACTTAACTGGTGAAATATGCCATTGGACAGATGGTTACCACTTAAATGTCAGACTCTACGAGAAATTACTTTTAAGTGTATTTGACATGTTAGATGTGGGAAAGCTGACAGAGGTTGGTGGCTTTTTCTTTCCTAGGCCATGATGGCATGATATTTGGAGCCATTACATCCTTAAATTGTTATTGTTAAGCTATGCTTCCTGGTTTTCCGTTTGCTCAAATTTTAAATAACAAGTAATGTAGCCTATGGTTCCCGAGTACGTGGGCTGTGCCATTGATGCTTCTTATGATTTTTGTTATTGTGAAAGGGAAAAGAAACAGTGTTGTTGTAGAACATGTATTTACTTGCAGTCAGTACAGCTTGGATTAAAAAATTATTTTATCAAGATAAAAAATAATTGAAATGAAATTGTGATTTGAGAAACTACTAAGTAAAGTAGAAAGGATACTGTACCACTTTTCTGAATTCTCTGAATTGTATCATCTGTGGCTCATCTTATTTGCAGGAAGTGGAAGAAATTCTTGAACTTTTGAAGTCGACTTGGCGAGTTTTAGGGATCACAGAGACAATCCATCACACCTGCTATGCATGGGTTTTATTTCGTCAGGTATAGCCATCACATTTTCTTTTCTTAATTTTATTTATAAGAGTCACTGTCAGAATTTGAACAATTGTTAGAATATCTCAACTTGTTATTTCCTCTAGGGCTGATTACAATTTTATATAGGAGAAAGACAATAATCAAATCCCTATAACTATGGAACAAAATAAGGAAGACAACAAATTACAGTAACTAATCCTATAATTACAGCAAATAATAAATAGAGAATCAAACTGAAAATTAGTTTGATTATAATCCCATAGATTGTGGGATCAGATCTTCCAACACTCCCCCTCAAGCTGGTGGTGAATAGGTCAATCATTCCTAGCTTGCCCACACAAGAATCAAATCTTGGTTTGGATAGTGCTTTGGTAAGAATGTCAGCTTCTAGAGAAGTTGTGTGAACATAGGACAAGGCAATAGTTCCATTATCTATTTCAGATTTGATGAAGTGTCTGTCGATTCTGGCGTGTTTCATCCTGTCATGCTGAACTGGATTGTGTACTACGCTTATGGCTGATTTATTGTCGCTGTACAGTTGCATAGGACTGGTGATAGGCATGTTCAAATCTTCCATAAGTCTTTAAATCCAAATGAGTTCATAAGTTCCTTGAGCCAATGCATGAAATTCAGCTTCTGCACTGCTCCTTGCAACAACAGTTTGGTTCTTCTCCAAGTGACTAGATTTCCTCAAACTTTAGTGCAATACCCAGTTGTAGATTTACTGTCATCTATTGCCCCTGCCCAATGTGCATCAGAGTACCCCACTATATTTCTAGTATTTTTTTTCCCTGAACAGTAGTACTTTTCCTGGACTTCCTTTTTAAGTACCTCAGAATCTGAATTGCTGCATACATATGTCTCTTTGTAGGAGCATGCATGAATTGACTGATTAAGCACACACTAAAAGTGATGTCTGGCCTAGTTAAAGATAGGTAGATCAATTTTCCAACTAGGTGTTATAGGTTTCTCTATCCACTGGAGGATCATCATCTGTGGTCTTACATTTCCAATTTCTCTCTAGAGGTGTCGATGCAGGTCTACATCCCAGTTTTCCAGTTTCCTTCAACAAATCCAGAACATATTTTTCGTTGTGAGATGAAAATTCCCTGTTTACTTCAGGCAAACTCCATTCCCAATAAATACTTTAAAGTGCCGAGGTCCTTTACCTTGAATGCTGACTGTAGTTCTTTCTTCAAATTCACAATCTCTTCAGTATCATCACCTGTGATAACCATATCATCTACGTAGACAATCAGAATTGCTTGATTCCCATTATCACTTCTTTTGACAAATAAAGTGTGATCTGCCTGTCCTTGTTTGTACCCAAGTTTCTTCATAACTAAGCTGAATCTAGTAAACCATGCTCTAGGAGACTGTTTTAGGCCATACAGAGATTTTTTTAGTTTACATACCTTCCTTGAACCTGCATGTATCTCAAATCCTAGAGTGGTTCTCATGTAAACTTCCTCATCCAGAGTGCCATTCAGAAAATCATTCTTAATGTCCATCTAATGTAGTTTCCAATCTAGATTTGCAGCTAGTTATAGCAAAACTCGAATTGTATTTAGTTTTGCTACCGGGGCAAAGGTCTGCTCATAGTCAACTCCGTAGTTTTGGGTGTACCCTTGAGCCACCAATTGAGCCTTGCATCTTTCTACACTACCATCTGGTTTGTACTCCATTGTAAACTCCCACTTGCTCCCAACAATTTTTTTTCCTTTCAGGCAACTCCACCATCTCCCATGTTTCATTTTCTTCTAGAGCTTTCATTTCTTCCATTACTGCCTCTTTCCATTGTGGATCTTGTAATGCTTCACGAATAGTGTGGGGCACTTGAATCTCATCCACTTTGGAAATAAAGGCCTTGTAATTTCCAGACAACTAAGAATGTGTGAGATAGTTAGAAATTGGGTGTTTTGTACAACCTCTTACCCCTTTTCTAATAGCAATTGGGAGATCCAAGTCATCTTCTTCTTCTACATCTTCTGCAAACATACTTGGTTCCTTTTCCACTGCAGAATCTACTACTAATTTAGACTCGTGGTTCTGTTCGAGAGTGTGTGACTTGCGAGTGTAAAAATGTTTGAATGGTGGTCTAAGATTGTGGGACACTCCCCCTGGAGTTGGGACCGGTTTAATTTGAGTGTTTGGGGAGGAAGAACTGGGAAGATCAAGGGCAGGTACAGGAGTCAAGGGAAGAACATGATACTCAGGGTGTGGTCTAACAAGTTCTCCTACGGTGATTGGATCCCAAAGATGATCTCCTGATGAAGTCTCCCCCTGGAGAGTAGCTTGGGGATAGAAGAATTGGTTTTCCATAAAGGAAACATCACGAGACAGAGAATTTTTTTGAGGGAGGATGATAACATTGGTACCCTTTTTGGGAAGCAAAATAGCTCAGGAAAAATACACTTAAAGGCTTTGGAGTCAAGTTTACGGAATTGGTTGATTATTGTGAACAAAGATGAAAGACGAGACACCCAAAAACCCGAAGTGGGAGAGAGTTATGAATGTGAGAGGAAGGGAAGACAGAGAGGAAAGCACTAAGTGGAGTGCTAAACTTGAGAACTTTGGTTGGAAACTGGTTAATAAGGTAGGCTGAAGTCACAAGGGCCTCTCCTCAAAAAGAATGAGGGACATGGCTAGTAATCATGAAGGATCGGGCAACTTCCAGCAACTGACAATTTTTTTGCCCTGCCACCCCATTTTGCTGAGGAGTATAAGGACAAGAAATTTGGTGGAAGATACACTGGTCCTGCAGGTAATGAGTGAAGGCATGGGAAAAATACTCTTTGCCATTATCAATGCGGAGGATCAGTATAGAGGACTGGAAGACATTTTGAATAAGCCAGTGAAATTGTTTAAAGATCATGAGAACCTTAGATTTCATCAAGTATACCCAACAAAGCCGGGTATGATCATCAATAAAAGAGATAAACCATAGTTTGCCAGTGATGGTGGAAACTCGAGATGGATCCTAGATATCATTATGCACAAGGTGAAAAGGTTGTGAGGGTGTGTAAGGTCGAGCGGGACGGGGAGAACACGATTGTTTTGCCAGTATGCAATGATCACAATGAAAAGAACTAGGATGCCCTAAACGTTGGTGCCAAAGAATAACATCAGATTCAGAGTTGGTGTGGATGCCCAGAGGAACAGAAGGAACTGAAGGATTAAATAAACCAACATTGGACAGATAGTACATGCCATTGTGCTCTCTAGCATTGCCAATCGTCCTCTCCAATAGTAAATCCTGAAATTGACAATGGGAAGGAAAAAAGGTTATAGAACAATGTAAATCAGTTGCCAATTTATGAACAGAGATTAAATTGCAATGTAATTTGGGCACATAGAGAACAAATTTAAGTTGTAACCCAAACACCAGGAGATCACCCCGACCTGTGGCTTTACACAAGGAACCATCTGTCATTGTAATGCCAATATCCTCGGTACAGGGGCAAAAATTAAGAAGCCCAGCTGAAGAGCTACACATATGGTCAGTTGCTTTGGAATGCACAATCCAAACATCCTGAGGGCTGATGTAGGATAAAAGGGAAGTAGAATAGCTAGTTGTACCTTTGTAAGTCATAAGGGCCTTAGTGGTATGAGAATTAGTTTCCTTAGGAGGGTGGTGGAGAAGTTTTTTCAGCACCTCCATTTGTTCAGCAGTGAATGGTAAGATGCCAGAGGAGGAAGAGGCTGGTGGAGCATCAGCAACATAAGCTGTTTTTGGGCATCTTTGACTTCTGGGTTTCTGATAGGAACCCAAGTGTTTGATTACAGAAAATTGGAATAATTCCTAATTACAATGATGGAATCACAACACTGAAGACTCTCTCACTCACAGAACAGAATAAAAGAACGAAACAGAAACTAGAACTTGAAGAAAACAGAAAAACAGAGACTGATAGTGCAGAACTTCGAGGGTCTGCTCCTCCCTGCCAAAAGGCCCCAAATCCTCATTCAATTTCTGCCTACCTCATTCTTCCCACCCTCCTCCCTTAATACTCTCTCTGGCCTAACAGCCTCCCCATTCTAGAATATTCTCTCCCTCTCCCATTTGCCAAGTCAGCAAGAGGTTGGTTACAATTCAGGAGGTAGTTGCTCCCCTCACTTCTCATGATCCTCTCTACTTTATTCTCCAAATTACCCTTCTTAGGCCTCTTAGTGTAGACCATGTAACCTTGGGCCTAACAGTTTTCAATTGGCAGGCTTCCCATGAAGATCCCAGCAAGTCTCCTTGGTGTGATATGGTTTTTTGCAGTGCTCACACGACAAATGATCTTTTTGAGGTCCAATAGACTGCTGTCCAGAATGTCCTTTGTATTTTTCAGGCCGAGAGCCTTGGGTAGTAGGATCCATGCTAGGATCGGTGGGATGAGACATCATAACACGTTTGCGACTTTCTTCGTGGCGGACAAGTGCAAAGACCTCATTGACAGTGGGCAACGGTTTGGTCCTCAAAATACGGCTCCTCACCTCATCCAATTCAGGATTGAGTCCTTGTAAAAAATAAAAAACACGGTCTTTCTCCTACATAGCTCGAAACAATTGATCATCCTTGGTACAATGCCTAGCAGTTGTTTGAGAAATATTATTAAAGTATTCTGTGACAGACATACTTCCCTGTTTTTTGGAGTGTAAGGCAGCCAGACTTCAAACAATTGAGAAACATTCTCTGTGTCAGAGTACATTTGGTGGACAGCAGTCCACACTTCTTGGGCAGTGTTGTAGAATAAGTAGCGCCGTCCAACGTGAGGTTCCATGGATTGGATGACCCAAGCCATAACCAGAGAGTTTTCCGCTACCCATGTGCTGTATTTGGGAGATTGAGGATTGGGGGCTGGTGGAACACCAGTAAGATAGCCCATTCTTCTTTTGCCAGTCATCATGACTCATGAGTTTCGCGGACTGGTACCATTCCCGGAAGTTGGTGCCATTGAGACAATGAACAGATAAGGGAATGGGGTGTTGGTCAAGGTGGGATGTCTGCATAGCGGCAGCATCAGTAGTAATTGCTAATTGGTTGGTTGTGGGTTTCAACAGTCAAAACCATGGAGGGTTCCACCGGTGGCAAGTGGGGTGGCGAGGCCATGACAGTGATTTGGTCAGTGGATCCTGCAAGCTGGAGTATACGTCACAACTTTGATACCGTGAACAATTGTGAGAATATCTCAACTTGTTATTTCCTCTAGGGCTGATTACAATTTTATATAGGAGAAAGACAATAATCAAATCCCTATAACTATGGAACAAAATAAGGAAGACAACTAATTACAGTAACTAATCCTATAATTACAACAAATAATAAATAGAGAATCAACAACAACAACAACAACAACAACAAAAGCCTTTTCTCACTAGGTGGGGTCGGCTACATGGATCAAACGACGCCATTGTGCTCTGTCATAGACCATACTTTCAGATAAACCATTGATTTCAAGATCTTTTTTAATGATATCTTTTAGTGTTGTCAGTGGTCTACCTCTACCTCTCTTTAAGGGACTATCCTCTAACTTATCAATTATTCTCACCGGAGCTTCTATTGGTCTTCTCCTCACATGACCAAACCATCTTAGGCGAGACTCTGTTATCTTTTCATCAATGGGTGCTACTCCAACTTTCTTTCGAATGCACTCATTCCTAATTTTATCTCTCCTTGTATGTCCACTCATCCAGCGCAACATTCTCATCTCTGCAACCCTTAACTTATGCTCATGTTGACATTTCGCCGTCCAACATTCAGTACCATAAAGCATTGCCGGTCTTATAGCTGTTCTATAAAATTTTCCCTTTAGCTTGAGAGGTATCTTGCGGTCACAAATAACACCCGAAGCATTTCTCCATTTTGTCCACCCAGCTTGAATCCTATGAGATACATCTCCTGTAATCTCTCCGTCATTTTGTATAATAGATCCAAGATACTTAAACCGTTCAACTTGTGGAATAATATGATCACTAATTTTCACTTCCAAGTCAGAGCTAGATCGCCTTTTGTTAAACTTACATTCCATATATTCTGTTTTACTCCTACTTAGTCGAAACCCATGTGATTCTAAAGCTTCTCTCCATAACTCTATTTTATCATTTATTCCTTGTCTCGACTCTTCCACCAGGACTATGTCGTCTGCGAAAATCATGCACTGAGGCACTGGATCTTGGATGTGTCCACTAAGTACGTCCAAGATCAAGGTGAAAAGATATGGACTCAAAGTTGACCCTTGGTGTAATCCTACAGTGACCGGAAAATCTTCTGTGACCCCGCCATCCATTCGCACACAAGTCGTGACCCTATCATACATATCCTTGATAGCTCGAATATAAGCAACACGAACTCCTTTCTTCTCTAGTGCTTTCCATAGAACTTCTCTTGGCACCCTATCATAAGCCTTTTCCAGATCAATAAACACCATGTGAAGGTCTTTTTGTTTCTTTCGGTACCTTTCCATCACCCCTCGCATAAGGTATATTGCCTCCATGGTTGACCTCCCTGGCATAAATTAGTTTGATTATAATCCCATAGATTATGGGATCAGATCTTCCAACACTTGTAGTTGGACTGTTATACTGTATTGCTGTTGACTGCCTCAACTTATTTGCAATTACAATAAAACTAAAAGATAGACTGATCATTGTCTCTTGTAGGTCTAGTTGTCTATTGCCACTTAGAGACCTTGTTTTTCTGTGTGTTTCTCTTTCATGCTTCACTCCCCATGGACTACAGCTATTCCAAATCCTATGTTTCACCAAAATTTTCCTTTATTTCTCCATTTTCTCTACTGAAACCTAAGCAGTTTGACCTGTATTACTTTAGACCCTAATCTAACATCGTAGCCAATCACCTTTACGAATGTTGAATATGAATCCTTATTCTCCATGACTATGGAAATCATTCCTATGGATGGTGCCACAAAGCTTAAAAAATGAACATGAAAAATTTTGAGCTCGAAAATGCAAGAAGAACAATCATTTTCAGATTTTAAGTAAATATTTAAGATTAGCATAATCTATTTTCGTGTGATGTTTACCTATTTAATTTTTATTATGCCTGCACCTCTTTCATTGACTTGATTTAATCAAGACAAAAAATAGTCTTTAGTTTGCTAATATTGCAAGTTGGAAGCACTTTGTAATAATCAAGATTAAGGCCACTTAGTACAAATTCCACCAATAGGAAAATGTGGACATGCTATTTAGCTAGATTTTCTTTGCTGTTTGGCTGTTTTAATTTTTCTCTTTGCCTATGTGATTATTGTATTTGATTAGCTAGTGTGTGTTCCATAATGAGACACAATTTTTATTTTGTTGTCATTATTTAATGTTAAATTATTTTATTGTGGTTTTATGGTTACAGTATGTTATCACAAGTGAGCAAGGAGTTTTGCTGCATGCAATTGAGCAATTAAAGAAAATACCACTGATGGAACAACGAGGCCAACATGAGAGGTTGCACTTGAAAAGCTTGCATTCCAAGGTTGAAGGTGAACGGGATATGTCATTCTTACAGTCTTTCTTAACACCAATTCAGAGATGGGCTGATAAGCAGCTTGGAGATTACCATCTGCACTACAATGAGGTTTGTTGAACTGTTTAGGCTATTAGGTAATAGATGAGATACTTGGATATGTTTCTATATATATATTTTTTCTGATTATTGAGAGGTTCCTATTGAATATATTGTATTCTGGCCCTACCCTCAACCTCTGAAATTATTATTTTATGTAAGCTGAAATTTGATGTCTTTTTATAGAAGAAATAGTCTGCATGTAAAGAACCTAATTGTTGTTTCTAATATTTTAATAAGAGTAAACACATATTTTAGTCATACAAGTGACATCAGTTTAGTCCTCTAATATTTTTTGACATCAAGTTGGTCCTTTTGGAGGACCAATTTGATGTAAAATATGTCATTGAAGGACCAATTTGATGTCAAAAAATGACATTGAAGGATCAATTTGATGTCAAAATTGACATTGAAGGATCATTTTGATGTATTTATCATTGGAGGACCTAACTAGTGACTCTTGTATCTTTGGAGGACGAAAATAAGTGTTTACTCTTTTAATAATTGAAAATGTGGTTGCTTTTCTTAAGGTCTGAATATCTTATTTTATTTAGCAATTTAAAATTTAAAATTAAAATGATACAATATATATTTTGCCACTTCCTGCTTTGTGGTGTAAATGCAAAAATTCTGCATCTGATGAGTCATAACTATGATGGTGTCATAGCTGCACATTGACAGTTTGGCATTTCTAACTATGAATAAGAGCATCAGAACTTGATAATGTGGATTCCATATGAAAATAAAAAAACCGTAATTTAGAGCCTAAGATTTACACATACATGATAGAAAAATTGACAGAATTAATTGAAGCTGTGAGAGGTTCAAATAGGAACATTTCCTTTGGGATTGGTTTCAAGAATCTTTAATGGGAGTATGGACTGTACCTGGTGCCTGACTTCTGGCCTGGATTTTGTTTGCTTAACGTAGGTGTTCTGAGTTCACCTTAGTTCGATAAAACTAAAAGAATATAACTATTTTATTTTGATAAAATAAAAGAATATAACTATTAATTATGCAAGACTGTTTGCATTGGTGGTATTGTTAATATTGTATGTATGAAATGTTAAGTTGAATTGATCAGCTTTCTGAAAATTGCTACTAATTTTTCATCACAATTTTACTTAAAAAAATATATAAAATTATTTTCTTGAATATATGATTTGATTTCCTAGATATCTATGGATTTTTAAAAAGTATAAAAGAAAAGAAGAAGTCATTATATTTGATATATAAGGTCAACTAATGCAAAAACTAATTATTTAACGCGAATTTTTTACAACACTTTTATGTTTGGGGCTTGTCTATACCAAACAAACCAAGAGTTTAAGATTTTAGGTGCATGATAGGCCGCAAGAAATTTCCTTGTGAATCCCCAAGTCGTGGTGTGGATAGCCTGTAGGAGTGGATTAGTTGAGTTGAGGTGTGCACAAGCTGGCCCAGACACCACCTAAACAATACAAAAAAGATAAAGCTTTTAGGTGCAGACCCATGAATGGTTCTTATCTGTCCCATGAATGGTTCTTATCTCCAACATGCCTGTTCATGCAAAAAGCCCTTTGGGCTCCAAGAGTGGACTAAGCATAGGCCCACTATAACTTGTGCTGAAATTTAATTTAACATGAAGGATGGAGGTGGTGTCAAGGATTGAACTTCTAAACACTTGGTCATAGAGGCTTTGATACCATGTTTAGAATCAAATCATCCCAAGAGCTAAACACTTAGGTCTGGCCCAGGAATGGTTTTGAGCTCTAATAGGGCTTTAGTAATCAGAAAAAACAAAGTATAGGTTAATGAATATTGAAATAGAGGTTTTGTTTTTGTTTTTGTTTTTTGCTTTTTCTGCTTCTTTGTGGATGTCAACTCATGGTTCCGTATCTTTGTTTTGGGTTGGAGGTGGGGCTTTCTTGCAAAGAGTGTGGAGAGCTTTTGTATACTAATATTTTGTTATTTTCTTTCTGTTTTGGTATTGGTTGTTTTAGGAGGATTCCTCATCCTCCTTATTTTAATAGTAAATATGTGTGGAAATTGAAAATGAAATCTGAATTGGTTTGAGAGGAAGACTCACAGCCTGATAAGTTTATATTAATCAAATGTACAAAACAAAATCCCTAAAATGGAGGGATTACAGCCAACCTATTTAGCCTCCTATACAACCACCCTATTTAGACAATGCAGCCATTGTAGCTGCTACAACAGCTATACATATAAATTACATACATATTTCAACAACTACTCTTACATACATATAAATTACATACATATTTCAACAACTACTCTGACATAAATATAAATGTCAGAGATATTTCAACAATATGTAAGCACTTTTTTTTTGGTTACATTGGAGGTGCAGCAAGCACCTGGGTAGGGGAGGGAGAAAGATGGCTTGGAGAAGGATCGAACCTCCGACATCAACATCACAGACTTGGGCCAGTGCCAATGAGCTACAAGCTCGTTGGAAAATATTTAAGCACTATGATGAATGAATTGCAATGTAGGAAGTGCACAAATCATAACTGATTTAATAGTTGAATTGGAATCTATGCTTGCATTTTTTAAAGTACTAACCCACCAGAATTTGTAGGATGTTTCTGTAAGAAGACTTAGGGGTTCTGGTTGATTGAATCCACCAAGGACATTTCGTTTAGTAAAACGATATTGAATCTTGTTGCATCTGTTGCCAACATATATCATTTCATTATGTATTTAGATGTTTCAATTGATTGCTAGCTGTTGTAACTTGTAATTGCATGCTATTCTTTGTTTTATTCTTTTTTAAGAATGACTCTTGAAATCATTTCCCCCTCTTCTTTTCTCATCTTGTTTTGAGTTTTAGACAATTAATTCTGATCTTTTAAGTTGTGCCTTTAATTTTGTTTTGCAACACTTCTCATATACCTTGTAGGGTTCAGCAATAATGGAAAAGATTGTAGCAGTTGCAATGATTACCAGGAGGCTTCTACTGGAAGAACCGGAAACTGTGTGTAAATCAGTTTGATGACATCTTCTGCATTTGAATAGATCATTTTGTGAAAAATATTACAGTAGGATTATAAATTTCTTCTGTTGAAAGTTCCTTGTACCATGTTGCCTGCAGACTGTGCAGTCCATGCCAATTAGTGATCGTGATCAGATAGAGTTATATATTTCATCATCAATTAAGAATGCATTTACAAGGGTGAGTATTCTGGTTGATTATGGTAAATTCTGATAATGTAGTTTATGTTGTGAAGATGTTTGAATATCTAAATGGAGCACTTGCATACTCTATTTCTGCATTGAAATATTGACTTGTTATTAAAGTATTATCTTCCACTTGACTGTTAAATGACAGACAAATCACAAATCGTCCTCTGCTTTGTTATTGATGATACATGTTTGAGTTTTAAGTGAACTTTTTTAAACATGTTCAGTTATATCTTTTCATTTCGATGGAGTTTGGCTTTAGCTTTAAATATATATCAGAGAACCTTTGGAAACTTGGAAGGAAAGTTGTACTTAAAATTGTTTTTTGTATCTTTCTCTTGATTCTTCCATCTGATTTGAATGTGCATTATATTTGCTTTTTATTGCAAACTACAGGATAGAGGAAGAACTTGTTTTTGTTTTCCATTTTCATACCTATCTTTGAGGAATCTATTTACTTTCTGCAGACATTGCAAGCTGTTGAAAGATTAGATATGTCGCATGAGCATCCTTTAGCATTGCTTGCAGAAGAACTCAAGAAGCTCCTAAAAAAAGATTCAGTAACTTTCATGCCTGTTTTATCTCAGAGGCATCCTCAAGCAACCATTGTATCTGCATCATTAGTTCACAAACTTTATGGCAACAGACTGGTGAGTGTATATACGATTTGTTTATATTTTTTCCTTATGACAGTATAGAATATATCTTTGAAATGACAGAAATTTATTTGATTGTATTTTCAGAAACCCTTTCTGGATGGTGCTGAACATCTGACTGAGGATGTCATTTCTGTATTCCCAGCAGCTGAAAGTCTAGAGCAGTTTATAATGGCACTTATTACATCTGTATGCCAAGAAGAAAATGCTGAGATCTTGTGCAGGAAATTAAATCTCTACCAGGTTAGGTGGTTAGATTACTTTTAGAGTACACAAAATTGTTTTCCTTTTTCCTTGGTACTGAGAAGTGAACTTATCTCTGCAACATAGAAGCTCCTCCCAATCTCTCGTCTTTTTCTGTGCATAACAACAGCTATCAAGTATTGACAAGAGGAAAGTGATGGAAGAAATATAAAGTTATTTCCTACTTGTATATTTGATCAGATATGTCTTGCTATCACTTGTATTTAGGGGTGGAAATAGGCTAGGCTAGGCTAGGCTTTACCCTAAATAGGCCTGACCTGTTTTAAAAAACATTGGCCTTAGCATGGCTTGTTACCTATCATAGGCTTTTTTTTTTTAACCTGGCTTGGCCTTTTTATGAAAACTTAAAAGTCTGGCCTGTCTTGAAAGCCTATTTAAAAGCCTATATTGCATAAAGGATTTCGAATAAGCCAACAGGCTCAAATTTTATAAGTTTCAAATATACCTAACCTTTAACAAAATTATTGTATTGTGTATAAAATAAATTAACTATATTAATATATAACTATTAAATCATATAAGTATTATAAAATTTTAATAATATGTTATTATAATAAATAAATAGGTCGGCTTGTTAGGCCTAATAGGCTTTTTTTAAGGCCTAGGCCTAGGCCTATTTAGCTAAATAGGCTTTTAAAAAAGCCTAAGCCTGGCTTGTTTGATAAATAGGCTAGGCCGAAGTAGGCCGAAAGTAGGCTAGGCCGTAGGCCCCTGTTGAGCAGCCTGACCTATTTCCACCCCTACTTGTATTGAAGAACCCTGTTCATATGTGCCATATACTTGGCCCTTGTACTCATTAGAAAAGATACCATCAGAAATAAGGGCTTTCTTATACTTGGATCAGTCATGATTTGTAGGTCAAACTCCATGCTGTGGATGACAGTTCATGGGCATAATGTGAATTATCTAGTGTGCTTTTTATTGTCATTTAGGTTGTTGATTATATATGTTTCAAATAGTTTTACATTTGTCCAGTCTTAGACTGGTTCAGCATTATAGCCTTTTGTCATTTATCCTCTTATCTTTATTTATTCTAAACATTTGTCCTTGTCCTTTTTATGTTGTTATAGATTGAGACAAAATCTGGAACATTGGTGTTACGCTGGGTCAATTCGCAGCTTGGACGAATTTTAGGTTGGGTAGAGCGGGCTATTCAACATGAGGTAAACCCTTATATCAACAGTATTATACTCCTGTCAAATGCCAAGCATTTTGAATTATTTCTCTCTCTGACTAGATGGGACATAAAACTATGTTAAAGTCTAGTTTCATCGTTCATTTTTATCACTTGTTTGTCTAGCTATTGTTTCTATCTTCTACTCTTTCTTTTTTTTTTTGGGCGGGGGGATTTTTTTATTAAAATCTACTGTATATTTAAATTTTCAATAATTTATAACGTCTACAGTATACTTAGCATGTTCAGTTGTTCACTAGAATCTTTTATTTAATTTATGTAAAGGGAAATATGGTTTTCTGCATGTCATACCTTTTGAGTCAACCATATTATCAATATCACAGTTGCCTTCTTCCAGCATTGGTGGAATTTCTTAAAAAATAACCTTCTTTCTAAGTTGTTTGTTGAGTTTTACCACAATGGCAAGATTGGTGTGAGTATGAACACTACGTCTAGCACCCGGGTGCCCAAGTAGGAGAGATCCACCTAGGTAAAGGACTACCAGCCAATTACTCTTGTAACTAGCATGTACAAGCTCATCACCAAGGCCCTCTCTGTTAGATTGAAAGAGGTTTTCCCTGGTACCATTTCTGAGAATCAGAGGGCCTTCATTGCAGGCAAACAGATAAATTTTAGATGTGTTTTGATAGCTAATGAAGTGGTGGTAGATATTAGGAGAAGAAAGTGCAGTTTAGTTGGTGTATGCTAAATGTAACTAGGCAACTAAGCCAAGATTTTAACTAATCTGAAGGAACTACCAAATTAAACCTTGCAGACAATGTATTCTAGTAAGTGGAAAGCAAGGGTCATTCCAGCTGAAGATTGTGCCAATTGAAATGTAAAAATGTCACGAAACTAAAAACTAAGTAATAATAACTAAATGGGGGGGGAGGGTTGTGAGTGATGAATTAAAATTAAATCAGCTAGAACTACAAAGATGCAAATAAAAAGTGCAAACGAAATTAACAAACGTAATGAGCAAGAGATACAAATATGGAAAAAGCTTGGTTAAGAGATTTTCTCCACCACTAGACTTAAGATAATTGCAATTAGATTTCTGATGTTATTCCTTACTCATAATGAAACTACCAACCGTAGATAACAAGTCTGATCTGTTACCCCAATCTTTCCTTAGTTTGTTGTTAATTAGAAGTCTGATCTCTAATTAATTCCCTAACCATTAAGTAACCTAGAAGTCTGATCTCTAGATTTAACCTAACGGCAGCCTTATGTTGAGAAAGATAGGTTGATCTAGGTGACAACCTCGGTCTGATTAGGTTATCTAGCCTAGGTTATGTTCTTCTTCACAATTAACTAAGGAGTTTACTACTATGATTAATTGCGAATTGCTACTTGGGATTAGGAAAACATGACAATTACGGATCAAGTCCCCTAAGCTAGCATTAGATTATTATCAAGTTCTATTTAGTAGGCCTCCTAAACGGATCAAGACAACAATCATAAACGATTCAAGTAGAAGAAACATAAACAATCTCAATTAAAACTAAGGGAAATAACATCTTTGATCTAATTACAAAATCATGTCTAGGGCTTCAAATGACCCTTAACCAAAAAGAAAATCTAGCCTAACATGTTCTTGAACAACATCAAAAGATAATAATGAATAGACATCATGAGTTGCAATTGCGTTTGCTTTTACTTGAGTCTACTCACCTCTTTGCAAATCCTGACTGGAGAATTTGGAACTTTAGACTCTTCTGATTTATTCTATTGTAAATCCTCCTTCCAGTTTCTCACTCACTCCCCTAACCGTCATAGGTTCCTCCTTGACAAAACTATTTGGAAATCCAAAGCTCCCTCAAAGGTGAAGTCCTTTGTTTGGATAGAAGTTCTTAATAGGATTAACACAATGATATGCCACAGATTACGGACTTGCAGGCCTCACATTATTCTTTCCCATGACGTGTGTCATGTGCAAGTCAAGTTCAGAAATAGCGCAACACTTATTTCTGCATTGCAAGGCAGCCGCCTTTCTTTGGATAAACCTTTTTGGGATCTTTGGTGATCATTGGGTGTGCCCCTCTACCCTATAGCAGTTCTTTCTTGTCCATTTTAAAGGTTTTGGCAAAAACAAGGAGGCTAAAAATGCTGTGGAGTGCAGTATATTTGCTATTCTTCGGTTCATTTTGTTGGAGCAAAATGTACACATTTTAAGGGCCCTTGCCCCTAAATTTGCTTTGGGCTTGTGCTATGTCTCTTTGGTGCTCAGCCCGTGCTTGTTTCAAGGGTGTTGCCATCTCTGATTTGCAAAGAGGTTGGGCTGATTGCTTCATTCCTAGTTTCCTTGATCCTTTGCTTTTGTTGTTTTATATATATATATAGTTGCTTTTTTTTTTTTCTCATCTCTTGATCATACCTTATCCTTGCCCCCCATGTAATTATTTCCCTCCTCTTTAGTAATACTTATTTTTCTATAAAAAAAATATTAGCATTATTAGGTATGAAGGGTTACACTTCCCTAAGAACTGATGGCGTTAAAGAACATTGATGGAAGATGTCCTGATGTTATGTAGGGAAAAGGAAATAAATTAAAGCTGGAAGATTGAAAACTGTTAACTTCAAAGTGTCAATTTTTTCAGTTTTAAACCAGCTTCTCCAACATAATAGGTATAAGACTAGGCACATTACACCATCTAATAATTTCTTCTAGAAAGTAAATTTGATCAATTTGACTGTTGAAATTTAAGTAATTATCGTGTTTATCTTGCATGCCTAATTTTAAAAAAATTAAACAACTATAAGTATGTGGTCAAATGGTTGATGTTTTCTTTTGAAAAGTATTTTTATATTAATTTTATGATATATTGATAGAGTACAAAACAATCTTGTATTAATATGAAATTTTATGGGCATGATATTTATGATGCAAACATTCAATCCTACAGTGGATTTTGTGAATGTTCATCCTATGAAATGTGTCACGTTTACAAAAGTTATTCATTTGTGTAAGATTGAGTTTGATTTACACTTATGCTAGCCAATCCCAATCTTATATATGTAATTATACATACATACATACATATACATATATAAATAAAAATATTTTTTCATCTTTTTTCATTGTTAACAAATTTTTAAAGATAATAGAAATAAAAATAAAAATATATTAATATAATATTTCCCCTTTTGCCATGTTTTAATTATCAATTTATGTATATTTGTTCTTTTCTAAGGTTAGGTCTATTCATTCATCTTCTATTTTGCTTCTATTATTATTAAGCTTCTTCACTACACACGTCTTAATATTTTGTGAATATACTTTCACAGCATTGGGACCCAATATCTCCTCAACAGCGGCATGCTGGTTCTATTGTGGAAGTTTACAGGATCGTGGAGGAGGTAAGAATGTGGTAGTTGTTTTGGGCTTTATTTTATGGTTTTGCCACAAAATAGTTTTTCATGACCTACCAACTTAAACTTTACTATAGCATGAGTTATGTCTGGAAGGCAGGATCATAAACAGTCATAACCATTGGTTTTTTCCTGCATCATGTATTTTCGACATTTCTGCATCACTTATGTGTTTGGTACATCACTCATAATAAGAAACAAACTATAATCCGCTATGCCCCAAATCAGAAAAAGAAGAAATTAGAAAAAAGTTCAAGTACTTAAAAAGTAGCTTCTCCAGGGCACAGGGATATTGTTTTATAGTTTTACATCCTTCCAATCCTTGTTTCTGCATTAGGAGACTTCAGTTCAATTGATTGTCAAATGGATGCTTCCTTCTTAAATGACATAAAATTTATAGAAGTATAGCACATATTTTTACTTCCATTGATACCACCTGTAAAAATTAGGATTCGAGGTTAATTGCCACTTTAATGCAGTGATTGCTGGTTGTCAGCAAAATATGCTGAGCAGAAAATGTAGCATATGAAACCGTGTTTTTGTCTATTGTCAAGAACCAACTCTCCTAAAATCTTAAGTTGGCAGGTGAAGGCCCAAGATTGGTTTTATATCTGTAACACCCCCATTCATGCAAGAGCCCTTTGGGCTCAAAGCGTGGACAATGCATAGGCCTACTCTACCTTGAGCTGAAATTTAACTTTAATTTTGAAGAATGAGGGCGGCAAGGATCGAACTCCTGACCACTTAGTCATAGAGGCTCTGATACCATGTCAAGTACCAACTGTCCTAAAAGCTTAAGCTGTTAGGTGAAGGCTTAAGATTGATTTTATATTTATAACATCTGTTATTGGTTTTGTAGTGGATCCACTTTTTTATTAGCTTTTTTTTCTGTTTCAAATGCCATGGTCAAAATTTGGCTTCTAAACCTAACTTCTGACCTCCAAAAACCTTTTTAGGGTACTAGTTGTGAAATTGCTTGAGTATAATTACTTCCTGGTATTTGTAGTCACTTCCTCTGACATCTTTATAGAGGTTCTAATACTTCTTTCTTTTATGTCATTTCTCCATTATGTTCAAGTGAATATGAGTGTCCCCTTAAGCAACCATACAGGGGTAGAAGTGAAGCTTGGTTCAACCTCTCCCACAGTGGACTTGACATCTTTGTCTTTGAATGTTTCTGCATTCTGCCACTGTCAATGAACTATTTTATCCCTATTAGTTTTCATACTGTATGTGCAAATATCTGCTGCTCTTTCAATTCATTTCTTATTTTCTTGTGTGCAGACGGTTGATCAATTTTTTGCTCTTAAAGTTCCAATGAGGTTTACAGAATTGAATAGCTTGTTTCGTGGCATTGACAATGCTCTTCAAGTATATGCAAATCATGTTGTTGATGACTTGGGTGAGTAGATGCTACATGTTTTTCTTGGTTGACAGATCTCATTGTACATAATTTAATGATGGATTGGATCGGGCATCTGCTGTTCACAAAAATCTGAACATTATGTCCTCCAGTGGGATTTGAATAAACTCATGTTATATGACAGTATCTTTAAGTGTCTAGCTCTGCATCTTTGTCTCTCCAAAATAACTTTCCTATATAGCATGAGGGAATCCAAATCCCCACAATAGCAAATTCAGATGGTCGCTTCTCAGTCTTCATAATTATAATTAATTTTAACTACATTTAAATTAATATGCCCTCTTATCAAGATTTAAAATACATTTTAATTATGGTGGTTAATTAATGCAACCTGATGGTGTAGTTTCTTATTAGCATGATAACCATATGAGGGCTCTTACACGAGTCTGGAATATCTATTCTGTGTTGAAACTTCTGAAATGGAAATTGAAAGTATAAAGCTATTTTTAAGTACGATTCCTTCTAGTAAATTTTCCTTTATCCAGAAAATAAAAATATGATACTTGTTAAGTCTTAGTCTCATTAATATCCATATCAGGCTGATGTGGTGAATTTTTTGTTTGGTGCATCCATAAACTTGGTGGTTAAGTTACAAAATTGTTTTTACTCCCAGTGTCAGTGTATCACCTACAACACCCTTAACTGTTGTCAGTTGCTTGACTATATCTTCCTTAGTAGATGGTTTCATCCTTATATTTTTTTAGTGCATATGTTTCTTATGTTTCTTAAAGATCTTCCTGATATATCAATTTGTCATCCTCTGGTAAAAGTTATGCATATTCTGTAGATGCTATATTCATATGAATCCTGAAGTGCCTTTTTAATTACACAGCAAGTAAGGAGGATTTAATACCACCCGTGCCTATTCTCACGCGATACAGAAAGGAAGCTGGAATAAAGGCTTTTGTAAAGAAGGAATTATTTGACACTCGGGCGCCCGTGCCTGATGAGATAAGGTCCAGCGAAATTAGTGTCCTAACAACTCCAACACTCTGTGTTCAATTAAATACTTTATATGTGAGTTCAAGCAAACTTGAATCGTATCTGGATTATTTTCCCTTTTGGTATTTGTGGTGGTGAGGATTTTTCTTTTTCTTTTTTCCTTTCAAAGTATCTTTTTAATGAGTCTCTGTTTCTTATCATTATATATTTGGATTGGCATATTTCATTCTGGGTTAATAGTTTTGTTTTTATTTTTCATAATTTTTTACAATCTTTTGTCCTTTATCAAAATTATATTTTGGAGCATTTAAAATAGTAAGAGATCCAATTATGAGAAAACAGTTCTTTAAGAATATCAACATGTATTTTTGGTATTGCCTTCACTGGGGATCATAAACTGTAAAGTCTTTCAAAATAAGGATTATAATTTTAAAAGTAATTTTGGTCATTAAAATTTAAGAAGATTTACTGTCAATGTCTGAGCCTTTTGATTTGTGATTGGCCTATCCTCTATATTAGGTGGTTTAAATAATTGGCTGTGGGAGTAGGATTTGAATCCATAATCCATATAGTTTGAACTGAAGGTTTTTATTTCATTTTTTTCTCGAACTATGCATGAAGATAATTAGAATTGTGAAACTGGTATAAAAGTGCAAGAAATTATGAAGGTTAAGGAGGGTATATGGTGAATGAAACGAGTGGGATCCAGGACATGAGAAACCCCCTCAACCTCCCTCCCTAACAAAGGAAAGAAAGAAAACAGAATAAAAATAAGGAAGAATTACAAAAAGGAATTCTTGGTAAAAATATTTCCCGTTCAGGAACAAAACAATTAACCACTCAACTAGTTAACTATGTTCAAAGAGTGGTTAATGAGTAACCATTTATTGACTTAATTAACTACTGGATTGGTTAATTGTTCTTAAACTGGAAATATTTTTTTACTAAGATTTAAGAATACCTTTTTGTAATTTTCCTTAGAAAGAAACCATGTGTGTACTAGAGAGTAAATTTTGTGGTTTTCTATGATAGTTTTTAGAAATTGATAATGGCATTGTTTTGGTTTTGTTGTTATACTTGATTTGGATAGGTGTTGTAGATATGTTTAAATATGGCTAAACTAAAAAGGGGTAGAGCTAAAATTTTATGCAATCTCTCCAACGTTTGTGTTTCACCTACACAAGAAGTTTCAATGGAGGCTTACCATTAATTAAATACATAAGTAGCTTAAAATCCATAAATGAATTATTTCTTGTCTTCTTTTAAGATGATGCAGGATCTTTATATGTCAACACTTGATAATTGATTTAGGTTTCTTTTCTGGGGATTTAAACAGTACCTGCAAAAAGTAACTCTAGGGTTTGGTAGAAATAAGGACAAACTTGTAGGATGGTTTAGGGTTTGTGAATTGGGCGAACCTAAGTTAGATATGAATAAACAGATATGAATAGGGAATTTAATTGGAAGAAATCAAGGTAGAAAGATAGAGAAGGGAAGAAAACCTAGACTTGACATTTAGGGTTCTTAGTTATCAGTTATCACACCTAAGAGAGACATGACACACCTTGGCAGCTAGAATTTCTTTGAAAATAAAATGTTAATTGATTCTTTAATAGTTGGATACATTACTTCTATAGGACTATCCAAAACTTGAGGTCCAAGTGAAATAACCAGCCACTAATGAAATAAATGAAGCCCAAATAACATAGAAACGTCCACAAAAACTAAAGACCTAACCATAAAATTACTAGAATGCCCCTAGGACCGAAAATATATAGTCAACTAAAGTAACATGTTACTAAGCTAGGAACCCTAATTAATCATGATCTATAAGGTCTATATGATATTACCATTGTTCCCAGAATCAAATTATAATGAAAATAATGAGATCTTTGGTTCTTTAAGCTTATGCCTTCTTGATATTACTTGTGCAGCATATGCTGAATCTTCTTTCATTATCATAAAGCATTAAGTTAATATAAGTTTTTCTGCCATTTACAGTATGCGATTAGTCATCTGAATAAATTGGAAGATAGCATTTGGGAGCGATGGACAAGTAAAAGGTCCCAGGAAAAACTCATAAGTACGTAGCTAAACTGTTATATCTGTATTAGTTTTCTATGGTTACATGATATGTTTGAAACCTTTGCAAAGTATGCAGCTGATCATTTTTGTTTGGCGGTTCTATTGTGTATTTGGTTCAAAAGGAATGCCTGTATTTACAAGGTTGTCACTTTGCTGTTACATTTTTATGGGATAGGATCATGTTCATGCATCCTCTTTGTGGATATGCAGAGACTGGGCAGCTTTGTTTTGCATTTTTTAAGCCTTTTTTGCTCACTGAATTCTTTTATTTTTCTTCTGTTTTTCCTGTTTAAGAGGATTTCTTGTCTTCCCCTCACATGTACCTTTTCTCTTTTTCCTCTTGTAATGTTTTCTTCTTTTTTCCAGAAAAAAAGAAAGTGAAAATTTTGTTATCATCTACATAAGGACATAATTGAGAAAATTATGATACTTTCTTGGGTTGGGAATGGGGGATACCAAGAAAGATCATCTAGTTAATTGGGGAGTGTATTGTAGTTTCCTTTGTACTCGTACTCTCTTTGACATCAGATAATTTAGAGCAAGTATGGGATTCAACTGAATGGGTGGGATGCGAGGGTGGTAGTCAATGCAACTCACTCAAGTCCTTGGAGAATTATCTCACGGGTTTGCTTCTTTCTTCCTTTTGGTTTCTTTCAGAGTTTGGGACAGTTCCGTATTAGATTGGGCACGATTTGTGGGTTGGGAATCATCCTTTCTCTACTTCATTTTTCGGCCTTTCATTTATCCTGTGTCAACATCCCATTTGCAGGTTTTATTTCCTTCAAAATTCTTCCAGTTCTTTGAATTTCATTTTTTATTGAAACCTTAATGAGAGAAGCTTAGGAACTGGAATTTCTTCTTGGTGTGTTTCACTCTTTTCATACATCTTAATCGGGGAGTCAAATCTTCTGTTCCCTTTCCCTGTCCCCAATCATGCCCCCTATAAAATACTGTCAACTAAGAAAAAAAATACTGCCAACTAAGAGAGAAGTGTAATTTTTTTCTTGGCAGTATTCTATTATGGGGACATGATTGGGAACAGAGGATTTGAAACCCTTCATCAGTGGATTGTAGGATATGGACTACAGATTTCTCTGGAGTGTATTCATGTAGATCCTTTTTTCTGTTCCTCACCCAGTCTCCAAACATTGACAACCTTATTCCCCCTTTGGAAGCCCGAGGCCCTAAGGTGAACTATTTCATTTGGACTGCTGTACTCAACAGTATTGATACAAATGATTTGTTTCAGGTTTGAGGACCACACAACTTACCAAGTCTCTTCGAATGTTTGTGTTATGTGTTTCTTTCACTATGAGATTAGCAGCCATTTATTTGTGGGAAAATTACAAAAAAAGAATTATTGGTAAAAATATTTCCAGTTTAGGAACAATTAACCACTCCAATGAAGTGGTTAATGAAGTCAATTAGTGGTTACTCATTTATTACTCTTTGAACACTGTTAACCATTTGAGTGATTAATTGTTACTTGTTGAAAAAGTGAAACATTTAGAGGGAAAGCGACTAATTACTCAGAATTTTAGTTATATTAAACACTGACTTAGATCTCTATTTATAAAAAAAACTATGAAGCACTAGTACGGCTCTCAGGCCGCTGTACTGGTGTCCAGTATGTTTCCAGTATCGGAATGCGTACCAGACAACAGGGTACGTACACATTTTTCCAAAACGGTTTTGGCAGCCGTTCTACCCCCAAACATCATCCCAAACCAGTTTTGAACGCATGCAACCCCTTTCCCTCACCTTAGCCCTAATGTTTTCAGCCCCAATCTTCACATGCGGCGTTGCCTCTGGCTCGAGTCTTCCATCTCGACCCTGCTGCATTGCCTTCACCTGCACCGTTGCCTTTGCTTTGGGTCTTCCATCTCTGCCCTGCAAGGTTGCCTTCACTGGAATTCAACCTGCGACGTTGCCTTTCCACCTGTCTTCACTGCCTTGCATCTCTGGCTTGCCTTCCAATTTAATTTATTCTGGCACTCTACTTTTTTTTTTCTCTTTCATTATTGTGCTTTTGGTTGATTTGAATTTAATGGATTAAACTTTACTGTTTCTGTTCCTTAAGATATAGGGCCTTTTTTTTATAAAAAAATGAATGTTTTATGTGAATTAAATCAAATTAGATATTTTATGATGTCTTATAATAGTTTAATAATGGTTTTTTTTATGTTATATATATATATATATGTTCTGACGTATCCTACAGTACTTGTATCCTAGTTTTATAAAAATTGCCATATCCTCATATCATACTGGTATCGTATCTGATATCCACACCCGTATTCATGCTTCTTAGATAATAGAATTATGACTACCAAAAGATAACTATGCCCTTTACTTTGGGTACACTACAAGAAACCACTCTCTTAGCCCTTAAGACTTTCCTTATTACTATACTCTTAACACTATCCCTCAAGCTGGAAGCTTACTGAGCTTTCTGCTTGATACAAAAAAGGAAACTGAAATTAAAATAAAACAAAGCACAAAATCTCAACCCATCAACCAAAGATCTTAGGCAACTAACACTGCTCCTAAATAACAAAACTGTTTGCGACACCCTTGGTAGACATCCCTGGAGGTCTTCGACCTTTCTCCTTAGTAGCCTCCTCAACTTTCGTCTAGCTACCCTTACTAGTGCCCAAGTCTTCAGACTACAACTCTCTTGCAGCAAGACAGCTCCCTTGGTCTATCCTAATCTGGTTTGCAGCTCCCTTGGCCGAACCATAACTTATCTGACTACGACTTACTGGGTCATCTGCTACTCAAGCAGCTTTATGGTCTGCACCTATAATCTGCAGCAGTTACCATCAATTCCAAATTAGAAAACAATGCCTTGCTAACTGAAAACCAGAAAACCACCAATCCAAAAAAATAAAATAAAACCTGACAGCCTACTTTCTGGAGTTGGGCAACAGCAGTAATACCAAATCAACAACAGAACAGTTGCAGAACTGATCCAGGATCACAGCATGACCTGAATCTTCTACACTCGTGTTACCTGTGTTGCAACACTTAAAAGTCTCAGAAAAACACTTTCACATACAGGAATGGCAAATCTTCCTGAAACAAACAGTCATTCATAATCAGATACCACAATAGTTCTCAGCAACTTTAGAAAATTAAACATAAAGAAGAACCTCCATCTTCCTTGGCAGAAACTGCCACAAACACATACATGAAATCTATGACACCCTTTGATGTGCAACCCTCACTCTATGATTGCACCAAAAAATGAGCTAACAGGCACCACCAAATTCTACTCATCAGATGCAAACATTTATCATCATGAAGCACAGACAGATGCAAACCACTGCAGACCAGAGAAAAGCATGATCGAAATCCCATCTTAGCAAAGATGGGTGACAGCACCAGGTATAGAGAATAGTAAGAAAGTGGCACCAACCCAAGGCAGAAATGAGTGAAATACTGACTGAAAAATACATATATCCCCAAAATACCCTGAAATGCATTATTGGACACCAGCAAAAACCAAATCGCAGCTTGGACACAAGCTATACCATAAAAATGTTGAGGAAAAGGCTTGGGTAATTCTGAAACTAGTGGGTGGGCTATCTTGAGAATTTCTCACCAGAAACAAGATTGCAACCATTGTTGCTTCTATCAAATGGCACAAGTTTTGAATGGCTTTGTAAACACCTAACAGACCCTCTTGTTCTTCAATCCAAGTTACTGATAGTAGAGAGAGATTGGCCAGAACCCATTGACCCATTCTGTGGTGTTTACTGTTTGGCCAGAAATTCTCCAGACCAGATGCTGCAACAGATTGCACAAAAATTGGACCACCCAGGTAACACACCTCCACAAGCCATAGACGACCATGTGAGTCTCTCATCACCAGATTTCATGATCTAATTTGTAATCCCCTTGATGAAACAAAAAACTCTGATGTAGAAAATTAAAATAGAGGATGGAATAAGGAGATTGATATCCTCTGCGGTTGTTACTAGTGAAGATTAAAAGCAAGATAGTTTTAGAGAGAGAAAAAGAGAAACAAAGGAAATGTCAGATTGAGAGAGAACACAATTTCTCTAATTACTTAGAATGGTCGTTATGTATAACACTTACTTAGAGCTTTATTTATGCTAAAATTATGATTACAGATAGACAAATATACCCTTTTCTTTGGCTACACTACAAGAAGCCTCTGTCTTAACCTTAAAACTTGCCTTAAGACTTTCCTTATTATTATACTCTTTACATTCCTAAACTGGAAATATTTTTTTCTTACCAAGAATTCCTTTCTTGTAATTTCCCCTTTATCTTTATATTCTCCAGTAGCAAGAAATTTGTTGTGCAGGAGTTTTGGTATTTTGGGGGGAAAATGGATTTGTCCAGAGAATTTGAAGCAATTTCTCATATACCATTCAAGAGGTTTTTTGAGAAGTAAAGAAAGCAAGGCTTAGGTCTTTGGTGGTGTGCAATGCATACTATGCAGTGATTTGGTGCATATGATTGGAGAGAAACTCCAGAATTTTCAAGGATAATTTCTTAGTGTTACCTCTACTAGCTTCTTTTTGGTACTCAGCTAGTGGCTATTTTAGAGGATTTTCTTTGTAGGATGTACAGAGAGATTGACAAGCTTTGCTCACTTTATGCGTTTTCTCTTGTTCATTCTGGTTGTTGTTTTCGGTGTTTTCTTTAGGAGGATACTTGTAGTTATTTTTTTCTCTTATATAATGAAATTTCTTCTCTTTCCAAAACAGAAAAAAGAAAAAGAGAAAGTGAAAATTTGATTTTTCCTATGTTGCTGGGTAGAATTAATACCATGTGGCTCATTATGAACAGTGAGGCACATTAGCCACCAAGTACCTTTTGTACATTTTTTGTATTCTGTGATGGGATTTCTCTGATATATTGATGCAGTCATGATTATGCATGACAAGTTTGTTATTCATGCTGATTTTGAACTGTTCTATTGTTACTATGTCCATGAGTGCATGTGAATATTTTTGTTGGATGTTCCATTTGTTTCCTCTCTTGATAGTTTACTTTCTTAATTGATCAGAATACTGAAAACTGTTTCATTTTTTACACTTGTACTATCCTTTTGACTGTAGAGAAATCCATAGATGAGAAGTCTAAAAGTTTTGCACAAAAGGATACCTTTGACGGAAGTAGAAAAGCTATAAATGCTGCTATGGACCGCATTTGTGAGTACACTGGTGAGAATCTGGATCCTCATCTCTTTCCTTGGGAATCAAACTTTTCTTTTATTACTGCATTGGGTTAATTATCACCTTGCAGGAACTAAAATCATTTTCTGGGATCTGAGAGTGCCATTTATGGACAACTTATATAAACCCAGTGTCTCAGGCTCTAGGGTGGATGCACTTATTGAACCACTTGATATGGTAATGCTTGTCTCGTCAGAAAGATGTCATTATTTTATATTGTACTTGTTAGATTTCTTTTAATTTGCAAATACAGTTATGTTTAAAAATTATACAATGCCAAAAGTGAAATCACATATTTCATTAATCTCATTCAGCTACTCTCCCCACTAATTTATGAGATGATATTCAGATTCAAATGTAGGTATATAATTTGTTGAATGTCACTCATTGATTCATTGTTTTCCCTAGTGTCAACTGTCAAGCATCAGTTAAATATGAATATGATGGAGTATATTCTTTACAGTAGGGTGATTAAAAAAAATAGAAAATGCATTTACCCTTGTGTCTTGTGTGTCTTGGGCTTATCACTATAGTTTGTTTCACTTTCTTACTTAACCAATTGGACCTGTAGATATTGGAAACTCCATTAGTTTTAGGAAGTATCTGTTAACGTAACATCTATCTAACCTAAGTACCACTCACCATATTATATATGGATTCACTTGAAAGTCTGTAACTTCTACTTAATTGATCATATGGTTTTCACTTTTCACTTATTGTAGGAACTTAGTCAACTTTGTGATATTGTTGTGGAGCCACTCAGGGATCGCATAGTGACAAGTCTTCTTCAGGCTTCATTGGTTGGTACTTGGTACCTTAGTCTTGGTTTTGGAAAATTCATTACTAGTCTTGTGATTTTAACATTTTCCCACTTGCCAGGATGGCTTCCTCCGTGTGATCTTAGATGGGGGTCCATCTAGAGTTTTTATCCCTGCTGATGCAAAATTATTAGAGGAAGATCTGGAGGTTCTAAAGGTATCTTACTCTAGTCATTTCAATCTGTATCTGTAATTTGCAACAGGCCAATCAGAATGAAGTACATACAAAAGAAGTGAAAGCTCTATTAAGAATGAAGTACATTACACAGGATGTCAAAGAAAAATTTCACTTTTAAAGGCTACAGAAAGGATGCTTAATAATAGCCCACTGTGAAAGGAAGCTTGACAATAGACCAACGGTATAAGAAATCCAGAAACATTCTTCTATTACATTTGAACCATAGTGTCCTCCATAGCAGGAAAGCTGGAACTTCCCTTCAGATCTTTGTTTTTCTTCTTGATGCCTTCCCCCACTCCCTCGCCCTTAAACGGATAAAAAAAGGGGGAAAAAATGAAGCTACTCCCTGACATCTAGGCATAAGCCCGCAAAATACGAAGAAAAAAGAGCCAAATAGTTGTAGCTATGAAATAAAGAGTAATATGCAAATAAACTGTTTTTGGCCATCCTTTTCTGCATAAACTACTCCAGCTGACAATGACTCTGTTACTCCCCCAAGGTAGTCAAAGGCGAAAGGTGCCCTTAAGGCACTAGGGGAATTTAAAGCATTGAGGCTAGATGCACTAAAAAGTGCACGCCTTACTGAAGAAAGGCATTAACATTAGAAAAATGAAACAGTACAATATTTGACTATTTTGTATTGATTTTCCATAAAAATTAACTACTTAAGCATAACATTCATTGCAAAAATAAAAGATTATGATGTTCAATTTACAAAACCCTAAGCTGCTTGCTGCTAAGAGTCCCAAAGATTAGTTATTCTTTTAACATCCAGACTATTTTACCCTCTTTAGCATCACAGTTAGCAAGTTAGAAGGCTGGGCTTTCTGAGATTTTTTTTTTACTGTTACTGATAAGGGGCTAAAGGTGTGCCTGGCCTGAACCCTGAACCAGAAAGGCATTCCTAAGTTGCCAAGAAGCGCTGAACCCTTCTAGCGCCTCGTCTCAATGCCTTAGGTGTGCCTTTGACTACACTGTACTCCCCTTAGAATTTCTTCAGAATCTTTCCTCATGCTTCTGCCCACACAAAATAAATTTTGGTAGGTTTACCAGCCACTGCAGCTGGCCAAATGTTTTTTTTCCAAGGAAGAGCATTCCCTGGTTTATATCTGTTAAGTTTACTAGTTACAACTGATGGTGGATTCCCATAAAATAACAAATCTGTTCTTTCTTCTGTTGGCTGCTTGTGGACCTTTGATAAATTTCAGAATCAAACAAAACTTACTTTGTTTTGAAGATTTCTGAGCTCTGGTAGAGCTTTTGGTGTATTTTTAGTACTAATATGACAGCAACAAGGACCTTTAATACCTGTAACTTTTCTCCCTATGTTAGCTTCATTTTGGATGCATCTTGTAGGAATTCTTTATATCTGGAGGTGATGGGCTTCCTCGGGGTGTTGTTGAAAATCAGGTTGCACGCGTTCGACATGTGGTCAAGTTGCATAGTTACGAGGTTAGTTCAGCTGCTTCTCTGTCTGCATATATAATCTGATAAGCAGTATATAGATGGCAGACTGAAAGGCGTTGGATTGGATAGGTTTCCAATAGCTGGTAGAAAATATTTTCTTGCAACAATCATTCCTTAGAATATATATTATAATCTGTATTATTTTGCAGACTCGAGAGTTGATTGAAGACTTGAAATCTGCTAGTGGCTTGGAAATGCAAGGTGGCAAAAGCAAACTAGGAGCTGATTCCAAAACTGTATTAAGAATATTATGCCATAGGAACGATTCAGAAGCCTCTCAATTTCTCAAGAAACAATTCAAGATACCCAAGTCTTCTGCTTAGGGTAATGTGTACAACAAAAGGAAAGCATCATTTTGGTGCTAGCTTTCTGTGAATATTCATTGCTTCTAATTTGCCAAATATTTTTTTTGGGATTTTTAAAATAGGCCATTTGGTGTATAATTAGGTGCCAGAACTGGTTTTATATCTAATTACCATGTTGATCTTCATTTGTAAAATTTCCTCCATGTGAATACTGTAAGAATTCAATTAATGAAGTCGCGATTCATTTTTACAAGGGGTAATTTATAAAAAAGAAAAAGAAAACCTTCATGTGCAATTTATCCCCTAAACTTTATTTTTTGGTTGATTTATCCCCTAAACTTTCGATTAATGCAATTTGCTCTTGTAATATATCTGAATGTATAATTTATCCCCTTCTATCATCAGTGTTAAAATCAATGATATAATTCGATAGTTAAGGGTAGATTGAACCAATCAAAAGGTTCATGGAGGTTCATGATTTATCCCCTAAATCAAAAGTAATCGAAGTTTTATGAGGTAAATTGTTCCAATCTAAACTTAATGGGGATAAGTTGTATCAATTAAAACTTTAGGAATAAATTTAAGGGTATTGTTATTTGTACACTTCATTTTTATACCTCATCTTAAACTTTATTGTGTTATTAAATATCGTTAAAAATATTATCAATTATTTTACAAAATTATCATTCAAATAAGAATATTTATGAGCAAAAATTGTTATGGAGTTTGGATAAATTTTTTTATAGAATAGTTGATAATAATTTTAACATTATTTAATAATGCAATAGCGTATAAAGAGGTGTAAAAATGAGGTATAGAAATAATATTTTTGTAAATTACACAAAGTAAAGTTGGTTTTTTGAAGATGTTTATTTGTGTGCATTGTTTCTTTATTGCCGAGGGAAGGAGGTTGGGACAATTTGCCACTCATGATTGGAACCCATGAGATGAGTTTCCATGCCTTGAGATGTGGTACATAACTATCAGGCCCAAGGTAACTTGCTTGTTGAAGTGCCTACGTTATATAGTAAACTGAATTTTTCCTTACTTTCATGTACCATGAGCACCAAACTAATTCAATGGTTTTCACAATGCGACAAGTGAATTTTTGTTATAAGAAAAGTACTTTGGAAATGTTCAGTTCAGAGAAAAGGATATGAACACCATCGTCCTTAACCCAACAAAAGATGCTGATATGGATTACGAAGAATTGCCATAGCTGAAAGAGCATGCATTGTGGTTCGGACACTGAGTTGTTGAGTACTGTTTATTATATAATTTTTACATTTATAAGTGTTTAATGCTACTTACATAAATTTTATGTTTACTCATTTTTTACCTATACATCGCACGTGAAGTTTGATGTTTACTTTTTAATTATTTTCTTTTATGAAAATCGTTATTAGATACTGCAAGTGTCTTTTGAAAGTAATTTGATCCTCCTTAATTTATTTATTTTCCATGGACATATTATTATGCTTATTTTTACGATAAAAAGGATTTCATAGTTAGTGAATGTCCATAATCTATATCTAAAAGTGAAAATTTCTAACGATTTAGATTTTTAATTGAAGAATGTGATTTGACCAAGTTTAGATTTAGAAGATGAACATTATCCTCCCTATCTACATGGCAAATGGTGGTCTTTAAAGGTCCCTGGTAAGATCAAGGCCTTTATATGAAGATTTGTCCATGAGAAATTTCCTATTTGTATTAACTTATAGTGCCCCATTTCGATTGTTGAAGTTGTTTGCCGAATCTGCAGTTACGAAGAGGAAATACAATCTGAGTTTGATGGTTACATATGGTCGGATCCATTAAGCAGAGAAGTGATATTAGAGGAGAAATTCTTAGATATAACTAGAGTAATACTTTAAGCTAATAAAAGAGTGACATGTGGATAAAATAAAATGAGAATAAAATAAAAAAGTGATAGGCCTATTTTATTTTATCCACATGTCACTCTTTTATTAGTCTAAAATATTACTCTAGGTGGATAAAAGAGTAATACTTTAGGCTAATAAAAGAGTGACATGTGGATAAAATAAAATAGGAATAAAATAAAAGAGTGATAGGCCTATTTTATTTTATTCACATGTCACTCTTTTATTAGCCTATGTATTATTTTAGGTTTGCTTAAGAATTTCTCATAACGAAGAGTGACCTCTCTTTTTGGGTTTTGGCAATTATAGAGTGCTAGCAACGCCAAAGCAGTTCGGAACAAGGATGCCACTATTCTTTATTTGCATATACAATCCATAAATTTTACCTAGTTTTGAAGCAATTACAAACAACTTTCAAATTTGGATGAAAAGTCCATAAATTTTTTGGAATATCCAAGCAGATCATTTTGTTCACTAATTAAAAAAAATATTCATCACGTAATTTGGATGTATTGATTAATACATGTATGTGTCAATCTTCTGTTTGTCTACATTAATTTTATAAATAAATAAAATCAATATTTTCTTCTTTTTATTTAATGTATATTTTCAAACAGAAAATATCAAATAGTTTTAAAATAAACTATATTAAAAAAAGAGAATTTAAAAAAAAATTCAAAAAATAATATGAACAAATTAGATATTGTCAATTAATGAATGCATACATGTTAGGTCATGAATGATTTTTAGTTAACTTATGTTTAAAAGAGTTTGTTTGCAAGTTTAAGTACCTCTCATTTGAATTTGAAAATTCATAATGTCTATTTCAAAATAAGGTCAAGTTTAAGGAGTTTTTGTGCATTTTTCTCATTATAAAATTTCTATAATTTTATTTTATATGGTATTATGCATATATCTCATATAATATGTATAAAAAAAATTCATCTAATAAATTGCGTTGTGAAATTAATTTTGATTGGATGTTGTATAGTACATTGCTAAAGTATGGCCCAACTCGACTGCACAAGAATAATACGACTGTACCTCTAACTCAGCAACAACTCAGAAGAAACAGCTATTCAACTCCCCAAATTCTTTTCGAAGTCACTCCAAACATAGTCCCCACTCCGAAAACATCTCCCTTTGAACTCTCCATGTGAGATTACAAATTGGGAGTTTAGCCCCTCATGTATGATCATACCATCTTATTATGAATTCACTCTTATCATCCCTATTTATTTTAGTCATCACTCATCAGACTTCTCTTTGTAAGTCTCTCGACAACGTATCCAACCACTTACTAAAAAATCATCACATCTCATAAGTAGCTATATTAGAACACGTCTCATAAGTAGTTACATTATTAGAGCATAACAAATGTCAAAATAGTTTTGAACATCCTAGTACTCCTAAAAAAAAAAATTCCAACCAAAAGTTCTTCGTTTAGCATTTTCAAAAAAAAGAAGATTTTTTTTTTTTTAGAAAAAACAAATAGTAAATCCAAAACGTGTACCTAGTTTGAAAGATTTCCAGACCGGCTATTGAACCGATCCTCTTGTTCCGGTCTGAAGGGACGGTTCAGGCCGTTTCTGATTGAACTACAAAAGTAGAAATTCAGAAACTACAACACATCGGCGAGTGGGGTGTGAGCTTCAAATCCAATGTCTTCTTCTGCAGTTGGAGGCAACGCGGGGGTGGAGTGGCACGTGCGTCCTCCAAACCCTAAGAACCCCATCGTCTTCTTCGATGTCACCATCGGTAACATACCAGCTGGTAGAATCAAGATGGAGCTCTTCGCTGACATTGCCCCCAAAACCGCTGAGAATTTCAGGTACCTTTTTTTCTTTCTTTCTTTCTTTTCTAAGCTTTTCTTTGCTTTTTTTTAGAGAAATGGTTTTTTTTTATAAAAAATTTGTTAATTTCTTGGCCCGAATAAGTGAACTGTTGCTTATTAGAGTATGTTAGAAAGGATCCAGAGATGATATGCAAAGTTGAAAAACAACAACAAAAATAGTGAATTCAATGAACAAGTTAAAATATCGCATCTGGGTTAGTTAGCTTTCTGTTGCAACTTGGCTATGAGAGCATTGTTAGTTACCTACCCTAGCTACAAAGTTGCGAATGAGCTTCCAGGAATTGGAGCCAAAAATTAAAAAATAAATAGAAAATGTCACAAGTAGAAGCTATAAAAATGGAGATCTTCATCATTTCATTAAAATGGAAAATAACTTATTAATCTATGAAGCTACTGGCAGGCAGTGATTTTGCTTCGTAGAAGGGGATAGGGCATGCGTTTAGACTTGACATTATTGGGAAATGATAGGTAATGTGTTCTGTTTTCGATTGAAGTTATTTATATAAAAGAAAAACAAAATCAATCTTGGCTAAGTTCTACGTTGTAACGATAAGTTTGATTATAGATAAACTTGTAGTTATATTCAAAATGTTCCTCAATGTTAGCTTTATCTGGATTTCGGAACATTTCATGTGAAGTTATCAGATGGTACTGAACAGTAGAAATTGGAAAACATACTACAACGAGTTGGCATTATTTTTCTTAGTTGATGTGATATTATCTATTTCACTTTAGAATCTGACACTTAAGTTTCAGCTTACATTTCATTCAGTGCAATGCATGTTTTCAAGCGTGCATGCTCATAGAATGGTATATAGATGATTACTTCTAGAAGACAATTTGTAGCATATTGCTCACTCCTCCTAATGCTACATTTTGGATTTTCTGTTCTTTATGGGTGTTTATGATTGCAATTGAGATCCTTTTTATTGAGAAATTCAAGTCCTTCCTATTGATGGATTTTTACGTTATTTGGCAGGCAGTTCTGCACTGGGGAGTACAGGTAGTTAAACAATCTTTTTCAATCTGGCCAACAGTCTACCGTGGTTTCTTCTTCTCCTCTCTTTTATTTCTTTTTTCAATTTTTCATTTGGATTCATGAAAGGTCTGGTGGTTTTGATCTATCACTGTGTTTTTGTTTTTTTATTGATAACCTGCCACACCATTATCATCTCTATACTGAAATCATCTAAACTGCTGAATGGCTATATAAGATTCCTAATCTTAATCCTTGAGTTGGCTACATATTGTTTCCATTTTCTGCTTTGAAACTCTGAAAGTTGAATGAGGATCAGCCCTATGGTGTTTAGAATTGCTTTCTATGCTATCGGCATTTGTTTTTTGTGTTTGTGATTCTAAGTTAATGTTGACAAGGTGATAAAGAGTTGAGCATATAAATCATGAAAAGTATCCTTATTTAGGTTTCCTGTATGGGGGCATGATTGTAAAAATTGTGATCCTACTTGTAGAAGTATGATTCTACGAATTTGGAAGGCTGGGGTGATCCTGATCCCAATAGCAAACTCATTCTGCTATGGGCGTGCTGGAATCACGTCCCAGCATGTAGAACTGGCCTCAGCTACCAAATCACTTGGATGAGCGGCCCAATTTCAGAAAATACCCAGCCCAAACCCAGAAGATACCAACCCGAAACTAACCCAATAACCCTTGCTGCTGCAACCTTTCTGTGACTGAAATCTGTGTTTGGAATCTGAAACTAAGTAACTAACCCATCCCCTTGCTGCAACTGAAATCTGCGATTGCAGCAAGTGGAGGGCAATGCTTCTGGCCCTTGAATCTGCTCTTGGTCCCTTGTATCTCTGCTGCAAGTGGGTGCCGTGCCAATGGGATGGGAGAGATGAGAGAAAATATAATTAATATACTAAATATAAGAACAAAAATTATACTGAGATTGAAGATCCAACAAGAAAAATAAGAAATAAAAGTAAAAGACACCTATTATGTATTTTGAATTAGAGTTTATTTAAATGTTAATTGTGATTCTAAATGTATTCTGCCTATTTGTGTTATTTTTATATGTATATATGTTTTTGAATACAGTTTTATGTTAGAGGTGGGATCTTCTATTTCATGTTGCAATCCCATGTTTTATATTTCTACCCCTTGTCTGATCCTAGGTAGGATCTACAAGTTTGACAACCTTGTGGTCAGGGGGGAGGGGTGTTAAATTGTTATTTTTATGAGTTTACTTTCCCACTCCTCTGAAATAACCAAGTGAAACACAAGAAGGGGGGTTGAATTGTGTTTCTTAACCCTTTTCGAATAATAAAAGATTTTCCTTTTCAAAAGAAAATAGAACACAGCGAAGGAGACAGTTTAACAAGCAAAGAACTTAGGACCAACACCACTTAGTCCTATTGGACTCCAAGGGTTTCGAAAAGACTTTTAATAAAATGGTTAACACGTTCTAAAACCAAATAAAAAGATCTTTGTTAATAAACACAATGGTAAACCCCAGAGGTTAGTGAATATAATAAAGCACACTAGAAGAGAGGAGAAGCTTACACACGAGATTTATCCTGGTTCACTCTTATCAACCAAGAGCCACGTCCAGTCCCTTCAACCAGAAGGATTTTCCAATTAATCTTTTTCACGATTACAAGTATTATGCACCTCTTCAGGTAACAAGTATTTTCAACCTCTTCAGGTTCTATTTCACAAGTATTCTTTTACACACAGCCTCCTCAGGCTTACAAGGCTTAAGATGAATAATTGAAAGTAGATGAAGGCTTGAGTTTGAAACTCACTAACAAATGAGAATAGACAATAGAAATCTCAAGGCTTTTTCTTTTTACACGAATATGGAAATAAAGCTTTTTAGACTATTGAAGGATGCTTCGGCAAAAGATCTCACTCGCTTCAAGTGCTGCTTCTTCTCTTTATAAGTAAGAACAAATTTGAGCAGACTTCATGGGCTAGATCGTCCAACGGAAATATTTATTACCGTTCTGAGTAGCATTAAATGCATCTACTGGAAAAGTGCTGAACTTCTTCTGACGGTGACTTTTATTCTCTGAGATTTCCAATCAATGAAAACAAAAGTCCTGATTTGTCTAAGATTGCAGACGGTTTCTTATTTGCAGATCTTTGTAGTTGTTAGACAATGTCAGCAAAAGTGGCTTAGTTGACTTCTTCTGTCACGAGAGTCGTCGAGTTCTTTTCTAGCATTTAATGAGGAACAGCTTCTTCATTTTTGAAATTTCACTTGGACGCGAACTTGAGCTTGAACTTTGAAAGAGTGAGTTGAGTCCGAGCTTTGTGACGGATAAAATTGAACGAACTAATAAAAAGTAACAGTATATGCATACGAGTATTGGACGCACCAATAGTAAAAGTATATAATACATTTATTGGACCCATGAAGAGTTATAGCATATTGGACGCACGAAGAGTTAACTTTAAGTAAAGAGTAGAATGGACGCACAACAAGTAGCGATTTGTTAAAACTATTGTCGAAACACTTACTTGTTCAAACTAAATAAATATTTTTGTTATCCTCAAAACTTAACAGGGAAAGCTTATAGCTTTTAAGAATTTAGAACTTAAACCTTTTTATAAGAAATTGGTTTCAACAATCTCCCCCTTTTTGATGATGACAACAACTATTAATTTGGTTGAACACAGATTCTTTTTTTTTTTTTTTTTTTTTTTATAAAACAAAATTGCTCCCCCTAAGAAAAGCATTTCTAAGGGACGGACTCCAAGTCTGTTGGACGCAGAGTCGATTGGACGTGGTACATGAAATTTATTTTTACGAAACAAGTTTCAAGAGTAAGTAATATTATCTATGTATCGAAGTTTAGTTCTTGAGAAAAGAGTTTAACAGAGACAATACTTTTGAAAAGAAATAAACCATGCTAAAAATTAGATCAGATCCTACACAAAGAACACAAAGGCAAATGTAATAACCGAGACAAGGATAATGAAACAACCAGATGAGAGAAAAACAAGTTTCATTGAATCAGTATAAATTATAAAATAAATTTGTTTGTAACAAATCAAATTCCCATTATTCTCCCCCTTTGTCATCAGACAAAAAGAAAGAAAAACATCCTTTGTCAAAAAACATTTGGCTAAACGAAAATAAAATAAAATAAAATCAAGAGGAAGAAGGTGGAGGAGGAGGAGGTGGCCCTTGTTGAAAAAGAGACTTGAGGAGGTCTTCAACTCTCTTGTACATTAAGTCCATTTGATTATTCACGTAGGCCTAAAAAGCTGGGGGCACTTGGGTGAGAATGTCGTGAGGAAGGTTGTGGTTCCACAATAGCTAACTCGGTGGTGGAAGCAGAGGGGTCACATCCATTTGCCGCACAATGCACTCAACTTCGTCTTCAGCAGAGGAAGGTCAACATCCCAAGGAAGAGAGGTTCTCCGGTAACCAAACATTTGATCCCCAGGATAAGGCCTGCCTATGTTGTGAGACGGAGGTCCCAGAGACATAGCTTGGACAAGAGAAGATTGTTGGCAATGGCGAGTTCGAGGCCGATCAAAAAGATCATCTACCATATAGATAGAACGAAAACACCTGGAAGCTCGACCGAACACGATTATGATATCTTCCTTGTCTTCATCACTTAGTCCTGAAGAAGACGCTTGTTGCTCACACTCCCAAATGTGCTTTTCCCAGAAGGTCTTAGCCTCGTTCTCCACAGCTTCTCCTTTATTCGAAACATGCCACAAGAATTCAACATCAACATCAGGGGAACGTAAGCTCCCAAAATTTGGCTTAAAGATGATAGGCTTGGGAAAGGTGGCTTGGCTTCTGTACTTTTTCAAGTCTTTGTTTTTATTTAAATCCACCATTGGCAACCTTGGACAAACCCGATCCTATGAATCTTGATGGCGCTTGTAGAGGAGATGATCGATGAAGGGTACAAATCTCAAATTCTTCAATGTAAGACTCCCCTTAATGACACCGACAAGGATGGTGTCATAAGGACTCGCAAACCGTCCCATTTCTTCCAAGGTGACAGTTTGAAGGAAAGGTCACTAGGGAAGATGTGAACTTTTGTTGAGAAACCATCACAAAGACCGGAGCGTCTTCTTTGTGAGTGAGAGAGAAGAGTCATTGGATTCCCAAAGAGGGATAATGTGAGGGAAACTCCCACAGAGAAAAGGTTAAGATATGAGGAGTTGTAGAAGGTCTTTTGAGAGGGGGAAGGTGAAGGAGATTGGGAAGGTAATATGTGAGTTTGAGAAGAAAAAGGTTCAGTGTTTAAGGGAGGGGAAGTTATTTGAAAGGTTGGGAAGGAAGTTTGTGGTTCTGTTTGAGAAGAGGGTAAAATGGAGGAAGAGGGAATGGTAGGAAGAGGTTCCTTAGGAATGGACGCAAGCTTGGAAGAGGGTTTCCTTGTGATGGGTAGCTTCGTCCGGGTTCCTTTTGGGATGCTCGCAATGGACGCAACCTTCATCCTTTTAGCGATGGGTTGGTCATCTTCAGAGTCATCGTCCATTATGAGTCTCCGCTTGGAAAGGGCTTGGACGGACGGTGATTTCTTCTTTGGACTCTCAGCCTTTGAAAGAATAAGAGGCTCTTTCTGGTCCAGAAAATCTTGGACGCTTTGAAGTTTCATCCTTAGAAGATTGCTTCGTCCAAAGATTTGTTGCTCTTGGATCCGTCCAAAAATCTTCTTCTTCTCTTCAACATCTTTAGTCTCATGGGGACTAAAGATACCTTGATCTCTGAAGATCTTGGTTAAGAGAACACCATAGGAGATGGTGGTCTTCTTCCTTTTCCTTGTACACTTCTCTTGAAGTTCTTAAAAAGCAGAGAAGGAGATTGACTGTTGACACGGCATCGGATGACACGAGTGAAGGCATGAACTGTAGAGACCGAGTCTTTGGACCTGCCTTGTGGAGTATTGCCTTGTTTAGAAGTTGATGCAAAACTCTTGCCTTGTCATTCATCTTGGAAGCGATTATCTTCCCGTGGATGACTCCTTTAGTAAGGTGTCAAGAACAAGATCGCTTCCCAAATGCTTTTTCCCAATCGAAGTGATGGTGGCTCCTTCCAACCAACATTGGGTGGCGTTGGAGATGGTTACCTTTGAAACCACAACGGGTTTTCCCAAAACACATCCCCGACCTGCATTGCGTACACGGATGCGTTTTCCGTAACATTTTCACCAATTAGGATAAACCTCCACCTGTTCTCAAGTAACTATCCCATCCAAAGACCGACGAGAAATTCATTGATATCTATTCCAAATTCTGATAAAATAGAAGATTGGAACGAGTATTCAACAGATACCTCGGCTCTTTCAACATCAAGGGTCTTTCCTCCGGCCATTTCTTAGGGTTAAAGAAATTTGAAAGAGAGAGAGAAATTTGCTAAGGTTCTTTTCGCAACTGCTTTCTTTCAAAGTTTGAAGGCGTAAAAATTTGATATTGTAAAGAAGGAAAATATTTATAGAAGAAGGTAGGTTTCTACACTGAAAGGTTTCTTGAGAGAAAACGAATCGTTTTTTTTTTAAAAAAATAAAACAAACACAATAAATGTGTATTAAAAGCAACTGTCACGTCCGCAGTAAAAAGTTACTTTCGTGATCTTTCAAAAACTGACTCAGCGTGGGAAATTTGAAAAGTTTCAAACAAGATAAATGCAAATGATTTATGTCTTATCAAGAAATTTACCACACCATTTATCAAGTACAAAGCATTTTGGACGCAGATCTTCAATGGACGCAAGAAATATTAATTCTTTACAAAATGCATACTTAGATGTTTTCGAATAAGAGTGAATCTATCCTCTGAGAGGGGTTTTGTGAAAATATCTGCCCATTGATGATCTGTATCCACATATTGAATATCAAACACACCTTTTTGAATATAGTCTCTTATAAAGTGATGTTTGATTTCAATGTGTTTTGTCCTTGAGTGTAGTATGAGATTTTTTGATAAGTTAATTGCGGCGATATTATCACATAGTAAAGGAATCTTACTTTCAAGATGTTGTAGTCTTCTAATTGATGTTTGATCCAGAGTAGTTGAGAGCAACAATTGGACGCAGAGATATATTCGACTTCACCGTTGATAGAGCAATTGTGCTTTGTCTCTTCTTGGACCAAGATACTAGATTTCCTCCAATGAAGTGACATCCTCCACTTGTACTTTTCCTTTCGATTCTATCTCGGCAAAGATAGTCGAGATCACAAAAACCAACTAATCTGTACTCATGAGATTTCTTAAATACCAAGCCCAGATTAGTAGTTCCTTTCAAGTATCTGAATATTCTTTTACAAAGAATTAAGTGTGACTCTCTAGGATCATTGAAAACGTGCACAAAGACACACACTAAACATTATATCGTGTCCGGACGCGATGAGATATAAGAGTGATCCGATCATACCTCGTATACCTTTTCGTCCACCTTTTTATCGTTATCGTCCAATCTTAGTGTGGATGATGGATGCATTGGTGTGCTCATTGTTTTGCAATCGTCCAATTTGAATTTCTTGAAGTTCATTTGTATATTTGGTCTCGATGAATGTAGATTTCGTCAATGTTTGCTTCACTTGCAAACCCAGAAAGAATTTTAATTCTCCCATTAAGCTCATTTCGAATTCATACGCATCGATTGGAAAAATCCTTGCAAAGAGATTCATCAGTAGCTCCAAAAATAATATCATCAACATAAATTTGAACTAAAATGAATTTCGAGTTTTTGTCTTTTCGAAAAAGAGTAGTGTCAACTTTTCCTCTAGAAAAACCGTTTTCTATTAAAAAGGTGCTTAACCTTTCATACCAGGCTCGAGGAGCTTGTTTTAAACCGTACAAGGCCTTTTTTTTAATTTGAAAACATGCTCAGGAAATTTTCATCCTCGAAACCAGGTGGTTGTTTAACGAAAACTTCTTCATTGATTATACCATTTAGAAATGCACTTTTACGTCCATTTGATATAGTCTCATGCTATGATGAGCAGCAAATGAAAGTAAAATGCGTATGGCTTCTAGTCTAGCTACAGGAGCAAAAGTTTCAGTGAAATCAATACCTTCTTGTTGTGAGTAACCTTGGGCTACCAACCTTGCTTTGTTTCTCACAACCTTACCATCTTCGTCTAGTTTGTTTTTGAATATCCATTTTGTGCCGATGATGGACTTGTCTTTAGGCTTTTGAACCAGCGTCCAAACATCATTTCTTTTAAATTGATTTAGCTCTCTTGCATGGCTAAGATCCATCCTTCGTCCTTCAGTGCTTCTTCTATTTTTCTTGGTTCCATTTCAGAGATGAAGGCTACATTTGAGTATTCTCTGAAGGTAGATCTTGTACGTACTTTATCATCTGGATTACCAATGATTTGGTGTTCGGATGATAAGTTTTGAAAATGCCGACATCTTTGACCATCGCTTGTTTCTTCTTTTCTTTCATCGTCCAATGCTTCTTTGTTTTGGGTTCTGATTCTTCTCCTTTGTCTTTTAAGTTTAACTCGCAAAGGACTCATCTAGCTCGACAAGTCATTGTCGAGGCTTTTTGTCATTGAATTTAACATGAGCAGATTCTTCAACAGCTTAGAGAGCGAGAGTTATATACTCTATATGCTTTAGATGTTTACGAGTATCCTAAGAAGATACCGAGTCAACTTTAGCATCAAACTTTCCTAAAGAATCCTTAGTATTCAAAATAAAGCATTGTGACCAAAAGAATGAAAGTAAGAGATGTTGGGTTTTCGTCCTTTCCACAATTCATACGAGTCTTGTTTAAAATAGGTCTAATATATATTCTGCTTTTGAATATAACACGCAGTGTTAACGACTTCCAAAAGTGTTTGGAGATTGAGTTGTCATTGAGCATTGTTCTAGCCATCTCTTGAAGAGATCTATTTTTCTTTCTACCACACCATTTTGTTGTGGTGTTCTTGAAGCGTAGAAGTTGTGACGAATACCGTTTTCTTCACGAGAACAATTTGAAGCTCTCATTCTCAAATTCTCCTCCATGATCACTTCGGATTGAGTTGATACACATTCCTTTTTCATTTTGAATTCTTTTACAGAAAATAGAAAAGACTTTGAAAGACTCATCCTTGTGAGCTAGAAACATAACCCATGTCCATCTAGTATAGTCATCTACTATGACCAATCCATATTTCTTTCCATTTAGTGAAGAAGTTCTTGTAGGACCAAATAAATCAAGATGTAACAATTCTAGTGGTCTAGAGGTGGAAACGATGTTTTTGGACTCAAAAGAATTTTTGATTTGTTTCCCCTTTTGACAAGCTTCACAAAGAACATCTGATTTGTACACAAGCTTTGGTAGTCCTCTTACGAGGTTATGCTTATTTAGTTTAGAGATTAATCTCAAACTTGCATGACCAAGCTTCTTGTGCCATATCCACTGTTCTCCTTTTATGGAAACTAGACATGATACATTTTGATCTCGAAAGATCTTCCAAGTCAATTTTATAAAGATTGTTTTGCCTTTTAGCAATGAAGAGTATGGATCCGTCGAGTTTTTAACTATACATTCTCCTTGATTGAATGAAACATTAGATCCACTATCACATAATTGACTAATGCTAAGCGATTATGTTTCAATCCTTCAACTAGAAGAACATTATCGATAGAGGGAAAAGGATGCTTACCAATCTTACCTATTCCAACTATTTTACCTTTCTCGGTTTCCTCCAAACGTGACGGAGCCTCCTTTATTAGTTTTGATGTCTTGGAACATAGACCTTTCTCCGTCATGTGCCGTGAGCAACCACTCGTCCAGTACCATGACAGTGTCTTTTTCTTGTTGCTAAGCACATCCGCAAGAGGAATTATCATATCCTTAGGTACCCATATCTTTTTGGGCCCTTTTTGGTTAGCTCTTGGAGATCCATAATATTTTGACCTTTTATTAAAAAAATCTATTGAGGAAGAGTAAACATTCTTTTTACAAACATTCTTAATGAATTTAGGTTGAGTAGTAGTTTTTGAAAAACTGTTTATCGATATCTTGATATCCCAATCCCGATTTGTCACGAGGGTCTACGGGAATATTTGAGTAAAATGTTTAGGTTGTTGGTGCTTTTTACAAATTTCTTGAGGTCCTCCGATTAACTCTTTTACCTCATTATGAAGTTTATCAACTTCATCTCTAAGTGTTGGACTCGGAAGATGTTTTTAAAAGAGCATTTTCGCTTTTAATTTTTCACAATAAATTTCAAGTTCTTGTTTTTCTCAAAACATTTTTCCATATTCTCTAGTTAATTTTGAAAACTTTCTTTTCAAGGATTTATATTCAACCGCTTAAAATAGATGAATTATTTAACAACTCATCAAATGCATTCTCAAGATCAAGATCACGATTAGTTACCTCATCTTCTTCTTCTTCGACACGGTGTTAGCCATGAGACATAGATTTGCTTCTTCTTCCGCTTCTTCTTCATCATCGTAGTTGAAAGATCAAGATCTTCCCAGGTGGCCATTAATCCTCTTTTCTTCTTTGGAAAGAATCTCCTTTTCTCTTTCTCCTTGTTTAGTGAAGGACATTCCGCTTTAATGTGTCCGGCTTCTTGCATTCGTAGCATATGATTGGACTCTTGTCTTTTGTTTCGTTTTGTCCTTTGATGACCTTCGTCCAAAGTGCTTTCTCCGCATACCTCCTTTCTTTTTCCACATTGCTTGTATCTTTCTAGAGATGAAAGATAACTTCGTCATTATCGGATATATTATCTTCGAGATGACTCGGCCTCGTCTGAAGATTTTTCAGCTTTAAGTGCTTTGGACGTCTTCGCCTTTGTGAGCTTTAAGGGCAATTGATTTCCCTTTTCTTGAGCTTTCCTCTTCTTGAAGTTCCACTCATGAACTTTAAGAGAACCCAATAGTTCCTCCATGGTAAGAGAAGCTAGATTCTTTGCTTCTGTATGGCAAGAACCTTAGGTCTCCAGCATGCGGAAAGACTTCTTAGGATTTTTCGATATGATCTTGATTATCATAGTTCTTTCCAGAGATCTCAAGCTATTGATTATTGTTTGGAATCGTCAAACATTTGATCAATGTTTTCATGCTCTCCCATTTTGAAGAGCTCATCTTGGTGAACCAAAGATGCTTATCTTTGATTCTTTGACTTGAGATGAGCCTTCATGTGCTAATGCCGTAGTATCCCATATCTCTTTAGGCTTGTTTCACACTATGGACTTTGTCGTGCTCTGATCTGGTGATGGCACACATAAGATAATGTTTGGCTTTTGAGTTAAGCTGATGTCTGGTTCGTTGTCCTTCCGTCCATTGTGGTCGAGGGAGATCCTGTCATTCTGCGTTGGTGGGTGTTTGATATCCATTTTGAACTAGGTCCCAAATGTCCATATTTTGGGCATCAAAAAAGGCAATCATTCTCTTCTTCCAGTAATCATAGTCGTTTCCATTGAATAGAGGTGGTACCTGCTCACCGCTTGTCCTTCGTTCTCCATTAAAGGGTGTACTGGATCTTTTTCCTCTGCACTGTTAGATGCTCAACCCAAGAGGCTGAGCTCTGATACCAATTGAAATAACCAAGTGAAACACAAGAAGGGGGGTTGAATTGTGTTTCTTAACCCTTTTCGAATAATAAAAGATTTTCCTTTTCAAAAGAAAATAGAACACAGCGAAGGAGACAGTTTAACAAGCAAAGAACTTAGGACCAACACCACTTAGTCCTATTGGACTCCAAGGGTTTCGAAAAGACTTTTAATAAAATGGTTAACACGTTCTAAAACCAAATAAAAAGATCTTTGTTAATAAACACAATGGTAAACCCCAGGTTAGTGAATATAATAAAGCACACTAGAAGAGAGGAGAAGCTTACACACGAGATTTATCCTGGTTCACTCTTATCAACCAAGAGCCACGTCCAGTCCTTCAACCGAGAAGGATTTTCCAATTAATCTTTTTCACGATTACAAGTATTATGCACCTCTTCGTGTAACAAGTATTTTCAACCTCTTCAGTTCTATTTCACAAGTATTCTTTTACACACACCTCCTCGGGCTTACAAGGCTTAAGATGAATAATTGAAAGTAGATGAAGGCTTGAGTTTGAAACTCACTAACAAATGAGAATAGACAATAGAAATCTCAAGGCTTTTTCTTTTACACGAATATGGAAATAAAGCTTTTTAGACTATTGAAGGATGCTTCGGCAAAAGATCTCACTCGCTTCAAGTGCTGCTTCTTCTCTTTATAAGTAAGAACAAATTTGAGCAGACTTCATGGGCTAGATCGTCCAACGGAAATATTTATTACCGTTCTGAGTAGCATTAAATGCATCTACTGGAAAAGTGCTGAACTTCTTCTGACGGTGACTTTTATTCTCTGAGATTTCCAATCAATGAAAACAAAAGTCCTGATTTGTCTAAGATTGCAGACGGTTTCTTATTTGCAGATCTTTGTAGTTGTTAGACAATGTCAGCAAAAGTGGCTTAGTTGACTTCTTCTGTCGCCGAGAAATTTATCCGGAGTTCTTTTCTAGCATTTAATGAGGAACAGTTCTTCATTTTTTGAAATTTCACTTGGACGCGAACTTGAGCTTGAACTTTGAAAGAGTGAGTTGAGTCCGAGCTTTGGCAGACAGATAAAATTGAACGAACTAATAAAAAGTAACAGTATATGCATACGAGTATTGGACGCACCAATAGTAAAAGTATATAATACATTTATTGGACCCATGAAGAGTTATAGCATATTGGACGCACGAAGAGTTAACTTTAAGTAAAGAGTAGAATGGACGCACAACAAGTAGCGATTTGTTAAAACTATTGTCGAAACACTTACTTGTTCAAACTAAATAAATATTTTTGTTATCCTCAAAACTTAACAGGGAAAGCTTATAGCTTTTAAGAATTTAGAACTTAAACCTTTTTATAAGAAATTGGTTTCAACATCCTCTTCCTGATAAGTGAATTCAGTGCTGATTCATTCTCTTATTGAATGCCAAATTGCCAAATGGCTGCCTGGTTCAGAATGGCATATTTTTGGTAGGTTAGGTTAACTAATACTTTTTATGATCTGATTTTATTGGCAGGAAAGCTGGACTGCCTGTTGGTTACAAGGGTTGTCAATTTCATAGGGTGATTAAGGATTTCATGATTCAGGCTGGTGATTTTGTAAAGGTACTGTTCTGGTCAGTTTAAACTTTGACTTTATCTGTTTTTAACTTTTACTATGCAAGAGGAGGGGTTTTTGTGTTAACATTAATGAGGAGAAAAATATCCATTTATAAAATATCACAAAAGTTATTTTATCTGCACAATCAATCTTCACTCTAAATTATTATATTTGCACAAATTTTGTATGCTATCTTCATGTAAATAAATATCAAAAGAGTTATGGGTTTTTTTAGTTTGGAGCACGACTTAATGAGATGCTTGGGGTTTCAATTGTTGGTTATGTAAACTGCTATGTTTACTCTAAGTTAGTTCCATTTTTCTTGTAGATGTATTGATCTATCTACTGAATCTACTCTGAATGCAGTTCTGCCTTCCATTTATAATTCATAGAATTTGTACTGCTTGTATATATGTTGTCAGTAACAAAAATAGAATCAAATCCTGTTTTCATATGAAATTCTTACTAGTATATTCTTCCTTGGCAGGGTGATGGTAGTGGATGTGTTTCTATCTATGGACACAAGTTGGATGATGAAAATTTTATTGCCAAACACACTGGCCCTGGTCTTTTATCAATGGTATGTGTTTGCTGTTTCAACTTACATACATATTGGGTGCTATGAAAATTGGGAATCTATTGATGGAATTGTGTGTCTAAACCAGACCACACAAGGATACATTTGTACCATTATGGTATTAATTACAGTCATAATTACAATAGTAATCTATTCCTGAAATAGCTCCTTAATTAGAGCACTAATTGACTGTACACATACACACTATTCTACTAGATATTTCCTAATAGGTTACAATAATCTTGCTTCCTGAATGCTTTGAAATCATATTCTTTTTCTTTTGCTAAACCAATTTCGCCATCAATTGATTCAATTTGTATGGCTAAATTATGCTTTTACTTATTGCAATATAAAGAAAGCTCAAGTTGAGTTTGTCTAATCTGCAGGCAAATAGCGGACCAAATACCAATGGTTGTCAGGTAACTTCTCAATGGTCACTCCCTTCCTCTTCCCCTTTTTCAGTGGGATTATTAAATTGTTAAAGCTCTATTTCTACTGATGAATCTTCTTTTCTTGCTTGCAGTTCTTTATAACTTGTGCAAAATGCGACTGGCTTGACAACAAGCATGTAGTTTTTGGGGTATGCTTTAATATCTTCTGTTGCATATATATATTATTCTTCAAACAGCCAATATGTAAATTTAGTTGTTCCCCAAGCTTTGTGTCTGCATGCCTTCAAATTAGGATGCTGGGTATTTGGTAGCAGACTCATCAGACCTGTAAACTTAGAATGATATCTTAAACCTGAGAGCTGAACAAACCAAAGCCTTATCAAATTTAAGCCTAGGCATGTCAAAGGGTTAAATTTTGTCTTGAGGTATGCACGGATTGCATATTATGGATTTGGATCCTCTCCTGTTACAGGAGAGGTCCTATAGGAGAGAGAAAGAGAAAAACATTTTTTAATATTTAAAATGTAATTTATGTTTGTTTCTTTCTCTCTCCTACAGGACCTCTCCTGTAACAGGAGAGGATCCAAATCCATAGGAGTATCATATTCCTTTGGAGTTGAGCTTCAGTGGTGCTCTTTTCCTTGACATGCCGTGCTCATGCTTAGTTCTTGTTTTAAAAGAATTTTCGTTTGCCTCTGAAAATATTTCATACACACCCTTAAATAGGTGGCCTTGTTTGAAATTTAACTAGCACCTTTCTTCTCCTGAACTCTAGATGTGTTGTGCATTTACCTGTTTTCCCTTTATGCAGAGAGTGCTTGGAGATGGTCTTTTGGTTGTCAGGAAGATTGAGAATGTGGCAACTGGACCCAATAACCGGCCGAAATTAGCTTGTGTCATTGCTGAATGCGGTGAAATGTAAAATTTAATGTAACTTCTTTAGCAAACAATAGTTCTTTAGGAATAATTGATTGAATCCTCTGTAGCAACTGTCAAATACTATACAGAAGTGGGCTTTTTATACAACGGAATCTTCCTCGGTGGCCCTGCAAATAAGTTGTGAAAAAAAAATTAAAAAATAGATTATGTTATAATTGATTTTTAAAAAAATAGATTATGAGAAAAATAATTTATGTTTAGATATGTTAATTCATAATTAATTTTATGATAAAGAGTTTTATATGGATTGTATAAAAAAATTATTTATATGTATTAAATTATTAAAAGATATATGAAATGATTGAAAAAGTTATTTGATTGAAGGTAAATAAGTATTTATTTTTTAAAATTTTTAAAATAATTTGAAATTAAATAATTAAAAATTTAAAATAATATCTATTTTTAAAAAGTTATTTTTAATTATAAAAAAGTAATCTTAATTTATAATTAATTTTATACACTTTAATCAAACAAAATAAATTTTAAATAAAATAATTTTTTATTAAAAAAAAAGCTATTTTGTTAATTCTTTTCCTAACATACTTTAATTATTCTTGGTATGAGATTTTTCTATAAGACCTGGATAATTTCATCACAATAGAGTTGAATGGCACAGCTAATTGAATAGTCGTACTAAGGAAAAGTAGAATGATCTTACTGTGATACATCTTTTTTAGTCCAAAATCATCCAGTGATGGTCGTAAAATTTGTATTTTTTCCAGCAAATGCCTGACAAGTGGAAATGCTTCAATTCTTGGGGAAAGGGACAGATGATTGTTCTTTGCATGAATTATAGAGGAATGGGAGAAAGAGTATGAATTTGTTGTTAAAGACGACTCTGTTCTACGCAAATCAACTTCTTATGTAAAATCATATTAAGCTTTATACAAATCATAAACTCAACTACTCAATTGTAATCTTACAAGCTACAAAATCTATTTCATAAGTAATAATTCATATAATTAGTAGGATATTTCAAATAAATGACATTATATTTCAATTTAATTTATTTTCAATGTTCTCTTCATATATTCCTAACATTTTTTTTATGAAAAAAATAAAATAATTTCTTAATTAAAATTATCTAAAAGAATAATTATATATCAAAAAGATAAAAGATTTAGTATAAATGAATAAATGATGGATATCAAATGTAAAATAATTCGTGCAAACTCACCAGCAAAATAACTAGTTAAAACAAAAAATACATCAAATGAAAAAATAAATAAATAAATAAAAAAAGAGAAAAGAAAAGCCCTCACTATTTTACTCTCGTTGAGATGATCATCATCTCTTCTCTTCTTCTTTCTCATTCCTCAAACTAGATAGAAAACCAGAAAACACTCCAAAACGACGCCGAATCACGTGGTTCTTCGCCGGCGTTTCCGATGTCCGGCAATTCCTTGCCGGCGGTGGATCTCACCGGCAGCGGCCGTCCGGTGCTCCTCCCGAACGAAATCGAATGCTCGTTCCTCTCCTCCGTCGACCTCCTCTGCGAAGACGAACCCATCGCTCCTTTCCCTCACCTCAAATCGGGCCTCCTCATCCTCACCACCCACCGCCTCCTCTGGCTCCCCGATTCCGGCACCGCCGCGAGCTCCGCCGCATCCGCCGCCGTCCCTCTGGCGGCGATCTCTCACATCTTCTCAGCGAAGAAGTCCCTCAAGCACATGTTCGCTTCGCCGAGGGTCCGGTTCCAGCTCTCGATGTCGCCGGAGGGCCAGGTCGCGGCATCGGGTTCGAGATCGGTGGTGGTGACGGTCGTGGCGAGGGGGAAAGGCGATTGCGACGCGTTCGTGGCCAAGTTTTGGGAGAATTGGCGGGCTAGGGCGTGGGAGGCCGACAGTGCTCCGGCGGCTCCGGCTCCGGGTTCGGGTTCGGGTCCGGGTGGGTTGTTTTCGGGTGACGGGACGGTGAGGATGGTGGGTGTGTCGGGGATATTGAGGAAGGAGCAGGAAATGTGGGAGAGTACTGATAGGAGCTTGCAGGATGCTTTTCAGGATTTGAATGCTCTCATGGTAATGTCTTTGTCTTTTGTCTTCTCTCTTTCTCTGAATCATAATCTATTGTGAACAACACAGAAAGTGTGATGATTTTTTGATATTTTCTTCTTATAGGACCAGATGAGTACAATAATAGCAGGTTGGGGATTACTCGGTACCTATATGTTTTTTCATGGGTATCATTACCTCGATTAGTTGTTAAACACTTGTTGTTGGTTATACTTAATAGACTCCAAGCATTTATTGTGTGAGAACCGATAACCAATAAATGTTTGACAATTCACCTAAGGTACTAGTACCCACTTAAAAAACCAGGTTCCATAGCAACACCCTAGCAGGTTATATTGAACTTAGGTGGAAGGAGGACAAATTAGTTGAATTCCTGTTTATCCTAATTCCCAACACTCTAGTTCTTTATGTGTTTGAGGGAGCTGTGATTCTGGTTTAATAGGATTTTCTTGGTTACATTTGAGGTGCTAGGGGAGGTGGATAGGTGGCGGGGTGGAGGATTGACCCTCCAAAATCATCATCACACCCAAGTCTATGACTTGGGTTGGTGTCAATTGAGCTATAAGATTGTGGAGGATTTTCTTTGAAAACTGCATCCTTTGTCTAATATTTATGTTTATCATGATTTACTTGGGCAATGAATTACAAGGAAATATTTGATAGTTGTACTTGTTGTCTTATTGTGGTACACATACAGATAATAATCCCCATGTTTATCATGCTGGCAAATGTATATTATGAACTGTTTCCCCATACAATTTATTGATCTAATGCATATTTCTGAAGTTTTACTCTTGTTTGTCTTGAAGTCCTACATTGTGAATTTATATATATATGATATGTAGGCATTTGTGCAAAATGTGTTTCCTTTTCTTTTTTGGCTTCGTCAAGAAAAAAGGAAAACATCACTGGATTTGGTTGATGGCAACTAGTAATTCAAATGATTGATTCAATAAATTTCGTGAATTTTTGTTCATTGTGTTGCTGGACTTGTCAGCTGACTTTTATTTTTATGTCGTGCAAAGGACATTAACTTCTTGTTTCTCCTACTTGATTGTGACTAGGTCTAAAAGTATTTTTTTGTAGTGAATTTATTCTTTAACTAGTTGTGTTTCTGGTTTGTATTAAGCTGCTTCAAGTTTTGGATTGATATTGGATTTGCAGAGTAAGGCTAAAGAGATGGTGATGCTAGCAGAGAAAATGAGGCTAAAACTTTTGTCTGGCTCAAATTCTCAAACTAATGCAACCACTGACGAGGAGATGGGTTCAAAGGAAGAGATGCAAGATTGGTTATTGAGTGTTGGTATAATATCCCCTGTTACCAAAGAGTCTGCGGGTGCTTTGTATCATCAACAGTTATCTCGTCAGGTTCTCAAATCTCTCCTGTGTATTTTATTGACTCAATCAGGCCTTATTTTCTTAGTCAACAACAGAGCATGCAAAACTGTAAAGATATGCTTTTAAGAAGGATGGGTTTTTTTTTTTTTTTAAATTTTGGCTTAGCATTTAAAAGGTTGATTTGATCTAAACAATTAACAGTCAAGGACCTTTTGTTCCCGGTATTTTTAAGAATAAATGATGGATGTTTACTCTATTTTTAATAGGGGATTCTTTTGGATTAGCATTTAAAAGATTGATTTGGTCTAAACAATTGAATTTCAAGTTTTGCTAGTATGAAAGGCATAATAAAATAGGATTATAAGTGTGATGTAATTCTGAATGTCAGTGGAAACTCACTTGCTAGTTTTGAAACTCCATGACCTATCCCCCCCCCCCAAAACACACACACACACAAAAAAGGAAATCTCCCTTAGAAAGCTGGGTATACATATTTGACTTGGTTTTTTTTCCTCGATCAATTATAATAGCAGAAGATAGTTTTTTTTCACGTATATAAAAATATAGTTGGTATTATGATGCAAAAGATGGTAAGACAGGCTGTCTACTTATTTCCATTTGGGCATATTTAGAATTTTGTTATCATGATGTTGCACAGTTGTGGTCTTTTGACTTAATTTTTGTGCAAGATTTAAGCCTAGAAAACTCTCTCTCTAATTCTTGGGGAGGAAGAGTTGAGCTGTTGTTTTTGATATTTTGCTAACTAACTTTCCTGTGTGCATATGATTTGATATGTTTTTCTTCCTTATAGAGAAGTAATGGGAAAAACTTTGGTCTCTTGTGTTGTTAATGTTATGGATTTAATTGATGTTCTCTTGACTCATTGCCTTTTGATGGTTTTCTATTTGTTAAAAATATTCTAATATGTCCATGCTAATACTTAGTTGGCAGATTTCATTAAAGTTCCACTTGAGAGAGCTGGAGGAATTATCAATCTTATTGATATTTATTGTCTTTTCAATCGTGCTCGTGGCACAGGTTTCAATAATGTCTCTGTCTTCTGTGTTCCCTCGGACACAATTATCTTTCAAGTTGTACATTTGTTGAATGAATGTCTTTAATACCTCCCTTGTTTTGGTTGTCTAATAAACAGAATTGATCTCACCGGATGATTTGTTGCAAGCATGTTCTCTGTGGGAGAAGTTTGATGTGTATGTATGACATTATTTTCTATTTTATTGACTTATGTGACCGTGTATTGGTAAATTGAGGTCATATTCTAGACATGGGATAGTAGGTCACTTCAAATCGTACTCCTTGGAATTCTGCCTTGTGTAATGCAATCCCCATTTTTGTTTATTGTATTTCCATAGTGGGAAAAGGCTTTTGTTGTTGTTGTTGTTGTATTTCCATACATTGATTATGTTATTCATTGTTGCAGCCCAGTGGTACTACGGAAGTTTGATAGTGGAGTCATGGTAATACAGAATAAGTCCCACAGTGATGAGCAGGTGAGTTCTTTTTATCTTTTCGTTTTGTGACAAGTTTATAACTGTTTTAGGTTTTAATATATTACCTTGGGAAAATGATCCTTCTCGTCTAGTGGAGGTGACTATATGGATTTTGACTTGTGCACTAACTGTGAAATTGTGGAATAAGGGTAAACTGGTGGATTGTTGTAGAATAGCTTGTACTTATACCAATACTAGTTATGTTTTTCTACTGTTGGATTGAAAGTGAGACGAAATTGTTTTATAAATAAAGTAATTCAACTATTGTTTTTAGACCAAATATGTCATGTTAATATTCGAATTTCAAATTTTAACTTTGGATCTCCCATTCTTAGTTTTGAGAAGATTTTTATATCTGCAACTAACTATATCATGTCTGCCAAATTATATTGATTTCAATTAACTTATGCTTCCCTCTGCCCTACAAGGTTCTTGGGGTATGATGTGTTTATATTCCACCTTTATTATGTTGCTTCATGGATATGAGATTATGTTTTAGATTAATGATTTGAATCATTCAGTAATGTGTTTTTATACTTTGTTTTGTAAGTCTGTCAATCTTCATTCATATCTTTGTCATTTGGCATCTGTCAAGGACCAACTCTCCTAAAAGCTTAAGCTATTAGGTGGAGGCTCATGAATGGTTTTATATCTAACAACATCAACTTCTACTTATGCTGCAATGGAAGGTGGTCAAATTAGACCTAAGTAACTAAGTGCTGTTGGGTGTAGGTTTTCATTAAAATCAAGATGCTTGTTATGAAGCCTGATGCTCTCCGAGCTGGGATAAGTGCTAGTGATGCTGCAAGGACACTGGGAGTTGCTCCAGCAATGGCAAAGGAGCATCTCTTGTCTGCTGAGAGCAAGGGTATGCTGCTGTACAGTTTTCTTCAATATTTTTAGCAATATAACTGTGTTCTGATTTTCGTTGAATATTTTTCAGGGGTACTATGCAGAGACATAAGCCCTGATGGATTTCGTTTTTATATTAACTTGTTCCCAGAAATTGATTGCGATGATATGTATTTGTAAGTTAACTTTCTATCCTTGATATATAGTTTTGGCTTGTTGATCTCCTGGTCAAACCCGTACCCCCTTGAGCTAAAATTTATATATGCACTAGGACTACATTATTTGACGTTTGTTCAGTATTCCTTGTCCTTTTTGTTTTCATTTATCTTTCCCATGCTATGTTGATATTTTCAAATTATAAATGGCATAATCGTTGAATTCCTTCACATCAAGAAATTTTATTTTCAATTTCTTCCCATTTTTTTGTACTTTTCAGATTAGAAAATTATTATGTTTAGATAATATGGAAAAATAAATATTTCTACTTGGAAAACATAGATAGATTATGCTATTGCTATTATTTGAGAATTGATGCTTCACTTTTGTAATCCAGTATCATTGGCCTTGCAGTCCATCTAGCTGCTCAAGAGTTATGAATTACTATCCCAGCTCCCACGTCTCACTGGTCTATAGTTTGATGTTTTAGTTATAGAAGAGATATATTTGATAGCACATTATTTTGTTCATTGATTAATTTCATTCGCATAAGTTGTTTTGGATAAAGTGTTGCATACTTGCATTTATGCAGAGTGAAAGATCAAGGGATTTATGCCTCATGGGTAAAGGCAAACCATGCTCGTGGGTAGAGTTGCAAGCTTGTTCAAATTCAATTGAAGGTATGGACGAATTTGAGTGCCGAGAACTGACCTGACTTGGGCTAGTTTATGTGTACTTTGCTCCTTTCTTGGTTTTAGTCATTCTCTACTTCTACTTTGACATTTTTAAAATTTACAGTTCTTCTTTTTCTTTTTGGTCAAAGAAATTTACAGGTTGAAATGATTGTCAGAGTCATGGTTAACGTTGCGCTAACGATTTCAAAACATGACCATATCTTATCACAAACTAGTTAATATATAGGTCTGTCATAGTGGGCTGGTATCTTTTCCTATGTATGGCCTTTCTATGTTGCAAATGATCTAATTAGGAAGGCATGGCTGAGGCAGCGGTTTTGACAATTCTTGCACATTGTACCATAATGTACATTTGAGACATATTTAACTTCCAAGATATTGATTGGGGGTTCTTGCAATTTAAAAATTTGCTTAATACGTGTTCTGAAGTTATCAAAATAAATTACCTTTTTCAGTCACGCTCTCAATCGCCCAAAATTTGTTGCTCATTTTAATCAATTTAAAACTCAATTTTTTTTTAAAATTATAGATCACTTATCTAAAAGGAAAAGGACAAAGAAAGGGGGAAATTAAAAAAAAAAAAAAACTGCACAAAATATGTACTATAAGAAACTAATAATTCAGACTGGTTATTTAAGCCAACATGTTATAGGTAAATAACCACTGAAGGCAGTTATTGTTTGTTTATGGTAAATATTTTGAACAAATTTTCTTACCTAAAAAGCATGGTTATGAAAACCAGACTTGATCGGCTGGTTCAACCAAGAACATGTCACCTATGTGGTCTGGTCTAGCTCTATAACTTGATGAGTGAGAAAAGTGGTCAAGAATTGGCTAATTGGTACTTAACTGGGTAAATCCTGCGAACCGTTTTCAATCGGCATGCACCTTAACAGAGTCCGGAACTCTGCTGGTCGTTCTTGCTGGGCTCCTCAACCATGGGGCTCTGTCCTCGTTGGAGCAACGACCATGAGAACTTCTCATTTGTAATCCCGTCCTAAAATCTGGTTTTGCACTAGAAGCCCATGCCTCACCTAAGACCAGGGCTAGGACTGTTTTTAGGGGTATTCACCGCGTTAACTCAAGAATTCACACAAATTGATCTAAGTCAACCCACAAACAACCAGTTGCTTCGGGTTTGCAAGTTGAGTTGAGTTGGAGATCTGGCAACTCACAAGGTTGAAACTCTCTTAATTCACATATTTTACCCACACACTTGTATATATATATTTTGTGTTTTTTTTTTTTTATGTTATCATTTTTTATTGGGCTTCTAAAATATTATAATAATTAATTTCTTGATTAAGAATTTTTGTTACTCTCACTTTTATGATCTGTAAGATGAAACAATTTATTGATATGGTAATTTACAAAAAAATATAAGATTGAATATTATATCTTGTCATAAATTGTGGAACGAAATTTAATATAAATAAATTGTTATACATATACTCTAAAATAAAAAAAAATTAAGGTGCATTTAAATTTGTTTGATTATTTTTAAAAATTTTATCTCTCGAGTGACGTTCCACTTAAAAGTAGAAGAACATCGTTTCACTCAAAAGGTCCAAATTCACAAACCTAACCCAAAAGACTGTTAAGAGTTCTTATGTCTTTTGAGACAGAGAAGAAATATATTCTTAAATTACAGTTTTTTAAAAGAAAGATACTGTTTATTTTGTCCAAAAATAAAGAAAGGAGGTTGCTTGCTAACCTCCAAGTACAGAAAAAAGAAGTGAGAAGTTAACAAACCCATATAATATATATAGTATTAAATTATATTTTTATAACTTAATTGAGAAATGCTTTAGTGCTTTTTTCATATTTAGTTTGATTTACCATGTTTTTTATTCCCTTTTGGCCATCTGTCTGGTTTACATTCTTTGTCACTATGGACGTGGTGAAAACGTTTATTTGAGAACTAGTATGGTTTATTTGAACTCTGGAGAAAGGTATTGAAAACTGGTTCGATCGGACCTGATGGTAGTCGAAGTTGAACCTTGGAACTGATTGGATATTCAACCAGTTAAAATTGGCAAGTCCTATTATACTTAACTAAAATAAACCAAAACAAGTGTAATAAAAACCGATGCTCCTGATCCTTACTCATTGGGTCCTGTGTCTCCTCTCTTTAGATTGTTCTAAGAAACCCATCCTTCTTCTCTCTCTCGGTGTGTTGGAGGTGTAAGATTCAAGCATTTTGTCTGGAACTGAGATAAAATCCCTCAAGACTACTTTGCTTGCATTTTAGCTTATCTTTCCTTTATAACCTTTAAAATAAAAATCTGCTATAATGTATCACAAGTTATCATGAGTATATGTTTAATGACTAAAAGAAGGGTTTTTAAAACAATAAATAAACAACTTACTCCTGAAAATATCTCTCAATATTACAGTTTAGTTCATGAATTTATTCTTGTATATGAGTTAGTCCTTAAATTTATAAAACTTATATCAATTTTGTCTTCCTATTATCTCTGGTTGACCAAATTAAATAATAATCCTTGACGTGACACGTTAAATGTATATGTATAACATTTTGTTAGGTACCGGAGTTATGGAAAGAAATAATATCACACAATTAAAATAGAAGTGAAAAAATAGAAATTGATACATAAATTTAATGTGAAAAATCCTTAAACAAATCAAAGGAAAAACCAAGGGTAAAAGTAAAATATTTTCACTATGAGGAAAATATTATAACTTTCTCTTTAGATATAAGGAGAGAGCAATGACATTCTCTCTAGAATTAAAAGATTACAATTCTATCCATATAAATATGAGAAAACTCTAGAAGAAAACTCTTATGAGAAACAATATGTTTTTCTCTCAGAAATAGAATGTAAGAAACTGTGGAATGAGGTCTCTATTTAAAGAAGAGAACTTCATCCATTCTCCGTAATCGTTGTTGTTCTACTGAAAATAAAGAAGAAAATTTTCTTCTCTAGCATGCTACCCGTCCACTTGCTAAGCCTTCATTTATTGCACTAAAAATCAGATACACCATTTGACATTTCCAAAAGGCCACAAAAGTGGCTTTATCATGTTTACACATTTAGTGCCACATGACACGTTATTTAACACTTATAAGTGATAAGTTAATTGAGAGATACAAAACAAATTTGTCTTTCATATCATGAATCCAAAAATCAGTTACTTATTCAATGATTTACAATATAAGGCGTATATTTTTGTGATATTTCTTTTTGTGAGTATCTTATTGGTGAAACACGAAAAGTAAGGTGGAGAGGATGGAAGAGTATATCATACTTCCGCATTAAACTAGTACTCAAATATAATAAACACAAGTGTTCACAAATGTGTTATGAGCACCATAAATTATAGTTGATGTTGTCTAATATCACTTGGTAAAAGAAATAATGCGAACATCATCTACTGTTTAAAGTGTTAATAGTTGTAAAAATTGCCAAATGGTGCAATTTGATTGTGTTTGATCTGTGTGTATGAATTTGAGTCAGAATTCCAGGACTGATGGAGTGATGCGTTCAAATTTAACTTGATTCCTATGTTTTCAAATAGCCCAAAGAGTTATGACCATAAGGGTAGAAAAAATCTTGAAGGGAGTCAAATTGCTGATCCTAGTGCTTCAGCAGAATGCTGACCTATGCTAGGACTGATTGTGGATCAATATGGTCTGTTCTTAGAGAGATTAAATCCAAAACAAACAACTCTAACAAAGGACGAATGAAGAAATAGGTGATCCATTGTCTGCGTTGTTTCCTTTTGAATACCCCAAAAAGGCTTGTTTGAGTTAACATCAACATGGTGTGATTCCAAGACAATTGTTAAAGAAAAATAATTGGTGAATGAAGCGCCATAAGAGCATAGTCAACCTCATTGGAATTTGAAGTTTCCATATCACCTCCTGAGGGACTGGAGCACCTTTTTTATATCTTGATCACTTGTTGGGTGGAAAGATTCTTAAGATATGGGATAAGAAAATACTCTTATACTACACTACTCAATGAACGTCAAGGCATCATTTCTTCGACTTTAACAACTACATTTAATTTTTTGTGTTAATCATGATTAATATATGATTAGTTGAGATAATGGCATTCAACATGACTGATGTGGCACGTATTGATTTGTGTGATATAAGAATATATTTTTTGTATCAGATATAACTAGTCCTAGTATTGTGGACTCATATATATATATATATATATATATATACTAGTACTCTTATTTTAATGAGTTGTGAAATATTTATTTGTTACTAATTTTCATAATAAGTGCTAAGAAATTCACCAACTATAATTGCTAAGCAATAAATGTATAACAATTTATTAAGACACCCTAAGTCATTTACTTATTTCCTATAGTTGGCTCCAATAAATATAAGTGCTTGATAGATTATTTTATTTAGACACATTTTTTCACACATTGTCCCTATGTGTAAGTTATGATATTACTCTAATTTGACCTTTGAGCACGAATTATCACGGTTTTAGTATATTAAAATGGCTATTTTTTTAGTTAGAAAATCATGTATCAAATTACGTTGATTTATTTTTCATGTTAAAAGGTTAGTTTAACTCAAATTGATTTCTCATCATTTTTTTTAATAAATAAACAACGTCATTTAAATTGATTTCTCAACATAAATTTTTATTTTTTTTAAATTTCGCATGTTGTAAAATCAACCTCTCAACGTTAAATTAGAAAAAAAAAACATGTTGAAAGTTTGTTTAAGCTAAAGTGACTTCCTAATATAAAAATAATAATATATTTTAGTACAGAATTTTTTAATTAAGGTAAAATAAAAAAATAATTTTTTTAGCCATTTTAATATAAAAAAGCCAATTATCACACCTAACTACGAGTTTGTATTTTGTATTAAAGAAAAAATTTACTCTCGAAGTAGTTCAAGTATTTCTCGAACTGGAGGGAATAAACCCAATTGGAAGCACGTACGTGTGGCATCAACACGAACCAACATTCGAAACGACGCCGTCTGAATCGTGTTTCCCACAGTTCAATTTTTGTCTCAGGGAATCGCTGCAGAGTGCAGAGGGTGAGCGAGTTGACTCAGTGAAGAAAAATGGCAAATGCGCTTCGGAACGTGAAAGTGGCTCCGCACTCGGCGAGTCTTGAGGAAGCGAGGCACCGAGTTTTCGAATTCTTCAGGACAGTGTTACCGGTATTCACTTGTAAGAAGGAAGTCATGAACCAAACTTGAAGTCTTACATCGGGTGTCGTAAGCCTAGATGTGGGGTTTATATAGGGTTGGGCAGCCCTTTCCTTATGACCATGGTTTTGAGGTGGAGTTAAGCCCAATTCCTATATCAATTGTATCAGAATAGTTTCGATCCTTGGATGCCGGGGCTCAACCGGGAAGAATGAACTCGAAATGAAAACAACCCAAAAGGGAAGAATGAATCGGTGAGGATGCCGGTTCTTGAGGGGCGAGATTTGTTACCGGTATTTACTTGCAAGAAGGGAGTTATGAACCCAACTTGGAGTCCCACATCAGGTGTTATGAGCCTAGATGTGAGGTTTATATAGGGTTGGGTAGCCCTCCCCTTACAACTATGGTTTTGAGGTGGAGTTAAGCACAATTCATATTAGGCCCAATTCCTATATCAGACAGCTTGCAGATCCTTATCCTCTGTCATGGAAATCTATAACCTCTACGACGTCGCTTCCGTCTCCCACCTCCGCTCCGCCATTGCCTCCCAAATCCACAAGAACATCCACGTCACCGATCCCAAGGTTCCATTCTTTTTTATTGTTTAACTTTTTTGAAAACTTTTATTTTTTATTTTTCCTAATGGGTTTCTTGGGGTTTAAGATTTTGGTGAAGAAAATAGAAATTTAAAACCATATAAATTCAGTAGTAATTCACAAAAATAAATTTAAGATTTTTTCGTTGTTGTTGTGGATGATGGAGAAATTTAAAATTGAATGTGTTTTTTTTTTTTTTAATTTTATTATTATTATTATTATTTGGTTTGGAAGATTTTCTTGGTGAAAGTGGATCTAGTGTGATGTTATAGAGAAAGATAAAAAAAATAATTTATGGACCCTATACAAATATTGGTGGGTCCTGTCATCATAAAATTTGTGTTTTTATCTTTGTAACATAAGAGGATTCAAATCCGGTGAAAGTAACATAATTAGAGCTTGGAAGAGCTAAAGATTCAACATTTTTCTCAAACAAGTATTTTGGGGGTATATATTGTCAAAGACAATGCTAGGAGATTGTTATTTATTCACCATCACTTGAATGGTTAATGATAATGGGGTTAGATAGATCCAAGAAACCGAAACCGTGCAATTTGTGGTTTTATGTGATTCCCAATTTTCACTTCCAAAATATTACTAACTTCCGTCTTGCTGAACTTGCTTGCCATATACTCCTTAATACTACTTAAGTCCCATGATTCCAAAGCTTCTACCCATATATCAAGTTTACAATTTACTCCTTTTCTTTACTCATCAACTAGGACTATATCATTCACAAAAAGCATGCATAGATGCATAGCTCCTGGATGTGCTTGGTAAGTGTGGACTCTAAGTCGGCTCTTGGTGCAATCCTATAATTATAGGGAAATCTTCTATTACCCCTCCATGCATTCTCACATTTCTAGAAAATTATTTTCTGTTCTTATTGGCTGTCTAGGATAACTAGTTAGGAATTGACTAGTAAGCATCAGTTTGATAATCAATGAGCAAGGATGTGAAAATAAACTCTCTTATGTTAGCCAAGGGCAACCATCACACAAGAGGGGGGGTGAATTGAGTGATGACAAATTTTATTTCAAACTTAAGCAATTGTGCATTTTGATGCACTCAATCAATGTATGCAGCGGAATAAATACATTAAACACATATCATGCTTGGAGACAATCAAGAACATTAACTTCACATTCAAAACATTATGCTAATCACATTAAAGTTATATAATAATATTAATCATAATGTGATTAGTCAAGAACAATCAATATCATTGATACAAATATTCTAGATTGCTCAAATGCAACTTTAATGAGTGTAAAAACAAGCAAACAAGCTAAACATTAAGTTATAATGATCAAGACAACAAGCTCACAAGATTATGCAAGAAATTTATAATTATAGCTGAGAACATGTATAGAAAGCAAGAATATCAAGTGAAAGTCTTTGTAATGTCAAGAGAGTAAGGGATAAGAGAGAGTGCAAACAATATTTTTCTTGGTTCAATCACTTCTTGTGATCTACATCCAAATTTCCAAGATCATCCACTTGAGGTTTCCACTATTCTTCAAGCTTGTAACTTAGGTGCTTGAGAAACCTTTACAAAAACAGGCACTCTTCACACTTTGGGATCCTCCACCCTTATGCTTGAGCCTCTTTCTTTTCTCTTCAAGGGAAGTCTACCCTTGAACTCTCTTGAGGGATTATCCACCCTCTTACAAGTATATATGATTGATAGAAAATGATAAACTCTCTCAAAGAGTAGATAATACAACTTGAAGAACTAATGGATAGAGGGATTATGAAAATGAAGAGCTCAAATGTTGATTTTGATAGAAAATGATCAAATCCTCATAATGATTTGCAAATGGGTGTTCATCAACTTGTTAATGCTTCAATCTTAGCATATATTAATAGCCCAAGTGATAAAATAGCCGTTGGTGGTGTTTAGGAATGATTAATTTCGAAATCTAGCCGTTTATAGCCGTTACGGCATTTTCTCGGCACGCTAGATGGACTACAGATAACTTGTAGTCGACTACGATTCCTCTCTGGAATGTAGGTTTTGAATTTTAACACTTTGTAGTCGACTGCAGATACCTTGTAGTCGACTACCAGTCATCTCTGGAAAATAGTTTTGATTTCTGACACTTTGTAGTCGACTACAAGGTCTTGTAGTCGACTACAATCCATTTCTGGTGGTCTTGTAGTCGACTACAAGTCTTGTGTAGTCGACTACAATTCCACTGAAAGTAGTCGTTTTGAAATGATCATAACTTCTTCGTTTCTTAACCAATTTAAGCAAATGACCATGCGTTGGAAAGCTCTTTGAGTGTACTTTCATATGAAACAAGTTTCAGATCAAAACTCAAAGTATTTTAAAAGTTATGATAAAAATAGTGACCATATGTCAGTTTTTCAAGGTCTTGTAGTCGACTACAAGTCTTGTGTAGTCGACTACGATTCCTATCAGAAAAGTAGTCTTCTTAAAAATATCATAACTTCTTCGTTTCTTATCCAAATTAAGCAAATGACCATGCGTTGGAAAGCTCTTTGAATCTACTTTCATATGAGATAAGTTTCAGATCAAAACTCAAAGTATTTTAAAAGTTATGATAAAAATAGTGACCATAGGTCAGCTTTCAAAATTCAGATTTGGCTATTTTTCATAGTTTTGAAATACCACCAAGACTAACTTCTCAAAACTTGTTTGTTGGGAATTTTACCATGTTAAAAACATTTGTCAAGATTGAATAAAGATATTTGAGCTCTCTTCATGTAAAAACCTCTATCCTTACAAAGGAGAATAGCCTATAAGAGAAAGTATACCCTTTTGAGTCTATAAGCTTCTTGATGCACTTCAAGCTTCTAAGATTTCTTCTCTTCAAATCTTCTAAATGCTTGGTTCATCTCTTCATTCTCCTTCTTCTTGAGTTGAGCATAACTAGGATCTTTCACTTTCTTATTCCAATGCTCACTCTTGATACTTGGACTATCCTACAAAGCATAACTCACTTGAAAACCATGGTTAGTCCAAATCCATAACTCAATAACTAAATATGCATGATTCACATGTATATAACTTTATAAAGTTCTTCATGCATATATGATTCACATATAGACACATATCCAATAATTAATTATATCACTTATCAAGTACATTGGATATATCCTATCAATGATGCTACACAAAACTTAATGCATGATTCTTATAATAGGAACAACAAGATAATATATAACCATGCATTATCCAATATAGCTCATCACGCACATATGTAGCATATTTGTAATCCTTTTTGTAATGTATTTGTCATCATCAAAACATAATACAATAAACCATTGGGGCAAACATATTTTCACATTCTCCCCCTTTTTGATGATGATAAATCACCCAAGAAAAATATGTTTGATAAGATATCTAAATGTATATTCAAGAAATCATATCAATCAATTATCACAAGAACATATTTTCTTTCCTATTTTCTCTCCCCTATTTGACATCAACAAAAGGTTTAGAAAGGAAGGACAATATGATAATGAATATATTTTTCATGTTATCAAAATAGAACTTGCTCCCCCTAGATAAAACACATGATGCCAAAGTGTAGGATCATAAAAATTAATGATTTTGATGTTTATAAAAACATAGCTATCTCCTCTTTATTTGACTTAGCATAGGATTCAAGTATGGAGATATGGAACAAGCATGCTTATCAAGATATCAAGTATGATGCATGCAATGCTTGTCATCTTATAGTATACTTCCATTTATCATGTGATAGCATTAAGCTTTATGAGATTATGAAAAGTATAAAATATTGCTTACCACATGTTAAATGATACTACTTGATGCACGTCACAAATAAGTCATATGCTGGCATGGTGTTAAAGTTTTTCAAAGTAAAAGAACATATACCTTGCCACATATATCAAGCATTCCTCAATGAAAGAATCAAATGATTGAAAAGTTAAGAAAGCTTACCTTCTTTCATTGATAGGGGAAATACAATAAGATGTGATCTTCAATGACATGTTGAGAGTATAATGACAAATTAAGAGCTAGGCTCCCCCTCAAAATATGCATATCATCAAGATATCAATAATATATTATTTTAGCAAAGTCATGCATATATTCAAAGTTAACAAGAATAAACAAGCATGATGTTTAAATCCATTATTAATTAAAAGTTTAAGTAAGGGAAGTTATAAGGTATTTAAAGAGAAGTTGAGCTCCCCCTTATTGAAAATCAAGATTTTGGATTTTCTCTTCTTTCAAAAAAAAGAGTTTGAGCCACTAAGATCAAAAACAATAATAAGTTGGCTCCTAATTAGATGATACACTAGTTAAAGCAAGGTAAACATATTTTTAAGCATACTATCAACAAAATTTGATTTTCCACAAAAGATTTAGAAATTTCTCCACCTTTCAAAAATAATGTTGCAAATATACATTTCATTTTTCAAAATCATTTAAGAAGAGTATGAGTTTTTCTTTGAAAACCTATTCCTTGAGAATAATCCAATAAAATCATTCAAGATGACATTTGATAATATATCTCCACCTTTTTCTCTTTGAACAGAAGCCTCAGGGAAATAAAATCACTTTGAAGAGCAAGGCTTTATCTTTTGAAGTTTCAAAAGAAATAGACATTATAAATGAGTTCAAAATTTTCGAGTTTGGAAATTTTCTTAAGCATTCTCTCAAGATTTGATAATCATTTCCAAAGTATGTTGAGAGTTTTTCAATCATATCCAAACAATTTTCCAATTATTGAAAAGTAGTAAAAGGTGAAAAGCATTTTCAAAGTCTTGAAATAAATTCAAATAATTCTCAAGGATATGGAATTTGAAAAACTCATTTCAAACAAAATAAGGGAGTTTTCTTATGAAAAATATTTCCAATTAAACCAAAATCTATTTTCAAGCAAAAGCATGATTCTCACAAGAATTATAGCACTAAGAATCAAGAGAATCATATCAAATATTCATCATGGTGAAATATGCCATAGGGATCAAGGTATATTTAAATTAATAACATAACTCTATATGCAATGACAATATTAAGAATATTAGAGCTAAATATCCACAAAGTCATTGCTAAACATACTTCTCATATAAGGATAGCATCTAATCATTTTAAAAGCATTTAATCAACAAGTATCACTCAATATAATACCATAAAAGTTTAGGGATAGAGATACTTATTGATTTCGAGAAAGTGTGATGCTCCTTTAGAATGTTCTTCAATTTGTTGAACCTTTGAATTTGAACTTTCTTCCTTTAAGTATTTCATTTCTTAGAATTTGAAGAAAGTCTCCTCAAGCTCTTCTTCATTCAATTCTTCTCATTGTCTACTTGTGCTTGTATTTCAATATTTGATGGCTACATTTGGATACACATGGAGATACTTGCAAATCCAATTCTAAAAGCTCTCCAAATCATAAGTTAGCATCAAATATCATTTAAGCATATCCACAAGCATAATTTTGGTTAATATAAAATATCAAGAATGTATCACATTATCAACCATACAATTTTACCACTTGATAATGACAAGAGAAGTATATATGCACTTGAATCCAAAGCAAAGATTTAGTAATTTCAAAGCAAGATTCAAGCTTAACTAAGAACACATGACCATCATCAAAACTTGTATAAGCACTTTGGGGCAAACAATGATCATGTAACGCATGTTATGTGATGTAAGAATTTCAAGTATGCACACATGCCAATCAAGAGTAAAAGTTCCCTTTGCAATGCTAGAGTTGAAAAACCATGGAACTTATATCTTTGAAAACTATTTATGATTCATTTCAAGAGATAGATTCAATGTAAGAATCATTGAAGTTCAAAGGCAAGTTTAAAGCACAAATGAATCATTTTCTTCTTGTTTATAGGAAATTATCATATCAAGCAATTTCAAACAAGAAGATATGTTATCCTCAACCATCCAATCTCAATGTAAGCATATGAAATATTTAAGCAAATAAGAGAGGATTAGAATTCTTTTGAGCATGTGAACTTTTCATGTAAGTTCAATAAAATATAGTCACAAGCTCAACACAAGAGGATTATCATGCCATCTCAATCAAAGTGTACTTGTCTAGCATACTAGCATAGGCAAACACATGTTCAAGTCACATTACTAGAGAAGCACAATTTTAAGACATGCTAAGGCATAAATCAATTCTCCAAATCCCAAGATATCATGTATATCACATTTAAAAGCATAGGTAGGGATAAGGTTGATATCACCAAAGAAGTATTCCTTGAATTTGTATAGGTGACTTTAACTTCCATGCTTCAAGTCTCCTTGAGGATGTAGAGATTCTTCATGAAGTTTGTATCCTCTTGAGAAGTTGAATCCGTTCAAGTTATGCTAACCTCAAGTAGAGTAGTTGTATTTTATTTCAATGAATACATGAGGTAGTTGTCACCCTACAATTAAATTTAAGCACATTTCTTTGGTATCCAACAAATTTTGGATCCACAATGATTAGTCATTGATAATTAATCTACCATGCTCTTACAATATCAATTTAGCAAAATATGCTAGTTGAAAGCATAATAATTCAATAATCAATTTAGCATTAAGCATAATGCCGTTGACATGCTTCTTTTCATGATATATAAACAATTTAAAGCATATCAAGCATATCTAGGCATGGAATAGAGCTTCGTGTGTACCAAGATATATTCAACTTAATAAGCAAATGGTACAACAAGAATGAACATAATCATGTGCTAAACACAATATTCAAATTTTATCAAGCACACATGATTTAATTCATTATTCAAGGCCTATAAGCAATATACCTCAAATTCATAGATTTTGCAATTGAATTAGTATGAGAGGTAATATCATATGATACCATGGCCTTAGAAATTAAGGGAACATTTTTTGTTTACCCATTGCTTCTCCTTTAGATATTTGAACTTTGCAAATTCCACATCATGCATATGAGAAGCCTTGGTTGAAGCCTTCTTGCCTCTTTGACCAAAATATTTACCATTGGGTCTTGGAAATGTTTTCCTTGATGTTTCCATTTTGGCTTGATCAAAATTTCCATCCTTTTGAAGAGTTTTCTCGCATAATAGAAGCACTAGGAGGACTCTTTGGTACCCATTTCAACTTGGGTCCTTTAATGTTAGCATTAGAGCCTTTAAGATTTTAGGAACCCACATCATGTTATTTCTCATATAAGAATTTCTTCTAAATTTGCACAAATGAGAAATATGTCCTAGATGACCACAATAATTACAAACAATTGAATTGGATGATGATTTTGTCTTTTGAAGATTATTTTCGAAAAACTTATGCCTTTTAGTGTAATCATTTTCCAAAATATTTTTTCCACAAGTCTTTCTTGATTTTCCATGTAAAACATCTTTGGTTTTCCTTTTATTATCACACATGGAATGAGAACAAGTGAAACTCTCAATTTGGGCAACTTTTGAAAATAAGTCCTTAACTTGATTTTCTAAATCAATGTAATTTTCACAATTAGTTGAGGTTTCACATTTCATCAATATTTCCTCATCAAGAAAAGCATACTCATTTTTCAAAGTCTCAATTTGAATTTCAATAGAGGAAATGCTTTTCAAGCAAGCTAAGTTTTTCTTTTCTAAATTTATCAATCCATCATTCAATTCATCATATGCATATTGTATCTTATCATAGGAATGACTATCATCAATATTATCATCATTTACCTCAAAGTCCTTTTGAGCTATGTGGGAGGTAATCTCAATATCTAGCATGATTGGCTCTACATGGAAATCATCATCTTGCTCATGATTGTCCATCAAGGCTTCAAGAGTATGTCCCTTTTCAATTTGGTTTGGGTGCTTTTCTGCTAATTGAACTTCATCACCACCAATTTGCATTAAGCTCATTTTATAACTTTGGACATCTTCTTGAGCAAATTTTTCAAGATTGGCTTCCTTCAATTGCTTTTGGTCTTCTTGCTTTCTAGATACAACATTTTGCTCAAAAACATTGTTAGCAAGATAAATAGCATCAAGGGTATCCCAAATATCTTTAGCACTAGAGCAATTTTTAATTCTAGCATAAATATCATCATTTAAACCATATCTCAATATTTGCATTGCTCTAATGTTTAAGGTAAAACATTTCTTGTCATAGGAATCCCAATTCAATTTTGGTTTAGAGGAAAAACCATCAAGCACAATATCCCACAAATCTAAGTCAATAGATTGCAAATAACATTCCATCCTAGTTTTCCAAAAATCAAAATGCACACCATCAAAGAATGGTGGTTTATCAATTTCAAAACCCACCATATTTGAAAAACTTTCTATGGTTGCCATTATATGAGGATCTTTAACTCTAAGCGGTTAAGCTTTAAACAGAGCACAAAGCTCTGATACCACTTGTTAGCCAAGGGCAACCATCACATAAGAGGGGGGGTGAATTGAGTGATGACAAATTTTATTTCAAACTTAAGCAATTGTGCATTTTGATGCACTCAATCAATGTATGCAGCGGAATAAATACATTAAACACATATCATGCTTGGAGACAATCAAGAACATTAACTTCACATTCAAAACATTATGCTAATCACATTAAAGTTATATAATAATATTAATCATAATGTGATTAGTCAAGAACAATCAATATCATTGATACAAATATTCTAGATTGCTCAAATGCAACTTTAATGAGTGTAAAAACAAGCAAACAAGCTAAACATTAAGTTATAATGATCAAGACAACAAGCTCACAAGATTATGCAGTAAATTTATAATTATAGGCTGCAGAACATGTATAGAAAGCAAGAATATCAAGTGAAAGTGCTGTAATGTCAAGAGAGTAAGGGATAAGAGAGAGTGCAAACAATATTTCTTGGTTCAATCACTTCTTGTGATCTACATCCATTCTCCCAAGATCATCCACTTGAGGTTTCCACTATTCTTCAAGCTTGTAACTTAGGTGCTTGAGAAACCTTTACAAAAACAGGCACTCTTCACACTTTGGGATCCTCCACCCTTATGCTTGAGCATTTTTCTTTTCTCTTCAAGGGAAGTCTACCCTTGAACTCTCTTGAGGGATTATTCACCCTCTTACAAGTATATATGATTGATAGAAAATGATAAACTCTCTCAAAGAGTAGATAATACAACTTGAAGAACTAATGGATAGAGGGATTATGAAAATGAAGAGCTCAAATGTTGATTTTGATAGAAAATGATCAAATCCTCATAATGATTTGCAAATGGGTGTTCATCAACTTGTTAATGCTTCAATCTTAGCATATATTAATAGCCCAAGTGATAAAATAGCCTTTGGTGGTGTTTAAGAATGATTAATTTAAATCTAGCCGTTTATAGCCGTTACGAGGCATTTACGGCACGTTGTAGTCGACCTACGGATAACTTGTAGTCGACTACGATTCCTACGGAATGTAGGTTTTGAATTTTAACACTTTGTAGTCGATTGCGGATACCTTGTAGTCGATCTACCGTCTAAATCTCTGAAAATAGTTTTGATTCGACACTTTGTAGTCGACTACAAGGTCTTGTAGTCGACTACAATCCATTTCTCGTGGTCTTGTAGTCGACTACAAGTCTTGTGTAGTCGACTACAATTCCACTCGGGAAAGTAGTCGTTTTGAAATGATCATAACTTCTTCGTCTTAACCAATTTAAGCAAATGACCATGCGTTGGAAAGCTCTTTGAGTGTACTTTCATATGAAACAAGTTTCAGATCAAAACTCAAAGTATTTTAAAAGTTATGATAAAAATAGTGACCATATGTCAGTTTTTCAAGGTCTTGTAGTCGACTAGTCGACTACGATTCCTATCAGAAAAGTAGTCTTCTTAAAAATATCATAACTTCTTCGTTTCTTATCCAAATTAAGCAAATGACCATGCGTTGGAAAGCTCTTTGAATCTACTTTCATATGAGATAAGTTTCAGATCAAAACTCAAAGTATTTTAAAAGTTATGATAAAAATAGTGACCATAGGTCAGCTTTCAAAATTCAGATTTGGCTATTTTTCATAGTTTTGAAATACCACCAAGACTAACTTCTCAAAACTTGTTTGTTGGGAATTTTACCATGTTAAAAACATTTGTCAAGATTGAATAAAGATATTTGAGCTCTCTTCATGTAAAAACCTCTATCCTTACAAAGGAGAATAGCCTATAAGAGAAAGTATACCCTTTTGAGTCTATAAGCTTCTTGATGCACTTCAAGCTTCTAAGATTTCTTCTCTTCAAATCTTCTAAATGCTTGGTTCATCTCTTCATTCTCCTTCTTCTTGAGTTGAGCATAACTAGGATCTTTCACTTTCTTATTCCAATGCTCACTCTTGATACTTGGACTATCCTACAAAGCATAACTCACTTGAAAACCATGGTTAGTCCAAATCCATAACTCAATAACTAAATATGCATGATTCACATGTATATAACTTTATAAAGTTCTTCATGCATATATGATTCACATATAGACACATATCCAATAATTAATTATATCACTTATCAAGTACATTGGATATATCCTATCAATGATGCTACACAAAACTTAATGCATGATTCTTATAATAGGAACAACAAGATAATATATAACCATGCATTATCCAATATAGCTCATCACGCACATATGTAGCATATTTGTAATCCTTTTTGTAATGTATTTGTCATCATCAAAACATAATACAATAAACCATTGGGGCAAACATATTTTCACATCTTAATGATGGAAAACCTAGGGACTAAGATTTGTTAGCTCTATGGAGCTTTCTTGTACAATTTTGTTGGTGCCATAGAGTGGTTATCAAATAGTATGGTTGGCATGATCCTAAATAAGAGAAAGGTGTTTCTGTTCACTAACATTCTGTTTCTTCAGATACATTTTAAATCTCTTTTCATATTTGGAACCATTGCAATTGTTGATTTATAGCCTCCTCTTTCCACACAGATGTACTTCTAAACATTTTAGGTTAACTAGGTGCTTATTTTTTGGGATGTGTGATTTGACACAAGATTCAACTCAAGGTTTGTGGTGCAAATTAAATGGAGAATCCGTTTGATGCCTTCAAATTGGATTTGGAATCAACATGGTTGATTGAAGTTTCAAGAGGAAATACTTTGGAATAAATAGCTATTCTAAAAGAAGGAATTTTTTTTGATGGATAGTAATAATATAAGTCTTATTTATGTGTCGGTTAAGAATCTTTGTAGAAGAGTCTAAGTCTGTATTAACAATGAGTCTTAGATATTTTGGTAGTAGTTGAGAGTAGTTGGCAAATACTCAAAAGAGTCATTTATTAAGGTTAAAAAGTAGTCAATCTATGTATTAATTAGGGATAGTTGGCATTTGGCAAGTAGAGTCATAATATTAATTTTGGTAATGGTCTAGTCATATAGAATCTATAAGTAAGTGAATGCTCTATGTCAACAGAATTGGAAGAGTTTGAGTAGACTTGAAGTATTTTCAGAAAACAACTTTTGGTGTTGTTTCTTAACTTAGGATAAATTTTTTTATTATTTTATATTTCTATCCAAGGAGGTGGACTCCTCCCACACTAATCCTTCTATCCCACATATCCATCCTATTTCCATATTTTCCCTCTCCATCCAATCCAAAATTAAAGAAAATTCTGGACTGTTCCAAATCAGTTCCTTGGCTGCATCAATTTGGTATCAAAGCAGAATCTGAATTTCATGGACTATCTTGAACTCCAATGGCAACGAAATTCCCTTTCTAATAATTTCTGTGTCCCAATTCATAAGTATGGTATGTAGGATTTCCTAGACTTAGAATTTAGTGGCACGATTTTTGAGAGGATAAGTATAATTTACATAATATACTGTATTATAGAGCCTGCAACCCTTTGATCTGATGTCACCTTGTCAAACTTCAAGAAGGTGGAGAGGTATCATCATGGCTTTAAATTTATCCATGTCATGATAGAAAGATATGAAAAGGATAGACTGTGTTCTGCTGATCAGTAATTTAATTGAGACCCAAGTTTTGTGCAATGCTGGACCAAATTTTGGGTGTTCCTAGTTGGCAAATGGGGAATAAGTTGAGTCAACTGTATTAGGTATTTGCAAATCCGTGTCATAGTGCATTGCCAGATGCTTTTGAGTGGTGCATTTAGATTGTTGGAAAATAATCATTTATTATTTTACTGTTGTTTTCCCTTCTAATGAATCTGTAACATTACATTTCATGGCATACTAAATTTTGCTATATTTCTACCAATTAAGTTGTTGTCTTTTTTTTTTTTGCACCATACATCTTTCCAAATTTTGTATGTCTACTTTGTCTGTAATGTCTAAATTACTGTCTGGAGCTGTGAGAAGACTTGTCTGATTCTTCCTTTGGTCCCTAGCCATGACAAAACTCAATTCATGGTTTGTGATTGGGCTCAATGCCTCTTCGCTGCCATGCAAAAGAAGCCATATATTCTACTTGCATATATAGTATTCATTCAAATGTGGTTCGGTATGTCATGGATTCAATGCATCAAGGCCAGTAGTACATTCAAAAACTTTGAATATGATGTATTGCTATGATGCTTCGGTAAAGGAAATTTTTTTAAACTATGAAACAAGGTTTTACCATTATCACTAATATTTGTGGACATTCAGGTGATTGATATGCTGCTCTTCAAGGGGACGGAAGAGCTCAAGAACGTTGTGGAACATTCAAAGCAGAGGCATCATATCATTGGTCAGTACGTAGTTGGTCCGCAAGGGCTTGTGCTGGATTTGGGCACGAAAGACCAAGGCATATCTAATTTTCTTAAGAATTTCTACTACAGCAATTACTTTTGAAGTTTGGTCATGAGCGGTTTTCTGTTTGCTCAAATAAAGAATTATCTGACTATTTTGTATGTCAATCAATACTGGAAAAAGATAAATACTATTGGTGTAGAAGTCACTTGACTTCAGATCAAACTGCTGTTTTCGTTATTCCTGGCTTAAATAATTTAAGAAAGTGATGTTTTGTTGATTGTATGCAGGGCTGTAAATCAGTTGAGCTGAGAACTCAGACTTAGCTGAATAAGAAATCAAGTTCATTTTATTAGATTAAGCTCAGTTCACTTTAAGCTAACGGGCTACTTAAGTTCAATGAATTAATATTAAGTCTTGTACTAAAATTATTCTTTTTACATGTATTTAATTAAAAAAATAATTTCGTTAGACTAAAAAGAAAATAAATGCTAATATATATTAAATGAAAGTATTATTATTATTTTTCATAAAAAAAGATTATATATATATCATATCAAGTGAGAATACTAACTTATTATGAGAGGTAAGAGGAGTCAATTTTGACCATTAAATTTTACATGGATGGTCAAGATTAAAAGTTTTTTAAATGTCACATAATTACTTAAAAAAATCACATGAATTTATGTTTTAATTTTGACCATACGTGAATAATCCAATAGTCAAAATTTACTCGTTACTCTCACAATAAATCACTTCTTTTACTAGAGATGCTATACATATATTGAGTTGATTTACAAGTTAATGAACTGAATATGTAAAAATTTAAGTTTGGTTCATTTAACAAATTAAATTGTTAATTAACCGAGTACTCGTTACTGAAGCTATTTAGTGCAATTAGCTGAGTACAACAATGAAGATGCGAGCAGTGATTTGAAAACTGGACCGGACCGGCCGGTCGGACCGATTCGACCGGGAACCAGTCACCCCACCGGTCCGGTCCACCTCCAAAAACCGGCCAGGTCAAAAACCGGTCAAAAATCAGTGAACCGGTCGACCCGGACCGGTCCAACCGGTCCTCTTTTTTTTATTTATTTATTTAAATTTTGCTAATTCAAATAATGTCATTTTGATCTAAAAATTGAATATAAGTCAATCTAAAAAGAATTTTATATAAAAATACTTAAACTTAAATTGTATAAAAGCTTAGAAACTGAATGTATAATTGATTATATATCTCATTGAACTGAAATTAAAAAATTTTTAAACAAAAATAAGTTATAATACTGTTACAGAATGCTTTGGACTCTCAAAAAATAAACTGTAAACTATTTTTTATCATTTGTGTTGTTTTTTATAATTTTTAATTTGTTTAATTAGTATATAATATATATTTATATATATATATAAATATATTTAATTTATTTAATTATACTCCGGTTCGACTACGGTTCAACTACGGTTGAACTATTGAACCTTGAATCAGTCCACTGACTGGTTTAATCACCGGTTCGGTTTTCAGAACCTTGGATGCGAGACGATGCGGGCTCAATTCTCATGAGCTTGATCCATGCTTCGCAGTGGATTATGCTATCAACAACTTTAAACTTGGTGGTAGCTAGAGAATATAAACTTACATTATATTGAAACTATTAGAGATCAATTTTTTCTCATGTTTTTCATACTCTTAGAAAAGAATGCATAAATTCTTCTTGAATTTTATCTCATTTTAAGATAGTCACCATAAATTTTCAAATTTGGATGAGACTTTTAAACTTTTCAAAACTAACAAATAGATTATTTCATATATAAATTAAACAAAAATTATTTATTATGTGACTTGTAAGTGTCTATTTATATACATGATAATTTCTATTTATTCATATAATTTTTTAAAAATAAAAAAATTAATCTATTTTCTATTTAATTTCCTTTAAATTATTTAATATTCTTTTAAACATAGAAATTAAATAAAATGTAGATTTTAAAAAAATATTTTTAAAAATAATATTAACAAATTAAATATTTTCATGTATATTAATTAATACGTTTAAGTCAATGATGCAAGATTTCAGTTTAACTTAAGTATGAAAAATTTTATTTATAAGTTTTAGAAAGTTTAAAAGTCTTTCACCTGAATTTGAAAGTTCAAAGTATCTATTTAAAAATAAGGTAAAGTTCTAGAAGTATATATCCATTTTTCCCTACTTTTCATTTTAAGCCTTTTTCTTTTCTTTTATATTGTTTACTTTATATTTTGCAATTTTTGTTTTAACTATATTTGATATTTAATTGAATAATTAACTGATTTTGAAGTTATGGGTTATAAGATGCTTGAAATTTAAAATTTTGGAAATTGTTTTAATTTTTATAGTTACCTTTTAAACAGAATAATCACTCTTATACATTAATTATTTGTGAAATTTTTTTTTTAAAAAAAGAATCTAATAAAAATATGGACAATGGAGGAACAAAATGTGGTGATTCTTTGCAAAAATGTGACTATTTTTTCGTCATAACAAATATTTTTTTAGTTCTTTTATTTTGGTAGATTTTCCTTAATTTTGTAACAAAATAACCACATTTTATAACAAGATTTTGAATTTTATTTGTGCTTATTTTGGTAAAATTTATTGTTATGCAATAACGTGATACTCAACCATATTTTAAGAGTCATTATTTTGTTATAATTTACGACTAATGGATAAGTTTAGGACAAAAAAAGCAGGAAGTGAAGCAATTGGTAGAGGTACTACAGGAAAAGGTTGCCACAAAAGCCACCCTATAATAGAGGCTTCGGCCCTCCTACTAGAAATTCAGTTCCGTCTTTGCACTCTTCTTTAGTTCTAGTATATTGATTAGTTGAACCTTTTGACTTCACAATTTTATAATTTGGGTAATCTTATAAATATAGCACAACATTTTTTTATATCATTAGATACGTCTATAGATTTGCGCATGGTTATATCAAATATAAAATCAATATATAAGTGTTTTCTAAGTGTTTTCACTTCTTTGAATTTTACCTTCCCAACTGAGGCATTCCCTCAATCACAATCATGGAACCTTTTAATGTATGTTTGGATGGAGGGTTTGGAGAAGAAGAGTGGAGGGGGAGGGGTAATTTTTAATTTCTAAATTGAGAGAATTTTATAAAAATGGACAAGAGATGATTGGAAGATTTCATGATAATCTCTCATTTTATTCCTCTCATTTTTTAAAATTCTCAAATAAAGAGAATGTTTACTTCAAATGAAGAATTACCCCTCTCATTTCTTCCCCTCCAAACTCCTCTATCCAAAACAAAAGTTTCACCTATTGATGACAATAGCAAGAGCAGTGAAGCAAGCAACACGATAAATGAGCAGAGGCTAACTAAGAGTGAGAAAAAAAATGTCAAATTGGGAGAAAAAGAAAGGAATAAACTCAACAATCGTGAACCACAAAGTTCTATAAATTCAGATGGATGGGAAAACTATGGCAACTGAACCAACCGTTAAGATTTATCATATAGCCCAACTATTTTGTTATGTAAAAAAATAAAGCCCTTCAACAACAATTACAATGTACAATATTATTAGTAATAAGCAAAATACATACTGGTTGTCACCAATTCTGTTTCTAGACTAAGTGATTCAATGTAACACTAATATCAATAACACAGACTACAATACAACACAAGAAAACTTGGACGAGTAAAACCTATGATGATCAGTATTGAAGGTGAAGGATCCATGAAAATTAATTTGACAGACTACTTACCACACATCAATCTCTTGGGCGGGCCAGCCAGAGGGAACTGAGAGCACGCAGCCGAGAAAAATAGTCATGTATTGCAAGCAATGCACGAGCTGATTGGCGAGTTGTCAGTATTCGGTGCATTTGTTGCAGAGTCTGCTGGCGCAGATTGTCAGCCTTATAATCATAACCACCACAGAAATGGAGTCAAGAGTAAGATATTTTAATATGGCTACTCATTGTAAAATAATATGACATGAAATTCTGTACACGAGCATTTTCTTGGTTCTTTTTTTAAAGGGGGGAAAGGGATAAGACATAGGTAAGTGAACCAAAAATGAGTTGGGCAGGGCATGCAAATGATCCTTGCAGCAGTGGCAATGAAGCTAAATTGCCGTGCCATGAGTTGAGATAAAAGCAAAAAACCAGCACTACAGATGTCAAATCTGGTCGCACATGACCCATGCAGATGAAAATCCTAATGTAGACCAGTCCCAACAGTTTTAACAATTCAAAATATCATCCCCTTCTTTGACCCCAAAAAATCTAAGGGAAGGGAGGCATTTTTATTTGGCTGGAGCAAGAAATTTTTTATCAATTGTAAATAATATTAGGAAACCAAGGCTGGACAAAAAGATTCTTCAATTATTCACGAAAAATGTGTACCAAACTAATTTGAATACAAGTGTGAGACAGAAAAATTTACCTGTCGAATAAACCCCTCAAGTGTCCCTAGCTTACCCATGGCCATAGCCATTTGACCCATGTAATTTGCCACATTCCCTGATGAACCAGATGAGCCAAGTGATCCAGTGGACAATGTCTCAGCAAGGGACTGCTGCAATGCTTCCATGCCCTGAGATAATGCATCTTCTGCTTGTTGGGAGGATTGCTGCAAGTTGGTAATACCCACCAGCTGCTGCTCTGTGAGAGGTTCCAATTGATTTACCAGAAGCTACAACCAAATTCGTGGTACTCAAGTCAAAGGTAAGGAAACTAAAATTGACTCCAGATCTCAGAAATAAAAATTTGGTTGTCACAATTACGAGAAACATGTATTTAAGAAGTTCAAGACAAACATATGAATCAATGTATAAGCATTATCATGTTTAAACTGAGAACGAAGCATCTTTAATAGTAGGAATAATTAAGGTTTGACCCTGTGGTTCAGGGGCATTTAGATATGACCCATGCTATTATTATAATTTTCTTTTTTTGACACCTAACAGTTAGCTCCCATCACCCACTAGATTCTTATTCTTACAATCTTACTGTATTTCAAACTAAGTCAGAGATTTAGGGTTCCAATTGGTTTTGAAGCACTAAAAAATTAGCCAAGTAATAGCAGAAAGTGGAATTTACCCATTTTTTGAGAAACATACAGGAGAAGTGTTGTTACAGGCAAAAAAAAAGTCATATCCAAAGATCCTTTAACCAGCAGGGTTCAAAGTTCAAAGTTCAAAGTTCAAAGTTCAAATTGTAGTTATATCTTAAAAATAACATAGATATATGGGCAACTGCAAAACATGATTAAAAAATTGGTTATAAACTTAACAGAATTGATGAAAGCAAGAAAAATTATAGATGAGGAGCACAAGCAGAGCACCAGTAACGACAGTTCAAACCTGTTATGCATGTTCACTGAACTTGAGAGATAAAAAAGAATACCAGAATCTAGGGAAAGAAAAGAAAAAGTAAATGCAGCCTATTCCTTATTGTGTTTTATACCACCTAACCCTTATCTTATCATTTGTGTGTGGATCACAAGTAAATCTAACTCCACCCTTAATCCAAATAAAAGTCAAACCTCACAGCTACACCACCAGTGGCATCAAAAGCAGCATTCCCACATCCCACCAGTAAGTCTTACAAAACTAAGTCCAATGTAATACTCTGACATCTTTCATTTAGATTCTACATCAACCAGTAATATGAGGCAGCAACTGCAAATATGGATGCAACAAGCCAACCCAGCATGTGTATATAATTACTTCTCTTTCACAAAACTGTCACGCTAAAATAAGTTGCATCTATCTTATAATAATCCCAAAAACCTATAAGATAGTTTTACTCTTCATGTTACCAGGAAAAACTACTGCTCAGGAAAACCCATTATTATAACCATAAGAACCAGAAAGAAAAGGGTCAGCATAAGCACCTTGAGGAGTTCAGATGACCGAAAACCACCAAGCCACAAAAAACACCTCTCAGCAGGTGTTTTCCACATACCAGACAACAAATGGAAAACATCAGCCTTAGCTGCAACGCCCTTCAGCCTAAAAATCTCATCATAATGTGCCAATATACCATCAACAATCATGCGAAGTTCGGTATCACTTGCATGAGAATTTACAGCTGCTCTCAGCTCATTAATTTGTCGATTTTGCTCTTCCAGCCACCTTGCATATTCTGCATCAAATGCCATCGCTCCTGTAAAAGAATGTAATGATGATTATGTATAGCCTCACATAACAGTGGAGAAATTAAATGTTTCCTGAAATAACTTGTTACAACATAAAGACAAATTATACTACTGTTTTTCAGACATATTTCTATATTCAAACTATTAGAATGAGTAACATATGTTAGAAAGAAGATACCATTTCCACTCATTGAATGTGCTTGATCACCCGAGTTTGATATGAAGATTCCCTACAGGAAGAAATAAGAAACTTTGGTTTAAATTGAACATGACTGCCAAGGAAATGTGTTATACAAAAAAACAAGGGGGGAGAGAGAGAGAGCAGATCATTGAGGCAATCTAATTGCAAGGAATAACTAAAACTCACCTGCTGCCTTGCTCGCTGAAGCTCTTGCTCTAGTTGGGTCAACTTCAAACGACTACTTTCCAACTGTTGGACATAGGCCTATGTAAAAAAGTCACAGATGCATTACAAAAATGAGCTTCCGGTATCAAGTCTTGCATTTAAATGGCCAAGTGGGGAGTGTAAACATAATTATTTCTTACAACTATCATAGAGGCCAAAGAAGTTAAAACATTATAAGGGAATCATTTGATTCCACTATATGGCAATTATCCATGAGAGAAAACACAAGTAAAGCAGCTCTCTAGCAGCACAATACTGAATGACTGAAAAAGAAGGTAACTCATCAATATCCAATTCTTTTGACATGAAACACCAAGTAACAACCTAAGCATTTTTTCCCCCTCAAATTATCTGGTAGCCAGTTTAACTGAAGGAAAATTGAAGTAACAGTAGCTTTCTAGCAAACAAAGATAATGACAAAATCAGAAAGGAGGAAAGCCTGACTTGGGTTTTCACTACAGAATTCCTTTCGGATCAGACTGCCCATTTTCAACTTACAAAAACAAAGGAACACAAATATCCAGTACTCTAGAAAGTATCGTTGATAAGCACACACATGTAATCATGCTGTCATGGGCCAGATAGAAGTTTGGGAACAAAAGACATGACATAATATGCCTTAACCAGTTTCTCAGTACAATTTTCATGAACTCCTCAAGAATCATGGAGCATGGTACTTAGAGAACATTGATCCGCAAATCCAGCTAGGTCAGAAGAAAAAATCAGTGTTAAATAATGGTCAGAAATAGTGGATTCAGAAGGCAAAAATAATGGGGGAATGGAGAGAAAGTTTGTAGATTCAGAAATAGCACATTGTATGTTCAAAGTGTAAGTGCTAGTTAGACAATTACATCACATCACATGGATAGAATTATCTAATTTTTAATGAGAATAATTATATCAGCAATTCAAAATCCTAACAGTGGAGGCAGGAAATAATTTATGATATTCTTCATATCGTACTTCAAATCTTATTTAGGAGCAAGCACCTAGTTCATGCAGAATTTATTAGTTGATGAATTCAGAATTTTGTAGCAATGCTTTTGATAACTACTATTTATTTGGATTCTGAAATCAACTAATACTTCCTAGTCAAAATCAGACAGAATTGCAGCTTAAGAAAATAAAGAGTCATCACTTTATATCTACTGAAAGATTACCTAGTTCTCTAGCCGCTTTCCTAGAATGGTCAGATTTGTACTAGACAAAAATTTAAAACTATATCATCAATAAACATGGCATTGGGTGTCACCTACTCATTGATTCTTATTAGGATTGAAGCGTCAACTTCTGAAAGCACTAGGTAAAGAATATCATCAAACTGGTTTAAAACAATAAAAATAAAAAGGAAGGAAAAAGGAACCATAATGGATGGATTCAAATAACAAAAAATGTATAATAGCATATACATCAGTACAAGCAACCAAAAAATGGTCTGAAATTTTTCGTTAAACATTTTACCCAGGCATAAGATTATGTTAATCTTCAAGGTAAGATATAACTGATCCTCCGGAATGAGAATAATGGACCTTGTTTAGCTTCCAGAATTAAAACAGGAAATTCACACATCCTGGTAAGCTCCTAAAACATACAGCCAGGACCAGCTGATATTGTTATACCAGTGCTGGGCAGCCTTGCTGCAATCTTGAGTATTTTCATGTTCCTTGGTGTATCTAGAATTGTCTTATCCACCCCTTCTATACAAAAAATTATACACTAAAGGTGAATCAGGGTCCAGTGCAGAGTCAAGCAGGCCCACATAATCTGTACATCCAAACTGATCATCCAAATACATATAACCACATAGATGAGAATAGATGGCACAGTGAGAATTAGAATTAGACATCCTCTATAAATATGCCATATGCCAAGTAAAAATCAACTCCTGTCCTTTTGAGTTATGATGACATGATAGCAATATTTCTATGAAGAAAAAAGAAAATATACACACTTATAGGAACAAATATTAACAAAAAAAATTAAGTAAATATGATTCCTACTTTCTTTCTCAACCGGCTTTTTCTTGCAGCCTCACGATTCTGAGCAAGCCTGCGGAGACTCTGCAATAATTTAAAAAAGATCATCATGTAACAAATACCATTTAGAATTTTAGATATTATCCACACGATAAAATTTAAAATATATTTAACCTTCTGATCTGTTTTATCCTTTGATCTGTCACTGGAGTCCGAAGCCACAGCAGCAAGGGATTGACTTCTATCAAACTGCAAATATAGCATGCATAAAATGTTAGATTGCAAAGAATATCTACAAACAAAGCTTCTATTCTGCTTTAAGGAACAGACCCAAAAAGATTTCTGCTCATGCATTATGTTTGAATACTATTTAGAATTAGATCAATCATGCAGTTGGATACTTGATGATAAGTTCAACCTAAACTGGTTGCCAAATGTTCAAATGTGGGATATGGAGTTGAGATTTATCAATTGAACAATAAGGGAGAAAATAACATGATAGGTAAAGAAACATCACCCGCTGATTCTTGTCATCAGTGTCAACATCTGTAGAAATATCAGTCCTAGGACTGGCATCAGCCATGGCAGACTCTTCCCGGTTTTCTGTATTACCACTTGAAATGGTCACCCGAATTGATGATTGAACCTTTTGTAATTGCAACCTATGTGGCTCTGTCGATGGGCTTTTATCAAGTGAAGTTGGCAACTAAATTATAAAAAGAAAAGAAAAAAAAAAGTTGCCAATAAGACGTATTGTAGCCAGCTAAAAATCACCTCATTTACCAAAGCTGAAAGCTCATTAGATGAAAAGAACTAGAAAAACTCACCTTATCAAGAGTACCAATGTGAACAGGACCTGGAGAAATTGTTTGGCTACTTAATTTTAGTGAGTTAAAAACTGAGTCTGAATCATATATCAGGAAAAATCATTAGAGAAGGAAAGGATGGAAAAAAACCTATACTTGTTAACAAGAATAAAAAAAAAACAAATTAATTAGGTTATAAACATTGATATCTAGATCTTTAGCCAACAGTCACAGCATGTATACATTTGTGCATGTGTGTCTGTGAGTGTGATTCTTCCTTTTTCTTAATGCTATCTTTGCCAAGTAGCGAAAAGTAGTTATGCACTGACAGATTGCAAAGAGCAACCATTGCATAGTTCCAGTCAAAATTTATGAATAAATGATAATTAAACATCGTTTAGACAAACAAAAAAGGAAAAGTCCTATAAAGATGATTTGATGCATCGTGACATGAGATACCCTGTATATGCTTGTTACATGTAAACTTCACTATGTTGGATTACAGGAATACTTACTTCCACTCAGGTTAACAGCCTCCTCTAAGCGATACCCAACTGATTGATCAAATGCTCCAAAGTCAGAAACATGAAATGAATCAATTGTGCTCCCCTCTGTATAGCTGAAAACCATGCTTTTGTCAGAATTAAGCTAACACATGTCGGTCCATATGTTTCCTTTTAGAGGAAAAAAAAAAACCACATAAAAACAGAAGTCATCTAAAAGTTGATGAATACAAAAAAAATAATAATAATAATAGAATTTAGAATCAGGTTTCCCAATCCAAATTTATGTTTTTTCTTCTCACAGTGCATAGTCTATTCTTGCTAAAACAAAATCCAAATTTCCATTAAAACGGATAACTTGAGAGCAGTTTTAGGCATAATCAAAAGCCAAATAAAAGTGAGTTAGGAGATCCTTGGCACTCAATATGCTATTATAAAGACATGTTAAAAGCACTGTGAAAGGATTTTCTAAAATCATAATGATATAACTTATTTAAGAATATCCAATTCATTATATCAACTTTAACGCAATAAAAAAAAAGTCAAAGAAGAAATCCATGATTTGCAATCCCCTAAATTCTTCAATACTACCACACACACCATAGTACCCAAGACAAAAAAACATCAAACACTTCTATATCAGAACAACACAACCCCTCAACCAAAACTGAAGCCAAAATGACTCTTGGACTCCATAAATTGACAGATAGACGTAAAATCTGTCCATTTTTATCCACAAATCTAATTCCCTATAGCACGCAAAACTATTGTCATGATCTTACAACTAGCTCAAATGCATTTCCAAAGAACAGCTGCATAAGTTCTACTAATTTTGGTTGCTCTTCAATCCAATTATATCATATTTTGATCCAACTACTCCTGAACACAAAACATTCTCCTCTTTATGTGAAATAGCTTATTTAAAGATACTCATTATAATTGCAATCAAGCGCTATATTACATACTGTATTAGGACAACTTTTCTCGAGATACCACATACAATCTCATTCATGTTAAGGTTTAACCTAGAATTAGAAAAGTTGAAGTGTAAAGCACTAAAGCCTCACTCCATCCACCCAAGGAAGGGAAGACATTGACACTTACCCTAGTGCACTAAAATAGTGAGAAGTGTTAAGAAACATGGTTCAAATGAGAGAAAACTGAGAGAATGTGAAAAATGAAATTGATTGAATGAGAAAGTTGGTACAAAGTGATTACATCAAGCCTTTATATAGGCTAACAAACTAACTACTAATCTCTAACTAATTATATTTCTAATAAGAAGCAAACTGAATTGAAGAGAAATATTCTAGAATTGGTGGTAGTACACTAGTACTAGTACAAGGGAAAATGATGGATAGCCCATGTTCTAGAAATGAATGACAGGTATTGTTAGGATGCTTGACAAAGTAGTTAAGAAGAAATTTTGTCATATCATCAGTTCTTTTAGCTACTCAATAGTACACCAAAAACAAAATTCTATCCAGCATTTCTGTATTGTTTCTATCAAAACTCATCTTGCCTCGCACAAGGCCTATCTATTTTTGGAAGCTATCAAATACTACCTTTAGGAAAGGGGCCATCCTGGACCTTCTTATAAACAACAAAGTATAGATAAATGCAAGCCTCTCGTTTACTCATAACACAGTACATTTAGTACATCAAGATGTAATATACTTATTTTAATTAATGAACCTATCATAGTGACCTATAACTTTTAAAGAAAAAAGGAAACAAAACAGTAATTAGCATGGTTCAGCCTGCCCAACTGAAGCAGAAGGCTTTTACATTAATTCTAGGGCAATTATGCTACATCTATAGGTGCAGTTGCTAGGTGGTTAGCTGAAATTATCTCAATGCATAGCCGCTAGAATCTTGAATTGAAACCCACCTTCAGAAGGGATTGGGGATTCTAGGAGAAAAGGAACACTTATCTCCAATTATGAGCGCTTAAATCCATTTTGAGAGCACCAATAGTTTATATAGTTTTATTCAACACCAAACAAAGACTATATAAAGTTCATGTAGTTAAGTTCTAGTTCAACCAAACTGGAAAGTATAACAGAAACATTTAGTATATATTCCTCATTCCAAACTAGAGAACCAAGCATCAATGAAATTCACAATGTTCTAGATATTCCTTGTATCATCCCAACATTAAAGGACTAAAAATGATCTCAATCTAAAAAGGCAAGAACTCTTGCAACACTGGAGTAAGCAACAATAGATAAATAACTATAACTATGACGCAAAACCAACATTCACAACAAAAATTGAGCAAAAAAAAATTAAGAATGGAAACAGTAAAGAAGGTTTCTCCCTACATATTCAAATCCTACACAGAGAGAATAACTGCAAAGAGGAAATATACCATGCATTGGAAATGGGTAATTGAGAATCGAAGCACGGCATCCCTCTTGCTGCTCCCTTCTCATCTTCTACACCAACCCTGGTTCTACTCCCCATACGCCATATTCACCATCATATCGCCCAACAAAATATGAAACCCCAAAACCCCTGACCCAAAACAAATAACAAATTCAAGAATAAAATACTTGCTTCAGTAAAGGTAGAATCAACAATTACTAAAACTCAGAACTAACAGAAAGTAAAATAGCATCAGAAATATTCACCCAAAAAAACAGCATCAGAAACAAACCGAGTACAAGACTACTCTTAATTACAACCTACCTATCTTCAGAAGCTTAATCTCTGGCAGATAATCAGCAAATTTGATTTGACAGATAAAAGAAAAAAACTCAGATGAGGGAAAGCATGAAATGAATTCAAAACGCAAGTACACAGAGTCCCACAGATACAGACAGAAAAACAAATCACAAACTGATGCAAGCAAAACCCTTAATTGCAGTAGCTCGTGTGAACAAAATACACCAACTTGTGTCACAAAAGCGCAAAATTTGGCACCATCCAAGTGTACCCACAAGCCCAAGTCACAGAAAACGAGAATAACTTTCCACCAACGAAGTGCATAAAAGTCAAAGCAGCACACTTTGACAAGAAATAGACCAATTTGACACCAACCCAGTTACACCCAGATGCCCAAATGAATAAAAAACACCAAATCCAAGCTCAACAAGCTCAAAATCAAGTTGCAGTAAAATCCACCATGAACAAGATGGTTTTTACTCATGCACCATAAACTACAGCAGAAAATGAACCAAACCCACCTTGGAATTCTGATGATGATGAGTGATGATGGTATTGGTTCAAGTTTGTGCGTTATTATTGGATTATATTGGATTAAAGTAAAGGAAAGAGGAAAGAGGGAGAAAAAGATAAAGAGAGAGAGAGAAAAAAAAATAGAGAGAGAGAGGCAAGGATGATTCCAATCTCTAGATGTCTTCTTGTGCACAAATCTTCCACTTTCCAAAGAATAATGATTTTTTAATTACCATTTTTATAATGTTTAGTGCTTTGACATGTATTGCATTGTATTTTTCTGTGCTGTTTTTATTTTATTTTTTTAATTTTTAAGTTTTTTAATTTTTAATTTTCAAAAAAATTTCTACTCTGTTTACTTTACTGTGTCAGAGATAGATAGACTGACACAGTAACAACACAGAGCCAGCCAATCTCTTTCCCTAACAGCTTAGTTTCACTGTGAAGGCTTTGATCCTCTACAACCAGTCGTAGTTGCTATATGTAAGCACGTCCTTCATTTTTGTGCCACGTATAAGTGATCTTATTGTCTATACCATTTTCTCATGTAAGAGAGCTATTTGTAATTTTTATATAAATTTTTATGGATTTCTTTTTATTTTTATTTTTGTTTAAATTTAAATCGTTGTCCTAAAGGCAAGAAGGGCGGACAAGGTAATAATTTTACTTTGACCAAAATAAGTTCGTTACTAAATAATTCTGCCAAAATAATAAGAGAACGGTAAATGATGAAATATTCAATGAGAAAAATTAAGGTGACAAAATTCAGTTCACATGCCTATCACTTAACATATTGTTTAAACTTCAAAGTTTAGACTGTAAAAGCCTAAAAGAGGTAAAGGTGGATGGCGAGATAGACATTTCAACTTTAGTACATGGTAAATTAGGGCTTAAAAATTGAATGAAAAAAATTATAAATGAGATTTTAATTATTTCAATTATTCACTTTAAATTTAGTTTTCTCTTAATTATGTTATTATTGGAGGCTACAACGAGTTTTAATCCTTAATTGGTATCGGCGACATGTATTTAATGGTTTACTTAAAAAAATATATGTATTTCACATTTTATGTGAAATTCAAAGAGACATATGTATTTTTTTAAATCGAAAGGTCTAATCCATACGTGGGATCAAAGTTGAAGGGTGCAAACTACAATTTAATCAAGATACAAATATTTTTCTGAAGTACCAACTACTAGTTTTAAACTTTTTAGGGAGAATTATCTCTTTTCAAATGATGAAAATTATTTGAGTGATTTTTAGTGATTAGTTTGTTGGTTAGTGAATAAATTAATTCTCTATCTTTCTTGTTGATTGACTGAAAAAATCAAGTAATTGTTGTTATTTGTTAGAATATCTTTAGAATTAATGTATATATGTAAAGTAAATTAGTGCCTTAATTAAGGAGCAAAAATAAAAGATAATTACTCATATAATTATGGCTTAAATTACTTTCTAGTATAAAATACCCTTATATGGTATGATTTAGACACAATTCTAGCATACTTTCTAATTTTCAAATTGGGATCAGAGCTGTTTCGTTGTTTTTCTTTCGACAAAACCCTAGCCTATTGTGCCCATTGCTCAACAATGACTTTCCCTGCCAATGCTCAATTATGTTAGCTTCATTCCTCATCGCACCTCAATTCTGACGAGCTCTAAGTGTCACATATCTTTCAAACAATGTTTCCACTGCTGTTCAATTTTTTCAACGACCTGAAAAAGTTAAGATTTGACCTCTAAAGCACAAGATCCTCATTAGAGAGCCAAGACCTGAGCTCTAACAGAAGCCCCATGCGCCTCCATTTATCATGACAATTGTTGTTGCTCAGTTAGCCCTTAGTGGCATGTGAAGATGCGTGTAATCATCTTCCAATTTCCTCTTTACACAAAATCCAACCGCCATCATCATCTAGAAGCTTAGACTAGCAAAATCCCTGAACCGAAGCTCTAAGCAACTCCCAATGCGCCTTCACAGTCCTTGTTGCCCAACTAGCCCTTACTGACGGGTGAAAGCATATTTTCATGATCCCTTTCTGTTGGAACTAAAGACGTTTTTAAAAAATTAATATTGGAACCAATTGTCTATTCAAAGTTATTAGTCCCCTAAAAATGTTTTGAAAATAACAAAAGGATATTAAATTTAAAGAGAACAAAATAAGTTTTAAATAAACTTATATGTTTTTATTTCAAATAAGAAAGGATCAAAAGCGCACTCTTTGATTAAAATCTACATAAAGCGTTTTAGACCAAAAATAATCTTTGCTAAAGACAAAATCTTAATTAAGCAAACGTGCGTCCAATACAACTTTCATATATATTATTGTATTGGTTCATCCACTATGTTTTTGTCTTTGTTGTTTATTCTTAAACAACTTTGTCCAATAATATTTAAAGATAAGCAAAACAAAGTGCATTAACTGCTGATGGGATCTCTGACAAAAAGCGACTTTCGAGAAATCAACTATGTACGCTGGAGCTGACACTCCTAACAACTACAAAGACTAGTAATTGAGGAACTTTTTACATGGTCAGAAGAGTCAGAACTAAGATATCTTATTCCTCGCTATTGTTGATAACCAAAGCCACTTTTCATATGAAGATCAACATGTTATCAGCTCAACGCATTTAATGTTACTCAGAACGGTAATAAATATTTTCGTTGGACGAAGAAGCTTATGAAGATAGTTTCAAATACCTACTTCCTACAAATACAAGACTTCGAAGAAAAAAAGGGAGTGATCAAGAATATTAACAATTCAAGAAAAAATAGTCATAGCTTCATTCAGTGTTAATATCTTTTCTTTTTACTCTTGTTATAGAGTTCTACTTGAGTGCATTTCTTTCATTCTCACCTGTTGTGAGTTAATCTCAAGTGTATTTCAAAACACCTTATTTACTTCCATTATTTGAGCCTGAAGAGACTGTGTATAAAAGAATACTTGTGAGTAAAAACCTAAAGAGGTTTCAGAATAGTTGTTGTAGTTTGAAGAGGCGTTGATAAGAATACTTGTAAACTTTGAAAGTTTAGTAGAAAATCTTTCAGGTTAAAGGGACTGGACATAGCTCTCGGGTTATAAAGGTGAGTGATAATTGTTGGAACCAAAGTCGTTTTAAAAGGTTTAGCACTAATGTCAACAAGTTGTATCTTTCCCTATTTAAGTTTTGATGATAACAAAATAATTTTTTAAGATTAAACAAGTTTGTCCACAGAGTGTTTTAATAAAACTGAATTCCCTTGTATACTGACTCTGATGCTGATATTTGTGAATTCTTCTTTGAGTATTGAAAAGAGCAAATAGTTTCATAAAATAAACTATGTGATAGTTGCGTCTAATCTGTTTCTGCTTAATCCTTTTATATGCGTCCATTCTACATATACTATTACTATTGGTGCGTCCAATGATTATATGCATATACTGTTACTATTTTATTGGTTCGTCCAATACTGTCCCCTTTCCAAAGCTCAGACTCAAAGCACTCTTACAAAGTTCAAGTTCAAGCTCTCGTCCAAAGTTAAAATTCAAAAATGAAGAATTGTTCTTCATTAATATACTAGAAAAGAACTCTGACAGCTTATGACAACAGAAGAAGTCAACTGAGCCGCTTTTTGCTGACACTTCTAACAACTATAAAGACCAGCAAATAAAGAACTTTCTGCGGTCTCAAACAAATTAGGACTCAGTTATCACATGATTGGAAATCTCTGATAATCAAAGTCACATTTCAGAAAAAGCTCAACACGATATCAGTCGATGCATTTAATGCTACTCAGAACGGTAATACATGTTTCCGTTGGACGACGAAGCTTATGAAGTTTGCTCAAATTGTTCTCACTTATAAAAAAGAGAAGCAGTATTAGAAGAAGAGAGTGATTTTGCCCAAGCAGCTTACAAAGACTGAAAAGCTTTATCTCTTCTTAGAATTCATATACTTGTAAAAAGTTCAAGTTTTGAGATTCTTTGTCTATTATCATTTTCTAGTGAGTTTCAAACTCAAGCTTTCATCAACTTCTATTTATTCAACGTAGTGGTGTAAGCCTGAAGAGGCTGGATATAAAAGAATACTGGTGTGTTTGAACCTGAAGAGGTTAAGAATACTTGTTACCTGAAGAGGTGAATAATACTTGTAATCTCGAAACAGATTAGTTGATAAATCCTTCTGGTTGAAGGGACTGGACGTAGCTCTCGGTTTGTGAGAGTGAACCAGGATAAATCTCTGGTGTAAGTTTCTCTTCTCTTCTAGTGGGTTTTATTATTTCCACTAATCACTGGGGTTTGCCATTGTGTTTATTAACAAAGGTTTTAAAATTATTTCTTCGAACTTCTTAACTGCGTCCATAAGAAATCTTTTACAAAACCCTTAGAGTCCAATAGGACTGAGAAGTCTTGTTTATTCGTCCATTGCTTGTTAACTTTTAACATTCGTTGTGTTCAATTGTTAGTTGAAGAAAGAGTTTCAAAAATGATTTACAAAAGGGTTAAGAAACACAATTCAACCCCCCTTCTTGTGTTTCACTTGGTTATTTCAATAATCTACCAATTATCTAGTTATTGTGTGCTTAATTTGGGTGGTTTTGTCTCTTTTGTAAACTTTTTTTAGTTGTTTTGCCCTTAGTTCTTTGTTATTTTTCATTTGTTGTCTTGTTACTTAATTCTTGTTAATTTTGGTTAATTTAGTTGTTTTTAATGTTAATAATTTTCTTTTTATTCTTGCATGAGGTTGCATTGTGGAAAGATTGGGATCTAAGAGCAATTTAAACCATTTTTACATGTTAGAAGAGCTTGGCTGAGCCAAGCTTTCTCTTGGCTTAGTGTAGGAAAAAATTTCACATTCTGGAAAGCCAAGGCTGAGCGCAGAAAATCCTTAGCTAAGTGCACGGAGCAAGATCGAGAGGTTCTATTCTGGACAAGCTGCGCTGAGCGCAGCAAAAGCTTGGCTAAGCGCAAAGCCACCCGAGAAATAACTTAAAATTTGGCTGAGCGCAACTTTTGCTTGGTTGAGCCAAACTTCTAACTTTCACCTGAGATTATAAAATCACTTTTAAGTCAAGGTTTGAGAGGAGGAGAGCAGCTAGGAGCACGAAACCTTGAACCCTAAAGGAGGAAAGAAGACTCGTGATCATCTTTGGGAGAAGATCTTCATGGAGTTTGATTTGTTTTTCATTCCCTTTTTATTTTCCTTTGTTTTTTCTTTCACTATGTCTAGCTAAACTCCCTTTTATTGGGATTAGGTGGATTTTGATAGATCTTGATTGTTTTTTATATTGGATTCAATTAACATGAGTTATTATTCTATTTTGAGTTTATGATATCTTTTCTTAATGCTTTCTAAGAATTAACCCTCTTTGGAATGATTTTAGGATTATATATTGAATGGAAATTTGATGTATGATTTTGCTATGAGATTATGAACCTTGCTTATCTTTAGGCTAGGAATAGTCATTGATTTGCTCGTTATCTTATTGAATTCTAAATCCTAATGCTTATTACTTTTTTGAATCACATAAGGAATTAGGGATTTTATTTGGAAATAAATGATTAATTGCCTAAGGAATTAGGAATTAATTAATTTAGAGAATTCGGTAACAAAATAGGAATAATAGCTTGTGTTAATTCCAATTGATATGCAGCAAGTGAAATCAAATGAAACTTAATCCCAACTCTTTCATTAATTGATTTTCTTTCATATTGCTTACTAAGTGTTTGTTAAATTGCTTAATAGAAAATACCAAAAATATTGTTATTGTATTAGTTCTTGTGTTCATCTTATTTTGCTGCTAGAGCTCACTTCGATCCAAAATTGAGTTCAAATAGTAGTTAATCTCGTTGTTTGGTATTTGGCAACCAATCCCTGAGAACGATATCCTGTTTATCACCGTTTTTATTACTTGACGACCCGGTACACTTGCTGTGGACCCATCAGTGAACCAGTATAATTATCTGGTGTAAGCTTTTCCTCCCTCTCAGTATTATATTTCTTTTTACTAACATCTGGGGATTGATATTGTTTTTCATAACTACTCTTTTCAAAAAGGATAAAAGTTTTCAACTTGCATCCAATTACTTTAGAAAAACTTTCTTTGCGTATAATAGATTTTAAGGAGTTTTCAGCTTCGTCCATTTAATCAATCAATTTGAGACACTTATGTTAGCTTTGTATTAGGCTTTATTAGGTGTTTATTGTGCCCAATATTAGTATTTTAGATGAGTTTAATGTTGTTGGGCTTCATTGGGCTTTAATGCAAATTATGAATAATTTTTGGATTTTGATGCATTTTGACCTTTCTTCCTTGGTTAGGCCATAACTTGGGACTCGATGATCCATTTGAGGTGATCTTGATGTCTTTGGAAAGCTAAGACAAGGCTCTACAAGTTTCATGAAGAACTCAAGAGTTGGATCGACTTCTAAGGGTCCAAAATATCCCTGCAATGCAGAGTAGGTTTGCTGTCACGGAAATTTAGGTAGTGTGCACATATTGGACTGCATAGTGAACTATAGGCCTCCTCTTGGGCTGAAACTTGGCCATTGGAAAGATAAGGCCCATATCTCCAACTTCACTGAAGACCATTTAGTCAATAGATGTCGTTTTAGGCATGATTATGAAACTACAAGTTGGTTTGAATTTGGAAACACATTCTGCCAACCTAACTTGAGGTAGGTGCAGTGTTTTTAGCATATCTGGAGTTCTAAAAGTCCAAATGACATGATTCCAATTGCAAACTTTCAAGGCGACAACTGGCTACAACTTTCATGAAGACCTCTAAGCCAAAATACACTGTCTAGGTCATGAAAATTAAGCTGGAAGTCAGATAAGAGTTGCTGACTTGAAGCCACCAACCATACACCGACCCACCTACTATGCACCAACCCACCAACTATATATCAAGCTTCCATATTTGACAATTTCCATGTTTTTACAACTTGTATTCAGATTATTTTCAATTACAAATTGAGTTCTAGGATTAGTTTAAATATAGTCAATCTCTTTGTATTAGAGATCATTTAATTTTAAGTAAGTTTTAAGAAAGTTTGAGTATTTGTGAGAGTTTTCTTTCTCTTATTCTTCATTCTCTTTACAATTTCGTTTTTGTTCTTTTATTTCTGAGTTCTTCCTTCCCATCCATGGAGGGCTAGGCTCTCATAATCAATTCAATGGATCAGCCATCTTGATGTTTAATTTGGAGATCTTATTTCGCTTGTTCATATTGCTTAATTGTTATTCAAGTTTCTCTTCTTCCTCTTTTGATTTTTATCTAGATTAAATTGCTTAATTTGATTTAGATGTTGATGTGATAATAGCTTTATTATCATGTATTCAAAGAGGATCACAAAGACTAAACAATATATTAAAGCTTTTTGATAGATTATTTAGCTTGGTTAAATTCTAGATCTTAAGTTAATTTATGTTGGATGGTGCTTACTTTATCTAACCTTGGTTAATCAAATCCTAGATGCTTATCTAGTAGAGAATTCTTGGATCATGTTAAGGCTTCTTGATGTGATCTTAGGCCAAGAACATAGTTAGCAATTAAGTGAATTCCTTGTGATCAATGATGAGTTAAACTCAAGATCGGTAAATTTCCTTAGATTGGTTGTTTCTTTAGGTTTGTTTACAACTTTAAGTCTCATGCTTTTATTAATCTTGTTAATCAACAACAAAACCCCCCATTTCTAATTATCTTGATGTAATTAAATCTTTATTTTTTGGATCCTTGAGAGACAATTCGGTTCATTATCTATACTACAAATTAGTTTGCGAATCGGTTATTTTTATTATTTGATAGGTCTCGACAACCTCTTGTCAAATTTGGCGCCGTTGCCGGGTTCCAAGGCAATTATTTGATCATTTCAAGACCCCATCTAACTCTAACAATTGTGTTTGTTTTGTTTTTGAAACTTTTTCAAGTGGAATTCGACTGAAATTGGGTAAAGGGCATTGTGTCAAGAATTTTGGTTCGGTAAAGTATCTCTGATTGACCTGAATTTTGGTACACTAATGGAAAACATTATTCTGAGAAAGGCTCACTTATAGTGTGGTCACCCTTATTTTAGCCAAATTCCATCGTTTAGACCACTTTTTCAATTTTTTAAGATTTTTTATTATTTTGTTGGATAGCATTTTTGTGTAGATTTTACCCTGTGGTGGTTCCATAATTTTTAAAATTCATTTGATACTGTTTTTATTTTTGTTTAATTTTTTGGAGTATTTGTTTTAGGAATTTTTAGTGTTTTAGTTGTTATTGCTTTTCTAATACCTTCTTATGAACTGCATGCTGTATGACTAGGTCTGATCCTGGTACCTTGCATTCATTTGATCCTGAAATTGATAGAACATTTCATACACTTCATAGAATTCATAGGACTGGTAGTAGCATTCATAGAGCTAATAGAATTACTTCTGGAATTGGGCTTGAACTTGACATTGCACCTAACCTTGTTGACTCTTTTAATCATGTTGAGTCTGCTTCTGTTAGTACTTCAGTGTCTGATACTGAGTCTGCTGATTTTACTATGACTGACTAACAATAGGACCCTTAAGGAATTGGCTACACCTGATGTGAATTATCAACATTTGTGCATTCAATATCCTGAACTTAATGTTGATTTTGAGTTGAAATCTGGATTGATACACTTGCTGCCCAAGTTTCATGGTCTTGCAGGTGAAGATCCACATAAGCATTTGAAGGAGTTTTATGTTGTCTGCTCCACCATGAAACCTCATGGAATAGCTGAAGATCACATCAAGCTAAGGGCCTTTCCTTTCTCCTTAGATGGTGCTGCTAAGGATTGGTTGTATTAATTACAACGTGCTGCCATCACTTCTTGGAATGACATGAAAAGACTATTTCTGGAAAAGTTCTTTCTTGCATCAAGAACTGCTGCAATAAGGAAAGATATTTGTGGCATAAGGCAAATCAGTGGTGAAACTCACCATGAGTATTGGGAGAGATTCAAGAAATTGTGCTCGAGCTGCCCACACCATCAAATTAGTGATCATTTGCTGATCCAATACTCCTATGAAGGATTGATGCCAATGGAAAGGAGTATGATTGATGCTGCAAGTGGTAGAGCATTGGTAGATAAAACTCCAGCTACTGCCAGAAACTTAATTGCAAACATGGCAGCAAATTCTCAGCAATTTGGTACTCGAATGTGTGCTGCAACCAAAGTAGTCAATGAAGTTAATACCTCTTCACATGCTGATCAACAAAGGGTGGAACATAGATTGGATGAGCTCAATTATTTGGTCAAACAGATGGCAATGGGACAACACGAACCACGTGTGCAAACCCCTGCAAGAGTTTGTAGCATATGTTCTAGTTCCTCTCATCCTACAGATTCGTGCCCCACATTGCAAGATGATTTTGAGTTTCAAGACCAATCTGTGGCTGCAGCTGGTATATTTCCTGTGAAGCCACAGTTCCATCAGTAGCAACAACAAAAATATGATCCATTCTCCAATACTTACAACCCTGGATAGAGGGACCATCCCAATCTGAGATATGGGAATGCATCAAATCAGTAGCCACCAAACCAGTATAGACCACCATTCCAGCAGCAAGTAAAGACAAATCAATTTCAGCTACATGCTGGACCAAGTAGATCACCATTCCAGCAGCAAGGTCCTGTAGCCACGAAATCTAAGCCCTCATTGGAGGATTTGGTGAAACAGTTGGCCACCAACAACATCCAGTTTCAACAGAGAACTGAAACCATCATTCAGAACTTGGAGACTCAAATTGGTCAACTTGCCATATTTATTCATGAATTAAAGTCACAAGGTTCTTGTCAATTACCCTCTCAAACCACTCCAAACCCTAGAGGCAAATCAATGGACCAGTGCAGCAGATAATTCCAAATTCTACCATTGATTCTGCAGCAAATTCAAATTCTACAGCAAATTCAAGTTCTCGAAGAAATTCAGATGTCAGAGCATATTCAACAAGAATGATCCTACAAATACCAAGCGTAAAACCAGATCAAACCAAAGAATTGATAGAAAATTTAGTACAGCAAAAAAGTGAACATTTACAAAAGTCAGCTTCCAACATTCCTCTTCCTTTTCCCAACCAAATGATACAGCCGAGGCATATGGTTGAGACTGACTTGGATAAGGAAATTATGGAGACTTTTCAGAAGGTTGAGGTGAATATACCTCTCTTGGAGGCAATTAAACAAATCCTCAAGTATGCCAAGTTTTTGAAAGAGATGTGCACCCATAAGAGGAAGCTAAATGGCACTGAAAAAGTGAGTATGGGGAGAAATGTCTCTGCTTTGATTCAGCCCAACCTGCCTCCCAAATGCAAAGACCTAGGCACTTTTACCATCCCTTGCACCATAGGGCACCAATAGTTCACTCATGCCTTGCTAGACTTGGGAGCCTCCGTCAATGTAATGACAAAGTCAGTTTACACTTCCTTACATATGGGAGAGCTAAAGTCCACCGGCATTGTCATTCAGTTAGCAAACTAGAGCACTGCTCAACCTGAAGAGTGTTAGAGGACGTTCTGGTTCGGGTAAATAATTTAATATTTCCAGCTGATTTTTATGTGTTGAATATAGAAAATGAATCTGCCTCTTCCCCACCCCCATTGATCTGTAGGCCATTTTTGAAAATTGCTAAAACTAAGATTGATGTGTATGCTGGTACCCTTTCCATGGAATTTGCTAATGATATCATTCAGTTTAACATTTTTGATACCATGAAATATCCTTTAGAGGATCATTCTGTTTTTCATTTTGATGTCATTGATTTACTGGTTGATGATATGCATGCTGATATGTGGGCAGAGTTTCCTGAAATTGTAGGATACACTAATAGCATAGCTTGCGATACTTATTCTGCCTACTTCAGACTTTCTGGTTGTAAACCCAATGCAATATGTGCAGCCTGTACTGAGATTTCTACATACTTGTCATGTGCTGTTGTTATTCTGTTGACATTGATGATTATGTTTCTGTTATTAATGGCAACGATGCTGTTATTAATGATGTTGTCATTCATCCTACTGCTAAGTGTGATTCTTTTGATTGCATAGGATATGATGATGTTGTTTTGCAAGATTGTGCATAACTTGCAGGTGCAGGTGCAGCAAGTGCAACTGCTGAGAAATTGGCAGATTTAGTTTCGGTTCCAAAACTAGTACCATCAGCCCAACAACCACCTCTCATTGAATTTAAGCCCTTGCCCGAGCATTTGAAGTATGCATTCTTAGAGGAATGGAAAGCTCCCGGTGATAGTGGCCAAACACCTCCAACCTGAGCAAGAAACCAGATTATTGGAAGTTTTGAAGCAACACAAAAGGGCAATTGGTTGGACACTTGCAGACATCCCTGGTATTAACCCCTCCACATGCATGCACAGGATATTACTTGAGGAAGAAACTAAACCAGTGAGACAACCCCAGAAGAGACTGAATCCTCTCATTCTAGATGTGGTGAAAAAAGAGGTGACCAAGCTACTGCAGGCTGGCATTATCTATCCCATCTCTGACAGCAAGTGGATGAGCTCGGTGAAAGTAGTTCCAAAGAAATCCGGGGTGACTGTCGTGGCCAACCAGAAGAGTTTTAGACCAAAAATAATCTTTGCTAAAGACAAAATCTCAGTTAAGCAAACGTGTGTCCAATACAACTTTCATATATATTATTGTATTGGTTCATCCACTTTTTTTTTTGTCTTTGTTGTTTATTCTTAAACAACTTTGTCCAATAATATTTAAAGACAAGCAAAACAAAATGCATTAACTGCTGATGGGATCTCTGACAAAAAGCGACTTTCGAGAAATCAACTATGTACGCTGGAGTTGACACTCCTAACAACTACAAAAACTAGCAATTGAGAAACTTTTTACATGGTCAAAAGAGTCAGAACTAAGATATCTTATTCCTCGTTATTGTTGATAACCAAAGCCACTTTTTATATGAAGATCAACATGTTATCAGCTCAACAATTTAATGTTACTCAGAACGGTAATAAATATTTTAGTTAGACGAAGAAGCTTATGAAGATAGTTTCAAATACCCACTTCCTATAAATACAAGACTTCGAAGAAAAAAAGGAGTGATCAAGAATATTAACAATTCAAGAGAAAATATTCATAGCTTCATTCAGTGTTAATAATCTTTTCTTTTTACTCTTGTTATAGAGTTCTACTTGAGTGCATTTCTTTCATTCTCACCTGCTGTAAGTTAATCTCAAGTATATTTCAAAACACCTTATTTACTTCTATTGTTTGAGCATGAAGAAACTGTGTATAAAAGAATACTTGTGAGTAAAAACCTAAAGAGGTTTCAGAATAATTGTTGTAGTCTGAAGAGGCGTTGATAAGAATACTTGTAAACTTTGAAAGTTTAGTGGAAAATCTTTCAGGTTGAAGGGATTGGATGTAGCTCTCTGGTTATGAGGGTAAATCAGTATAATTATCTGGTGTAAGCTTTTCTTCTCTCTCAGTATTATATTTCTTTTTACTAACATCTGAGAATTGATATTGTTTTTCATAACTTCTCTTTTCAAAAAGGATAAAAGTTTTCAAGTTGCATCCAATTACTTTAGAAAACTTTCTTTGCGTCCAATAGATTGTAAGGAGTTTTCAGCTTCGTCCATTCTCATTTATCTATCAACAAAGTTTTTGAAAAGTTTTAAAAAAAAGTTAAGAAATACAATTCAACCCCCCCACATACTTGTTTGCCCAATATTGTTGGATCATTCACAACCGTCTTTGACCCACATATGCGTATTTTGAAGGTATTCCAACAGCAAGTCCCTTGGATTTTATGATTCTACTCTGGTCTACTGAGTATTTATGATCTTTTTACCTATATTCAGCACCTTCCCAACCTATTTGATAATAGCCTAGGTGTTTTTCTTACTACTTGGTCAATAAATCTTGAGAGTTTCCAAGATGCTTCATTGCGATTTTGGTGTTTTGCGCGTACTTCATTCACATCTTTTGCCTTAGTCTCACATGCTAGTAAGGTGGTTATGGTCATAGTGGTAACATACCACGTTGCACATTTTGTAACAAGTTAGGTTACTTAAAGAAGTTTTGCTGTGGAAACAAGAGAAACTAGCATCATCTGCCAACATTTCTCAAATTGAGACTAACAAATCTACAAAATCAATAAATTTATTATTCGAAGATTGTCTGAGACATTCTTTGAATATTGAATATTAGTATATGTTTTATTAGTCTAAAAATCTTACATTTATAAAATGTTTATCTTGTAGTATATACAGCTGAAATGACTAAGATCATCATTTTATTTCCTCTACTGAGAATTTAGTTCTCACCATTTTTCTTGGTATTTTCAGATGTCGCGTGTGACGATTATCATTGAAATAGATTACTGTTGGGTGGAGTCCCCTCTGCAGGGGGATTTGTTAAGATGGTTACATCCATTAGGATCTATACAGATCCTATGGATGACAGCCTCATCTTTATATAATTCCCCTCTACACCATCTTATTTTTGAATAGTTAGGGCTAACAAAAATATTGTTTTGATGTATATAAAGGGCTCTTATTATTATAAAGCCCTATAACCCTTTTCTTTTGTTTAATTACACTTTAATAATTGTATTTTGATGTATGTATGAAAAGTTAGTATGAAGCACAAAAGTAAAGTAAGTGAGTAAAAGAAAGTAAATTAACCTATTTTAGTTCTCTAAAGATATATATAATTATCTTTCACGTTTTAGAGTAGATTAGTTTATTAGATGATTTTTAAGCTAATTTGATAAGAATTTCTCAAATAACTTAGCTTTTAATGTTTATATGATTTCATTCATCTGATAGATTTCATTAAATTTTATTTATAAGTCCATGTGTTTATATTATAAAATGATTGTCAATTATAGTGTGTGTGTGTGTATGTGTGTTACCACACGAACGTTTATATGTATATGTTTATTTATGTTGAAATTATAGGAGTTTAGCTATAGAAGGAGTAAAAGAGAAAAGAAATACGAATGAATAATATGATATTGCATTGATTTGATGTGTTATAAAATACAAAGCACTAACCCCTATTTATACTAATAATTAAGTCAAGTACTAGTGTAGTAGTACTAGTACAAGTCCAAGCCCACTAAAACCATAAGACTCCTAACTCTAATTAAAAAAGGAAACAAATCAAAAAAATAATGAAATTAGGAAATAACGCCTAAGATTGCTCCCTCAATTAGATGACTAATTGATTTCACAATATATTATAAAGATATTCTAAAAATATGCTAAGATATTCTAAAGATATGCTAAGATATTATAAAAATATTCTAAAATACCCTGAAGATATTCTGAAATATTCTAACAATTTAATTAGTCTTAGTTACCTTCATGGTACTTAAGGGTGGGAATAGGCCGGGTCGGGCCAGGCTTAGCCTTAAACAGGCTAAGCCTGTTTTGTAAATATTTGGCCTGAACTTGATATAGGCTTTTTAATTGGGCCTGGCTTGGCCTTTTTGCCAAAAATTAAAGTTTGACCTGACTTGATAGCCTATTTAACGACTTACTTTGTATTAAGGCTTTTAAATAGGCCAATGGGCCTAGGCCTTTAAGATCTATAATGGGTCTAGGACTTAAATATACCTAACATCAAAATTTCTAACACCATAGTATAATCAAATCCTAATAGCACAATGCAATAATAATTCAATTCCTAAATCAAAATAAATTACAAATGAGTCAAATGAAAATTCCAAATCATCAAATAGCAACAATCCACAAATGACAATTCCAAATCATGGAATAACACAAATGTCAAATCCAATCCACTAAGTCAATAACACAATACTAACGCCAAATCTAATTCACTAAGTCAATAACACAATACTAATGAAAAATCCAATTTCTCATCAGCATCACAAACTAAAAAAACACAAAATCGTCCAATAGGTAGCAATTAAGGCGCAACAAGCCAGCACTCAACAAACAAGGCATCAAATCTTCAAGATGATCTCATTTAGTTGTTCAAACACCTTCAAAATAAGAAATCAATGTATGTATTAGATCACAAAACAATTTAACAATAATCAATTTAACAAATGTAAGAAAAAGAACAACTTCAATATATAAAATTTGAATCTTTAGCTTTCTCTTCAAACTATACTTATTACGAAGCCAATCCCCACTACAAATGAGTGCTTCAATAGATTCTTCATTTAATTTAGAATGAAAATCATCAATAACTCTTCCTCCAACACTAAATGTGGACTATGATACCACTGTTGAGATTGGAATAACTAGTATATCAGCAACCATCTTTGATAATATCTTATATTTTAAGTTGTTGTCCTCCATTGCTTCAAGGAGCCAAAAGAGTTATTATTTCCATCAGGAATATAAATACCTTCCGCAAGATAAGCCTCTAATTTTGATTTCATTAGGGGAACTGCTTCATTTTCACACACAATGCTCATGATTTGGTCATATCCAATACAAATGAAGATTTAGGCGCAATGTTAGATGAAGAATTGTTGTTGCCAATGTTCACTTCACCACTAGAGGATGACTCTTCCATACTCAAAGCTACATACTCATCATATAATTTTTGCATTGAAATTAGTACCTTATTCACATTCTCTTTAGCAACTTCTTCTGGTTTATATATCAAGGGAAAACATATATCAACAATATGAAATTTGCACTTGGGATCCAAAATACTAGCAATGGCCATCAACAGATTGCATTCACCCCAATATTTGTCAAATTTTACTTTCATTGGAGCTGTCATTTCTCTCATGAAGAGATCTCCATCCTCTACTGTATTATCAATTATTTGTTTCACCCTCCAAACTTAAGTGGGATACAAATTAGCAGTAGGATACTCACTACCTGAGATGACATGAGAGGCTAGATTGAATACTTCTAGAAGTTGACAAACCTTGTTAACCTTCCCTCAATCTTCATTTAAGGCACGTAATCATAATGTGGCTCTCTTTCTCTGTAAGCTGGAAAGACAATCTTAAATTTCAAAGCAGTGGACAACATCTGAAATGTAGAATTCCATCTTGTGGAACAATCAATAATAAGCTTCCTTTCTTTCAAGTGTTTCTGTTCAACAACATCACAAAAAGCCTTCAACCTTGAATCATTGTGGTTAATATACTTAACACTTTCACGAATGTTGTAAATGATATCCTTGATTTTACGAAGGCCATCCTGCACTAACAAATTTAATGTGTGCACATCTCACATGAAACAAACCACTACCAAGGACTAACTTAGTGCTCAGTGATAAGTTATTCTTGAGATTCCTTAGGCATGAGTCATCATAAGAAGCATTATCCACAAATATTGAAAACACTTTCTTTTCGATTCCCCATGCTTTCAAACACTTGAATATTGCATCAGCCACATCAATCCCACGCCTTGGAGCAGGCATTTCCACAAAACTTAAAACTCTCTTTTGAAATTTCCACCCCACATCAATGAAATGACCAGTGATAACCATGTATTCATTTATTTGGTGACTTGATTTCCATATGTCTGTAGTTAAACTAATCTTGCTCACACTTTTCAACAATGCCTTTAATTTTTTCTTCTTTGCATTGTAAATTGCTAAACAAGCACTTCTTGCTATTTTACGAGTAATTTTCTAAAATTCTAAATTTGCATATTGAAAGCCCTACATCCAAATTTCATCATCAACAATGTTGAAGGGTTACTCATGTACCATAATAACAGTAGCAATTATCTCTCTCATCTTCTCATAAGAATACCTAACACCAAGAACAACAAATGGATTAATTGCTGAATTAGAAGATTGAAATGGAATGACGACTTGCTTCTTTTCTGAAGCCATGTGTAATATTCTTAATTTGCAGACAATTTTTTGCATGTCTCCTCAAATGGCTAGTGTTAGCCCCCTCCCACTAGTGGATAGTTTATCTCTACAATATTTACATACAACTTTCTTTGCACCTCCAGTAATGTTAATTTCATCAAAATCATTCCAAACACTCAATGTTTTCTGTCTCTTCTTCTTAATGACACAATCCTCACCTCCTTGATCTGTATTTTTATCACTTTCATGACTGTTATCTTCAAGCTGACTTGAATCTGTTGGTACATGTTCATTGGCCTCATTAAGTGGGGCAAGAGGAGTAGATGAAATTGTTTCATTACTCTCACATGGAGAAGATATTAGGTGAACCTATAATAAATATGTTAGAGAAAAGATACATATATAATGAATAATTTCTTAAACTATAATAATAAACAAAAAAGAATATATAAACATATTAGAGAAAAATGCACTGTGTAACATATATGTTGTCTATTTGTCAAATCTATGCAACTTATGGAAAATAATTGCAAGAAAATAATTTTCTCATCTTTTGATGTGATATATGCAAAAGAAAAGTAATTGATTTTGTCTTTATATTGTTAAAGACATTAAAAAAGTTCAGACCACCATCATTTAACCCCATTCAACAGAACAACATGAGAAACATCTACCACAAAGGCATTCCATGATTCATATTATTTCAAATAAATGGCAATTTGACACCATACAACAACAAAGTTCCTGATCAGTATCGACTCAGATGCTAGTATCTATATCAATAGTGTAAATACTAGGATATTGCCAAAGCTACCATTCATGATAAGCGCAACTAGATTTTAGAATCAAGACTTGCCTACCTTTCAACTCATGCACATTAATTTATAAATATGAACTTAAAAGGTGTCATCTTATTCGCCACAACTATGCTTGACTAAATCTCACTTGATCCAAGCAAACTCTGACCTATTTACAATTGGGCTTATCTCCTTGTTTCTAATCAAACTTTCATGAATTTCATATAAATCAAATAATACAATTCATCTCTCTCCTTTTTGGGAGGGTTGAACGATAGCAATCCAATCCATCTCTATTTGCAATTAATAAAGTTAAAGAAGACTTAGAAGCAGATGGATTGAATTGCTAACAGTTAAAAAAGGACTTATTAGATCAATCTAGAGAGGAAGAGTATTTGATTAGATGTGGCTTAAAAATTGAATAGTAGTAATGATCTTTCCCATCATGCTTTTCATTAATGAGAGGACGTAAGACTTAAAATAAGGAAATGGAAATAAATTTTTAATATTTAAATGAATGATGTTACAAGAACATAGAAAATTTGAAAGAGACAAATTGTCCGTGACAACAAACTTTTCATAATGACAACATGTGAAAGTCAAAAAAATATGGATGACATAGTCCAAGTATTAATCAGTGAGCTATTAGCAAAATCTAGTGTAGGGAATTTCAGCTAGAAGTGTAGGGAAGGAGGTAGCAGGACTCTAGCTAACTTTCTCGTAAAGAAAATATACAAATAGGCAATTATAAATAGAACCAAAATAATCTTATTAGACCTTTGACAGCCAAGCAGTTATGTTTCCATTTCTAAAATTGTACCAATATTGACTACATAACGTACATCTCAATCAAATGAACCAATAATATAAATTTTTTTTATAACATTGTAACTGTTACAACACAATCATTCATACCAATTAGTGCACATATACTAAGAAAAAAGAGATTAACATGGTTTCTTAGTGTCACTTTTATCTTCCGCCCTTCAAAAGCACATAAAAACACTTGTCAATTTATAACTAAAAACAAGTTAACTTTTTTGCTTTTCTTTTTTCATCTTTACCATTCTCAAAGAGGGAAAACATTCAATGAGAGTTCTTTTTCATATCAGAATATTGTTTCTATGTCATTCCCCCAATTGTTTTCAATTCCCCCTAACTGTGACATAAGTAAGTGACACTACTGTAGTAATCTTAGATATGTTAACTAGTCATTTGTATGATCTCCATTTCTATCTCTCTTGTAAGGGAAAAAACAAAAAAAGGAATCTACGACTACAAGAATGTAAATGATGAAAGAGAAAAAGAACCTGCTTCTAATTATGTTGGGGTTAGGGTTGTGCCACCACCACCAACGAAGATAGGAAGAGAGGCACAACGTGACTATTGATTGTGTAAGGGTAAGGAATAGATAGGGTAGATTTAGGTTAGAAATATTTTTGTTAAAAAAATATAATATTTGTTATATAAATAATAATTATATAAAACTTATAATATTTTAAATTATATATATATATTATAATTATAATAATATATAAATATAAATAGGCCAGTTTGTCAGGCCAAAAAGGCTTTTTTAAAGGTCGGAACTTGGCCTATTTAAGTAAATAGGCTTCTTAGAAAGCCTTAGCCTGACTTATTTATTAAACAGGCCAGGCTAGGCCAAGCTTAAAGTGAGCCAGGCTGCAGGCCCTTGATAGGCCGCTTGGCCTATTCCCACCCCTAATGGTACTAAGTTGAGGTGTGACAATAATAAGGATCTTCTTGCTTCTATTACTTACTCTGGTTTCCTACCTACTATTACCTTTGCTAATGAAACCAAAACAACCGTCTATGGTATTGGTCAAGCCTAATCATATCCTCTCTTACCTTTAGCTTATATTCTATATGCACCTGATTGCCATTTTAAGATAATATGTGTTAGTAAGTTAACTTGATCCCCTCATTACTCCATTGCCATTACTATAAATTTTGTTTTTGAGCAAGACCAGGGTACAAAGAGGAGAATTATAGTCAGTTATAAGTCATAAGCACTTTACCATCTTATTGTGCCTATTTTTCCAATGGCTTGCACCATGGCAGATTCTCTTAATCTTGTATTCACAGTTGTCTTGGGCATCCCGGTCTATCATAGCTCCAAAAGATGGTTCCTTATCTCTCGAATTTACATTCTTAAGATTATGAGTCTTGTTAGAAAAGAAAGCTAACTCGTGCATCATTTCCTCATCATGTCAATAATAGAGCTATCTCATCATTCTCTTTTATTCATTCTATTATATGGGGCCAAGTTGGGTTAGTTCTAGTTTAAGATTTCAATATTTTGTCACCTTTATAGAATATTATCCTAATTGCACTTAGGTATTTTTATTGAAAAATAGTTTTAAGTTAATTTCCATATTTCAAAAGTTGTGTTGAAAATTCATTCTCAAATTGGTACAACTCTTCATATTTTGCACATTGACAAAGTAAAAAAATATCTATCTATTCCTTTTCAAGAATTCATGGAGTGTCTTAAAATAGACAACTTGTCAACACTCTCCACATCAATATAAAGGGGTTGATCGTTAAAATTTCCATTTAATTGAAACCGGCCAAGACTTTATTTTGGTGAGAAAATGAGTCAAACGCCTAAGAAAAGCACCAAAACTAAAAACTATTGCTATTGATAGTAAAAACCCTATTACATATTTAGTCATCATACCTCTAAGTTCAAAGGGAGGAGTATCCCAAATTTTCAAACCCCAGTCTTGGTTGAAACTCAAATTTGCAAGAAAGTTAACACTTAGATTAATTCCTCTAAAATTGTGAACAACTTCCACTCTCCAGTCACAATGAAGCATGCTTTTCAAATGTTTGATAGTCCTTATAATTGCAAAATTGCCAATGGAGTTCCCCTTCAAGGTGCCTTGGAGTCAAGCTCAAGTTCCGCTATCCTATACCCAAGATTCCAAGCTATGTTCAAACATTCCCAAGCACCCATTATCTCTACATCAAAAGCATTTGAAACCATAGTTTTCCTAGTATATTTTTTATCCATTGACCAAGACAACTCAAAAGACCTCCACATCGAGTAAAGTCATCATCTACTTTAGGGTATTGTGTTCTCTTTGAGGAAATATAATATCCTAGAAAAGTAAGGAGCATATTGTATTTACTTGGTCAAGTATAGAGGCTGAGAATCGAGAAATGAGAACTGTGACATGTGAACCCATGGTTAAGATAGTTGCTCAGAGAGTTGAATATTTACGAATCACAACCAATGAAACTTATATGTGATAATCAAGCAACTCTACTTATAACCTCGAATTCAATATTTCATAATCGGATCAAGTACATTGAGATTGATCGTCACTTTGTAAGGGAGAAAATTCATTTCGGAAAAATTGATGTGTTTGTAAATTCTAATGACCACTTGGTAGATATTTCTCACTAAGTCCTTTAGAGGTCCTTGTGTTAACTATATGCTAATGTTTATACCAATGTGATGCACAACAATAATTATTAAAATTTGGATAGTTTTAAATATATTAGAACATATCTATTTAGAATAAGTCTATTAATAGAAGAATTGAGGAACATAATTCCCTGTTTGATATCCACAGGCGTCAAATATGTTTCAATAATGAAACTACAAAAGCCTTGCCATTGAGAATAGTTTCAAAAAATAAGTTATAGACACTTATTAATAAATAATGAAAGAAAATGTACTAAAAATTTAAAATGCAATTGTTGTACTTTTATTGTGAAATATTAACTTATGAGTATAAAAGGTTTTCTCCTTAGGTTCAAGAAATGCATTGAAGGATTCTCCTCATAGTTTTTAATTAGGATTGTGTTTATATTGTGGTCAATATGAATGCACAAAAAATACGAAAAAAGAGTTTACATTGTCGAATGTAATTGTGGCTTACTAAGATTGTGGAACTTATCATAACCACAATATTGTAGGTACATGAAACACATAATTAAAACCATGCTATTTTCTTGTTAGCTCAGTAATGGACCTTTTCTTTGCTTTTGATATCAGGAATTGCTATTGATATATTTTCTCTCTTTTTTCAAGAAAAGCCAACGTACATTTTTCAGCATACACTTTAACCCCCTAATTAGAGATGTCAAAACAAGCCAACCTAACTTACTCGGGGTTGGCTCACCACGGGTTGATGACTAAGTGGGTTAAGCCGGGTTATCTCACTTGTGATGGCTAAAAAATGGTCGACCTAGCTCATTTTGGGTGCATTAGTGGGTTAACAAAAACTAGAAAAAAGAAATATAAAAGCCACTCCTATAATCCAAAACCCTATAATGGCAGAGGAGCTCAAGAGCTGGTGTGTTAGTGCTAGAATGCCTATCGTGCTAGAGGTGGTGGTGAAGCTGGAATGCTATCATCTAGCTGTCTGTGTGAGGTGGTGTTGGAGCACTTGGATGCTGTGTGTTTCTCCATTGCACAAGAATGAGGGAATAAGCAACATGGTATTGCTGCGAGTTGTGTTAGAGGTGGAGAGTCATGGTCTTGAGGAGCACTGTTGTGGGTTGAGGAAGCGCCGTCATCATGTTGAGCAAATGAGAAGCCTTTTTTGATTTGATTAACACATCTATTCGTCGCTCTCTTGTGTGATTTGCCTTTTGCTTGTGATTCAATTGATTTTGATTTTTGATCAGTGAGTCTGATGAGTGATTGGATGAACTAATGGCAACTAGAGTGGGAAGGGTAGCAGCTTGGGCAAATGCCAAATGGTCATAAACAAATGAAAGTGGGTTGTCGGCATCTTTTAAATTTAACCGAGCGAACTTGGCTTTGACACGCTTAACTCATGGGGTTACGTGGGCCGGGTCAAAACTAACCCTGAGCCAAAATAAGCTCAACTCAACCCACCATTTTGGTGGATTGAGCCGAGTTGGCCCACGAGCTAAAACCCACATTGACACTTCTACCCCTAATAGGGATAATTGTTTATGTTGTCATTCTCTCTCCCATCAAGAAGATTCCATTTACATTTTTCACCACACACGTTTTATTCCTTAATGAGGATAAATGTTAGGATTTAATTTCAATCAACTGTCAGTGTAAAGTTTCTTTACACTGTCATCTAATCATGTGCTGACACATCATTAAAAGAGTTAAACTTTTTAGGTGGTTGTTGTGATAGTCAAATTCTTTTAATGATTTGGCAACACATGATTGGATGACAGTGTAAAAAAACTTTACACTGACAATAGATCAAAATTAAACTCTAAATGTTATTGTATCTTCCCTCTTTCTCTCTCCTCAAGAAAATTCCATGTACTTTTTCATCAAACACATTTTAACCTTGGTAAAAAATTCAATTACATACATATATATTCTGTATGAACTAATTAAAAAAAAATGCACATAAGTCTTGTAATTTTTCCAATAATTTCAATGCAGGACTGCTCCACACCCGCATTCGGTTTAGTTTGAAGTACAATTACAATGAACAATTACTTTTCCACAATCTAAATTACTCTAAACCTTGATAGAATGTTATACTCTTTGTTATTTTCTCTATACAGAGAATGATATCTTTGTATCTTATTCTCTGTCATACTAAACTTCACTGTTTCGAAATCTATATATACATTTATAACTTCCAAGGAGTTAAAAAAGACTAAGGGTGTGTTTGGGAGAAGGGAGGAGAGGGAATCCAATGAAAATTAAGAAGGAAAGATAAGAGTATAAGAGGTCAAGTAACAAGTTTAATTGTTTGGATATTTAAAATTCTCTGAAGTCCTACAAATTGGGAAAACTTTAATTTCTTTTTATAAAAACTAATAAGGGATAGTTTTGGAGGATTACATGATAATCCTTCATTTTTCTCCCCTCATTTTAAAAAAACTCCCAAACAAAGATGATGTTTACTTGAAACCCTATTCTCCCCTTTCTATTTCTCCATTCAATTTCATCCACACAGACCCTAAATGACTCCCTATGCATGCCTCTTTTCTATTTAATTAACATAATTATGATCCAATTAGATCGGGTTAAGGGTCAATACATGGGTCACCTTACGTGGGCACCCATAAACCAATAAACATTACTCCTGTCCAAGCCTTTGTCAGCTTGAAATTAGCCTGTATATTTCTTAATCTCTCAGTTCTAAAGTATATATGGACCAAGTATAGCCCACTTAAATTTTATGGTGGAATTATAATTTAAGCACAAGCATAGGATATGCAAAAAAGTAAATTAAATACCACTTGGTTAAAAAGACTCTACACCATATGAAGAATAAACTCTTTTTAAATTGAAATAGTTTATATCTTCTAGCAAAGTTTTGGGCGCTTTCCCTAAGCATTGCCTAGAAATCTCAAGATGGAAATCAATCCTCTTGTTTCCTTTAAAGTTACATAACAACACAACCTGCATAATTCCCACTGATATGGCCCTCTCTACTTGAAGGAATTAAGGTTATTCATGGCTGCACATATCTAAAGGGAGAGCTAGAGGAGAACAATTTATGTAAGTTTGTTGTGCGTAACCGTATTGATAGTTTGATATTTTTTGCTATGTGCGTCCATTTTAGTGCTTTTCATGCTGATCTACGTTGGAAGTACGCTTCTCATATCAACAAATACAGCACAATCCCTGCTTGTAGTGCCAAACTATAATATTGTGTTCGCTTATTTTTGCCTATATATATTGTAAGGTTAGTGCGTTGTAGTAGGCTGATAGCTCATGTAACTGTTATGTCTCTCTTATTACTTTTTTATTTTCTCTTTGAATTCTGCTAAAAGGTAATTTCTCTTTGTCTATTTGGCCTTTTTCATACCATTGAAATGTATTTGTATCCTCTATTTTCATTATGAATAGGATTATATTGATTTCGAAGAGAGACATAAAAAACTTCTTTGCATGACTTATCATTTCTTGTACAAAAGTTCTACAAATAAGTTACATTATCGTATTCCTAAGAAAAAAGATATCAAAATCCGAACTGAACTTTATTGCAATGTTAATTATTAATCTAATTTAATTTCTCTTCTCACAAAAACAAATTTGTCTACCTTGATGAATAATGCACTTTGGAATTTATGTTAATCTATGATCAATTAAAATTTATAGGAAGTCAAAGTTAATTATAAAAAATGTAGACAAACTTACAATGACATATACAAAAACACATTCACACTTAAAGAAAAAGTGTCATATATCTAAAATTTAAAGTAAATTATTGACACATATATGTTTAACTAAAACAATAAAATGTTTACAAATATAAACATGAAGTTTACAGAAAAACTAAGACAATAAAATTAAATAAAATGCTCAGGCCGGGATGACACTAAATATTTTGTAATCGCACATTTTTTTATAGAAGTAAAAGTAGATTTATTGATAGAAAAATGCTAGAGAAATAAAAAGAAAAAAATTGGACATTGAAATATATGTGAATTTGTGCAAAAAATGTTGCGTTACTTTTATTAAAAGTAAATGAATTACTAGTGTAAGAACAATCGAACCGAGATCCAAAAGATACAAAATGTTGGCAAGACATAAAAACCATGCAAGCCTACACAATTTGTGGCTCATATTTGGGAAAGTCAATAATTAATGTTACCTTAGATATCTAAACAAAATTGTATAATGTATACATGTAAAAGGAGTATGATAGGGTCACAAATTACAACTATCTTATATATCTATATTTGATGCAACTGATCTAGCATTAAAAAAAATTCTGTTGAATTCAATATATATATATATATATATATATATATATGCAGAGAGAGAGAGAGAGAGATGTTGTTCTCTAGCATTTTTGTTCTTTTTTTGGATAAAAAATAGGATTGCAATTTCCTCCTCGGATAGGAAACATGTGAAGCAATAGTCTTATCCATGTGCCTTATCGTATCATTCTTCCTCTTGGATAGATTAATTTATCCACCTCCATTCCCTTGACAATCTAAATACACTAATCACATATATATGAATCTTTCCTAATCATATCGCCAATCAATTAATAGTTTATTACTGTAAGAGGCTAAAGCAGAACAAAACCAATCACAAAATTTCACACACACACACATATATACACAATAATCAAAATCTACGACATATCAAAGCTCAACAAATCATATTGAAGGTGTTCGTTTATTGGCTCCATCGAGGATCTTGAATGGAACTCACTGTAATCAGGTTTCAACTAAGTAGCCTCGGACAAATAGCCCTCGGCAACCCCCACTCTCCATTGTTGAGTTTAACCATTAAGAACCCTCTCAGCAATATTACCCTCCATGGGCATGAACGTTTCTGCAACATTAGAGTCTTGGCCTGTGAGCTCCTGCACAAGAGTTCTGAAGTTTGAAGCACTAGTCTTGACCTTCATGGGGCTTGAAATATAAGTAACTTTGATCTCCTTTTTGTCCCTTCTTCTGCTCTTCCTTTTGCTCTTCACGTCCTGGGTGTTGACACCAAGCATATTTATGGCGGTCACAATTGCAGACACAGGATCAAAACAGTGTTTCCACAAGTTGTGTCTGTCGTTGATGATTGATTAATAACAGAATATTGATGGATTATAAAAGGCTCAACTTGCACTAGGCTCTATATTAGGGTGGGTGGTGTCGGTCAAATGGTGAACTTCGAGGAAAGTGGCTTTGGTTTGAAGAAAGGAAGGGAGAAATTAAGAGAGGCATTTGTGATTTGACTGTGGAAATTGAAGATAATGAACAAGAGACGTACACTAAAGTGACCCGTAAGCCCTATAGATATTTTGTGACACCTATATTATATGTTTTGATCCTAATTGTTTGTGTTCAATGAACTAATAATTCTGTCACGTGCGCAGCCATGGATGACTATGAAACAATTCGGCGCGTAGAACCATGAAAATTGTTTTGTGTTATTGTGAAGTTGTGATTCTTGTATAGTAAATTTTATAATAGATTCTATTTATTTTTTAAGTGCTATAAAAATAATACAAAGAAATAATTAAATAGATTTTATTATGATTTTAAATTTGATATTGTCAATATACAAAATTTTACATTATTAAACAGTAAGATGTCACGATCATTATAGTAATTAAGATTTTTTTTTACTTCTAACAATAGTTTTTAATTGTTTTTTAAATAGATGGCATTATATAGTTCAATCAAAATTTGAAATACTTTTAAATTGAAAATAATAATATTATCATAATAAAATATTATATAAAAAATATAGAATTGGATGAATATTTTACAATAACTACCTACAAATTTTAATTTATTTAATCATTTATTGTCAAATCATTAAATAAGTTTAACTATTATAATAATTATTTAAAATGTCTTATTCATTTTAATAATATACTAAATATTATTAAATAATAATATAAAAAAATATTTGTACTTTCAGTAGATCAAATTTAAATTCAATGTTTAATTGTAATTGTAATTTTTAACACCCATAAGAATCTAGCTTTCATGCCAAAAAAATTTGATTGAAAGATTTTTAGTTCAGTTACTGATCGATTTTTTCCTCAAATGTATGTAAAAAAATTATTGAACAACTCTAGTACAAAAATTCAGAAAAACAAATACAAAAGTGAGAGTTAAGTCATCTTTAACAAAAGATGAATGCACATAATACTAAAGATCAATAAATATTACCATTCTAACTGAGGATTAGTTGAGCTGGTAAGTAAGCTCGCTCTCACCAAATAAGATACAAGTTCGAGTCCTAGTAAGAATCGTTCTAGTTGAGAGCTAGGTAATAAAAACTATTGTATTCTATGTTGTTGATCGTAGATTAATCCCATGATCGTAGATTAGTCTCATAGGGAATTTAAAGGACTTAACTCGTGAGATACCGCGAGACAACACTTGATTCAAATGGTTAATTAGTGTGATTGGCAAAAAAAATAAAAATCAACAAGCATCACCGTTCCAAAAAAAACAAGACAAACATCACGGACATTGAGTAATTTAACGGTTATTGACTCGGTGGATTCTTCATCACTCAGTGCAGAAGTAATTCAAATTGAAGGGCTAAAAGTGTCTGATTATATTTTTTAATAAAAAAAATAGGTTCTATTTTTTCAAAGAAGAGATTGTGTCCCTTATTTTGAAAAGCATAAAATTGACTTGGGAGTACATAAGGTAGATAAAATGAATAATTAATTACACAAACTTTTTCAGCACAGACAATATTTGTATAGTTTGTGCTGAAAATTTTGTGTGACTATCTCTTCTTGGGATAAAATATCTAAATTTTCTTTTGAATTTACAAATCTCAAATCCTATGCACCTTTACCATTTGAACATAGGCATAAATATCCAAAATGTAATCAACCAGAAACCTTAACATCCAAAGTTAACCGATCCTATTTAATTTTTCTTTTTGGGCAAAGATGATGCATATTTGCAATTGTTGATTGTTCCGATTTCAATAGTAGTACTTTTGTATTGTAATTGTGTATTAGACGTTATTTTTACTTTCCTACTAAGCATATGTAAATTACTAAATCTGTATATTAATTTTTTTTAAAAATTAATTGTCACATTCCAATTCCTGCTCTTCAAAACATACCTACAAATCATGTTTTTCCAAGACGTGCTTCCACACCTTTTAGCCACTTACAAAAAACTTGCTTCCATGGTAGGTGGGTGAAGATTTAAACCAGCAAGAAACACCATAACTAAGAACTAGAGCGCTCAAAGTCGTGTACAACGAGCTTATTCTAATATTCATTTTTTTCTTTGATACTGGTACTTAAAATATGTAATTAAGTATTTATTAATTATTATTTATATTTAATTAATTTTTAAATATTTATTATAAATTATATAATTATTAATAAATAATTAATAATTCACATTAAATATTATACTCATTAAAGTATAATAACAACGTTCCTTATACAAGTTTTTTATATGCACACTTTTAGTCAAAGAGATGACTTGGAAAGTCATCGTATTTGAAAACAGTAAAAGGAGATGGATGATGAGTTTGATGTAGAAGATGGAAAGTTGAAAGAAACTAAATAAATAAAAACAAAATTTTGGTGAAGACTTTATTAAAGAGTAATTATATGTATACATCTTTTTTTCACACTATTTTTATATTTAGTTAATAATGAGTAAATTTTTAATTAATATAATATATCATTTGGTTAATAAATTTAAATAATCGATTACTCATGAACTTGGTTAATAATGATCAAATTATTAGTTAATTAAATATATTATTTAATTAATAGATTATTAGTTTGTAAGTGATTGGTTACTAAAATTCATTAACCAAATAATATACTATATTAATTAAATATTTACTCATCATTAACTAAATATAAAAGTAATGTAAAAAATTAATGTGCAAGAATCATTATTATTCATTAAAAGTTCTATCTCTATATCTTGTGACACGACCCCTACCTTAATTTGGCCTTTTGGATTGTGGCTTCCGTTCAATGCAACAAACGCGTAGTAACTTGATAGTCATGGGTGGTGAGTTAGAAAGTCGTTTAATTGAACCAAAAATTTAGAGACTATAGGTATCAAAATATAAATGTTAGACAATTGAAAACATGTTTTTTTTTTTTTGAATGTAAATTATACTTTATAGAATAAATAAAAACATTATTAGTAAAAAACGAATTAATTTTTTAGAATACAGAATATTTGATAACAATTTATGAATGAAGAAGAATTTAGTTACTTTTATTTTTATTAATAATTATTAGTTTATACTTCATTCTGCAGGCAACCATAGTTTTAAAGCACTGAGGGTATCAAACTCCTTTTACTCATTTTTCTTTTCTACAAATTTAGATTCTGGTTGAGCTTTGATAATTTTATTGGATTTGGTATGTAAAAATCAAATGATAAATATGCGCATTCATTAAATGTTTGTTTTGATATTTTGAGATACCCATGTACATCTTGATAAAAATGAAATTGATTAGATGATATGTATTTTGATGAATGTTCTTTTTTTTTAAAGATGTATAATATCTACTTGGTTGAGGTCTATGGATGAGGTTTGGGTTCAGATTGTGTAATATTTGCTTACTTTGATCTCAGATCTTATATATTCTCTGGTTTAGAATTACAATTGGGTGAGACCGTCTTGTTTTAGATGTTTGATTGTACTATTCTGCAGACCTGGTATTTGTTGTAAGATATGTATTTTCAGCTCTAAGATGAAATCCTATGTTCATTTCCCTATTACCGGGTCTCTCTTGAGTGTATTAAGGTTCTATTCTTTTTGGTTTTGTATATTAACTACATAACTTTGATACCACAGGCTTTGAATTACTCCAATTAAGTTGCAGATATGTTTCTCATTTAAATAGGCTTTCGTTTGGGTTTCTTAAAGAAGTCACATGCATCAAGTGACATGATCATAATATTGATTTGTTGTCTGGTAGCTCCCACTATTTTAGTCATAACTTGAGCCATATAACTCCAAATTATGCACCGTTTGTTGCATAGTGTAGCTAAGTGATCAATCAATTTGAGACACTTATGTTAGCTTTGTATTAGGCATTATTAGATGTTTATTGTGCCCAATATTAGTACTTTAGATGAGTTTAATGTTGTTGGGCTTCATTGGGCTTTAATGCAAATATTGAATAATTTTCGGATTTTGATGCATTTTGACATTTCTTCCTTGGTTAGGTCATAACTTGGGACTCGGTGATCCAATTGAGGTGATCTTGGTGTCTTTGGAAAGCTAAGACAATGCTTTACAAGTTTCATGAAGAACTCAAGAGCTGGATCGGAATGCTAAGGGTCCAAAATATCCCTGCAATGCAGAGTGGGTTTGCTGTCACGGAACCATCTGGGCAGTATGCACATATTGGACTATATAGTGGGTTATAGGCCTCCTCTTGGGCTGAAACTTGGTCACTTGAAAGATAAGACCCATATCTCCAACTTCAATGAAGACCATTTTGTCAATAGATATCGTTTTAGGCATGCTTCAGAAGCTACAAGTTGGTCTGAATTTGGAAACACGTTCTTCCAACTTAACTTGAGGTAGGTGAAGTGTTTTTGGCATTTCTGGAGTTCTAAAAGTCCAAATGACATTATTCAAATTGGAGATTTTCAAGGAGACAACTGGCTACAACTTTGATGAAGACATCCAAGCCAAAATGCACCGTCTAGGTGATGAATTTGAAGCCAGAAGTCGGATAAGAGTTGTTGACTAAAAGCCACCAACCATACACCAACCCACCTACCATGCACCAACCCACCAACCATGCATCAAGCTTCCATTTTTGACAAATTTCAGATTCTTATAGCTTGTATTCAGATTATGTACATGTACAAATTGGCTTCTAGGATTAGTATAAATAGACCCAACCTCTTTGTATTAGAGGCATTCAATTTGGAAGTAAGTTTGAAGAAAGTTTAAGTATTTGTGAGAGTTTTCTTTCTCTTCTTCTCCATTCTCTTTACAATTTCGTTTTTGTTCTTTAATTTCTGAGTTCTTCCTTCCCATTCATGGAAGGCTAGGCTCTCATAATCAATCCAAGGGATTAGCCATCTTAATGTTTAATTTGGAGATCTTGTTTTACTTGTTCATATTGCTTAATTGTTATTCAAGTTTCTCTTCTTCCTCTTTTAATTTTGATCTAGATTGAATTGCTTAATTTGATTTAGATGTTTATGTGATAATAGCTTTATTATCATGTATTTTAAGAGGATCACATAGAATAAACAATTTATTAAAGCTTTTTGATAGATTGTTTAGCTTGGTTAAATTCTTGATCTTAAGTTAATCTATGTTTGGATGGTGCTTACTTTATCTAACCTTGGTTAATTAAATCCTAGATGCTTATCTAGTAGAGAATTCTTGGATCATGTTAAGGCGTCTTGATATGATCTAAGGCCAAGAACATGGTTAGCAATTAAGTGAATTCCTTGTGATCAATGATGAGTTAAACTCAAGATCGGTAAATTTCCTTGGATTGGTTGCTTCTTTATATTTGTTTACAACTTTAAGTCTTGTACTTTATTTTTCAATCTTATAAATCATCAAAACCCCACTTTTTATTTATCTTGATCTGATTAAATCTTTGTTCTTTTTGGATCCTTGAGAGACGATTCGGTTCATGCTCTATACTGCAAATTAGTTTGCGAACCGATAATTTTTATTATTTGACGGGGTCTCGACAACCTCTTGTCACTAAGATATAAGGCTTCTGTGTGTAAAAAGTTCAGATTTTCTCCCTTTGTCATCTAATTCCAGTTTGCGTGCTAAGTGGGAACTGTTTCTGCATAAGTATTGTGTCTGGTAGCATCTGGTGTTTTAATCATTACTTGAGTTATACAAGTCTAAATCATGCATTTCTTGTCTTGTTGGAAAGTATATTTTAGTTGTAAAAATCTTGAATTTTAACTCTTTACCATTCAATACCAACTTTCATTTGAAACCAAACTCATTTTTGCATAAATCATTGTGTAGTAGCATGCATATATAGTTCTACTCATAGCTTGAACCACACATCTAAATTACACATTGTTTGTTTTATTAGAAAGCTAACATGGAGATCTGTTTACCATTAAATTTTGTTTGAGGTCAGTTTCTATTGAAATCAGAACCCAATTTTGCACATAATCCTTGATTGGACAACATGTAATGTTTCCTTATTAGGTATGGACTTGAGACCTTGAGATCATGTGTTACTTATGTGATTTAAATGCTTAATGAGCATGCTCTTAATACTTATGATTATCAACTTGAATTCTTCCCATTTAATGCCAAATTAGTGAAAAACTAGAAACAGAGCCCGCAACCATTTCCGACCGACTACTCACTCCCTAGTCCAATTCTCAATTGAGCACCCTTTCCTTGGATCATTTTCAACTGAGTACCCTTTCTCTAGACCATTTCCGACCGACCTCAGTCCTTAACCAATTAACCTCTCAGACCTCTAAACCGACTGATCTGAGCTTACCCTTACCCCATCAGTCTCAGGATCCACTTTTCTGATCGATCCAAGCTTTCCTTTGCCCTTAATCCCTCAGGTTAACTACTGACCGATCAGACATTAACCTTAGCCTTAACCCATTAGATCAACCCACCGACCAATCATATCTTAGCCTTAGCCTTAACCTTAAACCCTCATATCAACTTATCGACCAAGCAAACTCGATCCTTAGCTTAATTCTTCAGCCAACCTACCGACCCGACCGATCAGACCTTAGCCTTAGTCATAACCCCTCAGCTCACCAAGCTGACCAAGCAGACATTTTCCCTTAACCCACTAACCCCTCACACTACTTTTTCGAGCCGAGCTTACCCTTACCCCATTAGCCTCAGGATCCACTTTACCAATCGAGCAAACCTTACCCTTAGCCTTAACCCCTCAGCTTACCAAGCTTACCGATCAAACTCATTCATTAGCCCATCAACCTCAACCAACCTACTGACCGAGCTTACCTTGGTTGATCACCATCTTACCTTTAATCGATCGATTTTGACTGATCACCACCTTTTCCATCCTCACCAACAATCGATCGGTTCTGACCGATTAGATACTTATATCACTTGTAATAACACTTAACCGATTGGCCATGACCGATCCGACCACCATTTCTGTTCCCAATACTTAACTGATCGGCCATGACTGTTCTAACCACCATTTCCATTCTCAACATTTAACCAATAGGCCATGATTGATTCAACCACCATTTCCATTCATAATACTTAACCGATCAACCATAATCGAGCCGACCACCATTTCCATTACCTAACCGATTGTTTCTGACCGATTCAACCACAATTTCCATTCACAATATTTGGCCGATTGATCATGACCAATTCGACTGCCATTTTGATTCTCAATAATCATTCTTTAGCATTTTTATTGAATTAATGTATGATATAAGATTCCAAGGGGGGACAATCAAAATTAGTTGTGATGGTAACGACATTTTGACTTCCTTGAGGCGAGGAGAAAGTTTGTGATTTTGCCGGGAGCGCTGGCGAAGTCATAAATGACCTTTAATAAAAAAAAATCTTGTTTCATTATTAATTTATTGTATTTGCTAATTTTAAGCATTTGAGGTGACTTTAAATAATCTCTAATAATAAAAATAATTATTTTATTTGTTCAATTACCTTCTCTTCTTTCTTTCATGTTATCACAATATTTAAATAAGTATTAATTTATTTAATGTCTCAACAATTAAAATCAGCTAATGATGGAAATTAGGAGAGGACTGAAAGTCTGATCAATTTAAATCTTCCATATTTTCTCGAGGCATTTATATTAGATTTTGTCAGGAACATTGGTAGGATCTAATTCCCAAAAACAAACAAGTGAACAAAAATATATTTTTCAAAATAATAAAATTAAATAATGTAAAATAATCGTGAATAAATTTATATAGCCCGTATTTAGTGATAATGGTGAATTAAAATATGAAAATCCTTTTATAAAAATCCTTTTTAAGAATCCTCTATTTTGCTAAATAAATTTTCCAATTGTGAAATTCATTTTCGGGAATCATTTTATTTGTCAAAAATATTTTCTTGGAAATTCAAATTTCTAATTCACCATTGTCACTCTTGATAAATTACAGGCTTACAATTTATTCCTCAATAATGACTTTTAAGCCACTCATTTCCTGTCTCGGTTATTTATCACTCTTTGGTAATATGCCCGACAAAATGAGACATGAAAAATAACAAAAAAAATATTTTGTTTTAAATAATAAACGACCAACTTAATTAATTCAACAGATAACTTTAAATTAAATAGGTAACCGTTCTAAGAACTGACAATATAAGATATTAATATATTCCCTATTCGTAATCAAACCCCGAACTTAAACTCTTATATGCAAACTGTGTCTTTTAAGTATTTAATCATACAACTCTATTTTTTAATGAAAGAATTTTATTCCCCTTTATGTATCTCTTTGAGGCTGCGATATTTTTCTTTGGCAACCGTTGCGACAGATATGAAAGCCATGATAGAGCAATCATAGCATTTATAATAATTATAGTAGACGATAAAGTATCTCGGAAGAAAATTACTGCATTTCCAAATTTAAATGGCTATTAAATTTGATACCACGCCATTTAATGGCTATTAGTTATGAGATGGTCAAATCTTGTCCTTAGCGAAGTCAAGAATGATGAAGCAGTGTCGTGACGAAAGCAGACTTTTGTTCATGCAATATTTATGATTTTAATTTTTTGTGATTTATATTTCATATTTGTTTAAATTACGTAAAATGACCGATGATGAATAATATTATGATAGAAGTGAATATGAAGAAAATAAAATTAATTGTATATGTTACAATTTTTTAGTTCTTTAATTTTTAAAAATGATATTTTTAGCATTTTAATTTTTTAAATAAGTACTTTTAATCTAAACATCATACACTAAAAAATACTTATGCATGCCCTTTTAAATAAATTTATCATTGAAAAAGTATTTTTATATTTTTATATCTAAACAATAATCAAATTTAAAAAGTACTTTTAAGATATTACATCCAAATATAAAATAACTTTTACTTTTACAAAAAATCTTTTTAAAAAAGATGATAAAAAAAATTAAGAGCTCATCTATACGAACCATTTGTATGCATGCAAAAATGGCATAGTTGATGGTTGGATCTATGGCCATAATAAGGCCTACGCTTCCCTTTGTGCTTGGTGGTGCCTTTGGGTTTGAATGGGTGGGTTTGATAGTAGGTTGCGGTTCCTGTGTTCCAAATGGGATGGACCCTAGATCCAATCTAGCGGTGATTCTTGATCTAGATTTGTGCATTGAATAGCTTGATGAAGATAGGCATTTTGGGGCAGTGCTGGTTTGCTGGTCAATCAGCGGAGAATCTCCAGGGGCGGGGCAGTTCTTAAATTTGTGGCAGTTGAGGAACTCATGGACGGCTGTCTCTGATTTGCAAAAAGAGGTGGTTCTCTTCAAAATTGAGTGTCACGACCCACAAATTAATTCGTGACTGAGGCATAGACTTATAAGCTCGCTGTCTATTACTAATAATAACATAATTCAAAAGGCAAACACACATAATCAAATCGCGTAAACAAGTCTGCGGCTATAAAATATTGGAGATTATTCCGGTATTTATTTTTTTTAAGGATACCAGTCTCAGGGTGAGTTGTGCATTTATTAGTTGTTATTTATATTTAAAAGACTTTTTAACATTTATTATGAAACCAACAGTTAATAAATGATTGACAACTCACACTGGGTACCAAATTCATCAAGGTATCATAGCAACTCCCTAAAAAAGTTAGCAGAATCTAGCCTAAAACATTGACATCCTTAAATACAACACCAAATTCAAATCCAAATTACAATACATATAAGCATAGTCTATAAAACATCACATCCTATATTTGTAGGACACCTAGAGTCCAAATACAAAACAATCAAAAATACTTGCAGATCGAAGATACTAAAAAGGAATTAGGGGGGATAGAAACCCCAGTATATGCTACTCTGTATGTTGTTTATCTGAAAAATTAAATCAAAGAAAATGGATGAGTCATACAGACTAAATGATGACATAATAACTACAATGAACAGGAAGGGAAACAAGATATTTGAGGGACAATTCCAAATAATGAGTAGCATATAGTTTACAGTGGTAAAACTTCGAAAAGCATGATCATACAAATTTAACCAAAAATGTAAAACGTGCAAACTTTAAATCAACACCTTTCAACACATAAAGATGAAAACATAATAAGTGTTGATATAAGTGTTCACGCATTAGAGAAGCAAATATTTGAGTCGGCTCTACCTCGTTGGCAGCCATTTCCTTTTAGATCCAACAAGGGCAGCTCTACCTAATGGGTAGCCCTTTCTTGTTTATACACCTCATTGGCAATTCCGTGCCTCAGACCAGCGGTTACACCTAACAAGTAGCTCTTATTTCCTATAGAAATCTGTGGAGGTGGCTACACCTCGTTGAAGCTCCTTACTTCTCATAGGTGGCTACACCTAACAGGCAACTCCAAACCTCCCACTCTACAACGTCACAAAATAATAAATAAATAAAATCCAGCTTCCACAGCCATGAAAAATTCTTGCTTCGTCACGCCATCTTTCACTCATAGTATCAAAAAGTAAATGATCGAACATAAAATTGCTACAAGCACACGAATAAAAGTAGTTCCATAAGATAGACAATTTAAAGTAAAACATTGGAATTTAATAATAAATGCAAGTTACAAAGATACAAAATTTTCCAAAAGTGATATATATGAAATAAAGAGAGTATTTCAAGAGGAGTTTATTTTGGAAATCAAAACATGCACTATAATTATTATCCATTCACAAGGCTTTCACGAGCAATGTTATATCTTCATAAGGCATCATCCTAATTACTTAAAGGATTTAATTTTGATCCACTGTTAGTTTAAAGTTTTTTTACACTATCATCCAATAATGTTTTAGCACATCATTAAAGAGTTAGACTTCTCAGGTAGTTGTTATGAGAGTCAAATTCCTTTAGTGATGTGATAATACATGATTTGATAACAGTGTAAAAAAACTTTATACTAACAGTAGATTAAACTTAAACTCTTACTTAAAACAGAAATTATTAAATATAAACTTGGAAACCCAAAAAGTATTTAATATTTACTTATTTAAGTAATTAAGATAATTATTAGGCTAATTCATTAAGTAGATATAAAATTATTCTTCCACGAATTACTCAACACAAGATTTCAAGAGGGTAATGATGGAGGAACCCTTGTGAAATCTAGGGAAAATACAAGTTCACAAGATTTCCACAAACTTTGAATTTTAAACTGTATTGATAGAAAGAAGAGAAATTTTTTGGAACATGGCATTAAAGCCTTATGCTTCTATTTTCGAATGCAAGAAACGGTTACTTAATCCGACAATAGTAGCTAAAGTTATGGCCTAAATAGTTCGGGTTAAAAAAAGTTATTTACTTAAGGCCAAAAGAGTATTTATCTACTAAAGTTTTTGAAATAATCATAATCAACAAAAAAATGCTGAAATTATAACTTAGAAAAATTTTATTTTTAACCTTAAAACATAATTAAGGCTTTTTATATTTCAACCCAAACATGTTTACATTTGGAGAAAAAGCTTAATTTGAGTCAAAAAAACAAGCATGCACTAATTGTATTTTCTCAACCCCTTCGTTCAATTCTAAAGAACTTTAACCAACACAAGAATCACCAAAATTATACTATAATTGGCAGTTAGGGTCATTAAAACGGGTCAAATTCGTCTGGCCAGCCTGTTTACCCACATGAATTATGCGAGCCAAGACTTAAAATTAATGACTTGTAAAATCGTGGGTAATTTTTTATCAATCCATTTAACCGACAAGTTAAATGGGTCAACATGCGAGGCTTGCTGGCTGCCCACATACATATATATATATAAGTTTTAATTTGTTTGTACAAAAAAATTTTAATTTAAGCTTTTTAAGTTAATTAAACATTTTTTCTCAAGTAAAAGTACAAAATATACGTATGGTACAGGCTAGTAGTAATATAACTCACAAAAATACATTCGTCAAATTCCATAAGTTTATGTTATTTATTTGTTTGAATTATTCTTTAAACCTTAAGATGAGATTAAAGTATTTAATACTATGTCTATGTAATGTAATATTTAATTTGAGATTATTAAATTTTTATTTATTTCAAAATTTACAAGTAAAAAAAAAAATTCTCGCAGATCGGCCCGTTTAGACCTACTAGTTGATGCAAGACGAGTCAAACTGGTTGATTTGCAACCTGTTTAAACGTGATAATTTTAGCTCGTCCCGTTTCATACACAATCAGTTACAGGCGAGCCTAAATGGGTCAATACAGCCCGTTTAATAGCCCTTATTCGCACCTTAAGGATTGGACTAATCTATTTATTTTAAAGGCTTAAGAAAGCATTTATACTATTTTAAATGTGTTTTTATTATTAAAAAAAAAAAAGCCAGGTTAGAGACCAACTTTCTAGCTGCCAAATGGTTAGAAAATATGGGATTCTTAGGTTTAGGTTCTTGATCCAACCAACCCTTTCCTTACTGTAGAAATATACAATTCAAGATTTAGGAAACATTTGGTTGAAAAGACAGGAATTAAATCACAAAGACTTACCAAAAGGAATTGCCACAAAAGTCACGTAGTATTAGAGAATGGGTAATGAAGGAGTAGTTCCGACTCTTATCCAATAATAAATATAACAAAAAAGGGGGGAAAACATGAAGTGGACCTACCTTCCAATGAGTTTATCTTGCTGTGTTGCGAACAGAGTGGGAAAACCAAGAGAAAGAAACCAGTGAAAATGAAATGAAGATGGGTCAAGAAAATGAGGAAACGAGAGAGGCTTATGTTGCAGTTGAAAACGGTAAGGAAATGGATAATGTAACTGTGTGGTGGTTAAGAGAAATTCCGAAAGAGGTGGGACCCAAAGTTTCAAATTAAAGAAACACAGAGAAAACAAAAAAAGATAAGCCTCTATTTAAGAAAAACGCGAACATGTCATTTATTACGCTTAAGCATATTCTAACACATAATATAATTTGTGGTGTCATTATCTCTCTTACTTAAAAAGTCTAACTATTTTAATAATGTGTCAACACATGATTGAATGACAGTATAAATTTTTTTTACACTGACAGTGAATAGAAATTAAATCCTTAAAAAAATATATTAAACTCTAGATGTCTCAAAATATTTAGCAAGGTTATTGTATACAAATTTAGTAAACTATTTATTAAGAAAAGAAATATGGGGCATTACATTGAGAGGATTGCAGACGAGGTTCCTAACTCCCAAAATTGGTGAATTGGTGAATTAATTTATATGTATTGGTGAATCCCTATCAACGGATCATTCTCTTCTTAATGATTCGTGTTATAAAATTACATCTTATAAGTTATTATGATATTCTCATGAGTTTTATATCTAAGATGAATTATCAATTATTTTTTAACTACTAATTTTATAATAAATATTTAAAAATTTATTAAATATAAATAATAACTATTAAATATTAAACAACTCATCTCAAATACCGATGTTATAAAAAGAAATAATAAATACCAAAATAATCTCTCATTATAACGGTTCCTTCACTTCATTGCGCTATTTTACGATCCTATGTAACCTCTGTATTGTCATTTTCTTTCTCCAATCACATTCTTTACCAAATTAATGTTCTTTACCTCTCATGACCCCATTGAGAATCTTGGGTTTTGTAATTCTCTCATGTTGAGCTTTCTTTTCCCATGAGTCAACTACTGTTAGAAAGAGATCCTACCAATGATGCTGAGATTCTTAATTAACTATTTATGTGTAAGGATTCGTCCTATAGTGACATCCATGTTACACACACTACCGACTCCATGGAAATTTTATAATGATTGGTTGCTCCGACAATTGAAGGGCATTATATATGGATGCTTTAATGAAGCACCAATACTGTTATTGCTGAAGTACTCAACCCACGCCTAAGGAAATAGATTGATTATTGTTATTTCCCTCAAACATTAAAATATTAAAAGTGTGTTGTTGAGTGAAGTTTCTTCTTCAGCAAACTCATGAATAACAATAAGTATGTTTAAATGAACTGATTTGAATGTTCTTCTTCAATGTGTTTCTTTCACTTTTAGTAATAAGTTTATTTTTTTATTTTATTTAATTTGTTGTAAAATGTATGCATAATTATATTTAATTCTCTTAGTAATATATAATGAATCAAAGTCAAAATAGGCTTTCTAATCAAATGAGATAAAAAAAAATTATAAATAAAAGCGAGTCAGTTGAGTGAATCACAGTTAAATGAATTTGGATATAGTAAACGAACCGTTTTAATTATGAAAAAAATGAAAACCTCATTGAAATTGAAACATTTCCAGAGGTTCGGTTTGGTTATTATTATTATTATTTTTTGTGTGCACCTCCTAATTATTAATATTTATTATATTTTTATATATTTTATATCTATCAGTTTTTTTAATATTTTTTTGGTATAGAAATACATAAAAAGAAGTGGGAGAAGCCTCTCTTTTTTGAAAAGGTAAATATTAATTCAACTACAATTTTTCTTATCTATTATGAACAAAAATTTACATATTCGCATAGTGGTGACAATATTTAACATTTCAAACTACATATATAATATCTTCATTAAAAAAAAACTACATATATAATATAATACGTAAATTTTTCCTTTCCAACAATTTCATCCACATTTTATTTTCTCTTTTTTATGTCAAGTTTCAACCATTTTATTTACCCAGTATCACTAATCTATTTATATATATAAAAAAGTTAAGACTAAGAAACAAAATATTGATATGTGTTACCTTTGAACATCTTAATATGAGACAAGTATATCATTTAAAATCTTGACACGTGTCACTTTACAAGTATCAAAATGCACAAATTATTAATGAAGGATTAATGTTTAAGGAGGTTAAGGCTAAACAGGCAACGCTTGGCATGAGCAATTTTGATATTGGCTTGAATGAAACTAATAATTCTTATTCCAAAAGTTTCTAACCTTGAGGAAATTATATCCCCACTTCAAGCTGATTAGTTGCAGCAACTTCCTCCATAAAATCATATGCAAAGTATATGTAAATAAACTCAAGCATTTTATGACCTCTCATTTCGCATAATAAAATCAAACTGTAATCACTTGAGCTTAGTTTAGGAAATTAGGACGAGTGAGTATCATAGTAGAAATTATAGGTTCAAGTCAAATAACGACTTTTTTATGTAAAAAAATGTGACAAAAAGAAATTAACAAATGTTACTTAAAAAGAAAAGAAATCTTGACAAGTGTCACATAAAGTGATAATTAAAGAACAATTAATGAAAGTTTAATGAGAAAGTGAAAATAACTTTAGAAGAGAGCAAATATTGAAACGGATATGTTTTAATTATGAAAAAATAAAAACCGCATTGAAATTGAAACATTTCCATAGGTTTCACTTTCTCATTAAACTTTCGCATTGAAATTGAAACATTTCCAGAGGTTTCACTTTCTCATTAAACTTTCGCATTGAAATTGAAACATTTGCTATCTTAAATGTATAGGCACCAAGGAAAACGAATAGTAAATCTTGTGGTTTCTATGTCTTGAAATATATAAAAGACATCATAACGAACAATATGAAAACAATGCCACAGAAAGTAAGTTTTAAGACTTTATACATGAATGTGGTTCTGTTTTTACTTGTACAAAATTCTGAACTTGATCTTATTTATTTTGCTTCGCTCAGTTTTTAGAAGCAACTACCTTTACACAAGAAGAGATAAAGGATATACAGTTTGAATGGGCAGCATTTGTTTTGGCAACATCATCGAACAAGATGGGATAATTTTAGTTTTTTTTGAACATAATGTAATCAATAAAATTACTGAACTGCATTCTGCAGAATCATATTCTTAACAAAATGGTCATTTATGTTGAAATTATTTACATAAGTGTCAAGTAACTTTGTAAATGTCAATATTATATACATAAACACTGTAATTTATCTTTGAATTCAATATTGTACAGACTTTGGTTGTAGAAATTGCATGTTTGAAATTCTGTATTGATTTCCAGACCACCCCTGTTAAAGGATGTGTCAAGTAACTTTGTAAATGTCAATATTATGTACATAGACACTGTAATTTATCTTTGAATTCAATGTTGTGCAGAGTTTGGTTGTGGAAATTGCATGTTTGAAATTATGTATTGGTTTCCAGACCACCCCTGTTAAAGGATGTGTCTTAAACTTTGCAATTCGGTTGTTTACAATCGAATTGAATATGACGTTTTCAATCTGGTATTAAACAGGATTTATAGACTTTCCAATTCGGTTCTTCACAACCGAATTGAATATGAAGTTTTTAATCCGGTGTTGAACTGGATTTATAGACTTTCCAATTTGGTTGACTTCAATCGAATTGAATATGAAGTTTTCAATCCGGTGTTAAACTGGATTTATATACTTTCCAATTCGGTTGAGTTCAACCGGATTGAATGTAAAGTTTTTAATCCGGTGTTTAGCCGGATTAAATTTCTGTACAAGAAAAGGCCAAATTAACCCCAAACATGTTTGCTTCTTGATCCGGTTAAGAATACCCCGAATTGAAAAATGTTTATTCAATTCGGTTTCCTTACGCGAATTTAAAAGTCAGTATAAAAGGCTACCCCCAGATATAATCCGTTTTCAAAACCGAATTTATAGTAGGTTTTCAACCGAATTTAAAAGTCATTTCTGTTGTAGTGTCGATGCACATATTATTAATGAATTTTATATTAACTAAGAAGAAATCATGTAGCCCAAAACCTATTATTAATTACAACTAGTTTCTTATATATGGTAGATTAAAAATATATGCTATATGTATCTGCATTGTTCTTTCCTCACTTCAAAGGGTCTATATTTATTATTATTAGTATATCACTCATGCGATGAATGAAAAAAATATTAAAAATTAAAAAATAATACAAAAGCATTAATTATTAGATATTCAACCAAATTGCAAGAAGCTTATTCACGTAATACAAAAATAACAACTGAAACAAATTCAAAGATAATGTAAGAATTTGTCCAATTGATAAAGAAAACAAAAGATAATTATCAAAAAGCAAATATCCAACTTCAAATAAAATCTTTTGTAATATAAGAAAAATAATAAAGAGCTTATACAGTCCATCAAGTGCAACAAACACCAAGACAAAATAATTAAAAATGAACACTTGTTTTCACCAAAAAATAATAATAAATGAACACTTGAACATGGCCCATGGTAGCCACGCTTATGGTGTTGTGGCCTTTCTTTGTTTTTTGTTTTTTTGACAGAATTCCAAGTCAGGAGCACAATTTGATGAAAATCTTAGAGCATGTTTATCACTTTATCTAAGAAGGGCCAAAGTCCTGAAACATTGACAGCTAGATATTTATTCAATCTTACACTCCAACACACACACACATCATAAATGTTATGCAAAAGGAAAATATACTTCAAGCTTTTTCATATATTTTTACTCCTTCCTAAAAAGGCTCAACTTAGTCTAAGCAAACTCCAAAACCTCTGTGATACCAATAAAATGAGATTCTATGAAAGTCAACACTTTTGTGGGTAGGACAAAGAATGGCCATGTGAAGCTACTAAGGGAAAACCAATGAAAAAAACAAAACAAAAAACACGTGAAGCCTTAAGAGAAATCTATACGCAAGAAGGAAAAGAGAAAAGCTTGAAAACAAAAGAAGAAAATATTAGAGCTTGTTTGGTTTTTTTTAGTTAAATATGTTTTTATTATAATTACAAAAAATTTATCTTGTTTTCACTTTATTTCCTGTTTTCAAAATTTTGTGAATGAAATAATGAAAACAACTGAAAACAACAAAAAATTGTTTCCGCCATTTCCTTCACTAAAATTTGAAAACAAGAAACAAAATCAAAATAAGGTAACATTTTTTGTAATTATAATAAAAGTGTATCTAACTAAATGAAAACAAAAAATAAACTAAACGCACTCTTACTTTGTGCAAGAGAGATCTTCCTCCATGAGAGAGAAGTGAGATAGATTAATGTGTTGAAGAGAGATACACACTTAAAATATGAAGAGAATAAAAGGCCTTCTTGGAGATAGAGAAGACAATTGTTGGAACCAAAGAAAGAATTTAGTTTCTTAAGTGTTCAATAAAATTGAACTCCTCAAATTTTTTGAAGATAATAGCAATATTAAATTAAGTTGAAACAAATTAGCTTTGAAATTAACTTATATATTTAAGTTATATTTACTTGGACGAAAGATAAACTGTGTTTAATAGTTAAAATCATGCGTCCAATAAGCTTTATTATATTTTATTGGATCGTCCATTGTTTGCCTTTGTTGTCTTTGTTGCTTCATTCTTTAACAGTTTCGTCCAAGACGTTTTAAAGAAACAAGCAAAATAAAGTGCAATAAATGCTGATGAGTTCTTTGACACAAAAGTAAATCAACCTTGCTGCTGAGCTGACACTTCTAACAACTATGAAGACCATCAAATAAGGAACTTTCTGCGTGCTCAGAAAAGTCATAACTAACATATCATATTCTTAGTAATCTTTGATAATCAAAGTCACTTTTCAAAAGAAGCTCAACACGATATCAGCTTATGCATTTAATGCTGCTAAGAACGATAATAAATATTTCTGTTAGACGAAGAAGCTAATAAAGACTACTTCAAGTGCTCGTTGCCTATAAATACAAGTGTCTTCGTAGAAAGAAGTAGAGAAATTTTACGTGAACGAAAGAGAAAAAGATTCAAAACTCACATTCTTTCTATTCTTTACACTCTTGTATAGAGTTTCCTTCTTGAAAATTATTCTTTTATCCTCACCTATTGTGAGTTAATCTCAAGTGTTGTTTTTAACAACTTTTATCAACTTGTTTGTTTAGCCTGAAGAGGCTGTGTGTAAAAGAATACTTGTTTGTTAGAACCTGAAGAGGTTTGAGAATACTTGTTGTAGCCTGAAGAGGCGTTGAGCAAAATACATGTAAACTTGTGAAGTTTAGTGAAAATCCTTATGTACGAAGGGACTGGATGTAGCTCTCAGGTTGTGAGAGTGAACCAGTATAAATCTCTGTGTAAGCTTTTCTTCCCTCTCTGTGTTATTTGTTTATTCACTAACAATTGAGGATTGATATTGTTTTTCGTAACTAAGCTTTTTCAAAAGAATTAAGTTTTTAAACCTTCATCCAACATCTTTTGAAAAACTCTCTTTGCGTCTAATGAACTGTAAATAGTGTACGTTTCGTCCATTATCACTTGTTTCACTGTAGAGTTATCTTTTGTAATTCAAAAAAAAGTTTTCTAAAAAGGTTAAGAAACACAATTCAATCCCTCTTCTTGTATTTCAACTAGGTATTTCAATTAGTATCAGAGCTCAACCTCTTGGGTTGAGCATTTGACTGTGCAGAGGAAAATGATCCAGCACGACCACAATGGAAAACAAAGGACAAGCAGTGAATAGACTACTTCTATTCAATGGAAGTGACTACGACTACTGGAAGAAAAGAATGATTGCATTCTTTGATACACAAAACATGGACATTTGGGACTTAGTCCAAAGTGGCTATCAAATGCCCACCAACGCAGAAGGACAGGAACTTTCTCGACCACAATGGACAAAGGGACAGCGAACCAAGCACTAGCTAAACTCAAAAGCTAAACACTATCTTATGTGTGCCATCACCAGATCGAAACATGACAAGGTTCATAGCTATAAAACAACTAAGGAAATTTGGGACACTCTTGCCTTAGCCCATGAAGGTTCCTCTTAAGTCAAGGAATCAAAGATAAGCATGTTGGTTCATCAGTATGAGTTCTTCAAAATGGGAGAGTATGAAAACATCGATCAAATGTTTGGATGATTCCAAACAATTATCAATAGTTTAAGATCTTTGGGAAAGACATATGATAATTAAGACTATATCAGAAAAATTTTGATAAGTCTTTCAATGCAGTGGAAGCCTAAGGTTACTGTCATTCACGAAGCAAATAACCTAGCTTCTCTTATCATGGAAGAACTTTTAGGTTCTCTCAAAGTTCATGAGCTTGAACTTCAAAAAGTGGAAAGCTTAAGAAAAGGAAAATCAATTGCCCTAAAAGCTCACAAAGGAAGTGTGTTGAAAGCACTTAAAGCTGAAGAATCTTCAGATGAAACTAAGTCATCTGGAGAAGATGTTTCATAAAACAATGAATTATCTTTCATCACTAGAAAGATCCAAGTCATGTGGAAAAAGAAAGGTAGCATGATAAGAAAACACTTTGGACGAAGAGCTCCAAAGGACCAGACTGAGACTAAAGACAAAAGTCCAATTATATGCTATGAGTGCAAGAAGCCTAGACATATCAAGGCTGAATGCCCTTCACTAAACAAGGAGAAAGAGAAAGAGAGATCTTTTCCAAAGAAGAAAAGAGGATTAATGGCCCACATGTGAAGATCTTGACCTCTGATCTACTGATGATTAAGAGGAAGCAGAAGAATAAGCCAACATATGCTTCATAGCAAGCACATCCTCAGATGAAGAAGAAGATGAGGTAACAAACTCTGACTTTAATCTTCAAGAAGCATTCATTGAACTGTTAAATAATTCATCTATTTTGTCTGTTCAGTACAAATCCCTCAAAAGAAAGCTTTCAAAATTATCCAAGGAATTTGAAAAATTGTTTTAAAAAAACAAGAATTGAAACTTGTTGTGAAAAACTAAAAACTGAAAACCTTCTTTCAAAATATCCTCTAAGTCCAATACATCTGATGAAGTTGATAAACTTCAATATGAAGTAAAGGAGCTCACCGAGGATCTCAGAAAATTTGTGGGTAGAACCAAAAAGCTAAACACATTACTCAAATACTCCAGAGACCCTCGTGGCAAATATGGATTGGGGTATCAACATACTGAGAAAATTAATTTCCAAAAGACATCTACTTTTGTAAAGCCCAAATCTTTTTGTGATATTTGTAAAATGAAAGGACATGCTACATTCAAATGCTTTTACAATAAGAAATCAATGTATTATGAGTCTTCAAAAACTAAACTAAAAGGACCCAAAAAGATATAAGTACCTAAAAATATGATAATCCCTCTTGCAGATGTGCTTGGCAGCAGGAAGAAGACACCTGTCATGACAGTGGTTGCTCACGGCACATGATGGGAGAAAGGTCTATGTTCCAATACCTCAAACTTAAATCAGATGGCTTATCACCTTTGGTGGAAACCAGAAGGGTAAAATAGTTGGAATGGGTAAGATTGGAAAGCATCTTTTTCCTTCTATTGATAATGTATTTCTGGTTGAAGGATTGAAGCATAATCTGCTTAGCATAAGCCAATTATGTGATAGTCAATCCAATGTTTCTTTCAACCAAGGAGAATGTATAGTCAAAAACTCTGATGGATCTATACTCTTTATTGCAAAAAGGCAAAACAATCTTTACAAGATTGACTTAGAAGATCTTTCAGATCATAATGTATCATGCCTAGCGTCCATAAAAGGATAACAATGGATATGGTACAAGAAGCTTGGTCATGCAAGCTTGAGGTTAACCTCAAAGCTAAATAAGCATACCTCGTAAGAGGGCTATCAAAGTTTTTGTACAAATCGAATGTTCTATGTGACACATGTCAAAAGGGAAAACAAATCAAAAACTCTTTTGAGTCCAAAACTATTGTTTCCACCTCTAAACCACTAGAACTGTTACATCTAGATTTGTTTGGTCCAACAAGAACTGCTTCTTTAAATTGGAAGAAATATGGATCAGTCCTAGTAGATGACTATACTAGATGGATATAGGTTATGTTCCTAGCTCACAAGGATGAGTCTTTTAAAGTCTTTTCTATATTCTGTAAAAGTGTTCAAAATGAAAAAGGCATGTGTATCAACTCAATCCGAAGTGATCATGGAGGAGAATTTGAGAATGAAAGCTTTCAACTATTCTGTGAAGAAATTGGTATTCTTCACAACTTTTCTGCCCCGAGAACACCACAATAAAATGGTGTGGTAGAGAGGAAAAACAGATCACTTTAAGAGATGACTAGAACAATGCTCAATGACAACTCAACCTCCAAACACTTTTAGGCTGAAGTTGTTAACACTGCATGTTATATCCAAAACAGAATATATATTAGACCTTTATTGAATAAGACTCCTTATGAATTGTGGAAGGGATGAAAACCCAACATTTCTTATTTTCATTCATTTGGTTATAAGTGTTATATTTTAAATACCAATGATTCTTTAGGAAAATTTGATGCAAAAGTTGACTGTGGTATTTTCTTAGGATACTCTGAAACTTCAAAGGCATATAGGGTTTATTACTCTCGTTCTTTGACTGTGGAAGAATCTATTCATGTTAAATTTAATGACAAAAAGCTTGATAAAGATTTATCAGAAGTAGATGAGTCTCTTGTAGATTTGAATATGAAAGACAGAGAAGATGGACCATCTTCAATCAGTAAAGACGCATTGGACGATGAAGGAAAAGAAGAAAATGCAACAATGAATGATATTCAAAGAAGCTAGCACTTCAAAACTTATCATCTAGAAGACCAAACTATTGGTAATCCAGATGATAAAGTAAGAACAAGATCAGCATTCAGAGAACACTCAGACGTTGCATTCATATCAGAAATGGAACCAAAGAAGATTGAAGAAGCTCTCTTGAACGAAGGATGGATACTAGCTATGCAAGAAGAGCTAAATCAATTCACAAGAAACGACGTTTGGTCGCTGGTTCAAAAGCCCAAAGATAAAACCATCATCGGCACAAAATGGGTGTTCAGAAACAAATTGGACAAAGATGGTAAGGTTGTGAGAAACAAGGCAATGTTAGTTGCCCAAGGTTACTCACAACAAGAAGGTATTGATTTCACTGAAACCTTTGCCCATGTAGCTAGATTAGAAGCCATACGCATTTTACTTTCATTTGTTGCTCATTATAGTATGAGACTTTATTAAATGGATGTAAAAAGTAATTTTCTAAATGGTATAATCAATGAAGAAGTTTATGTCATGCAACCACTTGGTTTCGAGGATCAAAATCATCCTAAGCATGTTTTTAAATTGAAAAAGGCTCTATATGGATTGAAACAAGCTCTTCAAGCATGATATGAAAGATTAAGCATATTTCTAATAGAAAATGGATTTTCTAGAGGAAAAGTTGACACTACTCTTTTTTGCAGAGACAAAAACTCACATTTTATTATAGTCCAAATTTATGTAGATGCCATTATTTTTGGTGTTACTGATGAATCTCTTTGCAATGATTTTTCCAAATTGATGTAGAAGGAGTTTGAAATGAGTTTAATGGGAGAATTAAAATTCTTTCTGGGTTTGCAAGTAAAGCAAACATTGGACAGAATATACATTCATCAAACAAAATATACAAATGAACTCCTGAAGAAGTTCAAATGGACGATTGCAAAATAATGAGCACACCAATGCATCCATCATCCACACTCAAATTGGACAATAAAGATCATAAAGTGGGCCAAAAGGTATATAGAGGTATGATTATATCACTCTTATATCTCGCTGCGTCCAGACCTAATATAATGTTTAGTGTGTGTCTCTGTGCACTTTTTCAATCTGATCCTAGAGAGTCACATTTAGTTGCTGTTAAAAGAATATTCAGATACTTGAAAGGAGCTACTAATCTGGGTTTGCTATTTAAGAAATCTCATGAGTACATATTAGTTGGTTTTTGTGATGTTGACTATGCTAGAGATAGAATTAAAAGAAAAAACACCAGTGGAGGATGTCACTTCATTTGAGGAAATCTAGTCTCATGGTCCAGCAATAAACAAAGTACAATTGTTCTTTCAACAGCTGAAGCTGAATATATATCAGCATCAAGTTCTATGGATCAAAAATCAATTGGAAGATTACAATATCTTTGAAAGTAAGATTCCTTTACTCTGTAATAATACTACATCAATTAACTTATCAAAAAATCTCATCTTACATTCAAGGGCAAAACACATTGAAATTAAACATCACTATATAAGATTATATTAAAAAATGTGTATTTGATATTCAATTTGTGGATACAGATCATCAATGGGCTGATATTTTTAGTAAACCCCTCGTTGAGGATAGATTCAATTTTATTAGAAAGCATCTAAGTATGCATTTTGTGAAAAATTAATATTTGTGCGTCCATTGATAATCTGCGTCCAATATAATTTGCACTTGTTAAGTATTTTGTGTATTTTCTGATAAGTAAATGGACATATAATATTCACATTCATTTTAGAACATCTTTGTCTCATTTGAATCTTTTCAAATTTCCCAAGCTGAGTCAGTTTTCAAAAGGTCACAGAAGTAAGACCATTAATGTGGATGAAGCAGAAGTATCAGTGGAATACTTGTTCAAGACCTTTGTTCTAGTAGAGTGTGGGATTGATATCAAGGATAGTCTTCAAGGTGCTGGGTGGGAAAACTACTTCAAAGAACCCGTGAAAGTTCATTCGAAACTGGTAAAGACTTTTTGGAAAAATGCTTCTGTCACTGCAACTGAGGTTATTGGAGAAGTGTTAGGAAAACAAATTGTTGTCTCAGAAGTGACCATCTTTGATGCTACACAATGTTGGCTGGAAGGAGCCACTATCACCACTGGTTGGGAGAATGCATTTGGGGGTATAGATGTTGTAATTGACATCTTGTTGAAGGAACCTTCTACTACAAAAGTGACTGCATCAGAGATGCATGACAAAGCAAGAGTATTGCATCAACCACTAAACAAGGCCATTCTTCACAAGGCAAGATCCAAAGACTGTTTCAACGGTTCATGCCTTATGTCTTTGCCATCTGATGCTTTATCAACAGATCAACCTCCCCTCCTTGCTGTTCAAGAATTTTAAAAGGAGTGTGCAAGGGAAAGGGAAGAAGACTACCATCTCCTATGGTGTCCTCTTAACCAAAATCTTAAAGGATCGAGGTGTATTCAGCCATCATGAGGCTAAGGACTTAGAAGAGAGAAAAAGGATTTTTGGACGAATCCAAATGCAACAAATATTTGGACAGAGCAATCTGATGAAGATGAGGCTCCAAAGCGTCCAAAATTTTCTTGACCAAAAGGACACTACAAAACCATCAACTACAAAAGTTGAACGTCCAATGGAGTCTACTGCTGAAGCCGTGAGTCTAAAGCAGAAGCCAATGTCCATTCCTACAACAACTAAAAAACAAAGATGATTGGTACTGGACGATGACTCAGACGATGACCAACCTATTGCTAAACGACTAAAGGTTGCGCCCACGATGAAGGTTCCTAAGGGAACAAAGTCCAAGATGACTGCGAGGAAGCATCCCCGCCACAAGATCAGGGTAACTATTACTCCGCCACCTTCATCTTTACCCACACCCACACCTACAGAAACTCAAACACAAACCTCTCCTCAACCTACTCAATCGCCATTCTCACACCCTCTACCCACTTCACCACTTTTTATACCCCCTCTTCCATCTTCACCCACATAAGTTATACTCCCTCCTTCATCATCCAAGCCCACTCCCTCTAAAGTAATCAAAGACTGGAGTTTTCGCACCTTCACCATTGGAGTTACACCTCACAGAATCAAACTCTGGGAATTGAAGCAACAAAATCTCTCAATTGTCCAGAAACGAGCTAGATGTTGTGATGGACTCTCAGGGAAGGTCCACATCTTTCCAAAACAACTCAAGTTCAAGCCTGTGACTCTTGAAGAATTAGGCTTCTATGACTCAGCTTTTGAAACTATGATGGTTGAAGCTTTAAAGTCCAGTGCATCCCTAAAGGATCTCATATTCATCCCTCTTTCAATGGTTATCACCTCAAGCACCTCCATCAAGATTCAACCTGACAGAATCTGTCCAAGACTACCTTTGGACTATCCCAACAAGAACAAGGATCCCAAGAAGTATAGGAATCAACAACAATGGCCGAAACCTATTCGTTTTGATCCTGACTTTGGGAACGAACCACCATTAGAGGCAGACTTAGAATTCTTATTGCATATTTTTACAAATGGAGAGGCTAAGGAAGATGAAGCAAAGACCTTCTCGGAACAACATATCTGGGATTGTGAACAACAAGCCTCCACTTCTGAACTCAACAGTGAAGAGAAGTTGGACACGGTCACAGTGAATGGAAAATTTCTCAGTGTTTTAGCCCCGCCTATATCATTGATGATCTCTTAGGGCTGCCACTGAAGAACCCTTAAGACTCTATCTTCTCCTCCTTAAGCTACATCTCAGGATCCTCTCCTGATAATCTGGGTAAAAGATATCCTTGGGACTTAATGTTTGGATTTTGAAGATATCCAATCCCTTGGAAATTTGATATACCAAGAGACGAAGAAGAAGAACAAGAAGTTACCAGAGGTGAAGCAAGAGTTGCAGAACAAGCCCATTCTATTGCACCGTTTCTAGTCTTCCATCCTGTACCTCAAACACAGCTATCCATTGTTGTTAGCAATGTAAGAACTGAGTTGGAAGCTTCTGTAGAAAGTCACCAAGCTGCTCCACCACCTCAAGTGCCTCCAGAGTTTTAGGCTTATATGTCCTCTCAAATGGACTTAATGTACAAGAGATTCGAAGACCTACTCTAATCCTTCTTCCTACATGGCACTCCTCCTCCACCACCTTCTCAATGATTTTTTTTCTTATCTTCTTCACACATTTCTTTTTTTAAAACACCAATAGTTTTTATGTCATTCTTTTATTTATTTCTTTCACCTTTCACTGACCATGATAATACTCTTCGCTTTTTGTCTAATGATAAAAGGGGGAGAATTGAGAATAAATTTGATTAAATTCATTTAAGTTCATTCATTTATTCATGTATACTGTTGCATAATTTTAATGAATATATTCCATGTGTTTCTACTCAGTTATTTATGCTTTGATTATTTAATGCTTTGCTTAAGTTTGATCTGATAGAATCTACTCGCTCTAATACCTAGTTGTTTTTGCTTTGATTAATAAATGTACAGATTTGCTCTGATACTAACACGTATTTTATGTGTTTTAATACTAAATAAACTTATACTCATGATTACTGAAATACCTGTCAAAACGCATTAAAAAATTCTTAATCTATTATTGATATTGGTTATTTATTTCTGTTGAAGAAATGTTTTTGGACTTAACACTTTTAATGAACGTTTCTCGTTGTGATACTATTTGGACTTTCACTTTAAAGTTTAAAACTTGTGTCCAATAACTAGTTTTGAAACTACACGAGTTGATCAAACAAATAAAAACTATTCCTAAGTCACATGCGTCCAATACAACTATTTAACTTGAATACAACATGCTCTTAGGGGGAGCTTTCTAAGTTTTCAAACTAATAACTGTTTTCTAAATAATAAAATTTAATATTATTTGTCATCATAAAAAAGGAGGAGATTGTTGGAACCAAAGAAAGAATTTAGTTTCTTAATTGTTCAATAAAATTGAACTCCTCAAACGTTTTGAAGATAATAGCAATATTAAATTAAGTTGAAACAAATTAGCTTTGAAATTAACTTATATCTTTGAAGTTATATTTACTTGGATGAAAGATAAACTGTGTTTAATAGTTAAAACCATGCATCCAATAAGCTTTATTATAAATACAAGTGTTTCTACTAGGTATTTCAACAATAAGATTAAAGAATAAAAATTGAATTGAATGAATGATAATAATGAGACATTGGAAGAAGGAAAGTTAGATAAATTGATAAACATCCAAAGCAAGATATTAAAAGGAGGAGAAAATTAATAAACAAAACCCAAAGATCTCCCAATGAGAATGGGAATATACATTTAGCAAGATAAAATGAAGATGAATAAAGGGACGTTGTAACTTTGAGTCTATAAATAAGAAGCATAAATAAAGAGGACTTAATGTAGGCATGGGAAATTTGGAAGAAGCAAATGAAGTGTTTGTAAAGGAAAGTCAAAGTTAAGTCCAAATGGCAATTTTTTTGCTGCAAATGTCAAAGCAGAATTTTCAAAAGGAAAAAAAATTGTACACATGGCAAGATTCATCATGTTAATTCCTTTTATATATAGTAATAGATTAATGTCTTTTCAAAACCTATTATTATTATTAAAATAACACTTATTTTGGTCCTCTAAAAATATATGATATCATATTAGTCTTTCATTTATAAATATATCAAATTGGTCATCGAAAGATATATATAAAGTCAAATTGATCCTTAAATGTCACATTTTTACTATCAAATTGGTTCTTAGAATAACATCAAATTAATCCTTATAAGGAAAAATTGATGTCATTAATTATTATTGAATCACCAATTTAATGTTACTGTAAGACCAATGTGATGTTCGATATATCTTTAAAGGACCAAAATGAATATTATTATTATTATTATTATTATTATTATTATTAATGCCTTTTGAAGCAAGGAAAGAATTACCGATACACATACGGACATATGCATATATATACGAGTGCATGGAAAACTAGTTGTAATTATTATATTTATATATGCCTTTTGAAGCAAGGAAAGAATTACCGATACACATACATATGCATATATATGCGTGTGCATGGAAACTAGTTGTAATTATTTATATATACACTTTGTGATCATTAGGCACCAATGTATAAGAGAAAATGAGGCAATTCATGGGAGGAAAGTGTAACACGACCGCAAAAATTGCAGTAGCTGCGATGGCGTTGTTGGTTGTGCTTGTGCTTGCAGCTCCAGTTCCGTCATGGTCTGGTTATCTATGTGCTGCTAAGCAAAGAGAAATTATTAAGACGTGCGATCGTCGATGTGATGAACGGATTAAAAATATTAAGGTTCTTCATCCAATTTTGTCTCGAACTTTTCGGAACGAATGTTTAAATGTTTGCAAGATAGGAGAAATAGAATCACTTTGCACATATTTGTGCAAGGAGCATTACAACATGATACGTCAATGTATGACTAGTTGTCATGAGGATTTTTACTTTTGAAATCTGTATTACATTATTATTATTATTAGCAGCAGCTGCTAGACGAATATTTCAAAGGATATGGGAAAGTGATATTATATGATGGACACTTATACAATACACCTAATAAAGTGCTCATGGTCCGATCCGGTCCAAAGATTCGGCTCAACCTGAGCAGTTTGGACTGGATTTGTAAAAAGAAATTCGGATGTGCTTAAGCAATTTTTCTTCCCTTCTATACATCACTTTCTTTCCTTCTTTAATTTTTTTGCTTTAAACAAATTCAATATTTGAATATTTATTAATATCTTATATATGAAAAAAAATTAATTTTCATTATTTCAATTGATCCCAAATTCAAGTTGATCCTCTAATTGTAATCGTAGACTTAAACATCAATAATATCTATATTAATTATTCATAAATTAAAAAAGCACTCAATTCAATTATAGAGTTTGAATTTTTAATATATTTTTCAAATTCTTTCATAATAATATCACATGCCAGATTGGCAAAAAAAATTTATTGCAGTAAATTTATTACTTAAAAAATATATTTTTAAAAGAATTGTCAAATGGGAATTACAAAGTAATCAGAAATGGCATTTTCATATTTTTGTCTAGGTTTTCATTTCTCTTCTTCATACCCCCTTCTTACCAACATGCTATGACACAAGTAATAGATAATTGGGCCCTTTAAGCATGTGATCAGAGGTTCAATTCTTGACTTATATATATGAAAAAACATCTGTTGGAGAGGTCAACCCTTTAAATGGATCTCAATACCTCGAGTGATTAGTCCCTGCAGTCGCACGCGGGGATACTCTGGGAAACAAAAAAAAATACCCCTTTCTTTTCTTATTTAATTTTTTAGCTTTAAACACAAATATGGACAATAAATGCTTAGAATTTACAATAAAGAGCAAGAAAAAACTTCTTTTAATTTTAGTTATTTGTAGTAAATGTTGCTTGCCATTGAATACACTGCACCATTAGCTCTAATTTATTACAATTTGAAACCATGCACTAGAATAATTTAAAATAAATAAAAAAGCCATGTCGTAATTTACTATGCAGCACTATTCAACATAATTTGTCTTTTGGGTTGGTTTTATTCTTCTGCTTTTTTATACTCCGTCCAACCGTAAGTGAATTTGTCTATGGTAGTCTTTCTTTCATTCTTTTGCTCTATCTTTTAGTTTTTCTCTTTTGTATTTGTATTTGGTGCCAACTGTATTTTTGTTCTCCATTTTTCTCTTTGGTTTGTGTAATTTTTCCTTTCCGCAGTATTGGTTTAACATTCATGACCGGGTAGGTTTACAAATTCTCTTTAGATCTTTTTGGATCCCTATTCAGAGTTCAGGTGTAGAAAATACCGGATAAGAACGGAACAAAAAAGCATACACTTTGTCTCGATTTACTTGGTAGATCTTTAGATAAATATAAAGATGCAGATATTATTAGAGTTTTTTTTTATGAGAATACTGTTATTTTTTTTATCAAAATATCACACACTTATTTTTATGTATGAAATATGCTTTTTTTCACACCTATTAAGAATTCTCCTTGACCTACAATGATTTACCAACATGATTTTTTCTTAGTTTTATATTTTTAAATTTCAGAAACATAAATAAAAACCATCATGATAAGAGGCGGTTTTTGACTTGCCTTATTTTAAATTTTTTTAATCTTCGTCATGACCACTAAGACAGCTTCTGACCTATATATAATGAAGAAAAAGAAAAAAAGAAAAAACACATGTTGCAAAACCATCATGACCCATAGTGATTTTTTAATAGATCTGAAACATAACGTATTTCAGTACGTTAAAATAAAAGTAGAGTAATCCCAAAAAAAAAAAATAGTCATATTCATATGAAAATCTCGATGTTATCATTTTCAAAACTTCACTTTAGATATTGGTGGACTCATGATAAAACTTCTAAAAGGTAAGTGCATTACAATTTGAAAAGTGATCGCAATTATGAGTTATTATTATGGTCTCTCTTATTTGTAATGATTGTATAACTAACCACGCATAAATTTGAAAAGTCTAAAATTACGGAATAAAATTTTATATATTATATATGCTATATAATAGCAAATTTTATTTTTCAGTCAATTGAAAATTTTGATCGTTTAGAGAATCATGCTAAATTCATTAATTTATTTGAATATAGAATTTTCATATAGGGAACTTGGGCATTAAGAGTCAAAAGTGGACGGGACAAGAAGAACAGCATTTACGAATAAGATATCAATGATGCAATTGATAAAGAATAATTCGATCACAATCCATGACTTTTATAATAAAAAATGTTATTACTATTTATTAATAATTTAAGTTATATATCAAATAATTATCTTTCATAAGTTAACTTTTTTTAAAATAATTGATATCTATTTTACTTTTTAAACACTAAATATTTTTGTCAATATGGAATGCTTTATATTACATTTTTGTTATACGTGAATTTGAAAATATTTAAGTTATAGAATCATTCTTTAAAATTTCCATCATTTACGTGTGTAACAGCTTATGTGTTTCTATTTATAAGAATATAGCAATTGATTATGACACATGTCCATTAATTGTATTTTGTAAAATCTCTCCTTAACAGCTAGCGTTCTTTGATGTTTCAAAAAGATTTTACTTTTAAGTTTAAATTTAATTCATTGTTAGTGTAAATTTTTTTACTCATTTACATATCATTAAAAAAGTTAAATTTTTTATATAATTGTTGTGAAAGTCAAACTTCTTTAATAATTTAAGAATACATGATTTGATAATAGTATAAAGAAATTTTACAATAAAAGTGTATCAAAATTAAATCCTTACTTTTAATTTATAGAAAGAATGTTATATGATTCTATCATATCACTCTTTACTCCTTCTCTCTATATTTGTTTTTATTTTTAGTCTCTATACCAGTGATGTAAAGCTAAAGCTCAACCTACAATCCGGTATACGGTATACCCCTCTCACTATATCTGCACCTGAGCCACTGCATAATCTATGGAGAAGTCTTGTGCCAACTTGATAAGGCTCCCAAAAGCAATTGACGATTAATGCATGACGGGGAAGGAAAAGGTAATACTTAGCTCCCTATGTCTACGAGGAGGAACTTCAAAATCTTCACCTTCTTGCGCAACAAATTTTGCAAGTTGTGCTGCAATATAGTCAAAGAGTGCCTCAAATCTCCTTTTTTTTTAATTTTTAAATTTGGTTATTTGTCTCTAAATTATTAATTTACCATAAATAGTCTCCTTAATTAATACAATTAGCTCATTAAGATGAACTAATATGATAATTACCATCAAATAACCAAATAAATGTAAATTTTTATTCAATTATGTAACACCCTGAAATTTCTGTTTTTAATTGAAATATTGATTTTTCCAATTTTTTGTGATTTATGATGATTTTTGGGAATTTTTATGAGCTTCATTTAAATTGAGTTTATTTGTCATAAACGCTATATGTAGATTCGAGACAGTTTCAGAAAATAAAAATAAATAACTTATATTTTCGGCTCGTAAATACCTTGACTATTTATTTGGGCCGGGAAAAGTCACGAAACTCAATTCTAAGACCAGATTCTTAAGCTTTTCATTTTTGAGAATTTTTAGTTTTTGTTAACTTTATGTGTTAAACCGGAGCTATTTCGGATAATAAAATAATAATTTTAAAATTTTGACCCGAAAATGCTTTGACTATTTATTAGGAACATGAAAGTTTACAACTCAATTCCGGGAACAGATTTAGAAGTTTTCCATTTTTAGGGATTATATTGTCAGATAAAAATATTTTTAGATTTCAGGCTGTCTATTCTTCGGGGCCGAGGAGGCAAAGACTTGGTAAATTTTGGAGAGCTTCACCAAGCTTCTAGAAGGTCAACATAAACGGCCAAGACCTAGTAGGGTAGGGGTAAAAATGTCTTTTCATGTAAACTTTTTAATTACCAAATTATCCTACACTTTGCCTATAAATAATCATTCAAGCATCACTTGAAAAACTCACCAATTCCTCTCCATTCTCTCTAAACTCATGGCCAAACCCTTGAGTTTTTCTTCCAAATTTTTTATCCAAGTTCCATTCATAGTTTTAGAATCCAAACCTCATTTTAGGAAGATCTTGTGTATAAAGTTTCTTGAGAAGAAATCATTCTCAAACCATTTTCTTGAGAAATCTCAAAATTGAAGAATCAAAAGGATATTTGTTGGTGGAAGAACAAAGAACTTTCACAAAGTTCTCTTGGGGAGTTTTAAACTAAGGTAAGGGGTGTTTCTTTATCAACCAATTTTGTGGTAGGAAAATAGGATTTATGGTTTATTTTTTATGTGGATTCAAGAGTGTATGAAAATATTTGTTGTGAAGTTCCACCAAATTTATCAAAACCTTACAACAATTTACCGTTGGTAGCTTGAGTAAGGGTCGATCCTCAGAGAGTGAGTGAGATTGAATTAATTAACCAAGTACTAAATTGAGCTCCAAAATAAAAGAGGGGGTTTTGATTTGGATTAACTGAATATAAAAAATGAAATAACAACTAACATAATACTTTTAGCAATAAAGAAATCAATTGATGAAATATAGTTAAGGGAGTGAATCCACCACTAGAACTATAGATATGCAATTCAATTTATTCAGTGCTATAAGAGACTATTGATAATTAGCAAATGTGAGAATAACCTCTGTTTTCCTTAGTTATTAGCTAATTGAACAACCGCTACAATTAAGCACTAATCTTTGATAAAATTCACAACAAACCATTCACAAACTCAATCAAAGATCGCATTATGCAGAGAAAACCATTTTCTCTAAGCATCAATCACACACCAGGATTAATTGACTTAGGTTATGCTTTTACCCAAAAAACACTATAGCAACTGCTCATAGCAAATCCTCAATCAAATGATACTAAATCAATTAGCCAACCGGCCTAATTAAGCAAGTAATCATTCAAATCAATAAGCACAAAAAGGCATGAACAATTATCAAATAGAATCATAGAGTACCAAATTTAACAATTGAATTTACATATCAAGTCTAGGATTTCATCATCCCTCAACCAAAAGGAGTTCAACCACACATCTCAATTACAAGCATGTACTTAACCAAATACGTCTTGTTCAAAACAAACCAAAATCAAGGGAATAAAGAAAGGTGAAGCTTATCTGGATCAGATGTAGAAGATTCACTCTCAAACCGCTTCTAAATGACTTCGATCCTCTCCCTTGGACGTCTCAAACCTCCCTTTGAAATTCCCTGGACTTTGCCTTGTGTTTTAGCTGCTAAAAAGTTTCCCTTTTTCGAGCCCCAAAATCCCCATTTTATCAACCTTCTCGTGGAATTCAAAAAGTGGACGTTTTGAAATTTTCTGATAGTGTTGCACGGCCATGCAATGGTGCACAGCCTGGCTGTGCAACAAACTGTAACGCATGAATGCCCTTTATTTCGCATTAGGTGGTCCTGGCACGGTCGTGCGAGCTTGCACAGCCTGGCCGTGTGACACACTGACTTTGAACTTTTTTCTTTTCTTTTCTTCTTATCTTCAAGACAGCCTCTTGCACTGCTAGGGTGTGTAAGCTCGCACGGTCGTGCAAGACAAAATCAGCCCTTTACTTTTCACTTCTCTGGAAAGAAAACGTTCGCCATTAATTTGGGCCATTAAATCATCATTAATCATAAGAAATTATGTTAAGGGAAATTAATGAATCCTAAATGCAAAAATATTCTAAATGATATTCAATTATCAAGATTTATTCTAATTTAAAGACAATAAAAGTGCTGAATATGTGTGTATTAAGCCACACATCAATTTTATTTTTGTGGAATTATTATAGTTGATACTTAATTTGCTTATGATTTATGTTTCATACTTTGTGCTTTGTGCTTTATGATTTTATGTTTTATTTAGTCTATGTGTTTTTATGTCTTTGGAATATTGCATAAAATGGTAATATTAAAGACATGATATTTCTTGGATATGGATGTAGTAAATTGTGTGTTAAAGATTAGGACATGCACATGGTTGATTTATTCTATGGAAATCATGGTGCGAAAAATGATGGGTTTTGGTCCAAAGGCCTATGAGCATTTCGATCACTGTATAGATAAAAAAAGAGGAATTTATTTTATTAATTGTTTAACTTAAATAATTAGGTAATATTTAATTGAGTTAATGATTTTTGTAAATAAATAGGAAAAGAGAAATAAAGCAAAAATAACGTTTTAATTTATACTTATGCTATTTTAATTGATCTTTAGCAATAATAATGATAATATACTTGGAAATAATTAAATAAGCTCAAAATAGCTTCATTTGTATGAAAAACACTTTTACACGATTTGGAGTTTACAGAAAACCTTTCACGGTTGAAAAATGATTTTTAAAGTCCTACGCGATTAAAATGTACAGAAAATACTTTACCCGATTTGGTATTTATAGAAAAGCTTTCGCGGTTAAAAGTGATTTTTTATGCCTTATGTAATTAAAAAAGGATAGAAAACACTTTACTTGATTTGGAGTTTACAGAAAACCCTTTCGCGGTTAAAAAGTGAAATTTTAAGTCTAAAGCGATTAAAATATGATTTTTCTGTCTTACACAATTAGAAATTTGCAGAAAAAGCTTTACATGATTGAAAAATGATTTTTCTATCTTACGTGATTAAACAATATCAATTTTTGGATTATGCGACTTGAAAAATTGAAAAATAGTTTTACGTGATTGAAAAACGTAACTGAAATGTTCCGCGATTTATAAAAATGTAATTGAAGTGTTACACGATATGAAAATCATAACTGTAGTGTTACGAAATTTGGAAAATATTTTAAAAGCACCATACGGTTAAGAAACAACAATAGTACTATCGGGCCGATGTAGACTAGACCCTAAATAGGTGAGTTGACGTTATTCTTAAAATTGTGACTTGAATCCCGAGGGGATGGTTTTATTCTGCTCGTGAATAAAAGTTACATCTTTATGTTGCATTGAGAAGTCTGATTAGACTTGTGGTCAAGGATTTAATGCCGAGGAGATTGAGTTACACCTTAGTGCATATTTGAATTGCGTAGTGAAGATCATGGAGCTGATCGAGGGGACGTCGGAGTGCGAAAACTCCACAGGGGGCCAGTTGGAAGCACCACTGTGCTGTGGTAATATGATTGCAACACACCAAACGATCCCGACCAGACATTATTCCTATTCCCGATTTGGTAGAGAGTGTTTGCATATAGCCATATTGCGCATTTTGAGATTGTTAGTACTTGAGGCTAATGTGAGACGAAACATGGACTCCCAAATTACTCTCTCTGACAGTTGTGTTTAGCTTCATGGAGTAGGTGGTCAATCATTGAGTATGTGCATAGTTAGTTGTCATACTATTGCATTATCATGGTACATGTAAGGTTGGTTTACCCATTTTTTGTTAGAACCAAAGAACCTTATGAAACTAAGTTTGGAACCACTCTTTCTAAAAAAAATAATTACCCCATAAGAGTTTTGAAGATAACGAAAGTTTTAATTCAGATTGAATATGTAAAAGACCCACGTAACTTGTTTCGTAACTTTTTAAGAACAAAAGTGTTAACAAACAGTTACTTGTATGTGCGTCCATTCTCTTCTGAGCTAGAGGAAACTAATATGCGTCCAATACCTTTTAAACTGTTTCACAAAGTTTCATTATATTTGGATCGACCAATGTTTCTTTTACTAAACTCAGGTTTCAAAGTATTCATCCAATGCCAAATTTCAAATATGAAGAAACTGTTCTTCATTAAATGCTGAGAAGGACTCTGACAGCGCACGCTTTAAAAAGAAGTTAACTGAGCCGCTTAGCTGACATTGCTAACAACTACAAAGACCTGCGAATAAGGAACTTTCTGCACGCTCAGACAAGTCAGGAGTAAGATATCATATTCTTGGACATTCCTAATAATCAAAGTGTCTTTTCAGAAGAAGCTATACACCTTTTCATATTAGGCATTTAATACCACTCAGAACGGTAATAAATGTTTCCGTTGGACGAAGAAGCTTATGAAGTCTGCTATATTTGTTCTCACCTATAAATACAATTGTCTTCGAAGAAGATACAGTGACAACTTTCTGAGAAAATCAAAAGTAAAAAGGATTATAGCTTTCATTCTTCTCTGTATTCAAACTCTTGAAAAGATATTAAGTCTTCAGATTTATTTTTAAATCCTCATCTATAGTGAGTTAAAAACTCAAGCACTTCTATACCTTTTTCTAATTGGTGTTTAAGCCTGAAGAGGCTATGTATAAAAGAATACTTGGTTAGTAGAACCTGAAGAGGTTGAGAATACTTGTATACCTGAAGAGGTGGACAACACTTGTAATCTTTGTACAAGATTAGTAGAAAATCCTTCTGGTTGAAGGGACTGGACGTAGCTCTCAATTGATGGGAGTAAACCAGGATAAACATCTACTGTAAGCTTTTCTTTCCTCCTCTTGTGTTTTACTCTTTCACTAACTTCTGGGGATTGCCATTGTTTTCCTAACTAAAGAGTTGAGTTAAACCTTAGAACTTTTTCACTTCGTTTAAAGTTGTTTCTCTCAAATTTGCTTTAGCGTCCAATTGGACTCAGAAGCTTTCTGCGTCCATTGCTTTTTGCTTCCTGTGTAAAAGTTTTTTTTTAAAAAAAAAAGGTTAAGAAACACAATTCAACCCCCTTCTTGTGTTTCACTTGTTTACTTCATTTTTGTGTGATAACATATTATATCTGTTGATAAATTGTTAAGTTGTGTAGATTGGTTGTACTGCTTTTCTATACCGCTTGATTTGTTTATGATGATATTAGAATCTCACATCTTCTGTTATATTATTACATTTATGATCCGATTATGAAGATCAATATGAGTGACAAACGTGAATTCTTGAGATTCATCCGAGTCCAATTCCATAGAGATCTACAGGCGTGACGTGTACATTTAGAAACAGAATGTGTAGAGTATGTTAGAGACATATCTCTCACACTTTGTAGGACCCATCATCGTGATCCTATTAGTACTTTTACCGTAACTTGCTTTGTAGAATTATTTATACCAATTAGGGATTTATGGGGCTTTGGCGCCCAGTACACTCCCTAGGAAGACTTTGAGGTTTCTTCTGCTAGAGCTCCTGGGCGTAGAGCTGCTAGAATTTCCATAAGGAGATATACCACCTTCAGAGGGCCTATACCCAGAAGGCCCATATCAGAGGAAGATCCGGATGAGGACCCTAAGGAGGACCATTTTCCGTAGGTAGACTTTTATTGCCAGATAGGTAATTGGTATAGTACGTTTATTTATTTTTTTGTCAGTACTTATGATTGGTATTATGTACTACAGATAAACTTAAAAGTAAGTAATATAAAGTATGTGTATTATTCATACCTGGGTATTCCTATTTTGTACACACCCATGTATGAATAATACACATACTTTATATTACTTTATAATTTTTGTATACAAAATAGGAGTTACTTTATATAAACCGTTAAGGAAAAATGCTAGTGCTTTCTGATTCATACAGCAAGGCGTGGTAAGGCTATTTACCCAAGAATCTATGACATATATTAGCAAGGCTAAGGAAGCATGGGACGTCTTGTAGAAAGAATTACAAGGGTCAGAGAAGGTTTATATCAAATTGCAGAATCTGTGACGAGATTTTGAGTTATTGGTAATGAAGGATTATGAAAAAGGTTAGTGATTATTTTTATAGGATGGCTGCAATTGTTAATCAAATTAAAAGTTATGGTGATACTATTGTAGAGAAGACAATATGTTAGAGAATTTGTAGAACCTTGCCACCAAAGTTTGAGTCTATTGTAGCTGCCATAAAAACATCCCAAGATCTCTCAAAACTCACCCTATTTGAACTAATGGGCACTTTAGAAGCTCTTGAGAAAAACTGTGCAGGGTTGAACAACCTTTAGAGCAAGCATTTCAATCAAAAAATATTTTTTCAAAAAAGAAAGATGGAGATAAGAAGTGGAGAAACAATCAAAAACCACAAAGGATAGGAGGAAGATCAAGTAAAGGGTATAAGAGAGGAAGATTCAATCAAGATAGGTCAAGAGACAAAATAACTTCTTGACGCTCCATTTGCAAGAAAGATGATCATGATGGCAACAATTGTTGGTTTCGACATGCACTAGATGCAAGAATTTAGACCATAAGGTGATAGATTGCCCAAAGAAAGAGAAAAATGAAGCCAACTTCATAGAAAATGCAGAAGCCACTTCAAAGCAAGTCTTCTACCTTTATAACTCCTCACAAGAAGAAAAAGAAGATGTGTGGTATGCTGGTAGTGGTTGTAGCAGCCATATGACCAGAATCAAGGAGAATTTTGTCTCCCTAGATGAGGAATTCAAGTCTAAGATGAAGCTTGGAGATGGAAAGACCTTGACAGTTGAATGTATAGGAGAAATTTTTGTTCAAACCAAGAGAGGTAGGTCAAAGCTAATAAAAGATGTTCTCTATGTTCCTTCTTTATATCAAAGTTTCTTAAGTGTTAAAACTAGCTGATCACCACAATTCTAATTACCCGAAATAAAGTTTTTCCATCGTTTACAAAGAGTGAAGGAATTGTTTCTCACAAGGCTAAAGAAGTAAATGAATCCATGTTGTGGCATTGTAGATATAACCACTTAAATTACAAAAGCTTGAAAGAACTTCATCAAAAGGAGATAGTGATTGGTTTTCCCTCAATAGAAGCAAACAACGAGGTGTGTGAAGGATTTGTCTATGGGAAGATGCATAGATTGCCCTTACTAAATTCTTCTTGGAGAGCAAAATAACCTTTAGAACTTGTTCATGTTGACCTATGGGATCAACAAGAACTTCATCACTTAGCAACAAGAGGTATTTTCTATTTTGTTGATGATTATAATAGAATGATATGGGTTTACTTTCTTAAAAAGAAATCATAAGCTTTTCCAAAAAATTTATTATTCATGGCATTAGTTGAAAAACAAAACAAACTAAAAATTAAGACCCTAAGAACATATTGTGGAAGATAGTTCATTTACAAGCCCTTCTAAGATTATTGCAAAGAAAAAGACATTCAAATATAGCTTTCTGTTAGTAGAAGTCCACAATAGAATGGTGTAGTTGAGAGGAAAATAGAAGCATAGCTGAGATGGCAAGAAGCATGATGAAGGTCAAAGGTCCCTCAAACAATTACTAGGCAGAGGCTATTAACACAACCATTTATCTTCTTAACAGGTCCCCTATGAAAGCACTTAATCATGTGACACCATATGAAGCATGGTGCAAGAGGAAACCAAAGATTGATCATTTAAAGATCTTTGGATGTGTGGCTTATCATTTCATTCATCCATATGATAGAGAAAATCTTGATAAGAAGGGAGTCAAATGCATTTTTCTCGACTACAATGGTGAATTCAAAGGCTTCTGCCTCTACGATCCAAGAACAAATAAATTGACTATCTCCAGGGATGTGGATTTTGATGAAACAAAGGTATGAGAGGAGGAAGCAAATATGATGTTCTTCACAGTGAGCTTGGGAGGAATTCTACTTTACCTGATTAAGCGGATGAAACTACTCATACAGACCAAGAATTTATAATTGATCAAACTACTAACTCAACTCCTATAAGGACAAGGTCCTTGGAGGATGTTTACAATAATGTTGCTTTCATTGCTTATGAACCACAAAGCTTTGGGGACACTTCAAAAGAAAAGCCATGGAGAAAGCTATGGATGGTGAGATGAAGATGATTGAGAAGAACCAAACTTGGTATCTTTGTGAAAAGCTAAGAGATAAATCTATTATTGGCTTGAAATGGGTTTCGAAAACCAAGTTCAATGAAGATGGCTTAATTCAAAAGCATAAGGTTGGATTTGTTTCAAAGGGATACAATCAGCAACCAGGTATAAGCTTTAATGAAACTTTTGCACCTGTTGCACAAATGGAAACTATAAGAACCTTCTTAGCTCTCACTACTCTAGGGATGCTCATGGGCTAGATTGGGCCGGGTTGAACATGACCCCGATCCCAGCCTGAAGTTTTCATGGTCCGGACCCGATTATATTGAGGTTTGGGTTGGGTTAGACTGGGTTAACCCGATTAAGATATGCAAAATATGTATATATATATATATATATTTGTAATATTTTGATTATGTTCCCTCTATTTCTATAAATTTACTTGTATCTACTACTTTTTGCTTATGCTAGGATCCAATCTAATTGATAATTACATAATAAGTGAAGGACATAATAACTAAAATTATGGAGAGTCACAATACTTGATCAAAGTATAACATTTATAAAAATGTTACAATAATATATAGGAGAAAAAATTAAAAAAATTTTAAAAAAATTAAAATTTATTTAATACCGAGCTGGGTTAGGGTGGCCTAAAAAGTGACCCGAACCTGGCCCGAAAAATATATCGGGTCTAAAAGAAGGACCTAAACCTGACCCAAACACTTCGGGTCACGACTGGGTTTTCGAGCCGAGGCGGGTCATGAGCATCCCTATGCTACTCAAATGAAACTTCTAATTTATCAACTAGATGTAAAGTCAACTTTCCTTTATAGAGAACTTGAAGAGGAAATGTATGTGGAGCAACCACAAGGCTATGTAATTCAAGGGAAAGAAGACAAAGTGTGTTAACTTCAAAAGGCTTTATATGGCCAAAAATAGGCACCAAGAGCATGGAACGACAAAATTGACAACTATTTTCAACTGAACAGGTTCCAAAGAAGTCCTAGTGAGCCTTCTCATTTATGTCCAAACTCAAGTTGCTCATGACATTCTCATTATTTGCCTTTATGAAGATGAATTGATTTATATGGCAACTAATGGTCACTTGTTAGAAGAATTGAAGAAGACAATGATGAGTCAATTTGACAAGATATAAATAGGCCTCATGAAATATTTTATTGGCATGCAAGTGAAGCAAGAAATTGAGAGATTATTTCTTTCACAAGAAAAGTATGTTGCAGATTTATTGAAGAAGTTTCACATGGCAGGATGCAAAGCAGCTCCTGCTCCTATGATTGTTAATGAGAAGCTTTTAAAGAATGACGGCAAGGAGAAGGCATATGAGACTTTGTATAGAAAACCTATGGGATCACTTATTTACCTCACTAATACAATACCTGATATTGTCTATGCTAACATGTCTTCGATTGCAATGACTAAGAATCTACTTTTGCATTATTGCTTAAAGCACAATGAATTGAGATTCCACTTTATTAAAGAGAAAGTTGAAGAAGAAGAAGAAGAAGAGATTGAATAGAAGTTTGTTAAGACCCAAGATCAAGTTCCAGACATCTTCACAAAGCCATGTTCTAAGGGCAAGTTTTTCAATTTTGTGATAAACTTGGAGTTCTAGAATATTCAGAATCATAGGGGATGTTAGAAATTAATTCAGAATACTCTAGAAGTAATTTACATTGTAACTTTTCCTAGAAATAAGGCAATAAGACACTAGTCCATGAAATAAGGCACTATGTATTTATCATAGTTAGTAGTGATTATCTAGTTAATTTCTTTTATAGATCCTATGTCTCTAGGAGCACTATATAAGGAGATGATGTATGAGATAGAAACCATGACCCAAGACAAGATCAATACAAGTCCATATTTAGCCCACTTATTCTCTCTTTTATTTCCCTATCCTATTGCTTACTCATAAATCCTAGGCCTACGACAATTTTAGTTGAGCTAAATTTAGACTTTTCAATAGTAGAAGTTATCAGACTTAGTGCCAATAATGCAACATACTGCAGTAACATGCCTCAATCATATCTAGCACTTAGGAGGTAGTGTTTCATTCTAATCAGTTCACTCCTCAATAATTGTCTTGCAAATATCTTGATCGTACTCCAAATATGTATGGGTAATGAAAATCAATGCTTGGTAATTAAAGTATAATTATTTAGCATACTGAAATAAAATTGTTGTAAACAGTTTTAAATACATTTCAAGTTATGTAACTATGTTTACATCTTAGGATTTATAAAAAAAAATTGTAACTAATAGCAAGGATTTATTGTTAGCATCTTTTTAATTATTTTCTAATAAGGTCTTGATAAATTTACAGAACTAGATCCTTTATAAGAATTGGACTGTGAATGCAAAATGTCTTCTAATAAACAATTGCTTCCTTGAAATCTGGTTTATAGTTCAATCATAATCGACAACCAATAATCTATCTTCTACTATTTAACATTATAATTTAACTAATTTATTTGGGGAAATGTAAAATAGGATTGAAGCTTTTACAATGGATTTTCTTCTACCTTTTCTAATGATAAAGCCATTTGAAAATATATAATAAGTGAGGTTTTTTTAAAATCTTTTTAAAATACTTAATAGTGTTAAGTAACTGCTAGTCACAGTAAAAAAAAAAAAAATAGGGTAGAGTGTAATATATAAATAAGTTTAAAATTTGTTGTCTTTTTTATAAACCTCAAAGTAATAGAATATAATTAATGGCAAAGCTCTTAAGGGGTAAGGGGTGGCAACTGCCCTAAAATTCTAAATTCCATCACATGAAGACATTGACAAACAATGGAGATCAGTAGTGGTAGATAATGGCCAAGTGGTACAATTCAGCAGCTATCTCCCCTAAATTATCCCCTAAATTATTCCTCAAGTACCGCTACCTATATTGGTGATAATTATAATGTTATTCATGAGTGAATTGCTTGAACTTAACCTTGGATTTAACTTTTCTCATGTAAAATCACATAGTTGGAGTTTGTTTGTATGTTTAGTCGATTAAGTACCCTTAGTTTAGTTTTGCGTTGTTTCTACCTTTTGAGATTATGATTTTTCATCAAATATTTTTTCCTTTCTTTTAGGTACTCATAGAAGGAGAAATAAAGCCTTATATGCTTCATTATTCCAGTGCTTAAGCGTCCAAAGATCAGCATTTGAGTGTTCATGTGCCATAATGACACTTTAATTCTGTCTGCTAAACATTTAAGCGCCTGGAGAGCTCAGGCACCCACCAGCCAACATTTAAACGCCCAGGGATGACCACTGACCTAGGGGAAGAGAAGACAACAAGGTTTCAAGGGCTCAAGGATTCTCATCCAACTCCAAGGCTTACTAATGAGGATCTCTTCTCTCTTTTCATCTCAATTGTTTTCTTTCTCTATGGGTAGCTAAATTCCTTTAGTTAGGGTGAAGATGTAGTTTGTCTTGGACCATGTAATTGAATATCTTTGATTAATCTAAGCCTCTTTTCATTGAATTGGGTATTTATCATTGTTCCTAATGCTTTTATAAATTGGCCACTCATGAATTGATTGAGCATCCATGGATTATTTTGGGAAACTAATGTATGGTTGAGCTATATGATAGATACCATGAATTGATTGAGTCTAGGAATAGGACTATCAATTTGTGTGGTATTTGAGGGAACCCATGTCTTTTTATGCCTTGAATGTTTAAGGTTTGATTAAGGAATTAATTTTATCTTAGGCATTTAAGAGAATTGATGCACCAAAGGATTGGGCATCAATTAGTATAGTAATTCTCACTATCAATTCAAGAAAAGAAATTAAATTAATTTAAGGTTTATTAGTTGCATGTGAAGAGATAAATGAAATTGGATCCCTAACTCATCCATATTGATTCTCTTTCATCTTATTTTATTAGTGTTTTGTTTTACTTATTACTTTCTGTCAAGTAGTTGATTAATCTTATTGGGGGTTCCTTTCAGAACTCCCTTCAATCCAAAACATTTGATTACTTAGATAGTATTGATTAAGTAAATTGATAATTGACGAACACAATCTCTGTGGAACAATAACTCTTTCATCACTTTATTACTTGCACAACTTGGTACACTTGCCAATAGTCCAACACCACCTAGTGTAATTTACTCTAAAATGTAAATGTTCGCACAATGTAGGGCTACGCAACTAATTTAATATAAATTTATCTACTTAGATATAAAGTATCCTAATTGATTTTCTTTCATAAAATAGACTGGCGTAGTTAGAAAATGTATAAATATATAAAATATCAATAATTGTGTGCAATCTAAAAAATGACTATAATATAGCCCCATTAGCCCACACTTTCAACCTTAAAAGGATTTGATAGAACCAAGAGGGGGTGAATTGGTTCTATATGAATAAATGACGGATTTTTATCAAATTCAAATTCAAATGCAATGCAAGAAAATAGTATGAAGAACACAAATTAAAGAGATAATGGAAGAAAGATGTGCACATATAGTTTATCCTGGTTCAACCATAATGTGTGACCTATGTCCAATCTCCAAGGAACTGCTTGAAATTTTTTTCAATTTGTAGTATTTTTTCTTACAAGGACACTTCCCAATCTACCTCTATCTTAACCCAAAGTAGTGTATTAGTTACATTGTTTCTTTCAAAAACACCACAATAAACCTTCATCTGCCTCAACTCAAAATAAAGTAACCTAGATCAAATAAATAAATCTAAATACTTTCCACACTCTCTTTCTTTTTACTAGAACAAGTGTATCTCTCTTTCTTTTGATTGTTCTTATGAATGAATTACAATGATACTCAAGGAACTCTCTCTATAGAGTAAATAAGCAATGTAAATCACACAAGAATAGGAAGAACAAAGGATTGCAAAAGAGACACAGTTCTTTTTTTGTGCAAGATTGGTCTATACGATCATTTCAAGATGTCTTTCTTTTGTAGCAAACTTGTTTTCCTTAATTTTAGCTAGCAATTGGAGTGATTGGAGCCAAAGGAATGAGTCTTGCAACTCTTAAATGTCACTCACATGGAGAAACAACGTAGTCGCTCTTTTGGTTGCTCGTTTGTTTTGAAGCACAACCAATAGGTGCTCGTTTGCTTCCCGTAGCCGCTCGTATAGTTGTTATGTTCCTCTGATTTTTTTATGAAAGGAAATTTAGCACAACATCTCTATTTCCATTTGAAATTTAAATTCTCTCCATTATGGCTTGGTAACCTAAAAGGCAATGTAATTAAGAGTTTCCTTTATCAACAAAATCAATAGCTTATGAAAGGTAAGTCATTAAATCATCATATGCAAATTCAAATTACTTTCCTTAATTAGATTATCAAATACTTTCCAACAAATACAAAATATCTCATTAAAGAATTTAAATAATTTCCAATGAATACAAAATATCTTATAAAGAATTCAAATAATTATAGCTTATCAATTAATTTAAATCATAGGAACTTAATGTTCATATGCTAAAAAACTAAACATCACCAAAACTTAGAATCTAACAGAATTGATATGAACTTTATCATATTCTTTCGAGATGCTTAGTTAGATATATTGTACCAAAATCTATACTAATATATAAAGTCATTTTAATATAAATTTAAAAATTATAAAAATATCACATTTTTATTTATAAAAAATAGTTTAAGAAGAAGGGAAGTTGTGTCACATTCCAAGGTCAAGTCATGTTACAAAATTTTCTCTCAAGAAAAATTAGAATAAAATTATTTTTCCTTTTGTATTTTATATGTTACATAATATTCTCTTCTATTATGAAAATGTACCAAAAAAACAAAAAACCAATTGCATATATAGAAAAAGGTCGCAACTAACTCCAATGTATTATCAAACCTAACCTATTTGTTATTTTAAGTAATTATATATATAAGGGAGTGATCAACTTATACCGTGTAAGACTTGATCACTCTTACACCATGATCAATCAATTTGAGACACTTATGTTAGCTTTGTACTAGGCTTTATTAGATGTTTAATGTGTCCAATATTAGTATTTTAGATGAGTTAAATGTTTTTGGGCCTCATTGGGCTTTAATGCAAATTGTGAATAATTCTTAGATTTTGATGCATTTTGACCTTTCCTCCTTGGTTAGGCCATAACTTGGGACTCGGTGATCCATTTGAGGAGATCTTGGTGTCTTTGAAAAGCTAAGACAAGGCTCTACAAGTTTCATGAAGAACTCAAGAGCTGAATCGGACTTCTAAGGGTCTAAAATAGCCTTGCAATATAAAGTGGGCTTACTGTCACGGAAATCTGGATAGTATGCACATATTGGACTATATAGTGGGCTATAGGACTCCTCTTGGGATGAAACTTGGCAATTGGAAAGATAAGACCCATATCTCCAACTTCACTGAAAACCATTTAGTCAATAGATGTCGTTTTAGGCATGATTATAAAGCTATAAGTTGGTTTGAATTTGGAAACACGTTCTGCCAACCTAACTTGAGGTAGGTACAGTGTTTTTGGCATATCTGGAGTTCTAAAAGTCCAAATGGCATGATTCCAACGCCAAAATTTCAAGGAGACAACTGGCTACAACTTTAATGAAGACCTCTAAGCAAAATGCACCGTCTAGGTCATGAAAATCAAGCTGGAAGTCGGATAAGAGTTGCTGACTAAAAGCCACCAACCATACACCAACCTACCTACCATGCATCAACCCACGAATCATGCATGAAGCTTCCATATTTGACAATTTCCATGTTTTTACAGCTTGCATTTAGATTATTTTCAATTATAAATTGGCTTCTAGGATTAGTATAAATAGAGCCAATCTTTTTGTATTATACATCATTCAATTTTAAGTAAGTTTGAAGAAAGTTTGAGTATTTGTAAGAGTTTTCTTTCTCTTCTTCTCCATTCTCTTTACAATTTCGTTTTTGTTCTTTTATTTCTGAGTTCTTCCTTCCCATCCATGGAAGGCTAGGCTCTTATAATCAATCCAAGGAATTAGCCATCTTGATATTTAATTTGGAGATCTTGTTTCGCTTGTTCATATTGCTTAATTGTTATTCAAGTTTCTCTTCTTCCTCTTTTGATTTTTATCTAGATTAAATTGCTTAATTTGATTTAGATGATGATGTGATGATAGCTTTATTATCATGTATTCAAAGAGGATCACAAAGACTAAACAATATATTAAAGCTTTTTGATGGATTGTTTAGCTTGGTTAAAAGTTAATCTATGTTGGATGATGCTTACTTTATCTAACCTTGGTTAATCAAATCCTAAATGCTTATCTAGTAAAGGATTCTTGGATCATGTTGAGGCTTCTTGATGTGATCTAAGGCCAAGAACATGATTAGCCATTAAGTGGATTTCTAGTGATCAATGATGGATTAAAACTTAAGATCGGTAAATTTCTTTGGATTGGTTGCTTCTTTATATTTGTTTACAACTTTAAGTCTTGTACTTTTTTTCAATCTTATTAATCAACAACAAAACCCCCATTTTATTATCTTGATCTGATTAAATCTTTGTTCTTTTTGGATCCTTGAGAGACGATTCGGTTCATTTTCTATACTACAAATTAGTTTGTGAACCGGTAATTTTTATTATTTGACGGGGTATCAACAACCTCTTGTCACACCACTCAATAAATTTTTATTGAATAACTTTCTTATAAAATCAACCGTTAGATTGAAAGTTTTTATCATGTAGATCATATCTATAAATTTTTACATTAATCCAAAATTGTTGTGACTCATTGATATGCATCAAAATTAACATAATATAAACTATTTGAATATATGAAATTATGAACTATTTGAGTATATTCTTATTGATATTCAATTTTTTCAAAATTTGATACAAATGATTTACATGATAGAAACTTTCAATTTAACTGTGGATTTTGTAAGAAAGTTATTCAATAAAAAGTTATTGAGTGGTGTAAGAGTAACCAAGTCTTACATCGGTGTAAGTTGATCCCTTCATATATATATATATATATATATATATTGTTATGTAGCCTTATACATGCAACTTGATAGACACAGAGTTACTAGATCAATATATAGACGAAAAGGTAAATATTAATTAAACTACAAATTTTTTTATTCATCATGAACAAATTTATATATTCACATAATGATGACATTATATCGCATGTCAAACTTTATGTAAAATTTCTCCCTTAGAAATTTCATCCATATTTTATTTTCTTTGGTTTTATTAAGTTTCCATCATTTTACTTGGAGAAAAGGAAAAAGAAAAACCTGCAGCACGCTTGCAAGAAAGCTAGTATGTATAATTAATAATAGGTTTTAGGCATTAATTTATTTATAAGTAATTCTTGCTGTACAGATCTTTGGAGCAAGGAAAGAATTATTGATGCATATATAGGGGAGAGATTAACTGACACTGTTGTAAGACTTGATCACTCCTACACGACTCAATAACTTTTTATTGAATAATTTTCTTACAAAATCTACCATTAGGCTGAAAGTTTCTACTATGTAGATTATACCTATAAAGTTTTACATTAATCCGAAATTATTTTGTGACTCATTGATATACATCAAAATGAAGATAATATAAACTATTAAAATTTATGAAAATATGAACTATTTGATTATATTATTATTGATATTCAATTTTTTTTTCAAAATTTGACATAAATAATCAACATGATGGATAATTATAATTTAACGGTTGAATCAATAAAAAATATACTCAATAAAAAGTTATTGAGTGGTGCAAGCGAATCAAGTCTTACACCGGTGTAAATTGATCCCTCCCTATATATATATATATATATATATATATATATATATATATATATATATATATATATATATATAGTAGAAATAGGTTAGGCTAGACTTTACCTTGAATAAGTTTGACTTGTTTCACAAAATTTTAACCTTAACATGTCCTATTACCTATCATTTTTTTTTTATCTGGCCTGACATTTTTATGAAAATATAAAAGTCTGGTCTGACCTGAAAAAATCTATATTAAATAAAGGCATTCAAATAGACCAATAAGCTCAAACTTTATAAGTTTTAAATATATCTAATGTTTAACAAAATTATTGTATTGTTAATATATAATTAATAAATAATATAATTAAGATGTCTTATATATATATATATATATATATATATATATATATATATCTTTGTGATCTTCAGGAATATATACAGTATCAGAAAAATTGGGGCAAGCCATGGGAGGAAAGGTTAACACGACCACACAAATTGCAATAGTTGTGATGGTGTTGTTGGTTTTGCTTATGCCTGCAGCTCAAATTGTGCAAGTTGATGTGTTTCCCTCATGGCCACCTACTTTAGTTGCTGCTAAGGAAAACGATATTCGTGAAAGATGTGATCGCCATTGTGATGAACAGGTTAGAAAGAAGGTTCTTGATCCAATTGCATTTCGCAAGGGATGTTTTATAGTTTGCAAGATGGTAGAAATACAATCACTTTGTACAGATTTGTGCAAGGAGCATTATGGCAAGGAGATTCATGGTATATGCATGCCAAGGTGCATTATGGACTTTAACTTTTGAGATCTGTATTACATGATTATAGCAAAAGATGCTAATAGCATATTTCAAATGAAGGGAAAGGCACTACAAGAATTTTGCGGATTAGTTATGGAAAATTTCGTAGCTAATTCGGAGCTAATAGGTGGCTACGAATAATTTGAGTTACTAATTCGCTAAGGAAAATTTTGGTAGCTAATCCGTAGCTATTTTGTTTTAGCTACGAAAATTTCGTAGCTAATCTGTAGCTAATTTTTTTTAAAAAAAAATATTTTCAATTTCCTCGCTATTTAGCTAGGGAATATTCGAAGCTAATTTGTAGCGAATTCAAAGCTAATTTTTTCATTCTCTAGTTAATCCTCAGCTAAATTTTAGTTAAATCCTAGTTAATCCATAGCTAATTTGTAGCTAATCTATAACTAATTTGCAAATAATTTTTCAATTCCCTAGCTAATTAGTAACTAATTCATGACTAATCCATAACTAAATTTTAATTAAATTCTAATTAATTTGTACTATTTAATTATTAAAAAAATAAAAATAACTTAGTTAAATATGCATAATAATTATTTATGTTTAAATGAATTTCTACTATCACAATATTTAAAAATTATAAAATTCATTTGATAAAGATAAAATTATAAATTTCATTTGACAAATATATTTGATAAACATATATAGTAATAGAATTTTTTATTATTATTGTAAATTTATTCTTATTTATATTATCATTTTCTATAACGAAGAGCTTGTAAATAATTCGATACACTTAAAATGTGTATTAAGCTAATTTATGTCATTGCTTCAATCTCATCTGAATCACTACAAACATTCTAATTAATGAAAATAACAATAGAAACTAAGTTATTTCATTTCATGATAAAAACAAATAAATTGTAACAATAAATAATAATCGTTGGTTGCAAAATATAACATTTCAACAAATTTATTTACACAAATATGATCTTAATACCACTGACAAACCAAGGTTCTCATCCTTGAGAGGACTTGGAAGCACGCATTGACATTCCATGATAAGCTTAAGCTAGTATGTATCCAGACTAGTGCTTTTGACCCGTGCAACGCACGAGATAATTACATCCTTTATGTAATGTAGAATTTTTTAAAAAGAAAATAATACAAAAAAGTATAAACTAATATATTTATAGAAAGCAATTATTTATATATAAGTATCACAATTATGATCACAAAAATATATTGTCATACAAAATAATAAAGCGTAGGAACTAAATGAATGATATTAGATATCTTCATTCCAAGTACAACATGATTCCGCTTGAAACCTACAATCAACAAAATTTGAAAGAGAAAAAAAATAATTATTATAAGATGAATGGATAATACACTAAAGATTTCAATGATATATATCAACATTTCGAGAAATTAAATATGTTAATATAATTACCTTATATTGCGATCTTCTGATACACTTCTTTGTATACCACATTTTTCGTTGTTCGACATAAATCACCATTATCATCACAAATCAAAATTTTCAAACCACTTCTTGATTTTACCCGTGAAACAACAACATACAACTGACCATGAGTAAAAACAGGCATCGGTAAGAACAAACCAACATGAGTTAGTGTTTGTCCTTAACTCTTATTAATAGTCATAGCAAAACAAAGAGTAATTGGAAATTATCTTCTTTGAAACTTTAGAGGTATTCCGGGATCAGATGGTATTAAATTCAGCCGAGGAATATAAATCTTCTCTCCAACTTGACTTCCCGTTACTATTCTTGCACCGATGACATTCTGGCCCATCTCATCTACAATTAGTCTTGTCCCATTACACAATCCTGCACCCTGATCAATGTTTCGAAGGAGCATCACCGGAACTCCTTTCTTTAGTATCAACTTATGATTTGGAATCCCAGATAATTTAATCTCATTCAAGAATTCTGTAGTAAACCATTCTAGTTCAATGCCAACATCTTCATCTGCTTTGCAAATTGAATCTGAACTAACATAATGTTTTTCTTCACCAGGCATTAATGAGAGAATGAACTCATTGACTTCCTCAACAACTTCTAGTGTCGGAGCAAGGATTGTCCTATCCTCAAAGAACTTGTAATCTTTCATATTATGAACCAAATTAGGATATGCAAATTCAACAATATCTGCAATATGATCCTTAGAATCCAAAATCAAAAGATCTTCTGGAATTTCTATTTCTACTTCACCATCATTTTCTCCTCCCAACTTCCGCCACCAACTTTAATAATCCAATCTGCAAATGCCTTCATTTCATCTACATTGGATGTGAGAATTCCTGAATGTAGTCTCATATTTTTGGTTAATTTAAAAACATTGCAATGACTCCACAATTTAGATGAGTTAATTGTTGCCATAACAATATCTTCTCTGCTTGCTTTTGGTATGACTGGCAATATCTGTCTAAAATCTCCCCCAAGAACAACTTTACCACCAAATGGTTATTCCATGTTTGTGACATTTGAAAATCTCATGATATCTTTCATAGTTCTATCAAGAGCCTCAAAAGCCCATCTGTTAATCATTGGGGCTTCATCCCAGATAATGAGGCTTGTATGACGAAGAAGCTCAGCCTTCAAACTTCCTTGCTTAATATTGCAAGTTGACTCTTCTGTGAGGGACAATGGAATAGCAAACTTTGAATGAGCTGTCCTTCCACCTGGTCAAAGAAGTGAGGCAATACCACTTGATGCAACATTAATAACAATTTTACCTTCAAACCGAAGCCTAGCTGATAAGGTTTTCCAAACAAATATCTTTCCTGTTCCCCCATATCCATACAGAAAATAAAGGCCACCTTTTCCACACATCACGTTATCAATAATTGTATTGTAGATCGTAATTTGCTCATCTGTCAGAGAAGAAAATAACATGCAATGCTCTGCAATCATTTCTTCTTTATTGTAATCAAGTTCCTCCACTAGGAATATGTTTTCATATTCATTTATGGGACAGTGATGAGGGTATGGCATGCTCCCAAAATCTTTCAAAGACTTCCCATTTCCACGAAGTAACCTTTCAATTTCAATTAAGCATAAGTTTTTCAAATCTTCATTTTCAATGTTAAGGTCTGCAAACCAAAGCAAGGTTAAAGAAAATTAAATGTGATAAAATATATTATAGTAAACAAAATTTCTATATCAACTTCAGGTAAAAATATACATTTAGGATTCAAATAACATCAAATATTGCTATCATTAAGTTGACTATTTAAGATATAATATGGACAGTAAAATAATATATACCTGAGTTATTTAATAATCTTCGTCGTTCATAAACAATTCCATCCGCTAAAAGATTTCACGTTTGTTCCCATACAAATGCAGGCCTACTCATTGTGTTTGACACTAACAATGTAATAAAGAGCCTCCTCAAATAAGGGCCAGAAGCCAATACTGCAGCTTCTTTAATGCCATCAATAAATTCTTTATCATCTGATAATAACCCAATAGCATAACAGGCATCTCGAAAAGAATTGTATGTATGGTCATTCACTGTCCTTATGCTTTCATAACTTGTACATCCCTGCTGGATGGTTAGCAAAAGCCTCATATAATACAACTCACCTGTTCCAGGAGGAATAAAATGCAACCTGCCTATGGATTGACCCCTCTTTCTAATGAACCATTGTTGCTTATCTTTACAGTAAACAAATTGTGTTGGAAACTGGCCATACGTCAAATTTTTACCCTCTAAATAGATCTTGTTCGCTTCCATCCAAGCTAGAAACATTGTCTTCTTATCCTTATTCTTACGGACGACATCATCAATCTTCTCATCATCTTTGAACATGATTGATTGCTGGTTGGGAAGATGAAACGTCAACCTTTGAACCGGAGGCCATCTATGATGAATGTCAAAACAAAAAATTCTCCAGACTGACTCACATAGAGATAAATATCTACAATCATAGTACTGCTTAATTTCATCCACTACAGGCACCTTCTCACCTGTTTCGGATTTGGAAGTAATAAAGAATCGTAACTTTTGCCTGGGACCCTTGTTAACGTACTTAAATAAGTACTTAATAGAATTTGATTTATTACAAAACTCCAGATTGATATGAGCTTGGTATTTCATTAACAACTTAGGGTTGTAGGGAACAACAAACCTATTGTCCAATTCAATTTCTTTCCTTTTGGTTGTAAAGCCAGTATCTCTTCTTCTATAAATTGGATATCCATCTTCGTCAAACGAAGTATTTTGTATGAACTTCTTTGGAAAAAACTTCGAACATTTTCCATCCTTCATGCAAGGAGAGTCTTTTTTTGCTGTTCCGCAAGGTCCATGCATCATGAATGCTGAGACAGCATCAAATAGCCTTGGATACTTACTTTTGTCAGGCAATTCAGCTGATATTACCTTGTCAATCAATTCAACTGTTTCCAACTTGTCATCCTGGTTCAACCACAGTAATATATGAGCATGCGGCAAACCTCTTTTCTGGAACTCTATTGTATACATTCCTGTTCATATGATTTGATGTAAGCATGTTGATATAATTGGAAAAAAAATCAAAATACTTGTAATTAAATATTGGAAAAATCCATACCAGCTATGACCTTTCCAAAGAAAGATCCTTTCTTAAAATCTGACATCATTTCTTGTAGCTTCATTTCAAAAACTCGACATGCAATGTTTGGACGATGATCTGCTGAAAGACCCCTTTTTGTGACAAATCGATTTATTTCAAGCCATTTAGGGTTGCATGTGACAGTCATGAACAAATCTGGATAACCAAATCTCTTACATATGGCCATTGCATCCTGACAATTATTAAACATGTATCTCATCCCCCCAGTGAAAGAAGATGGCAGAATTATACGCATTCCAGAAGTGGCAGGATCAGTTTCACCCCTAGTAACAGCTTCTTCCAATCCGGTATAAATTTCTGATCTTATAGTACTCTGGTTGTTCTTAATGAATGACAATCTTTGAGATTCAATCATCAAATAACAATCAACAATGAATTGTTGAAACAATCTTCTGGTTTTCACAATATTTCCATATTCGAGCTCTCTCTCCTGAATCCTAAATGCAATAAATTCTCTCAGTGAAACTCTTGTCCTCTTCCGATTTGAAGCATTGTTAAATGACTGTCTAATAGGAATTGTTTCTTGATATCCATCTTCTCCATATGGAAACAGTAGTGGATACTGGAGAGGAATGAATGCAGTATGAGTCTCATGGATCCTTTTCAACACTCCATTACGACATTGGACTACAATATCTCTTCCAGTATCTGAGTTATCAAAATCACCCACTATAAGAGCTGCCACCTCATTAGCTGTTGGAAGATTATACATTCTTGCATCGCGAGATCTATTTCTAAACAATCTAATAGACAAATTAATGACTTTATCTTCTTCAAAACAGTCTCTAACTCTTCTGAAAGATTAGGCCAACACATTATAACGATCTATCATGTTTCTTAAATCTTCAACTAATGAATAATCAATGAAATTCCTTTTCTCATTGGCACTGTACACACAAAAAAGAAATATTCATATGAGGGATACTTGCATATTATTAATCACAATATTAAATTACAATGGCATTCCTAATTTAATCGTAAACCCAAAAAGGAAGGAATTTATTCCCCTATATAGCAAAGAAATATATGTATATACTTATTTCAAACTCATTAAATTAAATAAATGCATAAATAAATCCATAGTTTATATATTTCTAATAATATTATAAGTTATATAAACATAATTACATAAAAATAAAATAAATGTTTAATCTAATATTAGTTTTTTTCATTTAATTTCAATTTAATATGAACTTGTCTCAACAGGTTTTATATTGATGATGTTTTGCAAAAATATAATCTAACCTGAAGTGGGTCATTCGGTTGGTGATCTCGTTCTTTGTATCATAGATATAGAGTTGGACAAATTTAGGCTTCTCCCCTTGATTGGGAAGTAGTGTCCCAATTCTATGGTAGTTTTGACCACTGAGAATAAACTATGGAGGTCCTGATCCATCGTTTAAAGAAGTCTCAACTTTTCCTCCAATGGAAGTAAAACAAAACATGCTATTGTATTGCCTAATATTTTCCAAAAAATTACAACTTCTATCTTCGATGTTATTGATCAAATTCCAAAGAAGTTGAGGCGGCCTTTGTAGGAGGGGTAATTGCACTTTTCCTTTCATACAACATATAGAAAAATCTGGATTTGATGACTTTATTGATTTTTCAGATCGTTCTTCATACCACATAGAAGCTCCACAATTGGAACACTGACGATTACAATCTCCAAAATCCAGACATTCTTGAAGCAAATAAAATTTAAAAATGTGTTTAGAATTTTGACAACTAACATAAATTATCAAAAAAGTTATTGAAGTTTGATTTATTCAAAATACCTTGTTCCTCACTCTCTTTAAATAGAGTATGATCAATGAATATCTTCGATTCTTGCATTAAAAGATCCATACTTTCTGAATCATTATGCTTCTCATTGACAACTATGCATTTTCCTGTATAAATAAAGATAATTAAATTAAATTTTAATCAATTTAAATTAATCCTAACAAAATAAAATAAAATAAAACACAAAATACCTTTATCTTTATTAGTTAAGACTAATATGTCTCTGCCACCTTCAATGGTAGAATTTGAACAATTCCAAGTACATGCTTCAATAACTGAACCCTTTTGTATAATATGTTTTCCAGATTTTAATTGAGAAATAGGATCAATGACATCTGACACTATACAACATATATACAAAATAGTTTAGTAAAATAATTCATTGAGTATACGTAAATTTCAATAAAGCAAATAATTTTAGTCAAGTAGATTTCAATATAAAGCGTATGTAGATACACAACAAATATAATATTTACACTACCTGCATAACCAGATGGAGTATGACTACAAAGGATTGATGGCTTTTTTATTGTATTAGAACATTCAAAACTTGTTCTAGTGAGAACTTCTCCATGCATACCTGAATTTTTTAATCACATGAGAAAACACTATTTTAGTAAATAAGCTATTACTTCTAAAATTAGCAAAATTAAATAATCTTCACTAACACATAAGAAACTGTGAATTTTTATCTTGAGATGTAACTTATAAAAATTAATATGCAAAAGTAACTCTAGAGGACATTTTATGCAAAGATTTAGTTAATTCACTTCTTTTATTTATTATTTCAATTGCAGAAGTAGCGTATTGAGTTACACAACTTTTTCCAAATATAGCTGAAAGCACAATTAGATCGTTTAAGGAAATGAATCCCATAATGGAATAACATATTTATAGAATTTATAACAATAAATAAACCACTAACAATTAGGTGTAGCTGATAATAGAATGCACATTGAAGACCTTCCCTTCATCATAGGCTTGGACCCATTATGCGGGTAAAGATTATAATCTTTATAAATAGAGAAAAAATACACATGTCAAGATATTAGTAAAGCATCAAATTATGAAAAGGATTAATTATTCAAATTTACAATTAGAACAAAACAAATTATATCATTAAAACCATTTGATTCCTTTAACTAAGGGTTGGAAATTTTGTGCGGATAATGGAGGTAATATTTTTTTATTAATAAAAAATATACATGTTAGAAAAAGATCATTGTATAAAAATACAACAACTCAACATAATATTTTAATAAGATTAATAATTGAAATTTAACATAATACAAATAATTAATAATATAATCATTTGAATTACTGTCCTAACAACATTGGACAATTTGTTTGGAATTTTTTTTGAAGAAAAAGTCACAAATTATGAAGAAAATAAAAAATATGCTTCTAAACAACACATTTATAAATAAAATATAACTTTTTTTTTACCAAATATTAACAATTTCAAATAACTATTATATAACACTAAACAAATGCATTCTAACATTTATATTATCTTTGACAGTGTTGAAAATAGAAAATTGGACAGTGTTTGTAATTTTATTAATGAATGAGAAATAATATTGTTAGGTTATTAACATAGCAAATAAATTTTTTGATAGTAGTATTAAATTTCTAAATACCCTCATATTAAAATAATTCCTCAAAAGCTTAATTTTGAATTATATCACAATGTTCACTTAAATTACAGGAATTAAATAACATCGTCAAAAATATCTTGATAAACTAAATGTAATCATATTTTTTCTTATCCTATTATTAAAAAACTATAGAACAATAGCATTATAACCATAAATATAAAGAAATAATCCTAACCATTCTCTATTGATGATAATGGAGACTTAGTTGAACACAATGGAGTAATAACACTATAATTACTACTTCTTGGAGAGCTCACACTTGTCACAACAGCTGTCCATGATTCCAATAACAAATTTTCTGCATTAAAACCATAAAAAATGAAGCAAATCTAACTTTCTACCATAAATTATCAAAGCTAGTTAATAGACTTACCTCCATTCTCATTGTTTCTTCTTTTCCTTTTCTCTCTAACAATCATTTTCCTATTATATCTTGCCAACTTAGAATCAACATCTTTATTGTTATGTATGTTTTCCATAGCATAAGACTTATGGAAAAGGAAAAGCTTGAACAATTTGGTGAGAGCTAAGTAGAATGAATCAAACACAAGCCACCTATATATATAGACAATCAAATTGGCGGCAATTAGAAAGAAGCAAACCAAATGGAGGGAAAAAATTTCATGTTGGAAAAGGCTATTTCTTAGATACTTACGGCTAGGTCTACCTATTTACAAATATATATATATATATATATATATATATTTTAAACCTTTAGTTTTACTCTAATTTATACTCTCCTGATGTTACAATTAAAATTAATATTACTACTTATGCAAATTTAATAGGAGTAGGAACTGTGCAACAATTATAACTTTACAAATTGATAGCTTAAATTTAAAACCAAGTTCTCGTTTGTTTTTTTTAATATATTATTAATGTTATAATTTACTTTAATGTTTAGACAATATAATTGTATACTTCAATTATTACGAAACTGAAACCTTCATTGGATTTGATAGACATGCACATTAAATTTGTAATATAAATTTTCTTTAACAATAGACAATTAGGCCAGTTAATAAACGGAGACTACATCTATTATATCTGTTGCCTGCTTTTGCACTAAATTTACAGGGGGAAAAATATATTCAAATACAAAAACAACAATTCATTATCATTTATTCATACTTACAATTCCAAAATTACTATTCTAAATTGAACTCGAAAATGCATTACAAAAGAAGTTCTTAAATTTAAATACCAAAGCATCTACATTAAGAGCAAGATAATAACATATTAACCCTAACTTACAATGCTAATATGCAAATAACATAAAACCATCTTCCCAAAACCACAAATACCAACAACTATTCAAAATACAATGTCCCAAAAAACAACAACAGTCCAGATTAAAACCAACATCCCAAAACCACAAATACCAAAAACAGATCCAAATACAATGTCCCAGAAACAACAACAGTCCAATTTAATTACATCATAAACAAAAATAGCAACTGGAAATCATAAGTCTTCATTCCTTCTCTATCTTCACAGCCTTCAGCTTATTGGAGGACATTTTTCCACTTCCATAATTGACTTCATCAAATGGACGCTTTGCTGGAGTTTTCTTCATAGCAGAAGAGTCAGATTGTGAATCTAGACAGATTACACTATCACCAAATTGACACATCAAATCCTACATAAACATAAACAAAGAAATTAACAAATCTATATCAAGAACTTGAAGATATACATTAAAGCAAGTCTGGGTAATTTAGACATAGATAACCTTTGAGATTCCAGATTCCACCTCTGGAACTTCTGAGTGTACATTCAGAAGATTATGAGAAAAGCCAACAGGGAAAACAGCCTACATTTCAACCAAACATATAAAATCCTTATTATCAAAAGCTAAACTTTTTTAACTAAAACAAATCAGTAATTAACAAACTTAACCTCCTTTGGGGTCAATGCAGATCCATCAACTTGAAAAAGGGTCAATAGAGAAGGATCATCACATAGACGTCTAACACGAAAAGATGCCTCAAATTGAGAATTGGAACTACACTTAGTCTCAACCTTAAAAAGGAAGCTCTTTTCAATCCACACATCAAAATCAGCAGGGTAATTCGAATCACCTCCACTCTAACTCAGTTAATTAAATAAGGTATAAGATGTTTGACAAACAGAAGCATAACCACCACAAATTAATAAAAAAAAACCCACTTTATACCTTTTGAACTTGCTCAATCATTTCAGAGGCAGATTTTTTGAGAAGATAATATGCATCACGATCAAATAAAACAAATGTGGTACAATCCGTTTCATCAACCACCCTTAGTTTAATCCTATATCTAACCAAAAAATAAAAATGAAATCAGTTTTGACCACTCAAATAAGCAGCATGACTTAAAAAATGAAACATTATAGTATAATATCTTTTGGTAATGATTGTTTATCTAAAATTAGGAAATACCTTGGGAAGACATTAACCACATAACAATAACATGAATCACAATAATACATTCCAGAATCAGGTGTCACTGCCCGATTGCATTTACAGGCAGTGTACCACCAATCCGCATCCTTCATGACATTCTTCACAGTGGCATACACAATACATGACCCATCCTATAGTTATAATACATTGACTAATTAATCTCCTAATAAATCCAACTTAAAAAGCAAGTTCTACAATATTAATACTATAAAGAAATATTAGCAAGACTACAAACAACCTCTTTGCAATATTTTAATTGCTCAATAGTCTTCCTAGGAGTAACCCTTAAAAAGTCATCCTCTAAAGAGTATTGGGCTACATCAGATAGATGACTTAAAATTTGAGAACTCTCTTGATTCAGTTCAGGCAGCCTACACACATGCATAATAATATTAAATCAAATCCAATACAGTTATAAAAAATAAAATTATATTGCAATATTAATCTCACTTCTTCTTGAAGTCATTCACTTCTGGAATGTCAGGATTGAAAAGCAACCTAGTTGCATGTATAACATTCTGCAAAACTGTCTTGCCTAATAATAAAACAGACATCAAATTTAAACAATAAGTAACACAGAATCTATTACATTCATAATGCAGTATTGAAAATGAAGGGATATTGAGAAAAAACCCTTGAAAGTCTTCACTTTGGCAAACTGAACAACAACTATGGGTTGACAAACATCACCAGATGCAATGAATGAATTAACCTCATCAACATATTTTACAAACAATGCACACTCAATTTTCACACTGCTTGGAAAAAACAACATCGATTTAATACTAACAAAACTAAATATAATTGATAAGTCAAATACAAAAAATAGATTGTTTAAAGTATACATAAATTTTACCTGTCCACATCAAGTTCAATAACTATCATTTTGGTTTGCTTACCATCCCTTTCATATTCTTTTTCAGTACCAATAGCAGTTAGTAATCCCATCACATCTTCATAGAAAGAAAACTAGTGTTAGAAGTATGTAATCATAATTAAAATAAAAATACCTGGACTTCAAGATATATAAATTAAATTACCAACTAAGTATGCAGAATCTCCTTCAGTGCCAAATATCTCTTCCAATGAAACCACAGACAATCCATGTAAAGGAATAATCACAGATTCAGAAGGTTTCACAGTAGTTCTCAACTGAAAATTTAGCCTAAATTCGTGTTTGGTAGTTCTAAATGATCCCAGGTTAACACCAACACCAAAATAGGCCATTATGTAAACTTGGCCCTCAGTTAGTAAGGCCTTAAATTTGTAGACCAATGTCTTCCTAACAGATGCATGAATCTTACAACCCTGAAGAAATTATTTACTTTCTTAATTCATACTAAATAAAAAAAGTTAAATGTATACATATAAGATAATCAGAACATTTCAATAGAGAAGAAAAAGTTCTTACAAATTCATCCATAAAGACCATTTCAATGGAACTTATAACTGCTGGATTGTTGAAACTGGGTAAATACCAAAGTCGGACAATCCGTACCTTGACCCTCCATGCCTCCCTCTCAGGACAAATTTTGATCAAAGGGTCAATGGGAGGAGACATGACAACAGAAAGAACAAACAAAACAAACAGAACTATAAAGACACAATAGGAGGAAAGCAGAACACGATTACAACCATGTAAATGAGGCATATATATAGGACCTTACAGACCATCATCTGACTTTCAATAAAAATAAATCAACTGGGACCACATTCATCAAAGGTCATGTCATTTGGAAATTGTGCACAGTCACTTTAAGAGCAAAAGTGGCAGACTATTATAAGATAAAGACTAATACAATACCAATAGTATAACCACTGGCATTATGCTATGAAATAATTGGATAAAAAAAATAGACTCATAACTTAGTAGTATATGTCTGCATGTACCACCTACTCTCCATATCTAAGCATCAGAGATACCACAATAAAAAGGAACTGACACTCTTAATATAAACAAAAATAATAGGACCACATGCGAAGTCACTTCAGCTAAGTGCTGAGTAAAACTACAATATTCAAATATAAGCATGTAGAACCATCACAGCAAACAGAGGCAGAGGGTGATAACACAGAGCCTAATCCATCAGCAACACAACATCTACTATAATCAGAGCATATCAGACCATATCCATCACAACAAAAACACGTATAGCATTATAACACAGAGGCTATTCCATCACCAAACGAAATAACATTAGAATTAGAAAATGAATAATAACATTACAATTAGAAAATGAATAATTAGGAATAATCAGATACAATTCAGAAAATTAGGAGTTATGGTTTTTGTTAAAAATCATTTATGCAAAAATTATCAGATACAAATTAGAAATTTAGGGGTTAGGATTTTTGTTAAAAATCATTTGTGCAAAACTTATTTAATACAGGGGTTAGGGTTTTTGTTAATAATCATTTGTCCGAAAATTATCAGATACAGATCAGGAATTTAGGGGTGAGGGTTTTTGTTTAAAATATTTGTGCAAAAATTATCAGATACAGATCATAAATTTAGGGGTTAGGGTTTTTGTTTAAAATCAAGTTTGGGAAACTTGTAAGTAAATCAGATTCAAAGATTTCTTCAGCACCCAGCACAGTAAAAAAACGCCCACCAAAAAATATATAAAAATATAGAACCATCTTCAAACAATCAGGCTAAAAATCAGCAGGAAAAGTGGTAAGCAAAGAGACGAACGGTTTACCTGGTCATCAATTGCATGAGTGTACGACTCTGCCATTCAGATTTCCTGTTCAGACGGACCACACAGTAGGAGAACCTAACATTATCACCCACAGACGAAGACCTCCTTAACAAAACAACTTCAGCAATGGTTAGGTGGATGAGATTTTCCAAAGGATCAAGCAACCCCTACCTTCACACGCGACAGTGGTTAGGTTTGTGATGGTAAGGGTTTTCAGATGAATATGAGGGATGAGAGTCTGAACCGGTGAGAGGAAGGAAGAGAACGAATGGAAGAGAGAGAGTTTTCAGCGTAAATGATACGCTTGAAATGGAGAGAGGAGGTGGTAACCATCAGCCTCACCTACTTTCATAAATGGCATTAAATGTTTTACATTTCCCCATAATCCTACCTTTTCCCACTGCCCATTTTTTCTCCACCGTCCAACCTTTCAAAATAAACATTAAAAAAATATAATGAGTCATATAAAATCAACCGTGGTCAAAGTTATAGAAGATTACATAAAAGTCTAAGTCAAAAAGTGGTAGAGTGTGTGGAAAATGGATAAATTCGGAAGAAAAAAAAAAGGGCAAGGTTTGGGCGGGAAAATGAAGCATGTAAGGTTGACATGTGGCAAAAGTTCTAGAAGAATTCTTCTTGCTTTGTATATTGTTATAGATTATAGATTCCAATCTACGAAATATAAATATTCATCTTCATATGGAACACGCTATAATTAGAAATAAAATCCAATAATGAACTACCAATACATAGACTCATAAACACCATTTGGGGAATGCAGATCTAAACGTAAATATATATATACATATACATTTATTATCCACCCGCACTTTACTAGAGTAAAAACTTTCTTACCTGAATTGATTTTCATTTCCCCCCCTTGACTTTTAGTGCATGAGTGTGTGCCAATAAGGAAATAGAAAAGGAAAAAAAAGAAAAAAAAAGAACCCAAACAAGGGCAACATCTGCTAGCCTGTGTCTGTGCGAGACACGTGATCTTCATTTTGGCAAACTTGTTCTGGAAGAGATGGGTTTTCGGGTTCAGGTGTTGTAGTTTTCTTGGGAAAAAGGGATTCCAAAACTGGCGAAATCTCGGCGGACAGGGAATGAAAGAAGAGGAGACGGTAAGCGAGACCGAAAAAGAAGATGGTTAGGACGAGCTTCAAGAGAAAAATTTTGTGATTGAAAGGAAACTTGTGCTTGAAATAATCGATCCTCGTCACTTTCTTTGCTCGAAGCTAGCTCGCTCTGTATCTCCCTCAGTTAGATGCAGTGTCATGTTGGCACATACACTACACCAAAATGCAATCCAAAATCTTTGAATCCAATCCAACAGCTGCTCACTAATTATTCCCAACAGAACAATGTACACAAACAGTCGTCAAACAGCAAATCGAATGATGAAATTAGCACAAATATTCATCAAACAGCAAATCAAATATGTACACAAAGTTCCAATCCAAGATCAATAGCAGGTCAAATAGTGCGCAAAAATTTCAACAACAAAAATTTAGTGAATGTCAACACAATCCATAAATTTGTGTATAAATTGAATAGAAGAAAATCCAATTACTAATGCAGCAATCACTTGATGATAAAGTTGAGAATGCGATGAAATCAGTCAGGGTTCTTACTTGACACTTGATGAAATCGGAGATTGAGAGAACCTTGATGATTCTCAATTCCTGAGGGAGGCAATGAATCGGAAAAACACAACCATCAAACCAAAATCACTCACTCACTAGGGAAAAAAAACACATTGAAAATACCTAGCTATTTTAAAGAGAAGAGAAGAAAATATATGCTGAACAACTTGAAGAAGAAATACTCGAACATCATGAAAATTCCAACGCTGAACTATGGGTGAAGGTCACTCTGCCGGCGGCGAACAATGGGAAGGGATTTGAGTGAAACAACAATTGAATAGTGCTTAGCTACCAAAAGGAGATGTTTGCACGAATGAAGGCTAAAGGCTGAGATGCTAGGAAATCCTAGCTATTAAAAATAATTAGCTAGGGATTAGGATGGGAATTCCCTCGCTAAATTCCAAGCTAAATTTTTTTACTTTTTAAGTTAGAGAATATTTCTTCGCTAGATGGTTTAACTACAGAATTTATTTAGCTATGAAATTTTCATAGTTAATCCATAGCAATTTTTTTACAGAAAATTCCCTACTTTCATTCTTGGAAATTTAGCTAAGGAATAATATTCTCTTGCTAATCCATAGCTAGTGAGAGAAAATTTCCTAACAAATTTACTAAATTCTTGTAGTGAAAGCTATTATGGTAAGAAAACAGTAGTGAAATGATTGATAAACAATCACAAAAGAATAAACTCAAAGGATGTAGACAAGAGAAAATTATGGAGAAACACTTGTAAACTTATTCTAAATGTTCCTTCTCATTGTGATAAACGATAACAACATACATATTTATAGACTGTTTGGATAGTTCTTGACTTGATTCAATTTAATCACCCTTGTAACTAATGATTGATAACTTTTAGATGATTTATTAGTTACACTAGGATACAATTAACTTATTAGACAAGTGAGCTATAGGAGTGTCATCTATGAATATGGGTGAGTGGCTGGAGTGCCATGGGAGTTCTTTTGAAAACTTCAACAGAGATGAATTTGAGAATATTGATGATTGAGGGATCCCAATATGGATTTCTTTATTTATGTTAGAAGCTAATATGAAAGTAAGGTGATTTTTTAGGCATGAGAATAATAATTTACTCTAAAAATAAGTGATTCTTAATTTTAATGAACACTAATAATAAGTTTAAGGTGAATGGCCAATTGGCTACTTAAAATGATCAATTAACTATTTTGAATGACCAATAATATTAACGAGAATGATTATTTATTTTAAATTTATTTTATTACCAGTTCTTAAAATTATAATCCCTTAAAATAATAATTCAACGTCCATTCATCTATAATATAATTAAAAGTTATAATTTAAAATTTTTCAAAGTTTTAAATACTCAATTTACCATTTATTTTAGTTTACAATAAAGACAAATCTCTTTAAACTAATGTTTTAAAAATTGGTCTAATCATTGCGGTTGGACCGATTGAACCGTAGATCGGACACTCTTCCAGTCACTGATTGAACCGTGGATCAGACACTCTTCCAGTCCTGATTCAACTCCAAAACTGCTTAAGCGGTTCAACTTCTAAAATTTCAGAAAAACCGATTAAATCGATTAAAACCAGAAATTGGGAACGTCCGATTCAACCATTTTTTTAAACTTAATTTTATTAATTTAAAAAAACTTAGGTATATTCAGGAATTCATATTAGTTTTATTACGCCTCCTCCATCTAGTACTGCTCCACGGCTCCATCCGACCGAAGAAGCTCCACGGCTCCACGCCTCCACCACGAGCAACGACCAGCGACGGCAGCTCCACGGCTCCACCCCGAGCAGCGACGGCAGGCTGGCGCAAGTGAGCTCCACAGGCAGCAGCGGCAGCGGGCGAGCGAGCTCTACCTCCACAACAGCGACGGCGGCAAGGCTGAACAAGCTGAACGGTGAAGTTGATTTCAGGCATGTTCTGATTCGTTTCTTCATTCTTGGCTTACATTTCACGCTATATTTTATTCTTTTTATTTTTCATTTTCATTTCATCAACTTACAGCCAACCGATCTAGGAAGTGAGTGTGATTCAATCATGAGAAAGACTTGATTTTTGTTCTAAGTTTTAATCCTTGTTCCTGATTATTGATATATGCACAAGTCTATATTAGGTTTTGGTAAACCTCCACCAGATTTTTATGCTTATTTTTCAATGCACACTATATTATTTTATCATTAAATTTAAACCTCTCCTCAGATGCGTAATATTTCTTATCATTAATTCTAGTTTTGTTAATTATTGTTTCAAATAGAATTGGTTATTCTATTAATGAATTTGTAATTGGAGATATTGAACATATGAACTTGAATTGTTATATTGTAGATAATATGTCTATGTCTTCATCATCTTAAGTCAATCTACATCTACTGTTGGTGTTTGTGTGTCTCTTTATTAATGTGTATTTGCCTTTATATATATATATATATATATATATATATATATATATATATATATATATATATACCGGTTCGACCACCGATTTAACCGATTGAATTTTGAACTGCTCTCATTTTCAGTTCTCTGGTTCAACCAATTTTTAAAACATTGCTTTAAACCGTGTTTCACAGCCCAACTGGGGGTCTGTGACCAGCCAGAAGGAATGTCTAACGAACAAAGATCTATAAAATTTTAAACTTAAGAATGAGTCATAAGGACTCAGTGAGTAACATTTATCTAAACCACTATATCTATATATATATATATATATATATATATATAGTCTCAACAAGTCTTCAATCACTATTTAATATATCTACTGCCATGCCATGTATTTACATAAAAACATCAGTAAAACTGGATAGCATAATATACATGTTGTGTAGCCAAGAAAAAAATGGGTATCCGTAAACACGGAACTGTAATATCTGAATTGTTTCCTTTCATTCCACCCCACCAACACACATCGTCCCCTTGTTCCCCCAATTGTCATAAAGATTCAATCCTTGTGCCTATTTACGAAAATTTGGGCCTTGTGCCCGTCTATCAAATTTTGGGCCGTGTGCCCATTAACTTCGCTTCCTAGCTCAATATCACCATGAAATTTCAGTCACATTGTTTATAAATTCAGAAAATCATGCATAATATTTAAGATATGTCCAATGGCAGTATATTTGTGTTCTTTATGCTACACTGTATCTCACTTTAACTTACTCATACTTCTCAATAAGCCTCAATGCCTTACAATTAATTCTCTTGAAACTTCAAAGCTGTTCATATCTTTATTGAACTCATTCTTTTAGGAAAATCGATTCCTAAATCACATAGTTCTCTTAAGAAAAATATTAAAATACTAGATGAAGAAATCTCGAATACAACACGACACTACACAGATATGGCGACACAATATATTTTATTTTAGTCATTTTTTTTAATGCAGATCTTAAAAGTAAGTCAGCAATAGGACTAAATGAAATAGTCTTGGGCTGAAAATTCATCACATGTAGGGCTAGCAAGTGCTTAGTTAATTCTAAGAAGTTTGAGATTTTGAAACCGTCAGTAACTGTGCCTAATGAACAGTTTAAGTTTAACTACCAAATAGGAGTTATTACCCTGAACTTTTAGGTTGAAGATTGTTGGTTATGTTCCTAAATTATGAAATTTATAGCCCGTTTGTTATAAATTGAAAAATAATAATTTTGACCTTTAATAATTTAGAAATTATTTTTTAGAGGCTTTTAAGAAAAGCAAAAACTATTTTGTGTTTGTTTTCAATCATAAAAATTATTTTTTTAAATGAGAGTTGTTTCTCTCTCTTCTATCGCAAAATATTTTTTTCAAAAACTAATAAAAATAACTTTTCATTTTAACTATAAAAATGATTTTTTTAAAGAAATAATTTTTTTAATAAACTTAAACAAACACAATCAACGTCATTAAAATTGATTTTTTAACTAAAAAATAATTTTTTTATCAAATAATCTATAATAAATGACATCTTAATCTAGTTACTAGATTAACTTACCCCCACATAACCTACGGGTTATCACGGGGCAAGACGAGCTGACTCATCGGGTTAATTAATTGAAAGGGGCTGGGCCTAGTGGCAGAGTGGAGACTGGGTGTGGGGGTGAGTACGGGTTAGCTCTTACCCTAATCTCCCAAACCCTTGCAAAACCCCTTCTTCCCTTGCAACATGCTCAGGTGAACACCACCCAACCACTCCACTCCCCACGAAGGTGCCCACTCATCCAACCACAGCCCACTGTTGATTTTTTTCTATCTTTCTTTCTTTCTTTTGTTTCTTCTCAATTTTATGCCTTTTCTATGGATCGTCTGATCTGCTGACTACTATGATTTTGATTGTGATTTATGAGATTTTGAATTCATTTGTGAGTGTAAGCTACCATGACTGTGATTGTGAGTTTGTAGTTACTGTGTGGCTTTCATTTCAAATTGTAAATGTTATCACATGCTTGTCTTGTGTGGCTTTCATTTTTCTTTTTTTCATTTGATGTTTTTGAAATTGTTATTTATGAATATGGACAGTTGATTTGTGTAATTAAATTTCCCTTATTTAAGGTGGAACACATGGTATGGAAAGGCTGTTGTAATTCCTTACTTCATTTTCTGTTATATGATGCTGATATCAACCTTGAGATCGTAGAGGCTGAATTTTATCTTTGGATATATGTTGTTACATTAGTGGTCTACGCTGCTATGAAAATTCTTTTACGGTAGGGTAGGGTCAGAATGTTATGTTTTGTATAGATTCCTGTACTGATATCATATGTTTGTTATTGCCAGACTAAAACATTGTAAATCAAATTCCCACGAGGTGGAAGAGGAAGAAGACTGATGTCTGCCTACATTAGACGTGCATTGTCCTACCGGAACTTGTTTCTGCTCCGAAGCTCTGCCCTTCATGGTTATGACATCTCTCACTTCAGAACTCCCGTTAACATTTCTATGTCCGATAGCAGTAGGGTTTTCATTGTTCCTGCGGCTAATTTTATGATAGAAAGTCGCAGAGCCTTTGCCAAAGGAAGAAAGTCAAGTATGTCTTTGCATCTCTGCTCTAACATAGATAGACACCTTGACAAACCATTTCTTATATTGTTCAGTTCTTTTTTGGATTATTTTGATTTTAAGGGGAGGAATTAAATATAACCTGTGAAAATAAAAGTTTAAGCAACAAAGGTTTGTAGATCTTAGATGATTGTAAGTGGGTGGGGCAGGTAAAATCTTTTTTTCCTGTTGCAATCAAATAACTCCAAGCTGTTACTTTTTAAAGTTGATATGGTGTTTTTCTGATTAAAACATGTTGATAGCTTGCCTGAACAAATTGCCTTTGCTGAATAGTTACTGTGTTCAAAACATATTATGCCAAACATAATTTAATACTCATTATAAATATTCTTTGATTTTAATGGTCATTGGTCCATATATTTTAGAGGATGAAGTGGGTGTCAGTACAATTGAAGTTCCACCAAACGTTGGGCCTAATATTAAGGCAAATGCTGTCTCACAGATGGAGGCTGCAATGGCTGCATTATCAGCAGAACTAAGCAAGCTACGAACAGGAAGGGCATCTCCAGGTATATTACTGGATGTCATAATTGTTTATAAATCATCTCTCTGTGTCTGTGATAGTTAATACTCAATACACTAATGATGGAAATGTCTCTACAGGAATGCTTGATCATATCATTGTAGAAACTGGCGGTGTGAAGATGCCTTTGAATAGGGTTGCTGTTGTTTCAGTCATAGATCCAAAAACCTTATCTGTTAATCCTTATGATCCGCAGGTACTTTCCTGCAACTGACATAGAATGAGTATTCTTTCTTGCTTTTAATGTTTATCTGTAGCAGTTTGAATCTTATTCAACATTTAGTTTATTACACATGATATAATTCTCAAAACTAAGGCTGTTCTTTATCGTTTGCTTTAAGGCAACTAATATTAATTATAAAGGTCATATAATGTTTTGGGGAAATGGTAAGTATCACGAAACCATTTGTGAATGAGTTGGTTTAAAATCAGATGATTTTTTTTTTTTAATTTTTGTTTCAAATATTTTGGTTGAAAAGAAGATGAAATGGGTGTATTCATGGAGCATTTCACGTAAACCATTCGTGTAATATAGCACTGCTGAATGTTTTGTGTTGCATCCCTCCATTTACACAAGGTGTGAATATATTTGTACTTATTATTTACAACATTAGGAGATGAAGTTTATTTTTTGTAGAGTGCTAATTACTTAACTAATATTACATTTGCATATGACTAACTTCTGCAGGCACTTAAACAATTAGAGAATGCTATCGTTTCGTCTCCGTTGGGATTAAATCCTAAAGCGGAGGGCGATAGATTGATTGCTGTTATTCCACCGTAAGCACTTATTCCATTTACATTCAGTTACTCATGCCTGTCAGAATGAAGTTTATTTGGATATAGTAGTGGCTATTAAAGAACTGGACTTTTATGATCATAGTCAATTGACTAATTTACTTCTCCACCATGCAATGACCAGATTAACCAAAGAACATATGCAGGTAAGCTCATTACTCTTATTCCATTGATTTATGGTTTACACTTAAACACTCCTCATCACATAACATAGTTGCTGCTATATCCTATTGTTGGACATTTATTTCAGGCCATGAGTAAGTTGATTACTAAATCTTGTGAAGATGCCAGGCAAAGTGTTAGACGGGCTCGGCAAAAGGTATAGTGGAAACCTTTGCTATTTCTTGACCTGTATATATATAATAATTTGTTTTGAATGTTTATTAAATGAAACTATTGGAACTTAATAATTTAAGGATTAAGAAAAGGGTTGTTGCTGAAAGCATTGAGAGTTCTCCCATGTGCTGAGTGTTTTTAGTCATTTACAATGACATGGTAGGGCCTGGGCCTAAGGTTTTAGCTTAGATATATTATTTCCAGTTAAAAGGCTGGCCCTTTTGCCATTATGTATTGGTAATGCTGTACCATAATTTGCTGCAAACTGTGATTAAGGATATTGTTAACTTGACAGGCAATGGATGCAATCAAGAAATTGTATTCAAGTCTCCCCAAGGATGACATAAAACGATTGGAGAAAGAAGTAAGTTATATATTCTTATTGCAGCTGAGAAGATAACGAGATTCCATAGCTTTTATAGTATGGTTTCTGATATGTCCTGCCTACAGGTTGATGATTTGACCAAAAAATTCATCAAGAATGCGGAAGATATATGCAAGGCAAAGGAGAAGGAAATTAGTCAAGGTTGAGATCTGGTGGAATTGCTATATTTTGCGGCAGATTCACTGTTTCATTTCTTCTTTTAAGCCTGAAATTTGTCTGGTCTAAGCTGAGTGTCATTTAATCAGTCATTATATGTAGGACTATTCTGGTATTCTAGCAATTTTGAATACATAGAAATGAGTCTCATTTTCAACCTGTGGAGTTGCAGCCTTGGTGCAGGCTGCTGTGTTTGTGGTTGATGAACATCTTGTGTTTGTGGCAACTCCCCCGTGTTAGTCCAAATTGTTGAATGTTCTATGTAGTTCTAATCATGGAGGGTGTGATAGAGTTAAGTTGGGGGACGGGTGGTTGGATAAGCTAATTGTAACTGACAAGCAATTCAGAGTTTACGATAGGATTTGTTGGAATCAAGTCAGGTATTTTGGTTGCTTTTAAACTTGATTCAGCCGTCGCTTGATTCTTTTCTTGCTGTTGATGTATTTGGGGTAGGTAAACATTTCAAACTGTAGCAAACCACCAATTCACACTGAACAAATCATTTATTGAAAACCGTCACTACTTAGCCACTATTCTAATGATGGAACTCCAAATCTGGAAAGATGCAACACTTGCAAATCTGTTTGCGCTCCTAAGGCCTGACAAGTAGCAGCTCGACAGTTGTATTGAAGTTGAAACCATTTCCTTTGGGTAGGGAAATTGGTTCGCTGTAATTTCCTCCCTTTCTTCTACCGTGCTATGTTTCCAAAAATAGTTACGACAATTAGGGTATGTTTGCAACAGTAGAGTTTGGAGGGAAAAGGATGGGAGGGGCAGTTTTTCATTTCTATTTTTTCATTCGAAAGTTTCTTTTTAACTATATAGATTAATTTAACATTATAAGACATTAGATATATATATTTTTATTTACAATAGTCCTAATTTAGTCCTTGACTAATGAATTTTCTCAATTTGTCCTCGACAGATAAAATGTTTCAATCTAGTACATAAAAAAATTGCTCCATATTTGTCTCTCAGTCAGTACACTACTGTTTAGCAACTTGACAAGCTTGTCCAGATGGTTCACATGGAATGTTAAATGTGACGTGGCATCTTTAAAAAACAGCAAGGATTGTGAGCTGGACAACTTTCCCACTAAAAACATGTAGTTTTATTTTTTTTACTTAGCCTGAAACAGCAACCTTCGAGTCACAAAACCAAAAAAACTATGTTGTTTTGTGTCTTTGATTGGGAGGTTGTCCAGCACATAGTTTACGGTTTCATCACATTTGTCTGTCCACGTAAACAAGTCTCTATTAAGTTACTAAACATGGTATTTGATAAAGAGATGAATATGGGGTTTTTTTTTTTATCTTTTACTGGTAAAATTGAAAAAGTATGACCATCACAGATTAAATTGAAAACGAGTTTATTAGTTAGGAATAAAAAAATAGTATTTTTTAGGAGTTATGATGTAGGTTATCACCCAGTCAAAAGGCCTAACGACAAAATTAGATGAATTTTTTTTAGAAAATTATATTTTTGTAGCAATTAATATTTTATTTATAATTTTAAACAATATTTAAAATTGATTTTTTTATACACTAATTGTGTAAATAATTTCATTATCAATGGATTATGTGGTGTCTTTTATTAAGAAATTAAAGATTTTACTATAAATAGGAAAACAATTATTACAATGATATAATACTTTTTTTGTTTATTGATTATTGACTATAGATCAAATATAACCTTTTTAAATAAATAAAATTAGATAAATAAGTGATATGTAAATTTTTTAAAATTGATAATGAATTAAATTAAAATCTTATATTTATCCTGACAAAAATGTTAACTATTCCCACCGTTTTTAGTTAGTAAAATTAATAATCAGATTTAGAAATTTTATTGATGGAACTAACTCAACTGGTATCTCTTCTAATCTTTACTAGGTGATGTGGTTATGTAGTGAGGGTTAATCCCCCGTATCCCTATTTTATGTTCCCCTTGAGTCCAATAAAATCTCCCTAAAATCATTAAAAATAAAAAGATTAAGAAATTTTAAGGTTTAACTATTCAATTGCCTCCTATAAGTTTAGTAAGTTTTTAAATTAGCACCTATAATTTAAATATTTTTAATTGAGTCATTACAATTATCAAATGTTTTTAGTTGCGTCCTTATCATAATCGACAAGGATCTAATAATTTGGAACCACAAATTTTAAAAATTGATTTGATTTATAAATGAAAATATCTGAATATGTGTAGCGAGCTTCTTTGTTCCTTCTAAAATTTTCGATATTTTGCTGAGGGGTGGAGGCGAGGGGTGGGGGTGAGAAAATAGAGAAGCACTAATGAGTGAATTTCAAGCAACCCAAGGAGGGGGGATTTCGAGTGGGGAAGGAGAATTTTAAGGAAAGAAAAATAACGAGCAATAATATTTTAATTTGTTAATTTTGAATTCTGACATTATAGAGATGATTATGAATTGTACAGTTTTTTACACATAAAATATAATTTTAGATTCTACCAAAATATATATATATATATATATATATATATAATTTTAGATATTTTATTTAATACACACTACCGTACTTAAATTTTTAAAGAATTATCGTACCTTGCTTTGTTGATGCTCTCTATCCTTCACATGTTCATCACTCAAGAAGTTCATATATGGTGTCAAACAGGCAGCCCGAGCCTGGTATATTATCTGAGCTACAGGGGTTACTGCAATCCTATGGTTTTGTACATTACAAATCTGATCATTCTTTATTTATTTACCACTTTGGCAATGTTTAGCTCTCTGTCTTCGTCTATGAACATGATATTATTCTCATTGGTAACAATACAATGCAGCCATCACCTCTTGTCTTCAAGCTTTGACCATCGCTTCTCCTTCAAAAGACCTCGGTATTGGAGTCCTCATGATTTCTCAGGTTTTGAGGTATTTGTTACGGTATTATGATAGATTTGATATTTAAAATGAGTTGTTACTTATTTATTGACGGTTAGTTTTATAATAAATACTTAAAAGTTTATTAAATATAAGTAATAATTAATGAATACTTAACTACTCACTTTTAATATCGATACTCTAAAAAAAAAAAAAAAATACTGAAATAATACCTAATTTCTACTGATCAAGGGTTGTTCTTAAGTCAGCGTAAGTACATATATAAGTGATATCCTAGACAAATACAAGATGTTTGATGCCAAGAAAGTTCACACACCCGTGGCTACTTCCACCTCACTTTCACTTGCACAATATAGCTCTCCTCTTGCCAAAAGCATTTGATCACTAGACCTGACATTTTGTATGTAGTTAACAAACTAGCACAGTTCAAGCATTGATCAACATTGGACAGCAGCGAAACGTCTTCTGTGCTACCTTAAAGGGGCTATCTTTTATGGCTTGTTGATCAGGAAAGCCTCCACTTCAACACTCAAACGGTTTCTGTTGCTGACTGCGAAGGAACTACTGACAAATAATTAAGTCTCTAAATTATCATAAACCCTCTCAATGTAAATAAAATATTATAATAACTTATTGAGAATTATATTAAGTGTCATTTATTTAAATAACTAATTTTATTATTCGTGTAATAAATGTTAAAATAAATATGAATAAAGTTACAATATTTTAAATAAATATTACAACAAACATAAATAAAGTTATAATATTTTAAATAAAAATTACAACAAATTTGAGTAAAGTCATAATATTTTGAATAAAAGTTACAATAAATATAAATAAAATTACAATATTTTAGATTTACAATAAATATGAATAAAGTTATAATATTTTAAACAAAAAATTATAATAAATATAAATAAAATTACAATATTTTAGATCAAAGTTACGACTAACCTTAATAAAGTTATAATATTTAACACAAAAGTTATAATAAATCTAAATAAAATTGTAATTTTTCAATTATAATGAATATGAATAAAATTATAATATTTTAGACAAAAATTAAAATAAATATAAATAAAGTTACAATATTTTAAATAAAAATTTTAATAAATCTAAATAAAATTTAAATATTTGAGATAAAAGTAACTATGAATATCACTAAAATTATAATATTTTAGACAAAAATTACAATAATATTATAATATTTTAAATAAAAATTACAATTAAATAAAATTATAATATTTTAGACGAAAGTTACATAGAATATATAATAAAAAATCACTTTTTTCAATGACACAGCGTCATTTTTTCCACACGCATGCCAGTCATAGGACCCACGCTGTGTCATTTGTCATTTTTTCCACACGCATGCTAGTCATAGGACCCACGCTGTGTCATTTTTTCCACACGCATGCTAATCATGACAGTACCTATTCATTGACTTGACTATGCAGGATGATCCTGCTTAGAACGTTCATAATGTGGCTAATAATTGAGTGTGTCTGTGCTTGGCGATGTCTGCTTGTACCTTATGTTTATTACATATATCACCCTCTCATTTTGTTTCATTTGGATAACCGTGTGGACCCAGCATTGCTGGTGGCTGCAACTTCAACCATAACAACCATTTAAAGCCCTAAAAAGGCACCAAGAATCACACATACTTCTTCACTATTATTGAAAATCACCTATTTGCTATACCTTGCAACTTGATACCAAGATGGCTGCAGCCTTGCTAGGAGAAGCATTTCTCTCTGCTTCTGTCCAGGTTTTAATGGATAATATTGCCTCAAAAGAGTTCCTAGACTTCTTTGAGAAAAAGGAGCCTAACAATTCACTTCTGAGAAATAAGTTGAAGACAACACTTCTGACTCTTCGTGCTGTACTGGATGATGCAGAGGACAAGCAAATCACAAGTCATGCTGTGAAAGAATGGCTAGATGAGCTCAAAGATGCTATCTGTGATGCTGAGGACTTGATGGATGAAATCAACACGGATGCTTTGCGGCTGAAGGTGGAAGGAGAAGACCAGAACTTCACTAATCAGGTGTGGAACAAACTTTCTTCTTCTAATCGATTTCATGGGGGAATGAATTCCAAGATAGAGGTGTTATATCAAAGGCTAGACCATTTTGCTAAACAAAAGGATATCCTTGGCTTGAAAGAAGGTGATCGTGGGAGTGTTCTGCATAGAAAAGAAACAGGTTCAGTGATAGATGAATCTGCTATATATGGTAGAGCTGATGATAAAGAGGAACTAATGAAATTGTTGCTAGATGACAATGCAAATGATGGTAAGTTAGGGGTGATCTCAATTGTGGGGTTGGGCGGGGTTGGTAAGACATCACTAGCCCAACTTCTTTACAATGACGAAAAAGTTAAAGAACATTTTGATCTAAGAGCCTGGGCATGTGTTTCAGAAGATTTTGATGTTTTTGCTGTAACCAAAACCCTTCTTGAATCTGTCACTTCAAAAACTTATGAAAGTACAAAACTTAATTTTCTTCAAGTTGAGCTAATGCATAGCTTGAGAAATAAAAAGTTTTTGTTTGTCTTGGATGACCTTTGGAATGAGAAATATAATGACTGGGATGACCTAAGAACTCCCTTTTGTAATGGGAAAAAGGGAAGTAAGGTTATTGTTACAACACGCCAACTAAGAGTTGCACGAATGACACATACATTTCCAATTTATAAAGTGAAACCTTTGTCGCATGAAGATTGTTGGTCATTATTTGCTAAACATGCATTTGAAAATGGAAAGGAGGAGAGCTATCCAAACCTTGAAGCAATTGGTAAGAGTATTGCAAAAAAATGTGGTGGCTTGCCAATAGCTGCAAAAACACTTGGAGGTCTTTTGCGCTCCAGATTAGATGAAAAGGAATGGAACAATGTGTTAAATAGTAATATATGGGATTTACCCAATGATGACATCCTTCCAGCTCTACTATTGAGCTATCGTTACCTTCCAGCTCATTTGAAACGATGCTTTGCCTATTGTTCTATTTTCCCCAAAGATTATTTGTTTGATAGAAGGAGTTTAGTTCTCTTGTGGATGGCAGAGGGTTTCATTCAGCCATTTGAAAGCAAGAAAACAATGGAAAGGGTAGGTGAGGAGTACTTCGATGAATTAATGGCGAGGTCTTTTTTCCAACAATACCCAGGTAAAAGGAAATATTTTGTGATGCATGACCTCATTAATGATTTAGCTACAGTTGTGTCAGGAAAAGTTTGTGCTCGGTTTGAGGGCAGTGAAATTCATAAAGAAGTTCGCCATTTGTCATATTATAGAGGAAAATATGACACATCCAACAAATTTGGTACCCTACATGGAGATAATCACTTGAGGAGCTTCTTAGCCCTCCCGTTAAGAGAAGAGTATAGGATCAATGATAAACATTACTTAACAAAAAGGGTGCTATTTGATCTTTTGCCAGCAATGAGATACTTACGAGTGCTATCTTTGTCTCACTATGACAATATCACTGAGCTACGCTCTTCTATTGGAAATTGCATTCATTTGAGATATCTAGAACTCTCCTATACAGCAATCAAAAAGTTGCCTGACACAATATGTACCCTTTACAATCTGCAGACATTGTTGTTGTCAAATTGTGCCTCCCTTACTGAGTTGCCTAAAGATATAGGAAAACTAGTCAATCTGCGTCACTTGGATACCTGGGGCACTAACTTGAAGGAGATGCCTATACAGATTAGCAGATTGAAAAACCTCCAAACATTAAGCACCTTTGTTGTGGGTAAACTCCCTGATGGATTACGGATAAGCGAACTGAGAAATTTTCAGCAGCTTCAAGGAAAACTTTCTATTTTGAAGCTGCAGAATGTGACAGAAGTCCTTGATGCCTCTCAAGCAAATCTAAAGGACAAAGAACAGATTGAAGAGTTGGAATTGAAATGGGACACTGAAACCAATGATTCACGAATAGAAAGGGAAGTGCTCGGCTACCTGCAGCCACCCACAAATTTGAAAGAACTCAGAATCAAATATTATGGCGGTACAACCTTTCCCAATTGGTTGGGAAATTCTTCATTTTCTAAGTTGGAAACCTTGCAAATAAGTGATTGTGACAACTGCTATTTTTTGCCACCACTTGGGCAACTGCCTGCTCTCGTGAAACTCGAAATTATAAGTATGAAATTTGTAAAGACTGTGGGCCCTGAGTTCTATGGGAATGCTTCCTCTTCATTTCAACCATTTCGATCATTGACGAGGTTGATGTTTGAGGACATGTCAGACTGGGAGGAATGGATTTCACCAGATGATGTATCTAGTGGATTTCCTTCCCTCGAATTCTTAAGCTTACGCAAGTGTCCTAAGCTGAAAGGGCACCTGCCCAGTCATCTTTCTTCGTTAAAAGTCCTTGACGTATCTGACTGTCATCAACTTGGCACACCACTTTCTGATAATGTGAGTCAGGGCAATGTTTCAAACCAGGTGGAGCTTCCATTAGAAAATGTCCCTTCCTTCTCAGATTGGATGTCATCTCTTCAAACTTTGCTCATTGTTAATTGCCCTGGTTTCCAAGGCCTGCTTGAGACAGGTTTGCTGTCATCTTGCCTTCAAGAGTTATTTATCTATAATGTTCCGTCCCTTGTGTCCTTTCCTCTAGATGGTCTTCCCACCACATTATACACGCTTTCGATAAGAGGCTGTGAAAAGTTAGAACTTTTCCCTCTTGATACAAAGCACACTTACACGTCACTTGAGTGTATAAATATTGTTGATAGCTGTACTTCACTGAAGTCATTTCCTTTAAGCTGTTTTCCCATGCTCAAATCTCTTTGGATTGGAGGTTGTACCAATCTTGAATCCCTTTTCTTTTCTGAATCTCACCCTGGACATCTCTCACTTCTTGAATCATTAGTAATAAGCGATTGTCCCAATCTAACATCTTTTCCCCACCAAGTTGGATTGCGTACTCCCAACTTAACCGAATTTGAGGTCGCCCGCTGCAAGAATCTGAAGTCACTGCCTGCCCTTAAGGAATTAAAGATATATCATCTTCACAATCTGGTGTCATTTTTTGAAGGGGGTTTGCCTTCCAATTTACGAGTACTGCAGATAATTGATTGTGAGAAACTGGTCCCATCAGCTAATTGGGGTCTACATGGCCTCACCTCTCTTAGAGAATTCGTCATTCATGGCCACTGCTGCGCCAAGTTGATGAAAGAACAATTACTTCCTGCAACTCTTTTGTCTCTTAGAATCTCTCGTATTTTTGACTTGAAAATCCTGGACGGGAAGCAGCTTCAAAATCTCACCTCTCTTGAGAAGCTGGAGATCAGTTGTTGTCGTAGTATTGAGTGCTTGTCAGAAGAGGGGCTACCTTCCTCACTTTCAGTTTTGAGAATCACACGCTGCCCTCTATTGAGCCAAAGGTGTCAGTTTAAGACAGGGAAAGATTGGTCCAAGATTGCTCATATTCCCGTCATTCAGATCGATGATGAAATGATAATATGAGCCATCATAAAGATTTTGGAAGCTAAGAATCCATTTTCGGTAAGGGATAGTATTCAAAAATTAATGTTGTGCACTGCATTCCTTCATTTTCTTTTTCCTTTTTGATGAGATGGATGTTCTCTTCTTTTCCTTTCTTTTTTGCAGCCACAAGAGACTGAATATTCTTGTAACCTTGAGTTCTTCCACAAGAGAGTCCCTTCCTCTCTTTTCCTACTGATTATCACTCGTTCAGCTTCATTAAAAGCCAGAAAGCAAGAGCAAGGCAGGAAACGAGTGGCTAAACATTGCTCTTATTCCGTGCATAAAGATCAACGGAGAAGTGGTAATATGAGCACTCAGATGAATGGATAGGATTCCATTTTTGAATTCCATCCAGGCAAGTGATAAAACTCCTACTGTTTATCCTGTGTTTGTAGTTGATATTTGTGTCTATTAGCTAAAGGATATGAAAACAAAACTGTTCCATCTATATATATCACTGGAATACAGGATAGCAGCATAGCACTCCTAAGCATATAGCTGGTATTCTCAGCCGTTTTAACTCTAGCAGCTATTTATGTATGTGGGGCAGAGAAGCTTCTGTTGTTTCAGTTATATCTCATATTTTTTTCGAAGTAGCTACTTAGATAGCAGTCTAGTGCACAGAATTTCTAGAATTTTTTTTTTCCTTCAAAATTTTGTATCTTAATTGCATATCTTAATTTTTGCATAAACACAAACTCACATCTATTCTACATTTGTTGGATAGTTACACATCTCTTACCAGGAGAAGTACCACTATCTGAATAACACCATTCAATTACATCACTATGCTGCGTTGTTACCACAGAAAACTAAAGCCACCGGTTAATCCTGGTGAACCTTAGCTTTATTGTTTGGTATTCGATGGGAAGATATTTATATATACTTTCAATGCACCTGTAGAGAATAAAAAGTTCCCACTTTTGATTAACTTGTAAAAAAATGGGGGCAAGTTTTGCTTAATCATGTATATAAGACTCACTAGTCACTACTGCAATCCTTGTTCTATTTTAGTTTGGAACAAAATGCGTAAGCACTATAACATTTGGAGGACTATATTACCATATTTGATGAATTATTTTACATGTTAGTTTTATCTCAAATATTCTTCTATTTTCTCCCTAGAATCTCTGCTTTTGTGGTCTGCAACAGAATTACAGAAGCATCTGCATGGTTTCAGTTAGTAGAACAGCAATAATCTTACTCTAGGGGCCACTGTCTCAGAATTGAGGAGATTTTGGCTGAAAATTTCATACGGCTATTCAGATGTCCTAATTTAAGTGCATTATTCTTATAGTTGGTTCTGTTATCATTTCTACAGAAGTGGAGCTTAGGCTTTCAGCATTAAGGATCACGGGTAAAATCTGATATAAAAAAAATACATTTTTGCATATTTCTTGCTTCAAAAGTTTCCATTTTTAGTGCTGCATTGATGCTCTGACAGAATTTACGCATGCAGCGCATTATAAAAAGGCTGAGACTGCCTACAGTAACATGAAATGTAGCTGAAAATTCCAAGGGAAAGATGGGTCATGTTAGTAAGCATTTTCGTTCTTGGCAAGGTATAGGTACCAAACTTTTGACAAAGAATAATGTTAGCATTGTTTCTAAATACTAATTTTTTACGTTTCTCTTTTTAAGCAGATCAACCAGGGATCTCAGATTGCAGTGAAGAGCAAACAACTATGAAGAAAGAAAAGTTTTACCATTGTCTTAATACTTGGTACTAATCTATGACCGTGAGGAACTAAAATTCCTACCTCGTCCAACGTTGTACAATTACACATCATGCACTCGAGGATTTGATATTATGCAAATGTTGTTTTTCCAAGATTCTGGCCACAAGAGACACTTCAAACTGCAGCTATCACCGAATGGGGTTTGCAACGGCTTGCTTGTCTTTCAGAATTGCGAATTGGAGGTGTTGAACTTTGTAACTTTTTAGTGCCTTGATGAAAGAGCCATTGCTGCTACCCAATTCTCTAGCTTGTGTTCCAATCCATGTGTCTGGTTTTTCTCATCTCAAATTTTTGTATGGGAATTGGGAAGGGGCTTCAACATCTCAACTCTCTAGAAAACCTTGTCATTGATATTTCCTACCTAACCTTGATTATGATTTGATTTATGTGTTTCTCCCTAATAACATAACATGGTTATCTTGGTAAAATAAAATAAAATAAAGTATTCAAATCTATAGCCATATTTCAAGCTTATTTGAATTAAAAAAATCTCATCTCAACCGACTTAACGGACCATCTACTTTAGTTTTGTGCAAGAATTTTTACTCTTATACCAGTTATTAGCTATTTATCTTGTTTTTATCTAGTGGCTCCAATTATCAGTAAATTATTGTCACATGACACTAATTTCATTCTCTCTCATAAATTTTTATGTACTAGAGTACTATACCATTTTTTTTTAATATACTAGAGGTATTTTCACAACTTTCGAATGTGAGACTAATTTTCGTCAAGAAGTGAAGCAATTATGGTTATTAGTCCTTCTCACAATGGTTTCTCCTAAGATTTGAATCTTTGTCATTCTGTTGATGTCGTAAGTTGCTTATCGGTCTATTAAAAATATAACACATGACATAAAATAACAATACATGTCATTAGATTAAATTTAAATCAGATATAAATGGTTGAAAATTGATAATATTACTCGCGGAGTATAAAAGCATTTTTTCTTTTTCTCTTACCGCGCCATCCACTCTATCACCCTCTCTCTGAAAACAGCCAAAGGGAAAGATGTGGCAACAAATCCTCAAATGATTTAATTATTACATGTGGGTTTTGGTTGAGAGTGGAGAGTGAAACTGATTTGTATTCCAAAAGAATTCATATTCCACAAAATATCCACCAAACAGTTTTGGAATTTGTTAACGCCCGATTTCGAGGGGTGAGCTCCGACGTTAATATGATCTTCTCCAATGTATTGACGGATTTTTCACATTGAGAGCGAGTACCTACAATGGTACTCTGACGTTCAAGTCAATTTCTGTATAAGGCGGGCAAAGCGTATTAGGGTTGGAATCATACTTAGGGAAGTTGACCCCTCCTTTTTATATCTGGAGCGTTGGGGGGGAATAGAATCTTCTCGGATCCGATTATGCCTCCTATCTCGGCATAATTATAGGGAATATGGAGTTAATGTCATGATTATTTGACTTGTCTTTCAGCGGTTACCTTCCAAAAATATTAGACCAGACCCAACATTAATGGTATTGGGCCTGAAGTCAACAGTACAAAACATAATTGTATGTGTCTTCGTATCTTTGTGTGTGAGCTTGATGGTGAAATGAAGTCATTGTTCTGGAAACCCATGATGGCAATTGGGCTTTCAATCTTCCTTCTTGTGATATGGATTTGACACCATTTTTGGGATGCAAAGAAGATATAGCCCCTCCAAATGCATGAGTTTTACTGGAACCGAATAGAATTATCAATTCTATTGTGAATATATATATGCAAAAATGAAGTGGATTGCTTATTGTAAGTACACAACATTTAATTGGCTTCAAAGGTTTAGAAAAGGATAAAAAATAATTGGTAGCAGGATATTGAGATGAGAATTCTTCCTGCAACATATTTTGTCGTATCCATGTGAGAGTTTTAGATAGAAAAGAGGGGTAGAAGGACAAAGAGTGCAAGATAGTGGGTATTCACAGGATATTTTTTATTTGGATTGGTTTGATTTTAAAAAGAAAAGTTATCCCAAATGAACTAATTGATTTTTTTTATAATAGAAATCGATTTATTCGATTTTGATTTAAGAACCAAACTGAACCAAATAAAATCAACGTTTGGTCTAATTGGTTTTGGACCAAATAATTTTTTCATTAAAAAAAATCATACACAATTTCACTTTATCTATCCATGCCCAATTAACAACAAATTAGCCTAAAATTCTTAATAAAACACATGAGTAAATATTTATTTAGTCTTCTAAAAATACAAGTGTCATCTGTTAGGTTATCTAATGATAAATATATCAAAATAGTTCTTCAATGTCAATTTTTGTCATCAAATTGATTCTTCAATGTCATTTTTTGACATCAAATTGGTCTTCCAAAATAATCAATTTAATGTTAAAAATTATTAGATGACTAAATTGATGTCACTTGTATCTTTAGATGACTAAAAGAGGTATTTACTCTAAAAACATCATTAAATATATATGAACAATAAATTGGCTTGAAAGTTTTCATGGAAATAACAAAAAATTGAAATATAGTCATCTATGGATATGTAAATATTATAAAAAAAACATAAATATGTAATTGTATGAGTTTAATTTTATTTGCTTTAGTTAAGTTTCATAAAAAAAAATTCAATCAAACCAATCAATTTTCATAAAAAGAAAACCAAATAATTAATTAGTTATGTTTACTTTTCATTTTTTCAGTTGAGTTTATATCATTTTGGCTCTATTATGAACTCCCTAAGTATTAGAGAGTGGAAAGAGAGATGACATGTTTGTTTAAAAGAGCAAACGAGCGTGGAGGTAAATTAAATAGGTGTTGGGTAAAAGTAACATTTTTTCCTTTAAGGAAAAGTGCCTGCGAAATGGGGAAACAATGTTTGCTTATCCTAAAAGTAAAACAAACATGCTGAGAGTCATGTGACAATAATTTTACTAATAATAAGAGCGGTTATATGGAAGTAGGATCTATCATGAATAACTGTTATAAGAGTATAAATTAATTAAGTCAAATTAATTGACACACGTGTAAGAATCAAATTCTTGTACCAATCCCTCACCGTGGATTTAACTTTAATATAATGGTTTAAATTTAGTGAATTTAATGAAGAAAAGAATACTAGCATATGTTTTTAGAGAAAAAAAACATGTATTTAATGAAAATAAAGAATTTGACTCTTCTCAATAAATAAATAAAAAAGGATAAAAAAAACTAACATATTGAATTATTTTACAAAAAAAATTTAAAATTTTTATAAAATATTAAAAATTAAAAATTTTTATTTAAATAATATATTAAAAATCATGACTTATATATGTGTATTTTTCTTTATGTGTTCAAAATAAGAGCTAATTATCTCCCTTAATATACGTGGTTGAATATTCAGTTCAAATTTCCTAAGTCATAATATTTTAGTATATTAGTATGTTATTTAAATATAATACTAATGAAAATATTTTATCATTTTTATTAAAAAATTATATAATTTTATTTTTTATAAAATAACTAAATCTAAGAAATTGAAAAATCTAAAAGGTGAGGTAGGTGAGTCTCAGCTCTAGATATACATCTCACGATTACATAATGAATTGAGGCACCCTAACGTGAGGTGGCAAGACCCACCCTCACGTAATCAACTTCCTCTTCCACCCCCTACCCCTTTTAGGTGGTAACGGCCAAAGTATATAAAAGGGAGGGGAATCCATTTCAGAGGTACCTTCATCGTTTTAGCATAAACATTATCCCTTTCTCAGACAAGTTTTAACTTGAACGTTAAAGTGCTTTGCAGGTATTCTCTGATGACTAGGCAATCCTTGTGGCTAGCTTGAGTTCTCACTAGGTGACTTCAAGGAGATGACGTGAACAACAACCACCTCTCGTGTGGCGACGCTGCTCTACTTTAAAGAAAAAAGGAAGACCAAACTTTATAAAGTCACTCTCCTTACGTGGTTGTCACATCACATATTTGCACCTTTTTTTTTTAAATCTTCAAATGGGCTCAACCCAAAAAGCCCAATCCAAGGTAATACCAAAAGAAGTCACGTGCAGTCATTACATCAAATAGACTAGAAACTTTCACATATCTTAATCTTAGCTTCTCCCACCAATCATTACTTACTTCTATGGTCCTTTTAATATGATACCAGCCAATACTTGTGCGGGTGTGTCCTTCCCAATAAAAGTTTCCCATGGACCCCGCTCTTTTTTCATAGTCTCCTATTTGTTTTTGAGTTGCTTACACTCATAAGGCAATCTTGTAGCCTTAAAAGAAACTCGTTTTCTTTTTTTTATCAAGCCTTGAAGAAACTTTGAGTTCAAGTTTGCCCAACCCATTTTATTAAAGTGTGTATTAGGCTTATTCGTAATTTCCACCTCCTCAACACATATTTTCACAACTAAAGCAATGTTTTTCTCATTCCATTTAGCCTTTAATTTTTTTTTCCATGTTTCTCACTTCCATGAACTTGCTTAAGAAGAACATTGCAAGCCATTCTAATAAATACATATGAAAGATTCCCAATTTAGAAAAAGAAAAAGAAAGTAATACACAAAACTCAGTACATATAAATATGCTAGAACTATTACATGTTTAATTTATAACTCAATGGTATGGGAATAAAAATAATTATATAAGTGTAAATTCATATGCTAACTCAAAAAATTTCTTTACCCATCACTTGGATACCACTTTTTTATTATTATATTAAGATCTAAATTACACAATGTGAACTGCAAACTTACTGCTAACCATAATTGAATATGATAGTAATTTTTATTTTTAAAGTTTTTTTATTTGAACCTATGCACCTCTTCATCTATGTTATATAATTATTTCTAAAAGTTCTAATCCTAATGAAGCTTAAGACAAGGATTAAAAATGAAAAAAAGTACAAACATGTTGGATTATAAAAATTAAAATAAAACAAGGGAAAAATGCACAAATACCCCTTGAATTTTACCTTATTTTGAAATAGTTACCATGAATTTTCAAATCCAGATGAGGGATTCTTAAATATTCCAAAAATCATAAATAGACTATTCCATACATAAGTTAAACGAAAATCATTAATCACATGATTTGTAAGTGTTTATTAACACGCATGATAATCTCTAATTTGTCCATATAATTTCTTTAAAACGATTAAAATATTTTTCTTCATTAATTTTATTTTCAAATTATTCGAAATTTTTCTATTTTTAGACATAGGGAAAATTAAAATAAAAGAATTTTTTTAAAAATATTTAAAATAATATGAAACAAATTAATATTTTAATGTGTATTAATTAATACGTATAAGTCAAGTATTGAATAATTTTGACTTAATTAGGAAACTGAATGGTTTGTTTGCAAGATTCAAAAAGTTTGAGGACCTCTCACTTAAATTTCAAAGTTCATGGTAGCAACATCAAAATGAGATAAAGTTCAAGGGGTGTCTATATATTTTTTCTATAAAATAATGGTCATCTATATATTCTAATCCTACGGTATATGACAGTTTCTATGGGGTCAAACTGTTAATATTAAAAAAATATCCAATCATGTTCTTGCAAAAATTAATAACTTTTTTTCTTTTTGTTTAATTCCATTTTAAGCATGTTTAATTCCATTCTCCATATAACACCAATCCCATCTAATCGAATGCAAGAAGGGCTTAAGAAGATAGATGAGGGAGGTTGGTTCAATAATAAAAGAATATGAATTTAATGGGCACATAGAAGGAGCTCTTGGAAAGGACATTTGCCTACATTCTCTTTACTGAATAAAGGCTAGTAGAATAGGCTACAAATGGGGGCATTTGTTTGTTCAGTTTTATATTTCTCTCTCAATGCTCAATGGAAGTTAAAGTCATCTTGCTATGTTTTGTGGTAAGGGAAAGATAAGAGACTTTTCAAATAGCTAGGGGCTATTCAAATCCTCTCCTGTGTCAAAAATAAGAATCGCACAGTGCCCCATCACATGTGTTCTGATCCATTTAAGAGAGGGAGCTCCTCTTCAAACAGAACAATCAAATAGAGGGAAGAGGAAACCAATAACAAAAAAATACCCTCTAATTAGGAAATCTAAAGAGAGAAAGAGAAATCAAAACTTGAGGCAGACGTAAATGTGAGAGATTTGCAAGAATTGAACTGAGACGCAGCCGACGAAGGAATTGTCACAGCATCTGACAAAGGAAACTCAACAATATCTCACGCAGCTTTCTTAGGGTTTTGTTGTGTTTCAAAAACTTTTTAAAAGAGATAGAGATGACCTTTGGATTTTATTGGAATTTCAATTGTTACATGAGAATATTTTTTGTATTCAAAATTAGTTCAAAACAACTAAAGTGAATTCTATATTACAACAAAAGTTTTTTAAACTTAATCTTATAATTTATTCTTTACAGCACTAAGTTGGATTTTTAATATAAAATTAAAGATATATAATTTGAAAAATGTTACGAATAGTAGTATAATCATATATTTATTTATTTTACTCTAACAAATAATTGATATGTATCTATAATATTTAAAAAAGACTATACCACTACAAGAAATATGAGTTTTAAATTCGGCAACTTTAATTCGGTGATTTGGCTAACGGATTGAAATCATGTTTTCCAATTCGGTTCTAATACTGACCGAATTCATTAATCTTTTCCAATTCGGTTCTTATACTGACCGAATTCATTCATGTTTTCCAATTCGGTTCTTATCATGACCGAATTCATATATAAGAGACATTAATTCGTTTCACTATAACCGGATTTATAAGTTATTTTCGAAAACGGTGTTCCAAGAAACCGGATTCATACATAAGACATTTTAATTTATTTTAATGTTTCCGGATTCGAAAGTGCTTTTGGAAACATGGATATACCATAACAGGCAACTTTTCGAATTCGGTTAAACAAGTAACCAGATTACAAACTCCTGATGTTTAAATTATGTACTAGAATAGCTGATTTATAAATCATTTATTTATATAAAAATTATTGTCCAAATGTAATTTTTCACACTATACTGATTCGTTTATTATAAACCGAATTTGTTGTGGGTAGTTACCAATTCGGTTTATTCAATAACCGGATTGGAAAGGTTCTATCTAGGGTTTCATTATTTGTGCATCCAGTGCTTCCATTTCATCAAGGTTTCATTATTTGTGCATCCAATGCTTCCATTTCATCAATTAATTTTGTTAGGTAAGGAAGTTATTAAATATTTCCACTTTTAGCTATCGTTACTCTGTTTTGTTCATTTGGATGGTATGATAATATTATCGTTTTTCTAGATTAAACATCTTATGTCATGAATCGCTCGTGGATACACATGGATCGTTTATGCAGTGCATATGGAATGGGTGTTGAGCGTTTTCTTGATTTCGCACAAAACAATCCCGAATTCAATGGATTGATGATAAGATGTCCATGTCGGCGTTGTGGCAACCTAACTCGCTTAAGCATCCAACAGTCGTGATCACTTGTACTTCAACGGGTTCGACTTGACTTATACCAGGTGGATTTGGCATGGTGAAGCTACTTCATCGGGGACATCCAATGTATGTCCAAATTCAACCGGATTTGGAGTACATGAAGATTTTGACATGATTGACAAATTAAGGACAGCTGTTGAAATTGATGCTGTTGACAATTCTCAAAAATTTGAAGACACAATGGATGAGGCCGAATTACCATTATATGAAGGTTGTAAACAATTCACAAAAATTACAGCACTTATTAGATTATTCAATATGAAGGCTTCCAACGGATGGTCTAACAAAAGTTTCATTGACCTTCTTACTTTAATTCATGATATGCTCCCTGAAGATAACCTCCTTCCGACAACAATGAACAATGCAAAGAAGACAATGTCATCACTTGGTTTGAAATATGAGAAATTTCATGCCTGTCCAAATGATTGCATCATCTACTATGATCAGTACAGTGAAGCTGACTATTGTCCGAAATGTGGAAAATCAAGATGGAAATCACAGTGTTTAGGAAAGTTTAGGAAGAAAAAAATTCCCGCAAAGGTATTTTGGTACTTGCCAATCATTCCAAGGTTTAAGAGACTTTTTCTAAATAAGGAGCATGCAAAGATGTTAACATGGCATAAGGATGGAGACGGTAGGAAGTGTGATTTCAAGTTGCGGCATCCGGCTGATGCACCTCATTGGAGGAGTTTCGACGTTACATATCCAGATTTCTCGGCCGATCCTAGAAATCTCCGATTGGGTTTGTGCACTGATGGAATTAACCCATTTAGTAATCAGAGCACTCAACACAGTTCTTGGCCTGTTATTATAGTTATTTATAACCTTCCACCGTGGCTAACAATGAAACGAAGATTCATGCATCTGGCTATGTTGATATCTGGTCCAAAACAACCAGGAAATAAGATAGATACTTACTTACGTCCTTTAATTGATGATTTGAAGACTTTATGGAGTAATGGCGTTGAAGCTTATGATGGTTATCGGAAGGAGTCCTTCACATTGAGATCAGCGTTGATGTGGACCGTGTCAGATTACCCCGCATATGGTAATATTTCTGGGGCTGTGACAAAGGGGTACTATGGATGTGCAATTTGTGGAGATAATACCAATGCTTTTAGACTTAGACATGGGAAGAAAATGTCATACATGGGACATCGAAAGTGGCTACCATCAAACCATCCATATAGAAAGCGTAGAAAGGCATTTAATGGCCAACAGGACTTTGATTCTGCACCAAAGCCTCAAAGTTTCCGTCAAATCCTACAGCTTATTGATTCTTTGAATTCTAATAACCCAATGACGAAGTGTTGGAAGAGAAAGTGTATCTTTTATGAGCTTCCTTATTGGGGATCTCTGATGGTCCGACATAATTTGGATGTCATGCACATAGAGAAGAATGTATGTGAATCTTTGATTAGCACATTGTTAAATGTGAAAGGCAAGTCAAAAGATTCTCTCTCATCTAGGCTCGACATGGTGGAGTTAGGGATTAGGACTACACTTGCTCCAATTGAAAAGGATAGCCGAATGTACCTTCCTCCGTCATGTTATACAATGTCAAGGAAAGAAAAACAAAACTTATGTCAATTCATAAAGGATTTAAAGGCGCCTAAAGGATACTCGTCCAATTTAAGGTCCAAGGTTAATATGCAAGAGTTGAAATTGCAAAACATGAAGTCTCATGATTGCCATGTGCTAATGCAACAAATTCTTCCAGTGGCATTGCGAGGAAATTTACAAAAAGAAGTTGGGATTGCCATAACCAAACTTTGTTACTTCTTCAATAAGTTATGTTCTAAAGTTGTGGATCCTTCCATCCTTGATGACTTGCAAATGCATATTGTTGAAACACTTTGTAGTTTGGAAATGTATTTTCCTCCATCATTTTTTGATGTCATGGTGCACTTGGTAGTCCACTTAGTACGTGAAGTAAAGATATGTGGTCCAAGTATTCCTTCGGTGGATGTACCCATTTGAACGGTTCATGAGAACATTGAAGAGCATGGTTAGGAGCAAAAGTAGGCAAGAGGCTTGTATTTTAGAGTGTTACGTTGCATAAGAAGCTTTTGTGTTTTTTTAAGATTACGTTTCTAAGGAAAACGTCATTGGACTCTCTGTTCCCAAAAATATTTCTGGTGAAACTGGAAGAGGATTATTTGGACCCAAGATGTTGTTTGTTCCATCCGACGATCTTAATATTGCTCACCTATATGTTTTGAGGAACATGGCTATTATCCAAGAAGATGTGGAAAAACACTTTGCATTTATTAAAGAATCATTCCCTTCTAAGTTTAGAACCGAGGTAAGTTTACAAAACTATCATACTAAATCATTTGCATCATGGTTGCGAGAACCATATAGATGAAGAGATTCAATGTGGTTCATCTATTGATGATACTTTGAGATGGCTTAGTCATATGCCACAAACACGAGTATTGAGCTATGAAGGGTACCGATTAATGGTTTTAGGTTCCATACTATGCGAGAGAGACAACATGCAGTTAGTCGAACTCGGAGTCACATTAGTGGTGAATCATACCATATGTCATCAGTGAAGGATGCAAACCCAAGACTATCCAGTACCTCATACTTTGGGATGATTCAAGAGATATGGGAACTTGATTACATAAAATTCAGAATTCTGTTTTCAAGTGTAGATGGTTTGATCCAACAGATTGAAAATTGATGATTTAGGGTTAACATTCATTGATTCCAACAAGATTGGGTTTAAGAATGATCCGTTTATCTTGGCTACACAAGCTAGACAAATTTTCTATGTCAATGATGGTAGCAATACAGCTCAAAAATAGTCCTTGCAAGGAATTCAAGATTCATGCCGTAAGGGAACTCCATCGGGAAGATGATATGGAATCGGGAACATTTACCAAATTACTAATCCCATGTTCATTGACTGATGCATACGATGAACCAAACTGGTTGGGCAATGGGGAGATGCAGCTCATAGAAGAATCAAGGAAAACTTAATCTTGTTTAACACTATTCTAAATTAGTTAATGTTTCTCATTGTAATAAATAAACCAACTCTGTTTATTTGTTGTGATCACTCGTTAATGTTTTTCATTGTATAATATCCAAATGTGATGTGCATTTAATGTAAATATTAATTAAGATAATTAAATTAGAGTAAATTTTAATTATTAGAAGATTAGAGTCCTAACCTGACATCGTCATCTGTTATGGGATTTCATTAATTGTTTTTTGAAATTGTTATTTTTAATTTATGAAAAATTATTAAATAAATATAAAGATATAATTATTAAATAATAATTATGAATACAATTTAACATGCAGGGTTATAATTAGAGACAAATTCAGGATTATGTCACGTCACTCTTTTATTAGTAATATTTTTTTGACATACTTTAGAATTCGGTTGAATAGTAGCCGGATTAATAAGTTGATAATTTCAAATCCGCTAACTTAGTAACCGAATTGGAAAGTCATTAAATGATAACTTACTTTTATAAATGTTTTAAAAATTATTTTTTTGACATACTTAAGAATTCGGTTGAATAGTAGCCGGATTAATAAGTTGATAATTTCAAATCCGCTAATTTAGTAACCGAATTGGAAAGTCATTAAATGAAAACTTACTTTTATAAATGTTTTAAAAATTATTTTTTTTACATACTTTAGAATTCGGTTGAGTTGTAGCCGGATTAATAAGTTTATAATTTCAAATCCGCTAACTTAGTAACCGAATTGGAAAGTCATTAAATGAAAACTTACTTTTATAAATGTTTTAAAAATTATTTTTTTTACATACTTTAGAATTCGGTTGAGTTGTAGCCGGATTAATAAGTTGATAATTTCAAATCCGCTAACTTAGTAACCGAATTGGAAAGTCATTAAATGAAAACTTAATTTTATAAATGTTTTAAAACTTATTTTTTTTACATACTTTAGAATTCGGTTGAGTTGTAGCCGGATTAATAAGTTTATAATTTCAAATCCGCTAACTTAGTAACCGAATTGGAAAGTCATTAAATGAAAACTTACTTTTATAAATGTTTTAAAAATTATTTTTTTTACATACTTTAGAATTCGGTTGAGTTGTAGCCGGATTAATAAGTTTATAATTTCAAATCCGCTAACTTAGTAACCGAATTGGAAAGTCATTAAATGAAAACTTAATTTTATAAATGTTTTAAAACTTATTTTTTTTTCATACTTTAGAATTCGGTTGAGTTGTAACCGGATTAATAAGTTTCTTTAGAATCCGGTTAATTATTTGCGGATTAATAAGTTGATGTTTTCCAATCAGGTCATATTAACCGGATTGGAAAGTAGATAAACAAATTCGGTTATTGGGTTGCCGAATTTATATGTCTTAGGGACCATTCATATTCAAGTGTTGGAATTCGGATTTTACTATAACCGAATTGAAAAGGTATTCGTAATTCAAAACTAGAACCCAAGGTAGGAAACCTTTACTTTTCTTTCCCTCGCGTTCTCTGTGTTTTTTGCGTATCCGCCAAGAGTTGCTGCTCCTACCCCAAAAATCCAGCCATTGTCGTTTCTGTAACCTCCAAGTGACTCCATCTTCATCATCGTCGAACTTCACATAAGGGGTAACTATTTCTCACTCCATTTAACATTTCTCGTTAAATTTTGTGACTTAACGTCTACGAAAACATGGATTTACGTTTCTGTGTCTTCTGACGGAGTTATCACGAGTGCTTTTGAACCATAGTTTACCTCAAATACTTCAAAGGACAAACAACGTTCATCAAACGGTAACAACCTTGAATATTGATTTTGTAATGTGCATTGTCCTGATTAGGGTGAGGTTCTAATGTTTATGTGGACCATTGTTACTTTTGCTTTCAGTAGGCTAGAATACAGTCATGCATGCGTCTTCTTGATTGTCTTTGTTATGCTTGTTATGTGTTGGTAATGTGTATGCTTGTTATGTGTTGGTAATGTGTCTGCTTGTTATGTGTTGGTAATGTGTATTGCTTATTACAGATGTCTTCTGATCCGGATTATCAACATACATCCAACACAGGAGATTCTTCAAGTAAGCAAACTTCTTCAAAGAAGAGAACTAGGGGTCCAACAGGTTTTGGACCGCATCTCTAAGGTTCGTGCAACCGGTCAAAAATTCGGTTGAAACTAATTACAATGGTGTTCCTATTGAAGACAGTGGGAAAGACCTTATGACTTATTTAGGAATAGTGACAAGAGACATTGTTCCTATCAATATGGCCTCATGGGGTGAGGTTCCCAAATATTTGAAGGATAGAATTTGGGATACTTTAACGGTAAGTTTTAAACATTCTTTGAATTAAAAAAAATTTATCTTAATATTGATTGTATTACAGATTGAACTTATCATTTGTTTGTTTTATGCAATAGAACTCATTTATACTACCCGAGACAGAGAAATTCCGAAAAATGATGATGAAGAGTGCTGCTGATAAGTTAAAACAATTCAAGACCAGATTAGGGAGGGATTACATATGGCCTTTTTATGAGGTGGATGATCATGAGCGGATGTTTAACCCCCCAGCAAAATACAAATTCATCACACAGGACATATGGAATGAGTTTGTCAAATCACGTTTGTCCGATCAATTCAAAGTAGGTACATTTAATTAAATTGGGCTACTGACTTGATGATGTTAATTAAGTATGTGATTTATTGACATCTGCCTAATGTAACAGGAAACTAGGGAGAAGTGCATAGCACAGTCCAGGAAAACCAAATTCCGGCATCGCACTTCAAGGAAGGGATACGCTCAATTGGAGAGAGATTTGGTAAGCCATTTTCCATTTTATTATAATTAAATTCATTGTCCATATATGTTCAATATGAATCATATTTTATTTAATGCATTACAGCAAAAGAAGTTACAAACAACAGAGAAAATCCAACGGTATGAGCTGTGGAAACAAGCAAGAGTGGACAAGAAAGGGGATTTTAAGAAGCCCGAAGAAGCAGAAATAGCAAGACGAATAGTAAGTGTGCAACTTATATGGTTTAAAGTAGCTATAAAAAAATTTCAAGTTAAATCCATTGTTTAAACTATCTAATAAATATATGGTTGCAGGATGACCTTGCAACAAAGCAAAGTTTAGGTTTGATCAAGCCAATTGGAAATAACGATATACTGACAGAGGCATTGGGCACTCCTGAACATAGTGGACGATTACGTGCAGCCAGCTGGTTGTCCAATCCAACGTTGTACTGGGGAAAAAGGAACACGGTCAGCATGGAAGAACACAAGGCAGTTTGTAACAAGGTCTCACAAATGGAGACAATTTTAATGGGTATACTGCAGTGGCAGGAAATGCTGGTCCAAACAAACCCCAATATCCCAAAATTAGATTTGAAGGCTTTGATGGGAGACAAAGGGGTGAATCTGAGTTCCTCCAGCTCAATCAACCTGAATGTCACCCCTACAACATCTGGGAAGAATGTCGCAGAGGACCCAGTCATCGTTGGGGGCACGTTAGAAAACCAAAAAACATCATCATCTCCAACAAGTCCACCTGCAACTCCACTCGATGATACAACCCATTCTTTAGGATGGTGTGAGGGCTTTTCAGTGGTAAATAGAAGTTTATTGTTTTACATACTTTCATTTTGCATTTAAAGTAATTAAAATTATATTATTATGTATCTAACTAAGGAAAATTATGTAGCCAAACATGCGTTGTCTACTAGCTGCTGGCCAACCGGACAATTATGTTGCGGAAGGTACGGTACATGCTGTTGGTGGCAAAGGGATGACCCTCCACAACAGGCCCCTCCCATTGGAATTTGTCAAGGTCAGCGTGGACAGGGTCATTAAACCCGATGCACCAGTTCCATGCCCAAACGACGATGTGGAACTGGTAAAAGATGCATTGGGGACTTTTGTTGCCTGGCCTCGAAAATTTGTCACTCACGACATGGATGTAAGTAATTTAAAGATTCTGTACATGTGGATTAGTGGTTTTTAGACTCATTAGTTGCCTATTATTTTGACTACAAGCAACTCAAAGACTGGATCTGAAGTCATAAGCGACTTGGACCAAGCTAACCCAACTTGTCGAATGAAATGGCTAAAGATGACGTACTCTCACGTAATATACAAGCTCCTGGGTTGGATGTAGACTTCCAGTCATATGTCTCACCAGAAGATATGCATGACTTTATAAATTTGGAATGCATATCTGCTAGTTCTATAACGTGGTTCTTCGGGTAGGAAAATTATCTTTAATTATTGCCTTGTATTTGATGTAAATATTGCTTTAGTTATTATGTCAATTTCATACTAAATTTTGTTCATTTCATTTCAAGTAACTTGGTTGACTTGATTGACCGCATTCCTGGATGTCCAAGTTATGGGTTTGCTGACCCAATGAGGGTGTCACTTCTTGAAGGCCAAGAGGATCCCAAGTCAAGGGGCCAATACCTATCCGAGGTTTTATTGCGGGTTCCAACAGACTCCATGGTCTTTGTACCTTATAATGGAGGGTAAGATTCATAAAATTTAAAAATTTAATACAAATATTGCATATATGTACTGAATATGTTACATGTTGTATTTCCTAGGTCTCATTGGATGCTTGCTTGCTGTGATTAAGATATCCAAGAGCACTGCTTATTGGATGGACCCTATAGGAAAACCAATACGAGATGACATTAAGAAGGTACTTGGAATGTAAGTTATTCTAACCCCCATCATGTGTAACTTGGTTTTTTAATGTTAAACATAACCTTGATGTATTCATTTGGTTTTTTAAAAGAGTGTGAGGTCTTACAAAAAGAAAAAGGATTATCACAAGGCAAAAGGACGCTGTCAACATCATCACTCTCAAGGTATTGTGTATAATGTGTTTTATAACAGAGATATCATTATTTGGACCACTGTTTGTTTCAATAATTTAGTTTTGATATTATGTATAGGCACCAAGGCAACCCGATAGTAAAACATGTGGTTTCTATGTGTTGAAATATATGAAAGACATCATAAGTCAACAGATGAAAACAATGAGTCAGAAAGTAAGTTTTAAGGTTTATACTTATATTGATGTAGTTCTGTATTTGACTTGTACAAATATCTGAACTTTAAATATTTTTGCTTGCCTCGGTTTTGAAGCAGCAACTTATACAGAAGAAGAGATAAAGGAGATACAGCTTGAATGGGCGACATCTGTTCTAGCTGCATCGATTTAGAATAAGCATGAGGAGCTGCTCAGATGATTGATGTTTTTTCTACTTTTTGTCCATAAACACTGTCATTTAGGAAATGTTGTTAGGTTCACATTATTATGTACAGGATTAATACTTTCATGTTGTACGTACATTCTTTATAAATGTTAATATTATGTACATGATTTACTTTATAAACTAAGTATACTGTTTTTGGTTATTCGTGTATGATTCTGAAAATGTAAATGGATTACGGACATTCTTTGTTAATAGGATATGTATAGTACTTTTCAATTCGGTTGTTACCCGAATTTATATTAAAAAACACAATTTTCCAATTCGGTTATATAAAAAGCCGAATTCAATTGTAAATTTTCCAATTCGGTTATACAAAAATCCGAATTCAATTGTCAATTTTCCAATTCGGTTATATAAAACAACGAATTCAATTGGATGTTTTCCAATTCGGTTATTTTCGTCCGGATTTGATTTGGGCATCCACTCCAGTGTTTCCAATTCGGTTATATAAAAAGCCGAATTCAATTGTAAATTTTCCAATTCGGTTATATAAAACAACGAATTCAATTGGATATTTTCCAATCCGGCGTTTTGACCGAATTGGAAAAGTATTTTCCAATTCGGTTTCTTTTATGCGTTGTTAAAAGTCAGAAGAAAAGACAACCCCCGGACATAATTCGTTGTTAGAACCGAATTGGAAACTGCTTTCACAGCCGAATTAAAAACCCTATTCTGTCGTAGTGTACTCTCTTTTTGGTTTTGTTTTCTTTGGCGAGTCCTCTTGCTCAACTTCTTCTAAGCAAAATGCCAAAGACTATGCTTCCAGTTATTTTCTCTGTTCAAGACATGAATTATCATAATATATTGTTGCTGATAATGGATGCCAAAAATATCCGTTTAAATGGATATTTGCAAGGATACCCTCAATGAGGTAGATATTGAGGCAAATTTTCTTCTATGAGAGTAAGGACAAAGAGAAATTTGTTTCTATTTAATAAATGGGTCAGGAGCTAGGATCAAGATCCCCATCTCTGTTGGTTCATGTTATATAAACATAAAATACCCTTATTTTATAAACAAAAAAATGTAATATATATGTAAATATTAGTAATTTAATGCTTGTAGGTATAAAAGCAATTGTAAAATATATATGTACCACATATGTTAGTTGAATATTTGAGTTTGAATTTAATAAACAATACTATTTAATGTAAGAATTTTATGTTGTTACATGTTGGACAAAATTGAGTAGTTTTGAATTTTTATGCTTTTAGATAATGTTCTGGTTTGTCATGCATAATAAATATGCATGATATATTAATTATGTATTAATGTAAAATAAATACATATATGAATTATACTACTCTTCAAACATTTGTTAAACTATATCCCTTTCACTTTTATATTAAAAAGCTGACTCAATTTTGTAAAGAATAAATCATAAAATTAAGTTTAAAAATTCTTGTTGTAATATAGTGCTTAATAATAAGAGAGTTTTTTTTTAATCTTTTTTTAAATACTTAATAGTGTTAAGTCACTAGTTAGTCAAAGTAAGAAAATGGGATAAAGTGTAATTAGTAGCCAAGTTTGGAGTTTGCTGTCATTTTAACTAACTTTAAGATAGTGGAGTATAATTTAATCAAATTTTTATTAATGAGGAACTAAATTGTAAAAATTGATCTGAGAGACTAAATTGAAAATTTGTAAGAGATCTAATAATCAAAATATGATTTTTGTCTACAATTAATCATAATAAAGTCATGATTTTTTTATTAGTTTAATATATACAAATTGTGTAAAATAAATCTATAGAAAAATTTCTTACAGAGAAGAGGTAATAACATTATGGACATTAACGTCCATGCAAGGTTTCAAGTTAGAAACCCTTCCACCATCATTATTACCAAGTTGATGATGTAACTGACTTCTATTCCCTTTATTCATAAGAATAATCCTATATCTTCTTAATGAATTCTCATAATAATTCTCCTAATTATTCAAAGAATAAAATATTAAATATTTTTTGGGTTCCCACAAGATATTAAATGCTTTTATTTTTTTATTTAATACTTTTTCTTTCAAGTAATTATGAGGATCTGATAAGAAGTATTAATCACCTTATCAGACCTTTCACTCATGCTAGTTATAACTTAAGTTCAACTTCAAGTCTTCAAGATATGTCTATTGATAGACGATCTGTTCTTACCATAAATCCTCATTAAGATTGGTGGTTTTTCTGACCTTAAATTAGGGATAATCTTTCCCCTCATCTAAACTTTTTTATGACATAAAAAAAGATATTATAAGAATTTATTATGACAATATAACATTATTCTTATTTACAATCACCATGTCCACTGGAGCTCTATCTCCTTCATCATTTTTTTCAAAAACTTATATAAATGTGTAACATTCTATTTTCAAAATTCATTCCCCGCTAAATTATTGTCAAGTGTTCCAGGTATGTCAACTCCTCTCAATCTTCCATTAACAAATTATTTTTTGTCCAATTAATCCCTTTGCACGACTAAATAAGTAAATATCCTATTCCCATTTTTTACAACCAATTGCCATTATGCTTTGTATATTTCCAATTGCTATTATGTTTTTATGAACCTTTATTTGTTAAATGCGCTTTGGTCATATATTAAGGTTGATTCTCTTTGACAGAGACTTAGATGGTTATAAGGGTTCAATCAATTTTGTGTATAATATAGACATGAACATGTATTCGTAAATGTGCTGTGGCCATATTTTGAGATTATTCTCCTCAGTAAAGATTTAGTTCGAACGTGGCTGCTATCATTTTTAAAGCAAATAATCTTTTTTGTTGAAAAGGATAAATGAATAAACAGACTTGCAATTCTAATATATATTGACATTGATGTAGAGAACTTAGCTCATATTAAAGCATACTTATAAAAAAAAATACTTCGGAGTGTAGTTTCGAATTTCTTTGTTGCTTATCCTTAGGTCTATTATTCAAAGTTATTAACCAGCTTCACCTCCATTGATAAGATATTGGACATTCTAAAATTATTAGTCATACTCTTATAAAGATTTCACAAAAAATATTCCTCTACTTCAACCTCAAAGTAGAGTAATCAATGATATTTTTACTTCAAAGGACATCACAATGAACCTTTTGTTAGTCAATGACATCCATCACATAAGAGATAGGTGAGTTGGGTGATCTCAAATTTTAAAACAATTTTGAGCTATTGTACATTTTGATGCAACTAATCAATATATGCAGTGAAATAAGAATATTTAACACAAATCATGCTTGGAGATAATAAAAAATGTTAACTTCACAAATAAAGCATTGTGCTAATCACATTTAAGCTATAGGACAATATTAATCATATTGTGATTAATTAAGAAATAATTAATATCATTGATACAAATATTCTAAATAGCTCCAATAGAACTTGGATGAGTACATATAAATCTAACAAACAAGTTAAGTATCAATCCTAAACATCAACACGTCAATCTCACAAGATTATGCAGCAAATTAACAATTATAGCAAGTTTAAGAATATAACAAGTATGTTTATCAAAGTAAATTGCTGGAATATAAAGAGAGTAAGGTATAAGAGAGTGCAAACAATATTTACTGGTTACGTCCAACCTAAGATCATCCACTTGAGGTTTTTACTATTCTTCAAGCTTGTAATTTATGTTCTTGAGAAACTTTTACAAAAGTATAGTAATCTTCACACCTTTAGGATCCTTTAGCCTTGTGCTAGAACTTCTAACTCTCCAAGCTTCATGGGTGCTTGAAAAGCCTTTACAAAGTACAAAGCACCCCCCACACCTTAGGATCTTCCTCCCTTGTGCTTGAGCCTCTTTCGTTTCTCTTCATGGGAAATCTACCCTTGAACTATCTTAAAGGATTCTTCACCCTCTTACAAGTGTATATGATGATAGAAATGATAAACTCTCTCAAAGAGTAGATAATACAACTTGAAGCACTAATGGATTGAAAGATTATTGATAATGAGGAGCTCAAATATGGCTTTTGATGAATAAGAGATTAAATCTGCATATTGATTTGAAATTATAGCTTCATCACTTGTAAATGCTTCAATCTTAGTTTATATTTATAGCCAAAGTAATAAAATATCCATTAGTGATGTTCAAGAATGATTTCCTATAAAAACTAGTCGTTTATAGTCGTTATTTCTTACTTTAATTTTACGCAAGCAATATTCAGATATTTGAAACCAGTATCCGGATATTGTGTTTTTTGCGCTTAAATAAGAACATGATATCTTGATATTCTATTTCTGTATCCTGATTTTTGAAAAAGCCAACTTCTATTTTAAATGAAAATATTCTAATATCTGTATGATGTATCAAGATAATTCAAAAGCCTTTTAGCTATTGGAAAGAGATATCCGGATATTAAAAAGGTGTATCAGGATATTTGAAATATCATTTGCTTCTGTAAAGGGATATTCAGATATCACAAAGGTGTATCAGGATATTTCAAAATAAATTTGCTCTCTGGAGTCTTATATTTGAATACAAGGAGTTGTATTCAAATATAGCAAATTCAAATACAGAAATTAAACTTTCAAAAGTCATCACTTTTCTATTTCTTAACAGAATTAAGCAAATGATCATGTATTAGAAAGTTATTTGAGTCTACTTTCACATGAAAGAAGTTTCAGTTCAAAACTCAAATTATTTTGAAATTTAGGAAAAAAATAGTGACCAAATGTCAGTTTTTCAAAACTCAAACTTAGCTATTTTTCATAGGTTTTGAAATTCCACCATGACTATCTTTTCAAAATTTGTTTGTTGGGAATTTTAGCAAGTGTAAAATCATTTCTTCATATTGAAAAACTAATTTAAGCTCTCTTCATGTAAAATCTTTATCCTTATAAAGGAGAATAGCCTATAAGAGAATATATATTAAAATGGGTCCTTAGGCTTCTTAATGCAATACAAGCATTCAAAACTTCTAATCTTCAATTCTTTCAAATGCTTGATTTATCTCTTCACATTCTCCATCTTCTTGAGTTGAGCATGATAATAATCTTTCACTTTCTTGTTCAATGCTCACTCTTAGTACTTGGACTATCCTACAAAAGTATAACTCACTTGAAACGCATAGTTAGTCCAATTTAATTCAACAACTCAATATGCATGATTCATAAGTATATAACCATATATTCTTCATGAATATATGATTCATATATAGACATATCCAATATTAGTTAATAAAGCATTTTGATAAGTACTGTTGGATATAATCTATAATTCATGCTACACAGCTCATTGCATGATCCTTATATAAGATGCACAATATATAGTACATAATCATGCATGATTGATCAATCATTTTAAGACACTTATGTTAGCCTTGTACTTGGCAGTGTTTATTATGCATAATATTAGTATATTAACTTAGTTTTGTATTGTTGGGCCTCATTGGGGTTTAATGCAAATTGTGATTAACTCTCAAGTTTTGATGCATTTTGACATTCCCTCATTGATTAGGCCATAACTTGGGCTTCGGTGATCCGTTTGAGGTGATCTTGGTGTCTGTAGAAAGCTAAAATAAACATCTACAAGTTTCATGAAGCACTCGAGAGTTGGATCTGTTGGAACCAAAGAACCTTTGTGAAATTAAGTTTGGAACCAATCTGTTTAAAGAATTATTACCCCATAAAGTTTTGAAGATAACAAAAGTTTTAATTTAGAATGAATAAGTAAAAGACTCACATAACTTGTTTTTAAACTGTTTCAACAAGAAAACAAAGTGTTAACAAACAGTTACTTGTACGTACATCCATTCTTTCTTGAGATAAAGGAAACTAAGTATTCGTCCAATACCTTCTAAACTGTTTCACAAAATCTATTATATTGGATCGTCCAATGTTTTCCTTACTAAGCTCAGGTTCAAAGTGTTCGTCCAAAAGCCAAAATTCAAATGTGAAGAAACTATTCATCATTAAATGTTGAGAAGGACTCTCATAACGTACATTACAAAAGAAGTCAACTGAGCCGCTTAGCTGACATCACTAACAACTACAAAGACCTGCGAATGAGGAACTTTCTGCACGCTCAGGTAAGTCAGGACTAAGCTATCATATTCTTAGACATTCCTGATAATTAAAGTGTCTTTTTAGAAGAAGATCCACACGTTATCATCTTATGCGTTTAGTATTGCTCAGAACGGTAATAAATGTTTCCGTTGGATGAAGAAGCTTATGAAAACTGCTCCAAATGCTCTCACCTATAAATACAAATGTCTTCGAAGAAGAAGAATAAGAATAACAATCTGTGTGATTAAAAGTGTAAAAGGATCAAAGTTTTCATTCTTCTTAGTATTCTCACTCTTGTAAAGAGTTTAAGTCTTGAGATTTATTTTCTATCCTCAGCAGTAGTGAGTTAAAAACTCAAGCACTTCTATTTTTTTCTCAACTTGGTGATTAAGCCTGAAGAGGCAGAGTATAAAAGAATACTTGGTTTATAGAACCTGAAGAGGTTAAGAATACTTGTATACCTGAAGAGATGGACAATACTTGTAATCTTGTAAAAGATTAGTAAAAAATCATTCTGGTTGAAAGAACTGGACGTAGCTCTTGGTTTGTGAGAGTGAACTAGGATAAACATCTGGTGTAAGTTTTTCTTCCTTCCTCTTGTGTTTTATTTATTCACTAACATCTGGGAATTGTCATTGTTTTCTTAACTAAGGTTTTTAGATAAAACTTAGAACCCTTTCACTGCGTTTAAGGTTATTAATTACAAAATGGTTTTAGCGTCCAATTAGACTAAAGTTTTTCTTCGTCAATTGCATTTTTGCTTCTTAACGAAAAGTTTTCCAAAAAGATTAAGAAACACAATTCAACCCCCGTTCTTGTGTTTCACTTGTCTACTTCAATTGGTATCAGAGCTCAGCCTCTTAGGTTGAGCATCTAACAGTGTAGAGGAAAAGATCCAGTACTACTGATCAATCAATTTGAGACACTTATGTTAGCTTTGTATTAGGCATTATTAGATGTTTATTGTGCCCAATATTAGTACTTTAGATGAGTTTAATGTTGTTGGGCTTCATTGGGCTTTAATGCAAATATTGAATAATTTTCGGATTTTGATGCATTTTGACCTTTCTTCCTTGGTTAGGTCATAACTTGGGACTCGGTGATCCAATTGAGGTGATCTTGGTGTCTTTGGAAAGCTAAGATAATTCTCTACAAGTTTCATGAAGAACTCAAGAGCTAAATCGGACTTCTAAGGGTCCAAAACATCCCTACAATTCAGAGTGGGTTTGCTGTCAGGAAAATCTGGGCAGTGTGCACATATTGGACTACATAGTGAGTTATAGCCCTCCTCTTGGGCTGAAACTTGGCCATTTGAAAGATAAGACCCATATCTCCAACTTCACTGAAGACCATTTTGTCAATAGATGTCGTTTTAGGCATGATAATGAAGCTACAAGTTGGACTGAATTTGGAAACACGTTCTTCCAACCTAACTTGAGGTAGGTGCAGTGTTTTTGGCATTTCTGGAGTTCTAAAAGTCCAAATGGCATGATTCAAATTGGAGATTTTCAAGGAGACAACTGGCTACAACTTTCATGAGACATCCAAGCCAAAATGCACCGTCTAGGTGATGAAAATGAAGCCAGAAGTCGGATAAGAGTTGTTGACTAAAAGCCACCAACCATACACCAACCCACCTACCATGCACCAACCCACCAACCATGCATCAAGCTTCCATTTTTTACAATTTTCATATTTTTATAGCTTGTATTCAGATTATGTACATGTACAAATTGGCTTCTAGGATTAGTATAAATAGACCCAACCTCTTTGTATTAGAAGAATTCAATTTGGAAGTAAGTTTGAAGAAAGTTTGAGTATTTGTGAGAGTTTTCTTTCTCTTCTTCTTCATTTTCTTTAGAATTTCGTTTTTGTTATTTTATTTATGAGTTCTTCCTTCCCATCCATGGAAGGCTAGGCTCTCATAATCAATCCAAGGGATTAGCCATCTTGTTGTTTAATTTGGAGATCTTGTTTCGCTTGTTCATATTGCTTAATTGTTATTCAAGTTTCTCTTCTTCCTCTTTTGATTTTTATCTAGATTGAATTGCTTAATTTGATTTAGATGTTGATGTGGTAATACCTTTATTATCATGTGTTCAAAGAGGATCACAAAGAATAAACAGTTTATTAAAGCTTTTTGATGGATTGTTTAGCTTGGTTAAATTCTGGATCTTAAGTTAATCTATGTTTGGATGGTGCTTACTTTATCTAACCTTGGTTAATTAAATCCTAGATGCTTATCTAGTAGAGGATTCTTGGATCATGTTGAGGCGTCTTGATGTGATCTAAGGCCAAGAACACGGTTAGCAATTAAGTGAATTCCTTGTGATCAATGATGAGTTAAACTCAAGATCGGTAAATTTCCTTGGATTGGTTGTTTCTTTAGATTTGTTTTCAACTTTGAGTCTTGTATATTTATCAATATTGTTAATCAACAACAAAACCCCCCATTTTAATTATCATGATCTGATTAAATCTTTGTTCTTTTTGGATCCTTGAGAGACGATTCGGTTCATGCTCTATACTACAAATTATTTTGTGAACCGGTAATTTTTATTATTTGACGAGGTCTCGACAACCTCTTGTCAACTACCTCAAATGGAGAATGAAGGACAAGCTATGAACAGACCTCCTCTATTCAATGGAAACAACTATGATTACTAGAAGAAGAGGATGATTGCATTTTTTGATGCACAAAATATGGACATTTGGGATTTAGTCCAAAATGGCTATCAAATACCCACCAACAGAGAAGGACTAGATCTTCCTCGACCACAATGGAAGGAGGGACAACGAACTAGACACTAGTTAAACTCAAAAGCCAAACACTACCTTATGTGTGCCATTACCATATCAGAACATGATAAAGTTCATAGCTGTGAAACAGCTAAAGAGATATGGGATACTCTGGCTTTAGCACATGAAGATTCCTCTCAGGTCAAAGAATCAAATATAAGCATGTTAGTTCACCAGTATGAACTCTTCAAAATGGGGAAACATGAAAATATTGATCAAATGTTTTGACAATTTCAAACAATAATCAATAGCTTGAGATCCTTGGGAAAGACATATGATAATTAAGATCATATTAGAAAAATTCTTAGAAGTCTCTCCAGACATTAGAGACCCAATGTTACTGTCATACAATAAGCAAAGAACTTAGCTTCTCTTACCATGGAGGAATTCTTAGGTTCTCTCAAAGTTCATGAACTTGAGCTCTAAGAAGAGGAAAGCTCAAGAAAAGGGAAATCAATTGCCCTTAAAGCTCACAAAGGAAGTGCGTCTAAAACACTTAAAGCTAGAGAATTTTTAGATGAAACTAAATCATCTGGAGAAGATGCCTCAGACAACGACAAATTATCATTTATCTCCAGAAAAATACAAGCAATGTGGAAAAAGAAAGGAGGCATGCGGAGAAAACACTTCAGACGCAGACTTCAAAAGACAGGACTGAGACAAAAGATAAGAGTCCAATCATATGTTATGAGTGTAAGAAACCTTGACACATCAAAGCTGAATGCCCTTCTCTAAACAAGGAGAAGGAGAAAAAGAGATTCTTCTCAAAGAAGAAAAGAGGATTAATGGCCACTTGAGAAGACCTTGACCTCTCGTCTACTGATTATAAAGAAGAAGCCAACATATGCCTCATGGCAAGCACATTCTCTGAAGAAGAAGAAGATGAGGTAACAAAATCTAAACTTAATCTTCAAGAAGCTTTTGATGAATTGTTAAACAACTCATCTATCTTAGTTGTTGAATACAAATCACTCAAAAGAAAATTTTCAAAGTTATTCAAGGATTATGAAAAAACATTTTCAGAAAAACAACAGCTTGAAATCGTTTGTGAAAAACTAAAAACTGAAAACACTCTTTTAAAAATATCCTCTAAGTCTAATATAATTGATGAAGTTAATAAACTTCAATCAAAGATAAAGGAACTAACTGAGGATCTCAGTAAATTTATGGGCAGCTCCAAAAAGCTAAACACTATTAAAATACTCCAGAGACTCTCGTGATAAATCTGGATTGGGGTATCAAAACACAGAAAAAATATTTTTTAAGAAAGTACCTATTCCTACTAAATCAGTTGGAAATTTTCATAAAAAGGATAATCACTTTACTTCAAAGTATTTATACAATAAAAGATCAAGACATTATGGATCTCCAAAAACTAACCTGAAAAGACCCAAAAAGATATGGGTACCTAAGGATATGATAATTCCTTTTGCAGATGTGCTTAGCAACAAGAAAAAGACACATGTCATGGTGTACCTAGACAGTGGTTGCTCACGGCACATGACGGGAGAAAAGTCTATATTCCAAGACCTCAAACTTAAAGCTGGTGGCTCTGTCACATTTGGTAGAAACCAGAAGGGTAAAATAGTTGGAATAGGTAAGATTGGTAAGCATCATTTTCCCTCTATTGATAATGTACTTCTGGTTGAAGGGTTGAAACATAATCTGCTTAGTATAAGTCAATTATGTGATAGTGGATCAAATGTTTCATTTAGCCATGAAGAATGTATAGTTAAAAACTCTGACGGATCCATACTCTTCACTGCCAAAAGGCAAAACAATCTTTACAAGATTGATTTAGAAGATCTCTCATATCAAGATGTATCATGTCTAGTATCCATAAAAGGAGAACAACAGATATGGCACAAGAAGCTTGGTCATACAAGCTTGAGGTTAATCTCAAAGCTAAATAAGCATAACCTCGTAAGAGGACTACCAAAACTTGTGTACAAATCGGATGTTCTATGCGAAGCATGTCAAAAAGGGAAACAAATCAAAAATTCTTTTGAGTCCAAAAATGTTGTTTCCACCTCTAGACCACTAGAACTGCTACATCTTGATTTAATTGGTCCAACGAGAACTGCCTCATTGAATGGAAAGAAATATGGACTTGTCATAGTAGATGACTATACTAGATGGACATAGGTTATGTTCCTAGCTCACAAGGATGAGTCATTTAGAGTCTTTTCTATATTCTGTAAAAAAATTCAAAATGAAAAAGGCATATGTATCAAGTCAATCCGAAGTGATCATGGAGGAGAATTTGAGAATGAGAGCTTTTAATTGTTCTGTGAAGAAAATGGTATCCTTCACAACTTCTCTACCCCAAGAACACCACAGCAAAATGGTGTGGTAGAAAGAAAAAATAGATTTCTTCAAGAGATGGCTAGAACAATGCTCAATGACAACTTAACCTCCAAACACTTCTGGGCTGAAGCAGTTAACACTGCATGTTATATTCAAAACAGAATATATATTAGACCCTTATTAAATAAGACTCCTTATGAATTGTGGAAAGGACGAAAACCCAACATTTCTTATTTTCACTCTTTTGGATGTCAATGCTTTATTTTAAATACGAAAGATTCTTTAGAAAAGTTTGATGCTAAAGTTGACTGTGGTATTTTCTTAGGATACTCTGAAACTTCAAAAGCATATAGAGTGTACAACTCTCGTTCTTTGACTGTTGAAGAATCTATCCATGTTAAATTTAATGACAAACAGCCTAATAAAAATTTATCAGAACTAGATGAGTCTTTTGCAGAATTAAACCTCAATGACAAAGGAGAAGGAACATCATCATCAACAAACAAAGAAGCTCTAGATGATGATAGAAGAGAAGAAAACACAACAAGAAATGAAGTTCAAAGAAATTGGCACTTCAAAACATATCATCCGGAAGACCAAATCATTGGAAATCCAGAAGATAAAGTGCGTACAAGATCTACCTTTAAAGAATACTCCGATATAGCCTTCATCTCAGAAATGGAACCAAAGAAAATTGAAGAAGCTCTTTTAGACGAATGATGGATATTAGCTATGCAAGAAGAGTTAAATCAATTTACAAGAAACGACGTTTGGACGCTGGTTCAAAAGCCTAAAGACAAGACCATCATCAGCACAAAATGGGTATTCAGAAATAAATTGAACAAAGATGGCAAAGTTATGAGAAATAAAGCAAGGTTAGTTGCTCAAGGGTACTCGCAACAAGAAGGTATTGATTTTACTAAAACTTTTGCTCCTGTAGCTAGACTAGAAGCCATACGTATCTTACTTTCATTTGCTGCTCATCACAGAATGAGACTTTATCAAATGGATGTAAATAGTGCTTTTCTAAATGGCATAATTAATGAAGAAGTTTATGTCAAACAACCCCCTGGTTTCGAGGATCTAAACCAACCAGAGCATGTTTACAAACTAAAAAGGGCTCTGTATGGACTAAAACAAGCTCCTCGAGCATGGTATGAAAGATTAAACACTTTTCTAATGGAAAATGAATTTTCTAGAAGAAAAGTTGATAATACTCTCTTTCGTAAAGACAAAAACTCACATTTTATCATAGTCCAAATCTATGTAGATGATATTATCTTTGGAGCTACTGATGAATCTCTTTGCAAGGAGTTTTCCAGATTGATGCAGAAGGAGTTCGAAATGAGTTTAATGGGAGAATTAAAATTCTTCCTAGGCTTACAAGTAAAGCAAACATTGGACAGAATCTACATTCATCAGACAAAATACGTAAATGAACTCTTGAAAAAGTTCAAATTGGACGATTGCAAAACTATGAGCACACTCGTGCATCCATCGTCCACACTAAGATTGGACGATAAAGATCAAAAGGTGAACAAAAAGGTATACAGAGGTATGATTGGATCACTCTTATATCTCACTGTGTCCAGACCAAATATAATGTTTAGTGTGTGTCTCTGTGCACGTTTTCAATCTGATCCTAGTGAGTCACATCTAATTGCGGTTAAAAGAATATTCAGATACTTGAAATGGACTACTAATCTGGGTTTGTTATTTGAGAAATCTCATGAGTACAGATTAGTTGGTTTTTGTGATGCTGACTATGCTGGAGATAGAATCGAAAGAAAAAGTACCAATGGAGGATGTCACTTCATTGGAGGAAACCTAGTATCATGGTCCAACAAAAGACAAAGCACGATTGCTCTTTCAACAGCTGAAGCTGAATATATTTCTGCGTCCAGTTGCTGTTCTCAATTACTTTGAATCAAACATCAATTGGAAGATTACAACATCTTTGAAAGTAAGATTCCTTTACTCTGTGATAATACTGCTGCAATTAACTTATCAAAGAATCTCATCTTACATTCAAGAGCAAAACACAATGAAATTAAACATCACTTTATAAGAGATTATATCCAAAAAGGTGTGTTTGATATTCAATTTGTGGACACAGATCATCAATTGGCTAATATATTTACAAAACCTCTCTCTGAGGAAAGATTTAATTTTATTAGAAAGCATGTAAGTATGCATTTTGTAAAGAATTGACATCTATGCGTCCATTGATACTCTGCGTCCAATATGGTTTGTACTTGTTAATATATGTGGTGACTTTTCTGATAAATTGATATTTCTGTTGCATTTAATTTAACATTCTTTCTGTCTCATTTGAATCTTTTCAAATTTCCCACGCTGAGTCAGTTTACGAAAGGTCACAGAAGTTACTTTTTACTGCAGACATGACAGTTACTTTTAATACACATTTATTATGATATTTGAAAAGTGATTCACTTTCTCTTTCCAAAAACCTTTCAGTATAAGCTTTGCTCTCTTATAAATATCTCATCTCTTTTCGAGATCAAGTTTTTACGCTTTCAAGTATTTGAAAAACCCTTTGCTGAAAAACCTTCAACAATTTTCCTTTCTTCTCAAAATTTCAAAATCCCTTCACAAATATTCTAAGAGATGGTCGGAGGAAAGAAAACCCTATTGAACGAAGCTGAGGTAGCTGTGGAATACCTGTTCAAGTCATCCATTCTAGCTGAGTATGTAGTAGATATTGCTGAACATCTACAAGGAGCAGGGTGGGAAAACTACTTCAAAGAAGCAGTTGAAGTTTACCCCAAGCTTATCTGTGAGTTTTGGCAAAGCGCTGTAGTTTCTGAAACAGCTGTTGTTGGGAAGGTACTGGAAGGAAGTAACGGTGTCAGAAGTCAAGATTTCAAACGCGACTCAGTGCTAGCTAGAATGAGCCAAGCACACTAAAGATTGGACAAGGGACATTGGAGGAGTCGATAGCGTGTTCGAAATCCTCTTAAAAGACCCAAACCAATGAAGCAAGAAGAAAATTATCGCCTCGCAAATGCATGATAATACCAGAGTTCTTCATTAGCTGCTGAATAAGGTGATACTCCACAAAGCTGGATCTAAGGATTCAGTCTCTAGCATACATGCATTCTGCTTGTGTCACTTGATGCTGTGCCAGCATATCAACCTCCCTCACATTCTTTTTAAACACTTCAAGAAAAGTGTTCAAGGGAAGGGAAAGAAAACTATCATTTCTTACGGTGTGCTTCTAACAAAGATCTTCAGAGATCAAGGGATTTTCAGTGAGTTTGGAGCTCTTAACAGTGAAGAGAAGTCAAAGACGTTTGGACGAACCCAACTGCAACAGGTTTTTGGATGGAGTAATCTGATGAAGATGAAACTTCAATCTGTGTTGAGTTGTGGATGGAAAGAAAGTCCAAAGCCCCTGGTCACTATCGCTGAACCCTCACAGAAAGAAAAGGCCCCGTCCACTCAAGCTCTACCTAAAAGAAGGCTGATAATGAACGATGACTCTGAAGATGACCAACCCATTGCCAAACGGATGAAGGTTGCGTCCAAGGTGACTATTCCAAAGGGAACTCAGATGAAGCTACCCATCAAAAGAAAACCAACTGCCAAAGCTGGGTCCACTCCTGAGGAACCTCTTCCTGCTTCCCTCCCCTCACCACCTTTACCCTCATCTCAACCTGAACCTCAAATCCCTTCACCTTACTCTCAATTACCTTACTCTCCATCAAACACTGAACCCTCCTCACAAACACAAGTCATACCATATAAACCTTCTTCACCTTCACCTTCAAAACAGTTCACCTCAACCATCCCTATCCCAAATTTCTTCTCTATGGGAGTCACCCCCCATATAATTCCCCCTGGGAATCAAAGGATTCTTCTCTCTCGTTAACAGCAAGAAGGTCCAGATGCTGTGATGGGATCAGCACAAGGGTCCATATCTTCCCAAGCCAACTTACCTTCAGACTTGTAACCTTGAAAGAAATGGATCATTTTGCAAGTCCTTATGACACAATTTTTGTGATTGTCATCAAAGGGAGTCTTTTGTTGAAAAATTTGCGATACATGCCCCCATCCATACGTATCACTCCTACAACTGCCATCAAGATTCTGCCTGATAGAATTTGTCCAAAACTGCCAATGGTCGATTTGAACAAGAACAAGGATTTGAAGAAGTATAGAAGCCAAGCCACGTTGCCAACACCGTTCTACTTCAAACCTACCTTTGGACTTCAAAAATCACCTGAGGTAGACTTTGGATTCTTATGGAAAATCTCGGAGAAAGGAGAGGCAGATGAGAAGGATGCAAAGACCTTCTGGGAAAAGCACATTTGGGATTGTGAACAACAAGCTTCCACTTCAGAGCTAAGTGATGAAGAGAAGGAAGAGATAGTTACTGTGCCAGGACAAAGCTTCAAGTGCTTTCGTCCAATCTACATGGTGGATGATATCCTTGGATTACTGCTAAGAACGCCTGCATCCACAATCTTTTCTTCTCAAAGCTACGTCTCAAGATCTCCTCCTGACAACTTAGGAAAACCATATCCCTGGGATACAATTTTCGGATATCAAAGAGATCCAATCCCTTAGAATTTGGACTTAATGTTGTTTGAAGATGAAGTGGACTTAGTTGAAGTGCTTATGGCAGCAGAAGACCCAGCATCCACAGTCTCTAATGTTACTCCTATTTCGGTTGCTCCTCCTACACCCTCAACTGAGTTAATGATTATGGAGACCTCTGCTAATGTCACGACCGGGAAAAATCGCGATGGGAAGCGGCGAGAGCAAAAAAAGTAGAAAAATGGAGTCGCCACCAATATTTTATTGGGTAGGGAAAATGACTGGCAAAACCCTTTAAAAAGGTGAATTTAAAATAAAAATAACAAAAAGGTCTAAGAAAACCAGGTAGGGTTCGGGAGTCGATTATGTACAGGGAAGGGTGGAAACTTAATCCCACAACACCCCTGATACATCCGTCATAAGACGGTTTCCTTAAGCTAGTTGTGCGAATTTTAAAACCCTAAATGATGTCTATTTTACCCCCTTTAAAACAAGGTAAAAAAATTGCGCAAAAGGAATAAATAGAATATTTACAAATTTGGCGGAAGATAATAAATAGTTAAAATAAAATAAAATATTTACAGATTTGGCTTGACTTGCGGGCCTACGTATCCCCTGGTGCAATAGGGAATTCAAAGCCACGTAGTTCTCTTCGAAATAATTATGTGTTAGTAAATTTTAATTTTGGAAAAATATTACCTTTGCTTTAACTTTAAAAAAAGAAAATCGAATTGATTAAAAAAAGCTTTATTAACGCGCTCTAAATGGGATGGAAGGCGGTACTGAACCCACTGATCCACCCTAAACAAACATCTAGTGGGTACTTGACCCCTGAAGATGACTAACGCGATTTTTGGCATTGGACCACTTAGAAAGAAAGGAAACTTAGATTAGCAAGAATAATTTTGGATTTACCCATTGAAAGAAAAAGGAATTGATTTAATTTAAAATAACAATAATGATAACAATAAAAGAGAGATTTGATTTTTAGAAAGATGAAAATTTATTAACGCATCCTAGAAGGGATGGAAGGCGGTATTGAACCCACTAATCCATCCTAAGCTAACATCTAGTGGGTACTTGACCCCTGAAGATGACTAACGTAATTTGTTATGGCGTTGGACCATTAAAACTGATTAGCGTGTCCTAAATGGGAGGGAATGCAGTACTTGACCTACTAATCCCTCCCAAGGAAAATGCCTAGTAAGTACCTGACCCCTGAAGGCAGCTAACGCAATTTGCGGCGTTGGACCACTTATTTAATTAATACTCTACCCCCTTTGTCTTATAAAATATGGGTCTAAACAATTAATACTAAATTCTGAACTAAGATAATGATATTTAAAGGCAATAATGTCAAACTATTAAACAAAACAAATAAAATAAACAAAACAAGACAAGCAAATTAATAAATAAAAAAAGAGAAAAGAAAATAAAAAATAACAATAACAATAATAATAAAATAAAGATGAAACTTATACTACCTAACACTAACAGACCAAAAAAAAATCTCGTTTTTCTTTCTTACTTCATCCTTTTTAATTTTAATTTTATTTTATTTTCTTCCTTTTTTATTCATGCTTAAACTATTAATACTTTTAATCAAGCCAATTAAATCCAAATTATTAAACGATTACTTGGAAACTCACAATTTAACTATTGGGCCGAAAACCAATACATGATAAAGGGTGGTGATGGGCTACTCAGTTACTATTCATTAAGGATTTCATACATTACAGATGCAATTAATCTTTTTTTTTAAACAAGCAACTTACCAATTAGATGATAGCTCAAATTGAATCAACACCTTTCTAGATTAATGCATGAAACATGAAAATAATGACAAAGAGGGATGTAAAAATAGGAGGGTTAAAATCAATAATAAAATTATAAACTGCAAAAATAAGATAAAAACAGAAGAAGGCAAGAATAAGCACCAACAGATTTCAATATATCAAAGTATTTATTTTTTTTTTTCAATTTTATTTGTTTCCTTATTTCTTTCATCTGCCTTATTCTCAGCATTTGTATTCATTATTCAATGCTATTCTTCATTGAATTGTTATACATTGATTCATTCATCCAAAGAACATGCAGACTCCTCATCAAGCAAATTCCAAAACAATGAAACAACCAAACCAACATTAGCTTTAAATGCACGAAAACTTCATTCCTTTTTAAACCCAAAATTCAACAAGAAACACTGATTAAATTGGACCTACTTGCCTCATCTCAACATAAAAATAATTCCAAGTATGGATACCAATGGTCACTTATATAAAAAATGCAAGTATACTTTACACAATCCAATAATGAAACAGATCACAACACAACACCAAGACAAAAACTAAATCCCCTCACTAGGTATGTTGCAAACAGGCCTCAAAATTCTACCAATAACCATAACACAACCAAACAACCAAACCTAAGCATATTACACACAGCCTTAGACCACACTAAACTCAGATTCAGTTTTAGACAATACCGACTTGGGACAGGTCGCTAAACAGGTGCAACATTTCAAATATTCCAACACACACCACCTCCCTATATTTCATCCTTCCTCCATAGCCATAGTAAATACAGGACCAGCAACCAAATTCACCCATATTAAGCATGCGAAACAAAGTCTAATCCGGAGATCCAAACTCATATTAGCAAAGCAAACAGGTCCACTGAGGAACTACCTAATCTAAGGTGGATATGCAAAAAAAAAAAAAAAAAGCAAAAACCAAATACCCCAAAGTCCCAACCACACTTGGTACACCAAACAGAACATTCCAGGTGATTGCACACATGTTCATTTATCCAAAGTTGTGCATACACAAGACACATACACTGAAACTTTGTAAAACAAAATTCACAAGCAAGAATTACAACACCTCGTTAGCATAGGACCTCACTTTCGTTCACCATCAAAAAATTGCCGAAGAAGGTTTTTTTTCATTTCAGATTTTTACCCTATAGGCCATGAACAGATGGTCACATCTATCAAGCCTTTTCTAAGTTATGGTCACCCTAATTAGTTACCTAAACAGTCCAGCCAACAAGCTTTCGACACAGAATTCACTATCACCAACACAACCACAAGAAACTAAAATTGTAACCAACCATGTAATACGAATCTAACAATTACCTAGCTCACCACGCACAACAGAATAAACCAATAAGCAGATCCAGTATCAAGCACAACATCATTATTTAATTTATTTCCTCGCAAACAGACATAAGGTAACAACAATAGAATCTGTATATTTAAATAAAAATTTAACACATACGATAAAAGAAAATACCGAAGGTAAACCCAGTAGCCAAACAGAAATGCTTTGTACCTCTTCCTCAAAGGAAATTCGAAAGCTCCCAGCTCTCAGAGTCCCTCTTCCTCCAAGTCTCTAACGCCCTCTCTCTCAATTAGTCAGAAAAGAAACCACCACCCACAAACAGAACCCCAAACCCACTAGTTATACCCCAAATACAACCCTAAACAAACATTAATAAATAAACAGATTACAAAATAAATAAAAGAAATTACATCAAAAATAAATAAAATGAAAAAAAAAGAAAAATAAATTAAAACTTTGAGCCCCGCGAATCAGGGGCACCAAGTGACAGGAGCTCCATCCGCGGCTCTGTGGCTGGCATGAGCGTGACTGGGCTGTGGTAGCAGAGGCATGGGGCTTGGCAGGGTAAGGTGCAGCATGGGGACAGGTGGGTCTGGCGCAGAGGGGAGGAAGGGAAGGAGAGGAAAGAAAAAGAAAAGAAGAGAAAAAAAAAAAGGAAGGGGGAAGGGGGAAAGGTGGGGGCGTGGGGTAGAGAAAGGATGGGAGGAAAGAAGAAAGGGGAAAGAGAAAGGGAGAAGGGGCGGTGGCTGTGAGGGAAGAGAAGAAAAGAAAAGAAAAAGGAAAGGGAAAGGGGGAGAGGTGTGGGGCGTGGGGTAGAGAAAGGATGGGGGAAAGAAGAAAGGGGGAAGGGGCTGTTTTTTCTTTTTTAATTTTGATTTTTCATCATTTTACTTTTTTTTTATAATTAAATAAATAAATTTAATTTCTTTTCTCTTTTTTCATTTTCAATTTTTTCATCATTCATTTTTTTTAACTAATTAACAAAAGAGAAAAAAAAGGATAAGCTAAGATTTTTTTGTTATTTGAAAATTCTTTTTCAAACTTTCTTATTCATTTTTTCATTTGTTTCATTTTTTTTGGATTTGTGTAATTAACTAAATTAATTTGATTTTTTTTTATTTTTTTTATTTTTAAAAAAAATTGATTTGATTTGATTTGATTTTTTTTAGAGAGTCCGGACAAATTTGGGTGTTCACAGCTGAACACCCTCCCACTGTTGACACACAATCTCAAGTGCCCCCTGAAGTTCAAGCGTACGTGACCACTCAAATGGATCATCTGTTTAAGAGAGTTGAAGACCTTCTTAAGTCTCTCTTCCAACAAGGGCCTCCTCGTCCTCCTTCCTCCTCTTAAAATTTTTTTCCTTCTTTAAAATTTTTTTATTTCTCTCAAATTTTTTTTGACAATGATGTTTTTTTCTCACTTTTTGTCTGATGACAAAGGGGGAGAAAATTGGGAAATTCTTGATTGATTCAATTGTTCATATATTTGTTAATATCTTTGATTAAATAATATCTAAGAATTTATTTGGATGTTGTTCTAAATTTTGTTTATTATGAGTTGTTTCAATTGTTCGTATTTATTCTGATACATTCTCTCCTAATCTAAACTCGATTATATTCTTGCTCTAATGCTTGTTTTGTTTTGGTAAAGGATGTGCTAACTTTGCTCTAACAATAGCATTTTCTCATCCTTTAAGTAATAATTCTAAATAAACTATTTTCAAAACTAAGCTTTGTGGTAACACATTTACTCACTCTTAGTTAAACCTTGTTGTATCCTTTTTTGCGTCCATTCTGTTTTTATGCACTATCTTAGGGGGAGTGTTCTCTTGAGTAAAAAGATTTGTATTCAATCAAAATTTAAACAGTTTTGTCATCATCAAAAAATGGGAGATTGTTGGAACCAAAGAACCTTTGTGAAATTAAGTTTGGAACCAATCTGTTTAAAGAATTATTACCCCATAAAGTTTTGAAGATAACAAAAGTTTTAATTTAGAATGAATAAGTAAAAGACTCACGGAACTTGTTTTTAAACTGTTTCAACAAGAAAACAAAGTGTTAACAAACAATTACTTGTACGTGCATCCATTCTTTTTTGAGCTAAAGGAAACTAAGTATTCGTCCAATACCTTCTGAACTGTTTCACAAAATCTATTATATTGAATCGTCCAATGTTTTCCTTACTAAGCTCAGGTTCAAAGTGTTCGTCTAAAAGCCAAAATTCAAATGTGAAGGAACTGTTCATCATTAAATGCTGAGAAGGACTCTGACAACATACACTACAAAAGAAGTCAACTGAGCTGCTTAGCTGACATCGCTAACAACTACAAAGACCTGCAAATAAAGAACTTTCTGCGCACTCAGATAAGTCAGGACTAAGCTATCATATTCTTGGACATTCCTGATAATTAAAGTGTCTTTTCAAAAGAAGATCCACACGTAATCATCTTATGCATTTAATACTGCTCAGAACGGTAATAAATGTTTCCATTGGACGAAGAAGCTTATGAAGACTGTTTCAAATGCTCTCACCTATAAATACAAATGTCTTCGAAGAAGAAGAATAAGAATAACAATCTGTGTGATCAAAAGTGTAAAAGGATCAAAGCTTTCATTCTTCTTAGTATTCTCACTCTTGTAAAGAGTTTAAGTCTTGAGATTTATTTTCTATCCTCACCAGTAGTGAGTTAAAAACTCAAGCACATCTATTTTTTTCTCAACTTGGTGTTTAAGCCTGAAGAGGCTGAGTATAAAAGAATACTTGGTTTATAGAACCTGGAGAGGTTGAGAATACTTGTATACCTGAAGAGGTGGACAATACTTGTAATCTTGTAAAAGATTAGTAGAAAATCCTTCTGGTTGAAGGGACTGGGGCGTAGCTCTCGGTTTGTGAGAGTGAACTAGGATAAACATCTGGTATAAGCTTTTCTTCCCTCTTCTTGTGTTTTATTTATTCACTAACATCTGGGGATTGTCATTGTTTTCTTAACTAAGGTTTTGAGATAAAACTTAGAACCCTTTCACTGCGTTTAAGGTTATTAATTACAAAATCGTTTTAGCGTCCAATTGGACAAAAAAGTTTTTCTTCGTCCATTGCATTTTTGCTTCTTAATGAAAAGTTTTCCAAAATGATTAAGAAACACAATTCAACCCCCCTTCTTGTGTTTCACTTGTCTACTTCAGGATCAAACTTATAATGTTTCAAAATAGGCCTTAAAGTCGAGTGGGCTTATTGTCGCTAGAATTTGAGTATTGTGCACATATTGGACCATATCGTGGGCTATATGCTTCCTTTTGAGATGAAACCAGTGTCATGGGAAAGATAAAACGCATAACTTCAACTTTACAGAAGATCATTTAGTCAATAGATGTCATTTTCGGCATGATTATGAAGCTGCAAGTTGGTTTGAATTTGGAAACATATTCTGCCAATGTGACTTGAGGTCGGTGCAATGTTTTTAGAATATCTTGAGTTATAAAAGTCCTATTGGCATGAAACCAGCACTGAAAGTTCAATGAGACAATTGTATACAACTATTATGAAGACACATAAAGTCAATTCGATGGGTTGGAGGGTCATACAGATCATGGAAGGAGGCACACAAAATCTGGCAGAATATCAACTTTGCTTTTCTTTTGTAATTGTTTATCATTTGGTTAGTTAATGAGTCCTTATCTTGGGCTATTTAAGGGGAAAGGAAGTTTAGAACTAGAACATAATACATGGGATGAACAAATTCTTCTTCTCTTCTTTTCTTTGTTATTCCATTATGTAATGTTGTAGCATTTTGTTAGTTTTAGTCATTAATTCAAGCTTTCACATCTCTCTCTTCCTCTTCCTCTCCATTCTTTCTAGAATTTCGTTTTTGTTCTTTATTTTCTGAGTTCTTCGTTCCCATCCATGGAAGGCTAGGCTCTCATAATCAATCCAAGGGATTAACTATCTTGTTTAATTTGGAGATCTTGTTTTGCTTGTTCATATTACTTAATTGTGATTCAAGTTTCTATTGTTCCTCTTTTGATTTTGATCTAGATTGAATTGCTTAATTTGATTTAGATGTTTATGTGATAATTGCTTTATTAAAATATATTCAAAGAGGATCACAAAGACTAAACAATATATTAAAGCTTTTTTATGATTGTTTAGCTTAGTTAAATTCCGGATCTAGAGTTAATTTATGTTTGGATGATTCTTAATTTATCTAACTTTGGTTAATTAAATCCTAGATGCTTATTTAGTAGAGGATTCTTGGATCATGTTAAGACTTATTGATGTGATCTAAGACCAAGAATATGATTAGCAATTAAATGGATTCTTTGTGATCAAAGATGAATTAAACTCAATATCAGTAAATTTCTTTATATTGGTTAATTTGTTAATTGTGTTTCTTTAATTCAACCAGTGTATTTTCTTTACAAATTATCAAACCCTCCTTTTTAATTATCTTGATCTAATTGAATCTTTGTTTTTTGATCATTGAGAGACGATTCGGTTCATTCTCTATACTACAAATTAGTTTGTAAACCAATAAATTTTATTATTTTAACAAGTCTCGACAACCTCTTGTCAATGATCTAATATATTCCATTAAGCACATGTATGTAGTATATTCGTAATCATTTTTATAATTTATTTATCATCATCAAAATATAACATAATAAACTATTAGAGTAAACATATCTCTACACCTTTCTCGACTTCTACTGAAAGCATAAAAATAGTGTCTCAAGAAAGTTCATAAATGCTATCCCTCGCCTCTTTCTTTTGCTAGAACAAGAGATTAACCCTTTCTTTATAAAGTTACTATAGATTCACAACTCTCTTTCTCTCTGTATTTGCAAGTATGAAACACTAAACTAATGGAAGTAAAATGAATTCTAAAGATATGAATATTTTTGCAATTCCACTTATTGAATCTTTCGGTGTCACTCCTCTTTATAAGTGGTTTTAGCTCCCTTAACATTTGGTGATTGATGGAGTGATTGAGGCACATTAAATCTAACTTTTCAGACTTTGGCATGACTCATAAAATTTTAAGAAGGTTGTCCTTTGTTTCAATGAGTTCTCTTCTTTTCTGTATATCCTTGCGAAAATCAACTCCAAGAATTTGATTAAATTTACACCCAAAAAAATTCTCTAATTAACAGCTAGTGAGTCTCTACAAAGGATTTTCAGCACTCTTGATTACCTAAAATTATTCTCTTCGAAAGTAATTAGTGTAATATCTTTTGATACATACTTTCTTATTTTATTTAAGTCAATTAATAACTTCCTAATTCAATCTCATCAATCAACATAAATTCATTCATTCAATCATATAACAACGATTAAGACCTTAAATATTGACAATATAAATTTATGTTATTTGTAATGTTCTCCTTATAGCAACCGACCATTTATATTAGGGCTAGCTCCATAACAAAATAGTTCAAAATAACATTAATATGCCTAATTCAACAACAATAACAACAAAAACATTAATATGCCAAATAACTAATGTATGTGTCAAGTCGTTCTTTTATTTTATAATTTATAAAAATATTTTAAACCTTAGCTTTCAAGTTTTAAAACCAAACTCAACTTTTTCTGTGGCATTATTCGTATTGCACAGTACAATATATATATATATATATATATAAAAGAAGGAGATTCACTTGCATAAAGTGTAAGTCTTGTACACTTACACCGTTCAATAACTTTTTGTAAAATATGAATTTAACTAATCTAACCGTTGAATCATATGATATTATCTTAATGATTATGCATACCAAATTTTAGATAAATCATATATTCAGAGAAATCTAATCTAATATTAGACATTTCACTTATATTTTAAAATCATATTATACGTTAAAATAAAGTAGTGCGATGAAATATCAAATAATTTTAAAATTGTAAGAAATTTTATGGACTCAAATATCAAATATATGAAAAGGGATCAACTTACACTGGTATAAGACTTGATCATTGTTACACCACTTAATAATTTTTATTGGATAACTTTCTTACAAAATTCACTGTTAGATTGAAAGTTTCTATCATGTAAATCATACATGTAAAATTTCACATTAATCCGAAATTGTTTTGTTACTTATTGATATACATCAAATTAACATAATATAAACTATTGAAATATATGAAAATATGAATTATTTGATTATATTCTTATTGATATTCAATTTTTTTCAAAATTTAACACAAATGATTAATATGATTGATAATTATAATTTAACGGTTGGATCAATAAAAAGTATACTCAAGAAAACGTTATTGAGTGGTGTAAGTGGATCAAGTCTTACACCAATATAAGTTGATCCCTCCCTATATATATATACATACATATATAATTCAAAATTAGTGACTTCCAATCTTTACAATTTTAATATTTCACTTATTAATTGTTTTAAAGAGGTTTAATATTAATTATGAAAATAAATTAGTATAAATTTCAACATATTATTTATTATAAAAATTGAAATTGAAATATATTTATTAAAATTATATATAAACATAAAGTTTGCTTATTAAAATAAACTACATTTATTTTACTATAGGTGCATATTAATGATATAAAAGGCATTAAACTAATATTTTACGTTGATTGAATAAATAAGAAAAATAATTAATTAAAAGTTTAATTTCTATCCATTGTCAATGTAAATTTTTTTTTACACTGTCATCTAATCATGTTTTTCCAAATCATTAAAAGAGTTTAACTATCGCAACCACTACCTAGAAAGTCTAACTACTTTAATGATGTGTCAACACATGATTGAATGACAATGTAAAGAAACTTTACACTGACAGTGGATAGAAATTAAATCCTTAATTAATGTGAATGAAGCATATTAAAAAGTGAGTTTAAATTTAATCTAAAATTAATGTTTTACAGTGCCTATAAATAAGAATGTGGCACATCATTATAATAGCTAAGTTTTTTTTTGGATAAAATATTTGATTTTTAAAAAAAATAAGTAACACTATATAATTCATTAATAATGTAACTTATCAAAATAGATCTATAAAAATCATTGTCTTCTATTTTTTTTTAAAAAAAAGAAAAAAGTCATTTGTTTGTATTACCAATGTCAATACAACGAACATATGGTCGGTTAATAATTCCAATTGAGAAAACATTAAATAATTAATGATACGAAAAGTATACATATTTCTTATTTTTCAAAACCAAATACAATTTAAATACTTATTTAAAAAAAAAAAAACCTAGCACATCCAACACCACAACCCTTCTAGAGGCGAAATTTATCGATACATTTAGTCTACACGAAACTAAACTAATTAAGAATGACACATAATCATTTTACATTAAATAATAGAAATACTTTTGTATGAATTAATGTGTTGTGTAGACCAAGTCTACAAGAATCTCTAAATCGATTTCAGACAGAAGCCCAACAAATGTTGAATATTGTAGATTCTATGTGAAAACAGCTGGGTCTTGTTCTATGTTTCTCTTTCTTCAAGTAGGTGGGATCTAGCTTGACCAAGTCACTAAACAGAAGTCTTTCTTTTATTCTGGATTCAATTGTAAATTGCCCTAATCAATTAAAACATATATGACCAAAACTCGTGCCAATATTTTCCCCCACGAAAGCTACTAGCTAGTAACCCATAGATATTCAAAGTTTCACTCACTTGGTTCATGACAAAACAAGAGTCAAGGAAATCTACGAGGGTATATACAAATGAGTCTAACGACGCATGTTAACATAGTTACATACATATGTATTTGTTGGGTCAAAAGGTATTGTTATAGGGAATCAAATCTACTGTCTCATTTTTCTGTTCCGTTTCTTGTTCTTCCAGTTAAATAATAACAATTAAGTAAAAATAATAATAATTAAGAGAAAAATTATTGTTAATTAAGAAAATTTTTTTACTTAAGATAATAGTGAACGAGATAGGAAAATATAATAACATATTTGAATTCTTGTTGTAGATGGGAATTGATCGAACCACACAAAGGTTGTATTTGACATGGTAGATTTATAATAAAATCAACAATTTTAGGATAGGCAAGGAATGCATCAAAAAGTATTTATGGATATATAATTTCTGCCTTTCATTATTTGAGTTTGAATTTTAAACTAGTACTTAGGAAATTTAATTTTCTTAATATATCAAGCATTATGGGAGTGTGCCTTAAGATTGTATGGAGAATGACATAGTATTGCTTGACAAGAAAACTGACCAAAAAATACTTTTACCGTAAAAAGAAAATACAGACACCTCTTACTTTTTTTTATATTATTTATTTATGCAAGTTATATCAATATATTTTTACACATATCAATTTAGTAAGCATAAAAATTCCTAAATAAATTATGTGTGGAAAACAATGGCAATAATTGTAATTTTTATCGAATTAATATATAATATGTAAGGAACAAGAATATTACAGCACTTAAAGTAAGCTTTTTTAAAATTAATTTCTGAGTTTCTGTTAATTCATTTGATCTAATCGTACATAATTTTTGGACAATTTTAATATTGTTATTGTTATGCCGTGAGGTAAGCATAAAAAAAAAAAAAACAACACAAACAAGTAAAGAAACAGTATGCACAAATCGAAAGATGGATGAAAAGTATAACAAGAATAATAGACTAGGGTGTGAGAGTAAAATTAATGTTATTTTATTGATGTGGTAAATCATAAGTATACGTTATCGCAAATCAAGTAATATAATAGTAAGAAAGTGTCGAACCCACAGGGATTAATTCTAAATTTAACTATCTATTAAAAATTTACAAAACTCAATCTTATTTAAACAATTTAATAAGCGGAAGTGTTATGAAAGATTAAAAATTAAAGTATACAAGAAGAAGAATTTAATGATCAAATTAACCAAGCCTAGGATTGCAATTATCCCTCACACTTTACTTGATTCTCTTACTTCCATCCAAGATCAATTAATTATCTGAATTGTTAACTAGAAATCCTTAATTTATCTATAAGCCTCTTTCGATGGTCAAACAGAAATATCCTTAATTAATGATAAACTATATATCTATGTCTATCAAATAATCAAGAATTCATTAAGTTCCAATTTCATTAATGGTTACATATGTTATATAGGTATATGTCTATCCTATATAAACTCAAGGCTTTCGCACAAAGATCATATGTTATCTTACTTAGATCTAAAACCAAAATCCCTTTGTCAAGTTGCTTAAGGTTTATCAATTCAATTTAATTAATGGCCAATTAATTAAAAGCATTAAGAACAAGTAAGATAAACAATTCAAGATAATCAACCTACTCTTGGATATGATAAACGAATCAAATTACGTGTGAGTTCAAATTGCAATCCTAGTATAGAAATTTAGCTATTCATTATATTAAAGGAAACAAAAGAACAAGTGAAAAGCATGATAGAAATGAAAGTGGTTGTTGGTATTAACAAGAACACAACAGGCTAGAGTTTCGGGATTTACTTTAAACAAATTGGAAGATCTAACCTTGAAATCAAAGTATAAATCTCACAATTTATGAAAGCTTCACCCCTAACTCTAGGAAGAACCTTAACTAGACATCAAGATGAAGAAACTTGAATAAGATGAAGATTATATTATACAAACTACAAGAGCTTTGGGATTTCCTTTAAACAAATTGGAAAATCTAACCTTGAAATCAAAGTATAAATCTCATAATTTATCAAAGTATCACCCCTAACTCAAACTACAATGAGAGAATTCAGAAATGGGATGCCCTTAAGTGTGGCAAATGCCTTCCTTTTATAGGCAAAGGCTAGAACTATTCAATTACAATTTTGTCAAATCTCTTTGCACATGGGTTGAAATTTCAGCTCCGAAGATTATCAAATTCGTCATTGCTCCCGTCATAATTTGGAAATCTTCTCTTCATGAAAGTTGTAGCACATGCAGTCGTGAAGAACATGTCAAATATTCAGCCAGATCTAACGGTTGGATCTTGAGATCTGACCATTTTTCCGAAACTACTCAGATTATATCAAAAATGACAGCCACCAACTTGTTGCCTAATTTTGACCCACTTCCGGTGCTAATCTGGAAATCTTCATTTCTAGGAAAGTCATAGAGAATTATGTTATGCATGACATATCAAAATTTCAGCTACATCCAACGGTTAGATCTTGAGAAATCACTAAATAACCGAGTATAGGTTTGAGCAGAAATTTTCTGATTTGTCCTGAATTTGATGTAACCCAAAATTCACTGAGTTTAGGTCTTCATTTCTCTTCTGTTTGAGCTATACTGATATCAACATCCAAGTTCATGATATTTTGGTTCAACAACTGCTTTGAATAGTCCTTCGGGTGTTATGCTCAATTTGTAACAACATAACCAATATATGAGGAATTATGCAATTTTCACTTCATATATGCAATAATTTCATAAGAATAGACCAATGAGAGGTGATAAATTATGCATATAAAATATGTTTATCATTTATAATTAGAGAAGGATATTATTTCTGCACCAATACATTTTTAAAACACAAATTATATTATAATATTTATGTAGATACCAATTAACACAAATTATTATAATGTCTAGATACCATTTTATGGAAGGAATTCTTCTCTCTACTTAAAATAATATTTATATCTTGTGGAATGCAAAACAATTTATTTCATTTAAATTTTAAATCTTCATAATAAAAAACAAATTTTTAATGTGAAATTTTCAATATAATAATGTGAAATTTTAATTTCCAAAAAAATGTCTATTTAGATTAGACTACTCCATTAAAAATTTAAAATCAATGTTTTCACTAACCATTTTTCTTTGACATAAAAGTATCATTCAATTAGTCATATATACTAGAAAAAATATTAAATAATGAATGCATTTTAGCTATTTTTTGTGCTTTGTACGTATTCATGCTCATGCATATTGATGAGTCCAAAGTTATAAGACATATACTTCATGTCATATTTGGAACCTACATCTTGATGGCCAAAAGAGACGTTTTAGGCTTCAAATGGAAATTGAGCACTTGTCTGCAGACAACCCTAGAACAATAAAAGCTTTTGTTGGTATCAGGAGGCATCTTAGATCTGATTCTCAGTCATTTTCCTTCATGACAATAATGACTATTGTACATGACCAATAAGGATGATTCACTTGTCAATTTATCAAAACTTTTTTTAAATATTAAGATTTTATTGATAATTATTACACGTGCTAGGTATTAATTTAAAAAAATTTCCATCCATATAATATTAAGTTCATGACAAGCATATATTTCAATTTAAGATTTAATTTTAATTTATTTTCAATGTCATTCAATCATCTATTAACACATTATTAAAAGTGTTAGATTTTTAAAATAGTTATTATGATAGACAAATTTTTTTAATGAGTTGACAATATATAATTAAGTGACAACATAAAATTTTTTTACACTAATAGTTAATCAAAATTAAATTCTTCAACCAAAATCATGTCGTTTAATATTCTGGTCTTAATTAAATCCCTTCATTGACCAACCCTGAAATTTTGAATAGTGGGGCAAAAATAAGGATAATATCTTTCTCTTTACAAGTGCAGTAGAATTGACTCTTTCATTCATATAATAAAGGCAGAATTTAAAAGATAATAGAGGCTAAAATGATAAATTATTACTAAGATAATAATTTTTTTTTAAAAAAATTGAATACAAACATGTGCCCAACGGTTACAAAGGTAAATCTGTCACTTAACTCGAAATCAAATTAACAAAAAAGATGTTTTTGTTTACATGAGTTGCAGATGATATGGTATGAAAAAAAATCTGGAAGAATATATATTGGTAAAAATATTTTTGAGGTTTTCATTATTTTTTTATGTCTTTCATGTACCAAAAATTGACCACCTTTCTTTATTATAATACGTACTTATCATATCATTAAATTGAGTGGAAAAGCAATTTTCATAAAAAAAATGTAATTGTTTGAATAATTTATATATATTAATGTAGGGTCATATCAAGATATCAGGTTGATGTGTACGTCATAAATACTATTTACATATATTATTATAATTTTTTATATTTAATATCTTATCCCTCTTATATACTTAATTGATTAAACTTGAACATAAATTTTAAGTTTAGGTTGTGATTTTATATTATTTATGTATTTTGAGTATATCTTGAGTACTAAACATATAATAATTGTACATCTTATCTTGTAGGAAATTTAAAAAAAAGTTTGACAACTTTGATGAGAGATCAAGAGCTGAATTAGATGTCTAGTGGGCCAGATTAGGCCTGAAAGTCAAGACAGGGGTGTTGTCGCTAGAACTTGAGTAGTGTGTAATGATTGGGTTATAACTTGGACTTTATGTGTTATTTGGAGCTAAAATCAGTGTCAATGGAAATCTAAAACACAGGGTTTCAATTCTTATGAAGACCAATTTTCAAAACTACATCGTTTTGATGATGTTTATCCCACGTGAAGTTGACTGACATTTCAGATACCTCATTAGAATGATTTGAACATAACTTTCTTATTTTAATCCCAAATTAGACAAATTAAGCGACCAATTAAAGTTAAGAGAAAGGGGATTAGTCTTAATCTAAGGCAGACTTATAAATTGAGTTTTAGAGTCAATTATTTAGAGGGAAAGACAAAGACACAAGATTGATTCCCTTAATTCCTCATTCTACACATTTAGTATAGTTTCATCTCTAACTTTTCTCTTCTTCCTCTAGTTTTTATGAACTGCATTATAGTCATGGAAGGCTAAGTTTCTAGAATTTGGGCAAAAAAAAAAACATTTACACCTCCCTAAAGCAAGAAAGGCTTATATAGGGACAAGACAACTCCAAATTTGCTAGCCATAAAACTGTTTGAATCTCTTACTCCTTTGGAGATAGTAGTTCACACCGGAAATCCTATTTTTATCATCATAAGTAAAAAAAAGAAAAAAAGAACATATATAATGGAAGGCTAAAATAAGAAATTATTCTATTTATATTAGGTTTTAATTTTGATTTTTTTAATTTAAAACTATAATAACAACTATTTAAAAGTGAAACTCTTTTAATGATTAAACTTTTTTTTACAATAAATTAATACAATAAATTAAAATTAAATTTTGTATATTAAGTAAATGATTTAATTTTGATTTACTATTAGTGTAATTTTTTTATATTATTATTTAATCATATATTATTATATTATTAAAAGTGTTCATTTATGATAATTACATAAAAAATCAAACTCTTTTAATAATGTAATAATATATTATTAAATAATAATATAAAAATTTACATTAACAATAAATTCAAATAAAAGAATTTAACTTTAATTTACAGTGTAAAATATTTTTCTCAATCACTTAATTATAGATTAATATATATATCATTAAAATTTTTAAGATATTAGTTATTATCATAATAAAATTCTTATAATATATAACAATACAAGATTCTATCATACCATCAAAATTAAAAGCTAAAGAAATTGGGGAATTTAAACTTCAAACTTCAGGCTACCTTTAGAAGTTTTATGATGAATGGAATGAAAGGAAATGAGATAAAATGAAATGGAATAGAATGTGATGAGATTGAGTAGAATAAAGTTTCCATACTATTGTTTGGATGTTTAGTGATAGAATGGAAGAAAGCTTACATTCTATTGTTTGTAAGTTTTAATGGAATAGGATGAAATAGTAAGAATTATAAATTTGTAGTTACCATCTTACTCTTACTTCATACATATTAATCTTAATTATTTATTTTATAAAATTTAATTTTTTAAATAACATTTTATTTTCATGTACCTTTTCATAAGCTTTTATAAAATTGTATATGATAATTTTTTCTTTTAATTAAAACACTGACTTAAACTAATCACATAGATATTTAAAATTGACTTTAACTAAAAAAAATAAGAATTATAAATCACCACAAAGAAATAAATATATATATCATAAGCCCATAGTCCTGCTTGAGAAGGAGTTTCTGTAGAAGTGCAGTAGGTGAGTAGCTGTTCAAGACAATAAAAAATGTGAAAGAGTTTTTCATTTATTTTAAGTTAGGATAAATTTATAATTTTGATATTTTATTTTATAAACATTAATTGATTCCATCCTATTCTCTCTAATTTAGAGAAAAAAAAATAAAAAAATATGATAGCATGAAATGAAATAGAAATCCTTCCATACTATTCATTTCCATCATCCTTTAAAATATCAAAATAATAATATCTCTTACAATGTCATTAGTGCCTAGTTACCCACTTAAGCCATTCTTAGAAATGGAAGTGGTAAAACCTCTCAAAGAAAAGAAAAAAGAAATAATAGCAAAATCCCCTCACACACAACACAACAACAGATCACAAGCTACACCTCCATTTTCCTTTTTTTTACTTCTTCTGCTACTCTCTCTCTCTCTCTAAAACCCTTTCTCTCTCTAGAGTCCTCTCACCATTACCTGAAACTGATCACTTGGTTCATACCTCAATATCTCCCTCCAATCCCTCTCCTCTATTCACTGACGGATCTCACCACCACCTTCAATTCTCCATAAAACAACAACAACAACAACAACATCATCCATTTCACCTCCAATTCCGATCAAAAAACCATTCCCGTGAAAGCCCAAGGATCCAAAGTCCGGCCCGGTTCGGTTCGGTCCGAACATGAAAACTAAAGTTCCTTGTTGTTCGGTTTGCCAAACGCGGTACAACGAACAAGACAGAGTCCCTCTTCTGCTCCAATGCGGGCACGGTTTCTGCAGAGACTGTCTTTCTAGAATGTTCTCAGCGTCGCCGGAGACGACGCTGACGTGTCCGAGGTGCCGCCACGTGTCCACCGTCGGAAACTCCGTGCAATCTCTGCGCAAGAATTACGCCGTTCTCGCGCTTCTTCCCTCGGCGGCGGCGGCGAACGCTTCAGGTGCCGATTTCGATTGCGACTATACCGACGGTGAGGAAGAAGATGGCGACGGCGGCGATGAAAATGGCGACGTCGACGAGGACTCCGTCGTGCGCCGCCGGTGCAACGGCGGCGCCCAGACGTCGGGCTCCGGCGGGTGCGTGGCGGTGATCGAGGTCGGGGTGCGGCGGGAGTTGAAGCTGGTGAGGCGGATTGGGGAGGGGAGGAGGGCGGGTGTGGAAATGTGGACGGCGGTGATCGGCGGTGGCGGGAGCGGGCGGTGCCGGCATCGCGTGGCGGCGAAGAAGGTGGCGGTGACGGAGGAGATGGAGTTGGATTGGGTGATGGGGCAGCTTGAGGTTTTGCGGCGTGGTTCGATGTGGTGTAGGAATGTGTGCAGGTTTCATGGGGCAATGAGGGTGGATGAGAGTTTGTGTCTTGTCATGGACCTGTGTTGTGGATCGGTTCAGTCTGAGATGCTGCGCAACGAAGGGAGACTTACATTGGAGCAAGTCCTGAGGTTTTGTTTGCATTTGTGTTTTTTTGTTTTGTTTTGTACATGTCTAATCAAATTTCTGGTTGTAGCATTTTTCTTTCCTGTGGTTTTTGTGATAAGCTTGTGGCAAGAAATTTATTGCTGGAACTTGGAACTTGGTACTGAGTATTAAAAGAGAAGCATAGTGATTTGATTAGTTTAATTTCTCTAGATTTGTTTGATGAGTGTTATTGCAATTTCACAGGGTATAAGTAGTGTTAGAGATATTAAAAACCAATCTTGAGCTTTCACCTAACAGTTTAAACTTTTGAGAGAGTTGGTCATTGACATATTATCAGAGTCTTTATGATTAAGTGGTTAAGAATTCGATCCTTGTCGCCTTCATTCTTCATAATTTGAATTTCAGCACAAGGTTGAGTGGGCCTATGCATTGTCCATGCTTCAAGTCAAAAGGGCTCTTGCGTGAGGGGCGTGTAAGAGATATAAAAACCAATCTTGAGCTTTCACTTAAGAGCTTAAGCTTTCACTTAAGAGCTTAAGCTTTTGAGAGAGTTGGTGCTTAACAAGTAGGATGCACTGCATTCTGGTGAAAATTTAAAGAAAATGCAATATTAGTGTGATGCCAGTCAATGGCCAATGTGTGTATGTAGGGAATCTATATCTCAGTGATCATCCAGGCTGGAGTTAATCAGAGTGGTTTATTTAATATAAATTTTTTGTCACTTTACTGCTGTGCTGCCACTGTGCTTTCATGTTGTTTATGGAAGTGAATCATAAAACAAAGAAATAGTTGAATTCTTTGGATGAAATTGTTTTGAAAAGATTTCATCAGAACAATTTCGTCTAAGACATGATGATTGCTTGTTTTCTTATTCATGTAATATGGGCAGCATAAGAATCATTTCCATGGAATTTGAGTTCTCCCATATTGCATGCCAATTGTCCGTGATAGCAATGAATAGTGACATTAAATTTTTCCGAATGTAGATATGGGGCAGACATTGCGCGAGGGGTTGTTGAGCTTCATGCTGCAGGGATTGTTTGCATGAATATAAAACCGTCTAATCTTCTTCTTGATGCAAATGGTCATGCAGTGGTTTCCGATTATGGACTTGCTGCAATTCTGAAGAAGCCTTCCTGTTGGAAGGCCCAACCAGAGTGTGACTCCTTAAAGATCCACTCCTGTATGGAATGTACAATGCTCAGCCCACATTATACAGCTCCAGAGGTTTGGGAACCTGTGAAGAAGTCATTAAATTTGTTCTGGGATGATGCAATAGGTATATCTGCAGAGTCAGATGCCTGGAGTTTTGGTTGTACATTGGTGGAGATGTGCACTGGTTCGGTTCCGTACGTGGAGCAACTCATTCTTTATTCATACTTTCTTCCTTATGTTCTTCTCTCTTCTTTTTTAGAATTTCTGAGTGCAAAATCTATGCTTGTGCAGTTGGGCTGGTTTAAGTGCAGAGGAAATTTATCGAGCGGTTGTCAAGGCAAAGAAACTGCCTCCACAGTATGCTAGTGTGGTTGGTGGCGGAATACCTAGGGATTTGTGGAAGATGATTGGAGAGTGCTTGCAGTTCAAGCCATCTAAAAGGCCTAGTTTTAACGCAATGTTAGCAATTTTTCTCCGTCATTTGCAGGAAATACCACGCAGCCCTCCTGCAAGCCCTGATAAGTAAGTATGTGAAGTTACTATAACGATGACTTGTATCTACTATGCTGGTTTTATGGCATCTGATTGAGCATTTAAAGTGTAGGCTGTTTATGGTTTATAATATGTAAATGTGAGCTTGCTTGTGAATGAGCCAAATGCACAATTGTCATTGATGCTCAGCAATTTTCTTATACAATGTTATATATTTCTGTGAATCCAAGTGACTTAGATAAATGCTTTGCGTCAAATGTGATGGAGCCGTCCCCTGTGCCTGAATTAGAAGTTCCTCAGGAAAACCCAAACCATCTTCATCGACTTGTGTCTGAAGGGGATGTCAGAGGTGTTAGGTTAGTTGGCATCACAACTGATCTTGCTTGAGCTAGCATTCATTTAAATTGTATAATTCATTCATTTTCTTTGTATTTCTTGTACAGAGATCTTCTTGTGAAGGCTGCATCAGAAAATGGCAGCAACTACATATCTTCTCTACTGGAAGCTCAAAATGCTGATGGGCAAACGGCTCTCCACTTGGCTTGTAGACGTGGCAGTGCAGAACTTGTTGATGCAATTTTGGAGTATGAAGAGGCAAATGTTGATGTCTTGGACAAAGATGGAGACCCTCCTCTTGTTTTTGCATTAGCAGCTGGATCCCCAGAATGTGTTCGTTGTCTTATCAAAAGAAATGCTAATGTGAGGTCACGATTGAGAGATGGCTTTGGTCCATCTGTTGCTCATGTTTGTGCTTATCATGGCCAACCAGATTGCATGCAAGTATGTTTTACTTAAATTATACTCAGATGCTTCTTCCTGTTTATTAGAGCAATATTCATATAAATTTATTGTAAAATAACAGGAATTACTATTAGCTGGAGCTGATCCTAATGCAGTGGATGATGAAGGTGAATCTGTACTGCATAGAGCAGTTGCCAAGAAGTACACAGACTGTGCTCTTGTGATATTGGAGAATGGGGGATGTAGATCAATGGCCATCTTGAATTCAAAGAATCTGACGTAAGTATAGACAACCCTTCAATTTTCTTGAGCTTAGAATGTGCATGCCAAGTGTGTCAAGCAGTCTAGAGGTACAAGAACTGATCTTAATCAACTGCTGGAAAAAACATTAACAGCTTATATATTATACAGCAGAAGAATGGATTTGCTGAAGTTGGTTTTTCATCACGAACATTAAGTTCCACAATTTATATCTGAAGAGGCTTAGCTTAGCATCCTATTATCAATTTATCCTGGTTCACTGCATGACCTTTCCCCTAGCATGGGGCTGCACCCTCATGTTGAAACGTGCACCTCAGCTGGATGAGAGTTGTTATGATCTACTTTTGTTATTTCTTAGCCACTTCTATAATTGAAAACATTTAAGGATGGGAACAGGATGATGATATATTTCTCTAAGTTCATTTTATGTTTACTCTCCTATTTTAGTTGGATGAATCATGAATGATTGCAGTCGAAAATCAATATCCTACATAAGTGAAGTTTATTCTTATCATTTCATCATCGTGATGTGTTCCTTCTACATTTTGCTGCGAATTTTTTGAATAGGTCACATATAGTAAGATCATAATTCATAAGATCGCTTCTATCAAAAAGGACATATAACATCATAAATCTTTCTACTTTGATGTTATATAGCAACTAGCTAGCTGAAATTCTCTTGTTGATGCCAATTTTAGTTTGTGGTCTCCCCATAGGTCTCTTATCTTTAAACTTAGAAGTCATGGATCTTAACTATTATAATGAATAGTTCTTGATTGGTGTATGTAGTCTGAACAAGCAGGCACGCACCTCTTTCTTGAATATTTGTATCATCTGTGCATTATCTAGGTGTATACAGTAATCCCTAGTCACTGGGTTCTGTTTGCCTGGTCTTTTGAGTGTTGAGTGTTAGCTTTTCTGAGAAGAAAGGAAAAAAGGATAAAATGTAATGCCTTGGTGGTCCCTTATTTGATTACAATAAATTAATAATATGTAATTAAGTTTCAGTGAAACCATATTTGCTAATACGGATTCTTTTATAAAATAAAATATATGAATACTCATACTCGGAATAATGTGATCGTTGTGTCATTTGAAGACCTTATTGTATCTAGTGAATAGATCTATATGGTTTTTACTGCTTAGCACACTGGTACTATTTTTGGTTTGGATAAAGTTATTTATTTAGCTGTTGGTATTTATACTATATTTGCTTTTGCTCTTATGGTAGACTATATTGATAGATTATACTATTTTAGATATTCATGATAATTATTTAATATATATCCTCTTTGTGGAGCTTGGACTTTTATACATGTATCCTTGGATTTGTCTGTCCTGATGAGAAAGTGGGGGCTTGGAGCTTATCTTGACCAAAGGAATGGTTTCTTAGGTATAAAAGATGATAGTTTTTTCTTTTATTTTGGATAGCCTACAGAGTACAGTACAAGATTTCTGCACTATGCTATTGCTCATCTGAAAACCAAACAAAAAAAGCCAGTTATTCCTGTCTGAATCAATTGCAATGACCTCTTCTTTGTCCTTATTTGAGTGGAAAAGATCATAAAATGTTTTCATTATTTTGAGTAATGAATCCATTCTTTACAACTGCTACTAGGAAACTAAAAGCAAATTTGATACTAACCTTGGGAGAACCACACCCGAAAAGTAGGCTATGTAGGTGGGATCAAGGTTTTAAATCGCGGTTGCGGTTTGGTTGTGGCTGATGCCACCGATGCAGGCTAATATCCGTCGATGCAGACCGCAATTGCGGGCTTTTGCGGTTGTGGCGGCCACATCACGTGATGCCATGTGATTTAAAACTTTGGGTGAGATATCCCAAGGCCATATAAACTCCACGTCTGAATCCCATACTTCCGACGTGGGACTTCGGTCTCATACCTTGCGATTGGGTCCTAACAGTCCACCATGCTTCGCAGCCCCGGCGCCCACATAGGTTGGTTGTGCAGTAGCCCTCCCCTTTGACTAGTCCTGGGCGAACACTGCAATGTTGACGTCACCACCCACCACCTGCTCTGCTCGTTTGCAACTAAGAGACATGGTGGATGGCTCTGATACCAATTGATACAAACCTTGGGGAAAACCACACCCCAAAAGCTAGATATTATGGCGGGAGAGCCCAAGGCCATATAAACCCCACATCACGTGATACAGCCTGTGATTTAAAACTTTGGGTGAGATATCCCAAGGCCATATAAACTCCACGTCTGAATCCCATACTTCCGACGTGGGACTTAGGTCTCATACCTTGCGATTGGGTCCTAACAGTCCACCATGCTCCGCAGCCCCGGCGCCCACATGGGCTGGTTGTGCAGTAGCCCTCCCCTTTGACTAGTCCTGGGCGAACACTGCAATGTTGACGTCACCACCCACCACTTGCTCCACTCGTTTGCAACTAAGAGACATGGTGGATGGCTCTGATACCAATTGATACAAACCTTGGGAAAAACCACACCCCAAAAGCTAGATATTATGGTGGGAGAGTCCAAGGCCATATAAACCCCACATCAGAATCTCATACTTCCGATGTGAGACTCAAGTCTCATACCATGTAATTGGGTCCAAACAAAATTCTGTAAGAATTCATTCATATTAAAGCAAGTTAAATATCATTGGAGACAATACTATTGCTCTTTTGAAGGATCAATTTAACTTAGTTTGATATTTTTAACCATTCTCGGGATCCGAGAATCACATTGCTTCATTTCTTAGCATATTTCTTGAACTTTTACATCATATGTTCTTGGAAGCCTTATTTCTTCTTGTTGGACTATTGACAAGTGTATCAAGTCGTGCTAGTAATAAGTGATGAAAGAGTTATCGTCCCACAGAGATTGTGTTCGTCAATTATCAATTCACTTAATCAATACTATCTAAGCTATCGAATATTTTGGATCGAAGGGAGTTCACAAGGGAACCACCAATAAGACTAAACAACTAATCAACAGAAAGTAATAAGCAAAACAAAACACTAACGAAATAAGATGAAAAAGAACCAGTTCAGTACAAGATGAGTTAGGGTTCCAATTTCATTTATCTCTTCACATGCAATTGATAATCCTTAAATTAATCCAATTTCTTTTCTTGAATTGATGGTGAGAACTACTTTAATAATCAATGCCTAATCCCTTGGTGCACCCATTCTCTTAAACACCTAAGATATAATTAATTTCTTAATCAAACCTCAAACATTCAAGGCATAAAAAGACACGGGTTCCCTCAAATACCACACAAATTGATAGTTCTATTCCTAGACTCAATCAATTCATGGTATCTATCATATAGCTCAACCATACATTAGTTTTCCAACATAATCCATGGATGCTCAATCAATTCATGAGTGGCTAATTCACTAAAGCATTAGAAACAATGATAAATACTCAATTCAATGAAAAGAAACTTAGATTAATCAAAGATATTCAACTACATGGTCCAAGACAAACTACATCTTCACCCTAACCAAAGGAGTTTAGCTACTCATAGAGAAAGAAAACAATTGAGATGAAAAGAGAGAAGAGATCCCCATTAGCAAGCCTTGGAGTTGAATGAGAATCCTTGAGCCCTTGAAACCTGGTTGTCCTCTCTCCTCTTAGGTCAGCCGTCTTCCTTCTTCAAAAGATCCCCCAAAATCCCTTTCTTTTTTCCTATTATACTGCCAAAATACGCACTAGTAAGTGAGCCAACGCTTGAGCGCTGGCTGTTGGGTGCTCGAGCAAGCAAAGGGCTGCAAAATTGCATTGAATGCTGATTCTGGGCGCTTAAATGTTGGCTAGTGGGCGCCTGAATGTTGGTCAGTGGGCGCTTGAATGTTCAGCAGGCATATTTAAAATGTCATTCTGGCACATGAACGCTTGAATGCTGACCCATGAGCGCTAGAAGAACAACACTTGTATGGCTTTATTTCTCCTTCAATGAGTATCTAAAAGATAGGAAAGAAGATTTGATGAAAATTCATAATCCCAAAAACTAGAATTAGTGCAGAACTAAACTAAAGGTACTTAAACAACACAAAACATGCAAACAAACTCTAGCTACATGATTTTACATGAGAAAAGCTCAATCCAAGGTGAAGTTCAAGCAATTCACCCATAAATAACATTTTAATTATCATCAATATCACTTATCATATTTCTTGAAATTTTACATTAGATATTCCATATGGAGTCTGCAACAGTTTAAAAGCTTTCTGGTTATTGCATGGGTGTTGAATTGAGATATTATGTTGTCCCATGCATATATGATCATGCAGTTTTACTCTTTTGACTCTTTTGATGTTGCAGACCGCTGCACTTGTGTGTGGCAACATGGAATGTTGCTGTTGTAAAAAGATGGGTGGAAGTTGCAACTTCTGATGACATTGCTGAAGCAGTTGACATACCAAACCCTATTGGCACTGCTTTGTGCATGGCCGCTGCCTCTAAGAAAGATCATGAAAGTGGTATCTAGATTTGGGATCATTGCTTGATAGTGATTTTAACATTTGGCTTTTCTATTGATAGAGATGTTATAGTTTTTTATTTAAATCTGTTATTATTATTTTTATTTATTGCAAAATTTGGTGTAATTTTCCTTCTAATAGATTTTCTTATTTTATGCTAAAGTTTTTTTTTTTTTTATAAAAACCAAGGGATTTAGAGGTTATAACTGCATTTTTTCAGATTCTGGCCTATGCTTTTCCAGCAAACTCCGTGATTTTCCCAAAGTCAGATAATTTTCAAGTCCTTAACCCACTTTTCTTCAATTCCTGACCCTAGAGCCATAAAGTTGGAATGTTGTAGTCTGTTGTAACCAGGTGCATAAACAGATAATAGGGAGAAGAAAAATAGGCATGGAATTTTTGACGTGGTTCGACCTACAGTGAACTGTAGGTGTCCACGGGCAAAATAGCAAGAAAAATCACTATGATCAATGAAGATTACAAGTAGTAGCCGCTCAACAGTCAAACCCTAATCCCAAAACACCTGAATTCTCACTGTTATTGAGTACCTACTGTTGATTTTAGAATATATTTAGGTCTGTACTGGTGTACCCGAATCTTCACCCAGTCCCTCCACTTCCTCCACAAATTTCTTTGAAAATTCCTTGTCAGGTTGCACCGCAGGGTTTTCAGGTCATTTAACATGTCGAGCCATGCCCATAATTGAATACAAGCCTCCTTATAAAAGAGTCATTACTTAACCAGCAGCCACCTTAGGCAGATATCCAATTCTGACCTTCACCACACTCATTCTTGTTGAAGAGTAATTTCATACCAGCATGATGTTGAAGGTTAATTTCATAGGAAATTTGCTATATACTATATAATTTTATAAGATCCTACATTGGAAGAATTCCAGTGGAGTGAGAGGAAATTGTACACTCAATATCTTCAATTTGCTTTTGTGTTGCTTAATGGTATGTTAGGAATTTCTTCTTTTTCTTTCTCCCTTGAGTTGTATTGAATATTTTTATAATATATCCCTATGTAATTTATACTGTTAAGTGGCATCTAGTTAGGAGATACGTTTTAGATAACATCATACAAATTTAGCTGCTGTTGCCTTAATATTTTCACTGTCTCCTTTTGTCCCCTCCTTCCCCCCACCCCCAGCAACCTTCTCTCTCTGTTTGTGTGTTTGTGTTCACATTAACACATTAAATTTGAGAGTTAATGTGTCATTGCTTCTGTTTTCTACAATAGTTGAATTATCTGATCTTGTTTGTTTGTGCCAAATATAGAGGGGAGAGAACTGGTGCGGATATTGCTAGCTGCAGGAGCTGATCCATCTGCTCAAGATTCACAGAATGGGCGGACAGCTTTGCATACAGCTGCTATGACCGATGATGTTGAATTGGTTAAGGTGAGTCAATCAGCTTCTTGATTAAAGTGATCAAGTATCCATCAATATCTTGTTGGAAGATGAAGTATGCACATTTTATACTTTATGTTAAGATCTTTTTTTTGTTTTTGGGTGTTTTGAGTAGGTTATTCTTGCCGCTGGTGTTGATGTCAACATTCGCAATGTGCACAACAGTATACCTCTTCACTTAGCCTTAGCTAGGGGAGCAAAGTCATGTGTTGGATTACTTCTATCTGCTGGGGCAGATTATAATTTGCAGGTTTTCATTCAAGTTCCCATTTCCACTGTTTCATCACACATATGTTTAATCATAAATTTAATGACATAAGCATTCAGATATCTGGTAATTGTATTGGTATGGTGCTTTGGTCCATGATTTCGCTTTTCTTTTCTCTTTCTGATTTCTCATATACTTTATAAAATAATGTTTCTATTTGTCTATATTAGATCCGAAATTTATCTTTATTATATGACTTATTGATTGCTGAGTTCAGTCTCCACTGTAGCCTCTCTTCATTACTGAGTAAATTAAGCTTAATGATAATTTATATTGTTAAAAGTGGTTGGAGGGCTAACAAATCTAAGGGACATGATTCTTATTAAAACTACTTCTCTAAGTTTATACAATTGTCTTTTATTCTGGAATGGGTTGTGATCTATTGATATATTTGGAGTTTATTGTTTGCTGCCATGCCATTTAAACTGTAGGGTAAATTACAGTTTACCTCTTTGTAGTTTATCCACTTTTTGAAGTTAGCACATAACATTTCATTTGTAATACTTTACCTCCTTTCAATTTTGGTTCACTCTAAAATTGTCAACAGGGGAGTTAAATTAAATGATGAAGTAGCACACGTAGTAAGTAGCACACGTAGTGGCGCATGACCAGAATTAAAATCTTCTCATTGACAGTTTTAGAGTGCACCGAAGTACACGAGGGTAAAGTGTTACAAATGAACCTCACCGTTTAATTTAACTCCTCAATTGACTGTTTGAGGGCACCAAAATTCAGAGGGTAAAGTGTTACAAATGAAACCTTTATGTACGTTGTTGAAAAGTGGATATAAACTTTAAGGAGGTAGACTGTAATTTACCCTAAACTGTAAGTATGCATTTATTTTGATAATCTATCTATTTTTACATTTTGGGCTGGCTTGTGCGCATGAACCAAGATAAATGGGTGGAACTTCTTTTTAGCTTAAATTTTTTTACTTGCTAGAAATATTTAGAAGTTGACATCCTACCTATCTTGTGGAGGGAAATTTTGCTATTATGTATGTGATTTAAGGTTCTAAAGTTGTTAATTTTCTGTCAGGATGATGATGGTGACAATTCTTTCCATATAGCAGCAGAGACAGCAAAAATGGTACGTGAAAATCTTGACTGGCTCATTGTGATGTTAGGGAATCCTGATGCTGATGTTGAAGTCAGAAATAACAGGCAAGTTGCAGCTAGACGCACTCATTTTCATTAGATTTTAGTTGCTTTACTTTTTTTTCTTCTATTTATAAACATCTGAAAACTATGTCAAATCTTTGAAACTGCCATTTAACTGTTGATGGTTAGTCCACATTTATGTATTAAGTACTTTGAGCTCCAATGCACTAGTCACTACTGACTGATAAAGTTATGTTTTATGACAGTAGCAAGACACTACGTGACATCTTGGAGGCCCTTCCACGAGAATGGATATCTGAAGATCTGATGGAGGCGCTCATGAATAGAGGAGTTCATCTGTCTCCTACAATGTGAGGGGAGACATTATTTTCTGTTATTTTTTTTATTGGGTGTGATATTTACTCTCTACCCATATCTGACTAATATGTATTATAATTTGTTTATTTCTGATTCTTTTTAGATTTGAAGTGGGAGACTGGGTGAAATTTAGAAGAACTGTCATAACTCCAACATATGGGTGGCAAGGTGATAGACAGAAGAGTGTGGGCTTTGTGCAAAGTGTTCCAGACAAAGATAATCTCATCATTTCATTTTCTTCTGGAGAGGTTCATGTTTTGGCAAATGAAGTTGTCAAAGTCATTCCATTAGACAGGGGGCAACATGTACAGCTTAAAGAAGATGTAAAAGAGCCCAGGTTTGGTTTTTGCATAAATGCTACATTGTTATTTTTCTGCTATACTGTAATGGCTTCTTTATGTATATGCCTATGTTGGAGGGGTTTCTTTGATCTTTATTAAATACCTAAACAGATTGAAGAGGTCTTGTGTCTAGTTTGAGATTTATTCTGAGTTGCTGTACTGCTATTCCATCATTTCCTTCGTTTCCTCTTAAATAACATGTTTTGTAACAAATGTATATCTTTTCTGACAGAAACATAAGCTAAAATGTGAAAATTCCAAATTCAGTAATCAGTAGAATAAAACGAGGAGAAAACATAAAATAAGGGGAAAAGAAATTAGCCCAATGTAGATTCCATATCCTTCTTAATGACCAGAAATTATATACGTAAGAAACCATTGGCTGGACACAAAAATGAGGCATAGAAAGAGGCCTATTCTATACAAGATGTAAGGGTAAAACCTCTGGCTGAATTGTAGCATTAAGCTGCTAAGAACTGCATCGATCCATGCATCACACTTCCCCCAGGTCTTTTGCTTCTTTCTTCTTCCAAAACCTTGTTGAAATGAGAGAAACGTGGAGATAAACCCATTATTCAGAAGATATATTAAAGAGCTTATATCGAAGCTTCCAAGCTACCCAACAATAAAAGAAAGACAACTGCCAGTCTCAGAGCTTCTAAAACACCACACAAATGTCCGGATATAAAGGTTTATTTGGCCTTTGAACCTGTAAAAGATCATTTCTGTTAATCTAAGATGAATTAGAGGCATTCTTAACCTTCCTGAAAGAGGTTGTGAGTAGTAAAATCTGGCTTGCGGGAGACTGAATAAGATTCTGGAAGAAAGATATTGAAATAAAATGCCCAGAGGACTCTAGTGACTAACTCCTATTATCCTCCTTCTGTGCTTCATCCATATAGACCATATTACATTTGCTTGGGTATATTCTCCTGGCATTCCTTCAAGAACCCCTGTCCCAGGGGTGGTTCTTAAAGGATGTTCAATGTGACTGGAGAGCCCAATTAGTTGCGTGGCATCTTTGTACTTTTTCTCTTTTTTTAGGTGGATGTCTTATACTCTGCTATGGATTCTCTTCTCAACTTTTTTTTTAATCACAGAAGAAGGGTGGTTGTTGTTGTACAGAAGGGAAAGATAATAGGGAAGAACCTATGCTTGACTATATAGATTCTGTTAATTATTTCCTCATGCATGGCATATGATGACTAATTATCTATGTTAGGTTTGGTTGGCGTGGGCAGTCGCGTGACAGCATTGGGACTGTATTATGTGTTGACGATGATGGGATCCTCCGTGTTGGGTTTCCTGGAGCATCCAGAGGATGGAAAGCTGACCCAGCAGAGATGGAACGGGTTGAGGAATTCAAGGTTGGAGATTGGGTTCGTATCCGTCCCACTCTTACATCTGCAAAGCATGGATTAGGATCTGTGACTCCAGGAAGCATTGGCATTGTATATTGTATCAGACCAGACAGTAGTCTGTTAATAGAACTGAGCTATCTTCCAAATCCATGGCATTGTGAACCAGAGGAGGTTGAGCATGTTGTTCCTTTTAAGGTAAGAAAAAAGTTAGATTATTTTACTTTTATGACAGTTTATTTTTCTCCTTTCTTAATTAATTAACATGACTTACATTAACAAATTTTTTATCTTACAGATTGGTGATTGGGTATGTGTGAAGCGATCTGTTGCAGAACCTAGATATGCTTGGGGTGGTGAGACACATCATAGTGTTGGAAAAATAAGTGAGATTGAGAATGATGGCCTCTTAATAATAGATATACCAAACCGACCCATTCCATGGCAGGCTGATCCGTCTGATTTGGAGAAGGTGGAAGATTTTAAGGTGGTAATTCTTGCTGTTGGCCCTTTGCTACCATTTTTTATTTGTGCTTTCCATATATTTATTGTGAGATGCTTTATTATTGACTTTTTATTTTATTTGTTAATTTGTCCAAGAGCAGGTTGGAGATTGGGTCAGAGTGAAGGCTTCAGTGTCTTCTCCAAGATATGGATGGGAGGATATTACAAGGAACAGTATTGGTGTAATTCATAGGTTGGAGCAGGATGGTGATATGGGTATTTCCTTTTGCTTCAGGAGTAAGCCTTTTTCTTGCTCAGTCACTGATGTGGAGAAAGTTCCCCTTTTTGAGGTGGGACAAGAAATTCATGTGATGCCGTCTGTTACTCAGCCACGGCTTGGATGGTCAAAAGAATCACCAGCTACTGTTGGAAAAATAGTGAGAATTGATATGGATGGTGCTCTCAACGTAAGCTTACGTATTTAGCTTTTTCTAAATTTTGCACAGGATATTACATTTCTAATGACTTTTAACCAAACTATAACTTCTTAAGTGTCATCCAAAACTCTAGCTAAACTGGACCTAATACAGTTTTCTGTGATGCTGTTTAAGTAGAGAGATAGACTTTCAGTTTGGTATGCAAAGCTTATCCATATAAACATGTCCTAGGAAATAGCCTTCATCAGGGGATATTCTTACATAGACTCAGTTCACCCAAGTTGGGTGGACTGAGCCAATCCAATTCTGCCACCTTATATGGCTAAAATTCAAGTTTGGCAGAAAAAAGTTTCAAATAGGCCCAGTTGGAATCTTGAAACAGATAAATTCAGTTTGTATCTGAGTATAAGTGGTCTAAATTGATGCCAAATTTGAGCCATATGCGTTGCCAAATTATTGATTGGCTAAAGTTTATCCAAGATGGGTAGGCTAAGTCTATGAAAGAATTTACCCATCATCACTGCTATAGCTACTGTGAAAAGTGGTGACATGGTGCTGAAGAACAACTTTCCTCCTGTAAGATTAGGAATTGGGCATTCTTATAAAACCACTTCCCATTTAGCTTTGCTGGCCAGAGTTGTCAATCGCGCGTCGCGTAGCGGGCCAATCCCGCGACGCTGCTCCTGTAGCAGAGCGGTTTTGCGTCGCGGCTGTCGCGGCTTGATTTCGCGGCCATTTCGCGGCCGTCGCGGCCGCGACAGTGAAACGCGGCCCCCGAAGGTTGTTTTTGCGCGTTTTGGTTAATTGTTTAGGGCTGAAACACAGCCCTCGCATAGTCCCTCACACGGTCCCTCAAACAGAGACAGCGCGCCTCCATCAGTGTTGAGCGAAGCCCAGTCCCTGCCTCGCAGCACCCATTTCCGGCGGGCAGCACCCATTTCCGGCGACCTACACCCATTTCCGGCGAGGCCCACCCCATTCCGGCCACTTTCTCTGTTTTGGCAGCCTTGCATCTCTTCTCTGTTTTAACGGAGGTGCTACTGGGTTTGCTCCTCTTCCCTTCACAGCTTCCCTCCTCTGTTTCTCTATTTTGAATCCTTGATTACCCTTCACAGCCATGGCATCATCTTCTCATCCTCAATCAACTCAAAGTGTCTCAGCATCATCCTCCTGTTGTGGATTGGTAAAACCAACCGGAGAAAATATTGATATGGCATGGCAGTGGAATAGCTTGAGAGATATCAATAATAGGAAGAGTGTGACCTGTGATTTTTGTGGCAAAGTTACAACCGGTGGGATTACTAGAGCTAAAAGACACCAAATGGGAGTTAGAGGAGATGTAAATTCTTGTAAGAGAATTCCACTTGAAATTAAGAAGTTGATCAAGGAAGCTTTTGAGAAGAAAAAGGCTGAAAAAGATTCATACATGACTGAGTTGAATGAAAATGATGATGAGGAAGAAGAGGTGCAAGAAATTCTAAACATTCGAAGTGGAAAGAAACTAGCAACATCAAGTGATACAAAGTTCTACTGCCAAGAGAGCTAAAAATGTTAAAGGCCCTATGGATTTGCTTCTTCTTAGAAATCCAGAAGCAACTATTAAATTAGGAAAGGCCAAGAGGCAAACAAGCATAAATGATGCTTGTGATAAAGAGGCAAGAGCTAGAACCGTTCAGTACATAGCTCGTTGTTTTTATAGGAATTCCATTCCTTTTAATGTTGTGCGTACTAAAAGCTTCAAGTTGATGATTGAAGCTATTGGAAACTATGGTCCACACCTAAAGGTTCCAAGCTATCATGAAATGAGAGTTCCACTCCTTAAAAAGGAATTGGAGCTAACAAAAGAAATGTTGAAGGGTCAAGAGGAAGAATGGGTGAATTTTGGATGTTCGATTATGTCAGATGCATGGACGGATAAGAAGAATAGGACCTTGATCAATTTCATGGTGAATTCTCCATCTGGGACTATGTTTGTGAAGAGTGTTGATGCCTCTGCATATATGAAGACTGGGAGAAGATATTTGAGTTATTAGATGCCTTTGTGGAGGAGATTGGAGAAAAGAACGTTGTTCAAGTGGTGTCCGATAATGGAAGCAATTATGTCTTGGCCGGTAAATTACTACAAGCGAAGAGGAAGAATCTTTTTTGGACTCCATGTGCTGCACATTGTGTGGACTTGATGTTGGAAGACATTGGAAAGCTACCTCGGGTTAAAAGGACAATACAAAGAGGCATTGCTCTTGTAGGCTTCATCTACAACCATTCATTGGCCTTAAATACAATGAGGAAGTACACAAACAAGATGGAATTGGTTAGGCATGGAGTCACAAGGTTTGCAACCACATTCCTTACATTGCAAAGGTTGCACAAACAAAAAAACAACCTTAGAAAGATGTCACTTCAGATGAGTGGTTGACCTCTAAGATAGCAAAAGAAGCTAAGGGGAAGAGGGCAACTGACATTGTATTGATGCCTACTTTTTGGAACGAAGTTGTTTATTCTCTTAAAGCTATGGGGCCTCTTGTGCACGTTCTTAGGCTTGTTGGCAATGAAAAAAAGCCTGCAATGGGTTACATATATGAAGCAATGGATAGGGCTAAGGAAGCTATTCAAAGATCCTTCAATGAAAATGTTGATAAGTACAAGGATATTTTTGATATCATTGATAGAAGGTGGGAATCACAACTTCATCATCCATTGCATGCAGCTGGCCACTTTCTGAACCCCGAGTTCTTCTATAGCAATCCAAGAATTGAATTTGATGAAGAAGTGATAGCTGGACTTTATAAGGCCATTGAGAGACTAAGTGCAACTGAAGAAGAGGTAGATAAGATTTCAACTGAGTTAGCACTATATAAGAGAGCTGGAGGTATATTTGGAATGAAGGCAGCAGTAAGACAAAGGACCACAATGGCTCCTGGTAAGAAAAAACGCACTTCTTGATAAATTTAGTTACAACTTACATGACACTTAATGCTAATTAAATAATTTATAATTATATTACAGCTGAGTGGTGGAGGATGTATGGGTCATCCTCTCCAAGTTTGCAAACATTTGCCATTAAAGTGTTGAGCTTGACTTGTAGTTCATCGGGATGTGAGCGTAATTGGAGTATTTTTGAGCATGTAAGTAGACGTATAATGATTTTCCTTTACATAGTTTCATTTAGTGATTGTGAAACTAACATTTTTGTTTATAAATTATGTAATAGATTCATTCTAAGAAGAGAAGCAAGCTTGAGCATCAAAAGTTGCAAGACTTGGTTTTTGTTAAATATAACCAAGCTCTTAAAGAACGTTTTGATAGCCGAGATGTGATTGATCCCATTCTCCTAAATAACATTGACGATAGTAATGAATGGTTAGTAGGAGAATTGGGTGGAGATGGAGAAGGAGCTGAAGATGAGTTGGTTTTTGATGATGATACTTTAACTTGAGGGCCGTAGGCGATATAATTGAATTTGGTGAGCCTACAAAACATACTAGGCAGCAAACAAGATTGAAGAAGAAAATTACTTCAAGGCCTTCTAGCTCAAGGGGAAAGGAGCCTATACATGATGAAGAGGAAGATGAAGCTAATGATGTAGAAACGGAAGAGGAGGAAGAGATCTACAAGTCTAGTAGTGGTGAAAGTGACAATGAGGAGGAAGAGAACTTAGAAGATCTTGAATATGATGATTCTGATTGAAGAAAAACTTGTACTTATGTTTTGAATTTGAATGTTTAGTTACTTTAAGCCTTAGAGGCATAACTTAATTAGTATTTGGAGCTGTGTTTTCATTTTCTTCTTTTAAATCTTATGCTCCTTGATGACTTTTGTGGTTATTGACTTGTTAATTATGCCTTATGTTCATGGTGATTGTGTGTCTAGAGTCTAAAATTATGACTTTTATATTTAGAAGCATTTATAGATGTATAGTATAATTGCATATGTTTTTTCATTTTTTTTCGGTGTAGCGGCCATCCCGCTATCCGCTATCCCGCTATAGCGTTTTTGGGGTCGGCCGCTACGCGCCGCTATCCGGGATTGACTACTATGTTGCTGGCATTCCTCTTCCTATCTCCATTATTATGAGAAAATTATACTGACTGAAATATTGGCCATTGCTGCTATTAGAAAAGCTAAATTTCATATAAAACATTTAGGTGGCAAGGTTATTTGTGATTTCACCCTTAGATTACTATAGACAAAAAGTGATTTTGCTGGTTTCTTTGTAGGTGAGGGTCACTGGTAGGAAGAGCTTGTGGAAAGTTTCTCCTGGAGATGTGGAACAACTTCCAGGATTTGAAGTTGGTGATTGGGTACGCTCAAAACCAAGCCTAGGAACCAGACCAAGTTATGACTGGAATAGTGTTGGAAGAGAAAGTTTAGCTGTTGTGCATAGTGTACAGGATTCTGGGTACTTGGAGTTGGCTTGCTGTTTCCGTAAAGGGAAGTGGATCACTCATTATACAGATGTTGAAAAGGTTCCTTGCTTTAAAATTGGGCAGTATGTTAGGTTCCGAAATGGTTTGGTGGAACCGAGGTGGGGTTGGAGAGGAGCTCAGCCTGAAACTCAAGGTGTTGTAACCAGCATTCATGCTGATGGAGAAGTGAGGGTGGCATTCTTTGGTTTGCCAGGATTGTGGAGAGGAGATCCTTCGGACCTGGAGATTGAGCAGATGTTTGAAGTGGGAGAGTGGGTGAGGTTGACAGATAATGCCAATAATTGGAAATCAATTGGACCAGGTAATGTTGGTGTTGTACAAGGAATAGGGTATGAAGGAGATGAATGGAACAGAAGCACTTACGTTGGCTTTTGTGGGGAGCAGCAAGAAAGGTGGGTGGGACCAAGTTCCCATCTTGAAAGAGTTAACAAACTCTTTGTTGGACAGAAGGTTAGAGTTAAACAATATGTAAAGCAGCCAAGATTTGGGTGGTCAGGGCACACCCATGCAAGTATTGGTACTATACAAACAATTGATGCTGATGGAAAGCTTCGAATATACACTCCAGCAGGATCAAAAACATGGATGTTGGACCCATCAGAAGTGGAGGTGGTAGAAGAGGAGGAGCTCTGTATCGGAGACTGGGTCAAGGTTAGAGCATCAGTTTCAACCCCAAGCCACCAGTGGGGGGAAGTGAGTCATTCGAGCATAGGGGTGGTGCATCGGATGGAAGATGAGGATCTGCGGGTGGCTTTCTGTTTTTTGGAGAGGCTATGGCTTTGTAAGGCATGGGAAATGGAACGGATTAGGCCGTTTAAAGTGGGCGACAAGGTAAGGATCAGAGATGGATTGGTGACCCCGCGGTGGGGATGGGGAATGGAGACCCATGCCAGTAAGGGACAGGTGGTAGGGGTAGATGCAAATGGCAAGCTAAGAATAAAGTTCCGATGGAGGGAAGGGAGGCCCTGGGTAGGAGACCCTGCTGATATTGTCCTTGATGAGAATTGATGTGCTACTTTAGGAACATCATGAAAGCTTGTAGCATAACTTGATTCTCATTCAGCTCTTTACCCTATGCTTTTCTGGGCCTGAGCTTGTGCCAAGAAGTGGAAAGCTTTATGCTCCTTGCTACCAGATGTGCTCTGAACTATAACTTGGTTCTGAATGTTGGAATGCAGTTTGACCAGATCTATTCATGTTAATAAACAGAGGAATGAAGTCGTGGGAAGGGAAAGTTGGCTTGCCGGCTGGTATATTATTGGAGATTTAAAGGCAGCCAAAGCAAAAATTGGCAGTAGGCCATTTATACTCATAACAGGTAAGTTTGTAGTCGCAATTTTGAGGTATAGATATGTTTATTTATATTATTGTACAAATTCTACTCTACAGTCAATTCATTTTTTTGACTCATCTTCACTATACTGTTGTATAATTCTTAAATGGAATTTGTTCCATTATACAGTGCCTGCAATTACTCATCATTGATTTCCAGTTTTGACAAAATATGGTTAAGGGTGTGAGCATTTTGTTTCCTTACATTTCTTAGTTTTCCAATTCAACATTACTCGGTGCCAACACTTTTGGAAATCGAGTAAGTGACAGGGTAATACTTGCACGTATTTAACTTCTTCATTTTTGTTCTATTTTTGTGCGCTGCAATATTGAGTAGACTGAGGCGTTTAAATCTCTAATGCTTTACCTTCATACTACCTCAAAACCCATATGAATAACATTACCTTCCTTTCATGCATGGAACAGTACCAATGAAGGAATGTACCCTCATTACTTAGGGCATGGTCTAAACCTTTTGAGCCTAGAGATCTTCCTTAACAATATGTTTCATGTAAAATCACGTAAACGAGTATGCATGTGCAGAGAAGAATTAAAAGAACATGAACGAGTATCTCAACTAACGGTGCCAGAGTTCAATGTTATCAATTACTCTGGATTAAAAAAATCAGAGATCAATCGACAGACTTGAAACAATAATTACGTAATTCTGATCAGAAATATCTTTCCTAAGGTAATGTTACCCATTACTAGTCTTTTTATCAAAGATAAATTTCCCTATAAATGAATAGTCAGCAAATCAGTCTTGATCAGGTAAATCCTCTCGTTGCACTCGCCAACTTACCCTCGTGCCATTTACAGAAGCACTCCAGAGCATCCCTCATCCATGCATGCCGGAGGCTTCCAAGTGCCTCTGATACAGCAAGCCAACTCCTATTTCTGGTACTTTGCTCAGGCCATAACTCAAGTTCCTCCTTGACAAACAAGGCGAACATTGCTGCTTTACATAAACCTTCGGGACTGCAGTCATCTTGGTGGGTCTTACTCCTAAACTCATAGTACCCAAGAAAATCCTGACACACCCAGTAGCCACAAGTATCAACCATTGGTTTGTAAGCATCCATCCAATGACAAGATCAAAAGGCAATGTAAAATGATCCAACAGCCTAGTTTACAGTTAAAATAAACAAAATAAAGAGACAAGGGGTTTCAAGGGGACAGTAGTTGAAAGGATCATGAGCATGCCAAACACATGATACCAAAATCATGTAATACCACTGACTTCTGCTCAAATTTGAAAAAGTAAAGGCATATTACAAAAAATTATGTGATAATATTCAGAACTATTTTAGGTTCAAATTTACCTAATTTTATATGTTATTGCAAACTCTAGCACACATGCAAAATTACATTAATTTTTTTCTGAAAACTTTATTGCCATTATTAAGTTACTACTCAGGGCAACATAGAATACTATGAGAAGATGATATGATCTTCACATAAGCTTCCTAGACTCCCACTAAGAAACCATTCAAACATGCAGGTACATCAATACATCACGATAATACAGAAGCTCAAAGGTAATATATCACAATATTACAGAAGCTAAAAAATTTAATCAATTCATATATGTGGAGACGATTTTCACCATTAGGTCTCCTCGAACTCCCGCTTCTTCAATAGCTTCTCTTACAGCTGCCTCCTCAACAGTTTCATCATTCTCCCAACCTCCCTTCAATGGAAAAGCAACATCACAATAATCAGAAAATAAGATCTCCAGTGAAGACCAATTCAAAAAAGAATTCACAATCGATCTCAACCACATGTTACAAAACGAAACAGAACTAAATTGCAGCAATTATTTTAAACAGATCCTTACTTTTATTTATTTATAAGGAAACAGATCCTTTCTATGAATGCAATTTAACAGCATAAATCTATTTTAACAGCATAGAATGCAATTTAATAAAGGTGTTGTCTCATCAGTAAGTTCGGTATATAGGTATTTAAAACAAATTTACTATAAGGGCCGAGTTATTTTAAGGGGCTAAAACTTAGTCTATTTTTGCAATAAATGGCACCTAATTTGTTGTATTGCTTTAATTGGGAGATATAAAGCAAGTCATTGATTTGTCATCTGCAATGGTGTTATTGAGAACACAATCTCGATGATTTTACCATCTCATCCAACAACAACAACAACAACAACAACAACAACAAAAGCCTTTTCCCACTAGGTGGGGCCGGCTACATGGATCAAACGACGCCATTTTATTTTATTTAATTGAACAAAAAACAAATAATGTGGATAAAAAATGGAACATAAAATGGCCATTTGGGTTCTAAAAGTCCCCAATATTCATCATACATATTACAAAGCATATCGCATTTTTGGAAGTTGGATTGAGAAGTGGATTCTATCATCTGCATAACCATCACGTATATAATAACACTGAACTCAAGTCTCCAATTCAAGTTATTTTCTTTAAAACAAGGATATCCCAATACCGAAGGTGTCCTACAAAGCGGTTCAAACCAAAGATCCTAAAGCATTCCATAAGCCATGATGCATTTTGTCAACATGTGGTAAACATAAACTTCTAGATTCCCATAATCCTTTGTCGCTCACATCAGTCAATTCCAGCAAAGAATTGAAGTTAAGAGACCACAACCTAATTCACTTGATGTTCCTCTTTCTAATCATTCAAAAGTAGTAGGACTATAGGAGAAAATTTCACTTATTTCTTTGGAGTGATTCATCCCATAGGATATGAATAAAATTTCTTCACCTAAGTTGATCAAGGTCATTCTACCAACTTAGCCTTCTAAAACCAGTTGCCGGTGGAAAATCTCTCAGATTGAAGCTCCAGGCACATTAAATTGCTCTTAAACTAAAATCCTAAGGGAGTGTTTGCAAACTTTCAAAAACCAGATATCTAAGTGCAGTGGGGCTGGTTTGAAACATAAGCTAAGCTGTTTGGTTATCACTCAAATTTTAAAAAACTGATTCTTATCTAAACAGAATTTGAGATAAAACTGGTTCTTAAAAAGTCCAACTCAAAGTTGGAATTTTTCTAGTCCAAATTTTTTCTGACTTTCTCCCTCATTCTCTCCACCTTTCTCTCATACAATTTATTCTGTTATAGGAAACTAATAAAAATTTATTATCTCAAGTTTTGAACTAACTTTAAACTAGTTTTGAACCAAACTAAGTTTAATTTTGAACAGGCTCATTTTTATATGGGCTTATGTAATAGGTTCTATCTTGTACTATGTTAAACTAGTTTTGGAAGTTGCCAAACAACCCCTAAAGGCTAAAGCTACTTGGGTTCAATTGTAAAAGTACAAACTGGTAATGGCAGCTACATGCATGGCACACACATTTATAAGGTCAATTTAAACCATTCATGAACATAAAGAGAACTGTGTGTATTACATATGGAAATATGCGAAATAGCAAGCTAGACATGCAATGTTTGCAGTTTGTTTCCTTTCTTCCAATAAGCCACTATGATTAGTATTAAAGGCACAAGAAGAGCCAATGGCAATTTCCAAATTTCCAAATAAAATAAAAGCATGAATCATTTAAAGGAAACAAATTGCATCCGCTTTGCAAAATACAATTTCGGTGGGAATCTTACATGACCATTGTAGTTTTGAAATAGCAGAAACTAATTGTACCCGTCATCCCAATTCCCAAATAGGCCTGAACTCCTTACAGTAACAATAGGATTAACTACATGAAGCAGGAAGTTGACAAAGTTACACCAAGGATGTCTAAGGCACTATAACTTGCTGATCTTGAACAACAATAAAAGGGAAAAAAAACTAAATATCATGAAAATGAGACATCCACATATTATAAGAATTAAACAATGGAATTCTACTGTATTATAACTGTTTCTTATATTCTGATTCCTCCAAAATAAACACATCCATCAGGTAATTCTTAAGCATGTATCACTGGCGAAACCATAGTGGTAACATAAAAGTATAGTTGTATACCAAACATTATACCTTTGGAAACAAAAGACCTGGTCCACTAGGTGAATTAATCATAAGCACTTCAACAATCTTCTCAGAACTAGAGTCTCCACAGTCATCAGAACTTTTATACCTAAATGGAACACACCTGCAACCCAATTAGCATTTGCAGATCAGATCTTTAAGTATATATAACCAACAATTATATAAATATGTTTTTTCAAACTTCAAGCAATTCCTAGCTGAAAAAGTTTGGTTGACATAATACAAGCTGCTTCAGTTAAAAGGCCAATGGATTTAGTCGACAAACATCTCCATCTTCTTTTTTCTTTTCAGTACACTTTAACAAATTCCAAAATCATATCGTTATTAGTTCATACAAGATTGCATCAAATAATCTGTCTGGAGTAAATAATGATTTTCACTGCACAAGAAATCACACATTTCTCCCAATTCACAAAAGTAAAAGGCGATGATATGGCAAAACTTAACAGTATATATAACAATATGGCGATAACTTAGGGTGGCAGTATGTGATTTCATCCATTTTCTTATATAACTACAAATCTAATGAATCTCCATCCACATTAACAACCTTGTGAACTTAGATTTATATCAGAAAAATAACAGAGAGTGAAACACAGAAATTCCACTTGTAGTTAGTTATAATTTGCTTGATGACAAACAAGAAGCAATCTTAAAGCTATCAAGACTCCTTCAAAAACCAGTGGATTAAAAAATGCAATTAAGTTACTAAAATGCTTTTGCAGCACAGTTGAGAGATTAAAAGACCACATGCAGAGGAAAATAATAAAGATTAACTAGAGAAGGAAGTAAATGCATCAAAGAATCTTAATTCTTAACCAAAAGGCAGATGGTTGCTGCATGCCATTGATATTTCCAGGATTAATTCCATGCACAGGCCTATAAGAATTATGACAACTCGTGACCTCTATATTTAACTAAATTTTCCAACTGTTTGCCATAATGCACAGGCCAAATTATGTGCACAAATGCAACCATAAGGGACCCAAGAGTCATCCTAGAAACCTCAAAATGGGCATATATCTCAAGATGACAGAAATATTTAACTTTCTTGGTATCATATGCCAAGCACAACAAGTTAATGCACCAAAATAGATCATGCCATGCAACTTCTCCACAACTTGATTAATTTAGCATCTCCAATTGCAAGATGAGACACTCTAGTACTCTACAATGATTGACCACATTAAATTTGTAAACCAGAACTTCCAAAACCTCCCTTATAGAAGAGGAGACCAACTAACAATTATTTGTCAGCTGCTCCTTAAAACAAAACCAACATTTAAAAAGAAAAAAGAAAGCATGTTTTCATAAGGCACAGGCCATCATTTCCTCAGCTGAACAGCCAATAAACATCTCCTCAGACCTAAAGACTGACCCCAAACAATGGTAAGTCATTCAAAAAGGATCTATGACAACACTTGTGCCATCAGGCAATGACCCATGATCTACTAAGGAATGGCATGACAGCTGAGTAAAACTGCTCATCAAGAAAAGAAGTAATTTGCCAAAATGGCCCATGAAACCTGATATACTAAGAAGCACGGACACACAAAAATTTGAAATGTCCTGTTAAGATTTGAAGTGTCATGTGGTGTCATGAGTGTCTGATGCATCATACATGCGACACGGCTACTCTTTTGAAGTATACGTGCTTCATAGACTATCTATTTAGCTACAGGATACAAACTAATCCAGACACACACACACAAAAATAAAATACTTGACTAAATGTATCGGGTTGACCATAAAAGGTCCTCCAAAATCCTATTTGTTCAACACTGATTAATCAGAAAAGGTTCGTTTATATATCATACAAGCGTATTAATATGTCCTACAAATTCCATAACAAGCATATGCAACCCAACCCATCCACCACCACCACCACATCACCCCCCAACCCAAAAAAAAAAAAGAAAGGATTTGGATCCTTTCCTTTTTCTAAGAGCAGAATAATGTCATGTATGTTATAATAGAAAAAGACACAAACTTTTTTGTATATGGACCCACCATTATTTCTGCAGGGTCCACCAATCCTCTACATAAACAATTTGTCTTCATTTCTCTTTAACATGACATTAACCAGTTCAGGAGAAAATCAAAATCAGAGCAAAAAGAAACCGTTAATTCCCTCCTTGTTCCACCCAAAAAATAAAAAGGTCAATCCATCTTCTATCTCACGCAAAACTACAACAAACAATAACAAAACATCAAACCATAACCAACCCAAAATGTAATTTTCTTCATCAAACAATTTAAAAGAAAAAAAAAAAACTTTGATACATACCCACATAGTCCCAGCTGAAAATGACATTTTCCATCAACAACAATCAGCAAATCCACCACCTCCAAAACGAGAAAAACCAAAAAAAAAAAAAAAAACAGAACATTCAAATCAAACAATGCCCACTCATCCAGAAATAGTAAAATGTACCCGGCAACAAGGCGATAACCATCCTCGTACCGCTGCTGATGCCGACCCGTACGCGCCACCAAATCAGACATGATAATAACAAGCACAACAAACCCAATTCGCAATCTTAATCTTTCGTAGTCAACAAGAAACCGAACGATTCATCGCCATTGGAACGGAAAAGGAAGAAAAACCCCCAACTATCAGACGCGCACGAATCCCAAAATGCTCACGCCCGCACTAGATAACGATCCCACCGCCATTGCCGCAATCCAGCCGTCATCGATGCTTCGTCGCATCACCCAATGCCTTCGGTTCTTAGGTTTTGCGCTGAAATTCTAGAGAGAGAAACTGAAACGGGGGATGGGTTGAGAGAGAGAGAGAGAGAGAGAGAGAGGCGCTAAGAACGGATCTCGGAGGGTCAAAGTCACGTAGATTGTGGTCAACATGTGGGGCTTTATATAGGGACAGTGTCAGCGTCTTTGCTGGTGGACGGACCAATGAATAAGAATGGGATGGCCAATCATAGTTTGACGCGTGGATAAATAATGATTTTGAGATGTTGTGATTGGAGGTTGAATGAGGTGGAAAGATCGTTATTGGTTGGTGCCTGCGGTGATGCGTGGTCCGCGAAGTAGGTGATTGTGAAACGGGGGAAGAAGTCAGCGTATGAAGGATGTTTGTTTCTGGGGGATTTTGTAGGGCCCTCTGTTTGCCTTTTTGGACCCCCCCCCCCAAAACGAAGGTTCTTCTTCATCAATTTCAACTTTTATTTTTTCTAAATAATTGACCCTTATTATCTTTTTTATAAAAAATAAATCATATTTGACACTTTAATTTAGAGTTTGTTCTTTGAATAAAATACATATACCGTATGGGGTTGGATTTTTCTTTTGAACGTTAGTTGTACATTTTGTCCGTGTGTGAAAAATATGAATTGTTAAAAAAAAAGCCGAAATGTAAGAAATTCCTTCCCACAATAGGTTGTGGGAATGTTTTTGTCCCAATAATTTATTACGTTATGTTTTGATGATGACAAATATAGTATAAAAAAGTTTATGAATATGCTACATACGTATGGTTAATGAAATATATTAGATCATGCATGGTTATATATTATTATTATTCTTCTTAAAAATTATGCATTGAGTTATGTATAGCATTATTTATAAAATATATCCAATGTATTTAATAAGTTATATAATTAATTATTGGATATGTATATATATATGTAAATCATATATGCATGAAGAACTTTATAAAGTTATATACATGTGAATCATGCATATTAAATTATATATTGAGTTATGAATTTGGACTAATCATAGTTTTCAAGTGAGTTATACTTTGTAGGATAGTACAAGTATCAAGAGTGAGCATTGGAATAAGAAAGTGAGAAATCATATTTATGCTCAACTCAACAAGAAAGAGAATAAAAAGATGAATTAAGCATTTAGAAGATTTAAAGAGAAGAATTCTTAAAAGTTTGAATTACATCAAGAAGCCTAAGGTCTTATTTGGGTATATATTTTCTTACAGGAAATCTTCCTTTGTATGAATAGAAGTTTTACATGAAGAGAGCTTAAATATTTTTTTCAATTTTGACAAATGTTTTTAACATTGTAAAATGTCCAACAAACAAGTTTTGAAAAGTTAGTCTTTGTAGTTTTTCAAAACAATGAAAATTAGCCAAATTTGAGTATTGAAAAACTGACATTTAGTCACTATTTTATTCATAACTTTCAAAATACTTTGAGTTTTGCTCTGAAACTTATTTCATATGAAAGTATACTCAAAGAGATTTTCAACACATGGTCATTTGTTTAATTTTGATAAGAAAAGAATAACTTATAACTTTTTTTTAAAAAAAATACTACTTTCCTAAATGGAATTGTAGTCGACTATACAAGAGTTGTAGTCGACTAAAAGACTACTAGAAAAGTATTGTAGTCGACTACAAAGAGTCATAATTCAAAAACAATATTCCAGAGAAGAATTGTAGTTGACTACAAGGTATTTTTAGTCAACTACAAAGTGTCAGAATGTCTGTAATGTTTATAAATGACTAGATTTCAAGATTAATCATTCCAAAACACCACTAAAGGCTATTTTATCACTTGGGTTGTTAATATAAGCCAATATTGAAGCATTTACAAGGGAGAAACTCATATTTCTGTTTCATTACACTTGATCAATCTTTCTCCTATCAAAATCAAGATTTGAGCTATTTATTATAAAACATTCATCTATCCATTAGTTTTTCAAGTTGTATATCCACTATTTGAGATAATTTATTCTTTTATATCTTTTTAAACACTTGTAAGAGGATGGAGAATCCTTCAAGAGAGTTCAAGGGTAGATTTCCCTTGATGAGAAAAGAAAAAGGCTCAAGCATAAGGGTGGAGGATCCCAAAGTATGAGGAGTGCTCTGTTTTCGTATAGGTTTCTCAAGCACCTAATTTAGAAGTTTGAAGAATAGTGAAAAATCTTGGGTGGATGACCTCGGGGAGTAGATGTAGGTCACAAGTGGTTGGTCAATGAACCAGGATAAATTCTTGAGTTTAATTATCTTATTCCTACACTCTTTAAATTATGTTTTTGTTGCATATCTACTACATAATTTGTGCTCTTGGTATTTTTGATACATGGAATTGATAGATAGCTTGTTTGCTTGATTTATATATTCATTTAAGCTATATTCAAGCTATCTACATTGATTGACAGATCTTATACAAGTAAGACATTTATTTAAAACTCAATTTGCTCATAGAAGCAAATTGTAGTCTACTACAAGAAAAGTGTAGTCTACTATAAGGCTGCGAGAAACTCAAATTAATGTTTTATTTGTTGATCTTGCAAAATTACTTTTAGAGGCTCATTGTAGTTGACTACACACTACTTGTAATCTACTATAATTAAGGTATCAACTAAGTGATTTTCTATCTTGTTGTATTTCTCACTAGTTTCCAATTAATCACACAATAATTTACATTGTTCTATATATTTATATGTGATTGATAGTATGCATTATATGAATTGTTAGTAATATGAAAGCATGAATTGTTGTAAAATATATTTATTCCGCTGCATGTATTGATTAGGTTTATCAAAATGCACAATTACTCAAGTTTGTTTTAAAATTTGGCATCACCTAATTCACCCCCTCATGTGTGATGATTGCCCTTGGCTAACATAGGTCATGTGCAAAAAATCCTCATATGCTTTAAAACTCTTCAACACGATTCTCTTAACTCTTAAAAACATGTACAAGAAACTTTCTGTTAACTCTCCATCTAAGATACTAACAGAAATTGAGTCACGTGAGGGCCCATTATCCCTCCCTTTTCATTTTTTGCTTTGAACCCACAATTATTAACAAAACCAAACTCTTTTCTTCACCATTTTCATCCCCATCCCCTTCTTCTTTCCAAGGAGGAGTGAGTGATTTTAAGGAAGAAGAATGAGATGAAGGTGAAAATGGTAAAGAGAAAATCTTAATTTTGTTGGCAATGGTGGATTCAAAGTAAAAAAGTGAGAAGGGAGAGATCATGTTCACTCATGCGACTCAGTTTTCAATAGTATCTTGGATAGAGAATTAACAAAAGGTTTATTGTACACGTTTTTACAAGTTAAGGGAGTCGTATTAAAGAGTTAGGCACAATGAGGTTTTCTGCACATGCCATATAGTTGGAGGAGGTTCCTTCCATTTTAGCCAAAAATAAAATAGGTATAAAATGGGGGTAGTATTTTTTTTAATTTTTTTAATAAACAACGGAGCCATAGCCAAAAGAAACTAAGCAGCCACCAAAACTAGAGGTGTCAAAATGGGTTAACCCAACGAAAAGTGCAAGTTAAGCTAAGAAAATCTAAGCTCAAACCAATTATGGATCGGTCCAGTCCAGCCAGAAAATAGACTGGTTCGATAATATGAAATTTTCTTTTTGTGTTATGTATTTAATTTTGTTATTATTTATTCATGTCTTTATTTAATTAGCTTCTTTTGGATTAAAAAAATCAAATTTAGTGAGTACATCTTAGTCTTTTTTTTCCTCAATTTATATATGATGTTCACTTGTTCTAATTCCTTGAATTGATTAAATTATGATTCAAGAGATGTTTCATAGATATATCATAAATCATTTATGCCGAAAATAATGTAGTAAATCTTCACTGCTTATGTTGATGACATTAATATAATCTATTATACTTACATTCAATTTGTGTACATGATTTTTATTGCTTGGATTGATTTAAAAATTTTATTTATCAATAGTTTATTATTATAGATATAAAAAAAGTGAAAAAAGACAACAAAAAAAAAGTTAAGGACCTAACCCATAGGCCATGCTAGGACAGCCTACAGCCCGCATAGGACTGGGCTAAGTTAACTAATTGTTAATTTGCACATGTTATGAGCTACCAGCCTAAAATTAGTTGGGTGCGACGCGGGCCTAAATTGACACCTCCAAAACTAACTCTACTAGCATAAGCCAAGAGAGCAATAGAAGTAAGGGAGGGTGGGAGTAAAAACTCTACAACCCAAGAGTGAGGGAATGGCCATGCTTGGCAAGGAGGTCAAAACAGCTATTCCCTTCCCTATACACATGCTGAAAAAGAACATCTCAATCTTTACGAGGAAACTCGAGATCAAGACCAAGAGGGGAGCACAAGGATGCCAACTAACGCAACCAGACGCCACCAGATGAATAGCACATTTCGAATCAGCCTCAATAATCACCTTCCTATGACCCAGATCATAAGCCAGTTGGAGACCGTAGTACAAACCCCACAACTCAGCCAAAGTGATGGAACAGACACCCAACTTAGCCGAGAAACCAGCAAGAAAGCCCCCTGAGGCATTCCGAACAAGACCAATAAGCAGCTATATTCTGATGTAGCACAACAAATCCTCCTACATTCACCTTCACCCACCCATTTGCAGGTGCCTGCCATGCTACAATGGATCTAGTTAAACTTAGATGAATCTATCCAATGAGGGTTTTAGCATAATGCAACTTAATTGTGATATACCATGCCTTAATTGTGAAGCAACTTAATTATTCGCTTTTTAAATTTTTTTAAATCACCAACCAAAAATTAAATGAATCTAATTAAATTTGAGAAGTAATGTGTTACGTGGTGTATAAATATAGTCTACAAAAATATGAATTATATAAATAAAATTTAATTGAATCAAATATTTAATTTCTAGTTTATGTGTAGCTGTATAAATAATTTATATAAAATGATGTGAACATAGCGTAACTAATAAATTTATCTGCTATATGTATCTAAAAGCAAGATATGATGTACATTTTATTGTAAAGTGTTAATAACAAATTTTTCCATATAAAATGATTATTATACAAAACCAAGTTAAATCCATGATAGAAAAACATGTATCCATATATGATGCAGATCACATACCCAGATATATACAAGGTATTATTTGGGTATAATTTGGATATGACCATGGCATAAGTTATAGAACTTTCATAAAATGAATTATGTTTTTGTTGTATGCTGGACGAAGCCAAATCAGGATCATACGGCTAGGAAGCATAGAAGACGTCATGTTAGCTGGATAAGAAGCAAGGAATTGCCAGGTTTAGGAAAGGCGCTGAAATCGTGTAGGACCAAGAAGTATAACAAAGTCTCCCTTGAAGAGAGGAGAAGTTGGTAGGCTATTTAGACCATAGGGTGGACCTTTTGCCAAAATCAATCAATATCCAAAATTACCTCATTTTTGTCCTGTATCTTTCATCCAAGTTGAACTGGAATTGACTGGACAATTCAATTAGAAAATAGATTAATCAACTGATATTATATTTGACCCTCTATAAAAATTGATGTTCATCATAATCAATTAAAAGTTAATTAGAACTGGCAGATTAACGGATGAATCGGCCAATTCAAATTAGTTTTTGAGCTAAACTGGTTTCAAAGTTGATGACATATCTTGAAATTATAAATTTTAGTTAAGGAAAACAACAAAATTGAGAAATCACCAAGCCAATAGCGCACTCTATCCGCAACCAAACAACCTTTGAAGGGTGAGAGCTGAGGCAAACCAGGGTGTGCATAGCAAGAAAAGAGGTTTGGCACCATTCTTGAGTGGTCACTGTAAAAGGTAGAGATTTTGAGGTGGCCAATCGGAAGCGGAATAGTGAAAGGAATTGGTGGTGGTAAGTATGTTGAAATTAGAGTTTAGTTAGTCAGGGTCTTACAATCCAAATTGAGCTTAGAATTGAGTTTTGGAATTGAAATTGGACCTACAAATTCTAATTATCTTGTTTGGTGTGTATATTAAAATTAGAATTCTAATTCTACGTCTAATTCTATGGAATTGAAAAATAATTAGTTTATACTACTCTCAATTCTTAGCTTAAATTTTAAAAATTACAATTTCAAGTACTAATATTTTTTATTTTTTAAATATTAAAAGATAAAAGTTAAAAATTACCCAACAACCATTGCTACTTGTAATACTGACATATTCGGCAACGTCTCTACCGCCGTGCTCCGGCCTCCGATCACTGTTGTCGTCGCTTGTGCAATGGCCAAATCGTCGTGCTTCATCTGATCACTAACAGCGATGTCTTACAATCACCTTAGTCATCGTCAATGTCGTCATTTAGTTTAGCATTCATTGCGGCTGCTGTAATCCAGCAAAGCAAGCTCTATTGAATTTTTTATAATTTTAAATTATTATTTATTAATTTAAATTTATTTATTATATCTTTATAAATTTTTGATAAATTATTCAAATAATAAAATTTTAATTCAATTCAGTTCAGAATTACAATTCTAAAGTCTCAATTCTTTAATTATCTCAAATATAAAAATTAAGATTCTTGTCAATTCCAATTCTAATAGAAATAAAATTGAAATTAGAATTCTAAGTTATAATTCCAATTCTGTCATCTAAACGGACCCTTAGGGAAATATGAAAAAGATAAAAATAAAAGAGGTTCTTAATAATTTAATATTATTATATAAAACATAATTCATGCAATTTAGATAAATGTCACGTGTCACTCATATATGAGTTTTTTTCCTTCCAAATTCTTACTCTTTTGATATAGTCTTATTTTCTATGATTTAAAATTTATTTGAAAAAGTTCAAATCCAATTTAAATTTCAACTATATTTGATTTTATTTTATTTAAATGACAAATTTCTTTTCAAATTTTATATTAATCAAATATCAATTACTTATTTACTCATTAATAAGTGAGATCAATAACGATCGATTATATATCATAGCATATTTAAATTGTTCATATTTTTTAAATTAATTTAATTTATTATTATTATATAAAATACAGTTTATCAAGTAGGGTCAATATCACGTCTCACTCATACATGAGTTTTTTTCTCTAAAATTTTACTCCTTTGAAAAAGCCTTGTTTTCTATGTATTCAAAATAAATTTATAAAAATTCAAATCCAATTCAATTTTCAATTATATTTTATTTTATTTTATTTAATGTAATCCTTTAGATGAGAGAGACTAAGTCTCGATTGAGGCAAAACTTGACTCGATAATACTCTTATGCAATGATATTTATATATTGAAAGTCTTCTTTGAACCCATACTAAAAAGGAGGTTTCTCTCTTTGAAAGCTTGTATGCCAACATGAAAAACTATAGTTGTAGGGTTGTACTTAGGGACATAATACTTGCTAAAGATAACTATACATTATGCCAAATCGGAAAGAAAAATGACTAAGTGGAAATGTTCTTAAAGTATATTATACATTTGATCCTTATAATTTTCTCTTATTTTTAATTTAGTCCTTATAGTTTTTTCTTACTTTCAATTTGGTTCCTATACTAATGTCAGGAACGATGGCATAGACAAAAACAGTGTCACCTCAACATCTGTTTTTCATTTCAGACCATAAACTGATGGTGTCATAACTGTGACTAACGGTATAAACTATTTTACTAACAATTATAGGTATGGTAACTGATGTACGAAGAAAAAAATTATAAAGACTAAATTACAAATGAGTGTAATTTATAAGGACCAAAATTATATTTTAACCTATTGATTAACTTGTTAATTAAACTATAAATATAATTTTTAATTTTTAATCATTTTATTAAAAATAAATAAATGTGCTACCTTTAGTTTTTTAAAATTTTAAGTAGTACATTTAAATTTTCTTTCTTCATTGAATACAAATTAGTCTATTATTCATTCTCTAATTCATTTGAATCATGTGCCACTATTCTCTAGTTTACATCTTGGTTTACATTAAAAAAAAGTCACTACTCGCTTTCTTCATCAAATTAGATTATCTTGAACCATTGAATTAAAATAAAATCAAGAATTAGAGATTAGTGTACATTAGTGTCAATTGATCTTGATGTTATATATATATATAAAGTAAATATTTATTTTGGTCATTTAAAAATATACATGATGATAATTAATGACATCATTTTTGTTATTCAAGGACTAATATAATGTTATTTTAAAGACTAATTTGATGAAAAAATGTAACAATGAATGATCAATTCAATATTGAGTATATCTTTGAATAGCAGTCTAGCTAAGTACCATAGATGAGATTAGTCTCACACATAAAAAAGTATGGTGATACTGGGGAAAGAACATAAAAAAATAAAATGTCGCGTATAATTTTAGATGATTAAAATTGACATTTACTCTATTTTATTATTATTTTTTAAAATAAGTATTGCCACACCTCAACTTCTTTGGTATTGATGTCAAATATACTCCCGCACCGCGAGGCGTTATGAGATCAGGATTAGTATCTATTTATAATATATAAATTCATACTAATGTTGCCAAATAAGCCATGAAAGTGTCTCTCAAAGTGCCATGTCAAATTGTCATATTCCCATCTCTCAACCACGTCAGCAGTTTCTCAAAATGCTTTTACTCTCTTCCCATCCGAGCTTCAGCCACGTCAGTAATTTAACATAACTTTCCTCACATTTTCACCGTATGTCTTCTCAACTTTCTTATGTTACTCTTCTTTCACCACCCTTTCAACTCTCTTTCATAAACTATGAAAACCAATAGTTTAATATCTGTGAAATTAGCAATAAAAGCTTTGGGGAGAGAACGAACAAAGAACGAAGGTGTGTTGTGTGTCGCTCTTGCTTCGTCCTCATTCGGGCCTTTATGCTATTCATGAAACGTTTCTCTTCCCTCCGATTAGCTCCTGCATTCCAATCAAAATCACAATCGTCGCGAATTAGAGCTCTTCACCGCTTCTCACTCTCTGTCGTGTGTTGTTCTTCTTGCGTGCTGCTTTGAGTGAACAATGAATCCTCTCTACTGCATTGCTCCCGTTTCGATCGATCGGGTCCAGGCCAAACCTGTGGTGGCAAAATCGCCTGGTTAGTGTCAGTTAGGGGGATTTTTTTCGAGGTTGTGATAGATAACGCTCGGCTTCTTGAGGCTACCGATAAGTACATTCAGCGGCAACCGAAGGTGGTTGACCAATTCTCAAACAAGTATGAATTGATTTAGATATGCTATGGTGTTTATAGTTATGTCTTTAGCTCGTGACAATAGTTTGACTTCCTTATTGATGATAGGTGTGAGATTTTATTGGTGTATTTCCCTTTCTCAAACAACCACATTGACAACGTTGTCATTGTCAATGGCAGAAGTAGTAACAAGGAAGAGCATGAGAAGGCATTGCTGGCTTTGATCGAACATCGTACCCGTGAAGTCAAAACACTCTGTTACCCACGTCTCCTATTGACATCCTAGGTTCTTGCAATTCCTTCATTGTCTTTTCTCTTTCTTTCTTTCTCTATTTCTACTTTTGATGGTTTCTTTGTGGCACTGTAGTTGTGGTTACGATTATTCTCTTTGTTCATTGACATTCATATGCTACCATTTTAATGCTGGTGCGGGTGTGGCTGATATTAATAGACTAATAGTACTTGGTTTCAATATTATACTTGAAGATTTTAGGTTATTGCTAATTTGCCATAATGTATTAATCTATTCAAGCTAGAAGAATTAGAATAGCATGTTAATTCAAGTTTTTCCATTAAAGTCTGATTTTTTTGTTCCTCCCCCCAAACAACGTGGTTGTTAATGACTAATGTACGCCTATTGGATGCAAAATTAAATAACTCAAGACGTTTTCTTGGACTTGATGTTACATTCATTTTCTCAAAATTAAGAGAACTAAACAGGTTTGTAATGGCCATATTTATTAACTATATATGGTGTGCACTTGGTTACCACCTATCTGCATTGCCTTGGTTCAACAAGGTTCCTTCAAGCATGCAGCATTGTGTGCCTTGTGCCTCGTGTGTTTTGACAAAGTTGCAGTGCACAACGTGGGTTGCAGTGCACAACGTGGGTCTAAGTTTAATTTTTTTTCTAATTATTATTATTTTATTATAACGAGGCTTTCAAAAGTTTATTATTGATCATGAAATACTAGAGTAGTTACTTTTGTATAATCATTCCTTCCACATTGATGCCAGGTATTTCCAGAACTATATGGAGATAAAAGAACTTATTTCTTCACGTCATGGGTAAGAAAACGTCAGTTCATGAGCTTTATCTTTAGAATAGTGGAATGGTTTCATTATTGACCAACACTCATAAGATTATTCAGTGCATTATTATTTTGTATTTTATTTTCCTATATTGGTAATTAGAGCAAAAGTTTATTTATTGCATACATGCAGTAAGACGATACCAGACATACAGGATGCTACAACATGCATTGTTCAGGTTTTGTACAGATTGACAAAAGAATTTATCTGGGCTCACCTGTGACTAATACATCCACCTATGAGGGACCACAATTTGATATGGTCCTCTCACTTTCACTGGTAAACCTTATGCTTCTAAGTTCTTAATTAGGACATATATACATAATTATATTTTGAATTACATATTAAATATTGAGTAAATATTTATTTTAATCCTCTAAAGGTATAAATAATATCAGTTTGATTTTCTAATAATTTTTTTTACATCAAATTGATCATTTTAGATGACCAATTTAGTGTAAAAAATGATATTAAATGACTAATTTGATGTAAAAAAATAACATTTAATGATTAATTTAATGTCAAAAATTGATATTAAAAGACTATTTTAATGTATTTATTATTAAATGACCTAAATGATAACACATGTATTTTTGAAAGAACAAAAAATTGGTACTTACTCTTAAATATTTAGACTGTGGTTTTAAAACTCCAGTTACCAATGGGAAATGTTTCCATCAAAGTGCAACATTACACACACAAAAATTAGTTATAACAACACAATCTGTTTTTCAATAAAATTGATTTATTAACAATCATCAGTGACATACATCGATAAAAAATAGCTGCCATGTGCCTAAACCTAATACCCTCAAATCAGTTAAAATTAACAGCAGAAAAATATCCATACTGTAAGACCTCTTAATTCTCTTAGCAAAAGCATCTAAACAATATATTAGTACATCGATCAAAACATCAACATGATATGCATACATTACCAAAAAGTACCCTTCATTCTTTTTAAATAGAAGTATTTTCACACAAAAAAATTTCCAATTTAATTTTCTATATCAAGCATTACCAAAAAAAATAAAAATACATTCAATCAGCACATTATATGTCACACGTTAATCCTCTCCTAATGGTAGCTCGTCCATATCTTTTTCTTCCTCTCCTGTTTTGTGGCATATACACAATGACAAAAGACTTATTATCCATCCACACACTTTATAGTGAGATTCTCCTAACAAAAATTCTTCTCTTTTGTATGTTTTTCTGTATCAGGATCCAAATACTAAAAACTGGTGGCTAAAGGCTCAAAACATAAATGTTGGATATTTCCCATCAGCTTTGTTTTCTAACATGGCTTCTGCCGATCGAGGTGGTTGGACTGGGACAACAATGACTACTGTAGGTAGCCCTAGTCCTCCAATGGGATCTGGACACCTTCCTGATGGCGATACTAGTCATGCATGCTATTTTAGACAGATTACATATAACAATGCATCTAGACAAGATATTGGCCCCAAATTTTGGACCGTGGCCAGTTCTGCAGACAACCCTAGTTGCTATGATGTGAAATATTATGGATATTGGAATGAAGACATGGGATATAGTCTACTTTTTGGGGGACCCGGTGGTAACTGTGGTAATTGATGATTATTTTGATGTAATATCCTCAAAAGTAAAATAAATGAATAAAGTAACAAGATTTTTTGATTTTAATTACTAGCATTCTTTTATTTTTGTTTTAAGTGGTCTGAAAACTGAACATAACAAGATTGATGTCGAAGTATTTTCCTCTCCTTTGTCACTTGAGTTTTTATATACTTGTGGTCATGAGGATCCGCAATATAATGAAGGATCTGCAAGATTAAAAGGTTTATTTGCTTGGGTGCTTTTTAAAATGAACTGAAGAAATTGAGTTATTGTCATGTAATCATTTAAAACCTTTTGCTGCTTCATTTTTATAAATATTTAAGAGTTCTCCAAATTTAGAGAATTTTGGAAGATTAACAAGTTTTTTGCATTGTTTGGGAGGTTATGGTGCATCTGGAGGTTAGCTTGGTTGCAGTGGAGAAAGAAGTTGCATCAGTGTATGATAGTGGGCATGGTTTTTGTTTCATTTAATTTGTTCCTCGTCTTTTGCCATTTCTTTATTTCTCCCAGCCTTAGCCATTGGAATTGAATCGTGCATATTGATCAGAGGCACGTGATGTGGTTGGTTTTGGGTATTAGATTTTGCACGTTAAGTGGGCCAGTGACTGCTTGGGTTTCAGGGAAATTTTTGCGTGCGGCAAATTCGATTTGGATAGTACGTAGGTCAAGTAGAATTTAGGTCATGGTTCAATTAGGATTTGGCTGTGGGCCATTAATTCCTAATTCTTTTGACTTAAATTATTATTGTTATTTTGTTATTTTTTTAATTATTTGTTACGACCGGATGGGGATTCGCAATGGTAGGAGAAATTAAGAAAAATAATTTTTTATTTAGTAGAAAAATAAATGAAAAAGTATCTTTATTAAGGAAAAAAAATGGTCTGCAAAACAGCATAAAATTTGTACGTCGATTTATGGAAAAAAAAAAAGACAAGACCTTAATCTTCCATAACTCCTTATATATTCTTCTTAAGATTGTTACCCTAAATTAATTATGAAAATCAATAACCTTAACAATATTTAATACGCCCCTCTAAAAAAATGAAAAAAAACAAGTAGGATTAAACACCAAGCAGAATATGCTAAAAATCAAATGAAAATATTTACAAGTTTGGTATAAAAACTAATCAAAGATTAAAAATCTACAAAGTTAATCAAAAGAGAGATCAATGACTGAATTAAAATATTTAAAAGCTTAAAAAGTAATCAAAGACTAATTAAAATATGAGAAAAGTGAATCCAAACTCCTTAAACTTTGATCCATTTGAAAACATCTACGAATTATAAAATCTTCTAGTTTAATTCATAAACTATATCAATTTGCAATAGATCTTTCCATCATATCTCCGTTAAGTTGCTAATGGAGAAAAAATGCATAAAGACTCCTTAAACTTTACCTATTTACAAACAATCACTATAAACTATAAAATCTTCTAATGTAATTCTTAAACAATATCAATTATTGCAAATAAATCTTTTCATCCGCTATCTGTTAAGTTGCTAATAGAAGTGTGATGTGACATGATCCTTACTTTACCTATTTAATAAATCTTTATAAATTAAAATAAAATAATGATTTATAGTTCATGGTTGTGGTTTGCAAATGACTCAAGTTTGAGGGAGATTTGGATGTACTTTTTCCTTTTTATTATGTGATATGAATTTAAGGTAAATTTTGATTAAGACAATTAAATTAAATTAAATTTTAATTATTCAGAGATTATATTATAAAATTCATATAAAATTAAATTTTAAAATAATGAGAAATCAAAATAAAATTTTATATTTTCACTTATTAACTACTTGTTGACATGACAAAATTACACTGTCTATCTTTTATAATTTTAATCATTTATTTTATTTTATAAATTGTCACTCTTTACCTAATTAATTAATTTTTAGAAATTTAAAAAGATATATTATTATTAAAAAATGAAAAGCTTTAATATAACCATGTTGTTTGTTATTGTAATGATCGGAATTTTTGCGTATGACAACCGTATTTTGTATAATCTTTTTCTCGTGACTTTGAGTTTAAAGGATTAACCTTTTGAGCTACTTTATTCTATTAGTGAGATTCTTAGAATAAAACTTACCTTATAAAAGTTATTTAGATTCATTTTATGTGTATTAGATGATTTCCTGTTAAGATAGGTCCTGAAATTTTACTAAGTTTGGGAAGTGATACCTATATAGAGGGATATAGTAAATATGTATTTTTTTGAAATCAAAATTGGCGGTAATTGATCATTGGATATCAAAGAGCTACAAAATAAATTTTTAATGAATTTTTAGAGACATTTGACCCACTCGTTTTGAAAGGAAAAATCTTTGAAAGTTCTGGATTTTAAGAATTTGAACTAAAATTCAAGTTTTGACTTTTTATTTCTAAGGATTTTAATTTTTTTATATTTTTATTGAATCCAAATGGGGGGTATTTCCTTATTTACATTTATATTTTAAAGTTAATGGAGATTAAAATAAAAGAGGACATTCACTTAAGCATATCCTATCCTTGGTTTGAACCTCACCTAGCAGGGGTAGTCCTAGCTCGGCGTGTTTGGCCACACAGTCGGCTTAATTGGTAGGTGAGACACTGCCTAATAGATATTGACAAGTGGATTGCTACCTGATAGATTTAGTTCTAGATTGGAGACCTCTTACTTTTATTTTTATATAAAAATGTTTGAATAATTTTTATGAGTATTATACTGATTCTATTGCAGATTATATTATCTCTCACTGAGTTTATGACTCACTTTGTTAACTCTATATTTTTCAGATCCAAGTGTTGAACTACGTCCAAGTTCCTCAGGAAGATAAAGTCTTTGATTTGATGAGCCCAATACTTTGTTTGTGTGGGCACTTTTATTGGGTTGTTGTTATAAAAAATTAGGATATATATTTAACTCATGTAATGTCTCTAGAGGTGCTCCATTACCTATAGGCAGGATCTAACGTCTGTTGTGTTAGATCTAGTTATAATGTTGTTAAACATATGTATTATTATACTTCTTGTGGTTGATTTGTATATTATGAGAATCGAGATAGAAAATGTATGACATGTTATACATTTAAGGGGAAACCTTATCCAATATTTTGTTAATTGGAATTGTTAAGATGTTAAGTAAATTAGGCTTGTTAGGTTGTATAATCATTCCTATGCGCCAGTCATGGCCTTTCTAATTTGAATCTTGACAATTATATGATTTCTTTTTATTTAATTTTTTTTATTAAATAAGTAAAAAGAGATAATTATTATATAAGAATTATGAATAAAAATTAACATGAAGGATTAGTGTGAACACTATATTTTGTCTGAGTCACACAAAAAATTACAAAAAATTTAAAAATTAATTAGCCAATTGAATTAATTCCAAAATAAATATAAAAAGAGTAAATCACCAATTTCATCCTCAAAAGATTAAAGTCCTGTCATATTAGTCAATGATTGATGGTAATGGTAATCATAATCCCTGTAAGATCATTATGTCAATCAAGTTAATTCAATCATTAGATGACATCCGTTTTATTTAACAAAAGTGCACATGTGGTACGTTAAGTCACTGACGTGGCAAACTCATTTTGTATACATGGCACATTAACAACAGATAAATGAACCTAATCCTTAATTTTCCTAATTCCCTTCCCTGTTCTTCCCCCGTTTCCTTTAGTTTATTCTCTTCTTCATCTTCCTCTTTCTTCAAGTGAATCAAAAACAAATGATGGTTGGGGGGACATGGGTTTCGTGAATGGACACTCAGAAAACCCACCCTTGTCCGATATTAGCTGGACTAGTAGTGGTTGTTCGTTGGGGAGAGGCCCCCACAATGGATTAGGTGGTCAAAGGATGTGTTGTGTGGGAGTGATCAATCAATTTGAGACACTTATGTTAAGCTTTGTATTAGGCTTCATTAGATGTTTATTGTGCCCAATATTAGTATTTTAGATGAGTTTTATGTTGTTGGGCTTCATTGGGTTTTAATGTAAATATTGGATAATTTTCGGATTTTGATGCATTTTGACCTTTCTTCCTTGGTTAGGCCATAACTTGGGACTCGGTGATCCAATTGAGGTGATCTTGGTGTCTTTGGAAAGCTAAGACAAGGATATACAAGTTTCATGAAGAACTCAAGAGCCGGATCAGACTTCTAAGGGCCCAAAATAGCCTTGCAATACAGAGTAAGTTTGCTGTCACAGAACCATCTGGGCAGTATGCACATATTGGACCATATAGTGGGTTATAGGCCTCCTCTTGGGCTGAAACTTGGTCATTTGAAAGATAAGACCCATATCTCCAACTTCACTGAAGACCATTTTGCCAATAGATGTCGTTTTAGGCATGATAATGAAGCTACAAGTTGGTCTGAATTTGGAAACACGTTCTTCCAACCTAACTTGAGGTAGGTGCAGTGTTTTTGGCATTTCTAGAGTTCTGAAAGTCCAAATGACATGATTCAAATTGGAGATTTTCAAGGAGACAACTGGCTACAACTTTGATGAAGACATCCAAGCCAAAATGCACCGTCTAGGTGATGAATTTGAAGCCAGAAGTCGGATAAGAGTTGTTGACTAAAAGCCACCAACCATACACCAACCCACCTACCATGCACCAACCCACCAACCATGCATCAAGCTTCCATTTTTGACAATTTTCATATTCTTATAGCTTGTATTCAGATTATGTACATGTACAAATTGGCTTCTAGGATTAGTATAAATAGACCCAACCTCTTTGTATTAGAAGCATTCAATTTGGAAGTAAGTTTCAAGAAAGTTTAAGTATTTGTGAGAGTTTTCTTTCTCTTCTTCTCCATTCTTTTTGCAATTTCGTTTTTGTTCTTTAAATTCTGGGTTCTTCCTTCCCATCCATGGAAGGCTAGGCTCTCATAATCAATCCAAGGGATTAGCCATCTTGTTGTTTAATTTGGAGATCTTGTTTTGCTTGTTCCTATTGCTTAATTGTTATTCAAGTTTCTCTTCTTCCTCTTTTGATTTTTATCTAGATTAAATTGCTTAATTTGATTTAGATGTTGATGTGGTAATAGCTTTATTATCATGTATTCAAAGAGGATCATAAAGATTAAACAATATATTAAAGCTTTTTGATAGATTGTTTAACTTGGTTAAATTCTAGATCTTAAGTTAATCTATGTTGGATGGTGCTTACTTTATCTAACCTTGGTTAATCAAATCCTAGATGCTTATCTAGTAAAGAATTCTTGGATCATGTTAAGGCTTCTTGATGTGATCTAAGGCCAAGAACATGGTTAGCAATTAAGTGAATTCCTTGTGATCAATGATGAGTTAAACTCAAGATCGGTAAATTTCCTTGGATTGGTTGTTTCTTTAGATTTGTTTACAACTTTGAATCTCCTACTTTTATTAATCTTGTTAATCAACAACTAAATCCCCCCTTTTCTAATTATCTTGATCTAATTAAATCTTTGTTTTTGGATCCTTGAGAGACGATTCGGTTCATTCTCTATATTACAAATTAGTTTGTGAACCGGTTATTTTATTTGATAGGTCTCGGCAACCTCTTGTCAGGGAGGAAAGCACTTTTGCTTACCTCAAGATCCTGGTAGACGTTTCTTTAGGTGTCCATTGTACAAGGTAAATTTTAGGTTTGTCGTTGTTGTAATGTGCTAAGAACTAAGTCTTATAATTATGTAGACTAATTGAAATTACTGGATTGCAGGATGAAGAATTGTCATGTGGGTATTTCTCTTGGATTGATGGTGGTAGTGATTATGCAGGTACAAGTGAGAGTGAAGTGCCCTGTGCATTAGTCAATATGAAGCTTGGAAGGAAGATTGTGAAATTGGACATTGAAGTTGTTACGACCCAAACTAGAGGGCCCTAACCAGCGCATAGGAAGGACTAACCAACCTAGTAAGCCTAACGAACCAAAGACCATAATAAGACAATATGCTAAATCTATCAAAATTTTAGCTGAGTAACCTCTAAAAGTTAAACATCTCAATTTGACAATTCACAACTTGTTCACTTACAAGCATCACTAAACATAATCCCACTAATAGTATATCATAAGACCAGACAAAGATACAGTGGAAGCTAGATCCTGCATGTGAATAATGGAGCATATCTAAGATAATTACATATCCAAAAGGTACAAGAAAAACAAAATACAAGAAACACAAGGGACATGCCCACACGAACAAAATGTTGGGCTCACAAAAAAGAACTACTTCTAGCTAACTGAAGAACCTGAACCCAGCTTAGTATTTGTATCTGTAATACATATAAGATAAAGGAGTGAGTCATAAGACCCAGTGAGAGATATCATAATCTATAATAAAATTGGGACAAATGTAAGCACAAGATTTTCACTAACATTACATCCATACATCAAAACATATGTGTTAGTTCAAATAATTATAACAAAAACTAATAAGTAATTAAATCATGAAATACCAAATCCAATACATCAATAGTCAAATGTCAAATATCCAATTGTCAAATATCGTATGGGAGGTTTCTAATCCAGAATTAAACAGAAATCTCACCGACGAACACATAGTTCGAAGGTTCGGCAAACGCTCACCAACAGGGCACAGGGGTCAAATCCACCTGTCAAGTCAAATAGATCCGATCGTGTGGGCCAACACGTAGGGTTAGCAACACCCCTACTAGCTGAGATTCGGACCAAGGTGCACCAAGGCTAACATCTACTGCTGTTAGCTACAGTATTCTGTCAAAGTTTCCTCCCAACAAAACATAGTTGTATAAATCTAAATATACATATATTCATAATCATGAAAAAGTGCTTGTCCCAAGCTTTCTTATAATTTAACCACGAAGAAAAAATAAATGACTTTGTGAAATCCTTCAATAAAAAACATTCTAAAAAAAATGTACCAAAACATGTTATAGATCATGTCATCAACTCACTCAAAGGACGAAACTTCACGAGTCCAAAAGCTATGTTGTCACAGACCAATCGGACGATCCTCCAAAGAATCTAGGATCACAACAACATAACCAAGATAACAATCAACATTTAAAACTAAGGATTCATCCACTTGTGGGATAAGGAGTACTTGAAGAATCTAGAAAACATTCAAATTAGTTTAGAAAGATGACATTTGTTTGACAGAAATTCTGTACTGATTCAGAGGCTAATAAATTGCAAATAATATAATTGAAGCCCAATGTGTCTAGTTTCTAACGCAACTGGAATCACCTCAATACGATCTCCTAATCAATAGTTATGATCAAATTACTACACATTGTCCAGTTTACACGGGAATACAATTTTTATCCCATCTAAGCATTTTATCAAACACTTAATGAGTAATCCTTTCTTTCCAAAGTTAGCACGAAAATTCTATGTTCTAACACCATTCCTATATGTATCACTTCTCCATAACAACATTAAAACTCATCCAATTCATTCCATATACTATCAATTTCCAAGAACTCCAAAATTTCCAAATCAAACCCTAGGTTCAATACCCATTATGCATCTTACAACCCAATCTGTCATTCACCATAATCCAACCACTAACAACATATTTGAGCTAAGAGATTTCCTAAATGAGTCACAAGGATGGAAGGATGAAGTGGATGACTTGGTTGTTCCACCAAACCGTGCAACTCAACCCTTAGAAGATGAGGGAAATAAGTTCTAGCAGCTTGAAACGGCCAAGAATGGTGAAATCCGGTGGATGGAAGAAGAATAGAAGGTGGAAGATGACAGAGTAGAGAAGAAATGAGAGAATGCATTGAAGGAGAGAGAGCAGAGACGGAGAGAAATGTGCTCTCTGCCATTACTCGAATGGAAATATCAGGGGGTGAGGGGTGTTTGGAAGTGGGGATAAAATTAATGTCCTCTTTAATTTTACTCTTCATTAACTTTAAAACATAAATGTAAATAAGAGAATACCTCCCATTTGGATTCAATAAAAATATCAAGAAAATTAAAATCCTTATAAATAAAAAGTCAAATCTTGAGTTTTAATTCAAATTTCAGAAATTCGAAACTTTCAAAGATGTTTCCTTTCAAAACGAGTGGGTCAAAGGTTTCTAAAAATTCATTAAAAATCATTTTGTAGCTCTTTGATATCCAATTATCAATTACCGCCAATTTTGATTTCAAGAAAATACATATTTACTATAGCCCTCCAAATAGGTACCACTTCCCAGACTTAGCCAAATTTCAGGACCCGTATTAACAGGTAATCATCTAATACACCCAAAATGGCTCTAAAAAACTTTTATAAAGTAAGTTTAATTCTAAGAATCCCACTAATGAAGTAAAGTGACTCAAAAGGTTAATCCTTTAAACTCAAATTCATAAGAAGAAGACTATACATAATACGACTATCATACGCAAAAATTTTAGGTTATCACAGAAGTGAAGAGACTGAAGCACATTGTAGTTGTATTAAGTGTACTTATGAGGTTTTCTATCATTATGTAAAGTTGGGTCTGTATTTGGATTTGGAAGTAGTTGGGTTTGTGTTTATGTAATGGAAATGACACTGTAGTCATCTATAATTGTTTTGTAATGACTTATCATTGAATGGAATGAAATAGTAATTTCCCCTTGATGTCAATGTTGGTGTTGTTGCAAACCAGAAATTGCATGCCAAATATAAAATGAACACAGTAAGTAAGATGAATCTAGCATAAGTGCTGCTGTAAACAATATAAAATGAAATTTCATAAATGAACTTCCTTAGCAGTACATAATGATATTCTATGAAAATGTTGCAGACATAAAATGGAATGCAATGAAATGGACAAAAATGAACTGTTATAATCTAAACTGATATAATTTGAACTTTCATAATCTGAACTTTCATTGACAATTACTAATTGTGTACATCCCAAAACACATCCCAAAATAATTCCTAATTGTGTACATGAACCTCATAAACCTTGTTGCAGTAGCCCTACTTGATGCTTGTTTGGTTTCTTGACTAACTCCATGGACTGCTTGTGGTGTTGGAGGCCTAACCGGTGGTGGCCTAGCAATTGCTGGTTGAGGAGGTGGACCTACATTAGATGATGAAGGCAATGGACCAACAACAGGGCCTTCTGGATGTGAGTCCAGGTGTGATTGTGACAGGTCAATCTCACATGGTTCAGCACTTTGTGGTGGTGTTGCATTACATCTTGCCCTCTGTTTCTTTTGTCTGGTTGCAGGTAATCCTTTATAAGTCCTCGTATTGTGGCCAATGCCACCACACTTGGAGCACTTACTGTCAGCATAAGACCTCTTTAGTTTGTATGGATTGACAGGTATTTCTTTGTCATCCTTATGTCTTTGTTTCTTTGGCCTTCTAGCTAGCCTCTTGATAGTTGGTGGGGTGGGTGCAGTTTGGTTAGTCTTGGTCCAGTATTGTTGACCAGTAGTTGGTTACACGAAATATTCAAAAGTTGCATTAAAAGAGTGGATAGCCAGCCATCCATGTACATAATCTTCAGGCTTGTGGTTCTTGTAAGCAATTGCTGCCACAACATGTCAGCATGGCAATCCTGTGAGTTTCCAGAACCTACAAGTGCAAGTACGAAGGCCCAAATTTACATCGACTTTGTCTGACCAACACTGCACTTCATACCTATTCCCATTTAGATCACCTGACCACACAGGGGTCCATATATTACTCTCAATTTTCTCCTTTTCCAACCTACTCTGTTGTTTAGGAGCTATAGGTCCCATGTAGCCAACCCATAATTTCTTATGAGTAGCCATTGTCTTCATGATATAGCACCTGACCTCCTCAGCCATGCTTAGTATAGGTTTGCCTCTGAACTTAACAATGTTTGCATTAAACACCTCACAGTTGTTGTTACAAATACTGTTCACTTTAGGTCATTCACTGAAATGTGCTTTGGTCCATGATCATTAAGGAAATTTGGATAAGTAAGTCCATGCCTTCTCATTGATTCTTTTCAATCTAGCCATCAATGCATTAAATTGCACTTCAGTTGTTGCCCTTGCACATTCCAAGACCAATCCTCGTAACTCCTTATCTTTCTATTGTTTTGTGAAGTTTTTCCACAAGTGCATCACACAAAACCTATGATGTGCACCGGGCATCACTTCTTGCAGAGCAGGTATGAGACCTTGTAACATAAACAAAAAAAAATGTAAGTTGGCTTAAAACATTGTGTACTAAGTTTGAAAGACTAAAGAATCTTGCAAATGTCACCTTCTGCTGGTCTGATATCCAGTTCCACCCATGTTTCTTATTGTCTCCTAGATCCTAATGGAGAAGTGTCAGAAACCATTTCCAATTATCTTTGGTCTCATTGTCAACAATTGCATAAGCAATGACAAAAATGTGATTGTTGGTATCTTGGCCAACTGCAGATAGGAGTCGGCCTCCATAATAACCCTTTAGGAAGCATCCATCTAGCCCAATTAGTGGCATGCAACTTACCTTGAAGCCTCTCTTACAAGCATCAAGACACACATATAGTCTTTGAACTGGGGTGGGGAATCAGGGATGGAAATCACATCCATCTTCACAGTGGAGTTTGGATTGCTCCTAATCAACTCTGCATAGTAATCCCAGAGCTTTGCATACTGCTCCTTCTCAGACCCTTCTACCAGTTCTCTTGCCTTCTTCAAAGATTTTGTATATCTTGGTGTCATTAATATGGACACCAAATTCCATTTTGAGGTAATCAAATGCCTCAAGAAAAGTTAGGGAAGGTTAGATCCTAATTTTTGCGTCTAGCTTATGAATCACCCATATCCTATCAGCGTGCTTGTTCTTAAAACCTTTGCTGCAGGTATGTTCATTGATGAATGTCTTAATTTGGAAACTCTTTGTCACACTACTATGTGCACAGTAAATCTCCCACTTACAATGCTCATTCATGCACTTTGCTCTTGCCTTAACCTTGTCATTTTTTACCCATCTTATTTGCCTACCAAGATGGATATTGTAATCCTTAACCCTTTTTTTGAATAAATCAATTGAGGCAAACTTCATTCCAAGCTCCAAATGCACATGCCAAAACTTAGCTTGTTTATTGAACTGTGGGAACACTGGTCTTCTGGAATTTCCATCATCATCTGAACTCACTGGAGTATGGAGTTCTTCAGACTTGTAGCAACCATTTGCAAAGTCATTACTGCACACATCAGTTGGCCTATTTGTTGGCATTTCTCTTGCTTCTTCTCTTTCCTCTTCTCGTGCATCTCTTGCACTCTGTTTATGTTTCTCCTTCTGCTTGGTTTGTCTTGTAATGTTTGTAAGACTGTAATAGTCCTCATCTGCATCATCATATTCAAATGGAGGGGGCCTATATGGTGAGTCCTTTACACTATCATAGTCATCAGAAAACATATCAATTGAGGTATCATAACCTTCCATATCCAGCTCATCATCTGAAACAAGTTGGTCTTCAACACAATTCTCAGTTTCTGTATCACTATCACTATTTGGAAGTGGTTGGTCCTCTACATCACTGCCACCATTTCGAAAAGGTTGGTCCTCTGCATCACTATCACTTTCTGTTTGGTTCAACAGGTTGTTCCACAATTGGATTGGGTTGAATGGGTGGGTTAACTATTGAACTGGGTTGAATAGGTGAGTCTACTGTTGGATTGGGTTGAATAGGCTGCTCATTTGGAACCTCAACAATGTCCTCATCACCTCCCACAGGATGTTCAAAATAAAGGTTCATAACATTACCATTTAGGATAGTAACATTACACATGTGTATAAGATCAGCATCACTATTAAGAATTCTCAACCCATCCTCAAAGTTCAAACTAGGCATTAACCAAAAACAATTCTTGTACTTATGATATCCATAAACCTTGAAAAAGGTTTCCATATTAAACAAGTTCAGGTAGTCAACATAGACATCATCCCATACATCAATTTCTCCCCCAAAGAATTCAAGCCTTCCTCCCGGTGGTGTAACAAAATTGCCCCCATGATGAAAGACAAGCACTATATACGACATTTACATAATAAAACCATAATATTTTACTAAACATTAATTTTCACAAACACACAACCAACACTGACATTTCAATGAAAGCAACACATTAACAATAAATAGTAGGGGGAACACATTAAGCAAAATGGGACAACATTCCATTAACAATTGTTTAAATAAACCAACAAGGGACCACAACCACCACCAAATGGTCCCCCACAACCGCACACATACACAACATTATCAAAACAAGTAAAGGAGTTTGACTTACCATTGTGTGTTTGCAGAACGTGAACCCCAATCACATAGCACACACGTGAACCCCACCATAGCAAACGAAGGGTACCACAACACAGTAACTATGAATTTCATAGTGTTCTTTTCGAATTTAGAGAGCCAACAACGAAGAAAGGAGGGAAGAGGGAAATTTGAGATATTTCTAACCTAAGCTTCCAACGACATCGTTTTTTTCCTTTGCCATGGTCTCTCATTTGCCACTGTGGAAGTAAATGTTTCAGCTAAAATGAATGACTGTCACGTCAGTGACTTAATGTGCCATATGTGCACTTCTGTTAACTAAAACGAATGTCATCTAACGATTGAATTAACTTGACTGACAGAATGATCTTACAGGGATTACAATTACCATTACCATCAATCAGGGACTAATATGACAGGACTTCAATCTTTCAAGGAAGAAATTGGTGATTTACTCTATAAAAGATATATATAGAAAGAAAGAAATGAGAACCCCATTCCCTTAAACTCACCTAGCCCAATCTCTAAACCTTTTTGCTTAAACTTACTTAGCCTATTTCCTCAATCCCCTATCCATTCCCTCTAGCCCATTTCCGACCTAGACCCAAACCAAATTTGACCTAAGTCCAACCCATGACCCTTTCCATCCACTCCTCTCTCCCTCATTCGAAATTCTTTCCTCTACTGGTCTTCGCCAACCAGTGAGGGGACCCGCACCACCACTCTGGCAAAAGACCACTATCTCCTACGCCAACCATCCCTACTCCACCCCCGCTCTAGTACCTCTACCACTTACATTTTCCACTCACCTCTGCAACAAACCCCACGCCCCCACACACCTCCAACTCTCCACACATGCTCCCCAAAGCAGCAAGACACACACAGAGAAGAGAGAATTTATTTTTTGGTAGATATTTCCCCTATAAAGAGAGGGTTCTATTCTATCAGTTAATGGGGGAATTTTTTATTTATTTTAGGAGAAGAGTTTTAGAGAATATGAAGAGCTTCTGCCTCCATAGCCATTAGGCTTTTGCCTCCATTAACCTTGCACCACACCACCATACAAACCGAACTTGCCCTCCCCTCCAAGCCTAAACCATCACGCCATCACCCACGTCCACCACACCTTCAACCACAAAACCCTTGCACAACTAAGACCTGAGAAGTTCACTCATACATTTCCAGTCTCACCATATCTCCTATACACCCAAAATGGTTAAAGTCATCCACCCATACCTATACTCAACCTCCATAATCTCAAAACAACCTTTCCATCACCACCCAACCACTTCATGCATCATCCTCTCCACTTTCTCATTTAAAACAAGGGTAACTTCATCCCCCTCATAAGATACCACTCAAAGCAACCCATGAACAATAAAAGCCACCATAATATCCTACTACTTTGCTTCCAAATGCAACAACAACACAAACCCAAACACCCATCAAACAATAACCCAAATCCATGAAAAATCAAAAAACAGAGCCTGCGTTCGTGTCCGACTGACCACTACTCTTAAACTAATTTCTGACCGAGCACCCCTTCATTGGACCATTTTTTGATTGACCACTACTCCCCAGACCAATTTTCGATCGAGCACCCCTTCCCAGGACCATGTCCAACTGACCATCACTTCCTAAATCATTTTCCGACCGACCGCCCAACCTATCCTTAACTGATCTCCAATTCGACCGAGCTGAGCTTCACATCAAACCCTCAAATCTACAAATTGATCGAGCCAACCCTAGCCTTTGCCTCAATCTCTCCTTAATCGATCGCCAAACCGATCTGACCCCCTTAATATTCTTCCTCATCAACTTTTCGACCAACAACTACTACCCAGACACTTTTCGACTTCCCACCCACTTATCATACCATCTTCAAACCGATCAAAACCTTTTCCTGGATCTTAACCTCTAGATCTCCCAAAATGATCGATTCGACCCTAGCCTTTTCCTTAACCTCTCCATAATCGATCGCTAAATCGATCTGATGTTGTTAACAAATTTTCCCTAAACCCGATTGATCTGAGCTTCCCACCTAACCCTCAAACCTACCAATCGGCTTAGCTGACGTCCCTACTTGTCCCTTATTACTTCACCAACCAATTTGATCCACTTAATAATCTTTCCCATCACCTAACCGACCAACCAAACCCGATCCTTAGCCCCTAACGCCTTATCTCACCAACCGATCCAAGCAGACCAAGCCTTAACATTAACCCTTCAGATCAATTCTCCGACCGAGCAGACCTTACCCTTAACCCTAATCCCTCATTCAACCTACCGACCGAGTAGACCCTTACCCTAAGCCTTAAACCCTCAACTCACCAAGCCGACCGATCAGACTCATTCATTAGCCCATCAACCTCTAGACCGACCGATCCGAGCTTACCCTTTCCCCATTAGCCTTAGAATCTGCTTGGCTAACCAAGCAGATCCTTACCCTTAACCCATTAACCTCGCAAACCACTTCTCTGACCGAGCTCAGCCTTAGCCCATCAGCATTAACCAACCGATCAGATCGATCCTTAAGCTTAACCCCTTAGCCAATCGACTGAGCTTACCTTGGTCAATCACCATCTTAACCTAATCAATCAGCCATACTGATCCAACCATCATTTCTCTTCTTGACACTTAACCGATCATTCATGATTGATTCGACCGCTATTTTTCATTCACAAACACTTAACTGATCCAACCACCATCTCCATTCACAACACTCAACCAATCAACCATAACTAATCCTACAATCATTTCCATTCACAACACTCAACCGATCAGCCATGACCTATTCGACTATTATTTCCCTTATCAACATTTAACCAATCGGCCATAATCAATCTGACCATTATTTTTTTTCTCAACACTCAACCGATCGACCATGACCGATCCGACCACTGTTTCCATTCTCAACCTTTAAACGATCGGGTAGTGAGCTGAGAAGCTATTGGATAGCTCGGCTCTGTCGGAAAGGAGATCAGGGATCGGTCAGAAAACTGAGAGGCTAGGTCTACTCGGACCCTCTAACATTTTCATTCATCTTTCTTAAATTAATGCATGATATAAGATTCCAACGAAGAGATAATTAAAATTAGTTGCGATGGCAACAACATTTTGACTTCCCTAAGGTGAGGAGAAATTTTGTGATTTTGTTGAGAGCGCTGACGAAGTTATGAATGACCTTCAATAAAAAAATATTGTTTCATCATTAATTTGTTGCATTTTAAACATTTGAGGCGAATTGCAGTAATCTCTAACAATATATATAACTTTATGTTAATATTATTTTATGAAAAATAGTTACAAAATAAGTAAATAGTTCACGTTCTAGTACACCTAAATGGATTTAATGTGAGGAATAATATATATTTATATATATACATATATTATACTCAAACCAAATAGAACTTGAAAAACAAGATTGAGATGAATTAAAAATCAAAATGAAACTAATTCTCATAAACTTACACCTAAGCATACACACATACACAGATCACTCCCTCTTTAACGCCTATAAATTGACATTTCACACACACTCAACACACACAGTAACTCAAACATTATTTCAGTCATCAAAAATAGTCGCACATAGAGAAAAAGTGAGAGACGAGAGCAAAGAGGATATTAAGGAAGCTAAATTGGGAAGTAGAAAAAGGAGAAATAAAAGAAACCAAGAATCATCAACATGAACTAGTGGTAGGGGGTCTTTCGAAATCATTTTTTGCCTTTGTTCTGGAATAGTTACAGGCCCTCTATCTATATACTTCTACGATTTCAAACTTTTCATTGTAAAGAAATTATTTTATTAAATTGCATGTGCGATCCTTATCCCAATCGTTTATTATATCTTGTAAGACTTCTGTTTGGTAAGGTTTAAAAGCTGCATGTGGATAACACCATGGATTGATATTTTTACTCTGCTATGATGTCTCTGTCTTTTAACTACCAGTACCGATTTTTAGTTTTTCTAGCGATTAGGTGGCTACATGTAGGAAAGCTCTAAACTTCAATAGTTGGTTCCTCTTGTTGATTGCCAAAATGTTAAGATAAGTGTATGGATTGAATTTACTTTGAGAAAATCTATTACCTGAGAAACTTTGTTGCAACTTGAGCTTCATAGATGAACTTTAGTATAATTGCCTGTTGATAACTACTAAACCAAGAGCATATGTGTGTGTGTGTATATATATATATAAATTGTTTATTGGTTTTGTTTGTGTTCTGTTGTATCTGTTATGTGTTGGGAGAAAACGTTAAGTTGCTTAAAAATGAGTTTCTAAAATTTCGGTTCACTAGAGTATATATAGGGTTGAAATATCTTATGAATAAACTATATATACATTATGTTTGGCTCCTGAAATGGTTGTAAATAACTTGTTAATGGTTCTTAAATTCCTGTTTAATTTATCCTCTTTGATGTGTGAATGGAACTTGGATTATAGCCTTGTAAATTTTGTTTTTAGGTTGATTTTCGACTTGGATAGTGTCACAACCCAAAACTGGAAGGCCATGACCGGCGCATAGGAAGGATTAACTTACTTAGCAAATCTTACAGAACCAATAAACATAATAAAACAACATGTCAAATCGGCCAAGATTTTTGACAGAGTAACCTTTAAAATTTTTATATCCCCAAAATAAATCGTCATTACACCAAACTCAAATCAAGTGTTAAATAATATACATTAAAACATCAATTCTTCCCCATGGACCATTCCGAAAGTTTGCAGAACATGGAGTCAAAAACTTGTACACTGATCATCCATACTTTCTCCACAACTTTTGATTAATTTGAAAAAAATGATAATGACGAGGGATGAGTCACACAGACTCAGTGAGGCCATGGCAACATAATGAGCAGAAGGGAAATCAAGAATACGCAAGAGTTTTTCGTAAATACTATACCAACAATGTATAAGCATACTTTTCATAAAATTTTCATCAGAAGTAGCATAGTAAGAATATATATATATATATATATATATATATATATATCATAAAAACCATTGAGTACTATACATTTCCATAAAATGATCAATAAAATATCAAACATTTCTTTGCAATAATAAATAGAATATGAAATTCTATATCAATTGTAATCATAAATCAAATACTAAGTGGGAGGACTTTAACACATAACTAAATCTATTAGGTAGCAAAACCACATGTCAATATCTATTAGGCAGCGTCCCACCTACCATATAAATCGACAATGTGGCCAAACATGTCAGGCTAGCACCACCCCTGCTAGCTGAGGTTTGAACTAAGGTGCACCAAGGCTAACGTCTACTGCCGTTAGTTACAGTGTTCTGTCAAAGTTTCCTCCCAAGAAAATATATTTGTATAATTCAAAACATACATATATTCATATATCAAATATTCAAACATTTTGGAATTCAAGAACATATATCATATGCTTCAAAACAGGACAGCTTCAAGCTGTTTTCAAAATAAACTTCCTTTACATAGTTACAAGTTCTCAAAAATTATGAAATTTGATACAGGTAATCATAAGTATTCCAAGAACAATATATCCAAAATTCAATTCAGTTCATCACCATTTGGTATTTAAATGGTGCTAAAATCGTGGCAGTCTCATTGCCGGATTCATATTAGAATTTCAGCATTTCATCAACTTTGATGATACTTTTGACATAGTTCCAGTTTTGGTAAAATCACAAAAATTTATAGGATTTTATCAACATGATAATTAATACATATCCAAAACTCAGCTCAAAATACTATTGATCAAACATTTTGAGACACTTATATTAGCTTTGTACTTGGCATTATTAGATGTTTATTGTGCCCAATATTAGTATATTAACTGAGTTTTGTGTTGTTGGGCCTCATTGGGCTTTAATGCAAATTGTGATTAACTCTCATTGGGCCTCATTGACCTTTCCTCATTGATTAGGCCATAACTTGGACTTTGGTGATCCGTTTGAGGTGCTCTTGGTGTCTATGGAAAGCTAAGGTAAAGATTTACAAGTTTCATGAAGCTCGAGAGCTGGATTGGACTTATAATGTTCCAAAATAGGCCTGAAAGTCAGAGTGGGCATGCTGTCGCTGGAATCTCAGCAGTGTGCACAAATTGGACCATATTGTGGGCTATAGGCCTCCTTTTGAGCTGAAACTGGTGCCATTGGAAAGATAGAATGCATATTCCAACTTTACTAAATACCATTTTGTCAATAGATGTTGTCGTCGGCATGATTATGAAGCTGCAAGTTGGTTTGAATTTGGAAACATGTTCTGCCAACGTGACCTGAGGTAGGTGCAGTGTTTTTAGAATATCTTGTGTTGTAAAATTCCTTTTGAGCTGAAACCCAAAATTTAAAATAAAATTTATCTTGTATTTAAATAATGTTTCCAACATTATAATCTGATTATTGAATAGATAAAATATTTTAGAAAAATAGAAATCATGATTTCAACTTGGAAATCAATTTATAGTTTGATAGATGTCCAAAACTAGCGATATTACAAAGTGTAAGTAATCAAATTTATTTCAACATTCTTGTTGATCAATCATATACTTTTAAGGATGATAATTGTATACATATATATGTATGTCTGAATAAAATTTAGTTTTCAATAATTAAGAAAAAAATAAGGTGTTATAGAAAGGAATTTCTTAAGCATTTAGTTAATTTATGAGAATTGGATGGCATATTGTGCTATGAGAATTTTATAAGTAATTAGATGATTAAACAATGAAAACATGAACCTAACACTTGAGGACTAAACAAAGGACTATGACGTTGAGGACTTTAAAATATAAATGTTTTGAACCTATGTAAGAAAAAGTAGCAATGATCCATGAACATTGGAAGGTAGGGAGTCAAAGTTCATTCCCCCAAGGAACCCTTGTTATGGAATGATACTCATAAAGTCCCTACAAGTGTTCAAATTCGGAAGGACAAATAAATGAGAACCCATAAAGAAGGACTTTGATTTGGATCAAGAGACTTATGAGACTAACACGTAATCATTTGGACCTTAGTCACATTAATTAAAGAAAATTTAATAATTTAAAATGCATTGGATTGAACATATATTTTATGATTTAAATTCTTGTCTTAGTTTGAGATTTGAGGTATACTTTTATGTATATTTTACAGCCGGAGCATCAAGTTAGTTTTAAAAATATTGTTTGACTTCTCTACTATGAATTTTAAATTATCACCCTTATTACTTGATGTTTCAGATGAGTCGTATAATAATTATGATTGAAATTGACTACGTTTAGGAGGACTCACTCATTCACGGAGGATTCGTGATAGTAACCGCCATCAGGGTCACTGTGGACCCTGACTTTGTTGACCCTTTTGTTATCTAAGTAGATGTAGGATATATAAAAAGTAGATACCCAATGAAGGATATATTTTAAATTTCTCTTTTAAGATCATGGTTAGAAATAAGAAAGTAGTATCATAAGGATTATTATTCGATAATTAGTATATATTTCTTTTATCTTATAATTAAGTAAATAAGGTCTTAAGATAAGATTTATTCTATGAATCAAAACTCTAAATAGATAAAGATATGATTATCCTAATATTAATATATAAGTTATCCTGATAAATTAATATAAATATCTTTTGAGTTTAATTAGAAAGATTACTCTAATTTATTATTCACCTAAAGTAAGAATTTATATTTAAGAATTTAGTAATAGTTAAGTAAAATATGAGATTAGAAATTTTAAATTTATATAGTCTTAATCTATCAGGCCTTACGTAAATAAAATATATAAGCTATGTATATGTATTTATAGTAAAATATATAACTTTTAAGATTTTACGTTAGGATTAATTGTTTTACTTTGAGGTAAATGAGGGATGAGTATTTTGTTTAAATTTAGAGTAGAAAATTATTTAATACTCTTTAAGAAAAGATTTTTGTTTTAAAAATGTTAATTATATAAGCGAAATCTAAGAGAGTAAAATATGTGAGATTGATTCCTAAATGATCAGCATAAGAAAGAAGTAAATCTCAAATGATTTGTTAACATTAAAAAAATATTATACAAATCTTTTAACAGTTTTAACATATACGTTTGATCTTAGATTAGCTTAGTCTAATATTAATCTTAGGTGTTACACTGTGAGTTCAATGTATCCCCAACGTGCTAAGTCGAAGCCATGTAATTTTGTAGAAAATAATTATTTATTGATTGATTTTAATTAAGAAAAATTTTAATTTATTAAAGAATAATTTGTTTGATTTTGAAAACTTTTTGATTTTATTTGAGTAAGAGAGTATACTTTTTAACGAATCCTAAGCGGGATGAGACATAACACAAAGTCAAAGAGTTACTTCTAGATAACTAAAAAATACGTAATTCCTCAAAACCACAAAGCCTAATAATTATTTGACTCCTTAATTTTAATTAAGGATTAAAAACTGGTAAACCAAATAATTTAGCTTACTTGAAAAAAAATAATTGATTTGATTTGATTAAATGAGTAAACTCATTGTCAAATTCTAAACGGGATAAGACATTACACAAGATCACATAACAATCTCAATATTGCAAGAGAATATGAGACTCTCAAGATCAATAGGCGTATAATTATTTAAAACTTCAAATTTTAGGTATATCGGACATAATACAAGGCCAGATAACAATCTCAAAAGTATACAGGGAGTACCTCCACAAGACCGCTATATTTAAGTTGATTTTAATTAAATTATTAATAAAATTTTGATATGAAGAAAGAAAAGCAACATTAAACAAGTTCAAGAATAACTCAAAAACAAAAAAAGCATGACTATCAGCTAAATAACAATTTAAAGGAATAAATGATTGAATGATAAATAATAATAAAAAAGGCATAAGATTTTGTCTTCAAGTGACCTTTGTGTTATGTCATAAAAAATAAAAATATAAAATTGCTAATGATATTTTATTCAAGGTACACACATCTAAAAACGCCCTTATTGAACTCCACTATCCAATTACACGTAGAACATTGCTAGCCTATTATAGGTTATCAGATTAGCAAACGTGTAAATAAAGTTCCACATCCAATCATGTAATTATTCAACATGGAAATAGGCACACACCAACAGCATAACAGGATCCTATTCGGTAGCCCCATTGCCATTCTCCTCATAGTTAAAGATAATTATAAGCCCACGAGCTCTTATAACAGATGGTTTGGGCATCTGCTGGAAATGGAGAGCTATGGGTTCGATTTCCTCCTATACACTCCCTCCCCTTCCTCTTGAGTCCCTTATTGGGATTCCCTAAGTCCCACTATTAGAGTGAGACTTCCCCTGAACCGAAAAAAAAAAGAAGATAATTATATTACTAAAAAAAAGATATTTATTAACACTGGCCCAATACAAAAGCGCCGATTGCTGATAATTAAACACCCATTTCAAAGTCTTAAAACCCCTACAGCCTGACCCCAAAGATGTAAATCATTAGGCACATTGCAAATAAAGCATATCCCATGAATCACTAGACCCCAGTATATGCCCTTTAGTTACATACGTTACTGCCGCATGATGGCGTATATATTTATAATCAAAATCTAAACCTGAAGCTCTATCTCTGGAGTCGGGGCTATGGCTGCTGAGTGCTGGCGCAGCCGAGAGCAGCACCAAAAGAGAAATGCCACTACAATAGTGAACACGAACAACGCCAACATGACTGGAACCACCCAACTCGCATGATGGTTGTGGTGCATGTATCGATGCATGAAATTGAAAGTGGAAAAGCTTTGAGCAGAACCCATGTAAACTACCACTGTTCAACTAAGATGCAGATGCACAGAGAGAAAGAGATGATGAAAGCTATCTGGGTATATGGCTCTAGAGTATGTGATGCATGGAAAGTAATCTGTGAAGGCAGACGTGTTTAGATGTGAATGCAAATTGGAGTCCAAGTAATAGCAACCGAAAGAGGCTCTAATTAAGGATAAGAAGCAACGTGAACATGTTAAACTATTCCCAAATGAAAACAAGACGCTAATTGTCTTTATCATATTCCTAATAGAAAATAATAATTCTTTACATGTGCTGTATTTAGGTCCTTCCTGCAGGTAATTTACTTGCATGTAACTGGCTTTCTAGCCCTACTTCAAAAGGAAGAGAGTACACGTTATATAACTTAGCTTCATCCATCAATAGGAGGGGAAGGGGACCGGTTTAAAAGGAATAATTTCGAGGGTAACCTATTGGTTATTTTAAAGAGAAATTTCTATCATACCAAATGTCTCTTTTTCTAGTAGTTACTTAGCTGGTTCTTGGACATGCAGATGGCCAAAATGCATAATCAATTCGGGTGGTATCAGATAATATTTTTGTTTTCAAGGCTACGTCTCTAAAATGATATCAATGCTTTATTAGCTTCCTCATAGAAATGCTAGTTAGATGGCTACATAACATAATCAGTTTTTCCATGCTTTAATGACATTATCCAAGATATGATAAAGATTAAAAATTTAATTATAATGAGAATCATCATAGTTGGACAACTTGAGACAGCATGAATGTTGTACTATAATGGTCATAACTATTTTACACTTTCAAATGGTCATAACTTTCAAAGAGATTATGACTGGTCCTTCACATGTTAACCATTAAACACTTTTCCAAATTAAGCTTGAACTCGGGATTATACCTTTCATCACAAATGCATTATAATGTCTTGAAGAGGCCACTGTACGGCCAAATTCAAGATTGAAGACCCTATTTTGTTCAGACTAATAAAATAGAAATAAAAATTGATTAAAAATAATTAAAAAAAACGAAAATGAGATAATAATTATATAGGTGAGTATAATAAAGATTGACTCCCAAAATCTAAGTTTCTAGTCTCAATTAAAAACTCAGGACCCAACCTGGGCCTTTGCCAAATTAAACCTTGCCTCAAATATGTGATTTAAAATGGATTTTGTGTGTTGTAAGGATTGTATTTAGTACACAATTCTGATATCTGTGAAATGGCTTTATCGTGTGATTATTGATCAAAATATCTATCACAAATTTTTTTAGGAAAATTAAAATTATCATTAAATATTTTCTGATTGATAATTATAGGTCACGAATTAATATAATTATAATTTTTTTTTAAAATATCAGTCACAAACTTTATTAAAAAAATTAAAATTGCAATTAAATATTTTCTAACTGAAAATTTAGTCACAAATACATTTCCTACTTGATGACGCTAAACTTTCTAATCCATTTTCTCATTGATTTTCTTCCCGTCACAAATTTAGACATTTTTTTTTTTCTATCTATATCAATAAAAAATACAGTCACAATTTGCTAATAATATTTTCAGCCACAAATATGGTGGCAAATTGACCACTTTCTTATAGTGTTGCCTCAAATGTAAAATTCTGTTCGCCCAGTCGAAATACTGACTCGTTTATTCAATTGCAAAGTCTAGCCCTAAGTTTGTTTTTTCTTACCAAAAAAAAAGTCTAGCCCTAAAGCACATGATCCATTCTTGTTCTTTCTTTCTTTTGTAATGATCTCCTCCTACGGTTTCCTCTCTTAATGCAGATGAAGAACCCGTCGCATTCCCCATTGTTCATCTCAGCAAGAGCAGAGGAAGAATTATTGCAAATTTAAATATTATACCACAATTAGAATGAATTAGAAAAAAATCGTATTACATAAAAAAAAAATGGTAACTATCATTGTATGTAAATTGTTCACACAATATTTGTACATCATTTATATGAGAATTCTATTAGAGGGAGAGAAAATTTATACAAAAAGATGATGATTATTTCTTGGCACGCTTGATATAAGGCTAGAGTCCCTTATTTATACTAAAGCTATTGAAACCCCTTAAGTTTTCATTAATAATTAGTGCACTATAATCTTAATTAACTACATAATGCCTTATTTCTAGAAAATAATTACAAAGTGCCTAGATACATGAATGACTCTCCATTTGACAACGAAGTTGTTCATAATGGCATAATAATGCCTTAATAGTGACTACATACTTGCATCAGTCTATACTTTCTAATTATTATTTCTAATAAATTAATGCACACATTTAAGTAGCTAGCCTATTTACATATTGTCATAGCATCTTGAGCATTCCAAATCTTGTGTCGTGCACCACCTGTAAATGAAGGTAGGATTATTGTCACGAACAGAATGACAAAAAAAATAGTTAAAAATTGTACTGGTGAACTGGTCACCTTGTTGGTCTAAGTGACCCTCAGATTGGTTTTGTATGCAAATCGGCAAAAATCGGATGACTTGACCGTAAATCAATTGACTTAGCTAATTTTCATTGAATCAACTTGATCGTGCAATTTGAGGAGGAAATAAACTAAAAATTAATGAAACGACATCATTTTATAGAGAAAATAAAAAACAATTGTAAAAACTTTTTGAAGTCATAACTTTTGATTAATTTGTCTAATTTTAATGTATTATATATCAATTTCACAAAACTTTTTGAGATCTATGTAATGTAATAGTTTGTATCAACTGATTTTTTTTTAAAAAAAAAACCCTTATTTGTGAGTTACGATGATTTTTATGCAAAAAGTTAAGAGTATATTTGGTTTATTTTTTTATTTTCATTTTCAATTAGATTTTTTTTATTTATAATTAAAAAAAAATTATCAGTCATTTGTCTTTTTTTTTTTGGGTATGATGACATCATGGAGATTTGAACTTACAACCTCCTACAAACTATCCAAACTTCCACCATTAGCCTACTCCCAATGGCTTACTGCCAAGACTCAAACCTCCTAGTATGGTTTGACTCTGGGAAAATTTTCTATTTCTACATACTACTAAAAAAAGTGAGTACTTTCATTCATTTTTTATCAAGTAAACTATTTTGAAAGCATAAATGAGATGAATGATAAAGTTTAAGAGGTAATTATATTATTACAAAAATTAAATAGAAAGTACTCAGTTCTCTAATGTATATAGTAAGGCTACAAAGTTTCTTTTGCTGCATTTTATTTTCTCTTCTAGAAGATATAATTAGAAAAGATGGGAAGAAAATTGGAGCATATACCAATAACGAGAGATAAATGGAACTCACTAAAGGAAACTTGTTTGGTAAATTTTCAAGTCCTGTTTGGTAAATTTCTCAATGCTCACTTCTCCAAATCAGTAATAAACAAACTTTTAGAAATATGTTAAGAGAGTATCAATTTTGGGTCGGCTCACAGTGAATTAGACGAAATTATGTTTGGGCCACCAAAATGTTAGCCCAGCCCAAGTTTCAGGCTTTGTATGACAGGCCACTGATAAATATGTAATAGAAATGTCCTTATTTATTTATGAAATTATGGTTCAGCTTTATGCAAATGAGAATTTTTTTTATTTTGTGCTGAATATTTTTTTAATTATTAATTATAAATATAATATATTTAATATTTTGTTTAAAATAAAAAAGAAATATGAATGGGTCATTTGTATTTGTTATTTTATATTTATAGGGCCTTACCAGCATTAAAATTTAATTGTTACGTGGTATATAAATATAGTCTACAAAAATATGAATAGTAAAATAAAATTTAATTGAATCAAATAATTTTTTTGTGTGTAAACCAAGGCATTCAATCCTCTCGTCTGAAAAGTAAGAAACTAATCTCACGAAATACAAGCGTATGAAGCGGGACTCGTCCCAAGAATCTAACTCAAGACAAAATGCCTAAGGTAACTGAGTCCCTTTCAATCGGACCAATACAAATTAGTAATTGAATCATATATTTAATTTCTAGTATATGTGTAGCAGTATAAATAATTTATCTGCTATTTGTATCTAAATGCAGATATAAATTTTATTATAAAGTGTTGATAACAAATTTTTCCATATAAAATGATTCTTAATATCTTCTTAGTATACAAAACCAAGTTAAACCCATGATAGAAAAACATGTATCCATATATGATGCAGATCACATACCCAGATATATATAAGGTATTATTTGGGTATAATTTGGATATGACCATGGCATAAGTTATAGAACTTTCATAAAATGAACTATGCTTTTGTTGTATGCTGGAGGAGGCCAAATCAGGATCAAACGGCTAGGAAGCATAGAATACGTCATGTTAGTTGGATAAGAAGCAAGGAATTGCCAGGATTAGGAAAGGGGCAGAAATCCTGTAGGTCCAATAAGTCTAACAAAGTCTCCTTTTAACAGAGGAGCACTTAGGGATGGCAATCTCACTTCTACCCGCGGGTACCCACCCTGCCCCATCCCGCATGGGACGGATTTTAAACTCACCCCACAACGGGTAGGAGCGGAGCGGGGCAGGTTAGATTATAGTATGGGGCGGGGCGGGTTCGGATTCAAGGTACACTCGCCCTGCTCCGCCCCGTCCCCCGTTTCTTAAAGAAAACATATATTTTATGATGTGACTCATTTATTGACTTTGAGATGTTTAGAGATTATCATGTTGATTAACTTGTTTGAATTATGGATTTTGGACTTGCTTTTCAATTTCTATTAGTTAATGCTTAATTTTAAGAATTGATTAATAATTGCATAAGGTAATTTAGCTCAAAATGCGGGTAGGATGCAGGTAGGATGCGGATATGGTTATTCTTTTGTGGGTAGGGTGCGGGTTTTTGTCTACAAAATCTACAGGATGAGTAGGGGCGGGTTAAAAATTCTTGTGAGGGATGCGGGTCGGGGTCGGGTTGGCCAAAAACTAGCCCCAACCCGCCCCATTGCCATCCCTAGGAAGAGTTGGTAGGCTATTTAGACCATAGAGTGGACCTTTTGCCGAAATCAATCACTATCCAAAATTACCTCTTTTTTGTCCTTTTTTTTTTCCTTCTCATTTTTGTCTTTACTTCTACGTATATCTGTCATCCAATTTGTTTGTTTTTTTTTTGCCTGTTCTTGAAGCTCGTTTTAGTTTATATCTTATTCCAATTTCCAATTTTCTTTTTTTTTTTCTTTAACGATCATATATATGTTGCCAGCCAAATCCAAATGAAGAGTCCACTCCAGGATACAACCTGAAACCAACAGATTCAAAAATCCTTAATTTGCTCAACTTTTAGAGCCATTTAAATCTCTCAAGCTTCTGTAAGTTTCTTTTTTCCATAGCTTTGCTTTGTAAAACAATTTTTGGCATAATAATTTTTCTATTTTTCAAAATTTTCTAATTATACGTATATACTTACATGTTTAAATAATTTATATTATATATTATCTTTCCATTTGTATTTTCAATTTTAAAAAATCACCATATCATATACCAATATAAACATAATTCTATCATCTTATGAACTGGAATTGACTGGACAATTCAATTAGAAAATAGATTAATCAACTGATATTATATTTGACCCTCTATAAAAATTGATGTTCATAAGAATCAATTAAAAGTTAATAAGAACTGGGAGATTAACTGATGAATCGGCCAATTCAAATTGGTTTTTGAACTAAACCGGTTTCGAAGTTGATGACATGTTTTGAAATTATAGAGTTTAGTTAAGAAAAACAACAAAATTGAGAAATTGCCAAGCCATCAGTGCACTCTATCAGCAACCAAACAGCCTTTGAAGGGTGAGAGCTCAGGCAAACCAGGGTGTGCATAGCAAGAAAAGAGGTTTGGCACCATTCTTGAGTAGTCACTGAAAAAGGTAGAGATTGAGGTGGCCAATCGGCAACGGAATAGCAGAAAGGACTTGGTCATGGAGGTGGTAACCATGTTGAAATTAGAGTTTAGTTAGAGAAATGTAAAAAAGATAAAAGTAAAAGATGTTTTTAAAAATCTAATATTGTTATATAAAACATAATTCATGCAATTTAGATAAATGTCACGTGTCACTTATATATGAGTTTTTTTCTTCCAAATTCTTACTCTCTTGATATAGTCTTATTTTTTATGTATTCAAAATTTATTTTAAAAAGTTCAAATATAATTTAAATTTCAACTATATGTTATTTTATTTATTTAAGTGATAAATTTAATTATTCTAACTTTTCAAATTTTATATTAATCAAATATCAATTACTTATTTACCTATTAATAAGTGACATCAATAAAGATTATATATCATAACATATTCAAACTGTTAATATTTTTTAAATTAATTTAATATAATAATATTATATAAAATATAGTTTATGCAAGTAAGGTCAATGTCATATGTCACTCATACATAAGTTTTTTCCTCCAAAATTTTACTCTTTTGATATAACCTTATTTTCTATGTATTCAAAATTAATTTAAGAAAATTCAAATCCAATTCAAAATTCAATTATATTTGATTTTATTTTAGTTATGTGATAAATTTAATTACTTGAACTTTTCAAATTTTACATTAATCAAATATCAACTACTTATTTATCTATTAATAAGGGAAATCAATGAAAATCATATATCATAGCATATTCAAACTGTTAATATTGTTTAAATTAATTTAATCTAATCTATATATTATCTATATACTATTATATAAAACACAGTTCATGCCATTTGATAGTGATTTAAATCCAATTTCAATTTTTTTTCATTAGATAGCTAGATAGAGTGATTATATTTCATATCTTTGAAATTTAAAAAATAGTAAGAATTTAATAATAGTTAAAAGTAGTATAAATAGATTATGCAAAGATACAAAGCATATTCAAAATTCATTGAATTTGCTTTAAACTTTTGCATTTTGATAGTGGTTCCAAATGTGCTTTTCTCCACCCCTTTCTTTGTTGTTCTTTACATTCTTGGGATTATATTATTATTATGACAATGCTTTATAGAGTGGAGTTTTGGACTCTATATAATATTTTAAGTTCTTTACTTTATTTTTATTCGATGTGACTGACTGAATTTGAGTTTTTGTTTATTTCAGTGCTGCATTGGTTGCCCGATATGATTTTGTTAATGAGGTCAATGCCAACAATGATAAAAAAATATGGAAGCTTCAAGTAAGGATTTTATTGTTCTATAATCTTATTAGTGAATTTTAAATGTTAGACACATTTTCTTTGTACAGTTAAATGACTAAACTAATGTCACTTGTATCTTTAGAGGACTAATGAATGTTTACTCTAAATTTTATTAAAATATTATTATATAAATATTAAAATGAATAACATATTATCATTCAAAAAATCTGTACACATCTAATATAATAAATTTGTGTATTGTATGAGGTAATAAAACTAATATATTAATATGAGATAGATGTAATAATGTGATCCAAAATACTATTATATTTATATTAATAATTAGGTCAAGTATTCTTTACCCTCTTGATTCATCTACTTTTTTTCAATATTCTACATTTCTACTTCTCATTTTTACCTTTATAAAGCAAAACATGAGGTTATTAAGTGAGAGTACCATCATATTTGTTGTGAAAGTTGGATATTTCGAAAGAATGAAGTCTCACATTACTTGGAACAAAGGTTTTGAAATGCTTTATATATTAGTTTGTGACATGACTTGGTAACAAGTAAGAAAAGGGCTGGGCCTCTTGCGCATGGATGTGAGCCCAAGAGTGTCAAACTAGTTCAATTTTCTGATTTGCTCCCTTTCGCGTAATATCCAAAGTGGCCCAACTATTTGAAGATCTTTTCAAAGATGTAACTAACCTATTAATTTCCAAAAACATTTCCCTGATTTTCTGCACACATTTTCATCTGTTATAAAAAATCTGCTCCTTCCTCTTCTCTGATAGCAATTTCCTTTTGTATTTTTCATCTCCTGTGTTTTGTTTTTGGTTACCTGAAATAAAATTCTCTCTACTGTTCTTGGGACCTCAACACGTTGGGACGAGCCTGCTGTATCCTGGCGAATTCGGTCTCACCAAAATAATGTTTGAGAACAGTGCATTTGACGCCTGAGGCTGTTGTGTTTGTTTATGTGTTCTCTATTTTGCAGGTTAATTTTTCCAACATTCTCAAGGATTATGGCTGAACCTGAATCAGGACACGTTGTAACCAACAATGGTGACGCCACTCGTACCCCGCCTCCAGTCATGGCCATCTCCTACGCCGGACCTTTTCCAGATGTCTTAAAATCGAGATGTTTAGTGGTTAAAACTTTAAACGATGGCAGCAATAGATTTTCTCAACCATCGACATGCATAGCGTTGCTTTTTCTCTCACTGATCCCTCACTAGACGCCTCTGCCCCACAAAAAAAATTGATGAATGGACCCATGTAAATAAAGTTTGTAGGTGTAATGTCCTACCTATTATTTAACCTATTTTATATAGTTTAGTTAATTATAATTTTATGTTAGAATGATTTATCCAAGATGATTTTTTTTACAAGCTTGTTATCTTAGTGAAAAGATAAATTTAATAGCTATAAATTTTATTTTATATTATCAAAACTTCTGATTACTTGTTAAATAGTAAGTACCTAATGCAAATAAAATTTTTACTTGAGTTGTCCATTTATATGTATATATATTTAATTATTCAATTAGCCTTCTTTATTCAAAAGCCCGTACTAATTTATTATTTGAATATATATATATATATATATATATATATAATTGCATGTTGTTGATGTGTCTCTTTGCTGTTTTGGAAATACAAACTCAATATATTTTCAGGAGGGAAACAATCAAAATGCAATGGAAAATGAAGTTCAACTAATAAAGAGCTTCAATAAGCAGAGATAATGTGCCATATAATAGCTCATAGGGGAAGAAGATTCTTGCATCCAGGAATTCCTACAAAGAAAAGTCAATCCTCATTAATTGATTTGCGTAATTGTTGCTAAATGAGTTATAAGATACTATTTTTCATAACTTTAATACATGTAATTTTGGGATTATTTGACTCTAATTTGATATACTCATGTTTGATTTATAATTACAATAATTATTTGGTTTATAAATTCATGAGTATTTGTTTATTGACGTAATTAAGGTCAAATGTTAAAAGTGGAAAATTACTTATGTGATAGAGGTGAAATGTTAAAACAATAATTTATATACAGTGCTATGAACAAAACAAAATATAATAACTAAAATAAAAAATAATCCATAATATATATTTTTTATTTTATTATTTACAATTGCGGCAATGTAGAACCGTCACAAATAACATTCAAATAAAACCAAATTTTTTTGTAAATTGTGGGGGTTCAAAACTGTTGTAATATACAAGAGCAAAATTGCCATATTATACATTGTATATTACAGCGGTTCTAAACCGCTGTAATATACAAGAAAAAAATCATCGTATTATACCTCATACCTTATGGCGGTTTTTAGCCGTAATATTAAATCGCTGTTAATGCAAATAATGAAGAAAAAATTCATCGTATTATACATCATACCTTATGGCAGTTTTTAGCCGTAATATTAAATCGCTGTTAATGCAAATAATGATGGTTACAAACCACCATTATATGTAAATAAATAAATAACCATAATATACACTTTTTTTTTTGTTGAATTCCTTCATTAACTTAATTAGGTTATATTAAAATACATCATAATATAGTAGCGCCCAAATTTCAAAGTAATAGCACCACGATTAGTTGTACACAAAATACATAGTTAGGACACTAACTACGCTTGTATGACGATGCTTCTCAAAAAATCAAGATTAGCTCGTTAGGTACTACATTTAGTTCTACTCTAGTCTCCTGGATCCACCTCAATAATTGCTACATCTATAGCAGTGATAATCTTGACAAGTCCACCCAATTCTGGGATATAAACCCAGACATAACAGATCTCAATAGACGTATGCAATACTGGCATCCTTACTTATCTAAAAATACGATGTTAAATAATGAGAACAAAATTTCCAATAGAAAAGAAAATGAATAATAAAATCATGATATTTTCAGCCGTAAAATTACAGAAAACATTTTTTTTCTCTTCCAAAGTCTTTTCAAATTATAATTCAAGGATATCAACCTTAATTCATAATATTGTTTACAATATAAAACAAACCATGCCTTTGAAAACAAGAAGTTAAAACTTGGGAGAAACTTCTTTCTTTCTTTGTCCATTTGGGACCTTGGTCCCTTTCTCTTGGAAAACTAGAGCTTTGGTTCCTTTCTTATTGTTTCTTGATCTAATGTGCTTTCTTTGGGTAGCTCAATTTGGTCAAGGGCGTCCCCTCAATCTTTCTGTTCTCTTTCTTTAGTTATTTGACCAAATTACTAAAACATAGCACATAGATCCTAGGGATGCTTATTTCTTATTTCCTCCATAAAAATCATATATATTTTGTAAAGAATACTGCAACTAAAATTTTCCATGAATGAGTAAATTATATATATATATATATATATATATATATATATCACGACTGAGAAGAATCGCAGTGTGAGGTGACGAGAAAATATTATTTAAAAATGGAGTCGCCACCAATCTTTTATTTGGTAGGAAAAATAATTGGCAAAACCCTATTTGTCATTACTGAGGAGCATTGAGACGGGTGGTGGCGAGGAAAAATTATTTTAAAATGGAGTCATCACTAATATTTTATTTGGTAGGAAAAATAATTGACAAAATCCTCTTAAAAATGGATTTAAAATAAATAAATCAAAAAAGTTGGTCTACGAACTAGGTAAAGTTCGAGACTTAACTATGTACAGGAAATGACAGGAACTTAATCCTACAGCACCCCTGATACATCCGTCCTAAAATGATTACCTTAAGCTAGTTGTATGAATTTTAATAACCTAATCGATATCTATTTTTACCCCTTTAAATAAATAAGATTAGAAAATTGAGTAAAAGAACAAACAAATATTTATAAATTATAAAAGAAACTAAATTAAGAAAATTTACAAAATTGGCTTGACTTGCTTGCCTACGTATCCCTTAGTGTAATGGGGAATTCAAAGCCACGTAGTTCTTTAAAAAAAATTGTGTAATGGTTGATTAAAAAATGATTTAATTTGATTTATAAAAAAAATTGATTTGAATAAGGTAAGTGAATTTATTAACGAGTCCTAATTCAAATAGAATATGGTACTATGCCCAGAAAGCCATCCTAATGAAAATTAGCCAGTGGGTACTTGACTCCTTGAGACCACTATGCAATATTTAATTTAATTTATTTTTGAAGCAATTCCTAAATGTGCTACTTTTAATTTTAACTATAAATGTGCTTGATCATGACATTTTGATCACAAAGCAACTTCATAATAGGCTAGTGAGTATATGACTCCTCGAGCCGTCTAAGTAAATATTAATAAATTTGCTTTTAATTTAAATCCTAAATGGGATTGGTCATGTCATTAGATCACAAAGCAACCCTAAAAGCTTGGTCAGTGGGTACTTAACCCCTCAAGACAACTATGTGAATTAAATATTTTATTTTATTGGACTTATTAAAATACGGATAATTAAGTGAAATAGCTAATTGAATAGATTACGGAAATGATTCTACATTAATACAATAAAGGAAGAAAGAAAGGAATATTAATGATAAAAAATGATTTGACAGTTAACCTACATGAAATAAAGGAAAAGCTAAAAAATAATTCCCTAATGAAGATTTGTGAAATGGGACTAACAGAAAGGAATCTGCCACTTGATTTAATTTATTGCCTTCGAGCTTTGATGAACACATGGCACTAAATGAATTAGCAACGCCAAAGCAAATAGGATATTAAAGATAATAAATTTTCCAAATGAATTGTGGCTCGTCACATTGTAAACTCACCATTTAGTTGTTGTTCACGAAAAACATAATCATTACCCAAGTCCAAGACTACCAACAAAATGGATCCGACATTTCAGTCAATAATTTGTGAACATCGCAATTAAATTCCCAAAAATTCACCCTAACAGCAACCCTTAAGGCCCCAGACCACTTCATCACCCTTTTAGAATGTTTAGAGTCCTTATATGTAGAAAGAAACTTGGGCTTTTAATCAATCTTATCACGACATTTTGAATCCCACAACATATAAACAACTGATGTGGATTTAAGAGTGTATGAAAATATTTGTTGTGAAGTTCCACCAAATTTATAAAAACCTTTCAACAATCTACCGTTGGTAGCGCGAGTAAGGGTCGATCCTCAGAGAGCGAGTGAGATTGAATTAATTAACCAAGTACTAAATTGAGCTCCAAAATAAAAGAGGGGGTTTTGATTTGGATTAACTGAATTAATAAATAAAAACAACTAACAGAATACTTTCAGCACAAAGAAATCAATTGATGAAATATGGTTAAGGGAGTGAATCCACCACTAGAACTGAGGATATGCAATTCAATTTATTCAGTACTCTAAGAGATTATTGATAATTAGCAAATGTGAGAATAACCTCTGTTTTCCTTAGTTATTAGCTAATTGAGCAACCGCTACAATTAAACACTAATCTTTGATAAAATTCACAACAACCGTTCATAAACTCAATCAAAGATCGCATTATGCATAGAAAACCATTTGCTCTAAGCATCAATCACACACGGGATTAATTGTCTTAGGTTATGCCTTTACTTAGGAAACACTATAGCAACCGCTCCTAGCAAATCCACAATCAAATGATACTAAATCAATTAGCCAACCGGCCTAATCAAGCAAGTAGTCATTCAAATCAATAAGCACAAAAAGGCATGAACAATTATCAGATAAAATCATAGAGTACCAAATTTAACAATTGAACCTACATATCAAGTCTAGGATTTCATCATCCCTCAACCACAAGGAATTTAGCCACACATCTCAATTACAAGCATGTACTTAACCAAATACATCTTGTACAAACCAAAATCAAGAAAAATACAAAGGAAGAAAGAAAGGTGAAGCTTCTCTGGATCAGATGCAGAAGATTCACTTCCAAATGACTTCGATCCTCTCCCTTAGACGTCTCAAACCTTCCTTCGAAATTCTCTGGAATTTGCCTTGAGTCTTAGCTGCTGAAAAGGTGTCTTTTTCGAGCCCCAAAATCCCCTTTTTATTAGCCTTCCTTCATGGAATTCAAAAAGCGGACGTTTTGAAATTTTCTGGTAATGTTGCACGGCCATGCAAGCTTGCACAGCTAGGCCGTGCAACAAACTGTAGCGTATAAATCCCCTTTGTTTTGCATCATGATAGACTATTTGGCAAGTGTACCAAATTGCACAAGTAATAAAGTGATGAATAAATTATCGTCTCCACAGGGAATTGTGTTGTCAAGTACCAAATTACTAATTTAGATACTATTTAAATGATGCAAATTAATGAAGAAAAAAAAAACTAAAATTTTAACTATGTTAAATGGGGTTGAGCAAACAAAGAGTGAGATGCTAAAGATTTGATTTCACTTGATTTTCTGATTATTTGGATTCTTTTTTAATTTAAATTCAAATTCAAGAATTGATGGTGGGATATCTAATTTAATTAAAACCCAATTCCTTGGTAGATTAATTCTCTTCAACTATTTAGAATTAACTAATTCCTTAGTCTAGTTCCAAATAGAACAAGGCATAAATGAACAAAATCCCAAGTAATACCACACAATCAACAATATATATTCCTAGATTATTGCTTAATCATGGTGTTTATCTCAAGAAGCAACATCACACATGAATTTCCCAATTCTATGCATGACCATCAGTTCAATTTATGGTTGATCAAGTCATAAAAGCATTAAGAATAGAGAAGAACACTCAATTATGAAAGAAAACTTAAATTAAGAATTATCAATCCAAATAAATCATCCATTCAAGTTACATCATCACTCTAGCTAGGAAGAGTTTAGAAAAACATCAAGAAATAGGAAAACAAAAGATAGGAAATTGTAAACTCCATTGAATCCAAGACAACAAGAATATGAAGATCTTGAATCCTTGCTCCTTGATGATCTCCTTGGCTCTCCTAGGGCTGGAAGCCCTCTCCCTCAAAACCTCTCTCTTTTCTAAGGCAGAATAAGTCCTTTTATAAGATTTAGGAAACCCTAAAGCAATTGAATGTTGTTGTCACTTTTCTTCATAACAGGCGTTAACTTGGGCTAGATATATCTCATCAAATCTGGTCGAATCAGTGATAGTGGTCAACATAATATTCATAGATCTTTTTCTTAACTCTCCATATCCACCGGAATCATGTCATTTGAACTTCTAGAATGAAAGTTATGCCCAATTTATTACAATAGATTTGACAGTAAAAGTTTCCATGATTTCCCTTTAATTAAGTTTCCTTGTTTCCTTGAATAGTCTTTGATTGAGTCTCTGATCAATCAATTTGAGACACTTATGTTAGCTTTGTATTAGGCTTCATTAGATGTTTATTGTGCCCAATATTAGTATTTTAGATGAGTTTAATGTTGTTGGGCTTCATTGGGTTTTAATGTAAATATTGGATAATTTTCGGATTTTGATGCATTTTGACCTTTCTTCCTTGGTTAGGCCATAACTTGGGACTCGGTGATCCAATTGAGGTGTTCTTGGTGTCTTTGGAAAGCTAAGACAAGGATATACAAGTTTCATGAAGAACACAAGAGCTGGATCGGACTTCTAAGGGCCCAAAATAGCCTTGCAATATAGAGTGAGTTTGCTGTCACGGAACCATCTGGGCAGTATGCACATATTGGACTATATAGTGGGTTATATGCCTCCTCTTGGGCTGAAACTTGGTCATTTGAAAGATAAGACCCATATCTCCAACTTCACTGAAGACCATTTTGTCAATAGATGTCGTTTTAGGCATACTTCTGAAGCTACAAGTTGGTCTGAATTTGGAAACACGTTCTTCCAACCTAACTTGAGGTAGGTACAGTGTTTTTGGCATTTCTGGAGTTCTAAAAGTCCAAATGACATTATTCAAATTAGAGATTTTCAAGGAGACAACTGACTACAACTTTCATGAGACATCCAAGCCAAAATGCACCGTCTAGGTGATGAATTTGAAGCCATAAGTCGGATAAGAGTTGTTGACTAAAAGCCACCAACCATACACCAACCCACCTACCATGCACCAACCCACCTACCATGCATCAAGCTTCCATATTTGACAATTTCCTTGATTTTATAGCTTGTATTCAGATTATGTACATGTACAAATTGGCTTCTAGGATTAGTATAAATAGGGTCAATCTCTTTGTATTATGATAGATTCAATTTGGAAGTAAGTTTGAAGAAAGTTTGAGTATTTGTGAGAGTTTTCTTTCTCTTCTTCTCCATTCTCTTTACAATTTCGTTTTTGTTCTTTTATTTCTGAGTTCTTCCTTCCCATCCATGGAAGGCTAGGCTCTCATAATCAATCCAAGGGATTAGCCATCTTGATGTTTAATTTGGAGATCTTGTTTCGCTTGTTCATATTGCTTAATTGTTATTCAAGTTTCTCTTCATCCTCTTTTAATTTTGATCTAGATTGAATTGCTTAATTTGATTTGGATGTTTATGTGATAATAGCTTTATTATCATGTATTCAAAGAGGATCACAAAGACTACACAATATATCAAAGTTTTTTTATGGATTGTGTAGCTTGGTTAAATCCTTGATATTAAGTTAATCTATGTTTGGATGGTGCTTACTTTATCTAACCTTGGTTAATTAAATCCTAGATGCTTATCTAGTTGAGGATTCTTGGATCATGTTAAGGCGTCTTGATATGATCTAAGGCCAAGAACACGGTTAGCAATTAAGTGAATTCCTTGTGATCAATGATGAGTTAAACTCAAGATCGGTAAATTTCCTTGGATTAGTTGTTTCTTTAAATTTGTTAATTACTTTCCTTTAATTCAACTAGTGTATTATCTTTATAAATCATCAAAACCCCCCTTTTTATTTATCTTGATATGATTAAATCTTTGTTCTTTTTGGATCCTTGAGAGACGATTCGATTCATGCTCTATACTACAAATTAGTTTGCGAACCGGTAATTATTATTATTTGACGGGGTCTCGACAACCTCTTGTCAAATTTGGCGCCATTGCCGGGGATCCAAAGGCAATATTTGATTATTTCAAGATCTCATCTAACTCTAACAAATGTGTTTGTTTTGTTTTTGAAGCTTTTTCAAGTGGAATTCGGCTGAAATTGGGTAAAGGGTATCCTGTCAAGATTTTGGTTTGGTAACATATCTCTGATTGATCTGAGTTTTGGTAGGATAATGAAAATTGTTATTTTGAGAAAGACTCACTGTTTACAGTGAGGTCACCCTTATTTTTGTCAAATTCCATCGTTTAGACCACTTTTTCAATTTTTTAAGATTTTTTATTATTCTGTTAGATAGAAGTTTTGTGTAGATTTCACTCTGTGGTAGTCCCATAATTTTTAAAAATCTGTAGATATATTTTCTGTAATTATTTTGTGTGTATATTTAGACTTGTTTTTGTGATTTTGTGTTGGATATCTAATCTAATGGAGCATAGACTTGATGAGCTGGCTTATCTGGTGGGGCAGTTGACAGTGGAACAACATCAATTACATGTGCAAGAACCTGCAGGATTTTGTAGTATATGATGTAGTTCTTATCATCCCACATATGCATGCACCACATTACAAGATGATGGTTCTGTATTTCATGACCATTATGTTGATGCAACAAGTGTATTTCTTGGTAAACCACAATACCAACAGCTTGGATATGATCCTTATTCTACTACATATAACCATGATTTGGGAGAACATCCCTGGTTCGAACCTTATGTTGAACCAAGCAGTCTATACCAGCAGCCTATGCCCCAATAAGCATGGAATCTGAGCCTACACTAGAGGATTTGGTGAAACAATTTGCTCAGAACAACATCCAATTCCAGCAGAGAACAGAAGCCATAGTACAAAACGTGAAGACCCAAGTTGGTCAACTTACATCTTCATTGAGTCGGTTGAGCAAGCAACGGATCGAGAAATCTGATTCTGCAAAACATGAGATCATTGATGAGAAAAAAACCAATTGATGATTTGTGTGATGAATTTGCTAGTTTTCTGATTTTGATGATTCTGTTTGTTGTACTAGTTGTGATGGTGATATATTGTGTAATGCATGTGCTGAGATTGCTACCTTTTTGAGACATGATGAATCTTTTCAGCAGATTATCGACAACTCAATCTGCCCAGTAGTGAAGCCACCAAAATTTGAGTCCATTGTGGCTAAAAACCTCCTTACTGATGAGGAGGAGAGGTTGCTACCCATTGTGAGGGAGAATCTGAGAGCATGCACACTTTCAGACATTCCAAACATTAGCCCTTCCATTTGCATGCGTAGGATTTTCTTGAAGATGGAGCTAAACCAGTAAAGCAACCCCGGAAGATACTGAACCCTTTGATTTTGGATGTGGTGATCCATTACACTGGCTATGGTGTGGGCTCTTTGGAACGTTAATTCTTCTGCTATCCATAGGGAGTTTTCTTTCCACACTTTTATTTCATTTTTCTAGTTGTTTTCTTTTTGTTTTTACTGTTTTGCTATTGTTTTTAATTTTGTTTCTATTTTTATTTGACTGTTACAATTTACTCTTTTCTGTTGTTGTTCTTTTTGCTGTTTGTGTTGTATGTTTCTGTTTCTATTTCTGTTTTGCTGTACTGCTGATGTTTGTCTTTTATTACTTTTTTTTTGTTTCTGTTTTTATTTTTTTGTTTTGTCTGCTGTTTTTTATTTTCTGTTTTCTATATAAATCTTTGTTTAAAAAAAAAAAAAAGCCACGCTTAAGGTCAATGGCCAGAAATTGAATCATTATGGGGAGGACCCATGGATCGTGCAAAATCTTCAATCATGCTGGCTAAAGACATTAAAAGTAGCGTTTCTTGGGAGGCAACCCAAGTTTTCTAACTTTTTCATTTTTTCAAACTTTGACTTATTTGCATTCACAGGAATCAAGAGCCGAGTAAAATTGGTGCCGAAACAGAAAATCTATCGAGTTTGATTTTTACTGTCTTAATTTTGTTTGTTTTTCATTGTGACAGATGATTTTTCACCTAAGGTTAAATGGCGGATAACGGTACTCATTCGTGAAATTTTTTTCATTTCGATTACCCACAAACACTGAAATCTGTATAAAATTTTACTCATTCTTTTTTCTCTTTCTTCTTTCTTTCGAAATGGATAATCAGCTTGTTAATCTCCGCAAGCAATTCCCTTCTCTCCCTCAAAATGCTTTAACTAACATTTACTGTGCAAGGTTTGAGAGATAGAGGATGCTTATGCACAAAGGCATCCCTGCGGATATACGTTTGGTTGATCGAAGCAAGGTCCGAGGCTCAATTGAATTTTTACCGCTCTTGTTTCATATATGCCAGGGCTAGGCAAAAGTTCATATGCAAAGAAGAGAAGAGCAAAAAGGTTACGGGTCTGCTATAAATGTGCAAGATGGACCTGTAACACAAAATGCAAATCAATTGGAATGACGTCTATAAACCGAGATGATAAAATTAAAAGGATGACATGAGTAAGGAGTCTTTAGATAACATTCTATTGACTCTTGAGACGCATCCTAGTGGAGATGTGCAGAGAGTACTTCTCGATTTATGGCCAATATTCCAAGATAAACATGAGCGATATAGTCTCGGGAATCTGACTCAAAAAGACCCTGTTTGCCAATTTTTAAGAAAATTGGATGGGAAGCCGACCATCGGCCCATTGAGAGCATTCAAGCCGTTACTGGACGTAAAACCAGAGGAAAATGTGAGCCATAATCACACCTCCTGTAAGTATTTTTTTTATTTTTTATTTTTCTTTTTTCTTCTTGTTTATTAAAAAAAATCAAAAAAAAATTTCAAAAAAATTTCAAAAAAAAAAAAATCAAATCAAAAGTAGCCGTATTCTTTTGAAATATGCGTTGCATATTTTCAAACTTCTTCTGACACATATAGATTAGCCTTTTATCTTTGTCATATAGCTATTATCATTTCTGTGCTTATTTTTCAAACTTATCTGACACGCAGATCTATCCCTCCTTTATAGGTGTAATTATTACCTTTCGGTTTTGATTCCTTTAAATAATGCACTTTGCTCTCTTCAGATCATTGATAAGGTGAGAGCACAAAAAAAAAACAAAGAGAAAAAAGAAAAAAAAAAGAAAATGGAAGTCACTTCAGTTCGTCGGATCAAAAGTGTTTGTGTCTTTTGTGGATCTAATCCTGGGAAAGATAAAGAGTTTGTAAATATTGCAAACCATCTTGGTCGAGTGCTAGCTGAGAGAGAAATTCATTTAGTTTACGGAGGAGGTAGTCTTGGGTTAATGGGTTGTGTAGCAACTGCTGCACATTTAGGAGGTGGCAAAGTCCTTGGTGTCATTCCCAGTCCTTTATCTACCAGCAAGTCCATTGGAAAAACATTAGGGGATGAAGTAATGGTATTTTGCATGCACCAACGCATGAACATTATGATAGCAAATGCTGATGCCTTTATTGCCCTACGGTGGTTTTGGAACTTTGGAAGAGCTCTTCCAAATTACATCCTCGTCACGACATGAGAACTTTCATCAAAAACCCATAGATATATTAAATGTTAATGGTTTTTATGACAGTTTGTTTTGTTTTCTTGATCATCTTTGTAGAAAAGGGTTCATCTCACAAGCGACACGTCAAAGTCTTGTAACGCTACAACTCACGAACAATTGCTCGATCAACTAAATGCATTTGTACCTGACGTGATCCAAGAATGGCTCCATTTGAATTGGGAACAAGGCTGACGGCAAAAGCAAAAGCAAAAACTTGATTTGACTTTTGTCTTTGTGAATTTTTGTTTTCTCTTATGGTTTTAGTTTTTGTAATTTTTCTTATTTCAAGCCCGATTTGCGGATTTTAAGTAAGACCTTCTACACTCTACCTATCTTTATTTTGACATTGGGGACAATGTCTTTAATTAGTTGGGGGAGGGATAGTTGACATTACCATGTACATAGTTTAGTTAAAAAAAAAAAAACTAACAAGCTAATCTTTATTGTTACTAACTTATTAGATGTATGATGGCAGAATAAGGAGTAGTTTTGCTCTTGAGACGCATCTTAACTTGCATTTCATAATAGGTCTTAAATCATTTTTGTTCTTGTATATATATTAAAAAAAAAAAACACACACACACACACAATTTTGATCTTTTCAATTGATTTTGATACAAGCATGTGTTGAATCTGCTTGACTCTAAAGTGTCAAATTTGTCAATTATCTAATTTGTTGGTGCCTAAGTCGACAATGTTGCAGTTCCAGTTATTAATCTTGGAAGGGAACTTCCTCTACTAGGTTCTCATTTTCAAGTGATTAAAGTGTCAGTTGGTTGAATCAGAAATATAAAAGAAGACGAAGATGAAGATAAAGATGAAACTTAACGGGAATGTCAATTAAACAAAGCAAGTAAAGCAAATCAAAAGAAAATGAAATGCAATAAAGAACCTGAAATCAAATTACATAAAATGAAAGTGGCATATAAACTTGATTGATTCGTTTTCCTTTGAGCGTCGTTGGGACTTTAGGAGTGTAGGATGTTTCAAGTTGCAGCCTGTATTACATCGTTGAAACTAGTATTTATAAAGCAAATCCTACGTGTAAATCCCTAAGAACCTGCCATTTGTTGAACAGGTGGCTTGCATGCAACTAATACACGCTTATTCTTTATTAATAGCCTAAAAAATACCAGCAACAGCCATTGAGTCTGCATCAGCAGTTCTTTGATTCTTGGATGCAACCGCTACTTTTGAAATTCAAATTGGTAACCATCAGCTCCTGGGTAATGGTTTTGTCAGTGCATTAGCTTTGTCAATAATTCGCAAGTTCCTTTGTCGGTTGAGTTTATACTTGAACTTCGTCGACTTCATATGTTACTTAAATGCAACTTTTGTTGAGCGCCTCTCTTAGACTTGATTTGTCGAGCGTAAAATTATTGTCGATTTCACACATTTGTCGAATGAAACTTGTCTGTCAAACACCCTTCAGAGCCTTGATTTGTCGGATTTAGCACACCAAATGTCGGTTCAGTTTTTCATCACAAATTTTGTCAACTCAACCTTCAATAATATTTCATGATTTCAACTAAGTATATATTGTCAAATATCACATCTATTCCATTTTGGACTTGCACATTTCCAACTTCAACCTTGCAAAGTCTTACAATTTGTCGATTACCAATTTTTTCAAAAACTAGAAATTTGGTAATAACAAATGCCTCCCAATATTTTTCTCTTGACGAAACTGAAGGAAAGAGATAAATATTTTAATCGACAAATCTTTGCTTTTCGACAAAATATTGGACATCCATTTCGACAATTAACACTTGGTAAAATAATTACACTACCAAAGCATATGTTACATTTGAGTTTCGGCAATTTCAAGCCGACTAATTTTAGTGTTGGCCAATAAAATTTTTGAAAACAATCCCCAGGATTCATTCCTACAAAACAAATTAACAAACCGCATATAAATGTTAGCTACATAGGCCGACACCTTTTACTTTAAATTTTGGGTTAATCTTTATAAATGTCGATAATTTCAAACCGACAATCTATTGGCCAGATCAATTTGTTCCTAAGAAATAGGGAACACCTTTTCATTTTTATGGGATTTTCAATACATTTTGAAATTCAAAATCATAATAACTTTATCTGATCCCAATCTTTCTTGAAAAGGATTATCTCATGACGTAACTGCCAACTATCCACTATGCACGATTCCTGCTATGATGGCCATGTCACAATTTTTGGTTTGCCAACATCTAAAAATTAAAAATATAATAAAGGAGGTAGCTCATCATTGTACCCTTTATAAATTCAAAAAAAGGGTTTCTTTTATCTTTTACCTTTTCAGAAACCTTTACCGAGTATCCCCACTCTTCTCCAAGATTCAATCTTTCTCGAAACCTTCCTCAAACCTTCATCTATGGCGTCTTCATTAGCTCAGTCTTGTTCTTCTGCTACCCAAAAAACTCGGTCTGTCTCAACTTCCATTCCATTGGCTTCTTCATCCTTGGAACCTATTCGCCATGGTGATATTCTCACTGTTCCAGACCCATTAGTGGAAAACTTAGAGCTCTGAAAATCCCAGGTACTTATACCTTATAAGCTCACTCATAGAATAAGTGCTTTCTTGGGTCCTCTTCTTCCTCTTTCTAAAATCTCTGAAACTATTATTTCAAGTCATTTTCTATGTCAAGAAGACCAAGAAATCAATGCGTCTAAAAATGTCAATCCCATTTTCCACTTTGACCCAAGTAATCGATTATTTCGTCGTTTTCTACCAAAACTGACAAATCAGTATATAAAATGGCTCGACAAAATCCAATCTGTCAAATCCACCTTTTGGAAAGACATCGGCATTTTTTATGCCATTCAACTTAGTCAGTTTAAAATCAAATTTAACTCCCCCATGTTTGGTGCTGCTTTTTGCTTCTGGAATAAAACCACAAATAATTTTCATTTTCCTTATGGGATGATGGGTCCCTCTCTTTTTGACCTTGCTATCATTGCTGGGTTTAAGCCCAATGACATCCTTATTACACCAGATTTGTTTACTGACAAAACTTTTCATATCGAGGTTGACTCTATGTCCTACGACCCTTTTATAAAATTTCATTCTCAAAATTCTAGGAATGTAATAGATTTTGAGTATATTGCATTTCCTTATTTTTTGGCTCTCTGCACATGTTTTCTGTACAAAATCAATTCAAGTGTCAAGAGCTTACTTACCTTTAGCAATTCTACTTCATAAGGGTCAACATTTGGCCTTAGGTCAACTTGTCATTGCTCATTTATACGAGTTAATCAGTGAAATTGTCAAATTAATGAAGGATTTGACAAAGAAAATAAATCTCAGGGGGCCATTGTGAGTTCTTCAACTCTGGTTTAATGCCATTCTCCTGCCATAACTCTCGATAAAAGCCCTTGACAATCTCCTCTCCAATATTCACAGGATTAAACTATCATTTCTTTTTGCAAAAGAAAAGTCGACATCTTTCGTCAACAATTTCAAACACTATTTTGAAATTTTTCATTCTTTATCTGTTTCTTCCAAGAAAATCACTTTTTCTCCCTTTGCACAGAGGTCTGTCGGTCCCAAATGGTTTACCAGACACTTAATATCCGACAATCCTGAAACACAAGCTGAAAACAATGATATCTGGTCAAACATGCTCTGTCAACAAATTTTCACTTGTGGTTTACCGAGTGGTGGTGACTTAAGCATTACTCTCCATCTTCCAAACACCATTGCTTGACAAATGGGTTTTTCTCAAGCATTACCAGCCCCAATTTCTTTAAATTCAACATATAGGCTGTGTGATACTGTTCTCGACAATTTGGATGTCATTCCAAAACTTGTCAAGAGAAACACCAAATTTCGTCAGTAGTTTATTCCTCGAGAATTTCGACTAAGTTATTATGTAACTCAATCTTTTGTCGAATGGTGGGATAATTACTAGAAACCACTTCACCACCAGCTCAGGGATTGCTTTGACAAATTGCTGATTGAATTTACTCCTTCTGTGTAGACTAGGAATCCAACAAAGAAATCCAATGGTATGCATTTACGAGAAATTCAAGCATTTGAAAAATATTTCAAAGTTAAATGGAATCCCAAATATCCCAAATCAGTTGTTCGAGAAGCTGAACTTGAACTTGAGAAAAAACGAGAAGTACATGACAGTAGGTGCTCTTTAGCATACCATAAAGCTTTGCTAGTCAACAAAAATGTCGACCCCAAACACTATCTTAAACCTTTTGGTCGAAAACAAATCCCTCTTCCAAATGCTCCATTTGGATTAGCTGACATTTATCCAGACCCACCAAGAGGTTGCTTGGACGTTTTTATCGACAAAAAAGAAAAAATAGATTTTGTCATATACTTATACCCATATGAACTTCGTTTTGTCAAATACTATCCTCGAATAGTTCGTTATCCACCATGTGAACACCTAAATTTGTCCGGGTCCTTTTTTTTCTCTCTTATAGCAAAAATAAATAGATAAATAAAAATCAAATTTATTTTAGTTAATGACCAAAAATAAAAAAAAAAGAAGCAAAAAAAAAAAGAAAGAAAAGAAAAGCTTTAACCTAATTTATTGCAAAAAATCAAAAAATTAAAAATTAAAAAAAAAGAGGATAAAAAAAGAAAAATCAATTAAGTTTTTATCTTACTCATCTTCCTTAACCCAAGCCCAAAGCCAATTTCCCTAACCCATACACTACCCGGTCCAACCCAAACCCCAACCCGACCCGGTTCTTCAACCCAACCCAACTCCCTTTTTTTTTTTTCCTCTCATTCTCTTCTCTTCCCGCTCCTTCCCTCTTTCTCTTCCCCTTTCTTCTTTCTCCCCCATCATTCCTCTACCCCACACCCCACACCTTTCCCCCTTCCCCCTTTCTTTTTTTTTCTTCTCTTCTTTTTCTTTTCTCTCCATCTCTTCTTTTCCCGTTCCTTTCCCCTATCTTCTTTCTCCCCCATCATTTCTCTACCCCACCTCCCATCATTCCTCTACCCCCTTCCCCCTTTCTTTTTTTCTTCTCTTCTTTTTCTTTTCTCTTCTTCTCTTCTCTTCCCGCTTTTTCCCCCATTTCTCTTCCCCTTTCTTCTTTCTCCCCCATCATTCCACACCCCACACCCCACCCCCCACCCCCCATCATTCCTCTACCCCATTCCCCCTTCTTTTTTTTCTCTTCCCGTTCCTTCCCCCTTTCTTTTCCCCTTTCTTCTTTTCCCCCCATCATTCCTCTACCCCCTTCCCCCTTCCTTTTTTTTCTCTCTTCTTTTCTTTTTCTTTTATCTCCTTCCCTTCCTCCTCTCTTCCCCGAGACTTTTCCCCCTTCCCCCTTCCTTCTTTTCTCTCTTCTTTTCTTTTTCTTTCCTCTCCTTCCCTTCCTCCCCTCTCGGCCAGACCCATTTTTTTTCACTTGTGCTGCTCCTACCTGCACAGAGCCAGGATCAAGACCTGTAGCCCCCTGTCGGATCGTGCACAAAGAATAAACGACCAAGAGAGAAAGATGTTCTCCACAAGGGTGCGCGTCTGTGGGTAATTCCCATTCAGTTTTTATTTTATTTTATTTTATGTGTATTAAATTGGCTAAAATATTTGAGATATCAGTATTTTGATTGATTGTTGTTGTTGTGTGTCGATTGCCTTACTGGAATGTATAAGAAATCCTGTTGCATTTGGTGTTCAAATTTGTTTGAACTTGTGTTCTGTTGGATTGCATTAACTGGGCCCTGATGGTGTTAATTTCGTTTGTTGCCGTATGTGGTGCGTTGCTGTTTGCATGATAACCAAGTGCTTATTATTACATAGATTACTTGCATTCTGTGTTTATAGGCTTTGATTGAATCCGAGGTTTCATTCATTTTTGCCTTTGGGTTAACTGAGTATTCTGGGAGAGGAATCAAAAAAAAATTAATTAAGATTATAAAAAATAATAAATAAAAAAATATATGTTGTTTACGTAGGAATTGGTAGGGTGGAGAAAAGTAGAGAAAAAGTTAAAAAAAAATATAAAAAAAATAATGATAATAAAAAAAAAGAAGAAGAAACAAAAAAAATAAATAAAAAATATATGCTGTTTAGTTTACATAGGAATTAGTATGGTGGGGGAAAGTAAAAAAAATATATATAAATAAAAAATAATAATAATAAAAAAGAAACAAAAAAAAATAAATAAAATATATATGTTGTTAACGTAAGAATTGGTAGGGTGGGGGAAAGTAGAGAAAAAGTTAAAAAAAAATATAAATAAATAATAATAATAATAAAAAAAAGAAACAAAAAAAAATAAATAAAATATATATGCTGTTAATGTAAGAATTGGTAGGGTGGAAGAAAGTAGAGAAAAAGTTAAAAAAAAATATAAATAAATAATAATAATAATAATAATAAAGAATAAATAAATAATAAAAAAATATATGTTGTTTAGTTTACGTAGGAATTGGTAAGGTGGGGGAAAGTAGAGAAAAAGTAAAAAAGTAAAGAAAATGAGAGTAAAAAAAAAACACGTAATAAAAAGAAAAGAAATGAAATAAGGATTAAATTGAAAAGTTGAAGTAAAAAAAAAATGATGAGAATAATATTTTCTTCTAGTCATAGTGATTATTTTATGATTTTATGGTTCTTATTTTATTCCCCCTTGAATACGTTGCTTGTCTTTTTTTATTTTATTTTATTTTATTTGCTTCATTAATTGATTTGATAATATTGCGTTTTATTTTTTTTAGATTTTAATATTATTATTTTGATCTTTTTTTTTTGGTAAGAAAAGGGGAGTAGAATATTAATCAAATAAACAACCCGATGTCATAATATTTGCGTTTGGTTGTCTTCAGGGGTCAAGTACCCACTAGGCAATATTTTGGGGTGAATCAGTGAGCTTAGTATCACCTTTCAGCCCCACTTACAGCAAACCAATAAATTATTTTTTTCTAAGTGGTCCAATGCCGCTAATAATGTTAGCTGTCTTCAGGGATCAAGTATCCACTAGACAAATATTTTAGGGTGAATCAGTGAGCTTAGTATCACTTTTCACCCTACTTAGTACAAACTAATATAAGGTTTTTTTTTAAGTGGTCCAACGCCATAACAATTTGGGATAGTCGCCTTCTGGTCAAGTACCCACTAGACGTTTGCTTAGGGTGGATCAGTGAGTTTAATACCACTTTTCATCCCATTTAGGACGCGTTAATAAAATTTTATTTTTCTAATCAAATCCTTTTATCCAATCAATTCTCTTTCTTTTAATCAACTAAAGCAATACTTTTCACAATTAAAATTAATCAGTGTATAATTTTTTTTTTAAAAAAGAACTACGTGGCTTTGAGTTCCCCATTGCACCAGGGGATACGTAGGCCCGCAAGTCAAGCCAAATTTGTAAATTTTTGTAATTTAATTTAATTCTTAATCATAAACTTGCGTTTCGATCTGTAAATATTCTATTTATTCTTTTGCTCAATTTTTCTTACCTTGTTTTAAAGGGGGTAAAATAGACATCATTTAGGGTATTAAAATTTGCACAACTAGCTTAAGGTAACTGTCTTAGGACGGATGTCTCAGGGGTGCTGTGGGATTAAGTTTCCACCCTTCCCTGTGCATAATCGACTCCTAAACCCTACCTGGTCTTCGCAGACCCTTTCTTTTTGTTTTATTTTAAATCCATTTTTAAAGGGTTTTGCCAGTCATTTTCCCTACCCAATAAAAGATTGGTGGCGACTCCATTGTTATGTTGTTTTTCTTAAACAACTACTAGTTTTGCTCTCGCCGCTTCCCGTCGCGATTATTTTCCGGTCGTGACAGATGGCGACTCCACTGGAGAAAGGTTGGAGAGTCAAGCCTATTCGAGTTAGTTGTGCAAATTTTATAACCCTTAAAAGTCTGTTTGTTCCCCATTTATTTGTTTTATTTATTTTTGTTATATTCTTAATCGTTGTACCTCTCGCTTGTAAATATTCATTATTAGCTTTGCTTTACTACATTTTTTTTCCTTTGTCAATATCTCGCTCTGTATCCAAGATTTTATTTATCACTTGTATATATGCTAACTATGAATGTTATGTTCGTCCTTTTACTCGTTATACTTTAGGATAGACGATTGTTAATTCTGTTGAATATTTGTTATATATCTGTTGTGTTCTGTGGTGTCTGCAGGATGGAGGGTAGTTTCTTGAGTTTGTACAGGTTTGTATGCTCCCATCACACACTTCACTTTTCACCTACATCACACACTTTTCGCGCTCTATACCCGAGCCAGTGGGACCCTTAGGGCTAGTCGAAGGGTTGACTTAGTCATTAGTTGGCCCCGTGCCTTCTTGACAATGGTTGATTCTTCACTCAGATTGTACTTGGTTTCTCGAAATGACCATGACGAGAGGGTTCATCCCTACTTCATGGCTAATTTCAAGAAGCTAAATCCTTATCCTTTGGATAGGGGCAGTCTGGGGACCTTTTTCCGTCTAAGATCTAAAGTCATCCCAAAAACCCTACACTGTTAGAATAAGCCTAGTCTCTTCCCGAGTTAGAAATCTGTCTCTAGGAACCTCCAGCCATAGGCCCTATCATGTAGGACACAAAGGGAGCATAAGTTCTTTTCTGTAGTATCTTTCTCTACTTTCCATGCATTTTTTTTTTTAAAAAAAATTTCCGAGGTTGGTAAAATTGTTTAGTCCACTGATATGAAAAATCAAGTCAGAAAGTTTTCTCGTAAATAAGTTTTGATCGAAAATAAAATGCGGTTATTATTAGTGGACCAACAATTTATCAATCCAAACGACTTTCATGAATAATCTTTTTTTTGGTTGTGCAGCATTTTCAATTACGTCTCAGTTTTCATTAGAATTTCTTTTCATAAAAGTGGTCATTCATAGCATGAGTCTTTGTATAACAAATAAAAAAAGAAGATTTTTCATTACATGTTTTTTTTTTTTTGGATCTAGGCCTATTTCCCGTGTTAAAAAAAAAAAGAGAAAAAAGTTAGCACTTGAGATCATCTTGCATTTAAAAAGAGGGGGTACATTTAGAAGGCATTTCATTTTTTATTGCATTTTCACTATTCTTAGTTTCAGTTATCCTACAGGTGATTTTCTTTGGGCGATTGTGGAAAGGTTAACTTGAAAAACAATAGTGACTATGGAAGGATTCCGCACTAGCGGTGCAGTCAGTAACAAGAAGAATATAAAGATTGCGGTGGTCATAAATGATTTGGGGCGAATTAAAGAGATCAGCCAGCTTCTTCCATCGGAAGCTCGTATCAAATTCTCGACGAGATATGGAAAGATTCTAGATATCCTGCTCATTCCTGTCGAGGCCCTAGCTCTAAGTGCTTTTGGCCAATTTTGGAACTCGTCATTGAGGTGTTTCGATCTACCCAACATGGACATCACTCCGACAATAGAGGAATATGCTAGAATACTGGGGCTGCCAGTGCAAGGAAGTTCAGTTGTTTACTTATACCGAGGGCAATATGTCGCGAATGAAAAGATTGCTGGGTTATTGGGGGTCTCAGTTCAGGAGCTAGGCATGGAAAAAAGGGGGTCGACACAAGGGTTAAAGAAAAGCTACTTAGAATCCCTTTTGACCGTCTCTTCTCAACATGAGAAGTGGGACACTTTCAGCCGAGTCCTGGCTTTGACCATCTATGGACTAGTCCTCTTCTCGTTTCTATCGGATGTTGTGGATCAAGCCGCCATGGATGTGTTCTTCTGGTACGAGACAAGAAAAGAAAATCCGGTCCCAGCCATTTTAGCCGATACTTTCCTCTCGTTCGAGGTCTGTCATCAGAGGAAAGGAGGAAAGCTTAAATGTTGCACACACCTGCTGTATGTTTGAATCATGACGCACATGTATGCTAGTAAGCGTTTGGACCGTCTCTCCAATCCTCTGCGAAACTTCCACCTATTACCCATAAAGAAGAAGGAAGTTTACGAATGGGGGGAAGAATTCAGCAAGATAAACGCCAGTTCCTTTAGGTGGGTGTGCCCGTGGTACGATGAAGAAGAGGTGATTACCAGTTGTGGAGGTTTCCGCAGCATTCCTTTGATGGGGCCGAGGGGTTGCATAGCATATACACCAGCTTTGGTATTCAGACAGCTTGGCTATGCTCAAGACATACCGTCAGAATGTTCACTGGGAGGTTTAAGTTTCCTATATCAAGATGATGAGAATTCCAAGAGGCAAACCTTGGAGGTCAAAGCAGCTTGGAGAGATATCCATGTTCAAGGCAAAAAAGAATTGGGAAGGCAAATGGTAGTCCATACGGACAGATATCAAGCTTGGAGGGAAGCTAGGAAGACAAACCATGGTGCACCCAATATCTCGAGGGGGAATGAGAATGCAGGCAAAGCGCAAACTGAACATCAAATGTTAGCTCAAATTGAGAGGCTAAAAGCACAAATGAACGACTTAGATCAAAAGAGACAACATGACGAATGCGAAATTCTCACGCTCCAAAGGAAGTGCCAGAAACTGAGTAAGGAGATTGAACACCTAAACGATGAGAATGCGGATTTGGCTAAACCCTTCACGCGGGGAAAGCGAATGAGGAAGGGCAAGGAGAAAGAAGGAGATGCAATGCTAACAAGGGTGCATGAATTGGAAACGAAGATCCGCACGAAAGATGAGCTGCTGGTCAAAATTCATAAAGAGAAGACAATGCTTGAATCAAACGCTGCGAGCTTTGAGCATATGAAGAAAACATTAGAAAAAAGGATCGGGGAATTACAAACCTGTTTGACTAGATCCAAAGACGATAGCATGCAAGGATGGTCGACTGTGCACTGTTACGCTAAAATCGCACTTAAGGGCAAGTGCACCCTGTCGCACAAGTAATAAAGGAGTACTTGGGACTCCAAGTATCGAACCCACAAGGATTGTTGGCAATTACTAAGTTAATTAATCCCTTATGTTATCTAGACAATGAAATTCGAATGAGAAAGGAAAAAAACTATCAAGCAATTAGGAGAAAGTGAGGAAATCAAAGATTATCAAGCAAAGATTCAATTATGGAAAGCCTAGGGTGTCTGGTTTCACTTATGTCAAAACTCATAAAATTACCCAATTCCTCAATAATATGTGTTCCGATTGATTGCCAATCACCTGCTCTAATGCTATTAATACCCAATGGTCATGCAAAATTAATATTCTTTTTCTCAATCTGAAACCCTCAATGATCATGCAAGGCAAACAATCAAGAAAAGCATAAAGAATCAATAGATTTGTTAATTAAATAACTGATTGAAAACAATGGATTGAGTTTGGTCCATACAACCCCAAATCCGATTAATCCTAGAGTTCCGTTAACTAATTGTGGTACGGTCGCCAGTCAATCAATTAACTTTTTAAAGGGTGCGCAAACCTTATTGGAAAACAAAGCGCTAGGAAAAATCCAATCAATTGGGGAAACACAAAATTATTTAGAATTAGGAAAACATTATAAGAATTTGAACATAAGATCCACCATAACCCTAGTTATGGATTTAGCTACGCATAGTCAAAGAAAACAAAGCATAAACTAAAACCAAATTCAAATCCATAAAAGAACAATAGAAAAACTAAAACCCGGAAACCCCCTTGCGGTGAAACAGGTCCTTCATGAACAATTAGGGAGACGGTCCTTCACTTGATAGCTTCAAAAACCTCTCAAGCTCCGCTACAACTCTCTAATCGAGCAAAGGGCTATAGCTACTTTCTTTCTCTGAATGCCGGATACTTCTCCTTCGCTGCCAGTCCTCCTTTATAATATTTTAGTGGCCCAACAACTCTACAATCTTTTCTTCTAGGGTTTCCTAATTGTGCACAAATTCATTTAATGTGCAATTCTTGGATAACAAGGAAAGTAGATTGCTTTCCCACTTTGAGTATTCTTAATTAATGTGAGATAAGAGGGAAAATCTTCCAAGAATATAAAAATAGGAAACTTCCACAACTTGATTGATGATATCTTTGTAGGATCTTGCCAAAATCTTTCATAATTATGTTGATGATATCTTCATAGAATCCTGGAAAAATCCTTCATAATTAGGTTGCTGATATCTTTGTATCTTTCTCAAGATTGTTTCCATTTTAACACTTTAAAGCTTGATTCTCATAAATCTTCATCCTGCAATATTCGAAGGAAATTGGGTAAGTTTTCCTTATAAAATCTTCAAATAAATACCAAATCAAACTCAAATTCCTAGCATTTAAGTATATAAAATGGCAGTTTATCATGCACCAACTCCATGATCGTCTTAGCGAATCACGCGACAAAGAAGATACCTGGAAGGAGCAAGCCGCGAATGAAGAATGGGAGAAAGAGAAGTGGAAGGATCGATATGAAGATATATCAAGCGAATTGAGCTTCCACGTTCCGAGATTTGTTGATCACTTTGAGAAGGCAAATTCTCGAGTTCAAGCGGATCCCAGACTCCAGTTTCCATCCGAATTGAGTGAATTTATGGACTTTTGTGGAGGACTTGTTAAGGGTTTGAGAAAGAAAAAGAACAAGCTCCTAATGTGATTCACTTTTAATCCTTGCTGTATCAAAGACTCGAAAAACGAGCATCTTGTACTTCTCGATTGTGATTAATGAAATTTTTGCGCCTTCGTCATCTTTGGCTATCCTTTTTCTTCCTACAAGTGTCAAATACAAAAGAGACAGTGCCTATAGAGGAGTGCATGCTCCCTTGGGTACTCCGTCAACCACATTCCCACCTCAGGATGACAGGTCCATTGTGTGGAAATGTGGGAAACGATCATTTACATGACCGCTCTGCTAGTGAAACAACTAACAAAGACACGATCTATAGAGGAACTACTATTCCCTTAGACGCGTTGTCAACCACATTTCAGCCTAAGGGATACATGTTCCTAGTGCTGAATGCGGGATGCGCTAAATTTTCAAGTTAACCTTACCACGATGGCCAAATTGGATCACCAAACCTTCTTGTAAGTTTTATTTAACCCTTGATTTAAATGTTTTACAGGGGAAACGCCGTAACCATTGCGTGACCAATGGAGGAAGGTACCAATCAAACCCGCACTCACTACACAAGAGCCAGAGCCAGACGCCTCAGAATGGAAGCAGAGAATGAGTTGCCTGGGAGAAATATCACCAATGAGGTAGATGAGGTCAGGGGAAGGCTGGCTGAGATGGCCGAGACTCAAAGCCGGATCGAAGAAATGTTGCGAGAGATGCGCGAGTCTCGCAGTGGGACAAATGGGGGACCCCTAATCTCTGAAGTGAATGCACAAATACCCCCAGTGTCCATTACGACGACAGCTCCACTACAACTCAATGTCGGTCCTGTTTTCCCTCAAGGGGTATATGCCAACAACGAAGGAGAAACCTATGGCCACCAAGGCCCAGCTTTCCAAGTAGCACCTCCGCACACGACAGTACCTATCGGGGAAGGATACCAGGCTGTAGAGAGTGGGCAGGCCGGAGGTTTCGCATACGCCAATCCGGCTTGGGAACAAGTCGTTATGACTACTCAGGGGCAACCGTTGAGGATTTCGACCAACCCAGTCAAGATCTTGAAAGGGATAGAGTCAGGGACGAGCTTATCAGAAAACTGCAGGAGCAAGTCAGGGCGCTCCAAGGCCCTAGCCTGTACGGGCCAGTAGAAATCAGTGAGCTATGTCCCGCAGCTGACGTGATAATCCCGAGAGACTTCAAGACCCCTGATTTCTGTAAGTAGGACGGGAGCACCAACCCCCTACTCCACCTGAAAACTTATTGCACTAAAATGGCCATCTGGTAGCGGGAGGAGAATTTCCTTATCAACTTCTTCCATGAAAGCTTGACAGGTCCGGCCGTAGAGTGGTATATCCAGCTGGATCGCGCTAGGATCATGTGTTGGAAAGACTTGGCAGACCGCTTCCTCGCCCAGTACAGATTCAACTTGGACACGGCCCCTACTAGAGAGCAGCTGGGGGCGTTGGAGAAGAAAAATGGGGAAACGTTCAAACAGTACGCCCAAAGGTGGAGGACCTTGGCAGCTCAGGTACAACCACCCTTGACAATGACAGAAATGTGTTCCTATTTCTTGGGAACCTTGGGGGCACCTTTCATCGGGGCAATGGCTGGCGCCGCTTATAAAGATTTCTCAGACCTGATAACTGCTGGGGAGAGAATTGAGATGTTGGCAAGAGCTGGCAAACTGCCCTCAAGCTATATAGATCCTGTTAAGAAGCTACCACCTTTCAAGAAGAAGGAAGGGGAGGTGAGCCATATCAGCTACCAGCACTCATCCTATTCCCAACCCAGAAATCCACCAGCCTACTCATCCTATCAGCCACCCCATCACCATACAGTACCTCTGTCCCTTTTAGAGTCACCCAATTCCCTAATCACCAAGTCAATAACATCCAGCCTCCCTGTCCATATGTCCCAAGCCATCCTGTTTATATCGGCCAACGGCAAACACCATTCCGCAACACCCATAACCCAACAAATCAAGGTCGTCTTCGCCCTCCACAAGACCTGCCACCTTTCCCAAGGTTATCCATTTCCAATGCTGACTTATTCCAGAGGTTGTCCGATGCCCGTCTGATAGTGGAAGCACCGGTTCGACCCCTTGCACCACCTTTCCCGGCATGGTACAATCCAAACCTTACCTGCAAATATCATATGGGAGTGCCAGGGCATTCCATTGAAGACTGTGAAGCTTTCAAGACCATGGTAAGAAAGCTCCTGGCCTGTGGCCGTCTAGATATTCAAGAAGAAGCAGGACCGAGCATAGCGACCAATCCTTTACCAAATCATGGTGGGAGGAATCAGATAAACGCCCTTGCACTAGACAATACCCGGGTCAGGGAGATCATGAACGTCCATACCCCAATGGTTGAAATATTCAGAGGGCTAGAAAAGGCAGGATATCAGGTGACAAATTTGACCATGTCTATCGAAAAGGATGAGCAGCATGACTCAGACCGGAGTTGTGTATACCACTGTGGAGAGAAAGGACATGACATTGAAGACTGCTGGGATTTCAGGACCCGAGTCCATGGTCTACTTACCATGGGAGTGGTTGTAGTAATAAAGAAATCTGATCTCCTTAAGGAGATAGATGTGGTAGAGCGGTTTGTCCTTAGAGTGCCATCTCGGGATAGTGCTTCAACACCAGGAAACGTGATTTTGACCTTGAGCAAGCCGACCCCGTTTGCCCATAATGATACCCGTGCAGTCCCCTGGAAATACGAAACTACAGTTGAGACAAGGGGTATAGGCCAGGAAATGGCAGTGGTCCAAGGTACCCCCCAAAAGTTGGCAGCAGATACGGTGTCGAATATTGTCAAAGTCGGAGGTATCACAAGAAGCGGCAGGTGCTACGGCCCCGAAAGTGCCGATAAATTAGCCAAGAATAAAGGGGGAGCCTCCAAAGAAGTAGAAGAACCCGACGACAAAGAAAAGGAAGAAGAGGAGACTGAATTCCTCAAGATTATGAAACAGAGCGAGTTCGACGTGATCGAACAGCTGAAAAAGACGCCAGCCAGGATATCTCTCTTGTCACTCATCCTGTCGTCAGAACCGCACCGTAGGGCAATCCAAAAGGTCCTAAACGAAGCCTACGTAAAGCCTGACGTTACTCCAGAAGGGGTAGTCAACATGGTGGACCCGATCAGGCGCGTCAATGCGATCTCCTTTTCAGAAGAGGAAATAGTGCCATGTACCAGAAAGGGCCCAAAAGGCCTATACATCACTCTGAAATGTCGATGATATGTCGTTGCTGGCGTGCTGATAGATGGAGGGTCAGCGTTGAATGTGGTTCCTTTCGCGCTATTAAAGGAAATGGAAATGAGCTTAGATGATTTACAACCCCGAGAAATGACAGTTCGCGCTTTTGACGGAACTAGGAGGGGAATACTAGGGGAAGTGACCCTACCAGTGGAGATCGGCCCGAGCTGTTTTCAGGTCCTATTCCAAGTTATGGATATAAAGCCTACATATTCAATGTTGTTGGGGAGACCCTGGATTCATAAGACCAGAGCTGTACCCTCGACAGTCCACCAATACCTAAAGTATATTGAGGAGGGATCGATGATTACCATCCGCGGGGAAGAGGAAGTTATCCTTTCGAAACCGGTGTTTGTACCCTATGTGGAGAATGTGGATGAAGATAAAGACACCTCGTTGCACAACTTTGAATTGGTAGAACCCGAGCAGGGTCAGGCGGAGTCATCCATTCAGACTATTGATCGCATAGGGGCTCGCATCATGTTCAAAAGCGGGTATCAGGAGGGCAAAGGTCTTGGAGTTCATTTACAAGGGATCCCGTCACCTGTCTCATTGCCTGAAAAACAGGATCAGTTTGGGTTGGGATACGAAGCCACAGTCGAAGAAAGAATGGAAAGCTTGATCCTCAGCAAGAAGAAAGGAAAGAAAGATAAGAAGATCTTCATCCCCCATCTCCGAGAGACATTTCCGGCACCGTCTGAAATATTACTACTGGGAGATACTGCAAATCCCCAGTATCACCTTGTCATCAACGCCTTGGATGAAGGGCCAGAGAAGAGTGGTGTCGTCCGCCTTGTTCGAAAAGATGAATGACAAGAGGTTGTCGAGACCTCGTCAAATAATAAAAATTACCGGTTCGCAAACTAATTTGTAGTATAAAGCATGAACCGAATCGTCTCTCAAGGATCCAAAAAGAACAAAGATTTAATCAGATCAAGATAATTAAACAGGGGGTTTTGTTGTTGATTAACAATATTGATAAAAGAACAAGACTTAAAGTTGAAAACAAATCTAAAGAAACAACCAATCCAAAGAAATTTACCGATCTTAAGTTTAATCCATCATTGATCACAAGGAATTCACTTAATCGCTAACCATGTTCTTGGCCTTAGATCACATCAAGAAGCCTCAACATAATCCAAGAATCCTCTACTAGATAAGCATCTAGAATTTAATTAACCAAGGTTAGATAAAGTAAGCACCATCCAAACATAGATTAATTTAAGATCAAGAATTCAACCAAGCTAAACAATCCATCAAAAAGCTTTAATAAATTGTTTATTCTATGTGATCCTCTTGAATACATGATAATAAAGCTGTTATCACATAAACATCCAAATCAAATTAAGCAATTCAATCTAGATCAAAATCAAAAGAGGAAGAAGAGAAACTTGAATAACAATTAAGCAATATGAACAAGCTAAACAAGATCTCCAAATTAAACATCAAGATGGCTAATCCCTTGGATTGATTATGAGAGCCTAGCCTTCCATGGATGGGAAGGAAGAACTCAGAAAATAAAGACCAAAAATGAAATTCTAAAGAGAAGGGAGAAGAAGAGAAAGAAAACTAACAAATACTCAAACTTACTACAAAATTGAATTCCAACTTACTTCAAATTGAATCTCTCTAATACAAAGAGGTTGGGTCTATTTATACTAATCCTAGAAGCCAATTTGTACATGTACATAATCTGAATACAAGCTATAAGAATCTGAAATTTGTCAAAAATGGAAGCTTGATGCATGGTTGGTGGGTTGGTGCATGGTAGGTGGGTTGGTGTATGGTTGGTGGCTTTTAGTCAACAACTCTTATCTGACTTCTGGCTTCAAATTCATCACCTAGACGGTGCATTTTGGCTTGGATGTCTTCATCAAAGTTGTAGCCAGTTGTCTCCTTGAAAATCTCCAATTTGAATCATGTCATTTGGACTTTTAGAACTCCAGAAATGCTAAAAACACTTCACCTACCTCAAGTTAGGTTGGAAGAACGTGTTTCCAAATTCAGACCAACTTGTAGCTTCTGAAGCATGCCTAAAACGACATCTATTGACAAAATGGTCTTCATTGAAGTTGGAGATATGGGTCTTATCTTTCAAGTGACCAAGTTTCAGCCCAAGAGGAGGCCTATAACCCACTATATAGTCCAATATGTGCATACTGCCCAGATGGTTCCTGACAGCAAACCCACTCTGCATTGCAGGGATGTTTTCGACCCTTAGAAGTCCGATCCAGCTCTTGAGTTCTTCATGAAACTTGTAGAGAATTGTCTTAGCTTTCCAAAGACACCAAGATCACCTCAATTGGATCACCGAGTCCCAAGTTATGACCTAACCAAGGAAGAAAGGTCAAAATGCATCAAAATCCGAAAATTATTCAATATTTGCATTAAAGCCCAATGAAGCCCAACAACATTAAACTCATCTAAAGTACTAATATTGGGCACAATAAACATCTAATAATGCCTAATACAAAGCTAACATAAGTGTCTCAAATTGATTGATCAAATTCCCCCACACTTAAGCTTTTGCACTCCTGGGCAAAACACATAACAACGAAACTAAAGAAAAACAAGAAACATAATATTATTAAACTAAAAACATAAAAACTGATTGTACCTAATCTAATCCACTTCCGTAGGAAAACACGATGGCACTTAGCATGTGCCACAAGCCTTTAAACCCCTAGGTGTCCCTAGTGGACGAGTTATAGTCTCGTGAGGGTTTACCAGGATGATACCCACAAACATGTAATATTTTATTTAATCAATTCAACTAATTTTTAAATACAAGCATTGTATCAAATATAAACCATAATTAATAAGTCAAGTATGCTTAACAAAGAATAGTTGAATCAAATTAATTGAGAATAAAGTATAGCATAATCATGCTTTAATCAGAAATAGGCATGTTCAGATTGAGTAAAATTCTTCACAAGTGTCACTCAAATGACACAAGGTGTTTAGGTTAACTGTTTACGCTCAACTCAGTCATAAGTATTTTACCATAGGCTTGCATATACATCAATTCTCCACTACTTAGATCAAATAAATTGCAAAAATCAAGAGGTCTTTCAAAAAGGTTGTAATGGAACTTATAAGGTGAAGGAAGGGAACAATATAGATAATAGTAGGTTAAAACCAAAGAGAATAAAAGAGCATTGAGGAGTAATTCAAGTAGAAAGAATTAATTTTTTTACCCGAAACCATAAAATGCTCATTCTCTTCACACATTCCTTCCTTTTTCTATTCTTTTTTTTTTCTTTTGTTTTTATCTTTTGTTTTTTTTTGTTTTTTTTGTTTTTTTTTGTTTTTTTTGTTTTTTTTGTTTTTGTTTTTTTTGTACCAAGCATTTCGTATCAGCACACCAATTCCCCCACACTTAAATCATTGCAAGCAAAAGAACTCCTCCAATAAGAAAATCAATGCTCTCCCATTCCCTAAGGTAAGGTAAAACATGGTTTTTCACTCAAAGCTTGTAATGAGCTAAGAACAAAGAATAGGCAAATTGGTTTAGAGGGAGTTAATAATTGGATAAATGCAAGGTCGGTTTATTTGGCCAAAGCAGCTAAGTCAAGAAAAAATGCCTCTGTCATTTTCATGCAACATACAGACCAATGTAATCTCAAATCGATTCAATGCAAGTTCTAGAAAATAAATTCATAATTGACATCACTCATGAAAGAAAATAACCAAGTGTAAGTATCAAACTTGGAAAAGCCCAAAACTCACAAAGGTATGAAACATTCACTCAATTCAACCATGCCTTCTTCCTAATATCCACAATCATATACACATGTATATCATGAAAATGATTCAACTATAAATTGTTTTGCATACTTTTATTATCAATTAAGCTCAGATTCAGCACATGCTTGTATCAAAATCAATTGAAAAGATCAAAATTGTGTGTGTGTGTGTGTTTTTTTTTTTAATATATATACAAGAACAAAGATGATTTAAGACCTATTATGAAATGCAAGTTAAGATGCGTCTCAAGAGCAAAACTACTCCTTACTCTGTCATCATACATCTAAAAAGTTAGTAACAATAAAGATTAGCTTTTTTTTTTTTAACTAAACTATGTACATGGTAATGTCAACTATCCCTCCCCCCAACTAATTAAAGACATTGTCCCCAATGTCAAAATAAAGATAGGTAGAGTGTAGAAGGTCTTACCAGAAAACTGCAAATCGGGCCTGAAATAAGAAAAATTACAAAAGACTAAAACCATAAGAGAAAACAAAAATTCATAAAGACAAAGTCAAATCAAGTTTTTGCTTTTTCCTGTTGCTGCTGCCTTGTTCCCAATTCAGTGGAGCCATTGCTGGATCACGTTGTGGTACAAATGCATTGAGTTGATCGAGCAATTGTTCAGGAGTTGCAGCAGTTACAAGACTTTGACGTGTCGCTTGTGAGATGAACCTTTTTTCTACAGCATGATCAAGAAAACAAAACAAACTGTCATAAAAACCATTAACATTTAATATACCTATGGGTTTTTGGTGAAAGTTCTGCTGTGACCAGGATATAATTTGAAAGAGCTCTTCCAAAGTTCCAAAACCACCAGGTAGGGCAATAAAGGCATCAGCATTTGCTATCATAATGTTCATGTGTTGGTGCATGCAAAATACCATTACTTCATCCCCTAATGTTTTTCCAATGGGCTTGCTGGTAGATAAAGGACTAGGAATGACACCAAGGACTTTGCCACCTCCTAAATGTGCAGTAGTCGCTACATAACCCATTAACCCAAGACTACCTCCTCCATAAACTAAATGGATTTCTCTCTCAGCTAGCACTCGACCAAGATGGTGTGCAATATTTACAAACTATTTATCTTTCCCAGGATTAGATCCACAAAAGACACAAACACTCTTGATCCGACGAACTGAAGTGGCTTCCATATTTTTTTTCTCTTTGTTTTTTTTGTACTCTCACCTTATCAATGATCTGAAGAGAGCAAGGTGTATTATTTAAAGGCATCAAAACTCAAAGGTAATAATTACACCTATAAAGGAGGGGTAGATCTGCGTGTCAGATAAGTTTGAAAAATAAGCACAGAAATGATAATAGCTATATGACAGACATAAAAGGCTAATCTATATGTGTCAGAAGAAGTTTGAAAATATGCAACACATATTTCAAAAAATACGGCTATTTTTTTTTATTTTTTATTTAATAAACAAGAAGAAAAAAGGAAAAATAAAAAAAAATACTTACAGGAGGTATGATTGTGGCTCACACTTTCCTCTGGTTTTACGTCCAGTAACGGCTTGAATGCTCTCTATGGGCTGATGGTCAGCTTCCCATCCAATTTTCTTAAAAATTGGCAAACAGGGTCTTTTTGAGTCAGATTCCCGAGACTATAACGCTCATGTTCATCTTGGAATATTGGCCATAAATCAAGAAGTACTCTCTGCACATCTCCACTAGGATGCGTCTCAAGAGTCAATAGAATGTTATCTAAAGACTCCTTACTCATGCCATCCTTTATGAAGTTAATTTTATCATCTCGGTTTATAGACGTCATTCCAATTGATTTACATTTTGTGTTACAGGTCCATCTTGCACATTTATAGCAGACTCATAACCTTTTTGCTCTTCTCTTCTTTGCATATGAACTTTTGCCTAGCCCTGGCATATATGAAACAAGAGCATTAGAAAATTCACCTGAAGTCGGACCTTTGCTTCGATCAACCAGCGTATATCCGCAGGGATGCCTTTGTGCATAAGCATCCTTAATCTCTCAAACCTTGCACAATAAATGTTAGTTAAAGCATTTTGAGGGAGAGAAGGGAATTGCTTGCGGAGATTAACAAGCTGATTATCCATTTCGAAAGAAAGAAGAAAGAGAAAAAAAATGAGTAAAATTATATACAGATTTCAGTGTTTATGGGTAACTGAAAGGACCGAAAAAAATTTTCACGGAGTAACGTTATCCGCCATTTAACCGGTGAAAAATCATCTGTCAATGAAAAACAAACAAAATTAAGACAGAAAAATCAAACTCTGATAGATTTTCTTGCTCGGCACCGATTTTCTGTCTTGATTCCTGTGAATGCAAATAAGTCAAAGTTTGAAAAAATGAAAAAGTTAGAAGACTTGGGTTGCCTCCCAAGAAGCGCTACTTTTAATGTCTTTAGCCAGCGTGATTGAAGATTTTGCACGATCCATAGGTCCTCCCCAATAATGATTCAATTTCTGGCCATTGACCTTAAACGTAGCTTTTTTTTTTTTTTCAACAAAGATTTATATAGAAAACAGAAAATAAAAACAGCAGACAAAACAAAAAATAAAAACAGAAACAGAGAAAAGAAAAAAAGTAATAAAAGACAAACATCAGCAGTACAACAAAACAGAAGCAAAAATAGAAACAGACAACACAAACAGCAAAAACAACAGCAACAGAAAAGAGTAAATTGTAACAATCAAATAAAAATAGAAACAATATTAAAAACAATAGCAAAACAGTAAAAACAAAAAGAAAACAACAACTAGAAAAATGAAATAAAAGTGTAGAAAGAAAACTCCCTATGGATAGCAGAAGAATTAACGTTCCAGCAGCCACACCATAGCCAGTATAATGGATCACCACATCCAAAATCAGATAGTTTAGTCTCCTCGGGGGCTGCTTTATTGGCTTAACTCCATCTTCAAGTAAAATCCTACGCATGCAAATGGAATGGCTAATGCTTGGAATGTCTGCAAGTGTGCATGCTCTTAGATTCTCCCTCAAAATGGGTAACAACCTCTCCTCCTCATCAGTAAGGAGGTTTTTAGCCACAATGGACTCCAATTTTGTTGGCTTCACTACTTCTGTAGATTGAATTGTTGCATAATCTGCTGAAAAAGATTCATCATGTCTCAAAAAGGAAGCAATCTCAGCACATGCATTACACAACATATCACCATCACAACCAGTACAACAAACAAAATCATCAAAATCAGTAAAACTAGCAAATTCAGCACACAAATCATCAATTGATTTTTTCTCATCAATGATCTCATGTTTTGCATAATCAAATTTTTGCATCTGTTGCTTGCTCAACTGACTCAATGAAGATGTAAGTTGACCAACTTGGGTCTTCACGTTTTGTACTATAACTTCTGTTCTCTGCTGGAATTGGATGTTATTCTGAGCAAATTGTTTCACCAAATCCTCTAGTGTAGGCTCAGATTCCATGCTTATTGGGGCTTGCTGCTGTTGCAGCATAGGTTGCTGGTATAGACTGATTGGTTCAACATAAGGTTCGAACCAAGGATGATCTCCCCAATCATGGTTATATGTGGTAGAACAAGGATCATATCTAGGCTGTTGGTATTGTGGTTCACCAAGAAATACACCTGTTGCATCAACAGAATGGTTATGAAATACAGAACCATCATATTGTAGTGTGGTGTAAGCATATGTGGGATGATAAGAACTACAACATATACTACAAAATCTTGCAGGTTCTTGCACAGGTAAGTGATGTTGTTCCACTGCCAACTGCCCCACCAGATAAGCCAACTCATCAAGTCTATGCTCCATCAGATTAGAGATCAAACACAAAATCACAAAAACAAATCTAAATATACACACAAAATAATTACAGAAAACATATCTACAGATTTTTAAAAATTATGGGACTACCACAGAGTGAAATCTACACAAAAATTCTATCTAACAGAATAATAAAAAATCTTAAAAAATTGAAAAAGTGGTCTAAAAAATGGAATTTGGCAAAAATAAGGATGACCTCACTACAAGTAGTGAGCCTTTCTCAAAATCACGATTTTCATTAGTCTACCAAAATTTAGTTTAATCAGAGATACGTTACCGAACCAAAATCTTGACAGAATGCCCTTTACCCAATTTCAGCCGAATTCCACTTGAAAATGCTTCAAAAACAAAACAAACACAATTGTTAGAGTTAGATGAAATGATCAAACAGATGCCTTTGGGTCCCCGGCAACGACGCCAAATTTGACAAGAGGTTGTCGAGACCTCGTCAAACAATAAAAATTACCGGTTCGCAAACTAATTTGTAGTATAGAGCATGAACCGAATCGTCTCTCAAGGATCCAAAAAGAACAAAGATTTAATCAGATCAAGATAATTAAACAGGGGGTTTTGTTGTTGATTAACAATATTGATAAAAGAACAAGACTTAAAGTTGAAAACAAATCTAAAGAAACAACCAATCCAAAGAAATTTACCGATCTTAAGTTTAATCCATCATTGATCACAAGGAATTCACTTAATCGCTAACCATGTTCTTGGCCTTAGATCACATCAAGAAGCCTCAACATAATCCAAGAATCCTCTAGTAGATAAGCATCTAGAATTTAATTAACCAAGGTTAGATAAAGTAAGCACCATCCAAACATAGATTAATTTAAGATCAAGAATTCAACCAAGCTAAACAATCCATCAAAAAGCTTTAATAAATTGTTTATTCTATGTGATCCTCTTGAATACATGATAATAAAGCTGTTATCACATAAACATCCAAATCAAATTAAGCAATTCAATCTAGATCAAAATCAAAAGAGGAAGAAGAGAAACTTGAATAACAATTAAGCAATATGAACAAGCTAAACAAGATCTCCAAATTAAACATCAAGATGGCTAATCCCTTGGATTGATTATGAGAGCCTAGCCTTCCATGGATGGGAAGGAAGAACTCAGAAAATAAAGACCAAAAATGAAATTCTAAAGAGAAGGGAGAAGAAGAGAAAGAAAACTAACAAATACTCAAACTTACTACAAAATTGAATTCCAACTTACTTCAAATTGAATCTCTCTAATACAAAGAGGTTGGGTCTATTTATACTAATCCTAGAAGCCAATTTGTACATGTACATAATCTGAATACAAGCTATAAGAATCTGAAATTTGTCAAAAATGGAAGCTTGATGCATGGTTGGTGGGTTGGTGCATGGTAGGTGGGTTGGTGTATGGTTGGTGGCTTTTAGTCAACAACTCTTATCTGACTTCTGGCTTCAAATTCATCACCTAGACGGTGCATTTTGGCTTGGATGTCTTCATCAAAGTTGTAGCCAGTTGTCTCCTTGAAAATCTCCAATTTGAATCATGTCATTTGGACTTTTAGAACTCCAGAAATTCCAAAAACACTTCACCTACCTCAAGTTAGGTTGGAAGAACGTGTTTCCAAATTCAGACCAACTTGTAGCTTCTGAAGCATGCCTAAAACGACATCTATTGACAAAATGGTCTTCATTGAAGTTGGAGATATGGGTCTTATCTTTCAAGTGACCAAGTTTCAGCCCAAGAAGAGGCCTATAACCCACTATATAGTCCAATATGTGCATACTGCCCAGATGGTTCCTGACAGCAAACCCACTCTGCATTGCAGGGATGTTTTCGACCCTTAGAAGTTCGATCCAGCTCTTGCGTTCTTCATGAAACTTGTAGAGCATTGTCTTAGCTTTCCTAAGACACCAAGATCACCTCAATTGGATCACCGAGTCCCAAGTTATGACCTAACCAAGGAAGAAAGGTCAAAATGCATCAAAATCCGAAAATTATTCAATATTTGCATTAAAGCCCAATGAAGCCCAACAACATTAAACTCATCTAAAGTACTAATATTGGGCACAATAAACATCTAATAATGCCTAATACAAAGCTAACATAAGTGTCTCAAATTGATTGATCAATGAACATCTCAACAATTGGTAGTCCGAACCAGTTATGGATGTAGTTGCCATGAAGTAATCATCTATTTGTATTAAGTTGTCCACTTGACCAATGACTAGAACATTTGGACCCTCAACTTGAATTTAATTTTTTTGGAATTTGAATTAAATGAATCTGCATGAATATTCAGTAATCATCTATTTGTTCTTTTTACTCATCCTAGTCTTCTCCGTTCTCTTTGTTACTGTCTTCCATTTTCCTTCATCTCAATTACGTCATTCTTTTTTATATATACATATATTCTTTTCCAATCTTATAAATTGTTTTCCAGGGATATAAACACCACAGAGACTTCACCCCGTGAAGAGACCTTGGTAAATTCATTGATTGATTCCCATGCGGTTTTCGACGAAAATGACCTTGAATCTGAGGAAGATGAGGGGATTGTGGATGAATTTGCGAAGTTATTGGAATTATCAGAGAAGAAGGCCAGTTTAAGTGATGAGGTCGTAGAGGTGATTAATATGGGAACCGAGGAAGACAGAAAGGAGTTGAAAATGGTGGATAATCCGGAACGTGAGGAAATGGTTGCACTGTTCAAGGAATATCTAGATGTCTTTGCCTGGTCTTACAAAGATATGCCTGGTTTAGACCCGAGAATAGCATCCCATAAGATCCCTTTGTACCCGGATGCTAAGGTGAAAAAGCAGAAACTGAGAAGAATGCATCCAGAGATGTCTTTGAAGATCAAGGAGGAGGTGACCAAGCAGTTAGAGGCAGGATTCCTAGAAGTATCGAGACATCCGGATTGGGTAGCCAACATTGTACCAGTCCCTAAGAAAGATGGAAAAGTCCGAATGTGCGTGGATTACAGGGATTTGAACAAAGCTAGCCCGAAGGATGATTTTTCGCTCCCTCACATCGATGTTTTGGTTGACAGTACAGCAAGGAATCATAGATTCTCATTCATGGATGGTTATTCCGGATATAATCAGATCCCCATGGACATTGAAGACAGAGAAAAGACAACTTTTATCACCCCGTGGGGGACCTTCTACTATACAGTTATGCCATTCGGGTTAAAGAATGCCGGGGCTACTTACCAACGTGCCATGGTTACTCTACTCCACGATATGATGCATAAGGAGATTGAGGTGTATGTAGATGACATGGTGGCCAAATCCAAAGAAGGAGAGAATCATGTGGCAGTCTTGCAAAAGTTGTTCGAAAGACTCAGGCAGTATAAATTGAGGTTGAATCCGAACAAATGTGTTTTTGGAGCATCAACCGGCAAATTGCTTGGTTTCATTGTCAGTAGGGACGGAATAAGGGTGGATCCTGATAAGGTGAAAGCAATACGAGAGATGTCAGCACCTAGAACAGAACGAGAAGTCAGAAGTTTCCTTGGGAGATTGAACTATATTGCAAGGTTTATCGCCAATTTGACTAGCACTTGTGAGCCCATATTCAAGTTACTCAGGAAACATAAATCTGGAGGTTGGGACGAAGATTGTCAAAAAGCGTTTGATAAGATAAAGGATTATCTCTTGAATCCTCCAGTTTTAGTGCCGCCAACACCTGGTCGTCCTCTCATATTGTATTTGACCGTGTTGAATACTTCAATGGGAGCAATGCTAGGACAACATGATGAGTTTAGGAAGAAAGAACAGGCAATTTACTATTTAAGCAAGAAGTTTAATGAATGTGAAGCTCGTTACATGGCAATTGAAAAGACCTGTTGTGCTCTGGTGTGGACCTCAAAGAGATTGAGACAGTACATGCTGCGTTATACCACTTGTCTGATTTCTCGTATCGATCCCTTAAAATACATATTTGAGAGCCCTCACATTTCTCTAAGAGTCTCAAAATGGAAAATGATATTGTCAGAATTCGACATTGAGTATGTGACTAGAAAGTCTATCAAAGGAAGTGCGATCACAGATCATTTGGCTGAAAACCCTCTCGAGGATGGACAAGAAATGATAACTGAGTTCCCTGATGAAGAAGCATTAGCCATTGAGGAAGAGGAGGTAGAGGAGGAAGTTTGGAAGATGTACTTTGACGGAGCGGTCAATATGTATGGAAGTGGAATAGGAGCAGTAGTTGTGTCGCCAAAAGGTAAGCAATACCCGATTGCCATCAAGCTGGATTTTGACTGTACCAATAACATCGCAGAGTATGAAGCATGTGCGAGCGGGCTCCGAGTAGCCATTGACTTAGGTGTGAAGAAATTAACAGTGTTTGGGGACTCTGCTCTCATTATTTATCAAGTGAATGGTGAATGGCAGACCAAAGACCCAAAGTTGATTCCGTATCAAAAGTACTTGACTCAGTTAGTTGGGAAGTTTGAAGAAATCAGCTTTGCGCACCTAACCCGAGACAAGAATCAGTTTGCAGATGCCTTAGCAACCTTAGCTGCCATGACTAAGTTGGGCGTCAGTATTAATGTTCAACCCCTCCAAGTAGAAGTACAAGGGGAACCAAAGATACTGCTCTAATGTTGAAGAAGAACCGGATGGAAAACCTTGGTTTCATGATATCAAGCAGTACATCCAGCACCGAGAATACCCTGCCGAGGCAAGTGAAGCAATCAAGAAGACCATTCGTCGGCTCTCGATGGCTTTCTTTTTAAGTAGGGAGGTTCTATACAAAAGGGGTTATGACGGAACTCTCCTGAGATGCGTGGATGCCAAAGAAGCAAGCATTATTATGACAGAGATTCATGGAGGAATTTGTGGGACCCACGCCAATGGTCATATGATGGCGCGCTGAGTGTTGAGGAGTGGGTATTATTGGTCTACCATGGAAATAGATTGCATAGACTATGTCAGAAAATGTCACAAATGCCAAATATATGCAGATCGGATCAACGCTCCTCCGTTTCCTCTGCACAACTTAGTATCTCCTTGGCCGTTCTCAATGTGGGGGCTGGATGTTATTGGACCAATTAATCCCAAGGCTTCCAATGGACACCGTTTCATTTTAGTGGCAATTGACTACTTCACCAAATGGGTGGAAGCAGCTTCCTATACCAAGATAACTCAGAAAGTGTTTGTCAGGTTTATTAAAAGAGACATCATCTCTCGATACGGGCTTCCAGAGAAGATAATCACAGATAACGCGTCAAATCTCAATAGCAAAGAGGTACATAAGCTTTGTGAAGATCTCAAAATCCAACATCATAACTCAGTTCCATACAGACCCCAGATGAATGGCGCAGTGGAAGCTGCAAACAAAAACATCAAGAAGATTGTAGCAAAGATGGTCGTCAGCTATAGGGATTGGCACGAGATGTTACCCTATGCCTTGCACGCTTATCGTACCAACATTCGATCTAGTACTGGGGCAACACCTTTCTCCTTGGTGTATGGGATGGAAGCAGTATCCCCCATAGAAGTTGAGATCCCATCTTTGAGAATCTTAATGGAAGTCGAGTTAGAAGAAGCTGAATGGGCTAGAACCAGATATGAGCAGTTGAACTTGATCGAAGAGAAGCGACTTGCAGCCATTTGTCATGGTCAGTTATATCAAAGTAGGATGGCAAGAGCCTTTAACAAAAAGGTTCGTCCCAGGGATTTTTGTACCGGTGATTTGGTTTTGAGGAAAATTCTTCCCAACCAGGAAGACGCCCGAGGAAAATGGGCACCCAGCTATGAAGGACCTTATATTGTCAAGCATGCATTTTCGGGGGGAACTTTAGTTCTGCAAGACATGGATGGACAAGAGTTGCCAAGGCCAGTAAATACTGATGCTGTCAAAAGATTCTATGCCTAAAAAAAATGCCCGTTAGGTTGAAAACCCGAGAGGGCGGCCTAAGCAAAAATTAGGGAAACAAAAAAAGAGAATAAAAAAAAGAAAGGCAAAAAAAAAAATCGACGGCAAGGCAAGGTTGGTTGAACTATGCAAGGTGAACAGAAAAAGAAGACAACAACAGCTAGACAATTTAACGCAAGTCAAATTAAAACTCTCTCGGAAGATACGCTTACACTGGGGCAATTTTTGTTCAGATAATTACACTGGGGAAAATTTTTGGTGCGAATGGCCACACTGGGGCAAAAATTTGTTAGATAATTACACTGGGGCAAATTTATCGGAGATATGTGGGAAGATTTATGTCCAGAGAAAAGGGCGTTTTCGTCAAGATGCCATGCGGGGATCAATCATATGAAAGAACAAGGAATCAACACTGGGGCAAAATATCATTTTGATCCTTTCTTTTGTCTGTGGTATTTTTTGTTTCCTATGTTCTTGTGCTTTCCTAGCTTCCAAGTTTATCATGTATAACCGAATTTTCTGAATCAATAAAGAGGTTTGTTCATCCAACAAATTTCATTCTGCTGCATTCTCAAATTCCTGCTCATGCATTTAATAAGAATCCAATTAAAATAAATTCAAGTTCAATAATATAAATAGTTGATGCTGATGACAATTTCCTAAATAGCTGGTTCAAACCAGATAAATTCATCAAGTTCGAGCAAAGGGCCGAAACTGGGGCATGAGCAAGCTGACCCCGCTAGTCAATATCAGAGTCCTGAATGATAACGAATCTAAGGTGAAGAAGCAGAAATTGAGAAGAACGATCCTGATGGTTTGGCAACATTTTGTGAAAAAATTCCGATCAGAGAACAAGGGTTTGATTGGTTCTTCTTTCTGAAGTGCCGCTTGGTTACACGGTCTTTCCACGCAAAAGAGGGAAAACTCACAATGTTGGTACATTAGCATTTTAAAAGTAATGTTGTTTACTGTTCGGGTGCATCAATCCCCTGCATTACACATTTGCATAAAAAAAATTATTACTACCATTTATTTTTCTGGGTGCATCGGCCCCTTGCATTTCATTTCTGCATTGTTAAATTTCTGCAATTTACTTTCCCAGGTCCATAGCCTTGCACATATCCAGTTTGCGGGCTCGACCATTTGTCATTTACTTTTCCAGGTCCATAGTCTTGCACATATCCAGTTTGCGGGCTTGACCATTTGTCATTTACTTTTCCAGGTCCATAGCCTTGTACATATCCAGTTTGCGGGCTCGACCATTTGTCATTTACTTTTCCAGGTCCATAGCCTTGCACATATCCAGTTTGCGGGCTCGACCATTTGTCATTTACTTTTCCAGGTCCATAGCCTTGCACATATCCAGTTTGCGGGCTCGACCATTTGTCATTTACTTTTCCAGGTCCATAACCTTGCACATATCCAGTTTGCGGGCTCGACCATTGTCATTTAATTTTCAGGTCTATAGCCTTGCACATATCCAGCTTTATGGCTCGACCAGTTATTTAGATTTCTCGTCATTACTTTTCCCGGTCCATAGCCTCGCACATATCCAGCTTTGCGGGCTCGACCATTTGTCATTCAATTTTTCAGGTCCATAGCCTTGCACATATCCAGTTTGCGGGCTCGACCATTGTCATTTAACTTTCAGGTCCATAGCCTTGCACATATCCAGTTTGCGGGCTTGACCATTTGTCATTTACTTTACCAGGTCCATAGCCTTGCACATATCCAGTTTGCGGGCTCGACCATTGTCATTTAATTTTCAGGTCTATAGCCTTGCACATATCCAGTTTGCGGGCTCGACCACTATTATTTAGATTTCTGTCATTAATTTTCAGGTCCATAGCCTTGCACATATCCAGTTTGCGGGCTCGACCATTTGTCATTCAATTTTTCAGGTCCATATCCTTGTACATATCTAACTTACATGCTCGACTACTGTCGTTTACTTTTTCATGTTCGCAGCCTCGTACATATCCAGTTTATAGGTTTGACCTAATGTAATTTACTTTTCGGGTTCAAGGGCCCATTACTTGTAAATTTTTGTTGTTTATTTTCAGGTGTTTCAGTCCCGCTGCATTCATCTTTGCATATTTAAATCCCTGCCATTGGTTTTTTTTTTCTTTCGGGTGCGTTGGCTCGCTGCATTCATCTTTGGATTTTAATCCCAGTCATTTATTTTCGGGTGCATCTGCTCACTGCATTTGATTTATGTTGTCTTAATTCTCCGTCATTCATCTTTATGTTGCATCAGCATTGCTTTTAAGCTCCCACCATCAGTGTGTCTACTCATTTAGTTTTAATTTATATCTTTTGTCTTTGATTGTTTTTTTATTTGGTCTAATCTTTTGTAATATTCCTGTCAAAGCTTTAAAAAGAAGAATTTTCAACAAGAAAATGTATAAACAAAAAAAATCAATCAATCAAAAAGTGTTGTTAAAAAAATCAAAATCAGTTGTATACTAGAGTTTTCAGTGTTTTAACCTTCTTGTTGGGCCCTTCATACATCCCCGGACAAATTAGGAGTTCATGTCTTTACCCGTTTCTTACAATGATAATACGAAAAACTAAGATTATTCGTATCCCTTAGTAAGAAACATGTAAAGAGGGGCAACTGTGAACACCTAAATTTGTCCGGGTCCTTTTTTTTCTCTCTTATAGCAAAAATAAATAGATAAATAAAAATCAAATTTATTTTAGTTAATGACCAAAAATAAAAATAAAAAAGAAGAAAAATAAAAAGAAATCCCTTTTAGCCAAAAAAAAAAGAAAGAAAAGAAAAGCTTTAACCTAATTTATTGCAAAATATCAAAAAATTAAAAATTAAAAAAAAAGAGGATAAAAAAAGAAAAATCATTCAAGTTTTTATCTTACCCATCTTCCTTAACCCAAGCCCAAAGCCAATTTCCCTAACCCATACACTACCCGGTCCAACCCAAACCCCAACCCGACCCGGTTCTTCAACCCAACCCAACTCCCTTTTTTTTTTTTCTCTCATTCTCTTCTCTTCCCACTCCTTCCCTCTTTCTCTTCCCCTTTCTTCTTTCTCCCCCATCATTCCTCTACCCCACACCCCACACCTTTCCCCCTTCCCCCTTTCTTTTTTTTCTTCTCTTCTTTTTCTTTTCTCTCCATCTCTTCTCTTCCCGTTCCTTTCCCCTATCTTCTTTCTACCCCATCATTTCTCTACCCCACCTCCCATCATTCCTCTACCCCCTTCCCCCTTTCTTTTTTTCTTCTCTTCTTTTTCTTTTCTCTCATTCTCTTCTCTTCCCGCTCCTTCCCCCCTTTCTCTTCCCCTTTCTTCTTTCTCCCCCATCATTCCACACCCCACCCCCCATCATTCCTCTACCCCATTCCCCCTTCTTTTTTTTTTCTCTTCCCGTTCCTTCCCCCTTTCCTTCCCCTTTCTTTTCCCCTTTCTTCTTTTCCCTCCATCATTCCTCTACCACACCCCCCATCATTCCTCTACCCCCTTCCCCCTTCCTTTTTTTTCTCTCTTCTTTTCTTTTTCTTTTATCTCCTTCCCTTCCTCCTCTCTTCCCCGAGACTTTTCCCCCTTCCCCCTTCCTTCTTTTCTCTCTTCTTTTCTTTTTCTTTCCTCTCCTTCCCTTCCTCCCCTCTCGGCCGCACTCCATTTTTTCACTTGTGCTGCTCCTACCTGCACAGAGCCAGGATCAAGACCTGTAGCCCCCTGTCGGATCGTGCACAAAGAATAAACGACCAAGAGAGAAAGATGTTCTCCACAAGGGTGCGCGTCTGTGGGTAATTCTCATTCAGTTTTTATTTTATTTTATTTTATGTGTATTAAATTGGCTAAAATATTTGAGATATTAGTATTTTGATTGATTGTTGTTGTTGTTGTGTGTCGATTGCCTTACTGGAATGTATAAGAAATCCTGTTGCATTTGGTGTTCAAATTTATTTGAACTTGTGTTCTGTTGGATTGCATTAACTGGGCCCTGATGGTGTTAATTTCGTTTGTTGCCGTATGTGGTGCGTTGCTGTTTGCATGATAACCAAGTGCTTATTATTACATATATTACTTGCATTCTGTGTTTATAGGCTTTGATTGAATCCGAGGTTTCATTCATTTTTGCCTTTGGGTTAACTGAGTATTCTGGGAGAGGAATCAAAAAAAATTAATTAAGATTATAAAAAATAATAAATAAAAAAATATATGCTGTTTACGTAGGAATTGGTAGGATGGAGAAAAGTAGAGAAAAAGTTAAAAAAAAATATAAAAAAAAATAATGATAATAAAAAAAAAGAAGAAGAAACAAAAAAAATAAATAAAAAATATATGCTGTTTAGTTTACATAGGAATTAGTATGGTGGGGGAAAGTAAAAAAAACATATATAAATAAAAAATAATAATAATAATAAAATAAACAAAAAAAATAAATAAAATATATATGTTGTTAACGTAAGAATTGGTAGGGTGGGGGAAAGTAGAGAAAAAGTTAAAAATAATAAATAAATAAAAAATAATAATAAAAAAAAAAGAAACAAAAAATAAATAAATAAAATATATATGCTGTTAACGTAAGAATTGGTAGGGTGGGGGAAAGTAGAGAAAAAGTTAAAAAAAAAATATAAATAAATAATAATAATAATAATAATAAAGAATAAATAAATAAAAAAAAAAATATATGTTGTTTAGTTTACGTAGGAATTGGTAAGGTGGGGGAAAGTAGAGAAAAAGTAAAAAAGTAAAGAAAATGAGAGTAAAAAAAAAACACGTAATAAAAAGAAAAGAAATGAAATAAGGATTAAATTGAAAAGTTGAAGTAAAAAAAAATGATGAGAATAATATTTTCTTCTAGTCATAGTGATTATTTTATGATTTTATGGTTCTTATTTTATTCCCCCTTGAATACGTTGCTTGTCTTTTTTTATTTTATTTTATTTTATTTGCTTCATTAATTGATTTGATAATATTGCGTTTTATTTTTTTTAGATTTTAATATTATTATTTTGATCTTTTTTTTTTGGTAAGAAAAGGGGAGTAGAATATTAATCAAATAAACAACCCGATGTCATAATATTTGCGTTTGGTTGTCTTCAGGGGTCAAGTACCCACTAGGCAATATTTTGGGGTGAATCAGTGAGCTTAGTATCACCTTTCTTTCACTTACTTACAAAGAAACCAATAAATTATTTTTTTCTAAGTGGTCCAATGCCGCTAATAATGTTAGCTGTCTTCAGGGATCAAGTATCCACTAGACAAATATTTTAGGGTGAATCAGTGAGCTTAGTATCACTTTTCACCCTACTTAGTACAAACTAATATAAGGTTTTTTTAAGTGGTCCAACGCCATAACAATTTGCGATAGTCGTCTTCAGGGGTCAAGTACCCACTAGACGTTTGCTTAGGGTGGATCAGTGAGTTTAATACCACTTTTCATCCCATTTAGGACGCGTTAATAAAATTTTATTTTTCTAATCAAATCCTTTTATCCAATCAATTCTCTTTCTTTTAATCAACTAAAGCAATACTTTTCACAATTAAAATTAATCAGTGTATAACTTTTTTTTTTAAAAAAAAGAACTACGTGGCTTTGAGTTCCCCATTGCACCAGGGGATACGTAGGCCCGCAAGTCAAGCCAAATTTGTAAATTTTTGTAATTTAATTTAATTCTTAATCATAAACTTGCGTTTCAATCTGTAAATATTCTATTTATTCTTTTGCTCAATTTTTCTTACCTTGTTTTAAAGGGGGTAAAATAGACATCATTTAGGGTATTAAAATTTGCACAACTAGCTTAAGGTAACTGTCTTAGGACGGATGTCTCAGGGGTGTTGTGGGATTAAGTTTCCACCCTTCCCTGTGCATAATCGACTCCCGAACCCTACCTGGTCTTCGCAGACCCTTTCTTTTTGTTTTATTTTAAATCCATTTTTAAAGGGTTTTGCCAGTCATTTTCCCTACCCAATAAAAGATTGGTGGCGACTCCATTGTTATGTTGTTTTTCTTAAACAACTACTAGTTTTGCTCTCGCCGCTTCCCGTCGCGATTATTTTCCGGTCGTGACACACCACATGATAAAAATATTTTCTGACTATTCTTTTTATCAATCATCATATTCTGACATTTTTCTTTTGTATTTAAGTTTCTGAATCAACCCATGTGATGACGGCTTCCGAGCCGACAATTCCTACTCCTGTTAGGAATGACGAAGAAAAAGAAGAAGAGGATATTGCAACTCCTCAAAACAGAAGAGGCAGGTCCACTGCCAAACCTATTAAGGGTCGAGGCCAGAGTTTCAACACTCCAAAAAGCCAGAAAAGGGTCAAGCCTCTTGGCCAATAATCTGCAAAGGCTACTGCTAGCCAAAAAGTATGTTTATCACTTTATTTTGTCAATAGACTATTATACTTTATTTTGTCGATTAACTCTTCATAATATATTCTAATATCCTTTTGTTCCTTTATCAGAAAAACAAAAAAGACTGAGGAGACTCCAACCAAAACTCCTTCTCCTCCAACTTCTCAGATCGACAAATCATTGAGTGGTCAACAAAATAAAGAACAAGAAGCCGAATCTGAAAATGCTGGCCTACTTATCGAGCCATCTCCTCAAAGTCCAAATATCTTGGACCTGACAATTGAAAAGTCCATTCCTGTTCCCGACAAAGGAAAAGCACCAATGGAGATCGCCATACCTGAATTTGGCTTTTCAGATGAAGAAGATCCTTTCGCCAAGGTGGAGAGCATTTTGTCAGGAAGTCATCGTTCTTCTCCAAAATCAACCAAGTCAGTTCCACTCGGCAATACCTCTGTCAAAGAAGCACTCTACAACTTGGAGTGTTATTGAAGAATCTTCTTGACTCTCTCATTGCTGATCAAGAATTGTGTCGACAGCTCCAACTTGCACTTACTTGCTTAAATGAGTGTGATGACGATTTGTCTGAGGAAATGGTTCAACTAGTCGACAAAATGAAGACCACAATTCCAAATCTGCTTGAACATTATCCTTCGGCCCAACAAATTGTCAATAAGCACCTTGGGCATCTTGATGAAAAAGATACTATTTTCAAGACCACAAGCAATGCCAAGCAACGACATATCCTTCTGACTAACGAGATTGTCAAAGACAAAGCTAAGGTCGACAAAATCAATGCTAAAATTGCTGAGGTTAAACAAAAGTTAGAAGGCCTTGTCAAGAAGCAAGAAGATTTTTCCTCAACTTTACAGAGCCATGAAGAAGAGAAAAAGAAATCAAGAGAAGATGGCAGTCAATTAGTTTGAAAAAGCAAAGAAATTGTGTCGGTCATCGAGAACTCTGAACCAGATTACAAAACTGCTTTAACTAAGCAGGCTCAAATAAATGAAAATTGAGAAGAGTTTGGAAAGCGTTTGACCGACAACAGCCAAAAACTCATGTAATTTTTTGTAGGTTTCTTTTGATGTTTTGAGTTTTGTCGGTTATTTCTACCAACATATTTTATTTGAACTTTGTCAATCTCCAATGTAATATTTTGGAAATGTCGGCCATTTTAGGTCGACAATTTAATGACAATCAATTATCGTATTTGCACTTCATACATTGTCGGTTTATAAGTTTTAAAATACTTTCCATTTATTACTTTTATTTTTTGCTTGGAACCGACATCAACTACTTCATAAGCGTTTCCTAAAAACACTTTTGTTACTTCGAAAGGTCTTTCCCAATTCGGGGTCCATTTTCCATATGCCCGACATTTTTGTCCAATTGGCAAAATTACTTTCCAAACTAAATCACCAACTGAAAATATGTTGAATTTAACTCGACGATCATAAAATCGAGCAACTTTTTCTTTTTGTCGAATAATATTTTCAAGCGCTGTTATATGCTCATCATCCAATTGATTGAACTCATCATACATCAAATTCCAATAATCATCAACTGACAAATCATTTTGCTGCTGTAATCTAATCGATTGGATATTAATCTCAATTGATAACACAACATCATGACCATAAACCAATTTATAAGGAGTTGTTCCTGTCGACTCCCTTGGTGAATTTCTATATGCCCACAAAATTTGTTCAAGAGTATTATGCCAATTCTTTGGCTTTCTGCCAATTCTTTGGCTGTCGGCCAATATGCTTTTTAATTAAACCAATAATAATTTTATTGGCAGCTTCAACTTGTCCATTAGCCTAGGCATAATAAGGTGTCGAAGTCAATAACTTTATACTTCTTGAATCAGCATATTCGACAACTTTGTTACCAGTAAAAACTATTCCTTGATCAATTGTCTAAGATTGTGGTATTCCATACCGACAAATAATTCTGTTTTCGACAAAATCAATAATCTCCTATTGTGTTGCTTCTTTTAAAGCCACTGCTTCTACCCATTTGGTGAAATAGTCAATAGCCACAAGAATATATTTATGTCCTTTTGACGAAACAGGATGAATTTGACCGATTAAATCCAAAGCCCAACCTCTAAATGGCCATGGTTTTATTGTAACATGTAACTCACTTGCTGGCAAACGTTGCACAACACCATGCTTTTAACCTTCACATGATTTTGCAAATTGGATACAATCTTTAATCATTGTCGGCCAATAAACTATTTGTCGATTCAAAATCCATTTCATTTTTTCACCTATTTGGTGAGCACCACAAATTCCCTCATAAACGTCTGCAAAAGCCAAATATGCTTCCTGTTCACCTAAACAAGTTAATAAATTATTGTCGATAGACCTCTTGTATAAAGTTCCACACAACAAAACATATTTCATAGATTTATATTTCAACTTTCTGTCGACATGCTGATTTGGATTCGACAAATAATCAATTATTGGCTTTCGCCAATCTGTTGAATCAACAACTCCTGTAACATTAACTGCTCTTTCCTCAAAAGGAAATAATTTCTTTTCAACGTTTATTAACTTCAATAATGTCGAATATGACACCTTATATCCAGAAGCTATTTGAGCCAATTCATTAGCTTCTTCATTTTCTTGTCTAGGTACATGTCTAACAATTACTTCATCAAATTCATATAGGAGCCTTGCAGCTTTTGACAAATATTTTATTAAATGTTCACTAACACATCTATATTCTTTCGAAAATTGTTTTATAACCAATTGAGAATCTCCAATAATTTCGACATTTTTCACATTCTGATCAATTAAGATCTCTAAAGCGGCAATTAAGGCTTCATATTCTGCCTCATTATTTGAACATTTATACTCAAGATTAAACATAAAATTTTGTCAGTTCATCTTTGGGCGACAAAATTAATATTTCAAGACCTACACCATTTTGATGGCAAGAACCATCAAAATATAAACGCCAAGGTTTGATTCCGACAAAATTAACCTCATTTATTTCAACACAAGGATGATCTGCTAAAAAGTCAGCTATAACCTGACCTTTCATAGCTTTCAAAGGCACATAATGTAAAGAGAATTCTGTCAAACCAAGGGTCCAACATCCAATTCTTCCATGTATTATTGGCTTAGATAATATGTACTTAATTACATCAGTCTTCGACAGTACGTATACTTCTGTCGGCATAATGTAATATTTCAATTTGGTACATGAATAAAACAAAGCCAAACAAAACTTTTCAATAGCACTATATCTACGTTCAGCTTCATTTAAAACTCGACTAAGGTAGTAAACGATTCTTTCCACTTTGTTTTCATCTTCTTGAGCCAGCATACTTCCTATTGTTTCATTAGAAGCCGGAATATACAACTTCAAAGGAAGTCCAGAAACCAGTGGTGTCATCACTGAAGGATTTGTCAGATACTCCTTAATTTTTTCGAATGCCTCTTGGTGTTTAGCTTCCCATATAAACTCATCTTTTTCTTTCAATTTCAATAAAGGAGCAAACACTCTGATCTTACCTGAGAAATTTGAAATAAAACGACACAAAAAATTTATCTTGCCAAGGAATGATTGCAATTCCTTTTTATTTGTCGGTGGAGAGGCTTCCATAATTGCCTTTGTCTTGTTTTTGGCAACCTTAATTCCTTTTTTATGCACAAGGAAATTTCCTGTAGTAACTCCAAAAGCACATTTTAATGGATTCATTTTTAAACCATGCTTTCTCATCCTATCAAAAGATTGTCTTAAATTGACTAAATGAGAATCATGAGATTCAAATTTAACTACAACATCATTCATATAAACTTCTAAAAATTTGTCTATCATGTCATGAAAATTGGTATTCATAGCTCTTTGATATGTAGCACCTGCATTCTTTAAACCAAAAGGCATTACAACCCATTCATACGTACATATAGCACCTGGACACCTAAATGTAGTTTTAGGCACATCATCCTCTGCTATAAAAATTTGATTATATCCAAAATGTCCATCCATAAAGCTTAAAATTTCATGATAAAATGCTGAATCTACTAACATGTCGGCAATAGGCATAAGATATTCATCTTTAGGTGTTGCAGTATTTAAATTTCTAAAATCAATGTAAACTCTAAGTTTTCCATTTTTCTTGACAACAGGAACAACATTAGATAACCAATTGACATACTTAATGGTTCTGACAAATTTTTCCTTTAGAAGTTTTTCAACTTCTTCTTTAATCTTCAACACCACCTCAGGTACAAATCTCCTTGGACTTTGCTTTGCAGGTCGACAACCTTGCTTCATTAGCAATCTGTGTTCCACCAAACTTCGACTTAAACCTGACTTTTTATGGTAATCCCATGCAAAACAGTCTTTGTACTCTTTAAGCAATGCTATAAGAGCACTTCTGAAATTGTCCGACAATAATTTGCTAAAAAATGTCGGCCTTTTGTCATCATCATCACCTAAATTGATCTCTTCCAAAGGATCTTGTACTTCGATCTTCTTAGTATTATCTTTCAATGTTAAATCTTCAAATCCCAAAGGTTCGTCGTCATAAATGCAATTTGGTATTGTGCTCGACGTTGCATAGACCATATTGTTGGCTAAGTATGCTGACAATCGAGCCAGCTGGCTCGACAAACTCATTCTAACTCATCTGATGGCCCACAAAAAGCGGCCTTTGGAACGAGGTGAAAGCCATTGCAATCCATAACACATACCTCCAAATATTCCCTGTCAAAAGATTCATCAATCTTCATTAGTTTGACTTGAGTGTTATAAATCTTGTAATTAGCATGGCATTGTTGCATATAATATAGACCATCATCAGCTTCAATACTCTCGACAAAACCATCATCATTCCATAATATCATTTTCTGGTGAAATGTCGATGGAATTGCTCCAACAGCATGAATCCAGTCCCTTCCCAATAATAAATTGTAACTTGCTCTTGAAGGAACAACAACAAATAAAGTTGGTCTTTCAATAGTTCCCACTTGAATAGTTAGCATGGTAACCCCATCAGATGGAGAGGTCCTACCATTAAAATCAGTAACAACTATATTAGTAGGAATTAGATCAGATTCAGATTTACCTAGCTTTTTAAAGACATTTCTAGGCACTAAGTTGACAGCAGCACCACCATTGACAAACACATGATTTGTCAGAATACCTTTGACAATTGTTCTAATATGTAGTGGTCGCACATATTCTTTAATTGCTTCAGTTGGTCTGTCGAATTGAGCCATGACATCATAAATAGTCAACATGTCAGTTTCAAAAGTCGGTACAATCCATTCAAGGTTGTCATCGACAAAATATTCTTCAGAAATTTCCCAGAATTCATCGGCTTCAAATTTAACTGGCAAAACTGACACTAGATTAACATCCATATTGGTCAGAATATCTTTGATTTCATCATCCAGACCATCAAAATTATCGAGATCATCAATATCAGCATTTTCATCTGTCGACGAAATGACTTGTTTGCCTTTTCCACTTATTTTAGTAACATGCTTCTCAGTTTCTTAAATAGTGTCATCAATGATCAACGAAACCAATTTCTTTGGGTGTTTAGTCACCGTAGTTTTACCCTTGTTATCCATGATAATTTGTTGAGAACCTTCAGTAGCTCTCTTTTGCTCAGTTCTAATTCTTTACATTCTTCTCTTTTGAGTTTTTGTCATGGTATACTGAGGTTGAGAAGTTCTAGTTTGAATCTGTCGAACCCATATGTTTGTTTTATGATAAGCTCGAAATCTGTCAGCAGGATTTCTATACCATTGATTTTTCCTGTGGAAGAATCTAGTAATATAGAGTCGATGAAATGATTGAAAGTTTCGTACCCATTGATCATGAGGAACATTTGCGGGTAGAATTCTTGTACGTCCATAATTCCTCTTATTTTTAGGAGCATTGACAACCACAACAGAACGTTGCTTAGGAACTGACATTTTCTTCTTAAGCATTTTGTCGATTCTTTGCTTGTCAGCTTTTGCTTCTTCAGCACTGCCAGCAGCTACTTCATCATAAATAGCATTGCATCTTGGACAAAGTTTCACTTTTCCTTTGTCTTTCTTTTGCTTGACAAATTGGGCCAAAGTTTCCCCTTCTCGAGGATAAATATCATCAGCTTCAGTTGTGTCAATTCCCAAAATTTTTTCTTCCTCAGAAATATTTATCATATTCACCTGCATACATAAAGGTTCGACAGAATTTGAGTTAACTTCAAATGGATCTGTGTCTACTTCCATGTCAGCTTGGACTTTGTCGGGGAACTTCAAATGTCCGTATTTAATGTCCTTTTGGATAAAATCCCTAAAACTAACATAGTTGTTAGTGTTATGTCCATAAGAGTTATGAAATTTGCAATATTTTCTATCCTTAACATCATCAAAAGTGGGAATTTTATGCCCATCCTACAATTTTATCTGTTTATCTTTCAATAACAAATCAAAGATTTGATATTCTTTTGTTATGTCAAAAGCATAATTCTTTTTGTTGACATAATTCATTTTTTCCTTAGCCCTAACAAGTTTCAAAGCTTGACAAACATATGTTTGTCCAGATTGTAATTCTGCGACATTTATCTTATTTTCATCGACATCTTCAACTTCATCAATTTCGACATATGCAACTTTGTCTTTCCTGAAAAATTTCTTAAACTTTTCTTTCTCAGCTTTGAGTTGCTCAATTTGTCGAACTCTATCAACCAATTTGGCCATGTCAAGAAATTGTTGATTAATCAATTTTTTCCTTATAGACTAGTCAAGTCCGCTTGCAGCGATCTTGACAATTTCATGTTCAAGAATAGGTGTAAGACACTTGCTTTTCATTTGTGTAAATCTATTCAAATAGTCATCCACCGACTCATTATCCATTCTTTTGAGGTTGAATAAGTCAATAATACTTACTTTCATCTCTCCTCTAAAAAATTGTTCGTGATACAATCTTTCTAATTGAATCCATGAATGAACTGAATTTGGAGGAAGAGTAGAATACAAAAAAAAAAAGCATTCTTGGTTAAAGAACTAGGAAAATATCTCATTTTAAGATATTCATTTGCTGTTATTTCTCCCAATTCAATTGTGTACCTAGCAATGTGTTCGACAGTTGACTCACCATCTTCCCCAGAGAATTTTGTCAACTTTGGTACTTTCACACCTCTAGGTAACTCAATTTGCTGAACTCATTCAGGAAAGGCTGACACAAAATATAGCTGACATTAAAATCAAACCTATTAAGGATTTGTTTAACGGCATTGTTTAAATTTGGATTCACAACTTGATACCCTCCAACATTATTTTGTCGAAAGAATCTCTGGGCATTATTGTCAGCAGCATTATTCAAATTTGGATTGACAAATTGTTGCCCCCAACATTATTTTGTCGGAAGATTCTTTGGGCATCATTATCAACCCTTTGTTGATTCTCATCTTGGTTTCTACCCAAAACTGACATTTCCATACTGTAACTCAGGTTGACGATTTTGATTATGAGGAGGTTCTATTCCTCCAATGTGGTGTACAATTGGATTGTCGAGAGGCTCTTCACTTCTTAAAGCATTGGCTAATCTACCAACTTGTCGAGCCAATAAATTACAAGTATGGTTTGTTGTTTCAATCAATGGCGAGATGACAGTATTCATCTATTGTGTTATCATATGTGCCATATCAGGATTACTTTCATCCATTTGTTGATCTAACAACGGCCAAATTATTCAAAGTTGGCCTTAAACTCGTTTCTGACATTTCCCTAGACATTATAGGAAACATTGGACCCATTGAAGTCCCTAAATTTAAACTTTCTGGTCCATGTGTTTGACTACTAGTTCCCGGAGCAAATTGTCCATTATATTGGTTTATTACACTCATAGCTGCCAAATATTGGTCTATAGTAGGAGTAACCATTTGTGTAACAGGTTGATGTAATAAAGTGGAGACAATAGGAGTTGTATTCATATAACTCATTGATATTGTTCCCATAATGGGTTGCGTCATTGTTCCGTGGAGTAAATCCTGGTGGTAAGTCATACATTGGCATAAATCTTGAATTTCCACCATTTACATTCCTCAAATTATTATTTGGCACTATAGTTTGAGGATTTGTCATTACAACCTCTTGGCCGTTACTTCGAACAGCCTCAACATTAGTATTAATTGCATTGATATTACTACCATATATTGCCATTATCATTAGCCTCATTTACATTATCATGAGGCTGTTCACTTGAAGAGGAATTATTTTCAGACATTCGTGGAACTCTTGTACCACTTCTTAATTGCATGAAAATATTGGACACTATTTAAATCACCAAGTGTCCCACCGAGCATGCCATTTTGTTAAACGTGAAAAATTGTCAAGCAACGTACCGACAAAAACTTAACTCCAAAGTGCCAAATTTGTCAATTATCTAATTTGTCGGTGCCTAAGTCGACAATATTGCAGTTCCAGTTATCAATCTTGGAAGGGAACCTTCTCCACTAGATTCTCACTTTCAAGTGATTAAAGTGTCGGATGGATCAAAAAGTATAAAAAGAAGATGAAGATGAAGATGAAGATGACGATGAACAGAAATGAAAGGTAAAAGCAATTAAAGAAAACAAGTAAAGCAAATCAAAAGAAAATGAAATGCAATAAAGAACCTGAAATTAAATTGCATAAAATGAAAGTTGCATATAAACTTGATTGATCCGTTTTCCTTTGAGCGTCGCTGGGACTTTAAGAGTGTAGGATGTTTTAAGTTACATTTTGTATTACATCGTTGAAACTAGTATTTATAGAGCAAATCCTACGTCTAAATCCCTAAGAACCTGCCATTTGTTGGACAGGTGGCTTGCATGCAACTAATACACGCTTATTCTTTATTAATAGCCTAAAAACTACCAGCAACTACCATTGAATCAGCATCGGCAATTCCTTGATTCTTGGATGCAACCGCTACTTTTGAAATTCAAATTGGTAACCATCAGCTCCTGAGTAATGGTTTTGTCGGTGCATCAACTTTATCAATAATTCGCAAGTCCCTTTGTCGGTTGAGTTTATACTTGAACTTCGTCAACTTCATATGTTACTTAAATACAACTTTTGTCGAGCACCTCTCTAAGACCTGATTTGTCGAGCGTAGCATTATTATCGGTTTCACACATTTGTCAAATGAAACTTGTCTGTCGAACACCCTTCAGAGCCTTGATTTGTCAGATATAGCATACCAAATGTCGGTTCAATCTTTCATCACAAATTTTGTCAACCCAACCTTCAATGATATTTCATGATTTCAACTAAGTATATATTATCAAATATCACATCTATTCCATTTTGGACTTGTACATTTCTAACTTCAACCTTGCAAAGTCTTACAATTTATCGATTACCAATTTTGTCGAAAACTAAAAATTTACTAATAACAAAAGGATACCGCAAGTTACCAATGGTTTCTTTCCTGCTCTAAGGCTATGTTTGGAGGTTTTATGATGGATGGGATGGAATGGGATGGAGTGGAATAAAGTTCCCATACCATTGTTTGGATGTTTAGTGATGGAATGGAAGAAAGCTTCCATTCCATTGTTTGAAAGTTCTAATGGAATATGATGGAATGATAAGAATTATAAATTTGTAGTTACCATATTACTCTTTACTTCATACATATTAATCTTAATTATTTATTTTATAAAATTTAATTTTTTTAACAACATTTTATTTTCATAAACTCTTATAGAAATGTGAAAAGAGAAATGTGAAAGAGTTTTTTAAATTTATTTTAAGTTAGGATAAATTTGTAATTTTGATATTATATTTTAGAAACATTAATTCATTCCATCCCATTCCCCCAATTTGGGGGAAGAAAATGGAGAAATATGGTGGTATGTAATGGAATGGAAACCTTCTCATGCTATTCCTTTCCATCCTCTTTTACAACATCCAAACAATGGTATATCTTCCATTCCATTCTATCTTTTACCACCAATCCAAACATAGCCTAGGTGAAGTGACAATGGGAAGCTAATGCTGATTTGAAAAAAGTTGATTGACCTCGTCCCTTGTCTCTTCTAGTTTACGTTCTCAGCTTCAAGAATTTTCCTTCATCCTTATTCTTTTTGGCACTTTGAAAAATCCCCCTCTCCAATGCTCCGCTCCTTTTCTCAGCCGCTTCCTTCTTTCTCTCCGTTTTCTTCCCCCTTTTCCAAAATCAATTATCCCTTCCTTTTGTAGCCAACCCTTTCATTTCCTTTCATGATGACCTCCCCCTTTTTCTCTGTCAATAGTTGGCAAAAGGCCCCAAAATATGTGCAAAGGAAAGAAGAAGATGGGAAAAAAAAAGAACAAAGCAAAATGGTCTCCTTTGTACCATGTGCAAAGGAGCTGTCAAATGGGGTGTTCACACACACACATATAAGCACACCAATAATCCCATGATTAGAGCTAAGTTGGCATACATATATCTCAACCATTCCCTTTTTTTCACATAAAACCCAGTCCATCACAGTATAAAATCAACGTTTCATTTCCAAATTAAAGAGTTTCATATTAACATGATAAGTTTTGAACCCAGAGGCCCAAACTTTAGCACCAGCAGATACTAAATTTCCAGGATATAATCTTTATACCACGGCAATCATAATTATAAGTTAAGGATCCTGATTAATGGTCATGAATTTTGTAAAATTAATTTATTAGTAGAATAACTTCATAATATTAAATTATAGGGACCAAAATTATATTTTAACCTATTGATTAACTTGTTAATTAAACTATAAATATAATTTTTTTAATTTTTAATCATTTTATTAAAAAAAAATTGTGCTACCTTCAATTTTTAAAAATTTTAATTAGTACATCTAAATTTTCTTTCTTCATTGAATACAAATTAGCCTATTATTCATTCTCTAATTCCTTTGAATCATATGCCACTATTCTATGGTTTACACTCTGATTTACACACCAAAAAATTTCACTATTCTCTAATGATCATTAAATTAGATTATCTTTAACCATTGAATTAAAATAGAACCAAGGATTAGAGATTGGTGTACACTAGTGTCAATTGATCTTTATCATATATATATATATATATATATATATATATTTCATAAGTATTAAATAAAATAAAATATTTATTTTGGTTATTTAAAAATATATGCGGTGATAATTAATAACATTATTTTCATCATTTAGGGATTAATATAATATTATTTTAAAGATCAATTTGATGATAAAAATATGACAATAAATGACTAATTAAATGTCACATATACCATTGAATTGCAGTCTAGCTAAGTCCCCTTCACGAGATTAATCTTACATGTAAAAGGCATGAGAATACTTGGGAAAGAACATAAAAAAATAAAATGTTGCATATAATTTTATATGAGCAAAATTGACATTTACCCTATTTTATTATTTTTTTAAAATAAGTATTGGCACACCTCAACTTCTTTGGTATTGATGTCAAATATACTCCCGCACCGCGAGGCGTTATGACATCAGGATCATTTTTTTTTTTTTTGAAAGGATGAGATCAGGATCATTATTACTTATAAATAGCAAATATTAAGTATTCAGATTTTATAAATGAAAATTACATAAAACACATTTCTTCAAATATAATTCTTTATTATCATTTCCGGTAATCCGGAATGTCATGAACTATTGGTTCAATCTTCTTTTTATTTCAGAAATTAATTAAGGAATATTTTTAATTTATATTTATTTGACCAAATATATAAATCAGAAGACAAGCAATGAATGGCTGATTTATATACGGAAGTTAAATATGTACAAGATTAACAATTAACACTTAAAATGGCATGAATCTTTTCTAATTACTTCTACATTTAAACTCGTGGATCACCTATCATTTCTTTATACAATTACAATTGAATTCATATTTGTTGACATACCAAAATTGTTTCTTTTTGTTTTAGAAAAAAGAAATATTCCATCTGACAGCAGTTATAACATATCTTGTTTCTATTGACAATTCACACCGGCTATATATAATACTGTGTAAATGGGATAACCTACCAACTATCTGATCTAAAAGTCCATATTGTTTTCACTTGAGACGTGCAGAAATGATCATTATCTTATTGCTTTGCTTATGTTTAGGAACCAGAAACTACAAAGTTGATGGGTGGATGCCAAGGATATCCAAAGATGAAGATTTGAATTTGGAGAGACAGTTGAAACTCATCAACAAGCCACCAGTCAAGACTATTCAAGTATCGCCATTCTCATCCTTTCTGAAATCCCTTTTGTTATATTTTGGTCTTATAAGATCATTCTTATAGTTTTATTTTTTGATTTGGGATTTCTATAGACAGGGTTTGGGCACCTTGTTGATTGTATTGATATTAATAAGCAGTTAGCTTTTGATAATCCTTTGCTAAAGAATCATAAGCTCCAGGTACTCCATCCGCAATAGAAACAATTTATCAAGTATTTAGTAATTAAATTTCATTTTTTGGACTATCCTTTTTTCTTTTTTCTTTTTTTGGTTTATTTGCAGCTAAAACCTAGCTTTCAAGATACAACAACAAAAATAAATGTACACGATAGATCAGCTAGTGGTAGAACCACAAATATTGGCCTTGAGAAGAACTTGTGCCCAAGAGGAACTGTTCCTATTCGGAGGACAACTAAAGAGGATCTCATCCGTTCCAAATGGTTATCAAATATTACTGGTATCCTAACTCAGAATCTTCCTGGGAATCATGTAAGTTTCTTCTTTCATAACTAAGTTTAAACAATTAATATATTATTTCTGTAAACAATTTTTTTACCTTTTTTTTTTTGTAAAGAATATAGACCACGTATAACGGTTTAGTGAAATTTGAAACCTGTTTAACTTGTAAATATATCTTGTTTGCAGATCGCTGAAGTACATTTAGATAAATTTGATGATTACTATGGAGTTAGCGGAACTATTAGTACTTATAACCCAACTGTTGCCGACGACCAAATGAGTGGTGCTAATATCTGGGTAGCAAATGGAACAGATGGTAGTGTTAATGCTATATTCACTGGATGGCAGGTTTTTCTTTTTCTTTTCTTTTCTTTCTTTTTAGTTCCACTACTTATGATCAGTTTATCTTTAATATACTCCAAATAATTATAATTTTTTTTCATATTTTATTTACATTTTAATAAAATAGATACTTCATTAATAATGGAATATATATATATATATATGTATATATATAGTGCTTATAACTTCTAAAAATTCAATATTGAAAATTCAGTACAACAACTTTTTTTAATGACAAATGTAGCCGTGAATTTGTAAATCTTTTTATAAAAAATTATTTTAGTACTTAAGATATACATTTAATAAAATAAATAATTTAATATTTATGGAGACTATTATCAACTAATAACTTAAATAAGAAAATCTGTGGCGCTAATGGATTCAGTGATATTTTATATGCAGGATATTTTTCGTATTTTTCATTTAATTTCATTTTTAGTAACTATTAAACAAAAAATTCTAAATTATTTCCAATGATCAAACTTTTTTAATTTTTCATCAGTGAATTAATTAAGTTTTTAACCAATGCATAACATATATAGTTACTTGTTACTAGTTAAAACGATCTATACATCTTACAGAGGGAGAAACAGGCAGGAAAAAGATTATGAATGTAAAATTCCACTATAATCTGTAAATATTTTTTAAGTAACTTAATTTAGAAGATACAATAATAAATGATTACGTTTTTAAATAGAAATAAAACTATTCCCTCTTAGCATTCATAATTTGAAGAAAAATAAATAAAAATTTAATTATGAATAAAAATATACTATTCCCATTACACTCTTTTGTCAACGCATTCCCAACCGACACTACTCTACATTACATTCGTGAGTATAAAATATATGTTAATTTTTTTAATTATTATTATTTTATTATAACGAGGCTTTCAAAAGTTTATTATTGATCATGAAACACTAGAGTAGTTACTTTTGTATAATCATTCCTTCCACATTGATGCCAGGTATTTCCAGAACTATATGGAGATAAAAGAACTTATTTCTTCACATCATGGGTAAGAAAACGTCCGTTCATGAGCTTTATCTTTAGAATAATGGAATGGTTTCATTATTGACCAACACTCATAAGATTATTCAGTGCATTATTATTTTGTATCTTATTTTCCTATATTGGTAATTAGAGCAAAAGTTTATTTATTGCATACATGCAGTCAGACGATACCAGACATACAGGATGCTACAACATGCATTGTTCAGGTTTTGTACAGATTGACAAAAGAATTTACCTGGGGTCACCTGTGACTAACACATCCACCTATGAGGGACCACAATTTGATATGGTCCTCTCTCTTTCACTGGTAAACCTTATGCTTCTAAGTTCTTGCTTAGGATATATAGACATAATTATACTTTGAATTAGTAAATATTCATTTTAATCCTTCAAAGATACAAATGATATCAATTTAGTCTTCTAATAATATTTTACATCAAATTGATTCTTTTGGAGGACCAAATTGATGTAAAAAATGATATTAAATAACTAATTTGATGTCAAAAAATGACATTAAAAGACTAATAACATTAAGGGACTATTTTGATGTATTTATTATTGAAGGACTTAAATGGATGCTTACTCTTAAATATTTAGACTCTGGTTTTAAAACTGCGGTTACCCATGGGAAATGTTTCCACTAAAGTGCAACATTACACACACAAAAAATTAGTTATAACAACACAATCTATTTTTCAATAAAATTGATTTATTAACAATCATCAGTGAAATGCATCGATAAAAAATAGCTGTCATGAGCCTAAACCTAATACACTCAAATTAGTTAAAATGAACAGCAGAAAAATATCCATACTATAAGACCTCTTAATTCTCTTAGCAAAAGCACCTAAACAATATATAGTACATCGATCAAAACATCAACATGATATGCATACATTACCAAAAAGTACCCTTCGTTCTTTTTTTTTTTTATTTGGTAGATTCCCTTCGTTCTTTTTAAATAGTAGTATCTTCACACAAAAAACAATTCCAATTTAATTTTCTATATCAAGCATTACGGAAAAAAAAAATACATTCAATCAGCACATTATATGTCACACATTAATCCTCTCCAAATGGTAGCTAGTCCATATCTTTTTCTTCCTCTCCTGTTTTGTGGCATATACACAATGACAAAAGACTTATTATCCATTCACCCACTATATAGTGAGATTCTCCTAACAAAAATTCTTCTCTTTTGTATGTTTTTCTGTATTTCAGGATCCAAATACTAAAAACTGGTGGCTAAAGGCTCAAAACATAAATGTTGGATATTTTCCAGCAGCTTTGTTTTCTAACATGGCTTCTGCCGATCGAGGTGGTTGGACTGGGACGACAATGACTACTGTAGGTAGCCCTAGTCCTCCAATGGGATCTGGACACCTTCCTGATGGGGATACTAGTCATGCATGCTATTTTAGACAGATTACATATAGCAACGCATCTATACAAGATATTGGCCCCAAATTTGAGACCGTGGCCAGTTCAGCAGACAACCCTAGTTGCTATGATGTGAAATATTATGGATATTGGAATGAAGACATGGGATATAGTCTACTGTTCGGGGGACCCGGTGGTAACTGTGGTAATTGATGCTTATTTTGATGTAATTTCCTCAATAGTAAAATAAAGGAACAGTATTGGTTGATTTTACTAGCATTCTTTTATTTTTGTATACGTGGTCTGAAAACTGAACATAACAAGATTGATGTCGAAGTATTTTCCTCTCCTTTGTCACTTGAGTTTTTATATACTTGTAGTCATGAGGATCCGCAATATGTTTGAATGAAGGATGTGCAAGATTAAAGGTTTAGTTGCATGGGTGCTTTTTAAAATGAACTAAAGAAATTGAGTTATTGTCATGTAATCATCTAAAACCTTTTGCTTCTTCATTTTTATAAACATTTAAGAGTTCTCCAAATTTAGAGAATTTTGGAAGATTAACCAGTTTGTTGCATTGTTTGGGAGGTTATGGTGCATCTGGAGGTTAGCTTGGTTGCAGTGGAGAAAGAAGTTGCATCAGTGTATGATAGTGGGCATGGTTTTTTGTTTCATTTAATTTGTTCCTTGTCTTTTGCCATTTCTTTATTTCTCCCAGCCTTGGCCATTGGAATTGAATCGTGCATATTGATCAGAGGCATGTGATGTGGTTGGTTTTGGGTATTAGATTTTGCACGTTAAGTGGGCCAGTGACTGCTTGGGATTCAGGGAAATTTTGCGTGCAGCAAATTCGATTTGGATAGTACGTAGGTCAAGTAGAATTTACGTCATGGTTCAATTAGGATTTGGCTGTGGGCCATTAATTCCTAATTCTTTTGACTTAAATTATTATAGTTATTTTGTTATTTTTTTTAATTATTTGTTACGACCGGATGGGGATTCGCAATGGTAGGAGAAATTAAGAAAAATAATTTTTATTTAGTAGAAAAATAATTGAAAAAGTATCTTTATTAAGGAAAAAAAAATGGTCTGCAAAACAGCATAAAATTTGGGTGTCGATTTATGAAAAAAAAAAAAAGACAAGACCTTAATCTTACATAACTCCTTATATATTCTTTTTAAAATTGTTACCCTAAATTAATTATGAAAATCAATAACCTTAACAATATTTAATACGCCCCTCTAAAAAAATTAAAAAAAAAAACAAATAGGATTAAACACCAAGAAGAATATGCTAAAAATTAGAAGAAAATATTTACAAGTTTAGTATAAAAACTAATCAAAGATTAAAAATCTACAAAGTTAATAGAAAGAGAGATCAATGACTGAATTAAAATATTTAAAAGCTTAAAAAGTAATCAAAGACTAATTAAAATATAAGAAAAGTGAATCCAAACTCCTTAAACTTTAATCCATTTGAAAACATCTACAAATTATAAAACCTTCTAGTTTAATCCATCAACTATATCAATTTACAATAGATCTTTCCATCATATCTCCGTTAAGTTACTAATGGAGAAAAAATGCATGAAAACTCCTTAAACTTTACCTATTTACAAACAATCACCATAAACTATAAAATCTTCTAATGTAATTCTTAAACAATATCAATTATCGCAAATAGATCTCTTCATCCGCTATCTGTTAAGTTGCTAATAGAAGTGTGATGTAACATGATCCTTACCTTACCTATTTAATAAATCTTTATAAATAAAAAGAAAATAATGATTTATAGTTCATGGTAGTGGTTTGCAAATGGACTCAAGTTTGAGGGAGATTTGGATGTACTTTTTTCTTTTTATTATGTGATATGAATTTAAGGTAAATTTTGATTAAGACAATTAAATTGAAGTAAATTTTAATTATTCAGAGATTATATTATAAAATTTATATAAAATTAAATTTAAAAATAATGAGAAATCAAAATAAAATTTTATATTCTCACTTATTGACTACTTGTTGACATGACAAAATTTACACTGTCTATCTTTTATAATTTTAATCATTTATTTTATTTTATAAATTTTCACTCTTTACCTAATTAATTAATTTTTAGAAATTTAAAAAGATATATTATTATTAAAAAATGAAAAGCTTTAATCTAACCATGTTGTTTGTTATTGTAATGATTGGAATTTTTGCGTATGACAGCCGTATTATGTATAGTCTTTTTCTTGTGGCTTTGAGTTTAAAGGATTAACCTTTTGAGCTACTTTATTCCATTAGTGAGATTCTTAGAATAAAACTTACCTTATAAAAGTTATTTATAGTCATTTTAGGTGTATTAGATGATTTCCTGTTAAGATGGGTCTTGAAATTTTACTAAGTTTGGGAACTGGCACCTATATAGAGGGATATAGTAAATATGTATTTTTTGAAATTAAAATTGGCGGGTAATTGATCATTAGATATCAAAGAGCTACAAAATAATTTTTAATGAATTTTTAGAGACATTTGACCCACTCATTTTGAAAGGAAAAATCTTTGAAAGTTATGGATTTCAAGAATTTGAACTAAAATTCAAGTTTTGACTTTTTATTTCTAAGGATTTTAATATTTTTTTTAATTTTTATTGAATCCAAATGGGGGGGGTATTTCCTTATTTACATTTATGTTTTAAAATTAATGGAGATTAAAATAATAGAGAACATTAACTTAACCATATCCTATCCTTGGTTCGAATCTCAACTAGCAGGGGTAGTGCTTGCTTGGTGTGTTTGGCCACATAGGCGGCTTAATTGGTAGGTGAGACACTGCCTAATAGATATTGACAAGTGGATTGCTGCCTGATAGATTTAGTTCTAGATTGGAGACCTCCTACTTGTATTCTTATATAAAATTGTATGAATAATTTTTATGAGTATTATACTGGTTCTATTGTAGATTATATTATCTCTCACTGAGTTTATGACTCACTTTGCTAACTCTATATTTTTCAGATCCAAGTGTTGAACTACGTCCAAGTTCCTCAGCAAGATAAAGTCTTTGATTTGGTAAGCCCAATACTTTGTTCGTGTGGGCATTTTTATTGGGTTGTTATAAAAAATTTGGATATATATTTAATTCATGTAATTTCTCTAGAGGTGCTCCATTACCTATAGGTAGGATCTAACGTCTGTTGTGTTAGATCTAGTTATAATGTTGTTAAACATATGTATTATTATACTTCTTGTGGTGATTTGTATATTATGAGAATCGAGATAGAAAATGTATGACATGATATACATTTAAGGGGAAACCTTATCCAATACTTTGTTAATTGGAATTATTAAGATGTTAAGTAAATTAGGTTGTTAGGTTGTATAATCATTCCTATGCGCTAGTCATGGCCTTTCAAATTTGAATCATGACAGTTATATGATTTCTTTTTATTTAATTTTTTTTATTAAATAAGTAAAATGAGATCATTATTATATAAGAATTATGAATAAAAATTAACATGAAGGATTAGTGTGAACACCGTATTTTGTCCGAGTCACACAAAAAATTACAAAAAATTTAAAAATTAATTAGTCAATTGAATTAATTCCAAAATAATATATATATATATATATAAAGAGTAAATCATCAATTTTGTCCTTAAAAGATTAACGTTATGTCATATTAGTCCATGATTAATGGTAATGGCAATCATAATCCCTGTAAGATCATTCTATCAATCAAGTTATTCCAATCATTAGATGACATCCGTTTTAGTTAACAAAAGTGCATATGTGGCACGTTAAGTCACTGACGTAGGAAACTCATTTTGCATATATGGCACATTAACAACAGATAAAAGAACCTAATCCTTAATTTTCCTAATTCCCTGCCTTATTCTTCCCACATTTCCTTTAGTCTCTTCTCTTCTTCATCTTCATCTTTCTTTAAGTGAATCAGAAACAAATGATGCGTGGGAGGACATGGGTTTCGTGAATGGACACTAAGTAAACCCACCATTGTCCGATGTTAGCTGGACTAGTAGTGGCTGTTTGTTAGGGAGAGGCCCCCACAATAAATTAGGTAGTCGAAGGATGTGTTGTGTGGGAGGAAAGCACTTTCGCTTATCTCACAATCCTGGTAGACGCTTCTTTCAGTGTCTATTGTACAAGGTAAATTTATGGTTTGTCGTTGTTGTAATGTGCTAAGAACTAAGTCTGATAATTATGTAGATTACTTGAAATTACTGGATTGCAGGATGAAGAATTGTCATGTGGGTATTTCTCTTGGGTTGATGGTGGTAGTGATTATGCAGGTACAAGTGAGAGTGAAGTTCCCTATGCATTAGTCAATATGAAGCTTGGAAGGAAGATTGTGAAATTGGAGATTGAAGTGAAGAGATTGAAGCACATTGTAGTTGTATTAAGTGTACTTATGAGGTTTTCTATCATTATGTGTAGTTGGGTTTGTATTTGGATTTGGAAGTAGTTGGGTTTGTGTTTATGTAATGGAAATGACACTGTAGTCATCTATAATTGTTTTGTAATGACTTATCATTGAATGGAATAAAATAGTAATTTCCCCCCTTGAGGTCAATGTTGGTGTTGTTGCAAACCAGAAACTGCATGCCAAATATAAAATGAACACAGTAAGTAAGATGAATCTAGCATAAGTGCTGCTGTAAACAATATAAAATGAAATTTCATAAATGAACTTGCTTAGCAGTACATAATGACATTCTATGAAAGTGTTGCAGACATAAAATGGAATGCAATGAAATGGACAAAAATGAACTATTATAATCTGAACTGATATAATTTGAACTTTCATTGACAATTACTAATTGTGTACATCCCAAAACTCATCCCAAAATGACAATTACAAACTGTGTACATCCCAAAATGACAATTACTAACTGTATAAAACCCAAAAAACTTTCATTGCATATTGGCTAATGTTTATATCTTCTTTGGTCCAGTTGGTCTTAGCCCAGGTGTTGGCATGAACCTCATAAACCTTGTTGCAGTAGCCCTACTTGATGCTTACATGGTGTCTTGACTAACTCCATGGACTACTTGTGGTGTTGGAGGCCTAACAAGTGGTGGCCTAACAACTACTGGGTGAGGAGGTGGACTATATTAGGTGATGAAGGCAATGGACCAACAACAAGGTCTTCTGGTTGTGAGTCTGGGTGTGATTGTGACAGGTCAATCTCACGTGGTTCAGCACTTTGTTGTGGTGTTGCATTACATCTTACCCTCTGCTTCTTTTGTTTGGCTGCAGGTAATCCTTTACAAATCCTTGTATTGTGGCCTATGCCACCACACTTGGAGCACTTAATGTCAGCATAAGACCTCTTTAGTTTGTATGGATTGACATGTATTTCTTTGTCATCCTTATGTCTTTGTTTCTTTGGCCTTCCAGCTGGCCTCTTAATAGTTGGTGGGGTGGGTGCAGTTTGGTTAGTCTTGGTCCAGTATTGTTGAGCAGTAGTTGGTTGCACGAAATATTCAAAAGTTGCATTAAAAGAGTGCATAGTCAGCCATCCATATACATAATCTTCAGGCTTGTGGTTCTTGTAAGGAATTGCTGCCAAAACATGTCTGCAGGGCAGTCCTGTGAGTTACCAAAACCTACAAGTGCGCAAGTACGGGGGCCCAAATTTACATTGACTTTGTCTGACCAACACTGCACTTCATACCTATTCCCATCTGGATCACCTGACCACACAAGGGTCCATATATTACTCTCAATTTTCTCCTTTTCCAACCTACTCTGTTGTTTAGGAGCTATAGGTCCCATGTAGTCAGCCCACAATTTCTTATGAGTAGCCATTTTCTTCATGATATAGCACCTGACCTCCTCAGCCATGCTTAGTATAGGTTTGCCTTTGAACTTAACAATCTTTGCATTAAACACCTCACAATTGTTGTTACAAATACTGTTCACTTTAGGCCATTCACTGAAATGTTCTTTGGTCCATGCTCCTTGAGGAAATTTGGATAAGTAAGTCCATGCCCTTTCATTGATTCTTTTTAATTTAGCCATCGATGCATTAAATTGCACTTCAGTCGTTGCCCTTGCACATTCCAAGACCAATCCCCGTAACTCCTTATCTTTCCATTGTTTTGTGTAGTTTTTCCACAAGTGCATCACATAAAACCTATGGTGTGCACCGGGCATCACTTCTGGTAGAGCAAGTATGAGACCTTGTAACATAAACAAACAAAAAAGTGTAAGTTGGCCTAAAACACAGTGTACTAAGTTTAAAAGACTTAAGAATCTTGCAAATGTCACCTTCTATTGGTCTGATATCCAGTTCCACCCATGTTTCTTATAGTCTCCTAGGTCCTAATGGAGAAGTGTCAGAAACCATTTTCAATTATCTTTGGTCTCATTGTCAACAATTGCATAAGCAATGACAAAAATATTATTGTTGGCATCTTGGCCAACTACATATAGGAGTTGGCCTCCATAATAACCTTTTAGGAAGCATCCATCTAGCCCAATTAGTGGCCTGCAACTTACCTTGAAGCCTCTCTTACAAGCATCAAGACACACATATAGTCTTTGAAACTGAGGTGGGGAATCAGGGATAGGAATCACATCCATCTTCACAGTGGAGTTTGGATTGCTCCTAATCAGCTCTGCATAGTAATCATAGAGCTTTGCATACTGCTCCTTCTCAGACCCTTTTACCAGTTCTCTTGCCTTCTTCAAAGATTTGTATATCTTGATGTCATTAACATGGACACCAAATTCTATTTTGAGGTAATCATATCCTATCAGCTTGCTTGTTCTTAAATCCTCTGTTGCAAGTATGTTCATTGATGAATATCTTAATTTGGAAACTCTTTGTCACACTACTATGTGCACAGTAAATATCTCATTTACAATGCCCATTCATGCACTTTGCTTTTGCCCTAACCTTGTCATTTTTTACCCATCTTATTTGCCTACCAAGATGGATATTGTAATCCTTAACCCTTTTTTTGAATAAATCAATTGAGGCAAACTTCATTCCAAGCTCCAAATGCACATGTCAAAACTTAGCTTGTTTATTGAACTGTGGGAACACTGGTCTTCTGGAATTTCCATCATCATCTGAACTCACTGGAGTATGGAGTTCTTCAGACTTGTAGCAACCATTTGCAAAGTCATCATTCTGCACATCAGTTGGCCTATCCATTGGCCTTTCTCTTGCTTCTTCTCTTTCCTCTTCTCTTGCATCTCTTGCACTCTGTTTATGTTTCTCCTTCTGCTTGGTTTGTCTTGTAATGTTTGTAGGACTGTAATAGTCCTCATCTGCATCATCATATTCAAATGGAGGGGGCCTATATGGTGAGTCCTTTGCACTATCATAGTCATCAGAAAATATATCAATTGGGGTATCATAACCTTCCATATCCAAATTTCATCATCTCGAAACAAGTAGGTCTTCAACACAATTCTCGGCCGCATCACTATCACTATTTGGAAGTGGTTGGTCCTCTACATCACCGCCACCATTTCGAAAAAGGTTGGTCCTCCGCATCACTGTCACTTTCTGTTTGGTTCAACAGGTTGTTCCACAATTGGATTGGGTTGAATGGGTGGGTTAACTATTGAACTGGGTGGAATAGGTGAGTCTACTGTTGGATTGGGTTGAATAGGCTGCTCATTTGGAACCTCAACAATGTCCTCATCACCTCCCACAGGATGTTCAAAATAAAGGTCTATAACATTACCATTTAGGATAGTAACATTACACATGTGTATAAGATCAGCATCACTATTAAGAATTCTCAACCCATACTCAAAGTTCAAACCAAGCATTAACCAAAAATAATTCTTGTACTTATGATATCCATGAACCTTGAAAAAGGTTTACATATTAAACAAGTTCAGGTAGTCAACACAGACATCGTCCCATACATCAATTTCTCCCCCAAAGAATTCAAGCCTTCCTCCCGGTGGTATAACAAAATTGCCCCCATGATGAAAGACAAGCACTATATACGACATTTACATAATAAAACCATAATATTTTACTAAACATTAATTTTCACAAACACACAACCAACACTGACATTTCAATGAAAGTAACACATTAACAATAAATAGTAGGGGGAACACATTAAGAAAAATGGGACAACATTCCATTAACAATTGTTTAAATAAACCAACAAGGAACCACAACCACCACCAAATGGTCCCCCACAACCACACACATACACAACATTATCAAAACAAGTAAAGGAGTTTGACTTACCGTTGTGTGTTTGCAGAACGTGAACCCCAGTCACATAGCACACATGTGAACCCCACCACAAAGAAATGAAGGGTACCACAACACAAGAACTATGAATTTCGTAGTGTTCTTTCGGATTTAGAGAGCCAACAACGAAAAAAGGAGGGAAGAGGGAAATTTGAGATATTTCTAACCTAAGCTTCCAACGACATCGTTTTTTTCCTTTGCCATGGTCTCTCATTTGCCACGGTGGAAGTAAATGTTTCAGCTAAAATGAATGACTGCCACGTCAATGACTTAATGTGCCATATGTGCACTTCTGTTAATTAAAACGAATGTCATCTAACGATTGGATTAACTTGACTGACAGAATGATCTTACAAGGATTACAATTACCATTACCATCAATCAAGAACTAATATGACAGGACTTCAATCTTTCAAGGAAGAAATTGGTGATTTACACTGTAAAAGATATATATAGAAAGAAAGAAATAAGAACCTCATTCCCTTAAACTCACCTAGCCCAATCCCTAAACCTTTTTCCTTAAACTTACTTAGCCTATTTCCTCAATCCCCTATCCATTCCCTCTAGCCCATTTCCGACCTAGACCCAAACCAAATTTGACCTAAGCCCAACCCATGACCCATTCCATCCACACCTCTCTCCCTCATTCGAAATTCTTTCCTCTATTGGTCTTCGCCAACCAGTGAAGGGACCCGCACCACCACTCAGGCGAAGGACCACTATCTCCTACGCCAACCATCCTTGCTTCACCCCCGCTCCAGTACCTTTACCACTTACATTTTCCACTCACCCCTGCAACAAACCCCACGCCCCACACTCCTCCACCTCTCCACCCATGCTCCCCAAAGCTCTTGACACACACAGAGAAGAGAAAATTTATTTTTTGGTAGATATTTCCCCCTTTAAGAGGGAGTTCTATTCTATTAGTTAACGGGGGAATTTTTTTGATTTTAGGAGAAGAGTTTTAGAGAATGTGAAGAGCGTTTGCCCCTATAGCCATTAAGCCTTTTCCTCCATCAACCTTGCACCACACCACCATATAAACCGAACTTGCCCTCCCCTCCAAGCCTAAACCATCATGCCATCACCCATGTCCACCACACCTTCAACCACAAAACCCCTGCACAACCAAGACCCGAGAAATTCACTCATACATTTCCAGCTTCACCATATCTCCCATACATCTAAAATGGTTAAACTCATCCACCCACACCTATACTCAACCTCCATAATCTCAAAACAACCTTTCCATCACCACCCAACCACTTCATGCATCATCCTCTCCACTTTATCATTTAAAACAGGGGCAACTTCATCCCCCTCATAAGATACCACCCAAAGCAACCCATGAACAACAAAAGCCACCATAATATCCCACTACTTTGCTTCCAAATGCAACAACAACACAAACCCAAACACCCATCAAACAATAACCCAAATCCGTGAAAAACCAAAAAACAGAGTCTACGTCCGTGTCCGATCGATCACTACTCCCAAACTAATTTCCGATCGAGGACCCCTTCATTGGACTATTTTTCGACTGACCACTACTCTCTAGACCAATTTCCGACCGAGCACCCCTTCCCAAGACCATGTCCAACCGACCACCACTTCCCAAATCATTTTCCGACTGACCGCCCAGCCTATCCTTAACTGATCTCCAATCCGACCGAGCTGAGCTTCACATCAAACCCTCAAATCTACAAATTAACCGAGCCGACCCTAGCCTTTGCCTCAATCTCTCCTTTACCGATCGCCAAACCGATTTGACCTCCTTAATATTCTTCCTCATCAACTTTTCAATCAAAAACTACTACCCAAACACTTTTTGACTTACCACCCACTTATCATACCATCTTCAAACCAATCAAAACCTTTTCTTGGATCTCAACCTCTAAATCTCCCAAAATGATCAATCCGACCCTAGCCTTTTCCTCAACCTCACCATAATCAATTGCTAAACTGGTCTAATGTCATTAACAATTTTTCCCATCAACCCAATTGATTCGAGCTTCCCACCTAACCCTTAAACCTACCAATCAGCTTAGCCACCATCCCCACTTGTCCCTTATTACTTCACCAACCAATGATCCACTTAATAATCTTTCCCATCACCTAACCGACCAACCGCACTCCAATCCTTAGCCCTTAACGCCTTAGCTCACTGACCGATCCAAGCAAATCGAGCCTTAGCATTAACCCTTCAGATCAATTCTTCGACCGAGCAGACCCTTACCCTAAGCCTTAAACCCTCAACTCACCAAGCCGACCAATCAGACTCATTCATTAGCCCATCAACCTCTAGACCGACCGATCCTAGCTTACCCTTTCCCCATCAGCTTTAGGATCTGTCAGCCAAGCAGATCCTTACACTTAACCTATTGACCCCGCAGACCACTTCTGACCGAGCTCAGCCTTAGCCCATCAGCATCAACCAACTGATCAGATCGATCCTTAGGCTTAATGACAAGAGGTTGTCGAGACACATCAAATAATAAAAATTATTGGTTCACAAACTAATTTGTAGTATAGAGAATGAACCGAATCGTCTCTCAAGGATCCAATAAAAACAAAGATTCAATCAGATCAAGATAATTAAAATGGGGGGTTTTGTTGTTGATTAACAAGATTGATAAAAGTACGAAACTTAAAGTTGTAAACAAATCTAAAGAAACAACCAATCCAAGGAAATTTACCGATCTTGAGTTTAACTCATCATTGATCACAAGGAATTCACTTAATTGCTAATCATGTTCTTGGCCTTAGATCACATCAAGACGCCTCAACATGATCCAAGAATCTTCTACTAGATAAGCATCTATGATTTAATTAACCAAAGTTAGATAAAGTAAGCACCATCCAAACATAAATTAACTTAAGATCGGGGATTTAACCAAGCTAAACAATCCATCAAAAAGCTTTGATATATTGTTTAGTCTTTATGATCCTCTTGAATACATGATAATAAAGCTATTATCACATAAACATCTAAATCAAATTAAGCAATTCAATATAGATCAAAATTAAAAGAGGAAGAATAGAAACTTGAATAACAATTAAGCAATATGAACAAGTAAAACAAGATCTCCAAATTAAACATCAAGATGGCTAATCCCTTGGATTGATTATAAAAGCCTAGCCTTCCATGGATGGGAAGGAAGAACTCATAAAATCAAGAGCAAAAATGAAATTCTAAAGAGAATGGAAAAGAAGAGAAAGAAAACTCTCACAAATACTCAAACTTTCTTTAAACTTACTTAAAATTGAATCATTTTAATACAAAGAGGTTGGCTCTATTTATACTAATCCTAGAAGCCAATTTGTACATGTACATAATCTGAATACAAGCTGTAAAAACATGGAAATTGTCAAATATGGAAGCTTGATGCATGGTAGGTGGGTTGGTGTATGGTTGGTGGCTTTTAGTCAATAACTCTTATCCGACTTCTGGCTTCATTTTCATGACCTAAACGGTGCATTTTGGCTTGGAGGTCTCATGAAAGTTGTAACCAGTTGTCTCCTTGAAATTTTGCAATTGGAATCATACCATTTGGACTTTTAGAACTCTAGAAATGCCAAAAACACTGCACCTACCTCAAGTTAGGTTGGAAGAACGTGTTTCCAAATTCAAACCAACTTGTAGCTTCATAATCATGCCTAAAACGACATCTATTGACTACATGGTCTTCAGTGAAGTTGGAGATATGGGTCTTATCTTTCCAATGGCCAAGTTTCAGCCCAAGAGGAGGCCTATAGCCCACTATATAGTCTAATATGTCTACACTGCCCAGATTTCCGTGACAGCAAACTCACTCTGCATTGCAAAGCTATTTTGGACCCTTAGAAGTCCAATCCAGCTCTTGCGTTCTTCATAAAACTTGTAGAACCTTGTCTTAGCTTTCCAAAGACACCAAGATCACCTCAAATGGATCACCGAGTCCCAAGTTATGGCCTAACCAAGGAAGAAAGGTCAAAATGCATCAAAATTCAAGAATTATTCATAATTTGCATTAAAGCCCAATGAAGCCCAACAACATTAAACTCATCTAAAATACTAATATTGGGCACAATAAACATCTAATAAATCCTAATACAAAGCTAACATAAGTGTCTCAAATTGATTGATCACTTAACCCCTCAGCCAATCGACTGAGCTTACCTTAGTCAATCACCATCTTAACCTAATCGATCGACCATACCGATCCAACCATCATTTCTCTTCTTGACACTTAACCAATTATCCATGACTGATTCGACCACTATTTTTCATTCACAAACACTTAACTGATCTGACCATCATTTCCCTTCACAACACTCAACCAATCAACCATAACTAATCCTACAATCATTTCCATTCACAACACTCAACCGATCAGCCATAACCGATCTGACCATCATTTCTATTCACAACACTTAACCGATCGGCCATGACCGATTTGACTATTATTTCCCTTATCAACATTTAACTGATCAGCCATAACCAATCTGACCATTATTTCTGTTCTCAACACTCAACCAATCAGCCATGACCGATCCGACCACTGTTTCTATTCTCAACCTTTGAATGATCGGGTAGTGAGCTGAGAAGCTATTAGATAGCTCGACTCTGTTGGAAAAGAGATCAGGGATCGGTCAGAAAACTGAGAGGCTAGGTCTACTCGGACCTTCTAACATTTTCATTCATCCTTCTTAAATTAATGCATGATATATAATTCTAACGAATGGATAATTAAAATTAGTTGCGATGGCAATAACATTTTGACTTTTCTAAGGTGAGGAGAAATTTTGTGATTTTTTCAGGAGCGCTAGCGAAGTTATGAATGACCTCCAATAAAAAAAATCTTGTTTATCATTAATTTGTTGCATTTTAAACATTTGAGGCGAATTGCAGTAATCTCTAACAATATATATAACTTTATGTTAATATTATTTTATGAAAAAAAAGTTACAAAATAAGTAAATAATTCATGTTCTAGTACACCTAAATGGATTTGATGTAAGGAATAATATATATTTATATATATACATATATTATACTCAAACCAAACAGAACTTGAAAAACAAGATTGAGATGAATTAAAAATCAAAATGAAACTAATTCTCATAAACTTACACCTAAGCATACACACACATACACAGCTCACTCCCTCTCTAACGCCTATAAATTGACATTTCACAGATACTCAACACACACAGTAACTCACATTATTTCACTCATCGAAAATAGTTGCACATAGAGAAAAAAGAGAGATGATAGCAAAGGGGATATTAAGGAAGCTAAATTGGGAAGTAGAAAAAGGAGAAATAAAAGAAACCAAGAATCATCAACATGAACTAGTGGTAGGGGGTCTTTCGAAATCATTTTTTGCCCTTGTTTTGGAATAGTTACAGGCCCTCTATCTATATACTTCTGCGATTTCATACATTTAATTGTAAAGAAATTATTTTATTAAACTGCATGTGGGATCCTTATCCCAATTGTTGATTATATCTTGTAAGACTTCTGTTTGGTAAAGTTTAAAAGCTGCATGTGGATAACACCATGGATTGATATTTTTACTCTATTATGATGTCTTTGTCTTTTAACTACCAGTACCGATTTTTAGTTTTTCTAACGATTAGGAGGCTGCATGTAGGAAAGCTCTAAATATCAATAGTTGGTTCCTCCTGTTGATTACCAAAATGTTAAGATGAGTGTATGGATTGAATTTACTTTGAGAAAATCTATTACCTAAGAAACTTTGTTGCAACTTGAGCTTCATAGATGAACTTTAGTATAATTGCCCATTGATAACTACTAAACCAAGAGCATATGTATATATATATATATATATATATATATAAACTTTTTATTGGTTTTGTTTGTGTTCTGTTGTATCTGTTATGCGTTGGGAGAAAACGTTAAGTTGCTTGAAAATGAGTTTCTAAAATTTCAGTTCACTAGAGTATATATAGGGTTCAAATATCTTATGAATAAACTATATATACATTCTGTTTGGCTCCTGAAATGGTTGTAAATAGCTTGTTAATGGTTCTTAAATTCCTGTTTAATTTATCATCTTTGATGTGTGAATGGAACTTGGATTATAGCCTTGTAAATTTTGTTTTTAGGTTATTTTCGGCTAGGATAGTGTCACGACCAAAAACTGGAAGGCCATGATCGGCGCATAGGAAGGATTAACCTACTTAGCAAACCTTACAAAACCAATAAACATAATAAAACAACATGTCAAATCGGCCAAGATTTTTGACAAAGTAACCTTTAAAAATATTATATCCCAAAAATAAATTGTCATTACACCAAACTCAAATCAATGTGTTAAATAATATACATTAAAACATCAATTCTTCCCAATGGACCATTCCTAAAGTTTGCAGAACATGGAGTCAAAGACTTATACACTGATCATCCACACTTTCTCCTCAACTATTGATTAATTTGAAAAAAATGATAATGAAGAGGGATGAGTCACACAAACTCAGTGAGGCCATGGCAACATAATGAGCAGAAGGGGAATCAAAAATACACAAAAGTTTTTCGTAAATACTATGCCATCAATGTATAAGCATACTTTTCATAAAATTTTCATCAAAAGTAGAATAATAAGAATATATATATATATATATATCATAAAAATCATTGAATATTATACATTTGCATAAAATGATCAATAAAATATCAAGCATTTCTTTGCAATAATAAATAGAATATGAAATTCTATATCAATTGTAATCATAAATCAAATACTAAGTGGGAGGACTATAACACATAACTAAATCTATCAGGCAGCAAAACCACCTGTTAATATCTATTAGGCAGCGTCCCACCTATCATATAAGCCGACAATGTGGCCAAACATGCTGGGCTTAGCACCACCCTTGTTAGCTGAGATTCGAACCAAGGTGCACTAAGGCTAACGTCTATTGTCGTTAGTTACAATGTTCTGTCAAAAGTTTCCTCCCAAGAAAATATATTTGTATAATTCAAAACATACATATATTCATATATCAAATATTCAAACATTTTGGAATTCAAGAACATATATCATATGCTTCAAAACAAGACAACTTCAAGCTGTTTTCAAAATAAATTTCCTTTACATTGTTACAAGTTCTCAAAAATTATGAAATTTGATATAGGTAATCATAAGTATTCCAACAACAATATATCCAAAATTCAATTCAATTCATCATTTGGTGTTTAAATTGTGCTAAAATCATGGCAGTCTCACTGTCGGATTCATATTAGAATTTCAGCATTTCACCAACTTTGATGATACTTTTGACATAGTTCCAAATTTTGTAAAATCACAAAAAATTATAGGATTTTATCAACATGATAATTAATACATATCCAAAACTCAACTCAAAATACTATTGATCAATCATTTTGAGACACTTATGTTAGCTTTGTACTTGGCATTATTGGATGTTTATTACGCCCAATATTAGTATATTAGCTGAGTTTTGTGTTGTTGGGCCTCATTGGGCCTTAATGCAAATTGTGATTAATTATAAGATTTTGATGCATTTTGATATTTCCTCATTGATTAGGCCATAACTTGGGTTTTGGTTATCCGTTTGAGGTGCTCTTGGTGTATGTGGAAAGCTAAGGTAAAGATCTACAAGTTTCATGAGCACTCGAGAGCTAGATCGGATTTATAATGTTCCAAAATAGGCCTGAAATTCAGAGTGGGCTTGCTGTCACTGGAATTTCAGTAGTGTACACATATTGGACCATATCGTGGGCTATAGACCTCCTTTTGAGATGAAACTGATGTCATTGGAAAGATAAAATGCATAATCCAACTTTACTAAAGACCATTTTGTCAATAGATGTCATCGTCGGCATGATTATGAAACTGCAAGTTGGTTTGAATTTGGAAACACGTTCTGCCAACGTGACTTGAGATAGGTGCAGTGTTTTTAGAATATCTTGAATTGTAAAAGTCCTTTTGAGCTGAAACCAGTGTCATTAGAAAGCGAAGGCATAAAACTACAACTCTTATGAAGACTTCCAAGCCAAAATATGTTGTTTCGGTCATGCAAGTTAAGCTGAAAGTCAGAGAAGAGTTGGTGAGGAGAACCCACCAACCATGCATCAAGCCACCATTATTGACAAACATCACTTATTTCGTGCATTCCAGTTGTTTACAGCTTTTATCAACTGTAAATTGGCCTCTAGGATTAGTATAAATAGGGTCAATCTCTTTAGGATTTGTGAGAGTTATCTTTTCCTCTTCCTCTCCCTTCTCTCTAGAATTTCGTTTTTGTTCTTCATTTTCTGAGTTCTTCCTTCCCATCCATGGAAGGCTAGGCTCTTGTAATCAATCCAAGGGATTAACCATCTTGATGTTTAATTTGGAGATCTTGTTTTGATTGTTCATATTACTTAATTGTTATTCAAGTTTCTCTTCTTCCTCTTTTGATTTTGATCTAGATTGAATTGCTTAATTTGATTTAGATGTTTATGTGATAATTGCTTTATTATCATGTATTCAAAGAGGATCACAAAGACTAAACAATATATCAAAGTTTTTTAATGGATTGTTTAGCTTGGTTAAATCTCGGATCTTAAGTTAATTTATGTTTGGATGATGCTTAATGCATCTAACCTTGGTTAATTAAATCCTAGATGTTTATCTAGTAGAGGATTCTTGGATCATGTTAAGGCTTCTTGATGTGATCTAAGGCAAAGAACATGGTTAGCAATTAAGTGGATTCCTTGTGATCAATGAGGATTAAACTCAAGATCTGTAAATTTCCTTGGATTAGTTAATTTGTTAATTGATTTTCTTTAATTCAACCAGTGTATTTTCTTTACATATCATCAAACCCCCTTTTAATTATTTTAATCTAATTGAATCTTTATTTTTGGATCCTTGATAGACGATTTGGTTCATTCTCTATACCACAAATTAGTTTGTGAACCTGTAAATTTTATTATTTTGATGGGTCTCGACAACCTCTTGTCACCTAGCATTTTGTCATTCAAATACACAAGAATGTAATCTGACTTTCGTAATCAATTATAAGATCACAGCCACTTTTATCTAACCATAGATTATACTTTCAAAAAATCTTTGAAGTTTAAATCATATCAAGACATGATTCCCCAAGATTTGACATTCAAAATGGGTACCAATAGTTCTTTCAAAGAGAGCTTTGAAATATCAAAATGCATAAATTTACTTTCAACAACTTGCTTAAAGACAAGAATAGAGTAGGAAAGGGAGGTGGAGAAAAAATGATAGTTGCCATCATATCCACCATCCACTCACACTAGGAAGTTCCCAAACAAGCTTGAACAGCTTCCAAATGATCTCCAAGTTGTTGGATAAAGAGTGCTTGAAGAATCTAAGAAATAAGAAACATGACAACACAAGTTGGCTTAGGATAATGGCCTCTATTTGAGCTAAAAATTGTATTGATTCAGAACTCTTAAAACTAAAAATAATAAAATGCAACTGGAATTACCTAAATCCGATCTTCCAATCAAAAGTTATACTCATTTTACTAAACATTGTTCAGTTTACACGAAAATACCACTCTTTTCATCTCATTCATGCATTTTTTCAAACACCTCATGTGCATATTCCCCCCCCCCCAGGAACAGCACAAAATCCCTTGTTTTTTTATCACTATTCATTATGCTAATTCATCCATAAGAGGATCTTAACTCAACCAATACATCAAATTAAACTATAAATTTGTAATGTCCCTTCTAATATCTTGAAAAATTGTTACGTGAACAGTCATATGAATAATAAAAAAACTCTCTTCCATGGCAGCCACCAATTCAAAGCTTAATATAGAGTTTAGGAGGTTTACCTCTTGTGTAGGGGGTTTTTTGAGAGCTTCCAACCATCAATTAATTTCAAACACCTCTAAAACACCCTAATTGATGCGAAAATGAAATGAGTAGTCCATAAGCTCTACAAGAAGGGTTTGAGTCTAAAAATTACAGAGGATAAATGATGAAAAAGTGTAAAAAAAAAACATAGAAGAAAGAAGTTATATGGAACAAGGGAAGAAGTTAAGAGAACTTGATGAAATTTTGAGAGAAAATAACAAAGAAATGTAGGAAGAAGACTTACCTAGGTTCACCTTTGGGATGGGAAGCCAAAAATGAGAGAAGCATAATGTAGGAGTGTATTTCGTGGGTTGTGGTGTTAAAAAAATGAAAATTTCAGCTTTATCCCAAAATTTAAGGTATTTACAACAGTGACCTAACACTTAGCACTATTTGTACTTTTTGACAATTTTCCTCTAAATTTTAAAATAAAATTTATCTTGTATTTAAATAATGTTTTCAACATTATAATCTGATTATTGAATAGATAAAATATTTTAGAAAAATAAAAATCATGATTTCAATTTGAAAATCAATTTATAGTTTGATAGATGTCCAAAACTAGCAATATTACAAAGTGTAAGTAATCAAATTTATTTCAACATTCTTGTTGATCAATCATATACTTTTAAGGACGATAATTGTATACATAAATATGTATGTTTGAATAAAATTTAGTTTTCAACAATTAAGAAAAAAAAATCGAGGTGTTATAGATAGGAATTTCTTAAGCATTTAGTTAATTTATTTAATTTATGAGAATTGGATGGCATATTGTGCTATGAGAATTTTATAAGTAATTAGATGATTAAACATTGAAAACATGAACCTAACACTTGAGAACTAAACAAAGGACTATGACGTTGAGGACTTTAAAATATAAATGTTTTGGACCTATGTAAGAAAAAGAAGCAATGATCCATGGACATTGGAAGGTAGGGAGTCAAAGTTCATTCCCCCAAGGAACCCTTGCTATGGATTGATACTCATAAAGTCCTTACAAGTGGTCGAATTCTCAAAAGGACAAAGAAATGGGAACCCATAAAGAATGACTTTGATTCGGACCAAGAGACGTATGAGACTAACACGTAATCATTTAGACTTTAATGACATTAATTAAAGAAAATTTAATAATTTAAAATGCATTGCATTGAACATATATTTTATGATTTAAATTCTTGTCTTAGTTTGAGATTTGAGGTATATTTTTTTGTATATTTTACAGCTGGAGCATCAAGTTAGTTTTAAAAATATTGTTTGACTTCTCTACTAGGAATTTTAAATTATCACCCTTATTACTTGATGTTTCAGATGAGTCGTATGATAATTGTCGCAACCGTCTTCAAAGGGCACCGGGAAGAGAGAAAATAACTAAAAATTTAATTTTTTTTAAAGGGTTTTTGGAGTCGCCATCAATCGATTTTTCCATTAAAAAATGGAATGGTGCAATTGGACACCTACAGAGAGAATCTGCGTACCATAATTTAAGTTTGGGGGTTCGATTACGGGTAGGGAATGTATTAACACCCTACACCGTCCGTTCGGAGAATAGTTACCTATTTAATCTAAAGTTATCTGTTAAGTTATTTAAGTTTGTCATTTATTATTTGGAGAAAATATTTTTATTTTTATTATTTTTTATGTCCCATTTTGTCGGGCTTGTTATCAAAGGTGATAAATGACCGTGACAAAGAATGAGTGACTTAAGAACTATTATTGGGGAACTAATTGTAAACCCGTAATTTATTAGGGATAACAATGGTGAATTAGAACTTGGATTTCCAAGAAAATATTTTTTGAGAAATAAAATGATTTTTGAAAATGAGTTTCACAATTGAGAAAGTTATTTAACAAGGTAAATGATTTGATAATGCATTGTTTAAAAAGGAATTTTAAATTTTAATTCACCATTGTCATCAAATACAAGTTTTATGAATTTGTTTGCAGTTATTTTTGTGTTATTTAAAAAATATTTTATTTTTGTTGTTTTGAAAAAGTATATATTTTTTTATTATTTATTTATTTTTAGGAATCAGTCCCCACCAGCACTCCAAGCAAAATCTGATATAAATACCTGAAGAAAATCGAGAAGAGTTTAGTTGATCAGACTCCTGATCCTCTCCCATTTTCTGTCATCGGCCAATATTAATTACAGCGTGAAAGGATAATATTTAAACATAACAATAAAATTAAGTGAAATACGACTTATATTGAATGCGACAACAAAAAAGGGGGCAGGTTAAAATGCAACAAAATTAATAGTGGAATATAGTTTTTATTGGAGATTATTTATAGCCCCGCCAGCGCTCCTGGCAAAACTATAAAATTCTCCTCACCTCAAGGAAATTAAAAATGTCACTGTCATCGTAGCTAATTTTGAACATCCTATCATCAAAACCTTATTCCACCAATTAATTTTAACACGAATAGAATGTGAGAAGTTGGTAAAAATTAATCATGAAATAAGATTTTGTGAGAAATTATTTATGGCTCCGCCAACGCTCCTAGCAAAACTATAAAAAATTTATTTACCTCAAGAAAAATTAAAAATATTTGCCGTCACAACATATTCTTAATCATCCTATCATTTGAATTTTAAGTTATAATTAATGATACGAAAACAGACCGATAATTGTAAAAAGATTTTTCTTTTTCTAGAACATCAATGATATGAATTTTTAGCATAATTAATAATGACGATGTGAACCAAAAATAGAAGAACTCGAAAACATTAAAACGAAATAAAAGGAAATAATAGAATGTTTGTACCAAATATCCTTGTGGCATTACATCCTCTTATTATTATATTTTGGAATCCCCATTTTTATAAGCAAAAGCCCACACCGGTTTATTCACCCCTATTTCCCTTTGTCCTTTCCCGCTTGACACACCCTTCCTGCATTCACATTCCTTGTGTTACTCTCTATACCCTGTTTTTTTTTTAATCTGTATGATATCTTCTCTTCCTTTAATTTCCTTCGGCTTGTTAAAGTGACACCTAACTCCCTAGGGAAGAATTATCCACATCTCAACATCCAAATCAGCCCATGGTACACTGAGGACCAACATTAACTGATAGAACTTGACGTTAACAGAGAAAATCAGCCACCACGAAGTATCCATAAATTGCTCAAACAGAAAACAAACACGCCAAAATGAACGTCTTAATCTAAGCATTTTATACAAATATGCCTACGCACTTACTAGAGTCAACAGGATGAACCAATATCAGAACTAACACACATGTCAATACAAAAAGATAGACATGTTAGGATCAAATATAAAAAGATCGAGTGATACACCAAAACAAACCAACTTTCATCATTACTTAACCATTCCTTCACAAATTATTCCTTAACTAACGTCCCAATATAATTGGAATACCCTTCAACACTCCATTTCACACATATACTGAAGACCCAAAAAATACATCAGACCCAAAATAAGAACAAACAAGTTAACCATGATCAATTGACTACAGTTCAACATACTGATATGCCACCAAAATGAACCATGACTTCATGCATGAAAATAAATCCATCAACAAACTCGAAGCTCATAAAAAACTCAGAGAAAGAAATCAAAGCTTCAACAAAACAGCCACTAAACCAGATTATCCAGCCACCAAAATCTCGTTGAAGTGTAGGCATAATCATTTAAACAAACTGCAAGGCACACCCAAACTTCAAGAAAAATGAATTTACAATATGCCATGGATCCCCCACAATCCTGTCATTTGCATGACCGAGACTAAACACCTCAAATCCAATCCAAAGGCAGAACAAAAACAACACAGATTCAATAAATCAGACCTCATATCTAATTTAGTCAGCAATGATTAACTAGAGAAGTTTTTGTTACATTAAGAGTTGTGTAGCAACAATGATTAAACAAACTTTGGGGGTCCTCAATCAGACATTCAATGACGAACTTTCATTAAGCATCTCAAAACAGAGACGCCACAGTATTACACAAAAAGGAAACTGACTTCAAAGCAAATGCACATATAAACTATGTTATAGCACCATATTGTCACCAATTAACAATATCAAACTAAGATCATAAGCAGTAAACGAAAGTTACAAAATTCAAATGCATATTCAACCTTTTTTTAAAAAAAAATCTCTCTACATGGACAGAAGGAAAGTGACTAAAAGATTACCAAGATAAATTTACAGCTACAACGACTTGGTCTGTATATCAACTCCACTAAAAAAAGCTCATTCACTTCTTCTCGAAATCGCTCTTACCTTCTGAAACCAATGACAACCTTCCCCAAAGAAAATCCTCTCCCTTGCTCGGAACCCATACGTCCTATTTATACAAAATCCTACCCACCAGAAGACAAAACAATAAAAAGCAAAAAGAAAATAAAATAATAAAAAAACTCTTGCCGTTGTGGATCGGGGCGCAGGGGACAAATCGCTCCCCTGGCCGTTGGAGGGTGCAGAGCAAGGACATACCCTCGCTTCCCATTACGCGTGAATCTTGGCCTCGTCAGCACTGGTCGTCGTCTTTTCCACGCGCGCGTGCAAGACAGATGCTGGGAGCCAGAGCTAAGGACACCAATCCACCCCCAGCTTGCTTCTTGGTCCTGCTATTGACACTCACGACCGAGGAGAATGAGGAGCGTGGAGTGTGGGGCGTAGCAGAAGGGGCAGAGTGTACGGTGGGGGACAAAGCGAAAGTTGCGGGGAAAAGGGGTGAGGTGCAGGTCTGAGGAGAAAGGTTTGTGGAGAGAAGACATGTCCTTGCTGTGCTCCTTGCTCTCTGTGCAAAAGGGAAAACATTTAGGGAAGGGAAATGGAGAAGAGTTGGTGCTGGTGGCTCAGTGCAGGCGCTGGGCAGAGGTTGCGGCAAGGTGGTGCAGGGGTAAGGCGAAAGGGAAAGGTGGTGGCGACGTGGTGCGGCTAGGGGAATGCGCATGGCAAGGGATGCCGGGCGTGGCTGGTGCGCAGCAAGGATTAGGGCGCAAAGAGAAAGGGAAGGAGAAGGGAAAAGGGGGAATCGGCTGATGGGGTGGCCTGGGTTGGGTTCTGGGTTAGTTTAGGAAATGGGCTTAGGTTTGGGTTTGACGGGTTGGGTGGAAGGGAGATAGGTCCACGGCTTAAGTCTGGGCTTGGATCTGGGCTAATGGGGAGTGGGATCTGTTTTTTTTATTTTTTATTTTTTAATAATTGATTAGTTGATTACTTATTAAATTTGAATTCTCAAATTGAGAATTAACTGGTTAATTAAAATGACTTTTTATATGGCCCAGACAAAATAAGATGTTTACAATAATTATGATTGAGATTAACTACGTTTAGGTAGACTCACCCATTCATGGAGGATTCATGATAGTAACTACCATCAGGGTCACTGTGGATCTTGACTTTATTGACCCTCTTATTATGTGAGTAGATGTAGGATATATAAAAAGTAAATATCCAATGAAGGATATTTTAAATTTCTCTTTTAAGATCATGGTTAGAAATAAGAAAGTAGTATCATAAGGATTATTATTTGATAATTAGTAGATATTTCTTTTATCTTATAATTAAGTAAATAAGGTCTTAAGATAAGATTTATTCTATGAATCAATACTCTAAATGGATAAAGATATGATTATCCTAATATTAGTAAGTTATCCTGATAAGTTAATATAAATATCTTTTGAGTTTAATTAGAAAGATTACTCTAATTTATTATTCACCTAAAGTAAGAATTTATATTTAAGAAATTAGTAGTAGTTAAGTTAAATATGAGATTAGAAATTTTAAGTTTATATAGTCTTAATCTATGAGGCCCCAAGTAAATAAAATATATAAGCTATGTATATGTATTTATAGTAAAATATATAACTTTTAAGATTTTATCTTAGGATTAATTGTTTTACTTTGAGGTAAATGAGGGATGAGTATCTTGTTTAAATTTAGAGTAGAAAATTATTTAATACTATTTAAGAAAATATTTTTTTTAAAAAAAATGTTAATTATATAAGCAAAATCTAAAAGAGTAAAATATGTGAGATTGATTCCTAAATGATGAAAGAAGTAAATCTCAAATAATTTGTTAACATTAAAAAAAATATATTATACAATAAATAGGACTAATCTTTTAACACTTTTAACATATATGTTTGATCTTAGATTAGCTTAGTCTAAAATTAATCTTAGGTGTTACACTGTGAGTTCAATGTATCCCCAACGTGCTAAGTGTATCCCCAACGTGCTAAGTCGAAGTCATGTAATTTTGTAGAAAATAATTATTTATTGATTGATTTTAATTAAGAAAAATTTTAATTTATTAAAGAATAATTTGTTTGATTTTGAAAACTTTTTGATTTTATTTGAGTAAGAGAGTATACTTTTTAACGAATCTAAGCAGGATGAGACATAACATAAAGTCAAAGAGTTACCTCTAAATGACTAGAAAATACATGATTCCTCAAAACCACAAAGCCTAATAATTATTTGACTCCTTAATTTTAATTAAGGATTAAAAACTGGTAAACCAAATAATTTAGCTTACTTGAAAAAAAAACAATTGATTTGATTTGATTAAATGAGTAAACTCATTGTCAAATTCTAAACGGGATAAGACATTACACAAGACCACAGAAAAATCTCTATATTGCAAGAGAATATGAGACTCTCAAGATTACTAGGCGTATAATTATTTAAAACTTTAAATTTTAAGTATGATCGGACATAATTCAAGGCCATATAACAATCCCTATGTCCAAGCCCATATAACAATCTCAAAAATAGGCTGGGAGTACCTCCACAAGACCACTATATTTAAGTTGATTTTAATTAAATTAATAATAAAATTTTGATACGAAAAAAGAAAAGCAACATTATACAAGCAAAAAAAGCATGACTATCAGCTAAATAACAATTTAAAGGAATAAACGATTGAATGATAAATAAAAAAAAAAAAAAGGCATAAGATTTTGTCTTCAAGTGACCTTTGTGTTATGTCATAAAAAATAAAAATATAAAATTGCTAATGATATTTTATTCAAGGTACACACATCTAAAAACGCCCTTATTGAACTCCACTATCCAATTACACGTAGAACATTGCTAGCCTATTATAGGTTATCAGATTAGCAAACGTGTAAATAAAGTTCCACATCCAATCATGTAATTATTCAACATGGAAATAGGCACACACCAACAGCATAACAGGATCCTATTCGGTAGCCCCATTGCCATTCTCCTCATAGTCAAAGATAATTATAAGCCCACGAGCTCTTATAACAGATGGTTTGGGCATCTGCTGGAAATGGAGAGCTATGAGTTCGATTTCCTCCTATACACTCCCTCCCCTTCCTCTTGAGTCCCTTATTGGGATTCCCTAAGTCCCACTATTAGAGTGAGACTTCCCCTGAACCGAAAAAAAAAAGAAGATAATTATATTACTAAAAAAAAGATATTTATTAACACTGGCCCAATACAAAAGCGCCGATTGCTGATAATTAAACACCCATTTCAAAGTCTTAAAACCCCTACAGCCTGACCCCAAAGATGTAAATCATTAGGCACATTGCAAATAAAGCATATCCCATGAATCACTAGACCCCAGTATATGCCCTTTAGTTACATACGTTACTGCCGCATGATGGCGTATATATTTATAATCAAAATCTAAACCTGAAGCTCTATCTCTGGAGTCGGGGCTATGGCTGCTGAGTGCTGGCGCAGCCGAGAGCAGCACCAAAAGAGAAATGCCACTACAATAGTGAACACGAACAATGCCAACATGACTGGAACCACCCAACTCGCATGATGGTTGTGGTGCATGTATCGATGCATGAAATTGAAAGTGGAAAAGCTTTGAGCAGAACCCATGTAAACTACCACTGTTCAACTAAGATGCAGATGCACAGAGAGAAAGAGATGAGGAAAGCTATCTGGGTATATGGCTCTAGAGTATGTGATGCATGGAAAGTAATCTGTGAAGGCAGACGTGTTTAGATGTGAATGCAAATTGGAGTCCAAGTAATAGCAACCGAAAGAGGCTCTAATTAAGGATAAGAAGCAACGTGAACATGTTAAACTATTCCCAAATGAAAACAAGACGCTAATTGTCTTTATCATATTCCTAATAGTAAATAATAATTCTTTACATGTGCTGTATTTAGGTCCTTCCTGCAAGTAATTTACTTGCATGTAACTGGCTTTCTAGCCCTACTTCAAAAGGAAGAGAGTACACGTTAACTTAGCTTCATCCATCAATTGGAGGGGAAGGGGACCGGTTTAAAAGGAATAATTTCGAGGGTAACCTATTGGTTATTTTAAAGAGAAATTTCTATCATACCAAATGTCTCTTTTATGTTTTTCCAAATGGTTCTTGGACATGCAGATGGCCAAAATGCATAATCAATTCGGGTGGTATCAGATAATATTTTTGTTTTCAAGGCTACGTCTCTAAAATGATATCAGTGCTTTATTAGCTTCCTCATAGAAACGCTAGTTAGATGGCTACATAACATAATCAGTTTTTCCATGCTTTAATGACATTATCCAAGATATGATAAAGATTAACAATTTAATTATAATGAGAATCATCATAGTTGGACAACTTGAGACAGCATGAATGTTGTACTATAATGGTCATAACTATTATACACTTTCAAATGGTCATAACTTTCAAAGAGATTATGACTGGTCCTTCTCATGTTAACCATTAAACACTTTTCCAAATTAAGCTTGAACTCGGGATTATACCTTTCATCACAAATGCATTATAATGTCTTGAAGAGGCCACTGTACGGCCAAATTCAAGATTGAAGACCCTATTTTGTTCAGACTAATAAAATAGAAATAAAAAATTGATTAAAAATAATTAAAAAAAAAAGGAAAATGAGATAATAATTATATAGGTGAGTATAATAAAGATTGACTCCCAAAATCCAAGTTTCTTGTCTCAACTAAAAACTCAGGACCCAACCTGGGCCTTTGCCAAATTAAACCTTGCCTCAAATATGTGATTTAAAATGGATTTTGTGTGTTGTAAGGATTGTATTTAGTACACAATTCTGATATCTGTGAAATGGCTTTATCGTGTGATTATTGATCAAAATATCTATCACAAATTTTTTAGGAAAATTAAAATTATCATTAAATATTTTCTGATTGATAATTATAGGTCACGAATTAATATAATTATAATTTTTTAAAAAAATATCAGTCACAAACTTTATTAAAAAAATTAAAATTGCAATTAAATATTTTCTAACTGAAAATTTAGTCACAAATACATTTCCTACTTGATGACGCTAAACTTTCTAATCCATTTTCTCATTGATTTTCTTCCCGTCACAAATTTAGACATTTTTTTTTCTATCTATATCAATAAAAAAATACAGTCACAATTTGCTAATAATATTTTCAGCCACAAATATGGTGGCAAATTGACCACTTTCTTATAGTGTTGCCTCAAATGTAAAATTCTGTTCGCCCAGTTGAAATACTGACTCGTTTATTCAATTGCAAAGTCTAGCCCTAAGTTTGTTTTTTCTTACCAAAAAAAAAGTCTAGCCCTAAAGCACATGATCCATTCTTGTTCTTTCTTTCTTTTGTAATGATCTCCTCCTACGGTTTCCTCTCTTAATGCAGATGAAGAACCCGTCGCATTCCCCATTGTTCATCTCAGCAAGAGCAGAGGAAGAATTATTGCAAATTTAAATATTATACCACAATTATAATGAATTAGAAAAAAATCGTATTACATAAAAAAAAATGGTAACTATCATTGTATGTAAATTGTTCACACAATATTTGTACATCATTTATATGAGAATTCTATTAGAGGGAGAGAAAATTTATACAAAAAGATGATGATTATTTCTTGGCACGCTTGATATAAGGCTAGAGTCCCTTATTTATACCAAAGCTATTGAAACCCCTTAAGTTTTCATTAATAATTAGTGCACTATAATCTTAATTAACTACATAATGCCTTATTTCTAGAAAATAATTACAAAGTGCCTAGATACATGAATGACTCTCCATTTGACAACGAAGTTGTTCATAATGGCATAATAATGCCTTAATAGTGACTACATACTTGCATCAGTCTATACTTTCTAATTATTATTTCTAATAAATTAATGCACACATTTAAGTAGCTAGCCTATTTACATATTGTCATAGCATCTTGATCATTCTAAATCTTGTATCGTGCACCACCTGTAAATGAAGGTAGGATTATTGTCACGAACAGAATGACAAAAAAAATAGTTAAAAATTGTACTGGTGAACTGGTCACCTTGTTGGTCTAAGTGACCCTCAGATTGGTTTTGTATGCAAACCGGCAAAAATCGGATGACTTGACCGTAAATCAATTGACTTAGCTAATTTTCATTGAATCAACTGGATCGTGCAATTTGAGGAGGAAAAAAACTAAAAATTAATGAAACGACATCATTTTATAGAGAAAATAAAAAACAATTGTGAAAACTTTTTGAAGTCATAACTTTTGATTAATTTGTCTAATTTTAATGTATTATATATCAATTTCACAAAACTTTTTGAAATCTATGTAATGTAATAGTTTGTATCAACTGATTTTTTTTTTTAAAAAAAAAACCCTTATTTGTGAATTACGATTATTTTTATGCAAAAAGTTAAGAGTATATTTGGTTTATTTTTTTATTTTCATTTTCAATTAGATTTTTTTTATTTATAATTTAAAAAAAATATCAGTCATTCGTCTTTTTTTTTTTGGGTATGATGACATCATGGAGATTTGAACTTTCAACCTCCTACAAACTATCCAAACTTCCACCATTAGCCTACTCCCAATGGCTTACTGCCAAGACTCAAACCTCCTAGTATGGTTTGACTCTGGGAAAATTTTCTATTTCTACATACTACTAAAAAAAGTGAGTACTTTCATTCATTTTTTATCAAGTAAACTATTTTGAAAGCATAAATGAGATGAATGATAAAGTTTAAGAGGTAATTATATTATTACAAAAATTAAATAGAAAGTACTCAGTTTTCTAATGTATATAGTAAGGCTACAAAGTTTCTTTTGCTGCATTTTATTTTCTCTTCTAGAAGATATAATTAGAAAAGATGGGAAGAAAATTGGAGCATATACCAATAACGAGAGATAAATGGAACTCACTAAAGGAAACTTGTTTGGTAAATTTTCAAGTCCTGTTTGGTAAATTTCTCAATGCTCACTTCTCCAAATCAGTAATAAACAAACTTTTAGAAATATGTTAAGAGAGTATCAATTTTGGGTCGGCTCACAGTGAATTAGACGAAATTATGTTTGGGCCACCAAAATGTTAGCCCAGCCCAAGTTTCAGGCTTTGTATGACAGGCCACTGATAAATATGTAATAGAAATGTCCTTATTTATTTATGAAATTATGGTTCAGCTTTATGCAAATGAGAATTTTTTTTATTTTGTGCTGAATATTTTTTTAATTATTAATTATAAATATAATATATTTAATATTTTGTTTAAACTAAAAAAGAAATATGAATGGGTCATTTGTATTTGTTATTTTATATTTATAGGGCCTTACCAGCATTAAAATTTAATTGTTACGTGGTATATAAATATAGTCTACAAAAATATGAATGGTAAAATAAAATTTAATTGAATCAAATAATTTTTTTGTGTGTAAACCAAGGCATCCAATCCTCTCGTCTGGAAAGCAAGAAACTAATCTCACGAAATACAAGCGTATGAAGCGGGACTTGTCCCAAGAGTCTAACCTAAGACAAAATGCCTAAGGTAACTGAGTCCCTTTCAATCGGACCAATACAAGTTAGTAATTGAATCATATATTTAATTTCTAGTATATGTGTAGCAGTATAAATAATTTATCTGCTATTTGTATCTAAATGCAGATATACATTTTATTATAAAGTGTTAATAACAAATTTTTCCATATAAAATGATTCTTAATATCTTCTTAGTATACAAAACCAAGTTAAACCCATGATAGAAAAACATGTATCCATATATGATGCAGATCACATACCCAGATATATATAAGGTATTATTTGGGTATAATTTGGATATGACCATGGCATAAGTTATAGAACTTTCATAAAATGAACTATGCTTTTGTTGTATGCTGGAGGAGGCCAAATCAGGATCAAACGGCTAGGAAGCATAGAATACGTCATGTTAGTTGGATAAGAAGCAAGGAATTGCCAGGATTAGGAAAGGGGCAGAAATCGTGTAGGTCCAATAAGTCTAACAAAGTCTCCTTTCAATAGAGGAGCAATTAGGGATGGCAATCTCACCCCTACCCGCGGGTACCCATCCCGCCCCATCCCGCATGGGACGGATTTTAAATCCACTCCGCAACGGGTAGGAGCGGGGCGGGTTAGATTATAGTACGGGACGGGGCGGGTTTGGATTCAAGGTATACTCGCCCTGCCCCGCCCTGTCCTCCGTTTCTTAAAGAAAACATATATTTTATGATGTGACTCATTTATTGACTTTGAGATGTTTAGAGATTATCATGTTGATTAACTTGTTTGAATTATGGATTTTGGACTTGCTTTTCAATTTCTATTAGTTAATGCTTAATTTTAAGAATTGATTGATAATTGTATAAGGTAATTTAGCTCAAAGTGCGGGTAGGGTGCAGGTAGGATGTGGATAGGGTTATTCTTTTGCGGGTAGGGTGCGGGTTTTTGTCTACAAAATCCGCAGGGCGAGTAAGGGCGAGTTAAAAAATTTTATGAGGGATGCAGGTCGGGGTCGGGTTAACCAAAAACCAGCCCCAACCCGCCCCATTGCCATCCCTAGGAGGAGTTGGTAGGCTATTTAGACCATAGAGTGGACCTTTTGCCGAAATCAATCACTATCCAAAATTACCTCTTTTTTGTCCTTTTTTTTTTCCTTCTCATTTTTGTCTTTACTTCTACGTATATCTGTCATCCAATTTGTTTGTTTTTTTTTTTTTTTGCCTGTTCTTGAAGCTCGTTTTAGTTTATATCTTATTCCAATTTCCAATTTTCTTTTTTTTTCTTTAACGATCATATATATGTTGCCAGCCAAATCCAAATGAAGAGTCCACTCCAGGATACAACCTGAAACCAACAGATTCAAAAATCCTTAATTTGCTCAACTTTTAGAGCCATTTAAATCTCTCAAGCTTCTGTAAGTTTCTTTTTTCCATAGCTTTGCTTTGTAAAACAATTTTTGGCATAATAATTTTTCTATTTTTCAAAATTTTCTAATTATACGTATATACTTACATGTTTAAATAATTTATATTATATATTATCTTTCCATTTGTATTTTCAATTTTAAAAAATCACCATATCATATACCAATATAAACATAATTCTATCATCTTATGAACTGGAATTGACTGGACAATTCAATTAGAAAATAGATTAATCAACTGATATTATATTTGACCCTCTATAAAAATTGATGTTCATAAGAATCAATTAAAAGTTAATAAGAACTGGGAGATTAACTGATGAATCGGCCAATTCAAATTGGTTTTTGAACTAAACCGGTTTCGAAGTTGATGACATGTTTTGAAATTATAGAGTTTAGTTAAGAAAAACAACAAAATTGAGAAATTGCCAAGCCATCAGTGCACTCTATCAGCAACCAAACAGCCTTTGAAGGGTGAGAGCTCAGGCAAACCAGGGTGTGCATAGCAAGAAAAGAGGTTTGGCACCATTCTTGAGTAGTCACTGAAAAAGGTAGAGATTGAGGTGGCCAATCGGCAACGGAATAGCAGAAAGGACTTGGTCATGGAGGTGGTAACCATGTTGAAATTAGAGTTTAGTTAGAGAAATGTAAAAAAGATAAAAGTAAAAGATGTTTTTAAAAATCTAATATTGTTATATAAAACATAATTCATGCAATTTAGATAAATGTCACGTGTCACTTATATATGAGTTTTTTTCTTCCAAATTCTTACTCCCTTGATATAGTCTTATTTTTTATGTATTCAAAATTTATTTTAAAAAGTTCAAATATAATTTAAATTTCAACTATATGTTATTTTATTTATTTAAGTGATAAATTTAATTATTCTAACTTTTCAAATTTTATATTAATCAAATATCAATTACTTATTTACCTATTAATAAGTGACATCAATAAAGATTATATATCATAACATATTCAAACTGTTAATATTTTTTAAATTAATTTAATATAATAATATTATATAAAATATAGTTTATGCAAGTAAGGTCAATGTCATATGTCACTCATACATAAGTTTTTTCCTCCAAAATTTTACTCTTTTGATATAACCTTATTTTCTATGTATTCAAAATTAATTTAAGAAAATTCAAATCCAATTCAAAATTCAATTATATTTGATTTTATTTTAGTTATGTGATAAATTTAATTACTTGAACTTTTCAAATTTTATATTAATCAAATATCAACTACTTATTTATCTATTAATAAGGGAAATCAATGAAAATCATATATCATAGCATATTCAAACTGTTAATATTGTTTAAATTAATTTAATCTAATCTATATATTATCTATATACTATTATATAAAACACAGTTCATGCCATTTGATAGTGATTTAAATCAAATTTCAATTTTTTTTTCATTAGATAGCTAGATAAAGTGATTATATTTCATATCTTTGAAATTTAAAAAATAGTAAGAATTTAATAATAGTTAAAAGTAGTATAAATAGATTATGCAAAGATACAAAGCATATTCAAAATTCATTGAATTTGCTTTAAACTTTTGCATTTTGATAGTGGTTCCAAATGTGTTTTTCTCCACCCCTTTCTTTGTTGTTCTTTACATTCTTAGGATTATATTATTATTATGACAATGCTTTATAGAGTGGAGTTTTGGATTCTATATAATATTTTAAGTTCTTTACTTTATTTTTATTCGGTGTGACTGACTGAATTTGAGTTTTTGTTTATTTCAGTGCTGCATTGGTTGCCCGATATGATTTTGTTAATGAGGTCAATGCCAACAATGATAAAAAAATATGGAAGCTTCAAGTAAGGATTTTATTGTTCTATAATCTTATTAGTGAATTTTAAATGTTAGACACATTTTCTTTGTACAGTTAAATGACTAAACTAATGTCACTTGTATCTTTAGAGGACTAATGAATGTTTACTCTAAATTTTATTAAAATATTATTATATAAATATTAAAATGAATAACATATTATCATTCAAAAAATCTGTACACATCTAATATAATAAATTTGTGTATTGTATGAGGTAATAAAACTAATATATTAATATGAGATAGATGTTACTATTATATTTATATTAATAATTAGGTCAAGTATTCTTTACCCTCTTGATTCATCTACTTTTTTTCAATATTCTACATTTCTACTTCTCATTTTTACCTTTATAAAGCAAAACATGAGGTTATTAAGTGAGAGTACCATCATATTTGTTGTGAAAGTTGGATATTTCGAAAGAATGAAGTCTCACATTACTTGGAACAAAGGTTTTGAAATGCTTTATATATTAGTTTGTGGCTTTATATATTAGTTTGTGACATGACTTGGTAATAAGTAAGAAAAGGGATGGGCCTCTTGCACATGGATGTGAGCCCAAGAGTGTCAAACTAGTTCAATTTTCTGATTTGCTCCCTTTCGCGTAATATCCAAAGTGGCCCAACTATTTGAAGATCTTTTCAAAGATGTAACTAACCTATTAATTTCCAAAAACATTTCCCTGATTTTCTGCACACATTTTCATCTGTTATAAAAAATCTGCTCCTTCCTCTTCTCTGATAGCAATTTCCTTTTGTATTTTTCATCTCCTGTGTTTTGTTTTTGGTTACCTGAAATAAAATTCTCTCTACTGTTCTTGGGACCTCAACACGTCGGGACGAGCCTGCTGTATCCTGGCGAATTCGGTCTCACCAAAATAATGTTTGAGAACAGTGCATTTGACGCCCGAGGTCATTGTGTTTGTTTATGTGTTCTCTATTTTGCAGGTTAATTTTTCCAACATTCTCAAGGATTATGGCTGAACCTGAATCAGGACACGTTGTAACCAACAATGGTGACGCCACTCGTACCCCGCCTCCAGTCACGGCCATCTCCTACGCCGGACCCTTTCCAGATGTCTTAAAATTGAGATGTTTAGTGGTTAAAACTTTAAACGATGGCAGCAATAGATTTTCTCAACCATCGACATGCATAGCGTTGCTTTTTCTCTCACTGATCCCTCACTAGACGCCTCTGCCCCACAAAAAAAATTGATGAATGGACCCATGTAAATAAAGTTTGTAGGTGTAACGTCCTACCTATCATTTAACCTATTTTATATAGTTTAGTTAATTATAATTTTATGTTAGAATGATTTATCCAAGATGATTTTTTTTACAAGCTTGTTATCTTAGTGAAAAGATAAATTTAATAGCTATAAATTTTATTTTATATTATCAAAACTTCTGATTACTTGTTAAATAGTAAGTACCTAATGCAAATAAAATTTTTACTTGAGTTGTCCATTTATATGTATATATATTTAATTATTCAATTAGCCTTCTTTATTCAAAAGCCCGTACTAATTTATTATTTGAATATATATATATATATATATATATATAATTGCATGTTGTTGATGTGTCTCTTTGCTGTTTTGGAAATACAAACTCAATATATTTTCAGGAGGGAAACAATCAAAATGCAATGGAAAATGAAGTTCAACTAATAAAGAGCTTCAATAAGCAGAGATAATGTGCCATAGAATAGCTCATAGGGGAAGAAGATTCTTGCATCCAGGAATTCCTACAAAGAAAAGTCAATCCTCATTAATTGATTTGCGTAATTGTTGCTAAATGAGTTATAGGATACTATTTTTCATAACTTTAATACATGTAATTTTGGGATTATTTGACTCTAATTTGATATACTCATGTTTGATTTATAATTACAATAATTATTTGGTTTATAAATTCATGAGTATTTGTTTATTGACGTAATTAAGGTCAAATGTTAAAAGTGGAAAATTACTTATGTGATAGGGGTGAAATGTTAAAACAATAATTTATATACAGTGCTATGAACAAAACAAAATATAATAACTAAAATAAAAAATAATCCATAATATATATTTTTTATTTTATTATTTACAATTGCGGCAATGTAGAACCGTCACAAATAACATTCAAATAAAACCAAATTTTTTTGTAAATTGTGGGGGTTCAAAACTGTTGTAATATACAAGAGCAAAATTGCCATATTATACATTGTATATTACAGCGGTTTAGAACCGCTGTAATATACAAGAAAAAATCATCGTATTATACATCATACCTTATGGCGGTTTTTAGCCGTAATATTAAATCGCTGTTAATGCAAATAATGAAGAAAAAAATCATCGTATTATACATCATACCTTATGGCGGTTTTTAGCCGTAATATTAAATCGCTGTTAATGCAAATAATGATAGTTACAAACCACCATTATATGCAAATAAATAAATAACCATAATATACACTTTTTTTTTTGTTGAATTCCTTCATTAACTTAATTAGGTTATATTAAAATACATCATAATATAGTAGCGCCCAAATTTCAAAGTAATAGCACCACGATTAGTTGTACACAAAATACATAGTTAGGACACTAACTACGCTCGTATGACGATGCTTCTCAAAAAATCAAGATTAGCTCGTTAGGTACTACATTTAGTTCTACTCTAGTCTCCTGGATCCACCTCAATAATTGCTACATCTATAGCAGTGATAATCTTGACAAGTCCACCCAATTCTGGGATATAAACCCAGACATAACAGATCTCAATAGACGTATGCAATACTGGCATCCTTACTTATCTAAAAATACGATGTTAAATAATGAGAACAAAATTCCCAATAGAAAAGAAAATGAATAATAAAATCATGATATTTTCAGCCGTAAAATTACAGAAAACATTTTTTTTCTCTTCCAAAGTCTTTTCAAATTATAATTCAAGGATATCAACCTTAATTCATAATATTGTTTACAATATAAAACAAACCATGCCTTTGTAAACAAGAAGTTAAAACTTGGGAGAAACTTCTTTCTTTCTTTGTCCATTTGGGACCTTGGTCCCTTTCTCTTGGAAAACTAGAGCTTTGGTTCCTTTCTTATTGTTTCTTGATCTAATGTGCTTTCTTTGGGTAGCTCAATTTGGTCAAGGGCGTCCCCTCAATCTTTCTGTTCTCTTTCTTTAGTTATTTGACCAAATTACTAAAACATAGCACATAGATCCTAGGGATGCTTATTTCTTATTTCCTCCATAAAAATCATATATATTTTGTAAAGAATACTGCAACTAAAATTTTCCATGAATGAGTAAATTATATATATATATATATATATATATATATATATATCACGACTGAGAAGAATCGCAGTGTGAGGTGACGAGAAAATATTATTTAAAAATGGAGTCGCCACCAATATTTTATTTGGTAGGAAAAATAATTGGCAAAACCCTATTTGTCATTACTGAGGAGCATTGAGACGGGTGGTGGCGAGGAAAAATTATTTAAAAATGGAGTCATCACTAATATTTTATTTGGTAGGAAAAATAATTGACAAAATCCTCTTAAAAAATGGATTTAAAATAAATAAATCAAAAAAGTTGGTCTACGAACTAGGTAAAGTTCGAGACTTAACTATGTACAGGAAATGACAGGAACTTAATCTTACAGCACCCCTGATACATCCATCCTAAAACGATTACCTTAAGCTAGTTGTACGAATTTTAATAACCTAATCGATATCTATTTTTACCCCTTTAAATAAATAAGATTAGAAAATTGAGTAAAAGAACAAACAAATATTTATAAATTATAAAAGAAACTAAATTAAGAAAATTTACAAAATTGGCTTGACTTGCTTGCCTACATATCCCTTAGTGTAATGGGGAATTCAAAGCCACATAGTTCTTTAAAAAAATTGTGTAATGGTTGATTAAAAAATGATTTAATTTGATTTATAAAAAAAATTGATTTGAATAAGGTAAGTGAATTTATTAACGAGTCCTAATTCAAATAGAATATGGTACTATGCCCAGAAAGCCATCCTAATGAAAATTAGCCAGTGGGTACTTGACTCCTTGAGACCACTATGCAATATTTAATTTATTTTATTTTTGAAGCAATTCCTAAATGTGCTACTTTTAATTTTAACTATAAATGTGCTTGATCATGACATTTTGATCACAAAGCAACTCCATAATAGGCTAGTGAGTATATGACTCCTCGAGCCGTCTAAGTAAATATTAATAAATTTGCTTTTAATTTAAATCCTAAATGGGATTGGTCATGTCATTAGATCACAGAGCAACCCTAAAAGCTTGGTCAGTGGGTACTTGACCCCTCAAGACAACTATGTGAATTAAATATTTTATTTTATTGGACTTATTAAAATACGGATAATTAAGTGAAATAGCTAATTGAATAGATTACGGAAATGATTCTACATTAATACAATAAAGGAAGAAAGAAAGGAATATTAATGATAAAAAATGATTTGACAGTTAACCTACATGAAATAAAGGAAAAGCTAAAAAATAATTCCCTAATGAAGATTTGTGAAATGGGACTAACAGAAAGGAATCTGCCACTTGATTTAATTTATTACCTTCGAGCTTTGATGAACACATGGCACTAAATGAATTAGCAACGCCAAAGCAAATAGGATATTAAAGATAATAAATTTTCCAAATGAATTGTGGCTCATCACATTGTAAACTCACCATTTAGTTGTTGTTCACGAAAAACATAATCATTACCCAAGTCCAAGACTACCAACAAAATGGATCTGACATTTCAGTCAATAATTTGTGAACATCGCAATTAAATTCCCAAAAATTCACCCTAACAGCAACCCTTAAGGCCCCAGACCACTTCATCACCCTTTTAGAATGTTTAGAGTCCTTATATGTAGAAAGAAACTTGGGCTTTTAATCAATCTTATCACGACATTTTGAATCCCACAACATATAAACAAGTGAAATGGCAACTCTTCATTCTGATTGCAAGATAATAACTGATGTGGATTCAAGAGTGTATGAAAATATTTGTTGTGAAGTTCCACCAAATTTATAAAAACCTTTCAACAATCTACCGTTGGTAGCGCGAGTAAGGGTCGATCCTCAGAGAGCGAGTGAGATTGAATTAATTAACCAAGTACTAAATTGAGCTCCAAAATAAAAGAGGGGGTTTTGATTTGGATTAACTGAATTAATAAAAAAAACAACTAACAGAATACTTTCAGCACAAAGAAATCAATTGATGAAATATGGTTAAGGGAGTGAATCCACCACTAGAACTGAGGATATGCAATTCAATTTATTCAGTACTCTAAGAGATTATTGATAATTAGCAAATGTGAGAATAACCTCTGTTTTCCTTAGTTATTAGCTAATTGAGCAACAGCTACAATTAAACACTAATCTTTGATAAAATTCACAACAACCGTTCATAAACTCAATCAAAGATCGCATTATGCATAGAAAACCATTTGCTCTAAGCATCAATCACACACTGGGATTAATTGTCTTAGGTTATGCCTTTACTTAGGAAACACTATAGCAACCGCTCCTAGCAAATCCACAATCAAATGATACTAAATCAATTAGCCAACCGGCCTAATCAAGCAAGTAGTCATTCAAATCAATAAGCACAAAAAGGCATGAACAATTATCAGATAAAATCATAGAGTACCAAATTTAACAATTGAACCTACATATCAAGTCTAGGATTTCATCATCCCTCAACCACAAGGAATTTAGCCACACATCTCAATTACAAGCATGTACTTAACCAAATACATCTTGTACAAACCAAAATCAAGAAAAATACAAAGGAAGAAAGAAAGGTGAAGCTTCTCTGGATCAGATGCAGAAGATTCACTTCCAAATGACTTCGATCCTCTCCCTTAGACGTCTCAAACCTTCCTTCGAAATTCTCTGGAATTTGCCTTGAGTCTTAGCTGCTGAAAATGTGTCTTTTTCGAGCCTCAAAATCCCCTTTTTATTAGCCTTCCTTCGTGGAATTCAAAAAGCGGACGTTTTGAAATTTTCTGGTAATGTTGCACGGCCATGCAAGCTTGCACAGCTAGGCCGTGCAACAAACTGTAGCGTATAAATCCCCTTTGTTTTGCATCATGATAGACTATTTGGCAAGTGTACCAAATTGCACAAGTAATAAAATGATGAATAAATTATCGTCTCCACAGGGAATTGTGTTGTCAAGTACCAAATTACTAATTTAGATACTATTTAAACGATGCAAATTAATGAAGAAAAAAAAACTAAAATTTTAACTATGTTAAATGGGGTTGAGCAAACAAAGAGTGAGATGCTAGAGATTCGATTTCACTTGATTTTCCGATTATTTGGATTCTTTTTTAATTTAAATTCAAATTCAAGAATTGATGGTGGGATATCTAATTTAATTAAAACCCAATTCCTTGGTAGATTAATTCTCTTCAACTATTTAGAATTAACTAATTCCTTAGTCTAGTTCCAAATAGAACAAGGCATAAATGAACAAAATCCCAAGTAATACCACACAATCAACAATATATATTCCTAGATTATTGCTTAATCATGGTGTTTATCTCAAGAAGCAACATCACACATGAATTTCCCAATTCTATGCATGACCATCAGTTCAATTTATGGTTGATCAAGTCATAAAAGCATTAAGAATAGAGAAGAACACTCAATCATGAAAGAAAACTTAAATTAAGAATTATCAATCCAAATAAATCATCCATTCAAGTTACATCATCACTCTAGCTAGGAAGAGTTTAGAAAAACATCAAGAAATAGGAAAACAAAAGATAGGAAATTGTAAACTCCATTGAATCCAAGACAACAAGAATATGAAGATCTTGAATCCTTGCTCCTTGATGATCTCCTTGGCTCTCCTAGGGCTGGAAGCCCTCTCCCTCAAAACCTCTCTCTTTTCTAAGGCAGAATAAGTCATTTTATAAGATTTAGGAAACCCTAAAGCAATTAAATGTTGTTGTCACTTTTCTTCATAACAGGCGTTAACTTGGGCTAGATATATCTCATCAAATCTGGTCGAATCAGTGATAGTGGTCAACATAATATTCATAGATCTTTTTCTTAACTCTTCATATCCACCGAAATCATGTCATTTGAACTTCTGGAATGAAAGTTATGCCCAATTTATTACAATAGATTTAACAGTAAAAGTTTCCATGATTTCCCTTTAATTAAGTTTCCTTGTTTCCTTGAATAGTCTTTGATTGAGTCTCCTTGATTAGCATCCCTTGAAGATTCTTTGCACAAATTACCATAATTACAGTAGATTTGTTCAAAGATCAACTTTCCTAAAATAAATAGCAAATAAACATCAATTAGGAGATAAAATCTCACAAAATCATATGATAAAGATATGAAATATAAGTACTGAATAAGACTCATCACATCACGTGGTCCTGGCATGGCCGTGCGAGCTTGCACCACCAGGTCGTGCAAGACACTGACTTTGAACTCCTCTTTTTCTTTTCTTTTTATCTTCCAGACAGCCTCTTGCACGGCCAGGGTGTGCAAGGTTGCATGGTCGTGCAAGACAAAATCAGCCTTCTACGTTTCACTTCTCTGGAAAGAAAACGTTCACCATTAATTTGGGCCATTAAATCATCATTAATCATAAGAAATCATGTTAAGGAAAATTAATGAATCCTAAATGCAGAAATATTCTAAATGATATGCAATTATCAAGATTTATTCTAATTTAATGACAATATAAGTGCTAAGTATGTGTGCATTAAGCCACACATCAATAACCATGAATACATAGGACCAAGAGCGACAACACCCACAACAATTTAACAATGAGGCATTAACGTAGAACTCTACACAAAATCTTTGTAATTTGGCCTTTTCATTAAACACATTATATGAGCTAAAGAACCAACTTAGTAAGATCATTAGGCGCACCATAAGTCCACATCAACTAAAAAAATCAAATGCCTCAATATAATCATTGTTCAGGAATTTAAAGCAAGTATCAAACAGATTTAAACCATTAGACAAAACACTGAACACAATGTCTATTTCATTATTCAACTGGGCCCTAAGAAATATGGAAGGAATGTGTTAAAGGTGAAAAATTGTCAGGTAATGTATCGACAAAAACTTGACTCTAAAGTGTCAAATTTGTCAATTATCTAATTTGTTGGTGCCTAAGTCGACAATGTTGCAGTTCCAGTTATTAATCTTGGAAGGGAACTTCCTCTACTAGGTTCTCATTTTCAAGTGATTAAAGTGTCAGTTGGTCGAATCAGAAATATAAAAGAAGACGAAGATGAAGATAAAGATGAAACTTAACGGGAATGTCAATTAAACAAAGCAAGTAAAGCAAATCAAAAGAAAATGAAATGCAGTAAAGAACTTGAAATCAAATTACATAGAATGAAAGTGGCATATAAACTTGATTGATTCGTTTTCCTTTGAGCGTCGTTGGGACTTTAGGAGTGTAAGATGTTTCAAGTTGCAGCCTGTATCACATCGTTGAAACTAGTATTTATAAAGCAAATCCTACGTGTAAATCCCTAAGAACCTGCCATTTGTTGAACAGGTGGCTTGCATGCAACTAATATACGCTTATTCTTTATTAATAGCCTAAAAACTACCAACAATAGTCATTGAGTCTGCATCAGCAGTTCTTTGATTCTTGGATGCAACCGCTACTTTTGAAATTCAAATTGGTAACCATCAGCTCCTGGGTAATGGTTTTGTCAGTGCATTAGCTTTGTCAATAATTCGCAAGTTCCTTTGTCGGTTGAGTTTATACTTGAACTTCGTCGACTTCATATGTTACTTAAATGCAACTTTTGTTGAGCACCTCTCTTAGACTTGATTTGTCGTGCGTAAAATTATTGTCGATTTCACACATTTGTCGAATGAAACTTGTCTGTCAAACACCCTTCAGAGCCTTGATTTGTCGGATTTAGCACACCAAATGTCGGTTCAGTTTTTCATCACAAATTTTGTCAACTCAACCTTCAATAATATTTCATGATTTCAACTAAGTATATATTGTCAAAATCACATCTATTCCATTTTGGACTTGCACATTTCCAACTTCAACCTTGCAAAGTCTTACAATTTGTCGATTACCAATTTTGTCAAAAACTAGAAATTTGGTAATAACAAATGCCTCCCAATATTTTTCTCTTGACGAAACTGAAGGAAAGAGATAAATATTTTAATCGACAAATCTTTGCTTTTCGACAAAATATTGGACATCCATTTCGACAATTAACACTTGGTAAAATAATTACACTACCAAAGCATATGTTACATTTGAGTTTCGGCAATTTCAAGTCGACTAATTTTAGTGTTGGCCAATAAAATTTTTGAAAACAATCCCCAGGATTCATTCTTACAAAACAAATTAACAAACCGCATATAAATGTTAGCTACATAGGCCGACACCTTTTACTTTGAATTTTGGGTTAATCTTTATAAATGTCGATAATTTCAAACCGACAATCTATTGGCCAGATCAATCTGTTCCTAAGAAATAGGGAACACCTTTTCATTTTTTATGGGATTTTCAATACATTTTGAAATTCAAAATCATAATGACTTTATCTGATCCCAATCTTTCTTGAAAAGGATTATCTCATGACGTAACTGCCAACTATCCACTATGCACGATTTCTACTATGATGGCCATGTCACAATTTTTGGTTTGCCAACATCTAAAAATTAAAAATATAATAAAGGAGGTAGCTCATCATTGTACCCTTTATAAATTCAAAAAAAGGGTTTCTTTTATCTTTTACCTTTTCAGAAACCTTTACCGAGTATCCCCACTCTTCTCCAAGATTCAATCTTTCTCGAAACCTTCCTCAAACCTTCATCAATGGCGTCTTCATCAGCTCAGTCTTGTTCTTCTGCTACCCAAAAAACTAGGTCTGTCTCAACTTCCATTCCATTGGCTTCTTCATCCTTGGAACCTATTCACCATGGTGATATTCTCACTGTTCCAGACCCATTATTGGAAAACTTAGAGCTCTGAAAATCCCAGGTACTTATACCTTATGAGCTCACTGACAAGAGGTTGTCGAGACCTCGTCAAATAATAAAAATTTACCGGTTCGCAAACTAATTTGTAGTATAGAGCATGAACCGAATCGTCTCTCAAGGATCCAATATAACAAAGATTTAATCAGATCAAGATAAATAAAAAGGGGGTTTTGTTGTTGATTAACAAGATTAATATAAGTAGGAGATTCAAAGTTGTAAACAAATCTAAAGAAACAACCAATCCAAGGAAATTTGCCGATCTTGAGTTTAACTCATCATTGATCACAAGGAATTCACTTAATTGCTAACCATGTTCTTGGCCTTAGATCACATCAAGAAGCCTTAACATGATCCAAGAATCCTCTACTAGATAAGCATCTAGGATTTAATTAACCAAGGTTAGATAAAGTAAGCACCATCCAAACATAGATTAACTTAAGATCAAGAATTTAACCAAGCTAAACAATCCATCAAAAAGCTTTAATAAATTGTTTATTCTATGTAATCCTCTTGAATACATGATAATAAAGCTATTATCACATAAACATCCAAATCAAATTAAGCAATTCAATCTAGATCAAAATTAAAAGAGGAAGAAGAGAAACTTAAATAACAATTAAGCAATATGAACAAGTAAAACAAGATCTCCAAATTAAACATCAAGATGGCTAATCCCTTGGATTGATTATGAGAGCCTAGCCTTCCATGGATGGGAAGGAAGAACTCAGAATTTAAAGAACAAAAACGAAATTGCAAAGAGAATGGAGAAGAAGAGAAAGAAAACTCTCACAAATACTTAAACTTTCTTGAAACTTACTTCCAAATTGAATGCCTCTAATACAAAGAGGTTGGGTCTATTTATACTAATCCTAGAAGCCAATTTGTACATGTACATAATCTGAATACAAGCTATAAGAATCTGAAATTTGTCAAAAATGGAAGCTTGATGCATGGTTGGTGGGTTGGTGCATGGTAGGTGGGTTGGTGTATGGTTGGTGGCTTTTAGTCAACAACTCTTATCCGACTTCTGGCTTCAAATTCATCACCTAGACGGTGCATTTTGGATTGGATGTCTTCATCAAAGTTGTAGCCAGTTGTCTCCTTGAAAATCTCCAATTTGAATCATGTCATTTGGACTTTTAGAACTCCAGAAATGCCAAAAACACTTCACCTACCTCAAGTTAGGTTGGAAGAACGTGTTTCCAAATTCAGACCAACTTGTAGCTTCTGAAGCATGCCTAAAACGACATCTATTGACAAAATGGTCTTCATTGAAGTTGGAGATATGGGTCTTATCTTTCAAGTGACCAAGTTTCAGCCCAAGAGGAGGCCTATAACCCACTATATAGTCCAATATGTGCATACTGCCCAGATGGTTCCGTGACAGCAAACCCACTCTGCATTGCAGGGATATTTTGGACCCTTAGCATTCCGATCCAGCTCTTGAGTTCTTCATGAAACTTGTAGAGCATTGTCTTAGCTTTCCACAGACACCAAGATCACCTCAATTGGATCACCGAGTCCCAAGTTATGGCCTAACCAAGGAAGAAATGTCAAAATGCATCAAAATCCAAAAATTATTCAATATTTGCATTAAAGTCCAATGAAGCCCAACAACATTAAACTCATCTAAAACACTAATATTGGGCACAATAAACATCTAATAAAGCCTAATAAAAAGCTAACATGTGTGTCTCAAATTGATTGATCACTCACTCATAGAATAAGTGCTTTCTTGGGTCCTCTTCTTCCTCTTTCTAAAATCTCTGAAACTATTATTTCAAGTCATTTTCTATGTCAAGAAGACCAAGAAATCATTGCGTCTAAACATGTCAATCCCATTTTCTACTTTGACCAAAGTAATCGATTATTTCGTCGTTTTCCACCAAAACTGACAAATTAGTATATAAAATGGCTCGACAAAATCCAATCTGTCAAATCCACCTTTTGGAAAGACATCGGCATTTTTTATGCCATTCAACTTAGTTAGTTTAAAATCAAATTTAACTCCCCCATGTTTGGTGCTGCTTTTTGCTTCTGGAATAAAACCACAAATAATTTTCATTTTCCTTATGGGATGATGGGTCCCTCTCTTTTTGACCTTGCTATCATTGCTGGGTTTAAGCCCAATGACATCCTTATTACACCAGATTTGTTTACTGACAAAACTTTTCATATCGAGGCCGACTCCATGTCCTACGACCCTTTTATAAAATTTCATTCTCAAAATTCTAGGAATGTAATAGATTCTGAGCATATTGCATTTCCTTATTTTTTGGCTCTCTATACATGTTTTCTGTACAAAATCAATTCAAGTGTCAAGAGCTTACTTACCTTTGGCAATTCTACTTCATAAGGGTCAACATTTGGCCTTAGGTCAACTTGTCATTGCTCATTTATACAAGTTAATCAGTGAAATTGTCGAATTAATGAAGGATTTGACAAAGAAAATAAATCTCAGGGGGCCATTGTGAGTTCTTCAACTCTGGCTTAATGCCATTCTCCTACCATAACTCTCGATAAAAGCCCTTGACAATCTCCTCTCCAATATTCACAGGATTAAACTATCATTTCTTTTTGCAAAAGAAAAGTTGACATCTTTCGTCAACAATTTCAAACACTATTTTGAAATTTTTCATTCTTTATCTGTTTCTTCCAAGAAAATCACTTTTTCTCCCTTTGCACAGAGGTCTGTCGGTCCCAAATGGTTTACCAGACACTTAATATCCGACAATCCTGAAACACAAGCTGAAAACAATGATATCTGGTCAAACATGCTCTGTCAACAAATTTTCACTTGTGGTTTACCGAGTGGTGGTGACTTAAGCATTACTCTCCATCTTCCAAACACCATTGCTTGACAAATGGGTTTTTCTCAAGCATTACCAGCCCCAATTTCTTTAAATTCAACATATAGGCTGTGTGATACTATTCTCGACAATTTGGATGTCATTCCAAAACTTGTCAAGAGAAACACTAAATTTCGTCAACAGTTTATTCCTCGAGAATTTCGACTAAGTTATTATGTAACTCAATCTTTTGTCGAATGGTGGGATAATTACTAGAAACCACTTCACCACCAGCTCAGGGATTGCTTTGACAAATTGCTGATTGAATTTACTCCTTCTGTGTAGACTAGGAATCCAACAAAGAAATCCAAAGGTATGCATTTACGAGAAATTCAAGCATTTGAAAAATATTTCAAAGTTAGATGGAATCCCAAATATTCCAAATCAGTTGTTCGAGAAGCTGAACTTGAACTTAAGAAAAAACGAGAAGCATATGACAGTAGGTGCTCTTTAGCATACCATAAAGCTTTGCTTGTCAACAAAAATGTCGACCCCAAACACTATCTTAAACCTTTTGGTCGAAAACCAATCCCTCTTCCAAATGCTCCATTTGGATTAGCTGACATTTATCCAGACCCACCAAGAGGTTGCTTGGACGTTTTTATTGACAAAAAAGAAAAAATAGATTTTGTCATATACTTATACCCATATGAACTTCGTTTTGTCAAATACTATCCTCGAATAGTTCGTTATCCACCACATGATAAAAATATTTTCTGACAATATTCTTTTTATCAATCATCATATTCTGACATTTTTCTTTTGTATTTTAGTTTCTGAATCAACCCATGTGATGACGGCTTCCGAGCCGACAATTCCTACTCCTGTTAGGAATGACGAAGAAAAAGAAGAAGAGGATATTGCAACTCCTCAAAAGAGAAGAGGTAGGTCCACTGCCAAACCTATTAAGGGTCGAGGCCAGAGTTTCAATGCTCCAAAAAGCCAGAAAAGGGTCAAGCCTCTTGGCCAACAATCTGCAAAGGCTACTGCTAGCCAAAAAGTATGTTTATCACTTTATTTTGTCAATAGACTATTATACTTTATTTTGTCAATTAACTCTTCATACTATATTCTAATATCCTTTTGTTCCCTTATCAGAAAAACAAAAAGACTGAGGAGACTCCAACCAAAACTCCTTCTCCTCCAACTTCTCAGATCGACAAATCATTGAGTGGTCAACAAAATAAAGAACAAGAAGCCGAATCTGAAAATGCTGGCCTACTTATCGAGCCATCTCCTCAAAGTCCAAATATCTTGGACCTGACAATTGAAAAGTCCATTCCTGTTCCCGACAAAGGAAAAGCACCAATGGAGATCGCCATACCTGAATTCGGCTTTTCAGATGAAGAAGATCCTTTTGCCAAGGTGGAGAGCATTTTGTTAGGAAGTCATCGTTCTTCTCCAAAATCAACCAAGTCAGTTCCACTCGGCAATACCTCTGTCAAAGAAGCACTCTACAACTTGGAGTGTTATTGAAGAATCTTCTTGACTCTCTCATTGCTGATCAAGAATTGTGTCGACAGCTCCAACTTGCACTTACTTGCTTAAATGAGTGTGATGACGATTTGTCTGAGGAAATGGTTCAACTAGTCGACAAAATGAAGACCACAATTCCAAATCTGCTTGAACATTATCCTTCGGCCCAACAAATTGTAAATAAGCACCTCGAGCATCTTGATGAAAAAGATACTATTTTCAAGACCACAAGCAATGCCAAGCAACGACATATCCTTCTGACTAACGAGATTGTCAAAGACAAAGCTAAGGTCGACAAAATCAATGCTAAAATTGCTGAGGTTAAACAAAAGTTTGAAGGCCTTGTCAAGAAGCAAGAAGATTTTTCCTCAACTTTACAGAGCCATGAAGAAGAGAAAAAGAAATCAAGAGAAGATGGCAGTCAATTAGTTTGAAAAAGCAAAGAAATTGTGTCGGTCATCGAGAACTCTGAACCAGATTACAAAACTGCTTTAACAAAGCAGGCTAAAATAAATGAAAATTGGGAAGAGTTTGGAAAGAGTTTGACCGACAACATCCAAAAACTCATGTAATTTTTTGTAGGTCTCTTTTGATATTTTGAGTTTTGTCGGTTATTTCTACCAACATATTTTATTTGAACTTTGTCAATCTCCAATGTAATATTTTGGAAATGTCGGCCATTTTAGGTCGACAATTTAATGACAATCAATTATCGTATTTACACTTTATACATTGTCGGTTTATAAGTTTTTAAATACTTTCCATTTATTACTTTTATTTTTTGCTTGGAACCGACATCAACTACTTCATAAGCGTTTCCTGAAAACACTTTTGTTACTTCGAAAGGTCTTTCCCAATTCGGGGTCCATTTTCCATATGCCCGACATTTTTTACCAATTGGCAAAATTACTTTCCAAACTAAATCACCAACTGAAAATATGTTGAATTTAACTCGACTATCATAAAATCGAGCAACTTTTTCTTTTTGTCGAATAAGATTTTCAAGCGCTGTTATATGCTCATCATCCAATTGATTGAACTCATCATACATCAAATTCCAATAATCATCAACTGACAAATCATTTTGCCGCTGTAATCTAATCGATTGGATATTAATCTCAATTGATAACACAACATCATGACCATAAACCAATTTATAAGGAGTTGTTCCTGTCGACTCCCTTGGTGAATTTCTATATGCCCACAAAATTTGTTCAAGAGTATTATGCCAATTCTTTGGCTGTCTGCCAATTCTTTGGCTGTCGGCCAATATGCTTTTTAATTAAACCAAAGCCCAACCTCTAAATGGCCATGGTTTTATTGTAACATGTAACTCACTTGCTGGCAAACGTTGCACAACACCATGCTTTTAACCTTCACATGATTTTGCAAATTGGATACAATCTTTAATCATTGTCGGCCAATAAACTATTTGTCGATTCAAAATCCATTTCATTTTTTCACCTATTTGGTGAGCACCACAAATTCCCTCATAAACGTCTGCAATAGCCAAATATGCTTCCTGTTCACCTAAACAAGTTAATAAATTATTGTCGATAGACCTCTTGTATAAAGTTCCACACAACAAAACATATTTCATAGATTTATATTTCAACTTTCTGTCGACATGCTGATTTGGATTCGACAAATAATCAATTATTGGCTTTCGCCAATCTGTTGAATCAACAACTGTAACATTAACTGCTCTTTCCTCAAAAGGAAATAATTTCTTTTCAACGTTTATTAACTTCAATAATGTCGAAGATGACACCTTATATCCAGAAGCTATTTGAGCCAATTCATTAGCTTCTTCATTTTCTTGTCGAGGTACATGTCTAACAATTACTTCATCAAATTCATATAGGAGCCTTGCAGCTTTTGACAAATATTTTATTAAATGTTCACTAACACATCTATATTCTTTCGACAATTGTTTTATAACCAATTGAGAATCTCCAATAATTTCGACATTTTTCACATTCTGATCAATTAAGATCTCTAAAGCGGCAATTAAGGCTTCATATTCTGCCACATTATTTGAACATTTATACTCAAGATTAAACATAAAATTTTGTTAGTTCATCTTTGGGCGACAAAATTAATATTCCAAGACCTACACCATTTTGATGGCAAGAACCATCAAAATATAAACGCCAAGGTTTGATTCCGACAAAATTAACCTCATTTATTTCAACACAAGGATGATCTGCTAAAAAGTCAGCTATAACCTGACCTTTCATAGCTTTCAAAGGCACATAATGTAAAGAGAATTCTGTCAAACCAAGGGTCCAACATCCAATTCTTCCATGTATTATTGGCTTAGATAACATGTACTTAATTACATCAGTCTTCGACAGTATGTATACTTCTGTTGGCATAATGTAATATTTCAATTTGGTACATGAATAAAACAAAGCCAAACAAAACTTTTCAATAGCACTATATCTACGTTTAGCTTCATTTAAAACTCGACTAAGGTAGTAAACGATTCTTTCCACTTTGTTTTCATCTTCTTAAGCCAGCATACTTCCTATTGTTTCATTAGAAGCCGGAATATACAACTTCAAAGGACGTCCAGAAACCGGTGGTGTCATCACTGGAGGATTTGTCAAATACTCCTTAATTTTCGAATGCCTCTTGGTGTTTAGCTTCCCATATAAACTCATCTTTTTCTTTCAATTTCAATAAAGGAGCAAACACTCTGATCTTACCTGAGAAATTTGAAATAAAACGACACAAAAAATTTATCTTGCCAAGGAATGATTGCAATTCCTTTTTATTTGTCGGTGGAGAGGCTTCCATAATTGCCTTTGTCTTGTTTTTGGCAACCTCAATTCCTTTTTTATGCACAACGAAATTTCCTGTAGTAACTCCAAAAGCACATTTTAATGGATTCATTTTTAAACCATGCTTTCTCATCCTATCAAAAGATTGTCTTAAATTGACTAAATGAGAATCATGAGATTCAAATTTAACTACAACATCATTCATATAAACTTCTAAAAATTTGTCTATCATGTCATGAAAATTGGTATTCATAGCTCTTTGATATGTAGCACCTGCATTCTTTAAACCAAAAGGCATTACAACCCATTCATACGTACATATAGCACCTGGACACCTAAATGTAGTTTTAGGCACATCATCCTCTGCTATAAAAATTTGATTATATCCAAAATGTCCATCCATAAAGCTTAAAATTTCATGATAAGATGCTGATTACTAACATGTCGGCAATAGGCATAAGATATTCATCTTTAGGTGTTGCAGTATTTAAATTTCTAAAATCAATGTAAACTCTAAGTTTTCCATTTTTCTTGACAACAGGAACAACATTAGATAACCAATTGACATACTTGATGGTTCTGACAAATTTTTCCTTTAGAAGTTTTTCAACTTCTTCTTTAATCTTCAACACCACCTCAGGTACAAATCTCCTTGGACTTTGCTTTGCAGGTCGACAACCTTGCTTCATTAGCAATCTGTGTTCCACCAAACTTCGACTTAAACCTGACTTTTTATGGTAATCCCATGCAAAACAGTCTTTGTACTCTTTAAGCAATGCTATAAGAGCACTTCTGAAATTGTCCGACAATAATTTGCTAAAAAATGTCGGCCTTTTGTCATCATCATCACCTAAATTGATCTCTTCCAAAGGATCTTGTACTTCGATCTTCTTAGTATTATCTTTCAATGTTAAATCTTCAAATCCCAAAGGTTCGTCGTCATAAATGCAATTTGGTATTGTGCTCGACGTTGCATAGACCATATTGTTGGCTAAGTATGCTGACAATCGAGCCAGCTGGCTCGACAAACTCATTCTAACTCATCTGATGGCCCACAAAAAGCGGCCTTTGGAACGAGGTGAAAGCCATTGCAATCCATAACACATACCTCCAAATATTCCCTGTCAAAAGATTCATCAATCTTCATTAGTTTGACTTGAGTGTTATAAATCTTGTAATTAGCATGTCATTGTTGCATATAATATGGACCATCATCAGCTTCAATACTCTCGACAAAACCATCATCATTCCATAATATCATTTTCTAGTGAAATGTCGATGGAATTGCTCCAACAGCATGAATCTAGTCCCTTCCCAATAATAAATTGTAACTTGCTCTTGAAGGAACAACAACAAATAAAGTTGGTCTTTCAATAGTTCCCACTTGAATAGTTAGCATGGTAACCCCATCAGATGGAGAGGTCCTGCCATTGAAATCAGTAACAACCATATTAGTAGGAATTAGATCAGATTCAGATTTACCTAGCTTTTTGAAGACATTTCTAGGCACTAAGTTGACAGCAGCATCACCATTGACAAACACATGATTTGTCGGAATGCCTTTGACAATTGTTCTAATATGTAGTGGTCGCAAATATTCTTTAATTGCTTCAGTTGGTCTGTCGAATTGAGCCATGACATCATAAATAGTCAACATGTCAGTTTCAAAAGTCGGTACAATCCATTCAAGGTTGTCATCGACAAAATATTCTTCAGAAATTTCCCAGAATTCATCGGCTTCAAATTTAACTGGCAAAACTGACACTAGATTAACATCCATATTGGTCAGAATATCTTTGATTTCATCATCTAGACCATCAAAATTATCGAGATCATCAATATCAGCATTTTCATCTGTCGACGAAATGACTTGTTTGCCTTTTCCACTTATTTCAGTAACATGCTTCTCAGTTTCTTAAATAGTGTCATCAATGATCAACGAAACCAATTTCTTTGGGTGTTTAGTCACCGTAGTTTTACCCTTGTTATCCATGATAATTTGTTGAGAACCTTCAGTAGCTCTCTTTTGCTCAGTTCTAATTCTTTACATTCTTCTCTTTTGAGTTTTTGTCATGGTATACTGAGGTTGAGAAGTTCTAGCTTGAATCTGTCGAACCCATATGTTTGTTTTATGATAAGCTCGAAATCTGTCAGCAGGATTTCTATACCATTGATTTTTCCCAGGGAAGAATCTAGTAATATAGAGTCGATGAAATGATTGAAAGTTTCGTACCCATTGATCATGAGGAACATTTGCGGGTAGAATTCTTGTACGTCCATAATTCCTCTTATTTTTAGGAGCATTGACAACCACAACAGAACGTTGCTTAGGAACTGACATTTTCTTCTTAAGCATTTTGTCGATTCTTTGCTTGTCAGCTTTTGCTTCTTCAGCACTGTCAGCAGCTACTTCATCATAAATAGCATTGCATCTTGGACAAAGTTTCACTTTTCCTTTGTCTTTCTTTTGCTTGACAAATTGGGCCAAAGTTTCCCCTTCTCGAGGATAAATATCATCAGCTTCAGTTGTGTCAATTCCCAAAATTTTTTCTTCCTCAGAAATATTTATCATATTCACCTGCATACATAAAGGTTCGACAGAATTTGAGTTAACTTCAAATGGATCTGTGTCCACTTTCATGTCGGCTTAGGCTCTGTCGGCGAACTTCAGACGTCCATCTTTAATGCCCTTTTGAATAAGATCCCTAAAACAGACACAATTGTTAGTGTTATGTCCATAAGAATTATGAAATTTGCAATATTTTCTATCCTTAACATCATCCACAGTAGGAATTTTATGCCCATCTGGCAATTTTATCTGTTTATCTTTCAATAACAAATAAAAAATTTGATTTGCCTTTGTTATGTCAAAAGCATAATTCTTTTTGTTGACATAATTCATTTTTTCCTTAGCCCTAACAAGTTTCAAAGCTTGACAAACATATGTTTGTCCAGATTGTAATTCTGCGACATTTATCTTATTTTCATCGACATCTTCAACTTCATCAATTTCGACATATGCAACTTTGTCTTTCCTGAAAAATTTCTTAAACTTTTCTTTCTCAGCTTTGAGTTGCTCAATTTGTCGAACTCTATCAACCAATTTGGCCATGTCAAGAAATTGTTGATTAATCAATTTTTTCCTTATAGACTAGTCAAGTCCGCTTGCAGCGATCTTGACAATTTCATGTTCAGGAATAGGTGTAAGACACTTGCTTTTCATTTGTGTAAATCTATTCAAATAGTCATCCACCGACTCATTATCCATTCTTTTGAGGTTGAATAAGTCAATAATACTTACTTTCATCTCTCCTCTAAAAAATTGTTTGTGAAACAATCTTTCTAATTGAATCCATGAATGAACTGAATTTGGAGGAAGAGTAGAATACCAAAAAAAAAGCATTCTTTGTTAAAGAACTAGGAAAATATCTCATTTTAAGATATTCATTTGCTGTTATTTCTCCCAATTCAATTGTGTACCTAGCAATGTGTTCGACAGTTGACTCACCATCTTCCCCAGAGAATTTTGTCAACTTTGGTACTTTCACACCTCTAGGTAACTCAATTTGCTGAACTCATTCAGGAAAGGCTGACACAAAATATAGCTGACATTAAAATCAAACCTATTAAGGATTTGTTTAACGGCATTGTTTAAATTTGGATTCACAACTTGATACCCTCCAACATTATTTTGTCGAAAGAATCTCTGGGCATTATTGTCAGCAGCATTATTCAAATTTGGATTGACAAATTGTTGCCCCCAACATTATTTTGTCGGAAGATTCTTTGGGCATCATTATCAACCCTTTGTTGATTCTCATCTTGGTTTCTACCCAAAACTGACATTTCCATACTGTAACTCAGGTTGACGATTTTGATTATGAGGAGGTTCTATTCCTCCAATGTGGTGTACAATTGGATTGTCGAGAGGCTCTTCACTTCTTAAAGCATTGGCTAATCTACCAACTTGTCGAGCCAATAAATTACAAGTATGGTTTGTTGTTTCAATCAATGGCGAGATGACAGTATTCATCTATTGTGTTATCATATGTGCCATATCAGGATTACTTTCATCCATTTGTTGACGAACAACGGCCAAATTATTCAAAGTTGGCCTTAAACTCGTTTCTGACATTTCCCTAGACATTATAGGAAACATTGGACCCATTGAAGTCCCTAAATTTAAACTTTCTGGTCCATGTGTTTGACTACTAGTTCCCGGAGCAAATTGTCCATTATATTGGTTTATTACACTCATAGCTGCCAAATATTGGTCTATAGTAGGAGTAACCATTTGTGTAACAGGTTGATGTAATAAAGTGGAGACAATAGGAGTTGTATTCATATAACTCATTGATATTGTTCCCATAATGGGTTGCGTCATTGTCTGTGGAGTAAATCCTGGTGGTAAGTCATACATTGGCATAAATCTTGAATTTCCACCATTTACATTCCTCAAATTATTATTTGGCACTATAGTTTGAGGATTTGTCATTACAACCTCTTGGCCGTTACTTCGAACAGCCTCAACATTAGTATTAATTGCATTGATATTACTACCATATATTGCCATTATCATTAGCCTCATTTACATTATCATGAGGCTGTTCACTTGAAGAGGAATTATTTTCAGACATTCGTGGAACTCTTGTACCACTTCTTAATTGCATGAAAATATTGGACACTATTTAAATCACCAAGTGTCCCACCGAGCATGCCATTTTGTTAAACGTGAAAAATTGTCAAGCAACGTACCGACAAAAACTTAACTCCAAAGTGCCAAATTTGTCAATTATCTAATTTGTCGGTGCCTAAGTCGACAATATTGCAGTTCCAGTTATCAATCTTGGAAGGGAACCTTCTCCACTAGATTCGCACTTTCAAGTGATTAAAGTGTCAGTTGGATCAAAAAGTATAAAAAGAAGATGAAGATGACGATGAAAAGAAATGAAAAGTAAAAGCAATTAAAGAAAACAAGTAAAGCAAATCAAAAGAAAATGAAATGCAGTAAAGAACCTGAAATTAAATTGCATAAAATGAAAGTTGCATATAAACTTGATTGATCCGTTTTCCTTTGAGCGTCGCTGGGACTTTAAGAGTGTAGGATGTTTTAAGTTACATTTTGTATTACATCGTTGAAACTAGTATTTATAGAGCAAATCCTACGTCTAAATCCCTAAGAACCTGCCATTTGTTGGACAGGTGGCTTGCATGCAACTAATACACGCTTATTCTTTATTAATAGCCTAAAAACTACCAGCAACTACCATTGAATCAGCATCGGCAATTCCTTGATTCTTGGATGCAACCGCTACTTTTGAAATTCAAATTGGTAACCATCAGCTCCTGAGTAATGGTTTTGTCGGTGCATCAACTTTATCAATAATTCGCAAGTCCCTTTGTCGGTTGAGTTTATACTTGAACTTCGTCAACTTCATATGTTACTTAAATACAACTTTTGTCGAGCACCTCTCTAAGACCTGATTTGTCGAGCGTAGCATTATTATCGGTTTCACACATTTGTCAAATGAAACTTGTCTGTCGAACACCCTTCAGAGCCTTGATTTGTCAGATATAGCATACCAAATGTCGGTTCAATCTTTCATCACAAATTTTGTCAACCCAACCTTCAATGATATTTCATGATTTCAACTAAGTATATATTATCAAATATCACATCTATTCCATTTTGGACTTGTACATTTCCAACTTCAACCTTACAAAGTCTTACAATTTATCGATTACCAATTTTGTCGAAAACTAAAAATTTACTAATAACAAAAGGATACCGCAAGTTACCAATGGTTTCTTTCCTGCTCTAAGGCTATGTTTGGAGGTTTTATGATGGATGGGATGGAATGGGATGGAGTGGAATAAAGTTCCCATACCATTGTTTGGATGTTTAGTGATGGAATGGAAGAAAGCTTCCATTCCATTGTTTGAAAGTTCTAATGGAATATGATGGAATGATAAGAATTATAAATTTGTAGTTACCATATTACCCTTACTTCATACATATTAATCTTAATTATTTATTTTATAAAATTTAATTTTTTTAACAACATTTTATTTTCATAAACTCTTATAGAAATGTGAAAAGAGAAATGTGAAAGAGTTTTTTAAATTTATTTTAAGTTAGGATAAATTTGTAATTTTGATATTATATTTTAGAAACATTAATTCATTCCATCCCATTCCCCCCAATTTGGGGGGAAGAAAAATGGAGAAATATGGTGGTATGTAATGGAATGGAAACCTTCTCATGCTATTCCTTTCCATCCTCTTTTACAACATCCAAACAATGGTATATCTTCCATTCCATTCTATCTTTTACCACCAATCCAAACATAGCCTAGGTGAAGTGACAATGGGAAGCTAATGCTGATTTGAAAAAAGTTGATTGACCTCGTCCCTTGTCTCTTCTAGTTTACGTTCTCAGCTTCAAGAATTTTCCTTCATCCTTATTCTTTTTGGCACTTTGAAAAATCCCCCTCTCCAATGCTCCGCTCCTTTTCTCAGCCGCTTCCTTCTTTCTCTCCGTTTTCTTCCCCCTTTTCCAAAATCAATTATCCCTTCCTTTTGTAGCCAACCCTTTCATTTCCTTTCATGATGACCTCCCCCTTTTTCTCTGTCAATAGTTGGCAAAAGGCCCCAAAATATGTGCAAAGGAAAGAAGAAGAAGGGAAAAAAAAAGAACAAAGCAAAATGGTCTCCTTTGTACCATGTGCAAAGGAGCTGTCAAATGGGGTGTTCACACACACACATATAAGCACACCAATAATCACATGATTAGAGCTAAGTTGGCATACATATATCTCAACCATTCCCTTTTTTTCACATAAAACCCAGCCCATCACAGTATAAAATCAACGTTTCATTTCCAAATTAAAGAGTTTCATATTAACATGATAAGTTTTGAACCCAGAGGCCCAAACTTTAGCACCTGCAGATACTAAATTTCCAGGATATAATCTTTATACCACGGCAATCATAATTATAAGTTAAGGATCCTGATTAATGGTCATGAATTTTGTAAAATTAATTTATTAGTAGAATAACTTCATAATATTAAATTATAGGGACCAAAATTATATTTTAACCTATTGATTAACTTGTTAATTAAACTATAAATATAATTTTTTTAATTTTTAATCATTTTATTAAAAAAAAATTGTGCTACCTTCAATTTTTAAAAATTTTAATTAGTACATCTAAATTTTCTTTCTTCATTGAATACAAATTAGCCTATTATTCATTCTCTAATTCCTTTGAATCATATGCCACTATTCTATGGTTTACACTCTGATTTACACACCAAAAAATTTCACTATTCTCTAATGATCATTAAATTAGATTATCTTTAACCATTGAATTAAAATAGAACTAAGGATTAGAGATTGGTGTACACTAGTGTCAATTGATCTTGATCATATATATATATATATATATATATATATATATATATATATATATATATATTTCATAAGTATTAAATAAAATAAAATATTTATTTTGGTTATTTAAAAATATATGCGGTGATAATTAATAACATTATTTTCATCATTTAGGAATTAATATAATATTATTTTAAAAATCAATTTGATGATAAAAATATGACAATAAATAACTAATTAAATGTCACATATACCATTGAATTGCAGTCTAGCTAAGTCCCCTCCACGAGATTAATCTTACAATGTAAAAGGCATGAGAATACTTGGGAAAGAACATAAAAAAATAAAATGTTGCATATAATTTTATATGAGCAAAATTGACATTTACCCTATTTTATTATTTTTTTAAAATAAGTATTGGCACACCTCAACTTCTTTGGTATTGATGTCAAATATACTCCCGCACCGCGAGGCGTTATGACATCAGGATCATTTTTTTTTTGAAAGGATGAGATCAGGATCATTATTACTTATAAATAGCAAATATTAAGTATTCAGATTTTATAAATGAAAATTACATAAAACACATTTCTTCAAATATAATTCTTTATTATCATTTCCGGTAATCCGGAATGTCATGAACTATTGGTTCAATCTTCTTTTTATTTCAGAAATTAATTAAGGAATATTTTTAATTTATATTTATTTGACCAAATATATAAATCAGAAGACAAGCAATGAATGGCTGATTTATATACGGAAGTTAAATATGTACAAGATTAACAATTAACACTTAAAATGGCATGAATCTTTTCTAATTACTTCTACATTTAAACTCGTGGATCACCTATCATTTCTTTATACAATTACAATTGAATTCATATTTGTTGACATACCAAAATTGTTTCTTTTTGTTTTAGAAAAAAGAAATATTCCATCTGACAGCAGTTATAACATATCTTGTTTCTATTGACAATTCACACCGGCTATATATAATACTGTATAAATGGGATAACCTACCAACTATCTGATCTAAAAGTCCATATTGTTTTCACTTGAGACGTGCAGAAATGATCATTATCTTATTGCTTTGCTTATGTTTAGGAACCAGAAACTACAAAGTTGATGGGTGGATGCCAAGTATATCCAAAGATGAAGATTTGAATTTGGAGAGACAGTTGAAACTCATCAACAAGCCACCAGTCAAGACTATTCAAGTATCGCCATTCTCATCCTTTCTGAAATCCCTTTTGTTAAATTTTGGTCTTATAAGATCATTCTTATAGTTTTTATTTCTTGATTTGGGATTTCTATAGACAGGGTTTGGGCACCTTGTTGATTGTATTGATATTAATAAGCAGTTAGCTTTTGATAATCCTTTGCTAAAGAATCATAAGCTCCAGGTACTCCATCCGCAATAGAAACAATTTATCAAGTATTTAGTAATTAAATTTCATTTTTTGGACTATCCTTTTATCTTATTTCTTTTTTTTGTTTATTTGCAGCTAAAACCTAGCTTTCAAGATACAACAACAAAAATAAATGTACACGATAGATCAGCTAGTGGTAGAACCACAAATATTGGCCTTGAGAAGAACTTGTGCCCAAGAGGAACTGTTCCTATTCGGAGGACAACTAAAGAGGATCTCATCCGTTCCAAATGGTTATCAAATATTACTGGTATCCTAACTCAGAATCTTCCTGGGAATCATGTAAGTTTCTTCTTTCATAACTAAGTTTAAACAATTAATATATTATTTCTGTAAACAATTTTTTTACCTTTTTTTTTGTAAAGAATATAGACCACGTATAACGGTTTAGTGAAATTTGAAACCTGTTTAACTTGTAAATATATCTTGTTTGCAGATCGCTGAAGTACATTTAGATAAATTTGATGATTACTATGGAGTTAGCGGAACTATTAGTACTTATAACCCAACTGTTGCCGACGACCAAATGAGTGGTGCTAATATCTGGGTAGCAAATGGAACAGATGGTAGTGTTAATGCTATATTCACTGGATGGCAGGTTTTTCTTTTTCTTTTCTTTTCTTTCTTTTTAGTTCCACTACTTATGATCAGTTTATCTTTAATATACTCCAAATAATTATAATTTTTTTTCATATTTTATTTACATTTTAATAAAATAGATACTTCATTAATAATGGAATATATATATATATATATATATATACGTATATATATAGTGCTTATAACTTCTAAAAATTCAATATTGAAAATTCAGTACAACAACTTTTTTTAATGACAAATGTAGCCGTGAATTTGTAAATCTTTTTATAAAAAATTATTTTAGTACTTAAGATATACATTTAATAAAATAAAAAATTTAATATTTATGGAGACTATTATCAACTAATAACTTAAATAAGAAAATCTGTGGCGCTAATGGATTCAGTGATATTTTATATGCAGGATATTTTTCGTATTTTTCATTTAATTTAATTTTTAGTAACTATTAAACAAAAAATTCTAAATTATTTCCAATGATCAAACTTTTTTAATTTTTCATCAGTGAATTAATTAAGTTTTTAACCAATGCATAACATATATAGTTACTTGTTACTAGTTAAAACGATCTATACATCTTACAGAGGGAGAAGCAGGCAGGAAAAAGATTATGAATGTAAAATTCCACTATAATCTGTAAATATTTTTTAAGTAACTTAATTTAGAAGATACAATAATAAATGATTACGTTTTTAAATAGAAATAAAACTATTCCCTCTTAGCATTCATAATTTGAAGAAAAATAAATAAAAATTTAATTATGAATAAAAATATACTATTCCCATTACACTCTTTTGTCAACGCATTCCCAACCGACACTACTCTACATTACATTCGTGAGTATAAAATATATGTTAATTTTTTTAATTATTATTATTTTATTATAACGAGGCTTTCAAAAGTTTATTATTGATCATGAAACACTAGAGTAGTTACTTTTGTATAATCATTCCTTCCACATTGATGCCAGGTATTTCCAGAACTATATGGAGATAAAAGAACTTATTTCTTCACATCATGGGTAAGAAAACGTCCGTTCATGAGCTTTATCTTTAGAATAATGGAATGGTTTCATTATTGACCAACACTCATAAGATTATTCAGTGCATTATTATTTTGTATCTTATTTTCCTATATTGGTAATTAGAGCAAAAGTTTATTTATTGCATACATGCAGTCAGACGATACCAGACATACAGGATGCTACAACATGCATTGTTCAGGTTTTGTACAGATTGACAAAAGAATTTACCTGGGGTCACCTGTGACTAACACATCCACCTATGAGGGACCACAATTTGATATGGTCCTCTCTCTTTCACTGGTAAACCTTATGCTTCTAAGTTCTTGCTTAGGATATATAGACATAATTATACTTTGAATTAGTAAATATTTATTTTAATCCTTCAAAGATACAAATGATATCAATTTAGTCTTCTAATAATATTTTACATCAAATTGATTCTTTTGGAGGACCAAATTGATGTAAAAAATGATATTAAATAACTAATTTGATGTCAAAAAATGACATTAAAAGACTAATTTAATGTCAAAAATTGACATTAAGGGAATATTTTGATGTATTTATTATTGAAGGACTTAAATGAATGCTTACTCTTAAATATTTAGACTCTGGTTTTAAAACTGCGGTTACCCGTGGGAAATGTTTCCACTAAAGTGCAACATTACACACACAAAAATTAGTTATAACAACACAATCTATTTTTCAATAAAATTGATTTATTAACAATCATCAGTGAAATGCATCGATAAAAAATAGCTGTCATGAGCCTAAACCTAATACACTCAAATTAGTTAAAATGAACAGCAGAAAAATATCCATACTATAAGACCTCTTAATTCTCTTAGCAAAAGCACCTAAACAATATATAGTACATCGATCAAAACATCAACATGATATGCATACATTACCAAAAAGTACCCTTCGTTCTTTTTTTTTTATTTGGTAGATTCCCTTCGTTCTTTTTAAATAGTAGTATCTTCACACAAAAAACAATTCCAATTTAATTTTCTATATCAAGCATTACGGAAAAAAAAATACATTCAATCAGCACATTATATGTCACACATTAATCCTCTCCAAATGGTAGCTAGTCCATATCTTTTTCTTCCTCTCCTGTTTTGTGGCATATACACAATGACAAAAGACTTATTATCCATTCACCCACTATATAGTGAGATTCTCCTAACAAAAATTCTTCTCTTTTGTATGTTTTTCTGTATTTCAGGATCCAAATACTAAAAACTGGTGGCTAAAGGCTCAAAACATAAATGTTGGATATTTTCCAGCAGCTTTGTTTTCTAACATGGCTTCTGCCGATCGAGGTGGTTGGACTGGGACGACAATGACTACTGTAGGTAGCCCTAGTCCTCCAATGGGATCTGGACACCTTCCTGATGGGGATACTAGTCATGCATGCTATTTTAGACAGATTACATATAGCAACGCATCTATACAAGATATTGGCCCCAAATTTGAGACCGTGGCCAGTTCAGCAGACAACCCTAGTTGCTATGATGTGAAATATTATGGATATTGGAATGAAGACATGGGATATAGTCTACTGTTCGGGGGACCCGGTGGTAACTGTGGTAATTGATGCTTATTTTGATGTAATTTCCTCAATAGTAAAATAAAGGAACAGTATTGGTTGATTTTACTAGCATTCTTTTATTTTTGTATACGTGGTCTGAAAACTGAACATAACAAGATTGATGTCGAAGTATTTTCCTCTCCTTTGTCACTTGAGTTTTTATATACTTGTAGTCATGAGGATCCGCAATATGTTTGAATGAAGGATGTGCAAGATTAAAGGTTTAGTTGCATGGGTGCTTTTTAAAATGAACTAAAGAAATTGAGTTATTGTCATGTAATCATCTAAAACCTTTTGCTTCTTCATTTTTATAAACATTTAAGAGTTCTCCAAATTTAGAGAATTTTGGAAGATTAACCAGTTTGTTGCATTGTTTGGGAGGTTATGGTGCATCTGGAGGTTAGCTTGGTTGCAGTGGAGAAAGAAGTTGCATCAGTGTATGATAGTGGGCATGGTTTTTTGTTTCATTTAATTTGTTCCTTGTCTTTTGCCATTTCTTTATTTCTCCCAGCCTTGGCCATTGGAATTGAATCGTGCATATTGATCAGAGGCATGTGATGTGGTTGGTTTTGGGTATTAGATTTTGCACGTTAAGTGGGCCAGTGACTGCTTGGGATTCAGGGAAATTTTGCGTGCAGCAAATTCGATTTGGATAGTACGTAGGTCAAGTAGAATTTACGTCATGGTTCAATTAGGATTTGGCTGTGGGCCATTAATTCCTAATTCTTTTGACTTAAATTATTATAGTTATTTTGTTATTTTTTTTAATTATTTGTTACGACCGGATGGGGATTCGCAATGGTAGGAGAAATTAAGAAAAATAATTTTTATTTAGTAGAAAAATAATTGAAAAAGTATCTTTATTAAGGAAAAAAAATGGTCTGCAAAACAGCATAAAATTTGGGTGTCGATTTATGAAAAAAAAAAAAAAAGACAAGACCTTAATCTTACATAACTCCTTATATATTCTTCTTAAGATTGTTACCCTAAATTAATTATGAAAATCAATAACTTTAACAATATTTAATACGCCCCTCTAAAAAAATTTAAAAAAAAACAAATAGGATTAAACACCAAGAAGAATATGCTAAAAATTAGAAGAAAATATTTACAAGTTTAGTATAAAAACTAATCAAAGATTAAAAATCTACAAAGTTAATAGAAAGAGAGATCAATGACTGAATTAAAATATTTAAAAGCTTAAAAAGTAATCAAAGACTAATTAAAATATAAGAAAAGTGAATCCAAACTCCTTAAACTTTAATCCATTTGAAAACATCTACAAATTATAAAACCTTCTAGTTTAATCCATCAACTATATCAATTTACAATAGATCTTTCCATCATATCTCCGTTAAGTTACTAATGGAGAAAAAATGCATGAAGACTCCTTAAACTTTACCTATTTACAAACAATCACCATAAACTATAAAATCTTCTAATGTAATTCTTAAACAATATCAATTATCGCAAATAGATCTCTTCATCCGCTATCTGTTAAGTTGCTAATAGAAGTGTGATGTAACATGATCCTTACCTTACCTATTTAATAAATCTTTATAAATAAAAAGAAAATAATGATTTATAGTTCATGGTATTGGTTTGCAAATGGACTCAAGTTTGAGGGAGATTTGGATGTACTTTTTTCTTTTTATTATGTGATATGAATTTAAGGTAAATTTTGATTAAGACAATTAAATTGAAGTAAATTTTAATTATTCAGAGATTATATTATAAAATTTATATAAAATTAAATTTAAAAATAATGAGAAATCAAAATAAAATTTTATATTCTCACTTATTGACTACTTGTTGACATGACAAAATTTACACTGTCTATCTTTTATAATTTTAATCATTTATTTTATTTTATAAATTTTCACTCTTTACCTAATTAATTAATTTTTAGAAATTTAAAAAGATATATTATTATTAAAAAATGAAAAGCTTTAATCTAACCATGTTGTTTGTTATTGTAATGATTGGAATTTTTGCGTATGACAGCCGTATTATGTATAGTCTTTTTCTTGTGGCTTTGAGTTTAAAGGATTAACCTTTTGAGCTACTTTATTCCATTAGTGAGATTCTTAGAATAAAACTTACCTTATAAAAGTTATTTATAGTCATTTTAGGTGTATTAGATGATTTCCTGTTAAGATGGGTCCTGAAATTTTACTAAGTTTGGGAACTGGCACCTATATAGAAGGATATAGTAAATATGTATTTTTTTAAATTAAAATTGGCGGGTAATTGATCATTAGATATCAAAGAGCTACAAAATAATTTTTAATGAATTTTTAGAGACATTTGACCCACTCATTTTGAAAGGAAAAATCTTTGAAAGTTATGGATTTCAAGAATTTGAACTAAAATTCAAGTTTTGACTTTTTATTTCTAAGGATTTTAATTTTTTTTAAATTTTTATTGAATCCAAATGGAGGGTATTTCCTTATTTACATTTATGTTTTAAAGTTAATGGAGATTAAAATAATAGAGAACATTAACTTAACCATATCCTATCCTTGGTTCGAATTTCAACTAGCAGGGGTAGTGCTTGCTTGGTGTGTTTGGCCACATAGGCGGCTTAATTGGTAGGTGAGACACTGCCTAATAGATATTGACAAGTGGATTGCTGCCTAATAGATTTAGTTCTAGATTGGAGACCTCCTACTTGTATTCTTATATAAAATTGTATGAATAATTTTTATGAGTATTATACTGGTTCTATTGCAGATTATATTATCTCTCACTGAGTTTATGACTCACTTTGCTAACTCTATATTTTTCAGATCCAAGTGTTGAACTACGTCCAAGTTCCTCAGCAAGATAAAGTCTTTGATTTGGTGAGCCCAATACTTCGTTCGTGTGGGCACTTTTATTGGGTTGTTATAAAAAATTTGGATATATATTTAATTCATGTAATTTCTCTAGAGGTGCTCCATTACCTATAGGTAGGATCTAACGTCTGTTGTGTTAGATCTAGTTATAATGTTGTTAAACATATGTATTATTATACTTCTTGTGGTGATTTGTATATTATGAGAATCGAGATAGAAAATGTATGACATGATATACATTTAAGGGGAAACCTTATCCAATATTTTGTTAATTGGAATTATTAAGATGTTAAGTAAATTAGGTTGTTAGGTTGTATAATCATTCCTATGCGCTAGTCATGGCCTTTCAAATTTGAATCATGACAGTTATATGATTTCTTTTTATTTAATTTATTTTATTAAATAAGTAAAATGAGATCATTATTATATAAGAATTATGAATAAAAATTAACATGAAGGATTAGTGTGAACACCGTATTTTGTCCGAGTCACACAAAAAATTACAAAAAATTTAAAAATTAATTAGTCAATTGAATTAATTCCAAAATAATATATATATATATATATATATAAAGAGTAAATCATCAATTTTGTCCTCAAAAGATTAAAGTTATGTCATATTAGTCCATGATTAATGGTAATGGCAATCATAATCCCTGTAAGATCATTCTATCAATCAAGTTATTCCAATCATTAGATGACATCCGTTTTAGTTAACAAAAGTGCATATGTGGCACGTTAAGTCACTGACGTAGGAAACTCATTTTGCATATATGGCACATTAACAACAGATAAAAGAACCTAATCCTTAATTTTCCTAATTCCTTGCCTTATTCTTCCCACATTTCCTTTAGTCTCTTCTCTTCTTCATCTTCATCTTTCTTTAAGTGAATCAGAAACAAATGATGCGTGGGAGGACATGGGTTTCGTGAATGGACACTCAGAAAACCCACCATTGTCCGATGTTAGCTGGACTAGTAGTGGCTGTTTGTTAGGGAGAGGCCCCCACAATAAATTAGGTAGTCGAAGGATGTGTTGTGTGGGAGGAAAGCACTTTCGCTTATCTCACAATCCTGGTAGACGCTTCTTTAGGTGTCTATTGTACAAGGTAAATTTATGGTTTGTCGTTGTTGTAATGTGCTAAGAACTAAGTCTGATAATTATGTAGATTACTTGAAATTACTGGATTGCAGGATGAAGAATTGTCATGTGGGTATTTCTCTTGGGTTGATGGTGGTAGTGATTATGCAGGTACAAGTGAGAGTGAAGTTCCCTATGCATTAGTCAATATGAAGCTTGGAAGGAAGATTGTGAAATTGGAGATTGAAGTGAAGAGATTGAAGCACATTGTAGTTGTATTAAGTGTACTTATGAGGTTTTCTATCATTATGTGTAGTTGGGTTTGTATTTGGATTTGGAAGTAGTTGGGTTTGTGTTTATGTAATGGAAATGACACTGTAGTCATCTATAATTGTTTTGTAATGACTTATCATTGAATGGAATAAAATAGTAATTTCCCCCCTTGAGGTCAATGTTGGTGTTGTTGCAAACCAGAAACTGCATGCCAAATATAAAATGAACACAGTAAGTAAGATGAATCTAGCATAAGTGCTGCTGTAAACAATATAAAATGAAATTTCATAAATGAACTTGCTTAGCAGTACATAATGACATTCTATGAAAGTGTTGCAGACATAAAATGGAATGCAATGAAATGGACAAAAATGAACTATTATAATCTGAACTGATATAATTTGAACTTTCATTGACAATTACTAATTGTGTACATCCCAAAACTCATCCCAAAATGACAATTACAAACTGTGTACATCCCAAAATGACAATTACTAACTGTATAAAACCCAAAAAACTTTCATTGCATATTGGCTAATGTTTATATCTTCTTTGGTCCAGTTGGTCTTAGCCCAGGTGTTGGCATGAACCTCATAAACCTTGTTGTAGTAGCCCTACTTGATGCTTACATGGTGTCTTGACTAACTCCATGGACTGCTTGTGGTGTTGGAGGCCTAACAAGTGGTGGCCTAACAACTACTGGGTGAGGAGGTGGACCTATATTAGGTGATGAAGGCAATGGACCAACAACAAGGTCTTCTGGTTGTGAGTCTGGGTGTGATTGTGACAGGTCAATCTCACGTGGTTCAGCACTTTGTTGTGGTGTTGCATTACATCTTACCCTCTGCTTCTTTTGTTTGGCTGCAGGTAATCCTTTACAAATCCTTGTATTGTGGCCTATGCCACCACACTTGGAGCACTTAATGTCAGCATAAGACCTCTTTAGTTTGTATGGATTGACATGTATTTCTTTGTCATCCTTATGTCTTTGTTTCTTTGGCCTTCCAGCTGGCCTCTTAATAGTTGGTGGGGTGGGTGCAGTTTGGTTAGTCTTGGTCCAGTATTGTTGAGCAGTAGTTGGTTGCACGAAATATTCAAAAGTTGCATTAAAAGAGTGCATAGTCAGCCATCCATGTACATAATCTTCAGGCTTGTGGTTCTTGTAAGGAATTGCTGCCAAAACATAACTGCAGGGCAGTCCTGTGAGTTTCCAAAACCTACAAGTGCAAGTACGGGGGCCCAAATTTACATTGACTTTGTCTGACCAACATTGCACTTCATACCTATTCCCATCTGGATCACCTGACCACACAAGGGTCCATTTATTACTCTCAATTTTCTCCTTTTCCAACCTACTCTGTTGTTTAGGAGCTATAGGTCCCATGTAGTCAGCCCACAATTTCTTATGAGTAGCCATTTTCTTCATGATATAGCACCTGACCTCCTCAGCCATGCTTAGTATAGGTTTGCCTTTGAACTTAACAATCTTTGCATTAAACACCTCACAATTGTTGTTACAAATACTGTTCACTTTAGGCCATTCACTGAAATGTTCTTTGGTCCATGCTCCTTGAGGAAATTTGGATAAGTAAGTCCATGCCCTTTCATTGATTCTCTTTAATTTAGCCATCGATGCATTAAATTGCACTTCAGTCGTTGCCCTTGCACATTCCAAGACCAATCCCCGTAACTCCTTATCTTTCCATTGTTTTGTGTAGTTTTTCCACAAGTGCATCACATAAAACCTATGGTGTGCACCGGGCATCACTTCTGGTAGAGCAAGTATGAGACCTTGTAACATAAACAAACAAAAAAGTGTAAGTTGGCCTAAAACACAGTGTACTAAGTTTAAAAGACTTAAGAATCTTGCAAATGTCACCTTCTATTGGTCTGATATCCAGTTCCACCCATGTTTCTTATAGTCTCCTAGGTCCTAATGGAGAAGTGTCAGAAACCATTTTCAATTATCTTTGGTCTCATTGTCAACAATTGCATAAGCAATGACAAAAATGTTATTGTTGGCATCTTGGCCAACTACAGATAGGAGTTGGCCTCCATAATAACCTTTTAGGAAGCATCCATCTAGCCCAATTAGTGGCCTGCAACTTACCTTGAAGCCTCTCTTACAAGCATCAAGACACACATATAGTCTTTGAAACTGAGGTGGGGAATCAGGGATAGGAATCACATCCATCTTCACAGTGGAGTTTGGATTGCTCCTAATCAGCTCTGCATAGTAATCATAGAGCTTTGCATACTGCTCCTTCTCAGACCCTTTTACCAGTTCTCTTGCCTTCTTCAAAGATTTGTATATCTTGATGTCATTAACATGGATACCAAATTCCATTTTGAGGTAATCAAATGCCTCAAGATAAGTTAGGGAAGGTTGGGTCCTAATTTTTGCTTCTAGCTTGTGAATCACCCATATCCTATCAGCTTGCTTGTTTTTAAAACCTCTGTTGCAAGTATGTTCATTGAGAAATGTCTTAATTTGGAAACTCTTTGTCACACTACTATGTGCACAGTAAATATCCCATTTACAATGCCCATTCATGCACTTTGCTTTTGCCCTAACCTTGTCATTTTTTACCCATCTTATTTGCCTACCAAGATGGATATTGTAATCCTTAACCCTTTTTTTGAATAAATCAATTAAGGCAAACTTCATTCCAAGCTCCAAATGCACATGCCAAAACTTAGCTTGTTTATTGAACTGTGGGAACACTGGTCTTCTGGAATTTCCATCATCATCTGAACTCACTGGAGTATGGAGTTCTTCAGACTTGTAGCAACCATTTGCAAAGTCATCATTCCGCACATCAGTTGGCCTATCCGTTAGCATTTCTCTTGCTTCTTCTCTTTCCTCTTCTCTTGCATCTCTTGCACTCTGTTTATGTTTCTCCTTCTGCTTGGTTTGTCTTGTAATGTTTGTAGGACTGTAATAGTCCTCATCTGCATCATCATATTCAAATGGAGGGGGCCTATATGGTGAGTCCTTTGCACTATCATAGTCATCAGAAAATATATCAATTGGGGTATCATAACCTTCCATATCCAGCTCATCATCTGAAACAAGTAGGTCTTCAACACAATTCTCAGTTTCTGCATCACTATCACTATTTGGAAGTGGTTGGTCCTCTACATCACTGCCACCATTTCGAAAAGGTTGGTCCTCTGCATCACTGTCACTTTCTGTTTGGTTCAACAGGTTGTTCCACAATTGGATTGGGTTGAATGGGTGGGTTAACTATTGAACTGGGTTGAATAGGTGAGTCTACTGTTGGATTGGGTTGAATAGGCTGCTCATTTGGAACCTCAACAATGTCCTCATCACCTCCCACAGGATGTTCAAAATAAAGGTCTATAACATTACCATTTAGGATAGTAACATTACACATGTGTATAAGATCAGCATCACTATTAAGAATTCTCAACCCATACTCAAAGTTCAAACCAAGCATTAACCAAAAATAATTCTTGTACTTATGATATCCATGAACCTTGAAAAAGGTTTACATATTAAACAAGTTCAGGTAGTCAACACAGACATCATCCCATACATCAATTTCTCCCCTAAAGAATTCAAGCCTTCCTCCCGGTGGTGTAACAAAATTGCCCCCATGATGAAAGACAAGCACTATATACGACATTTACATAATAAAACTATAATATTTTACTAAACATTAATTTTCACAAACACACAACCAACACTGACATTTCAATGAAAGTAACACATTAACAATAAATAGTAGGGGGAACACATTAAGAAAAATGGGACAACATTCCATTAACAATTGTTTAAATAAACCAACAAGGAACCACAACCACCACCAAATGGTCCCCCACAACCACACACATACACAACATTATCAAAACAAGTAAAGGAGTTTGACTTACCGTTGTGTGTTTGCAGAACGTGAACCCCAGTCACATAGCACACATGTGAACCCCACCACAGCAAATGAAGGGTACCACAACACAGTAACTATGAATTTCAGAGTGTTCTTTTCGGATTTAGAGAGCCAACAACGAAAAAAGGAGGGAAGAGGGAAATTTGAGATATTTCTAACCTAAGCTTCCAACGACATCGTTTTTTTCCTTTGCCATGGTCTCTCATTTGCCACGGTGGAAGTAAATGTTTCAGCTAAAATGAATGACTGCCACGTCAATGACTTAATGTGCCATATGTGCACTTCTGTTAATTAAAACGAATGTCATCTAACGATTGGATTAACTTGACTGACAGAATGATCTTACAAGGATTACAATTACCATTACCATCAATCAAGAACTAATATGACAGGACTTCAATCTTTCAAGGAAGAAATTGGTGATTTACACTGTAAAAGATATATATAGAAAGAAAGAAATGAGAACCTCATTCCCTTAAACTCACCTAGCCCAATCCCTAAACCTTTTTCCTTAAACTTACTTAGCATATTTCCTCAATCCCCTATCCATTCCCTCTAGCCCATTTCCGACCTAGACCCAAACCAAATTTGACCTAAGCCCAACCCATGACCCATTCCATCCACACCTCTCTCCGTCATTCGAAATTCTTTCCTCTACTGGTCTTCGCCAACCAGTGAGGGGACCCGCACCACCACTCAGGCGAAGGACCACTATCTCCTACGCCAACCATCCTTGCTTCACCCCCGCTCCAGTACCTTTACCACTTACATTTTCCACTCACCCCTGCAACAAACCCCACGCCCCACACTCCTCCACCTCTCCACCCATGCTCCCCAAAGCTCTTGACACACACAGAGAAGAGAAAATTTATTTTTTGGTAGATATTTCCCCCTTTAAGAGGGAGTTCTATTCTATTAGTTAACGGGGGAATTTTTTTGATTTTAGGAGAAGAGTTTTAGAGAATGTGAAGAGCGTTTGCCCCTATAGCCATTAAGCCTTTTCCTCCATCAACCTTGCACCACACCACCATATAAACCGAACTTGCCCTCCCCTCCAAGCCTAAACCATCATGCCATCACCCATGTCCACCACACCTTCAACCACAAAACCCCTGCACAACCAAGACCCGAGAAATTCACTCATACATTTCCAGCTTCACCATATCTCCCATACATCTAAAATGGTTAAACTCATCCACCCACACCTATACTCAACCTCCATAATCTCAAAACAACCTTTCCATCACCACCCAACCACTTCATGCATCATCCTCTCCACTTTATCATTTAAAACAGGGGCAACTTCATCCCCCTCATAAGATACCACCTAAAGCAACCCATGAACAACAAAAGCCACCATAATATCCCACTACTTTGCTTCCAAATGCAACAACAACACAAACCCAAACACCCATCAAACAATAACCCAAATCCGTGAAAAACCAAAAAACAGAGTCTACGTCCGTGTCCGATCGATCACTACTCCCAAACTAATTTCCGATTGAGGACCCCTTCATTGGACTATTTTTCGACCGACCACTACTCCCTAGACCAATTTCCGACCGAGCACCCCTTCCCAAGACCATGTCCAACCGACCACCACTTCCCAAATCATTTTCCGACTGACCGCCCAGCCTATCCTCAACTGATCTCCAATCCGACCGAGCTGAGCTTCACATCAAACCCTCAAATCTACAAATTAACCGAGCCGACCCTAGCCTTTGCCTCAATCTCTCCTTTACCGATCGCCAAACCGATTTGACCTCCTTAATATTCTTCCTCATCAACTTTTCAATCAAAAACTACTACCCAAACACTTTTTGACTTACCACCCACTTATCATACCATCTTCAAACCAATCAAAACCTTTTCTTGGATCTCAACCTCTAAATCTCCCAAAATGATCAATCCGACCCTAGCCTTTTCCTCAACCTCACCATAATCAATTGCTAAACTGGTCTAATGTCATTAACAATTTTTCCCATCAACCCAATTGATTCGAGCTTCCCACCTAACCCTTAAACCTACCAATCAGCTTAGCCAACATCCCCACTTGTCCCTTATTACTTCACCAACCAATGATCCACTTAATAATCTTTCCCATCACCTAACCGACCAACCAGACCCAATCCTTAGCCCTTAACGCCTTAGCTCACTGACCGATCCAAGCAAATCGAGCCTTAGCATTAACCCTTCAGATCAATTCTTCGACCGAGCAGACCCTTACCCTAAGCCTTAAACCCTCAACTCACCAAGCCGACCAATCAGACTCATTCATTAGCCCATCAACCTCTAGACCGACCGATCCTAGCTTACCCTTTCCCCATCAGCTTTAGGATCTGTCAGCCAAGCAGATCCTTACACTTAACCTATTGACCCCGCAGACCACTTCTGACCGAGCTCAGCCTTAGCCCATCAGCATCAACCAACTGATCAGATCGATCCTTAGGCTTAATGACAAGAGGTTGTCGAGACCCATCAAATAATAAAAATTACCGGTTCACAAACTAATTTGTAAAATAGAGAATGAACCGAATCTTCTCTCAAGGATCCAATAAAAACAAAGATTCAATCAGATCAAGATAATTAAAATGGGGGGTTTTGTTGTTGATTAACAAGATTGATAAAAGTACGAAACTTAAAGTTGTAAACAAATCTAAAGAAACAACCAATCCAAGGAAATTTACCGATCTTGAGTTTAACTCATCATTGATCACAAGGAATTCACTTAATTGCTAATCATGTTCTTGGCCTTAGATCACATCAAGACGCCTCAACATGATCCAAGAATCTTCTACTAGATAAGCATCTATGATTTAATTAACCAAAGTTAGATAAAGTAAGCACCATCCAAACATAAATTAACTTAAGATCGGGGATTTAACCAAGCTAAACAATCCATCAAAAAGCTTTGATATATTGTTTAGTCTTTATGATCCTCTTGAATACATGATAATAAAGCTATTATCATATAAACATCTAAATCAAATTAAGCAATTCAATATAGATCAAAATTAAAAGAGGAAGAATAGAAACTTGAATAACAATTAAGCAATATGAACAAGTAAAACAAGATCTCCAAATTAAACATCAAGATGGCTAATCCCTTGGATTGATTATAAAAGCCTAGCCTTCCATGGATGGGAAGGAAGAACTCATAAAATCAAGAGCAAAAACGAAATTCTAAAGAGAATGGAAAAGAAGAGAAAGAAAACTCTTACAAATACTCAAACTTTCTTTAAACTTACTTAAAATTGAATCATTTTAATACAAAGAGGTTGGCTCTATTTATACTAATCCTAGAAGCCAATTTGTACATGTACATAATCTGAATACAAGCTGTAAAAACATGGAAATTGTCAAATATGGAAGCTTGATGCATGGTAGGTGGGTTGGTGTATGGTTGGTGGCTTTTAGTCAATAACTCTTATCCGACTTCTGGCTTCATTTTCATGACCTAAACGGTGCATTTTGGCTTGGAGGTCTCATGAAAGTTGTAACCAGTTGTCTCCTTGAAATTTTGCAATTGGAATCATACCATTTGGACTTTTAGAACTCTAGAAATGCCAAAAACACTGCACCTACCTCAAGTTAGGTTGGAAGAACGTGTTTCCAAATTCAAACCAACTTGTAGCTTCATAATCATGCCTAAAACGACATCTATTGACTACATGGTCTTCAGTGAAGTTGGAGATATGGGTCTTATCTTTCCAATGGCCAAGTTTCAGCCCAAAAGGAGGCCTATAGTCCATTATATAGTCTAATATGTCCATACTACCCAGATTTCCGTGACAGCAAACTCACTCTGCATTGCAAAGCTATTTTGGACCCTTAGAAGTCCGATCTAGCTCTTGCGTTCTTCATAAAACTTGTAGAACCTTGTCTTAGCTTTCCAAAGACACCAAGATCACCTCAAATGGATCACCGAGTCCCAAGTTATGGCCTAACCAAGGAAGAAAGGTCAAAATGCATCAAAATCCAAGAATTATTCATAATTTGCATTAAAGCCCAATGAAGCCCAACAATATTAAACTCATCTAAAATACTAATATTGGGCACAATAAACATCTAATAAAGCCTAATACAAAGCTAACATAAGTGTCTCAAATTGATTGATCACTTAACCCCTCAGCCAATCGACTGAGCTTACCTTAGTCAATCACCATCTTAACCTAATCGATCGACCATACCGATCCGACCATCATTTCTCTTCTTGACACTTAACCAATTATCCATGACTGATCCGACCACTATTTTTCATTCACAAACACTTAACTGATCTAACCATCATTTCCATTCACAACACTCAACCAATCAACCATAACTAATCCTACAATCATTTCCATTCACAACACTCAACCGATCAGCCATAACTGATCTGACCATCATTTTTATTCACAACACTTAACCGATCGGCCATGACCGATTTGACTATTATTTCCCTTATCAACATTTAACTGATCAGCCATAACCAATCTGACCATTATTTCTGTTCTCAACACTCAACCAATCAGCCATGACCGATCCAACCACTGTTTCTATTCTCAACCTTTGAACGATCGGGTAGTGAGCTGAGAAGCTATTAGATAGCTCGACTCTGTTGGAAAAGAGATCAGGGATCGGTCAGAAAACTGAGAGGCTAGGTCTACTCGGACCTTCTAACATTTTCATTCATCCTTCTTAAATTAATGCATGATATATAATTCTAACGAATGGATAATTAAAATTAGTTGCGATGGCAATAACATTTTGACTTTTCTAAGGTGAGGAGAAATTTTGTGATTTTTTCAGGAGCGCTAGCGAAGTTATGAATGACCTCCAATAAAAAAAATCTCGTTTATCATTAATTTGTTGCATTTTAAACATTTGAGGCGAATTGCAGTAATCTCTAACAATATATATAACTTTATGTTAATATTATTTTATGAAAAAAAAGTTACAAAATAAGTAAATAATTCATGTTCTAGTACACCTAAATGGATTTGATGTGAGGAATAATATATATTTATATATATACATATATTATACTCAAACCAAACAGAACTTGAAAAACAAGATTGAGATGAATTAAAAATCAAAATGAAACTAATTCTCATAAACTTACACCTAAGCATACACACACATACACAGCTCACTCCCTCTCTAACGCCTATAAATTGACATTTCACAGATACTCAACACACACAGTAACTCACATTATTTCACTCATCGAAAATAGTTGCACATAGAGAAAAAAGAGAGATGATAGCAAAGGGGATATTAAGGAAGCTAAATTGGGAAGTAGAAAAAGGAGAAATATAAGAAACCAAGAATCATCAACATGAACTAGTGGTAGGGGGTCTTTCGAAATCATTTTTTGCCCTTGTTTTGGAATAGTTACAGGCCCTCTATCTATATACTTCTGCGATTTCATACATTTAATTGTAAAGAAATTATTTTATTAAACTGCATGTGGGATCCTTATCCCAATTGTTGATTACATCTTGTAAGACTTCTGTTTGGTAAAGTTTAAAAGCTGCATGTGGATAACACCATGGATTAATATTTTTACTCTATTATGATGTCTTTGTCTTTTAACTACCAGTACCAATTTTTAGTTTTTCTAACGATTAGGAGGCTGCATGTAGGAAAGCTCTAAATATCAATAGTTGGTTCCTCCTGTTGATTACCAAAATGTTAAGATGAGTGTATGGATTGAATTTACTTTGAGAAAATCTATTACCTAAGAAACTTTGTTGCAACTTGAGCTTCATAGATGAACTTTAGTATAATTGCCCATTGATAACTACTAAACCAAGAGCATATGTATATGTATATATATATATATATATATATATATATATGTATATATATGTATATACATATATATACATATATATACATATATATATATATATAAACTTTTTATTGGTTTTGTTTGTGTTCTGTTGTATCTGTTATGCGTTGGGAGAAAACGTTAAGTTGCTTGAAAATGAGTTTCTAAAATTTTAGTTCACTAGAGTATATATAGGGTTCAAATATCTTATGAATAAACTATATATACATTCTGTTTGGCTCCTGAAATGGTTGTAAATAGCTTGTTAATGGTTCTTAAATTCCTGTTTAATTTATCATCTTTGATGTGTGAATGGAACTTGGATTATAGCCTTGTAAATTTTGTTTTTAGGTTATTTTCGGCTAGGATAGTGTCACGACCAAAAACTGGAAGGCCATGATCGGCGCATAGGAAGGATTAACCTACTTAGCAAACCTTACAGAACCAATAAACATAATAAAACAACATGTCAAATCGGCCAAGATTTTTGACAAAGTAACCTTTAAAAATATTATATCCCAAAAATAAATTGTCATTACACCAAACTCAAATCAATGTGTTAAATAATATACATTAAAACATCAATTCTTCCCAATGGATCATTCCTAAAGTTTGCAGAACATGGAGTCAAAGACTTATACACTGATCATCCACACTTTCTCCTCAACTATTGATTAATTTGAAAAAAATGATAATGAAGAGGGATGAGTCACACAAACTCAGTGAGGCCATGGCAACATAATGAGCAGAAAGGGAATCAAAAATACACAAAAGTTTTTCGTAAATACTATGCCATCAATGTATAAGCATACTTTTCATAAAATTTTCATCAAAAGTAGAATAATAAGAATATATATATATATATCATAAAAATCATTGAATATTATACATTTGCATAAAATGATCAATAAAATATCAAGCATTTCTTTGCAATAATAAATAGAATATGAAATTCTATATCAATTGTAATCATAAATCAAATACTAAGTGGGAGGACTATAACACATAACTAAATCTATCAGGCAGCAAAACCACCTGTTAATATCTATTAGGCAGCGTCCCACCTACCATATAAGCCGACAATGTGGCCAAACATGCTGGGCTTAGCACCACCCTTGTTAGCTGAGGTTCGAACCAAGGTGCACTAAGGCTAACGTCTATTGTCGTTAGTTACAATGTTCTGTCAAAAGTTTCCTCCCAAGAAAATATATTTGTATAATTCAAAACATACATATATTCATATATCAAATATTCAAACATTTTGGAATTCAAGAACATATATCATATGCTTCAAAACAAGACAACTTCAAGCTGTTTTCAAAATAAATTTCCTTTACATTGTTACAAGTTCTCAAAAATTATGAAATTTGATATAGGTAATCATAAGTATTCCAACAACAATATATCCAAAATTCAATTCAATTCATCACCATTTGGTGTTTAAATTGTGCTAAAATCATGGCAGTCTCACTGTCGGATTCATATTAGAATTTCAGCATTTCACCAACTTTGATGATACTTTTGACATAGTTCCAGATTTTGTAAAATCACAAAAATTTATAGGATTTTATCAACATGATAATTAATACATATCCAAAACTCAACTCAAAATACTATTGATCAATCATTTTGAGACACTTATGTTAGCTTTGTACTTGGCATTATTGGATGTTTATTACGCCCAATATTAGTATATTAGCTGAGTTTTGTGTTGTTGGGCCTCATTGGGCCTTAATGCAAATTGTGATTAATTATAAGATTTTGATGCATTTTGACATTTCCTCATTGATTAGGCCATAACTTGGGTTTTGGTGATCCGTTTGAGGTGCTCTTGGTGTATGTGGAAAGCTAAGGTAAAGATCTACAAGTTTCATGAGCACTCGAGAGCTGGATCGGATTTATAATGTTCCAAAATAGGCCTGAAATTCAGAGTGGGCTTGCTGTCACTGGAATTTCAGTAGTGTACACATATTGGACCATATCGTGGGCTATAGACCTCCTTTTGAGATGAAACTGATGTCATTGGAAAGATAAAATGCATAGTCCAACTTTACTAAAGACCATTTTGTCAATAGATGTCATCGTCGGCATGATTATGAAACTGCAAGTTGGTTTGAATTTGGAAACACGTTCTGCCAACATGACTTGAGATAGGTGCAGTATTTTTAGAATATTTTGAATTGTAAAAGTCCTTTTGAGCTGAAACCAGTGTCATTAGAAAGCGAAGGCATAAAACTACAACTCTTATGAAGACTTCCAAGCCAAAATATGTTGTTTCGGTCATGCAAGTTAAGCTGAAAGTCAGAGAAGAGTTGGTGAGGAGAACCCACCAACCATGCATCAAGCCACCATTATTGACAAACATCACTTATTTCGTGCATTCCAGTTGTTTACAGCTTTTATCAACTGTAAATTGGCCTCTATGATTAGTATAAATAGGGTCAATCTCTTTAGGATTTGTGAGAGTTATCTTTTCCTCTTCCTCTCCCTTCTCTCTAGAATTTCGTTTTTGTTCTTCATTTTCTGAGTTCTTCCTTCCCATCCATGGAAGGCTAGGCTCTTGTAATCAATCCAAGGGATTAACCATCTTGATGTTTAATTTGGAGATCTTGTTTTGATTGTTCATATTACTTAATTGTTATTCAAGTTTCTCTTTTTCCTCTTTTGATTTTGATCTAAATTGAATTGCTTAATTTGATTTAGATGTTTATGTGATAATTGCTTTATTATCATGTATTCAAAGAGGATCACAAAGACTAAACAATATATCAAAGTTTTTTAATGGATTGTTTAGCTTGGTTAAATCTCGGATCTTAAGTTAATTTATGTTTGGATGATGCTTAATGCATCTAACCTTGGTTAATTAAATCCTAGATGTTTATCTAGTAGAGGATTCTTGGATCATGTTAAGGCTTCTTGATGTGATCTAAGGCAAAGAACATGGTTAGCAATTAAGTGGATTCCTTGTGATCAATGAGGATTAAACTCAAGATCTGTAAATTTCCTTGGATTAGTTAATTTGTTAATTGATTTTCTTTAATTCAACCAATGTATTTTCTTTACATATCATCAAACCCCCTTTTAATTATTTTAATCTAATTGAATCTTTATTTTTGGATCCTTGATAGACAATTTGGTTCATTCTCTATACCACAAATTAGTTTGTGAACCTGTAAATTTTATTATTTTGATGGGTCTCGATAACCTCTTGTCAACTAGCATTTTGTCATTCAAATACACAAGAATGTAATCTGACTTTCATAATCAATTATAAGATCACAGCCACTTTTATCTAACCATAGATTATACTTTCAAAAAATCTTTGAAGTTCAAATCATATCAAGACATGATTCCCCAAGATTTGACATTCAAAATGGGTACTAATAGTTCTTTCAAAGAGAGCTTTGAAATATCAAAATGCATAAATTTACTTTCAACAACTTGCTTAAAGACAAGAATAGAGTAGGAAAGGGAGGTGGAGGAAAAATGATAGTTGCCATCATATCCACCATCCACTCACACTAGGAAGTTCCCAAACAAGCTTGAACCAGCTTCCAAATGACCTCCAAGTTGTTGGATAAAGAGTGCTTGAAGAATCTAAGAAACAAGAAACATGACAACACAAGCTGGCTTAGGATAATGACCTCTATTTGAGCAAAAAATTGTATTGATTCAGAACTCTTAAAACTAAAAATAATATATGTAATAAAATGCAACTGGAATTACCTAAATCCGATCTTCCAATCAAAAGTTATACTCATTTTACTAAACATTGTTCAGTTTACACGAAAATACCACTCTTTTCATCTCATTCATGCATTTTTTCAAACACCTCATGTGCATATTCCCCCAGAACGGACAAAATCCCTTGTTTTTTTTTATCACTATTCATTATGCTAATTCATCCATAAGAGGATCTTAACTCAACCAATACATCAAATTAAACTATAAATTTGTAATGTCCCTTCTAATATCTTGAAAAATTGTTATGTGAACAGTAATATGAATAATAAAAAAACTCTCTTCCATGGCAGCCACCAATTCAAAGCTTAATATAGAGTTTAGGAGGTTTACCTCTTGTGTAGGGGGTTTTTTGAGAGCTTCCAACCATCAACTAATTTCAAACACCTCTAAAACACCCTAATTGATGCGAAAATGAAATGAGTAGTCCATAAGCTCTACAAGAAGGGTTTGAGTCTGAAAATTACAGAGGATAAATGATGAAAAAGTGTAAAAAAAAAAACATAAAAGAAAGAAGTTATATGGAACAAGGGAAGAAGTTAAGAGAACTTGATGAAATTTTGAGAGAAAATAACAAAGAAATGTAGGAAGAAGACTTACCTAGGTTCACCTTTGGGATGGGAAGCCAAAAATGAGAGAAGCATAATGTAGGAGTGTATTTCGTGGGTTGTGGTGTTAAAAAAATGAAAATTTCAGCTTTATCCCAAAATTTAAGGTATTTACAACAATGACCTAACACTTAGCACTATTTGTACTTTTTGACAATTTTCCTCTAAATTTTAAAATAAAATTTATCTTGTATTTAAATAATGTTTTCAACATTATAATCTGATTATTGAATAGATAAAATATTTTAGAAAAATAAAAATCATGATTTCAATTTGAAAATCAATTTATAGTTTGATAGATGTCCAAAACTAGCAATATTACAAAGTGTAAGTAATCAAATTTATTTCAACATTTTTGTTGATCAATCATATACTTTTAAGGACGATAATTGTATACATAAATATGTATGTCTGAATAAAATTTAGTTTTCAACAATTAAGAAAAAAAAAATCGAGGTATTATAGATAGGAATTTCTTAAGCATTTAGTTAATTTATTTAATTTATGAGAATTGGATGGCATATTGTGCTATGAGAATTTTATAAGTAATTAGATGATTAAACATTGAAAACATGAACCTAACACTTGAGAACTAAACAAAGGACTATGACGTTGAGGACTTTAAAATATAAATGTTTTGGACCTATGTAAGAAAAAGAAGCAATGATCCATGGACATTGGAAGGTAGGGAGTCAAAGTTCATTCCCCCAAGGAACCCTTGCTATTGATTGATACTCATAAAGTCCTTACAAGTGGTCGAATTCTCAGAAGGACAAAGAAATGGGAACCCATAAAGAATGACTTTGATTCGGACCAAGAGACGTATGAGACTAACACGTAATCATTTAGACTTTAATGACATTAATTAAAGAAAATTTAATAATTTAAAATGCATTGCATTGAACATATATTTTATGATTTAAATTCTTGTCTTAGTTTGAGATTTGAGGTATATTTTTTTGTATATTTTACAGCTGGAGCATCAAGTTAGTTTTAAAAATATTGTTTGACTTCTCTACTAGGAATTTTAAATTATCACCCTTATTACTTGATGTTTCAGATGAGTCGTATGATAATTGTCGCAACCGTCTTCAAAGGGCACCGGGAAGAGAGAAAATAACTAAAAATTTAATTTTTTTTAAAGGGTTTTTGGAGTCGCCATCAATCGATTTTTCCATTAAAAAATGGAATGGTGCAATTGGACACCTACAGAGAGAATCTGCGTACTAGAATTTAAGTTTGGGGGTTCGATTACGGGTAGGGAATGTATTAACACCCTACACCGTCCGTTCGGAGAATAGTTACCTATTTAATCTAAAGTTATCTGTTAAGTTATTTAAGTTTGTCATTTATTATTTGGAGAAAATATTTTTATTTTTATTATTTTTTATGTCCCATTTTGTCGGGCTTGTTATCAAAGGTGATAAATGACCGTGACAAAGAATGAGTGACTTAAGAACTATTATTGGGGAACTAATTGTAAACCCGTAATTTATTAGGGATAACAATGGTGAATTAGAACTTGGATTTCCAAGAAAATATTTTTTGAGAAATAAAATGATTTTTGAAAATGAGTTTCACAATTGAGAAAGTTATTTAACAAAGTAAATGATTTGATAATGCATTGTTTAAAAAGGAATTTTAAATTTTAATTCACCATTGTCATCAAATACAAGTTTTATGAATTTGTTTGCAGTTATTTTTGTGTTATTTAAAAAATATTTTATTTTTGTTGTTTTGAAAAAGTATATATTTTTTTATTATTTATTTATTTTTAGGAATCAGTCCCCACCAGCGCTCCAAGCAAAATCTGATATAAATACCTGAAGAAAATCGAGAAGAGTTTAATTGATCAGACTCCTGATCCTCTCCCATTTTCTGTTATCGGCCAATATTAATTACAGCGTGAAAGGATAATATTTAAACATAACAATAAAATTAAGTGAAATACGACTTATATTGAATGCGACAACAAAAAAGGGGGGCAGGTTAAAATGCAACAAAATTAATAGTGGAATATAGTTTTTATTGGAGATTATTTATAGCCCCGCCAGCACTCCTGGCAAAACTATAAAATTCTCCTCACCTCAAGGAAATTAAAAATGTCACTGTCATCGTAGCTAATTTTGAACATCCTATCATCAAAACCTTATTCCACCAATTAATTTTAACACGAATAGAATGTGAGAAGTTGGTAAAAATTAATCATTAAATAAGATTTTGTGAGAAATTATTTATGACTCCGCCAACGCTCCTAGCAAAACTATAAAAAATTTATTTACCTAAAGAAAAATTAAAAATATTTGCCGTCACAACATATTCTTAATCATCCTATCATTTGAATTTTAAGTTATAATTAATGATACGAAAACAGACCGATAATTGTAAAAAGATTTTTCTTTTTCTAGAACATCAATGATATGAATTTTTAGCATAATTAATAATGACGATGTGAACCAAAAATAGAAGAACTCGAAAACATTAAAACGAAATGAAAGGAAATAATAGAATGTTTGTACCAAATATCCTTGTGGCATTACATCCTCTTATTATTATATTTTGGAATCCCTATTTTTATAAGCAAAAGCCCACACCGGTTTATTCACCCCTATTTCCCTTTGTCCTTTCCCGCTTGACACACCCTTCCTGCATTCACATTCCTTGTATTACTCTCTATACCCTGTTTTTTTTTTAATCTGTATGATATCTTCTCTTTCTTTAATTTCCTTCGGCTTGTTAAAGTGACACCTAACTCCCTAGGGAAGAATTATCCACATCTCAACATCCAAATCAGCCCATGGTACACTGAGGACCAACATTAACTGATAGAACTTGACGTTAACAGAGAAAATCAGCCACCACGAAGTATCCATAAATTGCTCAAACAGAAAACAAACACGCCAAAATGAACGTCTTAATCTAAGCATTTTATCAAATATGCCTACGCACTTACTAGAGTCAACAGGATGAACCAATATCAGAACTAACACACATGTCAATACAAAAAGATAGACATGTTAGGATCAAATATAAAAAGATCGAGTGATACACCAAAACAAACCAACTTTCATCATTACTTAACCATTCCTTCACAAATTATTCCTTAACTAACGTCCCAATATAATTGGAATACCCTTCAACACTCCATTTCACACATATACTGAAGACCCAAAAAATACATCAGACCCAAAATAAGAACAAACAAGTTAACCATGATCAATTGACTACAGTTCAACATACTGATATGCCACCAAAATGAACCATGACTTCATGCATGAAAATAAATCCATCAACAAACTCGAAGCTCATAAAAAACTCAGAAAGAAATCAAAGCTTCAACAAAACAGCCACTAAACCAGATTATCCAGCCACCAAAATCTCGTTGAAGTGTAGGCATAATCATTTAAACAAACTGCAAGGCACACCCAAACTTCAAGAAAAATGAATTTACAATATGCCATGGATCCCCCACAATCCTGTCATTTGCATGACCGAGACTAAACACCTCAAATCCAATCCAAAGGCAGAACAAAAACAACACAGATTCAATAAATCAGACCTCATATCTAATTTAGTCAGCAATGATTAAATAGAGAAGTTTTTGTTACATTAAGAGTTGTGTAGCAACAATGATTAAACAAACTTTGGGGGTCCTCAATCAGACATTCAATGACGAACTTTCATTAAGCATCTCAAAACAGAGACGCCACAGTATTACACAAAAAGGAAACTGACTTCAAAGCAAATGCACATATAAACTATGTTATAGCACCATATTGTCACCAATTAACAATATCAAACTAAGATCATAAGCAGTAAACGAAAGTTACAAAATTCAAATGCATATTCAACCTTTTTTTAAAAAAAAATCTCTCTACATGGACAGAAGGAAAGTGACTAAAAGATTACCAAGATAAATTTACAGCTACAACGACTTGGTCTGTATATCAACTCCACTAAAAAAAGCTCATTCACTTCTTCTCGAAATCGCTCTCACCTTCTGAAACCAATGACAACCTTCCCCAAAGAAAATCCTCTCCCTTGCTCGGAACCCATACGTCCTATTTATACAAAATCCTACCCACCAGAAGACAAAACAATAAAAAGCAAAAAGAAAATAAAATAATAAAAGAACTCTTGCCGTTGTGGATCGGGGCGCAGGGGACAAATCGCTCCCCTGGCCGTTGGAGGGTGCAGAGCAAAAACATACCCTCGCTTCCCATTACGCGTGAATCTCGGCCTCGTCAGCACTGGTCGTCGTCTTTTCCACACGCGCGTGCAAGACAGATGCTGGGAGCCAGAGCTAAGGACACCAATCCACCCCCAGCTTGCTTCTTGGTCCTGCTATTGACACTCACGACCGAGGAGAATGAGGAGCGTGGAGTATAGGGTGTAGCAGAAGGGGCAGAGTGTACGGTGGGGGACAAAGCGAAAGTTGCGGGGAAATGGGGTGAGGTGCAGGTCTGGGGAGAAAGGTTTGTGGAGAGAAGACATGTCCTTGCTGTGCTCCTTGCTCTCTGTGCAAAAGGGAAAACATTTAGGGAAGGGAAATGGAGAAGAGTTGGTGCAGGTGGCTCAGTGCAGGCGTTGGGCGGAGGTTGCGGCAAGGTGGTGCAGGGGTAAGGCGAAAGGGAAAGGTGGTGGCGACGTGGTGCGGCTAGGGGAATGCGCATGGCAAGGGATGCCGGGCGTGGCTGGTGCGCAGCAAGGATTAGGGCGCAAAGAGAAAGGGAAGGAGAAGGGAAAAGGGGGAATCGGCTGATGGGGTGGCCTGGGTTGGGTTCTGGGTTAGTTTAGGAAATGGGCTTAGGTTTGGGTTTGACGGGTTGGGTAGAAGGGAGATAGGTCCACGGCTTAAGTCTGGGCTCGGGTCTGGGCTAATGGGAAGTGGGATCTGTTTTTTTATTTTTATTTTATTTTTGGTGGCAGAAGGGAATGGAATTGGGCCGTGTGGGTTTGGATCCGATAATTAAAAGAAGGGTTCAGGGCTTGGGTTTGGCTGATGAGTCTTGAGTTTGGATTGGGCTCTTGGGCTGATTGGGTAACATTTCATTTCAGTCATTTTTCTTTTCTCTTTCAATTTTTTGGTTTCTGTTATTATTATTATTATTAATTTTGTATTATGATTTTTTTGTATTTTTAAATTAGGTGAATAAATAATTTATTTATTTTTGAATTCTCATTGCTAGTCAATTAATTAATTCAAGTTTTTTTTCTTCTTTTTCTCTCTTTTTTTATTATTATTATTTTAGGGATTAATTGGCTAATCTATTTCTATTTTGTTATATTTTATTTTTTTTTAATAATTGATTAGTTGATTACTTATTAAATTTGAATTCTCAATTTGAGAATTAACTGGCTAATTAAAATGAATTTTTATATGGCCTGAACAAAACATGATGTTCACAATAATTATAATTGAGATTGACTACGTTTAGGTAGACTCACCCATTCATGAAGGATTCGTGATAGTAACCGCCATCAGGGTCACTATGGACCCTGACTTTGTTGACCCTCTTGTTATGTGAGTAGATGTAGAATATATAAAAAGTAGATACCCAATGAAGGATATTTTAAATTTCTCTTTTAAGATCATGGTTAGAAATAAGAAAGTAGTATCATAAGGATTATTATTCGATAATTAGTAGATATTTCTTTTATCTTATAATTAAGTAAATAAGGTCTTAAAATAAGATTTATTCTATGAATCAATGCTCTAAATGGATAAAGATATGATTATCCTAATATTAGTAAGTTATCCTGATAAGTTAATATAAATATCTTTTGAGTTTAATTAGAAAGATTACCCTAATTTATTATTCACCCAAAGTAAGAATTTATATTTAAGAAATTAGTAATAGTTAAGTTAAATATGAGATTAGAAATTTTAAGTTTATATAGTCTTAATCTATCAGGCCCCAAGTAAATAAAATATATAAGCTATGTATATGTATTTATAGTAAAATATATAACTTTTAAGATTTTATGTTAGGATTAATTGTTTTACTTTGAGGTAAATGAGGGATGAGTATCTTGTTTAAATTTAGAGTAGAAAATTATTTAATACTATTTAAGAAAATATTTTTGTTTTAAAAATGTTAATTATATAAGCAAAATCTAAAAGAGTAAAATACGTGAGATTGATTCCTAAATGATCAGCTTAAGAAATAAGTAAATCTCAAATAATTTGTTAACATTAAAAAAAATATTATACAATAAATAGGACTAATCTTTTAACACTTTTAACATATACGTTTGATCTTAGATTAGCTTAGTCTAAAATTAATCTTAGGTGTTACACTGTGAGTTCAATGTATCCCCAACGTGCTAAGTCGAAGCCATGTAATTTTGTAGAAAATAATTATTTATTGATTGATTTTAATTAAGAAAAATTTTAATTTATTAAAGAATAATTTGTTTGATTTTGAAAACTTTTTGATTTTATTTGAGTAAGAGAGTATACTTTTTAACGAATCCTAAACGGGATGAGACATAACATAAAGTCAAAGAGTTACCTTTAGATGACTAGAAAATACGTGATTCCTCAAAACCACAAAACCTAATAGTTATTTGACTCCTTAATTTTAATTAAGGATTAAAAACTGGTAAACCAAAGAATTTAGCTTATTTGAAAAAAAATAATTGATTTGATTTGATTAAATGAGTAAACTCATTGTCAAATTCTAAACGGGATAAGACATTACACAAGATCACATAATAATCTCAATATTGTAAGAGAATATGAGACTCCTCAATATCACTAGGCGTATAATTATTTAAAACTTTGAATTTTAAGTATGATCGGACATAATACAAGGCCATAACAATTCCTATATCCAAGGCCATATAACAATCCCAAAAGTAGGCAGGGAGTACCTCCACAAGACCACTATATTTAAGTTGATTTTAATTAAATTATTAATAAAATTTTGATATGAAAAAAGAAAAGCAACATTATACAAGTTCAAGAATAACTCAAAAACAAAAAAAAGCATGACTATCAGCTAAATAACAATTTAAAGGAATAAATGATTGAATGATAAATAAATAAAAAAAGGCATAAGATTTTGTCTTCAAGTGACCTTTGTGTTATGTCATAAAAAATAAAAATATAAAATTGCTAATGATATTTTATTCAAGGTACACACATCTAAAAACGCCCTTATTGAACTCCACTATCCAATTGCACGTAGAACATTGCTAGCCTATTATAGGTTATCAGATTAGCAAACGTGTAAATAAAGTTCCACATCCAATCATGTAATTATTCAACATGGAAATAGGCACACACCAACAGCATAACAGGATCCCATTGCCATTCTCCTCATAGTTAAAGATAATTATAAGCCCACGAGCTCTTATAACAGATGGTTTGGGCATCTGCTGGAAATGGAGAGCTATGGGTTCGATTTCCTCCAATACACTCCCTCCCCTTCCTCTTGAGTCCCTTATTGGGATTCCCTAAGTCCCACTATTAGAGTGAGACTTCCCCTGAACCGAAAAAAAAAAAGAAGATAATTATATTACTAAAAAAAAAGATATTTATTAACACTGGCCGAATACAAAAGCGCCGATTGCTGATAATTAAACACGCATTTCAAAGTCTTAAAACACCTACAGCCTGACCCCAAAGATGTAAATCATTAGGCACATTGCAAATAAAGCATATCCCATGAATCACTAGACCCCAGTATATGCCCTTTAGTTACATACGTTACTGCCGCATGATGGCGTATATATTTATAATCAAAATCTAAACCTGAAGCTCTATCTCTGGAGTCGGGGCTATGGCTGCTGAGTGCTGGCGCAGCCGAGAGCAGCACCAAAAGAGAAATGCCACTACAATAGTGAACACGAACAACGCCAACATGACTGGAACTACCCAACTCGCATGATGGTTGTGGTGCATGTATCGATGCATGAAATTGAAAGTGGAAAAGCTTTGAGCAGAACCCATGTAAACTACCACTGTTCAACTAAGATGCAGATGCACAGAGAGAAAGAGATGATGAAAGCTATCTGGGTATATGGCTCTAGAGTATGTGATGCATGGAAAGTAATCTGTGAAGGCAGACGTGTTTAGATGTGAATGCAAATTGGAGTCCAAGTAATAGCAACCGAAAGAGGCTCTAATTAAGGATAAGAAGCAACGTGAACATGTTAAACTATTCCCAAATGAAAACAAGACGCTAATTGTCTTTATCATATTCCTAATAGTAAATAATAATTCTTTACATGTGCTGTATTTAGGTCCTTCCTGCAAGTAATTTACTTGCATGTAACTGGCTTTCTAGCCCTACTTCAAAAGGAAGAGAGTACACGTTAACTTAGCTTCATCCATCAATAGGAGGGGAAGGGGACCGGTTTAAAAGGAATAATTTCGAGGGTAACCTATTGGTTATTTTAAAGAGAAATTTCTATCATACCAAATGTCTCTTTTATGTTTTTCCAAATGGTTCTTGGACATGCAGATGGCCAAAATGCATAATCAATTCGGGTGGTATCAGATAATATTTTTGTTTTCAAGGCTACGTCTCTAAAATGATATCAGTGCTTTATTAGCTTCCTCATAGAAACGCTAGTTAGATGGCTACATAACATAATCAGTTTTTCCATGCTTTAATGACATTATCCAAGATATGATAAAGATTAACAATTTAATTATAATGAGAATCATCATAGTTGGACAACTTGAGACAGCATGAATGTTGTACTATAATGGTCATAACTATTATACACTTTCAAATGGTCATAACTTTCAAAGAGATTATGACTGGTCCTTCACATGTTAACCATTAAACACTTTTCCAAATTAAGCTTGAACTCGGGATTATACCTTTCATCACAAATGCATTATAATGTCTTGAAGAGGCCACTGTACGGCCAAATTCAAGATTGAAGACCCTATTTTGTTCAGACTAATAAAATAGAAATAAAAAATTGATTAAAAATAATTAAAAAAAAGGAAAATGAGATAATAATTATATAGGTGAGTATAATAAAGATTGACTCCCAAAATCTAAGTTTCTTGTCTCAATTAAAAACTCAGGACCCAACCTGGGCCTCTGCCAAATTAAACCTTGCCTCAAATATGTGATTTAAAATGGATTTTGTGTGTTGTAAGGATTGTATTTAGTACACAATTCTGATATCTGTGAAATGGCTTTATCGTGTGATTATTGATCAAAATATCTATCAAATTTTTTTAGGAAAATTAAAATTATCATTAAATATTTTCTGATTGATAATTATAGGTCACGAATTAATATAATTATAATTTTTTAAAAAAATATCAGTCACAAACTTTATTAAAAAAATTAAAATTGCAATTAAATATTTTCTAACTGAAAATTTAGTCACAAATACATTTCCTACTTGATGACGCTAAACTTTCCAATCCATTTTCTCATTGATTTTCTTCCCGTCACAAATTTAGACATTTTTTTTTTTCTATCTATATCAATAAAAAAAATACAGTCACAATTTGCTAATAATATTTTCAGCCACAAATATGGTGGCAAATTGACCACTTTCTTATAGTGTTGCCTCAAATGTAAAATTCTGTTCGCCCAGTTGAAATACTGACTCGTTTATTCAATTGCAACGTCTAGCCCTAAGTTTGTTTTTTCTTACCAAAAAAAAAGTCTAGCCCTAAAGCACATGATCCATTCTTGTTCTTTCTTTCTTTTGTAATGATCTCCTCCTACGGTTTCCTCTCTTAATGCAGATGAAGAACCCGTCGCATTCCCCATTGTTCATCTCAGCAAGAGCAGAGGAAGAATTATTGCAAATTTAAATATTATACCACAATTAGAATGAATTAGAAAAAAATCGTATTACATTAAAAAAAAAATGGTAACTATCATTGTATGTAAATTGTTCACACAATATTTGTACATCATTTATATGAGAATTCTATTAGAGGGAGAGAAAATTTATACAAAAAGATGATGATTATTTCTTGGCACGCTTGATATAAGGCTAGAGTCCCTTATTTATACTAAAGCTATTGAAACCCCTTAAGTTTTCATTAATAATTAGTGCACGATAATCTTAATTAACTTTATAATGCCTTATTTCTAGAAAATAATTACAAAGTGCCTAGATACATGAATGACTCTCCATTTGACAACGAAGTTGTTCATAATGGCATAATAATGCCTTAATAGTGACTACATACTTGCATCAGTCTATACTTTCTAATTATTATTTCTAATAAATTAATGCACACATTTAAGTAGCTAGCCTATTTACATATTGTCATAGCATCTTGATCATTCTAAATCTTGTATCGTGCACCACCTGTAAACGAAGGTAGGATTATTGTCACAAACAAAATGACAAAAAAAATAGTTAAAAATTGTACTGGCGAACTGGTTACCTTACTGGTCTAAGTGATTCTCAGATTGGTTTTGTATGCAAACTGGCAAAAATTGGGTGACTTGACCGTTTGACTTGGCTAATTTTCATTGAATCATCTGGATCGTGCAATTTGAGGAGGAAAGAAAACTAAAAATGAATGAAACGACATTATTTTAGGGAGAAAATAAAAAAGAATTGTAAAAACTTTTTAAAGTCATAACGTTTGATTAGCTTGTCTAATTTTAATGTATTATATATCAATTTCACACAACTTTTTGAGATCTATGTAATGCAATAGTTTGTACTAATCGATTTTTTTAAAAAAAACCCTTATTTGTGAGTTACGATGATTTTTATGCAAAAAGTTAAGAGTATATTTGATTTATTTTTTGTTTTCATTTTTAATTAAATTTATTTTTAATTATAATTACAAAAATATCATTCATTAGTCTTTTTTTTAGGTATGATGACATCATGGAGATTAGAACTTACAACCTCCTACAAACTATCCAAACTTCCACCATTAGCCTACTCCCAACGGCTTACTGCCAATACTCAAACCTCCTAGTATGGTTTGACTCGGAAAATTTTCTATTTCTACATACTACTAAAAAAAGTGAGTACTTTCATTCATTTTTTATCAAGTAAACTATTTTGAAAGCCTAAATGAGATGAATGATAAAGTTTAAGAGGTAATTATATTATTACAAAAAATTAAATAGAAAGTACTCAGTTCTCTAATGTATATAGTAAGGCTACAAAGTTTCTTTTGCTGCATTTTATTTTCTCTTCTAGAAGATATAATTAGAAAAGATGGGAAGAAAATTGGAGCATATACCAATAACGAGAGATAAATGGAACTCACTAAAGGAAACTTGTTTGGTAAATTTTCAAGTCCTGTTTGGTAAATTTCTCAATGCTCACTTCTCCAAATCAGTAATAAACAAACTTTTAGAAACATGTTAAGAGAGTATCAATTTTGGGTCGGCCCATAGTGAATTAGACGAAATTATGTTTGGGCCACCAAAATGTTAGCCCAGCCCAAGTTTCAGGCTTTGTATGACAGGCCACTGATAAATATGTAATAGAAATGTCCTTATTTATTTATGAAATTATGGTTCAGCTTTATGCAAATGAGAATTTTTTTTTATTTAGTGCTGAATATTTTTTTAATTATTAATTATAAATATAATATATTTAATTTTTTGTTTAAAATAAAAAAGGAATATGAATGGGTCATTTGTATTTGTTATTTTATATTTATAGGGCCTTACCAGCATTAAAATTTAATTGTTACATTGTGTATAAATATAGTCTACAAAAATATGAATGGTACAAATAAAATTTAATTGAATCAAATAATTTTTTTTAATGTAAATCAAGGTATTCAATATCCTCGTCTGGAAAGCAAGAAACTAATCCCACGAAACACAGATGTATGAAGCGGGACTCGTTTCAAGAATCAAACCCATGACAAGATACTTAAGGTAACTAAGTCCCTTCCAATTGGACCAATACAAGTTGATAATTAAATCAAATATTTAATTTCTAGTATATGTGTAGTGGTATAAATAATGTATTTGATATGTGTATCTAAATGCAGATATGATGTACATTTTATTATAAAGTGTTAATAACAAATTTTTCCATATAAAATGATTCTTAATATCTTCTTAGTATACAAAACCAAGTTAAACCCATGATAGAAAAACATGTATCCATATATGATGCAGATCACATACCCAGATATATATAAGGTATTATTTGGGTATAATTTGGATATGACCATGGCATAAGTTATAGAACTTTCATAAAATGAACTATGCTTTTGTTGTATGCTGGAGGAGGCCAAATCAGGATCAAACGGCTAGGAAGCATAGAATACGTCATGTTAGTTGGATAAGAAGCAAGGAATTGCCAGGATTAGGAAAGGGGCAGAAATCGTGTAGGTCCAATAAGTCTAACAAAGTCTCCTTTCAAGAGAGGAGCAGTTGGTAGGCTATTTAGACCATAGAGTGGACCTTTTGCCGAAACCAATCACTATCCAAAATTACCTCTTTTTTGTCCTTCTCATTTTTGTCTTTACTTCTACGTATATCTGTCATCCAATTTGTTTTGTTTTGTTTTGTTTTATTTTATTTTTTTTTTGTGTTCCTGAAGCTCATTTTAGTTTATATCTTATTCCAATTTCCAATTTTCTTTTTATCTTTAACGATCATATATATGTTGCCAGCCAAATCCAAATGAAGAGTCCACTCCAGGATACAACCTGAAACCAACAGATTCAAAAATCCTTAATTTGCTCAACTTTTAGAGCCATTTAAATCTCTCAAGCTTCTGTAAGTTTCTTTTTTCCATAGCTTTGCTTTGTAAAACAATTTTTGGCATAATATTTTTTCTATTTTTCAAAATTTTCTAATTATACGTATATACTTACATGTTTAAATAATTTATATTATATATTATCTTTCCATTTGTATTTTCAATTTTAAAAAATCACCATATCATATACCAATATAAACATAATTCTATCATCTTATGAACTGGAATTGACTGGACAATTCAATTAGAAAATAGATTAATCAACTGATATTATATTTGACCCTCTATAAAAATTGATGTTCATAAGAATCAATTAAAAGTTAATAAGAACTGGGAGATTAACTGATGAATCGGCCAATTCAAATTGGTTTTTGAACTAAACCGGTTTCGAAGTTGATGACATGTTTTGAAATTATAGAGCTTAGTTAAGAAAAACAACAAAATTGAGAAACTGCCAAGCCATCAGTGCACTCTATCCGCAACCAAACAGCCTTTGAAGGGTGAGAGCTCAGGCAAACCAGGGTGTGCATAGCAAGAAAAGAGGTTTGGCACCATTCTTGAGTAGTCACTGAAAAAGGTAGAGATTGAGGTGGCCAATCGGCAACGGAATAGCAGAAAGGACTTGGTCATGGAGGTGGTAACCATGTTGAAATTAGAGTTTAGTTAGAGAGATGTGGAAAAGATAAAAATGAAAGATGTTTTTAAAAATCCAATATTGTTATATAAAACATAATTCATGGAATTTAGATAAATGTCACGTGTTCCTTATGTATGAGTTTTTTTTCTTCCAAATTCTTACTCCCTTGATATAGTCTTATTTTTTATGTATTCAAAATTTATTTTAAAAAGTTCAAATATAATTTGAATTTCAACTATATGTTATTTATTTTATTTAAGTGATAAATTTAATTATTCTAACTTTTCAAATTTTATATTAATCAAATATCAATTACTTATTTATCTATTAATAAGTGAGATCAATGACGATTATATATCATAACATATTCAAACTGTTAATATTTTATAAATTAATTTAATATAATACTATTATATAAAATACAGTTTATGCAAGTAAGATCAATGTCATATGTCACTCAGACATAAGTTTTTTCCTTCAAAATTTTACTCTTTTAATATAATCTTATTTTCTATGTATTCAAAATTAATTTAAGAAAATTCAAATCCAATTCAAAATTCAATTATATTTGATTTTATTTTAGTTATGTGATAAATTTAATTACTTGAACTTTTCAAATTTTATATTAAGCAAATATCAACTACTTATTTATCTATTAATAAGGGAGATCAATGAAAATCATATATCATAACATATTCAATCTATTAATATTTTTTAAATTAATTTAATCTAATCTATATATTATCTATATACTATTATATAAAACACAGTTTATGCCATTTGATAGTGAGTGAAATCAAATTTCAATTTTTTTTCATCGGATAGCTAGATAGAGTGATTATATTTCATATCTTTGAAATTTAAAAAATAGTAAGAATTTAATAACAATTAAAAGTAGTATAAATAGATTATGCAAAGATACAAAGCCTATTCAAAATTCATTGAACTTGCTTTAAATTCTTGCATTTTGATAGTGATTCCAAATGTGCTTTTCTCCACCCCTTTCTTTGTTGTTCTTGACATTCTTGGGATTATATTATTATTATGACTCTATATAATATTTCAAGTTCTTTACTTTGTTTTCATTCGATCTGATTGACTGAATTTGAGTTTTTGTTTATTTCAATGCTGCATCGGCTGTCCGATATAATTTTGTTAATGAAGTCAACGCCAACAATGATAAAAAAAATATGGAAGCTTCAAGTAAGGATTTTATTGTTCTATAGTCTTAATGGTGAATTTTAAATGTTAGACACATTTTCTTTGTACAGTTATACCATTCACATTTTTTATTTAATTAACATGTTGATTAAAGAGTTGAAAATGTATTTAGTTGCAAATTGAATGGTTTTATTTGACCCTCCAATATGAAAATATTGCAGAATCATTGTGCATGATCCAATATTATAAAATTGTTTGACATTGTTGGATACTAGCAATCAAATACCTCAAGTGAATAATATTTTATAATTATTACTTTATTTGTTAAAAAATCTTGAGAGACACTAGATATGTTAATTATTTCATGTTAAGGTTAATTTTTATGAATTTTATAATTTTCTTATGATATAAATTTAAGAAGTGATTGAACTATTTTTTACATAGATCATATAAAGAAACTTATGTAAAAAGTATTACTATAAATAACACATCTAATTTCACAAACATGTGCATTGCATTGGAGAATAAAACTAATACTATTATATAAAACACAGTCCATATAAGTTGAGTCAGTGTCACATGTCACTTATAAATTAGTTTCTTTTCCTCTAATTTTTTACTCCTTTGATATAGTCTTATTTTCTATGCATTTAAAATTTATTTTAAAAAGTTCAAATCCAATTTAAATTTTAATTATATTTAATTTTTTCAATTATATTTAATTTTTTTATTTAAGTGATAAATTTAATTAATTTAACTTTTCAAATTTTATATTAATCTAAATATCAATTACATACTTATTTACGTATTAATAAGTGTAATCACTAAATATTATACATCATTGCATATTCAAAATGATAATTTTTTTAAATTAATTAAATATAAATTATAATTTTTAACATATTATAATGAACAAATACTCTAATAAATGTTTAATTTGAAATATTTTTAACCTTAACCATATACTTCAAGTTTTATATTTTTATAGTAGTAGTAGTAGTTGTTATTATTATTATTATTATTACTACTACATCATCTTGCTAGACACTAGATATATTAAATGCTTAATGATAAATTTAACTTTTAAGAGTTTTTTCATTTTTCTTCGAAGATAATTAAATTAGAAAGTAATTAAGCTATTATCCTTACATAAATTTTAGAGTAAACATTTATTTTGGTCTTTCAAAGATACAAGTGTCATTATTTAGGTATTCCATTGGTAAATATATCAAAATGGTTATTCAATGTCAATTTTTGATATCAAATTGGTCTTTTAATGTCATTTTTTATATCAAATTGGTCCTCCAAGATGATCAATTTGATCTAAAAAATTATTAAATGACTAAACTAATGTCACTTGTATCTTTATAGGATCTCACAAGACAGCATAGGCTGCTGAGGCATCTCATTCCTGTGTGAAATTATCCATGTTCTCTGGCACTGTTCACAAGACTTACAAAACAGATATGCATCATGAAATAGGGTAGGCCAATACAATCCAAAGTCCAAAACCTTCCTAGCTGTACGTTGGGAGCCAAAGTGCCCACCACATGCAAATGTTTGACAAAAGCTAAGAATAGAATGAAACTCATAATCAGAGATATATCTTCTAATAATCTGGTCACTACAAAGCTTTCACAGATAAGGATCATCTCATACATAGTACTTAGACTCACTTTTCAATTTATCAGATTAAGCTCTAGTAAAATATGCAGGAAGAACACCAGCAACCAAAAAATTAACCATATCTGCAAACCAAGGGGATGTGTTCTTACCTTGCAGTTGTAGAAGCTGCTCATCTGGGAAAGAGTCCTGTACAAGGAAGGGATCTGAAGCCCTTTCAATGCGGCTTAAGTGATCTGCTACTAGATTTTCTGCTCCACTCTTGTCACGGATCTCTATATGAAACTCTTGGAGCAGTAGCATCCACCTTATTAGTCGGGGCTTTGCCTCTGACTTCTTCAAAAGAAACTTAAGAGCTGCATGATCAGTAAACACAACAACCTTAGAGCCAAGCAAATATGATCTAAACTTATCCAAAGCAAAAACAATGGCTAAAAGCTCTTTTTCGGTTGTGGTATAGTTGGCTTGAGCAGCATCCAGAGTTCTGGAAGCATAGTATATCACATGAGAAGCTCTCCCTACTCTCTGTGCCAAGACTGCTCCTACTGCATAATTAGAAGTATCACACATTAACTCAAATGGCAATGTCCAGTCAGGTGGTTGGATGATGGGGGTACTGGTCAAGTGGTTGAAAGCTGCCTTGCACTTGTCATCAAAATTAAACTCTACATCTTTCTGCAGTAAGTGGGAAAGTGGAAGGGCAATCTTGCTGAAATCGGCAATGAAGCGCCTGTAGAAACCTGCATGACCAAGAAAAGAACGCACTTCCCACACGCATGTGGGGTAAGATATAAAAGTAATTACATCAATCTTGGCAGGATCTACCTCAATGCCCTTACTGGATGCTACATGGCCTAAAACTATACCCTGTTCTACCATAAAATGGCATTTCTCAAAATTTAGCACAAGGTTAGTCTTAATGCATCTTTGCAGCACTCTAGATAAGCTAGCTAAACATGAATCAAAAGAAGAACCATAGACAGTGAAGTCATCCATAAATACCTCTATGCACTCCTCTAAGAAATCAGAAAATATGTTCACCATGCACCGCTGGAAGGTACCAGGGGCATTGCAGAGGCTGAAGGGCATCCGTCTGTAAGCAAAAGTGCCGAAGGGACAGGTAAATGTGGTCTTCTCCTGATCCTCTGGTGCAATGTGGATCTGGAAGTATCCAGTGTAGCCATCCAAAAAGCAGTAATGGGACTTACCAGCCAACCTTCTAGCAGCTGATCGATGAACGGAAGGGGGTAATGATCTTTCCGAGTGGTTTGGTTGAGACGTCTGTAGTCAATGCAGACTCTCCAGCTATTCTGTACTCGGGTTAGAATGAGCTCATTCTTCTGGTTGGCCACGACAGTCACCTCGGATTTCTTTGGAACTACTTGCACCGGGCTCACCCACTTGCTGTCAGAGATGGGATAGATAATGCCAGCCTACAGTAGCTTGGTCACTTCTTTTTTCACCACATCTAGAATGAGAGGATTCAGTCTCCTCTGGGGTTGTCTCATTGGTTTAGTTTCTTCCTCAAGTAATATCTTGTGCATGCATGTGGAGGGGTTAATACCAAGGATGTCTACAAGTGTCCAACCAATTGCCCTTTTGTGTTGCTTCAAAACTTCCAATAATCTGGTTTCTTGCTCAGGTTGGAGGTGTTTGGCCACTATCACCGGAAGCTTCATATCCTCCTCCAAGAATGCATATTTCAAATGCTCGAGCAGGGGCTTAAGTTCAATGGAGGGTGGTTGCTGGACTGATGGTACTAGGTTTGGAATCGAAACTAAATCTGTCAATTTCTCAGCAGTTACACTTGCTGCACCTATACCTGCAAGCTGTGCACAATCTTGTAAAACAGCATCATCATATCTTATGGAATCAAAAGAATCACACTTAGCAGCAGGATGAATGACATCATTAATAACAACATCATTACCATTAATAACATAAACAGAATCATCAATGTCAACAGAATTAACAACAGCACATGACAAGTATGTAGAAATCTCAGCACAGGCTTCACACATTGCATATGGTTTACAACCAGAAAGTCTGAAGCAGGTAGAACAAGTATTGCAAGCTATGCTATCAGTGTATCCTACAATTTCAGGAAACTTTGCCAACATATCAGCATGCATATCATCAACCAGTAAATCAATGACATCAAAATGAAAAATAGAATGATCCTCTAAAGGGTATTTCATGGCATCAAAAATGTTAAACTGAATAATATCATCACCAAATTCCATGGAAAGAGTACCAGCATGCAAATCAATCTTAGTTTTAGCAGTTTTCAAAAATGGCCTACCTAAGATCAATGGGGGTGGAGAAGAGGCAGATTCATCTTCCATATTCAACACATAAAAATCAGCTGGGAATATTAAATTATTTACCCGAACCAGAACGTCCTCCAATACTCATGCAGGTTGAGCAGTGCTCCGGTTTGCTAACTGAATGACAATGCCGGTGGACTTTAGCTCTCCCATATGCAAGGACGTGTAAACTGACTTTGGCATTACATTGATGGAGGCTCCCAAGCCTAGCAAGACATGAGTGAACTGTTAGTGCCCTATGGTGCAAGGGATAGTAAAAGTGTCTGGGTCTTTGCATTTGGGAGGCAGGTTGGGCTGAATCAAAGCAGAGACATTTCTCCCCATACTCACTTTTTCAGTGCCCTTTAACTTCCTCTTATGTGTGCACATCTCTTTCAAAAACTTAGCATACTTGGGGATTTGTTTAATTGCCTCCAAGAGAGGTATATTCATATCAACTTTTTGAAAAGTCTCCATAATTTCCTCATCCAAGTCAGTCTCAACCATATGCCTCTGTTGTATCATTCGGTTGGAAAAAGGAAGAGGAATGTTGGAAGCTGACTTTTGTGAATGTTCACTTTTCTGCTATACTGAATTTTCTGTCAACTGCTAATTTGATCTTGTTTTCTGCTTGGCCGTTGTACATTTGCTGCTGAATCTACTACAGCATCTGAATTTGCTGCAGAACTTGAATTTGCTCAGAATCTTATTTTTCTGAGTCAATGGTAGAATTTGGAATTATCTGCTGCACTAGTCCATTGATTTGCTTACCACTACGCAAAGCTATAGCACTAACATTGCCTCTAGGGTTTGGAGTGGTTTGAGAGGGTAATTGGCCATAATCCTGTGACTTTAATTTATGAATAGATGTGGCAAGTTGACCAATTTGAGTCTCCAAGTTCTGAATGATGGTTTCAATTCTCTATTGAAACTGGATGTTATTGGTGGCCAACAGTTTCACCAAATTCTCCAATGAGGGCTCAGATTTCGTGGCTACAGGACCTTGTTGCTGGAATGGTGGTCTACTTGGTCCAGCATATGGCTGAAACTGATTTGTCCTTGCTTGCTGTTGGAATGGTGGTCTATACTGGTTTGGTGGCTGCTGATTTGATGCATTCTCATATCTCAGATTGGGATGGTCCTTCCAGCCAGGGTTGTAAGTATTGGAGAATGGATCATATTTTTGTTGTTGTTGCTGATGGAACTGTGGCTTCCCAGGAAATATACCACCTGCAGCCACAGATTGGTCTTGAAACTCAGAATCATCTTGCAATGTGGGGCACGAATCTGGGGGATGAGAGGAACTAGAACATATGCTACAAACTCTTGCAGGGGTTTGCACAAGTGGTTCGTGTTGTCTCATTGCCATTTGTCTGACCAAAGAAGTGAGCTCATCCAATCTATGTTCCACCCTTTGTTGATCAGCATGTGAAGAGGTATTAACTTCATTGACTACTTTGGTTGCAGCACCCATTCGAGTACCAAATTGCTGAGAATTTGCTGCCATGTTTGCAATTAAGTTTCTGGCAGCAGCTAGAGTTTTATCTACCAATGCTCCACCACTTGCAGCATCAATCATACTCCTTTCCATTGGCATCAACCCTTCATAGAAGTATTGAATTAGCAGTTGATCACTAATTTAATGGTGTGGGCAGCTCAAGCACAATTTCTTAAATCTCTCCCAATACTCATGGAGAGTTTCACCACTGATCTGCCTTATGCCACAAATATCTTTCCTTATTGCAGCAGTTCTTGATACATAAAAGAACTTCTCCAGAAACAGTCTTTTCACGTTATTCCAAGAAGTGATGGCAGCAAGTTGTAAGTAATACAACCAATCCTTAGCAGCACCATCCAAGGAGAAAGGAAATGTCCTTAGCTTGATGTGATCTTCAGCTATTCCATGAGGTTTCATGGTGGAGCAGACAACATGGAACTCCTTCAAATGCTTATGTGGATCTTCACCTGCAAGACCATGAAACTTGGACAGCAAGTGTATCAATCCATATTTCAACTCAAAATCAACATTAAGTTCAGGATATTGAATACACAAAGGTTGATAATTCACATCAGGTGCAGCCAATTCCTTAAGGGTCCTATTATTATAGTCAGCCATAATAAAATCAGCAGACTCAATATCAGACACTGAAGTACTTACAGAAGCAGACTCAACAGGATTAAAAGAGTCAACAAGATTAGGTGCAATGTCAAGTTTAAGCCCAATTCCAGAAGTAATTCTATTAGCTCTATGAATGTTACTACCAGTCCTATGAATTCTATGAAGTATATGAAATGTTCTATTAATTTCAGGATCAAATGAATGCAAGGTACCAGGATTAGACCTAGTCATACAGCATGCAGTTCATAAGAAGGTATTAGAAAAGGAATAACAACTAAAACACTAAAAATTCCTTAAACAAATACTCTAAAAATTAAACAAAAAATAAAAACAGTATCAAATGAATTTTAAAAATTATGGAACCACCACAGGGTAAAATCTACACAAAAATTCTATCCAACAAAATAATAAAAAATCTTAAACAATTGAAAAAGTGGTCTAAACGATAGAATTTGGCTAAAATAAGGGTGACCTTACTGTTACCAGTAAGCCTTTCTCAAAATAACGTTTTCCATTACTGTACCAAAATTCAGGTCAATCAAAGATACTATACCGAACCGAAATTCTTGACACAATGCCCTTTACCTAATTTTAGCTAAATTTCACTTGAAAAAACTTCAAAAACAAAACAAACACAATTGTTAGAGTTAGATGGGGTCTTGAAATGATCAAATAGTTGCCTTGGATCCTCGGCAACGGCGCCAAATTTGACAAGAGGTTGTCGAGACCGTCAAATAATAAAAATTACCGGTTCACAAACTAATTTGTAGTATAGAGAATGAACCGAATCGTCTCTCAATGATCCAAAAAGAACAAAGATTTAATCAGATCAAGATAATTAAAAGGGGGTTTTGATGATTTTGAAAAAATAATACACTAGTTGAATTAAAGGAAAGTAATTAACAAATTAACCAATCCAAGGAAATTTACCGATCTTGAGTTTAATCCATCATTGATCACAAGAAATTCACTTAATTGCTAACCATGTTCTTGGCCTTAAATCATATCAAGACGTCTCAACATGATCCAAGAATCCTCTACTAGGTAAGCATCTAGGATTTAATTAACCAATGTTAGATAAAGTAAGCACCATCCAAACATAGATTAACTTAAGATCGGGGATTTAACCAAGCTATACAATCCATCAAAAAGCTTTGATATATTGTTTAGTCTTTGTGATCCTCTTGAATACATAATAATAAAGCTATTATCACATAAATATCTAAACCAAATTAAGCAATTCAATCTAGATCAAAATTAAAAGAGGAAGAAGAGAAACTTGAATAACAATTAAGCAATATGAACAAGTAAAACAAGATCTCCAAATTAAACATCAAGATGGCTAATCCCTTAGATTGATTATAAGAGCCTAGCCTTCCATAGATGGGAAGGAAGAAGTCATAAAATAAATAACAAAAACGAAATTCTAAAGAGAATGGAGAAGAAAAGAAAGAAAACTCTCACAAATACTCAAACTTACTTCAAATTGAATGATGTATAATACAAAGAGATTGGCTCTATTTATACTAATCCTAGAAGCCAATTTGTAATTGAAAATAATCTGAATACAAGTTGTAAAAACATGGAAATTGTCAAATATGGAAGCTTGATGCATGGTAGGTGGGTTGGTGCATGGTAGGTGGCTTTTAGTTAGCAACTCTTATCCGACTTCCAGCTTGATTTTCATGACCTAGACGGTGCATTTTGGCTTGGAGGTCTTCATGAAAGTTGTAGCTAGTTGTCTCCTTGAAATGTTGGCTTTGGAATCATGCCATTTGGACTTTTAGAACTCCAGATATGCCAAAAACACTGCACCTACCTCAAGTTAGGTTGGCAGAACGTGTTTCCAAATTCAAACCAACTTGTAGCTTCATAATCATGCCTAAAACGACATCTATTGACTAAATGATCTTCAGTGAAGTTGGAGATATGGGTCCTATCTTTCCAATGGCGAAGCTTTAGCCCGAGAAGAGGCCTATAGCCCACTATATAATCCAATATGTGCATACTACCCAAATTTCCGTGATAGCAAACCCACTCTGTATTGCAGGGATATTTTGGACCCTTAGAAGTCCGATCTAGCCCTTGAGTTCTCATGAGACTTGTAGAGCCTTGTCTTAGCTTTCCAAAGACACCAAGATCACCTCAAATGGATCACTGAGTCCCAAGTTATGGCCTAACCAAGGAGGAAAGGTCAAAATGCATCAAAATCCAAGAATTATTCATAATTTGCATTAAAGCCCAATAAGGCCCAACAATATTAAACTCATCTAAAATACTAATATTGTGCACAATAAACATCTAATAAAGTCTAGTACAAAGCTAACATAAGTGTCTCTAATTGATTGATCAGACGTGTATAGACTAATCAACAAGTTTACGTCATAATTTGGAGAGTGGAACTTTTAGGACTTCCAAATCCTGAAAAGTCAAAACAACAAAGTCACTACAAGGGAAGGGAAACCAACATAACAAACGATTAATCCTTTCCTTCTGCAGAATGCACTGCTTAAGTGAATTCCCTAGTGCAATGCAAAAATGCATTTTGCAAAATGAATTGCAAATGTGTAGAAAATGCAGTGGACAATAGAATGCAAAAAAACTTGTTTGCTCAATATACATGACTGAACAACTTTTTATTGCATGTATTCTTATTTGAAATAATTATAAATTTTGGTTTCCAAATCTAGTAATAACAATAATACAAAACATAAGTACTAAAAAAAACCCTTAGAAATGCAAACAGCATAGATTACCAAAAATAAGGCTAAGATTAAAAAAAATAAGTGGTAACTTACAGTTATAAGATAAGAAAAAATTGTCCGCTTTGAAGTAGTAGTGGTTGATATAGCATAAAGTTTGAGCCCTTCAGCAAGCTTTTCTTTGTCTTCACCAACCTTGTTTAAAAGAAAAAGGAAAAGCATCATAACCATGGTTTCTAGTTTTGGATTAAAAATCATCATAATCATAATTTAATTTTCATTCAATAATAACTTAACCATTAGTAAGCACAATTCTAGCCATTTGATGACAGGTTCAGGCAATCTACAAATACTTAAGTCTATGTTTGATAGAAAGAATTTGAAGAGAAAAGTGAAATTGCATATGCATCTAGACTAGGTTGTAATCCAAATACATCTATGCTTTCCTTTCTTTTCTCTCCGATCACAGGCATGGTAGATTATGGGTGTGTGGAAGTAGGAAAGATTATGAAAAAAGTCTCACAAGTAACAAATTGATTAATCATAAATCACATTCACATCAACAATGTTGCTAGACATTGAGCATTTGCATAATTGCATCCATCGTAAGAACAATACCCACTAAAAAGATTTGCAACCTCTCTACATTCACGCGTATTATAGAACCAAATACCATTCACTTCTTGAGAAGCATCTCTATACAGTAGATATGGAACTTGAACTTCATACTCGAAATCTCCTAAGAGATTCTCCACCAAATTTTTGGCTTATACCAACACAAGTTTTCTCTTATTCAAACATAGACAAGAGTTAAATGCAAGCTACATGGATGGGCTTTAGGAAGTTAATTCTCCACCACCATGTCTAGTAGCAGAACAATATCTATTTCATCCTTAAAACAAGGTTTGAAAAGGCATATTTGCAGTTTAACCAATATTGAGTGCAAGAAGCCAACTTTGTATTTGTAGTGCCAATAGCCAATTCCAAAGCCCTAATCTTAAAATTTTAAGGCAAAAAGCACACCTAATAATTAAAAATATATCATTACATCACACAAGCAAATATAAAGTAAATACTTATTTTCCAACAACCATGGCAACAAGCTGAGCATTTTCTAGTAAATAAGAGGCCACCATATTAATATAAGATTCAACATTGAATTAAAGCATGTGTAAGTGTAAGAACACACGTCCATGAAACTTCTCAATCTCACTAACTATATGCTAGTTTACAAACGAACTCGGTGGATGCAAGATTAATGCATACATGGAAGGAAAACGTAAATAAGAGCTCAAAACCAAATCACCAAATCCAAAAACCACACTATCACTGAAAATGAGTTGTACATTATGCCAATTTTCCAACAGAGGAATTCTATAATATAGGATTCTCAAGCATAAAAAACTAACCAATTGATGATCGACTCACTAACCAGTATTGCGACATTTCATCACAATAAATTGAAATCGAGGTTGCATGTTCTTGAAATTATACAAGATCATAATGTAAGGCATAATTAACATCAATAGATAAATGCAAATCCTAAACCAAACCATTCCTATATGCCACCAGTCCATCATTAACAAACCCTTAAGCATTCCAAAACAAATTCCCTATTCGAACATTCCAAAACAGTAGATAAACGAACTCATGAACAATTTGGTTTTACATGCCACCAGTGATTCATCAGGAATTTTGTCCCCGCCAACAAGAGTTGTTAACGTCAGACAAGGAGGTGGAGAGCTCCTGCATTTGGTTTCATTGGTGGTGGTGGTGGTGGTGAATCAGACTTCAGAGCCCTAAAAATATGCAAGAGAATCAACATCATAAGAATTCAAAGGATTATTGACAAAAATGAAAATTAGAATTGGGGAAGGATCTAGAGGCAGAGCAACTGTGGATCAAACTGTAGTAGGCAACAATGCGACGGTAGAGAAGACGATGGTGAAAATAGTGTTTGAGCTAAAGGGGTTTCTGAAAAGTCACCTAGCGCGCGCATACGTAAAAGCTCCTAAACTATAGAAGTTGAACACGAGACATAAACTTAGCACGCATATGTCTTCGTGGTTGAGCAAAATAGTCAATTCACAGGCATATGATGAGCTATTAGCAGCGACTCTTCCGATGCTGGCATACTGTGCACAATTACCAATGTCCATAATCAGTGGCTGGAATACTTAGGGTACTAGTCTCAGCAACTTTCAATGTCGCTAACAAATGTCTACTTTTCAATGTCGCTGACATATACTCATAATATTCCCAGCATTTAGGAAGTCGCTGGCATATAGCTGTTTTCCCAACGATAGAGTTAATCGCTAGCATATCCATTTACTATTGCCAAACTAATGCCAGCAACTTTAAAGTTGCTGGCATATAAGTGTTTTACCCAGCGACTACATACACGTGATATTCTCAGGGACTTTTAAAGTTGCTGACATATAGCTCTTTTTCCCAACGTCCTGCTTTGTGTTGGCATATCCATCTACTAATGCCAAAACCTATATCAACGACAACCAAGCTGTTGCCATATGAGTGTTTTCCCAGCGACTCTCAAAGTCACTGGTATATCCTTATACTAATACCTCAACAATTATGGTAGTCGCACTCATATAACTAATTTTCCCAGCGACTAGGAAAAATGTTGGTATATCCTTGTACTTATTATGCCTATCCCAACAAGCAATTAAAGTCGCTGGCATAAGTTTATGTTTGGTAATGACATACATGTCACCGGGAAATAGTCGTTGCCTTATCCCTCCATTTTTGTAGTAAAGATTTGGTTTTAATCAAGTATAATCAAGCTCTTAAAGAACGTTTTGACAATCATGATGTAATTGATCTCATTGTCCTAAATGACATTGATGATAGTAATGAGTGATTGGGAGGAGAAATGGGTGGAGATGGAGTAGCTGCTGAAGAGGAGTTGGTTTTTAATGATGATATTTTGGCTTGGGGAGATGTTGCTAATGTATTTAGGGTTGAAAAGTCTATAACATACACTAGGCAGCAAACAATAAAGTAAAAGAAAACAACTTCAAGATCTTCAAGCTAGAGGAAGAAGATACAGATGATACAGACACTCAAAAGGAAGAGGAAGAGGCCTACAAGATGAGTAGTGGTGAAAGCAATGATGATGAAGAGAACTTGGAGGACCAAGATGATGACTTTGATTGATGTTTATTGCTTTCTTGTTAAATGCTTAGCTTATGCCTTAGAGGCTTAGACTTGTTTAAGATTTGGTAATGTACTTTGTATTTGATTATGCTTGTTAGACTTATTGTTATTAGTGCTTTTAAGTTTTTTTTTCCTTATTGACAATGACTAAGATGAATGATGAATGTGTCCTTGAGTTGAGTACTTTGAGTTTGAGTATCAATTATGTATGTATTCCAAATTTATGATTTTTTTTACATTATTTCTATTATCTTTAGTGTAGCGGCCACTTCACGATCCACTATACCAGAATAGCATTTTTAGGGTCAGCCGCTACGCACCGCATTCCGCCATTAACTACCTTGCATTGAAGAAAAAAAGATGAGCCTGAGCTTGCGGGTGGGCAAGTGACGTGGCACACGGTGGCAGCAGCGATGAAGCGTCCACTTGAACTTGCCGGCGGTGGGAAGGCAGCAAGGCGCGGCAGCGCATGGTGACAACAGCGTTGAGGTTTCAAAGAGCAGTAGAGAAGCGTCGAATATCAGCGTAGCATTTGAAATGGAGAATGAGGGGACTTGGCTAGGTTTTCATCCTCAAGCTTCAAAACGCTACCGTTTAGTTATATCTTTTATTTTTATTAAAAAAAAGAAGAGAGAGAAAGAAAATAAATATAATTAAAAAAATTTACAAATAAATAATTTTTTTACTAAAATATTGGTCATAAATTTTATAAAAGAAAAATAAAATTATCCTTAAATATTTTTTGATTGTTAGTTATTGGTTACAAATTAACATAATTATAAATTTAAAAAAATAAATAAATTTTTGGTCAAAATATTGATCACAATTAAAAAAAACTAAAATTATCATTAAATATTTTCTGATTGTTAATTATAGGTTACAAATTAACATAATTATAAATTTGAAATAATTAATTAATTTTTTAACGTAACATCGATCAATTTTAAAGAAAAAAACTAAAATTATCATTAAATATTTTCTGATTGTTAATTATTGGTTACAAATTAGCATAATTATAAATTTAAAAAAAATTAATTAATTTTTTATCAAAATATCAATCACAAATTCTTTTAGAAAAAGTAAAATTATCATTAAATATTTTCTAATTGATCACTAATTAGATAATTATAATTTTTTTATAAAAAATATGACCAAAATATCTGTCACAAACTTTAGTAAAAAATAAAATTACAATTAAATAGTTTTTGAGCGAAATTTTGGTTATAAATACATTTTTCTCTTCATGACGCTAAGCTTTACAATCAATAAAAAATACCGTCATAATTTGCTAATAATATTTTCGATCACAAATATGGGTCACAATTTGAGCATGCACTTTCTTGTGGTGTTGCCTCAAATGTATAATTCTGATGGCCCAGTTAAAATACTGACTCATTGATTCAATTGCCCTAAAGCACCTGATCTATTCTTATTCTTTCTTTCTTTTGTAATGATCCTCCTAAGGTACTTTCCCCTCTTAATGCAGATGAAGAACTCGTCGCATTCCCCATTGTTCATCTCAGCAAGAGCAGAGGAAGAATAATTGCAAATTTAAATATTATACCACGTACAATTAGAATGAATTAGAAGAATCGTATTACATAAAAAAATAAAAAATAAAAAATAAAATTTGGTAACTATCATTGTATGTAAATTGTTCACACAATATTTGTACATCATTTATATGAGAATTCTATTAGAGGGAGAGAAAATTTATACAACAAGATTATTATTATTTCTTGGCATGCTTGATATAAGGCTAGAGTCCCTTATTTGTACTAAAGTTATTGAAGCCCCATAAATTTGCATTAATAATTATTGAACTATAATCTTAATTAATTACATAATGCCTTATTTCTAGAAAATAATTACAAAATGCCTAGATACATGAATGACTCTCCATTTGACAACGAAGTTGTTCATAATGGCATAATAATGCCCTAATAGTGACTACATACTTGCATCAATCTATACTTTCTAATTCTAATAAATTAATGCAAACATTTAAGTAGCTAGCCTATTTACATATTGTCATAGCATCTTGATCATTCTAAATCTTGTATCGTGGACCACCTGTAAATGAAGGTAGGATTATTGTCATGAATAGAATCGCAACAAAATGACAGAAAAAATAGTTAAAAATGTATTAATGAACCGGTCACCTTACTGGCTTGCTGCACTATTCTAAGCGTAGCTAGTTTATCGTCCCACCAAGACTCAAACCTCCTAGTATGGTTTGACTGTGGGAAAAAATTCTATTTCTACATACTACTAAAAAATGTGAGTACTTTCATTCATTTTTTATCAAGTAAACTATTTTGAAAGCATAAATGAGATGAATGATAAAATTTTAAGAGGTAATTATATTATTATAAAATATTAAATAGAAAGAGTACTCAAATTTCTAATGTATATAGTACGGCTACAAAGTTTATTTTGCTGCATTTTATTTTCTCTTCTAGAAGATATAACTAGAAAAGATGGGAAGAAAATTGGAGCATATACCAATAACGAGAGATAAATGGAACTCACTAAAGGAAACTTGTTTGGTAAATTTCCAAGTCCTGTTTGGTAAAGTTCTCAATGCTCATTTCTCCAAATCAGTAATAAACAAACTTTTAAAAACATGTCAAGCTTAAGAGACTATCAATTTTGAGTCGGTCCAAAGTGAGTTAGACGAAATTATGTTTGGGCCACCAAAATGTTAGCTCAGCCCAGGTTTCAGGCTTTGTATGACAGGTCACTGATAAATGTAATAGAAATATCCTTATTTATTTATGAAATTATTGTTCAGTTTTATGGAAATGAGAATATTTTTTTTAATTATTGATTATAAATATAATATATATAATTTTTTGTTTAAAATAAAAATAAAGGAAAGAATCACGATATTATGGGTCATTTGTATTTGTTATTTTATATTTATAGGGCCTTACCAACATTATTTTATTTTTTTCCTTTTATATGCATGACATTATGGGTCATTTGAATTTGGAAAATGAAATTTGCATAAACAAACTCTTCACAAAACTCTCATAAAGTATCATGCAAGTTATTGGATCAATTCTGGGTTTTATTGTAGCTTTTTCGGAATAGTTCAAATTTGTTCTTTTTAAGATATATTTGGATGGAAGAGTTTGAAGAATAAGAAATAAGATAATATTTTTTATTTTAAGTAAATATTCTCTTTATTTGTGAATTTTTTAAAATGAGGGCAATAAAATAAAAAATTATCATTTAACCTTATAATCATTCCTTATTTAATTTTATAAACATTCGAAAATTTTCTTAATTAAAAATGAAAAACCACCTTATATACTTTTCATGTATTATATCACTTACTTTGATTGTTTTACAATTAGAACCATATAATCAAAATAAAATATATAAAATTGATTTTAAAAATATAATTTTTAAAATTTTTAAAATATAATTGTTAATTTCAATATAAATCTAGTTTTTGAAATATGACAATAGTTTAGATTATGTAAACTAATAAAGTTTAAAGTTATTATGCATTTATTCATTCTCAAACATTTAATTATATGATATCTCTATTAAATAAGAAAGTAAATTAATGAGGAAAGTGTGCTTAGGGACCATGTTAACAATTTATAAGGTTAATCATTGGACCTATTTTTCTTTGTATATGTTTGCCTTTTCTATATTATTTTGTGAAGTCGATTCCCATATTTTCTCTCTAACTTAGTTTATTTTGCCATACAAATCTATTAGGAAAGGTTGACGGTAAACGAATAGAATTAAATTAGTATCCTATTATGAGAACAACATTACATGATACAAAAAATAGCGAATTTCCTTAAAAAAAATATCTCATATAATTAGGAAATAATGTAATAGTATTCCTGAAATAAAAATAAATAAATATAACTAGAAAACTATTTAATAATATTATACATAATTGAAAAACTATGTAATAATTTTTGGTATAATCTAAAACAATCTAACAAAATAGAGCTGCACAGACTCAATCTTCTTAGTACATATTAGACAACCTATATGACAACATTTGTGATTAATAGGCAATTATATTATTGTAGCTAATACTAACTTGCGTTGGTTTGAGTGGAAGAGGCTTGGTCACCTTAAGTATTTTGTTCCAGATTCAATCATTGGGACAATGTGTATAGAGAAAACATAGTTATAAGAGATTTTTACTTTACAAACCTGACCGTACCTCGTGAGATTAGTCTCTTACTTTTTAGCTACGAAATACCCTAGTTTACACACAAAAAAATATATTATTGTAGCTAAAGAAGCACTTAAGCATTCCTCCACAATGTAAAGGAATAATAATAAAATTTTTAAAAATAAAGAATCTCATCAATTATCTTCTTTTTAGAAAATTCTTTCTAGATATACAAATCTCATCAATTGTCTTCCTTTCAAACAAAGTGAGAAAGTCTTTCTTGATAGTATTCATCCAACTTGCAATGCTTCAATGAAATATAAAAGTTCAAAAACTGTTGAGAAAGCATGGAAGATGGGTAATGAGAGATTTCTCTCTAACACTACTCTTTCCTAGTAAAAAAATAACGATGTTGTATCCTATCATGCTTTGGGCAATTTATAGCCCTAGCATAGCATCTCAATCTCAATCAAACCTAAATTGATTCTCCAATCAATTAAGGTTTATTTTGATTGATTTTATCCCAAATTAAATATTCTTAATAATCTTGATTTTATTACATTAATATTTTTACTTAATTAATCCAAACTATTGTTGATTATATTTTTCTTGTTTTATTTATTTTTTATTTTTTCTTGCTTAGTTTCTCTTGTTGACATGTGACACTTCTCTTCTTTTTCTTTTTTGGGTCCTTATATGAGTATTCTCACACCTTTATTAGAGTACGAGACTAATCATGTTTTGAATATCAAAATTGTCTTATCTTATAAATACTTTTTTTGCAAGTAAAACTCTTACATTATAAAAGTTCTTCAACCATTGAGTCACCCTTTCTATATATTTTAATTATCTCCATTGAAGCTTTTCTTCTTTTTATATATAATTTCTGTTTGGACGTGGTCTTGGTGTGTGTTTAGATTAGTTGTGAAAAAAAGATTATATGAAAAATCGATTACATGTATAATCGATTTTAAAAAAATCGATTATGAGAAAATTAATTTATGTTTGGATATGTTAATTCATAATCAATTTTATGATAAAGAGTTTTGTTTGGATTGTATAAAAAAATTACTTTATGTATTAAATTACCAAAGGATGTATGGAATGATTGAAAAAGTTATTTGATTAAGGGTAAATAAGTATTTCTCTCTTAAAATTTTTAAAATAATATGAAATCAAATAATTAAAAACTTAAAATCACAAATTTTTTAAAAAAACTGTTTTTAGTGATAGAAAAATAATCTTAACTTATAATTAATTTTACACACTTTAAACAAACAAAATAAATTTTATATAAAATAACTTTTTTTCAAAAAAAATTATTTAAAAAAAAAATTAATCTTTTCCTTAAATATGCTCTTCATCCTGCCATCTATCTCTATAGAACTAACTCTTAATTGTACTTTTAATTAATTATTTAATTATGCAGAGAGAGGAAGGACAACCAATAAAATATAAATTTGTTCGTCAACTGTGTATTTTCACAAAACCCTAACCTTACTCTTACACAGACGCACTACGCAGGCTGCAAGAAACGCCATCGGAGGAACTCGAAGCTCCTCGCAAGAGTTCCATCACCATAGAGGCTAGCTTGGAATCGTTGTGATCTTCAGGTTTAGATTGAAGTTTCGATTTTTGGAATTCCAATTTTTTTTCTTTCATGTTGATATAACCCTCTTCATTAATTTGATGTTTTGCTCAATTATTTGATTTTATTTTTGGTAGGAATTGGGTCTCATCAGGGTAAATGTCTGAGATAAAGATGGATGGTGAATGGGAAAGTAGAGAAAAACCTATTTTCAGAGATATTAGACGATATTTCTGTGAATATTGTGGCATCTGCAGGTCCAAGAAGACCCTAATTACCTCTCATATCAATTCTGCCCACAAGGTATCCCCCCCCCCCCTATTTCTCTATTTGATTTTGTTTCTGATTCAAGCTAAAATTTATACAGGGAAGCACTTTGGGTGTGGTGGGATACATACATACATACATATATATGTATATATATTTATATATATGTATGTATGTATATATATTTCTAATTTTGTCTTTCTGCGCTGCAATTTTGAATCTTGTTCAAGCAACGACCGCAAGGTTATATAGTCTGATGAGTATTTGAATTTTCTGTTGGAATTGAATTGCTTTGTTTTCGTAGAAGCCAAATGTATAGCAGAGTTTTATATGCTACCCTTTAGCTCTTTGTTTGGAATTTTTAAAATGATAGAATTCTTTTCATTTATAGATGAAATTTTTTAATTCATTTACAAATAATTTTGTATGTAGTATCTCATGATTTGTAAATCCTACCCACTTTTCATATGATTTATAGATCATTCCTTCAAATGAATTCTTTTCAATTCCAAAGTAAAAGTGTTCCAAACATACTGTATAGGAAAGTAAAAAATTATATTTATGTAAAAGAGAACCATTTATAAGCATGAATCTATTTACCTAGTTGTAATAGAATCTATATCATAAAGGAATGTAAATCTGGGAAATTGGGCTTCTTTAAATTTGATGGAAATGGCCCAATCAATACTCCTTTTTATGCCCTTGGGGTGATACATATATTTATTAACCAAAACAAATGTGGGAGCCTTTATATTTAAGGGTATGATAAACCCCAAAAATTTTGTTTATTTTTTACCTTCCTCTCTAGGCTAAAAATATGAGATATAAACAGTTATGTTGTTTGACTTTTGATGTCTCTTAGGAGGAGATGGAAAAAGCAAGAGACAAAAGAGATCACGAAGCAGAGGGTATAAAATCGAATACTTGCAAGGAATGTGGCGCTAGTTTAAAAAAACCTTCATACTTATTGCAGCACATGCAAAGTCATTCGCTTGAGGTATTTCCTGACAATGTAACATGATAATGTTCTATTGTCCCAACTTTTCTCATTATAAGTTCTTTGGATTACGTCTATATTGGGGCTTCTGAATTTGTGTGTTTTAAAATTCATTTCAAGAGATTTGTACCTTCGGATTTTCTGTACGGAAGGAGAATTTGTTAGGAGATCACAATTGATTCATGCTTTAGGTGTCGTTGAATTATACCTTGTTATATGGAACAAAATATGTGGAAATCATCTGCCTGTCTTTATGTTTGTTCCAGTCCCTTAGACTGTGAACAATATTAGTTTGCTTAACAAAATGGCTATCCGTCATTGCACTTGAGGATATTAGTTGTTGCATCAACTGAAGATACATATTTCTGCAGGAAAGTAATTTATATGATACTAAAATCATTGGAAAACTATGGACGTTATAGTGTGAAGCATTGGATCTCAGAGAGAGAACTCCAAAATGCGTGAGGCAGCATGGATTGTCTTGATGGATCAGTATCAGGTAGGTGACTTCCTGAGAAGCTCCATCAAGGATGCCTCAGTCACGCTCTGTTCAAAATGAGGTTGGCAGTTTGTTTAATCATGTCTTGTTCTTGTCAAAGCACATTGATACTTGTTAGATTTTGGGTTTCTAGCTTTAACACTTTTTTATTGGTTCCAGAGGCCATATATTTGTACTGTCAATGATTGTCAGGCAAGTTACAGAAGAAAGGATCACTTGACTCGTCATCTTCTACAGCATCAAGGGAAAACTTTCAAATGTCCAATTGAGAATTGCAACCATGTCTTTGCTTTCCAAGGAAATATGACAAGACATGTCAAGGAGTTTCATAACAAGAATTCTACCGCTACTGGTGTTAAAAGTCAGAAGCAGCATGTGTGCCCTGAAATTGGCTGTGGGAAGGTTTTTAAATTTGCATCAAAGCTACAAAAGCATGAAGATTCTCACGGCAAGTTTCCTTTTGAATTTTTATATTAAATAGCAAGTTTTCCATGAGATGTCTGTAATTTGGTTCTTAATGTAGTGTTCTGAAAATATTTTGGACGCAATTTTGAAGAATGCCTTTATTCTGCACTGCAGTTAAGCTGGAGTCAGTAGAGGTAGTGTGCTTAGATCCCGGTTGTATGAAACATTTCAGTAATGTCCAGTGCCTTAAAGCCCATATTAAATCCTGCCATCAATATGTGACCTGTGAGACTTGTGGGAAAAAGCAGCTGAAGAAGAACATTAAAAGGCACCTCCGTATGCATGAAAATGGTATTTCATCAGAGGTGTTTCAATGTGAATATAAGGGTTGTAGCTGCACATTCTCAAGTGTAAGACATCCTTAGTCTTAAAACTGCTAAATGTACATTCTAACTGAAGAGTGGAAATTTTTTATTATGGTCAGATTAAACTTTTTGAATTTTATTCCCAATATAGTTACAATTTGAAATTGCTTTTAATTTACCTCTCTCGTGGTTATGCATAAACAGAAATCTAATCTTCATAAGCATGTGAAGGCTGTGCACTTCGAAGTTAAACCTTTTGTGTGTGGCTTCCCTGGATGTGGCATGAGATTTGCTTACAAACATGTGAGAGATAACCATGAAAAAACTGGGTCGCATGTTTTTACCCTTGTAAGTTCTTTTGCCTTAGTATTCTAATGCCTTGTGTTTAAATTTGTAGAGAATTTGTGATAGCTAAGCATTTGCATGAATATACTCATTAAATTTGCCTTGATGCAGGGGGATTTTGAAGAAGCTGATGAACAATTCAGGTCAAGGCCAAGGGGAGGGAGGAAAAGAAAGTGTCCTACAATTGAAATGTTAGTTAGGAAGAGAGTTACTCCACCAAGTCAACTGGAGTTACTTATGCAGGATATTGAGTAGATGTATTGAGCTTTGTATGCACTTCCCACCTTGCCCCTCAAAAAAGAAAAAGATTAAAAGGTAGATTTAATGTGTTGCCCTATTTCCACTGTGTGCATTTGAGTAGTATACATACATACATACATACATACATATATATATATATATATTAGGATTAGGATTTTAAGCAATAATGTATTATTTAGGAATAGGACAATAGCGTATAGCGTTGAACGTTACACCTCGTTTATTGTGTATATGTTTATAAAAGATTCAGCTATAGCAAATCTGCAAGACCTAACACTGCTGTTTTATCTTGTTTGGAAAAGAATAGAGATGTTCTCTACATTGCTTCAGTGACACTTTGATTTTGGTTTGCCTGATGTTCTAGTTTTATGGTTGATTCTCTCTTCGTCCGCTCTCTTCTTTCTCCCTTGTTTAAGTAAATGTTTGGTTTTGCATAGTTTTTATACAAAAAAGGCTCTTCAGCAAAGAAATTCTAGCTTTTTTAAATACAAAATAAGCTAATTTTGTTGGTTACACTAGAGGGGTAAGCACCTGGTAGAAGATGGGATAGGTAGTCTCATCGAGGGCTAATTTTTAAAGACTTAGAACAATGTTAATTGCGTTATAAGCTTGTTGGAAAAATAAACTCGAGTAATTAAAGAAAATTTCTACTAAGGCCAAGTAGAACCCCTGATTTTGAACTTCGCATTCAAAAAACAACCAAAATTAGCTGAGATTGGAGATGGAACTCATCTTCGTGGCTGGGTAACATTTCAATAACCAATAGCATGTTTGTGAAAGGGAAAATGATCTAAATGTTCAGTTTAATAAACAGTAATGATTATTTAATTCATTTTAAAAATTAATCAAGTATTTAATTATATTAATTAATAATTTATATATGATTAATTAATAATTTTTTATTTTAATACTTGATACATGGTTAATTAAGTATAAATTATTAATTAATGTAATTAAATACTTAATTAATTTTTAAAATAAACTTCGTCATGTTCAAGCTGAAACATTTGGTTCATTTTTCCCACACCAAGGTTCAAACTGGCGTTGAGCTAAAGGAGAAAAACCAAGCTTCAAATAGAAGTGCGTTGAAAAAGGACATCGGTAACCATGTAAAACAGCGTTAGCGTTTGGCAGAAAACTTTTTGGGTACCATCCTTTATGTAGCCAACACTTTAATTGTTCTTATATCAAGGATTGATTTTCACGACTTTAATTATTATTATTTCTTTTAACAAAAAATTACTACTTGTGGATGGTTATAAAAATGAAGAGATAAGAATATAAAATAATTTCAATATATTGAACTAAGATAATCATAAACCTTTGTGTACAAACAAATTTATGATGGAGATTAAGTATGGACAGCGGGTTAGGTAGATCCATGAACTCGTATATTTTTACTCAACCTAACTTACAGTTGACGGGTTAATTTGGGTCTGTGAGTTGGGTTGGGTTTAAAATAATCAAACCCATGAGATATGGGTCGGGTAGCGGGTTAAGACTCTTTAAAATCATAAAACTCAACACAACCCATTGAAGTTTTTTTTATAATATTTTAGGATGTGTAATCACTTTTTATTGGGATTTTGAGATTCTTATATAAGTTAATAATTTTTTTTAGATAATTAATTTCTCGAGAATTTTTAAATTAAAATTACACTATATTTAGTATTGGAAGGCGAGTTTTGGATAATTTTCGTAGTTCTTTGCAACTCACTACTATTGAGGCATTGATTTGTACTCATAACTAATTGAGAACTCTTGATAAACATATTGATTTATAGGCATAAATAGATAAAATTAAAAAGATTGAAGCAGGTAGTATATCATATAGAATTTGGTTAATTTGTTTGGTCAATTACTAATAGTTTAATAATTAATGTTTGTTAATGCTTCATGATTCTTTTATGTGTTAGATATGTCTGCTACTATAGATGAAGTTGTGGATCGTAATAATTGATCATTTTAGATGTTTTCTATTTAACTAGTTAGAATTCTAGTTCTTTTTAACTTATTATTTAATTGTTGGTTTCGATTTTTCTTTATTTTGACAGTTGTGTTGATTGTGGTTAATGTTATGGTGTTATTAACTTGTAAGAAATCAAAGAGAAAATGAGATGTCAATTATAGTGTCATTGATTAATTGTATCATATGTGTCTTTGTTGTTTGTTTGTGTTGATTGTAATTATAATCCTAAAGTTATATGTACTTTGAAATTTATGTTTTATATTATGTCATTTAGAAACTTATGTTATGTTATTTAGAACATATTTTAATTTCCATTTTAGCATGTTAAATTTTTTTTTTAGGTCCAAGTTCAACGCACTGGTTGAACCAATCTAATCCACATATAAGCGGGTTAGGTTGGTTCGAGTCAAAAAAAAAAAATTTTCAAACCCAACCTACTACTTCTATAATAAATAGATTTAGTCCAAAATTAAGCAGTGGGTTAGGTAAAAAATTACCTTAAATCCAACCCAACCCTTACTTACTCCTAACGGAGATATTATAGCACTTTTATAGATTTTGTGTACTTCTACAAGTTCACTTATCTTAAAGCTGTTACTTAGGCCAATTCATCTCATCATGGGCGAGCCCTTTAAGTGTTGGGCATATAAAATTTTAGGATCGCTTCATCCTTACCTCAGGTAGTAAATCAACTCTAATGTAAAAAAAGCTCTCGTGTTAAAAAATCATTTAAATATTTTTAACCAAAAAATAATATTATTTTATTATAAATTTACGTGGAGTAGAAATACAGCATAGTGGTAGCTTAAACTCCTCCTAAATTCTATCATGAAAACGTAACCAAAATAATTCTATTATAAATGAGTAACCTTATTTAACTTGTTAAAAAGTAAAAGTATTTAAAGTTTTAAAATTTATTTAAAAATAAAAAAAAGTATAAGTTAAATTCCGTCGTTAAGTGTGTATGCTAAGTCAGTTAATATTATTATTACTCGTTGTTAGTATATGAATAATGAAAAATAATAGTGAAACATATAGCTAACGTGTTAAACGTTTACGGATACACTGTAAGGGAATTGATTCTAACTAGTGTATCAAAGAATATATGTGTTATGTTGTGTGATAAGAAGGAAGTAGGAGCTATAGAAAAGAAAGACGTTGGCACGAGATACATTGCACTTTGCAGAGTGGTAAAGGGATTGTACCAAGTGCCAACTTGCATCAAATATTGCATATGAATATTTCCCTTTTTACTTTTTCTTTTTCTCCCATCCAAATTTTTGTCTTTTATAAGAAAAATTTAAGTTGAGAAAAAGTTCATTTCAGTTAGGACAGTGATCACTAATCTTAACAAGAATTTATACATAACCTACTAATGAAAAACTCTAAATTAAAACCTAACTTATGACTATCATAAACAAAAAGTCTGACAAATGACTCCGTTACTTTCTCCCTTCCTAAATATATCCCATGCAATTGCAAAACATTATCATGTTATTAGATGGATTTGAATCTCATTTAATTACCGCAGTCATGCAATAGAAAAGAGCAAGATACAAAATAAATGGGTTTCAAAACTTAGAATTTGTGGAACTCACTTATTGTTTCTTTTTTCTTTCTCTCATTACATCAGTGGTTATTAAGGGTGTTCGAATCAGTTTTGAGGGGTAAAGTCATCCGAACCAAACTAATCAGTTTTTTCATATAGACAATCAATCTGTTTGGTTTGGATCAGTTTTTGATTTTTGACTATTTAAAAAAAATTATTCCTTTATTTTTTTATAACCCAAAAAATAATGTAGTCTATTTATACAATAAATAACATATTTACCCATTTAAAACAAACAACAACAACTTATTTAAATAAAAATTAACAATCTTCTAGTGTAATGATCAAATACAATTACGATCAAACTTCTTCTAGCGTAATAGTCAAGTACAATCATATAATAAAAATCTAAAATTTCAAACCAATTTTCAACTACATAAACCAAAACTTCTAGTCATAATTATCAAAGAAGGCAACCATTAAGTGAACATATACCTTAAATGATAAATGTCATTTAGAAATCATTAATATGAATAATTTTAACAAGATAAGAAAGTAAAGCTTTTAAGATATTCAACAACATATACCAAATTATTTAAAATATGTATATATACATGATATTCTAATCGATTTTATTTAAATCAGTTTAGTTTTAAAAATTGGAATCAAAAATTGATCCAAACTGATAAATTTTTTTTTTTAAAAAAGAACTAAATTAAACTAAAAAAATTTGATTTTAATTGATTTTTAATTTTTTTAATTCAATTTTTCAATTTTGTTTAATTTAGTTTGGATTTGAAACATATAGAAGATTCAAATCCATGTGTGATGCTCTGTCTCTAACGCACCAGCTTTGATTTGAGCCAAAGGGGTCGAAAAAGCAAAAGCCAGAGCAATTTGAATATTGACACAAAATTACTAAATACATTGAACCCACACTCATGGTCAGAGGCTAACCCTTGCCGTCCCTGGTAAGCATTCTTGGATTTTGGGAGCATCTTGGAATTCAATCTCAATCTGCCAGTTGCAAGTATGGGATTCTGGATATTTTGGGAATGGGAAATTAAACAGTATCCAGACTCCTTAGTAGGCATAAAATCTCAATAATTACAATTTATAACTATCTTATACTTTCCAATAAAGTATAGAAATTTAATATTTTTGAGTATATACCTTTTTTACGATCATTGTTGAAAATTTGGCATATAAAAAAGTGACATACAGCATTTATTAAAAAAGTATATAATTTTTAATGTTTTAATATAAACTTGAAATATTTAAAAGTACATAATTTGTTTTATAAATTTAAAATTTTTTAAAATAAGATTATTTTAAAATAATTTTAATAGTTATAAATAATCTATCAGTACACTATTTCCTTTTTTGGATGAAAGGTACACCATTTTTCTAATAGTGTGCCAGGAACTCCCTTTCAAGTAAACAATTTTATTAATTTTATAAATTTCTAACTCTTTTCTTTTTCATATGACTTTCAATTTATATTTAAATATTATTATATAAAAGAAAATTTATAAAATTTAGATAAATATTATGTGTCACTTATATATGTATTTTTTTCTTTTAAATTCTTACTATTTGATTTCTATTCATTTAATCCTGAAATTTTAAATTTTTTTATATTAATTTTTCAGTTAACTAAATAATTAATTAAATTTTTTTAGATAATAATTTATTTTATCTATTTAATAAGTAATAAAATAAAAATTTTAAATTTAATTTTTATCTTAAAATTTAAATAATAATTAATTGATCCTTAATATAACTCTCTCATTATTCTACCATTTAAAAAATTATTTTTTGATGAAGAATTTTTAAACAATTTTAATATCCATTTTAACAAAAAAAAAACCATAAATTACTTTTTTGTTGTTGTACTTAAAATATAATCAAATATTTTACAATAGTTATAAATGTTTACAATCAAAATCTAATTTTACTAATAGCAATTATTATTTCTAAATTGCTTTGCTTTGTGTAGCACATTATCATATTTTAGTCAATGTTTGAAAAATCGGACCGGACCGGCCGGTTCGACCGTGACCCGCGTGCCTGGCCGGTCTGGTCCGTCCAAAAAATCGTTTTGGCTATTGAACCGGGAAGAACCGGATTGAACTGGCGATTCGGATGAACCGGACCCGGTTCTTGAAACCCGGCCGGTTCAATCTTTTTTTTATTTTTACTTTTTTTGAATTTTTTTATTACTTTTTCAGATTTTTTTATTATTTTTTTAGGATCTTTTTTCACATCTATCTTTTAAAAGTCATAACTTTTTACTTATTCGTCCGATTTGAATGCATTTTATATCAATTTCACGTAACTTTTTAAGATCTATGCGATGAAAATGAACTAATGAAGTTGGACCAATTGATTTTAAAAAAAATTAATAATTATTTTCATAGTAATTAATATTTTTAAAAGAAATAATTATAGTTATTTTTTAAATAAAGATTAAACCTTAATTTTTTCTTAAATCTCTGTTACTCTCAAAATAAGGCTATTTTAATTGAATATGTATATAAATAATTATTTATATAATTATAATTATAATTATTACGTCATCCGGTTCGACCACCGATTCGACCAATCGAATCATAACTCGGAGATCTCGCCGATTCGATATTCGGTCCGGTTGTTAAAACATTAATTTTAGTTAAAAAAATAATTTCTTTAAAAAATATACAATATTACTTGACATTATATATCACATCATTAAAAAGTTAGTGGAAGTCTTTTTCTGGATAAAGAACGCTTGGATTTTTTTTTTTTCTTCCTTTCTATCCTCTTTTTCCCAAACCAGGTATAATTCTGTACGTTTGGCACTGAATATGACACATGATATTATCCTTAGTCTCAACGAATAAGGAGGTGCCACTTAGAAAGAATTCGATGTATTTACTATTAATTACAATACTAAAAATAAAAGAAAAAGTTAGGTAGGATCTGGTTTAGTTTTCCTTTTCTTCTCTAATATAATATATGAAAAATGAATTCCTCACTTTAAATATTTTATTTCGAATTTAATTTTTAAAATTATGTGTACAAAATATTCTAATTTACACAAATATATATATATATATATATATATATATATATATATAAATGCTTAGGTATGAACATATGAATAGCTTTAATTAATTAATTAATCACAATTCACTTCTAAAAAATAGCTTGGCAGATATTTCCAGGACACGTACTCGCCGGAAATCAAAATTAATTTACGGCGGGAGTTCATATTTCTAGCGACTTATCTACTGAATTTTTTTTTCTAATTATTAAATAAAATTCAAAATAATCCCTAGCAACCATTATTTTCGGAAAATTTATTCCAATAATTTTAAAAAATATTTTATTATTTTTCACAGTCTCATCTACCAAAAATTGATTTCGACATATCATAGCAGTTAAAAAATGACAATGTTAGGATCTCATATTAACTAAGTGTATGTTTAGATTAAAGTTTAAAATATCAAAATTATGGTTTGAACAAAAATAATAAGAGATAAGCTTTTACTCAAACTATATTTTAAGAAATTTTAAATTTCAATCCAAACATGCTATAAATATGAGTTTAGGTAATGATTTATATAAGCCTTTAGGCACCCTTCTTTTGCAAGCTGATTTTCAAGAAGGACTTTCACTTAGTTGGTTTCTAATATTGGTATTAGATCATGATCTTACGACTTATATAATTTATATAAGAATTAAAAATTTATAATACTTATATAATTTATTAACTATATATTAATAAATTTAAAAACAATATCACATTTTTGCTATCAAATTGATTTTAAAAGATAAAGTTGATGATATTTATTATTATTGAATGATTAATTTGATGTCGCTGATAAATAGATAACCAATATTATGTCACGCATATCTTTGAAGAACTAAAATAAGTGTTTACTCTATAATTTATTTATTTTATACACAAGGTAGTAATTTCATTAAAATGTTATGTATATTTGAAACATAAAAAGTTTAAGTCTATTTGTCAATTTGAAAGCCTTCATGTAATGTATGTCTTTAAATAGGCTTTCAGAATATATATGGATTCTTCAAATTGAGGGGTACACTTTAGAGAATAAAATACAACTTGTAACTGAAGAGAAAATCAAGTGAGTGAATATTTGCATATCCATGATCTGCTATCTAGGTATTTGTATTATATAAAATTTTAAACCATTGATTATCTCATTAACGGTTATTAATTTTGTATTTTACTTTCTAAAATACACCTCTCACTTTAGATGATCCAAATTCACTTTTAGGCTATGTTTGGAAGTTTATAATGGATGGAATGGAATGAAATAAGATGGAATGGAATAAGATGGAATGGGATGGAGTAGAATAAAGTTTCCATACTATTGTTTGGATGTTTAGTAATAGAATAGGATGGAATGGTAAGAATTATAAATTTGTAGTTACCATATTACCCTTATTTCATACAAATTAATCTTAATTATTTATTTTATAAATTTAATTTTTTGAATAGCATTTTATTTTCATGTACATTTCCATAAGTTCTTATAAAAATGTAAAATGAGAAATGTGAAAGAGTTTTTTAAATTTATTTTAAGTTAGAATAAATTTGTAATTTATAATTGATTCCATCCCATTCCCCCCAATTTAGGAGGGAAGAAAAATAAGGGAATATGATGGTATGGAATGGAATGAAAACCCCCTCATGCCATTTCATTCCATCCTCTTTTAAAATATCCAAACAATGGTATCTCTTACCATCTCATTCCATTCCATTCCATCATTTACCACTAATCCAAACATAGCCTTAAACTTTGTCTAATTTTCACATTTTAACAAAAAGGTGAGTTCAAGCAAAAAAAATAAAAACAAAAAATTTATGATAAGTAATATGTTAAACTATAACTAATATTTTACAAAAACAAACCGGAGTTATTTAAGGTAAAATCTAATATTGTAATCTATTTCCACCCATAATCCTTTTTCATTGGTGATAATATCATTATCTTTTCTATGCTAATTTAACGCTTTAATTGAGGAATTCCACCATTACATCTTTATTTTCACCACGTGAATAATTGATATGTTGTTCTACGAATCAAATTCAAAATCTTTTCATTGACACAACTTGATGTTATTAATTGAGGTAACTCATTTTCTTGACTACATGAATATTAATAAACAAAGAAAAAGGTATGAGTATCTTTATAAACATTTAACTTCTTTGACAAAATTACAAATTTAATTTTTAGTGAATTTCAATACTTACATTTATCTTATATTTTCTATTCTTTCACCAAATTTGATTATATTCTTTATAAAAAAAATATAATTAAGGCGGCCAACATGTGTAAAACGCTGTTTGGTAGTTGAATTGACTAACGCAATTTTTTATTAGCCACATAAGCGTATCAGAAGAAGAAAAGCCAGGATTACGTGTTTTCAAATCTGAAGTTCCTAAGTTCTACCAATATTTTTGGTAAGCCAGGTTAATTTCATTTGCTAGATTTATTTTTATTGTACAAACATATTACCTTTTTAAGACAATTAAAATGATTATTATACATTATTTTTAATTTATATTAACTTTTATGTAAAATTTAGCATAAAATTTTATTTTTGTGCAAGACTCGTACATTTATAGATATTTTTTACAAGAATTTTTGGTATTGTATTAAACACTGAGAATAAGTCGAGTTGAGTTGAGGTAGGCTTGCCTTAAGTTTAGTTTAATAAAAAATTAAATTTATTTTCTTGGCTCAAGCTAGACTTACTTTAAGTTCACTAGCTACTTAAGCTCAATTAGGGGTGAAAATAGGTTAGGTTATGCTAGGCATGTTTTAAAAAACATTGGCCTTAACCTGACGTGTTACCTATCATAGGCTTTTTTTTAACCTGACCTAGTCTTTTTATGAAAACTTAAAAGTTTAGTCTGACTTGAAAGCTTATTTAAAGGTCTATATTGCATAAAGACTTTTGAATAAGCCAATAAACTCAAATTTTATAAGTTTCAAATATACATAACTTTTAACAAAATTATTGTATTGTGTATAAAATAAATAAATCATATTAATATATAACTATTAAATTATGTAAATATTATAAAATTTTAATTATATATTATTATAATAAATAAATAGGCCGGCCTAATAAACTTTTTTAAAGGCCTAGGCTTATTTAATTAAATAGGCTTTTAAAAAAAGTCTAAGCATGACTTGTTTGATAACTAAGCTAAGCAGAAAGTAGGCTAGGTCGTGGGCCCCTGTTAAGCTGCCTAACCTATTTTCACCCCTAAGCTTAATTAGCAATATCGAACCTTGTATTAGGTTCACTGAGTTAGACTCAAATTTGTAACTCAATAAAGTGCATATATTTAGTCAAATCACTATTGAGCTGCCTGACCTATTTCCACCTCTAAGCTCAATTAGCAATATCAAGCCTGATATTAGGTTCAGTGAGTTAGACTCAAATTTGTAACTCAATAAAATATATATATTTAATCAAATCAAAAATAAAATCAAATGCTAATATATATTAATTCATCTTTTTCAAAAAGATGCGATCTCAAAATATATCAGAAGTTTGGACTAAATCTACGTATAGAAATTAAAATGTTATAAAAATAATAAAAATAAAATTGATGTGCAAATGTTAGAGACATCGAAGACAATTCATGGCCACAGTAATTTAAGAAAAAAAAAAAAGGAAAGCACTCATTTGCAAGTTGACGATGATTAGGTAAAACCAAATTGAAGTGTGGGCCCCGGTATTTGATTTGCAGATTCATGTTTTGGTACAAACATTATCTGAATTAGGAGTTAGGACAAGCACGGTTCATTGCCAGGGTATATTGACCATTTGAAAAAGTCCAATTTGTAAGTTGGACAAATTCTGCTGCAGAAAGTAATTTAGAATGTACAAGTAATAGTCATGGTTAATGCAACTTCGGTCATTCTATATTTTGCAACAAGTAATTAAGAAAGTGCAAATAATAGTAACATTTTATCTTTTGTCATTCCGCTAAAGAAATTAAGTACAGTTCCTAATTACTGCCTCAATTACAAATTAAATAAATTATACATACAGAAAAACAAAATAGCTAGAAATCATGCCTGGGTTAACTTAGAAACTAGTCATACATGTGCTCCACGCAAAAGACAAAATTAGTAAGAACATACTAAAACACTTCGATGACCAGATGAAAAAGGAAATAAAACATTGTGAACACATGTGCATGTGCTCCACACAGAAAACATAATTGATGGCATTTAAACGAGGAATAAGCCCATCTGAAATGTATATAACAATGTCATTAATAGAAAGCATGGCGTGCAAGCTTACTCTTTCTTGTTCTGCTTTTTCTTGTCTACCAAATGGCCTCAAATAGGTAAGAACATTGAGCCAAACAATCATGAAATTCAAATTTTGCACAACACAATATTGGACTTTGTTTACTAAACCAATATACATTGAACCCTTAAAAAAGGTTTTCATTTTGAATTCTATATTTCTACAGTAGAGTACAAATTATAATGGCTTTAAACATGACTATCACAAGATTTAGCCGATATTATATATATATGATTGTGTTCAGAAGCGGAAAGTGAAACGAAAAGAAAAAAAATGCTTTGCTACATAAATTATTTTCCTCTATGAAACACAAACATTTTGACGTAATCCCATAATACAACTCCTTGATATTTTATAGAATTTAAAGCTAAACTGAGGAAGAAGGATTCTCCTTGACAAATAAAATTTACCAAGAATAACCTCAACTTCCAAATCACCAGCTTGCATCTTTCAAATCATTTCTAATGGGCTTATTGGGTTCTCGTCCCCCTTGTACACCATGCCATGATAGTTACAGCCAACGGCTCGATGAAAAAGAGATTAGAGCATTGAGGGAGATATTAATGTATTTTTTGGTTTGTTGTTGAAGAGTATCCCGAAACCAAATCAACCCAAAATTGCCATTAATCACGCCAAGTAGTTCAATACAATGATTGAAGAGCTGCGGAGATACAGATAAACATATAGAAATAGTGCAGTACAATCTTCTCTTTTGGATCCGCGATTTTAACTCTATTTGTGCGTAATCAGCCTGCTCAAAGCATCGTATCATATGAGATAGGTTTTTTACCTGTCACGTGGGACTTGAGATTAGTTACGGTTGTTAATCCTTGATAAGAAGGATTGGGTGTGGGTTTAGAGTTAATCTGTCCCACCGCCTGCACCATATATATAAAATATCTCCTTGTTACTTTTGTCACTTATGTTCTTATAGCTTTTTAAATTTATTTATTTAATTAGTTAATTTTAGAGAAAGATATGGCAAAAGTATTCTTATATTTTTTAATTATATGAAATGATGATTTGGTTTGAAGATTGTGATTAATTACTAGTATAAATTTATGTTTGAAAATTTCATAAGACAAGACAAGTAAGGTGTAGACTTTAAATATTTTATCAAGGTAGGTTCAAATTTTCATCTTCAAACCTCATGGAGTGATTAAGGTTAAGTAAGATTCTAATTTAAATGATACAAGATAAGATTGAGTTGAGCTTCCCAACTTACCTCGTCACTAAGCCTACTTCTCATTAATAGGTTTCCTTTTTACATCTTTCTACGTAACTATGCACTTTGGCTATGCTGACCTTATCTTTTTAGTGCGGTAATGTTTCAATTTCAATAAAACTCATCTATCATCAAGAATAATTTGGAATGAAAACTTCTTGTTTTTTTTTTTAATTTTATTTTTCAGTTAAACATTGATAATTCAGTAAAAATAATTAATAATTCAAAAATAGTTATTATTAATTAAGAAATAATTTTTTTAAATATTAACTAATTAAAAAAGAGAAACGTTTATATTGAATTATCAACATTAAATTAAGAAATAAAAAAAAAGCCAGGAAAAAGAGAACAGAGAAATGATACCGAATAATTCTAGGCGATCTTAATCTCTTATGGCAATGCTATCCTCGTCGGAAGTTGAAAGTTTGAAAGTTGAAACGCATCATTAATTTTTTTGGTACCTAAACACATTATTAATTAATAAATAAAAAGATTTTCCGACCAAATTAAATTAATTAAATAGGAAGAGGTCCTGGGTCCCACACACTGTGGAACTGTGGGACCCAATCCAATGAACGGCTGCGTTCACGCCACGCACGTTGCGCGCTATAAATCCTCACCGATCCTACCAAAACCGCAACTAAAACCCATTTTCATTCTCTCGTTGGTTGTTTCTCTTCTTGTGTTCTTCGCCGGAATCCGACACAACGACCACCACTGCCGGCGGTCTCGAAAAGAACATGGTATTGACGAAGCGTAGGGGAACAAGAGCATGGTACAGTGTTTCAGCCTAGGTTCCATTCTCATTCTGGCTGCTCTGGCGGCTTTCATGGTCGTGCTTCCGTTGATGTTGCCGCCGCTTCCGCCGCCGCCGTTGGTGCTCCTCTTCTTCCCGGTCGGGATCATGGCGGCGCTTATGTTGTTGGTGTTCTCGCCTTCCGAGGACACTGCAAACGCCGTCGTTTAGGAAATAGGAATTGTCTGCACGGTGGTGCACGTGATAGCTAGCTGAGCCTTTCTTTTTTTTGACTGTGTTTATATAAAATAAAATTGTATAAGAAAAAAAAAAAAGAAAGATTCATTGAATCATTATATTTAGTCGATGAATATGGGGAAAAAAACTCGAAATAAATGGAAAGAAAATTTGATTATTGTTTTTAGAGTAATCTTAATTACATTTGAAATGCGAGCACATGAATTTTGATCAGAGTTTGGAGCGCTTATGAAGTTACAAAAGTAAAATTTGATAATGTATCAAAGCACAAACTAAATTTAACTTAGATATGTTGTGATTTTTCATCATTCTCTCTCTCTAGATCTTATGTAACCTCAATTGTTTTCTTTTAGTATTGATCACATTTTGTGATGTAGTAATTATGTAAATAATAAATATATATTTTTTAGTTTCTAAAAAGATGTCTAACTGCTTTTTAATTTAAAGAATGTGCATAATTTTTTTTTATGAATAATTGAAGTTGCTAATAATACTTTTATCAAAAACAACAATTATAGAATTTATTATTTGGGTATCCTTAATATGGGTTTTGCACCTTCTTGAACATTAAAAGTAGGAGTGACAAATGGATAGATTGTGGATTGAATCATAATAGATGGATAAAAAATCAATCACTAATCCATTTGAGATTCAAACTATCCATGATAATTTTAATGGATGGATATTTAATCCATCCAATCCATTTTAATGGATAAGATAGATGGGTATTTGAACAATTTATTTAAAATTATTTATTAAAAAAATTCTCTCTAAAAAAATTCTTTCTTTCTCTCTCTAAAAATTAAATAATTTTCTCTTTCTAGAAAAAGTAAATTTCTCTCTTTAGAAAAAAGTAACTTTTTCTCTATAGAAAAAGTAAGTTTCTCTTCTAAAAAAAGTTAATTTTCTCTCTCTAAAAAAAGTTAATTTTCTCTTTATAGAGAAAAGTTAATTTTATCTCTATGAAAAAAGTAATTTTCTCTATATAAAAAAAAAGTTAATTTTCTCTTTGTAAAAAAAAGTTGATGTTCTCTCTCTAGAAAGAATTGATTTTTTCTCTAGAAAAAAATGATTTTCTCTCTTTAGAAAAAAATAATTTTTTCTCTCTAGAAAAAAGTTAATTTTCTCTATGTAGAAAAAATAAGTTCCTCTCTCTAAAAAAATTAATTTTCTTTCTCTTGAATTTTCTCTCTCTCTAAAAAAAGTAAGTTTATCTCTGTAGAGAAAAAATAATTTTCTCTCTAAAAACTATATTTCTCTATCTCTTTAGAAAATGGCGACGCTTATGTTGTTGGTTTTTCTCGCCTTCCAAGTAGGGGTGTTTGTGGATTAGTTTAGATCGATTTTGAGGGGTAAAGTCATCTGAACTAAATCAATCAGTTTTCTCATATTGACAACCAATCAGTTTAGTTTAGATTTAGAAATCGAACCAAACCGAATTGGTTTGGATCGATTTTTTGGTTTTTGACCATTTGAAAAAAATAATCTTATTCTTTTACTTTTTTATGGCCTAAAAGATAATGTAGTCTATTTATAGAATAAATAATATATTTATTCATTTAAAACAAACAACAACAACTCATTTAAACAAAAATTAACAATCTTGTAGTGTAATAATCAAATACAATCACAATCAAACTCTTATTGTAATAATCAAGTACAATCATATAATAAAAATCTAAAATTTCAAACTAATTTTTTAGCTACGAAACCAAAACTTCTAGCTATAATAATCAAAAAAAGCAACCATCAAGTGAGCATATACCTTAAATGATAAATGTCATTTTGAAATCATTAATATGAATAATTTTAACAAGATAAGAAAGTAAAGTTTTGAAGATATTCAACAACACATACCAAATTATTTAAAATATGTATATATATAATATTTTAATCAATTTGATTTACATCGGTTCAGTTTTGAAAATTAGAAACAAAGACCAATCCAAACTAATCAGTTTTTAAAAAAAGAACCAAATTAAATTGAAAAGGTTCGATTTTAATCAACTTTTAAATTTTTAATTCAATTTTTTAATTTTGTTCGATTTAATTTAGATTTGAACACCCTACTTACAAAGACACTGCAAACGTCGTCATTTAGGAAATAGGAATTGTCTGCACGGTGAGGCATGTGATCGCTAGCTGTGCTTTTTTAGTCAAGATTCATTAAATCATTATATTTAGTTGATGAATATAGGGAAAAAAACTCGAAATAAATGGAAATAAAATTTTATTATTGTTTTTAGAATAATCTGAATTACATTTGAAATGCGAGCACATGAATTTTGATTAGAAATTGGAGCGCTTATTACGTTACAAAAGTAAAATTTGATAATGTATCAAAGCACAAACTAAATTTAATTAGTTGAAGCTCCTTGATGTGTTACTTGAGTTGAGGAAAAAATGAGAGTTGATTCAATTTGTAAGATTAAATTGCGTCAACTAAAAAGTTTTGAGTTTGATTCTTGCTAGATCATTCATTAATAAGTCATCTGTAAACACCATTATAGCATGTCTTGATTTTGGAATGGAATATCCTTACCCACCTCTAAATTTTCTCCACAAAAGAAAAAGTTGAATTGAAGGAACACTAAATTGCTTACCTTTAATTATAATTCTTCATATTTTTTCTTGTAACAAATATCCATCGAGGATGTTAACATTCGTCTTTAAAAAAATTGTTTGTGACAACCTTTGGCCATTCATTTGGACCGAAAGCAAAATAGAAGGTTTTGTTTGTCTAATAACTAACTCAATGGGAGAATAATTGAAACAAATGGAGCTAAATAAAATGTATATTTGCAAGAAAAGGTCAAAATTTAAAGGTTGTTAAATACAAGGATTTAATTTTAATCCATTGTCAGTATAATAATTTTTTATACTGTCATCTAATTATGTTTTAGCACATTATTAAAGAGTTAGACTTCTTAGAGGAAGTTGCTATGTTAGTCAAATTAGTGATGTGACAATACATGATTGGATGACAGTAAAAAAACTTTACACTGACAGTTGATCAAAATTAAACTCTAAATACAATTGCTTATCCATAAATATGATCACATAATTATATTAATATGCAATTGGCAAAGATGTATAAACTTGGTGGAATAGACGATCAAGTGAATCAACCATCATTTCTACCATTTAATGATGTTGGAACCAAAGACATATTTTTATTATCATATTAGAACCAAAATTATTCAATAAAGTTGAATCTTTCAGAGTTTTGAAGATAACAACAAATATTAAATTAAAGAGAACAAATAAGTTTTGAATTAACTTATACAATCATAAATGATGAATTTGTTTGGACGAAAGACAAGTTGTGTTATATTCTTTCTTTAACCGTGAGTCTAATACAATTTGAATTATATTATTATATTATTGGATCGTCAATTGTTTGTTTTTGTTGTTTGTCTCTTATAAAACATCTGTTCAAGGATATTCAAAGACAAGCAAAACAAAGTGCATTAATTGCTGATGGAATTTCTGACAAATGTGACTTTCAAGAAATCAACTTTATATGATGGAATTGACATTCCTAACAACTACAAAAACTAGCAAATAAGGAATTTTTTGTGTATTCAGAAGAGTCAGAACTAAGATATCTTATTTCTCGCTATTGTTGATAACCAAAACCACTTTTTAGAAGGAGATCAACACGTTGTCAACATTGTGCATTTAATGTTATTCAGAACAGTAATAAATGTTGCCGTTAGACGAAAAAACTTATGATGACTATTTTTAGTACTCACTACCTATAAATACCAAAAGTTTCGAAGAAAAACACATATACTGATTCATATCAAGAGAATAAGAAAATTTTTCACAAAGCTTTACGCTATTTTTTTATTCACTTTTGTATAGGGTTCTTTTACTTGAGCATATTGTATTTATCCTCACTTGCTATGAGTTAAACTCAAGTGTTATTTAAAACACCTTTATCAATTTGTTAATAAGCCTGAAGAGGTTGAGTATAAAAGAATACTTGTTTAGAACCTGAAGAGGTTTCTGAATACTTTGTTGTAGCCTAAAGAGACATTAATAAGAATACTTGTAAACTTTGAGAAGTTTAGTAAAAAACACTTCAAGTAGAAGAGACTGGACGTAACTCTCGGATTGTAAGAGTGAATCAATATAAATATTTAGTGTAAGCTTTTCTTCCGTCTAGCCAATAAAGTTGCTGTTTTCCATTGAACTTGGTTGCTTTCAAGTATAAAGTGGAGTTCTCTCACAGCATGAGATCCTCATTGGTTGAGGTTCGTAAAACTCGCAAATTGCAATGCAATGAATCACCTCCTTAATTTGAATAGCAGTGGCTGCTTGACCCTTCCATATAATGTAGTAATGAACTTCATGTAGCCTTCACATCCGACAAATTATGAATCCAACAATCGCAAGAAATAACAAGTAAGCTTCCTTCTGGGTTAAACCTGCTTCATTGTCTTCTGTTTTTATTTTATTTTATTTTCCTAATATGTTAAGAATCCATACTTGTCACTTTCAATTGCACCCCAAAGCCTGGTTGGTGAGGTGACAGGATAAGAAATTTCACGTACGCATATAAGATCAACTCACCACCTACCTAGCACACAGAAAGATAGTTGCTTACTGTATTTGATGAATGGAATGTTCATGTATTTCAAATGTCCTTATATTGGGAGTTGTTATAGTACTTGATGGATTTGATATTTAAGATGAGTTGTCGATTATTTATTAATTGTTGGTTTCACAATAAATGTTAAAAAATTTATTAAATATAAATAACAACTAATAAATATTTGACAACTCACCATAAGTATTAATATCTTAAAAAAAAGATAAATACAGGAACAATCTCCGCTTATATTACTTCATGCGATTACAAAATTGTTGACCCTAAGCCTTACAGAAAGATTATCAATTTTATCATACAATTTAACCTTCAAAAGCCAAAATCCTATGAATCAGTTTGCACATCAAATCTGTCCTTGGGAGGCTAATTAACATTACATCAGACACAGCATATGCCAGGGACCAATTCTGTCAGGTGAATCACTACTCTTTCATATCTCCTTATCAGTGATATCCCGCATCATCTGTATTGGGGTATGTCCTTTGATTCGACTAGCATCTTTGTTTGGATCAGGACTAACAAAGATCAGGGCAGGCAGCCCTGGAACCACGAATACAACAAGAACCTCAAGTGTTAAATTGTATATCATGATTATCTTTTTTTTGGTACAAGTATATCATGATTATCTGAATATATAGCAGTTTGTTCTATTAGTTCATTTTTTTTATATATAGTATTGTCTGTATTTAGTGTCGTTGTTAAACGAGATATTCGTTAAATATATTATGAAGATAGTATATCAATCTACATACAAATAACTACAAGGTTATGTGCTTAATGTTTTGACTTGGAATATTTCATTAATATTAATGTAGTGTTCGTAGTTGATGATTGTGTTTTTATTCTCCATCATAAAAATTAAAGAGAATGTAAAAACTTATTTATTTATAGTGTCACATCACCACTTGAGAATGAAAGTTGTTATGGTACTCTTATGGGTTTAGTACTTAATGTGAATTATCAATCATTTATTGATTGTTGAATTTATAATAAATGTTTGAAAGTCTATTAAATATAAATAATAATATTAATAAATGCTTGACAACTCATCTTTGTATCGATATCCTAAAAAAAATAAACACCAAAGTAACCTCCCTTGAAAATATATATCATTGATCACTTTTACAATATACTATAAAATTGTAGTGTACGAGTACACCATAATATCTTATCTATTGGTTTTATGTATATGTGGACAACTATTATTATTTCAGTTTAACAAATTTAAGTTATTTTACATTTTTATCTTTTCTTTTATTTAATTATACATTATCTCATTATTTGGAATAAAAATAATTTTAAAAATAAAACTATTTCAATTTGGCAATCGTTAACAATAAAAACTGCCTCTCTACCATTGTCAAATGAGTATCCAAGGAAGAAGCAACTCTTCCGGTGCATACTACCATCATTTGCAAAAATAAAACCATGTGCAAGTTGATGGCATTATATAGAAAAAAGTTACCATCCATCAATTGTAATAGAAAAGAACACAATTATTGGCTATAAGGATTATTACAAGATGATCAATCTAGAATCCTCCTTCAATGGCAACGAAATTGCTTCTTCGATGGGAACATGTCCTTATTCAATAAGCAGTTTAATGGGATAGAATATAGTTAAATGAAAAAAGGAGGATAAAATTATAAAATACCTTAAATTTATTAAATTGGGATAATCATGATCATACATGTTTATACAAAAATAATCAATAATAAAAATATTATAATATACTCATACGCTATAATTTTATACTGTATTATAAAAATAACCCGTAGATATATATATGGACAGAACTTGTGTCACCAAGCCTGAGAAAATTTGCTTATATAAAAAAATTTGACATGGTTTGAAGGTTATTTATGGACTTATTGTTATCTAGACTAGATTGGATGGTCTGATTGACCTAACCGTGATCAGCTATGTAATTGGATTATAGTTTAGTATTATAAACGAGTTTTTTTTTTATTAAATCAGATTAAACCGGTCGGATAAAACCGATAAACCGGCAGGTTTTGTTTGAACCGACCGTCATTGATTTTTTATTTTTTATTTTTTTAGTAAAAAAGCAATGGTAATTTTTCATATTTTGAGTCAGAGCTCACTTTGTGCGAATGGTGCCTCCGCCGTTTTGCTCCCCTTGAGTTTCTTGGCTGCATACCGTATACTCACGTGCGTTTTCGGGCTGGACATTTACGTAGTCTACGACCGTATCAGCAGTGCTGAGTGCAGTAGTGGACGTTCAAGAGCAACAAGAAGTAAGGTTGATATTTGAGGCTTTGAGCCTTTAAATCTCAGTCCCCAACTCTCAACGCCCATCAGTCCTTCGATTTGAATAGCATCTTGGTTCCAACTATTGAAGTGCATTGTCTTCGTGTTAGGGTTTCCTGCTATACGGTACGATGTTTTATCTAATATCTTATCACTTAATCTCGGACTCTTCCTGCGGAATCGGAAAAATAATGCACGGGTTCTGTACTGGTTCTTGGTTTTAGCTGTTTGAAAGTTAAATCTTCAATTTTCAATTAAATTCAACGTTTGTGATTATGTGTGTGTGAAAGTTTTTCTTTGTTAGATTTGGTCATTGTAACACTTAATATTAGTGCAAAGAGGAAAAGTCATGTCATGATAATTAATGCCTCTATGGAACATCCATTAGATTGTATAAAACCTAGAATTATCCAAAATATTGTTGTCTCTTTCGGGCTTTATTTTTAACAGAAAATTATGATTGAACATTGTGTAATTAGACGAATTGGTCCAGATGATTGTTCTGTCCATGTAGTGCTCAGGTTTGAGTCTCATTTGCTTTCAATTTCATGTACTCACTTATTCTCTATGGCTTTGAAACAGCGCTGACTTGGTCTTATCAGTTTATTGTAAGATGGCCTCTGTGCGTGTTTTGCCAAGTTATGCTTCCTTGAGTGGCTTGGTTGAAAGTTTTGTGAATACCCAGAAGCCAAAGTTTGCATTTGGGGTCCTGGGGTTGATGATGAAGCGTGGTTTTGAGGTTAATGTGTATCATATGAATCTTGTGATGAAGGGCTTTTGTAAAACTGGTGATGCTGAGAAGGCCATGGGTTTGTTTCGTGAGATGAGAAGGAATTGTGTATTGCCGGATAGCTTTAGTTACAATACACTGATAAATGGATTATGTAAAGCAAAGAAATTGGAAGAAGCGAGGGATTTGTTTGCGGAGATGAAGATGGGGGATTGCCAGCCAAACTTGGTGACGTATGCCGCTTTGACTGATGGCCTTTGTAAGAATGGGGCTGTTGATGAGGCATTGGATTTGTTGGAGGAGATGGAGAAGAAGGGTTTGGATGCTGATGTGGTTGTGTATAGTGCTCTCATTAGTGGCTTGTGTAACAAAGGTGACATTGAGAGGGGAAAAGAACTCTTTAATGAGATGTTGAAAAAGGAAGTTACTCCGAATGTGATTACTTATAGCTGTTTGATGCATAATCTTTGCAAGAATGGGCAGTGGCAAGAAGCCTCACAAATGTTGATTGATATGGCAACTCGTGGAATTCGTCCTGATGTTGTTGCTTATACAGTTTTAGCTAACGGGCTTTGCAAAAATGGGAGGGCTTCCGATGCAATGAAAGTATTGGATTTGATGCTACAGAAGGGGGAAGAGCCAAATACTTTAACATTCAATGTCATGATAAATGGACTTTGTAAGGAAGGTCGGGTAGATGACGCGCTTGGGATTCTAGAAATGATGACAAAGAAGGGGAAGAAGCCTGATGTTGTTACCTACAACACATTATTGATGGGACTATGTAGCGTTGGGAAAATTGATGAGGCAATGGACCTTTGGAAGCTATTATTGAGCAAAGAGTTCCATATGAAGCCTGATGTCTTCACGTTTAATTTGCTAATTCAGGGACTTTGCAAGGAAGGACGTCTTAATGATGCCAGAAAGATCCATTCTACCATGATTAAAAGGGGGTTCCCAGGTAGCATAGTAACTTATAATATTTTGATTGAGGGATATCTAAATGCAGGAAAACTTATTAAGGCATTGGAACTCTGGAAATATGCATTAAACCTAGGATTTTCCCCCAACTCAATGACCTTTAGTGTCATGATTAATGGTCTGTGCAAAATGCAGATGCTCAATATTGCAAAAGGTATTTTTAATAAAAGAAGAGCTTCTGGGATTAAACCCACGGTAATTGATTACAATGCACTAATGGCATCCTTGTGCAGGGAAGGTAGTTTGGAACAGGCTAGGAGCTTATTTCAAGAAATGAAAAATGTGAATTATGAGCCTGATGTTGTCTCCTTTAATATAGTAATTGATGGAACCCTCAAAGCAGGAGATATTAAATCTGCCAAGGAATTGCTATTGGAGATGCTTAACATGGATTTGGTTCCTGATGCTATTACCTTTTCTATATTAATAAACAGATTCTCAAAACTTGGGCAGTTGGGTGAGGCCAAATCGCTCTATGAGAGAATGATCACATGTGGTCATGCACCGGATTCTTATGTATATGATTCCTTGCTAAAGGGCTATAGTTTAATGGGAGAGACAGAAAAAATCATTTCCTTGCTTCATCAAATGGCAGAAAAGGGTGTTGTTCTTGACACAAAATTAACTTCTACCATCTTAACTTGCCTTTGTCACATCTCAAAAGGTCTTGATATAATGAAGATTCTTCCAAATTTTTCGCGACATACATCAGAAGGGACAGGCATTACATGCAATGATCTCTTGATGAAACTGAATGTGGTTCATCCAGAGCTTCAATTATTTGTTGCTTGATAGTTTTTTGTTTTCAAGAATGTTCTGTCCTTGTACTCTTTAAGTAAGTTTTATGTAGTCTTTCTTTAAATTGGTTATGTTCTATGCTTTATCTACTTTTCCTTCTGGGATGAAATAGCCAAAATTATCAAGATGGTTTGGTTTCATTTCAGATTGCTGTATTTCTTGTGCTAGAAGGATTCACTTGTTCAGCCTCTGATTTTGATTGGGTAAGCCACTTCCTGCCTGTTTTGTGCCAACATAGATCTGGGTTACTTTGTCCTTGACTGTATTAGTATATTAATGGTACATAACTACATATATACTGAAATGTGATTCGGAGAAATTCTGCCTTTGTTGGATACACATGTGAATGATGTGAATATATGTATATAATCTATACTACTATAAAGGGGATTCCTGAATTTGGTATCCAATTTTAACTTTCCACAAATACCATCACTACTTATTTAAAGTCCACTTAAAAAAAGGTAAAAATGTAAGCTTGCACTTCAACCACGTTCTACACCTTGAGTTGTTACCGGTACAACTCTCCTGATAGCCTACAAAAACTGAAAAAACCACGTTAACTTCCACATTGTGAATTGGCTGCTGTAACAGAGAGAGGCAGTATACACGTTCCTGTGAAGTTGAAGTATCACTCGTCAATGGCAGCATACCCACATTTTCTTTTCCTTTTACATTTTGGCTTCTTACCACTGAGTGTTAGGGCTTGAGGGTTATAGTTATACTCGAGCATTGGGAATGCAGAGGGTTGTGGTTTCCAACAGTGTGGAAGCTTCTTCACTCGATTTGAATCCATGACGACTCCATTCAAGAGAAGGTGCAGTGGGAGAATCACTTTCAACCCTTAAAGGTCTTGCCTTCAAGCCCTGCCTCTGGACATACTCGTAATTATGAAGATTTCAAGCTTGGGTTATGATTGCCAATGAGTTTTTGTTTCTGATTGTGTAATGGGTAATCTGAAATTTATGGTTTTTATTTTTATTTTTATATCCGGATGAATCAAAGATAAAGGTGTTGTGTGGTGTGGACCTTGAAGATTTGGTGCATCTTTTTCCTGTCTCGCAAATGCTTAGAGAAGTAGTAAGTCTCAATAGGGATGGCAATGGATCGGCTATCCAACACGATCCATCCCAACTTGATCTGTTGGATCAGGCTTATCCAGATCCAAATATGATTATGGATCAGATTGGGTCGGGGTTCTATAAAATCCATGGATTTCCGGGTCTACATATGACCCGGTTATTTCATGCTTTTCCACTTAGGTCTCATTCATCAGACCTTCATTTTTGTGCAGCTGAAAGCGAAAACTGTGATTCAGAGTACCAGAGGAGCTGTTCTTCTGTGATTTGAGCTCATTCTGCCTCTTTCTAGCTCATACTGTCATCAAAGGTTCCAAAGATGGAATTGAGCTCGTTCTAGCTCGTTCGCGGAGCACTTGCCCGTTCTAGCTCATTCTAGCCCCTTGCTTGAGCACTTGCTCATTTGCAAACCTCTGCAACTGCTTGCTTGAGAGGTACCCACTATGGTTGCGCAAGTTTTGGATTGTACATTTTTTAAAATGCATTTATGGCTTTGAAGTTGTAGGCTCTGATTTTTTCTTTTTTTTGAATTTTTATATGAGAAATGAAATGGGTTTCCTTTAATTTGCTGGAATTTTGCTTGTGAGTATTTTTTAAAATTTCTTTTTTTAATTTTCCTTCAAAGTTGTTAAATATTTTGCTGGAATTTCTCCATGTCATTTCTACTGTGCGGCTGTGCCTATATGTTAAATATTGATCATTTGTGAGCTCTTCTGGATTCACTTTCCCATTTTTTCTGCCTCTTGAAAATTGAATGCAAGTATATAAGAAAATTTAGTTGGCAATCATATTTTATTTTTCATTAATCAATTGCTAATGCATTCTAGTCTTTTATGACCCTTGTAAATTGTTGAGCATGTAATATAATTTTGACGTGAAGTGGCAATTGTTAAGTAGTAAGTATAAATCAGTTATATATGATTTTTTCCTCTTTGTAAGTTGCATCTGGCTCTCTTTATTTTTCTCATGACAAGAGTGCACGCTTGTGTTGATAATTAAGAACTTGTTCAAAATTTTCTGAACATGTCTGTTGTGTGAGGTTGTCTAACAAACTTGTGGCAGGGAGAATTCCCATAAGATTGTGATTTATGACGGCTAAAATTACAACAGGACTGAATTGGCAGTTGCATCATATATTTCATCAAACATACATATTGATATGCAAACCATGAATGCTTTGCAGTGGTTGATGAGTTGATCTTTGGAGGAAAAGATCTTGGAATTACTAGTAATTCTTTATTACTAAGACACTTGTTTTATAGCTTTAGCTATTAACATAATGTTGTTTTCAATTCTGCTTACAATAATAATTCATTTATTTATATGAGTAAGCTGGTATATTCTAGGGCCCAGTTGCTGCAACTGTTACAAGAGATAGCACATTGCAGATTCTTGTTGGAGATAATGGCTGGGTCAATCTTTGAGAAAATGGAATACTCTATTCTTTTGATGCTACGAGGTGCACGATCTCATGGGGTAATCTTTCTGAGAAGCTCCAAATGGCCAGGCTGGATTGTAAGGATAAGGTTATAGTAGATCTGTTTGCAGGCATTGGCTACTTTGTGCTGCCTTTTCTTGTCAGGTATTAGATAAGAGCTTGCTTGCTTCTAGAACTTTTCATTGGGATTCTGTTTACCTTCGGAGAGGCAGCAATGATTTATGGGATTGATGCTGTTACCTTTGGATTCTTTTATTCTTCATTGTATGTATCTCTTCAATACCTTGTTGCAGGTAAAAAATAATAGGAGCTCGGAAAAAAATGTGTTCAATCATCCTGAGATGACCAGGCATGCTCTGAAGAATGTTGCTCTTGGTATACCTTTGTTTTATATAAGCATATATTTGCATGCTTGGTGGTAGCAGTTCATCACTAATTTTTTGTATGTTTTTATAGCGTATCTTGCATGCTTTGAGGATCAAGAGCTCACCAACCTTGTGCTGCATGAGTATAAACTGCTACAAATATGACTGAGCAGTTTGTAGCTTTGGCGGCCATAACCCAGAACCCTGGTAAAGCTCGTGATTGTGTTCTTGCAAGTTTTATGGCAAGTGGCAACATGACTTCTTGGTAAAACTCCATCTCTGAAGCTGTTTGTTGTTTGAAATAAATATTGTTTCACTGCTTTTTGGCATGTTTTCTTCCATTCTTTGACAATATTCATGTTGGAAATTGTAACTTCCTATGATGACGATGAGGCTTTGTCAAACTGAATGTGCACTTTGATAACAATTGCTATCATTTTGTGAAGCCAACCATTTTCTATGAAGAGCTCCTCCCCTTCTTTCTGGACACCTTCCTTAACATAAGTAGCTTTCCAAAATCTTCTTATCTGGTTTGGCTGACTGCTATGCAATCTATTTTGTTTCTCTCACAGAAATATGTGCATATGTTCAGTTTATTTTAGAAGTGTTCCTACCTATATTTTATGCTATAACGGAGTGGAAGTCTTTTAGAATAATAATTTGTGCTTTTCCGTTTCATTTCCAGGTGGTGAACAAATGGTTTGCTCTTCAAGCAATGTCTGACATTCCTGGTAATGTTGAGAATGTTCGGAAACTGTTAAACCACCCAGCATTTGACCTGTGTAATCGAAATAAAGTGTACTCTCTCATTGGAGGTTTTTGTGGGTCTCTGGTGAACTTTCATGCAAAGGATGGGTCAGGCTACAAGTTTTTGGGAGAAATTGTGCAGCAACTTAACAAACTTAATCCCAGGTCTGTTGACAAACATTATTCTTATGTAGTCTGATATTTTCTTGCTTTTGTGGAATGTACGTTGCCTCACAAATGGTGTCAGCCTTCTCAAGATGGAGGCGTTACGATGAAAACCGACAAAAATTTGCAAGGGTAACCTTTGGTTATTGTGTTGCAGAGTTGTCATGGCCATTTATGGGATTGATGCTGTTCATGGCCATAACAATGTCTATAAGGCAACAAATTTTCCTCACAATGTTGGTCTAGGAGCTACCACATAAATCACCAGCAGTTTCAATTCTTGAGAATTGAAGATTTCCAATATTCTACTATGCTTGATTCTATCATAGGTGTTTCCTAATGTTGAAATTTCAAATATCACCAGAAACTGGTATGATTTTATTATACAAGTTAAGAAAATGAATCCCTGCAATAAAGACTTCTTAAAGTATGCTTTTATGTGCTGGACTGCTGGGGATGGCACCAAAGCCAAATAAATAATTATAAACCAGCCAATTTATTAACAATGGAAATTTATTATAATTATACCCTCTTCTTAATTTGACTTGATGCATATAAATTTTTCTAATATAAGTCATATGTGAAATCTACTTTAGTTCTTTTGTGAATGGAATTACTACTGAATGCAGCTAATGGTTGCTGCGACATTGGTCTTGTTAGGTAATAGACCTTTGGAAGTTGCTGTGTTAGGACAAGCACCACAGCTATTCACTGTACCTTCAATTGCCATAATTGGTAGAGAGGTAATGCATACTTAATGTCTTGTATCTGCAATTTTAAGCCATTTCATACTTAAAAGATTTTATTCACAGGGAACCTAGCAAGGGTCTTCCATGTGATCACCAAACCCATGAAGTGCAAAGTGGAGCAGAGTCATTCCAGTTTAACCTTGGGGCATGTGAGACATTAGAAGAAAAGTCAAAGAGAGCTTGTCTGTAAGTTCAAGTCAGCTACAATCAGGCCAAAGAGAGAGTAAGAAGCTTAGCAGAACAAGTGCAACAATAGAGAACTGGAACTTCGTGGTGCTTGTTTGGTGTGGAATGGAGGCAAGCAGTAGTTCCAAGTTCTGACCTTAACTGTTCTTCATCCTTTCCTGGTTTGGCTTTGGAAAATTACGGAAAATTGTTAGCTGATCATATAGCTGAGAGCAGAACGTGTTCAAAGTCAAAATTAACTATTTTTATTCAGAGGCATGGAATCATTTAGGGTAAGCATGAACCTAGTCTTAAAACAGTGATTTGCCATTCGGAAAGTGATGCAGAATTCAAACATAAAATAATGGTTTTGATTAGTTTACAGACTGTGGATATAGAAATTGTGTAGAAATGAATTCAAATAATTTGAACCAACTCCTTTGCCTGAGAACATGAATTTTAGTATGAAAATGTTTTTTGTAAAAATATCTTGGGGGCTATCTGTAAAGGTTGGCTTCAGGTCCACTTGCAATCTAATAATTTCTTGGCATCTCAAAGCTTTCAAGGAAAAGTATAGTGAAAAAACTGGATACAAGAAAAGTTCAATTTTCATGGAAAGCAAATGCAAAAAACACACACACACACAAACGGGTCGGATTTGAGTTTACCCGACCCTTGAATATTCAGGTTGGATCCACGGTCGGGACACCAGGTCCGCATTGTGGAACTGTATCTGGTCGGGCCGAGTCGGATCTGCTCCAAAATCGACTAAAGTGACATTCCTAAGTCTCAATACCATTGTTCAATGTGATTCATTTGTGTTTTAATTGATGGTTCTAATTGGTAACTGTTGGGTTTTGCGATTGATGTGCTGAGTAGTGCTATTCTCATTCAATTTGTCTTTTTCCATGGTAAGAAAGCATTGTTATCTTCATTTGGAGAATTTTTATTTCTATTGCTTCAGTTATTGGTAGGTGAACTAATCCTATACCAGAAGTGAATGCAGCCAAGATCTCTAGATGTGTTAAAAATTAAAACGTGAAAGTGATTGAGGTATTTGCTGGTTTGACACTTCAGAATACTCTTAATTACTGCATCAGAATAGTTGCATTTCTTTGCTAACATCACAATATCTTATGTTCAGTTTTGTTTATACTTCAGTTTGCCTCATTTTATTGTCTAATTAATATATACTTTTAAATTGACACTGAAAACAGAATAATCCTTGATATGAAGAAAAAGTGCTAGAGGAACTGTTAATTCTCTAGGGGTAACAAAAAACCCTGTGGACAGCATTAAGCTCAATGTGAAAAAGATGACCAAGACAATAATGAAGCATTCCCCGACAGTGATGTGAAACGAGAGCACAAATAAATTAAAAATTGAGGGGGAAAAAAACGAATCAAAATTGATTCTACATGCTCCTGCAGTATCTTCAAGAGCTTGAGATCACTGACTTTCTCTTTTGGCGACATCTAGCAATTGAGAGTCTGCAAGTAAGATAATATTTACTGTCCCTTATTTATTTGATCTGAAATACATTTTATGGACTATCTTACATATGACTTTACTTACGATGCAGGCTATAACTGGAGATTCAGTTCTTCCAAAATTGGAAAAGGCTATGTGCTCTTGAAGATAGTCTTAAGCAAGAGAAGATATTGTTCCCAATCTATTGGGTGTAAGGTAATAAACTTCAACAATATAGTAGTATAGGTCGCTTTTCATGTTTGTATTTTTTTTTAATTTTAGGTTCGTGATCCTGTACTATGTAGAGAATCTTACTCAGCCTTGCTAATTGCTTTTTCAACATATTTTTTTGTGTTCATATTTTCCTTTATCACCAAATTAACAATTGACTGTTTACTGTTAGATGCTCTTTACATTCCCGCTGGTATCTTATTCTTATATCTTCTAATCTTGCAAGCCTTGCCACTTATGTATATGATTATTTTATCCCTTATCTGGAAAAATAAATTTGAATATCTTTCTGTGCAGGAAAATATCATTACTAATCTAACTTTATTTGAGATTTATTTTTAAAAGTTCATTAAATACTATTTCATCATTAAATTTTTAACTTAAATTGCAGATCATTTTGTCCTTGGTAGCTATGGAAAATATGTTTGAAATTTTTTGAAGTTCCAATTAAACCAAGCGTTTTGTTTTGGAATTCTAATGCTTTTCATATATTAAATTAGTAATTAGTAATTTCTCTTTAGAATATGACGCCAATCGGCTAATGTATAATTAAGGACTCAAATTGCTTTAATATTATTTTCTTTATGTCCTTCATTCAATTAGATAGGCAGTGGAAAAGTCATTTATTACTTTTTTAAAATACTTAAATGTTAGTTATAGGATCAAAATAAAAAGCTTTGTATATGTCTACTTTTAAGGCACATTTGAACCATTTTCTTTTACATGGTTATCACTACTGCATGTTTTTCATTGCTAGCCAAAATAAATAAAGAAAAAAAGTGTAAGTGTTTTGCATTCTGCTTCTTGCTTTTTTGCAAGTTTTTTTAATTTTAAATAAAACATCTCTGAAATCTAACCAATGTTTATCTGGTTTCTTATGCTGTTACACGGAGAAATGTGCAAAACTCTTTCTGCAAAAATGATAATACTGGTGATTTTTTCTGATTTAATATTTTATGCCCAGACTTTAGTAATTTTTTCTTAGAAAAAAGATATGTGTCTCTGTGAATGATATTTTTGAGAATATTAGCATAGTGCGTATTAGATTTAAATAATCTAATAAACATAATTTATTTGCTCATGACAAGTAGAATAGCTGAGAAAAAGTTTTACGAGGAAAGATAATGTGGGACACCTTATGATGTTGTGGGTGAGTGTGAGAATGCAAGGTAAATACAACTTAAAATAACCAGTCATCTTCTTTACCTTCTACTAAAAAGGGGATTCCCATATTTGGTATCCAATTTTTTTATTCCTAAAATGCCATTACTAACCAATTAAACTCAAATAAAAAATGGGGTAAAATTGCAGATTGAATGCCATTACTAACCAATTGTTATGATATATGATTAGGTACTATAACAAAATGGCAGTACTGAAAAGGACATAGATGACACCCCAGAAGCGAACCCACCAGTACTGAACGCTGAAGAGTTCAGAGATTGATACTGATGAGGATATTGGAGATATTTCAGCAGAGCATTATAATGAGAAGGGATTCGGTTAGGACATAATTTAGATCAGCCCCTTGCAGGAGGGCTGAGTTAGGAAATTCAGAATTTAAAAGAACTTTACGAGAATGAAACAACACAGAAATCTCACTCAAGCTGCTGCAAATACCATGATAAGTAGCAATGGCCTTGCACTTTCTGCCAACGCCCTCCATTGCTGTTCCTCTAATGCTTGCTGCAGAGGGTAAAACCCATTTCATTTTCTTTCTTCTTTTGCTCAACAATTATTTATATGGTTTTGTTTTAACTACATGATATGGAATATGATAATTGTTGCTTATAAGTGTGTAGCTATGCACATAGGGACTATTGAACATCAGGAAGTTGGCACACGGTAGTGTCGATGGGCATGTTTATTTTCAGGAGGCCATCATTCTTAGTCTCAAGAGTTTAAGTCACACGTCAATTTGGAATAATCTGTTTGACCCCAAATATCATATTTGATGAAAAATGGAATCTGATTATGTGGTATAAATGTAGGCTTGAAAAAAAGGTAAACATAGATCAATTAAGCCTGGTTGCAGATGTTGACTGTTGTAGTTATGGACCCTTTTTTCCTTGCTTCTTTCTTGCAAAGAGACTGAAAATATTTACAAGAGAACTGCTATATCACACGAAAGGTTTTCTACGAATTTAACTACGAAAAACGTGGCTTTTGTTTCTACCAATGAAATTGTTTTCTTTTGACAAGCATACACCTTCCATCCAAAATTTTAAATTAACACGTTTGTAGTTTCATTCGTAAATAATCTTTCGTGTAAATTAGAATTTCTCTATTTACAATTTGCAATATTTTTTTTAATGTTCTTGGCTTCAAAACTTCAACAGTATTCACTACACGTAAGTATTAGGATAAACATACATTATCGTTACAATTGCAAATTTAGATTATATGGAATAGCTCTTTCTTAATTTATTTTAAATTTAGAAAGTCACGTATGTTTCTTCTTGGCTATATTCCGAATCAATTTCTCCTGCTGAGACGTGGATCATAAAGGGTGGCCAATTGTTAGATCTAGAATAATTCTTACAGGCCACTTTGATTGCTTCATCATGAAAAGTCAGCCCACTCACCAATTCTTAGTAATTGGTGAATGCTCAGACCATTAACGAGCTCCATTCTCTGCAGAAGAAAAAGTCAGCCCCAACAACACCCGTCATCAAAGCAACACGAGGTCCCTATGTCATTTCTGAAGAGGAACGCTAAAGGTAGCAACTTCAACCCATTAGGTATATGTTTACATATATAACTTAATTAAAAAGCATTATTATTGTAAAGCCTTCCAGTCATGGGACATGACATGAGCTACAATAATTTGTCTTTTATTTTTAGCAAATCGTTGGCGTCGTTGACGAGTGGCCTAAGGTGGTGAAAGGAGAGCCAGCCACCAAGGCCGAGGGCCAGATTAATAGCGTGTTTGTTTTAGATTTTTGTATTTTTCAAACGGCGTTTGAGGAAAAAAAAAGGGTGAACAGTATGTCTTGATGTTTAGTTTACCATAAACTTTTCTTTAATGTGATGTGGCGGTTGAAGGAATTATACCATCTCCAGCAGTTTGTGATAAACTTTCAAGAAAATTGATTTTGAAAGCGACAAGATAAATTGAGTGTAACTATTAAAATAGGGCATTATTATAGTATTTTTTTTTATATCGGTATTTAGATTGAGTTGTAAATCGTAATTGTTGATTATGTTTAATAAATTTATAAATATTTATTATAAAATTAATGATTAATAAATATTTGACAACTTTCATAATTCATTAAAATAAATTCTTTTATATTTACGTGGTATGTAAAGACTAAAATAATATTAAAAATTTTCAATAATTTTATATCAAAAAATAATTTTATTATGCATAATTTAAGAAAATTTAATTCTTTTAAATTAAATTATAAGCTTTCAAGAAAATTGATTTTGAAAGCAACAAGATAAAATGAGTGTAACTATTAAAATAGGGCATTATTTTAGTAGTTTTTTATATTAGTATTTAGAATGGATTGTGAATCATTTCGTAATTATTGATTATATTTAATAAATTTATAAACATTTATTATAAAATTAATAATTAATAAATATTTGATAACTTTCATAATTTATTAAAAACTAAAATAATATTAAAAATCTTCAATAATTTTATTATACATCATTTAAGAAAATTTAATTCTTTTAAATTAAATTATAAAATAATATTATCAAATACAAATTAATTCTTTTAACATCAATTCTTTAAGTCAATATTTTTACAAATTATAAGGTGATGCACGTCGATCACGTGTACCCACATTCCTATACAACTCAAACGTTTAATGTCAGTGATAGTGCGCTCAAGTTCACCCACGTCCTCTACACCCTCTCGCCAGCTGGAAATTAATAATCATATATAACTTTATCTAATATTTAATTAGTGCGAACTACATCAGAACCTGCTTAGCATTGTGCAAGGTCACATATTCCCTTGGATTATTGCGGATAATCTCTAGCCTTATGCCAGATTTGAACATACATATGACGAAATAAGTAAATAATTGTTTATTTTATCAAAGAAGATTGGCTCAACTGGTTGAATCGAACTGGAATAAAATACTTTTGTTAAAACTTGTGACTAGGCTAGTGACAGATTTACAAGAGGGGCAAGGCAAGGGATGCCTTGGCCCCTAGTGATTCAATTTTTTTAAAATTTTATTTTATCTATATAAACAAAAACTCTGTTAAATTGATAATTTATATATAATAAGAAAATAGTTAGAGTCTAGAGTTATTCAAGAAATATTATGATTTTAAATTTTAGATATATAAATTTGGAGTTTGAAAGGTACAAATAAATATTGAACTTATTTTGTCCCTTCAAGTTATATAAAATGATAAAATTTAAGACTAAGTTTATTATAATACATGCAATTTATAACAAATGTAACATTTGTTTCACACAACTTTTCAACATTTTGTCTCAAAATCTTAGCTTGCATTTTGGTGTTAATTGCCACGAAAATTTTAAAACTTTCACATATAATTTTTAAAATTTGTGAATAAAATAATGAGATAAATTATTAATTAAAAAAAACGACTTAAAACATTCACCTATAAGAGTCAATTGCCAATAAAATTATACATTCAATTAAGAAAGATAAAATTAAGGCTATATATAATTAATTAATTTTAAATTATTTATTTAATATTTATTTTTGACCCTACACCACTTAGTTTCTGGATCCATCCCTGGGTCAAACACAGATGGAGAGGGGCTGGCAGGTGCCATGCCCCCAAGCCTAAAAAAAACTTGTATTACCATCTTCCCCAATGCAACAAGTTTGGCTCCACCCTTAAATCACCATGACATCCCCCTACTGATCTCCTTATCTATATATTAGAAGTTCTTCATGTCAAGTTCGTCATTATATTTCTCTATGTTTCTAAAACTTTGTCTTCCCATATTCGAGCTCCACCTTTCTCCCCGCGCATATCCACTTTGTTAATGAATGCAAATATTATTTGACGGCCCAATCAGGGGCGGCTTAATAGATATAGGCTTAAAGTTAAATATGAAAATGAGATTTTTCTTTTCTATTAAAATTTATGATTTTTTTTTGCAAAACTGTTAATTAAACTTTTGAGTAAATACTTATTTTGATCATCTAAAGATACAAGTGACATTAGTTTGGTCCTATACTAAATTTTCACATCAAATTGGTCCTTACTAATTTGATATAAAAAGTGACATTGAAGGACTAATTTCATGTCAAAAAATGACATTGGAGGATTAATTTGATGACAAAATTTAACATTGAAGGACAATTTTGATGTATTCATCATTGGAGAACCTAACTGATAACATTTGCATATTTGTAGGACCAACATAAGTATTTACTCTAAATTTTATATTCAAATTCTTTAAATATTTTTTTTAATTGAAGATATAGTTAATATATTTAATATTTATTTTCCTTTTTGTAAGGCCACTGACAAGAGGTTGTCGAGACCTATCAAATAAAATAACCGGTTCACAAACTAATTTGTAGTATAGAGAATGAACCGAATCGTCTCTCAAGGATCCAAAAACAAAGATTTAATTATATCAAGATAATTAGAAAAGGGGGGGGGGTTTTGTTGTTGATTAACAAGATTAATAAAAGTAGGAGATTCAAAGTTGTAAATAAATCTAAAGAAACAACCAATCCAAGGAAATTTACCGATCTTGAGTTTAACTCATCATTGATCACAAGGAATTCACTTAATTGCTAACCAAGTTCTTGGCCTTAGATCACATCAAGAAGCCTTAACATGATCCAAGAATTCTTTACTAGATAAGCATCTAGGATTTGATTAACCAAGGTTAGATAAAGTAAGCACCATCCAACATAGATTAACTTAAGATCTAGAATTTAACCAAGCTAAACAATCTATCAAAAAGCTTTAATACATTGTTTAATCTTTATGATCCTCTTTGAATACATGATAATAAAGCTATTACCACATCAACATCTAAATCAAATTAAGCAATTTAATCTAGATAAAAATCAAAAGAGGAAGAAGAGAAACTTGAATAACAATTAAGCAATATGAACAAGTAAACCAAGATCTCCAAATTAAACAACAAGATGGCTAATCCCTTGGATTGATTATGAGAGCCTAGCCTTCCATGGATGGGAAGGAAGAACTCAGAATTTAAAGAACAAAAACGAAATTGCAAAGAGAATGAAGAAGAAGAGAAAGAAAACTCTCACAAATACTTAAACTTTCTTGAAACTTACTTCTAAATTGAATGCCTCTAATACAAAGAGGTTGGGTCTATTTATACTAATCCTAGAAGCCAATTTGTACATGTACATAATCTGAATACAAGCTATAAGAATATGAAATTTGTCAAAAATGGAAGCTTGATGCATGGTTGGTGGGTTGGTGCATGGTAGGTGGGTTGGTGTATGGTTGGTGGCTTTTAGTCAACAACTCTTATCCGACTTCTGGCTTCAAATTCATCACCTAGACGGTGCATTTTGGCTTGGATGTCTTCATCAAAGTTGTAGCCAGTTGTCTCCTTGAAAATCTCCAATTTGAATCATGTCATTTGGACTTTTAGAACTCCAGAAATGCCAAAAACACTTCACCTACCTCAAGTTAGGTTGGAAGAACGTGTTTCCAAATTCAGACCAACTTGTAGCTTCTGAAGCATGCCTAAAACGACATCTATTGACAAAATGGTCTTCATTGAAGTTGGAGATATGGGTCTTATCTTTCAAGTGACCAAGTTTCAGCCCATGAGGAGGCCTATAACCCACTATATAGTCCAATATGTGCATACTGCCCAGATGGTTCCGTGACAGCAAACCCACTCTGCATTGCAGGGATATTTTGGACCCATAGCATTCCGATCCAGCTCTTGAGTTCTTCATGAAACTTGTAGAGCATTGTCTTAGCTTTCCAAAGACACCAAGATCACCTCAATTGGATCACCGAGTCCCAAGTTATGACCTAACCAAGGAAGAAAGGTCAAAATGCATCAAAATCCGAAAATTATTCAATATTTGCATTAAAGCCCAATGAAGCCCAACAACATTAAACTCATCTAAAGTACTAATATTGGGCACAATAAACATCTAATAATGCCTAATACAAAGCTAACATAAGTGTCTCAAATTGATTGATCAGCCACAAGGTTTTCTCACACCCAAAAGGTATGGGACTAATCATCGGAAGTCGGTTTAGTTTTTAATCACAAGGTGCTTTTAATGAGTTTCAAACCCTTATACTGCAATTAAAGCCCATCCACATGAAATTCAGTTTGTCAACTATATTTAATTCTTATTAAGGCATTATTGTTCTTAAACAAAATTTTATTGATTTAAATTTTGAAAAACTTATTTTTGTTGTAAAAGCATTTAGTGCCTTCAACTTGACTAAATAGAAGTAATAGGGATTGGTGTTTGTGAAAAGTGAGAAAAAATAAAAATTTATTAGGCACTTAAAAATTGAGAGAATATGTGGGCCTTTTATTAATTATTTTTATTTTTGCATATTTTTAATATAAATTTTGGAAAAAGAGAAATAGTTAAGAATTAATATGAATGTAAAAATTGAGAAAAAAATAAAAATTTATTAGGCACTTAATTAGAGAAGAAAGAATATATAAATATTTTATTAATTATCTCAATTTTCTTATTTTTAAATTTAATTAATATATTATTATAAATCATTGGTTTATGATGGAATAATGAGGGGATAAAGTAAGAGCTTGGATATCTTCACCTTTAAGCTGCCCTACCCCCAATGTAAAAAAGTGGCTCTGCCCCTACTTGTGGCATGTCCTTACTCTTGACCTTAGAATAAGGTAACCTCTATTGCCCCTAAACTTTCATCACAAAGAAAAAAAAAATCATTCATTTAGCAATCATGCAAAGTCATATATGAAATAACCAAGTGAAACACAAGAAGGGGGGTTGAATTGTGTTTCTTAACCCTTTTTAATTAAAAAAGGATTTTCCTTTTCTCTAGAAAATAGAACACAGCGAAGGATAAAGTTTAACAAGCAAAGAGCTTAGGACCAACACCACTTAGTCCTATTGGACTCTAAGGATTTTGAAAAGACTTTTAATAAAATGGTTAACACGTTCTAAAACCAAATAAAAAGATCTTTGTTAATAAACACAATGGTAAACCCCAGAGGTTAGTGAATAAAATAAAGCACACTAGAAGAGAAGAGAAGCTTACACACGAGATTTATCCTGGTTCACTCTTATCAACCAAGAGCTACGTCCAGTCCCTTCAACCAGAAGGATTTTCCAACTAATCTTTTTCACGATTACAAGTATTATGCACCTCTTCAGGTAACAAGTATTTTCAACCTCTTCATGATCTATCTCACAAGTATTCTTTTACACCCAGCCTCTTCAGGCTTACAAGGCTTAAGATGAATAATTGAAAGCAGATGAAAGCTTGAGTTTAAAAACTCACTGACAAATGAGAATAGACAATCGAGATCTCAAGGCTTTTTCTTTTTACACGTATATGGAAATCCAAGAAGAAATAAAGCTTTTTAGACTTTGTAGGATGCTTCGGCAAAGATCTCTCTTCTTATCTTCAAGTGCTGCTTCTTCTCTTTATAAGTAAGAACAAATTGAGCAGACTTCATGTGCTAGATCGTCCAACGGAAACATTTATTACCGTTCTGAGTAGCATTAAATACATCTACTGGAAAAGTGCTGAACTTCTTACGACGGTGACTTTTATTCTCTGAGATTTCCAATCAATGAAAACAAAATCCTGATTTGTCTAAGATTGCAGACGGTTTCTTATTTGCAGATCTTTGTAGTTGTTAGACAATGTCAGCAAAAGTGGCTTAGTTGACTTCTTCTGTCGCCGTGAGCTGTCAGAATTCTTTTCTAGCATTTAATGAGGAACAGTTCTTCATTTTTGAAATTTCACTTGGACGAGAGCTTGAGCTTGAACTTTGAAAGAGTGAGTTGAGTCCGAGCTTTGGCAGACAGATCGTATTGGACGAACTGATAAAAAGTAACAGTATATGCATACAAGTATTGGACGCACCAATAGTAAAAGTATATAATACATTTATTGGACCCACGAAGAGTTATAGCATATTGGACGCACGAAGAGTTATCTTTAAGCATAGAGCAGAATGAACGCACATACAAGTAGGGATTTGTTAATACTATTGTCGAAACACTTACTTGTTTAAACTAAATAAATATTTTTGTTATCCTCAAAACTTAACCAGGGAAAACTACAGCTTTTAAGATTTTAGTACTTAAACCTTTTTATAAAAAAATTTGGTTTCAACAATATATTCCTTTCGAATCAAGGTTTTAAAAATTGGACCGGATTGACTGGTCAAACTGGATAAACCATGATTCGGCTGTGTCACTATTCTAGTTAGCTTAAAAATCTAAGTATGATATTGGATCGACATCAAACCACCCTAACTGTTAAAAACTGGATATAACTAAAAAATCGTTTGAACCGAAAACGGTTTCAGAAAATTGATTGATTGAATCTTTTGCCCATAGCCATGGCGTCGTCCTTAAGATCTGCTTCTTCAAAGTCGCCATCTTCATTTGCCTTCAGTTTCGTGTCCAGGAGTTCAACTAGATCTTCTGCTTCCTTCACAGCAAACTCAGTCTCGTGTAGGCCATGTTTATAAACAATGAAAGTGAGAAAGATTCATACTAGCAAAATGAAAAGGGAAAGAGTAGAGAATGAAAAGAGAAACGAGCACGTAGAAAATATTTACTTCACATGTTCCCCTTTCTTTTCTTTTAAGTTTTAGGCTCTTGTTGTTTGAGATAGATGTTTGTTGACTTCACAATTGACGTGATACAATTTTATCTTCAAAATTCAAAATTTATTTTATCACCTGCCCTTTTTAATTCCCCCCCTCCACCATTTTTTTAAAATTTTATTCTTCTATGCTTAAATTTTAAAAATATAATAAACAAAAAAACTAGTAAATAAAACCATTTTTATGAATTTGAGTTATATAATATGTTTTATAATTTATGTTATTAAGTTTATTAATATATAAATGCATATTAATTAATTATCATATTATCAAATTCAACTACCCATTGAACTAATCGAATTAGGACCCTAAAACTTAGTTGATTTAATCTTCGATTTAATTTTTAAAACACTACTTTAAATATTTGGGATATCTCTAGCCTTGTGCTAGGTTCAACCTTGCTTAGAATTAATTAATTAATTAACCGTCCAATTAGCTAGCGGCCATATGGTATCACGTACTCTCTTTGAGTATTTGGGTCATCAATGTCCTTGTGCCATATTCGGCATTACTTAGGATTAATTTGTCAAGTAAACAAATAACCTTTCTCCTAATATTTTAAATCTTTAATTAAAGCTAACTAACTCACAATTATATATTTTTAGTAGAACGACGTGCCTTTGTCTTTGACTTTGTGGGGATATCAAGTTAGTCAAATTTATAAATATTTTTATTTAATTTTTACGTTATTTTTACTTTTTTTTCTTTAATGGGTAAATTAAATACTTTTAAAGGTCATTAATAACTTGTACGATTAATTTAAAGTAACTGCCTTAAAACATATGTATTAAAGTAATGACAAGACTTGACATAAAAACTTGAAGGGGCAGGAAACTAATACCAGCTGAGCTACTAATAAGAGATAAAAAAAAAATCATGACACTACTTGGAAAGTGTTACCTCAATCTTTTCACCACAGCATCATAACCAGTTGATTCTTATTTGAATTCATGTAAATAAAAACATCATTTTTGGTGATGTTTTCTTTTAAACATGGTGGCATGATAGCTAGAAGGTCAGAATAAAAAATGGAAAATTTTGGTGGGAAAGGGAGAAGGGGGGGGGGGGGGTTGGAGTTAGCCCTAACTAATTTCCGCCCCTGCATTAAAGGTCAAGTTAAACTAAGTTCTTGTCATTTTTTATGCATAAATATACGGATTTAATTTTTATCTATTGTCAGTGTAAAAAATTTTTACACTGTCATTCAATTATGTGTTAATACATCATTAAAATAGTTAGACTTTTTGGGTAGTGATTGTGATAGTCAAACTCTTTTAATGATTTGGTAACACATGATTAGATGACAGTGTAAATTTTTTTTACACTGACAGTAGATATAAATTAAACTCTAAATATACTCCCGAATCTTATCTTGTTAGTAGACTAATTTTTCTTTTTTAAAAAGATTTTGAAAAACATTTTTCTTACCAAATAAAAGTTGGAGACGCTACAAAATTTCTATTATTTCCTCTCGCCATTTCTTTGCCTGTCCTCCTGGTACATCCGTGACAACATTAGTAAAGCATCAAACTTTTATTTTTATATTTGATTTATTTTTGATTCATTGCAGTATAATTTTTTTTTTTCATTATCATATATCCTTATTTAAGTACTACATCATTCAAAAAATTTGACTATGATGACAATTACTTAAAATGTTAAACTCTTTTAGTAACATATTAATACATAATTAAATAATAGTATAAAATTTTTATATTAATAATAAATTAAAATTAAACTCTATTTTATTTGGGAAAGAAAGAAGAAGGAAAAACCCCAACGGCCCAACCGAACAAAAAAAGTAATTGATTTTTTGTTGTTGTTGTGTGTTCTAGAATTCCTCTAATGATAATATAGAAAGCTAAAAAGTAGTGTTTTGATCAAAATTGAACTGGTAAGAGAAAATGTTCAAGGTTTTGAGGTCAAACTGGAGTTTTGAATATACATGTGTATTCGATATAACATGTAAAAAATATAGCATGCATATGTTAAATATATATGTGAAATTTTGGAGAAAAATAATAAAATATATATCTAACATGATCAAATTGATTTATAACATATACAATAGTCCAACGCATTAGAAAAATGCATAAAAATATATCATACACTAATTATATCTAAATATTTTTTACACATTGTATATAAATATATTTTATATTGTACACTTTATACTTTTGTATAAAAATATGTACTTAAATGTATAATTGTAATTTTAAGATGATATTAAATTAATTTTAAAAATTATAAATTTTTGTTAATGAACATTAGGTTTATGTTCAAGGAAAGCATTGAGGTAATTTTTTTTAAAATTGAAATTGCGTTGTTAAGAAATATTTTGAAAATTTTTTTATTCTAGAAATTAAATGTAATTTATCATATAAGCATGGTTAAGAAAATCGGACCAAACCAACCGGTCGGACTGGTGGGACAGGGAATCGGTTACCCCACCCGTCCAGTTCACCCCAAAAACCCGCTCAGCTTGAAAATTAGTCAAAAATCGGTGAATCGGTCAAAAACCGATGAATCGGTTAAAAATTAGTGAATTGGTCAACCCGAACCGGTCTAATTAGGTTTAACCGGTCCTTTTTTTATTTTTACTAATTCAAATAATGTCATTTTAAACTAAAAATTGAATGTAAATCAATCTAAAAAGAATTCTATATAAAATACTTAAACTTAGATTGTATAGAAGCTTGAAAACTGAATGTATAATTGATTGTATATCTCTTTAAAATGAAATTGAAATTTTTTTAAAATAAAAATAGACTATAATATTGTTACTAAATATTTTAGACTCTCAAAAAATAAGTTATAAATTATTTTTAATCATTTGTGTTATTTTTTATAATTTTTAATTTGTTTAATTAGTATATAATATATATATATATATATATATTTTTAAATTATTTAATTATACTCCAATATGATCACAGTTTAACCATAATTAAATCATTGAACTTTGAATTAGTCCCCTAACCGATTCAATGCTCGATTCAATTTTCAGAAAGTTACATATAAGCTTGGACTATGTACCAACTGATACCACTAGTGAAGTGTTAAAGCTCGTTTGTTCCATTGCCCTACAAACATTTTGTGCAAAATGTCAGTTAAATGTTGATAGGTCAAACCATGGTTAGTTTACACTGATTCGTCATCGGTTTACCAATTTTCACCAATCCAGTTTCATAGGCATGACTATACTGACTAGTGGACTAGTTCCCGGTTAAAGTGATCCGACCTCTTCGTCTGACCCAATTTTCAAAACTATGCTGAAAAGTAACAAATACAAAAGTTCAAACCCATTTATTATGCTTGAAAACTTGGCAAATGCTCTTGGATGTTGAAGATATTGAAAATTGCTTCTAGTTCAAAGCCAAGAGAAAACGGGATAGCCCATAATTTTTCACCAAAAAATATTTCGATTTTTTTCTATACAAAATCTTAGTAGCAACAGTAACCCATAAAAGCACATGAAAAATTCAGTATTAAAAAAAATACAAAATACAAAAAAAAACTACTAATGTGGATAGTGAAAAAGGTTTATTGTTGGAGTCGTCGATGGTGAAGAATGCATTGTTGAATGTTAAAACTTTGACTTAAAGCTCAAATAAAATTAGGCTACTAATTAGATAATAGTTCTTTTTGACAAAATTAGTTTTTGAGCATACTACTAATTCATATTCTGGAAGATCTTAGTAGACTTAAAATATCTCATGTCTAGAAAGTTATATAAAAATATCTTACATCTAGAAATATCTTCAAGAAAAAAAATATCAATGAGTGGTGGAGTACTGAAAGACAAACGTATGGTAGATAATTGCTTTAGCAAAGACTTTTTTCTTAAAAAAAAGTGATTATTCCAATACCCACCTTTTTTTTAGAGTATCAGTATTTAAGGTGAGTTGTCAAGTATTTATTAGTTGTTATTTAAATTTAATAGATGATCAATCATTTTGAGACACTTATGCTAGCTTTCTACTTGGCTTTATTAGATGTTTATTGTGCCCAATATTAATATATTAGCTGGATTTTGTGTGGTTGGGCCTCATTGAGCTTTAATGCAGATTGTGATTAATTCTCGAATTTTGATGCATTTTGACATTTCCTCATTGATTATGTCTTAACTTAGGCTTCGATGATCTGTTGAGGTGTTCTTGGTGTCTGTAAAAAGTTAAGACAAATATTTACAAGTTTTTTGAAGAACTCAAGAGCTGGATCAGACTTCTAATAGTTCAAAATATGCCTGAAAGTCAGAGTGGGCTTATTGTCGCTAGAATCTGAGCAATGTACACATATTAGACCATATTGTGAGCTATAAGCCTCCTTTTGAGCTGTAACTGGTATATTGGAAAAGATAACATGCGTAACACCAACTTTATTGAATACCATTTAGTCAATAGATGTCGTTGTCGGCAAGATTATGAAGCTACAAGTTGGTTTGAATTTGAAAACACGTTCTGCCAACGTGACTTGAGGTAGGTACAGTGTTTTTAGAATTAATTGAGTTGTAAAAGTCCTATTGACATAAAATTAGCACCGAAAGTTCAAGAAGACAATTGTCTACAACTGAAGACACCTAAAGTCAATTTGGTGGGATGGAGGGTCATACAGATCATGGAAGGAGGCGCACGAAATCTAGTAGAATATCAATTTTACTTTTCTTTTGTAATTGTTTATCATTTGGTTGGTTAACATGTGATCTCTATATTTGACAATCTCCATTTTTTACAGCATGCATTCATTTTATTTTCAGTTATAAATTGACTTCTAAGATTAGTATAAATAGAATCAATCTCTTTGTATTAATCGATCAATGAAATTTGAAACAAGTTTGAGTATTTGTGAGAGTTTTCTTTCTATTCTTCTCCATTCTCTTTAGAATTTCGTTTTTGTTCTTTATTTTCTGAGTTCTTCCTTCTCATCTATGGAAGACTAAGCTCTTATAATCAATCCAAGGGATTAACCATCTTGATGTTTAATTTGGAGATCTTGTTTTGATTGTTCATATTGCTTAATTATTATTCAAGTTTCTCTTTTTCCTCTTTTGATTTTTATCTAGATTAAATTGCTTAATTTGATTTAGATGTTGATGTGATAATAGCTTTATTATCATGTATTTAAAGAGGATCATAAAGACTAAACAATATATCAAAGCTTTTTGATGGATTGTTTAGCTTGGTTAAATCCTTGATCTTAAGTTAATTTATGTTTGGATGATGCTTAATTTATCTAACCATGGTTAATTAAATCCTAAATGCTTATCTAGTAGAGGATTCTTGGATTATGTTGAGGCTTCTTGATGTGATCTAAGGCCAAGAACAAGGTTAGCAATTAAGTGGATTCTTTGTGATTAATGATGGATTAAACTCAAGATTGTTAAATTTCCTTGGATTGGTTGCTTTCATAATATTGTTTTCAGTTTTAATTGCATTCTATTTTAATTGTTTCAACAAAACTTCTTTTTACAGTTTTACTTGTTTGCCTAATTAGTTGTGTCACTGAGTTGATCCTTGAGAGGAACGACTTAGTTCATCCATTATAATGCAAATTTAACCCGTGAACCGAACTTGGCTATTTGATCGGGCTCGGCGGCTCGATCAATAGACTTTCAAACATTTATTGTGAAATCAACAGTCAATAAATGATTAACAACTCACCATGGGTACCAAACCTATCACAGTACTATAACAACTCCCTAAAAAAAACATTTTGGATGTATAGAAAGAGTGAGCTTCATGCATTCTGACAAGCAAAGGCTCTAGATCAATACAAGTTCACTTCTTCACATATTCCTTTATTTAAATCTCTTCTTACAACCATATTTCTTTCAATCCTCTTCTTTGCTAACATGGATAACGTTGATGATTTATGGAGGGAGGGGTGAGATAAAGAAATGCAGAGTGTCTTGAAAGCGAAGGTTGAGATGGGTAGAGTGTGGCCATGCTATGATGAAGTGCATGGCAAGTGGCGAAAGACTTGATGTATTCGAGAAGAAATAAAGGTGTTTACTAATAATGAAAATAAAATCTTAAATATAGCTTGCTGACTGCTAACACCCATTAGAACATTCAAAAAATTATTTTGGTTGTAAGCTCTTTCCTGTCCTCCACCAACTCTTTCTCTTTTTTGAATGTGTGAACAAAACTTTTAAAACCTACTATGATTATGTAATTTTAGGAGTTAAAATTCTAGTGCAAAACAAATAATATAGATAACATTAGTGCCGTTAGCTTAATAATCCATTCTAAAAGATTGTTATTGATCATACTGCATTAAATGCAGAGAAACATATTCGAATTTGATACATTATAATGGCTTTAATCAGGTTCTTTGCAGCTATTAGGACTCTGAAGGGACAATTATAATCAAATGCAATTACAACTCTAAACCAGTAGGCATAGCAGTTATGTATTTTGTTAACTTCTGGTCCTACGTTGTAGTAGATTGGTTTTATATATATAATGGATAATAATCAAGGCATTTTTTATAAATCTTTGAATGATTTACACTTTCTTCAAGCCAATAACGAGCAGTCTTTATTTGTCTTATTTTCTCGCAATATCTGTTCAGTAACATTCTAGGCTTTATTCAAAATGTACTAGTAGTTAAGCAAGTAGGATTGAGTTAATAGTAAGGGGTTTAAGTAGTTTCCCGAAATTTATAAGTTTAAATCTCATTGCGAATCAATCAGACATTCATATGTATCTAATATAATAAATGACATTTACTTGTATGTTATCAAATGTTATTCAACGATTTAAGTGCACAACACTCCAGAATATGCACAACACTCCAAAATATATATAGGGTGATGATCCACTTACTACATGAATAAGTCTTGTACACTTATCATTAAATAACTTTTTATGAATGTTAAATTTCATCAATTGAGTCGTTAGATTGAAAGTTCTCATGATATTGGTAGATCAAACTCATAAAATTTTATAGGATTTAAAAGTTAATTGATTCTTTATATAACAATTATATTTTAACATATAATATCTTTAAAATAGGCGTAATTGTTAACTATTAGATTATATATCTATGAATGTTTGATTTATCTTAAATTTAGTATGCATGATTATCACAATAATATCACATAATACAATAATTATAAACTGGTAAAATTTACATTTGACAAAATATTATTCAACAGTATAAATGTGGAAGACAACTTCTGAAGTAATCACATTTAGAATAATCATACTTTAATAGAAACACTTATATTTAAAAAGATATTTTTTCTTGTCTTTTTAAAAAAACTTTACTACTATTTTTTATAATTTAACATCCAAAGGATATTTATAATTAAAAAAAATTAATTTTTAATTATTACATAAAAAAGTAAAATAATTTATACTTTTGATAAAAAAATTTATTTAAAAATTATACCAAAAAAACTTTTTCATGACTCTATTCTAATGGGCCCTTAGTTTGGGACTTGTTACGACTTCATGATTGCATACCGCTTGATTTTAATGTTTTATACATGCTTTCATTGCTTTGGAGTTTGAACAATTGGTACTTGGTAATACTAATTTACTAGTTGATTTGAGACTCGAGTTCTAGTCTTAGATATTAGTTACTATATATCTATGTGTGGAATGATTAGACTTGTTATGAATTATATGGCTTAAGGTTTTTAATCTTTGTTTTTTTTTAAAATTTTTTTTTGAAGACTTTGCAATGTTATCTAGATCTTTCTCTAGGTTGATGATTATTGTATTGTTATACAAGAGTGTTACACAGAATACTGGGTAGTACTTTTTTTGTTATTTAACTCATAATAAATTTCCCTAGTACTTTGTAATGTTATCTATATGATAGTCACACAAGCACAAGAGTCTCTCAGTCTATTTCTACTAACATTTCACAAATTGAAATAACTTTTGCAAAGTTTATACGTAACTTATACAAAACATGTTAGTAACATTATCTACTGAGTTTGATAGTAACAAATTGACTCGTTTTGAATGTTTTACCATATTACTAATTAACATGCTTTGTAGAACTAATTTAATTTCTGAACTGTTAATACGATGCCTCACGAATGTGAAATAAACAAGTGAAACACGAGAATGAGAGTTGAATTATATTTCTTAACTTCTTAAAATTTTTTTCTTAAAATAGTTCTCAAAACAAGACTTTGCAAGTTTGTAAAATAGAATTGACGAATAAAATCACTTTATGTAGTCCGTTGGATGCAGATGGGTTTTAAAATAAACTTTAAATGCAAACAGAAAACTATATGTTCAAATAAAAAACGTTGTTAAGAACAATAATGACAATCCCCAAACGTTAGCGAAAACAAAGTAAAGCAAGATAAGGAAAGAGAAAAACACACTAGATGTTTATACTGGCTCACTCTCACAAGCCAAGAGTTATGTTTAATCCCTTCTACTTGAAAGAATTTCACTAATCTTCACAAATATTACAATTATTCTTTACACCGCCACTTCAAGCTTACAACCAATTATTCTTAACCTCTTCAGGTTCTAACAAGTATTATTTCTAACAAGCCTCTTCAGGCTTAACACAATGTTATAAGAAAAGTGTTTCAAAACACTAACTATTAACTCACGATGCGTGAGGATAAATAATAAGCTCAGAGTAAGAAAAACTTTATACAAAAGTATAATGAAGTGTAAGCATAACTCAGATGTATTTCTTTTTCTCTTGATGTTGTTCTAGTTTGATCCTTTGAAGACTCGTATATTTATAGGCTTGTGAGCTTGAACTTGTCTTCATAAGCTTCTTCGTCCAATGTCAATAAATGTTACCGTTCTGAGATGCATTAAATGCTTAATACTAATAGCGTGTTAAACTTCTTCTGAAAAGTAGACTTGATTATCAACTTTGCTTGAAAATGATGAAATCCTTGTACTGACTCTTTCTGAGTGAGTAGAAAGTTTCCATTAGCTGGTCCTTTGTGGAAGTTAGGTATGTCAGCGACAGCGTACAAAGTTGACTTAAAATGTCACGTACTTATCAGAAGACTCTTCAGTATTTAATGCAGTGAATAGTTCTTGCATTTCAAATTTGCTTTGGATGAATGCATTAGTTACTAGGAACAAGAGATGACAGTTTGGACAATCCAATAAAATATATAATGAAACAATTCAAATATTATTAGACGCAAGTAAATAAAGTAATATGTTTGTCTTTAATCAAAACTTGTCTAAGTTCAAAACCTTTTAAGGAATTATACATGAGTTAAAAATATTAAAATTTCACTTTCTTTAAAACGAAATAATATACATTCAATTAAAATTTATTTGTTCATTATTATTTAATATCTTTGTTATTTTCAAAACTTGAGAGGTTCATTAACTTGAATTATTTTGGTTCCAATATTATTTTCTTGATTTTAACTTTGGTTCCAACATAATGGAATTGTAAAAATTTTAACAATAAAAAAGTATGTCAATGTACGTGTATAAATGAGCCAATTTGAAAAACTGTAAGCGGAGGCAGAGTCTGCGACTATAAGTATGTACAACTATCCCTATTCTTATCAATCTATTATGTGTTCATATTGATTCTCGGCTCTAGATAGGTTGATAAACAGGTTAGTTTGGCCGTTGAAGCTTAGTCTGTGACAATTTGGGTTTAAAAGAATCGGGCCAAAAATCAGTTAATTTAAATGGGTTGACAAAATATCATCCCGACTTATATAAGGTTAGTCTAGGGTCCTAAGCGGGTTCCTCGTTTTTGCAAAAAGAAAAATGTTTAAAACTTTAATTATTTAAATAAACTTATCCAATATTTTGCATGTAAGTTACAAGTATATATAGACTTGAAAATGTCTTCTAATAAATCAAAGTATGGTCAATAACAATAATCTTTAAGATTATATAATCTCCAAAATAGCAAATTAACAAATTCATGTATCCTTCCATACTCTATAATAGCGTCAACGACAACATATTAATAATAGTAAAACATCAAGATAACAAAATGACAACACACTCGTTTACAACAAATTCATACATCCAAATATTATATTGAAACATAACTTTAAAGTAGCAAAAACTATCTTGGTAAGCCTTGCACCTCTTTATTTTAAAAAATTGTAAACAAAAAATACACAGGCTAACGGGCCAAACTACGGATAAATGGGTTTGGCCCATTTAGCCCGCGGACCAAAGGCGTCTGGCAAAAAATGAATTGATTTAAACGGGTTAATAATATTAAATCTCGGTTAGTATAATTTTGATGGATAAAGAGGCTAACCTAGTGTTATTAAACTTGAATTAGCTCAATTGGTTCGTTGTGGATTGGTGAATCAATAGGTAACTGATCCGAGTGATTATATGGATCAGTTAAAAACCGATTTGACTCGATTTATGTTTTAGAAAACCAATGAACCAGCTGTTAGTGTGACTCGGCCGGGTCATTTAGTCATTTTTTATAAAAAAAAAAAACTTGAAACATTCATTTATATCTTTGAAAAAATGAAGAGAAAGAAGAGAAGATAGCAGAGGGAATCTGGAAGTGAGGAGTCTACAACTACTGCACAAACATGTTTCCTCCACGATCTTCTTTCAGGTGAGGTTGCGCTAGTAACTTTATTCATCGTTAATGGCTTCATCAACACCTCTACTTCTGGCGCCATCACATTACAACTGGCCTTTCCATTGGTGAGTTTCTCCTCTGCATTGCTAGATGGTCATTGCGTGAATGATAAAAGAATGAGGATTATATCGAAAAACCAAAATCGAAGTATTTGTGGTGAGATATGGTGGGGCTAGGAAATCTAGAGAATGGCAAATTGAATAAGGTCATTGCGTGAATGATAGAAGAATGAGGATCATGCCAAAAACCAAAATCAAAGTATTTATGGTGGGATATGGTGGGGCTAGGAAATCTAGAGAATGGCAAATTGAATAAGGTCATGTGGGTAATCTTATCACTAAAAGAAGCCAACGTGGGAAAGAGGGAAGAATAATTTTCAAAGTGAAACTCACTTCAAAAATAAGGCAACGTGGGCCGGGAATTGTTATGTTGTTTTTAGAACATTAAAAAGTTTTCACAAATATGAAAACTTAATATTTGTTTATATTAAGGACTAATTAAATTGTGTTGGTTATTTGTGTTATGGTTTTATGGATTTATTATTTTTAATGTAATTTTATTTTTATTATATATATACTTATACTTAATTATATGTGGTTCAACTAGTGACTCATTAGTTGAATCAGTGACCTAGTAACTCAGTATCTTGGCCGAGTCGATGATCGCACCGAGTTTAATAACTATGGGCTGACTCAACAAAATTGACGACCCTAACAATGGGTATAGACAAAATGATATACAATTTGTTTGAGCTTTAAAATGTTGAGAATGACCATTTGAATTAGGAAAAATTACACTCACATCCCATGGGTTAATGCTTATCACTCTTAACACCCCTGTTATTTGAAAATTTTTACCAATCCCCCTTAATTTACGTGTCGTTCTTATAGTTTTATCATGTGTAAGTAGCAGTTACTTAAAAAAAATGCCTTGGTAATCACGTGCTATGTGCACATGATAAATGTGAGGTTAGATGCCTTTATTTCATTTTGAAATGACTATTTTTCCCTTTATGTATCACCATCACCATGGCACAAACCCATCTTCACCATTGTTAAACCCACCATCCATTTCTATGTAAACCAATGTTTAAAAAATTAAACTAGAGATCAAACCGACTAAGCTTTCAAGTCATGATTTGATTGGTTCAACCGGTTAGATTGGCGGTTGAGCCAGATAATATGATAATTAAGTAATATATATTTATATATTTATAAACTTAATAACATAAATTACAAAACATATTATATAACTCAATTTTATAAAAATGTTTTTTATTTACTAGTTTATTTGTATAATATACTTTTAAAATTTTAAAAGTAGAAGAATAAAATTTTAAAAAAAAGCAAAAATGGGAAAAAAATGAAAAGGGCAGGTGGCAAAATAAAATTTGAATTTTGAAGATGATTAAAATAAAGGACTGGTCCTTATAGTTTTCATTCGTTTGTATTTTAGTCCTTAAAGTTTTTTTTTAGATATAAGTCCTTACATTTTTATACGGTTATAAAATTAGTCTCTACCATCACTTGGTAATGAGACAACGTTAGTTTTTATTTTAGGTGTCAAACAGAATCTTATTTGGAGTTTATATGTCATGGATGGGAGGTTATATGGAGGTTTTTTTTGTCCACCTTACTTCAATTCATTTCATTCCCTCCAAAGACCCATCAACCTTTTCGTCTTTTTGTTGGTTCAACCCCAAATTTTTAGAGTGGTGCTTTCATTTGTGAGTTGGTTTGGTGGTACTAGGTTTTGTTTGAGACTTGAAGCCATGGGAAAGAAAATTAGGGTAGGAAGGGTCGCAATGAAGGAAACAATGAAGGACCCAAATCCTTGTAAGTTTTTAGAAAATACCTACTCTTTTTTTTGGTTTAATGGGACTCAAAAGATTTGATGCCACTGCACGAAGAAAAAATCTTAATTCCTTTACTTTGTAATTTGGGCACCTTTAAAATCTTTTTCTAGGATTTGCTTCAATCCATGAAGTAAATAGTAACACCTTACCACCGCAGTCACAATAATTTATTGGTTTCCTTCAACTGTAACTACTCATATGGAAGCATGAATTCTTACCTTCCATGGCTTCCATAGTATGTATACAACTCCCAAATGTAAAGCCAAACCCCTAAATTCATCTCTATATGAAATTGGGATGAAGTGAGGTGGAGAGAAGAGTAAGTTTGACACCTAGGATAAAAACTAACGTTGTCTCAATATCAAGTAACGACATGGACTAACTTCGTAACGGTAGAAAAGTGTAGGAACTCATATCGAAAGAAAAAAACTATAGGGACCAAAATACAAACGATTGTAAGCTATAAGGACGAATCCTTTATTTTAACCTTTGAAGATAAAATCATGTCACGTTAATTGTCAAGTCAACAAACATCCACCACAAACAGAAAGAGCCTAAAACTTAAAAGTAAAGAAAGGAGAAGATGTATAGTAGATATTTTCTTGCTCTCTTCCCTTTTCATTCTCTACTTTTCCCTTTCATCTAGCTACCAATATGAATCTTTCTCACTTTCATTGTTTATAAACATGGCTAAAACAAGATTGAGTTTTCCATGAAGGAAGCAAAAGATGTAGCAGAACCCCTGGACAAATTGAACGCAAATGAAGATGATGACTTTGAAGAAGTAGATTTGAAGGACGCTGCCATGGCTATGAGCAAAAGATTCAACTAGTAGGTTTTTTGAAACCGTTTCCAGTTCAAACAGTTTTATGATTATATTTAGTTTTCAACGATTTGGGTGGTTTGATGCTGGTCCAACATCATATTTGGTTTTTTGAGGCTAACCAAACCAGTGACACAACCAGTTCATGGTCCGATTTTTAAAACATTGGTGTAAACAACAGGAAGCTCAGCACCTCTTCTTCCACCATAAAATCTTGCCACATCAAACCCACCACCCGGTAACAAGAAAAAAAATAAAATAAAGACTTTGAAATTGATATCGCATATAATTCAACATGCAAGTCTTGTGAATAGAGAACAATCCAATATGCAATTTGAAATTGATATCACAAATACTTCAATTCGTAAACTTTGAAACTACCCATGTAATTTTCATCACAAAATTTGAAAAAGAAAAAAGAAAAAAGAAAACACCATACTTAGCAATAGTGTCTTTCAGTTCAGTGGTGGCATCTTTGGCCTCCTGATACCTAAGGACACCGTCGAACACCACCCTCGGCATAAGCTCCCTTGCCTCCATAATCAGTTCATTGCCGTCGGCGACTTCCCTGTCATCCACGTCCCACGACGCCACTGTGTGCAGCAATGCCAATTTGAGAAAGCTATTCCAAAAGCCTATCAAATCCAGATCCTAGAAGAAACTCTAACATGCTCATAGGCAAAGGCCTAAGCCTATAACTGGGAGCGTAAACAAGGCATTTCTTTTATATATTAAATGACAGCTAACGTGTTTTCAATTAAGGAATGTCGGTGTCACGTTACAAATAAGAGAGGTGTCTAGTGTAATAAGCGCTAACTTTAAGATAAATGAATGTAATTGCCCTTTTGAATTGTACTATTCTATTTGTTGACACCCAAATTTGTCCTAAAATTTTAATTTTCACCAATGAGCATTGTACTAATAAATTTGGATCTGATCCATTCACCAAGCCCAAACCCATTACTTTAAAATGATTGATAAATAAAAAAAGAAAAATAATTTTGGTTTGGCATGCAGAAATGGAAAAAATCTCCACTGATTAAGTAAAATTTAGAATAAGGAAATAAATTTGAATTCATAAATACATTTAATCCCTTATTATTGGTAATTTGGGGTTTAAATAATTAATTGATTTTGATTAATTCTGATTGCACAAATTGATCTTGATTGATAGGAGAAATTTATTCTAATTTTCCATAATTAATTGAGTTGATTGAGGTGATGAGAATAATTGTTTGAGTTATAAATAACTAAGAGGAGACAAATCCTAAATAAATAAAAAAGAAGGAGAGCAGTCGTAGCACAGAAAAAAAATAAAAAAGGAGAGCAGCCGTAACACAGAAAAGAAAGACTCATATAGAGCGACAACACAAGATTTGAGAGAAAGGAGAGAGCGCAACACACGTGGGGGATTGGAGAGAATAAGAAAACATGAGATTGGAGAAGGATGACGTATGAGTTTTACTCTCTACTGGGAAGGCTACCTGACAAGAGGTTGTCGAGACTTATCAAATAAAATAACCGGTTCACAAACTAATTTGTAGTATAGAGAATGAACCGAATCGTCTCTTAAGGATCCAAAAACAAAGATTTAATTAGATCAAGATAATTAAGAAAATGGGGGTTTTTTGTTGATTAACAAAATTAATAAAAGTAGGAGATTCAAAGTTGTAAACAAATCTAAAGAAACAACCAATCCAAGGAAATTTACCGATCTTGAGTTTAACTCATCATTGATCACAAGGAATTCACTTAATTGCTAACCATGTTCTTGGCCTTAGATCACATCAAGAAGCCCTAACATGATCCAAGAATTCTTTACTAGATAAGCATCTAGGATTTGATTAACCAAGGTTAGATAAAGTAAGCACCATCCAACATAGATTAACTTAAGATCTAGAATTTAACCAAGCTAAACAATCTATCAAAAAGCTTTAATATATTGTTTAATCTTTATGATCCTCTTTGAATACATGATAATAAAGCTATTACCACATCAACATCTAAATCAAATTAAGCAATTTAATCTAGATAAAAATCAAAAGAGGAAGAAGAGAAACTTGAATAACAATTAAGCAATATGAACAAGCAAAACAAGATCTCCAAATTAAACAACAAGATGGCTAATCCCTTGGATTGATTATGAGAGCCTAGCCTTCCATGGATGGGAAGGAAGAACTCAGAATTTAAAGAACAAAAACGGAATTGCAAAGAGAATGGAGAAGAAGAGAAAGAAAACTCTCACAAATACTTAAACTTTCTTGAAACTTACTTCCAAATTGAATGCCTTCAATACAAAGAGGTTGGGTCTATTTATACTAATCCTAGAAGCCAATTTGTACATGTACATAATCTGAATACAAGCTATAAGAATATGAAAATTGTCAAAAATGGAAGCTTGATGCATGGTTGGTGGGTTGGTGCATGGTAGGTGGGTTGGTGTATGGTTGGTGGCTTTTAGTCAACAACTCTTATCCGACTTCTGGCTTCACATTCATCACCTAGACGGTGCATTTTGGCTTGGATGTCTTCATCAAAGTTGTAGCCAGTTGTCTCCTTGAAAATCTCCAATTTGAATCATGTCATTTGGACTTTTAGAACACCAGAAATGCCAAAAACACTGCACCTACCTTAAGTTAGGTTGGAAGAACGTGTTTCCAAATTCATACCAACTTGTAGCTTCAGAAGCATGCCTAAAACGACATCTATTGACAAAATGGTCTTCAGTGAAGTTGGAGATATGTGTCTTATCTTTCAAGTGACCAAGTTTCAGCCCAAGAGGAGGCCTATAACACACTATATAGTCCAATATGTGCATACTGCCCAGATAGTTCCGTGACAGCAAACTCACTCTGTATTGCAAGGCTATTTTGGGCCCTTAGAAGTCCGATCCAGCTCTTGAGTTCTCATGAAACTTGTAGATCCTTGTCTTAGCTTTCCAAAGACACCAAGATCACCTCAATTGGATCACCGAGTCCCAAGTTATGGCCTAACCAAGGAAGAAAGGTCAAAATGCATCAAAATCCGAAAATTATTCACAATTTGCATTAAAGCCCAATGAAGTCCAACAACATTAAACTCATCTAAAGTACTAATATTGGGCACAATAAACATCTAATAATGCATAATACAAAGCTAACATAAGTGTTTCAAATTGATTCATCACTATCATCCTCCACTATTAGACCTGTGAGGTGAGATTTCCATATATTTTCATACTTGTATTATGCTTCCATTCACGGTTTTTTCATTCTTGGTTTAAATAACTAAATCTTCGTATACTAAGGTGCCAACCCATACACTCTCGGTTCCAAACATGTGTAACCATCACCATTCGTACTTCCCTTTAAGCCGTTCAACCTACTAAGAACTATCCCTACATGCTAGAATTCTTCTCTCGCAGGACTTTGCTACTAACATTAGGATTGGGAGGCAAAGATGGTACAATGATGTATTGAAAAATGAATAAACTAATGCGTAACTGTCATGAATTGCAAGCGTTTAATTAGTTTAGTTTTATTATAATTGATCCATGGGTTTATATGTTTGAGTGCCTATGTGATTTGCTTTGACATGAGGGCACAGATGTGCGATTAATCATTGATGCACAAGGTGGCTTGTATATACTGAATTTTAAATTTAAAAAAAAAAAGAGGAAGGAAAATATAGATATTAAGAAAAAAGGGGGAAATCATAAATTGTATTTGATTGAGGTGCCGTGTGCAATTGAAATGTTAATTATATATAAGACATGTATGGATGGTATCCAAGTATACAAAATCTTGGACATGAAAAGTGCAAAACGAAATGAAAAGAAAAATATTAATTAGTCTTTTTCATTGAAGTATAAAATTTAATTCTTTTTGCCTAGCACCTATAATCGTTGACTTTTTTATTTAGTATAATTCTTATATACTTTTGCCTTCTTTAGTGTTAATGTTCAAAAATTAAATTTAATAAAAGCTTAATTATCATTTGACTAATTTTCTTAATAATGATTTAAGATCTGAAGAAAGAATAATCAAAATTAGCCAAAGTGATGGCGAAGTTTTGACTTTCTGGAGGTGAAGAATATCCCTTTAGTTTTGCCAGAAGCGCTGGCGGGGCTTTAGGTGATCTCCAATAAATATCTTTTTCTATATATTATTTTTCATACTAGCAATTTAATTGTCATTCAAAATAAATTTAAGATATCCGACGAAGGAATAATCAAAATTAGCTAAAGTGATGGCGAAGTTTGACTTTTTGGAGGTGAGGAATAACCCTCTAGTTTTGCTAGAAGCGCTGGCGGGGCTTTAGGTGATCTCCAATATAAATATCTCCTTTCACACATTAATTTCTTGTTGTAATCGTATGCTTGTCACTTTAGTCAAATATCATATAAATCCTTAAATTTTGCCGACGACGGAAAATTTGGGAGAGGATCGAAGAGACGATCAACTAAACTCTTCTCAATATTGGCGAGGTCTAATTTTCACAATTAATTAAATAAAATATTTTAAAATAAAAAATGAACGCGAACAAATTAATATAGTCTTAACCAATGTTTGAAAAATCGGACCGGACCGGCCGGTCCAACCGGTCCGACCGTGACCCGCGTGCCTAGCCGGTCCGGTCCATCCTAAAAACCGTTTTGGTCATTGAACCGGGAAGAACCGGATTGAACCGGCAACCCGGATGAACCGGACCCGGTTCTTGAAAACCGACCGGTTCAATCTTTTTTTTTTTTTTTACTTTTTTTGAATTTTTTATTACTTTTTCAGATTTTTAAATTAGTTTTTTAGGATATTTTTTTACATCTATCTTCTAAAAGTCATAACTTTTTACTTATTCGTCCGATTTAAATACATTTTATATCAATTTCACGTAACTTTTTAAGATCTATGCGATAGAAAATGAACTAATGAAGTTGAACAATTGATTTTAAAAAAAATTAATAATTATTTTCATAGTAATGAATATTTTTAAAAGAAATAATTATAGTTATTTTTTTAAATAAAGATTAAACCCTAATTTTTTTCTAAAATTCTTATTACCTCTCAAAATAAGGTTATTTTAATTGAATATGTATATAAATAATTATTTATATAATTATAATTATAATTATTACGTCATCCGGTTCGGCCAGCCAGCCGGTTCGAATTAATGGAACCATGATCCGGAGGTCTCGCCGGTTCGATCTCCGGTCCGGTTCTTAAAACATTGGTCTAAACTTTGTGGTGGTGGTAAATTAAAATTTCATTTAAGCACACATTCCAAAAATTTCCTTTTATAAAAATCATTTAAAAATCTCATATTTTATTTAGAAATATTTTCTTAAAAATATGATTTTTTTTTAAATTTACCACCTTCACATAACGTGTTAGAGGCTTACATTTGTTTCATACAATAATGGTTATTTAACTGTTCATTCCCTGTCTTAGTCATTTATCATTTTTTATAATATGCCGACAAAATGAGACATGTCAAAATAAAATAAATAACATTTTTTAGATAATAATGGACCAATTTAATTAATTTAACAAGATAACACTAGATTAAATAGGTAACCATTCTTAGAATGGACGATGTAAGTCTTAACACTGCTCATGTAATCAACCATGCGAACCTAAACTCTTAAACGCATACCATTTTTTTAAGGTGTCCAATTCCACCATTCCATTTTTAATGGAAGAATCGGTTGGTGACGACTCCCAAACAATTAATTTTTTAGTTGCCTTTTCCCTTCCTGACGCCCTTCGGGATGGTTGCGACACAATTAAACCAATTCATAAGTTAAATTCTTCTTAACTTGTTTTAAGTATCCCGTAAAGAAAAACAATAGGAAAAGCAACTCTTCATTTTTTCTTTTATTGGTGTGAACCAAGGGTATCCTCCTGTTGACGGCCAAAAACTAATCTCTTTTGAGGCGTAGAAATCATCGAAGTGGGTACAACTTCTCCCAACAAAGCATTTTTCATACACACGACCTAATTTGAATTCAGGACAACATGGTTAAGAGATCTAACTATCTACCAACTGTGCCGGACCTTGTTGGTGCAACCCTTCATTTCTTAATGAATGAAATATAAGGCTACAAAGTCTACAATGGGTTAGGAGAGATTATTATCACTACCATATGGTACTCTCTTCACTAGTCAGCCAATTACAAAGTTATAAAGCACCCTCTCCTGTTCCATCAAAAGTTTTGCCTTCAAGAATATTATATCAATTAACTTTATACACATACAACAATATATGATTATCTTCCATAACTTACCCTTAACTTCTTCCAATTCTTAATGATGAATCAACACCTTTATTGACACTTGCAAAGATCCTAGCAATCTCTAATTGTGTATTGGCAATGATTTCAGTTCGCTTGAGATCCATTTCCCCTCTCTTGGCCTCAGCTTCAACTCTCATTCTCTCTATCTCTTTCATTGTGTCCATTCTTGCTTGTTCTGCCCTTACCACCACCTCTGCTAGCCATCTTAAGCTTTCTGCTATCTCCATATCTTCTTTCCTTCTTCGCCTGTTGTTCTCCATTTTCATCTTCCTCTTGTTGCATCTTAACTTGTCCTTCTCGCTATAAAGCGCAGGCGTGCTGCTATCCGTGTCCAATGGATTCTTGTTAGATACATGCTCAGATGACTTAGTTCCTAACCCATCTTCCTGTTAATGAGAAATCATTAGTATATATATATATGTTTGTGGGTGTGTGTGTGTGTTTTCTGACCTATTTTTTTTGGGTAAAATGAAAGTATAGAAGTTTGAATCTATCCCCTTATAATTGACCCGGCACAGAGGTTTTCTGACTGTTTTAATGTCAACTTCACTTGCATAGCATATACGGCAAAATAAAATGATAGCTAGCTTGAATCAGCCTACAAACTTAAGACACCTTGAATCAGCCTACAAACTTAAGACACCAAGTCAGCTAATAATGGTTACTATTTTTTTAATTACCATCTAATTTAAGTTAAGAGTTTAATTTTAATCTAATTTTTTATGAGCTTTATTTTGACCTGCATGCAAAGTTTCTTTACACTATCGTCTAATTATATATTACCAAATCATTAAAAGAGTTTGACTATCACAACAACTATCTCAAAAGTTTAACTCTTTTAATGATGTATTAGTACATGATTGAATAATAGTGTAAAGAAACATTACTGACAATGAATTAAAATTAAATCCATTCTTTATGCTATCAAAATGTCTTAATGATGTATTAACATTATTCAATAATAGTGTAAAAGAGTTATTGAGAGTAAATTAAAATTAAATCCTTTAATTATTTGAATATCACTTTACTTCACTGCTCACTTCATATCTGCAATAAACCTTCTAGATTAAATGCAATACTAATACTCATCTGACAGATAAACAAATTTTCAGAAGCAATATCTTTACGCGTAGTGTCAAAATCCAAAATTTATTGTCCCTAATGACACGATTACCATATAGAAAATAGTGTTTTCCTATTTAATGTAGAAATGCATTTCATGAGTCCTAAACATACTACAGTATCACACTATAACATAAAGCAGTCAGAAGTCAGAACCCTACCAGAAACCTTTAAACCATAAATCCCCACCTCACAAAGGTAAAATCTTTCAGAAAAGGATGAATCATAAAATGTTAACACAAAGGAAAATTAAAATTACCCCAAAATGAAAAATTTTCTATTTAATTTACCTTGGCTAACCTATCAACACCATTGGATCCATGTGAATTTTGTTCATTTGCAAGTGGTGGAGGAGCAGCAGGAGGTGGTGGCTGATGGGGAGGTTGTGAAGCCGCTGGTGATGGCTCCAACAACACCAACGGATGGTTATTGCTGGGGAGCAGTGATTGAGAAGGTGGCGCCACCCCTGTTGCTGGTGGTGGTGCCTGTGTGGATACTGGTCCAGTCCCACGTAGCAGAAGATCAAGACGTGAATATAAAGGCCAAGACGAGGCATCTGCAGTTGCTGACTCTGATCTGTACCTTTTCTTCATAGACTCTATCTTGTTCTTGCACTGCGTTTGTGTCTTTGGCGACTTGGTAGAGTTTGCACGTGTTGAAACGTACCTTGCAACATCTTCCCAGTCATGACCTTTGAGTTTGGCTCTGTTTCTGAGCACCCATTTAGCTTCATAGGCCTCAAGTAGGGTAGAAACAGCTCCTTCACTCCACTCATCCCTCTTCAGCTTATCACCACCACCAGCTGCACTGCCACCACCGACGGGTTTTCTAACAGACTCTTCCTTGGCAGTGATGGAGTTTATGATTTTATGATTAGGGAGGAGAGATGGGTGGTTATGATCTTGGTTGGCTTCTTTGTCCTCCATCTCTCATCCCCCATATATTACAACTTTTTTAACCCTTTGTGTTTAGCTGCTAACATGTATCCCAACCAAGTTCACATGTGTCTAAGCATAAGAAAGGGTAACAAGAGGGAGAGAACCACTAGCATTAGAAAGAGAGTGAAAAAGAATGGCTAGCAATGGTGGGTGAGTACCGTTACCAAAGGGCAAAACAATAGAGAGAAAGAGAGAGTGGGAAAATTATGAGTATAGCTAGGGTTAGTGGGTGGCCAAAGAAAGGAAGAAAAATGGTTCACTTTTGTCAAATAAGTTAATGATGTTAACCCGTTAACTTTTTCTTGCTTGCTTTTGTGGGAGAGAGGTGGTGCCTGGTGGTGTTATGTGATTGTGGGTAATGGATATGTTGGTTTCTATTTTTTTTGGTTTTGTTATTTTGGCTGTTAGCGTTGACATGAAGCCAACCAAGACATCCACTGGGCCTAGCAAGAGTGGTGGTGGTGGTGGTGGTGGGTCACTCACATGGGTCTGTCACCCACTCCCATTAGATCCTCATCACCGATTTTAGAAGTATTTACTACCACCACCACCAGCCAATGTGCAACCCTCACTCAAAAAATTAATAGCTATATCTCTTGTTTACTCCTTTTTTCACTATCTTTTCTGTCTCTCTCACGTTACTCTTTTGTTATCCGTATATGCTTTTATGCCCTTTCGTGTGCCTTTTGAAAGGCCTTTTGGTGATGCAGAGCCACTGGACCTAAAGTTACGCCTAATGGCTTTCTAGTAACGACACTGGTTGGCTATTGTGGTGAGGAATCATAGTAGGCCACATCAAGGAAAACAGGGATGGAGGATCATTTGGTCATCCAATTCTGAATGGGTCCAGCTAGCTAGGCCATTTGATTGGTTCGTTTTATCTTTTATCTTTCTTGTTTCTTTGGTTTCACAACAAAAGAAATCGGATAATTTTCTTTATGACGTCAGTCGAATAGATTGACATGGGATGTTTGGTATCAGTTCATGTTCTATTCTCCCAATCCTAAACCATTGAAAGAAAAAAAAAAAAAGAAGTTTTCCAAAATGGCCTTTCCAATTGATAGATGATCATTGTGAGAACCTCTTTTTCCTAAACAACAATAAGGAAATATTTTATACAGTAATAACCTAGGTAAATTCTCTATCATTACCTTCCAAGTATTTTGTTTGGTATATTATATAATTAGAATTTTAATCCTGAATCTAATTCTATGAAATTTAAAAATAATAGATTTACACTAATAACCTCCTGACACACCGCCCCAGAAGGTGTAATAGGATAAAATTAAATGAATCATAAATCCATAACTTTAATCTATCTCCCATATGAATCAACTGTCTACCCATTTTTATAAGACACAAAATACTATCAATTAGTTGCACCCCACCACAGGATACCGAACATCACAGAATAAACAAGTGGTAGACTTGTTAGATTAAAATTAGTAACTTCAGCGGTTTGAGAAAGAACCACAATCCTTAAAGATTACTTGCCCACCCAAACCACCAAGAGGAGCTCAGCGGCTATACCAATTTATCACGAACAGTTGCCAATAATTCAGCTGCATTTATAATTAAATAGGGAAATCTCTTCTACAAGGTATAACTTTTGAAACTCTTAACACACTTCATCATTCTTTTTGTTCAAGTTGTTTGATTTCACTGACTTGAGCATGGACTGAGTCATCTAAATAACGTATCTTTTCTCATTTCAGGACTCGAACTAGAAACTAGGATAACCGCCTAAAAACTTCACTAACCACTACACTACCGGCTCGGTCCAGAAAAATTATTGAGAGAATGACTTAAAAGTTCAACTTAGTGGAAAGGTACGATAATTTGATTCATTTTAAAAATTAACCAATTGTTTAAATAATTTAACAAATAATTTACATACAGTTAATCACATATTAAGTATCAAAATGAAGATAAATTATTGATTAATTGTATACAAATTATTAATTAAATTAGTTGAATGATTGATTAAATTTTAAAATGAACAAAACTGTCCAACCTTTTATCAAGAAGAAGTTTTAAGTCATCCCCAATTATATTGTATGCTTGTATTTCCATTAAAAGTGTTGAACATGTAATATAATGTTAGTTTTTAAAAATGGAGTACAGCCATCCAAAATAATTGAATGAGTTGATGTCAATAATATACAACTCAAACCAATAATGCTTACGATTTCAATTCAAACAAACTCTGTTATAAACCTACGATTCATCTGTTTTGGGACGTTGGAATATTTGGTCGGTTTGACATTTTCGTACATTCTCTCTCTCTCTCTCAGTAATTTTTGACACTCACCAATTTGACATGTGCATTAAAGTTTTTCTTTATTTAGCTAACAATTGTAAAACTATCATTTTTCTTTAAAAAATATATGACGCTATTCTCATTAATTTAATTTTTATATTACTTTTAAAATATGTGAAAAAAATATTACTTTGTATGAGTAGAATTAGAATTTAGAAGTAGTCGAATAATCAATATTACCTGAAAAAAGGTTAACAATAATCAAGACCTAAACCCATACCAACAACATTCTCCCTCCCCTTTATTTAAATTTAACTTAATTAAGAAGAAAATGTAATCGTAAAAAAATTTACTTTATACAAAAAACGATTAATTAAAATTTGAATAATTATATAATTAATTGATATAAATAAATACATTAATATAAAATTCAATCTTTAGAAATCAAAACATTAACTTACTCTATTTATTATTTTAAAGAAAATTAGCAAGAAAGTAAAACTTTAATTTACCAACAAGTGTTGGGTGCGGTGATAAACAAGCTATACTTTCAAAGATATAACACACGTTTGATACTAGGAGAAGACGATTATTAAGTGTGCCTCCTAATAGTGACTGTACCCAAGGAGAATTAGTCTCACAGTGCTCGTAACTTAGGAGAATACCTTGAGAAATTAAAAAAAAAACTAATAGAAGAAGAGGTTAAATATATTATAAAAATAGTTAGTGTCTTGTTCATATAGGTAAGACCACGAGGTGTCCCCATACTCTTTGGGTGTGAGATTAATCTCCTCTCCGACATTGTCTCCCTGACTACAAGGTGTTTTTAATGGGATTCAAATTCCTACATTTACAGATAAAATTTGCCCACATATAAAGCTCAATTTGCCAACTAACTCATTATTCTTTAAATTAATGTCTAAATTAGAAATATCTTCAACATGAGTTCCTAAATCTAATTCTCCCTTTTGATTTTTCATCTGAGATTTGCAAATTTCAGCAGAGGTATCATTAGAAACTTGACCCCAGGGAAGAGACAAATGAAAATGGAAAGAAACGCTTTCTCCGTTATATTACCTAACCAGTATAAGAGTTCTTGTGCATAATTTTCCACCACTTCAAAACTATTATATCCCTCATTTAAAGCATTGACGAAATAAACCAAAGGTAACCAATATACAAAGCAAGAATCAATTGTGAGAGGAAAAGAGAGCTGAGGTACATATGCTAAATAGCCAAAGGTGAATGACATGGACACATTGGTTGACTCATCAGCCTCTTGGAAAATGATTGTACCAGTTATTGTGCTTCCAGCATTGTGGCTGGCCCACCAAAAAGTGACAAATAAAATTAGTTTGAAGGGATCATAATGGCTAAGCGACACAGGCAATGGCTGCGGGTCTGTTCTGCATTGCCCATTTGATTCAAGGTAAGATTGATCCACACCCACTACAATAAAGCATAAGGAATCCTGTGCACAATGCAAACTGCATTACAGACCCACAAGAGAAACATTATGAAAATGGCTGGTCAGCAGAAAAGAAAAACTTATGAGAAGAACAAGAGGGAGTATCAGGGACACTATTGTAGTATAAACCACTATCCAAAAGTTGGCTTATGGAAGAAGCCACCTGATATAAATCAAAAAGAAGTTTTAACTTAAATAAATTCCAAAATGAGGCCACGTTATGCCACAGGTGTCTGTAATTGAAGCTTTCGGAAAATATAAAAGGACCTGCAAAGATTAGATGAGGAATGATACATAATGCTTGGGCTATAAAGAAGCAGGCTTTACCTTTGTCTAAAGGTGATTGCCTCAACAGAAATAAGCTTCTTACTTAATTAGGATTCAAATTTCTGTTCCTTCCCCATGAGAACTGCATAATGGATAGCATATTCCCAATAAAAACGATTACATCTGAATGTGAAAATCTGAATGGTCCCTCCATATCCGTTTATGCTCAATTGACTAAACAAGCAACATATCACTACTTATGTTCAGCTATCATCGTTAGCGTATTCATAGTAATGTCTGACATAATTCATGAATAATAACTTCCATCCGTATGACACTACATAGATGATAATCACATGCAGCTTAGCTTTTTCAAGCCTATAGGCCCAGCTTGAACTTGTACCTGCAGCCACATGCCTACATGCAAAGGGACAAAAACACATGATCAAGGATTCTATTTTCAAGTGAACATATGGTCAATAGCCAACCTGAATGGCTCGGCAGTCGGCAAATTTAACTAGGACCAAATTTTTTTGTTCCTGTCATTTTCTTTCTCTTAATTGATTTAAGGATTTAATTTTAATATATTATCAGTGTAAAATTTTTTTACACTGTCATTTAATCATATACTGACACATCATTAAAAGTGTTAGACTTTTAAGGTAGTTGTTATAATAGTCGAACTTTTTTAATGAGTTGACAATACATAATTGGATGACAGTGTAAAATTAAAGAAACTTTACACTAACAGTGGATCAAAATTAAACTCTTAGATTTAATTTTTTTGAATCTTAATTATAAAGTTCTGGGATTTTCTCAAAAGATGAAAACTTTAGGGCAACACAATCATTACAATGGAAAGATTGTACATTACAACCACTCTCGACCAGATGCAATCAAATAATTGGAAAAGTGGAATTGTCAAAGCAGTTAAAGAAAGAACAAGAAAAATATGAATTCATTGGACTACAAATTGTAGGTAAACTGAATCCTGGCAATAGGGATTTTTAAAACTTGTATAAGTTGATGTCAAGGACCTTTCCTTCTCTCTTGCAATTAATGGGTGAAGTAAACAAGTGAAACACAATAAGGGAGTTGAATTGTGTTTTTTAACATTTTTGGAAAACTTTTCGTTAAATAACAAACCGTTAAGACAAAGGTTGAATCAATAAAAAACAATGGACGAAAAAAACTTTTTAGTCTAATTGGACGCTAAAAAGATTTTGTAATAAATTACTTTAAACGCAGTGAAAGAGTTTTAAGTTTTATCTTATAATAACTTTTGTTAAGAAAATAATGGCAATCCCCAGATGTTAGTGAATAAATAAAACACAAGAGGAGGGAAGAGAAACTTATACCAGATGTTTATCATAATTCACTCTCACAAACCGAGAGCTACGTCTAGTCCCTTCAACGAGAAGGATTTTCCAATAATCTTTTACGAACATTACAAGTATTGTCCACCTCTTCAGGTATACAAGTATTCTCAACCTCTTCAGGTTCTACGATCCAAGTATTCTTTTATACTCATCCTCTTCAGGCTTAAACAATCAAGTTGAATAAAAGAATATGTAGAAGTGCTTGAGTTTTTAACTCACTACAGGTGAGGATAGAAAATAAATCTCAAGACTTAAACTCTTTAAAAGAGTAAGAGTACTAGGAAGAATGAAAGCTTTGATTCTTTTACACTTTTGATCACATAGATTGTTATTCTCCCTTTTTTTCTTCTTCGAAGACATTTGTATATATAGGTGAGAGCATTTGGAGCAGTCTTCATAAGCTTCTTCGTCCAACGGAAACATTTATTACCATTCTGAGCAGTATTAAATGCATAAGCTGATATCGTGTGGAGCTTCTTCTGAAAAGATACTTTGATTATCAGGAATGTCCAAGAATATGATAGCTTAGTCTTGTCTTATCTGAGCACGCAGAAAGTTTCTTATTTGTAGGTCTTTGTAGTTGTTAGTGATGTCAACTAAGCGGCTCAGTTGACTTCTTTTGTAGTGTATGTTGTCAGAGTCCTTCTCAATATTTAATGATGAACAATTTCTTCACATTTGAATTTTGGCTTTTGGATGAATGCTTTGAACCTGAGCTTTAGTAAGGAAAACATTGGATGATCTAATATAATAATATTTGAAAAACAATTCAAAATGTATTGGACGAATACTCAGTTTTCTTTAACTCAACAAAGAATAGACGCACGTACTAGTAACTGTTTGTTAACACTTTGTTTTCTTGTTAAAATAGTTTATAAACAAGTTACGTGAGTCTTTCACTTATTCATTATAAATTAAAACTTTTGTTATCTTTAAAATTTTATGGGGTATTAATTCTTTAAACAAATTAGTTCCAAACCTAATTTCACAAAGGTTTTTTTTTTTCCAACAATGGAGCCCTCAACATTTTTAGACACGTCACCTTCAAGTTCTTGCACAAGAAGTTCATGCAGTAAGTCCGTTTAATTCTCACTTCTCATACAGTAGGCCCTTCTCTTTGCAACCAACGACAGATAACCGAGAAGCATATAGGATGCACGATTTCAATCTATTTCAACTTTGGAAGATCATAGCATCATCAAGGTTAGCATGCTGTGGAACTCACTAGTAATCATATTCTAAGCATTTTATATTTAATATTGGTTAATCCTTCCCTGTCAATGAATTTTTTAAGGATATAGAATTCTGTTAGGATGACCAACATCATTGAGGTTCAGCATCAAAGTTAGTTTACAAGCAATTTTTTTTTATAAAGTCAGATCAAATGTGAACAAAAACCATGCCCTTAAGTTTATTTATCAATCAGGCTGCAAATAAGATTAAGTTTCCTCCTGGCTTTTGAGATTTTGAATATTCAAAAACACGTCAGTGCAAGAGAAAAGAAAAATCTAAATTCCAAAAAAGAAAAGCAGATGAAGTGAACCACACTCAACTAGTAAATACTCATGCTGAGGTCATAGTGCACAGAAGCTAACTTGTTAATCAAAACTCCAGCTATTTCAGGTATGAAAATGCATATTGAACAGTTTAGGTCCCAAAAACTCATTCTCATGTTTGCAGGACAGGTGGATTGGATACTGTAGTTGGTAATTTGCATTATAAGCTATCTTAATTAGTTTCAAACACTAATTAACTATTTACTATTTCTTTAAGTTTAACTAGCTTGGGATTTTCAGATTAGAGATGTTGAGTAAGATTCCACAGAGGATTTACAATGGATGATATGTAGGATGCATGAATACGAGTCACTAGCCAATTTTGCACATTATTATTGATAAATTATGGTCTGTAATTCTACCTACTCACAGTACCAAGGACACTTCCATATTTGCACTTCAATATACTAGATTACACACAGGTTACAGGTATAAACCCAGAGGTTACCAAAAAAAAAAAATTAAAATCAAATCAATGAAAGAAAAAAAACAATACTCCAGCAGAAGAATAATATGAAAGTTGTAAATGATAAATCTTTCTTTTCGTCAGAATGTACAATACAACAAGATATTGTTCATAACTCAATCAACAGTGAATAGCAACAAATACAACAAATAAATCAACACCTAATTTGTACACTATATCAACCTAAAACTAAATCTAGCAAAGAAAACAAAAAAGTATATGAGAAAAAAAAAAAAAGAATTATAATTGTAACACAAGCAACCACAATTGCAGCCTTAACATCGCGATTTTGGAAATCTCCCCAACCACAATAGCAGCCTTAATATCGCGATTTTGGAAATCTCAGCAACCACAATCGCAGCCTTAATATCACGATTTTGGAAATCTCCTTAACCGCGACGCAGCCGCAATTGCAATGCAAAGTTCCCGTCCAATCCAATTCAATCCAACAAATTCAAAACTGGATTTTCGTGGCAAGCAAGCTCATGAAGAAGAATCTTGACTAATTAAGGAAGAATCAGAATCAAACCGCGAATGACTCAACACATTTTCATCATTGCTCTCACCACCATCATGATCATGATCATGATCATCATCATCATCGAGCAACACCTTCAACAAAGCCGAAGCCTTACTCTTCCCTTTCGCACTCCCACGATCTTCCACATCAGCAATCCCATCCAAAGCCTCAACAGCAACCTCTCTCAATTCCACAGCAACACTCTCCTCTCCAAACCTCACCAAATTCAAAAGCGCCGAAACCGCATTCTCCTTGGTCCGCATGCTCGAACCAGTGGCAAGATCCAACAGATCCACCAAAACCCCAACGCCGGAAACCTTCCGGAACTCCTCCGCGCCGTCGTCGCATCCGGCGACCTGCGCGATCACGGCGGTGGCGTCCTCCACGATGCCGACGCGGCCGTCGTTGAGAACGAGAGCGAAAAGCGCGGGAACCGCGCCGAGCTGGACCATGGTGGCGCGGTTCTGTTGGCAAAGGGAGATTCCAAACAGGGCCTTAAGCGCGTCCTTGAGGGATCGCGGTGGCGAATTAGGGTTTCGGAGGATATCGACGAGGGCGTAGACGATGTCGCGCTTGGAGCCGACGACGGGGCGGTAATCGTCGATTAGGAGGAGGCTGTGGAGGGTGGCGGCGGCGGATTGCACGGCGGAGGGTGCGGCGGAGGCAGCGGAGCGGTGGTTGGAGAGGACGTGGGAGATTGCGTCGAGGAGGCCGCGCGTGGCGATGAGGGGCTCCCTGGCGGTGATGGAGAGGTTGAGGAGCGTGGCGGCGGCGTTTTCTTGGGAGGGGTGGGAGGAGGAATAGAGGGTTTCGGCGAGGTAAGGGATGGCGCCCGATTCGGCTATTATGGGTCGGGTTTCGGGGTCGGTTTTTGTCATGAGGCGTAGCTCGCGGAGTGCTTCGGTTCGGGTTTGTTCGGAGACGGAGCTTAGTTTTGATACCAGGGAGCGTATTGTTAGACGCTTAACGTCTTCCATGGGATGCGAGGGAAATGGTGCGAGGCGTTTGGAAGATGAAGGTTGAGGTTTTGGTTTGTGGTTTTGGCGGTTGGTGGTGGGTGGGGTCAGTGAGGAGTGAAGGGAAGAGACTAGAGAGAGTGGGTGAAAAGACGAAAGTGGGGAATTTTATATGAATACTAATAATTTTTTTTATTTATCAAAACATTTCATTCTTATTCTTATTCTTATTTTTGGAATACGTTTTTTTTTAAAATTTATTCAGAAACCGTAACGAGTACGGACGGTTTCTCAATAAATAAATAAATATATATATATATATATACTAAGTGTGCCATAAGTAATAAATATTTAAATTCTTTAAATATGTGGTTAATGATTTAATTCCTGACTCATGTGTATAGAAAAAATCTGTTGTAAAAATTCAACTCTTTAAATAAATTTTCATACTTCCAAAGATTAGTCTTCTCAATTACACGTGGAGAATATCATAAATATATATATATATATATTATATTTTAAAAGCCAAAAATCATTGAAAGCGATTTTTATAAAGAAATTGAAAAAATATTAAATAAAGTAAGTTAGAAATTACTTTTTATTATGACAATTTTTATTCATATTTTTAAAATTTAAAAATATAAAATTAAGAGAGAAATATAATTCAAAACTACTATAAATCAAGATGATTTTTAAATAAAAGTGAAAAAATATCATATTTTAATACATAACAATAAAAGTAAAATATTTTGATAAAAAGAAATCACGAGTATTCATATAAAATAAAGAACCGACGAAAGTGTCATCGCAGTCTTTGCTGAATAGTATGGAAGTGGGATTTGGGAAGGTTGGAAGCATTGACACGTTGAAAGGGAATGAGATGGGGCCATTGGTTTAGTTCCGGTGGTTGGTATTTCGCGTGAGGGTTGCCTCTTTGGACAGCTAGCACTTCTTTGTAGGGGAAGACCATTACATTAGGATAGAATAGAAAGATTCCTTTCATTCAGATTTTAAGTGCTTTTTTTTTTCCTGAAGATTTTGAGTTGTTTATTTTGTTGTACATGTTGAACGTTTTTTATGATTTGTATTTTAGATAGTAGATTTGTCCGTGATTAAATTTATTTGTTGATTTGTAGCTTAATGAGATATATTATAATGGTTTAGGGTTTTTTTTTTTAAAAAAAAAGGAACTCTATAATTGAAGTGTTATGTTTTTTTTAATGGAATATGTGTTTCATTGATTTAGGAGCTTTTATATTAATTATAATTTTTTTATATTATGTATAATCATATATTTTAACTCTTTTAATAATATGTTAATATATCATTTAATCAAAGGCTCAATTAAAAATATTTACAAACTAAAAAAAACAAAGATAAAAATTTGATAAAAACATTTATAATTTTGACTTACCATCATTGTGAGTGCCTATGTATTTAAGCGTAATGAAAAATTAAAAGACATGATTTTTTAAAGAAAAAATTGTGAGTTGATTAATTTTTATTATAAAAAAATTATTTATTTAACTAGATTAAAAGACAATAAATTTTTAAAAAATTTTGATTTAATTTAAGAAGACAACTAATGAATTATTAAATTTATTTCATTGAACACGAACTGAAAATAAAAATTTTGATGAGGCATATATATATAACAAAAAGTGTATATATAAAAGAAAAACCGTTTAAAAAAAATTCTAAACTACCCAAAATTAACAAGCACAAGAAATTTTCAAATGAAATGACATAGAAATAAAATGACAAAAATGGTTTCAAGACAATGATCATCCTAAAAATAATTGAACCAAATCACTCGAAAGTAACAGCCACTAAGATACCTAAACCCAAAAGAATAAACACAAAAGTTTAACCATTCTATTTCATATATCTCCAGCAATACCCATTGTTAAATCATTTATTATTGTTCTTTGTGCTTGAACATGATTATACGATGAGTTAGAATATTCAAAAGTGAAAACAATAACAATTCAAGCCTAAGATTCCCATTCGTTATTCATAAAATAAAATCATGAAAATAGCCTAAACAAATGAGCTAGCAAATAATCCAAATGAAACATACATACACCTTCATGAAATTAATCAAAAATAAATCATTAACAATCAAAGAAACCATAATTACAAAATATTAGAAGAAAGGTAAATGGGCAATAAATAAATAATCATTAATACAAAAATAAAATAATAAAAAGAGGAGCATATGACGCCACAACAGCAACAATTCACCGAAAGTTAACCCAACAAAATTGCACGGAGCCCTTTTCCTCCGTATAGTATACGAATGATTACCTTAGTATTTTTTTAAGATATTAAAATTTAAATTGAGTTTAAATATTTATTAATTATTAATTATATTTAATAAAATTTTAAATATTTATTATAAAATAAACAGTTAATCTTAAATATCAAATTCATCGTAATATCATAAGGGCAAACTCTCCGAGTGGGGACCGTCTAATCAACATGAAATTGAACGCCTAGTGTGGAATAGGGTCTTCCTCTATGAACGTGCAACAGCATCGTAGGACCCAAACAAAAAAATTCCTCACTGAAAGTGTTCGTTTTCACCAATCTTTCTTTCTGTTTGCTTTCTCTACCTCTCTTTTTTTTTTTGTGTCCCTCCATGTTTCGTTTTTCCTTGCTTTCTCTTCCTTTTTTTTGTGTCCCTGCATGTTTCATTTTTATTTAGATATTTATAAAATAAATTAAATTTTTTAAAATGAGATTATGAGTTTGTTTCTAATTTAAGTCTTTTATTAATTTTTATTTTTTTATTTAGGTTAATAGGTTATATAAATATTGAGTCTAGAAATAATAGTTAAGTGAGGTAGCCCATTATTTTTTTAAAATATTACTATTTATTATTTTTTCAAAAATGAAAAAATAAAATAATGTATTTTTTTTAATTTTTACATTTCTTTTATTAACTTGGTCAAATTTAGGTACAACTTATGATTTAAGAAACTTACGAATATATTTGAAATATTAAAAAATAATATTTGATTTGATTTGTAAATTAAATTTTATGTTTGAAATACTAAATAATAAAAATTGATTTGATTTTGAAATTCTATTGATTTAAGTTGTGTATATTTAAAAATTAACTTAAATTTGTGTGAATTTGATTTGATTTTAAATTTAATTATTTAAATTGATTATTTTATTATTATTAACTTTTTAATTTTACTTTACTAACCTAATAATATCATTTTCAATAATATAAGGTTAAAAAGTAAAATAATAAAATTAAATAAAATTATTTTTTAATTAATTTCAAACATAAGAATTGATTCTCAAATCAATTCAAATATATATTTTTATAATGAGTTTCAAACATAAAATTTATTTTTTAAATCAAATTAAATTAATTTTATTTTTAATTAATTACAAACACAACTATTGTAAAGGTTTTTTTTAATTATTTGACTAAGTATGAATTGTTTAATGTGGAGTATGTGATAAGTAGTGATATATATAATTTCTACCGTATTTTTTATATACCGTGGATATTTGTTATTATTGTAGTTAGATGTAAAGTCACTAAAATTAAATTAATAATAAGAGGTTTAGATATTTTTCAAAGAAGTGAAAATTTCAAATCTATTCGTATCATTATATTGTAGATAGGCCCTAGATAAGTCACATCAAAAAGCATATATAAATGAATTTTTTAATTAAGGTGGTAGACTTTAGTCGTTGTGCATACCTTTATTTTTTTCCATGTGAATTGTACATATATGTCAACAATATATAAATGCATTTTTTAATTGAGGTGGAAGACTTTAGACGATGTACTTGTAAACAACCTAGATACCACGTCAATTATATTAATTAATGATAAAAATATTTTAAAAAATAATTAATAAATTTATTAGTGTTAAAAATGTAAAAAGTATGAAGAAACAGTTTAAGTATATTCCTTAACTTAGTTTTCATTTAATTCATTTGATGTATACACTTTTTATAAGATAAAATTTTGCAATAAAGGATTGTAAAGTCATATGTAAAAGTATAATTAATTAGAATAGTGTGGAAGTCAATTTTCCTGACAGAAAAAGTGTCAAAATTATTAAAGAAAACAAATATATATATATATATATATGTGGGTAGGGATTCACTTACATTAAGTGTAAGTCTTGATACACTTATACCACTTAATAATTTTTTGTAGAATGTGAATTTAACCAATCTAACCGTTGAATTGAAAGTTCTCATAAGATAGATCAACTCCATAAAATTTCTTACAGTTAAAAAATTATTTGATATTTCATTGCATTATTTTATTTTAACGTATAATATGGTTTTAAAATGTAAGTAAATTGTCTACTATTAGATTAGACAACTATATATGTTCGACTTATTATAAATTTAGTATGCATAATCATTAAGATAATAACATATGATTCAACGATTGGATTGGTTAAATTCACATTCTACAAAAAAATTATTAAGTGGTGTAAGTGTATCAAGACTTACACTTGGTGTAAGTGGATCCATGCCCTATATATATTATTCAACCACTTTAATTAACTATTTAGGTTGACTGACTTCTTGCAATATCCTTACAGGTTAGGTTTTTTGAGTTCCCTATGAGATTAATCCATAGTCAGTAGCTTAGAATACAAATGTTTTTATTGCCTCTTAATAATAGTAACTTCTACTAAAATTCAAACTTACATTATATCTCGTCAAAGGTAAGTCTGCGTACTAACTTGACTAAGTATAAGTTACTAGAAAACAAATATATATAACCATTACTAAATAAGCTAAAAAAAATGTAACCTCACAATGGCTATTTATAGGAGGTGAGATAGGATAAGTTTCAAGTTTGATAATTTTATATTGTATTGCGGGTGCGAGGAACTTCTTTAATTTCATTTACCTATCATAACTGCTCAACTATGAACCTTGTAGTTTTGATGTTCACTGGTGAGATTGGATGATCATTTTGATTTATGCTTATTTAGTTGGACATTCCATTTTATATTAGTCATGATTTAAATTCAAATTTAAAATATGTTAGTTAGAAGATAATATATAATTTCAATATAAATTCTCACTGAGGTTAATGATTTGTTTGGCCTGTTAGAAAAAAAATTGATGTAGGCTTGCATTAATAATTAATTTTATTTTGATTTAATAAAATGAGTTAATGGGATAATCCATAAATAATTAGCCTAAATAAATATGTGATATAAAGTATATTGAACTTAACATCTTATTATTATAAAGGTCTAGTTGGGCAATCAAGTGTAAGCTCAATGGTCTATTGAGCCCAATGGTTACGGAAGCCCATGATGGGATGGTGAAGTAATCTCTTTAACCCAATATGTCATAATCATAGACACATCTTTTCAAATTCTTTCTATTGTTCGGTTGCCCCATTGAATAGACATCATTCGATTTTTGGATATAGGGAGGAAGATCTTGCATAAGATCAACCACTATTAGATATGATACAAATAAGTATGTCTATATTCTTTATGTTTCAATGGAATTGGTGTTCTAATTTCATGTATCCGTAATTTAGAGAACTGAGATTGTATGAAATTTTCACAATTGGTATAAGAGCCTAGATGCATGATTTAGGACCCAATCATATATATGTGAATTTTGACATATATGCATGCATATTAATTATAGTCTATTCTAGAAGTTATTCTTTCATGGGAACCTTTTGCTATTTGCACATGAAACCTTCTGGATTTTATTCAGTATTGTGTAATACTTAGATATTACCATACTACATGAGTACGAACTCTATGCCTTTGATTTCAATATGTGAAATTTTAAACACAAGTTTCAGATTTTTTCCCGTTCGAGGTGGATTTTGGTTTTATGTTTTAAAAATTTCAAAATCCAAATCTAATTTTAATTCTGAGTTTTGAGTTTCAATTTTTTTTAGTCAAGCTATTCTCTTTATCTCGCCTCATTATGAATTCACCAAATATACAATTTTTTGGAGTCAAGCCACTCTCTTTACCTCGCCTCACTATGAATTCACCCAATATAAAAAAACATTGACACATAAAAATAATTAAAAATAACAATAAAATAATTAATTTTGAAAAAATAAATAAAAATACTTAAAAAATTAAAAAAAAAATATAAATTTTGACAACAAAAATAAATATTATAAAATTATAAAAGTAATAAAAATTGTAATCATAAGTAATATGACCAACCATGATAACAACAATAATAATAAAAATAATTATAATGCTTATATAATTTTTGTTCAGTTCCTATTGAGCAAAAATTACACATGAATAAATAGTAAAAACATTAAAAATATCATATGATTTCATTAACCATAACAAGGAGAAAAGTGCTTTGCTTTGCTGAAAGCATCCTTCTTCTTAAATTGCTTTGCTGACTTATACTTCTGCAAGATCATATTTGAATTATTAGTATTTTGTAAAATCATAACATACCACAAATATGTAAATATCAAATTATAACACTCCTCACATTGAAATAACTAGTTGAAACCCATGAAATGAGGTTGAATTGTGTTTCTTAACCTTTTTTTTTTTTGAAAACTTTTGCTAAAACAATCTTTCAAAAGATAACTTTGCAATAAAGTAACTAAGAATGGACGAAACGTAAATTCTTTACAGTCCGTTGGATTCAAAGAGATTTTTTCTAAAGTAATTGGACGAAAGTTTAAAAAACTTCATCTTTTTAGAAAAGTTTAGTTATGAAAGACAATATCAATCTCCAAATATTAGTAAATAAAAGATAAAACACAGAGAGAGAAGAAAAGCTTACACCAGAGATTTATATTGGTTCACTCTCACAACCTGAGAGCTGCGTCCAGTCCCTTCGACTTGAAGGATTTTCCACTAAACTTTACAAAGTTTATAAGTATTCTTCTAAACGCCTCTTTAGGTTACAACAAGTATTCTCAAACCTCTTCAGGTTCTTACCAACAAGTATTCTTTTAAACGCAGCCTCTTCAGGCTTAAACAACAAAAGTGAAAAAGGTGTTTTGTAAAACACTTGAGTTTAACTCACAACAAGTGATGATAAAAGAAATGTGCTCAAGTATAATTCTCTTACAAGAGTAAAGATATTAACATTAAGAAAAGCTTTGAAAAAGTTCTCTTGTTGTATTGATATTTTTTTGATTCCTTGTTTCTTCTTCGAAGAAACTTGAATTTATAGGTAATGTGCACTTGAAATGGTCTTCATAAGCTTCTACGTTCAACGAAAATATTTATTACCTTTCTAAGTAGCATTAAATGTGTTGAACTGATAACGTGTTGATCTTTTTCTGAAAAGTGGGTTTGGTTATCAACACTAGCGAGGAATATGATATCTTAGTTCTGAATTTTCTGAATATTCATAAAGTTCCTCATTTGCTAATCTTTGTAGTTGTTAGGAGTGTCAGCTCCAGCGTACATAGTTGACATCTCGAACGATGCTTTTGTTAGAGATCCCATCAGCAGTTAATGCACTTTGGTTTGCTTGTCCTTATGAAATGCTTTGGACTAAGCTGTTTAAGAAAGAAACAACAGAGACAAACAATGGACGATCCAATATAATATAATATAACGTATTGGACGCACGACTTAAATAAGAACTTAAAAAAAAGTTGTTCCTTCATCCAGAACATATACAACTTCATAAAAGTATAAGTTAGTTCAAAGCTTATTTGTTTCATTTTAATTTAATATTGTTGTTATCTTCAAAACTTTGAGGGGTTTAATTTTATTGAACAGTTAAGAAAGTAAAATCTGTCTTTGGTTCCGACAATCTCCCCCTTTTTTATGATGACAAATAATATTAAATTTGATCAAAAAGAATTTTGTAGTTCGAAAGGAATATAAAACTCCCCCTACGAATATGCTGTCAAAACGTTGGACGCAACAAAAAGTGGACGCTTGTGTCTTAGAAACAATTTTTATCAGTTTCGTTTCAAAAATGATTTTTACTAATCTTTGGACGAATTGACTAGTAAAAGATTTAAGTTTGAAACACATCAGAGTAATAGGACTTATTAAATGGAATACGATTGTTAGTTCAACAAGTTTCTCAGTTGCATAATATATATATATATATATATGTAATATCAAAATAAATAACACTTTGTCAAAAGTATCAGAGCAACTTACTTTATACGAACTAGAGCAAAAAGCTTTAGATAAGATAAACAGAGTAACCATGTAACTTTGCTATTAGAACAGTATCAGATTTATCAAAAGCAACGTCAGAACAAGTCATATCTGATTGAAACTTCAATAACAGATAAATGAATGAGAGCATAAATAAATCGATCAAATATGTGCAAAGAATAAATTCAATTTTATTCCCATTTCAAGTAAGTATATACAGATCAAATTTTATTTCCCAATTCTCCCCCTTTTGTCATCAGGAAAAAAACAATGAACACATCATAGTCAATGAAAGGTGAAGGAAATAAATAAAAGAATGAACATAAAATTTTGTTTTTAAAATAATTGTTTAAAAAAGAAAAGATTAATGAGAAGGTCGCGGAGGAGGAAGGCCATGTAGGAAGTAGAGCTTGAGGAGGTCTTCAATCTGCTTATAGACACCTTGCATTTCATCTCTGATTATACGGTGAACATCATACACAGGTGCAGGTTGATGAGCACTCTCAACAAATGCTTCCACGACTGTGGATCTAACTGCTACGGAAAGCTCAGTATGAGGAACAACAGATAAAGGAGCAGGTTCCTTTGCTTGGACTTCTTCTGCTGCTTGAACAGTAACTTCAACCTCAAAGTGATCAGTGTGAGCTTCATCTCCAGAACACATGTCAGGATCCCATGGAAGAGGATCTTTTTTATGTGAGAATAATATTTCCCAAGGATAATGTTTACCAAGATCATCAGAAGGAGATCTTAAGAAATAGTTTCTAGAGAAGAAGATAGAGTCCTCAGGGTTCTTCAATGGTAGTCCAAAGATTTCATCCACTTTGTAAAAAGGACTGAAACGCTGAGAACTTCATCTTTTGACTGTAACTATTTCTAACTTTTCTTCATTGGAGAGTCTAGAAGTTAAGGCTTGTTGTTCATACTCCCATATAAAGCTTTCCCAGTAGTTCTTGGCTTCGCCATCTCTAGCTTCTCCAGACTGAGACAACTGATTTAGAACGTCCAAGTCAACTTTGGGTTCAGGTTTCTGTCCAAAGACAAGATCAAATCTAGTAAGTAAATGCCAAGAGGCTTGATTTCTGAACTTTTTTGGGTTCCTTGTCCTTATTAGGGTCCACCATTGGTAGTCTTGTACAAACTCAATCAGGTTGAATATTGATGGTGGTGGTAGATGTGATGAGTAAAGAATGAGACACGAAACGAACGTCCTTCACAGCTACACCAGTTTTGAGAACACCAGCAAACATGGTGTCGAAGGTTAATGCAAAGAGACCTAGTTCTTCAAGGGTCAAAGGTTTGAACTTCAGTTGTTTTGGGAAGATGTGTATCTGGTGAGAAAACCCATCAAAATCGTGAGCATGCCTTTGGACCATTGAAAGACTTGGGTGCTTGAGCTCCAAACGTTCAACTTTATGTGGTGTTACTCCCAGTGCAAATGTGCAGAACTTCCAATCCTGAATGACAGAGGTTGAGGGTAGTTGTAGAGTGAGGGAGGGTCGATTTCGTTTAGGGGAAGAAGGAAGTGGGGTATGAAGTGTGAAAAGGAAATTTCTGTATGTAGTAGAGAAGAAATTTGAATTTGTGGTGTGGGTGAGGTAGAAGCTTGTGTTTGTTGTTCTGGTTGAGGTGAAGGAGGGGAATGTGAGGTAGGTGTTTGTGTTTGTAGCTCAGGCTGTGGTTCAGGAGCTGAAAGTAAGGGAGGAGGAGCAAGATGGGATGACACCAAGAATCTTTGGGAGGTCCTTTCTAACACACCTTTTGGACCTTGTTCCTTGAGGAACATCAACAGTGGACGTAACCTATATTCTTTTGGCAATGGGTTGGTCATCTTCAGTGTCATCGTCCAACACCAAGCGTCTTTGTCTCTTGGTTGAAGTGGAAGTGGACATTGGCTTCTGCTTCTGTGGATGCTTAGCTTCAGTAAAAGAAGGCTTTGGACTGTCCTTTCATCCAATAAAGTCTTGAACGGTTTGGAATCTCATCTTCATTAAGTTACTTCATCCAAAGACTTGTTGAGTTTGGATTCATCCAAACAACTTCTGCTTCTCTTCTTTGTCCAATGCTTCAAATGGATGGAAAACAACTTGCTCCTGGAAGAGCTTAGTAAGAGAACTCCATAGAAGATGGTGGTTTTCTTTCATTTACCTTGTACACTACGTTTGAAGTTCTTGAACAATAAAGATGGAAGATTGATCTGTTGACACAACATCTGATGACAGAGACAAAAGGCATTCACACTCGAGACAGAGTCCTTGGACCCAGCCTTGTCAAGCACCACTTTGTTCAACAATTGATGTAGCACCCTTGTTTTGTCATCCATCCTTGATGCAGTCGCCCTATCAGAAGATGAATCCTTCAGAAGAATGTCAAAAACTTCATATTTGCCTTGAAAGACCTTTTCTTAGTCAGTGATGATTATGGCTTCTTCTAGCCAACATTGAGTGGTATCAGAAATAGTGAGTTCAGAGACTATCACCTCTTTGCCTAACACTTCTCCTCTGACTTCAGATGTAGGCACAGAGGCATTATTCCAGAACATATGCACCAGTTCCGGATGAACAGAGACTGGTTCTCTGAAGTAATTTGCCCAACCAGCACCTTGAAGGTTTTATTCAATATCTATTCCACACTCTGGTAATGTTGAAGTCTTGAACATATACTTCATAGTAACTTCTGCTTCATCCACATTGAGCATCTTTCCTCTAGCCATTTCTCAGAGGTTTTTAAAGAAAGTTTATGGTTTTGAGAGAGAATGAGGTTTGTTTGCAAAGGATTTTTTAGAGAAGAGTCTTTGAAAAGTTTTGGTAGCGTAAAAATCTGATCTTGAAATGAAAAGAGATATTTATAGAGACTTGTAAAAACAAAGTCTTGAGACTAAGAGGTTTTTGAGTGGAGATATCAAACGTTTTATGAATTTTAAAAAAATGCAAAATTTCAACAGTCACCACAATAAGTGAATATTAAAAGTAACTGTCATATTCATAGTAAAAAGTAACTTCTGTGACTTTTCAAAAACAAACTCAGCGTGGGAAATTTGAATAAACTCACAACAGAAAAAAAAAATGTAAATATAATATGTCCAATGACTTATCAGAAATCACACAAGATACATAACAAGTACAAATTATATTGGATACAGATTATCAATGGACGCACAGATATCAATTCTTCACAAAATACATACTTAGATGCTTTCTAATAAAAGTGAATCTATCCTCAGCGAGGGGTTTTTGTAAGAATATTTACCCATTGATGATCTGTATCCATAAATTGAATGTCAAACACAACTTTTTGAATATTATCTCTTATAAAGTGATGTTTGATTTCAATATGCTTTGCCCTTGAATGTAAAATGAGATTTTTAGATAAATTTATAGCAGCTGTATTATCATAGAGCAAGGGAATCTTACTTTAAAAAATGTTGTAATCCTCCAGTTGATGCTTAATCCATAGAAGTTAAGAGCAACAACTAGATGCTGAAATATATTCAGCTTCTGCAATTGAAAGTGCAATTATACTTTGCCTTTTGCTGAACCATGAGACTAAGCTTCTTCCAATGAAGTGACATCCTCCACTGGTGCTTTTTCTTTTATTCTATCTCCAGCGTAGTCCGCATCACAAAAGCTAACTAATTTGTATTCATGAGATTTTTTAAATAACAAATCCAGATTAGTAGTACCATTCAAATATCTGAATATTCTCTTAACAGCAACTATGTGTAACTCTCTAGGATCAAATTGAAAACGTACACATAAATACACACTAAACATTATATCAGGTCTGGATGCAGTATGATATAAGAGAGGTCCAATCATACCTCTATATAGCTTTTAGTCTACTTTTTGTTCTTTATCGTCTAATTTCAATGTGGACGATGAATGTATTGGTGTGCTCATCGTTTTGCAATTGTCCATTTTGAGCTTCTTCAGGAGTTCCTTTGTATATTTTGTTTGATGAATATAGATTCCGTCCAATGTTTGCTTTACTTGCAAACCTAGAAAGAATTTTAATTCTCCCATTAAACTCATTTCAAACTCCTTGAGCATTAACTTAGAAAAATCTTCACAAAGAAATTCATTAGTTGCTCCAAAGATAATATCATCTACAAAAATTTGGACTATAATGAAATGTGAGTTTACGTTTCTGCGAAAAAATGTAGTATCAACTTTTCCTCTAGAAAAACTATTTTCCATTAGAAAAGTACTTAACCTCTCATACCAAGCTCGAGGAGCTTGTTTCAATCCATATAGAGCCTTTTTCAGTTTAAAAACATGCTTTGGATAGTTTTGATCCTTGAAATCAGGTGGTTGCATAACGTAAACTTTCTCATTGATTATGCCATTTAGAAAATCACTTTTTACATCCATTTGATAGAGTCTCATACTATGATGAGAAAGAAATAAAAGTAAAATGTGCATGGCTTCTAATCTAGCTACTGGAGCAAAAGTTTCAATAAAATCAATACCTTCTTGTTGTGAATAACCTTAGGCAACTATCCTTGCCTTATTTCTCACAACCTTACCATCTTCATCCAATTTGTTTCTAAATACCCATTTTGTGCCGATGATGGATTTGTCCTCGGGCCTTTGAACCAGCGTCCAAACATCATTTCTGGTGAATTGATTGAGTTCTTCTTGCATGGCCAATATCCATCCTTCGTCCATCACAACTTCTTCAATCTTCTTTCGTTCCAACTCTGATATGAAGGCAATGTCTAAATATTCTTTGAAGGTTGACCTTGTTCGCACTTTGTCATCTGGATTGCTGATGATTTGGTTTTCTGGATGATAAGTTTTGAAGTACCAGCTTCGTTAAACATTGTTTATTGCATTTTCTCTATTTTCTTCATTGTCCAATGCTTCTTTGCTGATTGAAGATGGTCCTTCTTCTTAGTTATTTAGATTCAAATTTGCCAAAGACTCATCTAGCTCTGATAAATCTTTATCAGGCTTTTTATCGTTAAGCTTAACATGGATATATTCTTCCACAATCAAATAACGAGAGTTATAGACTCTGTATGCCTTTGAAGTTTTAGAGTATCCTAAGAAAATACCGCAGTCAACTTTTGCATCAAATTTTCCTAATAAATCTTTAGTATTAAGAATAAAGCATTGACAACCAAATGAATGAAAATAAGAAATGTTGGGTTTTCGTCTATTCCACAGTTCATATGGAGTCTTTTTAAGAATCGGTCTGATATATATATTCTGTTTTGAATGTAGCAGGCAGTGTTAATATCTTCAGCCTAGAAGTGTCTTGAAATTGAGTTGTCATTGAGCATGGTTCTTTCCATCTCTTAGAGAGACCGATTTTTCCTTTTTACTACACCACTTTTCTCACAGAATCGTTGAAAGCTCTTATTTTCAAACTCTCCTCCATGATCACTTCGGATTGAGCTGATACACATGCCTTTTTCATTATGAACTCTTTTGCAAAATACAGAAAGGACCTTAAAAGACGTATCCTTGTGAGCAAGGAACATAACCCATGTCCATCTAGTATAGTCATCTATTATGACTAATCCATATTTCTTTCCATTTAAAGAAGCAGTTCTTGTTGGACCGAACAAATCCAGATGTAGCATCTCCAGTGGTCTAGATGTGGAAACAATATTTTTGGATTCAAAAGAGTTTTTAACTTATTTCCACTTTTGACAAGCATCACACAGAACATCCGATTTGTACATAAGATTTGGTAATCCTCTTACAAGGTTATGCTTGTTCAGCTTTGAGATTAACCTCAAGCTTACATGACCAAGCTTCTTGTGCCATATCCATTGTTCTTCTTTGATAGACACTAGGCATGATACATTTTGTTCGATAAGATCACCCAAATCAATCTTATAAAGATTGTTGTGCCTTTTAGCAGTAAAGAGTATTGATCCATCAGGGTTTCTAACTATACATTCTCCTTTGTTGAAGGAAACATCAGATCCACTATCACATAATTGACTTATGCTAAGTATATTGTGTTTTAAACCTTTAATTAGAAGCACATTATCAATTGAAGGAAAGGGGTGCTTACCAATCTTACCAATCCTAATGCTTTTACCTTTCTGGTTTCCTCCAAAGGTGACATAGCCACCTGATTTATGTTTGAAGTCTAAGAACATAGGTCTTTCTCCCGTCATGTGACGTGAGCAACCACTGTTCAGGTACCATGATAAGTGTCTTCTTCCTGCTGCTAAGCACATCTGCAAGAGGAATTATCATAATTTTAGGTAACAATATCATTTTAGGTCCTTTCAGGTTAGTTTTTGAAGACTCATAATACCTTGATTTCTTTTTGTAAAAACATTTGGATGTTGTATGTCCTTTCTTTTTACAAATGTTACAAAAAGATTTGGGTTTTGTAAAAGTAAATGTCTTTTGGAAATTATTTTTCTCAGTATGTTGATACCCCAGTCCAGATTTGTCACAAAGATCTCTGGAGTATTTGAGCAATGCATCTAGCATTTTAGTACTATCTACAAATTTACTGAGATCCTCAGTAAGTTCCATTACTTCAGTTTGAAGTTTCTCAACTTCATCAGATGTATTCGACTTAGAGGATGTTTTTAAAAGAAGGTTTCTACTTTTATTTTTTCACAAAAAGTTTTGAGTTCTTGTTTTTCTGAAAACAATTTTTCAAATTCCTTGGATAGTTTTGAAAACTTTCTATTAAGAGATTTGTACTCAACAGACAGAATAGATGAATTATTTAATAGTTCATCGAATGCTTCTTGAAGATTAAAGTCAGAACTAGTTACCTCATCTTCTTTTTCATCAGAGGATGTGCTTGCCATGAAGCATATGTTAGCTTTTTCTTCTGCTTCCTCTTCATCTTCAATTAATGAGAGGTCAAGATCTTCCCAAATTGCCATTAATCCTCTTTTCTTATCCTTATCTTTGTTTAGATAGGGGCATTCAACCTTGATATGTCCCGGTTTCTTTTACTCGCAGGAAATGATAGGATTTTTGTCCTTTGTCTCAGTTCTATCATTTGGAGTTCTTCGTCCAAAGTGTTTTCTTCTCATGCCACCCTTCTTTCTCCACATTGATTGTATCTGTCTAGAGATGAAAGATAACTCATCATTTTCGGAGACATCTTTTCCAGATGATTCAGCTTCATCTAAAGATTCTTCAGCTTTAAGTGCCTTGGACGCACTTCCTTTGTGGGCTCTTAGGGCAATAGATTTGCCTTTTCTTGAATTGCCTCTTCTTGTAGTTCAAGTTCATGAACTTTTAAAGAACCAAGAAGTATCTCCATAGAGAGGGAAACAAGATTTTTTTGCTTCTTGTATAGCTGTGACCTTGGGCCTCCATTGCTTGGGAAGGCTTCTTAGAAATTTTTAATATGATCTTGATTATCATATATTTTTCCCAGAGGTCTCAAATTATTGATGATTGTTTGGAATCGTCCAAACATTTGATTAAAGTTCTCATGCTCTCCCATTTTGAAGAGCTCATACTGATGAACCAGCATGCTTATTTTTTATTCCTTGACTTGAGTGGAACCTTCATGGGTCAAGGCTAGAGTGTCCCATATTTTCTTTGCTGTTTCAGAGCTATGAACCTCGTCATGTTCAGATTTGGTGATGACACACATTAGATAGTGTTTTGCTTTTGAGTTTAGCTGGTGCCTGGTCCACTGTCCCTCCGTCCATTGTGGTCGAGGGAATTCTTGTCCTTCTGCATTAGTGGGTATTTGATAGCCATTTAGGACTAAATCTCAAATGTCCATGTTCTGTGCATCAAAGAATGCAATCATTTTTTTCTCCCAGTAGTTATAGTCGTTTCTATTGAATAGAGGTGATCTATTCACTGTCTGTCCTTCATTTTACATTTTCCTCTGCACTTTAAATGCTTAACCCAAGAGGCTGAGCTCTGATACCAATTGAAATAACTAGTTGAAACACAAGAACAAGAATTGAATTGTGTTTCTTAACCTTTTTTTTTGGAAAAATTTTACTAAAACAATCTTTCAAAAGTTAATTTTGAAGTAAAATAAGTGAAAATAGACGAAACATAAACTCTTGACAGTCCGTTGGACGCAAAGAGAATTTTTCTAAAGTAATTGGACGAAAGTTTAAAAACTTTATCCTTTTAGAAAATTTTATTTATGAAAGACAATATCAATCCACAGATGTTAGTAAATAAAAGATAAAACACAGAGAGGGAAGAAAAGCTTACACCAGATATTTATACTAATTCATTCTCACAACCCGAGAGTTTGGTCTAGTCCCTTCAACTTGAAGGATTTTCTACTAAACTTTACAAAGTTTACAAGTATTCTTTTAAACGCATCTTTAGGCTACAACAAGTATTCTCAAACCTCTTCAAGTTCTTACCAACAAATATTCTTTTAAACACAACCTCTTCAGGCTTAAACAACAAAAGTGAAAAAGGGATTTTGTAAAACACTTGAGTTTAACTCACAACAAATTATGATAAAAGAAATGCGCTCAAGTATAATTCTCTTACAAGATTAAAGATATTAACACTAAGGAAAGCTTTGAAAAATTCTCTTGTTGTATTGATGTTTTTTTGATTCCTTGTTTCTTCTTTGAAGACACTTGAATTTATAGGTAGTGTGCACTTAAAATTGTCTTCGTAAGCTTCTTCGTCCAACGAAAATATTTATTACAGTTCTAAGTAGCAGTAAATGTGTTGAACCAATAATGTGTAGATCTTCTTCTAAAAGGTGGCTTTGGTTATCAACACTAGTAAGGAATATGATATCTTAGTTCTGACTTTTCTGAATATGCGGAAAGTTCCTCATTTGCTAATCTTTATAGTTGTTAGGAGTGTTTGCTCCAGCATACATAGTTGATATCTCGAATGATGCTTTTGTCAGAGATTCCATTAGCAGTTAATGCACTTTGTTTTGCTTGTCTTTTTGAAATGCTTTGGACAGAGCTGTTTAAGAAAGAAACAACAGAGACAAATAATGGACGGTCCAATATAATATAATATAATGTATTGGACGTACAGCTTAAAATAGAGTTGTTCCTTCGTCCAGAATAGATACAACTTCATAAAAGTATAAGTTAGTTCAAAGCTTATTTGTTTCATTTTAATTTAATATTGTTGTTATCTTCAAAACTTTGAGAGGTTCAATTTTATTGAACAGTTAAGAAAGTAAAATTTGTCTTTGGTTCCAACACATATAGCTTCTTCTATTCATCATTTGTGGCAATAATTTGTCCTGTGGTTGAATTGTACCCTAATCCAGTCTCCATTTTAATCAAATTAGTAAAATATTTTCATCTTCCTCTTAACTGATTGTATTTGTTCTTGAATTGCTCCATTGTGTATTCTTTGTCAAATTTTGTTTTTAGCTCTTCCTTGATATGTTTTTGCCAAATTTTGATTTTAGCTCTTCCTTGATATGTTTCCATGCCGCCTTTGTAAGAGTAGTTATTTGTCTATTACCCTTCTTAACTTCTTTCTCCAATAAAGCTATGAAATGAGATTCAACAGTTTGTGGCCATATATCTTTTTTAGTTGCTATAATCTCAACCATGTCATCTCCAACCGCTTCATTCTCATTTACCATATAATAAAGTTGTCTTAAAAATGCAAGCTATTTTTATATCTAATAAACTAATTGATATGAAAGTATTTCATGGAATGAAAATTGTAGCACAAACATCATAAATTAACCAATAATTACGAAGCAAAAATGTTAAACGAATCAATAATACTCCTAACTACTGCAGGATAAGCAATTTCACAATTTGCTTGAAAATACAAGAGAGGTGAATGAAACCATTATTACCAGAATTGATATTATTATCTTAATAGTCATTTTACATTAATAGAACTAGAAACCAAAACTTATTGGTGAATGAAACTTAACTATAACTATATCGTGAGTCATTAACATCATTAGATACTAACAAAATCAAAACCATAACTATAACAACATCAACCTTGTTAAGAAGGAGACGGAGAAATGATGAGAATGGTCTGTAAAGAAAATGAAATGGTGGGAAAAAAAAATACAACATATACAAAATAATAGAAAAAAAGCCAGATAAGATAAGAGAGGGAAGAATGAGAGAAAATACCTTTACAAAAGCAAGAGAGTCAAGAGAAGAAGAGCCACCAGCATGATAGAAATGTTGAAGGGGCAGAGATGGATGGTGAAGGGCATGAAAGAGAGGCGTGAAGAGGCACAAGAGAGAATGTGGTTTTAAGATGAAAACTGAAACAAAAAGCACAAAATTTATTTTTATGGTTTTGTACCTTAGACGAAAAACTATGTTAAAATTAAGTAAAAAATCAATTTGAATCCCATTTTATCCGAACACGTTTCGTTGTCAAATTTAGCTTTTAAAACTAAACATAGGAAACTTACAACCACCCCGAACGGGGCCTTAATTTTGTGGTTATAAAATTTTCGAATTCTTGTGTGAATATTATATATATATATATATATATATATATATATATATATCAGACTTGAAAACCATATGTTTGGATTCGATCTTCTGTTAATTTCCAAATATTTTTCACGGGCCTTGTTCTTAAGATTCAAACCAATATATAAGGATGATTTCATTCTCGAAAAATTATGTGAGATTGGGCTGAAAATGAAGGACACATTGGCGACTCTGAGGGAGAAAATTACTTGTTTCAGGCTATGTACAATCAATTTTGAGTTGTTATTTTCATCATAAAATTATACAAATGAATCATAAACATGTTTAGAACAGAACTCATACCTTGAAACCGATCAAAATAGTGTAAAAATGAAACAGGATGAATGGGTTTTGTACTAGGTCGCGAAGAACTGTTTCTTATAAAACGGGTCGAGCTTGACCCGTCTGCTGATGGAAAATGATGACCAGCACGTGGGACAACACCCATATCTTTTGCCTCAGCTTGCTGTTCATTATCTTCGTCAAATTCACCACCCTTGAGGTCAAAACAACACTGCATGACTGTCATTCAAATTGGGTGTTGGGGTAGGGTCATCTAAATTAATTGGTGGGGTAGGGTCATCAGCATCCATAGGTTCTGCATCACTGTCCTCATTGTCACTCTCAATCACATTATCAGCTTGTTGTTCATTTAAAGCATTCCATTTGGGATGCAGAAAATATAAATGTAGTTCTTCATGATTTCCAATGTTATCAATCATTTTTGCATAATCCACATCCCTACTAACTAACCTTAAACCCATATTGGTTGTCATTCCAGGAATAACATAAAAACACTTGAAAAATTCCAAATCATTATGTTGTTTAAGTATTTGGGCAATAGTTATTAAGGACAACTTATCAGCATGTACATAGTCCCACGTTTCTTCATCACCATCAATATATTCAAAAGTTGTCTCTCAATACTCAAAATGACCACTATGATGCAGCATAACTCATTTCAGATTTGACATTCTACCAAAAAAAACCCACAAAGCAAAACAACACGTTTACAAAAAAGGAATCAATTATCAAACAATAATGGCATGGCAGTGACAACACTAACATACGGGGATAGGGACCATACACGACACATCATGCACATACTATGGGACCACATAAAACACTATCAAATTCGTCCTCTTCCTTTGGGACCACAACAAATAACTAGAGTTCACAAAATCATATTACAATTACTTTTTCCTATAGAATCCATACCTGGTTTGTCTCTGACTATGAGGTTGCTATTCAAATCTTTATGCAACTTGCAAATTCTTCATCCACATTACTCCCCATTCTCGATTCTCCTCTGCTTCTCTTCCTTTTCCTTTGGTTCTCGCCCTTTGTGATCTTATTCATCAATTTCGTCCATGTAGGAACCTGTATGTTCACCACATGGCATACACGGTCGATCAAAGATGACGGAATGGCAAATAACGTGCCACATAGGACAAATTTTGACAGTGTAGGGACAGGACATGACGGTAGGACTAAAGTGATGTTGTTTTCGATGATTGGGGGACTAAATTGATGTCTAAATTTATTGGGAGAATAAATTGATGACACTCTAATCTTTTGGGGACCAAATTGTTAGTTTACTCTTAATTTTATGTTAATTTAATAAAACAAGCTAATGGAATAGTCCATAAATATTGGGCTTGACATCTTATTACTATAAAGGTCTAGTTGAGCGGTTAAGTGTAGGCCCAATGGGCTATTGGGCCTAATGGTTACGGAAACCCATGATGAAAGGGTTCGATAATCTATTTAAAGATGCTAAGTCCCATCTCTAACCCAACATATCATGATTAGAGATGTCAGTTGCCCCATTGAATAGCCGTCATTTGGTTTTTAAGTGTAGGGAGGAAGATCTTGCACAAGATTAACCACTATTGGATATGGCACAAACATGTATGTCTATATTCTTTATGTTTCAATGGAATTGGTGTTATAATTTCATGTATCCATGATCTAGGGAATATAGATTATACGAAATTCTCACATGACCTTGAACTGGGAATGAATCTTCTCCCATTTAAACTTTTTCGTACAAAGAAGAAAAAGATTGAATGACCCTTACCCAATTTGCATAATAAAGAGTAAAATAGACAGATTCTAACAGGCTAAAAACTTTCAAATCATATGCTATAGTTATGACATGGACGCAAGTTGAAAGCTTCTTTAAACCATAATTGTGTGGCTCGCAATGGTTTGTCTAAAAGGAAAACTCACAAATCAGCTCAAAGGCCGATTTGATCATAGTTTGGGACTATTTTTTTTTATCAACTTGGTCAAATTCACTTGATCCGGTTAGTCTAGTCAAAAGTTTGAGACCATTTTTCTCATCAATCTAGTCAAACCCATTTGACTCAGCCTAATTCACCTGACCTGCTTGATCTGGTTTTCATTAAAAGAAAAATGGCTTGATAAGGAATTTATATTTTAGTGCATCTTATTATATTTGTTTTGTTATTTGTTTAAAAACATGTAGAAAATGATTTTATTTGTACTGTTAATTAGTTAAAAGTTTTTTTTTATTCTGTTGTATTATATTGTAATATTAAATTATGTACTCTTTAAATATAGAGTTTGAGTTATATTCTATTAAAAATATGAGGTACTTTTTCATATAGTGTTAAGAATTTAAGTATGAGTGAGATGTGGGTAAATAATCCTATATTGGTGAGAAGTGAACAAAGTGAGAAAGATATAAGTAGAAGGACTCATGAACCTAATATCTCAAGGTTTTTGGTTGAAACATGATGTTAGGCCTACTGGTGTAGTTCATCGATAAGTTTAATGAAGAGATCTTTTCGGCGTTGCGAGCTCCCCTGAGCCCCAACATATAACATGCTTTTTCTTCTTTGTTTGGATTTTTTTATTGGACTACTAACTTGTGATCCAGCCCTCTAACCAAGTCAATTATCAGTTTAGGTCATTCAACTATGTTTTAAATAATAGAAGTCTATCAATATGTATTTTGGTTTAGCTGGTCAGAATACTTCCATTAAAACTCTTCAGTTTAATTCTTGCTATCAATAATTTTTTTTATTAGGTGATTTATAAATATTACTATAAATTCTTATTAACACTTGTGACGTTCACTAAACTTTAATTGTAATTAAATAAAAAACACTGTAAGTCTACAAAGCATGGTAATCTAGTTTTGTCAATGGAATGCAGACCATTTGCCAAACACACAGACACAAACACATTCGTAAATGGGCAGTCTCCAGTCTACTTTTCCTTAATTTTGATATACCAGATCTTGTTTATATATGCACATCACGTGTAACTGGGGAGGGATGCCCAGAAACGTAGATATCAACTTTCAAACCTTTTTTTAAAAAAAAAAAAAAATAGCGGTTGCTTATTATATTATCTTTTTAACTTGCTTATGTGTTTCAGACAATTTTCAGTCTACTTTTTGTTTGTGCTTTTAGTTTTATGATACAGACACTTTCTCATGGAATGGAAGTATATATATATATATATATATATATATATATATAACCGGTAGCACTGATTTATAAAACATTTAAGGGAACTTCTAAATTTATTATGTGGAAGTTCCTCTATGTTACTAAATTTTATTTTTAAAGTGTTGATATGAATTGTAAAATATTTATTAATTGTTGATTTTTATAATAAATATTTAAAATTTAATTAATAATAAACATAATCTAAATTTAATTGATAATAAATAAAATAATTTAATTCCTTTACTATGATGATGTTTTTTAGTTATCTATGTGTCTGTCTCTATTTTTTTTTTTTTTTTTGGTTTGGAGCGGGAGGGGTCGGCGGTGAATTTTTCCCTTCCCTTTAATGTGTGTCTACACATTAATATATGCATAATCACATAAACAGTAAATCTTACGATCTAATATACTATTGCAATGGTATAACCCGTGACCTTGTACGATAATTTGTTTGTTTGTTTGTTTTTTTTAAGGACATGAGGTTTACTATATATTCTTTACATACGAGATTATTTTTTATTTAGGTCTCAGTTTGACCCAAACTAACCACAAGGTATTTTTAGTGAAACTCAAACCCTTACATTATAAACAAGGACAAATTTAGAAATTAATTATTGAGGAAACCAAAATTATATAAGTAAAGATATTTAAACAAAAAAATTATAGTTTAAAGATTAAATATATCATACTTTTATTAAAGTTGAGAATGACCCTATGTATTATCATAAAGTCATCTATGATTAAATCATTGTCAAATTTTTTCTCAAAGAATTGGAACATAATTTTGTACTATGGCTATTAAAACCTCTCAATTTTTTGTCATGAGTTGTTTAATATGTTATATACCCATATGAGTTTATATAAAAAATCTTCCTTTATCACTTATATGAATCTATAGCAGGTTCCTTTTCAAATTTTCTCTCTTTATCTGTATGTGTCTCTTACTTATAGAATAAAAGCTTATTTCTAAATTAGTATCCTAGCCTATAAAATAAACTTATAAGTCCAACCCAATTAGTATTTTGATTTTTAATACAATATGTGCCAATAAAAAGTAGTGATTGTAGGGGCTATTTTCCTTTTACATAAAAATTATATGCATTTTTCTATAAAAATAGCAAATTTTTTTAAATGTCACTTTAAGAATTATGTACCAAAATGTGATTTTTTATCCCTAGTTAGGAAGTCATTTTTCATGAAACTGATTTCTTAATATATTTTTTTTTTTTTGTAATTTCAATGTTGAGAAGTTGGTTTTGGTAAAACCGACTTCTCAACCTGAAAAATAAATTTTTTCAAATCTTGTTGACTGACTTTTTAATGTTGAATTTTTTTTAAAAATTAAAAAATTAGTTTCATGAAAATCGACTTATCAACTGGAGAAAAAAGCACATTTTAATACGTAATTCTTAAAGTGGTGTAAAAAAAAAAGTAAAAAAATGAAGAAGTTATTTTCATATAAAAATGCCACTACCTATATTTGAAAATAGAACCATGGGTTGGGGGACCAAGACTCCTTGTTGTCCCACCTTCATCCATCAGTGATTACAAGTAAAGTTCGTCCAAATAAAACTTAATATGCTAACTGAGTTATATCTCATGGTTACTTTGCACGGTAATCTAAAGTCTAATAAATTTTTAAATTAATCTAGAAGTCCATAAACTATTTAAAGATTTTTAATTACGTCCGTTTATTTTAAAAGTTTATAATTAAGTCCTTATAGTTTTAAAAATTTCTAATTAGGTAACTTCCATCAAAATACCATTAGAAATTGTTAACAATAACATAAATTTAGAGACTTAAAAGCTTATAATTGAGTCCTTATAATTTCAAAATTTTGTAATTGAGTTTTTGAATCTAGCCTATAGTTAAAGCATCATCATAAGTTTCTAATAACATAGACTCAATTAAATTTTTAAAAAAAATTATAAACCCTTAATTACAAATTTGTTAAATATAAAGACTTATTTTTAAAAAAATTTAATAGTATAATTAACTACATTTAATTTAAGCCTCATAAATTCAATCAACTTTGAATAAAAAGACAAGAAATCTAGAAATATGTGTAAAATAATTATGAAGAAAAATTGTAAATGTAACTTTACTCTATAAATAAAATGAAAAAGAAGCGCCCGATTTATTAAAAAGAATAGTTAAAAAGAAGGATTTAATTTTAATTCATTGTTAGTGTAAAAAAAATTTTACATTGTTATTCAATTATATACTAACACATCATTAAAAGTATTGAACTTTTGAAGTAGTTGTTATAATAATAATTAAACTCTTTTAATAAATTAATAATATATAATTTAGTGAAAGAGTAAAAAAAATTTATAATATCAGTAAAAAAGTATTTCTAATATGACAATGGTATTACCCGTGACCTTGTACGATAATCTAAAGTCTCATCAATTCAATCAACTTTTATAAAAGACATGAGAGAGCTACAGATATATAAACCCGTGACACACAGCACACCGTGACAAAGCTACAAATATAATTTCCAACTTCGAAACTTTCTTACACATAAGTAGCTCAACATGCATCTTCTCCTATATAGTTAGCAATAAACCCCTACCAATGCCAAAATCCAACCAGAGAAAAAGATCAAATGCCAATACCCAAAATAACTTGTAATAAACCCCTACCAATGCCAAAATCCAACCCATAGAAAAAGATCAAATACCAATACCCAAAATAACTTGTAATGCCAATTTGAGAAGATTATTGTGACCTCAAGTCATGAAAATTCTTGACCAAGAACCACTTATTAATTAGGTGCAAAGCTCACGAGCAACGCCAAGCCTTGAGTTGGGCACGTCGTAGAGCACACGGTGGTTTTGTTGCTGCATGTTGGCTATCACATTCAGCACCGAATTCACGTTATCCGGCGCCGCCGCCATGGCTAAACATGTGATGCTGCCGACGGTGCTATGTATGAGTAGGTTGTCTTGTGGGAGTGTTACATTCATGCCTGAGAACATGAATGTTATTGTGGGTGCTACTATTGGGACTGTGTAGCACGTGTCAAACCCTCCTAGGGTTGTCACGGTGATTTTCGGGCCAACTCGTCGACGAAACTCGTTCCGGACAGCGATGTAAGCCGGTTCAACTAGCCGGGTGAATACGGTACCTAATAGTATTTAAGTAGGAAAAAAAAAAGCATTAGTAGAATTATCAATGTGGTGGTCATAATTATAATTATCTCCACGATTAGTATATTGTTATTTGCTTCAGTTGTGCCCCTTTTTTTTAAACATTATATTATGATTCTCAATTTTTACAAAATTAAAAAAAAAAAAAAAAGATAGGTGAGGGGTGACTATAATTATATTTGATCTCAATCTCAAAACATGGGGTGTTTTTCATAAAAGATGCGGGGCATGTATGAAAGTGATGCATGGTCCAATCACTTGGTATTTTGACTGAAGTTTTGTCTCAACTTGACATCATTTCAAGCTTGGCATCATTAGAACATGAAACCATTTAATTGTATTTCATGTTGAGAATGGGGACAAAGAAGGAGACAATTATTCAAGACACCGCACCATGTTTTGAAGGTAAGTAGGGAGAGGAAATACCAGAGAAAAAAAAAATAAGAGAAAAAGAATCATATGACCATTTCATGACACATAGTTGTCAAGCATAATAGTTAATCTAAATAGTGTTTGCATTTTCAATTTATTTAAAATGCATGTCCTAAGTTGAAGTTTGAGACCCCACTTTAATGAATGAGATAATAAACAAATACATTGGTCCTATACTCCTATTAAAAAAATGCATTTTTTCTGAATTAAGTAGAGTGTGTAAAGACATTACCAGAATCAAAAATGGTGCCTGCGCCGGTGGTTGGGTTGAACGCCAACGCTGCCGGAGGGATATCGACAACTCTCCGGCCAACCCTAACAGCAACCAAGTTAACATAGTACAGTGATGATCTTCTAGGGTTTTTGAGAAGAGGGGTAAACTTGATCCTTTTGGGCTGGGCCACAGGCCCAAGTCTCAGCGACCCCGTGAAGTTGAGGGCTTTGAAGCTGGGCAAGCAGTAAGAAAATGTGGATTGGTAGAGATTTTGGGTCTGGGCCAAAAGTGATAACGGGCCACGGCCCAGGCCCAATAGCCCCTGTGGTGGGGCAGAGTTTCCTGTGGCCTTTTGAATGCAGCCGAAGGTGTAGGCTGGAACAGGGTCAGTGGCTAGGGTGACTGTGTCTTGGACCAGGTTAGCCGCCACGGTGGAGCTGCCGTAGGTGAGGTTGAATGTGCACGCGCTGCCACCGCAAGTGGGGTTGGGTACCTGAAATTTTCACGAGCTTAGAACAACATTGAGAACCGTTGTTATTTCCTACCGTTAGAAGAAAAAAAACAAGTAACAAGTAACTTTTGAAACACAAGATGGGAAGGTGAGGTCCCGTGAACTTTTTGCCTGCTAAAGGTATACACCACTGATTAGGATGCAGGTTATGAGTTTTACTTTTTGGATTGGATATGGGCAAGTGAACCCCACGCGCAATGAAAACAAGCCGCGCGTGGGATTAGCCTTCAATATTCCAATGGGTTGGGAGGACGGTGATAGAGAAGAGTAAACTTCAAGTGGTGCCAAATAGTAGACCATGTGGCCATGGCTCTTTGTCCAAGCGAGATGTTATTTTGGGTAATCTATTTCTAAACAATTATTAGTAATGCTTACTAAAGATCCTTTTTGTGCTCTTTCAAAAAAAAAAAGATCCTTTTTGTGCACAACACAAACATTCCCCATTCAGCCCATTGTACTATAGTTGCATTTGAGTTCATAATTGTTACGTAATTTGTTTTATCAAATATAATTTACAAAATTATTATAGTTTAGTTAAACATAGCTCCACTAGCTCTATTTGAGTTACACAACTCACTTCAATATTTTTGTATTCAAACTCAATATGAATGTATAGTATGTGTATGATAAAAATAAAACAACAATGATTTTGTAAGTGACATTGTTTAGTTTCCTTTAATAAACTCACATATAACTATCATAATTTAAAAAAAAAAAAGTTATTTAACCCAAACACACCACGCGCCATAAAACTGGCGCGTGAGAGGTTATTTCAGAAATAACTATCATAATTATAAAAAAAAGTTAACTGGCGCGTGAGAGGTTATTTCAGAAATAGAAAAAAGAAAGAAATTGGAAAGATGCAGAGAATATGCAAGAAAAAAGTTGATCACCTGCTTGCACTGAGGAGTTCCACAGCCAACATTCCTGAAAGTGGTGGACTTAGCAGGAGCAAAGGGGGTTGATGAGCAGCCAATACAGCCAGTGCAAGGGACCCAGGCAGCATCATTGCTGGTGTCCATGGCCAAGAGCAAGGTCTGAGCTGGCGTACCAATCTTGGCTCGCACAATGTATGTTGGGCTCTGTATTATCTGCCTGCCTGAGGCAATTGGCACAACTGATCTCCTAGCCACCAAGCTAGACAGATATTGAAGCCTGGCTTGGTCCTTGGCTTGCAGTTGGAGGACACTCTCTTCCCATGACAGTGGCTTTGATGGCCTGAATGGGGAACATGGGCTGAAGACATGGAACACTTGGAGGGTTGAGCCATGGTCCTCCTGGGCATCACATTTCGGGTTGAGCCCTTGGGCTAGGGAGAAGAAGAGGAAGACAAGCAAAGGAGTTAGTAAAAGTGGGATTTTCATGGCTATTAAGGTTGAGACTTGAGATTATGGTGCCTTCACAGGAAGACTGAGTACTATATATATAGTAAAATAACTAACCTTGTGGGAATATTTTATTTTATTTTTACTTTGGGTTGAAAGATTTTTTGGGGGGTATTGGGTTGAGGAAGGGTATCAGGGTATGGGTCACTCAGTGGTACTAACGTAGTGCGGTGACAAATAGAAGTCAGTAGGAGATAACAGACTGTACTCCTTATGTAGGCATGCTGAGCCTAGTTCGTGTCACAAATTCAACTCGGAAACTACAACTTCAATTATATACTATGATTTTAGACATGTATTTTAGGTAAAAATGATTATATATATTGCACGAGTTTGCACAAAAGAAAAAAGTAGGTTGTGGGCTACGATAATCTATAATGGCTGAAGCTTGAATACACATGCCTCAAACTCAATGATATGCTTTCTAATTGTAGTGCAGAATCATTTGGGGTTCACATAGGGTATCTATGTCTTCTAATCAACCAGCTATGCTAAATAATAGTGTAGAGTATCCGATTTGCAGTTTCGAGGATGCGAAATAGAGATATTGATAAAGATATAAAATTGACATGTTATGGATGAAAGAATGGTATTATTATGCCTTGTAGAATGGCCAAAATGAAGTGCTCTGTGGTTGTCAAGGCAGCAAGCAATAACGCAAATGTGGGATTGTGGAAGTACCATAATGCACCATGCTTTCTCTACTAGTACCATTAACATTGGAATGTTTGTTTCCTTTCAACACTTTTCAGAAAATCCATCATTATTTTCTCCACAGGTTGTAACTGTTAAGTGGAAGCCAATCTCAATTAGTTTTCCTAATGTTAATGATCTAATATTGGGAAAAAAGGACATACATTGATATGATATTAAGTTTAGTTTCAGGTAAATACTTTGCAAGAAGACAAGGCAAGCTTAGCTGCAAACCAGAGACCGTGATTTCAGCTGAATTGCTCTTTACCCTCTTATTCTGTTGTTGGATCTACCTTCTCACGGGTGGAATTTTATGCGTCTGCTATTTCTTGAGTCCTCACATTTGCAGGCATTATGCTTGCTAGATTGCTTCATTATGATTATTATTATTATTATTATTATTATTATTAGTATGCTTCATTATTTATTTATTAAAAATCATTACACAAATAACTACTATTCAAGCTAGCTGTGTAGGATCAAACACAGCGAAGATTGTCAAATTATGAAAGAAATGCAAGATGGGTCAGAAATTCAACTTGAAACCTCTATAATAGGCTTTCTAATAAAAACGTATACACCTCCATATCTATCACTACATGGTTTGAGGTATATATTGAAATCTTACAAGTACGAAGTCAATTTCACTTTATGTGGCCTGGGCTTTACTGTAAATCTGGTCCTGACCAACATATGCATTGGAAGGTGTGAGAATATACTATGTATTAGTAAGGCCATAGAGGATGGTATATTTTATAGTATTTATTTAAATAACAAAAGGGGCCTAAAGTGATGCCTAGGGTCATGCACCCTATGTGGCAAATGAACCGAAATGTCAAGCCTTAGTGCCAAAATTATTAGACACTAGAACTAGATTAGTTCAGGAAAGTGTATAGGATTCTTAGTTATTATAGCTTTTTACGTTAATTTAAACGCGGTAATTATAAGAATCAAAAGAGCACTATTATTTGCAGTGTAGGACCCCCAGAAAATAGGACTTAATCATTCGACCCAAATCTGAAATTGTTCCAAAACCGACTTTATGTCAGTAAAATGAATTAAAAAATCTAAGAGGATACACAGATACCCACATACAGACACCCACTTAGTGGACAAGCTTGAACCATTAACAGATCTGTTGCTCTATCTGATATGCTTGTTTTATAAGCCATATAACTTTAATATTAGAAGTGAGATCTTGATCTGAACATTAAAGTTTAATGGCAAGGAAAAGGAAGAGAAAAGTTAGAAAACAGGTAAAGATTACATTCAAACCCCTTTAATCCTTTATGAAGACCCTAGTGCAGTCAAGCTCAGCTCTGCAGGAACTGAACCACTACATGGGACACTGGTCTATTATATTTATTAGTCAATTAGACATCAGCTTCAGTACGATGAGAGTCTATATGAACAGTTTACAATTTACATGTGATTTCACCATTGTGATTGGCACTTGCAACTTGCAATTGCAAGTGACAGTCATGTGCATCCTAGCTAATTCCATTAAAAAAATCTCAGTTCAGTGGTACACAACCATTTCGGATTCTCAGCCAAAAAGAACGATTTTCAATTGAATTCTAACTACCCATTCAGGGACAGTAAACTCCAACCATTTCACAAGACTAACTTAATTGGTCACTAAACACTTCACTGTTTTTGATAAAAATGCAATTTTAACTCTTGGACTAAATCAAACTTTTTTTTTTCTAAGGCAAAAAGTAACCGCAATCATATCATTGAAGAAAAGCTCACTTTTCATCCTACTAGTTAACATGTGAGCACTCATAAATTTTACTTTTCTAACTAAGTCTGAATTAGTACATGCCAATTATCAGCATGAAATCATTAAACCAGAGAAACAAAATTATACAAGAAAAAAAAATTAAATATGGTAATGTGATAGAACAAAACTACAAGTTACTTCATCCTCCACTTGTAATTATCATCTGCAAATTTTGCAAGTGCATTCAGCAACCTGCAGAAATACCTGCATAGATACTGCAACAGGAATCCATATTCCATACCAAGACATACTTATGCCAGTATTATAGATATTGGTTGGTAAATTCTATAAGGGGAATTCTATTATTTGATAATTTCCAAAATCAATTTTAAAAAATAGCATAAAAAGTTATTTATATAAACAAAATTACTAAAAATACAAAGTCTGATAGAAGATCTAGTGCTACCAAAATGAGCTTGAGAGTAAAATAAAATTTGACAAAAAAAAAAGAAAAAAAAAAAAGAAAGTGCAGAAGATGAGAGAGGCAACAGGGCACTACAACACGTGGAATGTGGAAACTGGAAAGGAAGCGCTCGTGAATAATGCAAGAACTAGAAGACAACACTTGTCACTTGTCCTGTCTGCACAATTACACTTACACACCCTTTTAACGCTGTGTCTTTCTGTTCTCTGCATTTCGTTCCCTTTTTAATTATTTAATTTTCTTTTTCCTTTTTTCTGTCAATTAATAAATTATAATTTTTGTCACGGGACGCAATTGCAGGAAACCTCTCAAATTCTGCTTTTGCCGACAAACAGTCACAAGCAAAAGCACGCACTCACTATCACCGAACCGTATGATAACCATTTGTGACGTCATAACCTTTTTTTTCTTCTGATAGATAATAATATTTATTTTAAATTTTTTTATTACTATTCGGCAACACATGCTTGATAATACTTCCTAGATGCGCAACTCCAACAATCATGGGCTACCCCATCCTTCGATCAAACGGTACAAAGTGAAATTTCATAAGTGATATGGTTTAGAACATGTTTTCATTCTATTAAAAATATTTAACAAAATATTATAAATAATGCCTTAGTTATCTCAGTTATTCACTTAAATTTACTTTTTTTTTCTTGATTATGATATCTCTAAAAATGAAAATATGCTTTTATTTCTTAATTTTTAATTTTCACCCATTATTAATTTCTATTACTTTTTTTATATCACGTGATAATTTGGTTAAATATTTAACGGATTATTTTAAGAAATATATTTTTTAAATAAAGAGTGAAGTTTAGAGAGTTATTTGCATGTTATTTTTCAATTTTAATCTTGTCTTATTTGTAATCTTTTATTAATAAGTCATTTGTGTATCATAATAGGTCGAGAGGATGGTCCACTCCTATAAGGCCCAAAGCCCTCAAACCCAATCAAATCTAATAGAGATATTTTCTCCAAGTTAGCTATCTTTCAATGACGCCTCCAGCCACCCTTCTTCTCTCAGGGGAGCCCAATCACTTAAGTGATTACAGAGAAACATGAAGAAATATATAGGAAGAAACACAAAAGAGAAAGAAGGTTTGCATATCTCTAAACAATATATCGTCTTGCAGTGACTGACTTAACTGTTTTTGTAAGTACTCACTCCACTGACTTGTGATCAGAGCCAAGGTAATTAGAGAATCCCACTGAAACAAACTGAAACAATTTGTAAGTACTACTATGAACCTTTACAGAGACTTATAGAAAGTCTTAATTTTAAAATAAAATAATTTTCTCTCCTTCTAAATTTTCATACAATATTGTTAAAACTGAATTAGATAATAAATTAAAAAAAAAATTTAGTTCAGGTTCAACTAATTAAGCCAATCGATTGAACCGGATAATGTCATAATTATGTTTATAATCAAATCAAACTATCAAAGTACTACTACCAACTACCAAGTATCAAAGAGAAATTAAGTTCTTGTAGTTAGACACATTATAAAGGAAAACTTTATTTTCCCATTCTTTGAGATAAAATTTTCAAGCATATTTATAATCTATTTCCAATCAAAGAAAGAAATAATTACATTTCTTTCCTATTAACAATTACAATAAGGCACGGTAAAAAAAAATTACAATAAGGCAACCAAAATCTAAGTTATCTAACCTCATTATTTGGAATATTGAATAAACAAACGAGATTTGAATTCCCTGTTTTATTCTGTTTTGTTTTGTTTTTTTTAAATATAACCCATTAAAAATTTAAAAAAAAAATCTCGCAAAGGATAATGCGGACATTTTCGTGTGGCCATCTGGTACTGCAAGTATTATATTTATTTATTATACTCCCATTGCATTTTATTATAAAATACAGAAATTTGAAAAACAAAAACTGAAATGATAATCACATCTAATCTCATGGCTTACTTGTTGCTGTGGAGTGCGGACGACGGCGTGTCGGTGAGCAAGCAGTAGACAAACGAGCAGTTGCGTGCCGGCGAGCGTCCGGCCAAAGAGCAAAGGCGTGCTGACGACAGCCAGCCATCATCGGAAGGAACGGTGGCTGAAAGGGTTTTTGGCCTCTGGATTTGCAAACGCAGGAACCTGAAGAGTAACTTGAGAGTAACTTCACCCTTTTTGTTTGGATCATAATGATGAACTTGTTCATTGTTTAATTATAACCCATTTAGAATCTTATTAGTAGTTTACATACTCATATAAACTCCATCAAACCTGTTTAAGGGTGATAAATGCCACTTTTTTGTTTATCTATTGCTTGTATTCATTTATGTTTAATGATTGGAAGCTTACTTTCTATAATATTTATGTGCTTATTGATAGCATATGGATGCTTTTTAGTTCCTTCCACTTGTATATTAGTACTTCGAATTATTTAATTAATTATCTCAATATGTACTTATAAGCTAATTGTTATTGAGTTTAAAATATTTTTATACTATTTTTTAATAATATATTGACACATTATTAAAAAAATTATATTTTTAAATAATTATTATAATAATTAATTTTATTTTAATAATTTAATAATAAATAATAATATAATAATATAATTTTTTATCGATAATTAATCAAAATTAAATCTAATTATTTTAGTTGTTTATACAATTCAAGCCAAGTTTACCTTACCAATTGGAATTGGAGGTAGTCAAATACAATAAATGAAAACATCTTAAAAGTTTAGTATGCCAATTTTAAATAAAAGGGATTTTTACTATGAAAATTTGGAACACAATAATTGTTTAAACTTAACACATTTTACACCATAAAGTAATCCAGGGATAAGCCTTTTTATTCATTATTATTGTTTTTATTATTATTATATCGTAAAAATGCTTTGTCAATGTGATTTTAGCTCACCTGTTCTGCCGAATAAGTTCAAAAATGGAGTCAACTCTGACAAGGGTAAAAAATCCACCGACAAAAAACCCTTTGATATAAGTCAATAATCTAACGTATTATATTTTGTCTTCAACCACAAAACTCAAATTTATCTCTATTTTAACCTAATATGTTACTATATTTTTGGTAATGCTAATATATTACTATATCACATGTATATGCAGGAGAAATTAAATGCTTTTTTGTTTTATTTGGTGTTCCAGAACACCCCACACAGTTTATGAACATTCAAAGGACATGGCTAGCTATGCATAGGGTTGTAGTTCTTTAACATCTTACTTAACTACATAATAAATATTTGCTCTCGGCAATATATATATATAATGTAAAAATCTACTTATATTAAGTGTAAGTTTTGACACACTTACACTACTTAATAATTTTTTATAAAATGTGAATTTAACCAATCCAACTGTTGAATCATATGCTATTATCTTAATGATCATGCATACCAAATTTTAAATAAATTAGACATATATAATTATCTAATATAATACTAGATAATTTACTTACATTTTAAAACTATATTATACGTTAAAATAAAGTAATTCGATAAAGTATCAAATAATTTTTTAATTGTAAGAAATTTTATAAGGTTGATTTATCTTATGAGAATTTTCAATTCAACAGTTGGATTAATCAATAAGTTAAGAGGGTGAAGATATTAATCAATAAGTTAAGAATGTGAAGATATTAATCAATAAGTCCACCTAACTCAACAACTTCTTCAAGATATTTAGTATATATATATATATATATATGTTGAAGAAGTTGTTGAGTTTGGTGGACTAGTAATAATGAGTTTTGATCTTATCATCCTTACTCTAATATCTTCACCTTCTTAATTTATTGATTTTATTAAGGTGTTTTCTATTCTTGGTACATGTACTATTTCTCTAAATAACCATTCTTTTGACATTTTTAAAATAACTTCTTGGTGACTTAAGCTTTTTGGAGTAATTATGGAAGGTCTTGACAAATTTGCTTTCATTACTACAATTTCAGTTTTTGATGATTCTCTTAAAGCTTTAAAATTGTCATCTATTGTTGATACTTTATAATAAATAAGATAAATTATTGTAGCACAATCAATTCCTTCATTAAAGATTCTTGGGGAATTCTAATATCTAAAGCTAAGGCTTTATTGGATGTTGAATTATCTAAATTTATTGAAAATTTTGGATAGCAATTAAAATATATAGGACCATCATGAAGATTGGATTCTAATAAACCAATTATTGAATTTTCTATTTTTACCAATCCAGTATCTCGTAATAATATGGTTATAGGGGTATTTATTCCTAATCTATGGACTGGTTTTGAGCTACTTGTATTAATCCTAAATGTAGATAATGAAAGGCTTCTTTTCTATGTTGATTTAATAATTCATCTTTTAATAAATATATTATTTCAGATAACTTTTGCAAAGTATGCGATCCTTCTATAGTATGTACTATCTGTTTTGATCTATATTCAAATGTTTTTTTTGTTTATATATATCTTTATTTCTAACTTCAGGTATTGACTAAATTTGTAATGATTGTTCTATGTTAGAAATTACTATTTGTTAATTTTGGTGTTGATCTTGATCTATAGAGGCAGAGGTGGAAGCAGAAGAGGAAGAAGAAGAGGGTGCTAATACTACTCTATTATTTCTTCCTATATTAAGCTCTGATAAAGTTCTTAATAATCTCGTAGTCATAATCTTGATTCTAATTAGATTATCTCTAATTAACTCTAATTTATCTTAATCCTATCGGGACTGCCGATACCAAGAACGAGACCACCCTTATACCTCTCTCTGGGTTCAACAGGCAAACCAACACTCTCACATGATTAGGTTAAGCTAACTTAAAGAAAATTTTTGAAATTTTTTGTATATATATATATATATACACCGACACGGAGCAAAAGTTCGTGGGTACTACTAGCTTTTGATAAATATTAATGCATGAGGTTTAATGTTTATTTTTTTATGGTATCTTTAAAATTTTTATAAGAATCAATTAGAATAAAAAAAAGTATTTTATAATATAATAATAATTAATTTTATAAGCCTAGCATGAACAATTTTTTTATAAAAAAATTCCATTGATAATGATGAAGCAAAATTCTATTGCATTGAAGAAACTTAAAGAAAATAATAAATTAAAGAAAAATATTATAATTGATAATTAGTAGAAAATCATTTTTTAAAACGTAAATTTTTTTACAATTTATTTTATATATAATTAAATACAGATAAATTAAATAGTGATGTTTATTCTTTTTCTTAATTTTTTTCTGTTAGTCATGGTTCAAATTTTTGGCCAATTAAGAGAGTTAATTCTCTTAAATATATCAGGTATTTGTAAAGGTACACTTTTAAAATTGATTAAAGAAAAAATTACTCTCCATTAAACTAAAATTTGATCCAAAAATACTCACATCATACAAAAAAAATTAGAACCGTAGTTACCAAAAAAATAGAACCGTTAAAAATTTAAAATGAGTCGTGATTGATGAATGGACTCATATAACCCTATAAATGAAGTGAGTTGAGTTAGTATATATAACCAGTGAGTTGTTTCGCACGGCCCATAAAAATATTTAATTTTTTATTGAGTAAATAGGTTAGCATTTAAAAATATCTCTTATTCGTAGTTTAGTCTTTGAATTTATTTTTGTATATGAGTTAGCTCTTAAATTGATAAAGCTCATATCAATTTAGTCATTTTGTTATATAAGTTAAACGATAACCTCTATAAGTTCCTATGTAGAATGTTAAGTATTATATGACATGTTACTTAGTCATCCCCTTAAGATACGACTTCATTTTAGTTTACTAAACCTTAATTTTCTCATACACAAAATACTCAGTCACTTACTTACTCAGTTAAAATGACATCATATCTCAAGGGAGAGTGTTTAGTAACTGTCATGTGGTATTAAACGTTACACATAGATACTTCACATGTCATGTTAATTGTAGTCATTTAACTTGATCAACTAGAGATACCAAAAAGACTAAATTGATACATATTTTATAAATTTAAAGACTAACTTATACACAAGAATAAATTCATAAACTAAATTATAAGTGAGAGATATTTTTAAGAATTAAATTACTTATTTAGTCATTTTTTTATTTATAATTAAAGGATTGTTAAGTTTTTTTTTATATTTTTATATTTATAAATTTTATTAATATTAAATATTAATTAAGATTCTATTAGTAAAATTGATTAATAATTACAACTTTGGATTTAATTTCGATCAACTGTCAGTGTAAAGTTTTTTTACACTATCATCCAATCTTGTATTGCCAAATCATTAAAATAGTTAGACTTTCTAAGTAATTGTTGTGATAGTCAACTCTTTTACTGATTTGGCAACATATGATTGGATGACAGTATAAAAAAAACTTTACACTGACAATGGATAGAAATTAAACGGCTTTTTTTTTTATATAAATATACCTAAAAATAAAAATATATACTGTTTTACCACACATGGAAAATTATGTACCAAAATACTCTTTTTTTTCAAGTTAGGAAGTTGATTTTTCTCAAACTGACTTCCTAACTATGTTATATATATTTTTTAAAACCCGTTGGAAAGTCGATTTGGGGGAAACCGACTTCCCAACGGTGGAAACCAAATTTTTTTTATACTTTGTTGAGAAGTCGGTTTCCCCCAAATCGACTTCTCAATAGGTTATTTATTTATTTTTTTTGGTATTTATAAACAGGTTAATGGAGAGTGGTGTGTTGTAAGTCAGGGAGAATGGTGTGAATGAAAGAGGGTGGGGGTGGTTTCGTGTTAAATAAACAAGTGGGTTAGGGTTTAGATAAAAAAAAATTAACCTGTTGAGAAGTCGGTTTGGGAAAAACCGACTTCTCAACAAGGTATAAAAAAATTTGGTTTTCACCATTAGGAAGTCGGTTTCCCCCAAACCAACTTCCCATCGGGTTTTAAAAAAAAAAATAACATAGTTAGGAAGTCGGTTTGAGAAAAATCGACTTCCTAACTTGAAAAAAAAAAATATTTTGATACATAATTTTTCATGTGTGGTAAAACGATATTTATTTTTATTTTAGGTATATTTATATAAATGAGCCAAATTAAACTCTATAACTTTACCTGCCAATCCCTAGCCAATGGTTCTGGATATCCTTGACCAAAGGAGCATAAGGATGTGTACTCGGTCAACCATCATTGACAACGTTGAGTTCACTGTAATAATGGATTCCACTTAAGAAAATGATTTATTAGTATGACTTAAAAGAAAATTATTTTATTTTAATTTATGGATAAAATTAATTAAATATGAAATTAATTTAAGTAATAATTTTTATATAATTAACCAATAAATTATTTTATTTTGATATTTGATATATAGTTAATTATATATAAATTATTAATTAAATTAATTTCATATTTAATTAAATTTAAAAACAAACCAAAATAAAATAATTTTTTCCTAAACCACACTAACGGCTAACTCACTAGTAAATTTCAATATTGCTAGGTACCTAGCTATAACTCAAAGTGATATTAGTGTGATCTCCAACTCGAACCTCACTTCATTTATCTGCAATTTAGTCTACCCTCCCCTTTTGTTTACCAGGTCTTCAGACCCACTTTGTAACTAAAAAGAGAAATTCAACTTTGTGGTTTGAAGATGATTATATACCACCATTCTTAAGAATGATGTAATTTCTCGGGTTTTTTTTTATATAAATATAGTTTTTTTTAAAATCAAAATACTCTGATTTCATTTTATTTATCAAAATGCATTAATTTTTTTCATTAAAAAATCACCTTAGACCAGGCCAGTTTCCCTTCAAGAAAAGAAAAAACAAAGAAAACAATTTTACTCTTAGAAACCGCCACATATCAAGCTAGTTTCTGTAAAGAAAATGAGAAGAAAAAAAAAGAAATAAAATCCTCTTAGAAACCACCCTCCATGAGGGTAGTATTTGATCTTCAAAATGAAGAATAACTTTAACTTGATGTTAAGAAACCACCCACACAATGATATCAATCTCCGCCCATCTATTATTTTATTTTTTCAAATTTAACTCTCCCAAACCGCCCTTAATCTTTACTTTATACTTTTACATTACTAAAATATGAATAGAAAATGTTATGGTAGGAGGCGGTTTCTAACTTACTAAATTAAAAAAAAATCAATAATTCTTTATGAAAAACCGTTGCAGATGAAGGCGGCTACTGATCTAAAAAAAGAAAAATAAAATTCTAAAGAGAAATTGAATTGATCCAAATAGTTTCCCGATAAGAAAAAAAATCAGTACATTTTAGTATCTAAAATGAAATCAGAATATTTTGATAAATAAAGAAAGAAAAGCTATATTAATATAAAATACCCGTTAGTGAATTCGGGTTTATGTACCCAAAAATAAAATAAAAAACAATTCGAATGTGACAAAATGTCCCTCCTATCCACATAGCCAGTCGCCTTTGTATGTGGATGTGGGGAAAAGTTTTGAGCCAATAAAATCTGAGTTGCATAAATTAACTTTCTAACTTTCATAATGTTGACGAGCAAATCTTACGAAAATGAGGTGCATTTCAAGCTCTTCAATTTTCAATTCCAAACTGTGGACCTATATATCTCAATCAAATTTCCTTGTCTCTGTGGGAATGAATAACTGTAGAATGCATATAAGCTGTAGAAATTAAGAGAAACAATTGTAATGTTGTCTAAAGCTATGCAAGGCTTATAATGAGTGTCAATAAGTGTACATAAGCGATTGCTAAGCTAATTCTTATTGAACAAATTAACGGGCAGCTACTAGCCCAAAATTCATTCAAGAATATCACAAAAAAAAAAAAAATTTGTCCTCCATTTAAATTGTCATATCAAGGGTAAAGTGTACATTGATCTATGAGTCTATGACTAAACTCAGAATAAAATATTTTCCCAATGTCTACTTTTTTTTTTCTTTTTCAAAACAAGCACTTTGAATTTCATGATGAAAAAAAAAACCATATTTACGATGTGTCCCAATTGGGGATGTTAGCAGTAGCCTCGTTCACCATCTTTACAAGGGTCACCTGCAGACATCACAAGCAAATATCAGGTTAATAATGCTTTGTATCATGCATTTGTTACTGAATAAAGAGATAACAATAACATCAATCAACTAATCAACAGCTCATATCAGGTAAGGATTGGGGAGCTGAATATTCCTATAGAAATACTATTTAAAACTGAATGCATACTGCTTAAATGTAAAATAAAACGCTATAAGTTGGGATCTCAATTGCCTTGTGCTGCAATAACCCCAATTACATAAGCTAGAAAAGCTTTGAAAACAAAGAAGAGAAAAGATGAAGCAGTGTATCACTAAAATGAAGAAAGGACAGACAATGACAAGCATTAAAAGGAGAAAGGTGTCTCTCAAAAACACTCACACTTGAGGGCTGAGGTGATTAAATTAGGTAAGTAACCAAAACTAAGAAAGCAACAAAAGTATTAATATAAGGAGAAAAGAGCAAGTTTTTCCTTATTTCAATTTAGAGCTGCAAGAGAAGGTTTCTCAGTGGATAGACATTAAACATGTCTAAAATTTGACACTACCAAATGCATAGAAATCGTTCAAGCAAACTCTTCTAAACTAGCTAACCATTAAAACAAGCAGATAATGTATGCAGAACGAACCTCATTTTCAAAAGGCTAATAATTAATCTAATATTGCTGTTAAGATGACACAGAAATGCCACTAAAAGGAGCTGAACTAAAAATAGCTTTAGAGGCTGAGGGGATCTACTATGGATATCTTATTTGACAATGCTCGCTAACACATAGAAAAATAGACATTTAAATTAAGGATTCCCTCTCCAGAACAGAGATATGGTTACCTATTAGGCTATTGCCTCAATCACCTCTCAAATCTTTCTTGTCAGACAGCAGCTATGAGAAAAAAGCTAAAACATCTATGGGAACAAGTTGCACTCATGCACCATGATGCATAAGAATTTCTCTCTCTATTTAATATGATATATTTTCTCTTTTCTTTACCTTTGTGTGTGTGTGTGAGAGAGAGAGAGAGAGAGTTCTTTGCTAGGCTTGGTTGCACACAGGATAAACCTAAACTTAATCACATCACCAGTATTTTCGAAGGTTTAATCCAATCATAAACATTCAGCTTATGTAGTAACATTCTCTAGACAGTACATTAGGAAGACTGTGCATAAGGCATAGTATAAAGAAGGTAGACTCTCAATTTCTTTCGTTTTTTTTCCTCATGGGGAGGAGTAGTGAAGGGGGACAAAGGTCAATTAAAATTACACACGACAGTACATGAGGAAAACAAGCAAATGCACTGGCACCTTAATAATTCTAGCTACAAAAGATCATTTCGCAATGTTTGTCAAGCACGTACATCTGATAACAAATACCCATTATTGTATCCTTTAATGTCAGGTAACACTAGAAGATGAAGGAATGGACAGAATCAATGCTAGTGGCCATCTGATAACAAATACCCATTATTGTATCCTTTAATGTCAGGTAACACTAGAAGATGAAGGAATGGACAGAATCAATGCTAGTGGCCTATAACTGTAACCAAGTCTCATAATAATCATGCCATCATGCTACATTGCAATTAGTTTCATCACTTGCCAAATCATTCCCTACAAACTATCAAACTTCATTTCATGCACAATCTCAACATATGGACCCCTACTAGGTAAAAATAGGTGTTTCTCAATTGCAATGCAAATATGCAATCAAAGAACTTTACCAAATCATTGTGGATGAAAAATAAAACAACAGTCTGATGATTGGACCAGTGTTCAAACTTCTCAAATATGGAATAGTTATACATATGTTCATTGAAAAAATCCCATTTTCTTCTCAGCTTCCATGTAGGAAAAATGAAAATAAGCATGAATAACATAAAGAGGAAATTCATTATAGAACCTTATGAGTTTTGAATCAAGTTAAATGTCAAGATCAGTAGAGTATGGAAAGCATTTCTTGCTAGATAATCCATCCAAATAAGATGATCTGCTTAAATCAATTGGCACGCTCAAGACATACCACACTTTCAGGAACCCCTGGTGGGGGTAAGGACAGGTTTCTTGGTGGAGGTCCGCTTAGATGTGACCTTTTGTCAAATCTCCACTCACCAATTGTACCATATGTCAACTCACCCTGAGAATCATGAAACCTCATTGAGAGAACTATAAGAAATCACACAATAGATCACAAGTAGCTAGTGTATTTCACTAAAAGTTTATATCTGCTAAAGCAATGCTCCATAGCATGATAAGAAAATAAAGCAGATTTCAGGAGTTCAGAGATGTGTTCACCTAGAATGGAGATTTATAAGCAACATTTAAAGAACAAAACTTTTTATAATTCAAGAAATGGGAGAGATAAAGAAACACTTTACCTTTAGATTGTAGTCACATCCATAAGTATAATGAATTATAAACTTCTTGTTAGTTTCAAGATCCCATGGGGGCTGAAAAGTCACAGACAAGAAAAGTAAAAATAGAGTTGGGTATGCTTGTCCTATCTGGCACCCACTTGAGTTGATAACAACATAAACCAAATACAACATCAAGAGCTACATGAGGTTATGCCAAACCTGTAGCATGAAGTCTTTCCGCAGAATATGCCGCACATCATGCAGGGCAGATGCTACAGCATAAGCATACCTTGGTTCAAAAAGAAAGAACCATTAACATAACATCAGTATCAAACTATCAATACCTTTAGCTTCTAGAACAAAATAAATTGCAACATCAACTATCAGTTATTTGGCCAGACATACATTTCTAGCACCCATCCAAAAGCTTTATCAGTCTCTGGGTCCTCTTTCATCTTCAAAGAAACATTCATCCATGTGGGGGCAATCTTTGCGAGCAAATCCTTAAAAAATAGAAAAGTCTATATGAAACTGACTGACACTACGACATTTCAACACAATGATGATGATATTTGAAAGCAGGAGCACCAGTAATTGATAAAATTGGTTACAAGAACCAGTACAATGATAAGGACCCAGGAAGTTATTCAACCATCAATAAAGTGTATGGATCCAATTCTAATTAAGTAGCAGTTTTTCGAAGAGGTTCTACCTTTCTGATAATTACAGGAGAATTGCCAATGGGATCAACATTTGTTACTGGTCCTTTCTCCTCAGGATAAAACTTCCTTACTATTTTTTCATTCTGATCAGGCTTAATGTAAAAAAATGGAAAAGCAGCTGGATGTCCTCCATAAGCCAGATTGGGCAGAGGACGTATAAATATGTGATCAGGCTCCGCCATTAACACATATCTGCATCAAAAGCAGAGCAACTAAGTCAATTTTTTATATTGTAAAATAAAAGATAGATCAGTTAGTATAAAAGATCTAACTCTTCCTCTATAGTAGTCTTTTCCAGCCACTGAACAAAGGCCCATGGTCGATTCAGAACAATGTATCCCTGCAATATGTCAAAAACCATTAAATTGTAGACCGAAGAAAGCCAAGAATGAACAAATAATAAATGTCCAATCCGATATACATGGAAATTAGACATAAAAGCAAAGCAAGACATTCAATTATTGACTATTTATCAAAACATCAATAAAAAAAGCTAATGGAGAGGAATACAAAATGTGGATAGACAAGCAAAATTAAGCCTCAAATACAAGTCAAGCAGTTAATTTTTATTTGTATTAGCTTCTAAAAAGGATATATTTTATAAATAGATGGAACTCCAAATTTTTGTACAAAATATTTGCCCCAACAAACATTTGAAGACTGAACTCTGCATTACTGAGCTTCTGCTAATTTCATCTTCAAAAGACAAAAAGAAAAGACCCCTAAATTTCCATTTCTTCGGTTAAGCATGCCAACTGGTTCCAAACTGAAATTGTGTAATGGTTTTCCTCAATGATCCATCACCTTTCCTCCATCTGATATCATCCTTTGAATTACTTCATTGACACCAAATAATTTTCTAAGGTTTAACTTATTTCATGTCACCAAAGGACTTCAAAACACCATCCCTTTTATTTTGACCAGTAAAAGAAAATATAATGAATCTCTTTTTTTTTTTAAATAAAAAATATATGCAGATTTACATACACAAGCATGTATGGCAATGGACTTTAACGATCACGCTGAATTAATTCTAACAGCAACTAAAATATTATTAAGCCAATAAGCTGGAAAAAAAGACAAGGGAAAAAAAAAAAGATAGAACATAATTTTTAAAAAATATAATTGAGAGCTACAGTAACCCACCCGGTCCAGACCTGCTGGAAGAGGATCAACCACAACAGTAGGAATTTCATCCATCAAGTTGTCTGGATTTCCAGAATGTAGAATTCTAGTGAATCCTCCCATCTCTGACCCAGGCAAGTTCTTTTGCTTTTTATACCAGTAATACATGATGCGGCATTGCCATTTGTTGTATGGAGCATCAGTAGCCGTTAAGGCAACATGAAAGGGTGCTTTAGATGTCTTCCGATTCTTTACATGCGCAGGCATCTCAGTAATGGGGTCAAACAATAATGCACCATCATCAATAGCCACATTTCCTGAAGATCCATAGTGGATCATCATCGTTACCAGATTATACGTGGCAAAGGAAGAGCCAAGAACCAATAGAATTATAAGTAATGGTGAAGCTCGTCCCATGGTCTTCCTATTCCAGAGAGATATCAAAATATCATGGAGCTGAACCTTCCTCAGTTCTTTATAGAGCAAATTCTCTACTCTGTGAACGTTGTAAACAAATAGCTCTCAGTCACAATATGAATTTCTCACTTCTTCAGCAGAAGAACATAATGAAGTCTCCTTGAGCACATCAAATAACCAAAATACAATAAGTTAAAGAACAAATCAGAGTGTAGTTTTAGGAAAATATAATCAAAGTTTAAATGGTCAGACTATAATTCAGCCAGAGATTTTGCAATGAACCCATCAATTAAACTATACTAACAGGCAATTCCTAGTAATTTGATTTTAAAAAATATTCTGCACTATGATCCAAATCAACGATTTCAGAAAATCCCACTAAATTTTCTACTGTTCTTAGCAGTCAACATAAAGAATCAAATTAATTTTTAACCAATAAAAAGGAAAAAAAAAAGGAGCAAACCAAAATTTAGAAATAGAATCTAAGCAGTCTTCCCTCTGAAAAAGAATTTTTTAAAAAAAAATAATCTTGAATCAAGAAAACACATGAGGGAAAGATCAATGACATTGGAAAAGGACCTATTAAGATATCAGGATAACAATTCACTACTTGGGAAACACGCAAAAAAAAAAGATAAAGCACTACATTTAATTAACATTATTATATATATATATATATATATATATATATACTTATAGTTCACGCATTAAAGCAACAAACAATAAAACAGAAGGAACCAAGATTCTATTTTTTCTTACAAATCTTGATTTTCTTTCATTTCCCATTGAGAATTCCCAGAAGCCACAGGGAAAGAAAGTAAAAAAGCAATAAAGGGTGCATGATATTCAGGGAAATGGATCAAATTACACTCAAAACCACCACTCCCTGGCAACTGGGGTGAACTAGTGAATCAAAAGCAATTCAATAAACAATGGGTCAAAGCGAAATTTCGAGAACCCGAAAACTCAAATGGGTAAACAGAAAAAAGTGCGAAAAATGAAGCAAAAACAAGATGACCCAGAAAGGCAATAAGGGTGCAAAGTCAAAGAAATAGTTGAAATGATATGCATTTGAAGATTAGAGAGAGAGAGGAGTACCTTTGCTTGTGAGAGAGAGACAGAGAGAGATTCCACAATGATTTTTGGATCCGAAACTCGATATTAGAGAGAGAGAGAGAGAAAAATAAAAGTAGAGTTGTACTTTGCAGTCTTCCTCCGACGGATGCATCACGGCGGTGAAATACTTTAAAGCTATTAACTCTTTTAATTAATTATTAATTATTATTTTTAAATCATTTAACTTTTTTTATTTAATTTTAATTTATTAAAGAATTTAGATTTTGCTAAAGGAATTGTCTCATTTAGTCACATTATACTCGTGGTAACTACAAGACTTGAATTTAAATTTAAATTGGTCTCGGTTGATTTATAATTTTACTGTAAATTTTTATTGAGATTGATAATTTATTTTATTATTTTTGTCATTCTAATTTTTTTTTACAATATATAAAAAAATAATTTAGATTTTTTTCATATGATCTATGTATTCTTTTATTAATATGTCACTAAAACTGAATTAGTAATAAAAAATTTAAATAAATGACAAGACTTTAATAAATTTAAATAAGAGTTTAATTTTTATTCACTGTAAAGGTTTTTTATACTGTGATTCAATTATGTATTGTCAAATTAGTAAAAGAGTTGGCTATTATAATAACTATCTAAAATTTTTAACTATTTTAATGATTTGATAATACATTATTAGATGACAGTATAAAATTTTTTTACACCAACAATAAATAAAAATTAAATCCTTTAAATAATCATGTTATTATTGTAAAATGAAAATATTTTACAATACAACATTAAATAAGAATATAAAAGAAGTTATACACCATCATATATTAAGATTAAAGTCCTTTGTCTCGTTGTCCCTGTCGCTGTGCCTTTTTCTATTTTTGGCTTTTTTCTAAAAATTCAGAAGAAGCACCAGGCTTCGTTGTAATGGAATCGAATATGAATTGAGGCATTTGACTTGTATTTTTGTTTGTCTGGTGGCATTTGCTTCTTTGTTTATTTATTTTTATGAAAAATCTTCACAACCACTAATTGTCATGGAATGAAACACGAGAGAAGCCTCTGCCTAGTCATTTTCGTTTCTTTTTTATTTCTTTCTGGTAAGCAAACGGGTTCTTTTTTTAAAAAAAAAAAATTTCTTAACCACCACTTAAAAGCTGTCATCAAATCAAATTTCAATACGAAGTCTAAACTTGATTCAAAATAGATCTGACTTTTCAAATTAAAATAAAGTTTTAATATAATTGACATTTGTATTTGAGTCTAAACTTAGATGTGATGGTGTTTAATTTCAAATTTTACATGTTAAGTTTACCTTTTTTTTTACCCTTTTGAGATGAAGTCCACATTTTGAGTTTAATTATAAATATAAATTAACTGAACAAGAATAAACATTCTTTTATGAATAACAAAGTATACTATTAAAGAGAGAAAAATTTATTTAAAACTATTTTGATAATAATCAATTTCTTAATATATCTAATACAAATAGAAAAGAAAAAAAAAAGAAAAAGAATCAATTCTATAACGAGAAGGGTTGTAGAAGGACTTTAACTTTATTAACTAAATAAGGACCTTAACTCCAATAAAAAATATTTATCAATTGAAAAAAAATTTAAGTCATATATGCCATTTTTTTATGTTATAAATTATTCTTATATGCAAGTTTTATTTTTGTTTTTTTAATATTTTTTATTAATAAAATATTTCTCAATAAAGTTAAAGTCTTTAATTGGCAATAATAAAAGTTCAGACCCTTAATTCGTTCATCATAAAAAGCTTAGGTTTTCAAATAATACTTAATTCATTCTTCAATATAGTAGTTTGATGGTGGAATAACCAAAAATGATTCACTTAGTGTTTAAAGAGGTGTGCTCTTTATCTTAACCACTTATGTTCAAACCTTGTGTTAACTCCTAAGAGAATTAATTTTCTTAAATGTACTTAACCGGTGTAGAGGCATCTCCCTAAACTTCTTTTTTTTTTTTTTATAGAGGTTTAATTTTGATTGATTTAAAATTAACTATAAGATATCTTTATTTTACCAACTTGTATTGGTCTAAATGGAAGGGACTCAATTACCTTAAGCATCTTATTATAAGTTCAATTCTTGGAAATGTGTATATGAAAAAACGCAGTTAGAAGTAGTCTCCACTTCACGCGCTTGACTGTATCTCGTAAGATTAGTCTGTCACCTACTGACCAAAAGAATACCCTAATATACAAAAAAAAAGGGTTATTTTTATTCTATACTTTAAAAAAAAGAAAATTAATGTAGAATGCAATAGAACAATCATACCCATCTACAGTGTTCTGCACTACACCAAAACTAATTCCTTCGGCATTGGAATGGCTATAATTGGATAAGAATGACCTGGAACAGGCAACTAACGGCCGAAGTTGGCTTTTCACCAATAAATAAAGGTTTACACTAAATGCTTAGCGCAGAATACCAGCATTCAATTTTGCATTAATATTTTTAGGACGAATATTCAAATTGTTTTTTCAACTAGAAAATAAAACCAAAAACACAATTATACAGTTTTAGAGCACAAGCCGAGAGCTATCATCTGTAAATATTTTAATCTACTTAAAAGGAACTTGTATCCTACTAAGATTTTTGTGAAAGCTTTGAGTTTTGTTAGGAAACATGATAGAGCTCATGAAAAAGAGAAAAATAAAAAAGAGTTGTATTAATATAATGTAAAAGATGATTTACAAGAAGTATAATGAGGCTTATATAGTCAATGAGAATAACTAAGTTCTTAATTAATATAACTAATTTTTTATATATCTAATAGCTCCCAAAAGTTAGAAGTGTTAGAACTTCAAGCTTGGGATGAACAATACATTTGAACTTAAATTAAAATTACAAAATATAAGTAATGCCGTAATTACATTAACTAAGCAAGAAATAATAAAAGTTGAAATGTTGATGATGGCTGAGGTTTGTAGCTCTTTATTTGCATCTCCACGGGTCTCGTCCCTAATAAATTGAAATGTACTGGAATGAACATCAACAAAAGTATTGAATCTAAGAAGAGTCGACTTGCCGGAATTTATATCGGTCATAAGTCACTTAAAGTTGAAACTTAATAAGCCTCCAAATATCAACTTTCAAAGAATCCCAATCTTGAGAACAACCACCATAAAATGTCAAATAATGGTAGAATTTACCAGAATTTCTTGAACTCTGAAAAAAGAAAAATATAGCAATGGTGAAAGTTTGGGTCAGAATGTCTTGAATCTTTTGGATTAAATCAGCAATCCAATTGAAAAAAAGAAAAAAAGAAAAAGAAAGAGTAAGAACAAGGAAGGCTCCAAGAAGGGTGCAAAGCAGTGTTTTAAAAATCGGTCCAACTGGTTAGACCGTGGACTGGAAACTCTACCGGTTCTGGTTTAACTAAAAAATCGCTTGAACGGTTAAACCACAAAAAATCATAAAAAAGACAGTTGAACAGGTTAAACCGGTAAAAACAGGAAATAAAAAATCGGTTGGACCATTCATCAATTTTTAAATTGAATTTTTATTAAAAAAGAAAGAAGAAAATGGTTCTTTTTTTTAAAAAAAAAAAAACTTAGGATTTAGTTCTTTTAGGAGTTGGGTTGGGGGTTTCCACAGTTCTAATCCTTCTTTTTCATAAAATAGGTGGTGACATTACAAAGCGGTTTATGATTTTTGTGATCAGTTATATATATATATATAGAGAGTATACCGGTTCAACCGATTAAACTGATCAAATCTTGAACCACTCTCCTATCCAGTTATCCGGTTCAACCGATTTTTAAAACATTGGTGCAAAACTTGTGTCAGCAATGAAAAGTGGTCGTGAGAAACAAGGGGGATCAAAACCATGAACAAAGTTGACCATGAATTGACTGAAAGGCTTTGGCTTGCAGAGTAAGGGAAAGACAATGCTCAAAAGCAGTTTCTTGGTGGGTTCGTGTTGCTGGAAAGAACCCGAAAGAGAGAAAGTTGAGAGCCTTTCTTGGTGATGGAAGAGTGAGACATGGAGAGAATCATAGATTCATAGTAGATGTTGCTGCCCACAGGATTTGAGTCGTCGACAAGAAATCCAGCACCCAAGTTGGCTGTGAAGTGATTTTCCCCTGTGACATTGAGAACCGAAGTAGAGGTAGAATGGAGGGTGACAAGATCACCCAATCCCCAAGAAATGCAAAGAAAGCAGTGGCAGCAACATAAGCACGACTCAACGTGGAATCATCCAGGGGATAGGCATAAAGAATTGCTCAACGAGGAGGGGAATTGCCATCGCAGTTATCAGAAGAAGGAGAGAAAAGAGGAAAGAGGGAGAAAAGAAAAAAAAAATTCAGAGTTCCATTGGGAACTCAATACAGCGAAATTTCATAGATGTTCTGATACCATGTTAGGAAACATAATAGAGCTCATGAAAGAGAGAAAAATGAAAAAGAGTTGTATTGATGTAATGTGAAAGATGATTTACAAGAAGTACAATGAGACTTATATAACTAATAAGAACAATTAATTTCTTAAATAATATAATTAATCTTTTATATATCGAATAAGTTTTCTAAAGATTATAGTTAGTATACTAAAGCTAGGATCATTGTAGAAGTTTTGGGATATTTCTTACTTTGAAAGTGAACTGGGTTGAGGTCTTGAGTTGATTCTTTGTAATCTAACTGTCAGAGGTTGATGTTATAAGAAAACACTTGGTAAAAATTATTAGAGTAAAACCCTCTTTTAATCTCTCAAATATACATCCGATATCAATTTAGTTATCCATGAATTAATTTTATCAATTTAGTTTCTCAAATTTTAAATTTCAAATAATTGAATCCCTCAATCTATTTCTTTCTAATACCGTTAATGGAATGCTAACATGACATCAATATATTTGAATATTAAAGGCTAGTATTTGAATATTTAATACAAACTTCAAATATTTGAATATTGTGATCTCTTATTTGAATATTGACCCGACTTATGTATTCTAGAGTATAATATTCGAATATTGCGAAGTAATATTCAAATATTTTTCACCAGAGGCTAATATTGAGAAGTGGTATTCTTAATAAAATAAAAGAAATATGTACTATGTCAACATAAGTGCAACGCCCATACTGCGTTGCCATCATAGAGCCATGAACGATTATAAAAAAAAAACATTATAGGGCCATGAACCATTGTATAGATGAATGTGTTTTTTTAAAGTTTCTCAATCAATCCAAAGGTTCGAGCCTTAGCCACCTTTATATATACATTATCCAAATACTCAATTCTTAAAAATTAGTGTCTATGTTGTCCATGCTTTTATATATATATATATATATATATATATATATATATATATATATATATATTGTAAACTAAGGTATCTCATTGGTAGAAGGCAAGAGACTAATCCCACGGGGTACGGTCAGGTACATGAAGCAGAGACCCCTTCAAATTACGTTTTCTCTATACACACTGGCCTAAGAATCGAACCTAGGACAAGATACTAAAATAAACAAGTAAAACATGAGAAGGGGGCTGAATTGTGTTTCTTTACATTTTTAGAAAACTTTTAATAGATTGATTCATGGAACAAAACTTTACAAGAGAGTATGGACGAATAGAAAAGTTTTGTGTAGTCCGTTGGATGCAAAAAGGTTTCTAAGAAAAACTTTGGACGTAAACAAAAAATTATATGTTCAAATAAAAAGTAAGAACAGCAATAACAATCCCCAAATGTTAGCAAAAGCAAAGTAAAGCAAGACAAGGGAAGAGAAAACCACACCAGATGTTTATACTGATTCACTCTCACAACCTAAGAGCTACGTCTAGTCCCTTCTACTTGAAGGAGTTTTCACTAATCTTCACAAAGATTACAAGTATTCTTTACATGCCTCTTCAGGCTTACAATCAAGTATTCTTAACCTCTTCAGGTTCTTACAACAAGTATTCTTTTCTAAATAAGCCTCTTTAGGCTTCCCCCAGAGTTAAAAAAAAGAGTGTTTAAAACACTTAAAATCAACTCACAATGTGTAAGAATAAACAATAAGTTTAGAATTAGAGTAAGAACTCTATACAAAAGTATGAGAAAATTTAAGTAGAGCCCAGAGTAATTCTTTTCTCTTTGTGTTGTTCACTACTTGATCATTTGAAGACTTTGTATATTTATATGCTTGTGAACTTGAATTTGTCTTTATAAGCTTCTTCGTCCAATGACAATATTTATTACTGTTCTGAGTTGCATTAAATGCTTAATGCTGATAACGTGTTGATCTTCTTATGAAAAGTAGCTTTGGTTATCAACGTTGCAAGAAACTTTGATATCTTTGTTCTGACTCTTCTGAACGAGCAGAAAGTTCCTATTTGCTAGTCATTGTAGTTGTTAGGTATGTTAGCTCCAGCATACAAAGTTGATTTCGAATGTCGCGTACTTGTCATAGATCTTATTAACAATTAATACATTTTGTCTTGCTTGTATTTGAATTGGCTTTGGATGAATGCACTTGAGTGAAGAAACAACAGAGACAAAAACTTTGGACGATCCAATAAAATATAATAAATCAGTTCATATCATATTAGACGCACGTAGTAAAACGTTAAGTATGTTTTTAACAGAACTTGTCTTAGTCCAAAAAGTGTTTATAAATGTTTTACACGAAAGATACAAATTTGACTTTCACTACCTTTAGAACAAAATAATATAAGTTCAATTAAAACTTATTTGTTTATTCTGATTTAAAATTATTGTTTTCTTCAAAACTTGAGAGGTTCAATTTACTTAAACTATTTTAGTTCCTACATCAATTACTTGATTTCGTCTTTGATTCCAACATATGCTTAAAGTAACTGAACCCCTTTCGATCGGACCAAGACAAGTTGGTGTCCATACTTATCTTTATTAAATAATAAGTGGAGTGTTTGTATGTATTGTCTAATAAATAAATAAATTAGAGATAAATATTTATTTATTAAAAGAGAAGTATTTAAGTTTAAATTATATTTTATAACTTACTGTTATTTTATTATTGGTTTTATACCTTTTTGAAAAATTGCATCTTCACATAGAATAACGTTAAAATAATTAATTATTATAAGTTCTTTTTCTTTCCTTCTTGAGTACATAACGTTTATGATCTGACATGACTCGAAAAAATCATAAGAGTGGCAAGGGAAGAAAAATAGTTTAAAATAATGGAATCCCATATAATTGTTTATTAGTTAAAAAAAATAACTAACACAACACTTTAAAAAGATTTAAAATAAAATAATTTACAAAATCGATAAATTTTGGGAGTCAATTATGCACAAGAAAAGGTGAAAATTTAATCTCACAATACTCCTCATACATCAATTTTAAAACAGTTTACTTTACAGTAATTGTTCGAATTTGATAACCTAAACGATATTTGTTTTACTTCTTATACAAAATAACAAAAAAACAAATATTGACAAATTAAAAGGAAAACTAAAATTCAAAAATTACTACTAGTTTAACTTAACTTACGCTTCTATGTATTCCTAGTGTAATGGAGAATTTAAAACCTAATTGTATATTGACTGATTTTAATTGAGAGAAAATATTGATTTGTTAATTAGGTTAAAAGAAAAATAGTTGATTTGATGAAACAAAATTGATTAATACATCCAAAATGAAATGAGACATAATAGTAGGCTTACATAATTATCTCGAGAAAAATAGGTAGTGGGTCTTAAATGATATAGAACATGATACTAGACTCCCATAATCATCCCAAGAAAGTTGATAAGTAAATACTTTGACTCCTCAATACCACTACATAAAGTAATTATTTTTTATTTTTCCTTTATTTTGATCAAAGTCGATTTTGGGATTTTTATGCTATTAGACATCGAGGCAAACCAATTGGATCTAAAGAATTCCAAACCATGAGAGAATGATGCATGCTAAATGAAGATGCAACCAAGTGAAATTGATGACTTGAAATTGCATTTTATTTTTTACAATTCTTATTGAATGAGACAATTATCTATCCAAAAAGTAACCACATACTCTCGTGATTTAATTAGATTTTGGAAACTAATAATAATAATAATAATAATAATAATAATAAAAAGAAAACTTTTAATGTGACAATACTCACCAACCTGATAGCATAAGCTACAGTTAGAAAGAGAATGACCCAACACACCTAAATTTCGCATGGATTTCTCATACAGCATAGAAGCAAGACTACGAAGCAAAAGAAAACAAAAGAGTAAAGCAACAAAACAAAAGAATAGACAAGATCACAAACACATGTACTTTGACCAATGCAAAAACCCCATGTAATCAGCATACATGAATCAAGTGAGAAAAGAAATAGCATTACGCATAATAAAGCGCTGTGGGAAATGCATATCACATTCCTAAGGTGCCATGAGTAAAAATCAACTGACCATAACATTAGCTCCTGTACAGTGAATGAATCTAGTCAGGATTGGATAACCAAGCTAGACCCACTCCTCACGCAACATAGCTTCATACTTGAACTCACATATCACAACCCATTCACAAGTATTTTTCATGCAAGTAATAAACCAAATTATATGTGCCCAAAAGACAAATACCAAAACTGATCATTATCAAGAAAACTATTATCAAGCTCAAAATCAAATAATCCAAATATTCATAATCCAAATTGAACTTATGAATTACAACCACTCTATTCCTAGAAATGACACCAGCTTATCCAAATCATAAGACCACAGCAAATGAAAAATTCCTTATTTTGATAGAGAAAACAGAACCAGCTCAACCACCTATAGCATGTATCCAAGGTTCAGTTTAAAAGTCCATCTTATATCCTGCCTAACAGTAAAATTTCCAGGGCGACCAGCAGAGAGAAAACATCATTCATGATGGAGATCCATATTATGCAGAACCCACATTATTCGGATACAAGTAAGACAATCAAATTATTCATGAAACAAACCAGAATGCTATAGACTTCAAAGGTTTTAGAGCCTTTGTTGTTCTAAATTTTCAGCAAACTTTGGAAAATCACTAGAAATCAACATAATTGAGTTAGACCTTCGAATTTGACCTGAACATAGATGAATAACTTAACTTTCTGATGAAACCAGAGTCATTGAAAAATACAAAGTGCAGCTCAACTTATGAATCAAACATTACTTGCTGCCAGACAAGGGAAATGCACATGAATGGATCTGATTTAGAACAAAATCTGGCATCAAATGGTAGGGAATTAAAATCTGAGATTTTTACAACTGAATTCCCTGTGTCCTATCTTTCTAAGGGGACTACAAATGTGTGATTGTGATCTTTGAAACCCAAGTTATGCCTAAAGATGCATAAACTGCCAGTAAATGGATTCTGCAGACGACTAAAGTAAAAAACCTGGAAATTTTACAGACACAAGCCTTATATCTTAGCTTCATAAGGCAACAAATGGTGCTTGATTTCAAACATGTAAAGATCAAGTTATGCATGATATAGTAGGTGAAACAGGACTTATGCAGAAACACTTCTGATTTTGACAAAATTCTGGTAACAATTGGTAAGGATTTAAGATCTGGGATTTTCACATTTAAAGGCATTATGTATTAGCTTTCTAACACAACAGACAGTTCTTATATCCAACAAGTGCAACCCAAGCTATGCACAGAACAGTGTCTGCTGCCAGAACAAAATTTAGCATGTGATTTTCAAGCATTTTCACAAGTTCGGCAATTCAAAATTCATACCCATAGACCTGTAATTTTCCTAAGCAAAGACTAGGCATTTCAATTTCATTCCAAAGGTAAATATTGAATTACAAATTTAAATGGAAAGCTCAAGAAGAAATCAGACATTTAATCCGTACAGAAATAGTCATAGTCAACATCCCAAGCATTCCAATTTGATCAACCAATCCAAATCACGTTATATCATGGATTTAGCTCAAAAACACTATTCAATCACAAACAAACACTTGAATGCATGTGAGTACCAATAAGGGCATAAAGCAGATTATTCCAATACAAGATCAAAGACTTAAATTTCCAATCCCAAATTATCAAGTTCAGCTCACCATTCATTGTTAAAGTCTTAAGTAGAAATTTATAAATCCTTTGCATTCACACAAACATTTTAGTTCAAACAATCAACAGCACACACCCATAAACTGGTCACTCTTAAGCAATCAATAAACATAACCAATCCACATTAACTACAATCCCTGCATTCTCAATTTGCCTTGTCATGCTTTTGCTAAGACTATCCCATCAATACTCATGTCAAACTAAGACCACATTTCAAATAAACGACAGATTTCAGTGTAGCATTACATTGATACAACTACAAATCATGGAAAGAAAACAAAAGATGACTCAAAAATGATTTTGAAGCTACTTTCTGACACCAATCTCATGCCATTCAGATAAGGGACACCCAAGCATTTGAAAACTAGACCAAATAGGCCAAGATGACCACCGACCTGACTTAAGCTTAAGAAACCAACATGGCTTCCCATAGATAAGAAACTTCTTTTGCAGAACAATATTTGTAAGCCCAAAATAAACTCATTCACAAACAGAAAACAAACCACACCAACACAAGGCTAAAACTGATTCATTATATTAGATATCACAAAAATACACACAAACCAGAATCATTAGCTGCTCTCAATCAATTAAAAATGCAAGCTCAGGACACACATATCAGCATCAAGTTCCATAGTCACTGCTCAGTGTGCTCAGCACATTCATTCATAATGATTGGGAAGAGACCCCCTGTGTAACATATAACATTTTACTTTTCAGAGGGCATCAATTCCTCCCATTTATTAGCAATCAAATAAGAAACAGATAATCCCCAAAATTAAAACACAACCATCAATTCAAACAGACTTCAAAGCATTTGGTAATTCAAGCATTTTATCAAATAGAACATAAGCAACTTTTATCAAATAGAACATAAGACCTATGACCAGCTCCGTTACCCTCAATCATACACTCAACAAACTTATACAAACACTAGATATTCCAGACACAACATTCGCGTATCTCACTAGATCATAAATTGGGTCACATCTAAATGAGTGATGGATTGATTTTAAGCCATTTGAATCATCGGTGTCTTAGAGTTGGGCCCAAGAAATTGGTTGATGAGTTGATCCAAGTGATATGGCTTTGGGTGAAATGGGTCATGGATCCTTGGGTTGTAGACTTGGATTAGGGATTTGGGCCTCAACAACTTTACTATTTTTGCCAAGTTTTATCTATTTTTTTTTTTAATTTTTAGATTAGTTTACTAAGTAAATTTTTTTTGGATTTTTCTAATTAGTTAATTTGTTTTACTATTTTTTTTAAATGTAGCCCAAACAAAATGGGGTTTTCACATGATCATTTATGTATTCTTCTACTTCTCATTCAATTTATAAAATCCTATTCTTCGATTTTATTCCTATCAGGTTGATTCTGGTTATAAGAATATTGAGTATTGCAACCTTGGTTAAACATCGTATCCTGAGGGTAAAATTTTCAAGTAGTTATCTGTAACATAGTAGGAAAATTATTATCCTAAATATCATGTCACAGCCCATGTCTACACTAGTTACCTAACTCGAAGCCTCTCATCATCCTTGGTCATGCCAAGACCACACACCTATTTCATTATCCTTTGTCAATGTTTGAAGGGAAAGAATAGTAGAAATAACATAGGAAATGGGGGGAAATGCTTAGAAAACTTGTGTCAAGTATGAAGGTGCAACAAGGAAGAATAATATATATAGCTACTCGACGTAACGACTATCGCTACCATATTATAAGTGTTGTGATTCAAATAGCCAATTGTAAAACTGTCCCAAATTGGTAGCAAATAGTCAATTGTTTGGAATTGTGGCTTGGACAAGTCATTATTGCCTAAAATTGCTACTCACATACATTCAATATTAATGTTTAACCTGAGTACTTGTACATAGTAAATAGAATGAAACGTTATATAATATAATTGGAATAAAAAAATTAGTCACAAAAACAATAAAGTATTTTGTGATTGAATAATCAGGTTGCCTGCTAATTGTTGACTAAATCCATTAACCAAACAATTAACAATATTAACCATGAAGTTGGTCAACGTTAACTACTTATGAAAATGGTGAATAAATTTATTGTGCAAGTTCATTTTTCGATTTGAAAGGGAGAAACATAGTTTCACACCAAATTCTCACAAATTTTTTACAGTTTCTTAATGACAAACAAACTCTTGGTTAATAAAGTATATTATTTAATTAGTGAAAGCAACTTATAATTAATCATTTACGAAATCATTTAACTAAATAATACACTACATTAACTAAAAATTTACTTATCGGTAACCCATTACGCTTTCATATTTCTTCCTCTTCTCTGTAATTATGGTTCCTTTTATCTTTATCTCAATTGTTATCAATTTATTTTGGTTTAATTTCATGAGCTGACGTCTTTAGGCCAATCATTTCACCGTGGGCTTGGTAATGTGCCTATATCCTGGTGTATATGATCGTTTTGTAGCTTGTCTCATATCAGTTTGTTACATTCCTCGGACTTTTGTTTATTTGCAAATTTAGGTCTGTTATAAGCAATGTTTGAAAAACCGGACCGGACCGGCCGGTCCGACCGGTCCGACCGTGACCCGCGTGCCTGGCCGGTCCGGTCCATCCTAAAAACCGTTTTGGCCATTGAACCGGGAAGAACCGGATTGAACCGGGAAAAACCGGATTGAACCGGCGAGCCGGATGAACCGGACCCGGTTCTTGAAAACCGGCCGGTTCAATCTTTTTTTTTTTTTTACTTTTTTTGAATTTTTTATTACTTTTTCAGATTTTTAAATTAGTTTTTTAGGATCTTTTTTCACATCTATCTTCTAAAAGTCATAACTTTTTACTTATTCGTCCGATTTAAATGCATTTTATATCAATTTCACATAGCTTTTTAAGATCTATGCGATAGAAAATGAACTAATGAAGTTAGACAATTGATTTTTAAAAAAAATTAATAATTATTTTCATAGTAATGAATATTTTTAAAAGAAATAATTATAGTTATTTTTTTAAATAAAGATTAAACCTTAATTTTTTTCTTAAATTCTTATTACCTCTCAAAATAAGGTTATTTTAATTGAATATGTATATAAATAATTATTTATATAATTATAATTATAATTATTACGTCATCCGGTTCGACCACCGGTTCAACCGGTTCGACCAATGGAACCATGACCCGGAGGTTTCGCCGGTTCGATCTCCGGTCCGGTTCTTAAAACATTGGTTATAAGTATCTAATTTAGCTTTAATAAAGAGATGAATCATTGGGTTGTTTATTTTGGGCTAATAAAAAATTTGTTACCTTTCGATTCAAATTTGATCTAATTTAAGTTAAATAAAAAATTGTTTAGTGGTCTCGAAGGGTCAAGTACTCACCGGCCAAGCTTTTGAGGCTACTTTATGGTCTAATGTCATGTTCAATCCCTCTTAAGACTTGCGTTTTTTTAAAATAAAATAAAATAAACATCACTTAGTGGTTTTAATGGGTTAAGTACCCGCTGGCCAATTTTTCTTGGGATGACTCTCTGAGCATAGTACCATGTTTCATTTCAATTAGGACTCGTTAATAAACTCATTTATTTTATTCAAATCAATTTCTTTTTGAATTGAATTAACCATCTTTTTATATAAAATTAAGTAAATCATTTTTTAAAATCAATCATTATACAATATTTTTTAAAAGAACTATGTAGTTTTGAGTTCTCTATTACACTTAGAGGATACATAAGCACTCACGGTAAGCCAAAATTGTAAATATTTTTATAAAAATGTTATCTTTATTTTCTTCTGAATGTGTAAATATTTTAATTTAGCCTTTGATAATTTTATCAACTTGTAATTTGGTCTTTACTTTTTATTGTCTCTTAATTTGTAAATATTTTAATTTATTTTTACTTTTGTGTTCTACCTTTTTCTTGTAAATATTTTAGTTTAGTCTTTAATTATTATTATTATTTTATTAATCTTTGCTTGTAAATGTCTTAATTTAGCTTTTAATTATCTTGTTTTAATTTATCTAATCCTTACTTATAATTATTAACTGTAATTTAGCTTTTAATTTTTGGTTTATTTATTATTTTTTCCATTACTTATTTATTTTGTGGGGTAAATTAAATATGTTTAGGTTATTATTAATTTGCACAATTAACCTTATGGTAACCATTTTAGGATAGATATATCAGGAGTATTGTGAGATTAAGTTTCTACCATTCCTTGTGCATAAATAGACTCCTGAATCCAAATTTAATGGGCAGACCAGTTTTTAAATATTTTAAAAGGATTTTTCTAATTTTTCCCTAAGCAAATAAAATTGGTGGTGACTCTTTTGAAATTTTATTTTTAAAAGTCAGTTGCCACGCTCCTAACGGGCGCCCCACCCTCAGGGACGGTTGTGACATTGTTCATTTAACACACCCTTAAGTTTTACAAATAAACACCCAAATAAAATAAATGAATAAAAATTCACAATAATCTTCTTTAAACCAATAATCAAATAATAAAAATTTTCACTGTAATTTTAGGCGATATCACAAAGGGATACTAGGAAGCCTAGTGTAAATATCAATATTTTTTTGAATTGACAAAACATAAGGAATGGATTTAGTAAAACAACAGTTCTTAAGGAACTGGAAGCCTAGCTACTGCCACCAAGAATAGCCTTAAGCTTCTTTACTTAGGAATGATCAAGGAAAGTAGTCTGTTCCACTAAAGCAGACGTTAAGTTGTTTGCAAACAATGCAAAATCAAGTATTTGCAGACCAGGGTTTGGGCTACTAAAAGAAACAAAAGTAATTGCTTTTCTCCCACCAGCACTTACTTGAAAATGCAACAATCCTTGTGAGAAAACCATAATCTCCCCCTTATGGGATTGTAAAGGACATTAGTGCTGATAAGGTCCCCCTTGTAGCATTAAACAGAGAAATAGAAAAATCCCTTTTCATAATTAAAACATTGGCGAGTGAATAAGGCATTAATGAATAGCTCTTGTGTCTCAAACATAATAAAGTGCTAATCAAAGTTACTGAAAAAAAAATTGATATTGAAAAAGGGTAATGCTCCATAAACAACACTTCACATATATAAAAACTTACTTATTTATGCAATATTAGGTTTACCTCTACATCTATAGAGACTTACATTAAAACAAAAACAAATCCACATCCAATCTAATGGTTGTACACAGTTGTTGTCATTTTTTGTCTTCCTTTTTAAGTGTTCATATAACATTATCCTTGATCAAAATATATTGACATTGCTCTTGTAAGGATACTTTTATTAGAAAAAAGAAAACTCTTTCCTCTAAAGATTTGTCTTTAAGGGCACTTTTAATAATTTTAAGTTCACACTGAAAATAGTGAAACTAAATAATGAAATTGTCATAGAAAAGTTATACCTTCATGTCTCAAATAATCGGTGTTATGATTGAATGTGATATCAAAATACACATGGATAATATGTTCAAAGGAGCCTAACATCTGCATGTTTTAGTAGACTCTATTTGCTATATGCTATACGTCTATAGTTTTTATCAAATAAACTTGTGAAGCTATTTAAGTTCTTTTTGTTTCATAACTAACTTATTCTAATATAAAATTTGATAACTCCTTATTTGTTACATGTAGATGCTTCTCTAGTACATACTGAAAAGAATATATTGAGGCATCAAATCCCATATTTGCCATTGGAGAAATTAAGATTGCTTGGCTTATGAACATGGAAGTTTGAGTTACAACCAATGTTGATATTTATTGCCTATCGACTCGAATCATAATTAATCTATCCTTACTAAATATTGAGGAAAGTAGAGCTTTAAATTTTGGCTTTTTGGAGTGTATACAGTAGATTAGGAGACAAATTACCGAAATGCCACTCATTTGAAACAATTTACCTACATATTGTCATTTTTGCCAGCGTGGCATATATATATATTTTAATATTTCATGTGTATCACGCTAAAGCGGTAGGCATGATACACATCATCACGCCAACAAGGGTGGTGTGACATACGTGAACACGCTAAAAGCACTAACGTGATATACATAATCACGTTAAACACACTGACGTGACAGTACATAAAACGCTGTAATAAATGACGTGATAAAATATATCACGCCTAAGTTATTGACGTGATAATGATAAACCAGGAAAAAAATTTGATAGAATTTAATACAACAAAACCTATATAACCAAATATATAAATCTAACCATCAATCCAACAAATAGATATATCCAACAATTAATCCAATAAATATAAATCTCCAACAAAAAAATTAATAAAACAAAACCTGTATAACCATATATCCAACAATCAATCCAACAAATATAAATATCCAACAAATTAATAAAAAAAATGTCAAAACTTTGAAAAACCATAACTTTTGACTCGTTTGTCCGATTTAGACGCATTTTATATCGATTCCATATAACTTTTCGAGACCAGTGCAACACAAATTGTCGTAGGCGGTTTGGTCTAACGGAATTCCAAAAAACCCCATATTTTGTAAGTTATGAGGCTTTTTATGAAAATTATATGAGTATTTCATGAAATCAAGGTTAAACTCATTTTTATCAATATTGTTAGCATTTTTTTTTAAATGTTCCACGTGTGTTACGCCAAAGCGCTAGGCGTGATACACGTCATCACGCCAATACGGGAGGCGTGATATGTACTGTAACGCCGGTGTATTTAACGTGATCATGTATATCACACTTTTGGTATTGGCGTGTCCACGTATATCACGCCTAAAGTGTTGGCGTGTCCACGTATATCACGCCTTACGCGTTAGCGTGATACACGTGGAATAATTAAAAAATAATAATGACACGCTATAAAAAACGATAGTATGTGGGGAATATGTTTGAAATGGGCTGCATTTAGGTAATTTGTTTACAAAGTTACATTAATTGGGCCAAAAAGCCCTTAAATTTTATTAACAATTATATTTTTTAACACAGCTAGTGGTGGCATATCTATCTTAAGAGAATTATAATATCTTCACTCTCCAACAAAGTGTTGGAACCAAAGAACCTTTGTGAAATTAGGTTTAGAACCAAATTAATTAAAGAATTAAAATCCCGTAAAGTTTTAAAGATAACAAAAGGTTTAAATTAGAATGAATAAGTAAAAGGCTCACGTAATTCGTTTGTTTTGTTAATCAATGTTTTCCAGCTTAAAAATATAACAAGGAAACAATGTGTTATCAATCTGTTACTTGTACGTGTGTCCAAATTTTGTCTTCTAAACTAAAGGAAACTAAGTATTCGTCTAATACTCTCTAAATTGGTTTTCAAAGCATATTGTATTGACTCGTCCAATGATTCCTTACTTAGTTCAGATTCAAAGCATTCATCCAAAGCTCAAATTCAAATATAAAGAACTGTTCATCATTAAATGCTGAGAAGAACTCTGACAAAGTACACGACAAAAGAAGTCAACTGAGCCGCTTAGCTGACACCACTAACAACTACAAAGATCAGCAAATAAGGAACTTTCTGCGCGCTCAGATAAGTCAAGACTCAGCTATCTTATTCTTGGATATTCTTGATAATCAAAGTGACTTTTCAGAAAAAGCTTATGAAGACTGCTCCAAGTGCTCTCACCTATAAATACAAATGTCTTCGAAGAAGAAAACAAGAGTATGCAGAAATTGAGTGATCTAAAGTGAAAAAAGAATCAAAGCTCTCATTCTTTTAAATATTCATACTCTTGTATAGAGTTCTAGTCTTGATATTTATTTTCTATCCTCACCCATAGTGAGTTAAAAACTCAAGCACTATTTACAACTTCATATATTCAACCTAGTTGTTTAAACTTGAAAAGGTTGGGCATAAAAAAATACTTGAGTGTTAGAACATGAAGAGGTTGAGAATACTTGTGTACCTGAAGAGGTGAATAATACTTGTAATCTTTGCAAAAGATTAGTGAAAAATCCTTCTTGTTGAAGGGACTGGACATAGCTCTCGGTTTGTGAGAGTGAACCATGATAAACATATGGTGTAAGCTTCTCTTCCATTCTCTTGTATTTTATTTATTCACTAACATCTGGGGATTGCTATTGTTTTCTTAACAAAGGTTTTTAAGTTAAAACTTAGAACTTTTTAACTACGTCCAAAGAGAAATCTTACAAAACCTTTTTAGCGTCAAATTGAACTAAGAAGTCTTTTATTCGTCCATTGAGTGTTATTGTTTCAACCATTGTTTTTGAATAATTTGTTAGTTTACGAAAAGTTAAATAAAAGGTTAAGAAACACAATTCAACTCCCCTTCTTGTATTTCTCTTGTTTATTTCACAAAGTTCCCAACATTAGCCATTGAACCATTTCCCTTATCACTTTCTCTCCTACAATTATTTTTTAAAAAAATTTCTTGGCAATTTTCTCCTAAACGAAATATGAACGTGCATATTAAAAAAATTGAAGGCTCAAATGAGAGGAAACATCAAAGATTATAAAAAATTTCATATGATTGATTCATGCATGTTAAGCCATTTATAAAAGTAAAATGGTCACACAACTCAAGCATTTTAGTGCTAATTATCTTTCATTACAATTAAAAATAGGCATTACCAAATTTTGTTGGATCCAATATTGGGAGAAAAGCAATTTTACAAAAAATCTTGGACATCAAAGCTATATTCAAAGAATCCAATAGATTCTAACAAAACTATATTCAATCAATCAAAAAGAGACAGTTGAACGAAAATTATCTTAGTGCATGCAGACATTGAGTTATTTGAAATAAAAGGTTGAAGGCGATGAAATCGGTTAAGAGTGGAGAAAAGGGTTAGGATTTTTACCTGACACAGAAGCGATTGATATCTGGAGCTAGTGGTGGATTGTGCATAATGGAAGAGACGCAATGTCGTGAAAGAGAAACCTTCTTGAAAGATCTAATCAAGGAATTAGACTCGCTCAAAATCATCAACATGCATGTGCGATGACAGCAATGTTAAAACTCTCTTGGTCAAGTAGTTGCGCACATAGATGAGGTGGAATCGAACAGGAAACTGTATCAGAGGAAGGGTGAAAATTCATACGTGTGAGAGTGGCACAAAGATCCCTTTGATCTTCCTCTGAATGGTTTGGATTACAAGGTGGGTGGTGTTCGTGAGAAATTGGGTTACAAGATGGGTGGTGTGCATGAGAGAGTCTATTTGGGATAAAAAAAGAGGAAGAAATATAGGATTTTAGCGAAAAGTGAAGGGTAGTTTAGGCTTTTTCATGTGTATATTTCTCATCGTATGAACCAAAAGGGAAGACATATTGTACACGAACCAATTCGTCTGTCTTCTTAAACACGCTAAACTTATATGTCATTTTCCCAATGGTTTAAGGGTAATTGGATGTTAGCAACGCGATAATGAAAATATAAGGAGAGTTTTTCTTTTTGTTTATTGTTTTTTCTTTTTAAATGAATAAAACATTTTAAATTTTTTTACTGATATTCTTATGATAAAAATTAGTGAAAATAACAAAGTTCTTAACAAAATACAATGTTTATAAGGTTAGAGGAGACAAGAGAGTGAAGATAAGACCCCTGGTCAGAAAATACAAGAACTACATCCCTCTCACGGCATGGAGGGACCGTATATTGCAGAAGATTTACAATACCAGTGTAGTGAAAATTTTCGAGAGGAAAGAGACATCAAATCCAAATGCTGACAAGAGTAAGAGGTGTGATTTCCACAGGAACTACAGTCATACTACTATGGAGTGAATAGCACTAAAAGACGAAATTGAAGCCTTGATTTGCTGAGGGAAGCTTAGAAGATATGTGTATCAACAGAGAAGTAGGAGGGAGGAAGATAGAGGAGAGAGACATGGTTATAGAATGAGAAGACTAACCTTGACAGGAGACCGAGTCCTCACAAAAGGCACTCACGCCCTTTTCTATACAAACTCGTCAAGAAGAGGCGCTACAAGAAGATCAAATTAGGGTAGTTATTAATTCCATCTCTGAGGGATTTGTAGGAGGAGGAGAGTCATGCTCAGTGAGGAAAAGACTCTTCAGAGCAGTCGTGGATGTCTCAAAACCTACACCGACCAAGGTATTGAAGTCCCAATCCACCCCGACCATCACCTTCACTGACGAGGACTTTTGTGGGGGAGACCACAACCAAGATGACCCAATGGTCATCTCAGCCATTGTGTCCAACTTCATTAAAAAGAAAGTAGTGGTGGACCAAGGAAGCTCGCCTGACATCCTATACCTCACCACTTTTCGATAACTACAAATCTTAGAGTCTGACCTGAAACCCTTTCAGGAGAATCTTATCGAACTGTAAGGTGATGCTATGAAAGTAAAGGGCTATCTGGAGCTACTCACCACTTTGGGTATAGGACGTCATGCAAAAACAATGAAGGTGAAATACCTAGTTGTCGATTATCAAACCCCGTACAGTATCATCCTCGGTCGTCCCTCCCTCAACAACTTCGGGGCCATTGTCTCAACTCCCCACCTCACCATGAAGTTCTTCACCGGTGACAAGGTCGTAGTTGTCCATGCCGACCTGGTTACAACTAGGCAATGCTACCATGCTAGCCTTAGACCCCAAGCCCCACCACAAGACACTCCATCAATATGACACTCCTTGACCCCCGCCAAAGTGATGAAACCTACTCCTAACCAAATAGAGATTTGGTTCCAGTCCAACACGACAGCCATCCCAATCAAGTCATGAAATTGGTGTGAAAATATGTTTGCCCCAATGGTTTATTGTATTATGTTTTGATGATGACAAATGCATTACAAAAAGGATTACAAATATGCTACATATGTGCGTGATGAGCTATATTGGATAATGCATGGTTATATATTATCTTGTTATTCCTATTATAAGAATCATGCATTAAGTTTTGTGTAGCATCATTGATAGGATATATCCAATGTACTTGATAAGTGATATAATTAATTATTGGATATGTGTCTATATGTGAATCATATATGCATGAAGAACTTTATAAAGATATATACATGTGAATCATGCATATTTAGTTATTGAGTTATGGATTTGGACTAACATTGGTTTTCAAGTGAGTTATGCTTTGTAGGATAGTCCAAGTATCAAGAGTGAGCATTGGAATAAGAAAGTGAAAGATCCTATTTATGCTCAACTCAAGAAGAAGGAGAATGAATAGATGAACCAAACATTTAGAATATTTGAAGAGAAGAATTCTTGGAAGCTTGGATTGCATCAAGAAGCCTAAGGACTCATTTCGGTATATATTATCTTATAGGCTATTCTTCTTTGTAAGGATAGAGGTTTTACATGAAGAGAGCTCAAATATCTTTATTCAATCTTGACAAATGTTTTTAACATGGTAAAATGCCCAACAAACAAGTTTTGAGAAGTTAGTCATTGTGGTATTTCAAAACTATGAAAAATAGCCAAATCTGAATTTTGAAAGCTGACCTATGGTAACTATTTTTATCATAACTTTTAAAATACTTTGAGTTTTGATCTGAAACTTATCTCATATGAAAGTAGACTCAAAGAGCTTTCCAACGCATGGTCATTTGCTTAATTTGGATAAGAAACGAAGAAGTTATGACATTTTGAAGAAGACTACTTTCCGGATAGGAATTGTAGTCGACTACACAAGACTTGTAGTCGACTACAAGACCTTGAAAAACTGACATATGATCACTATTTTTATCATAACTTTTAAAATACTTTGAGTTTTGATCTTAAACTTGTTTCATATGAAAGTACACTCAAAGAGCTTTCCAACGCATGGTCATTTGCTTAAATTGGTTAAGAAACGAAGAAGTTATGATCATTTCAAAACGACTACTTTCCCAAGTGGAATTGTAGTCGACTACACAAGACTTGTAGTCGACTACAAGACCACCAGAAATGGATTGTAGTCGACTACAAGACCTTGTAGTCGACTACAAAGTGTTAGATTTCAAAAATTACTTTCCAAAGAGGGCTGGTAGTCGAGTACAATGTATATGTAGTCGACTACAACGTGCTAGAAATGCCTGTAACGGCTATAAACGGCTAGATTTCGAAAGTAATCATTCTTAAACTTCACCAAAGGCTATTTTATCACTTGGGCTATTAATATATGCTAAGATTGAAGTATTAACAAGTTGAAAAACACCCATTTGCAAATCATTATGAGGATTTGATCATTTTCTATCAAAATCAACATTTGAGCTCTTCATTTTCATAATCCCTCTATCCATTAGTTCTTCAAGTTGTATTATCTACTCTTTGAGAGAGTTTATCATTTTCTATCAATCATCTATACTTGTAAGAGGGTGGATAATCCCTCAAGAGAGTTCAAGGGTAGGCTTCCCTTGAAGAGAAAAGAAAGAGGCTCAAGCATAAGGGTGGAGGATCCCAAAGTGTGAAGAGTGCTCTGTTTTTGTAAAGGTTTCTCAAGCTCCTAAGTTACAAGCTTGAAGAATAGTGGAAACCTCAAGTGGATGATCTTGGGGCTGGATGTAGATCACAAGAAGTGATTGAACCAGTAAAATATTGTTTGCACTCTCTTATCCCTCACTCTCTTTACATTCTAGCAATTTACATTTAACTACTTATTTGTTGAGTTCTCATGATAGCTATAATTATTGATCTACTGCATATCTTGTGATATTTCTACTTAGATCATTAGAACTTGATATATATCTTGTTTGCTTGATTTATATATATACATCTAAGCTATACTCAAGGTATCTACATTGATTGACAAATCTTCATACAAGTAAGGTATTCATTTAAAACTCAATTTGCTCACAGAAGCAAATTGTAGTCTACTACAAGAAAAGTGTAGTCTACTACAAGACTACTAGAAACTCAACATTAGTGTTTTATTTGTTGATCTTGCAAAACCACTTTCAGGGGTTTATTGTAGTTGACTACACACTACTTGCAGTCTACTATAAGGTTTCAACCAAGTGATTTTCTATCTTAGTTTATTTCCCACTAGTCTCAAATTAATCACACTATAATTTACATTGTTCAATATACTTATATGTGATTGATATTATGCATTATATGAATTGTTAATAATATGAAAGCATGAATTGTTGTGAAATATATTTATTCCGCTGCATGTATTGATTGGGTGCATCAAAATGCACAATTGCACAAAGTTGAAATAAAATTTGTGATCACCCAATTCACCCCCCTCTTGTGTGATAGTTGCCCTTGGCTAACAATTGGGAGTCTTGTTACCAACATATTTACTCAGAGGCTAACTAAGTTTTTCAAAGAGAATTGCGACCTGTTTACATGGTCACCAACAGACATACGAGGCATAAAACCCATTGTTATTTCCCACAAGCTCTCCATCAACCCGATGGCAAAACTAGAAGCTCAGAAGAAGAGAAAAGTTGGGGCCAAATGATAGTCGGTAATAGACGAGGAAGTCAAAGGCCTCTTGGAGGTAGGTTTCATTAGAGAAGTCACGTACACCATTTGGCTATCTAATATCGTCATGGTGAAGAAGGCAGGTGATAAGTGAAGAACATGTGTGGACTTCACTAACCTCAACAAAGCCTGCCCTAAGGACTTATACCCATTGCCAAGCATTGGTAAGCTGGTAGATGAGGCATCAGGGTATGAGTACCTAAGCTTCATGGGCGCATACTCGGGGTATAACTAGATCAAAATGTACCTTGACGATGAGGAGAAAACAATGTTCATTATAGACCATGCTAACTACTTTTACACGGTAATGCCATTCGGGTTATAGAACGCAAATACCACTTACCAGAGGTTGATGGGTAAGGTGTTCGCATAACAGATATGGAGAAACATTAAGGTCTACATGGGCGACCTGGTCATCAAAACACCCTCTTGACCATTATATAGATCTATTGGAGGTATTTGAAAAGCTCTAGAGACACAACATGAGGCTTAGCCTGACCAAGTGTGCCTTCGAGGTGCAAGTGGGCAAATTCCATGGTTTTATGTTGACGAACCAAGGTTTCGAGCCCAGACAAATGCCTAGCGGTGATGGAGATGAGAAACCCCAATAACATGAAGGAAGTGGAGAGGTTTTTCGGTCGAGTGACCGCTTTGTCTTGTTTCCTTTCAAAATCGAGGGATAAGTCCCTCCCATTATTCATATGCCTGAAAAAAGGCCAATAAGTTTGAGTGGGGCCCAAAATGCAAAAAGTCCTTTTAGAACCATAGGTTGTGTTTGGATGAAGAATTTTAAAATTCCAGGGAATTTGAATGCAATGGAATTCAATTGCTTCAATTGAATTCCTTTTATTTATAAAATTTCTTATTTGGATAATCAAAACAATTGAATTCCCTTCATTTGCAAATCCTTGTTTGGATAATTAAATTTGGTAAAAGTACTTTTATTATAAAAAGTATAATTACACACACACACACACACACACACATATAATCAGTGTGTGTGTGGCGTAGTTTCCATGATGGATAATGGATTTAATTGAGGGCATGGAGTTTATGCTGATTTCTCTGTTTGATTATTTGGAAAGTAAGAATATTCTTTATTTTTTTTCAATATTTCAAATTCAATAGTCTTGATCGTGTTTGTGCTTAATATTGCCAACCCATCATCATATGTCACTTCAATATACCAATTCCACTTGCTAACAAATGGTTTGTGAGAAGCAACCTGTAGTACTATAATATAAAAGATACAACCAGAAATCACTTGGGTTGTCTTTGCACCAAGTATCATTTGTCTCACTATTTTCAATGAGTGCTGGCAAACATAAACAAGGATATGGTTCCAATAAACAATATGACCAAACTGAACATTGATGAAAATAAATGTTTTTTCAATAGAAAAATTGAATTACACTAGCATGGAAATAAAATTCAATCAAAATTTGGTGGCTAAGAAAGTTAGCAAAGCATCCCACATTTACAACATTAAGAAACAGTATAGACTTATATGACTAGTATAAGTATTACATTTAAATTGAAGCTCTCAGATAGTGGCTAATGCAAGAATTATCAATGTGAAAGCATGTTTAAGTCAATCCAACTCATACATGTTAAGTACAAAACACAAGTAATGTCTAGTCATAGTCTTAACCCAACATTTAAAACTTTATATGAAAAGGTAAAATCTAATACCCAACCTAGTGATGCATGAAAAAAGTAACACATCAAGATAGTTAAGTAAATTAACTATATCAAGACATGAAGGTTAAGATGTAATCCTTCTTCTTATCAATTGGAAGAGCTCTCACAACCACTAACTGACTTGAATTTTGTGTCGGCTAATTCCCAGCTTTAAGCCATTTTGGGTGATCAAGATTTGGTATTTTTTCTGACTCATTCAATAATTCTTGAACATCTTTTTCATCTATCTTCTTTGAAGTTGCTTGCAAAAATTATTTCAAAGATTCAACTACTTCTCTCATTGAAACAACTATTCCATCACTTTCACTAACTTTCTCCTTTGGGATTGTATACTAACAGAAGTTAAAGATTGTCCCTTTTTCTTTATATTAGAATTTGGTTCCTCTAAACCAAAAGTAGTACTAACAGCCTCTAAGCATGTTTCCTCTTCAATTGCTTCTTTGCTCATAACTTCATTAGCATCAAGAACAGTCTCAGCTTCATTTCTAGTGGCTCTATCTTTTGCACATATATCTACTATGTCATCCCAATTTGAAATCACCTTAAACTGAAATCATTTAGCATCTTCATGTGACTTGAAAGAAAAGGGAAACATGTTAATAATAGCACAAAACATTACTTACATTTGCATTGAATAACAATAACATTAAAAAAGAATAAATGTGAACAAATTATATAGCCCAGACTTTGTGATTACGGTGAATTAAAATTCTGATTGATCATTCATTATTAAAAAAATCATTTTATATTTATTCTCAAAATCATTTTTTTAAATAATTTCATTTTTTAAAAAAAATAATTATTTTCATTAAAAAGAATTTTCGAATTTACCCATTTTGACAAGTCATTAATCACCATTGATATTATGTGCGACAAAATGAGACATTTCAAAAATTAAAACAAAAATAAAGTTTCAAATAATATATGGCCAATTTAAATAGGTAACAATTCTTAGAATGGACAGTGCAGGGTGCTAATAATTTTCCTACTCGTAATCAACCCCAAAACGTGAAATCTTAACGTAAACCTTTTTTTAGGTGTTCAATTACACCATTTCATTTTTTTAATGGAAGACTTGATTGGTAGCGATTTCCAAATAAGTTTTAAATTTTAGTTGTCTCCTCACGTTGCTGGCAACCTTTGGGACGGTAGTGACAATGTGGCTATCCAAAATGTCACCACCCAAACTCCAAGATGTGACTAGCACATAGGCTAAGTTCACAAACTAGCATGCATACTAGTAACATACCTCAAATAACAAGTAAGCATAAGTATATACTTAAGTTTGGAGCTACCAAATCCGTCAGAGTCTTCCTTAAAATATAAACGTCCATGAACACAAACAATAATAATATCCATTACACTTCACTCAAATCCATTATGGAAATAGACATAAAACATAAATTCCAACAAAAACAACATTAGTCAAAAGACAACAACTAGAGTCCAAATAGAACAATAATCAAAAGGCAGCAACTGGAGTCCAAACACAAGAACATCAAAAGACAACTTGCAAGTGGAAGGTATATGAAAAAGAACTGGGGAGGACAGAAACCCCATAGTGTGCTACTTTGTAGAATGTTGATCTGAAAAATCAAAGAAGGAAAGTTGTGAGTCATATAGACTAAGTGAGAACATAATAAATACAGTAAACTAGAAAGAAAACATGATGCCGACCATGTCTAAACAATTAGCAATTAATTAATGCTAAATTCATGAAAATCTCAAACATATAATTATTGAGAACATAAACATACATTTAATAAATATAAAGTATGCAAATCTTATATCAACATCTTTTAACAAATAGTGATCAAAATCATAAAATGTAATTATAAAGATGTCACATATAAGAGAACCAAAATTTGACTCACCTCACTAACAACCATTTCCTCCTACGAGTGATAATGCACTTAGGGGCAACTCAACCTAATAGATAGCCCTTTCCTTATTGGCAATTCTTTGCCTCACACAGGTGGTTAAACTTAACAGTTAACTCATTGCCTCACCTAGACAACTACATATAAATATTTGCTCCTTACCTCCCAAATAAACATGTGTATGAATAAATAGGTGCTTATAGACCTTTAACCCCGCTAACATTTAAGAAGTCCAAACATGGATTCCCAAAAAGTCATAGATCGATGCCATTAAAGAAAAATAATTTCAGTATTTCACTAGCCACAACTCAATAGTTTAAGGACTTTACTTCACTAAAATCATGCTTCAAAAACCATGAAAATATTGTTTCCCTAAAATCTTTTTTTCATACTAATGAAAGTAAATACTTGGAATAAAAACAAAATTTGCTACAAGTGCTAGAATAAAATTAGTGCCACAAAGTAAATAAATTAAATATTAGAAATCAATAATTTAATAATAAATATAAGTCACAAAGAAATAAACTTCAAAAGTGCAATACTTAAATAAGAGAGTACTGCTAGAAGAATTTATTTTTAGAAATCAAAATAAGTCACAGTAATTATTATTCACTACCAAACTAGCTGCTAGTTCCAAATAAACTGCAGTCGGCTTCTCGAGACTCATGTAATTGCACGAAGAGTCTTTGGCAAACCTCGCTATCAAAGATAAATTATTGTGACCCATTAAAAATTGTTCCAATATTCTTTAACTAATTAGGATACCACAAGGGGAAAAACTATAATTTCTTCCTAATCCATTTTAAAATCTCACAAAAGTGAGGTTTTCATCCAAACAAAAAATGGAAGCACTTTTCAATCGTGAGGAGTGAGAGAAAGTCTAGAGAGATGAAGTGGCCATAGGGTTTTAATATTATTGCTAATACAATTTCAAAGAATAAGATAAAATTTTACTTATCCACAAGAAACTAAGAAGAATACGGTGTTGTAGCGACTTCCTCACCTTATTTGCAAATTCCAAATTCCAAATTATTTTAACTCTTGAGTTATGGTAGGTGTATAAACTATAAAAAATCACCCAATATATGTAACCAAATAATATTCCTACATGCAAATGTATAAATACAGATATAATATAGCAAAATATTATTACAATAAAAAGACTTCATTAAATCAGTAGTTTGTAATGGCTTTAATGGCCACTAAGCCATGTGATTCAAGTATTTACATTTACTTTACCAGTTTTGTACGTTATCATAATAAGGCATGATTATGGTTGCCACCATTATCGAAAAAAAAGAAAAAGATTCGCACCTCAACCTAATATAGCATGCACGTATAAATATTATGATTATTTGTTATTTACTTGTTCTTTTAAAGTATCTCAAATTATCTTCAATTATTAATTTTATTTTTAAAAATTTTATTCTCATATTCTAACATGTCTATGTTTGTGTTAATTATATTTTGTTACTTTCACCCATAAGATAAACATAGTAAAGTGATAAAATGATGTGCAAAGTGATTACATACGTTCATGTGTTTTTGTAGTTATACATACAAAAGGAATACTTATCATGTATTACGTAAATGGATATGAAGGAAACTATTGTTGGAAATTCTTTTGTGAAATGATAATGATGTTGAATTATTATTCGTTACATTTCTTATATACTACACAGACTTAGGACCATGAGCTTGCATGTATAGACCAAATCATGTATGATAAAAATAAGGATGATAATGGTTTCGTAATATGAATTCAAGTAAGGAAATAATGTGATGAATATGTTTGGTGCACGACGCCCGTGTCAATTCATTATTTTATTATTTTATCACTTTAAGAATAGAGAAATAGTGAGAGGGCTTTGAAATTTCAAATTAGTTTATATTTTTTAGAATACTATTTTTTATATATTAAAGACACCATACTCAGCCATATATATTAGTGTTAAAAAAAATAGAGAACATCTTTAACAATTATTAACTCTATGACTGTGTATTTCAAAAGGAAAAAAATTGATTGTGATAACTAGTTATAAGATTTGTATGACTAATTTAAAAACAATCAAAATATTCCTCCTTTGCTTACCACATTGCTAGATCATTTCAATGGAAGGAGTGCACTTTAGGACCATCTTGACATAAAGTCGGTCTTTCATATCATCAAGAAATTTGAAGTAAGCATGCCTCCATGTCCTGTTGAAGAAAAGGGAACCAAAGACAACCCAAAAGCTAATTGCAAATCCAACTCCCGAGCCCATATAGAACCATTTCAAAAACTCAAATTCTTCCTCATTTTCTCCCATCAGTTTTGTGTCATTGGATGCTTCATCTTGGATGCAGTTCTTTGTAAGTGGAGATCCACAAAGTTCAGGGTTGCCAACATAGCTAAGTGATGTAAATCCTTGAAGTTGGGTCCCTAATGGGATTTGGCCCCTGAAATTGTTGTATGAGAGGTTCAAGAAACCAAGAAAAGACAAAGCAGACATGCTCTGAGGAATTTCTCCAGAAAGTTTGTTCCTCGAGAAGTCAAGGGATTCCAGTTGTTTCATGTTGCCAATCTCTTCTGGTATGGTTCCCCTTAATTGGTTTTGTGACAAGTTCAAGGATTGCAATCCAGTGAGCCTAAATACTTCTGTAGGTATTGTTCCAAACAAATTATTGCTTGAAAGGTCAAGAATATGCATATACTTCATATATTCTAAGTCATTGCCTTTTGCGAGCAATGTAAGAAGGAATACATACATGATCTGTGAAGTTCCGTCTCTAATACCGAAGGTATCAGTTACTGAAGCATTATTGAAGATCATGGCTGTGATATTATGGAGGCAGTTCGGTATTGTTCCTGATAGTCTATTATTTGCAATATCCAACACTATGAGAGAAGAAAGTTGACATATTTGTAGAGGAATATCACTGCTGAATTGATTAGATCTCAATTGGAGAGCTTTCACATTTTGTCCCATCCAATTTGGTAGACATCCAGAAAAATTATTTTCAGCAAGATTAAGGATCACTAGTTCTTGGCAATTTTGCAGTGACAGAGGAATCTCCCCATGTAAGTTATTCTTATCAAGATGCAGTGACATAAGATTGGACAAGGAACCCATTGAGTGAGGAATCCTGCCTGTTAGATTATTGTCCCCTAGATCAACATGAACCAATGATTTCCAATTTACCCAGCAGTCTGTGAGCCCTCCAGATAAAGAATTATTAGGAATGCTCAAAAACTGTAAATTGCTTTCCCCCTTCATCTTATGACACAAGAGAGGAGAAATAGGCCCAGACAAAGAGTTGTTTGCTATGCTGAAAACTGTCACATTTGGTGTTAATCGAGGAAGGCCACCTCTCAAATTATTTGAAGTCAGCCATGTGGTTCTAGAGTTCAGCAAAACGTTCGACATGTCCCAATCCATAGAGTTGTTGTATAAAGAGAGAAATACAAGTTCAGTCGCCCAATTCCAAAACTTGTCCTGAGATTCATGTGTAAATGTGGAGCTTTCGATTGTTAGAGACCTAAGAGATGTCTGTGAGTATAGCCATGGAGGAAGTTTAGGATTCGCATATTTCAAGACAAGCAGCTCCAGTTGAAAAGGAGGAACCCAATGGGGATCAAAATCAAAGATGACGGAGGGTGAACCCAAGTACAATCGTCTTAAATTCGAGAGCTTGACAAAATTTCTTTCAGATACAACCCCAGTCAGAGAATTTTCACCAACACCCAATATCTCCAAATTGGAGAGTTGCCCAAGACTTTCCGGAAGGCTACCGTTCAAGTCATTTAAGATGACATCAAAGGCTCTCAAGGATGATAGATTCCCCAAAGTTGTAGGAATAGGACCATAAAATAAATTCCCAGAGAGATCAAGATAATGTAGGCTTCCAAGTTGGCCTAACCAATTTGGGATTGTTCCACTGAGCAAGTTGTCCTTTAATCTCAGGTAATACAAGTTTCGAAGATTCAACAAACTATTGGGTATTTGCCCTCGGAAACGATTCCCACCAAGAAACAGATAAGAAAGGCCACTCAAATTGAACAACCAATTAGGTAATTCAGAGTGGAAATCATTTTCAGAAAGATCAAGAAATTTCAGTGAAGTGAAATTTGCATAGTCAAAGGACGGACTAGTGCTTTCAAGTAGACAACTCTTCAAGTTTAACTCAGAAAGTGAAGGAAGCATAGTCAATATCTGAAGCCATTGAGTTTCCTTGTGGAGATCAATGGAACTCATGTTAAGATATTTTAAGGATGACAGACGAGGAAGCCATCTAAGATCATCGATCACAAGGTTGTTGTTTTCTGATAAGTCAAGATATTCAAGGTTGGAGGAGTTCCCTCTCCCATGAGGAGGGTTGACTAGTGACACGTTTTGACAATCCAACGACGAGTGCATAGCTTTGAAGTTATTGTTGCTCAAATCCAAGTAGTTCAAAAACTCAAGTTCAAGCAAAGATAAGTAGTGAAGTTCACCTGCCAGGCAACGAGTTTTGTCCTCTTTGCCATCAATGGAGACACCTGTAGATTCTGTAGAACAGGGGAGGCTGAGATTTGTGACTCTGCCAGTGATGTTGTCACACTGAACTCCTCTCCATTGACAGCAATCTTCTTCACTGGACCATGTAGAGAGCATGCCTGATGGATCGGTGAGTCCATGTTTGAAGCATAGGAGTGTTTGCTGGTCCTTTTCGTTGCAGTGAACCTTCAAATCGCATATGCCCAAGTTGCATATGATTGCAAATGGTAACCAGAGAGAAATAATTGCAGTTTGGTAGGAGAATTTCACCATGATAACACCAGAAAAACTTTCAATATCACTGTAATTGAATTGATTTACACCCAACGTCTGATTTATAGAGTTTGAAGCTGGTGCACGGTTTGCTAAATGGCGTGTTGTGCTCAAGATTGGTCCCAATGAGCCATCTCAACTGGCTATCAATGAAAATGCCAATGGTCTGGCTCGTTATGCTGCCATATGTCAGGAGAATGGCCTGGTTCCTATACAAAACATGGTAGTAGCTTTTTAAAATTATTGCCACATTTTAGTATTTTTTTAGTATTTACAAATTAACTTTTACCACGTTACTGAAATGTTTTATGAGTTATTTTAGTTTGTGAAATGTTTGAGCATTTAATGTGCATTTACACTCATTGTGGTGCTAAAACGTACTGCTAAGGAAAGCAACATGTGAAAAGCCCAAAAGAAAAACATGTGGTTGTAGTAATGTAGTAAAATTTAACTTTTGTTAGCTACAGTTCTTTTCGTCCTGGTGACATTATTAGAGCTCGTGGTATTCAATAAAACTTGTCAGGTAATGATAATGCTTTTCACTAGTACTTACAATTTGTTGGTCCCTTTTCTTTTTCTACACTTTTTTCTTCCTCTTTTGTTTCTTTTATATTGTTCAATTATTGTGTCAGAAAAACAGCTATTCTCATAAAAAAGAATAATAGCTAGCTAAAGAATTTGCTAGAAGTAATTTCGATATAGATGAATCTCAATTTTAAATATGTCGGCATAAAATTTGTACCTGGAGGTTGAAGTACGTCTTGGTTGTTCATTTTAATGTGAGCGATCCTTTGTTCATATTGACACTGAATGTGAGCATAAGCCAGAGCATTATTTAGCGACCAATTATTTAGCATTAAAAATAAAAAAAGATGTTTAACCATGGTTTAAAAATGCGGCTTAATGATTTTTTTTGTAGGTTCATTATATTTAGAGACGGTGTGTCTATTTAGCGACTAAAAATTATTTTTTTGTGACTGATTTTGCCTTCTCTAATCAACGACAAAATATTAATTCTGTCTCTAAAAATTTAGCAATGCCTGTTTTTGCAACAATTTTGGTTTTGTCTCTAATTTCATCATTGAATTATTTAGCAACGAATTTTGGTCTTTTAGAGATGAAAAAATTCTGTCTCTAAAAGTACTTTTTTTTTAGTAGTGGAAGCTTTAGTGGTAAAAAGTATGACATGATTATTGTGAATGATTACTCACAGTTTAGTTGGGTTCTATTCTTAGCTCATAAAGTTGAAGCTTTTGAAAATTTTGAGAAATTTTGCAAAAGGGTTCAAAATGAAAAAGATTCATGTATTGCTTCTATTAGAAGTGATCATGGAGGTAAATTTGAAAATCAAATATTTGAAATATTTTTGTGAACAAAATGGCATATCTTATAACTTTTCTTATCTTATAACACCTCAACAAAATGGGGTAGTTGAAATAAAGAATCGTTCCTTATAAGAAATGGCTAGAGATGTACTTTGTGAAAATGATTTTTCAAAATATTTTTGGGCAGAAGCTGTTAATACAACCTTCTGTACTCAAAATAGGATTTTGATAAGACTATTTATAAACAAAACTCCTTATAAGCTATGGATTGGAAGAAAACCAAAACTTGAGTTATTTTCATGCATTTGGATGCAAGTGTTTTATCCTGAATAACAAAGATAATCTTGGTAAATTTGATTCAAAGACTGATGATGGAATCAACCTTGGGTATTCAACTACAAGCAAAACTTAAAGAGTTTTTAACAAAAGAACCCAAGTGGTCAAAGAAACCATGCATGTAGCCTTTGATGAATCTAATAAGTTTTCTGTAAGTTAACTTGTTTTAGCATAGGATGATGGAGTGTAGGTACAGAAGAATCAAGATAAGCAAATTGATTCAGCAGAAAATGAAGCTTTTGTTCCTGACAAAGATAAGTTGACTCATCAGGCTGCTCTTGATATCTCATCTAGAGGCAACATCAAAATCTACCAAAGGATAAGAGAACCAAATCCTCCTTCAAGCACAACAACTTGACACTTTTATCTCAACTTGAGCCAAAGACCATTGATGAAGCTTTGGATGATCAAGCTTGGATTCATGCAATGAAAAATGAGCTGCAACAATTTGATAAGAATTAAGTCTGGAAGCTTGTTCTAGAACTTGCAGGGACTAGATAGGTTTTTCTTGTAACATCCCTAAATTTCCATTTTCTGACTTAGTTAAATTATATGAACATCTTGCGAATTTTGTTACAAAAGTGAGATAGTTTGAATTATAGTAATTATTTAGAGATTCTGATTGTATCGGGGAACTCGGTAGAACCTAGGGAAGGAAATAGGTCAAATCTAAAGTTTTAATTTTCTCTAGTTAAGAGATGACCTACTGGTAAATTAATATTTTCAGGACCTATGGGGAATTTTTAGAAATCATAAGGGTATTTTGGTCTTTTCATACCCTCAGTGGCAATTTGGTATTTTTTCATCTAAGTGAGAGGCAAAATGGACAATTCACACCCCCTCCATCTTGCTTAAGTGAGCTGGCCCTAAAGGAGATGACCTAGGGTCATCTTCTCCAAAAACTTAAGTTTCTCCATAGCCAAAGTTTGTTCAAGGACCCAAGAGCCAAAAGTAAGCATTTTTACTAGTCTTTTGGCTTAAGTTATTTGATGGTTATTGATCACCTTGATCTCTTCTTCAAGCCTATGGTTTTAGTTTCTTGAAAAACTCATTTTTATCTTTAAGAATCAAGAACACCCATTTCTAAAGTTGGTTGTTTTGGTTGGGTGTTTTGAAGGAAGTTGAAGAGAAGATTGTCTTGATTATATATCCAACCTTGGAATCAAGTATGGATTTTATCTGAAGTTAATATCACTTAATTCAAATTTGTTATAACTGTTATCTAAAAATATTTTAACTTTGTTCATATTTAATGTAAATTTTGTCTAAAACTATTGTAACTTTATTCATATTTAATGTAAATTTTTTCTAAAACTATTATAACTTTGTACAAATAAATTATAAATTTGATCAATATTAATGTAACTATATTCAGATATATTATAATTTTTATAAAAATACAAATGTAACTTTATTAAGATTCATTGCAACATTTATCAAAATTATGGTAATTTTACTCAAATTTATTGTAACTTTTGTCAAAAAAATATTGTGAATTTATTCAAATTTATTGTATATTTTATCTAAAATATTATAACTTTATTCAAATTTGTTGTAACTTTTATCTAAAAATATTATAACTTTATTCAGATTTGTTGTAACTTTTGTCTAAAATATTGTGACTTTATTCAAATTTGTTGTAACTTTTGTCTAAAATATTGTAATTGTATTCAGATTTGTTGTAATTTTTTTCTAAAATATTGTGATTTTATTCATATTTGATGTAACTTTTATCTAAAATAGTGTAACTTTATTCAAATCCATTGTAACTTTTATCTAAAAATATTATAACTTAATTCAGATTTTGTTGTAAGTTTTTTCTAAAATATTATAACCTAATTCATATTCGTTGTAACTTTTACTTAAAAATATTGTAACTTTAGTTAGATTTGTTGTAACTTTTGTCTAAAATATTATAACTTTATTAAGATTTGTTATAACTTTTATCTAAAATATTGTAACTTTATTCATATTTGTTGTAATTTTTATCTAAATTTACATTAAAGGTATTTTTGTCTATTAAAAAAAATTTAATTTAATAATATTGTACTTCTACATTTACCTTTTAACAATGGCATCTAATATATAAGATTAAATTTAAGAATGACTCTATTTTTTTTCAAAAAATTAAGTGAATGACTTTTTTCAAAATTATAAATAAATAAAATTTCCAGTGACTGACGGGCGGTGGTTAACACCCTTCTATTATTATGTGAGATTTGCCTAATTGGGATAACGAAGAATATGAGCACCATTCAGCACGATCAAAGGGAGAGAGAATCACATATTTATTCACGCATGGTGCTGTTCAAGAACTTGAGCTTACGCGATCAAGCATGGGCGTGCATGCAATGTACACAACACTACAACTTTACAACACCAAGAAACAAGGGAAAGCAAAGATATGTCTGTAAGGTATTACCTGTCACTCAAGTGTTAGTTTCTAGATTTGAAAGAAAAGTTGAGGAGAATTTATATTCGAGGCTCACTTTAAATAATATACATTTACTATTATCAACATGTAGAGGTGTACGCAGCAGGCGCCAAAATGCGAGTGGGGGTTTGTTTATGGTTAAATTTTGATAAGACAAATTCTAACAAACAAGTATTTATTTTTAGTAGAACGTAGATTCAGAGTTATATGATAATCTTGTTTAAAAAATGCCTTTGAAAACAAACTTAGAATAAATAGCAAAAATTTGTAGAATTTAATGTAAGAAGTAAGAAGAAAGAAAATGAAAGTTCAATAAAAGCTCTAAAACCTTAAAGGAAAATAAAGAAACTGATTTATAACTTACAAAAAATTAAAATGCAAAAAACATAAAGTACAGAAATTTAAAGGAAAATAACACTACAACAAAAAAGGGATTTAAATTTGGCAGGTTTAATTCGATGATATGACTAGCGGATTAAAAATATGTTTTCTAATTCGGTTATTAAAATGACCAAATTTATATATAAGACACATTAATTCGTTTCATTATAACTGGATTTAAAAGTTGTTTTCGAATCCGGTATTCCAATAAACCAGATTCATACATAAGACATTTGAATTTGCTTAATTATGACTAGATTGAAAGGATGTTTTCGAATCTGGTAAATCAAATAACCGAATTACAAACTCCTGATGTTTAAATTATGTACTAGAATAAATGAATTATAAATAAATTATTTTAATAAAAAATAAGTCCCAGTGTAATTTTTCACATTATACGAATTCGTTTATTAAAAACCAAATTTGTTGTGGGTAGTTACCAAATTGGTTTATTCAATAACCGGATTGGAAAAGCAAAACAATGTAATCTTTCTATCTCATATGCCTATTGAAAAATGTTAAATTGGTACATTTATTGTTATCTCCCGTTTGAGGTATATTTCCATCTAGGGTTTCATTATCTGTGCATCCAGTGCTTCCATTTCATCAATTCATTTTGTTAGGTAAGGAAGTAATTAAATATTTCCATTTTTAACTATCTTTACTCTGTTTTGTTGATTTCGATGGTGTGATAATATTTTCGTTTTCCTAGATTAAATATCTTATGTCATGGATCCTTCGTGGATACACATAGATAGTTTTTCTGGTGCATATGGAATTGGTGTTGAGCGTTTTCTTGATTTCGCACAAAACAATCTTGAATTCAATGGATTGATGATAAGATGTCCATGTCAACGTTGTGGCAACCTAACTCGGTTAAGCATCCAACAGGTCAGGGATCACTTGTACTTCAACAAGTTCGACTTGACTTATACCAGGTGGATTTGGCATGGTGAAGCTACTTCATCAGGGATATCAGGGACATCCAATGTCTAACCAAATTCAATCGGATTTGGAGTATATGAAGATTTTGACATGATTGACAAATTAAGGACAGATGTTGAAATTGATGCTGCTGACAATCCTAAAAAAATTGAAGACACAATGGATGAGGCCGAATTACCGTTATATGAAGGTTGTAAACAATTCACAAAAATTACAGTACTTATTAGATTATTCAATTTGAAGGCTTCCAACAGATGGTCTAACAAAAGTTTCAGTGACCTTCTTACTTTAATTCATGATATGCTCCCTGAATGTAACCTTTCGACAACATGTAACAATGCAAAGAAGACAATGTCATCACTTGTTTTGAAATATGAAAAATTTCATGCCTATCCAAATGATTGCATCATCTACTACGATGGGTATAGTGAAGCTGACTATTGTCCTAAATGTGGAAAATCAAGATGGAAATCACAGTGTTTAGGAAAGTCTAGGAAGAAAAAAATTCCTGCAAAGGTATTTTGGTACTTGCCAATCATTCTAAGGTTTAAGAGACTTTTTCTAAACAAGGAGCATGCAAATATGTTAACATGGCATAAGGATGGAGACGATAGGAAATGTGATTTCAAGTTGCGGCATCCGGCTGATGCACCTCATTTGAGGAGTTTCGATGTTACATATCCAGATTTCTCGGCCGATCCTAGAAATCTCAGATTGGGTTTGTGCACCAATGGAATTAACTCATTTAGTAATCAGAGCACTCAGCATAGTTCTTGGCCAGTTATTATAGTTATTGATAACCTTCCTCTGTGACTAACGATGAAACGAAGATTCATGCATCTTTGTATGTTGATTTCTGGTCCAAAACAGCCAGGAAACAAGATAGATACTTACTTACGTCCTTTAATTGATGATCTGAAGACTTTATGAAGTGATGGCGTTGAAGCTTATGATAGTTATCGGAAGGAGTCCCTCACACTGAGATCAGCTATGATATGGACCGTGTCAAATTATCCCGCATATGGTAATATTTCTAGGGCCGTGACAAAGGGGTACTATGGCTGTGCAATTTGTGGAGATAATACCAATGCTTTTAGACTTAAACATGAGAAGAAAATGTCATACATGGGACATCAAAAGTGGCTACCATCAAACCGTCCATATGATGTGGTAAATCAGAACGCAAGTATACGTTATCACAAATCAAGTAATATAATAGTAAGAAAGTGTCGAACCCACAGGGATTAATTCTAAATTTAACTATCTATTAAAAGTTTACAAAACTCAATCTTATTTAAACAGCTTAATAAGAGGAAGTGTTATGAAAGATTAAAAATTAAAGTATACAAGAAGAAGAATTTAATGATCAAATTAACCAAGCCTAGAATTGCAATTATTCCTCACACTTTACTTGATTCTCTTACTTCTATCTAAGATCAATTAATTATCTGAATTGTTAACTAGAAATCCTTAACTTATCTATAAGCCTCTTTCGATGGTCAAATAGAAATATCCTTAATTAATGATAAACTATATGTCTATGTCTATCAAATAATCAAGAATTCATTAAGTTCCGATTTCATTAATGGTTACATATGTCATATAAGTATATGTCTATCCTATATGAACTCAAGGCTTTCGCACAAAGATCATATGTTATGTTACTTAGATCTAAAACCAAAATCCCTTTGTCAAGTTGCTTAAGGTTTATCAATTCAATTTAATTAATGGCCAATTAATTAAAAGCATTAAGAACAAGTAAGATAAACAATTCAAGATAATCAACCTACTCTTGGATATGATAAACGAATCAAATTACGTGTGAGTTCAAATTGCAATCCTAGTATAGAAATTTAGCTACTCATTATATTAAAGGAAACAAAAGAATAAGTGAAAAGCATGATAGAAATGAAAGTGGTTGTTTGGTATTGACAAGAACACAACGGGCTAGAGTTTCAGGATTTACTTTAAACAAATTGGAAGATCTAACCTTGAAATCAAAGTATAAATCTCACAATTTATGAAAGCTTCATCCCTAACTCTAGGAAGAACCTTAACTAGATATCAAGATGAAGAAACTTGAATAAGATGAAGATTATATTATACAAACTACAAGAGCTTTGGGATTTACTTTAAACAAATTGGAAGATCTAACCTTGAAATCAAAGTATAAATCTCATAATTTATCAAAGTTTCACCCCTAACTCAAACTACAATGAGAGAATTCAGAAATGGGATGCTCTTAAGTGTGGCAAATGCCTTCCTTTTATAGGCAAAGGCTAGAACTATTCAATTACAATTTTTGTCAAATCTCTTTGCACATGGGTTGAAATTTCAGCTCCGAAGATTACCAAATTCGTCATTGCTCCTGTCATAATTTGGAAATCTTCTCTTCATGAATGTTGTAGCACATGAAGTCATGAAGAACATGTCAAAAATTCAGCCAGATCTAACGGTTAGATCTTGAGCTCTGACCATTTTGCCGAAACTACTTAGATTATATCAATAATGAGAGCCACCAACTTGTTGCCTAATTTTGACCCACTTCCGGTGCTAATCTGGAAATCTTCATTTCTAAGAAAGTCATAGAGAATGATGTCATGAATGACATATCAACATTTCAGTTACATCCAACGGTTAGATCTTGAGAAATCACCAAATAACCGAGTATAGGTTTGAGCAAGAATTTTCTGATTTGTCCTGAATTTGATGTAACCCAAAATTCACTGAGTTTAGGTCTTCATTTCTCTTCTGTTTGAGCTATACTGATATCAACATCCAAGTTCATGATATTTTGGTTCAACAACTGCTTTGAATAGTCCTTCTGTGTTCTCGCTTCAATTTGTAACAACATAACCAATATATGAGGAATTATGCAATTTTCACTTCATATATGCAATAATTTCATAAGAATAGACCAATGAGAGGTGCTAAATTATGCATATAAAATATGTTTATCACCATATAGAAAGCGTAGAAAGGCATTTAATGGCCAACAGGACTTTGATTCTGCACCAAAGCCTCAAAGTTTCCGTCAAATCCTATAGCTACTGGATTCTTTGAATTCTAATAACCCAATGACGAAGTGTTGGAAGAGAAAGTGTATCTTTTACGAGCTTCCTTTTTGGGGATTTCTGATGGTCCGACATAATTTGGATGTCATGCACATAGAGAAGAATGTATGTGAATCTTTAATTAGCACGTTGTTAAATGTGAAAGGCAAGTCAAAAGACTCTCTCTCATCTAGGCTTGACATGGTGGAGTTAGTGATTATGACTACACTTGCTTCAATTGAAAATGATAGCCGAATGTACCTTCCTACATCATGTTATACAATGTCAAGGAAAGAAAAGCAAAATTTCTATCAATTCATGAAGGATTTAAAGGTGCCTGAAGGATACTCGTCGAATTTAAGGTCTAAGGTTAATATGCAAGAGTTGAAGTTGCAAAACATGTAGTCTCATGATTGCCATGTGCTAATGCAACAGATTCTTCCAGTGGCATTGCTAGGTAATTTGCAAAAAGAAGTTGAGATTGCCATAACCAAACTTTGTTATTTCTTCAATAAGTTATGTTCTAAAGTTGTGGATCCTTCCATCCTTGATGACTTGCAAATGCATATCGTTGAAACACTTTGCAATTTGGAAATGTATTTTCCTCCATCATTTTTGATGTCATGGTACACTTGGTAGTCCACTTAGTACATGAAGTAAAGATATGTGGTCCAGTATTCCTTCAATGGATGTACCCATTTGAACTGTTCATGAGAACATTGAAGAGCATGGTTAGGAGCAAAAGTAGGCCAGAGGCTTGTGTTATAGAGTGTTACGTTGCAGAAGAAGCAATTGTGTTTTGTTCAAAATACGTTGCTAAGGCAAATGTCATTGGACTCTCTGTTCTCAAAAATATTACTGGTGAAACTGGAAGAGAATTATTTGGACCCAAGATGTTGTTTGTTCCATATAACGAGTTTAATATTGCTCACCTATATGTTTTGAGGAACATGGCTATTATCCAGCCATATGTGGAAAAACACTTTGCATTTATTAAAGAATCATTCCTTTCTAAGTATAGGAATGAGGTAAGTTTACAAAACTATTATACTAAATCGTTTGTAGCATGGTTGCAGAAACATATAGATGAAGAGAGTCAATGTGGTTCTTCTATTGATGATACTTTGAGATGGCTTAGTCATATGCCACAAACACGAGTATTGAGCTATGAAGGGTACCTAATTAATGGTTTTAGGTTTCATACTATGAAGAGAGACAACATGAAGGGTACCTAATTAATGGTTTTAGGTTTCATACTATGAAGGGTACCTAATTAATGGTTTTAGGTTTCATACTATGAAGAGAGACAACATGCAGATTAGTCAGAACTCTGGAGTCACATTAGTGGCAGAATCATACCATGTGTCATCAGTGAAGGATACAAACCCAATACTATCCAATACCTCATACTTTGGGGTGATTCAAGAGATCTGGGAACTTGATTACATAAAATTCAGAATTCTTGTTTTCAAGTGTAGATGGTTTGATCCAACAGGATTGAAAATTGATGATTTGGGGTTAACATTCATCGATTCCAACAAGATTGGGTTTAAGAATGATCCGTTTATCTTAGCTACACAAGCTAGACAAATTTTCTATGTCAATGATGGTAGCAATACAGCTCAAAAAATAGTCCTTGCAAGGAATTCAAGATTCATGACAGAAGGGTACTCCATTGGGGAAGATGATATGGAACTGGGAGCATTTACCAAATTACTAATCCCATGTTCATTGACTGATGCATACGATGAACCAAACTGGTTGGGCAATGGGGAGATGCAGCTCATAGAAGAATCAAGGAAACCTTAATTTTGTTCAACAATATTTTAAATTAGTTAGTGTTTCTCATTGTAATTAATAAACTAACTTTATTTATTCGTTGTTACACGTTCATGTTTTTCATTGTATAATATCCAACTTATGTGAATAAAACTTTGTATTCTGGCAGTCAATGTCAATATGTTTTGGTCCTTTCATGACATTACATTACAGTGAAGACGTGTTAGTAATAATTTTTTTTAATTTAAATATACTTTCTAACCCAATTGGTGATGTGACAGATTCAAAAGTCCATTTATTCCATCACAACCACTTTAGAATCCGGTGGATTATTTGCCGGATTAATATGTTCAAATATTCAAATCCACTAACTTATTAACCGGATTAGAAAGTTATTCCTTTAAAACGTGAGTGTAACAAAAAAATTTATTTTTATTTTTAAAAATTCTTTACAACTCAGTGGAGTATATGCCAGATTAATAAGTGCATATATTCAAGTCTGCTAGTATATTAACCGGATTAGAAAGAGATTCAATCAAACGTGAGATTAATAAAAAAATTTATTTTTTTATAAGATACTTTGAATCCGGTGGAGTATTTGCCGGATTAATAAGTGCATGTATTCAAATCCGCTAACATATTAACCGGATTAGAAAGTGATTCCCTTAAAACGTGAGAATTTTTTTTATAATATACTTTAGAATCCGGAGGAGTATTTGCCGAATTAATAAGTGTATATTTTCAAATCCGCTAACCTATTGACCGCATTAGAAAGTGATTCCCTTAAAACTTGAGAAATTTTTTTATTTTTTTATAAGATACTTTAGAATCCGGTGGAGTATTTACCGGATTAATAAGTGCATATTTTCAAATCCGCTAACCTATTGACACATTAGAAAGTGATTCCCTTAAAACTTGAGAAATTTTTTTTTATAAGATACTTTAGAATCCGGTGAAGTATTTGTTGGATTAATAAGTGTATATTTTCAAATCCGCTAACCTATTGACTGGATTAGAAAGTGATTCCCTTAAAACGTGAGAAATTTTTTTTATAAGATACTTTAGAATCCGGTGGAGTATTTGCCGGATTAATAAGTGCATATTTTCAAATCCGCTAACATATTAACCGAATTAGAAAGTGACATGAGATTAATAATATATTTTATTTATTTTTTTAATAAAAACTTTATAATCTGGTGTTGTATTTGCTGGATTAATAAGTGAATATTTTCGAATCCACTAACATATTAACCAGATTAGAAATTGATTCCCTTAACACGTGAGATTAATAAAAAAATTTAATTTCTTTTATAAGATACTTTAGAATCCGGTGGTGTAATTGCTGGATTAATAAGTGCATATTTTCAAATCCGCTAACCTATTGACCGGATTAGAAAGTGATTCCTTTAAAACGTGAGATTAATAAAAAAAAATTTATAATATACTTTAGAATCCGGTGGACTATTTGCCGAATTGAAAAGTAGACAATCGAATTCGGTTGTTGGGTTGCCGAATTTATATGTCTTTTGTGACTTTTCATATTTAGACATTTGAATTCTGTTTGTACTATAACCGAATTGAAATGTACTTTTTTATTAATGCGGTTGTTTTGATAACCGAATTGATAGGGTTTTACTATTTCAAAAATAGAACCAAAGTCAGGAAACCTTTACTTTTCTTTCCCTCGCGTTCTCTCTGTTCTTTGTGTCTCAAACAAGACTTTCTGCTCCTACACCAAAAATCCAACCATTGTCGTTTCTGTAAGCAACAAGTGACTCCATCTTCACATCGTCGAATGCTACAAAAAGGGTATCCGTTTTTCACTCTATTTTACATTTCTCGTTAAATTTTGTGCATTAACGTCTACGGAAACAGGGATTTACTTTTCTGAGTATTCTGACAGGTTATACGAGTGCTTCTGAACCATAGTTTAACTCAAATACTTCAAAGGACACCCAACGTTCATCAACCGGTAACAACCTTGAATATTGGTTTTGTAATGTGCATTGTTCTGATTAGGGTGAGGTTCTAATGTTTATGTGGACCCTTATTACTTTTGCTTTCTTTGGTTTAAAGGGGGTCTAAGACATTGAAGGCGTATATGATTTTAGTAAGCTAGCATACAAGCATGCATGCATCTTTGTGTACCATTGTTCATGGTGCTGTTATACGTGTTATGTGTTGGTGCTTGTTATGTGTTGGTGCTGTTATGCTTAGTTTGGATATACTATATGCATCTTTCCTATCAATATATCTATTTCCCCTGTAAATGAAATTGGTAGTATAGGTTATGTTTGGATTGTGTATAATGCATAATTTCTCCATTGGCTACTGTTAGCTATGTATTTCTGACTCTAATATTACAGATGTCGTCAGATCCAGAATACCAACCTACATCCGACACCGGTAATTCTTCAAGTATGCAAACTTTTTCAAAGAAGAGAACTAGGGGTCCAACAGTTTTGGACCGCATCTCTAAGGTGCGTGCAACTGGGCAAAAAATTCCGGTTGAAACTAATTATGATGGTGTGCCTATTGAAGAAGGTGGGAAAGACCTCATAACTTATCTAGGAATAGTGACAAGAGACATAGTTCCTATCACTACGGCCTCATGAGGTAAGGTTCCCAAATCTTTGAAGTATAGAATTTGGGATACTTTAACGGTAAGTTTATAACATACTTTGATTTCAAAAAAGATATCTTAATATTGTATTAAACTTTGAACTTATCAATTGGTTGTTTCATGCAATAGAACTCATTTATAATACCCGATACGGAGAAATTCAGAAAAATGATGATGAAGAGTGCAACTGATAAGTTAAAACAATTCAAGTCCAGATTAGGGAGGGATTACATATGGCCTTTTTATGAGGTGGATGATCATGAGTGGATGTTTAACCCCCCAGCAAAATACAAATTCATCACACAGGACATATGGAATGAGTTTGTCAAATCACGTTGTCCGATCAATTCAAAGTAGGTACATTAAATTAAATTAGGCTAACGACTTGATGATGTTATGTCATTTATTGACGTCTGCTTAATGTAATAGGAAACTAGGGAGAAGTGCATAGCACAGGCCAGGAAAACCAAATTCCGGCATTGCACTTCAAGGAAAGGATACGCTCAATTGGAGAGAGAGTTAGTAAAGCAGTTTGCAATTTATTATAATTAAATTAATTGTCCACATAGGTTCAATATCAATCATATTATATATCAGACTACGCGTAACTATTTAATGTATTACAGCAAAAGAAGTTACAAACAACGGAGAAAATCCAACGGCATGAGCTGTGGAAACAAGCAAGAGTGGACAAGAAAGGGGAGTTTAAGAAGCCCGAAGAAGCAGAAATCGCAAGACGAATAGTAAGTGTCCAACTTATAGGGTTTAAAGTAGCTATAAAATAATTTGAATTTGAATCATGGTTTAAACTAACTAATAAATATATGGTTGCAGGATGACCTCACAACAAAGCAAAGTGCAGGTTTGATCAAGCCAATTGGAAATAACGATATACTGATAGAGGCATTGGGCACTCCTGAGCATGGTGGACGATTACGTACAGCTAGCTCGTTGTCCAATCCAACGATGTACTGGGGAAAAAGGAACACGGACAGCATGGAAGAACACTACGCAGTTTTGCAGCAAGGTATTAGAAATGAAGACAATTTTACTGGGCATGCTGCAGTGGCAAGAAATGCTGGTCCAAACAAACCCCAATATCCTAAAATTAGATTTGAAGGCTTTGATGAGAGACAAAAGGGTCAATCTGAGTTCCTCCATGTCAATAAACTTAAATGTCACTCCTACAACATCTGGGAAGAATGTTGCAGAGGACCCAGTCATCGTTGGGGGCACATCGAAAACAAAAAAAAAACATAATCTCCAACAAGTACACCTGCAGCTCCACTCAACGATACAACTCATTCTTTAGGATGGTGTGAAGGCTTTTCGGTGGTAAATAGAAGTTTAATGTTTTACATACTTTCATACAATTTTAAAGTAATTAAAATTAGATTATTATGTATCTAACTATTTTTAATTTATGTAGCCAAATCTACGTTGTCTACTAGCTGCTGGCCAACCGGACAATTATGTTGCGAAAGGTAAGGTACATGCTGTTGGTGGCAAAGGGATGACCCTCCACAATAAGCCCATTCCCTTGGATTTTGTCAAGGTCAGTGTGGACAGGGTCATTAAACCCGATGCACCAGTTCCATGCCCAAATGATGATGTGGAACTGGTAAAAGATGCATTGGGAATTTTTGTTGCTTGGCCTCAAAAATTTGTCACTCATGACATGGATGTAAGTAATTTAACGATTCTGTACATGTGGATTAATGGTTTTCAGACTCATCAGTTGCCTATTATTTTGACTACAGGCAACTCAAAGACCGGATACACAAGTCATAACTGACTTGGACCGGTGATCAATCAATTTGAGACACTTATGTTAGCTTTGTATTAGGCATTATTAGATGTTTATTGTGCCCAATATTAGTACTTTAGATGAGTTTAATGTTGTTGGGCTTCATTGGGCTTTAATGCAAATATTGAATAATTTTCGGATTTTGATGCATTTTGACCTTTCTTCCTTGGTTAGGTCATAACTTGGGACTCGGTGATCCAATTGAGGTGATCTTGGTGTCTTTGGAAAGCTAAGACAATGCTCTACAAGTTTCATGAAGAACTCAAGAGCTGGATCGGAATGCTAAGGGTCCAAAATTTCCCTGCAATGCAGAGTGGGTTTGCTGTCACGGAACCATCTGGGCAGTATGCACATATTGGACTATATAGTGGGTTATAGGCCTCCTCTTGGGCTGAACCTTGGTCACTTGAAAGATAAGACCCATATCTCCAATTTCAATGAAGACCATTTTGTCAATAGATGTCGTTTTAGGCATGCTTCAGAAGCTACAAGTTGGTCTGAATTTGGAAACACGTTCTTCCAACCTAACTTGAGGTAGGTGAAGTGTTTTTGGCATTTCTGGAGTTCTAAAAGTCCAAATGACATGATTCAAATTGGAGATTTTCAAGGAGACAACTGGCTACAACTTTGATGAAGACATCCAAGCCAAAATGCACCGTCTAGGTGATGAATTTGAAGCCAGAAGTCGGATAAGAGTTGTTGACTAAAAGCCACCAACCATACACCAACCCACCTACCATGCACCAACCCACCAACCATGCATCAAGCTTCCATTTTTGACAAATTTCAGATTCTTATAGCTTGTATTCAGATTATGTACATGTACAAATTGGCTTCTAGGATTAGTATAAATAGACCCAACCTCTTTGTATTAAAGGCATTCAATTTAGAAGTAAGTTTCAAGAAAGTTTAAGTATTTGTGAGAGTTTTCTTCCTCTTCTTCTCCATTCTCTTTGCAATTTCGTTTTTGTTCTTTAAATTCTGAGTTCTTCCTTCCCATCCATGGAAGGCTAGGCTCTCATAATCAATCCAAGGGATTAGCCATCTTGTTGTTTAATTTGGAGATCTTGGTTTACTTGTTCATATTGCTTAATTGTTATTCAAGTTTCTCTTCTTCCTCTTTTGATTTTTATCTAGATTAAATTGCTTAATTTGATTTAGATGTTGATGTGGTAATAGCTTTATTATCATGTATTCAAAGAGGATCATAAAGATTAAACAATGTATTAAAGCTTTTTGATATATTGTTTAGCTTGGTTAAATTCTAGATCTTAAGTTAATCTATGTTGGATGGTGCTTACTTTATCTAACCTTGGTTAATCAAATCCTAGATGCTTATCTAGTAAAGAATTCTTGGATCATGTTAAGGCTTCTTGATGTGATCTAAGGCCAAGAACTTGGTTAGCAATTAAGTGAATTCCTTGTGATCAATGATGAGTTAAACTCAAGATCGGTAAATTTCCTTGGATTGGTTGTTTCTTTATATTTGTTTACAACTTTGAATCTCCTACTTTTATTAATCTTGTTAATCAACAACAAAACCCCCCTTTTCTAATTATCTTGATCTAATTAAATCTTTGTTTTTGGATCCTTGAGAGACGATTCGGTTCATTCTCTATACTACAAATTAGTTTGTGAACCGGTTATTTTATTTGATAGGTCTCGACATCCTCTTGTCAACCGGCTAATCCAATTGTCGGATGAAATGGCTAAAGATGACATACTCTCACGTAAAACACAAGCTCCTGGGTTGGATGTAAACTTCATGTCATATATCTCACCAGAAGATATGCATGACTTTTGCCATTTGGAATGCATATCTGCTAGTTCGATAACGTGGTTCTTCGGATAGGACAAATATCTTAATTATTGGCTCGTATTTGTTGTAAATATAACTATAGTTAATATGTCAATTTGATACTAATTTTTGTTCATTTCCTTTGAAGTAACTTGGTTGACTTGATTGACCGCATTCCTGGATGTCCACGTTATGGGTTTGCTGACCCAATGAGGGTGTCACTTCTTGGAGGCCAAGATGATCCCAAGTCAAGGGGCCAATACCTATCTGAAGTTTTATTGCGGGTTCCAACAGACTCCATGGTCTTTGTACCTTATAATGGAGGGTAAGATTCATAAAATTAAATATTTTAATACAAATATAGCATATATGTACTGAATATGTTACATGTTGTGTTTTATAGGTCTCATTGGATGCTTGCTGTGATTAAGATATCCAAGAGCACTGCTTTTTGGATGGATCCTATAGGAAAACCAATTCGAGATGACATTAAGAAGGTGGTTGGAATGTAAGTTATTATAACTCCCATCATGTGTAACTTGGTTTTTTAATGTTAAACATAACCTTGATGTATTCATTTGGTTTTTTAAAAGAGCTGTGAAGTCTTACAAAAAAGAAAAAGGACTATCACAAGGCAAAAAGGACACTGTCAACATCATCACTCTTAAGGTATTGTGTTTTTTGTGTTATTCACAGAGATTTGATTATTTGGACCACTTTTTGTTTCAATTAATTAGTTTTTGTATTATGTATAGGCACCAAGGCAACCCGATTATAAAACATGTGGTTTCTATGTCTTGAAATATATGAGAGAAATCATAAGTCAACAGATGAAAACAATGAGTCAGAAAGTAAGTTTTAAGGTTTATATATATTGATGTGGTTCTGTTTTTGACTTGTACAAATATTTGAACTTTATATATTTTTTTGCTTGGCTCAGTTTTCAGAAGCAGTAACTTATACAGAAGAAAAGATAAAGGAGATACAGTTTGAATGGGCAGCATCTGTTCTAGCTGCATCGAATTAGAATAAGCATGAGGAGATGCTCAGATGATTTATGTTTTTTTGTACTTTTTGTCCATAAACAGTGTCTTATAGGAAATGTTGTTAGGTTCATATTATTTATAAACTAAGAGTAAATTAACTTTATAAATGTTAATATTATGTACAGGATTAACACTTCCATGTTGTACTATTTTTGGTTATCTGTGTGCAAATCTGAAATTGTAAATGTTATCGGGACCTTCTTTGTTAACAGAATTGATAATAACCGAATTGAATAAACACACACTTTACCAATTCGGTTGTTACCCGAATTTAAATCAAATAAACACACACTTTACCAATTCGGATGATAATAACCGAATTGAATTGTAAGTTTTCCAATTCGGTTATACACAACAGGATTTAATTTCAGGTTTCTAATCCGGTGTTTCCAATTCGGTTATACTCAACTGGATTTAATGTCAGGTTTCCAATCCGGTGTTTCCAATTCGATTGTATTCAACCGGATTTAATGTATAGTTTCCAATCCGGTGTTTAACCCGATTTATATTTTTATGGCATTTTTCCAACTCAATTCGGCACTACAACAACCGAATTGGAAAAGTATTTTCCAATTTGGTTTCTTTGAAGCGTTGTTAAAAGTTAGAACAAAAGACTAACCCCGGACATAATCCGTTGTTAGAACCGAATTGAAACTGCCTTCACAGCCGAATTAAAAAGCCATTTCTGTTGTAGTGTAATAAGATAAAGCATGTAAAAGGGAACAACGAATTGTAAAAAGAATTATAACAACATTGCATTAAAGGAAATGACTTGAAATGAAAATATGAGGCATACTTGAATCAAATTCTTTAATTTGTTCGAATGAGATATCAGAATTGTATATCCAACAATCTTTTATACATCGTAAACACTAATATTTATAAACAAACTACGAAAATAACTGTTTTTTAAAAATTAGACACGTGTGTAGAGTTATGCTACACATTTGGCACTAATATTTTGCTTAATTATGAGAACAACTATAAATTCTTTTGACAAAAATTAACACCTGACAATTAATACTCATGGCAATCCACACTTAGGGTCTATTTGGATGACATAATTGGAATTATAGTTTAGAATTCTAATTTTAATTTTATTTCTGTTATAATTTGAATTGACAAGAGTCTTAATTTTTATGTTTAGGACAATTAAAAAATTGAAACTTTAGAATTGTAATTATGAACTAAACTAAAATTTTATTATTTGAATAATTTATTAAGAATTTAGAAAGATATAATACATAAATTTAAATTAATAAATAATAATTTAAAATTATAGAAAAAGATAATAGAGTTTGTGTTGCTACTTGCTAGATTACAATAGTCGTAATGAATGTCAAAACAAAGGACATCATTGACGATGACGAAGGTGATTGTAGGACGCCGACACTAATGATCGGAGGAGATTTGGCCATTGCAAGCACGGGCGGCTTGGGGAAAATAATTATCTTTTGATTCGTTTTGAAAATTAACCAAATATTCAATTACATTAACCAATAATTTACATATGATTAACCAATAATTTATCTTCATTTTGATACTTGATACATGATTAACCATATGTAAATTATTGGTTAATGTAATTGAATACTTGGTTAATTTTTAAAACGAACCAAAAGAAAATTATTTTCCCCAAACTGACCTATACAGTCATTTTATCAAAAAATTAAAAAAATGACGGGCATAAACTCGGCTCATTCCTTAATTTAATGTTTATATTTTCCTATATACCTTTTCACATCATTTAAATATTGAACTTTATAAATCGTTTATATTCCTTTTATTTAGAAATTTGGTTTAATTTGTTTTTCTCAAAATCATGTGATAATCCTAAATAGATATGTCCCTAAAAATAGAGATAGAAGACAACTGATGGAGGTAATGGTAAGAAGAATAAGCAGAGTACAGAGAGAAAATGAAATGATTATTAAATAAAGTATTACAGTAATTCCTATGTGAAATCAATTTAATTGGGATCAAGCTGTTTATTACCTAAAACTTAAATTTATGGAGTTGGTAGTAAATATCATATTCTATCAATTCTATAGTAATACCTTGTTCAAGTGCCGGCTGGTATGCTGCTTTCCTGGCACATAACATACCCACAAGATCAGTGCTCAATAAAATTCACTTCCAAGCTCCATTGGTAACAAGTACAAGGTTATTCTCTGCACTTTTTTTTCAGTGGGCAAACTTATCTTAATCATACCCTTACACCAACGTTTTAAACATTGCAACACATATTGTGTTTCATTCTTTAACACATCTAGCAATGATCTTCTGCATTTATAGGAATCAGTCCAAAACATTGACATAAACAGATGTCTAATACGGTTAGGAAACAACTATTCAGTTGATTTTCTCTTTCTTCCAAGAACAGAAGCTATCTGAAATCTGGGGCCTCCCATTCGCCATTTCTTGAAGGATGCCATCGAGGATTGATCTGTCTCATACACTACAAAAAGCATTACAACAAACAAAAAATTAAATAGAGCAACTCCCTGCATGAGAAGGAAAAAAGATGCGACCATATAAATGAAGATTAAAACCATGTTTTATTTAATAAGTAGAACAAGTCTCACAATTGATCTCTTCTTTTTGTCAGAATAGTCAGAATTTGGAACCAGTTGCAAATGCTGCAGTATGTGCCTTGGTGAGGACTTCCTTGTACCTACTCTTAAATGCAGACAACAGCAGAAACCCAATGGTTCTATCACCAACTCTGCCATAAATGAAAAATAAATTAACAAATGAATAAAAATATGAAGAAGTAATTGGGTAGTCGCATGAAGTAGGACAAGGCAAATACAAATTACATATATTTCAACTATACTGTAACTAAAAGGATATTAAACACATCATTTAAAGACTTGGAATTGATTTAATTTAAAAAACAGAGAAATAAAAAAGCAAATATGTACTTCTTTCTATTTATATTGACATTTATTGTGTATACTGTATATACATACAAGACAAAGGTGGCTTATGGAGTTACTTTTCACATTCAAATCACTAAATTTCAACCCTGATCTTTGGGCAAACTGAGGATGGTCTGTGTCAAGCATTGTTTATTACCCAAAGTTTGGGTCAGATGGAAAATTTTCATTTCACTCTAGGTATGCTGGTGCCACATTGGTGGGGCAGAAGATGGGGAAAATGCAGAACAGAACAAGTTGCCAATGTTTTGAAGAAAGACTTGTGCAAAGCCAGTTAGTAGTAAATTTTTGGAAAATTTGTCATCCTAAATTTTTATTTGGTTGCCTTAATGGAACTTGTGGAAAGAAGGATCTGAATGAGATATTGTATGTTCCAGTTATTAAGAAAGACTTGAGATTCCTAGGCCCATTCTAGATAAGAAGGTTGATGACAGCTATGTACTATATTCTAAAACAAAACTAAGCAAGAAAATATATTAAAATAAATAAGAATGTACAATTAAAGCTGAATAGAAATAAATAATTCTTTCAGATAATGCAAGCAAGAAGAGAGACTTACATGGGTGCTATCTTGCAACCAAATTCATAAAAGAATGGACACCTAGACCTCAGATCCACACATGCAGAATCAGCCTGGATCTCCAGCCTTGTTCTGAAATGAAGAACCACAGACTGTAAGAGCAGATGCAGGCAAAATTAAAGTTAACACTTTTTAACTTAAATCTTAAGCAATCCAATAATAACTCCATCAAGCTATCAACGTCACTCTAGTACATTTGGATGTGAATCCCAACGCAGATTTGCATGCATATGCTATTATTAGTTTCTATAACTTCTATTAAAGACATGTAAATTGATCATTGAATAATTTAGTTGCTATCCATACAACATCACAAACTTGATGACAAATTAATTCAAATGCTATATGAAAAGCAAGGATAAAGAAAAGTTATTGGATCCAAATCCAGTTGAAGCCCTAGAAACAAGAATGGTCCGCAAAAGTATTATATGAACAGAAATATAAGTGTACTTAAATTGCTTCTCAACTCATTGTCAATGTCATGACATGCTCTATTATACAAGAGAATGGGCTTGGATTATAAGTTGTGAAAAGACAAAAAATGATCATTACTTTTGATTGAAACAAGAGGGAACATTGACTGATACTACTTGTCGCAATTGTAACTCATGAGCAAGCCGAAAATGCAGTTCAACTTTGGAACCTGCTTCAATCTGAAAATCAAACATTCTGATGTCAGGCCAAATTATTAGAGTTCCACTAAGCAGTGATCTGGGGCCAACAATTCTTTCTTTCTAAAATACATAAGCCAGTGTCAATGGTTCTTACAAAGTCCATTTCAGAACTGGGATCTATTCCCACACCAGATGCTGCCTTCTGGAATATTACTGATACAGTCTGTGACAAGAACATAACAGGTCACAGTAATAGAATAAGAAATTTAGGTGGGTTCAAGATCTGCATCTACATAGCTCTCAAAGGAATGATAAAAATGAGAGAGAAGGAAGTGTTTTTTTCCTTCTTAAATGACTTGCAAGAAGGCCAGATTGCATTCTATCCTAATTGTTATTACTCTGAAGTCTGAACTGATCTTGTTATAAGCTAGTAACAGCCCAAAACAGCATCAGTGGCACAGCATCTTAAGGCTACTACTGTAGCAATACAATTCTATTATTTACAAAAATTAAATATATCTAAACTATCATCCCTGATTCAATCTGACATGTATCAATTGGAAGCAACTTGTTAAAGAAATTAAAGAGTCTGATGCCCACCTCTTCCTCCGTGATAATATCATCGATATCCTAGTACTTTGCCATCCTATCCTCCAGCTTGCTGCTCTTACATAAACCAGTGTCAATGGTTTTAACTCATCGAAAGAGAGAACTGCATAAACAAACTTTGATCTTGAAATATATCATCACATTTAAAATAAAAAATAAAAACCTTCTTTCTTCTTGAACTAACAAAGCCACCAAAACCAATCAGCAAAGAAAACTTGAAATTATTTACAACAGAGAGAACTTTATTTGCTAGCATTAATAAAAAAGAAAATTTTATCAATATGAGCTACCGGTTTATCAAAAAAAAATCCCTTTGAGCAAATATAAATCCAATAAAAAAGAGCAAACATAAATCCAAAACCTAATGAGTTATTTTCTGCATTGAAGATTTGAAGTTGCACCTATATGCCAGTGCTTCTGCATAAAATCGAAGAATGATTTGTCATTTAATAAAACAACACACCTACTCTATCTCAACATATACACCCACACCACTAGTGTAACAAGCAATCTAGCAAGAAGATTCATTCTAACATATCATCAGCTTCAGAGTAAGAACTAAGAAGAATAAAATAATATTGAAATATATGTATATGGCTATGAAATTCGCGTTTTAATTCGTGGTTTTCAAACTTGGCGCGCTTTAAAATTTTAAATGAGGATATAATTATATTATATATCTAGATCTACTATACAACTTGTACATTCTTTTTACATTATCAAATTTATTTCTATATGTATATTGAGATTTGAGTTTTGGAGAATCTAAAAACTTGATTCATTGATTTTCGTCTGATAATTTATATGGACATCAGAAGGTACAGATGAGTGAACCATCTAACCAGCTATTCTAACAAACTACTAACAGATTACTAACAGCTACATAACAAATAACAGACTTGACTAGAATTAGCTAGAATAACTGTCCAACAGCTCCAGTTATCAGTTATGCTACATGTGGAAAGCTGTTAACCTGGCTTCTCTTGCTTGATTGTAGTGTGCTGTATTACCCCCCCCCCCAGCTAGAGAATGTATGCTGAGCATTCCCAGCTTGGATGTGAGATGGAAAAACTGAGAATTGCCAAGGGGCTTGGTGAGCAATTGAGCATGTTAGCCAGCTGATTGTTAGATGAGATAGGCATCAAATGTAGTAAAACGGTCTGAACCTTTTCACGGACAATGTGGCAATCAAGGTCAATATGCTTGGTTCTTTCGTGAAAAAGAGGCAATGTGTATAGTGGATTGGTTATCACAGTATGAGAGTGCTGGTCTAGGATGAGGAATGTGGAGGTCATTTGAGAGATACTTAAGCCATTGTAGTTCACATGTTTTGGTAGCCATGGCTCGGTATTCAGCCTCAGAAGAAGACCGAGACACTGTGCTTTGCTTCTTGGATTTCCAAGAAATAAGGGAGCTGCCAAGGAAGGTGCAGAAAACCAGAAACGGATCTGCGAGAGGCGGGGCATCTAGCCCAATCAGAATCAGTGAAAGCTTTGAGATGTAAGTCAGATGTGACAGGGAAGAAAATGCCCTGGCTGCTTTATAGTGGGAAATCAATGATAGTCCTGCAAATAGCTAGGTGGTCTTCTAATCTGAGGTGTGTGTCTAGAAGTTGAAGGATCAAATGAAGAGCAAGAGGTGGAGTTTCGGAAGGTACTGCAGGTGGTTGATTTGATGCAGCATTGGAAGGTGGGAAAGGTACTGTTATGGGATAATCATATGCAGGTGTTGTATTAGAAGTAGGTAAAGAGATGATGAGGGGAGGAGACAAGCTGGTGTGGAAGCAGAAGTGGTGGAGCTAGAAGAAGCAAAAGGGAAAGAGGATTCATGAAAAACAACATGTCTGGAAAGGAAGATTTCAATGGATTTGAGCTCTAGGAGAAGAAAGCCTTTGGTTCCAGTCTTATATCCGAGAAAAACACACTTTCTTGCTCTAGGATCAAACTTGATCTTGTGAGCAGTATGGGTGGTGGCAAAAGCCAAAGAGCCAAACACCTTGAGGTTACTAAAATATGTGTGGTATAGCATCTCATAGGGAGATTTATTAGAAAGTAAAGGCGTAGGCAGTCGATTGATTAAGTTAATAGCATGTAATATGGCATAGGACCATAATTGTTTAGGTAAATGAGCCTAGAAAAGCAATTTTCTAGCTACATTAAGAACTCTTGATAAACATATTAATTTACAAGCTCAAATAGATGAAATTGAAAAGATTGAAGTAGATAGTGTACTATATAGAATTTGCTGAATTTGTTTAGACAATTACTAATAGTTTAATCATTAATGTTTGCTAATGCTTCATGATTTCTTTGTGTTAGATATGTCTATTGCTAGAGATAAAGTTGTCGATCGTAATAATTGATCCTTTTAGATGTTTTCTATTTAACTGGTTATGATTATAGTTCTTTTTAACTTATTATTTCATTGTTGGTTTTAATTTTTCTTTATTTTGACAATTGTGTTGATTGTGATTAATGGTATGGTGTTATTGACTTGTAAGAAATCAAATAGTAGATGAGGCGTTGATTATAGTGTCATTGGTTAATTGTGTTACATGTATCTTTATTGTTTGTTTGTGTTGATCGTAATTGTAATTCTAAAGTTATATGTACTTTGAATTTTATGTTTTATGTTATGTCATTTAGAAACTTATATTATGTTATTCAGAATAGATTTCACTGAAATGGGATGAATTTTCTTGTATGTGGTAAAGTGATCTAATGAGGAACAAATATGATCTGTTGCCCCTGTATCAAGGATCTAATTTGATGAATTGGATTTATTGGAAGAACCAAGAATTATAACTGTGTTTGTGGCAGTGTTAGAATCAGTAGCTTGTGTGCTAACTTGGTCGGTGGAATGAGAATTAGGAGTGAGAGTGAAATCTGAGTGTTGGATTAGAAGCAGAATCCTTCGACATTCCTCTAAAGTGAATGGAAACCTTGAATGATTTTTCGAAATCTCCATGGTTGGTGCTCTACTGTGAAAGAATGCAAAGAAAAATGGCAGAGGAAAGCAGAGCTCTCAAGCAGAGTTTTAAATCTCGGACCACATCACGTGATGCGGCCGTGACATCTTGGTTGGGGTGGCCGCCGCAACCGCGACACCCCGCAATTGCGGTTCGCATCGGCCGATATTAGCCTGCATAGGCCGCATCAACTGCAACACGACCGCGACCGCGACCGCAACCAAACCATAACCACAATTTAAAACCTTGCTCTCAAAAAAGCTTTGATACCATATTGATATTTGAGTTTTGGAGAATCTAAAAACTTGATTCATTTATCACTTTGTGTGATAATTTATATCGACATCAGTATGTATAGCTAAATTACTATTCATTTGCTATTTTTTTAAATGTTTGAATTTTTATTATTTCTTAATATTTAATTATTTTTATTCATTCTAATACTCATTTTTTTATATTTAAATCAAATCTTAGATTAAAAACCCTAACTTGGGTGAAACCTAATCTTGGATTTCGTTAACTAGTTTAACACTTGAACTTATCAATTTCTCTCATTTTCTTCCAATCTTTCACCAAGGTCATCTTTTAATCATCATGATATAATGATAACATGAAATATTTCAAACCTATGCCATTTAAATCATTTGGCTAAAACCATTACACCTGGTTTCCAAGTGATTTTTTCTAAAATTTTAACACCTAACTATGCTTGGATTTTGTCATATAATTTAATTAACTTATAATCCATTCCATTAACTATTAATCCAACAATTTACACATCCAAACCCTATAGCACTAGCCTTAGCCGAAACATGTCTATGGCTAGGGTTTGTAATATGTTCATCCAAATCCATCAAAATTCATCAAATCTTGAAAAATCATCTAACTAATCACTAATCTATATCATAAACTCTTATTTACATAATTAAACACATTAAAACTCCATCTCCCTAGCTTGGCTGAAATCCTTGTAGGCATAGTTTCTAGTTTTTTTCAATCCAAACAATCACATAACATCAAAACATAACAAGTATAACTTGATACATCGTGAAACCATCTCCTAAGTTCAATCACCCATGGATTTCGCACCCTCCAAGAGCCATAGTACGTCTTCCAATTTTTCAATCATGGTCCATCATGTACAAGCATATTTAAGTGTATTCTTTGATGAAAATCCATAAAAGAATCAAAATATATGGAAAACTAACCAAAACTTCAAGTTTGAAATCTAAGAGATTAAAGGTGGACCGCGAGTCGAGTAAACCCACGAGCCCACACATTTATACTAAACACAACTCATAGTTGACGGGTTGGTTTGGGTCGGGTTTAAAATAGTCAAACCCACGAGGTATGGGTTAGGTAACGGGTTAAAACTTTTCCAATCAACAAAATCCAACCCACTGAAGTTTTTTTTTAATAATATTTTATGATATGTAATCACTTTTTATTAGGGTTATGAGAATCTTATATAAGTTTATAATTTTTTTAGATAATTAATTTCCTGAGAATTTTTAAATTAAAATTAATTACATTTCGTATTAGAAGGCTAATTATGGATCATTTTCGTAATTCTTTGCAACCTATCACTATTGAGGCATCGATTTGTGCTTATAATTAATTAAGAACTCTTAATACACACATTGATTTACAGGCTTAAATAGATGAAATTGAAAAGATTGAAGTAGATAGTATACTATATAGAATTTGCTTAATTTGTTTAGACAATTACTAATAGTTTAATCATTAATGTTTGCTAATGCTTCAAGATTCCTTTATGTGTTAGATATGTTTGTTGCTAGAGATGAAGTTGTGGATCGTAATAATTGATCATTTTAGATGTTTTCTATTTAACTAGTTAGGATTATAGTTCTTTTTAACTTATTATTTCATTGTTGGTTTTAATTTTTCTTTATTTTAACAATTGTGTTGATTGTGATTAATGTTATGGTGTTGTTGACATACAAGAAATCAAAGAGTAGATGAGGCGTTGATTATAGTATCATTGGTTAATTGTGTTACATATATCTTTATTGTTTGTTTGTGTTGATCGTAATTGTAATTCTAGGGTTATACGTACTTTGAAATTTATGTTTTATGTTATGTCAATTGGAAACTTATATTATGTTATTCAGAATAGATTTCAATTTCTATTTTAGCATGCTAAATTTTATTTTGGTCCAAGTTCAATTCACATGTTGAACATAACTTAACCCACATATTAGCAGATTGTGCTGGTTTAGATTGGAGGAAATTTTTTTCCAAACCCAACCCACTACTTCCATGAGTGGATTGGGTCCAAAATTACCCCAAAACCAACCCAGCCCAATAAGAAATGATGAGTACTTGAAATCCTATATGAGATGAGGAGTACTTGAACTCCTATAAGAGAAGATGAGTACTTGAACTCCTACCTCTTCCTCTTCTTCCAATGAAACTTTGACCTTGGAAACAGGTTGAAAATCCTAGTTCCTTCCTTATTCTTGATGAATTCTTAGATGTAGATTCAATTTCTCACACTTTTCTATTTTTTATTTTATTTTTTCCTAATTTTTCTCTCCTTTTCTTTCTCTCTTTCTCTTCTTATTTCTCTTTTCTCTCCTCTTCTCCCTTCATGGCCGACCTCTTCATCTTTATCCCTTTAATATTTTTATTTTTATTTTTTTAAATATATATCTTCTTGATATATATTAAGAATTAATATTTTATTAATAAGATATTTATTAAGAATTAATATTTTATTGTTTAGCTTCTTGAATGAGCCTTAGAAAAATTATTTTGTATTCATCATCTAGGTTAGTTTCTAACTACATTAGTTGGTTTGGAACTAGATTAGTTAAATTGTAATCAAATTGGTTAATAATTAACTAATTAATTAGATTTTAATAAATTTAGTTACTTTCTAACTAGATTTTAATTTTATTCTAATTAGATGCCAACTAGATTCCATATAGTTACACCTATTTTGTTTTCTTCCTACTACTATTTTAAAATAACAACTTTGCCCTTGTTTTAATGTATAATAAATTCTAAATAATACTTATGTCCTAGTTAAAAACCCTTATATACAAAATGTCTTTGTTTAATTGAACAAGCTACACTAACTATTTTAAGAGTTACTCTTTACACAAATAGTTTCTAAAATATTATTAACATACAATCAAAGAGAAACAAAAAATAATATTAACAATATTATATTTCGACCAATTATATTTACTAATGTATTAAAAATAGAAAATGTCTGTGATTAAAGAAATAAAAATATTTTCTTAGTAAATGTTTCTGCCCTCTAATTTCTTGTTAACAAAAATTAGAATTTTAGGACATAACAATGTAGAAATAAAATCATCAATAATACATAATTAAATATTAATTAATAATTAATATTTATTATTTAAAAATTAATGGAGGATATTATACTTTGTGATTATGGTGATTTGAAATTCTGATGGATCATTCATTATTAAAAAACTCATTTTATATTAATTCTCAAAATCATTCTTTTTAATTAATTTCATTTTTTAAAAAAAAACAATTCTCTTCATTAATAAACATTTCCTCATAAATCAGAATTTTAAATTTACCATTTTTGCATAATATGTTGTGAGCTTGAATTTTGTTCCACAATATGGCTATTTAGCCACCCCTTTTGTCAAGTCATTTATCACTATTGATAATATGTGTGACAAAATATAACATTTGAAAAATTAAAACAAAAAATAAATTTTCAAATAATATATGACCAATTAAATTAATTTAGTAGATAATATGTGATTAAATAGGTAACTATTCTTAGAATAGACGGTGTAAAGTACTAATATCTTCCCTACTCGCAATTAACCCTTGACCTGGAATCTGTAACATAGACCTTTTTTAAGGTGTCTGATCATATCATTTCATTTTATTATAGAAGAATCGATTGATAGCGACTCCCAAATAAATTTTTAATCTTAGTTATCTCCTCACGTTGTTCTCGCCCTCGGGGAGTTGCAACAATGTGGCTATCCAAAATATCACCACACAAACTCCAAGATGTGACTAGAATATAGACTAACTTCACAAACTAGCAAGCGTACTAGTAACATACCTCAAATAACAAGTATAAGTGTATTACTTAAGTTCGGAGCTACCAAACCTAGCAGAGTCTCCCTTAAAATATAAACATCCATTAACACAAACAATAGTAATATCCATTACACTTCACTCAAATCTAGTACGCAAATAGACATAAAACATAAATTCCAACAAAAATAACATTAATCAAAGACAACAACTAGAGTCCAAACAGAACAATAATTAAAAGACAACAACTGGAGTCCAAAAACAAGAATAATCAAAAGACAACTTGCAAGTGGAAGGTATATGAAAAAGAACTAGGGAGGACAAAAACCCCATAGTGTGCTACTATGCAGATTGTTGATCTGAGAAATCAAAGAAGGAAAGTTGTGAGTAACATAGACTCAGTGAAAACATAATAAATACATTAAACAAGAAAGGAAACATGATGACGAGAATGTCTAAACAATTAGCAATTAATTAATGCTGAATTCACAAAATTCTCAAACATATATATAATTCTTGAGAACATAAACATACATTTAATAATTATAAACTATGCAAATCTTATATCAACATCCTTTAACAAATAGCGATCAAAATTTTAAAAAAAAATGTAGTTATAAAGCTGTCACATATAAGAGAACCAAAACTTGACTCACCTCACTATCAACCATTTCCTCCTAAGAGTGACAATACATTTAGGGGCAACTCTACCTAATAGATAGCCCTTTCCTTATTGCCAACTCCTTGCCTCACACAGGTGGCTAAACTTAACAGTCAACTCCTTGCCTCACATAGACAACTACATATAAATATTTGCTCCTTACCTCCCCAAATAAACGTGTATGAATAAATAGGTGCTCATAGACCTTTAACCCTGATAATATTTAAGAAGTCCAACCATGGATTCCCCAAAAGTTATAGATGCCATTAAAGAAAAATAATTTCAGTATTTCACTAGCCACAAGTCAATAGTTTAAGGACTTTACTTCACTAAAATCATGTTTCAAAAACCATGAAAATATTGTTTCCCTAAAATCTATTTTTCATACTATTGAAAGTAAATACTTGGAAAAAAAACAAAATTTGCTACCAGCGCTAGAATAAAATTAGTGCCACAAAGTAAATAAATTAAATATTAGAATTCAATAATTTAATAATAAATATAAGTCACAAAGAAATAAACTTCAAAAGTGCAATACTTAAATAAGAGATTATTGCTAGAAGAATTTATTTTTAGAAATCAAAATAAGTCACAGTAATTATTATTCACTACTAAACTAGCTGCTAGTTCCAAATAAATTGCAGTCGGCTTCTCAAGACTCATGTTATTGCACGAAGAAGAGTCTTTGGAAAACCTCGCTATGAAAGATAAATTATTGTGACCCATTAAAAAGTGTTCCAATATTCTTTAACTAATTAGGATACAACTAGATGAAAAACTATAATTTCTTCCTAATCCATTTTAAAATCTCACAAAAGTGAGGTTTTCATCCAAACAAAAAAAATGGAAGCACTTTTCAATCATTACAAGTGAGAGAAAGACTAGAGAGATGAAGTGACCATAGGGTTTTTATATTATTTCTAATACAATTTCAAAGAATAAGATAAAATTTTATGTATCCACAAAAAACTAAGAAGGCAATACGGTGTTGTAGCGACTTCCTCACCTTATTTGCAAATTCCAAATTATTTTAATTCTTGAGTTCTGGTAGGTGTATGAACAATCACCCAATATACTATGTAACCAAATAATATTCCTACATGCAAATGTATAAATACAGATATAATGTAACAAAATATAATTACAATAAAAAGACTTAATTAAATCAATAGTTTGTAATGGCTATATCCTCCTTTAATGGCCACTAAGCCATGCGATTCAAGTATTTACATTTACTTTACCAGTTTTTTACGTTATCCTTGATTATGGTTGCCACCATTATTGGGGAAAAAAGAAAGATTCGTTCCTCAACCTAATATGGCATGCACATATAAATATTATGATTATTTTTTATTACTTGTTCTTTTAAAGTATCTCAAATTATCTTTAATTATTAATTTTATTTTTAAAACATTTATTCTTATATTCTAAACATGTCTATGTTTGTGTTAATTATATTTTGTTACTTTCACCCATAAGATAAACATAGTAAACTGATAAAATGATGTACAAAGTGATTACATACGTTCATGTGTTTTTGTACTTATACATACAAAAGGAATAGTTATTATGTATTACGGAAATGGATATATATGATCAAAGTATATATTGTTGGGAATTCTTTTGTGAAATGATAATGATGTTGAATTATTATGTTACATGTCTTATATACTATACAGACTTAGGACCACGAGCTTGTACGTATAGACCAAATCATGTATGACAAAAATAAGGATGATAATGGTTTATTAATATGAATTCAAGGAAATAATGTTATGAATATGTTTGGTGCATGATACCCGTGTCAATTCATTATTTTATTATTTTATCATTTTAAGAATAGTGAAATGATGAGAGGCGGCTTTGAAATTTCAAATAAGGTTTATATTTTTTTAGTATACTATTTTTTATATATCAAAGACACCATACTCACCCATATATATTAGTATTAAAAATAGAGAGCATCTTTTTAACAATTATTAACTCTATGACTATGTATTTCAAAAGAAGAAAAAAAAAGTGATTGTGATAATTAGTTATAGATTTGTATGACTAATTTAAAAACAAACAAAAAAATTGCTCCTTTGCTTACCGCATTGCTAGATCATTTCAATGGAAGGCGTGCACTTTAGGACCATCTTGACATAAAGTCGGTCTTTCATATCATCAAGAAATTTGAAGTAAGCATGCCTCCATGGCCTGATGAATAAAAGGGAACCACAAACAACCCAAAAGCTAATTGCAAATCCAACTCCCGAGCCCATATAGAACCATTTCAAAAACTCAGATTCTTCCTCATTTTCTCCCATCAGTTTTGTGTCATTGGGTGCTTCATCTTGGGTGCAGTTCTTTGTAAGCGGAGATCCACAAAGTTCAGGATTGCCAACATAGCTAAGTGCTGTAAATCCCTGAAGCTGTGTCCCTAATGGGATTTGGCCCCTGAAATTGTTGTATGAGAGATTCAAGAAACCAAGAAAAGACAAAGCAGACATTCTCTGAGGAATTTGTCCAGAAATTTTGTTCCTCGAGAGATCAAGGGATTCTAGTTGTTGCATGTTGCCAATCTCTTCTGGTATGGTTCCCCATAATTGATTTCGTGACAAGTTCAAGGATTGCAATCCAGTGAGCCTAAATACTTCTGAAGGTATTGTTCCAGACAAATTGTTTCTTGAAAGGTCAAGAACATGCATATACTTCTTATATTTTAATTCATTGCCTTTTGTGAGCAATGTAAGATAGAATGGATGTATGGCTGTTGTAATTCCATCTGTAATACCGAAGGTATCAGCTACTGAAGCATTATTGAAAACCATGGCTGTGATATTATGTAGGCAGTGGGGTATTGTTCCAGATAATTTATTATTTGCAACATCCAACACTATGAGAGAAGAAAGTTGACATATTTGTAAAGGAATATAATTGCTGAATTGATTTGATCTCAATTGGAGAGCTTTCGCATTTTGTCCCATCCAATTTGGTAAACTTCCTGATAAATTATTTTTAGCAAGATTAAGGATCACGAGTTCTTGGCAATTTTGCAGAGACAGAGGAATCTCCCCATACAAGTTATTCTTGTGAAGATGCAATGACATAATATTAGACATGGAACCCATTGAGTGAGGAATCATGCCTGTTAGATTATTGTTCCCTAAATCAACATGAACCAATGATTTCCAATTTACCCAGCAGTCTGTGAGCCCTCCAGATAAAAAATTATTAGAAATACTCAAAAACTGTAAGTTGCTTTCCCCCTTCATCTTATGGCACAAGAAAGGAGAAATAGGACCAGCCAAAGAGTTGTTTGCTATATTGAAAACTGTGACATTTGGTGTTAATCGAGGAAGGCCACCTCTTAAACTATTTGAAGTCAGCCAAGTGACTCTAGAGTTCAGCAACACATTCGTCATGTCCCAATACATGGAGTTGTTGGATAAAGCAAGAAATTCAATGTCAGTTGCAAAATTCCAAAACTTGTCCTGAAATTCATGTGTAAACGTGGAGCTTTTAATTAACAGATACCTAAGAGATGTCTGTGAGTATAACCATGGAGGAAGTTTAGGATTCGCATATTCCAAGAGAAGTCTCTCAAGTTGAAAAGGGGGAATCCATTGGGGATCAAAATTAAAGATGAAGGAGGGTGAACCCAAGTACAATCTTCTTAGCTTTGAGAGCCTGTCAAAATTTCTTTCGGATACAACCCCTGTCAGAGAATTTTGTCCAACACCCAATATCTCTAAATTAGAGAGTTGCCCAAGGCTTTCTGGAAGGCTCCCATTCAAGTGATTTGAGACGACAACCAAGACTCTCAAGGATGATAGATTCCCCAAAGTTGTAGGAATAGGACCAGAAAATAAATTCCCGGACAGATCAAGATAGCGTAGGCTTCCAAGTCGGCCTAACCAATCTGGGATTGTTCCACTGAGCATGTTGTCATCTAATTTCAGTTCATACAAATTTCCAAGATTCAACAAGGTGTTGGGTATTTGGCCGTGGAAATGATTCCCACCAAGATATAGAGAAGAAAGACCGCTCAGATTGAACAGCCAGCTAGGTAATTCAGAGAGAAAATCGTTGTTGGAAAGATCAAGATATTGGAGTGAAGTGAAATTGGCATAGTCAAGAGACAGACTAGTGCTTTCAAGTAGACAACCCTTCAATTTTAAATCAGAAAGTGAAGGAAGCATAGTCAATATCTGAAGCCATTGACTTTCCTTGTGGAGATCAATGAAACTCAGGTTAAGATGTTTTAAGGATGACAGACGAGGAAGCCATCTAAGATCATCAATCATAAGGTTTTTGTTTTCTGATAAGTCAAGATATTCAAGGTTGGAGGAGTTCCCTCTCCCATGAGCAGGGTTAACTAGTGACAAGTTTTGACAATCCAACGAGGAGTGCATAGCTTTGAAGTTATTGTTGCTCAAATCCAAGTAGTTCAAAAACTCAAGTTCAAGCAAAGATAAGTAGTGAAGTTCACCTGCCAGGCAATGAGTTTTGTCCTCTTTGCCATCAATGGAGACATTTGTAGATTCTGTAGAACAAGGGAGGTTGAGATCTGTGACTCTGCCAGTGATGTTGTCACACTGAACTCCTCTCCATTGACAGCAATCTTCTTCACTGGACCATGTAGAGAGCATGCCTGATGGATCAGAAAGTCCATGTTTGAAGCAGAGGAGTGTTTGTTGGTCCATTTCATTGCAGTGGACCTTCGAATCGGATATGCCCAAATTGCATATGATTGCAAACTGTAACCATAGAGAAAGGATAGCAGTTAGGGAGGAGGATTTTACCATGATAACACCAGAAATGAAGGCTACAATATCACCAGCAACCCACATAAAACGCAACGTTCATGTGCAATCGGGTCAATTACGTGAATATGAGTGGCACAATCCAAGAATTTACATAGGTAGCATTGCCCGCACGAGGTGCAATCAGGTCAATTACTCCAATACGAATTAAGCAATCGGCGTGAATAATAACAAAAGTAAATGATTTAAAACTTCATATTAGTAAAAATAATAACAATTTGATTCGTTTTGAAAATTAATCAAGTATTCAACTAATTTAACTAATAATTTATATATAATTAACATGTATATGGTTAACAAATAATTCAGCTTGATAAATTATTGGTTAACTGTATGTAAATTATTAATTAAATTAATTAAATACTTGATTAATTTTCAAAACAAATCAAATGGTCATTATTTTTGTCAAACTAAAGTTTTAAGTCATTATCTCAAGTAATATTATGTATTTCATGTCGTTGTCACTTATATTTTAAATATATATTATCATTTTATTTTTTATTTTTTAGTTTGACTTCAAAAAGTGTTTTTACTCTTTTTAAGTATGAGTTAAGCAAATCTAAACATCTTCTATAACTAAAAATTATTTTTTTAAAAATTTATTATTTTAAGTTTTTAATTATTTAATTTCGGATTATTTTAAAAATTTTAAGCGTGAAATATATATTTGTCCTCAATTAAATAACTTTTTTAATCATTTCATATATCTTTTGGTAGTTTAATACATAAAAGTGATTTTTTTATATAATCAAAACAAAACTCTTTATCATAAAATCAATTATGAATTAACTTATCTAAACATAAATTAATTTTTTCATAATTAATTTTCTTAAAAATTAATTATACACATAATTAATTTTTAACATAATTTTTTTTTCACAACTAATCCAAACACACACTAATACCAGCTGAACGTTAACTTAATTTTGGCTCAGTATGTAAATTGAGCAACAACTCGTTGTTTATATTATCTTTTTATTTATCACATATATTACACGAATCCAAGTAACAAAAATAATAGTATATTTAAGAAGTATTTCAATTATATTATTTACGTAACACACCTGTGATGAACTAATGATGACCTGGATTTGCTTTTTGTATTTTCCTTATTTACCACAAGGTTTGGTTTAAACTTACTAAGTCTGTATTTAAATTAGTTCTAAAAAAATTATGTTAAAAATTAATTATATATAATTAATTTATATTTAAATATGTTAATTTTGTAAAAAATTAAAATTTTTTTTAAATTATATAAAAAAATTATATTTATATATTAAATTATCAACTTTCCTAGACTAAAAAGTAAATGTCATGTTTCAATTTTCTAAGTCTTCATGGCCAGACTAGAAAATGGATGCCGTAGTTTCAACTTTCCTAGTCATCCATAGACCAAAAGGTGAATGCAATGTTTCAATTTTCTAAGTCATGATGACTAGAAAATGGATGCCAGTTTCGACTTTCCTAGTCATCAATATAGACTAAAAAGGTGAATGCCATGTTTCAATTTTATGAGTCATCACGACCAGACTAGAAATTGGGTGCCATAAGCCTATAGATGGGTTGAGGCCATTCTCCACGTTTGGTCTCACTGCCAGTTGTGTGATTTGGGGCTGAGTAAAGGAGTGATTGACGGGTTACATTTATCTCATTTCATTTCATTTCAGCTTCATTTATCATTCCAAATTAATTTCATTTCAGTTCAAGTTAATTTCATCTCATTTCAAACTCATTTATTTTAAATTAATTTCATTTTATATATAAATATTTAATAATTTCTATTTTTTTAATAATAAATTGGTATTTTGATAGAATCAAGCAAAATTCGTATTTAATGATATAAACGAAAATATTACAAAATTTCGATCAACCCATGAATTTGTTAATTTTATATTATTATTTTAAAGACTATATTAGTATATTTACGATAATGATAATAGTTATTAGAGACAGATATAGAGCGGATATTTTGAACAATATAATGACGATAATGAACGTAGAAGAAATTCAAAGGAACGAAGACTATCATTAGAAAAACACGATAATGACGGATTTTTGTCTATTGCGATGCCCACCTCTTCCTCCATGATAATATCATCGATATCCACTACGACAGAATAGGGTTTTTAATTGGTACGCGATTTAGTCATTAACGCAATTATGTCAGGGGTTATGCTTTTCTTACGACAGCAACGTAAAAGAAATTGGAAAATACTTTTCCAATTAGTCAAAGCAGGATTGGAAAATATCGATTGAATTCGTTGTTTTATATAACCAGGGTGGAAAATTTACAATTGAATTGAACTTTTATATAACCGAATTGGAAACAACTGGAGTGGATGCCCAAATCAAATCAGGACGAAAATAGCAGAATTGGAAAACTTGTCAAATTGAATTCGTTGTTTATATAGCAGGAATTGGAAAATTGACAATTGAATTCGGATTTTTATAGCAGAATTGGAAAATTTACAATTGAATTCGGAACTTTTATATAACCGAATTGGAAACAACTGGAGTGGATGCCCAAATCAAATCCGGACGAAAATAACCGAATTGGAAAACATCCAATTGAATTCGTTGTTTTATATAACCGAATTGGAAAATTAGCCAATTGAATTCGGATTTTATATAGAGATTGGAAAATTGGACAATTGAATTGGATTTTATATAACGAATTGGAAAATTGTGTTTTTAATATAAATTCGGAGTAACAATGAATTGAAAAGTACTATCATATCTATTAACCAGAATGTCAGTAATCCATTTACATTTTGAGAATCGTACGAATAACCAAAAGCAGTATACTTAGTTTATAAAGTAAATCATGTACGTAATATTAACATTTATAAAGAATGTCATCGTACAACATGAAAGTATTAATCACATGTACATAATAATGTGAACCTAACAACATTTCCTAAATGGCCGGTGTTTATGGACAAAAAGTAGAAAAAACATCGATCATACGGCCGCTCCTCATGCTTATTCTAAATCGATCTGTTAGAGCAGATGTCGCCCATTCAATGTATCTCCTTTATCTCTTCTTAACGTATAAGTTCTTTACAGAAAGCGAGGCAAGCAAAAAAATATTTAAAGTTGAGATATTTGTACAAGTCAAATACGAACTACATCGATATAAGTATAAACCTTAAAACTTACTTCGACTCATTGTTTTCATCTGTTGACTTATGATGTCTTTCATATATTTCAACACATAGAAACCATGTTTTACTATCGGGTTGCCTTGGTGCCTATACATAATATCAAAACTAAATTATTGAAGCAAACGGTGGTCGAATAATGATATCTCTACTGTTATAAAACACATTATACACAATACCTTGGCAAGAGTGATGATGTTGTGGGCGTCCTTTTTGCCTTGTGATAGTCCTTTTTCTTTTTTGTAAGACCTCATGGCTCTTTTAAAAACCAAATGAATACATCAAGGTTATGTTTAACATTAAAAAACCAAGTTACACATGATGGGGGTTAGAATAACTTACGTTCCAAGTACCTTCTTAATGTCATCTCGTATTGGTTTTCCTATAGGGTCCATCAATAAGCGAGTGCTCTTGGATATCTTAATCACTTGACAAGCATCAATGAGACCTAGGAAATACAACATGTAACATATTCGATTACATATATGCAATATTTGTATTAAATTTTTAAATTTTATGAATCTTACCCTCCATTATAATTACAAAGACCATGGAGTCACATTGGAACCATGATAAAACCTCGGATAGGTATTGGCCCCTTGACTTGGGATCCTCTTGGCCTTCAGAAGTGACACCCTCATTGGGTCGGCAAACCCATAACTTGGACATCCGGGAATGCGGTCAATCAAGTCAACCAAGTTACTTGAAATGAAATGAACAAAATTTAGTATGAAATTGACATAATAACTAAAGCAATATTTACATCAAATACAAGGCAATAATTAAAGATAATTTTCCTACCGAAGAACCACGTTATAGAACTAGCGGATATGCATTCCAAATTTATAAAGTCATGCATATCTTACGGTGAGACATATATTTGAAGTCTACATCCAACAGGAGCTTGTATATTACGTGAAAGTACGTCATCTTTAGCCATTTCATTCGGCAGTTGGGTTAGCGGTCCAAGTCGATTATAACCGTATCCGTCTTTGAGTTACTGTAGTCAAAATAATAGGCAACTAATGAGTCTAAAAACCACTAATCCACATGTATACGAGAATCTTTAAATTACTTACATCCATGTCGTGAGTGACAAATTTTGAGGCCAGGCAACAAAAGTCCCCAATGCATCTTTTACCGAGTTCCACATCGTCGTTTGGGCATGGGCGGTGCATCGAGGATTAATGACCACTGTCCGCGGCTGACCTTGACAAATTCCAATGGGAGGGGCACTGTTGTGGAGGGTCGTCCTTTGCCACCAACTTGACATGTCTGTACCTTCAGCAACATAATTGTCCAGGTTGGCGGCTAGTAGACAACGCATGTTTGGCTACATAATTTTTCCTTAGTTAGATACATAATAATATAATTTTAATTACTTTAAATGCAAAATGAAAGTATGTAAAACAATAAACTTCTATTTACCAGAAAAGCCCTACCATCCTAAAGAATGGGTTGTATCATCGAGTGGAGTTGCGGGTGGACTTGTTGGAGATGATGATGTTTTTGGTTTTCTAACGTGCCCACAGCGATGGCCATTGGGTCCTCTGCGACATTCTTCCCGGATGTTGTAGGGGGTGACATTCGAGGTTGATTGATTTGGAGGAACTGATTCACCCCTTTGTCTCCCATCAAAGCCTTCAAATCTAATTTTGGGATATTGGGGTTTTGTTTGGACCCGACATTTCACCGCCGCTGCAGTATACCCATTAAAATTGTCTCCATTTGTGAGACCTTGTTACAAAGCGCCTTGTGTTCTTCCATCTTTGACGTGTTCCTTTTCCCCGATTACAGCGTTGGATTGGACAACTTGGTAGGCTGCATGTAATCGTCCACTATGTTGGGAGTGCCCAATGCCTCTGTCGGTATATCGTTATTTCAATTGGCTTGATCAAACCTAAACTTTGCTTTGTTGCAAAGGTCATCCTGCAACCATATATTTATTAGATAGTTTAAACAATGGATTTAACTTGAAATTTTTTATAGCTACTTTAAACCATATAAGTTGCACACTTACTATTAGTCTTGCTATTTAAGCTTCTTCGGGCTTCTTAAAATCCCCTTTCTTGTCCACTCTTGCTTGTTTCACAGCTCATACCGTTGGATTTTCTCTGTTGTTTGTAACTTCTTTTGCTTTGTAATGCATTAAATAAAATATGATTCATATTGAACATATATGGACAATGAATTTAATTATAATAAAATGGAAAATGGCTTACCAAATCTCTCTCCAATTGAGCGTATATAAATCACATACTTAATTAACATCATCAAGTCAGTAGCCCAATTTAATTAAATGTACCTACTTTGAATTGATCGGACAAACGTGATTTGACAAACTCATTCCATATGTCTGTGCTTGATGAATTTGTATTTTCTTTGGGAGTTAAACATCCGCTCATGATCATCCACCTCATAAAAGGCCATATGTAATCCCTCCTAATCTGGTCTTGAATTGTTTTAACTTATCGTGACACTCTTCATCATCATTTTTGAATTTTCTGTCTCGGGTAGTATAAATGAGTTCTATTGCATAAAACAAACAAATGATAAGTTCAATCAGTAATACAATCAATATTAAGATAAATTTTTTTAATTCAAAGAATGTTTAAAACTTACCGTTAAAGTATCCCAAATTCTATCCTTCCAAATATTTGGGAACCTCACCCCATGAGGCCATATTGATAGGAACAATGTCTCTTGTCACTATTCCTAAATAAGTCATAAGGTCTTTCCCCTTTGTCTTCAATAGGAACACCATTGTAATTAGTTTCAGCCGGAATTTTTTGACGGTTGCACGAACCAACATAGAGATGCGGTCCAAAGCGTTGGACCCCTAGTTCTCTTCTTTGAAGAAGTTTGCTTACTTGAAGAATCTCCCGTGTCGGATGTATGTTGATAATCCGGATCGAGGAAGACATACGTAATAAGCAATACACATTACCAACACATAACAAGCGGACACATTACCAACACATAACAAGCGTACACATTACCAACACATAACAAGCATAACACAATCAAGAAGACGCATGCATGAAACGTATTCTAGCCTCTTTGAAAGCAAAAGTAACAATGGTCCACATAAACATTAGAACCTCACCTAATCAGGACAATGCACATTACAAAATCAATATTCAAGGTTGTTACGTTTGATGAAACGTTGTTTGTCCTTTGAAGTATTTGAGGTAAACTATGGTTCAAAAGCACTTTCGTATAACTATCGGAAGACACGAAGCGTAAATCCATGTTTTCGTGACGTTAAGTCACAAAATTTAAGAAATGTTAAATGGAGTGAGAAATAGTTACCCCTTATGTGAAGTTCGACGATGATGAAGATGGAGTCACTTGGAGGTTACGAGAAGCGACAATGGCGGATTTTTGGGGTAGGGCGGCAACTCTTGGCGGATACGCAAAAAACACAGAACGCGAGGAAAGAAAAGTAAAGGTTTCCTACCTTGGGTTCTAATTTTGAATTCACGAATACCTTTTCAATTCGGTTATAGTAAAATCCGAATTCCAACACTTGAATATGAATGGTCCCTAAGACATATAAATTCGGCAATAATAATGGAATTTGTTTATCTACTTTCAATCCGGTTAATATGACCGCGGATTGGAAAACATCAACTTATTAATCCGGCAAATAATTAACCGGATTCTAAAGAAATTTATTAATCCGGTTACAACTCAACGAATTCTAAAGTATGAAAAAAATAAGTTTTAAAACATTTATAAAATTAAGTTTTCATTTAATGACTTTCCAATTCGGTTACTAAGTTAGCGGATTTGAAATTATCAACTTATTAATACGGCTACAACTCAACCGAATTCTAAAGTATGTAAAAAAAATAATTTTTAAAACATTTATAAAAGTAAGTTTTCATTTAATGACTTTTCCAATTCGGTTACTTAAGTTAAGCGGATTTGAAATTATAAACTTATTAATCCGGCTACAACTCAACCGAATTCTAAAGTATGTAAAAAAATAAGTTTTAAAACATTTATAAAATTAAGTTATCATTTAATGACTTTCCAATTCGGTTACTAAGTTAAGCGGTTTGAAATTATCAACTTATTAATCCGGCTACAACTCAACCGAATTCTAAAGTATGTAAAAAAATAATTTTAAAACATTTATAAAAGTAAGTTTTCATTTAATGACTTTCCAATTCGGTTTACTAAGTTAAGCGGATTTGAAATTATCAACTTATTAATCCGGCTACAACTCAGCGAATTCTAAAGTATGTAAAAAAATAAGTTTTAAAACATTTATAAAAGTAAGTTTTCATTTAATGACTTTCCAATTCGGTTACTAAATTAAGCGGTTTGAAATTATCAACTTATTAATCCGGCTACTATTCAACCGAATTCTTAAGTATGTCAAAAATAATTTTTAAACATTTATAAAAGTAAGTTATCATTTAATGACTTTCCAATTCGGTTACTTAAGTTAGCGGATTTGAAATTATCAACTTATTAATCATTCTACTATTCAACCGAATTCTAAAGTATGTCAAAAAATATTACTAATAAAAGAGTGGCGTGACATAATCCTGAATTTGTCTCTAATTAAAACCATGAATGTTAAATTGTATTCATAATTATTATTTAATAATTATATCTTTATATTTATTTAATAATTTTTCATAAATTAAAAATAACAATTACAAAAAAAAATTAATCAAATACCATAATGTGATTATGTCGAGTTAGGACTCTAATCTTCTAATAATTAAAATTTACTCTAATTTAATTATCTTAATTAATATTTACATTAAATGCACATCACATTTGGATATTATACAATGAAAAACATTAGCAGTGATCACAACAAATAAACGAGTTGGTTTATTTATTACAATGAGAAAACGTAACTAATTTAGAATAGTGTTAAACAAGATTAAGTTTTCCTTGATTCTTCTATGAGTGCATCTCCCCATTGCCCAACCGGTTTGGTTCATCGTATGCATCGGAGTCAATGAACATGGGATTAGTAATTTGGTAAATGTTCCCAGTTCCATATCATCTTCCCCGATGGAGTTCCCTTACGGCATGAATCTTGAATTCCTTGCAAGGACTATTTTTGAGTACATGTTGCTACCATCATTGACATAGAAAATTTGTCTAGCTTGTGTAGCCAAGATAAGCGGATCATTCTTAAACCATCTTGTTGGAATCAATGAATGTTAACCCTAAATCATCAATTTTCAATCTGTTGGATCAAACCATCTACACTTGGCAGAATTGAATTTTATGTAATCAAGTTCCCATATCTCTTGAATCATCCCAAAGTATGAAGTCTTTGGATAGTATTGGGTTTGCATCCTTCATTGATGACATGGTATGATTCGGCCACTAATGTGACTCCGGAGTTCGACTAATGCATGTTGTCTCTCTGCATAGTATGGAACCTAAAACCATTATCGGTACCCTTCATAGCTCAATACTCGTGTTTGTGGCATATGACTAAGCCATCTCAAAGTATCATCAATAGATGAACCACATTGAATCTCTTCATCTATATGGTTTAACCATGATGCAAATGATTTAGTATGATAGTTTTGTAAACTTACCTCGGTTCTAAACTTAGAAGGGAATGATTCTTTAATAAATGCAAAGTGTTTTCCACATGCTCTTTGGATAATAGCCATGTTCCTCAAAACATATAGGTGAGCAATATTAAGATCGTCGGATGGAACAAACAACATCTTGGGTCCAAATAATCCTCTTCCAGTTTCACCGAGAAATATTTTTGGAGAGCAGAGAGTCCAATGACGTTTGCCTTAGCAACGTACTGAACAAAACACAAGCGCTAGCATACACCCAACGTAACACTCTATAATACAAGCCTCGGCCTACTTTTGCTCCTAACCATGCTCTTCAATGTTCTCATGAACCGTTCAAATGGGTACATCCACGAAGGAATCTTGGACCACATATCTTTACTTCACGTACTAAGTGGACTACCAAGTGCACCATGACATCAAAAATGATGGAGGAAAATACATTTCCAAACTACAAAGTGTTTCAACAATATGCATTTACAAGTCATCAAGGATGGAAGGATCCACAACTTTAGAACATAACTTATTGAAGAAGTAACAAAGTTTCGTTTATGACAATCCTAACTTCTTTTTGTAAATTTCCTCGCAATGCCACATGAAGAATTTGTTGTATTAGTACATGGCAATCATGAGACTTCATGTTTTGCAGCTTCAACTCTTGCATATTAACCTTGGACCTTAAATTGGGGCAGTATCCCTTGAGGCACCTTTAAATCCTTTATGAATTGTGAGAAGTTTTGTTTTTCTTTCCTTGACATTGTATAACATGTTGGAAGGTACATTCGGCTATCCTTTTCAATTGGAGCAAGTGTAGTCCTAATCCCTAACTCCACCATGTCGAGCCTAGATGAGAGAGAATCTTTTGACTTGCCTTTCACATTTAACAATGTGCTAATCAAAGATTCACATACATTCTTCTCTATGTGCATGACATCCAAATTATGTCGGACCATCAGAGATCCCCAATAAGGAAGCTCATAAAAGATACACTTTCTCTTCCAACACTTCGTCATTGGGTTATTAGAATTCAAAGAATCAATAAGGCTTTGTAAGTTTGTGGAAACTTTGAGGCTTTGGTGCGAGAATCAAAGTCTGTTGGCCATTAAATGCCTTTCTACGCTTTCTATATGGATGGTTTGATGGTAGCCACTTTCGATGTCCCATGTATGACATTTTCTTCCCATGTCTAAGTCTAAAAGCATTGGTATTATCTCCACAAATTGCACATCCATAGTACCCTTTGTCACGGCCCGAAATATTACCATATGCGGGGTGTCGACACGGTCCACATCAGCAGATCTCAATGTGAAGGACTCCTTGATAACCATCATAAGCTTCAACGCCATTACTCCATAAAGTCTTCAAATCATCAATTAAAGGGCGTAAGTAAGTATCTATCTTATTTCCTGGTTGTTTTGGACGAGATATCAACATAGCGGATGCATGAATCTTCGTTTCATTGTTAGCCACGGTGGAAGGTTATAAATAACTATAATAACAGGCCAAGAAGCTGTGTTGAGTGCTCACGATTACTAAATGGGTTAATTCCATCGTGCACAAACCCAATCGGAGATTTCTAGGATCGTAGAAATGCGGATATGTAACGTCGAAACTCCTCCAATGAGGTGCATCGTAGGATGCACAACTTGAAATCACACTTCCTACCGTCTCCATCCTTATGCCATGTTAACATCTTTGCATGCTCCTTATTTAGAAAAGTCTCTTAAACCTTGGAATGATTGGCAAGTACCAAAAAATACCTTGCGGGAATTTTTTTCTTCCTAGACTTTCCTAAACCTTTGTGATTTCCATCTTGATTTTCCACATTTCGGACAATAGTCGACTTCAGTCTTGATCATAGTAGATGATGCAATCATTTGGGACAGGCATGAAATTTCTCATATTTCAAACCAAGTGATGACATTGTCTTCTTTGCATTGTTCATTGTTGTCGGAAGGAGGTTATCTTCGAGCATATCATGAATTAAAGTAAGAAGGTCACCGAAACTTTTGTTAGACCATCCGTTGGAAGCCTTCAAATTGAATAATCTAATAAGTGCTGTAATTTTTGTGAATTGTTTACAACCTTCATATAATGGTAATTGGCCTCATCCATTGTGTCTTCAAATTTTTGAGAATTGTCACATGACATCAATTTCAGCAATGTGTCCTTAATTTGTCAATCATGTCAAAATCTTCATGTACTCCAAATCAGGTTGAATTTGGACATACATTGGATGTCTAGATGAAGTAGCTTCACCATGCCAAATCCACAGTATAAGTCAAGTCGAACCCGTTGAAGTACAAGTGATCACGACTTTGTTGGATGCTTAAGCGAGTTAGGTTGCCTGGCGACATGGACATCTTATCATCAATCCATTGAATTCGGGATTGTTTTGTGCGAAATCAAAAGCGCTCAACACCCATTCCATATGCACCGGACAAAGCGATCCATGTGTATCCGCGAGCGATTCATGACATAAGATGTTTAATCTAGAAAAGCGATAATATTATCATACCATCCAAATGAACAAAAGCGAGTAGCGATAGCTAAAAGTGGAAATATTTAATAACTTCCTTACTAACAAAATTAATTGATGAAATGGAAGCCTTTGGATGCACAAATAATGAAACCCTAGATAGAACCTTTCCAATCCGGTTATTGAATAAACCGAATTGGTAACTACCCACAACAAATTCGGTTTATAATAAACGAATCGGTATAGTGTGAAAAATTACATTTGGACAATAATTTTTATATAAATAAATGATTTATAAATCAGCTATTCTAGTACATAATTTAAACATCGAGTTTTATGTCCCCGGTTACTTGTTTAAGAATTGAAAGTTGCACATTTATGGTATATCCATGTTTCAAAAGCACTTTCGAATCAGGAAACATTAAAATAAATTAAAATGTCTTATGTATGAATCCGGTTTCTTGGAACACCCGTTTTGAAAATAACTTATAAATCCGGTTATAGTGAAGCGAATTAATGTCTCTTATATATGAATTCGGTCATGATAAGAACGAATTGGAAAACATGAATGAATTACATTCAGTATAAGAACCGAATTGGAAAAGATTAATGAATTCGGTCAGTATTAGAACCGAATTGGAAAACATGATTTCAATCCGTTAGCCAAATCACCGAATTAAAGTTGCCGAATTTAAAACTCATATTTCTTGTAGTGGAACCATCTAACCAGCTATTCTAACAAACTACTAACAGATTACTAACAGCTACATAACAAATAACAGACTTGACCAGAATTAGCTAGAATAACTGTCCAACAGCTCCAGTTATCAGTTATGCTACATGTGGAAAGCTGTTAACCTGGCTTCTTTTGCTTGATTGTAGTGTGCTGCATTACCCCCCCCCCCCCAATGTATGTTGAGCATTCCCAGCTTGGATGTGAGATGGAAAAACTGAGACTTGCCAAGGGGCTGAGCAATTGAGCATGTTAGCCAGCTGATTGTTAGATGAGATAGGCATCAAATGTAGTAAAACGGTCTGAACCTTTTCACGGACAATGTGGCAATCAAGGTCAATATGCTTGGTTCTTTCGTGAAAAGAGGCAATGTGTATAGTGGATTGGTTATCGCAGTATGAGAGTGCTGGTCTAGGATGAGGAATGTGGAGGTCATTTGAAAGATACTTAAGCCATTGTAGTTCACATGTTTTGGTAGCCATGGCTCGGTATTCAGCCTCAGAAGAAGACCAAGACATTGTGCTTTGCTTCTTGGATTTCCAAGAAATAAGGGAGCCTCCAAGGAAGGTGCAGAAAACCAGAAACGGATCTGCGAGAGGTGGGGCATCCAGCCCAATCAGAATCAGTGAAAGCTTTGAGATGTAAGTCAGATGTGACAAGGAAGAAAATGCCCTGGCTGCTTTATAGTGGGAAATCAATGATAGTCCTGCAAATAACTAGGTGGTCTTCTAATCTAGGTGTGTGTCTAGAAGTAGAAGGATCAGATGAAGAGCAAGAGGTGGAGTTTCGGAAGGTACTGCAGGTGGTTGATTTGATGCAGCATTGGAAGGTGGGAAAGGTATTGTTGTGGGATAATCATATGCAGGTGTCGTATTAGAAGTAGGTAAAGAGATGACGAGGGGAGGAGACAAGCTGGTGTGGAAGCAGAAGTGGTGGAGCTAGAAGAAGCAAAAGGGAAAGAGGATTCATGAAAAACAACATGTCTGAAAAGGAAGATTTCTCTGGATTTGAGCTCTAGGAGAAGAAAGCCTTTGGTTCTAGTCTTATATCCGAGAAAAACACACTTTCTTGCTCTAGGATCAAACTTGATCTTGTGAGCAGTATGGGTGGTGGCAAAAGCCAAAGAGCCAAACACCTTGAGGTTACTAAAATATGTGTGGTATAGCATCTCATAGGGAGATTTATTAGAAAGTAAAGGCGTAGGCAGTCGATTAATTAAGTTAATAGCATGTAATATGGCATAGGACCATAATTGTTTAGGTAAATGAGCCTAGAAAAGCAATTTTCTAGTTACATTAAGGATATGTTGATGTTTCCTCTCTACTATCCTATTTTATTAGGGTGTTTCTATACACGAAGCGTGATGGATGATTCCTTTAGATTTGTAAAAATTTGTTTACAAAAACTCAAGCCCATTATCACTCCTAATTACCTTAACTTTGGAGTCAAATTGGGTTTCTAGAAAGGAAAGGAAAGCCTGAAGGTGGGGTCTGGCCTTTGATTTGGTTTTCATGAGAAAAACCCAAGTATACCTTGAATGATCATCAACAACAATTAAAAAACATTTAGTGTTATGAAAAACCAGTTGGCAATTCAAAGAAGAAGTTAATTGAGTGACTGAAATGAGATTAAATTGGAATTCTATCATATACAGAACATTGGACAAGAAAAGATTATAAGAAAAATAAACTGAACCAGAAAAGTGAGCAAAGAGTTGGCTACCATTAGGTAGTTTCACTGAAATGGGATGAATTTTCTTGTATGTGGTAAAGTGATCTAATGAGGAACAGATATGATCTGTTGCCCCTGTGTCAAGGATCCAATTTGATGAATTGGATTTATTGGAAGAACCAAGAATTATAACTGTGTTTGTGGCAGTGTGAGAATCAGTAGCTTGAGTGCTAACTTGGTTGGTGGAATGAGAATTAGGAGTGAGAGTCAAATGTGAGTGTTGGATTAGAAGCAGAATCCTTCGACATTCCTCTAAAGTGAATGGAAACCTTGAATGATTTTTCAAAATCTCCATGGTTGGTGCTCTACTGTGAAAGAATGCAAAGAAAAATGGCAGAGGAAAGCAGAGCTCTCAAGCAGAGTTTTAAATCTCAGACCGCATCACGTGATGTGGCCGCGATATCTCGGTTGGGTGGCCGCATCAACCGCGACACCCCGCAATTGCGGTCCGCATCGGCCGATATTAGCCTGCATCGACCGCATCAGCCGCAACGCGACCGCGACTGCAACCGCAATTTAAAACCTTGCTCTCAAGAAAGCTTTGATACCATATTGATATTTGAGTTTTGGGGAATCTAAAAACTTGATTCATTTATCACTTCGTGTGATAATTTATATCGACATCAGCAGGTATAGCTAAATTACTATTCATTTGCGATTTTTTTAAATGTTTGAATTTTTATTATTTCTTAATATTTAATTATTTTTATTCATTCTAATACTCATTTTTTTCTATTTAAATCAAATCTTAGATTAAAAATCCTAACTTGGTTGAAACCTAATCTTGGATTTTGTTAACTAGTTTAACACTTGAACTTATCAATTTCTCTCATTTTCTTCCAATCTTTCACCAAGGTCATCTTTTAATCATCATGATATAATGATAACATGAAATATTTCAAACCTACGCCATTTAAATCATTTAGCTGAAACCATTACACTTGGTTTCCAAGTGATTTTTTCTAAACTTTTAACACCTAAGTATGCTTGGATTTTGTCATATAATTTAATTAACTTATAATCCATTCCATTAACTATTAATCCAACAATTTACACATCCAAACCCTATAGCACTAGCCTTAGCCGAAACATGTCTATGGCTAGGGTTTGTAATATGTTCATCAAAATCCATCAAAATTCATCAAATCTTGAAAAATCATCTAACTAATCACTAATCTATATCATAAACTCTTATTTACATAATTAAACACATTAAAACTCCATCTCCCTAGCTTAGCTGAAATCCTTGTAGGCATAGTTTCTAGTTTTTTTTCAATCCAAACAATCACATAACATCAAAACATAACAAGTATGATGGAGACCAAGGAAGCTCAAGTGGAAGCCCAATGGGCCCAAGGCTCAAAGATGCACTGCAAGGACTTGGAGGCCGAATGACAAGGACAAGAGCTAAGAAGGCTAAGGAGAATTTGGATAAAGAAGTCAACCATTTTCTCTCACTCAAGCCCATTCCAAAAGAAGAAGCACTCAAGATGGTCCAAATGAACCAAGTTGATGAAGGGCCCAATGTGGGGGCATGATTTCTTCTTAGTAATTTTATTTAATTATGTTTTTGAACCTTTTAATCTTTTCAGTTTTGTTTCTTATTTTCTTTTTGGGATATTTTGTAATAAGGGCCTATTGTTTTGGCTTAACTAAGTGCATAGCATTGCTAGGGATAGATGCTGCCATCTAATTGGGCTTGAGCCACTTTTATGTTAGGATTAGGGTTAAAAATGTGTTAGCTTGTTGTCTCCTTTTAGTTAGACCTAGCCGCCAACTCAATCCCTATAAATAGGTTTGTATTTGCTGCATTTGTCAACTTTGAATTTCAGAATACAATTACACTCCTTTGTGAGTTTTTGAGAGCTTTGTTCTCTTAGGGTTCTTGGGTGAACCATCTTGGTTCTTATCAAAGGTTTCCTTACCTTTGTGGCGAATCTTCGCTTGACTTATCACTCCCCAAGAGTGTGGCGTCTTCTTCCTACCATCCCTTATCTCTTTCCATCTTTTCCGTTTTTACTGTTCACGCACACTATTCACGGTACCGACACTGTTCACGGTACCGTTACTGTTCACGCCATTGATCTATTCATCCTTCATCTTTAATTCTTTTTAAAACAAGAAATCAACTCAAGGACGATCCGTAAAAACAATATGTATCCAACTTGGATCATATCATGTGGTATCAGAGCCCGGATCCTAGAGTTGATAGAGTTCTTGTCTTTTGTGCTTGTTCTTATTGCTTTCCAAACATTAAGCACCATTGCTTGAATGTCATAATTATACACAACCTTGATCATCATTGATCTCTGCCATTTCTAAGACTTGGCTACATTCTTTACTTTCTGTTCTTTACTTTCTGTCATTTATCTTCCAGTCATTTAGTTCTTGTCATTTATTTTCTGTCATTTAAATTCCATTCCTTTTATTTCCTGCTTTTAGTTTCTGTTCTTAAATTTCTGCGTAATATTTACAGCTTTGATCTTATCAAATTCTATATCCATTGTTGTTATATGTTTTATAGCACCTTATTTTGAAAGGAAGCTCCTAAATACACAGTTGGGCATAACAATTGGAACAAAAACAAAATTCAAGAACCAATTTTTTTTAAGTGCAAAAAGAGAACAAGGGCGTGAAAAATAGCATAAAAAAAAAAGAAAAAAAAGGTCTATTCCAAAAAAAAAAAAGGTCTATTCCAAAAAAAAAAGGGATCTATTCCCAAAAAAAAAAAAAGAGACTGCCCATGCACTTAAGCAAGATTAAGTTTGATTGCCTTGTGGACTTCATTAAGCGGTGCTATTCTACATACCTTGCGCATTTCTTTTCGTCTTATTCCTTTTGAGTTCTACCTTTCTTTTAATTAGCTTTTCTTGCTTGTCTTTTAAATTCCTTTGAGTTTTGTCTAGAGTTTCATTCTTTCTTCAACTTCTGAGTGCTTACTCTTGAGAAGACCGCTACTTTTGTAAGATCTTTTGATAATTGAAACGCGAGAAGGTTTATTTAAGAACTTGCAAAGAGAACTTGAGTGGTAAAAGGCAAGAGCGTTTTCATTAAATAAAAGCCTAATGGTGTGAAACACGAGTGGAATCAATCTAAGAGTGTATACACGTAAGAAGAGTGGTAAGGGCCTTTCAATCTTGAATTATTCTTATTACTTGTGCAAAGATGAGTGAAGGAAGTACACCCCCATCCCCTAGAACCGCAAACCTTATGCAAGCCTTAGCTAAAGAACTTGAGAAGTTTAGGGTGGAAATTAATACAAGGCTCGATAATGAAAGGCGGAGAGACTCTAAATATGATGTCTCACATGAGGATGAAGATACCTATGATTTGGGTAGGGAAAGGAGGACTAGGAGGAACCATGATAGGAGAAGGAGGCATGAGATGAGTGAAAGGAGTTATGAAAGGAGGAATAGGAGACATAGGAGTGATGAAAGGGGAGGAGACCTAGGAGGAGTAAAGACCCAAATACCTTCTTTCCAAGGAAAAAATGACCCCGAAGCCTACTTAGAATGGGAAACCAAGGTAGAACAAATCTTTTCCTATCACCATTACAATGAAGAAAGGAAGGTGAAGGTAGCTGCTCTAGAATTTTCCACCTATGCCCTAATTTGGTGGAACCAAGTACAAAAAGAGAGGGAAAGAAATAGGGAGTACCCTGTAGATACTTGGGAGGAGATGAAAAGTTTGATGAGGAGGAGGTTTGTCCCTTCATGGTACCATAGGGAATTACACAATAAACTCCAAAGACTTACCCAAGGAAGTAGAAGTGTGGATGAGTACTACAAAGAGATGAAGGTGGCCATGATAAGGGCCAATGTCATTGAAGATAGGGAGGCTACCATGTCACGTTTCCTTCATGGTTTAAACCGTGAGATAGGAGACATTGTGGAGTTGCACAACTACGAAGAGCTTGATGAGTTAGTCCACCAAGCCATAAAGGTGGAACAACAACTCAAAAGAAAGGGTGCATGGAAGAAGCCTTCTTCTGACCTCAAACCTTCCACTTGGAAGGACAAACAACCAAGGGAAGACTCCTCTACACAGCCTAAGGGAGGTATGATTTCTAAAAACTCTAGTGTTTTTCCTTCTACTAATGCTTCTTCTTCTTCTTCTAAAAGTAGGAACATCAAGTGCTTCAAATGCTTGGGGAATGGACACATAGCCTCTCAATGCCCAAACAAAAGGGTAATGGTGATAAAAGAAGGACACCTCTCTAGTGATTCATGTCCAAATTCCCCTCCCTCAAGTGAAGGAGAAGAAGACTGTGAGACCTATGCTCATGATGGCGACTTGCTAATGATAAGGAGACTTTTGGGTAATCAAGTTGTGGCAAGGGACCAAGACCAAAGGGAAAACATCTTCCATACAAGATGTACCATCCAAGGCAAAGTGTGCTCATTAATCATTGATGGGGGAAGTTGCACTAATGTGGCAAGCACTCGCTTGGTAAGAAAACTTGACCTTAAAACTATTCCTCACCCCCGACCATACAAGCTTCAATGGCTAAGTAAGAACGGTGAGTTAATAGTAAATCAACAAGTGTTGGTAAGTTTGTCAATTGGTAAGTATAATGATGATGTTTTGTGTGATGTTGTTCCCATGGAGGCTGGCCATATTTTGCTTGGAAGGCCTTGGCAATTTGATAAGCATGCTATTCATGATGGTTTCACTAACAAGTACTCATTTGTTCATAATTCTTTGAAGGTAACCCTTGTACCCCTTATTCCCAAACAGGTTTGTGAAGACCAAGTGGCCTTGAAACTAAGAAGGGAGCAAGAGAAGAAGGACTTAAAAGTAAAATCAAAGGAGGAAGCAAAGAATAGGGACCAAGAACTTGTAAATGAAAAAAAAATTGAATATTTAATAACTAGGGAAAGTGAGATTAAGAGGGCTTGCTTTGCAAAGAAAGAGATGTACATTAGTATACAAAAGGACTTGTGCTTAAATTATAACTCTAACTCTCTATCTTGTGAAGTTGATTCTCTTTTGTAGGACTTTGAAGATGTCTTTCCAAAGAGTGTCCCTCCCAAACTACCACCCTTAAGAGGGATTGAACATCAAATGGACTTCATCCCAAGAACCTCTTTCAACTCAAAATGCTTACCACTTGTTGAATTTGCTTATAATAGGGCTATGCATGCTATTACTAGCATTTCTCCTATTGAGATTGTATATGATTTTAATCCCCTCAGCCCCCTTGATTTACTGCCTCTACCTAATGTATTTTCTTTAATTCATAGGGATGGACATGCAAAAAATAAATATTTAAAGCTCCATGAACAAGTCAAGGCTCAAATTGAAAGGAAGATGGAGCAATATGCCAGGAAAGCAAACAAGGGAAGGAGACAAGTTGTTTTTGATCCAGGAGTTTGGTGTGGGTGCACATGCGAAAAGAAAGGTGATGAAAGATCAAATTCGAGGACGAATTCTTTTGAAGGGGGAGGGCATGATGGAGACCAAGGAAGCTCAAGTGGAAGCCCAATGGGCCCAAGGCCCAAAGATGCACTGCAAGGACTTGGAGGCCGAATGACAAGGACAAGAGCTAAGAAGGCTAAGGAGAATTTGGATAAAGAAGTCAACCATTTTCTCTCACTCAAGCCCATTCCAAAAGAAGAAGCACTCAAGATGGTCCAAATGAACAAAGTTGATGAAGGGCCCAATGTGGGGGCATGATTTCTTCTTAGTAATTTTATTTAATTATGTTTTTGAACCTTTTAATCTTTTCAGTTTTGTTTCTTATTTTCTTTTTGGGATATTTTGTAATAAGGGCCTATTGTTTGGGCTTAACTAAGTGCATAGCATTGCTAGGGATAGATGCTGCCATCTAATTGGGCTTGGGCCACTTTTATGTTAGGATTAGGGTTAAAAATGTGTTAGCTTGTTGCCTCCTTTTAGTTAGACCTAGCCGCCAACTCAATCCCTATAAATAGGTTTGTATTTGCTGCATTTGTCAACTTTGAATTTCAGAATACAATTACACTCCTTTGTGAGTTTTTGAGAGCTTTGTTCTCTTAGGGTTCTTGGGTGAACCATCTTGATTCTTATCAAAGGTTTCCTTACCTTTGTGGCGAATCTTCGCTTGACTTATCACTCCCCAAGAGTGTGGCGTCTTCTTCCTACCATCCCTTATCTCTTTCCATCTTTTCCGGTTTTACTGTTCACGCACACCATTCACGATCGGCTAATCGCTCACTTCGCATCAAGCTATCGCTCACGCCATTGATCTATTCATCCTTCATCTTTAATTCTTTTTAAAACAAGAAATCAACTCAAAGACGATCCGTAAAAACAATATGTATCCAACTTGGATCATATCAAAGTATAACTTGATACATCATCAAACCATCTCCTAAGTTCAATCACCCATGGATTTCACACCCTCCAAGAGCCATAGTACGTCTTCCAACTTTTCAATCATGGTCCATCATGTACAAGCATATTTAAGTGTATTCTTTGATGAAAATCCATAAAAGAATCAAAATATATGGAAAACTAACCAAAACTTCAAGTTTGAAATCTAAGAGATTAAAGGTAGACAGCGAGTCGGGTAAACCCACAAATCCACACATTTTTACTAAACCCAACTCATAGTTGACGGGTTGGTTTGGGTCGGGTTTAAAATAGTCAAACCCACGAGGTATCGGTCGGGTAACAGGTTGAAACTTTTCCAACCAGCAAAATCCAACCCAATGAATTTTTTTTAATAATATTTTATGATATGTAATCACTTTTTATTAGGGTTACGAGAATCTTATATAAGTTTATAATTTTTTTAGATAATTAATTTCCTGAGAATTTTAAATTAAAATTAATTACATTTAGTATTAGAAGGCTAGTTATTGATCATTTTCGTAATTCTTTGCAACCTATCACTATTGAGGCATCGATTTGTGCTCATAATTAATTAAGAACTCTTAATACACACATTGATTTACAGGCTCGAATAGATGAAATTGAAAAGATTGAAGTAGGTAGTGTACTATATAGAATTTGCTTAATTTGTTTAGACAATTACTAATAGTTTAATCATTGATGTTTGCTAATGCTTCAAGATTCCTTTATGTGTTAGATATGTCTGTTGCTAGAGATGAAGTTGTGGATCGTAATAATTGATCCTTTTAGATGTTTTCTATTTAACTGGTTAGGATTATAGTTCTTTTTAACTTATTATTTCATTGTTGGTTTTAATTTTTCTTTATTTTAACAATTGTATTGATTGTCATTAATGTTATGGTGTTATTGATGTACAGGAAATCAAAGAATAGATGAGGCGTCGATTATAGTATCATTGGTTAATTGTGTTACATGTATCTTTATTGTTTGTTTGTGTTGATCGTAATTGTAATTCTAGGGTTATATGTACTTTGAAATTTATGTTTTATGTTATGTCAATTGGAAACTTATATTATGTTATTCAGAATATATTTCAATTTCTATTTTAGCATGCTAAATTTTATTTTGGACCAAGTTCAATTCACAAGTTGAACCCAACTTAACCCACATATTAGCGGGTCAGGTTGGTTCAGATCGGAGGAAATTTTTTTCCAAACCTAACCCACTACTTCCATGAGTGAATTGGGTCCAAAATTACCCCAAAACCAACCCAGCCCAATAAGAAATGATGAGCCTTAGAAAAATTATTTTGTATTCATCATCTAGGTTAGATTCTAACTATATTAGTTGGTTTGGAACTAGATTAGTTAAATTGTAATCAAATTGGTTAATAATTAACTAAATTAATTAGATTTTAATAAATTTAGTTAGTTTCTAACTAGATTTCAATTTTATTCTAATTAGATGCCAACTAGATTCTATATAGTTACACCTATTTTGTCTTCTTCCTACTACTATTTTAAAATAACAACTTTGCCCTTGTTTTAATGTATAATAAATTCTAAATGACACTTATGTCCTAGTTAAAAACCCTTATATACAAAATATTTTTGTTTAATTGAACAAGTTACATTGACTATTTTAATAGTTACTCTTTACACAAATAGTTTCTAAAATATTATTAACATACAATCAAAGAGAAACAAAAAATAATATTAACAATAATATATTTTGACCAATTATATTACTAATGTATTAAAAATAGAAAATGTCTGTGATTAAAGAAATAAAAATATTTCCTTAGTAAATGTTTCTGCCCTCTAATTTCTTATTAACAAAAATTAGAATTTTAGGACATAACAATGTAGAAATAAAATCATAAATAATACATAATTAAATATTAATTAATAATTAATATTTATTATTTAAAAATTAATGGAGGATATTACACTTTGTAATTATGGTGAATTGAAATTCTGATTGATCATTTATTATTAAAAAACTCATTTTATATTAATTCTCAAAATCATTCTTTTTGAATAATTTCATTTTTTAAAAAAATAATTCTTTTCATTAATAAACATTTCCTCATAAACCAGAATTTTAAATTTACCATTTTTGCATAATATGTTGCGAGCTTGAATTTTGTTCCACAATATGGTTATTTAGCCACCCATTTTGTCAAGTCATTTATCACTATTGATAATGTGCGTGACAAAATATGACATTTCAAAAATTAAAACAAAAATAAAATTTCAAATAATATATGACCAATTTAATTAATTTAGTAGATAATATGTGATTAAATAGGTAACTATTCTTAGAATGGACGGTGTAAGGTACTAATATCTTTCCTATTCGTAATTAACCCCTGACCTGAAATCTGTAACATAGACCTTTTTTAAGGTGTCTAATCGTATCATTTCATTTTTTCATAGAAGAATTGATTGGTAGCGACTCCCAAATAAATTTTTAATCTTAGTTATCTCCTCACGTTATTCTCACCCTCGGGGAGTTGCAACAATGTGGCTATCCAAAATATCACCACACAAACTCCAAGATGTGACTAGAATATAGACTAACTTCACAAACTAGCAAGCATACTAGTAACATACCTCAAATAACAAGTATATTACTTAAGTTCGGAGCTACCAAATCTAGCATAGTCTCCCTTAAAATATAAACATCCATGAATACAAACAATAGTAATATCCATTACACTTCACTCAAATCTAGTACGCAAATAGACATAAAACATAAATTCCAACAAAAACAACATTAATCAAAGACAACAACTAGAGTCCAAACAAAACAATAATTAAAACACAACAACTGGAGTCCAAACACAAGAACAATCAAAAGACAACTTGCAAGTGAAAGGTATATGAAAAAGAACTAGGGAGGATAAAAACCCCATAGTGTGCTACTCTGCAGATTGTTGATCTGAGAAATCAAAGAAGGAAAGTTGTGAGTAACATAGACTCAGTGAGAACATAATAAATACATTAAACAAGAAAGGAAACATGATGACGAGAATGTCTAAACAATTAGCAATTAATTAATGCTGAATTCACGAAATTCTCAAACATAAATATAATTCTTGAGAACATAAACATACATTTAATAATTATAAACTATGCAAATCTTATATCAACATCCTTTAACAAATAGCGATAAAAAAAAAATGTAATTATAAAGCTGTCACATATAAGAGAACCAAAACGTGACTCACCTCACTAACAACCATTTTCTCCTAAGAGTGACAATACATTTAGCGGCAACTCTACCTAATAGATAGCCCTTTCCTTATTGCCAACTCCTTGCCTCACACAGGTGGCTAAACTTAACAGTCAACTCCTTGCCTCACATAGACAACTACATATAAATATTTGCTCCTTACCTCCCCAAATAAACGTGTATGAATAAATAGGTGCTCATAGACCTTTAACCCTGATAATATTTAAGAAGTCCAAACATGGATTCCCCAAAAGTCATAGATGCCATTAAAGAAAAATAATTTCAGTATTTCACTAGCCACAAGTCAATAGTTTAAGGACTTCACTTCACTAAAATCATGCTTCAAAAACCATGAAAATATTATTTCGCTAAAATCTTTTTTTCATACTATTGAAAGTAAATACTTGGAAAAAAACAAAATTTGCTACAAGCGCTAGAATAAAATTAGCCACAAAGTAAATAAATTAAATATTAGAATTCAATAATTTAATAATAAATATAAGTCACAAAGAAATAAACTTCAAAAGTGGAATACTTAAATAAGAGATTATTGCTAGAAGAATTTATTTTTAAAAATCAAAATAAGTCACAGTAATTATTATTCACTACTAAACTAGCTGCTAGTTCCAAACAAATTGCAGTCGGCTTCTCAAGACTCATGTTATTGCACGAAGAAGAGTCTTTGGCAAACCTCGCTATGAAAGATAAATTATTGTGACCCATTAAAAAGTGTTCCAATATTCTTTAACTAATTAGGATACCACTAGAGGAAAAACTATAATTTCTTCCTAATCCATTTTAAAATCTCACAAAAGTGAGGTTTTCATCCAAACAAAAAAATGGAAGCACTTTTCAATCATGACGAGTGAGAGAAAGACTAGAGAGATGAAGTGACCATAGGGTTTTAATATTATTTCTAATACAATTTCAAAGAATAAGATAAAATTTTACGTATCCACAAGAAACTAAGAAGGCAATACGGTGTTGTAGCGACTTCCTCACCTTATTTGCAAATTCCAAATTATTTTAATTCTTGAGTTCTGGTAGGTGTATAAACAATCACCCAATATACTCAAATAATATTCCTACATGCAAATGTATAAATACAGATATAATATAACAAAATATAATTACAATAAAAAGACTTAATTAAATCAGTAGTTTGTAATGGCTATATCCTCCTTTAATGGCCACTAAGCCATGCGATTCAAGTATTTACATTTACTTTACTAGTTTTTTACGTTATCCTAATAAGGCATGATTATGGTTGCCACCATTATTGGGGAAAAAAGAAAGATTCGTACCTCAACCTAATATGGCATGCACACATATATATATATATATTATGATTATTTGTTATTACTTGTTCTTTTAAAGTATATCAAATTATCTTTAATTATTAATTTTATTTTTAAAACATTTATTCTTATATTCTAACATGTCTATGTTTGTGTTAATTATATTTTGTTACTTTCACCCATAAGATAAACATAGTAAACTGATAAAATGATGTACAAAGTGATTACATACGTTCATGTGTTTTTGTACTTATACATACAAAAGGAATAGTTATTATGTATTACGGAAATGGATATATATGATCAAAGTATATATTGTTGGGAATTCTTTTGTGAAATGATAATGATGTTGAGTTATTATGTTACATGTCTTATATACTATACAAACTTAGGACCACAAGCTTGTACGTATAGACCAAATCATGTATGACAAAAATAAGGATGATAATGGTTTATTAATATGAATTCAAGTAAGGAAATAATGTTATGAATATGTTTGGTGCATGATACCCGTGTCAATTCATTATTTTATTATTTTATCATTTTAAGAATAGTGAAATGATGAGAGGGGGCTATGAAATTTCAAATAAGGTTTATATTTTTTTAGAATACTATTTTTTATATATTAAAGACACCATACTCACCCATATATTTTAGTATTAAAAATAGAGAACATCTTTAACAATTATTAACTCTTATGACTATGTATTTCAAAAGAAGAAAAAAAAGTGATTGTGATAATTAGTTATAAGATTTGTATGACTAATTTAAAAACAAACAAAAAAATTCCTCCTTTGCTTACCGCATTGCTAGATCATTTCAATGGAAGGTGTGCACTTTAGGACCATCTTGACATAAAGTCGGTCTTTCATATCATCAAGAAATTTGAAGTAAGCATGCCTCCATGGCCTGATGAAGAAAAGGGAACCACAAACAACCCAAAAGCTAATTGCAAATCCAACACCCGAGCCCATATAGAACCATTTCAAAAACTCAGATTCTTCCTCATTTTCTCCCATCAGTTTTGTGTCATTGGGTGCTTCATCTTGGGTGCAGTTCTTTGTAAGCGGAGATCCACAAAGTTCAGGATTGCCAACATAGCTAAGTGCTGTAAATCCCTGAAGCTGTGTCCCTAATGGGATTTGGCCCTTAAAATTGTTGTATGAGAGATTCAAGAAACCAAGAAAAGACAAACCAGACATGCTCTGAGGAATTTGTCCAGAAATTTTGTTCCTCGAGAGATCAAGGGATTCCAGTTGTTTCATGTTGCCAATCTCTTCTGGTATGATTCCCCTTAATTGATTTTGTGACAAGTTCAAGGATTGCAATCTAGTGAGCCTAAATACTTCTGTAGGTATTGTTCCAGACAAATTATTGCTTGAAAGGTCAAGAACTTGCATAAACTTCACATATTCTAATTCATTGCCTTTTGTGAGCAATGTAAGAACGAATAAATACGTGACCCGTGTTTCATCTCTAATACCGAAGGTATCAGTTACTGAAGCAGTATTGAAAACCATGGCTGTGATATTATGTAGGCAGTGGGGTATTGTTCCCGATAATTTATTATTTGCAACATCCAACACTATGAGAGAAGAAAGTTGACATATTTGTAAAGGAATATCACTGCTGAATTGATTCGATCTTAATTGGAGAGCTTTCGCATTTTGTCCCATCCAATTTGGTATACGTCCAGAAAAATTATTTTCAGCAAGATTAAGGATCATGAGATTTTGGCAGTTTTGCAGTGACAGAGGAATCTCCCCAAAGAAGTTATTCTTATCAAGATGCAATGAAATAAGATTAGACAAGGAACCCATTGAGTGAGGAATCATGCCTGTTAGATTATTGATCCCCAGATCAACATGAACCAATGATTTCCAATTTACCCAGCAGTCTGTGAGCCCTCCAGATAAATAATTATTAGGAATGCTCAAATACTGTAAATTGCTTTCCCCCTTCATCTTATGACACAAGAGAGGAGAAATAGGCCCAGACAAAGAGTTGTTTGCTATGTAGAAAACTGTCACATTTGGTGTTAATCGAGGAAGGCCACCTCTCAAATTATTTGAAGGCAGCCATGTGGTTCTAGAGTTTAGCACCACGTTCGACATGTCCCAATCTATGGAGTTGTTGTATAAAGAGAGAAATACAAGTTCAGTCGCCCAATTCCAAAACTTGTCCTGAGATTCATGTGTAAATGTGGAGCTTACCATTGTTAGATACCTAAGAGATGTTTGTGAGTATAACCATGGAGGAAGTTTAGGATTCGCATATTTCAAGACAAGCAGCTTCAGTTGAAAAGGAGGAACCCAATGGGGATCAAAATCAAAGATGATGGAGGGTGAACCCAAGTACAATCCTCTTAAATTCGAGAGCTTGACAAAATTTCTTTCAGATACAACCCCCGTCAGAGAATTTTCATCAACACCCAATATCTTCAAATTGGAGAGTTGCCCAAGACTTTCCGGAAGGCTACCGTTCAAGTGATTTGAGAAGATATCCAAGACTCTCAAGGATGATAGATTCCCCAAAGTTGTAGGAATAGGACCAGAAAATAAATTCCCGGACAGATCAAGATCGCGTAGGCTTCCAAGTCGGCCTAACCAATCTGGGATTGTTCCACTGAGCATGTTGTCCTCTAATCTCAGTTCATACAAATTTCCAAGATTCAACAAGGTGTTGGGTATTTGGCCGTGGAAATGATTCCCACCAAGATACAGATAAGAAAGGCCGCTCAGATTGAATAGCCAGCTAGGTAAATCGGAGTGAAAATCATTGTGGGAAAGATCAAGATATTGGAGTGAAGTGAAATTGGCATAGTCAAGAGACAGACTAGTGCTTTCAAGTAGACAACCCTTCAATTTTAAATCAGAAAGTGAAGGAAGCATAGTCAATATCTGAAGCCATTGACTTTCCTCGTGGAGATTAATGAAACTCAGGTAAAGATGTTTTAAGGATGACAGACGAGGAAGCCATCTAAGATCATCAATCACAAGGTTTATGTTTTCTGATAAGTCAAGATATTCAAGGTTGGAGGAGTTCCTACTCCCACGAGGAGGGTTAATTAGTGACAAGTTTTGACAATCCAACGACGAGTGCATAGCTTTGAAGTTATTGTTGCTCAAATCCAAGTAGTTCAAAAACTCAAGTTCAAGCAAAGATAAATAGTGAAGTTCACCTGCCAGGCAATGAGTTTTGTCCTCTTTGCCATCAATGGAGACATCTGTAGATTCTGTAGAACAAGGGAGGCTGAGATTTGTGACTCTGCCAGTGATGTTGTCACACTGAACTCCTCTCCATTGACAGCAATCTTCTTCACTGGACCATGTAGAAAGCATGCCTGATGGATCGATGAGTCCATGTTTGAAGCAGAGGAGTGTTTGCTGGTCCTTTTCGTTGCAATGGACCTTCAAATCGCATATGCCCAAGTTGCATATGATTGCAAATAATAACAATACAGAAAGGATGGCAGCTTGGGAGGAGAATTTCAGCATGATAACAACAGAAATGAAGGTTTCGATATCAATGTATCGGAATTGAATATTCACACCCAACGTCTGATTTATAGAGTTTGGTTTGATACATCATTGGTGTTTATCTTTGACACGTTAGTCTTATCTCCTTTTTATAGAAATGATGCAAGTTTTTTTAAAAAAGTTATCAAAATATTATTATTTAAAAAAAGACTCTCAAAATACTACTCATCTATGACAAAAAGGAGAGGATCCATATTCGTAAACAGCCAATTCCACAAAATAAATCACACAACATCCAAAGAAATAACAAGAGAATTGGCCGTCAGGCCTCGTGGACACGCGCTTGTTAATAAGTAAGCGTTCCCACCCTTGATTCGAATTTAAACCGCAAGTATATATATATATATATATATATATATATATAAACCAAAAAAAAAGGTAAAGTGAAATATTTATACTATTGCGTGTACATTCACTGTTTTACTTCATCATAGCTAAGAGCTTTTATAGTTATACCAAGACACCCAATAAAGAAAGCTTGTATATTGCTTGAAATTGGTTTTAGCATATGATAAGAGTGCCAAAAACTTATGAATGCTAGCGAGTAGCGATTACAAGAAACAAAAGTACACGATTTCAATCTAACAGACTTCAAAAATCTAATCTACATGTTATTCTCTTATTTAATAAATTTTTATTTATCTGTGTAAGGTAACTCTCATTTGATCCCTTAAACCTCCCCTTTTTAGAGAAAATTAAATTTTATTTTAAATCCTTACACTGAAAACAAAATACATTATTTTTAATTATATATATATATATAACTTCAAAACGAAAGAGATTAGTTGCATATTTAAAAAGTCTCGTGACTCAGACCAAATAATAATAATAATAATAATATATTTTGTTGGATGTATTAATAGTTGCAAATTCATTTATTGATCTTGGTTGAATGGGTCTTAACTCACCAGCCTGATGGTTACTGCCTATCGGAGGCGAAAAGTTTCCATTCTAAATATCATCCCTTCTTAATTACCTTGACTGACTATTTTTGCTACGCTTTCTTCTTTCTTTTCCTAAGTTATTTTCTTCTTATTTATTGGACTTAATTTGAAGAAAAAATCAAAGCTTGCCTCTTCACTTTTTTATCATATTTTATATAAATAATTTTACTTGATATTGCCAAAAAATTATCGTATGAACATAAATATAGTTCTAGAGAGACGTTTAACATTTGTCTATCTTTTTTCAAGTAATGCTATTGGTATATTCTTGTTAAACTTTAGATTTTATATGATGATTTTGATGATATCAAAATATTGTTATTATATTTACATTTTTGAATAAGAAAGTTTAGTTTTATGGATGAAACTGATTATAGATTTTTATAGCCTAAATTTGAACTTTAATGTTGGCAATTAAAAAATGAATATAAGTGCCTAAAGAATAAAATAGATTTTAATAATTAGCGCCAATTTGAACTTTGTTGGATGTATTGATTGTTGCGTTCATTTATTGTTCATGGTTGAATGGGTCTCAACACACCAGCCTTTGTATCCGCATTGATTGTTGCATTCATTTATTGTTCTTGGTTGAATAGGTCTCAACTCATTAGTCTCACAGGGTGAGTTGTCTAACATTCATTAATTATTGTTTATATTTAATAGACTTTTTAACATTTATTGTGAAACTAACAGTCAATAAATGATTGACAACTCACCTTGGGTACCAAACCCATCAAGGTACCATAGCAACTCCTTATATATATGTATGTATGTATATATATATATATATATATATATATAGGGAGAGATCAACTTACACTGGTGTAAGACTTGATCACTCTTACACCACTCAATAACCTTTTATTGAATAACTTTCTTATAAAATTCATCGTTAAATTGAAAGTTTCTATCATGTAGATCATACCTATAAAATTTTACATTAATCCGAAATTGTTTTATGATTCATTGATCTACATCAAAATTAACATAATATAAACTATTGTAATATATAAAAATATGAACTATATGATTATATTCTTATTGATATTCAATTTTTTTAAAATTTGACACAAATGATCGACATGATAAAAACTTTCAATCTAACGGTGGATTTTGTAAGAAAGTTATTCAATAAAAAAGTTATTAAGTGGTGTAAGAGTGATCAAGTCTTACACCGGTATAAGTTGATCCCTCATATATATATATATATATATATATATATATATATATAGGATGCTCTTTAAGTTTATATATAGGTGTAAGTCTTTATGAGGTTCGAGGATGCTCTTTAAGTTTATAAATTTGTGCACGAGTGAAATGTGGGGGAAAAACTATAGCAACCAATAAATTCACCATATCAACAAACCAAGAGAATGTGTTCTTACCTTGCAGCTGCATAAGCTGCTCATCTGGGAAGGAGTCCTGTACAGGAAAGGGATCTGAAACCCTCTCAACGCAGCTCAAATGATCTGCCACTAGGTTCTCTGCTCCACTCTTGTCACGGATCTCTATGTGAAACTCTTGGAGCAGTAGCATCCACCTTATTAGTCGGGGCTTTGCCTCTAACTTCTTCAAAATGAACTTTAGAGCTGCATGATCAGTAAACACAACAACTTTAGAACCAAGCAAATATGATCTAAACTTATCCAAAGCAAAAACAATGGCTAAAAGCTTTTTTTCAGTTGTGGTATAGTTGGCCTGAGCAGCATCCAGAGTTTTAGAAGCATAGTATATCACATGAGAAGCTCTCCCCACTCTCTGTGCCAAGACTGCTCCTACTGCATAGTTAGAAGCATCGCACATCAATTCAAATGGCAATGTCCAGTCAGGTAGCTGGATGATAGGGGTACTAGTCAAGGCCTACTTCAAGTGGTTGAAAGCTGCCTTGCAATTGTCATCAAAATTAAACTCTAGATCTTTCTGCAGTAAGTGGGAAAGTGGAAGGGCAATCTTGCTGAAGTCAGCAATGAAGCGCCTGTAGAAACCTGCATGACCAAGAAAAGAACGCACTTCCCACACGCATGTGGGGTAAGAAAAATAAGTAATTACATCAATCTTGGCAGGATCTACCTCAATGCCCTTACTGGATACTACATGGCCTAAAACTATACCTTGTTCTATCATAAAATGGCATTTCTCAAAATTTAGCACAAGGTTAGTCTTAATGCATCTATGCAGCACAGTAGATAAGCTAGCTAAACATGAATCAAAAGAAGAACCATAGACAGTGAAGTCATCTGTAAATACCTCCATGCACTCCTCTAAGAAATCAGAAAAAATGCTCACTATGCACCGTTGGAAGGTACCAGGGGCATTGCAGAGGCCAAAGGGCATCCGTCTGTAAGCAAAGGTACCGAAGGGAAAGGTAAATGTGGTCTTCTCCTGATCCTCTGGTGCAATGTGGATCTGGAAGTATCCAGTGTAGCCATCCAAAAAGCAGTAATGGGACTTACCAGCCAACCGTTCCAGCATCTGATCAATGAATGGAAGGGGGTAATGATCCTTCCGAGTGGCTTGGTTGAGGCGTTTGTAGTCAATGCAAACTCTCCAGCTATTCTGCACTCGGGTTGGAATTAGCTCATTCTTCTGGTTGGCCACGACAGTCACTCCGGATTTCTTTGGAACCACTTGCACCGGGCTCACCCACTTGCTGTCAGAGATGGGATAGATAATGCCAGCCTGAAGTAACTTGGTCACCTTTTTCTTCATCACATCTAGAATGAGAGGATTCAGTCTCCTCTGGGCTTGTCTCACTAGTTTAGTTTCCTCCTTAAGTAATATCATGTGCATGCATGTGGAGGGGTTAATACCAGGAATGTCTGCAAGTGTCCAACCAATTGCCTTTTTGTGTTGCTTCAAGACTTCCAATAATCTGGTTTCTTGCTTATATTGGAGGTGTTTGGCCACTATGACAGGTAATTGATCATCTTCTGCAAGGAAAACATATTTGAGATGGTTAGGCAGTGGCTTCAATTCTAATTTAGGTGGTAGCACTATAGAGGGAAGCATGCTGCTGGTGGAATTAAGTTCTGCAAGTGCTATAATTTATGTATCTACAGAATCAGTTGCTACAGAATCTGGTTCTGTATAATCTGCATGATTTGCAAAATTCACATCAATTGCTGAATCAGAATGGTCAGCACTCAAAACTGCAGCAATCTCAGCACATGCATTACACAAAACAGCACCATTACAACCAATGCATATAGAATCAAAAAATCCATCAAAGTCAGCAGCACATAACTCATCATATGCAATATCAATCAAATCAGCAAGGACATCAATATGAAAAACAGAATGCTCCTCCATGGGATGCTTCATAGCATCAAAGATGTTAAACTATACAATGGAGTCACCAAACTCCATGGAAAGAGTTCCTGCATGAATGTCAATCTTCGTCTGAGCTGTCTTAAGGAAAGGTCTCCCCAAAATGAGTGGAGCCCTAGTGGTTGGTGATTCCCTTTCCATTTCCAGAATGTAGAAGTCCGTAGGGAATATCAATTCACCCACTCGCACCAGCACATCCTTAATTAGTCCGGCTGGATAGGCATTGCTCCTATTTGCCAACTGCATCACTACACCTGTGGCATGCAAAGGTCCAAGTCCAAGAGAGTTAAATACAGACATAGGCATAACATTAATTGAAGCACCTAGGTCTAGCATGGCATTTTCAAATTTCAAGTTGCCTATTATGCATGGAATGGTAAAAGTCCCTAGATCTTTGCATTTCTGTGGCATAGGTTGAATGAGGGCTGAGATGTTTTGGCTCATGCTAATTCTCTCATTGTCTTTCAGCCGCCTCTTGTGTGTGCAGAGTTCTTTCAGAAACTTGGCATACTTAGGAATTTGCTTAATCGCATCCAACAATGGGATGTTCACCTCCACCTTCCGAAAGGTCTCCAAAAGCTCTTTATCTTTCTCAGCATCATCTCCTCTTCTAGATTGGACTGCACTATGTGGGAAAGGAAGTGGCACTGCACAATTGTTCTTCTGCTGCACAAGTGGTACAGAATCTGCAGAATTTGATTTTTCTGTTACAGAATGTGGTTTATGTGCAGAATCTGTATTTTGATTATCTGCAGAATTGGACACATCTACTGCAGAGCCTGTTACTGCTGCTGAATCTATAGAATTTGCAGAATTCGAATTCTGCTGCTGCTCAGCTTGTAAGGATTTCCCAGACCTCAAAGTAATAGCACTAACATTCCCTTTTGGATTTGGAATTGTTTGTGCAGGAAGTTAACTACTGCCTTGAGCTTGTAACTGATTCATAGAGGAAGCTAATTGACCAATCTGTGTCTCCAAATTTTGAATTATGGCATCAGTCCTTTGTTGGAATTGGAGATTGTTGGTAACTAGTTGTTTCATCATATCCTCTAATGAAGGCTCAGACTTTGGTGTTGCATTTGCTGGCTGCTGCTGCTGAATAATTGGCTGTTGTTGCATATTTGATTGAAATGGCCTACTAGTTCCAGCATGGGATTGAAATTGTTGCTGCCTCATTGGTTGCTGTTGGAAAGGCTACCTATATTGATTTGGCTGTTGGGCAGTGGCATTGCCATATCTCAGATTTGGATGATCCCTCCAACCAGGGTTGTAGGTGTTGGAGAATGGGTCATATCTCTGCTGCTGCTGCTGAAATTGAGGTTTACCAGGAAAAATTCCTGCTGCAGCAACAGATTGGTCTGGAGAGGCAGAACCATTATCTTGCAGTGTGGGGCACGAATCTGTGGGATGGAATGAGCTAGAACATATACTGCAAACTCTTGCAGGGGTCTGTACAAGTGGTTCGTGTTGTCCCATTGCCATCTGTCTGACCAAAGAAGTGAGCTCATCCAATCTATGTTCCATCCTTTGTTGATCAGCCCTTTGTTGATCAGCATGTGAAGAGGTATTAACTTCATTAACTACTCTGGTTGCAGCACCCATTCGAGTACCAAATTGCTGAGAATTTGCTGCCATGTTTGCAATTAAGTTTCTAGCAGCAGCTGGAGTTTTATCTACCAATGCTCCACCACTTGCAGCATCAATCATACTCCTTTCCATTGGCATCAACCCTTCATAGAAGTATTGGATTAGCAGTTGATCACTAATTTGATGGTGTGGGCAGCTCGAGCACAATTTCTTAAATCTCTCCCAATACTCATTGAGAGTTTCACCACTGATTTGCCTTATGCCACAAATATCTTTCTTTATTGTAGTAGTTCTTGATGCAGGAAAGAACTTCTCTAGAAACAGTCTTTTCATGTCATTCCAAGAAGTGATGGCAGCAAGTTGTAAGTAATACAACCAATCCTTAGCAGCACCATCCAAGGAAAAAGGAAAGGCCCTCAGCTTGATGTGATCTTCAGCTATTCCATGAGGTTTCATGGTGGAGCAGACAACATGGAACTCCTTCAAATGCTTATGTGGATCTTCACCTGCAAGACCATGAAACTTGGGCAGCAAGTGTATCAATCCAGATTTCAACTCAAAATCAACATTAAGTTCAGGATATTGAATGCACAAAGGTTGATAATTCACATCAGGTGCAGCCAATTCCTTAAGGGTCCTATTATTATAATCAGCCATAGTAAAATCAGCAGACTCAGTATTAGACACTGAAGTACTAACAAAAGCAGACTCAACAGGATTAAAAGAGTCAGCAAGATTAGATGCAATGTCAAGTTCTAGTCCTATGAATTCTATGAAGTGTATGAAATGTTCTATCAATTTCAGGATCAAATGAATGCAAGGTACCAGAATCAGACCTAGTCATACAGCATGCAGTTCATAAGAAGGTATAGAAAAGCAATAACAACTAAAACACTAAAAATTCCTAAAACAAATACTCCAAAAATTAAACAAAAATAAAAATAGTATCAAATGAATTTTAAAAATTATGGAACCACCACAGGGTAAAATCTACACAAAAATGTTATCCAATAGAATAATAAAAAATCTTAAAAAATTGAAAATGTGGGTTAAGCGATGGAATTTGGTTAAAATAAGGGTGACATCATTGTAAACAATGAGCCTTTCTCAAAATTACATTTTCTATTAATATGCCAAAATTTATGTCAATCAGAGATACTTTACCGAACCAAAATTCTTGACACGATGCGCTTTACCCAATTTCAGCCGAATTCCACTTGAAAAAAAAAAATTCAAAAACAAAACAAACACAATTGTTAGAGTTAGATGGGTTCTTAAAATGATCAAATAGTTGCCTTGGATCCCCGGCAACGGCGCCAAATTTGACAAGAGGTTGTCGAGACCCGTCAAATAATAAATATTACCAGTTCACAAATTAATTTGTAATATAGAGAATGAACCAAATCGTCTCTCAAGGATCCAAAAAGAACAAAGATTTAATCAGATCAAGATAATTAAAATGGGGTTTTGATGATTAGAAAAGAAAATATACCAGTTGAATTAAAGAAATATAATTAACAAATTAACCAATCCAAGGAAATTTACCAATCTTGAGTTTAATTCATCATTGATCACAAGGAATTCTTCATATTGATCACAGGGTCAGAGTATATATTTGGCTGTCAATGTGGATGATATTGCCATCACCGGCAGTGATGGGGAAGGTATCAATTAACTAAAGTCCCCTTCCATCATTTTGACAAGAGGTTGTCGAGACCCGTCAAAATAATAAAATATACCGGTTCACAAACTAATTTGTAGTATAGAGAATAAATCGAATCGTCTCTCAAGGATCCAAAAACAAAAATTAAATTAGATCAAGATAATTAAAAAGGGGGGTTTTGATGATTTATAAAGAAAATACACCGGTTGAATTTAAAAAAAATTAATTAACAAATTAACCAATCCAAGGAAATTTACTGATCTTGAGTTTAATCCCTCATTGATCACAAGGAATTCACTTAGTTGCTAACCATGTTCTTGGCCTTAGATCACATCAAGAAGCCTCAACATGATCCAAGAATCCTCTACTAGATAAGCATCTAGGATTTAATTAACCACGGTTAGATAAATTAAGCACCATCCAAACACAAATTAACTTAAGATCAGGGAATTAACCAAGCTAAACAATCCATCAAAAAGCTTTGATATATTGTTTAGTCTTTGTGATCCTCTTTGAATACATGATACTAAAGCTACTATCACATCAACATCTAAATCAAATTAAGCAATTCAATTTAGATAAAAATCAAAAGAGGAAGAAGAGAAAATTGAATAACAATTAAGCAATATGAACAATCAAAACAAGATATCCAAATTAAACATCAAGATGGTTAATCCCTTGGATTAATTATAAGAGCCTAGCCTTCCATGGATAGGAAGGAAGAACTCAAAAAATAAAGAACAAAACGAAATTCTAAAGAGAAGGGAGAAGGGAGAAGAAGAAAAAGAAAAATCTCACAAATACTCAAACTTACTTCAAATTTCATCGATGCTTAATACAAAGAGATTGACCTTATTTATACTAATCCTAGAAGCCAATTTGTAACTGAAAATAAAATGAATGCAAGCTGTAAAAAATGGAGATTGACAAATATAGTGGTCCATGTTAACCAACAAAATGATAAATAATTACAAAAGAAAAGCAAAGTTAATATTCTGCTAGATTTCGTGTGCCTCATACCATGATCTGTATCACCCTCCATCCCACTGAATTGAATTTAGGTGTCTTCACGACAGTTGTTGACAATTGTCTCCTTGAACTTTTGGCGCTGGTTTCATGTCAATAGGACTTTTACAACTCAAGATATCCTAAAAACACTGCACCTACCTCAAGTCACATTGGCAAAACATGTTTCCAAATTCAAACCAATTTATAACTTCATAATCATGCCGACAACAGCATCTCTTAACTAAATGGTCTTCAGTAAAGTTGGAGTTGTGCATGTTATCTTTCCAATGGCACTGGTTTCAGCACACTGCTCATATTCCAGTGACAGCAAGCCCACTCTAACTTTCAAACATATTTTGGACCATTAGAAGTCCGATGCAACTCTTGAGTTCTTTAGGAAACTTGTGGATATTTGTCTTAGCTTTCCACAGACACCAAGAACACCTCAAACGGATCACCAAAGCCCAAGTTATGGCCTAATCAAGGAGGAAATGTCAAAATGCATCAAAATCTGAGAGTTAATCAAAATTTGCATAAAAGCTGAATGAGACCCAACAACATAAAACTCAACTAATATACTAATATTAGGCACAATAAACATATAATAATTTCAAGTACAAAGCTAACATAAGTGTCTTAAAATGATTGATCAAATTTTCAAACCAAGGATTTGGGTTGTCTTAATTTTTTTATTATTTTCGTGTAGCTTTTTTAGCTTCCATACAATTTATATAAATTTAGTTTTGATATGTTGTTTGTTAAGATGGAAAAAGTAACATGAGAATGAGTGTTAAATTATTTTTCAAGTCTTCTTATTTTTCTACAGAAGTTATGATTCTTCTCAAGTTTGTAAACTTAGATAGAAGAATAGTTAGAATAAGAACACTTGATATATCATAGTAGTATTAAAGAAGAGTGTTCAAAAACAAGAAGTGCATTTAAACTCTTAAAGATTGGTTAAAAGAAAATTATTTTCTTAACATACACTACAACAGAAATGGTTTTTAAATTCGGCTGTCAAAACACTTTCAATTCGGTTTCCACAACGGATTATGTTCGGGGGTGGTCTTTTGTGGTAACTTTTAAATTTGCATAAAGAAACCGAATTGAAAAATAATTAATTTTTCAATTTGATTGTTACAGTACCGAATCAAGAAGCACGTGATTTTAAATCCGGTTAAACACCGAATTAAAAACTTGACATTCAATTCAGTTATGCACAACCGAATTGGTAAACTATGTATTTATTTAATTTAAGGTAAGAACCGAATTGCAAAGTGTATAACATATCCTTTTGACAGGGCAGGTTTGGAAACCATTACAGAATTTCAGATTTGCAATTTCCATAACCAAAACCTGTACAACATTTTATTTGCCTTGTGATAGTTACTTTGCCTTTTGTAACTCTTCAAATCTCTTTTAAAAAACCAAATGAAACATCAAAGTTCTGTTTAACACTAAAAAACAAGTTACACATGATGAAAGTTAGAATAACTTACATTCCAACCACCATCTTTATGTCCTCTCGAATAGGTTTTCCTTTAGGGTCCATCCAAAACACAATGGTCTTGGACATCTTAATCACAACCAACATTCATTGTCAATGTTTAATAATAGTCTAATGAGAATGTCTAAACTAAGCATTGCCCATGATAACTATGGAAGTGAAAGTCAACAGTGATGATATCTATTGCAAATCTTATATAACAAGCATGCAAGGTCTTCACTTTATCCACATTGAGTCATTACATGTTATTAGCATTTAGATTCTTATCCCACTGAGGTTAACATGGCAACACAAAAGACAACATCAATCAAATTCAAGCCTACATTAAGTTAGAATTTTGCAAGATGTATGTAAACTAGTTGACAAACAAAATATGAAATTAGAATAAGATGCACTCAAAGCACACCAAGACATTAACAAGAGTTGTAGCTTAAGTGGTACTTATCCCTTAAGAAATTAAATCATAGCAAGGCCATTTTGCATGTATTCTAGCCTACTGTCCCCTGCCACTTAACACGTCTTAGATCCTTCTTTAAATCAAATAAAGCTAAAGTAACAAAGGTACATAGAAACACTAGTTGAAAACTCTAATCAGAACAATGGACTAAAATCACACCAATATTCAAGGTTGTTACCGTTTGATGAACGTTTGGTTTCCTATGCTGTATTTGAGATAAATGTTAGTTCAGAAACACCCGTATAACCTGTCAGAAGACACTACATGTTAGTAAACCCTTGTTTCCGTGGACGTTAGGGCAAAAACTTTATCAGAACCGTAAAATGGAGTAAAAATGGTTACCCCTATTTAATGTTTGACAATGATGAAGATGGAGTAACTTCTTGCTTACAGAAATGTTAATGGTTGCATTTTTTGTGTAGGATAAGAAAGTCTTCTTTGATACTAAAAGACCGGAGAGAAAGTGAGGGAAAGAAGTGTAAAGGTTTTCAAACTGTTATTTTTTTAAAATATTCCAGCTACCCTATCAATTCGGTAAACATATAATCGCATTGGAAATGACTTTCTAATCCAGTTGATGTGTTAGCGGATTTGAATATATGCACTTATCAATCCGGTACCTCATCAATCGGCTTGGAATGTCATTTTTTTAAAAACAAAAAATTTATGACTCACTGGAATGACTTTCCAATCCGGTTGATGTGTTAGCGAATTTGAATATATGCACTTCTCAATCCGGTATCTCATCGAACGGATTGGAAAGTCATTTTTTAAAAAAAAAATATTTTACGACTCATAATAGAATGACTTTCCAATCAAGTAGATGTGTTAGCAAATTTGAATATATGCACTTCTCAATCCGGTACCTCATCAACAGATTGGAATGTCATTTTTTTAAAAAAAAATATTTTATGACTCACACTAGAATGACTTTCCAATCCAGTTGATGTGTTAGCAGATTTGAATTATGTACTTCTCAATCCGGTACCTCATCAAACGGATTGGAAAATATTTTTTTGAAATTTTTTTTATGACTCACACTGGAATGACTTTCCAATCCAGTTGATGTGTTAGCGGATTTGAATATATGCACTTCTCAATTTGGTAGCTCATCAACCGGATTGGAATGTCATTTTTTTTATAAAAAAAAATTTATGACTCACTGGAATGACTTTCCAATCCGGTTGATGTGTTAGGGGATTTGAATATATGCACTTCTCAATCCGGTATCTCATTAAATGGATTGGAAAGTCATTTTTAAAAAAAAAAATTATTTTACGACCCTCATTAGAATGACTTTCCAATCCAGTTGATGTGTTAGCAAATTTGAATATATGCACTTCTCAATCCAGTACCTCATCAACCGGATTGGAATGTCATTTTTTTAAAAAAAATATTTTACAACTCACACTAGAATGACTTTCCAATCCGGTTGATGTGTTAGCGGATTTGAATATATGCACTTTTGAATGCCGTACCTCATCAACCGGATTGGAATGTCATTTTTTTTTAAATGAATTTTTTATGACTTGCACTGGAATGACTTTCCAATTCGGTGATGTGCTAGCGGATTTGAATATATGTACTTCTCAATTCGGTATCTCATCAAATGGATTGGAAAGTCATTTTAAAAAAAAAATATTTTACGACTCACACTAGAATGACTTTCCAATCCGGTTGATGTGTTAGCGGATTTGAATATATGCATTTCTCAATCTGGTACCTCATCAACCGGATTGGAAAGTCTTTTTTTTTAAAAAAAAAATTATGACTCACACTGGAATGACTTTCCAATCCGGTTGATGTGTTAGCGGATTTGAATATATGTACTTCTCAATCCGGGACCTTATCAACCGGATTAGAAAGTCATTTTAAAAAATAAATAAATTTTTATGACTCACATTAAAATGACTTTCTAATCCGGTTAATGTGTTAGCGGATTTGAATATATTTATTTTGAATCGATGATATTAAAACGAATTTAAATGGCTTATATATGAATCCGGTTACTTGACATCCTGGATTCGAAAACAACTTTTCAATTCGGTAATAATGAAACGAATTTAAATATCTTATATATGAATCCAGATACTTGATATACCGAATTTGAAAACAACTTGTCAATTCAGTAATTATTTAACCGAATTAAACCTTGCGAATTTAAAAGTCATTTCTCTTGTAGTGATATCTTTTAAAATATAATTGTAACACCCTATTAATTACTCTCCTTATTAGTAAAGTGTCACATGCTTTCTCTATTTCTTTAGTTTCCTTTTAGAATTACGTTGAATTTAAATTTTTGTTTTTGATGTACTTATGCTAAATTAATTAATTATGTGGCTCAAATTTTCATTTAATTAAAATAATAATCTTTCTTTATTTTCCTTACTACTCTAACTACATAAGTAAATATAAAATTTACTAGTCAATAAATTGGACAACAACCTAAAAATTGTAAAATCATATTATTTTAACTTTCAATATAATTTTCTAAAATACAAATCATTGTATAAATAAATGTTCGTTGTTACATCTATAATAAATCTACATAAAACATTCTCTGTAGGACCGTAAACCATTGATAGACCAAGGTCTAGCAATACTGGATATCATACTTAACTTCATTGATTCTCTAGAAATACCAAATATAGGAGTGAGAATAATATTCTCAGTAGGAATTCAAGCAGTATTTAAAAACTGTAAATAAAATTGTGGTACTTCCAACTACAGAAAACATTTCTATGGATGTTAAGATACAAATCAATTAAAGTGAAATTAAATAATACTAATAGAACATTCTCAAGTTTCTACATTAAAATTCTCATGCCCTGTTTCTTAATTCTTCTTAGGATAAATCTGATAACCTTAGTCACATGGTCAATAATACATACATACTTTCATTTTACATACACAAGATGGTATTTCACACAAATACAAATAGAATTTACCACACATGATTTACCACACAAATCCACACAGGATTTACCACACATATCCACAAAGGTTTACCACACAGATTCACAAAGGATTTTCATGAGTATTAACCAAATTGCCAACATCACACAGGATGGCTTCATTTGGCCCTCACAAAGATAATCCACACAAGATTTACACGAATATTAACCAAATGGCCAACATCACACAGGATGGCTTCTTTTGGCCCTCACAAAAATAATCCACATAGGATTTACATGAATATTAACCAAATGGCCAACATCACACAGGATGGCTTTCTAGTAAATTCCATCATCTTTCTCACTTCTAATTCTCAGTTAACTCTTTGTTATTTTTAAATATTATCTTTACTAACAATAAGTATTTCATACATTCTTAACCAGAAGTATCTTATAATACCAACTTTCTTGACCTTTCTACATCATAATTATTCTTAGAAATCTATTTGAATAATACCTAGACTTAGAAACTAGGATTTAGTCGAAACTCTAACCCTGTGGTCTAGGTTTCTCATAGTCATCATAAACATCTCATTTAGCTAATCTAAATTAGCCATCAAAAAGTCTAAAAATACTTCACAACTTAGCCAAATTACTATTCATTTGGTAAGTTACTATTTATTTGGTTATTTTCACTATTCATTTTGTCAAATTTCCAAATAATTAAATTTTCATTATCTTTCAACAAATAAAATTCCATATTCATTCTAATTCTCCATTCTATTATAATTAAATCAAGTCTTAGTCAAATTACCCTTACTTGGCCGAAATCAATAATTAGGGTTTCTTAAACTCTTTATGCTTATAACTCACCACTTGGTTTCATTTTCTATAATCTATCACCTAATGCACATTCTAATCCTTATATAACATCTAAGTTATACATTCGAATGATCCTAGGGTTTATACTTGTCTCGGTCGAAACCTACTAGCTAGGGTTCCCATGTATTTTCTTAGCTTTAAACCATTAATTTTGCTTAAATTTCATTTAAGTTACTTAATTAACCCTTAATCCACCTTATAGGTCACTAATCCCACAAGTTCATCATTACTAACTCAATGCTAACTCTACACATATAGGTGGCTGAAACCTAGTTCTTGGATTAACCTAGGTTTTATTTGTTTCTTTCACCAAATCTTGGTTTATTTTGATCTTAAACAACTTAAATTAAACCTAAACCATATAATCAAGCCTTAAACCATCGAAACCCCAAATTGAAACCTTAGAACATAACATAGATGAATGTAATAAGTCTTAGTTCCTGATGTGTAAGCAAAATACACATATCTAGTGCTTAATTTGATATGGACTTGGACCAGTTTTGATTAAATCATTTCCCTTTTTGCTATATTTTACATATCTTTACACTTTGACTTCTTTCTTATCATTCTTAGTGTTTTCATGTACTTAATGGATATTTTGGACGTAGTCCTTGGAGGATTCAGAAGCTTGATCAAAGATTGTTGCTGAATCCCAAAGTTCTCCGACCCCTGGCAGTAAAATAGCCATGTCTTGAGCTATAAAAGAGATATTTAAGGTTATTTTTATTGCGTTGGTAAGCTAAAACAGGCTACAACTTTGCTGTTGGACACATTTTTTAATTCGCACTCCAAAACATCACACAACCATGGCCGTGTGAATTCAGAAGGCCAGCTATGTGCATATTGACCACTAAATTTGATGCTTTGACAAAGAAAATAGACAAGCTCTTATTGAATTCTGTTGAAACCCCTCAAATAGTATACAATGTGTGTGGAGGCAGACATCCTAATACTGAATGTAATTTGAGAGATTCTTATTCCCAAGACCCCTTCGTAGAGCAACTCAACTTTATCAATAATGGTAATTTCATCAAACCTCAAGGGAATCCTTACTCGAGCACTTACAATCAAGGTTGACGGAATCACCCTAATTTTTCTTGGAGCAATCATCAACAAGGCAACCAACAAGCTAATAGGTCACCTTCGAGTTTCCAGCAAAGAAACTCCAATGCTCACATGCCCTTCCCTCCATAAGGTTAAGAGCCAAAGGTTAACTTTGAATCAAAGATGGAAGAATTATTTAAACAGCAAAATGAAGCCTTGAGGCAACTCTCTAGTAGGTGCGACCAACTTGCCACCCATAATAAGATGCTTCAAAATCAAATTGCTCAACTAGCAAGCTCGTCTAGCCAAGCTCTGAGGAGACTACCAAGCCAACCCGAAAACAATCCAAAGGAACAAGTACAAGTTGTTGTTTTGAGAAGTGGTAAGTAATTAGAAATGTTGAAGGGTGAGAAAGAGCAAGGAGCTCTAGAAGAGTCTAATGGGAATCCCGCCTCCAAGGTTGAAGATGAGAAGCATGATGATGAAGAAGTTCATACGAAACTGAGATTTTAGAGTTAAAGCTTGATAGGCAATTCGGTAAATTCTTAGAGGTACTCAAAAAACTCTACATCAACATTCCGTTTACGGAAGCTCTTAGCCAAATGCCAATATATGCTAAATTTTTTAAGGAGATTTTTTATCAATCAATTTGAGACACTTATGTTAGTTTTGTATTAGGCTTTATTAGATGTTTATTGTGCCCAATATTAGTATTTTAAATGAGTTTAATGTTGTTGGGCTTCATTGGGCTTTAATGCAAATTATGAATAATTCTTGGATTTTGATGCATTTTGACCTTTCCTCCTTGGTTAAGCCATAACTTGGGACTCGGTGATCCATTTGAGGTGATCTTGGTGTCTTTGGAAAGCTAAGACAAGGCTCTACAAGTTTCATGAAGAACTCAAGAGTTGGATCGGACTTCTAAGGGTCCAAAATATTCTTGCAATGCAGAGTGGGTTTGCTATCACGGAAATCTAGGCAGTGTTCACATATTGGACTATATAGTGGGTTATAGGCCACCTCTTGGGCTGAAACTTGGCCATTGGAAAGATAAGACCCATATCTCCAACTTCACTGAAGACCATTTAGTCAATAGATGTCGTTTTAGGCATGATTTTGAAGCTATAAGTTGGTTTGAATTTGGAAACACGTTCTTCCAACCTAACTTGAGGTAGGTGCAATGTTTTTGGAATTTCTGAAGTTCTAAAAGTCCAAATGGCATGATTCCAATTGTAAAATTTCAAGGAGACAACTGGCTACAACTTTCATGAAGACCTCCAAGACAAAATACACCGTCTAGGTCATGAAAATGAAACCAGAAGTCGGATAAGAGTTGTTGACTAAAAGCCACCAACCATACACCAACCCACCAACCATGCATCAAGCTTCCATATTTGACAATATCCATATTTTTATAGATTGTATTCAGATTATGTATATGTACAAATTGGCTTCTAGGATTAGTATAAATAGAGTCAATCTCTTTGTAGAAAGTTTAGGGTTTGATTCAATTTTAGTATAAATGATTCAATTTTAAGTAAGTTTGAAGAAAGTTTGATTATTTGTGAGAGTTTTCTTTCTCTTCTTCTCCATTCTCTTTACAATTTTGCTTTTGTTCTTTTATTTTTGAGTTCTTCCTTCCCATCCATGGAAGGCTAGGCTCTTATAATCAATCCAAGGGATTAGCCATCTTGATGTTTAATTTGGAGATCTTGTTTCGCTTGTTCATATTGCTTAATTGTTATTCAAGTTTCTCTTCTTCCTCTTTTGATTTTTATCTAGATTGAATTGCTTAATTTGATTAGGATGTTGATGTGGTAATAGCTTTATTATCATGTATTCAAAAAGGATCACATAGAATAAACAATTTATTAAAGCTTTTTGATGGATTGTTTAGCTTGGTTAAATTCTGGATCTTAAGTTAATCTATGTTTGGATGGTGCTTACCTTGTCTAACCTTAGTTAATTAAATCATAGATGCTTATCTAGTAGAGGATTCTTGGATCATGTTGAGGCGTCTTGATATGATCTAAGGCCAAGAACATGGTTAGCAATTAAGTGAATTCCTTGTGATCAATGATGGATTAAACTCAAGATCGGTAAAATTTCCTTGGATTGGTTAATTTGTTAATTGCATTTCTTTAATTCAACCGGTGTATTATCTTTTCAAATCATCAAAATCCCCCTTTCTAATTTTCTTGATTTGATTAAATCTTTGTTCCTTTTGGATCTTTGAGAGACGATTCGATTCATTCTCTATACTACAAATTAGTTTGTGAACCGGTAATTATTATTATTTGGCAGGTCACGACAACCTCTTGTCAATTTTATCGAACAAACGGATGTTAGAAGACTATGAGATAGTTGCCTTGACACAAGAATGTAGTGCAATTCTCCAAAACAAGCTTCCACCAAAGCTTAAAGATCCCGGTAGTTTTTCCATACCTTGTTTAATTGGAAGCATGTCCATAAATAAAGCTCTTTGTGACCTTGGTGCAAGTGTGAGTTTAATGCCTTTGTCTATTTGTAAGAAGCTTGACATTAGCAAGTTTAAGCCAACCACCATATCTTTGCAATTGGCGGATAGGTTAGTTAAACACCCAGATGGTATTTTGGAGAATGTTCCTTTCAAGGTGGGTAAATTTTTCATATCAATTGACTTCATAGTACTTGAGATGGAAAAGGATATGGAAATCCCTATCATACTTGGGAGACCATTCCTACCCACCGCTGGAGCGATCATTGATGTGAAGAATGGGTGTTTAACTCTCAAAGTGGGAGATGAAGTCGCCGAATTCAATCTATTTAGTGTCTCCAAGCAACCATCTGTTGTCAATTCATGCTTGAGAGTTAATGTGGGAGATACTTTTGTCCAAGAGGCGCATAACAATCAATGTCTAGAAGACCCTCTTGAGAAATACTTAGTCCAAGACCCCACTATTTCATAAGAAGATGAAGAGGTAACAAATTATGCCAAACTCCTTGATGAATACCCTCCAATCTCTTCTCCTCAAAAGTTTGAAATGATTAAGGCCACCAATCATCTTTTGTTAAAGGAAGACGAAGCCCCAAAGGTAGAACTTAAACCCCTTAGTTAAAGTACACATTACTTGGTCCTAATTCTACATATCTTGTCATTATAGATGCTAGCCTTAGTCATGAGGAAGTTGACAAATTGCTTAGGGAACTTAAATTGCATAGAAAAATCATTGGGTATAGCATTGATGATCTTAGAGGTATCTCCCCATCTTTTTGCATGCATCGCATTCTCATGGAAGATAATTTTAAACCATCCATTGAGCACCAAAGAAGAGTTAATCCAAACATAAAAGAGGTAGTAAAGAAAGAAATTTTGAAACTACTTGATGCTGAAATTATCTATCCTATTTCAAATAGTACTTAAGTAAGTCCAGTCCATGTGGTGCCTAAGAAGGGGGTATGACAGTAGTTAAGAATGATAAATAATGAGTTGATTCCAACTAGAACCGTCACCGGGTGGCGGATGTGCATTGATTATAGGAAATTGAATAGTACTACTTGAAAGGATTACTTCTCACTCCCATTCATTGATCAAATGCTAGAAAGATTAGCTCATCATTCTTTCTTTTGCTATTTAGACGAGTATTCGGGATTTTTCCAAATCTCCATTCACCTTAATGACCAATAAAAACCACCTTCACTTGCCCGTATGGTACTTTTAACTATAGACGTATGCCTTTTGGGCGCCCCAACCACTTTCCAAAGATGCATGATGGCCATTTTTTATGATTTTATTGAAAATATCATGGAGGTTTTTATGGATGACTTCTCCATTTATGGCACTACTTTTGAAAATTGTTTGTCTAACCTTTCTAAAGTTTTGCAAAGATGTGAAGAAGCTGACCTTGTCCTCAATTGGGAGAAATGTCACTTCATGGTAAGAGAAGGCATAGTGCTTGGACACTTGATGTTCGAAAGAGACATAGAGGTTGATAAAGCAAAAATCGAAGTGATTGAGAAGCTACCTCCTCCAACTTCCGTGAAAGTTGTTCGTAGTTTCTTTGGGCATGTGGGGTTCTGCCGGCGGTTTATTAGGGATTTTTCTTAACTTGCTAAACCTTTGACCAATTTGCTTAATAAAGACGTTCCTTTTGAGTTTCATAAATCTTGTATTGACTCTTTTTGTAGATTGAAAGTAGCCTTGACTTCGGCCCCGATCATGCAACCACCAAATTGGAATATACCTTTTGAGGTGATGTGTGACGCTAGTGATTATGCCATCGGAGCCGTTTTGGGGCAGATGAAGGAAAAGAAGACACATGCCATCTACTATGCTAGTCACACCTTGGATGATGCCTAAGTGAACTATGCCACCACCAAGAAGGAGCACTTGGTAGTTGTCTTTGCCTTTGACAAGTTCCAGGCGTACCTAGTGGGTTCCAAAGTTATTGTGTACATTGACCATGCCACTATCCGGTACCTCTTGAGTAAGAAAGATGCTAAGTCACGGCTCATTAAATGGATTCTCCTCCTCGAAGAGTTTGACTTGGAAATTCGGGACAAGAAGGGAATTGAGAATGTTGTTGCGGATCACCTATCAAGACTGGAGCCAAACCAAGCTGTTCTTGGCAATGACGAGCTCCCTATTGATGATTCTTTCCCGAATGAACATCTCCTTGCCACTTCCTCTACAGATTCCTTAGTATTACGATTTTGAGAACTTCCTTGTGTGTAGAGTCTTACCTCCCGACTTGAGTTACTCTAAAAGGAAGAAGTTTTATGTCGATGTGAAGCATTACTTTTGGGAAGAACTTTTGCACTACAAGTTGTGTGGGGATGGTCTTGCGCGACGATGTGTCCCTGAAGATGAAGTCGAAAACATTCTCACCCATTGCCACTCCTAATCCTATAGGGGGCATTTTAGCACTTCACGGATCGCATCCAAAATTCTCAACTCTAGATTTTATTGGCCTACTCTACTCCAAGACAATCAGAGTTTCGTGCTCTCATGTGATAGATGTCAACAGACCGGTAACATTTATGGAAAGAATGAGATGCCTCTCAACAATATTCTAGAGGTTGAGCTTTTTGATGTTTGGAGGACCGATTTTATGGGCCTTTTTCTAGCTTCCTATGGTTAACTCTTCATCCTAGTGGTTGTCGATTATGTCTCTACGTGAGTTGAAGCCATTGCTTTACCAATGATGCCAATGTTGTTGTCAAGTATCTTAAGAGGCATATCTTTTCTAAGTTTGGCACACCAAGAGCCATCATAAGTGACAGGGGATCCCACTTTTGTAATCACCAGTTTGATACCTTATTGAAGAAGTACGGGGTAACACACAAAGTGGCAACACCTTATCATCCCCAAACTAGTGGCCAAGTGGAGATTTCCAATAGAGAGATCAAGCAAATCTTAGAGAAAACTGTTACCACCTCACGAAAGGATTGGTCCTTAAAATTAGATGATGCACTTTGGGCCTATCAAACTGCTTACAAGACACCCATTGGCACGAATCCATTCCGTTTGGTGTATGGGAAATCTTGTCACTTGCCAGTTGAGTTGGAACACAAGGCATACTGGACGATCAAAGCTCTAAACTTTGACCTAAAGACCGCTAGTGAAAAGAGACTTCTACAACTTGATGAACTGGAAGAACTAAGGTTATATGCCTATGAGAATGCATGTATTTCCTATATGTTTATTAACTTCTAATAGATTTTTTTAAACTGTTAAAAAAATTTCCTAAGTCACATGCGTCCAATATACCTGCGCCCAATTTGTATATAGTATGTTCTTAGGGGGAGCTTATGTTTTTCGAACTGAAAAAGACTTTGCTCAATCAAATTTAATATTGTTTATCATCATCAAAAAGGGGGAGATTGTTGTTACCAAAGATGAAATCAAGTAATTAATTGGAATCAAAATAGTTCAAGTAATTGAACCCCTCAAGTTTTTAATATAACAATAATATTAAATTAGAATGAATAAATAAGTTTTAATTGAACTTATGATATTTCGTTCTAAAGAAAGTGAAAGTCAAATTTCTATCTCTAGTGTAAAGCTTTTATAAACGTTTTAGACTAAGACAAGTGTAGTTGAAGACAAACTAAATGTTTTACTACGTGTGTCCAATGTGATATGTACTGTTTTATTATATCTTAGTGGATCATCCAAAGTTTTGTCTCTGTTGCTTTGACTCTCAAGTACATTCGTCTAAAGTCAATTCAAATACAAGCAAGACAAAATGCATTAATAGTTGATGAGATCTCTTACAAGTACGCAGCACTCGAAGTCAACTTTGTATGCTTATGCTAACATACCTAACCTCTATAAAGAACCAGCAAATAGGAACTTTCTGCTCACTCAGAAGAATCAGAACAAATATATTTAAGATTCAAGCAATGTTGATAACCAAGTCTACTTTTCAGAAGAAGTTCAACACGCTATCTTGTTAAGCATTTAATGCAACCCAGAATGGTAACAAATATTGCTGTTGGATGAAGAAGCTTATGAAGGCATACTCAAACTCACAAGCCTATAAATATACGAAATCTTCAAAGGATCAAGTAGAACAACTTCAAGAGAAAAGAAATTCATCTGAGTTTTGCTTACACTTCTATATACTCTTCTATAGAGTTTTTCATCTTACTCTGAGCTTATTGTTTATCCTCATATATCATGAGTTGATCATTAGTGTTCTCAAACTCTTTTCTTTTAACCTTATGGTAAGCCTCAAGAGGCTTGTTAGAAAGTATACTTGTTGTTAGAACCTGAAGAGGTTAAGAATACTTGTAATCTCTGTGAAGATTAGTGAAATTCCTTCAAGTAGAAGGGACTGGACGTAACTCTCGGGTTGTGAGAGTGAACCACTATAAACATCCAGTGTGATATTCTCTTCCCTTACTTTGCTTTACTTTGTTTTTGCTAACATTTGAAGATTGTCATTGTTGTTCTTAACAACACTTTTTATTTGAACATATAGTTTTCTGTTTATGTCCAAAATTTATCTTAAAACCTTTTTGCACCCAACAGACTACGTAAAATGTTTTTATTCATCTATTATATTATGCGAACTTGCAAAATTTTGTTCTTGAACTAATTTGTGAAAAGTTTTCCAAAAGGTTAAGAAACACATTTAAACCCCCTTCTCGTGTTTCACTTGTTTATTTCAGTTTCGAGGATTAACTTTCACGCCGATGAAAAAAGTGGTTCTAAAGGACTCTTCTTGTCATTGAGATGACTCTTTTCTTCAGCAGTTAGCAACTTTCATGCTTCTTATCATTCTTCTTGATAATTTTGAGAGAGTGTTTTCAATCTTTGTAAGAGGGATGTCTCTTCTTATCTCTTTTAGACTTTTAATCTTGTCCGAGTTTGATCTTTTAAAGTTCTTCAAGTTGAGACTTCTGGAGTGACTTTTCTTAACAGCAAACTTCATCAGCATAAAGAAGTTTCTTTTCGTTCGTGAGTATCCAGACCTTTTTAACCATGTTTCTTTTCAAGATAAGAACTAAAATACAAAACTTGAGCTTGATTAGTAAACAAAGAGCATTCGGTATAGTTTGTTATACATAAAAACTTAAAGGATTTAGACTTTGGACTTTGGAGCTTAAAGTTTAGGTAAAACTTTTTTATAGAGTAAAATTCATTTTTACTCCTTTAAGGATACATCCATTTTCAATTAAGTTCCTTTGGAAATAATTTTATCAATTTGATTCTTCAAACTTCAACTCCTCAATAAATATTTATTTCAATCTAACACCATAAACCAAAAATGCTGAGTAGTAATGGAGATGCAGCCATGGCATCATAATACTCAAATATTGAAGGCTGATATTCAAATATTTAATTGCCAAGTTCAAGTATTTGAGGTGGCATCACTTGCTTAGATCTTCCCTTTTTTTATAATTATTTTTCATTCTTACAAATAATTTTATCTAATATTGCCAAAGGAATTAGCCTATGAACACAAATATATAGTTCTAGATAGAAGAGTTCATGATTTGTTTTTCTTTCTCATGTTATGCAGTTTGTATATTTTTTTTACTTGTTACAATGACGGCATGGAGGTTTCAATTTATGACCTTTACAAATTATTCAAACTCCTCACCACTAACCCACATATAATGGCTTGATTCATAAACATAAGATTTTAAATGATAATTTTTATGATTAAATATTATATTTGTTGGAAATTCAAGTGTAAATGAAGATGTCCTACATTAGTAAGGAATAGACTAGGCAATGATTACATAAGTATAAAGACCCTTAGATTTAATGCCTTAAAGGTTTTAAGTCAAAATATAGTGTCAAGCCAAAATTTTCCTACTTATATACATGCATTTTCAATTTTCCAAGTCATCACCAACCTAGAAGGTAAACGCCAATGTTTCAATTTTCCAAGTCATCGCCAGACTAGAAGATGGATGCCATAGTTTCAATTTCCAAGTCATCACCAGACTAGATGGTAAATGTCATGTTTCAATTTTCTAAGTCATCATCATCAAACTAGAAGATGGATGCCTTAGTTTCATCTTTCCAAATCAACACCAGACTAGAAGGTAAATGACATGTTTCAATTTTCTAAGTCATCGCCAAACTAGAAGATGGATGTCATTCTCTCAAGACAACTATAGATGGGTTGGGTCCATTCTCTACGTTTAAGGTCCCCGTTATGTGATTTTGGCTTTGGGGATGAGTAAAGGAGTGATTAAGGGGTTACATTTATCTCATTTCATTTAATTTCACCTCATTTCATATCATTCCAAATTACTTTCATTTCATTTCAAGTTAATTTCATTTTATTTCAAACTCATTTCTATTAAATTAATTTCATTTTAAATGTAAATTTTTAATAAATTTATATATATTTTTTATAATAAATTGGTATTTTGATAGAGAAAGGATGGCAGCTTGGGAGGAGAATTTCACCATGATAACACCAGAAATGAAGCTTTCAATATCACTGTATTGGAATTGATTCACACCTAACTCCTGCCTTGAATAGTTGGAATTCAATAGATGACATAACAGATGATCATTACTGGGTTCTCTCACCAACCCTATGAATTGCATACTGATAAACCCTATTCATATACTTTATTAATCTCTCATATTTATTTTATACCTTTTATGTGCTTAATTGATTGGACTTGGGTTTATTTTATAAGTTTGAGTTTCAATGGGCTTAATTGCAAATTGTCAGCATTTCATGGTTTTTTACATTGTCTCTGTATTTTGACCATATCTTGAGTTATAGGCATCTTATAATTGTGAAATTTACATTTTACGAAATCTAAGAGGAATACCTACAACTTTAATGAGAGTTAAGAAGCTAAATTGGATGCCTAATAGGCTGAATTGCTCCTAGAAGTCAGAACATGGAAGATGTCACTGGAACCTGACTAGAGCATGAAGATTGGGCTATAACTTGGGTTGTATGTATCCAATGGAGCTAAAATCGGTGCCATATGAATGATAAAATGCATGGCTACAACTATCATGAGGACCACTTTTCCAAAATGCAGGGTTTTGTGGGTGTGCTTCCCATGTGAAGTAGGAGGTTGTTTCAGTTACCTTATTAGACAAAATTGGGCATAACTTTATCACCTTAAGCCTAAATTAAGCAAATTATGTGGTTTTGGAAAGCTAAAAGGATGAATATTAAAAATTTGTACTTTCATTTTTTAAGATAGTTTTTTAGGGGGAAACAAAGGCATACGAAACAGACTTTTCATTCATCAGATTTTTGAACCTTTGAGTTTTTTCTTCCTTCTCTCTAGGTTTCTCTCTCTAGTTCTTTCTCTCTTCTTCCTCAAGCTTCCTTAGACTGCAGCCTGATCAATCAATTTGAGACACTTATGTTAGCTTTGTACTAAGCTTTATTAAATGTTTATTGTGCCCAATATTAGTATTTTAGATGAGTTTAATGTTGTTGGGTCTCATTAGGCTTTATTGCAAATTATGAATAATTCTTGGATTTTGATGCATTTTGACCTTTCCTCCTTGGTTAAACCATAACTTGGGACTCTGTAATCCATTTGAGGTGATCTTGGTGTCTTTGGAAAGCTAAGACAAGGTTCGACAAGTTTTATGAAGAACTCAAGAGTTGGATTGGACTTCTAAGAGTCCAAAATATCCCTACAATGCAAAGTGGGTTTGCTGTCATGAAAATCTGGGCAGTGTGAACATATTGGATTATATAGTGGGCTATAAGCCTCCTCTTGGGCTGAAACTTGGCCATTAGAAATATAAGACCCATATCTCCAACTTCACTGAAGACCATTTAGTCAATAGATGTCGTTTTAGGTATGATTATGAAGCTACACGTTGGTTTGAATTTGGAAACACGTTCTGCCAACCTAACTTGAGGTAGGTGCAGTGTTTTTGGCATATCTGGAGTTTTAAAAGTCCAAATGGCATGATTCCAAGGCCAAAATTTCAAGGAAACAACTGGCTACAACTTTCATGAAGACCTCCAAGCCAAAATGCACCGTCTAGGTTATGAAAATCAAGATGGAAGTCATATAAGAGTTGCTGACTAAAAGCCACTAACCATACACCAACCCACCTACCATGTACCAACCCACCAACCATGCATCAAGCTTCCATATTTGACAATTTTCATATTTTTACAGCTTTCATTCAGATTATTTTCAATTACAAATTGGCTTCTAGGATTAGTATAAATAGAGTCAATCCCTTTGTATTATACATCATTCAATTTTAAGTAAGTTTGAGGAAAGTTTGAGTATTTGTGAGAGTTTTCTTTCTCTTCTTCTCCATTCTCTTTAGAATTTCGTTTTTGTTCTTTATTTTATGAGTTCTTCCTTCCCATCCATGGAAGGCTAGGCTCTTATAATCAATCCAAGGGATTAGCCATCTTGATGTTTAATTTGGAGATCTTGTTTTACTTGTTCATATTGCTTAATTGTTATTCAAGTTTCTCTTCTTCCTCTTTTGATTTTTATCTAGATTAAATTGTTTAATTTGATTTAGATGATGATATGATAATAGCTTTATTATCATGTATTCAAAGAGGATCTTAAAGCTTTTTGATGGATTGTTTAGCTTGGTTAAATTTTGGAGCTTAAGTTAATCTATGTTGGATGGTGCTTACTTTATCTAACCTTGGTTAATCAAATCCTAGATGCTTATCTAGTAGAGGATTCTTGGATCATGTTAAGGCTTCTTGATGTGATCTAAGGCCAAGAACATGATTAGCAATTAAGTGGATTCCTTGTGATCAATGATGGATTAAACTTAAGATCGGTAAATTTCCTTGGATTGGTTGCTTCTTTAGATTTTTTTTACAACTTTAAATCTCGTACTTTTGTCAATCTTGTTAATCAACAACAAAACCCCCATTTTCTAATTATCTTGATCTAATTAAATCTTTGTTTTTGGATCCTTGAGAGACGATTCGGTTCATTCTCTATACTACAAATTAGTTTGTGAACCAGTTATTTTTATTATTTGATAGGTCTCGACAACCTCTTGTCATAGCCATGGAAAGCTAAATCTAATATCAATCCAAGGTTCTTGAAGGAAATTTGGTTTAGCTTGAGACCTTGTACTTTGAATTCTGAAATTGAATGCAATTGAATTTTCGCTTCTTTTCTCTTTTCTTTATTCAAAATTCTGAATTGCATAGATAGATATATTTGTTTGTGTGTTTAGAATTATGAATTAAGGTGTAATTTTGGTTGATTGATCATTGTTACATCCTCTGAATTGAAGAGATTAGCTTAACAGATTTGTTATCTAGGTTAATTGAATTCTTGTTTATAAACTAACATTGATAATACAGATTTGTGTTTCTTTTGTTAGTTAAATTCTAGATGATCATCTAGTAGTAAATCTCAAATCTAATGTATAGATCTAAGTTAAGTTTGAATGAACAAATTCAATTGAATTCAAGTTCATGATTAGTGATCAATGATAGCCTAAATTAGATTTCTGATGAATCTTGGATTGATTGTTTTCTTAATTGCTTCTTTTAATTCGTGATTCTATAATTTGAACACATAATCTCCACTGTTTTGAGTCTTGACTTGATTGAATATCATCTATGATTCTTGGGAGACGACTTAGTTCATCACCCTATGCTACAGATTTATTTATGAACCAATTCTTAATATTTGAATGAGCATGACACTCATATCACATACCAATTCCATTGTACCAATTCTTAATACAAATTCGTGGTACTTCGCAGTGTAAAGAAATTCTCGAGATTATAATTTCAAGAAGTAAGGTACTACCTACCACGTAACAAAGAGTATTAAGAACCTAGTAACTTTATATCCAAGTATCCAAACTTCGCAATCATGTCAAACACTAAATAAATTGTGATTGTTATTATTGTTCGTGGTTGGCTGAAAAGTATACGCGATTGTCCTTTACTATGTCATTTTGGTTAATTGAAGAGGACCTATTTGTTTCTTTCTTTAATATCATTTTACGCGTATTAATTAAGTTTTATCAATATGTGAATGTGTTTCAACAGCCTGAAAGTTACTACTTACTATACAGCTATCGTGGGTCAAAAGTTTCCATCCTAAATTTCATCCCTTTATTACTTTGACTTACTGTTTTTCTTTGTTTTCTTCTCCTTTTTCTAAGTTAATTTCTTCTCATGTATCGAACTTAATTTGAAGAAAATATCACTAGCTTGGCTCTTCCCATTTCGATCATTCTTTTTTCATTACAAATAACTTAATCTGATATTGTGAAAATAATTACCGTATGAAGTATGAACATAAATATAGTTTTAGAGATTGAGAGAAGTTTATGTTTGTTTGTCTTTTTCATGTTATGCTATTCATATATTCTTGTTTAACCTAAGATTTCATATAATAATTTTCATGATAACAAATATTGTACTCATATTTACATGTTTGAATAAGAAAGTTAGTTTTATGGTGATGAAAATGATTATAGATCTTTATGGCCTAAATTTTAATTTTACTTTGTTATATGATCACCAATTTATGCAAATTTTGTTATGTGCATTTACGCTAGAATCAAAATGTTAGATGTTAAAATATATCAAGCTAATATAATATTATATAGACTTGGAGTCAATTAACGTTAATAATACGTATAGTGGGAACTGAAAAGCTAAAAGTCAGTGAAATAAAAAAATAAGCAAAGGTACGTAGAAGAAAAATTAACGAAGACTATAAGTCTGTCAATGAACTAAAAGTCAGGACTACAAGCTAATATAATGTTATAGAGACTTTGAGTCAATTACCGCTAATAATACGTATAGTGGGAGCTGAGAAGCTGAAAGTCGGTGAATCAAAAAATAAGAAAAGGTACGTTGAAGAAAAATGAACGAAGACTACAAGTCTGTCAATGAACTAAAATATGGTAATTGGACTTGAGATGATTTTGTGTGAGCACAAACAGAAAATCAATCAACTCAAATCATCTAAAGGACTCAAAATTATTGAGTTAATAAAAAAGAAGGAAAGTTAATTAACTCAAATAGCTCTAATGGATAGAATTTTTTCATTTCAAAACGTTGCAACATTTGGATTTTCAACATAAGAAAAAAGATAAGGACCACTCGACAATGCATAATCGCTCAGAGGTTTCTTACCATTGCTGGCCTGGAAAACGATGTTCTTCATCCATGGTTGGAAGCGGATTATTGGTACACATCTAGACCTCATTCTTCTTGAATATCAAATCGCCCACAGTCTATCTACTTTGAAGACTTGCATAGAGAAGATATTAACTGATGACATCTAAGATTTTGTACACAAACTTTTTTAAATAGTTATTTGTATTTTCTTCAAGTGTCAGTTAAATAGTTAACGTACAAAGTAAATAACTTTTTTTTTTATCAGGAGCTCAAGTTCTTATTATCATGTAAATTAAATTTCAATATATATCTTGTGATTTTGGTCTCCATATGATTTCTTAAATTATTTGCTTGCAGTTTTCATTGCCCAAATAAATTGATTTAGAAGTAGTTTTATCAGTTCTTTTTTCCACTTTTTCTATCTAAAGTATTACATGATATAATTATAAAATGTATCAATTTAAAAATGATTAAAAACAGTACTTTTTATTTTTTTAAAAAATATTATATATATATATATATATATATTGGAAATGCAAGTATCTTTGTAGGAAAAGATAATGAGCAACATGATGCTGGATTCAACTTCTGACATTATCATCATACATTAATCTTTGAAATTGAAGCCAATTAAGGTACAACCTCAGTATCAAAAGACTCTAATTTTTACATTTTAGAGTTGTGCACAATGGTCTACTGTTGTGTTTCAAGATACAAAACCAAACGCAAACGAATGTCACCACAGTCTGTCAATCACGAGCATAGCAAGGTTGCGGTGCCTCTACGGTATCCACATGAACGGAGTAAAATCAGGTTCTCCTCCACGCCGCGGTACTAGCTGTGCCGAGGGGCGGGAACTCCTCTCACTCTCATTGTCAAGGATTGATGACTAAAGTTTCTGAAACTGTTTCAGATCTCTCTAGTTTATGTTCGCTGTATGATTACTGCATGTATATATAGCTAGGGCAACTGTCATTAGTGAGTCTAAGGAGCATTGATGTCCCTACTTATAATTTGACTTAGGTCAAAATTATATGCAGGCTCATCTATTCAGTTGGCCTATTTAGTCTAACTATATGTCCAACTAGTTATCTAGGAGCCTAAGTTATAATTGGGTTCTTAATTAAATTCATCTCATGAATATTAAATCCCAACTTCGATCCATTTAAAGTGTGTGACCATGTAGGTTCTTATTACGTTGACAGTAATACTAAAATCCTATATTAGCAATATAAACAGTGAGTGATATCTACCAATACATCATTGCTACTCAAGTAACAGAAATGTCAATGATTTGACATAACATTTCTGTGAACAATGTTACTTTATAGTCCAGTCCCTTTGTCCAAATATCTCAATTAAACACAAGGCATAGAACGTGTCACCCTTGTAAAGTTCAATATTTGATTTCTTGATCTCTGAGTAGACTTACTAAGACAAATAAGATCAATATCTCATATTAACTCATTTGAGCATGGTCATACATTTTGCAGTCTCACTTAATCAAGGGGCCTGAAGATATCGTTCTTGTTAAGTAGCATGGACAAATCCTATCTAGGTCACTCACATCCCTGCGCATGATTTGCAATATATCCAATAGCCATCTTTATAATCACCTTGTCACAGAGGATGTTTGATGTATCAAGTCATACAACTTCTCATGTAAGGAACTAGAAACACAAATTTTATGGGACATCATAACCTGGATCTTAGAATCAAGGTCAATGTAACCTTTATTCTCCCAAGATATGAAAAGGTCTAAGCAACCTGTCTAGATAGGTCCTGTATAATTTAGTTCTTTCATAGGCTTTATGTAAGTGCATCAGAAGTGTTAGTCACATAAGTTTTATATTATATGAAAAATGCAGGTCAATGAAGGTGAGTGGGAGACATGTCCTTAAGTGACAACTTTTTGCATGGGTAATGCAAAATACTTTGGTGGTGGCGTGAAAATTACACCAAATAATGCTGATCCTCATAGTGGAAATTTAGAGGTGAAATGCCTTTCTGTAAAATCTCTTTGATGAAGATTATCATCATCTATTTTTAACAATATGCTGGCTAAACCTATTCCCAAATCCTGCTAATCTTTTTTAATAAAGGTTATAGTTTCATATAAATTCTGTAGATTGTGATTCTTCAGAATTTTAACAGTGTTTGGTTGGAGGGAAATGGAAGGCAAGGCAGGGCAGGGCAGGGGTTATTTTAAATTTTATGTTTTTGATTCAATTTTTTGGGGGGTAGGGAAGCAAAATCCCTCCTAAGGCAATTTTAGCACCCCTCCAAAAGTTGGGAGATTTGGAGGGGAGAGAATATATGTTTAAAAATTGACTAAAATATCCCTAAATTAAATGTTACATTAAATGTTATAATTGTATAAAAAAGTAAATTTATACTTTCCCTCCATTAAAATTCTTCCCCTCCCATCCTCTAACCAAACACACACAAAATTAAAATCCCTCCCCCTCCCCTCCCATCCCCTCCATTGAACCAAAGAGACCTTAAGTGGTTTGATTTTGTCCTGAAATTACATAACTTGTACAATAGGACACACCTGATGGTGAAAAATGTATCTACAAGAAGGTATAATCTTTTACATAGCATGCATTATACCATTCTTCGTGGAACCTTGAGTTGTTACTTTCTGATTATGAATGGTCTAAAGCTGATAAACTAAATTTGGTATAATTTACAAGTTTTAAATTTTATATCCCTATGAGCATGTTCAATGGTTGATACCTATAACTTAAAAAATGTGTATTGTAGCCTCACAGGTGTATATACACTACAATAGAAATGACTTTTAAATTCGCTAGGTTTAATTCAGTTAATTAATTACCTGATTGACAAGTTATTTTCAAATTCGGTATGTCAAGTATCTGAATTCATATATAAGACATTTAAATTCGTTTCATTATTACCGGATTGAAAATTTATTTTCAAATCTGGAATGTCAAGTAACCGGATTCATATATAAGTCATTTAAATTCGTTTTAATATTACTGGATTCAAAAGTTGTTTTCGAATCTGATATGTCAAGTAACCGGATTCATATATAAGAATTTTAAATTTGTTTTATTATTACCGGATTTAAAAGTTGTTTTCGAATCCAGGATGTCAAGTAACCGGATTCATATATAACACATTTAAATTTAAATAAGCTTTCTAATATGGTTGATAAGGTACCGGATTGATAAATGCATATATTCAAATCCGCTAACACATGAACCGAATTAAAAAGTCATTCCAGCGTGAGTCATAAAAAAATTTTAAAAAACTTTGTAATCCGGTTGATGAGGTATCGGATTGATAAGTGCATATATTCAAATCCGCTGACACATCAACCAGATTAAAAAGTCATTCCAGTGTGAGTCATAAAAAAAATTTAAAATACTTTCTAATCCGATTGATGAGGCACCGGATTGATAAGTGCATATATTCAAATCTCCTAACACATCAACTGGATTAAAAAGTCATTACAGTGTGATCATAATTTTTTTATATAAAAAAAAGATTTTCTAATCCGGTTGATGAGGTACCGGATTGATAAGTGCATATATTCAAATCCGCTAACATATCAACCAGTTTAGAAAGTCATTCCAGTGTGAGTCATAAATTTTTTTTTTAAAAAAAAGACTTTCTAATCTGGTTGATGAGGAATCGGAAGTGTATATATTCAAATCTGCTAACACATCATATGGATTAGAAAATCATTCTAGTGTGAGTTATAAAAAATTATTTTATTTTTAAAAAGGCTTTTTAATCCGATTGATGAGAAACCAGATTGATAAGTGCATATATTCAAATCCGCTAACACATCAACCGAATTTGAAAGTCATTCTCAATGCGGTTATATGTTTATCGAATTAATAAGGTAGTCTGGAATATTTTAAAAAAATAACAAAGTTAGAAAATGTTTACACTTCTTTCCCTCGCTTTCTCACTAGTCTTTGCGTATCAAACAAGACTTTCTGATCCTACACCAAAAATGCAACCATTAATGTTTCTATAAGTAAGAAGTTACTCCATCTTCATCATCGTCGAATACTAAATAGGGGTATCCGTTTTTACTCCATTTTACAGTTCTGATAAAGTTTTTGTCTTAACGTCCACGAAAATGTGGGTTTACTAACCTGCAGTGTCTTCTGACAAGTTATATGGGTGTTTCTGAACCAAAATTTATATCAAATACTGCATAGGAAACTAAACGTTCATAAAACGGTAACAACCTTGAATATTGGTGTGATTTCAATCCATTGTTCTGATTAGGGTCTTCAACTAGTGTTTATGTGTACCCTTGTTACTTTAGCTTTATTTAGTTTAAAGGGGGTCTAAAACGTGTTATGCGGCAAGGGACAGTAGGCTAGAATACATGCAAAGTGGTCTTGCTATGATTTAATTTCCTAAGGGACTTGGTACCACTTAAGCTAAAACTCTTGTTAATGTCTTGGTGTGCTTTGAGTGTATCTTATTCTAACTTCATATTTTGTTTGTCAACTAGTTTACACACATTTTGCAAAATTCTAACTTCATGTAAACTTGAATTTGATTGATGTTGTCTTTTGTGTTGCCATGTCAACCTCAGTGGGATAAGAATCTAAATGCTAATAACATATAATGACTCAGTGTGGATAAAGTGAAGACCTTGTATGCTTGTTATATAAGATTTGCAATAAATATCATCACTGTTGACTTTCACTTCCATGGTTATCAGGGGCAATGCTTAGTTTGGACATTCCCATTAGACTATCATTAAACATTGACAATAAATGCTGACTGTGATTAAGATGTCCAAGACCACTATGTTTTAAATGGATCCTATAGGAAAACCTATTCGAGAGGATATAAAGAGGGTGGTTGGAATGTAAGTTATTCTAACCCCCATCATGTGTAACTTGTTTTTTAATGTTAAACAGAACTTTGAGGTTTCATTTGGTTTTTTAAAAGAGTTTTGATGAGTTACAAAAAGGCAAAACAACTATCACAAGGCAAACTTATTTTTGAATAAAATGTTGTACAATTTTGGGTTATGGAAATTACAAATCTGAAATTCTGTAATGGTTTCCAGGCCTTCCCTGTTAAAATGATATGTTATACACTTTGCAATTCGGTTGTTACTTGAATTTAAATTAAATAAATACATAGTTTACCAATTCGGTTGTACATAACTGGATTGAATGTCAAGTTCTTAATCCGGTATTTAACGGATTTATAGACTTTCATAGTTTTCCAATTTGGTTGCGTACAACCAAATTTAATATCAAGTTTTCAATCTCATGTTTAACTGGATTTAAAATCACGTGCTTCTTGATTCAGTCCTGTAACAACCGAATTGAAAAATTGTTTTTCAATTCGGTTTCTTTATGCGAATTTAAAAGTTAACACAAAAGATTATCCCCAAATATTATCTGTTGTAAAAACCAAATTGAAAGTGTTTTGACAGTTAAATTTAAAAGTCATTTTTGTTATAGTGATGGTACCGCAAGGAGTAATTTTGCCACTAAATCTTGCTTTCGGTATCATTATATAATTCTCCTCCTAGAGTCAATTAATTTTCAAAAAAAGACGTTTAACCGTAATTGAATGGGCTGTCAAACGGATAAAAAGCATCTACTAAATGCTAATCTGTTTGGCGTCTTTGGTGGGGCAACTTAGTCATGGAAGAATGACCCTCACATTCGGTGTGAGGAAAAAGTAAGATAATTTGGTTTTTTAAAAAAATCTATTAAATATTTAATTAATTTAATCAATAATTTATATAAAATTAATCACGTATCAAATATTAAAAATAAAAATAAATTATTAATTAATAATATATAAATTATTAATTAAAATATTTAAATACTTAATTAAATTTTAAAAAATATCAAAATGTTAATCTCCCCTTACTCATTTAGCCACAGTCAAGAACTGTGACTACACATCAATATTGGCTTAAATTTTTGAAATGTTAGCGTGTCAAACTGAAAGTGAGTCAAATTAGAAAATAGGTAAATGAACGACGAAACATGGCACTGAGCAAGAAACGAAAAATCAAACGGTGAATGGTCTTATTTTAATATATATTTTTTGAATAAAATCAAAATACATAAAGTTTCTTTGAATATGAGAGGCTTGATTCTTTTGTGAAGGAAATCTACGACCTACCTAGCCGTGTGGTACACCTAGCCATGTGACTTTTGTTACAAATTGCATTTGATTCTGTTGAATTTTGCTTCAGATTGCATTTGCTGTTTTGTCTTACTAAATAATTGTTACGGCATTGTTTGAAAAGTGGGAGCTGGTAGAAAAAGTGAGAGTTACGTTTTTAAAAAAAAAAAGTGAATAGGAATATATGGTTGTAAATACTGTTTTTTTTTTTTTTATATAAACTAGCCCTTACTGAATTATTTATTAAATTTTGTGTTATAATTCTTTATTGCACGAAATTTATAAAATCTATTTATGAGGTTTTGTTTGGTTTCATTTTTTACAACAGTACCAATCGTAAATTCACAAAATAAAACATGATTAAAAGTATATAAAAGCAATTTAAATATATAGTTAAAAAAAAGTTAAATATGATAACAACCAGATGTGATAAACCAACAAAACTAATAAACTAATTACAAGACAAAAAAAAAATTCTTTTCACTATTCTATTTTTTAAAAATTTATTATAACTTATTTATTTTACCTTCTCATTTTCTCTCTTTTCATTTTTTTCTAGACTTTTCTTTTCTCTTTTTCGCTTTCTGTCCCTATTTTCTCTTTCTTTCTTCCTCTTTATATCTTCTTTTTGACTTATTATTTTTCCTTCTTTTGACATTTTTCGTGTATCGCATGATCTTTTTGACTTTATTATTTTTCCTTTCTTCTCACATTTCGTGCATCACATCTTCTTCTTTTTTACTTGTTATTATTTTTCCTTTCTTCTCACATTTGTCTTCATTCTCATACTTATTATCACTTTCACATTTATTTCTTTCCTCTATCTTCTTTTCTCTCTCTTAGGCCCTTTTCTTTCATCTTCTACTGTTACTTCCATTCTATTCCCCCTTCGTTTCCTTGTTTCCATTCCTTTCTTCCTTTCTTTGTATGGCATCATCTTTTTGACTAATTATTATTTTTCCTTTCTTCTCACATTTCGTGCATCACATCTTCTTCTTTTTGACTTATTATTATTTTTCCTTTCTTCTCACATTTGTCTTCATTCTCATACATTTATTTCTTTCCTCTATCTTCTTTTCTCTCTCTTAGCCACTTTTCTTTCATCTTCCACTGTTACTTCCATTCTATTCCCCCTTCCTTTCTTTATTTCCATTCCCATTTTATAATTTGCATTCTCAATCGTCATATCTCGGTTTTACAGCTTTTACGCCAATCAGTGATACTTTTTATGGTTAGATTACATGAACATTTTTTAAAAAACAACGTTTTTTCTATGATATTTAAAAAAAAATAGTTTTTAAAAATTAAAAATTATTTTATATTTAAATACAATAGTTGAGAACATTTTATTTTATTTTAGAGTATTTTTTATATTATAAAAATTGTCTTTTTTAAAAAACACATAAATTTAGCTAGAAAAACACATTTAGTGAATTTTTTAATGCTTTCATTTTTATTTATTTATCAAAGTTTATTCAAAAAAATAAAAATATAAGAAAATTACCTTTTTTTAAAAAATTATTTTTAACAAAAAAAAAACACATTCAAATGAGTACTTAAAATGGTTTCGCACAATGTCTTATTGTTTAAACAATTTCTTAATCTATTAAATTTTGTTTATCTAACAATTTTTATTCTTTTGAATTATATTTTTTATATTAAATTTATTAAATTAGATTAAAATTTCATTTTTATTTATTTAATTTTCAGTTTAATTAAGTATAAAATTAATTTAAAATTAAATTATACAAAATTTTAATTTATTTTATGTTTTTATTTATAATTTAGCATTTAATTATTTTTAAAATGAAAGAAAATTTTAAAAAATGTTTTAATATAAAAATATAAATTTTTTATTTTATAATTAAAATTTTTTTTTAATTGTATAATTTTATTTTATTTCAAATTTCTTTTTATAAATGATTAAAAACTTATTTACAAATTTTGCACAAAACAAATAATCATTTGAAATAAAGTAAGTTAAAATTAATTAAATAATTTTTAAAATAAAAAAATTAAATACATAAAAATTATTATTCTCACTAAATTAATAAAATAAAAACAAAAAACAAAATTTAAATTTAAATTAAATAAATAAAAATATTTGTAGAGTTCTACAACAAAATAAATTCAAACAAGTTCTAAAAAAGAAAACACAATTAATCAATGTATAAGTTTGTGCCATCATCATCACCATTCCCTTGTGATCCCCTCCATCTACTTCACCTTGTAATGGTACATACAGTTCAAGATGTTCGGCTCTAAAGCTAAGATTTTGATATAAGATAGGCTCCAACATAAGTCATAACAACGGATGGAGCAACGGATGGACCATCAATCAATGGGCCAATTGCCAAAGTAATACCTGACATAATTAGAGGCAAAGAAAATATGATATTGATTACAAGGTAACAAGCATAAATAAAATAGATATGTATGCTTCATTGAAAGTAATATGGTCGGCATAATTCTTGAACATACATAAATAGATTTAATTTAGACATTCAGTAACCAATTATTGCATGAGGAATAAGATTTTGAATAAGAAGACGATGATCAAATGGAAGGTGAACACTAGGCTTAACTAGGAATGTCAATTTACTGGATTTGTGGCAGGGGCAGACTCGACCCGATCCATCTATGTGCTGTGGATCTGGCGCCCCGACCTGGATCTGATCCACCCATATATTCATGGATCAGGTTGACCCAGATTTGACCCATTTTAAAGTTGTTTTTCATGCTCAGGTTGCCTTATTAAGTGGTTAAGTGATCAGATATATTCTTCTGTAATGTTTTATAATTAATTCTGTAAACCAGCAGCTGCATACTAATACTTATTTACGCTAACACTTAATTTATATAAGCAAACAAATTTCGGTCAATGGCACCGGAAACACTTTTAAACCTCTTTCTCGCATTTAAAAGCCCAATTGCTAAAGAATTAAACCGATTACATAGACCAGACTTTAGAGTGCCTGCTTGGAAGATTTCATAAAGACGAGGCTTCAATATTAACAATGACAGCTAAGTATGGATGAACTTTGCCATAGGCAGATTAATCATGTTAGAACTTCAATTATTTAATACAAAACAAAGTATGCTCAACTATCCTGAACCCACTGAACTTCAATTATTTAACACAAAACAAAGTATGCTCAACCATCCTGAACCCACTTATCTGATAAGGCAAAAAGATAGACATTAAAGAATAAAGAGAACCCACACCCGAATTCTTCCAAGGTCTAGCAAAATCGTAAGATTAATGTGATTGAGCAAAACATCAAACTAATAGCTAATGAAACCCATATAGCTTCTTGTTCATATACCTGAAGACAGAGCAATTAACAAATTTGCCATTTAAACTACTGTCATTGAAAGCACCAATTTAGCCCACTTGGGTAGTTTCTTAAGTTTCAGAGTGCTAACGGTGGAATCCTATAAAACTCCAGAGATCATACAATTATTCTGGTAACAATATAAAATAATAATAATATAGAAACGAAAAAAATGAAAAAGATAAAAGAAAATTCTCCTAAATTACAAAACAAGAGTACGTATAATTCCTCATTGTTCTGAAATCAAATTACATAAACACATTAAGATATAAAATTAATTTTCAGAAAGAAAAAAAATAGAATTCAACATACAAGAAGGGGATAAAACTAATTGTGAGAATCAAATTTGCCAAGCCATATATCACAAAATATTGAAAAACAAAAGGAACTGAATCATATAACGTAATACTACCAAATTGAAAAAATTGAAGAATTCGGATGAACAAGGACGAACCAGCAATATCCACATATGACAGTGACATTGATAAAATGGAGGGTGCAAGAAAGGGTACAAAAAAATATTAGGGTTCTTACCTGAGACAGAAGCGAGGAAAAGTGCCAAAAAGATTGATCCCTAATGGATTGTGCAAAATGGTAGAGAGTGAGTTTTGCTTCTAAATATAGCTAAAGGTCTAGTAGGATCTCCCAAGCATCTCCCAAATGAGTTACCAAATGATTTGAATTAAGAGGATGAGCTAGGGGTTAGGGGGTTAGCTTGGGACCCAATCCCTAGCTAACTAAAAAGAATTTTAACAAGGGACCGTTTCTTAGTTAATTGACTTAGCTACAGGAATTTATGTAGCGAGGAAATTTCCGTAGTTAATCACTAGTTATTTTCTTAATAAAGTTTTTTCTTTTTATTTTTTTAATTAGGGATTACTTTTTCATAACTGATGATTTTTCCTATTTAAATTTCGTAGCTAATTTCATAAATTCTTGTATTGTATTCAATGCCTTCATCTGGAAAGTGATGCGTAGTAATCATGGATACGATCACAGAGACAAAGACGGAAAGAAGGAGAAATTCAGTTACCTTATGGATAAGACCATCATCCATGATTGAACTACTCAACTTCTTGAACAATTCAAGCAACGCCTCAATTTCATTAACAGTAACTACGAGAACACGAAGACAGTGACAGAAATTAAGGAAGAAAAAGACCGCATTTCCTCAAAAATAAGCAAAACCAAAGAAAGAAAGAAAGACAAACAAGGAGTGTCCTCAGCGAGTTGGACAATATCATCGAATGTAGAAGAAGACATCTTCTCGAAACCATGGAAATCGAAGCAACTAGCTAAGCCGAAAACAAAGCCTCTACTATGCCTATCAGCGGTATCAACACCACACACACCATCAAGCTCGATCTCTAATCCCCTCACCCATTCAGATTTAATTTAGAACTATTTCACAGAGAGAGAGAAACTATTTCAATTCATTTCTAGCTACAGTTAGGAAACTACGGTTAATAAACTGGGGTTAAAAACCCTTTTTTTATTGTAGTGTCATGCCCGCTTAAGTAGTTGAAAAAACAAATGGTTATGAAAAGCCAATACAGGACTAAGCTTTGTTTCTGCCTCTTAAGAGTATTTGGAAGGCGAAGAAAAGAGTTCTTCAGCTGAAAATTCTTGATTTTGTTGCCCATATAAAAATATTTATTTTATTTGTCTCTAGATGGTGTTCAAAATTCTTTCAAGGGTTTCACTGACAAATTAGTAATAGTAAATAGCTAGTATCCAAAACTTTCATTCACGTCTTTGTTCCTTTTAATGCATTTTTTTGTCTCCTTTTTGTCTAGGAGGAAATTTTATCACATAACTTGGTATTCTTTTCTTCCATTAATAATAATTATACTCCTATTAAAACAAGAACTAATGGAAAGATGGACACCAAAACCTTGTCACGGGAAATATTTCCTCAGAAATAATTTCATGTTCATCTTCTCCGAGGCTATGTTTAAATAGCGACCTGGATCATAAAGTTTGGGTCCCTTATCAGTCTTTCCATTCGATATCTGAAAATCAAAGATTAGAGAACCCTACAATCTACTATTAACAAAAGTAAACACAAATAGTCATCTCCATACAATGAACATGAAACATATACACTCAATATCGCTATCGAAAAGCTTCTATCACTTCATTGAAAAATAGGCTACAAAGACCACAACTTTGAAGACATATTGAAAAATGCCCATTAAACTCTCCTACGGAATAACCGTTTTAACTTTTATGATAAAAATGGACACTCTGGAAACATTATACACAATAAACTAAGAAACATATGCACTAAACGTGTACTCAATGTGGCTATCTAAAATATCATCGTCCAAACTCCTAGCCCTGACTAGCGCATATACTAAGCTCACAAACTAGCAAGCCTACTAGTAAGAATCCACAAATTAAATAACCTGTAAACATAAGTAGATTACTTAAGCAAGTTTGAAGCTATCAAATCCAATAGGGTCTCCTTTAAAATATGAACATCTCTGAACACAAATAGTAGTAATATCCATTACACTTCACTCAAATCCATTATACAATTAGACATAAAACATAAATTTCAACAAACAACAATAATCAAAAGACAATGATTGGAGTCCAAACACAACAACAATCAAAAGACAACTTGCAAGTGGAAGGTAAATGAAAAAGAACTGGGGAGGATAGAAACCACATCGTGTGCTACTCTGTAGACTGCTGATCTAAAAAATTAAATCAAGAAGGAAAGTTGTGAGTCACATAGTTTCATTGAGGACATAATAAATACAATAAACTAGAAAGGAAATATGATGTCGAACACATGGTTGTTAAAATCGCGAGTTAACTCGTGAACTCGTCCGAGTTTATGAGTTTAGGCACCAAATCGAGCCAACTCACCTTCCAACTCGGACCTTGGTAAACTCGGGTGAACTCGGTAAACTCGGGTAAACTCGCGAGTTCAAGATCAAGTTCACTGAATTTGGACTATTGTGCTGATTTGAGCAAAAAAAGGCCAAAACGGTGGCGTTTTGTTTCAATTTTTAAAACTCACCGTTTCAGCCAGGTAGAAAATGCTCCATCACATCCTAAGTTCTCACCACTGCAACCTCTGCTCTGCTCGTCTCGTTGAAGCTCGAATTGCGTCACTGGTGAGCTGCTCATCTCGCCACTACTCCTCTCACTGTCGATTTGCTCCACACATGTTTTGGTTAGTTGCGTCTCTTAGCTTTCTGGGTGGGTGTCTGTTGTGCAAGTCCTGCCATTTTATTGTGTCTCTATTAGTCATGGTTGTGGGTTCCTGTTGTACGTCTCTATTTTGAACTTGTGTTTTGTGGGTGCATTTTGCAAGCTCCATTCTGTTGTGGGTGCGTGGGTACATATATGTTACCTAAGCTTGTTGGTGAATAATTCAGCTTTTTTTTTTATGTCATTCTAGCATGTCTGAAATGTTGGTGCCCCGTATGATTTGCTGATTTATGTATGGCTTTAATTTTTACTATCATACTTTGCTACTTTTTATTTATTTATTATGGAGTTAGAATGTTGAATGTTGATTATGCATATGTTATTTTATTATGTTTTGGTACTATGATATTATTTTTTAATATTATTTTTTAAGTAGGTAAACTCTTAAAGGTTTATGATTCGAGTTTACGAGTCGAGTTTACCAAGGCTCCACGAGTTTAGGTAAACTTGCGAGTTTGACAACCTTGGTCGAACATGCCTAAACAATAAGCAATAAGTGCTAAAGTCATGAAATTCTTAAACATATAACTCCTGAGAACATAAACATACATTTTGTAAACCTAAAGTATGCAAATCTTATATCAACCTCCTTTAACAGATAGCGATCAAAATCATAAAATGTAATTATAAAAGGGGTCACATACAAGATAATAAAAATCTAAGTTAGCTCCACTTCACTAACATCAATTTCGAACCAAGAGTGACAATCTACTTAGGGGCGACTCCACCTAATAGGTATACCTATTGGTAGCTCTTTATCTCACACAGGTGGTTAAACCTAAAGGTCAGCTCCTTACCTCTCAAATAACATTTGTATGGGTGATTACGTCTCGTTGTTTGCTCCTTACCTCCCAAATAAACATGTTATGCATAACTAGGTGCAATAGACTATTAACCCCGCTAACAACTACGAATTCCAAACATGGATTCCCCAAAAGTCATAGATGCCATTAAAGAAAAATAATTTCAATATTTCATTAGCAGCAGCTCAATAATTTTAGGAATATACTTCACTAAAATCATGCTTCAAAAACCATAAACTAAAATCTTTCTTTCATGCTACTGAAAGTAAGTACTTGAAAAAATAAAATTTGCTACAAGCACTAGAACAAAAAATAGTGCCACCTAGTCAATAAATTAAATATTTGAATTTAATAATTAATATAAGTCAGAAAGAAATAAACTTCAAAAGTGCTATACTTAAAATAAGAGAGTATTGCTAGAAGAATTTATTTTTAGAAATCAATATAAGTCAGTAATTATTATTCAGTACTTGCACCAAATAAACTTCTGTCAGCTTCTCCAGATTCATGCAATTGCGCAAAGAAGAGTCTTTGGCAAATCTAGCTATCAAAGATAAATTAAGAATAATTTTATATCCTCTTAAAGAATCAGTTTAATAATTCTTCTAATTACTTTAAGAAGAAAGTATTAAATACTTTTTAGGTTTCCAAGATATTAAATGCTTCTATTTTAAGTAATTAAGAAGATGTTAGGAAAAATATTTTAGGGGGATATAAATAACATTACTCACAAATTATTACGCCCCACTAAAAAGTGTTTCAATACTCCAACCTAATTAGGACACCACTAGAGGAAAAACTATAATTTCTTCGATCTGAATCCCTTTTAAAATCTCACAAAAGTGAGTTTTTCACCCAAACAAAAATGGAGGCAATTTTTAAACATGATGAGAGAAAAAAGTCTAGAGAAATGAAATCAGTGATAGGGTTTTAATATTATTTCCAATAAAATTTCAAAGAATAAAATTAATTTTACTTATTCACAAGAAACTTGGGAAATTGGTGTTGTAGCGACTTCCTCACCTTATTTGCAAATTCCAAATTTCTTTTAATTTTTGAGTTGTCGTAGGTGTATAAAGAATCACTCAATATACTACGTAACCAAATAATATTCCTACATCCAAATGTATAGATACAGGGATACTTTAACAAAATATAATTACAATAAAAAGACTTAATTAAATCAGTAGTTTGTAATGGCTATATCCTCCTTTAATGGCAACTAAGCCATGCGTTTCAAGCATTTACTTTATCAGTTTTTTATCTATCCTAATATGGCATGATTAACGACATCAAATGAGATGCTTAATGGCCAATGGATTAGCTATCCCTATATATAGAGCCTCTTGTGTGAGAAATAATATGTGGTTGATGGAAAATATATAAAAGGAAACACTATATTATATGTATTATATTTTTTTACGAAAATATTATAGTATTACATTATGTAGGTTGTTGGGTTTAACATATGGATGACTTACTACACCAGGTGATTAGGCGAATCACTTTATGGGTGGCACCATTACCTTAAAAGAATGAGATTTATACCTCAACCTAATACAGCAAGCACCTATAAATATTATAATTATTTATTATTTACTTGTTCTTTTATAGTTTCTCATATTATCTTGAATTATTAATTTTTTTAAAATTTTGTGTTCTCTTGTCCTAACATGTCTATGTTCGTGTTAATTATATTCTGTTATTTCACCCATAAGATAAATATAGTGAAGTGTTAAAATGATGTTCAAAGTGATTACATATGTTCATGTGTTTTAGTACTTATACAAATAAAAGGAATAGTTATCATGTATTACGTAAATGGCTATAAAAGTATTGTTGGAAATTCTTTTGTGAAATGATAAAGATGTTGAATTATTATTCGCTACATGTCTTATATACTATACAAACTTACGACCATGGGCTTGCATATATAGACCAAATCTTGTATGACAAAAATAAGGATGATAATGTCTTCGTTATATGAATTCAAGTAAGAAATGTTTGGGGGATGAGGCCCGGGTCAATTCCTTATGTTATTATTTTAAGAATAGAGAAATAATGAGAGAGCTTTGAAGTTTCGAAAAAGTTTATATTTTCTGTGAATACTATTTTTTATTTATTAAAGACACCATACTCACCCATATATATTAGAAGAGAAGAGAAATAGAGAACATCTTTAAAAATTATTGACTCTATAACTGTGCATTTCAAGAGAGAGAGAGAGAGAGAGAGAGAGAGAAAGTAATTGCCATAACTAGTTATAAGATTTGCACAACTCATTAAAAAACAATCAAAAACTTCTTTTGCTTACCACATTGCTAGGTTTCAACGGAAGGAGTGCAATTTAGGACCATCTTGACATAAAGATGGTCTTTCATATCGTCAAGAAATTTGAAGTAAGCATGCCTCCATGTCCTGTTGAAGAAAAGGGAACCACAGACAACCCAAAAGCTAATTGCAAATCCAATTCCCGAGCCCATATAGAACCATTTCAAAAACTCAGATTCTTCCTCATTTTCTCCCATCCGTTTTGTGTCATTGGATGCTTCATCTTGGATGCAGTTCTTTGTAAGCGGGGATCCACAAAGTTCAGGACTGCCAACATAGCTAAGTGCTGTAAATCCCTGAAGTTGGGTCCCTAATGGGATTTGACCCCTAAAATAGTTAAAGGAGAGGTTCAAGAAACCAAGAAAAGACAAAGCAGACATGCTCTGAGGAATTTCTCCAGAAAGTTTGTTCCTCGATAAATCAAGGGATTCCAGTTGTTTCATGTTGCCAATCTCTTCTGGTATGGTTCCCCTTAATTGATTTTGTGACAAGTTCAAGGATTGCAATCCAGTGAGCCTAAATACTTCTGTAGGTATTGTTCCAGACAAATTGTTGCTTGAAAGGTCAAGAACATGCATATACTTCTGATATTCTAATTCATTGCCTTTTGTGAGCAACATAAGATCGAATAGTGATACATAAGTGACCGGTGTTTGTCTACTTGTTATACCAAAGGTATCACCAACTGAAGCATTATTGAAGATCATGGCCGTGATATTATAGAAGCAGTTGGGTATTGTTCCTGATAGTCTATTATTTGCAACATCCAACACTATGAGAGAAGAAAGTTGACATATTTGTAGAGGAATATCACTGCTGAATTGATTAGATCTCAATTGGAGAGCTTTCACATTTTGTCCCATCCAATTTGGTATACATCCAGAAAAATTATTTTCAGCAAGATTAAGGATCTCGAGTTTTTGGCAATTTTGCAATGACAGAGGAATCTCCCCATATAAGTTATTCTTATCAAGATGCAATGACATAAGATTAGACAAGGAACCCATTGAGTGAGGAATCATGCCTGTTAGATTATTGTTCCCTAGATCAACATGAACCAATGATTTCCAATTTACCCAGCAGTCAGTGAGCCCTCCAGATAAAAAATTATTAGGAATGCTCAAAAACTGTAATTTGCTTTCCCCCTTCATCTTATGACACAAGAAAGGGGAAATAGGCCCAGACAAAAAGTTGTTTCCTATCTTGAAAATTGTCACATTCGGGGTTAATCGAGGAAGGCCACCTCTCAAACTATTTGAAGTCAGCCATGTGACTCTAGAGTTCAGCAACACATTTGACATGTCCCAATCCATGGAGTTGTTGGATAAAGAGAGATATTCAATGTCATTTGCCCAATTCCAAAACTTGCCCTGAGATTCATGTGTAAATGTGGAGCTCTCAATTGTTAGATGCCAAAGAGATGTCTGTGAGTACAGCCATGGTGGAAGTTTAGGATTCGCATATCCCAAGACAAGTATCTCAAGTTGAAAAGGGGGAATCCATTGGGGATCAAAGTCAAAGATGAAGGAAGGTGAACTCAAGAACAATATTCGTAACTTTGAGAGCTTAGCAAAATTTCTTTGGGACACAACCCCAGTCAGAGAATTTTCTCCAACACCCAAGATCTCCAAATTCGAGAGTTGCCCAAGAATATCAGGAAGGCTACCATTCAAGTGATTTGTCATGACATCCAAGGCTCTCAAGGATGATAGATTCCCCAAAGTTGTAGGAATAGGACCAGAAAATAAATTCTCAGAGAGATAAAGATAGTGTAGGCTTCCAAGTTGGCCTAACCAATTTGGGATTATTCCACTGAGCATGTTGTTCTTCAATCTCAAGTAATACAAGTTTCGAAGATTCAACAAAGTATTCGGTATTTGGCCTCGGAAACGATTCCCACCAAGAAACAGATAAGAAAGGCCACTCAGATTGAACAACCAATTAGGTAATTCAGAGTAGAAATCATTGTCAGAAAGATCAAGAAATTTGAGTGAAGTGAAATTTGCATAGTCAAGTGATGGACTAGCACTTTCAAGTAGACAATTCTTCAAGTTTAACTCAGAAAGTGAAGGAAGCATAGTCAATATCTGAAGCCATTGAGTTTCCTTGCAAAGATCAATGAAACTCAAGTTAAGATGTTTTAAGGATGACAGACGAGGAAGCCATCTAAGATCATCAATCATAAGGTTTTTGTTTTCCGATAAGTCAAGATATTCAAGGTTGGAGGAGTTCCCTCTCCCATGAGCAGGGTTAACTAGTGACAAGTTTTGACAATTCAACGAGGAGTGCATAGCTTTGAAGTTATTGTTGTTCAAATCCAAGTAGTTCAAAAACTCAAGTTCAAGCAAAGATAAGTAGTGAAGTTCACCTGCCAGGCAATGAGTTTTGTCCTCTTTGCCATCAATGGAGACATTTGTAGATTCTGTAGAACAAGGGAGGCTGAGATTTGTGACTCTGCCAGTGATGTTGTCACACTGAACACCTCTCCATTGACAGCAATCTTCTTCACTGGACCATGTAGAGAGCATGCCTGATGGATCAGAAAGTCCATGTTTGAAGTAGAGGAGTGTTTTCTGGTCCTTTTTGTTGCAATGGACCTTCAAATCGCATATGCCCAAGTTGCATATGATTGCAAATGGTAACCATAGAGAAAGGATGGCAGCTTGGGAGGAGAATTTCACCATGATAACAACAGAAATGAAGGTTTCGATATCACTGTATCGGAATTGAATATTCACACCCAAAGTCTAATTTATAAAGTTTGAGTTTGATACATCGTTGGTGTTTATCTTTGACACGGTAGTCTTGTCTCCTTTTCACAGATATGATGCAAGTTTTTTTTTTTAAAAAAATTTCAAAATATTATTATTTAAACAAAAAAAAAACTCTCAAAATACTACTCGTCTATAACAAAAAGGAGAGAATCCATATTCGTAAACAGCCAATTCCACAAAATAAATTACACAACATCCAAAAAAATAACAAGAAAATTGGCCATCAGGCCTCGTGGACACGCACTTGTTAATAAGTAAGCGTTCCCACCCTTGATTCGAATTTAAACCGCAAGTATATATATATATATATATATATATATATATATATATATATATATAAAACAGGTAAAGTGAAATATTTATACTATTGCGTGTACATTCACTGTTTTACTTTATCATAGCCAAAGAGCTTTTATAGTTATACCAAGACACCAAATAAAGAAAGCCTGTATATTGCTTGAAATTGGTTTTAGCATATGATAAGAGTGCCAAAAACTTATGGATGCTAGCGAGTAGCGATTACAAGAAACAAAAGTACACGATTTTAATCTAACAGACTTCAAAAATCTAATGTAAATGTTATTCACTTATTTAATAATTTTTTTTATATATCTGTGTAAGGTAACTCATTTGTTCCCTTAAATCTCCCTTTTTTAGAGAAAATTAAATTTTATTATAAATCCTTACACCGAAAACAAAATACATAATTTTTTTAATTTTATATATATATATATATATATATCTTCAAAACGAAAGGGATTAGTTTCATACTCAAAGAGTCGTGACTCAGACCAAATAATAATAATAATAATAATAATATCTTTGTTGGATGTATTGATTAGAGGTGTCAAAATGGCCCGATGTGGGCCGGCTCATTGGCTTGACTATGTGAAATGTCATTTTTTTGTTATATATTTAATTTTGTTATTTTTTATTCATATATTTACTTGACTAGCTTTATTTAGATTTAAAAAAAAAAGAATCAAATTTAGTGAGTACATTTAAACATTTATTTTTTCTCCACTTAAAATATGATGTTAACTTGTGTTAATTCCTTGAATTGATTAATTTATTGTTCAAATGATGCTTTATGGATATATCCTAAATCATTTATGTCGAAAACAATGTAGTAAATCTTTACTGTTTATGTTGATGACACTTAATATAATCTGTTATACTTGTATCTAATTTGCGTATATATTTTTGTGAGATTTGATTGATGTAGAAGTTTAATTTATCAATAACTTATTATTATATGTTACCAAGTGGCTTCAATAACTCAAGAGGGAGGGTGAATTGAGTTTTCAAAAACTTTCGCAAATTTGTTTCAATGATACTAATTATATTGAATCAATGGACTTAGAAAGGATAATGACTAAGAATAATGAGCTCTTTAATACATAAAATATAAGACAAGAATTCACAATACTAAAACACCAAGCTAGTTAAATTGATAGAATATAGCTTATAAGTAAAAGATAAGGGTTGAGAGAATGCAAACAAGATTTATATTTGTTCAATCACTCCTTATGATCTACGTCCAGTCCTCGAGATCGTCCACCCGAGATTTCAACTATTCTACAAGCGTCTAACTTGGGTGTTTGATAAAAAAAACCCTTACAATATAGAGCACTCTTCACTTAGTTTGGGATCCTCCACCCTCTATGTGCAAGAGCCTCCCTCAATACAATAAGGAACTTCTCTCCTTGAACTTATACAAGATAATCAAATGGCTTTTGGTTGTTTGTAACTCTCACAAGAGCAGATATACAACTTGAGGAACTAATGAGTATTAGATCAAATTACTAAGTAAGCTTTTTCAAATAGAAAACAGAGTATGATCAACTAAAGATTAGAAAAAGCTCTTTTAAAATGAATTTATGATCTTCTCTTTTTTAAAAACTATTTTAGATGAGCTATAAATAGCTCTCACAAACTTAGATCCGTTGGGTAGTAGGTGGGTATCAAATCAGTGTTTAAACTAGCTGTTGGAAAAGTTTCTGGAGCGTGTGTAGTCGACTACACAATTGTTGTAGTCGACTACCATGCCTTTCTGACTTTAAAAAACATGAGAGTTTATTTTATAAAAATCGCAAGCAGTCGAATACACTACTATTGTAGTCGACTACAATAACTCTCAGACACTATGTAAAGTCAAAAGACATTTGAGATATATTTTCAATTTTGATGATGACAAACAATGTAACAATGGAGTGAGAAATGTTAGAAATAAAGACAGAATAAAAAAAAAAAAACTCCCCCTTTGATAATCAGAGTTTAGGTAAAGGCACAGCAGGAGCAGTTCCACATTATGCATTGACTCCCCCTTAGTTTTGCAATAGGAGCATTTCATTTCTTTATTCTTTCACATGATTTGAGCATGCAAAAAAAAAAAAAACATTTCATCATTGTATAATAATCATTATAAAACATGTATGAGCATAATCATAGTCATATTTCCATTTAAGCATAGTCATATTTCATCTCATTTAAACATTTCTTTTAAATATTTCTCCCCCTTTTGGCATTATCAAATAAGGGCAATGAAAGAGCCAAGATAAAATTTAAGAGATATGAATAATCAAAACATTAAAGATCAAACAATAAACTTGTTCAACATCAAATAAGTCTTAGTGATAAACAACAACTAGATAACATATTCTTTGGAATAGCTCAAAGCATAATAAGATAAAAGAAAAATCCTAATGAAAGTCTAAGCCCCATCATCGTCCTCGTCCTCGTCCTCATCATCTGAGCCAGCCAATTCATGTTGAGTAGGATCATCCACTGAAATGGTCAGTTGATTCAGCTGGAATGTGACATCGGTCATTTGAGAAGTCAAATCTCCAACTGAGGTTTCGAGACGATCAAGCCTCGCATCCATGGAATGGAGATGAGTCTCCATAGCAACTACCCTTCCAAATAGATCTTCTTTCATAAAGGAGGTCAGACTGTGGAGTCCAGTCATAATCTCAGCTATGCCATGAGAGTAATCATCAAAGTCATCATCTTCAGCGTCACATACCCAATGCATGTCAACCTTCTTCAATCCTATTTTCCGAAGGTTTTGTTCACGGATCCGATTAGCATCAGTGACAGTAATTGAGTTTTCACCTTCCAAAGGCACATTAAACTTCTCTAGAATCTTAGTTATCAGCATGGCGTATGGAAGTGCAGGTCCAGGTTTCTCAGAGACACGTTCCATATGCTTCATAATGCAATAAGCCCAATTGAGCTTCACCCTTTTGTTTAGTGCGCACATGTATAACAAATCTTCTTTAGAAACGGTGACATAGTTCCCATTTCTAGGCAACAAAATTTGGCACAAAATGTAATGGAGTAGCCTATTCTCAACAGACAGAAAGCCTACTCTAAACCTAGAGGTTGGAAAGGGTCCACCTTCTCTAAGCACACTCCAAGTTGCTGTAGTTTTCTCAAAATCTTCTAAACTCTCTTCACTTCGGCCAGGGATAAGGGGAATGCTAGTGAGTTCAGCGAGTTTAGAAAAACCAAGATCTATCTTAATTTTCTTGACTTCAGAGAGAATGTGTTTATTATGATACTTGAAGTTGCAAAAGAATACCTTCACCAATTGTGGGTAAATTGGACAGAGGATCCTAGTGAAGGCATCGAGTTGGAGGTCTCTGAGCAAGTGCGGAAGAGCGAAACCTTCGATCCGTAGAAAAATCTCATCTAGATAGCGAGGTGCCACTATAGGACGAGATTGAAAATCATTGGTAAACTTGATCATTTGCTCTTCCTTAGTGAAATACCTTCGCAAGTTTAGGGTTGGAGGAATTGAGACATGGCCATGGGTGGTTTTCTTTTGTTTGGGAGCAAAGGAGGAGCTTGCCATGATGATTGTGTGGTGAGAAGATAGATTGATGAATATGTGTTGGAGGGATTGGACGGTTAGGGTTTGGGAGAGAGGAGAGCGTGGGTTGTAGAGGAGAAAGAGAGAAGCGTGAATATGAGGATCATGGCTACCGTGGGGCTTTTAAAACCCGCGATTGTAGTCAACTACGCCCAACTTATAGTCGACTACAAGTTGCTTCTGTTGCAACTTGTTGCTTCGTTAAAAAAAATTTCTTTATGTAGTCGACTACAAGTATTATGGTAGTTGACTACACTGAGCTTCTGAGTCTTTTTAATTTCAGCTTAGATAAAAACTGCAGTTGTAGTTGACTACATTACCTGTGTAGTCGACTACCAATGTTTTCTGTTAAAAAAAATTGGCACGAGAGAAGCTTCATTATCAGCATGTAGTCGACTACAAAACCCATATAGTCGACTACCTTGTTTCTGAAAACACTTTTTAACTTACACCAATTTGTCCAAAACTTCATCAAGCTAAATTGGGGGACTTAGGCTATATTAGGATTACCTGCAAAACAAATTTAGGGAAACCTCTGATGCCTAAGTCAGTAATTGAAATTAAGAAATCATTGAGGAAAAAAAATATGCATTATATATCAATGAATTAGAAACAAGGTTTTAAATGCAACTATGACAAATCATTCCAAGTTCTCTTCTTATAAAAAAGAAATTTTCTTTTGCAAGTGGTTTGGTAAAGATATCAGTAAGTTGTTTCGTTGTTTCTACAAATTCAACTACACAATCTCCATTTTGTACATCATCTCTTATAAAGTGGTGTCTAATTTCAATGTGCTTGGTTCTAGAGTGCATTATGAGATTTTTAGTCAAGTTAATTGCACTAGTGTTATCACATCTTATAGGGATGTGATCAAGCTTAAGTCCATAGTCTAAAAATTGTTGCTTCATCCAAAGGATTTGAGCACAACAACTTCCAACTGCAACATATTCAGCTTCAGCAGTAGACAATGAAAATGCCACACTATTTTGCTTCTTGTTATGCCAAGAAACAAGAGAGCAGCCTAGAAAGTGACAAGTCCCACTAGTACTTTTCCTATCCATTTTGCATCCAGCAAAATCAGAATCGGAATAATCAATTAGACTACTTTAGGCACCCTTGGGGTACCACAAACCCATTTGTTGAATGCCTACTAGATACCTCATAATTTTTTTAACATCACTTAAGTGTGATTCCTTAGGATTTGCTTGAAATCTAGCACACATGCACACACTAAACATGATATATGGTCTACTAGCAGTAAGATATAGTAGTAAGCCAATCATACTTATATTTTGTAATTTCTATGGGCTTACCATCTTCATCTTTGTCCAATCGGCAAGAGGTGCTCATTGGAGTGTCAAAAACCTTTGAATTTTCCATTTCAAATCTTTTGAGCAATTCCTTACAGTACTTGGATTGGTTAATGAAGATTCATTCATTTGTTTGCTTGATTTGCAATCCAAGAAAGAAGGTGAGCTCTCCCATCATAGACATTTCAAATTCACTTTGCATTATATTGGCAAATTCTTTACATAGAGATTCATTAGTAGCACCAAAAATGATATCATCTACATAGATTTGCACAAGGAGAATGTCATGTTTTCTATTTTTAATGAAAAGTGTTGTGTCAACCTTTCCTTTAGTAAATCCCTTTTCTAAAAGAAACTTGCTCAATCTTTCATACCAAGCTCTAGGAGCTTGTTTTAAACCATATAATGCCTTTTTAAGCTTAAAAACATGATTGGGCAATTTATGATTTTCAAAGACGGGAGGTTGGTCAACATACACTTCTTCTTGAATAAAACCATTCAAAAAGGCACTTTTCACATCCATTTGATAAAGTTTGAAATTCATGATGCAAGCATAAGCAAGCAACATGCGAATAGCTTCTAATCTAGCAACAAGAGCATAGGTTTCTTCATAATTTATTCCTTCTTCTTGATTATAACCTTTAGCTACTAGTCTAGCTTTATTTCTTGTAATTATTCCGGTTTCATCAAGTTTGTTCCTAAAAGCCCATTTGGTGCCAATAATGGGATGATCATTGGGTCTTGGTACAAGTTCCCAAACTTGATTTCTTTCAAATTGATTTAATTCTTCTTGCGTTGCCAAGATCCAATGTTCATCATTTATGGTCTCATCTATGTTTTTTGGTTCAACTTGGGAAACAAAAGCTATATGATTGCATACATTTTTAATGGAGTTTCAAGTAATTACCCTTTGAGAGACATCTCCTTCCTATGCGTTCTCCATTCTCTTGGTAAGTCATTGATTTGTGGTTGACCTTGTTGTGGGAAAGCAATTTCTCCTTGTTCTTCTTTCTTGAGGTTCTCCACTTTGTCATTTAAGTGAATATTTGTCAAATTTTCTACAGCATCTTCTCTTGGCCCTTGGGGGTTGGTTTCATCAAATGCAATATGTATTGATTCCTCAATTGTCATTGTTCTTTTATTATAGACTCTAAATGCTTTGTTAGTTAATGAATAGCCAAGAAATATGCCCTCATTAGATTTCGCATCAAATTTGCCCAAGTTATCCTTTCCATTGTTTAAAACAAAGCATTTGCATCCAAAGATATGAAAGTGGGAAATATTTGGTTTTCTTCCTTTGTAAAGTTCATAAGGAGTTTTCTTCAAAATGGGGCTTATTAGTGCCCTATTCATTACATAGCAAGCGGTGCTAACTGCATCGACCCAAAAATATTTCGGAAGATTAGTTTCACTAAGCATAGTTCTAGCCATTTCTTCTAAACTTTGATTTTTCCTTTCTACAACTCCATTTTGTTGTGGAGTTCTAGGGGCTGAAAAATTATACTCAATGCCACTTTCATTACAAAAGTTTTCAAAATCTTAATTTTCAAATTCCTTACCATGATCACTTCTTATGGATACAATGCTAGAGTTTTTCTCATTTTGGATTAACTTAGCAAGTTTTCTAAAAGCTTTGAAAGCTTCATTCTTATGAGCAAGAAATAATGTCCAAATAAATCTAGAATAATCATCCACAATCACAAGTGCATAGTAATTTCCACCGAAGCTCATTGTTCTTGATGGTCCAAAAAGGTCCATGTGTAAAAGTTGTAAAGGTCTAGTGGTTGAAACAATATTTTTGCTTTTGAAATAGACCTTTACTTGTTTTCTTTTTTGGCAAGCATCACAAAGTTTTTCTTTTCAAAATGAAGCGATGGGAGTCCAATTACTAAGTCTTTGGAAATTAGTTTATTCAAATGGTCCATGTGAATGTGAGCAACTCTTTTATGCCATAACCAAGAATCATTTTCCTTACTCACAAGGCATTTAGCATCATTTGAGGATATTTTATCTAAGCTAATCATATAGATATTATCTACCCTATGACCAACAAACTTGACTTGCTTATCATTTTTATCCTCAACTATGCAACAATTTGAATAAAAAATGACTCTATTGTTCTTGTCACACAATTGACTAATGCTAAGTAAGTTATGTTTGAGTCCATCAACTAGCAACACATTTTCAATAGATGTTGAGGGAGTTTTACCAACTTTTCCAATGCCAAGAATTTTTCCTTTATTGTTGTCTCCAAATGTGACATGTCCATGCTCCTTTGGTGTGAAGAAGGAAAACTTTGACTCATCTCCTGTTATGTGTTTGGAGCAACCACTATCAAGATACCATTTTGAACTTTTGGCCTTCAAGCACACCTCTAAATCATCATTTGCCATGAGACAAAGGTTGGCTTCCTCATTGTCGGAGTCATCTGATGAACTCAAGTCATTGTCCTCCCATGCAATGTATGCTCTTCTTCCTTTCTTTTCTTGCTTTGGTTTTCTATCAAATCTTTCCATCTTCTTTTGGTATAGAGGGTAGTCCATCTTCACGTGACCCGGTTTGCCACATTCAAAGCAAGTAGGTGGAGTAGGTGTTGAACCTTCTCCTTTGTTGAAGTTCTTCTTTAAAGGAAAGGGTGGCCTTCTTCCATTGTTCTTCTTTTTGAGAAATTTTTCAAATTTTCTCACAAGAAGACTAAAGTTTTCTTCATTCATTTCCAGATCCTCTATAGAGCATTCATCATCATCTTCATTATCATAGTGAGATGAGGTTGCCTTTAGAGCTATTCTTTTCTTCTTCTTATCAACTCCTTCATGTTCATTGAGTCTTATTAACTCCATTTCATGTTCTTGGAGTTTTCCAAAAAGTGTTGGAAGAGTCATTGTTGCTAAGTTTCTTGATTCGGAGATTGCTGTCACTTTGGGTTGTCATTCCATGTTTAAACATCTCAAAACTTTGGTAATTAAATCTTAATCTAGAAATGTTTTTCCCAATGAGGATAAATGATTAAGTGAATCTCTTTTGCATATCTTGTATGCTTTCACCTTGATTCATTCTAAAGAGTTCATATTCATGTATGAGAGTATTAATTCTAGACCTCTTTACCTCACTAGTTCCTTCATAGGTTACTTGAAGTGCATCCCACATTTCTTTTTCAGTTTTGCAATTGGAAATGCGAAAGTATTCATCATAACCTAATGCATTAGTAATGATGTTTTTGGCCTTAGCATTATATTGAACTTTCTTTTTATCATCATCAGTCCATTCAGCTCTTTGTTTAATGACCTCATGGTCATCAACTACCTTCTTTGGGACAAAAACACCATTTTCAACAGCATTCCAAATATCAATATCAATAGATTCCATGAAAATTCTCATTCTTTCTTTCCAATAAGTATAACCAGTACCATTGAAAGCTGGGGGTCTATTAATGAAAGCCCCTTCGGGTAAAACAAATTGAAAAGAAGCCATCACTCTTGAAGTGGTTAAGCTTTTTACACAAGAGTCAAGCTCTGATACCACTTGTTACCAAGTGGCTTCAATAACTCAAGAGGGGGAGTAAATTGAGTTTTCAAAAACTTTCACAAATTTGTTTCAATGATACTAATTATATTGAATCAATGGACTTAGAAATGATAATGACTAAGAATAATGAGCTCTTTAATACATAAAATATAAGACAAGAATTCACAAATATTAAAACACCAAGCTAGTTAAATTGATAGAATATTGTTTATAAGTAAAAGATAAGGGTTGAGAGAATGCAAACAAGATTTATACTGATTCAATCACTTCTTGTGATCTATGTCCAGTCCTCGAGATTATCCACCCAAGATTTCAACTATTCTTCAAGCTTCTAACTTGGACGATTGATAAAAAAAACCCTTACAATATAGAGCACTCTTCACTTAGTTTGGGATCCTCCACCCTCTATGTGCAAGAGCCTCCCTCAATACAATAAGGAACTTCTCTCCTTGAACTTATACAAGATAATCAAATGGTTTTTGGTTGTTTGTAACTCTCATAAGAGTAGATATACAACTTGAGGAACTAATGAGTATTAGATCAAATTACTAAGCAAGCTTTTTCAAATAGAAAACAAAGTATGATCAACTAAAGATTAGAAAAAGCTCTTTTAAAATGAATTTATGATCTTCTCTTTTTTAAAAACTATTTTAGATGAGCTATAAATAGCTCTCACAAACTTAGATCCGTTGGGTAGTAGGTGGGTATCAAATCAGTGTTTAAACTAGCTGTTGGAAAAGTTTCTGGAACGTGTGTAGTCAACTACACAACTGTTGTAGTCGACTACCATGTCTTTCTAACTTTTAAAAAACATGAGAGTTTATTTTATAAAAATCGCAAGTAGTCGATTACACTACTATTGTAGTCGACTACAATAACTCTCGGACACTATGTAAAGTCAAAAGACATCTGAGATATATTTTCAAAATAATATGTAGTCGACTATAAAGCTTATGTAGTCGATTACATGTCTCCTCAGGTTTATGAGTTTTAAAAGAAAAACAACTTTTAAAACTTTGTAGTCAACTACAATCACTTTAGTAATTGACTACAATTGTCCTCAGGTTAACTTGTATTTAACATATGAATGTTTTATCAGCATTGTAGTCGACTACAAGTGTTCTCGGGACATTTTAAGAACATGAGGTTTTTCAAGTTTTTGCCTATTGTAGTCGACTACAGATCTTTGGTAATCGACTACAAGTATGTTCTGACTTGTACAAAACGTTGTAAACTTAAAATGTCATAGCTGTGTAGTCGACTACGCCAACTTTGTAGTCGACCATAAGTGACTTAAAAACTCATTTTTAACCGAGTTAAAAATCTTTCTTTCCAAAACATTTTAAATATAACTTTCTTTTTCACAAACCTTATTTTTGAAATAGTTTTGTAAGGTTAAAACAAATTGCTTGCTAAGCGATTTAAGCAATTAAATACTCTTATAATGGTAAGTTAAAAACTATAAGACTTGAGTACTCCCTGTGATCTTGTTCTTGTTTTTTTGGTGCGGAAACCTTTATTTGATTATCATCAAAATCCTATATGTCAAATATTATTCACATTATAAATATGAAAAAAAAAGACAAAAAAAAGGTTTGAGCCCATGGGTCAGCTCAACTTAACCCGCTACCTACGTGATGATAAACTAAGCTAACTATTTACTAGTTTACACCAATTATGAACTAAATTGACCCAACCCAACCCAACCCCATTGAACTCAAAATAAGTTTGAGCCGACGTGTGCCAAGTAGCCCAATTGACACCTCTATAATAGATTGTCGTATATTCATTTATTGATCTTGGTTGAATGGGTCTTAACTCACCAGCCTGATAGTTACTACCTATCGGAGGCGAAAAGTTACCATCCTAAACATCATCCCTTCTTAATTACGTTGACTGACTATTTTTGCTACTTTCTTCTTTATTTTCCTAAGTTATTTTCTTCTTATTTATTGGACTTAATTTGAAGAAAAAATCAAAGCTTGCCTCTTCGCTTTTTTATAATAATTTATATAAATAATTTTACTTGATATTGCCAAAAAATTATCGTATGAACATAAATATAGTTCTAGAGAGACGTTTAACATTTGTCTATCTTTTCTCAAGTAATGCTATTGGTATGTTCTTGTTAAACTTTAGATTTTATATGATGATTTTGATGATATCAAAATATTGTTATTATATTTACATTTTTTAATAAAAAAGTTTAGTTTTATGGACGAAACTGATTATAGATCTTTATAGACTAAATTTGAACTTTAATGTTGGCAATTAAAAAATGAATATAATTTCCTAAGGAATAAAATGGATTTTAATAATTGGCGCCAATTTGAACTTTGTTGGATGTATTGATTGTTGCGTTCATGGTTGAATGGGTCTCAACTCGCCAGCCTTTGTATCCGTATTGATTGTTGCATTCATTTATTATTCTTGGTTGAATGGGTCTCAACTCACCAACGTGATAGTTACTAGTTATGGGAGGTGAAAAGTTTCCATCCTTAATATCATTGTTAATGGAAATTGCTGTGCTATTTTAATAGGTTTGGTATTTAGAGTAAGTTATCAATTATTTATTAATTATTAATTTTATAATAAATATTAAAAAATTTATTAAATATAAATAACAACTAATGAATAATAAAAAATTTACCTTAAATATCAGTACCTTAAAAAAAAGATAGATACTGAAATAATCTCTTCACGCACTTCTTCATTACCTTGATTGACTGTTTTTGCTTGGTTTTCTTTTTTCTTTTTCTAAGTTATTTTTATTGGACTTAGTGTGAAGTAAAAATCAATAGCTTGTCTATTCGCACTTTTTGGTCATTCTTTTTTTTAATAAACAATTTTACTTGATATTGCCAAAAGAATTATCATATGAACAAAAATATAGTTATAGAGTGAGACATTTATGATTTGTTTATCTTTTTTCAAGTAATGCTATTGGTATATTCTTGTTGAATTTAAGATTTTTTTTTAAGACGTGTTTTCACTATTTTTCTTGAGATATTGTTGATCTTAAATAAGATTTTATTAGTTTCAAAATCACTTTATGAGAGTACTTCAATAAAATTTTATTACTTTAATGATTCCCAATAAAAAAATTAGAATAATTTTGTTTTGTGACTCAAATAAAAAAAATTACAAAGTGAATTTAAGTGTTAATGAATATAAAAGCAAAAAAAAGACAATAAGTGAGGTAAGAGAAAATGGCACAAGGCAGCAGGTATAGGACATCATGAAAAACTATAACAATTTTTTGGTGAAAGAGTTTGGTAGTGGCACTAAGCATGCGGTCTACAATCTCAACTCTATCAAAATTTTAATTTAACAAATAAGAAAAATGGTACTATTCAGTTTGCAGGTACAGATCAGTTTATATTACCAGCAACAACTAAAAAAATAAAAGTGAATAAAATGAAGAAAAAAACTTGGTTATATATGAAAGAATTTGAATGTTACTATTTAAAAAAAAAATAAAAAATAAAAAGGAGGTGGCTGATTAACTACTCAAGAAATTGTTCAATATAAAAAAAATAGAAAAAAAATAAAAAATTATAAAAAAGTGATTAAGTTATAGTTGAGATTTATTAAGAATTAAATTAAAAAATTTAAAGGCCTAATTTTTTATAAATATATATAATAATTATATAAATTATAAATATAATATTATTAAATTATGATATCTATAATTTTAGGAACCTCAATCAAGGGATTTAGCAAACTTATCCTTCAGCCAGCACTGCACCGGGCAACGCTATTTGTTGATACACAGCTTGGGCCAATTTCCATGGTTGACAGACCCAACCCAACACATTTTTGCTGTTGATACTTTGTTTAGCTAAGTTAGAATTTTTTATTCCCGCATATGTGCTTGGTGATTATCTGAAGTCATGGACCTGACTATTTGCGTAAAAATGATTTATTCATGTAGAAGTTAGCCTATTTCTTTTAAAAAATTTGTTATGTTACAGTTTCAAATCAATGACAATGAGAAAATATCTGTTTTGCTATACTAAAAAATGCCAATACTCCATGCTCTAATCCCAGTATTATGGTAGGCATGCAGCATCACATTCACATAATTGCTAGATTTTAATGAAAATGAAAAATGTCATATTGCAAACTCTTGGCTTTGGTTCGAGGAAGTACTACTTGGCTATGGATAATCTACAAAAATTGAACAAACTTGGTCATGCGTAATGGGGCAAGAGTAAAACATTTTTCCTGAGCTATAGTGGACATTATAATTGATTCCATTACTAATGAACGCAATCTTTATTTATCCTGAAAAAGAAAATATTCAGCATTTACTGTGCGTCTTCATTACAACAAATTCATCTTTTGGAAATGTTTTCCTAAAATATAAGAATGCATGAATGGGACCTAAGGCAACACTCATTGAGGAGTGATTAAATAAAACATATCATTTTTCTAAAGCAATGTTTTCCATGACGCAAAGGCTATGGTGTCTAAAAACGTTGTCTTTTCGTTACACAAAGGGAACACCTTTAAAAAGTTTAAGATTCTAATTATTTTTAAAAAATCAAGTGTAACAGCAAAATAAAATATAAGAACTAATGCCTTAATGAAATCACTAGCATTTATTTTATTTATGTTACCACAATAGCTACCACCATCGTCTATAGAAGTAGCCACATGGGAAATAAAAACAAAGGTTTTACACTAGCTACAAGTATTGACTAGTCCAGTAATAATTTTCAAAATGCATTTATATTGAAGTGAACAAAACAAATTATATAATTCTTGGAGCCTCAGGGATATATAGAAATACTTTAATTGCAATCTCACAAGTATCTAGGAGTGCTCCAGAGGAGATATCCCACAATCAAACCTGTAGAAAGCAATCCATGTTATTCTTATTTAAAACAGAAGTATAAAGAAAACTAAACAGGATGCCTAAATCATGAAAGGTTGGTTTAATTACTTATTGTTAAATCACCATTGCCAGAGAGGAAAATGCCTTAAGGGCATTGCTGAGCATGAACGAAGGCAAGGCAAGAGACAAACCTGCAAATAGATACATGTCAATATCTAGAAGCTGGAAGACAAATTTTACTTAGCAAAACACATGTCAGCTTCAATCATTTGTTAAAAGGATAGAAAAGTAGGGAAAGAATCCTAGTGATAATATTTGGAGTTCTGAAATTCTTATAGGATGATCTTATTCATTTGAAATGGATCATATATTAGTAGGCACGTGGTATACTTAGCCAAATAAAAGAAAAATAACATTCAAAGTGTACTTTTAGTATCTAGAGGCCAGCCATTAGTCCCAGAGTTCCTCTCTTGCTCTCTTGGTAGTTGGCATAACTAAATATTTCAAATGGTTTTACATAGTAAAAGTAACCCAAAAACGATAATGATACAAACGATTATGAGAATACTTACTGGTAGGGGTGCTCATGGGCCGGGTTGGGCCGAGTTGCACATGACTCCGATCCCGGCCCAAAGTTTTGATCGGGGCAATTTTCAAGGCTCGGACCCGATCATATTGAGGTCCGGGTTAGGCCGGGTCAACTCGATTAAAATACACAAAATACCTTTTTTAGTAATGTTTTAATTATGTTCCTCTATTTGTATAAATTTATTTGTATCTACTAATTTTTGCTCATGCCAAGATCCAATCTAATTGATAATTATATAATAAGTGAATGACATAATAACTAAAATTATGGAGAGTCACAATATTTGATCAAAGTATAACATTTAAAAAAATGTCATAATAATATATAAGAGAAAAAATTAAAAAATTATAGTTTATTTAATATTGGACTGGGTTGAGGTGGCTTGAAGAGTAACCTGAACCCGACCCGACCCGAAAAATGCATCGAGTTTAAAAGAAAGATCCGAACCCCGACCCAAATACTTCAGGCCAGAACCGGGCTTTTGGGCCGGGGCGGGTCTTGAGCACCCCTACTTACTGGATTGCTAACTCTTTGGTTGGAGTAAGAATGAGGACTCTTATTGCATGCATGTGTTTTGGACAGAACAATAACCTCTCTAAAGTGGGTAATGCAAATGCAATTGGATTAAACATCAAGATGGTTAATCTCTTGCATTTATTACAAGAGCCTATCCTTTCATGTATGGGAAGGAAGAACTCAGAAAATAAAGAACAAAAACAAAATTCTAAAGAGAAGGGAGAAGAAGAGGAAGAGAGAGATGTGTAAGCTTGAATTAATGACTAAAACTAACAAAATGCTACAACATTACATAATTGAATAACAAAAAGAATAGGAGAAGAATAATATGTTCCTCCAATGTATGATGATCTCTCTTCTAAACTTCATCTCCCCTTAAATAGCCCAAGATAAGGACTCATGTTAACAAACCAAATGATAAACAATTACAAAAGAAAAGCAAAGTTGATATTCTGTCAGATTTTGTGTGCCTCCTTCCATGAGCTGTATGACCCTTCAACCCACCAAATTCACTTTAAATGTCTTCATAACAGTTGTAAACAATTATCTCCTTGAACTTTTGGCGCTGCTTTCATGCCAATAAGACTTTTACAACTCAAGATATTTTAAAAACACTGCATATACCTCAAGTCACTTTGGCAGAACGTATTTCCAAATTCAAACCAACTTGCAGCTTAATAATCATGCCGACAACGGCATCTATTGACTAAATGATATTCAATAAAGTTGGAGCTATGCGTTTTATCTTTCCCATGGCACTAATTTCAGCTCAAAAAGAGGCTTATAACCCATGATATAGTCCAATATGTACACACTACTCAGATTCCAGCGACAGCAAGCCGACACTGACTTTCAGGCCTATTTTGGACCATTAGAAGTCTGATCTAACTCTTGAGTTCTTCATATAACTTGTAGATATTTGTCTTAGCTTTCCATAGACACCAAGATCACCTCAAACGGATCACTAAATCCCAAGTTATGGCCTAATCAAGGAGGAAATGTCAAAATGCATCAAAATCTGAGAATTAATCACAATTTGCATTAAAGCCCAATGAGACCCAACAACATAAAACTCAGCTAATATACTAATATTGGGCACAATAAACATTCAATAAATCCAAGTACAAAGCTAACATAAGTGTCTCAAAATGATTAATCAAATAACCCCACAATTAAGCTTTTGTACTCTTGGGCAAAACACATAAGACCAAAATTAAAAAGAAAAAGAAACACCCTAATATTAAACTAAAAGAATAAAGACTCAAAATGACTAACCTTCCAAATGATATTCAAGAATGTCATAGTTCATGAGAAATAAGAGTAACCACAGTTTCAAGGATTCCAAACATTCATGAATTGATATGCCTTTACATCCCAACGTAACAAGCAAGGTGACTTCAAGAAGAATCATGGATCAAGCATGATAGAATCTTACAAGATACACTCTCAATCTCTCAAGTGTTTAAGTTTGTGTTTACACTCAATTCAACTCATAAAAAATTGCACTACCATAAGCTTGATTATCTTATACTTCTCCACTACTCAAAACACATGCGCACACAAATCAATAGGACTTTATTGAAGGTTGTAATGGGGTCAATGTAAGGGAAAGGAATAATATGAATAATAACAAGTTAAAAACCTAAGAGACTAAAAGAGCATTGGGGAGTAACTCAAGTACAAAGCATAAAATTTTACCCCAAACCATAAAATGCGCATTCTCTTCACACATTTCTTCATTTTTCTATTCTTTTCTTTTACAACCTTTTGGCTTTATTCTTTTTTTTTTTTTGAATTGGTCACTTTTCTTTCTTTTGCACAAAACATTTTGCATAAACACCCCCCACACACTTAGACCACGGCTTGTCCTCAAGCAAAAAGAGCTCCTCCAATAAGAAAATCAATGCTCTCCTATTCCCTAAGGTGAGGTAAGATATGGTTTTTCACTCAAGGCTTATAATGAGCTAAGAACAAAGAATGAGTAATTAGGGTCAAATGGGGGTTAACAATGGGTAAATGCAAGGTAGACTTATTTGGCCAAAATAGCTAAGTCAAGAAAAATGCCTCAATCATATTCATGCATGCAAATGAAAATGTAGCCTCAAAAAGAATCAAAGCAAGTTCTAGAGTGACAAAATCCATGAGTGAAAATCACACAAGAAGGAAGAAAATGACATTAATGCATCATCCATAATTCAATAGGCTCAAAATCTCAGAAGGTATGGATGCATCTACCAAACTTAATCCACTAATCCAAAATCCAACACCAAGCATGTGAAATTCAAGGGGAAAGTTAATTCATTCACTTATGTTAAGAAACTTTGAACTTCAATTAAGCAAACTCATGACTTTCATAATTCTTAAAACACCACTGGAAGGGACCTAAACACATGAAAATCACACTTTTTTTTCAAAAAAAAAAATTAAATAAAAAACTAAAAACAATAACAACAAATAAAACAAAAAAATAGAAATAAAAGACAGCAAACTGAATCAAAACAGAGACAGCAAACAACAAACAAAAAAATAGAATCTAAAACCAGAACAGAAAATATAAACTAAAACAACAGACAGCAGAATTATGCAGAAACACAAAACAAAAGAAAAAGAGCCAATAGAAAACAGCAACAGAACCAAAAAATAGCAGAAAACTAATAAAACAGAAACAACAGCAAAATCGACAGCAACAAAAAAAGTAAACTGTAATAGTTAAATAAAAACATAACAATATTGAAAATAGTAGCAAAACAGTAAAAACAAAAAGAAAATAACAACCAAAAAAATGAAATAAAAGTATAGAAAGAAAACTCCCTATGGATAGTAGAAGAAGCAAAGTTCCAGCAGCCACACCAAAGCCAGTGTAATGGACCAGCACATCCAGAATGAGATGATTCAGTCTCCTCTGGGGTTGTCTCACTGGTTTAGTTTCCTCTTCAAGTAAAATCTTATGTATATGTAAGGCCTAATGCTAGGAATGTCTACAAGTATGGTGGTTCTTTGATTCTCCTTTAAAATCTGCAGCAACCTCTCCTCCTCATCAGTAAGGAGGTTCTTAGCCACAATGAACTCCAATTTTGGTGGCTTCACTACTTCTGCAGATTGAATTACTATATAATCTACTGAAAAAGATTCATCATGTCTTAAAAAGGCAGCAATCTCAGCACATGCATTACACAACATATCAACATCACAACCAATAAAACAAACAGAATCATTAAAATCAGTAAAACTAGCAAATTCAACACAGAAATCATCAATTGGTTTTTTCACATCAATGACCTCATGTTCTACGAAATTAGAATTCTGCATATGTTGTCTGCTCAACTGACTCAATGAAGATGTAAGTTGATCAACTTGGGTCTCCAAATTTTGTATTACTAACTTTTGTGCTCTGCTGAAATTGGAGGTTGTTGGTTGTTATTTGCTTCACTAAATCCTCCAATGTAAGCTCAGATTTCGTGCCTACTATAGCTTGTTGCTGCTGGTATGGCCTGCTTGGTCTAACATATGGCTGATATTGTTGCTATGTAGGGAATACACCTGTTGCAGTAATTGAATAGTATTGAAATACAGAACCATCATCTTGTAATGTGGTGCATGCATATGTGGGATCAAAAAAACTATAACATATATTGTAAAATCTTGCAGGTTCTTGCACAGGTAACTGATGTTGTCTCATTGCCAACTGCCTCACCAGATAAGACAGCTTATTAACTCTATGCTCCATCAGATAAGTGACCAAACATAAAAACACAAAAACAAATGTAAAAATACATAAAACAACTATAGAAAACCTATCTAGAGACTTTTTTTATAAAAAAAAATTATGGTACCACCACAGGGTGAAATCTACACAAAAATGTTATTCAACAGAATTATAAAAAATCTTAAAAAATTGAAAAAGTGGTCTAAACGATGAAATTTGGCTAAAATAAGGGTGACCTCACTGTAAACAGTGTGTCTTTCTCAAAATAACGTTTTCCATTAGTCTACCAAAATTTTGACAGGATGCCTTTTACCTTATTTCAGTTGAATTCCTCTTGAAAAAGCTTCAAAAACAAAACAAACACAATTGTTAGAGTTAGATGAGGTTTTGAAATAATCAAATAATTGCCTTGGATCCCCAACAACGACACCAAATTTGACAAGAGGTTGTGAAGACCTGTCAAAATAATAAAATTTACCGATGCACAAACTAATTTGTAATATAAAGAATGAACCAAATCGTCTCTCAAGGATCCAATCAAGATGATTAAAATGGAGTTTTGATGATTTGAAAAGAAAATACACCAGTTGAATTAAAGAAATGTAATTAACAAATTAACCAATCCAAGGAAATTTACCGATCTTGAATTTAATTCATCATTGATCACAAGGAATCTACTTAATTGCTAACTATGTTCTTGGCCTTAGATCACATCAAGAAGCCTCAACATGATCCAAGAATCATCTACTAGATAAGCATCTAGGATTTAGTTAACCAATGTTAGATAATTTAAGCATCATTCAAACATAAATTAACTTAAGATCCGGAATTTAACCAAGCAAAACAATCCATCAAAAAGCGTTGATATATTGTTTAGTCTTTGTGATCCTCTTGAATACATGATAATAAAGCTATTATCACATAAACATCTAAATCAAATTAAGCAATTCAATCTAGATCAAAATGAAAAGAAGAAGAAGAGAAACTTGAACAACAATTAAGTAATTTGAACAAACAAAACAAGATCTCCAAATTAAACATCAAGATGGTTAATCCCTTGGATTGATTATAAAAGTCTAGCCTTCCATGGATGGGAAGGAAGAACTCAGAAAATAAAGAACAAAAATGAAATTCTAAAAGAAGGGATAAGAAGAGGAAGAGAGAGATGCGAAAGCTTGAATTAGTGACTACAACTAAAAAAAATGCTACAACATTACATAATTGAATAACAAAGAGAAGAGGAGAAGAAGAATATGTTCCTCCAATGTATGATGATCTCTCTTTTAAACTTCCTCTCTCCTTAAATAGCCCAAGATAAGGACCCATGTTAACTAACCAAATGATAAACAATTACAAAAGAAAAGCAAAGTTGATATTCTGTCAGATTTTGTGTGCCTCCTTCCATGATCTGTATAACCCTACAACCCACCGAATTGACTTTAGGTGTCTTCATGACAGTTGTAGACAATTGTCTCCTTGAACTTTTGGCGTTGGTTTCATGCTAATAGGACTTTTACAACTCAAGATATTCTAAAAACACTACACCTACCTAGAGTTACGTTGGCAGAACGTGTTTCCAAATTCAGACCAACTTGCAGCTTAATAATCATGCCGGCAACGACATCTATTGACTAAATGATCTTCAGTTAAGTTGGAGCTATGTGTTTTATCTCTCCAATGAAACCAGTTTCAGCATAAAAGGAGGCTTATAACCCATGATATGGTCCAATAGGTGCACACTGCTCAAATTCCAGCGAAAACAAGCTCACTCTGACTTTCAGGCCTATTTTGGATCATTAGAAGTCCGATCTAGCTCTTGAATTCTCATGAAACTTGTAGATATATGTCTTAGCTTTCCACAGACACTAAGATCACCTCTAACGGATCACTGAATCCCAAGTTATGGCCTAATCAAGGTGGAAATGTCAAAATGCATCAAAATTCGAGAATTAATCATAATTTACATTAAAGTCCAATAAGGTCCAACAACCTAAAACTTAACTAATATACTAATATTGGGCACAATAAACATCCAATAAAGCTAAGTATAAAGCTAACATAAGTATCTCAAAGTGATTGATCACTGTAACCATAAGCTGTGAGGAGGAGTCATGACAACTGAGATAGATGCACTAATGTTTGCCAAAAATGTAACAAAAATATAAGAAAAGCTAAATTTATACAAGGGTTTTTCATCTTATTGGTAAACTAAGTGAGAAGAAATCTATTGATTATTAAGTTTGAAAAATGTGTGCTTCCTTGTCTTAATTAATATGATGGTTTGCAATATATTTTTATTTTTTTAAAAAAATTCAAGCTAGTACAAAAAAGAAAAAGTTTTTTCGACGTGGAGTGCAAAAACAATCAAGCCATATATGTTATTAACAACGTACTATTATTAGACATGAGCTTTTAATCTACAAATAACAGAATAGGGAAATAGCTCCACGAATTCTTATCCACGAACTAGGATTTCCCAGCTTTTAAGGCTATGTTTGTGGTAATTGATCAGTTTAGTGTAATTTTAAAAATTATTTATTCAACAGGTGTAGTTTTAAAATTATTTTTTAAAATAGGATTGCTTTGCCACATTGTTTTCTGTTTTTTTTTAAGCACATGACATTTGCACTAGTTCATTCAACGTAAGTGTTGTCTAGTTACCACGTGACGGCATTTAGCCGCAATTTTTACTAAAAACATGATAAAACACTATTTATTTATTATTTTTATTTTTTTGTCAGATTTCACTCGAAGTGATCCATTCTCTCTACTCTCTTTCTTCTTTTCCTCCTCCACCATTCACTCATTTCCCTCTCTTCCCTCCACCTTCCCTTTCTTCTTTCTCTCTTGTGCATGGTTGTCCACTGATTGGTGCAGCAGCAGGATCATCACCGGCATGAGGGAGCTGCCAACAGAGACCGGAAAGGATGAAGATGAGGAGGTGGACCCAATTGGAAGTGCTCAAGTGGGTCTCCTAAAGCGAAGAATCAGACTTAGTAGGACTTGGGGTCAATCACTGCGCATGGAGCTTGCTAAGGATACATTGCGGAATAGCTTAGCTTTGCTTAGGGTTGGATTGGAGTTGTTGCTGCTCTGATGCTAGTGCTAATCTAGTCTAGTGTATACAAAATCGGTAGTGCCATTGGTATTACTATTGGTGCATGTTTGGGTGGCAAGAAAATTTAATTTAACTAGTTGTATCACATTTAATTTCAATTCCATTGATATGTTGTGCGGATGCTATTAATGGCTACTACAGTGGCACTGTGAAAGAAGGTGGGGGAAAGAGAGAGAAATGGGTGAATGGGGGCAAGAAGAAAGGAAGAAACAGAGGAGAGAGAATGGATCACGCATGATGAAATCTAACAAAAATAAAAATAAAAATAAAAAATGGCATTTAATCTCTTAGTAAAATCTATAGTTAAACATTGCCACGTGACAATTGGGCTGCACTTGCACCAAGTAACGTGTGTAAAAAAATAAAAAAGACAACATAGCAAAAACTATCATACTTTGAGAAATAATTTCAAAGGTACACTAATTTGGTAAATAATTTCTAAAACTACAATAAGTCAATGCCTGCCAGGTATGTGACTATAAAAATGATGGTTTTATAATTTGTGCCAATAGAATTTCATTACAAACTTTTAATAATTTGGGTAATTAAAAAAACTTCAAATAAAACATTATATAGGTAGCATTATTCAAATAATAATCTTAATATACAAATAAATGTAATTAATATATATATATATATATATATATATATATATACATATGTGTGTGTATATTAAATGTGGACCAAAGGGAAAATGAGTCAAATTTTTATAAATTAATATTTTAATATAAAAAATATAAATCCAATCAATATATACTAAATGTGAGAAAAAATATCAAAATCTAAAAGGGAAAATCAAGAAAACCAAATTAAAACTATAATAAAGTGAATTGAATTTGGTTAAGTTTCAAGTTATAAAAATCTATATATATAATCTATAAAGATAGTTCATTAAAAAGAGGATGTCATGGAGCAATCTTAGGTGCTGACATGTATCCCTTACGTTTCATAAAAGAGTAGTGCATAAAAGATTTCAAACACAATGAGTTGAATATAACTAGTATATGTTAAGACCTTTCTAACCTAAAAAATTATTTTTAAACAAAAATTTTATTTGACCTAAAAATCAAACAGTAATCAATATCAATTATTGCATTTGTCACCTCATATCTGGCTTATTACTATGTTTTTCCTTCCCCAAAATCCTAAACTTGGACTTTTCTTTCTTTAAAAAAAATAGATTTAATTTTGATTTATTGTCAGTATAAAAAAAAATTTACATTGTCATCCAATGATGTTTTAGCACATCATTAAAGAGTTAAACCTTCAAGGTAGTTATTATAATAATCAAATTTCTTTAGTGAAATGACAATATATGATTGCATAACAGTGCAAACTTTACACTGATAGTGGATCAAAATTAAACTTAAAAAAATTGTTATAAAGCACAACATTAACAACATGGCTTCTTCATAATATTGGTGAAATGAATTGTTCTGCTTGTTTAATAAGGAAATACTAAAAGGAGATGGTGTTATTTATTTGCTAACATGTGTCCCTAGCCTTCCATGAGAATATCTTTTATGAAAGAGTCCAAATATAATGTGTTGAATAAAATTGTTATCCATTAACGCACTATTTCATTTTGCTTAATATTTATACAAAACAACTTCTCAGTTACAAGTTCTCTTTGCAGCATTTTGATTATAAACTTTTTTAATACAAAATAAGTTAATTCAAACACGATATAAGACAATTCTGACCTAAAAAATGTTTTAAACAAAACCTCCATCTTACCTATATGGGGTGTTTGATTCAAGTTTTGAAAAAACATTCCCAGGAATGATATTCTCAGGAATGGTATTCCGAGGAATGGTATTCCCAGGAATGATTATTACTATGTTTGGTTAACCAAAAACATTCATGTGGTCTAAGCCAGTGACCGTCAATTACCAACAATGGCGAGTGGCCGGATTCCGGTGGCTGACGACAGGCCGAAGTTGTCGGCCATCATTTGACAATGGTAGTCAAATTATAGTGACTAGTCGTCAACTGTAGGCGGTGGCAAAGGTGGTCGGATTCCAATGATTGATGCAATGGTCGAGGTCACTGTCAATCGCTAGCGGCGACAAGGGTGGCCGAATTTCAATGACCGACACGGTGGTCGAAGTCGCTGACACTATCAACTGTCGGTGACGACGAGGGTGGTCGGATTCTAGTAACTGACCACCACGGACAATGGTCAGTGGTGGTAGATGGCGGTCGCCAACAATGACGTGGAGATGGTTGGTTGATGACATGATGATAGAAGGGTAGGTATTTTGAATATTTCACATGATAAAAATATTCTCATGCCATGGGAATGTTGCAAACCCACATCTCCCATGGGAATGAAAATGTGGGAATATTGAGCAAAAATCATTCCCAGGACTCATTATTGGATAGGAATGTTTTTCAAAACTTGTACCAAACATGGGAATCCAACATTCTCATGTAAAGATTCCCAGGAATGAAAAAACAATCCGTGTACCAAATGTCACGATAAATCCAATTATGCCTAATATCAATTATTGTGTTTATTACCTTAAAAATTGGCTCATTACTATCTTTTTATGTCTAAAAAAATATTAAATTAAGATTTTATTTTCATTTCTAAAAATAATTTTTATAATTGTTCAATTGAATTGTTATAGTTTTTCACTCAAAATTACAACATTACAAAATTTCTATTTTTTAATATTGGTAAAATAAAATGTTCCATTTTAAAAAAATAAAATTGTTGATTCATGAATTTGTGCATGGTATGACTGTTGTTTTAATTGTAATAATAATACTATCAAGAATAATAAATAGTCCATAAGGCGATGCCAAACCCAAACCCAATCAAGAGACTAAATACCATCATTTTATAAAACATAAGTTATATAAAATTTGAACTTAATAATTATTAAATTTTATTGGTTACTGTGTATATAATATAATAATATTAAATATTATTTATGTGCACTTTTTTCTTTTTTTTATACATAATCTCTCTTCTCCTTTTATAGTAAAATATTAAACTAAAATAGAAAATCTCAATTTAAAAAGAATATGTCATGATTATAACAAAAAGAATTTCACATGAGTATGGACTAATAATAAAAGATGTCATATGTCATATTTTGAATAAAATGAGATACACTTGTACTCTAACAAATTACTTATGACAATTGAATACAATTATTAAATAATCAACTATTTCATCTGGAGTAAATATTGGGGTGGAAATAGATCAGATCATGTCTATTTTACAAAATAATAGCTTTAACTTGGCCTATTGCTTGATGTAGTGCTTTTTTTTAGACTCAGCATGACCTTTTTAAGAAAATTAAAAGTATGGGCCAAAACTGAATATGTAAAAGCTTACATTGCATATAACTCTTTAAATAGGCCAACGGACTTAGGTCTTTAAAAGCTAAATAGGCATAGGCCTTCAAAAGCTACATAGTGTTAGAAATGGTTTTGTTAAAAAATATATAATATTTATTTATAAAATTAATAAATTATATTAAATTTATATATATATAGGCACATCAAGTGAGAGCACTATCTTATTATGAGAGGTGAGATGAGTCAATCTTGACCATTAAATCTTACATGAATGGTCAAGATTATAATTTACTTAAAGGTCACATGACCACTTAAAAAATTCACATGACTTTATGTTTTAATCTTGATCATACATGGATAATTTAATGGTCAAGATTTGCTCCTCTCACTCTCACAATAAACCACTTCTCTCACTAGATATGTATATATATATATATATATGTATGTATGTATGTATATATGTGTGTGTGTGTATGGCAAGTCTCTCAGGTCAAATAGACATTTTTAATTACACTAACATTTTTAAAAGCCTAAGCCTAGCTTGAATATTACATAACGAGGCCACAGGTTCCTAATAGGTCGCTTGACTTATTTTCATCCCTACTCACTAACTATATTTAATTTTTATTTCTTAAATTTCCCTCAATTAAATTTAAATAATCAAATAAAAATATAATTAATTAAAACTTGACTTAAATAAAAAAAATTAATTGATGGAAATTTAGGTAATTAAAATTTAAAGTAATTAGTAGGAGTGTCAATAAATAATTGGAAGTGCCAATAGCCCTATTGTTCACATGTTACATAAAATGAACGAACAATAAAAAATCTAATGTAAAGTTCACAAACTCTATATAAGTTTTTTAAAGAAAAACATTTAGTATTTTACAAAGCCATTTTTGAATATTGATGCTAAAAGTGTTGGATTGAAAATTAAATATAATTTAAGTTTTTTTTTAAAAAATAAAGTATATTGTGTTCCAACCAATGTTTTAAAAATCGGTTAAACCGAATAATCAGAAAGGAGAATGGTTCAAGGTTTGATCGGTTGAATCAGTGGTTAAATCGGTATATTATATATATATATATATATATATATATAACTAATCACAAAAATCATAAACCGCTTTGTTGTGTCGCCACTTATTTTGTGAAAAAGAAGGACTAGAACTGTGGAAACCCCCAACCCAATTCTCAAAAGAGCTAAATCCTAAGTTTTTTTTTTTTAAAAAAAAGAACTATTTTCTTCTTTCTTTTTTAATAAGAATTCCATTTAAAATTTGATGAATGAACCGGCCGGTTTTTTATTTCTGATTTTTACTGGTTTAACCGATTTTTTAATAATTTTTTGTGGTTTAACCGCTTGAGCAGTTCTTTGGTTGAACCAAAACCGATGGAACTTCCAGTCCACGGTCCAACCGGTTGAACCAGTCCGGTTGAACCTATTTTTAAAACACTGTTCCAACTTCAATTAAATTAAAGTTTCTGGATAAATTATTTGATTCAATTATAACTTGTATGGCTTTCAATTTTAAAAATAAAAAATGTGTGTAGCTATTGCACTCTTCAAAAGTAAGATAATATCTACCAAAACAGAAAAAAAAAATGGAAAAAACATTTGTTAGTTATTTATCTTTGAAAAATCTTAATAATCTACATATTAGATCTTATATATAATCACATATTAGGCATATGTTATAGTCATTTTTATATTCTTGTGGTTAAACTTTAATTTAAGATTTATGTTAATTAAGGTTAGAAACCAATTAAAAAATATTTTGAATGTTAGTATTTTTTTCAAATTCCTTTACCGCCTTTTTGAAATTAGTGTTTTATTGCTATTTTATTATTACTCTTACACTTTCAAATGATAAGTACGTGTTAATTATGAAGTTGTGTTAGTTATAAAGTTTAATGCATGTTTATAATTTCATTTTTTTTTTACCTTTTCATACTTTTGTTACTAATTAATTGATTCATTTAATAATGGATATTATTAACAATTAATAATATTTTTAATGCTTTAATTCTCTCCATATTTTAAGTAACACTTGTGAAGAGCTTGTTTCATGATCCTATTAACACACACACACACACACATATATATATATATATATATATATATCATCACTATTGGATTATTATACGATGTGGTTCTGTTGATTCCCGCCAGAAACTAGAAAGGTCTACAATTTGAGACGGGCCAAATGGTTTAGTCATGATGCGGTAGTGGCCCATATGGTTATCTCCAGATATGTCACTTTGGACTTGGAATAAGCTTACCCTTCATGGGCCCGAAAGCCATTTTGAAGGAGAATAGTTACGCTACCCCACACCACTTTATGCATACCATTTGTCTACTTATATACATCACATCATTTTATTTTAAGGCAAATGTTGTTGTATTGTAAGCACGCTCAAGCATTTATTGGTTAACAATGAGTTTTATACAAAATTTATTTATTTTGATAAAGACACGTAAACTCGAAGAGGGAGATAAAATTATTTTCTTTTGTTGGAGGCTCGAGCAAGTTTGAGCGTGTAGTAGCATTACCCTTATGTTAATGGATTTATATTAGATCCACGTAAATTTTAGCTACACTCACATAAAGTTTACCTTTATGATTCATAATTTTTACACACTATTTGATGTGCTTATAATTATGTGCAACAATCATTTTTCATTGAGTATTACTAATAAAAGAGTTCGTTAACAAAAACAAAGTAACAATACTAACACAAGGCTCAAATTCACAATTAATAACAACTACTTTAGTCTTTTTTTTGTTGGAATTACATTAGTATTTAATGCTAGTACAACTAATTCCACTTAAACTCGTTTTTTATTTAACTCATGGAGAATCCAGTAGACAGTAGTCGTAACATATATTGGAATCTCAGCTTCAGAGCTTCAAGACAACAAATAGCTTAAGTGCGTGTCGATTGATACAAGGAAAATATTACTTACACACTTTTTTTTATATTATTTTTACACCGATTAATAATAAGTAAATTTTTTGTTCATATAGTATATTGTTTGGTTAATGAATTTTCGTAAATAATTGTTTACAGACTTGGTTAAAGATGAACAAATTTTTTGATTAATTCAGTATATTATTTGGTTAATAGATTACTGGCTTGTAAATGATTAGTTACTAAAACCTATTAACTAAATAATATATTGTATTAATCAAAAATTTATTCATTTTAACCGATGTAAAAGTTGTATAATTATTTTGGTGTGCAAATATCATTACTCTTGATATAGATTGCTACTATTTGATAGTGTAATTAATTAGAGTGATGATATTTACACATACATAATTTTCACATATTTTACATATCTTTATTTATTTAAGTTTTTTAATATTGAAAATGAATAGAGATAGAATAAGAGAGGAAAGAGAGAGGGAGAGGGAGAGAGGGAAAGAGATAAAATAAAAATATATAAGATATATAAGGATTATTTGTATGTGAAATTATCATTTTCTAATTAATTAACCATCTACAATTGAAAGGAAAAAAAATCAAACTAAACATTGATACAGTAACAAGAATAGAATATTGTAATATATATATATATATATATATATTGAAAAATAGACTACCATCTATATATCACTATGAACTACGCTCCTAGAAATAAGAAAAATGTTAATAATCAAATAAGAAAAAGATATCAACGAAGGGTTAGACAAGTTGAAAAGTAGGTTCGTTCCCACGAGATAAAATACAAGTTTAAATTTTAGTGGGCGTCATTTTGGTTAAAAAGTAATAAAAATTCTTATACTCTAAACTATCAACAATAGATTAGTCTAATAGAAGACTCAAAGGACTTAACTCGCGAGGATACCATAGTGCCCACTTCACCTGAGCTAATTAGGGTGGTTGACCAAAAATTAAAAAATAGAATGCCTAAGAAATATTAATCAATGGAATGCCAACCAATCCACATTTTTATTTTTATATTTTAGTTTTATATAAGATTCTCTTTAATTTAAATTCATAGATATAATTTATTTTCTTATATTTTTAATTGAAGCAGTTAATCCCTTAAAGTTATAAAAGTTTGTAAATTATATCATCTATCACTATTCGATTAAATAGTTTATTGAATTGTGCACTTGATATGCACAAAATGTTTAAAATAATCCTAAACTATAAGACAAAAAAATTTAGAAAAAATTTATTATCTTCCTCTTTCTTTACATTTGTGTTTTTTTTCTCTAACAAAATTATAATTTGCACAATGTTATAAATCTGGAAATTTTGGTTACTTCTATGGAAAAAACAATAAAAGTAAATTACACATGATTCTAAGTTAAACTGAGTGTTATATAAGTTATCCCTCTGCATGGTGCGAGCTTAGAAAACAAATTAATAGATAGTATGACTTCGCTGATTATCATATATTATTTCTGCAAAGAATAGTATGAAAATCCTGATTATATTCATTTAGGAACTTTTATCTTCATGTCATTTGGTCAACATCTCCATTAATATTATTGAGCTTAATATCCTATCTCAATACGCTTATAATGAGTGCACTTTATTTTAATTCTAAGAAACTATAAGGAAATAATGTTACATCTTTGTCAATAGCAATACCTTTTGGTTTATTAGTAATTTCATAATTTTACAAGTAGTATCAAAGTAAGGTCATGAGTTTACTAACATGGTGTCACACAAATGGTAGATACTTGAACTCCTTAAGCATTTGGTTAGAGATTCGATTTTTGACCATGTGTATAAAAAAATATCTATTGAAAGATATTAACTCCTTAAATGAATCTTAATACCTCGAGAGATTAGTCCCTGTAGTCACACGCGAGGGATACCCTATGAAACCAAAAAAAATAACGTCATGAATTTGAATCTATAAAGTAGCACTGAGGGGAGATTATTGACTTTATTTGATTAGCGTCTCCTTTAATATTCTTTAACTTAACATTTCAGCCCATGATGCTTATAATGGATACACATGATGCAGTTCTGAAGTTAATAAATTTCTATTTAGTCTAATTCCACTAGTGAATGATATTATTTTTGCAATCAGTATAAAAAATAGTGTTGATATTCATTTACGGAACGTCAAATAACAAAAATTTGTGAATGATATTTATTTAGACTGAACCATATATTCACCAAAATGAAACGAATGACACAGAAGAGTAAATTATGTGACATTTCTTAGCATATATTTATTAAAAGAAGTGTGCTGGACCAATCAAAACTTAACAACACACAATTGTAGTTATGGTCAATTAAATCAGCTGATTGAAACAAGTTTGTTTTATATACAAATACCTATAAGAGCGCATCACTCACATTTACCTAATGCGCACATCCTTAGTCACTGAATCGTTGCCCTTGAGTTGACTGAAACAAGTTTAAATCACATGAAAATAGAGCACTTAAAAAAAAAATTATTTTAGTCTTTTAAAAATACATTAAATATTATATTAATTTTTTTTATTTTATTTATAGAGACATAAAAATAATTTTTTAATGTCAATTAATACCATTAAAGTGGTCCTTCAGCCATCAAATTAATTTTTTAATTGACTAAAGTGATAACATTAATTGTCATTAAAATATTAATTTAATATCACTTATAAATAGACGATTAAAATAAATATTTATTCTAAAAAAATAAAAATAAAAAACCATAACAAGTATGAACACGGTAACAAACACAAAGCATAAAAGCAAATAAAAATAAAAATCAATGCATAATAAATTAATAAACAAAATCACACACAATCCTACAGTTGTCATTGAAGGCCACCAAAATAAAATCCCACAAGAGATTCAGCAGAAGTTATTATTAGTTAATACTGGGAAAAAAATAATATGCATATTAAATCTAGCAATCTGGTTTTCGGGGTTAAAAATCAAAACTTTTTATTTCTCAAAATCTGTTGTTTAAAAGGAAATCAGATCCACTTACGGTGTTTACCCCCGTTTGCAAGATGCAAACAGACTTTTAAGACATTTTATCTTATTTAAGTGAAATTTCAGTAAAAGATGAGATTTTTATCACAAATCACGTTTAGTTAGAAACAACATTTTGTTGCTTTTTCGATGAAAGAAAACTCGTTTGTGTGTGTATTGACAAAAATATCATTGTAATTTGATATTATATCACTATTTTAATAATATTTAAATAAATATGACATAATAGTTTTTTAAAATATTATTATAGTTATACTCAAAGTGACTTTATTTACAATACTCCAAATAAACTTAACTTTTTAACAAATTTATTTTGTAAATCAATTTATTTATAATTATTTTTTAACATCAAGTTATTAACAATTAATTTCAAAATAACTCATCATTTTTGGTAATTACACATCTAAAAATAATTTTTATCAACATTATCCAAACAACATTCACTCAACAAAATCAATTTAAAAAAAATGTCAAACATAAATCACTTCACTCAAACTCACTTCTAACTAAAATCAAGTTTGCAAAATATAATCTAAACATACACCTACTCACGTTGTGGCCGTCGAGGTCGATTTCCCAACACTTCATCTCTAAAATGCTTTGTTAGGATCGTTGATAAAGAATAAAATGGAGGGAAATGAAATATGATGGTAGAGGATATCATTGTTTGGTTATTTAAAAATGAGATGAAAATGAATGGAAAAAGGAGACTCTGTCCCCCTCCATTCTTCTATTTTTCTTTCATTTTAAATTGGGGGTAAGAAATTAAATGAGTTATGAAATTACATTTTTATTCTTAATTCTTATAATTTTATGCTTAAGATAAAGATAATATGAGATAACGATAAACTTATAATTATTATTATTTCATTCACTTCTATTAAAACTTCTATTAAAATTTCCAAACAAAAGAATACAAATTTTCCTTCACTCAACTATTAACTAAACAATGGTATAAAAATTTTATTTTATTTCATTTTATTATTATTCTATTCCATTTATTATATATCATTCTATTTTACCTACTATAAAACATCCAAACTACGATTTTGACTATCAGCAAACCCATTCCCCCTCTATCCGGAGGTGTTGCCAGCCGGGGAGGGGGAGCAGCTTGAGTAGTCACCTCAAGACTCTACCTCATATGAGTTTAACTCCTCTTACATTTATATTTTTGTACAATTGTAGATATATTTTAATTTCTTTTAGTATTATGATCATGTATGTCATGTTCCACTAGACCAACGCCTTCATATTTTTAAATTCTCACCTATATAGATCTAACCTAGAACAATTTATAAAATATCCTCGGTCCCCCAACTCAGTGTAGCAATTTATATAGTTATACAAAATTATGTAAGTAAATTACTCATAAATTTATAAATACAGCCAAACAATATAAAATTTTAATCTGAAAAAACAGTACGAATTTTTTGTCACAAGCATCACTCGCAGTTTACTTTTACAATGAAAAAAAAACCAATCTAGAAGGAAATCAAACTTGGTTATGATAAAGTGCAAAATCAATAAATAGCCTCCACAGGTACCAATAAAGATAGTACCAAAACACATATGGTGCCAAGTGACAGTACCCCACAGCTTACGTTGCTTAGCCACTCTTGACCAAAATCAGCATTCACCAAGTTACTTTCTTCTCAATTATCATCATGTCCTTATTCAGCCGTACCTTAGATTCCACTCAACCTTCCCTCTCTTTTCTTTCAAAAGTGATTGATTCTTGTGACGTGAGGCACAGTGTCTGTGCCTCCCTGTCTGCCATGCTCCGCCACCCTATGCCTCTGCCATCTGCCATCTGCGGCTGCCAACGGCGGTGCATGGGGGTTGTTGGGGTTGGTAACTTGGTCGTGTCACAAGGGATTGCCACCCCCACTTCTGGTTCTCGGTCCTTCAACTGAATTAAAATTGAATGCAAAGTGGTAAAAGTTGAATAGAAGAGAAGGCAAAGTGAAAGAAAGAAGTGAACAAGTTTCCAAATTTGTTGGAACTTGTCAGCAGTCAGCACAACTTTATCTTGACACTTTGCTTTCATTCCTTATTATCCCCAAAATTCCCAGCCTGCTTGTCATTAAATTTCCCACCTGTTTTCATTCTCTTTTGCTCAGACATAATACTATTTTTTTCCCAGTCTTTCATACAAGTGAAATTAATCTTCATAGATGTTATGGTTGATGTTTTAACTATCCCTTTTTTTTTTTCTTTTAAATATATTGTGCGGAATTGTGTAAATGATTTATTCAGCTATGCCTGCTATGGTGCTATCTGTTGCCAACCTGACTAGTAGTTGTTGCCAGATTTTCTTAATTCTCACCCTTTCTTTTGTTTTTCTGATTTTAATTTTTCTTTTGCAAATAAACGAACGTTCTGAACAATTTGATAATTTTATACATCGCAAATAACATAGAGAGATCTCTTAACTTCAGATTTTTGACAAATAAATCACTCATTTTTTAATTTTGAAATCCAACCCCTTTCAAATTGGAAACATTTTTATCTTTTTTTATCTTCTTATTAATCAATTCGTTATTACGTCTAACAGCTTACCATCACATTTTTTAAACTTCCAATTATAGCCAGAAATCAATTATATACTGGATTCATATTAAAACATTAAAATCTCCACGCACCCACACACACACACACACACAAATTTGTAACAAGCAAAAATTATTTTTTATGAATACATTCATGTTAGAAATGGAGAATAAATAATTAATAAATGTACTTTCATAAAAAAGATTTGTCACACAAAAAGACGTAATACAGTAACAATGCAAATTTCCATAAATGCAAAATAATGACGAAAATAATAATATTATTAATAATTTATTTTCGTGTAGTAATTCCACTTGAATATATAAGTAGAGGTGTCAAAATAGGTCGAACTCATGAGCCGACCCAAATAGCTCGATAAAAAACGTGGGTTAGATTGAGAAAATTTTAACCAAAACTAAATATGAGCCGGTCCAGCCGAGCCTGAAAATAGGCTGGCCTGCAATGAGTCGAGTTAGCCGCTGGCCTGACTATGTGAAATGTCATTTTTTTGTTATATATTTTATTTTTGTTATTTTTTATTTATATATGTACTTGACTAGTTTTATTTGGATTTATAAAAAAAAAGAATTAAATTTAGTGAGTACATCTAAGTCTTTCTTTTTTCTCTACTTGAAATATGATGTTAACTTGTACTAATTCATTGAATTGATTAATTTATAGTTCAAGCGATGCTTCATGAATATATCGTAAATCATTTATGTCGAAAATAATACAGTAAATCTTCATTATTTATGTTAATGACACTTTATATAATCTGTTATACTTATATCTAATTTATATACACGATTTTTGTGGGCTTTGATTGATGCAAAAGTTTAATTTATCAATAACTTATTATTATATATATGAAAAAAAGTAAAGAAAGACAAAAAGAAGAAGAAAAAATTGAGCCCATGGGCCAGCCCAACCCAACCCGCAATTCGCATGGGCTAGGCTAGGCTGGGTATTTACTAGTCTACACCTATTGTGGGCTGGCCCGACCCAGTCCAAAAAAAGTTTGGCCCAACACGAGCCTGCCCGAATGGGTTCGGCCGGTCGAATTGACATCTCTATATATAAGGTAGCTATTGATATATATATATATATATATATATAGGGAAATTAATTATTAAAATAAAAATTAAGTTTATTTGTCAAAATCACAAAACTAAAGGAGTTTTACATATTTTATTGAGCTCATCACATTTTTAATTTTTAATTAAATAAGGAATATATTTATCTATTTATTCTTATTTAAATGGATAATTAAAATGTGTAACTTCAATAATGAGTAAAGGTTCAGTTACTATTAAATAAATGGGATTAAAATTGCATGGATTATTCAAACAAAAAAATGGCATGCAATAATCCTTAGAATTAGAAATATCAAGAGCCTTTGCCAAGCACTTATATGTAGTCAATTTCTAAAGTTACAAAATTCATCAAAAGACTCAGTAGGTTACCATTTGTTAATATAATTAGTGTGTGTTAAGGTAAAACCTTTTCTACAAGCATTATTTAATTTGGAATGGAAAACAAATAAATTAAGTATATTACGTTTCTGAAAATATTTTAGAAAGAAAATGAATAGAGTAGATGTGTGTTTGGATTTGATTAATTTTTATTTAAAAATAAATTTTTAACTAAAAAACTTTCCGTAAGATTTTGATTAATTATAAGTTTTTGTAAATATATAAAATAAGTTAATCCAAACACACACTATGTTTATTTTTTTTAAGTAATGAGTTGTATAATTGAAAAATTAAAATTTAACGGGTCATATGTGAAGAACATTGAAGTTGATGGGAGATATTTGAAAGTGTTTACCATATCTTTTTCTTTTTATTAGTAAAACAAGAACAAAATAATTTTTTAAAAATGAAAGTCATCATCATGTATTTTTTTTATATTGATCTTTAAAGTTGTTTGGGTAAAGATTTTTTAAGATGAAATGTATTTTTTGAGAGGATTTAAAATGATTTATCATAAAATACTTGAGTTTAATTTCTATCCACTGTCAGTGTAAAGTACACTGTTATTCAATCATGTATTGCCAAATCAGTAAAAGAGTTGACTATCACAACAAATACCTAGAAAATTTAACTATTTTAATGATTTGATAACACATGATTTGATGACAGTGTAAAGAAACTTTATAATGACGGTAGATAGAAATTAAATCCAAAATACTTTGTTTAAATGTTTAACACAAGAATTTTGAGAATTCCAAAGCATGTTTATAGGGTAGTAGTTTTTTTTTCCTCAAAATGAAGAATATGAAATAACACATCAAGTAGAATTTCTAAAATCCTCTCATCCTCTCTTCTATCCGATGAGAGACAATCGAAGAATCCCAACCACTCGTCGCCTTGCGCCACCATTGCCACTACCTTGGTTTGCCATCGCTCCCTTCCTCATTAGTCGCCGCTCTTTCCTCCACCTGATCATCTACCAGTTTCAACTTTTGAGAGAGTTTTTTGATTTTGAAAGTTGCTTTATTTGGCTAGGAATCTATGCTTACATATTAGATTCATCTTCTTTTCACAACAATATGTTCATATTTTTTTTTCTCTATTTTTCTCATTGGTCTAGTTATGTAAATCTGTGTTTACATGTGAGCTTCATCTTCTATTCACAGAAAAATATTCAAATTTGTCTTCTCTAATTTTCTAATTGATTCGATTATATTACGTAAATCTTTGATTGCAGTTAATTGGGAATTGGGAGGAAGAAGATGAAGACGAGAAATGTGATTTGAGAAATTGTTCAATAGATTTGGTGCTTCGCATAATTCAGCAATTAATTATCCAAACACAAAGTTTTATAAATGATGGATATTGAATTGTTGTAATTTAATTCCATTATATTTTAAATTCTTTAAAATTCTAAAATACTTTATTCAAACACAGTTTTAAGCAAAACGTTGAAACATTACCACTATAATTCTACAAAAAAACAACAAACATTACCATTACGTACCAAGAACTCAGATCAGATTTTTCGAGGTTGCTGCTTCTCCAAAGTCCAATCAATATATATATATATATATATATATATATATTAATTGCTTCCCCAACACATTGTTTTTTTGGCCTAACTGCTGCTTAAAATTTTACTTATGAGTCACTCAATTCGAAATATAGTTAACCTGAATCTGACTGTGTTCCTTGCCTTTTGACATGTTCAACTTTTGGTGGAATTCAATACCAATAATGGCTTCATTTGGGAAGCAATCCTTGGAAGCGATAATGTCACGACCCAAACTAGAGGGCCCTGACCAGCGCATAGGAAGGACTAGTCAACCTAACAAGTCTAACGGACCAAAGACCATAATAAGACAATATGCTAAATCTACCGAAATTTCAGCAGAGTAACCTCTAAAAGTTAGACATCCCAATTTAACAATTCACAACTTGTTCACTTACAAGCATCACTAAACATAATCTCACTAACAGTATATCATAAGACCAGATAAAGATACAGTGGAAGCTAGATCCTGCTTGTGAATAATTGAGCATATCTAAGACAATTACATATCAAATATGTACAAGAAACCAAACGACAGGAACAAAACAAACATGCCCACACGGACAAAGTGTTGGGCTCACCAAAACGACCAACTTCTAGCTATTGGAAGGATCCGGACCTGGCTCAGTATTTGTATCTGAAATACATATAAGATAGAGGAGTGAGTCATAAGACCCAATGAGAGATAACATAATCTATAATGAAACTGGGACAAGCATAAGCACAAGTTTTTCACGGAAAATACATTCACATATCAAAACATATGCGTTAGTTCAAATATTCATAAAACGAATACTAATAAGTAAGTCAATCATGAATTACCAAATCAACTATAACATATATCAATAGTCAAATGTCATATGGGAGGTTCCTAATCCAGAATTAATTAGAAATCTCACCAATGAACACATAGTTCGAAGGTTTGACAAACAGCCACCAACAGGGCACAGGAGTCAAATCCACCTGTCAAGTCAAACAGATCTGATCGTGTGGGCCAACACGTCGGGCTAGCAACACCCCTACTAGCTGAGGTTCGGACCAAGATGCACCAAGGCTAACGTCTACTGCCGTTAGCTATAGTATTCTGTCAAAGTTTCCTCCCAACAAAACATAGTTATATAAATCTAGATATACATATATTCATAATCCAAAACAATGTATCAGAAACACAACGATAGATATTTAGAATCATGAAAAAGTGTTTGTCCCAAGCTTTCTTATAATTTAACCATGAAGAAAAATAAATGACTTTGTGAAATCCTTCAATAAAGAACATTTTAAGAAAATGTACAAAAACATATTATAGATCATGTCATTAACTCACTCAAAGGACGAAACTTCACGAGTGCAAAAGCTATGTTGTCACAGACCAACCGGACGATCCTCCAAAGAATCTAGGATCACAACAACATAACCAAGATAACAATCAACATTTAAAACTAAGGATTCATCCACTTGTGGGATAAGGAGTTCTTGAAGAATCTAGAAAACATTCAAGTTAGTTTAGAAAGATGACCTTTGTTTGACAGAAGTTCTGTACTGATTCAGAGGCAAATAAATTGCAAATAATATATGGAATTGAAACCCTATGTGTCTAGTTTCTAACGCAACTGAAATCACCTCAATACGATCTCCCATTGTCTAGTTTACACGAGAATACAATTTTTATCCCATCTAAGCATTTTATCAAACATTTAATGAGCAATCCTTTCTTTCCAAAGCTAGCACGAAAATTCTATGTTCTAACACCATTCCTATATGTACTACTTCTCTATAACAACATTAAAACTCGTCCAATTCATTCAATATACTATCAATTTTCAAGAACTCCAAAATTCCCAAATCAAACCCTAGGTTCAATACCCATTATGCATCTTACAACCCAATTTGCCATTCATCATAATCCAACCACTAACAACATATGTGAGCTAAGAGATTACCTAAATGAGTCACAAGGATGGAAGGATGAAGTTGATGACTTAGTTGCTCTACCAAACCGTGCAACCCAACCCTTGGAAGATGAAGGCCAGTAGCTTGCAACGACCAAGAAAGGTGGAATCCAGTGGATGGAAGAAGATGAAGAGGAGGAGGAAGATGACAGAGTAGAGAGGAATTGAGAGAATGCAGAGAATGAAAGAGAGCAGAGGCGGAGAGAAACGTGTTCTCTGCCACTGCTCGAACGGGATTATCAGGGAGTGAGGAAGGGGAGTGTTTGGTAGTGAGGATATAGGGTGTTTGGAAGTGAGGATAGAGTATGTTTTCCTATTCTGATGCAATCTTATTTACATTTTAAGTTAATGTCCTCTTTAATTTTAATCTTCATTAACTTTAAAACATAAATGTAAATAAGGGAATACCCCCCATTTGGATTCAATAAAAATATCAAAAAAATTAAAATCCTTATAAATAAAAAGTCAACTCTTGAGTTTTAGTTCAAATTCCTGAAATCCAAAACTTTCAAAGATATTTCCTTTCAAAACGAGTGAGTTAAAGGTTTCTAAAAATTCATTAAAAATCATTTTGTAGCTCTTTGATATCCAATTATCAATTACCGCCAATTTTGATTTTAAGAAAATACATATTTACTATAGCCCTCCATATAGGTGTCACTTCCCAGACTTAGCCAAATTTCAAGACCCGTATTAACAGGTAATCATCTAATACACCCAAAATGACTCTAAATAACTTTTATAAGGTAAGTTTAATTCTAAGAATCCCACTAATGAAGTAAAGTGACTCAAAAGGTTAATCCTTTAAACTCAAATTCATAAGAAAAAGACTATACATAATACGACTATTATACACAAAAATTTTGGGTGATCACAAATAAAGATCCCAACTTAAAGTAAAAATTATCATAATTATGCTTATGCTTAAGAGGGAAAGCCACCATTTGTTTCTCTCCTAGGATTTCAGACTAGTTTATATACTACAATCTTGCAAGAATTGGAGAAACAAGAACAGTGCAAAACGAAACCTTTTTTAATTAATTAGTAAATAGGAAAAAGAATTAGTTTTTAGCAGAAGCTACTATCATAGACAAGCTGAAGATTGGAAAACTCTAGATCGTTTGGCTCACAACTCAGACCAGCTGACATAATGATGTCAAATCTGTCCTCTATAGATTTTCTTCAGAGGCCCTCTTAATTGAATGGAGAAAAATAGTACATTATGTGGTGTTGATGATCATACGTGGACTAAGTTTTTGGTGAATATATATCAGACTGAAACTACTATATTCTTGTGGCTTTCATTTACTGAATATGACTGAAATAAATGGTTGTATACGTGTATTCTTTCTTTAACTAATAAATTTCTAATCTACAAAAAAATTGAAGTTTACAAACACTTTAATATTGAGCCTTTTACGCATACATCTATATTGATTTCAATAATTTTGTCAAATATATATCTAATAATGTAGTATTAGTAATTTCAATTATATACTTTAAAATTTAAATGTTTCATTCTATACATGTTAACTAAAACTAGATTGTATCTAGAAAAATTCCATATGCATTACACAAAGAAAAAAGCACAACTGGTTTATGGTTTCTTTAAAGAACGAGGTTCCCATATCAATTCCTCACTCCTACTTTATCTCACTAACAGTGATCTAAGTATCAATTGTATAGCCAGTAATAAAGAGGTGTTTATGTAAAACAAGAAAAGTTTATAACTAAGAAAACAAAACCAAACAAAAGTTTATCTATAACATACTTAAAAGTTGAAGGTGTTTATTTATTTTATCTTAAAAACATTATTCAATAAGAAATAATCTAGGAATGACATTTTGGGGGTTCAGGAGGGGTTGAACTAAGATGAGAACTATAGTTTAGGCATAAAGATGGGATGTGTGGATGAGGTCTATCAGTGTATAAGGGATTGAATGACTGATGGGATTCTCAAGTTGAAATTAGTTTTTTTTTTCTTTTGTCAAAATTGAAATTAAGATATATACCAAGCTATTTTATACTGTTGTGATGAAAATTTGAACTAGAAAAATCATTTATTTGAAATTAAAATTTTCGTTCTTGGTTGAAAATCTCAGATGATAAGATTCCCCATTTCCTACAATATGGGGAATGGACCATCATTGACACAGATTGAAGAGGGGTTACATAAGAAGCACAGACACATGGGGCATGATTCTTCAATCCTGTCTCACCTGCTAGCTAGCTTATTATTAGCTGATTTAATAATTAGTTGTATATTTGGAATCATAATGAGAAACTGAAAGCATACGATGATTTATAATAAAGAAATTTTCTTAAGAGGAATCATCAATCTTAGATGTTCCACTAAAGTTAACGTGAGTGTAAACAATTCAAACTTCAATTACCTTAGGAAATGAAGAACCCATAAAACCAACTTGGCATGACAATTTTAAATTTTTTAATGAAGAACCCATAAAACCAACTCTGCTCAATTTCAAATGTATTTTTGAAACTGTTTACAACAATATTTGACATTTTCCAAGATATCTGCAAGCAAACAAGTTATGCAAGTATTAAGTTGTTAATTTAGTGTTGGCTATAGCAAAAAAAAAAAAAACCAAGAAAGTGGGGACCATGAATGGTTTAATATTTTAATACGTCCCCTTACACAAAGTCTGTTTGAGCTTGAAGTATGGGCAATATACATGTTCACTTTACTTTGTGCTAAAAATTTTTTATCTAAAATAATGTAGATTGCAAGAATCGAACTCTGACTAATTGGTCATAAAGACTTTAATACCTATATCAATAACCAACTTTTCTAAAAACTTAAACTATTAAGTAAAGGTTTATTTATGATTTAATATCTCTAATACATAGCATTATAAAAAGGATATTTTGTCTCTACTAGCAGCTATCTTAATGGGAGACAACACCCTAACATTGGTTTCATCAAAATGAAAGAGCGCCATAGATTTAGGGCACAAGCGGGGTCTGTGCGATCCCAATCAGCAGCAAATTGCCTGCATTTTCGTCGACAATACAAGCCCTCCATGTCTCTCCAAAACAACATCAACCTCACTGGCATTGACACAAACATTTGTTTAGAGAGCTATTACGGACTTTGACCTAACAAAAAAAAAAGGGACAGCGATAGACACATTTTTAATTAGGGCTTGTGAAATGGGGTCCTTGATTTTAATATTGCATTATTTTATGAGCATATGATTTTAATGTGGGGACACGTACAATGGTTACCACAATGCCACTATTTTTATTATCATCTTATGCTTCTTCTTTTCCGGTTAAATGTTGAAAAGATGTCATGGCATGCCAATAAGAGTAGCCATCCTCTCACGATCATCAATATTTTTCAATTCAGAATGGAAAATTGTGTGAGGAATTAAATGAACTTGAAACGCCGGCCTTGGGATGGATTTGTGTATTTGGTTGACTAGTAAGGCAGGGTTGATTGAGTTCATTGACAGACACTACTTTACTTAAAGTTTAAACACACTAATGTGGTATTTCATTCTTAAGTTGATTCTTCTGATTGTGAATATTTTGGAATTGTCAAGAATTCTTTTTTTTAGTGGTCCTATATGTTGAATACTATATTTTGAAATTGATTGAAATGGCTTACGAATTGCCTTGCTTGCATGACTGCTTATATTTCAATATCATTCTTACCAATCCTTGAGAGTTTCGTGAGTGCATAGCACGCATGCATATGTAAATATAATGGCCCAAATTTCATTTATAGTATATAAACGAAATTTGTATTAAAATAAATAAATTATAATTATAATTGAGAAATAAAATTAAATTTGTATAATTCACATTTCATTTTTTACAATGTACTCTTTACTTTAAAAATGTTTTCACATAATTTTTAGTTGACCTATCTCAAAATTAAAAAATTAAACATAGTGGTTTAATCCTTCATGATTGATTATTTTGAAGAGTTTTGCATTATTTTAGTACAAACTTGATTATCAATCTCCTAGGTTAAATGGCTAAAAGGGGCATATTTTAGCCCCTATTTGGATTGACTTTGAATGTCTTTAATAAGAGAGGCATTCTGGCCACAAATTACCTAACATAAATGTTACGCTAAAATCGCACTTAAGGGTAAGTGCACCCTGTCGCACAAGTAATAAAGGAGTATTTGAGACTCCAAGTATCAAACCCACAAGGATTGTTGGCAATTACTAAGTTAATTAATTCGTTATGTTACTTAGACAATGCAATTCGAATAAGAAATGAGAAAATATCAAGCAATTAAGAGAAAGTGAGGAAATCAAATATTATCAAGCAAAGATTCAATTATGGAAAGCCTAGGGTGTCTGGTTTCACTAATGTCAAAACTCATAAAATTACCCAATTCCTCAATAATATGTGTTCCGATTGATTGCCAATCACCTGCTCTAATGCTATTAATACCCAATGGTCATGCAATATTAATATTTTTTTTCTCAATCTGAAACCCCCAATGGTCATGCAAGGCAAACAGTCAAGAAAAGCATAAAGAACCAGCAGATTTGTTAATTAAATAACTGATTGAAAACAAAGGATTGAGTTTGGTCCACACAACATTGAATCCGATTAATCCTAGAGTTCCGTTAACTAATTGTGGTACGGTCGCCAGTCAATCAATTAACTTTTTAAAGGGTGCGCAAACCTTATTGGAAAATAAAGCACTAGGAAAAATCCAATCAATTGGGGAAACACAAAATTATTTAGAATTAGGAAAACATTATAAGAATTTGAACATAAGATCCACCATAACCCTAGTTATGGATTTAGCTACCCATAGTCAAAGAGAACAAAGCATAAACTAAAACCAAATTCAAATCCATAAAAGAACAATAGAAAAACTAAAACCCGGAAACCCCCTTGCGGTGAAACAGGTCCTTCACGAACAATTGGGGAGACGGTCTTTCACTTGATAGCTTCAAAAACCTCTCAAGCTTCGCTACAACTCTCTAATCAAGCAAAGGGCTATAGTTACTTTCTTTCTCTGAATGCCGGATACGTTTCTCCTTGCGTTGCCACTCCTCCTTTATAATATTTTAGTGGCCCATTAACTCTACAATCTTTCCTTCTAGGGTTTCCTAATTGTGCACAAATTCATTTAATGTGCAATTCTTGGATAACAGGGAAAGTAGATTGCTTTCCCACTTTGAGTATTCTTAATTAATGTGAGATAAGAGGGAAAATCTTCCAAGAATATAAAAATAGGAAACTTCCACAACTGGATTAATGATATCTTTGTAGGATCTTGCCAAAATCTTTCATAATTATGTTGATGATATCTTCATAGAATCCTGGAAAAATCCTTCATAATTAGGTTGCTGATATCTTTGTATCTTTCCCAAGATTGTTTCCATTTTAACACTTAAAAGCTTGATTCTCATAAATCTTCAACCTGCAATATTTAAAGAAAATTGGGTAAGTTTCCCTTATAAAATCTTCAAATAAATACCAAATCAAACTCCAATTCCTAGCATTTAAGTATATAAAATGGCAGTTTATCAATAAAATATATAGTTCAATTTTTATTTAATAATTTTTTTAATATTAGTAATGATGTATAGTTTAACTATAATAACAATTATTTAAAATATCAAAAAAATTTAATAATGTACCAACACATAATTAAATGATATATAAAAAATTATAATAACAATAATAAATCAAAATTAAACTTTAGATTATAATCTGGTACTATAAATTTATTTTTACAGTTATAATCATGTAATTAAAACTATCATATCATAAAATATAATCTTGTATGATACATTGAAAAGAAGAAAATTAAAATGAAGAACTAAAGAAAAATGTACATCTATAATATTATATTTAAAAGTAATGATATTTACACAAACTTACACTTATATTCTCATATAAATTATTAAAATAACATCATAATCCCATTATAATTTTTTTTTAAATGATCTAGGTTTTACATACTAAAGTAATCTTTTTCTTATGTTGAAAGCCTAACTAGAGATATGCTTTTTCTGTGATCCATAGTCATATTAATAATGTAGTAATCAGTGTGACTTATATGAAAAAAGGACAAGTGTCACCTTTATATGCAATCAAAATGAACCTTTTGTGGGCCCACGAAGATTTGGGGTTTGACCTCCTCTTAAAAGCAGAGCAGGGCTGCGTTGCACGTTTGGTTTGGGACCATCAGACGCGTTGCACAGTTTAATTTGCCTTGTAACCCATTCTCGAGTTAAAGAATACCCATTGAATACATTTTTCTTCATATGGTAAAATAAAATGGGAGTTTGAAGCCAGTATGGGATAATTAATAGTGAGAGATTTAAATAATTTGTAGGTAATAGGTTTAAACTTTAAATTTATATGTTGCTATTATACCCAAAAAAAAAAAGAATTGTTATGGTACATTGATTGTTGGTAGGATATGGATATCTTTAATGAGTTGTTATATATTTATTAATTGTTATTTTTCATAATAAATGTTTAAATAAAGTTTATAAAGTAATATTAACACTTAAAAAATAATTAACAACTAATCAAGATATCTATACCTAAAAAATGATATGTATTTGAGTAATCCCCATAAATAAAATATGAAACTATTATTTTACATGAAGTTTACACTTGCATCTTGTATCTTACTGATTTATTAGAGAAGCGACGTCGAAAAATGTGATTATTTTTTATTTTTTTTATAATGGTGGTATGAAAATTTAAATTTATGATTTTTTATAAATTATTTAATTTGTTTATTATTATCTTACTCTTACTGACTCAAGTGTACGTGTATAATTTTATGTAGGCAGATTTGTTAAGTTATATAAAAATTTGTGCAAAATGAGTGGAACTTTTTACTTAAAAATATATATGAGAGATGAAGGAATTGACTAAGTTCCAACTTTGTTTTGGCAATTAATAAATAATTTTAAAATTTATTTATTGTTAATGTAAAATTTGTAATAGTATTAATAGATAAGAAAGTGTCAAATCATTGCAATAAATAAATCTTTTCATTTAATATTTTTTAATATTTTTTTAAAATAAAGATGGAAATATAAAATTTACAAAATCAATAAATTCAAATCAAATTTCTAATAAACCCCATATTTTGTGAATTTTAATGATGTGTTACACTGTGTACCAAAAAGAAAAAACATGTGTGACCAAATTACCAAAAAAAAAAGCCACTTCTGTGACCTAGTGGCTCACATGTTTCCCGACTTAACAAAAAAAATATTGGTACCTCTTCTTTTGCTATTGAAAGTTTACTCAAATAACATAATATTAATTGATGATTACTAGCTATAATGAAGAAGAACAATTATTAGCTCGATCAGCTCAAACATATTCCTCTCGTATACTATTTAATTATGGCTTTTTTCGACATGTAATCATGCTTTGAGCTACATCCATTACTTGCAAAGAAAATTAATTATATATATGACAAATTTCCATTTTCACTTCATGTTGGATATCCAAAACCATTGATGGAATATTAAATGTATCATGTGCAGATTGACTAAAACCACACCCAAATGAAATATAACAAAAAATAAACAATTCCTCCACACACAAAAAAAAAAAACAGCATGCATAAATTAATTTTTAGTAAAAATAGATTATAAATTATAGAAATCTTGTATACAAACTGAAAACATTCCTATATATCGCATACATCATTGTAAAACAGTATCAATTTGTGTTATTCAAAAGTACTATCTTTATTTTATAAAATTAAAATTCTCTTTGTTTGCTACCCACATAAAAACTCATGTCATGTCTTCAATAATCAACCTTGGATCAGAATCCATCTCAAATTAGTTACTCCTAATTGAAATATATTTTAATTATAAAATAAATAATTTTGTTTAAAAATAAATAATTTGTAAATATTATTAAAAGTAATAGAATCCTTTCAAATACTCAAATATAACATATATACAAAATAATTTGTAAGTAAATTAAAATTTTAAATTAATTTCACTCAAAAAATTAAGATTTTATACAAGAATGTTCGAAGCTTTTTCTTCGTATAATCAATGTTTGGAGCTCAATATTCTGAATGTATGCTCAACTAGCTTGGCTAATTTATTAAATAAGCTGGATTCACAACAGCTAATTAAAAATCAGTTCAGTTGATTTATACCTTTAATCAACATTTATATAAAAGTTGTATATAGTTAATGAAGTCCTACAGTAATAGTTGAGTTTTGCTCTATTAGGTTGTTGAGAGTCCCACATTGAATAGTGATATGGCCTGAATAGTGTTTATAAGTGGGGAGTAATCCTCACTCCATGAGCTAGCTTTTAGGGTTGAGTTAGGCTCAAATCCAAATTCTAAGATGGTATCAGAGCCTATCCGAGATCCATTAGGCCACCCGCAGATGTCCAGTCCTACAAACTTCACGCTCTAGATATCCAGTCCTGGGCGTGAGGGGGGTGTGTTGAGAGTCCCACGTTGGATAGTGATATGGCCTAAATAGTGTTTATAAGTGGGGAGCAATCCTAACTCCATGAGCTAGCTTTTGGGGTTGAGTTAGACCCAAATCCAAATTCTAAGATAGGTTATTTTTTCCTACACGAAACGAGGCTTGAGTTTCTTCTAGTCTAGCTACAGGGAGATTTTTTAATTTTTCATTCTTTTTTCACTCTCGAGCCTCTCTTTGTACTTACTCATGTGTCTTTCCTGTTCTATACAGGATTTGTTTGTTTTCTTCCTTCTTTTCATGGATCTTTTATTTTCATTAGTTTATTGAGTAAACTCTCATTTCTGTCTTTGAAAGATTTTTTGGATATCAATTTGATTGGTCTACGAAAGATTTGTTACATCAATTTAGTTTTCTCAATGATCATTTTTATTGTCAAGTTAGTCTGAACATTATGTTATATGAAGAGGCCGTTAATTAGTGGGTGTCTGATGTGGCACGTTTATTGCTGAGGTAGTCCTTTAAGTGATGTTGACGTGGTGAACTCAATGTTATCTGATACTCATGCAATCCTACGTGGAGCCAGGTAAGTCATCTAATGTAAGACTAATCTACTAAAATGCCTAAATCCCCTTATGCACTGAGGAAATTAGAAAAACCCACAACAAACTACATGATTTTCAATTTACTTCCTTATTGTGATATGATGAATCTATATATAGTCAACAACAATCTTTTATTGCAATGTTGTTTTCTCCTATGAAATTTTTTTTGTTAGAACTCGATGAGAAGCAGAAGAAATCATTGGGAAAATGCCTTCTCTTGGATATTATTAACCATCCACAAACATCGATGATTTGAAACTCATGCCAACTTGTTGCAAAAATGAACCTTTCACCCTTTCTCTCTTTATCCAATCCTTCGCCTTTCTTCACCACACTCCTCAAGCCCAACCATAACTTTTGCCAATTCTTATTCCATCAGGCTCCGGCTACCGAAAATCCCAATTTGAACTAGGGAAAGCCAGAGTGAAGCCCAGGGAACTAGTCCTCAGTAACCTCTCATAATTGTATAGAAAGGCAAGTTCAACTACGATGTTAAAATGAATCAACAACCTCAGCAACTTGCTTCCCCGAGGCAACTTTGCCCGATGCCTTGACACCTTCAAGAACAAGCTTTCCTTAAGTGATTTGCCCTAGTATTCAAGAATATGCAGTGCCAAATATGTCGTAAGCCTAACAAATGCATATACATTAGCTTGAGGATTTATCTCTTGGATGTACAATACATAAAGGAATTTAGGTTTTTGGTTTTGATTTGGGGATTTTAGTAGATTAGTAATGGCTTAATTGACTCAACGTAGGATTGCATGAGCACCAGATGGCATTGAGTCCACCACGTCACCACTCAACAAACGACTTCAACAAAAAAAGTGCCACATTAAACACCCACTAACAATCCTTTCATAAAACGTAACATTTGGACTAAGTTGATGGTAAAACAGTTATTGGAGAATCAAATTGATCTTACAATCTTTCAATGACTAACTTAATATCTGAGAAATCTTTGAATGACTAAAATAAGAGTTTACTTAATTTATTGAGCACTTGAAAGGAATGACATGATCTTCAATGAAAATCAAAGCAACATCATAGTAATGGGCAACCAATGGTGATCCCATAAGAAGGGGCTTGATTTGAAAAGCATAAAAGTTGGGTGGGAAACTTCGTCATGATAAACTTTATGCTTTGACTATATTGTTGTGTCCAAATGAACCTCGTGAATAAAAACATTAACTAAGCATCTTATCAACTTTTCCTATCAAGATTCTACTATGATACAGTGGCTGGCGGCTGGATCTTCTCCCATATGGTAAGATAAAAAAAAACTTGGCCTACCTTTAAAGGATTAATAATTTCAAAATCTAATGCATTAACTCATGGGATAATTGGCAATATTTGGAGTTACCTTTGGCTTATTTTATGGGAAAGTTAATGCAAATTCAAATTCAAATATGTGGTGTATATCTTAAGATACCTATTCCTAAAATTATGCTGGAAATTAATTTAACATTACATATTGAAGTGTCTCTCAAAAGTAGAGCTGTCAAAACGGACCAACCTAGCCCACCACAGGTTGGAGGCTAAGTGGGTTGAGCTGGGTTGGCTCACTTTAGTGGTGGGTTGAAAAATGGCTAACCCGGCTCACTTTAGGTAGGTTGATGAGTTAAACGAATTGACTTACCAAAAAATAAAAAATAGAAATTTTCTTTAAAATAAACTCTAAACATAAAATAATCATCAAATATAGGTTACATCACCAAAAAAATGTCCAAAATCATATAATAATCATCAAACTTAAGTTACATCATAATTTATAAGTTATAATCACCAACATAAACATAAGAATTGGGTTAGTGGGTTAATTATTTTTTTTTAAAAAAGTTAAATAGTAAACAGTTGAACTCACTTAACCCGCTAGTTAAGTGAGTCAAGTAAAAAAAATTGTGAGCTGATTTTTGGACAACCCAACTGACCATTTTGGTGAGTTTAACCCACTTTGACAACTCTACTCAAAAGTGTAGAGTACTTAATTGCTCTAAAATTTTATACTCTTGGCGAGAACTCAAGTTCAAAAAGAATTGTGGTACTTCAATAGTTCGTGCCATTATACCATGTTATAATTAAGGTTTTGTAAGATTTGTTTTGAGCTTTTATGGTTATTCTGCCATCTTAGAATGCTGCGTGCCAGAAAAGAAAAAAAAAAAGAATGTTATGTAGGATGATTATAAGTATATACACATATGTATTCATTGCTTAACATAGACTTAAATCATTTAATAATGAGGGCGTTTCAGTTAATGAGGATTAAAACATTTTGCTTGTAACATTTTAATTTGATTCTTGCTGTTAACAATCTTTTTTTAGGCGATTTATAAGTATCACTATAAGATTTGTGACAATTCTTTAACTATAAAATGGCCAGGGGTAGACTTCTCTCCACTTAACTTTGTTTCTAAAAAATAAAAATAAAAGACTTGAATAGTTTAAAACCAAAATTAAAAAATAATACATCCTTTACAACCTTTATGATCAAATAATTAAGCTACTATATTTTGAAAAAAAAAAGTTATGCTAATATTTGTTTGACTCATCAAAATATCATATTTTATATAAAATGAAAATAACTCATCCACTTGGCCGTCAGTATACTCAATTGACCTATGGTTATATATTTCTAATTTTTAGTAGAAAAATAACATTAAGTTTTGTGAATATTATACATACTTTTTATTTTAATAAAACTATTTAAATTTCTATTTAACAAGTAAGGTTTGTGAAACTTTTAAGAATTTTAGAAGTGTAAGTTTATATTATATGATTTACGGTAGATTGGTACAGATTTTATTTCTTACCCTCCTAGATAAATCTCATTCACTCTTGAAAATTCAGCAGCAAGTTTATGTAACTAGGTTGTAACAAGCAAGACATAAAGAAACTTTTTATGTTTCGACTAAGAGACATAAAAAATTTGGCACTACAAGGTAGCAGTTAAAAAATGCCAAAATCAAGTGGTTTTGTTTTTGTTATATTAAACTACATGAATCATAGTTGTAAGAACCGAATGAAGAGTTAACCTCGTAATTAAGAAGATTGGTCAGACCAAAAAAATCAGCAAAATAAAAAACTTAAAAATTTACAAAGAGACATTTATACTTTTAAGTTATTGGGTTTTCAAATGGTTCAACCCAGCTAAGTTTTTCAAATTTTATTCATCAAAAAATTAAAAAATTTCAAAGAGATGTTTATACTTTAAGTTATTGGGTTTCAAATAGTTCAACTTAACTAAGTATTTCAATTTTTATTAGAGTTATTGAATTTGATCGAAAAGCGATCAAACTCTTCAACTAAATCAAATAATTGAGTTACTAATTTTTTAATTTCATCGATGAGTCCAGTTTAATTTTTATAACAATGACTAAAACATCATAGCAAAAATAGTTTTTCATAATTAGTCTCAAGTCCCAAAGGATTAAGGAAAAGAAGAAATCTTATGATTAAAAGAGAACTAAAATTAGGACTAACTATGGGATGCTAAAAATGGCAATGACATCCTCTCCACCACCATTCCTCTCATTCTTCCAATTGTCTAGTCTGCTATTACTTTTAGGAGCCAAATTCGGAATCAATAGAACGATGTGTTGAATCTCTTTGGTCCAAACTCAACTGAAGAAAGAAAACAAACAAAAAGTAGGAAAAAGGAAAAGAATAAAATAAAGAAAATAAAGGGATGATAAAAAAAATTAAATATTAAAAATATTAAAAAAAAATTTGCAAACAAAACAAAGAGGAAAAAAAAAAGAAAAAAGAAAAGCCAGTTACTGGTTCCAACCAACCTTTTGCTTTCCCTGTCAATCTAACAGCACCAGTTTCTTTCAAAATCTGAATACAACCCATTATACAAAACCAAATAAGGAACAAAAATCAGGGTAAAAGGAACAAACTTGGCATTGGGTTTTGGATTTGCATTTTGATTCCCCTTCATTTATTTGTTTCTTCCCCTTCCTGGGTTTGCTGCAGAAAATGCTTTCTGCAACTTTACTTTTGAAGAAGATTGTGCATTGACAGATATTTTCATGTGGGCATTGATGGGTGAAGGTGAATAGGCAAAAGGGGTGTGAGGGAAGGTGTAACAAAGTGGATACCTTTAGAAGAATGAGCAAAGAGCTGAACAGCATTGTGAAGGCTTGGGAAGCAGCAGTTCGCAAATCAGCTGGTCCAAAGAAAAGGGCAAATAGCATCTTCACACCAATGTCTGTTGCCCATGTAGATGATGATGAGCCAAGGCAGGGAGAGGTGTACCAGGTTGAGAACATTCTCTCCAATGGTGACTTCTACACAGGCCAATGGCTTGATAATTTTCCCCATGGTCAGGGAAAGTATTTGTGGATAGATGGGTGCATGTATGTTGGTGAATGGCAGAGAGGAAACACCATGGGAAAAGGGAGGTTTAGCTGGCCAAGTGGTGCTACCTATGAAGGCGATTTCAAGAGTGGGTATATGGATGGTAAAGGCACTTACATAGGTTCTTCTGGGGACACCTATAAAGGTTCTTGGGTGATGGATTTGAAACATGGGCAGGGGACTCAGAGCTATCCTAATGGGGATTTCTATGATGGGGAGTGGCGCAAAGGGTTGCAGAGTGGGCATGGGAGGTACCAGTGGAAGAATGGGAACCATTACATTGGGCAATGGAGGCATGGTTTGTTTAATGGGAATGGTACCATGATGTGGAGCAATGGGAATAGGTATGATGGTTGTTGGGAAGAGGGGTTGCCTAAAGGAAATGGTACATTCAGGTGGGCTGATGGGAGTTTCTATGTGGGGGTATGGAGTAAAGACCCAAAGGAGCAGAGTGGGACTTATTACCCTTCTGGTTCATCTGATGGCCATCTGGAATGGGATCCTCAGGAGCTGTTCTCTGTAGACTTGAATGATTGCAGGATTTGTCCTTGTGAGAAGGTGTCAATTTATCCTTCACAGAAGACGTTGAACATGCCTGAGTTGGAGGAAGATAACTTGCAGAAACCGCCAATATATAAGAAGGGAACTGATGCTAGTGGGAGGCCCAGGTGGATGTCAGTGGATGGAAGGCTTAGTAATTACAGTTCTGAAGATGGGTCTTATGCTTATGATGTAGATAGGAGATCCAGAGAAGGTTTTGAAGGCTTGGGGGGTCTTCAGCTTGATAATTCTGTTCCAAGAGTGCCTCATTTGAGATTGAAGGCTCCCAAGAGACAGGGAGAGACCATATCTAAAGGACATAAGAACTATGAGCTCATGCTTAATCTGCAGCTAGGTATCAGGTACTGATCATAGTTGTTTTCCTGTAATTTACTCTCATTTTTCTTGTTTAGTTCAGCTTTTTCTTCTCTCATCTAGTTAAACATGTAGTTTTTTATTTTTTATTTTGAGTGATAGCTTGTATCTTCTAGGATGAGGATTTTGCTTGCCTCTAAATGTCTGCCATCCTATGGTGCAATGATGAATATGACATTCTTTTCATGATTCTAATTTTAACTGCTTGGTGATTAATTTATTGTGCCATAGCACAGACATGCTGTTGGAAGACCTGCTCCAAGTACATCTCTTGATTTGAAGGCTTCTGCATTTGATCCCAAAGAAAAAGTATGGACTAAATTTCCACCAGGTGGATCCAAGCACACGCCACCTCACCCATCTTGTGAGTTTAGATGGAAAGACTACTGCCCGGTTGTATTCAGGTAAGCTTTTGAGAAAAATCTCAAGACAGAATGCTCTTTTATTTTTCAGCAAAATTTGTGTGTTCATTAGGTGAACCAAGTTTTGTAACAGAATCTGCTAACTTGTTGAGAGTGCTCTTGTAAATTTATAACCTTTCTTTGAGGCACCAAGAGGTTGGTGATATGCTCTCTTAGGACGGTCTTCATTTCTCTAGAAAGTAATGGCAAAAGTTTTGAAGATTCTCTATAGGAAGAAGTAAGAACAGTGAGGATTGGGGGATACCCTGTTCATTGATATAGCAATTGTTTCATAACCTTATATCACAAAGAGTATCTGATTAGGACTTTGTTTGTTTGTCTAAATTCACAGATCCTGATGGTTCATTGCATTTATATTTGCAGGGCTCTCAGAAAATTGTTCAAAGTAGATCCAGCTGATTACATGATATCATTATGTGGGAATGATGCCCTTCGGGAGCTCTCATCCCCTGGAAAAAGTGGAAGCTTTTTTTATTTGACCAATGATGACCGGTACATGATAAAGACCATGAAAAAATCAGAAGTAAAAGTGAGTTCCCTTTTAGTTGGCTAGATATAATATAAGCCTTGAGTTTTTGTAATTCTCTTAACCACACACTATCATTACCGTGCTTGTCAAGAATTACAAAGTTTCACTAATAATCCTGAGTTATTGGTACAGTAGTGGAATGAATCTGGGTACTACTAAAGAACAACAATTATTATATATTCAGAAAATTTACTGTAAACTTGGCACATCTGATGTATTTGAACCAGTTTAAAAGCTACTTCAATCTTTAGTTGGTTGCCATTGCAACAAGCAACTTTGATGTGATAGTTTTCAGTTATTGCTTCATTATAATGGTTATTTATCTGCTGAGTGATATTTCATTGGGGACTTTATAACGTGATTGCAGGTTTTTTTGAGAATGCTGCCTGGTTACTACAAACATGTTCGGGCTTTTGAGAACACTCTAGTCACCAAGTTCTTTGGCCTCCATTGTGTTAGACTAACAGGAGCTGCACAGAAGAAGGTAATGCTGAGGTGTGTATAAACTTCTACTTTGATGTAAAAATATTTATAATTAATTACACTATATAAATTTTAGGTTCGATTTGTCATCATGGGAAATCTATTCTGTTCTCAATACGCCATCCATAGGCGCTTTGACTTAAAAGGTTCAACCTTTGGTCGCACAACTGATAAACCTGAGGCAGAAATAGAGCCAACAACAACACTTAAGGACCTTGACCTAAATTATATATTCAGGTTGCGGAAGTCTTGGTTCCAAGAATTCTGCAGGTACTTATCACTTCTTGTCCCACTATTTGTGCCTGTAGCATGTAAGACACTGCACTATGTGAGTTTTTTGTTTCATTAAGCACATTTTATTAGCTGCTATGACAATAAAATCTGGTTATACTTTCTAAACATTCCTTCATGCAGGCAAGTGGATAGGGACTGTGACTTTCTTGAACAGGAGAGGATTATGGATTACAGTATGTTAGTAGGTCTTCACTTTCAAGGAACATCATGTAGTGACACTGTTACACCTTCTGGTCGCAGTTCAGGCGCTCGCACCCCAACTGGTTATATCCTGTCCTGGATGGATTTTCTTAATTTTATTTTCAATATGAATCTTTTCTGAATACATGAACATATATTGCAGGTAATGGTAACTTTGATGATGGAGCCCCTCGTCTTTCAGGAGTAGATGTGGATCATCTACTTGCAGATCCTAGTCGGTAAAGTCAATCAACACATCATGGCAGAAGTTTCAAGTTTTTAATAACTATAGTTTTGATAGCTATGTTTTGACTAAATCAACAGGAATATCCAACTAGACGAAGCATTATTTTGCAGTTAATGTACTATTTTAATGATTCAACATACATGTAGCAGTCCTATTTTACTCAGATAGATGTGACTGTTCAATTTTCACTTACTCATACATAGCTGCTGAATTCGTCATTGATACTTCTACTTCACATTTTCTTACCCCTTTCTGATTTCCCCTAACATCTGCATAAATGCTAGTCTTACACCAGTACTCAAGCTTTCACCATCATAACTTGATTCTCTTTGGTCAAGAATGGTTACACTTTCTGAAAATATTTGCATTGTGTCTCATGTTTCAGGTGGATTCAATTAGGTATAAACATGCCAGCACGGGCTGAATTGACTGTGAGAAGAAGTGTTTGTGACACTCCTCAGCTGGTTGGAGAACCAACAGGGGAGTTATATGAGATTATCATCTTTTTCGGTATAATAGATATATTACAAGACTATGATATTAGTAAAAAGCTTGAGCATGCTTACAAATCATTCCAATATGATCCAACCACAATCTCTGCTGTTGATCCAAGGCTATACTCAAAACGCTTTCGTGATTTCATCTTCAGAGTTTTTGTAGAGGACTCTTAAGGGTTTAGTTTTGAAGCTAAATATTCAACTTGCAGTCAGTTAAAGGAAATGACAGCACTAACCAGCACATTGATACCCATATCCAGATTGGCCACCAACACACACTAATTGGTGGGTATTTTGTGATTGGCAGGGGATACACATTTATGAAATTTGTTCATTTTCCCCTCATCATTCTCCCTTCACTTTTGTGAATTTTATTTTAATTATATAGTCACAGCAAATGTATGTTGTAGTGTAGATCAATGTTGTTCAGAGTTACTCAAGCCTTTTCCAATTGTAAATGAATCAACAAAAGGGTCAAACAACATTGGAAATTATTTTTGTAACCGTTTTTTGTCCCAGGTGAGCCTCTGGGGTCTCGGTGCTGAATAAAAATGTACAGAAGATGAGGTGGAGGGTATTAGCTTTTTGTGTACAGAAATGTATGGATCATCCTTATCACCTTGGAATAGGATGTGATTTTGAGTTAACTAACACTTCATTTCGTGTAATGGTGCACGCTGTGGTTTTGTCTCCCTTTTATGAACAGAAAGGTTTAGGGCCTTTAGGCAATCATTTTCAGGGTGTTCCTGCTTTTTTCTTATCTTCCTTTCAAACAACAGTTTCATATGTGCTCTTTTCAGGGCTTTTATTGTTTTCTTCAAGTTGTCTAGTTAGCAGTGTGTTTCTGTGCCGTGTTCTTTCTATATATACATTTTTTGCATAATTCATATTTCAAGAATATTGCAATGTTTCACTTGATTGGTAATAAAATTGAAGAACAAGTTTCAAGCTATATACATCTTCATATCTTGTTAATAGCTAAAGTGCTTTGAACAAGTTTCTATTGAGCATCAAATTATTGTAGTGGTTTTACTTTTTGGGCTTGAACTGATAGTAACTCTGCAAGGCAAGCTCACGAGCAATAATACTAAATTGCTTCATGATTTTATCTCAGAAATAACACTTATTTGATATTATGTGGTTTATACATTTTTTTGGTGTATTTAGTTAGATGTACTCTCTTTTAATACTCTGCACATATTTGCTGCAAGGATTTTCCTATTAATGATATGTAAACATTTTACATGGTTTTGTTGCATATTTGAACTCTTTGGGCTCACAGTTTTTTTCTCTTCTTGTTAAGAGGATTCTTTATCCATCCGAAATGTACATCCTCTCGTTTATTTTTAGTAATAATTTTTATATTTGTGAAACATATAATACTTCAGTATACAATTCTTCGGAGGTCCTTCCACAATTGCTTTTGTACAAAAACGTTATAAATTCTAAGCTTTTGGATTTAGTGTTTAGGTTTCAACTTTTTTAATTTGTGTTTCTAACGAATTAGTTATTTCTTCTTGGATGTTTGGTATTAATAATGAAAATTATACTTTTCTCTTCAAAGCATCTAAGACTGAAAGATATTGTAAATTATCACATTAAAGGGAAAAGAAAAATATAATGAAAATTAGAGATTTTCATACATAATGTTTTAAATTAGTTATTTTCTCATATGACTAATTAAACATTAATAAGAATAATATTACTCATACAAATATTTCAAAACAAACTATTATATAATTGTATGCGAGTTTAACCATCCTCCCTAAAAATTGAATTAAGATTAAGCCAGTTAATTTTAGAGGGCTTACTTTTATGGGAATTTGGAAAGGCATTCCTATTGATGGGTGATGTACATAAATTTTATAATACATATAACTGTTTGCATTAAAAAGTAAGAAATCTAATTAAATGGTAAGTTTTGTCTGAAATTATACAAAACTTGGCGTGTAACTTTTTCCTAAAACACATAACTTTTTGACATATTCAAACTTCACATATTTTTTCATAATTTTCAACATAATTTACCAATTTATTAAATCACATATAAGTGGAAATGTCTTTCAATTTCCATAGAAGTAGACTTTTTTTTTTAAGGATTAAGTCTCTCTCCTGTATTCATATTTTCTCTTATCTTTATACTTGAGTTAAACCCAAGTAAAGGCACTTTAATTTTAAATACTGTCAAATATTAGTTTGTGCACAATTTCTTTCTTTCTTTCTTTAAAAAAAAAAAAAAAAAAAACATTGAGCAAAGGGTAATGAGTAGATGGCCTGACCCCAGAAAAATTAAAGAGAACGTGAATGGATTGCTATTTATTTCCTAGTTTCCAGCTGTGATATAGTGATATCAATATCACTTTACTGTGAAAATAATTTGATAACAAAACTTGAGGTTTGACCCACGCAATGATTGACAATGGATGTGGATACTTAGTAAGTAGTACGAGGGAGAAAGATACAAATTTTATAAAGATAAGATCCATTAATATTAGTATAAAATATATTAATTTTGTTTTTATGTTTTTATTTCTCTAACATAATCTTTAATATTACTCACTAATATGAGAACATCATGATACATTTACAATAACTATATCCAAAGACTCAGCTTAGTAATGAAAGTATCACGTTGAGTCTTTTTTACATATTATTTAAAAACAAAACAGTCATACAGTTTTAGTTTTTGTTATTTTTTTTCCTGGTGAAAGGTACTTCATAAAACCAATCTTTTTGCATATCAATGTCATGTTCAATTTTTTTAATAGTTATTTGTAGGTGTTTTTATACGAAATTTTACCTTAGTCACGTATTTAATTTTATTTTAAATTTTATTTATCAATCATTATTTATAATAAAGTAATCATATAATATATTGTGTTATTTTATTATAAATAGTAGTTACTTAAAATGCAATTTAAGAAAAACGTAATATATCACATCAAACACAAATGTAAAAAGATTTAATTTTAATCTAATTTTAGTGTAAAAATTTTTTACATTGTCATCTAATTATGTACTGACACATTATTATAAGTGTTAGACTTTTAAGGTAATTGTTATAATAGTCAAACTCTTGTAATGAGTTGGCAATATATGATTGAGTGACAGTATAAAGAAACTTTACAGTGACAGTGGATTAAAATTAAACTCAATGTAAAATATAGTGATAATCTTAATCCCAAATTTCTTTTCTTTTCTTGTCTTTTCTTCTCTTCTCTTCATTAATTGTTACATGATATAAATTAGTGAATTAAGTAATTTCCAATTACATAATTTTTTTGAACCTATCTTACTATTATTAGAATGGTTAATTAGTTGTGCATTAACTATTAAATTTGAGGCAAGGGGTGAAGAATTGGAATTTTAAGTAAGAAAAGACATTGTTTTAGTATCATACATTCTACAAGGCCATAGCAGCCTTAGAGAAACATTCAGTAGAAAACTAATAAATAATACATTTTCCTTTTCCCTTCCTAAATAATAATTATATCCTTTAAAATGTAAGGAAAAAGTTTTAAGAACCCAGTAAAGTTACCCAGGTTTTTTGTTTCTTTGGGTATAAAATGAAATTGCTACTATACAAGATAAATGTATATGTTGCTTTTCCTACTCCAAGGACAATTTTTGTGCCTTTTCCTTTCAAATAACCAATGCAAATGAATCCAAATAAAAGAGTAGAAGTAAAAATCTTTTGAGGAGAAATATATGATTTCATAATCAGCTCATTATACTTCTATCTCCATAAGCGAAAAGACAAGAAACCGATAGTCTTCAACTTTTGACACGAAGAATGACATAAATTGTCGCATTATACACATACTTACTAAGCGAGTACATGACTAATCAAGTTATGGTTCACGTCATTGAATGTGATACATCAATTCATTGCGTCATCTTCATCATATTTGTCATCATTCATTGAATTTTTTTTTTATCCTAATGACGCTGTTTTGGGCTATTAATGACATGGTTATAGCTCTATTTGGTCCATATCTTCACAAGTAATTTTTTATTTTTTTTTTTCTTCCTCTCAGCAGTTTTGAAAGCTTTTCTGGTGATTCTGGGACCCGTATAAAGCCCCATGAATATTGAGATTAAAGTAATACTTTAACTAAGCATTGAATATAAAATCCCGCAACATCAATGTCTCTATTCTGATGCAAGAAATTGAAGAGAGGTCCCTATGCTTTATACATGCAACTATGCATATAAACATTATGTTGAAGAGAAATTTACAAAATGAAAGACCACTTAGCATAAATGGTCAGTTTTCCCTGCAAAACTGCAGAATGGACAACCTTCTTTTGGGCGAGGTGGTCATGAAACGGATCCATCACCTGTCATTGGCATATAGAAGGTACACTTATTGTTAGTCCTCAGTAAAAGTCACCTACAAAGTTCTGTTCTAGCTTCTAAATCAGAGGAATAATAAACCAACCAAGAAAATAACAGCAACATAAACAATTTATAACACTTGGCAATAAGCCACTGGTGTGATTTGCAGACTCTTATTTCAGGATTCCCCACCACTCCTCCCTCCCCCACCAACTTTCTTTCACAGCCTTAATTTACTCCCTTTGGTCTTTCACTCTTTTCTTTTCAAGATATTTCACTCGTAACAACTGGAAACTGGGAAAAGAATAATGCTATGACAAAGTTGGTTGCTAAATTAAGCAACTATGTTGGGAGTACATAGTCCTTCTCCAATAATTGGATGTGCAAGATGGAATACTTAACTAGGTGAAATATTTGTATGCAAGAAAACGAAACAGACAACAAAAAAGTGGGTGGGATGGTGGGGAGGGCTGGAGATGATGGGGAGCGGGGATATTGGTACTCAACATAGATTGCATTGCAAAAAAGAGATTGTGGTGTCTTTTCATTCATCAAGGTTGAAATCAACCCAAACTTTCAATGAATGAGGTGAGCCTAAACATCCCATCAAACAAATAGTGCAACCCAAACTTCAAATGAATGAGGTGAGCCTCCCCCTTACCGACGGAGAAAGAAAGAACTTCAGCAACTACCTAATAACTATGTTGCTAGTTATTGGATTATAGCTTCCATGAATAGCCAAAAGAAAAATACTATAGCTGTGAGACGTGTTATTCTCTGGAACATGGAAAGATGGATCAAAAGAGCCTTCCTAATTATTTATGTTTATTATGCATAAAATAGATGAAAAAGAAAGAAATGGATATCACTTCTCTTATTTGGTATCAGCACGAGAGTGGAAAGAAAAAGATTCTTCTTTTCCTTTTTTTTACGGGCCCACATTATTCTTTTAATCCCTTTTTGGAGAGATTAGGAAGGAAATAAAATCAAGTTTTCACTTTATTTACTTTACTAACTTTACCTACTTTATTAGATGAAGGATAATAAAATAATTTAACATTTATTTACATATATTTTCATTTTTTCTCTTGATTAAATCAAATAAAGAAAGGAAAGCATGCATTTTTTTTTCATTAGAAAATACCAAACAAGATGAGTGATAACTCTTCTATTTCTCTATTTCTTTCCTTTTGTTTCTTTTTAATTATATTCTCTTCTTTTCTTTTCCCTCCATCATATCAAACAAAAAATATGTCTAAATTGAAAAGTTTAGAGGAAAAAAGATAAGAGACTTCTTTATTTGAGATGTTTTTTAAATAAAAAGAATAAAATAAGATATTATCATGTAATTTTTTATACATCCCTTATTTATTTTTATATATATTTTATAATTCTTTTAATTTAAAAATAAAAAATTATTTCTCCTCTCTAAAATCTTTCATTCCAAACATACTTTATTTTTCTAAAATCTTTCATTCCAAACATACTCTAAAAAAATAATAGTGCAAAGAGTGAAGAGGGGAAGCAACAAGGAGAAGGTGATGAGGGAATGCCAGAAATATTTCTTCTTTAAGCCGTGTTTATATGTATATAACAAAGCATAATGGAGATGTGAATATGCGTAGACAAGAGAATCACATACTCAAGCAATTTAATTTCATCTTATTTTTTTGTGCCTTTTCCCTTCATCCAATGAAATCCTGCCACTTGGACAACTTGTTTACAGCATTATCGCCAGACTTGATCAATTAACACCAGAAAAAAAATGAAAATAAAAGAAAGAGAGAGAAAGTAAACTCTGATTTAAAGAACTCATGACACGTGATAATTCGATTTCTTTCTTGGTATTATACATAGTGATTTGAAATAAATGTCGATGTGAAGTACTAGACGTGAAATGTGATATGCAGACAGACAAAGCAATGCCCCTAAGCAGTTGATAAGAAAAGCATGGAATTGTTGCTTAATGAGATGAGTAATAATAGTTACATGTAATTTTACATTCATATGCCTCACATTCAACAATTATTTATTAATCACTTAATTATTGAGTCATTTTGTGTCACTTAAATTAAATCTCTATTTCAACGAATGTGAAATATATAAGAAGAAAGAGTATCTACAGATACCATTTCTCTAGTGAGACGCATGAATGTAACACAGATGACAATAAGTTAGTGGAAATGTAACACACGACATTGAAATGTGCACGAGCAATGCTTTTCTAGTTGTCCTTTGATTGAAAGTGACATTTTAAAGTGACCATTACTCCATTAGAGTTGAATTCCCTGTCTATGTTAGCCGTTCATATGAAATAAACAAATGCATGAAATGAATACCTATGATAATTTGGATGCAAAGTGGACATTGCTTTTTACCCTTCCTTTGCAGATGCAGTCACATACAGGGTAACCACTTTAGAGGATCAAGGCGTCAAGCTGTGCTAATTATATTTCTTTCTCTCTTTTTTTTCTTCTTTTATGTTTTCCTGATTAGTTCTCTGCCAACAGCTCAAATCATTGATGAAAAAATGCTACCATCTCATTCAGTAAAGTGATGAGATACAAGAAATCATTAAGCTTTTGCTTTGCAATGAACAGCTGGGAGAATATTTTCACTAATTCCCAGGCAACCTAAGAATCAACAACACAAAAAATTTGTAAAAATCATAAAGTGATTTTTTTTTTTTTAAGTTCCTGAAATAATAAGTTGTTTTAACAATACAATAATCAATGGGGTTCAGAATGTTACTTTGAATTAATGAATTAAGCTTGGTGAATTTTTTACCTATAAGCAATCTCAGCAAGCAGAAGCAGGGTAGGCACTGGTTGGAACCCCAATTGCAGAAGAACATTCCTTATTCTTTCCATTGCCATTGTTTCCCAGTTGCAGTTCTGAAACACATGGTATTTCATTTTTCTCATCAACACCGTGATCATACAGAAATCCCTTGAACACATGGCCACTAATATGGACTGTAGCCAAGTAGGCCAATTCATCTTCACCATTGCCAATAGCAGACACTCTATGGCACCTGAAGACAGCAGGAGCACGAACATGAGCAGGTAAAGATTGCTTGAAGCCAGCATCTGCAATTCAAGAGAATCATTTCAACACCCCATTTTAACTGCAGAATTTCTTTGATGAGGTAAAGATGGAGGAGAAAGTGAAAGCACCTTGGTGACAAGAGCTAGTATCTAAGCTCTTTGTTGTGTTAGCATTAGAGGTGGAACTGTGAGAGGTAGCAGTGACATTCTGTGATGACCCCAAACCTCTTGGCCTCTTAGCTCCAGAAGAAGCACCAAGGGCACCACCACCGGCAACCACTGTCATCTCCCGATCCCGCCGTCGAGATGCTGGGACCCACGTGCTCCTCACGTGAGTGTTGCAATCATAGCCACGTCCCTTGCAACAAGTCCTGCATCTTCTGTAGCTGCAATCTTTCTTTGCCCTGTTGCCACAATCTTGGCACACCCTGAAGTCAGCCCCATAAATCCCATTTTCCTCACTCTCCATCAGATGCTTGCAGCTTTCATCTTCCACGTTGATCACTCCTTTTTTGGCAGAATTCACTTCTGGGCACATCTTGAGGTTCCAGTAACTGGAGTTGCTGGTGTTACCACCACATTCTTGAACATCATTGTTCTGAGGCTGTGGCACGCAGGGAGTGGCAGTTAGGAGTGGAAAAATGCCAAGACCAACACTGAGAGCAGCTGAAGAAGGTAGAGGTAGATTGGGATGGTTGTCTGCTGAAATGGGTTGGCCTTGTTGGTGCATGGAAGGGGTTGGAGCTATGAGAAATAGGTCTCTAAGGCCTAACATGTTCATTGGAGCAAGGTCTGAGACTGAGGTTTTGTTTTTTTTGTTTTTTTTTCTTTTAGTGAAAAGGGTGTTAATGTTTATGTTATTGAGCTGTTGTTGAATATGTAGATTTTCTAGAGGGAATGTGAATGTGAACAGAGCCTGAGATTCCTTTTGATGCAAAATGTAATCTATGATTTGGTATAGTGTGTCTTTTGGTCAGTAGCATGGAGAAAGGGAGATTTTGGAGCAAAAAGCCAGCAAAAAGCCACTAGTGCTACAGATTCTGACGCTGAAACTCCACTTACAGATTCTTGGATTGGTAAGGGAGTAATTATTGTTGGAGTTATGTGCCCCCAAGCAATTTGTGGTGCCTGCAAGTGTAGTTGAAGTTCTTGGTTTCTTCTTGCACGTTTTTGTTCTGAATTCATTGCAGAAGAGGAGTCATTATAGCCTTCTGTTTTGTTGGAAATAGAAGGGGAAAAAAAAAACAAAAAAACAAAATAGGCTTTCTATTTCAAACGTAGTAATTAAAACCGGCTTGTACCTGCCGGTTCAACTGCTGACCGGTGAACCGGTTATTTAATATGTCCCATAGGTTATTAAATTGATTATGTATTTGAATCAGTAAAAATCGATTTGACTTGGTTGATTTTAGCCAAAAATTCTTAAATTTTGAAAAATCATCACTTTTAACTTATTTGTTTGATTTAAACTAATTATATGTCCATTTTATATAATTTTTCGAAATTTACGTCATGTCAATCCTATTTTTTCAAAAAGAAAACTTATTTTTTGAGTTATAAGCATTTTAATAAAAATATTATGTTTTTTTTTAATGAATCAAGGGTTAAACAGTTATACTCTTTTTTTTCCATCTTAAGGTTATCATTTCTCTCAAAATAATTGTACTTTAGTTGTTTATAATGATAAATATCATCATATGTAGTGTGTGTGTGTATATATATATATATATATATATATATATTTAATTTTATGCTATTCGACTAGTGACCCACTAGTTAAACCAGCGACCCATTGACTCAATATCCTAACCGAGTTGAGTATCGTTCCGAGTTTAATAACTATGCTAATAAGTGAATAACTTCATGTTTACCCATCGCATTTGTGGGGTAAATATATTTTTTAGAGATAAATATACTTTGGCTAAAATATAAGGAACTCCCTCCAACTATAGGTCAAGTTTAAAAAAACTCATATGCTTTCAAACTTATAAACTCGACTCCTTAAACTAACAAAACAGTGTATAATAACCCTTCTATTAACCTACCATTTTAAATAATTGATGGAAAAGTAGTCATTTGTTGATTTTCTTTTACTAATCTCACCTTAAATCATTAAATTTTATCCTTGAAATCATCTCTATATCTCTTTTTTCGGGCATTTATTAACCTCATACCACCGTTTGAAATTTTCATAAACCGCTCAAACGGTAGTGTGGGGTTAATGAGTGTTCAAAAAAAAGGCCTAAAGCTGATTTGAGGGATACATATTAATGATTTAAGGTGAGATTAGTGGAAAAAAAAATTCAACACATGACTATTTTTCCATCAATTATTTAAATGGTAGGTTAACAAAATGATTATTATACACTGCTTTATTAGTTTAGGAAGTCGAGTTTGTGAGTTTGAAAGCACAGAGGGTTTTCTAAACCTGACCTATAGTTAAAAATAGTTCTTTACATTTTAGCTATATATTTATAACATGACTCACATACATGTCAATTTTTAAATAAAATATTTATTTAAGCATTTACTTATCTAAAAATTTTCTCATATTCATCCACAAGTGACATCAAGTTTCAATAACTTGATAATGGAATCAAATTCCACTTTGTGTTTTTGTTAATGAATTTTCTTCCACACTCTCTTAAAATTACATATTTATTTATTCAATTCTATAATACTTTATGCAAAAACTTAAATTTCTTTGATTATCTTGATAAGTTATTACCAAAATAATTTAGATATTTATTTTGATCTATGTGTAAAACTTTTTTGTTATTATCTATCTAGGGATGTCAATTTCTATCCGTGCGTGGGGATCCCTGCGGGGATTGTCACATTCGGGGTCTCGCATGCTGTGAATTTTTTTCCCGTAGGGACTAGGACGGAGGACAAAATCTCCTTGAATGTGATTCGGGGACGAGGACGAGGATTATACCCCTGTCCCGCGAGGTCCCCATCCCGAGTAGATTACATATATATCCCTTATTATATGTACTATATATCATAAATACTAATAAAATTTTTGTATTTTCATATTTTTTTTATTTAATTTGAATATTGCAATTATACTTAAGTTTAAACTTCTTATGATTTAACTTTAAATTTAATAATTTAATTTTACATAATTTTTTAAAATTTTATTGGATTTTGGTTTTTAATTTTTTTATGAATTTTTGTCAGGGATCGGGGATCAGGGATGAGGATGGGGACGATGACAGGGATGGGGAGAAATATAAAGGGCGAGAATAGGGAGCAGGGAAGTACTCCTAGTGCCCATTCTGCTCCATTGACATCCTTATATCTATTATGTGTTGTTACATTATTAAAAAATTTAACATCTCAAGAAATTATTATTATAGTTAAACTCATTTAATGATGTATCAATACATGATTTTTGGATGATAATATAAAAAAAAATTATACTCACAACGGATTAAAATTAAATCCAAAAATTTATAAATTAAAATATTAGATGAATTATATTTTTTTCATTTCAATTTATTCATTCGCTTACAAAATACCTATTTTATTTAAGAATTTAAGCATACTTTTCTTGATTTAATATGACATTTTGTAATATGCCACTATCTTCTAAATTAATGGTTTACTTTTACATTTTAAACAAAACATATACAAAGAGGTGAAGTTTTGAGAAAACAATTATTTTAAAAGAGTTAATTTATGCCTTTTAATTATAGCTGTCAATTTCGGTTCGAGGGCTGGTTCATTTAGTCCAACAATACCTTCTAGCTTAGCCAAAATTCGGTGACCATTTTTAATATTTTACAGCTCTACTTTCAACTTCACAAAGGAACTCATATAAGACACTCAACTTCTAACTTTTAACAAATTTAGAATGGCCATTTTTTTTTCTTCAAAAAGTTACTTGATATATGCATTTTTTATTATTACGAGAATTAATCCCTAATTAAAAACACATGAGAGTTATGTTCCAAAAATATGAAGAAAACAATTTAAAATATTTTTAAAATAGAATAATAAGAAAGAGAGACAAAAATAGGGCAATAATAAAAAACAAATGTGTTAAATAGAAACGAAATATGAGAACAATAATGAAAGTAGATGGAGAATATTTTGAGTTCCATTATTTGGGAGTTATTTATTTTTCAAAAGAAACAATAAATAACGAAATGATGTATCTACATTTAATTTTAAAATTAACTCTAAGTAAGAATTTAAAATTTCAATACCAAAATATAAAAATAAAAACTATTTCATAAATTCTCTTTATGCATAGTAAAAATATAAGAGGGAACCAGCTTAAATTAACTAGTGATATTCACGGCCCATGTTATTAAATTGGGAGAAATGGTTAGTGTAAGCATCACTTATGCATTCTAATACTATTAATATTATTTTATTAATAAATTACATAGGATAGATATACCTGCATCATGGATTGGGATAGCTTAGACTCCCCTTAGGGTATGAGGACCAACCTACAATCTATATGGAATCATCGAGAGTCTATGTAGGTCAGATCACAGCCTAACCCTAATTGCCCCATAGATTTGCCTTATTGGAAATAAATAGCCCCTATCCCCTAAGGCCTATGATCCTTTATATAGGCACCTTATTCCACTGGATAAAAGTTGGCCCTCTCTTTCCTGTTTGGCCAACTGGATTGACAATGATGTGGCATAATGAGGCTTCCTTTACCTAATTATTTTTAAACTCATTTTCTTTTTTTCTTTTTTATTTTTTGGGTCAGTAGACATTACACGCTATTGTCAATCCTAGCATTTTTTTCTATAAGTTTAATTTTTATATAAGTTTAATTTTTATTTATTATCAGTATAAAAAAATTTTATATTATCAAATTTTTTTATATTATTATTTAATCATGTATTATTAAATCATTAAAAGAGTTTGACTATCACAATCATTATTTAAAAAGTTTAATTATTTTAATAATGTATCAACACATAATTAAATGACAATATAAAAAAAATTTAAATTAAATCTTTTTTCTATAATTGTTAAAAGAATGGTACTTGCACACTTAATATAAAAGTTGTAAAAAAACTTAAATTATACAAAAGATGTGAGTCGAAAATCTAAGTAAATTTAGTTAAACATATATTGATAAATGATAACATAATATTTCTCTCTCTCTCTTTTTTATGGAATTAAAGAAGTTGTGATTCGTAGCACAAAAAAAGTTTAGCTATTCTTACATAAATAGTTAATTTAACACTATTTCTATTAAAAAAATTCATTTAAGTTGTTAAAATATGTAAATTTTTGTTAAATTTAATTAACACAATTTTGAAAAATGCGTAATTTTATGCCAAAAGCATTTAAGTTTAATAAAAATTTATTTAAATTTATTATTACAAATTTTAACAAATTAAATAATTAAAGCCAGATGGTACCAGACAACTTCTCTTCCGCCGCATAACACATGTTTATGTTTATTTACAACATCGATCTTCATCAGTACTGCCTACTTCCTCTCTAATTTTTGGCAGTCTCATATTCATAGGGTTAGGCAGCAATAGCATAGGTTTAGGTGAGTCGTACACATACCTTATATTATATCTACTACCTCTCTACTGCAAGCCATGGCTCGAATCCTGCTTATATACAAAACTATAATACCGATAATTAGAATAATTCTATATCAATCAGGTGTGGTTTAATTGATAAAAAAAAAATTGGTGGAAGTTTAATTGATAAATTAAGTGTTATATGTGTGGAATTAATATCTCCATTGACGGCTTATGTGTGCAGAATTAACAAAGAATTTTTTTATATATTCTGAAAGTAACACTCTCAAAAATTGAGATCTAATCTAAATTTTAATTTAATGACAAGCATTGATATGTCTTGTCATGTATTATGTTTATAACGGACTGGTGCAATATAATTAATACTCTCAAAATATGTAAAAAAAATTTTACAAAGCAGGAATTTAAAATTTATTAGAAGTATTTTGCGATCAAGATTAAGCTAACACTAGAATAAAGATTAGTCTCATATTCAAAGAATATAAAGATACCTAATGATCTTATCAAAAGATAATAATTTTATATTCTCCTATTAAATCCTTTTAATAATCATTCTAATTAATTAGTCAAAGAGAAAAATATTAAATTTTTTTGAGTTCTTGAGATATTAAATGTTTCTACTTTTTCATTTAATATTTTTTGTTTTAAGTAATTAAAAATATGTTAAAAGGATATATGATTGGTTTGGATGGGCTTCTAAAAAAGGTCTTTGTTTTAGTTTTTTAAAATAATTTTTATATAAAGTAAAAGCTATTTTAGGTTTTAATGTAATATTTGAGAATTTTTTTAATGTTTAAATAGCTTTTTATGTTATACGATAAAATTTAAAAGCACAAAAATCTAGTTTTAAAAAAGCTCAAGACGTACGTTTTTGTTGTTTCATCTTTTTTTTTTAAAAAAAAGAAGTTCATTAATTCAACCACACTGAAATTTAATAAAAGTACTTTTTTTTATAAATTATTATTAAAAAAATCCAAACGAGCACATGGCATTACTCCAATAATTAACATTGCTCAGTCTTCAAAACTCAAAACCAAAAGAGTATTTTTTTCCTTTCTTTTTCTTTTATTAAATTTTACATAGGACTAGATGTAATGATATGTTTAGGTTAATTTTAAAACTGTTGATAAAATTTATTTTTCAAAAACTTGTTTGACAGTCCTTGTGAAAAGAGTTGAGCTTCTGATCTAGTTAAACTATTTTTAAAATGTAATAAATATCAATTTTTTATAGTTTATTAAAATTAAATCCTTTTTTGTTCTTCTCCACTAAAAAGTTTACCATAAGGAATATAAAAATTTGGATGGTGTTATAAAATACTCGAGTGTTTCAATTAGTGTTTTAAAAATCGGTCCAACCGGACCGGTTCAACCGGTTGGACCGTGGACCAAAAGTTCTACCGGTTCTGATTCAACCAAAGAACAGTCTAAGTGGTTAAATCACAAAAATTATATAAAAAAAAACTAATTGAACCGATTAAACTGGTAAAAATCGGAAATAAAAAACCGGTTGGACGGTTCATTAACTTTTAAATTGAATTTTTATTAAAAAAAGAAGAAGAAGAAAATGGTTCTTTTTTAAAAAAAAACTTAAGATTTAGCTCTTTTAAAAGTTGGGTTAGGAGTATATATATATATATATATATATATATATATATATATATATATATATATATATATATATATAGTATACCTGTTCAACCGATCAAACCTTAAACCACTCTCTTCTTCGGTTATCCAGTTCAACCAATTTTTAAAACATTGATTTCAATGCTTGAGTTTTTTAATGGTCAAAGAAATAAATGTCATCTTCATCAGTCTTGTAAAACTAAATGGATCCCATATAATTTTGTTTCATGACCAATACTAACCTAGATCATGACCAATATAACTTAAATCATTTTAACGCTCGATTGTTATATAGTAAGACCTTAAAAAATTTGGCATACATATACACGCCAGATTTCGAGGCAACTTTTATGTTTGATGCGTTTTATACATTCAAAGTTTGAGATGCATGAGGTAGGTGTAGAATAAAAGAAGGTATAAAAAATAAAATAAAAAGAATATTTGCACAAATTATGTGAGATATGTACACAATTTAAATCATTAAAAAAAATTACAATAAAAATAGTGTGTTATTGAATAACTTAAATAAGAGTATGTAAGGAGTATGAGTGTAAGTTTATGTAAATATCATTATTCAAAAAATAAAAAGTGGCAACTTATGTAACATTATATTTGCGAGTTTTTTCTTCAGCTGGTATCATCGCAATATGGCATAGATCCATAGACTCTTCTTTTTTGCGTTACTTGTGGCTGTTTCCATTGTAGGTAATTAAGTGTTACGTGCGCTTTACCAAAATCAATAAAATTGTTACATAAAGTTGAGTTAGGTCCTGCTGCAAGTCCATTGAACAATATCAGCCACTGAGTGGACGTTTCCCATGTCATCCTTGAATCTTTTTGCATGATTGTGTAAACTAGGGGTGTTCGCGGTTTGGATTGGTTCGGTTTTAGGGGGAAAAGTCATCCGAACCAAACCAATCGGTTTTTCTATATTAAGAACCAATCGGTTTTTTTAAAATTGGAGAACCGAACCGAACCGAACCAATTACAATCGGTTTGGTTCGGTTCGGTCCAATCGGTTTTTCACTAAATATTTTTTTAAAAAAAAAAATTCATACACATCATCATTTTGTTCTTGTTATGGACCAATTAAAAAAAAGTTGGTATAAAATCCTAATAAAAATATCATTTCATAATTATAAACAATAAATAGGCCTAAAATATTTATAGAAACAACCAAAAATTTAAATATAATTATTTATAAGTATGTAAATTATAAAAAATATATAGATAATTATATGAATTCGGTTTGGTTTGGTTTGGTTCGGTTTCATAAATGAAAACCGAAAACCGAACCAAACCAATCGGTTTTCATAAAACAAAACCAAACAAAACCAAAATTAATCGGTTTTGTTCGGTTTTCGGTTTTTCGGTTCGGTTTTTTCGGTTTTGATCGGTTTGGTTCGGTTATGAACACCCCTAGTGTAAACCGACACTTTTAGAACTGTAAAGAATTAAATAAATTCTGGCCTGAATTAGTAATTTTGTAAAGAAAAGCCTGTAAAGCTCTTTTATATAGATGTAAATTGGTATGCATGCTTCTAAAACAAGCTGGTGTGGAACTATACAGCTCTTTCTAGAAGATCATAGTTTGATAATGATAACTCATTAGCTTTGGTATACTGTGACAACACTACTTTACTGCTTTCTTCCATTTCGTAAGAACAAGTTGTTGAAATAATAATATAATGTATTGGTTTTAGCTTGATTTAATATATATTTGCGATGTATTACGTGCTCCTTAAGATAATCGGTTAATTGACGCACCATTGAATATAAACTATTGATTATGAATGATATAAGCCATCCATGTATCAAATGGTTGGGAATTATACCTATAACCTATTGAACTGGTCATGATATATTTACATTGTTAGACTTAAAAAAAAAAAGAAATTACTTGAAAAAAGTTATATCTTGTTCCATGACAGGTTTTCTATACACGTAATGAGAAAAATAATTAAAAAAAACATTTCATGATTTTTTTTCTAATTTTAATAAAAAAACAAAAATAAAATAAAATTTCCATGACAGGTTTAGAATGAGAAAAAATAAAAAATAATAATTCATGAAGAAAAAAGTTAATTTTCATGAAAATAAAAAAGAAAATTTCCATGACAAGGTTCTTAAACTCGTCATGAAAGAAATAAAAAAAAATTTGTGGGTCATTTGGGAAAAAATAAATGAAAATAAAATAAAATTTGATGGACTAAAATGTTAAAAAAAAACCAAATAAGAGATATGCCTTTAAGAAACAAATAGAATTCGAGAGAGGGTGTTTTGAAATATGTTAAAAACTAGTTATACTTGATAAATTTTATGGAGTATCCATGCACGGAACAGTCCATATATAATTGGATTCAATTATATAGTCTAAAATATATAGTATAATTAAACACATAAATAGTATCTCAAATGATAAATAAATTAAAGTTCAACGGCTGAGATACAATGTTAAGAGTTTGAACTTTTTAAAAAGTATTTTTAAAAGAGACGGTCTTATTATTCTAAACAAGATTAGTCTTACACCAAAAAATATATAAATATTAAGAAAAGACCAATATATATATATATATATATAATTAGATTCAAGTAGCTTGATTCAATATATAGTCTAAACTATATAGTAAGAGTAGGGGATGTGTTATGTAATGCCGGGAAGAGTATATAGTACTACGTACTTGTTTTTTCCATGACAAATTTTGGCCTAGAATTAACTTTAAAGTAAATATTTCAATTTAATCCTCTAAAAATACACTGAATAATAGTTTGGTTCTCTAATTATTTTTAACATTAAATTGATCATTTTAAATCAATTTTTAATAATTAATTTAATGTCAAAAATAACTTTAAAAGACCGATGTCAAAAAATGACATTAAAGAACTGTTTTGATATTAAAAATAATTAAAAAATCATATTTATGTCCCATATATTTTTGAAAGACTAATTTAAATATTAACTCTTAATTTTATTTTCTAAATTAAAAGACACCGAAACTGTTTATGGGTGAATATATTACGGGTACGGGTATCTAAATTTTACTACATATATGTTGCAGTCTTATTTTTCCTACATTCTCTATACCTTTTCGCTACCTTCTACATTTGCAAGTATGAGATACTTGTACTACTAGTAAACCTTCATGGTGTAGTATGTTATCGATCATTATGATTGCTATTATAATATTACTGCTTTTAGTGCGTGCGTTTTGTAGTTCAAAAGAGTACTTATTCTGTTTCTGGTTCACGTTGTTGATATGTATATATGACTTTTTGGGAGTGATCTAGATAATAACATACCTATATATGTTTAGCTCTTGATTCCAGAGGAATGGAGGATTAAAATACAAAACAAATAGACAAAGTGAAAGGAGATAAGAAATGCTGATGAATGCAGAGAAATTCTATTACAAACCCAATGCTAGATTGACCCATTGGGACTACCGTTATCATGAGCTAGAAGACAAAAACTGTTCATACTCAGTTTGTATCATACATACATGTAGTTGGTAATAATAAGTAACTACGCTCTCACTGGCCCACCACCAAAGTTTAAAATTGTGATTCCAATTGTAGTTCCTTTGTGGTTGATGCGAACTAATATAGTCAACAATTACTAAATGTTGTGGTTGTGGTAATGAGATATTACAACTGACGGTAGATTTAAAACCTTGCGCACCACATAACATAGCTATTGAAACGAGTTAAGAGGAGCAGCAAGTAAAATAGCACAAACAAATTAAACAAGTAGCTGTGCGTGACTGATATGTTTAATTACACACTTACATGATCACTTGATACCGCAATTAGTAATTGCATTTGCATGATAGATAATTTCTGAAAGTTCTAGAAAATGTTTTATGACTTGGTTACCTATTTGAGAATTGAGAATGCATGCCCGAGTGGTTTGCAAACTTACCGGTAAGATTTTCTTGGAAGAAAGCTCTGATACTTCATGAAAGAAAATTTAGTGCAAGCTACGTGTGAACATATAATATGACAAAGAGAAACTTCATACTTTTTAGAAAGGGAATTGTTATGGTACTTTGATGGGTTTAATACCCAGGGTGAGTTGTCAATAAGTTATTGACTATTGGTTTCACAATAAATGTTAAAAAGTTTATTCAATATAAATAACAACTAATGAATGCTAGACAACTCACTCTAGATACCAGTACCTTGAAAAAAAAAGATGAATACTAAAATAATACCCTTTTAAAAAATATATTTTGATCCTTGCGTGTGTATGGGAAAACCACTAGTTTGACTTTTTTCCTCCTCCAATTCTTTATAAAATATAATTGTGTGTACCTCAAGGCATATTATGTTGTTGGGGGAATATCTGTAAATCCCACACAAACTAATGTACCATTTTTGGATTCCGAGGAATGAATGTACTAAAATACAAAAAACAAATACAAAACTGCTGAAAAGCAAAGAGAAGAAACAAAAGAAAAACTCAGAAAATGAAGGACGAGTAAAGCGACTTGAAGATAACACATTCGAACCAAGGTTTTGAAAACTGAATCGGTGTTGAACTAGTTAGGACACTAATTCAAAGTTTAATAGTTTGATTATAATTAAATTGTAGTTAAATTAAAGTATAATTAAATAATTTAAATATATATATATATAAATATATATTATATATTAATTAAATAAATTAAAAATTATAAAAAATAACATAAATAATAAAAAATAGTTTACAGTTTATTTTTTGAGAGTTCAAAGTATTCTGTAACAGTATTATAACTTATTTTTATTTAAAAAAATGTCAGTTTCAGTTCAAAGAAATATATAATCAATTATATATTCAGTTTTTAAGCTTCTATACAATTTAAGTTTAAGTATTTCATATAAAATTCTTTTTAGATTGGCTTACATTCAATTTTTAGATCAAAATGACATTATTTGAATTAGTAAAAAAATTTAAAAAAAAAAAGAAGACCAGTTGAACTTAATTGAACCGGTCCGAGTCGACCGGTTCACCAATTTTTGACCGGTTCACTAGTTCTTGACCGATTCATCGGTTCTTGACCAATTTTTAACTTGGTCGATTTTTTAAAATGGACCGGACAAGTAGAGTGACCGATTCCTAGTCAAACTGGTCCGATTTTCAGAACCTGACATGAAACACAATAGTTCAATGATGCACCAATAAGAAGCGAAGAAAGAAAAGAAAGAGATGAACTAGACTGTTGAGAATACTCAAACCACACCTAAAATTAACAAATAAATAAATAAAAGGGAGAAAAGATAATAGGATTAAAAAATTTTTGAAAAGAAATGGAGAGAAAAGGAAAGAAATAAAGAAAGAAAAAGGGGTACTGAACAATTCCAAGTAACAGATAAAGAAAACAAGAAGGGTTTTTTTTTTTTTTTAATATTACACTACGGTAAAATAATATCCCACACATTGTAAATTCTGTCATAAACTCCTCGATCAGTCAATTTATTTGAATATAACCATACGGTCTGAGAAAAAGAGAATTTTAACAATTAAGTTTTTTTTCTTGTTTAGGTAAAAGAAAAAATAATGAGAGAAAGAAAATTATAATATAAGAATTTAAAATTACTTCCACAAAATTTGTTTTGATTTCAATTTTCAAAAGCTTTAATTCTCTCCTATTTTTCTTCCTACTGTACAAGTATAATACTATATAGTCCAAAGAACAAATTAAATATGTTGTTTAAAGACAACGAAGAAAAAAGGGTAGTCATCATTAAAAAGAAGGAAATTTATTGGTAATTAATAATCATGCGAGATTTGTCAAGTTGCTTATAAAAAAAATTTTAAAAATTTATTTGTATAATAATGTTAATTTTGAAAGAAGAAGAAGAAAAAGAACATACAATGATTCTTCTACGTACACATTTTATTTGAGAGTAATGGTATATAAACTATTTTTAGGGACACAAAAGATCACATTTATTTCTGTATCATTATATTTATGTTTAAAATTATATATAGTCATTAATATTTTTTACATATATAAATTCACCTACAATTTAATGATTTTATATACTAATTATATTGTTGTTTTTTCCAAAAATTCTACATAATAATAATAATAATAATATTATTATTATTATTATTGGACTAATATTACTCCAACCTAAATTAGAATTACAAAAACTAACATGTTTATTATTACATTTATTTTTAAAAAATTAAGACTATAATAATTAGATTAATACTTTTTGTATAACTTTACAAGTAATTTAATGATTTTATTCATTGAATATAAATTTTTAAATTTTTTTAAAACATGGAGCAAAATATTTGCACACAAAATGTATAATTCTTACACTGTTGAATTAATTATAAGATATTGCATCTACGAACATGAGTGTTATTCTTGTATTATTATTTATTATAAAGTAATGATACTTATACAGAATTATATTTATATACTCCTTAGGTAGTCTCATTTAAGTTAGTAGATAATACCAAAGTTTCAATGTAACTTTTTTAAAATAATTTAAATTGGTCTGAGTAAAAAGGATTTAGGTTTTTTAAGTATCTTATTCTGAGTTCGATTCTTAAAGTGATGTATGTAAAAAAAAATATTATTAAGAATGGTTCTTATCTTTAGCGCCTAATAGTATTTTGTGGAATTAGTTTCTCATTTTTTGAGCGAAGAAATACTTTAAAAGACTAAAAAAAAATAGTTTAAATTGTGCACAAAATTTTCAAAATTATGTTTTAATTCAAAAAAGTTACTTTATGATATGGCAGTAGATTTACACAGAGATAGGGTAGTGTGACCGTATTATATTAAGACTGAAATATCCTTCGTAAGAAAGGGGTGTTAAAAAATAATGTAAATGTTTATTTTAATTCTTTAAAGATATATATGATATTATATTAATTTTTTTATTTATGAATATATTAAATTAATTATTTAAAATTATATATGATATTAAATTAAATTTTTATCATATTTTTGTTATTAAATTAATTTTTAAAATACTATTAAATTAATTTTTTTAAAATAAAATAAATAATATTAATTAAATAACTAATTTTGATGCTGCTAATAAAATAAAAAAATTAATATTATATCACTATTTAAAGGCGTGATTACTTTTTTTACATAAGAAAAAATGACATAGAAAGTATAATTTCAGTTCTAATATTTGTCTAAGTGGTATTGTTTTATGTGACTGTCAGATCATAATCCGTATGGCATTTTTATGTTGTGAACGGTGTACATTTTACGTTATTCCCTTTTTTTTTTTTTGGGTACAACATTTTACGTTATTTGTTTCTAAAGAAAATGGGTGTAGGGGTGTAACTTAGCCCCTAGCCTAGCTAGGAGCTGTACTTGGCCAAAGTTGATCAAAAGTTTAGGCTAACTTAGCCCCTATGGCCTAGCCTAAACAACTACTACTGGTAACGTGGTGATGGGGCATGGTGGTGGATGACATTGTGATTGAGGTGGAATTATACTTTGGAATCCTCAATGAAACAAAACTTGGCATTTTCTGCATATAATGTTAAGTGGGGATTATTTTGATACTTATTTTTTTTTAAGGTATTAATATTTATAATGAGTTGTTTAATATTTATTAATTATTATTTATAATTAATAAATTTTTTAATATTTATTATAAAACTAATAATCAATAAGTAATTGACAACTCATCCTGAGTATCAAACCTATTAAGTTACCATATTAACTTCCATGATATGATCTTCAAACAGTAACAGATATCAAATTTGTTTCTACCTTATCTGGATTTTTGTTTTAGGATATGAGTACCTTTTAATGTGATCCAGTCCATTACATATGAGATGAGGTTCATCCCAAGCACCCAAAAAAAAAACGACGAGGTTTCATCCCATTTGTTGTTATGGCTCTTTGATGGGCGTTTGGTACTAGTTAGTAACGTGTTCCTACCACCAATTTAAAAATGTTCGAGAACCTGCAAAAAAATAGGTAAAAAAAAAAAATAAACAAAGAAATATTAAAACATTAAAAAATCGTCTGTAATTTCTACACAACGTATGATAACAGGAAATATTTAATTGGACAGAATCTAAATTGTACAAGTTATAAATGGAACAAATTACTGATGAGAGTCTTTTTTTCTAATTTTAAATATTATAATTAACTTTTTTAAACAATAATTGACTTTATTATTATTATTATTATTATTATTATTATTATTATTATAGAAAACTCTCTAATTATAAAATGATGTTAATTTTTTACTATGTAATTATTGCATTACTCTTAAAAGATACAACCTCACTTAAGGTATGGTGCAAAAGAAGATGGAGGTGCCTCAACAGCCTATTGTGAATCTTAACTGGTCTTGTTGCACTTGACAACGTTGCTGCAATTTGCCATGAGATCCTCCTCTGCCTCTTTCGACCTTTGCAAGTGTGGGCATGGCTAGCTTTTTTAGCTTTTTAGCTGTTTGAATTAGCTTATTTTGTGCTTAGAAAAGCTTATAATCAAAATGATGAAGAGAGAACCTTTGCCTGAACAGTTATTTTTATATAAAAATTAAGCAAGAACATAAAGTTCATCCATCTCCAGACGATTTTTCTCTCGAGTTAGTTATTGTTGTTGTTTGCCCCAGCCTTTGCTTTTGATCTAGCCAACTGCTTGAGTTTTGGTTTATGCTTGGAATCTCCTTCTCAGCTGAACGTGCTTGGAACACCAAACCATATGCATTCAGATTATGACATCCATGTATGCCTAGGAATATGTCATAGAGGATGATGTCTTCATCTTTTACAGGCTTATGAAAGGATGTTTCGGATTATGGGAGGGCAGATTGATTTAAGAGTTAGAAGTAGCCATGATCCTAGCAAGGGAGAGAGCCATGGAGGAGGAAGGAAGAAAACTCCAACTTAAACCTCACATAGGAGTATTCCAATGAAGTTCCCCTTCATATATTCTTTTGTTTGAATTCAATTTCATAATGAATAATGTTACGTTTAAGATGACAACATTTAGAATAACCACTAAATTTTGTGATCAATTAACATTATCAATATCATTATATTCTTTATTGTTGTAGTAAATTGATAGAAAAGGACTTTCCATTTAATCTTGTAAACCCAAAATATTAGACTTTCTATACCTTAAATATATTTTTAATATTAAGAAGAAAAGGAGAGCCTTTAATTAATGTGTGCACATAATCAATGACTAAAATAAACCAACATATTCATTAAAGCCATGAAAAAGTTGTCATCTTAGTATGAGGACAAAAATGAAAACAAAAAAGTTGAAGAGTCAAAATTTTAAAATTTAGAAACTAAATTGACAAAAGAATAGAAATTTGGAGACCAAAACAGAATACATGACAAGTTAAAAAGATGTGCGCACTAACGCAAAGTATAGTCATTATATATGACAACCAATTGTTGTAGCATACAATTGACATTCAAGTGATATTGATCTCACTTTCAACTTTAAACATGACTGCTTAAATTTCTTTGCATCAAAGATATATTCTTTTGGTTCCCGATTGAATCATTATCACAATTTGAATCTAAGTTGTTGTTTTTGGTAAAAACATCTTTAAACAATATAACTTCCCATGATGCATCCAAATGTTTTCAGGCTGACATAATATTTGAACCCTTTTTTGTTTTATTAAACCATGTGATGTACCGCTTCAGACAAAGGAGGACCTTCAAGGATATGCTCTCACACCAGAAACGTATGTTGCCTCAATAGATGTAGATGCTTCTTCAGCAAAGTCTTTCCATGAATCAGCGGATAATATGACAAAATCTGCCAGTTTCCCTGGAGATAAGGACCCCAGATCATTGTCAAGGAAGCTTGCACGAGCAGCAGAAATGGTGTAACTGTCAGCGGATAGAGAATTTCAGAACCATGCATGAATATTAAAAAAAATCATGTATATGATGTGGAAGTTGGAATTTGATCATAAAAGGAAAGAGCACCAATCAGTTGAAAAAGCAGTTAAAAGATCACATATAGCAATTCAATTACCAAACATATCATATGAAGCAATCGTGAGCATGTACCATGTAGTCACTACCAGAAAAAGAAAAAGAAAATTACAGCACTATGTTGATAAAAAAATTCTGTAAAGTACAGAACACTGAAGATAAGTGGTCTCCACTAATTAAAAGTTCATGCATCAACAGTCTGTCTACCAAATTCTAATAGGAATGAGTACTAAGGAACTTGTCTTCTGAGATGGAATGATTTTAGAGTTAAGGATGTAATGCTACAGGCCACATCTATAGGATGTTATTGTTATACTCCACTAAAGCTTAGACTCATGTCTGTCTAAATTCCATTTTCTTCTTGGTACAAATGAGCAGGCCATCAATACCACATCGTGACATAAGTGCCATAGATATTTTGACTACTTTTTTGAGTTTGGCAAACCAGCAAGACCCAGAAAGGTTAATTTTGGCATATGCAAAAATTTGCTAGTCACCACCTAATGTGGCCCTCATCCCAAAAGTATCATGTATTTTCTAAAGAACTTCCCATGACTGGTGAACTGGTGTGGGCTCTGTCTGCCACATCCCACAAGTAGATCATCATTAAGAACCTATGTCAATCATCAAAAAAGGCATATCTTCGGCACATGTAAAGCAGATAAAACAGAGATAAGATATCAACAAGCCACAAAACATCAGAACAACATGAGCGTTATAATAATGCTGCTTACGCCTTTATTGCATCATCTAATGAAATGCACTCTGACGGAATCCATGCATTTTCCCAAGTGCGAGGTCTTCTTCTCATGGCTGTCTTAATACCACTTAGGGGATTGATGTCTGCCACCTGTACATAATATTTTTCAAAGTACTTCTTAACTAATTTGTGCTATAAGGAACATTAAAATGTGTATAGTGATGAGTACTAAGAAATGTCACATACTTACTGGCCAGTCAGAACCAAATGCCACTAATGCATTGCTATCTAAGAGTGACCGAAATAAATATGATTCCTTTTCAGCCCTATCCTTGCCAAGCTTTTTACAAGCAGAGTCAGCATCATCCAATAAGTGATCTGGCTGTTGATGATTGGCAACAAGAAACTATTACAAATCTTGTAAAGGACATTGTTTATACTGTCTTAACATATAATATATGGAGAGGACATAATCCATATCAAAGGCTTCACATTAAGTCACTTTGAAGCCAGGACAATAATCAGCCAAATTGAAGCAAGGAAAAAGCCACTGGCAATTTTATTTTATTTTTTTGTGAATAAGCCACTAGCAATTTTAGGGAATACTGAGTAGTGAAAAGAAGAGGTTTCAAACCACGAAGTGTGGCTCACTTGGCAAATTGAGCTCCACGTGGGCAGACTTTACCTGCATTCTAGGGATTCAAATTCCACTAAAAGCAACATGTGGCTAGGGCCAAGCCGACGTCCGAGCAAGGATTAGTCCCATCGGGGACACCTCGTGGTCTTACCCAAAAAAAAGAAAGTGGTTTCATGGGAGTGCCAAATTCTAGGATTTTGAAATATCCATTTCTGCAAATAAGTTTTGGAAAAATCGCTTTCTTGATGTGACAGAACCATATGTGATTATTGGTCTCTAGAATCAGCAATTCTTTTTTTTTCCTAAAGCTGTAAGAAAGGAACCTTTAAGTACCAAATGCACTACTAGATTCAGAAAGTACATGTTCTTGAGATTTGCAAGACACTATTATGATAGGGTCACTTAATCGCTTTCTTGATGTGACAGAAACATACGTGATTATTGGTCTCTAGAATCAGCAATTCTTTTTTTTTCCTAAAGCTGTAAGAAAGGAACCTTTAAGTACCAAATGCACTACTTGATTCAGAAAGTACATGTTCTTGAGATTTGCAAGACACACTATTATGATAGGGTCACGTATATGTTATATAAACAATACTGACCTTCATCATGTAAGGTAGAACTCTATTTGTATTATTGAATTTTCCTTTACCTTTATGTTCTTGAGATTTGCAAGGCACATGAATTACTTTACAAAAAGAAACACCAAGATTGGATGATATATCAAATGAGAGAATCATTGCAAAAATGAAAGAGAAATCATAGTAGGGATTTAAAAGACATGAAGCAAACCCTCTCATTTTAATTGCACAGTGCAGCCTCTCTAGTGATTGTTCTATTATCATTTTATAGAAAAGAAAAATGAAAGCCACAAGATAATGATCATAAGAAACCTGCATGGAAGCAACAGCCCCTTGTTTGCCAAATCAGCCTGGGGTTCCAGATGCCAAATGCTGGGCATGCTCAATCTGAAAGCAGAGTCTCAGTTACTTCACAATGATTATAATAGAACATATATCACTAAAGCAAAAGTTTCCCACCATTCTACTTGCAACAAGTATGATAGAATATTATTGAAGCTTTCCATGTTTTTTGCAAAAATGTTACCCTAAATCTTCGATCTCTCATTCCATTTGTAGAAGCAACTGAATCATATAAGTCCAAGATCAGGTCATTTGCTTTGTCCCCTATAGCATGAATTGCAACCTGAAAGAAATCAGCAGGAAGGCAGCCAGCTGGTAACTGAAATTTCATATAAACTGAGGTTGGTTATAACAAAAGAATAAATCACCTGTAGACCAGATAAATCTGACTCCAAGGTCATATTGAGAAGAGCTTCAGGTTCTGTCTCTAGAAGGCCATAATTGTCAGGCTCATCAACATATGGCTACAAAATTTGAAATAACATGGTAAATCCCATCAAAACAATATGATTAGATGTGCATGGTTAAACTAGGAGCTAAATTTCTGTCTCTCTAAAGGTAGGTGCTCCTTGTCATCCCCTTCCACCATATCCAGTCAAAAACAGAACAGTTATAAAATAGACAAATAAATAGATTTTAAATTATAATCTTCGTTAACAGAAATTTATATGGAAAATTTGAATGCCTGGTCTCACCTCATAAAACAATGCACTATGGGAGCCCAAAGACCCATCAGCAAAAGCTTTGACACCACCCACATAAATCCATTCGCTCAAGGCATGCCCCATTTTGTTAATCAGATCCTAAGTAGGAAAATTGTGACTTCAGGACACAAGTATTGAAATTTACAGGATGCAAATTAAATATAAGCAAATAAATTTTTTAAAGAATAAAATTAGAGTTATCAAGTATTACCAAATATATATATATATATATTATATGTGTGTGTAAAGCATTTGTTGATTTTTGAATTAACATAAGGCAATGTAAGGTAAACAGAAAAAGAAAAAGAAAAACTCTGGCAGGAGGTGGATCAAATAAGAGAAATAATAATGCACATTCTGCTACATAAATAACCAAAAACGAAAAAAAAAAATTAACATAAAGCCTAAAACTACCCATGGAAAGAATTTAACATAAATTTGCCTATCTTATGCATGGTAGTACTATTCAAGATACTTCAGCTATCATTTTGCTTGAATTATAAATGCCGCTCTACAATCTACATCCCTTATGATGGAGGATGGACCTATAAAAAGGCATGCAACAGAAAATTCTAATCCTAAGGCATTGGCCTGGCACATGCCTGATCATGGAGATCTTTTTGGGGCCGTAAGTAGACCGAATACAAGTTGTTGGAATACTTTCTTTTACTTTTTCATCAATATATATTCAATTTTAAAGGAATTTTAGTAATAATTTCAGTATTTTATCAATTTTCACAGGCCTGGTTAAGGGTTGTATAGGGGTTTGATGTCATTTGAGTTTTTTTTCTATTTCTTTGAGTATACTATGTCATTCGAGTCTTATTAAGTTTATTTTGAAGTCTAGGTCTTACCTATGGCTTTAGTATCAAAAGGAAATCTTAATCCTTGCAGGATTAAGACTAGGGTTTAATCATTTTCATTAGAAACTTCATACATTGGTATTATGCCTTATTTTGAATATTTATCAGTTTATAAGTTTTATTCAGTAAATTGACATGTTTTTGATTGTCTGATGCAATAAAAACCTGGTATGAAGCCTATGATATTTCTTAGTCTGAACCACTAGGTCAAAGACCAGTTAATCCTCTGCCATTCCCCAAAAAGGTCAAAATATGAGGATGAGCAATCCTCAAAATACTCAAAACAAAAAGTTACACTAGTGAAATTATTTTAGCAAGCCCCCTAATCTCTATGAATATATAACCAATAGTGAAATTTCCTCAAATAAGTCATCAGCTGAAAACCAAATACGTGCAACATGTACAACTCTGTCCCATAATAAAGAAATGTTGGTGCTCTGATTTCTGAAATTCAAGAATTCCTCTCAATTCAAATACTCCAAAGAATAGCAAATAAGGCAATCACCCACAAGACTCTACCCTACTACTTCTTTGGGAAGCTCTTCCAAGCCAATTATCAGGGCATCATCTAATTGTGAGGGGCACACCTAAGCTTCCACACTCAAAGAAACAATCTACTGCGTAAACTCAAGACATTGGCCAATGCAAGAAAATATGGCTATGAGTCTAAGAAATGCTATAATACATCACATAATGGGTACTTTAAAAAAATGGCCAAGGATCCAAAAAGTCAGATTGCAGAAAATTTTTCTTTTTCAATTTTTCACTTGATAAGTGAAGAGTTTCATTTGCAAACAAGGCAGAAAGATAGAAAAGAAGCACATAAAAATAAGCTCTAAAAATTGAGCAGACTAAAATTATACTAAACATCAATTAAAAAAAAAAAAGCATAAGTCAGAAAGGAGTCATACCGCTAAACGTGACCATGTCTCCATTGGAAAAAATAAACACACTCTAATTTTCATTTTTGACATAGAATTAGCCCATCGATAAACATCTGCAAATTTCACACACAAAAAAAACAGTAAAAAACAAAATGAATGAAGGTCATCATCTTAGGAAAAGATTAAGGTTTTATACATATCTGAGCAAATCAGGAGGAAACGTCAGTCACAGTTTCAAAGACACTATCCTTGCCTTTAGGATCATGTCAGACAGAATAAAATTACATCACCCCATGTTTCGCTACTATTTTTTTTAATATATTTTAAATTAACTTAAGGTATTACAAAAATGAAATTGTGCAATGGAATAAGGTAAAATCTTCTAGTCACATTGTTGTTAATCAATCCATTACTTTATTTTGTGTTGCATTTGAATGGATTAAGTGGGTTTCTTCAAGCATAGCTCAATATTCAGTACAGTAGAAGCTGATTGCTATATCAGCTCTTTCAAGATTTAAACATTCTTCCCTTTATGACTAAGTTGGCATTCAGGCAACATACAAAATAAAAAGAAACAAAATGACATTAATAAAAATAACCATTACAAAATACTATAAAGTAATTTCATCTTATTAGCTATAAATGAAACTCAAACTTTCAGATTAAACCTGAAAAATCCTCCCAAGAAAGATCTGCTGAAACCCCTGTGTAATATCTCCCCATATCAACAACCGTTGTCACACCCCTTGTTAGAGCAAGATTGCTTGCTCTAAGAAACGCCTCCCTCCTATCATCTACTGAATCCTCTGGAATCTGGGAGACAACAAGTGTCATTGCAGAATCAATTAGCAATCCAGTAGGTTCTGCATGACAAGAACAATCCAATATGACAATTAGTAATACTGCATCAATTTAGCTAATATAAAACCATAAAGAATCTTGAAATGAAATTGGCAGTTGGCACTTTCCATTGTTGGAATAAATTCATAAATTGACTATAAGATAACAACACCAAAACATGCAGTCCACATTGGAAAAACACATCAAGCAGACTGGCAAACAGGAAGTAACAACCTGGTAAGGAAAACACCACTAGAATTGCCAGCAAAGATTCGCTTGGAATGGCAACAGGACATGCTAATATGCTTAACTACCCTAAAATCTTAGTTACAAAACTCACAACACAAGATCCAGAAAACCATCATAAATATGCAGAAACTCAAAAGTTCATAGTTCAAGTTATTGGTTTTTGAGACTCACAAGGTCACAATGAAAAATGGTTAATTAAAGAGTAGGATATGCAAAAACATGAAAGAGGACAAATTTACAGGGTAATCCCAGACCCAGATTACTAGTAGGAAGGTCCACTCTTCACAGTCTTATATTCTTTATAAATTCACTTCACCATTCTATCTACAAAAGAGTGAAACTACCAGAATGATAAAAATGCCTTTAAATTTGAAGATAATAAATTATTACCTCCGTTGGCATCCCTCACTATACTTCCTCCTCTAGGATTATCTGTTAAATTTGTAACCCCAGCCAACATTAGTGCCACCGAGTTAGCCAAGCCCATGTGACCATCCATTCTTGATAGCCAAACCTGCTTGTATACTTCAAATAAGATTACATTGCAGTGAACGAAGATTTTCAAATAGGAAGGAAGTCAGGAACATTAGAGAAGATATGGCTCACAGGATTGTTAGGAGTAATATCATCGATCCAAGAGGCAGCTGGCAGATCTCCTCCCCATAGATCATTGTTCCATCCACCACCCAGAATCCAGGAACCTTGTTTTGTGCCTAAAGTTAAAAGTGTACAAAATGAATAAACATCAGATCAGATATAATAATTCAGAAGTGTGTCCATTTGAAAACCACTCCATGTAATATTTTCCCACTTGATGAACCTATTTGTGCAGATTAACCACATACTATTAAGCCTTCTATTCCTGCGCTATTACCCAGAGAAAGAAGAATGACAATCTTTTAAAAGCCAACTAAAGTAGGTTCATCTTTAACAGAAGCAACAGCTAAAACTTGCCAACTTCAATGAAATTCTCACCAGATGAAAAGGCTAAAATGAGAATCAGATACCTGATGGAGTTGGACTAAGAATTAATAAAATCAAAGAGATGATTTACGACACATGAAAATTTAACCACAAGTATCATCAACTTTGTTTTTTATTTGCATCGACATTATATTTAGATGATATTTTTTACTTTAGAACCTCAACCAAGTTTGAAAAATGCAAAGTATTTGGCATTTGAGCAAGCTACAAGTTTTGTGCATATTATCTCCATCAAAAGTAGGAAATAAGCATGCAAAAGCGCAGGGCTTACTTTGTACTGCATCTTGGATCATTTTGATAAATTCGTCCTTTTTATTCACACCTCTCAGTTCCACCTGCATCATCTGCATCTATTGATAGGATTTTAAAACAGGGAACACAAGGTAGGTTGACAAACACGATTTCTTAGATAATAGAAACAAATTATTCAAGCATCCTAGACTATGATAACCAAAATTCATCCTAAACGAATTTGATTTTCTGATGTGCTCACTTCAGAAGAGCACCAGATTGATAGGCTATCAGTACTATGCAAGGGCCTTCAAGAGTCAAATACTTGAGATTATGAGAATTTCCATAACTATCAAACGTGTTAAACAAATTTAACATATACCCATGATCATTTCAGAAGAAAAATAAACAGTAAACAGACTCAAGGCACATAATAACTGGGAAAATAATCATTCAGAAAGTGGGACATGTACTAGACCTGCAGTCCACCATAAATGAAATGCACATGGGAATCAATAAACCCAGGAACCACAACTTTCCCACCAAGATCCAACTCTTGAGTTCCATAACCTACCAACTCCTACATACAGTTGAAAAACACAACTGGGTTAGTTTGCAATTGAAGCCCACATAGATGAACAGCAAGGTTCAAACAAAAAACTGCTCTTGTTTACAAACAGGCAAGTCAAGCACCACAAGGAACCTGAACAAATGAATGGTTCCCAACACGAAGAACCCTTCCATTGGACACTGCCATGGAGTCAGCAAATGGGAGAGAGTCATCACTGGTATATATCACCCCATTCCTTAAAACCAAATCTGCCACTGGGAGAGACAATGGTGGTGGGTTCTTCCAAGCCAAAAAATCTGAAAAAAAAAAAAAAAGAAAGAAAGAAAAAAGTCACAACTTTATTGAATTCCCATGTGGGTGCAAACATGTAAAGTGTCTGAAAAAGTAGTGGTTACATGTGGGGTCGAGAAGTGGCAGAGAGGCTATGGCGAGTACAAGAGATATTGAAGCGGAGACAAGCATGTGAAGAAGATTCATAGGGGTAATATGTCTCTTTCTTCAGCTTGTGTTTCTGCTTCTGTCCTGTGTATGAAAATTGATAGCTACATAGAATGTTCGCTTGTTCATGTGGAAGTGCAACTCTCTAAAAGATAAGACAAAAAAACAAAAAAACCACTCACTAAGTATCTAGTAGAAACTTGGAAGATCCAATATATGTAAAGTAATAAAAAAAAAGTGAAGTTTATTTAACAATATTAAGTTATTGTTAACCTAGTGAATTTATAATTTAAAAGAAAAATAAAGCATAACTATTATTTATGCTGACTTCAATTGTAAACTGAATTATATAAAAAAAAATTTAATTTTTTGGTATACTAAAATTTAAGGGAAAAAAGGTATATGTGTCTGTATGAAAAAAATGTTTAGAGATATAAATTTCAAATTTATTTTCCAAAGAAATGAAAAAGGGACAAAGAGAGAGAAAGTTTGAGAAGGAAAAAAAAGAATGTGATGAATTTAGTTTATTTGTATGTAATTTTAAAATTAATTAGAAAATAAGAACTTGTATAAATTAAGATATAAATTTAAAATTTATTTTCCAAAGAAATGAAAAAGGGGAAAAGAGAGAGAAAGTTTGAGAAGGAAAAGAAAGAATGTGATGAATTTAGTTTATTTGTATGTAATTTTAAAATTAATTAGAAAATAAGAACTTGTATAAATTAAGATATAAAATTTTTGTACAAAAACATAAAGATGAAAAATTATCTTAAAGTTTCTTTATGAATAGTAGAGATAACAATGCCAAATATGACTTTAGTTTGAATATCTCTCTCTCATCATATAAATTTTATCATAAAAGTATAAAATTATATTTAGTGAAATGATATTTTCTAATAGTATTGGGAGGCAACTACTATATTTTAAAATACAAAATTATAGCTAGCATAGTCATAGTTCGAGATATAAGGTCATATAAAAGAAAATTTTAAAGATTAGCTTAAATTAAAACTAGTTATATAAATTTGAAAATTAATTTTGTTATTTTTATGAAATTGGGTTTTAAACTAGTTAAATATTAAATACTGTTTGGTAAATTTTAGTAAATCTCACCACATAAATTTAAAATTTAGCTTTACTATATTTAATTATCTAAATTTTAAAGTGTAGCAAGACCATTTTGAGTTAAATAAAACTAAAAATATTAACATTAAAAGGTTTTTTTTTGTGTTGACATAAATTAATCTCATTTGAGTTTGGAAGTGTTATTGATTTTTAAGATTTTAACATTTAGCTTTCTCTTAAAAAGTTTAGGCCCTTACCACTTGTTGGTACATTAAAACTTTTGGTGATGAATATTTAGTGATAACAAATTTTACTACTAAATTTTATTAAAATTATAAAAAAAAAGTTTGTATACATTAAAAGTAGTTATTATCATTTAATTAAATAAATGAGATTATACTAAGAAAAATCATTATCATATCATATAACAATATAAATTTAATATTTATTTGTAAAAAAAATGAACGAAAATTAAACACTAAAATATTTCAAATAAAAAAAATTAAGCATTACGTTTCTTTAAAAAAAAAAAGGATAATTTGAAGAAAAAAAGTACATAGTGAAACGATGCGTTTAAACCTTAAGATAATTTGTCCGTAAAACGATGCGTTTAAACCTCAAAATGATTTGACTATCTTCAGGTGTTAGGGTTTTGAGAGTTTTGTGAGTGGTAAGTAAGAAAGAAGCCATAATTTCCGAAATCATCGAAGGATAATTTGTGTTTCGCATTTGATTGATTGAGATGGCCGACGAAGCCAACAGAGCTGTAAGAACATAACAGAATCTCTCTCTCTTTTTGTTGTTGTGTTTTGCATCTGATATTGAATCTGATTATTTATTTTATTTTTTATGATATAATAATGGCCATTTTTGCATGCAGGCTTTCCTTGAAATTCAAGGTCGCATGATTGAGACTACTGGCAAACTAAAGCAGGTCTCTTTATTTTTTCCGAATACTAATCGATTTGTGTTTTATATGTTACAAACATTAATCTTATTATAGGTTAATGGTGTATGAAATAATTTTAGATTAATGTGAAATTTTATAGGTATGATTAACTTGTTCGGAACCTCCAATCTAATGGTGGGTTTTGTGAGCAAAATATCCAATCAAAAAGTAATTCAATAGTGTCAATTGATCCCTACTCCGGTACGGGTACCCTTCTTTTTTGTTAGGGTACCGGTACCCCTTTCACAATTAGTAATAAATATTTAGTCACATGTCCCACTTAATTGAAACATAATTATTTAATTTATATTTTAATATTTATATTTCAATCAAGTGAGACACGTATCTAAATATTAGTCACTAATTATTAGGGGTATCGGTACCCTTATAAAAATAAATGGTACCGAAGGAATCCTCATATATATATATGTGTGTGTGTGTGTGCATAAGTTGATAATTGAATTTCATATCAAGGCTGAGCTTGAGTTGATCCTAATGGAATCAGATCCCGAATGGTTTGATAAATTGATGGTGTTTTTCACAGTATGTCTTTCCTCTATTCTTATTTTTTGGGAGGGTTTAATATATTTGGAACAGTTGTGAAGAAGATGGTGTGTTGAAAAAAATGATTTGATGCACATGATTACTGTGTCTTAGATGCTGACTCTTGGACCTCCAATGCTGTCAAGTAAGTCTAATTTAGGGTTTAGTTCGTTCCGTCTGAGTTGTACTACTTGTGTGCTAGGGTGTGAATTCGTTTGCACTGTTATCAAATCTGACAGAATATTTATATCTGAATTCTGAGGGAGATTTCATAATTTTATTTATTGAGAATCGAAAAAGAAAAGAAAACCTTGATATTTTTACATTTTGCATCTGGTAGTTATATGCTTATTAGTGGTTGCTTCATACTCTTGAATTTTCTATTACCCCTTGGCCTGCAGGTGCAAAACCAGATGCGTAACAAAGAAGGGGAAAAGAAGCGTGCTTTTTTGACCTTGGAGGAGCTGAAGCAGTTGCCTGATGATACTAATGCTTACAAATCTATTGGTATGTTAAGAAAATCAAAAGCGCATGTTACTGCTGTTATATAATGCAGTATTGCTATTGTTAAAAGCATACCTGTAGTTTGAAAAATTGTATTGCAGTTTTTATTTAGTGGATGCCCCAGTTTTCTACAGTACAGAGTCTACAGACATATGATGATTGCATTTATTTTGTTTTGCAGGGAGAACGTGAGTTGTGGAAACCTATTTGAACATGCTACTAAATAGAGTGCACAAAAGCTTGATTTATGGGGTGTTAGAAATATAGTTGACATACTCTAATACTGTCTTACCATCGTGGCCAGGTTTGTATTGGAGTCCAAGGCAACTTTAATGAATGAACAAGAGAACAAGTTCAAGGATAGTGAAGCTTCAATTACCTCATTACAGGTATATGTCCTTCCTTTAGTTGTGTGAAAAATTCTACTCTTCCATCTTTTTTCTACTTGTTTTTATTTGTAAATATTCTAACGTTGAAAGGAAGAAAGTTAAATCACAAACTTGAGACAAACATAACTAGTTTTAGCTACATTTTTAAAGCTGATAAATATAAAAACTAGTTGTTTTCTATCCGTTTGGACAGAGCTCGAAAGAATACTTGGAGAAGCAGATGGCAGAGGTGGAAAACAATTTGAAGGAGCTGTTACAACAAGATCCTGGTCTTGCTCGCCAAATAATGTCTATGAATGTAATGTAAACTTTTAATTGTTAAAATTAACTGCCAGTGGTGGGTTTTCTAGTGCATTTGAGCGAATAGAAAAACTCAGGACATGTGATACTGCGAGTGTATGTACTACCTGCTTTATGTCATTGCTGGTTTTCCATCCTGCTAGAGATGTTCACTTTGGAGGCATTATTGCAAGTTATCTTTGTTTTTTTTTTTTTGGGTACATCGGTGTAAGTTATGTAATTCTTAGCTTGTCATGTTGTTTACATGTTTGAGAATCCTTATTAGCTGTCTGCTTATTCATGCAGACAATTTCCAAATATCGTATGTCTCTGCAATCTCCTTTCTGATGTGAGAAGCCTAACTGGACTTGGATATAGCAGTTTGGTGATTATGGATATAATAACTATTATGGGAAAAAAAAATTGTCCTAATGAATATGTAGTACACTTAGAATTTTTCTTCATTCTAGTTTGAGTCAGCCCTGTTTTGGGTAGCTATAAGTTGAGACTTCATTGCCTTCGACATTAGAAAAGAGTGTTGTGTTTCCTATATGGAGATTGGAGAAGAGTAGCTTGAACTTTTGCGAATTGAAAAAGAAATAATCATTTTTTCCCCAAAAGGTGAGAATAAAAGTAAATAATTTCGTATGCACTTGCTTGTGGCAAAACAGTGCTAAGTCTCCCTTCTAATTCATTACCCCTCCGAATGCCAGCAAGTCCATATTGACCTCGACATCAATGTACATTGTTTAATTCATTTGAAGTGGCAATATAAAGTTTTTGCATATAAAAAATAGAGTTTAATTTTGATCCATTGTCAGTGTAAAGTTTTTTTTATACTGTTTTTTAATTATGTATTATTAAATTATTAAAAGAGTTTGACTATGACAATAATAATTTAAAAAATCTAACTCTTTTAATAATAACAAGATAAAGAAATTTTACATAAATAGTGAATTAAAATTAAATTTTAAAAAACATTAGTAAAATGTGTAGCATGTACATTAACAGTTCTATCAGTTAGCAACCTCAGCTTTATAGGTCCTAGTATTATGGCCACCCTTTTCAACCAATTGTGCATCTCGACGCATCATTTAACTGACCCTTTGTGAGTGAGACCATCATCTTAGGTATGAAGAAAGTATCCCTTACTCTCGAAGCATCATTTTCGCTAGACCCTAGAAACCTAGGGATGTTGAAGATTTTTAAAAGGGGTAACTTACATCCAATAACTAATATAGTTAATTTTTATAAATTAAGTAAAAAATCACTTAATGTGATTATTTAATTTATGGTTAATCATACTAGTTATTTCAGCCTCAAATGTAATAAATTAGCTACGTTGTTCATTATATTAGTTCTCCTTTACAAGTTTTATCCGCACAATCTTTTTATCCACGTAAAGGAGTATATAAAAAAGATAATAATTAAGTATTAGAGTTATTAAAGTCAATGTAACTATTGCCAAGTCTACTACATCGCTATTTAAACATACCTTAGCTATATATGCATATCGGTTAATTACATAGAAGCAACTAAACAAAATTTCTTTTGCAACAGAAAATAATAATAACAAAAACCAATGCAAAACAAAATTAGATATGTAACTGTCTCGCAAGAAAATTCAAAGGAGCCTGAACAAACTTGCACCATCGAGGGCAAGACTTGAACAACCCAGTCCATTAAATCCGAGAGTTCAACTTGATTTTCTTTCATTTCATTATGTCATTTTACGATACCCATATCACAGTTACAGACAACACATTTATTAACCAAGTTGTCCAATTGTCATTTTGTTCTGATGTGTACTGAAGATTATTCGTCTTCCACATAACATCAACAAGGTATCAACTAAAAGATTGCACGAGAATGTTTCTTGTTTACATCTTGAGCATTGAAGTTTATTTGTAATGCTTCATAAACAAACTAGTTTTTGGTCTTCTGCACGAAGGTAATAAGTGAAGTGATCCAAGAAATCAAGAGTTTTGAAGCTGGGATTTGTAGATGTCATGACCAGAAGTGGCTGGGGTGACTGGACACAACCTAATAGAGAACGAGTATGGAACGGCAGGAACCAAATACGGGTTGTGGACACATGGAGACCAACTATCATCTCCACCCAAACCCATGTGCTTGTGGTCAAGATGAATCTGTAATACCATAAAACAAATTGAGAAAGTGACACACAAAGAGAGATCAAAGATGAGAAATTAAATAATAATAATAATAATAATAATAATAATAATTACTACGAAATCTTGAGATCATAAATCAGAAAAATAAAAAATAAACATACTGCCACCTCAAAAAAATTCAGAATGCTGATCACCATTTGCAAGTAACATTCATATCACCTAATAACTAGTGCATATATTTGTAAGAAGAAATCCATGTCATAATGTACAGAAAACAACCACTATGTGCTCAAATGCAGGACAACCTGGATTATGTACATTATATATAGTTGCAAGTATGTTAGCTAGTTTTGAGAAATATTGAACTTTGCCACCCTATTCATTGGGCCCAAATGCAGTTTCCCCCCAGATCTTTAATAAATAGCACATTACCTTTACACCTTAATCTACTAACATTGAACTAATTTCGACCCTATCCCTTTAAATTGGCTATCGAAGTTGAGGTCTAATGACTACATGATATTTAACGCAATATTTGGGCAGGAATACATATGCCAGTCAAGTGAATAGATGCATTTGCTACAGAAAGTATTTACATTAGCCTTGTTTGGATCCTACAAATGCATCCCAGCACTTAACTAGCTTGTTACTCCAATCCAGACCAAAGATCTCGTGAATATCATTTTAAGTCATTAAATGTCAACTTTGATGGCCAATTCAGATGAACTGGGAGGAAATCGCCATAATATTGTTGGATTAGGTGCAATGTACCATTTTTTTTAAAATATGGACCATACTGTAATTGGACCCAAAGATCATGTGCAGTCATTAACCGTTAACTTTGATGGCCAATTCAGAAAAAGTAGGTGAAAATCGCCATAACATTGATGGATTAGGTGCAATGTGCCATTTTCAAAAAATAAGGAGGAAACTGCAATTGGAACCACAGATCAGGGTAGCAAAGTGCAATATCCTCAACTTTTTGACTGGTCCTAGAAGGAAAATATGCAGAAATATTGATGCAATTTAAAATACCTCAATGCTATCTCCTTCAATGAGCTCATCATTGTGTGTGGCTCGGTCAAGCTCTGCAGTGCTATAGTAGCTTGCACTCATTTGCATAGGTGGAGAAATACCATACCTAGAAGCATATATTCCAAAACCATTTTTGTTTCTGAATGTTACCCATCTAACATCTGCCCTACCTGAGCATTCACTAGGAACAATATAAGGAACATGCAAGTCATTAACATTCTGCTCATAGACTGCAACCTGGGCAGCTGCCTTTCGATCTGGATAGCACTCAAATGGCCCTCTTCCATACCAGATTACTTGATCCAATGATTTCTCCAAATTGAACTCAACTCCCACACGTGGCAAAGGAGGAAGATCAGGGTTTGGCTTCACATTGCATTCCATAATGACATCCCCAGAGGCATAAATTGTATAGGTCATATCTGTGGTAAATAAAATCTTTGACTTCTCTTGCTTGGGGAAAGAACCCTCCTCACCCTTGGTAACACCAAGAAAAACCACCAATATTTTAACCATGTTCTCTGTCACATTCTGTACAGAACAGCTTTCAGTAATAAAGTGGAGGGTGTCAATTTCAGCAGCCTTCCAATAGGACAAATAACTAGCTGGTCCTCCCCCTTTATCATTATCAGTAGGAGCTCGCCAGAAACATGGGAGTATGCCCTTACTCATAACATGTACTCCTTCAACCTAGCATTTATCAGCATAATATTAGAACCAGTGGTCTGCCGAGAGTCAAAATATCTGTAAAGGCAAACAAGAATTTGGAAATACGACACATCACAAAACTTCTGTCAATGAAAAACAAAAATTAATATACTCCAAAAAGTATGACTTAGCTTTGCTCTTCACACGTGTGTTTCAAAACTAAACAAATATTTGTTTTTGATAAAATACAAAGTATTATTAAAGATAAGGGAAGAAAGTACCCAGGGAGCAAGGATAAGGTATTCTCAAGAGATTAGAAAAATTAAAACAAAAACATAACAATAGAAAACCAAACGAACATAGAAACAATAAATGAAGCAGGCCAGCCCATTCACATTGCAAATTATAGATAGCGACACCCTTCAAACAACTGCAGGCCAAGCACCAGAGAGAATCTAGGAATATTAAACCTATCCCGTAGCATATTTAAGGGAAGGATATTCCTTTAAAAGTGTACACATTCAACCGCAACCAAATGGACCAAAGAATAGCAAAGATAGTGGACTTATCATATATCAAATATCAAACCTTGAAACTGAACAAATTTTTAGGTTTAGATAAATAACAATTTTATCTATCAAAGCAGGTTTAGACAAATGTTCTCCTTTTTAAAGAGACAGACATTCCAGTTTAAGAAAATATATGATGTACAATAATAAACCCAGATTACATATTTACCTTCCAGCTTTCAACTGAACCTGTTTTAATGTTCAATGATATGTCCCAAAGATCTTTTTGGCTAACTTTGATTGTATCTCCTAGAGTTTCAGTAAGTAGAGTGCCTCCACTAATATTGATAGCCTGGATACAATAAACAATCATGAAATAGCAAATATCAAATTAAGTAACATCAGCAATATAGCATAAATTACTAAGCCTCATTAATCAGCCCAAAACAAAGATAGGCTCCATTTCTAACATAAATCTATGTGTAGAAAAGATTACATGAGGAGCAATGTCTCTCCTGGCAGGCAGTTGAATTTGTGTAGATGAAATGATATGACCAGCTTCAACCCAGCGTGTGGAGTTCAAAAGCTTAGCAGTTATTGTCAGGAACACTTCTTCAGACAATGATGAAGCCCATAGAGAATACCATGGACCTGATTGCCAATCAATAGCATAACTGCTCTGGGGCTTTATTGGGCCAAGACCCAAAATTCCAGATCCAAGGTTGTATCCGTCTGCAGAAGCACTCCAGCTGAACTCCAGTTCTTCTGTTGTTTTAAAAAAATGTGTGTTTTTAATCTGCAAAACAAAACAAAGATAAATTATAAAATACAAACCTGACTAATTGAACACAAAAACCAAATGAACTGTGTACCTCCAATTTCCCTACACGTAACGCCACCTTGATTGGTTGGTATAGGTACTTGACTTCTGAAACAACATGCAAAGCCATGTAAACAAATGAAGGATACATTGAACTCCAAGAAGACGGCTTGTGCAAAATGGTACAATATGTCAGCTTACCATGTAGAACAGGATGGGGAGTTCGATCAGGCCATGTGAGGCCATTCAAACAGAAATTCAAGTCATTGGGAACATCCCCAAATTCACCTCCATATGCCCAACGCTTTCTACCATCTACATCATCAACCTTCAACAGGGCCTACATGTGAAGTACATAATCTTTTAATCCCAGAATATGATTTCCAAGAGGTCCATACTAAAATCCAAAGAAAATCATTTAAGACTGTCAATTATTTAATGAATAAAAAATTAATTAAAATTCCATAAATATCATATTATTGTTGAAGCACATTAGAGATTAGTAAAGAAGGCATTGCTCATTTAAGAGGCATAATAATCCAGGGATACTTTTAAGTCCAGAAGCAAAGATAATTAAATGAGCTAATAAACCATAACTAAGATCCAAATTGCATATCCAGAAAAACAGTACAAAAAATAAAATAAAGAGACAAATCTAATTTCAGAAGGTCAATAATGAATAGAACCAAATAGGAATTACAAATAGTATTTCTATTTTTTGATTAAAGAAGAAAATAATTAAGATGAAGGAAGAAAATCACAAGGAATTTAGAGGATATGGGATTCTACATATCAAAAGGGGGGGGGGGGGAAGGAAAAGAGAAAACATCAATGAAGCAAAGCTGCCCAATGCCTTAGCATATCTGTTAGAAAATCCCCCTTAAATAGACAATATAATGAAATGGTTAAGATATCTACGTCAACATGAAAATCATCATAAGTTGCAAATTTCTGTCAGCAACTGAGAAGGAAGGGTTAAGTGTTAACTTATGTTTACAAAATGACATGAGATTACCAATTGGAGAGTCCACTAAAAATTTTCATTTGATGTTGATCATTCATCAATTTTTTTATGGAATTGAAGGACCACTGACCTGATCAACCCAATCCCAAATAAAGCCTCCTTGGAGTCCAAATGTGTTGTCAATTGCTTCCCAATATATATGCAGATTCCCGTTGCTGTTTCCCATTGCATGTGAATACCTTCCATTTTTGCATCATAAAAAAAAAAAAAACCCCATAACTACTACAGAAAATAGAAGGAACAGTTCAAGTTACATTATGTTATTGATATGAAATTCAAATATAGCAACATCCCAGAAAGTAAGAAAGCATACTCGCACAGTATCAGAGGACGTGTTTCAGTTGGATCATTTGCAATTTTGACCATGTCCCAAACACGCATATACATGGGGCACACAATATCTGTACATGGAGTTCTGGCACCACCTCCTTCATAATGTACTACCCGTGATGAATCTCTTCCTCGAATCCAACCTGATGAATGCCTCCGTATTAACAAAATGGAGAAAAGAACAAAAAATTCCAAGAAATACAAGAAAAAATGGAGACATTTAACAGAATTACCTACCATAAGAAGGTTCCCAGACAGAATTAAAGCCTCATAAGATGCATTTAATAATGCTGTCCTATTTTATTTAAAAAGTATTTTGTTTAATAAGTATCTAATAATCAATTGTTTTTCTCCCAACTACTGTGAATGTTTTGAATGTAAAGACCAAAATTTTAATAATTTCATAATAGTAGTTCACACTTGGTTTTTTTCTGCAATCAGTTCTTAATTTTTAAAAATGGTTATTTATTTTCTTAAAAGAAATTGAAGTTTTTTGGAAGCAATTCTTTGGCAGAGATATCTGCAGAAGAATATTAAGCATATTTTCATATAAAATGAAATGGAAGAATTACGGCATAAGCTGTTTCAGATATGGCCAAAATCAAGATAAGTGAACCCAAGAGCAGTACCAGCTAAAGCAAAATGATTTGGTCCAAATCCAGATTCATTCCCTAAAGACCAAGAAATAATGCATGTGTGGTTTTTATCTCTCTCAACCATGCCGATCACACGATCCATCATTGCAGTTGCCCAACTTGGTTCCAAAGTAGGATGCTTGAGATGTTTAGAATCATCAAAACCATGTGTCTCAATGTTGGCTTCATCTATCATGTACATGCCAAACAGATCGCATAGCTCATACCAACGTGGATGTTGGGGATAATGGCTGTTCCTCACAGCATTAATATTGTTTTGCTTCATTAAGACCAAATCCTGTATGCACAGCAGTCATTACACTTTAGTGTCTGAAAAGTGAAACCGTCTAGCTTTTGGCCATCATAAAGAGTAGAACTAACATGAATATCAAAAGAAACAACAAAAGGAGAACACAGACAGGCAGTACCTTGACCATGCAGGATTCTATGTTTGCCTTCCCCACACATGGGTGATGTTCATGCCTGTTCACACCTCTTATTATGACTGCATGTCCATTAACAAGCAGCTGTTTGTGGGCCTTAGAAACTTTTCTAAAGCCTACTGGACATGATTCAACGTCAACAACACAGCCAGTTTGATCTCTGAGGATAACAACTAGGGTATAGAGGTATGGCTGTGAGAAGTGCAAACAAAACAAGACAATAAATGATAACCAAATAGATAAAAGTGACACTACAACAAGATTGTTTGGCAAAATAGGTCATATGAAACTTTAAGAAAATTGAAAAATATTAATAGACTTCTAATCAAATGGAATCATTGTTAGATCATCATCAAAACCCAGATCCTCAACCTTTCCATAAGAAAGTAAGGAACTCCAATCATTTAAAAACTGAATCTGCCTACTCTGTCACTGGCCATGAAATAAAAAATGTTTCTAGTCGAGAAAAACGAGTGAAAAGGAAGTACAAGGCAAGAAACTCTGAAAGCATTTACAAAATTTCCATCATGGAGTTAGCATGGAACAAAAGAGCTCAATGACTACATTATCATTATTTCCCAACAGTAATTTAATCTCAGCAAAGGGATATTAATGGAACTGGCAGGATCTTTTAAGATATCAATGTTCATAATTCTAATCATTGGTCCACTATTCAATGAATATACTCCACCCAACCACACGGAAAAAGTGATTGAAATTTCTTACTTGCTCTGCAGACCAAAGCTTTGGTGATTGCAGTTTCCCCGCAAGCACATAACCATGAAACCCTAAAGGTGCACTCAATGGTTGAAGCTTTATTTCTGCTACATTAGATGAAAGGAAATCAGGGTTCCCATCACAGGTATGCCAGCTTCCAGAATCATATAGTGCAGCTTCTATGGTGTAGTTTGTAAGTACTCTGTCCTTGGATGTCTCTCGTGAGTTATCTATCTTTACATCAACCTGGATCATATGTGCATGAGATTGATAATATAAGATGTCTGAAATAACAATAACATATGAATATAAAGATCACCTGCTTTTTATAATATCAAGGAAACAATAGGACAATTAGGATAGAAAGAAGGCAACAAAGATAAAATATATTATGTAAACATATAACAAAGGTCAATTGACTCAATTCATTTATATTCAGAGGTACATTTAGGAAATTGCATTCAATTTTACAAAATCAGAACAACAAAAGAGATAACGAGTTAAAAATAATTGGATTTAGGTAAAATCTTCCATAAACAAGACTAGTTACAGATACATGATATATATTTATGACATGAAAAATAAAGGGGGTAATTTCACACAATATTTATGCTTACCAGTATCTCTGCATAAGAAAAATCTTCTGCGAGGTTTGACTTGAAAAAATAGTCAGTGATAAATACCTACATACCACATAATTTGAAAGATATTAGCAAAAAGCAGGAATAAATGGTCAAACAGCTGAACAAATACAACTTTCTATATATTCAAAACAAAAATTAAATACAAATATACATGTAAATACTTCTCAAACTTGGATTTTCTATAACATTTAAATCACAAATGAGGTGCATTCAGGATCTAATCAAACTCTTGGCTTAATTTATTCTATAAAATATTTTATAACCTCATCATACTGCTGGAACAAAAAACAAAAAAACTCAGCATCTCATTGATATCATATGTAAACTGTATTGGTTTCCTTTTCGTCCTCATAAAATATGCATTTTAAGATCTCTAATCAGCATGCAGCTCATAAAATGAAACAAAGAAACAGTAGGTGAGGTAAAATTTAGAAAAAATAAACCTCCGGTTTTGATAGAAGAAGCACGTCACGGTGGATGCCAGACAACCACCAATGGTCCTGATCTTCAAGGTAAGAGCCATCACTCCATCTAAACACTTGAACAGCTAGAACATTCTTAAGGTCTGAACCACATGGGTGACAAAAATCAGTGATTTCAAACTCTGCAGGTAGCCTGCTGTCTTGGCTGTTCTTGCAAAATAATAATTTTTTTGTTAATGGAACCAAGGGTTAACTAGTGTCAAGGTTTCATTCTTATTATCTTTGTTCTTCATATTTAATAAGAACCATTAATGCCAAAACCACCATAATAAAGTGATATAAGCCCTTTTATTTTAGCATGTCAAGATCGCATGTCCAACTGCTATCTCTGGCCCAGGACTTCCACTAGAAGCAACAAGATGGTAAATGAACCTCTAATGATTGGACACTGACTATAGGTATTTCCTTCATTGCTGAAGACCACAGAATTCATCTATTTCACAAAATGCGTTCTTGCTATCTTGAATTGTTGTTAACATTTTCTTATCTATTTTCTGTATGTCCTCCTCACTATTGCATTTAGTTGAGTTTAGAATACTGAAGCAGCATATCTACCAGCAAGTATGTCATTGTGTTTGTGTGTGCACAAGAGAGAGAGAGAGAGAGAGAGAGAGAGAGAGACCTGTATCCTACAGGATACCCATTTATCCATGCACAAAAGGCAGAATCAACAGCTTCAAAATGCAACAAAATTCTCCTACCTGTCAAAAACCAATCAATGTTCTGTAGAAGTAAAGAATTTAAAACTAAAAAGAAAATGAACTGTTAATAAAAAGAAAAGAAATGATGGTAACTTGAAAGCAACCACAATAAAACAAATGGACAACATTTTTCCAGTACAAGATACAAAAACACAAAGAAAAAAGATTGCTGATGCAAATCTTGGAAGACTTGCTGATATGAACCTTGGGAGAACCACACCCCAAAAGCTAGCTATTGAGGTGGGAGAGCTCAAGGCCATTACACCCAACATCCAAATCCATACTTTCGATTTGGGACTCAAGTCCCATACCTTGCAATTGGATCCTAACACTTGCATTATCAAGATCTATCATCACTCATTACAAACTATGTTTTCTCAATATAAATAGTCGATGCCACAAATTACATTTTTAAAAAAATTGTTTCCATCTAACTCGTATTGTATAATGAACCATAGTTATATAACTGAAGAGTCGAATGGAAACAGAGAACGAATGACAACACCAAATTTCTCTATAATGTATGTTGAACAACAAAAGGCAAAAGACATAACATTGTGACCAATAATTTGAGTAAGTCATACCCTCCCATTCTTTAGGAATGTGGAAGAACATTCTGTAGCAGCCAGTAGGATTTTCCATAGGAACTGAAGGAGGATCTAGTGGGAACGGATACATTGTATTTGTATATATAGGGCGGTCAAATCCATGCAACTGCCAATTTGAAGGAACTGTCCAATTTTGGGGGAAGTTAATAGACATTGACGAAAGATCAGCACTTGTGAGTATCAGAAGTAGCGTAAGTCAATTCACAAAATGAATAAAAAAAAAAGTAAAGCATGATAATATTAACAAAGAAAGCAAACAATAAGAAAATGACATCTTTAAGATGAATCCATTAACCAAGTTCACCACCCCACATGGTCCACGAGAACCTAAAAGAGTTACTAACAAAATTATGATCCCTTAGAGGCATTGGCTGTTCCAATATGTGTAATGTGCAGATCTATTTCAAAAACTATAGATCACTTATTTTTACATTATAAAGTGACTAGTTTCTTATAAAACAATCTCTTTGGGGTTCTAGGTTAGCGCTGGCTGGGTCATAATTAGGAGCAGCTTTTGATGACTCATTATGAAGATTTGGGGAAAAACAAGGAAGCTAAAATTTGGTGCATTGTGCAGTTTATGCAGTCCTTTGGCACATTTGATTGGAGATGAATGCTCCAATCACATCTTTTAGGGTGTCTCTTTGCCCATAAACCTGTTAAGTCATACGATTATATTTATGGCCTCTCTTTGGTGTTCTGCACACGGTTGTGTCAAGGGTGTTGTTATTTCAAAAATGCAAAGAGACTGAGCAGCCCATCTGCATTCTTGAGATTTCCTGTTCCTTGTTGTATCTAGAGTTTTCTAGTTTGGACAATATCTCATCCTCCCCCTAATTGTACGTTCCCTCTTTTCTCTTTAGTAACATTTCTTTTACTATCAAAAAGATATAATTATACCTGAAATACCATTTCACAATATGCAATCACAATCAAACCTAAACATCTTCAAAAGAAAAATAAATAAATAAGTAATACACACACACAAGCACGCACACAACCTTTTGGTTTTCTTTTTTTAGGACATGAAAAAATCTAAAAAATAATAGTTTTCTTACAATTTGTGGAGGTTCAAAAGATGAGACACATTAAATGGAAGATAGAGTAATAAACTCCATGCAAAATAATGATTATAAAATATATGGGCATAAACATATACACTTACCAGGCAAAGTTTTCCAATCTGAATCCTGAAACTCACTGTCATAAAATTTAATAGGAACACTGTTGGGATTGGCAGCAAAGAAAAATTTCCAATATCCAGACAAGGATTTAACAAAGGGCAAGTCTTTGACCCAAAATGCAGCACTATCAAGAGCACCATGAACAGCATCATCATTCCAAACAGCAGACTTCGAAACCAGAAAGTCCACTTTGCTGCGATGATACCAGTATCTAAGAGATCCTAACCATATCACAAAATTTCAGGTTATCCAAAAAGAAAATTAAGCAAAGATTGCAGAACAGATTACTAAAAAAGTAATGAGAAGTAAAGGTGTTATTTATTTTAAAAAACCAATATAAGGAAATTCATAGACTATTTACAATCACTGGTTTGGCCTTATTTCCTGTAACCCGTCCTTCATGTCAGAAATCAAATAAACTTGTCCTTAATAATTCTTTGGGAGGACAATGAGGGACAGAATATGCATATGGTTCTCGATTCCTAAAGACACAAATGAATAGTACAGCACTGAACTAAAATATAATCACTCTCACTAGTAACATGTCCAATGAACCATTGGTTCAGTTTCTATCCAGTACTTACAACAGGCCATATTATATATCCAGACTTCATTTTCTCACATCATTTCATTCAATTGACAATTCTGCAGCCATTTATCGTCCTCCTACCCCAACCTCCACCCCATTTTGTACAGATAGTTCTAATGAAGAAAATTTTAAAAAAAAAATTCTCAAAAGGGCAATTTTTTTCAAAGAGGCCCTACAAAAGCATGAATTTAGAAAGCATCCAATGTCTCTCCTGTAAAATTAACCCAACCCATAAAATGAATCCCACTTCAACAAACTGCCATAGAAACCCAGTAAACAAAAATCAAGCCAAGAAAACTATTCAATTATCACAATAACAATAATCATAACAACAAATTGTTGATGGAAATAGCATGGAATGAGGGTGTGTGATCCTGTGTCACCTTCAACAGAATCATGGCAATGCAAGGTAACATGTGGGTCCCTTTTCCTCCACTTGATGAAAGATGGATCCTCCCACACTTTGTAACCACTTTCTGGAGGAAGGAGAAGTGGCCCAACCAAAGAAGCCATCATCTATAGCTCTCTCTCTCCCTCACTCACAGTGTGCTAGCTACTGCAATGGCACCAATGGAATGGAGATGAAGAGAAAAGGGAAATGGAAGGGAACAGTGAGAGTGGGCACAAGTGTTGTAATGGAGAGAGTGGTAAAAGGTTTGGTTTTTAAGGATCAGTCAAATGGGCAAAGCCAAAGGAAGTGACACATTTGTCGCCGTTTTATAGCTTCTTGTGGTGGTGGTCTACTACAGCGATTTATTCCTAGGCCCATGCCCACGACTCGTCGTTTTGAAAACTGGGAATATTATTAGGATTCTTAATTTTTCTTTTTTGGGGTTTTGGGCATGCAGATTATGTGATTCAGAGAAATTATTAGGTTAGCACTACTTAATATAGGTATTTTATTTAACATTAAATATGTGTATAGACACTACGTAGAGATATGTGCATTAATAACATAGTCTACCTTATATATGTCTATTGTTGAATGAAATACTTATAGTAGAAAATGTCTATTTATAAATTTTTCATGGAATTCATCCATTTTGTTAAGTGAAGACCATTTCATCTTAGGCTCGAACTTTGAGCTAACATTTAGGAGTATTAAATAATTTCACTAAAAACATATAATTAATACGAGTGTGCGTTAATAGCTTTAAAAGAACTTAATTTAGTTGACCAGAAAATACTCTTCCATTAATTTTAGATTTTCCATGTAGGTTAATACTTCATTGGAATTTGAGAAGTTGTTATTGTACCCTGATAGATCTGGTATTCAGGATGAGTTGTCAATCGTTTATTGACTATTAGTTTCATAATAAATATTTAAAAGTCTATTAAATATAAATAACAACTAATGAATATTTGACAACTCACCTTGCATACTAGTATCTTATAAAAAAGATAGATACCAGATTAATTCCCTAAAATTTGTCTTTTACTTGGTATGTTGACGCTTGCGATAGATATGCAACATCATAATGCATTTCCTTTGAATGGTAGCTTGTAGCCTTGTATGCTTTGTCTACTTTGGAAGTTAATCTTATGTGCTTAGTTATACTACTAATTTGACATTCTTGTGTGTAATAATTATATATCCTCTTAATGAATTGGCTTAACAATCATCCTAATTACTTAAAAAAAAAAGAATTAACTGATTTTTGGATTCTCAAAATATTAAATACTTTTGCTTTTTCAGTTAATACTTTTGGTTTTAAGTAATTAGAAGTATGTTAGGAGGATTTATTACAAAGATATAACATTACTCTTCTTACGTGCATTCAGTAGTTAATTTATTACACTCGATAGTTTAAGGAATTTCGTAATGAGAATTTTACCTCTATAGCACTACTAATATTGTCAGAAGCAATATGTTTTGTCCAAAAATTAGTTGTGGGAAGGTTTTCAAATTTGTATTCAAGTTACAAAAACATGAAAATTCTCATGGCAAGTTTCTTTCCTTCTGAAATTCTTGATGATTATCAATTTTTTCATGAGATGTCTCTCAACTCTTCTTTTATGGACAAACATATGCATAGATCTTTGCTCTATGACTATGAGGCATTTCACTAATGTCCATTGCCTCAAAGCCCATATTAAACCCCGCCATCAATTAATATGTGACCTGTAAGACTTGTGAGAATAAGCAACTAGGAAGAATGTTATGTAGAATCGGGTGCTTGAAACTTGTAGAGAGTTCTAGCTGCACATTCCCGAAGTCTAACATATTTAATCTTGATGTAACTAGGGCGGAAATTGTTTATTATTGGTCAAATTAAACTTAAAATATCTTTAAATCAGTGTATAAAAACTTGTGTTGACATCTTCTTTATGCCTATATCAGCGTATTAATCTCTTTTTTTTTTGCATTAGTATTAACCATTTTATTAATATATGTACAATCATACTACACATATATTAGTGAGGATGGATAAATGATAAACAAACTTGACAATTAAAGAATCTTTGCAACGGTTCTAATCCATGAAAAAACACTTGTAGAGAAAAACAATTCTCTAAACGGGATTAATCTTACACCTAAAAAGTCTAGAGATACCCGAACAAAGACCGAAAAAATAAATACTGCACATACATTATTTCTTAATGAGACCAAAAAGGAATTATCTGAACGTTATGATACGGAGTATACTTTTTTGCATTTCAATGATAACCTAAATGCATCTCTTGCCAAAAACTAAATAATATAAATGCATCAAATAGTTTATCTATTGGCAGAATTATACACTTAGCAGGAAATTATAGAACATTTTTAATACTTCAAAATCATACAAAATAAATTGCTGCCCAGATGAACCGCTCACGCCGATTTCTCAAATTGTCACTTGTAGTGCAACACAATGTGCAGCATTTTAGATGAGTGGCCTTTACATGCAAAATTAGTATGAGAAAAATATCATAAGAGCGTACGAAATAATTGTTGTTACAAGACTAAACCATTGAAAAGTACTTGATACTTTATAGGAATTTGTGCAAAGACCTTTGTAGATTGAGATTCTGAACCATCGCAGTTGGGCTTTGTATTACACAGATGAGACTCAAAGGGAGAAGAAACAATTGCCTAAAAATTTACCAAAGCAAAGCTTACAGATAACTAAGAATTGTGAGAAACCTATTCACAGAACAATAGCCAAGGACTGAGACATGAAACTGTAATCAGAAGGTCGCCATTCTGGTACCAGTGGTTTAGTGAAAGCCTGCAACCCAGATGAGATCAAGGGTTTACATAAAATGGGGGCGCAGGGTATAGTTTGCCAGGCACATAACGTGCTATCATCATTCAAACGTTAAAATATTAACATCTGATTAAGTGTGCTATCATCATTCCCATGCTAAAAAACTAACATCTAAAATGTTGAGACAGTCAACGATAAGGTAAACACTGTTTCCTAGAAGAAATTTTGTTGGTTGTAATCAACCATTTGGTGGCCTTAACCGTGCCATTTCTGTACAATATTATGGACACAGCTCTCGTCTTCTACTCATTTGCTGCCATAAGCACTGGAGTTGGGGCCCGGTCGCCCCTTCCACGAGGTTTCCAGAAATATTTGTCAATGAACGATTCAGCAATGTCTGGATATTTCTTCTTTATTAAATTATCCAGGCACTTCCGGTAAGAAAAGTCTTCTCTTCGACCATCCTTCAAAACCAAGTAGAAGCATCTGCTTTCCTGGAAACTGCTGTGTCTGCTAACCTGTGGTAACAAGTCCCAACATTAAATACAGGAAAGCATAGAGACAGACTCACATTGATATCCTCAACACAATGCATTATAAACAAATAGATACATAGATGTATACTGAAAACTGATACAGATATGTAAGGAAAGAAAGAAACCAACATAAACCATCATTTAGTACACAATCCTCGAAGTTTCGGTAAGAAACTCATTTATCCAGGGCACCTATGAAGAAATCAATTATAACTGTAACTGAAAGCTTAAAAGGCAAAGAAAGAGAAGTGGAGGATACCATGACATGATCAATTCCAGCACCCATTTTGGCTTCTTTATCTGGATGGTGTTCGAAGACATTCTCAAGTACAAAAAGTTGATCATCTGCGGGCAGGGGATCCCCATCATTGTACCTTCACACAGGAATTTATTATTAGAATATTAAGATGAAAATGTTGCAGCTTATGACACAAATTTCATAGACAAAGAGGGGGAAAGCAAAAGAAGGAAAGCTCAGAAAGCCAGGATAGAGTACAGAAAAAGGGAACAACAATGGAAATTGCCTCATAATGTAAGCTTTTATCAGGAGGAAAAATCATAGTAAGTAATAACAGCTATCATAGCTGCTGCTAGCTTGTTCACACCAAAAATAACTTCCAGAAAAATTACAGTAGCAGGGGGCAACACTGTCAAGCAGAGGCAAATGTTCCTAAAATGGCAGGAATGACACCTTGTGCAGTTTCAAATTATGCACCTTGCTATCAATGTAGGTAAAATCAATATGACAACAGAAAGGTTGGCATGGATGTAACCTGAGCATATGGATGACATCTCAACCTTCGGAAAAGGCAAAAAATTATCAAAATTTTTTTAGCCTTGTAAAATCATTATATTGGAGGGTGCACGCTTATCGTCTTAGGGAACTTACCCTGGTTGTTGCATGATTCGTCTGATTGACTGCATAATGGGTTCAATATCCTTGAGAACATCCTGTTCCTCAGATGTGTATATATCCAATCTCTGTCCAGGTGCTCTGGCAGGGCGATTCTTATTTTTCCTGTCCCCAGTATTCGAACCCCAACCTTGCGAACCTTCAAAGCGGTTTTTCTTGAACGAGTCTCTACCCTGTTTTCCCCACTGAAAATTTCTGTCACTGTCAGAATTAGCTGAAGCAATTTGTGAGTCCCATCCATGCGAACTTGCAGCTTGATTTGACTCATTCTGGGAATCCCAAGCTTGGTTTTCTGGGGACTTGGGTTTTCCCCAAGAGCAATTGTCCACAAGCAACTTGGCATCCCAATCTGAATCAATTTCCTGACTCTGAATCACCTTCCCATCAGAAGTCTCTGCCTCAGGGTTAAGTGAAGATCGCCCATCATTTTTACCAAATCCAAATCCAACCACATTGTCAGAGTTCCGTTTCCGAGATGCCATAACATCCCAAGCATTGGACCTAGAAGAGTCTTCTTGGATAACATCAGCTCCAACCTTTGATTCAGCTTTCCACTTACCAGAGCTCCAAGAATCCTCTTGGGCTCTTTCAGACCCACCATCTTGTGTTTCAGCTTTATTTCTTCCCCAAGCTGACCAATCATTTGACTTTATTTTTGTCTGATCTGTATTTACATCCCAACCATTGGACCTAGTAGAGTCTTCTTGGATAACATCAGCTCCAACCCTCGACTCAGCTTTCCACTTACGAGAGTCCCGAGAATCCTCTTCGGCTCTTTCAGACCCACCATCTTGTGTTTCAGCTTTATTTCTTGTCCAAGCTGACCAATCATTTGACTTTGTTCCTGTCTGATCTGTATTTGCATCCCAAGCATGGGACCTAGGAGAGTCTTCTTGGATTACATCAGCTCCAATCTTCGATTCAGCTTTCCACTTACCAGAGCTCCAAGAATCCCCTTGGGCTCTTTCAGACCCATTTTGTCTTTCAGCTTTATTTTTAGCCCAAGCTGACCAATCATTTGACTTCGTGTTTGTCTGATCTATATTTGCATCCCAAGCATTGGACCTAGAAGAGTCTTCTTGGATAAAATCAGCTCCAATCTTTGATTCAGCTTTCCGCTTACCAGAGCTCCAAGAATCCTCTTGGGCTCTTTCAGACCCACCATCTTGTATTTCAGGTTTATTTCCTGTCCAAGCTGACCAATCATTTGACTTTGTTTTCGTATGATCTGTATTTGCATCCCAACCATTGGATGTCGAACCATTCAGTAGTTCAAAATTCTCTTCAAAGACAGCATCAAAACCAGAGTTATGCTGTGGGGACATGTCAACATTTTCGTCTTCTAGCAAATCATCAATGTCTTCACCCAGACATGCATTCTTTTCTTCTTCCCCATCAGTAAGACCTTTTACCATGTGAAGAAAATCGTAGACATCTATCCCACCAATCTCATTTGATTTTACCTGCTAAAGAAAAATTCATTATTAAAATGTTTACAGAACTCCAAACAGTAATATCATCAAGTCCAATATTATATCTGACTATAATCAAATACCTCTCTTGCATCCCATAGGACATCAAACCTTGATCCTGTACCAACTGCCACATGTTTACCCCAGGAACAGGAGGCAACTATGCTTGATAAAGAATCTGTATGGCATTTCTCAGCAGCTCGCTCAAAACATCTTCTAGGTGTCTGCATAATCACACTTACAAGGTAAGAGAAAAATAACACCATTCAATTTGAAGACATACCATGCAAATGATACATCTCATGCTTTTACCGATTATCAAGGCAGTCACTTACAAAGAGTGTTGCATCAGTGAATGGTACTTGAATATTTAATTGACGAGCCAGTGCTTTATATCCACCTGTATTAAAGCCAACCAAATTCCCACCACAAGTCATACTACTTGCTAACAGAATGAGATGCTCTCTGAGAACACCTTTTGCCACCATTTTCACTGATGCTGCAAGACGCTGCAGGCAGCCACAAGAAGATAAGAGAAGAAGAAAAGACAGAGCCCCAAATGTGGGACTATTAAAGTGTAGACCATAATCAAGGATCTTCCATCAAACAGGAAAGACTCAATAATTGATGATATCATTCTCACACTATTAGTGCACAGTCAAGGAAGAGAGTTTACAACTCCTTTAAGTTTCTTTGATAGAAGAAGAAATTTTATTAAAGAGAAAAAAGATGTACAACTAAGAGAAGGATAAGAAATCCTCCAAAACAGATAAAAAAATACTAAATACAATTAAAATAAATAAATAAAAATAGAGGAGGAGGAGGAAAAAAAGAGGGTGGGGGGGGGGGACTAAGTATGCAGCAAGGCTTCCCAATCTCTCTGCAAATACGAACACGGCTTAAAGAAAGTAGCATAATTCCAAAAGAAAGTAGCCACCTTACAATGCAAGAATTAATGCCCTACTGTCTCAGAGCTAGATCTGCACATAACACATATATCTGGAGGAAGAGCAATGTAAGGTCTATGAATCTGCAGCAAGTCATTTGTATTAGTATTGTCCAAACAAAAGACTTGACCATATAGGGAGCTCTGGATTTCCAAATGGATTTATCAAGTAGGAACTATTGAAGATTAGGAGTGTGAGTAAGGAATTAAAAGAAAGATTTGCAAGAGAAAACCCCAGAAGAATCAAAGGTTCAAACTTCAAACTCTTCTATCTAAATTGGTTGAGAGAAGTAGACTCAATTAAAACCAAAAGGGACTGTAGTTCACAAGTTTCTCTATCATTTAAATCACTACGGAAATTAAAATTCCAATTTAAACAATGTTATTGAATAGAATAGAAGTGGATAATGGGAAAATTAAGAAAAGTAGAGAGATGAAACAGGCAAGGAAAAACCTCTAAAAAAAGAACATTCCCCACCCATATGTCCCTCCCAAAACTTGATAGAGTTACCATCACCCAAACTGAAAGTAGCCAGTGATCTAAATGAAACATACCTCTGGGAAATAAACTTCCAAGGACTAGCATGAGTAGCAACAGTCGCTTGGTGCATCCCACCCATTCTGATCAAGGTCGTAATTTCTCTAAATTACTTGGTGCCACAAAGAATTAGTCTCTAAAGGAACATGCCAAAGCCATTTAGCTGCTAAAGCAATGTTTCTAGAGACCAAATTCCCAAGCCCTAACCCCACTTCATTCTTAGGCCTACAACAAACCTCCCAACTAAGAAGAAGATCTCTTCTCTGTTCGTCCACACCTGACCAAATCAAAATCCCAAATGATTCTCCCTATGCTTTGGGCCACTCCCACTGGGATTGAAAAAAAAAAACACAAAAGAAAGTAAGGAGAAATACTGGCCAAACAGGATGGGATAAGGGTAATCCGACCACCCAAGGAGTAAAAGCAACCCTTCCAACTATCTAAGCACTTAGAACTCTTATGAATCACATTATCCCAAAAACAAGAAGGAGCTTGTTTTCCCCAACAACAGCAAATGAACGAGGCCCGACTCCTTTCAACAATGCTCAAACATCTCTCTTCTGAAACAGAGAGAACAAAAGATCTGGCCTCGATGACCACCTGCTGTGCTTAATAGCTACCATACTCAGACTAAAGACAGGAACTCAATAACTCCCCTAACTCGCCAGAAAATAGAAGAACAAGCTGATAATGAGAAGAGCTCTCACAGAGCTTGCCAGAAAACAGACATTTATATAGTTCTTTAAATGAGACTCCAAAAAGGCTCCTATGACATTCCAACTTCTACATATCTCTCTTTCTTATCTACTTTCTTTTCTGTTGGCTTATTAAACAAATATCTTAAGAGTACAAGTCACCAGCAGTGACTGTCAGTTAGGATCCAAATATTCCATATTACCATCAAAGTTTTCCTCCTTTTTTGTTTGCTTTGGACAAATAAATAATTAACAACATAGACTCAGTAGAAAAGGGACCCGTGCTATAAAAAAGAAAACAGATTCCCATATTAAAAATAAAAGAAAGAAAGTGACAGAGGACACACTTATGGATTCAGCCTACAATGAACCACTGAAGTAGATTATAAGGTTTATGCTGTTATTAATAGTGGGTGGGTTAAGAAATAGGCACAGATGTGGTGAAACTGAGCACTAGATAACTGTTCATTCAGCCGTGAACATTAATCCCGACAGTTTGGCAGCTAAAAAAAAGGAGACACACAAACTATGCATGCAAGCATTTTAATCAACTCAAGTTCTTGAAACATCAAATCTCAAAATTTCAAGTCCAAATATGCTTCAATACAGTAACATATATATCTTTATGCAGTAGTTTCATACTGCCAAGTCAAAACAGTGTCCACTCTGTTCTTACCAAGACTGGGACATAAATATGGTAACTATCAAATAATTGAACTTGTCACTAAGAAAATATACCTATAACTCCAATATTTACTAATAAAAATCTTATTAATATAAACTCCACGCACAAATTTTTCTGAAGTTACAATTCTACTGGTCACATGCATGAAGGTAAAAATGGCTGGCAGAACAAGAACACTGTTAGACCCTCAGTAACCGTAGGAACTAACCAACCAGCCAGCTGGCAGAAGTTGAGTGGAGAAGAATGTTCTGGAACCATACCAGAATTGGAAGGAGCACGAGATAAAAAGGGGAGGGAAAGAAGTGAGGAGGGGAGATGATTTTGGTTAAAGATTGGGAGAGGATTTTCCTCTAGAGGGTTCAAGGCATCTGTCTTGAGAGTTAGCTTAGGATTTCAGTGCTTTCTTTGTATCTTTCTCTGTTTCTTGTTGTTTTGCTGTAAGGAGCTAGCCTCCATTTTCCTTATCAATAAACAAGGTTCCTAACAAACACTTCTATGAAATGAAAACACCAGGAGATGATACTATAAGCAGCCAACTCTTAAGTCAGTGACGAGTGATGACTATGACTCTTGATCACATAAAGTAAAGGAAAAATATGTGCACTTTTGAAGCTTAATGAAGGAGGAAATAAGCAGATTAGACAACGAAGAAAAGAGGAAATTAAATCCAGTTCATATCAATGACGATTTGAAACTGAAGGCAAAGGTTATGTTCACTGCAGCCAGTTAAATGCATGCTTAAGGTTCATAAGCACGAGGAGAAGCAGCACAGACAGCAGACACTTTACATTATATTCAATATATTCTTCAGAACTTTACCTGAATTGCTTGATCAAAAGTACATGAAATCCCCAGTAATTCCTGAACTTGCTTAATTGCATAAGGAATGGAACGCCTGGTATCAATCAAATGAAGAACAGGAAGGCAGGAGTCAAGTACAACCCTCCAAGCATCACCACTTTGTTTTACAGCTGCCTTCTCAAGAATGATGTCCAGTGCCAATTCACCATTTGGAGATTTGCAGGGGTTTCGGACCCACGTGTTTGTGTCTGGATTAACCCAGATTATACTAGCAGAGCTAATACGAGGGTCTCCTATTTATTTATGAGAGAAAAGCAAAAATATTACTAACAAGAATATGTGTAAGTAACTAAGTATGTATGTATGTATGCATGTATGCATGTGTGTATGCATGCAAGCCAATGGGTTTGCTACTTGTCACAAGCTTAAAGCTTAGTATAGCTTGAGGGGGAATGTTAGAATATTAAGGATATGAGTCTAATTGTATTAGTGGGCTTTGGCTAGTATGAGTACTTGACCCAATTAATATTTATTTACTATAAATAGAAGCGCATTAGGTTAGATTATAGTATCATGGCAAATTATCAATCTAATTTCACATTATTCATAGTGATTTTTTTTTTTATCTTTTCCTCCTTCCCTACCTACACCCTATAATTTCAACAATATACATTTTGATTTAATGATAATTGAAATATATTTTATTAAAAAAGAATTATAAGGAAAATACCTTTGATTATTGTTTCTAACAGAACCGGGCATATTATGTCAGCCAGGATGATTGCAGTTTTGTCTAAATCAACATCACCATCTCGCCAAAGGAATGTCACACATGGTGCAGAAGAATGTGGAAAAGAGCAAGACTCACTGCAGAGAAGGAACATAGATCAGAAGGTAATTTTTTAACTCCAAGCAAATAGCACTATGTTCTTTAGTTTCAAAAGGAATATAGATTGACATGTAAACTGCAATGGCCAGAAGAGAAAGCAAGTGATTACAATATATATATAGAGAGAGAAAGGCAATGCACATACATATGCTTTTATCTTTTTTTTACTTTTGAATAAAAAGTTTATTACTCAGGGAAGAAAGTATGGAAATGGAGATAAGAAACCCTCATAAAGAAGACTAGAGAAAATTCTTTTTAAAATTGCCTCGGAAACAGAAACAGAAACCATAGTTTTTCAAAGGATAATACCGGGAAGGCTTCAGAGAAAATTCAAACGGGTTGCATCTCAGTAATATAAAATTAACATAATCAACAGAGATGATAGTTGAGTTTGTTGATACCTCATGGTTTAGTCATGCATTGAATGTGATGATAACTTACAATCATGGGAACACACTGAAATTCTCAGTTTTAACACCAAAAAGAAGGCAAATATTTTCTCCCCATCGCATATCAAACATCCGTATAATTTGAGTGTAGAATATAACTTTAACTCCCCGTCAGAAGTGCAAAATCATATATGTAAGACCAAATTGACCAATAAATATTAAATGATCTTAAATCCTAGATACAACAAGGTTGAGCACTTTGCCCATCAACTTATTATGGGATAGGATTGTCTATATGGCCTCTTTGTGGCGTTCTGCTAATGGTTGCTTCAAGGAAGTTTCCTTTTCAAACTTGTATCAAGATTGGGCAGCTTTGCTACACTTTTTATGTTCTTGTCCTCTGTTCACTTTGCTTTTTTCTGAATAAGAGGATTTCCTATCCTCCTTGAGTTGAACTCTCTCTCATTTCTTTCCAAAGAAGCTTCTTTTTCTATTAAAAAACAAGGTAGAGCACTTGCTATGCTCATAGTCATATGCATACCAACCTTATAAAGTGCCCATGACAAGAATATCATATATTAGTAACTGTGTTTTCAATGTTTTAAAATTTATTTTAATAGAAAAAGAAAATTAACTAGAAGAGAAGAGATGGGTTATGAAAAGAAGAAAATAGAAAAGAATACCAAAGAAGAAAAATAGAACAGCTTGTACCATAAAAATAAGGCCACACTACCATTTATGCCTCACTATTTTAAAAAGAAAAACAGAAAAAAGGGCTAAAAATGAGCTCCTATTTCTTCTACCAATCATATTGCAAGCAATTAATTACTTCAGGTAAGCATGAATAATTAAGAATGTATAGCAGTCTATCAAATGCATATGGACAGAACTGAAGATTAACCTGAAATGCAATTCAGTCCTCTTAAAAACATAACTAACTTTCTTCTTCCGATTAAAAGAATTAAGTCTTTCTTGGCATCTTTGGACAACTTCGGCCATATTGATCTTCAGCTCCTTTAACATCATCTGTTCAAAAAGGATATTGTTAGTTACTAAAAATAAAATAATAATAATAATAATAATATAAAACCAACCAAGTGTTATCCCACTAGGTGAGGTCGGCTACATAGATCAAACGCCATTGAGCTATATCAAAAACCAAATTCTCAATAAATCCATTTGAGTGAGGCTTTTTTCATGGTTTCTCCTAAAGTTTGCTTCGGTTTTCTTTTACCCCTCTAAATCAAACTTTCTTCCGTCCGATCCAGTTTTCACACTAAGGCCTGTGCTGGTCTTCACCTCATATGACCAAACCACCATAGACAAGTTTTTGTCATCTTCTCCTCAATAAGTGTTACTCCAATTTTCTCCCAAATACATTTTTCCTAATATTATCTTTTCTTTTTCTTATATGTCCACTCATCCACTGCAAAATTGTCATATCCAAATTGTCATATCCACTACACTTATATTTTGCTCTTGTTGGCTCTTTACTACCCAACATTCACTACATAGATCTCTAGTTACATCCCCATCACTTTGTAAGATGGATCCAATATACCTAAATCATGCAACTTGTGGTATGATGTAATCCCTAATTTTCACCTCCAAAACCTTGTTAACTCATGTTTGTTTTTTTGGTACATATTGCTAACTCGCATTAATAATAATAATAATAATAATAAAGCAAGAAAGAAAAAACTTAAGGACAGTAGCACCCATGTTTATCAGACCCAAACAGGATGGTTATCCCAAAAACCCAACAATTCAGAGCCTAGGCCAGGCTGGGTTTAGACTCAAGATTAGACAAGCAGGACATCAAAATCTGGTCAAACCCAATAGACCGTGAATGAAGTTATAAAACATTTTCCTCTACTGAATAGCTACATAGCACTAAGCTATTGAACCATTTGTTACACTAGTTATCTTTTCATTTTATTTATTATGCATTTATGCAGACTAGACAAACTTATTGAGGTTCTCGTATTCTAAAGATAATTAGTTTTGTTTATTTTACCTTTATTTAGTTAATGATCATAAAGGGGTATTACTAGTAGGAAAAACATAAATTAACTGCTCAAAAACTTTAGAATATATACACACACATATACCTATATGCTGGAAAAAAAAATTAACCAGTATGCCAATTCAAATCGAAATATTAAAAAAATTAAAAAAATCATATTTATAAATAAGAAATTACATATGTTTATAATTCAATAAAGTGAACAAATTGTTAAATTAATGTATGTAAAAAAATGAAAGAGTCACTATTATATCAAATTCAGTTCATTATCTTCGAATAAAAAGAATTTATTAGAAGAGTAAAAAAATTACAAGATACAGGGATCAGGAAACCTCCTAAAAACAAAGAAAAAAGAATTAGAAATACTTGCTCTAAAGAGCTTTCCAAACCCTTGCATATCTGATAAAGAAACCATAAGCAGAAATACAGAGGCAAGAAAAAATGTTTGGTCATGTTAGTTCATTAAAGTTTATAATAAAGCGAAGGAGAAATTACCGGCTGAGCATAGCTCAACTAGTATCTCTCCTGGTCTTCCCCAGGGGGTCGTGGTTAAGTTGTGGGGGTTCGATGCCCCACATCCCCAGTTCTCATTCCCCCTTAGGTCCAATAGGACCTCCCTAGAACCAAAAACAAAGTGAAGGATAAATTTTCAGTATAGTTGCCATGACAAAGGGAATGACAGCATCAATGTCTGGAGTCAGGTTGGTAGCAACATGTAAATATGCTCAAATTAGATCCAAAGGAAATCCAAACCTCATTCAGATGAATATGACCAACAAGGCCTGCATCAGTTTCAGAACTTTCCTTGCGAGTTCGATGCTGTTGGTATCTGCATATAAGAAAACATGTCCCAAAAAACAATTTGAACATAAGCACATGTTTTTAATAATATAAAATAAAGAGAAAACTGCTCGGTATATATCTGTTAAGTAAATAACATAACTTTCTTGGTTAATGCAAAGATAATTTATCGCACAAACCAAATATGGAGTTAGATTAATAAGGATTTGATATCCTTCTAAACTAAAAAAACAAAAACATAACCCATGAGCAAAAAAAAGAACCTCATTATTCAACAAATCTACTCCTGCAGCAAAAAAACCAGGAGCTGAACACCCAACCAAATCATAGAGTATAAACAGCCCATAGCTACAGTGTTTTACCATGTAGATATTGTGGATATGAGAGTTATGTAAGGAAGAAAGACGATAGAGACGTGGAAAAGCATCTCCAAGCGAGACATATCCTACCAATGGTCCTCCCAAAACTCAACATCGTAACCATTACTCACCTTCAAGGAAAGCAAAGACCTAAAGGTAGCACATCCTTGTGAAAAACATCCAAGGACTAAAATGAGCTGCTCAGATTGCTGAATTGGCATCTCACTCATTTTGGTCTAAACCATACTGCAGATAAACTGATGCCAAAGGGGACGTGGTTCCAAAGGAAAACTCCAAAGCCATTTTTACTTGATAATGCAATGTTCTCAGACACCAAATTACAAAGACCCAAAACCCCTTCCTTCTTAAAAGGACAACAGACCTCTCAACTCACCAAATGATCATGTCTTGCCTCTACTACACCGGACCAAAGAAAATCCTTCATAATCATCTCTATTGTTTGGGCTACTCCCACAAGGATACTGAACAATGATATGTAGCAGAGAGGAATGCTGGAAAGGCAAGCCTAAATATGAATAATATGTCCCTGAGAGGACTAACATAATATTTATATTTCTTAGCAAGAAGCAACCAAAAACTTGTACCAAAATAATTTAGAGCAAGGACTAACAGCACCTAAACATCACCCTGCACCATTTTGGAAAAGGCCAGTGCTGCAAACTGTTAGATATATATAAGCAATTCACGAGCCTCCACCTCACAGCTTAAGCTTTTCAGATAGTTCATCCTTGAGATGGAATCAAAGCCTCTATGACCAAGTGGTCAAGAGTACGACCCATGCCGTCCTCATTCTTCTAAATAAAGTTGAATTTCAACAAAAGGTAAAATGGGCTTGTGCATTGACCACGCTTTGAGCCCAAAGTGTGAGGGGGCATGTTAGATATATAAGTCATTCATGAGCCTCCACTTAACAGCTTAAGCTTATGGGATAGTTGGTCCTTGACACAAACCAATCAAAGTTTCAAACCATCACAAACATAATTACGTTATTAGCACAGCAAAGCTTTCCAATGCTTTCAGAAAGCTTTTGCCTTATACAACAGCAGTCACAGAAAAGAAAAGAAAAGGAAATCAAACACAAACTATTCATAACTCATACCATAGTACTTCTACTCTAGCACAAATTTCAGGACTTTCTTGGCAAGAGAAAGACCATGAAAAGGACACTTAAGTAAAGGTTTGAATGAGTAAAAGATACAGAGAATTTTCAACAACTCCACAGATACTAATAAGTAACAATATCATACAACTACAAAATATACAGAAAAGCCAGTAAAATCTCACCAAATGAACTCTTGATGAAGGTCAAGAAAAGCATGGCAACACGATAAATAAGCTTACTTCTTTCAAATAACTTCAATCCAATGTATTATTTTTATTTCTGGGATAAAGTTCAAGAAAAAGCATACAGAAAGGGACATCTTAAGTCTCAAAAAGTTGTAATATAAATTTACTGTTTTTGAAAGTCATAACTATTTAATAAGAATACAAACACTAATGTCAAACTTAATAGCAACATGCCTCCAACATAAATTTCAATTTCTCTGCTTGTTTCCTACAGCAGAGAAGCTTGGTGTCAACATTTATTTTAATTAAAGAAGAATGCCTAAGTAAAAAATAAAAGTGTGGAAGCAGATGAAAAGAAACTGTGACGAAAAAACTAAAATTCAAGCAAAGCAAACAATGATGATGATGATAGAGATATAAAATCATTCAAGGCCCTCCACCTAACAGCTTAAGCTTCCACCAAGTGGTCAGAAGTTCGATTCTTGCTTCCCCAATTCTTTATAATTAAGTTGAATATCAGCACAAGGAAAAATGGGCATATGTGCTTTCCAACCCCTCTACATGTTCAACACAGACAACCCCTTGGAGAAGCCATCAGCTGAAACCCAGCCCCTCAAAAAATGCACAGACCGAAAATTTTACAATATCTGGGCAGGGCATGGTACACAACTACATATATTATGCAGTTAAGCACACATTCATAGGCATAAGTGCTACTAACAACATTGACAAAGACAACTCAAGACATGATACAAAGTAACCAATTAACCATATCCATGCCATATAAGCAACATGAAAATTTTATTAACTAAAAGACATGAACAGAATACAGCAACAAAGAATATGCAAAAAGAGGAAACATACTCAATAATGAACTCTACTGCTGCGTCCTTGAGACTGACTTTTCTCAATTGATTTTTAACTAAATATGCTGCGTTTTCTCGGCAATAAATCCTTCCACAACCACAGTCATTCAAGTACAAAATTACACGACGGTCAATTGGTTCATTCCTAAAATTGACCTTGCAAAGCAATATTTCCTGAAGACAAAATGCATAAATAAAAAAATCAGGAAAAACTCCATTTCTAAGATATGAAAAACAGATGTCCATTATTTGCTAGGCAGACATGATTACCTTCATCAACTCCCATGAAGAATTGCTGCTAGGACTAGCATCAAGGACTGCCTTATAAGCAGGATTCGACATAGCAGTTGCAGCTAAGACACCTACAGGCTCGCCAGCAGGGAATAAGTGTTGAGTTGTATCTCCCGCTTGTATCCCATACTCAAACTGAATGATTGAATTGCTACAAACATTTCGCACTGTCCCATCATAGCAAATCACAACATCCCGAAGAATGGCCATCAAGTTCTTAAACAATGTTCCAGGTTCAGATAATCCTCTTGAAGAACGCAACATTATTTCTCTTGTGGAAATTGAATGCACCATCTCTTCATATGGATCCAAACCATGAAAAAAGCACCCCTTGAGTAATCCATACTCTGCAGAGGGATAATCATCCTCATCATAACAACACTTTCCATGAAAATGGGATGCCACGTCCTCAACCAATGCCTTGGAATAGAATCTTCCCCTATCAAAAAGTTGCAGGCCTAAGAACCCAATCTGTTGAATCACCTTGCCCATGGCTGACTTACTCTTTGAGTCAATCAAATCTCCGAGTTTGGTAGACTTCAGAGCAAAATTGATAACTGGTAGTTCGACATCATGAATGTGCTTCTCCAATTGCTGCTCCACCAGCTCATTGTATATTGACCTCAGCTGATACAACAAGGGAGAAACTTTCCCAATGCTTCGATTTATATTTCTTTTGGCTGCCCTGGATATAGAAAAATCTTGTAAGCCAACACTAAACCCTTCAACAAATAAGCTTTCCATCAAAAAGGGTTGTATTACATCAAAGAATCTTAATGCCTCCTCAGGACCCTTTCCAAAGAAAATTGAAGCTGCTATTTCATTTATCATTGTAGGCAGAACATCTCTATTGAAATCAAATTCCAAGATTTCACTTTGCCTAGTCAAGTATCGGCCCCCAGTGCAATCAAAACAAGGCGGCAAAGCACACTGTAACATTTGCATTGCAGTCCAATAAGAACAACCAGAATTGGCCTTGAGCAAAGCAGGCTGTGGCAAAGGCAGTGGTAGAAACATTGCCAATTGATGAGCAGACGCTCTATCCAAAATACATGTCTTAAACAACATTTTCAGGGACAACAACGAATCAGTGGTTAGTTGTAGGTTAAGATTACCGCTATGAGAACTGAGCAGCTGTTTTTCCACAGAGAATAATTCCAAAACCTCTGCTTTGGCAGCAAGTGACTGTGGATAAAACAAGTGAACACAGTCACCATCAAAATCAGCACCCAGGGGCCCACAAATGAGAGGATTTATCTTCACTGTGTGGTCATCATGAATGTAGACAGCAAGTGCTTGTAATGAGTGTTTGTGTGTTGTAGGTGGTCTGTTAATGAAGACAATGTCCCCATCCATAATCCTACGATGCACTATCTGACCAAGCTTAAGATATATGTGCCCCTTTGAACCCTCCCTCAGAGAATAAGTTGACACACCTTCCTTGTAGGTTAGGCACAAATTTTCATCAACTAACTTCTGTAAATAACTCATGTTATGGATGTTAACTCTCTCCTCAAATGTTATCCTTTGGGCAACTTCAAGGGGAATTCCTATTTCATTTATTCTCTTATAACCATCTCCAGTTATGACACTCCGGGAAGAAAAACCTGAACCCTTTCTTATAAATAAAGTCCTCATCTTCTCAAGCCACGCTTTTGTTGAGGAATCATTGAGCTCTTTATTGACACCGAAATGTGTTTCTATATCACGTGCTGCCTTAGAAGTACCCCTAACTTGAAGATACTGATCAACCACTGATTGCAAGTCATTTGCTTCCACTTGATGAGACTCAAAGTTTGGTTCACCAGATCTAGAACTTTTGATGATTTCAACCTTCCTAAGCAATTTTCTGAGAATTGTCATGGAAGGATCCTGCAAAGGAAAGAAATGTAACTTAGCAATGCACTATAAAAGAATTTAAGGATCAAGCCACCAATCACATTATCATTTGCTCACCGAAGACATGACACTGATGCCATCTGAAACTACTGGCACAGACAAGCAATTTGGTGGTACAGGAAGATACTTCAAAACATATCCATCTTGAGGGAAATATCCTTTTCCAGCAAGCTTTTTTTTGGTCTCTAGAGGAATTCTCTTGATAATTTCCATCACCTGTTAGATATTTGAACAGCAAAATATAAATCAAAAGGCAATGTCAAGTTCCAGCTGAAAGATATTAAAAGAAACCTAAAAACAACAAGCAGCCTGAAACTCTTAATTATAGAACTTTGTAATAGTCAGCAATCAGCATATAATCACAAACATTTTATGAGTAGAAATTTCAATCATAAAAAAAAATGCAAATGCCAATTCCAGCTATGTGATGAGGTCAGCAATTTAGAATGATCAAGAAAAAATATATGCCACTACAAAGCTCAGGGAGTTAAAAGAACATTTGGCCATCCCTAGGAAGATATAAGTAATAAAAATCATTATATGGCATATCATTAAAAAACAAGGAAAAAAAAAAGATGTCCAAGGAAATAACAATGCCAGAACCAAAAATGCAATTATCATAACTATGATTTTCTTTCTTTGAAGGAAATCATAACTATCATAACTATGATTTTCCTTCTTTCTTTGAAGGATACTTATCCATGCATTGATACATGACATTTTACAGAACATAAACAGCCACAGCAAAAAAAATTTAAAAATATAAGAAATTAAGCATATAGAGGCCTACCAAAAAATGGAGGATGCACATAAAAGCAAAGGGAATGGCAAGCATATAGTAACTTGGGCAATATAGCCATTATAAGCAGCATAGTAACAAGGGAGGGCAGTAGAAACCAAACCTCACAAGGAAGCAAAGCTCGGGTATGATCACCGTCATAGCGATAGCCATATTTTTCTAAAAAGCTCCAAAAACCATCCTGCATCTTTGACTTAGATACCTTTAGTGCCAAGTAACAAGCCCCATCTGTTGTTTTGACCTCCCGGATAGAAACTAGTGAAGCACGAGCATCCTATAAAGGAAGAAATATAAATATCATGAACCTTGAAAATGAATATTCATTAAAACAACAAATTCCCATCTATAACAAGTTAGCATCAAAGTAAAACCAATTTCAGCCAACTCAAATAAGGAAGAACTAGTTGAAGCATAAATTCCGTTACCAGGAAGAGAAAGCAGCAAATCAAAAGCAGAGGACAAGGCACAACTAATGAAACCATGGAAAAGACAAAGAAAAAAATAACAAAGCACGTTAAAACGGAAAACAAGCCTCCAGTCTCTTTAAATGTTCATCAGATGAGACCTTCATCAAAATAGAGTAAAGGAAACAAAACTCCATTAGGATGCCAAAGGACATTCCTGTCCAAAAAGGTGTAGTAAAAATAGACTTCTTAAAGTTCTTGCATTTCAATTTACCACACACCTTACCACTTGAAATACCACATATCTGCAAAGAACCATACCCTCCTTTTTCTTCCTATTCATGTGAAAAAAGCAAAAGCTTGTTCAAATTCCATGGGTAAACCACTCCTCATTTTATTTTCCAAAATGATTATTCAAACAATTCAAGAAGCCTACCAATATAAAGATATAAGGCTAAAATCAAATAGCAGTGATATGAATATGAGAATAACTTTTTCCTATATAAGAACTTTATGACCTCTTCAAAGGATTACTAAAAATCAATTTACAAATAACATTCTGGAGGTATGTATATGCTTAATCATGAAAGCTCAAACATGTAAGGTGGTAAAAAGGCACTCATGCAAATGAATAAAATAACACTGAAAAAATACCCTAGGATGCAAATGAACAGCATACATGGGCACTAAAATGGTAGAGAATTTGCAAAGTTCGGATTTTTTTTTCATTTTTTTCTTGCATAAAACAACAACGAAAAATCATTAGAGGAGACGGTGACAGTAAGATTGTCAATCTTTTTCCATAAAAAATACAATAAAATAATATCATAGATTTAACATAAAAAGAGAGAGAGAAGGGGGGCGGAAAGCTTATACATATTGTATACATCCAGTGTACCTCACTATTTTTTAGGGTAAATGAAGAAATTTATTGATAAACAAAAATATTACCAAAAAGATGGATAAAATATTCCCTACAGAAGAGAGAAAAGCCATAATGCAAATACAAAAACAAAAAGTCAATACAGAAAATGTCTCTAATTCCATGAAACACCTGCAATAGAGGAATCTCATTCAAGATAATTAAAAAAAAACAGGTGCATTTGAGTAGTCGACAGCTTCCAATTCATAAGACTTAAATATTCAAGCATCGTCTACTACATCCTGTGTACTTGATTATGTTACTTTGATCTAAAGAAGGAAAGATGTTTTCACAAGTGTCCGTGTGTATGTGCATGTGTATAGAAAAGCATTTACACTTCAAGATAGGAGCCTGTCTGTGTTGGGTACGAGTCAAACACCTACTCAAACACAATATTCCAACACCATTAAACGCCGGCCTTTGAAATTAAAAATAAAATAAAAAAACTTTAAAATCTTGATTTGAAACTTCTCAGATGCTATTTAAACAAACTTAACACATGACATGATTTAAAAAAAAAGTCTTCATTTTAACACCATCAAATAAAAAGAAGGTGACAAGAATATATCAATAAAAAAAGGATATTATCAGATTGGTTCATGCTAACCTGACAACAGGAAGATAATAATCTCTGTGCTAAACCACTGCTTGCAACTGGAAACTGAAAGGTTGTGAACCAGTAAGATCAAGCACACAAAATGGCATAAGATGAAGGTTGTATCCTTGTATCTAACACACAAAGTGCATGATAGAAGGATTACAATACAAATAAAGACAAGCAAATTAATAAACCAAATCTTATTCAGGCACTCATCTTCAAAATGAGAACAAGAAAAAGAAGAAAACATGACCCGAGCAACAAAAATTGTCATAATTTTACTATTTCAAATGTTTCCTGGTGGACCTGTATTAATCATGTCAGAAATTTCCATTGCAATGCATAATAGCAGCATATTTACCAAGCCATCATTTGAAGGGTGGGGTGGGGCTTTTAGTACTCCTATTTGTATATCCACACTCCCTTAAATTTTTATATCATCAATTACCCTTAAGTGGTGGTTTCCTTTAAAGAAGTCAAACTTTTTTTTTGATGAAAAAGTCAAACTTATTTTTATTTCACACTTTTAATATATCATTGTCTATCCATACTCCTTATGAATTCCAACTTCTTTTCTAACTTGATAATTATTTTTCTCTCAAAAATGACATGAAAATATTTACTTGAATATTACTTATATGATAAAATCAATTTTCATATAATCACAAATAAATTTTAGTCACAAACCATTTTTTAATAATCATGTATTTATACAGTTAGTATCCAATGTTTATCAATACAGGACTATTTTGTTTGGTAATTCTTTTATTTACCAATTGAAAGAATAGTGTTTAGAAGACCACTATAAGGGGAAAATCTTTATTCATTAAAATTACATAATTTTAATTGTAACAAATTTTATTATTTTTTTATATTCACAACTCAATTTTTTTTATTATTACAATAAAAGACAATTTAAAGCATTTCTTATACCATCAGATCAAAAATTCTTGATAAACACTTTCACTGAAGCTATTTTGAAATTATCAACATTCAGTTTGATTTAATTTCGACAATTTTTATATAATTTCTTTGGTAAAGAAACAAACAAACCTGTATGTAATTGAATTATTTCAAATATTATAAAATAATCTTTTTGGTAAAGAAATATTATGCAATGTTATTAAAAAAGGTTTAGGCTCGAAATGTGCGTATTTAAAACCAATTGATATTGAAACTAATCACTAAATCAATTATTCATAAATTTTGTATCAAAAAACATTTCTCAACTTAAGTGTTAAATTAACTTATAAACTTCTTCTAAATGGAGCTACATTCGTATAAAAAAGATAGTGCTATACTTTTATTAAGAAAAACTAAATACATATGCCCAACCCAACAGGTGTTGATTAAGCTAGTAAGGATCGAAACACTTTGCTTGTAAGGCTTAGGTTTGATTCCCACTACCAGCAATCCCCTTGGTAGGCAATTTGTAAGTAACACAGTAAGCCTTCGTTGAGGCTTGTGGCATGCCCTGGCCTTGGAATGGGATAGCCTCCCTTCCCCCCTAAACTTTTTTCAAACCAAAAAAAACTAAATACATAAACCATTATCCAATATATGCTGGCTAATGAATGTAACTAAGACATTTATGTTTTTGTTTTTTACAATAATATAGGTTAGAACAATATCATATTTTATTAATATAAAAGAGTTAAATCATATTGAAGTGATTAAATATATATATATATATATATATATATATATAAGTCGACAAGGAGAGAAGGGATAATAAGTGGAGTATAAGAATGAGTTTGACAACTGAAAAATGAGACCATTTAGTTAAGTGTGGTTTAAGAAATTAGATTTAACAGCAATTAAAGAGGAGTGTGGATAGACAAAAGGGTGTGCCAATAGCCTCACCCTCATTTTAAATGCTTTTTACCATGTGAATCACATTAAAGAAGACATAATAAGGGAAATCAAAGATGACGACAAACAATGAAAAATATCAAAAAAATTGGTGCATAAGTTAAAGATGAATACCAAAACACACCACTCAAGCTCCTTCAACTATTATAATTAATAAATACATTATATAGACATAGTGGAAAGTTGAGGAATCTTATGTTCATATTTCATTTGGACAATACCTTCGTTTTCCTCATTTTTAAGCAGTTTAAGCAGACCAGGCTCAGCATCCGCTTCAATTCACAAACATGACTTGGATGGTATATCGGAACCGGTAGCTCAATATATCCAAAGTGACCTGAAAAGTAATATTCAAACAATATTAGTTCATTTGAAATGCTTCCTTTTTTCATCAAAATGACAGTACAGAGAATGAGCTAATAATAGCCTAATACAGACCTTCACATTTTCCTGCTTCAGAAGTACCACAAGATTCACATCGTCCAAATTCAAGGGGTAGCCCAAGGAATGGATTTGACAGCTGACTAGCATGACTAATTGGAGAGTCACTAATGGATGCTGTACACTATCAAGACAAAAATAGAAAATTTCCCAATAAATTCATTGAAACCAATCAAATATTGAATAGGCCATAACATCATTAGTAAGGCTTAGTGACAAATACTTTAACCAAGAAGATAAGAATTTTCAAAAAAAAAAAAAATACTCTGACTGGTAAGCAGCCATATATATGCATAACCAGAGAATACATAATTGAGACCACGTTTTAAATTCATTTCAAAATTTTAACCAAAAAGACAAAAATCAGACCATACATTTATAACAACATGAAAAAATTCCAAGAAATGTCAAAAGCAAAATAAGGTCCTCAAAGGAACCTAGCAGAAAACACTACCAAAAATTTAAGCAAGGATCTCCTAAAGTCCAAGCATGCCCATCCTTCATCCTTGGCAATGATCATAATAACATTGTCTACAATTGATACTAGTTTATCTCATTTGAGTCATTTCCCAAAAGAGATGATGCTTTCAATCAGCTAAATACCACAAAAAGCTCACTGCTCTGTCTCTGAGGAGCAGCATCTATTCATACAATTAACTGAAAAAATAAATTTCATTTTGTGCTTACAATTTCGTGACGTGTAGCCATACCAAATCTGATCCCAATAACCTCCCCATCTAAAACACTTGAAGGAGGATTATCCTCCATCACTTCCACGGTAAATCTAAGTGCCTGCGAACAGATAATTCATAATTAATTATTTTGTAAACCTCACAAATTTTCATCATAATTAGGGGGAAAGGAGAAAAGTAAACAAACAAGCCATAGAACAGAATAATACAAGAAAGGTAGACCAGTATAACTTAAAAAAAGAAAAAGGAAAAAAGCATTTCTAGCATCTTTGTAAGAAAAAACAATATAGGCAACTTCGACCACGTCCCATCGCTGCCCTCTATGCACCCTTTCACACAGAATTAAGCAAAGAAAACAAATCTCCAATGACTACATCTCCTCGAGCAGAGAACGAATAAATCTAACATGTCCATAACATTTGAACACCACAAATCTCTGAAGGGTTTGCCAGTTAACACCAAAGCATATCTAATATTACTAGCTATCACATATTGTTTAGGGAAAATAGACCTCTACATACCAAGCACCATAACAGAGACGTGATTCTGCCATTTGTAATTGGAAGTACAATCATCTTAAGAATACTCTCGCATAAAACACAGACTATATCAAAGTCATTCCTCAATCCATCCCCATCAAGGCACTTGAAAACAGAGAGATTCTGCTGAATTGTGTGTCTAAACTCTAAACCAGACCACACAAAGGAATATTTATTAATTACAACCATAATTACATGAGTAATTACCTCCTAAGATTGCTCCTTTATCAAGGCACTAATCGCCTTTACTTATATACATCAATTACCAAGATATTCTAACAAAGGCCATACTCCACTTCTCTAGAGTCTCAATCCCTTTAATAACAAAACAAAGTTACCAACCACGAGGTGTGGTTCAGTTGGCAAACTGAGCTTCATGTCGGCAAACTTTACCTCCCACCGGAAGCACCTTATGGCCAGGGCAAAGCCTACGCCCCGCGGGGATTAGTCCCCACAGGGACACCTCGTGGTCTTACTAAAAAAATAATGAAGTTACCCAAGGATTCCTCTACCAATGCCCCAATCAAAAACATGCAAGTTTATCATCATCTCTCCTTAAATGGGTAAAGAAAATTCCCACCAATTCATCCAACAACAAAGCTTAGAATCCTTGCTAAGCACCAAAAAAATAAAAAATAAAAAATAAAATAAAAATAAAACCACTATGTCGTCAACACCAACCATCCATACACCAAAATCACCGTACCAAAAACGAAGCGCAGAATTTCCAAACTTACTTATCTTTCACTTACATTTCAACGTGTCAAATGAACTCAGAACCCCCTTTCAACCAAAATAAAATAAAATCCAAAACGACACAAATGGGGGTGTAAATTAACAGTTAAATAAAAATAAAAAAAAACGAAGACACACAGAGCAAAGAATACGAAAGAGAAAAAAAAAAAAAAAGAACAATGCGTTGAAAATGTACCCCAAAAACGAGAAGCTTCAAAGAAACTAGTAACTGAAACTAAATTTCAAGCACATTTTAAAAAGAAAAAAAAAACAAAAACAAAAACCCTTTAATTTTCCACCTCTTTCTCATCGACCCAAAAACAAAACTCACCTCTCACCGAGCTGAATGCAAAACCCTAGACCCCAAAAAAAGAAAAGAAATGATAATGCAACAAGCGGGTGAGTCACAGTCAGTGCCAACACTCGAGAGAGCGAAGCATTTTTTTTGCATGAAACGAAAATGAAGAACCACCACCAAGAAAAACAAAAAAACACGAAGTCGGAGTACCGAATTGCAGGTATCGGATTCTCTGCTTTCTCTCTTTCTCTCTCTCTGCGAGCGCGTGAGAAGCTTCAAACGGAGAAAGCGAGAGCGAGAGTGTGAGAGTGAGAGTGAGAGAAATTTTGGGTTTGCATGAAACAAATTCAGTTTTCAACAAGTTTTGGAATTGCGTTTGTGTTGCACAGCTTTTTGGGTACTGGGTTTTTTTTGGGTGAGTGGGTTTTAGTGAAATGACGATGTTACCCCCATTGACTCTTCGTTTGTGCTTTGTAACTTGTAAGTGTTTGGTTTTTGGTTGTGGCCTTGTGTGCATAAATGGAATTTCACTTGTTGCTGGGTGAAACGGCAAAAAAAGTACTGCATTTTTTTTTGCCCGTGGAACCCGCTGTCATTTACTTCATAATAAGCTTAACTGTGGTTAAAATGTTTTACCTGAGTTAAGTAGGCTAGTTAAATGCTTCATATTGTACTATTTTTTTTTTAAGAAGAAATTTTTTAAGTTGGTGCTTGGTAGAGTGGTGGAAATTTTAGTCAAATCAGCATATACACTTTGGTTAATGTTAAAAATAGAATGATGGGTGGGCGACTTCGGTCCAATAAATATTGGTATATCATTAAAATTTGAGTTTTTAGGTTATTCAGCAAGTCATAACACAAGCCTCCTATTGTAATTAAAAATATATGTATTTTGATCTAAGTTTTCTTCTTTTAATCTCTTTCAATTTGGTAAAAAATAATTAGAAAGGGGAAAAAAATAGTGTATGTGTATTTAGGTCAGAACCTATCATTTTCTCAATTATTTCCTTTCAAATTTTCTTTCACCAAATAATACTTAAAGTGAGTTAAAAATCAAAACTAGAAAACTAAGGGTAGTGTTTTAAAAAAAAAATTTGAAAATAACATAATACTATTTGAGTAACAATTTTCGTGACGCAAGTTTTAAAAAAAATCAAAATTATTGAGTTTCAAACCAACAAAACAGAAACAACTTTGAGATGTTTTTAAATTTTTGTTTTTTATTTTACAATTCAAATACAATGGTAATTTCATAAATAACTCAAACAATTTTAATCCATTAATGACAATTTTGTAAATAATTTTATCTCCTCCTTCTCATATATATTCTTCAATGGCGCAGTAAATAGTAAGGAAAAAAAACATGTTATTGTTCATGTGCTACATGAAAAATTGGAGAAATTCTTATGTATTATGAGAGTACTACACCACTCAACTAAAAATGTAATATGTTGCACCATATAATCATACATGTCGTTTGATTGAATTTAAAGTATTATATAATAAAATTTAAAATAAATCTTATGATTAAAAATTTGCTGAGAGTATTACTCTCAGAGTATATAAGATTTTTTTGTAAAATTGAGTATACGAGTCAAAGCATAATTATACAAATCTGACCAGATGATCTAAACCTCAGGTTCATTGGGTTTAGGTGCCCAACCATTTTTCAAATCAAACCTGATTCAACCTGGTGAACCAAGTGAAAACAACAGATATTTACTAAGATTGGCTAGTACCAAAAATAAAAAATAAAAAGTTAAATGAAGTTATTTGAGGTTAAGGGCTTCCTAGTCCCTAAACCAAATGCATGGCTCAATGAATCCCTAAATCTTTCTCCATCTCTTTTACAATGAATCTCTCTCTAACTCTCTTTCTATCACACTCTCTTTACGACAACAATGGTGGAGGGTCAATGGCAACAATGGTGAAGGGTCTTCTTTGCATTGAATCACAATCTAAATAGTGATAATGGTGAAGGTTCAACAATGATTGAGAAAATAAGATGAACACGGTAGCAAGGTTTGCTTCTCCCTCTATATCACTATATTTTATTACTTCTCCCTCACAATCTCTCTATCTCTATCTCTATTTTAGTTTTCTATTCTTTAAAAAAAAAGTTGATTTTCTTGAGAAATATCACTGTTGATGGGCACAATTGATTTTCATAATAGAATGTTAATGAACAATGACAACAAGGTTTGCTCATCTCCTTCTATCTCTTTGTCTAATTTTCGAAAAGGATTTTTGTTACTTTTTCCTATTCTACATATATATGATAATCTTGAAAGAATAAGAATTGTTAAAAATATAAAATCATTCATGAGTCTTTACCTAATAGCTTAAGTTATTGGAAGAGTTGGTTCATGACAAGAATCTTGAACCCACTTCCAATTCTACACATGATCATTTTGAAAATAGAAGGATTTTTGCGAATGATTTTTGTTATCGAATTATTTCCTCCTTGTCTAGTTAGTTTTTTTGGTTGAACTACTGAACAGGCGGTTAGACCGACAACCTAGTTCTTTGATCGAGTTGACCACCAATATGGTCCTGATAAATATAGGTCGAGGACCGCAGGTTAATTCGTATAACACAAGTTTTTAACGTGTTATGGTTGATCTTATCTTAAACTTGGTTAAAATTGAGTCGCAAAACCCAACCCTACAACCTCCAAAAGTTAAATGAGTTAGGCTAGGCTAACTTGGGAGATAGCCCGTGACCTTGTGTCTAATAAAAAAATAAAGGGTAATGCAAAAAACTATATCCAACTTTGGGTCATGTGCGATTTACTCCATGAGTTTTAAAATGAGTCAAAAAACCCACTCATCTATTGTAATTATAATAAAATAAATGGATTGCCTCTAATGCCACATGGCAATCCCTAGTTTCAATTTGCTCTAAATTATTTCCACTCAAGTTTTATCTTTCCCTCCTTTGTTGTTGAGTGGGTGCATTCCTTACTTTATATAATCTCTCTTCTTGTGTCAATCAATTTCATTTTATGAACCTTCTCTCGTTTCTCATTGCCACATGTTATGTTCTTCCTCTTTTAGTGTTGCCAATATACATTTCCTAGTTGTCACTTTTCTATTCATTTATGATTTTGAAGCACTTTTATCTTTGAAATTGTGCAAATTCAAGATTTTAGTGATAAATTTCAGTTTCTCCTTTCCTTTTTTAGCTATTTTATTGATTTACTTGATGTGCATAAAATTGAATATAATTTCCATTTCAACAATGTTTACTTGTTTGATTTCTTTCTAATTTTCCCTCTTGTTCTTTTCTTTTTTTCATTTTTTTTCTCTTCATTTATTTTATTTCATTATGTTCTTACTCACACCACAACATCAGCGTAATTACTTTGAGGTAGGGGTGGCAGTTGCCCTTTTAATTTTTTTTAACCATACTTTTTACTTAATTAGTCTTTTTTAAAATGAAATTTTGTCATATTTTTTAGTTCAAAAAAATAGAGCAACTTCATTCATAAATGTATATCTGAATTAAAATAATAAAAAAAAACTCTTTTATATCATCGATAAATTTATGCCGTATTCAAGATTTGTCTATTTAAAAGTTTAGATCAAGTTTCACCATTGCACCACAAGCTTATTTATTTATTATTTTATTTTATTTTAACCATTATGAAATACAAATAAAAATATTTTTAGAAGTGTTAAAGAGTAATATAAAAAATGTAATAAAAAAACACAACAAATATAAAAATATATATATATGTGAAATTCACAGAATGTATACTAGTTCTTTATTAAATGTGAAAAACAATACTCTTCCATCCAATAAACAATAATCTGACTAAGGGATAAAATGCAAAAAAACAAAAGAACCCTCAAATTTTGAGTCAAATGCTATTTACTCTTGAGATTTTAAAAAATGTCAAAAGACCCTTACTAAATGTGAAAAAATAAATGTATGTCCAATAGGCATTCATCTAACCTACAAAATTTTTCATGTGTGTCACATCATGGCATAAAACAATCTTAACACTCTAGAACTATAAGTTAACTTACAAAGTACAAAGTAGGTTTCTAACATCTTTGCTTTTTGAAATACCAAAAGTTTTGTCTAAATTTCATAAGTCTACATTTTTGTTATGTAAGTTAACTTTTGTACTATAAATTAAATTTCGAGTGGTGTAAGTTAATTATGCTATCCGGAAATAGATAAGTCGACTTATGTAAGAGGCAAGTCAACTTTTGAGATCCAATGGTATTAATATTGTTTTATGTCACCATGTGATACTTATTCGGCAATTTACATTAGGCAGATGTATATCTGTTGAGCGGAGGATTTATTTGCACATTTACTAAATAATGAATGGGTATTTTGACCCTTTTAAAAAACTTAGGGAGTAAATCGCACATGAATCAAAGTTTGAGGGCGATTTTGCACTTTATCCATTAGTCAGATAGAAGTCCGTTGGACAAAGGGGGTATTTTGCATATTTAGTAAAGAATAAGTGAGTCTTTTGACCACTTTTAAAACTCAGGGATAAATCATAAATGTGTCAATTTGGGCTAGCATGAAATCTTCTGTTTGTTTGAGATTCTAAGAAACGCAAATGCCAATTTACACATTTCTCAATGCACTTTTGACTGAATATGCTTTTCCCCCCTTTGGCTCAACACGTGTTTGTGTTGGTCAAAATGTTAAATGAACATGCTACAAGTCAATGTTGGACTCGAACTAGCTAAACAATTACATAATTCAACCAATTACCTTATAACTGCAGACTTTGAAATTAAGAATAAGAAGTTTCCACCAAAATCAGTTTGAATTTTATATTCATTTTTTGTTTTTAGTTTGCTGGTATAACAAAAACCCATTTAGGCCAAAGTGGATAGGCTACAACTCATAGCTTCTATAGCCCAAAAATGGCACATAGACATAGCGTTAGCGTTCTCTAACCTCAGTTTCAACCTCAACTTCTCTCTCTCTCATCACTTTTGAACAAGTCTCTGTTATGTTCCCCTTCTTCAGTTTCTTCTTCTTCTTTGAAACCCTGCAGAGCATTTTAAATCTGAATAACCTCATCAAACCCAGAAACACAGGCACACTTATGGGCTTCTGATTTTTCCCCTTCAACGAGAACTGTTTATTTTTCTTAATTTACTCATTCCTCCCATTCATAACCACCTTTTATGAAACTCATTTTTGGATGTTTCTCCCCCATTTTCCAATTGCCTTAGGGTATGTTTGGATTGGAGGAAAAGTGAGGGGAGGAGTTATCTTTCATTTTTAAATTGAGATAATTATTAAATGTTTTAAAAATGAAAAAGACATTATTAGAAGGTTACATAATAATCTCTCATTTCAAATAAATCAAATAAAAAGAATATAAATTTAAAATAAAAAATTACACATCATCTCCAAACTCTTCCATCCAAACAATACCTTAAAATTCGTTTGTTTTTTTAAATTGATGCGAATATGGTTGCAATGATATTCATATGATATGCCATTATGTAATGTTGGTGGCCTTAACTATTAACAATAATCTATAAATACTGTTAGTTAGCTTTGGTTATTTATAAGACCAATCTTGAAAAAAATGGTTTTGGTTTAACTTGGTAAACGATATGTAATTCCATCATAAATTCTAATTGAGTTAGGTGGTTTGCCTTGACCTTAAATTAAGAATGAATATTCCTTCCACTTAAACTTTTAATCAACAAAAAAAATTAACGTCAGCACTTAATTTTTTTCGGGTCACATTAGAAAAACTTAAATTTTTTTTATTGTTTAGTTATCTAATCTAAAATTTAAGAAATAAAATTTTTTTTTTTGGAAAATTAGAAAATTAAAATTCTGACAGCCCATTTCAATCACTTGGTCCAAGGCCAACAAATCAATCTCATCAGCGAAGGCCCATAAACGAGAACCCCAATCTGACATCAAAGACCCACAAGTTAACCCACTTCACTCATCACCCTCTGCAGTCTGCACCCAACGCGTCGCGTACACCTCAAGATCTCCACAGTCAATCCCATCCACGCCATGAACCTCATATGATTCAACTTTTGCCGAAGCAAGTAAAAGGGGTAACCAAAAACAAACCAGAGAGAGCTGGATGGCAGTGAGTGCAATTTTATTTTATTTTATTTTTATTTATTTTTAACTGCATAATGATGTCGCAATTTCAATAATATTTTCGTGTGGCCATTTTGGCTGATTGATATTTTTATGGTTGTCTCAGCAATTTGTTGCCTGTAGAGAATCACTTTTCTTGCCAACGCATATTGCTTTTCTAGGATTTTTGAATCGGACCATCGAGTCCGTCAAGCATGATGTTGCTCAGATTTTTGCTACCATTTTCTGCTCCCAACAGAACAACATTGCCACAAATCGCAGGTAATTTCTATAGCCTCTTTTTTTGTGTGTGTGTGTGTGTGTGTGAGACTAATCCCTTCTTTATCAAATATCTCTATTCAATGTTAAATGAAGAAGGCCTAAATGTTGCAAGTCAAAATTAAGTTGCTATTCTTTTACGTTCAGTTTGAAATTTGAATATGATTATATGAAGTATCTACCAACAAATTAAGTGAAGAGATAGAACTTTCAACTATAATTTTTCATTTCCTAGGAACAGATGGAATAGGAATCCTTTATCATAGCTTTATCAATAAACTTTTATCCTTTAGTAAGTTAGGGCTCTGCAACTGTTTGCTTTAGTTATGTCAAAGATTTCTTGTGTCAAGACTTGCACCAGCTACTACAAGATGCATTAATGATTGGATAAAAATAGGGCGGCCTAAACTTACCCCCGTGAGCGGAGAGGCTATTTCTGCGACTAGAACCCGTGACTTCTGGGTCACAAGGCATTAATGTTGGATATTTTTGTTTTTGTTTTTCTTTACAGCTAACTTTTGAAAAATATGATCTACTTTTAGTTACCTGAAAGCACGATTGCTTTTTCTATTTTCATATTTTGTTTGACTTTTGGCTTCCCTTGGGGGGTGGAGATTACAATTCTGCATGCAAAGTCTGGCTTTGATACAGCAGAAAGCTGTGTAATTGAGTAAATTATATGTCTTCTCAATTCGCTGATTTCTTCTTGTTCTCTAGTTACCTTCTGAGTTCTGGCATGTGTTCTTGTCTCATTATATTTTTTTTATTGAAAAACAAAATATTATTAGAGAGAGAAAAGTCAAGGTATAAGTAGAAATGAGGATAAGTTATCCTCCTTAGCAAAGACGCAAAAAAGAAAAAGCAATGAACAAGCTCATCGGTGCAACATGCTGTCCCTATTCCCTCTGCATATCTGATAGGGAGGGGTATCCCTTGAGAAGCCATGGGTGGAGCTGCTGGAGCACCAAACAGAAGCCATAAAAACTATTTTATCCCATAACAGTTGTAAGGATAATGAATCACATTTGAAAACACAGGACGGGAGAGCTGCCAAAGCAGGCCGTCACCATAAAGTCTTGCCCTCCCTGCTTGTTCCAAGACCTCTAAGTTATAGTTAATAAGAAGTTTAGAACTGCTCCAAACTCAGAGAAAAGATGAACCCAACATTCACCAAAAACTCCAAACAGCTTGTGCCTTATAATTTTTCAAAACTCAGCTTCATACAAATGCTATGTTGTACTATTAAATTTCCCATATAGCCATAAACTGGAGTATCTTACGTTGTGTATGACGCTGCATACAGAAGCCCAGTAGAAAGCCCCAGCTGTTTTGGACTATTTGTTTATACAAAAGAGAATGTAATTGTAAATATCAATCTGTATGTTCTATATAAATAAATATCAATCTGTCACCTCTACATACATTTCTTTCAACCTTAGATGTCATTTATGGCATAATGTTGTTATGGTGCTTCTTATTATTTGGTTGTAGGATTTTATGTGAAGAGGATATATTATTATCATCTACCAAAGATCTAATATCAACTATGGGGAAAAATTGCCAACTAAATGCTCAAGATTGGTCATCAAACGAGACTAGTTTTGGTGATAAGAAGGCCCCACATGGTGTTTTCAATGTATTGGATACTATGCTAAAGGACAGTTTAGAGCGTCTGAAGATGATGAGGTTAGCTTTGATGTCATCAGATTTGAATGATATAAGAGATTGTATTTCCTTCTGTTAGTATCAACTTCCAAGAAGTTTGTACCAAGACTAATTGCAGAAATATTTAGGCTTCTTTATGGTATTTTATGCATCTCTTTTGTGCATTTATTTAAAAGTAATAATTTATTTATATATCATTAATTAAGAAGCAGAATCTATTTCTTATCAACCTCAATTTCTAGAATTAGGTTAATTTAGTAAATATACTTGATGACCTGATAAAGTAATATCTAAGGTCATAGCAGCAACTATGTTGATTGTTTTTTCTTGCTGTTGTTATCTCGAAGTTAAACAATGTTCTGCTTTGTAATTTGAATGGTGACTGTCAGATGAAAGGCTTGTCTGCATCCTTTCGTCTCAATATTTTGCCTCCTAATCCACTGTAGAGGAAGTTTGTCTGATAATATTCTTGACTAATCAATGACATGCATATATGTGTATCTGCTTTCTCTGTGCGTATGTATATGTTAGAAGAAAAATGTCACAGATTCCAAAATGAATGACATTTTTGATTATTACATAAAATGTTGCAGGGAAAGCATATCTTTGGTAAAGATAGGTCTTCAGGGATATACATGTGAATATAACTACACTGAACATGCAGCCATCATTAGGTGTTTGTGCTTGGAAGGTAAGTTGGGACCAGCCCTATGGCTTCGGAGAAAAATGGTGCAGAAAGGTATTCTTCCTGACGTGTTTACCCACAATCATCTTGTAAATGGGCTGTGCAAAATTGGTCTTATGGAGAACGCAGGTTGGGTTATTAGAGAAATGTTAGAATTTGGTCCTCATCCCAACTGTGTCACTTACAACACTTTTATTAAGGGCTATTGCCTTGTTAATAGTGTAGATAAAGCACTCCATCTGTTCTCCACCATGGCCAATGCTGGTATTCAGCCAAACAGGGTTACTTGTAACATACTGGTACATGCATTGTGTGAGAAAGGTCTTCTGAAGGAAGCTAGAAAGATGCTTGAAGAAATATTGAATGATGATAATGACAAAGATATACCTGATTTAGTTTCCTCTACTATATTTATGGATAATTACTTTAAGAATGGAGCAATGGTTCAGGCTCTCAGTCTCTGGAATGAGATGCTTCAAAAGAGTACAAAAGTAGATGTGGTTGCTTACAATGTTCTTATCAATGGATTTTGTATGAATCAAGAAATGAATCTTGCATATGGATATGCTTGTGAGATGCTTAAGAAAGGTTTACTTCCTGATGCTTTTACTTATAATACTCTTATTAGTGCTCTTTGCAAAGAAGGCAGAACCAATGAAGCTTGCTATATTCTTGGGGTTATGTCTAAAATGGGAATTATGCCTGATCAATTTTCATACAAGATTATGATTCAAGGCCTTTGTTTTGACAGAGACGTTGTTAGAGCAAAAGAGTTGCTGCGGTGTATGTTGGACAATTTAATGGTTTCCGAGCCTTTAATATGGAACCTAATCATTGACTGCTATGGAAGATGCGGAGATCTTAGTAATGCGTTTTTTACGAGAGATCAGATGCTGGCTTTTGGTGTTCGCCCCAATGTATTTACTTATAATGCTTTAATTCTTGCGCAAGTGAAGAGAGGAAATATATATGATGCTTACTCTCTGAAGGAAGAGATGCTTTTAAAAGGTCTCTATCCTGATGTGGTTACTTATAATATGTTGATAGGTGCTGCTTGTAATTTAGGACGTCTTGGTTTTGCGCTTCAATTACATGATGAGATGGTGCAAAGGGGATATGAACCAGATATAATAACTTATACTGCACTAATTAGGGGGCTCTGTATGAGAGGTAACATGAAAGAGGCAGAAGAGCTTTCTGCTAAAATACTGAAATATGGTTTATTGAATGATCATGTTCCAGCTCAGATTCTTTTTAATATGTACTGCAAACTGGAGGAACCAGTAATGGCATTTAACTTTTATCAGGACTGGTTGGCAAGTAAACGGGATAGTTATCCATACTAAATCCCGTATTATGCTAATGCTTTTAGCCATCAGAGTCACAAAGTCTGGAAAAGAAAGCCATGTTCGCTTGAAAGTCATTCTTTGTTTTTCTGAAATTCAGACTTTCGTCAAAATGTTGGTGGTTCTCAGGTTGTGGCTCATATGAGTAACAAACACTCCAGGTACATGTCTGCATTTTATCCAACACTATTTGGTGAAATAATTGTGTCAGTAATTTAAACCTTTTGCTAAATGCTGTACTCAGAAACTTAATTAATTAGATTAATGTTTGGGTTGGATACATTATTCTAGATGTGTGTGTCATTTTTGCACTTCTGAATATATAAATTGTTTGATTCTGGATAAATTGCATTTAGGGCAGGTCGAACAACTTCGTAATGATCCTATAGGAGTAGACACCATAGAGAACAGACTAGTAATAAAACTTCAAACTTGGTTTTCCTCATTTCTAGTCTTCCTTGTCATCTTTGCTTTGTTGGTTTGGAAATTTCTTCATGCCAATTTGAAATTTGTGCTTCTCTTAATTGATGAGTTTTTTTTTCTCTTCTTGTTTATGGTCCAAACAACTAAATTGTTGTTTCAGAAACAGTTCTCTGGTCTGTATTTCTGAATTTGGGACGACAATGGTTAAGCAAGTTAGTGGCTTTGGTGAAAAATCTAGAAGTTAGGGATCCCATATGCGAGATAGTAGTGTTTTTAACAATTTCAGATTTGCTAGTTCCTTGTTCTTTTGGCGTGCAGTGACATGTAGGTCTTTTTATGGGATGCAGCATTCTTCTCAACTCCAGAAGATGTTATGAGCAGATAAAACTAGTTCAGGGTTCATTATGCTCCTGCTCAGGTTGGGTTTTAGATGTTATTATTCTTTTATTGCAATAAGTTTTATAAAATATTTAATCATGGAACTTACATGGAGGAAGACACCAATAAGATTCTGGAGTTTCACATAATCAGTTGACTCAGAGGTTGCAGCATATTCGTTGTGCTCTTAGACTACAATAGTCACAATAGACAATATGCACTACTTTAAGATCGCATTTCTCTTGTTGAGTGTATGAATAATCATTAGTTATTGGTGAATATTGCATGAATTGAGAACTTGCAAATTAGTGGGGGGAAGTCAACGTAACTGGTTTTATTTCCCTAGTTGATCATATATTAACAAATTACATGCAATGCATATTGCAGTATTTTGTAGTTAGTATTTATGTGAATGTTAATAAAAAGTACCGTATGCTTATGAATTGAAGGGCAGCAGATGGTTGTCCTTGAAGTATTTTGATGTTTGACCTTGTGTAAGTGTTCATAAATTCTTTTTTTTTTTTTGGACAGAACAAGAAATTTTATTAGAGAAAAAAGGGGGAAAATACAACTTGGGGGTGGATAAGATGTCCTCCAAAACAGAAAACACAAGGTAGATACAACAAGGAACATGACAAGATCAAATGCAACCAGGCTGGCCAGTCTCTCTGCATCTCAGAAGTGGTAACTCCCTTGAAACAGCCATGAGCATATCGCCAAAGAGAAACCCTAAGCACAATCCTATCTTATAACAAGTTTAGGGGCAACGAAACATCGCTAAAGATTCGAGCATTCTGCTGCAATCAAACACTAAAGATCTATGTTATTCACACACTGCCACAAAATGTTAGCTTCCTTGTTTTTACCAAAACCTTTATAACAAACCATCATTGATTTCTCACTCTATCATTATTATTGCAGCTGGTTGATCTGTTTATTAATATATTGGTATAGTTTTACGCTTTATTAAATCCTTTAAAATTGTTAGGCACTGCATCAGTGATGACAGGTACCCAACTAGCCATTTGTCTTGTAATTTGAATCTGTAGAAGCTACATAGTGGTCTTGGTCTTGGCGCTAATTATCTGTATAAACCATCAAATTCGCACATTCAATTTTCAAAGCAATAATCTTATTTATTATTTCTTTTTTCTTATTCATTCTCTCAACTCAAGAAGCTAATAAAGTTGTGGGTTTGTGTGCTTGATGCTTCATTTCTGTCAATAGATTTCTTGATTATTTGTATTTGTATTAGTCCTCATTATCGTTATCATCATATGAATCAGAAGGAGCAATTGGAAGAAGTGCTGCTTCTCTACATGTAGGTTATCATAAGAAATGCCAGTAAGTTATGTACCATTGCCAGGCTAGCGGCACAATTTGGGCTGAGTGTCCCTAACAAAAAAACTGGGTGATTGTAGGCAATGGTTCATAATGTCGAATGGCTCAAACTGCAACTTTAGGTGGGTGTTCTAAAAAATGTATTATTCGCTTGTATTTGTAAGTTTAGGTGATGGGTCTGGTTTAGCCTGAATATTTGCTTGTGGTTTTTCTTGGTTGATAAATAAATGGGATGCAAGTATTGAAATGCAGCTTTTTTCATTTTGTATTTGATAACTTAACCAGAATTTATTTGCAGCACGAACCAAAATATGGCTCGGCTTAATATTTTAAGGTGGCTGACCACCTATCCTTCATCTTCCTTGTAATTGTGAGGAGAATGATTGATTACTTATGCTGAAAGTGATGGGAAGTATTGTGGGCGGATGTCTATGCTTGAGCTGACACTTTTGATTGGGGCTTCCAAGTGTTATCTGAAGACATTGTGCTTGGAAAACAGTAGAATGCTTTAAAAGCTGACTTTGAGGAAGGTCAACTGTTACTGGGTGGACTTGTATCTGCTTTTTGGCGTGCTGAAATAATATCAAATAAATTACATCTGTTGTAGATTCAGACCAGCTTTTTTGTTATTCTACTTCAATAAACTTGCTCCACTTGTTCTGAATTAAATGTGGTTATCATTTTGTACTATTCTGGTATTATTGAGATTTTTCTGTCAATTCAAGATTGCATGGTTGTGGTTTTCGGACTTGTTTTTTTTTCTTTGGTATTATGTATTTTGAATAGTCATGACACCCTTGAACTGAATCTTCAAAATGCCTTCCAACTTCCAAGAATACTTAAAGCTTTTATAGAGGAGGAACACCATAGTTAAAAAGTTAACTGAATACAGTTAGTAGTTAATTTTTTTTTAAAAATTAATTGGCACCAAAAAAATGAGGCACAGCAAAATGTAATTTGGTGTTGAAGATTGTGATTTCTGGAATTTTGAGACTTTCTCATTAAAACATTAAAAAAATGATGATTGTGCAAATATATAGATAGATTATGTAAAAAAGTAAGATTTTATTGTTATCGAATGAGTCATAAGAAAATCAGAGTTAATAAATTGTTTGTGTTTATATAATTATTTTATTTTCAATACTCTCACATATATCATACCGAAAACAACATCAATGTTTGCCAGCTGAAACTATACACGTTTTTTCTTTTCTTTTAAAATAATATATAACAAAGTAAATGTTGTATTAAAATTTAAAATTTCCCCTCAAAAAAAAAATGAAGGAGATTTTTACAATTTTAGAAACGAGAACAGATTAAAATCTAAAGTAAATGAAGTAATATAAGTTTGAAAACAAATAAGGAAAGGTCCTTAATTTTGTCTAAGAGAGGTTTGTATAATTTACTCTATAATATTGGATAGCAATTTCACAACACAATTTTCTCAAATAATAACAGAGAATAGTGTATATGTTTCCAAACTACAAGTTATGTCTAAATATTCAGTAAACATTTTTAATTTATGAAATTATTAAAAAGATGTAAGTTATAAATGGAATTTAAAATAAAAAAATAATGTTACGTTGAAAATAACTACATCAATCATCTTTATTTTCTCCTCCACCATTCTCATTATTTTCGATTCTTATTTTCCCTATTCTCCCTCTCACTTTCTCTCTATTTCACTTTTTAAATTTTTAATATTTTTTTTATGCACTCACCTTAGTACATGACCCTTTAGGCATATAATCGCCAGTATGAGTACAATCAACATTACTCACTTCTCTCAAATGTTACTCAGTATTATTGCTGCATAAGATTGATTTTTCGTTGCATTGCTGGTGAGGTGAATAAATCACAAAGTGAGAAAATAATGGTACCCAATATAACAGCTTTTTTTTTATCAAGTAAGTCAGATGCTAATATTGTGTTTGAGGGATTAGATTGTATAAACGTCAATCAATGAAGTCTACCAAAAAAGCATGGTCAATCAGTGAAGTGATGAACTAGTATGGAATATGCAGAAATTTTAGCTCAGATTGTGGAAGTAATTCTTGTAAGCGGTATTCTGTTATCAAATATGAGCTTGGGATTCCTCTGAATTGCTTAGCTATATGAAAAACATCCTGGTGCTTTATTATAGTAACAGAAAAAGTTTGCCTGGTTATAATTTTTGTTTTTTGGGTTAAATGATGCTTAAAGTGTCCCTTTTTGTTAGGCCGGTGAATTATCATGTAAATAAAATACTGAAACTAATTATGCAATGTACAAATTTGTGACTTGTGAGCTTGTTTGACCTACCCTTTTTGGTCCTTCTTTTATGTTATTTTCGCTTTGTGTCCACCTCTTGTTTGTATGGTGTGGTTCTCTTTTCTTGGTCTTCTAAATAATTTAGTTTCAATGCTGTATAATTGAGAGTAGCCCCACATATGTTGCATTTTCAACCAAAAACTCCAGTAAATTGGTATTTCTTATTTACTTGTACTGGCCTAGCTTATTGTCCTTTCATGTTTTGTAAGTTGTGCTCAACTAGTCTCTTATTGTAAGTCTTACAATAATGGAAATGCAGTAATCATTTGCATCGAAAGCGGCATTGGTATTGTTTGTCATCATAAATTGCATTGAATATTGTTAGCATTAGTTTCACGTATTGGTATTGCTTGGCATGCCTATGTTGCACGGTACGGTACGAGTATATACAATATAATATGTAAATATGTTGGTTTTGTAAAAACATAAAATACGAGTACGACAATGCATATGGAATAAAATAAATCTATATTTATAGATGTAAAAAAGATAAACTTTAAAATCGGTAAAAATTTTCACAAATTTACTATAATTTTGAAGATGAGAAGATTGCAAGAGTGAAAATATGTTTTAAGAGAGGTAACCAGTGAAAACGAGACTCAAATACATATCCCGATTTACCAAGTAATAGTAAATACGGATGCATTAATATTATACAAGTATCGGTATCAGATATGGGTACGATACATATACGTCACTATTTTTGGAGTATCTGTGCATCATAACTAGTGGCTCTTTCTATTTTATGGTTCTAGCTTTATCATCATAATAGCTTTTGTGATTGTTCACCTCTTTTCTGTTTTATGGTTATAGCTTTATCACATGTGATATTAATTATTGTCCTCTTCAATGGATTAGTACCTTTTCTTATATGATTTCTTGCTTGGTTGCTTCCATTCTTTAATGGCTTTTCCTTTTTTTTTTTTGTCTTGATTTCCATAATCTTTTGTGAGTTGATGTAAATATTTGGGGAATACTATTTTTGTTGCTTCTGTTTGCTGATCCCTTCCCCTTAAATACCTTTTCATGTTCTATGTTCAGATCCCAATGTTTTTAGAGAGTAAATACATTTTTTTTTCTAAACTAGATGTTAGTGCAATTGATACCACAATTGCTTCAAGAAAACAAAATAGAAATAAGGAAAAAGAAGAAGAGTGCGAAGAAGGAGAAGCAATAAAAATAATTGTTGTTAGTGCGCAGAACTATTATGTCCAGTTCACGTGGGCGGACTTTACTTGCAAACTGCATGCATGTGTTCAAATCCCACCAAAAGCATTATATATTTTGGACAAAACCAACGTTCAAAGGGGGAATTAATCTCAAGTGTGAAGATATCTCATGATCTTAGAAAAAGAAAAAAGAAGAAAAAAAGAAGTAATACGAGACAAGGATAATTGACTTGCTCTGTAATTGAGTGCCCCATGTTTTCCATTGTGACTTACTTGTCCCCATTCATCATTTGTATAACCATGGACTTCACTCTTCATTTCATGGCCTTCAAGTCCCATGTTGTGCACGGGCAAAAAATGAGGCAAAAGGCACTTAATTTGAGTGAGCATGTACTTGTTAAGTTTTTCTCAAATTATGGAAATTCTAAAAGTTTGTAATGCAATTCTTTTGTTGTAATATAGTGAAACTGTTAAGAGTTTCATCTCACGCTGATTTTTTTTTTGGTTTAAATTTTATGTATAGATTTTACTAATTTTTTTTTTCAATTCATTTTGTTATGTATGGAAAAATATATATTGTATGATGTTTATTATGTTTTACAAAATTTTGTATTCAAATTCCAATTTCACAAACAATTATCCAAACAAATGTAAATGAAGGCAACCTTGCATTTTAAATTCCTTGAAATTCTGAATTGCCCATCCAAGCACAACGTTACTGATATAGTATTATGTATACATAAGCTAAATTGCACCAATATATTCCTTCAATTTTAACTTATTTTGACAAGAGAAGAAAATTACTAATAAATGATAAATACATAAATGTATTTTATATTTGTGTTTGACTTTGATGTAATACATCATCATTTATTTTAATATTTGTTATTGTTATTTTTTATAGCAGAATAACAATAACAAAGAGTATGATTATTTTCTCGAAGAGTGTTTGGTCTGTTAAAAATTTTGTTACCCATTTTTTAATGAAATAACTACACTTCACAACATAGTAATCACAGTTTTTTTTTTTTGGTTTATTCTAGTATGATATGGAGGTTATTTAAGGAACAATTAAAAAAAAAGGCACCAAAGTAAAATGTGATACCTAATATGATACCAATAAAAAAATCTCCCTAACAATATTATCTATTAATTTTACCAAAATATAACAAAATTTAAACAACTATTAATTAGTGACAATTGACAAGTAATTGAATTATTTGAATTAATGAATTCTAAAATACGCAACTTTGAAACAAAGATATCAATTTGAAAAAATGCCACAAATTAAGACATCACATACTGTCAACTTCGTATTTTATTTTTAGTTAAACTATTCTGCAGATTCATATAATGTTTGAGAATATTTAATTAGGTCCTTACACTTTAAAATTTTGTAATTGAGTCCCTATATTTTTTAAAAATTATAATTGGATCCCTCTAATTTAATAAACGTTAAATGACCATTAATATAGACAAAATTGTTTAGTTGGATGTCTGAAGTGTTGAAAATGTTCTCCACTTCAACAACCCATTGTGTAAAGGGTGTCCAACGTGGCTTATCAGTCCTAGATCAACCTACCCTTAGTTAGGAGAGGTGGGGTATAAGGCGGGGTGCCATTCCCTCCATCATTTTTAGATATATTTTTGCTTTTACCCCAAAATCCCTAAACCCATGTGCTTCATTTTACCCAACTTGTGAGTGAGACAAAGCATAGCATGAGTTCTTGTTGAAGATTCGCCTGGCTGGCCGGTGACAGTGGTTAGCACGTGAAAGAGTGTTGCATCCAAGGTACATTGATGCTCTATTGCTGTCATGAAATGTGTTCTTTATTTTTTTAATTTTAGTTTTACGGTTGTTTTAACTTTTCAGTAGGGTTAGATAGTTATAAACTATATAATTTGTGCAGCAAAAATGAGTAATGACAAATTTGAAATTACTCTGAATCATGGGGGGCATTATATAAAGGGAAGATATTAGACAAAATATGTAGGTGACAGAACCAAAAATCTTGAGTGTGATATAGACCGTTGGTCACTTCAAGAAATTGTTAGAGAGTAAAGACAGTTGGGCTACAAAGGGTATGTGAAAATGTGGTATTACTAACCTGGTAGATGCCTCAATAATGGCTTATGGGAGTTGAAATCTGATGATGATTGCCTTGCTTTGGGTAATTATTTGTTGAGTACCATTATGAAACATGCTGAAGTATATGTCAGTTGGGGGTATAATCAAAGTAATGGTATTGAAGTTACAACATTAGATGAAGACTATGTGCGTAATGAGTTTAAGACTAGTGATAGTGATAGTGATAGTGAGAGTTCTATACCATTGGATGCAAATGAAGTGGACAATGAGGGTGATAGTAAGGGTCATATTGAAGGTCGTAGTAAGGGTAAGAACAATGTTATGACATCACATTTGATGATAGTGGCATTGAAGATTACTTTGAAGAACCTGAATATGCAAGCAATCCTATACCACATGAAATGCATGAAACACATGAAGCAGAAGCAGCAACACAAATGCATCAAACCTATGAAGCAGAACTTGCAACAGAAATGCATCAAACCTATGAAAAAGAACCTGCAAATCCCATTGTTACACCTATGGACCGTGGGAAAGATCCATTGGTTGATGATTTGGAATCTGATTTTGCATATGAGAGTGAGTCTTTGGACAACATGAATGATACTTCAAATGATGAATTCCAGAGCAGGCCTAAATATCCAAAATACAATCCTGCTGTGATGTGTTAGGACTATAAATGGAGAGTGGGGCTGGAATTTAAATTAATTGACCAGTTTAAGGAGGCAATCAAAGAGCATGCTTTGTTAAATGGTATGGATGTTAGGTATGTGAAGAATGACAAGGTCAGATGCAGGGTTAAGTGTATGAGACATGATTGCAATTGGTTGGCTTTTGTTAGCAAGGTTGGTGGTTCAATGACATTCAAGTTTAAGATATTTACAGGTAAACACACCTGTGGTAGAATTTTAAAGGTTACCTAACATCTTCAAATTGGGTTGCTGGTAAATTAAAATAGATAATGAAATTAGATGAAAAGATGAAACTTTCACAATTCATACAAAATGTGAAAGAAAAATACATGGTTGAGATATCAGTTATTAAAGGTTACTAGGCTAGGAGAAAAGTAATGGAGAAGTTGTAAAGGAAAGCTATTGAGACCAATATAACAGAATTTGGGACTACTATGAACAGGTTAGGACCTCAAACCCAAGGTCTAATCTAAAAGTGATGGTTGACAGATCATCACTTACTCACCAACCCACATTTCAACGATTGTACATCTACATTGATGCTGTGAAGAGGGGATTTTTGAGCAGTTGTTGACCTATAATTGGCCTAGAGGGATGCCACCTAAAGGGACCACATGGGCAGCAGTTATTGGTTGTTGTGGCTAAAGACCCAAATGATAACTATGTCTCATTATCTGTTGTTGCTTTGAATACACTTCTCATGAAAGACATTGTGCAGGGGCTGGTCCAAATATTTGAAGAAAGGATGCCACGTGTGGAACACCGAACTTGTCTCAGACATTTGTATGCGAATTGCAAGAAGTATTATGGAGGGGGACAATACTAAGAGATGCCATTCTTGTAGCTGGAAAAGCAACTTATATGCAAGAATGAGAAAGAAAGATGAATGATTTGGAGAAGCTCAAGAAGGCATGCCATGATAGATTGATGACACTGAACTCAACATTATGGACAAGGTCACATTTCACTTTTAATGCGAAAAGTGACTTGTTAATGAATAACATTTTGGATGCTTTTAATGGTAGAGTTTTGGAAGCTAGGGACAAACCAATCCTGACTATGCTTAAGTGGATAAGGTGTTATTGGATGACAAGGTTTTCTAGGAAGAGAGTGAAAGGGGATAATTATAAGGAAAAAATATTACCAAACCAAAAAAATGATTAGATGAGCAAGTTGTTAACTCAAGGAGATGGATTTCAAAATGGGCTAGTGGGATGAAATTTGAGGTAGAACATAATAGTAGGCACATTAATCAGAAGTTTGTAGTTGATCTGCAGGTTAGAAGTTGTAGTTGCAGATTTTGGGGGTTGACAGGTTGCCATGTGAGCATGCCCGCAGTGCCATTTTCTTCAAGGGTGATGACCCTAAGGATTATATTAGCAACTGTCACAGTCCATAAGCATATAAGGCTTGTTATGGTCATATTGTGAATCTCATTAATAGAAAAAAAATATGTGACTAAACCTGAACTTTGACAAGACTCTCTGTCCCACATATAGGCCTAAACCTGGTAGGCCAAAGAGATTAAAGATAAGGGAACCTGATGACCCACCATAGCGGAACAAACTAAGAAGAACAAATACAAGTAATAGGTGTAAAAATGCATGGTATATGGTCACAACATCAAGACATACAAAAGTCTAGGATCGTTTAACACAGACCAACACTCCACCAACCAGTAATGCAGCAACACCAACATCAAGTGCAGCAACACCATCTACAGTAACACCCTCTGCAACAACACCAGCATATGCAATTGAGACATCAAGAGGAAGAAGGAGAGGTAATTCTGTTGGCGGAAGAGGAAGACTTAGAAGGGAAGGACCTGCATTAACACCAGCTGCAACAACCCAACCAACATTGTCATCCCCAATTGTTCCAAGTAGGATAAGGAGGTTTAAACTTCGTGCAAGGAGGAGTTTTCATGAGCAAGAGATAATAAATATCTCACAACCACCACCAAACACCCAACGAATGCAACCTTTATAGACCATTATTTTTTTGTTGTAATTTTTCATCAAGTGGCCAACATGTGTGGGACCACTAGAACTAAGCTTTTTGTAATTTTTTTGAACATTGGGCTTGATGATGGAATACATTTGATATTGTTAATGTTGATGTAACGGCAAACTTTTGTAAATGTTGCCTTTATTGGAGTTCGAAAGGATGACTTTTGTTAATGTTGATGATAGAATACTTTTGTTATTATTAATGTACATGTCTTGTTATTGGAATTGGAATGGATGCCTTTTGTTATTGTTAATCTTCATGTCTGTTAAATGTAATTACATATTCTGCATTGCTTCTTTGTCATCTTTTGTTGTTACTTAATGACAGTTTTCATTATAGAGATATTGTCATTATGTGAGAATAACACATGATTATGACTCGCTTCAAAATGACCATTTTATTCATTGACAAAACATTTTGCCCAATACACCAAACTACAAAGATTGGGACCACACCTACACACATTACAAAATTACATTTTAATTCAAAGTCAACACTATAGCACACTTAACACAATTCACCATAGCCACAAATGACACAGAGAGTCACTAAACATAACACATACATCAAAGTCTTGTACTTTTGCAGCTTCATAATCTCAAATTCCAATCTTCTAATCTTCCTTTCTTATTATATAAATATTGCCCCCCTCACTGATCTATGGGATCATCAATCCATTTGAACCATCCACAGGTCCATGACTCCTATAAAATAGCCAAACATCAGTGATGGAATTACACGTTTGCAGCATTTCAAGAAACTTGGCAACTAAAAAATCTTGGCAAACTTAAAAACACCTTATAGTTATAAGAATCTTCTACCAAAGTTTGCCACTGTCTTTGAGGTAAATAGAATAACATGATCCCCACAATGGCAATGGCCTTCATCTCTCTTTCTTCCAGTAGATGTGGTCAACCTTGATGCTTGTGTGAACCCAGAGTCTGCCATGTGCAAGGACGTGATGGTGGTGGTGCACGCTTTGCAAACCTGAGGACGAAGGGATCAAAAATGAAAAATGGAGCAAGAATGGACATAAAGGGAGAAAAAAATGGAGAAGGTACTTCATTCGAACCCTAATGTCCATCAAATTTGGGGAAGAAACACCTCTGTCAACCATCTTTGCCACATAGGCCATTCATGACACATCACCAACTTCTATTTAACAAAGTCTTGCCACATCATCAAAGTTCATGGTCATTTAACGTTTATTAATTAGAGGGATCCAAATACAATTTTGTTTAAAGTATAGAGACCCAATTACAAATTTTTAAAATGTAAGGACCTAATTAAATTTTGTAAAATTTTATAGGGACCATCAGAATAACTTAACCTTTATTTTTAGATTAAATGTGTTGTTTAAATGAAGTATTATTGATATTATCCTTTTTTGGGATTCATTGGAGGCTTCATTCCCATCCCCACTGTTTCTAGTGAAAATTGTTGACGTCGCAACAATTCACTTTGGTCCCTGAGATCAATTTAGGAAGGGAAACTTTCTTCCTTTGAATGGTGTTCTTTGCTTTTTAACAATGTCAAATTTTGAGTTCAAGTGCAAAGTATGCGTTAAATGAAAGCAATAAAGTAAAGGAGATGAAGAAGATCATAAAAGAAAATAAGAACTTGGAATTAAATTTGCAGAAATAAATTACAGGAAAGTAAATGACTAGAAATGTAAACAAATGAAATGAAAAGCTGTTGCTTCTTGAGGAACTCGTTTCTTGCTATGTGGTGAGGAATGTATGAGTTTCAAGACCTTTTGCCAGGCTGCATATGCCTCTTATTTATAGACTTACAAAATAACTGCTAAAGTCCTAAGATTTGGACACATGTCCTCTACTTAATCTGAGACTTACACATGTGCCGACGGTTACAACTTGGAATAATAACCACTTTCTACACATCTTGTACCTTTGATAACTTCTGTAAAGCGCTGAATGGGGTAAACATTTATAACTTTTGAATAATAATTAACTTCTACATGCTGTATGCCACGTTGTATGCCACCACTTTAGTAGTTTTTGCAGAGTGTTGAATAGAGTAACTATCACTATTTTGAATATTTGAATTTTGTAAAGTTCTCTCTTGATTGCTTTGACAACCTCAGTATTGTTGCTAAGCACTGATCAACTACTTGATTAAGTCATTCTTCCATCCACTACGAGTGTTGTCGCAATCATCAGCTTTCGATAACTTCAGTATTGTCGCCAGACCTCTATGAATGTTATATTCTTCACTTGTATCGACAATTTCAATATTGTCGATGTTTCTTCATATATGTCTTCCATGTTACCTATCCCAAATATTTTGTCGCAATTCAACCTAGACTTCTAGATTAGCATCATATATTCATCGAACAGCACGGTGACAGGAAAATTTGGTGGTAACACCCACTCAATGAAATTTAACCTTGTGATCTACAATAATCTTCTTTTATTACTATACTAGTTGTTTTTGGCTATGGATAAAATATCCTAAAATGGGTATATTAAATGAAAGGAGTGTTCTATTTAATGAAGAGAGGAAAGGGAAAAATTATTTGTTTTTATATCTTGCATAACTAGTATACTATAATCTCGATTACCTATTTGAGATTGAATAGACAAAACTTGCTCCTTTCACATTCTATTATTAATATTCCTCTCATGATATGTCACATCTTCAGAAAGAGAGAAAATGGGTGCAGATCCTCCTAAAACATTGCAGAATCACATGAACTGTATCAGTTTGCTGTTGCTTCTAGCAGCATATAAAGAACACTCTCAATCTGTCACAGTAATCAGTTAAGAAGCCACCAATGCTTTCGACAACCATCTAAAGACCTGCAAATCTGTGTCTGCGGTCCCTCCCCTTCAAAGCCATAAAAGGGTGCCTATACAAGTCCTTCTCAACTTGATTGCCAAGCAAATCCAATTTCTGATATTCAAAAAGGCTATATAAAGAAAGGGCACAATGTCTCTGTCCAACTCTAATTTCCTACCACCAGTCATTGAATCTTAGACACACATTTCCTATATGCACAAGGGCTAGAAAGTTTCTCTTATTGGCCTGCTTTCACTGTGAGATGCCATTTTTGTCAAGGAGCATATCCTGTAATTTTCAATATCATGTATATATATATCAAATGGAAATTTGCATAAGTGAACTTGGACACCCCATATTGTGAAAATGGACCCTGTGCTGATTTTGCTTCAGGTGCTGACTTGCTACCACTTTCACAATTGGTAGTGTTGCGCAAGTGGAGCTGTCGGGAGAGGAAGTGTGTGGCTGGTCCTAGAGGGTAATAGGCACAATCAAATATACTAATGAATTCAATGTACCAAAACTCAAAAAAAATATACTAATGAATTCCATGGCCATTAAGTGAGAGCAAGAGTCAGCTGTCATTGGTGTCACTTGTATGCAGATGGTGACAGTCGGCCAAACCTTTGGAGAGGTCATGGCAGCAAAATTAGGTACTTTCATAGTCATCTCTAATTCTCTATATGGTGCTTCTGTGAGTATTTTACAGAGAAAAAGGTGAAATAAGAAGCTTACATCACTAGATTACAGAGTACATATTAGATAGTGTAGTCGGCCAAACCTTGAAAGGTCTTGAAAGCAAAATGGAGAAAGATACATATATAAAATAAATAAATAAATAAATATCATCAGTGAAGCACTAAGTTTCACCGGGCAAATGGGAGAAAAGCTTTGATGCATTGACTGGTTGTCCCATTTCCAAAAAGTAAAGATTTTTCATTATTACAAGGAGACACATTGTCATGAAAAGCGCACAATATAAAAAGTTAGAAAACATTGTTGTGAATTATAAGTAAAATATTATAGGGGGATTGCCGTTAATTGAACATAAAAATAGCTTCGTGCTATTTAGATAAGGTCTTGTGTTTGGTAGCAAAGTAGAAACTCTGAAGCTGTGTTCCATTATCACTTATATATATATATATATATATATATATATATATATATATATATATATATATAGGGCATATATAATGAGATGAATAGTTTGTTATGAGAATGAAAAAAATAAATTTTAATCATTAAATTTTAAATAAATAATTAAAGTTAGAAATTATTTAAAGGTGATATGATTAATTATATATATATATATATTTATATTTTCTAACCTTAAAATGCAAATTATCAACTTTGACTTGGACATTTTGGAAAATAGTCCTGCACGTGATTTCAATTTTGTTAATTAATTTATAAAAAAAATTAATATGTGACAAATGATTACTGTAGTTTTAATTTTGACAATTAACCATAAAGATTATTTAAAATTCAAGAAATTATTCACTACATACTAAAAAATTAAGCGGATTACTCAAGAGCTGAACTCAAGTGACACTATATATTTCAAAAACTGTGTGATCTCAGGATTGAATTTCACTCAAAATTTGAACAGATTAATTACTAAAATTAAAATCACAAAAAATATATGTCAAAGGATAAAGTTAAAAAAGTAATTTACATTTTAATGTTTTTCTAATTCAGTATAATAAAGATAGGGGACCAAAAAAGAAAAAAAAGATAGGAGACCCAAAGTCAACAAAAGGGTCTATTATATATCTCCTAAGATCACAAATTCCACAGATGGAGTTACGGTTGCAAGAGCTATATTATAAAGCGTTGGATGAAAGTCTACACTGAAGATATCTTTTGACAAACCTACGTAATAGATAGAAAGGGATAATTGATTCAATTGTCAAGCATTATCTCCCAAAAGCATTCTTGGTTTTTTTTATTTTAGTTTTAGTTTCTCAAGCATCTCAGCAAGTGATTGTGATAATTAATCCCTTAAGGTATTAAGACTTATTTAAAAGGTTGACTTCTCCTAACAAATATTTTTCTATATACATAAGTCAAGAATCGAATACCTAATCATATGTTTAAAAGATCAAAATATCTATTACTTGTGCTACACTATATTAATAAACATTCTTAGTTAACGTAATATAAAAAACTTCAATTCATAAAGCTATTTGAAGATCCACTCTTATTTTATTTACTTTCCCCGACTATTCAATTTCGTTAATTTATCTTTTTCATTCACATCCAATTTGCTCAATCAATAACCTATTTCATTAGCATACATGATTTTTTGAAATACCCCAATGAGTAATTTGTGAAACAATTTATCATTAGAGCTTTTTTTTTTTAACTGTATATAGGATGAATAGATTTGATAAATTGTCTAACTGTCTCTCATACTACAGGGTGTGATTACTAATCTAGAAAAAAAGTGTGTTTCCTGTACGGAGGAGGTGTTTTTTTTAGAACAAATTCAAAATTAGAAATTGATTTGACATAATTAACCTAATTGATTCATACGTAGTCTTTAATAGTTAGACTAATGCTATTTGAAGAATATGTTATGATAAAAATCTCATTTATTCGCTGAGATTTAGTTATTCATTTCATCCTTAATATTTTATTTTTTTAGTTTAGTTTTTGACGAATAAATAAATAATAGATTCATTTTGGTTCCTCCTTATGGGTGTAGTTTTCCCTTTAAACCAATGTTTTAAGAATTATAATTATAATTATAATTATATAAATAATTATTTATATATATATTCAATTAAAATAGTCTTATTTTGAGAATAACATAAATTTAAGAAAAAAAATAAGGTTTAATCTTTATTTAAAAAAATAATTATTATTATTATTTTTAGAAATATTCATTACTGTGAAAATAATTATTAATCTTTTTTTAAATTAGTTGGTCCAACTTCATTAGTTCATTTTCCATCACATAGATCTTAAAAAGCTACGTAAAATCGATATAAAATGCATTCAAATCGGATAAACGAGTAAAAAGTTATGACTTTTAGAAAATAGATATGAAAAAAAATCCTAAAAAACTAATTTAAAAATCTGAAAAAGTAATAAAAAATTAAAAAAAAAGTAAAAAAAATAAAATTTGAACCGACTGATTTTCAAAAATCGGGTCCGGTTCATCCGGGTTGCCGGTTCAACCCGGTTCTTTCCGGTTCAACCCAATTCTTCTCGGTTCAATCCAGTTCTTCCAGGTTCAATGGCCAAAATGATTTTTTGGACGGACCAGACTGGCCAACCACGCAAGTCACGGTCCAACCAATTGGACTGACCGGTCTGGTTCGATTTTTCAAACATTGCTTTAAATAGCACAAATGATATGTCATCGTTAAGGCTAATGTGTTATTGTTATAGGATTAAGATCAATTGACAATAGTTTAAGAGAAGAATTCTTATAAGAATGTATGACTATTGATTCTCCTTTAATTAAATGATTTAAAATTACTAAATTGAATAAAAAAAATGATAATAACATATGTTTTTAATGGAGGATAGAGAATAATAAATTCTGTATTTAATGACGAAAAATGAATTTAACACCAATTGTTAAATAAAAAATATTTTTTTAAAAAAATACTAAGGATGCGTTGCATAATGACAACCTTCCCTTATTGGGCTACCATATATGTACAAGATGCGCTCATATGCCCCATGAGATCGAAATTCATGCTCCAATGCAAGTTCAAGTATGGGAAATTGGACAGGCATTTACTATTACATGCTAGATTGAATAATTCTATATCTTTCTAATAAATTAGTTTAATAATTTTTTTAATTAAGAAAATATAACATTGCTCTTTTACATTATAGATGTCTTTAAAGACATAAATAACAGAATATTCAAGAGTTTCAAATTTCTTTTTTACCTAGTCGAGAATGTAACATATTAATTGTCTTATTTAGGATGAATAATGTTAGTCAAATCCCTCACTAAAAAAAAAAACATTGAATCATCTCCTCACACTACAAATTTTTTGTCACTGCCCTCCTTCTCTCTACAACATCAAAACATGGCACTGTCCATCTTTGCTGTTTCAAAACATGCTAGGATCCAATTTGCAAATAAGTTTAAATATTAGAGACCAAACTGCGAGTCAGGGACTAAAGTAGAATTTGAAGTGCCATGTTGGATAATAACGGTGTCATGTTAGTCTTAATAGTACATGAAATTATTTTTCGTGGAATTATAATGAGAATAAAAAATTAAATAGAAATAACTTAGAATGGAACGATAGTTATAATTTCATCATTAATTAGCTTAGAAATGGAATCTATTATATTCTATTCTATTATATGTTTTATATTTGATACATAAAATTAATTAATAAAATGATAATTTGATAATCAGAAATGTATGTCACTAGCATTTTACTCACTGATTAGAATTATGTGTATGATTTAATTCTAAAAAATTATTCAAACTCATTTCATGTTACTACCTATCAAAGATAACAAAAGGAATAATATGACAAGTTTAAATAATTTAAGAATTGAATTATATATTAAATTAAATAAATGATTAAATAGCAAGTGAGATACATTTTCATGGTCCAAAAATGTTAGTTTGCTCTAAAATTAATATAAAATGGAATTATATCTAATGAAAATATATAAGAAACTAAAACAAGCATTAACTCATTGCATTTTGCAAGGAATGACAATTCTCTCATCTATAGGAAGGAATGTTGATGCATGTCCATGTGGAATCAAGACCGAAAATACAATTGTCATTCAGTGTCTTTTAAAGTATGAAAGTTTATTGTATAATAGAGACAAGTATGGAATCACTATTATGTCGAACCAAATGTGCCCTTACATTTATTTAGATTTCCAATGATTATTTACATTAGTTGTCTACCATATTCTTTAACTTTGACTCAATTAAACAAAAAATGTAATTCTAAGAAAATTAGTTTTACATCAATTTACTTCATAAAAAATATTCAATTGGATTAAATTTAACAACTGATGTGATCAATAATAATTTTTGAAGAATTAAATTGATGTAAACTCAATCTTTTAGAGATCAACTCATTAATTTACTCCTAGTTCAAATGACTTGGATTTTTTAAAAGTCACACGATCTAGATTTTGATTAAATTAAAAGAACCAACATTTTTTAAAAGAAAAATTATTTACACAGTACCCAAGTTTACAACTTGTCAAAATTGATTTTTTTTTTATACTTAAAATGCTCTTACTTAAATTTAGATTGAGTGGTTTGTAATATCAAAAATTTAAATTAATAGAAAAGTACTTGTGTATAGAAATAATATTAGTAGCTTGAATGAAATTAATTTTATTCAAAGAATGTTGAGATACTCGGATAACGAAAAAATTAATTTAGGTAATGTATATATCTACCAATAAATTTAATTTATTTAATGTAATATATCTAAGGCAATATTTCTGCAATGTTGCCCCACGTGCTCGAATGAATTCTTGTATAAATTTGCTTTATATTCACTTTATAAAGTCAACAATTTAAATTGTGACTAGTTTTGATTCCAATCATAATTTCATATATTTAATTTAAATAAAATATCTGCAATATTTTTTTTGATAATTACTAAAATGTTTAAAAACATGTTAATCTTCTCTCGTACCATTGCACAAAATAAATCTGAACTGCTAAGTTTATATTTTGTAAAAAAAAAAAATAGCTTTCACTAACTAAGACTTTTTTGATCAGAGAACTGTAAATAAAAAATCATTTTTCCGTTGAGTGCAAGTCAAAAGATATTTACGTGAATGATGAAAAATTCACTGTAGATTTTTGACTGTTCACAGAAATACTTTCTGACTTTCACACAACAAAAACATATTTTTCCCATTTACATATCTTCGATGAAAAATAAATTTGTTGTAGATTTTTCATCGTTCACATAAATATTTTTTGATTTGCACCAAAAAAAAAAAAATCTTATTTACTTCTCACCTGTCAAAAAGCCCACTGACTCCTGAAAAGAGTAGAGAGAGGGGTACAATTTCCCTTCCCCAATTGTTAGTGCAGATCCACGTATAGATCTCTCTCACACCCAAACATATCACAAATCTGTGCCTATATAAGCACCAAAACTCCCATTGAGCCTCTTCAAATTTGATTCGCCCCTACTTTAACTGACATTTCAAGTCTTCCCCTACTGCAAAACCAAACCAATTATGGCAGACCCCAGCAGCAAGAGCAACGCCCTCATCCACCACTCCACAACCACCAGGGGTGGCTGGCAAGCTGCCATCTTCATCATATGTGAGTTCAACCTTCCATTACTCCAATACCCATTTCTTGTTTCTCTCTTTTTCCTTCATTTTCCTCACTGATTTGGACACCCAGTTCCAGTTCCAGCTCCAGTTCAGCAATACACACATATCTTGCTCATATATATATATATATATATATATATAATTTTATTTTTCTGTGCAGTTGTGGAAGTTGCAGAGAGATTTGCATACCAGGGATTGGCTGGGAATCTCATCACATACCTCACAAATGTTCTGGGTGAGCCCATCACCACAGCTGCCAAGAATGTCAACACCTGGGTTGGTGTTTCCTCCCTCTTCCCTTTGCTTGGTGGCTTCATTGCTGACTCTTATCTTGGTCGCTTCAAGACTATCCTCTTGTCTTCCCTCATCTATCTATTGGTAATTATATAAATTTCATTCTCATTCTTTCATTTTTTTGTAAAACTCTTTTTTAATTTGGAAATGTGTTTCATCTTCATTCTTGCTTGATTCTACCTAGAACCTAAGTGCTGATGCAACGATTTTGTCTTTTTGAAATTCAAGTCTTATGTAATGGGTCCCACATGTAGGAAGAACACTCGAACCATAATAAATATCACAATAAATTATTTACTATATAATTTGTATAATTTTTATTATAAAAGTCTCCACCGCATTTTATTGTATTTATAGAAGTGGTACAAAAATTTAAAATATTATTGGACTGAACAGGTTTTCTTAACTGATGTCTTATCTCTTGAATGTTTTGTATTTAAATATCATTTATGCATTTATTCAATATCTTATATATTTAAAAAATAAAAAAATATTAATACAATTAAGTTGAAAGTTTAATTTAGTTCGTCCAACGAATGCGTTTTTTTTAATTTATAAAAAAAATAAGAATAAAAATAATATTTAACCATAAAACATAAATGTTAACCATGGTCAACCAATTTATTATAAATATGAGGAATTTTTGTATAATTTTTTATAATAAAAGAGGGGATGATGTAATAAAGGAAAAATATAATTATTTTAATACTATAAGGTGCCATCTTTTTTGTTTTTGTTTTTTTTCTCACGTCATTGGTTTGTAACGTTTGTTTGATAGAGATTATAAATTTAAGAGTAAATATTTAAATTAATCTTTTAAAAATATACGAAACATTAATTTAATTTTTTAATTATTTTTAATATTAAAATAATTTTTTAATATTAAATTTTTTATGTTAAATTAATCTTTTAATATTATTTTTTATATCAAATAATTAATTCTTTTAAAAAAATTAATTTAATATAAAAAATATTTTAAAAAATAAATTAATATCTCATATTTTTTTAGAAGATCAAATTAAATTATTAATTTAAATTTAAATTAGAGAAATGATCAATCATGATTTAAGTGAAATTTTTTTCTCACTTTCTCCAACAAGACAAGGGACGCATGATGCCAGATTTTCAATTTTTTGTTTTAATACAGCAGTAAACGGATTGGGAAAAAATATTTTCAATATTTTTAATACTGCAGATTTTCAATATTTTTAATTTTGTATGGCCAGTCTTAGGAGACTTTTATTATGATTAAGAAAAATTTGAAGTGTCCGAACATTGTAGCTCGGATGTAAAACCTACCTCACCATTGCACAAAGACCTATCTCATTATTACACAGATCCAGTCACATTCGAGCTACAGTATCAGATGACCGTACTGTAGCATACATCATATTTTGAAGAATAAATACTGTAAAAATAATACGTCAAATCAAAATCAAAATCAAAATCTAAAATAAAATTTATCAACTATTAAGATATATATTCCCTGTAAGATATGCACATATTTGTCCATATTATATGTAAGTCCATGCATGCACTTGCAATTACTTTAATATATACATTTAGCTGTTGTTGATTGAAAAGAATCTCATGTCACATGAACACACACATGCACTACAACAGGGCATGATTTTCTTGACACTATCAGTGTCGGTAATGAAGAACAAAACGCTGTTCTTCTTGGCGCTTTACGTGCTATCCATCGGCGACGGCGGGCACAAGCCGTGCGTTCAAACCTTCGCCGCCGATCAGTTCGACGACGACACGCCGGAGGAGAAAGATGCCAAGAGTTCATTCTTCAACTGGTGGTACTTGGGTATTGTTGCTGGTTCAACTGCTGCTGTATTTGTAGTAATTTATGTGCAGGTAATAAGTTTCATTCAATTTTCAATTTGCTTGTTTATTCATTTCTTTACCCCACAAATGCTAACATTCTCAATTTGGGATTTAAATTCTCAAAAGTTAAGAGTATATTTTAAGAGTTTAATTTCTATTAGTTAGTGTAAAGTTTTTTTTATACTGTCATTTAATTATGTGTTGTCAAATTATTAAAAGAGTTTGACTCTAACAACCATTACCTAAAAAGTTTAATTATTTTAATGATGTGTCTAACATATGATTGAATGACAGTGTAAAATTTTTTTTACACTAACAATGAATAGAAATTAAATTCATATTTTAAAAAATAAAAAATATAATTGTAATAGTTGATAAAAAAATAAAAAAAATAAATTATTATACATTTATAATCTATTATACAAGTATTTATATTTTATAAAATTTTAAAATTTAATTTTTTATTTTATTTTATTTTTTATCATCCCTTACAATTCTATACTTCAGTATACCCCTCCCTCGTCTTATCCAAATCTCACAATCTGTATACAACTATATTGACTTTTAAGCGCCAATTGATGTCAAGTTGTATAATAGCTTTTTCATCATTTCTTTTTCTAAACCAATACTTAATACTTTTTATACAAACAAACAATAATCATAAATAGGAATGCTTTATCCACTAGATATGATCAGTTACGTACATCATTAAATTTTAATAAAATTATTTATAGTAAAGTCTTTTTGAATATTTTTTCCATAGTTTTCTAAAGTCTTGTTTTATTTCTTTTAAGCTATTTTTCATTTGCTCTAATTTTTTTTACTGAAGCGTCTAATGTTTTTCTTATTAAACGAGTTTTTAATTTTATTACCTTCTCCTCAATATTTTATCCTTTTGTTACTATTTTTAATACATATGTTTTAAGGAAAATTTTTGGTTTAACCATTTGATGCTAATTTCATTTTGAATTTTTTTAAGACAATTACTATCCACTATCCAATTATGAAGTGTGTTTCATTCTATAAGAAAATTTGAATAGTAAAAATGTTGATAGAATAGTTAATTTAATATTATATTTTGTTATGATTAATATTTTCTTAAATGTATTTTTTTAAGAAAAAATTGACACCAAGTTAAAATATAATATCAAAGATGACATTAAATAATGATTTCTTTTAAAATATAAAATACCATCACATGTGCGTACTGACTTAATATTTAATAAGAGATGTGAGTAGGAGTTGTAAGTAGAGTTGTAAGAGATGTAAGAGATGATAAAAACGAGAAAGAAGAGTTGTAAGTAGGAGTGATGAAATGCAAGTAGCACTATTTAAAAAATTGTTGTATAATGCCAAGACAAAATAGAGCTAGTAGTACTAGTTAGTGGTATCATAAAAGGAGAATTTATGGATCACACAAATTTCTTTATTCAACAACGATATTTACATAAATTTATAGTCACACACTTTTTAGATATTCTTATAAATAAATAAATAACACTAATCTTATTAACTTTTCTTAAATGATTCAAATTGTAAATATATCTAAAATAGTTTGTCTAAACATCTATTCTATTATTTATTAGAGAAGCAAGTTTCACCAACATAGAGTAACATATTCGTCATAGCAGTCTTTTCAAGATGCATCAATCTTATTTTCAGAAAGAGCCAATAAAATAATCCTAAGTGATGATAATGAATATTGAATATTGAAAAACAGGACAATGTTGGGTGGGGAGTGGGGTTGGGAGTGCTGGCAGGGGTGCTGGCTTTAGCATTGGCACTCTTCTTGATGGGAATCAAAAGGTACAGAAAGGAAAGCCCTACAGGTAGCCCATTCACCAGGCTGGCCCAAGTTTTTGTTGCTGCAACTCGGAAGTGGCGCGTGCATGAGACCTCTGGTCCTCACAATTATTGGTATGGCGAGGACCATGAAGAGCCCCATGATCTCCAAGTTCAACCCAAATTTCACATTTTGCTCCACACTCATCAATATAGGTTAGGTGCCACTCATTCTAAAACTTTTTTTTAAAATAAATTATTTACACGTCTCCTTCATAAATTTAAGTCTATGCTTTAGTGTTTTTCTTTTTTTAAAGTATATAAATATTTTTATTTATAAGTAGAAGTATAAATAATGTTATATTTGTTGTGAAAGGATTTTAAGTTTATTCAATTGTTTTGATTAATTTATTAAGAGTAATTATTTTTTTAGTTTGATGATAAACATAGTTGGCTTTTATTTGATAAATTGTGAAATTTAGTGACTTATATTTATTTATAGAGAATATATATAATTTTGTTATATAATAAACACAATTAACTTATATGAATAAACACGATAAAGTGATTTCAACAAATGGCAATAGTAACTACAAGAAGGATAATTTTGGCATTATTTGTTATTTGAAAATTCAAATCAGGGACTGCTTGGTACGCTTTAAAAATAGAAGAGATTAAAATGTAGGTATAAATATGAAGAATGATAGTTTATGTAATTCTCCGTTTTTTTTTTAATTGGAATTTGAGTTAGACAAAAACATAGTTTATTCCTTTTTGTTTTGAATTAAGAGGAATAATAATATTTATATAATTTTATTGTTTGTTTTCCTAGAAAATGAAAATTTATATTTTTATCTTTATTAATAATTAAGAAAATTGGAGGTAATTTTTCATGTATATTTTTTGTTTAAAATTTTTCAAATAATCTTTATCTGTTTGAGTATCTATTAAAATAAAAAAATTATAATTATTAGTAAGTATATGATCAAAATAAAACTTTTGGATAACTATATCTTAATGTTTTTATATTTTCCTCTATGCTTACTCCCATAACATTTTCTACTTATCACTGTAGTTATTCTGTTCTTTTTTATTCTTTTTCTTTTATACACCTATATGCTCTATATCCTAATAAAAGGAACTTGCATGATTAAGTCAATTTATTTCAATTTGACGAAAAAAAAAAGTGAAAGAGTTTAAAGATTTATAAAAGCAACATTTTTTAAAATTTAAAACTCTATTTTAATGGAGATTTTTTTTATAGGTCCAACATTGGAGTCAACTCTATATGCATTGAAACACATGGGGTTCCTTGTGGGCCACGTGGGTTGGGTTTATGGTTGGAGTTGATACTAACTATTTATTGTGGACTTCAACTTTATGTGCCTTTGTTGCCTGACAGTTTCTATTAACCACATTATTACTAATAGGGAATTCTTCTGACAAAAAATAAAATGGAAATTGTGATAGCTTTTTGGACAAGGCAATGATCATTGATGAACTTGATGCGTCAAACAAAACAAGAGATCCTTGGAGGCTATGTTCAGTAACTCAAGTTGAAGAAGTGAAGCTTGTCATTCGCCTCATCCCTATATGGCTAAGCTGCTTGATGTTCACTGTTGTCCAAGCTCAAATCCATACATACTTCACCAAGCAAGGCAGCACATTGGTCCGTTCAATAGGACCACAATTCCAAATCCCACCAGCATCACTTCAAGGCCTTGTTGGAATCACAATCCTTTTTGCTGTTCCATTCTATGACCGGGTTTTTGTGCCAGTGGCTAGAAAATTCACAGGGCACCCCACTGGTATAACAGTGTTGCAGAGGATTGGAGTTGGTTTGTTTTTGTCCATACTCAACATGGTTGTCTCAGCTCTTGTGGAGGCTAAAAGAGTTGGTGTTGCTAGAGACCATGGTCTCATAGACGATCCTAAAGCAGTGTTACCAATGAGCATTTGGTGGATGCTTCCTCAGTATATGATTACTGGCTTTTCTGATGCATTCACAATTGTTGGGCTCCAAGAGTTGTTCTATGATCAAATGCCAGAGGCAATGAGAAGCTTGGGAGCTGCAGCATATATAAGCATAGTAGGAGTTGGAAGCTTTGTTAGTAATGCTATTATAGCTATTGTGGAGGCAATTGCCTCAAGAACTGGTGGGAAATGGTTGGGAAACAATCTCAACAGGGCACACCTTGATTACTTTTACTGGGTGTTGGCTGGGTTAAGTGCTCTGAATTTGTGTGTATATCTGTGGATCGCCAAGGGTTATGTGTACAAAAAGGTAGATGGGGCTGAAACAACTAACCAGCAGGGTTCAAGCCTCAACAAATACCGTCATGGAGTGTAACACCAGAAAAAAAATGGTTTGGTTTTTGCTACTGCCAATGCCACCAATACCAAAAACCAAGATGAGTATTGATTCAAGATAGACATTGTAATTCCAATAACTACTAGCTAGTAGCATCTCGAGTTTCAGTGTCAGTTAATTCAGTGAAATGATAAAGTTAAATATATAAATTGTAAAGTTTGATTATTAGATACAGCATTCTTGCATTTACAATTCTGCACAACTACATAAATGACCTTATTTGAGTTAAGACGACAGCACACAGATGAGCTACTAACACAAGGTTGTGCACTACTGCCAACCTAATATTTACTCTAAGAAAAGATTTAGGTTAGCATAAGGGATACTTGGGCCTAACTTAAACTTGTTAGGGTGAGTGAAGATTTGGGCAAAGATCCAAAGTTTAATTTTAAATGTATTTAAAAAAAGTTCCACCATGAGAAGCTTTTGCTATATCCAGTTCAAACGGGAATGGAATAATTAAATTGCTTTTTTGGGATTACAGTGGTAAGGTAGTTATAGAAATTTATTTATATAATATTCAGATTCAGCGAAAATTAGGTAAAGGTCTTAGTACAGTTTCCTATTAAACTTGAGGAACCTGTATGTGACACTAGCAAAAAAATTACATTTGGAGGCAGAACACTTTATTGGTATTTTTTTTTTCTTAAAGCCGCTTTCTCCTCGTTTAAGAAGCAAATATTACTATATGTATATATAGATCGAAGTGTAACAAAACTAAAATATTGGCAATACAAAAGATCTTTAGTTCAAGAGAACATTTGGAAAAAGAGAAAAAAAAGAGACTAGCTTCATAGAGATGATTTAGATGAATCCCTTGTCCTTGTGATCTAACAAAACAAACTCCAACATTCTGAAACAGAAAGAAAATGACAGAATAGTATTATTTGTACATACAGATGTAGTTATACGTCATTCCCCAATTCATTAATTCAGTTTCTCCCCATTCTCTTCTTCAGTCTCGCTACCTTTATTGCAAGTGCAACATGAATCTTGTCCACTGCCTCATCATCCATGCATCCAAAGTAGGCACGGCTCCATTTCTTCTTGAACAATAAAACCCCAGAAAGTGATCAAACTGGGCATTGGGTCATCAATGTTTGGCATTGAACCATTTAGAAGGTTATTTTGAAGAGAGCAAGAGTTGCATCAAACTGGGCATTGGGTCATCAATGTTTCCAGGAAGTGATCCAGTGATGTTGTTATAGAGAACTAGAGAAGGTTCAAGTAGAAGAGATGCTGAGACCATCTTTGTATTTCAAAGTTGACCCTTAAAAGAATTAGAAGAAAGATCTAGGTCAGATAAGTCAACAAGATGTACAAAACTAACAGGAATGGTCCTTTGTAAATTATTATCAATAATTTAAAAGTTGACCATAATTTTTAGTTCTAGCTTCACAAGTAGCTCTAGATTCCCAGGTATAACACCATGAAAATGTTTAGAACGTAGAAGTATAGAACCAACGTAGTTGTCCATTAATACTGTAAGTACCCCATGCAAACTATTATTAGAAGGGTTTTGCTGAGGGGCGCTCGATGTTAGAAAGCTTGCGCCCCTTAACCACATGATGCATTTACATGCTTTGATGGATAGAGTTTACTGCAAGATTCAAATGCTTCTAGCCTTAGATGAACGATTGAGGGGTGCGAGCTTTACAACGCCCCTCAGCACAGCCTTTATTAGAAAGATTTAAGTAATTTAGAATAACAAGTTGTCCAAGGAAATTAAATAAGACCCCGTCCATAAGATCTATAAGTGTCTCAAATTCATAAGTTGTGTAGAACAGAACCAAGAAATAGTGTACTCAAGCTTGACAATTTTCCAAGCGACAAAGGAATGGGACCAATGAATGAATTTAAGGTAAGATCAAGCTTTCTTTTATTTTTCAAATTACCCCAGCCAACTTTAACCCTGGCCCATGCTAGAGAATTTATTCCAGGCAAGATTGAGATAAAGAAGGCTCTGCAATGAAATTGAAACAAAGTTGTTCTGATAAAGGAACATTGGTATTTGACTACCTTGAATATCGTTATTAATCAAGTCCGAATGAATCAAATATTGCAACTTCAACACAAAAGGATTAACACACACCTTGAGCTTCTAGGGTATATAACTTAAATCCAGTCATCTTTTCATTACAGTCAGATGGCATATCTGATTGGGGCCAAATGGGTAGCAAGTGTTAGAGATATAAAACTAAGATTGTAGGAGCATAGCTTCTATGACTGAGTGGTCAGGAGTTAGGTCTTTACTGTTCCCGTACTTTTAAATAAAAGTTAGATTTCAGCATAAGGAAAAAATGAGCTTATGCGTTGTCTATGCTTTAAGCCTAAAGAACTATTGCGAGAGAAGGCATGTTGGAGATATAAAACCATTGAAGTGCTTTCACCTAACTATTTTTAGGAGAGTTGGTTCTTGACAACATGGACTCTTGAGATTGAGCTTGACAACAAGTCTGGTAACATTGTTGCAGTCTATATATAACTTTCCATGGCCAGCAATCACTACCTTTTTAGAAGCTTACTTATAGTTTGAAAAGAGCTTGTCTCTCCCGTTCAATGCAGCACATGGCAGAGTTGCCACGCAAATTTGAAACTTCAACCAACAGGAAAGCAATGTCAAATCCAAAACTTAAATATCTTTCCATATTTGGGGGATAGTTGGAGGGAGTGTATTTGAGGAAAACAAGAGGAATTAACGCCTGTTTGGGATGCAAGGACTATCTTTTCATGTATTATTGTGAGAGGACAATGGCTTTCACTAATCAACATTCAACTAGCCAAAAAAACACATTTCACCATTGTTCAGATTCTTCTATGTTTGATCTCAAGTTACTTTCACAGATCATGATCAATGCAATGTCCTTAAGTCGATAGGTTCTCCTCTTTCATTTTTTAGAGTTAGAACTTCGCTTTTCTAGCATATTGAAAACTGTTGTTGGTGAGTAGGAGGGAAAATCTAAGCTGCTAAATGCTCATTAAGTTAAGATCTTGAGGTGAGAACATGGAAAGGAGAGTTGGAGGAGAGGCAAACATGTCTTTTGGAGGGAAGTGTGGGTTAGCATAAGCTTTGGTGATCCTTTGGTTCACCACAGATTATCAGTGATCAAATGAAAAGGATAATTTTGTCTCTGAAACCTTGAAATCCTTCTCTCTAGGAAAATTTCAAGGTAAGGTACCATCTTCTAGAGGCTACTCTGCCAAGGAACCAATCTCTTTTTCTTTAGGTAATACTTTTTCGCATTTTACTCAAATATAACCAGTTTATAGTAGATTTTAACTAATCAAATTGTTATAAGGCGATTGAATTTTTTTTGTCCTTGCTAAATGTAAGGTTTTTATTTTTTATTTTTATCAATCTTACTTTTGTATCTAATTTATTTTTCGAATGTTTTTGTGGCTTCCATGCCCTACGTCAATGATTTTTATTTTTTATTTTTTTTATTTTCTTTAATCTAATAGTTTTGAGATTCCCATAAAAGAAACAAGCAAAATTAATTATTATTATTTTTGTTTAAATTAGAGTTACAAGCAAAAGAATAAGAGAGGGGTTTGGTAAAGGATCAACATTCGACACTAACATTACACTTAAATTTTAAAGACTTCAGTTAGTATCAATTAAGCTATAAGTTGGTTGACAAAAGTTCAATTTTTTTTTCTTCAAATAAAAAGTCTCAAAATCATACTAGATAGAGGTATAATAATTAATAAGTTTAGAATTTTATACATGTACAAAAAAATTAGAATTTTGTAAAATGTCGTATTAAAATTCGTTTAACATCATAAGTTTTATTTTTAATTTTGTTTCTCCTTTATCTATCCCTCTTGTAAGTTGCTTGATTTTTTTTGGACATATTCAATGAAATCACTTATTTTTAATGGAATACTTATTGTTTAAAAATAGAAATATATTATTTTAAATAGTTAACTCTACTTTATCCCTGCCATAATTACGATAACTATATATCTGCCTGTTTCTGGTTTTGCCTATATACTGTCTTTTTCTTTTAAATAATAAAAATGATTTAGCTTATTATTATTATTATTATTATTATTATTTTATTATGTAAATCCCAACAAATTACCCGAATGATTTCTATGAAAATTTCAAACGACTCCTCTTGAGTTCAGTGCAACGTGAGAAAGAGGTACTAGAAATACTCAAATTTTGCCAAAATAGAATTATTATGACTTGCTGTTGTTTTCTCCTGTGTGTGAATAGTAAGGCCACAACACCAAGTTCCCTGTATATTTTAACCTCCATCTCGTGTTTCTTGCGTAAAAGGTAGTTCAATGAGAGCTGGCTCGTTTAACTTAAAATGACAAACATTCTCCTCTGTGCATTTTGTCAATGACATTTATTTAGGCATCCATTTTGGCACTTAATTGAAGTTGTCAAGTGTTTGCAACGCTATCTTTAGCAACTTGGCTAGCATTGCCTTGTCTATGTTGTCTTGTTGAGCCAATTTTATGTGAAAGTGTGGCATTTGATTAATTTACCATTGAAAATAACATGAAGTTGCTTACGCCTACATGTTAAAGAATGCACATTTAAGTAGTTAAAAGAATCATAGGGAATCTAATTTAACCATATGTTGATCCTCATCTCTTTCTAATTCTATCCACAAACTATCTGCGTCCTCCTCACCTAGTGTACTAGCTAGCTAGCTACCTCATACCACAAACAAATAGATGTTCAAATTATCAAACACTAAGACAGATGGTGATGAAATGAATGGAGATGATGTAGTTGAATGTGATATTTATGTTGACAGAGCTCTGACAATTTTACTCCTGAATTAAACATTTCAGTGAGGAGGTTATGTAACTCTGATAATTGATATCTGTACATGCCACTCTACATCTCCTTTCATGTCTTGAAAGTAATAGCTACATTGTTTTTTGACAATATGTATTGCTGCATTACAAAAGTTTTCATTTCTTTCAAGTAATAGCTGCTGTAAGTTGTGATTGTTCTCATGTCTGAGATCATAAACTAATTAAGTTTTGTTTCCCAAGTATGACGTGTCATACTGCTGCCCTGTTATTGGTTTTTCAACTTTCGATAGTTACCAGTATGGTGTGCTTTGAATGATGTAGTATAAATTCAAAAGTAAGAAAATTTGGGAAAAACGCCTCAAGTAATGTTAATAGTTAAGGCTGCAAATATGGAGATTTTATTTTAACTAGTAATTTTCTAGTAAAGGAATTATGATTATTTACAAATGCTTAGGTGAGTGAATTTTGTTTTAATCTTTAATTTGTCTGTTGAAGTTATCTGAAAGTGAAATAGTTTATTTCATTGTTATAGAAAAGACTATTGTGCATTTGTCAAATCTACAACAAACGTTAATGGTTAATTAGTGGAATCAATATGAGCTACTTTTGTATGTCTGTTTATTGGAGAGGTATCAAATATGTACTTCTATTTGATGACTGTTCAAGCTTGAAGCCTAGTTGGAACGAAAGTGAACTGAATTATATAAAAGGAATTACCTTGGGTGAAATTCAAAACTTCATAATCCATGAAGTGTGAGACAATAAATTAAGAGATCAGATGTTTTAAGTCTAATTTTGAAATGAAGTATTATATAATAGTAACCAATTTGAAAGTATTGAAAGAGAAGACAAGGTGAACTCACGATGCTTAGTTTGTTATAATTTATAAATGTATAAATTGCTTTATGAATTTAAGTGTGATTTACTATGAATGTAGTTAAATTTATAGTCACATTGAACCATATACTACAACCTATAAAATATAATTTGTATTAACTAAAATCTGTTACGGACATATATGACCCATTAGTCAATAACAAAGGACTAATTTGAATTTACAACCATGTATTTGTATATCCGAAAATCTTCTAATTTCATTACCATCAGCACCATCTCTGTAATTCTCTAATAACATTTCAATAGAAAAATTGACTTATTTTTGTTGAAAAATGTTCATATAAATGTTGATTCATACAATAAAAAAAGTCAAGTTGTTGTTGACTTACAGTGAAGAAAGAGCCAACTTGTGAACAATTGAGGGACACAATGTTTGTGCATGGAAATGAGAAGGCACTGTCGCATTCATTGGTACACATGCTAGAGGCTACATAGTTCTGAGGCTGCAAATGTAACAGACCAAAACAGTTCATAAAATTCCAAACAACCAATTCATAAAACAATGCAGGTGATATGCAGCTATGATATATTGGTGCGTGAAATCCACAAGTGTACGGTTTCGTCGTCAAGTAATAAAAAGATTGAATCCACAAGGACTATGTCTATGAATATCAATTAATTAATTAATTCAATTAATTTAAACAAATCGGGAACAATTGTTGAGTGGTAAGAATGTAGTAACCAAGTAATTAAATAAATAAATGTAAACAATTCAAAAGTTGAGAATGGAAATAGAAAGTTGTTAAGAAAGGTTTTCAAATTCAAAAAAGTTTACAGGATTAGGGTTAACCACAATGATACAACATGAATCCTAATTGACAAACCCTTTTATTAAAATTGAAATTCGAATGAAGGTGAATTACCCTAAATTAGTTAATGTTCTTTCTCAAGAGACAAGAACCGTGTCCAATTAAACTAATTCCTACTCTCGTGGTAATTGAATTCAAATTGAACCCTTTATGCTTTGTGGTAATTCATTAAGTCCTCGAAAGGCTAAACCTACTCTCATGATTTAGACCCTAAGTTCAATTCTTATGGTTCCAACAATTAGGTTCACCTCTCAGTACGTCCCTAAGTGTTTATGAGATGCAAATATATAGCCAGCAAATTCACATGAATAAGCACGATAAGAATTGAATCATGGAACATTCAAAATTAATAAAATGATAAATAAAGTCAATTGATCATCATCAATGTATCAAAGGGCATTGCCCAATCCTAGAAAGAAGGAAAACTACTCAGACATGAAGAAGAAACCAGAAAATACAATAAAGAACATCCAAACCCGTATCTGGGAGAGAATAGAAGAAGAATATCAAGATCCATAGCGTCCAAAGCTGCCTCCACAAAATAGAATGCGAACCCTCATAATGTATTTAGAACAACTATATATACCCTATGGGTCTAAACTGGTCCAAGCCCAAAGGGAGAAAGGAAAACGAAATTTCAAAATCTGTGTCAGGCCGCGATCCACGGCCATGGGAAATTCCACAGCCAGGCTGTGGAAGCTGCTGCCATGTAAGTTTGTGCTGCACTTGCATTCCACGGCCGTGGGAAATTCCACAAGCAAGCCGTGGAATCCTCTGTCAAGGAGGATTTTGCTGCTTCAATATTCCACAGCCGTGGAAAATTCCACGGGTTGGCCGTGGAATGCTCTGCCCATTATGTTTTGCTTCTGTTGTATAGCGGCTTGATCCATGGCCATGGGGAATCCCACAGGTAGGCCGTGGTTGTCTCTGGAATGCACTTTTTGTCCTACTTTTGCTATCCTTAAAGCCCTAACTTCATTCATGCGAGCTTTCCATCCATTTTAAGCCGATTTAGCACCAATCCTGCACAACAACGCCACAAACATCGCAGTTATCCGAACTAAAGGAAAAACACATAAAAAGGGAAACTAAAACTCCTAAAATGCCTAAAAATGCATGCAAAACAAGAACCAAAACATGATGTTGTTTCATACACATCATATATTTTTAATGCGCTAAATAATTACTGTTAATGCAAGTACAACTAAGGATTTAAATGATTGACCTTTAATATCGAGAACTCAAACTCTTTAACAGAGGATGGAGTCACCACATGATCTCTTCCACTTTTTAAGACAGGATCCACATGACAAGTCTGTCTTATGTGACCAGATTGATGGCATAAAAAACATTTATAAGGTTTCACATTTTGTGTACACACATTTTTAAAAAATCTTTTTGTTTTAAGTGTAACCGGGTTCAACACTCGATCTTTTGAACTTAAACTACAACTTTCTCCCTTACTTGAAGTACAAAGACTTTCTCCCTTACTTGAAGTACAAAGCTTTTCAAACTTAGTTGTCAATTTTAATATCTTATTCCTAGCCTTCAAAAAGGTATGTCCATTTTGTGCCCCAAGACTAGCCATCTTATTGGCAAGCTGGGATAGAATAACACGCCTGATAGTCACCAAATCGGTTTTATTACCTTTGGTAGGCACTCCACAATTAGGAAATTGTTCACTCTTTGCTTCCTTGGTCCATTTGACATGAATGCAGGACATGGGTATTTTTCTCATGTCCTCATGGCTCATGACAAAATCATATGCACAGATGGAAGTCCAAAACTCTCATACTTTTGGCATGAACACCTTATAACAACACTCATTCGATCATAGAACAAATCCCATTTCTTATCCGGGACTGTATATTCTGAAACTTGGTAAATCTTCTTATCATTTTGCTCCTATGTACAAATAAAGATTAAAACTGATATATTATCAAGCTCTTCCTTAAATTTTTCAAGCATGCTCTCAGTAAAGACTTTGCTTGCATGTCTTTCCAAGGCTTGTAATTTTAAACATAAAATAGGAGCTGTGAATTTACTTTGGTAATCATGCTCAGCATCTGTGTTCCTCAATTGGCTTAGTGCTTGGTCAAAATGATGAACAAATTGCACCAAATTATGCTTACACTGCAAGGCTCCTCCTAAATACGAGTTTATTGACTCACACCTCGATGTTGTTCGCACACCTGCAAAGAACTTGCCCCTTAGATAGGCGACACTCCACATATGCCGTTTGCTATACATTTTTTTGGTTCCAAATTTTATCTTGTAATTCCCATTGATCAATCAAAGTATCCCAAGCAGTCTCAAATTCTTGTTTGTCAATCATGCTAAGCATCAAATGTGCAAATTGCTTGGTGAAGGATGGATTGCCGATGTTACTTTGAGCATTCCATTCCAAATGCCAACAACACAATCAATGGCGTGAATTTGGTAAAACCTCTTTTATAGCTTTCCTCATTGATTTGTCACCATTTGTTACAACAGATTGATGCCTCTTGTCAAGCATTGCAACAACAAATTGCTATAGCAACCATTGAAAGCAGTCAAGAGTTTCATCAACTAGCCGAGTACATAAAAAAATTACAGTGTCATAGTGGTGATTTACCCTGGCAAATATCACAAGGGGTTTTCTATATGTATTAGTTTTGTACATGATACCAAATATTAATACATCATCCAAGCATTGATAATCCATCCGTGAACATCCGTTTGTCTAGAAAATGTTTTCTAAACGACTTTCTTTATCCTTTGTGTATGACACAATCAACATTGTTGGAAAAGGTGCACAAAAGTGTTATGTCTCAGCCGTTAAAGTAACTCATAATCACGATCTTATTCCTTCGAATCTAGTGCATTTTATCCCAACATACAAGAAGATGACCAAAACAAACATGGCGCATATGAAGGTTATGCAAGATGCAAGTTTAAAGACTAGGCATATGATGGACTTTGGAGGTGTTGGTTTCATGAAGAGAGACTTATACAACCATCTGGATAGAGAGAGAGATGTTCAAAGGTCGACACTGGGGATACAAATACAACATTGACATACTTGGAAGTAAATTTGAAGAGTAATTATCGCCTTTATCCCCTTATTTAACTTCTTTCTCATCTAACCATAATTAGTTTTTCAGTCCTTAATAAATATACTAAACATCCACCAACCCTTACCAATGAACACCAAATACATACAGAAAGGGCATAATGGCAAATTGATAGATTTGTATGGGATAAAGTAACCGATACTAATGAATGCCAAATACATACGGAAGGGGCATAATGTCAAATTGATAGATTTGTATGGGATAGAGTAACCGGTTGTTTTCAGATATTTTATCCCCTACCCATTTCCCTTCCCTTCCCACAGTGTCACTTTATATGGATATTGTTGTGATTTTTTATAAGCTTTAAAATACTCGCAAGTGTACGAGTCATATGTTAGTACAGTTCAGCAAATATAAGGTCGAGTCGTATTGAAGATTTTTTCTAATATAGTCAAACAAAAATAATCAAGATATAAAAATAAAATAAAATAAAATAAAAGCAAAAGAAACTAAAACAAATAATAAATATAATTAATTAATAAAATATGAATTGACTAAGGATCAGAATCCATCAAGATTAATTTTAACATCAACAGTGTAAAATATATTATTCCCAGATAATTTATCTCATGAACATCTAACAGCAAAACATGTATTCATGGAAAATCTATCAATGAAGCTCTAATAAAAATTATGAAAGGTATGTTTTATTTTTCTAATCAATTGTAATTTGTCAAATCATTAACTGTATCTCTATCTAGAAATCACAATTGATATTCGATTACGACCAACACACATATAGTAAAAACAAACTTAAAGTATGAAAAAAATGATTAAACTCATCTAAAAATTTATTCAAGCTAACTGATAGAAAAATAAAAACAATAAACATTTAATCTCTAAAACAACTGGGTAATAAAAATCTAACATAGACAATGCCAAAACAATCAGGGTTTCATCATTCCCTTAGTATATAAAATCTAACCATACATACTGACTTTGAGGGACATCATCAATACTGCCCTTTACTTCATTATCTCCTATTGCGCAATTTCTGTGTAGCCTCTTCTATGTTCGTTCCCCTCTTGTGGCCGCTACTCCTCATAATTATAATGACTTATTAGACCAACAACTCTAACAAGATTTTCTTCTAGGGTTTTCTATTTGTGTCCAGACTCATTTAATGTGCAAGAGTTGATGATATCTTTATGAAATCTTGCCAAAATTCTGTAATTATCACAGTTAATTAATAACTAGTCACTTTCAACAAATAATCATTAATGTCTTAAATAGGAAAAATTAACTTATATCAAGATGTAATAAAAGCCTATTTTTGTGTGAAAAATATGTAATATTAAGCTATTATCAGCTATCATCAATTTGAAACTTTAATGCAGGTGTGCTTCTTTTGGTGATGCATGTTAGTCACTCCCATAAAGAATATATGAAAAGTTTTTTTTTTGTCGGTTAAAGGACGAGTCTACTTATTTTAGGAGGAAGTTTTATACACTTATACCGTTCAATAATTTTTTATACAATGTGAATTCAACCATATACCAAATTTTAGATAAATCAACCATTCATAAGTATCGAATTTAATCGTAGGTATTTTATTTATATTTTAAAACTATATTATACGTTAAAATAAATTAGTAGGATAAAGTATTAAATAATTTTTAAATTGTAAGACATTTTATGAATTTGATCTATCTTACAAGAACTTTTAATTTAATAGTTGGATTGATGAAATTTAAGATTTTTTTTATATCAATATAGCTGCTTTTTTTTTAAAACCAAAATATTGTGATTTCATTTTATGTACCAAAATGCATTGATTTTATTTATTTATTGAGAAATCACCTTGGATTAGGCTGGTTTCCCTTCAAGAAAAGAAAAGAAAAATTTACTCTTAGAAATTGCCACATATCAAGCCAGTTTCTTTAAAGAAAATGAAAAAAATAAATTTCTCTTAGAAACTGCCCTCCATGAGGGTGGTTTTTTATCTTCAAAATGAAGAATAGCTTGAATATATTTGATGTTGAGAAACGGTCCACATGAAGAGATCAATCTCGGTGCATCCTTATCTTTTTCAAATTTAGCTCTACAAAACTGTCTTTGGTGAGGGCAGTTTCTATCTTTACTTTATGCTTTCACATTACTAAAATATGAATGGAAAATGACATGGTGAGGGACGGTTTCTGAAGTAAACAGGTGAAACACAAGAAAGGGGGTTGAATTGTGTTTCTTAATTCCTTTTTGATTATTTTCAAAAAGCTTTTACACAGGAAGCAAAATGCAATGGACGTAGAAAGTTTCTGAGTCCAATTGGACGCTAAAGCAAGTTTGAGAAAAACAACTTTAAACAAAGTGAAAAAGTTCTGAGTTTTAACTCAACTCTTTAGTTAGGAAAACAATGACAATCTCCAGATGTTAGTGAAACGTAAAACACAAGATGAAGATAGAAAATCTTACACTAGATGTTTATTCTAGTTCACTCCCACAAAACGAGAGCTACGTCCAGTCCCTTCAACCAGAAGGATTTTCAACTAATTTTGTACAAAGATTACAAGTATTATCCACCTCTTCAGGTATACAAGTATATATTCTCAACTTCTTCAGGTTCTACTATCCAAGTATTCTTTTATACACAGCCTCTTCAGGCTTAAACACCAAATAGAAAAAGGTATAGAAGTGCTTGAGTTTTTAACTCATTACAAATGAGGATTTAAAAAATAAATCTCAAGACTTAATCTTTTTTCTTTAGGAGATTGAATATAGAGAAGAATGAAAGTTATAAGCCTTTTTGCTTTTGAATTTCTCAGAAGGTGGTCGCACTTTCTTCTTCGAAGACAATTGTATTTATAGATGAGAGCAATTTGAGCAGTCTTCAATAAGTTTCTTCGTCCAACGGAAACATTTATTACTGTTCTGAGTGGTATTAAATGCCTAAGAAGAAAACATGTAGAGCTTCTTCTGAAAAGACACTTTGATTGTCAGGAATGTCCAAGAATATGATATCTTACTCCTGACTTGTCTGAGCATGCAGAAAGTTCCCTATTCGCAGGTCTTTGTAGTTGTTAGCAATGTCAGCTAAGTGACTTAGTTGACTTCTATTTGAAGCGTGCGCTGTCAAAGTCCTTCTCAGCATTTAATGAAGAACAATTTCTTCATATTTGAAAATTGGCATTGGACGAATACATTGAAACCTGAGCTTAGTACAAGAAACATTGGACGATCCAAGTATAATGAAACTTTGTGAAACAATTTAAAAGGTATTTGATGCATCTTAGTTTCTTTTAGCTAAGAAGAGAATGGACGCACACACAAGTAACTTGTTTGTTAACACTTTTCTTTTTATTTAAAAAGTTACGAAACAAGTTATGTGGGTCTTTTACATATTTAATCTGAATTAAAACTTTCGTTATCTTTAAAACTCTTAAGGGGTAATAATTCTTTAGAAGGAATGATTTTAAACTTAGTTTCATAAGGTTCTTTGATTCCAACAGTTTCTAGCTTGTTAAATTAAAAAAATTTCAATAATTCTTTGTGAAAATTGCCCTAGGTGGGGTGATTTTTTATTTGAAAAATGAAAAAACAATCTGAAGGGAAAATGGCCTAGTCTAAGGCGGTTTCTTAATAGAGAAAAAATCAACACATTTTGGTACAGAAAATGAAAAATAAATAAATAATTAAGCTATATTGATATAAAAAGCCTTAAAATTTAATGCTTATAAAAAGTTATTTTCTAAAGTAATAGTGGACCCCACCTATTTTTTTTAATTGCATAATATAAACACAAGAAAAAAAAGCTCTCTCCCTGACAAAAAACAATGATAACATTGCGAGTTGCTTAACCTCAACCTCCGTCCTTGACTTAATGGGGGATGACACCATCAGAACAAGAATCAAATAAAATACCACTCATCCGAAATCGTTGGAAGTAAGCAGCCTAACAATAAGAAATAGTTTAAATTCATATGGATATAAGTTTTTCTGTTTTCTTCTTTGGTCATTATGATTCAAATTGATTACTCCCTTATAAAGTCCAAACAAGATCAGCCACAGCCAACACATAAACAAATATGTGATTAAAGTTCAATATGATATATCATGCCTCGAGGCTCACATATTGAACTTTAATCTCTCTCTCTCTCTCTCACACACACACAAACACACATATATCTCCCACGTGATGTGTCCACTTAGATAAGGTGGCACCTGCGTCACGAAATCTCTCATGGGGATCTGGTGGGGGGCTTAACAAGTAACTTAGCTGATCTCCAAATCCATATGATATGATCACTACCTCTTCCGCCCCCACCCTCCCCCATTGCTTCCTTTACAACTTTTAAAGCAATTGTTAATTGGTGAAGAGGGTTGATCGGATTTGCTTTCTTTTCTTTTCATACAAAAATGTAGTATCCATTCTTTTCTTCTTGCGAATATTCACTTGGTCCACATTAATGTCCTTTGGTTTTATATGTTGAAACCATTTTTGCCATGTGATACCTTATTCAATAAGTTTAAAGCAGAAGTTTTCTCTTTCATGAATAGAAATTCATACCAACAAACCACGAAGTATGATTCAGTTGACAAACTAAATTTTATATGAACAAACTTTATCTAAAATGTAAGAATTTAAAACTCACTAGAAACGCCTTGTAAACAAGACAAGCAAAAATAGAAGTATATTAAAAACACTCAAACGTAAAAGTTTATTATAATAAGGGCATAAAAAATATTTACAACTTTATTAATTCTATTGCATTATTGATAAATATATTAGATCAAATATTAAATAATTAATATTAATCTTCTCCAGTCTCATTTTCTATATGTAGAAGTGAGGCCACTTTGTCATGCGCATGTCACTCTTGGGAAAACTTTCTCCATATTGTTTTGTTTTGTTTGTTTTTTTAAAGAGAATTCTTCTTATATTGAAGGGGAATAAAAATAGGAATGTGGAGGATCAAATCCCCACCACATGACCACAACCATGAGTTTTTTGATTGCTCGTGTATAACCCAGTCATTATTATTTTCTTAAATCATAACCATATATTAGTATTTTCATAAGGTACACAAATTATAAATTATATACGCATGTACTAACAATAAGTGTATCAAATAGTGCAAGAAAATGCACAACATAAAATGATAGCGTGCAAAAATATAATCACAAAATCATAATACTTATCATGCTCAAAATAATAGAATATTATAACAAAATCATAATATCACATTATTAAAATTCGTTTTTTTTGTGGTTCCTTGTCACTAAAAAAAAATGACAGCTCTTGATAAAAATTAAGAGAGATACTAATTGAATTACACTCCCCCGCTTGGTGCTGAGCATATTGTTTCAACAAGTTTCTTTACCTATAATTTTCTATAACTGTAGGAGAGTCGTAAAAAAAAAAAAAAAACTATACTGTCAAGTTAAGATTAAGAAAAGAAGACAGGCCCTGCTTAGAGCACCCTATAATAAGGACATGATAATCTTAATTCAATTTTTTATAGAAAAAAAAGTTAAGTATTAATTCCAAATTCCAATTAATTTTTGTTATATGTTTTAAAATTTTGATTCCATTCAATAGCCATTTCTAGCATCCCACCAGTCACAAGATTGGGACTGCTATATGACAACGAGACGGTCGATGTCGAGCTGTTGCTGCTGGATCTAGAGGGAAATGTCTTTATTTATATTTTCTCCTACTCTATTTATTTACATTGGATTTAGAATCATTAAAATAATATTAATTTAAATTAAATGAATTTGATTTGCTTTAATTTAGAAATCAATTTTTATATTTAAAACTCATTATAAAAAAATAGGATTTGAATTGATTTGTAAATTATTTTTAATGTTTGAAACACTTTAGAGATGAATATAATTTATTTTGTTTTAATAGTTTTATTTTGTCACCCTTAATTAAAATAGGTAGATTAATAATAATAAAAAAAAGGTAGAATAAATAAACAAATAAGGATAAAACTGTCAGTTCAAATAATTAAAAATTAAATTAAATTAAATTCTCTCAAATATAATTAAATTTAAGCTAATTTTTAAATACATACAATTTAAATCAAAGGACTTTAAAATTAAATCAATTCTTAAAATTTTTTATTTCAAACGTATTATGGGAAATTTTTGTAGAATTTTCTATCTACTTTTTAAATATATATATATATATATATATAATTAGGATATTCATATGATATTAATAGGTATTTAAAGTAAATAATTTTTTAATTCATGCCTATATATATAATATATAAATTAATGATTTTGTATTTATACTATTTTGATACTAAGAATAATTGTATTAAATAATTTAATAAAAACATTAAATTTGAAACCATATTTTTAAAAAAATCATATTCATATTTTTTACATAATAATTCTATTATATATTTGTATTTTTAATTGTTAGTATTAATTTACCTAATCATATTTCGCAATATAATTTATTAATTTCCATCATTCATGTAGCCAATAAGATCCTGTAATTAGTCAATCCAATGTTTGGCAAATTTTTTACATTATTTTCCAATTTGCTTTTAAAAAAAATACTTAGAATGGATTCCTCAGAGTCCTTACCCTTCTATCTGGGAAAAATCATATCGCACAACACATCAGATTTATTTTATTTACTAAAATCTGCACCAAATAACATAATATTGCGGTGTAAAATCTTTTAACAAATACAGAGTTTATTCCCCCATTGTATGCTGTGAGATGATTTGCGCTGAAAAATCAGTATATGAAATATCTGCAATTGTTTAATTAGTCACATGCTGATCGTGTTTCAAATTTTTATTAATATTTTTTCAAATTAATATTGACCCCAGAAAAGAAAAGAAAATGGGGAAAGAGATGAAGAGTAGGAAAGTCAATGACATGCTGATGAAAGAACAATGCAGATGCTGATGCAGATAAAATAACAGGATCATGCTTGGGACTTTGCCTAATTTAAAAAAGTAATTTTGGTGAAGTTATTATTATAATTTATATTTACCTTGAAGAAATATTATTATAATTTAGATTCATTATCTTTATTTAAATTTTCTCTTACTCTAATTATTTAAGCTACGCCAAGTAACATTAAAAAGTAATATAAAAGAATGAGAAAGAAATCATATGAATAAAAAATTAAAAATAAATTAAGAAAAAAAGATGGAGGTATGTTTCAAGAAGAGGGGCAGCTGGATTGGTTTTCCATTTGAAAATTCTTTAAGGTTTTGGTCAAAATTGGCTCTTAGAATTTGTTAAAGGATAAACATGTCAATAATGCAAGGAAATTACATTCAGACTTGCTACTTGTTAGTACTAGTAAGTGGGGCTACGTGCTAAGCACTGAGCAGGACATGCACATGCATGGAATGGAATGGAGATTGGAGAGCTCTAAGCAGTGCCCTTTAGGTCTCATGAAAAGGCAAATGGAGAGAGAGGAGCATAGCACACAACAATAGTTGCCTTTAATTATAAGCAAAAGGGTCAAATAAAATAATAATGAACAAGTCCAATTTTAACTTTGGTAAAATAACACCACCTTCTTTGCTTGTTCTTCAATTCAAAAATCAACCTAGAAGATCCGAGAGATTCTGGATGAAATCTGTCGGATCTCGCTTTCCAAACTGTCAGATTTCCTAGGTGGATTTTTTATCTTCATGACCATGATGGGTTCTCATTTAAAATGTCCCATTCTGATTCATCACTATCTTCATCTCTTCCTTGTGCCTTCTATTCCTCTTCCTTGTTCTTTTCTTTCATCCATCTTTCTCCTCCTGTTTTAAAAACGTACATATTTTCTTCTAAGTTATGGGTATGTCTGCAGAGGCCCAGTTCCATGTTTTGGCTGTTGATGACAGTCTCATTGACAGAATGTTGATTGAGAGGCTCCTCAAAACCTCTTCCTTTCATGGTACTTTTCTTTTTCACTGTTTGTTATTTTGTGGCTGTGGTTTTTTTTCCCCTTCAAATATAGATTTAGATTGTAATACTGCCATATGATCATAGAAATCATGAGCATGTTTTTTGTGTAGTCATTATGTTCTTTTTTCTGAAGGGGGGATTTAGGTTTACTACATTTGATATCTGATATCTGATATCTGATTCTTCTGGATATGTATTGTTATCACAGTTACTGCAGTGGACTCTGGCAGTAAGGCTTTAAAATTTCTTGGTTTGGTGGAAGATGAGCAGAGGACTTTTGACACTCCCTATGTTGCTTCAGAAATTCAAGTAGAAGTAAACCTGATCATAACAGATTACTGTATGCCAGGAATGACAGGCTATGATCTGCTGAGAAAAATTAAGGTAGGCTCTTGGGTTTTTGCCAAGACTTTTAAAAGGCTTATGTCACTTCTTTATCTGATTGATTAGCTTCAATTTCATTATGTTTTGCTATAATTTTCTGCTCATTTTCAAAATTTGAATGCATCAAAGAACTTTGCCAAATTATGACTGGGATTTTTTTTCCTATTAAGGCAACAATTTGAAATGATGGGATCTGATTTCGGAAATACATGTCATATGGATTTTCAAACAACAATTTTGTAAATCACTTGTGACATCCGAGTTGGGATATTTCCCAAATTTTCTATATAACAAATCTCAAACCAAATTCGTCATGGGCATGAAAATCTTCAATTGCTTGTATCTCCTCTGGCTTGATGTTAAAAAATAAAATAAGTTTATTGATTTGCAGGAGTCTAAATCTCTTAAAGACATACCAGTTGTGATTATGTCCTCAGAGAATGTTCCTTCAAGGATCAACAGGTGAGGGAATTGCATCCTAGTACACAATCTAATATCAACATTATTTTGAAATTTTCAAATCCACAAATTAGAGGGCATCACATGACTGAATTTCAAATCTGACAATACCTTATTTTTGTTTGGATCAGATGCTTGAAAGAAGGGGCTGAAGAATTCTTTCTGAAACCAGTTCAACAGTCAGATGTAAACAAGCTCAGGCCCCATTTATTGAAATCAAGAGTTAAGGAAGAGGAAGACCAACCCATCAACAACAAAAGGAAGGGCATGGAAGAAAGCCATTCCCCAGATAAAACCAGACTAAAAATGTAGCAGTTAAAATTGGTCTCAAATTAAAATTGATAATACTTAGATAGTGAAAAGAGTTAGATGGCAGCCCAATCATACTAAAGAAATCAGCAGTATAGGTCCCTGATGTAAATTAACAGACGAGGAAGAATTTCATTCAATTTGGTGGACAAATAGCAATTATGTTGACTATTTTTTACTTCCCTTGTGCATCTTATGGTTGACTCAAATGTGCACCATTTCTTTTTCTCTGTCTTGCCTGCATATTTAAAAGTACGTCAAGAACCTACGAAGGCATTTAAATCTATATGGTCAAAGCAAAGGTTAATTAAAATGTGATGGGAATCAAGAAATATTAAAATTTGCTTTAGTGCCACACATACATAGAGAATTTTAATGCAAGAGTTTAATCTAGTTATTGGACTTGTAGTATATATTACACGGGCTAAAATATGATTTTGGGTACAAATAATTAACGAAATGAAATATGTTGGTGAGCAATTTGTTGAAGTTCTGAAGCAGTTTAAGCAGAGTGATCCACACAAGATTTTCAGAATTGACACAAGCAGAGGAGCAAGAGGATCTGAGGGTGCTATTGCCAAACCAAACCACACCACTCTCTAATCAAATTTCCTTCCTTTTCGCATAACGGTAATACTTCATGTAATATTAGTGTTCTAAAAATTAGACTGGACCAGACATCGGACTTGAGTCAGTGAGTTATTGAATGAACCAGGATCAATTGCTAGGTCAAGGCGTTGGCCTTAGCTGCAGCAACAAAGCTTCTTTACTACGGGTCAAAATTGACATGATGAAAATCTGTATTAAAGTTTTGGCGATCAATATATTGTACATATTTGTTTTTTTATTTTTTAATTTTTTTATTTCCTGTATAATATTGCTTACACAATTTTAGAACTAGTTAGAAATATACAGCAGAAGCATTAGGATAAAAGGTACTAGTGTTGGTAATCATTAGTTAAAATACTCAAAATTTGAAATCATTTCTATGACCAGTGAGGCATACTAACGCACATGCGGTTAGAGCTTCGCAAGAGCTCATTAGAGATGAGGGTTTCACCATAATTTTATGCCTGACGAGTTATGATAATAATTTATTCAGGCAGTTAGAGCTTCCCAAGTTTGGAGAGGAAGTGAAGGGAGGACTAATTTTTTATTTTTAACTTGAAAAAAATTATAAAATGTTTATAAAAATGAAAAAGGCATTATTCGAAGGTCAGATGATAGTCTCTCATTTTAAAAAATTACCAAATAAAAAGAATGTAAATTTAAAATAAAAAATTACACATCCCCTCCTTTTCTCTTCAAACAATATAAAGATGATGGATCCACCATAGTTTTATGCTACACGAGTTTTGATAGTAATTTATTCAATTGAAAATATACCACAATTCTTGCACAATTGTCCCGTGGTGCATTCTTATGAATTGAGTTAGTCCATATTCTTATGAATTGAGTTAGTCCATAGGGCGCAATATATTGCAGAATGTGAACTAGAGCAAATGCTTACGTAGACAAAATAAAAATAAAAAAAGTATGCCAACCAACTCCAACATGTCAAAATCTACGAGAAAAAATGCATACACACTTCTTCAACTTTGAGGCGTTTATAAATAGTCACCATGAACTCTCAAATTTACTAATTAGGTCATTGAACTTGATGAATTCATGTAATTAATCATTCCATCCACCTACTTATCGTTAAATCACTAACGACATGTGACCAACATATAATTATTAAAACATGTGTCAACATGTGATTGATCTCTGTGTTTAAATAAGAATAAGAATAAGTTTAAAAATTAATTTTAACATGTAATTAATTAAATAATATATAATAAGAAAATAAATAAAAAAATAATTTATTAATTACATGTTAAAATAAATTTTTAAATTTAATTATTACTCTTTAAACTCATGGATCATTCATATGTTGAATAATCATTTGCTGACCCACGTGTTGTTAGCGATTTAACGGTAAGTAAATGGATAGAAGCATCAATTGCATGAATGCATCAAGTTTAAGGACCAAATTAATAAAATTAAAAGTTCATTGTGACTATTTGCAAATGCTTCAAAGTTAATGGAGTTTATATGCATTTTTCTCTTTTAAAAAATAGTTCCAAAACTGCTCTAGTTGGTAATTTGCTTATAATTTTACCCTAGTGGGGTTAAATGACCCCAAATTCATGGCTGCATGGACCTTCACCATTTCACATAAGTAACACACCCAGCAAGGCATATCAAAATGGTGTTGCTTCCTTAAGCATTGCTATTGAGTACAACATTGTTTCACGGTAAATGCAAAGTTATTTTACATTGTCTTTCAATCATATATTGCTACATTATTAAAAGAGTTTAACTATCATAACAACTACATAGAAAGTCTAACTTTTTAATAATATACTACAGCATCATGTGAATGATAATGTAAAAAATTAAGGAAATTGCACCCAATCAAAATCTTTGAAAACATTTAAAAAAGAGATTGGTCTAATGGTTAGGAAGTGATTTTCCTTAGTTTTCAATTGTCCTCTTATCACGAAATAAGCCTCACGAGAGGGCACTCAACAGTCTTGGAAGGCTCGTGGAGGGAACTATCCCCACAATCAAGATCTACATGCTTGATCCTTGGCAAGGAAGTGGATAGTAAGAAAGTATTAATGGAACAGAGTTGGGATCCAAGGAGATCTTAAAGTAGCACGAGGAGAGTAGAAGTGTGTTAAATGAGGTAGAAAAGGAAATATTTAGCCAATGTTTGGGAGGATTACATGTAAAGAAATGAAATAAAATGACATAGTAAATTTTACAAATTGAGTATTTGAAAGTTATTAAAGATGATGAAAAAGAGTGACAATATAGGGATCCCAAAACCCCTCCTTACTATTAAAAACTCCAATTTTATTGTTCTTCCAAATTGAGATGTTTAGGAGGAAGTGACATGATTTAGTGAGAAAATTGAAAAGTAAAATGTATAAGTCTTTCCATTCCACCCACTTAAATTATAACTTTCAAACAAGAGTGTAGAGAATTCATTCAATTCCTTTATTAAACTACCAAACAATAAGGTGAAATTTATCTTTTCATCTCATTTCTTTCCTTTTTATTCCATTACGAGCCACTCATTCTATCTTCTTTAAAATTCTCTTACATGACCTGTAAAAAATGAGAGTGCATTTAGATTTTAATGCATGAGAGTAGGTCTGCTATGTACTAAATGGGACAGGGACAAAAGTAATAAAGTAATCTGATAATAAATGTCTGTCAAATGCGTATGCGCATGGCCAGCAGGATCATGACAGAATTAGAAAAAAATTTAGGTAAATTTTTTTATGAATTATGTTATAAGTACATTTATTTTTAAAAAATAACTTTATACATATTAATTGTTAAATGAAATATTTATGATAAATCATGCTTATCTAAAATTACTCCAAAATTAGAGAGAAGCTGCTGTTTAGGAAGGTGATAGGATTATGGGGATAAGACAAGTGAAAGATGAAGTCAAGTTGGTGTGTAGGCTGAAGAGGTGCAAGTAGCGAGCACAGGTTCTAACCCCTTTTGTAGTTGGGCAGGCTCACTTCTTAGCTAATAATACCCGCACAGTCACTGCAGGAGAGCACTGCACACACTTGGTGTTGAAGTCTGCACAGTTGAGTATGGGTTTGATTGACCCATGACTCAGCTGAGGTGGCACTCGGGGCTGATTGCCACGTGAGACCTGAGAACTTATAGTCTAAACACCTTGATTATTCTGGAGAATTTTCTTTTGAGTCATTCTTCCATTTCTTTATACATTCCATAGACGGAGAGAGATTCCTTCTTGAAAAGCCTATTTGGAAATCCAAAGTCCCTTCTAAAGCTAAATCTTTCATTAGAGGCTTAATACTAATGAATTATTACAGAGTGCAGACACATGGTCCAATCAAAGATTTTCTGTCAAAAAAAAAAGTCCAATCACTGATTTATCTATTGATACGTGTGTCATATGTGGCATCGACTCAAACAACTGCACATTTATTTTTACAGTGCCATTTAGCCACTTATTGCTGAAGTGGGATTTCTAATGTGCTTGGTTAATCTTGGGTGTGTCCTCAAAACTTGGAGCAGTTTCTTTCATCAAGTTTTATGGCAGCATGCTATGTGTGAAGTTTTTTGGTGTCTTTGGCTGGAGTGGAATGTCAGACTTTTAAGAGGAAATATTCAAACTTGGATCTTTCGTGGGATAATATATATATGGCCTCCTTGTGGTACACAGCACAGGTGTTTCTTTTTTTCAAGAAATCTTCTTGCAAGATATGTAGAGAGATTGAAGAGATATTCTAATGTTTCTGTTTGTTTTCTTGTTAACTTAGCCTCCGTCTCCTTTTTAATCTTTCTTTTCCTAAAATAATATTGCTTTTGTCCACTCCTCCGCACCACCGAGAAAAACAAAAACTATCTGGATTGCAGTTCAGAAGTTAAGCAAGCACAAAAGACAAGCATTTAAATTATTTACACAACATGCATTATCATATCAAGAAAAAACTAAAGTCCTATAAGTAACTATCCAAATTAAATGGGCAATACCTGTTCCAGCTCCTGCTCAATTGTAATGGCTTAACCGCATACAAATAGAAGATATGTGCTTGCATCCTAATAAGATGAAAAATTCTGGGAGGGTGAACTCAATGAGCTTCTTCTGTAATATAACCTATTCGAAGCAAAACTACCGTGGCTGTTCCCAGTCGCATACAATAAACAGACATATCGGTCATCAAGACAAAAAAGATGCATAAATAGGTTTCAAAATAAGATGATTTGGCTGGTTAAAAAGTCCCTATCATATATTTTCCCAAATCTAAATAATCTTCCAAATTCTAATGAAAAGTGAGAACATGAAGACAGACCCTATAATAACCAGGAGCAATGCATTGCCAACTCTTCTAGGAAGATCTTCTAGTTGTGAGGATTCTTTCACAAGCAAGGTTATCATCATATCACCATCTGCCGTATTTCATTCATTGTATTTCTCGACATCAGACCCCTATCCACCATATGATCCCAGAAGATCTGTGACGTTTTGTTTCCTTTAGCATCAAGGGCACTAAAACATCTATAGATTTTGACTGTTATCATCAACCTCCTCCTAGCCATCTCTTCTAACATATTTGAGGCAACATTTGCCTTCCCTGCTTTCCAGTAAGTATAAGCGAGACTGGTGTAGATAACACTGTCACCTGATATACCCTTCCCTTCCATAAGATTGAATAACTTTTCAGCACATGCAATCCTTTCTATCTTGCATAACCTTCTAATCAATGCCCTGTATACTGAAACATCAAGACAAAGACCTCTATTCAGAAACTCATCTGGCAGTGTTAAAACTGCATCCTCATTGTCTTTCTTGCAGTAGCCATCTACAATCCAAGAGTAAGTGCAGTAACTGGGGGAAAATCCAGCATCAAGCATGCTAAACAATAGCTCCTTGGCACTTTCCAGCTCACTCATCTTGCAGAACCCATGAATCAGTGCCTTATATGTAAACGGGTCAGGCTTCAGTCCAGCTTCTAACATCTTGTTCTTAAATTTCAAAGCAGATTTCATATCTCCTATCTTGCAATAAGCATTAATCAATGTGTTACATGTGATATTGTCAGCTTGAACTTTTCTTTCACTCATCTCATTCAAGAGTTTGTTTGCATCCCTTATCCTGCCATCTTGGCAGAGCTTGCGCAAAATTGAATTATAAGTAACAACTCCAGGGTACAATCCCTTAGTCTCCATCATCTCACGCATTTTCAGAGCTTGCTCCAGGTCATTTGTTTTACAATACCCATCAATCAATGTAGTATATGTCACATTATTGGGAGTTGCACTTTTGATTTCGCTAAACATCCTCATAGCTTCTCTCATCCTACCCTCTCTACAAAATCCATAAATAAGAGAATTGTAACTAACAATATCAAGATTTATTCCCTCTCTTTCCATTTTTTCCTGGATTGATAAAGCCTCATAGTGCATACCTTTCTTGCAATATAACGATATCAAAGTATTGTATGTGAAAATATCAGGAAGCACACCCTTTCCTTCCATCTCATTTAGTAACTGTTCTGCCCTCTCCACATCTCCTGATTTGGAACATGCATGGATTAAACAATTGTAAATGTGAATATTAGGAAAAACCCCAACTTGAACCATTTTCTTGTAAATCTTCCACACCATGTTAGTAATCCTATCCTTCACCAAACAATTCAAAAGCACAGTACAAGCATGCAAATGAGGCTTGACTTTATACAACCTCATCTGCTCAAAAACTTGAATTGCATCCTGGGTCATCTTTGACTTTGCATAATGTATCACAAGCCAGCTCAATACTTGAGAATTAACTTCTGGGTCGTCTTGAATTCTCACGAAAGAGCTCAAAACAGAGGTTGATGATAGAAAATCCTTGTGGGCAATTTTCTCAAGCATCTCTTGTGCAGTTTTGAAACGTTTGTGCTTAGTGAGAATATGAATCATGGCCCATGAACATTGCAAGGAGTGCCTGTAATTAGGTGTGGACTCAACCCATTTGAAGAATGCAAAGGAATGAGATGGCCCATAACCATAGAGTGAGAGGTGCACAAGTACCTGGCAAATGGTAGCAGACGTGAGAGCAGAGCCATTCTTCACCTTCAACAGATTACCCCAATGACCCTTGACAACAATTGCACACACACTATGAATAAATTGGCTCCGACTCTCAACAAAAACCATGTCAGCAATCAATATGGTCCATCATTTGACAAAGAGACGTTAATGGGATATATGCAAATAAGCACCATAGTTTTTGGGGTCTATGCTGGTTTTCTTCTATTTGTTTTTTTCCCTTTTTATTTTTATTTTTTTGGTCAGCTTTTGCTGACAACCTTTGATCCTGAGGAAGTGGCACGACCACAATGCGCAAGTGACTAACGCTCTCAAAACCGGTAATTTCCGTGGGCTAGATACTATGAGTGGGCTTATACCAATGTTTTATGAAGCTGGCTTTTGGTTTAAGAATTTAAAAGTTTTTCGGTCACGTTATAATTATATCAGCTAATCGGTCGAGTCATTTGTAATTATGTTATATATGATTTTAACTTTGAAAATCAAATTAAGATATCAATTATCAAATATCAAACAGGGACGGATCTAAGAAAAATAAGTGTTGCAGATGCAAAACATAAATATTAAATAAATAATAATTTAAAATTAATTTTACACAACATTAATTTCTATTTTTCTCAATAGAATGCATTAGAATCTAAAAGTATTTATTTGTTCTTTCAAACATACTAATGAGTGTGTAAAAGACACTCCAAAATCACATTTGCACTTAAAATGTGTCTCAAATTCAGGTCAACATGTTTGACAACTTTCAAAGTAAAATTACGTTTGAATGCAAATATTATTCTAACACTCCAAACGTAAAGACAATATTTTGTTGTGAAAGAAAACTCGTATATCTGTGTATTGACAAAAATAACCTTATAATTTGGTATTATATTACTATTTTAATAATATTTAAATAAATATAACCTAATAATTTTTTGAAATATTATTATAGTTATACTCAAAGTGATTATATTTTATAATACTCAAACAAACTTAACTTTTAAAGAATTTTTTTTACCCTTAATTTATTTATTATCAATCTTTTTAACATTCATTTATTAATAATCTTACTCAAAATAACTTTCTTACATCATACCTTTTTTGGTAATTACACATTAAAAAGTAATTTTTACCAACATTATCCAAACAACATTCATTTTGATAAAATCAACTTTTAGATAAAGATTTTTAAATATAAATAACTTAACTCAATTAACTCACTTCTGACTAAAATCAAATTTGTAAAATTTAATTCAAACATAATTAATTTATGTTTTCTTTTGGGTAATTAAATTTCTTATCTCATTATTTTATTTGCATATTTAAAAATTTATACATAAATGTTTTATGGCAATTAACACTAAATTAATGTAAGTTTAGATTTTGATATTAAAATATTGATAAATTGTGTGAAATAATATTTGTTTTATTATAGACTGTATATGTTATAACAAAATTAATTTACACACCTTAAATATGCATGGAGTTGTATTGGGTATATACAACTTGAATGAATCAAATTGGTGTCAGGACTTATTTGTACTTTTTAAACTCTAAATTTATATATTTCACAAAATTCAAATAATATGATGACATTTCTCAAAGAATAAATGGTTAAATATAACCTATAATTTTATTTATGTTAAATAAGAGTAAGCTTAAAGGGCCAAAGTTATTTTGGATTAGGACTTAAGAATGCATATAGTTAGAATTTTAAAATCGATGGGTCACAAACTTGTTTATGAAGTAATATTAGATATACTATTCTTTACACATCCAAAAAATACGCTCATTTTTTAAGTTACAAGGAGGGGCCTAGCCTCTGACAAGAGGTTGTCGACACCCGTTAAAATAATATAAATTATCGGTTCACAAACTAATTTGTAGTATAGAGCATGAACCAAATCGTCTCTTAAGGATCCAGAAAAAACAAAGATTTAATTAGATCAATATAATAAAAAGGGGGTTTTGTTGTTGATTAATAAGATTGAAAAAAAGTACAAGACTTAAAGTTGTAAACAAATATAAAGAAGTAACCAATCTAAGGAAATTTACCAATCTTGAGTTTAATCCATCATTAATCACAAGGAATCCACTTAATTGCTATCCATGTTCTTGGCCTTAGATCACATCAAGAAGCCTTAACATGATCCAAGAATCTTCTACTAGAGAAGCATCTAAGATTTGATTAACCAAGGTTAGATAAAGTAAGCACCATCCAACATAGATTAACTTAATATCCAGAATTTAACCAAGCTAAACAATCCATCAAAAAACTTTAATATATTATTTAGTCTTTGTGATCCTCTTTGAATACATGATAATAAAGCTATTATCACATTAACATCTAAATCAAATTAAGCAATTTAATCTAGATAAAAATCAAAAGAGGAAGAAGAGAAACTTGAATAACAATTAAGCAATATGAACAAGCGAAACAAGATCTCCAAATTAAACATCAAGATGACTAATCCCTTGGATTGATTATAAGAACCTAGCCTTCCATGGATAGAAAGGAAGAACTCAGAAATAAAAGAACAAAAACGAAATTGTAAAGAGAATGGAGAAGAAAAGAAAGAAAACTCTCACAAATACTCAAACTTTCTTCAAACTTACTTAAAATTGAATGATGTCTAATACAAAGAGATTGACTCTATTTGTACTAATCCTAGAAGCCAATTTGTAATTGAAAATAATTTGAATACAAGTTGTAAAAACATGGAAATTGTCAAATATGGAAGCTTGATGCATGGTTGGTGGGTTGGTGCATGGTAAGTAGGTTGGTGTATGGTTGGTGGCTTCAAATCAGTAACTCTTATTTGACTTCCAACTTGATTTTTATGACCTAAACAATGCATTTTGGCTTGGAGGTCTTCATGAAAGTTATATCCAGTTGTCTCCTTGAAGTTTTACAATTGAAATCATGTCATTTGGACTTTTAGAACTCCAGATATGCCAAAAACACTGCACCTACCTCAAGTTAGGTTGGCAGAACGTGTTTCCAAATTCAAACCAACTTGTAACTTCATAATCATGCCTAAAACGACATCTATTGACTAAATGATCTTCAGTGAAGTTGGAGATATGGGTCTTATCTTTCCAATGGCCACTATATAGTCCAATATGTGCACACTGCCCAGATTTCCGTGACAGCAAACCCACTCTGCATTGCAGGGATATTTTGGACCCTTAGAAGTCCGATCCAGCTCTTAAGTTCTTCATGAAACTTGTAGAGCCTTGTCTTAGCTTTCCAAAGACACCATGATCACCTCAAATGGATCATTGAGTCCCAAGTTATGGCCTAACCAAGGAGGAAAGGTCAAAATGCATCAAAATCCAAGAATTATTCATAATTTGCATTAAAGCCCAATGAGGCCCAACAACATTAAACTCATCTAAAATACTAATATTGGGCACAATAAACATCTAATAAAGCCTAGTACAAAGCTAACATAAGTGTCTCAAATTGATTGACCAAATTCCCCCACACTTAAGCTTTTGCACTCCTGGGCAAAACACATAAGAACAAAACTAAAGAAAAACATGAAACATCATATTATTAAACTAAAAGCATAAAAACTGATTAAACATAATCTAATCCACTTTCGTAGGAAAAAACGATGGCACTTAGCATGTGCTACAAGCCTTTAAACCTCTAGGTGTCTCTAGTGGACGAGTTATAGTCTCGTGAGAGTTTACTAGGATGATACCCACAAACATGTAATACTTTTTTTTTAATCAATTCAACTAATTTTTAAATACAAGATAATTATGAATAACCACAATTTCAAGGATTCCAAACATTCATGAAGTGATATGCCTTTACATCCCAAATTAACAAGCAAGGTGAATTCATGTAGAATCATGGATCAAGCATGATAGAATCTCACAAGATACACTCTCAATCTCTCAAGTGTTTAGGTTTGTGTTTACACTCAAATCAACTCATGAAAAATTGCACTACCATAAGCTTGCTTATTTTCTATTTCTCCACTACTCAAAACACATGTACACACAAATCAAGAGGACTTTATTCAAGGTTGTAATGGGGCCAAGGTAAGGGAATGGAACAATATGGATATACACAAGTTAAAACTAAAGAGAATAAAAGAGCAATGGGGAGGAACTCAAGTAACAAGCATAGAAGTTTACCTCAAACCATAAAATGCACATTCTATTAACACATTTCTTCCTTTTTTTATTCTTTTCTTTTCTTTTTCCACTTTTTTTTGGGTTCAAAATTAGTCACTTTTTCTTTTTTTTTCTTTTGCACCAAACATTTTGCATAAACATCTCCCCACACTTAAACCATGGCTTGTCCTCAAGCAAATGAGCTCCACCATTAAGAATTGTAATGAGCTAAGAATAAAGAATGGGCAATTAGGCTCAAAGGGGGTTAATAATGGGATAAATGCAAGGTAGGCTTATTTGGTCAAAAGTATCTAAGTCAAGAAAAGTGCCTCAATCATATTCATGTATGCAAATGAAAATGTAGTCTAAAAAAGAATCAAAGCAAGTTCTAGAGTGACAAAATTCATGAGTGAAAATCACACAAGAAGGAAGAGAATGATATAAATGCATCATTCATAATTCAATAGGCATAAAATCTCACAAGGTATGGATGCATCTACCAAACTTAATCCACTAATCCAAAATCCAACCCCAAGCATGTAAAATTCAAGAGGAAAGACAATTCATTCACCTATATTAGGAAACTCGAACTTCAATTAATGCAAACTCATGACTTTCATAATTCTTAAAACACCATTGGAAGGGACCTAAACACACGAAAATCACACCTTTTTATTTTCAAAACAGAAATTTAAAATGAAAATTAGAAACAACAAATAAAACAGAAAACAAAAATGAAAGACAGCAAACAGAATCAAAACAGAGACAACAAACAGCAAAAATGGCAACAAAAGAAAATAGTAAACAGTAACAGTAAAATAAAAACAAAAATATGATTGAAAACAGTAGCAAAACAGTAAAAACAAAAAGAAAACAATAACTAGAAAAATGAAATAAGAGTGTGGAAAGAAAACTCCCTATGAATAGCAGAAGCAACAAAATCCCAACAGCCACACCATAGCTAGTGTAATGAGTCATCACATTAAGAATCAGATAGTTTTGTCTCCTTTGGGGCTGCTTTATTGGCTTAACTCCATCTTTAAGTAAAATTTTATGCATGCATATGTAAGGGCTAATGCTAGGAATGTCTGCAAGTATGATGACTATTTGATTCTCTTTTAAAATTTGCAGCAACCTCTCCTCCTCATCAGTAAAGAGGTTCTTAGCCACAATGAACTCCAATTTTGGTGGCTTCACTACGTTTGCAGATTGAATTACTGCATAGTCTGCTGAAAAAGATTCATCATGTCTCAAAAAAGCAGCAATATCAGCACATGCATTACACAACATATCACCATCACAACCAGTACAACAAACAGAATCATTAAAATCAGTAAAACTAGCAAATTCAGCACACAAATCATCAACTGGTTTATGCACATCAATGGTCTCATGTTCTACAGAATTAGAATTCTGCATCTGTTGCTTGCTCAACTGACTCAATGAAGATGTAAGTTGACTAACTTGGGTCTCCAAGTTCTGCACTATAACTTCTGTTCTTTGCTGGAACTGGATGTTGTTTTGAGCCAATTGTTTCACCAAATCCTCTAATGTAGGCTCAGATTCCATGCCTATTGGGGCTTGCTGCTGCTGCATAGGCTGCTGGTATAGACTGATTGGTTCAACATAAGGTTCGAACCACAGATGATCTCCCTGGTCATGGTTATATGTGGTAGAATAAGGATCATACCTTGGCTGTCGGTACTATGCTTCACCAGGAAATATACCTACTCCAGCAACAGAATGGTCATGAAATACAGAACCATCATCTTGTAATGTGGTGCATGCATATGTAGGATGAAAAAACTACAACATATACTGCAAAATCTTGCAGGTTCTTCCATATGTAAGTGATGATGTCCCACTGCCAACTGTCTCACCAGATAAGCCAGCTCATCAAGTTTATGCTCCATTAGATTAGAGATCAAACACAAAAACACAAAATCACAAAAACAAGTGTAAAAATATACACAAAACAATTACAGAAAACATATCTATAGATTTTTAAAAATTAGGAGCCACCACAGAGTGAAATCTACACAAAAATTCTATCTAATAGAATAATAAAAAATCTTAAAAAATTAAAAAAGTGGTCTAAATGATGAAATTTGGCTAAAATAAGGGTGATCTCACTATAAATAGTGAGCGTTTCACACAATAACGTTTTCCATCAGTGTGCAAAACTTCAGGTCAATCAAAGATACTTTATCGAATCGAAATTCTTGACACGATACCCTTTACCCAATTTCAGTCGAATTCCACTTGACAAAGCTTCAAAAACAAAACAAACACTGTTATGATAGTTAGATGGGTTCTTGAAATGATCAAATAGTTGCCTTGGATCCCCGGCAACGGTGCCAAATTTGACAAGAGGTTGTCGACACCTGTCAAAATAATATAAATTACCGGTTCACAAACTAATTTGTAGTATAGAGCATGAACCAAATCGTCTCTTAAGGATCCAGAAAAAACAAAGATTTAATTAGATCAATAAAATAAAAAGGGGGTTTTGTTGTTGATTAATAAGATTGAAAAAAAGTACAAGACTTAAAGTTGCAAACAAATATAAATAAGTAACCAATCTAAGGAAATTTACCAATCTTGAGTTTAGTCCATCATTAATCACAAGGGATCCACTTAATTGCTATCCATGTTCTTGGCCTTAGATCACATCAAGAAGCCTTAACATGATCCAAGAATCTTCTACTAGAGAAGCATCTAGGATTTGATTAACCAAGGTTAGATAAAGTAAGCACCATCCAACATAGATTAACTTAATATCCAGAATTTAACCAAGCTAAACAATCCATCAAAAAACTTTAATATATTGTTTAGTCTTTGTGATCCTCTTTGAATACATGATAATAAAGCTATTATCACATTAACATCTACATCAAATTAAGCAATTTAATCGAGATAAAAATCAAAAGAGGAAGAAGAGAAACTTGAATAACAATTAAGCAATATGAACAAGCGAAACAAGATCTCCAAATTAAACATTAAGATGACTAATCCCTTGGATTGATTATAAGAATCTAGCCTTCCATGGATAGGAAGGATGAACTCAGAAATAAAAGAACAAAAACGAAATTGTAAAGAGAATGGAGAAGAAAAGAAAGAAAACTCTCACAAATACTCAAACTTTCTTCAAACTTACTTAAAATTGAATGATGTCTAATACAAAGAGATTGACTCTATTTATACTAATCCTAGAAGCCAATTTGTAATTGAAAATAATCTGAATACAAGTTGTAAAAACATGGAAATAGTCAAATATAGAAGCTTGATGCATGGTTGGTGTATGGTTGGTGACTTCAAATCAGGAACTCTTATCCGACTTCCAACTTGATTTTTATGACATAAATAGTGCATTTTGGCTTGGAGGTCTCATGAAAGTTGTAGCCAGTTGTCTCCTTGAAATTTTGCAATTGGAATCATGTTATTTGGACTTTTAGAACTCCAGATATGCCAAAAACACTGTACCTACCTCAAGTTAGGTTGGTAGAACGTGTTTCCAAATTCAAACCAACTTGTAGCTTCATAATCATGCCTAAAACGACATCTATTGACTAAATGATCTTCAGTGAAGTTGGAGATATGAGTCTTATCTTTCCAATGGTCAAGTTTCAGCCCAAGAGGACGCCTAGAACCCACTATATAATCCAATATGTGTACACTGCCTAGATTTCCGTGACAGCAAACCCACTCTGTATTGCAGGGATATTTTGGATCCTTAGAAGTCCGATCCAGCTCTTAAGTTCTTCATGAAACTTGTAGAGCCTTGTCTTAACTTTCCAAAGTCACCAAGATCACCTCAAATGGATCACGAGTCCCAAGTTATGGCCTAACCAATGAGGAAAGGTCAAAATGCATCAAAATCCAAGAATTATTTATAATTTGCATTAAAGCCCAATGAGGCCCAACAACATTAAACTCATCTAAAATACTAATATTGGGCACAATAAACATCTAATAAAGCCTAGTACAAAGCTAACATAAGTGTCTCAAATTGATTGATCAGCCCCTAAGAAACATCTATTTTCTTTTATGCATTGTTAAATTAACCTCCAAATTTATATAAAGTTACATAACTACTTTTCTTTATAAATTGACATGCAATCAAATTAATGACTATATACATTTATTATTATTTTTGTATATATATTAAAAAGTTGTCATCTAACATATTTTTTTGATTGTATAAAAAATTTAGGGACCAAAGTAAAAAATAAAAAAATAATTTTTTCATACACTACTATTTAAATGTTGAATTTTAAATCGGTCTCTGTATCAAACACCAATTCTTTTATCATAAGTCATAACACAACACAAATATAATAATAATAATAATAATAATAATAATAATAATAATAATAGTAGTAGTAGTAGTAGTAGTAGTAGTAGTAGTAGTAGTAGTAGTAGTAATAATAATAATAATAATAATAATAACAACAACAACAACAACTAGGTATTATTTTTAACATTCACAGAGTTATAGATATCTGAATCCCATACAAAGTACCCAACTTTTTAGAAAGACAAACAGCAGTTCATTCTACACACTTAATTGCTTTGCCCTTCATTTCAATCAATTCAATCACTCAATGTTTTTTTTTTTGGGTACAATGATCACTCAATGTTTTAGTTGCAAAGTTGAGAGTTGCTATGAAACCCTTATGGATTTGGTACTTAGGGTGAGTTGTCATTGACAAGAGGTTGTCGAGACCCGTCAAATAAATAAAATTTACCGGTTTGCAAACTGATTTGTAGTATAGAGCATGAACCGAATCGTCTCTCAAGGATCCAAAAAGAATAAAGATTTAATCAAATCAAGATAATTAGAAATGGGGGTTTGTTGATTTGAAAAGATAAGACACTAGTTGAATTAAAGGAAAGTAATTAACAAATTAACCAATCTAAGGAAATTTTACCAATCTTGAGTTTAATCTATCATTGATCACAAAGAATTCACTTAATTGCTAACCGTGTTCTTGGCCTTAGATCACATCAAGACGCCTCAACATGATCCAAGAATCCTCTACTAGATAAGCATCTAGGATTTAATTAACCAATGTTAGATAAAGTAAACACCATCCAAACATAGATTAACTTAAGATCCAAAATTTAACCAAGCTAAACAATCCATCAAAAAGAAAATTGTTTATTCTATGTGATCCTCTTGAATACATGATAATAAAGCTATTATCACATAAACATCCAAATCAAATTAAGCAATTCAATCTAGATCAAAATTAAAAGAGGAAGAAGAGAAACTTGATTAACAATTAAGCAATATGAACAAGTAAAACAAGATCTCCAAATTAAACATCAAGATGGCTAATCCCTTGGATTGATTATGAGAGCCTAGCCTTCCATGGATGGGAAGGAAGAACTCAGAAATTAAAGAACAAAAACGAAATTGTAAAGAGAATGGAGAAGAAGAGAAAGAAAACTCTCACAAATACTTAAACTTTCTTGAAACTTACTTCAAAATTGAATCCTAACTTACTTCAAAAATTGAATTCATCTAATACAAAGAGATTGACTCTATTTATACTAATCCTAGAAGCCAATTTATACATGTATATAATCTGAATACAACCTATAAAAATATGGAAATTGTCAAATATGGAAGCTTGATGCATGGTAGGTGGGTTGGTGCATGGTAGGTGGGTTGGTGTATGGTTGGTGGCTTTTAGTCAACAACTCTTATCCGACTTCTGGCTTCAAATTCATCACCTAGACGATGCATTTTGGCTTAGATGTCTTCATGAAAGTTGTAGCCAGTTGTCTCCTTGAAAATCTCCAATTTGAATCATGTCATTTAGACTTTTAGAACTCCAGAAATGCCAAAAACACTGCACCTACCTCAAGTTAGGTTGGAAGAACGTGTTTCCAAATTCAGACCAACTTGTAGCTTTAGAAGCATGCCGAAAACGACATCTATTGACAAAATGGTCTTCAGTGAATTTGGATATATGGGTCTTATCTTTCAAGTGACCAAGTTTCAGCCCAAGAGGAGGCCTATAACCCACTATATAGTCCAATATGTGCATACTGCCCAGATGGTTCCGTGACAGCAAACTCACTCTGTATTGCAAGGCTATTTTGGGCCCTTAGAAGTCCGATCCAGCTCTTGAGTTCTTCATGAAACTTGTAGATCCTTGGCTTAGCTTTCCAAAGACACCAAGATCACCTCAATTGGATCACCGAGTCCCAAGTTATGGCCTAACCAATGAAGAAAGGTCAAAATGCATCAAAATCCGAAAATTATTCACAATTTGCATTAAAGCCCAATGAAGTCCAACAACATTAAACTCATCTAAAGTACTAATATTGGGCACAATAAACATCTAATGAAGCCTAATACAAAGCTAACATAAGTGTCTCAAATTGATTGATCAAATTCCCCCACACTTAAGCTTTTGCACTCCTGGGCAAAACACATAAGAACAAAACTAATGAAAAACAAGAAACATCATATTATTAAACTAAAAGCATAAAAACTGATTATACCTAATCTAATCCACTTTCGTAGGAAAACACGATGGCACTTAGCATGTGCCACAAGCCTTTAAACCCCTAGGTGTCCCTAGTGGACGAGTTATAGTCTCGTGAAGGTTTACCAGGATGATACCCACAAACATGTAATACTTTATTTAATCAATTCAACTAATTTTTAAATACAAGAGGATTATGAGTAACCACAATTTCAAGGATTCCAAACATTCATGAAGTGATATGCCTTTACATCCCAGATTAACAAGCAAGGTGAAATCATGGATCAAGCATGATAGAATCTCACAAGATACACTCTCAATCTCTCAAGTGTTTAGGTTTGTGTTTACACTCAAATCAACTCATGAAAAATTGCACTACCATAAGCTTGCTTATCTTCTACTTCTCCACTACTCAAAACACATGCACACACAAATCAAGAGGACTTTATTCAAGGTTGTAATGGGGCCAAGGTAAGGAAATGGAACAATATGGATATACACAAGTTAAAACCAAAGAGAATAAAAGAGCAAGGAGGAGGAACTCAAGTAACAACCATAGAAGTTTTACCCCAAACCATAAAATGCATATTCTCTTAACACATTCCTTCATTTTTTTATTCTTTTCTTTTACAACCTTTTGGCTTGATTCTTTTTTCTTTTTCTTTTTCTTTTTCCATTTTTTTTTGTTTTAATCAAAATTAGCCACTTTTTCTTTTTCTTTCTTTTGCACCAAACATTTTGCATAAGCACCCCCCCACACTTAAACCATAGCTTGTCCTCAAGTAAAAAGAGTTCCTCTAATAAGAAAACCAATGCCCTCCTATTCGCTAAGATAAGGTAAAACATGATTTTTTTACTTAAGGCTTGTAGTGAGCTAAGAACAATGAATGGACAATTAGGCTCAAAGGGGATTAACAATGGGATAAATGGAAGGTAGGCTTATTTGGCCAAAGTAGCTAAGTCAAGAAAAATGCCTCAATCAAGTTCGTGCATGCATATGAAAATGTAGTCTCAAAAAGAATCAAAGCAAGTTCTAGAGTGACAAAATCCATGAGTGAAACTCACACACACAAGAAAGGAAGAAAATGACATAGATGCAACATCCATTCATCAATAAGTTCAAAATCTCACAAGGTATGGATGCATCTACCAAATTCAATCCACTAATCCAAAATCCAACACCAAGCATGTGAAATTCAAGGGGAAAGACAATTCATTCATTTATGTTAGGAAACTTGAACTTTAATTAATGCAAACTCATGACTTTCACAATTCTTAAAACACGATTGGAAGGGAACTAAACACACGAAAATCACACCTCTTTTTTTTTTTTTCAAAATAGAAACAACAAATAAAACAGAAAACAGAAATGAAAGACAACAAACAGAAAAAATGATAGCACCAGAAAAGAGTAAACAGTAACAGTAAAATAAAAACAGAAATAGGATTGAAAACAGTAGCAAAATAGTAAAAACAAAAAGAAAACAACTAGAAAAATGAAATAAAAGTGTGGAAAGAAAACTCCCTATGGATAGCAGAAGCAACAAAATCCCGGCGGCCACACCATAACCAGTGTAATGGATCACCACATCCAGAATCAGAGGGTTCAGTCTCCTCGGGGGCTGTTTTATTGGCTTAACTTCATCTTCAAGTAAAATCCTACGCATGCATATGGAAGGACTAACGCTAGTAATGTCTGCAAGTGTGCATACTGTTAGATTCTCCCTCAAAATGGGTAGCAACCTCTCCTCCTCATCAGTAAGGAGGTTTTTAGCCACAATGGACTCAAATTTTGCTGGCTTTACTACTTCTGTAGATTGAATTGCTGCATAATCTGCTGAAAAGGATTCATCATGTCTAAAAAATGCAGCAATCTTAACACATACATTACATAACATATCACCATCACAACTAGTACAACAAACAGAATCATCAAAATCAGTAAAACTAGCAAATTCAGCACACAAATTATCAATTGGTTTTTGCACATCAATGGTCTCATGTTCTGTAGAATCAAATTTCTGCATCTGTTGCTTCCTCAACTGACTCAATGAAGATGTAAGTTGGCCAACTTGGATCTCCAAGTTCTGTACTATGGCTTCTATTCTCTGCTGGAATTGGATGTTGTTCTGAGCAAATTGTTTCACCAAATCCTCTAATGTAGGCTCAGATTCCATGCCTATTAGGGCTTGCTGCTGCATAGGTTACTGGTATAGACTGATTGGTTCAACATAAGGTTCGAACCAAGGATGATCTCCCCAATCATGGTTATATGTGGTAGAATAAGGATCATATCCAAGCTGTGGGTATTGTGGTTCACCAAGAAATACACCTGTTGCATCAACAGAATGGTCATGAAATACAGAACCATCATATTGTAGTGTGGTACAAGCATATGTGGGATGATAAGAACTACTGCATATACTACAAAATCTTGCAGGTTCTTGCACAGGTAAATGATGTTGTTCCACTGCCAACTGCCCCACCAGATAAGCCAGCTCATCAAGTTTATGCTCCATCAGATTAGAGATCAAACACAAAAACACAAAAACAAGTCTAAATATACACACAAAATAATTACAGAAAACATATCTACAGATTTTTAAAAATTATGGGACTATCACAGAGTGAAATCTACACAAAAATTCTATCTAACAGAGTAATAAACAATCTTAAAAAATTGTAAAAGTGGACTAAACGATGGAATTTGGCAAAACTAAGGGTGACCTCACTGTTAACAGTGAGCCTTTCTCAGAATAATATTTTCCATTTTTGTACCAAAATTCAGATCAATCAAAGATAATTTATCGAACCGAAATTCTTGATACAATGCCCTTTATCCAATTTCAGCCGAATTCCACTTGAAAATGCTTCAAAAACAAAACAAACACAATTGTTAAAGTTAGATGAAATGATCAAATAGTTGCCTTTGGATCCCCGGCAACGGCGCCAAATTTGACAAGAGGTTGTCGAGACCCGTCAAATAAATAAAATTTACCGGTTCGCAAACTGATTTGTAGTATAGAGCATGAACCGAATCGTCTCTTAAGGATCCAAAAAGAACAAAGATTTAATCAAATCAAGATAATTAGAAATGGGGGTTTGTTGATTAGAAAAGATAAGACACTAGTTGAATTAAAGGAAAGTAATTAACAAATTAACCAATCTAAGGAAATTTTACCAATCTTGAGTTTAATCTATCATTGATCACAAGGAATTCACTTAATTGCTAACCGTGTTCTTGGCCTTAGATCACATCAAGACGCCTCAACATGATCCAAGAATCCTCTACTAGATAAGCATCTAGGATTTAATTAACCAATGTTAGATAAAGTAAACACCATCCAAACATAGATTAACTTAAGATCCAGAATTTAACCAAGCTAAACAATCCATCAAAAAGCTTTAATAAATTGTTTATTCTATGTGATCCTCTTGAATACATGATAATAAAGCTATTATCACATAAACATCCAAATCAAATTAAGCAATTCAATCTAGATCAAAATTAAAAGAGGAAGAAGAGAAACTTGAATAACAATTAAGCAATATGAACAAGTAAAACAAGATCTCCAAATTAAACATCAAGATGGCTAATCCCTTGGATTGATTATGAGAGCCTAGCCTTCCATGGATGGGAAGGAAGAACTCAGAAATTAAAGAACAAAAACGAAATTGTAAAGAGAATGGAGAAGAAGAGAAAGAAAACTCTCACAAATACTTAAACTTTCTTGAAACTTACTTCAAAATTGAATCCTAACTTACTTCAAAAATTGAATTCATTTAACAAGTGGTTGTCGAGACCCGTCAAATAAATAAAATTTACCGGTTCGCAAACTGATTTGTAGTATAGAGCATGAACCGAATCGTCTCTCAAGGATCCAAAAAGAACAAAGATTTAATCAAATCAAGATAATTAGAAATGGGGGTTTGATGACTTGAAAAGATAATACACTAGTTGAATTAAAGGAAAGTAATTAACAAATTAACCAATCCAAGGAAATTTTACCGATCTTTAGTTTAATCTATCATTGATCACAAGGAATTCACTTAATTGCTAACCATGTTCTTGGCCTTAGATCACATCAAGACGCCTCAACATGATCCAAGAATCCTCTACTAGATAAGCATCTAGGATTTAATTAACCAAGGTTAGATAAAGTAAGCACCATCCAAACATAGATTAACCTAAGATCAAGAATTTAACCAAGCTAGACTGTGTATGGTTGGTGGCTTTTAGTCAACAACTCTTATCCGACTTCTGGCTTCAAATTCATCACCTAGACTGTGCATTTTGGCTTGGATGTCTTCATGAAAGTTGTAGCCAGTTGTCTCCTTGAAAATCTCCAATTTGAATCATGTCATTTGGACTTTTAGAACTCCAGAAATGCCAAAAACACTGCACCTACCTCAAGTTAGGTTGGAAGAACGTGTTTCCAAATTCAGACCAACTTGTAGCTTTAGAAGCATGCTGAAAACGACATCTATTGACAAAATGGTCTTCAGTGAAGTTGGAGATATGAGTCTTATCTTTCAAGTGACCAAGTTTCAGCCCAAGAGGAGGCCTATAACCCACTATGTGCATACTCACTCTGTATTGCAAGGCTATTTTGGGCCCTTAGAAGTTCAATATGTGCATACTGCCCAGATGGTTCCGTGACAACAAACTCACTCTGTATTGCAAGGCTATTTTGGGCCCTTAGAAGTCCGATCCAGCTCTTGAGTTCTTCATGAAACTTGTAGATCCTTGGCTTAGCTTTCCAAAGACACCAAGATCACCTCAATTGGATCACCGAGTCCCAAGTTATGGCCTAACCAATGAAGAAAGGTCAAAATGCATCAAAATCCGAAAATTATTCACAATTTGCATTAAAGCCCAATGAAGTCCAACAACATTAAACTCATCTAAAGTACTAACATTAAACAACATTAAATGCCTCAACATGATCCAAGAATTCTCTACTAGATAAGCATCTAGGATTTGATTAACCAAGGTTAGATAAAGTAACCACCATCCAACATAGATTAACTTAAGATCTAGAATTTAACCAAGCAAAACAATCTATCAAAAAGCTTTAATATATTGTTTAGTCTTTGTGATCCTCTTTGAATACATGATAATAAAGCTATTATCACATCAACATCTAAATCAAATTAAGCAATTTAATCTAGATAAAAATCAAAAGAGGAAGAAGAGAAACTTGAATAACAATTAAGCAATATGAACAAGCGAAACAAGATCTCCAAATTAAACATCAAGATGGCTAATCCCTTGGATTGATTATGAGAGCCTAGCCTTCCATGGATGGGAAGGAAGAACTCAGAAATAAAAGAGCCAAAACGAAATTGTAAAGAGAATGGAGAAGAAGAGAAAGAAAACTCTCACAAATACTCAAACTTTCTTGAAACTTACTTAAAATTGAATGATCCTAATACAAAGAGGTTGGCTCTATTTATACTAATCCTAGAAGCCGATTTGAACATGTACATTATCTGAATACAAGATATAAAAATATGAAAATTGTCAAAAATGGAAGCTTGATGCATGGTTGGTGGGTTGATGCATGGTAGGTGGGTTGGTGTATGGTTGGTGGCTTAGTCAACAACTCTTATCTGACTTCTGGCTTCATGTTCATCACCTAGACGGTGCATTTTGGCTTGGAAGTCTCATGAAAGTTGTAGCCAGTTGTCTTCTTGAAAGTTTGCAATTTGAATCATGCCATTTGGACTTTTAGAACTCCAGAAATACCAAAACCACTGCACCTACCTCAAGTTAGGTTAGAAGAACGTGTTTCCAAATTCAAACCAACTTGTAACTTCATAAGCATGCCTAAAACGATATCTATTGACTAAATGGTCTTCAGTGAAGTTGGAGATATGGGTCTTATCTTTCCAATGGCCAAGTTTCAGCCCAAGAGGAGGCCTATAGCCCGCTATATAGTCCAATATGTGCATGCTGCCCAGATGGTTCCGTGACAGCAAACTCACTCTGCATTGCAAGGCTATTTTGGACCCTTAGAAGTCCGATCCAGCTCTTGAGTTCTTCATGAAACTTGTAGATCCTTGTCTTAGCTTTCCAAAGACACCAAGATAACTTCAAATGGATCACCGAGTCCCAAGTTATGGCCTAACCAAGGAAAATATGTCAAAATGCATCAAAATCCGAAAATTATTCACAATTTGCATTAAAACCCAATGAAGCCCAACAACATTAAATTCATCTAAAATACTAATATTGGGCATAATAAACATCTAATAAAGCCTAATACAAAGCTAACATAAGTGTCTCAAATTGATTGATCAAACGACTTGAACAATTTGCTAGTTTTGTTATCAGTTTTTATCATCTCGATTTGATACTTGACCAGACCGGCCAAAGGATTAGATTCTAGTTTTCCCAGTCCAACCGACCGGTCTATTATTGTTTTAAAAACTATGCTTCGTAATCAACCTTATCCTTAGAAATAAAGAACCTTTTAATTTAACTCTTAAACTCTTAAGAACTTTTCTGAATTTGCCCTTGGATCACTCATTGATTTAATTTTTTAAAACTAATTATATCAAACTTTAAAGAAATCATTTTTTTGTACATAATAATAAGTTTTTTTTAAGAGCTTTGGGCCCTTTGATTGATTCTTAAACATATTAATCTTACCCTTAGGATATATTTGGGAGATGGGAGGAAAGGAAGCAAAGGAAAATAAAGAAGAATGGAAGGAAAGAGTATGGGAGGTTAAGTAAAAAAATTTCCTTCCCTTTGTTTGGAAGTTTAAAATTAAATTCTCCAAAGACCACCAAATTGGGAAAACTTTAAAATATTCATAAAAATTAATAGGGGAAATTTTGGAGAGTAACATAATAATCCCTCATTTCCCCTTATTTTAAAAACTCCCAAACAAGGGTATAGTTTACTAAGAACCTTTCCATCCCTTCCCTTTCCTTGCATTCTCCTCAATTTAAATTACATGGCTTTTATTATTTATTCACATGAAGTATGTCAGCATTAGTAGAACTTAGAAGGGGTAGAAGGGGCAGTTCCTCTTCCCCAAATTTCCCCATTAGTATTTAGTACTAGTAGGTATCAGATAAGACTTCTTGTAATTAATTCTTATTGGGCTTAGGTTGCAAGTTTTGTCTTAGTGATTATGGTTCCTAAATCCTGACTCAATGGATGAACCTAGTGCCACTTCTTTATTCTAAAGAGCACATGAATACCGTAGCTTTAGGAGGCCATACACTCAACTAGCTAATGTGTACAACTTTGGGGTACTTCCTTGAACTTCAGATAGGTAAAACACCCTTCCAAGATGTTGTTCAAACATACAGTTCAACTTTTGATGTCCCAATCATTCAGATTTGAAGATTTTTTTTTGTTATGAGTCAGATTTTAAGAATTTAGTTAATGGCTTCGCATTTTTTCGGTAATCCAAATTCGATGAATTTAGTAACACCTTTGCCTCGCAAACATTTTGGCCAATTTTTACCACTGTACATAAGACATTTTCCTCTTTGTAGATCAAGCCATTTAGTTCAAATTATGGATCTTGATAATGGTCATTATTATGAATGGTTAGAATAATTTTATAGCTACTATAAGCAAACGATAATTTAAAGAAAATCTGCTCGGTCAATGCCGGTTGGGTGAACTGGTTGAAGGAATTTGGATAAGATTATGCATTCCCTATGTGTATGTGTTCAAATTCTCCCTTCGATTAGTAATCTCACATGGTGGTCATTCCTTCACAGGGAGATCCCCTAACACTTATGGGCTAGTTGAGTAACCTCTTATCAGGAAAAAAAAATCCATGGAGCTTTTGCTAGACTGAATCCCATGTATGTCATTAATACTCTGACCAGTAATTTTGAAGTAACTTATTATTATTACTATTTTTTTCTAAAAAGAAAAAAGTTAGGATTGCTTGCAGAATTTGTAGATCATCTTATTAAAACAATCTCCTATAAAACAATAAAAAAAAATTTTGTCATTGTGTGTGTGTTGTTTTTTCCCCAACTTTTAGACATGAAAAGTAAAGCACTCAATTTGTATGTTTAAAAACATTTTCAATTTAAGTACTAAATGTATATTAAAAGAAACTATTTTTATTTAATCAAATAAATTATACACTATTAAAAGAAAATAATATCATATAATGACTTCTATAAGGAAATGTTTGTTGTTGTATATATTGACCTCCTACATTTAAAACTTCATTATTAAATTTAGTTTTCAAACATCTCCTTAGCTAACTTGATTCTTGAAACTACTTTTTAATTTTTTCGTTTCATATGTATGTGCTCTATCAAGTATGACAATATACTTGAAGAAATTCATGAGTCTAGTAATAACTAAAGCTACTATATATTGAAGAGCGACAAAGGGAGAAATATCTTTCACGTATCTTGGCTTAATTAAAAACACATTCATTTAAAATTGTTGACCAAGTTGTTTGAGAAGATCAATCCTTCTTGACTTTAATTTTTTAATTAAATTAAAATTTTCTTATAAGGTGTGAGTGGAGTTGTGCTTTATTAATGATTCTGTCACGACCCAAACTAGAAGGCCCTGACCGGCGCATAGGAAGGACTAGTCAACCTAGCAAGCCTAACGGACCAAAGACCATAATAAGACAATATGCTAAATCTACCAAAATTTCAGCAGAGTAACCTCTAAAAGTTAGACATCCTAATTTAACAATTCACAACCTGTTCACTTACAAGCATCACTAAACATAATCCCACTAACAGTATATCATAAGACCAGACAAAGATACAGTGGAAGCTAGATCCTGTCTGTGAATAATGAAGCATATCTAAGATAATTACATATCCAAAAGGTACAAGAAAAACAAAATACAAGAAACACAAGGGACATGCCCACACGAACAAAATGTTAGGCTCACCAAAAAGAATCACTTCTAGCTAACTGAAGAACCTGGACCCAACTCAGTATATGTATCTGTAATACATATAAGATAAAGGAGTGAGTCATAAGACTCAGTGAGAGATATCATAATCTATAATGAAATTGGGACAAGTGTAAGCACAAGATTTTCACTAAAACTACATCCACACATCAAAACATATGTGTTAGTTCAAATAATTATAACAAAAACTAATAAGTAAGTAAATCATGAAATACCAAATCCAATATATCAATAGTCAAATGTCAAATATCCAATTGTCAAATATTGTATGGGAGGTTTCTAATCCAGAATTAAACAGAAATCTCACCGACGAACACATAGTTCGAAGGTTCGACAAACGCCTACCAACAAGGCACAGGGGTCAAATCCACCTGTCAAGTCAAACAGATCCGATCGTGTGGGTCAACAAGTCGGGCTAGCAACACCCCTACTAGATGAGGTACGGACCAAGGTGCACCAAGGCTAATGTCTACTGCCGTTAGCTACAGTATTCTGTCAAAGTTTCCTCCCAACAAAACAGAGTTGTATAAATCTAAATATACATATATTCATAATCATGAAAAAGTAATTGTCCCAAGCTTTCTTATAATTTAACCACGAAGAAAAATAAATGACTTTGTGAAATTCTTCAATAAAGAACATTTTAAAAAAATGTACAAAAAACATGTTATAGATCATGTCATCAACTCACTCAAAGGACGAAACTTCACGAGTCCAAAAGCTATGTTGTCACAGACCAACCGGACGATCCTCCAAAGAATCTAGGATCACAACAACATAACCAAGATAACAATCAACATTTAAAATTAAGGATTCATCCACTTGTGGGATAAGGAGTTCTTGAAGAATCTAGAAAACATTCAAGTTAGTTTAGAAGGGTGACATTTGTTTGACAGAAATTTTGTACTGATTCAGAGGCTAATAAATAGCAAATAATATATGAATTGAAGCCCTATGTGTCTAGTTTCTAATGCAACTGGAATCACCTCAACACGATCTCCCAATCAAGAGTTGTGATCAAATTACTACACATTATCCAGTTTACACGAGAATACAATTTTTATCCCATCTAAGCATTTTATCAAACACTTAATGAGCAATCCTTTCTTTCCAAAGTTAGCATGAAAATTCTATGTTCTAACACCATTCCTATATGTATCACTTCTCCATAACAACATTAAAACTCATCCAATTCATTCCATATACTATCAATTTCCAAGAACTCCAAAATTTCCAAATCAAACCCTAGGTTCAATATCCATTATGCATCTTACAACCCAATCTACCATTCACCATAATCCAACCACTAACAACATATTTGAGCTAAGAGATTACCTAAATGAGTCACAAAGATGGAAGGATGAAGTAGATGACTTGGTTGCTCCACCAAGCCGTGCAACCCAACCCTTGGAAGATGAGAGAAATAAGTTCCAGCAGCTTGAAACGACCAAGAATGGTGAAATCCGGTGGATGGAAGAAGAAGAAGAGAAGGAGGAAGATGACAGAGTAGAGAAGAAATGAGAGAATGCAGAGAAGGAGAGAAAGCAGAGACGAAGATAAATGTGCTCTCTGCCACTGCTCGAATGGAAATATTAGGGGGTGAGGGGAGGACGTGTTTGGTAGTGAGAATAGGGGTGTTTGGAAGTGGGGATAGAGTATATTATCATATTCTGGTGCAATCTTATTTACATTTCTTAATTTTAAGTTAATGTCCTCTTTAATTTTACTCTCCATTAAATGTAAATAGGGGAATACCCCCCATTATTCAATAAAAATATCAAAAAAATTAAAATCCTTATAAATAAAAAGTCAAATCTTGAGTTTTAGTTCAAATTTCTGAAATCCGAAACTTTTAAAGATGTTTTCTTTCAAAACGAGTGGGTCAAAAGTTTTTAAAAATTCATTAAAAATCATTTTGTAGCTCTTTTATATCCAATTATCAATTACCGCCAATTTTGATTTCAAGAAAATACATATTTACTATAACTCTCCATATAGGATTTAGCCAAATTTTAGGACCCGTTTTAACAGGTAATCATCTAATACACCCAAAATGGCTCTAAATAACTTTTATAAGGTAAGTTTAATTCTAAGAATCCTGCTAATGAAGTAAAGTGACTCAAAAGGTTAATCCTTTAAACTCAAATTCATAAGAAGAATACTATACATAATACAACTATCATACGCAAAAATTTCGGGTCATTACAGATTCAAGCATGAAGAATTTGAACGGAAGTGGCATATCATAGATATAAACCATTTCCAGGTTTATGTCTCAATCCCACACTATAGCATAATTAACATTTAGCAGTATTTGACAAATGTTGCAAAATTTTAAAAAAACAAAGTGTTGCTATTAGTATTAACAATATTTTGGCAAGTGTTCTCATAGGCCTTGTTGGCAAAAATTTTTAACAACACTTTATCATATCTTTACCAATAATTCAAAAATTGTTATAATTTGCATTTTTTGTAACATTTATTTAGTAAATACAACATTTTCTAAAAGTGTAACTAAATGTTAGAAATGTAGTCAAATGTACTTTTCAACAACATTTAGCAAGTGCTTACCCAACTTTGAAGATGTTGCTAATTTTATGGCAACCAAAGTAAACACAGAAAAAATATTCTAGAAATAGTTCATACTTATTAATAGAAACTTCAAGTTTAGTACATAACGATTTAAGCTAGAAACAAATCTTTGGTAAAAGGAACTTCAATATTTGTTAAATGATTAAATGATTAAATTAAAGGTATTTTCAATATATGTATGTGACTTGAAAATTTGTACTCAATCTTAGTGGAGTGGAGTTACTAAAGCTCAGTTATATCTCCAATGAGCAACTTTTGAATGTAAAAATCCTGCAACAAATAATAACATCAAATACAAGACAGTTAATTATTTCACAGTATCATAAAAAAAATTAAATATTTTAATTACATGTGAAGCAAGAGAGAATAAAAGGTTAACTGAATTTAAGTATGGATTGAGAGATGAAATTAAACAAGAGACTACTAGCAAGAAAATTTACTTTACCTTGAAAAAGTTTAAGTAACCACCTTAATAAGACCCTTCTCATATCACTTCTTATGAGTTTTTCTCTCTTTACTCTTTTGCTCCTAAAAGGAGTATAATTTTGCTTCTAGCAATATAAGAAAATATTTGATAATAATAATAATAATAATAATAATAATAATAATAATAATAATAATAATAATAATAATACTACACAACAAATGTCTTATTTTTTACAATCACAAAGTTATAGATATTTGAACTCCATACAAAATACCCAACTTTTCAGAAAGACAAAAAGTAGTTCATTCTACACACTTAATTGCTTTGCCCATCATTTCAATCAATCCAATCACTCAATATTTTAGTTTTTTCATATTGTCATTCAATGATGTTTTAGCATATCATTAAAGAGTTAGACTTCCTAGATAATTCTTATGATAGACAAACTCTTTTAGTGATGTGACAAAATCTGATTAGATAATAGTATAAAGTTTACAGTGAATCAAAATATTAAACTCTTATAATATAATATTTATACTCTGCTATCAATGCTTCTACTCTACTATTGTGAGAAAATATTTTTAGTTGGAACAAAATTGAATGAATAGTAAAAAAACACTATCATTCAAAGCAATTTTGAAATGGCTGCTAACCTAATCACCAAAATGATTTATTTTCTATCAACATATAAAAAAAAGAATAAAAAAGCCAAATGTTTTTATTTAAAATAAAGGAATGCTATATTGAGGCATTTGCTTTTTATGTGCCACTTTCATTGTAAAATTTATTTTATATTTTCTGTTCATTTTAAAAAGAAGACAAATTTCTATCCCAATGATTATACTTATTTTAAGTTTATAAGAACAATCATCATCGAAGTAAGAAAATTTCATTATAAGATAAAGTTAATTTTAATGCAAAATATGCTAATCGTTTCAATGCCTTACCCTTCAAAGTTCAAATGGTATTTACTTTTTATTTTTAGTTGTGTTTCATTTTAAACAATACAAAATCTTTTTCCAACTTCCAACCAAATACAACTCTAAATACATGACAATGGTTACTATAGTTCTTCCTTTCTTTCCCAGATGCAATATTTCTTATATTAGGGTAGGATTGATTAGTGTATGATCATCCTTATAAATTAAACACTATTTCTTACAAAGTATTCATGAGTCATTTCTAATATTATTTTTGAAACTAAACATTTAAACAATAAAAAAAATTACTTTTCACTTTATTTTTATATGAATTACTAGAAGATGGAAAACAAAAAAATAAAAAAAAATGAATTTTAAATATGAAAGAGTTGCTTACAATTTCTAAAAGGGATAGAGTTGGAAAAAATAAGGCAAAAATATATATATAATAAAAATAAAAGTACGTAGAGTCATGTTTTGTTTTGCTTTACTTTAAAATTTTCTTTCACTTTGATTATTTTTTATTGTTTTGCCTCTTTGGTTTAAGGTTAGCAAACAATACTTTTTTTACTTATAAGTTTTATGAGGTAATATTTTACTAATTTTATGTTTTTCATATTATGTGAAATGCACAACGTCTTATACTAGTTATAAGATAATTTAAAGGTAACTTTAAGACAAATATAAATATGAACAATAATAAAACTTTATTAAAATACAAAAATTAAAATTACAAAGCAGTCTTGAAGATAATCTTTACAAAGCCTTCTTGGAAACAAATGAATTTTTTTACAGAATTGCTGATACTAAAAGATTTTCTTACAAAACTAGTATTAATATAAAGGACACTCAAAGTAAAGTTTTTCTTCTGATAATGTTTCTCGATGATTTTATACTAAGAGCACCCCTCTATTTATAGAGATGAAGAAGGCTTCTCGACTTTTCCATCTTATGCATTAGTCCTTGAAGTCATGATTTTCCGACAATTACTTTGTTGAAATTTATATGGAACTTCATGATGAAAGTTAATTAAAAGTTGTTATTGACTTTTTCCCACCACTTTCTTGCCATTTTCTAGCCGACACTTTATTTTTTCTTAAAGAATCTTTCTTTTATAAAGTAGTGAGAGATTTTTGCAGTCTTGAACTATGGATATCTGGATCTTTAGTCATATTGAAACAAAATTTGTATATCAACTCCATAACAACCATCTTCGTGCAAAGGAGTATGATTGCAACTGGACTTCACTTCTTCTTCTTGTTCTGATTTTGGAGATGATGTCTTGACAAAACCTGTTGAAGCTTTTGGCAAAACTCATTTTTTGATGACGACGATGTCAATTTAGTCATTGTTTTAGATTTTTCAGATAACAGCAATGCCTCTTCGTCCTTATCTTTTTGAGATATCATCTTTTTCATATATTGTGGATTTCTAGTGCACCATTTTTTTAATATTTTATTAGAGAAAAGATTAAGGTTAAATTTGTTCTACCATTTAATTCTGACACTTCTTACTAGCCATCATAAATCAACTTCTTGCACCTGTTTGCCAAGAGAATAATCCCATGTCATAATCCAAGTTATTGCATAATATGAAATTAATCTATATCCTTGATAAAAAGTTGTTTGATCTCTGAATTTATAATATGATGATATTGCAAGATCAGGAAAAATTTGGACAGTAGGTCCAAAATAATAAAACCAGTTAATGAACCATTTGAGAAATGTAAGAGAAATGCCTTTTTTGAACCATTTAAACCAAGAGTGAGAGTAGGGATGAACAAAAAAAATATCATACCAAGCATCAATATAATCTAGATAGTTATAATATTGCAGATGGAATTGTCTTCAAAAGGTTCCTAAAGAATAGATTTTTGTAGGCCACGGAGAAAGGGCATACCTTTAGAATTTAGAGCTTTGAAAATATAATTTTTAAAGGGCCATTAGAATCCATATCAAGAGTAATTTCAACAGATCGTATATCTATAAGAATAAACTCATAAATAAACTCTACTTATATAAGGAAATGTTTGTTGTTGAAGATATTAATTGATCTCCCATTTTTAAAACTTCAGGATTAAATTTAGTTTTCAAACATCTCCTTAGCTAACTTGATTCATGAAACTGCTTTTTAATTTTCTTGTTTCATATGTGTGCGCTCTATCAAGTATGATAATATACTTGACGATTAATAAATACTTATGCTTCAAGTTTAGTACATAACGATTGAAACTAGAACTAAATCTTTGGCAAAAGGAAGTTCAGTATTTGTTCTCAAAGTGTGTACTTATACAAGACTAAATAATCTAATTAAAGGTCTTTTTAATATATGTACATGGCTTGAAAATTTGTACTCAATCTTAGTGGAGTTACTAAAGCTCAGCTACATCTCTCATGCCAAATTGCTCAACCCAACTTCAGATATGGATGAACAACTTTTCAATGTGAAGATCCTGCAAGAAATAATAACATCAAATACAAGAGTAAATTATTTCATAGTATCATAAAAAAAGATTAAATATTTTAATTACATACGAAGCAAGAGAGAAGAAAAGGTTAACCATTGTTGAATTCAAGTATGGATTGAGAGATGAAATTAAGCAAGAGACTAATAGCAAGAAAATTCATTTTACCTTCAAAAAGTTTAAGTAACTACCTTAGCAAGACCCTTCTCACATTGCTTCTTCTTGGTTTTTCCCTCTTTACTCTTTTTGCTCCCAAAGACAGTATGATTTTGCTTCTAGCAATAAAAGAAAATATTTGATCGTCATTTTTTTTTCTTTTGCAACAAACAATGATAATAAGGATAAAAATGATAAAAATTATCAGCATAAAACTGAGTAGTCTCTATAAACTATAATTAATTGTCATCTTCAAAATTAAATTATCATATACTTTCATTACTAATGTCTGATATTGCATGTGATTAGACTTGACAAATACAGGTTGATGTAGTTGCAGCTTATTGGAGCTAAATCACATCAAATTAGTGAGTGTTATATGCAAATTATATAAGTAGTACCTTAGCTACTGGAACTTGAGTACCACTTTGTTTTTCATTCTTTTCACTGCATAAGTGAACATACTTTTGCTTCTAGCAGTACAAAAAAAAAATTGTTTCTAACAGTTGCATGAGTATTATAAATTATATATAAAGCTAACAATCAAAGGCATACCATGGTGATTAGATCATGACTAATCCTCTGTTTTTCACTCCTTATATTCTCAAATTTAGTGCAATTATGTTGCTAGCATACGTAGAAAGAAGCATAAATATCCTAGTTAACATCTAGTTATTATCAATAGCTTAACAACCATAAGTTTTAGCAAATAGCATATAAAAGTATACCCAAGAAACTGAATGAAGGGTACCAGCAGAAGAACGTGCATCAACAGCTTGTCCTTCATTTATAATTGGAATAGACATGCTAGACAGATCTGGAATCACTAACTCCTGCTATAGCCCTGTGAATGGCATAAAATTCAAACCCTTTTTAGCTGCCTAACTATCCCTTCAAAATTCAAGAAACTAAATATCACTGGCTGCAACTCCAAATATACCTTGCTTTCTTTCTGCCACGATCCAGCAACTCCAGGCAAAGCTAGACCAACATAAGCATTGCTAGCATATTGAAATCTCTCTCCCCCGATGAACCTGGTAAAGCAAGGAAATTCTGCTAGTTTCTATAAGTGATCCTATGAAATTAAAGAATAAAATGTATGTAAACAAGGCATTTAACATATACCAATCTTGGACTTGTAATTGTCCTGCTACTGTTCCCTGCTGATTGGGCGGGAGGAAATCTCTTGATCGAGGGAAATCATAAGCCCAGCTTTTGACTTCATTGGATAGCTAATTGATTAAAGAACAATAATAAATTATGTGTCATAACATAATCACTTCACTCTAACACTCTGATAAACAAGCACATCTGAGTGTGGTTAAGGGCAACTAGCACCTGTTGTACAGAATCTGACCAGTGATAGGAAATCATGATCACTTGAAGCGAATTTAAGGTAGGCAAAAACAGGACTGAAAACCTTTTCATAAGTCTCCCATTCTTGAAAAGCCATGGTTACCGCCTTGCCAGCAAAAACAGGAAATCATCCAAATGCTTCAGCTTGCAGAACTTCCTATCATGCTAACCCACATCTTCTCCTCTGCCGCAAACACATAAACATTGCAAAAACTTTGTGGAAAATTATAAATACGGATTAACAAATTTATGGCATATGACATCAGACACCAGTTTATTGCTCCCAAATTCTCAATACTAGTAACAACAAGTCAGATGATAGCAGCAGCACAGCACAATGTGGATTAAATTGCCTTAGGCGGGATAAGACCAGCAATCTTTGGGGCGACCAAAGATTAAATGGTTTGAAAACTAATATGATCCATATTCATTAGAAATTACTATGAGAACTAATGCAAAGACTATCCAGAGACAAACATGAAGTTTCAGATCTTCAAGAGAAGTTCTTCTGATAGCCTCTCCAAGCAGACGACATAGATATCCAGTAGTGACCTGTGCTAACAAATGTCTGATAGTCTCTCAGGTACTGCATTGTTCATAGATAGACACCAATTTATAATGACATTATATTAAAAGTAATATTAACACCATAAATTGTACAAGAAACCATAACCCATAAAGATAAGTATGAGCATTGCAGCAACCATGAACTTAAGCAAAATAACCAACAACAAACCAGAATCGCAACAAATAAAGCCCTATCCACTCAATCTCTCACATATCTAAACCATCCCAAGCCCAAGCCTCTGTTCCTAAAGCAGAATAACACCTAATTCTGACATTTGCAACTCACGTTATGAACCCAACAATAAACACTACTGAACAGAAGCATTATGCAGAAAATGACCTCTCTTTAAATGCGAACTGGCACCAAATCACAAATGATTAGAGTCTGAAAAGTTTATAGGATATAGCCCTGCATGCTAGCATTCTAGCAAAACAAGAAGCACATGATTTCAAGTTCTCTATCCCAAGATATGCAACAAACACTACACACCACCTAGCTGTGACAATATGCATAATCAACTTCTAACCATTTTACACTTTCTCAACACAGTTAATTCATTTTTTTCTGTTTCAAAATTATAATGATTGTTAACTATTATATGTCTATGATTATAATTGATAATTTGATTTACTTTCCTATTTACTTATTTAGCCAATCCTAAATTTGGAGGTCTAGCCAAGTTGTACTTTGAAGAATCATGTACTGAATTCTCTACGGTAAGATTACGGTAACAAGTATTTAAAAAATTAGAAAAAAACCCTTTCTTTTGGGACCATACATCATATTCAACATCGTTTTGATCCTCTTTGAAGTCCAGAACTAAACCCTACTCAAATAAAAGTTGTCCCTCCTTTACAATGCATATTAGAATCTCTCCAACAAAAAATTGCTACCCAATTCCACACTCCAGAGATTTCAATTTGCCAGACATTCGTGAGGGGTTTGGTTACATGACTAAATTACCATAAGCCACGAGCAAAGCACTTCAGCCATTCATTTAAGCACAGTTCTAGAAATCTAAAACGGCAAACATAAACCCAAAATTTTCTAATTTAAATCCCTAACCAATCAGTTAAATCACTTGCATACATACAGAAACATGAAAACTAAAAATCTCATATCCTATATATAATATTTTTTAAAAATAAGGCATAAAGATGGAGAAGGAGATTACATTTCCCATGAACTTGTGAAGGTTCTTGGTATTGTTGGCAAAAGCCTACATAAGAGCGATGGGGACATTCACATACACCCCAAACTTGGTAATCTCTAGAAGCCCCTTGGAAGTTGCCAGATATGACATTTTCCCAAAAAATCCTATAAGAAAATTGGCAACAAAAACCCAGTGACACATTTTCTGCATTGGAAGTCGAAAAGAAACTACAAACAGCAGTGGTTTTGCAGAATGATTTTTCATTAAAAAAAAAACCCTTGATCAATTTACAGAACATTAAATTTAAAACCAAACCATGCTTTCACTTCAGTTTTGATTTTGAAGGAGTAAATACATTACATACCCACTCTATCTCAAGTCGCAACATAACATAGACACCCAGTACTAGCAAGTAGCAACAAAATTCATTCCGATAAAGGTAACTCACCAGAAAGTGTTAGCAAGCGGCGAATCTGCAACCTGTGCGAATCAAATGTTGCTTTGGTGTTCCAAACAATGGGCTTTCACTCATAACAAGGTTTGCTCAAGTTGTAACTTCTGCTACTACTGCTTGCTAACTAAAAAGTGAAATATTTCCCATAAACAAGATTGCAGTAAGCTCTAAGGACAAGATATTGGATTTCAAATTCATAAATATATATATGTGTGTGTGTGTGCCAAAGTAGATACCTGATTTAAAGCTAGACAATACGAGAAGTGGTGCATGCATGCCTCATTTAGAACTTGTAGTTCATGTTATTATGTCATCATCAATCCAGACGCGTTGAATGTGAGCAATCTTCCCCCAATCTTCGCCATTTGGTTTCTGGCAACGCTGTTTGAGCAACGGGCAATTGTTCTTAATTACTAGAGTTGAAATGGAGTTGGGGAGACCCTCCTCTGGTAAGCATTGGAGTCTGGGGCAGTCATCAAGATGCAATTCTGTAAGAGACGAGAGGTGGGATAGACCCTTGTAGTCCAGTTTTTTAAGATCTGGACATCTGGCGATGTAAAGAGAACTAAGAGAGGATGGCAGTAGCACTTGATCAGGAAAAGACTCCACATCTACATCATCAATACTCAAGGAAACTAGAGAATTGTTTGTTTCCAAACCACACTTCAGTGAGGCGATAAGTTTGGAGCAATTGGAGAGAGACAGATATTGCAGGTTAGATGGCAAACCACCATCAGAGAACGACTCCAGTTGTGGGCAATCTCTTATAATTAGTCGCTCAAGAGATGGAAGGAGGGTGTGCATGCATTCAGGCAGTGATTTTAAATTCTCCAATTTATCAATTACAAACCGCCGTAGCCTGGGTGCAAAGAATCCTCCACTGGGAAATGATACAAATTTAGGACACTTTTTAATTCTCAACACTTCCAGAGATGTGAGATTATGACCATGCTGATGCTCCTGTGGGACAGAAATCATTTCAAGATTACTACACTTTTCCAGATGGAGGTGACGGAGCTTTGGAAAGAAATCCAGTGGAAAGGTCCTCAGAGAGTCACAGCTACTTGTGATTCTCATCTTTACAAGGAAATTGTAGCAACGGTGTATGGGAATTTTCATATCTGGGCAATCATAAATGTACAATCTTTCAATGCAGGTATCAGTAAGGTTGTACCCAATCCTTTCAAGTAATGATGCTTCCATGCAGTGCCCACGAATACTGAGAGTTTTTAGAGTAGATGCATGATAATCAAACTGCACCTTTCTGCATTTCTCTAGACGTAATTCATCAATGGCTAGAGCCCGGGGAACGAAAGCCACAAGCTGTTGGCAATTATAAATACTTAGTTTCCTTAAAGAAGGAAGTTTCTCTGGTAAGTGCTTTTTCAACTTGGGACAATTCTCTATATAAAGCTCTCGAAGACATGGGAAACCTCCAGACACAATTGTACATTCCCATTCTTCCCATCCCTCCATTTCGATGAAGGTCAAGCTTTCAAGGGAAGCAAATGAAATAGTACAAGAGCTACTACCCCCATAAAGCTCAGGACCAATAACCACTATCCCATCAAGCCCTATAATTGATAGTTTCTTGAGAGATTGCAAAAGTCCAAGTGGAGGCAACAAGACACAGTATTTACAGTTTCTCAACTCTAGGAACACCACATTGGATAATGAATTATCTCCAAACCAATCTGGAAATCCAGTACCACCGTAGCACCTGATTGACAGCTCTTTCAAGAATGTGGAAGGTTGAAACTTCTCAAGTACTTCCCTTTCTTTCTGTGATTCATCATGGTTCATACTCCATCCTAACACTAAGTTCTCAAGGTGTATTTTATTTTTCAAATTCACCGCTAATGCATCCAAGGGATTAACAACGTTCTGTAGCTCCAAAATTGATAGTGTTCCACGAAGATTTAGTTCTCCTAACTGCTGAATATTGGACTCACTACCTTTGCCCACATAAAACGAAGCCAATACTTTAAGATTCTTTAATTTTCCCATATGCATTGGCACCTTTCTCACCTTGGTATTACTAAAGTCGAGATAACGCAACTTAGTGAGTTTATGCAATTTCAAGGGCAACTCTTCCAAAGAGCGGCAATTCTCCAACTTCAGTATTTGTAGATTATAGAGCAAACATATCGAATCAGGTAGTTTTTTTACTGAGGTACCAGAAAGGTCCAGATAACGGAGATGTTTAAGATTGCCTATAGTATCGGGCAACTCTACCAAGCAATTCTTCAACTTCAGTATTTGTAGGTTATATAGCAAACATGTTGAAGCAGGTAGTTTTTTTACTGTGGTACCAGAAAGGTCCAGATAACGGAGATGTTTAAGATTGCCTATAGTATCAGGCAACTCAATCACATCGTGATAACCAGCCAAAGATAAGACACGTAAGCACTTAAACTTGGAGAAGATGTCATGTACCAACTTGCTATCCATCTCCATTGACCAACGTACTCCATTGCCACTTAATGGTAGAAATGTACGCAATTGGTTAGCCTCATAGAAAGACTCAAACCTCTTAGAAGCTTCCATGTCATTTCTTAAATATGAAAAATGACGGGTCATTTTTGATATATTTTGTGCTTCTTCAACCTCCAACCTGAAACAAAAATCCCCACAAACATATTTTGCCAAATCATTGAGAAGGTCATGCATGACGAAATGCATTTTATCTCCACTTGTATGTTGAAAAAATGACCTAGACAATAGATCATTGAAGTACTGCTCACCCACTTCTTCCATACCCTTATTCTGTTGAGGGCAATGTAGAAAATTTTCAGCCATCCATAATAGAATTAAATGTTCCTTGTGAAACTTATAATCTTTGGGAAATAAGGAACAATAAGCAAAGCATCTCTTAAGATGTGAGGGAAGGTAGTGATAGCTCAAAAATAAAGACGGGATAATATTGCTATCCTCATCTGATAAGTCCCATATCTCACTTGTCAATATGATTTTCCATTCCAAAAAAGATGATTTTGTGTATAAGAGACTCCCGATTGTTTTCAAGGCTAGGGGCAATCCCTTGCATTTTTCAATTATCATTCTACCAATTTCTTCAAACTCCGGACTTAAATGAGGATCTTCATCATGGAATGCATGTTTAGCAAATAATAGCCAGCAATGTTCTCCTTGCAATTGCCTTAGTTGATGTGTTTTAGTTGATCGCATGGTTGAAGCAACTTTGTTACTGCGTGTTGTGACAAGAATTTTGCTTCCCTGAGCCCCATAATTAAAAGGAATTTTCAAAGCTTCCCATTGCATATGGCTTTCGTTCCAAACATCATCTAAAACAAGAAGAAATCTCTTTCCTATCAATTTTTCCTTCAATTTTACTTGAAGCATATTTGTATCTCTAGTATCATCAGTTGATCTAGTGACTGCCTCAAGAATTGTTCTTGTTAGCCTGAAAACATCAAATTCATCTGAAACACAAACCCAGGCTTTGATATCAAATTCACCCTCCATCCTCGAGTCATTGTATACAAGTTGAGCAAGGGTGGTCTTACCCATCCCACCCATACCCACTATAGAAATGATTGATAACTGGTTAACATTCTCAGTGGGAGATATCAACCAATTAATGATGGTTTCTTTTTCAACATCTCTACCATATGTACCAGTTTCATCCACCAAAGATGTTGTTGGCAATTTTTGTGATACTTTCCTACCTGATCCAACGCCAAAACCACTAGCTTCCTTCAAATCTAGTATATCTTTTGTGCTTGCAAGATATTCTAGGTTGTCAAGGACTTGTTTCATCCTTGATTCAATTTCCTTGTCAAATGAACTAACAACAGAAGCACTGAAGAAATTCCATACCTTGCTGCTAGTACTGGTCTGAAATTCAGCTTCCAGCTTGCATTTGGAGACTTCAGTGTCTATTTCATCCAAGAGATCTTCTGCTTCAAACACAGCATCTTTCACCTCATCAAGCCAGGCTTTAACATTTGAATTTCTGATCTGTTTCACTTCAGCATCATCGACCACTGCATTGATGGATAACAGCATGATGGTCAACCGTTTCAGCAGGGTCTCATTGAGTTTTCTTCCTCGAAAGTAATCCACAATTTCACGAGAGGCCAACTTGTCAAAAGCCACATTAAGGAAAGAAGAAAGAAGAGCACCACCAACCAATTCTGCAGCCATGGTAGCAAGGAAAGGGGGTCGTAGAATCGAAAAGAGGAAACAATTGCAGTGTTTAAGGTCACCTAATAATGTGTCAATGACTCAATGCAGATAGAGAGAGGCAGAGAGCTAATAGTAATAGCTATTTGCTCAATGATGGCCTTAATTAAGGTTGGTTTGGTAAACATCTTTTTCTTTGATGGCCGTCCAACCAATGTCTGGCGAGTGTCCCCGACAAGATAAACATATATATTCATTAAAATAACTTGGATGGGTTCAGAAAATGTTTGCAGAATCAATATAATATATGCAAGTGGATTTATTTGACTTACCAACATCCTCTCCTTGTTCACACAATTGACTATAATGAATTGTTTAAGTTTGTTTAGTTTGTTTGGTCTATTTCGGTGGCTAACATATTTACTTATTTATAAATAACCAATGAGCGTAACATCATATATATCAGAGAGAAGTGAAACTTACCTGAATGATTCTAGTGAGTGAACTAACCTTATATGGGAAATGAGAGAAGTGTGATTAAAACACAAATTAAGTGATATTCTAGAGAAGAGAAATATAGGAAGAGAACTTTTATTCAATTATTGCTTATGGTACGTATTTATGGGAACTATAGGAGAGTTCAAGATCACTAATTACATAAAATCTATTATTCTCACTAGCTAGAATAATTTTTCTTATTTTTCATAACTCTCATAAAATAATTCTTCTTAAATTTATAACTCACACTAGACTCTCCACATCTCCTGACTTGGAACATGCATGGATTAAACAATTGGAAATGTGAATATTAGGAAAACCCCCAACTTGAACCATTTTCTTGTAAATCTTCCACACAATGCTAGTAATCCTGTCATTCACCAAAGAATTCAAAGGCACAGTACGAGCATGCAAATGAGGCTTGACCTTATAAAACCTCATCTGCTCAAAAACTTGAATTGCATCCTGGGTCATCTTTGACTTTGCATAATGTATCACAAGCCAGCTCAATACTTGAGAATTAACTTCTGGGTCGTCTTGAATTCTCACCGAAGAGCTCAAAACAGACGTTGATGATAGAAAATCCTTGTGGGCAATTTTCTCAAGCATCTCTTGTGCAGTTTTGAAACGTTTATGTTTAGTGAGAATATGAATCATGGGCCATGAACATTGCAAGGAGTGCCTATAATTGGGGATGGACTCAACCCATTTGAAGAATGCAAAGGAATGAGATGGCCCATAACTATAGAGTGTGAGGTGCTCAAGTACCTGGCAAATGGTAGCAGAAGTGAGAGCAGAGCCATTCTTCACCTTCAACAGATTACACCAATGACCCTTGACAACAATTGCGCACACACTGAATAAATTGGCTCTGACTTAACAAAAACCATGTCAGTCATCAATATGGTCCATCATTTGACAAAGAGACGTTAATGGGATACATACAAATAAGCACCATAGTTTTTGGGGTCCATGCTAGCTTTCTTCTATTTGCCCTCCTTCCTTTTTTTTTGGTCAGCTTTTGCTCACAACCTTTGATCCTGAGGAAGTGGCACGACCACAATCCACAAGTGACTGACACTCAAAACCGGTAATTTCCGTGGGCTAGATACTATGAGTGAGCTATTCCAATGTTTTAGGGAGCTGACTTTTGGTTTAATTTCAACAATTTAAAAGTGTCAGTCAAATTAGATACATCGTAAGCTAATCGGATGAATCATTTGTAATTATGTTATACATAATTTTAACTTTATCGGATCGATTAAAAAAATAAGTCTTACAGAGGTTAAAAATAAATATTAAATAAAAAATAATTTAAAATTAATTATACAACCATTAATTTTTATTTGTCCCAATAGAATGCATTAGAATCTAAAACTATTTATTTGTTCTTTCAAATATACTAAAGAATATAAAATTACATTTGTATTCAAAATGTGCTTTGAATGCAATGTCAACATGTTAACTAACTTTCAGATTAAAATTACGTTTGAATGCAAATATAATTTTAACACACGTAAAAGCAATATTTTATTACTTTTATAATAAAAGAAAACTTGTTTGTCTGTGTATTAACAAAAAATATTTATATAATTTTATATTATATTATTATTTTAATAAAATTTAAATTAATATAACTTAATAAATTTTTAAAATATTATTATAGCTATACTCAAAATAATTATATTTTATAATGCTCAAATAAACTTAACTTTAAAAGAATTTCTTTTGCGTTCAATTTATTTATCATCAGTCTTTTTAACATTCATTTATTAACAATTTTATTCAAAATAAATCTTTTTACATTATACATTTTTTGATAATTATACATCTAAAAGTAATTTTTATCAACACTATCCGAACAACATTTATTTTGGCAAAATTAACTTTCACAAAAAGATTTACAAACATAAATCATTTCACTCAAATAACTCACTTCTGACTAAAATCAAGTTTGAAAAATTTAATCCAAACACAATTAACTTATGTTTTCTTTTGGGTAATTAAATTTCTTATGTCATTATTTTATTTTCATATTTTAAAATTTATACATAAAACTTTTATGGCAATTAACACTAAATCAATATAAGTTAAGATTTTGATATTAAAATAATGATAAATTGTGTGAAATAATGTTTCTTTTATTATAGACTGAATATGTTATAACAAAATTAATTTGCAAACTTTAAATATGCATGGAGTTGTATTATACTTTTTAAACTCTAAATTTATATATATCACAAATTTCAAATAATATGATAGCATTTCTCAAAGAATGAATGGTTAAATACAACCCATAATTTTGTTTATGTTAAATAAGAGTAACCTTAAAGGGCCAAAGTTATTTTGGATTAAGATTTAAAAATACATATGGTTAGAATTTTAAAATCTATGGGTCACAAACTTATTTATGAAGTAATATTAGATATACTATTCTTTACACATAAAAAAAATGGACTCCTTTTTTTTAGTTACAAGGAAGGGCTAGGCCCCTAAGAAACATCTATACCCTTTTATGGTTCGGGGATACAATTGAACTTTGCATTTTTTTATTTAAATTTAATTTGATCTTCTAATAGAATTGTAATTCTAGAATCCTAATTTTAACTAATTCAATATTTCTTACGAAGAATGTCTTCGTAATAATGTTTTGAAAATTAAACCAATCTTTGAACTAATAAAAATAGAGCTTTAAGATTTTGAGGTCAAACTGGAGTTGAATCAGGGTCGAACCAGAGTTTTATAAAAAAAAAAAATATAAAAAATAATGCACTAGTTTTAATATTCATGAATGCAATTGTTTAAATTACATTTATTAGATGGGCTAAAAGAACCCAACTCATACAATATTTTCCAATAAATTATTAGCACATAGAAAGTAGAAATCATTTATCATAGGTATGTGACTGTTGATAGAGCTATCTCTTTTAGTGCCTCTTAGGCTATCAAATGAGCTAGCCCAGTTTAAGCCTGCCCGTCACCGGCCACAGGTTAAACGTACCGGATCAAAAATACTCGTACCTTGACTAGTTTGAACGGCTTGAACGGTTTGCTAGTTTTGTTATCAATTTTTATCATCTCAGTTTTGAGACTTGACCGAACTGGCCAAAATATCAGATTCCAATTTTCTTCGTGCAACCGACCGGTCTAACATTGTTTTAAAAACTATGCTTCGTAATCAACCTTATCCCTAGAAATAAAGAACCCTTTAATTTAACTCTTAAACTCTTAAGATAAGGACTTTTATGAATTTGCACTTGGATCACTCATTGATTTAATTTTCCAAATATATTGAAACCTAATTAAATCAAACTTTAAAGAAATGAATTTTTTCTACATAATAATAAGTTTTTTTAAGAGCTTTGGGCCCTTTGATTGATTCTTAAACGTATTAATCTTACCCTTAGGCTATGTTTGGGAGCTGGGAGGAAAGGAAGCAAAAGAAAATACAGGAAGAAGGAAAGTGTATAGGAGGTTTAAGTAATAAATTTCCTTCTTTTTGTTTGGATGTTTAAAATTAAAATTCTCCAATGACCACCAAATTGGGAAAACTTTAAAATATTCATAAAAATTAATATGATAAATTTTGGAGAGTTACATGATAATCCCTCATTTCCCCCTTATTTTAATAAACTCCCAAACAAGGATATAGTTTACTAAGAACCTTTCCATCCCTTCCCTTTCCTTCCATTCTCATCAATTTAGATTGCATGGCTTTTATTATTTATACACATGAAGTATGTAAGCACTAGTGGAATTTAGAAGGGGCAATTCCCTCTCCCCAAATTTGCCCCCTTAGTATTTAATACTACTAGATTTCTTGTAATTAATTCTTACTGGCTCAGGTGTCGAGTTTTGTCTTATTGATTATGGTTCCTTAATCCTAACTCAATGGATGAATCCAGTGCCACTTCTTTATTCTAAAAAGCACATGAATACCGTAGCTTTAGGAAGCCACACACTTAACCAGCTGATGTGTACAAATTTGGGGTACTTCTCCTTAAACTTTAGACAGGAAAAACACCATTACGAGACGTTGTTCAAACATACAGTTCAACTTTTGATGTCCTAATCATTCAGATTTGAAGAATTTTTTTTCTTTGGTGAGCCAGATTTGGAGAATTTAGTTAATGCCTTTGCCTTTCTTAGTAAGCCAAATTCGACAAATTTAGAAACACCTTTCCCCCACAAACATTTTGGTCAATTTTTGCCACTGTACATAAGACATTTGCCACTTTGTTAGATCAAACCATTTAGTTCAAATTATGGATCTTGTTAGTGGTCATTATTTTGAATAGTTAGAATAATTTTATAACTAATATAAATTTAAAGAAAAACTGTTTGGTCAACACCGATTGGGTGAACTGGTTGAAGGAATCCAGATAAGATTATGCATTCCCTATGTACATGTGTTCAAATTCTCCCTTCGAATAGTAATCTCACTTGGTGTCATTCCTTTACAAGGAGATCCCGTAACACCCATGGGCTAGTTGAGTAGCCTCCTGTCAGGAAAAAAATCAACGGAGCCTCTGCCTATTTAAATCCTAGGTATGTCATTGGCACTCTGATCAGTAGTTTTGGAGTAACTTATCCTTATTATTATTTTTTTGTCTAAAAAAAAAAGTTAGGATTGCTTGCAGAATTTGTAGATCATCTTATTAAAACAATCTCCTACAAAACAATAAAAATATTGTCATGTGTGTGTTGGTTTTTTTCCCCAACTTTTAGACTTGAAAAGTGAAGCATTCAATTTGAATGTTTAAAAACATTTTCAATTTATGTACTAAGGTCTCGTTTGGATAAATAGCTTATATAAGTACTTATTAAAGTAGAGCTTATTTAATAAGCTCTACTATCATAAGCGTTGTTTAAAATAAGCTAAATAGTATTTGGATAGACACTTTGATAAGCGCTTCTCGTAAACCATTTGGAACAAATATCGTGTATTTGAGGGATCTGCTATGAATTGTGTCAATCTCTGAAGGTTAATTTTGTCAAAAATTATTATAAAAATAACTAGTACCTAAATCATTTTTAGCTTTTACAAAAACTTATTTTCATAAGCTTAAATTTTTAGCTTATGAAAATAAACCCAAAACAACTTATAGTGGTTTCATAAGCTGTTTTAATAAGTTCATCGAAATAGAATAAAAATATTTCATAAGCGCTTATTGTAATAGATAAGCTCAAATAAGCTGCATATGTTTACCTATCCAAGCAGGGCCTAAATGTATATCAAAAGAAACTATTTTTATTTAATAAAATAAATTATACACTATTAAAAGAAAATAATACCATATAATGACTTATATAAGGAAATGCTTGTTGTTGAATATATTAATTGACCTGTTACGTTTAAAACTTCAGAATTAAATTTAGTTTTCAAACATCTCCTTAGCTAACTTGATTCTTGAAACTACTTTCTAATTTTCTTGTTTTAATGTATGCGCTCTATCAAGTATGATAATATATTTGAAGAAATTCATGAGTCCAATAATAACTAAAGGTACTATATATTGAAGAGCAACAAAGGTGGAAATATCTTTTACGTATATTGGCTTAATTAAATACAAATTCATTTAAAATTATTAGTGATAAAAATCATTCCTATAGGAAAGTTGAGCTTTATTGACCAAGTTGTTTGAGAAGATCAATCCTTCTTGACCTTAATTTTTTAATCAAATTAAAATTTCATTATAAGGCGTCAGTGGAGCTGTGCTTTATCAATGATTCAAGCGTGAAGAATTTTAACGTAAGAGGCATAACTGGTTTTATGTTTCAATCCCACACTACAACATAATTAACATGCAGTATTTGACAGAACTTCCTATCATGCATAACCCGCATCTCTCTCCTCTGCCTGCAAACACATAAACATTGCAAAAACTTTGTGGAAAATTATAAATACTGATTAACAAATTTATGGCATATGACATCAGACACCAATTTATTGCTCCCAAATTCTCAATACTAGTAACAACAAGTCAGATGATAGCAGCAGCACAGCACAATGTGGATTAAATTGCCTTACGCGGGATAAGACCAGCAATCTTTGGGGCGACCAAAGATTAAATGGTTTGAAAACTAATATGATCCATATTCATTAGAAATTACTATGAGAACTAATGCAAAGACTATCCAGAGACAAACATGAAGTTTCAGATCTTCAAGAGAAGTTCTTCTGATAGCATCTCCAAGCAGACGACATAGATATCCAGTAGTGATCTGTGCTAACAACTGTCTGATAGTCTCTCAGGTACTGAATTGTTCATAGATAGACACCAATTTATAATGACATTACATTAAAAGTAATATTAACACCACAAATTGAACAAGAAACCATAACCCATAAAGATAAGTATGAGCATTGCAGCAACCATGAACTTAAGCAAAATAACCAACAACAAACCAGAATCGCAACAAATAATGCCCTAACCACTCAATCTCTCACATATCTAAACCATCCCAGGCCCAAGCCTCTGTTCCTAAAGCAGAATAACACCTAATTCTGACATTTGCAACTCACGTTATGAACCCAACAATAAACACTACTGAACTGAAGCATTATGCAGAAAATGACCTCTCTTTAAATGCGAACTGGCACCAAATCACAAATGATTAGAGTCTGAAATTTTTATGGGATATAGCCCTGCATGCTAGCTTTCTAGCAAAACAAGAAGCGCATGATTTCAAGTTCCCTATCCCAAGATATGCAACAAACACTACACGCCACCTAGCTGTGACAATATGCATAATCAACTTCTAACCATTTTACACTTTCTCAACACAGTTAATTCATTTTTTTCTGTTTCAGAATTATAATGATTGTTAATTATTATATGTCTGTGATTATAATTGATAATTTGATTTGCTTTCCTATTTACTTATTTAGCCAATCCTAAATTTGGAGGTCTAGCCAAGTTGTACTTTGAAGAATCATGTACTGAATTCTCTACGGTAAAACTACCGTAACAAGTATTTAAAAAATTAGAAAAAAAACCCTTTCTTTTGGGACCATACATCATATTCAACATCGTTTTGATCCTCTTTGAAGTCCAGAACTAAACCCTGCTCAAATTTACTCAAATAAAAGTTGTCCCTCCATTAAAATGCATATAAGAACCTCTCCAACAAAACAAAACAAAAAGGAATTTGCTACCCAATTCCACACTCCAGAGATTTCAATTTGCCACATGAGGGGTTTGGTTACATTACCATAAGCCACTAGCAAAGCACTTCAACCATTCATTTATGCACAGTTCTAGAAATCCAAAACGGCAAACGTAAACCCAAAATTTTCTAATTTAAATCCCTAACCAAACAGTTAAATGACTTGAATACATACAGAAACATGAAAACTAAAAATTTCATATCCTATATATAATATTTTTAAAAAATAAGGCATAAAGATGGAGATGGAGATTACATTTCCCATGAACTTGTGGAGGTACTTGGTATTGTTGGCGAAAGCCTACATAAGAACGATGGGGACATTCACATACACCCCAAACTTGGTAATCTCTAGAATCCCCTTGGAAGTTGCCAGATATGACATTTTCCCAAAAAAATTCTAAAAGAAAATTGGCAATAAAAACCTAGTGACTCATTTTCTGCATTGGAAGTCGAAAAGAAACTACAAACAGCAGTGGTTTTGCAGAATGATTTTTCATTAAAAAACAAAAAAAAAAAACTTGATCAATTTACAGAACATTAAATTTAAAACCAAACCATGCTTTCACTTTAGTTTTGATTTTGATGGTGTACATACATTACATACCCACACTATCTCAAGTCTTTAACATAACATAGACACCCAGTACTAGCAAGTAGCAACAAAATTCATTCCAATAAAGGTAACTCACCAGAAAGTGTTAGCAAGCGGCGAATCTGCAACCTGTGCAAATCGAATGTTGCTTTGGTGTTCCAAACAATGGGCCTTCACTTAGAACAAGCTTTGCTCAAGTTGTAACTTCTGCTACTATTCCTTGCTAACTAAAAAGTGAAATATTTCCCATAAACAAGATTGCAGTAAGCTCTAAGGACAAGATATTGGATTTCAAATTCATAAATATATATATGTGTGTGTGTGCCAAAGTAGGTACCTGATTTAAAGCTAGACAATATGAGAATTGGTGCATGCATGCCTCATTTAGAACTTGTAGTTCATGTTATTATGTCATCATAAATCCAGACGCGTTGAATGTGAGCAATCTTCCCCCAATCTTCGCCATTTGGTTTCTGGCAACGTTGTTTGAGCAATGGGCAATTGTTCCAAATTGCTAGAGTTGAAATGGAGTTGGGGAGACCCTCCTCTGGTAAGCATTGGAGTCTGGGGCAGTCATCAAGATGCAATTCTGTAAGAGACGAGAGGTGGGATAGACCCTTGTAGTCCAGTTTTTTAAGATCTGGACATTTGCGGATGTAAAGAGTAATAAGAGAGGATGGCAGTAGCACTTGATCAGGAAAAGACTCCACATCTACATCTTCAATACACAAGTAAACTAGAGAATTGTTTGTTTCCAAACTGTTGAAATACATAGGGGCAGAGAGAATCGAGAGAAGAAAGAGCATTGAGCTCATTTTCATTGATCGATATTCAGAAATACAGAAAATGAATTAACTAACTAATTCTACAGAGTCACTGTTATATATATACAGCAAGCAACTAACGATTGCTAACTAACTATCTAACTATGTGAATAAATGACAGCTGTAGCTAACAACTAATTACATTCAATAAAAAAATGAATTATGTACATTCTACACCCCCCTTCAAGCTGGAATGGAGAGAAAACAGTCCAAGCTTGGAATCGAATGCAGAGAATGGCCCTGGATGTAAAGCTTTAGTGAATATGTCCGCAACTTGTTCTTTAGAAGTAATAGGAAGGAGATGCAGTAAACCAGATTGTACTTTATCACGGACCACATGGCAATCGATCTCTATGTGCTTCGTACGTTCATGAAAAACCGGATTTGCAGCGATGTGTAAAGCAGATTGATTATCACAATATAACACAACAGGGGAAGAGTGACCAATATGAAAGTCACGAAGAAGATAAATCAGCCACTGAGCTTCACAAGTTGCAAGCGCTAAAGCTCGATATTCTGCCTCGGAAGAAGAACGAGAAACAATAGACTGCTTTTTACTTTTCCAAGAGACTAAAGATGATCCAAGGAAGAAGCAAAATCCTGTTGTTGATCGCCTTGTGTCTGGACAAGAAGCCCAGTCAGAATCACAGAACCCTTTCAAAGAAGTAGTTGATGCTGCAGAAAATAGTAAACCTCTGCCAGGGTCAGATTTGATATATCTAATAACTCGTAGGGCAGCTTGGAGGTGTATATCAGTGGGGGAAGCCAAAAATTGGCTTAATCTACTCACTGCATATGATATTTCAGGCCTGGTATGAGTGAGGTAAAGAAGTCTACCAATGAGTCTTCTATATTGTGAAACATCAGTAAGAGAAGTGCCAGAGGTTGCATGAATTTTCTGGTTTGGTTCCATAGGAGTAGTACACGGTTTAGCACCCAATAAACCAGTTTCTTGTATCAAATCTAAAGTGTATTTCCTCTGACATATGGAGATGCCCTTGTTGGATCGAGCAACTTCAAAGCCTAAGAAGTATTTCAAAGGTCCCAAGTCTTTGATACTGAACTTGCAGTTCAGTTTCTGTTTGATACTCTCAATTTCTTTAATATCAGTTCCAGCAAGTACCAAGTCATCTACATAGACAAGTATAGCAGTAAAACCATTGGAGGATGATTTGGTAAAGAGAGAGTAATCGGCTTTGGACTGTGAATAACCAGAATCCAGCAAAGTACTTGTCAATTTAGCATTCCATTGTCTGCTGGCCTGTTTAAGGCCATATAGGGAACGGTTTAATTTGCAGACTATGCGATTGTTGGGAACAACCAGCCCTGGAGGTGCTTTCATATACACTTCTTCATGCAAATCACCATGAAGAAATGCAGTATTAACATCACATTGAAACAGAAACCAGTTCTGAGAAGCAGCTAGAGCTAGAAGGATTCGAATGGTGGTCATTTTTACAACAGGGCTGAATGTCTCCAAATAGTCAATACCAGCTGTTTGAGTGAATCCCTTAGCCACTAATCTGGCTTTGTATCTCTCTATAGTGCCATCAGCATGGTATTTAAGTTTAAACACCCATTTGCAACCTATTGCTCTCTTGTGAGGAGGTAGAGTGGTGAGTTCCCAAGTGTTAGTCTTTGTCAAAGAATCTAACTCAGATTGCACAGCCTTTCTCCAATTAGCATCACGCATGGCAGTCTCATAATGGTGAGGTTCAGTAATGGAGGAAATGGTGAGGCAAAAATGTTTAAAAGATGGAGACAAGGAATCATATGAAATAACATGTGATAAAGGATACTTACTGCTGGAAGATGATGAAGGTTGAGTTTCTGAGTTGTGGACTTCACTTTTGAGCATAGAGCAATGGTAATCTTGAAGATAGGTGGGAGGTCTAGTTTGCCTTGTTGATTTGCGGGTAGGAGGCAAAGTAGGGGAAATGGTTGGCTGCTGTGGTGGAGGAAGTGAAGAGGAGGAAGGAACAGCAATGGGCATGGGAGATGGTTGCTGTTCTGAAAATGAAGAAGAGGAATGGAAATCAAGAAAGTCATAAAAAGGTGTAGAATTAGGAAAACATGAATTGGTAGGTGATGGAAGAGAAGTGGGTTCTTGTGAGGATGCAAATGGGAAAATGGTTTCAAAGAAAACAGTATCTCTAGAAATAAACAAATTTCTAGAATGCAAATCAAATAGAATATGGCCTTTAACTCCATGTTGAAATCCAAGATAAACACATTTCTTTGATCTAGGATCAAATTTCTTTCTATTGGCTTGCAAGGTGGAAGCAAAACACAAGCAACCAAAAACTTTCAAAGATGAAAAATCAGGTAATGAATGATTTAAAACCTGAAAAGGAGACTTAAAAAAAAGATATTTGGTTGGAAGCCTATTTATAATAAAAACAGCATGATTGATGGCATGTGCCCAAAAACAAGATGGTAAATTTGCTTGAAACAAAATGGCTCTAGCAACACCTAAGAGATGTTGATGTTTTCTCTCAACAATTCCATTTTGTTGAGGGGTACCAACACATGAAGTTTGGTGTTGTATTCCTTTTTCAGCATAGAATTGCTTTAAAAGAAATTCATGACCATTGTCAGACCTTATGCACTTGATTGTGGTATGAAATTGAGTTTGTACCATGGAAACAAAATTCTTAACAAGAATCGATGTTTCAGATTTCAATTTCATTAAAAATATCCATGTAAACCTACTCTTATCATCCACAACAGTGAGGAAATATTTATGACCAAGCATAGAAGGAATTGAAAAAGGTCCCCAAATATCCATGTGAACTAAATCAAAACATTGGCTAGAAACATTGGAACTAAGAGGGAAAGATAATCTTTTCTGCTTTGCATAAAAACAAGTATCACAAGGAATAGAAGATTTCACAGCTTTTACGGAAGGAAAATCTTTATTAATGTGCATAAGTGTTTCATAAGAGGGATGACCAAAACGCATATGCCAAATGTCACAATGTTTGATATAGGGAAAATGAAAATTGGTATCCACAAGACTATTTACAAAATGAGAGGGTTGAGGAAAACTTGATTTCTGAACAGATGGATACTTCAAGAAGTAAAGTCCATGCTTCAACTCAGCTGCTCCAATCATCTTCCGGGTACACACATCCTGTATCACACACTTTTCAAAATCAAATGTAAGATCACAATGAATGGTAGAAGTTAATCTAGGAACTGATAAGATGTTAAAAGAAAAATGAGGAATGAACAAGACATTTGTAAGATAAAAGTCATTTGTGAAGAAAACAGTTCCTGCAGCATTGGCAATTATAGAATTGCCATTGGGAAGTTTGATTGAAATTGGGTTAATTGCTTTAAGAAACTAAAAAGAAGACCTGGAGTAACAGATGTGATCTGTTGCACCAGTGTCTAAAAGCCAATGATCATGTTTTTGTTTTTGTGTGGTAGAAGGGCAGATTTTACCCATGGTAGGAGCTGAACCCGAAGTGATGTGATTGAGGGAGTGAGACTGAGATGTGTTATTGCCTTGGAGAAGGGCTAGCAATGCCTGATGTTGTTCTTGAGTAAAACCAAATTGCTTGGAATCCTCACCATCTTCCTCATGACAAGCTGACTTAAGAGACTTAGCATCTTCTTCAGCTTCATCATATTCAGCAGCACAATTATTAACAGCAGCAGATTTCTGAAAATAATGTGGGGGGAAGCCATGTTTCTTGTAGCATGTGTCAATCATGTGACCTGTTTTATGACAAAATGTGCAGACTCTAGTGCCTTTGCCGCGGCCAGTAGAAGTTCTACCACCTCTGTTAGAGGACCCCCTGCCATTACCAGAATTGCCTCGGCCAGAATTGGAAAATTGAGCTAAAACACCATGAGTAAGTTGTGGGATAGAAATCTGTCTCTCTTGCTGCAGTAATAGAGAAAAGGTCTTGTTGATGTTTGGAAGAGGATCCATCAACATGATTTGTGATCTGACAGGTGCATACTGCTCATTAAGCCCCTTCAAGAATCGAATCACATAATTTTCTTCCCTATATTGCTTGATCTTGGGAAGAAGAACACAAGTGCATTTAACAGCACAAACACAAGTAGGAAGGGGGCGAAAATTTTCCAACTCAAGCCATAGTTTCTTTAATTTGCCAAAATATGCATTAATAGAGGAATCACCCTGCTTGAGGTTGTAAATTTCCTCTTTCAAATCAGAGATTCGGAAAATATCTCCTTGGTAATACCTATCCTTCAGGTCTTGCCATACCTCAGCAGCTGTGCTCATATACATGACAATTTGAGAGATTTCCGGATCAACCGAATGAGCAATCCAAGATAGAATCATGTGTTGCAACGATCCCAAGCCAATGTCTGCCTATCATCACCAACAGGGCGAGGCAATGTTCCATCGATGAAACGCAATTTGTTTTTGGACTGCAGAGCAACAAGCATCATGCGAGACCAAGAATGATAGTTCTGATTTGTCAATGGTGGAGATACAAGTGCAGTTCCAGGATTATCACTGGGATGCATGAAGTATGGATCCAACATATCTTGTTGATAACCACGATTAGGGTTATTATTGTTGATTCCACCAAGAAGTTGGGGAGGAATAGGGATGGCGTTAGGAATAGGTATGGCATTATCATTCTCACCGTTCACAACAGCCATGAGGAAATGCAAGATAGAAAACAAGACGGAAACAAGAGAGATCGCGAAACAGATCGTGAATCACGCAAGAAACAAGAATCAAGAATCGCGAATCGAACAGAGATCGCGAATCAAACAGATGGAGATTAGGTTTCAAAATGAGGTGTCGATGAGAAAGAAAAGAGAAATTGAAGATGAAACTCACAATGAAGATCGTGACGATCGTTGATTCAATCAGAGTTCATCGTGAAGAACGTTGCCCCCAGGAGTAATCATCTGATACCATGTTGAAATACATAGGGGCAGAGAGAATCGAGAGAAGAAAGAGCATTGAGCTCATTTTCATTGATCGATATTCAGAAATACAGAAAATGAATTAACTAACTAATTCTACAGAGTCACTGTTATATATATACAGCAAGCAACTAACGATTGCTAACTAACTATCTAACTATGTGAATAAATGACAGCTGTAGCTAACAACTAATTACATTCAATAAAAAAATGAATTATGTACATTCTACACAAACCACACTTCAGTGAGGCGATAAGTTTGGAGCAATTGGAGAGAGACAGAGATTGCAGGTTAGATGGCAAACCACCATCAGAGAACGACTCCAGTTGCGGGCAATCTATTATAGTAAGGTTTTCAAGAGATGGAAGGAGGGTGTGCATGCATTCAGGCAGTGATTTTAAATTCTCCAATTTATTAATTTCAAACAGCCATAGCCTGGGTGCAGAGAATCCTCCGCTGGGAAATGATACAAATTTAGGACACTCCGTAATTGACAACATGTCCAGAGATGTGAGATTATGACCATGCTGATGCTCCTGTGAGAAAGAAATCATTTCAAGATTACTACACTTTTTCAGAACAAGCCGATGGAGCTTTGGAAATAAATCCAGTGGAAAGGTCCTCAGAGAGTCACAGCTACTTCCGATTCCCATCTTTACAAGGAAATTGTAGCAACGGTGTATGGGAATTTTCATATCTAGCCAATCGTAAATGTACAAGCTTTCAATGCAGGTATCAGTAAGGTTGTGCCCAATCCTTTCAAGTAATGATGCTTCCATGCAGCGCCCACGAATAATGAGAGTTTTCAGAGTAGATGCATGATAATCAAACTGCACCTTTCCGCATTTCTCTAGACGTAAATCATCAATGGCTGGAGCCCGGGGAACTAAAGCCACAAGCTGTTGGCAATTATAAATACTTAGTTTCCTTAAAGAAGGAAGTTTCTCTGGTAGGTGCTCTTTCAGCTTGGGACAATTCCAAATATAAAGCTTTCGAAGACGTGGGAAAGCTCCAGACACAATTGTACATTCCCATTCTTCCCATCCCTCCATTTCCTTGAAGGTCAAGCTTTCAAGGGAAGCAAATGAAATAGTAGAAGAGCTACTACCCCCATCAAGCTCAGGACCAATAACCACTATCCCATCAAGGCCAATAACTGATAGTTCCTTGAGAGATGGCAAAAGTCCAAGTGGAGGCAACAAGACACAGTATTTACAGTTGCTCAACTCTAGGGACACCACATTGGATAATGAATTATTTCCAAACCAATCTGGAAATTCAGTACCACCGTAGCACCTGATTGACAGCTCTTTCAAGAATGTGGAAGGTTGAAACTTCTCAAGTACTTTCCTTTCTTTCTGTGAGTCATCATGGTTCATACTCCATTCTAACACTAACTTCTCAAGGTGTATTTTGTTTTTCAAATTCAACGCTAATGCATCCAAGGGATTAACAACGTTCTGTAGCTCCAAAATTGAAAGTGTTCCATGAAGATTGAGTTCTCCTAACTGCTGAATATTGGCGTCACTACCTTTGCCCACATAAAAAAAAGTCAATACTTGAAGATTCTTTAATTTTCCCATATGCATTGGCATCTTTCTCACCTTAGTATTACTAAAGTCAAGATAACGCAACTTAGTGAGTTTATGCAAATTCAAGGGCAACTCTTCCAAATAGTAGCAATTCTTCAACTTCAGTATTTGTAAATTATAGAGCAAACATGTGGAATCAGGTAGCTTTTTTACTGCGGTACCAGAAAGGTCCAGATAACGAAGATGTTTAAGATTGCCTATAGTATCGGGCAACTCTTCCAAAAATTCGCAATTCTTCAACTTCAGTATTTGTAGACTATATAGCAAAAATGTTGAATCAGGTAGTTTTTTGACTCTGGTACCAGAAAGGTCCAGATAACGGAGATGTTTAAGACTGCCTATATTATCAGGCAACTCAATCACATCGCGATAACCAGACAAAGAAAAGACACGTAAGCACTTAAACTTGGAGAAGATGTCACTTAATGGTAGAAATGTACGCAATTTGTTAGCCTCATATAAAGACTCAAACCTCTTAGAAGCTTCCATGTCATTTCTTAAATATGAAAAATGACGGGTCATTTTTGATATATTTTGTGCTTCTTCAACCTCCAACCTGAAACAAAAATCCCCACATACATATTTTGCCAAATCATTGAGAAGGTCATGCATGACGAAATGCATTTTATCTCCACTTGAATGTTGAAAAAATGACCTAGACAATAGATCATTGAAGTACTGCTCGCCCACTTCTTCCATACCCTTATTCTGTTGAGGGCAATGTAGAAAATTTTCAGCTATCCATAATAGAATTAAATGTTCCTTGTCAAACTCATAATCTTTGGGAAATAAGGAACAATAAGCAAAGCATCTCTTAAGATGTGAGGGGAGGTAGTGATAGCTCAAAATTAAAGATGGGATAATATTGCTATCCTCATCTGATAAGTCCCATATCTCACTTGTCAATATGCTTTTCCATTCCGATAAAGATGATTTTGTGTATATGAGACTCCCGATTGTTTTCAAGGCTAGGGGAAATCCATCACATTTTTCAATTATCTTTCTACCAATTTCTTCAAACTCAGGACTTAAATGAGGATCTTCACCATGGAATGCATGTTTAGCAAATAATAGCCAGCAATGTTCTCCTTGCAATTGCCTTAGCTGATGTGTTTTAGTTGATCGCATGGTCGAAGCAACTTTGTTACTGCGTGTTGTGACAAGAATTTTGCTTCCCTGAGCCCCATAATTAAAAGGAGTTTGCAAAGCTTCCCATTGCGTATAGTTTTCGTTCCAAACATCATCTAAAACAAGAAGAAATCTCTTTCCTATCAATTTTTCCTTCAATTTTACTTGAAGCGTAGTTATATCTCTAGTATCATCAGTCGATCTAGTGATTGCCTCAAGAATTGTTCTTGTTACCCTGAAAACATCAAATTCATCTGAAACACAAACCCAGGCTTTGATATCAAATTCACCCTCCATCCTCGGGTCATTGTATACAAGTTGAGCAAGGGTGGTCTTACCCATCCCACCCATACCCACTATAGAAATGATTGATAACTTGTTACCATTTTCAGTGGGAGATATCAACCAATTAATGATGGTTTCTTTGTCAACATCTCTACCATAGATAACAGTTTTATCCACCAAAGATGATGTTGGCAATTTTTGTAATACTTTCCTACCAGATCCAACACCAGAACCACTAGCTTCTTTCAAACCTAGTATACCCTTTTTGCTTGCAAGATATTCTAACTTATCAAGGACTTCTTTGATCCTTGATTCAATTTCCTTGTCAAATGAACTAACAGAAGCACTGATGAAATTCCTTACCTCGCTGCTAGTACTGGTCTGAAATTCAGCTTCCAGCTTGCATTTGGATACTTCGGTGTCTATTTCATCCAAGAGATCTTCTGCTTCAAACACAGCATCTTTGACCTTATCAAGCCAGGCTTTAACATGTCTATTTCTGATCTGTTTCTCTTCAGCATCATCAACCACTGCATTAATGGAGAACATCATGATGTCCAGCTTTTCCAGCAGGGTCTCATTGAGTTTTCTTCCTCGAAAGTAATCCACAATTTCACGAGATGCCAACTTGTCAAAAGCCACATTAAGGAAAGAAGAAAGAAGAGCACCGCCAACCAATACTGCAGCCATGGTAGCAAGGAAAGGGGGTCGTAGAATCGAAAAGAGGAAACAATTGCAGTGTTTAAGGTCACCAAATAATGTCTCAAATGACTCGATGCAGATAGAGAGAGGCAGAGAGCTAATAGTAATAGCTATTTGCTCAATGATGGCTTTAATTAAGGTTGGTTTGGTAAACATATTTTTCTTTGATGTCCGTCCAACCAATGTCTGGCGAGTCTCCCCGACAAGATAAACGTATATATTCATTAAAATAACTTGGATGGGTTCAGAAAATGTTTGCAGAATCAATATAATATATGCAAGTGGATTTATTTGACTTATCAACATCCTCTCCTTGTTCACACAATTGACTATAATGAATTGTTTAAGTTTGTTTAGTTTGTTTGGTCTATTTCGGTGGCTAACATATTTACTTATTTATAAATAACCAATGAACGTAACATCATATATATCAGAGAGAAGTGAAACTTACCTGGATGATTCTAGTGAGTGAACTAACCTTATATGGGAAATGAGAGAAGTGTGATTAAAACACAAATTAAGTGATATTCTAGAGAAGAGAAATATAGGAAGAGAACTTTTATTCAATTATTGCTTATGGTACGTATTTATGGGAACTATAGGAGAGTTCAAGATCACTAATTACATAAAATCTATTATTCTCACTAGCTAGAATAATTTTTCTTATTTTTCATAAGTCTCATAAAATAATTCTTCTTAAATTTATAACTCACACTAGACTCTCCACATCTCCTGACTTGGAACATGCATGGATTAAACAATTGGAAATGTGAATATTAGGAAAACCCCCAACTTGAACCATGTTCTTGTAAATCTTCCACACAATGCTAGTAATCCTGTCATTCACCAAAGAATTCAAAGGCACAGTACAAGCATGCAAATGAGGCTTGACCTTATAAAACCTCATCTGCTCAAAAACTTGAATTGCATCCTGGGTCATCTTTGACTTTGCATAATGTATCACAAGCCAGCTCAATACTTGAGAATTAACTTCTGGGTCGTCTTGAATTCTCACGAAAGAGCTCAAAACAGACGTTGATGATAGAAAATCCTTGTGGGCAATTTTCTCAAGCATCTTGTGCAGTTTTAAAACGTTTATGCTTAGTGAGACTATGAATCATGGGCCATGAACATTGCAAGGAGTGCCTATAATTAGGGATGGACTCAACCCATTTGAAGAATGCAAGGGAATGAGATGGCCCATAACCATAGAGTGAAAGGTGCACAAGTACCTGGCAAATGGTATTAGAAGTGAGAGCAGAACCATTCTTCACCTTCAACAGATCGCCCCAATGACCCTTGACAACAATTGCACACACACTATGAATAAATAGGCTCCGACTCTCAACAAAAACCATGTCAGTGATCAATATGGTCCATCATTTGACAAAGAGACGTTAATGGGATACATACAAATAAGCGCCATAGTTTTTGGGGTCTAATGCTGGCTTTCTTCTATTTGTCTTTTTCTCCCCCTTTTTTTTTGGTCATGCTGCCCACAACCTTTGATCCTGAGGAAGTAGCACGACCACAATCCACAAGTGACAAACACTCTCAAAATCGGTAATTTCCGTGGGCTAGATACCGTGAGTGGGCTTATACCAATGTTTTTGGGAGCTGACTTTTGGTTTAAATTCAACAATTTAAAAATTTCATAATTACATCGTAAGCTAATTGGTTGAATCGTTTAAATATTAATTATACAACCATTAATTTTTATTTTTCTCAATAGAATGCATTAGAATCTAAAACTATTTATTTGTTCTGTCAAATATACTAAAGAGTGTAAAATCATGTGTGTACTCAAAATGTGCTTCGAACATAATGTTAACATGTTTAATAATCGTTAGAGTAGAATCATATTTGAATGCAAACATGATTCTAACACATGCAAAAGTATTATTTTGTTACTTTTGCGGTGAAAGCTCATTTGTTTGTGTATTGACAAAATTATTTTTATAATTTTATATTATGTTAGTATTTTAATAAAATTTAAATAAATATAACCTAATATTTTTTTAAAAAATTATTATAATTATACTCAAAGTGATTATATTTTATAATACTCAAACAAACTTAACTTTAAAAGAATTTCTTTTACCCTCAATTTATTTATTATCAATTTTTTAACATTAATTTATTAACAATCTTACTCAAATTAACTCTTTTTACATCATATCCATTTTTAATAACTACACATTCAAAAGTGATTTTTATCAACATTATTCGAACAACATTCATTTTGACAAAATTAACTTTCAAAAAAAGATTTACAAACGTAAATCATTTCACTAAACTAACTCACCATATTATTTTATTTTTTATACGTGGTATTGCTTTGAAGTAATGTTTGAATCAGCTTAAGTGCATCTTGACTAATTCACCTTATCTCTAAATAAAGGCAAACCATACATGCAAGGATTAGAAAAATATCACAATTTAAAAGCAATTGGTGCAAATATACCTACAATGTCCTTCACCATAAATTTTAATCTAGTTGACAAAAATGCATTAGAAGTCAAATTTATCCTCAAATATAGGTTTTATGTTTGGTAAAACTTATTTAATTTTTGTTACAAATGAAGTTCAAGACTTGAAGTAGGAATAAGGGAATAGACTAAAGTTCAATATGAAACTAAAGCTTTTTGTATAGAAAATTTTGGGTCACATGTAGAGATAATGGACAACAATGCATGTATTACATCCCTCTCTTCCTTAGAGAAGGGTAGCTGACATAAAAATCTTTTATGGTTTGGGGATACAATTGAACTTTGCATTTTTTATTTATTTATTTAAATTTAGTTTGATCTTCTAATAGAATTATAATTCTAGAATCTTAATTTTAACTAATTCAATATTTCTTACGAAGAATGTCTTCATAATAATGTTTTGAAAATTAAACCAATTATTCAACCAGTAAAAAGAGATATTTAAGATTTGAGGTCGAACTGAAAAAATATAATAAATAATGCACTAGTTTTATCTTCATGAATGCAATTGTTTAAATTACATTTATTAGATGGGCTAAATGAACCCAACTCATACAATATTTTCCAATAAATTATAGAAAATAAGTGTGATGCATAAAACTAGAAACCATAAATAGGTGGCTATTGACAAAGCTATCACTTTTTGTGTGTCTTAAGCTGTCAAATGGGCTAGCCTAGTTTAAGCCTAACCATCACTAGCCACCGGTTAAGAAGACTGTCCAAAAATACTCGTATCTTGACTTGTTCGAACAGCTTGAATGGTTTGTTAGTTTTGTTATTAGTTTTTATCATCTCAGTTTTGAGACCTGACCAAATCGGTTAAAAGATCAGATTCCAGTTTTCTCGGTCCAACCAACCGGTCTAGCATTGTTTAAAAACTATGCTTCATAATCAACCTTATCCTTAGAAATAAAGAATCATTTAATTTAACCCTTAAACTCTTAGGCCTTTTCTAAATTTGCCCTTGGATCACTCAATGATTTAATTTTCTAAATAGATTGAAACATAATTAACTCAAACTCAAAAGAAATCAATTTTTTTCTACATAATAATAAGTTTTTTGGTTTAAGAGCTTTGGGCCCTTTGATTGATTCTTAAACGTATTAATCTTACCCTTAGGTTATGTTTGGGAGCTGGGAGGAAAGGAAGGAAAAGAAAATAAAGGAGGAAGGAAAGAGTATCAGAAGTTACATAATAAATTTCCTTCTCTTTGTTTGGTCGTTTAAAATTAAAATTCTTCAATGACCACCAAATTGGGAAAATTTTAAAATATTCATAAAAATTAATAGGGTAGATTTTGGAGAGTTACATGATAATCCCTTATTTCTCCCTTATTTTAATAAACTCCCAAACAAGGGTACAGTTTACTAAGAACCTTTCCATCCCTTTCGTTTCCTTCCATTCTCCTCAATTTAAATTACATGGCTTTTATTATTTATTCACATGAAGTATGTAAGCACTAGCGGAACTTAGAAGGAGAAGAAGAGGCAGTTCCCCTTCCCAAAATTTTCCCCCTTAGTATTTAGTACTACTAGATATCATATAAGACTTTTTGTAATTAATTCTTATTGGGCTTAGGTTTCGAGTTTTGTCTTACTGATTATGATTCCTTAATCATGACTCAATAGATGAACCCAGTGCCACTTCTTTATTCTAAAGAGCACATGAATACCGTAGCTTTAGGAGGCCACACACTCAACCAGCTGATGTGTACAACTTTGGGGTACTTCTCTTTGAACTTTAGACAGGAAAAACACCCATCCAAGTCATTGTTCAAACTTACAATTCAACTTTTGATGTCCCAATCATTCAGATTTGAAGAATTTTTTTTCTTTGGTGAGTCAAATTTGGAGAATTTAGTTAATCCATTTGCCTTTCTAAGTAAGCCAAATTCGACAAATTTAGTAACACCTTTGCCCTCTAAACATTTTGGTCAATTTTTACCACTGTACATAAGACATTTGCCTTTTTGCCAAATCAAACTATTTAGTTCAAATTATGGATCTTGTTAGTGGTCATTATTTTGAATGGTTAGAATAATTTTATAACTACTATAAGCAAACGATAATATAAAGAAAAATTGCTTGGTCAACACCAATTGGGTGAACTAGTTGAAGAAATTCGAATAAGATTATGCATTCCCTATGTGCATGTGATCAAATTCTCCCTTCGATTAGTAATCTCACTTGGTAGTCATTCCTTCACAGGGAGATCTCCTAACACCCATGGGCTAGTTGACTATCAGGAAAAAAATCAATGGAGCCTCTGCCTGTCTAAATCCTAGGTATGTCATTGATACTTTGACAAGTAATTTTGAAGTAACTTATCCTTATTACTATTTTTTTTCTACAAAAAAAAGTTAGGATTGCTTGAAGAATTTGTATATCATCTTATTAAAATAATCTCCTATAAAACAATAAAAATATTGTCATGTGTGTGTTGTTTTTCCCCCCAACTTTTAGACATGAAAAGTGAAGCATTCAATTTATGTACTAAATGTATATCAAAAGAAACTATTTTTATTAAATAAAATAAAGTATACACTATTAAAAGAAAATAATATCATATAATGACTTATATAAGGAAATGTTTGTTGTTGAATATATTAATTGACCTCCTACGTTTAAAACTTCAATATTAAATTTAGTTTTCAAATATCTCCTTAGCTAACTTGATTCTTGAAACAACATTTTAATTTTCTTGTTTCAATGTATGCGCTCTATCAAGTATGATAATATATTTGAAGAAATTCATGAGTCCAATAATAACTAAAAGTACTATATATTGAAGAGCAACGAAGGGGGAAATATCTTTTACGTATGTTGTCTTAATTAAAAACACATTCATTTAATATTGTTAGTGATAAATATCATTCCTATAGGGAAGTTGAGCTTTACTGACCAAGTTGTTTGAGAAGATCAGTCCTTCTTGACCTTAATTTTTTTAATTAAATTAAAATTTCCTTATAAGGTGGGGGTGGAGCTTGCTTTATCAATGATTCAAGCGTGAAAATTTTTAACATACGAGGCATATCATAGATATAAATCATTTCTAGGTTTATGTTTCAATCCCACACTACAGCATAATTAACATGCAGTATTTGACAAATGTTGCGAAATTTTAAAAACAAAGTGTTGCTATTAGTATTAACAACATTTTGGTAAGCAAAAAAATTTAAGAACACTTTATCATATCTTTACCAATAATTCAAAAAATGTTATAGTTAGCATTTTTTGTAACATTTATTTAGTAAATAACAATATTGTCTAAAAGTGTAGCTAAATGTCAAAAATGTTGCCAAATGTATTTTTCAACAACAATTATCAAATGCTAACCCAACTTAGAAAATGTTGCTAATTTTGTGGCAACCAATGTAAACCTAGAAATAATAGTCAAGAAATAGTTCATACTGATTAATAGAAACTTGAAGTTTGGTACATATAGATTGAAGCTAGAACCAAATCTTTGGCAAAAGGAAGTATAGTATTTGTACTCAGAGTGTAGTTATACATGACTAAATGATCTAATTAAAGGTGTTTTCAATATATGTACATGACATGAAAATTTGTACTCAATCTTAATGGAGTGGAGAAACTAAAGTTCAACTGTATCTCCCATGCCAAATTGCTCAACACAACTTCAGATATGGATGAGCAATTTTTGAATGTGAAGATCCTGTAAGAAATAATAACATCAAATACAAGATAGTCAATTATTTCATAGTATCATAAAAAAAAATTTAAATATTTTAATTACATGTGAAGCAAGAGACAATAAAAGGTTAACCATCACTGAATTCAAGTATGGATTGAGATGAAATTAAACAAGAGACTACTAGCAAGAAAATTCACTTTACCTTGAAAAAGTTTAAGTAACCACCTTAGCAAGATCTTTCTCACATCACTTCTTATGAGTTTTTCCCTCTTTACTCTTTTTGCTCCCAAAAGCAGTATGATTTTGCTTCTATCAATAAAAGAAAATATTTTATCTTCAATTTTATTTTTCTTTTTGCAACAAACAATGATAATAAGGATAAAAATGATAAACATTATCAGCATAAAATTGAGTAGTCTCTATAAACAATAATTAATTGTCATATTCATATTAAATTATTATATACTTGTATTACTCATGTCTGATATTGCATGTGATTAGACTTGACAAATACAGGTTGATGCAGTTGCAGCTTATTGGAGCTAAATCACATCACATTAGTGAGTGTCACATGCAAATTATATAAGTAGTACCTTAACTACTGGAACTTGAGTACCACTTTGTTTTTCATTCTTTTCACTGCATAAGTGAACATATTTTTGCTTCTTACAGTACAAAAAAAAGGTCTTTCCAACAGTTGCATGAGTATCATAAATTATATATAAAGCTAACAATCAAAGTCATACCATGGTGATTGGATCATAACTAATCCTCAGTTTTTCACTCCATATATTCCAAAATTTAGTGCAATTATGTTGCTAGCATACATAGGAAAAAACATAAATATCCTATTTAACATCTAGTTATTATCAACAGCTTAACAACCATAAGTTTGAGCAAACAGCAGATAAAAGTATACCTCAGCAACTGAATGATGAGTACTAGCTGAAGAACGTGCATCAACAGCTTGTCCTTCATTTATATTTGGAATAGACATGCTAGACAGATCTGGAATAACTACTCCAGGGATAGCCCAGTGAATGGCATAAAATTCAAACCCTTTTTAGTTGCCTCACTATCCCTTCAAAATTCAAGAAACTAAATATCACTGGCTGCAACTCCAAATATACCTTGCTTTCTTTCTGCCACGATCCTGCAACTCCAGGCAAAGCTAGACCAACATAAGCATTACTAGCATATTGAAATCTCTCTCCCCCAATGAACCTGGTAAAGCAAGGAAATTCCGCTAGTTTCTATAAGTGATCCTATGAAATTAAAGAATAAAAATGTATGTAAACAAGGCATTTAACATATACCAATCTTGGACTTGTAATTGTCCTGCTACTGTTCCCCGCTGATTGGGCGGGAGGAAATCTTTTGATCAAGGGAAATCATAAGCCCAGCTTTTGACTTCATTGGATAGCTAATTGATTAAAGAACAATAATCAATTATGTGTCATAACATAATCACTTCACTCTAACACTAACAAACATGCACATCTAAGTGTGGTTAAGGGCAACTAGTACCTGTTGTACAAAATCTGACCTGTGATAGGAAATCGTGATCACTTGAAGCAAAGTTAAGGTAGGCAAAAACAGGACCGAAAACCTTTTTATAATTCTCCCATTCTTGAAAAGCCATGGTTACTGCCTTGCCAGCAAAAACAAGAAATCATCCAAATGCTTCAGCTTGCAGAACTTCCTATCATGCATAACCCGCCTTTTTTCCTCTGCCTGCAAACACATAAACATTGCAAAAACTTTGTGGAAAATTATAAATACTGATTAACAAATTTATGGCATATGACATCAGACACCAGTTTATTGCTCCCAAATTCTCAATACTGGTAACAGCAAGTCAGATGATAGCAGCAGCACAACACAATGTGGATTAAATTGCCTTACGCTGGATAAGATCAGCAATCTTTGGGGCGACCAAAGATTAAATGGTTTGAAAACTAATATGATTCATATTCATTAGAAATTACTATGAGAACTAATGTAAAGACTATCCAGAGACAAACATGAAGTTTCAGATCTTCAAGAGAAGTTCTTCTGATAGCCTCTCCAAGCAGACGACATAGATATTCAGTAGTGAGTTGTGCTAACAAATGTCTGATAGTCTCTCAGGTACGGTACTGCATTGTTCATAGATAGACACCAGTTTATAATGACATTATATTAAAAGTAATATTAACACCACAAATTGAACAAGAAACCATAACCCATAAAGATAAGTATGAGCATTGCAGCAACCATGAACTTAAGCAAAATAACCAACAACAAACCAGAATCGCAACAAATAATGCCCTAACCACTCAATCTCTCACATATCTAAACCATCCCAGGCCCAAGCCTCTGTTCCTAAAGCAGAATAACACCTAATTCTGACATTTGCAACTCACGTTATGGGTCATTCTATGATTAAGGGAGAAAAGTGGAGAAAATATTTTTTATTTTCAGCATTAGTCACTACAAACACAATAGAATACTATAATTTATCAAATTATTATGATATCCCACCTATATTGGCACAAAAATTCAAAAATAAATAATAAAAATTATAGGAAATAGGCTTTGACACTGTATTTGGAGTATCCAGTATCGGATACTGGTATCCGATACGGGTGCGTATCCGACACGGGTACGGCAGATGTTTTGAAGTATCGGTGCTTCCTAGACAAGAAACCATAACCGATACAGATAAGTAGAGCATTGCAGCAACCATGAACTTAAGCAAAATAACCAACAACAAACCAGAATCATAAAAAATCATGCCTTAACCACTCAATCTCTCACATATATCTAAACCATCCCAAGCCCAAGCCTCTGTTCCTAAAGCAGAATAACACCTAATTCTGACATTTGCAACTCACATTATAAACCCAACAATAAACACTGCTGAATAGAAGCATTATGCAGAAAATGACCTCTCTTCAAATACGAACTAGCACTAAATCAAAAATTATTAAAGTCTCAAATTTTTATGGGATATATCGCTACATGCTAGCTTTGTAACAAAACAAGAAGCGCATGATTTCAAGTTCTCTATGCCAACATATGCAACGAACACTACACGCCACCTAGCTGTGACAATATGCATAATCAACTTCTAACCATTTTACACTTTCTCAACACAGTTAATTCATTTTTTTCTGTTTCAGAATTATATTGATTGTAAATTATCATATGCCTATGATTATAATTGATAATTTGGTTTGCTTTCCTATTTACTTATTTAGCCATGCCTAAATTTGGTGGTCTAGCCAAGTTGTACTTTGAAGAATCATGTACTAAATTCTCTACGGTAAGACTATGATAAAAAGTACTTAAAAAATTGAAAAAACCCATTTTTGGGACCATACATCATATTCAACATCACTTTGATCCTCCTTGAAGTCCACGAACTAAACCCTGTTCAAATTTACTCAAATAAAACTTGTCCCTCCATTAAAATGCATATCAGAATCTCTCCAAAAAAAAAAAGGAATTTGCTACCCAATTTCACACACCAGAGATTTCAATTTGCCAGACTTTTATGAGGGGTTTGGTTACATGACCAAATTACCATAAGCCACTAGCAAAGCACTTCAGCCATTCATTTATGCACAGTTCTAGAAATCTAAAACGGCAAACATAAACCCAAAATTTTCTAATTTAAATCCCTAACCAAACAGTTAACTCACTTGAATACATACAGAAACATGAAAACTAAAATCTCATATCCTATATATAATATTTTTAAAAAATAAGGCATAAAGATGGAGAAGGAGATTACATTTCCCATGAACTTGTGAAGGTTCTTGGTATTGTTGGCGAAAGCCTACATAAGAGCGATGGGGACATTCACATACACCCCAAACTTGGTAATCTCTAGAAGCCCCTTGGAAGTTGCCAGATATGACATTTTCCCAAAAAAATCCTATAAGAAAATTGGCAACAAAAACCTAGTGACTCATTTTCTGCATTGGAAGTCGAAAAGAAACTACAAACAGCAGTGGTTTTGCAGAATAATTTTTCATTAAAAAAAAAAGTTGATCAATTTACAGAACATTCAATTTAAAACCAAACCATGCTTTCACTTCAGTTTTGATTTTGAAGTTGTACATACATTACATACCCACTCTATCTCAAGTCTTAACATAACATAGACACCCAGTACTAGCAAGTCGCAACAAAATTCATTCCGATAAAGGTAACTCACCAGAAAGTGTTAGCAAGCGGCGAATCTGCAACCTGTGTGAATCGAATGTTGCTTTGGTGTTCCAAACAATGGGCCTTCACTCATAACAAGGTTTGCTCAAGTTGTAACTTCTGCTACTACTACTTGCTACCTAAAAAGTGAAATATTTCCCATAAACAAGATTGCAGTAAGCTCTAAGGACAAGATATTGGATTTCAAATTCATAAATATATATATATATATATATATGTGTGTGTGTGTGTGTGTGGGTGCCAAAGTAGGTACCTGATCTAAAGCTAGACAATATGAGAATTGGTGCATGCATGCCTCATTTAGAACTTGTAGTTCATGTTATTATGTCACCATCAATCTTGACGCGTTGAATGTGAGCAATCTTCCCCCAATCTTCGCCATTTGGTCTCTGGCAACGCTGTTTGAGCAATGGGCAATTCCAAATTGCTAGAGTTGAAATGGAGTTGGGGAGACCCTCCTCTGGTAAGCATTGGAGTCTGGGGCAGTCATCAAGATGCAATTTAGTAAGAGACGAGAGGTGGGATAGACCCTTGTAGTCCAGTTTTTTAAGATCTGGACATCTGCGGATGTAAAGAGAAATAAGAGAGGATGGCAGTAGCACTTGATCAGGAAAAGACTCCACATCTACATCTGCAATAAACAAGTAAACTAGAGAATTGTTTGTTTCCAAACCACACTTCAGTGAGGCGATAAGTTTGGAGCAATTGGAGAGAAACAGATATTGCAGGTTAGATGGCAAACCACCATCAGAGAACGACTCCAGTTGTGGGCAATCTCTTATAGTTAGTTGTATAAGAGATGGAAGGAGGGTGTGCATGCATTCAGGCAATGATTTTAAATTCTCCAATTTATCAATTTTAAACAGCCATAGCCTGGGTGCAGACAATCCTCCGCTGGGAAATGATACAAATTTCGGACACTCCCTAATTGTCAACTCTCCCAGAGATGTGAGATTATCACCATGCTGATGCTCCTGCGGGGCAGAAATCATTTCAAGATTACTACACTTTTCCAGAGCGAGGACACAGAGCTTTGGAAAGAAATCCAGTGGAATGGTCCTCAGAGAGTCACAGCTACTTCCGATTTCCATCCTTACAAGGAAATTGTAGCAGCGGTGTAGGGGAATTTTCATATCTGGGCAATCAATAATGTACAATCTTTCAATGCAGGTATCAGTAAGGTTGTGCCCAATCCTTTCAAGTAATGATGCTTCCATACAGCTCCCATCAATAGTGAGAATTTTCAGAGTAGATGCATGATAATCAAACTGCACCTTTCCGCATTTCCCTAGATGTAAATCAACAATGGCTGGAGACCGGGGAACGAAAGCCACAAGCTGTTGGCAATTATAAATGGCTAGATTCCTTAAAGAAGGAAGTTTCTCTGGTAGCTGCGCTTTCAACTTGGGACAATTGTCTATATAAAGCTCTCGAAGACGTGGGAAAGCTCCAGGCACAATTGTACATTCCCATTCTTCCCATCCCTCCATTTTTTTGAAGGTCAAGCTTTCAAGGGAAGCAAATGAAATAGAATAAGAGCTACTACCCCCATAAAGCTCAGGACCAATAACCACTATCCCATCAAGCCCTTGAATTGATAGTTTCTTGAGAGATGGCAAAAGTCCAAGCGGAGGCAACAAGACACAGTATTTACAGTTGCTCAACTCTAGGGACACCACATTGGATAATGAATTATCTCCAAACCAATCTGGAAATCCAGTACCACCGTAGCACCTGATTGACAGCTTTTTCAAGAATATGGAAGGTTGAAACTTCTCAAGTACTTTCCTTTCTTTCTGTGAGTCATCGTGGTCCATACTCCATTCTAACACTAACTTCTGAAGGTGTATTTTGTTTTTCAAATTCAACGCTAATGCATCCAAGGGATTAACAACGTTCTGTAGCTCAAAAATTGATAGTGTTCCATGAAGATTGAGTTCTCCTAACTGCAGAATATTGGACTCACTACCTTTGCCCACATAAAAAGAATTCAATACTTGAAGATTCTTTAATTTTCCCATATGCATTGGCATCTTTCTCACCTTAGTTTCACTAAAGTCAAGATAACGCAACTTCGTGAGTTTATGAAAATTCAAGGGCAACTCTTCCAGAGATTCGCAATTCTTCAAGTTCAATATTTGTAGATTATAGAGCAAACATGTTGAATCAGGTAGTTTTTTTACTGCAGTACCAGAAAGGTCAAGATGACGGAGATGTTTAAGATTGCCTATAGTATCGGGCAACTCTTCCAAAAATTTGCAATAATTCAACTTCAGTATTTGTAGATTATATAGCAAACATGTTGAATCAGGTAATTTTTTGACTCCGGTATCAGAAAGGTCCACATAACGGAGATGTTTAAGACTGCCTATAGTATCAGGCAACTCAATCACATCACAATAAGCAGACAAAGATAAGACACGTAAGCACTTAAACTTGGAGAAGATGTCATGTATAAACTTGCTATCCATCCACAACAGCGTAGAAGATTTGCCACTTAATGGTAGAAATGTACGCAATTTGTTAGCCTCATATAAAGACTCAAACCTCTTAGAAGCGTCCATGTCATTTCTTAAATATGAAAAATGACGGGTCATTTTTGATATATTTTGTGCTTCTTCAACCTCCAACCTGAAACAAAAATCCCCACATACATATTTTGCCAAATCACTGAGAAGGTCATGCATGACGAAAAGCATTTCATCTCCACTTGAATGTTGAAAAAATGACCTAGACAATAGATCATTGAAGTACTGCTCACCCACTTCTTCCATACCCTTATTCTGTTGAGGGCAATGTAGAAAATTTTCAGCCATCCATAATAGAATTAAATGCTCCTTGTCAAACTTATAATCTTTGGGAAATAAGGAACAATAAGCAAAGCATCTCTTAAGATGTGAGGGGAGGTAGTGATAGCTCAAAATTAAAGATGGGATAATATTGTTATCCTCATCTGATAAGTCCCATATCTCACTTGTCAATATACTTTTCCATTCCCAAAAAGATGATTTTGTGTATAAGAGACTCCCGATTGTTTTCAAGGCTAGGGGCAATCCATCACATTTTTCAATTATCTTTCGACCAATTTCTTCAAACTCAGGTCTTAAATGAGGATCTTCACCATGGAATGCATGTTTAGCAAATAATAGCCAGCAATGTTCTCCTTGCAATTGCCTTAGCTGATGTGTTTTAGTTGATCGCATGGTTGAAGCAACTTTGTTACTGCGTGTTGTGACAAGAATTCTGCTTCCCTGAGCCCCATAATTTAAAGGATTTTGCAAAGCTTCCCATTTCTCATAGTTTTCGTTCCACACATCATCTAAAACAAGAAGAAATCTCTTTCCTATCAATTTTTCCTTCAATTTTACTTGAAGCATATTTAGATCTCTAGTATCATCGGTTGATCTAGTGATTGCCTCAAGAATTGTTCTTGTTACCCTCAAAACATCAAATTCATCTGAAACACAAATCCAGGCTCTGTTATCAAATTCACCCTTCATCCTCGGGTCATTGTATAAAAGTTGAGCAAGGGTGGTCTTACCCATCCCACCCATACCCACTATAGAAATGATTGATAACTGGTTAACATTCTCAGTGGGAGATATCAACCAATTAATGATGGTTTTTTTGTCAACATCTCTACCATGTATAACAGTTTCATCCACCAAAGATGTTGTTGGCAATTTTTGTGATACTCTCCTACCAGAACCACTAGCTTCTTTCAAACCTAGTATACCCTTTTTGCTTGCAAGATATTCTAGCTTGTCAAGGATTTCTTTGATCCTTGATTCAATTTCCTTGTCAAATGAACTAACAGAAGCACTGATGAAATCCCTTACCTGGTTAGTACTGGTCTGAAATTCAGCTTCCAGCTTGCATTTGGAGACTTCGGTGTCTATTTCATCCAAGAGATCTTCTGCTTCAAACACAGCATCTTTGACCTTATCAAGCCAGGCTTTAACATGTCTATTTCTGATCTGTTTCTCTTCAGCATCATCAACCACTGCATTGATGGATAACAGCATCGTGTCCAGCTTTTCCAGCAGGGTCTCATTGAGTTTTCTTCCTCGAAAGTAATCCACAATTTCACGAGATGCCAACTTGTCAAAAGCCACATTAAGGAAAGAAGAAAGAAAAGCACCGCCAACCAATACTGCAGCCATGGTAGCAAGGAAAGGGGGTCGTAGAATCGAAAAGAGGAAACAATTGCAGTGTTTAAGGTCACCTAATAATGTGTCAATGACTGAATGCAGATAGAAGAATGCAGAGAGCTAATAGTAATAGTTATTTGCTCAATGATGACTTTAACTATGATTGGTTTGGTAAACATCTTTTTCTTTGATGGCCGTCCAACCAATGTCTGGTGAGTCTCCCCGACAAGATAAAAGGTACATATTCGTTAAGATAACGTGGATTGATAGCCGTCCAACCAATGAAAATGTTTGCGGAATCAATCTAGTGGATTTATTTGACTTACCATCATCTGTTCACACGCACTCTGAATAATTTTTTATAAATTTTGGATATCGAAGATTCAACTTTGAATTGAAATTTTTCATGAGTTTCATATAATTTAAAAATTAAATTCATTTAACTAATTTATGGATAATATATTTTTAAAAATATAAATAAATATTGACTATAAAATTAGATATTACTGAATTTTTGATTTATTTTAAATTTGATATGTATGATCTTTATAATAATATTATATGATTCAACAGTTGAATTAGTAAAATTAAAATTATACAAAAAGTTATTCAATGGTAAAAGTTTATAAAACTTATTTTTAAAATAATTAGATTTTCACTCATATATATGAAAGCTTCATTTGGAACCTTTTTTTTTTCATGAATACCAGCATCTTTGGTCAATATTTAGCCAATATTTATATCGTGTTTAGATAAGCGGATTTGAGCTTATTTGTTACAATAAACACTTATAAAATATTTTTTTTATATTTAGATGAGTTTATTAAAACATCTTTTAAAACCTCTATTAGTTATTTTTAACTTATTTTCATAAGTTAAAAATTGAAGTTAATGAAAATAAATCTTTGTAAAAACTAAAAATAACTTAAGTCGTAGTTGGTTTGAAAATAATTTATAGCTAAATTTACCTTAATAAATTATTAAAATTTTATTTGTTAAAGTGATTATCTAAATACTATTTTGCTTATTTTAAGCCGCAATTATAAATACTTATTTTAAACTATTTATCTAAACATTTCTTAAACTATTTACCTAATCATGTCCTAAGTCTTGATAAGCACTAATGTTAATGAGGACTGCATAATCACATTCGCTATATTGAGCTTGGGCCTAGTGGAGATACAGTATAGAATCAATTAGAGACTACCCTCATGAAGACGGTGGTCGTTGTCAGTAAGAAAAAACCATAGTCATTTAAACGGTAAAGAGACCTACCATTCTTTACCCAGGCTCCTCCAATTGCCAATCTCTTACTGTTTTTTCATTTTCTTTTGATTTCAACTCTAATTCAATTGGATATTGGGTGAAAGAGAGAGAGAGAGATAGACATGGAATTGGAGATGAAATCAAAGATGGCTCTTCACATCGCACACAATTGTTGGAAGGCACTAATGTCACATTCACTGCAAATAATGGAATTCCATAAAAAAGGAATAAGAATAAGAATAAAAATTGATAAACTGGATTGATAATCTTATACTTATTCCATAGTTTAGTAGAATTAAAACAAAAATGTCTTTAAAAACAATTCTATAATTTGGTGTATGAATACAATATGAAATGGAATTCTACTTACTAAACGATGTTTTAGCATTAGCATAATTTCTTTGCCATACTGAGTTCATCTGGTAGATTTATACTCAACAATTTAGTTTGACAAGAACATGATCAATCAACACGCACTGCATATATGGAAACTAAAGATGAACTCGATGAAAAAAGATGAAATGTCATATTATCTCTTTTGGTTGGTAAGCGACGAATGTCTAGTAACGTATACAGTAAGTTATTTACAAAATTAGCTAAAAGCATAATTTTTTAAAAATATTTTAACATAAATTCTTGTTTTTTTTTAATTACTTTAATTTTTACTTGCAGGTACATAAATTTGAAACATTTATAAATAAAATTTAAAGTTTATTTTTTTAATAAAGAAACAAAATATACATAATTTTCATAAAAAAATTACATAAACTTTTACAAAATACACGACAATGATAGCTTATTTGACGAATATTATAAATGATTTACCAATACATCATTATTTCCAATAGTGGTATAGTTTACCATAGCTCATAGAACATTAGTATCCAATGATTTTATTTTTATGTAAAGTAAAGATTAAGGAGAAGGGAAGTTACTCCATTTCAAGGTCAAAACATGTCACAAGCCACAAGTCTCAACAAGGGCTTACAGTTATAGTAGCTGGATAGACAAATGATATCATTATAATATAGAGTTACACGAAATATTCTTGTCCACCCTCATATAGCAGGTATATATCTGATAATGGAACTTCTACAATGAATGAGGCACAAAGTTTACATTAGGTCTGGCTCATTGTAGCCTTAACATAATTCTGAAACGACTATCACATCCAAAGGAGAAAAATACAGAGAATTAAACACCACGAAAAGAGAACACAATTTCTTTCGGTGAAACCTCAACAAATTAAAACAAAATATATAGAAAGAGGAAAAACTACAACAGATTGAATAACAAACAACTATGAAGAAGGAAATCAATTTCTTTTTCTATTGAGGCATTTGAGAGTGTGATGCAGGACCTGCGCTTGGAGGCATCCCAGATTGATTTCCAGACTGCATTAAGTAAAACACAAGAATTAGTCTCCCTTCAAAATTGGACCTTCCAGTAACATCAAATGATCATCAAAAGAGAAATCAGATCATTTAATAAAGTTGACATGACACATCTCTCAAACTGATCTATCCATTCATTAAAATTGCGGCACATCACCAATTAGGGTAACTAGACACTACAGTTCTATTTGGTATAATGCAATATCTCTCTTTAGAAACCTCACGGCAGTAAATTGAGATCTCAGAACACGTCAACACTCAACAATATGACAAGAATGAGAGAAAAAATGGTAGAAGATATCAAAATCAGAATAATTCCCAAAAGCTGGACTCCTACTCCTTTCTTTCTTTGCTTTTTTTTTAATGAAATTCCAACCTCGTTTCAAGTTTCAAACCATGTTTTCAGAATTTTCCTAATATTATGTGTATATATAAAACCTTTTATGATCCATCTGAACCAGTCACTTTCACACCATCAGGATGAACAACATCGACTGACAAAGCACGAACCCAAAAAACCAAGGGATGTGGCTCCTGGTTATCTCTCTTATTACCCAAGAGCCTGATGGCTTTATTGCTTCAATCAGAGTTTAAATCATTAACAGCACCAAATAAACCAACATTAGTAGTGTTTAAGGTTGGAATCAGTGGGAGACCATCACCAAGATCCTTTGCCTAAGAAGCAAGAGATGGTTGGAGAAGAAAAGGAAGGCTGCTAAATAAGAGAATTGGCAATTTGGTATGACTCCTTATGGGGGTCTGGCCCCATGTTTGAGAAACAGCATTTCTAGCAAGATCTAGGCGAAGTTGCTGACAGAAAGCAGGCCTATCTTCTTGTGCTTCCGTTGAAGGTTGAAACAAAATTTCAAAGTGTTGCGATAAACCCTCTAGCTGACTTTCTTTCAAAGATATTGCATGAGAATGTCAAGGCTAACAGTCTAGGTCGACAAGCATTCCTTGGAACTTCTTGATTACATATAAATCTTTATTATTCAAGGGACAAGAGAGAGAAACGAAAGGAAAGGGACTTTTCATCATTGACAAATAACGAATAAGCTCAATGAGCAAGTGGAACAGAAAACAAATGCATACTCCTATGCCTTCTACTCAGCTAAGTGCCAAGCAGCATCTCTTATTGGTGAAATAAAAAAGATAAAATGAGAAATGGGAAGGAGGAGAGGATAGAGGGGAGAGGTTAGTGTTGAGATGCAAATGTAGAAATGACTTCTGCTTTCATGCCTGTGCTACTTAATAAATACCAAAATACAATTTATAGAACGAGATAATTTATGAAACAGGAAGAGGATCAAAACCAAAATCAAAATAAGTTTCAATCAAATTTCTAACAACTTACCAGCATGATGTAACAAGAAGCAGTTCATGAAGCAACAAACTATCTTACCTGGTAAGGATTATACCCTTGCATCAAAGGCATTTGTCCACCTTGAGGTCGGTTGAATGAAGCACCTTGAGGATAACTGGTATTTGATGGCCCTTGCATATTAGCCATGTTGCTTGGAAAACCTCCAACAGGTGGCCCTCCACTTGTGGGCAAGGATCCTGAATGCATTTGATTCATGCCCACATAATGACCTTGTGGCATTGGAGGACCCATCTGATTCATTGCACCTTGCATACCCTGAAGGCAAAAATATCAATTGATGTGTTAAATTTGCATTGTACTTGATTAGAGATGGCTTATTACTAGTAACCTACAAAACAATTATTTGTAAAATCTAATATAATCTTTTTTTGGTAAGGTAAAATCTAATATTTAACTGGACACACATGCTACCAACTAGATGATTAAAGTTCAGTTCCACAGCCTGAGCTTCAAAATTATTGACACCCATATATATGATCTACTCTGTATAAAAATGTAATAGCAAGTACATTCACTACAAAAAAGCAAAATTCTTGATAAATCAGAAAACATTATTATATGGCCAACGTGTGTATGTGTATCTTTGGGCTTGCATCCATAATTACAATTCTTTCTTAACTAAATTATTTAAATATGTGATACAAAACAAAGGTTCTCATAAAAAAATGACTGAAAATATGCGATACATGTCTATTTGTGTGTGTGTGTGAGTATTGGGCTTGCATCAATAAATATTATTCTTTCTTAATTAAACCATTTAATTATTTGAATATGTCATAAATGATAGAAAGGTTCTCTTAAAAAACTAAGATTCTGAATCCCTCACATAATGGTATGAATGTGATAAAATATAATTAATTCTTGCAGTGCACATGCAGAAAATGAGACAACTAGCATGGAAAAGAACTCATTGCAGCTATTTCCCACTTGTGCAAAGAAAAGCGTGCATCTCTTCAATTCTAGTAAGATATATCATTTCCATTTCTTTTTTAAAAAAATCTAGGTATAAATCATTAGCTCAAATTAATGGGCTAAAGGATAGCATAAGAATCACCAAAACATGGGGAAATTTGAACTACTTAAAAGTGGCCCAGCGCACAAATATTCTCCAACTCCCTTCCACATGACTTCTAGTTACATCTCTCATAGATACTGTGGAAAGAGACATTTTATTTATGTCCTATGAATATAGACCAACCAAAACATCCAACATCAAGCCCCCAGCAGCCCCCCACCAACACACACACTCACAAAATCTACCACTTAAGGTAGGAACTACATCCAGATAATTTCACCATATAAAAGAAAATCAGAATAAGAGAAAAGCTCCACATAACTCATACCATTGGACCTGGCATTGACATCGGATGCGATGCAGGCACTGATGAAATCATTGGTAGAGATCCTTGCATTCCAAGTGGCATTTGTGGTGGAGGGCGAGCCAAATGCGGATGAGGGACCAAGGGCGAATGGGAAGGGTGCTGTAGCTGTGGCATATTTGGAGGCATAGGCAAAGGACCCATCTGCTGTGGTAGTTGATGTTGTGGGATCTGCTGAGGGTTCTGCTGGTATGGTTGCTGTTGATTGGCCGTAAGAAGAGAAGGATGTGGACCTGGGGGAAGAGGAGGAGCACCCATTGAAACAGGATGGGGCTGCTTCTGCTCCCCCTGAGGTGCATCAAGAGAAGGAATGGCTAGGGGCATTGCAACTCCAACACCTGGAATGGTACCCTCATTTCGAGCCAATCCAGGGGCAAATGGTCCTGGAGTTGTTGGGCCCTCAGGCATCACAAAATTACCACCCACACGACCAGCAACAGGATTTTGCTCAGCATATCCTGAAAGATGAACATATTCAAACTAATGTCAGATGTTTCATTAATTGTCCTTCCACTACTAGGCAATGTTTATAACTATAAGAATTACCATCCACAATTCTCTTCAGCCTACAACGCAGGCTTTTAGCCTTAAAATTTTGCTACCTATACCTCAAGTTTAAAGCAAAAGTTTAATACTAACAGAGTGCATTTATGTGGATTTACATTGTGGAGAAATGTTGAATAAGGAAAGCAATCAGAACCCATAAAACCATATAGTCCAATAATTAAATGGGAACAATTCAAATCAAAAGATTTTATGGTTCTATACTGAAGAAGACAAGAGATCATATGCTGCTTAGTTTGCCTTTAGGGAATTGAACAAACCTTGCATGCCAGTGTTGAATCTATCACGAGCATTGTCTCCTGGCCTATTTCTGCACCAAAACTTTGTTGTATGATCACTGCTACCACTGCATAAGAAAACATGAAAGTCCAGTAACTTAAAGTTGGTTATCACTTTCTTCTGACATCCACTGATCAATTAGATACGTTATAACATGTCAACCAAAATAGAATTCAAGACATTTTATGTAGATGCAAAATAATATGTTATTGTAAGAACTAAGATACGTCCAAGTCTCCCATTATGCATATGGGTATAGAAATAGTATTACATGGAAACTATATTCCTGTTTAGAAACTTGAAAGGGATTCTCAAACAACTACTGAGGTCCATCAGAGTTTCTTCCTTAATTTCCTTCAGAAGATAATGTTTTAGAATTTGGAATGGAAACCATTTGAAAAACCGAAAGATACACAATAGAATATAGACAGAAAAACAGGTATGTGGAATAATAGCTTCAGAACATTGGGCAAGCAAAGCTGGGAAGAGACACAGAAAGAAAGCCATCAAGCATCATAGGAAGCTATTGCAGAGAGTAAGATTAAGTTCACCTGCAGAGAAGGTATCCAATAGGATGCCATGCAAGGTCCCACACATTATTATCATGAGCATTGGAAATTTCAATTTGCGGAGTTTCATGCCTGTAGAATACATTAAATGTAATAATCACAATAAGCAACACCTACCTGATAAGAAATGCAAATTTCAGAACAAAAAAAATTCAAGCATACACAGACAAAGTATTAAGCATAAAATTACAAGTCAACAATCTTACAAAAAAGTTAAAAACCAAATCTGATGAGATAACTAAGAAACATCTCTTTTTTATCTTGCTTTTAGTATTGAAAAAAGTATGAACTGTTTTCTTTTCCCACCCAGTGTCAAAATGGACCTGCCTATCTAAACATTATCTTTACATTTAGATATTCAAGGCCCTTAAAATCTGAGCGCAAGATCATATACTACTTTTACATTGTGACTATGCATCTGGGGCAGAGTAACACAGACAGATAGACAAACAAACAGACAGAAAGACAGACAAACAAATAAAAAACAAACCAACTATTTTGAAAACTCTTCTCATAATTATGAAAATTCAACTCACTGGTGCTGCAACTAAAATAATCTAACTTTAGGAAATCATAACTAGCTGATACTTTTCATCCCAATCGGCCAAGCTTCAGCTCCAATTCAGCAGAGATCTTTTAATGGAGAAAGAAAGCAGCATTATTTCATTATTTGACACAGAAAGTTTACCCCTATTTTTAAATGAATAAATATAATTTTGTTCAAAAATTTGTAATACTTTAGCACGTTTCTCATTGCCTTTTCGGACTAAGATTGACTCCAAATTTAAAGAAAATGTTATAAACAAAAGACAACAAATTTTGCAAGAAAATTTATTAAAAAAAAAAAAAGGCATGATGAGAAAAAGAAAATTCCATAAAATAAAGTAAGAACTAAGGGAGAAAGAAAACTGCAAGTGAGAAAACAAATTTACCCAACAAGCCAATGGAAGATGGAACCGTCATAACTCCCACTGACAAAGTACTCTTCATGGAATGGATGCCAAGCCAAAGCTAACAAAATTGTAAGAAGTAAGTCATGAAACTCATTTTCCATTCTATCACACTTGCAGAAGCATAAGAAAAAATGGCAATTTGTCCTAAAGTCCTAGCAATGTTACACTAACCAGTAGCCCAAAGAACCATATTAACAACTGTTAGAATACTAGTCTAGGTTCATTAGCACATTTAGAATATGTTAGAATGTTAGTCAACTATAGTTATGATCATAGTTCATAGTTGTTAATTAGCTTTATAATTGGTCCTTGATTAGTTCCTGTACTTAATACATTCATAGTATAAATAAGATTGACTTGTTTAAGATATACACACTTTCTCCCAAATAATCTATTTCAACATGGTATCAAAGCAGTATCATCCACCTTGAGGAGAGTTCTCCTTTTTGCTGTGTTGAGTTCATGAAACTTGTTTGTATATCTCTTCCTCTGTTTTCTCCATTTGTTTTGTAAGTCAGAATTAGTGCTCCTTTGTGTCTTCTCCCCTGGTTTCTTCACCTTTTTTCCTTTGTTTTTCAAAACCAAAATTTCAGATCTGGGTTTATTGTTTTGTCATCTCTGTTCTCTCTCAGTTGACAGAAGCTGCCTGTAAGTCACCCCCTTCCTCTTCCTCTGTTTCACTTGTCTGATGCAACCATGGTAGGGTTGCTGTTCTAGGTTGCAACTGATGAAGCGCAGGCTTGGTCCTGTTGCATGAATCAGTGCTAACGCAGGTGCGCATCGAGTCTTTGGGCTCTTGCTCTGTTGCGCCAGTTTAAAATCGTTTTTGCATTCTGTGCTAGCTGGTGAGAGAATCGGCAGAATCTGTGGCTGTCAATGGTGTTTCTGGTATTGATCGGAGGTTACTCCGGCAGATTTTGTTCTAGCGACAAGAGTTCCATCTTGACCGATGGAGATTCCAGCGAGGTCTGATGGAGTTTCTGGTGCATTTTTTTACGTTTTCCTGGTTCAGCACCTGCATTTGCATCTTCTCAGCCCTGAATTTCCAGCTTTTGGGTGGTTCCTTCTCCTCTTTGTGGTAGTATGAGCGCAAAAGATTCTGGTGCATTTAGTGCTTCGGGTTGTGGTTTAGGTGTGTGTTAGATCTCATACTCTCACTAAGGTGCATATAAAGAGAGATGGAAATGACGGTAGGGGATTGGAGACCCAAGGCAGCAAGGATGATGTGAACAAGGGTCAGGATGGGATTTAGGCTGTAATCACCTTGCACATGTGGCAGGTGGGAAGGAAGGCAAGGGAGGGAATAGAGGGAATAGGGTAGAATATAAGGGGAGGAGGGAAAAATAGGAGGCAAGCAAGAATTCAGTAGTGGAGTGGGATTTGGGATGAAGCTAGCCCATTGAAGAGCTAGACTAGTTTCTGTGATTTTCTGTTTCTATTTTTGTAATTTCTAGGTTTGATTCCCAGTTTTCTATAATAGGAAAGGAGGTTCCTAACAATTGGCATCAGAGCCTTCCACCTTGTCTTTCAGTTGAAAATGAGCGGCGTGGGTGGGGGCGCTGGCATTGTAGTGTTCACCCGGGACTAGTTAAAGGGCTAGTGCACAGCCAGCCTGCGTGGGCGTTGGACTGCGGAGCGTGGTGGAATTTTAGGACCCAATTGCAAGGTATGGGACTTGGGTACCACATCAAAAGTATGGAATTCATATGTGGGGTTTATATGGCCTTTGGCTCTCCTACCTTAATAGCTAGCACTTGAGATGTGGTTCTCCTAAGGTTCCTATCAATTGGCACCAAAGCACCTGATCTAGGGAGCATTGGGTGTTTCAAGCGAAGAAAATGGATGAGACAGAGATTTCTTCACTAGAGAATATTCATATGGCTAGATTACAAGGTTGAGAAATATTGTCTCATCAACTGAATTCCAGATTCTGAGAAGTTGTCAATAGCAATTTTCAGCTTGGAAGGGCTCTCGAATGGCTCTATGGATGGGGATTCAAAACCACTAAGATCTTGTGGGACACTTTCCATGAAGCGCTTCTGCAACGGTTCCAACCAGCGCTTGAGAACAAAGGAAGAAAAAGAAAGGCCTCTGAACTAAGGCTATTAACAGGAAAAGCACCTACATGGTTTTGAGAAATATCAAGGGAGAAGGAAATCTTGCCCAGAGTTTCAAAGATGGAGAACCCAAAGATTCAAGAGCTTATTAAGAAGCAAGCGCTAACGACGGCATAGGCAATGAAGGACAAGATCGATGAGGAGATCGCCACCCTGGATCGTCTTGATGACAACGATTGGGAGGCCTTGAAGGAGCGAAGACTGCATTAGATGGAGAACGTCAATGAAGTGGAATACAAGAAGCCATTGTAAGAGCAGTGTCAAAGATCTAGAAAACAAGGACCAAGAAGCCTCGCCTTGTCGATAGAGACGAAATTGACAATGAAAAACTCATCACGAAAGGGAGGGAGGAAGTGAAGCGTGAAGTTTCGGCCATGAGGCGGGAAGAATCCGACGCCACAATAGGGTGGCTTCTAGCAAATTTTCGTCTCCAGCCATCTCACGCAGGAAGAGATGAGGAGAGGAGTGGGAAACAAGGTCGGGTCAGTGGGACCTACTCTGACTTCTAGAGTCACTAGGCTGGCTGACCCATATTTGAGGGTTGGGTTAGGCAATGAGCCCACCCAGATGTCTCAGCCTCAGCTTATAACAAGCAATAGAAAGGAATCCATTCCATTTGGCCGTTCCCAGGCAGCATCCCAATTGACAACCATGGGCTCAATGACAGGAACCATGGCTACTTGAGGAAGAGGGGTGATCAGAACCGACGGTGACTTGGCTGGGGGGTTCTGCCATTCTAGCGATTGTAATTCTGACGATTTATGTGTTTGCTGCTCCTTGGTTTTTTTTCCAAGGGTTTGCGGATTGAAGACTTTGGACACTAGTAAAGGCCTTGTTTGTATTACTGGGTGGTATGAGACCGACCTTGTGTTTGGAGGTCAGTTTAGAGGTCTAGGGGGCAACTAAGGAGATAAGTCGAAGAATTCTAGAAGCTATCTGCCAAGTACATTGCCAAGGCTTTGTTATTAAGGGGGACTACTAGTTGCCCAACTTCTTGGTCGAGATAGGCTGAGTTGTTTAAGCTCTGGATGTTCTTTGATTTCTGTTTGTGGGTTTATTTGTAACAAGTTGAAGCTTAGCTGAGAGCTTAGTAAGCTTCAGCTTGAGATCTAGGTTCATTAGCACATGTTAGAATGTTAGTCAACTATAGTTATGGTCATCGTTAATAGTTGTTAATTAGCTTTATAATTAGTCCTTGATTAGCTCTGATACTTAATACATTCATAGTGTAATTATGATTGACTTGTGTGCAAGATATACACACTTTCTCACAAATAATATCTGTTTCAACAACTACGTAAGCAACAATTTAGGGAACTTCGAGCATGCATGCATAGCATGGCCTTGTGCAGTGCCACTAACAATATTATAAAACTCATAGTAAGAAACTTTGCCAGTCACTTAGAAATTCAAAAAGTTGCATAACAATTTGCAAATTAAGGAGTTAAGAAAACAACATGAGAAGTTTATGCAGTAGAATTAATCCATAAGAATACGAAGAAGTGAATTTTCAAACTAGAGTGGCTGTTGCAAATTAAGTAACACAATAAACTGCGATCCACAAGTTCTCATAAAGACTAAATAGCTACATCACTTTAAGCAATTTTTAGCTCAAGTTCTCATAAAGGTAGTTTATTGACAGCGATTTAACCATGGTAATAATAGCTAACAAGGTTAGGCATAGTCAGGGCGCAAGCAAAGGATGGTAGCTGATGAAACAGCTATTGAGTCAAGAGAATCATGTCAAAATCTTAACGTCAAAATATAAAATGATATAACACATACCTAAATAACTGAAAGCCATAACTTGTTAAGAAGATTAACTAAATCAAAAATCCAGGTCACACAATTAAGATGTGCATAGCCATGAAAACACAGTGCCCATTTATCACTAGGAACACAATTCATAGCAATGTGGGTTGAAGTGGAGGATTTTTCCAGGAATCAAAATCAACCATTCTAATCAACTCCTTCAAATCAAAACTTAAAGTTGGTTCAGGTAAACTGTAATGCCTCATTCAGCCTCCATTTCAATTTTACTAGAACCTGTCCAGTGTCCATATCATTCCATCACCAAGAACTATAGCAAGATTCCAGTTTTGCTAGTCTAGTCTCAGCTACACAACAAACAAAAAGATTTTCAAAAATTGAATATGCATTCCTGTTACAATGAACTTTTTCTCAACCAGAAGTAAAAATATGACATCAAAGCAAGGTTTTAAAGTCACTATTAGGTTGTGTTTGCTGAAGAGCTTGCAGTGATGCATCCTGTTTTCATCATCATATATCTTCTCACCAGTGTCACCATATAATATTGATTGCGGTGATATATTAATTTCAAGGAATTATCCTTCTACTCCTTCTCAAAGAAAAAGACATGTCACTTACTAGTAACATCCTTCCGATGTCCACGGAAAGATTCAAGCTCCTTCATAGCCCTTATGTCATAAAGCTGCAAAATGGAATGTATGAATATTAGTATTCTGGGAGGGAGAAATGTTATAATAAGGGGGGAAAATGAATGGAACAAAGCAGGATTATGTCAATGAGCAAAGCATCGGGGGAAAATGACACAGAGAGATTAAAAGGTAAAGAAAAATCCAACTTGAATCCCAAAAAAGATAATCATCCCAAATAGACCAGGAAGACACAGGCAAATGCCTGTTAAGGGTCCATCAACTTGTACATGAAGATAAAGTTACCAACCTTGATTATTTGATCCTTTGAAGCTGTTAACACCCAGTTGCCATTTTGATTCCATTTGACGCAGAGCACGGTATTTTTGTGGCCATGACTGCATGTCACAAGTATGAATTTATAAGCAACATATAAACAGGAAAATAGAACGGTAGATATCATCACTTAATATCACACTCACAATGAGCACAGCTCTCTCCCTGTTTTAGCATCCCAAAGTTTCACAAGATTGTCCTTCCCACCTATATTGTGAAAATCAAATGGGATATGCATCACATTATTGAATTTCATAATCTCAAGAGATTTCATAAGAGAAATATTTAAAACACCTGATACTAATAAGGATTTTGTAGGATGCCAGTCAACACTCTTCACATCCCAACCATGGCCTGCCTGAGTTCAAATGTCACAATGATAACTCTTAGGTTAGTTCATAAAAAAGGACAAAAGAATAATATAAACACATAAGATAGATTCGAAGGTTTTAAAAATAACATCCAGGAACTTACTTTACAAGCAACTTTGAGTAATCACATCAAATTGATTGGCTTTGAATAAAAGTAATACAAGTATAAAATTTTAGAGGAATAGTCAAGTGATTTGACAAAGAGAAAGATGCAAAACCTTAGCACGACAATCTTATCAAGTATTTACAGCTGACATATAATAATAGGGAGAAATGATAGTCAATGTTGGACACTAATACGGTAATACCCATAATGGAATGCATAAAAACGTGTTATTTTTCAAGAATTTGACCCTTTGTGGTATTGAAAATGTTAAAAATCTATTCCTTGTCTTTATTTAAATTTATCACTGCTCTGGTAATATTTAAAACTATTGAAAATAAAATAAAAAATCATCCCTTGCCTATGGCCCGCTGTGGCGTAAAGGCACAAACACTTCCACTTCAAACATTAGTTTAACACAGTTTCAAAGATGACAAAGGGGCCTCAGTGCCAAAACATAAAGCCAAGTGGTTCACTTATGCTTAACTCCAATTTGTGCCAAATGCCAAGCTATTATTCTATTAAAGAAATTAGTGAAATTATAATCAAATACAAATTTGCACAGGAGAACCAGTAAAATTGAAGCTTTCTCTCTGCCTAGCAACTCACTCTTGTCAAGTTTCACACTAATAGGTGCCCCTCAACTTCCAAGACATAAAATATATATCTGTTTTACAGAGATATTTTTCTTTTTCAAAAAAGAAAAAGAGAAAGTTCATTAAAATAAGGATAGAACAAATAACAATAGAGGATAAGATATCCTCCTAAAACGAGCAAACAAAGAGTAAAAGAGAGAAAAGAAACATCAAATCAATTGAGCCCTCCAAATAAATCAACTAAATCACCAATACCAACCCCAAAATGGGGGGAAATGTTTATAAATCAGAAGACATTCATGATTCAACCCACAGCAGTAGACAAGCCTCCCCATTAAAATAGTCATCCACTGATCCACATAGGGTTTATTCACAATAGTACAGCTAAGATGAGATTGTAATGGACAAGAATAATTTGGCAAGCTGCCAACATGAACTGAAAAAGGCAACTAATGCGGTGAATAATTTTCAAATAGACCATTCCTCTATTATACACACTCCAACATCCAGGAACACAAGATTATTTAGCATAAAGAGAATCCAACTTCAAGTGCCTAAGCAATACAATTTGAAATTAAGCAGCCTAAAATAAAGCAGAGACGACCTGGGGATTTACTTAGAGTGTTAGGGCCCAAAATCTGATTCGTGACCCAAATATGCAGTTGGTAACCCAAATGTCACATGGGCCCAAAGTGTGGAGAGTTTATACTAGGAGAGGCAAGAGGCAAACTGAATTGAGTGCCCTGTTGGCAGAGAGAGAAAAGGATAATGGGGTGTAACAATCGTTTTCTGTTATTAGGAAGGGGAGTGCGTAGGGTGTGGTATCTTTTCGAGTAATCATTAGTTTGTTATGGATAGAGAGCTCTAGCTCTCTATCGGAGCACTGCTCTGTGGCAGAAGGACTCTTTCCTCTGTAAATTCCCTTTTTCAGCAAATAATACTTACCTCAGCATTCCTTTTCATTCTTTATCTGCTTATAATTTTACTGCTAGTTTCAGGTACGTATCATAGAGTGATAACTAATGGAGGCACCACATATCAGGAATTCAGAGAGTATTATCAGTGTCAAGGCCCCAACCATAATATTAATACAATATTATTAGTGATTCAGTTTCAAGACTCCAACCAGATTTGAGACAAGAAGCTCATTCTCATATCTGGTCCATCCAAAGCACATTACCAGTCAATGAACACTCTTCTTGACAACGTGCAAAATCCCAAACTTTAACTGTGGTATCATCAGAGCACGAACAGAACTTCAAATCTGTCCTACAGAAACTGTTTAAAAGAGTTATAGCACCTTTTCTCTTGAGCATACTATAATTTTCATGTATAATTTTTTCAAATAAAAATATCTACCTCAAGTCACGGACCGATTCTTTATGAGCAGATTTGTTGGCTTTAACATTATTCATGTTGTTCTGCCAATACCTAGAAAAATGTCCCACACATTCAAATACATCTAATTAGATATGTACTTTTGATCACCAAAATCTACTTAAATATATGCAATATGAAGCTTATCAGAAACCACACAACATATCAAAGCATATATCTACTTTATTGCGCCTCCATCGTCACCAGAGACCATCCAGTTGTCATTGTGACTCCAGACCATGGATCTAATTGCTTGGTCATGAGCCTGCATATGTTTCAAAATACAACTTCGATTTCTTTTATTCTTAAACTAATGATGACTACAATAATGATGTCAGGACAATAATTAAAGCAATGTACCTGAAGAATCATTTCAAAATTAAAAGATTGTCCATTCCAAAGAGTGAATTCCCCTGTCTGTGAGCCAGTGATAAGACGCCGGCCTGTTGGAGTCCACTTTTTTTAAAATTAAACAGAGGAGTAGCATCATAAAGTCAGTCAAATGCAATCCAGTGGCATAAACAAAAAATTAAAAATGCACAACTGTCATCTCCCTAAACTAATTGAAAGACCATATGGAAATAAAAGGTACAGCTGCAAAATATAATACAGTATTTTGTACAAAGATCTCACAGTAACAATGTCCAATAAAATAACACACTGAACACAACCATATGTCTGATTATATAGTGTACACAGTGTTCAAACAATTTGCTAAACGAAGCAGGCTGGTTGTAATAAATACCCTAAATCATTCAATTGGAAAGGCAAACCACCTTAGTATAACAAGACAGTCCAAGAACCAAAAGGCAACACGTCATTGGTAACTATTGAACGGGACCCACATTTAACATGTAATTGACTTGTTTTACTAATTAAGACGACATTAACCAAACAAAAGTCTTTGTTACCAATCCTAGAATCATGAAGTAATCATGTTTCATTTTTGTTCAGCAATTTTCCGAAGGCCACCAATATGAGCCACTCCTAGGGGACAAATTCTGTCTAACAATATAAGTGCATGCATTCAGCGGCAAAAGCTTGTGAGCATATTGGTTGTGCACAACATGGAATTAAAGGCCTGTAAATTTAGCTTCCAAGATGTTATTTAAACTGATGTGCAAATATGCCTCTCACACTCATCCATACTTATAAGCTAATGAATTAATATCTTGAGCAAATGTGTCATTCTCTAATCACCAAGACTACATGATGTAACTCAAAACTAAAATCACTCGGAATGCAGAGAAGTTCAACTTGAATGAGATAAAAATACCAAACCAAGGAAATTGGCATAACAAAAGCACTAGAGGGAACTGTGTAGCTATTTTTGTTTAAATATTCTGAACAGAGTCAGCAGCAAATTTTACCATTACTATACTTAGTCGTAAACATTATAATTTGTAAATCATACTACTCTAGAAATTTATTTCCCTAATATAACAAAACCCAATCAAATGAGAAGCAAGTTCTGTTTAGAAATGTTTGAACAAATTGAGAAGCAAAACATGCAGCCGGTATATCTGTAACTGATGATCAACAAAACATATCATGCTGACAACAACATTTCAATCTAACTTACAAGAACCCGATTAATAGGGCAGCGATTTTTATTTAGAGATGTATGAACAAATTTAGCAGCAAAGCTTGTAGATGGATTGTCTGAATAGCCAACTGCTGGCAACATCTGCATGCAAAATAGCATAAGGTTAAAATTTAAGGAAAACAAATAGGTCCATTATATTTAAAAAAAATTTAAAATCTACCATGTTATATTATTAGAATAAAGGGAAAGACCATACAAACTTCAAACAAATAACAAAAAAGTACAAAATTAAAAAGAAGATCACTGACATCAATTGCTGCTGCTGGGGTAGGTTGCAGTACGGTCCTATCCCTTGAATCCCGCTGCCACATACGAATCTGAAGGCAGTTTCAAATTGCCCATGAATTTCAAAGAGAAATGCACACGGTAAGGAGATGAACAAGCCAAAAAGCTTTGCAATATAGCTATTACTGAAAATATAATAGATAATTCCATAAGTAAGCAGTAATCATTACCTGCATATAACGCACAACTGTGCTCGTATAATCAACTGCCTTCCTTTGAGTAAGCTTTCTTATTCTTTTTGCACCATGGCTATCACTGTGAACTGTAAAAATCATTCTTCATTAAATTAGAAATATAAGAATAAAATTAGAATAGTCAGAAAAACCAAACCCAATACTTACAACAAATTTAGCTAAGCTTATAGACGAAAAAGATATATAAAATGAATCCCTTGATCAAAACAATGTAAGTGTAAACATTTTTCTGACACCTCAAGAAACATCTAATACATGCAGTAGAGAACACATTTCCATTTAGAAGGAAAAAAATAAAAGAAAAATTATTCAAGAGGAAAGAGTAATAGAATCCAGTGATGGCATACTCTCCAGAAGAGAGGAAACAAATATATAAATGTGAACTGAATGCCCGTGGGAAAAAATCCTCTTAAGCATATGTGCAGAGCACCACACAGAAAGAGATTAATTATTCTATCCAAAGCAAATAAGGTTGCAAGCATGATTCCTATCTAGCCAGGTACACCAAATTATGGAAAACATTCCACATCTTCAAACGATTTTCCCTTCCAATGAGCTTTTAAAACCTCTTAAGTTTAAACTATCATAAAAGCACCATCAAAGTTATAAGGTAAACCTAAATCTCACCAATAAGCAATAATAGAATACGATTGATTCATAAGGCCACTGAAACATGAGAACAAATGAATGTGGATTCCCAAGCTACCATTGCAAATGAAGAACAAAAAAATTAACAAGGCCGAGCATAGACTTCTCATCCATAACAGGTCACTAATATTAAAATGATTAAGTACCCCCAAGAAAACAAAACCTTCAACCTTGGAAACCTTCAACCTTGGAAGGATCCTTTGGCTACCAAAGAGAAGCAACAAGCAGAAAAATGAGTGGTATTTGGGGACTATTCAAAGAAAGAATTACAAGAGAAAGAAACTCATAAACGATAAATCTAAAGACTGCACTCAACAGTCCAAATCATCACGTGACATGAAGATAATAAGGGCTATGGAAGAGCAAAACAAGATCTTCAAGATCTCATTCATTAAGATTTGTGGGGAAACGAATGAAATATCCAAGAGGCATTAAAACTATCAAGATATAAAAATCAGATGGAACATATCCAATGAACATATGAATGGAACAATCATTTACCATTAAAAACTACCCCAACCTGAAAAGGGGATCGTTGAAAATATTGCCCACTTAGAGACCCATAAAAGCCTGTTTTAACTAACCAACCATTACAGCAACAACAACAACAAACAAGCCTTATCCCAATAGGTGGTGCTAGCTACGTGGATCAAACGAGACGACGCCATTGGGATCTATCAAAAAAAATTTCAATAATAATGGTTTCTCATAACCTTTTCTTCGGTCTTCCTCTACCCTTTTAATCGGACTACTTTCATTTGATCTACTTTTCTCACTTGAGCCTCTGTTGCTCATCTCCTAACATGACCAAACCACCTTAGGCGAGTTTCTATCATCTTCTCCTCAATAAGTGCCACTCCAACTTTCTCCTGAATACATTCATTTCTAATCTTATCTTTACTTATATGTCCACCCATCCACCTTAACATTCTCACATCCGCTACACTTATTTTTTGCCCTTGCTATCACGAATTACACCTAAAGCATTTCTCCATTTCATTCACCCAGCTTGAATCATACATGTGACATCCCCTTAACCTCCCCATTACTTTCGTAAGATAGATCCAAGACACCAAATCGGTCAACTTGTGGTATAATGTGATCCCCAAAACATTGCTAACTGTTACGGCCTTACAAGCCTGATTCCAAAGCCAAAAATCTCCAAAGTCTACAAGCGAAGGAAGAAGAGGTGCAATGCACCAAATCAAACCTCCAATGGGGGGGAAGGGGGTGACATAACCGCTTGCTGAGGTGGCATTAGAGAGAGAAGGATAGTGGGGTGCAGCGTTTTAAATTGCGGTCCGCAACCGCAATTGCAGCCGCAATATTGCGGTTTTGGAGGTCTCCGCAGCCGCAATTGCGGCCGCATCAGCCGCATTTTTCCTCAATTGTCCGCAGTTTATATAATCGCAACGTAACCGCAACCACAATTTAAAACACTGGTGGGGTGTGCATGTTTGTTATGCCGAGAATGGTTACATGAGTAAATGGGAGAGAATTGGGAGGGAGGCTGAGACTTAGCTGGGACTTAGGAGGGCATAGGCACTCTCGAATTGCCTATAGTTATTGTTTTCCTTTCCCCTTTCTTGTAAACACTGCTATACAGGGATCTGGGTTGTTGTCCAGGATCCTTAAGTAAATAATACAGTGAATTTTCTCTTCCATTTGTGTTGCATTTGTCCTGGTACCTAACACTAACTCACAATCTTGCTGAACTTCCATCCCATACACTCTGTCTTACTCCTACTAAACCGAAAACCCTTTGATTCCAAAGCCTCTCTCCACAACTCAAGTCTAAAATTTACTCCTTCTCTCGACTCGTCAACTAGGACTATATCATCCCCAAAAAAAAAAAAAAAACATGCATTGAGACACTAGCTCTTGGATGTGCCAAGTGCAAGCATTATTTAACCAATCAATCAAACATTGTTTATTTTTTAAACAAAATAAAAATAAAAAGATGTAACACGGTATCATTGAATTTATCCAGCAACACAAGAAATCACAACAACCGACCACACCCACTAAAATTCAAAACCTAAAAAAACGTTTCCATTCAATTCAATTCCTTCATTTATTGCTAAAAAAACAAAAAAAAAATTGCACGAAGCATAAAAAGTACCATCGTAATGAGGAGGAGGGCCTCCGGGACCGGGGTGGTGAAACTCCTGGGCCATGTTGGTTGACGAAGCAGAAGGCTGCCGCATCATAGGCTGCAGCTGCGGCGGCGGACCGCGGTGAAATTCAGGACCCGGCTGCTGATGATGAAAATGCTGCGGCGGCGGCTGGTGGTGCTGGTACTGGTGCTGGTGCTGGTGGTTATGAGGATCGTTGTACATGATTGTGATTGCACTGTGTCGCCAAAATTGAGAAGATCAAAAGGATTGGAATAAGGGATGAATGGAGTTGGACCTAGAAGGGAGATTGCAGAGGAGACGAGGGAGCAAAACCCTAAACCCCAAATTTGTGTTCTCTGTGGCGGGGATTAGGGGAACAAGAATGCGGAGCGGGAACAAGAATGGAAACGACGGCGTTTTGCTGTGCAGTTATAACTTTGAGATTGAGAACGAGTATTGTTATGTTGTCGCCTTCCCTTGAATCTTCAATAATTTTCCGTTTTCCAAAGAATGTGTAAAGTGTTGACTGAAAAATATATCAAAATATACAAGGCTGTGTTCTTCATTTGCAAAATCGGAATTGAAAAGGTTTAAAATAAAGTGTTTTACATGATTTTAGTGATGAAGAGTGTTAGAGATAAAAATAAGATATGGATTTTCATTTAACAACTTATATTTTTCGGTTGATTTTATTATTAACATTCTTTGTTTCTCTTTTTCTTTTTCGCACGTTGAGAGAAAAAGAAAAATACAAGCTTAAAGCTTTTAATCAAATTGTCTCGAATGCTTAGGGGTTTATTTGTATTAATTTTTTTTAGTAGAAGTGTTTTTTTTAAATAATAAAAATACTTTTTTAGAAGTTAAAAAGTTCAAGTTTTTAAAAAAAGTATTTTATGTGCTTTTTTGTTACACATAAAATATTTTTTTTAAAAGTTTGAATTTTTTAGTTTCTAAAAAATTTACTTTTATTACTTTAAAAAAGTACTTCTACTCTTAAAAAAAGTTAATACAAACGAACTCTAATTGTGGTGAACAAAATTTTAAACAAACAAGTCATTTATCATTTAATAGTCAACAATTTGTTGTGCAAATCATTTATGCATCTAACACTTTAAGCTTTTAAGTAAGCATATATGAAAAGTGACATGATGAAGACTATTAAGAGAAAATAAATAAAATATATTTAAAATTAAAAATAAAATAAAATTTTAGTATCAAAATATTTAAGTTTAATTTATATATTTTATTTTATTAATCCATTCTAGAAACACTCGTATAGATAAAGGTATTTTTAAAATTATTAATATAAAACTAAAAATAAAGAACTACTGCCTAAAATTATTAATTATACATAGAGTGAGATAATTATATTTATAATGTTATATTTTCTTCTCTTCCAAGTGAAAGTAATGAATGAGTGAAACATTATTATTCGTAATGACAAATATTCATTATATTCTCAGCAAAGATTTGCAAACTATGCCTAATTTTACAAAAGATGGAATAAGTATTGTGTCTTCAAAAAAAATTCTGATATAAAAGGTGTCATATTAAACCCAGAATGGAAAAGTTTGATATTATAAAAGCATAAATTATTTAAATTTATGCGTAAGTTTTGATGTGCATTAAAATATATTATACTTAAAGAGTAGTACATTATGATTGATGCCTGTGTGTGCAAGATTACTGTGTGTGCATATATATAAATCTCAACCATAGGATATAATCAATTATTGTTGAACTTGTTAACCATTTATGAGTCCTTTTTATCAAAACACAACAGTTCCACAACATGGTTTGAGCAGTCACAGATTCAAAAAAATTGGATAGTGAGAGTAAAGATAAAGGCAATATATAAACATAAAAAAGGAATTTTTAAATCTTTATATTTATACATGGCAAATATATTAATATAAAATAATAAAATATAAATTTGTAATTATTTATTTTACATTTTTATAATTTAGAAAGGTTGAATGATTTTTTAAAAAAATTATTAATATTATAAAATATATATATATATATATTTATGTATAAAACTAAAAAATTATATAACTATTTATCTCTTATACAATTACACATCAGATTATTAATAATATTCATAACAAAAAATTGCTCTTTTAATTGTTACGGTTGTCTTTAGTTACATTTATATCTTCATTTTTACTTTTACAGTTGTTATTAATGTGGGAGAAAATTTTAAAGATTTAGATTTTAACTTTTTAAATGCACGTAAGAATGTGAGGTAACTTGAGCCAGTAGTATTTACTTATTAATCTAAATGAAAAAGGCAAATTTTAAAAAATAGTAAAGATAAAAATGATAAAATATTATTATTATAATAAAAAATTAAAATTATAAAAATTAAGTGTAGGCATGAACCCCACCATTATCTCTACCAAAAAAAGCCCCACCATTATTAACGTGCACCAATCCCTGATAAGGTAATAGAAGTGCACGTGGCGAGTGGCTGACAGTTTTTGACCAACTTAGCATCAAGTTCATAGGTGGGTAAGCTGTACTGTACTAGGTAGACATCTCCAGAATATCATTTTTCATTAATATAGTCGTCTTATAAATTAAGATTAAAAAATGTGTATTTAAACAATGTGTTTATCGACTAACATTGGTTTAAGTAGGAAGAATTCGAACTTTTTGAATATTTTGTTTTAAATTTAATTATTAGAGCCGTGTGTATGAAAAAAATATTATTAAGAGGAGTCATTATTTTTTACACTTAACAATACTCTGTGAGATTAATCTCTTACCTTCCAAATAAAAAAATACATAAAAAAAAACAGATAATGTGTTTAATGTACATCATCATCGGTGTAAAATTTTAGCAAGACTAATCACAATCAATCAATACACCAGCATTTTTTTCTTCTAGCTTGCTCATGTGAATATACATATGTTGTTTTAATTTTGATCCATTCAAGCACATTTTTATACACGTGTAAATTTTCTTTTATTTATTTTATACCATCATCCAAGCATTTATTTCTACCTAATTAAAATTTTTACATTAATAACAAATCAAAATTAAATACATAAAAAATATCAATTAATTAGGGTTGAAGACTTTTTTTTCTCGCTTATTTTTTTGGTGGCATATGCAAATCACATAATAATTTTGTTAATGATTTAATTTTAATCTACTATGAATTAAAAAAAAACATATTCTCATTCAATCATATATTATTACATCATTGAAAAGTTTAACTCTAATAACTAACAAATATTCAAAAAGTTAAACTTTTTTGATAATTTATCAATACATAATTATGTGATAATGTAAAAAAAAATTACACTAATAATGAATCAAAATTAAATTTTTTTTAAATAGTTAATCAAAGTATTTTTTTTTACACAAAATAGCAATGTTTAGGAGACCATTTACACATTTACAAATCTTAAGGCCTAATTCGTACATAAACTAAAATTCAATTATGTAAATTACAATTTATCTAAATTTTTATCGAGACTAAGCACAATCAATCAATACAAGTGCATTTTATTGTTCTAGGTTCCGCAAGTGAACATATATATAAGTTGTGTTAGTACTAATTAATAGGATCACTTCTACTATGATAACTAAGTTCAAGGCTCTCATATTTTTAAAATAAATTCGATTTCATTTCTTTTGAATGAACTTTTTTCTTTTTCTTTTTTTAATGAATTTCGAATTGGTGAGGCCTTTTTATGTAACTGAATGTGAAAATACTTTATTATACAAATATATGTCACCGTTCTTGAATTTTAAATGTGATGAAACCATAGTTTCTATTTTTTCTTGTTTCTTTTATCTTGACCTTTATTTTATTAATTGTAATTGTTCAGTTAAATTTGTAAAATGATGAGTTTTTTTTTTATAAATATAGTTAAAGTAGATGTAATGATAAGTTATTCTTAGTACTACTAGTCAGATGCTAGTAACATACCTAAAATTTCAAAGGACAAGCAAAGGTTCACAAAGAGAATTATCTATAAGGTACTTATTAGAGAATTTCTCCATGTAAAAGTTACTCACTTGTAGCTTATGGGAGCCAGGGGTATTTGGAGACGGATGAACACCAAATTATGACTATTATTCAAGGGAATTGGAACCTATTCACTTGAAAAGTATAGAACCTTATTAAGAATTCTTGAAATAGTTGAGCCAACTCATTTTGAGATAAAACAAAAATGACGAGTTTAATTTTATTTAATGTGTTATTATTATTAAAAGAATTTGACATTTCATTAATTATTATTATAGTCAAATTATTTTAATAATATACTAACACATAATTACAACGATAATATAAAAAAAATTCACTAACAAGAAATTAAAATTAAAAAAATAAAAGACTAATAAAATTAAAGTATTAAATAAGTTAAAAGTTAGACCAGACCAATGTTTTTAACTTCAATAAGAGTGTGATTGGAATGTTAAAAAAATAAGATTTGATTTGATTTATAAATTAAATATTGTGTTTAAAATGTTAAAAAAATATGAGTTGATTTGATTTTAAAAAAATAAATTTAATTTGATTTTAAATTTAATTATTTAAATTGACTATTTTACTCTTAACTAACTTTTTTATTTTACTTAACTAACCTAACAATATCATTCACAATAATATAAAGTTAGAAAAGTAAAATAATAAAATAAAATAAAATAAATTATTTTTTTAGTGAATTTCAAACATAAGAATTAAATTTCAAATCAATTCAAATTTAATTTTTTATAATGAATTTTAGAATATGTTTGATAAATATTAATTCTTTTCTAAAATAGATTTTTTTTCAATTAAAAGTTATTTTATCTATAATTTATCTTGTATATTTAAAGTGTGTAAAATTGATTATCAGTTAAGATTATTTTTTCATTAAATAAAAATAAATTAAAAAAAATTTATTTTGAGCTTTTAATTAAATAAATTTAGCTTATTTTGAAGTTTTAATAGATAAATATTCTCTTATCCTTAACTAAATAATTTTTTCAATCATTTCATATATCTTTTGATAATTTAATACATAAAAATAATTTTTTATACAATCCAAACAATTTTTTATCTTAAAATCAACTACAAATTAATATATTTAAAATAAATTAAATTTCTCATAATTAATATTATATATATAATTAATTTTGAACATATTTTTTTTACAATTAATCTAAATACATTCTAAACATAAAATTTGGTTTTTAAACATTTAAGTGGGTGATGCTGTTCCATGTTTTCTCTATCCGTATTCTGCGTGGCTCGATCGCTCTCTTCCCTTATGCTGCCAAGTCAGGTAGTATAGCTGCTTCCTTCCTCTTCATGCCACCTATGCAGATCTGATCTCTTTCCAGGATATCTTCAACTGTCACTTGGAGATTTTGCTTTTGATTTCCTTTATGATTCCACCAATTTGTTGCAATTCTTGGAATCATAAATTCTGGTTTCAATGGGCTGCTGGCATTGCCAATGTATCTAAAATTTCACCACAACCAAACCAAGCATAGCCTTATGATCTATTATAATCAAGGTTATGAAAATGGAACCAGTGGTTGAATATATATATATAAATATATATTATATATTAATTAAACAAATTAAAAATTATAAAAACAACACAAATGATAAAAAATAGTTTATAGTTTATTTTTTGAGAGTCCAAAGCATTCTGTAATAGTATTATAGCCTATTTTTGTTTAAAAAAATTTTAGTTTCAGTTCAAAGAGAGATATAATCAATTATACATTCAGTTTCTAAGCTTTTATACAATCTAAGTTTAAGTATTTCATATAAAATTCTTTTTAGATTGACTTACATTCAATTTTTTGATTAAAATGACATTATTTGAATTAGCAAAAAAATTTTTTTAAAAAAAAGGACTAGTTGAACCTAATTGGACCAGTTCGGGTTGACTGGTTCACTGGTTTTTGACTGGTTCACCGGTTCTTGACTGGCTTTCAGCCTAGCTAATTTTTTGAGGTGGACCGGACCGGTGAAGTGACCGGTTCGATAAGAACCTGGATTATGAGCTTGTCATTGGGGGTTCACAAACATTACTATTATTCAGTAATTTCCCTGTTTGTACTTAAAACATAAAACCACGTCGTTTGATGTGTCTGAGGTATTTGTTATGTTACTTCAAAAAAAAAAAAGTAATGTTATTGTTGATCAATGTGAACTAGGACTAGATGCTTGTCAATTAGTTTATGGAAGTTGATGCTGCCATGCTCCTTACATAGAATTTTGGGTTTGGTGCATAATTGTTATTGTCTATTGTGCATACTTTATCAGATTGGGATTTCATACATCTGGCTAGATTGGAATATGGATCTGACTAGGTTTCTATATTGATGTTGCCTGCTGACCACCATGTTCAAGGTGTTTTTCCCTGATGATTATGGGGTGTTATTATCTATGGCTTCTTTCATGAAAAGTTAAGGCAAAAGATGCGTATGCAGATAACAAATAATACTTGTTTCTGGCAACTTCTTTAGTAATTTTGGTTCTCAAATTTATCCTCACTCTCGAAGCTATTTGTGTATGATATTTTATCTTCGTCTTGAATGGCAGGTAGTGTATTGGGACTAGTAATATGGATTTAATCAACTCTTACAATTGACAATGGCACTTCAAATGGAGACTGGACAGTTGTTTTACCCCGTCGTGGCAGACAAATAAGAAAAGCAACCAAAGTTGGAATTTTGGAAGAAAAACAAGAACCATGGGCCCCAACAGATTTTCAGACTGATCCATGCAGAGAAACAACATTGATGCAGAAAATGGAAAGATGTATAAATAAGATTGGGAGCTCACAGTTCTATCATACTTTCCGAGATCAAACCCAAGCATCAGTTTATTAGTTCCATAGGGTTTTGGGCTCAGAGATAAAGATGCAAATGGTAATTTACGGTATTGGCAGTATTGAAATGTATGAGCCCCCTCGATTGCAACTTAGCCTTGCAATATTGATGAAAGAGATTTCAGTTGGATTGGAAACATAGAGGTGTTTGATCCTATTCTTTCTGTGACTGAGTCTCGGGTTTTGAAAGCTCTTGGTTGCTCTATCATATCTATAAATGAGCATGGGAGGAGAGAGGCCCTAAAGCCAACTTTGTTCTTCATGCCTCACTGTGAGGCAGAGTTATATAGCAACCTGTTGCATGCGAATTGGAAACCAAAACTATTAAGTAACATGGTAATATTTGGGAACAGCTTTGAAACATACGAGCAGCATGTGTCAGTGTGTAAGAACTCACCTATTCTTAACTCAATGGGACATATTTTGGCTGTTCGAAGATTCACAAATGAATTTAGAATCAAAACGATTTCAGATGATTACTATAATGCTTTTCATGATTCAAGCTGGCATTTTTTCAGACCTGTCCATGAGACACAGCTGCATTTTATCAATTCTTGATGGAGGTTATCAGATAGATGTAGATTCATTAAACGGGTGTATTTCCCGCATCAATATTATTTTGTTGTACACCACTTTGGCTTATTATTGGTTAAGAAAGTATTAGAAATGTTAACCTCTTATGTCTTCTTTTTCTTTTTTCAAATATTCTGCAGAATTGTTCCTCTGTTGATATTTGACTGTTGTGCCTTAGGTTTAATCTGAACAAGGTGAGACACTTGTTATGGAGACTTCTACTCTATGTTCTTTTCTCTGGCTGATAACATTAAACAAGCATTGACAAATTGGTGGGATGGGATGATGCCCTTTATTAGCAGATGTTCTAAAAGGTCCCAAACAAGGGGGCACCCAACCCTGAGCAAACCATACACAACAAAGCACATAGTTCCAGCCCCACGGAACAAAATTAAACTAGCTTCCAAAGTCATGGAACAATCAGCGAAGCAGGATCTCCCTTCAGCTATGTGGCACCATACAAGACCAGACCAATTTGGCTGGAGGGTGTGTTTCTAAGCAATACTACAAGATTGAAACGTGAAAGGATGGTTTCATCAGATGTAATTCATTGAAAATTGCCTCTAAGCTGATGAGTGGAACCATTTATTAAATTCAGTGTATGTTTGGTTTAGCATTAAAAACTTCAAAATTATGGTTTAAGCAAAAACATCAAGAAATAAGTTTTTACCTAACTTATAGTTTGAGAGATTTTAAAAATCAAATCAAACATGCTTTCAGGAAGGCTAAAGCAAGGCTATTAGAATAGAGCGTAAACAAGAACGTAAGCATCTTTCAAGGCTAAAGCTTCTGCTCCTAGCCTACTAGGTCCGACCCTGCAAAATGCAAACTTATATATATATATATATATATATATATATATATAACACTCCATATAATATCTGTCAAACACGACTCGACCCATAGGAAATAAATTTATGATGAAATCAATTAAACTCAGGTCTGAAGCAAAATTTCCTAGTTTTGATTTTTCATAAGAAATTCATCAGAAAAAAATCAAGAAATTAATGGCTCTTGATGTCTCATGATAAGCCTTTTCCCTAGTGAGATTTAGGGCCGTTTGTTACAAATTAAAAAAAAAAATTTGACCTTATTTTTTAGACATTTTTAAGAAAAGTATAAGCTATTTTGTGTTTGTTTACAATCATAAAAATCATTTTTTAAATGAGAGTAACTTCTCTCTCTTTTATTGTAAGAGATTTTTTTCAAAAACTAATGAGAATAGCTTTTCATTTTAACCATAAAAATAATTTTTTTAATAAGCTTAAACAAACACAATCAACATCATTAAAAATGATTTTTTTACTTAAAAAAATAATTTTTTTATTAAATAATTTATAAGAAACGGATTCTTAGCTCTTTTATCATTCAAATAAAATTACTTATTGTATTATATAATTATATAATTAACATAGAAACTTGCTACATAACTTGAATAACTGTGTATTCTAGATAATCCGAGTACACAGGCATTTGCAGCACCCACTCTTAATTATATGGAATCAAGTCAATCAACACTATGTCTAATTCATATTTCATGAGATAGTGCTGAAATGGTATTTATCAAATCAACAGCATTTTGAGACAAGTTAATGTACTGTATTGAAGTGCTGAAATGGTATTTTATTTGTCATATTCCTACCCTCAACAAGTACGTTTTCAAAGAAGCAAAGTAGCAACTCAATTACTTAAACATGCAAATTCCAAACCATCGGCAACGCAAAAAGTTTAGGTAGAGGGAAGCTACTCATTTCAAAACTTTAGGATGTGGGATTGTGTTCTTAAAATAGTTTGAGAAAGAATTAGTATTAGTTGAGGGAAAAGTTGACTTGAGGATGCCTTTACATGCAGTACAACAACAAAAAACCTTTGGCATGAGACTAACATTAATTTCTTAAAAATCAAGGAATTAATGGCTCAAATTTCTTGTTGTCCCAAGCTCAAATTTATGAGGGCTTCTTTTTGTCCTTGCCTACTGGGAGAAATTTCTTTTCATATTCACCTCGTTGCAAGATCTATACAAATTATATCAACTTAAATAGATATTTTTGACATCCTTATCAACAAGGAGGTTGGCATAGTAGTTAGGAGGTGTGTTATTTATCTTGACTATTTGGTTCAAATTTTGAGCTAACACTTTTAATTCATTTGCACATCTCAATTGACGTGAAAGTTGGTTTGATGATAGTCTTACCTTACAACTTAAAAAAGTCATCTTTGTAGCTAAAGACATATTATGATAATCTATGTCTTGCCCATACAAAAATAATTGGAAGTATGATATTTACTTATAAGCAAGTGAATTAGAGGACTAACAAAGGGGGGGAAACAAGAAAATGAGAGTATAATTTGTTTTTTAAAATAATAGACATACATGGTATATATCAATTATTCATTAAAGTAATATATATATATATGGATTATACTCTTTTTCATAATATTTGTCAAATTATATCCCTTTCATTTTTATTTTAAAAAATCAACTTATTTTTATAAAGAATAAATCAAATAAGATAAAGTTTTAAAAACTTTTATTGTAATATAGAGCTCATTAATAATAATAAATGAGTTTATTTATTTATTTTAAATACTTTTGTTTAAGTTTGGTTTAAATAAACTTGTTTAAAATAAAGATTACTTTTTATGTTAATAACTGGTCAAAGATTAAAAAGAAGCAAGTTTAAGATTTATTATAACCTCAAGATGGTGAAATATAATTTCTTAAAAGTTGTTATAGTATTCTGGTGAGTTTAGTATTTAAGATAAATTATCAATTATTTATTAATTATTAGTTTCATAATAAATATTTAAAAATTTATTAAATATAAATAACAACTAATAAATATTAAATAATTTACCTTAAATAATGATACTCTAAAATATATATATATAGATATATATATCCTACTCTCCTCTATCTTTTAATAGGTATAGGGTTGGTGTAAAGCTCAGCTCATGAGCTCAACCCAGTGGAAGTCCGTGTAGTGCTCGAGTCTTGACAACATCTCACTTCCCAGAAGGAGGGCAGTGTTTGACTTCTTTTTTATTATTCTTCCAAAGATAATAAACGTGTGTGATGATGTGCCCAAACTTAAATTATACTGCATAAATCATAAAATAATCTCCAAGTCAAAATGCATCAGCTCGTGTGTACATTAAAAAATATTGGTAATTTAAGTTTATATTTTTCTACCAAAAAACTATTTATATATTTTGTAGGAGTTTACCTTGTTTAAAGAGAACACTTGAAATGAAGAAGAAAAAAAAGGAAAGATTTCACCAAAAAACAAAAAACAAAAAACAAAAAGCAAAGAAAGAAACGAGTTTAAGCCTTTAAGGAGTTTAGCGTGTACATGTGTACGTATACACACAGACGAATTGTTCTACAATCTTCTCAGAGAAACTTGAATATAGTATTGAAAGGCCATTTTTCTTCTTAAGCACAATCTTGTTGCATCTACTTATATATATATATATATATATATATATATATATATATATATAGTAGCTTTGTGAAGAGATGAAAAACCATATTTTATCCGAAAAAAAAAAGACGATAAGCAAACACGGGTTTCATTCTCATTGCGGAACCTTGAAAAATGAAAACAATTTGATGCCTACTGTCAGTTTGGTGTAAAATAATGATTAAAAGTCTATACACCAAAAAGAAAATGATTAAGATCTCGTAGAAAAATGAAACAACAAATTAGGCTTGGCCTGCATTATGTCATGCCTGAAATCGTGTGTGTCCACATCATGATTATGATTCAACTTGGTATTTTATAAATCAAGTCAAAAAAACATTGTTATTTTATATATTAAATTTGGGTACTTGTGCGACAACTGTTTTGGTGAATTTTTTTTCTTAATAAAAATTAGACTTGTAGAACAAAAATAACATCATGAACATGCATGTACTTTGGCTAAAGCACCCCTTTAAAATGTTCCAAAACGTTGTGGTGTTCTTTTTTCGATTCTTTTCTAAAAGTTTAATTTAGAGAGATTTCAAGTTAAAATTTTAATAACATATAGGATGAGGTTTATAAGGATTCCCTTTTGGTTTTGATCAAACTAACGTGTTTTATTGGTGATTTTTTTAGAGGAGTGTTGGAAATCTGAAGTACTTTTCTTTGAAGAATTATAATAAGTACTTACATTTTTATTGTAGTAATTATATAAATGAATGCTTATTAAGCCTTTGTTTGATATGAGAGAAATAGAGAAGAGAGAATTAGAGAATAGAGAAATAGAAGATAAATGAAGAAGTTTTCTTGTTTGGTTAAAGGTAAAATAGAGAAGAAAAAAAAATGATGGGTCTTACAATTTTTTTATTTCTTTCCTAAAGTGAGAAGAAACAAAGAAGAAATGGGTAGATGTAGAAATTTGACTAATATACCTTTCTTTTTGTTGTTTTAGAAATAAATAAATAGGGACAAATATGTATTTATAACAAAATTTAATTTTCTTTTTTTTCTATTTCTCTCATAATTCTCTTAATCTAAACAACTTAAAAATTTACTCATTTTTTACTCTATTTCTCTTCTCCCTATTTCTTTCTACTCTATTTCTTTCCACTCTATTTCCTTGGATATTCACATTTATTTTATTTAATAGTTTTAAATATATTATTAACAATAATATTCTTTTAATGGACTCCTAAATCATTATAAATGATCAATAAACATATATTACCTAACTTGCTAAATTTTTCTTTTGACATCAACATCAATTGTAAATGTGAAAATTACAATGTGTTTGGTTTGTTTTCTATTTTCATTTTTAGCTACATATATTTTTATTATAATTATAAATAATTATAAAATATCACTTTGTTTTCATTTGGTTTTTTGTTTTCAAATTTTTGTAAATAAAATGGTGAAAACAACATTTTGTTATTTTTAGTTATTTTCATTATTTTCTTTAGAGTCTGTTTGGATGACAGAATTAGAATTATAATTTAAACTTCTAATTTTAATTTCATTTTTGTTATAATTAAAATTGACAAGAATCTTAATTTTTATATTTAAGACAACTAAAGAATTAAGATTTTATAATTGTAATTATGAACTGAACTAAAATTTTATTATTTGAATATTTTGTTAGGAATTTATAAAAATAAATAAATTTAAATTAATCAATAATATTTTTAACTTTTTTTAAAAAATCACTAGAATTTTCTTTGTTAGATTACAGCAGTTGCAATGAATACCAAATCAAAAGATGTCATTGAAGACAGTGACTGAAGACACCAGTAGCGAAGGTGAATGAGGATGCTAATGCTAGTGATCGGAGAAAGCGCGGCGATTTTGCTATTGCATGCGCAACAAAAATAATGATCAGAGGCCGTCTGTGTGGCCAGAACATATCAATAGCGATATGGCCAGACTATGTCAGTGATGATGATTGCCAATGACAATAATTGTCGGATAGCTTTTAACTTTTACATTTTAATTTTTAAAAAATAAAAAAACTTAGTGCTTATAATTATAATTTTTAAGGTTTACGCTAAGAATTGAAAGTAATATAAACTAGTTATTTTTTAATTTCATGAAATTGAACTCTAAATTAGAATTCTAATTTTAATATACACACTAAATAAGATAATTGGAACTAGGAGGTTCAATTCCATTTTCGAGGCTTAATTCTAAGCTTAATTTTGTCCACTAAACGTGACCTTACAAAATTTTAGAAACAAGAAACATAATAAATATAATGTGACATTTTTATAATTATAATAAAAATATATTTAACTAAAAATAAAAATTGAAAACAAACTAAACATGCTCTTATGTTTTTCTTTTGCTTTGTGGTTGTTGTGTACAAGGTTTTTAGACTTCAATCAATAATATATTTTTTAAGCTAATTTTAATAAGAATTTAATTTTAATCCACTATCAGTTTAAAGTTTTTTTACACTGTTATTCAATCATGTACCGATACATTATTAAAAGAGTTAAACTTTTTAGATAGTTGTTGTAGTTGTCAAACTCTTTTAATAATGTGATAATACATAATTGGATAACAGTGTAAAAAAAACTTTACATTCACAATGAATCAAAATTAAACTCTTTTAATAAATTTTCTCCGTTAAATTTAACAAGTTTATAAGATTTTAAATTTTTTCTTAAATTTTTAATACATTTTGTTAGATCATACGCTTCTCACTACATAAAAAATTATAACTGTTAGTTAAATGTATCAATTCTAGCTAGGCGGGCCCATTTGAACCAACCCGCGCCATGTTAATTTCTGATCGGGGCCATGCTAATATTAACTCAGCCAACTATTTGCTGGCTTAGTACCCTCAACGTTTTTTTTTTCTTCAACACATGTCAATTATCAAGTCACACTATAACTAAGAACCAAGAAGCTTAAAAGCTAAAGGCTAAAAGCACCCTCAACTGCTAACCCAATTCATAAAAGAAGCACCCACCCAAAGGCTAACACAATAAAACCCATCTAGCCAGATTGGTTCTAACGCTACTAATGGCTATAAAAATAAAATCAACATTATTTCTGTTTGGGCCATTGGGTTTTGGGTTGGGGAAAAACACATTAAAATAAAATGGGGCAAATCCAAATGGCTAGGTGTTTGACTGCTTGAGAATACGGTAATGATACTTGCTGGTCCAGTGAAAATGATACTTAGGCCACTAGGTTTTCCTAGCCTAAGGTCGGCCAGCCCGATTCATGGCACCTTCTTTTAGGTTAGGCTGGGTTAAGCTAAAAAAAAGGTTGAGTTACGATTTTTTTTTAGCCTAGCCTATATCTTTTATAAGTTATTTGGGATAGTTTTTTCAGGTTCGGCCTATTTTGACAATCTTATTGTTAGTCAAAGTTTAACTTTATTTTCTTATTATAACAATGTATAACCTCTCATCTATACATGTTGAGAGTGGACATAAGGACTTTACAGTACATATGTGACATACCGGCAGAATAAGTTTCATATGGTGATCAATGACCACTTCATAAGACCAACAATTTCCTAATGACATCTTGGGAACTCAATCCTGGAACCTCACTTTGATATCACTTATTGAATCAATCGTTTACCACTAGCAAAAAGCTATAGTAGTTAGTCAGTATGGGCTTTGCAATGTAAATGTGACAAGCTGATAGTATGGGTTATCAAACACTAATGTACATTCATGCTTGCAGTGAGTCCATAAAATGATTGATGGCCTCTTGTAAGATCAACGCATTTAAACTTGAGACATAAAATAAAAGTAAGGGTAAAAAGCATAAAGGCCCTATAAAATCTGACTCATTTGTAAATAGGTACTACAAACCATAAAATTTTTTAATTTAGTTTTTAAACTAAGCTAATTATTTTAATAAATCATTCAATTCATCTTCTTTTAAACTAGTTAACGACAAATGATGTATAATTCTAGTTCTCCACACGTATGCAATCTACATCCTTAATTTTTTTTTCTTATTTTTCAATCATTTAAGATGTTTTTTAATTGTAAAAAACAACTAATAATTAAAAAAAAAAACTTTGGTTTTCTTAGAAAATCATCACCTTCTTCTTCTTCCAGCACGCTAAACCCAAAGAGAACACTGACAGTGGGAAGGTTGGGATGTTTTGAGATGGGCTAATTGTTGATGGTTCAGAGAAGAATGATCGAACTCCAACTCACATTTTTCTTTTAAAAAAAAATTACAGTGAATCATAGTTGTAATGATTTCTCACTTTCACTTGAGACAAAATAAAATCTATTACACGGTCATCAAGAATTTCACTCATTTTTTTTTCCCTCTCTTTTCTGTCAAGAATGAATGTCTCTCCTGGAGTTGCAGAGATATGGGAGAAGGGATCAAGAGGTCGAGAGGAAAGCTCTACAATTATTACATAAGATTGTACACGAGTGGAGGATTAGGATTGTATTATGTTATTGTTCCGTTAAGTAATTAATAAAAAAGTAAATAGAAATTAAATTTTTTTATAATTTATAATAACTATTATTCAGTTTAGAGGGGTTGAATTTTTTTTTCTAAAAATAAATTACCTTACGATCTAAGTCACATACATTAGTTATGCTTTTCTTATTATCTTACAATTTTTTCAAAATCAAGATATTTTGGTAGACTCAAAAGTATTTAAAATTTTTAATGTATTTCTCTATAACTTCAATGTATTTTAAATAGTTTTCTTTCCTTTTGTTTATCCTAATATTTTAAAGACGATTTGAAAATACTAAAATATCATATAATATTTGGTGAAAGAAAGCATATCTGGGGACAAACCAAAGGCAATTTGGCCTAACTACAGTAGATTAGGAAACAATTTATCAAAATACCACTCATTTAAAACATTTTACCTCTATACTGTCGTTTTTGCCACGTTGGCAATTTTTTTTTTTTAATATTCCACGTGTATCACGTCAACACGGTTGGCGTGATACACGTCATCACGCCAGCCGTGTTGGCCGTGATACTGGCGTGGAAGCGCTCGCTGACAAAGCGTGATATATCATATCACGCGGCGTGTTGGCGTGATGGCGTGTATCACGCGTCAGCCGACTGGCATTGATACACGTGTATCACGCCACCGCTTTGGACGTGATACACGTAACCTAATTCCGCTCCTCTTTTCTTCTTCTTCCTTTCTCTTTTCTTCTTTCTTTCTCTTCTCCTCTCCGCCCGCCGTCGCCCTCTCCCTCCATTTTTCCTCCGTTGCTCCTCCTTCAACCCACCATATCCCCCATTTTCCTTATTTACGAGGTATGTTATTCATCTTTAATTATATTTTATTACTGAAAATTTTTGTTTATATGTAAGATTTAAGTTTATGTAGTTGTACATTAGTTATTTTGTAGCAATTGTAGCTTTATTGTTATAATGAAGTATAAAACATATGTATATTGTATTTTTTTTAATGCTATTATTTTTGAGATGTATAGATTATAATTTATTGATAGTTTATATTATATTATGTGATAATTAAATTATGTATATTATGTTGTGGTAGGATATATGTATATTGTATATTTTGTAAGGTAACATTGTTGATATGTTGAAAGCTATGTTTTATATTATTTGATACTTATATTATATATATTATGTTGTGATAGGATATATGATTTATTTATGATCCTTATTGTATGATATCTATATGCTATATTTTATGTTCTTATGGTATAGTATAAGATGTATGTTTTTTAGTGTATTTATAACATTTTTTATAGCATAAATTTTAATGTGTGATAGAAGGTGTGATCTATATATAATTTATTTTGTGATCCTAAATTTTAGTTGATTTGTGTTCAGAATATTTTAAAATGGGAAAACCACTCCTTGTGCTAATTTTCTCTAACGGAGAATGTGTGAGGGTGAAGAGGTGTTAAGTATGATGGTCCTCCTCCTAAGTCAATATTGATTAAGCGAGAAACTACTATTAGTGGTTTGAAGCGGAGGATTCATTTAAAACTGAAACTTCAACCAAATCAAGTGATCTCACGGCTCGATGTCAGTTCCCCAATGGTGTAACGTGTTGAGGTGGATAGCTCTTCCATTGGAAGATGATGAAGATATTGCATGTATGATTGATAGTTATGAGCAATATCCTAACATTGCTTCGATGCAAGTGTATGTTGAGGTGGAAACAATTGAAGATCGTATGTCAATGTGATAGCTCATACATTACTTGTATTGAAGTTGGACCTTCTAGAATCGTCAATTTATCCCATCAACACTCAATTGTCTATGGCTCAAAATGATCCGATACATCAATATCAAGAAGTTAACATTGTTGAACATCATGAGCCTTTCACACTTCTTACATTCTTGAAGTAACTCTGTTGAACAATGTGAGCCTTGAGCATGTACAATGTTACTAACCATGAACAAGTTGCATGTGACTTGAACTTTGCAAGTGAGAATCCAATTATCGAGAGATGCATTGTCGATACGATGTGAAGATGAAGGGGTGTTACTCGATAGTGATGATAGTGACACTGACATAGAAGGAGACTTTGATGCCAATGAAAATTTAGAAGATCCTCCAAGAGAAAACATTCCTATGACGTCTTTACGGTCCATCATTTGTAATGCCTACACATAATGCACCCTACGATCACAGCGGCTGACTCCGATTCTGTTTTTATGCCTCCGTCCCCTATGTTCTCAAATATTGATTGGGATGTCTTGAGAAATCGATTTGTTTCCTGAATTAGTTAGGCACGGTACTTGGAGTTCAACGAGAGAGCTATATATTGGGTTGCAATTCCCTACAAAGAAGGTTGTGAACTTGGCCCTTAAACATTACTCACTTAGGCGACATCGAGCTACAAGGTTGAAGAGTCGATGGCCGAAAGATTAAGTGTTAAATGTCCTAGATTTGGCAACGGATGTAAGCCCCGGAGGGTTAGGGCCATTTAGGGAAAAAATCAAATGTGTGGCAAATTACAAAATATGATGGCCCTCATACTTGTGTTAACCCTGCTCTTTCCCAAGACCATACTAAATTGGACTCCGATATGATTTGTTCTTGCATTTTAGACATGAGTCGAGTGTGAAACCAGATGCCTATATCTTTAATTATTGAAAGGATTAAGGCTATGTTCTCATACAAGGTATCATACAGGAAAGCTTGGAAGGCTAAACAAAAGGCCATTGTTAAGGTATTCAGAGATTGGGAGAAATCATATCATATGTTACCTAGATGGTTAGGTGCATTACAAATGTACATGGAAGGCAACTTGTGGTTTGAGATTCAAACAAATCATTTTGTTCACCACAATCGTGTTGATCCCTCCAAGCAAATGCTTCATCGATTATTTTGGACATTCAAGCCATGTGTTAATGGATTCCCATTTTGTAAGCCTATTATTCAAGTTGATGGTACACACTTGTATGGGAAATATCGCCATAAGTCGTTAATTGCCACAACACAAGATGGAGATCGACATCCGTTGCCACTTGCATTTGCTATTGTGGAGGGGAAACAAAGGATGCTTGGAGTTGGTTCTTAGGTTGCATTCGAACACATGTCACTCAACAACAAGGGCTATGTCTGATTTTGATAGACACGCTAGCATATTGGAGAAGCAGTTAGAAATCCACACTTAGGTTGGCACGCCTCACGCCTATCATGTCTTGTATTCGACATATTGCTAGCAATTTTAATAAACGAGGTTCAAGAATGTGGTACTTAAAAAACATTTGATAAATACAGGTACATTTCATATTCCATATTTAAGGTTCCATTTCTTAAGTAATAATGTGTCACGCAACTAATGATGTTAAAGTCTTTGTTGACAGATATGAACCTAGTAAGACCAAATATGCATCCATCTTTGGAGAAGTTGACGATTGATGAAGATATGTCCAATTGGATTAATTCAATCCCTAAAGATAAATGGTCAAAGTCATTTGATGGTGGCCGAAGATTTGGACATATGACTACAAACTTATCAGAGTGTATTAATGGAGTCTTGAAGGCGAAACCTACCAATAAGCTGCATTGGTTCGAGATGACATTTTTAAATTGGTTGAGTACTTTGTTTTGCCGTGATCGGAAGGTCCATGAACAAGTTACAAGTGGACAAGTGTATGCGATGATCTTGTCAAATCTATGACTGCAAACAATCTAGTTAGCTCCCATCAAGTGCGCGATTATAATAGAGAATCCACAAGATTTGACATACAAGAGGCACGTCATCCTATAACACAAGTGGGGGCCGAGAAGATTTACTTTAAACCTTAATGAAGGATGGTGTGATTGTGGTGATTATCGGGCGTTACATTACCCATGTTCTCATGTTATTTACGCATGTCTTTGCTTTGGCCATTAATCCTATGGAATATGTTCATCCAGGTTTATAAGTTGGAAAATATTGTCAAAGCTTACCAGGTCGATGGTATCCGATTAAGGATGAGCCTTTTTGGCCCCCAGCTCCACCAATAACATTAGTAAGCGAGATCCGGCTTTGCTTCGCACGGGGTCGGCCGAAGTCAACCCGTATCAGGAATGAGATGGATTGGATTGAATCAGGACCAAGACAAAAATGCCGTTTATGTGGTGAAGAGGGACATAATCGTCGTAGTTGTCCATCTCGTAGATCAAGAACTTCTGGAGAAGGCCCTTCTAGTTGATTTGAGCTTTAGTTTATTATGTGTAACATTGAATTTTAGTTTATGATTATCATTGTACTTTATAACGACTGAACATTAGTCATTGAACATTAATCATTGTACTTTATATTTCATGTAATGAATTACTCACTTTTATGATGCATTAGTCAATGTATGAGTATTACTGTGTGATGGTGAACATGATTTAAATTGACAATTATTACCGGAGACATGACTTTAGATCCATCGCGCCAGGAATTGAAACCAGGGCAGGGATCCGTCCTTACTTGTATTGCAGCCAGTTCATATATCCACGCATATATGGAATGGATCGATATATTATGTTATATAATTAATTGAATTTGAGTTATTATGTTTAAGCAAATGTTTTCAACGAACCTCTAATTGTTGATTATGTTTAATCAGGCTGATCGATCATTGCGTGTCAGACGTGCTCACAAATATAAGCACGATCCGCCACATGACGCTCTCATTCCATACCTACAGCTATCAGGCTTCATTGGCGTAGCCCATTGCGCGATTATTTCCACGATTGACCATTACCTCATTAGTGCATTAGTTGAGAGATGGCGGCCTGAGACGCATACATTTCATCTTCTGTTGGGGAGTGCACCATCACTTTGGAGGGACGTGTCTATCCGAGTTAGGTCTTCCGATTGATGGCTTACCGATGTTGGGAGTACTTATCACGATCGATTGATTTGTGTGAGAGATTATTAGGCGTTAAACCCCCACGACGATGAGATGAGGGTGGAGGGCTTAGTATGTCATGGTTGAGTAGCTACTTTCACACTATCCCACCAGTGCGGATGAGATAGTCTGTCCCGGCGACATGCGCGAGCATATATCTTGAGATTGATCGGGGGGCATCTTTGTTTCCAGGATAAGTCTGGAAGATATGTACACTTGATGTATCTTCCACTCCTTGAGGATCTTCTGCTGAGCCGATATAGTTGGGGATCTGCATGTTTAGCTTACATGCACGGAGTTATGTAAGGCCACTAACTATGATACGAGAGACATTAGTGGTGCATGTATCTTACTACGAGATGTGGGCATGGGATAGGTTTCCCCTCCTTGCTCCGACATTGTTAGATCCACGATGATGATGACATTATTGTGCATGCGATTGATCGTGGCCGATTTCGTCCCACTTGGATATCGGTAAGTTTATAATCATTTGTTTTTATTAATATATACATGGATTTATATTCTTATTTGTTAATATCATTGTTACTTGCGCATTGTAATAGGTGGCATTGTCGTAAGAGTTTGGCGAGACTCACTTCACGTCTTATCGTATTATCGGCGCCACCTGGATCGTCTCAAGAAATTTGAGGTATGTAATGTTGTAAACAATCCTTTGATTAAATTTATTATAACACTCATCGATAAACTTAATGTCTAATTGTCTCTTTTATGTAGTTCATATGGCTGACCATATCTGAGATGAGCTTGTATCCACGCTTCCGGCGTGCACGTTCTTGTGAGTCTTGTGGCGAGCCGTGGTTCCACTTATATTCTTCCACATTGTTGAGTGGCACCAACCGAGATAGGGTCATGCGTCGAGTTTGGTCTTAATCGGCCAATACCTCGCGCACCACACGCCCGACCATTTGCATACCATTTCTTTGAAGGGGAGGTATGATGAGTATTGGCCTGAGTACATAGGCAAAGATTACATAGCTATCTGGGATAGTCGCCCAGGATCATATCATTACCGGTGAGCCATTGATTCAACCTTTGAGGGTACATTCGGAAGTACATAAGATGGTATAAGCGGGTCACTAGACGATGGATTACTCCTATTAATGCTAGTATTGGACTTGTGAGTACGTAGATTGTCTATTGTATTTGCACATGCAATTTGTCTCTTTTATCTAATGTTATTGCATTTTCTGGTGATACTGCAGAGATGCAATATAGTTGGACTACAGGAGGGTCATTACGCCTTTAACCTTGACGGCCCGAGAATCGGCTTCATTTATTTTAGGCTGCATTAGATGAGCATGATCGTGTCATGCTCAATCTGAGCTCTCTTGACAAGTGAGATTCCCGGGCCACCCAGTGAAGATGAGGGTAGGAGTCGAGAGAAGGAGGAGAACGAGGTTAGGCTGATTCGAGGAGAGGCGTGTTGAGTCGTCGCAGCAACACGTTCAGCTCTCTCAACCATCGAGATACCCCTACTCCACAAATACCTCGACCACTGTTGCTACACCTTATACTTTCCCACCTACACACCCACCATATCCTTATCCGTCATACTCATCATATCCTTATCCACCTTATCCATCTTATCATTACCCACCATTTTCGTATCCAGGATATCCGTATCCACCACATCTTTGCTCCATCTTCTTCATACATTCCATCACGAGTCCCTTCTCATCCACCACCCCGATGACCACTGCTCATGTACCTCCACGGACTGACTACCCTCACGAGGCCGCCACAAGTGACATCCTTTATATTATGTATTATCATTGTTGTCTTAGGTTTTACTTTTTATTACCTAACATTAGATAATTATTATTATGAATAATGTATTGCATTTCTATATTTGGTTATACTTGGATATTGTTGGATTGATTGCTGGATTGATTGTTGGATTTATAAATTTGGTTATACGAGGTTTTGTTTTATTAATTTGTTTGTTGGAGATTTTATATTTGTTGGATATATGGTTATACGAGGTTTTGTGTTATTAATTTGTTTGATTGATTGTTGGATATATTTATATGTTGGATTGATGGTTGGATTTATATATTTGATGATACAGGTTTTGTTGTATTAAATTTTAGGATTATCTTTAATCAATTATTTTTTTTCCCGGTCTATCATTATCAATGCGTCGATAGCGTGGCGTGATATATTTTATCACGTCGGTGCTTTCAGCGTGATTATACATATCACGTCGGTGATTTTAACGTGATTATCTTTATGTCGCGTCAACACGCGTTTGGCGTGATGGCGTGGTATCACGTCAACTAGCGGTTAGCGTGATGGCGTGTATCGCGTCGGCTGACGGTTGGCGTGATGAAGCGTGTATCACGCCAACCGTGTTGACGTGATACACGTGGAATATTAAAAAAAAAAAAATTACCAATGTGGCAAAAACGACAGTATAGGGGTAAAATGTTTTAAATGAGTGGTATTTTGATAAATTGTTTCATAATCTACTGTAGTTAGGCCAAATTGCCCAAACCAAAAGCCTAACCACGTCCTTTTATTCAAAAAGCAAAGGGTGGGACCTGACCTCATCACAGCCTCCTGCCCCACCCCACAAAACCAAACAGCACACCCAAAAAGTCGGTTGCTTTGGTTGCCTGCCACCCCAAAAAGAAAACATAAAAAAGTCTACCTATTCTATGGTCCATGCCCATATTTGTCATTTTCTTTATAAATATATCTTAATAAGTTGTTTATTAATTTAATTATAAAATTAACAATTGTTAATTTTTTTATTATATAAAAAGTGACTTAGTAAAGAGAGGAAAAATATAACATAAGATTCAAGTAAAACGGCTCGACTGAGATTTAATTTCAAAGTTAAGTAATTTCTTAAAAAATTAGTGTCATTTAATTTAATAATATTTTAACAATTAATAAATATTTAATATCATTTGAAAATATTAATAAAAAAATATATTTTTATAAATTATGTAAAATATGTGTATAATTTATACTATTTAAAAGATTATGATTTGTATATAAACAAAATATGTGAGGAGTGTATGATTATAAAATTATGCAAGTATCATTATTTTAGAAAAACAAATACCTTACCAACTTTTCTCATGATACATGCCTATCTCAAATACTCCAGCACACACTCTTCTTCGCTATGAAAAAAAGGGAAATTTTTTTTTTAAATAAATATCCTATCTTCTTTAATTTTTATTAAGGATTGTGGTTATGCGTGGAGAATTGATCCCTCACATTTTTATTTTTCATTCTTACTTAAGTTTAATAAAGCTTTCCTATATAAAAAAAAAGATAAGAAAAAATTCAAATAAAACGGCCTGAATCAGTCATGAAATTAAGTAGTTTGTAAAAGAAACTAGTATCATTTAAGTTAAAGTTCTTAAACAATTAATACATATTTAATAAGATTTAATTTTAATTCAATGTTAGTGTAATTTTTTTTTTATATTATCATTTAATTATATACTGGTACATTATTAAAAGAGTTAGATTTTTTAAATAGTTATTGTAATAGTCAAAATCTTTTAATAATTTAATAATACATAATTAAATAACAGTATAAATTTTTTTTTATACTAACCATAAATCAAAATTAAACTCTACTTAATAAAATCAAAATTAAACTCTACTTAATAACTTCTCAAAATATCAATACAAGAAATAAATACCGTACCAACTTTTCCAATGACACATACTTATCTCAGGTACCCAAATCCAATAGCACACATTGTTGTTCTCTCAATTAAATTTCATTTTCATTTTTTTTATTTTTTTAAAAAAACTCTTATTTTAATTATTTAAAATACAAGTATTATTAATTAAATTTTTTAATAATAAATATATTAAAATAATTATTTAATATTAAAAATAGAAATATCATCACTTAAATCCTTCACTATAATTATTTAATATTAAAAATAAAAATATCATCACTTAAATCCTTTTAATATTAAAATTTATTAAAAAACCAAAGTAATAAAACATATATATTTAGAAGAAAAAGAATAAATATTTACTCTTTATTTTTCTTGCATCTAGTTTCTCTCTCATCAAATTCTCAAGTCTCTACAAATTCTTACCTTTGTAGCTAAGCCTCTCTCTCTCTAAAAACCAAACAAAAGCATCGAAAAGCCAGCTCCTTCTCTCTTCCTCTCCTCCACATTTCCCCCATCAATCTCTCTCTCTCTCTCTGCAAAACCAAAAAAGCAGAAAACAGCTGCAACTACACAATCTGACACAACAAAAAACAAAAACAAAACATACTATCATTAAACAACAACATAGATAAAAAAAAAACCAACCACCCAAGTTTCACCTCCTTCCTTCATCATCCACATCCACCGCCACCGGAGCATCGCCGCCGCCTTCAGCCGTCGTCCTATCGGTCTAATTTTCTCCGCACCCTTTTCACAAGGTAACATATATATATATATATATTTCGTTTTTTTGAATTTTCTGGCCTCTGAATCGAACGTGATTGTGATTATTTTCCATATAATATTGTGTTTAACGTTCAAAGATTGAAACTTTTCGGTTCTTCGTGATCAGGGTCGATGGCGGAACTCGGAAACAACAACAACAACAACAACAATATCGAATCGTGTTCATCCCCGGCGAAAACCCGGTTCTCGTTCTTCAACCGTTCTCTCACGGTTTACTCGAACCAAGCCGAACCGTTTCAGAAGAAACCCCACCACCTCGACCGCGCCGGTTCGTTAAGCAAGTTCTACAATTCCGTTGAATCGGTGAAGTCAGCAGGGAATTCCATCAGAGGGAAGGTGGTGAAGAAGCTTTGCAATTTCTTCGAATCACCAAAACCAGCTTTTGAAGAAGCGCTTATTATTCCAAGTAATAAGCTAAAACCCACAAAATCAATTAGCTTTTCTGGTGCTGAGGATCGGATTGTGGTGTATTTCACGAGCCTAAGAGGGATTAGAAGGACTTATGAGGATTGTTATGCTGTTCGGATGATATTCAGAGGTTTCAGGGTGTGGGTTGATGAGAGAGATATATCTATGGATTCAGCATACAAGAAGGAGCTTCAGAGTGTGCTTGGTGAGAAGAATGTGACACTTCCTCAGGTTTTTATTAAGGGGAAGCATTTGGGTGGTGCTGATGTGATTAAGCATCTTTGTGAAGTTGGTGAATTGGGTAAGATTCTTGATGGGTTTCCTAAGATAAAACCTGGGTTTGTTTGTGAGAGTTGTGGGGATGTGAGGTTTGTGCCTTGTGTTAATTGTAGTGGGAGTAGGAAAGTGTTTGATGAGGATGAAGGGTTGTTGAAGAGGTGCTTGGAGTGTAATGAGAATGGGTTGAAGAGGTGTCCTAATTGCTGTTCTTGATGAATTCTCTTGTTGTAGTTGTTTGCATTGCAGCTTCCTTGTTGCATGTTTTAGGTGTGTTGATAAATAATTGCTGAAGTAGTTTGTTGTTGTTGTTGGTGGTGGTGATACGTATGGGTTTGCTTAATTAAGGTTATGGTTCAAAGCACTCTTTGAATTTATGGTTGGTTTTGGATTGTCATGTGAGCTGATGATGGTGTTCAGTTCATCTCCTTGAACAACATTTTGTTCAAGGGTGTGCTTTTATTACAAAAAAAAAAAAAATGCAAAAAGGGTTTGAGTATGCCTATTGTAGTCCACAGTGAGGAGTGTTTCTCCTCAAGGCAATGTAAATATTTAGTATTATGATCGAAGGGATTTGCAAATATTGGGCCTTTGAAGTTTATGTTGAGAGTGATTTATTTTAGTGCCTTATTTCTTCTATTTGTTTTCTCATATGTATTCTTGTATTTGATTTTTGATAGCACATAGGTGCTGAACAGCTTCAGCATATCAAAATGCAAAAACGGTACATGTCTATTTTATTCCTCATTGTGGGGAGAGGGTTTCTCCTCGCGGCAATTTAAGTATTTAGTCCAATGATCGTAACGTTTTGCTAACAATGGCCATTGATAGTTTATAATGAGAATGGGTTATTTTGATGCCTTATTTTTGTTCTCAGATATTGTGTCTTTATGTTCTCATATATCTTCTTGTATTTGATAGCACATGGAAGAAGGACATGGGCATATAACATATGCTAATATGAAATGTCATTCTTCATGGGGTCGTAGCAGTGACTGTGTTTGTGCTGCTGTATGTTCATTATAGCCACAGTTCCTGCGACGTTGATAGACTGTGCTCTTGTTTGCCAACTCCTGTAAAGAGTGTTGAGAGAGCTATGAGCATTCCTCTTTCTTCATGTTCAAAACACAAGTTTATGTCTTTTCCTTATAAAGTTTTGCATTGGATTTGTTATTAACTTATTATCTTCTCCTTCATACTGAATAATATAGATGCATCTAATGTACTCTGTAACTAGACATTTGTGACTTTAAAGATTAAAAGCCAAAGAAAGAAGAGGGGGAAAAGAACATATCTGATTATTCTTTTCCATACTTATACCAACTACAACTAGATCTGTTTAATATTCTTGCTTTTGATACAAGTTAGTGAAAATTTTGGAATGCAATATTGAATCTGCTGTCACCTTTTTATCTATTTTTTTAAAAAATTGTGATGGAATATATTTAGCACTCTCTTGATGTTTCTCGAGGTTTTATAGAAGTTTACGATCTCCTTTCCCTATATGATGATGGTACAAGGTTCTTTCCTGTTTCCTAGTTCACGTCAAGACAGAGGTTTTGGCAGCTACTCCATAGCTGATATAGTTGACCGAAGACCCAAAAATAAGTAATACTATCATTTTCTTTAGTTTGATTATGGATATGGTTTTTTGAGTTTGTACTTTGTTGAGTGAAATTAAGATTCTCCACCCAACCATGCTCCTGATAGTTTCTATTTTCTGAAGGTAAATAATCATTTATTTTAATCTCCAATCAATTCATAGTCAACAGTAAAGTTAGGATCTTGCCCACCAAACCCTTTTGATGGCTTTGCCATCATCTCAATGCACCTTGAGCTAGAAGTCCAATGCCCATCAAATGCGATAGAATAAGACTTTGTAGCTCTCTATGCCTCAGCAACAAAGACATCGGAGAAGATTGTGAAAGGGAGAGACCACGCATGGGTTATCTAAACATCTGTCCAATGTCAAGAGTTTGAGTTTGCGGAAAAGTATTTATGAAAAAGAATAACATCAGTATTCTGAATGGTATTATTTATGTGAGGATCCTCAAATAAAAACTGAATTTTTTTTATCTTGATGCAATGGAATAAGCAAATAACATTGATGAGTTATTACACATTTATTGATTGTGTATTTTCACAATAAATAATTAATGTTTTATTAAATATAATTAGTAATTAATTAATATTTGACAATTTATTTAAGTATAAATAATTCATCTATTCCTTAATAAGTGAGGTAATGACATATGTATTAAGAAAATTATAAAATAGCCTTAATTTTAGGAAAAAATAATCAAAGAAAGGTGTAAGAGAGAGAAAAAGTTGCGGGAGTAAATGATGAGAGGTTTTATGAGTTGAGTAATCAATGAAGTAACTAAGACATACAGGTAAAATTGATACAAAAATAATTGAACTTTTAAAATGACACATAATATGAAATGCATTTTTTTTTCTAAAAAGCCACTTATTATGGAATGAATGGAGTAGTAAAAAAAACATGAATATTATATAGCATTTGTTAATGAGTGCTCTTAGTGCACTTATAAAAGAATTAAAACAAATTATTAAATGCAAAAGTAAAGTATTTAATATCTTAAGAATTCAAAAAGCATTTGATACTTTTTTTATTAAGTAATTTGAAGAATTTATTAAAAGATATTAAATACTCCTTAAACAATACTCTTAAAACACTGATTAGCAGCACCCATTCTATATTAAATTTCTATAGATCATTGCCATTGATTTGAAATATTGAACAAAATTAAATATTTTTTTATTGATGTTATGTACATGGAAATTTTGGGTATGCTAAGATTGAAAATGGGTAATTGCATAATGTATGTTAAAGTGTCTATTTTCATTTTAAACTAGTAGTTTAATCTGCGTGGTCACCTACATATTTAATAGAATTTAATTTTAATTCACAATATAAAATTTTTTTACAGTGTCATTTATTCATGTGATAATAACTATATAAGAAGTCTAACTCTTTTAATAATGTGTTAATACATTATTAAAAGATAGTATAAAGTTTCTTTCTACTGATAATATATCAAAATTAAACCCCATTTAATATTTACTCTTTTTAATACCATATTGGTTTTCTTATTCCGTTAGATAAATTTAACTATGTCTAAAGATTATTTTTTATTCCATATCGATTCTTTTTTCGATAGAGTATCTAAATTTTATTTTTCTGCTCTCTCAAAGTAAATTGTCTTTAATGTTTTTAAATAGGATATTTAATAAATATTACAGTAACGTAATAATGCATTCACATTCACATATGATACTTGTATTTTTCATTATTTATTATAGAAGTTGCAAAACGGTGATAATATATTGATGAAATTTCCTGAAACCTTCTCAAAGGAGTGTCTAGGCATCTGATCTCACCTTTAACTTGCCCACCATGAATAATTTAAGTATTGATGGCATGTAATTTCTATCGCCATGAAAACTGCGTTCTGTCAAAATTCAGTGGTCATTATGAAAACACTTTCCTTTCATAGAGCCATTAAGTGCGTCAAAGCCAAATAGTATAAAACCTTTTTGCGAAAATGATAGTTGCACATTCATTTCTTTATATTACTTTTTAACCCAGTTAATAACGTGTTTATGCTATTATTAAATTTTTAATTAATATAGCATATCATTTACATAATAAATTTAATAATTAATTATCAACTTTTAAGTAATTAATTATTAAAATTAATTAACTAAATGATATATTTACTTAACATTAATCAAATATAAAAATAATGTAAATTTTGTAATGTATGAATATCGTTGCTGTTTTCCTTATTTCACAAGGCAATAATGGACAATGAAACAATTCTGACCTTGAGGCCTTAACTCACTGGAAAAAAATTAAGTAGCTGAACATTTTCTTGTCACATCTTTATTTGCCCTGACACAGTTGCATTCCAGAAAAGGAAGAACTAAAGTTCTCACGAGAGTATAAAGATCTTTGCATTCTTACTTATTTATTTTTTGGAAAAAAACAAACAAGTAAAACAAACCTTACGTCAAAAAAAAAAAAATGAATGCAACACAAGCCATAGGAGAAATAAATAGTCCTTGTGATCCCCAATACAAGTATCCAAATACCGCAAGGAAGCAGAACACTTTAAAATGTTTGTAATATTGGAGTCAAATACAAATCTGTATCGGATACTCTATGGATATTATGCTAGTTTATATTTGATAATATATTTTTTATTCCAATAAAGTGAAATATCATAAGAAAGAAAAAATTTTCCCTTAACTTTTTGATGTTTTATGAGATGATATATACATTTTTTTTATATATGTTATGTCGTATTGTGTCATACTTGTATATTAATTTTTTATAAAAATGCCATATTCTCGTCTTGTATTGCATTCTTATTTATTTTGAGGAGAAAAAAAATAAGCAACCCAAACCTTACATAAAAAACGTAAACAAATAAACATGAATGTAATACAAGCCAGAGGAGAAATAAGTAGTCCATGTGATCCCCAACACAAGTATCCAATGGATTAAGTTGCACCCGTGATCAAATACAACAAGGGAGTACGGATACTTCAAAGTGTTTATCATATCGGTGTAAGATACTCCTCAAACATCATGCAAGTCTGCATCCTATAATTTATTTTTGATTGTTGAATTTTCTTCCAATAAAGTGAAATGTCATAAGAATTTTATTTGTCATGTCTCATCGTGCCATCCTTATATACTAATTTTTTAAGAAATGTTGTATTCTCGTGTTGTATTAATATCATATCTAATTCTAGTACTTGTATCCATGCATCATAAAAATATCAGTATAAAGATTCCCGTATAATAGCAAAACTCTGATTATTATACCAAATATGGCTGATACCTTGAATTTTATTTTTGAGTGAATTACTTTTCTCTCTCATGTACTTTGTTTTTGGTTACAAATGAGGTTTTAAGATCTTTTTACGTTGTTTAGTGCCAGACGATCTTCTTAAGAGTTAATTGTTGAGGTGTACCAACAGATTAAATCATAGAGCTAGCTATTTCAGTTTCTTAGTCAAGAAAATTCAGGCATTGTGATTCAGTTACAAAGTTTAGCAGAAGCCTAAAAAAAGATGTATTCCTCTTTCTCTTTGTCTCTCTTTCTAGCCTTTTATATTTCTCTCTTTCAATCCCTCCATGGGGACATGACAAATTAAAAACTTTCTCACTGCATCCCATAAATATTAGATTGAAATTATTGAGAAATTGCTGGACAGATTCCAATTTTCCAAGACACCATAACCACTTCAAAAGTTTAATACTTAATGGATGCTTTTTCCATATAAGGCGAGCGTTTGCATGTTGAATAGCTTTCTTAAACATAATAAGCTGCCAATACCCAAGTTCCCACAATTTGAACTCTAGCATAATAAGGTTCATGAGAGACTGTTAAGTTAAACTTATGGTACGTGAAAAGTGGAACCATGTTCATTAAAAAGAATCTAGCAACGTATTCTAGAGCATGAGCTTGACACAAGGAAAAAAGATAGATAGAAATTAATGGATAAACCTTCTCCCAAAAACTGATCATTCATAATTCCTCATCTAGAGTTGTTATAGTACTCATGTTTTTCTCTTAGGTACTAGTACCTAGATGAGTTGTCAAACATTTATTAGTTGTTGGTTCTTACAATAAATGTTTGAAGTCTACTAAGTATAACCAGCAAACAATAGATGTTTGGCAACTCATCAAGGTATCGGTAGAAAAAAAAAACTTGGGTAGAGAAGTAATCCTCTCAAGGAATGGTCGCAGTATGATGTACAAGGGAGAATGAGACAGGACAATCTACATACAGATATTCCTATGATACCTGCTCCAAAATGTGGGTTCAACTGAGTTCTGACCTTCAATTTCTATCTCAGCTATTGAGTAAGAGGAACACACTCAAGCTCAATCTCCAGCACACCTCTCTCAACATTCTGTAGCCTCACTGAGATTTCCTGTTTGATCTTCCCTTCTTCAAGGGAGATGATACCATCTTTAACAAGTGTGTTGTCCTTGCTTGCTACCCATTTTCCAAGCTGAATGGACTCATTGATTGTAGATTTCTCATAGGCCTTTGCAGCTATAAGTAGAGGTTGAATGTCTATTTCAGCCTCGCCCATAAAATCATCAGTTGAGAATGTATCCTTATCGTACACAAGCTGCATATAAGCATCCCAATAAATCTGATCAAACATGAATGTCATAGAAAAATCTAATACGAGCTATATTATCAACAACAGAATTAAAATGGATTTTGTTTCTGATATAAATGTAAATGAGGAAGCATGCAATAAAAGCAAAGATGATGACATCAAGACAAGTACAATGCTAGACAAATACAACACTTGTTGAGGAGTAAAGGAGGAAAAATGGAATTTTCAAAATGTGAGAAGCGGAACGACCGTCATAACACACAAGTTATTTACCATGATTTAAGAATGCTAAAATAAATAATGAAAATTGGAAAGAAGAAATATTTAGCTAATTTTCTATTTAATATAAACTTCAAACATAGGAAGGATGAAGAAGAAAGAAAGGAGCATGTAAAAAAAGAAAGAAACGGAAAAATATGTTGTGTAACACAAGGAGGAGCTCAGTTACATAAATCAGAAGAAAAACTTCATCTGCATAAATTAAAATATGACTAGTTTTCATATGAATTACATGTCATGCATCTTTTATTTACAGAAAACTGGTCTACGAAGCCAAAGGAACTGTATTATACAATAGTATGTTGTGCACGAAATTGAATCATTAAAGGTATTCATCTGCCAAGCTCTGGAGTAATTAAGTTGGTCAATTGGGGCATTATCAGAAAACCCTCCTGCCTTCGAAGTTATTAGCTCATTTAATTACGTTTTCACTCATTGTAAAACAGCATCTAAACACATAACACAGTCATGAATCTCGTGACGGAATTCTAGGTGATATACACTAAATCATTTAATCTAGATGTAGCAAAATACTTCAAGGCATACTAATATGAGGTTCATAATTTTCAAGTGTAGGGTCGCAAGCCAACCATTTCCAGTTTTTTCCACCCTTTATTCCTTTTTTTCAGTTTATTTGTTAACTTGATCTCAGCCACCAAGTAGTCCATACAGAGAGAAGCTGTTCTAATATGTAGGCGGCACACAGCTCATGGGAACATAGATCAAACAATAGATAAACTACGGTTCCAGAAGCACTGGGAACATGCCCCGAAGAGCATTATGGTTTCTTATGTTACTTAAGCACAAATGTGGGTTAGTTACACAAATAAATAAGCTTAACTGTTCACAGTATGCTATTTTGATTTCCAGTTTTGAACTCTAGACAGAGATTAATTCTTTTTCCTTTCCACTTAAAAAAAGTTCTTGCCAGAGGTCCAAGACCACAATCTTCTCAATTTCAACCTGTACCCCTTAAATTATCTTAAATGCAACATCTTTTCTATATAATCATCCAGTTTAACAAGTTAACCTTATAATCTGAAGCCTAATTTCAAGTTTAAGGGGAGATAACAATGAATGGACATTGAGTGTTTCGGCAATTGAAATGACCAAATTAAAAAAAAAAATTGTACCCAAAGTTTTAAATTATTTTTTGCATTGAATCAAGTTCAAGTATGATTATGGTACCAGAAATTGGTAAAGGATTGAACTTACCACTTTAAGAGGAGGAATGTTCTCTGGAATTGACAGCATTAGGCTTTCATTCCAGACTGGATTCAAACTGCTCTTTATGACACGTGTTTTTACTGACTGTAAAAACAGATATTAAAAATGTTACATTGTAAATGTTTTATTTTCTCCATCGCATGTATATTTCCAAGTAGTTTAGGGATGAAGATGCTTACTTGGTGACCCAAAGAAAGGATGACATAAGGGTCACTAGTCATTACATCCCGGACGGCCAGGTTAGTGCCTTTAACCACATTAACCTTAATCAACCCAACAAATTCAACCATACCTGCCTATAACAGTAAATAGGGAGCAACAAGATTCAGTATTCTGAAAAAAAATTCAACATTTCAATAACTTAATCATTTTCCCCTTTTTCTATTCAGAATAAGGTATAGAATAGTATGCTTCACATTATAATAATCAGGTGCTTCTTAATAAGGCTCTGAAGTCAAAAGCAAATATGGGAAAATGGGTTCAATTCATTTGACAGATGAATGATAGAGTTGGCATTAATCAAATGAAACATTACCAATGAGCTGCTCTTCTTTGAAGCCTTGTGCTCAGAATCTTTCCTTCCCCAGCTATTTCGAAATGCGTGCCCAATACGATGTTTGGTTGGTTGTTTTTCATATTGTTTCTTGTCCATAAGAGAATTGTTGCATGAAGAACTGCTCTGAGAGAATGATGAACTTCTTCCTTGAGATGGTATAAAGGGGCATGACAAATTATCATCACACTCCAAAAACTGTAGCAGCTCGTATTTTCTCCTGAAAAATTAAATAGTACATTCCTGAATCAGAATGGTGTAGGTCCTCCACAAAAAATATGAATTGTGTTTCTTTTCAGTTACCTAATAAAATCAGAGCGCTCCTCGATAGAGGAATGTGGTTTCGGTTTTTTTATGTTACTTGGGAGGCAAGCTTCATACTTCTTATTTAGTAATGTATTTCCACCCAACTTCACCAGTGCATCAACTTCTTCGTCTGTCCATTCATCTAGCTTCAGTGATAGAACCTATAATAGTTTCTAATTATGTTAGAATATCTATTTGCAAATGTGCCAGTGAATGTATGTAAGCACAAGTCACCTGGGTGGATGGGGGATGGAGACAAGGGACATACAATACTCCCCTCCCACAAAATTAGAACACAGCTTAAGTCAAACATGTAAGTAGTTCTTATGTAGCAGTGACTAAGTACTGATTTTGATTAAAAATTGTTAAGAATATGCTGTATTCACATTGACTTTCCCTTTAGTTCTAAGCTACCAAATTTTATTTATCATTTTGTCCATTTCTCCATGACAGTAGTTTAAGATGGCAGGCGCTCGTTAGTTAGATGGAATCTTAGCTTCTTCTATATGGCCTTCACTTAAGTACTACAAATTATAAGAATACAACAGAGCCTAAAGTGAGCCGAAAATATTGAAGAAGCCATTTTAGCATAATTCTTTTAATGCTAGGATAAATAAATTTCCTGCAAATGGTTCATTGTGAGTCCACACCTCCTTATTTGCCCAAGAAGGAATATAACCTCAAAAAGTTAGATAATACTGATACAAAGACAATTAAGCTGTCATTAACAAGTTCCTTTACAAGCTATGTTGGGAACATACCTTTGATATATGGACTCCTAGGCTTCTATGTATGCCAGAACACTTGATGCAAATAAATACTCCAATACTTGAAGATCTGATGTTCAACATATGCAATGAATAAAAACAAATACACAAACAATTACTGTACAAATCATTCCAACAAGTGAAATATATAGTGAAAAAGCAGAGTCAATTCTTCAAGTAATAGAGAAATATATAATCAACAACAACAACCAAGCCTTATCACTGTGATATTGGACAAAGGACTATCATCATGATATCAGTCACTGTAGCACCTTGGAAGTAGGATTAGAAAACCTCTCACTAAGGAGTAAAAGGGTTACCCAATATTTATCAAGAATTCACTTAGATACAAAGGGTGTAAAGGAAAAGAGGTATCCGCGAGAGATTGGCTAAAAATCAGATCTTCTAGTCAAAGAGCAGAGCCAGAACAAGGGGAACCTCAGTTTTTAAGCTACAGAGCATTTAGTATCATAAAACAAGATGCCATATATTCTACTTTTCATATTAATTCATGATTCCTAGTTTGTACATATCCACCATATATAAATATTTCTCCATTTTTTTAACTTGAAAATGTGTTGAAATAATAATCTTTTAGGTTCACTTGATGCTTCTGACCATTTGACTCAGGAGATTTGAAAGGTTGTGGACTTGATTAGCTCATTATCCACATGACTCATTTAGTAAAAAACGACAAGCCTTGATCTCACAAAACTTTCTCTGGCTTCTATGTTTACCTGATTAAATTTGCTCCCGTAGGCTCTATTTGAAAACTGAAGTCAGTGTCGAAAATAAAAAGTTTCAGAACCGAAAATGATTTAGTGGTGTTTGTTTAAGACCTATAAAAAATGAATCCAAGTGATAAAAATAGTCGGCACATGGTCAATGCATTCAACATAATTCTTTCCTTATTTAAATTATTAAATGATAATAGTTTCCTATATTATAGATTTATTTATTTTATCAAATGCTAATAGTTTCCATCTTAATCTTCAGCACTTAAAATGAATCCTTTGGAACATTACAAATTCAGCACTTTTTTATGGACTAACAAAATTCAGTAATAAATTTTTCAATTTTATCAAACATACTTGTCTATCACACCCTACCAATTTTTTTTTATTTCTTTCCCCATATAAATCTACTGTACACATAGATATAATGCCCATAAAAGCAAATTACCACATGGTACCTTTACCCAAGGTACAAGAAATGTAAAACTTAGATGTGAAATAGGAAAATTACAAATTATCTGATGCCTGGTTCACCAAGATAGGAAGCACACATAAAGACAAAAAACAAGTTGAAATTGCTGTTACTAGTCTAGTCAAGTGTAAATATCCTTTTCAGAAAGGCATGTTTATCTTTTGGGTTAACTTAGACAACAAAGGAAAAGTTTTGTCTGGAAAGACAATGAAACAACATTCAGTTCATGAACCATGATAATGTTATTTAAACATGAGCAGCGAACAATCCAGACATACCAAATTCCTGTGAAAATCAGGCAAATACTTACACCCATTTTGGCTCTGGAGATCCACAATCAGCACAGAACTTGTTCCCAGCTTGCTGCATCAGATTCATTAGCCTTTTCTGTGGACCTAGTAATTGGTAATATGAGGAAAAGGAATAAGATATAAGTTGAAACTAATCAAGTAAAGAGGTTTGTGGGGTAAAGTTTCCTTTAAAATGGATAATAACTGAGGTTGAGACCTACAGATGGAGACAATCTAAGATATCAACACAGCACATACAGATAATCTTCTTTGAGTATTATACATAATAAAGTCAGGTAGTTGAGGAACTTTGATCCCCTACTGTCAGAAATTTTCTCATCATATTGTGTAATACATAGTTGTGCATTCTTTAATGTTGTTGTCTTAAACTATAGTTTCAACCTTTAAGATATACAAATTAATTCAATCCATAAGCTAGTGCAGTTTTGGTCGACAGGAACTTTCATCAAATTACATTACACTGAAGTAGAAATTGTTTAGGAAATCAAATACATTCACTCATTATATTTTCAACGGCCAAAACAGGAAATGGGCATACGTGAATTTGAAACTTATCTGTTTTCAAATCAAAAGCAGTACAGATCAATTTGTAAGTTATACTGCAACATTTAGTTCATTGCAATGATAAGGAGGCTACATCAGTTAATCAATAATCTACATGTGAATGATAAGCAAAATAATGAGGTATAAATAATAATTCACATGATGTCAATCATGTTGGATCTGTTCCTTTCAATTGCAATACATTCACCGAAATTATGGTACACTAAGGCTAATCACTGTTTAGACAACAAAAGCCTATGTACTTTGCAAACCAAAGTAGAGCATTAAATACAGATTATAAATAATATAAAAGCTATAATACCGGAAGAAATCCGTCGATCCATTTCAGAATTCAAACTTGGTGTTTCACAATAGAAGAGATCATAAAGGCAAGATTCTGACCCTACAGTTGAAACATTTCATTCAATAGTTAGCCTACATACCATCATAAAATGTGAAATTACCAAGAAAAGAGAGAACCATAGGAAAGTAACTTCTACCATTACAAATTACAACCAACACAACTAGAAAGCTTACATGAATTATTAAAAAATGTGTTGTACCCTTCTAATTTTTCAATTCACCAATACTCATACCATTTTCTTAGATTTTGCAGCTAACAATTAATTTTTCCTTTCTCCTACTATAAACTACTATACTTTTCAATTAAGTTTTGCTTTTCTTGATAACTCAATTTACATGTTTAAAACTAATAAAAATAAAGGAGAAAGATGTCATTCCAAAACATACCACTGAAATACAGACTCCTCCTTTTTCGCAATTTCATATTTTAAATGACAGAAGTTACATTCTATAGTTTCTCAATCAATTGTAAAGTTGGGGGGGGGGGGTGGGGTGCTTTTCACCATATACATGCATGTCAAGACCCTATTGATATTCAAAAAATTTATAAGAAAACTACCTCTAAAATGATTTATCAGAAACAGGGGGGAAAGGAAAAGGTGAATGAACATATGAATGGTGTACAAAATCAATCGTTCTATTCTCTTTTTTTTTTGGGGGGGGGGGGGGGGGGGGAGAGAAGTTAAAGTGGGGATAAAAAACTATGACCTGATACACCGTTGATATCAGAGTTTTCATGATGTATAGACATCTACAGCCTCCAATACTTGAAACCCAAATGAAGAAATGGTGCTACAATCTGAGAACAGCCATACGTCTGATGCTTCTCTGCATGGAGATACAAAGGCATTGCACATATTAAATTTGATCATCTTGCACATGGCATATACAACTCAAAAAAGAAAAAACATAAACGATGCCCAAGAGGTTGCAATGAGATAGCCATAGAAGGTATGAAAAGAAACAGTTTTTCCAACATAAAATCTTACAGATCAGAATGTATGTTTCTCCTCTTAAATTTGGGTATTCAAGAAGGAGTCAATGGCAGCTTCTTCTGTGCAACAAACCAAAAGGGTATCAAGAACGAAAGGCCAAATCAAATAAACCATATCCAGTTGATGGGGTTGTGAATGATTGAAAAAACATACAAGTGAGAGATAGAAAGGCTGGAAATATTCAAAAGGGTCTTTGAGAAATTGTTGTTGGACAACCGTTGAAGATGAAAGCCTGAAACTTTGAGAAAATTGCATTGAAAAAAAAGAAACTTGGAAATTTAATTGACAAGACAAATGTGATGAGATGTTGGAGAGGCAACAAATCAGAGGTTCAGGGGGGAAATGAGACAGGTCAGAATCTGTTTTCTTTTCTGACAAACTTCATAATTCTTAATTTCAAGTTTCTTAAAACAAACAAAAATGGAGATCATTAGGCATCAAAAGTTGATGTGGGAATTTTCAGATTCTCGGGATTGAATCTTTTTTCTGATAAATGTTTGACATTGATCACAAAAAAAATAAATTATGTTTGACATTGACTCACCAACCAACCAACATTAATATTCAGGTTTTTTTTTTTTGGTGGAAGAACGGGGTCAAAGAACCTTAATATTCAGGTTTAGGAGAAGCATGTACACGCCCTTACATGGCGTGTGTTGTTAAATCTTGTACGTGACAACTTGTTGATAAGTATTATTTAAGAAGCACACTTTGGTATTATCAATACTTTAACTATCTACAAGTCTACCATCCATTAATAGATGTTTTCAGCTTCTTTTTGACCTTTTGTTTCCTGTGTCATTGTCAATATTAAAAAAAAAGTTTTTTTTTATTTATAAAATGACAATTTTGGTCCCTAAATGTTTACCCTTTCACCAATTTTGTCCTTAAACATAAATTGTAATGCAACTTTCATAATATGAACGACTTAAATGATTTTATCTAAATTTTTGGTTTGGGAATAATCTTAGCTTTTTCAACTTAAACGTGTTTTTTTTATTAAAGTTTTGGATGAAGGCAAGAGGTTGTCTCATTCTAATGTCATGACATATTATTAAGTATTAATAAAAATTTACAAAGAATGATACTCACAAATGACTTATTAATAAAGCATATCTAGAAATCAAATTTAAGAATTTTTTGTTGATGTAGATCAATTATATCAATTGAGTCAATTACTATCAAGAAACTTATAGCATGACTTTTAGAGAATTTCAAACCATGATTTGGACAAAAGTTCAAGAGAGAAACTTTTACCTAAATCATAGTTTGAGACTCTTTAAAAGTCAATCCAAATATACTATTAAATATATTTTTTCATATACATTTAATTATGATATCATTCTTATTAGAATACCACATGATAAAAATAAAATAGTATTTTCAGTCATTTGTCTAAGAATTTTGTTATTTTCTACAATATCAATAGATTTGAAGAGTTATATTATATATGACAATATCACAATTTAAAATACACAATTTCATATTTAATGTCAAAATAGTCTTTAAGACCTAAAAGAAGAAATTTTAGAGGAGTCCTTTAGCCTTTGTTTGTTTGGAAAGAAAAATGTGAGAGAGTTAGAGAAAAAAAGAAAGAGAAGAGAAATGACACATTTCTCTTGTTTGGTTAGAGGAGAAATAGAGAGGAGAAAAAAAAATTGGTGAGTCCAATAAATTTTTTATTTCTTCCGAGAAGAAATACTCTTTATTTTTGTACTTCCTATTATACATTTTTTTCCTCTTTTATAATTAAATAAATAGAGATAAATATATATTTACAACAAAATTTAATTTTTTTTTATTTCTGTCTTAATTCTCTCAATCTAAACAACTTAAAAATCTATTTACTTTTCACTCTATTTCTCTCCTTCCTACTTTTTTTAACTTTACTTCTCTCCTCCCTATTTGTTTCCTAATATAAGCAAAAGCCTTAAAGACAAAACTATGAGACTCATCTCATTAGTCCAAAAAAGCAGACAACACCTTAGTAAGCCATAACTATTAAACAAAAAAACACACTCAACAACAACATATTATGTGAATGACCATAGACCCTCAAGTCGGCACAAAGACTTCATCAATGGCCTAACCTGACCCTAGCCTAATGTGACCTAAATGAAGACGCACACAAAGGGACCTATATATAAAACCCATTTAATTGGGATAAAGTGGATAATATCTTACGTATATTTATTGATTCTCTTAGGCAGGCCTCTTGCATTGCATTCTGATCCATTCATATGGACAATTATGTTGTCTATTTACGCATTGGGTTCATGTTTTAAAATTTTGCTGCGATGTGAGTGTATGCTTATACACTCAGCCAAAAGAAACAAAGGGAGAAACTAAGAGATTATTCGTTACTTATCTTTTTTTTTTAGAGTATTAATATTTAAAGTAAATTATTAATTATTAATTATTAATTATTTGTTATTTATATTCAATAAATTTTTAAATATTTATTATAAAATTAACTATCAATAAATAATTAACAATTCATTCTTATACTAAACCAATTGAGATACTATAATAACTCCCAATAAACTAAGTTCTACGCACCTAACTATCGATGCTTACCTCTGGGAAGTTCCAAAAATGAAGCTACCTTCCAGTGCATGAAATCTGACAGTGCCAAGCTTTTACGTGACCATTTGAGCACTGCAAAAGCAGCATTACCAGCGAGCTGTAATTAACTTTCATTCTTTTCCAAGACAGGACATCCACTTTGAATTGACAGTGAACCCTTCAGTCATTATATATTTGAATAGTGAAATTGAGTTCATGCCAAGTCAGTGACTCAATACTTTTTTCTTTTGGAAGAGAAAGGGAAATGCTACCGATTGATACAACATGGTTTTAACAAATCACCATATTTTCAATGTTTTCATTAGCTGCGTGGAGATTGGAGACTAATGGGCTAACCCGATATTTCAATAAAAAATTGCCCATCACTTCATTAGCTAAGATCTGTGGCTCCTGATTCAGCAAAATAAAAATATTCTTGGCTAGAGAGTTAATTAAGGAAGTAATAAATGTCAACTCACCTTTGCATACCATAATTTAAGGTTGGTTTTAATAGAATAATAATAATAAAATTTATATACAATTCAACTGTACACAATAGGACTCATGGTATCGTAGGAGTTTAATTAGTTTGCAGTCCTATTTTTCATTTCGATAATTTGTTTGCAGTGGTAGACAAAGTATAGGATATTTGGATTTGTTTCTTTTTGTGTATCTGTACAATTTTATACTTTCATATAGATCTTCTTAGTTAGCTTCATTATCACGATTATGAATGTGATTAGTTGGAAATGCACATATAATATTTACCTTAACTGGTCCTGAAGAGAAAATAATACTATTTTGTAATTCTATATATGCGAATTTTGTTTTAAAACTCTTCAAACTGAAAATCCTTGGAGGTGATAAAAGTAGTATATAGGAGGATGAAAGGGAAATTGAAGCTAAAAAACATGTGATCTTTGGAATAATGTTTAACGATAGCTTTGAATTTGATTGTTAAGGTGAACAATATTAATAATATTTGTATCGTCCTTTGTTTCACAGCGTTTAACTCTTAATTGCAAAGTTGGCATCACTTTAAACCATTGATGGTTATGATTTATGAACATCTAATATTTCTCTAATGACAACCCATTGAATCAGTAATTTAGATCTTTTTTTTATTAAATTGCATTAGATTCCTTGGTTGGACATCAAATTGTAAAAATGCACCTTTAATCTCTGCACCTCACGGTGTAAGTTATAAAATCCAACATATTTTTTATTTGTTATGTTCACAGTTTTTTCTCATTCTTAATTATGCTTTTTTTATTTCTTTTAAAGATATAAATGTTATTAGTTAAAATCTTTGATGATGAAAATATTTAAATAATAATTTTCTGTTAATTTGTGACATCAAATTAATTTTTAATATTTTTTTAAATTCATTTTTAACATCAGATTAATACTTGAAAATAAAAGTACTTCCAATGTCTTAATTATTTTTATCTCTTTTTTTCTTTAAAATTTTAATACAACATTTAACGTGTGTGTGTGCTCAATCTCATGAGCATTGCTATAATTCCTATATTTGCCCAATTTCTTATAATTTCATTATAGGAGCATTGCTTTTATCATAGGCCCCATCTATTTCTATACTTATGATATGATCTATAAATTATAATGTTATAAAAATAACATTGTCTTCTCCACGATCTCTCCTTTTATTTTTATTTTTTAAAAAAATAATAAATTTTTGACTAGATTTAATTTCATTGTTGCCCCCATAGTAACTAATTAATTTTATAATTTTTTTTACAAAAAAGACAAGGCTATTATATAAAAACTTTGTATATGCGTATATAATAATACTATTATTAAATTAGAATTTTAAATATATGTAATGTCGTATTAAGTATTACCATTATTATTATTTTTTAAAAAAAGTTTGCCTCAGTTGTTAAAATGAAAAGCGTAAAACAAAGGCAAATGCCAAAAGGTGTAAACTTTATCAGCCCCACTCCGGCGCGCCACCCTCCGTCGCCGTCGCCATCGCCGTCGCATGTTCCGGCCATCAACCGGTGGGTCACTTTCTCTCTCTCTCTCTCTCTTAGTGAGCTGAAGCTCTTGGATAAGAATTTTTTATTATTTATTTTTTTGTCCTTTGAACCAACTAATTTCAGTTTGTTATAAGTAGTTTTTATTTTATTTCCATGTGTTGTGGGGTTGTTGCATTTGGCTGAGTTTTGGTTCTGAGTTCATTTTGTTAATAATAATAATAAAAATAAATGGAACTTTTGCTTGCCATTGATTGCATCAACATGTGTAGCTTCATATGCTGTCTGGATTTGATGAATTCTTGCTTTTTTTTTTTTTTTTGATAAAAGAAGAAATTCATTAAGACAAAGAGAAGAAAATTACAATGAATTTGGAGGATAAGGAAAATACTAACAACAAAGAAAAAAAGAAAACATCAATGGAGCAAATCTGGAGTTTTGGTTAAATTGATTTTGTTTATCAAACAATGGAGATGGAAGTTTGGAAGCAAGGGAGATGAATTTCTTTTTTGGGTAAAAATCATGGAACTGTGCTTGCCATTGATTGTGTCTGTATGATTTGAGGCTTCTTTTTTTTTTTTTTTTAAAAAAATTTCCTTAAAATTATTCAGCTATTTATTTTCTTTTTAGTCATGTTGGTCCAACAACATATTTGGAGTTCCTGTCATAAGTTGCATAGGACTGGTTTTGAAAAAAAATAATAAAAAATTAAAGGTAGGTTGCATAGGAATGGATTTTGGGGGTATGAATGGTGAATGATACTTAGAAGTGTTGATTTTTTTTTTGTCTTGGTTGAAATATGGTTTGGCAGCTTTGTTTAGGAACTTGTAATGTGGTTTGTGGTTTCATCCATATTTGATGTGTTCTTCACTATAATTTTTTCAAGCCATTGGCTCTTGAGTTATAATGGTTTGTATATGCTGTAAGAATTGTCCACTTCTTTGATATCATCCATGGTGTGAGAATATTATGATAACGTAAGTCTATGCTAGTGGTTGCCATTCTTATGCTAAAAGTTTCAGATCATGTACTTTTATATCTTGTGCATTTTTACATCTCTATTTCTTCAAAATTTTCAATTGATGATGTTGCTTCCTGAATGACACAGGTTGTCACAGGTGGTCCCTATGGTCTTAAACAATCCTTGAAGCACACTCAGAAAAGCACATTATCTGTCAGGGAATTTCAGCATTGTCATTGATGGAGTCTCTAGTTCTTCAACTCCATGAGATCTCAGCTGTCAAATTTGGAAACTTCAAGCTCAAATCTGGCATCTCCTCACCAATCTACATAGACCTCCGCCTCGTTATATCTTACCCTTCAGTCCTCCGGAAAATTTCTCAAACCCTAATTTCCTCTGTCTCTTCCACTTCCTTTGACTTTGTCTGTGGTGTCCCTTACACTGCTCTACCCATTGCCACTTGTGTCTCTGTCACTCAAAACATCCCTATGGTCATGCGCCGCAAGGAAATCAAAGACTATGGCATTTCTAAAGCCATTGAAGGTGATTTCAAGCCTGGCCAGAGTTGCTTGATAATTGAGGATCTAGTTACTAGTGGCACATCAGTTTTGGAAACTGCTGCGCCGCTGCGTGCCACGGGGTTGAAGGTCAGTGATGCTGTTGTTTTGATCGATAGAGAGCAAGGTGGGAGAGAGAATTTGGAGAATAATGGAATCAAGCTGCATGCAATTATTAAATTGACTGAAATGGTGAAAATTTTGAGGGAAAAAGGAAAGCTTGATGAGGAGATGGTAGGGGTTGTTATGAGATTCTTAGAGGAGAATAGGAAGGTTGCTGCTTTGGCAATGGTGGAGAAGCCTGCAACTAAGGTCACGGCCTTGTCATTTTGGGAGAGGGCTAAGTTGTCCAAGAATCCAACAGGAAAGAGGTTGTTTGAGATAATGGCTGAGAAGGAGAGTAATCTGTGTTTGGCTGCAGATGTTGGAACTGCAGCTGAATTGCTTGAAATTGCTGAGAAGGTGAGAACTTGGTATTTCTTTTGGGAAAACCTCCACACGTTTTACAAAGTGGGAAAGCTTTTTTAGGGATGCAAGTACTATTTTGTTCACTTGGGTCGTCAGCTTTCAGAAATTTTTTTTAATTGTTTTTAGTTAGTCCATGGCCATTTGTTTGATCTCTTGTGCACAGTGAAAGTGTTAGAGAGGGTTCTTAATTTTAAAAATGGGTTGAAAATTGAAAGAGTCCTGTTCTCTGGATTATTATCATCAATCGGATTGTAGTTAGAAGTTTGGCCCTAATGAATATTTTTTTTGAAAAACTAATCTGGCTGTTTTTTCCTATCAGGTTGGGCCTGAGATATGCTTGCTGAAAACTCACGTGGATATTTTTCCAGATTTTACTCCTGATTTTGGTTCTAAGCTTCGCTCGGTATAGTGCTAAAAGAAGCCCTATTTTCCCTTTCAGTATAGCAGAACAAACTTTTGCATCCTGATATTGTTGTTGACATTTGTACACTGGAGTAGATTTGCTAGCATTTATTGAAAATAGAATGTCGGTGTCCTGCCTTAAACCTATGATAAGAATGTTATGTGGTTATGAGCATCATGTTTAGTAAGTTTTGAGGAATCTTCTACATTTCTGGTCTAGTTGTGTCTAATGTATGCTTTATTCTGTTGAAGATTGCAGAAAAACATAACTTCTTAATTTTTGAGGATCGTAAATTTGCTGACATTGGTAACACAGTGACCATGCAGTATGAAGGGTAAGACTTTGCTCACCTATTTGGATTCTTTTTCGGTTTCCTTTCATCTGTTTGTGCTTTTAATATGACATCTTTCTGTTCTGCTATCTGCAGAGGGATCTTTCATATTTTGGATTGGGCTGATATAGTAAATGCTCACATTATATCTGGTCCTGGAATTGTGGATGGATTGAAATTGAAGGTCTATAATGCTAGTCATAATATTATCTTGACTATAGCCAGACCTAAATTGATAGCCTAAAGTGTGTCTTGAACCATACTCAGGGTTTGCCTCGTGGTAGGGGTCTGTTGCTGCTTGCTGAAATGAGTTCAGCTGGTAACCTTGCCAAGGGAGATTATACCACTGCTGCAGTGAAAATTGCTGAGGATCATTCTGATTTTGTTATTGGCTTCATCTCAGTCAATCCAGCATCATGGCCAGGAAATCCTTCTTTAATTCATGCAACTCCTGGAGTTCAAATGGTGACTGGTGGTGATGCTTTAGGGCAGCAATATAACACTCCATATTCTGTAAGTTTCTGCATGTTGCCATGCATCTTTTAGTCATATGCAGAAGTTGACCATGTGCATGAAGAAGTATTTTACTTTTAACTCAGTTGTATTTTCTTAGGTTGAAAAGAATTTTTTGGAGAAAAAAGGGAAAGGGAAAGGCAAAGGGAGAGGGAGGGTGAATGGTTTCACTCTTATGAGCAGATAGGATTGTAGCCCCCCTACCTACACTGCATTAAGGAGGAAAATGAAGCAGAATTCAATTAACAAGAGTTGTTAATATACTATGTCTTGGTAACTTGATCATCAAATATGGTGTGGACCTTCAATTATAGTGGACGTAGATTTACAGATATTCTGGGACTAATACCTAAATGTTACCATTACAATAGAATATAACTGAAATGATGCAAAATGAATGCTTGGTTTGCTTCCCTTGGCAAGCTAATTTGTTTCTCTAGCTTTAGTATAACAACAACAACCAAGCCTTATCCCACTAGGTTTTGGATATTTTTGTCTTTAGTCTAACTTGTATGTCTGTATGTCAAAACATGTGTGTTTTTAAAGAATAGTATTATTATTTATTTTAAGTTGATTTTATGTCATATCTTCCCTTATGGATAACTTAGTTGTGGTAGAAATGGTACTTGTCCCACCACCCTTTTAATTTTCTTATGTTGAAAATACCTTAATGCAGTATATCTTTCCTCTTCTTTCTGCTGCTTTCTGCTGTTTTGTACTTTTCCATACTCTTCTTATGTTTGAGCTTACTGCTCTTGACAATTCACAAACGATTTTCCAGGTTGTCCATGATAGGGGTAGTGACATTATCATAGTGGGCCGTGGCATCATCAAGGCAGCAAATCCAGCTGAGGCAGCTCAAGAATATCGTCTTCAAGGATGGAAAGCATATTTGGCTAAGTGCACTTGAGGCCTGTGTTCCCAGGCCAAATGGATGAGCCAGTTTTTTGTTTTTGTGAGCTATTTAACTTCATTGGAAACTTAGAGGAAGCACTTGTGTTCAATATAATAGACTTCTTTCAGTTAATATGTGGAAGTGGCTTATTTGTTTTCCTGGGGAGAGATGTTTCATTTCACGGTACTTCATCATTTTTTATGTTTCTCATAAATATAAGGAAGAAATTGCTCAGTAAGTGACGAAAGTAGTTCTTAAATAAAATCCAACCATGAATGCTGCGCTGGAAATATTTTTTGCATTTTTTTTTCTTTTGCTAGAAAATATTTTCAGCTATCCGGATCTTTACTGGAAGGGCTTCATTTTTAAGATTAATTTCTTACATCATTTTCTGTCGTAGGACAAAACTAATGCAAATATTCATCGCTATCCAACATATAAGATAAACTTTTGTTGCTAAAGGTAGTGCTAACTATCATTGATGTTTTTTAAGTGATGGAAATAAATTGTGATTATATAAGCATTACTAGATTTTGGGAAATGATGTTGCTCACTATTCAGTCAAATGAGTTAAGTTTTGTATGGTCGTGGTTCAATTGGTAACTGTTTATGAAAACTGGAGAATGATTTTGGGTTAGAGGTTTTAGGTTCTTGGAGACATTCACTGAAAAGAAAGAGCATCAGAAAACAGAAAGATAATAGTTACATGTACAGAACTGAAAAGGCATGCTAAACTGCGTCTTACTTGATGCATTGATTAGCTTGGCAATAATTATGGGTTATGGAATTAAACTCACTCATCTACAGCTGCACTCTGAAACAATGGTTTCAAAAGCATATTAGTACAGGAGCCATGAATTAAAAAGTAGAGTAAATGAACTCTTTCTTCCTTCAAAGTTTCCAACAAATACACTTTAGTTCTTGAATCATTTTCTGGTCACACATTGGTCCTTGTGAGTTTAAACATCCATACAAATAAGTCCTTCTGTTAAGCTCCAACTTGAAGTCTTAACAGAGCAACTGAGTTGTAATGTTAAATGTCATGATAGATCCTATATGGCCATGAAATTAGGGGATGAAACGGTATGGGAGCCATTTGTGAATTTGAAATCCTTGTGAAATCCTAATCCCCAAATCACTTGTCCATTATCGAATTCATCAGTGTTTTGGGGAGGGGGCGGGAGAGATCAAGACTGTTGCTTCTATAAGGCTTGAAATCAACACAATTGATTGGAGATTTTTGTTGTTGTAATATGTCATTTCTAGGTAGGGTCACAATCATTTTCTCGAAATATTCTTCTTTGTTGTGTGTTTTGCTTAAATAAAGAGAGGGTGGTCCCTAATCTGTGAACTCCCAAATATTCATCATTGTAAGTTGTGGTCCATTGAACATTGTGGTCCCTTGTTGTCTGCTTGATGTGTAGCCATTGTTGTGATTAAAATATTAAAACGTAAATGAATGTTAATAAAATAGTGATTGCTTGTTTGTGTGTGTATTTTAACTTGCAGTGCATAATGTCAGAGCATGTGGACATTGTTTTACATGTTGGGGTTAGTTTAGTGAAGAAAAGACTAGTTATAATAATGGGGAAACAGAGGTATGTAACTATGTGGACATTGATTACATTTTAATTCCTATTTTGAATTATATGTTTAAGGAGCATTATTATGGTCTTGAGGCTTCGCATAAAGGTTATTTTTGGGTTGTCTTTGGAAGATGGGTTGAAGCTATTAGACAATGATAAGGATACCATTGAGTTAATGAAAGACTATAGATGCAAAAGAAATAGAGATTTTTTTTTTGACTGTGATAAAGGAGCCACCAATTGAATGGGAAGAACCTAATAATTTAGAGGATATTGGGGAGGAAGAACTTAATGATTGTGTTTGGGTGCTTGATGTATTGGACGAGCCACCTCTGCAAGTTGTGTATGAGTTATGTGAGGAGGTGAATGCAAAGGAGGGTCTTAATTCAGAGGATGTTGAAATGCAGGCTGAAATGGATGATGAAGTGCTAAGTGGAGGTGATAACAGTGAAAACAGTGGTAGTGATAGTAGTGAAGATGATGACAGTGCAGAGGATGAAACTTACAAGCTAGGGCCAGAAATATTTCACACAAAGGAGGAGGATGTGGACCCTGATTATATCACATCCTTGAGGAAGAAAAATGTAGAGCTTCTAATAGGCAGAATGGCAAACCTACAGCAAGTAGAAATGAAGAAGGCAATTGTAGGAGAAGGGGTAGGTTACCAGAGTCACATTTTCAATTCGCAGATGATGAGTACCATTCTAAAACCTGTCCAAAAGCATATAAGAGCTTTGATGATGAAGAAAACAAGAAGGAGGTGCACCCTGAATTTAATCCTTCAACAGGGACTGGAGAAGTGACATTAGAGTTGGGCATGGAATTCTTAAATCTAGCACAATTCAAGGATGTCATGTGCTCCCACTGCCAGCACTCAGCTACCTACCAACTAATTGAAGTAACCTGTAATCTAAGTGCCCGTGGCATACCAAATTAGACCACCATCGCCCACCAAACTTGGGTTACCTAGAGATGAGTTATTTGTGTTAAGTTTGAACAGATCTAGAAGTTGAGGCTTACAATGGGCATTATCAAAGAATGGTTACATAAACTTTACATGCAATAACAATTGGAGAAGTTTGAAGCTGTATCATAAGCCATATTCCTTATGGCTCCTTGGCATCCAGATAGCCGTTCTGTGGCCAAGAAAAGAAGATAGTCATACTAAAGACCAAAACTCAAAGAATGAACAATTTACTAAACATGAAGTTTATCTTTTTTTTTTTTTTGGTACTTGCCCGGATATTTTTACATTCTTTAGGCGTGAGATTAATCCCGTTCGGGATGCTGAGGTTGTCTCTCCCCACAAGCTCTTTCTTGCTGGTTCATACTTCTGACATTGCAAATGCCTCTTAACCATTAAGCTTAAACTTGCTTATCACGTGGGCCATCACTTGTGGGTAATATGAAGTTATCCAAGTTCCTAGGAGAGAAAATTTTCTTTAACTTTAGCCTCTTCATTGGAAAAAATTAAAGGGCATTTGAAAACCTGTCAAGAAGTCTCTGCACAGACAAGGGCTAATGGAAGGGGGGCAAGCATATGCCACGAGCCCCCTCCAACTCTAAATTTTTTTGAAATTTTCTTTATATATAGTTAGAGATCTTCCTTAGTCTTTTTTTTTTTTATCATTTCATGTTATATTTGTCTTATGTTAGCCCCCCTTAATCTTGGCCCCCTTTACTCCTAGTTTCTGGCTCCACCCCTGTGCACAGATACAATTGAAATAACCCTTTTATGCCTTCACTAAGGATCTCTTCACCCTAACTAACCCATGAGTATGACTAGGGGTGGAGCTAGAAAGAAATTATGAGGGGCCCATAGTAAAACATATTATTTAAGGGGGGCTAAATTAAAGTTTTTCAAATACATGAAGAAGTCATGTTTTTTTAAAAAAATTGGGGTTTTTTTTTTTGTTTTTTTTTTGGGGGGACACTCCCTTTATGATGAGTGACGCGCCGCCTCTGAGCATGACCTTCCATTCAATACAAGGCTTCCTAACGAAATAATGCTATTTCTGCAACATTTAGAAGGCCACACCTTACTACAGCTGTTTGTGTCTGCATCTAAATTCAATGTCTCATTTGAACTTAGATTTTGCGTTAAACTCAAACGTAAACACCTAAACAATTGTCCCAACTTAAACTTAATTGTTTTATGTTATTTTTTTTGTTAAACTCAACCATATAAGCAATTGTAACAGTTGTGATTATTTAAGTGTTGTGAAAATAATATTACTCTTCCTAAGTTCTCATAGGGACTTAGTTCTTGTAGGAATAAAAAAAAGGCCAAAGTCACAACCTTCGTGGGCAAAAAATTACATTGATGTTTTATGATTCAGTCGACATATTATCTCATGGATCAAAAGAGCTAAGTTTTTTTTTTTGGTTGTTCTTTCCTGCATTAAGCATTACTAATTCTCTATCTAATCACTCAAAAGCCTTATTAAGCTTAGAAGGTGCCCTCGAGCTTGTAGCTCAATTTGTATCATCCCATGTCTTCTAAACTTGAATATAATAATAATGCCGAAGGTTCAATCTTCCACCATATTACCTATCCCCTCTCCTATTAAGGTACTTGCACCTCCAATGTACTAAAAAAAGACACTTGGAAGGTAAAGCTAGGTTGCCAAATTGCAATTGATTGAGATTGAATACCAAAGCTGAGATTGATGAAAATATTAACAAAAATGCTCATAAAAAATTGAATACAAAATCCTCCGAGTTTTCTTTTCCCCTTTTTTTAAATCATTTTTCTCCCCCTCATTCTGGGTATAAGGACTTAAAAATTTTAACACAGAAAATACTGGAATAAGAGGACAGTATACCAACAGAAAAGTCTCAGACCTCTACAGCTCTACAGTCTCTACTCAAGAATTTGATATGCAATAAGTCATCTCCCAAACAAAAGAATCTGTAGTTATTGTTGCCAAAGGAGAATAAGTTCTATATGCTTACGAATGCTTTAGGGTGAGAATTTTGGACTCCACGTGTTCTGTGCAATGAAGGAAACAAACCCAAACAAAGATAATGTACATGTTCTAAATTGTAGCTTGTGGCGTGTATGCAACATTTGCTTAATTGCTCTCAATCATTGACGTTCATGGAAGAAAAAGAGAACAAATGGAGCACACTAAGGTTCTACATCTCTATTCATAATTATCATAATGATAAGAATTACACCTTCCTGTTCATGTATTTGATGTAAGGACAAGCAAAGAGAGTTTGCCTCCTGAATTACAAAACATAATACATGATCAGAAGATAAATATCACTACAAGACATGTTGCACTACAAACTATTCAGTCTAATATAATTGCTAGATGAAGAAAGGAGATCCCCATTCACTGTTCTTTCCAAATCCTACCAGTAACCCTTAGCTTTAATTCCTTCCGGTCACCCCCAGAAAAGAAGAGAGCCATATTCCTCTGAATGATGAGACCGTCAAAACTGTCACGAACCTTGCGGTGGCTGTCCCTAATGCTTCTAGGGACCCCCTGCCAAATCATCTTCCTCCCATTTCCACCCACCTCTAGACTGTAGCTATAATTCTTTGCCTCGTTATCATCACCCATAAACCGCAAAAACGCTATGTAGACAGGAGCCATTCCTAGCTGAAAAGCTTCAAAATGTAGACAAAAATACTGACCGAAGCAGCTGAAAACCTAGAAACCAATGTGAAATCCAGAAATCAGCTAAAACCCAAATTTTGCACCGAGATACAAATTATCAAGTGCATAAGTAAGGCCCTTGTTAGGGAGGCAAAGGCAATGTTGTAAACTAATAGTTTCTTCAGTATATAACAACTTTAAAATATCAAACTCCTAGTTTTTTAAATGTTCCAGTAATGCCATATAATGACTTTTCTTGTTTAAGCAAGTAAAAGAAAGTTACAATACTAATTACTTTGCTTAAATTCTATATTCTCATCAACTGATGAAGACAGACACATGTACATCCTAACATGCCCCAAAATTACACAATCTAGCACCAGTCTAGTGAATTTACTAAGTCAATAGAAGGCAGGGAGATGGAAGTTCAGCAAAACAATACCGTTAGCATCCATGTGGCATTTTCAACTTCTTGTGGATTTGATTTGACGTAGCGATGGTTAAAAGTGCTACCATTGTGCATGTCCACTTTGTGATCATCTTTCAGATGGGCCACCAGGTAAGGTATATCACCCATAACAGTGCATTCTGAACCAGCATATGGACAGTTATAAGGTCTATATGCACATTGAGATTCATGTTTTAGCTTGCTGTAATATGGATATATGCCCATGCACCCGAAAGTCTGATATTTACAAGGAAGTTCCAAAGATGCGGCCACCTTTTCCAATGCCAGACATCTGATATTGCCAAGCTCATGCCTACAAGTAGGACACCGATCTTGGACCCTGGGTTTGCAACCTGAGCATAAAGTGTGACCATTTGAACACTGCAAAAACAACAGAGGAAAAGAGTTAACTAAATTTCCAATGACATATAGCAAATGTGATTGAGTACTTGCTAGGAAAAACATGCAATATTCCCAGAATAGATCAACTTGGTGAGACATGGGATAATTCCATTTGAATGAGGGGATTAATACCCTCACACTCAGGTTTTGCTAATGACATGCCTCATAGACCATTGTTTTAGTTTAACTTACTATAAATTCCCTTTTTCGTTTTCTCCAATCTTGTTGAGAAGTAGCCATACCATTCCATCAAACCAGTACAAGGGCCAACTGCACTTTGCCACCCTAATTTTATCAAATTGCAAACCCCCCCCCCCCCGGGTGACAATTTAATATGATTTTTTTGCAGTTTCTTTTATGTTTTCCAAATTAGTAGGTAACTCTCACACAAATTTGAGAAGCACACACACAAGAAGTAATTTTTAAACAAATAAAAAGAACAATGACCAGGAGTCATCATAGGAGATACAAGCTCCTCACTTTTACCATAAATAGAAGATCCTTTTGAGTAATTTTCCATTAAAAAGTCATGTATATAAGCTTCTCCTAATTCAAAACAAGGGCAAAGTTCTTATTTTTATAAATTAGAGTGGAAAGTGCAATTGGACTGATAAGTCAGGGGGGCAAAACACAATTGGCCTCAGTACTTTTATGTTACATCCCATGCTTTCTCAAGAACCCAAAAAATCAACAATGAACCATCATCGATACACAAACAACCTGGTGGATTGGAGGGTACATGGCATTCAAGCAGACAGGGCACTCTAAAAGCTCACGAACACTGCTTGAAACAGTCCCATTAGGCTTAAGAGCAGTTTGCGTAGGATCATTCACTAGTTCACTAACATCTGTCAACTCTTCATTTTGAGGAGGATCAACATCAGATTTGCTCCGTATATCATCAAAAAATGGATTACTTGATGCCATGCTAGTAAAAGTAACCGGCAGCAGCAGCCCTGTGAGTTAAAAAAAGGATTTCATTACAATCAACCAGGAACTAAACTCAATACATAGTGATTCTCTTTTTTGTCATACAGTAAACATGGCAGAATTAGTAAGGTATTACATGCACAACTCCAGCTCATTTCTTTCATAAAAACCAATTTTTTGCACAACAGCCAAAGCATGAATTGTCATTCTATGGCAAATCTATCACCCTACCAAAATGTTCCTATATGGAGAGGATCAAAGATGCATCATTACAAATTGTGGTCGTCAGATTCAGTTTTGAAACACATTTACCAACTCTTAGTATGGCTTACTAAATTAAAAATTTTGACTGACTGAATTTACGAAAGCAAACAAAAGACATCATGCTTCTAAAAGCACACAGCATTCATCATTCAAAATACATTCTTACAATTAAATCTCAAATCCACTTTAGTAAGCTATTGACCAATTGGGAATGCTTATTTCTTATCCTACAAAAAGTAATCACCAAAGAACAATGAATGAAGGACAGTTTGACCAACATAAGATAACAATTTTTCAAATACTAATATTCCACCAGGGCATAGATAATTAATCATCAACATTTCAAATGCTAAAGCACCCAGCAATCATCAAAACGAATATGAGTAGAAAGAAAACTAAAATTAACTTCCAAAAAAAAAAAAAACACAGATCAACTAGACCAAGCTTTCAATTGGCATGTGTCTGCCCCATCAAAACCCACACAAATCATGCAAAACACACTATCGCATCAAGGACAGTGCAAACGCGTGAACAAGGTCAATACAATCAAAACCTTAGTACTAAAGCCAAAACCAAACCAGCCACACATGCAAAAACAATGTGAGACATTTAATTTGAAGTAACATTGACAATTTTGCATGCCGTTATTATTGCCACCCCTTAATCCAAGACATCCAATTGACCAAGCAGACAAGGAACAAACTGTTCCATTCCATTCCATTCACATAACAGACAATTCAAACCCTAACCTTAAACAACAAATGCATCAAATTTCAGACAAAACCCACTTCAGATCTACAACGTACACAAAAAAACAACCCAAAAAGAACACAAGAAAATTTGAATTAAAAAAAGTAACTTTAATCACCCAAAGGTGTCATGAGGGACCAAAAGAATCAATACCCAGAAACGGAAACGCGGAAAACAAGTTGAAGAGAGAGAGAGAGAGAGAGAGAAAGACCTGAAATGGTTTGATGATCAAATTGAAAAGGCCATTGCAGAGAAGAAAATGGATCAAACAAAAGAGGAAATTTTTGGTGGGTGAATATGTTCTACAACACCATAATGTATGTGATAAATGGATGAAAAGGAGGCACGAGAGCGCGTCTGCGAGTGGAACAAGAATTTCAAATTAGAGAGAGAGAGAGAGAGAGAGAGAAGCGTAGGGTAGGAGGAGAGAGAAATTTCTCGGGAAAGTACAAAATGGAATGGAAAAAAGGGCATAAAAGAAATGTAGGACCCACTCCCTAGATTTCCTCTTTTCTTCTCCGAAAATTCGTAGCGTTTTGCCCCTTCTTCTCCTTCACAATTTTATTTGAATTTTTTAATTTTTTTTGGTCAACTAGAATATTTGAATTTTTTTAGAGGGAGAAAGTTCTGTAACACACAAACAAAAGTTGCTCAGGTATATTTATAAATATGATATTTATGGTAAATTATTAGTTATTTATTAGAGTTTAACATTGAATTCATTATAAATGTAAAAAAAATTTATATTATTATTTAATGATGTGTTGACATATTACTAAAAAGAGTTAAATTTGTTAAGTAATTATTGTGATAGTTAAACTCATTTAATGATTTATAAACACATGATTTAATAACATTATAAAATTATACTTATAATAAATTAAAATTAAATTCTATTTATTAGCAATTTGTTTTATAATAAATATTTAGAAGTATTGCTAACTTACTTTAAATATCAATATTTAAGAAAAAGAGATGAGTATTAAAATAATTTATTATTATTGTTATAATCATAGTTGAAGATATTAGGATAAAATCTTGCATTTCACATGTTTATGAGATCGAATCTCATCTTTGTTCTAAGAAGATCCCTTAATACTCAAGAGATTAAATAACCTGAAAATTTTTCAAAGGATATTTTTTCATGGGTCTTTCCTCGTCTCTATGAGATACAAGTCATGTCATTGATACTTTCTTAAGAGTTTAATTTCTATCCATTGTCAATGTAAAATTTCTTTACACTGTCATCCAATCATGTATTACCAAATCAGTAAAAGAGTTGACTATCACAACAACTACCTAGAAAGTCTAAATATTTTAATGATTTGATAACACATGAGTGGATGACAGTGTAAAGAAACTTTACACTAACAGTGGATAGAAATTAAATCCCTTTCTTAATTGCTAATTTTGAACTAACATATTTTTATATTATTTGTTTAACAAAATCATAAAAGAATCAACCTAGTAAGAGATTAAGAGCATGTTTATTTTTGCTTAATTTTTTTGAAATAATTACTTTTTTTTAATTAAAAGTTATTTTATCTAAAATTTATCTTGTTTATTTAAAGTGTATAAAATTAATTTTAAGTTAAAATTATTTTTTATAACTAAAAATAAATTTTTTAAAAAAGATTTTATTTTAAAATTTTAATTATTTGATTTTAGATTATTTTAAAAGTTTTAAGAGAGAAATATTTATTTATCCTTAACTAAATAATTTTTTAAATCATTTTATTTATCTTTTAATAATTTAATACATAAAAATAATTTTTTTATACAATCCAAACAAAACTCTTTATTTTAAAACTAATTATAAATTAACACATCTAAACATAAATCTTTTTATAATTAATTTTTTTAAAAATTAATTATATACACAATTAATTTTTAATATAAATTTTTTTTTACAACTAATCTAAACATACAGCATTATCACCAGTTATGCTTGGTTTGACTTTTTTTTTTCCGCTAGAGTTTCCTACGCGTTTTGTTTGGCCAAGTCACTCGTTCAGCTCTATTTGATCATCATCATGGTATCCTCTAAGATGAAAGAGAATAATCTAGACAAAGAGGAGCAATTATGGCTCTGGATGACACATGATGTGATTTGCAATTAGATATGTAGTTTGGGAAAATCTTAAAAAAAATCATTTGGAGGAAATTGGTGCAAAAATCAATCAGTTTTACTTAGTATTTTAAAAATCGGTTTTATCGGACCGGTTCAATCGATTGGACTGTAAACTGGAAGCTTCACCGATTTTAGTTTAACTAAAGAATTGCCCAAACGGTTAAACCACAAAAATCATAAAAAAAATCTATTTGAACCGATAAAAATCAAAAATAAAAAACCGGTTAGACCGTTCATCAACTTTTAAATTGAATTTTTCTTAAAAAAAAAAGAAGAAAATAGTTCTTTTTTTAAAAACAAAACTTAGCATTTAGCTCTTTTAGGAGTTGAGTTGGGGGTTTCCACAGTTCTAGTCATTCTTTTTTTACAAAATAGGTAGCGACATTACAAAGTGGTTTATGATTTTTATGATCAGTTTTATATATATAGTATACCGGTTCAACCGATCAAACCTTGAATCACTCTCCTCTCCGATTATCCAGTTCAACCGATTTTTAAGACATTTACTTTGAAGATGAGACAGTACTATCTCATATTTTAAAAAATGGGCCTTGATTATTCAATAATTGAAAACTTCTCTCAACAAACTTGTAGCTCAAGTAGAACAGACCAAAAGTCTTTAAAATTTTGGTGTAATGTTAATATTGGATGTTTGATTCTCTATTAAATTACATTTTCTCCTCCTTATCGTAGCGTCACCTCCTATGTAACTTAAAAAATAAAAATAAAAAAAAATGGTAAGAAAGTATAGCTTGCCATTAGGGAGCTTTGGTCGAGTGGCCAAAATTAAAGTTAATCAATTCACCCAAACATCTTTACAAAGGGGATCAAATCATAAAGCTTGTTTAATGAGGCTTTTTGGATTGATTTCAGGTATTAAAAGTTATCAACTTTCTTCTACTATTGTGGCTGAATTGGCCATGATAAGAAACAATGCAAATTCATGCTGTAAGATGAGAGATCTAGATGGCTGCTTCCATGTGCTTATTTTGGAGCATGGATGACGGAGAAATTAGGGATAAGTGTCTTGAAACTAATGTTGAAAATCATAATTCTAATTCTCTTTCATCCTTTATGGGCGTGAAACGTAAGTTTAACTCTGAAGATCATGAAGGAGCTTGAGGCATTATCTGTTTCTGATAAAGAAACATGCCTTCTAATGACTAAAAAATGCTATGAACAATGGAGTCTTCTAATGTGCATCCGAAAAGAATTTTTTATTGATATTTCTTAAAATTCACTTATTATAACCGATTACAATACTTGAAAAGTGTGATTTTGACTTAATTATTTTTAAAGTCTTACTTATTGATTTTTTTACATTTAGTCCTTGTAAGGTTCCTCAAGGAAAAATCAAAAATATTTTACAAAATAAAAAACACGTGTTTTAGTTTGAGTTTTATTTGATTTAGTAGTTTTAGTTTTTATATTAATTTGTTTATATGTATTGTTTTTTTTAATATTTTTTATTATATAATTTTGTTCAATTTATTTAGACTTTGTCGAGTCCAACTCATAAATGTTAATTTATTTTTGTCATCTACAACCATTTTTTTTATATTTTTATCATAAATTTATTTCTTCATATTTTATTCTTTTGAAATATTATTAATGTGAACTATCAATCACAAATTTTTAATTTGTTTTTATATATTTATTTGTTGCACTGAGTTATTTAATTTTTTGAAAATTCCTAGGTATTTTTTTGCAAATTCCTGCTATATTAACAAAATTTAAACTAGAATATTGTAATCTTAGAAATTTATAATATTTTCATAGTTTTATTAGTATAATTTTTTATTTTATGGATTTTCAAATAATTTTTAATATTTTTAATTTTAATTTTAATTTTAATTTTAGCTTCAAAATCTTATGGGACTAGTCATAGGTCTTTCACAAAAATTTAAATAATTTTTAAATTTTACATTCAACCCTTCTTGAGACTATCAATTTCGTAAAAAAATTATTTATAATTTATATATATTTTTACTTATTTTTATTTTGTCTCTTCTAAAACTATGAATCCTGTAAAGATTTTTTTAATAATTTTTAAATTTTAAGAGATAATTTATAATTTATAATTTTTTTACTTATTTTTATTTTACCCCTTCTAAAATTATAAATCACTTAAAGGGATTTCTAACAAATTTTATATTATATGTTGTGGAATTAAGAATCTCATATTTTTAAATTATTTTTGATACTTTTAACAAATTATATTTTTCTTTCATGCCCTTGTTGAGACTTGAAGTCCTGTAAAGGACCACTATGCAAATTAGTTGATGTTCACACCTATTGTCATTGGCCATTTCTAATGTTATTGTTTTTTTCAATTTTGATCCACCATAGACATAGCTTGGGAGGAAGAAGATACAATGTCTTCGATCAAAATACCCAACACTCCACGTTTTTTTAATGAAAAATATATTCTTTAATCCAGTGATAGCTAAACTCAGAGAAACAAAAAAAATCATCAATCCCAATGCCACTTTGTTGCCTTAATTTCTTTGTTCTTCTTCTTTATTGATGACATCAACGGTGAAGTAATGAGTTTTCCAGTAAGATTTTGATGGTTTGGGGTCAAAATTTGAGATGGGTGTGGCTGACGTCTTCTTCCATTGCTCGTTCATCTAGTGCAGATTTTTCTAGTTTCTACCTATTTTATTTTATTAAGGATGATGGCTCACACTAAGCATGTATTAGTGTTATTTCTGGTGATACTTTTGTTTTCTGTGGCTAAACCGGATGAATAATGATAACTTAATATATATATATATATATATATATATACATATATATGCAGTATAATTTATAAATTTTGTCGTATTCCTGTATTGATATCCGTATAGTATTTATTGTGAGTGCTTCATAGGCAAACAATTACCTATAGTCCTTCAAAATATACCTTGGATGAATGAATTTGCAATTTTTTTTTCTTTCTTTAAAGGTTAAAAATTAAGTTATGAATTTACCAAAGGAGAAAACTAGAACTCCCACTGTGTAGCTTTTAATTTTATTGTCTCATCTGCTGAAGACCACGCAATGGTAGGGTTATGTGTGTGTATGAGAGGAGCATTATTGGACGTAAATCAAAGATGATATTGTTCTTTTGGACACATGGATTGGACGCAGATCGCAGATGATACTGCTTTTTTGGAAGCATGGATTGGACGAACACATGGATTGGACACAAATCTCATATGATATTGCTCTTTTGGGCACATGGATTGGATTCAGATCATAGATGATGTCAATCATCTCAGCAAACTCAAACACACACTTAACTAAGGACCAAAAAAGGGAAAACAATAAGACTCTCACTCTAGTAACATTTATAATTGGCTCTATAAGCAAATCTCAAATCTCTGATAATACTGAGAACTAGCCAAGCCCACCAACAACAACGTCAAGATCTAGAACAACATACCAAGTGGGAATTTTACCCATAGGAAACCAAAAGCAAACAGATCATGTCAATCCTCTCAGCAGACAAACACACACTCAACCATCCCCACGATGTAAAACCCAAACCCAAAGACAACTTCTAATGAAAATGTAACCACATCAAATGAGTAGAATGAGACCAAAAGACAACAAAGAAGAGAACAAATAGGGGAACAAGGATCATGTTAAAAGCATATGATGTCAATATTTGTTCCCATATATTTTCAACTAATAAATGCAATTATTTATCTGAATGAGATTCACATATATGTAGAAGTTTCTAATTCCTTGATAAAAACTGTGAGTACTGTAATGACCACACATTTCTAAGTACAAAATACAAACATATTGATTTATATGTAAACAAATAGAATTAGACAAAATAACCTCCTACTTATTGTTTTATAAATTAAATTACATAAAATATTTTGACGACAATGAATCTTATTATTCAATGTAACAATACAATCATCACACTTTGAAATATTGCAAACTAAACTAGAATTTGTACAAGGAAGGCACCAACTGTACAAGAGCCTCTTCTGCTATACTAAATGTGCCAATTAAATATAAATTGTGATCTCTACTCTATCTCTTTTGTGGAAGCACTTGCCTCTCTCTCTCTCTAATTTTATCTTCCTCTCACTCTCTCTATGTAAATAATCTAATGGACACAAAGACCATAACATTAGAAAATAATTATAAAGTCTCGTTATTTAATATGGTCACCAGGTTTTTCTTACAAGATTCATTCATAAAAAATAAATTATTTGTTTGGTCACATCTCACCACCATCAAACACACAATTTTTAGAAACTACAAAAATAATCTCAAACTACCATGAACTTTTCAAAAATGAAAAAAAATGACATAAAAAAATGCAAAGTCCTCAACTTCTGATCATTTAAATAATCAAATGCTAAACCAAGCACCAAATTAACTAATCTCTTAACAACCAACCAAGTCAACCAAGTGGGATAAGGAGATACAAGAGAGATGAAATGAGATCCGAGATCCGAATACTCAAGCGAGGAGATGCATGACAGTAAAGAGAAATCTAAACAAACTAAGAAAGAAGAGAGATCTAAGAAAATAAAATAAATCTATTTGGAGACCACTAAAAAAACTTCGATAATATATAAAAAAAAGTTTGAAGAATTTTTTATTGCAAAAAGTAACTTTTAACTTAATTAGTTTTCATGTCAAATAAAATAAATATGTGGAATAAAAAATTCCACAATTTATAAAAATAATAAATTTGAGGACTTTTTTTATAAACTAAGTTTAACCTTATTAATCGGTTTCTTATCAAATCAAATTTTAACCAAATTTAAACAGTTAACTTATTATCATTATTTTATTATTGCTAATCAATGATTTATCTTAACTGGTGCTTCAATGGACCAAATTTTTTCAAGTGTATAATAGACAAACCCATGAACAATAATGTCAACTTAAGCCTGCAAAATCAATTCATACTCCAATAGTTCTATTGGAATCACATAAGGAGTATAGAATATAATTAATTACTAACAATGGTGAAGAGATTGGAGAAAACCATAGCGAAACCAAGTCAAACTGAATGAAAGAGGGGATGATGAGTATACTATAATTAGCATGGGTGGAGGCAAAACTCATCAAGTAGTCTCACGATAAGAAAACAACTTGGATCCTATTATTGCAATTGATCATGGAGCCACAAAGGATGCTAAAGCTAAAATGCATAGCTCAGCTGCAGACTAATTAAAGAACAAAATTTGCCATTTTAGTTTACATCTTTGACTACTTCCCAAGCCAAAACACAAGTTGAGTGTAAGAAAAAAATTATCAAAGTGAAGGATATGGCAAGGAAGCAAAACTGCAAACAAATCACTTTGATAATGAGAACACAATCGCAAATACAAACTAGAAAAATCTAGTGGAGGGATGCTCAAGGAAACACTCTTTCATGGGGTTTGAAGGATCCATGGTTAAAAGGGCTTGCATTCCTTATGGAGGCAAACAAAATTCAGACTTTAAATTGATTAGTTTTCTAGTCCCTTTTGATTGTTGTCCTTGTATGATGCTCTTAAGTTTTCTTAGCCTTGCTGTGTTCTCTTGTTCTTCATTTTTATGTCTAAAGTAAAAAATGACTACTTATCTTTGGTAGAAAAATGAAAAGAATATTGTTAACGTCCTCTAAGATTTAATAAAATTACATTCACCTCTCCCTTGGTTTTGGAAATTAATCTTACTCCAAATGTGTATATTTTTCATCTGTACGAAAACGTACAGAAAGCTATACGTAAAGAGTGAATATGTTTTTTTTGACAGCAAGAGTGAATATGTTTAAAAAAATAAAAATATAAAGAGATATTAATATAGTGAAAATTTAAAATATGTGAGGTACAATTTAAATTCATATACCAATTCGTTAAAACAAACCACATAATAATAAGGAAACCAAACCATATCACAATTTGTCATATATATATATATAAATATAAATTGATTGTATATACATTACTATTATTATTTTGTGCAAATTACTATAGTAGTCTTGTTTTTTAATGAATATCAATAATAAATTTTCAAATATTTATTAGTTAAAGATGTCACAAATAAACAAATAAACATCTTTTTGTTTTAATAGAGGGAGAGAATTGGCATAGGTGGTAGTTCGGGTCTGAGCGTGGGTTATCCGAATAGGTCCATGACCCGAACCAATAAAGCTTCGATCCTCATCAACCCAACGCTTCACGCAGCTCAGAATCGAATCGAATCGATTCAGAACTGTAACTTTGCAGCTATACAGTTACCACCGCATTGGAGGAATCGTTCTTCAGCTTCACTCTTAAAATTTTCCTCAATATTTTCTTGCCAACCAAACAGTCCCGCTAGTGATAGCAGCAGTTTCAGGTAAAGTCTTTTCCCGAATTAGATATCTATGATTTTCACATTTTTCTCAAGTAACAGTATTAGTAGTAGTATTAGTTCGTGATTGTCTTTTTCCATGGTTTTGTTTGGTTGCTGAGAAAACTTAAAAAATAGTGAAAGAAACAGAAAAAAAAAAAAAGAATTTCAATCCAAAAATTGAAGACCCGTGATTTTTTTTGTGGTAGTTTAGCATACCCTTTTACTTGTATTTACATAAAGTTCAGTTTTTTATTTATTTTATTTTCAGGTTAAATTTTCCATTGCAATGCCGGATGTTCAGGTCCTTGTTAATGATTTTGTGAATCAGCTTAAAAAACGGTAAATTTTTCTTCATTGCATTGGCATTGTTAGAGTTGAATGAATTGTGGATTGAGGACTATCTTGTGAGGTATTAAGAACTGATGTCTGTGCTTTCCTGTGTTTTTGTTGTTGTTGCTGTGTGGTGCTAGTAAACTTGAAGGTTCCCAGGCCACAGCAAAGCAGGCAGCAGAATTGCTTCGGTCTGTGATTTCACAACAGCGGGTGCCCCGCACAAACCAGGCTTCAGCTCTGATTGATGCAGTAAGGGCTGTGGGGGAGCAGCTTATTGCTGCAAATCCTGTTGGTATGCTAAGATTTAGTGTTTTTTTTTTAATTAACTTGTACAGTATGCATTTTGTCTCTGATTTGTAAAACTTTTTTTATTGCAGTCGAATATGTATTGGGCCTATTTTCTGCCTGATTTCCTAGTCCTACTTTTGTTGAAGCCGTTTTGAGGTCAAATGCACAATGATTTATTAGGAATTATGGAGATTAGTTTCTTGTTTCCCTATCATAACATAATATGTATGCGATTGCAGAGCTAGCTGTGGGCAATATTGTGAGGCGTGTTTTGCACATTATAAGGGAGGAGGATCTTTCCCTTGCAACGGCTGCTATTGCTGGTTTGGGACTTACAGCAGCAAGTGATGATGAAGATGATGTGGAGCGAGATGATCATCCTGTTTTATCTGCTGCTGCAGTTGCAGCTGCTGCAAGAAGCACTTTGCGCCCACCGTCATTGCAAACTCTTCTAGAGGATGTGCCTGATTCAGCTGCTGTTCCACACGCATTGTCCTCAGGGTGTGAATCTGAAGGAAAAAGCAGATGTGAGGATGATATGAGAAGTTATAACTTTTAGTTATAGTGTTCTATGATATTAGAATGCTTCATTGAAAGTACTGGATAATTTATTTGCTGATTACTGTGATTATTGTATAAATATTTATTCCTTGTTGCTGTGCGGCATTGGTGATGAAATTGTTGTTATTGTTTTGGTGTTCAAGTGCATGTGCCTTTTGAGTTTTAAATTTTCCCCCCCTTGTTACAGCTGTTGAAAAAGGTTCAAGAGGTCGGAACCTGAAGCATGATGTCATTGAAGCAGTTAATGAACTTATTCAAGACATTGCCACTTGCTATGAACAAATAGCTGAGCAAGCAGTAGAGCACATTCATCAAAAGTACTTTTCCCCTAAACTACTATAAGAGTTGTAAATATTGTTAGATTCTCTTGCTATTTTTAAAGTCCTTGTTACTTGAAAACATGTTAGTAAAAGCAATACTTGCTCCCCAAAAGCTCCGATTGATCTGTGACTGAAAAGTTTGCGTGGGAGTTTTTACGTATTTACTTGTCAATTTTTTTGAGCCTACAATGTGTCCAGAATAATGCTGTTATGTTTTGAAGTCAATGTTAATTTTTCTTTCTGCTGGTCATAATATGCATTGATGAAGGGATCCAACACTCAAGAATTATTTTCTTCATGGTTGGTCTTTCTCGATAGAGTGTTCTAGTCCCTGTTATATAGTGAAAATTACATTATGATTATTTTCTAGATGGCTTGAGTTCTTAATCATAGACCAAATGTGTTATTGTGATTTATAACAATTAAATACAGGTAATGCATTTGTTAAATGTCCATTGCTTGCCTTTTGAGTACTTTGATCATTATTTTGAGAGTGAGGCCTTGATTGGACTGGCATGGCAAAGACTAATCCACATGGCAGATTACAGTTAATTTTTTTTTGAAGTATTTATATGGCTGAGTTTATAAAGCCGGACACAGTTAAAGCTTCCCTTGGAGGATGTTTTTCCCCTTTTTTTCTTTTTCAATGTGAATTATTATCCTTGCTACCTGTGGAGACTGCATTATCTGTATGTGAAACAGGGAAAGCAAGATGGCTTTACTGGACTTGGAGGGAAAACAAATAAAGTGATATTGACTTATCATATATGAATATATCGCAATTGTATTGCTGGGGATAACTGCTATTGTATGACATTATTGGTCAGACAACAATTTTCAAGTTAATAAAATCAACTTAAAATATTGTGCCTATATTTTATAAATGCCATATAATTTACAACATCAAACAACAGTCTTAAATATTTTTATCTTTGTTGAATGCAATTGACATGGTCTGTTGTTTTCTATCTTGTTGGGGAAAACATGAGTTACTTCTTCCATCCAAGTTTCCCAAATTTCAGGTTGTTTGACTACGCAAAGGATTTATGCATCTAAATGACTAACACAAGGGTCCATACATGATCTTTTTCTGTTTTCTGTTGTTTCTTTTTTATTTTCTTGCACCCCTCATATCTTAAATAACTAAGGTATCATGCTTCAGTTGATTTATGTCTTGATATTTGGATCTTATTCTTTTTTAGATGGAAGAAAATCTTATTCATGTTCTTATTCGTTTATGCTGCTAATTGCATGATTTTCAGTGAGGTAATATTAACGCTAGGCAGTTCAAAAACAGTTTTGGAATTTCTTTGTGCTGCAAAGGAAAAAAAGCGATCATTTCGGGTCTTTGTTGCCGAAGGTGCCCCAAGGTTGGTACTAGTGACTAGCTAACATTTGCAAGCTATGATATTGGTTTATTAGCAATACTTTTTGTATATATTCTTCATAAGACTTTTTGATGTTGACTTTGTGTGCAATTAGATATCAAGGGCATCTCCTCGCCAAAGAGTTGGCAGCAAGAGGTTTACAGACCACAGTAATTACTGATTCTGCAGTTTTTGCCATGATATCCCAAGTGAACATGGTATATGAAAATCCTGGTGTTATATCTGGAATCAAGATTCCTACACTGAATGTAAATTGATTTTCAACTTAACATTATATAGGTTATAGTTGGAGCTCATGCTGTCATGGCTAATGGTGGAGTTATTGCTCCAGTTGGGTTGAATATGGTTGCACTTGCAGCTCAAAGGCATGCTGTTCCTTTTGTGGTACTTGCTGGAAGTCACAAGGTGAATTGTTAAAAGATTATCTCTATCTTCCATACATCTATCATGTTATAGCAAACAAAATTCTTATGACTTTGTTTTATGTCTGCTCATAATTTCTTGCCTTCTCTGTTAAATCTGGAAATAGGATGACAGTTTACTGCCAAACCAGTGGGAGGGGAAGTATGTGAAAATTTATTTTCACATATAGACTTGAATTGGGATCAAAATCTCATACTTGTATCAGTTTGAGCTGAAAATCAAGATCTACTCAATAGTTGGTTTTTTTTGTTCGGCCTTTACTGGATAGTTGGATTAATTTTTTTCTTCTTAATTTCAGTTTTAGTAATATGTTATTACTTGAGAATAAGAAGGCTGTATAACTTTTTGACTGTTATGTATCTGTTAGCCAAGGGCAACCATCACACAAGAGGGGGGGTGAATTGAGTGATGACAAATTTTAATACAAACTTAAGTAATTGTGCATTTTGATGCACTCAATCAATATATGCAGCGGAATAAATACATTAAACACAAATCATGCTTGGAGACAATTAAGAACATTAACCTCACATTCAAAACATTATGCTAATCACATTAAAGTTATATAACAATATTAATCATAATGTGATTAACCAAGAACAATCAATATCATTGATATAAATATTCTAGATAGCTCAAATGTAAATTGCTAGAATGTAAAGAGATTAAGGGATAAGAGAATGCAAACAATATTTTACTGGTTCAATCACTTCTTGTGATCTACATCCAGCCCCAAGATCATCCACTTGAGGTTTCCACTATTCTTCAAGCTTGTAACTTAGGTGCTTGAGAAACCTTACAAAAACAGGCACTCTTCACACTTTGGGATCCTCCACCCTTATGCTTGAGCCTCTTTCTTTTCTCTTCAAGGGAAGTCTACCCTTGAACTCTCTTGAGGATTATCCACCCTCTTACAAGTATATATGATTGATAGAAAATGATAAACTCTCTCAAAGAGTAGATAATACAACTTGAAGAACTAATGGATAGAGGGATTATGAAAATGAAGAGCTCAAATGTTGATTTTGATAGAAAATGATCAAATCCTCATAATGATTTGCAAATGGGTGTTCATCAACTTGTTAATGCTTCAATCTTTGCATATATTAATAGCCCAAGTGATAAAATAGCCGTTGGTGGTGTTTAGGAATGATTAATTTCGAAATCTAGCCGTTTATAGCCGTTACGAGGCATTTACGGCGTTATACACGCTGTAGCCCATCACGGATAACTTGTAATCGACTCACGATTCCTCTCCGGAATGTAGGTTTTGAATTTTAACACTATGTAGTCGACTTCACACAACTTTGTAGTCGACTACAATCCATTCTGGAATGTAGTTTTCGAGTTTTAACACTTTGTAGTCGATTCACTGATACCTTGTAGTCGACTACCATTCATCTCTGAAAATATATTTGATTTCGACACTTTGTAGTCGACTACACAACCTTGTAGTCGACTACAATCCATTGTGGTCTTGTAGTCGACTACAAGTCTTGTGTAGTCGACTACAATTCCACCTCGGGAAAGTAGTCGTTTTGAAATGATCATAACTTCTTCGTTTCTTAACCAATTTAAGCAAATGACCATGCGTTGGAAAGCTCTTTGAGTGTACTTTCATATGAAACAAGTTTCGTATCAAAACTCAAAGTATTTTAAAAGTTATGATAAAAATAGTGACCATATGTCAGTTTTTCAAGGTCTTGTAGTCGACTACAAGTCTTGTGTAGTCGACTACAATTCCTATCCGGAATGTAGTCTTCTTAAAAATGTCATAACTTCTTCGTTTCTTATCCAAATTAAGCAAATGACCATGCGTTGGAAAGCTCTTTGAGTCTACTTTCATATGAGATAAGTTTAAGATCAAAACTCAAAGTATTTTAAAAGTTATGATAAAAATAGTGACCATAGGTCAGCTTTCAAAATTCAGATTTGGCTATTTTTCATAGTTTTGAAATACCACCAAGACTAACTTCTCAAAACTTGTTTGTTGGGCATTTTACCATGTTAAAAACATTTGTCAAGATTGAATAAAGATATTTGAGCTCTCTTCATGTAAAACCTCTATCCTTACAAAGAAGAATAGCCTATAAGATAATATATACCGAAATGAGTCCTTAGGCTTCTTAATGCAATCCAAGCTTCCAAGAATTCTTCTCTTCAAATATTCTAAATGCTTGGTTCATCTCTTCATTCTCCTTCTTCTTCAGTTGAGCATAAATAGGATCTTTCAATTTCTTATTCCAATGCTCACTCTTGATACTTGGACTATCCTACAAAGCATAACTCACTTGAAAACCATGGTTAGTCCAAATCCATAACTCAATAACTAAATATGTATGATTCACATGTATATAACTTTATAAAGTTCTTCATGCATATATGATTCACATATAGACACATATCCAATAATTAATTATATCACTTATCAAGTACATTGGATATATCCTATCAATGATGCTACACAAAACTTAATGCATGATTCTTATAATAGGAACAACAAGATAATATATAACCGTGCATTATCCAATATAGCTCATCACGCAGATATGTAGCATATTTGTAATCCTTTTTATAATGCATTTGTCATCATCAAAACATAATACAATAAACCATTGGGGCAAACATATTTCCACATTCTCCCCCTTTTTGATGATGACAAATTACCCAAGAAAAAATATGTTTGAAAAGATATGTAAATGTATATTCAAGAAATCATATCAATCAATAATCACAAGAACATATTTTTCTTTCCTATTTTCTCTCCCCCTATTTGACATCAACAAAAAGGTTTAGAAAGAAAGGACAATATGATAATGAATTTTATTTGTCATGTTATCAAAATAGAACTTGCTCCCCCTAGATAAAACACATGATGCCAAAATGTAGGATCATAAAAATTAATGATTTTAATGTTTATAAAAACATAGCTATCTCCTCTTTATTTGACTTAGCATAGGATTCAAGTATGGAGATATGGAACAAGCATGCTTATCAAGATATAAAGTATGATGCATGCAATGCTTGTCATCTTATAGTATACTTCCATTTATCATGTGATAGCATTAAGCTTTAAGAGATTATGAAAAGTATAAAATATTGCTTACCACATGTTAAACAGATACCACTTGATGCATGTCACAAATAAGTCATATACTGGCATGGTGTTAAAGTTTTTCAAAGTAAAAGAACATATACCTTGCCACATATATCAAGCATTCCTCAATGAAAGAATCAAATGATTGAAAAGTTAAAAAAGCTTGCCTTCTTTCATTGATAGGGGAAATACAATAAGAGATGATCTTCAATGACATGTTGAGAGTATAATGACAAATTAAGAGCTAGGCTCCCCCTCAAAATATGCATATCATCAAGATATCAATAATATATTATTTTAGCAAAGTCATGCATATATTCAAAGTTAACAAGAATAAACAAGCATGATGTTTGAGATACAATAAAATAAAGAACTATTATAAATCAAAAGTTTAAGTAAGGAAGGTTATAAGGAATTTTAAAAAGAAGTTAACCTCTCCCATATTGAAACACAAGATAGATCAAGAGAAATGTTTGCCAAATCCATATGAAGCACGTTGAAGGTAAAGTAGAGCAAGGCAAAACATATTATTTCTTAATCTATCAAGACAAAAGATTTTGAATTTTTTTCTTTTTCCAAAAAAAAGTTTGAGCCACTAAGATAAAAAACAATAATAAGTTGGCTCCTAATTAGATGATGCACTAGTTAAAGCATGGTAAACATATCTTTAAGCATACTATCAACAAAATTTGATTTTCCACAAAAGATTTAGAAATTTCTCCCACTTTCAAAAATAATGTTGCAAATATACATTTCATTTTTCAAAATCATTTAAGAAGAGTATGAGGTTTTCTTTGAAAACCCATTCCTTGATAATAATCCAATAAAAGCATTCAAGATGACATTTGAAAGTATATCTCCACCTTTTTCTCTTTGAACAGAAGCCTCAGGGAAATAAAATCACTTTGAAGAGCAAGGCTTTATCTTTTGAAGTTTCAAAAGAAATAGACATTATAGAGCAGTTCAAAATTTTCGAGTTTGGAAATTTTCTTAAGCATTCTCTCAAGATTTGATAATCCTTTCCAAAGTATGTTGAGAGTTTTTCATTCATATCCATACCATTTTCCAATTTTTGAAAAGTAGTAAGAGGTGAAAAGCACTTTCAAAGTCTTGAAGTAAATTCAAATAATTCTCAAGGATATGGAATTTGAAAAACTCATTTCGAACAAAATAAGGAGTTTTCTTATGAAAATTATTTTCAATTAAACCAAAATCTGTTTTCAAGCAAGAGCATGATTCTCACAAGAATTATAGCACTAAGAATCAAGAGAATCATATCAAACATTCATCATGATGAAATATGTCATAGGGATCAAGGTATATTTAAATTAACAATATATTTGCCCTATATGCAATGACAATATTAAGAATATTATAGCTACTTAGCCACAAAGTCATTAATAAACATACTTATCAAATAAGGATAGCATCTAATCATTTTAAAATCATTTAATCAACAAGTATCACTCAATATAATACCATAAAAGTTTAGGGATATAGATACTTATTGATTTCGAGAGAGTGTGATGCTCCTTTAGAATGTTCTTCAATTTGTTGAACCTTTGAATTTGAACTTTCTTCCTTTAAGTATTTCATTTCTTAGAATTTGAAGAAAGTCTCCTCAAGCTTCTTCTTCATTCAATTCTTCTCATTGTCTACTTGTGCTTGTATTTCAATATTTGATGGCTACATTTGGATACACATGGAGATACTTGCAAATCCAATTCTAAAAGCTCTCCAAATCATAAGTTAGCATCAAATATCATTTAAGCATATCCACAAGCATAATTTTGGTTGATATAAAATATCAAGAATGTATCACATTATCAACCATACAATTTTACCACTTGATAATGACAAGAGAAGTATATATGCACTTGAATCCAAAGCAAAGATTTAGTAATTTCAAAGCTAGATTCAAGCTTAACTAAGAACACATGACCATCATCAAAACTTGTATAAGCACTTTGGGGCAAACAATGATCATATAATGCATGTTATGTGATGTAAGAATTTCAAGTATGCACACATGCCAATCAAGAGTAAAAGTTCCTTTTGCAATGCTAGAGTTGAAAAACCATGGAACTTATATCTTTGAAAACTATTTATGATTCATTTCAAGAGATAGATTCAATGTAAGAATTATTGAAGTTCAAATGCAAGTTTAAAGCACAATGAACCATTTTCTTCTTGTTTATAGGAAATTATCATATCAAGCAATTTCAAACAAGAAGATATGTTATCCTCAACCATCCAATTTCAAAGTAAGCATATGAAATATTTAAGCAGATAAGAAAGGATTATAATTCTTTTAAGCATGTGAACTTTTCATGTAAGTTCAATAAAATATAGTCACAAGCTCAACACAAAAATATTATCATGCCATCTCAATCAAGAAGTGTACTTATCTAGCATACTAGTATAGGCAAACACATGTTCAAGTCACATTACTAGAGAAGCACAATTTAAGACATGCTAAGGCATAAATCACTTCTCCAAATCCCAAGATATCATGTATATCACATTTAAAGCATAGGTAGGGATAAGGTTGATATCACCAAAGAAGTATTCCTTGAATTTGTGTAGGTGACTCTAACTTCTATGCTTCAAGTCTCCTTGAGGGTGTAGAGATTCTTCATGAAGTTTGTATCCTTCTTGAGAAGTTGAATCCGTTCAAGTTATGCTAACCTCAAGTAGAGTAGTTGTATTCTATCTCAATGAATACTTAAGGTAGTTGTCACCCTACAATTAAATTTAAGCACATTTCTTTGGTATCCAACAAATTTTGGATCCACAATGATTAGTCATTGATAATTAATCTATCATGCTCTTACAATATCAATTTAGCCATAATATGCTAGTTGAGCATAATAATTCAATAATCAATTTAGTATTAAGCATAATGCCAATGACATGCTTCTTTTCATAATATATAAACAATTTAAAGCATATCAAGCATATCTAGGCATGGAATAGAACTTTGTGTACCAAGATATATTCAACTTAATAAGCAAATGGTACAACAAGAATGAACATAATCATGTGCTAAACACAATAGTCAAATTTTATCAAGCACACATGATTTAATTCATTATTCAAGGCCTACAAGCAATATACCTCAAATTCATAGATTTTGCAATTGAATTAGTATGAGAGGTAATATCATATGATACCATGGCCTTAGAAATTAAGGGAACATTTTTCTTTACCCATTGCTTCTCCTTTGGATATTTAAACTTTGCAAGTTCCACATCATGCATATGAGAAGCTTTGGTTGAAGCTTTCTTGCCTCTTTGACCAAAATATCTACCATTGGGCTTCGAAATGTTTTCCTTGATGTTTCCATTTTGGCTTGATCAAATTGTCCATCCTTTTGAAGAGTTTTCTGCACAATAGGAGCACTAGGAGGACTCTTTGGGTACCCATTTCAACTTGGGTCCTTTAATGTTAGCATTAGAGCCTTTAAGGATTTTAGGAACCCACGTCATGTTATTTCTCATATAAGAATTTCTTCTAAATTTGCACAAATGAGAAATATGTCCTAGATGACCACAATAATTGCAAACAATTGAATTGGATGATGATTTTGTCTTTTGAAGATTATTTTCGAAAAACTTATGCCTTTTTGTGTGATCATCTTCCAAAATATTATTGCCAAAAACACTTCTTGGTTTTCCATGTAAAACATCTTTGGTTTTCCTTTTATTATCACACATGGAATGCAAACAAGTATAATCATTAACTTTGGCAAATTTGGAAGATGATTCCTCAACTTTTGTTATTAAATCAATACATGTTTCACTAGTAGTTGAGGTTTCACATTTCATCAATATTTCCTCATCAAGAAAAGCATATTTATTTTTCAAAGACTCAATTTGAATTTCAATAGAGGAAATGTTTTGCAAGCATGCTAAGTTTTTCATTTCTAAATTCAGCAATCCATCATTCAATTCAATATATGCACATTGTATCTCATCATAGGAAGGACTATTATCAATACTTGTATAGTTTACCTCAAAGTCCTCTTGAGCCATGTAAGAAGTAGTTTCCGCTTCTAGCACACTTGACTTATGAGAATCATCATCTTCTTCCATGTGATTGTCCATCAATGTTTCAAGAGCATACTCCATTCCAATATGTTCTTCCTCCAATGGCTTTTGCTCTTCTTGCTTTCTAGATACAACATTTTGCTCAAAAACATTGTTAGCAAGATAAATAGCATCAAGGGTATCCCAAATATCTTTAGCACTAGAGCAATTTTTAATTCTAGCATAAATATCATCATTTAAACCATATCTCAATATTTGCATTGCTCTAATGTTTAAGGTAAAACATTTCTTGTCATAGGAATCCCAATTCAATTTTTGGTTTAGAGGAAAACCATCAAGCACAATATCCCACAAATCTAAGTCAATAGATTGCAAATAACATTCCATCCTAGTTTTCCAAAAATCAAAATGCACACCATCAAAGAATGGTGGTTTATCAATTTCAAAACCCTCCATATTTGAAAAACTTTCTATGGTTGCCATTATACAAGGATCTTTAACTCTAAGCGGTTAAGCTTTAAAACAGCACAAAGCTCGATACCACTTGTTAGCCAAGGGCAACCATCACACAATAGGGGGGGTGAATTGAGTGATGACAAATTTTAATACAAACTTAAGTAATTGTGCATTTTGATGCACTCAATCAATATATGCAGCGGAATAAATACATTAAACACAAATCATGCTTGGAGACAATTAAGAACATTAACCTCACATTCAAAACATTATGCTAATCACATTAAAGTTATATAACAATATTAATCATAATGTGATTAACCAAGAAACAATCAATATCATTGATATAAATATTCTAGATAGCTCAAATGTAAATTGCTAGAATGTAAAGAGATTAAGGGATAAGAGAATGCAAACAATATTTTACTGGTTCAATCACTTCTTGTGATCTACATCCAGCCCCAAGATCATCCACTTGAGGTTTCCACTATTCTTCAAGCTTGTAACTTAGGTGCTTGAGAAACCTTTACAAAAAAAGAGCACTCCTCACACTTTGGGATCCTCCACCCTTATGCTTCGAGCCTCTTTCTTTTCTCTTCAAGGGAAGTCTACCCTTGAACTCTCTTGAGGGATTATCCACCCTCTTACAAGTATATATGATTGATAGAAAATGATAAACTCTCTCAAAGAGTAGATAATACAACTTGAAGAACTAATGGATAGAGGGATTATGAAAATGAAGAGCTCAAATGTTGATTTTGATAGAAAATGATCAAATCCTCATAATGATTTGCAAATGGGTGTTCATCAACTTGTTAATGCTTCAATCTTTGCATATATTAATAGCCCAAGTGATAAAATAGCCAAGTTGGTGGTGTTTAGGAATGATTAATTTCGAAATCTAGCCGTTTATAGCCGCACAGACATTTACGCACGTTGTAGTCGACTACGATAACTTGTAGCCCAGCTACGATTCCTCTCTCGGAATGTAGGTTTTGAATTTTAACACTATGTAGTCGACTACACAACTTTGTAGTCGACTACAATCCATTCCCTGGAATGTAGTTTTCGAGTTTTAACACTTTGTAGTCGATTATGAGATACCTTGTAGTCGATCACCATTCATCTACGGAAAATATATTTGATTTTCGACACTTTGTAGTCGATCGACTACACAACCTTGTAGTCGACTCACAATCCATTTCTCGGTGGTCTTGTAGTCGACTACAAGTCTTGTGTAGTCGATCACAATTCCACTCTGGGAAAGTAGTCGCTTTGAAATGATCATAACTTCTTCGTTTCTTAACCAATTTAAGCAAATGACCATGCGTTGGAAAGCTCTTGAGTGTACTTTCATATGAAACAAGTTTCGTATCAAAACTCAAAGTATTTTAAAAGTTATGATAAAAATAGTGACCATATGTCAGTTTTTCAAGGTCTTGTAGTCGACTACAAGTCTTGTGTAGTCGACTACAATTCCTATCCGGAATGTAGTCTTCTTAAAAATGTCATAACTTCTTCGTTTCTTATCCAAATTAAGCAAATGACCATGCGTTGGAAAGCTCTTTGAGTCTACTTTCATATGAGATAAGTTTCAGATCAAAACTCAAAGTATTTTAAAAGTTATGATAAAAATAGTGACCATAGGTCAGCTTTCAAAATTCAGATTTGGCTATTTTTCATAGTTTTGAAATACCACCAAGACTAACTTCTCAAAACTTGTTTGTTGGGCATTTTACCATGTTAAAAACATTTGTCAAGATTGAATAAAGATATTTGAGCTCTCTTCATGTAAAACCTCTATCCTTACAAAGAAGAATAGCCTATAAGATAATATATACCGAAATGAGTCCTTAGGCTTCTTAATGCAATCCAAGCTTCCAAGAATTCTTCTCTTCAAATATTCTAAATGCTTGGTTCATCTCTTCATTCTCCTTCTTCTTCAGTTGAGCATAAATAGGATCTTTCACTTTCTTATTCCAATGCTCACTCTTGATACTTGGACTATCCTACAAAGCATAACTCACTTGAAAACCATGGTTAGTCCAAATCCATAACTCAATAACTAAATATGCATGATTCACATGTATATAACTTTATAAAGTTCTTCATGCATATATGATTCACATATAGACACATATCCAATAATTAATTATATCACTTATCAAGTACATTGGATATATCCTATCAATGATGCTACACAAAACTTAATGCATGATTCTTATAATAGGAACAACAAGATAATATATAACCGTGCATTATCCAATATAGCTCATCACGCAGATATGTAGCATATTTGTAATCCTTTTTATAATGCATTTGTCATCATCAAAACATAATACAATAAACCATTGGGGCAAACATATTTCCACAGTATCTACTAGTTGGTTGATTGAATCATAGAATACAGTTTGTAACTTTAGAATATCAGAATCAAAACAACTACTATAATCAACGTGGTGTTGTTTATTCCTTCTTGCCTCCACCTTATGCAATGCTACAGATTTTACTTTATGCATCTTCGTTAAACTTACTAGATTTATGATTACAATTCCTCCTCCTCCTCTACCTGTAATGAAGCATGAATTATTTGAAAGTTCAAACATATTAAACAAATTTGGGCGTACTATTAAAGCCCTCTCTCTCTCTCTACACACACACACACACACACACACTGGAGGAGGGGGGAGGGTTTGAATAATATTTTAATCAAATTCAATTGCTGGCTTCTGAGTATGTTTTTTCAGATGACAGTCTATTGTAGAATTTCTAACATCTTTCTCTTTGGGGGAGGAGAGGGAGGTTACTCTATTAAATCTTAAACGCTCATGCTTGAAATGTATATCCTTACTAGTTGATGTGATTGTGAGACATTAACATGCTGAACAGATAGGCTAACTCCAAGTCTCCAACTATTATAATTTCCTTTCCATATTGATATATGATTTTGGTTAATTTTAGGGTGTGTTTGCCAAGCTCCAAAAGCCCTAGAACTAGGTACACCTGAGTTTTTAATTGTGTCTGCTAATCACTCAAAATTTGAACAATTAATTCTTGTATGATTAGTTTTAAAGTCAAAACTAGTTCAAGAAAGGGAAAAAAGAATCGTACACAATCAGTTTTTATTTGAGTCAAAAAAAATCTCCTGAATTTTTAAAAATGATTCACCAAGACTCACCAATCAATATTTGATATTGAAACTACTTTACAACCAAAATTTAGGCAAAATACATATGATTTGAAACTAACTACATTTATATTGATTTATGAAACTAGTTTAACTTTCACAAAAAATTGAACTTGTTTTGTGATTTGCCAAGATCCCTCTTAAGTCTGAAGCATGTAGGTTCTCTTGTAGAGAAAAGGTGGTGAGGGGAGTAGAGGGTGAGATCAGGGTTCTAATCCCATAGGCTGCCTAGCAAAAAAGAAAAAGGTAGAAAGGAGGATAAGCATAGAAAGAGTTAAGCAGCTATGAATGACCAAGCCAAAGATTCTAGTTCTATTACACTTTAGTTCTTGTTTAGATTATTTAGACAACTTATTGCGCATTAGAAGGCTGATGAGGAAGAAAAGACACATGATACCGATGACTTTGGAATTTTTATAATTACTAAATCTTTCTAAATTTAAAACTTGTAAAGCTTTTGCAATAAGAAATTTTTTCTAAATCATAATATTAAGCCACAATAGGTCTCTGCTAAAACAATGTTTACTAAAATAGTTGAAAAACATGGAATTTTTAATATATATAGCCACATGGATCTTATTTATTCTATTTCTATAAATTTCAGAGATAAGATTCCCAAATTCACTTTTCTGTTTTAGATATAATAACTCAGAAATTGAAGGCACTGGCGTAAATGTATTTATTGAAGTCAGCTTAATTTTACTCCAGTAGACTGTATATATATTTGATCTCTTTAATGAATGTGGGTTTAGAGTTTAGATATCACAAGCTGTTCAAATTGGTTCTCTTGACTGTAATGATGGGATTTGTAGAGATTGGAAATTTGGAATTTAACTATTTTTTGTATGATGAGATTGAAATAGCTGTTTCTTAGTTATTTATTCAGTTAAGATATGTCCAGATTATGATAAAAATACTAACACATGTTTCTATTAACTTCTGGCTTATTAATTGCTAGCAAGGCAGCGTTTAATGCCATAGCCATGTTATAGAATTAAATTGTGATCCGCTTCATAATTTCAGTTACCAACTGTTCTGCTTTTGTTGAAAGCTGCTTTATCTTATTGACAGTTGTGCCCTTTATATCCGCACAATCCTGAGGTCTTACTGAATGAGCTGAGATCCCCATCTGAGCTGCTAGACTTTGGGGAATTCTCAGATTGCTTGGATTCTGCAAGTGGCACTGGTTCTCTTCTTCATGTTGTTAATCCTACATTCGATTATGTGCCACCAAAGCTTGTTTGTCTCTTTATTACTGACACGTAAGTTGAACTGAGATTGGGTGAGAAAACTATAGCTTTCCTTCATCATTGACTTTTGGAAACAATTATACTCATTGGTATCCTTCTCTGCATTTACTGGTTTGGAAATTACTTCTCAGAGGAGGGCATAACCCGTCATATATGTACCGTCTCATAGCTGATTACTACTCTGCTGATGATTTGGTGGTGAAAAGATGACCTACAACAGGGAGTTGAGTTCAGCTCCTTTAATTTTTGTCCTACAATGGTAAGCATTTACATATTTGTATACATACGTTAATCACTGTGTCTATATTCTAGTGCATGAGAGGACTGGTGAAGCAGCGGTATAAATTGAACCAGGCATGTAAATTCTTTCTTATGAGTCATATTATTCTTATGACTTTTGATAGTGAAACCATAAATTATGTTTTTTTTTTTTTTTTTGAAAATTTTGTACCTTCACCCATCTAAAGGCTTATTTATAATAATATGTGAGATAAATTGTCTCTTTTAAAGGAATAATAACATCTATTCTCATGGAATAATTACATTTACGTGCTCAATTTCAGTTAGTTTATGAGGAAGTTCTCTGATGAACCATGAGCTAGAGGTATGTTCAAGATCATTTGTGCGGAAGAAATGAACCTTGTGTAACGCTGGGGATCAAGGTGTAGAAATTATATCCTGGCGAAACAATATGGGAAAATATCCAGTGAAACAAGGAAATTCCATTTTTGTGGTTGCTCAACAACAGCACAACCTTGTGCATAACCCATTTGTCTGTTTCAGTGAGAATGAGTGAGATTTAGCCATTTTTATTATTGGCCCATTAATGGGCAATCCAGGGTCTCCAACTTGTTCTTTATTTTATTTTTACTGTATATCTATGTTTATTAAAAAAAAAATTCACAATAGTGTCTTAGTCTTTATGTAGAAGTTTCTTGTCTATAGTCATTTTAATTTTTGTTTCAAAATGGTACTTGTGATAGTAACTTTGTCTTGTAGTTTATTATTTGAACACATGTAGATCATGGGTTAAGAATTAAGAAATAAGAACATGATGACTAAGTGAATGGTTTCTTACCAAATGAACTAATTAAGATCGAATTGTTGAAAGGAACGATAGTTTCTTTATTTAAATTGAAATTATTATCTCAATGACATGGCGCTCATAAACGTGGGTTCTCCTATGTTTAATGTTATTATTGATTTGTAAAAGTTGTAAATTTTTCAAATGTGCAAATAGACATACGGTAGGGAAAAGCAGAAAATATGCAAGACAATAGTTTTCTTGTAGCTATTGTTTCTCATTTTCTCTTAAGGCACAATTTTGTGATTTAGAAAAAATTAGACAGGATATTATTTTATTAGATCTTATGAGATATTTGTCAGCTTATATGTTATTTATAATTTTATTCAGTTAGGGATGAGATAGAATAAAATGTTAAACGTTATTCCTACTTTGTTTTTACCATCTTGCTACCACCACCACCATTCCTCCATCAACAATGCTAATACTTTCATCATCATGGTAACTACTAAATTACCTTCACCACCATTACTATTCCCATCACAATTGTAACCACCACCAATACTAGGGATTTAAAGGAAGACTGTGAGCCAAACTGTGGAAAAGATGCCGGCCGGGTGAGTTTCAGTGAAGTGTAACAAAGCAAAGAAAATAATTTTATTTTGGATAATGACATAATGTTAAATTATAAAAAATTAAAATAGAAAATGGCATAATTTCATCTCTTCAATCTTCATGTGAAACCCTATATCTTGCGTTTGGTTTATAGTTGCTGTGAAATGATATTTGTCTCCTTGCTTCTTCCTTTTTCACTTTCATTAACATAACATGCATTTAATTTATCATATTAGCTTGAAAGCCTGGATGGAAAGTGTATCGGGAGTGACTGGACACTTACATCCCTCCTGCTGGTGCTGCTGGTGGGAACCACATGGTGGGATCCACTATAGATATGGGTGTCCAGTCACTCCTAGTACACTTTTTATCCGGGTAGTGTACTGTCACTTTTAATATGTCTTTTGACCAACTTTATATAATCAATCGTAAATCACTCACTTAACATCTGTACGCATTTAACACACATAAAAAAAACAACTAATTTAATATAGTCAACGAAATTATAGTATTATATACAACAGCTAGAGTGCAACTTAATTAAATTGGCAAAACTTATTCAATATCAGTAACTAGAAATAAATGAATTCATGCATAAAATGGGCGGGAATATAATAAGAAACCTGGACAACTATGCATCAGCATGTAACTCAATTCCACTTTCTCTCATCATATATATTCTCAGCTGTGAAAGAGAAATGAACAAATGCAATGTAAAGTTTTACAATGTAATTTATTAACTTCAGATGAGTAAAGTTAACATCAAGCTAACATTTCACTGCTTGGTGCAATCTGTGGGCTTGAAGGAGACAATCTTCTCTTTGAGGACATAGCCAACCAAGAAGTTTATCTGGGCCAAGTTCCCAAAGATGGCTCCATTTTTAGTTGGAGTAAAAGCAAAGCATACAATCTCATCAGAAACTTGAACAAAGGTGTTGAGAGCATTCAACTTGACGTATGCACCACTAAAATGTGCCGTGATTACTGGAACCTCCATATGTTCTAATTTAGTTCTGTAGCAAAGGGTCAATTATTTTTCTGGGTCTTCACCACGCTTTAATTTAACCACATCTGCCATTGCTGATTCCAACCTAGAGTAAAGATCATATGGCAAAAGAGTTAGTGTTGTGCCTGAGTCAATTATGATGTTACCCTCTTCAATTTGACCAGAGGAGGATCTTTCAAACTCCAGTCTCTTGTCTCCCACGCTAACTGCCTCCAAGGTGAGGTAATTAATAAAAGACTTCTGGTTCCATTGGGACTATGGGAGTTAAGACAGTCCCATGATCAGAAACCACAGCATCATCACCAAAATTGACTTTGCTTGAGGAGTTAGATTGCAAAGAGAATGGCACCAAACAATAGGAGAATTTGCCACCTATTGAAGAACCCATTTGAGATATAAGGGACATAGATCCACCTCCAAGGCCAACTATGCCAGAGCTTTTCCCAACAAAGGTCACATTATTGCTGTGTCCACATCCAATCACAGTTCTAGGAAATCGGATAAGAGAGCCATTAGTTGAGCCTAAAGAGAGAGTCTCCAAAGCAAGATCTCCTTTTGAGAATGAATGATCCCCATAACTAATAGAATATTTGCACTTTTTATCATCATTGGACTAGCAAGAGGTATCTTCCATAGATTGACATGTAGCAGAAGAGCAAGGAATGTTTTTGTAGGTTTTCGATTTTGAAGGATTGAACATAGGAGATTGTAACAGTTTTGACAAGGCATGCATTGCATCCAAATAATGTCACTGCCTGTATCAACAATGCCCCATACCTGGAATGGTGGGGTTCCAACTGAATAACTCATGAGGTATTCACCTTCATTCGCTATCACATTGGACTCGGCTGTGTTTGTAGATACAGCAGCTGAGTTGAAATGATTGGAACGCTCTGGGAATGAGTTTTTGTGTGAAGGTAGAAGGGTGATCTTGAAGAGTCACGGTGGATGAGTTCCACACTGAAAGATTTCCTATGAAAACTAGCCGTTTATAGTCGTTATTCTGACTTTTTGGCAAGTAATATCCGGATATTAGAACTTGGTATCCGGATATCAAAATTTCTAGGTTTGTTCCAAGAACAGAATATCCTAATATCTGATTAAGATATCTTGATATCATAACTCGTATCTTGATATTTGAATTGAATATCCTGATATTAGAAAGTTATATCCTGATATTTGAAATGTGTTTTAGCTACTGGAGCAAGATATTTAGATATCACAAAGCTGTATCCGGATATTACAATGCTGATTTGCCTTTGGAGACAAATATTCGGATACCAAAAGTTTGTATCCTGATATTTAACTCGTGAGTGCTCTTTGGAGTCAAATATCCGGATATAGAATGTCTGTATTTAAATACAACATTGCAGCATACAAAAATCAAAATTCCAACGGTCATAACTTCTTCGTTTCTTAACGGAATTAAACAAATGATCATGTGTTGGAAAACTCTGAGTCTACTTTCATATGAAATAAGTTTCAGATCAAAACTAAAAGTATTTTGAAAGTTATGATAAAAATAGTGACCAAAGGTCAGTTTTCCAAAACTCAAACATGACTATTTTTCATAGTTTTGACATACCACCATGACTAACTTTTCAAACTTGTTTGTTGGGCATTTTAACAAGTTTAAAAACATTTGTCTAGATTGAAAAACTTATTTGAGTTCTCTTCTTGTAAAACCTCTATCCTTACAAAGGAGAATAGCCTATAAGAGAAAATATACCTTTTTGAGTCTTTAGGCTTCTTGATGCAATCCAAGCTTATAAAAACTCTTCTCTTCAAATCTTCCACATCTCTTCATTCTCTATCTTCTTGAGTTGAGCATGATTAAGGTCTTTCACATTCTTGTTCCATTGCTCACTTTTGATACTTGGACTATCATATAAAGCATAACTCATTTGAAAACCATGGTTAGTCCAAATCTATAACTCAATATTTCAATATGCATGATTCATATGTATATAACTCTATAAAGTTCTCCATGCAAATATAATTTACTTATAGACACATATCCAATAATTAATTAAATCACTTGTCAAGTGCATTAAATATATTCTATAAATGATGCTACACATAACTCAGTGCATGATTCTTATAACAAGAATAACAAGATAATATATAACCATGCACTATCCAATATAGTTCATCAAACACATATAACATATTCTTAATCCTTTTTGTAATGTATTTGTCATCATCAAAACATAACACAATAAACCATTGGGGCAAACGTATTTCCACAGGTATGTCAAAGAATGTGATGAAGTATACATGTTCAGATTTTAGCTGAGTTGGGTCTTTGTCTATATGCATCTCGAGTTGGAGGCCATTTGGGGGAACAAATCCTTGAATTTGGAGCTGAAAATTTAACATGATAACCCTATTACATAAATTAATGTACCTGTAAAATTTCTTGGAAAACAAAGATGTGTAGCTAGGTTAATTAATTGAAATAAGTTACTGGACCAAATTTTGTTATTCTAGAAAGTCTTTTGGGTGACCCACGGGTTCGGGTTTAGTTGAAGGACTAAATGACCCTTAGAAGACCTGAAATTTGGTGAGAGTGAGGTTAGTTACCTTGTTATTAAGACTAGAAAGTTTCAAGCATTTTAAAGGAACTTAGTGTTCTCCTCTAGATTTTGAGAATAGTACTCATAGATACTTTATAATTTTGTGAGGAACAAAGTCCTTTGGGTTATATGAAATAATATAGAAGCTTAAGAGTTGTTTAAGGAAAATATCAATGGTTGTTTAAGATTGGATTTGCTGTATTTAATCAAATTTTCTTTTTAGTTCTAACAAACTAAATATCATTGGTCTTGTGTGTTTAAATAATTATCTTGCACTGTTCCTGAACTTGGTGAATGATTGATTTCTTGATAGTTTTCTTTCCACATATTGCTACGAACTCTAGATATTACAATGTGAGTAAGCTGCATTTTACCACAAGAATAATCACAAAATTAAACAAGGTGAAAGAAGGAATAAAAGAGAATTAAATGGCTCATGATGCTTGGTGAAACAAGCTGCATTTGGAGATGCTTCAAGGCCTAGCAATAAGAGTCCTCTAGGCATGGCATTTAATGCTTGTGGTGGTGAATCTGTGGCTTTGCAAGATGTATGATTCCTTATCTCTTATTTTGCTTTCATAATACCACAACAACTATAGAGACTTGTTGATTTGTTTTTATAAATAAAATTGTAGTTTCTTAAGATTTGAATGTTTCGAGTTAATAGTTAGTTGGGAAATGGGTTTTTGCTTTGGTCTATCAATATAATCTTTCTTTTTGAATTTCTTTTTTGTTTATTTTGGCTAATGAATGAAGTTTAAAACACCCAAATGTTAAGGTCTTTTGGCATCTATTATAGAGTAGGATAATGGGAAAAAATAAAAATTAAAAAAAGGCATTTGGTCGCTGTTTAAAAATGGGGCTAAACACATTTTTTTGTGTAGGTTCATTATACTCAAAGATGGATTTAGTGAAGGATTTTCCATCTCTAAATCCAATTTGGACACCAACTTTGGTGTTCATTCAACGACGAAAAATTATTGTTATTTTTGTGTTTCTAATCAACGATAAAATATTAATTCTGTCACTAAAATTTTAACAACGCCTATTTTTGCAATGATTTTAATTTTAATTTCGTCTCTAATTTGGTCGCTGAATTATTTAGCGACGGATTTTGATATATTAGAGACAGAAAAATTCCCTCTCTAAAAGTACTTTTTTAGTAGTGTTTAAAATGTATTGTCTAAAGTTCTTATTTAGCAACGATGTTTTAGTGTTGTTTATAATTTTGAGTTTAGGCAACACATTTAAAGCAGTGCTTACAAAAAATGTTGTCACAAAAGGAATAGGCAACACTTTACGTGTATTGTCTAAATTTTAACCAGATTAGACAACACTTGTGATAGACAACATTTGATAATCGTTATCGTAAAGGATATAGGCAACGGTTTTTAGGGTTTGTGTTTTGTGTAGGATTTTGACATGGCTTTATAACCTTTTCCTATAAGAGTAATGATATGTGCACACTATTTTTTTACATCATTTTTACACTTGGTTAATAATAAGTAAATTTTTGGTTAATATAGTATATCATTTGGTTAATGATTTTTGGTAATCGATTAATCACAGATTTGATTAATAATGAACAAATTATTGGTTAATGAAGTATATAATTTGGTTAATAGATTACCAGCTTGTAAGTTATTGGTTACCAAACTCATTAACCAAACGATATACTTCATTAACTAATAATTTACCCATCATTAACCAAGTGTAAAAGTGATATAAAAAAGTAGTGTGCAATAAACATTTTCCTTTCGAGAAGCTAACATATTTTAAGTGATAAGTACCAAAAAGAAAAATTTTAAGTGATAAGTACCAAAAAGAAAAATTTGCTTTCGGCACGTAGCTTAAAATTCCCTCACCTAACATTTCTAAAATTTCTTAGCAACAAACTCTGGTTTCCTTAATCCCTCCTAATAAAACTTCTCTTGACCGTGACCGTGAGTACCATCAAGTTGGTTGCTTCACTTCCTTTCCTTGGTACTTTCTTTGCTTTCATTTTCCCATTTCAGATATTCTTTCTTTCTCGCCCCCAAAACATATATTTTCCTTTACATTTTCTTATTATCCAAACAGATACATATTTTCCTTACCATATTTTTTAATCTGACTATCCATACAAAAACGTTTGTTCCCTTTCCCATGGCCGTCTCTGCAATTTCCTCTTCCTTACTTGTATATGGAAAGTAGTGTCTTATTTGGTTTGCGGAAGATGTTTGTAAATTCCATAAAGTAATGCTTTGTTTGACTTGTTATTTCCCACATTTCAGGCACAAATGACCCATCAAATTCCATGGACTATCGATGAAGTGCCCCTTACTTACTGGAATTTATAACAGTTTGTCTTAAATATGTTAAAACTGTGATTTTAAGGATGATGATGCCATGTCCATCCATGCTTAACTCGCATCTTTTTTTTCTTTTTTTTTTTTGTGATTCTGCAATGGGTATGGCACAAGTTATAACTTTATAATCAATTAACAACTGACAAGCGTTTTTAAATATTGTTTTCAATATAGGTTGAAGCAAAGAAACAAACCTTTTAATTTCCTCCTTTGATGATTTGCTCACCAATTCTAAAAGCCTGTATTGGTTGACTTCTATGCAACATGGTAATTTCTTCCCTCTTATGTTTTCTCTTTTCTTCTTATCTGCCTATTGGGTGCTAAGCCAGTATGTTGACTGATAAAGTGTGAGGTTAAAACTGTTAATAACTAGTTATATCATAACATATAATGAGGTCCTTGTCAATTCATGGTTCCCATACTCAATGAAGTAAGCACTCGGCTTAAAGATAAGATATGATACTGAGAAGTATCCTAGCATTGCTGATGAATATAGAATTGAGGCATTGCCAAACCGTGAATGATATTTGTCTACTTGCTCCTTTCGTTTTTACTTTCATTAACATATGCATACATTTAACATATCTTTTAGCCAACTTTATATAATCAACCGTAAATCACTTAACATATGCACACATTTAACACACATATAAAAAACAACTAATACAATATAGTCACCCAAATTATATTATATACAACAGCTAGAGTGCAACTCAATTAAATTGGCAAAACTCATTCAATATCAGTAACTAGAAATAAATGAATTCATGCATAAAATGAGTGGGAATATCAAAAGAAACCTGGACAACTATGCATCAGCAAGTAACTCAACCACTTTCTCTCATCATTTATATTCTCAGCTGTGAACGAGAAATGAAAAAAATAAAATGTAAAGTTTTACAATGTAATTTATTAACCTCAGCTGAGTAAAGTTAACAGCAAGGCTAACATTTCACTGCTTGGTGCAATCTGTGGGCTTGAAGGAGACAATCTTCTTTTGGAGGTCATAGCCAACCAAGAAGTTCATCTGCACCAAGTTCCCAAAGATGGCACGATTTTTGGTTGGAATAAAAGCAAAGCATACAACCTCATCAGAAACTTGAACAAAGGTGTTGAGAGCATTCAACTTGACGTCTGCACCACTAAAATGTGCCGTGATTACTGGAACCTCCATATGTTCTAATATAGCTTTGTAGCAAAGGGTCAATTGTTTTTCTGGGTCCTCACCACGCTCTAATTTAACCACATCTGCCACTGCTGATTCCAACCTAGAGTAAAGATCATATGGCAAATGAGTCAGTGTTGCACCTGAGTCAATTATGATGTTACCCTTTTCACTATTATCAGAGGAGGATCTTCCAAACTCTATTCTCTTGTCTCCCACGCTAACTGCTTCCAAGGTGAGGTGATAAAAGACTTTTGGTTCCTTTGGCACTATGGGAGTTGAGATAGTCCCATGATCAGAAACCACAGCATCATCACCAAAATTGAGTTTGCTTGAGGAGTTAGATTGAGAAAAGAATGGCTCTGGCACCAAACAATAGGAGAATTTGCCACCTATTGAAGAACCCATTTGAGATATAAGGGACACGGATCCACCTCCAAGGCCAACTATGCCAGAGCTTTTTTCTTCAAAGGTCACAGTATTGTTGTATCCACATCCAATCACAGTTCCAGGAAATGGGATAGGAGGGCCACCATTAGTTGAGCCTAAAGTGAGAGTCTCCAAAGCAAGATCTCCTTTTGAGAATGAATGATCCCCATAACTAATAGAATATTTGCAATTTTTTTCATCATCGGACGAGCAAGAGGTATCTTCCAGAGATTGACATGTAGGAGAAGAACAAGGAATATTTTTGTATGTTTTGGATTTTGATGGATTGAACATAGGAGAGGTTTGATTGTAACAGTTTTGACAAGGCATGCATTGCATCCAAATAATGTCACTGCCTGTATCAACAATGCCCCAGACCTGAAGCGGTGGGGTTCCAACTGAATAACTCATGAGGTATTCACCTAGATTCGGTATCACATTGGACTCGGGTGTGTTTCAGCTGAGTTGAAATGATGGGAACGCTTGATGGAACGGCGCACAGCATTGGCCACTCGCTGGGAATGAGTTTCTGTGGGAAGGTAGAAGGGTGATCTTGAAGAGTCACGGTGGATGAGTTCCACACTGAACCCACCATTGAGAGCCTCATTGAGAGAGATGCCACTGATGGAAAGCAAAAGAAAAACAAGAGAAAAGTAACCTGCCATCGGTGCCATGACTAAAGACTATTTTTGGTTTTCTTTACAAAGAAATCATTGAGGTTATAGTGTCCTCAGACCTGCAAATTACTCAATTTTTTTTATATAATAGTCACATCCTATTAGCATTTTAAAGGACTCTTCTGTCTACTGATATGATGGGTGTTGATGAAATAGATGTTTTTACTTTTTATTTATTTATGATAATACTGTATTCTAGTTACACATTCTCTTAATTACTTAAAAAGGAAAAAATAAAATAAAAATAAAAACATTTAATATCTTGAAAATTTAAAAGAGTTAGTATTTATTTTTTAAATAATTAAGAGGATTATTAAGTTAATTTTTTAAATAAAAATATAGAATTATTCTTTTATTTAATATTTTCTTTTTTAAGTAATTAAGAAGATGTTAGGAAGATATAACATTACTCTAAAAAAATAATAATTTGATATCCTCTTATCGAATCACCCTAATAATCCTCCTAATTATTTAAAAAAGTAAGTATTAAATGTTTTTTGGATTCCCAAGATAATACATGCTTCTATTTTTTTTTATTTAAGTATAATGATATATCCTCCTAATAAATTATCATAATTACTTAAAACAGAAAGTATTAAATAAAAAGTAAAAACATTTAATATCTTCAGAATCCAAAAAACATTTAATACTTACTTCTTTAAGTAATTAGGATGATTATTAAACTCATTCATTTGGAGAATATAAAATTATTCTTTATTTAATGAATAATGTTATATATCCTCTTAACACATCTTCCTCATTACTTAAAATTGAAAGTATTAAATAAAAAAGTTAAAGTATTTATTATCTTGGGAACCCAAAAAAATTTAAGACTTGCTCTTTTAAGTAATTAAGAAGATTCTTAGGTTGATTCATTAGGAGGATATAGATTTATTCTTATTTAATACTTTGTATTTTAAGTAATAAATAGAATGTATTAGGATGATATAACATTACTAGCGAATGAAATTGGGTTTAGAATTAAGTCTTAGAATTAAAACTGGATATCTTAATTCTAATTATCTTATTTGGTTATACAATTGATTTAGAATTCTAATTGTGAGTACCAATTCCATGAAATTGAAAAATAACTAGTTTACACTATTTCTAATTCTTAGCTTGGACCCTAAAAATTACAATTCTAAGCTCCATATTTTTTTAGAATATAAAAAAAAGTTAAAAACAATGTTTCATATTTCATTTGTTGTTTACTTATTCCATCAACCATTGTCATTCGCCAGTGTCTTCTGGTCACCACCGTCGATAGTGTGCTCCAGCAACTGTTGCCGATTCATGTGCTCTAACAGTTATCGCTGAAAGCATGCTCCAGCAACGGTCACAGGAGACATCTTTTGCCCACCCCGTCACTGCTGTCATGCACCAACCATTGTTGTCGGCATCATGCTCTGGCCACCGTCGTTAGCGGCGACGTCCAACCACTTTCGCAGGCTGCATCCTTCGGCAATCATAAAGCTCAGTTCATAATTACAAATTTTGAGTATCAATTATTTATTTGTCCCAAATATAAAATTTAAGATTCATAGTCAATTCTAACTTTGACAGAATCAGAATTGAAATTAGAATTCTAAAGTGTAATTCTAATTCTGTTGTCCAAACAGACCATTAGTAAGATTGTGTAGAGAAATGAACTCTCATTCAGGATAGGACGTGTTTTAAAACAAATTATTTATTATTATTTGTTGTTATTATTATTATTATTAATGAAAATGTAAAATTATTTTATGATTGTGTTTATTATTTGAGAAGATCTCTTCTATGTTTGAACAATATTTTTGGATGAACTTCTAAAAAAAGATATATTTTTTTCTTATCATCTTTTTTCTTTAAGGATCTATTATAAAAAATAAAACATATTTTATGTTTGGATATAGTATTTTAAAAGATCTTCTTTTATGTTTGAACAACTTTTTATGTTATAAAAAATGTCTTTTTATATAACCACCAAAATCTAGCAAAGAAACCACAAAATGCACTTATTTAATGCTTAACCTATTTTAAAAAAAGCTCATCCAACCAAATAAAATATAAAAAATATGATTTTTTAAAAATATATATATATTTTTTAATATAAAAAGAAAAAACAAATCCGAACAATCACAAAAATTTAGTTAAAAAATAGGACAATTTTTTTAGTCCTTTAGCTTTTTTTATATATAAAATCTCATCTAAATATACTAAAATTTCAGAGAAGTATTTTTTTAAATATATATTTTTAACAAGAAAAACACATTCAAATAAGTACAAAAATTTAATTAAAAAAAAGCACAAAATGAACTTTTTTAGTGCTTTAGATTTTTCTACAAAATGTTCATCCAAATATATTAAAATATAATAAATGTACATTTTTTGGAAAAAATAATTTTTTAACTAGAAAAGTACATCCGAAGGAGCAAAACCATCTAGCTAACAAAAGCACAAAATGTATTTTTTTAATGCTTTTGCTTTTTTTTTTAATAAATTATCATCTAAATATATTAAGTGAAGTATTTTTTTTTAAAAAAGATCTTTTTTAACAAGAAAAATACATCCAAACAAGTACAAAAATCTAACTAAAAAAAAGCACAAAATGAACTTTTTTAGTGCTTCAGATTTTTCAACAAAATGCTCATCTAAATATATTAAAATATAATAAAAGCACATTTTTTTTAAAAATAATTTTTTAACAAGAAACATACATATAAACAAGCACACAAATCTAATTAACAAAAGTACAAAATGTACTTTTTTAGTGCTTTAGCTTCTTTTTTTTAATGAAATGTGATCTAAATATATTAAAATATAAGTAAAGTATTTTTTTATTAAAAAAATATGTATTTTCTATAAGAATAACACATCCAAGAGCATATAAGAATGGGAGAAACTATGTGATGAAAAGTAGTGATTTATGGTTTCCTTTTGAGCATCGGTGCACAACGACCTAAGTCATTGGAAAATGCATGATTATGGTTTAGTTTGCCAAAATTGAAGACTGCTTATAATGTGTAAGAGAGAGCTAAATATGGATAATTCTCAGTAAAAAAAAAACAAATTCAAAATCCTTCAATTTTTTGGGATATTATAGTTTTTACTTGTTAATTATTATATTCCTTTACTATATATAAAGCATTCAACCTCCATCCAAAAATACAAAAAAAAAAAAAAAGAAAGAAAGAAAGAATAAAAGCATTCAATTTTCACCTGCTCCTGTGGTTCGATCTAGAGTTTTCATCCGGATTTAGCTTATTCTCATTTCAAAAGAATTTCTATTTTTTGACCAATAATTTTCGACATCCTACGCAATAAATATTTTGTTATTATAAAAATAATGGTGATATAAAATAAGTAAGAGAAAAATGCATACATATGCTCAAAACTTTATCTTATTTTAAAGTAATTATCATAAACTTTCAGATTTTGGTGAGAAGTTTTCAAACTTTATAAAACTTGTAAAGAGACATTTTTATTTACTATTTAAGCCAAAATCGATCATTACATGACTTGCATGTGATGATTAATACACGTTACAATATCTAATTTGTCTATGTTATTTTTTAAAACATTTGAATTTTTTTATTTTTTATTTTATTTTTTGTTTCTATGAACAAAAAAATCAAATAATTTAAAAATAAATTAAAGTAAAATGAGAAATAATTTTAATTTTTTAAGAAAGATAATATTGACAAATTAAATATTGTCACATATATTAATAAAATATATACAATTCAAATGATGAATAGTTCCTATTTAACTTATGTATCAAAAGGTCTATTTGAAGGGATGCTTGTGCACTTTTTGCATTAAGTAACGATTAAACATTCAAATTAATATAATAGTGAATAATCTTTTTTTTTTGGAATATAATAGTGAATAATTTTATTCCTACCAAAACCATTTTAAAATAATCTTTTAAACTTTATTTTAACAATTTTTAGTTTAATGTTATTTATCAACAAATTAGATATTTAAATTACAGTCATCGAGCCTTTGGCGTGACAGATTCACTTTGTAATGAATGTTTCCTCTTCTCGAATTTGAGTTTGAACCCAAATTCACTATAAAAAAAATACTAAAATTAATTATGGCTTAACTTGAACTAGTCTTGATATTTTATCTTGATTGGGTCTAAACTTCATATAAACCATAATGTTATTAAATTAAGTGAAAATGTTAATTTTGCCGTTAAATCAAACGGGGCTCAATGCCCTTGCATAACACTTGATCTTGAACCTTCTAAACTTTACTCCTTTCTTAATTCTCATACACAATTTTTTATATATCACAAAACCCGGCCCTTGAAGTATGATTTTAAGTGAAAGCTCTCTTTGATTTAATTGTAGAAGTATTGTTTTCATTTAAAATCAAACTTTAGGGGAGTTAAGAGATAAAAAAAATTCATGTATGAAAGTTGAGAAATAACTATACTTCAAGGAGGTAAAAATGTACTTTATGTTTAGTTGTTTAGAACTCATCATTAACTATTTTGTGTTAACAATTCTTACTTGGACGATCTTATGGGTGTGCATTCCGCACATCGGCATGATATATTTAGAAAAATTAATTTCCCTAAATTTTGACTCAACATTAAGAGTAATGAAGATAAAAAGCATATCTCCTTAACCACTATGTCACTTCTTGTGGGATTTGGTTTCTTTAAAGTGAAGAGTGCACTTTAAAGAATGAAACACAAAATTCAAATTATTGATAACAAAATCAAAGGTTTAGGATTTTATAAAATAGAAGCACTTGCATAAAATGTAATATATATCATATTAGATATTAACTTTTTTGGCAAAGGATATTTAGTTATGTCTTCATTATTTTTGTTTTATGAAAATATTTTTTATCTATCAGTCAAAACAACAAAATATAAAAACCACACAAATTTGTGTAAACCAATGAGCAAAATATATAAAAACTTGAAAATCAAATTAATTGAAACAAGTTGTATAAAAGCATCCCTAACAAAATGATAAATATAGAAATTTTTTTGTAGAATCACAATTATGATGTCACTTATTGAAAATCAAAAGGAAAGGAATTCATCATGATGGAGAACTCATCTTACATCATTTTAACTTTGTCAATTCTTGGGACTAAATCATAATAAATTCTTTTATAAATCCATTAATTTTTTTTATAGATCATCGCTATTAAAATCAGATCTGATAGTGAATTGACATGACTTATAGTTCAAGATTAATTAGTAAAACCAGTTTGTTGAGCTAGATAGCATCATAAAAATAATCTACACACAAAATATGATATTTATAAAAAAAATTATAAAATGCAAAAAATAGTAAAATATATTTAATAACCTATCGATTCAGCCGTTCTAATCGGTTTTGACTAGTCTAAATTAGTCTGATCATAAATTTAATTATGATATTAAATCATAGCTAATTAATAACTAATTCATGGTCAAACTATGGGATCTGCTGCTGATAATACTAGTATAGATAGTATACCTATAACCAAAAACCTAAAAAATGGATGAATATGAATATACAAACACAAAAACATAGCCTAAAGTCTATAAATATGCAACATTAAAAAAACGTCGCGAAAAGTCTATAACTATCATACAAACTCATTTTTCCTCATCTGATTCGCTTTCATCGTTTGACACGACAAGACTTCCTTCATTTGTCACACGTGTGTTGTCTACGGATGTTTTTAGATATTAATTGGTCATTCAGAAATTAGAACAGAAAAAAAAAACATTTAGTAGCCCATAAACTTTTTTTTGATAATTTTATTATTGCTGTACTTGCCCAGTGAAGTCACAAACTGATTTTTAATATGAAACTTTTTTTTTTTTTGTAAAAATTAAAAACTGAATCTTTTTATTTCTAAATTTTCACAGAATTCTCATTTATCCTTAAACTTCTAAATTATTAATATCATAATCGTCCAAAAAAAGGATTGAAATGGTTTTGGAACTTATAAAAATACTATATAAATAACAAGTGATTGCATAGAACATCGAAAGAAAAGAAAAGTGCATCGTTGATTGATGATATAACAATATTTTTCTATAAAATTCAATGGTTGCATCTTATTATACATGCTAAGGTCAATGATATCATGGGCTAGTGTCATTGTAGCTTAAGCTTAGAATTTTTTTTGTACAAAAAAATTTAGGGGAGGGGAGATTGTCTTATTTCAAGATAGGACATGCTTTAACGAGGGGATTATAATGGTACAATTGATGTTGTTGGATCAAGGCTTACCATTAGGCTAAAAGATATAACTATTAATCAGGGTATAACTTTATTTCTTTGTTGAGGTAGCACAAGGTCTCACACTCTAATGCTTATAGTGTTGCGGGTGGGTTTGAAGAGCTTTGTATTACACATGTAGTACAACGGCAAGATGGGCTATCAAGTTCCAATCCGTGCCAATACACATAGTGAGTTTATAGAGTAATTGTTGACCTCTCATAAGTTCAAGAGATAATATACCAATAAAAGAAATCTCTAGCAGAAACCCAACTTGAGAGTTTTAATAAAATCAACGATATTTGATCCTACTAATCAACTCAACCCTCATTTGCATAGGTTAAGCTTAGATGAATAGGAAAAACAAGGCTATTTTGCAAACAGAACCAGGCAAACAATTATTCCAATGCCTTTTTAAAGCAATTTTTTCATCTAATGAAGTTCAAGTCCCATAATAGTCGAAACAATTCACTCTTATTCAATATGTATGTTGTTCATGGTTGCAATAATAAACTCGGGATTTTAAGGAATACTGAGAGCCAAACTGTGGAAAAGATTCTGGCCGGATGAGTTTCAGTGATGTGTATAACAAAGCAAAGAAAATAATTTTATTTTGGATAATGAAATAATGTTAAATAATAATAACAATTTAAAATAGACAAAGGCATAATTTTATCTCTTCAATTTTCAAGCGAAACCTATATCTTGCGTTTGGTTTATAGTTGCTGTGAACGATATTTGTCTACTTGCTCCTTTCGTTTTCACTTTCATTAACATATGCACCGTTGCAAGCATTTAACATATCTTTTAGCCAACTTTAATTATATAATCAACCGTAAATCACATAATGCACACATTAAAAAACACCTAATTTAATTTAGTCAACCAAAGTATAGTATTATATACAACAGCTTGAGTGCAGTTCAATCAAATTGGCAAAACTCATTCAATATCAAATGAATTCAAGCATAAAATGGCAAGAATATCAAAAGAAACCTGGACAACTATGCATCAGCATGTAACTCAACCACTTTCTCTCATTATATATATTCTCAGCTGTGAATGAGAAATGGAAAGATAAAATTGTAAAGTTTTACAATGTAATTTATTAATGTCAACTGAGTATAAAGTTAACAGCAAGCTAACATTTCACTGCTTGGTGCAATCTGTGGGCTTGAAGGAGACAATCTTCTTTTGGAGGTCATAGCCAATCAAGAAGTTCATCTGTGCCAAATTCCCAAAGATGGCACCATTTTCAGTTGGAGTAAAAGCAAAGCATACCACCTCATCAGAAACTTGAACAAAGGTGTTGAGAGCATTCAACTTGACGTCTGCACCACTAAAATGTGCCGTGATTACTGGAACCTCCATATGTTCTAATGTAGTTCTGTAGCAAAGGGTCAATTGTTTTTCTGGGTCCTCAACACGCTCTAATTTAACCACAGCTGCCACTGCTGATTCCAACCTAGAGTAAAGATCATATGGCAAAAAAGTTAGTGTTGTGCCTGAGTCAATTATGATGTTACCCTTTTCAATTTTACGAGAGGAGGATCTTCCAAACTCAAGTCTCTTGTCTCCCACGCTAACTGCTTCCAAGGTGAGGTAATAAAAGATTTTTGGTTCCATTGGGACTATAGGAGTTGAGACAGTCCCATGATCAGAAACCACAGCATGATCTCCAAAATTGAGTTTGCTTGAGGAGTTAGATTGAGAAAAGAATGGCACCAAACAATAGGAGAATTTGCCACCTATTGAAGAACCCAATTGAGATATAAGGGACACGGATCCACCTCCAAGGCCAACTATGCCAGATATATTTTCATCAAAGGTCACAGTATTGCTGTGTCCACATCCAATCACAGTTCTAGGAAATGGGATAGGAGGGCCATTAGTTGAGTCTAAAGTGAGAGTCTCCAAGGCAAGATCTCCTTTTGAGAACGAATGATCCCCATATGTAATAGAATATTTGCAATTTTTTTCATCATTGGATGAGCAAGAGGTATCTTCCATAGATTGACATGTAGGAGAAGAACAAGGAATATTTTTGTACGTTTTGGATTTTGAAGGATTGAACATAGGAGAGGTTTGATTGTAACAGTTTTCACAAGGCATGCATTGCATCCAAATAATGTCACTGCCTGTATCAACAATGCCCCAGACCTGGAATGGTGGGGTGCCAACTGAATAACTCATGAGGTATTCACCTGGATTCGGTATCACATTGGACTCGGGTGTGTTTGCAGATACAGCAGCTGAGTTGAAATGATGGGAACGCTTGATGGAACGGCGCAGAGCATTAGCCACTCGCTGGGAATGAGTTTCTGTGGGAAGGTAGAATGGTGATCTTGAAGAGTCACGGTGGATGAGTTCCACACTGAACCCACCATTGAGAGCTTCATTGAGAGAGATGCCACTGATGGAACACAAAAGAAGAACAAGAGAAAAGTAACCTGCCATTGGTGCCATGACTGAAGGCTGATGAAATACGATTTTTATTTTTTGGTTTTCTTTACAAAGAAAGCATTGAGGTTAGTGTCCTGAAACCTGCAAATTACTCAAAATTTTTTTGCTATTAGTCAAATCCCAGTAGCATTTTATAGGACTCTTCTGTCGAGTGATATGATGAGTGTTGGTGAAATAAATGTTTCTACTTTTTTGTTTACAGCAATCTTATATTTTCTTAACATATTTTCTTAATCATTTAAAAAAAAAGAATTAACTTAAAAGAATTTAATGTCTTGAAAATCTAAAAAAATCTCTATTATTTATTTTTTATGAAATTAGAAGGATTATTATGTTGATTCTTGAGGAAGATATATAATTATTCTTTTACTAATACTTTCTGTTTTAAGTAATTAGGAAGATATTAGGAAGATATAACATTACTCTAAAAAGATAATTTTATATCCTCTTATCGAATTAGTTTAATAATCCTCTTAATTATTTAACAAAGCAAGTATTAAATGTTTTTTGAGTTCTCAAGATAATAAATACTTCTATTTTTTTATTTAAGAGCAATGATATATTCTCCTAATACATAATTCTAATTACTTAAAACAAAAAGTATTAAAAAAAGTAAAAAAATTTAATATCTTGGGAATCTAAAAAATATTTAATACTTACTTCTTTAAGTAATTATGATTATTATTAAACTGATTTATTAGGAAGATATAAAATTATTCTTTATTTAATGAGTAATGTTATATATCCTTTTAACACACCCTCCTAATCACTTAAAATAGAAAGTAATTAGTAAAAAAGTAGAAGCATTTATTATCTTGGGAACCCAAAAAACACTTAATATTTGTTTTTTTAAGTATTATTAGGTTGATTCATTAGGAGGATATAAAGTTATTCTTATTTAATACTTTCCTTTTTAAGTAATAAAGATGATGTTAGGAGGATGTATTAGGAGGACATAACATTACACTTGGGCCCGTTTGGTGGATGGAATTGAGTTTGAAATTGAGTCTTGAAATTGATCAATTCTAAGTATCTTGTTTAGTTATACAATTGATTTAGAATTCAAATTGTGAGTACCAATTTTATGAAATTGAAAAATAACTAGTTTACACTATTTCCAATTCTTAACTTGGACCCAAAAAATTACAATTCTAAGCTCCATATTTTTTTAGAATATCAAAAGAAAAAAGTTAAAAACAATGTTTCATATTTCATTAGCTGCTTCCTTATATATTATATCAAACATTGACGTCCTCCAATGTCTTTCGGCCACCATCGTCGACAGTGTGCTCTAGCAACTGTCACCAATCTGGAAACCATCATCGGAGGCATGCTCTGGCAACCACTGCCAATGTGCATGCCCTAGCAACTTTAAAATTTTGAAGTGTAATTCTAATTCTATTGTCCAAACGGGTCATTGGTGAAATTGTGTAGAAAAAGGAACTCATGAGGGGCTAGGATGAGCTTTTAAAAAAATGATTTTTTTTAAAATGTAAAATTATTTTATGATTGTATTTAATATTTGAGAAGATTTCTTTTTATGTTTGAACAATACTTTTAGATGAGCTTCTTAAAAAAGATATTTTTCTTATCATCTTTTTTTTAGGATCTATAATAAAAGTAAAGCATATTATATGTCTAGATATAATATTTTAAAAGATCTTATTTTATGTTTGAAGAACTTTTTATGTTATAAAAAAAGTCTTTTTTTTTATAATCTCCAAAATCTAGCAAAAAAACCACAAAATGCACTTTTTTAGTGCTTAAGCTTTTTTAGAAAAAGCTCATCTTATCAAAAATACGATTTTATTTTTTAAAAAAAGATCTTTATATATAAATATATAATTTTTTGTGATCGTTTGGATTTGCTTTATATATATATATATAAAAGCTCATCCAATTATACTAAAATTTAAGAGAAGTATTTTTCTTTTAAATATATTTTTTAACAAAAAAAACACCCAAACGAATATAAAAATTTTACTAAAAAAAATACATTTTTAGTGCTTTAGATTTTTCTACAAAATACCCATCTAAATACATTAAAATATAAGAAAAGTGCATTTTTTAGAAAAAAAAATTAACAAGAAAAAAAATCCTAACGAGAAAAAACATCTAGCTAACAAAAGCACAAAAAGTACTTTTCTAAGTGCTTTAGCTTTTTCTTAAATAAAATATCATCTAAATATATTAAGAGAAGTATTTTTTTCTAAGAAAAATATCTTTTTAACAATAAAAATACATCTAAATGAGTACAAAAATCTTAGTAAAAAAAAGCACAAAATGTACTTTTTTAGTGTTTCAGATTTTTCTACAAAATGCTTATCTAAATATATTAAAATATAATAAAAGTATTGTTTTTAGAAAAATATATTTTTTAACAAGAAAAGTACATACAAATTTAACTAAAAAAAGTACAAAATGTATTTTTTTAGTGCTTTAGATTTTTTTTAATGAAATCTCATCTAAATATATTAAAATATAAGTAAATATTTTTTATTAAAAAATATGTATTTTCAATAAGAAAAACACAGCTGAAAAGTAGTGATTTAGTGTTTCCTTTTGTTGAGTCATCCGACAAAGCAGATTATGGTTTAGTTTGCCAAAATTGGAGACTGCTTATAATGTGTAAGAGAGAGCCAAATATGGATAATTCTCAATAAAAAAAAATGAAAATCCTTCAGTTTTTAGGGATACTATAGTTTTTACTTGTTACTTATTATATTCCTTTTCCTATAAAGTATTCAACCTCCATCCAAAAATACAAAAGAAAAAGGTATAATAGCATTCAGTTTTCATCTGCAGGTCTAGAGTTTTCAACCGGATTTAGCTTATTCTCATTTCAAAAGAATTTTTATTTTATGGCCATTAATTTTCAACATCCTACACAATAAATATTTTGTTATTATAGAAATAATGGTGATATAAAATAAGTAAGAGAAAAATGCATGCATATGCTTGGAACTTTATCTCATCTTAAAGTAGTTATCATATACTTTCAGATTTGGAAGAGAAATTCTCCAACTTTCTAAAACCTGTAAAGAGACATTTTTATTTACTATTTAAGCCAAAATCATCATCACATGACTTGCATTTTATGATTAATACACGTCACAATATCTAATTTGTTTATGTTATTTAAAAAAAAACAAAATAATTTTTTATTTTTTTAAATAATTTTTGTTTCTATAAATAAAAGATTTTCAAATAATTTAAAAATAAATTAAAATAAAAGGATAAATAATTTAAAAATTTTAAAAGATAATATAGACAAATTAAATATTATCACGTATACTAATAAAATACATTCAATTCAAGTGATGAATATTTTTTATTTAACTTTTATATGGACGGGTCTATTTGAAGGAATACTTGTGCACTTTTTCATTAAGTAACGATTAAACATTCAAATTAATATAATAGTGACTAATCCTTTTTTTGGTAATATTATACTTAATAATTTTATTCCTACCAAAACCATTTTAAAATATTTTTTCAAACTTTTATACCAACGACTTTTAGTTTAATGTTATTTATCAACAAATTAGATATTAAAATTACGCCTGGCGGATTCACTTTGTAATAAATGGGTATTTTCTCTCCTCGAATTTGAGTTTGAACCCAAATACACTAAAAAAAGTACTAAAATTAATTGTTGCTTAACTTGTACGACTCTTGATATTTTATCTTGATTGTGTCTAAACTTCATATAAACCATAATGTTATTCAATTAAGTGAAAATGTTAAATTTTTCGTTAAATCAAACGGAGCTCAACGCACTTGCATTACACTTGATCTTGAAGTTAAAAGAAATTTACATTTTACCCTTCTAAACTTTACTCCTTTCTTAATTCTCATATACAATTATATATATATATATATATATATATATATATATATATATATATATATATATATATATATATCACAAAACTCGGCCCAAGTGTGATTTTAAGTGAAGCTTTATTTGATTTAATTGTAGAAGTAATGATTTCATTTAAAACTAAACTTCATGGGAGTTAAGTGATAAAACAAAAAGGATTTAATTTTAATTTATTATTAGTGTAAAAAAATTTATATTGTCATCTAATTACGTGTTGACACATTATTAAAAAAGTTAAACCTTTTAAGTAATTATTGTGATAGTCAAACTCTTTTAATGATTTGACAATATATAATTAAATAACAGTGTAAAGAAACTTTACACTAATGGTGAATCAAAATTAAACTCTAAAGTAAATTTATGTATGAAAGTTAACAAAGGGCTACACTTCAAGGAGGTAAAAATGTATTTTATGTTTTTTTTTAAGAATTCATTCTTAACCTTTTTGTGTCAACCAAGACTAAGTTTTACTTAAATTAATTTTATAAGTGTGCACTTCTTGCATCGGCCAGGTGCATTTAAAAACATTAATTTTTCTAAGTAATGGCTTAAGATTCAAATAATCAAGATAAAAAGCATATCACCTTAATCACTATACCACTTCTTGTGAGATTTAATTTCTTTAAACTGAGGGATGCACTTTAGAGCAATAATATTTGAACTAGGTCGGACTGTGAACCAGCCTCCTTTCTGGTTATGATTCAATGCCATAACCGGATTCATGGTTGGACCGGGTTAGACTAGTCAAAAACGGACAAAATTAGTCGGACTGACCATATCTTTTTTAATTTTTTTTATTTTTTTTTGTTTCTCAATCACTTAAATACTCAACTTTGAATGATATGAGACTTGAGAATTGAGACCTTAAAACTTTATTATACATTTTATTATTGGTAATGTTTGTTATGATTTATGTATACATTTATTTATTTATTTAATACGTAATTATGACATCATCTGATTCGACCATACGGTTAAATCGGTTGAAGTTGAACCAGAAACTTTTCTAATTCACTATTCGGTCCGACTTTAACAACATTGCTTTAGAGAGTAAAATACAAAATTCTAATCATTGATAACAAAATCGAAGTTTAGAATTTTATAAAATAGAAACACTTACATTAAAGGTAATATATATATATATATATATATATAGTTTAATTTTGATGCACTGTCAGTGTAAAATTTCTCTTTACACTGTCATCCAATCTGTATTGCCAACTTATTAAAAGAGTTTGACTATTATAACAATTACCTCAAAAGTCTAACACTTTTAATGATGTGTTAGTACATGATTGGATAACAATGTAAAAAAAATTTATACTGACAGTAGATTAAAATTAAATCCATATATATATATATCAGATACCTTGCAGACGTGAAAAGGATAAAAGGTTTGGATAAGAATTAAACTTAATACATCAAGCACACCATATATAATACGGATTGTCTTTTGATTTTGGGTATATTTAAACCTTTTTTGGTACATATATAATAAGCATTGTGATCATATTAGATATTAACTTTTTCTGGCAAAGGATATTTAGTTATGTCTTCATTATTTTTGATTTATGAAAACATTTTTTATCTCTCAGTCAAAACAATAAAATAGAAAAATCACACAAAATTGTGTAAACCAATGAGCAAAATATATAAAAACTTGAAAATCAAATTAATTGAAACAAGTTGTATAAAAAGCATCCCTAACAAAATAATAAAATAGTTAAAATTTTGTAGAATCTCAATTATGATGTCACTTATTGAAAATCAAAAGGAAAGTAATTCATCATAGTAGAAAACTCATCTTATATGATTTTAACTTTGTCAATTTCTTGGGACTAAATCATAAGAAATTCCTTTATAAATCCATTAATTTTGCTATAGATCATCGCTGTTAAAATCAGATCTGACAATGAATTGACAAGACTTCTAAGTCAAGTTCAACTGATAAAACCAGTTTGTCAAACAAGATAGCATCATAAAAATAATTTATATGCAACAATATGATATCTAGAAAAAAAATATAAAATGCTAAAAATTAGTAAAACATATTTAATGACCAATCAATTCAGTCACTTCAATCGGTTTTGACCGGTCTAAATTAGTCTAACCATAAATCTAATTATGAGATTGAACCATAGCTAGCTAGTAACTAATTGATGGTCAAACTATCCAGTCTGATTTTAACAATACTAATATAGAGAGCCTACCTATAACCAAACAAAAAAGTGGATGAATCCAAATATACACAAAATGGTTGAAACATCACATATCAATATTAAAATTGAAAAAAAAAACACACACACACACAAGAAGCAACTTTTATTTTGTGCCTATCTTCTTTGGTTGATTTCAATTTGCTTTTAATTTTGAATTCTTTATAGTACATATCACTGCATCCAAGTGCAGAGTTGAATTATTTCCGCTTCATTTCGTTTTTTTTTTCTTCCCTTATATTTCTGTAGTCTATAGCTATAGAGTAAAGAATGTTATGTAAGTTTAGAATTACGCAACTAACATATTTGCATGCGATAAATTTTGATTTATGTGCAGCTTGAAAATCCACCACACTGCTTGCAAATAACTCATTTTGATATTGTTAATATTTTGGCTTCCTCTCTTGGTTTATCAATAAGTTCACTACACTTCTACCCGTGTGTCACAATTTTAAATTGATGGTACCTAGGAAATTTTACCAGCTGGATGTGAATTCGCTTTTTTTTTTCTCCCCCACAGAATCACAATACTACTGTGCTAAGATTTGCCTGTGCATTAGCTCCCCAATCAAATTTTAGTTACGCCCCAAGCGACCATATTTCCTCATCCCTGTCATTGCTCATCAACCGTTTCATCGAAGAACCTGTAGACAGAGTCTTCAACATCAGAACAGCAAAAGCAGCACCAACTTGAACCATGTTCTCAGCTCATTTGCCTATCAGGTACTCAGGCTATAAGAAGAGACGAAAACATTTTACTCAAACTAGGCAACTCAACTTGCAGCAAATATTGCTAATGAGGGTTAACCCAACTGGCATGATCGAATAGCGTTGACGAAAAGGTCTTGGATTCGATTCCTGCCAGTGATCTTTTGTTGGTAGGTTATCTATAAATACCACTGTAAGCCCTTACTTAGACTTGCTACATGCCCTGACCTTAGAATGGGATAACCTCCTCTCCCCCAAGGTTGTCAAACTTGAGTTTAAATAAACTCATAGTCCTAGTAAACTCATGGAGTTCCAATAAACTCAAATCATAAACTTGAATTTACATATTTCAAAAATATTATTTAAAAAATATATCCTAGTACTCAATCATAATTTAATAGCATATTCATAAGTAATATTCAACATTCCAACTCCATAACAAAGCAAACAAAAATAATAAAGTAAAAACATAACTCAATATTTGATCCAATTGTTATATTATACTTGGTCCAGCACTCACATTATTTTGTAGTTTAACATGACAAAAATAATCATAACATAAATTAGCTTCATAAACCCAATATATATGACAGAATAGAGGCAATTCAACCAAGTACCCAACAAAATCAACCAAAATTGTGCATTTTGAGACCAAAATCTCATAAACTCCCTAGTATAATCAAGAATTTACTGATTTTATCAGAGTTTACTTGAACTCGTACGAGTTTGACAAAGAGAGTTTACATGCGATTTAACTCGTTTTATGTCCTAGGATTGTAAACTCATAAGATATTAAGAGTTAACTCGAGAGTTTGACAACCATGCCTCCCTCTAAACTTTTATCCACCAGTAAAAAAAACTTACAGAAAATATTGACTGCACTATCAAAAAACAATTCATTTATAACATATTGAATGCACCACTAGCCACTGACCCCCTCACTCAAGCTTTTTTTGCCTTACAGGATGGCAAACAATAAACCGTGAATTGAAATTCAATCAATGAAACCAAGAATAAACCTATAATCCTAATTAAAAATCACAAGCTAATATTAAGACTCGATCTCAAATACATTAATTAATGATGAGGGGCAACTACACCAAGTTGCATATATAGAAATACCACACCAAATCAGTCTGGCCAAGACTTGATTAATTTGACATTTGAGTGGCTTTACTACTCCACAAGTCTGATGTAGTTATGTTTAAAATAACTCAGCACTCACCCCCTTGTGTATGCTCAGATACTGAGATACATACTGTCCAGTTTTTAAACAGGAGACACGTAAATATTATTCATAACATGCATGCATGAAACTGGTGCTGAGGATTCTGTGATGATAGACTTGATATTTGCCTTGATGATCCAGAGGGCTGACAATGAAAGAAAACATTTGCATTACCAGAGTAAATCCATATATGATCAAATGAGGAAGGCATAGCAATAACCATGGACGTAATAAAGGAAGGAATTACCCTCAAATTCCTGGAGAACCTCTTCCTTCATTGAGAGGCTTCAAGCTCCTGAGCTCCAACATCAGCAGGCCCGTTGTTAGAAGCATTCTTTGCAGTGTCTATGCAAGGACTGTTTTTAAATTGATCCATAGGCTGAGTCTCAAACAATGAGCAAGAATTCTTAAACCCTTGGTGAGAAAATTGTTGATTAATTTTCAAGTCCTCATCTGGCAAGTAACCCACAGGAAAGTTCTCCAGGTTAGCTGCTTTGCCTTTGCATTGCTTCTTAGCAGAAATAGGCAAGTCCAGTTTGTCAGAACAATTCCCAGTTAACCCCAGAGGCCTATGAAAGAGCAAGTGAGCCACAGTTCGATCAATGGGATTTGTCTCTGTTTCAACATCAGGAATCCTAGCATATCTGTGATACCAATATGGTTCATACAGGAAAAATAGTTAGCATCTCAAAAGGCTAATCATGATATTCTATAACCAAAAAGCCAATTGATCATTTTTTTTGCAAGATAAACATGCTTTTAGTGGAGACAATACTATCATCTCTAATATGGTTAACTAGGAAAGGAACCCCTATTAAAGTCATAAATAAGTGTTCAGTGGAAAAAAACATGTACATGTCTAATCTGTTCAACTAAAACCAGCAATTTACTTGGCCTAGTTAATGGGCTATTATTTAAGAGATGCCTAATCTAGTGTCTTTGAACAGAAAGTGCTGTTGTGATATATTGAGTAGAGTGACCTTTAAAGACACGGTACTTACAAGTCAACCAGGCTTTCCACCATATGGGACAAATTTATAATTTCAAATTATTCTCATCATTTCATAATTATTCAAGTGTCAATATTTCTTCCAATAATTCATAAATTATATTTTTTGGGTCCTAAATCTCATATAATATGACATCCATTTAAAAAATAAGAAATTCAAACCATGCCAGATAGTAGAAGTTTATTAGAAAATGATTTTTCGAAAGATCTTTTAATCAATTAAAAGAGGTACAGCTCAGAATGAAAATTTGTTAGATGTATTGAGGCTTCTATTGCAACACTTTTTTTTTTCCAGTGAAAAAGGATCAAAGATAATCATTGTCAATGGTGTTGCAATGAACAATTCACAGTTACCTTACGTTTATCTTGTGAAACCACAATCATATTATATCATACCCGGTTGAAATTAAAGGGTTTAGGTAGAGAAGGAGGAAAAGAGAATAGAGACACTCTGAATAATATGAGATTTTTAGATTATATGAAAGATGTGATATGGTGTGTTATAATACAAGGCACCAACACTTCTTTATACTAATAATTTTGTCAAGTACTAGTATAATACTACTAGTACAAGCCCAGCCCAATAAGTCTACTAACTTAACAAGACTCCCAACATAATAAGAATCCTAATATTCTAACAATACCCATCATGATATGCCATGTAATAATAGGTTCTATTTAATCTGTCAACCCAAGTACCAAGACAGAGAAAGACTCTTCCATGATTCAATCCATATGACCAACCCTGATTTGTGATCCATACCTCTTATCCAGAGGCTTTCATGCAATCAGAAAGTGAATTTAGAAAAGAAAGAGTAAAATGACACAGCTATTCCTACATGGATTTATCTGTTCAGTCATGTGGACACAACCGCATAAGAAAAACCCACCTTAGAGAACTATATGGTAAATATACTGAAATGAAACAGAAAAGTAAATTTCATTTGGCATCCTGACAAAGAGTATACCATAAACATGTCAATCTTGTAGAGAATGACATAATAATGCAAATTTCTCAAAATATTATATTAGACATATATAAAGATACTCTTAGGATTTCCTTTCATGTGCATAAGCTAAATAAAAATTAACAAAAATCAACTTATGTCACCAGCAGGAACAAAGTGGGGCAAATTTACGACTCCCGAGCATTAATTTAGTGGGATGACAGTAAATCATGTCCTGTTAGCGAGTGAAACTGAATGCCTAGGCGGTTAAAACCATTTCAGTCACTAAGGCCAAATCAAGAGCAGGTTTGGGTTTTTATTTTCTTTGCTTGGTCCTTGGTGTCATGTTTTATCATAAGTAGCTAACCATGAATAGGCTTGGTTAGATATGCAACAGTCTATATGACAGTAGAGGTAGCTATTCGTGTTGACAGGTCAATTTCTAGTTATGTCATATATTAATGCGCATTACAAGATATAGTTGGAAACTGACACTTTCCATTTTAATAATCATGTCAAAGCACACAATTTTGATGCTGCCCATTAATTAAGCAGGTGATATGACACTCATTTTCTAACCTACTAAATAAATTAAGTCAAGTGAGCAAAAAAACAACTCGAAATCAACCTATTTAAAACCCACTTAATATATTTATCAATTCAATCTGAATTAAACCTGATCACAACCCTGGTAATCCATTTTATTTTGCAATCATATGATTGCTATATCTCATTCAAATGCCAATGACTAATATCTAATCATTAATTAACATACTAAAGTCTAATATTTCAACTCCTAGAAATAATAAACAACACAAATCTATCAGCAACATTAACACCTAACTCCTAACCATGCAAATTAAACTCCTCAAGTTCTCTCACCTTTGCATTCACATAATATGTCTAATTAACAAACCTCAACAAAATCAAATCCTACATCATGAATCACGTACCCATAAGGGCATAGGTATTTGAAGGGACAATTACCAAATTGTTCTCTCTCTTTTTTTTTTCCTTCTAAATATTTACAAAAACAAACATAGAACTTTGAAAAAAATTGTAAAAATTGGTTTTTCCTAAGTATAAATAATAATTATAAACAGGTTTAAATGCAGCAAATTGTATAGGCTCACCCTTCAACTTGATTACACAAACAAGCTGATTGCAGTTAACGGGTTCAACTTGAACACAACCTCATTCATAGTAGTTTCAAACAAGCCCATTATTTAAACTAAAATTGTTCTATATTAAACCTGAATTCTATTACATATCATCAATTTTGAATCATGTTGAAGGTTGCGTTGAAAATTGCTACCCGTAAGTAAGGTGCCAATAGAGTTACAGCTTATACACACACACCAAACTTTAAACACTTAAAATCATTCTGATGTTGTCCATCAGAGATGAAGAAGGAATGATACTTAAATTATAATAGAGTAAACACTCATTTTAATCCTCTAAAAATATAAGCGACATTACGTTGGTCCTCCATTTATAAATATATCAAATTGGTCCTCCAAATATATATGCGACATCAAATTAGTCCTTAAATGTCACATCTTTGCTATCAAATTGGTCCTTAGAATGACATTAGATTTGTCCTTGAAGGACAAAATTGATGGCATTAATTATTATTGAATGACCAATTTGATGTCACTAATAAATAGAGGACCAATGTCATGTCGTGTATATATTTGAAGGACCAAAATGGGTGTTTACTCTTTATAATAATAGTGCTCGACTTATGAATGAAAAATCAGGAAGTTGTGGAAATTAAAGTAGCTTGTGTATTATAATAGCTTTCCTAACCTGTTTTGGTTATTGCTTTTGAAGTTATGGAAATTAAAGTAGCTTGTGTATTATAATCGCTTTCCTAACCTGTTTTGGTTATTGCTTTCTTCTCTGCTACTTTTATTTGTACTGCTTGTATCACTAACATAATGCCTTTGCATTGCACCTTGTGCCAACCGGAACAAGCTATCTCTAATGCAGAGTCTTATTTTGATGTCTAACTGTAAAAAAAAAGTTTGCCTCAGGATTGGTGCTATGTCCAAATTAGTATAGAAGGAACTAATTATACTACAAAGCATATACCATTATGAACTCAACCATACCTTTGATATAATATCCTGAAGCATGTACAGTATGGTGTCTTCAATAAAATGGTCATCAACTGCCACAGTGATTGTATTAGAATCATCTTGCTCAGTTGGTGGATCTAGAGCAGGAAGAGTTCTTAGATCTTCAATTTCAGGATCACCCCCATCACAAAGATGACTTTGCATTTCTAGGGGACATTTTTGAGTCATAGATTTATTAATGCTAGGAACTTGATGGTCCAATTGTTGCTGTTGCTTCTGTATAGCAAGCATTGCCTGCATTTGCTGCCGCCTCCTCAATTTTTCAATTTTTTCCTGAGGAGTCATGGTGAGAGGCTTGACTGAATCCACAGACTTCTTCACAGGATTCACTATACCAGAAGACACTTCATTCCTAGAAAGCTGAGGCTGACGCCTACGATCTCCTGACTGAGCCTGTGGTAGAATTGTCATAGCAGGATATGTATTGGTAAGGTTCCCATACACAGAAGATGCCACATATGGATTCGTGATGTTCTTGTATAGTGTCTCAGGTCCTTGAAGCTGCTTCTGTTGCCCAAGAATAGAAGAGGAAGAAGATTGCATGACAGAAGGTTCCAATTGATTCCCAAATTGTCTTGATGGGGTAGTTGAAGGAGACCAATTACCATAAAAAACCTGCAATAAAAATAATTTGTTGACTTTGAAAAGGAAAAAGATGAATATAAATCTTGTACCAAACTGTTGTGCATCATGCCAAGGGTGTGTAAGAAACCTGATATAACCTGGTATTTCACTAGAATATTATGGAAATTACTCAAGGAGCAAGCTCCCGATTACAGAACAAAACAACAGAGAAATATAGGAACTGATAAGGAAAGAAAGAAGAATACAGAGAAAGCAAATTGCTCTCCCTGTCCCAATTGGTATCAGCCAACTCCACTCTACCCTGATTGTTCAATGGCCTCCTCACCAGCCTCTCTACCCCTCATAATCACGTTTCCTTGCATGATCCCAGCCTCTCCATCACCACTTCCCCCAATCTCCTCATGACAGCTGTCCATTCTGTTAGATCCCTCCACTTCTTCTCTAACTGAATTCCTATTCCCATTTCTGTCCCCATTCCCTTTCTTCTTTCTCTTGTAGACATGGATTGGGGGGCCATCCATTGGAGGCCCATCAATACCTTTTCAAATCTCATCAAACAACATACATACACATAGGATAGAAGGAGACAACAGAAGTGTAGTTCTACAGAAATAACACATGGAAAATAAACAAGGTAAAACCAAGAAAGATATTCTCTATGGGACAGAACCATTTCTTCCTAAAGATTCTAAATAGTTTATTCCAAATTTCCAAGCAACCTAGCAATGAAGGGACAAGTAACCACAAGTCTCTGACCTCCCAAGGCACAACAAAAACATTGGGAGATAAAGCCTTATGTTTCCTACACACCTCTAAAAAGGTTATACCGTGAGCTTTAAACTTCTAAAAGGAGGTGGTAAAGTCCAAGTTATGACTAAAAGGAGGCCAAATCAAGTATTGAAATTAAAATCCAACTCTTCTGGATAGCTGGTAGAATGGAAGGAATCAAGAATATCAAAAAGCTGATTCTGAATTTCCCATGTATCATTCCTTTCCACTTCCAACTGATAGTTGTCCATCACAATATGAGCATGGTCACTATCACTACCCAGATTTAATTTTATTTTCTTTTACAAACTTGACACAGATTCAAATTTATCTGGCCAAAAATGGGCCTAACTACCAAGATCTACTCCATATGACTTGGGTCCCAATTTCACTTTTTTATGTATTTATTCAGCCTCATTTTAGATAAATGAATCCTGATATGACTATTGACAGCAAAGTTCAAAACCATTTTTTCTTTTTGGTGTAAGAATACCCTAATGCATTGTTTGGATGCAGGTAAGGAGGGGGAAGGGAGGGAAAGGGAAGGGAAAAATAACCCCAACCCTTGTTTGGATAACTTTTAATGAGGGGGAAGGAAGGGAAAAGAGGGGGAAGGGAAGTGTTCCCCCTCCTTCCCCCTCAAAGCTCCAAAATTATTCCCCCTCAAATCCCCGTAAGGAGGGGAAAAGGAGTCCCCCTCATTTTTTTACTTAAACATCCAAATAAGTGGAAAGGTATCCCCCTCCATCCCATCCCTTCCCTTCCCTTCCCTTCCTCTCCCTTTCCACCCCTTTCCCTTTTCCAAACATAGCATAAGAGAACATTAATTGAATCCATATATTAGATACCATAAATCAGGCAACAATTATCAGATGGTGGCATTATCTTTTTCTAAAATAATTGATGGGATACTTTATCAGTAAGTCCATTTGCAGTCGCAACATTTTCAGCAGCTAAACCAGAGGTCACAGAAGTGGTCCTTCCTACCATATCCTGATTAATTTGTCAGAAAAAGATAAAATGAGTTATTTGATTGGTCCACTATACAACAAGTAAAAAGTTAGATAGTATAGAAACTGGTTAATGAAGGATGACAGGATAATATTTATGATTATATTAATTTATAATGTAATTTTAAACTGGGAATTAGGGTTTGTAATTGGAGAGTTAGGACTAGTTATCCATAATTTGGGAATTTAGGGTTTATTTGTTTGCGTCATGGGATATCTTATCCCGAGTTGGATTATGGCTTTGTTTCCTATTCTAGATTGAGATTACTTGAGTCTTAAGTTTGGGTTGCTTGTGTTGGTAGATTTTAGGGTCTTTTGAGTCGCCCATATAAGGCATATAATTTTGTGTTAGGGATATCAGCTTTCTATTGATATTTAAATATTGAGAATATTGATTATTTTGAGATTGTTTCTTGGTTTTCTGTTTCCATTCTACATCACTGCTCATTCTGCAAAATGACTTCGACATACCTGCTGCCCCTTTCCAGTAGGCTTACTTCTACCTCTAGCATATCCCGCATCTACTGTGGTTGCTTGAGAATTTTGTATATCATGAGAAGCTGAACTGCCAATCTTCTTATAGCTGAGGGAAAATGATTGATCATTATGTTGAACATATTCTGCTTTAATTTCCAAAGGCTCAGATCTGTTCCTTAAAGCACCTGCTGTAGTAGGTGTGTCCAAGAGTATGGGTGCTGGACTGTTACTCACATCTCTAGAAGACCACAGTTCATCAGAATTATCGAGACTTACATGACCAAATATAGGGTCATCATTGCTGCAAAATCATCACTTGTGAGATTTATTCAGTCAGACTGATACCATTGTAAATTACAAAAGCTCACGTAACTAATATCTATAAGGAAAGATGTAGGTCGATAAATATTCAATGATAATCAGGATTTTGATACTTCTTTCCAATGTTATCCATCATGTGCACAATATAATTAAAGCCAAGGGAATGTAAAATACCTATAAACAATATCAAAAGCTGGCAACATGAAGTCTTGGTTCAAATTTTAATGAGTGAATATGTTCACAAAATTCATGTTACAGTATCCTCCTTTTTTCATTTTGAATGTTAATTAGACAATTGTTGCAGCTACAACTGTGCACGGCTGCACACATTGCTCCATCTGAGTTTGACAGGAAAAAGTTAAGGGCACTTAAACTCAGATTGAGCTGTGAGCAGTTGTGTAAGTTGTAATGCAAAAGTTCTCAAAAAGAGAATTAGAGGAGAGAGAAAAGTTTCATCCATCATGCTTACTGGTCAAGTTCTGGAAATATGTAATTAGACTCGAGTTACAATGCCCTCAGAAAATGCACATATCACATATAAAATAATACAGATAATCTACTTTACCTGAAAATTCGATCAAGGTCATCAAAGCTTCCTATGTTAGCCCAGCCACAGTAAACAAAATCACCTTTCTCGTTACCTTCATGTGCACTTCGGAAAATTTCTACATCCTTTTCAAGCGGTGTAGTCTCTTCTGTCAAATATATGTACAATTAAAAATGATAAACTATCACTACATATCATGCATGTTTATTGTTTTTCATACAATAATGGTGGGACACAAGCACAAAAGACATCAGCAGACATACATCTGCACACACATACAAAACACAGACAGTCAGAAACACATGCTATTTACTCATAATTCCAGTAATTAGCCATTTTACCACCTCTTAATGAACTGAATTTGCTAATTTTACCTAAATTTTTAGATACTTTAGTGCCCAGGGAATCCTGATCAGTTTTAGCTGCACTGGATAAAGATAAGTCAGGCCATGAGTTTGCTCCATATCCTGAGGCAGATAGTCCTGCACTATTATCAAGTTTGGAACTGCTTCCCAGCTTTCTTCCATGAAAATCAGTTTTAGCCTTTGTTCTCTTCTGCTCGGTGAGCTTAATGGCAGAAGCTTCCTGATTCTGTTCTTTCTTGTTGTGAAGATCTTCACTTACCTCTGGGTAAGGCACAATATGATCATCACTCTCACCCACCTCACCCCATACTATGTTTGCAAGCTGAAAGCAATTATAATAAATATTGATGATGCAAAATTCAACTACAAAAAGAGAGGACTTTAGATGCTGACAGTAAGAACATTCATAGACACCATACTCTGATCAGGTGTCACATAATATCTGTAATGCAAAATCACACAGCCCTTGAAGCTAACTAAGGACATGTCCATTTAATTTTTTATCTCAGGGAAATACTCAGCAGATTCTGTATCATGTGAAGATTTGGAAACATCATTATGACAGACAGAGCATGGTTGAAGCTGTGTTTGAACCATACCAGATATAAAAAAATTCTGCCACTTCATATGAAGCAGAAATTTCAATCTTTGAAGTATTATGTGGGATTATGAACCTATATAGCATAATATATTGACTCCACTCATCCAATTAATATTAAAATGACATAGGTAGGTTGAACTATGATGGCTTATGGTGAATTTAGTGCTTCAATTTGAGATAATTTTTCAATTATGATTTTCTTTTTTGCCCCACTGACTAGCCTATCTCACACAAGCAACCCTTCCAGTAAGATTCCTCCCATGATAGTACAGAATTAGTATTGGTCAGAGCTTAGCCAGGATAGTTATTCCATTTCAGGTTCTGCAGCCATTCAATGTAACTTCTATCCATTATTCTACATGGTCATCTAGATATTATATTGTAGTCTAAGAATGATTAATGACATCAAGAAATGTGAAATTATTGATGGAGACTGCAAGCAATAATTTGAACACCCTTTTCATTTTATACAATTTAAAGCATCAATTATTTAAGCCAAGGTCAAAACTCAACTAAATATCCTTTCTTTTAAGAAAATAAAAAGGTTAAAAGTAGGAGATATAAGTAAGGAACACTAATATATCGACTGAAATACTTATGTGACACTGATCTTAAACCTGTTTTTACTAATACTTCGACTACAAAAGGACACTTATAGCCTCTACCTTGGATGGCCTAAAGGCTAAAAGTAACTATTGTTCTTAATTCCATAACAAATTCAGAATTACTTAATTTTTTCCAATATTCGTCAAACTCCCCCAAATACTGGAGCTTACATAAGCTCTCAGCTTGTTACAATAACTGATTTTATCAAATAAAAACTTAAAATTCAACAAAACGAAGAACAAAAACTTGCTATATAACAAGCTTAAAGAAGGCGAACGTCTTCTAACTTGAAAAAGCTCCACTAACAAAAACTTGTAATGAACTCAGCTAACAACTTGAAAAGTGTGCAATGAATAATAACTTGACAAGCTCAAGAAACCACAAGTTGTAATGAGATTAACAAACAACAACTTCAACTACAGCACAATCAAACAAAATGAGCTCAACAAAGAACAACCTTGTGTCAACCAACAATGACTTCAACAACAGTTCGATTGACCAGAACATCTAAAACAAATTAAGAAGGCAGCAAAGTCTTTTTCTTTCCTTCTAGTTCAGATTTAGGCCTCTAAAACACAACAAATGAGACCAGAACCAGACGTTGGGTACAGTTCCCAACATTTGCAATGGCATATTTATTTTGATTTGTTAAATCGACCCAATGTTACATATACATGCCACTTATAATAAGCATTTCACCAAAAAGAAAACAAAAAATCAACAGAAAATTTCCAACAACACAAACAAAATCTTCACCTCAATTTAAGCACTTATAAATTATAATCACTTCATAATATTTAAACCACCAAATAGGCCCAAAAAAAATATCAAATTTATTACAACAACAAGAATCTAAGAACGTGCATTATAAGACCCAATAATAAAAACTGGGTCATTGACTCCAACAAAAATTCGAGCAAAAAAAAATTGAAAATTGACCAACCTCTTCGTCGTTCCAATCAAACATTTCTTAAGCATTTCACCAAAAAGAAAACAAAAAATCAACAGAAAATTCCCAACAACACAATACAAAATATTCACCTAAATTTAAGCACTTATAAATTATAATCACTTCATAATATTTAAACCACCAAATAGGCCCAAAAAAAAAAAAAAACAAATTTAATACAATAACAAGAATCTAAGCACGTGTATTATAAGACCCAATAATAATAATAATAATAACAACAACAACAATAATATATATTAAAAAAAACTGGGTCATTGAATCCAACAAAAAAAAAATGGAACAAAAGATCCAAAAAAAAACTGAAAATTGACTAACCTCTTCGTCGTTCCAATCAAACATTTCTTACATAACCAGAATCAAACGCCAGACCGTGAATTTCTTCACTCATGGCGGGAAAATCCCCAGAAGATCACAGAGAAGAGCACCTCAACAACACGGAGAAAAAAATAGGCATGCAGAAACGACGTCGCAGAGAAAGCCTCATAGTTCATGCAAAGAGAGAAGCTTTCAGTTCAGAAACGGTGACGGAGTTTCCAGTGCAGAGAGAGAGAGAGAGAGAGAGAGAGAGAGAGGGTATGGGGTGGAGCGCACGTGACGTCACGTGTGTTCGTGGAAGCGTATACAAATGGAGGAGTGAGCCACAAGGGCGACACGTGTAAGGCTGCGTATCTAAAGTAGTGGCCATAAATAATTTTGTGATTAAAAATTTATATTATATTATCATTTAATTATTAATTTAGTGTACACAAAAATCTCTCTCTTGCAACACTTGTTGTTCCTTGAATATCATTTGATAGTAACCCTTACCTTGCATCTTATCAATTTTTTGCTTTTATTTTTTAAATGTTTATACCAATACGGATGAAACATCATAAAATTAGATAAATTATGATATTGTATCGTGTCTATAATAACAAATTTTAAATTTTGAAATATTGATGTAATGGTTTTATGTTAAGATTTGGGTTTTATATATTAATTTTATAAATTGTATTCTAATTGTGTCCTATTTTATAATTTTTAAAATCTATCATATTCTCGCATTGTGTTTAGTGTTGTATCTTGTCAACTTTCAAAAAAAAATATATCTAAGTATAATAAGATTGGTTTTTAAATAATAGTTGTTTGGATTTCACTTAAATTATATTGAAAAAATTGATTCTTATTTAAACAAAATTTGAGATAAAACTAATTCTTAAAAAGTTCAACTCAATATTTGATTTTTTTTAATTCAACTTTAATAAAAATTTATTATCTCAAGTTTTGAACCCATTTTAAATTACTTTTAAACTAAACTAAATTTAAATTCAAACAAATTTATTTTCATATGGACTTATATAATTAGTTTTATTTTGTGGATTAAATTTGTTTTGGAAGTTGAAAAGATAGGGGAGCTTACTAGCCTTTCGTGTGTTTGTGTTTCGATGGGAGGGCCTATTTGGTGGTTGCGGTTGCTTTAGAGGTCGCTTTCAAATGGGCCTACGAGGGCCCTGGCTTTCAATTGGATGATGATATTCTAACTTTGGTGAAAACAAATAAGATACTAATATAATTGAATTATATTTTATAAAATTAATTTTGAATAAATTTAAAGTTTAGTTAGAAAGGAATTTAAGTAAAGTAATTTATATTTAAAAAAAATTAATTAAAAAATAATTTTGGTGTAATGAATTTTGTTTGAGTAATTTTGATAAAAATTATTTTTAGATGTGTAATTATTAAAAAGGGTATAAGTTATCTCTTAAGTTAGATTAAATATAAATTAATGTTAAAAGTTGATTATAAATAAATTAATGGTAAAAGAAATTTAAAAAAAATTAATTTTATTTGAGTATTATAAAATAAAATCACTTTTGAAATATAATTATAAAGATATTTTTATCAACATATAAATAAATAAGTTCCTTTTTTCTTTTTAACTACAAACATAACAAAATGTTGCTTAGTTGAGGTGTTAGAATCATGTTTGAGTGCAAATATGATTCTAGCTTAGAGGGTGTCAAACATATTTGCACTGTATTCAAGACATTTTTAAACTATAAACGAACTTTTGGATAGCACCAAATCAAACATGATATATATATATATAATCAACAATTAGAATTTCCCATTTAATTTAATGTAATAATACTTTTAATGAAAAAATAGAGAAAGCAAGACTGATGAGGCCAGCCAATATCGATATGATGTTAATTAATCTGCATTTTTCTTTTATTTTATCAAGTTATTCATATTGTTTTTTATTTTAAAAATATTGAAAAGAAAACTTATTTTATCTAAAGAAATGGGGAGCTTTTGGGAATAAATGCATAGGGTAAAAAAACTAATTACGTATGGTGCCCATAAAAAAAGAATCCATGTTTCAAGAAGGTAACAATTATATGAAATGTAAACTCTGGAATATTATGAAATATTAAGATTATATACATAATAATCGTTTAATTACGATCTGATCAAAATAAAAAGAATGTAGATACTTGGCTTTTACTTTTAGAATGAATTTGAGATTTTTTTTTAATATTGACAGAATGATATTTATATAAGATATTAAAATAATGTTATATATAGATGAATTTGAAAGTGAAAAGAAAGGATGATTGAAGGTGTTTGGCGGACAACTCTCCTGCCCTCTGTTTCGTTGAAAATAAAGGAATCCAGAAATTTTTAAATATGAAATGAAGATGAAAAACTTCAAAAGAAAATTTTAAGTGCGCGATTGATTTTTTTTTCAGTTAAATATATTTTTATTATAATTATAAAAATATTATATTATTTTGATTTTATTTTGTATTATTATTAATATTTTTATAAAAATTTTAAAAATAAAAAAAATAAAAATAATAAGATATTTGTATCTATATTCTATATTACTATAAAGGGACTTCTTCTATTTAGTTTCTAAATTTTTTATTCCTAAAAATTCATCTGTATTTATTAAATTCAAATTAAACAAGAAGTAAAATTATAAATACAAATACTAGGTAAGTTGTCACCTATAATTTTACAATTACAACTAATTATAAATATTTAAAAATTATTTTTAAATGAATAACAATAAAAAAATATATTAACTGACATTAAATACCTGTCAATACGTTAGTAATTAATTAAAAAAATTTAAAAACAAACTAAAGAAGCTCTAAATATTTTGTCTCTAATTTTTTTTCTTATTTTTCTTTGTAATTTCTTTTCATTTAAACAAGAAAAAAAATCTCCCTTTTATTTTATTTTTCTTAATCCAAACATTAGGGTTAGTGTGCAAAAGGAAAGTGACCCCAAACCAGGGTGTAAAAGTAAAACCCGGGAGGAATTGAGCAGAGAGATCTTCGTCTTCTCAAATCCACCAACGGTTGCGATCTTGTCCTCTTGTAACAATGGCTGTGAGTTTCAATCCTTTTTGGAACCTCCTACTTCAAAAGGGTCACCGAATACGTTACCCTTTCTATATCTTCTCTTCTCTTTACCCCAAAAAATTATTCTTTTATGCATTCTGGTTTTCTGTGAGCAAATGGGTTTTTTTTTCTTTCTTAAATTTAGTTCTAGTAATTTAATTTGAAGTCTATTAGCATTTTCATGATTATAGATTTTTCTTCTAATGTTTAAGACGTAATTCGAAAATGTAGTTCTAGTAATCAACCTAATTCTACGCTTTTTTTTTTTTTTATCACTACTCTTTCACAATTTGGTAAATATTTGGACACGTGTTTTTTAACCACTACTCTTTTCCAATTTGGTTAATATTTGAACACGAGTAGCAATTAGTTGAAATATAATTATTTTTTTATTTTTTTATATTTATATTAAATATTAGCTATTATTAATTATTAGGGAAACTAGTACCCTTATAGGTAGAATCTCCAGCAAAATAACTATAATTGTGGTAAGAATGTGAACCAATTTGTCTGCTGCATTGTTGAGTATCAATGGTCCTGCAATGTGATTAAATAAATTTTTCTTGTATTATTCTAATTATGTTTTACCCCATAATTTGCAGACTATACCAGTTAATCCCAAGCCTTTCTTGAACAATTTGACTGGGAAGCCTGTTATTGTAAAACTAAAGTGGGGAATGGAGTACAAGGGTATGGCCCATTTTTATGGTGCAGTTATGTTACAGTTATTTATTCATTGGGTCATCAAATACTGCATGGATTTTAATCATATGTTAATTGTGTTTTTGTTTCAGGTTATCTTGTTTCAGTGGATTCCTATATGAACTTACAGGTGCATTTCTAAATTAACTCTTGGGTGTTTGCTCCTGTATAGTGATTCTTGTTTGTAGCTCATGGCATAGGAAATTTGTTCTCATTATTATTGATTTATAGCACTTTATATTCTTTTAAAAAGTAATTTTCTCTTGTCAGATTGTGTGTAGATTATGTTGAGATTATGACTATCCTTCCTTCCTTTAGAAGAATAAACTCATGTTAACTTCATCCAAATAATCTTGTTTGACAACATATGGATTAAATATGCTTGTAGTTCTGCAGATATCAGAATTGCTAATTTGTTTGGCCATTTTAAGCTGTCAAAATGCTGAATGGCTGTATTCATAACCTCTAAATGTATTCATCAATTTTGACTTTGATGTTTTATTTGGAAATATTGATGCAATATTTTTAGTTGCTTACATTATTTTTCATACTTGTGAACCTGTCTGTAGCTGGCCAACACTGAAGAGTACATTGAGGGACAATTTACTGGAAATTTGGGGGAGATTTTAATCAGGTAACATCTATCTTAGTTATTCTATTTGCTAGTGGCTTTCATGTTTTGGTAGCACATATATATAAATTTTCACTATGTTTTGCAAATGATGTCAACATTGGAGACTGAGTTTTGTTCTCTAGCATGTAAAGTCTCTTTTTCACTCTCTTCTTTGTAGCATACTTTGTAAGCCAGAAGACGTGATATATGGCTTTTGAATCATGCTGTTAATTAAAATGAACAAAGTGATCTCAACCTAGATGGTTGATATTGCTCAAAACTACTTTTTCCTATTCTTTCTCTTCTTATTGTAATTATATGATTAGATATTTCTTAGTTATATAAGAACTAAGGTAATAAAAAATGCAATAGAATTTTTATCAATCCCAAAAAAAAGGGCAACAAGAGTTTGGCCAAGATATACATTGCCTTTGTTTGGATGTCAAGAACATGATCAAAATGTCTGACACGAGAAAGCAAATATATGCATTTCCTCATTTGAGCCTATTGTGTTCCATTTTTTTTTTCTTTTAGTAAATTTGTTTATTTGATTTGGTCAATCTGACCTCTTTTAAGAGTGTCAGATCAATTTCTTAACTCAAATTATTAAGGCTTGTTTCATTGTTTGTATTTCTAGATGTAACAATGTTCTCTACCTTCGTGGAGTACCAGAGGATGAAGAAATTGAAGATGCTGCAGAAGACTAGAATGATAAAAGCTGCAATTGCTATGGCATAAATAGAACTCCATTTGTTACTGTTTTGGTATCTTCACTCAAATTCAGCTTTTTTGTGTTAATGTGTAGAGATTTGGATATTATGTACTCACTTGCGAATAGGTTGCTAATGAGCAAATTGTTCACATTCCTTGAGTAATTCTTCGTAAATCTTATGTTGCTTAATGGCCTTCATTATGTTGCTATATTCTGTTATATTTAGATGCCTTTGACTTAAATCAGCCTGTTTTGTTGTCTGATAGATTACCAGTTTGTCTGTAGAATCTTAAAGAAAGGTTTTTTATGTAATCATTTGGGTTGATGGGATTGAATATTTTCTGCTAAAGGATTCATTGTAATATCTGCTATCTTTCTTTAGTTTTCAACTCCTAGCACTCGATGAATCATGTCTGAGAAGGGAGGACTGAATCTTCAATTCTAAGTCGAGCTTTTCATTGAAACAGTTGCTTATATATGCTTGTTCTTTATGAATTTGTTGGTAAGGATTTAAAAAAATCCTGGTAAAAAAATTCTGGCTGTTTAGTATTTTCCATTTCATTGACATAGGATTCGAGCTTTGCTTGACGGGTCATGGGTGAATGCACTAAAATCAACTTGGTTTAGTGCATGTTTGACGGGGCATTACTCATGTCATGTCATATTTTATTTTCATTAAATATAATCATTCTTCATGTTTTTCCTTATAGGTTTTGTATTTCTTCAAAATTAAGGAAAACATTGAGGGTTTAGTTTTTATTTTTTATGAATTTTCATGCAAGACTTAAGTTGAATTTTTAGAGTATGTTTATTTTATTTTTTTCACTTTTAGTTAGATATGTTTTCATTATAATTATAAAATAAAAATAACGAGACATTTTTATAATTATAATAAAAATAAATCTATCTGAAAATAAAAATAGAAAACAAAGTAAACAGGCTCTTAAATTTTCAGTTTCAAGGGAATATGAAGGATAAATTTGGCAATTTTATAAAATTAATGGTATTTTCTTAAAATTATTGTTAAATAGTTCAATCAAAGTTGTTTATCATGGTAACCAAATTAAGGATTAGTGAACTGTGAGCTTATGCATACTATTAAGTGGAAATGTCAGATATCATCGGTATTTGGATTGTGTTTGGGACCTGGCCCTCCCTCTAACCAAGTTAATTACTGGTTTGAATTATACAACTATGCTAGAAAGAATGTCACAAACAAACAAACGTGAGTGATGATATCTGCTCCTTTATGGCAGAGCCTTATAGATGATGGCACCTTGTGGACAGAGACGGATGCAGGGAGGCTTACGGAGCCCTCTCCCCCATTGAACCAAGATTTAATTAGTAGTGTATAAAATTATTTGTTTAATACATATTTTGCTTTCATAAATTTTTATTTTGGCCCTTATACTTTTTATACAAGTAAAAACTATACTAGGTAGATAACTTTTTAATATATATACAAAAGAAAAAAAAAATGTGCATGGTCATTGAATTACATGTGAATTTATATAGAAAACTAGAAAAGTAACGATGTGACCGTATATAAATTCAGAAGATAGTTTAATTATGCATAAATGAGTGTTATTGTTTATACGCTTAAAGATTGATTTTGGGATATAAACAAGAAAAATGATACTTACACATTTTTTTCCTTCACATATCTCACATATGGTGATGTGGAGGTCACTCATATGTTGGATGTGGAAGTGAGGGTGGAGATGGTAGCATATGAGTAATTTCCACCTCATCATATATGAAGGAAAAAATATGTGTAAATATTATTTCCCTATAAATAAGTATAGAATTTGATAAGTATAAATAAGTGTTGACTCAATTTGATCAATTCAAGCTGTATAAACTCAATACAACTTCATGCATATTTAATGTGTGCAAGAGTAATTTTGTTATAATGTATGTAGTCTATAACAAAATGAACATTATTTCACACAATTTTTCAAAATTTTGATCTCAAAATCTTAGCTTGCATTTATTTAGTATTAATTTTCCTCAAATTTTTAAAACTTTTACATATCTTTTAAAATATATAAATAATAATGTATGTAGTCTATAACAAAAGGAACATTATTTCATACAATTTCTCAAAATTTTGATCTCAAAATCTTAGCTTGCATTTATTTAGTATTAGTTGTCATAAAAATTTTAAAACTTTTACATATCTTTTAAAATATATAAATAAAATAATGAGATAAGTAATGCTATCATATAGGGACTTTGAGCCCATAATTGGAAGTAATGCTATCATATAGGTTATGGAAAGAGGATTTTTGGCCCATCAAAATTCAGGAAAAAGAAAAAGAAAAAAAAATAAGACGGAACATTTAGCATGTAGATAGGGACGACTCCACTGGGGATCGAACCCAGAGTCTCTGGTTCCGTAGACCAGCGCCTTATCCATTGGGCCATGGAGTCTTTGGATAAAAGTGGAGAAATTAAAAGTTTTTTTGTCTCATATAATAAACAAACATTTAAATAAATAGTGCTGACTTGCCCACCAGCAGCAATGTCATTGGCCATCCATCTTTCGAAAAGATGGGCTTTTGAGCCCACGATAACATGGGGATTTTTTTGTTATATGGTAAGGTATTTTGGGGTTAGTTAAATTTTTTCTTAAGCAATCTTAAAAGTGTACTCTTAGATCTTAAAAGTGTACCTTTAGATTGGCCTGGTCATGTAAGAAAATTAATTAATTTTTTTATATGATAGTCCAAGGTTTGAATTTGAGTTGTCAAGACAAAAAACACATCTTATTAACTACTAAATTCCTTAAACATGAGAGTTTAGATATAAGCGAATGAAAGAAAATCTAAAATTTATAAGAATTGCATGAAGTTTGTTGTTTTGAAAATTAATATGAAAAGATTAATTATTTTCATATGATATTTTTACTCTTCTACCAAACACATAATTTTTAAATATTAAAAATTACCCTTGTTTTTTTATTACATGACCAAAAAATTAAAATTTTAATAAATATTACACCCTTAAAATTTACATAGCGTCTAACTATTTTTCTCCATAAATTTAATCCAATGTCATACATAATTTAAAGATCTTTAATTCTATGTAAGAGGTTTCAAGATCAAATTTTCATACCACTATTATTATAACTACAAAGACGAGCAAGTAAAATAAAAAAGTTTATTAGAGTAGTGTTCTTCCATGTCAGAAGTTTTTTGTAGAATAAACTATCATTTTCGTCCTTAAAAGATTTCACGGATGTCACATTAATCTTCTAATAATTTTTTACATTAAATTGGTCCTTTTTAGGGACCAATTTAATGTCAAAAAATAACTTTATATAACCAATTTGATGTGAAAAAATTAATATTCGAGGACTAATTTAATGTAAAAAATTATTAAAAGACTAAGCTAATGTTTTCTGTATCTTTAGAAGATCAATTTGATAGTTTGCTCTTTTTTCTATCACTTCTACAATATTTTTGTATTGAATGATATTTTTTTAACTTTTTAAGTAAACATGTAAACAACAATATTTTTTGTGGTTTTTTTTATACAATAAATATATTTTTAAATTAACTTTCACCTCAACCAAAACTAAATTCTGTGTAAACTTTTGCTAAAATCATGTAATTTTTTGTGTTGCACATTTTTTCAAAGCAAATATTGAATCATGAAAGCAAAAGACAAACTGTCATCCCCTCACTTTATGCGTGTGCCTCGTGTTCAAATATCAAATACCAACCCAACCAAGTAGTTATCTAAATGGTCCCTCACTTGTGGGATTCATTTGTGAGAGGTCTTCTGGAAATGCTCATCACACCTATTCCTATATGTGAGTAGATTTTCAAAATGGAAGTCCTATATTGCTTAAATGATAAAATTATGTTTTAATTGAGACATGACTTTTTATGAAATGGTGTGTCAATTTAAATATGACTTTTCATGAAAATATGTGTTCATAGAAATATGACTGTTCATAACAAAGTGTCTCATTTGAGATATGATTTTTTTATAAAAGTGTGTTTCAATTGAGATATAACTTTTTATGAAATTGTGTTATTAAAGAGACATGACTTTTTATGAAAGCGTGCCTTCATAAGACATAACTTTTCATTAAAATATGCCTTCATTAGATATGAATTTTGGTGAAAATATGCCTCTTAAATATATGAAACTCTATGTCTTTTCACAAGGGTTGCATATCATGGATTTTTACAATGGTTATATCTCATGGCTTTTCACAATAGGTGCATATCTTCACCTTATGCCTCTTAGAGTTCTATATAAGGGGTTCTTTTGGATATCAAATCATCATTTGCTTTCTTTTGTGCGTAGAAAAGACAATTAAGGAGCTATTATTCTATAAAATATCATTGTTGTTATTTGCTTGGTTTCGGTTGTACAAGAGGAATCAAGTATTTTTCACTGTATCTTAGAGGAAATTTGTTGGTATCCATTTGCATCCAATAATATGAACTAGTGGTGGCGAATTAAAACTTAAGGAAAGTATCAATACACACCTTGAAGATTATGTGTCTTTCTAGTTTTGCAGCAATTATATTTCTCCAACACTATATATGCATGCTCTGCATGAAATCATGTACATGGTAGACTTCTGTTCTCAACAATCTTTGTAAGGGAACTTTGAGCACTTCCACTTGACTCTTTTAAAACTTACAAGAAAACTATCACTTGCCTTAAAATATGATAAATTTTCTCACGCCAATAATAACTTCGAAAAATTAGGAAGTGATTGAAGCTTTGTCAATATACAATATTGTATAAAGTAATTAAATAAATCAAAAACTACTTTTTAGGTAGACTCAACTTAGACTTGAGAGAAAAATGTTCAAGTAGAAAGTAGAGCAAATATCTAGATACAGATACAATGCCTTGATCTTACGTGGGTCTTATATTTGTAACCAAATAAAATTGATCCCACATAATCTTTTTTGTTTATTTCAAATTTAATTCACTTAATGTGAGTTTATGGTTAGTTATATTTATGCAGGTATTTTTTTTACTTAATATAAAATAATATTGTCAAGTAAAAAGAATAAAACTAACAAAAAATACCATGAAACTCTAATTGCTTATAAGAAAATTCTCTGGTGCCTAGTGGTACTGGTCATGTTTAGTTGGCATGTTATTGTGTGCTGAATAATACATAATATTTGATAGAATTCACTGATCATATATGAACTATCACATCTGCCCTAACTCTGTATTTGATAGAAAATAAAATAGGAAAAATAAGTACAAACAGCTATTATCCTATTTTGAAATAGCTATCATAAGTTTGGATTTGCATGTCTTTAAACTTTTTGAAATCTAGAAACATACTCTTTTATCAGCTAACTAAATGAAAATCATGTATCACCTGATGTGATCTACACGTGTTTATTAATGCACGTCTCTCATTTGTTCATATTATTTTTAATTAAATTTCTGTTGTTGATAAAAATTAAAGAAAATTAAATTAAACGTGATAAATGATTTTTATTTAATTGATTGATGATGTACACGATTTTCATTTAATTGAATTTATGAAAATAATTGTTTGCAGGTTTTTGAAAGTTTAAGGAATTCTCACCTGTATTTAAAAAATCATGGTAATTACTTTAAAATAGAGTAAATTTCACTCTCTGCATATATTTCAAAAAAAGAAAATACATACCAAAGAAATACCACTAATTAGAAATACTACATAAAGTTATAAAATTATGAAGTAAAAGAAACACGAATATGATCAGATATGCATAGATGGAGATTCCCTTCTTTTTATCTTTATTTTTCTCTTTTGCTTTCTCTTTAGTTTTATTTTAATAATATCAGGCTATCAAATAAAGAAAGAAAAGAGATAAAGGAAACTAATAATATATGGAAACAAGAGAATCACAGATCATCCCTTGTGTCATTTGGTCCCCATGCAACCAGAAAGGAACGAAAAAACGCCTCATGCTACATCACTATATTCCCTTGTCTTTCCATGCATAGAAGCCTCGCCAAATGAAGCCCAGATTAATCAAGTTTTATTTTTTCGTTTTTTTACAAAATTTTCTTTGCAACTTTTCAATTTTCTAATGGCTTTCTTAATGCCAAAGATTACTAATTAAGCAATCTTCACATGAAAAGTAACGTTCAAACATGATGATCGTGTGAAGGCGTTAACCCCAAGGGAGCCATTGGCACTATATATTGAGCCTGTTATAAAACCAATGTCCATTATCAAATATTTTGTTCTGCACATACACAGCTGAGAGAAGCTTAATTAAGTGCTCCAATGACGACCCTTGTTCCATACCAAACTTCTCCTGTTGAAGACGCAGGGGCTCTCCACAAGGCTTTCAAAGGTGTTATACAATTTTTCACTTCTTCAATTTGTCTGATTTTTTATTTTATGCTTGTACATAATATTGTTTATTACTTACATTGATTAGACTGTGATTATAAATTTACCCTTCATGTGCAGTGTTTTGTGATCATTTAATTAATTTTCCTGGTTCTTCATTAGGGGCTTTTAATAGCGATCTTATTTTATTCTTTTTTATTTAGATTTTATCATGTTAGAAAATATATAGTTGAACCACCTCTCATGTTCTTGATATACCAAACCATTAATTGCATTACCACACTAATAAATATGCCATAAAATACTGAGAGATTTTAGAATAAAAACTATTTTTTTAAAACTAGAATCAATGTTGTTAAAATCAAATTAGACAATGAAACAACAAGACTTTCAAATCAAGTTCAACTGTTTAAATCAACAAGTCGAATTTAATGATGTTATAAAAATAATTTATATGTAATAATATAAAATATTTTAAAAAATTTATAAAATGTGAAAATATTGATTTTTTTTAATTTTATAGTCCATTAATTTAACCGAATAAACATGATGATTTAATCAAATTATAATTAATTTTGACTGATATAAAATAATCTACCATGAACCGAGTTGTGACGATAATGATTATATATAGTTATAGTTATATATGTAAGCCTAGGATTTTCCATTGCTATATATAACCAATGTCTGTGTGTGAGTTGGCCACCACTCAAAATTTCAACTGCTTTTAGATTAGGTGAGACATTTAAACCATGCCTATATTGAGTATAGGTGGAATTATAATTGCTTTCTGCATGTAGGCTGTCTCAGTTATATCCCTTAAACTTTCCAATTATTTTTACATTTGATTTGAGAAATGAGAAGAAAATAACTTTACTAACAATAAGTACTATCAAAACAATTTCTTTAAATTTTTTAGAAAAATTATATACATTCCTCATTTCTTGAAGTATATAAAGGATATTATAAGCATATATAAATATCATTTAGAAATTTAAGATGTAAGAAGTCAAAACACTAAACTCTGAATCAACCGATTAGTTCAATGAACCGATTAAACTGTGAATTAACCTGGCTATTGATTCCGTTATTCCCTATAAAACGAAAATGTTCAAAATCAGATTGTACTAGTAATTTTTATTTATTTATTTTTATCAAAACCATAATTGAACCAGACAAAACTAGTGAAAATACACTGTAATGTTTATTATTATTTTGTAAATTCCAATTCCAATTCCAATTTGTTGTTTGCTCCTGGAGTATGTTGTGTTCAATTTTTAAAAAAATATCACCAAAAAAATATAAATTAGATATAGATAATGCCTATCCAATTAAACTTAAAACAACTTATGAACGTTTCAAAGACCAAAGCATTCAATAATGCCAGGGAAAAAACAACTTAGTACTCTTTTGATGCCAATAAATAAAAGGAATAAATGTAGCTACAGATTCTTCAATTTTCTACTGACATAAGGTCCAAATTGACAACGTGACAAAATCTTCTTGCTTGGCATTGCTCTAAACAAACATGGACACAGTAAAAGCATAGCTCCATAGATTATTAAATATATTATAGAGAACATTCATTTTGGTCTTTAAAGATATGCGGGACATCACATCAGTCCTTCACTTATCAGTAACATCAACTTAGTCCTTCAATAATAATTCATGTCATTAATTATGTTCTTTAAGGACCAATTTGATGTTATTATAAAGATTAATTTAATGTTAAAAATGTGACATTTAATGACCAATTTAATGTCGTATATATATTTTGATGACCAATTTGATGTATTTATAAATAGAGAACCAATGTGATGTTGCATATATCTTTGGAGGACCAAAATGGAAGTTTGCTCTAGATTATATATAGAAGAGCTGGGAAGCTACACTTCATCATAACCAGCACCATAGTGAGGAAAATATAATCAACTATGGCTACCCTTATTGCTCCCATCCACCATTCCCCTGTTGAAGATGCAGAAGCTCTCCGAAAAGCTTTCAAAGGTTGTATCATTTCACTGCCCATTTCTTAAACAAATTAGTTTTATTTTGACTGATTGGGCTATTTGCTACGTTTTTCGTTCCATCTTGAAAATCCATCAAGACCATTGATTTTGTTTGTGACTTGATGGAAAACATGGGCTCTCATAATCTAGAGTTCTGATCATTTCAAAGTAAATTTAAGTGCATTTTTCTAGAATAGTTGATCAATATGATGAATCTTTGACAAAGTAAAATATGAAATTGTATTTAATGGTTTTCAACTCTGCAGGATTGGGGACTGATGAGAAGACTGTTATAGAAATACTGGGTCATAGAAATGTTCATCAGAGGCAGCTAATCAGAAGAGCTTATGAGGAACTTTTCCAAGAGGATCTCATCAAACGCCTTGAGTCTGAGCTCTCTGGTGACTTTGAGGTACCATTAGAACATGATTTTGTCAATAATTTCCTATAGTTTTGTTATAATCTCATGACTTTGAATAATGGGGTCTAAACAAAACAGAAAGCTGTGTACCGCTGGATGTTGGAACCTGCAGATCGTGATGCTGTTTTGGCCAACGTAGCCATCAGGAATGGCAGCAAAGGTTACAATGTGATTGTGGAAATTGCTTGTGTCCTTTCACCTGAAGAAGTTTTGGCAGTGAGGCGTGCCTATCACAACCGTTACAAGCGTTCCTTGGAAGAAGATGTGGCTGCTAATACCACAGGCCATCTTCGCCAGGTAAGTCATTCTCCATAGCCACTATGCTTGGTTTCTTAAGAGAAAGAAGTCTATTGAAGAAAGAGTTTAAGAGAAAGAACTCTATTACTTTGATGCAGTTGTTATCGTAGTTAAACTTGTGTAGCAATACATGATTAAATGATAGTGGAGTGTTGACAGTTAATCACAATTAAATCCTTAACGAAATGCTAGAAGTATACTAATGGTGTTCTTTATTTTGAGCAGCTTTTGGTTGGGTTGGTGAGCTCATTTAGGTATGGCGGCGATGAGATCAATGCAAGATTGGCAAAAACTGAAGCTGATATTCTTCATGAATCTGTCAAGGAGAAGAAAGGCAGCCAAGGAGAAGCCATCAGGATCCTTACTACAAGGAGCAAGACCCAACTTATGGCAACTTTCAACCGCTACAGAGATGACCATGGCATTTCCATCACTAAGGTACAACAGGAAGAGCCTTTTCCTTTTTCTTTGCTTTTTCCCCCATTGGCCTGTTCCTCAAAATTCTTATAGAAATCTCAATTGTTATCTACATGTTTGATTCTAAAAGAAGAGATGATATTTTTATATATATTTTTTCTATTATCTGTCCAGAAATTGTTGGATCAAGCATCTGATGACTACCACAAGGCATTGCACACGACTATTCGCTGCATCAATGACCACAAGAAGTACTATGAAAAGGTCATATTGTCACTTTCTTTCTGCAATTTTAGACATCATAATGTTATTTGCCTGCTAGAAAATATACATCACTTTTTACACTAGCACCTATGACAGCATTTGAATCTAACTTAACCAGCCTAAACTTCAACTAGACTTACTCTATACTCTAACTTTTCTGTATGATCCAGATCTTTCACACTTGCACACGACACTATACACAAAAATAACATTTCCTTCTACAAACTTTCTAATATTTTGATTCGTGGAAATTGTGCTTCACTTCATGAATAATTAACCAAGCCCATCTTATTGTTATATTGAGATTTGAACTTAAAGAACTCAAAATTAGTGTGTGTGTGTGTGTGTGTGTATATATATATAAAATATATTGGTTGATAAATTAGAGTATATATATGCTTAACAATTAGAGCGTCCTCTTGAGGATAGAACCAATAGCATTTCTTATACAAGGATTGATCCTGAATTTTGAATTTTTTTCCATGATGTGTAGGTTCTGCGCAATGCTATCAAAAGGGTTGGAACTGATGAGGATGGACTCACCCGTGTAGTGGTCACAAGGGCTGAGAAGGACCTGAAGGACATCAAAGCTCTCTATTATAAGAGAAACAGTGTTCACCTTGAGGATGCAGTGGCAAAGGAAATCTCAGGGGACTACAAGAAATTCATCCTCACTTTGTTGGGGAAGTAAGACTAAAGTTCTTACTCTAAGGGCATATCATGTAATGGGTTTGGGTTATGTTGGTTTCTTGTGGTGTGATCTCGGTTAATTTCCCTATTTAGAGTCTGTTTTCTAGAGTCCTGGCCTATTATCTTTGTTGTGTGTGATAATTTGAACTTCTATCTTAATTAGTTACTATATAAGATGTTTGATTGGCATAATGTGTGGTTCATATAAAAAATAAATAAATTTGAGTCCTTTATTATAAGCATTAATTAGCAGAGGCACTGATCAGCAAGCTAAATTAAGCCCTACAGAACAAGTGGTGTAATTAAGTTCTGATTTCCTTTTTTAAAAAGGTGATTTGGTTAGGTTGGTTCATGCTTTCAAAATTTTCCATAAATCATCCTTCTGCTGGTGGTTTAGTGGTTTACAACTAGTAACCATTGTTACATCAGCTTCTACTAGGATTCCTGGACTACTGTGAGGTTTAGAGGACCACCAAAAGGAGCTTGTGGCCAAGGAGTATTTCCTTTTCTGCTTTTGAAGATTGGAGCCAAATCTTTGGTGGTCTGTGGATTAGGGTTACGATTTAGAGTAAATAACAATTTTGGTCCTTCACAGATATACACGACATTATACTGATTCTTTATTTATAATTACACAAAATTAATCTTCTAAAGATATATGCAACATTAAAATAGTCATTCAATGTCACATTTTTACTATCAAATTGGTCTTTAAAGTGATATGAAATTAGTCTTCTAATGATGAAATTGATAACATGAATTATCATTGAAGGACCAATATAATGTCGCTAATAAATGAAAAATCAATGTGATGTCAGAAAGACCATAATAAGTGTTTATTCTAAAGTTTATTATGCTCATTGTTATGATATGAGTGGTTAATTTTTCAAATAGAGGTAGATACGATGATATTGTACCTTTTGCACATTGTGCATAGAATGGATACACATCTCACAGTACAAAACTACAAAGTGCATAAAAATATCAGAGGCCAAGCTCCCCCGAGGCCACCTCCATTTCCAAGTTTCACGTTAATATATAGAGTGAAGCTATTCACACTTTTTCTTTACTACTTATTTTTTGAACGTTTCAAATGTACATAAATTCTTTCAAGAACTTTATTTATCAAATTTACTGCAACAGTTGATTTTTAAAAAAAATCAGGCATGGGATCAGGGAGGGAATTGTTGTGCAGATTATTTAATTCAGCTGCCTTTAAACTTTGATCTTCAGCTTTTAACATCACCTCTGGATCAGCTGCACTTGTTATTGAGAGACGACTCTGTTGGCATGATTAGTTTTTGGCCCTTAGCCCCTTCAAGAACCAAATAAATAAATAAAACATACTAAGATTGAATGATGCTAAAAAAGAGCATGGTTTTATTTAATGGTCATAAATAAACTCAAGCATCCAGAAAAAGACAATAAGAAAAATCATAGGTGCAGTCTGTGCGGACTCGCTTTTATTTGTAAAGGGGATTCATAGGTAATAAAAACACAGATTTCTGCTTATTTCTCTTGAATGTATATGAGAAGCACAAAACTTACATAAATAAAGTTCTATATGTGCTTATGTTGTTATTCTCTAATTAAAATATAATAAGTATTTACACATTAACATCAAAAGTAAGGATAATGTAATACTAAAGTGTAAAAAATAATACATATATTATATTTTAATAGAAGAACAATACTACAAGTACTTATAAAACTCAATGTTTTAAAAATCGGTTCAACCAGAGAACCGAAAAAGAGAATGGTTCATGATTTAATCGGTTCAACTGATTACACCGGTAATTGAACCAGATAACATCATAAATATATTTAAAAATAAAATAGCAAAATTGTATTGCTGAATTAATATATTTTTATTATTGCATTAGCAAATTTTAATAAAAGGTGATTATAATTGTATCTTGTTAAAGTATAAGAATTAATTGTGTAATTGTTAATTGTAGATAATTGATAAATAGTTTTAATTGTAGTAAATTGTACAAGCCCATTTATGTTGGATAAGGAGGAGAGTTAGAAATGGTACTAGGACCCAAGGTTTAGTTTTAACTTTTACACCAGCAAAAGTTGTGGGCTTTCACATAAAAGTCCAATAACATCTAAAGTTAAAGTTAAAACCCTATGTTGCCTCTTTAGCCTTTCACAAAATCACAGTGCTGCCGCCGCTCACTAGAATGGAGAGAAAGAAAGGGAAAGAAGAAGAAGATGATGCTGATTCAGCACTGATAAAACGTTATCTAAGTTTTCTCCATATGAGAATTAGGAAACAAGGAATTAAATTATGATAAAAAACCAATTAAGACTTGGACTTCAAAAATTTGTACAATATTATTGCATCCGATATTAAAATTAGTGTATACAAACTTTTGTAGATGAAATTCATAGTTTTAAAATTATTTTGTATTATCATGTTTCAGTTCAATAGTGTCATCTGACTTTGGATATGGGTCTAATCATTGTCGGCATGGCTGTGGTTACATAAAATCCAATTCTAACATTATAAGTAGAGTCTCTTTACATAAAATTTAATTTATTAACTGAGTCACACATTGTGGTTAAGTGTTATGTCTTTGTTTAATCATTAAAAAATTCAGGATAAAACCTGGAAGATGAAGTTCAAGAAAATCTCGATAAAAATAAGTGCTTTTGTGATTTTCTATATTCTATTTAAAATTGATTGAGTTTTCTTTTTATTTTATATTTTTTTGTTTTTTTTTATGGATGGTTGCAGTAAATTTGAATGACAAACCTTTGGCGTGTAATTTAGTAAGAATGTGAATAAATATCCTCGCCCGAAAATATGTTTTTATAACATAAAATGTGTTCCTCATGGACTTTGACCCCACAAAAATTACCTATGTTTCCTAGTAATCAAATAATTTTTATTTATTTATATTTCTACATAACTCTTTAAAAGTAATGATTTTATTAAAATTTAATGCTTATAGAAAAATGACTAGATGCCTCCGAAAGAACTATAAAAGAAATGATAGCTCAATAAAATGTATTTTCAATAGTACAAAGATTAATTTTCACTAAAACTCTATTAAAAAAAATAACAAAATGGAAAGAATTACTTAACGCCTATTGTTTCTCTCTCTCTCTCTCTCTCTCTCTCTCTCTCTCTCTCTCTCTCTCTCTCTCTCTCTCTCTCTCTTTCCACGAACCACCGTCAAAATGAATAAATTTATCATAAACATATTTGTCCTCTGTTTTGGTATTTACTTATTTAATTTCCTAATCCTTTGTCTTTTTTTTTATCTCCTCAAATTGAACAACTTAGAATTCATAATATTTTATACTATTTTTTTAATATTATATATTTTTTTTATTAAAATTTATTATTAATTCATATAAATAAATTATGACTTTATAGTGTAATAATGATATTTTGATTCCTTAACACTAAAATATTTGAACCATATAAATATTCTAATTCTTAAATTTATTATTGCATATGTTTTTTTGGTTGAAAGACAGTTTATTTGATATTTGTTATGTATTTAATAATATGGAGTAATTTATATATGTTAATGGTAAAATAATTTCACCTCATATTATATATATATTATATGATAATTAAATGTCTTGTTTTCTTTTCGTTATATGATAGAGGTATCGGCTAACTTTCGTGTCAACCAAAACTAAAAACTTGTTTGGTTGGACTTATTTTTATGGGGAAAAAATGCTTCTTCAATAAAAAGAATTGACTCTCTTAATAATTTTAAAGGCATAATCCCCACATTGACTTATCCAAAAATTAAACTTAAATAATTATAGTAAGGAGCACACTTTCTTAGTGCATGTTTGGATTCACGTTTGTACTACCCAAACTCCCGTTTAGTAATAGGAAACGTGATTTTGTTAAATATTTTGATGTTTGGTTGTTTTCAATCAAAATTGCTTTTGCCCCTAAACCCCCGTTAGACCAGAAGTGACAAAATGAAGCTTTTGAGTTGCGTAGAGATTTTCATTGTGTTTTAATGTTTTCCATATTTATTTTTTCAACTATGCCCTCCACAAATTTTCATATACCAATTTTGTTTTCATAACAGTTATGAATTTTAAAAGGGTTCTTATTTAAAAAAGCTAAAATATCATCCATATTCTTTTTAATTTAATAATATCACCAAAAGTAAATAAATTAATCGTTATAAAAACACATTTCATTTCTTAAGGTCTACCACAAAAATAATGAAATGAAATTAATTAATATTATTCAAATAATATTTATTTTGTCAAAATTATTTTTTAAATAAAAATTTTTAAATATAAATCAATCGTAACTTTTAAATGAATTTCTTTTGTCATTAATTTATTTATAATTAATATTTTTAACATTAATTTATTAACAATATAATTTAAAATAACTCATACCTTTTTTAATAATTATACATTCAAAAATAATTTTTATCAACACTATTCAAACAACATTCATATAACAAAATTAATTTTCAGATAAAAATTTCCAAACATAAATCACTTCACTCAAATTTACTTCTGACTAAAATCAATTTTGTAAAATTAAATTAATCTACAATCAAGTTTGTAAAATCTAATTCAAACACACACTTAATCAATAGCCCAACACTTTAAGTTATTATTAAATACCTTTTTTAAGAATATTTAAAGTTTTGCTGTCTTTGTGTTTTCGTTGCAAAAATCCACACAAGTTTAAAATAGTGAGATCAATATTCTTCTTTTTCCTCTTACTGGATTTGAAATCTTGCGTGGCACGTGGTTTTAAACATTATTTTATATAGATTTTTTTTATATTTTTTTAAAAATTGAAAACAACTCATACAATGCTGCATTAAAAAAAAAAAACTTACTCAGCTAAGGAAATTAAAATAAAAATCTAAAACGTCATCAAGAATTTTTTTTTCCTCGCCGTAAATTATTTATTATAATTCGATTACTTGAAATATTATTTTTCTATTGTAGATTTTTTTTTTTTGGTATTTTTCTTGTGTAGAATCTACATGTTATTTGAGCAAATGCATCACATTATATATAAACTAATAATGTCTTGCATAATACAATCTTTTTTCAATTGAGCGTATTGTACGGTAAAATTTTTTTATCGTTTTTATTTCCTTTTCATTCTATTGCTCCCTTAAAATGAGTTAACATGCCTAGATATTACTTACATTTAAAACTAGAGAAGAAAAATTATTATAATAATATTTTTCCTTTACTGCATAAAAATCAAAGGGAAGGGATTTTTTCTCTTGTCAATCATCCTAATTAGTCCTTTTGATCGAGTAGTACCGTGTGGTATTCTCACGAATTTAGGCCTAGGCCTTATATGGGACTAAACCACGGTCGGCAATTTAGAACATAAAGATTTTTGCTGTTTCTCAATCAAGGTAACTCCACTAGAATTCGAACTTGCGTCCTATCTCAAGAAGCGAGCCTGCTTAGCAGCTCGACCAATCCTCAATTGGTAAGGGAAGGGACCTTTTATGAGTAAACACCTATTTTAGTTCTCTAAAAACATAAGTGACATCAGTTTAGTCCTCTAATAATTGGTGACATCAAAATAGTCCTTCAATGTTAATTTTTGACATCAAATTGGTCATTCAATATATTTTTTGACATCAAATAAGTCTTTTAATAATATAAAATGGTCCTCTAAAATAACTAATTTAATGCCACATAATTATTAAAAAATTAAACTAATTTCATTTATATTTTTGAAAGATTAAAATAAATATTTCCTTAACCTTTTATTCTCGTACAACTTTGAAAAACTTGCATTGCACGTGGATTTAAATATTATAATTTTTTTAAGACATGACATTGACAATAACCCATACACTTGCATTAAATAAAATAAAATTGTATTAAAATTTTAAAAAAACTATAGTAAATATCTAAAATAATATTTTTAAGTTTTTGGCCTTGGTTATATATATATATATATATATATATATATATATTTCTCAATCACACTTGACATATTATTTTTCTTGTGTACAATGTAAATTGTATTTGAGCAAGTACTTCACTTAATTTAATTGCAAAGAGCCATTAATTTCTTTTGTAATACATTCTTGTTTTCTATTGAGTGCAATTTATGGATATATATTTTAATTATTTATATTTCCTTCGTTTATTCCTTTCTTAAAATATTCAAAATGTATTTTTTTATAAGTAAGAAAATTATTATTGTGATGATATTGTACCTTATGTAATATCCAATAAATGGAAACACATTATATGTGTTGAGCTTGAAGTAATTTTGGACTCAATCTATTTATGGAAGCAATGTATTAGGTTAGGATGGGTTTGGAGAATTTTTTTCTCTAACCTGAACCAACTTGTCCCGCTCATATGTAAGTTTAGTTGGGTTTAATCCCTGGGTTAAACTTGAACTAGAAAAAAATTAACATACAAAAATATAAATCAAAATCCATTATGAATAACATAACATAAGTTTACAAATGACACAACATAAAACATAAGTTTCAAAATACATTAGCATTAACAGCAGACACATCTAACATGCAAAGAAATTATGAAACATTAGCAAGTAATAATGATTAAACTATTAATAATTGACTAAATAAATTAAGCAATTTATATATAGTGCACTAGTTGTTTTAATGTTTTCAATTTTATTCATTTGAGCCTGTATATTAATGTGTTTATCAAGAGTTCCTAATCTGTTCTGAGCACAAATCAATACTTTAACAATAATAAGTTGCAAAGAATTACGAAAATGGTCAAAAACTCACCCTTTAGCTAATACAATGTAATTAGTTTAAAATTTCTTAAAAAATTAATTACTTAAAAAAATTATAAACTTATATAAGATTTTAGAAACCCTAATAAAAAGTGATAACGCATATCAAAATAAAAAAAGTAAAAACTTGAGTAAGTTGGGTTGAGTTTGAGAGAATTTTAACCCTCTACCTGACTTATACTTTACAGGTTTGATTATTTTAAATCTAACTTAACTCACATACTCAAATCAACTTGTCATTTATGAATTGAGTTGAGTAAAAATGCAAATACATGGGTATACCCCCAACCCGTTATCCACTCCTTATCAGTACAAAACCATAAAAACGCATAAGAATCCAATATTATAATGATGATATATATTGTGCCTTTGTCATGTCCCCCTCATATACTAGATTTAGAAACTTGCATTGCACATGGGCTTAAATATTATTTTTATAATATAAAATAAATTAACAACTTATAGATGCATTAACAAAGAAAATTTTACTTAGCAAACAAAATTAAATAAACTTAACAACAAGAAAGATGAACTTAGAGGCCTAAAGCTAAATATTCAGATGAGGCATTTTAAAATTTATGGAGAAATTTTTTATTAGATTTTTTTAATAGATTTTTTAGATCTAAAATTCTTAATTAAATTTTTATAATCAAGCTATTCTAATAATTTTTTAATTGATAATATAACTATACATTTCATCTTTATTGAGACATTGTTAATCTTAAATAAAATTTTTATTAATTTTAATTTTTTAAAATTCTTTTTGCTATAGCAACACTTACATGAATTATTAATATTATTCTAAAGGTAATATATGCATTCCAAAAAGAATTAAGATTTCTTATATGATTGAGTATGTCGATTATACTGTTATATTTCATTTGTGTAATTTCTTTTGAAAATTTTAGTTCTAAAAATTAATATAGACCATCAATATCAGAATAGTTATGTTTTAAAAAATATTATAGATTAAAGCAAACATTCTTTCGATATTATAAATTGAAAAAAATGATTTTATGTATTGGAAAAAATAGTTTTTGGTCCTCAATAATACACACTAATGTTAGTTCATTGGAAGTGGTAGAAATAGTTGAGAATTAATAGCATTGTGAGAATTGGAAAGTGAGAAAAAATATAAATTTATTAGGCACTTAATTAGAGAAGTAAGATAATATATATGTCATCTTATTAATTATTTTGACTGTTATATATTTTTAATGAAAAATGAGATAAATAGTTGTTTTTATCTTTTTGTCAATTACTCTAATTAGTCTTTTGAGCCGAGTGACGTCCTATGGTTTCTCCATGGGTTAGGCCCTTTAGGCTTCTTATGAGACTCATCCACGATCGGCATGTTAGAGAACATAGATTTTTATTATTTCCTAATCAGAGCGACTTCTACTGATATTTGAACTCGCGTCCTATCCCATGAAGGTAAACCTGCATACCAACTCAATCAACGTTTAGTTGTTAGATAAATAATTGTTAATTGAAAAATAATAAGGATATAAATAGTGAGAAAAAATAAATTTGTTTGACACTTAATTTAATAATTATGAGAATATATAAATATTTTATTAATTATCTTATTTTTAATAGCCTAAAGCCCTTGATTGAGGAGCCTTACCATTATGTCAGCACTATTCAAAGGATCAGGGAATCATGACACTTTTAAAACCTTTTGAAATTCATAGAAATGCATATGAATAAAATTATTTCATACCCAAAATCTGATGTAAAAATTGCATGGCCTATGTATATATTTTAATCTTACTAGATAAATATATATATTTTAGGATAAATTGTAATTTATCTTCATGTGATTTGATTCAAAATCACTTTACTTTTTTGTGGATTAAAAAATGACATTTTTTCCCTTGTTGTTTGCTACGTTATCACATCACCACTTCATGATTTTTTTTCTCCATTTTTTTAAGGAAAACATATGTTAGAGCTCTAAATAAAATTACATTAAAGGTTTAAAAATGAGCATGAAACATTCAATTATTAAAAAATAATGTAAAAGAATCAAATCTTACATAAAAAAGAAGATAAATAAATTATCAATGATTTATTCATTATTCTTTAACTTGTTAATTAGAACTCAATCTATGAGCAGGGTATTCATTTTCATTAAACTCACTTTTGCATATTATTAAAAAAAAGTGTGCTTATAAAAAATTTACTTCTAATGTTTTAATTTAGTCATATACTTTTGTTAACTTTTTATTAATACATTATTATAAAACTTAGATATATAATGCTTTAATCTTATTTTTATAAAAATATTCTTTTGGCATGAATTTGTAGAATCTTATTTTTATAAAAAAATTATTTTAGCATGAATTTGTTAGAGGTTATATATCATTACAAATTAATTTACATATTAAACATTCACTTTATTTTTTATGTCTCACATTGAATAAATATAAAGGTTCAAAGCAATACTTAAGTCATTATACTCTCCCACCTAATATGCTAATATTGTGGAATGAATTCTCCTCATGACTTGAGTAGTAACATTATCCCTTCAAACTTTTAGGTCCAATTATGTGTCTTATACTCATGTTTTAGTGTGTAAAATTATGAATTTCATTTTTATTAGTTTATATTTTTATTTCTTTTTATTCCTTTCTTAAAATAGTCAATATGCATAGATATATTAGGTAAAAATGCATCCAAATCTTTTAAACTTTGGGGGCAGATAGAGAGTAATGATCATGCCATGTCACTCCTCTGTTAGCAAGTTGACAAAGAATGTATATGAATACCTATTACGATAATTGATATATTTCAAAGATTTAGATATACTTTTTTCGGATACATTAAAATTAGAACAAAACAATATATATATATATATAATATAATTATGATAATATTGTATCTTTTGTTATACCCTAGAGTAGAGACACATGCATAGATATATGAATCCAAACAAGTTGGAAAGCAAAGAAACATATTTGTTTTTTCCTCAAACTAATTTAAAGAAACTTGCATTGCACGTGGGTTTAAATATATTTTTATATAAAAAGAATTTATTAAATAATTTTTAATACCCCCTAAAATACTTGAAATAACTAAGTAAAACACAAGAAGAGAGGTTAAATTGTGTTTCTTAACTTTTTTGAAAAGCTTTTCTTAAATCAAACATAAACTTTGTTGAAATATTATAAATAGTGGATGAAATGAGGTTATTTACGGTCCCTTGGACGCAAGGAAGGTTTTTCTAAAAGTTCTTTGGACATAATTGAAATGCTTAAGTTTTTTTAAAAAAATTTTAGTTAAAAAAACAATGACAATATCTTGATGTTAGTTGAAATAAAATATAACATAAAGGGAGTGAATAAAAGCTCACACTAGATATTTATACTGGTTCACTCTTACAACCCGAGAGTTACGTCCAGTCCCTTCTACTTGAAGGATTTCCCACTAAGCTTTCCAAGTTTACAAGTATTCTTTTCAACGCCTCTTCAGGCTACAACAAGTATTCTTAAACATCTTCAGGTTCTAACCAACAAGTATTCTTTTTATACATAACCTCTTCAGGCTTATCAACGAATTGAATAAAGGTGTTTTAACACTTGAGTTTAACTCACAACAAGTAAGGATAAGTAAATATACTCAAGTAAAAGAATTCTATGCAAAAGTAAGTGAATAAACAGAGTAAAGCTTTATAAAACAAATTTCTCTAGTTCTCTTGAAGTGAATATCAGGTTCTTCTTCAAAGACTCTGGTATTTATAGGCAGCGAACACTTGAAAAAGTTTTCATGAGCTTCTTCGTCCAACGAAAATATTTATTACCGTTCTGAGTAGCATTAAATGCATAATATTAATAACGTGTTGATCTCTTTCTGAAAAGTGACTATGGTTATCGGTGATTGCTAGAAATATGATGTCTTAGTTTTGACTATTCTGAGTGCGCAGAAAGTTCCTTATTCGCTGGTCCTTGTAATTGTTAAGAGTGTCAGCTTCATACACAATTGATTTGAAAGTCACTTTTGTGTTAGAAATCTCATCAGCATTTATTACACTTTGTTTTGCTTGTTTTTGAAATACTTTAGACGAAATTGTTTAAGAGAAATAACAGACACAAAACACAATGGATGATCCAATATAATAAAATATAAGTTGTATTGGATGCACGATGTTTAACAGAGAAAAAACTTTTTCTCTTATTTTTTTACACAAACAAAACATTATATCTTTTTTGTTTTAGTAACTTATATTTAAAAATAATTTCACTATATTGTTTAAACAACTTGTTATCACCAAATTATTTTTAAAATTATTTCTAAACAAAATATCTTATTTTTTATGAGTTATGCTTTAAAACTTTCTTTTAAAATTATGTTTTTTGGTTGCTCAAAAGTAATTCTACATATTATTCAAGGGGCCCGAAACTTTGTTTTAGCAAATGCATCACCTAATATAATTTAAAAAACCATTAATTTCTATTGAGTGTAGCATATATGGGGATTTTTTTTAATCGTATTCATTTTCTTTTTCTTTTAATCGTTTCCAAATTCTTTATGTTTCTTTAAAAACGAGTCCACATACCTATATATATATATATATATATATATATATATATATATATATAATTTTAAAGAAAAACAGCTAAATTTCCTGGGTTAAAACCACCAGTTTAATGCTAATTCTCACGACAATATTTCGATTTGAATTTATTATTAGAATTAATCTCAGTGCTTCCAAATTGTCACCAGGCCACCCCTTCTTTTGGAATGACACATGAATACACGAAGGATTTAGAAACCTGGAATGATCGATACAGCTAATCTACTTCTAATGTACTTCACAAAACTCCCCTCATTTGAAATGCGCATATCAACTGCACAAAAGCATACAACGGGGCATGGTTCTTTTTTTTTTTTTTTTTTTAATTTATAAAAGCACGAGGTGTTTTCACATTTTTTTGGAGCATTTGATTCAAATTTTAAAAAATATTTTTAGTAAAAGGATATCTGAGAATAATATTACTGTAAATGATGAAGACCACATTTGGATAACCAAAAATATTCAAGAATGACTCTGATCGCCAGATGCCATTATTTGCAATGGTGATTAGAGTTGTTGGCCACCATTAACTGACCGTGATGACTAGAGTCACCAACCACCTCAATTGACGCCCACAGTGGTGGGATTGCGGGATTGACAGTAGCTGTCAAAGTCGTTGACCACCATCAATTGCAAGTGGTTGGGAAAGATGACCCAATTCCGAGATCAAAGAAGGTGGTTAAAGTCGTTGGGCACTGCAGACAAAAGTTGATGATGGTCGATGGTAACCTTTAGTAATAATGTGGCGTTAGTTGTTAATGACATGGCGATAAAATAGTAAATAGTTTAAACATGTCACATGATAAAAATATTCCACTATCATGGGAATGTTTCAATCTATATTATTTTAATTTCATATTTACTTTTGTAACATATAGTGCTTATTAGTTTATTTAACAAATATGTAAATTTATTCTCTACATATTTCGACACAGAAAATGAAGATAAAAGAAATCTGTCTATCCTCTTTAATTATATTCATTATATAGATTATATATTATTTTTCATTAGTCTAACAATTTTTCATTCAAATATCTAGAAATTTTTTTTTGGTAAAGTAAAAAATAATTCCCGTCCTAAATGCTAATTGAATGTATACCGTGTTACATCCAATCAAGGAAATATGCAAATAGTGTTTTATAAATTAAGAATGATATATAATATCATAAATTTAATATTTTTATTTATTAGGAAATAGGTAGAATATTTACATTACGTTATATAAATTAAATAATTATACCCCATAATTAAACTCTTATTCCTTCTCTGTATTTTTTTCCCTATGAATTTCGCATAAGCAATTCATTTCTTAATCTATAAGTAATCCCAAGTAACTTATGTACTTTCATACACAAAATCGTGATACAAGTGTTGAGAATCCTAGAGCATGTTGCCATTTGTCCTCCATGAACACAGAAAGGGACGAAACATGCCTCATGATACATGTTATCACACATTGTTTTTCCAAGCAATGAAGCCTCTCACGAATTGAAGCTGGTACTGACTACTGAGTTTTTGTATTTAAGTGATTTTGAACCCAAAGGATGCTAATTCATTAACGTATATAATAAATTTATAGATCAAAAGTAACGTTCAAACATGATAGTCGTGAGCAGGCGTTAATACCGAAGGAGTCATGTACCTATAAATTGCGACTATGATTTACCAAATCCATCATCACATTTTTTCTTCACAACAAAAAGAGAAAGAAAGAGCTCTAGTGATCTTCAATGGCTTCTCTAGTTGTTCCAGATCAAACTTCTCCTGTTGAAGATGCTGAGGCTCTCCACAAGTCCTTCAAAGGTATTAATCATTCATATTTTTATCTTCAATTTTCAATAGTTTTATTACTTTATGTTTTTACTTAATTAATTTTAACGTTTGAATTGTGGTTGTAACTTGTATTTCATCCCCGTATTCAATAATTAATTTTCCTGCTTTGTGATTTAAGTACAAACTTGTAAAGAAGTCTCATTATATTTCTTTACGTTTATCATTCCAATTTTATTAATATATTTAAATAAAAATAAAATTGCCATTGGGTTTTGTATACTTTTATCTTAGAAACAAGTTTAAGACGCAAAGCCATTTAGGGGATTCGATTTCAAGATTAAATAGTCTTAAAAAAGAATTAGTGCAACTCTTTGGACTTGTATATTTGTTTTGATTGGGTCACTGATAGGGGTGTTCATAACCGAACAAAACCGATCAAAACCGAAAAAACCGAACCGAAAAATCGAAAACCGAACAAAATCGATTAATTTTAGTTTTGTTTGGTTTTGTTTTATGAAAACCGATTGGTTTGGTTCGGTTTTCGGTTTTCATTTATGAAACCGAACCAAACTAAACCAAACCTAATTCATATAATTATCTATATATTTTTTATAATTTACATACTTATAAATGATTATATTTAAATTTTTGGTTGTTTCTATAAATATTTTAGGCCTATTTATTATTTATAATTATGTAATGATGTTTTTATTAGGATTTTATACCAATTTTTTTTTAATTGGTCCATAACAAGAACAAAATAATGATGTGTATGAATTTTTTTAAGAAAAAAATATTTAGTGAAAAACCGATTGGACCGAACCGAACCAAATCGATTATAATTGGTTCGGTTCGGTTCGGTTCTTCAATTTTAAAAAAACCGATTGGTTCTTAATATAGAAAAATTGATTGGTTTGGTTCGGATGACTTTTCCCCCCAAAATCGAACCAATCCAAACCGCGAACACCCCTAGTCACTGACGCCGTATAAGGACAGAAAAATATATATTTGTTTTGATTGCTACTGACTAATTTTAGCAAGTAATTTTTCTTAAAAAAGTTATAGACAAGCTGGTCACAAGGTGTTTCAGAATCGTTTACATCGAACCCCGGAAACGTGGTCCTATCACTAACTATATGTTTATTATTATTATTTTTTAACAAAGACAATTTTTTTAAACCGCATCAAGTAATGTTTAAATTAGCTTGAGAGTTTTTTGTATTTATTACTATAAATTATTGCACAATGAAAAATAACTCTTACTTTCCTCACAAGTGACGCCTTCAGAAATTTTAACTTCTACAAGAAGAAATAAATAATCTGTTTTTTTAGTTTTGTTTGATAAAGTAAATAAAATATGAGGTCATAAATTTAATCAAATAACTACAATAATAAAATATTATTTTAAAAAATTATAATCTTTATTTTTTATCTTCCTTACTTTTCTCTTTTTTCTTTCTCTTACTTTTCTCATTTTATATATTTATGTTTAATTTACAAACGTATAGTGTGTGTGCATTACTTCTAATTATCAAAAGAAAATTAAGCTCAGCATACTATATGGTATATATCTAAATCACTGTAAAATGTAAAATGGTCTCTATAATCATTCTTATCGAAGTTTAAATTTTGGGTTTTTACTCAGACATTCTTATAGACTGTTATGCTATGTTTAGAAGTTTTTAAATTGAAAAAGAAGGGATGGGAAGAGAAGGAAAGGAGAGAGAAGAGAATGAAAGGGATGGCTCTGGAAGCAAAAATGGGACGAGAAATAAATGTAAACAACAAACATCGAGCACAATGATCATTTATCTTGCCTGAAAATGAGGAAATTCTAGTTACTCACAATTTTGAACATCTTTGAGCTAGAAATAAAAAGAAGTTATGTTTTTCTTTTTTAATTTTTTTTTATAAAAGAAATCTACAACTTAGTGTGAAGAGGACGAAGGTAGATTAAATGCGGACAGACCGATCTAAGTGAAATTTGATTTTGAGAAAGCAGTCTCTTAAGTAACAGATGAATTATAACTATTAGGCGTTATAAAAAGCTTTTAAGTTGATGTTAGATTATTATTTTTTCTCTCTTTTATTTTTTGATACAGTTGTCTCGTTATTATCTATCCGTGTGAGAAAATTAATTAATCAAAAGCATGAATATATAGAGTACTGCTTCCAGAAACCCCGATAAAAGGATTAGTTGAACAACTCTGACGTTATTTGTGTACCTAATTTTTGTGGCTGGTACTTTCATACTTTAATAAGCCATACTTTTTACAAATAATTTTCTTTATATGCTAAAATCATAAAATTATGTGCCATTACTCTGTCCATTACCTATTAATGTACTTTTTTATATAGACACGTCATTTACATATGTAGCATGACAGATTTTGATTTGTATGTGAATAGTCCCAAATACACATGACAAATGAAAATTGTCAATCTAAACGAGTGTAGATGTTGTCTCTGTGTGTGTGTGTGCAAGTGATATGCAATTAGATAGACTTTACTCCATAACATACTATCTGCTATGTTCGGAAATTTTTGAGAAGAGAGAAATGAAAGGAAAGATAAGGGCGAAATAAGAAAATTAGATGAACTTACTATCTTCTCCTTATTTGAAATTTAAAATTAAAATAGAGGAAAAATAATAATTCATAAAAAAATTAATATAGTCCTTTAATTTTAGAATACAGTTTTAAGGTTATATATGTAATTTAATAAATTTAATTTAAATTAACCATGTCCTTTTCTTATCTTCCAATTACCGACAGAATTTTTGGGTAATTGAAAAATTTTCTTTCTTAAAAGTCTTTCAAACAATGATTTTAAGTCACTTTTTTTCTTCCCTTTTTACTTCTTACTTCCAATAAAATATAAACATAACATCAGGGCATTTAAATCAGTGAATACTAATACACACCTTCGTAAATTTCACGGATTATTATAATAAGAATTTTTGGATGGTATGAATTATACCACCGTAAATTTCATGATTAATTTTTTATTTTGTTTTTTATACTTTATATTTTTTTTTCATTATATGTATTTTTTTATTGTTAATTTACACTTTTAATACTATAATTTCAACATAATAATTTATGTATATTATTTATTCCAAATTTCAGATAAGTTTGTATTTTATTACAAAATAAATTTATTTTAACATATAATCATTCTTCGAATTAAGAGATGACCAATTAAAATATAGTAGTTTTATCATTTTTTTCGAAAGCATTTTTTTTTTCATCTCTTAACATCCCAACTGCTTAATTTATTAAAATGTTACACATTATTAACAAATCTTTCAAAAACACAATGATGTCTTAAACACAACTTTTCAGAAGCATTTAAGTTTTTAATCTCTAACATCCCAATTGTAAAAGGATTTTTTTTTAGTTTATTACTATTTTTATAAGAGAATAAATTGACTGGTTTATAACTATTTAACAATTATTTTTAATATAAAAAAATATACTTTTCAACTAAAGAAAAGAAAATAGCAACGAAGAATTTTAACAATCATTTATGTTTTAACACCGAAAGCATGCAATAAGCGTAGATTAACATAAGCCACAGACAAGCAACTTTTTACAAAAGTGAAAAATAAAGCATGCCGTGGGGCCCATCGGCTTGTAGGAATGTAGAATTATCAAAACAACCAATGGCATTAGTAAAAAAAAAGGGCAAGTAGGAAAGTGAAAAACCCAAAACAACCAAACAAGAACAGGCAAGAGGAAATTGGAGTGGGAATAAGTGAAAATGAGTGAAAAAATTTACTTATTAATTGCAATTAGGGATTGTGACGTGGCGGATAGAGGCCGTCTCTTTATTAATGAATAATAGATTTGATGATTAGCCTATTTTATTTCTCTTTTAATTTTTGATCAACTTAACCTTAGCGTGTTTCATGGGAATGAAATTAGAAGAAATGAATGAGACAAATTAATGAAAATAACAATGTATCAAAGCATCATCATGACCAAATACATTGCATCCTTTCACTCATTCATTTTCACTCACAGTAAGCATACTATTACTATTCAGTAATAAACTCAGAGCCTTTTACTAATCCACATCTTCTTATATCTATTGAGTTAGTGTGTCAGAAATGGCAAATACAATTAAGGAAATAAAAAAAGTTGCACACAAATATATATGAAATTCTCCTATTAGTAATTGCTAATTAATGCAAGGTTTGATTACAATTTACAATTTAGAAAACTTCTAGGTACACTGTGTCATCATGCTATCAATTTAGAACCAAATCCAGCTTCCCCTTAAGACTTTAGATGGTTAGGTTCACCGTCCATGTGGCACTGATTTGTGCTCTGGGTTAGGTGGCAGTAAAATTTCAATTTCACCAAAAACCATTTGCAATTGTGTACAGTTTAGGATTCTCACTAAAGTAATGCCTAAATTGGCTTAGAGTTTGAATATATTGTGTCAATAGGAAAGAAATAAAAAATGATGTAATAATTTTTTGTCTAAATAAATCTTTAAGCCTCATCCGAGATTTCGGAGACATGATTTGGGGCATAGATTATTCATAGCTGTCGTAGTACTTACCAATAGAAGAATTAAAGCACAACGAATAAGGGTTTGATTTAAATGGTAACTGATTTTAATCTTACATATTAGGTTAAATGTTTTATTTTTAATGTTGTTATTGTTGGGAAGATTTATAACCATTATAGTTCCGAGCCTAAATGAGATTAATTTTATTTTAAAAAAAGAATTACAGCCCAAAGTATAGGCTATTGGCTTTATCGTATTATAAATAGAAGAGCTGTGAATGAACATTTCTTCATCATATCATCATAGTTAGCATCATAGACATTCAAGTTCAACTATGGCTACCCTTATTGCTCCCAGCAACCACTCTCCCCAGGAAGATGCTGAAGCTCTCCGAAAGGCTTTCCAAGGTGGGATTATCCCCTCATTTGTAGTTCGGATCATGTTTATTGATTGGTTTTATGGATCGCCTCTATATTGAAAATCTCTGACAAATTTGCAATCTTGATTAGTTACTTCAGTGTACATTCAAGTACTTTTTTCCCAGGGACAATCTGTTAGAATAGTTGATGAATATGATACTCCTATATCTTTAAAATGGGTCTTTAGAATAAAATATATCATGATTTATTCAATGGATTTCAACTTTGTAGGATTGGGGACTGATGAGAAGGCCATCATAGCAATACTGGGTCATAGAAATGTTTATCAGAGGCAGCAGATCAGAAAAGCTTATGAAGAAATTTTTCAGGAGGATCTTGTCAAACGCCTTGAGTCTGAGCTCAAAGGAGACTTTGAGGTGCCATTAGTATCATGATTAACCAGAAAAATGATCTTGTCAATCTTCTATGTGCTTTTGAAATTCATGTGTACTAATGAATTTGAATGGTGGGGCTTTGTACTAAACAGAAAGCTGTGTACCGCTGGATACTGGAACCTGCAGATCGTGATGCTGTTTTGGCCAATGTTGCCATCAAGAGTGGTAAAAACTATCATGTCATAGTGGAAATTTCCTGTGTCCTCTCCCCTGAAGAGCTCTTTGCTGTGAGGCGTGCTTACCTCTACCGCTACAAGCGCTCCTTGGAAGAAGATGTGGCTGCTCACACCACTGGACATCTACGCCAGGCAAGTCCTTTTCATTTAACTTTCTGCAATATTTGAATTCCAATCCAATTTAAGCATGAATGCTAAATTGCAAGATTAGATACAAATTTTCAATTTATAGTGTTTTGGGATTGTCAAGTAGATATGGGAAGAAATATTTAATCTAATGTAAGGTTTGTGAATTAAAAGAAGTATATGAAATGCTAAGGTACTTATGACTTGAGTTTTTGTGGTTGATTTTGAGCAGCTTTTGCTGGGGCTGGTGAGCTCATACAGGTATGTTGGTGATGAGATCAATGCAAAATTGGCACAATCTGAAGCTGAAATTCTTCATGAGGCTATCAAAGAGAAGAAAGGCAGCCATGAAGAAGCCGTCAGGATCTTGAGTACAAGGAGCAAGACCCAACTCATTGCAACTTTCAACCGCTACAGAGAGGTCCATGGCACTTCCATCACCAAGGTACAAAAAGAAGAGACCCCCCCCTGCATTTCCTTTACCAAGCTAACCAAAATTGCTCAAAAGTGAATAAAAGAAATTCAGATATTTTGCATATTATTTAATTTTTTGTATCCCTTTCATCTCTGCAGAAACTGTTGGATGAAGCATCTGATGACTTTCAGCAGGCATTGTACACTGCCATTCGTTGCATCAATGACCATGTTAAGTACTATGAAAAGGTGAAACTCTAACTTCTATTTGCTAGTATTATACAAGAATCTCATTTCTTATGTTTTCGTCATTGAAATTTGGGTTGCACAAGGAGAGTAGTTCTACCCTTTTCATAAATTTCAGCCTGTTATCTGCTCCGAATAAGATTTAACTTTTGTTAGGGTGTCTTTTTGGTGACAAAATCAACTAAATTTTTTACAATGAAATACCTTGAAATTTTCTGATTTTATAGGTGCTGCGCAATTCAATCAAAAGGGCTGGAACTGATGAGGATGGACTCACCCGTGTGATTGTCAGCAGGGCTGAGAAGGACTTGAAGGTCATCTCAGAGGTTTATTACAAGAGAAACAGTGTTCTTCTTGAGCATGCTGTGGCCAAGGAAATCTCAGGGGACTACAAGAACTTCCTTCTCACTCTCTTGGGGAAAGAAGATTAAATTCTTCTTTGAGGGAATTTCTGATAATGAGTTTTAAGACATCAAATTGTGTTGGTGTCTGGTGGTATTATGTGTGTTGGTTTTCATTGTTGAGTCTGTTTTCCAGTTTTCCTTGCTCTTCCCTTTGTTATATTTGCTGTATGAGAACTTGAAGTTCTATCTTATTTACTGGTGATACCTGTTTGGTCGCTATAATTGTTAGTTCATCTTGAAATTGAATCCTGTATTTCAAACATTATCAATGGTACATGATGAACAAGCTCAAAAACAAAAGAAATTTCAATGTATTCGACCGAGCCATTATTTCCAGGAAGCTTAATTATATAATAAAGAGCTTGGGCTTTGCATTAAAGAACTGTGTATGCTTAGATTCTCAGGGTGAGTACCATAACCTTACAGCTAAAGAAAAGCACAAACCTTAGTTTGTGCCATTAATTTAATAATTGTCTTACATATCAATGACGCAAAAATATAGTTGCTTTTTTTGTGTGGGTACAAATGATCAACACAACTCCATTTGCTTCCTTAAACACATGAAGAACTTGCTTCATCCCAAGAGATGAACATGGACACATGGATGTGGTTACTATTAGTTTGAGCTGAAAGGATTTGGATCACAATCAGAGCCTTCAATTCATGACAGACGCTAAAGATTTGATTCTTTAGCTAACATAGTAATCTCAGTCTAAGCCTCTGAAATTCTGCCACAATATCATTTATCCTTTCCATGCTCCTGTAATGCAGGTCCTGGATTCCATCTAGAGGTACTAAAAATCATTGGGTTAAGCACTGTGCTCACGAGTAAGCACATTCACAAGACTAGGGGTGGACATGGGTTGGGTTTGGGGTACTTTTAGACCCGACCCGCTCATAAAAGCAGTGGGTTGGGTTGGGTTGGGTTTGATAAAAAAAATTTTCCAACCCAACCCGACTCGCTCATACGTGGGTTGGGTTGGGTCTAACCTGTGGGTCTTGAATATTTAAAAAAAAATTTAATATGCTAAAATAGAAATCAAAATTCATACCAAAAAATATAACTTAAGTTTATAAGTGACATAATATAAATTATAAAATGCAATGACAGTAACATTATTATCAATAATCATTAACCACAATGTCAATCATTATCAATACAATTGTCAACATTGGAAGAATTAAATGAAATAATAATTTAAAAAGAATTAGAAGCCTAGTCGGTTAAATGAAAAATATCCAAAAGGATCAATTATTACGACGAATAAGTTCATCTCTAGTCGCAGACACATCTAACAAATAAAGAAATCATAAATCATTAGCAGCAAGTATTAATGATTAAACTATTAATAATTGACTAAACAAATTGAGAAAATTCTATATAGTGCACTACCTGTTTCAATTTTTTCAATTTCATCCATTTGAGTCCGAAGATCAATTTGTTTATCAGGAGTTTTTAACCAGTTTTGAGCACAAATCAATGCCTCCACAGTAGAAGGTTGCAGAGAACTACGAAAAGAGTCAAGAACTCGTCCTCCAGTACTAAATGCAGACTCAGATGAAACTGTGGAAACAAGAATTACCAAGATATCTTTAGTAATGCATGAAAGAAAATAATACTTTGTTGCCTTCCCTTTCCACCATTTCAAAATATCAAAACCATCATAATCATCATCAACATCATCCTCCATATACCTCTCAAATTCATTCCTTTGCACCGCATGTTGTTTTTTTTTTTTTTACTTTCAATTTAAATTCGGATGACCAACTACTATCATCGTCTTCAAATGTAGAGGATGGAAAATCCGATGACATGTAACTAGAATCACTAGCATCGGGAGGAAGAGGATGCATGATTTGATAATGTTCATACAATGTCATCATAACACTTTTCAAGTTCATCACCATATTGTAAAGGTTGACAGCACATAGCCAACTAAGGACAAAGTGAAATAGAATATTATCTTCTAAATAATGAAAAAAAACTTGCTTATTAACCCAGAAACATGATCAAAGTTACATTTTTAAATTAAAATGTAGTGTAATTTTAATTTAAAAATTCTCAAGAAATTAATTATCTAAAAATATTATAAAGTTATATAAGATTCTCAAAATCACAATAAAAAGTGATTACACATCTTAAAATATTATTAAAAAAAAAGTTCAGTGGGTGGGTTGGGTTTTGCGGATTTGCAGAGTCTCAACCCGCTACCCGACCCATACGTCGTGGGTTTGACTATTTTAAATCCAACCCAACCCACAGACCCAAACCAACCCGTCAATTATGGGTTGGGTTGGGTAAAATCGTGCGGATTCGTGAGTCTACCCGACCCGTTGTCCACCCCTACACAAGACTATGTGAAACTGACTGTGGGTCCTATATGGGCTTGTGCATTTTCCTACCCTACGCAGTGTTCACACAAGAATTACTCCACCCTCACATAAGTAGGACTATGATTTTGTACTTTGTAATTATTATCTACAAATTATAATGGAGAATCATGGCAGCACGAAACTACTATATAATAAGCCAAACAAGGAAGGTGTGAATGCAAAACTACAAATCAACCAAACAAGAAAAACGTCATTGCAACGCTTCAAAGTGCAAAAGAATCAAATCAAACAACTTTAATCATTAAGTAATAGGATTGGTATTTGACTATAAACACAGCCTGTGCATTAAAGATTTCTTGTAGCATATAGAAACACTTCTCCAAAAATTTAAAGAACAGCCTCTATTTATTCATTTATTTTTATCTCCTACTATTTGGACTTGTATAATTCCGGCCACTTTTTTAAAAAGAAAGTAAAATGTGTTGGATTCCAGCCAGTGGGAATCACGCGTTAGAAAAAGATTTTTTTTTAAAAAAAAATCAACGTATCTTTTTTTTTTTTAAGATGAGAAACTAATCTTGTATGGTAGAGTCTACATATTAAATGTAAAAGTAGAGTATTTAATATCTTAAAAATTTAAAGGCATTTAACACTTTCTTTATTTTGTAATTAAAATCATTTATTGATGAATATTAAATGATACTTAAACATTACTCTTAGGACACTGGTTATAGCAAGACTCATAGTATTAAAGGAGTTGTTTCTTGTAAATTTTATTTTAGTAAGTTGTGTCTACAAAGTTGTGGTTATTAAATATATTTTTCAATTCTCTAAGAGATATCTAAATGGGTCTAAGCTTGTATTATAAAAGCTAAGACTAACTTAATACTTATCCAAGATTGCAAGGGGAGCAGAAATGTAACTTTTAAGCAATGAGAAGTTGTGAGATACCTTTATAGGGGAAGGGAAAAAATACAGAGTAACATTTTGTTTTTTGTAATTGAGAGTGTGTGACATTTTTTACTGGTGACATCTAACATACACCTTAAAACAATGAGAGCATTCATATATCATTTAATATCTATCATTAATTAATAATAATTAAATCATAAATAAAATTTAACAGTTGAAAATTGAATGAAAACCGGTTGAAAATGTTAAAATATATTTTGCAAAAAAACCCTAAGATTTTCATTTATTCTCAAACTTTTTTTTTTCATTTTAGTTATGTTTTATGATGAGAATGACAACTTTGAATTAAGTTTAAACAATAATATAAATTTTTTAATAAAAAACTAAAAAATTAAGACGTCTTGTTTTTAATAAAATAAAATATATTTTTATTTAATAAATAATTAAAATTTAAAAATAAAATGAAATTCATCATGGCTTAAGTCTAATTAAAAAATTAGTTTATGAATTTTTTTATTAAAAAAATAAAATTACCAATTTTAAAAATAAAATTAACATCAAAGTAAATAAAAAAATTAAAATTTATGATTGCATATTAAAATAATTTTAAAAATAATTCAATGACAATCTTAAAGTAAAATATAAAAAAAAATTACATAACATATTACTAATTGTCATGCTATAATTTTAAAAAAAATATTAAATTTTTTTTCATAAAATAACTGAAACAAATTTTTTGTGTATTCATATATATGTTTAAAACTATATATATATAGATATATATATATATATATAATTAAGGCATGGCGGGACTAACAGTGCCGCCAATGAATATGTTTTTGTTTTTATATTTTTTTCTTAATAAAAATCTAGTTTATATATATATGTATATATATATATATTCTTTAATTGTTTCTTAAATAAAATGTTCATAAAATTAAAAAAATAATTTAACTAAAATTATTGTAAATATTATTAATAAAAATATTGAAAAAATTTGAAATATTATTAATTGCATATAAGAATCATATTCTGGATAATAAAAATAATAAAAATAATTACATATAATTTTAAATAAAAATAATTACATTGCGGGATTACTAGTCTCGCCATCCTATTTCTCAAATAAAATATAAATAATTTTAATAAGTCAATATTACTTTTAAATTAAAATAATTACATGGCCCAATGATGTTAACAAAATTTATATAATATTTTTTGCATGGAGAAACTCTTAATTTTCAAATAAAATATAAATAATTTTTAATTTTTAAATCAAATAGTCATGGCGGGACTGGCCTATTCTAAGAAAAAAAATCTTCATGTGAAAAAATATATATATGAGAATTTATAAAAAAAATTATTGAAATAATTTTTTTTATAAAAACAAAATAAATTTAATTTTCATGAAATAAATAAAACTAAAATAAAATTAAAATTTTCATGTGTCATAAAAAAATATGAAAAATAAAAAATTCACCTTTTGGTTAAAGCTGAATAGGGATTGAGACGATGAGAAAAGAAGAAAAAGAACAATTAACTAAAATTAAAAATTTCATTCTTAAAAAAAATTAATAATAGTATGACAGGATTAAAAGTAAACATTTTTAAAACAATATTAAAAACAAAGGTTTTCAAAACAAAACTAAAAAAAAATGTTTTTAGAGAATATTAAATTTATAATTGATGAAAATATATATAAATTAAAAAAATTCTATATATATATTAATTTTTATTTTTATGAGATACATTAAACATAAAATAAAATATTATGATTAGTCATAATAAAATATTATGACAGTATTATTTTAAGGTCATGCAAAAAAAAATGAACAAAAATAATATGGGTTATATTGCAAAAATAAAAAGTTAAGTCTTAAACAAAAAAATAAGAGAAAACCGGTTATTATAAGTAATTTTGATAGAGTATAAATACTCCTTGCAACTACAAATGTATAGTAGAACTCTCCCTCTTTACTGGACATGGTGTATGTTTGAGAGTGTATGCATTTATGAAAGATACAAAATTTGTCATAGTAAAATCTTTGGTTATCTTTGACAACGGAAGTGATTTTTTTCCAGTTTAAGAGTTTTTGACTATAATTCTTGTGTTGTGTAATCATGTTCTTAGATTCTTAATTTTCTATTTCTCTATATTGTGTGGCATTTTGTGGTTCAAAGTTAAATAAAAAAGTGAGTTCAACGTTAATTAATTACAATATGGAACCGTACCCACTTTATTTTGTGGTTCTCAACTAAATGTCATATTCTGTACTCAAACTTTATTTGTAAAGACAAACACGTCGACATTTACAATGAAACCTTTCCAGAACTGGTGGTTCCTTGAGCGAACAGAACAACTAGCAAATGAATAGTACTTGCAGATGTTCAACCGTTTGGAGAGTATTAAATCATTGAAGCAATTAGAAGTGAATTAGTGGCGAGATGTGTGGATAGTTTGCATAAACTTATATGTCATTGTAACTACAAGATGTGGCTTATTTGACAAACTAAGCTTTATGTAAATAAACTTTATCTGTAGTGCATTTCTTAGAAGTCCAAGAAATGAGGTTATTCCCAAGGAATACACATCCTTAAAGTTGACTTCCTATCATCACGATCCGATCCCCAATTTGAGTCACAGAATCCCATGATGTCTAGATGTGATGATATTCTAAGGTGCAAGCCATATGATAGTGTTTCCTTTAGATATCTCATAATCCTTTTTATTACCTTCCAGTGGGTCTCTAGAGGCATATGATAGTGTTTCATTTTGTGGTAAGACAAAGTTGATGTTCTAGTGAGTGTTAGTCGTATACTCAAAAAGTGTGGAAACATCTCGTAGTCTTACCAAAAAAATAAACTTCTGCATTGTTGTTATTAATAAAAAAAAAGAGTGAATAGAAAGACTTACTTAATAAGGTAGTCAGGTTTGATTATTGAGTTACTTTGCTTCATGTATATAATAAAAATAATTTTAATTTACTATTAATAAATTATTTTACATCAAATTATGTTTTGACACATTATTAATTTAATTATTAACCACTACTTAAAGTTAAAAGTTTATATATATTTTAAAATAAATTATAACACATAATTAAATAATAATATAAAGAACTTATATTTACATTAATCAAATTTAAACTCGAATAAATAATCAAATAATTGAACTGAACCAATTTGATCACTTTGATGGCTTAGTTCGTTAGTCTAACGTGTTGGGCCGGTCTAATTCTAATGGAAAAGTGTACAGAATCAATAGCCCAAGTGGCTAAATATAAACCATTAGAAAGACATATATATATGTGTATATATATATATGGAGCATATTTAATGAGATGAGTGGTTTATTGTGAGAGTGAGAGGAGTAAATCTTGACCATTAAATCATTCATGAATGGTCAATATTATATGTTACTTAAAGGTCACATGACCACTTAAAAAAGTCACATGACTTTATATTTTAATTTTGACCATACATAAATGATCCAATGGTTAAGATTTACTTTTCTCACTCTCATAATAAACCACTCCTCACTAAATATGCCCCCTATATATATATATATATATATATATATATATATATATATATATATATATTCACATTCGATTTTCGTTCGATCTCGATGGGTGAATTCATACATGTTTTGTTGTCTTCTTCGATGTACTGGGAGTGCTCTTCACAGTGGGTGAGTACCTGTAAAGGCACTCTTATACTCAAGTTAGTCTCTTGGGGAGACTGTAATGTGTTCAAAGTTGTTACCTTCTAAGATTGGTCATCTCTTATATAGGAATGGATAAGGGGAGAGAAATGGAGTACTGTTGAGGTGACCTATCCTCTAGGACTTCCTCTGTTCTGGAGTGATTGAGGGGATTGCAGAGTTAGTGCATTGATACTTTTGGCCTGCTCGTCTACAGTAGTGATAGTACTGAACATTGCCTCTAGTTCGATGCCTGACACTATTGTCCGGTGCCAAACTACAAGTTGGCTTTGGTGTGGCTGATCTAGTCAAAAATTATCCGAGGTATTGGAAAAGCAGAGGCTTTTTGCCAAGGTGTTCTTGATGACTTGAGGCTTCTTAGCCAAGGTGTACTGGTTGAACTAAGGTTTTGGCCGAGCTGTTCTTAACATTGAGGCTTCTTAGCCGAGGTGTTTTAAACAAGCTAATGCTTTTGGCTGAGGTAAGGCTAAATGCCTAGGTGTACTCGCTAACATAAGGCTTTAACCAAGCTCTACTTGACACCAAGGCTTCTTGGCTGAGGTGTTTTGGATAAGCTAAGGTTTTTGGCCGAGGTAAGGCTAAATGTTGGGGTATTCTTAATGACCTGAGGCTTCTTGGCTGAGGTGTACTGGACAACCGGAGGCTTTTTGCTGAGATGTATTGGCCGAGGAGGCTAAATGCTGAGGTGTACTCACCAACCTAAGGTTTGGCAGCTGTACTTGACAGACAAGCTGAGGCTTTTGGCCGAGGTAAGGCTAAATGTCGAGGTGTACTTGCCGACCTAAGGTTTGGCTGAGTTGTACTTGACACCAAGGCTTCTTGCCCGAGGTGCTTTGGACAAGCTGAGGCTTTTGGTCGATGTGAGGCTAAATGTCGAGGTATTCTTGACGACCTGAGGCTTCTTGGCCAAGGTGTACTGGACAACTTGAGGCTTTTTGCCAAGATATATTGACCGATGATGCTAAATGCTGAAGTTGAAGTCAATATTCTAACAGGTCGGCAACAAGTAGTCACATGTTTCATCAAGTTGGATTAATCTAGCTAAGTTTTGAACACTGCCCCTATCTCGGGTATATGCCAGTCATGCTTGATGCTAAGCTTAGGAATTCATTTTTTGGACACCACTGATGTAATGGTCGTTCTCTCTATCCGACCTTCTGGTTCACGTCTCTAGTGATTTTGGTCAACTCTGTTGAGGTACAACATTGGAACTTATCCATGGTTGGGTCAGCTTTATGAAGGCATTGGGTTTGCTTGCGATCTTAGATGACTGTGGTCATCTTGGGGAGGAAACCGTGTCAGTTTCGTCATGGTCAAATAACCTGAGTGAAGACATCGATTTTCCTTTCTTCTTCGAGATAACTTCGGTTATCTGAGTGAGGAAACTGTGTCGACGTACATTGGTCGGCTCGAACCTGTGAAGACATCGGGTTTCATTGATTCCTCGAGATGACTTCAGTCATTTGGATGAGGAAACCGTGTCGACGTACATTGGTCGGCTCGAACCGGTGAAGACATCGAGTTTCGTTGCTTCGTCGAGACAACTTCAGTCATTAGGCTGAGGAAACAGTGTCGACGTACATTGGTCGACTCGAACTTGTGAAGACAGCAGGTTTCCTCACTTCCCGAGATGACTATGGTCATCTCGATGAGGAATGCTCTCGCCTTTAAGGGCTTCAATATGATCAAATCATGGAGACATTGGGTTTCCTTGTTTCTCACGATGACTTCGACCATATGGGTGAAGAAACCATGGTGATGTTGTCTTGGTCAAATCGGCCAAGTGGGGACATCGGATTTCCTTACGTCCCGAGATGACTGTGGTCATGTAGGTGAGGAACACTCCCTTCTCTACTGAATTTGGTCCGGTCGGTTTCATGAAGATATTAGATTTCCTTACTTCTTGAGATGACTTCGGTCATTATCATTTGATTTCTTTGTTAGTCATCTATTTAGTTTGGTTATTTGAGTTGGTGGCTGCAAACATGATGGCCCTTTGGTGTCATAAGCAACATCAATTTGTCTAGAGTCTTTGATAGGAATTCAATTCTCAATTGTGCAAGATCGGTTAGGAGAAAGTCCAGTGCTAAGTTAAGTTTCTGGCTTCTTTGCGAAGTTGACTCCATGACCTGTGGCTCAAGATCGGTTGAGGGATTAAGGCACGTGCTCGGATTGGATTCCTGACACCGTGCCCGGGTTGGATTCCTCATCCTGAGTAGCTCAAGATTAGTTAGGAGATTAATACACGACCTCAGATCGGATTCTTGGCTCCATGATTAAATTTTGTTCTCTTTATCCTAAGTGGGTCAAGATCGGTCGAAGGAGGAAGGTACGACCTGTGATCGGATTCTTGGCTTCATGAACGGATTTTGTTCTCCTTATCCTTAATGGCTCAAGATTAGTCAAGAGATTAAGGCACGTGCTCATATTGCATTCCTGGCTCCATGATTGAATTTTTGTTCTTATACTTAATGGCTCAAGATCGGTCGGAGGATGAAGGCACAACCTCAGATCAAATGCTTGGCTCCGTAATCGGATTTTGTTCTTATTGTCCTTAATGGCTTAAGATCGGTCGGAGGAGGAAGGCACGACCTCGCATTGAATTCCTGTGGCGATTCTGTAGGTGTCGTAAAACCATAAACATGCAATCTGCCCCTGTGAAATTGGTACTGAAGTTCTGCTCTTCGGTCTTGGGAGCTTGGAAATAATCTTTTAAGTGTGGTGGCAATTAAACACACTGCCACCATTGTATAGGTATATGCTTTAGAGGGTGGCGTGGGGTAGGAGAGTTTTACTATCTTCTTCAAGACTTATCTCCATGTAACTCTTCTTGGCACCCTGACAAGAGGTTGTCGAGACCCCATCAAATAATAATAATTACTGGTTCGCAAACTAATTTGTAGTATAGAGCATGAACCGAATCGTCTCTCAAGGATCCAAAAAGAACAAAGATTTAATCAGATCAAGATAATTAAAGGGGGGTTTTGATGATTTGAAAAGATAATACACTAATTGAATTAAAGGAAAGTAATTAACAAATTAACCAATCCAAGGAAATTTACCAATCTTGAGTTTAATCCATCATTGATCACAAGGAATTCACTTAATTGCTAACCATGTTCTTGGCCTTAGATCATATCAAGACGCCTCAACATGATCCAAGAATCCTCTACTAGATAAGCATCTAGGATTTAATTAACCAATGTTAGATAAAGTAAGCACCATCCAAACATAGATTAACTTAAGATCAAGAATTTAACCAAGCTAAACAATCCATCAAAAAGCTTTAATAAATTGTTTATTCTATGTGATCCTCTTTGATACATGATAATAAAGCTATTATCACATAAACATCCAAATCAAATTAAGCAATTTAATCTAGATCAAAATGAAAAGAGGAAGAAGAGAAACTTGAATAACAATTAAGCAATATGAACAAGTGAAACAAGATCTCCAAATTAAACATCAAGATGACTAATCCCTTGGATTGATTATGAGAGCCTAGCCTTCCATGGATGGGAAGGAAGAACTCAGAAATAAAAGAACAAAAACGAAATTGTAAAGAGAATGGAGAAGAAGAGAAAGAAAACTCTCACAAATACTCAAACTTTCTTCAAACTTACTTAAAATTGAATCTTTCTAATACAAAGAGGTTTGGTCTATTTATACTAATCCTAGAAGCCAATTTGTACATGTACATAATCTGAATACAAGCTATAAAAATATGAAAATTGTCAAAAATGGAAGCTTGATGCATGGTTGGTGGGTTGGTGCATGGTAGGTGGGTTGGTGTATGGTTGGTGGCTTTTAGTCAACAACTCTTATCCGATTTCTGGCTTCATTTTCATCACCTAGAGGTGTATTTTGGCTTTGAGGTCTTCATGAAAGTTGTAGCCAGTTGTCTCTTTGAAATTTTTCAATTTGAATCATGCCATTTGGACGTTTAGAACTCCAGATATGCCAAAAACACTGAACCTACCTCATGTTAGGTTGGCAGAACGTGTTTCCAAATTCAAACCAACTTGTAGCTTCATTATCATGCCTAAAACGACATCTATTGACTAAATGGTCTTCAATGAAGTTGGAGATATGGGTCTTATCTTTCCAATGGCCAAGTTTCAGCCCAAGAGGAGGCCTATAACTCACTATGTAGTCCAATATGTGCACACTGCCCAGATTTTCCTGACAGCAAACCCACACTATATTGCAGGGATATTTTGGACCCTTAGAAGTCTGATCCAGCTCTTGAGTTCTTCATGAAACTTGTAGAATATTATCTTAGCTTTCCAAAGACACCAAGATCACCTCAATTGGATCACCGAGTCCCAAGTTATGGCCTAACCAAGGAAGAAAGGTCAAAATGCATCAAAATCCGAAATTTATTCAATATTTGCATTAAAACCCAATGAAGCCCAACAATATTAAACTCATCTAAAATATTAATATTGGGCACAATAAACATCTAATAAAGCCTAATACAAAGCTAACATAAGTGTCTCAAATTGATTGATCAAATTCCCCCACACTTAAACTTTTGCACTCCTAGGCAAAACACATCAGAACGAAACTAAAGAAAAACAAGAAACATCATATTATTAAACTAAAAACATAAAAAACTGATTATACCTAATCTAATCCATTTTCGTAGGAAAACACGATGGCACTTAGCATGTGCCACAAGCCTTTAAACCCCTAGGTGTCCCTAGTGGACGAGTTATAGTCTCGTGAGGGTTTACCAGGATGATACCCACAAACATGTAATACTTTATTTAATTAATTCAACTAATTTTTAAATACAAGCATTGTATCAAATATAAACTATAATTAATAAGTTAAGTATACTTAACAAAGAATAGTTGAATCAAACTAATTAAGAATAAAGTATAGCATAATCATGCTTTAATCAGAAATAAGCATGTTCAGATTGAGTAAAATTCTTCACAAGTGACACTTAAATCACACAAGGTGTTTAGGTTAACTGTTTACGCTCAACTCAGTCAAATTATGAAAGCATTTTACCATAGGCTTGCATATACATCAATTCTCCACTACTTAGATCAAATATATTGTAAAAATCAAGAGGTCTTTCAAAAAGGTTGTAATGGAACTTATAAGGTGAAGGAAGGAAACAATATAGGTAATAGCAGGTTAAAACCAAAGAGAATAAGAGCATTGAGGAGTAACTCAAGTAGAAAGAATAAATTTTTTACCCAAAACCATAAAATGCTCATGCTCTTCACACATTCTTTCCTTTTTCTATTCTTTTATTTTTCTTTCTTTTTTCTCTTTTTTTTGTTTTTTTTTCTTTTGTTGTTTTTTTGGTACCAAGCATTTCGTATCAGCACACCAATTCCCCCACACTTAAATCATGGCAAGCAAAAGAACTCATCCAATAAGAAAATCAATGCTCTCCCATTCCCTAAGGTAAGGTAAAACATGGTTTTTCACTCAAAGCTTGTAATGAGCTAAGAACAAAGAATATGCATATAGGCTCAGAGGGAGTTAATATTTGGATAAATGCAAGGTAGGTTTATTTGGCCAAAGCAGCTAAGTCAAGAAAAAATGTCTCTGTCATTTTCATGCAACATACAGACCAATGTAATCTCAAATCGATTCAATGCAAGTTCTAGAAAATAAATTCCTAATTGACATCACTCATGAAAGAAAATAACCAAGTGTAAGTATCAAACTTGGAAAAGCCCAAAACTCACAAAGGTATGAAACATTCACTCAATTCAACCATGCCTTCTTCCTAATATCCACAATCATATACACATGTATATCATGAAAATGATTCAACTATAAACTGTTTTGCATACTTTTATTATCAATTAAGCTCAGATTCAGCACATACTTGCATCAAAATTAATTGAAAAGATCAAAATTGTGTGTGTGTGTGTGTGTGTTTTTTTTTTAATATATATACAAGAACAAAGATGATTTAAGACCTATTATGAAATGCAAGTTAAGATACGTCTCAAGAGCAAAACTACTCCTTACTCTGCCATCATACATCTAATAAGTTAGTAACAATAAAGATTAGCTTGTTAGTTTTTTTTTTTAACTAAACTATGTACATGGTAATGTCAACTATCCATCCCCCCAACTAATTAAAGACATTGTCTCCAATGTCAAAATAAAGATAGGTAGAGTGTAGAAGATCTTACCAGAATACTACAAATGAAGCCTGAAATAAAAAAAATTACAAAAAAAACTAAAACCATAACAGAAAACAAAAATTCACAAAGACAAAGTCAAATCAAGTTTTTGCTTTTTGCTGCTGCTTCCTTGTTCCCAATTCAGTGGAGTCATTGCTGGATCACGTTGTGGTACAAATTCGTTTAGTTGATCGAGCAATTGTTCGGGAAGTTCGCGATTACAAGACTTTGACGTGTAAACTATAGATGAACTTTTGTTCTGACAAAGATGATCAAGAAAACAAAACAAACTGTCATAAAAACCATTAACATTTAATATACCTATGGGTTTTTGGTGAAAGTTCTGCTGTGACCAGGATATAATTTGAAAGAGCTCTTCCAAAGTTCTAAAACCACCAGGTAGGGCAATAAAGGCATCAGCATTTGCTATCATAATGTTCATGCGTTGGTGCATGCAAAATACCATTACTTCATTCCCTAATGTTTTTCCAATGGGTTTGCTGATAGATAAAGGACTGGGAATGACACCAAGGACTTTACCACCTCCTAAATGTGCAGCAGTTGCAACACAACCCATTAACCCAAGACTACCTCCTCCGTAAACTAAATGGATTTCTCTTTCAGCTAGCACTCGACAAAGATGGTGTGCAATATTTACAAACTCTTTATCTTTCCCAGGATTAGATCCTCAAAAGACACAAACACTTTTGATCCGACGAACTGAAGTGACTTCCATTTTCTCTTCTTCTTTTTTCTTTTTTTTTTTTGTACTCTCACCTTATCAATGATCTGAAGAGAGCAAAGTGTAATATTTAAAGACATCAAAACTCAAAGGTAATAATTACACCTATAAAGGAGGGGTAGATCTGTGTGTCAGGTAAGTTTGAAAATAAGCACAACAATGATAATAGCTATATGACAATGATAAAAGACTAATCTATATGTGTCAGAAGAAGTTTGAAATTATGCAACGAATATTTCAAAAGAATACAGCTACTTTTAATTTGATTTTTTTTTTTAAATTTTTTTTTAATAAACAAGAAGAAAAAAAATAAAAATAAAAAATAAAAAAAAATACTTACAGGAAGTGTGATTGTAGCTCACATTTTTCTCTGGTTTTACGTCTAGTAACGGCTAGAATGCTCTCTATGGGCCGATGGTCGGCTTCCTATCCAATTTTCTGAAAAATTGGTAAACAGGGTCTTTTTGAGTCAGATTCCCGAGACTATAACGCTCATGTTCATCTTGGAATATTGGCCATAAATCGAGAAGTGCCCTTTGCACATCTCCACTAGGATGCGTCTCAAGAGTCAATAAAATGTTATCTAAAGACTCCTTACTCATGCCATCTTTAATGAAGTTAATTTTATCATCTCGGTTTATAGACGTCATTCCAATTGATTTGCATTTGTATTACAGTCCATCTTGCACATTTATAGCGCATCTGTGAACTTTTTGCTCTTCTTTCTTGGCATATAAACTTTTACCTAGCTCACGACATATATAAAACAAGAGCGTCGAAAATTCACCTCTGAGTCGGACCTTTGCTTCTTGATCAACTGGCAGTATATCCGCAGGGATGCCTTTGTGCATAAGCATCCTTAATCTCTCAAACCTTGCACAATAAATGTTAGTTAAAGCATTTTGAGGGAGAGAAGGGAATTGCTTGCGGAGGTTAACAAGCTGATTATCCATTTCAAAAGAAAGAAGAAAGAGAGAAAAGAAAATTGAGTAAAATTATATACAGATTTTAGTGTTTGTGGGTAACTGAAGGGACCGAAAAAGATTTTCACGGAGTACCGTTATCCGCCATTTAACTGGGGAAAAATCATCTGTCAAAGAAAAACAAACAAAATAAAGACAGAAAAATCAAACTTTGATAGATTTTCTCACTTGGTACCGTTTTTTCTGTCTCGATTCCTGTGATAACAAATAAGTCAAAGTTAGAAAGAGGAAAGAGTTAGAAAACTTGGATGCCGCCCAAAAAGCGCTACTTTTAACGTCTTCAACCAGCGTGATTGAAGATTTTTCACGATTGATGGGTCCTCCCCAATAATGATTCAGTTTCTGGCCATTGACATTAAACGTGGCTTTTTTTTTTTAACAAAGATTTATATAGGAAACAGAAAATAAAAATAGCATACAAAACAAAAAATAAAAAATAGAAACAGAAAGAAAAAGAAAACAAAAATAAAAGACAAAAATCAGCAGTACAGCAAAACAGAAGTAGAAACATAAACAGAAAACACACAACAGAAAAGAGCAAACTGTAACAGTCAAATAAAAACATAATCAACATTGAAAACAATAGCAAAACAGTAAAAATAAAAAGAAAACAACAACCACAAAAATGAAATAAAAGTGTGGAAAGAAAACTCCCTATGGATAGCAGAAGAATTAACGTTCCAGCAGCCACGCCATAGCCAGTGTAATGGATCACCACATCTAAAATCACAGGGATCAGTATCTGCCGGGTTGCTTTACTGGTTTAGTTCCATCTTCAAGTAAAATCCTACGCATGCAAATTGAAGGGCTAATGCTTGGAATGTCTGCAAGTGTGCATGCTCTCAGATTCTCCCTCAAAATGGGTAGCAACCTCTCCTCCTCATCAGTAAGGAGGTTTTTAGCCACAATGGACTCCAATTTTGTTGGCTTCACTATACAGAGATTGAATTCGCATAATGGCTAAAAAAGATTCATCATGTCTCAAAAAGGCAACAATCTCAGCACATGCATTACACAACATATCACCATCACAACTAGTACAACAAACAAAATCATCAAAATCAGTAAAACTAGCAAATTCATCACACAAATCATCAATTGTTTTTTTCTCAACAATGATCTCATGTTTTGCAGAATCAGATTTCTGCATCTGTTGCTTGCTCAATTGACTCAATGAAGATGTAAGTTGACCGACTTGGGTCTCAAAATTCTGTACTATAGCTTCTGTTCTCTGCTGGAATTGGATGTTGTTATAAGCCAATTGTTTCACCAAATCCTCTAATGTAGGCTCATATTCCATGCCTATTGGGGCTTGCTGGGGCATAGGCTGCTGGTATAGACTGCTTGGTTCAACATAAGGTTTAAACCAGGGATGTTCTCCCCAGTCATGGTTATATGTGGTAGAATAAGGATCATATCCAAGCTGTTGGTATTGTGGTTCATTAAGAAATACACCTGTTGCATTAACATAATGGTCATGAAATACAGAACCATCATCTTGTAATGCGGTGCATGCATATGTGGGATGATAAGAACTACAACATATACTATAAAATCCTGCAGGTTCTTACACATGTAGCTGATGTTGTTCCACTGCCAACTGCCCAACCAGATAAGCTAGCTCATCAAGTTTATGCTCCATCAGATTAGTGATCAAACACAAAATCACAAAAACAAGTCTAAATATACACACCAAATAATTACAAAAAACATATCTACATATTTTTAAAAATTATGGGACTACCACAGAGTGAAATCTATACAAAAATTCTATCTAACAGAATAATAACAAATCTTAAAAAATTGAAAAAGTGGTCTAAACGATGGAATTTGGTTAAAATAAGGATGACCTCACTATAATAGTGAGCCTTTCTCAAAATAACAATTTTCATTAGCCTACCAAAATTCAGATCAATCAGAGATACGTTACCGAACCAAAATCTTGACAGGATGCCCTTTACCCAATTTCAGCCGAATTCCACTTGAAAAAAAAAACTTCAAAAACAAAACAAACACAATTGTTAGAGTTAGATGAAATGATTAAATAGTTGCCTTTGGATCCCCGGCAACGGCGCCAAATTTGACAAGAGGTTGTCGAGACCCCGTCAAATAATAATACCTTGGTTCGCAAACTAATTTGTAGTATAGAGCATGAACCGAATCGTCTCTCAAGGATCCAAAAAGAACAAAGATTTAATCAGATCAAGATAATTAAAGGGGGGTTTTGATGATTTGAAAAGATAATACACTAAGTGAATTAAAAGAAAGTAATTAACAAATTAACCAATCCAAGAAAATTTACCGATCTTGAGTTTAATCCATCATTGATCACAAGGAATTCACTTAATTGCTAACCATGTTCTTGGCCTTAGATCATATCAAGACGCCTCAACATGATCCAAGAATCCTCTACTAGATAAGCATCTAGGATTTAATTAACCAATGTTAGATAAAGTAAGCACCATCCAAACATAGATTAACTTAAGATCAAGAATTTAACCAAGCTAAACAATCTATCAAAAAGCTTTAATAAATTGTTTATTCTATGTGATCTTCTTTGATACATGATAATAAAGCTATTATCACATAAACATCCAAATCAAATTAAGCAATTTAATCTAGATCAAAATGAAACGAGGAAGAAGAGAAACTTGAATAACAATTAAGCAATATGAACAAGCGAAACAAGATCTCCAAATTAAACATCAAGATGACTAATCCCTTGGATTGATTATGAGAGCCTAGACTTCCATGGATGGGAAGGAAGAACTCAGAAATAAAAGAACAAAAATGAAATTGTAAAGAGAATGGAGAAGAAGAGAAAGAAAACTCTCACAAATACTAAAACTTTCTTCAAACTTACTTAAAATTGAATCTTTCTAATACAAAGAGGTTGGGTCTATTTATACTAATCCTAGAAGCCAATTTGTACATGTACATAATCTGAATACAAGCTATAAAAATATGAAAATTGTCAAAAATGGAAGCTTGATGCATGGTTGGTGGGTTGGTGCATGGTAGGTGGGTTGGTGTATGGTTGATGGCTTTTAGTCAACAACTCTTATCCGATTTCTGGCTTCATTTTCATCACCTAGAGGTGCATTTTGGCTTTGAGGTCTTCATGAAAGTTGTAGCCAGTTGTCTCCTTGAAATTTTTCAATTTGAATCATGCCATTTGGACGTTTAGAACTCCAGATATGCCAAAAACATTTAACATACCTCATGTTAGGTTGGCAGAACATGTTTCCAAATTCAAACCAACTTGTAGCTTCATTATCATGCCTAAAAAGACATCTATTGACTAAATGGTCTTCAATGAAGTTGGAGATATGGGTCTTATCTTTCCAATGGCCAAGTTTTAGCCCAAGGGGAGGCCTATAACTCACTATGTAGTCCAATATGTGTACACTGCCCAAATTTTCCTGACAACAAACCCACACTATATTGCATGGATGTTTTGGACCCTTAGAAGTCCAATCCAGCTCTTGAGTTCTTCATGAAACTTGTAGAGTATTGTCTTAGCTTTTCAAAGACACCAAGATCACCTTAATTGGATCACCGAGTCCCAAGTTATGGCCTAACCAAGGAAGAAATGTCAAAATGCATCAAAATCCGAAATTTATTCAATTTTTGCATTAAAACCCAATGAAGCCCAACAACATTAAACTCATCTAAAATATTAATATTGGGCACAATAAACATCTAATAAAGCCTAATACAAAGCTAACATAAGTGTCTCAAATTGATTGATCACACCCCATGGATAAGCAGCCATGTGGGCTATTTGAAATAACATTTGAAGTGAGAAGCAGCTTAAGAGTATAAGAATCGTTTTACCAATTCTCACAAACGGAGCCAATGTTCGTGGCCGATCTTTGTTCAATCTCAATGGGTGAATTTTGACGTGTTTGTTGTCTTCTCCAATGTATTGGGAGTGCTCTCCACGATGGGTGGATACCTACAAAGGCACTCTGACATTCAAGTTAGTCTTTTGGAGAGACTATAATGTGTTCAAAGTTGTTACCTTATGAGATTGGTCATTTCTTATATAGGAGTGGGTAACAATAGAGAAAGGGAACACTCTTGAAGTGATCTCTCCTCTAGGCCTTTCCTTTATTATAGCGTGATTGAGGAGATTGTGGAATTAATGCATTGATACTTTTGATATGCTCCTCTACAGTAGTAATAGTACTTAACATATATATATGTGTGTGTGTGTGTGTGTATTTTGATAAAAACAAAATGGAAGAATTGCCAAAATGTTGAGTTGACGAAGCTTAGGATCTTGGAGAAAACGGAATGTAGGTGGAATCTTGTGATAAATTGATTTCATATTGGACAGAAGTGTCTTAGACAAGAGTGGTATTGGTGCCAAGTAAGGGTGTTCATAACCGAACCAAACAGATCAAAATCGAACAAAATCATTTAATTTTAGTTTAGTTTAGTTTTCTTTTTATGAAAGCCGGTTGGTTTGGTTCGGTTCGGTTTTTGACTTTTATTTATGAAACTGTATCAAACTAAACCAAACCGAAGTCATATAATTATATATATATATATATTATAATTTACATACTAATAAAATGTTATATTTAAATTTCTTGTCGTTTCTATAAATATTTTTAGGAAATTTATTGTTTATAATTGTGTAATGATGTTTTTATTAGGATTTTATACTAATTTTTTTAATGAGTCCATAAAAAGAATAAAGTGAAGTTGTGTATAAATTTTTTTAAGAAAAAAATATTTTGTCAAAAACCAATTGGATCAAACCAAACCAAACCAATTGTAATTATTTCGGTTCTCCAATTAAAAAAAAACTGATTGGTTCTCGATATAGAAAAATCAATTAGTTTAGTTGAGATGACTTTTCTCTTTAAAATCGAACCAGTTCAAATTGCAAACACCCCTAATGCCAAGGACGTTTTCATGAGTAGCACGGCTGTTGACAGCAACACTTAGTAAGTAAGCTTTTGGGTAATATGCCAACACATGAGGGAAATTAAACTCTTATATAAGAAAAAAGGTAAATGTTGAATCAACTAATTAGAAAGTTTAGTGCATTTTATATTGTTGGCAAAACTCTATTAAATACTTCAAACTATATTCTTGAGACGACCTAATTATAGAAATCGCATGGGTAATGCAATATATCCTTGCTGTTAGGAAGAAGACGCACTTTGAATGATGGCATCCCAATAAACATCATCCCATTGGTCTCTGAACTCTCCTTTCATTTCAACCAAATTCCTAAAGCACTCTGTATACATATTCTCCATCCACTCTTCCAAAGGAGGCAGCCCAATTTGTGCAACTAGCCAATGTTTATATTCAACCTGCCAAAGCAATTTGTAAATAGGCTAGGTAAAATCAGGAAAAGTAAAGCTACCTGCAGAACTGTTGCATTTATAAATGGGAACACATGACTACATTAAACTCAATTGAAATTATTATTTTTTATTGAAAATATGATATTTGAAGCAAGGTAGAACTAACATTTTCTAATACACGAATATGCTAAAGCATTAACATTTTTTTGTGTACTCTTAAAGTGATCCCTTCTAGTCTTAAAAGAAAACAAAAAGAAACTTAAAAATCCATCTCTTGTATTTATTTACATTTGGTACTTAAACCTTCTTTAAAACAAATTATGAAATTAACAAGTTCTATAGTTTTGACCAATTTCAAATAGAGTAGTGCTACATATCATATATGAACTCAACGCTTCCCTACCGTTCTCAAATGCATAGAATTTTGCAACAACCAAAAAAAAAAAAAAAGAAAACAATCATGCAAATTGGTCTTTTGGATTAACGAAACAAAAGTTAAGAGGAGGGAAGTTTTTGTTTTTGGATGAAATTAAATTCTAGGTTGAGGGGAAGGATTCTCTCAGTCCAAAGTCAGGTATACTCGTATTTGTACAGTAAAATTTACAAATAATTTGTCAATGAAAAATCTTAGATTCAAACCCAAATCATAATTAGCATAAACGAAAAGTTTGACCAAATAAGCCAACTCCGCTCGCTAAGATGAAGAAAGTTCAATCCAATATGTATTCACTATTCATGGCATCAACGTAAGTTTTAAATGAAATGTAAAGTGACTAGGAAATTAAAGATATGTATGTACCTGATATGGACGAAGGGAATGAGTATAGCGCTTGGGCAACCCATTTTCCTCCATCAGTTGATAGTACTCTTGAACAGATTCCATCATCTCCTTTTCCGTAGGTAACAGAACCTTACCAGATAAAACTCTTGCAACCCACTTGGATTGTAACTCACATATATGGAAGATGGTATCCTGGCCGCAGCAAGTTATAATTAATTAACCTTATTTTAAGAAAATGTATCATTCTATATATAATAAATTTTTTCATAAAAATAAATCTATATGAATATAAAATAACTTCGAAAAACTTCTGATAAATAACCTTGAAGGTTAAACCTATGAAAGAGAGCCATGGAGCCAATGCAGGAGGAAAGACGTGCTTGTATAGTGGCCCAACACGATTATCCTCAACGGTTACTATTCCATGGGTTTCAAGGAATGGAAGGTGGTACCTGTATCTGTCGTATTATTATACCACAAAATCATTAACTACATAGATAATTGCTCATATAAATTAAAAGTCTTAAACTTTCTGATTGTTTGTACCCTGTGCAGTGAATTATGGCATCTGCATAAACAGAGGATCCATCTTCAAAGGCAACCGAGCCATCTTCATTTACACATTTTATCTGGTAAAATGACAGAATGAGAATCAGCATTTTCATATTCTTAAGAAAGTAATATATATTATGTAAAGTACTCAAATTATTTAAAGGGTAAATTACTTCACGTAATTTGATTTGAATTCACTTTGCTCCCTTTGGTTTAAAATGTGTGACACTTTGTGTCGTATGTAATTTGCTCCATTAGCATATAACAGTCCTCTAGTTTTTTCAGACAAATTTTAAAGAAAAACACATGTTAAAGTTAAAAAAGTTTGTTACTAGCCAAATTTCAATTACCATTATGCATGCCACTTATTTTATAACAAAAGTGAAGTATTATTGTTTTATAAAATGAATAAATCATTAATAATTTGTTTATTTTTTCATCTTTTCTTTACATGGGATTTGATATTTTCTCTCAGGTTTTTTGTAATTGATTATTTTATGTTCTTTATAGAAGTTTCTAAATCGTATATGAAGGTTTTTGTTTTTTTTTTTTACAGCACTTACATATGTTTTTCACTAAAAAATAATATACGAGAAAAATCACATGAGGACAAAGTATCACTTGGGTAAAGTGATTTTGAATACACTCACAGAAAGGTAAAATATAATTTACCATTATTTACATTATTTTAGTGAGTTAAATAATAGTGTTTTGGGTGGGAGTTTGGGAAATTCAGCTACTGTGGAATTAGTCAGCAGGTCCAGAAGATTTAAATGTAGAAATGACCAAATCTAATTAAATTAAAAAGACATTCAGAAGTAATATCCATAATAACTTTTTACATACCATAGGATGGAACCTTATATTGTCATAATTATGCAACTTCAGACCCATTAAATCAGGATTAAGTCTTGTTGCCAAATGAACTTCCTTTGCCACTGGTGCAATATCTCTTGAGATGTCAATGGAACTAGGTCCAAGCCCAATTAAAATTACAACCTGTTAAATAGAGATTATCAATGAATTCCGCAAATAAAAAAAATTATGGCTTTAAACAGATATTTCTTTAATAAACAATCAACTAATCGATTTATAAACCAGATATATTTGCATTAACAGATTATTTTTCTTGGTCTAATTAGAGGGCTTTAGTGGCACAATACTCTACAATTAATAATTAGAGTATATGAACACAAGCAGACATCTAGAAAAGCTTTAATTAGATAAGTTATAGTTATTTTTAGAGGGCGTTTGGATAAGTTTTTTTTTTTTTAATAAAATACTTTCTTATATAAAAAAAGAGTATTTTTATAATTTTTTTGTATGTTTGGATGAAACTTTTAAAAATAGTAAGGTTAAAAAAAAATTCAATTATTACTTTTTTTAGAAGTTACTGATTCTCAGTTTCTAAAAGAAGAGAAGGAGAAGTGTTTTTTAATATAATTTATTGACAAAAATACATTTTGTCTTTATTAAAAATTATATCTTTTCTCTTCTTTTTTTTCTCCGTTGTAAACCATACTTTTTTTTTAATTTTAAATACCTTATATTTTTAATAATTTTACTATAAAAAAATTCTTTTATTCTTTTTTATCAAATAAATTTACAAGTCTTTTAATTATTTAAAAATATTTTACAAATATTGTATTTAAATATAAAATAACTTTTTTTTAAAAAAAAAGCCTATAAATTATTTTTAATAGGCTTATTCAAACAAACTCTTAATATTTATATATCTATATTTTTATATAGAGATATATAGACTCATTGTAGAGATTTAGTCATGTGAAGGTTCAGATAAATTCGCATGAAGGTGCTAATTAAGTGGCAAGTGACCAGGCCTTATTTGCATGCCTATTTTTTTTACCATCAAATTGCATAAATGGATCAATTATAACGTTGGTCTTCATAAAAGCTGCTCGGTTGGATCAAATTCCATTCCCCTAACTCTCTAAACCTGCCAGTATTACTTATCATCCAAAAGGTTAAAAAAGAAGAACTGCTATACTGAGTTCGGATACACAGTGGAAACACATATGAAAGTAACAACTTTTTATTTTTATTTTTATTTATCTTGTCTTATCCTTACACTTTTTATGAGACTGATTTTGTTCGGAATATTAATATTGTCCCTCTCCATAAATAATTTTTCAGGAATTTGAACTTTTGACATTAAAAAAATTTATCACTTAAAATTTATTTATCACTTTAGTCACTCCTTAAAAATAAAAAATAACATAACTTTTACTACTATCAATTTGATTAATAGAATTATTAATTAAATTGCATCAATAAAATGCATTTGAAAACTAGTAAAAGATGCCTATATGATTGGGATCGATGAAAATTTAAAATTTCGTTATACATTAAAAATGTAGTAAAAATTATTTTATAACATGAAATAGAAACCAAAGGAACCGCGTTCATGAACATATATATATATATATATATATTTATATATGTGGATGTCTATAATATTTTTTATTTATTTATATAAGAATAAAAAATTTAATAATATAACTTTTTTTTAATAGTTTAATACTAATTATAAAGTTTGAAGTTTGAAGTACCTGGGCTTGGAAAGGTTGAGGCACCCTATAGTTGTGGCTATGCATCTGATACCCACGCCACATTTCAATTCCCACAACCTCGCCGAGTTTCGGTTCCGCGAAGTGTCCCGAACACACAACAACCGCTTCAAACACTTCCCGACTCACTGAGTCACTGCCCCGAGTCTTCGACTCAACCACCCACTCATTCCCCTTCCCCTTCTCCACCTTCACCACCTCCGTTTCGAACCGGGTCAACTCGTGGATCCCAAACTTGCCCGCAAACTCTTCCAGAAAACGGAGCACCTCCTCGTGACCCGGGAACGTCCTCGGGTCCCCGATTTCGCGCTTCACGAACGGGTAATCCAAGAACCCCATGAGCTGTCTCGGAAGATTCGTGCGCACCGAGAGGTAGAGGCTGCTGTGGACGGTTTCTCGAGTCGGGTCAATTCCTAGTGGGTCGGATTCAGTTCTCGGGTCGTATACCCAGGTTCCTCCTATGTGGTGGTTCTTCTCGAAAACGACAACGTTATGGCCTTCCCGGTGAAGTTCCCGGGCGGCGATGATGCCGGATACGCCGGCTCCGATCACTGCAGCTTTCACCGGCCGGTGAGCCATTGTTCTGTGCAGAGAAGAGAGAGAGAGAGAGAAGCGTGTTATTCAAAGGTTGGGTTTGCAAAATGGATGAAAACGTCGACGTTTAAAGGGTGGCAATGGCATTTCGTCAACGGCACTTGAATATTTTGAAGGTTGTGATTTTTTTACCATTTTTGCAATACCAGACCACAAATGACACGACGACCATGTCCCATGTTTTTCTTTTCTTTTTTGTCTGAAAGTTGACTTCTGAAACACCAGGAAACGAGTATGTTCAATAGAAATTAAACAGTTTACGAAATTGTTTGCTAAAAATATGAAAACATTAATTTATAATTAATTCAAATTTATTTTATGTGAACTAAAATATAAGTTTGATAAAAATTATACAATAAATTAAGAGTTTAATTTTGATCCATTATCAATGTAAAAAAATTTTACTCTGTTATCCAATCATGTGTTGTCAAATTATTAAAAGAGTTTGACTATCACAACAATCACTTAAAAATTTTTACTCTTTAATGATGTATTAGCACATGATTGAATGACAGTGTAAATTTTTTTTACACTAATAATAAATTAAAATTAAATTCATAAATTAATATACTTAACAAAATCTTCTTCTCAAATGTAAATAATATTTATTAACATTTAGAAGAAAAAAATTCTTATTGAAAAAATTGTTTTATTTGTAATATACTTAATAAAGTTTTTAATATACTTATAATACATGAATATAATATAATAATAGAAAATATCTTTATTTAATTATTATAGACTAATATATAATATACAACTAATCAAATTTTATACAAATTTGTCTAACTATATTTTTAATTTGGAAAATATAATATAATATAATAATAGAAAATATCTTTATTTAATCATTATAGACTAATATATAATATACTACTAATCAAATTTTATACAAATTTGTCTAACTATATTTTTAATTTGGAAAAAAATTTCACGTGCAAATAAGATGATTATTAAATTTAACAATTGTTTTGTAATAAGTAGTACTATTACTGTCGATTTCGTACTGAATGAGTAATGAATAATGCTAGGTCTCGATGCATCTGTGACCATACAAGGCTTGCTATGCAACAGCCGGTACGGTATTGAACAATGTTTTAAGAACTAAATAAAAAATTGAAAAAGTTTTGGGTCATGATTTAATAAATTTAATCAATTGATGGAATTGAATAATAATAATAACATTAATTATAAAAATAATTACATAACTTATTTTTATAAAGATAAAAATTTCATTTTATTAAGAAATTAATTTCAATTATCTTAATTTATTACTTCTTTATAACAACAACAATATCCTGCGACAAGATTAGGGCTGACAATGAGTCAAGTCAGCTCGTGAGCTTACTCGTGGTTCGATTCATTAACAACTCAATAAGCTAATAATTTTGTCTCATTTGTTAAATGAGTCGAATTTGATCTTTCATATGTTCAGCTCACTAACTTGTGAACCAACTCAATATATGTATATAGTCATTTTTTTATAAATAATAATAATAATGCTTAAATTTAATATATATTAAAATTTTATTTTATTTTTAGTCTGACTAAATTATATTTTAAATAAATATATGTAAAAAATATAAATTTTATTAAACTACAAATTATGGCTTAACTCATTGATTGGTACAAGCTTAATTAATACAAGGCTCGATACTGACTTATTGAGCTTGAATAACTTGTGAGTTTAAAGTAAGCTGAGCTCGAACTAAGAAAATAAGCTCGATTTCTTAGTGAATCGAGCTTGAGTTAGGCTTGATTCAGCTCAACTCGACTCATTTACAGCCCTAAACGGGACAACATTTATAGTATATGACCACTATTGAGTGCATAGGATTTCATTTCCATTTCCCGCGCAAATCGAAAAGTCACAAGCATAGAGTACCCCAATCAAAATGATAAAGAGATCTCACTTTCCTAACTTTCCATTTTTTTTGTTTACTATTTCCAAATTTCAAACCTTTTTCTCTTTCTTTCTACCAATGCCAACACTCACTCCACCATGACCGTCGGGCAGCCACAATCTACATGAAGAATAAGGGCCCATAAGACACCTTGGAGGTTAACAGGAGGGCTAACGATAGAAAGCCTTCTATGCCTTCTAGCTCCTACGCTGGCAGTGAAAGCTTAACGTTAGGTGGCAGATGCTCCCCTGTCTCATTGTATGGCAACTCTTCCTGAATAGCGGCAACAACTCAGGTGGCAACATTTTGGGAGAGAAAAGGGAGAAGAGAAATTGAGTTTTTGAGAAAAAACTTACTCGAACGGTTCTTAAAAATCGGATCCGATTTGAGCGGGTCACCAGTTATCCCTATATCGACCTGATTCGTTCGATTTTTAAGCGATTTAATAACCCATCTGATTTTTTAAGACTGAATAAAGATAGATGAATCACAGTTCAACCTATCTAATCCGGGTTTTAAAACATTGGTATTGAGCTTTTCAAAACATATATGTTCAACAATTGTGTATATTGTATGAGTGCACAATTGTGTACATAGCATCAATTGTTTTTTTCCTTTGGATCTAGGAATTAACCATATATATATATATATATAAATTTCATTGGTAACCTTTTGCTTTTATAAGGATACCGATACTCCTAGTAATTAGTGACTTATATTTAGGAATGTGTCCCACTTGATTGAAATATAATAAAATAATTATGTTTCAATTAAGTGGGACACTTGACCAAATATTAACTGTTAATTGTGAAAGGGTATTGTTCCGCCTAGAGATCTCTGAGCTCTTTACTGATGTGGTTTCTAGATGATCCAAGGTCTAAGGGGTGTGCACAGGCCAGGGTATACCTGCAAAGGCACTCCGACGTCCAAGTAAGCAATTTAACTAATAGAGAGTTCAAAGTAGCAATAGTAAGAACAAGATGATCATACCTGGAAGACCAAGCCCCCTTATATGGAGTTTCCATGGTTGCTAGGCGCTCTATGGTCATCATGAGTGTTTATAGATGTCGGTTATAGACGTAGTGTGTTGATGGAGACCGTTTCGATTATGTATTGATGAGGTCAAATAAAGAAGAGGAATCTCTTATTTGTTGGGACTAGTCTGTGCTCTTGGACCAAGCTATTTTGGGACGAGATGTGATAGGTGGCTGATAAACATATTTTATATGCATAATTTAACACCTCTCATTGGTCTATTTTTATGAAATTATTGCATATATGAAGTGAAAATTGCATAATTCCTCATATATTGGTTATGTTGTTACAAATTGAGCAGAACACCCGAAGGACTATTCAAAGCAGTTGTTGAATCAAAATATCATGAACTTGAATGTTGATATCAGTATAGCTCAAACAAAAGAGAAATGAAAACGTAAACTCAGTGAATTTTGGGTTACATCAAATTCAGGACAAATCAGAAAATTCTTGCTCAAACCTATACTCGGTTATTTGGTGATTTCTCAAGATCTAACCGTTGGATGTAGCTGAAATTTTGATATGTCATTCATGACATCATTATCTATGACTTTCATAGAAATGAAGATTTCCAGATTAGCACCGTAAGTGGGTCAAAATTAGGAAACAAGTTGGTGGCTGTCATTATTGATATAATCTGAGTAGTTTTGGAAAAATGGTCATAACTCAAGATCCAACCGTTAGATCTGGCTGACGTTTTGACATGTTCTTCACGACTACATGTGCTACAACTATCATGAAGAGAAGACTTTCAAATTATGACGGGAGCAATGATGAATTTGGTAATCTTCGGAGCTGAATTTTCAACCCATGTGCAAAGAGATTTGACAAAATTGTAATTGAATAGTTCTAGCCTTTGCCTATAAAAGGAAGGCATTTGCCACACTTAAGGGCATCCCATTTCTGAATTCTCTCATTGTAGTTTGAGTTAGAGGTGAAACTTTGATAAATTGTGAGATTTATACTTTGATTTTAAGGTTAATTCTTCCAATTTGTCTAAAGTAAATCCCAAAGCTCTTGTAGTTTATATAATATAATCTTCATCTTATTCAAGTTTCTTCATCTTGATGTCTAGTTAAGGTTCTTCCTAGAGTTAGGGGTGAAGCTTTCATAAATTGTGAGATTTATACTTTGATTTCAAGGTTAGATCTTCCAATTTGTTTAAAGTAAATCTCGAAACTCTAGCCCGTTGTGTTCTTGTTAATACCAACAACCACTTTCATTTCTATCATGCTTTTCACTTGTTCTTTTGTTTCCTTTAATATAATGAGTAGCTAAATTTCTATACTATGATTGCAATTTGAACTCACACGTAATTTGATTCATTTATCATATCCAAGAGTAGGTTGATTATCTTGAATTGTTTATCTTACTTGTTCTTAATGCTTTTAATTAATTGGCCATTAATTAAATTGAATTAATAAACCTTAAGCAACTTGACAAAGGGATTTTGGTTTTAGATTTAGGTAAGATAACATATGATCTTTGTGCGAAAGCCTTGAGTTTATATAGGATAGACATATACCTATATGACATATGTAACCATTAATGAAATCGGAACTTAATGAATTCTTGATTATTTGATAGACATAGACATATAGTTTATCATTAATTAAGGATATTCCTATTTGACCATCGAAAGAGGCTTATAGATAAATTAAGGATTTCTAGTTAACAATTCAGATAATTAATTGATCTTAAATAGAAGTAAGAGAATCAAGTAAAGTGTGAGGAATAGTTGCAATCCTAGGCTTGGTTAAATTTGATCATTAAATTCTTCTTCTTGTTTACTTTAATTTTTAATCTTTTATAACACTTCTTCTTATTAAGTTGTTTAAATAAGATTGAGTTTTGTAAACTTTTAATAGATAGTTAAATTTAAAATTAATCCCTGTGAGTTCGACACTTTCTTACTATTATATTACTTGATTTGCGATAACGTATACTTGCGTTCTAATTTACCACATCAGTGGCGCATGGCTTAACAGGTACCAATATGCTCACTAAACATAAGAGTACCAAAAAAACCTCCGTATATATATGAGAAGGATTAATTGGAGTCAGTATAAGACTTACTTTACTTACATAATTTAATAACTTATTATTAACTTTACTTTTTATCAATCTAACTATTAAGTTATAATTAAAAAAAATGAATATCAATAAGAATGTAATCAAGTAGTTCATATTTTTATATATTTCAAAAATTTATATTTCATTAATCTTGATGTATATCAATGAATTACAAATTAATTTATGATTAATATAAAATTTTATAAATATAATCTACATGATTGAAACTTTCAATCTAACGATAGATTTTGTGAGAAAATTATCTAATAATAAATTATTGATAAGAGTGATCAAGTTTTACAACAGTATTAATTAATCCGTTCATATATATATATATATATATTGTTCTCATTAAAGGTTAAAGGTTATTGCAATTGTAATAAATAATTCTTCCACTGATGTGCTTGAGGCTCCATCTATTTTGAGTTTGATATGAAAATTTTTAAATAAGGCCATATAAACTCAATGAAATAATTGTGTATGTCGCAACTTTAGTTGTGAGAGCACCTGTAATAAGCGAGACAACTGATTTTTAAAATAAAAAAAATTTAGAAGAGTCATTACTAATTTTATTTATTTAGAAAAAAAATTAAAATACTCTTTTAAAATATTTGAAAACAAATCCGTGCAACAAAAGTCAGGTTCAAGAGTAAATTTATGTATAAAGAAGAGTGAAAACTTAATTGCAGTGCATCTATAATACATCCATCCTAAAATAGTTGTTTTAAAGTTAATTGTGCGAATTAAAAATAGCCTAACATATTTAATTTATCTCACAAAACAAATAAGCAATGATAAAATTAAATAGACAAGTAAATCAATAATTAAAACTAAAATCACAATATTTACTGGCACAAAATAATCAAATATTTAAATATTTTACAAGCAATAAAGAAAATAAAGATAAAAATAAATTAGAATATTTACAAAAAGAGAGACAATAAAATATAAAGATTAAAGACTAAATTATAAAATTTACAAGTTTAGAGGAAAAAAAGATAAAGTAATTATATTAAAATATTTACATGTTTGGCTTACTATAAGTGCCTACGTGTCCCCTAAATGTAATGAAAAAGTCAAAGTCACGTAATTCTTTAAAAAATAGTTATGCATTGGTTAATTTTAATTAATGAATTTTTTAATTTATTTAACAAATTAAAAGGAAAATAAGAAAACAAATAAAAATACTAAATAAATAAATAAAATATAAAAGAAGAAGGTAATAATAGAACAGAAAACTATTAAATTAATAACAAAATAAAAATAAAAAAAATTTAAAATAGAGAAAATGAATGAATGAATAATGAAATAAACTAGAAAGGGTTAATACCAAAAAGAAAATGCAGAACATGACAAAATAAAATAACAAATAAAAAATAAAAAATAAAAATAATATTAAAAGAAAACAAAGAGAAAATAAGTAAATAAGTAATAAAATAAAATAGTACATAAAAAGGTAAGACAAAAAAATAAAAATAAAATAGTAATAAGTTAAGAAAGGAATATAATACAAAGGAAAAAGACTAAATAAATAAATAAAATAAACTTAAAAGAAGAAGATAATACTAAAAGGAAAAATTACAAAATTAATAACAAAGTAAAAATTAAAAAAAATAACCAAATAAACTTGGAAAAGATAATTCCAATAAGAAAATAAAGAAGAAATAAAAAATAAAAAATAAAACTACCAAAGTAAAGAGTAAATAAGTAAATGGATCATCAAATAAATTTAGCAAATAAATACTAAAATAAAATAACAAGTAAGACAAGAATAATTAATAAAAATAATTAAATAAAATAATAAAAAAGGACAAGACAAATCAAATAAAAAGGTAATATGTTTAGAAAAGAAGATAATATAAAAAATAACAAAACAAAAAGACCAAATAAATAAATAAGACAAATCTGAAATAAGAAAATAAAACTAAAAGGAAAAACAAATAAATAAATTCAATAATAATAATAATAATAATAATAATAATAAAATAAAAAAGAGTACGATGCTTTTGATTTAGGGTCAAAAGATTAGAGATAAGGAACCATCTCCTCCACTTTTGTCACATCTTCTATATGATATCAATAGATCTAAGTAAAAAATTCATATTCAGAACCAGATACATGTTCAAACATTAAAAATTAAAGTTGCAACTTTGGGAAGTTGCAAAGAATTGAATGAAGGTGAAGATTAACCACCTGCACTATGATATGGTCGATCATTTAGATTACAAACTCAAAGATAACATGAGAATTCGAGGGATTACTTCGGCAGCCTCCCGTTTCTTTCGCTAGTCTCACTCTCTTTTTTTCTTCCGCCCTTTGAAATCACCTTTTTTTTTTCTCTATAGATGTGGGTTAGGAATTTTAAAGTGAAGTTGTGAGGTTGAGCACTAGATATGGGCCAAAGAATTTTTAAACTTGAGATGAGCTCAATGTAAAGGTTTTGGAGTTGGACCATTCCCCAATTTCATGAAATTTATTTTATTTTAGGCCATCCCCAATTTACTTTTTTTTATTTTAAATAAAATAACTTTTTTTTTTCATTTTTCTTCAACAAGGAAATGTTTTTCATTTTTGCTTTTAATCGTCTGAACAAAATTGGGTTGTTACAATGTAGGTAATAATACTTCATACAAGGTAATGGTAAATTATCTAGAGAACCCACATGATAGACTAGATTTATTTGCCTCACTAAAATGCAACATCTTGCTGAGATGGTACGTATTAAAGTTCCTTTCTTTTTGGAGGAATTGCCAAAGTGATAGGTTTGACCCTTTGATTTGTTTTAACCCTTTGATAAACACTTAAAACAAGGAGCTCAGTCGGACAAAGTAGTCTATCAACATAAAACATCATCATTTCTATCAACACATGACAAATAGTTTATCACACGTAAGTAGTTTGGATAATTGGCTAGACATTTTTAATTCAAACCTCTAAACGACTATATATTTACTAAAATTGAAAATGTCTGAAAGGTTTGATATAATTTTATTGTGTGATTATTTTTTGTACCAGTAGCCTTTCTCTAAATGTAATCACACAAATTATAAAAAAGAAATACAAATTAAAACTATTAATTAAACCAAAAACAGAGAATCAGTACCATTCTTTGATTAATAAAATCGATTTACAATGGCTACACTGTGAACTTTATTGAGGCGTAAACATCAACTATATTCCAATACAATACACAACATGGATACAATAGGATAAATGCAAATGAATTGGTCTTGAGATACAGGCGTAGGGATAAGGGCTTTAGAAATGGAACAGATACCTTTTTAAGCATGAGAAACCATAGGGAATGGAGGAAGAGTCTTACGGAGTTGGAATTGGTTTGAGAATTGGCAAAGGTGGTAGAAGTGGCTTCTTGAATTTTGGGGGAAGTGGTAGTTTAGGGATAGGCTTTTTGAAGAAAGGCTTTGGCTTTAGAAATGGCTGTGGCTCAACAGAAGGAATTAGTGGAGGGAAGAAAGGTTTTTCTGGGATAGGAAATGACTTCTTAACAAATGGAATTGGTTTTGGTATAGGTTTCTTAAACACTGGAATAGGTAGTGGCTTTTCTATTATTGGAAGTGACTTTGGTATAGGCTTAACACTTGGAATTGGTTTTACTATGGGTTTCTTAAACACTGGAACAGGTAGAGGTTTTTTCACTATTGGAAATGGTTTTGGTATAGGCTTAACAATTGGAACTGGCTTTGATGTAGGTTTCTTAAACACTGGAATAGGCAAAGGCTTTTTCACTATTGGAAATGGTTTTGATATAGGCTTAACAATTGGAACTGGCTTTAGTATGGGTTTCTTAAACACTGGAACAGGTAAAGGCTTTTTTACTATTGGAAATGGTTTTGGTATAGGCTTAACAATTGGAACTGGCTTTGGTATGGGTTTCTTAAACACTGGAATAGGCAAATGCTTTTTCACTATTGGAAATGGTTTTGGTATAGGCTTAACAATTGGAACTGGCTTTGGTATGGGTTTCTTAAACACTGGAACAGGTAAATGCTTTTTTACTATTGGAAATGATTTTGGTATAGGCTTAACAATTGGAACTAACTTTGGTATGGGTTTCTTAAACATTGGAACAGGTAAAGGCTCTTTTACTATTGGAAATGGTTTTGGTATAGGCTTAACAATTGGAATTGGTTTTAGTATGGGTTTCTTAAACACTGGAATAGGTAATGGATTTTCTATTATTGGAAGTGGCTTTGGTATAGGCTTAACAATTGGAATTGGTTTTACTATGGGTTTCTTAAACACTGGAACAGGTAGAGGCTTTTTTACTATTGAAAATGGTTTTGGTATAGGCTTAATAATTGGAATTGACTTTGGTATGGATTTCTTAAATACTGGAATAGGCAAAGGTTTTTTTACTATTGGAAATGACTTTGGTATAAGCTTCTTAACAATTGGTAGCCGTTTCTTGAAAAATGGGTTCTTGAATGTTGGTTTTGGTGGGAAAAATGCTTTGAATTTTGCTTCTTCATCAAGACGTTCTAAGTTTGTAACTGCCAACTCTTTGGTGTTTACCTCATTCCCTGCACAAGAAATGCAAAAGACCATATGTTATACATGTAATAGTTCTATGATAGTAAATATGAGATGCTTTCATATATATATATATATATATATATATATATATATATATATATAAAGTAATACGAAGAAACAATGAATGCCAATCAAAATATATAGCAATAACATAATGCGCGCCACTAGCGATGACCAAAGAACATTGCAAAAGTGCCACTGATATCACAGAGCACAACTTTCTCCTGGTCGTTGGAACTGCTAGTTGGCCGGGAGCTATGAACAAAATATACATAACTCATTTTTTGTGGGAACTCTGTCTACCACTAAATCCAAGTTTTAAAGTGGCAGAACAGACTACAATTTAAATTACATGCATGCTGGTGCTAAATTAAAGCATTGAATTGAATTTTCATGGCAATAATATCTGCCGAAGAATAACTAGCTAGTAACCACAATTTCATTGACTTAGAAAACGGAAATGATCATTACCAAAAAGAGATAATAATAATAAAAAACGGAAATGATTTATTTTTTTGTATTTCTGTATAGTGCATACTGTCCCTATGAAGTGTTGTGGATAAGTGGTATGGCGCTCTCTTCTTCCTCAAAACTTGGTTTCACGAAGTATATCATATAAAAAAAGTTATCTATATGTCAGTGTCAATGAACCACCAAACCTGAAACATCAGTTGTTGCTGCAGCAGGATTAGCATAACAGAAGCTGATTGCAAGCAACAGGAGCACCCAGTAGCGCACAAATGCGCATTGCAAAGTGGAAGGCTTTCTCATTGAGAAAACACCTAGGCCACACCAAGGTATGGCAATGAAAGCTGAAAAAGGGAAATATCTGAAGGCTTGAGTTGCTCTACTCCAATAAGCCTTGTGTTATTTATAATAGCTGGATTAGGAGTAACAGTGATTTAAGTTGCCTATCTGCCTTACTTTAAATATGAGCAGTCTATGCTTGTAATTTAGGTACCATTACCATTAGTTAGTTGAGAATGTATTTAGAGATAGATAGAAAATGACAATTCTAATTTGTAACCGACTTTGCTGCTCAAAAAGTAACTTGATCGCCATTAAATAAATGAGCTTCTCACGTAACTCGTTTTTTTTTTTTTCCTTAAAATTTTGGATATAATATACATGGGTTCCATTTCAATTGACCCCATACTGCTGCGGCAGGAATAAATGCTTTTTCTACATATGTATTACTTGTTTTTTTAAGTACATTAAAGTGTTTATATCTGTGTTTACTTACTTTTACGTTCATTCACTTTGCATTTATTGTCAATCTACATTTTCTATCAATTTACATTTTTTTCACTTTATATTTCTTGTCAATTTACATTTTTGTTTGTTAGTTTACATTCTTGCACTTTACTCTTATTGCAATTTACATTAAGGCCATTTACATTTTTTTCAATTACATTCTTATCATTTACATTCGCATCTATTACTTTTTTATGGTTTAGGTTCGTTATCAATTTAATTATGAGTTTAAATTTAATTTAATGTTAGTGTAAATTTTTTATACGATTTTTTAAGATAGTCAAATTTTAGTTAAATTTTTTTAATAATTGTCAAAATAGATAATTTGATGATAGTATAAAATTTATTTATACTAATAATAAATTAAAATTAAATCTTAATTATATTTCTTGTCAGTTTACATTCTTGCACTTTCTGTTTCTTGTTAATTTACATTTTTTATTAATTTATATTCTTGCACTTTACATTCTTGTTATTTACATTCATGTCATTTAAATCTTGCTTTTTGCTTAAGAATCCATTAGAGATTTTGTTCAAGAATTGATAACTAGAATCAAAATAACTGTCATATTCTTGACAGTTTTTCACCTTAAACAAATATACAATTCAATAAAATTTTGTACCAATTTGTTTAACTATATTAATTTGAAAAAGAGTCAAGTGCAAATAAGCTGATAGTTATATTCAACAACTTTTTTTTTTGTCTTATCTGGTAGTAGAACTGTCAATTTCGTACTGAATCAATAATGGACCCAATGCTGAGTCTGGATGCATCTATGACCTACAAAGCCGGCTATGCAACAGCTGGTATTGAACTCTTAAAAAAAAATATGTTCAACAAACGGTATTTGATCTAAATAATCAGCAATCTAAGATGCAGAAATAGTCATGTATATTGAAGGAAGTGTCCTGGATGAGTGTAGTACAATTGCGTACAGAGCATCATTTGTTTTTTCTTTCCGATCTTGGAATTAACCATATCTCTCTCTTGAACGAGAGGGATATTTTATTGAATCCCGAACACTGCTCAATCGTATGTTTTATTTGTTTTTTTTTTTTTTCATTTCGTTTCATAATTCTCACTCTATTTTCAACTTAAACAAAATTTGTTGAAACTAAGCAATGATATGGCAATAGCTTCGATGCTTTCATCAAATAATTAACCATATATCTACTTTTGAATGAAGGATTATTTTATTATGAATCCCGAACCCCTTCTCTCTTCTCTTGTTTTTGTAACTTTGAGCAAATGCACAAGAAAACTCTTGAAAATGTTTAAACCAGGTGACATAAACTCAACGAAACCACATGCAGAATTACGAGTGAAATAATTGTGTAGGTGACAACAGTTTTAACAAGGTCATGGTATATTATCTAGAGAACCCACACGATGGACTAGATTTATTTGCCTCAAGTCAATGACACATCTAGAAATTTTGGATAGTGAGGAACCAATTAATTCATAAACTCTTCCAAGATATTTAGAATATCAAATACAATAGGAATTTACCAAATAAGTGCGCTTGTTACATTATAGGCAAAAATTGACATAAATTAGAAACTTATGGCACACTACAATTTTATATTCAAACCAAAATGCTTTGGTCAAATTATCACAAAAATCTAAACTAATACTTGAGATTATTTCAGCTAAGAAGATAGAAAAATTAGGATTTGTTAAAGGCTGGAATTTACCCTATCAACCTATCTGGGGGCAAATAAGTTTGAATTATGAGGACAAGAATAGTAAATTAAATATGTAGTATTAGAATTTTCCTTTCAAGTGAGTGGGGGCATGTGCTCCCACACCCATTAAGATGGATCCGTCCCTATCTTAAGTGGCCACTACGTACAATGCGACATCTTAATTTTTGGGGTGGTACGTATTAAAGCTCCCTTGTTTTAGGAAGAAGAAGCCATTTAACCCGACTATTGTGCGGGTGCCTACATATTAATATTTATAGTTAAATTTCTATATCTTAAAACGAATAACCTTTACTTTAAACTTTCAAATCTTTTGATTATTATTGGCATTGGTCTTATCAATAAAATCACACCCGGACAACCATTATAACACTAAAATGAATACAAAATTAGATTTGTCAAAACACACCAAATCAAATCAAAGTAGATGAAAAATTATAATGATGACATTCATGAATTTTCAATGAATATAATGTAGGGTATGGTGTTGTAGTTAATGACCTCTCTTGTTTGAAAAGTCAATGAATGTTGAAAAGGTAAGGTACATCAGGGTAGAGAAGATCATTAGCTGGAGTGTGTCCAAAGGTGAGTGTATTAAATGTGAGAGTGAATGTTACAATATAAAATTTGAATGATTTTAAACAAATTGGAAAATTAAATATAATCATTATGTTAGAATATTATCATCTAATCTTGAAATGCTATGATAGGTTCAAATCACATTTAATTAATAAGAGACTATTAAATTGATGACAAAACATCAACCGAGAAATTGAAGGGGGAAAAACTCACAAATGAGTGACACTTGACATTAGCTTCACTTGTATGAATTGTGTTTTATATAATATGATATATATATATATATATATATATATATATATATATATATATATATATATATATATTACCAAAGTGATAGGTTGGACCTTTGATTTACACTGCAGTACAAGCTGCTCAATTGGACAAAGAAGTACTGGCACAAAAGAGGCTATACTCCACGTCAAAGTCAAAATCGTAGAAGTAAAAACGTAAAATAAGTGTTAAACAAATCAAAGTGACGAGAAGAGAATGTAGGTTCAAACTTTATACTGTCATTGTAGCTAAAATAGACAGTGTCAAATGGGCAATGAAAAATAATATGAAACATCACGATTTTTATCAACAAGTGACTAACAGTCCATCATATGTAAGAAGTTCGGATAACTTGCATGAGGTCTTCAATTCAAACTCCCGAACTTTTGTGTACGAAAATTGAAAATGTCTTAATAGTTTGTTATAATATTTTTTGGTACGGTTATTTTTGTACGAGTAGCCTTGTTCTAAATGTAATCACGCTAATAATATAAAAAAGAAATACAAATTTAAAATATCAATTAAACAAAAAAATAGATAGTCAGTACCATTCTTTGATTAATAGAATTGATTTACAATATCTCCACTAAGAACTTTGTTGAGGCGAAACATTAACTATTTATATTCCAATACAATACACAAGATGGATACAATATGATTTATTCAAACGCAATTCGTCCTGAGATAGGGGTGTAGCCATATAAGGGCTTTAAAATGGAACGTTAACTTTTTAAGCATGAGAAATTTTAGGGAATGTGGAGGAAGATTCTTATCATCTTATGGAGTTGGAATTGGCTTGTGAATTGGCAAAGGTGGTGGAAGTGGTTTCTTGAATTTGGGGTAAAGTGGTAGTTTAGGGATAGGCTTTTTGAAGAAAGGTTTTGGCTTTAGAAATGACTCTGGCTCAACAGTGGGAATCACTGGAGGGAAGAAGGGTTTTTTTGTGATAGGAGACGGTTTAGAAAATGGCTTCTTAACAAATGGAATTGGTTTATGAATAGGAATAGGCTTTTTCACTATTGGAAAAGGCTTTGGTATAGGTTTAACAATTGGAATTGGCTTTGGTATAGGTTTCTTAAACACTGGAATTGGCAATGGCTTTTTCACTACTGGAAATGGCTTTGGTATAGGCTTAACAACTGGAATCGGTTTCTTGAAAAATGGCTTCTTGAATGTTGGCTTTGGATGGAAAAATCCTTTGAATTTTGCTTCTTCAAGCTTCCCATCTGCGTTTACCTCATTCCCTGCAAAAGAACATAATTTATACATGTAATACTTCTATGATAGAACACTATTAAAATAAAACAAAGAAAAAAAATCAATGCCAATAAAATCGCTATACAATCTTTACCAAGAAAAATAAAATAGCAATACAATAACGCCAATTGCGATGACAATAATGCTAGTTGGCCAGGGGAGGGACCAAATCACCATAACTCTTTTTGTTTTTTTATTTTATGTGGGGACTCCGGGTACCACTATGTCGAAGCTCAAGTGGCAGAACAGACCACAACTAAATTACATGCATGCTGGTGCTAAAATAAAGCATTGAATTGAATTTGCATGACAATAATATCTGCCAAAGACTAACTTGCTAGTAACCAGAATTTTGATTGACTGAAAAACAGAAATGGTGTATTTGTTACTTGTATTTCTACATACTGCAGCTATGAAGTGTTGTTGCGCAGTGGTAAGGCTTTATCCCTTCCTCAAACTTGGGTTCACGAAGTGTACTCCTAGCTTTGAGAGAGGTTTCCATTCCTCACTAGCTAGAGGGAACATTTTAATTATATTTACGTAAAGTATGGATCTAATCTTCCCAGCCCAATCTATATAGAGGTGCTACTGCTACCTATGTGTACACATTTTGTATATTATCATATATTTTTTTTTATCTATATGTAAGTCTAAGAATGAACCACCAACCTGAAACTTCAGTTGTTGCTGCAGAATTAGCATAACAGAAGATGACTGCAAGCAACAGGAGCACCCAGAAGCGCACGAGTGCGCATTGCAAGGTGGAAAGCTTTCTCATTGAGAAAACACCTAGGCCACCCCAAGGTATGGCAATGAAAGCTGAAAAGGGAAATATCTGAAGGCTTGAGTTGCTCTACTCCAATAAGCCTTGTGTTATTTATAATATTTGGCTTAGGTGTAAATGTAATAGTGCTTTAAGTAGCCCATCTACCTTTACTTTTTGTGAATACTTTGAGGTTTTAGGTTTAGTTAGGAACCAGTATGGGTAGTTGGGAATGTGTTTAGAGATCACTGGCGATTAGAACCGACTTTGTCGCTGAGATGGGTGCTCCTCCATTAAATGAGATTCCCAAGTTAGGTAGTTGATTAGTTCTTTTATCTTTGGGTTGTAGGAGAAGAATGCATTATTCATCAAACTAGGGAAAGGTTCTTACATACCGTGGCAAGCCAAGGTTCATATATCATCAATTTGGAGTACAAGAAAGATGAAACATCATCATAAAGATCCTAAAAGGAAAGGTGAACTACATCGATCGTTTCTTGGCAATGAAATGGGCACAGATCAAGTACCTGAACTGGTAATATATATATATATATATATATATATATATATATATATATATATATATCTTTCTCTGAAGCAATATTGTGAAACCATCTTTTACAGTAACACAGTTACCACTCTTTGGTTTTTTTTTAGTATAATAACCACGCGTAAATTTGAAGTTATGATCTCCCAAATTATCTAAATCTCTCACCACTAGCCTACTTCTAGTAGCTTACTTACCACTCTGCCGCTACGTTGCATTAACAAAACCTCTAGAGATGCCAATATTCATTCAACTACAATGGCTATTCTTTACATAGCTTTGTCTTTTCCTTCTGCAGGAACAAAATGTTATTTAATCAGTATATTATCATTTCCTTAAGTACATTAGAGTGCACACATTGTACTGCACAAAAACTATTTTATGATTTTAACTTTTTGGTATAATCTTGTTCTTTACTTAAGAATCCATTAGAGATTTTCTTTCAAAATTTGATAACTGGAATCAAAATAATTGTCATATTACAATTTTTCACCTTAAACAAATATATAATTCAATAAAACGAATTTGTTTAACTATATTTTTAATTTGGAAAAGAGTCAAGTGAAAATAAGCTGATAGTTATATTTAACAACCTTTTTTTTTTTTGGTCTTAAATGGTAGTAGGACTGTCATTTTTGCACTGATATAGGGTCTGTTTGTATTAACTTTTTTAGTAGAAAAAATGTTTTTTTGAAATAATAAAAGTATTTTTTTTAGAAGCTAAAGAGTTCAAGCTATTAAAAAAAGTACTTCATGTATTAAAAAAAAGCATATGAAGTGCTGTTTTTAAAAGTTTAAAGTTTTTAACTTCTAAAAAAAATATTTTTATTACTTCAAAAAAGTACTTCTATTTCTAAAAAAGTTAATACAAACAGGTCAATAACTTCATTGCTTTCATCTAATATAAATATAATATATATTAACTAAATATATATATATATATAATATAACTATATATATATATATATATATATATATATATATATATACTTTTGAACAAAGGATTGTTCTATTATCAATCCCGATCGCTGCCCCTTCTCTCCTCTTTTTTCTTTGTAACATTGAGCAAATGCACAAGAAAACTCTTGAAAGTATTTAAACAAGGCCACATAAACTTGTTGGGGGTTAGGGGAGCGCCTCAAGTGCTTGGGAGAACTTTTCAACTTTTGACGAGGAACCATATCAATGGACTTCACATCATATCTTAATAAAAAATAAGTATGAGGTTCCTTTCCTTCACAATGTGATTCTTCACCTACATTTGACTCATACTTGAATTTCTAATAATCTCTCCCCTTAAGTAAAAGTCTTTTTAAGTATTTGACGGTATCACTAACAGCATATTGACCAAGTCCGCTTCCAAAAGTCACGTATCTACTAACATGTTATCGTTCTTCACATGACATAGCCACATTTCCACCAACATGTTTTCGCTCGTCCTTCACCTGACCAAGCCACGTCTTCACCAACGAGTTACCATTCATCCTTACCTAACCGAATTACGTCTCCATCAATGTGTTAACGCTGAGGAGATCTCTTAAATGGACTTTTAATGTGGAACCACACCAGTTGAATTAACATCATATCTTAACTCAAAATCTTAAAATATTACGAGACGTTTGGTTCACGGATTATTTTTTCATTCATGGGAATCTTTACATGGGAATGTTAGATTCCCATGTTTGGTATAAGTTTTGAAAAAAAAATTCTCATCCAAAATGATTCCTGGGAATGATTTTTAACCAACATTCCCACACTTTGATTCTCATGAGGGGAGGTGAGTTTGCAACATTCACATGGTATGAGAATATTTTTGTCATGTGAAATGTCTAAAATATCTATCTTTCTATCGTCATATCATTAATAAAAAATTGTCACGTCATTGTCGATAACCGCCATCAACCACCACCGACCACCGTCCGCGGTAGCCAATCACCAAAATTCAGCCATCCCCATCACCGCCGCCAGTTGATAGTGGCCGACAACTTCGGCCACCTCCTAGTCACCGGAATCTAGCCAGCGCAAGCTAGCGATGACGACTGACAATGACAGATGACTTTAGCCACCACACCGGTCACCGGAATTCTACAACTTCAGCTATCGCCCTAGTCACGGGAATCTAGCCACCCCTGCTGCCGCCAGTGGTTAACGGTTGCAGGCGACTTCGACTGCTGTCACCAGCAGTTGAAGTTGTTCCCGGAAAAAATTTTAGTTAACCAAACGTAGTAATCATCATTCCTGAGAATATCATTCCTGAGTATGCTATTTCTAGAAATGTTTTTTCAAACCTTGAACCAAACGTCCCATTAGGTTCATGGATTCTTTTATTTATATATTCTTCACTTATTTCATTTCCTTGTCAATGTGGGACTCTTACCCACAGCTCACTCACACTTGAATTCCTAACAAAACTCAATCAATCCACATGCAGAATTACGAGTGAAAGAATTGTGTAGGTGACAACACTTTTAACAAGGTCATGGTATATTATCTAGAGAACGCACACGACAGACTAGATTTATTTGCCTCAATTGGCCACTACAATGCAACATCTTTATGGGGTACACGTATTGAAGTTCCCTTGCTTTAGGAAGAATTACCAAAGATATAGGCTTGACCCTTTGATTTACACTGAAGTGTCTTTTAAAACAAGCTGCTCGATCAATTGGAAAAAGGAGTACTCGCACAAAAGATGCCATATTCCACGTCAAAGTCAAAATCATAGAAGTAAACATGTAAAATTAGTTTTAAACTAATCGAAGTGATGAGAAGAGAATTTAGGTTCAAACTTTATATTGTCATCCTAGCTAAAATAGATATATAGTGCCAAATGGGCAATTAAAAATATTATCAAACATCACAACTTTTATCAACACACATGACTAACGGTTTATCATATGTAAAAAGTTTGGATAACTTGCGGTCTTTAATTCAAACTTCCAAACTTTTATGTACTAAAATTGAAAATGTCTTGATAGTTTTTTATATCTTTTTTTTGGTACGGTTATTTTTTTACGAATAGCTTGCTCTAAATCTAATCACGCTAAAAGTATAAAAAGGAATACAAATATAAAAATATTAATTAAACAAAAAATAGAGAATCAGTACTATTCTTTGATTAATATAATTGATTTACATTATTGAAGGGAAACATTAACTATATATATTCAAATACAATACAAGATGGATACAATAGGATTTATTCAAACGCAATTAGTCTTGAGATACAGGCGTAGCCATATAAGGGCTCTAGAAATGGAACGGATAACATTTTAAGCATGAGAAATTTTAGGGAATGTGGACGAAGAGTCTTATCATCTTATGGAGTTGGAATTGGCTTGTGAATTGGAAAAGGTGGTAGAAGTGGTTTCTTGAATTTGGGGTGAAGTGGTAGTTTAGGGACAGGCTTTTTGAAGAAAGGCTTGGGCTTCAGAAATGACTCTGGCTCAACAGTGGGAATCACTGGAGGGAAGAAGGGTTTTTTTGTGATAGGAAATGGTTTCTTAACAAATGGAATTGGTTTATGTATATGCTTCTTATGCACTGGAATAGGAATAGGAATATGCTTCTTCACTATTGGAAATGGCTTTGGTATAGGCTTATAAATTGGAATCGGTTTCTTGAAAAATGGCTTCTTGAATATTGGTTTTGGATGGAAAAATCCTTTGAATTTTGCTTCTTCATAATGATCTTCCACACTTGTCTTTTCCAACTCTTTATTTACAAGCTTCCCATCTGCGTTCACCTCATTCCCTGCATAAGAAATGCAAAAAAACATAATTTAATTATACATGTAATACTTCTATGAGAGAACAATATTAAAGTAAAACAAAGAAACAAAGTCAATGCCAATCAAAATAGCAATACAATAACACCACTTGCGATTACCATACTGCTAGTTGGCCAGGGAGGAACCAAATCACCCTAACTCTTTTTTTGTGGGGACTCTGGGTACCACTATATCCAAGCTCTAGTGGCAGAACAGACCACAATTAAATTACATGCATGCTGCTGCTAAATTAAAGCATTGAATGGAATTTCACCACAATAATATCCTTTGATAGGTTTCCATGCCTTACTAGCTAGAGGGAAGATTTTAATAATATGCACGTTAAGTAGGATCTAATCTTCCCAGCCCGATCTAAATAGAGGTTCTACTTCTACCTATGTGTATACATTTTGAACATCAAATATAAAATTTATCTACATTAAGTGTTAAAATGAACAACCAACCTGAAACTTCAGTTGTTGTTGCAGCAGAATTAGCATAACAGAAGCTGACAACAAGCAACAGGGGCACCCAGAAGCGCACAAGTGCGCGTTGCAAAGTGGAAGGCTTTCTCATTGAGAAAACACCAAGGTATGGCAATGAAAGCTGAAAAGGGAAATATCTGAAGGCTTGAGTTGCTCTACTCCAATAAGCCTTGTGTTATTTATAATAGCTAGCTTGGGATTAACAGTACTTTAAGTGGCCTATCTGCCTTTACTTTTTGTGAATATAGGTTTTAGGTTTAGTTAGGTAACCACCAAGGTTTTAAATTTAGATATCACCTGATGCGACCACAACATTTCAATTGTGGTAGCTGCCACAATCTCAACACTATTATTTTGAGGACCACATCGGCTTGCATTGGTAGTATTAATCTCAACGCGACTACAACTGCAACCAAACCACAACTGTAATCAAACGGCAACCTAAATTTAAAAATGTGGGTAGCATTATGGGTAGTTGGGAATGTGTTCAAAGATCATTAGCGATTAAAACCGACTTTGTCGCTGAGATGGGTGCTCCTCCATTAAATGGGCATCCCAAGTTAGGTAGTTCTTTTATTTTTGGGTTGTAAGAGAATAATGCATTATGCATCAAACTAAAGGAAGGTTCTTACATACCGTGGAAAGCCAAAGTTCATATCATCAATTTGGAGTCCTAAAAGGAAAGGTGAACTGCATCGATCGTTTCTTGGCAATGAAATGAACACAGATCAAGTACCTGAACTGATAATATTAACTAACACCTGAGCTAAGAATATATATGTAATATTGTAATACTAATATATATCTTTCTCCAAAGCAATATTGTGAGACCATCTTTTACAGTCAACTGAGTCCAGTTACCACTTTTTTTTTTTTTGGTATAATAACCACGAGTAGATTTGAAGTTATGACAACTACCTAAACCTCTCCCCACTTCTAGTGTCTTACTTACCACTCTGCCACTACGTTGCAGTACCAACCTCTAGAGATGCCAATCCATTCAACTATAGTGGCTATTCATTACGTTGCTTAGTCTTTCCCTGCTGCAGGAATAAAATTGTTATTTCATCAGTATATTATGGTTTCATTAAGTACATTAGAGTGCACACAATGTCTACTGCACAAAATTTATGTTCTGATTTTAACTTGTACTTGTACATGAAATGATAGTTAAAGCAAACTTCAAAACATTCAAAACCGAAGATAATGAGCTATTTTGTCAGAAAAAAAAAAATAAAAGAGAGAGAGAGAAATTTTTGGATATGGTATTAAAAGTACCTACCTAAAACTGCAAAGAGATTTACCTACAAGTTGAAAACCATGTGCCATAATGAGAATACCAACCTGTGAGAGCTGTAAAGAAAACGACATACTATCGGTCCTAATGCTCCAAAAAGAAGAGAAGTGTGTGGCACTAAGATTAGATATCAAATCAGCTGGAAATTAATTTAGGTCATTGGAAATTTTTGAGGAAATTAATTAATATATACTTGTCAGGAACTAAGTCACCAAATCTAGAACAAAAGCGTATACGTTGAAGTGTCGAGAGTGTAAGAATTTAACCGTGCGAACGTGTCTTTTATGCATCTAATTAAATTATATCAAATTATCTATAATTAAAATAAAATCTAGTTACAGAGATTTTAAATCAATTTTATATACAGCAAAGTCACCACTCATTTCTCTTTACATAAAAAAATTGATAAGTATTACACCACCACAAAAAGAAGAAAAAAAAAAGACTAAAGAGTTGTAATTTTTATGCTGAAAAACACAAAGTTGCCATTAAAAGAGAAGGCGTTGGCATTTCTGTTGAAAAGCATTCTACAGATATGGCCTAGTAGAGTGACTCCCTTGATGTACAATGAGTATATATCAGTAATTATATTAATTATGTTATATTGTGTTCGTAAGTTGTGAGTATTATTGGGCTAAACTTGTATTAATTATATTATATTTGTACTTGGCCTAAATTATCAATATCAATATGGGATAAGGTCAGTGTTAATTTATTGTAATTATTCAAAGTCTCCTTACTGATATATATATGTTGGTGTTCCTTCTCTATCTTCCTTTTCCCTTTTTCATCAATCTAATTCTGAACACTTTGATATAGTATTAGAGTGATATCATCTTCCATGACATGTTTCAGTAACTCCTTGATTGTGTGAATTTATCTCCACTATGCATACTTGTGACTTTGTATTCTCGATTTATGTCTTTCTACTAGAATGTCTCATTCTTTTGGTCATGTAACTTTTCGACCAGCTCTTCTGATTATGCATTATTCTAGCAACATTCTCATTGTGTTATCTCTCTAACATGTCTCTCTTTTGTCTAATTGCAATTGCAAAACATAATATTAAAAATTAAGCTAAGCTGTGAACTGTTCGCAGCTACTTGGCTGCCGTTAGAAAGTATTCCTCTGTAGTATACTCTTCTACTCACCAGTGGCAGAACTTGACTGAAAAAATTCCGAGGGCAGCTGCCAGTAGTTCTATTGCTGAATTGCAGAAAAAACTTCATTCATCTAACATACATAAATGCACATTGCATATAAATAAAGCAAGCTTTACAGCAGGTTAGGTACTAGTCAAATACCAACTACAGCTTGCTTAAAGATTACTCCATTCAGTATGGATCATCATTCATTAAGTCAAGATATCACCTAACAACTTCCTAATACATAATATATTATATAACATGAAAAAATGTACTGTTGTGCATCAAAAATCTCATCTGCATCAACACTCCTCCTTGAGATTTTGGATGTAAACTCCAAGCAATTCTCCGAGTCTTTCAAATTTAGCTTTTGGAAGAGCTTTAATGAGTATATCAGCAATTTGATCATCTGAACAGCAGTGAACTAGCTTAATCTCATGATTCTTGACAGCTTCACGTATGGCATGAAACTTCGCTTGAATATGCTTGGTTTTTCCATGTTGAACTGGATTTTCAGCAATGGCAATAGCAGACTTGCTATCACAATTAATCTCAGTAGCTTCCTGCTGTTGCACTCCCAAATCCTCTAGAATTCTCCTCAACCAAATAGCTTGGTTTGCTGTTGTAGCTGCTGCTACAGATTCATCTTGAGTTGTAGACTGAGCTACAATCTCTTGTTTCTTTGAATTTCAGCCAGAGCCTAATGAAAATGCATAACCAGTAGTGCTTTTCATGTTATCAAGATTTTCAGCCCAATCACTGTCAACATAGCCCAATAAGCTTCCATTTTCAGTTTGTTTGAACCAAACTCCAAACTCAGTAGTACCTCTCAAGTACCTAAACACTCTTTGCTGTTGCAAAGTGTGTCTTACTAGGACTTTGCAATTTATAACTGTCTACCCATGTGCAATTTATATTTCCTAAAACAATTTTGTAACTAGGAGTATTAATGCTTTAAGAATAATGCTAATCACAAACCCAAACTCTTTAAAGATAAAATACACCTGTAATTTTTTGTGAGAAAGGTAGATGGTGAGTACTGAGAGCATTACTCATGCTAAAGCCACTGACCAACTGAAAATGTCACAACTCATAGGAATAATATTTTATAGTGGCGCATTGTCTTGTGAACACCTCTAATTGCATCCATGATAACAACTGCGACATATTTCACATCACTACCTTATTATTTATATACCAAGTTCTTTCAGTTTTGTTGGAGAAAACATATCAACGTACAATTAATTTATACAAAGTCAATCCAGAATCACAAATACATGGTTTTAGTTTCAAACTTCAATTCTGCATCTTTTCAAATATAGGGGCAACATCTACTACAAAGTCTAGACCACCAAATGCCGATTACAAGCAATCCTAGATATTCACCATGAGAGGTGCTTGTTGGTTATGATGCATCAGACTCCTTTCCCTAGCAAAGTCATCAAAAAGTCCCTGTAGTCTGCTGAGGTATCCCCAATGACATCATCATCAAGACTGGATTTGTACATATTGGCATATTCGAATCTGACTTTCAACAGGTCAATTTCAGATCGAGTTACAATAGCCCTGGTGAGGGAATCTTCATCGGTTCCAAGCCCAAGAATAGAATCTCTTACAACCTGTTGGTGGATAAAGTCAAGAACATTGAGATTGGAAACAATTGCTACATGTGAGTATTTTTTTAAATATAAAATAAAAATTGCAATACAAATCTTGAAGCAGTTTAAAAGAAATCTGAAATTATAATATAGTATCCCAAAAAGAAAAATGGAAAAAAAATCAAGAGAAACTATACAGTCATGTTACGGTGCAATACTAAAAATCATATTTGACCACCTTTCCAAAGAAGAAAAATGTGCATTGTAGAGGAAGGAGAAAATTAAACTGTTAATGCATGCTATTAACAACCTACACATTGACAATGCATAAAAAAGAAACTGATATAATTTCATTCTGCTTGTACTACAAATTTTAACATGAAAATTCTAAGAATTTTAAAAGTTATTAATTTTCTCTTTAATACATAACACATTTCTATTCATCAAATAGCTGAAGAAGTGTTCCAATCTTCATTTTTTTCCTTATACATTATTCTTTTTGGAAGTTTTCTCATAATAACGTGGATAGCAAGATTTTGTCTACATAGCAATTATTGTTCAAAGTACTGCTATAACTAGTGGTTTGAACATTAGACATGAACGTTGGAAAGGGGTTCAACAGCAAAAGATAGACAGTTTCATTTTTTCTTAGTTGATAGTTCTGGAAAAGCAGATTTTAAATACATCTTGAAAATTGACCAGTAGATTCTAATGAATTGACAGCTTAGGATGCATGATAAGGCATTTTCATTTATGTTTTCTACATAATGTACTAATTATTAAGTCACACCCTGTCTTCATTGAGGAGAACATTACCTTTGCAAAATGTTTCTCGGGGTAGTCTATGCACCATACTATCAAATTTAAGAGAGATTCGAGATCACCCTTACCAATATTTTTTATGCCCTGTCAAGAAAATCATCAAAATCAAGTTCCCAACGGATAAATACAAAAGGCATATATATATATAGAGAGAGAGAGTGTGTGTGTGTGTTTAAATTTGATTCACTATCAATGTAAAAGTTTTTACACTATCATTAAACAAGATATGCCACATCGTTGAAGTAACTAAGTTTTTTCACTTTAAGAAAAAGTATTTTAACTGTTTTTAAACAGATGACACGATATAGTTCACTATTAAGAGTAAAAAAAAATTTCGAAGTCATCAAAATTAAATCTTATATATATACAAAAACCTAAATATTAAAGCAAAACCTGTTCCAATGTATTCCCATAGAGTTGCTTGTAGCATGCAAAAGTTGCCCGGAGCTGGAAAAGATTCCTGGTGCTAAGTATCCAAACAATGTGATCATTATCTAATTGCTTAGTGTTGATGGCTTCATGTAGTCTTGATGCCTCTGACTTGGCGACCTCCAAATTTACAGCCACTTTATCATACCTGTAGGAGCTCACTAGGCCCAGTAAAATCTGCACAATACCCAGATTATGTTACCAGAGGAAATCATAGAACAAATTGGATATTAAATGTGAGATTGAATCGTGAATGCAACAGAAGATTCAGACATTATTAGATGCTTGAAAGAGTCCATGAATCTTATATAGCTGTAATTCTGTTGACGAAAATTCAACATTAATTTTAATGTTCAAGCCATAGTCAAATGGGCATACATCCCACACAAAGAGTAACCTGTGCTTGGGATTAGTGAATGGAATGGTTTCAACTCTATTGAAATTAAATTTTGAAACTTCATTCACATTCTTGCTTCTTCCTCATCTCCATCATCATTTTTTTTTCTTTAAATTTTTTTATCTAGTAGTATGCTTTAATTATATCATCACATGATTCACATCTAAAAAACCTGATTCTTCAAGAACATTAGATTGGTAAAAGGAAAATACATGATTTAAGAAAACGCCTTTGATAATAGATTGACCAAGCTCTTATGTGATACCTTTTCTCTCTCTTGTTTTACTTTGTGTTACTACGCAAAATTTTCCATATTTTTAATAATCAACTCCTCAAATGAAGGGAAACACAAGAAAACTTGAGCCTCAAATTGTAGTACTGAGGATTTTGGAGCCTTTCGGGCACATTCACCTATCAAATAGCAACTGACACTTGAGCCTGACTTGACAAACTCACCAAACGTTTTTGTTCTGTATTTCTAAGAAACTTCATGTTTTTACCTTTCTGAGGGGCTTAGAAACCGAGGCTACAATGTCCTCCTCAAGTGAGCAATCAAAGAGAGAGCAGTAAGCCTGCCTCACAGCCATCAGATGGTTAGGAGTTGATGCACACGCTATTTCAACCAGAACCTGTAGGTGTTTAATCCCTTTCCTCTTAGCCTTCAATGCATCCTTTGCCAGTTTTGCATGCCTTTCTGGGGGATCATAAGTCCAGAGAACTATAGCATTCTGTTACATATATCACAAGTCTGAGTTGCAGTATTCTATATTAGATCACATGGTTACTTCAGGCAAATGGCAAGCTTTAAAAATAAAGATTGAAATTCAATTATCCAATTAACTTTTCCCCGGATAAAAGGAATCATATGCCAACAGCCTATGCGATTGTTAGGATAAACATATCATGACTGTATAATTGTAATATTGAAGGATATATTTCCTCAAGGTTTGTATTTACCATCTTAACCCTTCTCTTTCTTCTTCTCTTTTTTTTTTTAGGAGGTGTGGGGCAAGGGAAGGGGAAGCAGATAAATAAGCATCTCAATCAAAGTTTTATCAACATGAATCTTCATTGGCAGGCTAGAATATATCATTACCCAATAAATTATCACCTCTACAATGACACATTTATCCAAAGCCTTGATAGGCAGTTGAATTAACAGGCCATTACAAAAGATTTGATAGCTGAACTTGGTTTATATTATCTATTTATCTTTCATTTGCTCCTCTTATTAAGAAAAGCATTAAGAAACCAATAACAGAAACACAGACAAATAGCTTATGTGACCTTAAGCTCCCCTCCAAGAGGAAAAATTGAAACAATGAAAAAGCATTCAGGTGATAGGAAAACTTTGTTACTAAGTAAAAGGCAATCCATATCCCCATCCTTCATGAACATTAAAACCAAGTCCAGTTAATTAAACAAGGATTTTTTGTATGAATTCCTCTTTAATGTTTATGTTTAATTCCCTTGATAAGCAAGTTAAAATAGTCAACTAATTAGGAAGGACAAGTTTGATCAAAGCTGGTTGCCATCCTACTCTTGATAAGCACGTGTGTATGTGTATAGAGAGACAGAGGAAGAGAGAGCTTGGGACCCTTAGCTTTGTCTTTACAATAACAGCCTATAGCTAGTGGGTAAAATGAGAAATACTCATTAATCAAATTAGCATAAAATTGAAATCCAGAGTAGGAAATAGAAACATAATTGATCAATGCTGGTTGGCAACCAACAGGCTACGCCTAATTGATCAATTTGTACCAAAGAAAAACTACAGTTTCAAATTAGCACAAGCAATCATTAAAATGGCATTATTTCAGTTGATATCCATCACATGCCAATAAAATACAATGTTGACTAATTGTTTCTTAAAAACAAAAGAGAAGAAAATGCCAAGTCAAGGACAGAAAGCATGACATACTCTAAAATCACCAGAGAGTTCAGAATGAAGACGATCAATGAGTGATTCATTGTAGAGCTGCTGATAAGTTTCTCTGATTTCCTTCCTTTGCTTGGCGTTCCTGTGTCCTAATACCAAGATTACCGCCTTCTCATCTGTCCCAAATCCTATATCCATTTTCCCATAAGCATCATCAACAAAGGTCTAATACAAAAAATAACTCATATACACATTACCATAAACCAAGGGGGAAAAAAAAGACACAAAAAGGCAAAGGCATAGCATATCATAAAGTAAAATGTCACCAATGTCTCATGAGCAAAATTCCTGTCATTGTTAATAAAGCAAAAACTTTGAATGAAATCAAAGCATTTACTCTCAGCTATTACATTCCATTGTAAAGATAAACAACAGAGAACCTGAACCTGAGAGAATTGCATGCATTCAAATTACAAAAGGGATGTTTGTGGAAAACCCATTAACAAAAACATTACATAAGTTTCATTTTTTAGCATAATTCTCCCTGCCCAAATTCAGTGATCGCTTAAATCATCACAAAAGGGAATATCAAGGAAACCCAATTCCTGTTTCATCTTTCTTCAGCATATTCTGTCCCTATGTTTGGAGGAGAGAGAGAGAGAGAAAAAAAACCTTGGAAAGCTTGTCTGAGTTGTTCACAGTCCTGTTTAGGAGAAGGAACAACCACTGGCACTTTCAGTGAAGCCATTTCTCTGAGAAAGTTTTCCCTGAAAAAGTGAAAATGAATTTCAGTAACAGCAACTCCAAGTTAGAGAAACAGTTCACACTAGTTCTGTTTCAGCTGTTTTTCCCTCCTCAACGTCTCCAACAACTAAAATGAAGGATTTGCAATCCCATTTCCAGTTAGGAAACTTTAAACAAAAGTCCTTTTTTGTTTATGTAATTTTAATTATGCATGTTCATTCTCATCAATAGCAGGGAAGCACACCAGACTTCCATATATTCATTTTTGCACCCAAACGTGTTTTTCAATGTTCTAACTTGAAAACTGCTCAATTTGTTTGATCTGTTTTACTTAAATTATTGTTGGAAGTTTCTAATTAAGGTGGCATGTTTCTACTGGAGTATTCTTTTTGCTGTTTTTCGAACAATGTGAATTGGTTCATATCCCCCCCCCCCCCAAAAAAAAACCTAATATAAATCGGTTGAATGGATTAAAAAAAAATTAGCTGGTTAAAAAAGTGGGTTTCTTACCTTTAATATTCAGGTTCGAGAAATAATTAATTTTCATAAAGCTCACCCTAATGATTATTCAAAGAGAAAATTTTTATTTTGACAAAAAAGATTTAGTTTATTATAAGTGACGTTCTTATATTTAAATAAAGCATTAATTGTTGTTTTTTAAACTATTCTCTCATATTTTAAAATTTCTCAAGTCTCAAGTCTCAACTACACATGGAAAAGTATAACAATTAAATAAGAGTAATTTAGTAAAAAATTCTCATAATTAAAATTTATTTTTACATTTTTTAATTCTTGTGCCTTGAATCAAAAGGCACTTAAAATAAAATAAAGAAAAAAAACAAAAACGGTATCACAGAACAATGGCTGAAGGTTCCACTCCATATGAGCCATTGGAATTCCTATTTATTAATTTTGTTATAAGCTATTGGTTTAAACTTTCATTTACCGCAATACGTTGTTTGAGGTAACTTATATTAAAAACTTGTATTTTCTTCTTTCTCTTAAAGGCACCTTAGCGTTGGAAAAAAGAAAAACAAACAAGCTATTACTTGTTGCTACCGATCAACATATTTGAAACCTAACAATCCATAAATCTAACTGCTAATGTGCATAAAAATCAGCAGATAGCTCGTGCTTTGGGATTGGAGGTGAATAAATTTTACCTCAGTCTCATCATCTCAGCTTAGCTCTTTTATTCTTTTACTATTATATTGAGAATTCGTACTTAATTTTAAACTTCATTAAAATATTTAATTAAATTCACATCCACACCTAAACTGCGTCAATCTTGCACGTTCAATTACGTGCACTAAAATATGAGATTCAGTTTGATCACAACATGTGCATGAATAATTTTCTTATGTAGAACTTCTGATATATATACATAGTGAAGATTATAGTTTTTAGGAAAATCTTCTAAAGAATATTATCTAAGATAGACTTGCATGTCACTCACCTTCAAATGATACTGAAAAGAAATTAAAAAAAACACTGCGTAAAAGCAAAGTGACCCATAATTAAGTTGTTATCAATCATATTATATATCAATACTCTTAGCTGTAAATATTCATAATCTTCTTTAGGACTTGCCACCTTAGCTTTAGCTGCATAATCTTCTATTCTTTTTTTGCCTCGGTATTTTTATGTTTTTTGGGGTGAAAGACTAATTTCATATGAAATATTGAGATTGACATTCTCTACAAGTGCTTTCTCATAAGCTCAAAACTTAACCTTGTGAAGACCCTTCAACTAAGCTTGCTTACCAATCATGCTATCCATTTTAAGTTTATGCATAATATTCTTTGAACTCTATTATATAAACGTCCACCAGACTTCCACTCAAATATTAACATGCATTTTTTGAATGCATTTTCTTTTCTATATTTAAAAACAAAAAGTCATTACAAATGAGAGTTGTGACAAGATTGAATAGTGTCGACATAAAGGTTGTAGATTTGATTTTTACTAGTAATCATTCTTTGACAAAACAAACACATTGTCACTGTAAATTGTGAAAAAGACTTGTAGTATGTCTTGACTTTGAAATAAGGCAATTTTCTCTCTTCCTAATTTTTTTATACTAAAAATATAAAAGACCTCTTTTCAAGTACTAAAAATTAAAATGAATGAATATTATATATATATATATATATATATAGTAGACATTCATCTTTTTTTTTTTCGATACGAGTACTCATTCATTTTAATCACGTGGAATGAGTACATGGGAATCTTTTTCTTTTCTCCTTATCTTTGTCATCGATCGAAGAGTGGCAAAGAAGAAAAGAAGTTTGCATGACAGTGTTAGTGATGACACCCTGGCTAGCAGAATAATTGGTGGCTAACAAACAACATAAAAGTTTAAAAGTTCCAATCATGCAACTTACACTATCATTTTCTCTCTTTTACTATAATTTTTTATAAGAAAATGGAAAAGATAAAGTCTAATGAAATTCCTAATATTTAGTTTTTGAATATATCTTTCTCCTTGTCCATCCCAATGTAAATTGTAAGGTATATTGTCTATGTGAACATAATTAGCGCAATACATAATTAACAGGAGTGAGAAATAAAAGTGTCTGCAACTATTAGAGCTAGTTTGGTAACTCGTTTGTAGTGTTTATTGTATATATGTGTATCATATATTAATGGATAAAGTGCTTTTTTTTTTTTGGGAGGATAAAGTGTTGTTTTGTATAACAATCGATCTTATATAATGAATAAAAATTAGATACTAATTTTTAATATAAAACATCTCAAAGAAAAACAAATCCCCGTATGTCCCTTGCACCACTTCTTAAATTTTGAATTGTTGATTCTTAGATGTTCTTTCCCATATTCTCATCCGCATTGGAATTAATTTATAAGAGGAGAATAATATTATTTTTATTGTGCAGTCTTTAATTCATAAAAAAAAAAGTATTAAACAGATAAAGTTTTGTCGGCAACACTTGGTTGATTTTAGGGCATTTTAAAATTGAGTTTTGACTCAAAGATGATCTTGAAAATATTAATAAAATTAAGTTGCAGTTTGTCACTTTTCTCATTCTGATAATCGTAACCATATTGTTAAGTTAAGAATCTTTATTTTACTAATTAACTAATACAGTTTAACAATAATAATACATAATTTTTGGTAGGCGTAAGAATTATATATATATATATATATATATATATTAATCAACAGATACATTAACCTAATTAAGGTGTTAACTTAATAATTAAAAAAATTTGCTTTCTGTTTTAGTTATTTAAGTTTAAGTTTTGTGTCAGTATTTATAAAACTTAATTTTTTAAAATGTATTATGTGGATGTAAAAAATATGCGCTTATGATAATCTGAAAAAAGTTTCAATTTTGGTTGACTTAAAAATTGTCCAAAAATATCCTTATTAATTATTAAAAAAATAGTTAATAGGCACATATCATTAATTATCAATGGGGTCTGTCCAGTTGTTCACACTTGTGGCATCAATTGATCGTCAAATTTGCCACAATAAGAACAAACATATTCTAGATTTTAGTTGTGAACACATCTCCATGTCCATTAGTGTTTGGAAATCTCGTTTTTCACGGATGCATATATCAATGTCCCCTCACCTGCATACCTAACATGGGGAATTTTTTACCTAACTCAGAGAGTAATATTCTTAATAATTTAATTTGTTAAATTTTATTTAAATTTTATTATATAATATTTTAAATTTAATCTAATGATATATATATATATATAATTATACAATATCTAAGTGTTATTTTTTAGTAAAATAATATTGTACTCTCGAACGTAACAATTAATTTCTCACTTAACATGGGTCCTTCTACTAATTATTTAATTATAAACTGAACTTGGTCATATATTACATTGCTATTTTATAGAGGTGGATAACATCGTGAATTGCAAGGGATAATGTTTTACGAATATAAAGTAACTTTTCTTTTATAATTTCGATGAGCATAGTGTAATATATTTTATTAGGAGAGTGAGATCTGTAACCATATTAGAGGCTGTGAAGTATCATATTCACCTTCTAGACTCTCATAGATCTCGTTTTGGCCCTATATTTATAGAAAAAATTATAACATAAAATACATATTCGTTACATATTGTCTTTAATATGTTATTTTTACATCCCAAACTACACAAGAATTGAAATGATTAAAAAGTCACCACTCTATTATAGCATTTTATGAATTGAATAAAAGAATATTTAATTAAAAAAATATAAGAAATTATATGAAAAATAGTTAATAGAGAGTGTAAATATAGAATAAAAAATGCTATTTGAATAAACTTATACCATTCATTATATGTTCGTACTAAATATTATATAAGTCTAGACAAGATACTTTGACCAATTTTATGACACGCGATACTCATGTGGTTGCATGTTGTACTATTGATCAGACATCTCAATTAAATATTTCCCTATCAAACTTAGATGGCTCCACGCCAATAAAGGTAGCATATATTAATATTATTAAAATTGAATCGCACATTAAATTAGTGAAATTTTCTATTCGTATTTAATTGGTTTAATAGTTTAAATTGATTTATCAAATTAGATAATGTGATAAAAATAATTTATGTATAATAATATAAAATACATAAAAAATATTTATGAAATATTTTAAAAAAATAATTGACTGATTTGACTTAAATTTGATTAATTTTATTTAATTTTAACTGATTTAAAATAATTTATCTGTAAATTTAGTTATAAAATTAAATTATAATTATTTAAATATTTGATTTATGATCAGATTAATTAGAGTGTTCGATCCAATCATATTCTGACAACTCTAGTATATATTGAAATATATCATGCGAGTAATATTCTTTAATAAAAAAATACTTCTAGAAGTTGTAAGCAACTTTTTTTCTTTTTAGGTTTCCTTTTGTTAATATGATGCTAAATAATCCAACAAAATTACAGTACACTAAAGTTCATAACATCTACAAGAATATAACACCATAATTTTATGCTTAAGAAAAGAATCTGGAATGAGCTAGGACAACGTCAATTATTAGGTCTTAAATAAAACATGAATGCCTTTTTCAAATACAAATGGAAAGAAAGATAAAAGGAAAAGGTACTGATAAAGGAATAAGCTGTAATGGTATTTTTTTTTTAGCAGCTCCCATATATAAAATTCTCTTTGATTCCATTTAAAATAAATGCTTGCATTATATTTAGATTTTAACATTTTAAGTGGTCATATTAGAAAATGAAACAACCCTGCGGCCTTAATTGTATACACACCAAAATGAGGGGCATGCCTGCAACTGCATATATATGCCACTGTAACACGTTTACATTTCTTTACATATGATAAAATAATAAATGAATTCTCTCTCTTTTTTATTTTAATTTTTTTATATTGTTTGTTCAGTAGCCTATTATAACTGATGTTTGGATTTAACTTAAGTTATAAATTTGAGCCTTAAATACTTTGCTGTTAGCTTAATAATATAAATATCACCATTTATGTTGAGTTTTTAATTTCATTTGTTGGAATTATATCAATATTTTCTGTAGCTTTTAATTGCACTTTTTTATAAGATAAATACTTTTAAGTTTAAACTTATATAACTCAAGGAATTAGTTAAATGGTTCAAGACATGTGTTTCTTGTTTTAATTATTCTAGTTCAAATTTTAAGTTAATTTTCCTAATGTATTATGCTAAGATGGAAGTGCATTTTTAAAATCATTTACATAAATATTTAATATAAAGTTAAGTCAAGACACTGTTGTTATATATTAAAAAAAAGAATTTAAACTAATACGAGGTCAGGGACAAATGAGTCTTTTCAAACCCTTGGTATGTAACTCTCATAATGTGAGCTGGGTTCATTGGTCAAAGTCGTTACAGCAAAGCAGGCTTCTTTTGATTTTTTAATTACATAGCCAAATGGCCAAACTAACCTTGCAAATTCCTATAAAATGAAGCACGCCCTTGATTGAACTTTCCACTGCACTTCTCCCTCCACTCGTCTTATTTGCATCATTGTCTCAACTCTCAACAGTCAACACAACACAGAACTAATGGCACTCTCTCAGGAATTAGAAGCTGTCACCCAAGCTTTCTCAGGTTCTCTCTTTCTTTCGCCCACCATTCAACTTGTACCATTACTTTTTCCTTTTTCTTTTTTTTTTTTAAAGAAAATGTTAGATAGTTATAATTTTTTACCAAAATGTTTTGATAGAATGAGTTGATGATTGAGTTTGATTAATTCTTACCCAAAAACAGTTTTTTAACTAAAATAACTTTATAAGCTTTTTTTTACATAAAATAAGCTAATTTAAATAAGCATTGAGTTAGCATGCATGTCATTTTTTTATCTCGTCCAACAATAATTATTGAATATAGTTGAATTTCTGTCAAAATTCTGACTTTTTTTGTTTTGTTTTGTTTTATTGACATGCCCTTGATGATTGATGATTTCAGGGCATGGAGTGGACGAGAAATCATTGATATCAACACTAGGGAAGTGGGATCCTCAGGAGAGAGAAGCTTTCAGGAAGAAGACACCACATTTCTTCACTGAGGATCATGAACGCCATTTTCAGAGGTGGGATGATCACTGTGTTCGTCTTCTCAAGCATGAATTCGTGCGTTTTAAGGTACATTATTTTCGTTTTCTTCTCTCTTTTTCCCCCCCTTAAAATATGGTTACTCTATTTTTTTTTCTAATTTTAAAAACTGCTTTTCTCATTACATGAACATATAAAGAATATTAATTTATTGTATTTAATTGTTATAATTTTTTTGTGGATATTTCAATATTGTTATGGTTCGAATGTTTGTGAATAAATCAATTTTGGAATGCAGTCAAAAAATTTAATACAAAAATTAAAAAAAAAATGAGAAAATTAATTATTTTCCTAACAAAATTTTTGTCACAAAGATATTTATTGACATTTTTTTCATAAAATAAATGTAGCCTCATGCGTTTAAGGATAAGTTATTTTTCTTTTTATTAATGTAGGTTACAGTTATACAAAGGAAGTAATATACTGTTTTTTTTTTTTAAAAAAAAAAAACTTATCTTTTTCAATAAAGACGAAATGTAATGACATGTTCTTGCAGTTAGTACAAAAGACTTTATTAATACTCTTCAAAAATAAGATTCAGCTATTTAAACAACAATAATTAAAAAAAAAAAAGTTGGAATAATCTGATTGTGGTCCCTTTTGTGATAATCAGAATGCTGTGGTGCTTTGGGCCATGCATCCCTGGGAAAGGGATGCCCGTTTAGCAAAAGAGGCCCTAAAGAAAGGCCCAAAAGCATATGGAGTGCTGGTTGAGATTGCATGCACCAGATCCTCAGAAGAGCTATTGGGAGCTAGGAAGGCCTACCATTCCCTCTTTGACCACTCCATTGAAGAAGATGTTGCCTCTCACATCCATGGCATTGAAAGAAAGGTGAGGTACACTACCATCTTATGGACTTCCCATAAGTATCCATTTTGAATCTCATTGGCCCTTCACTTTGTAGGGCCCTTCCCTAATACATGCTGTGTGAAAAGCCCTTTGGGCCTAGCCCACTTGTACAAGACCAATTCAATTTATAGACGATGTCCAAACTTAAAAAACTTGATGAGTTGCAATATGTATTTGATAGGGAGAAACACAGTTAAAGATGATCATTTGATAAAATTAAATAAAAGTTAGATTACTTGGAATGTTTAGGTTAATGTTCTGTGTTGAATTATGTGTATGACCTGACTGTCTTTGGTTTCTGTTCTTTGAAATATAGCACTATATCTAAGTCAACACCTATTGCTTTTGGAAACAGCTCTTGGTTGCACTTGTGAGTGCCTATAGATATGAAGGATCAAAGGTTAAAGATGACACTGCAAAATCAGAGGCCAAAACCATTTCCATTGCGATTAAGAATGTTCATAACAAGTCTATTATTGAGGATGATGAAGTAATAAGGATATTGGCAACAAGAAGCAAGCCTCATCTCCTGGCAATTTACAAGCACTATAAAGAGATAAGTGGCAAGAAACTTGACGAGGTATTATACATTACCAATGCACCATAATGCAATAAGAAGTTCTATAATGATCCTCATATTATTCGGTGCTACGTTAAGTTTTAAGGTTCCGTTTTTGCTTAACTTTTAGTTATGAGATTCTATTTCTGATTAAAACTTCACTGCCTTTGGATAGGATCTTGATGACTTAAGATTGAAAGAGACTGTGCAATGCCTTTGTACCCCTCAAATATATTTTAGTAAGGTAAGATGAAGTTACAATTTAGAATCCAACCTCTGAAGTGCTCAGCTTTCTTTTTATATATATATAATTATATAACTAAATAAATTTGTAATTTTGTTTTTGTTTTTGTCCCCAGGTTTTGGATGCAGCATTGAGAATTGATGTCGATAAGAATACTAAGAAAGCCCTTACTCGTGTGATTGTTACTCGAGCTGACACTGATATGAAGGAGATAAAAGCTGAGTACCAAAATCTATATGGAGTTTCTTTAGCCCAGAAAATTGAAGAGACAGCTAAAGGGAACTATAAGGATTTCTTGATAACCTTGATTGCTTGAGGAGGCTAATTGGATAAATTAAATCGAGAACAAAACCTTGGTAGTCATTTGAAAGATGAAATATGGGTTTTGATTTCTATCTTCCTGTATTGTTTTTCCCCCCAAATTCCTTTGGATTGTTGCTGATCTCTTTGCCTGCATGATATTCTTCACCTTGTATGACTGCTGTGTCAGATAAGAGAAAAAAAGGTAACCAAATAAAATTGTTCTTATCATTTGCATCTAATAAACTGATATTTCTTCTGAGATAGATGCCCTTTATCATAATGTTGTGACAATTGTCTGTATGCTTAAATTTATATTTTATTTTCTTTATCAGATTTAAATGGAGGGGTTATTTTCTATGATTCTAAGGTAGTACCTGGCTAAATATGTTCTACTTCGTTTCCTCAGTTTTAAAGAAAGAACCAGAAAACAATAACGCACAGGACAAAATTAGACATGACAAAGTTCCAAATAAGTTACTTTGGTAATGTCAAACGTTTTCCGCTTTACAAATAAACTAGTGTAGTTTTTTTTTTTTTTTCTTATTATCCTTCTGGATTCCATCAGAGAGTATGTCATGTACATGGCAAACTGTTACTTATTTTATTTTCTTGGATGTGACATCCAAATCATTTTCCTAGGTTTATAACTCCAGCTGTAGTTTGTCTCAATCTCAAGCCCATATAGATCACCTTCTACACACATGGTTCCTTTTGGACAGATTGGAATTATTTAATAATTCACAGTAACAGAAGATATAAATAAATAAATAGTAGGGGCTTTTATAAATTTTTGTAAAGGCATTTTCATATTATTACAAGAAATCTTGAATACATAAGTCTATAATGCAAAAATTTTCTAGTACTTTATTTGTGGGCAAAACATGATCATGCCTCTCGCTTTCAACTTGTTTGGATACTTATGCACTTTGTAGTTATATCCAGAGATGTGTCTCCTTCATATAGGAGATTGCAGAAGGTACAAAATACCTTGATTCAAAATGTGGACATAGAAATGAAGGAAACTACACTATGTTTGGAATTACAAAATTTAAGAATTGATTTGATTTTAAATTAAATTATTTATATAAAAAGCTATAAAATTATAATTAATTTGATTTTGAAATAATTTTTGTTTGAAAAGTTATAAAATAAAAATTGATATGATTTTAAAATAAATTTTTTTGTTTGAAAAGTTGTAGAATAGAAATTGATTTGTTTTAAAAAAAAATTATTTTAGTTTAAGTACCTAAAAAAATTCGCTCAAATTTAATTAGATTTAAAAGAATTAAATTTCTAAATCAAATTTATTTTTTTATGGTTGCAAACGTAGTGTAATGTCACATAAAGAATTTTTTTACGGGATAGCTTTGTTCTGCTTTGAATTAATCAATCACAACAACTCCAAAATAGGCGTACGAACATGTCTTGGATATTTGACAGCAACCAAACCACCAAAAGGATGATTTTTGGATAAGATTTAAAAGCATGAACCATAAGTACTTTCTTTAAAGAAATCAAACCTTATAGATCTTTTTCTGTTGTGTTAATTTAAATTCTTGAGCTTGCTGATTATGTGCCTCTGGCCTTTTCCTAATTAATGCTTTAAAATAAAGGATTTAATTTTGATATGAGCCAATTATTCTACTAATCAAAACAGCTTACATTATTAGCCGAGATAGAACTTCAAGGTGTTACATAAAACAAAGATAGGACTTAGAAAAACAGACTCAAGAAGGGAAACCAACTGAGATAACAGCTTCAGGCACCAATATGACTCAAATAAACCCATTGCAAGACATGTCCTTAGAACAACAAGTACTTTAGTCTTCTTTCCCCAACAGAGTGAGGAGCAACCTCTTGTAGTCTCCTGAGATTTCCTTGGCCACTGCATGCTCAAGGTGAACACTGTTTCTCTTGTAATATAGCTCTTTGATGTCATTCAGGTCCTTCTCAGCCCTGGTGACAAACACACGGGTGATTCCATCCTCATCAGTTCCAACCCTTTTCATCGCATTGCGCAGAACCTACATAATAAAAAAGTCAGGGCAAAATTCTTGTATAATAAATGTATTAATTTGATATGATGTTACCATCAAACAAATATTCTAAGTAATGGTTGAACATGTATATATAATATGTATGAAATGAAATGGCATGTCCGTTGCAGAAAGAAAGTATGACTCTCGCCTTTTCATAGTACTTCTTGTAGTCATTGATGCAACGAATGGCTGTGTGCACTGCCTTATGGAAGTCATCAGATTTTTCATCCAACAATTTCTGCAAAAAGCAAAAGGAAGAAAGAAGATTAATTTTCATTTTTTGTTTTCTGAAATTACATATTTAGAGAAACAACTAAGAATGAAATAAGCATTTTGAAATTCTTGGCAATGGGGTAGAAAAGCAAAGAAAGAGGCTTTTCCTTTTCTTGTACCTTACTGATGGAAATGCCATGTTCATCTCTGTAGCGGTTGAAAGTTGCCACAAGTTGGGTCTGACTCCTTGTACTAAGGATCCTGATAACTTCTTCATGATTACCTTTCTTGTCTTTGATAGCCTCATGAAGAATATCAGCTTCAGTTTTTGCCAATCTTTCATTGATCTCATTGCCACCATACCTAAATGAGCTCACCAATCCAACCAAAAGCTGCACAAAATAAACCACAGACTCAGAACCATGAATTAGTGCACCTCAAGCATTTCATTCATTTACATGTTACTCTTGAAGAAACAAAGTAGTGACTATGGAGAATGACTTGCCTGGCGAAGATGGCCAGTGGTATGGGCAGCCACATCTTCTTCCAAGGAATGCTTGTAGCGGTTGTGGTAGGCACGCCTTACAACCAAGAGCTCTTCAGGTGGAAGGACACAAGCAATTTCCACAATCACATGGTAGTCTTTGTTAGCATTCCTGATGGCTACATTGGCCAACACAGCATAACGTTCTGCAGGTTCCAATATCCAGCGGTACATGGCTCTCTGTTTTGTTCAAGCCCCACAACAACTCAAATTCATCAGTGCCTATCCGTATCGGATACGCAATACGCGTATCATACATCAGCTACTATATTTTTTGACATTTGTGTATTTTTTTTAAGCCGGTACACAAAAATGTTCGGCTATCATATTTTTTAATTTACGCAATGAGGGAAAGAGAAAAATCACAAATGATTATATTTTGAATTATGACGTTAAGAATGATCATGAATTATACAATATTTTTTTTTGCATATTTTAGTATTATTTCAAATATTTTATTTTATTTACTTTACTGTATCGTATATTAAATTTTTAAAAAATTATTATATTGACATATCATACCATGTCATACTCGAACCTGTATCTATGTATCATAGATCAATGGATGCATATAACAACAGAAATCAACAAATATTATAAGAAACTTATTATATCAAATTGTTGTTGTCAAAATCATGTTCTTTTAATCATTGTAATATGGTATACCTCAAAGTCACCAGAGAGCTCAGACTCAAGACGTTTGATGAGATCCTCTTGATAAAGCTCCTCGTAAGCTATTCTGATTTGTTGCCTTTGAGAAGCATTTCTATGACCCAGTATTGCTATAACGGCCTTCTCATCAGTCCCCCATCCTACAAAGATTTGAAACTAATCAATTTAATGATTTTTCATTCTAGAGATAGTTCAATACTTCAATTACCCCTTTGAAAGATATCACATGCTCATAACAACAGAATATTATTCTTCTAAGGGGAAAAGACTTGACTAAACTTACACGAACATGATTGTTATTTGAAAATCAAGCATTGAGAATTTTGTCATGGATTTTTAAGATGAAAATTTGGAGGCTATTTATGTCTCAATCAATATAAACCAATTACTAAAATTAAAGATTGGATAATCTGACCTTTGACAGCCTTCCGGAGAGCCTCTGCATCTTCCTGGGGCGAATGATGGCTAGGAGCAATAAGGGTAGCCATGGTTGGTTATCTTTACACTATGGTGCTCACTAGTTATGAAGTAATTTGGATGTTCTTCAAAGCTCTTATAAGATTTGTTTGGACCTTATTTTGTTTACAAAATTTATAAGAATCTATAGTTACTCGTATTCCTTCTATTGGTAAGCACTAATAAGGAAAAGTATTAGGTAGAATTCATATCACTAATTAATATATACTCAATCTGGGAACATTCAATGGTTAAAAATTGAGCTTTCCATGGAAATTATGAAAAGGGAATAGACTATTTTTGTTATATAAAAATAAAATCTAATTAATAAGAAAAGAAAATTGTCGGGTTACGTTTTCAAAATATCGGGTTGATTAAAACAATTTTTTTAATACATTGCGAGTTTTCATTAGTGAAATCTATGACTTCTAATCAATCCACATTCACCAATCATACATTTAGGACGTGTTTGATAAAATTTAACACTGAAATAGTTTTTTTAAAAAAACATTAATAGGAAAAAATATACTCTTTGTTCCTTAGTTTAACTTTAGATTTCATTTTCGTCTCACAATTATATTGTGCTTCATTTTTATCCAAAATCTTTTCAAAACCTACTAATTTGCCCTCATTGCTAACACCATTAAAAATGTTAGTAGGATTTGTTGACGTGACATCCTACGTGGGCACAAATAGTTAACATTGTTCAACTAAGATTTTTTTAAAATAATGATTAGAGACGAATTTGATGAGTTTTGAAAAAATTTGAGATGAAAATGAAACAATATAAATGTAAGACAAAAATGAAAGTAAAGTTAAGGAACTAAAAGTAAATTTTTTTCCTATAATGTGTCATATGTACAATTTTCATTTTAAACTTCTATATTTGTGCATTAATTAAAAGAATTATGCATTATATATATATATATATTGATTATTAAAAATCACTTTAAATTAATTTATAACAAACAATTTGGATTTGATATTGATATTTAAGTTAACTTGTATTCATAGTTATAAAATTTGGATCAGTAACTGATTAGGGAAAAGTATTGTGTTAGTGTAACATTGGTTCAACCAATGAGTTATTGATCAAACTGCATAACATTAAATGAATATATGAATATTTAATAAAAATAAAAATAAATACATTAAAATAATATAAAAAATCACTAAAAATATAATTTAATTCAAAACTAATGAAACTAAAAAATAACTATTTAACTTTTTATAATACAATAGTTAAAAAAAATTATGCATAAAAAATCATTATAAGAAAAATATTACTTTTTGTCTCTTAACTTTATTTTATCTTCGTCTTACAATTATATTGTTTCATTTTGGTGTCCAAATCTTTTCAAAACTCATCAAATTTGTCCTTAAAATAAAATTCAATTGGACAATGTTAACTGTGCACTTGTATCCACATATGATGCCATGTGAGTAAATTCTGTTAACATTTCTAATGATGTTAGCATTTAGGACAAATTTGGTGGAATTTGAAAATATTTTGGACGAAAATAAAACAAAATATAACTCTAGGATAAAAAAGAAATCAAAAGTTAAGGGAAAAAAATTATATTTTTTCCAAATTATTAAATTTTAATGTTTACAAAAATTTAGTTTAGTTCTTAAGTGTGATAAAATAATAATAATAATAATTGACATTTAATAAAATGAAAAAAGTTGTACTAAAGGAAGTAGATATCGTTTAACAAGTTAAATAAGGAAATCAATAAGGTCTCATACGATAAATGGTTTTAACAATTTTTTAATTAAAAATTATTTTTGGTAGATATTAAAAAATAATAATGTCATTCAATTATTTTTAACGTTATTTAAAAATGTGAAATTCACTTTGATGATTAAAAAACATAAACACTACAATTATTTTAAACATGCGATATTCCTTTATTTTATATACTTTTCAATTTTATTTTGGTTATAATGAATAAAATGTATAAATTTTGGATATTTTATTAGTCAAATTTTGAATATACAAATTAAAAATTTTAATATACTATTATTTTCATTGAAAAAATTATATAAATACATCTAATATACTCATAATATGTTTACGAGTTTACTTAACTAATGAAACATTTGTTTAAACAAATGCTATAAAATGAAATGATGCACAAAAAATTAGCAAATATTAATCTAAATGTTAAATTAATATTGACAAAACTAGAAGGATTTAATTTTTATTCACTGTCAGTGTAAAGTTTTTTTGCACTGTCATCCAATCATGTGTTGCCAAATCGTTAAAATAGTTAGACTTTCTAGGTAGTTGTTGTAATAGTCAACTCTTTTATTGATTTGGCAATACATTATTGGATAACAGTGTAAAAAGTTTTTACACTGACAGTGGATAGAAATTAAACTCAAACTAGAAAAGGTGAGGTTATGAAGAACTCGCCTCCATATGCAGCTGGGTTCTCTAACCGTTTCGATTCAATTGCGACAGTTAAAGAATTTAATATATTTGTTTAGCAGAAAACCTGAATAGCCCAGACATTGTAGCCCGGGAAGTGACCAGAACAGTGTTCCGGTGAGATGGGTCCCACCTAGCTTGTGGGTCCCACCAAGCTTGTGGGTGCCACCTCACTTGGAACACTGTTCCGGTCACTTCCCAAACTATAGTGTCCGGGCTATGTAACATCGATCATTTGTTTAGGGATCAAGTTTTAAAAAATTATTTGTTAAAAACATAAATGTAAAATTAACTATTTGAAGAAAATAAAAAAGTAGCCATGCCCCTCAAAGTATATGTGAGGAGTCGCCCTAGAAAAAAGCCTTCCAAAAATTCATAATTGTTCATCTCAACTATATGTCTTTCTTTTGTCATATATATATACATATACATATGTATATGTATACATATGCATATACAGTATATATACATATACAGTATATATATATATATAGAATAATGATACTTACACAAAAAATCTCTTCACAAAAGCATATATATGTATATGTATATGTATATATATAGAATAATGATACTTACACAAAAAATCTCCTCACAAAAGCACATACAAGCCATTGGATCAAATCTAGGTCCCACTATAACTTTTTTTGACTTGATCCAAGGACTTGTATGGGCTTTTGTAAGGCTTTTGTGAGAAAATTTTTTGTGTAAGCATCATTACTCATATATATATATATATATATATATATATATATATACGGCATATCAAGTAAGAGCACTATCTTATTATGAGAGATGAAAGGAGCCAATCTTGACCATAAAATCTTACATAGATGGTCAAAATTCGAATTTACTTAATAATCACATGACCACTTAAAAAGTCACATGACTTTATGTTTTAATTTTGACCATATATGAATAATCTAATGATCAAGATTTACTTCTCTCACTCTCGCAATAAACCACTCATCTTACTAGATATGTCATATATATATATATATATATAGAGTAAACTAGCAATTTGGTCCCTGAAAATAACTTGCAATTACAATTTAGTCCCTGAATTTATTTTAACATACAAGTTAGTCCTTAGAATTTTAAAACACACAGCAACTTAGTCCTTATGTTATTTCTCATTCCAAAATTAAACGGTAACACGTGATATGACATGTTAAGTGCTTACATATACCGTTAAATGCCACATGGTAGGTTACTTCACATACGTAACCCTTCCAACTACATCATTTAGGTGAGAAATATGAAACCCGACCCCCTCAGGATCTCTTAACTGACCAAGCAGACCTTATTCCTAACTCATTACCCCTCAGTTCACTAACTGACCGATCCCCTTAACAGTTTTCCCATCAACTCAACTGACTGAACTTACACTTAACCGATCAGTTATTACCTGATATGTGACATTTAATAGTACATGTAAGCACTTAACATGTAACATCACATATTACCGTTTAATTTAGGAAGAAAAGATAACATATTACCTTTTAATTTGAGAAGGAAAGATAACAAAAGGACTAATTTGCTATGTGTTTTAAAATTTTAAGGACTAAGTTATATGTAAAAATAAATTTAAGGACTAAATTGCAAGTGTAAGTTACTTTCAGGGACCTATATATATATATATATATATATATATATATATATACACCAATAGAAGTTATATTATTATGATTTATATTATTATTCAATCATTTGTTAGCATATTACTTAAAAGTTTGACGTCTTATATTATTCTTGTTGAAATATTTATTTATTTTTTACACCAACATAAGTTACATTATTATTCAATGACATGTTAGTATATTACTTAAAGAGTTTGACCTCCTATGTTGTTATTATTATAGTCAAATATTTTTAATAATATGAAAACACATGATTATATAATATTATGAAAAGAAAAGAAATGTTCATTTTAGTTTTCTAAAATTATACAAAATATCACATTGATCATCTATTTATAAATGTATCAAATTAATTCTTCAAAGATTAAATGACATCAAATTAGTCATTTAATATAACATTTTTATCATTAAATTAATTATTAAAATAACATCAAATTAGTCTTCAAAGGATAAAATTAATAACATTAATTATCATTAAATGACCAATTTATTATCATTGATATATATATATATATATATATGAAAGACCAAAATTAATGTTTTCTAAATAAATAAAAAAATTTATACAAACATTTTATCAAACGTAAATCATATAGAAGCTAACATTTTGTGTGCAGTGAATGTTGTTTTGGATGGCTGTGCAACAACTCACTCTTGTGGCATGTTAGAGTATCGCCTGGATTTAGAGAAGGAAATTGAGTAGCGGACTGGCTTGCGCTAACTACTCGCACGGATATGACCTGGGCTTACATCTATTAGAGCGTTCCCCTGTTGGATGTGGAAGTTTGTTGTTGGATCATCTCTTAGTGTTCCTTTATTAGGAAAAAAAAAACCTAAATCATATATATAAACTACTTAGGAACCATTATTGACTAAAAATCTATAAGCTCAATATAGTCCACTGCTTAGCAAGCCATTATTGACTATAACTCCATAACCTCAGATATATTCAGTATTCTAGTATTCATCTTGTACCAAATAAATTATAGTATTCATTTATGATCTATGCCATCTCTTACGTCGACGTTTTGTGACCATTTTTCAGAACCAATGAATCGCTCCGTCAAAGTCGCCGTCATTGGAGCAGGTCTCGCGGGCCTCGCCGCAGCCCGGGAACTTCACCGGGAAGGCCACAACGTCGTCGTTTTCGAGAAGAACCACCGCATCGGAGGGACCTGGGTATACGACCCGAGAACCGAGTCCGACCCGCTCGGTATCGACCCGAACCGAGAAACCGTCCACAGCAGCCTCTACCTCTCCCTTCGCACCAATCTCCCAAGGGCACTCATGAGTTTCCTCGATTACCCGTTTCTGAGGAGCCAAACCGACCCGAGAACGTTCCCGGGTCACGAGGAGGTGCTCCGTTTTCTGGAAGAGTTCGCGGGCGAGTTCGGGCTCCACGAGTTGACCAGGCTCAGCACGAAGGTGGTTCGAGTGGAGCCAGTGGAGGAGGAGTGGGTGGTTGAGTCCATGACTTGGGGATCCGAATCGGTGACCCGGGAAGTGTTCGAAGCGGTTGTGGTGTGTTCGGGTCGAAACACAGAACCGAGAGTTGCAGAGATTCCGGGTATCGGAAACTGGGTTGGGTACCAAATACATAGCCATAACTATCGTGTACCTGAACCATTTCACAGCCAGGTACGTCGATGCATATATACCTTTGACACAAAATAGACAAGGGAAAATGACGGGTTTGGTATGGTTGAGAAAAATAATTTTCTCTTCGAAAATTAATTAAATATTTAATTATATTAATTAATAATTTATATATAATTAATTAATAATTTATTTTTATTTTAATTATTATTATATGATTAATTGTATATAAATTATTAATTAATATAATTATATACTTAATTAATTTTTAATATAAATTTATGGCCAATCTAACCAAACCGGTCAACTATTATACCATCACAACAGTTGAATTTTAAAATAAAAAAATTATTTAAAATAAAAAATTATAAACAAATAAAAGTAGTAGAATTTACAAATCATGAAATATAACACACAATAATCTCTAAAAAATTAAATTCATTAAATTATTATTCTTTCAAATAAGTCTTATAAAAGAATTCGTTTATAAATAAATATAATTATTTTATTTAGGTTTCAAACACAGGGTAGTAATATTTCTTTTTCTTTTTTTATCCTTACATACTAATATCGTATTTTGTTATCTTCATTAACCAAAATAATATGTGACAAAAAATACCCCTAAATCGATTTGTTCATTGCTTATTTAAAAACAAAAAGTGCTTATCGCCTTGTATTTGTTATATACTAACAGAATTCATTGGTAATCCCTGCTCAACAGATTGTGCTTTTAGTTGGATATGGACCTAGTGCTTTTGATATCTCAATAGATCTTTTACCAGTAGCAAAGGAGGTTCATATAGCATCCAAAGATAATCGATTCGGTGTGAAGTCTGAAAATGTTAACTACCATGATATGGTATGTAAACAGTAATCATGCATATAGCTTCTAATTATTATGTTAATAGGCAGATTATCATCGCTATATTTTGTTTACTTATTCTGTGAATTACAATACAGAGTGTACTTTAAAGAGTAAGTAATAATATCTAAATGTTTATATTTTATACAAATTTAAGAGTGGTTTTCAAAGCCTGTCTGTATAGGCTTATTCTGAAGAAGAGGGCCATTAAAACCAAAAAATGAAGTACTTTTAACATATAAAATTGGTTATTCTTTGACTTAGAATACATGGTGTACTAATACAGGGTTTACTTTAAAGATAAGTAATATATCTAAATGTTTATATTTTATAAAAATTTGACATTGGATTTTAAAACCTCTCTCTGTATGGGCTTATTTCGAAGAAGAGTGTTTTTGACATAAAATTTCTTTCGTAAACATAAAAAATTGGTACTTGGATAGGCTTTTGGGAAAAGAACTAAAGCCTTTTTTTATTTGGTTCATCTTTTAGCTTGTTTTGGTAAGATATGCTATCGTTACTTATAGTTCTATATCTTCTTTGCAGATAAAATGTGTGAATGAAGATGGCTCGATTTCCTTTGAAGATGGATCATCAATTTTTGCAGATGCCATAATCCACTGTACTGGGTATACTCAGAAAGTTTCAGGCGTTTTTATCATCTTCAAGATCTTTTTTTCTTTTTTTCGTTTGACATCTATCATTTCTACATTTAGAAATGCTGTTTTAAGAATTCATTAATGATCTTCATGGCAGTATAGGTTTTGTTACATTTTCAAATAATACGAACAATTTACTTTGTAGGGAATGATTTTGTGCCTAAATGTGTATTGACAGATACAGATTCCATTTTCCATTCCTTGAAACTAATGGAATAGTAACCGTCGAAGACAAGTGTGTTGGACCATTATATAAGCACATCTTTCCTCCAGCTTTAGCACCTCGGCTCTCTTTCATTGGTTTGACCACTGAGGTTACTGATAACAAGTTTTTCTCCTTAATTCTCTTCATTATTGTGAAAGCAATTTAATTTGCCCAGAATGGGTTGGGCTTTGGGGGGAATGTCTAAAAGGAACCACTATAAATTTGAATGTGAGACCATATCCTTTGAAGAAAAAGGGGTTCCTAACCAAGTGAGCCAAAACTAATCAGCTACCATTATTAGTGTGCTATCATTAAACCTCTTGACACTACCTTTTATTTTCATAATCTAATTCCTATTCTATCACAAAATTATTATTAGTCTGCACCATGAAAATTAGCATTCATCTTTTGTGACATAAGAACTGATCTCTGTTTGAAGATTCATTTTCATTATTATCCAATTGAGTAACATTGATTGTGTAACCAGGATCCCATCTTCCTTATTATTGAATTACAATCCAAATGGGTTGCAAGAGTTTTATCTGGTAAGATTCTGTTACCTACAGAAGAGGAGATGATGGATTCTGTTCAAGATCTCTATCGAGAAATGGAGGAAAAAGGCATGCCCAAAAGATGCTCTCTTTTCCTTCGTCCGTATCAGGTATTTACATTTGTTTTCTTGGTATTTACACATTATTTTGGAACCTTGTTCGTGTCATGGATGTAAACACCTCTATAAATTCAGTTTGGTGCTCTTATTGACTCTCCTTTAATTTTTTCTATGCAAATTACACTAATCTTTCTTATGCTTTCCCTTAAGTACTCTCATTTTTCTTCTTGTTTAAAAAATTACACCAAGAAAAGGTGAATGGAATTTAATAATGCTTAAAGAAAATCAAAGTAATTCACTCCTTTTTAAAACAATAGACCAATTATTCAAAAATTATGCATAGATTTTTATGGTTGAAAATTATTTCCATAGACTTCTTGAGTGGAAGAAATTTTTGGGCCATGTAGTTCTTTTCGCTAAATGTAAATCATTCTGCAGAATTTGATTTTTAAACTAGCATATTCTTGTAATTTTCTTACTTAGACCCCTTAAAACTGTGGGTGTTTTGATAGAGTGATCATCTATATTTATCTATTTAACATATATAGTGGCCTTTTGTGTAATTTGAAATCAGTTTAAAACTATGGTTTTTTTCTAGAAGTTGTCGTATGATATACTACCAGAGGTTTAGGTGTCTAATACAATATAAGATAAGAGGCGAATTTTTACCCTTTTCTAATACTACAAAGGGTTAAATTTAAGGGTTTAAAAAGCAAATAAATAAAATAAAATATTTCATATTCAATAGAAAAGAGTGAAAGTCATTAGAAAATGTTAATCTTACCCTTTTTCAAATATCAGAATTCACACGCAGTACCGTGGAAAAATGAAAATGTCCAATTCTATGGAGGGTGAATCGATGTGCAGCACCTGAAGTTTCTTTAATCCCTTATTGTTGAATAATATTATTCACAAAATTTGTACTCCTATAAACTATATAGGTAATTGCATTTATGATGAAGAATACTTGAACTTAATAGAATCACATGTACAATTGTGTACAATTATAAATATAAGAGTCTTGTAGTTAAAATTAATCAATGTTTTCTCATTTGTAAATTCCTCTGGCAGGTTGGGTACAAACATTGGCTAGTTGCACAAACCGGGTTGCCTCCATTGGAGGAGTGGAGGGAAAGTCTGTTGGCAGAGTGCTTCAAGAAATTAATTGAAGTGCAGCACAAATACAGAGATCAATGGGATGATGCTTATTGGGATGCCATCACTCAAACTGCATCTGCTACCTAAAAGCAAAGATAGTGTTAATTTCTTTTACCTCACAAAAAAAGATTGTAGCCTTTATTTAGAGATATTTTTGAATAAATGGGTCGATGTATCACTCACATGGACCGTGGTGAAGATTATAAAACTTTATTATTTAGAAAATTACGATGGGTTTTTTTATTTCTCTTTTTGATGCATAAGAACAATGGTAGCTAGACTAATAAAGATAGAGGTATATCCTTAAAAGCGAGGTTAAAATTTCATTAATGAGATTTGCATGAAAAAACTCATCATTGAATTTTTCATATGAAATTTGTGTAATGTAGTATAGGTGTATGCTTTATTATCTAAATTCAAATTTGAATTATTTATTTATAGTAACACTGGATAGTCTTATGTTTGTTTTCCTTTCTTTTATATAATTGTATATAGATTACTACGGGTTATTTTATAGTTTATAATTTTATTTTTTATTTATAATTTTATTTTTTATAATTATTATTTTAAATATGTTCAATTTATAAAATGATTTTTATAAAAATTCTTATAAATAGATGAAAAAATGTTTAAAATTAATTTTTTATGTTTGAAATAATTTATTTTATTTTATTTTATCCGTGCTTTGTACATTTTAATTTATTTTTTTTTTAGTTTTGTAAAAATTAATGTTTTTATATATAATTATGATTTCATATATGTTAAATTTACAAATTATTTTTTAATAAAAATTCTTAAAAGTAAATACAGGAAACATTATAAATTAATTTTTTATATTGGAAATGTTGTCTATTTTTTATTTCACTATTTAATTCTTTAAATTTTAATTATATACTTTGATAACATTTTACTTCTTAATATAATTGTATTTTTAAATTTTATTATGTCATTTATGTTAATGTTACCATGTATTTAATGATATAATTATATTTAATGATACTATTAATTGCTTCAAAAGACAATTTTACTTTTTTTTAAAGTAATGTTTTTATATATAATTATGATTTCATATATGTTAAATTTACAAAGTATTTTTTAATAAAAATTCTTAAAAATAAATACAGGAAACATTATAAATTAATTTTTTATATTGAAAATGTTGTCTTTTTTTATTTCACTATTTAATTCTTTTAATTTTAATTATATACTTTGATAACATTTTACTTCTTAATATAATTGTCTTTTTAAATTTTATTATTTTATTTATGTTAATGTTACCATGTATTTAATGATATAATTATATTTAATAATACTATTAATTGCTTCAAAAGGCAATTTTACTTATATATATAGATTGTTATTTTTCATAATTTACAAGTGAAGTCATTTTGGCAATAATAAATAACCTCCATAAATTAATTTTGGTTTAAAAAGTATCTCAACAAGATTTAGTTCACAACCTGATCAAAAAAGAAGACTTGAAAATGAGTTGAATAAAGTCTTACCTCAGATACAACTTTTTGCAAAAGTATTTAGAACGGAAACGGGTGCAAAGATGGAATAGCAACGAACAGAAAGATAAGACAGCTAATCATAGCGCAAAATTAGAAACAGAAACAAGGAATCTTGCATAGGCATGAAACATCAATCACACAGCAAAAACAGGCATGCAGTCAAGGAAAATAATTTAAAAGAAAAGGGTATTTAAAGATTAAATAACTGTAATCTCAAAATGACACTAGCTTTTCCGTATAAGCAAAAGTAAAGATAGCGGGACGAAAATAGATTAAATAACTGTGGTATTTTGGATCCTGACGTTAGACGAATTTTTTTATTTTTTATTTTTATTTGTTGTGGCATTAGATGAAGATTTAGTTGCAGAACCTTAACGCATGCACTTGGTCACACTTACACATATTATTCCATCAGAGGATCACAGAATTTGCACACACACTGAGAAAGCCAACGACAATGTCCCTCGTATGCCTTATCTTCGTTGACACAGTGCTCGTGACACTGTTCTTTACGGAGGCATATTCCTAACCAGGATTTGCTCATTCTCCAACAATTTTCCCATTCTAATATTGCGGTTACTGTGTTCACAAGAAGAACGATGACAATGAAAATAGTAAAGTAGTGAACCAACTTAAAAGATGGACGCATATTGTATTTACTTTCAGAAGCAAGTTCAGAAATTATTGGTCTTGTTAATGCAAATATCCGTCAGTTAAAAGGGTATTTATGGGTAATATGTTGCTTTCTACTTAACTTGGGGATTGAAGTAAAGTTTAATTAATCTCATAAGTTATTTAGCCCTTAGATATACGTTAGAGTCTAATGAAGTTTTGTTGTTGCTTTCCTTAATAAGATAAAGTGTGGCCAAATGAAGGAACGAATAGCTATGTAACCTTTGGAGCATATTAATTCATTGTCTATACAAAAATGTGTTATTTAGTTGGTTAATCAATTCTTGATCTTTTCGAGCTCTAGGGAAGGTTTCAATATAAACGGCTTGATTATAATAATTCTGGTTTATTGCTGCAATAAATGCTTCTTTTTTATTTTTTTTAAGGATTTAATTTCTATTTATCGTCAGTGTAAAATTTCTTTACACTGTTATCTAATCATATGTTGACACATCATTAAAAGAGTTAGACTTTTTAGGTAGTTGTTGTGATAGTCAAACTCTTTTAATGATTTGGCAACACATGATTGGATGACAGTGTAAAAAAACTTTACACTGACGGTGGATAGAAATTAAACTCTTTTTTTTATTTGAAGTTTTGGTTTAGAGGTCCAATATAATTTTGTCTTTTCAGTTTTGAAATATAAAAGGAATTATTCAAAAGAAAGTAAAACTCATAATTTCAATAAGGTGTAATATAGCAACTAGAAGAATGCATTTTAGTGTTATTAGGATGCGATTATTTCCTACTGTAGTTAAATGTCCAAATAGCTAGTGTCTTAACTAAAGTTTCAAGCCTACTCATACTTTAGAATTTTGAGTCTGATATAATCATTGTATTCTGCAGCTATTGCTATTATCTATATTATATATTAAACTTGGTTCCTATGATATGGGCTTCCAAGTAGTCATTTCAAACAATTCTTTAGTTCATGATTGACTTACTCTTCGAATCTCAATTTTGGCAACAAAATATATAAATTTGCATAAAATACCATGCATAAACGTAGGCATAATACATTTTGAGTCCATGTTCATTAATAAATACATCCATTTATACAAAATTCTTGTATATTAACTTGGATATGGTCTCTTATGATATACAATCATGGAAAAAGTTCATACTTCAAATTTAATCTACACAATCATGACAAAAATTTAAGAGTAAACACTCATTTTAGTCATCTAAATATATAAATGGCATCACTTTGATCCTCCAAAAAAAAAATTTAACATCAATTTAGTCCCTCAATTATACAAAACGACATCACTTTAGTCCTTTTGTTACAGTCTGTGTGGAGAATGTAAGTTTAAGTCCAACATCACACGTTAAGTGCTTTTGTGGAATGTTTGTTACTAGCATGGGAGCCAAGTCGATGTCTTCTTCAACAAATTAAATCTCGAAAATCAGAAAAACCAACGTATGAACCCTAATCCCTAATTTCATAACCTGATAGGAACCCTAAAACCCAAAAATCACATGTCAAACCATTCTTTATCCTAAATCGCATGGATTGTTCAACTCCATGAGTGCTCAATGTCAGAGTTTTTGTTGCTCCACCGGCATTGGTCAAATGGCTCTGATTATGGATTGTCTCAAAGAAGTCATTAGTGATTCTCTGTGATTGCTAGAGGAAGGCCTTGTTGCTAACTTCACACATCCAAGAGAACCCTGGGAGGAGGAGGTTCTTCATGCCTAATATACAAAGACCATGACCTTTCATGTGGGTTTTTCTAATGGATGGGTGAGGGAAATGCACCTGCAAACTTCAACGAGATTGATAAGAATCTTATCAACAAACTTAAGAAGAAAGTTGTTATGTATGATAATGAAGTGCAAAAGCTTATAATAGGGTGTTGTGTTTTGGGTTTGATGGCCTTTGTATTATTGGCATTTTGGATTGGAGTTATTAAGGCTTAGCTTAGAAGAGGTTGTTATTTTGTGTTCTATTTTGGTAGGTTAACCCATGTAATGTGAAATCTTTAGTTATTGGGTATGTAATGTGGGTTAACCTTACTTTTGTAGTGAATTGACACAGAAACTGAAAGTTTCTATTGAAATGAATTAATCTCTTTTCATGGAAATATCTATTTTTTTATAATTATTTGTGTTTATTTTTTATGAGTTTAATTATTCATGAGATTTATTTTTTTTTAATTTTTATAGTGGTTGGTGTCCATTTGAAGCTATCTTTCTTAACCTCCTGTAATCTTTTTTTTTGTTGAGGTCATATTGGACTAGTGTACCCTTCCACAAGTTGTCTCTGTTTCTTTATATTCCTTATCAGGTAACATTCTTGGATTTGAATTTCACTATATACCCATTGAATTGTTCACATATATTGTTCAACAGTAACTATTTCTTAGTGGATGTGTTGATACCAAACCTTGAGCAAAGTAATGAAGGAAATCTTGACAGCCTCTCCCAAGCTTGTTCACTAATACTTTTTCCTACTCTATGTTCTTCTAGAACTATGTTTTGGTTGTGGACTTAACACAAGCCCAAAATAATGTCTTTAGCTATTATCCCTTCCAATGCTTCGTAAAATTTGCCCATAGATGCCTTACGCAGATTCTGTGAGGCACTACAGGCATTAATTCTTCAATTGCTGGAAGAAAACCCTACATCACAATATTTTACATTCAAACAAAAACGAAAGCTAATGCAATAGCAAAGGAAGCCAAAATGATAGAAATAGTAATAACATATAACAAGCCTTTTGTTGATCTGTTATAAATTGGTACCCATGTTCCTTTGGGTTACCAATGTCTTCAAGTAGCAATGTGAGGGACCAAAACCATGTGTCTAAATGAAATAGCAAAGTTATAAACAATAAATTCCCAAACAATAACTAGGATTAACCTATCTTGAAACCTCTCTTGCAAGCTTCCAGACAAACATAAAATCTTTGAAATATGGGAAGCACATTCAATGTTGGCCTTTCTACATTTAACAGGATAGTTTACCCTTGATTGGTTTTAATTAATTCTAAAGCATAATTCCTTAACTTACCATATTGTTCAATCTCAAACCCTTGCAATCTTTCTAATTTCCTTTACAGCGCTATACACTTTGGTGTTAGCCATATGGATATTATAAGTCTATTTTATGAGTTCATATGCACTAAAACCATCCAATGTAGGGTGTGATCTCAAAGTGGATTCTAATTTATCAGCCACCCATTTATTAGAAGCTTGTTTGTTCTTGATAGTCCTACTTCAAGTGTGTTCATCCACAAATTACTTACTTTGGTAAGATTTTGTCCTCTCGTTTATGCTATAAAAGATCTCCCATTGGCATCCATAATTATAAACAGCCCTGCACCTATTTGAATCATTTTTCACCCATTTCATTTCCTTACCTAAGTGGATATTATAATTCTTAACAATATTCTTAAATATATTTCGATTAGTAAACTTCATAACTAGCTCCAAACCAATACCCCCAAAATTAGCATTTGTGTTAAAATGGGAAATGCATCTATGTTCCCATCATCCTTACCAGTAGAGTCTGGTGAGCTAGCTAGTAAAACTAGCTCAAAAGTTAAATACCACAATGCTTCATCCCTATTTGAAGGTTGACCTTCATTGTCTTTTGTTTCCAGAACATCTACTGCTTCAATATGAAAACAATCCACATGTTTAGATTCATCATCCTCAACTCTAAGTTTTCTTACCTGCCTCCCAATCCTGCAAGTGGTACTCTTATTGCTTCTATTTTTTTCTTCTTTCTTTTTTCCTATGTGTCTCTCATCAGTGGTTGCTAATAGAGCTGTCAAAATAGGCCAAACCCTTCAAGTCAATCCATTTATCCATCAAATTTATGCTATCCAGGCTTCAATATGTTGACTTGTTTAAATCAATTCATTTATGGCACTACCCTGTTAGCTCGCTGGCAGGCCAAACTTGTTTATCCTTAAGTTGGCACGCTAGCTCGTGTATTTTTTTAGCTATCTTTCAATATAATGTTTGAATGTATGCATTTGTTGCTACTGTGTGTGTTATCATTTTGTTATATTGATGCTTTGCTATTGCTAATGTGTTGTTGAGTCATTGATTGAATTAAATTTTATGATTGCTAAAGGAAGCCGCTAAAAAAAAATGGATGGATGATGCTGTCAGCGATGGTGATCGGAGCATGATGCCGATGACGACGGTAGTTGTCAAAACATGTTGTCGATGATGGTGGCTAGAAGACATTCGCGGGCGACGATGGTTGATGGAGTAACCAAGCAACAAATGGAATATGAAACAATGTTTTTAACTTTTTTCTTTTGATATTTTAAAAAAATTGGTATTTGGAATTGTAATTTTTATGGTACAAGCTAAGATTGGAAGTAGTGTAAGTTAGTTATTTTTAATTCCATGGAATTGCTACTCTGTATTAGAATTCTAAATCTATTGTACATACCAAATAAGACAACAAGAATTGAAAGGTCTAATTCCAATTTGAAGGCTCAATTCCAAACCCAATTTTGCCCACCAAGAGGCCTTAAAGAATTAAAGTTTTGAACCTTTTTTGTTGCAAAAATGGACAGCCCGTTTAGGCTTATGGATTGACCTTATATGCCATCCCGTTTAAATTAATTCAACGGGTCGGGCTTAAACAGGTAGGGTCAGCTCATTTAACAACCTTTGCTCATGTGGTTCCAGTGGCTACTACAGTTTCTCTTGGTTAGATCTCCTCACTATCATCCAAAATTTTAGGGGGCTTGTTGGTTAAGTATTAGTATCTTCATTGTCATCCAAATTATTTGCTTCATTCTTATATATTGCATTATAGTTGAGGTGTATAAAATATAAATGAACTTCTTTCTTATCAACTATGTCATTGATCGTGTTCACACAACCCATATCCCCATTAATTAGCCTTAAACCTATGCTCATTGTAGTTAAGGTATAACATAAAGACACATCAAATTTCAAATTCTTATGTTGTTCCAATAGTTGGGCAATAGTTATCAAAGACAATTTATTGGGATCCACATAATATCATGCCACTTCCTCCCCCATTAACATGTTCTAATTGTAAACCATTATTTACCCCGTGGGCTGCCTTTTTATTTTTTTATTTACTATATTTTATTATTAATTTATAACTTGATGTGGTTTAGTGGTTATTTACTGAACTTTGGAACTTGTTTTTATTATTGACTTGTGACTTGTTTGCTAAACTTTTGGATTTATACATTTGCTAATGAATTTTGGTTGTTCAATTTTGTTTCGTTTTTTTAAAAAAAAATATTAAATGGGCTAGCACGTTTAGGCCCCCGAGTTAATGCAAGGCGAGATGGAATAATTAATTTGCAACCCGTTTAAATGCCAATAATTTTGACAACCCTACCAACCCATTCATGATCCGACATTCTACAAGAAAACACACACACATTTACAAACAAAGAATCATTAAATGTGGGTTGGGACCCTTCTATATACATATCAACCAAACAACAACAATTTCATGAGATCACATAACATACAAACAAATGGACTCATTTTTAGTTCTAATATACAAATACAAACAAAAATTGTGTAATGAGACCACCAAAAAATAGAACCAAATTCGAAAGTATTCTATTAGGACCACAAAATATTCTAGGGTTTCAAAAATGCAAATAACTACAAGGAACATTTGAATGTTGAACTGATGTCTCCAAAATGAGGTTTAGTATGGAACCTTTATGCAGTGTAGTCAAAAACCTTGGGTTGTCACAATTTCTTCCTCAATGTGCATAGAACATCTGATTTTCCCTCCCTCCAAGTTTTTCTTCCTTTTTCCTTTTTCCTTTCTTTCCGCCTTCATCTTCTTTCCCTCACATATAATCACACTCCTTCACTTATCCTTGTATGTGTTTACATGGATACACATGGCTCTCATGCTGTTAATAAATGTGCCACAAGAGAACTTAATGTGCCAAATTAGACTCAAGATAATGGTCTCCATAAAGACTGTCACATATGGACTAACATGATATTGCTTTGTATGGTTGAGGGACTAAATTGATTAAAAAGTGATAACATTTGTATCTTTAGAGGGTGAAAATGAGTGTTTACTCAAAAATTAATATACAAAAAATATTATTTCCAATATTAAATGTTATAAACACACTGAGCATGTTTGGGAAATATTAATTCTTTCCCAAAATAGCTTTTTTTTTCAATTAAAAGTTGTTTTATATAAAATTTATCTTATTTGTTTAAAATGTGTAAAATGGATTATAAGTTAACATTATTTTTTTATTAACTAAAACAACTTTTTTAAGAAAAGCGTTTATTTTGAGTTTTTAATTAAGTGATTTTAGCTTATTTTGAAAGTTTTGGTAGATAAATACTCTTTTGCCCTCAACTAAATAACTTTTTCAATCATTTCATATATCTTTTGGTAATTTAATACATAAAAGTGATTCTTTTTATACAATCCAAACAAAAAATTGTCTTAAAATTAATTGTGAATTAACATATCCAAACATAAATTAATTTTCTTATAATTGATTTTCTTGAAAATCGATTATACACATAATCGATTTTTAACATAATTTTTTTTCACAGCTAATACAAACATATTCATTGTCATACTATTTCACTTCATCACTTAATCTTATTACATTAGAATTTAAAAATTCAATTTACAAAATACTAACTAAAAACATACAAAATGCAAATATTTGTTCAAAACACAGGTTAAATGACTAAAAGAATTATCATTTATAAGAACCGTGTCATAATTGTCAAATGCTACAAGTTTCAATTGCTTATATTTTCATAAACCTAAAACTATATTTGCTATCTAAAAGATTTCATATGCTATCTAAAAGAAGTTTTACATTATTGACAACCTGAATTTTTATTAACATTTGTATTTATTTGTAGCTTAATTAATATTGAATCTTTTGAATTTGTTTACTTATTTATTTATGAATGTTTAGGATGTGGGTTCTATAAGTCAATGAGTGAGTGGCTAAACATATATAAATCTGATGAGGTAGAATCAAGGTTTCAAATGGCGGTTTACAATTACAATTGCAGCTACAATATTGTGGTTATGGAAGTCTTTGCAACTGCAACAAAATTGCAATTACGATTGCGTTAGTCGCATATTTTTGCAATTTTTGTAGTCTCAACATAAATGCAAATGCAACTGCAATTTAAAGCGTGGGGTATAATAGAGCATTCCATAGGATAGAAAGAAAAGAAGGGCTAGTGAGAGGAGGTGAGAAATGAGAAAGAGAAGGTCATGGCATCTCTAATTGATAGAACCAAGAGGAGTGAATTGGTTCTAAGGATTAATGACATATTCTTAAAATTAAAAACTTAATGCAGATGCAAGAAATTAAAAATGAATATCACAACATAAAAGAGTAAGCAAAAAAGAGCTTACATAGATAGTTTATTCTGGTTCAGCCACAATATGTCACATACGTCCAGTCCCTAAGCAACTACTTGAGATTTTTTTCACTTCGTAATGTTTTTATTTACAATGAGACTAACCTAACCTTCCTACACCTTAATCCAAAGTACAATTACAATGGATTTTTTGCTTCTATGGTTACCACAACTAACCTTTCTATCTCTATCCAAAACAAAGTAACTTAGTTCTAAGAAATAATTCTGAATGCTACCCACATTCCCTTTCTTCCCACTAGAACAAGTGTTTCTCTCTTTCTTTTTATTGTTATTATGGATGAGCTTCAAATGATATTAAAAAAAAAAACTTTGCAATAATGTGTATAAGCAACTTTAAACCTTTACTTCCCTTTTTTTTTCCTTCATTCTCTTCCATCCATAGATATTCCAAAGAAACTTTTAAAATGTTGTTCATTGACCAAGCACATGCTTGCAACACCACCATAGCTTTTGTGGCTCAACAAAGGAGCTCCAACATCTCTATATATTCAAGAAGAAATTTATATGTACTCTAAACATAATATATTTAACGATATAAATTTTATTATTAAGTGTTAAAGATATAAAATTATTCATAATCCTCAATATAATAGTTGAAACATTTAAGTGTGTTAGATGTCATATGGTAATTTTTTATTAGATTAGTATATTACATTGGAAGTACATAAAAAATTTCCCCCGAGGTTGTGGCAGTGACAAATGCGTTGTTGTATCGAGGTTTCCACACCAATACTCTATCCAAGGGAGTTGCTATGGTACCTTGATGGGTTTGGTACCCAAGGTGAGTTGCCAATCATTTATTAACTGTTGATTTCACAATAAATGTTTGAAAGTTTATTAAATATTAATAATAACTAATGAATGCTTGACAACTCACACTATATATCTATACCTAAGAAAAAAAATATGGGTACCAGAGTAACCTCCCTCCATTCAATAAAAATCTTCTACCTCAACCAAATTCTATGTGAATGCCAGCATCATAATCCCTAAATTGTCATGCTGAAGTGATTTATTAAGCAGTTTGATACATCCTCCAAACAATTTCATGGTCACTTCTATAAATATAAAATTTGAATGATGATTTAATTTTGTTTTCTATTATTGTAGTTTAATAGTATCTTGACATTTGGATTAATAACAATTGACATGTTATGTCTGTTAGCCCAAGGTTCCCTAGAAAGCATATTTTTTTTAATGATGATAACAAACATTTATTTAATAACACACATTGCTAATGCTTGATCTTAGTCAAAAGACTAATGTGCAGATTTCTCATTTATCAAAGACATTCTCAAGTACAAAAAGTTGATCTCTAAAAGAGAAACAGATCTCATGGGTTACATAAACATTACAAGGATTCTCAAATAAAGATCACACAAGTCTTACAAGTCTCAAACATTAATGTAAATGCTGCTGTTCCAAGATTACAGTTTTCATGCCTAAAACTTGGACTCTAAGCACATCCTATGAGAATTAGAAGACCACTACAAAGATGAAGATCAGTCCTGGATAAAGCCTTAGGAAGAACAAGATGAGGATGCCTATGATTGAAGATAGGTCTACTCAAAACTTGTGCAAAATCTCAAAAGTTTATGGATTCACGATGAGCTATCTCATGACTGAAGATGAGCTAGCTACTGACAGGAATCTGCAACTGCTGCAAGGACATTGCAACTTCCAAGATTGATATTGCTTGATCCTGTAGGACTGCCAACGGCTCAAATCCTTCTGCAAAGTTGAAACTCAAAGTCAAAAGGCTGTTTGCATGCTGACAAACACCCAACAACCCTACAAGCAAAAGAAACTTTTCAGAAAAAGAGTTGTACCTGCTGTACTTTTCTGATAAAGTGTGAGGACCACCTTCAAACGGTCAAATCACCTCCTTTGCTATAAAATCTTTGCTGCATGAAGGATTAGACAGAGAACTACATCGAATTACATCAGAAAACAAGAGTCACTGTGCTATTTGTTGTAATATTCTCTTATTCTGTTTATGAGCTAAACTGTGAGATATCTACTCTTTGTGAGTTGTTTTTATCATACACTCTTTTGAGAGAAGCCCTGCGTGGCTGAAACAAAATCTAGCTAGGTGAGCTAGTGTTTAGGTCTGTGAGTGACCTGTGAAGCAGTGTAGAGGTGCTACTTGCTTGGAATTAGCTTGGAGAGGCTAAAGTTGATCAAAGAACACTCAAGTTGATAGTGGAAAATCTCAGCTTGGCTGGGGACTGGATGTAGGTTCCAGATTGGAGCTGAACCAGTATAAATTCTCTTGTGCAATCTCTCTTAACCCTACTCTTTTACATTGCATTGATTAATTGTTGTGTGTGTTAAGTTTTGATTGCTTGAGCAAGTCTTTAAGTTACTGTTTTATTGAGTTTCCGCTGACATAAGCTACCCAGTGAGCTATCTTATCTCTGCAACAGTTTCCTTGTCTTAAGTGTTTTTGCAGAAACTGAAATAGTGGGTGACTTGATTCAACCCCCCTTCTCAAGTCTTCTTTTACCTTCAATGTCTTGGTCTAATCAAAATTAGTTTAATTAGTGATAGTTGTAGCCGGGGTTTGAAAGAATCCATATCCTGTCCTTCCCCTTTGATTGGGAAGTTCATGATCACTAAGTGGGTTAATAATTAATTAAAGCTTGTTTTACTTTAACGATAAATATATATACAACAATAAATTCTCTCTCTCTCTCTCTCTCTATATATATATATATATATATTGTCACTTAAACTCATCGTAATTAAGGTGAATGCAAGTTTAAGTAAACGTGTAAATTCAAGTGGTGCTATATATATAACATCATATAACTGCAAGAAAGTGCTTATGAGATTATCTTTAAATGGAATTAGTTTCACATTGAAAAAGTATGAAAATACTTATGGAAAGACAAAAAAAAATTAATAACCATATGTAGAATAGAATTGACAAAAGGATGGATAGATGATCCAAAACTCATAGGTCCTAACTCTTTAACAATAATTGAAAACCAATGGCAGGTTAATACCAAAATATCTATAGAGAGACTTTTTTGTTTTTTTTGTTTTTTGTTTTTACTTTTTTTGGTTTATAAGAAGTCGAACCTATAACTTCAATTATTACACAAATATATCTTCATTAGATAGAAAAAAAAAACATGCATTTGGTGGCACACATATTACACTGACTCTGACTCTAGATCTGATGAGTAATCTTCACAGAAGTTGCACTGACACCTTAGCCAATGACAGTGTCCTTCATATGCCTCATCTTTTTCGACACATTGGTTGTCACAATTCCCTCCATGAATGCATAACCCTTTCCAAGTTTGGCTGTTTTTCCAACATTTCTCATCTGATTTTGAGGTTACTGTGTTCGCAAGAAGAACAATGACAATAAAAATAGCAAAGTAGTGAACCAACTTAAAAGATGCATGCATATTATCCTTGCTTTCTGAAGCAAGTTCAACATAGAAATTAGTCTTGCTAATGCAATTAAATCTATCAATTAAAAGGGTATTTATAGTAATGAGACGTTGCTTTCTACTTTTGTTGGGAATTGAAGTAAATCTTAATTAATCTCAAAAGTTATTTAGCCCTTAGATATATATTAGAGTCCTTAATGATGCAGTTTAACCCTTCAACCTCGAGAGATTCAGTGAAATAAGATAAAGTGTAGCCAAATGAAGGAAAGAATAACTATGTAAGTCTTAGAGTTAATTGGACCATTGATATATAAAAACTACAAATATAGCTTAATATAAAAGTTCCTATAAATTTATGATTAAGTAAAACCAAATGCACATAGCTATTTCCTTCTTTCCTTAATTGTAAAAGTCATGAAATTTTAGTATATATAAATGGTCCTTTAAACTTTTTCCTTTTAACTAAATCCATTGTCCTTATGTTACATCTTATGTTTGACCATGACTCAACCAAATCTACGTTTCAAGCAATTAATTAAGCAATGTGTTGAACCTCTATGTAATTTGAAAGAACAAATCAGCATAAGTAAATCTCAACACAAGAAAAGTCTTCATTCTTATCTGAGTAATGTATTTTTACTATGATTATATTAAAATATGACAAATCAGCCAACAAACTTATTTAAGATTGAAATGTGATGATGATATTGGAAGTTCAATTTTTCACTAAACTATATATCCTTTCCCACAACTAGATGCAATTCCAATGTACCGAAAGAAAAAGAAAATGACAAATCATAATATTACACATATTTTAGAGTATAAGAATAGTTAAATAAAACGTGGAGTTGAAAATAATTTGTTAAAAAATTTATTTTGAATTATATTTATGATCTCATCATTTCATTTATTATCTAATAGACACTTAAGTAAATAAAGGTTTTTATTCAATTTTTAGAATAAAAATAAACATAAAAATTACTAAAGAAAACATGAAAAATCAATGGATGTAGATTTGAAGCAGCACAATAGTGAAGAATATAAAATATGAGTTATTAAAATCAGTGTTGTCAGAATTGGACCAAACTAGACGGTCTAACCAGTCCGACCATGAACTAAATACTTAGACGGTTATGGTTCAATTTCATAACTGAATTCCTAGTCATATATTTTTTACCAGTCAAAACCAGTCAATATTCAATTGAACTGACCAATCTTTAATTTTTCTTTTAAAAAACTCAATATTTCATAAATATTTTTATTATATATTTTATATTGTTGCATGTGTATTATTTTTATGACATCATTCAGTTCAACTAGATGATTTAAACGGTTGAATCAAAACCAGAAATCTCGTCGTTTCACTATTCAATCTGATTTTAACAACATTGATTAAAACAACAATGGTATATAGGATAAAGTGAATGTTTGAACTAGCTAATTATATGCTCAGAAAAACATATCTTAAAAATGTTCAAGAGAGCTTTCAACTAAAAAGTTTTCTAAAAATAATAAGTTAATCTAATTAAGCATAATTATCATAATCAAATAATTGATGAAAATTTCTAGCTTTCATTTATTAGAAAATAGAACTTGATACGACTAAACTCTCAAAAACAATATTTGTTGGTAAAGTCTTTTTTGTAATAATAATTTGTACAATAATTCATTGACTATGTGAGTTGTATCCTACATATGGACATGATGCATTTAAGAAAATTAATTAATTTTTTTAGATGTTGATTCAAAGTTCAAACTTTAAGTTGTCAATGTATGAAACACACATCTTTAACTATTGTGCCAATCATTTGGTTTTGTATAAGTTTGTTATTTTGTATATATAGAATCACATAATCTATATCTATATTTAGCATAGAGTAAACACTCATTTTGGTCATCCAAAAATATAAGTGTTATTAATTAGGTCATTCAATGATAAATACATCAAAATGATCCTTCAATGTCAATTTTTGACATCAAATTGGCATTTTAATGCTATTTTTTTTAAAATCAAATTGGTTATTCTTTTTTACATCAAATGGATCCTCCAAAAGAACTAATTTGATGTCAAAAATTATTTCAGGATCAAACTGATGACACTTGTATATTTAGAGGACTAAAATAAGTGTTTGCACTATTTGTATATTGATAGTATTTCACACAAAAGTTGCTTTTTTGAAAAGTTACAAATGATGTGGCATTATTTTTTTTAGTCATCAATCTTTCTTATGAGATCCGTAACAGTTAACATTAAATTTTTTTGTAAGACTCAGAGTTATCAACTTCCCTTTTGTATAGTTACGTTATGTCATTCGTAACATATGCAAGAGAAGTGATCTGGCGAAGATGACAAACATACACGACAATTGTGACTTCTGAGATGATTCAGTCATGACCAGAGCTTTAGGTATCTCCCATTTTGTTTCATTCATTTCCAATTTGTCACTAGTGTGTGTGGAATGATTTGTTTGATGCCAATGTCCTAAACTGACTTGCTGTGTCAATCATTTAGTTCTTTTTGTTATCTAATATAATATTATGGGGAAAGTCCAATTTACTTCATGAATTATAAGCCATGTGCACTTCGGTCCTGATACTTTAAAAATGTGCAAAATAATCCCTACATTTTCTAAAATGTGTGAAATAATTATTCCATCCAGCATTTGTCTAATTATTAATGGAAAACACACATGACACTCACGTGTCTAATAAATATGACATCTTCCCCCCTTATCCCTCCCAAACCACCATCTGAAATCCACAATCTCCCCAAAACACCATCTCTTTCCCCATGAGATGGAGACGAGGAACATTATACAATAGTAAATGAGAAAGGCTGGATCGGACTTCTAAGGGTCCAAAATAGCCTTGCAATGCAGAGTGGGTTTGCTGTCACGGGAATCTGGGCAGTGTGCACATATTGGACTATATAGTGGGCTATAGGCCTTCTCTTGGGCTGAAACTTGGCCATTGGAAAGATAAGACCCATATCTCCAACTTCATTGAAGACCATTTAGTCAATAGATGTCGTTTTAGGCATAATTATGAAGCTACAAGTTCGTTTGAATTTGGAAACACGTTCTGCCAACCTAACTTGAGGTAGGTGCAGTGTTTTTGGCATATCTGGAGTTCTAATAGTCCAAATGACATGATTCGAACACCAAAATTTCAAGGAGTCAACTGGTTACAACTTTCATGAAGACCTCCAAGCCAAAATATACCGTCTAGGTCATGAAAATCAAGCTGGAAGTTGGATAAGAGTTGCTGGCTAAAAGCCACTAACCATACACCAACCCACCTACCATGCACCAACCCACTAACCATGCATCAAGCTTTCATATTTGACAATTTTCATGTTTTTACAACTTACATTCAGATTATTTTCAATTACAAATTGGCTTCTAGGATTAGTATAAATAGAGCCAATCTCTTTGTATTATACATCATTCAATTTGAAGTAAGTTTGAAGAAAGTTTGAATATTTGTGAGAGTTTTCTTTCTCTTCTTCTTCATTCTCTTTAGAATTTCGTTTTTGTTCTTTTATTTCTGAGTGCTTCCTTCCCATCCATGGAAGGCTAGGCTCTTATAATCAATCCAAGGGATTAGTCATCTTAATGTTTAATTTGGAGATCATATTTCGCTTGTTCATATTACTTAATTGTTATTCAAGTTTCTCTTCTTCCTCTTTTAATTTTTATCTAGATTGAATTGCTTAATTTGATTTAGATGTTGATGTGGTAATAGCTTTATTATCATGTATTCAAAGAGGATCACATAGAATAAATAATTTATTAAAGCTTTTTGATAGATTGTTTAGCTTGGTTAAATTCTGGATCTTAAGTTAATCTATGTTTGGATGATGCTTACTTTATCTAAACTTGGTTAATTAAATCCTAAATGCTTATCTAGTAGAGAATTCTTTGATCATGTTAAGGCGTCTTGATATGATCTAAGGCCAAGAACATGGTTAGCAATTAAGTGAATTCTTTGTAATTAATGATGGATTAAACTCAAGATCAGTAAAATTTCCTTGGATTGGTTAATTTGTTAATTGCATTTCTTTAATTCAACCGATATATTTTCTTTTCAAATCAACAAAATCCCCTTTTAATTATCTTAATCTAATTAAATCTTTGTTCTTTTTGGATCCTTGAGAGACGATTCAGTTCATTCTCTATACTACAATTAGTTTGTGAACCGATAATTTTTATTATTTGACAGGTCTCGACAACCTCTTGTCGGGTATTAAAAGTTATAACACCTTTAAAATACCGATAAGCTAACCTTGATCTAGCATCAACCAAATAAAATTTATCATCCCAAAATCATCATCCTAGAATCATCATCACATTGGACTACAAAAAAAAATTTGGGATTTTCAACCTATTTTCGTTTACAATAATTGAAAATAGCTCAAGAATCTCCAACATCCAAATTCTTTCTTTGGAGCTTTCTAATGTGATTCTAACAAACTCTATTAGAGAAAGATGACTCACGATTATTGAAAATTATAGCAACCTTTCTTTAAGTATGCCTTCTTCCTGAAATTTTTCAACAAGGCTTTTTGCAGCAACACACATCTTTTTATGACACCTCATATAGGACACACTTCCATGGCTAACCATAACATGATTATGGCAATTGTTAAAAGACTTTATAACCCAACTGCCTTTTGTACCACTTGAAATAATAGGTGAAGCTTGACAACTAGTTTGAGAAGTTGAACATCTTTTCTAGGTTGACTTATGTTATGCTCATCAATTTCTTCATTTGTACATTTTTCACCATGTGTTGACCTTCATTACAACATTCAAAGACATATGACATCGATTTACTTGAACGAGTACGTATTCCAAAACCTTTTTCCTTGACAAATGAATTATAAAATTCCCTGACTTTTCAATAGACTCAATTTCTATGCCAACATAATGCTGGACATTCTGTTTTTCACCAACATTAATTGCATATGGTTTAATGTTTTATGATTCTCACCGCAAGTGCACAGATCGTATAAGTAGTAAAATAAAGATCATTCTCACGAGGATTGTGTGAATACGACACTATAACTACTTCAATTATCTAGACAATCAAGTAATCTAGATAAAATAAGACTAAATTGCAAGAGAAGTATTAAACTAAGCAAATAACAATAAAAAAAAGTACCAAAGGATTAGAGCACTAGGATTCGGGATTCACTACAACTATTTTCTATGACAAAGATTAAAACATTCAAGTTAATGAGTCGATTATGTTTTAAAGGTGAATCTTCCAATTTTATTTAATGTTCTATATTAAGATACAAGAAACGTGTTAGAATTAAAGTAATACATATTTTCATTGTACTAAGTTAATAGAAGCTCATTAAGCTTTGTGAAGTTTGGTTGATCCTCGAATGATTATGCCTATTTTCATGATCATAACTCATAAATTTAAATTCTAGATTTTCCAACATTAAACTTCATCTTTTGATCCTTCATTTAAATATCTTAGATCATGCATTTATGGGATTCGACATAAGGCAAGCACTAAGTACACTAGAATTGAATCAAAACATTAATCTTCTACTAACTAAAAAGAGGCTCAACACTTTGTCATATAATCATAGAAGAGCTACATCCCTATCCTAGATAAAGACTCTAGCCTTTAATGTTTACAAGAAAGCTCATAATGATTAAAGAAACTAAGGACATCATAAAGAATGGGATGAGAGATGATAATGTTCCCTCGTTTCTCCAAAAGTGTTCTTCTTCTCTTCAATCTTCAAGTTTAATCTTCAATCCTCAATCTTTTACCCCCTTTTAAGGTTTCTTCTTTTAGATTTTATATGTCTAGCTTCCCTTTAGGGTTTCTCATGCATGAAGGCCATTTTTTCTTTCTATTTCGCATAGCCCAATCCCAATAGATCTAGTTTTTTGCACAATTTTACACATAGCACGACCTAAGCCGTGCTTTTCCACATGGCCGTGTGATGTTTTGTAGTGTGAATTTAAAGTTTTTTCCAACAACAAAGTTGTAGATTTATGGCTTAGATTTCTAACGCAACAAGAATCACCTCATTAGCATCCCCGTAACTCAAGATATGACCATTTTACTGCCATGTGGTCGGATAACTTATGGATTTAGCATCAATCTTAATCCAAGCTTGTGGATTCTCCAAGGAATGGGTCCAAGATGTCCATTAAGTACATGAAAACATTAAGAATGAGAGGAAAGGTGGTCAAAGTACAAAATGATGTAAAATATAGAAAAAAGGTAAAGAATTCAATCAAAACTAGCCTTAATCCATATCAAATCAAGCACTAGATGTGTGCATTTTACTCGCACATCATTTTCACAGCATGTTTTTTAATCTTTGGAAATGATGCAAAAGGTTTCAGAGGTAGCAATAGTCTCAATATTCATTTGAGATGAAGCATTGGCATCCATTGTTTGATGTTTTACCTAAAAATAATTAATATGAAATTTATTCATGCTATTGTACCATTTTATAAGTAAATCATCTAATTTGTAGACTACAAACAAGCTATATATCACAAATGACTCAATTACAATATCTGTAAAATTAGGCATCACATATTAATACGTACTGCTTGTTATTATCATTTTCTCTATTTTTGTTTCCCTTCCACAAACTTGTCAGGGATATATTGAGAATAAAAGATAACATTTATGCATTATATGTTATAAGAGGCATTCTAGAATATTTCAATCCCAAGTCAATTAAGTGCATGGAAAAGGGTGCCAACCCATAAGCCAATAAAAAATCAACTCTTATTGAGATTTTATAAGTAGTCAACAAGAATCTTTTAATTACTCACATTTCTAATTTAGCTAACAATACATGGAGATCTTTAAAGTTTATAGAGCTCATCATTGAAAACAATTCGCATTTTCAGCAACAATATAAAGTACTTAAAATCATTCCTCTTGAGATTCTATCAACTAAATATTAGAGTTCTTAAATTATACATCTACACTTGCAATTTTGTCAATAATTTGAGTCTTCAAAATGGCAACACCCTTTTTCTCCAATAAAAAATTATATATAGAAAGAGAAAATAGGATGCAACAAACGACACCTTATGTCTCCTACAATTAAGAGAAATTGGCACATGCCTATGACTAGAATGTAGGGCATAAATAAGAGAGATGTTGCAATACCTGAATGGAAAGAAAGCCACGAGCAAACTAAATCAGAAGATGGAAATATCAAGGTATGACTACTATTGTTGGTGTTGTCGCCTGTTTGCTACTGCCATTAGCATCATGCACATTAATTTTTTAGGTACTCCAAATGCAAAAGTCTGTGCACTGTGGTGGTGAGTTGTGTTTATGGTGGACATGTGATCTTTAAGTAGGTATGGGTGGCAGTTAGTGTTAGCCATTAGATCTTAGCATAATGAACAGTTAGGATGGGGAGGAGTCCATAAAATTTCTTACAATTTAAGAACTATTTAATAATTCATTGCACTACTTTATTTTAATGTATATTATGATTTTAAAATAAAAGTAAAATGTATACTATTATATTAAATACATATGAATATCTGATTTATTTAAAATTTGGTATGCATGATCATTAAGATAATATCACATGACTCAATGGTTGGATTGATTAAATTCACATTTTACAAAAAGTTATTAAACAGTGTAAGTGTACAAGACTTAGTCCAAGAGTAAGTAGATCTCCATATATATATATATATCATTAAATTATAAGATTTTAAAAGATTATTTATTATTTAGACATAATCATAGTAACTATTCAACTCAAAAGTTTAATCATTCAAAAAAAATTTACTTTCAAGAATTATAATATTATAACTAAACTTATAACATTATAACTAAACTCTTAACGCTACAACTAAATTTACCTTTTTTTTTATAAAGAATACAGTAATATTATTTATTTTAATAATTAAATTATATTTACATTATTATTAGTTAAACAAAATAAATTAAATTTGCTAATCATTGTCCCTAAATCTAAGTAAATTATCTCTCTAACCATAAATTATGGTTGTTTGGGTACTCCATCTTGCAAAGAGTTGTTTCAACTTTAATTTCAAGTTCTAATATGGGCCAGTCAATTTCCTTTCTCAACCCAACAACCCTTCTTAAAGGCATAAACACAGTTGTATAGATTACGTGGCTTGAAATTGCACAACCAAACAGGCTTATGGTTGATTAATATTGTTTAACCCTTTAAGCCACAATAATAAATTTCCTTTAAAATAAATAAACAAATTGTAACAATGAGCAATAATGAGTTGTTAGTTTTTTTTATTATAATATTAGAATTTCATTTTTATAGTAGACAAGTTAAGTCCCACATGGAAAGTATTGGATTTTGATGTAAGGTTTATATCGCTTTAAACTATACCACCTTTTAAGTCTAGGAGAAATTCTTGTGTACACTACACATAACGTGCTTATTCTAAGCCAATAAATAAGAATTTAATCATTAAAGAAGTTCTACTATTACAACAACTACCTTGAAAGTTAAACTCTTTTAATGATGTGGCAACATATTATTAGATTACAATGTAAAACTTTTTTATACTAATAGTGGATCAAAATTAAACTCAACGAATAATCAACACATCATCATTTTAAATATAAAATACTTGTGTGACACAAATTTATGCAAAAGGGATAATATTTGAGAGGAGGATTGGTAGCTTTGTCATTGTAATGTAAAATAAATGTTGTTATTATAAAGGAGATTGTTTTATCCCTATGAGAGCGGTTGTGAACGTAGGTTAAAGGGGTCGAACCACGTTAAACTTTGTTGTGTATTGTCTACTTTAATCTTGTCATGTATTTTCTTTTCCTCTTGCTCGCCTCTATTGAGAAAGTACTTATTAGTAGTGCAATGCTTCATAACAAGTGGTAAATATCAGACTAATGGTTCGAGGTCCCTTATATCAAAAGTCTTTGTGACAGCGATAGTGGAAGACAGACATGTGTCACATTGATGAATAACAATACAAGTATGATGATGCAAGAAAGATGGAATGCATGATGTGAGTTATAGCTACAAAAAGGAGGACGTTAATAAAAGAAGAGTGGCATCATTAATCTCATGTCTATGGGGTTTCCATGTCAGCAATTGTTGAGGCATTTTGCAAGTTTGAAGTGAAGCTAACAATTTTTACGTTGATGTCATTTCATAAGGAGAATGCTAGAATATAGCATAGTGGAGAAGATGAAGACTGTGAGAAGAGTGTCAAGTTTTTTTACAATGTTGAAGTGTTTGAGGATTTGGGTCAAGGGAAAATTTGTTGTGCAATTGACCTAAGTCTCACACTGCCAAAGTTACAGAAGGTCAAGAAGAGTTTATTATATAAATAAGCCTTTGTGTATTGTGATGAAAATGTCACCCCAAAGAGAGTATTCCAAGGTGGTTAATTTAAATAGGTGTGTTTGCAGCTTTGCCTGTTTAGAAGTTGTAATAATTGGGAGAAGGGTTTATAGCTTTCTCTATTCAAAAGTTGTAATATGAGTGAGGAATGTTTGCAACTTTGCTAATATGAGTGAAGATGGTTTACAGCTCTATCTGTAATAAAGTATTGTTATTGTAGTGGAGATTTTCAATCCCTATGAAAAGGGTTGTTGTCATAAGTTAGAGGAATCAAATTTCACATTGGTAATTGTCGCATTTGCCAACAAAATGTGACAATGAATCAATATTAAGTCTCAGTTAACATGGACATGAAAGCTTATAGAATGATTCATTATTAAGTAGAAAGTGAACCAAAATCATTCAAACAGTTTCAATAACTATTAACTCGCATCTCATGTTATCCATAATAAATTATTGAATATTTAAAACAAAATAAAAATGTGAAAGGAATTGAATAGTAAGTGCAAATAAATATATAAAATAAAAGGATCAGCAAATAGAAACTTCATTGAATGTTCAAAGTTAGTAATATGAGAAATTCGTCATTCTTTCATGGTCGTGGTTTTCTAGCATTTAGTTATAAGCACTGACATGTCTCATTCTTAACAAAACAAAATATCAGCTACATCATCCTTAATACATGATATCGTTTCCGCTACTAATCCACCTGTCTCTCTTTCATAGTGAGGACAAGCATTAAGGAAAGAAAACTATCTTAACATAAGAATATTGAACAACAACAAAATTTGGGATGGATCTAATTGATAAGTGTCTCTCTCTCTATCATTCCTTCTTTCTCAATTTCAAGTTGGAAACATTTTCTATTTTTGGCTTATTAGGTTGGTTCTAAAATCTGGGTTAGGAAACTCTTTTGTCAACTTTGACTTTCATATCGTTCAAATACTAAGTAATGAAATAATGTTGCTAACTAGTTATATGTTTTTTTATTGTAATTTTCAATTTGCCCAATTTTAGAGCTGTTAATTATGATTTGAATATCAAGCTATGGTGAAGGACACTGCCTACTACGACATATTAGGTGTCAAAGTTAATGCATACCCTAAAGAGATCAAGAAGGATTATTATATCAACGTAATGAGCCCTTCATTTGTACTAAATTTATTTTCTTTTTACTGATTTCTAGAAGCAGAAACTGATATTTGAAAATGTTATTAAATTCCCAAATCTGGTGAATGTGTGAATGTGAATAGGTATACAGGTATTTATATTTTAGAAGCAATTCGGTAGTTATATAAATATGGATTCATTTTGTCTTTTCATTATGGAAGATGTTTAAATTTTACCTTTCTAAGATACACAGTTCAAAAATCGCAGTTGTTTTGGTTCTTTTAAACCCATGTATGTTTCCCTTGTTTAATATTTTTATTTTGAATTATTTATCAATTTTCAGTTCAATAAGCCCCAAAGAATGAACTCCTAAAGTTCTTAGTGATATTATTCTGCCTAAAAATGTGCCCACCAGACAACACTTAATTGGTGACATAGTGCTAGGGGTATTCGCAGTTTGGATTAGTTTAGTTTTGGGGAGAAAAGTCATCCGAACCAAACTAATCCGTTTTTTTATATTAAGAACCAATCGGTTTTTTTTTAAATTGGAGAACTGAACCAAACCGAACCCATTACAATCGGTTCGGTCCAATTGATTTTTCACTAGCCATTTTTTTCTTAAAAAAATTCATACACATCATCACTTTGTTCTTTTTATGGACCAATTAAAAAAAGTTGGTATAAAATCCTAATAAAAACATCATTACATAATTATAAACAATAAATAGGCCTAAAATATTTATAGAAACAATCAAAAATTTAAATATAATCATTTATAAGCATGTAAATTATAAAAAATATATAGATAATTATATGAATTTGGTTTGGTTCAGTTTCATAAATGAAAACCGAAAACCGAACCAAACCAATCGGTTTTTATAAAACAAAACCAAACAAAACCAAAATTAATCGGTTTTATTCGGTTTTCGATTTTTCGATTCGATTTTTTCGGTTTTGATCGGTTTGGTTCGGTTATGAACACCCATACATAGTGTGGTGTTAACCTTCATCATTGAGCTAGTCTATTGAGATTGTTTTAGTGTATAGATGAGTATGAGAGGGCTAAATTTATAGGCCTTTAATTTTATGTTCTGCACAACCGATATGCACTCAAACTTTTGGGGTTCAATGCATGCAATTATTTAGCCAGATTTTGACCCCCAAGAATGGCTCACATAAGTGGCCCTCAGAATTTTGCTAAACAAAAATAGAATGTGATTACATCATTGTTCTATGGTTGGGTAACAAAGAATTTTGTTTGGTTAATATTATCTTAATTAGAAGAACAAGTCAATTACATATACAATATGGGTCATGTTCAATACGTACCACTGACATGTTACCTTTTGGTTCTTGGATTTTCTTGTTATATAAAAATGGTTTTCCTTTCCTATTGAATGATTTAGGCTATTATTACAACCAGCCTGCTTTGTTTAGCGAATTGTTTAACCAATGTATGAACTATATAATCAAACATATGGTTGTGTTGCATAGTTATCAGGTTTGTAATACTTTCTGGTACGCGGTACATCACCTTGTCAAATATGTAGTATGGGGGATATAATTAGTTGGTATACTATTTGGGTTCGTTGCATGTTTTAATATATTGATTGGTATGCCCCCAATGTAAATTTTCCAAAAAAGTAGAAATTTGAAATTACATAGGAAATAATATCAAAATAGATTAGAAAACTTACTTATAATATTTAAAATGATATGAACTTGCATAAGAATTCCAACATACTTCTAGCATATAAAACGAATAATAAAAGAAACATTACAAGCATGCTTCCTAACACAAAACAACAAAAACAAAAAGCATAAAAGACAATTGATCTTCATAAACTTCAAAGTAAATCTCAACTTCAATTTTTATTTCTTTTTCCTCTCTTATTGATACTCTTGCCTTTAGTCACGATGAAGAAGTGCTGACTATCTAATAAACTAGATGTTGACTATGTTGAAATTCCAATCACAGTTGAAGAAGTACAAGATCAAAGAAAAACAATAAAGGAATATGCCAAGAGTATCAATAAGAGAGGAAAGAGAAATAAAAATTAAAGTTGAGATTTGCTTTGAAGTTTATGAAGATCAATTTTAGTTTATGCTTTTTGTTATTATTGTTTTGAGTTAGAAAGCATGTCTAATGTTACATCTATTATTCACTTTATATGCTAGAAGTATGTTGCAATTCTTATGCATGTTCATATCATTTTAAATATTATAAGTAAGCTTTTTTTTTACTATTTTGATATTATTTTCTATGTAATTAATAATTTCAAACTTTTTAGAAAGTTTACATTAGGAGCATGTCAATCAATATATTAAAATGTTCCACAAACCCAAATAGCATACCAAATAAGTATACACCTCACGTACCACATATTTGGCAAGGTGACATACCTCATTCCAAAGAGTATTACTAACTTGGTAACTATGCTCCAAGCCCTTTTAGCTGAAGACCTACTTATTGGCTGAGATAACACCTTTTTCGCCACCTCACTAGTTCTGGAGTTTCAGACCCATAAGTTGACCACCAATCAATAGCATCGATTGTTACGGCATCCATTTGAGCTACTAGCATTGCATATATTCCTTTCTGTATGGAAAGTGACAAATTGGTCACATAAAAGCTTTTGCTCCTCTGCACTTTCAGTGGTCTTTTCAAATGCTTGCATTACAGTAATCACAACTGCTTTGTCTAAGTTTGGGGCTTTTCTAGTTGTCCCTCCTAGAGCTAGTGTCTCAAGATAATGTAAGACATAAAATCTAAGGGTTAATGCAAAACCAAGCCAATGAATAATATAATTCATTTTTGTCATTCTGTATTTTTGTTTTTGTTCACTATCTCTTGTACTTCCCATAAGCATTGTGTCCATTTTTTCATAAAATTCCCTCATGTTTAAGCCTTCACCACCACAAAACTTGATTAACAAATAAATTGTCTTTATTATCTTGATCACATTTTCAACATCCTCCCAAAAAATTTCACTATTAATTGTTTCAGCAACCAAAGCACCCATTTTCCGATTATTAAAGACAACAGTGGTAGCAAGAACTTCTATACAATTAAATAGCCTTTTAAATAAGATATAATGTGAGACAAATCTAGTCTTTGCAACTTTTAACAATTCTAGCCGTGACTTTTGCTCTAAAGATTGCTAAAGAGTGAGTGTGACTAAGTATATACTTAACTATGGCTTTTCCCTATTCATATGTATTTCTTAGCCATTTAAATTATTCACCAAAGTCCTTGAAAATCAAGTTTAAAGTATGAACAATACAAGGAGACAACCAAATGAGTTTGTATACCTTTTGAATTTCTTTCCCATATGCTTTACAATTTGTTGGATTATTACTCACCACTTGTAAACACTAGATGGCCCCACTTCTTCAATGGCTTTTAGCAAATATTGAGCAATAGTTGAACCAATTTTTTTTCAATTCCAGACAAGTCATCAACATACATAAACATTGCTCCTCTACTATTCACAACAATTACATTGATTAGTGGCTTATGTTTGACATTACGCCACCCCTCTAAGATAATGGGCACCCCTTGATGATACCAAGTGTCTTTTGACATGAGTTAAGTCATTCTCAATACTTCTTTTGCATTCATCTAATAGAACAATTCTTGCCTTCTCAAAAGAGGGAGCTTTGTAACCTTTAAGCTCATTATTAATTGTTGCCAGATTGCACTTCTTCTAAGTTTTTCATATGCTTCCCTAATTTTCAATAATGTTAGACATAATTAAATTCCTTTTTTCTTCCAAGATGGAGCGCTAAAGAAGTGATAATGTATTCTACTGTATATGCTTCAGTAGGCACTGTTACAATGTTTACATATCCATTTTTTGTCCCTTTAGGATTTTTCCAGATAACACCAGTGTAAATAACTCCATTGGCCAAAGGGGACTTTATTGCTTCTGTGCCTTTATTTGTTATTCTATGCAAGGTTTTGAAAATTGAATCGGTCATTGAACTGGTAAAGGGAATGATTCACTGTTTAATGGTTGAACCGTAATATGATTTTTAATATATATAATATTACTTGCATTATATTTGTTTAGGACATAGGGAGGATCCAAGAATGGAAGATTTTCATAGTATCTTCATTTCTTCAAACCAATTGTTAGAACAAAGTTTGGGTATGTTGGTAGCTATATATTTCTTGTGATAGATCCAGTTTCTATTATAAATTCACATGAAATAGATAGCTACCAATATACCTAAACTTTGCTCTAACAATTGATTTGAAGAAATAAAGATATCATTAAAATCTTCCATCCCTGGATCCTCTCCCTGTCCTGAACAGAAATATAAGACAAGAAGAAAAGAATGAATAAACTAGTTGGATTGAGTTGGAGATGTTTTGACAATTGAGTTATAATTTTGACAGAAAAAAGTTTTGAACTTACCAACTGCAATTTAATCCAATCAAAATTTCACACCTAACGTACATACAATTATGACAGAGATATATATCTCATATAATTAAAGTATAATGAAATTCACAAGAAATATATAACTATCAACATACTTGAAGGTTGTTCTTGCAATTGCATTGGAGAATTGATGGAACTATGCATATTTTCTACATCTAGATCCTTCCAATGTACTAAAATGAAATATAAGGTAAAGAGAAAAAAAAATTAAATAAACCAGTTAGTTTTGGGTTGGAGATGTTCTAACTTGTCATTTTGTTGATTTAATAATGCTTTGATGAGAATGAAACTCACAATTATGTTCTTTGAAATCATTAATGTAATTTACATGATCATCTTCTTGATACTCATCATCAGGGTTAACCTTTGGATTGTTCTCCATCCCTTGAACAAAGCCCAATTGTCTGTTAACCTTATTCCAATGTTGAATATAACAGGTGATGTGGTAAATCAGAACGCAAGTATACGTTATCGCAAATCAAGTAATATAATAGTAAGAAAGTGTCGAACCCACAAGGATTAATTCTAAATTTGACTATCTACTAAAAGTTTGCAAAACTCAATCTTATTTAAACAACTTAATAAGAGATGATTTATGAAAGACTAAAGATTAAAGTAAACAAGAAGATAAAGTTAATGATCAAATTAACCAAGCCTAGGATTGAAATTATCCCTCACACTTTACTTGATTCTTTTACTTCTATCTAAGATCAATTAATTATCTGAATTGTTAACTAGAAATCCTTAACTTATCTATAAGCCTCTTTCGATGGTCAAATAGAAATATCCTTAATTAATGATAAACTATATGTCTATGTCTATCAAATAATCAAGAATTCATTAAGTTCCGATTTCATTAATGGTTACATATGTCATATAGGTATATGTCTATCCTATATGAACTCAAGGCTTTCGCACAAAGATCATATGTTATCTTACCTAGATCTAAAACCAAAATCCCTTTGTCAAGTTGCTTAAGGTTTATCAATTCAATTTAATTAATGGCCAATTAATTAAAAGCATTAAGAACAAGTAAGATAAACAATTCAAGATAATCAACCTATTCTTGGATATGATAAACGAATCAAATTACGTGTGAGTTCAAATTGCAATCCTAGTATAGAAATTTAGCTACTCATTATATTAACGAAAACAAAAGAACAAGTGAAAAGCATGATAGAAATGAAAGTGGTTGTTGGTATTAACAAGAACACAACGGGCTAGAGTTTCGGGATTTACTTTAAACAAATTGGAAGATCTAACCTTGAAATCAAAGTATAAATCTCACAATTTATGAAAGCTTCACCCCTAACTCTAGGAAGAACCTTAACTAGACATCAAGATGAAGAAACTTGAATAAGATGAAGAATATATTATACAAACTACAAGAGCTTTGGGATTTACTTTAGACAAATTGGAAGAATTAACCTTGAAATCAAAGTATAAATCACACAATTTATCAAAGTTTCACCCCTAACTCAAACTACAATGAGAGAATTCAGAAAATGGGATGCCCTTAAGTGTGACAAATGTCTTCCTTTTATAGGTAAAGGCTAAAACTATTCAATTACAATTTTGTCAAATCTCTATGCACATGGGTTGAAATTTCATCTCCGAAGATTATCAAATTCGTCATTCCTCCCGTCATAATTTAGAAATCTTCTCTTCATGAAACTTGTAGCACATACAGTCTTGAAGAACATGTCAAACATTCAGCTAGATCTAACGGTTGGATCTTGAGATATGACCATTTTACCGAAACTACACAGATTATTTCAATAATGACAGTCACCAACTTGTTGCCTAATTTGGACCCACTTCCGGTGCTAATCTGGAAATCTTCATTTCTATGAAAGTCATAGAGAATGATGTCATGAATGACATATCAAAATTTCAGCTACATCCAACGGTTAGATCTTGAGAAATCACCAAATAACAGAGTATAGGTTTGAGCAGGAATTTTCTGATTTGTCCTGAATTTGATGTAACCCAAAATTCACTGAGTTTAAGTCTTCATTTCTCTTTTATTTGAGCTATATTGATATCAACATTCAAGTTCATGATATTTTGATTCAACAACTGCTTTGAATAGTCCTTCGGGTGTTCTGCTCAATTTGTAACAACATAACCAATATATGAGGAATTATGCAATTTTCACTTCATATATGCAATAATTTCATAAGAATAAACCAATGAGATGTGCTAAATTATGCATATAAAATATGTTTATCAACATGCATAATGGATACACATGTCCATTTTCTCGCCCTTTCTTTGCTTACTGATACATAGCCTAGGTTGTAATGTCCCAACAACTTCTCCCCTTACTTGTCTAGGAGCATTGTTAGGCTTATAAGGTATGACAATCACAAAACAAAGGGAATATGTTTTTTGGTTGCATATCCCCAACTAATCTGTCATTGCTCTGCTTAAATTTTGGAGGTTATCATAAAGCCCCCACGTAATATGTGTTCACAAAAATGGGCAAACAAGCATTATCGTTTTGTAAAATAATATGCATACTAAATCCTAAACATAAAAATGCTAAAAACTCACCATCTGATCATCAAGAGCCTCAAATAAAATGGTGAATCTAGAAGTATCTGGACTAGAACAGTTGTTTCTGAAGAAATAGGCCAATTTCTTCACCTTTTTTCCTCGTAACAGGTGCGCCACTTGAGGGTTCATAATAAATACTATTTACATACATTATTAATCTTTCATATTTATTATCTTACCTCCTTTTGTGCTTAATTGATTGGACTTGGTCACATTTTATAGGTTTGGGTTTCATTTAGCCTTGATTGCATTTTTCAGCATTATTTAAATTTTACACTTTTTCAGCATTTCAGGCATATCTTGAGTTCTAGACATCTAATAATTATGAATCTTACCTTTTAGGAAAGATAAAAGGGAGATATACAACTTTTCTATGGGATAAAGGGATAGTCGGATGTCTAGTGGGTTACATTGAGCCTGGAAGTAATAACAAGGGTGTTGTTACTAGAACTTGACCCGTGTGCAATAATTAGGTCATAACATGGGATGTAGATGTCACTTGGATCTTAAATTTGTGCCACTGGAAACCTATAATGCATAGATTTAACTCTCATGAAGACAACTTTTTAAAAATACATCGTTTTGATAGTGTTTGTCCCATGTGAAGTTAGCCGACCTTTTAGATACCTCCTCATAATGATTTGGGCATAACTTCCTCATCTTAAGCCTAAATTAGGCAAATGAGATAGCCAATTAAAGCTAAGAAGAAGGATATTAGTCTTATTCTAGTGATATACTTGTAAATTGAGTTTTAGGATCTATTATTTGGAGGGAAAGACAAAACATGAAATAGACTTCTCATTCCCTCATTTTTTTCTCTAGACTTTTGAGTTTTCTCTCTAGTTTTTCTCTTTTCCTCTTCTCTCTTCCTCCACAAGATTTCTTGGACTACATTATTGGAAGGCTAAATTTTGAGATCAATCCAAGGTTCTTGAAGGAATTCTAGTTTGATCTTGAGACCTTGTATTGAAATTCGAAATTGATGTTCAATTGAATTTTCTCTTCTTCTCTTAATTTTGATCTTGAATCTATGAATGGAGAGCTGTATTTGTGTGTTCTTGATTATGAATTATGATGATATTTTGGTTGATTACTCACAATTTCATCATCTAAATTGAAGAGATTAGGTGTGTAGATTTGCTGCCTAGGTTAATGGAATTCTTGTTCTTAAACTAACATAGATCCAACATGAATTGTGTGCTTGCAGATTTATGTCAATTGTTAGTTGAATTATAGGTGATTGCCTAGTAGTAAATGCTAGATCTAACGTAGAGCTCTCGGTTAGATTTAGGTTAGTCAATCAATTGAACTCAATTGCACGTTTAGTGGTCGATGAAAGATCAATGAAATTTCAGATGTATTCTTGGATTGGTTGTTTTCTTAATTGATTTCTGTTAATTCAGTTCTTACATTCATAATCTGAATACACCAATCCCCCCATTTTTCATATTGAGTTGATCAAATTACATCCAGATTTTTGAGAGACGACTTGATTCAACCACTTGTCCTACAACTTATTAAACCGATTTTATTGTATTTGACGGAGCTCAGCACTCGTATTCAGTTCAGTAGCCTCTTCAATAGCAACATTCATAAAACATTGATACAGAGATGAAATATGGTCCATAAAGAAAACCAGAAAAGGCCACAATCAGTACAACCACCATTTGTTGAAAAAATGATACCTGAAACAATAAACAAACGAGGCGGCAGCAGAAGAAAATAATATATCAGCATGTAAAAAACCTAATACATAAATGCAATTAACCTAATACATAAATGTCATAAATTTAATACATAAAATCAAATTAAAACTTACCAAAACCGTGGGCTGAAATTAAGGAGTAATTAAACCTAATGATTGCCAAAAACTGCTACATTTATGTAATTAAAAAAAATCTTTTCCAAGATTCCGATTTTCTGGTAAGGTTCAAAATTCAAACATTAATTAAAATTATTTCCAAAATTCAAAGTGTTTGTTTCAAGTAATGTGGGACTTTATTCTTTTGAAATACTCAATATTCATAACAATCCCCCACATATTTCAAAAGAATTTAAACAATATTAAAATAAATAAAACTCAAGTCTGGGTTACATTGTGTGCAAATGCATCGAATCTGGTGTCTTTTGGACTATGAACCAGATCTAGATAAATAAGACTTTAACTTACAATGTTATTGGTGAAGTTAAACTTCTATGAACCAAAACACATTTTACATAAGCTAGAATCTCATTTGATCACATTCACACTCTCATTTTACTCTTACTGTTAACGTCGTTTTGCGCTTTTTGGCCATGCGCGTGCCTGGTGTTCATGAATGCTCTAGAAACTATGCCATCGTTTCACAGGAGCGGCCTCCACTCCACACTCATATAGGTGATTTCATCAAGTGTATACTGCACTTTATACACCACCCATAAGGGCTATGAAATACATTAAAAACATTAAGTTTATCCTCACATTAAATGCAGTCTAACACTTCTCATATTTCTCACACCATAGGAAGGGACGAATGTAGTGTTAGCATAATTAACAAATGACTTGTTATTACCCATATGAACCTTTTCATGGGATCTCCATTCATAAGGTTGGGTTACTATCACTGTTAATCTCGAATTGGCTTAAGTCTCATTCCCCTCGATGTGGCACTTATTAGATTTCTTCCTAAAGGTTTAGTCAGAGGATCGGCCAAATTTAGTTCTGACTTCACATAATCAATGGACACAATTCCATCTTTCAGCAGCTGCTTTATTACCTCATATCTCAACCTAATGTGTCTGTTCTTACCATTAAAGGTTTTATTACTTGCAATGGCTATTGCCGCTTTATTATCACAATGAACAGATACAGAAGGATTTGGTTTTATTCCCAAAGGAATATTCTCTAAGAAATTTTTCAACCATTCAGCCTCATTACAGGCTTGCTCCAGAGCTACGAACTCTGACTCCATGGTGGATTTTGCAATTATTGTTTGTTTACTTGATTTCCAGGTAACAGCACCACCACCAATAGTAAACACATATCCGCTATTGGATTTAATCTCATCTGAATCTAAAATCCAATTAGCATCACTGTATCCTTCAAATACAGCGGGTAATCCACTATACCAAATACCATAATTCATGGTACCTCTCAAATATTTCATCAGTCTAGCCAAAGCTGCCCAATGATCATTATTTGGACTATGTGTATATCTACTCAATCTGCACACAGCATATGCTATGTCAGGTCGGGTGAAATTCATTAGGTGGAGTAGACTACCAATTATTTGTGCATACTTAGACTGGGCAACCGGATCACCTTTATTTTTCTTTAATTGAGTGTTGGCGTCATAAGGGGTACTTACAGGTTTGACATCAAAATGTCTAAATTTCTTTAACATTTTCTCAACATAATGTTCTTATGACAGTATTATACTATCACACTTCCTTATGACTTTAACACCCAATATTACACTAGCTTCACCCATGTCTTTCATGTCAAATTTAGATGCAAGAAAACATTTTGTTTCATGCACTACGTCTAGGCTAGTACCAAATATAAGCATAGCATCCACATACAAGCAAATAATCACACATTCACCATTTGCCAACTTTGTATACGCACATTTATCAACTTCAACAGAAGAGAAACCATCATTGATCAAAGTTTGGTCAAATTTTTCATGCCATTGTTTAGGTGCTTGTTTTAGACCATACAAAGATTTGAGGAGTTTACATACTTTATTTTCTTGTCCTCTAACTACACAACCTTCAGGTTGAAACATATAAACTTCTTCTTCTAAGTCACCATTCAAAAAAGCCGTTTTAACATCCATTTGGTAAATAAATAATTTATATGCAGATGCTAAAGCAAACAACATTCGAACAGAAGAAATTCTAGTTACAGGAGCAAAAGTATCAAAATAATCTATATTTTGTTTTTGAGAAAATCCTTTTGCCACCAATATAGCCTTATATTTTTCAATTGATCCATCAGGGTTATATTTTCTTTTGAAAATCCATTTGCAACCTATTGCTTTCGCACTAGGAGGTAAATCTACTAAAACCCAAGTATTGCAGTTAGAAATTGAATCAAATTCTGATTTAACAGCTTCTTTCCAAAAAGATGCTTCAAGTGATGTAAAAGCCTCAGAAATTGTAATAGGATCATTATCAACAAGATATGTTTAAAAATCATTTTCAAAAGAAGTTTCTTTTCTTTTTCTTTTACTCCTTCTCAACTCTTCATTTGAATCATTTAAAGAATTTTGTGTTGAAGCTTCAGAAATATTTTTAGAAATATTTTCAGATTTTAAAGGAAAATTATGTTCAAAAAATTCAGCATTTTTTGTCTCAATAATAGTATTCCAATCAAGCACTTCACTTTTCAAAACCAAGAATCTATATGCAGCACTATGTTCAGCATACCCAATGAACATGCAATCAGATGTCTTAGAACCTATTTTCTTTCTTTTAGGCTCAGGTAACATAACTTTAGCTAAACACCCCCACACTTTCAAATATTTTAAATTTGGCTTATAACCCTTCCAAAGTTCATAGGGTGTTTTTTCTGTTTTCTTATAGGGAATTCTATTTTGTAAATGATAGGCAGTTAATAAAGCTTCACCCCAAAGGTTATCTGGTGCATTAGAGCTAACTAGCATGACATTCATCATTTCTTTTAAAGTCTTATTTTTCCTTTCAGCTACTCCATTAGATTGGGGTGAGTAAAGAGGAGTTATTTCATGGATTATTCCTTCTTTTTCACAATAATCATTAAATAAAATATATTCTCCACCTCTATCTGATCTAACCCTTTTAATTTTCTTCTTTTATTGATTTTCTACTTCTGCTTTATATAATAAGAACATGTCAAAAGCCTCATCTTTATTTCTAAGCAAAAATACCTTAGTAAATCTAGAGAAATCATCAATAAAAGTCACATAATATTTTTTACCACCTCTAGTCACAGTTTGTTTCAAATCTCCTAAGTCCGAGTGAATTAATTCAAGTAGTTCAGTTTCTCTTTCTACAGATGAACAAGATTTTTTAGTTAATTTAGCTTCAACACATATTTCACATTTATTTAAACATGCATCACTAAAGCCAGAAATCAATCCAAGATATTGCATTTTCTTAATATAAGAAGCGCTAACATGTCCTAATCTTGCATGCCTCATATCCATAGAGTCAATCAAATAAGCAGAAGAATATGCATTTTCATTCATAATTTAAGCAACATTAAGTACAAACTGTCCCTGATTACAATAGCCTTTTCCCACCAATACATTATTTTTGGTCATTACAATTTTGTCAGAAATTAAATTTGCCTTAATGCTAGGTACATGAAGCACATCATTGAGTGCTAATGTCTTGCTAGATGTGAGTTTCAAAAAAAATTTCCCTTCCCAATAATTTCAGGAGTCCGGAAGTCACCAAGATACACACATTCTTCTCCATCCTCCACAGAAGTGTAGGAGGTAAACATACTTTTATTAGCACAAATATGCCTGGTAGCTCCAGAGTCTACCACCCAATCATTCACACTGGCCATGAGTAAAGCTTGAGAAACGATAGCAGCAATTATGTCATCTCCTTCAACCAAGTTTGCCTTTGGCTTCGGAGGATTGTCATTTCCCTTTTTCCTATGTCTGCAAAAAGATGCCTTATGACCTGGCTTACCACACACATAACAATTTCCACTAATTTTGAAAGTGAGATTAGTAACTTTAGGCACATGATTAGGTCTATTGTAATCAGATTTGTCGTTTGATTTATGGTCGTACCTTTTCTTGTTGGTTTGTACCATATTTGCTCTTGAAGCTAATGCTTTTGCTCTTGCGGCCTTGATTTCCTTCCTATTTGTGTCTTCAATTATTATGTGGGTGATCAAATCTGAGAGGGAGAGTTGTTTGTTCTTGTGTCATAATTGTTGCTTGTAGTCTTTTCACGAATCTGGCAATTTCTCGATCAGTAGACCCGCAACTAACTCATCCTGAAGCGTGATGTTCTCAGCTTTGAGATTCTTGAGCAGTTTGTGATATTCGTTGATTTGGGTCTTTATATCCTTATCATCAGTCATCTCCCATTTGTAGAAGTTTGAGATCACGAACTTCTGTCTCCCGGCATCCTCAGCAGTGTATTTAAGCACCATGGACTCCCATATTTTATTGCTTTCCTTGTACGAACAATAGACATCAAACAGCTCGTTAGATAACGTAGTAAGAATGGTATGTCTACAAACCTTATTGGCGTAAGTCCATGCGTCCATTTTTTTGTTGCCAGCAGAGGAATCTGGTTTTGGATCGGTCAGAGCATCTGCCACTCCATGCATGTCGAGGTCTGAGAAGACACGTTCTTGCCAACGTTTGAAGTTCTGTCCTCTGAACATTTCGATCTTTGATACATCGGGAAACGGCTTGGCATACGTGACGGAAGGAACAACAGGTGGAGCATTTTGCGTGTTGGCGGCTTCAGGTCCATTGACTGGGGTTGCGTTTGATTCAAGTTGAGCCATATTCCTTAAGATTGTTGAAAAAATGATACTTGAAACAATAAACAAATGAAAAATAGGTGATAGTCTGAGGCGTGCTATGCACTGTCCTTAAGAAATATTTTGGCAACAAGTGTGAAATTCCCTCAGGATACAGCAGACTCTTCCCGGCTGAACCGAGGTCTCAAACAACAACAAGGCCAAAAAACTTTGTAACCCGTAGAGAGAAGAGGAGAAGAAGAAGAGAGGACGAAATTCACACACTCGCATAGGAGGCGACAGCAGAAGAGAATAATATATCAGCATGTAAAAAACCTAATACATAAATGCAATTAACCTAATACATAAATGTCATAAATCTAATACATAAAATCAAATTAAAACTTACCAAAACCGTGGGCTGAAATTAGGGAGTAATTAAACCTAATGATTGTCAAAAACTGCTACATTTATGTAATTAAAAAAAAAATCTTTTCCAAGATCCCAATTTTCTGGTAAGGTTCAAAATTCAAACATTAATTAAAATTATTTCCAAAATTCAAAGTGTTTGTTTCAAGTAATGTGAGACTTTATTCTTTTGAAATACTTAATATTCACAACACCATCAATACCTTACTAGTAACAAAATCAAAAGAAGAAAAAAAAAAAACAAAAAGGGGAAAGTTTCACCATTTGGGCCTAGTGCAAAGCAATTTAGGCATCTAGTACGTTTTATTTTGAGCCTCCACACAACAGCATGATTATCAAATTGTGAGTCAAATCAAGAATGGGAAGGCCTATTTTCTGAATTGTGAAATGAAAAGTTAATTATTAAAAGTAACATAACATATATTTTTCACATAATGAAACATTACAAACATATAGATGTTAGCATTTTAAAGTCATATAACTCATATATAGTTAACAAACTGAAGTCTAAGCTTCAATGTCAACTGGGCCACAGATATGGCTGATTAAATTTGCTATATGCCCCGATTTCACATATTAAAAAAACATTGGTTGTCATGTCTCAGAAGGCAGCAGGCCTCAGCCAAGTCACACAAGACCCCAGTTTGAGTTAGCATGCAACTCAACCTTCTCTCACAGCCTTTCTCTAATGCATGCAGCACACAGGAGTCTTCCCCTTGGAACTCCACATTGCATACGATTACATGCACACCACACCCACTCATCCACCAGTGGACTCCTTTACTGGAGCTCCATCACCCACCACCACAGCTCCATCGCGGTTCATCGATCGGGAAGACTGCTAGAGCAAGGACGCCACCTTCACTCTCATGGATTCTTTGGGCGAACGTTACCCCAGTTGCTCCAGAATCTCACCACCTACCCTACTTGTTATGCTTGTGGCTTAGTAGTGGAACTCGTTATTTATTGTTGTGTAAAAATTTGTCATTACATATAATTATGTACATGATATTTTATGTAGTGACATTAAGTTTTTGTGCATAATCTCAATTTATGTTTTGTGCATGATATATATATTCATAAGTTTTGGCTTATTTTATGATCACAATTTTCTATAAAATTGCCCATAACATATGAATCTGAAGTTTTTTTCACCTCAGTTAAAACAATTAAACTTTCTTTTTCCTAATGTACGTAAAATATTTATAGAATTGATTTTGGCAATAAGATTTTTAAAATAATGCTTTTTTTTTATCAAACGGTCAAATGTTCAGAGATACGAGCTCTCAAATATGACTTCATGATCATGGGTATTGAGTTGTATATGGAAGGCTCATACGACACAATTTTATGTAGAACTTTCAACGTAGTACATTTTTCGTTAATATGTATATTGCAAACACAAGATGACCAGATTATAAGTTCAATTATTTTTTGGCTTTCAAAGTTTGATTAATTGTCACTGCACAGATTATAAGTATTTCTGTCACCGGGGACTAGTCTTTATTTAGTAGTCTGTTTAGTTTAACAAACCATAGAAGAACCTTTTGTATACTGTGTTCAGTGCTCTTTCTTGGAAGAAATTACACATATTTATGGAAAAGCATAATGAAAAGTTCTTCTGAAATTACACATTTTTTATTTGTATTAAATATTTATAATTTTTTTATTTTATGCGACTTAACTAGTGACTTACTAGTTGAACCAATAACTCATTGTCTCAATACTTCAATCGAGTCGATGACTAAAGTTTAATAACATTAGATCAAACCACTAGGTGATAGAATAATTTAACCTATTTAAAAATTTCAAATCAACCATCATTTTCTATTGATTCAGAGCACAAATTACTTTAGTACATTATGTCAACCCAAAACTTTTAGTAGAAGGGGCAGGCCTTGTTCTAAAATTGTTCCATAATTATTTCATCCTTGAATTTCTTCGATTTCCATTCTTGTTGTAAAACATTCACCGTTTATAATGATAAACAACTTCATGCCTTAATGGATGGACTAGAAAATTTCCCAAGAAAGCAAATAAGTTGAGTCATGCGGGATCAATGGTAAGGTAAATTAACAGTCCACTTGGCAGTACCATCCGACAAAATGACTGACAGCAAATATATACAAAACAATCAGAACTCGAAAAGATTTGAAGATAATAAGTGCAATATAGTGATGCCAAAGGGCACTCCTAACAATATCTAAAATCTTTGTTTACGACATAATTGTCAAAAGTTTGCTCAAAAGTAGATGGCGTGATATATGCACTTGAAGAGGATTTGATTTATAAAACCATGCTTTTTAGTATTATATATGGATGCTTTATAATGCTGTGATGACAAAGCATCCCATACTAATTAGATCTATATCCATTTTACAAGCATGCATGCAAACTACAGGTCTACAAAGATAAGCCTTATTAAGTATTTGAGCGAAAAGGAAAAAAAGAGGGAAATGAAAGGAACCCTAATTCTAAATTAGCAATCATGGTAAATTTTATATAATCGGTAGGGCAGAGTATTTTATTCCTTGAAACATAATAGAAAGAATTAAAAGCTTATTTACATCCTAAGTTGTTAATAGTGTGTTTGGTTTATTTTATGTTTTTAAAATTTTATGAAAGAAATTATGAAAATAATATTTCCTTCATAAAATTTAAAAAACAAAAAATATAATAAAAATAATATAATATTTTTGTAATTATAATAAAAATAAAAACAAAAAATATATCAAACACGCTAATTCATTTTTCGTCCTCCCATTTTCGGTTGTTCCATGCAGAGAGCCTCACAGTTCTTGTCCAAAATTTAAGTGATATGTTCGACTAATTAGTCCTTGTGAGTTGACCAATTATTGAGCCATAAGAGGGGTGGAGAAGATAATGCTTGAGTTAAGGGAGTTCATGAACATCCTAAAACCACTTTCAAGAAAAGAATTTGAAGATAAGAGTATTTAAAATCTTACGGTGCCTCTCTTTATTCTCCACCAATGTCTTTTCATTGCTATATGGTGGGTTGTCCTTATCGTTAAGGATAATTGGAAGCACTCATCCAAAAATACTATTTTATGCCTACCTAATATCACTTTTGTGCACAACCTTTGGACTGATATCCCTTTAATCCCTAGGCTTGCTTTCTAATTTTCCGTTTCAGCCCATTTTAATTTCCGCCTATAAAACTTAGCCAACTGGATGATATCAAGTTCAAAATGCCAAATACATTATACAAAGAATATGAGTAATTATCTTGTCAATAATCAGCTAATTGACTACTAGTAATATTTTTTTTTATCACGTATCAAAGTTGGAGTAAAGCTAATTGACTTAATGATTAAGAAAGTATGCTCTTTGCTTTAACAACTTAGTCTGAGCCTTAGGTGTACACCTAGGAGAATTAATTAATTCTTCTAATTAAATGTATAAGGCTGATATAGGAATACGCTCTTAAGATCATATAAAAAGATATTTAATCTCAATTGACGTAAAAAATAATTTTACTGTAAAATAAATAAATAAGAAAGTTGGAGTATCAATTTGCTTTCAAAGGTATTTTTAGTTTAATATATGACAGCTAAAATATTGTTAGTTTGTACAAATAAAAGTTTGGTACGCTAAAAAATTTGATTTGTTATCAACCTTAGGGGTACCCCAATAATTTCCAATAAGGTTAGACTTCAACTAATATCCTCATTAGTATATGTCATTCCACTAACTTCTTAGACTTAGTGCCCCAACAAAAGCAAAGTGGTCTCCCTATACCTTTTCTGTTTGAATTTATTACTAAAGAGCACAAAGTATGCTTTCTTTACAATAAAACTGTCAACTTCAGTTTTTCCTTTAATTTGAAGCTTCCTCTCTAGGGAATTTATTGTTCCCTGCAATATAGATAGGAAACATCAGTTTCGCAATTCTTGATCATTTTGTGAAAGTGAACGTAGAAAATACCAAGTTGCACATATCATCATGGGTCTCATGCTTCTGAAGAAGCTCAGCCTCCTCTTCCTCCTCGTTTCTGGATCACTTTTATCAACTTCTTTTGCAGGTGGGTCTTTTTAGGTCTTCTGTTGCAGCCTTTGGTGACAACCACACTCATTTTGTCAGAGCTAGCGTGACTAAAACTAAAGGAACTTGAGTGCAAATGAACAGAGATCGATATATTATAAATTTTAGTGCTTCATATTAATATTATATTAAGTTTTCATCAATAACAATGACAATGTTTGGCTTAGCTTAACTTTGCATGTGGACATGAAATTTAATGTTTATCAGAGCTTTGGGTATGATTCCATCTTCTTCTTTTGCTTCAGCCTTCAAGCTTCTTAAGTGCAAGGCATGTGATTAACTAGATAGCTTTATACATTGGTGTGCACATATATGTAAACTATAAGCTGGGAAATTGTTAGATAACAGTAAAAAATTTACCTTGCTGTGCTTAATTGCATTTTCAGGTCGACGAACAAAGTTTATCAGTAACCTGTCTGATGTGAATGCTATCCAAGAGGAGGTACATGAAGTGATCATGATTTATTTATTTATTTCAGCCTCAGCCACACTCTCTCTCTCTCTCTCTCTCTCTCTCTCATTTTTGAAGCCTTGTATATCTAACAAGATGGTGCAGAACTCATGAACTACCACACCTACTGTGCGTTCAATTCCGATTTCACAGAATTCATGAAACAGAAATTCCTTTCTTAATTTCTTTCCTCTTCTTCTTTTTCTTTTTTATGGCTTATATCGAAACTTAAAGCCCGAATAATTTTCAGTTTTTCATTTTACATTTCTCTAGCTACCCCATATTTCAAGTTCTCACTTACTTACTATTTACTTATATACATGCTTGCTTAATTTGCTAGGGAACACCAAGGAAGCCACTGAATAAGGAAGAAGTAAGCATCATCCACGAGAGGCTTCTTAGGGCTAACACAAAAGACTACGGAAGATATGATCCATCCCCAGCTCTTTCTAAGCCTCCTTTCAAGCTCATACCCAATTGAATTACTGTTCAATATATGGATCTGGGAATTTGGAATAAGTACCATAAATAATCCACTGTTTATCTTAGTGTAATATACGCATGCCATATATATTATATAAATAGAAATACTTATCCAAGTTTTGAACCCTAATAATTTTGTAACATGAATATAGATATAGATATTAGAAGATGTACGTGTGTTTTATTACTAGCTCTTGTTCTGAGCCACATGTACATATATATGTACTTGGTACTTACATACATATGTTCATGAACCAATGTAATCCTAATCTATATATGAATGAAGTAATTAATTAATGAGATTATGTATAGATGCTCTCTCGGTCAGTGTCCTTGCTTGTGCTTTTCAAACATAATTTTCCACATTCAGGGAAGACATAAAATAAAGAAAATTGAGATTTCAGTAGAGACCAATCCGGGAAGACTGATTGGAAGAGTTGAAAATGAGTGAAAAATCACTATATGCTTGCTTGCTTATACAACACAAAGAATGGTCATCGTTTAGATTCCATCCTTTATAAGTTTTACTCTACTTTTCACTCATATACGTACCAAGTAAAGGGATAAAATTGTTTTCGATTATCCCATTTCCAGATTCTTTCCTTTCATTTTTGTACCAAAACTTTTATGTAAGGGGAAATCATGAACTTTAGTTAGGATTTATGATGAGATTACAAATCGCCTACCAACAAGCATGCCCTAAATTCGAACCAAAGTCATAACTAACATGAGCGAAAGATTTTATAGATTCTCTGCAAAGTTCCAATAAGTGAAAACTAAAACATATTCCTTTTTCATTTGTGCTTCTTTCCAACTTTTTCCTTTCTATGGATGTCTACTACCAAGCACAGCTTTAATCATATATCCCAAACTGAATCGACACTCAACTTTTGAATGCACACTTGATAAGATGATAATGAAAGTAAAAATGCACGCATTCGTTCTTGCTAGCAAACAAGGGAAACAAAAAAGCTATGTTGATTTAAAATGTAAACCAATCATCTTATTCATGTTTTCAATTCAATGTTTTGAATAATTTACTTAACAGTGAATACTGTGCCTTATAAAGGTAATAGTTTGATTATTTTCTCGTTTGCTTTATAAATGAAATCTTATGGACGTGAGAAAGGGAAAAGAGAAAGACATCAGGGTAGGATGCTAAAAACAATTTAATTCTTTTCAAGAGCGAGGTTTGTTGGTATAAATTAAGTTTAATAATTATACCTAGTTTGCTTCGAAATCTTTTATATGTATCCTGTGAATATGTAATTAACGTGCAAAACATAATCAGTATTATAACATACACAAAGGTAATATGTGGGAATGTAATTAAGATACCACCCTAAATTGTAAGATGCCCAAAATTTTTAAATAGTCAAATTCTTAAGTATATCATATATTATATATGAAGATTTTGAAGTCCATCTCATACATATTGCATCATAGGGTATTTTTTTTCATTCTTATATACTAGTGTATGCAAGTGAATTTATTTTTTATATTTACATAATAAAAAAATAGTTTTAGAATTTTAAATAATTACACAATTAGCCACTTGTTAATCTATTTTATTTTTTTTATTAAATAAAAAAATCAAAGATAGAATAACTAAATATTTTGAAGTTCATCCCATGCTTATTAAATCATAGGATATTTTTCATTCTTATAAATTAACACCTTTTTTATCATTGTTCGAGTATTCACATACTCTTTAGGTGTAAAATTAATTCCATTTAGAGTGCCAAGGCTACCTTTCCTCACAAGTGTTTTCCCGCTAGCTTGAATTCACTTGACATTGTAAAGGTTCATCAACCGCTAAGCTCAAGCATGTTTACTACTTGAATCATCCCTTCCTTACCTTTATAAGCATTAATCTATGTTTCAAATTTATTTTTTATTTTATTAATATAATGCAAAATTAAATTTTAAAAAATATTAAATAGTTACATAATTACCCATTAATTAATTAATCTACTTAGTATTTTTATTTATAGGAAAATTAAAAATAAAATACTACCATAGTAATGCTATTTTTTCTAAGATAAATTTTATAAAGTAAGAAGAGATTGAACACCAAAACGAAATTTTAGTATTATAATATAAAAACTAAAATTAATATACCAAATACCTCCTAAACTTGTTACCACAAATACAAGTGGTACACAAGGAATAGGTTAAATGGCTCTCTTTGTTTTACTTCCTTTACCATTTCCCTTATTATTGCTAATAAACTTGATTTAATTAGTAATCATATCAACTTGTGTTTTTGGTACATTACATAAACCTGTCTATCAATACCACAATCTGGAATATTGAATGTTTATACATAGCATGTTTTTTTAAAAAGTTTCTAACAAGCACTCTTTTTGTATACTTTTCAAAAGAATTGTATTTATAACAACAAAAAATTTCTTCTGCTCAACCGACGTTTGCCTAACGCTGTAAGTAATACAAACAAGCCAATAATCTATAAGAGCTCGTACAATATATTTATCTAAAGAAAAAAAAATATTGAAGGTTTGAGCAATCTCACATTATTCTTATTTCTGTTCCATATTTTTTATACAAATGTCTTATTTATTTTATAAATCTACACATTTTTTAATAAAAATTTCAAAATGGTTATTATATAAGTTTTTAATATGAGTTTAATTTTTATCCACTGTCAGTGTAAAGTTTTTTTACACTGTCATCCAATCATATGTTGACACATAATTAAATAGTTAGACTTTCTAGATAGTAATTGTGATAGTCAAACTCTTTTAATGATTTGGCAACACATGATTGGATGACAGTGTAAATTTATTTTACATTGACAATGAATAGAAATTAAATCCTTTTAATATTTAAAAATATTTGTAATTTACATCTCCACTCAAGTACTCAACTGCAAGTTAGGTCAAGGAGAGGAATCGTCTTTCCTATTAATTTATAGCCCACAAACTCGAAAGATGGGCTCATAATATTGCAATCTTGGGTTCCGTGCAAAACGCAATGCGTGGGTGATGCTTCCTATATAGTTCTTACGCTGAGGAGCGTTTTGCTTTTGCTGCCTGTGCACTTCTATGAATGAGCCATGACCCATCCAATAAAGTACTATAAGCTAGTGACCAAAAAAAAAAGTACTATCAGCTAAAAAAATATTATCAACCAAGGGAAAGTTATAATTTTTTCTCTTAGTGAGAGGGAACAAAGAATTTGAATCCATGAGTAAATCATGTTCCTACTAGATGAAGTTTTAAGACATCATGTTCCTACAGATGAAGTTTTAACAAAGAATTTAGGAACATGAGAAGATGGATCATGTAGGATAGAGAGTGATGATTATTCTCATCGAGACTCAACTGAGTTGTGAGATCCACTTTTTGTGTCACTCACTCTCCTATATGATCCTCTTCTGCAAAAGAGAGGATAGTTATCCTCTGGGGATGACAAATGGATGAATCATATAGATTATGGAACGGATCATAATGAACGCGTAAAAAATAAACATTAATCTATTTAAATTTTATTAAAAAAATCATGATTTGCTTAATGGATAGATATTTAACATATTAATAAATATATTTTTATAAATAGACATTCAATGAACATTCATTTGAAAATATATATTTTTTTTTAATTTGTTAAGCTCATATTAATCCATATATATACATATATATAAAGCAAAGGACAAAAAAGAAAAAAGAAAAAATAACCAACGTGGAAAAAGGAAAAAGAAAAATACCAGTAGAGCATAACTTAATTTGTATCTCTTTTGATGTGATTATGTAGTGGGAGTTCTATCTCTTACACCCTCATTTCTTATTTTCTCTTAATTAATTAGGTCCAATATGATCTCCCTAAAAAATAGAAATGGGTCAAGCAAAACAATGATAGAATTGTAATAAGTGAGTTGGTGGAACTTGATATAATTTTTAATGTTAGAAGTTTTGGTATTAAGACAGAATGGTTTGCCATTGTCCAACTCCAGCTTCTGCACTTTCCTTCTAAACACCTTTATTATTTTTTTCTTCGTTGATTAGTTTGAGTTATACAAGAAAAGAGTATGTTCTCTACTGCATAACTTCAATGATAGAAGAACTCAATTTCAAATATGAAATTTCTAATACTCCAACGTTGAAGTACCTTCTGAGACTTAGAAACCGATTAATTAAACTTTTATTGATGTTTGATGCTAACTAACATAAAAAATAATTCATATATATTATAATGCATTGGGTCGCCACTTCATAATTTCATTGTGTATGTTAAAGATAGCACGTAAAATAATATTCAAACTCCTCTACAGAGTAAGAATGCATTTGGATAATTTTTTTTATTTTAAATAAAGCACCTTTTTTTAAATAAAAAAAAACACTTCTATAAGTTGTTAAGTATGTTTGGATAAAACTTTGAAAAAAGTTTAAGTTTAAAAAAAAGCTCAATTATTAATTTTTTTTAAAAGTTAGTGATCCTCAGATTCTAAAAAAATAATGAGAAGTAGTTTTTAATATAATTTATTGACAAAAATACATTTTGCTTTCATTAAAAAAATACATTTTATGTCTTCCCTTTTTTTTTCATTGCAATTATTGCCTCCTTCATTTTGGATACTTTATATATTTAGTAATTTTGTTATGAAAAAGTTTTTTTTATCCAAACAAACTTACAATTCATTTTATTACTTAAAAGTATTTCACAAACATTGCATCCAAATTTTCAAATACAAAATAACTTTTTCTTTAAGAAAAAAAAACTCTATTACCAAAAAAAAATTATAAACTTGTCCAAATGAGTTCTAATTCTTTTGATCTATCAAGTGGTAATTGGTTTTTCTTTTCAAAAAAATAATAATCCCTTTAATGAAAATGGGATTACTATTAAGACATTTTACCTCCAATATTAATGATAATGTTTAACTTTTTTCTACTCGAAACTTTCAACATGTGATATTATTGTGCACAAAATACAAAACATAATTAGATTAAGACAATCATACTCATTGATCATGATAAGACATGGGAAAAGCAAAATTAACAACGAATAATCTTACCAACTATTTGTACATAATTACGTGTGATGATGTGAACTTAAAATTTAAGTAGAGAATGAGTCTCATTATATAGAATCTTGTGTCTACTTTTTTTTTTTTTGTATATAAAAGTCATCAAATCCTTGAATTTAAAATAGAAACTCTAATGAATTTGCCTTCCAAGTTCCAAGATACTAAGCTCTTATTAGTTATTAGGCCTTGTAGTTGATCCCCCCCCCCCCCAAATGATTTGTTTTACCTAAATGCAAAATCAAATGAATGCTTTACTTCACTAAACTTAATTATAAGATGGAATAATATATATATATATATATATATATATATATTTTTTAAAGTATTTCTACATGCTACCAATACTATGAGATTAATTTCTTTTAAACATAGTTACAACTAAAAAGTTCTCCCAACAATTTCTTCTCATAAGATGAAATAATATATCGTGGTCTATCACCATTCACCAACACACGCCAACGCACACCAACAGTTGACGGTGACAGAGGTAGCAGTTGATGGCAGCAACTCTCATCCTTCAATTCCATCTGAAATTCTGAATGACACATATGCAAGGCTATTTTAGTGTTTAACATTGAAAAAAAAAACCCATTTGAGTGATCAGATGCAGAAGTTGAACCACAACACAGCATCAACCCACTTTGATTTGATTTTACAAAAATTTAAGAAGAGTGAGGTTAATTTTAAAGTCAAAGCATATTATAAAACTTATAAATAATCTATTAATAAAAAATTATTACTAAAAATTAAAGTCACAACTTTTGAGTCAAACTTAATTTGATTCTATCAATTATTCTATCAACCCACTTTGTTTTGTTTACATATAGATATAGTTTTCATTTGTGTGCACAACTCAGAGTCCCAAACGTCTCTCAATTGTTAGTGTTGCGCTGTCCAACCTCTTCCAATCATCTGTTAACTGCTATCTCTGTTTCTTATCTAAATTACACGCACAAAACCTGACAAAAAGAAAAGAAATTTTTTTGTTTTTATGCTGTGCTGGGATTCTCAAACATTATCTTCTCTTTATTGATTAAAATTTGTTGTGAAAGGAGGTTTATGAACTATATAGGTAAAACAACTTGACTATCACTCATCTTGAGATCAAGCAATTAGTTATATGTATATATATATATATACATATACGGTTTGGTGCATTTTATGGAAGAAATTATACACGATTTTTTCACTCTACAATAATGAGGAAATGATTAGATTCTTAACTTAAAGAAGTTGTAACCCGTCATAAGTTGATTCTTTTTATTTATTTATTTAGGAAATGATATTTTGTTCTTTTCAGTTTAATCTCAATTATCAATCATTTATAAACAGAAGGAGCAAGTATAAAAATGATCCGTATCTTGTTTGATATGGAACAATTCAACAGAAAAATACCTATGTGTAAATATGTATAAGCAATAACTATACTTGTCTTACCCCATGAATATTTCTCGTTGACCTTTATATTTATTAATGGTATAATAACAAATTTCGATAAAAAGACAAAAAGAAAGAAATGAAATAATAAAAACAAGGGAGAAACAGATAGACATGCTGCATATATGAACGCATTGAAAATTTTGGGGTTGTGACTTTGACCGTCTAATGCACTAATATCAGATTATTAAATTAATCTAAACAAGGAAAGGGAATCCAAAAAATTAGAAGAAAGGAATTATTAGAGAGAATAAGGACTTTTATTAAGAATCTCTTCTACAAATATTAGTTTTTTCATGATACTCTTTGTCTAACCTGAAAAGCTTGGAATGCTTACTGCCCACTCTTGGTACAGCAAAGGACATTGCCGGCTGCTATCCTTTTACCCCACTAAAATTCTATACTTTTAATAATTTTTAAAAAAATGAAAACTTTAAATTTTTATTCATTATTAATATAAAATTTTCATATTATTATTGATAAATAGCAAAGTTAAATTTTTTTAAGAAAAAAATTAGATAAAGTTCTTGAAATGCTTATAGTATTATTCTCATATTAAAATATAATATGTGTATATTTGTTACATCTTAATGCTACATCATTTTTACTTTTAGTATTAACGTGTAAAAAATAATATAGATGTAATATTTTAATAGGAGAATACTGCTACAAATATCTATAAAATTTTATCTAAATTTATCTTTTTTTTTAAGCCAAAAAGAAAAACAAACGACTGGAAGCCTATCTCATGAAGGAGACTCCCTCCAAATCATTTCTCAAAACATTAACTACTATCAAAGGGGGGACTTGTAAATAATGAACACTAGTCTTTTTTTGTGATAATAAATTATAATTTTTACTTATCATAAAAATTTATTTTTTAAAAAATATGCGACATATAATTTACTAATAGTATGATTAGTATCAGTATATTAAAAAATAAAAAATACCATTTTACACGTTGTATTAATTTAAGGTACTAAAATTTGTAAAGTTGTCAATATCTATATTCCATTTGAAAAGTGTAAAAGTGTGCAACTACACATGTGTGAAAATTTTAAAATGTTTTTCAAAAAGATTTAATGTTAATTACTTGAAAGCACTAATAAAGGGATTAACTTATAGCGATGTAAGACTTTATCACTCTTATATCACTCAATAACTTTTTATTGTGTAACTTTATCACAAAATTTATCATTAGATTAAAAATTTCTATCATGTAAATCATACTTATAAAATTTCATATTAATCCAAAATTGTTTTGTGACTTATTGATATACATCAAAATTAACGTAATATAAACTCTTGAAATATATGAGAATATGAATTATTTGATTATATTCAACTTTTTACCATGTTGGGGTAAATAGGCTTCCTATTTCCCATCATGGTGTAAGTTTAGCAAATATTCCCAAAGAAGTGTATTTTGAATAGGGAGTCGGAGGCAGAAACATCGACTTAGGTGAAGTTGTATTCAACACCAACGACTTATGTGTTTCCGAGGCAAAGTCGTATGCAAGGAAAACAACTTAGGGTTAGGTTTTTTTTTTAATGGAAGTCGTAGGTACCAACTACGACTTCAGTATGCATCATATTTTATTAATTTCTAAGAATGTGAAGTCGACCGACCGACCGACCTTTCCCTTAACTAGTCAGTTTTGATCGATCACCAATTTTTTCATCCCCACCAACAACCGATTGGTTTTGGCCGATCAGCTACTTGCTTCACCTAAAATAACACTTAACCGATCGGCCATGATCGATCCGACTTTTTCCATTCTCAACATATCTTTAGTCGAGTAGAGAACTCAGTCGAGAAGGTGATCAAGGGTGCTCAGTCGCCATATAAAAATAATATTTTAATAAAAAAAATATGATGCACATTGAAGTCGTAGTTGGTACCTATGACTTCCATTAAAAAATAGAAAGAAAAAAAATCTTTGCCCTAAGTCGTTTTCCTTACATAGGACTTTGCTCCGGATAACCCTAAAACACATAAGTCGTTGGTATTGAATACGACTTCATCTAAGTCAATGTTTCTGCCTCTGACTCACTGTTCAAAATACACATCTTTGGGAATATTTGTTAAACTTACACCATGATGGGAAATAGGAAACCTATTTACCCTAACATGGTAAAAAAGTCGATTATATTCTTATTGATATTCATTTTTTTTTCAAAATTTGACACAAATGATCAACATGATAGATAGTTATAATTTAACGATTATATCGATAAAAAATATACTTAATAAAAAATTATTGAGTAGTGTAAATGGATTAGGTCTTACACTTGTGTAAGTTGATTTAGTCACTCCATTTACTTGATTCCTATCAATTGGTGCTTCCATTGAGTACCGGTCGACGAGAAATGAGCGACCTGAAAAGGAGCGACCTAGGAAAGAGCTACCAAGGAAAGGGCTACCTATACTAGAAGGGTTAGAGTGAAAGGCACCCTTAGTTGGCACCTAGAGTGAGCCATTACGGACGTCGACTTTCAAAAGGGTATACAATATTATGTCTCATATTCCCTATAAAAGATAACTCAATAAGGTATTTAAGCCATGAGGCTCTCCCACCTAATAGATTAGCCTTTTAGGATGAGCTTTCTTCGTAAACTTGACTCGTAACAATTGGTGTTTTCATTTTCATTAGGAGTAAGAACCAAAGGATAGAATGGATGCTACTTTGGAATAGATATTCGGGCATATAGAAAGAATGCTAAGTGAATGGAAGAAGCATGAAGAAGAAGTGAGACGTGAATGTATGAAGACAAGAATCATCCCAGAAACTCCACCACCAGAAGAGAAATTTCTTATGTTTGGTAATTGTTGGATACCGACAACACAGTTTTGGAGCCAAAGCTACCATTTTAGACAAGAAATACCACCGTTTTTGCCACAATCTCTCAGAAAATTATCGTGGGAACGTTATCACCACAAGCAAAGCTAACAAGGAAGGGAGAAACTGCTAATGCGGACAAACCAATTCTTTGTTTTGCTACTCAAGAAACTAGAAAACATTCGATTTTTGAAGAAGATGACACCCCTGTAATTGAGATTGTTCAAGAACTGAAAACCCCCAACCTCCTTATCATAAAAAAATGGGTGGGTGCTAATTTGGGGAAGGCCAACGCCGCATTCGCTACCATGGGAAGTGGAAAACCAACTGTTAATTTTGTTTGCATAAATGAGCAGCATAATGCCGAGGACACACCTTGTTCCCAGATGCCAAATCAAATGGTGAAAAGTAAGCCAAGAAATAAAATAAACATATATATCAAAAAGAGGGTTCATAAAATCAGAGAGCAACCCTAATTTCTTGGTGATGAACAAAAAAAGTGAAGAGATGCAAGAACAGAAGAGCTCTCAGTTTCATGATCACAAAAAAGGCCTCGAGGAATGTGTAGAAGCATACAACAAAGATGGTGGATGCGGCCATCACAGCAACCCTGGTGAAGGCAATTCCAATCCCTTTTTTGATACATCTGCACACAGGCTTTATGTCAAGAAGAAATGGAAGAAGAAGTGGTCGTGGGTTGTGGGTTGCACCCTTTCAAAGAAGAAGTGGCCATGGAGTTGTTGTCAGAAACTCTTACCCCCAAGAAGATCATATTCTACTTATAGTGCAACTTCTTTTGGGCTTCCACATTCTACATTTCTTAAATTGAACAACATAACCGGGTAGGGTTACAATGTGGACCTAATCGGAGTTATAAACAAGAAAATGGTTTGGCCACCGTCCAAGACTTCATAACATAATCCGCGCTTGAACCTCACAAGTAGAGAGGGGGTTAGCCACTTAAAAAAAAGATTTGGCACGACGAAGCTCATGTAGGGAATAAGGTTCCTACGTGAATGAGGAGTAGATGTTGGTTGAGATAATGGTGGTGAGGAAAGTTTAAGGAAATGAGAAAAAATCATAAATGAGTTTGTGATAATCCAGTTCAGTTTAGTTAATTGTGGGTAACTGAATTGCATATTTTTGGTTTGAACCACGGGTATCCTCGTACTTTAAATATGAGATTAATTTCGTTTGGGTTCCAAAATGTGATGTTAATGGGCCATCATAACAATGACGATTCCAGAAATCGAACATTTGGTAGGACACCTGAGATTGGAACTACTTACTATTCCAACCAACCTTTTGTCAGTAACCAAATTACATATGATAAGTAAGTAACTACGCCATTTTCACACAAAAGACCAGATTGTTATAAAACTGGCTCCAGTTTAATTAATTAATTAATTTTTTGGTTCAGTTTAACAATTTAGTTTGATTTATAATTTTTTTTCTCACCCCTAATTTACATAATGATACTTTTCGTAATAAATATCTACATATCAATGTTAGAGAGATACATATAAAATACAGAAAGGTATTTAATGTATTTCCTTTTTCAAATATATTACATATTGAGATTATTCTGGTATTTATATTTTTTTTGGGTATTGGTTATGAGTTATCAAATATTCATTAGTTACTATTTATATTTAATAAAATTTTTAACATTTATTATGAAACTAACATTCAATAAATAATTAATAATTCACTTTAAATATCAAATTAATATCAAATTTATTAAGAAAACATAACTTTAGTAGATATATGAAATTTTATGAAGGTACGTTAGCTGTGTTTTCAGTACGAATTGCATTGTTATTTATCCTTTTAAAAAAATCACATTATTTATACTTTTTTAATGTAGAATTTTGTCTCTTCGTAAAAATTGTTCTAATTATTGCACAAAAGATGTGAATCCAACAAGCTTTTATATTAAAAAGTAATGTGAAAATTATAATTAAAAAAAAGTATCAGAATCACTTTATTAAAAAATTTACCGAGTACAAACAAAAGGCTTGAACCTCACGTGACTGGCATAATAAAATTCCCAATAGAAAACCACGCAATAATTAACGCCGTAACATTCGACGACAACGCTGAAGAAGGACACTCACAGAGCACTTAACGGCGTCAAAGTAAACGGCCCCCTCCCTCGTCTTCCTTCTCTTCTCTGCAACCAACATCACTCACCCACTCTCTCTCTCTCTCTCTACTTTCTCTCTCTCCTCTCTCTCTCTCTAGAATTTCCTTTGCAAGTGGCCCTTGGTATCTGGAAAGGTACGGTTCGATTATGTGAGGTTCGGTCGTATCGTGTGTGTCTGTATACGGAGATTCATATATATATATATATATATACACACACACCGAATTCCGAAATCAAATTTTTTTTAAAATAAATGCATTATTTGTTATTATTATTATTATTATGGAATTTTGGTGGTTTTTGGGCTACGAATACCGTTTTTTCAGCATTCATTTCGGATCGTTCTGACTTTTTGTGTGTGAGCGCAGAGTGTTTTTTTTTTAAATTTATTTTTGTTTCTATATTTGGGATGTTCGATTTCCTCGTTTGGGTCATCTGCTGAACTCACTTTTTTTTTTTTATAACTTTTTTTGGTTTTTTTATGCCAATTTGATTCCATTTTGGTTCATGTTATTTTCTGTTCTTGCGAGTTTTTTTTTTTTTTTCTGGTGATTTGAGGTTGGTTACCAATACCAAATATGAGAGTAGAATATTATTAGTGTATTATTACAACAGCCACTCTTTTTTTTTTTTTTTGCCTTCTGCTGAACTCTTCTGTGTGTTCATTTCACTGCTAATGTTGTATTGAATTTGATTGCTTTTTCAGTTGTTTTCTAAATTAGTATCTTCTTAAAATTGGGGTGAAAAAATCAGGGATGAGTTTTTGGTACGATTTTTTTATATAATTACTTTTGCAGTTGCTTTCTAAATTAGTATCTTCTTAAAATTGGGGGTGAAAAATTCAGGGATGAGTTTTTGGTACAATTTTTTTTATATAAAGTTGGTCCCTGAATTTGTATACCTGTATTTTTATGGGAACATGAAACTGAAGCAGTAACCTTTTTGGAATGGAAGATCCTTGGAACCCAAAAATTATGTGGATTTATATGAACTGTTATCTTTGCAGTTGATTGTCTTCTCACTTTTATTCTTACCATTTTGATTCCGAGCTCGTTTTTGGTCTTTATCTTTTATTTGGATTTTTTCGTGGGGTGTTTTAATTTGGAATTATGTTTAACTTCAGCAAGACTACTGCTTGAGTAACAATTATAATTTATTTTGGATTATGCATTTGACTGTTACATAATCGATCATTGCAATTGATGGTATGCCTTTTTTTGTCACTGTTCCAGGGAGAGAGCTGTGTTCAACAGTGAATGGTGTAGACTTGTATTTGGGGATGCTATTGGTGGTTGTGTTGATATAAGAGGCTAAATACTGTTGTCTATTTCAGAATGGGTGCTGCTTGTTGTGTTGCAGCCAGAGATAAAACCATACAAAGTGGATCAACCAGTGAAATTTTGCAGCGGAACATTCGGTGTTCTCCGACATGGAGCTTCCGGTGGGATCATCGAGGGCGTGTAGCTGGTGAAGATACTTCTATAAACTGGTTTTCTGATGGTATTAGCAGGAACGATGGATCAGAGAATAAAAATGAATCAGCATATGTATCAGAAGATGGAAGCCCGTTGCAGAATTATCAAAGGAATAGATGGCAAAAGTCCCCAATTTCTGAAGGAACTGCTGGACACGTGAGAAATTCTACTTCAGGTAACTTTCATTAATTCAACTTTCTGGTTTTAACCATGCACCTACTTGGATTGGACTTTTTATAATTGGGTTTTGTATAAGTCACTTCACTGTCTTACTATTTATCATTTGATATGAGATAAGTGGGCAACCTATTCAATAGAATGAAACTATAATCTTAAAGCTATGTGGAAGATATGAAATTAGTCATTTTGCCACATTAAATTTGGAAAAATGGTGATATCTTCTCACTTATTTCTTTTTCATAAGCTGCCAGACACAAGGAAAAATTGAAAATTAGCAATAAATATGGTTAAAATGATAGTTCTGTAATGGTACAAAGTTCTCAGAATGGAGGAGAGAAACTGGCATCACAAAGTAAGAGAAGAACTATCAATTCTTTTTGCTTTTTATATAACATTATGCACTAGCAAATCAAGAGGGAATTAGATGGTAATTTTAAATATGATGGGATCATAAAATAAAAGAGAAATGAGCTGTTAGGAATAGGAAATTTTATAGTGCAAATCAGTGTTTAAGTTGAACTACAGTTACTACACAGTACACACAAAATAAAACAAAAAAGATTGAAAAATGAAAAAGATGGTGAATGGATTTTAAAGCCCACAATTGAGTAATTTAGGTTAATCTTGAAGTTTAACATTGTAAGATATCAAATGGACAGGACAAATTAATGAAATTGGTTGTAAACTTGTAATCTGATGGTGCTGATGTATGTCCTTGCTGCATGATAACCTCTTGATTAGATCTGAATGTTTGTGCCAAGATAGAAGCAAATAAACTATTTTCCTTTAAATTATACTGATAATTGATTGATGGATCAAACTCAGTGAGTTTACTACATCACTTATTAGTAGATGGCTTATTTGGTCCTAAACTTGGATACTATTCTGTCCTTGGATTACTAAAATATTGAAAATACTCTCGTAAAGTACCTGTGCTTATTCGCCTTATCAAATAATCAATGTGGCTCCTTATTTATGGTCCTGCTCTGTGGTTTAGGAAACACTAGACCAACAGCACATCATCATGTCTCATGCGTTATCTCTGATTTTACAAATATTTTAATTCCATTTCTTATGGAAGCTTTACCAAACAAGATAAATTCCCCCCCCCCCCCTTCTTTGTCTTGCATTTTATATCTTAAAGTGGGTTAATAAAGAGAAAAGAGGGGAGAAGATGATGCTTGGTAGACAAAGTACAACACCTTAGTTAGGTATTAACATGCAGAAAAATTTATTATTCTCTAGCTGTTTTGATGTTCTTTGCTTTCATTATCTACTCTGTGCCATATTGTACTAAGTCTGTAATTAATGTTAGTAGAACAGGTAATGTACCCCCATTCTTAAATTAACAATGCCCACAATTTTCTGATTTTCTTTATCATTTGCACTGTACCCTTTATTGGTTACCCTTTGCAGTATACAAAGCAATAAGTGGCCCTAAGTGCTTGTTTTCATGAGTAGAAAATCCAACAGAACGTTTGGTGAAATCCTGTTTCAAGTGGCACCAAAAGGCTTTGTTAGAGTATCTCGAATATCTTCATTGTATCTTAGAATATCTTAGAAGATCTTTAGAATATCTTGTAGAATCAACTAGTCCTACTAATTGATTAGCATTTTTTTCTTATTTAATTAGGGTTATCAGTCTTATTTTATTAGTGGGTCTTGGGCAGAGTAGTCAATAGCGCCTGGAGCGGGTGCGATAGCAGCATAGCGGCACAGAACAAAGCATTGCCGCCACTGAAAGCTGGGAGCGGTGCGTTTCAGTGTCGTGGTGGATTATAGCGGCTGAATCGCGGCAAAATAGCGGGTATAGCATCCGCGATAGTGAACAGAGACTGAAATTTCTGTTTTACCCCCACCCGACTGCACAAAATGATGGAATTTTAGGTCTCTTGGTTTGTTCGCAACAAATCCAGGCCTGAAATGATTTCGCCACAGCTTCTGTTTCGCACCCATGACCTCCCACCAGTTTCACAGTATCTCGCCTCTCTAGTGCACAATCAGCTCTGTTTCACATGCAGCTTCTTCCTCTTTTGCACAGCCTCTGTTTTCTTATTTCAGACTATTTCGCACAACTTGTCCCAGCTTCTTCCTCTGTTGCCCAGCCTCTGCGATAAGTGATGTTGTATTATCATGATTTTTTTTTAATCTTTCAAAGAAGTTTTAAGACATCACTGTCCCTTTTTTTTCTGGTAATAACAATCTTCTTTTTTATTTGGTTATAATTGTTAGTTGTTAGACTTATTGTTATTTATACTTTCAATTTTTTATAATACTTTGGCCAGGATGATTGATGAATGCCTATTGAATTTTGAGTATGTAAACTTTATTATTCATTTGCTTATGGTATAAAGTTTTAAAGTCTTTTTGATTTGGTTATGCTTGTTAGGTTTTAGACTTAGTTATTTGTACTTTAAATTTTTTATAATACTTTGGCCAAGATGATTGATAAATGCCTATTGAATTTTGATTATTTAAACTTTGTTCATTATTCAGTTGCTTATGGTATAAAGTTTTAAAATTTAAGATTATTAATTATGTGTGTTTTATAATTTTTTGAAGTTTTTTCATTACAACCGCTATCTTTGGTGTAGCGGCCGCTTTGCGACCCTCTATGCCGCTATAGCGTTTTTGGGGGTGGTCGTTCCACGCCGCGTTCCGCCATTAGCTACTTTGGTCTTGGGCTTGTACTAGTAATTTTATACTAGTACTTGACCTAATTCGTAGTATAAATAGGGGTTAGTGTTTTGTATTTGAAACACACCATATCAATTTAATATAATATTACTAAGAGTCTCTTTTACTACTTCCCTACCTAAACTCTATAATCTTAGCATGGTATTAGAGTGGTACCATACCATCCTACGTGGCCTAATCCGCTGAAGAGTTCCCAAAAGATTTCAAGAACTCGATGTCTTTGTCCTTCCTGTTGGCCGTGCATCAATCCTGGCTACCGGAATCCTGGTTTCTCCTTCTACCTGCTATTGTTCTGTTGTGTTTTTCATTTTCATGGTGACATCTCTTCCCGCAAACGAATAATACTGGCTTCTCTTCCCGTCAAGGAATCATACAGGCAATGACTTGATTATCCACTGACGATCATATCAGTGGTGACTTTTCTTTCCATCGACGAATCACACCGGTTGTGATTTATCCTATTTCACTAATGAGTCATACCGATGACAAATTCTCTATTGGCTGCAATTCACACAAGCCTCCCACCGACGAATCATACCTTTGGTGATTTCTACTATGTCACTGATGAGTCATGTTAGTGATGAATTCTCTATTGGTTGTGATTCACTCTGGTCTTAGTCTTAATTTCTATGGCTGCAACTCACACCAACCTTGTTTCAATTTCTAAGTTTTTTATCTCCTAAATTTTTATATTGTTTGAAGCTTCCAAATGTTGTTCTTGATGAATCCAGAGAAGGTTGGGCCTTGCTGTGTATGATTGCTTGTTGTGTGCCAGGACATTTATATATTGCTGTGCTACGTTCCAGTAGTCACTATCCATTTTTCCTAGTGGTGTCTTCTCTCCCACTATGCATTTTTTCAAGTGGTGTCTCTTCTCCTTGGCCATGCAACATTCCAACTAGCTTTTCAGGCTGTCATTATTCCAGCCATCTTCTTGCTCTGTTATCTTTCTAGCGTAGTGCCTCATTTTGTTGTCTCTCCAGCAATCGTCAAGTGTTTAGGATGCTATGTTGTCTCTCCAACAATGCTCCCACATTATATTTTTAGTTTATTTTTCTTTTAGTATGTTTATTTGTAACAAGCTTAAAGCTTAGTAAGCTTTAGCTTGAGGGGAGAGTTAGAATATTTTGAATATCTTTAGTGTATCTTAGAATATCTTGTAGAATCAATTAGTCCTATTAAATTGATTAGCAATTGTTTTCTTATTTAATTTAATTAGGGTTGAGTCTTATTGTATTAGTGGGCTTGGGCTTGTACTAGTAATTCTACACTCACTAGTACTTGACCTAATTCTTAGTATAAATAGGAGTTAATGCTTTGTATTTGAAACACACCATATCAATTTAATATAATATTATTGAGAGTCTCTTTTCTCTCTTATACTCATTCGATACCTAAACCCTATAATTTCAACAGGCTTCACTCTTTGTTTGAATAGATTACAGAATCCTTTTGATTGACTGTTGACATTTGATAATCTGATATGGAGATAGTTGTTTTTGTTGGTGTGGAATGTGCATGAATGGATTAGCTTCTCTCTCTAGTTCATCATATTCCAATACATGATTATTAAATGTGTGCGTTAAGTGTCAGGTGGGCTTTAGAAGCACATATGCTAGGTGCGCATTGGATGCACATGAGCAACGCGCATTTAAGGTTCCTTGGATAGTTGAAACTTATAGAAATATCTTGTATATGTTTGATGCAAAACTACATGCCCCCAAAAAAATTCTTAGTACTTGTGAATTGTGATGCTCCTTTAAGAAGTCACATCATTATGTAGGTGGTACTATATTTCTTTAGGAGGACATTCCCCTTTCTTGATAGTTGCTGGGAAATATTCTAAAATGATGACTAGATTCTCATTTTAGATTTGTGGGCAAATGTTGCATGTCTTCTTTGGATACATGAGAAATCATTCATTATTTCAAGTTTTTTTTTTTTCTTACAGGTTATTATTGGGTACATGGGATGTTAATATCAGTTGGTTTTGGTTCACTTGGAAAAATATAATGAAAAATATGAGATATATGCTTGACTTAGGTTTAGCTCATGGCAGAGACAGTACCTAAGTTTCAGTCTATGCAAGTTCAGTTCAGTTGTAATTCCTGTATTTTGTACTAAAGGACAAATTAAATGGAAAATAAAATCTTGTGAGACATGATCATGAAAATTTTTCTTATAACCACTCAATCTCATATGAGGGTCTGTACTTGAGAAAATTTTGTATATTAGAGGTGTGTTGGAGTTTTCCTACTTATGTGTACTTCTGCATGAGGAAAGCTAAGCAATAATTATACATTGTTAAGGTGGATTTGTATGGCTTGCTTCTGCATCCTGTCTTGCTGATCACTATGTATGCGCCCATGCAAGACATCGATCCTGCTCTTAAAAATATGTAGTCTGACACTGTTTTAACTGATCCAGTGGCAAAATATTATTCGATCAACTGGTTGATTTATAGTATCTGACATGGTTATTCATGTTTATTTCAGATCAATCTATTTCAAGGAATGTCTCCTTGGATGTGAGCGTGGAGCAGGTGTGGTTATATTAGTGAAGGAATCTGATGTTGTTTAACATTTTTGCTTAGTTGTTTGTATGTGATTTCTTTGACACACTTGCTACTTATGGATCACTCTGTAGGTGAAGGGGTTGGCAGAATCATCAATAATATCATGTCCATCGCCCACAAAACCTTCACGTTCATTGCCTTCTACTTCATTGTCTGCATCTCCCCTGCCATTCCAAAGTCACCTACCTCCATCCACCTCAACTCCATTAAGATGGCCCTGCCGTTCCCCAGGACACCAACTATTACGGCAAGTTTCTGATAGCAGAATCCCAGGATTTAAGTCCCCTAGCAGCTTCTATGTGTCTGAAGAAAGGCCAATGTTTCCTTCATGGAGCAATGAATCCGGTATGCGCTCCCGTGGTGGATCTTCAGATGGTTGGTCTATACCTGGCTTTTTTGAGCTTATGGGCTCTTCCCACAGAGAAAGATGGTCATTTGATAGTGAATCCTTTGGTTTTAATCGTGGAAGGTTAGTTAGATCCAGTAGTCGGTTTTCAAACTCTCCAGTTGATTTGCAAACATGTGGTGTTTGCTCAAAGCTTTTAACTGAAAAGTCTTCTTGGAGCACCCAAAAGATAATTGCAAGTAATGAGCTTTCTGTAGTTTCTGTTCTTATTTGTGGACACGTTTATCATGCTGAATGCTTGGAGAGTATCACACCCGACATCAACAAGTATGATCCAGCTTGTCCAGTTTGTACTTTTGGTGAGAAACAAACTCTTAAGTTGTCTGAAAAAGCTCTGAAAGCTGAAATGGATTTGAAGGCTAGAAACAAGAAATCAAGGAACCGAGTTGTGGACAGTGATATTGATGACGATTCCGATGAGTATGATCACTTTAAAGGTAGAGGGTGTCAAGGTAAAGGTCCTAGGATGGATTCTAGTTCCAGTGGGAGAAGCTCCTTTGGGAAACCTTTTCTGAGGCGACACTTCTCATTTGGCTCAAAGGGTTCCAGATCCGTGTTAGATAGTCAACCTACAAGAAAGAGGGGCTTCTTTTGGGCGAAATCTAGAAAGGAATAAGCTGCTTCTTGGTTGTTGGAAGGTAAGTTGCATTATCTTCATTTTGTTCCTTTCACCAGTTTATCAATAGCATCCTTAAAGTTGTCCTATTCCATCCATTTCCATTAAAAAAAATGTTTTTCTACTTTTCCCTGTAGTTATTAGTGGGTTGTTTCGCTTCCATATTTCTTCGGGTTTGGTTCTTTGTGCAACAGAAATTTAACTTCAAACGTTTGATACTCTAGACTATAGCATGCTAGAAATTCTCAGCAGTTATTTTGGACTTAATTCGTGTTTCTTTTCCCTTCTTTAAAGCTGGCTCCATTGCTGATCTTCTCTGCAACCTCAGATAAACGACTGTCGAAAGGGCAAGATGTCATTCATCAAGCTTTGATTTTTGAGCATCTGCGTACATCTGTGATTTCGACAGGATTAGAGGCTGAAGTTACTACGTAAAGAAGAAAAGTGGAAAACATACATAAGGATAAGATAAATATAGAGAAGACAACGATAGTGTTTTGAGACCAAGGGTCTTTTTGTTTTGTACAGATCGATTTGTTTATTGCATGGATATAATTCATATCCAAATGATGTTCTGTTGTCCTAGGTTCTGCTGATATGTAATACATAATACATGCCATTAGCCCTTGGGAGTTTCTGGTGTTGGGCAATGGTCTTCACAGATTGTTAGGTAATGCCAATTATTTTTTGGTTGACTAAAGTTCGTTGCTTTTAGTGAAAAGAACAGTTTCAGGAGAACCTTTTATCCAATTAATGCTTTTGTTGGTAGAAGATTTGTGTTTTTGGTCATGTTGGTAGCAGATTGAAGTATATGCTTTTTCATGCATGAGTTGTACGCTTCTAGTTCATCATGCTGGCCACGCCAACCCGGATTTATGTTGCTTGACTCAGCAGAGTCACCAAGCCTTCCAATACACTGATGTTACTTGTGACTATAAAGAGTTCCGTGCACGTTTCAATTAGGATTTTGTTTTAAATTTTCATCACTTATATTAATACGTCCCCATGAATCATGATTTGACTTGAGAAAACATTTATCATAGATGCTTTCTACTAACTATTGGGCGACAAAAAAGGCATGACTTTTACAGAAAAGTGATATTATCATATCATAATATGTCCTTAATTTCTTAGTTTTATGTATAACATTTTTATTATAATTTGCATATTATTTTATATCCCTCATTATATGGCCACAACTGGATTACATGTCCTCGTTTTATTTCAAAGAGACGCTTATATATATATATATATATATATATATATGGAAGGGATGAACTTACACCGGTGTAAGACTTGATCATTCTTACACCACTCAATAACTTTTTATTGAATAATTTTCTTACAAAATCTACCGTTAGATTGAAAGTTTTTATCATGTAGATTATTTGTGTCAAATTTTGAAAAAATTAAATATCAATAAGAATATAATTAAATATTTCATATTTTCATATATTTCAATAGTTTATATTTACGTTAATTTTGATGTATATCAATGAGTCACAAAACAATTTTAAATTAATGTAAAATTTTATAAGTATGATCTACATGATAGAATCTTTGAATCTAATGGTGGATTTTGTAAGAAAGTTATTTAATAAGAAGTTATCGGTGGTGTAAGAGTGATCAAGTCTTACACCGGTGTAAGTTGACCCCTCCCCTATATATATATATATATATATATAAACAATTTAGTTTGTTAAATTCAAAGGAATTAATCATGTGGTTTGATTTGTTATTTACTAGTTCCTTTGGAATTAAATTAATTTAGTTTATTTTACAGAAATTAAATTAATTTAGTTAAAAGTTATTAATGGCACATTATTATACTGATTTCTGTTAGGCTTGTATTTTTCTTTTCTCAATGGGACTAAAAGCCCAAAGTACTAAAGAACTCACCATTTTCATACTTTAGAATTAGGATGAAAAAAATTCTCATTTCAGTAGGTATTTTGTAAAGACTTTCTTGTGACGAGTTGGATATAAGGAATTCATTTTTTCTTAAAAATATCACCCGCTGTCCTGCTTCCCTAAAGGCATGTAAGGGAATTTTTGGATTAAAGGAGTTTTGAGAAGAAGAGAGAGAATGAGTAATTTTTTATTTTTAAATTAAGAGAATTATAAAATATTTATAAAATTAGAAAAGACATGATAAGAAAAGTATATAATAATTTCTCATTTTATTACTTTTATTTCAAAAAATTATCAAATAAAATAAATATAAATTTAAAATAAAAAATTACTCTTCAAATTCCTCCATTCAAACAATACCTAAAGTAACTAAAAGAAGAATTCAATAGCGGTTGCAAAAGCGTTAAGAGAACTTCCCATCTCCGCTTCTTCTATTTTAATAGAAATACTTAGATTTTATTATATAATATTAGAAATTTAACCAGATAACATAATTTATGTTATGCGACATGTTATATGTTTTTACTAGATTAGATTACACAAGAATTTTTTCTAGCAAGAACAAGTAGCTAGGCAGGTAATTAACATTAGAGTAAATATATTTATTTTAGTCTTTTAAAATATGAGCTATATTATATTAATAATCTATTTATTTAAAACATTAATTTAATGAAAAAAATATAACATTAAAAATTAATTTAATATTACATATATTTTTAAAATATTAATTTAATATCATTTTAAAAATTAATTTAATATCATTTTAAAAATTAATTTAATATTACATATATTTTTAAAATATTAATTTAATATATTTATAAATTAAGGAAAATAATCTTTAATAAAAAAACATGACATGTAATGATATTTGAAATTGCAGTGTAAGACCAAGCACCACATGTTCACCCTGCAAAGTGACACATAGCTCACTTCTCTTAGACGGCAACAGGTGTCTGTATGTCTTTTTGTGCATTCCGCAGCTACGTGTAGACACCAAGCTGCATGCAAATCTCCACCGCCAAGGGTATCTGGTTTTTCAATAAGTAACCAAACCAAGCATGACCCTGTATTATTCTGGTGCCTGCTACTGCTAGCTAAGCTACTACGTACTCTGAAAATGGCGCAAGTTCAACTACGAGATGAACATGGCAACCCAATCCAACTCACTGATCCAAACGGTAACCCAGTTTGGCTAACCGACGAGCACGGCAACCCCGTGCACCTTACAGGTGTCGCAACCACTGCTACTAGTGCAGCAGACAAAGGCACGCATGGTGGTATGACAGTGGCAGACCAGATGGCCACCGAGGGAAGGAGTGACATAGCAATGCATGTGAATGACCAAACCAGGCACCATGAGAGGGAGGCTGGAGAGCTTCGTCGCTCCAGCAGTTCAAGCTCAAGCTCGGTATCAATATGATTCTTATTACTTATATTCAAGATTTTAAATTACAGTTGTGGTTATTAGAAAAATTGTAGATAATTATAGAGTTTAATTTGGATAAGAGAAATTATAAGGTTGTTTTACACTGTCACCCAATCATATATTATCAACTCATTAAAAGAGTTTGACTATTATAACAAACAATGTAAATTTTTTTTATATTTATAGTGAATTAAATTCAGACCTCCAAAATTACAAAAATTACATACTTGTGATTGCAATTGCTATTGTAAACTGCAATTTAAAACACTCCTTATATTCAAATTTTAAATTACAATTAGGAATGCAGTTATGGATGTGCTACAATTACAGAAATTACAAATAATTACAGGAAAAACAATATAAATTTAAAGAGAAAAAATAATTATTATTTTTGTTAACATAAATAATTATTCGAAATAATCAACGATTTTGAATGGTTAATTCGTCTTTGTCTTAAATTTTTCTATTATTATGAGGTAAATTACAGACTGTATTTGGGTTTAGTCCAATTGTTTTACTTGTATTTAGCTTTTGAAAGCGTCACTTTATTTGTTTTACTTTTTTTCTTTAAAATAAGAAGAAACCAGTGGGCGTAGTGGAAAGCAGACGAAGGTGAGAAATCAATTTGAGGTCCTCTTGAAATTGCATGTGAATAAATTGATTGGACTTTAATTTGATGCTTGATTTAAGATTCCAAGTTTTGAGTTTATTTAAGATTCTAAATTATTATATTTTTAGGTGTAATTATGTAGATTTTTTAAAATAAGTTTTAGTGATCAAAATTGATTTTTGAGAAATTTACTTAATCTTGCCTTAGGAATAAGAGCGATAAGATTGAAGAGAGGTGAGGAGACAGTATTTGAATTCCAGCCAAAGTTAACGATTCTTATCCTACCAAAACATATGCTACGATCCGTGAGATTTTATCATTTAAAAGTGCACCTTCGTAAAATTGGTTTCTTTACTGTGTTATTGTCTAATCTAAACTCCATAACTATATACATAACACACTAACATAATTTGACAAATCTTCTGTCTCCTTTTTTATTTTTTTCATTTCTTTCATGCCTTTTCAATTAAATTTTGATAATTAAAAAAAAATTACTGACAACTAAGAGAATTTATTATCTATTAAGAGAGGGGAAAAAAAGAATTTATTGAGTTGTAAGCATTTAACAGAAAATTTAAATCCATATCTTACTTGGTTTTGTTTCAATGTGCTAAGTCTGAGGATGACGGCCAAGGTGGGAGGATGAAGAAGGGATTCAAGGATAAAATAAAAAAGAAGCTACCAGGAGTAGGAGGAGGAGGGGGCAAGGAGCACTCACAGACATCAACGACAACAAGTACTACGACCACTGCTACTGGTGCTCACTATCCAACCACAACCACTGATACTGGTGGACACCACCCTGAGCATGAGAAGAAGAGTCTGATGGAGAAGATCAAAGAAAAATTGCCTGGACAGCACAGCCACTAAAGCGCTCTCTGTCTGCACCTGTGAATGTTCATGTATAAGCTTTATTTAGGTATCTTTTATGTAAGGCATAGGATAGTTTATTTGAGTTTATGTGATTAGTATATAGTACGTACTAATTAATAATTACTTGCAATTAAGCTTTATATTATGTAAGAATACACCATATGACTATAATTAACAAAGAATATACATACATATAGTATATGCCTTCAATAATATCTATATATAGTACTAGTGGGTTCTGCTTTAAGCATTTTGTGCTACATCAATGACCGCATGCATGCATCTCTGGTTGTGTATTGTCATTGTCAATGTCAATTGTGGCTGAGTCACTATATGGATGGTCGAATGAGATTCCACTAAATGGTACTATGGGGGATCTTGCAATTTACCCATTGGTTATAAGCCCATTTTGTATGTTGCATGGGGTTCCATTAGGTAAAGAGCTTCTGAGTGCTTGCCCCATAATCTTCATAAAGCTTGACATTGATATTTATAATAATCACGAGACGAGAATAGCTCAGCAAATGCACGAACATAAAGGTAGTTGATTTTTTTACTAGGCTGCATATTTAGGTGCTTGCTGATACGTCTTTTTGTTTTTGTTTTTGTTTTTGTTTTTTTGCATCTTTAGGTTCTAGCTTTAGCGAGAAATTAGCATATATATCTCAATTGTAATCTTTTGTGGTTTTTTGACATTTTTACAAGATGCTTTGCTATGTGTTCATTGGAGGATTTGGATCTCTCCTTTTCTTTAAGAACATATCATTGGGTTATGAGAGAAATATAAATTTTCTTGTGTAGGAATTCATCATTATTTATACAAAGGTCGATAACAATTTATTAAATGTAATTATATTTTTCTCTATTATAAAGAAAAATGAGAGAATGCAAATGTTTTATTTGATGATACTACAGAAGCATATTATTCTCATATTGTTAACATTAATCCGGAAGGAGTTATCATGCCGTATACATGCATGCCTATTCATGATAAAATGATATTTAAACAAATTTTATGATATAAAAATATATGATTGAATGATAATTTACAGTCGCACCGAATAAAAAAAATAGTAACATTAAAAAAAAAATCTTGCAACAATCCAATCTACCAACCTGATCTTGTGGAGCACATGCATATTAATACCAACAAAGGGTGTACAACAATTCATTTCGTCAAGAAACAAAGAAGAATCTTAGCACAGCACAGAACAGCACAGTGGGGCAATCACTTTATAGTTTATATATTGTTTGCACTCTCCAATTCCATCAATCAATATCTATAAGATAAAACCAACGTGTCATAGCATTTTCTTCTTAGTGCTCCAACAATTGCTCCATCAGCTACAACCCAAATTCTTCTCAAGCAGAGCCATGGCATCCAATGACGTGCCCCTCGTGCTAGACCAGCAGCAATTGAGTTGCTTCGCCGACGTTGGTAACAAGGTGGCAGATGCCGCCGGAGAAGTTATCCGCAAGTATTTCAGGAACAAGTTCGACATTCTTCACAAAGATGATCTCAGTGAGTAGTTAGTTGCACAAGACATTTTTAAGATTGTTTGTTTGCAGTGTCACGTTTTTTGGTTAACATTCGTAAGACTTGAGATTTTGAAAGGTTTCAATGGTTTTGTTTTTGTTTGAAATCTGCGTGAACTTCAATCATCAAGGATAATTTTTTTTTTGCTGTGGGGTTTAATGTTGCAGGTCCGGTAACTATTGCGGATCAATCTGCTGAGGAGTCTATGGTTTCAATCATATTAGAGAATTTTCCTTCTCATGCAATGTAAGTATTTAGTCACGTGAATTTCCCTTTCTAGATTTTTTTTATATAGCCGTGAAATTGGAGAAATAAATAAATAAATGATGTGGTTTTGCTTCAGTTGTGAAGTGACGACAATGGGAAATAGTAGAGTGTTGAGCTTGGTATTTACATTTATTGGTATTCATGTTGGGAGATTCTATGTCTGTTTTTTTTTTCAAATGCCTAAGAAGCACCAATTGTTACAATTTAAGAGCTCATCCAAAAAAATAACCGTTAGAGGGATTTAAGAGCTCATCCAAAAAAATAGCCTATTAAGAGGGAGAACATAACATCCAATTATAGTGTCATGTTTGGTACACGGAATGGTATTTCACAAAATCAAAATAAAATGAGAATGAAAATGAGTTGAAATAGAATGAGTATTCCCAGTCCATAGTTATGTAACTTTAAGAATGGGATGACTTTCAATTGATTCCATTGTTCAGTACACGGAATTAACATGAAATGGAATCAAAGTTTATCTAAATGATATAGATGTCCTTTGAGTAAAACAAGAAAGTTTAACTTTTTTTCACGTATATCTTATATATACGGTATGAATGTACATTCTTGAGAGCAATGGTCACGCTTACTTTCTTACAACTTGATAACACATAAATTTTGTTGCTCTCAAAATAATAATAATAATAATAATAAAAGAGAGCAAATATTGTGGTATTTAAATAGCTTAAATTTAATGAAAGGTAATAGTTGTCATTTTATAAAATTAATGAGGATATGTTAGAAAAAGAAAACTGAAATCTCGTTGCATGGAGCTTGGAATCACCACCCACCTCTCTGGGAGGGAATGGTGATTCTGATTCATGGTTATGTGGAATGAGTTTTAAACGAAATCACCATTCCATGCCTCTTTTTTTCCCCCTAGTAAACATAGGAATCCTCATTCCATAGAAAAGAGCACGGAGTGGAATCGCCACTCCATGTACCAAACATGCAGTAATAGTTCATCCATACCAAGCTGTTATTTCCTTTCAACTTAATGAAATAAACGTAAAAATTGCAAAGGGATGGTAGGTTCTGTAGTTAAAATACTGAAGCACAAGCCTGGGTTTTCCACAAAATTGCAGTTATGGAGAGGAAAATGGGTGGAGCAGTAAAGAAAAGAGTGCAGACTATGTTTGGGTTTTAGATCCTATAGATGGGACAAAGAGCTTTATCACTGGTAATTTTCTTTTATGGTTGTCAAATTATTATTGGGCCATGGTCTTAAATTTTCACTTTGAGTCTTCTTGTTTTGTATCAATTTCAGGGAAACCTTTATTTGGTACCCTCATTGCTCTTCTACAATATGGTAGACCGGTAAGGATCTCTTACTACTTGGCTCCTTACATAGAATTAGACAGTCACATTTTATTTTCCTTGAATTGCATGATGAATTTTTTTATTTTTCCCACTAAGGAAGGAAGAAAAACTAGATATTTCATCATACTCTTTTCTTCAATATTGTACACCAATCTGAGCCTTTTCTCTTTATACATTACAATGTGAAAAGGAAGATAAAGATAACTAGGATAAATGTCAGAGTCAATTGATGACATCCTTTTTTATCAACTGATACACACATAGATTGAGTGATATTTGGCATTTTACCTACATAATAACATTGTAGACAAAATGAAGATGATGACAAGATGGACTACAAATTGTAATCAATCTTGTCACCATTTTCGGTTAATTGAATAGTAAACTTTATGTTAAGATTGGTTTTCTTTCATCAGATCCTTGGCATAATTGATCAACCTGTGTTAAGAGAAAGATGGATTGGGGTAACTGGAAAGAGAACTACACTGAACGGACAAGAAGTGTCCACTCGCACTTGTGCGAACCTTTCACAAGCTTACTTGTATGCTTTTCCTCTTTTTCCTTTGTAAATTTTATTATTATGAATGATTTCTTGATTGGAAGAAGGAAAAGAAGGAAGTTCTGGAAACAAAAGTAGTTGACATTTATTTTCATCATCTGCATCTTTTTGACATGGTTACCATTGGTTTATGAGTCTTACTGATAGCATATCTATAATATTATTCCCCCCCCCCCCCCTATTTAGGTACTCCACAAGCCCGCATCTGTTCAGTGGAGATGCAGAAGAGGCATTCGTCCGCGTTAGAAGCAAGGTCCATCTCATTTTTTATGAACTTGTAACATAAGGGCTGTGCATGGTATCGTAATATATGTTATCAAATAAATCTGCTTGAGAAGATGTTCTTTTGCATTAAAATATTATTGCCTTAATTTCTATTGAAGCATTGATTACATGAGTCTTATTTCCAAAACAAGCAGGGTACTTAGCACACATGAATCCACTTGTGTTATTAATTTGATCTATTATTGTATTGCTGACTCCACCTTTCCTGGTCAAGTGATTTCTAAAACCTACGCATGTTATTTACAACACCGTTTGACTATTTCAACTTCAACCTTCTGAGCTTACTCAAATATCATAGAGAAAGAAGTGGTAGCATCATGTAAGAATTCAAGGAACCATAATAACTTTTGACATTTCCTGACTTTATTTAAACATTAGTTAACAATATTGCACTGCACTTCCTCTTATGCTACTTTATGTTTCTATATTTATTTACCATAGTCATGTAAGATGTTCTGCATTTTTTCAACCTGACTCACTGGACCAGATGGGTGTTACTAAGTATCATACAATGAAATAGCCTCTTTTCAAGAAGAAATATCTAGATTAATTATTAGCATTCAATCATTCCTTTTTTGTGGTCTTGTGTTCTTCAGGTTAAAATTCCATTATATGGTTGTGACTGCTATGCATATGCTCTTTTGGCTTCTGGCTTTGTGGATCTTGTTGTTGAGTCCGGTCTGAAGGTATGCTTTACTCTGTTGTCTAACCTTGGTTATATGCTTGACACTTTGGAATCTTATTAACCTTATAGAGCATAACCACAAGATGATCAAAACACGGAATGGTTGTTATTATATACTCATTATTTGAGTGTCTTTGTTTGAATGACAAGGTTATGACTTATGATTATTTAAAGAAAAGAATAAATTGGTAGAGTTTACCTGTGTACTGTTATGGAAATGTAATATCTAGACCAAAGTTAAAACTTAAAACTTTGATTGTTTACTCTTAAATGCATGTGTTGTCAGAGAGTGAATTAGCATTCCAAACATAATCTTTAGTTCTCTTCTTGGGGGTAAATTTTGTATTTCAGCCATACGACTTTCTAGCATTGATGCCTGTTATAGAAGGCGCTGGAGGTGTCATAACTGATTGGAAAGGACATGAACTCTATTGGGAAGCTTCTCCACTTTCACCTGCAACAAGTATGTGCTCATTGAATACCCCTCCTTTGAAGCCCTGTTTAATTTATATTGAATAATTCTATATACTCCTAGGGAATAAGCCTAATAATCATCATAATTACTTAAAAAAAGCAAGTATTAAATACTTTTTGGGTTACATTTCATCCTTCTTGGTCATATCATGAAACATAAAAAGTCATGAAAGTCTTTCCCACTTATTTTGACTTCATTGGGCTCCATTATTGTCTCAATAAATTGCATGTGGCAGGTTTTAATGTTGTGGCGGCTGGAGACAAACAGGTTCATCAACAGGCTCTAGATTCATTACAGTGGAAGTGACAGTTTTGATGATAAACCGAGTACACTTGAGTTTGTAATCTTCTCTGTTACCCTTGGCCTGGTTCAAATGTTCCTAAGGACGAGGATGTGTATTATGAAACTAGTGTTTTGCATTTTTATTTAATAAGTTGAAAAGAGTGTACTCTCAACTTGAATAATGCTTTGGCAAGTCCTCTCCTCAAGAAATTGGACTTTATCCTCAGTCTTGCGCTTGACTTTCTGATTTGCATTTATCTAAATCTTCACCTCTATTGCTTCATATCTCTTAACTTTTTTTTTTAATTGGGATTGGGGGGAGCTTACACCATCACAAGAGCAAAATAAGGAATATCATGAGGTACCTGAAGTGATCCTAAACATAGGACGTATCAGAAAATACAGACCACAATGGGGTTGCTGGTAAGGATGACTGCATCCTATAAAAGCCATAAATCTGGTTTCGTCCTGGTATAGAGCCCTTAGCACCTCATGTTGACAGTGTAAGCTTAAGAAGTGAAGGCCAAATCACAACCCTTATATTACTGCATAATGCCTTCCCTAAAAAGAATACAATGTTGTTTAAATTATTTACTAAATAATAAAATCTCTTAATTTTTTTTAATAATTATCACTTAAAAGCAGTTTGTATAATGTTGTAATTAATATTTGCTAATGTTGAATTACATTATAACCAAAAACTAAATAAATTACATCATTATAATTATAAATGATAATTAGACTTCAATTATACTTTTATCCTTCTATTATTATTAATGAGTTTTCTATTTTGTAAATAAATACTTTTTAAATCTAATTTTTTTCCTGTTGTTATGTGTGATAATTTCTTTCTAATATAATTCTTTTATCTTTTTCTCTATGTCCTCCATACTTGATTTATGACTAACCAAATTATTAATTTTCTAAGGAAAAGAGGATGATGTTTAAAGGGTAAAATACATTTTACCTTTCTTGAATATAGTGCTTTTTTAATTTACCATCTTGAAATTATTTTTTTAGCACTTAACTTCCTTGAAGTTTGCTTTTCAGAAAACATGTTTAAACGGAACATACCACGCATGCACACCACATGGCCTTATCATTACAAAAAGCGAAGGTTTTTTTTTATCACTTAAAAGTTTGATTTTAGGTTATTTAACCTCCTAAATTTTGGTTTTAACTATCTAGAGGTTAACATCCGTTTGATTTAACTGAAAAAGTAATTTTTTTACTTAAAAACAAACCTTATAAGGTTAAAGTGATAAACAAAATTCAGAAAAAAAAGTTGAGAAAGGAGTATACTGGGCAATGTTTAAATTATGTGAAAGTGGTCTTTGAACCCCTCGTGCATCACCAAAAAAGAAAATTATGTCAAACTAATACAAAATGCAATTTAATTATGAAAAAAATTACCAACAAAAGTTGGGACCTAAATATCTGATGATTCTGATCCGTAAAACTAACTATTAGCATCATTAAGTGATCTTTCTATTATTAGATTAATCTATAAGGGTGTGACATTTTTTTTCTGTTTCTCAGTGGAACATGGGTGTGACCTTTTGTAACCACATAGGTTGTGACTTCAAATTTATGCTAAAGAAATTTTAGAAGATTGAATCAGCTTTCTTCTGTAAATTTTATCTTATGCATACCTTTTCCATTGACTTTTATGCTTAATGCCAATCACAGAATTTTTGTTTTTTCAAATATTTAAAAGTAGTCAATTTTTTTATTTAAATATTTTTAAAAATTAATTAACCTATTTTATATTATTAAGCTTCACACAAGTTCACATTTTTATTCTATATTTAGTAATTTTATTCGAAACTCTTTTTTCATGGTCAATAACACTATCACAACTTGAGCTTTTAATGGCTCAAGATTGCAGATTCATTTCCATACATGCTTGACATGTTCTCTACGTGCAGTCACATAAGAGAAGACAACGACATAATGTACATATACAGCTCAGCCATTTAGTCTTCTTTTTCCCTTATCACACCACCCATCCTCTTATTTTCCTCCAAAGGAAAAGAAATTTTTTTTAAAAAAAAATCATATGGCGTATGTATGGAATCACTCTCAAACTGCTAGAGCAGAGTTAGAAGGAGTTACCTGTCTCTGTAACCTATAGCATTCAGAGTCAGGGAGCATGCTCTAAAACTCACGTTTGGTGCAACAATCCAAAGTGGTTAAAGGGAGAGGAAAGGTGTTTTGAGTTTGACTTGTTCAAATCAACTCCTTTCAACCATTTTTCACCCGCTGTTTCTCTTTGGTAAATGCTAAATAAAGGTAACAAAAAAAAACAACATGCACCAGAATTCCCAAAGCACAAAGCACCCTCCCTCCACATTCTTTGCCTAATTATTGGGAATTCAAAGTCCTGTCAGAGTTGTCATCCCTTCCTTTTCCTCCCAAGAAATGAACCTGTTAGAGAGAGAGAATCCCTTATAGGGATCCAAAGACACCCTTTTCCAGGCTTCTTCTTGCTAGTCTAATTCTAAATTCAAACCTCCTCACCTCACCCCAGGAGGTATGGAGAAGATAGAAAAAAAACACAGGAACTTACTACCAGATTTTCTATCCTCCTTGTCATCTAAGATGGCTATCCTCCTGGTCATTCTCTTGGCCTTGTCCTCCACCCCAAACCCGGCTTTCTCTGCAGGGACTGCTTCCACCTTCACTCCAAAAGATAACTTCCTCATTGACTGTGGTGCAGAAAATGTAGCCACCCTCCCTGATGGAAGACAATTCAAATCAGACCCACAAGCCAATTCTTTCTTGCAAGCCAATGATGACTACAAAGTCTCAGCTGATGATGCCAATGTTCCCTCCCCCATATACTCCAATGCCAGGATTTTCATTCAAGAAGCAAAATACTCCTTCCACTTGGCTCAACCTGGCTTTCATTGGGTTCGCCTTCATTTCTACCCCATTAAAAACAATGTTTTTGATCTTCAGAAGGCCACTTTCTCTGTCAATACAGATAGTTATGTTCTTCTCCACAGCTTCAATGTTAACAACAATGACAAGCCCATCTTCAAGGAGTACCTCATCAATGTAACTGAACCCCAGTTCACCATATCCTTCATTCCCCTCAAGAACTCAGCTTCTTTCATCAATGCCATTGAAGTTGTTTCAGCTCCTGATAACCTGATCTTTGACAATGGTGCCGGCCTTTTCCCGGTCACAGAGTTTTCCGGCCTGTCTACTTATGCTTTTCAGCCTGTTTACCGGCTCAACAATGGAGGACCTCTGATCACCTCATCAAATGACACGCTGGGAAGAACTTGGGAATCTGATGAGCCTTACCTCACAAACAAGAACTTGGCAAAGAGTGTCTCAGTGGCTACCAGCGCCATTAAGTTCCCTGCTGACACACCAACAAGTTCTCCTCTGATTGCACCACAAACTGTGTATGCTTCAGCCACTGAAATGGGTGATGCTGGTGTTAATCAGCCAAATTTCAATGTCTCGTGGAAATTTGATGTGGACACTTCTTTTAGTTACCTTGTTAGATTGCATTTCTGTGACATTGTAAGCAAAGGGCTTAATGAACTCTACTTTAACGTCTATGTTAATGGGAAAATGGCAATTTCTAACTTGGATTTATCAGCTATTAATGGTGCCTTGTCAACCCCATATTACAAAGACATTGTGGTCAATGCAACATTGATGTCTCAGGGACTAACAGTTCAGGTTGGCCCAGCAAATGCTGAGGGTGGAAACGCCAATGCCATTATGAATGGTATAGAGGTCTTGAAGATAAGCAACTCTGTGAATAGTTTGGATGGAGAATTTGGGGTTGATGGAAAAAAGGAAGGTGGTTCTAACCGTGGGACAGTGGCAGCAGTTGGATTTGCCATGATGTTTGGAGCCTTTGTGGGTCTTGGTGCCATGGTGATCAAGTGGCACAAGAGGCCTCAAGACTGGCAAAAGAGGAATAGCTTCTCTTCATGGTTACTGCCTCTACATGCTGGTGATACAAGCTTCATGAGCAGCAAGACCTCAATGGGAAAGAGCAACTTCTACTCCTCAACAATGGGTTTAGGCCGGTATTTCTCCTTCGCAGAGTTGCAGGAAGCAACCAAGAACTTTGATTCCAAGGCTATTATCGGTGTTGGTGGATTTGGTAATGTCTATTTGGGTGTGATTGATGAGGGGACTCAAGTGGCGGTCAAGAGAGGAAATCCACAATCAGAACAAGGTATCACAGAATTCCAGACTGAAATTCAAATGTTGTCCAAGCTTAGACACAGACATTTGGTGTCGTTGATTGGATATTGTGATGAGAACTCTGAGATGATCCTGGTTTATGAGTACATGTCTAATGGACCTTTCAGAGACCATCTTTATGGAAAGAACTTGCCTGTTCTTTCTTGGAAGCAAAGATTAGAGATCTGCATTGGATCAGCTCGTGGACTTCACTACCTTCACACTGGCACTGCACAAGGCATCATTCATCGTGATGTTAAGACCACCAACATTTTGCTTGATGACAACTTCACAGCCAAGGTTGCTGATTTTGGGCTTTCAAAGGATGCACCTATGGGCCAGGGTCATGTTAGTACTGCAGTGAAGGGTAGCTTTGGGTATCTGGACCCTGAGTACTTCAGGAGGCAGCAGTTGACAGATAAGTCTGATGTGTACTCATTTGGGGTGGTTCTGCTTGAGGCACTTTGTGCAAGGCCAGCCATTAACCCTCAGCTGCCCCGAGAACAAGTCAATTTGGCAGACTGGGCAATGCAATGGAAGAGGAAGGGCTTGCTTGACAAGATCATTGACCCTCTTCTTGTTGGTTCCATCAACCCTGAATCTATGAAGAAGTTTGCTGAGGCTGCTGAGAAGTGCTTGGCTGACCATGGGGTTGACAGGCCTACAATGGGAGATGTGCTGTGGAACTTGGAGTATGCATTGCAGCTTCAAGATGCTTTCACACAAGGAAAGGCTGAGGATGAGACCAAGTCCTCTGCAGCTGGGCCTACCTCACCTGCTCCCACACCTTCCACCACCTCAGATGCTTGCCCAGTTACTCGTCCAGAAGTTAATAATGGTCCAGCAGAAGTGCAAGTTATTGATGACCATTCTGGAACTGCAATGTTTGCCCAGTTTAGTAACCTTAATGGCAGGTGAAAGCCAAATTCAATTCCATGAATGGAACCATCACCTGGACCGCTACAAATTTGATCATATCAAGCAGGTGTTATAGTAACTTTCTGAAGGTTTGTGGCCAAAAATTTCCTGTATAATGGTGTGTGATACTGTGTGCTGTTTTTCTTCTAGATACTCTTGCCTTCCTGTCTGTCTTTCTGTATTGTGTGCGGAGTATTATGTATCATGGTAGCAAATATCTGTATCAGATATGTAATGCTATTAACGTACTGGTGTGTTAAGTATATTCATATGGTCTTATATAATTGAATTGTAGTCTTAACAATTTTGTTATGTAATTTTTAGAGAGTAATTGTAGAAGCAAGTTCAAAGAAACTGGCTATTGGCCGCAAGTGAATTGACTTGAATTTGTATGCAATCGACCAACAAGTGTAGTAGCAAAAGACCCCCTCCCCCCTTCTTTTATACAAAAAATGGTCTCTCCTTTTTTCATTTGGCCATCTGAGATTGCTACTGTCCAAGGGCAAACTGCAAGAGAACTACGAAAGTTCCACGTCAGGGGTGGATCTGAACAAGAATGAACCCACTGAGGCATTTAAAATCCAAATAACATTTTCAATCTTGCTTTATTTTTATGACATGCAACATTGTTGAATTATCTAAACATCTTTATATCAAATATATAGTTTTAGAATTTTCATAGAAGTACATTAGGATCCACATCTTAAGGTGAAAACTAAATGCAAAGTCCTTGATTTTTCTCGTTAATGAATGCCTCCTCAGCAACTGATGAGCATTCTACAACAGGACAAAGTTTATCATGTGATTTGCAATATTAGCGCCGCAGCAAGTGTTTACATCCCTAAAATTACTATGTCACTGGAGTCTCTATATCAACAATGATACTTTTAAAAACATTGCTGCAGGTGAAGAGTAGCACCTTGGTTGTGAAACTTCAGAATTTTTGAAATGACAAACGGCAGAGAAAGCTTCATGTGTTGGAGTGTTTATCATTATTTACAATGAAATTTAATCAGCAAGCGTGCCATTACAGTGTCCATAGAAATTAAAACAATGCTGATAATCTTCTTAAATTCAAAAGATAGCCCAAAGACAATATAACTGCATCTGGTAATAGAAGTAGACCCATCTTTAAGTTTTCCTACCTTGTAATGACCAAAATGGAGATAATATGTGCCTACTCCCTCAACTCTATCTATATTTCATACATCAACTTTAACAAGATATCCTTTCATAACAAATTATCTCGATATCGAATCCACTCATGTTTTGCCTGCAACAAACTATATAATCATTGTTGGAGTATTTTCTCTTGTTATGCTCTATTCTACAGTTGAGAAATGCTGGTCCTTGTTTCAAACTAATTCTGAAAGTTGATCCGCGATATATGGAACCAAAAAGTTCTTCGTTTGTTGTTACCTGAAAGCCCAAAGAGGAAAAGGGGGGGAGGAAGACCATGAGGCTACTGTTCTTATGCAAATTAATTGTCATTGTCAAAATGATGATGTCATGAAGTATAATATCTCAGAAGAAATGACTTTCTTCTTGGGTAATCTCACTTTTTTCTAAATGAGGAGAGCCAAACTGTTATGTTTCAATCTTCATTCGTAGTACATCACTTCCCATTGGTTAGAGGACACGTTATATCATCAATGATTCTGACCCTGAAGGACCATGCAAATCACTATCCATAAATTTAAACCATTTTGAGTCCTGGTCCAAAGTTTACCTCAACCTAGAGTCCTCCTTTTCTACCCTCTGTACTTTTGAGAGTACTCAATCACTTTATTAAAAACATGACACATAGCATTACTTGATCATATATGTCGTTAGATAAAATTTAAAATATTATAAAATAAAATTTAAATCAAATCTAACGATGAAAAACTATTAAGAATAATACTCTCAAAATATCTAAGACTTTTTCCTTCTATTGGGTCTCCTTTGTTTTGGTGGAGGTGGAGGTTGTGAGTAACATACTAAGATGAGGAGTAAAGAGACAGGAGGGCACAGGTTTACAAAATTGCATCCCCCTGAAAATGGTAGCATCTTGAATGTCTGAGAGGAAGTGTAGATAAGGATGTGGTCATGACTCATCACCCAGTCTCTATATGTGTAGATTTTAGCGGTTCAAAACACAACCCATATTATAGAACCCAAAGTCGTGTCATTTTATGTCTAGCTGATCTTCACACCCATATTTAATTATTTATAGCACTTGATCTTCACACCCGTATTTAATTATTTATAGCATTTGTGTTCTCTCTCTCTCTCTCTCGGCTACATGGAGCAAGAAATGGACAAACTGATATTCAACATGGCTCACTTGGAAATAATTTTCCACAAAAGTAAGAGCATTCACTCATGCAGTTACAATCAAAATCAAATATCCATTTTTTGTTTCTTTCTTTTTTGGGTTTTAAATCTCTGGGGATATCAACCATATATGAGTTTGTAACATTTCTCAACAGGAGAGGATTGTAAAGATATTACTCTGGTAAATCAAGATCATTTACTTGCATAGCAGACGTTTTCTGTGGAGGAATTGAAGAAACCAGAACATCCAGATGCAAAGAAAAGGAAGAAATACTCAAGACAGGAAGGAATTGCTCAACCTTCCTCACTATCCATGTAGTCAATGTGCAGAATGTGAATTTGACAGGTAGGCCAAATACTATTAGTTAAACGTGTTACACTTTCATGCAGTTTCAAACTTTCAATACATTGATCAGTGAAGAAAGAAACACATTCTTCACGCATCTGATGCTATCCCAATTCAACATTCACAGGCAGATTTGTCATACCAAACATCGTTATTATCCATTTATAGCCCAGGATTCCTTGTTACCATATTCTCTATCTCAGACAGATTTGTACAATTGAATCTTCCACACGTTGGTAACGAAATGCTGTCGTTTAAGAATTTCATGACACAATGCACTGATGATGAAAGACAAATCACACTTCTGATCTAAAATATAGTATACAAGACAGAATAATTGAATATGATGCCAGTTTGAAAAACTTTGTTCACTAACTGGAGTGTGAGGAAGTCAATTTGTGAGGTCAGTGATCCTCTGACTGTCAGGCGTCAGCAAGAATAATACACATTGCTGCTACAATTTGTAAAGCACAGAAAAGCACAAGGGAGAAGGATTGTATCTATCTGAAGCAAAAGACTAGGAGCAGCAGACCTAACAATAACTACGACCACCAAAAGAATCGCCAAACCTCCCTATCTCCCTATCAATACAAAATTAGGATGCAAGAATTCATGCAGATAGTAGTCCATGCATGGACTATTGCAATCTTCTCTTTTTAAAGCCATCTAAATTCTCATCAAACATGACGAGATCGTCTTCATCATCAATTACTTGCAATTGCTTATGATTCCTTGTTTCATCGGCGGCATTTGAAAGATCGGACCCATCAGGAAGTTTTCTTTTCTTCCAGGTAGAAACTATACCTATCTCATCATCCTTTTCAGATTCTACAGCTGCTATTGATGCATCTGAGGTGGTTGCACCATTACCATTAGACTTGTCTTCATTTTCTGCTGCTGACACAGGTTGAGTCCATCCTAAGAGAAGCATCCCATCAGGTTCTTTCTCTTCATCAAATTCCTCTCTGAATATGAAACCACCAACAAAACAAAGTAATTTAGAACAAACAAACAAACAAACAAAAAAGAGATGAAAGGAATGGGGATGGAAAGGAAAAAAAGGGAGAAAAAAAAACCTATCATCTTACCAAGTTCCTTTGGCATTTGATACAAGGAATAATTCAGACTCAATACATAAATAGGGTTAGGTAAAAACCTGTGCTTGATGTTAATATTGCAAACGAATTCCTGTTGAAGATCCTCTACACGAAGCATTGTACCACCCATAACCGGAGAAGGGAGCTCAACTAGCACCTGAAAAAGGGGAGAAAACAGGCTAACTAAATATGTCATGTCATTGCAATTTCAAACCAAAGGCTAGAAACGTACCTTTTCAAGGTTTGCTGCATAATTTGCAACCATGCTTTCATCAAGATCATCACCAGCTTCATAAATAAGTTTTGAAGCGTTCATAATAAGAGGAAGGTTCATTCCAAGCTTTGCCTTGACAATCTTTTCGACAAAGTCCTTCAACTTTGAACGGTGTGTGTTTATTTCAAGCAATAAAGGTGTCTGTTTCCCACATATATAACATATTGAGCATGAGCATATATGTAACCATGACTTTAAGGCAAGAGATGAGACTAGGGGAGATTTGACATACCTCAGAACAAACATAACAAGACTTGTTAGGTTCAAATGGCTCCACGGGCATAAGCAGCATGTTTCTTGAAGGATGTTCCAGACAATATGTCATTCTATGACACGTCCAAATAAGATTAGAAAAAACATTATCAAAAAGAAAAATAAAGTTAATGTTGACTTGTAAACTACACAGAATAGTACATTAATGAAGAATTCATTAGAGAGAGGAAATGAGCACAAAGAAAGATAAGGGAGGATAAGATATCCTCCAAAGTCCAAACAGAAACTACAATTAAAAGGTATAAGATACAGAGAAAGATATCAAAACAAAAGCACTCTGCAGTTCCTCTGTATATCTGTCAATGGGATTCCCTGGAAGAAACCATGTGCTGAACTCCACAAACAGGCTGTGAAAACAATTTTGTCCCAAAGCAACTCTAAGGACAGAGATTTTCCCTTAATGCATTCTGCTCCAGCCAAAAATATACCAAAGAACAGCAGTATTCATGTCCTCTTTAAGATGCTGATCAAGTGAACTTCTTCAGTGATTATTTTCTTCAGTTTAACTATGTAAACTACACTGCTTTAGACTTAACAAGAATAATAATTATGAAGCATTCACAATACAAGCTAACCAGATGTAAGTTCCTAGATTTAGCACCAGCAACATGATTATACTAACAATTTGTTTCCTCAAGGCACCATTGATTAAAACTGCTTCTCAAACCTAAAAAATCAGTAATAAAACTGCTTCTCCATCTTTTTCTATGAACAGTAGATACCTAAGGGCACTACAACCAAAGCAAAACATAGAACATATAGGAAGAGGAATCACATCATACCTATAACTTTCAATGGCATTTTGAAGTACTTTGATTGCTTCAATGACAATCAACCCGGCAATAACAGCATTTGTTGTCGCAACAGCATGCACAATATTACCAGCAATACCTTTAGCTTCAAAAAGGCTGTGCAGAGGGATGCCAAATGAAGCAGCCCGAATGTTTGCAGCTGCAGTAACAAATTCTACAGCTAACTGATCATCTTTATCAAAGCTCAGATTGCCAATCTCCTGCTCAAAGATACATTTAAAACAAAAAAAAAAAAGAAAGGGTTCATGGCCACGTACCCAGATGGAGATAAATTAGATGATTACAATATGCTCACTACATCAAAACAAGTGTCAAACCTTTTCCCTTTTCGTTAAAAATAGTCTTAGTGCTTCAAGAAATATTCTTGAATTTTCTGCAAGACTCCAGATATCCTGTGGGTTCTTCATGCCCAAAGATGCCATGGCAGAAACTGATAATCCATCATCAGATGCATATTTTATGTCAATATTTCCATTCTGTAGAGCCAGTTCGTCAGACAGGACATCCTTGCTGTATATAGGTTTTGGTCTATCACGATTTTTCCAAGTCTCTTCATTAGACAAAGCTAATTCAATGTTATACCCAAATACATGATCGAAGATTTTCCTTCCATACTGACCAATGTCTTCATCTTTCCTACGTTCAAATACATCCTGTACATTTTCTGATGAGCTGCCAGCATCACTTGATCGTACATTTAAATCATTTTCCTGATTCTTGTCACCAAATAACTTTGCAAAAAGTAGGTCCTTTGCCCACACAATACAGTGAACAAACTGCAAAAAAAAAAAAAAAAATGAAAGAGTGGAATCTTTAGTCAGAAGTTTGAAGTAAATATCAAAAGTTTGATGTTCAATTTGACAGCGTGAAATATAATAGCTTCAGTGTAACAAATTTATCCATTTTTCAAAGATAAAATTAATAACAGCCTTCAATATTATGTCAAACAGTAATAGTCATCCGTCAACATACACAAATGCATTCTAAAGATTCCATTCAATGAAAATTCACATAATCACACACAACCTAAAATTTCTATGGATGACCCAAGCTCCTATAGCTTCATATTTTCTACGTTCCCTAGATACAAACTATTACTAGCCTAAAAAAAGACATGACTAACCAAAGGAGTATACAAGGTCAATATATGCATGGTAACAAGCATTACCAAACTGGAAAACACAAAGATTCATAATCTACATTTTTTAAGGCCTACCATGCGATACAATTCCTATAAAAAGCATCCTACACTTGTCTTTTAAATGTTTCTAATAATTTCCATTTAGGATATGAAAAAAAACTCCTTCAGTGTACAAATGAAAATGAAAATGAAAATCAAGAACCAAAAACCCATACCTTGGATGGGGTACTTGTGATAGTACAAACAGGATATGTCTTGGGGGCTGGTTTAGGCTGACACTCATAGCACTCTGTTCTTCCCTTGACATGTACAGTGACCTGCTTTCAATTAAAACTATATCACAAATATGATGGAAAAGCTGCAACTTAGTATATCATAACAATTAACCATAAAAATGTATATTGAAGTTGACATCATGCGGAACCAGAAAATATATTGAAAGTTAGTTATAAACAAGTTTCACATGCATGTTTCCATGGATATCAGCAGACAGCGGGTATTATAAAATTGAAAGCATAGCAAAAAGAACAGCAAATATGAGATCTCAGACCCCAAAGGTGCACACCAGAACAAATCAAAACTAAATAAGATAATTATTAAGAATTTAAAGAATTTAAATCACAATTTATTTTTTAAGAGAACATAACTGGAAAACCAGGATGAAGAAGGGGTATTTGCTGAGACTTTATAGGATAATCACTAAACAGAAATCAAGCATTTGGCTGATAAATAAAGGTTGAAGCATAGCATGCCACAGAAAAAATGATTTTGCTTTCGCAATCAGGGGAGTGCTTATCTAGCCAAGAGACATACAAAATCAGTAATCTGTCAGGGATGATAACCGATTTGCATATCTAGATTTATAATGATAACTGGATAATCAATATTAAGTTAACAAAGTTACTCTTAAGCATATAAAAAGAACCAACAAGCAGGAAAACTGCCATGCAAAATCTATTTGATACTTCTGAAACAACCTCTTAATGAAAATGGATATCACTTATCAAGAAGCCAATAAATACGTTTAAATTACCTGTCCAAGGAAACCAGTAGTTCCACTTTCAACTAAAGGCACATTAGCTGCCAAGCACAACCGATTTACATGTCGGCGCGCATCTAGATTGTCAAGTCCATTTAGAACAACATTAAATTGCTTAAAGAAGTCCACATCGAATTCAGGATCTTTGACATTTGCATGGTATGGCGTAATGCTTATGTGGGGCCTAAATTTTAAAACAGCATCCCTAGCAACCTGGTTGAGAACTTCATCAGATGGATGCACAACTGAAACCTATACCAGTAAACAATAATAGCCGTAATAGATTAACTTACTTTAGCCTTGGATTGCCCAACATGGGATTGTCGAAATAAAAATTGTCTGTTCAGGTTACTGACTTCTATGGTGTCCATGTCAATCTGCACATGGAAAATAAAAGAGGCATAGTAATGTGTTAAAGCACATCCATAGCTTAAAACCTTACAGATAGCTTAAGAGATAAGAGATAATGTAGAAAATGGCATATTATAATGGAAATCCCCCCCCCCCCCAAAAAAAAAAAAACTCACACACATAGAAGAAGAGTAAATCCCACTACAACCACCACTCATAGTGGGTTGACTGACTACTAACAGTATGCTACCAACTCACTATCTCAATGCACAAGCCCTGAATGGAGAGGATACAAGGACGCAAAAATGAGTAGAAAGTGGCACAAGTGATGATGCAACAATTAAGGACATAAATTCTTCCTATGTGGCCGCAAGTGAGGATACAGAGAAGTAGAACTATACTGGAGATAGTTTTCAACCCATTTTAATCCTTCAAACAACTCTTCAGCTCCCTAAACTACAAATAGAAGAACTGATCACTGGAAAAGTACTACAAAATTGAATGACATGACCAAGTTTGGCTATGCTTAATATACATCAATTCAAACAGGAAAGAGTCTAACCTAGTAACCTATGATTGAAATATATACAAATGTAAAGATATAGTGAACAATATATTACAGATCCTCGTCCAAAACATGTGTGACACAAGGACATGCCACTCTCAACAGTTCCATTTATAGCCTAGCAAGAAACTCATTCGGTGTACAACATCCTCCAACACTCAGCATATCCGCCATTTCCATCAACCTATCACCCTCACTACTGGCTATTAGTCATGAAAAGGTTGTTATACCATCACCATCGAATAACTCAAGGATACTCTTAAAAGCCAACATGATTTTCAAAGATCATTTATCCTTATAAGCTATAACTATAGCAATTCAAACTTAAGATCCCCAAACAAATAGCAAGATCCACAACCACCCCATTAACCAAAACCCTAGTTTCATCATTTTCAACATTGATTATCACAAGGTGCAACTAAAGCCGACAGACTGTAAGCACCCACACATCTCCCCACACACAGGACTAGCAATCTAGCATTCATATATCAAATATCAATCAGAAAGTATTACTTTATTAAGCAAAAGTCATCATGTCATGTACAACCAGGTGCCCTGTTTTCACGAAATCACAGCTCATACCAAAGCAGAAATTGCTCAAACCTAACAAATATGCAGCCACTTCAAAAACCTTCCCCCTAGAAGAAAACATCAGAGATTTGAGGCAGAACTTAGAAAGCACCAACCAAATCAAAGAGTAAGGAATCAAGCTAGCAACTAAACAAAAATGATTTCCAATAGCTAATTCAATTACTTCAATGCTTTCATAGTGCACAAGCAACAGTCATTTCTCACTTTCACAAACACTTCCCCAACACAACCAACAAACAATTTACATAAGAACCTAAAATAAGTAACAAAACCATGGCGCGAAATTTTTGAAGCACCCAGCTCACGAAACACACAAAACTCGAAACTTAAACAAAAATCAGAAAAACCCAAGTACACAAAAACCCTAACAAAATAGCTGAAATAAAAAGAAAAAACCATAACCCCTTCACAAAAAAACAAAAAAAGGAAGAAACTTTGAGACCCAGAAAGGCACAAACCCCAAAAGGAACTCACGATATGTATATCATGGAAACCAGAGAGAGCAAGGGTCTTGAGGAGCTCGCAGCCAATTCCACCAGCTCCAACCATGAGCACTTTTGCTCCCTGAAAAACGCATCCAAGGTATGATTTTGAGCAAAGAAAAATAAATGGGTAAGCAATTGAAGAAGAGAAGAAAAAAGGGTTGGTGGGGAATCTTGGGATACCTTTACTGCAGAAGAAGAGTGAAGGTGCGAAGCCATTGGAGGTGAAGAGTGTGGGTAAACGGTGAAGAAGACGCGGAATCGTTGAAAATCGTACGAGAGAAGAAAAAGAAGAAAAACAAAAAAATAAAAATAAAAATAAAATAAAAATAAAAATAAAAATAAAGTGGTTGTGTTAAAAATAAAAAAAATAAAAAGAAAGAAAGGGTGCTCGGAGAATCGAACCGTGGACGTGGGGGCAGCGACACAATCTAAAGGGTCGTGAAGGAAAAAGCGATGAATGGAGGAACCAAAAATAATTTAAATAACAGAATAGAAGAGTTGAAGCAACACCGACATAATACTGTGCGCTCGTTCGAACAAGTTTTTAAAACAATGACTTTTATTTATAGAATTTTAAATTTTTTATAAAAAAAAATTATTTTGTATTTAGATGTAATGTTGAAGGAATTCTTTTAAGTAATGGAAATATTTTTTTTATAGCAAAATTAATTAAAAGTATGGCATGAGGAAAGCAAGGTTTATAAGAGAAAAAAAAAAGAGAAGATAAGAAATGTGATATTTAGTAAAAGTGAAGAATATTTTTGTTAGAAAAATATATTAAAAATTATTTTTATTTCTTTCTTAAATTTTTTAAAACAATTCAAACTCAAATAACTAAAATTTTAAAATAATAATTTTAAAAAAAATTGTTTTTAGTTAGAAAAAATAATTTTAACTTATAATCAATTTTATACACTTTAAAAAAAAGATAAAATTTGGATCAAATTACTTTTAATTGAAAAAAAATGATTATTTCCAAAAAAAAAAAAGCAAAATCAAACATGCTCTAAATCTCACACTCTAGCAGTGGTTACAATTTAATGTATATTTCAGCTCAAGAGAGTCTCGTGGGATTTATAATAATCATGATCATAGTGTTTATTTTGGTTAGAAAGAGACTATAGTTGCACTTTTTAGGATAAAATGTAAAGAATTCTCACCAACTATAGGTCAAATTTAAAAATTCCTTGTGCTTTCAAACTCACTAACTCGACTCTCTAAACTCTTTATATAATAAATCTTTTGTTAACATACCATTTAAATAATAGATGAAAAAGTAATCATGTATTGATTTGTTTTTACTAATCTCACTTTAAATCATTAATATTTATCTTTAAAATCATCTTTAGGCCTCTTTTTCTGGGACACTCATTAACATCACACCATCATTTGAGATTTTTATGAACTGTTCAAACGGTGGTGTGAGGTTAATAAGATGATTTGAGTGATAAATATTAATGATTTAAGGTGAGATTAGTGGAAAAATCAACACATGACTAATTTTTCATCAATTATTTAAACGATAGGTTAATAGAAGGGTTATTATATACTGTTTTGTTAGTTTAAAAAGTCGACTTTGTGAGTTTGAAAACACATGAGGGTTTTCTAAACTTGACTCATAGTTGAAGGGGTTCTTTACATTTTAGTCCACTTTTTAATTATATTAAATACACTAAAATATATGTAAAAAAAAAAAAGAAATACACTTAAATGAAAACTAAATGACAATATAAATTTAAAAATTATATATAATATATGGCTCGTTTGGATAAGCTTATAAAAAAATGACTGTTTTTGTAGACATTTTTTTAGCAAAGCTTTTTTTTAAAGAAAAAATTATTTTATATTTGGATAAAATATTTGTAAAGTACTTTTAAGTAATAAAAGGACTTGTAAGTTTGTTTGGATTAAAAAGAACAAAAGAACTTTTTTATAGCAAAATAACTAAGAGCATGTTTGGTTTTGCTTTTTTTAAAAAAAAAAAGTTTTTATTTTAGCATATTTGTTAATTCTTTCCCAAAACAGCTTTTTTTTTTTTGAAAAAAAGTTGTTTTATATAAAATCTATCTTGTTTGTTTAAAGTGTGTAAAATTGATTATAAGTTAATGTTGAAACCAAATTCTTATAAAAAGGTTTAAATACTAAATTCTTAAAAGCTGTAGCTTTCCCTGTTCAAGTTTTGAAGATAACAAAAATATTTATTTAGTTTGAACAAGTAAGTGTTTCGACAATAGTATTAACAAATCGCTACTTGTATGTGCGTCCATTCTGCTCTATGCTTAAAGATAACTTTTCGTGCGTCCAATATGCTATAACTCTTTGTGGGTCCAATAAATGTATTATATACTTTTACTATTGGTGCGTCCAATACTTGTATGCATATACTGTCACTTTTTATTAGTTCGTCCAATACGATCTGTCTGCCAAAACTCGGACTCAACTCACTCTTTCAAAGTTCAAGCTCTCGTCCAAGTAAAATTTCAAAAATGAAGAACTGTTCCTCATTAAATGCTAGAAAAGAACTACGGCACTACGACGTAAGAAGTCAACTAAGCCACTTTTGCTGACATTGTCTAACAACTACAAAGATCTGCAAATAAGAAACCGTCTACAATCTTAGACAAATCAGGATTTTGTTTTCATCGATTGGAAATCTTAGAGAATAAAAGTCACCATCAGAAGAAGTTCAGCACGTTTCCAGTAGATGCATTTAATGCTACTCAGAACGGTAATAAATGTTTCCGTTGGACGATCTAGCCCATGAAGTCTGCTCAATTTGTTCTTACTTATAAAGAGAAGAAGCAGCACTTGAAGAAATAGAGAGATCTTTGCCGAAGCATCCTACAAAGTCTAAAAAGCTTTATTTCTTCTTGGATTTCCATATACGTGTAAAAAAGAAAAAGCCTTGAGATTTCTATTGTCTATTCTCATTTGTCAGTGAGTTTCAAACTCAAGCTTTCATCTACTGTCACTTATTCATCTTATGCATTGTAAGCCTGAAGAGGCTGTGTGTAAAAGAATACTTGTGAGATTGAACCTGAAGATGTTGAAAATACTTGTTACACGAAGAGGTGCATAATACTTGTAATTGTGAAAAGATTAGTTGGAAAATCCTTCTCGGGTTGAAGGGACTGACGTAGCTCTTAGTTGATAAGAGTGAACCAGGATAAATCTCGTGTGTAAGCTTCTCTTCTCTTCTAGTGTGTTTTATTATATTCACTAACCTCTGGGGTTTACCATTGTGTTTATTAACAAAGATCTTTTATTTGGTTTTAGAACGTGTTAACCATTTTATTAAAAGTCTTTTCAAAATCCTTAGAGTCCAATAGGACTAAGCGGTGTTGGTTCTAAGCTCTTTGCTTGTCAAACTTTATCCTTCGCTGTGTTCTATTTTCTATTGAAAAGGAAAATCTTTTATTAATTATCAAAAAGGGTTAAGAAACACAATTCAACCCCCCTTCTTATGTTTCACTTGGTTATTTCAGTTAATATTATTTTTTTATAACTAAAAACAACTTTTTTTAAAAAGTTGTTATTTTAAGCTTTTAATTATTTGATTTCAGATTATTTCAAAAGTTTTAAGAGAGAAATACATATTTTCCCTCAGTCAAATAATTTTTTCAATCATTTCATATATCTTTAGGTAATTTAATACATAAAAGTGATTTTTTTATACAATCCAAACAAAACTCTTTATCATAAAATCGATTATGAATTAACATATCCAAACATAAATTAATTTTCTCATAATCGATTTTCTTGAAAATCGATTTTTCACATAATCTTTTTTTCACAGTTAATCCAAACACACACTAAGTTTTTAATTATTTAGTTTTAGATTATTTCAAAAGTTTTAAGAAATAAATACTTATTTGTCCTCAATCAAAAACTTTTTCAATCATTTTATATATCTTTTGGTAATTTAATACATAAAAATGATTTTTGTATACAATTCAAACAAAACTCTTTATCATAAAATTGATTATGAATTAACATATCCAAACATAAATTAATTTTCTCATAATCGATTTTCTTAAAAATCAATTATACACATAATCGATTTTCTTAAAAATCAATTATACACATAATCGATTTTTAATATAATTTTCTTTTCACAACTAATCCAAACACACACTAAAAGTGTAGGGTATCTAGAATAAAGGAAGTAGGATTTATAAGAAAAAAATAGGACAATAGATATAATTTTTAATAAAGGCAAAAGGTATTTTTGTTAATAAATTATATTAAAAATCATTTCTCCTTTTTTCAAAAGATGAAAATCACTAGCTTTTAAAAAAGTGGTAATTGAACTTTTTTAAACTCTTATTCTTTTTTAAAGTTTCATCCAAACATATATAAAAACATATGAAAGCGTTTTTTTTAAAAAATTACTTTATTTAAAAAAAATTATCCAAACACACTCATATATTATCAAATAAAGTTTTAAAAAAATTACTTTTAAATGGCACTCGTAATAGGAACTATTTGAAGTGTTATAATTTATAAAAAGATTATTTATTTATGTTATATAAAGGATCAAGTGCGTATTGTGGAATTGCCAAATTACTAAATCAGCTCTTTTAGTTATTGTTTGAATAAATAGTTTTTATAAATATTTATTATAGTAAAGTTTATTTAATAAGTTCAATTATTATAAATATTGTCTAAAATAAGTTAAATAATATTTAAATAAACTTTTTAAAAAACCCTTTTCATAAACTTTTTGAAATAAATATCAAATATTTAAAGAATATGCTATAAATTGTGTCAATTCTTTAAGTTAATTTTATAAAAAATTATTATAAAAATAATTAATATCTAAGATATTTTTAACTTTTACAAAAATTTATTTTCATAAATTTAAAGGAGTTTCATAAGCTATTTAATAAGTTTATTCAAATAAAATAAAAAAAATTTATAAACATTTATTGTAATAAATAAACTCAAATAAACTACCTATAAACCTATTTAAACTACCTTAATTTCTCTTCATTTGCTGTCTTTAAATCATTAACCTTAAACTATTTCCACTTGTCACTTCAACTCATTTTTTACTATTTTGTTCAGCCACCTCGGCATATTTCTGATGGTTTTAGCTACAGCTTCAATTATTCTCTTTCCTTTAGTCACGTCAACATATTCTAAGTGCACCTAGTTTTGTCTTACGTATTATCAGCTTCAGTTTCTTGCCTTATGAGTAACTCAACTGCACGAGCACCATCTATTATATTCTTAGCTTTAGGCACATTTGCTTTTGAGTATCTCGAGAATTAGTCTAACCGTTACCTCAGCTTCAGTTACATTCGCTTCTCAGTATCTCAACTAAATGATTTCTTCTTACATAGTATTTGACACATGCACACCACTTCTGCATTTTTCCAAGATGCTTCCTATTGTGTTCATATGAAGTCCACCATGCCTCTAAATTAGCCCCAGCCTTTTGCCTTCCTCTGTTGCAATTGAATCGATTGACTGTGAGGAGGCCAAGAAGTGAATTTCACAACACAATTCTCTAAGTCGTTACTACAAAATTCAAGAAGAATCTAAATGAGAAGATAAAGAGAAAGTATAGGAGAGAAGTGAGGAAGAAGAGAAGGAAGAAAAAAGGGAAGGAATATTTGGTGAAACCCAATTGTATGAACTGGGGGATGATGCATGAGTTGAGTTAAAATCGTGAGTTGGAAGACAAGAAAGAGACCAGTGCATTGGAGTATGCTACATATACAAATCAAGGTGCAAATGAGGGAGCACCTGATATGCAGGTAATGTTTTGCAATATTTGGAATATTCAATTTTGAAATGAAAATTGAAAGGGAAGAAGAAAATAAAACAGTTATCAAATCTGAATGACTTTAATGAGAATTTGCAAGAAAAGAAAAAGAATTTTGAATTTGCGTGAAAGAAGTACTAGAGACTCAGAAATAAATGCATAGCCTTGATTGTTAACATGGATTGGTCCTTTATTGGATTATTATGTACGGCTTTTGGTACACAAGCAGGTTCTTTCGTCCTTGGGTATTCCTATTGATATATATTCTCCATTCTATTTTTGTAATTTGGTTCTTTCTTTTTATTGCAGGGGCAAATGAAGCTTTTCAAAGGCATGAATCTCCCACTTCCTTACACTTGGCCAGAACTGTAGGTTCCCCCAATCTGCATCATATTGACACTTCACTTGATAAGGCTTTTGCTAATCATTCTTTGTCATTATTTCACACAAAATTTCCACTTTCACTAAGATTTTTCTTCTGTTCTATCTTTCAACATTCTTAAATATGAGTGAAAAGTAATGATAGATTCAACTAAAATTCTAAATCATCTTTGTACATGCTTTTTTATTTTTATAAAACTCTACTATTCCCCAAATATAATTTCTTCCATTTCATATTTGTAAAGTTATAATATATTATAGAAAAAAATTTGTGACCGGTATTATTGAAGGTATTTGTATTAAGTTTGGTACACAATGGTGATTTCATTCCATACTTTATCATTACGGAATGGGCATTCACGTGTTTGTTAGCATTAAAAAACATTGAATGGTGATTCTATTCCATCCCTTATTTCATAGAACTAGGAATCACCATTTCTTCCTAAAGATGTGGGATTAGTGATTCTATGTTTCATGAAATGTGATTTAATTTCTTTTTTCTAACTTACCCTCATTATTTTATAGAATAATAATTATTTTCCTTCATTAAATATAACATACCTAAATTTCAATTTTATTTTCGGCATGCCCTAACCTACATTTCATGACTTGCAAGTTGCAATTAATTTTAAATAGTCATTATAAATTTGAAAGAATAATAATTATATATGTGAAAGAATTATAAAAAATACAGTAATATAGTGAAATACAATTATTATCCAAAATATCACATCAAATATTATAAAGATATATGACTTATCTTATCCAAAAATTTGTACATGTTTCAATTTTTTTCTCACATGTTTGCTCATTTTTAACAACAACATTTCCTATTGTCAACTTATAAAAAAAATAACATTGAACATTATACATAAAAAAAAGTTAACCTTTTTTGTTACTATTTTTAGGAGTATTTATGTCATTTATATCAACTATCATTCCATTCAACATTAATTCCATGTACCAAACAAATTCCATTTCAAAAGCTATCAAATTGTGAATTGCGAATGGTCGATCCATTTTGGCTGATTCCATTCCATTTCAATTTCATTCTTATTTCATGAAATCATCATTTTGTGTATTAAACGTGACATTAGATTTATAAAGAGTAAACACATATTTTGGTCTTCTAAAGATATAAATATCATCATTCAAATTCTCAAATGATAAACATATCAAAATGGTCTTTTAATGTTAATGTTTACATTAAATTGATCATTTAATGACATATTTTACATTAAATTGGTCATTCAAACAGTAAAAAAATTATTAAAAAATTAAATTAATGTCACTTATATTTTTAGAAGACTAAAATAAGTATTTACTTGTTTATAAATATAGGGTTGTTCTCTTTGTAATTTATCATTCTAATTTGTTTTTCTATACTGAAAAATTAATTTTTACTTCATGATGGCACTACAGTTATATGTGAACATAATTGATGATGTTGGATGCTATCATACATTGACTTTTTTATATTTAAAGCTACCTTTTTGTTTTGGTCAACCACCCTATTTAGCCATTTAGATCAAGTGGCACCTCGTGATATTCCCACGGGTTAGGTCCTTTAGACTCCCTTATGGAACTAATCCACTATCGACAACTTAGAGTACATGGGTTTTTACTACCTTTCAACCAGAACTGAAATTTAAACTTACGTCCTATCTACCTAGTGTTATTGTTGGTACTTTACAAGGAGATTCAAATCTTATATTTTCTTTCCCTGTCTTTAATCACATCCCTTAATTAAAAATTAATAACTCAACCAAAAAAAATGCATCTTTCTTAATTAGAAATAACTTCTTTTTTAATTGAGATTTTTTTATTGTGTTGATATCATTTAATTGAAATCCTTTACAAAGAATGCAGCTCAGATGACCCAAAGAAAATGATGTGGTCATTCTTCTCATTGATTAGGATCACATTAATTTCATAAATTTTCATAGCCTATTGCATAGTTTTCATGAACTCATGAGCTCTACCATTTGCGATCATTTTCTCTTTTGGGTTACTTTTTACTGCCTTAAAAGCAGAAGTGCAAGATGATGGCGATATGGAATTAGTAAATGACTCAAAATATCTACCAGATTAGACCATAAGCAAAATGTTTTCATATTAAACTTGATTTCTCCGATCACTACTATTTATTTTCATTCTGGCACTCAATGCAGGGTAGCTACGAGGTTTCATTGTAGATTATGGGGTTCCAATGATGGTAGTATTATGGACTACACTATCTTATAGTGTACCAAGCAAAGTTCCACCCGGTGTTTCTAGAAGGCTGCTTTGTCTGTTTCCTAGGGAATATGTGTCTCTTTACCACTGGACAGTGGTGAAGGTATTGTTACACATCTATTATAATTTTTCATCTAAAGTATATTCTTTGGAAACAAGATTGGACCCATGGTTGGTGTGCGATGCTTAGCAAAATATAAGTTTTTCATGCTTCTGTTGATTTTCACCATGCTATTCATGCACTCTGCTTTTAGATAAGGCATGTGTGTTCTACATTACGACCAACAAAGCAGTGATCAATTTCATGTTACACAAGTCCTAAAAACCATCTAACAGTTAACTTTCAGATTGCATGATATAGGGAAGGTGCCCTTGGTTTATATATTTGGAGCATTTATTCCAACTGTGATGATAATATATATATATATATATATATATATATATATTATCACATTGTAGCTTCCAAGATGGTTCAGCATAAGGAATTTAACCTTCAAAAGCCATCTGCCTACCACTATGATGTTTTCTTGCTTGGAATAATGGTTTGTTATTTTGTCTAAAATCTTGCTTTCTAGAGCTTTGCATCATGTTAATTCCATGTTGATAGAGTTTTCTGACATATCTTTATGAACTTTAGACTCTGATTTGAGATATTCCTAGCCTTCAAATATATAAGAAACCAATGTCTAAAGACTCTAAACTCAACTCTCAAACTGTTATTGTTAAAGCGATTTGATTTGATTTCATTATATATAAATATTTTAATTTAATTTGATGGTACAAATTTGTTGTGTACAATGTATTATGTTTTTATTGGATTGGTATACTACTCTTATAAGAATGACTTTCGAAGCAAGAGTACAATACAATATGAGAGATTCTTGTGTAGTTAAGCCTACACAAGTTATGTAAACTAAATTAATAAAAGACTAATACATCATCATTATATTTTAAATGAATAAATAATTTTACATGAATTTATGTGCCAAACAATTATTTTACATTTAAAATAAGAATGTATCATACTTTTATTGCCTTAATCTACATAAATTGGTAGACTAAGTCTACACAAGAATTTCTAGTATAATAGCTAGCTAGAAGTTGCATCTTCTAAAGCAAGAGGTGCACTTTAAAGAGTAAATGTCAAGTGATAATCGTTGATAAAAAAATTAAGAGAGTAGATTTTCCCAAATCCATAATTTATCATTTAAATACTTGTATTTTTTAAAATTTTAAATTATTAACTTTTTTATCAACAGATATAATTTTTGCACTTTACTCTCACTTTATGATCCCAATCCAACCAACAACTCAACATCATACATAGGCTTGGCAATGAGATCAGCTTTTCGCTCAATTCGACCCTGCCTTGCACCCTTAAATTAGCATCATACTCGTCTTTACTCAACCTGCGAGTCTTGAAGACAAAAACGTGAACCTACCCTTATAAAAATATTTAAAACACATTCTCTACCTGTCCTAATGAAAATTTTAAACGTAAGTTTATACCAATAGTATAATTGATTACAACCTTAAAAGCCAACTAACATCTTATATAATTGAAAGATGAGAATATTTTTACCACCTTTATGTAAAATTAATTAAGTAAATAAATAATCTAAAAAGCTAAGAACATAAGTAACAAGTAACAAAATTAACATAAAGAATTTTTTATAAGAATTATTTTGGTACTCATCTTTTTTTTACATTGATACCTATGGTAAGTTGTTAAATATTCATTAATTACTATTTATATTTAATTAATTTTTAAACATTTATTATGAAATAAATAATGAATTTAATTTCAATCCACTGTCAGTGTAAAATCTTTTTACACTGTCATCCAATTATATACTGACACATCATTAAAAGGTTAGACTTTCTAGATGATTGTGATGATAGTCAAACTCTTTTAATGATTTGACAATATATTATTAGATGACAATGTAAAAAAAATTTATACTGACAATAAATCTAAATTAAACTTATAAATAATTAATAAATAATTAACAATTTATCTCCAATATTTTACCTGTTAAGGTAGCATAATCACTCTCTCTTTTATATATAAGGTGTTAGGTGTAGGACAGGATGAGGCAAATTGACATTAATTCCACACCTAACCCGTCCTGGATTAACAACCCTAACCCTTGCAAAGCCTAATCACACACACCAATTGGTGGAACATTGGGACCCAACCCAAGGGCCAATCAATTCCCACTCACACCCCTCAATCCTCCACCATCTATACACATAAGGATTTTCACTCTCACTAGAAAACAGCATTGTGCTATATGTTATGCAAGCCGAGTCACTCTCCTCGTTCAACCTGCAACTCAGAAACACCCAAGAGTCACCCCCACCAAAAGGAACAGAACAAAATCTGCCATTGAACCCATTTCAGTGTACTCTCGTTCCTGAATTCTGATTCTTCTCTCTCCCACTCTGCTTCCATTTTCTCTTCCAAATTTGGGGGTGTTCAGGCTGAGGTGAGGTCAGGTTCATCTCTCTTCTTTTTTATCCTCAAATTGAAAGAAAGAAAAAAAAAAACTTCTTTTTGATCATTTTCTTCCATACCCATTTTTTTATTTGTTCATTTTATTTTATTTTTTAATTTTTCCCTCTATTTTCAGTGTTTCCGTGGTCATCAATGGAGTCAGCGGTTGATATATTACCAGCTAAACGCCCCAATCCAAGCGGTATTCCTTATTTCCTTCTCAAAAGTTTATATATATATATATGTGTGTGTGGGTGAGGATCCACTTCCACCAAGTGTAACTCTTGAGACACTTACACCACTCAATAGTTTATATATATATATATATATATGTGTGTGTGTGGGTGAGGATCCATTTACACCAAGTGTAACTCTTGACACATTTACACTACTCGATAATTTATATATATATATATATATATATATATATGTGGGTGAGGATCCATTTACACCAAGTGTAACTCTTGACACACTTACACTACTCAATAATTTATTCTAAATGTTGAATTTCATCAATCAAACCGTTAAATTGAAAGTTCTCATAAGATTGATCAACCTCATAAAATTTCTTACAATTAAAAAATTATTTGATACTTCATCAAATTACTTTATTTTAATCTTATAATATGATATAAAAATGTATGTAAATTGTTTACTATTAGATTAGATAACTATATATGTCCGATTTATTTAAATTTGATATGCATGATCATTAGGATAATAGCATATGATTCAACAATTAGATTGATTAAATTCACATTTTACAAAAAAATATTGAGTGGTGTAAGTGTGTCAAGAATTACACTTGGTGTAAGTGGATCCCCACCCTATATATATATATATATATATATTAATTTGCTATAAATGTCGATCACCAGTTACAAAGATGTGTATTTTTGTTGTGTTTTCAGCAGCTTTTGCTTTTATTTTTCCTTTTAGTTAATCATTTTCTGCTGATCATTTGCATGTTGTAAGTGAAATTTGTGGCCATTTGACCTGCTTGATTCATGAAAAGCTATTTGTTTTCTGTAAATTTATTTGGGCACATGGATTACTGAGCTTGTGTGCTTGTACAAGAGAGTGAAACTGAAACCCCATGGTTGAACTTGGATGAAAATTTTGTGTGACTTTATATGTAGTATATGAGATTCTATAAGACCATTGCTGGTCAGCCATTGCCTAGATGATGTAATGTAACTTTGGGTGACCTATATTTGTAACCCATTTCCTCAGCCAAAAACACATAAAATGGTGACCTCAAACATATCTTTTTTAGAAATTTATTCAGTTTGATGAGCTGAATGGAGTTGAAACTACATTGGTCTGTTTAGAGTCACATGGAAGTCCAATTGAATTATATATACCTTATGAATATTTGTTTTTGCTATTGTATTTGTATTATGTTCCCTTAGGATGGATGCACTTATTGGATCATGGCATTGCCTAATATTCAGTAGATACCACTTGAAGGAATATATATATATATAGTTTTCCCTGAGTATTGTTTCTGTCATCTCTCCCATTAATGAATTTATGTATTTATACATATATTGCAAGTTGTCTAATTTACAGTTTATTTAAAAAATGAATTCACGGGTGTTAATATCATATGAATTGTGATAAACTTCATTTTTTGAAACCAGATTTTTATCCTGATGGACACAAAAGACTGAAATTATCGAGTGACAGCCCGCCATACTCACCCCATGATAAAATTGAACCGAAGACACCTAAGAATTCCTCTAATGTTGTAGATTACAGCAATCCATATGCTCTCTCTGACGTTCTGGATCGTTTAGACTGTGGAAAATTTGGAAGTGTCACAAAGGACATACAGGCCCTTATAGACCGAAAAATGCAAATACTGGGCCCTTACTTTGCAAAATATCCCACACTTGTAAATCAATTCTTGAAAGTGGGAATGAACCACGATGAAGAAACTCAGAAGTTGGAAAATCAACAAGTTACTGGTATGGCACGTCAAAATGTCATAGATTTGGAGGGGGAGCACATTGAAAAGGATGTTCCTTCTGCACCATTGTCTGTTGTAATTATTGATTCAGATGAGGAAGATGATAGAGATCAAAAATCTTTTCTTCCATTTCATGAAGTTGTGTTGATGAAACCAGTTGGACAGATGAAACCTGTTGGACAGTCTCCCATGATGAATATGATTGTAAGTTTTTCTTTGTATCTGTAATTCTTTAAATATGTGAGCATTGAAATTATGGGTACTGGTATGCATGAGCTTTTATTTGGAATGTATCAGTAGCATGTTCCCTCTAGGGCTGATATGACCAAACTTTAGTATTTCATTTTAGCATTTGTGGCAGAAGATTCTTGTAAACGTATCATTGACTCATTGTTGAATTCTTTAAATTTTTTCTTAATTCTGTTCCTTTTCAGAACATATTGCCTTATCTTTTAATACGTATAAAACAGAATCTTCTGGAGATAAAGAGACTACAGCCATACCTTACCCTTAGTCTGACATATATTTGGGAGATGTGGTTTATATTATTTTATTAGTTAATGTATATAATTTATAGATCTGTTAGGCATCCCACGGCTACTGAAGTGAGTACAATATGAGTGGGGGGCAGAAGAGGGATCTTGGGCAGTAACAACCTTGCCTACATGGCAAGGGGTGTGGGAAGCAGGGGGAAAACAGTTAGGATAAAAGGGAGGGAAGGATCATGGAGGGGGGGGGGATATCATGTTTGTGTGCCACACATACCTTCTTACTACACCTATTTTACTTTATTCCGTAAACAATAGATATATTTTATACCAGAGCCTAAATGTTGCATTTCTCTTATCTGTTGCAGAAGTTTTCTCCTTTGAACCATATACATTTTTTAAACCCTTTTTCCCAACAATTTTAATAATTATAGCAAGGTGATTACCATTCTACTCTATTCTGAAACTTAGCTGATTTTCTTTAAGCATATTAGAGCTCATTCTTTGTGCAAAAGGCTCAGATGAATTACAACATTAGCATTAATGAGGTCGTCATGACTCTGGAGTGAAATTTTGAATCATGAAACATATATCATGAAAGATTCTCAATCCCTTAATTTCTTAACATTGCATAGTTCTCTTTAAAGCAAGTGCTTACTTTCTAGTACCATGGCATAATGTTATGTTGGATTTGTGTAACTTCCACTCAAGTCTGACTTTGAGTGTCCCAGTTGTGCAATCATTGGATGTCTTTCTAAACTTGAACGTTCCAATACAATATAAAATTTCTTGTACCTTTGGTCATTTGCAGTAACAATATGCTTGGTAGGTGTGAAAATGACAAGGTTGAAAATGAAAGATGAAAATAAGGGATGTATCTAGACTTATATTGTATCTAAATACCATGCTATTTCTACCTTCCTTTTTTCTTTACTCCTACCAAGCACACCTTTAGTGTAGAAAGATGAATAATGTATTATGATATACGGTTTTCCATTTTTTTCAGAACATATGATGCAACCTTTTTTTTTTTTTTTCCGTTTGGATTACTACTTGTGGATTTAGGTAGCTTCCATTGTAAGATTCTATGCATTTGGATGTTAAACTTGTAGCTATCCTTAATGAGAAGATGCTTTTTTTTTTTTAATGCAACTTGTTTAACTGACATCTTTTGCTATTCTATGTACAATGCTTTTTAGGAGTTCCATGCTCCCATTGCATACCGTGGAGAAAATGAAGATCTAAAAATTGATATGGGTGTGGCTGGTAAAGATAACACTAGGAGAGATAAAGGTGTTTATGTTGGTATACAGGAGGAAGATGATCATCAGGTTGATACCGAAGATGATGGCCTAGAAGATATTTGGAAGGAGATGTCAATGGCAATAGAATGTTCCAAAGTACGACTACATTAATTTGTTTACACTTTTCAATAAAAGCAACTGTCTTTGTTCAATTAGTCTATCATCCACTCGTTTGGGGTACTTTCTTCATTTTGTCATTTCATTTGTAATGCTTCCCTAATATCTCTGTGTTAAAGATTGCTGAGACAGCATTTTTCTTGTGAAGTTAAGAAGAAAAATTATAGCAGAATGGATAAGTGCTGGGGAAATAAATTGATAGATAAAGAATTGTGACATAGTTCCTTCTTTGAGTGGGGTTGTTAACATGATGATTCATTGATTTATGTAGAAGCCTGTAAGTAATTTTGTAGTTTTAAACTGAAAATGGTTTGCCCATTTCTATCAGCCAAGTTTAGTATAAGTTATTGATGTATATGCTAGAGACAGTACACAAAAAATGCATCTTGAATGTAATTTTATGTGTTGAAAACTATATGAGTTATTACATTTAGTTCTCCTTATTGGTCTCCATTATTTTGCTTTCTCGCTCAATCTTTCTTTCTGTGTTATACCCATTGTATGTATTGTATACACATGTAAAGCTGCTGTCACATGTACACAGTAAGTATGCTTTTATTCTCTGCTCGGGAAAATTACTTGTACACATATCATGGTAATTTGGCTTTAAGTGAATTAGGAAGGTTGTTTTTGTTACTAAAACCTTAGACAGTCGCATGTATTGTACTTTGTGGTCAAGCTTTCTAGAGAATGAGGGTACTCTACCATGTACATACGATTTTTTTAACTTTTAATTGTAATGTCTAATAGCTTCTCTTAGAATTCCTCTGGCACTAATTTAGTTTCATTGTACTTCTACTAGGATGCTTCTGAGAATCCTCTACCTGATGAAGAAGCGAAACAAGATGAGGAGGACTGTGATCACTCTTTTGTTTTAAAAGATGATCTTGGTTATGTTTGTCGTGTTTGTGGGGTTATTGACAGAGGAATTGAAACCATATTTGAGTTCCAGTACAAGGTTTGACTCTCATCTATGCATTAATGCTTTTTTGGTTATAAATACTGGTCATACGAACTTAGTAAATTTGTGAAATTGAGTTTTTAATTTTAGGGCTTGAAATTGGATGTGTAGATCGAATGTTTGAGCAGGGCATAGCAATAGCAAAAGTGAAACAGTTAGAAACTCATTGTGTTATAGAAAATCTTGTGATTTTAAGTTTCCTGTACTTCTTTTGTGGGAAAATTTGGTGATTTATTTTGTTTGATTCTGACTTACTTTTCATCCAGCATTAAGGAACCTCTTTACCAAACCAAAATAATATAATAGAAGGTAGACAATTTGTATCGTGTGGGCTTAATTGCTTTGTGAAACAATGTCTATTTCATAATTTTCATGATATATGTTCTGAACTAAGATATAAGATTACTTATAGTTGGGGACAGGAAGTGTTCAAAATTGATTTTTTTATTATCATATTAATTTTATTGAAGGTTAAAAGGAGTACAAGAACTTACATGTCTGATTCATGGAATGCCAAAGAAAAAGCAGAGGTATCAGGAATTAAGATTGCTGAAGATGATCTAATGATAACTGAAATCTCTGCCCACCCAAGGCATATGAAGCAGATGAAACCTCATCAGGTTGAAGGTTTCAATTTTCTTGTTAGAAACCTTGTGGGTGACCATCCTGGGGGCTGCATCTTGGCCCATGCTCCAGGATCAGGCAAGACATTCATGATAATCAGTTTCATGCAAAGTTTTCTAGGCAAGTATCCTAATGCTAGACCTCTAGTGGTGCTTCCAAAGGGGATACTGTCGATTTGGAAGAAGGAGTTTCAAACATGGCAAGTGGAGGACATACCACTCTATGATTTTTACACTGTGAAGGCAGACAGTCGATCTCAGCAACTGGAAGTGTTGAAACATTGGGTGGAGAATAAGAGTATCCTTTTCTTAGGATACAAACAGTTCTCTTCAATTGTCTGCGATAATGGAACTAACAACGCATCAATATCTTGCCAAGAGATATTGCTTAAGGCTCCTTCAATTCTCATTTTAGATGAGGGACACACTCCAAGGAATGAAAATACTGATATGGTACACTCCCTTGCCAAAGTACAAACGCCTAGAAAAGTTGTACTGTCAGGAACCCTATATCAGAATCATGTCAGGGAGGTATTTAACATCTTAAATCTTGTGCGGCCAAAGTTTTTAAAAGCATCTCGACCTATTGTCAACCGCATTGAGAGTAGAGTACATATACCGGGTGTAAGAAATTTCTTTGATTTAGTTGAAAACACTTTGCAGAAGGACACAGATTTTAAAAGGAAAGTGGCTGTCATACAAGATTTGCGTGAGATGACCAGCAAGGTACTTCACTATTATAAAGGAGATTTTCTTGATGAGCTTCCTGGTCTTGTTGATTTCACTGTGGTACTCAATCTTACCTCTAGACAGAAGTATGAAACTGAGAAATTAAAGCTGTTATCCAGAAAATTCAAGATATGTTCTGTAGGTAGTGCCGTCTATCTTCACCCAAAATTGAAACCTATTGCAGAAAAATGTGGTGACAATTGTATATCTGATAATATGATGGATGATTTAATAGAGAGACTAGATGTGAAAGATGGAGTGAAGTCAAAATTCTTTCTCAACATGCTAAACCTGTGTGAGTCAGGTGGGGAGAAGCTTCTGGTTTTTAGCCAATATCTCTTACCTTTGAAATACTTGGAAAGGTTATCTATGAAAAGGAAGGGCTGGAGTCTTGGAAGAGAAATCTTTGTCATCTCTGGAGAATCAAGCTCCGAACAAAGGGAGTGGTCCATGGAAAAATTTAACAATTCACCTGATGCCAAAGTCTTCTTTGGCTCGATCAAGGCATGTGGAGAGGGCATATCACTGGTTGGGGCATCCCGCATAATTATTTTGGATGTTCATCTTAATCCATCAGTTACTCGCCAAGCAATTGGCCGTGCATTCCGACCAGGCCAGACAAAGAAAGTCTTTGCATATCGATTGGTAGCTGCTGGTTCTCCAGAAGAGGAAGATCACAGTACTTGTTTCAAGAAGGAATTAATTTCAAAAATGTGGTTTGAATGGAATGAGCGTTGTGGTTATCAAGACTTTGATGTGAAGATAGCTGATGTGAAAGAATGCGGTGATCTCTTTCTTGAAAGTCCATTGTTAGGGGAAGATGTAAAAGCTCTGTATAAAAGGTTAGTGACCACTCTTGCTTACCGTTTTGCATATCATATGACAATCTTGCGGTTCTTCTTTCCTAACATTTATTTTATTTGTATATGTCAGGTAGACTGTGGCATTCAAGTAGGTTCAATGGACTTGGGTAGGCAAATGTTTTTTTTGCTGTTATATGAGTGCACAGTTTAAGCAGTATATTTTGGTTCAGAACAATGTAGGAGTTGAATTAGTTGTCTTTACTCTTTAGGTACAGTTACATGTGACCCATCTCCCCGACTCTGGGTGGGGTGGGGAGATGTATAGTGTATTAAATTTTCTTAACTTGTTAGTATTGCAGCAATCCAGTAATCATGTATTTCTATGGTTTAAGCTGATTTAAAAAAATGTTGAAGTCCTGTCTGGATGGTTGAGATGCTAATACTAAGGTTGCCTAGCTTGAGAAGATATAGGACCCGTTTGTATTAGCTTTTTTAGAAGTAGAAGTGCTTTTTTGGAGTAATAAAAGTACTTTTTTTTAGAAGCTAAAGAGTTCAAGCTTTTAAAAAAAACACTTCATATGTAACAAAAAAGCACATGAAGTACTTTTTTAAAAAGCTTGAACTCTTTAGATTCTAAAAAAAATACTTTTATTACTTGAAAAAAGCACTTCTACTCTAAAAAAAACTAATATAAACGGGCCCATAAACAAGCATGAAATCGAACAGAATAACAGAGAATTAACTGCTTTCAAATCCCGGCTTAACTTGTCACAATGATCTGTTTTCAAATTTAAACTGGTTACATCCAACTTCTAATATTGCATCACAGAATTGAGATTACTGTGTTGTCTGGATGTTCAGATATTGAGGTAAAATGTGTGATTTTAGCTTGATGGCCAAAAGATAAAATAGAACATGTTTTTAGCTTTAGCCATTTTGGTTTTGTTAACTTGCATTATAATGTCCAAACCCAGACACTTGCAACCAAACCCAATCCAAATCCAAACTTGCATTATAATGCACACACAATATCCATAGTGATATGGCAAATAATTTCTTCAATTTTTAATTGCAACTAGACATGACTAATTTTAAAATATAAAATAAAACAATGAGGTAGGATAGCCCTTTCCATTTATATTTATATTTATATATAAAGATTAAAGAAGGATAGGCTACAGTTACAATCTAACATTTGAGACATTTTCTTTTATGTCATACTCATTAAGTTTAAGTAGACTTTAAAGTTTGACAAAATTAGATAAAGGTTTTAAGTTTGATGACATTAGTTAAGTAATCCTATATTTTTTTTTATAAATTAGACATTTTTTTTTTATTTCAAATTTTTTAACATAAGAAAAAGTGTCTATATAATTTAATGCACAAGAAAAGAGTTTCTTTTATACAAAAATTTAAAAATATATTATACTAAAATCTCTAGCGGTAGTTTAGGACTAAGATAATAAGAGGAGGTAGATTTTGTTTCAAAAGTTTTCAAATGATTCTTATATGTTTGTTTACAAGTCACTACTAGTAGTAGTACTGGTACTGGAAGTAACGGGTAGGCTTTCCGACTGAGATAATAAAATTACAATAATTATTTTTCATAGTGGTTAGTGGCAGAATATCATCCAAAATTTTGGGGGCAGTAAACTGTAGTCCATCTGCAAATCTGGCTGAAAAAGAAGATTCAAGCTCTGGTTATAGGAAAGCTTAGTGGTGGAACATTAAAGACTAAAAAACTGGAAAAATGATCCGCAGGTTTGGCTTGATTATAAAATAGAATAATTTGGTTCTTTTAAAAAATTAATTAAGTATTCAATTAATTTAACTAATAATTTACATATAGTTAATCATGTATCAAGTATAAAAAATAAAGATATATTATTAATTAACTGTATATAAATTATTGGTTGAATTAGTTGAATATTTAATTAAATTTTTTAAAAAACAAAATTATCCAACTTTGTGACCAAACTGAACCTGCGGTTATTTCCCTTAACAAATTGGAGAGCAGCAGCCAGTCCCACCCTTTCCACCACTGATTGTAGTGTAACTTTTTTTTTTTTTTAATTGTTCAAAATGAACAAACTATTGGCCCGTCTTTTTAAAAAATAAATAAATAAATAAAGAAGAGTCAAGATGCTTTGAAAAATAAAATAAAATTTTTAGGTGAAGTTGTGAAGTTGTGTTTGGGTAACATGACCTCCTTTTATCTAATTAGTTGAATAACGACTAGTTTATTGATCTCACAAAAAAATAAAAAATAAAAACAACGGCTAGTCTACTACCCGTTGCAATTAGTCGTTTCGAAGTGAGTTGTGTTTGAATGATGTGACTGATTGATAGCTTGTTAACTTTCGATAAACTTAATTTTATAAATTTTATTTTAATTAAAAATAAGTTTGAGAGAAGTGATTTATATTTAAAATATTTTATATTAAAATTAATTTTATTAAAATAAATATTATTTAGATAATATTCATAAAAATTATTTTTTGATGTGTAATTATCAAAAAAAAGTATAAGTTATTTTGAATTAGATTGTTAATAAATTAATATTAAAAAATTGATTATAAATAAATTAATGACAAAAAAAGTTATCTTAAAAGTTAAGTTTATTTGAGTATTATAAAATAAAATTACTTTAAGTATAATTATAATAATTTTTTTAAAAATTATTATGTTATATTTATTTAAATTTTATTAGTGATATAATATTAAATTACAAGAATATTTTTATTAATACATATACAAATAAAAAAAATTTTATCACAAAAGCAACAAAATATTACTTTTATATTTTAAGTATTAAAATCATGTTTGTATTTAAATATGATTCTTAGTTAGAGGTTGCTAAACATATTGTTACAATTTCTGTCTTCAAACATTATTAGTCAAACGCGACCTCCAAACACACCCTGTTTTTAATTTTAGAAATATTAGATTAGATGGTTTGAAATTAGAGATATAAGCAAGATTACAATTGCATGTTAGGAAAAATAGTATCTATTACCAAAAAAAAAATAGTATCTGATGTTAAGTACAAGCTTCCAATATCGTCTAAATAATAGGGCTTAAGGACAGTTAATAATATATATTTAATCTTAAGTGACATAAAATATTTAAATTATTATAAATGATCATTTAAATCTTATTTAAGAAGAAACGTTAGTAGATTTTACTTAATAGATAATAATACTTTTAATGAATTTTTTTTAAAAGATAATATGTGAATGAATATTTCTCTTTATTTAGTAGTCAAGTGTTCTCATGAAATAACTAATAATAATAATAAATAAAGTTATAAATTTATAAGTTTGGAAAATAATATATGAATAACTATTTTTTTTATTGAGTGGTTAAGTATTCTCATATAATAACTAATAATAGTAAATAAAGTTCTCAATTTATAAGACAATAAACAAATGATTATTTTTTTATTGAGTGATCAAATGATCCTAGAGAGTAACCAATAATAGTATATAAAATTCTAAATTTACAAGAAGTTTGAAAGGAAATATGCCAATGACTATTTCATTTTATTGAGTGGTCAAGTGTTCTCAAAGAGTGGCTATCAATAGTAAATAAAGTTCTAAATTTAAGTTTAGAAAATAATATGCGAATGACTATTTCTTTTTATTGAGTGGTAAATTGTTCTTACAAAATGACTAATAATAGTAAATAAAGTTTTAAATTTACAAAAAAGTTTGAAAGACAATATGTGAATAATTTTTTTTTAAATTTATTGAGTGGTCAAGTGTTTTAAGAATTTAACTTGTTCTACCAATATATCATTGAAACCAAGCTGGCAGACCAAATCATTACAATCCTGACCATCAACAACTTTGAAAATATCAACAACTCTTTCATTTTCGACAGATCTCAAGACGCCATCAATCTAAGCATCAACATCCACATTATTCTTAGACTATTACGATGAGAAGAAGCTCATGAGTGTTAATAGCATCCACACAGAGTTGAACCTCTAAGTATCTTATCTATGTCACGACTATAATACTTTTTAATATAAAATCTTATTGATGATTGAAATAATGCTTATTAATAAAACTACTTTATTCAGAAAAATTGTAGAAAAGAAAATATAAAATAAAAAAGAAACACATAGATTTAGGATATTTACTGAAGACCTCATACTTACTCCTTGCTACTGCTTACAATGAAGAAATTGAAGAAAAAATATAATTCTAAAAAACCCTAATGAAGATGCCGAAAACATCTCTTTATTATGGCAGATCGAACCCTCAAGAGTCTGAAATTTTGGAGTACGGATGCATTTCGGAGAAGAAATTAGTGTAGGTCCCACCCCATATTTGGGGTTCTACCGACAACACTTTTTTTTCTTTTTGGGGCTTTCCAATATGGTCTCCCTGGCACCTCTCTTTCAAAAAATGTAAAACGTGCCTCCCGTACCTATATTTCTCTAACCGCACATATAATTCACATCCAAAACCCATTTATTTCTTAAAGTTAAACTACTATAATTTACTTTGCTAAAATTTAGAAAGTAATTATATACTTTTCAAAATTAACTAAATGATAATAATATTTGCTTTTATATGGTTGTATGGACCAAACTATACCAGTCAATTCGATTGGTCTAACTGTGAACTGCTCTCTCATCTGATTATGATTTATTGTCATAACCAAATTTATAGTTAAATCTAGTTAAGCTGGTCAAAATCGAACATGATTAGTAAACTATTTACTTTTATATGAATCAGTCATTTATTTTTTTAATCTCTCAATCACTTAAATATTTAATTGAGAGTGATATGAGGCTTGACAGTTGAAACTCTAAAACCTTATTATGTATTTTTTTTGTTTACCAGAGTATCTCCCGCACGCGATTACGGAGAGTAATCTCTAGAAGTACTAAGATTCATTTAAGGAGTTGACATCTCTCAACAGATATTTTTTTATACACATGAGTCAAATATTTTTTTTATTATATATTTTATTATTAATAATGTATTTTATAAGTTATTACGGATGAGAAGTTAATTTTAATACTGTAATAAAATTAAAAGTTTTTCCTTAAAATCACTTGCTAGTAAAAGTTACTTTATCAAAAAGGAGAGAGACACTCTTGTAACTAGATGAAAAACTTGATTGTGGGGGCGCCGGGGGGGGGGGGGAGGTTCCATATATAATTTCCTTAAAATCCCAACAAAACAGTGGATCCCACGTCAGCAAAATTTGTCATTTTTGCTTGCACAGTGGGTCCCACTGCCACTCAACTCGACCGAGTCACACCCGGCGCTGACTCGCTCACGCTGATTCGCTTCTTCCCCCCTCCCAAACGACACACTGAAGTGAAGATTCAACCTCAACAACACAAGAACGAAGAATCAAAATGTGAATATTATTATCTGTGTGATTCTTCTCTTGTTCAATTCAATGTCTAATCCATTATTCCATTCTATGCAGTGCTCTTTCCTTACTGGGCAAGAAATTAGCCCACACTCTTTGTGTTGATGATTCCACTTGGAATGAACTGGGTTGGTCTTTTCTTTGTTGTTTTCTCAAACACCCATTTGATATTATCACCCCATTGAGCCAAAAATGTTGTTGCATGGTTCAGTTTCAGCTAGTCATGTTGCATTTGCATGAACAATCTTATAGTTAATATGGGATTTTGGGCAAACAGGGGTAGCTGCTAAAACATTGATTACCACTACTACTTGTCTTGTTTCTTGTTTTAATGCAATACTTATGGTTTGTTATTTATTTATTTTGGATGTGATCACACAACTAGGTTCTAGTGGATGATGGTTATTGAAGGCAATATAAAAAGAAATGAGTTTGAGGTACTAACCCCATTTCCAATCACTTAAGAGGGTGTACGAAACCATAGTTGAAAGGGTATAAAATAAGGGAATGACAATGTTCTGCAGGTTCTGTGGTTACTAGTAGCAAAGTCCCAAGGTGAACAAATGGAAAATTTGAAAGAAAAAAAAATTATTTTGAGGATTTTTTGTTTTTTATTTATGGAATAATGCTATTTGGGGTTGAATAATATTGCAATGGAGTTGCCGCTCAAAGAATTCATTTAGTGGTATATAGATTGTAGTCTGTCCAACTTAATTTAGTGATCATGCGTTCATGGCATTTCCTAGCTACATCTATCTGCATGTTAAAATTTCTTTGCAGTATATTAGGTTGTTGTTGTTGCTGTTCTTGTTGTTAATTTATTACTAATGTTGTTTCTATTTGTTTTGATGCTTTCAACTTGGTTTTGTGTTTCATTAGTATTTCTTCAAGTTTCATTTTGTGTGTAGAAAAGGATGAAGTACATAGCATGATGCTCCTTTGTCTATTCAATTATTTTATACTGTTGGCAACTGCATTACCTACTTATGCGGTGCTAAGTGCTAACTATTTTGACGTTTTAAATAGAGCTTCATTCTGAGTGCTAGGATGAAGCCTTTCACTGGAGGGAAAGATGATAATAACTTGGAATTTTCTTCAAATATGCACGATCATGGTGAGAATGTATGCAGAGAAAAAAGGCATAATGATGATTTCAATATATTTGCCATTCCCAAATTACTAAAAGGGTTAAATACAAGTAAATTTGGAAGTGTGAGCAAAGAAATAGAAGCCCTTTGTGCTAGAAGATTGCAAATCCTGAATTATGAAATCGCGAGGAATCCCAAATCTCCAGATACTTATGTAGATGTACCAATTAGAGTTCGTGAACAGTCAAGTCCAAAAAATTGGCAAGTTAATCAGTTATCACAAGACAAAGCCATTAACTTAAAGGATGGCCATCATTTGGATAATATTTCAGCAGCTGCATCACCTGTTGTAGATCTTAGTTCGGATGATGAAGACAGTGGAGATAGAAGGCACAGTCATCTACATGAGAAGGTTGTTCTGAAAGAGCCTGCTAGTAGCATTGCTGTGAAAATCTTGATGGTAAACATCTTCCTCTATTTTCTAATTCTAAAGTTGTAACTATTTTGAGAGGTAAAGTGGGTGTCTGCCTACACTAGGCATGAGCCACCTTCCTTTGAAGATGGGATGAGGTATTATTTTACCAGTCAATTAATAAAGTCATGCGGTAGTTCAGATGACCACATGATCTCTTTGCCCTGTGCTAGGAACGTAGTTTACTGATAAGGAAAATATGGAAGCTAGCTCCTTACAAGCAGAGGTAGACCTCTGCAATTACAAAACATAACAGAAAATAACACTCTTGCAGAACTTCGAGGGTCTGCTCCTCCTTGCCCAATGGCCCCAAATGCTCACTCAACTTCTGGATGCCCCCTCCATGCTCCTTCCCTTCCTTTTATCTCATGCTCCTCCCAATTCTGGTGTGATTCCAGAATATTCTTCTCCAACCATGAGCTGCCAGCTGCTAGGTAGTTGCTCTCAACATTTCCCTCTCTCCTAGTCAGCCCCTCACACCTTTCATCCCATCTAGCCAGCAATAATCCCCTATATTCTCCCCTATTTATTTTCTTTTGTGCACCTTAGCATCCTAACACCCTCATATTTGCTTAATGTGCCTCAATAATTAATAAATGCATAATAATTTATTCCTGCAATGCCTAATGACCTACAGTATGTGTTGTAGGTTGTTCGGAGGGATTAGAGTACTTTGATGCATTGAACATTTTCTTTTAAGTTTCTCCATTTGTTTTATGCTTTCCGAGGGTGTATTAATGTTGTATCTTGTACTTTTCTACTCTCTTTATCTCTAGAAATCTTTTTTCTATTGGTAGCAATAATAAAAGAAAACTTAACAAATAGCTAGTTTGACATTCTGACGTTCATATGAACTATGTTCATAATTTATTCTGATTTTACTAAATTATAATGATCTATTTCATTTTTCAAATTAATTAATATCAATTGTTACATTGATTGTGTTACACCAATAGTTTTCATTTCTCTCTTTCTCTTGTCTGCAATTGATTTTGTGGGTTCAGGTTCAAGATGGTTTAGAGAGCAGCACTCAAAAGGAGAAAGGGGTGAATCGAGGTCAAAGTAATATTGGAATGGATGATAATACATATTTTGCTCCAGTAGGGGCTGAAGTAATACAGGAAAATAATCTCAAAAGTTCCGCAGAAAAGAAAGGATATGATCAAATTGAAACTGAAGATGAAAGAATGGCAGGTATAAAGAGCAAATCTCCAATGGAAAATGTGGAATGTATGGACCTCAAAATTGATAATCAGATCCATGAGTATGAATATGGCAATGCAGAAAATGATATTGTGATTGAAGATGATTTGTCATACTTGTGGAATGAGATGGCACTTGCATTAGAGTGTAGCAAGGTATTTTATTTTGACTTTTTAGGTAACTGCTGAGTAGTTCTTATTTCATGTATTCAATCATCAGTTCTGACAAGGTATAGACTATTTGCACGGGTTTCTTTCTTTTTTTCTTCTCAATTGATCATCCGTAGTCTCATAGTTCAAAGTCTTGGTTATTATTCTATGGTACATATGATGCATGCTCAATTGAAGCAAACTTAAAAGAAGAAGAAGAAGAACATGGACACAAACCAGAAAATAAATAAATATATCGAAAAAGAGAGTGGCGAAGATAGAAGACAGACTAAATCAAGATGTGCTATCTTGTAGAACTGCACCACTGCAACTTTAATACTTACATGAGTATACTATATAGGGTTGATCATAATAACTTCAACCTGATAAACTTAGTTTTTTGCCTATTATATTGTTACTGTTTGTAGCAACTTCAGTGCTCCTATCAGTCTCTGCATCTACAAAATGGTGATTCACTTTTCTTGCTATTACTGCCAGGACGCTGTTGGAGATCATTCAATTGATGAGCAAGCAGAAGATGAAGGATGTGATCATTCTTTTGTATTGAAGGATGATATTGGCTATGTATGTCGTGTTTGTGGAGTTATTCAGATGGGAATTGAATCGATCATAGAGTTTTCATACAATAAGGTATTAGGTTCTCTACTTCTCTCCTATGACTTGGTAGAATTCTTGTTCTTTCAGTTTTAGATCATAATATTGGAAGATACCATGAGTTCTATTTGCTTTCTATGATGCAAACTAGTATGTACTATGTAGATGGTACTGGGATCATGGGGCTAACTGTGACTGCTGCATCATCTACAAGTAAAGTATGGTGATATATTAAGTGGCTATACATTTGAAGGGAAACAATTTTTGGCTGGGCTATCACTTACCTTTATGATTTTCAAGGCTTAATCTTGTAGATTAGCTTTTTGGTTTTGCAGAAAAAAGATGTGGTGTTCAAAACTGAGTTGGCATCTCCCAGTCAATAAGGAGTAGCTAACTAGCCATATTCTGACGTGTTCTCTTATTTAAGATTTATGTAAATATTTTCATAGTTTAATCCTTGTGTGTTTAAAGGTGTGTAGAATCTACTTAGCTGTTTGTTTTGACTTGTTCAGTGTTGAGATTTACTTTTCTTGGAAGTTTATTATCATTTTATTTATTTGTTCTTTGATAATTATTCCGATGTTGCCATTTTGTTTCAATGGAGGTTTTCATTAATGTGAAGTATAAAAAAGATATATTCTGATGTGCATTTTATCCTCAAATTTTTAAGGTTAATGCATGTAGATTTTCTAGTTTACGTTTAGTATGTGTAGGAGTAACATTAAGAAAAAGTTTCATAGCTAAAAAATATAGTAAATCAGCAAAGATCTGATCCAGATATGTCAAACCACATATTTATAATTGCATCTTATGTTACTTGGTAGAACTCTGTACTTCCTCTCTTGTCACTTCTAATATATATATATATATTCTAATTCCATGACTTATGAATCATTTCCTCACTCATATTTTGTAAATTTCTGCTTTTTATTATTGAATGATGGATCTACCTAGTGCCGAAACCTATATACTAAGTATATTTATGCTGTTTATTGTGCTATCAATTCTTATCTTTATTTTCCTTGTCATGCAGGGCAAAAGGACTTCAAGAACTTACATCTCTGAATCTCGAAATGCAAGTCAGAAAGGATCAACCAAGATTTTACGAAGTGGAGTTAAAACTTCTATAGAGGAATTAATGACAACTGAAATATCTGCTCATCCTAGGCATATGAAGCAAATGAAACCTCATCAAGTGGAGGGCTTCAACTTTCTTTGTAGTAATCTCACAACAGATAATCCAGGGGGTTGCATTCTAGCTCATGCTCCAGGTTCTGGAAAGACTTTTATGCTTATAAGTTTTATGCAAAGTTTCCTTGCTAGGTCCCCCCATGCTAGACCACTGGTTGTTCTACCAAAAGGAATCTTAGCTACATGGAAGAAAGAGTTCCAAACATGGCAAGTGGAGGACACTCCATTATATGATTTTTACACCGTAAAAGCAGATAACCGGGCTCAGCAACTGGGTGTATTGAGGAAATGGGTGGAGCATAAAAGTATCCTATTCTTGGGGTATAAACAATTTTCTACTATTATTTGTGACAATGGAACAGAAGCACCAGAGTGTCAAGAAATACTACTGAAAGTCCCTACAATACTTGTTCTGGATGAAGGTCACACTCCAAGAAATGAGGAAACTGATGTGCTTCAATCTCTTGCAAGAGTTCAAACGCCTCTTAAAGTTGTGTTATCAGGCACTCTTTACCAAAACCATGTGAAGGAGGTGTTTAATATACTGAAACTTGTTCGACCAAAGTTCATGAAGTCACAAACTTCTCATGATATTGTAAGGCGCATAATGTCCAGAGTACAGATATTGCGTATGAGAAACACTTTGAAAGCTGGCTCAGATTCAGCATTCTATGACTTGGTGGAGAAGACACTGCAACAGAAGGATTTGAAAAGGAAAGCAGCTGTCATACAAGATCTTCGCGAGATGACCAGCAAGGTACTTCATTACTATAAAGGTGACTTCCTTGATGAGCTTCCTGGTCTTGTTGATTATACTTTGTTACTCAATCTCAGTCCAAGACAGAAAAGTGAAGTTGAAAAGTTAAAACAGTTGGACAAGTTCAAGAGAATTGCTGTGGGAAGTCTCTTGTATGTGCACCCACAACTGAAATCTTTTTCAGAAAAAGTCTCCTCTAATGGAGAGAAGGGCTGCTCCATAGATGAAGAAAATATGGATAACATGGTGAAAAAACTGATTGTGAGAGATGGAGCTAAGGCAAAATTCTTTCTTAATATACTGAACCTGTGCCAATTAGCTAGTGAGAAGCTTTTGGTATTTAGTCAGTATATTCTCCCCCTGAAACTCTTTGAGAGACTGTCAATTAAGTTAAAGGGTTGGAGTCGTGATAAAGAAATGTTCATGATAACTGGTGATTCAACCCATGAACAAAGGGAATGGTCCATGGAATGTTTTAACACCTCTCCTGATGCTAAAGTTTTCTTTGGTTCAATCAAAGCTTGTGGGGAAGGAATTTCTTTAGTAGGGGCTTCACGCATTATCATATTGGACGTTCATCTCAACCCGTCAGTAACTCGCCAGGCAATAGGCCGGGCATTTCGACCTGGTCAGAAGAGAAAAGTATACACATATAGGTTAGTTGCTGCTGATTCACCAGAGGAGGAAGATCACAAGACCTGCTTCAGAAAGGAGTTGATTTCAAAGATGTGGTTTGAGTGGAATGAGAACTGTGGGAACCAACAATTTGAAATGAAGGCCGTTGATGTTAACGAATGTGGTGACCCTTTTCTGGAAAGTCCATCCTTGCGGGGAGATATAAAGACCTTGTACAAGAGGTTAGAGTTATCCAATTCAATGTCATAAGGTCATATTTGGTTGATTTTCTGCTACTTTGACATTCAAACTGGAACTTCTCTTTGCTACATTTGCAGGTAAAATTATATGCAGCCTAGACGTAGGACACAAGGATTTGTATGGATGTGTCAGCAGGCATGTCACTGCTTTGGAATGACTGTTGCTCCCCCCCCCCCCCTCTTTTTTTTTTTAAAGTTTGAAATTAGATGTTTGAGGTTGAAATGATTGGCCAACAAATTAGATATTGAGGTTAAAATGTTTTAGCCAACGAGGTGATTGTTGAGTTATGTGAATATAGCTGACAATGTCCTTAATGTTGAAGTTTAAATGCTAGTTTTGAAAATGTTAACTTTTTCTACCTTTGTTTGAATCCCATGGAAATTGGAAATCTACCACGAATAACGTGAGGCTAGAAGAGATTTTGCACCTCTTGACTAAATGGAGTTAGTACGGAGGGAAACAGTACGACATTGTAGAGAGACAATGCTAAAGAGTGGGGCTTTCTTTTTTCTATTTGAAAAAAATGGCAAGATTAACCACATGCTTGATTTTGCTTAACTTGTACACAAAAAAAGCTTTTCAGCCAAAAGTTAAATTGAACATTTTAAATGTAAGCTTTTCTGAACACCAAATGAGCTAATTCAATCACACATAAGAAAATAATTATATCAACATTGGTTGATTAATTTGAGAAATAATAAATCTGCAATTTCTCCTTCTCCCACAATATTGGCAAGAAAATCAGTTTATTGGACTACAAGAAGCCCCACACAGCATTTGACCTTTTTTGGGTTAAAAAAAAGTGGACACTAGCCTCTAAAAGAAAACAGAAGACTTGTCGGCAAGGAGGCTCAAGCTAAGGCCTTCAGGAGGGGTAGCTTGAAGCATAAAACCATTGTTGCTAGTAGCACCTTTATTTGAAAGAAAGTTAGCACACCTTTATTTGCAGAGAAGAAAATTGACATTGTTGCTTAATTGATTATTTCCATGTTTATAGTTAAAAATATCTACCAGTTTGTTTCTTAAATCAATATTGCTATGATGAATATGTATTCATGGAAGAGATCAGATATGAGCAACAATCTTGTGATAAGTAATTTTAACTAACATAATCAGATTAAGTTTCATTCACACTGTTAGTATTCATATTAAGAAGGCAATCTATTTAGATTCATCAAAAGTATGTAAATCATACTAAGAAGGCATATGTTTAACTTCCTCAAATGGGAGAACAAAATGCTTGTGGTACATGGTACCATGAATTGGATTTCTAATTTGACATTCAAATGCAACTTCTAAGTGGGACAGTTTTTACAATTGGGAATTATGCAAGAAAGTAAGTTGAAGACTCTCATTATTGGCAGCAGGAGCTTGCTTCCAATGGTAATAGCGAATATCAGTATGTCTCATTTGACCTGTTGCGCAGAAGCAAATGCCAATATTGTCATATCAAGATAAACTTGGACTTGCTGGAATTTTTTGGATAGTGTAAGTGTAATTTAAAAGGAAGTCTGAACCAATTTACAATGATGGTATAGTATATTCTAATTGCAAGTAAATGGCAATTTTGTCACCATGTTCCGCTTCAACAATTTAATCCAAGCAATTATGTTTTATATATATATATATATAAGTTAATTCTCTCACTTCAAAATAATTCAGGTTGAGAGAAAGAGAAATTTCAATACCTCACACAATCACAAACATGTAAATCTGTTATTAGAAAGCAATTACAAGTGTTTCTGAAGGAAAAGTTTCAAAGACACCTAAAATGGCATCCAAGAGGAATTTGACAAATTTTGTAATCTATTACCATGTTTCCTTGAGAGGCCTGAAATGTTAATAGCATAAGCACACAATTAGACAAACACTTAAAAACAGTAGTTGAAACATTTCAAATTACATGCATTAAAAAAAATGGCTATAACAAATTCTCATTCTTTTAATGCTAGGAGCTTGAGCAGAAGAACTAGGAAATCAGAATAATTAAATTAGTTGTGTTAGAATATCTAGAAAATATCTTTAGAATATCTTAGAAGATCTTTAGAATATAGTGTAGAATCAATTAGTCCTCTAATTGAGGAAGCAATCTTAGGAGTTGTTTCCTAATTTCATTATGTTTCCTGATTTGTTTCCTTATGTAATTAGGATTAGGAGTCTAATTGTATTAGTGGGCTTAGGCTTTTACTAGTAGTACTACTACTTGACCTAATTATTAGTATAAATAGGAGTTAATGCTTTTGTATTTTTCAACACATCATATCAATCTAATATATTATTGAGAGTCTCCTTTCTCTCTTTTACTCCTTCCCTACCTAAACCCTATAATTTCAACAAGTTGCATGCCTGTGCACAGGAATTGGCATTCATATTCTGCTCAAAATTGGAAAACAGACAGGAACACAGAAAGTTATGCAGGAAAATGGTCAGCAGAATGCCAGGTATATATAATGAGATCATAACAATATTATTTGGACCAACTGGCAGCAATCCACACGTGCTTACATAAAATGGTTGCTAATTCCAGCTTTTGGTAGATTTGCGAGTAGAAATGAACAGGAGTTGGGAAGAAGAAAGAAATAAAGTTTTCTTGTATGATCAGGTAAGATATCTTACATTCTGCAACACTTGGAATACACTATTCTTCATATGTTAGAAAAAATGTACTAAAAAAATTTACAACAGCCAAACTCATCAATTGAAGGGGAATAAGTAAGGAGATTGTAAAAATTCAGAGCCAGTGAAACATCCAGCATATTCAGAGAGTCATCAGTTGAGGTGGTCAAACAAAGAGGTATTCTTAATTGACCTTGTTCACATTTTCCTTTTCCTGATATGATGCACTTTTATGCTTTTGGAATTGTTTAATATCCAATTCTAGGCATATTGACCATTTTTTTGTTATGTTATTGTACTCAAAGTCACATATAGGCATATTAACAATTTTTTAAAACGTAATATAATCAAAGTCTTAATTAAGTATGAATTAAGATTTAGTACAGTAAAAAGCCGGTTTGCAGCTTATACTTTATATGATTTTCAATCCAACGGCTGCCCAGTAATCCACCCAAAACAAACCCAAAAGGGTGCCAAGATTATAGTATTAGATGACTAGTGAAACAATCAGCCAATTTATTATTTGACATTATCATATGTTTCTTCAATGCAGCTATAGAGCTAATTATACATTTTTCCCTCTACATATTGAACATAAGATATGTATCATACCTTTGCAGATGTGCTAATCTTCCAATAAATTTCTGGATATCCTAGAACTGTTCTTGTCCTAGTCCTTGGGGCACTACAATGTTTTCTTCTATCACCATCAAGCATTGTTAATGATCCCAAGTCAGCGGTCAGCGGTCAGCACCCCTTAATCTAAGGAAGTCAATCCATAAGGATTGCAACAGATTGTCTTCATACTGCAAAATCATGTAATGAATGGGGCAAACTGAACCTTCGCTGCTGGTTTCCAGCACTCATGCACTCAAGTTATGCTGTCTCAGCTCCTATTATAGAAACTACAGCAGCATTGTAAATGTCATCCTCCCTGATGACAATAAAACTATGATGGGTCTCATCAGACATACAATGACCTCCCTCACAATGCAGCAAACCTAATGTTAGAGACACTCCACTTCCAGAATCAAACCTCCCCAATTCTGACATTTGGCATGTCAGAGCAACTGCCATAAACCTGCCTGTCATTAGCTCCACCAGGCTGAACAACTGTGTCATCTGGGAAGAGACCACAATCATCAAAGTTTGGCCTTTGCTCTTTAGTCTTCTTTACTAACCCATAGTCAGTTTCACCCTCATGACCTGTCCATCTGAGACTAGCAAATCCAGTGGATGCCATGATTTCTCTATCAAGAACTTAATCATATCTATATCTGAGGTCCTTAGCTTGTCCACTATCAGAATTCTTTTTGGCTATTGAACTTTGACAGTTTTGCAAATCATCACCCCAACCATTGGAGGTCTTGACATCACTTTTTGTTACCTTGGATACATTTTCAGATGAAGAAGTGGAGTCCAAGTCAGCATCACCAATCTCTTCCTTGTAAATTTCCTCAATCATAGGTTTCCATAGACGCACTCGTGCATTTATAAACCAATTTGAGACCTAATTCATGCACAAGGTATCATTAATAAAATACGCAGATTATGTCTCTAGTCATCATACACTGTTGTCACTATCAAAAAGTAACATATCCTCTAGAAATCCTTGAAATTAATAATTTCAAACAATAAAAAAATTATACTTTTTCCATCATAAATATGAACACGAAGAAGTTATCTATCAAGCAAGTTGCTGAAAACAAATTTTTATTGTTCTACCTGACTTCTAGTCAAGCCTGCCTGTCTTGCCAACATGATCTTATCAGAATCCTTTGGGTAGCTGGCAAACACAGATGAAGGAAATTAGATTAAATAAGCATAAAGGTCTTGAAACAACCTCTAAAAGTAACACAAGAAAAAGAAGACCAAGGTTGATATGTGGGAGTTTACGGATGAAGGAAATGCTCAAACAGCCAAGCGCGAAGAATTGAAACAGAGCTTTCTGGAAGCCCCCTTTGTGGCCTCCATTCATGTTGCATCATGCCAAGCTGCTGAAGAGCCCTCTGTTTCCGGATTAGTTTATCAACATACCTAAGTCTTGATATTCCAACGCCTTTATTATTTCCTGAAGCATCTTGCTCTCCAATGTTTTTTTCTGTTGTGCTGATTTGGTCAGTAATTGCATCGCGCAAGCACCGAAAATGGCATGAAATGGTTTGGAGAGCAAGAGCTGTGTATGGTTTAGCTGCTCCACGTCCTGCTATGTCATCAAATGATGAAACCACAATCTGCATCTGATGATAATATTGTTTGTACCTACTGTCAACCTGCAATAGTTCACTGGTGGCCATTAGAACATCCTAGAAAAAGTCCTTAAAACTGTATTGTGGCTATGGAGAAGAGTGGAATGCATGTTAGCATTGGTGAATAAATCAACTCTCTGGATAATAACTATTAAATTGACATCAGAAACTTCGTCTTATGTGCTAAATTACACAAATACGAAAAACTATGAATGTGAATTTTAGCATGCCATTGAAATCCATCCATCAAACCATAAAAGATGAAAAAGAAAAAGAAATACAATTAGTGCTGAGTTCTAACTAAATCAAAGTTTAAGAGGTAGCACGTGACTTCTCAAGTCAGCAACAATTATTGTAACATTAAAGCAGGTAAAATAATATAGTGACAAGGGTTGATGTACATCATATGCGACAGCTGAATCCCCCCACCAAAAAAAGGAAGAGAATCGAAAGAATAAAGTGTGACGGTATAATCTATGGAGTGTAGCTCAACTGGTATCTCCCATGGTCTTTACCAAGGGGCTGTGGTTATGTGCTGGGGACTCAATCCCCAACACCCCATTTCCCCCCCTTAGGTCCAATAGGAACTCCCTAGAACCCAAAAAAAAAAGTGTCCATATAACCTCATAAATATTGAATTGTAGCCCTTCTCTTGGATATTCACAGAAAAATAACAAGCTCCTTCCATTATTGAGAAATTTTCTATCAGAATTAGAGACGAAATTAAAAATTAGGATAAACTGTTATGCAACTCCTAAAGAAGCTAAGGTTGCTTGGACCATGCCAGACCATATTCACTTTTAATTACTTATTTATTATATACCTCATCTACCGTCTTCATTGTAGCAGCAACAAAAAGGAACAGACATCAAAAAGTATATTGTGCTCTAGATTCAGCTACTTGTTAAGAAATTTGACAATTCAATGTCATCCATACAGACTATGTTTTTATATTCTTGTTTTTGACATGCTTTTATATGATCATATTATTGAAAAATTTAATAACTATCAAAATTACCAGGCATAAAAAGAAAATGTGGGTGAACTAACATGAAATTTTGAGTACTATGGACACACCTGTACTAAAACACATATAAGGAGAGGTTAGGTATCATATAGGCTCTTATACGTTATGTTGGCTAATCACTTACCAGATGTGTGTATTGTGTGTGTGTGTGTGTGTGTGATAATAACACTAGTCCTCCATAAGCAAGTAGTTAAGCCTTAAACAATTCAAACAACAGTTTTGACACTTAATCTCTATACAGTTATGAGTAAATCGTCTAATAATTTCTTTGGTAATTCAAAATAAACAAAATCTTACCAAATTAAGCCATTCCAGAATCTATGGCAATATACACATGAGAGTATATGGTCACAAGAAATATTAGCACAGTAGCACTTGTAAGGATATAACTGGAATTTAAATTCCTTCATTCACATCCCAAGTCAACATGCAAAACGAAAAATGGATCCAAATAGTAGGCTAACTTAACAGATATATCATTTTTTCATCTTCCTATTTCATAAAGTAAGGAGCTTAAACTACTACCACTGTTGAAATACTAATTCAAGTTGCAGAATAGAAAATACATAAATTATACTTTGCCAATATTCAGCTCATCAAATAGCACTGTGAGCTTAGTTTTCAAATTCAAAAAAGGGAAAGAAATCAATCTCATTTACCACAGTTAAGCCCAGTATTCATATAAAAATGCTTACACAAACACACACACAAGAAAGATGGTGTTCCTTAATATTCAACTTAGAAGGTTACAACCATTCATAACACTAAGAAAATGTACATTTTCCATTAAGATAGATTAAAGTGATTTTAAGGATATATATTGTCATGGACAATTGTTTGAAGAAACCATAGAGTTGCAAAAGAGTGGAAATCTACATACTAGAGGTTTTACCTCATTCAACATTGACAAAAGCTTCGTTAACTTGTTGTGCAGATCTTGCTTTTTAGCATGTGAAAGCTCACAAGAGGAGTTACTGGCTGAACCTTGAGAGTTAGGCACTCCATTTGCAGAAGGCCTTTCACTTTCTAGTCGCCCATCATCCTCCATGGAACTCTTCTTAGAGTCCTCATGTGTTCTGTGACTTTTCATATCAGGTTGTTTTATAGCTTTTCGAATGTCAACAACTTCATCAAGCAGTTGTTGTGCTGCCTTGAGATATATGGAATTAGGAACTGTTCTTCCTACATTTGACATTCCATGCAATGAAAATTCCCCTCTGTTCAAATCTTGATTACCTTCATGAAAACCAGGTGGCAAAATTTCAGAATGTCTCATACATTCACCCATGGATGAGCCACTTTTATAGCCCCCATTGCCTGAAATTGATGGATTAGTACTGAAAAATGAACCGAAACTTGGATTATGATTCCGATCATGGATAGGAGGCATTTGGATTCCTGAGGGTATTTGGGTTCCAAGGCTGAGAGATAATCCCTGACCCTGCAAGTTCTGTCCCTCCACAGGTTGTCTAACTAGCATCTCATTTCTACCCTCCCTCCATGCAGCAAAATCATGATCCCCGGTTTGTAACCCACCAAGATTTGCTAAGATTTCTTGCTGTTCAGGAGTGGAATGCGAAGCACCTATTGATGGGATCACAAAGCATTTATTTGGCTGTTGAGAATTGCCTGACAAAGCTTCTGAATACGAACCAGAGTTCATATATAATGTTATATTGTTAGGAAGAATTGGTGTCTCAGGATACAAATTAGGTAAAGGTTCACTAAGACAGAGCATAGGCACAGCATCTCTTTGATTACTTGAACCAGTGTAATAAGTTGCCATAATTTTTAGACTGTTGAAAGTTGAAACCCTCTGTTTGATATTCTAAGTTAGATTAAGTACTCACCTTGATTAGTAAAAGTAGTAGACTATTACAAGCTTACACAATATATTTTCTCAATATGATTCAGCAACAACTGCTCAACTTCAGTAATGTCTAAAAGTCACAAACTTGCTGGTTGCAGCAGACTTTGCTTGATCCAATAATGAAACTTGAAACATAAGATGAATGCCTCCTCATTAGATTCTTATGCAGTTACAGAACCATTAGGAGTTTGTTAAAGATGATGTCAGTTTCATGGCTCTTTATTACAATAGGAGTTTTCCCCCACTTTCTGCGGTCCTGCCACCAACAATGAAAGTAAATGAGCCACAGTAATTGAGTCTGTGCACGGATGTTTTAATTGCAGATCTTCAACCTCAGGTTTACCTGGCATTACACAAAAGAAGAAAACTTTAAAACGAAGGAAAGAAAAACCAAACTACAGATACACAAACTTGTAAGCTAATAAAATGAAGTAAAAGAAAAGCACATTTATAAAGCAAATAGATCTAGAGCTCCCAATCATAACATATTGAACTTTGGTTCCACTTAAATGCTGCAAAAATGATGGTATAGGCAAAAGGACCACAAACTCAAACACATTTATGTTAATGCTATAAAAATCAAGACTTACCCACCACCACAAAATGAACCCACATTCAAGTAAAGCTTGTCTTAACCGAATTTATCATATGGGTAAGCATAGTTACCCTGCCAAAATACAAAGCCAGCAAAGATTTCGAAAGAGGAAGATGCACATGCACTGAGGACCACACTTTCGTTTCTTATCTCAAAATTCCAGCAACCAAACCAACTACCCAGAAAATAAAAATAAAAGTCTTCTCTTTTCCATGAATCAGATACTCAGAAGAAAATCCACACTTGTAATCAACTTCCACAAAACACACACACACACACACACACAAAAAGGAAGCCCCATCAACATCCTGATTGCGTTTGAATTCATGGTAAGACATAGTACGAGGAAATTCAAAAATGATATACAGGAGAAGACTCACTTCAGGGAGAACTTAGTCCTGGTTGCAGAGGATAAGCACCCAAGAAGCTTTGGTTCCAGAATCAGAAACTCATCATATTAAGATTAAGCTAAGACCCACTCTCTCTTCCTCCCTCTGTGCAACCTAACTTACCTAAGACTAAGAGATAGTGTGCAACTATGAAAGGAAAGAGATAAACCAACAAGACAGCAGCACCTTCTGTTCATCCAAATGTGAATAAGAAAAAATGCAGAAACAAACAAGAAGCCTAAATGCAGAAGAAAAAAGTGGGGACCAATTTACATGCCTAGCTGCCTGGGGCATGTGCACATTAGAGACTAGAGAGGTAGGCACACAGGAAGAACTGTGTTATTTACGGTTACGGATAAGAAGTGTGTGTTTGGATTTTGCTTTCTGACATTTTTACTGAAAAGCTTTTTCAAAACCAAACAGTGAATGGCAAAGGGAAAAGTAACGGTGATAAATGGGACCTGAACCGACTTATGATTACGTTTAACTGTTTAAATTAGATGATGAGATGGAATAATGTCATAAAAATATTTTAAAAAATTATAAAAAAATTAATCAAATTAATTAGGTAATTTAACTTAATTTTGATTAATTTAAAAGATTTAATTTTTATCTACTATCAGTGTAAAAAAATTTTACATTGTTATTTAATCATATGTTGACATATCATTAAAAGAGTTAGACTTTCTAAGTAGTTATTGTGATAGTCAAACTCTTTTGATAATTTAACAACACATAATTAGATGACAGTATAAAGAAAACGATAAATAAAAATTAAACTCTAATTTAAAATAATATAATTATAAATTTCATTATAAAATTAAATTATGATAAAAGGCCAAAAAAAAAAGGTAATGGTGATAAATGAAATGTCAATCGACTAGATTTTATATTTATGTTTAATTGTTTAAATTAAATAATGTCATAAAAATAATTTTTATATAATAATATTTGTAAAATATTAAAATAAAATTATAAAAATTGATAAATAATAATTTAATTAAATTAATCAAATGGTTTAATTTAATTTAAAATAATTTGATTGTAAATTTAATTATAAAATTAAGTTATAATTGTTTAAAATATTTCATTTATGATTAAAAAAAAGTTCATTTATAGTCAAACCAATCTGATTAATCAGACCAATTCAAACTGTCGAATCAGATCTGATCCGATTCTGACAAAAAGGTCAAAGAGATAAGAGAAAAATCAAACCGCTGCACTGCAGAGGGGTTGACATGTCCCTGCCTTCGGAATCGTATTGGTGCAAAATCACTGTTGAGGGCTGGTTAAAGTTTGTGTCAGACTACATTCACATGAAAATACTGAAAAACCAGAGATAAACATCAATCCAACAAAGCAACTGTCGGTCAGACTCAAAACTATTCCAAAGTCCAAACTTTACCAAAAAGTAAATGAGTAATGTTGCAGTCACTTTTAGATTCTCTTTAGATATTTGTATATAGCATTAATAATTTGTATATAATTTATTAAAAAAAATATTAATTATGCACGACATTGGTTTAGGGGGCTCAATAAGTACAACATTATTATCTAGCATTATTTTAAGCCTGTCACCCAGAAATAGTGAAATACACCCTTGCTTCTTTTATTTTAAAAAAACCAAAATTGTTGACTATCGATATGAGTATAATAATCTTTATTTTTCATCTTTTGCATGCTTTGCTTTTGTTTTGGTACTTAATATCATAGGTTGAGATCTAACTGTAATTGCAGTTGATAATACTTCACCTGTTATCATTGCTATTTTTCTAATGGCTTTTTCATTTGGTTTCTTCTGGAACTCAAGGGATCAAGGATGCCAAATTGTTTGGTTAAGGAGCTCAATTTGTAATTCTCCTTTTTCCCCCTTTCTGTCTGACTTTTCTTGATGCTTCCTTTCCCTAACTTGTTTTAACTTTTATTAAGCATGGGTTATGGAAGGTTTGACAATGTGATTGTTTTCTGCTATATCCCTCAAAAAGTCATATTCTGATGGTTTCTCTCACATGGTGTAAACCCAATTGGAAAATTATATTCCAGGATATACATGTGCATCTTTTATGGGAAAGAAATTTTATATATATATATATATATATATATATATATATATATATATCAGCAAAACTGCATTCAATTGTTCTCTAACATGGTTTAAATCAATTAGCCACCCCCATTTTACACACATGAAAAAATTATAAGAAGATTTCTTTTCAATAAAACTTATAAATCGCATTATTTGACATATAACACTAATTATAAGATAGTCGTCATATGTAAATATAATTATATCACGTCAAATAGAGAACATATAAATCAGCCAACGAAAAAACTCATACAAGCCTTGGGACAAATGCTCCCACAACCAACTCATCATTCAAATCTCCTTACTCCATAACAACCCGCAAATTTATGAAGGTGTGGATCAATGGAAAGAAAAAACATAAAATGAACCTCAATAACGGTTAACCACCACAGTAAAAGAGATCCTCAAAAAAGAAAAACTCACAATATTATCCTTTACCTAGTTAAGTTAATTGGTTTAGTGGATATGGAACTTTGGGCCATAATCTAAGTGAATTAATTTCCATAAATTCAAGTTGATGTAGAAAGTACATAGTTCAAGGAGAAATTTACTAATACGAAAGTTGGCTTGAGAATTTCTTATCATACAAAATAAAAAGTCACATTATACAATTAAATGAATTGTTGTATTTGCAAAAAGGAAAAACAGTATTTCGAACATGATTAGTTTCAACTTTTTTATATGAACATACCTAAAAATAAATATATATATATCGTTTTACTACACTTGAAAAATTATGTATTAAAATACTTTTTTTTTCAAGTTGGGAAGTCGATTTTGGCTGAAACCGACTTCCTAACTATACTTATTTTTTTTATTTAAAACTCGTTGAGAAGTCAATTTCCCCGTTAAGAAGTCGGTTTAGGGGAAGCTGACTTCTCAACGTTGAAAATCAAATTTTTTAACACCCTGTTGAGAAGTCGATTTTTCCCAAACTGACTTCTCAACATGTTTTTTTTTTTTTTTTGCTTTCCTAAACCCTAAACCACCTATATATGCAATTCATTCACACGAAACCATCCCACTCTCCCTCATTCACACCATTCTCCCTCACTCATACCACACTACTCTCACTTCTTCATCTTCACTTTGTCACTCACATTCCAGCTGCATGTTCACTCACTTATCTCCACTCACTCACTATATCTTCACTTAATCTCTATATTTCTTTTATTTTCTTCTAAGTCACGCTCTTTGAGTTTGAGAATGAGTTCATCATTGTTGCTAAGATTACAAGAAAATCACATATTAGTATTCGTAAACTATGATGTAAGTATATTGTATAATATTTAAATTTGTAATGTTAATTATTTTTTATTGGCATATATTAATTAATGTGTTTTTTTATTAATAGAACCTATAATTAAATCAATTCTGTACTAGGTACATACCATAAAAGAGCCACACCCAGCTATTGTGGATTTATTGCGACTTTGTGGATTTTATAATGCTACCCAAATGGGACATCATGTGCTTGACCCAACGTTGATAACTACTTTGAATGAAAGGTGGAGACTAGAAACACATACCTTTCATGTTTCAGGTGGTGAATGCACGGTAACTCTAGAAGATGTTGCAATGCTTATTGGTCTTCCAATTAATGGCAAAGCTGTGACGGGTCGTAGTTATTATGACTGGGTGGAAATTTGTACTAATTTATTGGGTGTTGTTCCTCCAGAGGACCAAATGAAGGGATTTCAAGTTAAGCTGAAATGGCTTCAAACAACGTTCGCCGAATTTCCAGATAATGCGAGTCCTTAACAGATACAACACTTCTGTAGAGCATATATCTTATACTTAATAGAAGGATTGTTAATGCCTGATAAATGATAAATCAGGCAATCGTGTTTATCTAATGTATCTGCCATTATTTGTAAACTTTGAGCGCACTGGACAATATAGTTGGGGATGAGCGTGTTTGGTGACGTTATATAGGGAACTTTGCCGAGGTTCAAATAAGGATGCACGAGCCATTGGTGGTTGCTTAGTACTACTGCAATCTTGGGCGTGGTACCGGCTTCTTTTTATTGCACCACGCATAAATAGGACACTGGCTTTCCCACTTGCAAGTAGGTAAGTTAATGAATATATTTATAAATTCACTACTTCATAATTTTTATTTTATACTAATCTGATGTTATTTGTAATGTAATAGATGGGGTGAGTGATTGAGTTATGGTGGAACTCCCTATAATGACTTGAAAGGATACCAACAACATTTAGATCGCATGACACTTGATCAAGTAAATATTGTAATTGAATTTTAATTTTATTAATTATAGTTAGTGTCAAAGGTTGTGTGGGGCTTAATTCTATTTTTTTTTTTGTAAATGCAGTTTGTGTGGATGCCATACGCTGCCGTTGAAATTCAAGTTTGCTTACCAGGAGATGTGCTACAACATGCAGATTTGTGGAATGCCTGCAAAGTGCTAATCAATTTTTTCGTTATTGAATGGCACTAAACTGACAGAGTTAGGCGACATTTTAGGTTGGTACAAGGGATTCCTCAACCACCAGTTGAACTTGACGTTGTGCACAAGATTGACATGCGTGGTAACCAATATACTAATTGGGCTGAGATGCATGCACAGTGGCTACCATATTGGAGTCAACGTCGAGGGATGATCTTGGAAGGTCCATACATTGATGGCAATTTATTCCCAACCACAGAATACCTTACTTCCTATATGAACAACTCATTGCTTTTTGTGTCAAAACCATCAGATCTAAATGACCCTAGGAGTAGGCCATTTTCAGATGTATCAAATTATGGAGTTGTTACGCAAAAATTTGACTTTCCTAGGCCGAGCTGTCGACGATAAAGCATCCAAAGGAATATTCAGATTGATGAGGATAATATGCAACAACCACGTATGTCATTTAGTGGTCCTTCTGCACAACAAGAGGAGCAACATACATCACCAGCTTGTCATTCATTTGCTGCCCATTTAGATGAATTCTTGAGCAGCCTATTTAGTTCGAACTTAAGGACCCCAGAATCTGTTAGTGCTTATATGTCTAACATATACACATTTGGGTCACCATCTTTGGGCATAGATGCAAATTTAGGCGAAGCCAGTGCAGGACCTTCAAGCAGTGTCAAGCCATATCGTCCCACAATGGAAAATTTGGACCAATTGCAAGAAGAGCCAACTCAACAATCGGAAGAGCCAGTTGCAAATGTAGGTGGTCAATAAAGGAGAGTACAACTCCCCGCAATAGGCATCCGCCAGGATGTGGGACACATAGCCATAAGAGAAAATGAATGTATTTTCTCCAAAGAATTTGTAAGATATGTAAAACCAAAAGGCTATGAGCTTATGAGTATATGTTCTTTTTTTATAACTGGCCAATGCATGCACCACTTAATATTTTTGTTCTTATCTCCACATTTAACTACTGCATATGAAGTTGAATTGCAGATAAGCTTTAATCAGACTTGTTGTGTGACAATGCTTCACAAATGTCTAATATAGGACTAGTTTTGGTTTTTCAAAAAAGTTCTATACAGTTAAATTTTTAACACGTGAGACTTAATAATCTTTTAAAAATATTCATACAATATTTAATATTTCTACTTAAAATCAATTAAACAAACTCAAAATTTGACAATCAATTTTTTTACAACTAATTATTTTAATATCATTTCTTTTATAATTTAACCCAAACAGTCACATAATTTATAGTTATTATTTAAAAAAATTGCACATCAAAATTCTTACATCTCTCAAATATGATTTAATAATAAAAATATATGTATATTGTAGATAATAATTACAATAAAAAAAATCCACATTCAAATATCATTAAAAACTAAAGATAAAAACATAACCTATTAACCTTACACCTCGTAAGTCATAACAGACACAATTGACTATTGCATGTGAACTTGAAATTCAGACAAGCTTTAATAAGACTAGCTGCATGACAATACTTCACAAATGTCCAAGAATTTCCATGCTGCACCTTCATAATATTGTGTCAACTTTAGTATGCAAACCCACGTGAAATGGAGATGCCTCTTGACCAAGTGCACTACATGCCAACCTGCATAACCACGTGATATTTGTTGCTTAGTTAGTGTGATAGCAAAATCACTGCATGCATGTGATGAATCACGTCAATGCATTATGAGTTGCCTTGACACTGTAGCCAAAAAAGAAATGCACTCAAGGGAAGTCGGTTTGGCTGTAACCGACTTCCCACTTGCTTCCATCTTTGATTTTCATGCAAAGTGAGAATGTATAATGCAAGATGGGAAGTCGGATTGGCTGTGACCAACTTCCCACCACCTACCTTTTTTTTTTCTTTAAGTTATCTTTCATTTACAGTCAAATGATTCCTTGGCGTGGATTTGAGATTATTCAGGGAATCCATCCAGGTTCTTGAGTTATCATACAGTGTGTGAGTGAGTGATTGTTGATGGAGAATCTGAATCACTGGAAAAGAAAATGGAATCGTAGCAAATGACAGTGGACAGAGCTAATGATCAAATATTGAACTGAAGCATGCTAAGAAATAGTAGGATAATGTGTCAATTGTGTATATATCAGTTTGGTCCTTCAGATGATAGTTGTTGTATTCTGATTCAGAGTGTGATGGGTTATACTTTTTTTAGAAAATTTTCATATCAAAAGCTTAATTATCATCTTGATCGATAAGTTCCAATTGTGGGATTGAATATTGGTCGTATTGAAGTGTCCAAATACATCAATAAATAGGCAATATATTTATTTATGTAAATTCAATAATTATGTTATTAGGATGAATTGTTATCATAATTGTGTTCATTTATGTTAGCTATATTAGATGCTTGTTAAAACCCTTTCTTTAAGACATATTTCATTAGATAGATGCAAATACAGAGAGATCTGGAAGGGTAATTATTAGTTAATTAAAATTAAGTATTTTTTTAAACTATCTTAAAGGCATATTTTTTAAGTATTGAATAGTTACGTTATAGAAGCCACCTTAACCACTGAGTTTAACAATTCATCATGTTACTTATAGGTTTTACTTTTTGTATTTAGTAAGGTACACAAACTAATTCTTACATGCATATTCAGTAAGCTTTTGTCTTTTTTTTTACAGGTTTATTACTCAAGATGAACAACCCACAGGCAGCGGTTCTTGTCTATTATAATGGACAGATATTGACCATAAAAGAAGGCGTTTGTACTTGACTGCTAATAGTTCATTACCGTCAGTTCATTACCTGTGTACGAGCCCCCATCTCAAACGCAAAATGTCAATCTGGACGCAATGCGCGCGCCAGAATTTCCAGAATATGCTCATACAATGGCAAACTTGATGCATTGGGATGAGTCTATCAGAGACCTATCTATTGGGATGCAATTCCAAACTAAAGAGACTGTTTTGTTTGAATCAAGCACTATTATATTCAAAGGTCGGTAAACTACAAAGTTATACAGTCAGAACCAAAGAAGTATTCTGCCAAGTATAAGAGGTACTCCGAAGGGTGCAACTGGAGCATTATGGCCACGTTTTTGAAAATCAAACAGATATGGGAAATAAGAAAATTAAGTGGGCCTCACATATGCTCATTGGCTACTATTTCCCAAGACCATTCTAAATTAGATTCAAACATAATATCAACTTGCATTTTGCCATTGATTCAAGCATATCCATCCATATTGGTTTCTGTAATTATCGTTGACATACGAAGTCGATATAACTTCATCACCTCGTATAAGAAAGCCTGGAGAGCAAAGCAAAATGCTATCGTTAAAGTATTTGGCAGTTGGGAGAAGTCATACATTGACCTACCAAAATGGTTAGGTGCAATGCAGCACTTCGTTCCTGGCACAATTATTGATCTACAAACGAAGCCTGCATATCACGGTGCCCGAATGGTACAGGGTAAAAGAATTTTCCATTGACTATTTTGGACTTTCTCGCAGTGCATTTACGACTTTAAATTTTGCAAGCCACTTCTTTAGATAGATGACACATTCTTGTATGAAAGATAAAAAGTAACGTTGTTAATGATCGTTGCACAAGATGGTAATAATAATATACTACCAATTGCTTTTGTTATTATGGAGGGTGAGACAACGGAAGCATGGTCATTTTTTCTCACTAATTTGAGAAGGCATGTGACTCCGCAACATGGCCTATGCGTGATTTCTGATCGCCAGGAATCAATACAAAATGCAATCAGACAACCTAATAGTGGCTGACAGCCTCCACAAGCATATTCAGTATATTGCATTCGACATATTGGTGCAAACTTTATGAGGAGGTTTAACAGCAGGGACATGTGACGTCAAGTTGTTAACATGGGTATGTACTATACTAATTTACAGTCCACCTTCTATTTTATTCTACCACTTTTACGACAAGTATAATGACATTAATATTTTGATTATTATTTGTGGACAAAACACGATATGCCTTGACACAACACCAGTTTAATTGGAACTATCAGAATCTCCTTTAACAAAATGAAGAAGCTGCAAAATGGGTAGACAATATCCCTAAAGAAAAGTTGACCCAGGCTTTTGATGGAGGCTGGTGTTATGGGCATATGACAACCAACCTAGCTGAATGTATAAATTTAGTTTTGAAAGGGACGCGTAATTTCCCTATTACTACGTTGGTGCAATCAACATATTATAGGTTGGGCGAACTGTTTATTAAGAAAGGAAGGCATCACATGGCAATGATAGCAGCTGGTCATACATACTTTGAAATCATCAAAGAGTCTCTCGAACAAAATTGGAGAAAAACCAATATTTGTGTTCTTCTTGATTTTAGTTGCCATGGTTTTGAATTTTTGGTGAATGAGTTTGTTAATCCATGTGAAGAACGACTTGCAGGGAAGTTCAAAGTTAATCTCAATAACTTTTGGTGTGATTGTGGCAAGTTTCAATCACTACGGTTCCCTTGTTTTCATGTAATTGCTGCGTGTGCATCAATTCATTTGGATTACATGTAATATGTCGACAATGTGTATAAGTCGGAAACCATATTTAAGGTTTACAAGCAGGATTTCCCAGTAGTAAGGAATGAAGGATTGTCCATAATTCGGAAATGCGAAGAAATCCTCGCAGTCGACCAAAATCTAGCTGCATTCGTAATGAGATGGATCTTAGGGAGAGCGGCCAACCAAAACGGTGCGGGTTATGCAGAAGTGAAAGTCATAGTCGACCAAATTGTCCTCATTATAATGAGATGGATCTTAGGGAGAGCGGCCAACCAAAACGGTGCGGGTTATGCAGAAGTGAAGGTCATAGTCGACCAAATTGTCCTCATCGTGGTGACACTGTTGCAGAGAGTTCACATCATCAGTAGCTTTCTTGTCACCCCATTAATGTCCTTATTGTTTGTATTATAACATTAATGTCATTTTAAGTAATTAAATCATTTTATCGCAACACCGAAACATTAGTCAAAGATCGGATATTAAACAGTAATATCTTAATTAACCATAAACTCATTTTAATTAATTAACCTTTGTCAACACTATACAATTAATTAAATCTAAACCCTATACAAATAATTAATCATATACAATTAATTCACCGTAAATCATAAAATATTAATTAACCCTAACATCTTAATTTAGACAAAAATCCTAAAACATATGCAACTCATAAATAATAACCACAAAACCCTAGTTAATTAACCATAAACCTAAGTCCTAAACCATAAATTACTAAATAACCCTAAAACCTATACAACTCTTAAATAATAACCATAAACCATAGTTAATTAACCCTAAACCTAAGTCCTATCATAAACCCTACTCAATTAACCTTAAACCTAAGTGCTAAACCATATACTCTTAAATAACCCTACCATATAAATTAACACAAAAACCCTAAAATCTATAAAATGAGGGAGAATTGGATGTCTCGGGTGGGTGAGGGTGGTATATATAGGTGGTTTAGGGTTTAGGAAAGCAAAAAAAAAAAAACATGTTGAGAAGTCAGTTTGGAGAAAATCGACTTCTCAACAGGGTGTTAAAAAAATTTGATTTCCAACAATAAGAAGTCTGTTTCTCCCAAACTGACTTCTCAACTGGTTTTAAATTAAAAAAAACATAGTTAAGAAGTCAATTTGAGCCAAACTGACTTCCCAACTTGAAAAAAAAGTATTTTGGTACATAATGTTTCAAGTGTAGTAAAACGATATATATATTTATTTGGAGATATTTTCATATAAAAAAGTCGATTAGTTTCATATTTAAAAGTTATAAAAATATTTAGATATAAACAAAAAATTGAATTGTTGCACAAAAAATGAAAGAATTTTAAAAGACTAATAATTGTAAAATTATTAAGCTAGTTTCTTTGTTTTATTCCCCGATTAGGAGGTAATAGCAAATGGCTACATAAAAGTTTGAATGACAAACGCCCACGAGCCTTTGATCTATTGAGCATATGTTAGTTAATAGAGAGGTGGGGATCAATTCCCCCCAATGCCAGTCCCACCCTTTGCCTATCCCTCGTGCGCTCCCTACAGCCTTGGTCAGTAAGCATTCAATAGCAATGCACTTTTAAATACGCAATGAAGATGGTAAAAGCAAGTTCACTAATAAGCCAACGTGTTGACAATAAAGTTAATCTTTCAATAAAGTATATTGACAAATACACTTTCAAATTATATATTAATTTTGAATGAGTTTAGTAAAATAATTTTTAAAATCTCTATAAGTTATTTTAAATTTATTTTGATAAGTTAAGAATTTAAATTTATAAAAATAAGTATTTTAAAAACTATTTTTATAAGAATTCTTATAAAATTTAAAAAATTCTTTAAAAACATTTCTCGAAATATATATTCAATCACTAATTAATTTATTTTAAACTGTAATTATAACATTAATACTTATTAAATAACCTTTATTAAAATAAAATAAAAAAAGATAACTACAAAACTACCCTATACCATCTTCATCTTTATCCAACAAAACCTGGACGCACAAAGTTCCCGTGTTCCGCCAAGCACCGAAACAACAAAGTTAATAAATTAAAAAATAAAAAATAAAAAATAAAAAAAGCTGAATAATTTCTTTTTTTTCTTTTTTAATTTTTTTTCTCCGATTCTGAATCATCGTCTCCACCACTTGCACCATGGCTAAACCCAAGGCTCATCAAAGACGAACCCTAGAGTCACACGCAGTCAAACACATCAACAAAACCATTCGAGGTAAAAACATCACCACCGCACACATCATTTTCCCAAGAAAATGGAGAAATTTTCTCGGGAAAATCGAATTTCTTTTTCTTTTTTCGTTCCTTTCGCTGATTCGCGCTCCTTCCACTGTTCTCAGCCGGCGACTGCGTGCTCATGCGTCCCTCCGATCCGTCGAAATCGTCTTACGTGGCGAAAATCGAGCGGATCGAAGCGGACTCACGCGGCGGCGCCGCCGCCAACGTGAAGCTTCACGTCCGGTGGTACTACCGGCCGGAGGAATCGATCGGCGGCCGGCGGCAGTTTCACGGATCGAAGGAGGTTTTTCTCTCCGATCACTTCGATGCGCAAAGCGCAGACACGATCGAAGGGAAGTGTACGGTGCATAGTTTCAAGAGCTACACGAAACTTGACGCCGTTGGAAACGACGATTTCTTCTGCCGTTTCGAGTACAATTCCTCCACTGGCGCATTCAATCCTGATAGAGTCGCCGTGTGAGTTCATGCATTGTTGCTTAGTTTCCGATCATGCTCTCGTTTTTTCTGTGCTATGCTAATTGCCAAATGCGAAATATCCAATTTTTTTTTTCTTTGTAAAATTGGAAGATGTTTTTTTTTTTCACTGAAATATAATTATTTTATTTATATTTCAATCAAGTGAGACTAGCCACTAATTACAGGGTACCGATACTGAAGGAATCTCCAAAATGAGAAATTTTGGCTTTATTTAGTTTAGTAGCTAGCATTTGACTAAATTTCCCATAAATTTTCTAAAATGACAGATACAAAGGAACAGGGGGAGTGATTTAAAAGAAGCTAGTCAAGTTATGTAATTTTGATTTACTTGTTGAGTTTGAGCATGGAAAGTAACAGCTTTATGTTTGTTAGAAATATCTTTGTAATTAATGTATATATGTAAAGTTAATTAGTGCCCTAATTAAGGAGAAAATTTAGGAGATAATCACTCATGTAATTATGGCTGTGATTAACACTCATTAGTATAGATGTACACATTTTGGGATTTAGATCCTCTAAAATGAGAGGTGCGCTTTAGAAAGTAAAGTACAAAATGAGGACTGTTGATGAGAAAATCAAGAGAGTGGATTCTCACATGTACATGAAGGTGCTTGTATTTTATAAAATTATAAACCGTTGATTTTTTTATCAATGGTTATCATTCCGCATTTTACTTTCTAAAGTGCACCTCTCACTTTAGAGGATCTAACTTTCCCATTTTGTGGTCTGGTTTAGACACAATAATTCAGCATAATCTCTCTATTTTCAAGTATGTTAGAATCAATCTGAATTCTGGCTTCTGGCTCATGTGATGTTTGTTGTTTAAATTTTCATTGCAGGTATTGTAAATGTGAGATGCCCTACAACCCTGATGACCTAATGGTCCAGTGTGAGGGCTGCAGTGATTGGTAAGTTGGATATATATATATGGTGATATTTTGTATTATCACTAATTTATTCTTCATCTGTTCTGTTGTTTTGTTTTAAGTTCCATTATCTGTTGGATTTTCTGGGCTCTAGTATGTCCAGTTCTGAATATTCATTGAAATATAAATGATGAAGAATCACTATAAATTGAATAAAATAAACTTTGCATTTGAATGATATTCCTTTAACTTTTTGATATTTGTTGAGTTAATATTCATAATTTGACATGACATGTCTTCTCCCATTGATCTGGTATCTCATTTATTTCTTATTTCTTTCCTTATTTTGATTATCCAATATATATACTTATTAAAATTACTTTGTCTCAGAAATTTATAGAAAATTATGTATTTCGATTCATTATTGTACTTCAACTTTCATGAATTTTGCATTTGCACTTGCACTTGCTCTTGCTCTTGAATCTTTGTGCCAAATTCATGACTTAGCTCTGAGGTCTCATAAAATTTGTCCCAGGGGATTTTTGAAATATGCTTAAACAATAATATAAGGATAATGGACAATGGAGATCTGAAATGTGGGGAAGATTCAGAGTATTAATTGCATTTTAGCAAACTTAAATGCTTTTGGGGTGTAGTGCCTCTTTCTTTTTCTGAGAAGGGAATCTGCTGCAATATTATTCCAGTAGTACAGAGACTAATTGAGGAATGTATGGAGTGATGAACTTGACTTACTTGGCTAACCCAAATTATTAAAATATTGATCACCTAATGAAATCATGAAACATGACTAAATTCAAATCTTCAATGCTTAGATTTACAAAAAGCAAAATCAATATATCCTTATTTTATTTTCCAGCAATGTGTATCCTCATCACTGTTGTTAATCTTCTTGGGAAGATGGTCATTCTTGCTCTATAACTGACTGAAGACTTGCTTGTGAGTGTTGAGATTTCTGAAATTTTTTTATTTGCAAAGGCATTGCCAACTTTTAAGGTTTATTGAACTGCCATTTTTAAAGTTTGGGCTATTAGTGTGTTTGCTAAGTCTTGAGAAATATATTTGTGGTTTCTGTACCTTTTTCTAAGAGGTTTTGAATGTTAAAAATAGCTTCTGTTTTTTTATTTTTTTGTTGCAACATACATAGGCCATTATAATGTTGATATTAGGCTTTGAATGAATGCAGTCTTCAGCATAATATTCTTGATTCAGGTTTCATCCTGCTTGTATAGACCTGGCCGTGGAGGAAGCCAACAGACTTGATCACTTCTTCTGTGAAAGTTGTTCCACCGAAGGTCAAAAAGAGTTGCAAAATTCTCATTCTGCTTCAAGACACTCAGATACAAAGGTATTTCTTTGTTTGATAATCTGAGTTTGTTTTCAGCTCTTAATCCCATTTGAATTGACTTGCCCTTGCTTGGAAGATAGTTACTTGATATCTTCATCTATTGTCTATTGGTTTATTAATTCCTATTCCATTGACTTATGATTTTATCATTATTATTTTTTAATATTCTCGACGTATTATCAGTCGGTGTTCTTTAGAGGTGAAAATTTCTTGTATTTCAGTATGAGTTTCTGTCTTCTTATTACAACATAATATCATGCACATCTGTTTTTCTGCAGTCTGCAAATATGAAAAGTCAATTTGAATGAAATTTTCTTTTGATGAATAACTAAAGCCCCAAGGATGACAAACATGCATGATGGAACTAGAATGTACTTTCAGAATCTCATATCACCCTTCAGTTTTTGGTTATTTTTTATTTCCATTAAAGGATGTGAAACTTCATTTTGAAAACGCATAAAAGTAGGAATACGCAATGAGCAGGGCTGGCATTTTATTCAGGCCACGTGTTTATGGAAATCTGCCTTGCTCTTTTACATAAGCATTGTCAGTTTTAGACCATCTGAAAAATATAGATATATCTGAATTCTTCTCCATATCCATGGAAAAAGCAATCTGATATGGTTAGAAATCTCCCACCTAGTGGGGAAAGGCTTTTGTTGTTGTTATTGTTGTATATGGTTAGAAATCTTAGTGTTGTTGCTCATTTTAAAAAAAAAAAATAGACTTACCGTCAATCCCTGGCTGGGCTCGTAAATTTTCTGTTGACACCATTATTGAATTGGTATATTAGCATTTTATGATTTGCCTGGTCTTGCAGGTGGATACAAAACGGCGTCGAAGGTGATAAACTGGTAGTACAAAAGCATAAAATGAGGTAGATCTATAATGGAGGTACTGGAGACCTTGCTTTTCTAATCCTGGGTAGGTACCAAACAAACACGGAGGCAATGTTGTCCAAAGTAGATTGTAGTTTTTCTACTTCCACAATTCCACTGAAAGACTGATTTGGAAATGCTTGTCGTGTCTATTTGGTTTGAGTATTTATCCTGTTTCCTTTCGAGAGTCGAGGATGTGTTTGCTTGTCTGTAAGTATGAAATGTAGATTCTCTGTCTCCTCTTCGGGTCCTTGTTCTTACTCGAACTTATGTAAAGTATCTTGACTTATTTATAAGCAGTAGACACTTGCTTCTTTCTTTTTACTGAAAGAATGCATGAATCTAGCTTCATATTCACTGGTAAATGGCACATGGCGTTATAAATTTTTAAAATAAAAATTGTAATTTAAAATTAAAAAATGAGTTTAAGAGTTGACAGTTTATTCTTCTTTTTTAATCTTTTTTAATGGAAATATAACACTGAAGTTTTGGAAAAATAAATTGGATACAATTTGGGTAATCCCTATAGCAGTATACAATTAGTCGAACCATTTGATATTAAAATGGGAGAATTATAACAAAGTAAAACATGGTGTAATGGTAATTACAATTAAGCATAAAATAATCTGTTATTTGTCTTGTAAGTATCAGTACACTGATTTTGGATGTGCCATCTGTTTCGAACTTGTTGCTGCCCCTGAGAAACAAAATTGGAATTTCTGTTGCTGGGACTCTCGGGTGAGAGCCGAGTCTGCTGACCAGCTAGATTACAACAGGCATTATTTTGATATTGGGAAAATGAATATAAGGCAACTTAGTAAACAGTCATTCTCAATTGGTTTGTTTCAAAAATGAACTAATTATTTAATTAATAATTTACATACAGTTAACTAATAATTTATTTTTAATTTAATACTTGATATGTAATTAATTATATATAAATTATTAATTTAATTAATTAATTAATTTTTAAAACGAATTAAATAAGAATCACTTTTAATCAAACTAACTCTATGAATCATTTTCCCTTTGATATTTATCTGGTTGATTGTATTTAAGAAATTTTTAACCATTTATTGTAAAATTAACAATCAATAAATACTTAACAACATACCCTAAATACCAAACTTATAAAAATATCATAACAATTCCCAATTACAATGAATCTGCATGAATACTGTGTACATTCTACCACTTGTACGCATACGCACAGACGTTTTAAAAAATATCTCTTATTTCTGTATCATTTGATATGATGGAAATACCTTCCATTCTTTTTTTTTATTTATAAGAAAGAGAAGTCAAAAAAAAAAAAAAAACGATTAGAAGAACACAAGCATGGATAATTCACGAGGGCTGCTGCCAAATCTATAATTCAGTACCCTCTTTAGCTCCAAATACGAGGCACGAGCTATTCAGACACGAATACCTTATTCTTTAACTGTCGAAAATTCTTTCGGTGAACACTTTCAAAATAAAATATACTCCACATATGATACAAATCCCCAATCATGTCTCAATAGGAATACTCTTTCTTCCCCACAGAAAAAAAAGGATACACTTTTTGAAAATACATTCTTTCGTTTCGAGTGAGGCTATGAATGATTAATTGATTAACCTTATGGATAGAAAGGACATTGTAGCAAAAATGAAAAATAAAAAATAACAAAGGATAAAAAGGAGAAAGGTAAAAACGAAAGAAAAATGAAATAGATGTAAAGAAAGCTATCTTCTCAAGCCCTCAACTATATGCTTTAAGCTTCTATTGCTAAATATTCCTGTTTTGATTTGTTCTTGCTCTCTTCCAAACAATTACTGTGCCATAAAAATCAGATGAAGCCAAAAGGTTTTCTCCATGGTTCCAAGCAATATCCATAACTGGAAACCGATGACCCTGCATCATAAAAATTCTAGTCATTTTGAGCTTCATTATAACCTTGAATGGAAGTACGATGTACCTGTAGCTTGTTTACACATGTATGCTTTGGCCGCGTTAAATCATAGAAATAGACATTTGAGTCCTCACTTCCAGAAACTTCACGACAACAGAGGATAATGTTAGAAAGATAGCAACTGTGATGTCGCTGTAATCAAAGATATTTCAGAAAACTTGTGTTTGCAGTAAATTGGTATCTATGACCTTTAAGTCTCAATGTAGCATTATATTGATAAGAAAAAAAACCGACACTTTCATTGACAAACTTATGATAAATACTGCTTAATTTCTGAGTTGTTTTAACTAAAAACTTGCCGGGATTATTATTTTGCAGACAGTACGTATTCTTTTTCCTTTTAGATAAATGCAGGCAGTAGATGATTCTTGAGTTATGACTGCATGCAATATACAATAAAAAAATTATTTTCCGGTAATGACTGAGTCACAGTTTGAGTCTAATTTATGAAAGCAGCATTATTTAAATTTAAAAGTCCTCCAAGAAACACAGCAGAGAAAAAAAATAAAGTAATCGAAAATGTGGCAACAATGATATCAACATACCTATGAATTCTCCTTTTTCAAGGGAAAGAAGAGGGCAGAAAGAAGCTTGAATTTTGTGTATACGCGGAGCTAATTTGAGTGAGCATCGGAGAGTTAAATAACCTTGTATCTCCAAAGCCACACTATAACATACCAACTTTAGTGCTCCAAAGCAAAAATAAGAGTTCAATGAAGACAACTGAATGCACTAGAGATTAATGGCAAATTATGTTTAAACCTGAAGAAAGACAGATTTCCATCCTGAGTACATGTCAACAACACAGGTCCTCGAGCCAGTAGAGAGAAACTCCGATACTGCACGGTTGTGACAGGAGATTTGTGTCTGCTGCTACTTCGATGACGATGAGAACGGGATAACATACCCGTGTGAGAGTTCATATTTACTGAGTATATACATCCCTGCACATACAATCCAGTAAGTAAAGAAAATGAGATTAAATCTAATAATCAGGATATACATGTGCATGAATATAACAGCACACCTGTGCATCCCCACAAAAAATGAGATGTCCTGTATGATCATGGTCCATAGATGTAACTTCACTGTCAAAGACTGATTTATTAATTATCCTTCCAGTGCTAAAATTGAACACCTGGTACATCATGTAAATTTTGAGAAAAATGAATTGAAATAATATAATGTAAGAAACGGAAAAACATAATAGCATAGGTTTTTATGGGGAAAAGAATTAGAGGAAGTAGCATGGGAACTAATATTTTAATAGTGAGAATATTTATCATATCATAACTCAGGCTAGTAAATGGAAGCAACATGTTGCATGAATTCAGCTGACTGCCATTGTCTTACTCTTCCACTGTCCAAAGAAACAAACATTTTTCCTTGTCACTTATTTGGAGTTTTACTTAATAACCAGCCCCATCAGTTGACCAATCACATGGATCAAGGAATCTTTAGTTTGTAAGCTGAGATAATCATCGGGGTAATATATCATAAACATGCTCTTGCCTGTGTTTGGAAAATTTAGATACCGGAAAATTGAATTAGTTGTCAAACTATCTCAATTGAGAGAGAGAAAAAGAGAGAGAGAGAGAGAGGATTTAACAGATGAGACAGACAGAATGCACGTATTCAGCACAGCCCAATCTAAGAGTCTGTTAGGATGAGGGGGGTGGAAGGGGAAAGAAGAGGAAGGGAATAATTCCCCTTATTTGGGAGTTTAAAAATTTATTGAGGGGAAGGGAGGGAGAACCATTCCCCCTCAAACTCTCACACCTTTTGTTTCCCTCCAAATTAGGGGGTACTAAAGTTAATTTTGTTTTAAAAACTTGTCATTTACTATTTAACCTATAAATTGAGTTACTTAAAAAAGTTTATAAGGGTTATATTGACATTTTACACCACTTACAACCCACATTAACTTTCCATTTCTTCCGTTATTAATCATCCTAACACAAGAAATGTAACTCTTTTCCATTCGATCCATTACCTTTCCTCTCCATCCCATTATCTTCAAAACTTCCAAACATAACCTTAGTGCTAAACCACAGACAATAAACTGTTTTTTATACCAGAGGAAGAACACAATTCCACCCCACTATGTCATACTTTAATGACATTTCAGGTCTTACTGGTTAATGACTGAGATCAACATATTCCAATAAAAAAAAGATGTTACTTATTTCTTAAAAAAGAGAAACAGGCAAAAGCATTAAATACTTACGTTGATTTCTTTGTTTGCATTGCCGACTGAAAGAAAGTTATTATTTACCTGCACCAAATATAGAAAACATACAGTCTTGAGTAGCAATCAAAGATGAATGCAAAAGAATAAATTTATTTACCTATATAAAATATCAACATCTACATAAGTATATCAAATACAAAATGATGTCGGAAATCATATCTTTGGAAGAATCAAATAATTTACAGAAGAATATTTAAGTTTCCCCGGGCAAGATGGAGAAGGAAATATTCTGCAAATTGTTTTTGCTTCTCAATTGACAAAATGCCCTCCCTTCCCTCAGGCTCTCCCTCTCTCGTAGAGAAGAATATTTAAGTTACAGTGGGTGAGATGCAGAAGGACATATTCTACAAATTGCTCTCATTTCCCCATCTTTTCCTGTTAACAAAATCCCCCCACCCCCCTCTCACTCTCATGTTTGCACAAGCATATTTTCATTTGTTGCAGCCCCAAACACAAGCAACCCAAAATAAGCCCAACATGTTTAGAGGAAGTCTGAAATTCTTTAACATGGACCACAGTGAAAGGTACTGGGTAATGCCTCATTATTCTCTCTTAAAAAAAGCAAGTCAGTTCCTTCAACTACAAGAAAAAACTACAATTAAATCCAAGCACAAGACCACAATGAATGCCTATGTCCTTCCTCAAACTACGAGAGAGATTCAAAACCACCCTTGAAATATCTGGCCATGTTCAATCTAGGAGATTCAATTTTTTCACCTCTTTCATAGTTCAAACAGAAGAGAGCGAGAATCTGATAACTTAAAACTCACAAAAAGAGAGAGAGACACAAGGCAGAGAACGTTAGTTTTTGTTCTAATTATAAGATGAAATTTTATCCTATTGATAAAGTTACCATAATATATACTAATTATCCAAATCTAAGAAATTCAATTATGAAAGGTGACAATGCTATCCTATACATAGAGGGGAGAAGGTTAGCATTCCCTCACACACAAACACACACACACCAACCATATCTTGTACTTACAGGGTGAAAACGAATACACAATTGTGAAGAAACTCCATATATCACCCGTATGCAAATGCCTTTTGCTATCTCCCATACTCTCACAGTTTTATCCAATGAAGACGATGCAATGTACTGATTGTTTGATGAAAAGTCAAAATCTGAAAATAAAACAACATCAAAAGAAAGCATTGATGTAAATGAATATAATGAAGTGAAAATTAGTAACAGAAATTTACCAAAATTTGGCACTGTAACATCCTAATAGATCTAATATACAGCAAATTGCTGAGTAAAAAGCCATGTAACCATGCACTATGCTCAAAACTGCATAGTCTACCAGAGGAAAACTGTTCGACTTTGATGTGCCATCATGAATTTATATTAATCAAACTTCTAAGATAAATCCCCCCCCCCAGTTGGAAATATGTTCACCAAGATTTCTTGAAGCGCAATTCCTCATTAAGGAAAAAAAAACACTCATTAGATGATATTGGCTGAGCGCAGACATGACCATATGTCTTGGGTCATGCAAGATTAAGTAAAGACCAAAGAAACAATACCAGTCTATCCAACCTGTGACATCTTTGGAATGCCCATTTAATTGTTTGATGACTGAAGGTTCCTCCGAGACAGTGCACACTGTCAAGGTTCCATCTGATGCCCCATAAGCAAGTAGATCAGAACTCATGTGTCCAAACTTTAACACCGTAACTACACATAAATATTTTCAGGATTATTCCTCCAAGAAAATCGTGTAGACCTCTGAGATTAGTTACTAATAGAATGGAAAGACAAATCTAGATTGGACTATAGATACTACCAGAGGCTCTGCACTGATCAAAGATGCAATGCATTCCTACAAAAGAATAGGCATGCTCAATCCCCTGATGACGTGGATGATCATAATCACTTGCACTTGAGCCAAAACTTGTTCTATGATTAGATACTGGATTTGCACTTTGCACATCCTACAAAGAAAATAAGCACACGGATTTGACACATGACACAGGACAAAAGTAAATGATTGAGAAAATTAAACCAACATTCACAGCATAGGAGCAAAATTGTACAACATTACAAACCTCCTCCAATTTCAAAAAATTGAACAAAACTCCAATTTTATCATGGAAGAACCACATTCCTTAGCAGTATAAACACACTAAGTATAATTGTAACTATCTTGTTATAGATATGGTCATTCTATTGCATTAGTGTAGTTTCATCTAATATTCTAAACATATAAGGGAGTTCCATGTAAATTTGCCCAAATCCTAAGTGTATTTACTCTGAATAAAACTTCAACTTTTGCAATTGTACAGCAAGAGGTGCCTTGAACAGAACTTACTAATAAAATTAACAATTATATCTAAGTCTAAGTAGCAAACATAGGTTTAGTTCACAGTCAATTAATAGTGAAGAACACAGTGTATCTTCTAATTCTCTGATTCTTTTTTAAGTTCTTTCCTCATTTATCTAATTCCTTAGTTTTGATTTATTCCTTGATTTACTGAATAGGGTGGCCTGGTGCATGAAACTCCCATCATTGTGGAGTATGGAGAGAGTCAGCAACCTTACCCTTACGCCCATGAGCGGAGAGGTTGTTTTCGCAACTAGAACCCGTGACCAATAGATCACAAGGCAGCAACCTTACTGTTGAACTACGGCTCATCCTCTTACTCCTTGATTTACTATTTTGATAAATTTAATTTCTTCCCTTTTCTCTGCAAGATTTTAAAACAGTGACCTTGAATTCACTATTAATTTATCCAAGAAATGATAAGACCTAATTCTAAAATTAGCTAATGCTTTTTTCCTCATACATGTGATTCATTTACAGAAGGGAATGAAGGCTTTGTTTAGCTATTCTACTAACCTTTCCTTCCTAAACGAACACATAACTAAACAAGCCTAGGCGTCCTACATGCCCAGCTGCCCTGCCAGAGCACAAGCTGCGCTTCCTTGATGACAGTGTTCTAAAACCCAGCCAAAGCACATACAGCCTTGAGCCTAAGTTATTCACAGATGATTTGAATGTCTGTTCTTCCTATCAGTTATTATAGTACACTCTGATAACTACCCAACATAAATCCCATTAACGGAATCTGTCAATCTGTTCTTAATTTTAACGGATACAACATGCCACAATATAGCAACAGGACAGCTTGGGCAGGTCCCAAATTCCCAAGTACTACTTACTAATGATTGATGCATTGCATTGCTATGTGTGTGTCAAATATTGCAAGAGGAAGGTACAAGTATATAACAACGAATCTACATAGAATTACACATACCCGCCCAGAACTCCAGCTGTCCACCTCAGACCAACGGGAGAGTGGACTTGGAGATGGAATCCATCGCCCACTGATGCATCAACCAGTAAATTATCCTGATGTCAGAATTATATGGAAACATAAATTTAAACTAGTACCATAAATGAATGAGAAAGCTGCAACAACATAAAATGCGGTCATAGTTTCACTTTCACTAAAAGTAAAGCTAATAGTAAGGAAATAATCAGAAAGAGGTATATGAAAAAAAATTCACATAGAACTACAACATTATGGCAATTGAAGTGGAAGAAAAAGGCATAGAAACAAAAATCATTTTGATATAAGAAGATTTTATTAGAAGGAAACAAAGTACAATGTTGGAGAATAAGGCATCCTCCTAAAATAGACCGAAACACAAGAAAAAAGACTGTGAAGAAAAATACAGCTTCCTGATCTCTTTGCAAAACTGTCAAACAAAATTCACAACTAGTCATAAATCATAATCATCTTGAAAATTTGTTTTCGACATCATGATCATAATTTTGTTACATCATATACGAAATAAATAAAAAGAAAAGCGCATTTAAATGCATATGAACATCCATCTTCCAAAGTTTTCCTGCAGATCAAAGTCTAATTTAATATCTAAACTACAAAATCCAGATCACTTTGAAGCTCTATTTCCAATCATGTCAATAAAAAAGGGAAGAAGAGCATCATGGGTATGTATCTTTATTTCATGCCCATTTTGATGAGTCCATAAAAAAATCTTTTAATGCAAAACTAAACATATATATATATATATATATATATATATATATAATCTCAATTGCTAATCAAGAAAAAAATAAATAAATAGATAAATAAAAAATTCAGCAACCTGTTTCCAGGAGTACTTTGGAGGCTTGGGGCACGCAAACTTTCCCAGTTCCTAGGCCTACATATATAATTTCGGTAAGCCACGTAAGTTTTTCCATTGCATCTCCAATCCTTCAACACAAACATTCAAATCAATAACCTTATATGTTACAATCCAAACCGCAGAATCTCATTCCAAAAAGTCAAATAGTAACAACACAGAATTCAAATTAACCAAAATTCAAATTAAAAAATAAATAAATAAAAATTGCAAATCTAGCACTCAACATATCTAACAAGAAACAAAACTTTAAATAAATAAATAAAATAAATAAAAACCCTAAGCAATGTAGAGAGCATACTCTACGGCGGAGAAGACCGGCCTCGGCCTTCCGGTGAAGGAGGAGGCGACGAATTCCGATGTATTCGGAATCGCCGTCAGCGGTGGCGGGTTGCAACAAGCAACTGAATAACTCTGGATCTGAACTCTTGTTGTTGTTGTTGACGTTGTTGTTGTTCTGTTCCTGGTCTTCCTCTTCTGGTTCGCTGTTCCTCTGCTCCGCCATCGTATCCTACGAATCGTTCATTGGAGAGCGGTGGCTGAGCCCAATTCTCCGGCGAACCCAACGACGGTGGATGCGGGAGTGAGGTCCAAATGGTGTGGTTGATGTTTTGTTGTGTGGTTGAGTTTCTTCAACTTTGTTGGTCAAATGGGCTCGTTATTTGGGTCTCTCTGTATTGGGCTCAATTAGATACAGACCACTTGTTCAAGATTGGTGCTGCTCTCTATAACTCAGGGACCTAAAGTTGGGTTTGGGAGAATCCACATCTTAACAAAACTACAAAAGTATTTTTTTAAAGTGGGAAGTAAGCTGTATTTTTATTTTTAAAACGAGAACACAAGTTTGAATTTTAGAGTTCGCACTTATTGAAAGAGATTTTTATACCTATTTGTTTTTACCCCCAAACAAGTGTTTAACTTCTATAAAAGGGTAAGTAAGGATTAGAATTAGGATAGCTATATCTTGGGAATTAAACAAGGTTTATGTGGTACTAAATTCCTCTCTTAGTTTAAGCCATTAGAAGATCTACATGTGAAAATCAAGGTGGATAACAGAAGGAACTATAGATAAACGTGTGGAGGACACTTTGGCATCAAATTTTGTGGAGTTTTTAACTTATTGGCTTGGAAAGAGATGTGTATAGAGCATGAAATCATTGGTTTAAAGGAAGAATTTTGTTTGTTGGTGACCTTTCGGCAAGTCTCCGCGGGCAATTCCTTTGCCATGAACTAAATCTTCTTATCATGAGATGTCTATAGATACAAATTCGTGAGATTTGTTTAGTGGTTTGAAAGAACTCAAAATTGGAGTTCGCATTTGCAATGATGAATGGCTAATTTTGGAGACATATTAGACTCATTTTCGGCAACTACACCAAAATCACCACCATAACAATAACAATTCTACTTAAAAATGGTCATGACAGCAATTGTGCAGCTAAGTTTATGCACACAAAAAAATGCATTTTTGGTGGTTTTTGTTACAAGAATTTGGCATGAACATTTAGCATGTAACATAAATTTTCATAGGTACTAAATTCACATTTATCTCAGCTCCATAAATTATAATGGGAGATATAGATGCATGAAGTAGGCCTTATGCTAACATTTTCCAGTAAAAATGTCATAGCTACGCTGTTAAGTGTCAAGCAACTTTAGACATCCTAAAATAATGCTTTCCATGGGTTATATGGCCAAGCATTAGCACAAATATATAGTATGTAACTTTTCCTTTCTATGGGAGCTAATAGCTCAAAAATTAAATCCCTATAAACGGAAATACAAATGGTGCAAGATAAGTTTCGTGATAACCCTAAAATTTATGGAAAGGTAACCAGAATGAGATGAATTCGTTTGGTACCATACTTATTTGCGGTGTGTGCGTACCCTTAAAGGGTGATATGTTGACTCTCTTACTTTTGAACGTGTATATATATAAAGAGAGAATGCAATCAATCACCAATAAATTCAACTACTGAGAAACATCAATCAGTAACACTAATTGTGGGGGTAAAACTATCAAAGGGTGAAAATATGTTAAGTTAGGTTTTACATTAAATAAATTTGACCTATTTTAGAAAATATTGACTTTAGCTTGGTTTGTTTTAGAAAATATTGGTCTTAGCCTGACTTGTTACTTATCATAGATTTATTTTTTAGCCTAGTCTAGCCTTTTTATGAAAACTTGAAATCCTGATTGACTTAAAAATTTATTTAAAAACTTATATTGCATAAAGGTCATCGAATAAACTAATAAGCTCAAATTTTATAAGTTTTAAATATATTTAACTTTTAACAAAATTATTATATTATGTATAAAATAAATAAACTATATTAATATATAATTATTAAATCATATAAATATTATAAAAATTTAATTATATGTTATTATAATAAATAAATAGACCTACTTGTTAAGCTTAATAAGCATTTCAAGCTTAATAAGCATTTCTAAAGGTCTAGGCCCATTTAGCTAAATAGACTTTTAAAAAAGCACATGTCTTACTTGTTTGATAAATAGACTAAGTCGAATTAGGCCAAAAGTAAATTAGATCGTAGACCATTGTTGGACAACCTAACTTATTTCTATCTTTACTCATATGTATGTATGTATACGATAAAAACTCGTAACATCTTGTATAATTCCAAAAGCACAAGAAGTCTTCTCCTCTTTTACACAACATAAATAAAATGAATAAGAAAAGGCTTTGAACCTTGCGGTGGCTCATTTTGCCATCTTAACTTGTGCCCAACGCAAAGCTGCCAAGATGTTGGAGATTGAAGCCTTAAATGCCTTCAGGGTGAACTTTCATGACCCACTTGATTTCGTTTTTGGTTGAATTAAAATTGATAAAGTTTGTTTGAAATTAATTAAAAATGAAATTAATTTAATTTAAAAATTAAATATTATGTTTGGAACTTATTAAAAAAATTGATTTTATTTTTTTTATTTTTTTAACCTTATATCATTGTGAATGATAGTATTAAGTTAATGAGGTAAAATCAAAAAATTAATAATGATAAAATAGTTAATATAAATAATTAAATTTAAAATCAAATCAAATATACTAAAATCTATCTAAATTTGAATGAATTTCTAAATACATACAACTTAAATCTAAAATATTTTAAAATCAAATTAATTTTTTTATATTTCAAACACAAAATTTAATTTGCAAATCAAATCAAATCCCATTTTTTAATATTTTAAACACACTCATAGAGTTTTTTTATCCTAGTTGAACTAATTTTTAAAACACTAATAAAAATATTTAAACGTGTTAAACTTTATCGATTAACTAGATAAAAAAAGATTGAGTTATAAAAGGTTGGTTTGGATAAAGAAATTTTTTTTCAAATATTACATTTAAACATAAAATAAATTTTACTTTCTATAAAAAATTGATAAAAAGATATCAAAATTTATTTAAAATGGTATAAAATGTTCTCTTTTTAGTGTTTTAATTTTTTTGAAAAAATTAATTTAAACACACTAAAATATAACAAAACTATATTTTTCAAAAAAAAATTAATAAAAAAAATACATCTAAATGAACATACAATGTAATCCATTATACTAAGTCAGGTTTCTGCCATGCATGACTCGCGGGTTATCACAGATAGGACGGGTTGACTTGTTATATTATATTATTGAGTTTTTTTTTAAAATATAAAGAAGAGGCATACGGGTGTTCCCCAAACAAGATAAATTTTTAAGTATTCTAAAAATATTATGTTACTTTAGTAAATAACACGTGATTGAAGATATTTGTCTTGTATTAAAATAAAAATATTTTTTAATAATATTTAAATCCGATGGTTAAACTTAAATTACACTCTCCTCATATACTAGAATTTCTCCTCAAAACACAGCCAATCTTTCTATCCCAAATACCAAAACCCTTAACCGTAGCACCTGAGCCCTCCTTCAAGTTCACCGTTTCACCGCCTCCACGCAGCAGCAGCCGAGCAGGATGGTCCAGTGCCCAGCGATTATTTCTCATATAGTCACGCTATATGTGAGTGTTGTTTCACTATTTAGTGCCAATTATCATCTTTTTATGTTTAACTTGTTTGATTGTTTCTCATATAAATATATTATATATGCTATTTGTGATTGTAATTGTAAGCTTCTATGAGTGTTGATTTTGATTTTTGAATGTGCAAATCTGTCATTTATGTGAGTGTGAGTGTGATTGTGATTGTGACTAGTGAGAGCTACTGTTTTGGAGATTATTAGATGTTTTCCTTGGGTGTAGATCAGTAGATGTATATATATATATATATATATATATATTGGTTTATATGATAAAAATATTAGATCCCCAATGTAGTTTATAAATTGTATCAGCTTATGTATGAGTTTACTTTTCTCAACTTTTATATTTCTAGTTTGGGCTTAATGATTTTTGGACTAAGTAATTACACATGTAAAGTCTATTGTTATTCTATATTAAAAATGTATAAAAGCTGCAACTTTGGTAATTTATTGATACGAATAGGACAAATTATGCAGATAAAAATGGCAGAACATTAATGCAATCTTTCTCCCAAGAGTCAAGTTTTCATTATGCCTTTTAGTTTTTTGTCGTATACTTCTGTAACTTGCATCTCTACAACTTCTTTTAATTTTGATAAGTTTAAATATTTGTAAAAATTAGATATAGGGAAAGTTTCTACAATTCTTGAATGACATTGGGAAAATTGGTTTTAGTGGCAATGCTTTTATTATTTTATGCTATTGCCTAACTTTATACTCTTGTAACAATCAAAGATAAGAAATAAGTGTTTATGCTTTTATTATTTTATGCTATTGCGTAACTTGAATATACACTTGTATTAATCAAAAAATAAAAAACAATTGTATAAATTAAAGGTTAAAATAACGAATCAGTCTCTATAGTTTATGCTCGCTTTTGATTTGGTCCCTATAGTTTTTTTTTCTTTAGATTTGAGTTCATACACTTCCATTTTGTTACAAAGTTTATCCCTGACTTATTCAAAGCTTGAACAATATGTAATCTTAGGACCAATGAAGTGCTTTGGCAAAAAATCACTAATTTCTCAAGTATAATATGCAATTTACCTATAAATACTCGCAAAATAGGTGATCAAGATTTGATATTGTTAGCATAATTCTTAGGGCTATCATGACTTTAGGATGGAGATGGTTCATAGGGTTCAATCAACCATTGAGACTACATTACACATGCTCATAATGAACAGATTTATGTTTATGTGGTGCGTAACTAATAATTATTATGCCTTTATTTCTTTGATATCTTACTGTTGCATATCAATTTTCTTTTTGACTCACAAATTTAAGACAAGCAAAATTGAATGTCAATCAAGATATGAAGGCATATATTGATGATTTTGTTAAATTACTATCCGTATTCTTTTCTTGAAGTTAATCTAGTAACATATCTTCTTATATATGCAATTAAATAATAAAAGTAGTCTCTGTCATTTATGTTGGATCTGAATCAATTTATTGCAATTTTAGTGGTTGAGATATAATTTTATTCATTTCTTACAAATTTCCCTAATTTTAATTATTACCTCTATTTATATTATTTTATTGCGATTTCTTTAACATGATTTCTCCACAATGCCTCACACTAATTGCATGAAATTATCTTCTTTAGCTACTAACATCCAAACTAATTAATGTAACTATCATATATAAATAATATTGACATGCCTTCTTAAGCTAGTCATGCTTGTTATTTTCAGGAGCAAATTGTGTCTAGTAGAATTAATGATGCTGGTCTTATGTGTGCAATCTATGTCATTTTTGACTTTATGAGCTAAACCTTAATTGTAGATCAATAACTCAACTAGTGGCTTTTAAAGCTTTGCTGCATAAGTAATTTTTTTTTTATTTCTCATCTTCATTTTACATTTGACATCGCTGCCTGTGTCTTTCCTAGCACATGACATTGTAGCCTTTTGAGGCATACTTGCTCATTAATCATTACTCAATATATTGTATTTGTTGTCATTGACAATTTGAGTTCATGTCTTCATGATGATTTTTTCTTCAAAATGTGTTACTGTAAAATACTTTTTTCAGTTTTTAGGTCACTTATTCAATGTTGGAACAATATGGAATCCTAGAATCAATGAAATGCTTTGGCAAGAAATCATTGACTTCTCAAGTATACTCAGCAAATTACCTATAAACACATGCAAAATAGGTGAGCAATATTTGATATTCTTAGCATATTTGTTAGTGCTATCATCATTAGCTTAAGTAACTATTGTGGTTATGACTTCAACTGTATGCAGCTGGTTCCCAAGGTTCAATCAACCATCGAGACTACGTTACAGATGCTCCTAATGAATGACTTTATTTTTATGTAGTGCGTAACTAAAGATTGTGTCTTTCTTTCCAGGATATCTTATTGTTGCATATCAATTTCCTTTTTGACTCTCAAATTTAAGAAAAGCAAAATTGAAAAATAATGGGCTTAGGTAGGCCAAATTGCCAATCAAGATGTAGATGCCTACATTAATGATTCTGTTAAAATACTAACATATGAAACTAAGATGAAGAACCAAGAGAGTACAAGAATCAAACAAGAGTACAGGGAGTACAAGATACAAACATTGTTATACTGTAAAATAGTTTTACTTTTAGGTGACTTATTAAAATCATTTCAAATCTAACCAAATTTGATTGAATTTCTAAATACACACAACTTAAATCAAAAGAATTTTAAAATCAAATTAATTCCTATTTTTTAACATTCCAAACACAAAAAATGATTTCCAAATCAAATCAATTCCTATTTTTTAACATTTCAAATACACTTGTACAGAAAAATCATGGGAGAGATGAGAGTGAGTTTGATGATGTTGGTGTTGGTTATAATTGTGTTGGCCGTAGACTGCAATTTACTTGCAACTTATGAGCGCTATAATAAATATTGTAAGGAAAAATGCAAATACGAAGTGAAAGGGAAAGCCCTTGAAAGAACCATTATCTACAAAATTATTTTTGAAGATTGCATAGAGAAATGCTTAAAAAGAAGACTTGTCGTGGCAAAGTTGGGCGTCATCGACAATAAGAACCGCCAAAGGTAAAAACACGTACTTATTATTCAACTTTTAGTCTTTTAATTAAGGTTTTTAATTTAAATTTAGGTAGTAAATCTTAACTTGGCTTTGTAGATGAAACTTATTGTGGAACGGTTCAAGAAATCAAGACAAGGAAAGCCAATTCTTTAAAAAGATCAAATGAGCGATTTTTCAGTTAAAAAAGTTTAGAGGATGGAGGTTGCCCTATTTCAATATCAAAACATGCCACAAGTTTTAACGAGAGTTTAATGTAGCATTCAAAGCAGTTCAATCTTACCAGATGAGCAAACCCACGTTAACAGTGAGTATTTTATTAAAGCTTTTTTTTTTATTTGGTATTAACAAGATTTTGTTTCTTCTTTTGTTGAAGTGTTTAGCACAAGAATATTTACATTTTGGTTAATTAGTTATATTTGGTTAATAAATTGTAGCTAAAAGTGTTTCCTTATACATATGTGAATTTTTTCCTATCGTTTTGTAAGTGATTCTTCTATTTTCTTTGAAGGAAGTCAAGATCGCTTGCAAATAATACACCTCAAAATTTTAGTATTTAAATGATAAATTGAATAAATAAATAAAAGTGACAAATTAAAAGTAAGATAGAAAAGAAACAAAAACAAAAAAGTTTCTTTTACCTATTTGTTTTTACTCCCAAACAAGTGTTTAACTTCTATAAAACGGTAAGTAAGGATTAGAATTAGGATAGCTATATCTTGGAAATTAAATAAGGGTTTATGTGGTACTAAATTCCTCTCTTAGTTTAAGCCGTACGTCCCATTAGAAGATCTACATGTGAAAATCAAGGTGGATAACAAAAGGAACTATAGATAAACGCGTGGAGGACACTTTGGCATCAGATTTTGTGGAGTTTTTAACTTATTGGCTTGGAAAGAGATGTGTATAGAGCATGAAATCATTGGTTTAAAGGAAGGATTTTGTTTGTTGGTGACCTTTCGGCAAGTCTCCACGGGCAATTCCTTTGCCATGAACTAAATCTTCTTATCATGAGATGTCCATAGATACAAATTCGTGAGATTTGTTTAGTGGTTTGAAAGAACTCAAAATTGGAGTTCGCATTTGCAATGGTGAATGGCCAATTTTGGAGACATATTAGACCCATTTTCGGCAACTACACCAAAATCACCACCATAACAATAACAATTCTACTTAAAAATGCTCATGACAACAATTGTGCAACTAACTTTATGCACACAAAAAAAAATGCATTTTTGGTGGTTTTTGTTACAAGAATTTGGTATGAACATTTAGCATGTAACATAAATTTTCATAGGTACTAAATTCACATTTATCTCAGCTCCATAAATTATAATGGGAGATATAGATGCATGAAGTAGGCCTTATGCTAACATTTTCCTGTAAAAACGTCACAGCTACGCTGTAAAGTGTCAAGCAACTTTAGACATCCTAAAATAATGCTTCCATGGGTTATATGGCCAAGCATTAGCACAAATATATAGTATGTAACTTTACCTTTCTATGGGAGCTAATAGCTCAGAAATTAAATCCCTATAGACGGAAATACAAATGGTGCAAGATAAGTTTCGTGATAACTCTAAAATTTATGGAAAGGTAACCAGAATGAGATGAATTCGTTTGGTACCATACTTATTTGCGGTGTGTGCGTCTTCAAAGGGTGATATGTAGACTCTCTTACTTTTGAAGATGTATATATATAGAGAGAGAATGCAATCAATCACCAATGAATTCAACTACTGAGAGAGATCAATCAGTAACACTAATTGTGGGGGTAAAACTATAAAGGGTGAAAATAGGTTAAGTTAGGTTTTACCTTAAATAAATTTGACCTGTTTTAGAAAATATTGACCTTAGTTTAGTTTGTTTTAGAAAATATTGGTCTTAGCCTGACTTGTTACTTATTATGGGTTTTTTTTTAGCATAACCTAGCCTTTTTATGAAAACTTAAAAACCTGATTGACTTAAAAACTTATTTAAAAGCTTATATTACATAAAGGCTATCGAATAAGCTAATAAGCTCAAGTTTTATAAGTTTTAAATATACTTAATTTTTAACAAAATTATTATATTATGTATAAAATAAATAAATTATATTAATATATAATTATTAAATCATATAAATATTATAAAAATTTAATTATATGTTATTATAATAAATAAATAGACTGGCTTGTTAAGCTTAATAAGCATTTCTAAAGGCCTAGGCCTATTTAGCTAAATATTTAAAAAAGCACATGCCTTACTTGTTTGATAAATAGACTAAGTCGAATGAGGCCAAAAGTAAATTAGATCGTAGGCCATTGTTGGACAGCCTAACTTATTTCTATCTTTACTCGTATGTATGTATGTATACTGTGAACACCCAAATTTGTCTAGATCCCCTAAAAAAAATCAAATCAAATCAAATAAAAAAATTTTAAAAAAAAAATTCAAAAAAAAATCAAATTAATTTAGTTAATTACACAAATCCAAAAAAAATGAAACAAATGAAAAAAAATGAATAAGAAAGTTTGAAAAAGAATTTTCAAATAACAAAAAATAATCTTAGCTTATCCTTTTTTTTTTCTTTTGTTAATTAGTTAAAAAAAATGAATGATGAAAAAATTAAAAATAAAAAAAGAGAAAAGAAATTAAATTTATTTATTTAATTATAAAAATCAAAAAAAGAAAAAAGATGAAAAATCAAAATTAAAAAAGAAAAAAAGCCCCTTCCCCCTTTCTTTTTTCCTCTTTTTTCTTTCCCCTCATCCTTTCTCTACCTCACGCCCCACACCTCTCTCCCTTTCCCTTTCCTTTTCCTTTTTCTTTTCTTTTCTTCTCTTCCCTCACATCCACCGCCCCTCCCCCCTTACTTTTTCCCCTTTCTTCTTTCCCCCTATCCTTTCTCTACCCCACGCCCCATGCCCCACACCTTTCCCCCTTTCCCCTTCCTTTTTTTTTTCTCTTCTTTTCTTTTTCTTTCCTCTCCTTCCCCTTTTCCTTTGCCCCATGGTTGCGCCACGCCCATCCCCTGCTGCCCCTGTCTCCAAATCGCGGACCAAGGAAGACAAGGGTCTGCAACACCAGCTCGAAAGGAGTGCATGAACCAGAAGGGGATGTTGGGGGTTTTTTATTTTTATTTTTATTTTTATTTTTATTTTTATTTTTATTTGATTTTGATTTCGAAATTTTGTATAAATAGGAACCTTAGGATCTGTTTTGGGGGTTCCCATTTTATTTTTTCTGGCTAAGGAGCTCTAGTCTGTTGCTGATTTTTTTTTTAGAAGAGTGAGATTTCGAGAGGGAAAGGGGAGCCGAAGGGGACTCTGGCTTTCGAAGGAGGAACCACCCAGAACCGCCTTGCTTAGTTTTTTTTTCGGAGCATTCTCGGTAATTCCCCAAGTTGTTTTACCAGATTTAATTATGTATCTTCGGTTTTATGTATATATTATTTAGATATATGATTCTGATCTAGTTGTCTGCTGTTTCATTTTGGTTTGAGATGCCCTGTTGCGTGACGTTATGTTATTGATGGTTTGTGAGTTCTGTTTTATGGAATTTCAGTGTACATATCCTTCATATGCGCAACTGTGGGTGATTGAGTCTGTGTGTAATCATCCGAAATGTGCTGTTTTTTTTTTATGAATCAAATGTGGTTAGGGATTCTGGGGAGGTTTGGGCGTTTTCTCGTTTCCTGTTTGTGCGAGCACTCTAAATTAGGATGTGACTGCCTTATTCGTTAATATGAAGTCTGTCCACTAGGCATACTTTCAGTTTTTGAGGCCTTTTCTTTTATTTATTTATTTTGATAAAATCTTGGTTTAATTTTTTATTTGGATCAGATTTTTTGATTTGATTTGATTCTTGGGTTTTTTTTATTTTGCTAGGACTTTTTCCTTCTAGGTAAATAGGAATTAAAAAAATAAAAATAAAAATAAAATAATAACAATAAGAAAGGAAGAAAGATAAATAAGTAAAATGAATGGAACTAATATTATATAGGCCAAATGGGAATAATGAGACTAATTTGACTATGCCAAATATAAAAAGTAATTTAGGGTTCTCTTTAGCATTGTGTGATACAATTTTGGACTATTATTGTTAGCAATTCATTTCACTATTTCTTTCCTTTTATTTGCATTTGGCTATCTCGTTGATCCTATTATGTTTAATTCACTCATTGGCTCATTCATTTAATATCAATGCTCTCAAGTGTATTTATCTTGATTTAGATTTTTGATACCAATTATTTGTTGTTTGTTTTGTATAAAAAAAGAAATGGAGTAGAGTAATAATCAAACGAATCGTCCAATGCTTTAGTATTTTCGCTGTTTAATTTCAAAGTCACGTTAGTCGCCTTCAGGCTAGGCAATTTATTTTGGGGTGAATTAGTGAGCTTAGTATCACCTTTCACCTCCATGTAAGACAAATCAATAGGTTACTTTTCGCTAAGTGGTCCAATGCCACAAATTACATTAGACATCTTCAGGGGTCAAGTATCCACTAGATGTTTGCTTAGGGTGGATCAGTGAGTTCAATACCGTCTTCCATTCCATTTAGGGTGCGCTAATAAAATTCTTTTTTTTTTAATTAAATCATTTCCTTTTAAAATCAAATCACCTTTTCCTTTTTATCAAACATTTTTCCAAATAATATTTCTTGCAAATAAAATTAATCAACCCATAATTATTTTCAAGAGAACCACGTGACTTTGAATTTTTCATTGCACTAGGGGATACGTAGGCCCACAAGTCAAGCCAAACTTGTAAATTTTCATAATTTAGTTTAATTCTTAACTTGTAAACTTCCGTTTCGATTTGTAAATATTTTGTTTATTCTTTCGCTTTAATGGGTGGGTAAAATAGATATCATTTAGGGTATTAAAATTAGCACAACTAGCTTAAGGTAACCGTTTTAGGACGGATGCCTCAGGGGTGCTGTGGGATTAAGTTTCCACCATTTCCTGTGCATAATCGACTCCCGAACCTTACCTGGTTTTCGCAGACCTTTTGTTTGTTTTTTTTTTTTATTGTAAATCCATTTAAAAAAATGGTTTTGCCAGTCATTTTCCCTACCCAATAAAAGATTGGTGGCGACTCCATTGTTATGTTGTTTTTCTTAAACAACTATTCTTGCGTTCGCTACTCTCCGTCGCGATTTTTTCCGGTCGTGACATATACGATAAAAACTCGTAACATCTCGTATAATTCCAAAAGCACAAGAAGTCTTCTCCTCTTTTACACAACATCAATAAAATGAATAAGAATAGGCTCCGAACCTTGCGGTGGCTCATTTTGCCGTCTTAACTTGTGCCCAACGCAGAGCTGCCAGGATGTTGGAGATCGAAGCCTTAAATGCCTTCAAGGTGAACTTCTACAACCCACTTGATTTCGTTTTTGGTTGAATTAAAACTGATAAAGTTTGTTTGAAATTAATTAAAAATTAAATTAATTTAATTTAAAAATTAAATATTATGTTTGGAACTTATTAAAAAAATTGATTTTATTTTATTTTTTTAACCTTATATCATTGTGAATGATAGTATTAAGTTAATGAGGTAAAATCAAAAAATTAATAAGGATAAAATAGTTAATAGAAATAATTACATTTAAAATCAAATCAAATATACTAAAATCTATCTAAATTTGAATGAATTTCTAAATACACACAACTTAAATCTAAAAGATTTTAAAATGAAATCAATTTTTTTTATATTTCAAACACAAGATTTGATTTACAAATTAAATCAAATCATATTCTTTAATATTTTAAATACACTCATAGAGTTTTTGATCCCAATTGGACTAATTTTTAAAACGCTAGTAGAGATATTTAAACTTGTTAAACTTTATCGATTAACCAGATAAAAAAAGGATTGAGTTATAAAAGGTTGGTTTGGATAAAGAAATTTTTTTCAAATATTACATTTAAACATAAAATAAAATTTACTTTTTATAAAAAATTGATAAAAAGATATTAAAATTTATTTAAAATGGTATAAAATGTTCTCTTTTTAGTGTTTTAATTTTTTTAAAAAAATTAATTTAAACACACTAAAATATAACAAAACTATATTTTTTTTAAAAAAAATACATCTAAATGAACATAAAAGGTAATCCATTATACGGGTTGACTTGTTATATTATATTATTGAGTTTTTTTTTAATAAAAAGAAGAGGCATGCGGATGTTCCCCAAACAAGATAAATTTTTAAGTATTCTAAAAATATTATATTACTCTAGTAAATAACCCGTGATAGAAGATATTTGTCTTGTATTAAAATAAAAATATTTTTTAATAAAATTTAAATCCGATGGTGAAACTTAAGCTACACTCTCATCATATACTAGAATTTCTCCTCAAAACACAGCCAATCTTTCTATCCCAAATACCAAAACCCTTAACCGTAGCATCTGAGCCCTCCTTCAAGTTCACCGTTTCACCGCCTCCACGCAGCAGCAGCCGAGCAGGACGGTCCAGCTCCCAGCTATTATTTCTCATATAGTCACGCTATATGTGAGTGTTGTTTCACTATTTAGTGCCAATTATCATCTTTTTATGTTTAACTTGTTTGATTGTTTCTCATATAAATATATTATATATGCTATTTGTGATTGTAATTGTAAGCTTCTGTGAGTGTTGATTTTGATTTTTGAATGTGCAGATCTGTCATTTATGTGTGAGTGTGAGTGTGATTGTGACTAGTGAGAGCTACTGTTTTGGAGATTATTAGATGTTTTCCTTGGGTGTAGATCAGTAGATGTATATATATATATATATATATATATTGGTTTATATGATAAAAATATTGGATCCCCAATGTAGTTTATAAATTGTATCAGCTTATGTATGAGTTTACTTTTCTCAACTTTTATATTTCTCGAGTTTGGGCTTATTATTTTTGGACTAAGTAATTACACATGTATAGTCTATTGTTATTCTATATTAAAAATATGTGGTTAGTAAATTCCACCATAGCCATAGAAGATCAGTTTTGTTTTTTATTTATTTATTGGGATTAGCCATAATAATACAACGTATAATACAAGAGAACCCAACGCATCAAACTTGGAATGTGTTTCAAACATACATTCAACTTGATCATCACTTTTCTCTGATATAGCTTTGAATTTCAAACTGTGATGGACAACCAGGGAAAATCTATATTTCACATTCAAGATTTCTTGGTTTGACTGAAGTCCCAATACATTATGCAAAACTTGGTATAATCTATGGAGGCTATTGTCAATGGGAAGTCTGAACATAATAGGCTTCGGTCCTTCATACATAGCACATTCCTCATTGTGCACTATCTATAGAGCCGTTTGCGTATGCTAAGGTAATTGCCACTCAACTCATGATACCTTTAAGCACATACATCCTCATTCAACAACACAATTTTAATGCCAAGAAAATTGTACAATGATAGTCAACAAATGTGGCATCTATTGGTAGTATGTATTACGCTTGTTAGCCTATTTTTATCCTAACTTATTTATCAAATAAATTAAACTTAAACTTTTAAAAAAGTATATTTAGTTAAATAAGTTAAGGTTTAAGTTTTTAATAAGAACATATAATTAAAAATTTAATACTTACATAATTTATTACTTATATATTATATAATTTATTTATTTTATATATAATAAATAATTTTGTTAAAGATTAAGTATATTTAAAATTTATAAAGTTAGAATTTATTAACTTATTTGAAGGCCTTTATATAATGTATATTTTTAAATAAACTTTTAAGTTAGATTAGACTTTTATATTTTCAAAGAAAAAAAAAATTTTATAATAAATAATATAAAAAAAAGCCAAAATTTTACAAAACAAAATAGACGTACTTAAAGTAAATCCTACCGTAGCATAACCTATTTTTATCCCTATACACGATATTAAACCATAAAATAAAATCTTCTCTTCTTCTTCCCCAGCCCAGCCCAATCGTCTCTCCCTAAGTGTCTCTCTCTCCCTCTTTGCCCTCGCTCCGTGTATGGGTGAAGGACCAACAACTGGTGCGCAGAGGTCTGGTGACAGTGATCTTGCTGGAGTTGCAGTGTCGGAGGTAAGTTTTTGAATTTTTTTCTCCCATATTGCTGTCCGCCATTGATGATCTCTGAGGTGAGCTTAGATGGGTTCCCTGCAGCAGGTGAGCCCTTTTCCGGTGAGTGGATTTCACAATTTTTTAGTTCGAAAATAGGAAAAAATATGTGGTGATTATGGAAAATTTCCAAAATTGTGGAAAAACTTTGTCTGTTGGTGCTGCATCTGGTGAGAAAAAAAAATGCTGCTTGTTGGTGCTACATCGAACTTTTGAATGTGTAATGGAAGATGGGAAGCTTCCAGAGTGTGCCATGGAATGTTTGGTACCTGTATTAGTATTTTCATTGTGTGTTAGGAACCATTGGCAAAAACTGATTTAGTGGTTGACAGTCCATTAGATGTATGAGACATTAAGAACTGTTTATAATTTCAATAAGAACAACTAAGAGTATCAGTGGCATGCCTTAGAGGAATAGGAATGGTGATGATGTTGTGAAGTTGGATCAACGTCTTTGAGGTGATATAGGGTTAATGGTTGTAGATTGCATGATTAATCATGATGATAAATGAGGCCAGATAAGGCTCAGAGGGGGACAAAGATGATGGAGTTGGTAGAAGAAGAGGGTTAGCCCATTTTTTCAGACTAAACATGGATATTATTTACCTATACCTTCTTGCCAATGCTTTTTCATTCTTTCTTTTATTTGTTTGAAATAGATTGACTTAGCAGTAGTTCTCCAAGCATTAGTGATATGAGATCCTACTGTGAAGGGAGTTGCGGAATTTCAATTATAATATTTGGAATGGATTGTCTAACTCTTAACACCAGTTGAGAGTAGATGAAGATTTTCCTGGCTAATATGAATGGTAATAAAGCTCAGTTGAGGAGTAGTGGGCTTCTTACTCTCAGATGTTGTAAAATTTGATAGAAAACATGTTATATGATGTCTGATGTTTGTTAAGGATTGCTTCTCTAGAAGTTGAGCATGTGTATATAGGAAGTGAGATTAGGACAGGGACCACATGACATAGTTGGTTGCGACCGGTTGTTAGATTCCATTGGTAGAAAGCCATTAATATCCAATGACTCAATATAGTTCTATTTGAGGAGCTTACATTATTTTTTATAGGATAAATTACATTAACTTTTCTTAAGGTTTAGTAAAATTTATACTAATCTCTCTTTTTTTTTTTAAAGTTTAGTAAATGTATATGCTCTCTTCTTGAATTTCAAAAATTATACGACCTCTTTTAGCTTTATATTTTCAAAACAATGTGCTAACTGCTAAACTAACGTATACTGACAAGAGTGTACGTGAAAATTCAAGGTAGGAAAAGTCATTGTAATTTTAAATGGAAAGGAAGATCAATATGATTTCAATGTTATCAGTTTTTAGGGTTTGGTACTTTGGTTCTTGCTTCTACTGATAACTAGCGCAGTGACCCATGCCTTGCGTGGAAGTCAATAGTTTTATGTATCCTTTTGTGTTAATTTTTTTTGAATGGAATGACACACAAGGGAGGTAAATTATGTGATACTAGCCGTTTTTAATCTTGAAAACTAGTATTGTGGTCCAAGAATGTTTTTCAAAAACTTGGACTACTTTAGGTAGTGTAGTGAAACACAAAGACAAATAGTCAGGAGTCACACAGCAGCGACAGTAAGTTAATTTAAACAAGAGCCAATTATTTAAAACGGGGCACATAGCATAAACACAAAATAAGGTAGAAGCCCAGTAACCAGTTAACACAATTAAGCTATAATAGAGCAGATCAGAGTTTCATAGCATCAAAAACAGAGTATATCTACGATTTTTGAATGTTCAAAACAACGTCCACAATCAAAATGGTGAAGCAATTCTTAAAAAGGAAAAAATTTCACTGTAACGGCAACTAGACTCTTGGTTCAGCCAATAGGTATATCTTTACATTTAGGTTGAAGTGCTCAATTCTTTATTAGGCTAATTGGATCATTATTTTTTCTTTATCTTAATTTAAAGAAAAAAAAGTTCCTTTTCACATATCTTAATTCAGCTAATGGGCATATTTTTTCATTTAGCTTGAAGTGCTCGATTCTTTATTTTGCTACTTGGCTCATTAATTTTTCCTTCATTTTAATTTAATGAAAAACAGTTCCTGTACAATATGATATGAGGTTATTTTTTTAGTACATTAAGGAGTTGTTACTATGATTTGAACACATGACCTTTTTATCCAACCCACCCTAACCACTTGGGCTAAGCCATGGCCAATTGACATCAGTTTATATAACTATGATTGACTTAACTTTATATATTTTCTTTCATCCAACATATAAAGCAGCAAATTTCAATGTCAGCTTGTACGTGCTAAGATATAATGAATTGTATAGTTGAGTACAACATTACTTGATACTCTAAAAATATTTAATAGTGTGTTGTAATTAATTTATAATAATAATTTATACTCTTTTTTTAGTTGTAGTAAAACTAAAATATTTAACTTTTATAGCTTGGGCTTGTATCCTTGCTGAGTTGGTATAGTTTTGTACAAGTTACCTGTACCCAAAGTCAAACCCACTACTCTATGGGATTGGGCTGGTATTGCTAGGTTTTCCATAGAAAATAGGTATTTGAATATTTGTTTACTCTTTTCTTTCAAACAAGACTTCAATTTGATTTCTTAATTAGCTGGTTGCTCACCTCTGGCTCATAAATCACAGATACAGAGATATGCTTAGTCCTTGTGCAAACAGTAGGAGGCTGAAGCGGAAGAGGGTAGAGAAACAAACCCAAAACCATAACACGACAATTAGGGAAGAAGAAGAGCATGATGTTAAGAAGACAACAATAGCAGAAAAGGAAGAACTTGCTGCTAACAATGGACTGGTAGCTACCCCTTTTGTCCATTCTCCACAGAATATGAGGTCTCCTGCCATATTCATCCTTGACATTGCTTCTCTGAAAAAAGGTCTCGTTAAAAAGGTATTTGTCAGCCTAATATTCATCTTCATAGTCCAAACCTTGTACTTTGGCATTGATTGTTTATAATGTTATGTAGGAAATTATTGAAATATTTTGAGCTTAGTTTGTGTTTTATTCAATTGTATGTTTCAGAAGTGGAAAATTCTAAATTCAGATGAAGATGCTAAGTTTCTCCTGAAGCAAAATAAGAATCTTAATGAATATCGCCCTGACATAATTCACGAGGTTGGTACTCAATCTCATATCTCATCAAACTTATTTTTCTCAACCAAAGTGAATGTTAATAGATAAGGTAGAGGCTACAATAACAAGAATTCTCTGCCAATGTGATAGCCAATTGCTTCATGTTCAAAGGATGCTCCACTTACCCCATAGATTATTTAAAAGTTTGACTTCTACAGGCACTTCGTGCTATTTTCGATAGCGCACTTAATAAAGCTGGCTTGGTGGGGGCTATATTTGTTAAAATTGATCAAGGAGCTCTATTTGAAATCAAGCCACATGTTCGTATACCACGAACTTGTAAACGATTATGTGGTGTCATAAGTAAGTTTTCTACTTTTGATTTCTTTTCATTCCTTTCTTCTATCTTTAACTATAGAGAAGATTGTGATTTATTTTATATTTTGTATGAATAATGAAACTTATTTCTGATTATAGTTTGGTCTTGTACAATATTGTAGTGGAATTGCTTCAAAAATCTGTTGTGCGTACCAAAGATACAAATGAGGTGCTCCTTCGTATTGTTGAAGAACCTGTAACACGCCATTTACCTGTCAAATCTCACATAGTAGGTGGGTTGTATCACTGTTTGACTCTCTTTAAGTTTTTGGTAATCTTTTCAGATAGCTAGTTTTGATGTAAGCATATTCCTTTGGAAAATGCAGGCCTCTCTTATAGTTCAGAAAAGTCGGTTGATATAGAGGACTATGTCTCAGTCCTGAGTGATGATATAAGTCCTGTTTTTGTGGTATGTTTTAATATTTTTTATCAGTGTGACAGAAACTTGTGATCCATAAGTTTTAATCTTCATGACAGATTCCTGTGTATTTTCAGGTGGGTGCAATGGTGAATGGGAAAGTAAAAAGGGACCATGCACATGATTATATTTCTGGTAATAAATTTTGAAATACATAGTTGTATTCTTCATGTTTTAAATATTGAATCTAATTTACTCACTGTTTTCATTGAATATCTGTAAAGTCTAAATATTTTGAGATGATTTACATCAGTCACAACACATGACAAGACTTACATTGCTCATTATACGAGCTACAATGAGTTATATGTATGTGTGTGTGAGCGTGTGTGCATTTGTGTTTTTCCTTTTATTCAGGGATTAAGGAGGAGCTTGTGGCCTTGTGGTACATTCCTTGGAAAATGCAGTATCTTTTTAGAGAGGACTATTTATCTTTTGTTTAGGATGTTTCTTTTATGAAGATGAGATTTTGATTGAGGAGGATTGGATGAATTGCAAGAGACTATTTGGTCTGTGATTGGTGAAACTATGAGGGATCATTTAGTTAATTGGAATTGGATGGTTGTTGTAGGCCTAAAAAAGGATAATTTAATTGGTTGATTTAGGGATTGCGGTTAAGAAGGATTTAGTGCCAAATGCTTCATGGAAATAGTCACTCTAAAAGCATAGGAGAGCTTGCAGAAATAGATAAATGTTGCATTGCATGTGTTTTATGGGAAAGTGGGTAGAGACTCGATCTCTCTGAGCAGGTATGGTGTCATTGGCAGTTCTAGTTTTCTCTAATAGTTACATGTTGGTGGTGGAATTGTTCAACATTGCTGGGTTGCCACCTTGGTGATTGTATCACATGGATGGTTGTGATATAGATGGTGAATGCTCATCTTCTAAAGCATCTAATAATGCCCTCATTTACGTCCAAATCTTGGTTTTGTATACGATTATATAGTGATGAGCTTCAGGCCTTTCTTTTTGGCATCTAAGGTCTGGTAGAACTTATAGGCCATGTTGTCTTATCAAGCTTTATCCTCTGATGTGTGGATCGTGTGTTTTAGAAGCAATGAAAATGGAAGCCAGTTGTTTTTACACTGTATGGTAGCTTCAAATATTTAGTACGAACTTCTTAATATTTTGAGTGAGCCTGTGGCTTGTGTGTATGTCTCAATAATTTAGAGCAGTTCTTGTTAAGACATTTAAAAGTGTTTTGGAGTGGTAAGAAGGTTTGTATGCCAGGATTTGGGGTATTCAGTCTTAAACTTAGAGCAATGTTAGAATCCGTTGGTACAAATTGTGTCTTAGTCAGTGGTTGTTTAACGAAACTGCCCTTGATGGACATCCACATGAATGGGAGGAGCTTGTAGCATTTACTAGCCTTTGGTTTTTGTACTTTTGTTCTCTTTTTTTTAATTCTGATGAAGCCAGAGGATGCCTTGTGATCTGCTTTTAATTCATTTTTATCCTCTTATTTTAAGAAAACTTCTTTTTGTCTTTATTTTAAAAAAATGGTAGGTAATGTGGCATGAATTCAACATGTATATGTTCGATTAAGGCTTCTATGTGATATATTCTGTGTCTGATAATACTATGAGGAGTAAATTAGTGATATCCTCTCTTTGGAAAATGAAAAAGTGTTGGAACATTTGGCTTCTATCCTGACTTCAAGTAAAAGAGGGTGGAAACCAAAAAAATAAAATCATAAAAGTAGAAGAAAAGGAAGGGTGGGGAGAGAGAGAAGTAATAAATGAGTACTGATAGTTGATGACCTTTCCTGACAGATTTCACATGCCAAAAAATGAATTTTGCATTAAGTTTTCCTGTTTGATCTGCTTACACTGATTAGAATTTGAATGAAAAAATTTATATAAAGAAACAAGTTCCCGTAGGTTATCTTTCCGCACTGGATTGAATAAGTTTGAAGAGATGTAATGTTTATTTGAAGTCCATGTGTTCCATTTCATGTTATTTGAAGTCCATGTGTTCCATTTCATGTTGTGTTATCTTGTCCATTGTTATCTTGGTTCCCAGTGCTTCTGTTCTATCATTCATGAATTGTACTCCTGATGAGGGATCTTTAAGCTCCCCTAATTATGACAAAGTTGTTTGTGACCATGTTTTATCTTGATATTCTACTTGAAAGTAATGGTAACCTCTTGTGACTATTGCAGTTTCTAATTATCCACTTGCTGCAAAATGCTGCCTAGGGCTTATCTGTGAGGCGTTGGAGCAGAAATGGAAGATTTATTGAATATTAATCTATCTAATGGTCAAAATGTTTTAGTTAGCTTGCTGTCTGTCGGCCTAGCGAGAACCTGCTGGAATTGGAGCTGTAGCCTTGTTATTATGTTTTCTATAACAAAATGGAAATGATATCTGGGTCTTACAACCTGTTTTTTGAAGTTTGAGAGGGATTAAAGGATATCAGCTTTGTCTTTTAGAACCTATTTAGGTCTTGTTAAATTTTCTTTTGATCCGAAGTATATTGTAAATAATATTTTATATTTATATGGCTGAACTTAATTGATGAGTTCCAAGTGCTCCTTTGATCTTGGTTAACATATGCCCTTTTGATCTCCCCCATTTCGCTAGAAGACAGATATTTCTTTGGACTTGTCCAAACTTACGTTTTAAGATTTCCTGCAATAGAAAATTTAAAGTGAGGGTCACGTTTTTGCCATAAATAATACAAAACTTGGCCACTAAAACTTCTCGAAAATGCGTCCAGCAAATTAAACAATAAAAAAGATGGGAAAGCTTTGGAGCTTGGTTAGCTAGACTGATGCATGAGATTTCTCCTTTCTATAGGGAAATGTTGATTATGTGGGACAATGTTTGTAATGCTAGGATGAAGAGATAAGGCGTTAGGGGGTCGTGCGATCGCAGTCATCTTGATGGAGTGATTACAGGTTTATCTTATTTTCTTTTGTGTTTTTTAATATACGTAAGTAGAGTTTAATAAAAAAATATTTAAGAAAAATGACCATAAAGTTTAGCTCAGAAAAAGTTTTTCATTTGAGTTCAAATTATTAAAATTTATAGAGTTTGGTGATGCAACCAAAGCATTTTAAGATATTGTAATTAAATTCCGAATCAAATTTAGACGAAACTTCTAGATTGGCATCTTGTTAGCCAGTACAATACAATATTCACTAGTGATGAATAACCTTCCATTTGACCAGGAAGATGATTTTCCCGGGATAAAGCTTTACAATCTTTGGCCTTTTCTCTCTTTAAAATTAATTTACTACTGCAATTAGAGTACTTTTTAAAGATACTTTAATAAATTTTTACTTTTTTATTTTAATTCTTATTGTAATACAATTTCTTATGTATCTTTTGTAAGTATACTACAGATAATAATTAGAAATATTATTGCATTGTACCGTACAGACCCTGCCTAACCTCTAGTATCGCATTGACAATCTTGCTGCAACTTATATCTCCGTTGGTGAATTTAAACCCTTTTTCTTTTTTCTTTTTTAATTCTTTAACATATCTTCTTATATATGCAATTGAATAATAAAAGTAGTCTCTGGTCATTTATGTTGGATCAATGGACCTGAATCAATTTATTACAGCATCGCTACAGCAATACTTTATGCATGTGGTGATCTTGACAAAAAGGAATCAGAAAATAGTTGTTGAGATTCATTATACTACTGGTTATAAATGGACATACAGCTCAAAAAAGACTTCATTCGCTGTAATTTACATTCTAACTTATAGCAACAATATGACCAAAAACACTAAAACTTGAGTAAATTACAGGAGCAACGAGTTGCCTCTCCGGATAATAAATAATAAACTTACAGTAAAACTAAGCACTCCATCCCAAATTAGGACAATGTACTTGATTGAATTCTTTTGGCCTCGTAAAATAACCAAAAATCAAAGATGCTATCAACCTATACATGTACTAGTCTAGTCCACTTCGTTTAAGCATACTTGGTAGTGGAAAATAAACAGACGTGATTCAACATGTGATTCAATGGATCTTCCACTTCCTCTCCAATGCAATGCAGATACGTCTAAGACAAGTCCCAGCACTCAAGGGGTAGGCAGAAACTGCAAAACCCATATAACTGAGAAATCAGAAACAAAAAAATAACCCTTGTATTGTAAGACTAATAATAATAATAGCACCAGCAGCCAGAACCATTATAATAACAAAAGTAACTTATCAACAACCATGCAGTACATTTCTTCTAGCAATGACCCATAAACCAGTCAATGCCAGTGCACTTGTAGCTTCTATCAGCTACAACCGCACTTGTTTTAGCTTGTATTGTTGTTCTACCTTGCTCCTTGGCTTTGGGTTCTTGTTTCCCACTCCTGTTTGACATTCGTGTAGCAATGACCCATAAACCAATCAATGCCAGTGCACTTGTAGCTTCTATCAGCTACAGGTGCTGCTGCTGTCCCTGATCCTCTGCTACAACTCCTTCACCTGCCCCGAACATGCATCCAGATGACAGTCTCCCGATTGCCATTTGAAAAGGTATTTGTTCCAATCGTAATCCTCACCCTATTTATAAATTCAAATTACCATCATTTATCTTCACCATATTATACTTTTGTCTCCTCCCTGCCTTCTGTGTCTGCTCCTAAAACTACTAGGGAAACACTATCTCATTGTGGCTGGCGGCAAGCAGTGGTTGACAAAATGGCTGCCTTACATTCTAGTGGCACTTGAAAGTCCGTCCTTTAACCTTCCAGGAAATCTACTGTCATATGTTGCTAGGTTTACACAATTAAGGTTGGCTCATACAGACTGATTGATCACCCTAAAGCTCGGCGGGTTGCCAAAGGTTACACTTTGGATTTTTGGGTTAGTGGTGACAACTTCTCACCTGTGGCAAAGATTGCATTTGTTTGTCTCTTTCTTTCCGTGGCTGTCATGAGACATTGGCCGCTCTTCCGACTGGACATAAAAAAGGTCCTCCATGACAAGCTTGCTGAAGAAGTGTATATGGAGCAACTAACTGACTTTGTTGCTCAGGAGGAGTCCCAATTGGTTTGTAGACCACCCCACAATGAGGCGAAACACTTTGTTTTCTACCAACATCCCTCACAGGATTAGTGTATCTATTTAGATGTTTTCGTGAATGACATAGTTATCACAGGATCAGAATGGTAATTGTCAACTACAATAGCATCTGTTTCATCATTTTTAGACCAAGGATTTGGGTCCTAAATAATTTTTGGGCATTGAAATGTCTCAATCTAGCACTGGTTATGCAATTTCACAAAAAAAGCATGCACTAGGCATACAGGATGAAACTTGCTTGTTAGATTGCAGACCAGTTGATACACCCATGGATTCGAATGTTAAAATCCTACCAGGACAGCGGAAGCTACTATCGGATCCTGTCAGATAACAAAGACTTGTCGAAAAACTGAACTATCTCTCTATCACTTAGCTGTATATCTCTTTTGCTGTGATTGTTAGTCAATTCGTACAAGCTCCATGTGATAGTCATTGGCATGCTGTGATTTTTGTACTTAGGTACATCAAAGGAGCACTAGGCCAAGGACTACTATATAAGGACAAGGGATATATCCAGGTAATTGGCTATACTAATGCAGATTAGGCAGGGTCTCCTTATGACAAACATTCAACTTCTGGGTATTGTATTCTTGTCGGAGCCTTGGAGGCAACCTAGTATCTTGGAAGAGTACGAAACAAGATGTTACCAAGTCAAGTGCAGAAGCAAAATATCAAGCTATGGCACTGGTAACACGTGAGCTCATATGGTTGAAGGTGAAGCAATTGCTTCAAGAATTGAAATTTGGAGAACTAAAACAGGTACGGCTGATTTGAGATGATCAAGCAACATCACATATTGCCTAATACATTTTTTTACGAGAGGACCAAACATATAGAAGTTGATTGCCATTTTGTTTGAAAGAAGATTTTATCTAGATGTATTGCTACTAGTTTTGTCAACTCCAATAACCTATGCACAGACATTTTCTCATCAATTCTCTATGGAGTCCTCGGGGTTAGCTATATTTGTAACAATCTTGGTCCATATGATATATATGTTCCAGCTTGAGGAGGAGGGTTGAAATAGTGTACATATTAGGGCTAGGTGTCTTATTTATTTTATTTTATTTCTTTTACTGTACATGGTTGTACTGCATTGTACTACAAGCTGTACATAGACCATACAATTATTATAAATAAGACAAACCTAAGGACTGAGACTAGAACACTTTCGCACAAAGGGTCTCTCTCTTGATTGTATCTACTTTTACAGCCATTATCAAAGACACCACCTTATAAGTGGGTGTTCTTATTGGTAAAATATCTCTATTTATATCTATTGCCATTGATGACAAGTATCAATCAACAGGAAGATATATTGTTCACATTTAGAGGGAAAAAATGTGATAAAAGAACTACAAAAACCCAAGATTAGAGCAAGAAATGAGGTAAGAACAAGAAGCCTGTGAACCCAAAACAAAATAAATAAAGAATTGAGGAAACAACATAAATTACAGTAACTATTTTGCAAATTATAACAATTTACAATTTACTGCAATGACTAAAGCCATCAACATTCCTTCAATGAAAGAGGGGGGTAGGGAGCATGAAAACAGGAAAAAAAAAAAGCAAGGACTGCTAGCATCAGTTTTAATGAATTTAAAAGATAGCAAACACATTAAAATCATTATTCTATCACTCATTTTAATGCATTGCAGCAAAGACATACAATACTTTCAAGAGCCATAGCAAAATCATGGAGAGTACTAAAATTTATGCATATGAATAGGTCCCACATGAACTGAGCCAGAGCATCATGAGGGGTTAATCGTATGGAAACAGTAACTGATTCAGGCAGAAAACTATTTTTTTCCTAGATAAATTCAATAGTACTTTTCATTATAACCTTTTGGTTTGGGAGAGGGGTCTTTTTTAGCTACCTAGCTCACAAAATGCAAAACAGACATCTTGGATTTCAACACACCAAAGAACAATATTCAATGCAAGTACAGCTGTCTAGCCTACATACAACTGTAATGCATTCGATATCCAGATTGATGCCATTTCTACATAGAAGCCCTGCCGAGTATTAGTAGCAAAACAGATTGCAAGCACTTTATTCTCTCCAACAGATTGCCATAATACATAGCATATTAACTTTATAAACATAAATTAGAACATGAATCTTAAATAAACACTATTGTCCAAGACCAACCTGATATAAGATCATCAATGTAATCAGCAACAATTTTTCCATGAGCCATTGCACCAACCTTAATAATAGTAGCCCACAAGTCAGTTGATGAACACCCCAATAAATCTCTCATGAAAATGTATATAAAGGTTTGATTAAGCATACCACAAATACAAGGTTCTCATCGTGATTAGTAGTAGTGATATAGTCCCTTAATTGAACAGCCTTAGGTGAACTGAAAGAAAGGCCTAAAACAGCACAGAAGCTACACATAAGAATATTCATAATACACAGGGAAAGGTTAGAGTTGTCTATTTATAAAAACTCACCTATCTTACGGGAGTTGATGGGCAAGTGCTGAGTGACAGGATTTTCAATTAGGCGCAACAGTTTTCCATGATTACCCTTTGATTTGATACTGAACTTTTGCAATAACTCAGCTATGGAACATTTCAAAAACAAAATATCAGTGATATGAATATAATGACAAGAACCAAGCTATTTATTACTAGAGAAACTTACCCATCATATTACAGAAGCTTCCCAATGTTTTTGGTATCTGCGTGTGTGGTTCAACTCTTATAAGAATTCCTTCAACAGTTCTGATGAATACAGCACGTAACCTACCAGCCAAGCAAAGCCGACTACACATAATTTGAAGAAGGGCCTAAACTCAAGAATATTCAGCAGATTAGTAAAAATAAACAAATAAAATAAAATAAAGATCGGTTTTCACAATGTAGCATATCTTCTACTAAAGCTAATACAACGAAGAAAAAAAATGTTTATTGTTTGATAAAAGAAGAGAAGTAAAAAGGCAGAGGATAAGGCATCTTCTTAAAAGAAATTACAAAGAGTTAAAACCAAAATGAGAGAGAAAAAGAATGTAAACATCTATAAATAAAGGAACAACATTTTTACCCCATGACAATCAAAAAGTTGAGGGATATAATCAGATCATCAACCAAACCAAGGGTTCAACTATAACCCAAAAGAAGAAGAAAAAAAAAAGGAAACTTTTGTGCATCTACTAAAAGAATAAAATACTAGAGCTCATATGTTAATTAGACCATTGAGCTAACACAGCTAGAAGTTCTCATAGTACTCCAGTTACACATAACAAAAATATTAAGAATAAATTTGGCATGCAGGAATGGTGATTCCATTCTTACAAATGTACTCTAAGCTCTCATCTCAACCCCCCCCCCCCCCAAAAAAAAAAACCAAAAAAAAGTGCATATGACAAGCATAATTACTAACCTCGTGCACAATGTCAGGCCTAAAATCATAAGGGTTCTTATTTTTCCTTCGCAAGAAAGCGGCATGCTCGTCTGGATTCAAAATCTGGTACTTCTGAAAGAAGCAACAAAATATTAATAAATCCAGATAAAAGGGTTATATTTAAACATACAAGATACCATTGTCATTCTTTTCACTAGCAATTTGATAAGACAATGGGAAAGAAATCAAACAGAGAGAGAGGCAAGAAACTCCTTTAATAAAATGCCCAAAAAAAAAAGAAAAAGTAACTTTCTACTTCACATATCATAAAAGATAATTAAAAACAAAATAAATACCTTCCCAACATAAGCAGCAACCAGTGAGGCTTTCTCAAGAATAAAATACACTCCAGCTTTTGAGTTCTGGCTGCAAGGTGCTAAAGGAATTCCTGGAAGTTCTACCACTGCACTATCATTTTCTTCTTCATACCCCACTAATTCATTACTTTTCTGAAGCATTTTCTGTAAAATAAGAATGATTTTTAACTATCTGTTTCATCGGGATATAGAATACTTTAGCAAGCTTTTATTTGGTAAAATTTTCTGTTGTTTGGATTATATGAAAAGTTTATCATACTGTCCTATTAAAAGTAACTGTCTATTTATAAATAAACAAATTTTATTGGTAAAATCAGCAAAACCAATGTCTAATTAAGCACTAAACATATAAAAAGAATTTTTTGTCTTTATAGTTCACCAGTAAAATATTCTCATCAAATAAAATTGATGATTTTTTCCCTTGCATAAAAGATTATATGAAAAGCTTATCATACTCTCCTTTTAAAAGTAACTACTTATTTATAAATAAATAAACAAATTTTATTTGTATAATAAGCAAAACAAATGTCTAATTAAGCATTAAACGTATACAGAGAACTTTTGGTCTTTATATTTATAGTTCACCAGTAAAATGTTTTCATCAACTAAAATTGATGATTTGCAATGTACAAAGATCACAACATCCCCCCATAACGACATTGAGACTTGGTGGCACTTCGACCATTTCATCACACCAAGTAAATAGATAGAATCAATAAAATGATCTTTACATTCAAAAATCAAAACACACCAGACCAACTACAAGCAACGGATTCATTTATATTCGTAAGATTCGTGATATGTTGGAATTCGTATCTTATTCAATCTCTATGACACTTTCCTTCTTGGTCTCTTCTTATTATTATAGCTATATAGCCTACATTAATTTGGTAGATTGTATCCTCAAATTAAGAAAGCATAATAACAGAAAAAGAATAATCATATATAACAAGATAGATACAACTAAATTACAGGGAGGGGTGTTGGTCTATACGGGCAATAAAAAATAATCTTTAAATGAAAGCAAACAAGAAAAAACTAAAAATTGGACTCCTATGACTATGCAATAAGACAATGAAGCATCAATGACCTACAACAAAGTAATAAAAAAATTGGCAACGAAAAGATTGAACTCTATCAACGGCAAGAGAACTAAACCTACTTTAACTCCAGTAGCATGCATGAAAAATCATTAAAGCAGATGAACTTTTATGCATCAAGCACAACCAAAAAGGTCACTATTGGATAAAAACAAAATATAAGAATAACTAGATAACATGAAACACGCAAATTACCTTCTGATCAGCAACAAAAATTTAAAGATTTAAAATAGACACATTCGGTTCCACGTTAGACAAATACAAATTACTCAACATTAAGTAAAAGAGATGATAATCGGTTGGATATGGCATGAGAACTCACATTCTGTGGAGAATGGACCAAAGGGGTAGCTACCTGTCCATTGTTAGCAGAAAATTTTTCCTTTTCCGTTATCACAGAAGAGGAAGTCTTCTTAACATCTAGCTCTTCCTCCGCCCTAATTGTTGTGTTATGGGTTTGGGTTTGTTTCTCTACCCTCTTCCGCTTCATTCTTCTACTGTTTGCACAAGGACTAGCCATCTCTGTGTCCAAGAGGAGAGGGAGTAGTGCTGCCGCTGCTAGCCACGCCGCTGCCAGTGCTGGTTCCTATTTGCTGGTGCTGCTAATAGTGATTAGGGGCAAAATATATTCGATTAGGTAATGTTTGAAATTAATTAAAAATAAAATTAATGTGAATGGAATTGATTTGATTTCAAAATTAAATTTTGTTTGGAATTAAATAAAAATAGAATTAATTTGATTTGAATTGAATTGAATTGATTTGATTTTAAAATTAAATTTTATGTTAGGAACACATTACAAAAAATTAGATTTGAATTGATTTTATTTTTTTAATCTTATATCATTGTAAATGATATTGTTAGGTTAGTGAGGTAAAATCAAAAAGTTAGTAAAGATAAAATAGTTAATCTAAATAATTAAATTTAAAATCAAATCAAATCCACTCATATCTAATTAAATCTGAGTGAATTTCTAAATACACACAACTTAAATTAAAAAGATTTCAAAATCAAATCAAATCTTATCTTTTAACATTCCAAATACAAAATTTGATTTGCAAATCAAATCAAATTCTATTTTTTAACATTTCATAAGTATTATTGAAGTATTAAAAATATAACGCATGACATCATATGTGTCATTAAATTGAATTTAAAATATTATATAATAAAATTTAAAGCAAATCTGATGGTTAAAATGTTTTTTTAGAATATTACTCTCGGAGTATATTAAAATTTTTCTTGCTTAATATTGTATGTAGAGGATACAATTTTTTTTTTGGTCAACCACTCTAATTAACCCTTTGGGCTAAGTGGTGAAGATGTAAGCCCAAGCCTTAAAAGTTAAATATTTTAGTTTTACTTCAACTAGAAAAAGAGTATAAAATTATTATTATAAATTAATTACAAAAAATTATTAAATATTTTTAGAGTATCATGTAATGTTGTACTCAACTAATCAATTCATTATATCTTAGCACGTACAAGATGACATTGAAATTTGCCGCTTTATATGTTTGAAGAAAGAGAATATATAGAGTTAAGTCAATCATAGTTAAATAAACTTATGTCAATTGGCCACTTGGGCTTATAGCTCAAGTTAGGGAGGGTTGAGATTTGGGTAAATAGATCATGTGTTCAAATCGTAGTAACAACTCCTTAGTGTACTAAAAAAATAACCTGATATCATCTTGTACAAGAACTTTTTTTTCTTTAAATTAAGATGAAGGATAAATTAATGAGCTAAGTAGCTTAACAAAGAATTGAGCACTTCAAGATAAATGAAAAAATATGCCCATTAGCTGAACCAAGATAAGTGGCACTTTTTTTTCTTTAAATTAAAATAAAGAAAAAACTAATGATCCAAATAGCCTAATAAAGAATAGAGCACTTCAAGCTAAATGTAAAGATATACCTATTGGCTGAACCAAGAGTCTAGTTGCCGTTACAGCGAAACTTTTGCCTTTTTAAGAATTGCTTTACCATTTTGCTTGTGTGAGGTTGTTTTGAACATTCAAACTTCGTAGATATACTCTGTTTTTGTTGCTATGAAACTCTGATCTGCTCTATTATAGCTTAATTGTGTTAACTGGTTACTGGGCTTCTACCTTATTTTGTGTTTATGCTTTGTGCCCTGTTTTAAATAATTGACTTTGTTTAAATTAACTTACTGTTGCTGCTGTGTGACTACTGATTATTTGTCTTTGTGTAGCACTACACTACCTAAAGCAGTCCAAGTTTATGAAAAACATTCTTGGACCAAAAATCCTAGTTTTCAAGATTAAGAAACGGTAAGTATCACACAATTTACCTCCCTTTTGTGTGTCATTCCATTCATAAAAAGTTAACACAAAAGGATCCTTAAAACTATTGACTTCTGTGCAATGCATGGGTCACTGCGCTAGTTTGCAGTAGAAACAAGAACCAGAGTACTAAACCCTAAAAACTGATAACATTGAAATCATATTAATCTTCCTTTCAATTTAAAATTTCAATGATTTTTCCTACCTTGAATTCTCACATATAGTCTTGTTAGTATACGTTTGTTTAGCACAATGTTTTGTAAATAAACAGTAAACAGAGGTTGTAATATTTTGAAATTTAAGAAGAGGTTAGTATAAATTCACTAAACTTTAAAAAAATTTAAAAAAAGATATTAGTATAAATTTACTTAAACTTCAAGAAAAGTTAATCCAATTTATCCTATAAAAAATAATGTAAGCTCCTTAAAGAGAACTATATTGAGTCATTGGATATTAATGGCTTTCTACCAATGGAATCTAACAACCAGTCGTAATCAACTACATCACGTGGTCCGTATCAACTCTGTCCTAACCTCACTTCCTACATACAAATGCTCAACTTTGAAAGAAGCAATCCTTCACAAACATCAGACCTCATATAACATGTTTTCTATCAAATTTTACAACATCTGAGAGTAAGAAGCCCATAGTCCTCAACTAAGCTTTATCATTCATATTAGCCAGGAATATCTTTATCAACTCTCAATCTGGTGTTAGAGTTAGACAATCCATTCCAAATATTAAAATTGAAATTCTAAAACTCCCCTTACAGTAGGAGCTCATATCTCTAATGCTTGGAGAACTACTGCTAAGTGCTAAGTCAATCTGAAACAAATAAATAAATAAACAAAGAAAAGAAAGAAAGAAAAAGCATTGGCAAGAAGGTATAGGCAAATATTATTATCCATGTTTAGTCTAAAAAATGGGCTAACCCTATTCTTCTACCAACTCTATCTTCTTTGTCCCCCTCTGAGCCTTATCTAACCTCATTTATCATCATAATTAATCATGGAATCTACTACCATTAACCCTATATCACCTCAAAGACATTGATCCAACATCACAACATCAACAACATTCCTATTCCTCTAAGGCATGTCACTGATACGCTTATATGTTCTTGATGTCACATATATCTAATGGAGTGTCAACCACCAAATCAGCTTTTGGCAATGGTTCCTAACAAACAGGGAAAATACTAACACAGGTCCAAACATTCCACGGCACACTCTAGAAGCTTCCCACCTTCCATTACACATTCAAATGTTCAATGTAGCACCAACAAGCAAAGTTTTTCCACAATTTTAGCAATTTTCCATAATCACCATATATTTTCTTTTTCCTATTTTCGAACTACAAAAAAATTTGTGAAATTCAATCAGCGGAAAAGGGCTAACCCGCTGAAGGGAACCCATCCAAGAGGGGAGAAAAAAATTCAAAAACTTACCTCTGGCACTGTAACTCCGGCGAGATCACCGTCACCGGACCTCCGAGCACCGTCGTTGGTCCTGAGCGAGGGCTATGAGAGAGAGAGAGAGAGCCCTTGGGAAGAAGTGGGGTTTTGGTTTTATAGTTTAAATATTGTGTATAGGGATTGAAATGGACTGGGTTTTAATTTAAATAAGCCCAATATTTAGTTTGGTATATTATTTATTATATAGGCTTTATATGTTTTTTGTTTGACGTTGCTATTTTGTGTAGCTGTATAAGTTAAGTCTGGTTTGGCTTGAAAATTTATGTAAAAATATATATTATATAAAAAATTTTAAATAAATTAATAAATTTTAATTTTATAAGTTTTAAATATATTTAATATTTAATAAAATTATTATATTATATATAAAATAAATAAATTATTTTTAATTATATGTTTTTATAATAAATAAATAGATTTACCTGTTAAACTAGATAAGTCTTTTAAAAAATATAAGCTTTAACCTAGTTTATTAAATATGTCTTTTTAAAAATTTAAATCTGACTTATTTAATAATATACTAAACATTAAGTAGACTATGCTGCGTAACACATACTACCAACATATGCGACAATTGTTGACTATTATTGTACATTTTTCTCAGCATTAAAATTGTGTTGTTCAATGAGGGTGTATGTGCTTTAAGGTCATGAGTCGAGTGGCTATTGCCTTAGCATACGCAAATGGGTCTCTAGTGCACGGTGAGGAAGGTGCTATGTAGACCGTAGCCTATTATGTTCAGACTTCCTCTTGAGAATAGCCTCGATGGATTATACCAAGTTTTGCATAATGTATTGGGACTTCAGTCAAACCAAGAGGTCTTGAATGTGAAATATAGATTTTCTCAGGTTGTCCATCATGGTTTGAACTTCAGAGCTATATCGGTGAAAAGTGATGATGAAGTTGAATATATGTTTTCTTTTTTTTTTTTCTTTTTGTCCTTTTTTAAGTATTCTCATATTTTTTAAATATAAAACTAATCTTGTTTAGAATATTAAAGTTATTCATCCTTAAAGTGTTTTTCAGCAAATTGAACGCTTGATATTACATATATTTCTTAACCCTTAAAATCAAGCCTGCTTACCTACTTATGACATTTTTATGGGTAGTTGAATGTATGTTTGAAACACATTCCAAGTTTCATGCGTAGGGATTTTTTGCTTATATGTTGAATTTGGTTTGCGTGATTTGATAAATCTATCTATACATTATACAAAGGGCCTGTTTAAATGAAGTTATATGTAACTTATTTACAGCACGTTTGGTTTTGTTTATTTTTTTGGAAATAATCACTTTTTTTTTATTAAAAGTTATTTTATCTCAAATTTATCTTGTTTGTTTAAAGTATGTAAAATTGATTATAAGTTAAGATTATTTTTTCATAAATAAAAATAATTTTTTTTAGAAAAGCTGTTATTGTAAGCTTTTAGAACATGTTTGGTAATGCTTAAATTTTTAGGATAATCGCTTTTTTCAATAAAATGTTGTTTTATCTAAAATTTATCTTATTTATTTAAAGTGTGTAAAATTGATTATAAGTTAAGATTATTTTTTCATAACTAAAAACAGCTTTTTTTAAAAAGCTGTTATTTTAAACTTTTAATTATTTGATTTCATATTATTTCAAAGGTTTTGAGAGAGAAATACTGATTTGCCTTCAATCAAATAACTTTTTCAATCATTTCATACATCTTTTGGTAATTTAATACATAAAAGTGATTTTTTATACAATTCAAACAAAACTATGTATCATAAAATTGATTATGAAATAACATATTCAAACATAAATTATTTTTTTCATAATCAATTTTTCACTTAATTCTTTTTTCACAGCTAATTCAAACACACACTTAATTATTTAATTTCAGATTATTTTAAAAGCTTTAAGAGAGAAATACATATTTACCCTTAACCAAATAACTGTTTCAATCATTTCATACATCTTTTGGTAATTTAATACATAAAAACAATTTTTATACAATCCAAACTAAACTCTTTATCATAAAATCAATTATGAATTAACATAACCAAACATAAATTAATTTTCTCGTAATCAATTTTTAACATAATTCTTTTTTCACAGTTAATCCAAACACACACAGGCTTATCTATTACAATAAACACTTATGAAATATTTTTATTCTATTTGGATGAACTTATTAAAACAGTTTATAAAACCCCTATAAGCTGTTTGTTTAAGCTTATTTTCATAAGCTAAAAATTTAAGCTTATAAAAATAAGTTTTTATAAAAGCTAAAAATACCTTCGGTATTAGTTGCTTTTATAATAATTTTTGTCAAAATTAACTTTAATAAGGGATTGATACAATTTATAGCATATCCCTCAAATGCTCGATATTTATTTCAAAGGGTTTGTGAAAACCTCTTCTTAAAGTGTTTATCCAAACAATATTTAGCTTATTTTAGATAGCGTTTATGACAGTATAACTTATTAAATAAGTTTTACTCTAATAAGTACTTATATAAGCTATTTATCCAAACAAGGTCAACACAGAAGTTGTTTTAAGGAAAGTTCTTCCAAATGTCACATTTTCATGTAAATTTTTTCTCTTCAAAACTATTTAATTTCCTTTTATGAAATGAATTTCAATTCTTCAATTCATTTATTATTTATTATTTTAATTTTATTATAAAAATTGAATAATATTTTTCGTCATAAATATGGTCTCCTATTACCGTGAAACTTTCTTCTTGACACCTGAACATATATTTTTCCTTCCTAGTATTTCTGATAATAAATATTTTCTTATATTACCAAGGAACTTTTTTTTAGACCTCAACATATATTCATCTTTCAAAATAATAGGTTTTTCTTTAAATCTCTTTGTTTTCTTCTCAATAAGCTTGGCTATTGATTGTGTTATAGTCTAATTAATGAGATTAATGTCTCGAAACCATACTTTTTTTTCTCAAGGTTTGATATTGAACCCAAAGGGTATACTGTTCCAACCGAATCCTCTGCTCGATAAATTTTGTATTCCCTTTTTTTCTCTCTCTCTCTAAGTGATTTTGTATTCCTTTTTTTTTTCTCTCTCTCTAAGTGATCATCCTTTGCACTGCGAAATCATTCGACATCAATTATTCAAATTTCAAATCCTTCTTCCTTCTCTCTGTTTTGTTTCTCTAATCTTTCTCTGTTTTTAGATTTAAAATCATCCATTTAACCTTTTTTTTATTTTGCTTTCTTGGGTTACCATTTAATCCTACAATAATCTTTCAACTAGCTAACTACTTCTATTTACAGTCATCCCATGATGCCAACAAGAACATTATTTGCCAATCATGGCAAGGTATTATATAAACACTCAGAAGTACGTTCTAGTGCGGGATCACAGGGTTATATATATATATATATATATATATATATATATATATATCGTTTAAATAAATATTTATATATCATAGCTTTTGCATTCGACGGGTGACCAATCATTGTAATCAAAATAAAATACATAAAATATAATATTATTATATATAAAAATAAATTGACAAAATTTTTATAATGAGATTATTGGTGAAATAGTTGTAGTTGTTTGTCTTACTAATCTTTTGTGCATAAATGATTTTTTTATAATAATATTGATTCATGTATTAAAATATTATTAGTGCATTCAGGTGTCTTATTAGTTATTTAAATAGTAAGATTCTTAATTTCAATAATTTTTAATCTAATCATACGTATGATGGGATTTACCTTATAGACAATTCAAGCACTGCAGATGCACAAAATTAGATTTTAGGCACTTTTGAATCAGAAATCTGGAAATTTAAGAGCGCATTTAGTTATTTTGTTTTTTGTTTTTTGTTTTCATTGTCAATTATATATATTGTTATTATAATTACAAAAATGTTACTTTATTTTTATTTTACTTTTTATTTTCAAAATTTTGTAAAAAAAATTATAAAATCAAGAGTTTGTTGTTTTCACTATTTTTTAAACAAAATTTTGAAACAAAATATAGAATGAAAATAATATAATATTTTTATAATTATAATAAAAACATAACTAACTGAAAATAAAAATAAAAATAAACCAACGGAGCTCTATATTTTCCTCTAATAAAACAGCCAAATATATTCAAATTCCAAGAGATCATAAATCATCTAAAACTAATGCTCACCCAAGTTCCACTATATTGTAACCCTCTTAAGCAACCTATATTTATAAGCAACTTAAGAGTGCGCAGTAGAGATTAAAAAAAAAGGGCAAAACAAAAGGAGGTCTGACATCAAACAAAAAATGGGGTGACTAACATTCGCATTCTATACTGCGTATTTTTCTAAAAGAAAAATTCTTGAAAAATAACACGTGACATCTGGGTTCTGAAAAACCTCTCATTTATAACACATGGATTTGGATCATCTTTGTGCATTAACATCTAAACCCCCCTTCAAACCCATTTAATCAGATCAAAATTGATGATGTTAAATATTATTTTTTACTTGCTCCAGCTTACATGTTTATCTGCATATGTTCCGAAAAACGCAATGTTTTATTGGTTTTCAGTAAAGTGAACGACATAATCTTTGATGGCCAAATCTTCTCTTTTGTTATAGTCAATAGATTGATTTGTGGGAAATACTCTGATAACATATCTAAGATCAAGCATATTCAAGTACATAATCAGTCCAAATCAGTCCATGAAAAAAAACAATCAGTAATCCAAAGCGATGAATCTCGGTATTGTTAGAGTTAAATCTGCAAAGTTTCAGACTTCATTAGACTCGATGCAGATGTAACCTTCATAGGACCAAAATGGGTTGACATTGAGAACCATTACATAAACTGAACACCAAAAGCTAACATTATCTCAAGTACTACCTCGCTATGAAAATTAAATTACATTCTCAGTTCTCCATCGATCCACTGACAAGATGGAAACTCCACTTCAGAATGCAATCCGGAAACAGAAATTGGCTTAACTTTGTGGTAAAAGGAAACTTCTTTACTAACTAAAGGTTATACTATCCTAGATGGTTTCATCACTACAGAATTTATACAGATTAACACAAGACAGCAGTGTAATATAATTAGTAATACAAACATAGATACAAACACCATATTCTGTCATTCCTTTACATAGCCTCAGCTTACAAAGGTGAGGCGTGTTCTCAATTTGCTGCACTTGGCCATCTGAACATAAATGAGGAACATCAGAATATCTGGTACTGGAGAAATGTTGCATAAATGTCTACAATCTATAATCTTTAATAAATACGAATTATCAAATTTCAGGCAGATAACACAATAAAGCCTTATATATACATGGTAGTATGAATGGGAAGAAAAAATTGCACATTGTAACCTCACCATAACATCATAATGAAGATGCATAAATTAATATCCTATAATGAACCAAATTAATTGATATCATTTGGGTTACTTAGATCAGCAGTAGTTATTTAGTAGATTGTTTATACTGGACTTTTATATAAGTAGTTCTTATATTGAGAGTTAACAGCTAAGCATTAAATATCAAGTAAAATTCAAATAAAACTCTCATTCCCTATCCCTTGCCTCTTTTCTCACTTCTTTCTCTTCAATATACAAAACCAGATCAACCTGATTCGTAACACAACCATGTTACCACCATCCCTCATTAGTGCTATATCATAAGTTACGTAAGGAGGAATGACGTGTTTACTATATAGAAAGTTAGAAACAAGATACTAAGTATGGCATGTGGGCTCGATGTTTGATGTGTAAATTGCATAAGCAATTCAATTACTGGTATTACCTTCATTTCTACTTTGTCAGAAGAAGGCCATATTTATAATATTTATAACAGGTGAAGCAATAATCTCAATATATCACTTGTTTTGCTTAGCTGCGACAGTTCGCTGAACGGTTGAAACACCATCTACAAATTTTGTCCGGAAAAGAACATTTGCATTATTGAACATGCCTTCCTTCAGTGAAACCACAATAAACTGCAAATCAAAAGAACCACAAGAAATGAGGTTATTCAATTTATTGAGTGCTGAACTGTCACTTTCTGGAAATTTAAAAATAATGTAAAGAAATGAATTTTAATACTTAGTAGTAAAAACCAAAAAGAAAGTCACAATAACTGAAAATCTACATGCTCCGTTGATGTTAGCTTCAACCAAGACAAATTTCTGTTTTTCTTTTCATCTTTTTTATAACTTAGACAAAAAGTTTGACGACTACTATTTTTTGGAATTGGAAGACAAAAGGATTGCATGAAACAAAGGAAATTACACCACAGTACCAAAAATAATATTCTACCTGGGAGTGTGGAAAGTGAGACTTTATCATTCTCCCTATGTTTTGTGTGTGGCTTAAATCAAGAGCCGCGTCAACCTGCAGCAATTTAACAATTAACAGTTGGCTCATTTGCATAATCATCTCTTCAAAAGTATATATGACAAGAAATGTAACACGTGCAGAATGGCAGTGAAATAAGAAATTTACAAGAGTCAGAAAAACAAAAGAAAAAAAAATTATGTACTTGTATATACACAAGAATTTACATAGGCCAACAAGCAAAAAGACTTCAAGCTGATATTGTCAAAAGAGTATTTTGGAAATTTCAAATCATCTCATGTGATATGTAGAATAGAAGCTAATAACTAGGGCCAATACAGTTTTGAGATTGGTTCATGATATATATATATATAGTTTACAAGGGATTCAACCTATGACCTCTACCCAAGCCCAACCCACCCCTCATCACTTATCTCTCCACCCTTATTACCACCACCACCACCCACCATAGGGGTATTTTGGAAAAATGTCTAAAATTTCCAGAAATATTGTTCATGGAAAATTGAAATTGTGTAAAAAATTAATTGCATTTCATCAAATCTGATTAACAGGCTTTATATAGCCGATTACATGATCTAGAATGGTTAGTTATTAACCAACATGTATCTAACTAACTAACAGATAACTAACTATGTAGCTGACTCAAACAATAATTAGTTATTCACAACTGACATAATCTAGCTGTGCAAACTAATCGGTTATGATGGTTGATGTGGATGCTGAGATAGAGGTTGGGGGTGAATGTTGATGTGGATCGAGTAATAACTGTCTCTGAACCAAACACATGAATATAACATTCCTAGGAATTTCATGAAATAATTTCAAGAACAATTTTGGCAAACTAAACACTTTTGAAACATACCCATGAATCACATTCCTGGGATAATCATTTGTGCTTCTTCATTTTTCACCACTGTTGAGATGGATAATCTTTCATGCTAAGAAAGATTAGCAATGCTGTCATGTTACCCATTACAAGTTTACAACCAAAAATACTCTATAAATTCCCTCTGCCTTTATAAAAAATAAATAAAAGAAATATGCAACATCATAAAACTCAAATTTGCGGTTGGGCAGGAGTTCCTGAAACTAATTTTGAATTTTCCACCACTCCTATGTCATCAAACTTCAAATTTTCCACACAATCAATCTCCAGATCCAACCCAAAAATATTTTTCATTTCCAAAACTTTCTCCATACTTCCAAACCCTCCAGCCTTTCGAAAGCCACTTTTTTGACAAATTCTCAATCAGTTACACATCATGGTATTTAAGGTAATAAATATGATGGATTACAATATCTCCATTAGATTAGCTTTACTGGATTTACAATTAGTGAGCCAGAAAATAGTTGACCAATGAATTCACCGTTACTAATGCCAGCCAAATGTTCTGCAATATTTAATTCTTAACAGAAAAGGCAATTCAATCAAAAGGCCATTTTCTATTGCCGTTGATGATTGATCAAATAAGTTAATGAAATTTTATAAAGGAACCAACCCTAGGAAGCAAATTAATATAATAAGCATAAATTTATCAAATATGTCTAACCCATCAATCCTTAAATTAGAATGTAACTACTTCTATATCACAAACCAGTTGGTACTGCCAACATCTAATTTTATACTCGGGAATATAATCATTTACTCATGTCATTCTCTTCAATATTTTCCGATAAGTAACTATAAAGAATCTTATGGACTGACTTCACCCTGCAATAATATAGTAATAGCTTATATGAAATATTTCCAAAATTTTCAAGTCTATACCATTTTCATAGTGTTTTTAACTAGCTTGGAATATATGTAGATAATCAGACCAGAATAACAACACTTAAATTGACATATCACTCCATATTCTCACTGGTGCAACACTAACAAAGGGAAGGACCAGCCATACAGGCATACAAGAATTATATAGCAAAATACAAACATGTATACTGTTAAAAGAAAGGAGAGAACAAATATAGAATAACTGTAAACATCCATGAAACTCAAATCATTAGGCATACACAAAATGCACGAAGGAAAACTATGAAAAATAAAATCAGTTTGTTTGGGATAGCTTAAGTGCCATGCATCTACAACTCATATCTTAAGGTTCTGTAGGGGATATACAGAGGCAAACTTAGATGATTTCACTATCACCAGTTCAATGAGGGGTTTGATTTCCATGGTCTAGCAACATGGAAAAAGTCAAATCTCCAGGTTTAAAGAAAACTTAGTCTGAGATGTAAGAATACAGGCTGAACATGTACCAAAGATTATATGCCAATCTATTTCCCGCAGGCATGGTCTCTTTGTGGTCTCTTCTTATTACTGAAGCAGTAATAGGTTAACTAGGATTCTAGGAAAATACAAATCACAAAGAAATTCATGTAAAGCATACCTCGTCAAGGATGTAAAGTGGAGCAGGTTTGAATAGAAGCAGTGCCAGAATCAGAGAAAGGGCAAGCAGTGATCGTTGACCTCCACTCAGTTCAGACAATGACTGTTTCCACACACCTCCAAATGCAACACGAACCTCAAGTCCATCAAGAAAACTGCGTCCCTCTGGAGGTTCTAACTTAGCCATTGTGCCCGGTAATAGAGTAGAAAAGATGGACCCAAAGTCACTGAATAAACAAAACAAAAACATGACACTCAATTGTCAAATGAAAAAAAAAAAACAATAAAAAATAGACAGTAATCAGTAAAAGACATAAATTAAGCAGACCATATTACATAGAAAACTCACTGGTTAACTTTGATCCAGGTAACATTTAGTGTTTCCTTCTTCTTCTCGTCTAACTCTTCAATCACCTTCTTGATTTTAGACTTGTCATTCTAGGCAAGACGAAAATAGATTTAGCAGATATGCAAGACATAGTAGGAATATGTTGAAACAGATTAAAAACCACCTCAATTATGTTTTTCTTGGACATCAAATCATTGTACTCGTCTTCTGCCTTCTCAAACATTGCCATTACTTTCTTGTTCACCCTTTTCTCAAGCCTTAATAAGGGGGCAAAAGAAGTAAATAAAGAAGTGTCACTATAGAAGATGAGCATATGAAATTGTAGTTGCACATAACAATTCTAACAGTGAAGAAGTCAGATTTTCAAAGCAACGCACCCAGATTGTTCAGCCTGAAGCTTCTCAAGTTGTTCCCTTGCTTTACAAGGATCACGAGAAGAAAAATCATAATCAGTCCCACTTCTACCAAACAACTGTTTTTCAGAAGCAATCCATGCATGCTTCTCAATCAATTTATCCACCCTCACAGAACAGTCTTTCTGTTCCATCTCCATCCGTTTTACCTAGAACAATAGAAAAAGGAGATTTTTTTAGCACACTTCCCAAGGGTATAGACAAGAGCAAATAAAATATTACCTCATTTTCCATCCTCTTCCTTTCAAGGTTACTCTCACTAAGTTTATGTTCAAGCTTTTGTTGCTCCTTAATAATGCCACTAATTTCCTTATCACATTCCTTCATTTTCAGGCGAACTGAATTCAGCTGTGACTGAACTTGATCAAGATTATTCCTTGCAGCAGCAACCTACACCACCTTGGAGGTTTGAGGCCACAATTCTTGCTCTAGAGAAAGAGATGTAATCAAAATAAATATCTATGCTTACCATGGATCTTTGTTCTTCTACTTCTGAGGCAAGATTACTAATCTGTGTTCTCAAAGAAGCTGATTGATTCTCCAAGGATGCTTGCTCCTGGATAACAGCTTCCATTTCCATTACAAGCCTCTCCTTTTCATTATCATGCCCCTACCAACCAGCAAGCAAAACCATGTAAGGAGACATTACAAAGTCATTATGCATTGAGAGAGTTGATATCCCTAACTAATTCATAATCAAAGTGCAGTGATTATTGAATCATCAAGTTGTATTATTTACTTTAGGTTATTAATAATTCTGAGCACTCTAATCTTGAAATTCCATCCCAAGTTTCCTTTTCTTCTTTGGCATAAATCAATAACCATATCCCCCACTCTTTTGACCTAGTTCAGAAGTATGTGAGTTTTTCCACTTTATAGTCAATACCACAATCTAGATCAGTAATTTCTGATATGCCTTAACTGCAAACTGATGCAAAGTAAAATCTTCTAACTTGGTATAAATCCTCAAGTAAAGCGAGTTTAACATGGAAACCTCTGGTCAACAATTGCCAAATATTGTACGAAAGACAATTGCAAGAAAAGACAATTCCCAGTAACCTCAAACGATTGAGGACATAATGAGTACGAAAGCTACTTTCAACAATTGTCAAATGTTGGCTCATAAGAAGCTCAATTGCACATTGGGCCATATAATGAAAATAACCTATCACCCTTCACATAAAACCCAACCTTTCACACCAACAAGATTTAAACACATTACTTTCAAACTGGAATTCCACAAGTGCACTTACTTGACCATCACCTTAGGATTGGCAATTATTCAGTTGAAGCAAGTCAGCTCAAATTAATCATGAGGATAATAAAAAATTAAAAAAACCTTTGATATTTCAAGCAAACCTTCAGATCTTTTAAAGATGACTGCATTTGGGATTTAATTGCCTTTATCTTTTTCTCTAAGTCTTTTAGCCTACTCTCGCGATTATTGTCATGTTCTTTGATTGATTTCTCAAGCGATGAAACAGTCTTGACACAGTCTTCATAAAAAAGTTGCTTTTCCTTGACTGCAGATTTTGCTTCTTCAAGCTCTTGCTCAATCTTCTTCACTAATTCCCCAAGCTACAAAGAGAAATGATATAGGGTGAAAAGGAGCTGACTGAGAGATGAATAACATGGAGAAAAACAAATCCTACAATTACATGAAATCAAGGTGAAACTGCAGTGTTTATTCATGGATCAATTTTGGACTGAAAGAAAGGAATCAAAACCTTATGATGCTCATTTTGCTCTGCTCTGCTCTGAAACAATGAAAGATCATATGACTTGAGTTCTAACTGTGCTTTGAGGTCTTTAATTTTTTTCTCAAGGGGAAGGAGCTTTGTAATCTGTATGCCAAGATACAAGACCACGTACAAAGAATTATAAGATTGACATTTATCTTGAAACTATGAGCTTAATATATAAGAAATGAATATATAGAAAAATGACTAGGCTAAACAAGATTATAGAAGTTTTAAAAAAAAAACAATATAGAGTGCCATATAGCATGTTAAGGAAGAACAAGGTTCACAAAATTATTAATACCAAATAGAGAATATGCTTTCTTTTAAATCATTTCTATATGTATATCAAAAACTCCTAATCCACAAGAAAACCATAATTTGAGTTCAATTCCATACATAAAAACACCATTTTTTGTATGTCTTTGTAAATGTATTAAGGAAAAAAATGTCTGTAAACCATTCTACTACCTTCTCTAAAGCATATATGCGTAACTAAATGAATCTAGAGACAAGGTTTAATATCACTAAACTGAAACAATGTCAAACAAACTTGCATGTACTTCTTATCCCCATCTTTATCGTTTATCATCTCTGCATCACCATCCCATATGCAGCTTTATTCTCTCCCAGATTCTTACATCTCTTGGAATTTTCATTTTTGTTAAAACATTAATGACCGAGAAGCTTTAGAATTGAAAGCTCTCCTAGGGGTGATTCACTCTTTTCATCCAACTTCTTCGGTGGACAGTAGGATCTGGACTCTAGATTCCTATGGAGTCTATTCCTGTGTTTGCAGGTCCTATTTTCAAGTCATCACTCATCACCCATTCTCGAAACAGCACTAACTTTCTTTTTGTTAACCTACTTTGGAAGTCTGAGGTCCCCAACAAGGTGAAATATTTTATTTGGACTGCTGTACTTAACAAGATTAATACAAATAATCTGTTGCAAGTTCGCACAACAGCACATAAAGCACTCTTTTCTAGTGTTTGAGTTTTGTGCTATTCTGACTGAGTCTGATACTAGTAATCATTTGTTTTTATATTGTACACTACAGTATCAAGATATTTGTGCTACAGACATTTAGAGCAATTTCTCATATGCCATTTTAGTGGTTTTGAGAGGAGTAAAGAGCGCAAGGTCCTCTTGCAGTGTGCTATGTATGCAGTGATTTGGTGGCTTTGCTTGGAGTGAAATGCCAGAATTTTTAAGAATAAATTCTTAACATTACCTCTTCTTTCGAATAAAGCAGTCTTCTTAGTTGCTTTGCGGTCCTCCGCTAGTAGCTATTTTAGAAGGGGGTTTAACGGATATACAGATAGATTGGTGAGATTTGCTAAATTGACGTATTTCTTGTTTGTTCTTATTTTTTTCTGTGAGAGGATTTGTTGTCTTCTGCTCCTGTTCTTTTTCTTTCGATACTCTAATGAATTTCTTTTCTTATAAAAAAATAGATAATAATGCATATAAACATTATATTGAAACTGTCCACCAGTAACTATATGGAAGAGGAGATTTTCAACGCAACACATAACACACCTACCTGGCATCTTAACTTCTAGGCTCTAGCAATTGACTCGAAGTGAATTAGCCATATAATTGCTTTCAGTTAACAAATAAATGCAGTGACAGATAAATAAAACAAAAAGTCAAAAACCAATATACAATTTAGTTCTAACAATGTAAAATCCCTTGGCAAGTTCGCATATAATTGAGTTTTCTGAATATCAGTTTCCACATTATTTTGAAAAAAGGGGTGTTCAGGGTCTACCTTTGCCTCAATCTCTAATAACCTTCTTTGATGCACCGACAGTTTTGACTCAGCCTCGGCCAAAGCATGAAGTTGCCTCAAAAGATCACCACTGCCCCTGTTACAATAATGAATAAGCCCGTCACAACATACCAAGAAGTATATACAATTTCTTAAAATATCATCAGATACAAGTGTTCAATAACTAAGTGACCGCACCACTTAGTAGAGAACAGAACCCCATGAAGTATAATATATATATAATCCCGCAAATTTGTCAAAATATTTTCTGCTCTCCCCGTTTGCAGTCTTTTGGTCAGATAATAAGAGATATAAGCATATGTAACAATTATAACAATAAAAACAAGATAGCACCATACTTCCGACTTCCACCAGTCAGAAGACCGCTTGGCTGAAATATATCTCCTTCAAGAGTGACACTTGTGGTGTGAATCTCCCGACTAAATGCCACCTATTAGACATCCAACATAGTGCAAGCCAAATTGAGCATCTCTATAGGTTGGTAAGAAATGGTCATGCTTATAATAAATACTAAACACTTTTAAGCAATTAACAGAAGCAATAAAACAGATGAAGTATCACATGGTGGAAACAAATAGGATTCACCTAGTTAAATAGAGACATTGTTTTAGAGAATTTAAAAAGCAATTATATTTTTCACATTATAGCAGATGTACAGTAAGAAAATAATAGTATGTTAAGAATACATCAAAAGAGATGGGCATATGGTCACCAAACGCTTCTACATAGAAATTACTATCAAGCTGTTATGCATGTTATGCATGATTAGTAAAGAAATGCTTTGGTAAAATATTATGCAGATCTAAATTACACAACATGATAAGACTTAATATCAATCAAGGGATCTAAATTACAACATGAAATTAATGCTGCAAGTAACTCAGCAGCAAAAATGGTCATTACCTCCTTCGCAGCATCAATGGTTTTGCAAACAAAGGTTGAACCAAATACATATTCCATTGCACACTGGAACAAACATAAAATACAAAATAAAACAAGAGGAAATGATCATTCAAACAAATTGAAATGAGATAGAAAATGCTTTCAGTACCCATGATTACATTAGATACCAAAAAAAAAAAAACACACACTTTTAGGAATATGAAAAGTAAATGTTATTATAAATTGAAATTCAAGGAAGCATACCTTCAATTCTTCTTCATAACCAACCAAAGAAAGTGCTACTTCAGCATTCTCCTTGCCCACCTGAAATGAAAGTAACATAAATCTTCAGCAAAGTATGTTAAGCAATCAATTCAAGACACTTAGAGTCTCTCTGATTTGTTTTCTGTTTTCATTTTCAATTAGATGTGTTTTCATTTTAATTACGAAAATGTCAACTTGTTTTCATTTTATTTCCTGTTTTCAAAATTTTGTGAAAAAAATGGTGAAAACAACAAAATGTTATTTTTACCATTTCTTTCACAATTTTGAAAACAGGAAACATAATGAAAACAATGTATCATTTTTGTAATTATATTAAAAACATATCTAACTAAAAATGAAAATAAAAAACAAACCAAACGCGCTCTTACTCTTAGATTGCAGAAAATAAGTAGATAAATAATTAAAAATAAAAATTGCAGTGACTAACCAATCTAACAGCAGCATGTTGAACTCTGGAGGGAACAGTATTGGATTGTATTTTGTTCAAAGGTATAATTGTCACTCTTCTTCTAAGATCACCATTCTGTAGTAATTGCTTTCCAGTATTTTCTGTGTCAACAACAACATTATACAACTTTCCACCAGCAGTAACCTGAAAATGACCACATTTAAGGGATTAACATATGAATTTTCATTAATTAATTTAGATATAAGTTATTATGCTGTCCAACCTCTAGGGCAGTCATTGTGGACCTATCCTTTACTTTGATGAGTTTTGCAACAACACCTTTAACCTTTGACCTATCAAAGTTCTTGACAGGATCACGGTATGTAAATTCAACATTTGCTAAGTAAGCCGAAATATTGCGTATTTCATCCTTCCACTTTTGCACACCATCCATCTCAGATGCACGCTCCTAGAAGTTGTTTCACAGAAGAATTTATTTAAATGAAACTTATAAATCTCTTTAGATGGAAAAGAAACTAACAGAAGAGAAACCAATCTAACCTTTTGCAAAGCTTCCATCTCACCCTCTTTATAAGGAAGAGACTCCAATCCCATTTTGACATTCTCCACATCTTTTCTTCTAGCGTTGAGCTCATTTTCTACAGCAATAGCTTCTTCACGTTTTGACCTCAATTGATTTGTTTTCTCTTTCAGTTCCTTTTCACAATGGCTAATTTTGGTTTTCAGCTGTTTCAATTCTGTTTCAGCACTCCCAACTGCTATCTTTGCATCACCTAGTTGATCCTCCATGCATTTCTCCTCATTTCCACTGCTCTTGCCGGCTAAAACACCCTACCAATGATTTTGAGCAATAGAATCGCCTGAATTTAACAAAAATTCCACTGATAGACAATATAAAGCGTAACAACGTTAAGCCAGCATATGCTTCTTATACCTGGTATTCCTTTTCATGCTTCTCCAGACTCTTAGAAAGCTCATCAACTCTCTTTTTCAGATCAGCTGCTCCCTCTTCAGCCTTTTTAACAGCAGAGGCCTTCTCTTCTACAGATTGCTTCAATTCTTTGATATTATTAACAATCTTAAAACATCAAGATGCAAAATCCAAATATCAGGTTCACTTCATGTTCACAAAATGGAAATAGTTTAAAACATAATTAGCATAAAACTTGAAAAAGAAAATAATCATGAAATTGAGCAAAGCATGAATCAAAACAACCACCTACTTACATTTTCTTTGTTGGCTTCTTCACTCCTCAGAGTGTCCTCTTTATTATTTAGTACAGACGTTTCCCTCACAAGATTCTGGGAAAGTGCATCTACCTTGTCTGACAAAGACTTTACTTCTCCACCCATGCTTGCTTCCTTTTCAGCAGTCAACTGTGCTATTTTGGTCTCCATTTCCTTTACTTCCACCTGAGTTGTCTTAGCACTGTCATCAATCTCAACTATCTTGGCTTTTACTTGTTCCACCTCAGACGTAGCATTGTCTTTAATCCTCTCTGCTTGAACAAATTCATAAGCAATACAAAATCTTCTGAGCCTATCTAACTCAGCATTGCCATTAGCCCATTGCATGTACTGTGTCCTTTCTTTCCTTAACTTTTCAAGAGCAGGCAGTATCTCCTGGTCAAGAAGCTTGTTAATCTCATCAACCTTACTCTGCTTCTTCTCAAGTGTTTTTAGAGCAGCCTCTTTCTTTGTCTCATACATTCTTGTCCCCGCAGCTTCCTCAAGCATAGACAATATCTCTGGTGGTTTCATATTCAAAACCTTAGTGATGCGCCCTTGCATTATGAGAAAATGCGGATTGTTAACATTTAGCTGCACCGAATGAAAAAGGTTTTGAACTTGACTAGGCTGGGCAAGTTTCCCATTGATCAAATATTTGTTCCTCCCTCCAACCACAATCTGCATTGAACCCCAACACACAACACAGCATAAAAATGAGAAATTGCAAAGTTGATAACAGATAACTAAATTTAACTTCTAATACTACCTTTTTAATTTTTATTGCTCACTCCATTGTTTAAAGTGTTGAGGATTAATATCGTAAAAAATTGTTTAAAAAAAAGGAAGGGAATGGTTCCATTCCAAAACCCCCAGATCAGAGGGTATGAAATTTTGGAACTTAGAGAGTGATAAGGAGTGGTTTGGGTTCCCCTCCTTAACCATTTCACTTCATTACTTAAAACACTGTCAAACAATGCGTTGAGTTCCTTTTACCATTCCACTCCATTACTAACCACTTCACTTCCTCCATCCAAACATAGCCTTGACACAATTCTTTTTGCCAATTCAAACCCAGAATTCTTTTTGCCAAAATGATGCAAAAATGGAAACTTTTACAGCATAAGCAACAGATAAACCAAAAAAAAAAAAAAAACCAGGGAAAAGGATAAGAAAACCTGTCTTGTTACTGTAATCTCAGGATGGTCTTCATACCCAAGAGGGCTTCGATTCCTATCGGAATTATCGAACACAATCGACACCGTGGCCTTCGTAATCCCTGCTTGGCCTTGCTTGTACACGAGCTCCTGAAGATTCGAAGCCCGAACCTGCTGCAAATTCGTGATACCCAAAACGAAGCAAATCGAATCGAGAATGTTCGATTTGCCGGAACCGTTCAACCCGGTGATGGCATTGAAGAAGGGATCGAAACCCGGAACAACAGTTCTGGTAGCGTACGATTTGAAACCTTCCAAGCAAATCTCCTTGATGTACATCCTTTGACCCCACAAAAAGCGAAATTTGCAGAAATTGATGAAAGGGAAAATGGAAGGGAAAGTGTGGAGATTCGGAACCGGGAAGAAATTTAGGGAAGAAACCGGTAGGGTTTTGGAGATCGAAACCCTAAACGGCAGCGTTGCTTGGTTTTCTCAGTGGTGAAGGTTTTGCAGAGAGCAGAGGAAGAATTTCTGAATTTGAATTTTGTGCTAAGTGCTGGTTTTTGTGGCCGAAGTTGTGAGTGGCGAAAGGCGGGAAATTTTCGATAATTTCAAAACGGCAATCAATTATTTTATACTTTAGACGTTATCAGAAATGGATGATTTAATCGGTTGAATTATAAACTAACACAGTTATTATCTAATTTTATAGTTGAATTTATGACCAGATTATTTTAAATTAATTGAGTTAGATTTATATTAGTTAAAATTGAATTGAACAACTTAATTTATTTGATTAAATTGACCAAATATTAATTTTAAAAACAAAATTCAATATTTTTTATATTTTATAAATATTTTTATATATTTTATATTATTACACGTGAATTATTTTTATAATGTCATTTCATTCAACCAATCATTTTTAAACAGTTGGACCAGAAGTCATACTAGGTTATTGGTTACTCTAATTTTAACCATATTGTTTGGATGATATCATCTTTTATACGTTAAGATTGAGAACTCTATTTGAAAGATTAAAAAGAAAATAAGAAAGAATAGAGAAGATTTTGAAATTTTACTTTCTGAAGTTCTATTTTTATCATTTATTTTTTTTCTTTATCTTAATAAGAGAAAATTTTAAAATTTTCCTTTCTCTTTATTTCTTTTTCTCAAGTCAAATATATGATCAAAATAAAATAGTTAATAATAAATGAGTAACAATAGTGGTTAATTAACATCTCAATTTATATAAATAGCCAATTAATTATTTAGTCATTCATCACTCATATGATTTGTTTAGTTGTTACAATTTCCATTGATAACATCAAAGTTTAACTTCAAAATAAATATACCAAGAAACCTTATAACTATTTTTGTGGCTCTTCATATTTTAGAAATCAAATTCAAATAAAAAAAATAAAATAATGTTTACTTGTGGTTATCAAAAGCTTGGACTTATCACAAGAAAAATAAGTCTTAATATATTTAAATTGTTGTTCTTTTTCAGCCAAGTGGCAATCACAACTATACCATGGGAACAATAAAATAAATTATATATACATTTGATAAAACATTTTGAATTTAAATGGCGTTTAAATTTAATTCACTATCATTATAAAGTTTTTTATACTATCATTTAATGATGTGTTGCTACATCACTAAAAGAGTTTATGTCAAAATGGGTGAATTGGATAGATTTTGGATCGAATTATAATAAGTGGTTAAAATTAAACCATTAATGAATGTATATTCAATCCATCCTAACCAGATTAATTAATGGATATCCAACACATCCATTAAATTATTTTAATGGATATAATTGATAGATATCCAATCTACCATTTAAAATCAAATTTTCTTTTTCAAAAAAAAAAAAAACAAATTTCTTTTAACTCGTATACTATTCTTATCTTACCATTTTCACAATGGATGAACCTTATAGTTTCCCTAAAACATGATACCTCTTGATGAGATATATGACAAGAATATGCAAAGTTGGATGCCTACTTCCAATAGAGTGCATTTTGGCATATCTAACTTTGGATATATCATCTCAAAGGCTCACTCCAAATCATCCAATGTTTTTGGCAAAATGGATATTGTTGTTTCAAAACCTGACTAGATTAAAGAACAATGTGAATATCCCCTTGAATATATTCTTATTGATATCTCGCCAATGGACCAAAAGGACTCATATTTCATGAATCATTCCATCATGAAACACAAGTTTGCATGGATGAAAATATTTTTAGGCTCCCTCAGAATAATATTGAAGTCTGAAGGAATTCATTAACACAAATGGCTCTAATTAATCAAGAAAATCCAAATATACTCCCAGAGTTTTTGTTCCATCCTAGCACATGGATCACCCTATCTAGTCGGTCTTTCTCAAATCAACATTTTTCCTATTGAATGGTCCCATCAGTTCATGCAAGTCTATGAACAATGGCGTTCGTAGTACTATCCAAATTCCCCATATACGCCACTTGATGGATTTCCTAGTGGATATCTGACTGGACACAGCATTGAATCAAATGAGCATGACTCCATTAGTCTGTAAAGTTAAGTGTCAGCTCCATGAGAATGTGCCACGTTGTTAATAAATAAAAAGGTGTGTAATAGTCAAGTTTTGGCACCACAAAAGTGTGTCATGTATCTAAGTGTTGTAATAATTTACTTTTGCTTTACGTACTGTAAGATTCTAAAGAGATAAGGTTTTATCTCTTCTTGTGTGTAAGTTTTTCCTATAAATAGGCTTGTGTTTAATGAATTTAGCAAACCTCGTCAGTTTCCTTATATACTCTCTAATTTGCTTTCTTATGTCTCTCATATACCCTCTAGTTGGCATCAAAGCCCTTATGGGCTTCTGAAAACCTTCTCCTACTTCCTACTAGCATGATATTCTTATAAATATCTTTTTTTATATATTATTAGTTGGCGAGATTTTAAGTAATCTCTAATAAATATTTTTTATATATATTATTTGTCATACCAACAATTTAATTGTCATTCAAAATAAATTTAAGATATCCGATCATGGAATAATTAAAATTAGTCGAAGTGACAATGACATTTTGACTTTCTTAAGGTAAGAAGTTTCTCTTTAGCTTTTTCAGAAGCGCTGGCGAGGCTTTAGGTGATCTCCAATATAAATATCTCTCTTCACACATTAATTTCTTGTTATGATTATATGCTTGTCACTTTAGTCAAATATGATATTAACCCTTAAATTTTGCCAACGATGAAAAATTTAGGAGAGGATTGAAGAGACGATCAACTAAACTCTTTTCAATATTCTTGAGGCTATTAATATTATATTTTGTTGGGAGTACTGACGGGGTCTAATTTTCACAAATAAATAAAAAAAATATTTAAAAAAACGAATGTGAACAAATTAACATAGTCCTAACTTTGTGTTGGTGGTAAATTAAAATTTCATTTAATCACTCATTCCAAAAATTTCATTTTCTTAAAAAAAAATTTCAAATCACTAATTCTAAAAAATTCCTTTTATAAAAATAATTTAAAAATCTCATATTTTATTTAGAAATATTTTCTCAAAAGTCTAATATTTTAATTTACCACTTTCACGTAGCATGTTATGAACTTACATTTGTTTCATACAATAATGACTATTTAGCCACTCATTCTCTGTCTTAGTCATTTATTATTTTTTTGATATTATGTTAGACACAATGAGACATTTAAAAATAAAATTAATAACAATTTTTGTTTAAAATAATAAATGACCAATTTAATTAATTAAGCAAGATAACACTAGACTAAATAAGTAACCGTTCCTGGAATGGACGTTATAGGGTGTTAACACCTTCTTTACCCGTAACTAACCCCCGAACTTAAACTCTTAAACGCAAACTATTTTCTTAGGTGTCCAATGGCACCGTTCTATTTTTAATGGAAGAATCAGTTGGTGGCGATTCCCAAACAATTAAATCTTAGTTGCCTTCTTCCATCACTGCGCTTTTTGGGACCGTTGCCACAACTAAGCAACTATTCAAACCACCTTAAATGCTGGTACAATTTTTGTTCCTCTCTTTCCAAATTTCAACATGCCTCTCCAATGTCTCACTTTGCCAAATGCTCTTCAAATCCAAGTCCAAATTATTGGCACAGAAATGACCATAATGCCAAAACAGCCATTCTCCATATCCAACATGTTTATAGGATCCAAAATCATGTGTTTGATCTGGCCTATCCAAATCCCGAATCTGAATCTCTTCTTCTTTCTGTGGATCCTAGTCAAGGTTCTTCTTGTACATTTGTACCCTAACAATTAAACAGGGATAAGCTGGAAAAACTCTTGCCAAATACTTGGATAACTTTTTATGAGCAATAACAGCAATCGCAGCAGCCTATTCAAAATTTCCAACCCTCCCTTAAAAAAGAAAAACCAGATGGATAAGTAGAAATCACCTTTCCAAAAAACAAAAACTTGGTGACAGCCCCTGCAATTAACATCTTTCCAATCCTTGAAGAAAAAGACCATATCCATATATAGGATTTCAATTCAGAAGGTTGAGAAATTTTTGAAGCAAAGCTTGACAATGGTCATATCTGGTATGGTGTTGGAATTTGCTAATGCCAAGAATGCCAACAAGAAAGCAAAGAAGATGTCCCAAGGAGAAGAAGGAGAAAGTAAAAGTCTAGCCAACTGATTCTTAAAGAAAGATATGAAAGGGGAGATCCCAAGGTTGATCTTCTAGGAGAACCAAGTGGCAGATTTGATTACTACGTCCTTTATCCAAAGAGAGTCCCTGCCCAATACTCTTCAAAAAGTGCAAGAATGATCAAAAAATGACTCCCACTCCAGAAAAGATGCAGCCAACTCCTTGTTTGATGATGACAGAAGATGATGACTATGAAGAGAATTTTCCTCCATTACAATATAATTCCACCAAGGAACAAACTAAACAGGGCTGGAAGATTAAAAAAAATTACAAAATTACCAGATGACACTTAGCAAGAATCCATCACTCTTATTGAAGCAACTATCAAATGGAAATCAAAAAATACTTCGGCTCAAAATAAGATGTTGCAACATATTGCAACCAACCAACAAGAACTTCAAAATCAAGTTAAACATGGCTTCTCAACGGTTGATACAGTTGTCTAGCAATTGAATCAAAGAATAAATTCTTTGCATCAAGAATTATCTCAATTGGCAATAAATTCTGGTATTTACACCAACTGCATAGCCCAAAAGGAAGATGAAATGAGGAGTTCAAAGACACAATTGAGCAACATTATTTCTCAACATTCGGCAAGAATGGATGACATGCCTCAATTTAGGGGATCATTAATTTTACCGCCTATATCTCAACCATTGTTTGCTCCACCCTCTCCTTATTATAATTTTGCAGCATTTCTGCCTCCAAAATTATTGAGGCCATCCAAACCAAAAACTCAAAAGTCAGCATCTCAAGATTCAAAATCTACAAGCAAATCAGCAAGTTCCAGTGGTCCCTCTTTACAATCTGGAGATATGTATACCATTGGCAATCCAATAAGTCAGTATTTGGAACAAATGATGACTCATAACCATTCTTTTGAACCTCCAATTTTTGAGGTTGCCCCAGCATCGAAGGAATCTACTAGTGAAAGCAATATTCCATATGATGATTCCTCAGAAGAAGAATCAATACCAGTATTCACAACTGAAGAATCACATGCTAGAACATACAAAACAAATTCCCCAGAGAATGAAGATGATCCAACCTACTCCAATCTAATGGATACTATAGCCAGTGATTCAATTAAATAATCCATAGATGGAATAAAAACTTTCACTTTGGATGATATCCCTTTATCCCAATGGAAAGACATATTTCTTGAGTTCTGTAACACCTAGGATTAATTTCAGACTAAGCTAACCTGAGGTCAAACGTATATATGTTAAAAGTATTAAAAGATTAGTCCTATTTATTGTATGATATATATTTTTAAAATGTTAACAAATTATTTCAGATTTATTTCTTTCCTAAGCTGATCATTTAGGAATCAATCCCACATATTTTACTCTCTTAAATTTTGTTTATATAATTAACATTTTTAAAACAAATATTTTCTTAAAGAGTATTACATAATTCTCTACTCTAAATTTAAATAATATACTCATCCCTCGTTTTCTCAAAGTAAAACAAATAATTCTAACGTAAAATCTTAAGATTTTATATATTTTACTATAAATATATATACATAACTTATATATTTTATTTACTTAGGGCATGATAGATTAAAACTATATAAACTAAAAAATTCTAATCTCATATTTAACTTAACTACTACTAATTTCTTAAATATAAATTCTTACTCTAGGTGAATAATAAATTAGGGTAATCTTTCTAATAAACCCAAAAGATATTTATCTTAACTTATTAGGATAACTTACTAATATTAGGATAATCATATCTTTATCCGTTTAGAGTATTGATTCATAGAATAAATCTTATCTTAAGACCCTATTTACTTAATTATAAGATAAAAAAATATCTATTAGTTATCAAATAATAATCCTTATGATACTACTTTCCTATTTCTAGCACTACAAGAAATTTTTTTATTAGCTACGCAAAATTCTATATAGCAAATCCGTAGCTAATTTATAACTAAAAATATTAGCTACGGATTAGCTACAGAATTTTCCGTAGCAAAATCTAGGTAGCTAATTTGCTACAAAATGATTTCTTAGTTAAAATAAAATAGTTACAAAATTTCCATTGCTAATCTCTAGCAAATCCCTAGCTAAGTTTTTTAAAAAAATGTGTTTATTTCCATAGCAAATTAGTTAGGACATTTTTGTAGTTAATTCTGTAGCTAATCTCTAGTTAATTTTTACATTCCCAAGCTAATCCTTAACAAATCCTTAGCTAATTTATAACAAAACTCTAATTAATCCGAAACTAATCAATAGCTAATACTACTCAATTCATAACTAATCCCAAGCAAATCGGTAGCCAATTTGTAGATAATTTACCATTTCTTAGCTAATCTTACGCTAATTTAATAAAATTAAATAGTAAGTTTTATTTATTATGATTTACCAAATTAAGCCTGCATAAAATAACTCATTCAAAACATAAAATCCAACAAATCATAATTGTAACTTAGGTAACTTTGAAATCATACAAAAGAATGAAATGTCATAAATGCATTAGTAGCTTAAAAAGTTATACAACTAGTCAGTAGCTCGTTTAGTGTTTTTATTTTACAAATTATCATATAAAATGAAATATCAACTTCCATCTTGATGAAATGAAATCACTTCATTTAAAAGTTGAGTTTCTTTTGAGCATCTCATAGTAAAGTTCCTTTACAAAAGATGGCTCACATTTTTGGCCATCATATGATTCAATTGAATAACTCCAATTCTAAGTCCATTTTCCCATGTAAAAATAGGCAGACAACCCCAGTCATCCTTATTTAAAGTAGGATAATTAAGTTTCCACTCTCGAGCATCAAAATCCAAAATCTACCAGAACCCTTATCGTGGCTACCAGAACCCTTATCCTGTTGGTGTTGAAGCTATTATCTACACCACCTTTTCATTGCTTCACACATCCTAGACCTGCACAAAACACCAAGAGATACTCATCAGGGGAAGATGGGAGTTTCCAGAGTTAACATTAGACCACTAAAAAATGGATAACATCAAGAGTAGTATAAAGGGAAAAAGAAACCCAAAGTCTATTTTTCAGAGCCTGATTAAGGAAGGAAAAGCATTCAATGTCAAGCATGTGTACCTCATCAATGAAAAGGACACCTGGCATGATCTCTACCATTCCTTCCTCTCTCCACCGACTATTGTGGTGTCAATTTGTTCTCTGACTTCTGTAGGAATTTCACCTGTATCACTGGAGAAAAGAGCCAAAAATATTTGCATTCTGAAATTAAGATAACAGAATTAGACAAAGAAGGTAAACTCTATATGTAAGCACACCAAGTTTCTTTTTTAGCAACAATAAGGAAGAAGAATTAGTACATTAAGAGCTGTCCTCCATTGTTCCAGATGGACATATGCTTTGAATGATGAAATAAAACACAATCATTCACAACATATCTTTATTTCAACAAAGCCAAAATGACTTAAAGGCATATTTTCTTATTGGAGTTCAAACATGTTTGGAAAGGTTCCCAAGCATATAGTCACAAAGACATGTACTAGAAGTTGTATTATATTTCTCTAGGAGTTAACAACAAGGGATAATAATGGTAATAAACGAAAAAAAAAAACGAAGATAAAGGAAAATCTTACTCGTTGTACTCAAGATCCTGATGGCTTCTTCATGGCTGCCTTAGTTCTTCTCTTTGATAGCCTCATGAAGAATATCAGCTTCAAATTGTGCCAATTTTGCATTCATCTCATCACCAACATACCTGAATGAGCTCTCCTTCCATACTTAACAGTATCATTTAAGGAAGATGGCACTGAAAAGCACGCATCCTTCTAATTAGTCAAATAAGTAGTTTCTTGGAGCATGATTTACGTAGTTAAGCCTCGGCAATTGCACAAAAATTAACTTTTAAATCCAATTAATTTGACTTCATGGGGATGCGAGTTCATATAACTTTAAATATATAATGTAGAAAGCATTAATTTTCAAAGCAATAATAAAAGCCAGAAAGTAAATGAACTGACATGCCAGGGAGGCCGACAGAGGCCCAAACCAGAGAATCATTGCTGGTTACCACTCAAGGTGGTCCCTTGAACAGCTACTCACATATAGCCCCTAAGCACCAGGGGATCTCCCTGTGAAGGGTTGCCCACCAAGTGGGATGACTGGCCACAAAGGAGATTTGAACTCATTCACATTGGGATCAGAGCTCTTATCTGTAACCATGGACCAGATGAGCCAACCCACATTGGCATCTAATAGACTTACATCATATGCAGTCCTTTCATTAAAAGGAAAAAAAGGTAAGTACAATTGTACAAAGGATAATTATGACATAATAGCTAAATAGAAGGTTACCAAAGAAAAATAGATATACCATAAAATTAATAACTAAAGCCAAGATTACATGAGTTATAGGAGACATAAATAAAATGGAAAGTTCACTCAGGTATAGGAGACATAAATAAAATGGAAAGTTTTTATTTTCTATACGAAATCTGATATTAGTTGCTTTCTCACTTCATTTATATAGAAAGCCAAAATGCTTGTCAATTATTTAGCCCTCCCCAAATAATGACTTTTGAGGCTTGTGATATTAACCATTTCTATCTCCACGGATCACCAATACACCACCAGTAATCTAATATCTAATATAAATAATTAAATACTAAATTCCATCACAAAATTCCTTGTCCCATAATCACATCACGCAACTTTGCCCTTTCAAAGTGACTTAAAAAAAAGCAATTTAAATTTTTAATAAATGAAATTGAAAATAAAGAGTATATATATATATATATATATATTATATAAAACTAGTGGCCAGATCTGGATCCATGTCCACTCAATTGAATCACAAGGGATATAGATATTACATAGTTTCCAGCCGCAAAGTCATGGTGACTCAATAAAAATTCCAAAATGTACAACCAACCGGAGCATTAGACATACTCCTACTTCAGGAAAACTAAAAGTTTAATTCATCATATATATATATATATATATATAATCACATGTTTACGCTTTACTTATAGAACCTAATCATTGTTGCAATATAAGCAAAGGTAGATCAAAGTGAAAGGGGGTCACAATCACAAATGTTTAGACAAAGGGGAAATGAAGAAATGCATAGTTTTAATAGTGTGTGAACGGGATATATATTGGCATAAGGTAATGAAAGGAGCTTGCCGGGCTTACTATCATAAAGTTGACTGATTTTGACTTTAACACCTGAAACTGCTGAAAGAAATGAAAGGTGATATAAAGAATGTTTATAGACCCAAACAAATGCAAAATTCTGCACAAATATCAACTCTAAAACTAACTCATAATCTTCATTCCCTTGCAATGTCCTGTTCACTGGTAACCTACTGGACGAAATGGCTCAAAAATCTAAAACAACAAAAAGAAAGATGTCAAAAGCTGATAAATGACACAGACACACTATCAAATCAAGATTCTAATTAGTGACAACCTACCAACAAATAATATGCACTAATCCAGTTTAGAGAAAACTAATTGGTTGGATTTTAAAGCAATATCTGACTCATGTAAAGAAAATGTTAGCCTGCATAATAAAAATACAAAATTAAAGCATATAATGAATTGACAATTCAATCAAGAGAGAATAAGTGAAGACCATATGAAAATAGAAAGAAAGCCCCACCGCCACAATTATATTATCGCATGTTTAGTATCAGTTCAGAATAACATATAGAACAAAGACGAGGATACAATACCTTAGTCAAGGTCACTCTTGATGCCCAAAGTCGATCAGTTGTCCTTGATGACATATAAAATCTATAAATGAACATAAAATAAGAAGTGCAAATGGGATTAGTTGTCCCCCAAAATCACATTTAAGGGGACAGGGGAAAAACACTATCTGAAAAGAACCTCTTTAAAGAAAATGTAACCAATTTAAAAGATCCAGACAGAAATACAATCAAATTATACAAAATAAATCCAGAGGTAAATTGAAAAGCAGCAGTAATGCACTTCTCTACAGTTAAGCTTAGTTTGTATTAAGTCAAGACTTTGTAGTATCTTTATAGATACCAATGACTAATACAACTTGCTGCATTTAGGAAAAATATAACTTAGGAAGTCATGGGCTAAGAATACCAAGCCAACATTGAGTAAGAATTATATGTGCTCTAATAATAAGCTCACATGGTAAATGATAAGCTTTCTATCATTTTTTATATATTATTATCAAACCAAGTTGGTGCCTTATTATGTAATTTCAGTTGTAGTCAATAGTATTTTGTATTATCTTATTGGCGAACATGTACAATCTACTAATATATCCTGAGACAAGTAATTAATATTTAATTGCTGACCAAAAGGTTCCAGCATCTTGTTTTCTATTTTCTTCAAATTCCACCCGACTTGTCAGTACTTTCCAACATAATGTGATCTACAAACCCAAGCATGTTATAATTTAACCCAGCCCCTAAATTTATAAGTCTAAAACCTGATGATTATTATATTGCATCACTAAGCAATTCCTAAACTCAGTCTACATATACTGATATGATTACTCAAAAACAAAACTAGTGAAGATCAATGTATTTACATGAAACAAAATTGTGTAAAATATGTTTCAAAGAAAAAAAAGCCAATATAGGAAACCATACCATAATGATAAAATCTTGTTCTCATCACAAGTAATATTCACCTACTGCAATCACAAGGTGATGCCAGCTTAGTTTTGCAAGACCAGTGATACCTGTGTTCCCCAAGTTTTGAACTCGTGCTAGCCAAAAAACCAGTGAATCCAACACCAAGAATTAGTGATCCTAATCAATAGGTAAATGCAGAACACATTAGTTCATATTGCTGCATTTTGCACAGCACCCACACATTCGCTACAATTCATACAAATGATAAAAACATTTCTAAGCAAGCAAAGCATCCATTTATGCACAACAGTGAAATTTTCACATGTTACTGCACAATAACAAAGAAAAAAATGATTGGTAAAGAAAAGCAATCGAGGAAAAAAATTCAAAAGAAAATTTTCATGGACCGCAAAGTTCCAGCAAAGAATTTCATTGTGTATGAAATCTTCAGAGAATCCAACAGAAATTCAATGACACCATAAAAGAAAATCCAAGTCATTGAACCAGTACAATCAAAAATTGAGGGTTGAAGGCGAGAAAGCATAAAGAAAAGGATTAGGGTTCTTATTTGGGATAGAAGCATGAGAAAGCGCGATCTCTAGTTGATTGGGAAAAATGGAGGAGACAATGCTCACAAAGAATGAGAAGCGGGATTCATGATTCTTAAAACGGAAGCAATGCTCACAAATCAAGAACTTTAATGACCATCGGCACTCAGATGTAGTCTCACTAAGAGAGATTTGGGGTAAGGGATATGGTGTTGAATTCGGGAGAGGGTATATAAGTCATTGTCTAAAAGGAATTAGCTACGGATTTCCCCAGCAAACTATAAGTTAACTATTAATATGTTTCACTTTGTTACTTAAATTTATCACATTAAAATTTATAAATTTAATTTTAAACTATTAACTAAAAACATAAAATACAGAAAAATTCAAGCGCCTGCCCAATTAAACGAGTAGTATATACTAAAAGTTGTTCCACTACAAGTGCTATGTGTCACTTTTTCAAGTTGTTTTATTGCAATTAGGAAAATTTTTTAAGTAGATATGGTCTACTATAAGCACTTCGTTTAATATTAAACATGTGTATGATTTTATGAGTCATATTATGAATACACCTATTTTTAAAAAATAACTTTATATATGTCAATTATTAAATAAAATATCTATAATATATCGTGACTACCTAAGAATTACCTTGCAATTCGTTGTTCACTTTCACATATCACCTATTGATATTCCCTAACTTCAGTACTACAATCGTTGTCTCTTAAAAAAAATATTATTGGCTTTAACTTCCTGCTTTTATTACATTATGAATGTATACCAGTATTTTGTGTTCTTTTTTTCTTTTTGTAACTAAAATATTCATATTACATATTGCTGATACATATAGTTAATTTTTAATGTATAATTGGTGGAAGCAGTCATTTAAATACTTGAAATTCCCAGAAAAAATGAAAGAAAGTCTCAAATTTAGTTTTTCTTTTCTTCCTTTACTCTATTTAAGATTAGTTTATATATATAACAAAATATGAGATTTTTTTATTAAATTTGTTGGAAATTAAAGAACTTTCTTTTTTCTTTCTTACAAAAATGATAAAATTATATTTTTAATTCTTTTGTTATGTCTGCTCGTATTTGAGGGATATAATAGAACTTAAATAATAAAAAGATAGGTCAAAGGTAGATGAGGCATACTTGATTTTGTTCTACAATTTTAAGAAAATTATATTTTTATTCCTATCTTAGATTTTCATCCATAAGAAGTATTTACATTTTAAAAGATTCATTTTAAATATTTGTTAATTTGAGTTGCTTACTCGAAATATTACATGAACATATGAAAGAACATTTTTTTTAAAAAATCATGTAATACTATTAGTTCAATGAATTTCTAAACACTTCAGTTTTACTACTTTTTAGTGGTTTCCTAAATAAATGTATTGTTGCATCCAATAAAAAAGTTATTTAATTTATTTTTATTGGATCGATCACGGCTATTTATTGATTTAATACTACATGTATATATTAAATACTTTTTATTGTTATATAGTTTTCAAAATATTTGAAGTCATTGGCTCAAATAATAGCATTGAGATGTGTCACACAAATGTCTGGAGTTCAATCCCGGTTGGTGTTTCTTGCTTTAGTCGTGAAACAATATATTTACCTTTTAAATTTTTTAACTGAAAAAATTCTTCTTCATAAATTGTTTTGTACAAAATATTTTCATGTAATGTATGTGTAGAGCTCTAGTTACTCCACTGAAAAAAATTCTATAATAAAAGGATTATTCTGATATTCATATATTTTTTTAAGATATTAGTATCTAAAGTGAGTTATTAAGTATTCATTAATTAATACATACTTATATTTAATATACTTTTAAATATTTATTATAAAACTAATAATCAATAAATAATTAACAAATCTTCTTCAATATCATACCAAGATATCATGGTCTTCCCTGTACGTCATAGATGTTCATATATTCTGTCTACGTTGACTTAATCACATAAATATGGTATTTTATATTTCGGATCAAGATTTTAGTGAGGAAAGTGCATTATTAATAGCCATTGATTAAAAAATTAGCGTTGTAGATTTTGATAAGATACAAACACATGAATAACGAACTCTGTAATTGTTAGAATTTACTCCACTAATTTTAGATATTTCGTATATTATATGTCATATGATTATTATTGAATTTCACCTTACATGATCGGAAGACTTAGACCCCAATTCAAAGAGCTGAGAACAACACTACAAATTTAAAATGTAAGAAAAGAATTGGTTTAGATGAGCTATTTAAAAATGGTCATTTTTATATGAGGATTTTTTTGGAAAAAGCTTTCAAAAAAAGTAAAAGTTATTTTTATGTGTGAATGTAATATTTGAGAAATATTTTTATTTTATATATATTGAACAGTTTCTCTATGTTTTAAAACGGTCTTTTTCAGTAATACAAAAATCTAGCTAAGAAAAATACAAAATATGCTTTTTAAAGTGTTTCAGTTTTTTTAAAGCTAATACAAATACGCTAAAAAATAAACTTTTTTTCTAAAAAAAATCATATCCAAAGGTGCATTAAAATTCATTATTCTATCTATATATTATTATATAAAATATAGTTAATGCAGGTAGGATTAATGTCACATGTTACTCATATATAAAGATTTTTTCCTTTCAAATTTTTACTTCTTAATTAAATATAGCATTATTTTTTATGAATCTAAAATTTATTTAAAAAAGTTCAAATTTTAATTATATTTTATTTGATTTAAGTAATAAATTTAATTACTATAACTTTTTAAATTTTATATTAATTTAAATATCAATTACTTATTTACCTATTTATAAGTGTGATTAATGAAGATTTTATATTATAGCATATTCAAATTGTTAATATTTTTTAAATTAATTAAATAAAAATTATACTTATTTATCTATTATAATAAACAAATACTCTAATAAATGCTTAATTTGAAATATTTTTAACCTTAATGAAATACTTCAAGTTTTCTATTTTTCTATTTATTATTTTATTTTTTTACATCTTACTAGATACTAGATATATTAAATGTTTCATAATAAAGTTATTTTTAATGAGTTTTTATTTTTATTCTAAAATAATTAAATTATAAAGTGATTAAGTTATTCTTTTTTTTGTAAAAATCTGATTAAAAAAATTCTTAGAAAATATATAAAAATAAATAACACATTATAATCAATAAACATGTATGCATTTAATATAATAAACTCGTGTATCACACACATAATAAAACTAGTTATTATTAAAGGTAGTACACAAACAACCTGATCTCACAGTTACATCTTTACTTGGTTTAATAATTTGGTTTTGGCCTCACAAAACAGGCACAAAAACATCCTCCCTCGTAGCAAATTTTACCATGACAAGGCCCGCGTGAACAGTCATAGTCATTGCAATCACTGTTAACCTTGCATCGTTCAATTATGTCTATGGAGTTCTTTTCCTTGTTTTCCTCACATGTGCATTTGCCCTTATGATCAAGAACAGCAACTCCGTGGCATTTTAATTGAAGAGTACTGCAATCCACATCTCGAGACCATTCAGCAGCATCTGATGAAACTTTTGGAAATGGGAGACCTACAAAATCATATACAATTTCAATATATATAATTAGAAAATAAAAGTGAGGTTGTATCTTTTGTTATGAACATAGAAAGGGAGATCTTACCATGACATGCCGCTACAGCAAGAACCACTACCAAGAAAGCTAGCTTAAAGGAAATCTTTTCCATAACGTTTTGGGAGTTGTGGTCTGAAAACTTTGATGTATGCTTTAGCCTTTAGAGAACTTGTTTCTTTGAATTCAATCGAGCTCATATTGTAATCATTTATAGTAGAAGATTGGTGTCCTTTTAAGGGCATAGGATTTATTATCGTGCAATCATGATATAATATCTCGGTTTTTATATTTCATTCTCATATTATCATTATACAAATTAAATTATATCTTAAACAGTATCCCATAGAAAAGAAAACAATAAATGCTTGGTCAAATATATATATATATAATAGTTTAAATTTGGTCAACAATAAATTTTTTTTACCTTATTATTTAATATGTTAATATATCATTAAAATAGTTAGAATTTTGTAACACTTTATCATGATGCCATATGTAAAAGACATGCTTGCTTCGATCAAGCTAATATTCTACGGATTCATAGTATTGAAGGCCACTGTTCTTTTATCGATTCCCATATTAATTATTACACAAATTAAATTATAATACCTTAAAAGATGTGTCCCATAAAAGAAAACTATAAATATATTAACCTAAATCAAAATAAAAGTATCTGAAATTAAGAAAATATAAAATAGGAAATAACTTCAAGTATTATACATTATGTATCATTTAAGGACTTAAAACTTCTAATATAAACCAATTAAGGGAATGAATTTTCATTAATTAAAAAATGAGGAAAAGACAAAAGGGTAATTGGTTTTCACACTAAAGTTGAAGTCCTTGTGCAATACTTTTAGGTGAATGGAACAATAAAGAAAATTATACAAAAAGGAAATATTTTAGGTGAATTGAACACTTTTTCTCTCTTAAAATTTTCTTAATTTGCTGATTAATCTTATCAACTAAAAACTGGTAGGAGTGATGAATATTTTTTTCAGTGTATACATAAAGTCACCATATGTTGAATTAATAAAATCATATCTCGTGAATAACTATCAAATTTTTATAATTTCAAATTAATGTAATGTGTAGAATTGATATAATAACTAAGAAATTTTATCTTTTTGAGAAATCTAGTGTCTGTAGCACTATCAATGTTTTATATTGGTTTTTGGATAAGAAGAGAGAGTGATTCATCACAATTGAATAGTTTAATCTGGGTAGAATTATGCTCGAATTAGAATTCAAAAAATATATATTTTCATAAATACATAATAAAAATTGAATGAATCTTAAATAATATTATAAAGATTCATTATAGAAAATACTAAAATAATGAATATACAAATATTTAATAAATTCGGAATTAAGATTGATACAATTTATGAATAAAATTGTTAAAAATATATATTTTGTATATGGCAATTTTGATGTTACATTAAATTTTGAAAATTTCCTTTTACTGATTTTTTAATCAATTTGTGTGTAAATTATATATTTTAAGTGTTAAAGTATCTATTTATTTAAGATTATTGTTTCAATATTAAGATACTTTTTTTATTTTTACAAAAACATACTTTTTGTCTCTTAACTTTATTATGAGTAACATTTCCATACTACAAGTATATTTTGTTTCATTTTAATCTCAAATTTTTTTAAAACACACTAAATTTGTTTCAACCACACTAACTCTGTTATAAATAATATCAGAACTTGCTCACATGATATTTTATGTAGGAACAAGTACTACACCATTAGCATTGCACAATGTCCATCTATGATTTTTTCTTTTAAATTAGTTGTGATAAATTTGTGAGTTTTAGTAAGATTTGAGACGAAAATAAAACATAAGGTAAAATTGAGGGACAAAAAGTGAAAATTAGCTTCTAATGAAATTTATACATAATTTTCTTTTTGAACTTTTACATTTGTGCTTTAAAAGGAATTATATTTTTCATATAGTTTTGTTAAAATTGAAGATATATCTCAACATGAAAGTTACCCAATAATCCTTTTATCAATTATATATTATAATAAAGGGACTGCCTTTGATGCCACATGGCAGTTCATGGTTTCAATTCAAAGAAAAATTTTCATGCCTAAATTTTTTGTTTCCCCGCCTCAATCTTCTTTCTCCACATTGCTACATTCTTTCTTCTCACAGCATGTACTTTTTGTTTCCTTTTTCGTCGCTTTCATTTCTTTGATTGGCATTTCCTGGAATGAATATCAGTTCATAATGGTTCAAAATGGGTGACGTTGGTAACCTTTATTGTTGTCGTACAATGGCTTCTATTAAATATTAATCATTTAGACGATTTCCTTTTTAATTTATTGATTGAATTTTTTTTTGTTTTTGTTTTTTTCATTTTCGTTATCTCATATAAACATTGAGAATAGGAATATAACTAGCAATTTTTTGTCAGTAATTTTTATAGGAAAATTTTTGAAGTGTAAAGGAACAACAACAAAAAAAATACGTGCAATGATTTAAAATACACTAAAAATAAAGGAAACAAAAAAATTAAAAATTTCCCATGAAATTCATGGGATGATAGACTAGTATGGTATATTTCAAGTATCGGAAAAGGAAGAACTAGCATATATATTTCAAGTATTTTTGGTTTTCATTTTTTTTCTTGGAATATTAACTTTCTAATCGTAATGATACGTTTTGGCTACTGATTTCTACATGATTATAATTATGAGTATAGTTATTATGTTCTACTAAGATTTGGGATTATCTACTATCATATATTTTCCATTTCAAAGTTTTGACAAGTCATTGAAGTTTGAAAAAATAATTATTCATCTAGTTTCAGTTCTTACGTTATACCTTTTTTTAATCATCACTCATATATCTGATTATTATAGATAGGGGTGGACAACGGATCGGGTAGACCTACGAATCCGCACGGTTTAACCCAACCCAACCCAACCCATAATTGACGGGTTGGTTTGGGTCTGTGGGTTGGGTTGGGTTTAAAATAGTCAAACCCACGACGTATGGGTCGGGTAGCGGGTTGAGACTCTGCAAATCCGCAAAACCCAACCCAACCCACTGAAGTTTTTTTTTAATAATATTTTAATATGTGTAATCACTTTTTATTGTGACTTTGAGAATCTTATATAACTTTATAATATTTTTAGATAATTAATTTCTTGAGAATTTTTAAATTAAAATTACACTACATTTTAATTTAAAAATGTAACTTTGATCATGTTTCTGGGTTAATAAGCAAGTTTTTTTCATTATTTAGAAGATAATATTCTATTCCACTTTGTCCTTAGTTGGCTCTGTGCTGTCAACCTTTACAATATGGTGATGAACTTGAAAAGTGTTATGATGACATTGTATGAATATTATCAAATCATGCATCCTCTTCCTCCCGATGCTAGTGATTCTAGTTACATGTCATCGGATTTTCCATCCTCTACATTTGAAGACGATGATAGTAGTTGGTCATCCGAATTTAAATTGAAAGTAAAAAAACAACATGCGGTGCAAAGGAATGAATTTGAGAGGTATATGGAGGATGATGTTGAGGATGATTATGATGGTTTTGATATTTTGAAATGGTGGAAAGGGAAGGCAACAAAGTATTATTTTCTTTCATGCATTACTAAAGATATCTTGGTAATTCCTGTTTCCACAGTTTCATCTGAGTTTGCATTTAGTACTGGAGGACGAGTTCTTGACCCTTTTCGTAGTTCTCTGCAACCTTCTACTGTGGAGGCATTGATTTGTGCTCAAAACTGGTTAAAAACTCCTGATAAACAAATTGATCTTCGGGCTCAAATGGATGAAATTGAAAAAATTGAAGCAGGTAGTGCACTATATAGAATTTTCTCAATTTGTTTAGTCAATTATTAATAGTTTAATCATTAATACTTGCTGCTAATGCTTTATGATTTCTTTATTTGTTAGATGTGTCTGCGGCTAGAGATGAACTTATTCGTCGTAATAATTGATCCTTTTGGATATTTGTCATTTAACCGGCTAGGCTTCTAATTCTTTTTAAATTATTATTTCATTTAATTCTTCCAATGTTGACAATTGTATTGATAATGATTGACATTGTGGTTAATGATTATTGATAATGATGTTACTGTCATTGCGTTTTATAATTTATATTATGTCACTTATAAACTTAAGTTATGTTTTTTGGTATGAATTTTGATTTCTATTTTAGCATATTAAATTTTTTTTAAAAGATTCAAGACCCACGGGTTAGACCCAACCCAACCCACGTATGAGCGGGTCGGGTTGGGTCGGGTCGGAGAATTTTTTTTATCAAACCCAACCCAACCCAACCCACTGCTTTTATGAGCGGGTCGGGTCTAAAAATACCCCAAACCCAACCCAACCCAACCCAACCCATGTCCACCCCTAATTATAGATATCATTAGACCTTAAAATGATTTGTTATTATTGGGAGTTGGTTCATTCCTCTATATTCTTTGAACCTCAACATACCATGAATCTAAATTTATTTTGACTTTCAAGAGTTAGTGGCTTAATTAATTATTTGCTAGAATCAATGTACTTTTATTTTTGGCTTCCTATTAACAGTATAAATAGGACTCTATTCATCTTGTACAACCCATCCGATTAGTAAGAATATCTCTTCCTATAATTCTGTTCCAATTTCATCTTTGCTCTCATTAGTTTGGCTATGATAAATCTCCTTTGTTTGTTAAACTTCCACACAACAAATTGGTATCAGAGCTGTTGGTTTGACAGCAGCTTTTGGATTTTCTTAATCATTGGAGATTGATCTTGGAATTGAAGGAAGAAATGTCTGCAGCTTCATCTTCTGGAATTTCCAAAACTATGGTGTTAAATGCAAAGTTTGGGGTGGAGAAATTTGATGGTAAGAACAACTTTGGCATGTGGCAATGCGAAGTTTTGGATGTTCTTATACAGCAGGAGTTGGATATTGCCTTGGAAGCTAAACCCACAGAGATGTCTACAAAAGATTGGGAGAAGATAAATTGACAAGCTTGTGGCACTATCAGGCTTTGTTCTGCCAAAGATTAGAAATACTTTATTATGAAAGAGACCACCTCAGCAAAGGAATTGTGGAAGAAATTGGAGGATAAGCACATGACGAAGAGCATTGAAAATGACTTTATTTGAAGAAGAAACTCTTCTAGTTTCACTACTGATCAGGTATCTCTATGTCTGAACACTTGAATGATAATAACAAAATTCTTGCCGATCTACAAAATTTAGATTTTGTAAAGATTGATGATGAGGATAAGGCATTATTGTTATTAAATTCATTGCCAGAAGAAATGATCATCTTACCACCACTTTACTCTATGGAAAAGATGAAATTAAATATGACGATATTTCTAATGCCTTGATGAATAATGAGTTTTGAAGGAAAGACAAACAAGTCCATAGAGACATGAACTCAGAAGCTTTGACAGTCAGAGGAAGACAAGGCAAAAAAACTCATGAAAGAAGAGGTAGATCTCGTTCTAGAAACAGAGATGCATCCGCCAAATGAAAAATCCCAGCAAATGATGAATGTGTGATAAATACTATTCACACACATTATTACACCCTCATATTTAGTATCTTACCTCCTCTTTGTGTTTAATTGATTGAATTTGGTCACACTTTATAGGTTAGGGTTTCAATTAGGCTTAATTGCATTTTTTTAGCATTAATTGCATTTTTCCAAACTATGACGTTTTGATGGCCTGCTTCCCATGTGAAATCGGAAGACGTTTCAGATCACCTCCTTGAATTAATTTGGGCATAACTTTCTCATTTTAAGCCCAAATTAGGCAAATAAGATTACCACTTAAAGCTTAAAGGATGTATATTAGTCGTAATCCAATGGTATTATTGTAAATTGTAGTTTAGGATCTTCTATGTAAAGGGGCAGACAGACCACGAAATCAGATTTATTTTCCCTCACTATTTGGTTTTTTTTAATTGTTCTCTTCATATTTTTTCTCTCCCTTATCTCTAGATTCTCTCTCTACATTTTGAGCTTTTTCCCTACCATCAATGGAGGGCTAGAACTCTATAATCGATCCTAGGGATTGACATTGTTAATGTTTCATTTTGAGATTCTATTTTGAGTAATCTAGATTCAATTGTTAATCAAGTTTCTCTTCTTCTTCTTTTGTTTAATTTCGAATTGAATGCTTAATTTAATTTGAATGTTCATGTGATAATTGCTTAATTATCACATGCTTAAGAAGAATTATTGAGAATGAATAATGTATTGGAGCTTTTTGATACATTGTTTAGCTTGACTGGATTCTGATTATTAGGTTGATTTTGGCTTATATGAGTGCTTAATTCGTCTAACCTCAATTGATCAAATTCTGGATGCTAATACAGGAGAGAATTCTTGGATTATTTTGAGGCATCTTAGTATGATCTAAGGCTAAGAACTCGGTTACCAATTAAATGAATTGTTAGAGATCAATGATGAATGAAACACAAGAATAGTCAAATTCCTTGGGATTGGTTGTTTCTTTAGATCTGTTTACAAGTTTAATTCTCTTAATTCTGTTAATTTTGTCAATCAATATGAAATCCTCTCTTTTTAACTTCTTAACATGATCGAATTACATCCAGATCGTTGGGAGACGACTTGGTTCACTTACTGCTACTACAAATCTTGAATTGAACCAATTTTTACTATTTGATCGAGCTCGGCACTCGAATCAATTTGCATTTTATCATAATAAAGGGCACTGGAAGAAGGACTGTCCGAAGCTAACTAATCGAAAACAGAAGAACCATAATAAATGTGAATATTATAAGTCCATTCACTTATCAGAAAATTCACCACATTCTAAAAGCAACTCATATTAGACGTAGACTATCAATGGACATACAAATATTAATTCTTTACAAAATGCATACTGAAATGTTTTCTAATAAAAATGAATCTATCCTCAGTGAGAGGTTTTGTAAAAATATTAGCCCACTGATGGTCTGTATCCACAATTTGAATATCAAACACACCTTTTTGGATATAATATCTTAGAAAGTGATGTTTAATTTCAATGTGTTTTGCCCTTGAATGTAAAATGGGATTTTTTGATAAGTTAATTGCTGCAATATTATCACAGAGTAAAGGAATCTTACTTTCAAAGATGTTGTAGTCTTCCAATTGATGTTTGATCCAAAGAAGTTGAGAGCAACAACTTGATGCCGATATATATTTAGCTTCAGCTATTGAAAGAGCAATTGTGCTCTGTCTTTTGCTTGACCATGATACTTGATTTCCTTCAATGAAGTGACATCCTTTATGGTACTTTTTCTTTCAATTCCATCTCTAACATATTCAGCATCACAAAAACCAACTAATCTGTACTAATGAGATTTCTTAAATAGCATACCTAGATTAGTAATTCCTTTCAAGTATCTGAATATTCTTTTAACAGCAATTAGATGTGACTCTTTAAGATCAAATTGAAAACGTGCACATAGACACACACTAAACATTATGTCTGGTATGGACGCAGTAAGATATAAAAGTGATCCAATCATACCTCTGTATACCTTTTGGTACACCTTTTGATCTTTATCGTCCAATTTTAGTGTGGACGATGGATGCATTGGTGTGCTCATAGTTTTGCAATCGTCCATTTTGAACTTCTTCAGGAGTTCATTTGTGTATTTAGTTTGATGAATGTAGAGTTCATCCATTGTTTGCTTTACTTGCAAACCTATGAAGAATTTTAGCTCTCCCATTAAGGTCATTTTGAACTCCTTCTGCATCAGTTTGGAAAAATCCTTGCAAAGAGATTCATTAGTAGCTCCAAAGATAATATCATCTACATAAATTTGGACTATAATAAAATGTGAGTTTTTGTCCCTGCGAAAGAGAGTAGTGTCAACTTTTCCTCTAGAAAATCCATTTTCCATTAGAAAGGTGCTTAATCTCTCGTACCATGCTCAAGGAGCTTATTTTAGTCCATGCAAAGCCTTTTTCAGTTTGAAAACATGCTTTAGGTGGTTTTGATCCTCGAAACCAGGTGATTGTTTGACATAAACTTCTTCATTGATTACACAATTTAGAAAAGCACTCTTTACATCCATTTGATAAAGCCTCATGCTATGATGAGCAGCAAATGAAAGTAAGATGAGTAAGGCTTCTAATCTAGCTACAGGGGAAAAGGTTTCAGTGAAATCAATATCTTCTTGTTGTGAGTAACCTTGGGCAACTAACCTTGCATTGTTTCCTATAACCTTACCATCTTCGTCTAATTTATTTCTGAAAACCCATTTTGTTCTGATGATGGATTTGTCTTTAGGTAGGGGAACCAACATCCAAACATCATTTCATTTGAATTGATTTAGCTCTTCTTACATAGCCAATATCCAGTCTTCGTCCAGTAGAGCCTCATTGATTGTCTTTGGTTCCAATTCTGAAATGAATGCCACGTCTGAGTATTCTCTGAAGGCTGATCTGGTATGTACTTTATCATCTGGATTGCCAATGATTTGGGTTTTCTGGATGATACGTTTTGAAGTGCCAACTTCTTTGAATATTATTTCTTGCTGCATTTTCTTCTCTTCCTTCATCGTCCAATGCTTCTTTGTTTGTTGAAGATGAGCCTTCTCCTTTGTCATTTAAATTTAAATCTGCAAGAGACTCATCTAGCTATGATAAATCTTTATCACGCTTTTTGTCATTAAACTTAACATGAATAAATTCTTCAACGGTCAAAGAGCAAGAGTTATAAACTCTATTTGCTTTTGAAGTTTCAAAGTATCTTGAGAAAATACCATAGTCAACTTTAGCATCAAACTTTCTTAAGGGATCCTTGGTATTTAAAATATAGCATTGATAGCCAAAAGAGTGAAAATAAAACATGTTGGGTTTTTGTCCTTTCCACAATTCATAAGGAGTCTTATTCAATAAGGGTCTTATATATACTCTGTTTCGAATATAACATGCAGTGTTAACAGCTTCAACCCAAAAGTGTTTGGAGGTTGAGTTGTCATTGAGCATTGTTCTAGCCATCTCTTGAAGAGATCTGTTTTTCCTCTCTACCACACCATTTTGCTATGGTGTTCTTGGGGCAGAGAAGTTATGAAGAATACCATTATCTTCACAGAATAGTTGAAAGCTCTCATTCTCAAATTCTCCTTCATGATCACTTCGAATTGAGTTAATACACATGCCTTTTTTCATTTTGAGCTCTTTTACAGAATATAGAAAAGACTTTAAAAGACTCATCCTTATGAGCTAGGAACATAATCTATGTCCATCTAGTATAGTCATCTACTATGACTAATACATATTTCTTCCTAGTTAATGAGGCAGTTCTCGTTGGACCAAATAAATCAAGATGTAATAGCTCTAGTGGTCTAGAGGTGGAAACAACATTTTTGGACTCAAAATAATTTTTGATTTGTTTCCCCTTTTGACATGCTTCACATAGAACATCCGATTTGTACACAAATCTCAAGCTTACATGATCAAGTTTCTTATGCCATATCTATTGTTCTCCTTTTATGGATACTAGGCATGATACATTCTGATATGAAAAATCTTCCAAGTCAATCTTGTAAAGATTATTTTGCCTTTTAGTAGTAAAGAGTATGGATCCGTCAGAGCTTTTTAACTATACATTCTCCTTGATTGAATGAAACATTTGACCCATTATCACATAATTGACTTATGCTAAGCAGATTATGTTTCAACCCTTCAACTAGAAGTACATTATCAATAGAAGGAAAATGATGCTTACCAATTTTACCTATTCCAACTATTTTACCCTTCTGATTTCCACCAAAAGTGATGAAGCCACCTAATTTAAGTCTGAGGTCTTGGAACATAGACCTTTCTCCCGTCATGTGCCGTGAGCAACCAATATCCAGGTACCATGACAAGTGTCTTCTTCCTATTGCTAAGTACATCTGCAAGAAGGATTATCATGTTCTTAGGTACCCATATCTTTTTGGGTTATTTCCGGTTAGTTCTTGGAGATTCATAATGTCTTAATTTCTTATTGTAAGGACATTTTGAGGTAGAATGACCTTCCTTTTTATAAATATTGCCAAAGCATTTGGACTTTACAGGAGTAGATGACTTTTAGAAAAATATTTTCTCAGTATGTTGATACCCCAGTCCAGATTTGTCACTAGGGTCTCTGGAGTATTTGAGTAATGTGTTTAACTTTTTTGTGCTGCCTACAAATATACTGAGATCCTCAGTTAGTTCATTTACCTCAGTTAGCTTCTTCTTCTGCTTCCTCTTCATCATCAGTGGATGAGAGGTCAAGATCTTCCCGTGTGGCCATTAATCATCTTTTTTTCTTTGGAAATAATCTTTTTTTTTCTCTTTCTCCTTGTTTAGTAAAGGGCATTCAGCTTTAATGTGTCCAGGCTTCTTACACTTATAACATATGATTGGACTTTTGTCTTTTGTCTCAGTCCTGTCCTTTGGAGCTCTTCGTCCAAAGTGTTTTCTCCGCATACCTCTTTTCTTTTTCCACATTGCTTGTATCTTTCTGGAAATGAAAGATAACTCGTTGTTGTCTATGACATCTTCTCCAGATGACTCAATCTTATCTGAAGATTCTTCAGCTTTAAGTGCTTTGGACACACTTCCTTTGTGAGCTTTAAGGGCAATTGATTTCCCTTTTCTTGAACTTTCCTCTTCTTGGAGTTCAAGCTCATGAATTTTAAGAGAACCTAAGAGTTCCTCCATGGTAAGAGAACCTACTTTCTTTGCTTCTTGTATGGCAGTAACCTTAGGTATCAACTGCCTGGAAAGACTTCTCAGAATTTTTCTGATATGGTCTTGATTTTCATATGTATTTCATAGAGATCTCAAGCTATTGATTGTTGTTTGGAATCATCCAAATATTTGATCAATATTTTCATGCTCTCCCATCTTGAAGAGCTCATATTGATGACCCAGCATGCTTATCTTTGATTCCTTGACTTGAGAGGAACCTTCATTAGCTAAGGCCAGAGTATCCCATCTTTCTTTGGCTGTTTCACAGCTATGAACTTTGTCGTGCTCTGATAAGGTGATGACACACATAAGATAATGTTTGGCTTTGGAGTTTAACCGGTGCCTGGTTTGTTGTCCCTTCGTCCATTGTGGTCGAGGGAGTTCCTGTCTTTCTATGCTGGTGGGCATTTGATAGCCATTTTGGACTAGGTCCCAAATGTCCATGTTTTGTGCATCAAAAAATGCAATCATCCTCTTATTTCAGTAATCATAGTTGCTTTTATTGAATAGAGGTGGTCTACTCACAGCTTGTCATTCATTCTCCATTTAAGGTTGTACTGAATCTTTTCCTCTGCACTATTAGATGCTCAACCCAAGAGGCTGAGCTCTGATACAATTGAAATAATCAAGTGAAACACAAGAAGGGGGTTGAATTGTGTTTCTTAACCTTTTTGGAAAACTTTTTATTTAACAAACAGTTCAAATTAGAGACCTGTTGAAACTTAAGAAGCAGTGGACGAAAGAAAAAGCTTTTTAGTCCTGTTGGATGCATAGAAGGTTTTTATGAGACTTCTTTTTGGACGCAGTTAAAAAAGTTAATCTTTTAACTTGAAAGCTTTGTTAAGAAAACAATGGCAATCCCCAGAAGTTAGTGAATAAATAAAACACGAATTAGAGGGAAGAGAATCTCACACCAAATGTTTATCTTGGTTCACTCTCACAACCCGAGAGCTACGTCCAGTCCTTTCACTGAGAAGGATTTTTCACTAATCTTTACAAAGATTACAAGTATTCTCTACCTCTTCAGGTACATGACAAGAGGTTGTCGAGACCCGTCAAATAAATAAAATTTACCGGTTCGCAAACTAATTTGTAGTATAGAGCATGAACCGAATCGTCTCTCAAGGATCCAAAAAGAACAAATATTAAATCAGATCAAGATAATTAAAAGGGGGTTTTCATGATTTGAAAAGATAATACACTAATTGAATTAAAGGAAAGTAATTAACAAATTAACCAATCCAAGGAAATTTACCGATCTTAAGTTTAATCCATCATTGATCACAAGGAATTCACTTAATTGCTAACCATGTTCTTGGCCTTAGATCATATCAAGACGCCTCAACATGATCCAAGAATCCTCTACTAGATAAGCATCTAGGATTTAATTAACCAAGGTTAGATAAAGTAAGCACCATCCAAACATAGATTAACTTAAGATCAAGAATTTAACCAAGCTAAACAATCTATCAAAAAGCTTTAATAAATTGTTTATTCTATGTGATCCTCTTGAATACATGATAATAAAGCTATTATCACATAAACATCCAAATCAAATTAAACAATTCAATCTAGATCAAAATTAAAAGAGGAAGAAGAGAAACTTGAATAACAATTAAGCAATATGAACAAGTAAAACAAGATCTCCAAATTAAACATCAAGATGGCTAATCCATTGGATTGATTATGAGAGCCTAGCCTTCCATGGATGGGAAGGAAGAACTCAGAAATAAAAGAACAAAAACGAAATTCTAAAGAGAATGGAGAAGAAGAGAAAGAAAACTCTCACAAATACTTAAACTTTCTTCAAACTTACTTAAAATTGAATCAATGATAATACAAAGAGATTGGCTCTATTTATACTAATCCTAGAAGCCAATTTGTACATGTACATAATCTGAATACAAGCTATAAAAACAAGGAAATTGTCAAATATGGAAGCTTGATGCATGGTAGGTGGGTTGGTGCATGGTAGGTGGGTTGGTGTATGGTTGGTGGCTTTTAGTCAACAACTCTTATCCGACTTCTGGCTTCAAATTCATCACCTAAACGGTGCATTTTGGCTTGGATGTCTTCATGAAAGTTGTAGCCAGTTGTCTCCTTGAAAATCTCCAATTTGAATCATGTCATTTGGACTTTTAGAACTCCAGAAATGCCAAAAACACTGCACCTACCTCAAGTTAGGTTGGAAGAACGTGTTTCCAAATTCAGACCAACTTGTAGCTTCAGAAGCATGCCTAAAACGACATCTATTGACAAAATGGTCTTCAATGAAGTTGAAGATATGGGTCTTATCTTTCAAATGACCAAGTTTCAGCCCAAGAGGAGGTCTATAACCCACTATATAGTCCAATATGTGCATACTGCCCAGATGGTTCCGTGACAGCAAACTCACTCTGTATTGCAAGGCTATTTTGGGCCCTTATAAGTCCGATCCAGCTCTTGAGTTCTTCATGAAACTTGTAGATCCTTGTCTTAGCTTTCCAAAGACACCAAGATCACCTCAATTGGATCACCGAGTCCCAAGTTATGGCCTAACCAAGGAAGAAAGGTCAAAATGCATCAAAATCCGAAAATTATCCAATATTTACATTAAAACCCAATGAAGCCCAACAACATTAAACTCATATAAAATACTAATATTGGGCACAATAAACATCTAATGAAGCCTAATACAAAGCTAACATAAGTGTCTTAAATTGATTGATCAGTACACAAGTATTCTCAAACCTCTTCAGGTTATACAAGTATTCTCAAAACCTCTTATGGTTATACAAGTATTAAAAAGGTTGTGTTTGAAAAACACTTAACAGATAACTCACGAAAAGTGAGGGTAGGAACTATGAAACTCAATGAGTTTAAGAAATCTTTACAGGGAATATGAAAGTGCAAGATTGAATTCTTAGAAGATAGAATGTGCTTGTATTTTTCTTCTTCACACATTCATTGTTGAAGACACCTTGTATTTATATGCTTCAAAGCTTTTGAGCTTGTCTTCTCGAGCTATTCGTCCAACGGTAATAAATGTTCCCGTTTTGAGCTGCATTAAATGCTTAACACAGATAATATGTTTGTCTTTTCTTGAGAAGTGAGATTGGTTATCATTGTTGCTAAAATCAACAAGGTCTTGTACTAAATCTTCTAAGTGAACAGAGATATCTTAGTTACTGAACTTATACAGATGTTAGGTGTGTCAACATTAGCAACTTTGACTTCTTTTTGCCATACACTTTATCAGATGTCTCTTCAGCATTTAATGATGAACAATTCTTGAAATTGAATTTGAAGCTTTGTACGAATGTTTGAATTTGAGCTAAGTAAGGAAACATTGGACGATCCAATATAGTATACTAACAACCAATTCAGAGTCAATTGGTTTTTTTTTGTTAAGAGACAAAATGGACGCACACAAAAAAATAACGATTTGTTAACACAGTGTTTCCTTTTTAGAGGATTATCAACATGTCTTTAAGCCAGATAAACATTATTGGATTATCAATTTATGAAATCAACTGGTTTTATTGAAATATTACATGTTCATTCTAATTTAATACTTTTGTTATCTTCAAAACTTTGAATTATTTTGGTTTCAACATTAATAACATAAAACTTCTTTGATTCCAACAAAATCATCATCAAATGGAATATATTACCTACTTTCGTTGTATCCATTTTTCCTCCCTCCCTAAGAGCGCACACACTTACACACACACATATATAGAGATAAAAGAAGTTCTGGATCTTCAACTTCTAAACCTTTTCATGCATATATACGTAAATTCTATAATATTCTAAAAAATGGTCCTTTATGTTAAAATATTTTTCTTTTTGATAGAAATGGCTTTTGCTAGGTTAAAAGTTTATTTTTGACTAGTTTAAAACAAAATTAGGATAAGATAATTTTTTGGTGACTTTTGCAAACCATAAAATTTCACACACTTGTATCATGCTGTTGAGAACATTTTTAACCTTTAATTTTATAAACTTGCTTGGACATTTTATTGATACATGAACTATCCATGATTAAAATAACAATAAACATATATTATCGGCATACTTAGTGTAACAAGAAAATAACATCCAAAAGCGAACCGAAAGTATGTTGATTTCATAGTGGCTCTTAAATTTCTCTTCAACATGCTTTAAAACGAATAAGTAATAGAAATCTCTACTACATATATAAGCCATCCTTTCGGATGTTGTAATACAATTACTTGTTTTAATAAAATATTAAATCGTTGCATTTTTATCAATATTTATAAATTCTCCATTTTATTCTGTAAAATACACCTCATCCCTCCATCCACATTCTGCCAGTTTTCTATACACATAATCATATATAAGTTTGTCAACTAGACATAACTCCAATGACTAAGGTGGGTAAGGATATAAGTGCAAATCATAATATGAGTTGGTATTGTTTTCATTCATTAAATTTTCGATTACACCTTAAATTTATTTGGAGCACTTTAATTGATTTCGGGATATAAATCTAGAGCCAGAAGTACTGTAACAGAGAATTCAGAAACAAAAGTATATTATGAAATAAATAGGTATATCAGTCTTAAAACTGATTAGAAGGCAGAACGTTGATCAACCCTCTAATGCGGCCTGTAATTCTTCTCAGCATAGAGCGTCCTACAAATTTAACAATACGATTTAATTTACGTTTAGAAAGCATGCTAAATTTTTTTTGGAAATTGAATGCTTCTCAAACTCATAATGTCACCCGAAAGCTTTAGTAATGGAGTATTTATTATATATTTAGTAAACAAAAAATCTATAAAATAAAGTATGAATATTTAGGTTGTTCAAATTCGACAAAGAACATTTTGGGATCATTAGTGTATGGTGTCAAATCACACACTATTTTTTATTGTCTGGAAAGGATATCCTCATTACAGCTTTCCTTTAAACTGAGATTAAGTATCTTATAAGCAATCTTAAAAGTACATCTCACATCGGCTAGATGCATTTTAATTTTTCAAGGTACTAGCCTAAAGTCCAAACCTAAATAGTTAAGGTTGATAGCATGTCTTCTTAACCATTAGGCCCTCTTGGGTTAAACATAGTGTATTTGAGTTTTGATTTTAATTTAATAGATAATTGTTTTCTTGAATTTTTAAAAAATATATATTTTATATAAAATAGTAAATATATTAAAATATGTGATAATAGTTGCATATAAAAACTAATTATTTTTTTAATGTTTGTAATATTTTAAATTTTTTTATGAACTAACTAATTGAAACTTATATAGAGATAATTTTAAAGAAAACTGAACTATTAGAAAAATGATCAATAATGCATCAAATGACATATACAAATTTAAAAAGTATTTATTTATAGTTCATTAAATATTTTTTTGATGAATTTAGGATTTGATCTCGAATTAAGAGAGGAAAGTCACCCACTTAATTTCCAAGGGAATGAGCACCAGGCCAAAGACCGATAGGCCTTTAAATAACTTTCTTTTAAATAAAATGTATTTATTCAATTATATTAATTTTTTATTTTTGTGAACAATATTTGAATACACTATTTAGAGGAGACTAGAAGTGTGAAGGCCTCCATGGGAACAATATGCCAACAGATTAATTTTATTTATTCTTTATCAAAACATGGTGAGTAAATAATGTAACAAAAAAAATTAGAGCAGAAAATATTTCTTATGAAATAGTAAACTTAAAATTTTCATAAAATAAGGTGGGAGATATCCTAGTCTTTTTCTTTCAGAGAATTAAAAGAAATGATTATTATTTTTTGTTATAGTTAATTTTATAATAAATCTATAACACTGAAATAATGAATAAAAGCACTTTTATATACCTACCTTTATTGCAAACACATATTTGAAAAATATACCAAAAACAATCAAGCAGATAGATAAAATATTCACGCACAAATATAGATATTGTCGGGGATAATATATCTTTAAACTGTAAACTGTAAAGGACATAAAAAAATTAATATTTGTAAGGAGCCAAACACATATATTGTAAAAATATATGTTAAAAGTTTAAAATGTTAAAAGTTTTGTGCACCAACCTTTTACAGTTAATTAATGCCTTCGACCCTTCCAACCACCCTTTTTACCACGACTCTTCTTGCATTTGGACATGCACTCTTTGTACCGATTGATGTATGCTGAGCTTTCTACTGGGCCTTTGGTTTTTGCTTCTTTCTCGCACTTTTTTATGCAGTACTCGTCCTCACGCACATCAAGAGCATAGCATGGAGCACTAAGTAAAGTCTCAGTGGCACGCATATGTGCTATAAGAACAAGCAAAACTAAGAACAAAATCATCATCAAATGGAATCTCTTGCCTACATTCATTGTAACCATTTTTCCTCCCTTCTGCAACATAGATACACACTCACACATATATACATATAGATAGATAAAAGAAGTTCTTGATCGTTAACTTCTAAACCTTTCCATGCTTATGTAAATTCTATAATATTCTAAAAGATGGCCCTTTATGTTAAAATATTTTCCTTTAAGATAGAAATGGCTTTTGTTGAGAGGTTAAAAGTATATTTTGGATTAATTTAAAACAAATTTGGGATAAGATAAAAAAAAATTGTGACTTTTGGAAACCATAAAATTTCACACACTTGTATCATGCTATTGGAAACAAAATTAACCTTTAATTTTATAAACTTGCTTGGACATTTTATGTGAAACATATGCATTATTTAATTTAATAATTAGTTAGAGATACGCCCTAGATGTTTGTAGATACCAAACAAAGTCAGTTCTCCCTTCATATTGGTGCGCCAGTAAATATACTCTAATGTAATTAGTACTTGTTATGACTCTCTTCTGATTTTGGGGAAAGCTGAATATTGTGTACTGGATTTATATACTTTTTTTTAAGACCATGAGAGTGTGAAACTAATTTTTATTTAGACATTAGCTTGACTCTAAACACATGGTGCTTCTAATAGATTTTGAACCTCTAGAGCTAAAGTCTATTCACATAAAACCCAATTTGTAAACCGGGTCACACTTGGTGGTTATTGAATTTATATACGTACTTATCCTATTGTAGTTGTTGGAGAATTTAAAAGGGCATGAGCATGCATAAGGATATAATACATAATTGGTTACGTAGAGATCCCACATATATAATTTATTGCATGTTTTCGATAATAGCTTTTTCATGGATTTAAAAACTACTATATATATATATATATATATATATATATATATGTATAACACAAATTAAATTTTTGTTGCACTTACGAAACATTTGACCTTAGACGAGGGCCATGAGATCCTTAACAGAATTAATTTGAAAAAAGAAAGGCTGATAATATGATCAAAAAGGATGGTCGCACTAAAGAAAAACGGCTCTTCATATATAGTAAATACACAACCTTTATAGCGATATAATGGACAAAGAGTCGAACTCTTTGAAGCTCGATCCCTTTAAACTATTACCTAACTGATTTGAAAAGAATTTAATTTTGATTTATTATTAGTGTAACGAAACTTTATATTGTTATTTAATTATATTTTAACAAATTAGTTTGATTATCATAATAACTATTTAAAAATTTTAATTCTTTTAAGAATTTAATTTTAATCCATTATCATAGTAAATCTAAATTAAACTCATTTGAAAATATTTTTAAGCTCTTCTCATTCCTCATTATTTTTAGTGCATGTGACATTTCTTGTTTGCAAAAATTGAAAATATTTTATCATCTAAACACGCTTAATTGTGGAGTTGTGATGAGATTTAGTACATTAGTCTTGGTATGAAACCACCTAATTAGAAAAAAAAAGAGATAAGTTGTATTTATCATATTATATGATTAAAAAAGAAATCTCAATCAAATAAAGAAATAGAATCAAGATAAAATACCAAACAACTTTTCTATCCCTATAAAAGAAAAAGGAACCCATTGAAGATTGGGATTCTTCTGCTGTTCTTTACAAGTGAACCTACAAGGATAGGGTTCTTATGGAATGAATTGCCGCGAATCTATGGGAACTAATTTATTGCATGTTTTCGATAATAGCTTTTTCATGGATTTAAAAACTACTATATATATATATATATATATATATATATATATATATATATATATATAACACAAATTAAATTTTTGTTGCACTTACGAAACATTTGACTTTAGACGAGGGCCATGAGATCCTTAACAGAATTAATTTGAAAAAACTAATGCTGATAATATGAAAAAGGATGGTCGCATTAAAAAAAAAACGGCTCTTCATATATAGTAAATACACAACCTTTATAGCGATATAATCGACAAAGAGTAAAACTCTTTAAAGCTCAATCCCTTTAAACTATTACCTAACTGATTTGAAAAGAATTTAATTTTGATTTATTATTAGTATAACAAAATTTTATACTATTATTTAATTATATTTTAATAAATTAGTTTGATTATTATAATAATTATTTAAAAAATTTAATTCTTTTATAAATTTAATTTTAATTTACTGTCAGTATAAAATTTCTTTCTTTACATTGACAGTGAATCTAAATTAAACTCATTTGAAAATACTTTTAAACTCTTTTCATTCCTCATTATTATCTAGTCATTGAAAATGGATCAAAATTAAACTCATTTAAAAATACTTTTAAACTCTTCTCATTCCCCATTATTGTTTAGTGCATGTGGCATTTCTTGTTTGCAAAAATTGAAAATATTTTATCACCGAAACACGCTTAATTGCAGAGTTATGATTAGATTCAGTATATTAGTCTTGGTATGATCACACCTAATTAGAACAAAAAAAGAGATAAGTTGTATTTATCATATTATATGATTAAAAAATAAATCTCAATCAAATAAAGAAATAGAATCAAGATAAAATACTAAACAACCTTTCTATCCATGTAAAAGAAAAAGGAACCCATTGAATATTGGGATTCTTCTGGTGTTCTTTATAAGTGAACCTACAAGGATAGGGTTCTTATGGAATGAATTGCCACGAATCTATGGGAACTAATTTAAAAAGAGAGAAAGCTCCTTTGAAACTTTCATATTCAACAATTTGGGTTTGAATATAATCTTTTATCTCTAAATTATATCTGTCACACGAGGCTTGTTTAAATCCTGAAATTGAATTTGAAATTAAGTGTTGGAATTAAAATTGAATTTTAGAATTTTAATTATCTTATTTGGTTTATACAATAAATTTAAAACTCTATTTATAAGTAACAATTTTATTAGAATTAAAAAATAAATAATTTATACTACTCTAAATTTTTAATTTAAATATTAAAAATTACAATCCTAAACACGAATTTAATTAGCACGGTGACAAATCGCAAACACACATTTTTTGAAAGATTTTTTTTTAACTTCGAGTAAACGTCCTTTCAAACGCCCCGTAGCATTTGAAAAAGTTTAAAACAAACGGCCGTATATCTATCACTATTGTCACTAATTTGATCACGTCATTTTCTGGGCCCTATATCCTCTGCTGGCTCGTGATGAAATTTCCAGTAACATAAGTCAAGCATTGATATAACTATTATTAAGTGTTTTAGCAAAATGATTAACATATAGTTAGTGCGTCAAGATCAAAGGTTTTATAGGGCTTGACGGAACTCCCACTAAAATGCATGTGAAGGATATATGAAAACAAACCCCACATATAACACTATTTTGGTGCTAGTACAGTAGTACTATAAAATAAGGGTATAAATTTGACTTATTGTTAACCTAAAACTCTTTATATTATCTGTAAATAAATGTTACATATACTGTAGTATTTGGGTTATATATATATATATATATATTTGTAACATAATTTTAATAATTTTTAAAATTGATAATATAAAACTATTAATTACTCATATTTTCATCACTTATTTTCTAACTTTATCTTTTTCTATTATTTTTCTTATATTTGATAATAATATTTTTCATTTTTTCCATCCATATTTTTCGTAAAGATCATATACATGTATTTTTTATATAAACACATATATTTATTAGGCAAGTTTGATCAACTTTTATTTATTTTTTAGTTTAAAGTTTAAGAAGGAAGTTATCTCATTCATGTACTTGTAAATCATCTACTAAAAGAAGAATCCAACCTAAATTTTTAAATGAAATGTTATAAATTTATAATCTTTACAAGCTAAATTACTAAGTTGGCACAATTTTTTTTGGTTTTTCAAGTTAATTCTTTGCACGTGACTGTGAAGATTAATATTTTAAGATATTAAAATTTATTTAAGGAGTTAACCTCTCTCAATAAATATTTTTCTATATACATAGATTAAGAATCAAACTCTTAATCACATATTTATAAGACTCAAATATCTACCATTTATGTACACTATATTGGTAAGTGGGCACAAATTTAATCAACCTAATCAATATTCAGTATTTTCATTTACGCCCACAAAAAAAATAAAATAAGTCCTCAATTACTGTGGATAGCAATAAGTCGAAAATTCCGAAGTTTATCAAGATTGTTGGCCAACTAAACAATGCCAAGCAACTCAAAAGGAGAATCTTCAACACACAAAAACTCAGAATCTTTATTTGTGTTGACAACGTGGCAATTGCTGGGCCAAGTGGCCAACGAAGCCATTGTTGAAGTTGAACCATACCTTATAGTTACCACTTACCACAGAACAGAATTATTGATAATTCCACAGTCACACACCCATTTACGTAAAGCTCAAAGCTTTATAGCACTTTGACACACATACCCACCATTTTCACAGCCAGAGAGCATGGCGGATGAGATAGTGAAGGTGGAACCAAAACCCAGCAAAGGGTTCACTTCCAAAGTCATTGATTTGTTGGAGAAGGTGGTGGTGAAGTTCTTGTATGATTCTTCACTGCCCCATCATTACCTTGCTGGTAATTTTGCTCCAGTACCTGATGAGACCCCTCCCTCTAAGGATCTCCTTGTTAAAGGGTACCTCCCGGTTAGTACAATTGGCTGTTACTCATTTCAGGCTTTGTATTATGTGTTTCATCTGTTGGGGTATTATGGTTGTGTTTTGGTTTAATGTGGAAAACCCAGATAAGGAAAAAACATGATCTATGATGACAAAGAGAAAAAAATGAATAAAAGGGTTGTGTTGTGAATTGTGATTTAATCATTTTTCTGTTGCCTTCAATTTTGTTGCAAAAACTTTCCATTTCTCAAAGCAAAATTTTTATTTGAATTGATATATCTGACATTTTGTTTTACTACTTGTAAGAATTATGATTCTTTTGTTGCCACTCCTCTCCACCAATGAATATGGTAATAAAGTTGCAGTGTTTTGAGTGTGCAGTAATTCATGTCAATTACTAAGCATGCTATGCTATACGGGATGTTTAATTTGAAGAGATTCAATTTTTGCTCGTTAAACTGAAGTATGGAGAATCCTGCTGCTTTATGGGAAAGAAACAAAATATAAGGATTGACCGAATGCTTGATGACAAAGCCTTACATATTGATAAGGACTAACTTTATAGCACTTAAATCTGAGGATCATTACAACCTAATGTCATTTCTTTGTTTAGTAAGTATTGAAGCAGCTGCATTCTTGTAGTAAACAAGCTGAAATATTACTTCAAAGATGTGCAAAATATATAAAGGTTACTTGGGAATTATCAAATCATTTGTGCAGGGAAAGGAAGATAAGATTTAACCAAGTACTAAACACAAGCATTGAATAGTTCATTCATGTAGAAAATTGAAAGCCAAAATTAAGAAATCCAATTAGCTATAAAGAGGAAAAAAACTGTACACTGGTTGGTATTAATGACAAATTTGCCACTTCACTCTAGTTCATCGTTAGTTGTTTTAATGACAGCTCTCATGATTACAGGAAAACTTACAGCCTTTAGATTGTCCAGATTTATGGGCACTGCTAAAGTGGACTGTCTTTTTGGCACTTTGCTTATTATAACTTCACTTGTATTTTGCTGCTTTCTGCCTCAGATCTAATGCAGGGACATTGTTGCACTTTACTAGCCATGCAAAATGTTCTGTGATCTTTATCTGTTTTCTGCTTCTTGTCCTGGAAAAATGTTACCATTGCTATTCACTGACGTTGACGTACTATTAGAGCATTTTCCTGTAATACACTCTTTCACTAGAGCAATGTCATCTCCTACCACTGATGACTTGCCATTTGAAATGTATTGCAGGAATGCTTGAACGGAGAGTTTGTCAGGGTGGGACCTAATCCGAAGTTTCCTCCTGTGGCTGGATATCACTGGTAAAGTTTTGTATGATTTGAACCATATGTTATGAGATATTGCACAAATCTAGGTGGACAATACATATCTTGGTGATCCATATACTTTATCAATTTGTTGATTATCTTTTTCCCATATTTACTTTTTATGGGATGATGTGATATATAAGTGGAACCATTTTAGTTTATCTGAATGAGAAAATTTGTTCTTAATCTGCTGTTTTATGCTTATCACATGTTTTGCCCCACTGTTTTTGCAGGTTTGATGGAGATGGGTGCGTAATTCTCTTCCTTTAAGAAAACTTATATTTCTTTCAAGTTTGTTAAAGAAAGAATTTTTCACGTCGCTAGAGTGGCCATATTTGATCCTAGAGCTGGAAGAACCAATGCTCTATTTTGCTAGATCTTATTATTGCAATATATATATATATATATATATTTTGCTGAATGTTTTATTTTACATTTTGATTATTCGTTTTCAGTGACATCTGTAAAATATTTGAGCAGTAATCTTACACAGTGTAAATTTGGATTAGGGATCACAATGTAATTCCTAATTATGCCCCCAGTTCTGTTGGAACTGCATAGCCAGATTCTCTAGGAAGAAAATATTTGCATTCTTCCCCCTTGTTTTTCCTTTCCTCCTTTAAATTCAAGGTTTCCTTTCCTTATTTTCTCTGCTTCATTACATTTAAATACTCGTCGAGTTCTGATATTAACTTCTTTTCATCTTGCTGGTGGTAACCGTAACAATGATTGATGAGTATAATTGTAGAAAATGAAGGTCTCCATACTTAGTTAATGACTAATCTGTAATTCAAAGAGGCTTTAATTATATTTGGATCACGTTTGGTCGTCAAAGTTCAAAGGAATGCATCATCCTCACATGCTGTAACCTGTAACATTTCAAATGATCAAACTTGTTGCGGCTACTCTTTTCTATTCTGAACTGTATGCAAGCTGGGTTGATGTGGTTAAGTTGAAAAATGTTTATTTTAATTTGTTTATGGCATAGACTTTAGAAGTTTCACAGAGCTTGATATATTAAATAATATTATATTCCAGATAACCAAAAATCAGCTGCCCATATTTCAGTTCACTTTAATTAGTTTTGTGAATTAAACATCATTTCCAATCCAATTATAAATTCACTTTTGAATGTCAGCAGCTCATAATAGCATAAATAATACTGATTCTAATTTTCTGAAATTTTGGGTAGTCAATAACATTATATAGAGTTCATAGTTTTGGTATCTGGTCCTCCAATATAGATCTATGTATCATTGAATTGCAGAATGATTCATGGTTTGCGTATCAAAGATGGAAAAGCTACATATGTTTCCCGTTTTGTGAGAACTTCTCGTCTTAAACAAGAAGAATACTTTGAAGGTGCCAAATTTATGAAGGTATAATAATATGTTTCAGTAACTTTTTTATCTTATGTTTGTTACTGCATGTACTATTTTCTAAAGTGCATGTTTGAATAAGTGGGTGACTGCTTTGACGTGCAGACTCACACATACTCATGGGAGTAACATGATAGATTAGTTTTATGTGTAGTAATTAATTATACATGACCAGAGAAGCCACATTGCAAATTTATTTGTTATCAGTGTTTACTATAGTTATTTTACTGGAGTATTTGAACTAATCACTCTTTTATCAATCTAAACATGCTTTTGATACTGTCAATGATCAAAATCTTTCACTTTGGTGATGTTGCGACTATAAAAGTCATGTTTGCTCCCCTTAATCCAAAGTAGGCCCTCATTTGTTTAGATAGTAAATGCTGATATAGTTTTTCAATAAAGTTTCAGAAACCTAACATGAATCATTTTTAAAATTAAGAACTTAGGGAAGCTAATTTCACGTTGACCTATATTTTGCATGATTAGTATTATGAGTTACTTCCTTATTTATTCTCATTTACAACTTTTTCCTGTGGCCATAACTTTTTTTGTGGTTGATTGATGGGAGTAACGCTCAACTATTCCAGCACCCTTTCCACAAAGAACGTTAAAATGGAGAAACTTAGTGAAAATTTTACAAGTATTATAGATGTTTGTTTTAGATTCCCAAAACAAATGTAGCTTCTTATATGTCATTTTCAGATTGGAGATCTCAAGGGTCTGTTTGGACTGTTAATGGTTAACATGCAAATGTTGAGAGCTAAATTGAAAGTCCTGGATGTTTCATATGGAAATGGAACGGGTAATTTCTGCTACCTAATTTGTTTTCAAATTCAAGGTCTTGGGGAATTTTTGACATTCTGCAATTTTTTGTTCGGTGCAATTTCTAAAGTATTTCTTAATGAATGTCTTGTTTGAAGATTACATGGGTATTGCATTATGTTTGAGCTTCCGTTCAGTATTGGTACTTTACAAAGTATATTACAAACATCTAATTTTATCTTTTAATTTTGAAAGTAGTCCTTCATTTTCTTTACTAGAATGACTGGAGAGTGCATTTTCTGATAGCTGATAGCTGATAAACATGTTTTGATGAAATATTTTTATGGTTTTTTACTGGGAATATTCAGCACGTGCATATGACTGGAAGAGCTGAAAATAACTTATGATCATATTCTAATTTCTACCAGCTAATACAGCACTTGTATATCATCATGGGAAGCTTTTAGCACTTTCCGAAGCAGATAAACCCTGTAAGTACAACTTCTATCTGTTTTAATTTTCTGAAAAATATAAACTTGCTCATTTTATCTGAAATGCAACTAAAGGGATTGAGAAGATTCATCAGGTGTCTCCTTTAGGCTTTAGCCATTATGATATAAGAAGTGGGGGGTTTTTTTTCTTTCTCATGGAAGTAACTGCAGTCCAATTAGTGACTTGGTTGTCTCATAGGATTCAACTAATTAATTTAGTAATTGTATTTACTCTCTTCTAGTGTAGGACTGAAGTCGTCTCATTTTGAATTTTGTAGATGCTATTAAAGTTTTTGAAGATGGCGATCTGCAGACTCTTGGCATGCTAGATTATGAAAAGAGATTGGGCCATTCCTTCACTGCTCATCCTAAAGTTGACCCATTTACTGGTGAAGCCATTTTCAAATAAGAAATTAAGTTGATTGATTTAATGGGATACTTATTCCAACCAATAAAACTCCTGTATGCAGGCGAGATGTTTACATTTGGCTATTCACATACACCACCATATATCACTTACAGAGTAATTTCAAAGGATGGTTATATGCATGATCCTATACCTATAACAATATCAGATCCCATCATGATGCATGACTTTGCCATCACAGAGAATTATGCAATATTCATGGATCTTCCTCTGTATTTTAAGCCAAAGGTATTGCAGGTGTTTCTGTTCTTATAATCTGAAAAAATATTTAATTTGTTATTACTTATCAAAAAAGTATTAATGTTATTTATATAGTTCAACTATACCAAACTTGGTGTTGAGATTCTGAGACTGATATTCTCTTATCTAATCATAAATGAGAAATAAAAAACCATTGCCACTTGTTAGAGAAAAAAAAACATTCCTAGGCCTGTACCTAACAGAACAGTTTAAACTTTTGGGATAATTGGTCCTTGACATGGTATTGGAGCCTTTTTGGTCCAAGTGGTCAGGATATCAATCCTTGCGGCCCCATTCTCTTAGTTAAATTATAATTTTTCACCATGTAAAAGTGGGCCTGTCACCCATGCTTTGTTCATTCTTCAAGCCCAAAATGCTTTTTTGCATGAGGGGCCATGTTAGAGATAAAATCCATTTTTGAGCTTGCACCTAGGAGCTTAATTGAGATGGTTCTTGACATTACTTTCTTACCTATTAGTGAAATATCTTTAAATAGAATGTGCACAATGTGGGACCATAATGAGGGAATCCCTAATGTGAATTTTACTGTTACAGAGAACATAGTTGGCAACATGATTGCTTAACCTAATTCCAGGGACAATTTGGTTGGCATAAGTAGCTTCGATGATGATGATATCCTTTCATACCTTTCCTCTTTCTGTTATTTTGGTTGGGGGCATTTTTTTGGTGGGGTGGGGTGGGGTGGGGATGTTAAGGATGGTTTAATGGTATTGATTTTGTGCATCTATTGATGACAATTCATGAATTTTGAAATGTTGATTGAAATCCATTTTTCAGGAAATGGTGAAGGAAAACAAACTGATATTCTCATTTGATTCAACCAAGAAAGCTCGTTTTGGTGTCCTACCTCGGTATGCAAAGGATGAGCAGCATATTCGATGGTTTGAACTTCCAAACTGCTTCATATTCCACAATGGTGTGTTTATCTGTTTGTGTTTCTCCTTAATATAAATTCTTGTTTGATATTCTGCAGCAATGATGATTCAGTAGAAATTCAATTATCCATAAAATTGCAAGTGCATGATAACAAAATTTGAGTAGGGAGTCCAGTATGATGGGTTTTCCCAGCCAACCTATAGAAAAAGTCTTCGGATTTGTGAATCATAGTGATGTGGAAGTTTAAAACTCCTTGCAGTAACATCTAACATGCAAACCACTGTGTGATTTAATAGGAGCAATGTAAGATGCTTAAAAATTAAAATATGAAACAAAGTATCAATCTGTGCTTTAGATGTCTTTGAACCTGATTGACTTATCCATTGTAAACTTTTGTATGACTGTTTTTTTATAGCCAATGCTTGGGAGGAGGAGGATGAAGTTGTTCTGATCACATGCCGTCTTGAGAATCCAGATTTGGACATGGTCAGCGGGGCTGTCAAGGAAAAGCTTGAAAATTTCGCGAATGAGCTGTAAAAAGACTCACTCTTATATGTAATTAATGGAACTATATTTACTGGGTGGTTGTTCTTTATTTTTATATATTGTCTCTCTTTTCAGGTACGAAATGAGATTCAACATAAAAACCGGCGAAGCTTCACAGAAGAAATTATCAGCATCTGCAGTAGATTTTCCTAGGGTGAATGAAAGCTACACTGGCAGGTATGCTTATTCTGTACATTTTGAGAAAATTTAGGGTAGTCTAGATACTGAACTTGTAATTAGTCTATCTTACTCATCCTTCAATTTGATAGTCGTAATTTTCAGTCACATTCTTTTTTCTTTACTTTTGTGATTATGAGAAAACAGATATGACATTGCTACCATATATGCTGTCCAAATTATGTTTCAAGATGGAGTCAGAACAGTAACTAAAGTTCATGCTTGTCTTCCATAACCTGTATTTATTATTTACATTTTCAAATTCAGGAAGCAGCAATATGTATATGGAACCATATTAGACAGCATTGCAAAAGTTACTGGGATTATTAAATTTGATTTGCATGCCAAGCCGGATTCTGGAAAAACAAAGCTTGAAGTTGGAGGAAATGTTCAGGGTATCTATGACTTGGGACCAGGGAGGTTTGGTTCTGAGGCTATTTATGTCCCGCGTGTGCCTGGCACCACTTCTGAAGAAGATGATGGATACTTGATCTTTTTTGTGCACGATGAGAATACTGGGTATCACTTTCCTCTACACACTTCAAGCAGTGACTTTTATGAAATTATTTTTATATGCATGAATTGTAATCATTGACTGTAATGGTCAGTATAAGTATTCAAAAATCGTGGACAGTTCTCTTTATACTCATTATTATGACATGGCTTAATTTTAATTTTTTTTATCTCCATTTTGAAAATTATAAAATCTAAGCATGAATTTAAATTTTAACAATGCAGAAAATCATCCGTGAATGTCATCGATGCAAAAACAATGTCAGCAGATCCTGTTGCAGTTGTCGAATTGCCACATAGAGTTCCATATGGTTTCCATGCCTTCTTTGTGACAGAGGTTTGTATTACTTCAAATTGCTCCTTTCTACCTTGCATCTCTTTTATCTCTTTCTTTTTTCCATACTACTTGGAATGTTCATTTAGTAACCGCTCTCACGGGGATATTATAGAATATTACAATGAAATGTGGTAATGCCACTCAAGGTAAGTGGACTATCGAAGTGGAGGTTCCATAAGAATACATTTGAGTGTTCAGTTTCATCTGACATGATATAATTTATAGAAGATAAAACCAAATATTACTGTTTGGCAATGGATATGCCCATGAAAGGAGTAGTTGCTCCAAGTTAGTGAGGTGCCCATAAATTTTTGCATGACATTGATTGAAATAAACTATGGTCCCTATGTTATCATAGTAATCATTGCCTTCTTACCTCTAAATGACCCATGTTTATTTTAGTGAGTTTGTAAACCTGTATGGCTTTATCAAACAAGTCATGAGTAATTACCTAGATGGCAGGGCAAATTGACAGGCCCCGAGAAGATAGTCACTTGACCAATGTGGTATTTTCTAAAACATTATTCTTACTGAATATTAGATCCCAGTAATTCAAAATGAAGGTAAATCAGCACAAGCTTCATTTGAAAAAATATAAAAGCTACCGTTTTTCTAGCAACAAAATAATTGCTTTCACTTGATCTTAAACTCTTACCTTTTATTGAGAAAAGGAGCAGCTATCTTCTTGTATGTTCGTAAAGTTCAATCAATCCTTTATCAAATGGTGCAGAAATCTAGCCTTTATATGTTTGAGCATTCAATTGGTTTCCTAGTGATTCATTACCTCTCTGTTTTAGAAGAGTACCACCTGTTGCTTTCACTGCATAATCCTATCAACTTCTTTTTCTTTCACTTTTATTCAAGTGCATGCTGCTAATTTTTTTCATGGCGCTCTCTGCACAGGACCAACTGCAAGAACAGACGAAACTGTGATAGTTTTGACAGCCTCACTGTACTGCCTCAATCTGTGTACACACATATTTCTGTTTCTGATACAAATAAGAAATTGTGTAATATACATCATACAGTAAACTTCTATTATAAAGTATTTAGTTTGCTTTACACGCAGTCCTTCATTGGGCTACTAATTGTATCCTCATCAACAGAATTAGTGAATTGCAAATAAAAATACCTCCACGCATTCCTTCCATGGGTTTTTCTCAAATCGAAGGGCATAAAAAGTGACTTTCACTGGCCAACAGAGGACCAATGCATCCTCAGTACCTTGACCAATATCACTTTCTAAAAGTGACTCTCATCCCACATAGGCTTGGCAATGGGGTGGGTTTTTGCCCACCCCTAACCCGTTCTGTATCTCTTAAAAGAATCTTCAACCTGTTTTTACTCATCCTGCGAGTTTTATAAATGAAAACTCACATTTTATCAGCAAAAAAATAATAAAACTCAAATCTTATCTGCATATATTATATAATACACAATATAATATAAATTATTAAAAAAAATTACTCATTGCATAAAAAATTTCAAGCTACATCAAGTATAAAACACTCTTTGTGAAATAATAGGGGTGCAAATAGGGTAAGAGCGAGTAAATCTTAAATCCGAATCCGTCTCGTCTCGCAATACAATTTAAACTCACCCCGCTCCGTCCCTGCTGTGGAGTGGATTTTAAATCCGCTCAATGCGGGTTGAGGCGGATTGGATACTTGTAGGGTGAGTTCAAATTTTCTTCCTTAATCCCATCTCACCATATTTGGGTCCTCTTTTTGTTTTGAATCATATCCTTCCAATAAAATAATATTTATTAAGCAAAAAAAAAGTATATCTCTTTTTTCACAGGAATTGTTATGGTATTTGATGGATAAAGGATATAATACTTGAGGTGAGTTTGTTAATTATTTATTGACGGTTGATTTTATAATTAATATTTAAAAGTCTATTAAATATAATTAATAATTAATAAATACTTAATAAGTCACTTTAAATACTAATGTTTTGAAAAAAAAAAGATGAGCACCGATGTAATGTCCCTCTTTTAATAGATAATATTCGTTTTCTTAATTTTATATTATTTTATTAAAAGGACATAATTATAGAGACATGATTTGAGTCCAATGAAATATACTGAAATATAGAGACATAATTATAGAGCAGTTGGTGAGTCCAATTGATGAGGATGTAAAAGCAAACCCAACATGGAAGGTTATGATCTGTTAGTGGCGGCTTCCCCTAAAAGATGTAAGTTTCATTCACAATTGATAATGCCTCGCCAAGTTGCTGGCGCTAAAATTTAAGGTTTAAATTTGGTTGTCACCGAAGCTGTTGATAGGCGAGAATGACAGGTCCCTGGGCCAAATTGGAAACAATTGTACATGTGGTATGAAAAGGAATTACTACTGTACTTATATATATATATATATATATATATATATATATATATATATATATGACAGGTCCCTGGGCCAAATTGGAAACAATTGTACATGTGGTATGAAAAGGAATTACTACTGTACTTATATATATATATAATTTTAAAATATCAATATTCAAAATGAGTTGTTAAATATTTATTAGTTGTTATTTATATTTAATAAATTTTTAAATATTTATTATAAAATTAAAAATTAATAAATGATTGACAATTCACATTAAGTATCAAACTTATTAAAGTATCGTAACAACACCTGATATAAAAAGATTTCTTTTTCTTTCGAATTATTAAACTGAATTGCAATGCCCAAAAATTTATTTTAATAATTATTATAAGAAAGTTATTAACTAATGTGTATTATTTAAGAAATATTTAATATTTTTTAATTATTAAATAAAAAATTTTAAATACTTTTTTTGATAAATTTTTATTTTAATATATTAACTAATGCCAAAGGAGTAAGAACGCTTGAAAAAAAATAAGACATATATTTGTACTGCAACTTTACAGTCCACGACAACAAGACGCACTACAAAAAAAAAAGGCATTTACCCGCATTCAAAATGGGCGATTAGCCGCACTTTTTGAATGCAGCAAAATGATTTTCTAGCATTTGCCGCAAATGTCGCCGGATAAGGTGTCGGGAAACGCCCACTGGTCGGTATGCAGCGACATTTTTTAATGGTCTTTTAGTCGCACTTAGAACTGCGGCTAAATGTCCTTTTTTAAAAAAATATATATATATTCAAAAGAAAAAGTATCTATTATCCAAGTCAAAACAGTACATTAAACTAAATTCATGCATTATTCAAGTCAAAATTAAGCATAACTATAATCAATTCAATGTTCCAAGTTAAAACTATATATGAACAAAGTATATACCCAAAAAAAAGCTTCAAAATACAAAAGTTACTACTAAAATTGTGAAAATTCATCATGATTTGCATAAGAGCTTGCACTATTTGGCCCAACATCTCCATCATTAGCATTAGTAGCCTGAAAAATGAAGACAAAACATAGATTATCACTACATTAATGAAATGATGTGAATTTAAAGTTTGAAGAGAGTTCTATAAGAGTTTACAAATAGAAATATTTCATCTACAATTTTCACCCAAAAAAAAAAGAGGAAAAGAGGCAAGGAGTAATCCAAGTCATAACTCTAACCACGTGTCAAGCAGACACAACATTCTAGCTTCCTAATAAATTATGTCAACATAATATTGTTTATTCAACACAGTTGGTGTGCAGAAGTGGTTTTTGTGGAATCAATAATGGACATTGGTCATCATTTATGCTTAAAAACACTAGTGAGCACACTAATTATAATTGTCTGTACTACTGTAGTTGCTTATGCAAAGTGGTTAGACTATCTCAACAAACTGTTAAGGGATTTTTCTCAAACTATATGGGTGTTCATACTTTAAAGGTTTCTACAATCACTACTCTCAAAATAAGAAAAATTGAATCACTTGAGTCCTGACATGCTACATATAAAGACTTAATTGGGATTAAAATAACAACAAACTGCCAGAAGTTCTACGAATTGAAACTATATAAAACTGATAGCATTTAAAAGTTCAAGATAAAGGCATCACATGCAATGCCTACAATGAATGGTTGGATAAGGTAATTTTAAGCTTTTTAATTGTCAAAAACATAACTCATTTTTCTAAACTCATCCCAGAAACATAATAAGACACTTATCCAAAATGTAAAAGAGAAAAAAAGGTACCAGAACTGATGGCAAAAGTGAATAAGTATTTGTAAATTCTATAACCAGGCTTATAATAGTCCATGAAATGTGACAAGTAAAAAACTTGAACCAGTAAACAACCATTCAGCACTTCCCCACTTTTCTGGATCCCAACTTCATAAAAATGAAAACAACAGCCCCTAACCAGTGTCGTCCTTGTTCTTTTCTAGATAAAAACAACACTCTAAATGTAGCTCCCACAATTCCATGAATCCCATTTCCATGTTATCTGTAATTCTCTGGTATAATTTTTGGACCTAAAAAACAACTAATGCTGGGAACATGTAAATTTTATAGACACAATACAAGCACAAACCAGTTTTTGTGACCGTACTAGTGTAAATTTTACTAGTACAAGCACAAGCACTAGTAAAGATTACTAGTTGCAAAAGCCAAAGCTCACTTATCACTAGATCACAACACAAACACAAGTGTGGCTCCCTGGAGAGAAAGCTTTTGTGACCGTACTAGTGTAATCCAGTCAAATCGAGAAGCCATTTTTAGTTTAACTTGCACTTGCACCCTACTTTGATTCTTGACAAGCAGTTTAGCATAGATCACCCTAACATGCATATTTTCTTAAGTTATGCAGAATTTATAGCATGTCATTTTATTTTGAGATAAAATTCTGTAATGGAATTCTAAATTCAAGTCAAATATGTACAAGAGTATAATTCAAACTTCCATTCTCTATCCTAAGTAGTAAGATTAAAATCTCAAATAATGTTGTACAAGGCAAGTGTTATGTAGGGGAAGTGTAAACATGTGATGAACTAACAAGGCATGTTAGTGCAACCTAAAGCTACATTTTTCAACAAAAAAATATTAATTGCATTCGTCAGTTAGTCCTCTGTTGAAGCTATATACTAATTATTGCTAAATGAAACCTGTCATGGTAGAGGAAGAGACAAATTTTAGCTAACAAACAGGAAAATTTGTCTCAAAGTCCAATGCAACCTCAGAGAACTCAAGGGCAGTAATAAATATATCAATTTGGAGGATTACCATTGGATTAAGGATTGCAACAAGCTCTGGAGTCATGAATGGAGTAGCAACATTGCGAAGGAGTATAGACACAGCATTCTGAAATTGCAGTCTACTCTGAGTCTCTCTTTCCAAACGTGCTCGCAGATTCACTATTTCTTGTTGCATCCGGGAAATATTTGAGCAAGAACTTGAACCTTCTCCATCAAGCCTCTGCCTTTTGGATCCAAATACCTGAGATGGACAGGGCCCTAAGCCCAAACCTCTAACTCTACCTGAGCGTTCCTTTCCAAGCACTTGACCAAGGGAATCATCTGGTGCAATTGCTTGTGAACAACTCCCTTCACTCTCAATATGAATAATTTTTTCCTTTTATCAATACTCAAATGTTAGTGTTTAAAATAAATTACATAAAACTAAGAAAAAGTCTTCAAACAATACTTACACAAACAGTCTTTGTTACATCATTTACATATGTCCCATCAACTTTAGTATGTGTGGCAACAAACACTTTCCCCCTACCCACAAGTTGTCCAGCCTCAACTTCCTAAACAAATTTCAAGATACTTAGATTGTAATTAATAAAAATTAAAACAATAATAAATGCAAGAAATGTTGACCAATTGAACAATTACCATCTCATTTCGTTTCCTTGATAAGGTCTTAGATCCACCAGAGTGTACAACTAATTGTTTCTCCCGACTTTGAGCATTTTGTCTACATATTTTCTGCAAATGGAAAAAGAACAATGTGATTAGCATGAAATCATTGCATTGTATGAATTATAAAACTTGATTTACTTACCATTGTGGTTGGATCTAGACGGTACTCAATAAACTGAGTCCACTGATCTCGGTCAATATTTAGTGGAGGATTTGCGAAGTTTTCTTCTTTGCTGATATTTGGATTATAAAATCGATGAAAAACTTCAGATCGATTATCCTTCCACTTTTCCCCTATCCGTTTGATGATGGTTTTCTTCACTAGATCATCATCTAGAATGAACTTTTCCTTCAAAATCGCAAGAAATATTAGTGAAATAAGATTGCAGGTTTTATAAAATTTTCAACAGGCAATAGTTGAGAAAAGATACCATTCAAACTTAGTTTTACCTTTAATTTGATGTTATACATCTCTTCCTTATAATGGAAGGGAACTTTAGACCATGACTTGTAACAAATGGGAAGAGCAGCAAAATCAATTCCTAATTGTCCAAGAGCTTGTCCTAAGAGGCCAGCTGCTTCACCAATGGGCTGATTACAATTATTGAGTGGCAACACCACTTGGCTGCCATTAGGAAGTACCCAAAGATCTTTCAATCTCAAATGTGTTGTTTTGGTATTTCCTGTTGCATCTGTGAACTATATATGTTAGAACATCAAATTTGAAAATGATACCTATATATCGACTTAATATAAACTCAAATTTACCTTTTACATCAACGGTCCAATATTTACTGGACTGACGGCTTAGAGGTCGAGTTTGGATGGCTGGTGGGGCTTGCGAAGGAGCCTCTGTGGATGGCGGAGCAATAATGGAAGGTGGTGGGGCTTGATGTCGGGCCTTAATAGATAGTGGAGCCTGAGTAGAAGATGTATGAGAGGTGCTTGATTCGTTTCCACCTTTCTTACTTGCACCTCCAAAACGTGAAACCCTAGGCATACTGTAACTTTGCACAAAAATTCTAACCTGTTAGCATAATTTATATGTAAAGATAATTAAGAATTGGATAATAATTAGCAGAAAAATCATACATAGAATCAAAATCTATGCATAAAGATCATTAAAAATTGGATAATAATTATCACAAAAATCAGCCAAAGAAGCATAGTCCATATATAAAGATAACCAAGTACATGTTCACAACGGGATTATTCATCCTCAACAAAATTAAGTGCATCAAGTGTATTGTCTGGTTCAACATCAACAATTTCCCTAACTAATGGAATATTTTCTGAATCATCTAAAAAGAGTATGCCCAAGTCCTGCTCTTGATGTAGCACTGTCTCATAGAAATCATCATAAACATTATTCTCCTCCATCTCGTATAAGTCTCTTGGCTTCAAATGTATGGCAACACTCCAATCTTTGTCTGCCTCATCCTCGACATAATACACCATTTGAGCATTTGAAGCTAGAATATATGGCTCATCATCAATAGTGTCTCCTGTATGTATCAAGCGAGAAAAATTAATGTTCGTGTACTTGAAATCATCTTTTCTTATCCCTCTATCGGTAGTAGTTTCTGCCCATTTACATTTGAATAAAGTAACCAGGAATAGACCAGAATAGTTTAGTTCTATGATATCAACCAACTTTCCATAATACGACACTGGTCCTCTACGGGGGTTGTTATCACTACTACTTGCAAAACTTGTAGTTCCAGCACTCACAAATACTCCACTATTTTGGGTTTTCAATCCTTGTTCCTGAGTGATAGTTCGAAACTTATACCCATTGATGTTATATGCAGTCCACCTTCTTGCTTGTTGAAGTGGACCTTGTGCAAGTAACTTAATATCATCTGAATGAGATTCATTGAAAGCATTCATGACCTAAATTCAGTATACACATATTAGAAACATCACTAATAACCAAAAGTTGATATAAAATCATCACAATAATTTTTATACTCACCCGCCTATAAAACCATTCACCAAATTCTCTATGAACTATCCTCTCTACCTCCGAAATTGACCGCTTGTTCTTATTCCTCAATCGTCTTCTTGTTTCTCTTCTAAATTCACTATATATGTACATAGAATCCATTCACAATATATGAGAAGAAGAGGTTTACATATGAGAATCATTTTTAAAATGGCTTGATACTTACTCAATAAAAGGGTCCACAAGTCTACTATTGACCAGCACATATCGATGAGCTTGTAGTTTCTCCAAGGGTGTTAAGTTGAAAAATGTAGCACCCCCTACTCCTTTGCCAATTTGTGGAAATGTAGTGTACAGTGTCAAAGTTCGAACAACAGTATTTGGTTCATCATTCACACGACCCAAACGGTTGAATCTTGTTTCAACATCATTTAAATATCTTGAACAAAAAGTAAGACACTCTTCAGCTAGGTAACCTTCTGCTATAGAGCCTTCCGGTTGTGCCTTGTTACGTACATAGCCCTTAAACTTTCCTAAGTGTCTATGAGAGAAAAAGAAACACAATTTGTCAAAGTTAATTGAATAAATTTTTTAAAAAATATTCATTCAAATGCAAAGGTATTTACCGTTCTATAGGATACATCCATCGGTAATGTACCGGGCCTCCAAGTTTTGCCTCATCAACAAGATGAACTACTAAATGAACCATGATTGTAAAGAATGAAGGAGGAAATAAGATTTCCATATGGCACAATGTAAGCACTATTCGTTCTTGGAGCTTGTCAAGATCTACTGGATTTAACACTTTACCACAGAGTTCTCTAAAAAATAAGCACAAATCAATTAAAACTGCAGAGACTTGTTTAGGTAATGTGTTTCTCAATGCTATTGGTAGCAATTGTTCCATAAGTATGTGAGAATCATGACTTTTTAATCCAGATAGCTTACGATGTTTCAGATCAATACATCTAGAAATGTCACTAGAATAACCATCTGGCGTAATCACATTCTTCAAAGTCCTGAGGAAGATGTCTTTTTGTGCATTTGTCATCGTAAACAAAGCGGGAAGATACTTTCCATTTTCATTTGGCCAAAGATCCATTCTTATGTTCATATCTAACAAATCTTTGCGAGCATTAAGGTGATCTTTTGTCTTCCCATGTTCATTGAGAATAGTATATATCACATTGTCACACACATTTTTTTCAATATGCATGACATCAAGGTTGTGACGCAACAAACTATACTCCCAATATGGAAGTTGAAAAAATATGCTTTTCTTTCTCCACTGTTGTGTCTCACTTTGGTTAGTGCTTGTACCACGTCTTCTTTTACCTTTGTTATCATCAACCTCTGATTTTTTTCCAAATGTGACATTGATATTTTCTAGTTGTTTCAAAACTTCAGAGCCAGATAAGACTATCGGAGGACTCCTCAAATCAGTTTTTCCATCAAAACGAATACGGTTCAACCGAAATCTATGAGTACCATCTAGAAAACGACGATGCCCCATGAAACACCACTTCCTGCTATATGGAAGACGACAAGGAACCGAGTCAAAGTTACAAGAAGGACAAGCTAAACCAGTATGAGTGTTCCATCCAGATAACATCGCTAGTCCAGGAAAATCACTAATTGTCCACATTAAAGATGCTCGCATGGTGAACATCTCATTCTTTGATGCATCAAATGTTGTGACGCCATCATTCCACAATTCATTCAACTCTTTGATTAGAGGTTGTAAGTACACATCAATGTCATTCCCGGGCATTCGCTTGCCTGGAATAATCATTGAAAGGATGAAAGAAGTCTGTTTCATACACATCCATGGAGGCATGTTATATGGAATTAGGATCACAGGCCAAATGCTATAGTTAGTACTCAAAGTTCCAAACGGATTGAAACCATCACTAGCTAGGCCAAGGCGAACATTCCGTGGATCAGAAGCAAATTCGGGGTAATTTAAATCAAATCTCTTCCATGCCACAGAATCTCTTGGATGCCTCATCAATCCATCTGGGTTTGCTCCCTCCCTATGCCATCTCATATACTCAGATGTTTTTCTAGACATGAACAATCTTTGCAAACGTGGTTTGAGGGGAAAATAACGTAGAACTTTTGCCGGCTTCTTTTTAGCACTTGGCTTCCATCTCGATGCATTGCACACTTTACATTTCTGTCTACTTTCATCATCCTTCCCCCAATACAACATGCAATCATTTGGACAAGCATGTATTTTACTATAATTAAGACCAAGTTTGTTAATAAGTTTCTTGGCCTCATAAAAAGAAGCGGGAATTTTGGCATGTTCAAAAGCATCATTCAACAACTCTAGTATCATAGACATAGCTTTGTTATTCATTCCACACAAGCACTTGATATGATACAATTTCACCATAAAAGATAACTTTGAATACTTTGCACACCCTTCATATAGTTCTTGATTTCCATCTCTAACTAACTCATAAAATTCTTTGCCTTCTTCGTTAGGTCCTGGATTTAATTCTGGCATCCTTCGATCACCTTCTGTTGGGTCTTGTGATGTGCATGGTTCTTCATTCACATATTGTCTAGCAGCCCCAAATGCATCATCAATCATCTCATGTATTGGATCTTGGATAGTATCTTCAGTTACATGAGTAATATTAGAAGATTGCTCATTTCTTTTCTCACCATGCCAATACCAAAAAGTATATGTTTGTGGGAATGGCTTCAAAATTAAGTGATCGTACACTTCATCTCTCGTCCATGAACGACCAAAGCCACAATCAGGGCAAGGACATTTTATAACTTTTCCATCAACAGAACCATGCTCAAATGCAAAATCAAGAAACCCATTTAGCCCATTCTCATATTCAGGTGAGGTTCGTGGCATAAAAATCCAATCTCTATCCCCTTGAATATCCATGAAGAACCTATATAGGAGGAAATCAACCACTTGCGAATTTCCAATAAAATTGTGTTGAGATGGCTCCTTAAACATATCAAACCAGATTTAAAAAGAAAAAAAACAAGAGCCTAATCAAAATTGTTATACTTTGACAGTTTAGATGCTTGCTAATTCAAGAACTAGATTGTAATTTCCAAAGTTTGGATCTCTCCTTTTCACGTTCCTTTTAAAGCCTTTTCCAAAAGCAACATTTTTTTTTAACATTGAAGACCTACGACAAGCTCCTTTACATACACATATTAGGCTATTTTCATAAAAGAAAGATTTAATTATTAATTTTTTTATATTATCATTAAATTATGTGTTGATATAACATTAAAAAAATTTAATTTTTTAAATAATTATTATCATAATCAAATTTATTTAATAATGTACTAATATATATTTAAACGATAATGTAAAATATCATAAATCAAAATTAAATGAATTTTTAAATTCATATAAGATACGACTATATTAATATTTTCTTCTTTAGACACTATATATATATATATATATATATATATATATATTTGTAAGATTATAGGTGTTTCCATAGTTTGTTAAGACTTAAGCTTTATCCAAACCATAAAACATTTAAAGCTAATCATCAATTTTGATATTACATATAGTGGGATTACAATAATGATTTTTATAAAAATAAATTTTAAATATAGTTTTCATAATTTTTTATGTCATTAAATAACTACTAAAATTCACTTAAATAAATTCCCTAAATAATTAAAATTCTACACCAACTTATCATAAATTTGTGTAACATTAGTTCTCCCAAGATCAATAGATTACTTCAATAAATAGTTATATTTTTATTTGGGCTTCATTTGGAAGAGCATATGTTGTATAAAAGAAAACATCAAATAAAATAAGTGCACGTGGCTATAGTTGTTTCTCTTTTAAGAGAAAGTTTTCTGACGCTAACAGTTCTACTATGTCCATACTCCATATATATATTTATATATATAAATATATATTTATATATATAAATATATATAAACAGTAAATATATATATAAATATATATTTATATATATATATTTATATATATTTTTATTTGTAAGATTATAGGTGTTTCCATATTTTGTTGACTTAAGCTTTATCCTAACCATAAAATATTTTTAGTAGTTTGTTTTGTGGTACTTTAAATGCTCTACACTTTGTTTTGTGGTGTTAGCTTGGGGACATGTAGGCGTGCTTGACAGAGATGAAAATCAAAAAATGTAGGCAAAGAAGTACTAGAAAGTCAACAATACATCAAGGAATCTTGCATGTCTAGATGCATTGCTCATTTGTATTCCTCCATTAATCTTAATTATTACCAAGCACGTACCTCGTATGAAACCTAGTATTGACTCTCAAAATTTAACTGTATTGTTCACTTTTCTTATGTTTTTGGCTTTTCAGTGGCTTCTAACATGGTTGGTTCAATTGAAGGACAATACGTGGATGATTGATGAGTTTAAAAAGCTTGGCGCTATTGGCAGGTCCAAATGTCCTGCATTTGAGAAAATAAAGATTTCAACGTCTTCAGTGTTGCAATTTTCTTATATGTGTCATTTATCTGGTGCTTAACAATATCCTTGGATATGAGATGCGAACAGTATATGAGATGTTCCTTGGATGTGGCAGATAGTAATGACTAATGAGGATGCGAATAGTATAAAAACAATATTTATTCATGCGTTAGCAAATTGTGGCACAAGAAAGTTCAGCAAGCATCATTCAAAAGCATAACATTGGGATTGGAGCTCATGGTCAGCCCCAATCAAATAAAGGTTAGCTAGGAAGCATGATCGAACTAAAAGTTCTATAGCAGTTTTATTTTTCACCTATTCATGCTGAAGCAGAATCTACTTATTCATTTAATTTCTTCTCAATCTTTCTCTTTTCCCCCCAATTTCATTTCATTTCATGATGACAATGCAGTCATCAACAGCAGACGAATTCCTTCATGTTTTCTTTTAACATATCTAAGTTCAAATTTCAAAACTAGTTCCAAGGTTGATTTTGCAAGCTGCAGTAAAAATGGCATTTGGGAATTTTATGTCAAAAGTGGCATTAAAAATAGTAGTATAACACTCAGCAAAAACTTGCTAAAATTGATTTTGCTGCATGCAATAGGGGATATGCTGATAAGTAGTATAGGGGATATGTTTCTTTCAAAAAGCAACAAGAAAAAGCAAAAACACTTTTAAGGAGCAATTGCTGATAAGTCCACCAAACACATGAAACAGCTGCCTCCCAAAAAAAAAAAGGCATGCTCTCCAAAAGCAACATCAAACTCAGCATAACTCTAAGCTCTTACATAATGGCAGTATCAGATCCTCTAACACCATTCAAGCAAACCAATCTTCTCTTTTTCCTCCAATCTGCATTAATTGCTCACTGAACTTTCTATATGATCTCCGATAAATTGAGGTCCTCTAACTATAATAAGCCACGTGAAAAGAAGAAAGGTATATAACTCTAATAAATAGAGGACAATGAGGAGTATACTTCTAGCATCAAAACAAGCTCTATGACTCTCCAAGGAAAAGCAGAGAGAGAAAGGTGAATCTGCTGGGGTTCATAAAATTGAAACAAATAAGAACTAGTTTACAAAGAAGATTCATAAGCAAATATTACCATAACAACTTTCATAGGAAAAAAAGGCAAACAAACTTGTTTCTATCAAAATTAGATACTCAGTTGCAGATAGCTACTTCAAGGTTCATCTAACATTGATTCCACCATTGTTGTATACTCTTGTGCTGCTATAAGGCTTAAAGTTAAAGGGCACCACCTTTTTTTTAATAATAAAAATAAGAAAAAAAAACTCATAAAATGCATCCAGTGGCTCAAAATTAGTCTAGAGAAACTAGGATAAGAAGACTGTGTTATGGACTTATGGTATTAGAAAGGCCATGTGACTACCTAGTCAGCCCAATCAGAGGTTGATCTCTCTATGGATGAAATGTTAATGGGCTTTACAAGGATACACAATCTGTGTTATTTATGCTTAAGTGCAAAAAATATATATACATATCAGTAATGTTACTTTCATAATTCTTCTAATTACAAAAATCACAATTGTAATTGTGAGTCATTGATCACAACTCTTTCTTATATATATATATATATATATATATATATATAAAATAAATGTTAATTCTTAATTTATTTTTAAATTAAAAAAAATCAAATAACTGAATATAGTATATGTTGAGTTGGAGTTATATGTTTCAGTTAAATTACAAAAGAAACGAATGTGAGAATTTCTAAGTCACCTTGGCAATTGGCAATGTTTTATCCAATGGTAATCTCAGATTTGGTTCCCTTCAAACCATGCTATTTGAAGGGTCCTACTCCTACAGGTACAGGATACAGCCAAATCTTTGCATATTGGTCACAAATAACTACTACTAGCAACTTGCATCTCAACTTACACTCTTACAATCTTACATAACAGCTTCCAAAGCTAAAAACAAGAAAATCATAAACGAAACAGGCCACATTTTGACTTGAGTGAAGTAATGTAAGATGCTAAAAAATAGGCATAAAATAGGAAATGAAAACAAAATAAAAATGATTCAAGAAAGCAAATGCATTAATACCTTAAGCACCAAAAGATCCATTTGCTAAGCACTCTTCAAAGGATCCAATGATTCAGGTATTTTATCAAACACATCACAACACATGCCAAGTACATCTCAACAGAATACTAAACACTTCACCACTAATCAAGAAAACTTAAGATGTCATTACCACATTGATGTTCATAAATAAAATAGATATCATATTCGCATTATCATTCAAGCAGCTTAATTAAAATAGGAAAATGGATACTTACCATGGCTAAATGAGCAACGTGGGAGCAATGTCAAATGGAGGCAGCAATAGCAAAGTAAAATCATCCATCCATGGCAGATATCTGAAAGTTGAGAAGAGCAAAATTAGTAAGAGTAGCAAAATATGAATCGTAGCAGCAAAATATGAATTGGTGAATATGAACAAATTTGAAAGGTAAATATGAATTACCACTTGGAATTGGTGAGATCAATGCCCTAACGCGAAGTTGAACGAATCTCCGCGAAGCTCAACGAATCTCATCGAGAGGCTCAACGAATATCAGTGAAGCACAACATTTGGGTGAGAAATTTGATAAACTTGATGTGTGAGAAACTCAATGAGGAGGAACAAGGAGAATCTGAGCTTTGCTTTCGTCACGCAAATTTGTGTGGGCTTTAGTATAGTGTGGGCTTCAGCAAAGTGTGGGCTTTAGTGTTCAACATAATATCACTTAGCCACAGTTTAAAAAGTGCGGGGAATTAAACGCTGGTAATTGCTGATTTTTCGGTAGTGACGACAGATCAATTAAACACGTTCACATCGTCAGCAAAGAGGAACTGTGAGCGTTATACGGGTAAAAGTACGTGACGCCAGACAAACTTCTCCAACCCATAAATGAGTATTTAATTATTTCATTAATCATTTTTAAAGGATGAATTTAATTTTAAAAAATAATATTAAAAAATAAATTTAATATTAATACTTGACATTAAAAGAATATTTTAAAATATTTATTATTAGAAGGTCAAAACAATGACACTTATATTTTTTTAAAATCAAAATAAATCAAAATATATATTTACTTTTTAAAACATTCAACTAACCCATGTTTTGAAAATGACTTGTCAGAAGAAAAAAAAGTGCTCATTTTTTTATTTATTATATGATAGGATTAGAAATTTCTTGCTATGATAAAGTGGTAGTGATATGCCTATGATCAAAATAGTTCTTTAATTTTAAGTTAACGAGATTAGTTTGGTTTGTAAGGATCGAAGTATTTTACTTGTAAAGTTTAGATTTAATTTTAACTGCCAACAATATTTTATTAGTAGGTATAATTACTATTATATATCCTTGTTGAGGTTTATGTGATGTTCTAATGTTAGAATAAGATAGTCATTCCTTTACCTAAATTTTTTAATTCTAAAAAAAAAAATTTGAAGGCAAAAAGAATTATTGTTCTTCATTATTTTCTCTTTATTGGATTGATCACAGACTTTATATATTAATGAGAATATTTTATAATAAAGCTCCAGAAATATGTACTCTTCTGTTCTTCCAACTGCTAAAATTGTCTCAAGATGTATAAGGAAATATATCTCACACATTCTAATGTAATCTCAAACATTTAAAATACAACTCTAAAATAAATAATTTGTTTAATATAGAGGCAAGGATGTCGAAATGTAACTGATTTGTTTTTCCTCACAATTCATGCTAATATAAATAATTTTTTTATTATAACTGAAAGTAATAAATAATAATTATGTGCCAAGTTCGGCAAATATATATATGTAGAAGGTTCAGTGTAGTATTTAAGTTAGAGACTCTCGCCTTTAGTAGGTTAATCTTTCAAAATGTACTATTCTCATGAATTGAGTTCGTTCCTAAATAAAAGCTACCTAGGATGGAGTACACTACCAGAATTAAGGGTGTTCATGGGTTAAGTTGACTCGGATTTTGAGGAAAAAAACATTCAAATCGATTAACTTTGATCAGGTTGGTTTAGTTTTTGATTTTTGAAAATAATTTCGAGCAACCCAAACAAAACCAAACTAACCTGATTAAGGTTGGGTTGGTTTGGTTCGGGTCATCGGATTGTCTGATCATTTTTTTTTCTCATAGTAAACCTATTATTGCTAAATACTTCAAACTCAATTAAACAATTACATATGAATTTTAAGCATACAAGCCTTCTAGTATAGTATAAGTATTAAGATAAAAGTAAAACCAAGTTTGAGAAGAAATATTTTAATATCTCAAAATCATCAGAAGTTTTATTTGTAATATAAATGTATGACATTAAATATATCTTGCTTCACAAATAAGGTTTTAATATATATATATATATATATATTATTACTTCACAGAGAAGGCTTTAAGTTATAGAGTTTTATAACACAGATGAGTAAGTTAATAATTGAAACATTACTATCCTAATATGCAACTAAAACAAAATAAAGATAATTGAATGATTGAGACTTAAAAATGGAAATTAAAGATATATAATTATATCTTATATTTTTAAATGAATGAAAAGCCAAATGACAAGAAGATAATGTCTAAAATCCTATTATTATTCAGGTCATTGGGTTATACAATACAAAATCTGTGAACCGAACCAATTATAGTCAATTTTGATCGAATTGAACCTGATTAGATCCGATTACCCAACCCGAACCAATTTTTTTAATTAGTTTAGGTTAATTTGTCGGGTTGATCGGGTCAACCTGAACCAATGAACACCCTTAACCAGAATCGTCTCGGATGTGTACTTTTGAAAAGATTAAAATTTATTGTCTCATTATTTTATTATTTTATTTTTTTAATTAAATTAAGACAACTCAGAAAAATAATTTTCTCTCAATTAATAATAACTTCTCTCTTAATTATTAATTTTTTTATTAAATTCTTATCATTTAATTAAAAAAAACAAGAAAATGAAATTTACTTCCCTTTGGAGGCCCATTTATATAAATATACCTAAAAATAAAAATATATACCGTTTTACCACACATGAAAAATTATGTACCAAAATACTCTTTTTTTTTTCAAGTTGGGAAGTCGGTTTTTCTCAAGCCGACTTCCTAACTATGTTATTTTTTTTTTAAAAAACCCGTTGGGAAGTCGGTTTGGGGGAAATCGACTTCCCAACGGTGAAAATCAAATTTTTTTATACCTTGTTGAGAAGTCGGTTCCCCCCAAACCGACTTCTCAACAGGTTAAATTTTTTTTACTCACACTATTCTCTCTCACTCACACCTGGTTTAGGGTATAGAAATGCAAAAAAAAAAAAAAAACCTGTTGAGAAGTCGGTTTGGGGGGAACCGACTTCTCAACAGATATAAAAAATTTTGATTTCCACCGTTGGGAAGTCGGTTTCCCCCAAACCGACTTCCCAACGGGTTTTTTTTTTTTTAAAAATAACATAGTTAGGAAGTCGGTTTGAGAAAAACCGACTTCCCAACTTGAAAAAAAAAAGAGTATTTTGTTACATAATTTTTGATGTGTGGTAAAACGGTATATATTTTTATTTTTAGGTATATTTATATAAAAAAGCCCCCTTTGAAAGGGGTGTACGCAAAAATTTGTGCCAGACTACAATTAGACTAATGAGCATGGACAGAACATTTACTATGAGAATGCGGGGCTTTTTTTATATAAATATACCTAAAAAAAATTATATACCATTTTACCACACTTCAGAAATTATGTACCAAAATACTCCATTTTTTTCTCATGTTTGGAAGTCGGTTTGGCTCAAACCGACTTCCTAACATGCTTTTTTTTAAAAACAAAAACCTGTTGAGAAGTCGGTTTTATCTCAACGTTGAAATTCAAAAAAAATTTAACATCCTGTTGAGAAGTCGGTTTCTCCCAAACCGACTCCTCAACAGATTTTTTTTTAAAAAAAAAAGCATGTTGAGAAGTCGGTTTGAGCCAAACCGACTTCTCAACATGAAAAAAAAATAGAGTATTTTGGTACATAATTTTTGAAGTGTGGTAAAATAATAAATAAATTTTTTTTTAAGTATATTGATATAAAAAAGCCAGAATGCGGTGGCCCATACTTTTTAAATTTTCAAAATTTACTCTTAGGTTTCACCTTTTTAAAAAATATAAATTTAACACTCTTAAAAAGTTCAAATCTTCATTTTATCCCCTAATTTTTTTATTATAGTTCCGTCTCTACTACTACTAATATGAAACGTATGTACGTTGGATTGAAGTTTTAAATTATATGGAATTTGGGACAATTATGTAATTACAGAGAAACGGGAGCAAAGGAATAGTACAGCCAGTAACAAGAATGACAGGTTATAATTGGTGTGGACAAATATGTGTGGTTCTGCTTCTTCCTTGTATTGTGTGAGGGGTAATTTGGATCGTCGTGCTAATTCTCTTAGCTCCCATGGCTTCCTTTTATTGTAGCAGACAGATGATTGCATCTTCAAATATTAAGAAGTGGATTGCATGGTTTCGAAATTATTTTCCCTCCATGATCATTTGGGGTAATTTTTGGTGAACTCAAATTCTTATAAATTTAGACATATTGGCGACATTTCATTCAGCTTCTTAGTTTGAACTGACCTCTAACGATCTCTTTCTTGCTTCCTTCAGCTTTAGTTCTGAGTCACAGCATAGTGGAGTATGCAACTGTGTGTATCTTAATGCTTTTCCTGACCAATGAGTTGGATAAAGAACTCCTCTTAGCTTCTATCATTATAAATGTCTTAGATGGCCTTTCAGCTGTGTTCATTTTTCCTTTTGCTTACATAGGAGATCATTTCAACGTAATTGTCTTCTCCACTGGTTCCTACACTATGGTGAGGACAAATATAACCCATTGACTTTCCTATGGTCATCAATTTATCATCTTCCCAGACCACATTAATTTTCTCTTGTCAATATACACAATATAGGAGTATGTTAGAAGTTTGGGGTTGTTTCAGAAATATGTTAAAATCTCCCAACAATTTTGCAGGGACTAATTCTACTATGGATTATTGCCCAGCATCCCACAGAATCCAGTATGATCTATTTGGCATTAGTGCTGATAGCATTAGGCAAATCGGGTCGATCTTCTTCTTTGCAATACTTTCTTGGATATCAGCTGAGAGAACGAAACAATCTGGAACATGCCAACTCGGGAAACAGTGGAGAGCAACGGCAGATGAGAGATGTTGGCACAAAAATTTGGTGGCATAGTGCCTGGATTTCCGGATATGCAATAGCTATTTTTGCTAAATATGATTATGATTCCTTTCTTAACTTCGAGATTTCAGCACTGCTCATGGGAGCAACGTGTCTGTTGTTCTACCTTGGCTTCATGGTCTATGATCACGAAAAGCCTGCCAGAATGTCCCTTGCTCATATTTTGAGGGTCTTCAAGCCAGCCAAACCCGTCAATTTACTTTTGTGGGCAACTTTCATTCCATACAGTTTGGTGTTGGCCACTGGAAACACACTGTTTATTGCACAAGTTAACAACTTGGACACTCATATTGGCAACAATTTCAGGGTTCGCTATTCGTTTCTCTTTGTCGTCAAGTCTTTTACTTGTGACCTGGTAGTTTTCCTATTTTGGTATTGGGGGAGATCAACAAGGGTCAAGCATACGTTAGTGAGAATTGGAGCTGGAATTATTTGTGCTGCGTTTTGCTGCGTAGCAGCACAGCAGGTGGAGATTCTTAGACATCATTCAATAAGTTCTAAGAGTGTTCTATTGTTAACTCCTCAGTATTGTCTATTAGGGCTTATGGAGGGACTTGCTGGTGGGGGCCTTTTCAGATACATCCTTGGTCATGTACCAGCTTGGTCAAGGAGAAGCTTTGCAAAGCCTTTCAGTGAGTTGGTTTTGTGTGTTGGGAAGTTTCTCAGCATACCGTTTATGCTAATCTTCAGCTCCTGGTTTCACGAGAACCGAGGTTTCCAATCTCAATCAGTATCACCTTATGCCGACACCACGGTGCAACCGCCACAACCCGTAATTGCGAAGCTGGATATATATTTTCTAGTGCTGGCGATATTGAGCTGTGTGTTCTTTTGCATGTATTTGGTTTGGGTCTTGAGTTATGGTTATTCTGTAACATATTTACAAAATGAGGAATCAGAAAACATGACATACGGTGAACCCGTCCAACAGGAAGAGCCGGGTGATCAAGCAGACGAGGAAGCTCATTTGGAATCCGTTCCTGAAGAAACGCCAGATATCCAAGATTCAGGGGAGGAGATTCTTCAGGAATAGTTCCTTATAACATGAACTTGTGTTGAATTATATCATCACTGCTTTTAAATTTATATTGTTTCTTTGTTTTGATGTTAAGTAGTTATGCTATCAAAATATTTTGTCTAATTTTATACTGATATCATAAGATTAAACTCAAGTTAACTTGAAGATAAAGTTGAAGTTAGATCCTTATGAAATAATATTTTGCGTACTTTTATATTAATAGCTTATTTTATAGTGGTTATAACTAATACTAAATTACCAACTTATTTATTATCCAAAGATTAAGAAAGATTTTCTATCTTTAAAATTTATGCTTAGGTGCATACCAAACTTTAAAGGATTATTAAAATAAAAAGGAAAAGATATGCTTTCATGACTTTTTTTTTTTATTTAAACTATGAGTATCCTCATACACTTTATAACTTAACTTTATTTAATGTGTTAATTTAGTTATGTCTTCTCTTTCAAGTATTTTTTTATGGTTTTTGCTTAACGAATGTCTTGAGAGTACTTGTTATAAAATTAAAATAAAAAATATTAAATAAAAAAATAGAAGCCTTTAATATATTAAAAATTCAAAAAAAATATTTTTTTAAAATAATTATTCATTAAATAATATAATTAATTGATAATATTAAATGCTCCTTAAATATGTTTTAAGGGCACTACCCGTTAACAATACTTTTTTTCCACCTATTTATATCTCATTGTTTGCCAATCCAAAATTTCTAGCCGAGTTATGCCACTACCTAAGTAGCAATGGAAAAGTCTTTTCAATATTCGACACTAGTTATGTACATTGACATATCATTATTATTTTATCCTTATAAAATTCAATTTTTTAGTTTTAATCTTTATATTTTTTTTAAAAAAATTGATAAGTCTCTATAAATCAAGGTTCTGAAAACCGAATTGGTTACTGAATCAGTTAGGAAACTAATTCAAGGTTCAATGATTGAATCGTAGTTGAATCGTAATTGAACCGGAGTATAATTTTATACTAATTAAATAAATAAAAATTATGACAAATAATAAAACATGAAAAAAATTATTATAACATTAAGTCATTTTCATAAATAAACACAATAAATTTCAAGCATAAAAAAAATAGATTTTTCATTTTTGATAAATCTCAACAATCCCATTAAAATCAATTAATTCATTCAACAAGAATTAAAGTTCCATACGTTTAGTCTCATGCGTCATTAATGAGAGTGAGAAAAAGTCTTTGTTGAAACTTCAGACTTCTTGTTGAGAGAACGAGACACAAAGAGAGAGAAAACGAGACACAGAGAGAGAAAGAGAGAGCGAGAGACATAGAGATGAATGGTCATGGTGGTACCTCGCGGTGGTTGGTCGGGGAACAGTGGTAGGGGCAGGGGCGTGGTGGTAGGAGCGATATGCTTTGAGGGTTTTTCTGATTTTTTTTTCTCGTGGTGGTTGGCCGGTGAACGGTGGCGGTGGTAAAGGCGCGGATGGCGGGGGCGGTGCAAGGCTCGGATCTGCTTCGAGGGTTTTCAGTTTTGGGTTTTTTCTGGTTTTTTTTAACTCAATAAACCGGCTAACTGTGAAAATTGGTCTTGAGCCGACCGGTTCTACCGATTTAGTATCTGTTAACCGGTTCTTGACCGATTCTTAGTTGAGCAGTTTTTTAGTGTCATTCAGACCTAGTAGTTGGCCGATTCTCGGTCCAACTGGTTCGATTGGCCGGTCCGGTCCAATTCTCTTAACTATGCTATAAATACTATTTTTTTTATAAAACTAGTCATTCTATTACACTTTCATCCAAAATTTAGCGTTTTTTACCCTATGTTTCCTCATATTCTTAATGATTGTTGGTCCTTTTGTGGGACCGTACACCCATTTCTTTGTCTTTCCTCTGCCCTCTCTCTTGCATTATTTCCTTGGGGCACCGATTTCTCTGTCTTTCCGTGCTGTACTTCAATAGAACATGTTAGATGGTTTGGAAAAATGAATTTGTTTATTTCATTGATAGAGTAGTATTTATACATGCTGATACAAGCAATAGAAGTCTAACCAAGAATAACTAACTAACAAACAAAAATGGAAAGTTCGTTAAATCATTTAGACTTTGGGTTTTCTGTCAGCCCCCCGCAAGCTGAACTATGAATGTCTAGCATGTTCAGTTTGGACACCAGTGAGTGAAATTGAGTATGAGGCAGGGCCTTAGTGTAGACATCTGCAAGTTGAGCTGTTGTGGGTATTGGGAAGAGGTGAATGACACCAGCTTGAAGCTTGTCCTGAACCAAGTGACAGTCTATTTTGATGTGCTTGGTTCTCTCATGGAATGTGGGATTTTGAGCTATTTGAATGGCTGAGTGGTTGTCACAATACACTGGAACAGCTGTGGTAATTGGAAGGTGCAAATCCTGCAGTAAGTAAATGAGCCATTGAAGCTCACATGTGGAAGTGGCCAATGCTCTATACTCGGCCTCTGAGGATGAACGAGAGATTGTGCTTTGTTTCTTTGATTTCCATGAGATCAATGAGGGGCCAAGGAAGATACATAACCCGATAACAGATTTTCTGCTATCCGGACAAGATGCCCAGTCTGAATCACTAAAAACTGTTAATTGCATATCTGAATTAGCAGAGAAAAACAAGCCCTTGCTAGGACAGTTCTTGATGTATTTGAGAATGTGGGTGGCAGCCTCAAAATGTTGTTGCATAGGATTGGAGATGAATTGGCTTAGCTTGTGGACAGCAAAGCAAATATTAGGTCTTGTATTTGTCAAATATATCAACCTTCTAAGTAGCTTGCGATATGCTGTTAGGTCTGAATAGGGCTCTCCAGAAGCACCTGTGAGCTTGAGGCCAGGAATCATTGGAGTTGTGGCAGGTTTGGATCCTAAAAGACCTGCATCATCAACTAATTCTAGTGCATATTTCCTTTATGAAAAAACAATTCTTTTTTGAGATCGAGCCACTTCAAGCCCAAGGAAAAACTTGAGTAGACCAAGATCTTTGATTTTGAACATTTGATCTAAGACTGTTTTTACATGTGTGATCTCCTCCAAATCATTCCCTGTCAACACAATGTCGTCCACATAAACAAGTAAGACTGTGATCTTTGAATCAACATACTTAACTAAGAGGGAGTAATCAGATTTTGACTGAACATAGCCAATGGATAGCAGGGCTGAAATGATTTTTTGGTTTTTGGTTCCATTGTCTGCTGGCCTGTTTGAGGCCATATAATGACTTTTTGAGCCTGCAAACTTGACCAGAAGTTAATGTTTTGAAGCCTTGAGGAATGGCCATGTATACTTCTTCATGTAAATCACCATGAAGGAAGGCATTATTTACATCCAACTGATGTAAATGCCAATTCTTTGCTGCTGCAAGAGCCAAAACCAGTCTAACAGTTGTTAGTTTGACAACCGGAGAAAATGTCTCTGAATAATCAACTCCCTCAAGCTGACTGAATCCTTTGGCCATTAATCTGGCCTTGTATCGTTCTATACTACCATCTGCATACCTCTTTATTTTGTATACCCATTTACATCCTATGGGTTTCTTGCCAAAAGGAAGATCAGTGATTTCCCAAGTCTGATTCTGTTCTAAGGCCTCAATTTCTCTGTCCATGGCTTGCCTCCAACACTCATGTTTCATTTCCTGGGAGTAAGTTTTGGGTTCTGTTTGGGTGGATAGAGCTAAGGCACAGGATTTGTGTGAAGGAGATAAACAATCATATGAAACAAAATGAGATAAGGGGTAAGCAATACCTGAGGCTGCATTGGCACCAGTGCTGGAGTGAGTTATGTTGCAGTGATAGTCTCGAAGGTAATTGGGGGTTTTCTTAAGTCTGGTGGATGATCTAAGGATAATTGAAGGCTGCTGGGTGGTGGAAGGCTGTGAATGTTGTGAAGGAGGGTTTGTGTTTAGTGAGTGTTGACACGGATCAACAAAAAGGTCAGTAGCATTGATGTTGGAAGGAAGAGATACTGAAGGAAAGTTTGATGTGTTTGAGTAAGCATTATGATTAGAGAATGGCATAATGTTTTCATAAAAGACAACATGTCTGGAGAGGAATAATTCTCTTGTTTGCAGATCAAGGAGAATATATCCTTTAGTACCAGGATGATGACCAATATGAATGCATTTTCGAGCTCTAGGTTGGAACTTGGTTCTATGTGCTGTTAATGTTGAAGCATAACATAATGCTCTAAAAACTCTAAGGGAGGATAGATCACCCTGTGAAAAGCGATCTTTTAGCTCTTTGCATACCTCAAAAGCTTCATTGATCCATATGATGTTGGTCGAGATTTCAGGAGAAACAGAATGATTAAGCCAAGAAAGAATCAATGTGTTACAACGTTTCCAAGAGGGAAGAAGAGGATCATTTGATGCCAGTTTCTTGATGGAACCATCTATGAATTCAAATTTGTTTTTCATTTGCAGTGCCATTTCCATTGCTCTGGCCCAACTATGATAGTTCAAGCCTTCAAGAACTAGGAAAATGAGAACGAGGGATGGGTTTTCATTTGGGTGAATGTAGTAAGGGTTTGATGAATCATTTGCGGTGGTATTGGAAGAAGCCATGAAGGTTCTGAGAAGAAGAAGATTATTGCGGAAGAAGTGGGTAGGGAAGAAGATGATCTCCTGATACCATGTTAGATGGTTTAGAAAAATGAATCTGTTTATTTCATTAATAGAGTAGTATTTATACATGTTGATACAAGCAATAGAAGTCTAACCGAGAATAACTAACTAACAAACAAAAATAGAAAGTTTGTTAAACCATTTAGACTTTGGGTTTTCTGTCAGAACAAATGATAAAGACTTCACATCTCCCCAATTTTTTTTTTAATTATCCATTTCCTAAAATAGTAGATTCTCTTGCAATAGCTCTACGATACTCCTTTTCCTAAATGAAAAAAGGAAAAATGACAGATTTAGTCATCTTAAGAAAAATAATTTTTCATGAGAATTTGTTTTAAAAATTAATTATGTATTTAATTATATTAATTAATTATTTATGTAATTAATTACATATTAAATATTAAAATAAAAATAAATTATTAATTAATTATATATAAATTATTAATTAATATAATTAAATACTTAATTAATTTCTAACTTTCCCACAAATTCACCAAACCAATCATTTTTCCAAGAAAAAAAGCAACGGGTTTCGACTGCACATGCAGAAGCGAGGACGAAATAGTAGATTCTCTTGCAATGGCTCTATGATACTCCTTTTCAGAGAAGAATGAATCACAAAGTAGCAACTACAACAAAAAAAAAAAAGGGAACATTTTCAAAGAACTCTCAAAAGATTGAAAATTCTAGAACTTGGGAAATTATAGAATGGGAAACTGGGAAAAAAAGACTCGAAATTTGCAGAGATCATCAACCGAAAAACAAAATAAAGAAGCAACCAATTTTTTGTTTGTTTGTGTGGAATCCAATTTCAAATGCGAATTTGAAGAAGGAAAAATAAAAGAAGGAGCATTTGAGCGGAGTTGTAGAGGCCATGATCGAGGAGGGTGACGATTTGATCCTTGGGAACGTCCATTAGCTGGGGATTGTGTTAGTGTCAATGTTTTAAGAATTGAACCAGAGATTGAATTGGCGATACTTTTAGGTCATAATTTGATTGGTCGAATTAGTAGTCGAACATGATGATGTAATAATTAAAATTATAATTATAATTATATACATAATTATTTATATACATATTCAATTAAAATAGCCATATTTTGAGAGTAACAGAAATTTAAAAAAAAAATTAAGGTTGAATCCTTATTTAAAAAAATAACTATTATTATTTCTTTTAAAAATACTTATTACTATGAAAATGATTATTATATATTTTTTAAAATCAGTTGGTCTAACTTTATTTGTTCATTTTTCATTGTATAGATCTTAAAAAGTTATATGAAATCGATATAAAATGCATTCAAATCAGACGAACGAATAAAAAGTTATGACTTTTGGGAGATAGATGTGAAAAAAAATTCTAAAAAATTAACTTAAAATCTTAAAAAATAATTTAAAAAATTTAAAAAGTAATAAAAAAATTCAAAAAAAAAATAAAAACTGACCGATTTTCAAGAACCAGATCCAGGTCATTCGAATCAATAATTCTTCCTAATTTTTCTCAATTTTTTTAATTTATTAGCCAAAACAATTTTTAAAACCAACCAAATTAACTAAACACTCAAGCCACGATCACACCAATCATACTGGCCAATCTGTCCGACTCTTAATACTGGCCAATCTGTCCGACTCTTAAAACCTTGGTTAGTATGCTTTGGAGACGTCAAAAAATGAAATCCCAAAAAAATGGAGCACGTGGGGCGATATCTCACAGAAAATTAAAAATAAATAAAAAGCATTTAGCTGCGGTTTTGACTTAAACCGCAGCGACTTGTCCACAACTGGACAAAAATTATTTTACTTTTAAGAAATAATTTTAAAATTACACAAATTTAAAAAATAATTTCTAAAATTACAACAAATTAGACAATTACCCATGTGATGAGTGCCCCCACCCCTATTTCCTCTGCTCTTTCCTCCGACATGGTTCTGGTTCCCAATTTATAACTGGGTTTACCGATATTATCATCTAACATTCAAACTATGGCAGGATAATCTTACAGATACAGTACATGTTGGGTCCAGCATAAATATGGTGGGACTCACAATAAAAGAAATTAAAAAAAAAAAAAAGACAAAGGAGTAGTTGAAAATTAATGAGACATGGTTTCTTCTCCTTTTACTTGAGCTCGTGGAAGCTGTACACAGCAGGCGAAAGATGAGGAAGAAAAATTGTTGCGGGCAGATGAAATATAAAGTGTGTTTACATTGTATATTTTCTTATAAATAGACACAGTTTTTCATTTCAAAAGCAGGGATTAAGGGATCGAGAGTCTAGAGGGTGTGAGATATTTTTAGAGAGGGAAGAAAAATATAGAGTAACATTCTACATCTTTGTAATTCAGAGAGTATGTGAGACTTTTTTTGAGCATAATATATTTTTTAGTGTTGATAACTTTATAAAAAATACCATGAGTTGTACAAATTTTCTCATAATAAAATCTTTGGTTGTCATTAATCCTTTCATGTTTTCATAGCAACTGGTGTGGGTGGATTTCCCAACAGTTCACAACCCACAATGGTTACGATGAGCCTGCTCAGCCTCATCTCCAAAATATATACTCGGTGGCGCAAACGTTTTATCATCTCCAAGTCTCTTATTTTCATTTGGTGTAATATATCATTATTGAACCTAAACTCAATTAGTTATGCATATTAATTGTCTAGGAACAAAAGTTTAGCAATGGTTAATTCTCCGTCTTTCTTTTTTTATTAATGAAAATTCCAGGTTTAGCTTTAAGCTATAGCTTTGTGGAATACCGAGTGGTGGCTGTTTTAATAGATGTCATCACAAATAAATGGAACGAGGACAATCTACGCAAAGCTGCTATTATTACCACTCTGCAAGATGGCCTGTCATCCATCTTTGTCATTTGCACTCATGTCTTAGAAGCCAAAATAGGTCGTTTCAGTGTGATTATCTCATGCACAGCAACATATGCCATGGTAAGCACCAAGCACATATGCTTCTCATGATGCCTTGCACTATACCTCACATGTCTGTTGAGTTATTAGAAATTTGGCTAATGCTAAATTTTACCATAACATATATCTCTTGCAGGGCTTAATGCTATTCTGGGTTTCCTATTTGACTTCCAACATAGTTGGCATTTTAATGTATGTGGCAGTGATACTAATAGCATTAGGTAATGCTGGACTTACAACTTTACGAGCCTTTCTTGATTATCAGTTGAAGGTAATAGTAAGAGCAAGATCAAGAATAGAGGCCAATCAGGAAAGACGACCAATAAACCGTACTGAAGAAGAAAGAGATCATGCTGTTCGTGTAGCTATCTGGTGGCGTAGTGCTCGAATTTTGGGAGCTATAATGGCAACCTTTTTGCCAGAAGGAACGGATCGGTCAGGAACTTTAAAGAATGCAGCACTGGCCATGATATTAGCTTATCTGTTATTCTGCTTTGGTTACATTTTCTATGTCTTTGAAAAGCCAATCGCAAGTCCTCTAGAAAAAATTTTTAGAGTCTTCAAGGCAGCTTTCTTGAAGTTCAGCTTGGAATACCCAATTTCCCCCGAAAGCTATTACTGGAAGAATTACACACAGCCTCATCGCTACAGGATCAGGGCCGGTCAAGTTGAATTGTTACCTCATGTTCCATCATTATGGAGATGGTTGGACAAAGCTGCTATAGTTAGAGAGCCACAACCTCCAAATCCAAGCCCAGAAAGGCAGGAGATGAATGGAGATCTCTGTACTGTCAAAGAAGTGAGGGAAGTAAAACGCTTTGCTTCTTTGATACATTTGGCGTTCACCCTTTTACCATATAGTATGGTGGTGGTTGCGGGGAATACTTTCTTTGTCGAACAGACTAGTAACTTGAGCCTATCTTTCAACATCTCAGGTTTGTTTCTGATCAAGTCCATCGCACGCGACCTAGTCATGTTCTTGATTTGGTTGAAGGAATTAGAAAACCTAAGAATGACAATTGTGAGGGTCGGTGTTGGGTTGGTTTGTTCTGTGCTTTGCTGTTTAACAGCATGGCAGGTGGAGCTTCGAAGACTGACTTTAGTAAAAAAAGCGGGCTTCACCTATGACCCAGATGAAGAAATCTCTATGGTAATGGCAGTCTTAGTTCCTCAGTTTGTTCTGCTAGGACTAATGGAAGCACTTGCCAATGATGGGATTGAACATTTTTTCGAAAATTACGTGCCTGAATCAATGTCGAGCTTTGGGGAGCAATTCACTGAGTTCGTATTCGGTATAGGAAAACTCCTAACCATACCATTTGCTGCATTTATCACAGACTGGTTTAAGGAATCCGTGAATACTAGCCATTTAGATCGGTATTACCTAATGTTAGCAATACTGAATTTTGTGTTCATTATCATTTATGGCTACTACTCAATGAAATACAAGGACGATTTCCCAGAGGATGAAGAATTGAGGACGGCCGAAATGCATGAAATCAATGAAAGCAATCATCAAGCAAGCCAAGAGGAAGCACATGGAGAGTAAGAAACCCCCTTGGCCGGATGTTTTCTTTGATCTGAAGTGCAACACAGTAATCCTGGTTACTTAACTCTTAGGTTGAAAATATATCAGTATTTTTATTGTTCGAATTCTTAATTATCATGGCCAAAATAAAAAAATAAATTTTTTTTTTCATGTGTGTTTGTAATGTTTAAAATCTCACGAACTGAATTCATTGGGCTTGATTTTCTGAAAGAAAATAATTATCTTATGTCCTTTTATGCTGAGAAACAATTTAATGCTATAAATTTTATTACTAAGAGGTCAAAACTGATCAATAGCTTACCATTAAGGAACATTAATTCTTTGGAATAGTTTGAGTGGAGATAAAGCCAAAAAAAAAAGGGTGATTTAGGATGATATAATTATACTGCCTTGTGGTTTTAACTATCAGTTTGTCCCCTGTAATTAATTGGCAGAAAAGCTAAATAATCCAAAGATTAATTTATATCCCGAAAGTAGCCCATAACGCACAGCTGTTCGAGTATACTCCACTCACAAAATAAGATTCTCAGACATACATGAAAGGATGAGTCCTATTCGAATAGACCCTACACTATCCATGATGTTCCGTGATGTTTACCTTTTTTTTGTGAATTGTGATGTTCACCTAGCTATGTAAGCAAAGGAATTGTTATGGTATTTTATAGATTTGATACTTTACAACTTACCTGAAATACCAACATTCTAAAAAAAAGTACGAGTAACGGAATATTTTCCAGGGACGAATTTAAGGGGGGCGAGCAGGCCTTTTATACTTAAAAAATTAAAGTAGTAATTATTATAAGTTAATAAATATGTATATTTTATAAATTATTTAGTTAATTAATTTAATAAATAAATAAATAAATAAAATTTTATCAAAATAAACACACAAATTAAAATATCATGCTTAATTTTAATAAAATTATGATATATTTAATTTTTAAATTATAAAATTTTTATTTAATATTTTAAATTTTATAATTAGCCTCACAACAAGCGATTTCTGAATCGTCCCCGTTCTCCATGTAACAATACTCATTAATTCCACTGTAAAGAATCCTAGAAGCAACCTCCTGATTAGTTTTTGGTTTTTCCTGGGTACGGGTAGTTTGGCTGTCTACACGTTTTAATCAAATGAAAAAAAAACATATTATTATAATGAGTAATGTTACTTGTCATTTGTAATCTCACCCTTTACATATGAAAGGTGGATTTTTTTTTTATTAGGATAAGTATCTATGACATAATTGTATACAAATTACAAATATATCATTCTACATGTGTGAATTGACTAAAATTGGTAGGGATGTTTATTGAATAGGGTTGACTTGATCAATCTAATAAACCAGTTCAAATCCAATAAAAAATTTAGTTTGGGTTGGGTCATCAGATCCAATCGAGTATGACCCTATCAGAATCGATCAAGATTAGTTTGTTTCATGAGTTTTGTATTTTATAACTCGATGACTTGGTGAAATGACCCGAAGAGTAGGTTGCCTATGAGATATGAACACCATAAAGAGGAGTCATATTAATGTTAGATATGAGTAGGATACTTATGCCAGTTACGTTTATGATACAATATTTCAAATCTTAATGAGGCACTTCACATTATACTGTGTCAGTATCGTGTCTTATATCCGTGTTAATGTCCATACTCTTAAAGTAATAATAATTTTTCAGTATATGAAAGACTATGTTCATGTCCCATATCTTTATTAATGTTCAAGCTTCTTGAGTCAAATAATTCTTTGATGTAAAGCCATGTTTATTAAGCGAAGTCAGTGCCTTGTGAATTGACATGAAGAAAAAAACGAAACATCTTATTAATAGTTTGTTTTGGAGCCACAAATCTAACTTGTGGCTGAGAAATCACATATAATGGAGATGACAGTTGATAGCTACTTTGTCTCTAAATTCCATATAAACTTTCATTTGAAGTGGCTTTCCAAGGGCTGTCACTAGACGACCACAACTCTGCAAAGTCACTCATATTTGTCATCCACAAATCACTTTGCGTATTACAAATGGCACCAAAATATTAATTATAAATTAAAAAAAATTGGGGTGATGATGGCACATTTCATAAGTTATCCCATATTTGGGAGAAATTTCGTAGCAGACAACACACAAGGATAGTGTTGGGGGAAGAAATAAATTCTAAGTCTACAAAGGAATGAGGAAAAATGGATTCGACCATGGGAACTTGAAGAATGTTTCCAAGGTTTCGACGAAGTTATTGCAAGCATTTTTCGTCGGATGACAAATTTTCGTCGAAGATGATATTACAAATGTTGTCCGTCGGATGATTGCAAATGTCGAAAAGATTCATTTTTATTGGAGGAAGATGCTGCAAATACTATTCGTCGGATAATGAGTTTGCAGGTGTTGTTCGTCGGAGGACAAGTTTTTCGTCAAAGAATACAGTGATTGATCGTCGAATAATAGTCTCCGTCGAAAAATTGCATCCAATTTCCTTATAACTTTAACAGTTTTGTACAACGAGTACGTGGGTTAACTGCCATGTATACGTGTTTACGTTTTAGGAGTCGGTTATTTTGCTTAAGTTTTGTCTATAAATATCAGAATATACGATGTAAAAAGGGTTGGTTACTGGATACACAATCCTAACATCTCACCCGAGCAGATTAACGGATTTGACTCCAAGTATGCCTTCCATTTTCGTTTCAAGCAATTTACATTAATGCAATGTTCTTTTACAATTCCTTTTATTTCCTGCACTTTATCCTTTTGAATTCATTTACTTCAAGTCCTGTTCTTTAAATTCGTTTACTTTCTCTTATCGCGCTGTTATTTTCCTTTACTTTCTGCAATTTACGTTACTTTGCTTTGTCCTTTAAATTTCTTTACGTTTCATTGTATTTTTACTTGCATTCATTTATTGCTTTTCATTCGTTTTCTGCAATTTATATCTACACTGTTCTTTGTCCTCGTACTTAAGTCCTTCTTGTTTTGCACCAAATTTTTCCCTTTTCTCATACGAGATTACCGCGTAACTCGTCGCAACCCACATTCGACTGATAAATATATTTGTTTGTTTGTGAAGTTTGCATTTACCAAATTTCACCATAAACAAATTGGCACGCCCGGTGGGACGAGTTTAGAGTAACTCGTAGTGTCACGGACCTTGTTCTCACAAGAGGTTCATTATATGCGTTTAAGAAGTGGAAGGTTTGTTCATTCTTCCTCTTCTCAGAATACACAGACCATGAGTAATACACAAAATCAAGTGTCGAATGCACCTGTGGCCGACGTCACCGTGCCACCTTCAACCGGTGTTAGTTCAGGCCCTGTAATCGACGAAGTGCCAACTGGTACTCTTCGGAGTAATCCAGTGTTGGAACAAATAATACCTGCAACGACTCAGCCATCGCCGAGTCAACCAAGCAATCAAAGTATAATAAATTCAAACTCAAGGTTTGCACCGCAATATGGTTTGCCACCCAATTATGTGCCTCCTGTAATGGCACAGATGGGAATAGGTAGTACTTTGGCTGGTACCATAGGCCAAACTACGACTTCTATGAGTCAGCCACAAATCAGTTCAGCCTTGGTCGGATTTAATGGCCAAGGAATAGGAGTTGCAGGCTCTAGTAATCCTACTCCTTTTAGACAGGAAAGGATGAATTTGGGGCCAGTATTCCCAAATATGTCGAGGATATCCTCAAAGTATAACCGCCCATGTAAACTCTTTGGCCAGTTTTCAACAACAAATGGATGAGAGCAACCATGAAATGGTGCACATGTTCACTCAGCAAATGGGTGCAGTAATTACACCAATCATGGAGATGACTAATAATACTTGTAATGCATTGGCCCGACAAATGGCAAGATTGAATCAAGCCATAGGGATAGATGATACGGCCAATGATACTACCCAAGCAAATGTACCCCAAGTCAACGTCGAACAAAATAACCAAGATCCTGGTCAAATAGGTCAGAACGAACAACCACGCTTGGAACATGGCAATGTCCATATACTCCGTCGAGGAGATGAAGATCAAATGGCAAGAAACGATTTAGCCATGAGATTACTTCGTCGAAACCTTGGGGGGCAACAGGTGGTCGAACAAAATGTTAACCAGGTAGTAGAACAAGTGTTAAATCGTTTTGGGTTTAATGTTGGCTATGCCAACCAACCCTATTTTGTTTCAGCTTTTCCTGATTGGGTCCAATAGGCAGAATTGCCAAGGGGAACTAAGATTCCTAAACTTTCTAAGTTTTCTGGAGAAAGTGGAAAATCGACTGTCGAACACATTGCTCGATTTACCATAGAAATGGGAGAGTTAGCCACCGTAGAAGGCCTTAAAATGAGATTTTTTCCTAGTTCTCTTACAAAGAATGCATTTTCTTGGTTCTCAACACTAAGGCCAAACTCAGTCTATTCTTGGACTCAATTAGAGAGGAGTTTCCATGATCAATTCTTTAGGGGAGACTTAAGAGTGGGACTTACAGACCTCTTTAATGTCAAAAGAATGTATAACGAGACTGTGGATGATTACTTGTCTAGGTTTCGACAAATGAGGAGTAGGTGTTTTACTCCCATACCTGAGGCAGAAATAGTGAAAATTGCTTCAGGAGGTCTGGATTATTACATAAGAAAGAAATTAGTGAACCAACACTTAGTTGATCTTGCCCAACTAGGAGAAAAGGTTAGGCAAATAGAACAATTAAAAGCTGAAAAAATACAAAAACAGAGAAGGTTCCTAAAAAGGGAGAAAGTAGCGTTTGTCGGATTGGAAGAGTCTGACAATGAAATTGAGGACAGTGATGATGAACTTGAAGTTAACATTGCTGAGCTTCAAAAAGGTCCACCTTATGTTTGCCAGGCTTTGCAGCCTATGCGAAATAAGGAGAAAATGGGTTATTCTAATAAGAAAACGTATACATTCGACGTAACTAAAACCGACAGGATATTTGACTTATTATTAAAAGATAAACAAGTTAAATTGTCGGATGGTCATAGGCTCTTGAAGCCTGATGAGATAAAGGACCGAAAATATTGTAAGTTTCATAATAATTTCGGTCATGTTACTAATGAGTGTATTCGTTTCAGGGACTTGATTCAGAAAGCGTTGATGGATGGCCGTTTGAAATTTGCTGATAAACCAAAAGCAGATATGAAAGTTGACACGGATCCATTCCAGGCTGGTATCACTTATGTTGAACAGCAAACTCCTGTGAGTATAGGAATGGTTAACATAGAAAAAATGCAAGATTCTGATGTTGATATGGAAGATGCATTAGACACTTACCCTAAGCCAGGGGAATCTCTGGATGCATTCCTTAAAAGAAAGAAGGAAAGCGGTAAGGTGAGGTTATGCCCAAGGTGTAATGCAGTTTATGATGAGCTTGCTGCAAAGGAAAAGGATGAGATTCGACAAGGAAGCTTTCCAGATGAAAAGAAGCTCTTCGACAGAAAAGCTTGGAAGCCTCGTCGACCATTCTATACACCAAGACCAAGGCCTGGTTATACACCTAGGCCTAATAGGAATGGTTGGTTGGTTGAAAGGCCTGGTGAATCAGTAGGAAGCAATGCGTTCCCAAAAGATCGCGTCGGGCCAACGAAGACACGAGTACCACCTGCAAACGTTGCAGTCGACAGGTGGGTAAGAAATTCCGCAATGGCTGTTCACCCAGAGCTTCGACGAAGGGTGATTGCCAAGAGGTATTGGTTTCATAATAACCAACCATTCTGGAACGAAGATTATAAACATGGCAAAATCAACCCGAGGAATGTGGGTTGTCACCAGGATGATACCGGACCCTCAGAACCTCAACCAATGTCAAAAAGTAAAAAGAGGAGGTTGCAAAGGCTGAGACAGGCTCAAAAGAGGAAGGAAATGGCTGAGGGTTTGGAGGTGAAGGAACAATTCGACGAGAAAGGATGCTTAATCGTCGGGATTAAGCCATCACCGAGTAAAGGTCAAGGTGATGGGAAGCTGAAAAGTGTCATTACAAAAGGGCCTGTCGATCAAAAGAAATCAGTTATGGGTGCGTCGGCAAGTACCGTTAAGCATCTAGAGGAGGATAGTTGCATCCGACAAAAGAAGTGGGAAGAGATTAAGAAAGGAAAACAGGTTCAAGGCCATGGTTCGCATAAAATTGGACGACAATGGCCAATGGGACTAGTTGCAGCTGAAAAAGAAGCACAACAAAATAGAGAGAAGGACCGGCTGATGGTCGAACAGATGATAGAGAAAATAAAGAAGGTTAAGGGCCGTGAAGGTGAATCTGTTACTTTTGGAGATCTCGAAGATTGGTCAAAGGAACAGGTGATAAGGGTCCTAAAGGATCCTAACCAGGATGCTGAGTGGAAACAGAAGATCCACAGTATGATCAAAGAGGGAAGAAAGTTGACAGAGCCTAATTGCTCAGTGGGTGATGATCATTTATTTGCTGATGAGGTCATTGAGGCCTTAAAAGACCCGGATGATTTGCTTGGCCTCGGTGACTCTGAGCAGTTTGATATGGATGTCGACTTTAGCAGAGATCTTGATGAAATAATAAAGGCTATGGATAGCACTATCTCCTCAACGAGCACAATCGACAAAGAATATTTCAGGATAGGAAGGCCCATGGATGCAGAGTTATCCGACGAGGAAGAATTTTTGAAGTCAATGAACGTGAATTTGATCTCAGTGTTACCAACTGAGTTTGAAGGTTACTATGAGGTTGAATATGACGAGCCAATTGAGGATGACTTGGAGGATCCTTGGGATAATTGGTGTTTTCTCCAAGACAATTTGGTGTCTGTATTCGACAACCCAGCACAGTTTGAAAGGCCGTCGGAGGAACAGAGAGCTCATCTTCGACCACTTCATATCAAAGCTTTGTTGGAAGGAAAACCGACAAATAGAGTGTTAGTGGATGGAGGTGCAGCAATTAACCTGATACCTAGAGCAATGTTGAAAAGGCTCGGTAAAAATGAATCGGATCTAATGACAACTAACATGGTCGTCACTGATTTTAGTGGAAAGACCTCTCCATCCGACGGAGTGGTGATGTTAAATGTACAAGTTGGATCCGTTGCTAGGACAACGTTGTTTGTGGTTATTCCGACGAAGTCCAGTTACAACCTTCTGTTGGGAAGGGATTGGATACACGCTGTTGGTGCTATACCTTCAACAGTTCACCAAAAACTCATTTTGTGGGATGAAAATAATCAAGTGGAGATTATTGAGGCGGATGATAGCCCCTGCTACCTGCAACAATTGCATGTTGATTTTAAGATTTATGCTCCAAATGTGAAGCCAGTCACAGCAAAAGATGGAGTGGTTGATAAAAAGGCACTCGAGGCATGCTTAATGGATCAATTTGGGATCCGACTAGTGAATAAGGCCGAAACAGATCGGCCAAACACTAGTCATGAGTGTTGAAAGTCACATGGATCGACTGTCGGCTTATTTGGCCGACAGGGCAATATACACCAATGAAGGTATATTGTCAGATTGTATAATTGATGATAGTCCGTTAGGTTTTGAAAGAAGTTTTGATGAAAGACAAAATGTGGAAATTGAAGACCCTTTGGAGGAAGTAAACTTGGGCACAGAAACAGAGAAAAGGCTCATTTTTGTAAGTTCATTTCTGCCAAAGGAATTTAAAGAGCAGCTTGTCGAATTAATTAGAGAATACAAAGATTGTTTCGCATGGAACTACAACGAGATGCCTGGGCTGAGTAGAGATCTTGTCGAACATAGATTACCTTTGAAGGAAGGATGCAAGCCAGTGAAGCAAGCTAATATGAGATTTGCACCTGAGGTGGTCTTGAAGATAAAAGAAGAGGTCGAGAGACTACTCAAGGCAAAGTCCATAAGAACAACCAGGTATGTCGAATGGCTATCTAATGTAGTTCCTGTGTTGAAGAAAAATGGTAAAATGAGAGTATGTATTGATTTTAGAAATTTAAATGCTTCCACTCCCAAAGATGAGTATCCCATGCCAATTGCAGATATGTTGGTTGATGCCGCATCTGGACATGAGTTGCTCAGTTGCATGGATGGCCATGCAGGTTATAACCAAATCTTAATAGCTGAAGAGGATGTGTCGAAAACCGCGTTCAGATGTCCGGATGCCATCGGGACATATGAATGGGTAGTCATGCCTTTTGGTTTGAAGAATGCAGGGGCCACCTATCAGAGAGCCATGAACACAATTTTTCATGATGTTATTGGAAAATTTATGGAAGTATATATAGATGATGTGATTGTTAAATCCGAAACAAAGGAAAATCATCTGGTCAACTTGAGGCGGGCATTCGACGAATGAGAAAGCATAACCTCAAGATGAACCCGGAGAAATGTGGATTTGGTGTGTCGGCCAAATTTTTGGGCTTCTTGGTTCACAAGAAAGGCATCGAAGTGGACAAAAATAAAGCCAAAGCGAGTTTTGGAGGCGACCACCAACAAATAAGAAAGAATTGCAATCTTTCTTGGGCAAAGTAAATTTTCTCAGGAGATTCATATCCAATTTGTCAGGAAGAACCAGAATCTTTTCTCCATTGATGAAGCTAAGAAATGAACGAGATTTTGTGTGGGATCTTAGTCACCAGGAGGCTTTCGACCAAATAAAGCAATACTTGGCGAATCCACCGGTCATGGTACCTCCAGTGTCTCGAAGACCATTGAAGTTGTATATTTCAGCGTCGGATGAAACCATAGGAAGTATGCTGGCTCAAGATGATGAAAATAATGTCGAGAGAGCCGTTTACTATTTAAGTAGAGTTTTGAACGATGCTGAGAAAAAATATAGTGCAATAGAAAAGCTATGTTTAGCATTGTATTTCTCTTGTACCAAACTTAAGTATTATATGATGCCTTGTAATGTGTTGGTTATGTCAAAAACCGATGTAATAAAATACATGTTGTCAAAGCCAGTGTTAAATGGACGTATTGGTAAATGGACTGTTGCATTGTCGGAATTCTCTTTACAATATGTTCCAATAAAAGCTGTTAAATGCCAAGTGATTGCTGATTTCTTGGCAGATCACCCATGTTTGGATGTTGAGAATACAAACTATGTCGAGTTAAAACCTTGGCGTTTGTATTTCGACGGTTCAAGGCATAAAAATGGAGTTGGAATAGGAGTCTTAATAATTTCTCCTGAAGGCATTCCAACTAAATTTATGTTTGAATTAAAATACGACTGTTCTAACAATGAGGCTGAGTATGAAGCCTTAATTGTCGGATTAGAAATTTTGGTCGAAATGGGAGCACGCACAGTGCACATTTTTGGGGATTCACAATTAGTTGTCAAGCAGCTTGCTCAAGAATACAAGTGTGTTAGCTATAATTTAACTAAGTATTGTATTGTTGCAAGTAAACTGTTAAAGAAATTCGACGAGGTAATTATTGAACATATCCCCAGAAATTTGAATGAAGATGCTAATGAATTGGCACAACTAGCATCCGGGTATAAAGTTTCACCTAAGGTTTTGTCAAACTTAATGGAGATTAGGGAACTTTTATACCCATTAGAAGAGAGAGATGTACTACAAAATGATGTTTCGACAAATAAAGATTGGAGGCAACCAATACTAAGTTATTTGGACAATCCAAGTCAAAATGTCGATAGGAAGCTTAAGCTCAAAGCATCAAAATTTGTAGTACTAGGAGGAGCATTGTACAAAAAGTCTGTTGATGGAAATTTAGAAACTTGTTTGAGTGAAAAATAGGCTTATATGGCCTTGGCAGAAGTTCATGAAGGAATTTGTGGGGCACACCAAGCAGGTGACAAAATGAAGTGGATCCTTCGACGACAAAGGTATTATTGGCCAACATTAGTTAAGGATTGTATTATGTTTGCTAAGTCTTGTGAGGAATGTCAAAGACATGGCCATATACAAAATGTTCCTGCTAGTGAATTACATTCCATAATTAAACCATGGCCTTTTAGAGGATGGGCTTTGGATTTGATAGGCCAAATTCATCCTGTATCGTCAAAGGGACACAAGTACATCCTTGTTGGAGTCGATTACTTTAGTAAATGGGTAGAGGCCATAGCCTTGAAAGAAGTGACCCAACAAGATGTGATTGATTTTATAGAAAATAATATAGTATGTCGATTTGGTATACCGCAAACTTTGACTACTGACCAAGAAACAGTTTTTGTCGGTAAGAAAATTCTTGAGTATGCCAATTCTAGGAATATTAAAATGGTTACGTCGACTCCTTATTATGCTCAGGCCAATGGCCAAGTAGAAGCTATGAACAAGATAATTATAAGCCTGATTAAGAAACATGTTGGTTGATAGCCTAGAAATTGGCATAATACTCTTAACCAAATTTTGTGGGCATATAGAAATTCACCTAGAGAATCGACGGGAACATCACCATATAAGTTGGTATATGGTCATGATGCTATGTTACCTGTCGAAATTAGTCTCGGATCAGTTCGCATTCAGAAACAAGATGAGTTGCCAGTTGAACATTATTGGGACTTAATGTTTGATGAGTTGAATGAATTAAGTGATGAGAGATTGATCGCTTTAGAAAACTTGATTCGACAGAAAGAGAGGATAGCCAGATTCTATGATAGTCGAGTTAAGTATAAATCTTTTAAGGTTAATGACTTGGTTTGGAAGGTGATTTTGCCTTTGGATAAAAGCGGTCGAGAATATGGAAAGTGGTCCCCAAAATGGGAAGGGCCCTTTAAAGTTGTTCAAGTTTTCTCTGGGAATGCCTATGCACTCATCGGAATTGATTCAAATTTAAGGATCAAATCTATTAATGGCAAATATTTAAAGCCATATAGGCCGACAATGTGTGAAGTAAAGATTGATAAGGACTAATTGAGACAAATTTTCTTCATATACTTGACAGGTGATACATGGAACCGTCAAGAGAATATTGTCGAAAAGTATTCATTACACTAAAACTTGTTTGAAAACTAAGTTTGAACAAATAATTGATAGATCCTCTTTAGTCAAATAATCCCTAATAAGCACATCTGCTTCATATGCCTGGGGTTGGACCAGAAGAAGAGGAAGGTAGTAGAAGGCCTATGATGAAATTAGAACTAGGGGGCATCGCCTAGCATGGTCATGATTGGACGAAATAGGAGAGCTCTCCAGCGCTGTTTGGTTCACCATTGGCCGTCTACTCCCAGATGAGTCATTATCACCCTAACTTAGGTTACGATGATTACTGAAGCTCATCTGAGATATTACGATTCTTACTGAAGCCCAAAACATAGTTCACCGTCAATACAAAGTCCCTTTGTCGAAAGTTCATGGCTATGTTATATTTCCTTAGTAAAAGAAATTCGAAGCAGAAAGGTGATGGGAAACATGATGGTAAACTAAAGACAAGAGTTTTGATTTGTTTCTTTGATATGAAACATAGCACCCAGAAATCACTATTTATAGAGATTCCTGGCGTTAGTTGTGTAATTAATTTTGCTTTGTAATTTGCACTTGTGAGTTATTGGATGGAGTGTTACGATGCAAAGTTACAAGAAACATTGGGAAGTAACGAGTCAAAGGAACATTTATAAAACGTGCTAAAATTCGGAGCGATGAGTAACTTCAGAAAACTTTATTGAAAATTGAATAGCTTAAAAAAAAAGCTATACAAGTTTGGTCGAATCAACAATTCGACAAAAGGCTAAATATTCAAGTTTTCTGCAAACCCTCCCAAGCTTCCTTTAAGAGTTGACTGTCGGAGCGAGCTGTTTGATACTCTGCTTCAAGGGAATTCAGCTTAGCAACAACTGCTTTGGCGTTGACAGCCCATTGTTTGAAATTAGCAGCGATATTTTGCTGCCTGATGATTCCTTGTTGCAGGGCATCGTTAAGTCTTTGCTTCCGACGACGTGCATCTTCAAGCCTTTTCTCTAAATCCCCAATTTCCTGGTCGATTTCAGCTTCTTTTCTCTTGCCTTTGATAAGATTTTCTTTTAACTTGGCATTTTTTTCTTTTGCGTCGGTCAACTGCTTTAGAATTTTGGATTTTTCTTCAACTTCTTTTTCATAAGCAGGGATGACTCGACGAATAATAGGCAACTTTAGTGCCAAGTTTTTAAGGAAATCTTTGATGATGGAAGGGAGCGCTCGGCCAAGCTATGGGCAGTTGTTGAGAAAGAGGCTCCAATTCTGTCGAAATGGCCATCATCCTTTCTTGAAGAGTTTGGTCAGAAATTAAATCTTCAAAGGATTGGTTGAAAGTATTTTTCAACTCAGCTAGTAACTCAGCAACATGGGAATCCACAGAATCTTGCCCAAGCTGGTTAGAAGAACGAGCTAATTGAGGGGAACTTCTATGGCCACTCGACAGCATGGTTATTAAATCATCCAGGTCATCGTCGAGGTCCTCCGTCCTTTTAGGTTCGATGTCAATTGGATTTGTTGGAAGGGATGAAGGCAAAGTTGCAGGTGCAAATTCACCCAGTAGGCTATCCATGTCAACTTCTTCCACAAAAACTTGGACAGGAGCCTCTTTTTCGACGGAAGGAGGATTTTCGACAGTCGAAAGAATGAGACTTTCCTTTTCCAGAATTGGGAGTGTCTCGGTCTCTGTTGGAGGGCTTGGAGAAGGGATGAAGTCTTGAGCCTCTGTAATGGGCTCAATAGTACCTTGAGTTATTGGATCGTCGGAAGATGGAATACTTGTGAATTTCTAAATAAAAAAAAAGTGTTAAAATTGGAAATATCATGGGATGTACTCGTTGAAATTCAAAGTATTTACCTCAGGGGATTGTCGAATCGATTCTTCTACATACAATTCGACGGTCGGTTCTGGGAAAACTCCAGTGGCGCCTTCAGCCTCCAGGTCCTGAAATATAAGAAAAATTGGGACTTAGAGGAAGTTAAGTGGCGAAGTAGTGAGTCAGAAAAATAATTTCTAAGATCAAACCTCAGGTGGAATTGAAGCAGCTTCTGTGATAAGTTCAGCGGTTTGTTGAAGGATAGAGCTTGTCGATTCAGTCTTTTTCTTTTTCCTCTAAAAAAAAAAAAAGGAATGATGTGAGAATAAAGTAAAAGTATATAAAAAAAAAAGAGCATACCACTAGAGGGATTTCAGGAGATGGACATGGAGATTCAGACACTTCAATAGACGAAATGGAGGTCGAATCACTAGTCTGCATTCAATATTGATATTGAGTCAAGAGTTTTGAAAGAAAAATAAACATGAGTATAATAGCAAATTACCTTATGAGGTTTTGATTTTGAAGATTCGACAGCAGCTTTGGATTTGGAGGGACTTTTTGTCGAAATTTGTTTCGACGCCCTAGTTTTGGAGGCTTTTGGGACAGGAGGATTTGGAGCTTTTCTACCTCTCTTTCTTTTAGAGGCAGGAGCTGTTTCTTCTTGTTCCTCGCTTTCCTCCTCCGTTTGTTTATATTGCAAGGCACGTTTCAAAGGAACAACTGCAAAAGAAAAGATGGATGGTCAAAATAAGAAAAAGAGAATGATTCGAAGAAATAGGAAAAAATACCTTCAGGAATTTTAGTGATGATCCGTGTATCCTTGGCAAATTGTTCATTCGACAAGGCAAATCGTCGGGTAAAGCTAACTTCTGGGCTTCTTGTTAGGAAAATATTACTTTTGTCATTAATCCTTTCAAGAGTAGGAAAATTGCCAGCCTTAGTAGATTTACCCGGAAATTCGTCAGCCAAACCAAAACGAGCACAAGGAAGAGGCACTGGTTTTGGAAAAGGAATTTGAAATGGTTCGAACCGTGCCAATGGATTTTTTATTGAAACTGCAATAAAATTGATATTACATCTTTCTTGATGTGCTTGTTTTAGTTTGGCCACGACTTCTTCGCAATGTCGAACAATTAAGCTAGGATACCGGTAATCCCATTTGATCTTGTAGTACTTCTCAAAAGCTCTAATTTCTTGAATGTGCATACCTTTACTTTTCGTCGAAGGGTCTTGACCCTGCACAGGAATAAGAGTTTCAGTGATTCTGTTTCGACAAACTTCAATGTCGACATGAAAACGCTGATAATATTGAGTCCACCACTCGACGAAATTTTTCGAAACGCCTCTATAAGGGGTAAACTCAGAAATTAAAAAGTGTTGCTTGTATCTTTCATTTTTCGTAGCAACACGAACAAGGTCGCTCATGTCGGACAAATGACCATTGATGATGTGTTCTTTGGATTTGGAAGAAAATGGTGCTGGAATTGATTGACAAAATCCAAATTGACGAGCCAAAGCGTTTGGAAGATATAATTCAAGAGATTTGTCAGTCGAGCCTGGAAACCCAGCAACAAGTATTTGCCGACATAAGAATGCAGACCAAATCGACACGTTGTCAGCTTGAATGGAAGCATCGGTCGAATGTATTGGTCGAGTAAACCATTCAGGACCAAGTGACCGATCAGCAAAAGGGGCAAAATATATGTCTTTAGTGTCGAATGAAATAGAGTGAAAAATACTGAAGAAGTGCATAAAGTTTTCTGAATCTTGTTTGTGAGTTCTCTCATGTTTCACGTGGCAAAGCTTTATGCCATAAGTAGCAAGAGAAACTGTTGAAGGGGAAGCATCAGTCAAATAATCACCCAAAATGGCATTTAACCAGAGTTGGAGTAGCCATATGGGTCCACCAGAATTGGTTTTCTTTACTTGGAGCCGAATGCTTTGAACAATCTCACCAATGCTAAGATAAAGGTTGGTAAGAAGAAATTGACCCAGAGCAAGTTTTCGACCCTCGTGGAGGAGGTTGGCCAATTGAAGGTAAGACTTGGAAACCTGAACTGATTTAGTGCAAAGAGCATAGGCTGATAACCAAAGAAGGAGGAAAGCTATGTGTTCCTCGTCGGAAACAGGGCCTGAGCTCTTATAGTGAAAATTGATGAATGTCGAAAAAGAAGCAGGGGCACCAGAATAGACATCAATTGTGTTTGTAGGTTGAAGGATGGGTGTTATAACGTCACCATTTGGTCGAAGACCAGCTATTGCAGCAGTGTCGAACAAGGTAGGTCCCATCATGCCATAAGGGAATTGAAACGAATTAGTAGTTTTATTCCAGAAGAAAAAGGATGTGCCTAATATACAGGGATCCATCTTAACGGGATAGCGAGAAAGTTGAATACAATCGAAAATTCCAATTTCTCTCCATAACTTTTCCTTAGAGGCTTGGACTCTGTTGAGCCAATCTATGTACCCAGTAATTTGTGATGGTGGGGTTCGAAAGAGTCTCTCAGACTTATTAAAGTAGCTAATAGGAATGGAAGGAAGGGAAGCCAAGATAGCTTCTTGTGGAGTTTTACAAGGGAAGAAACTGTTTATTTCATCAGTGATGAGGGTTTTGGGCAAAATAGGACCCAAAAATGCAGCCGGAGGATCTAAAGCCAAAGAATGGTTTTTAAGAGGTAGAATTACCTTTGAAAGATTCCAGAGTTCAGACTTCTCTAGAATGGGATCTTCCACCACGGCGTGACTGCCTAGGTCTACTGGGAGTTTGCCGGCGGATTGAGAATCAGAAGCCATTGATGAGGGTTAGTTTTCTTCGAAGAAAAGGTTTTGAAGAGGTTTTTGGAAGACAATGAATAGTAAAGGGTAAAGTGAAAAGTGAAGTTGCTGGTTAGGTGACTGTTTTATAGATAAAAAACAATGATGAGGTGCACTTTACTTTATTGGAAAAAACGGCTGATTAAATGATGAGATGATGGTTTTAGTTGAAGTTTTTGAGGAAAATACGGAGGATTTTACTGAAATTTTGAAATTTGAAAATTAAAAATTCAAATACCTCCGTAAATTTTGTGATGATTTATCAGAAGGTGAAATGTTTAAAATTTATCTTTCTCCCGACGCTGTCGAAAGAAAAATTTTGGGGGGCATCTGTTGGGGGAAGAAATAAATTCTAAGTCTACAAAGGAATGAGGAAAAATGGATTCGACCATGGGAACTTGAAGAATGTTTCCAAGGTTTCGACGAAGTTATTGCAAGCATTTTTCGTCGGATGACAAATTTTCGTCGAAGATGATATTACAAATGTTGTCCGTCGGATGATTGCAAATGTCGAAAAGATTCATTTTTATTAGAGGAAGATGCTGCAAATACTATTCGTCGGATAATGAGTTTGCAGGTGTTGTTCGTCGGAGGACAAGTTTTTCGTCAAAGAATACAGTGATTGATCGTCGAATAATAGTCTCCGTCGAAAAGTTGCATCCAATTTCCTTATAACTTTAACAGTTTTGTACAACGAGTACGTGGGTTAACTGCCATGTATACGTGTTTACGTTTTAGGAGTCGGTTATTTTGCTTAAGTTTTGTCTATAAATATCAGAATATACGATGTAAAAAGGGTTGGTTACTGGATACACAATCCTAACATCTCACCCGAGCAGATTAACGGATTTGACTCCAAGTATGCCTTCCATTTTCGTTTCAAGCAATTTACATTAATGCAATGTTCTTTTACAATTCCTTTTATTTCCTGCACTTTATCCTTTTGAATTCATTTACTTCAAGTCCTGTTCTTTAAATTCGTTTACTTTCTCTTATCGCGTTGTTATTTTCCTTTACTTTCTGCAATTTACGTTACTTTGCTTTGTCCTTTAAATTTCTTTACGTTTCATTGTATTTTTACTTGCATTCATTTATTGCTTTTCATTCGTTTTCTGCAATTTATATCTACATTGTTCTTTGTCCTCGTACTTAAGTCCTTCTTGTTTTGCACCAATTTTTTCCCTTTTCTCATACGAGATTACCGCGTAACTCGTCGCAACCCACATTCGACTGATAAATATATTTGTTTGTTTGTGAAGTTTGCATTTACCAAATTTCACCATAAACAGATAGATACATGTAACCAGAAATACGTGATCAACACTGCGAGGATCTAAAAGTGTTGGGCTCAAGATGCATATTGATGGATATGCATATAGTAAATTACATTTCAAAAGGTTAGATTTTTCCAAGCAAAGTATGTGTAACAGAGAGTAAAAAATTTTTTATCGGTCATGTTCTAGAAAGATATAATAACTTTATGAATCATTGTGATTTTGTGAATCAATACACTTAGTGACTGTTCAACATATATTTTATTATTATAGATACTCCTAAATACTTCACACAATATTTATCTCAATCCATTCTATATGTATATCTCTCTTACATATTTTATGTTGTGTGATAAATAGTCTAAGGACAATCACACTCTTCTTCGATAAAATTGAGGGATAAGATCATATTAAAATCAATGAAGTTCAGAAGTTATCCATGAGACAAAGAATGATTGCAAGTAAAGACATAAGCACCCTTACCATGTAGTAGAAAATTTTTTTGGTTTATTACATCAAATATACAACATGCATGTAAACAACTCACTGTAAGGTGAAAAATGAATGGCCCAGGCCAATAAAGTGTTCGAGGGTGGGGGGACACCAAAAACGTCAAGGAGATTTCTTCAATAAACTTACAGAGAAATCACACTAGTGGGCCTGAAACTACGTCACAACCCAAAACCTTAAGGTATTAGGTTCATGGGTCATTCTATTTATATAGTCATTACTTTGTCTATTCCTTATCAATGTGAGACTCTTCATCTACATCTCAGTCACACTTGAATTATTAATAATCTCCCCCTCAAGTGTGAGTTCTTACATGGATTCACTATCTCTCGAGCAGAAGCCATTTTCCTAGTATTTCACAGTCTAACCAAGTGCACATTCTACTAAGCCCACTTCTAAGAGTCATGTCTCCATCGTGTTATGGCTCATCTGTCACCTTGACTGAACCACGTTTCCACAACATGTTACTACCTATTCATCATCTTGACCGAGTCTTGTCACATGTTCGTCATCTTGACCGAGTCTTGTCTATACTAACGTGTTACTGCTTTTCACCTAAGTGTGTGTTTTGCAATGCTCTACAACATGGGCTAGGTTGGACCCATTTTTTCACCAAGAGTCACACCTTACCACTCAACCTAAGGTTTGGTGCAACTCCCGTTTCTCCAATACTCGTCCTAACCGATTCAAACCATCAGCTCTGATACCAATTGTTGGGGGGTGCAAGGGGAGCCCGTAATGCTAAAGAGATCTCTTCAATGGACTTATAAAGGGATTTATTGTACGACTTAATGTTGTCTTGAATCATGTGCAATAGTGGTTTTCTGATAAGGCATTTGCTTATGAAGGGAAGGGAGAGAAAGGGAAGGGAAGGAATGGAGGGGGATTTCATTCCTCTTGTTTGAATGTTTAAGTAAAAAAATGAAAGGAACTCTCTTCCCCTTATTTGGGAGTTAAAATTAAAGTAGAAGAAATGAATAAGTTTTAAAACTGAATTTCCAATATAGTCTTTATGTTGTCAATCTTATAACATAAATACTGGGTATATATATAATTTAATAAGTATTTAATTGTAAATGAGTCATCTCCCCCTCCTTACCCCAAATTTAAGGGGGAAGAATTTTTTGACTATAGGGAAAAGGCTCTATTTCCCCCTCTTTTCCTCCTTGTTCCTTATTAAAACTTATCCAAATAAGAATTGGGGTCTTTTTTCCCCTTCCTTCCCCTACTTACTCATATCTAAACAATACATAAAGGCACTAGTTAAGGAATTAAAATAGAAAGTATTATATACAAAAACAGAGCATTTAATAAGTTAAGAACCTAAAAAGCATTTAATACTTTTTTTTATTAAGTATTCAGAGACTTTATTGAAGGGCATTAAATACTTCTTAAAATGTACACTTAGGGCACTAGTTAAGACCCTTCTAATAATTATCCATACAATGGTAGGTGATGTTGATTGTATAACTTTGTGCTATCTTTAGTATCGTTTGAGTCTATAAAGATTTATTATACAACCTCATGTTGTCTAGAATTCTGTGTAAGAATTATTTTTTTAGGCAATGGCCGGCAAGGATAATTAAATGGCCTAGTGTAGTCTTCAGTATCATTCGAGTTCATAAGGATTTATTGTATGACCTAATGTCATCTGGAATCATGTGCAAGAGTGACTTTCTAATAATTATCAATTATCTACACAATGGTCAATGATGTTGATTATATGACTTTGTGTCATTTTCAATGTCGTTTGAGTCCATATGAATTATTGTCCAAGACTGCCATCTTGGATTCCACACAAGTGTATATCTGATTTTAATGATTTAAAAACTATTGACTAATTCTTTTTTAACGTGCTTTCAATCCTATTAAACAAATTAATATATATTTGAATTAAAATTAACTAGTTAACAATTATTTTTTAAAGAATTAGGTGACTTTTACTTTCCATTGCACCTTAAGATACGTAAGCACACATGATAAGCTAAACTTGTAAATTTTATAATTTAGATTTATTTTCATTTTAATTTGTAAAAATTTGTAATCTATGCTTTGATTTTAATTGTCTCCCAATTTGTAAACATTTTTACTAGGATTTTTCTTCAAATTATTTATGCCATGGTTTTATTTTTTAAGGGATAAATTAAATGTTATTTAAGTTATTAAATTTATACAATTAGCTTAAAGCGACTATCTTAGAACAAATGTATCAAAAATATTATGAGATTAAACTTATACCTTTCATGTGCATAAATCAACTTCTAAACCCTATTCAATTCACAAACCATTTTTTTTTATTTTAAATCTTTTAAAAGATTTTACTAATCATTTTCTGTAACATATAAAAGACTTGGTGGTTACTATATATATATATTCTCTCGCATGCTAATAAAGTTCAGAAACAAGCGGAGGTTCCAACTTTGTACTATTTGTATGCAATAAAATGGAAAATCATAATTAGAATACGAATTATTAAATTAACACATGATTAAATTACTAACTTGTAATCAAACTCTAGAACAAAGATAGTGGGGACAAAAAGAGAAACAGAATAAAAAATTAAGTGTATCACTTATACATATCTCCAAAGAGTAACATCTTTCATTATCAAGACAGAATGCACATATAAAAGAAAAATAAAATTACAAAAAAAATTGTCACGCATTTGATTTAATTTGTTGCCTGATGACAACGTCCCCAATTTAAACAATTAGAGGGTCAGAGGATCAAGAAGGTACGTACAGCACCCGTGAGGATCACCATCAACGATGTTCATGAAAGGCGCATGGAATGCAAAACTTCGGATGATTGATGCATGGAGAGACGAAGCTTTCAAATTTCAAAAGGAAATTGTAAAACTGGAAGATAAACAACAAACCCAGTCACATGCCAATTACTGATATAACATACCCAACTTGTTTGGGATTCTTCACCTAGACTAGATCATACAAAGCTACCCAGTGCATGCCGCATAAAAGTAACAAGTATGGATTTACCAAGCAAAGAACAGTGTTGAAAAGGGAAATGAAATACCAGATTACAAATAGCTATACAGGATTTTTGGTCATCCAAAAATTATAATTTTCACAATATTTTACGCCCAATCTATGGTTAATTATACTACTTATGGAAAAACGAGTCCAGAGCCATCAAGCAGATCCTTCTGCTTAGCAATTTTCATAATTGAAATATAAAAACGCTATACTATACACGCTGTAAAGAGTACAAATTCGCCTAGCATATTATACAGTTATAGTCTGCACAATATTCTGAGGGATTCGTTACAAGCATTCATGGTCACCTTTTTCCTGTATTCTAGGCATCTACCTGCAGATCACACTCTTACCACCTACAACTGCCTAATCTTTTCTATCTTGCCCGCCCAGCTTTGGTGTCAGGATGTACTTTTCAGATATGGCAACAATCAATCAGCTAAGATCAGGGAAACATCTCCTCAAGAAACTCATCAAAGTTATCATCATCATCAATTTTATGATCACTGGCTGAAATTAATTCCCTTTTCCCTGTAAATAACATGTTAAAGAAAGTCTAAGCTTATAGCAGACAAATCTTAGGACAAAGGATTCTACAGCAGAAAAAAGATTTCCAACCATTTGAATAAACTATAAAGAAGCAAGTCAAGCAGGCAAAATCTGCTCCCATAATCATGCTTAAAAGATGAACCCGACATTTCACCAGCTTCACCATTCAAATCAAAGAGGTTATATTTGAGCCACTGTTACAGTGTAAAACTTTTTACAATATCGGAAAACAAGGTGTCTCACTTGCAGTAAAGGCTTTTGACAGTTTTTTAACTAGGTGACACAATTTCACTCATAACCTAAAACTCGTTAAACTATCAAATTATCAATAGATCAAAATTAAATCCAAAATTACATGATGATTGAACTACATAAGCCAGACGAAAAAAAAAAAATCTGCCAGTATTCTTAGCAAATTCTAAGAAACTTCTATATTTCATTACATCATAACCAAGCTGCTCGTTAGACATATATGAAATATCTTAAGTAACAACAAAATTAATGATGACAACCTTCACAAAAGAGGCAATGCCAAAAACCAAAGATAAAGCAAATATGCTTCTAAAAGTAGAAGCTACAATAACCTTAGATCCACGTACATTTTGAAGGCTTTCATCAATCTCAACAACGCCATACAATGAACAAACTATCCTTTCAAAGACACGAGTCAGCCAACAAACAATTTAGCTTTTTAAGAAAATAACCTGAATTCATCATTCTAAAGTCGGACCCTCCTACTAAAAGTTATGACATGCACTGTTATAGCCATCACTAAATGAATTAATTACAGTATTAAGCACAATAATTGTTTAGTTCATCTAATGCTTTTTATTAGTTTTTTTCTGAAAAAAAAGGCTAAATTGCTAAAATAACCAGGTCAATTCCTGCAACATAAGCAAATGATAAACTGAAAATAGGGAGATTATCATATCATGATATAAAAATGGCCATCCACTTGTAAAATAGGGCAAATTCAAACCTTTCCGCTTTCTCACTTTGCTTTCTTGGAACTCATCTAGATCATCATCACTCTTTGACCGATTCCTAAAAATGAAAGGATTCAATCTCCATATTTTTTAGTCTATAACAAGTGAAAGAATAAGAAACGGTGGGGGACGCAATGTTCTCACCTCTTTCTTCTATCCTCTTCTTGTTCTCTTTTTTCAATTTGCTCCTTCTCTTTCCGCCTCTTGTAATTAAGTTTTTGTGCACATCTATTCAAAAATAACAGAGCAAAAATGAAACCAAAATTGGATTTGCCACACAACCTTCAATAAAAGATGTCACGCATAACCCTTAAAAAGGAGACACTGCCACCCAAAGAGATGAAATCATGAAAAGATATCCTCAATTTTAAAATTCTACCTAGAAGTACACTAGTAAGGTCTCAGATACATAAGTTCCCTAGTCCAAATCAATTTGAAAAAAGGATTCTACAATATATGCTTTAAATAAATAATGTCTTAAAAGCAGGCAGGCAATCCAAAAAATGTACATACTAAAAGTCAGGGTATGTTAGGGATTTGCTGTAAAATTCAAAAAAATTGTACAGATTTACTTTTGCAAGAATTGCTTTTGGAAGAATCAATCTTATGTTTGGGAATGTTATCTCAAAGTGCTAGAGTGAAATTGCTTATTGTTCAGGTATTGTTATAGAAAACAACTTTCTGGTGTCAAATTACAAAATAGGTATATGGAAGTGGAGTTTTTCCAATAAATAATAATAACATAATTTCATAATTTATAATATTAACGAGGCAATTACATCATTAAGCTTCAAAACAAATTTTGTTAAGCACAGAGGCAATCCTAAGCAGATTCTGTATCAGATCCCATGAAATTGCATTAACACATTTGCATTGATGCTTGAAGGTAATTTTAGAAGCCAGGAAGAGATTTAGAAAGACCTTCAACAGAAACTCAAACAAGCAATCACTTCCAAAGGTAGAAAACTCTCAATCATGATCAGATGATCCAACATAATTTTCATAAAATAAAAGAATAAAACAACAGCTGACAGATTAATAATAAGTCATGTTTCATAGGACCATCTATACTGACATTTCCCAAGTGATGCAATTGAAGTACCATACATTAACAAAAATAAGATTCATACGAAGTAACAAAATTTCACTTATGAGTTGCACTGCATGGGCATAGCGAAGCAACCCCCTTGAAGTCAATATGTTTAAACTTCAAACACAAGACACAGAGCATAGCAATAACCAGAAGGGAGCAAGCATTTAACAAATATGATCAGGAAGCATCATTCAGAAGGAGATTTGTAGAATGCAAAAATAAAATCTACAAGTTAATTTCCGGTATGGAAGAAAACAATGGCATAAGTAACAAAACCAGCACTGTCTCATACTGACTCACCTCCCACATGTTACCAATTTAACTAGGGCTTGTTTGTTTTCTCCAGCTTCAGAGTAACAAAAGTTCACCTGTAATATGATGCAGATAGTATAAAGGAGTGGAAACACCTAATGAGATATATTATACACAAAATTATGACTCCTCAGCCCTCAAGCAGAAGCTGCTGATAGAATGAAGAATAGCGAAATGCATTCATGAAACAAGACAACCACAACCACAACCAAGCCTTATCCCACTAGGTGGGTCGGCTACATGGATCAATCGATGTTATTGCACTCTAAAAGAAAATCAAATTTTCAGTAAAACCATTAGTGCATGGCCTTTTATAACGCTTTCTCCCAATTTCCAATGTTCTCTCTATTGATTAATGATAATAGGAAGAAAAACTTACCTCATAGCTCGCTAATCCATCTTTCTCATTGCAATGCTTGTTACCACATATGAACTGTCCTGCAAAGTTATGTAACCAATTAATTCTAAAATTGAACAGGATTCTAACCAAAGATATTTTTGAACTATATAAAAAATTAAAGGCAACTACTTCTACAACAATGCAAATGGAATAGGACAAACAAAGGAGAAAGTAAAGGGCTCTAGCTTGTGTAAGCATGTCTCGAGTGTAAGTCTATATATCCCGCCAGAGTTAAGTTTAAAACGTTTATAAATGAAATGTTCATGAAGAAGTTGAAAAACTGGAATTGAAATCTTTTAGGGGATCTTAGGGTTAGAAAAGAGGAGATTCTAAGAGAGTTTGACTCTAGACAAATTAGAATTGGAAGATGGCTACTGATAGAAGAAAAACCTTAGTTAAAGTGCTAGAGCTTGATGTACCCAAAAAAAAATTGCTACAGCTTGAGGACGGGAGTCATATTAGAGATATTGGAGTAATTGCAAATGAAATTACTCATTTCTATACGTATCTTTATACAGAAGAATATCACTATAAGCCATTTATTGAAGGTTTGTGATTGGTGTCCTTTCTCTCAAAAATAAGTCCTGCTGGTTGGAAAAGCCTTTTAAAGAAGAAGAAATTTGAAGAGCTATTTGGAGCATGGATAAGTAAAAAGCTCTATGTCCCGATGGTTTTAGTGTTGCTTTTTTTCAGAGATGTTAAGATATTGTCAAGGAGGATCTCCTTAAGGTCTTCGCTGAATTTCATTGAAATGGCAAGATAGCGATTGGCATGAACTTAACTTTCATCACTCTAGTGTCTAAGGACAGAACTTTCAAGGTGAAGGATTATAGACCGATAAGCCTAGTCATTATTGTTTATAACCTCATTACCAAGGTCCTTTCAATGAGAATGAGAGAAGTCTTACTTAAAAGCATTTCAAAATATCAGTGCTTTCATACCAGAAACAAAAATTTTAGAAGCAGTTCTTATAGCAAATGAGGTGGAGGAACATGTCAGAAGAAGAAAAAGGGGTTTGGTTTTCAAATCGGATTTTGAAAAAGCTATGACCGAGTGAGTTGGGATTTCTTACACATGGATCATGATATAAAGGGTTTTGGTGCTAGATGGAAAACGTGAATTTCTGGATGCCTCTCAACTGCTACTTTCTCTGTGGTTGTGAATGGTGAGCCTAAATCTTGGAAGAACAACGAGAAATTAGGCAAGGGGACCCTTTATACCCCACTTTTATTCACCTTAGTGACGGATGTTCTATGTCGGTTGTTATCAAGAGCTGTAGACAGGAATATGTTTAAGGGGATTAAAGTTAGTCCAGAGGACGTGATTGGCTCCCATCTTTCAGTTTGGTGATAATACAATTCTCTTTCTAGAGGAGGATAAGATAGTGGTACGGCTGGTGCCTTTCTGAATGTCCTTTCTATTCTTAAGTTCTTTGAGGCTATCTCTGGTTTGAACCAAGAGCAGCTTGGCTGGTTTGAATGTGATAATGAGATTCTTTCTGCCTATGCGGCCAAGGCTGGTTGTCAGGTTCTGAAATGGCCTCTTACTTGGGAGTTCCTTTAGGTGGTAATCCTTGAGCTGCTTCTTTTTGGGATTTACCCTTATCCAAACCTGTTTGGATAGTATTCCTATCTACTATCTCTTGCTTTTTTTAAACCCATGAGAGTGTCCCAAACAATAGAGAAAATCATGAGGGATTTTCTTTGATTAGGTGTGGGCGAACAGAGAAGAGATCATCTTGTTAGTTGGTAGGCCTAATAATGAGATTAGGGCTTAAAAATTTGGTGTCTGAAAACATGTTTCTTCTTCCCCTAGTTCTACTTCTTCTCTATTCTCTCTAATGAAATTTCTTCTTCTATAAAAAAAATGTTTGGAAACAAGGTCAACAAGTCCCCAAAAGAAAGTAATATGATTGGTAGAGCATCATTTCATTAAAACCAACAAAATCTATTTCAAGTTTAATTTTTTTTTAAAAAAAAAAGGTGTTCATATTTCTTCTAAAAGGACCAGTTACAGAAATTTGGATACTCAAACAGATTAGACAAAAGATTAAAACTCTCTCTCATCAAATCAAGTGTTGGGAATATACAAAGAGGTGAAATTCAATTAAACTAATAAATAAGACATTAGTTTAAATGGATGAGTAACATGAGTTCCTTTGCATAACAATTGAATGAAGTCTACAAACTAGAAAGCACATGTTTTCTGAAATAGTCCTAGTAAAACAGGGGAAGGGAGCAAGGGAATAAATAGTTCAATACTAAGTAAAAACTAGCCAGTGCTATAATAATCAATACCCTTGCCAGATATGACTTCCTTCTCTGTCCTCCACCTGAGACCAATCTACAAAGAAAATTCCAATTATCAGCATATGATCTTTAAAGATGTACTATAGATAACTAAAATGAGTTCTAGACTTAATAAAAAACCTCTATCACCAACATCCCATGAAAATGGGATGAAGATAAAACCCCTTCTATCTCAAAAATAATTTCAAATGGTTTTAAACACTGTTATCTTTAAAAAAAAGGATATTAACAAAAAAATTACAATCCTTTTTAAGTGAAAATGCAAATATTCATACCAAGATGTATGGCTTAGCCTGCAAGATATAATAAGCTAAGAAAGCCCAAAGCAGGAACCTTTATATGTCCAGTGGCACCTACCTCGCCCTTTAGGCACAAAGGTATAGGATAAGGATATAAATTCCAAATCCTAGGTGTCAGTGTGATTCACCAAAACTAAAATAAAAATGGACTAAAACATTATTTTGATCCTCCAAAGAGATGGGGTCAGCATCAATTTTAGCCCTCAAAAGATTGACTCCTTCAGTACACTTTGTTTGCTTCACCCGGATAAGTACAGAAGGACTTAATTGGAGGCAATATGAACTCTCAAGAAGTAAATTGATAGAAATTTTTTGTCAAGGACTCAAGACTGACCCGAGGACCAATATAGGGTTTTAGTCATAAAAATAAGCAGAAAAAGGTGGCGATATTTGGCAATCTAGCAAAATTAATATTCTATAAGCAATGAGTAAAATTACCTTACCACTCTTGTATTGTGACATGTCAGCAATGCAGTATCTTAAAAAGATTTAAGGTAACAAGCAAACAACTAAATTCAATAACAGAGCAAAATTAGTGGTATCTTTGACTAATAAAGTTGTGCTTATTAACCAAAATAAAACACATAAATAACTCTTTCCAACAACAAACCTGTGAACTCAAGGCCACAACTACCTTCATGGTCAATGTGCACAAATTAACCTAACTGAGAATTGTCAAATGCACATTCAGAAACTCCTGGAGTATGATATGCAAGGTAGAAAATCTCCAAGCTGAACAGGCAGGAGAATGATGGCAAAGGCATCAAAAAGAGAAAGAAGTGGATGTAGTGCTCAATGGAGTGAGCAAAATGAGTTGGCATGGGACAATGCATGATAGTTCTGGAAGGACAGATCACAGATGTAATGATAGTATCTACTTAGTCTTAGTTGCCATTAGCTAAGAGTATAGATTACTTCAACTCTCAAAAAAAGAAATTAACCCCAAAAAAACATGTAAAGAATGTGGAGCTTACATGAGTCAATTTGGCAGGTAGGTACTCAGACTCCACAAATGTCATGCTTAAATTAGCATGAATCAAAAGCAACTTCAATAATAACTTTTTATATTGTTTCATATAAACTGTTCTATATAGAATGCTTTATGGGGGAGGGGCAAAATCAGGTAAATCAAAATCTAGTAAATAGAGCTCACTGATTTTTTGCTGCATTAACTATTATATGTGCATTGTCCAAATTCCTTCTATCAACTAAGTCAACCAAGTTAAAAGTCTAAACCCAAGATTACACAAGATAAAACAATAGTACACCATTATTACATAATTAAAAAATAAAAGAAACCAGCACTCCTACAGTATAAATATTTTAGTGGAAAATGAATATATTTGCAAAGGATACTCCTTAAAAAGCTTATCATAATAACGCTTGACCAGCCTTTGTTCCCATGATGGATTCATATCATCTTCCTCAGAGCGTATGAATCTTGCAATACATTTGGATTAACAACATTAAAATTCTGACACAGAAAAACACAAGTTGAGAGAAGAGATGATAAGGGAGGAAGGCAAAATATTTTTCCCAATAATAAAAAGAAATTCACAAGGGAAGCTCCCAAAGGATCTTAAATGGGCTTGAAATTTTACTCATTTTACAATAGTTTGGATAGAGTTGCACAAACCATGATAGAAGGCCATTTTGCTATAGCTGGGAAAAAGCTGAATTCATAAGAGTGCCAAACATAAGCACTCTACTAATCATGATTTCACTCTTATAGCTAGGTCCAATCACTCATGAATGTTTTGCAGAATCCATGGAAAGGTATTATGATTTCATAAGAAAGCCACAAAAAACTACAAGAGATGATCACTAAAAATGGAAATGGAGAGTTAGGAAAATAAAAGTAAATGTCAAAGGAAAAAAAAGGGAGGGAAGGCTCATTCCCTTATGTTACAGCAGAGGAGACATTATGACAAGCTCCAGGAACATTGCAAATAAATTGCCACAAGTTTTAGCTTATATAAGGTAAGATACGAGCTTACCTGTATCCTTCTCTTAGTGTGTCTTGATCTGTTTTAATCGGCAACTTTAAGTTCGAAGGTTTTTCTTTCCCATAAAAACCAACTGTAAGCCGAAAAAAATAAATCTTAGAAGAATTTCTGATTGGAAAATAATAAAGTGAAATTAACAAAACAGTTAAATACTAAGCAGAAATTACATGGAAAACTGAAATATTCTCCAGCAGTACCAAGATGGTAAAAATAACTTGGAATCATTTATAACTGAATACGATTGTAACAAACTACAATGCTATAAAAAAAAAAAAAAAAACTTCCGCAAGAACATGGAAAATAAAAATAAAAGAAAGCTGCCACTAGCAGGCCATAGCAAACCAATTTAAGCCTCCTCATCGCAAACCCATTAACAAATTCTGATCACTAACTCAAGGAAGACATAAGAAGAGTAAAAACATATTTTTCTCTAGATCATTATTTTCTTGATTTGGTACTAGCACCAAAAATATATATATAATAAAAAAAAACACTCACTGTTATAGTTAGTAGTTACTAATAAGGAGGTATTTGAGGATAATTGTAGACTCCTTCCTTCTTAGTGAAGGAGACTGTTCATCATCCATTTCCTGTAGGACACAAGGACCCAACCAAATCATGTGCTTAAAATATGACTGATTCCTTATTGTCCATTCTAACTGTTCAAATTACATTGCCAAAGATGAAAATTTTAACTTAAAAAAAAAAAAAAGCTTTAGAAAAGTTTTCCTGAAAACACATCCATTAACATGATCCAAAAATTAAAAAAAAAAAATATATATATATATATGGTTCAAAGCATGGAAACAAAACCATCACTCACAACCTCGCCAAATGGCAAGACCTAAATGTTGTAGAATGAGGGTATTAGGGTTTTATATGTGAATCGTACCGTAATCATTTATGAATTTTTTGTGGCGATCGTATGCATTGAGCCCTCGAATATGCGCCTGATACTGCCTGCAATTTCAATAAGATTTTACGTTATGGATTGCCTCTACGAAGAACAAGGGAATTTGGGGGAAAAATGAACATTGAAAAACGCACTGTTTTCTCTCTTCTCTCTCGAATATCGTCGATTTGAGAGACCCAAATGATGCCATGCTTGTTTGTCTATTGCAAGCAAAACCCTCACTACGAACACTTTGTGGTGCAACGCTAATGGTAATCGGAAAGCAGAAGAAGAACGCTTAAACGACGTTGGTTTGGTTTATTGTTTCAACTCTTCCGCCGTTTTTACCTTGGGTGATCAATCAGACAAACAGATTTGATAAGCAGATCCACGACACGCCGTTCTAGTGGTTTTTTTTTTTTTTTTTTCATTCCCGTGGAAACCCTACAATTGTCGGAATAGCCGAATAGGTATTCTCCATCACGTTTGTGATGGAATTGTCCATCTATTTCACCAAAATATGTGTTAAAAATGGAGTAGCCTATCTAGCCCACTTGTTTAGCCCTAAAATCTTTTTAGGTTAAGCCGTGGTTTTGTAAGTCCAAACAAATCATTTAGAGATAATGACTTAAAAGTTCATTTTGATAGAAAAGTTAAACAATTTAATTCGTTTTAAAAATTAACTAATTGTTTAACTAATTTAATCAATAATTTATATATAATTAATTACATATTAAGTATTAAAATAAAGATAAATTATTAATTAAGTGTATATAAATTATTAGTTAAATTAATTGAATGATTGATTAATTTTTAAAACAAACTAAATTGTCCAACCTTTTATCAAGAAGAAGTTTTAAGTCATTCTTCCAATTATTTAGATTGACCTAGTCTAGTCAGACTTAAAAAATTTAGTCAGCCTCAATAGGACCGAACACAAGATTGTTTAAGGTAGACAATTATAAACTTTTTATTGTATTTTTTTTTATCAATTATATTATACCAAACTAAAAATTGAATAAAGCCAAACAAAACATAATAAATATTAATGTTTCTCAAAGTCATTTCATCCAACCAAACATGACCTTATAGTAATCCCCTCATTTATTGAATAAGAGACTTTTCTTTGAAAGTGCATGTATTGTTAGAGCTACTTGATTTGTATGACTTACAAGTCTCTGCTCCTATATTTGACATGTACCTCATTTGCTCAAGCTGTGTACAATTCTAGCTGTGAGAAAAGAAAAGGGATAGATCAAACCAAAGTTCATCTACTGTCCAAAACCAACTCTTTGTGCTCCTTTGGAAAGAGAAAAGTTGATTCCTTGTCTGAAACTAGATTCAAATCCTCTCATTCTCTTTCATTGTTGTTCGAAACCAGCTAAGATAAAATGGCTGCGGAATTGTTGTCCGAAATGGAAGATAATCCAATGGCTGTGGAAAGTGCATAGTTAATTTCTTTAGATTTTTGTTGGTCAAATCTCGAAACAAAATAGACTGGATTACTAATACTTCTTCTCTGTTTTTAGCATTAATTTATTGTTTCCTCTGGTGAATAATCTATGTTGGAGATTAAAAAATGCAAGGTTGGAGTGTACCTCCTGTTATGCTCTTAAGAGGTTTGTTTTGTACTCCTTTATTTCTTATTTTGTGTGTAATTGCACAACTATTTGTGTTTTTGACATGATCTTTTTGTGTGTTTGCCTTTAAATTGCTACGGTAAAATATGTCAATGCTTTGTTGTGTTAATGGTATTGGGTAAACTGACCGTATTGCAATGTTTGAGGGGATTCTCCTTTGTCTCCTTAAGTTGAATTGGAGTAGAGGTTCACGATATAATCTTTCAACCAACCAGTGTAATGACTAGTTGGATTCAACTAGTTTTTAAAATATTGGTGTAAATAAGGTATTTCTTTGTCTTGAAAGTGAGATTAATCGCATAAGATATAATTAGGCACATTAAACTAAGATCATTCTAAACTATACTTTCTCCATACACAGTCTTAAGGATCGAACTCAAGACAAAATGTTTAAAGTAAACGAGCTTCTTTCGCTCTAAACAATGAAAGTTAATTGTTCCTTAAATTAGATGATACAATTGAGTAAAACAAATTTCCCCTCTAGTAATTGTCAATAACTTTGTTTTTTTTTTTTGCTGAGTCAGTATATAATTAGAAAAGAAAAACAACAACAGCATATTTAATTCTCTTTCTTTCTCCAATATTATTTTTCCCATTAACAAATATGTAACACAGCTAGCTAAGTTTATTTGGGGTGTACTTTGCCTCTAACAAATCACAGTCTATCACAATTTAGTGCTTCGGTGAAATTTAAAATTTGAGCATTGAAATAATTTTTTCTTTATTGATTTCATATGCTTTATTTATGTGAAGAAAGAACGAAACAATAAACATTAAACAATAGTCCTCACGTCCAAAAGTCATTTAATAATAATAAATAAATCATTTTATAATAAATGTAACGACGTTTTACGAACGGACTAAAAAAATTACCGTTTAATTATTATTTTTTGATATATTAGAAGTGCAAGCATTTACATATAAGAGAAATGATAGCTAGAAAATCCAACATTTGATATCATCATCATCACACACTTAAGTTTTAAAAATTTGAATCAATACCCATTGAACTACAAGCTCTTTGAGAGTATGTAAATAATATTTTATATATAAAAATGAGCATTTCTTACGCCATTAAATTTGTGTTGTATTTTTTACTTTTAAAACTTTTTATACACAATTTTTTATATATTAGTTGTGTATTTTACTTTATTTAATCATTATATCTAATATATATTTTAAATAATAAGAAAGCACAAGATTAAAACCTATTATATTTTTTCAAATTTTATAATTTAAAATCGCATAATATATATATTTATGTTTCTCTTTAACCTCAGTCAACCACGTAATATTTTTGTACTTATTTTCAAAGCATGTAGTGAGTTAAAGTAAAGTATTATAATAATTTTTAGAAATAATATTCGTTAAAAAAATTAAATTTTATATAAATATAATTTTTTTTAATATAATACAATGTAAAATAAAAAGTAAATCTATCAAAATTCAAAAATCTGTTTTATATGAATAAAATATTATTTATATACGATAATCTTTTTCTTTGAGTAATGCGAAATTTTTTTAAATATTTACTTTTTTGAAAATTTAAAAAATATTTCATAATAATTAAAAAATTATTAAATTAATTCATTAAAAGAATAAATTTATTAATTAAAAATTTTAATTTTAATCTATTACTAATATATATATCTTCCACGTTATCATTATCATGTTATTAAAAAATTTGACATGTAAAAATATATAGTTAAATAATAGTGAAAATTTTTCTATATTAACAAAATATAAAAATTAAACTCTTAATTTAATTTTGATTTACGTTAACTTAAAAAAGATTCTATTATTATTTAATTATGTATTATTAAATTATTAAAATAATTAAAATATTATAATAATTATTTAAAATTTTTAATTTTTTAATAATATATAAATACATTATTAAGTAATAATATAAAATATTTAAATTTAAACTCAATATATAAAGTTTGTTGGTGATTGACCTTGGTTAAAGTTACTCCCATTTAAATATTTTGTAAATTAATTAGTCCTGTGGCATCAACTCGTAAGTTTAAATAATTTAGCTTGTGAAATTTTTTTTACTTATAAATTTTAAAATAAATTTAAATTTAATAAAAAATTAATTTAATAATCTCAAGTCAAATATTACATTACATAAATATAGTATTAAATATATTAATCTCATTTAAAAAGTTAAAAAGAAATTTAAACAAATAAATAACATAAATTTATAAAATTTGATAAATATATTTGTAGGTAAGTTGTATCATTATTAACCTATACAATACATATATTTTATACTTTTACTTAAAAAAAGAATATTTAATTAACTTTTAAATTAAATTTTTTTATACTAATAAATTAAAACTTTTTAAAAAAATTATATAAATAGCTCTCTAACCCTTAAATTAACCCATTTAACTTACATATTAAACAAATCAATTTAAAATTACCTACATTTTTACAATATGCAAATTTTGACTCATAATTTATCCAAATAAAGACTTACGACGAGTTTGACATTTTTTCACGCTCTAAATATTATATATGTAAACAACGAATCTACCAAAAAAACAAAAGATATGTAAACAACGTGGCAGAATTCTATTTGCCAAGCAAACACCGTAAAAAAAGAAAGTACAGTGCATCTTGGAAACTGCAACAGTTCACATTTCTCACAGTATGGTAACGTTATCTCAAACTCGTCACTCCCTAGTCCACCCGTCTGAACTCTGAAGAAAGTCTTTAAAAAAAGACAAAACAAAAAACAAAAATGATTCCTTTATTCTGTTATTATTATATTATCATCTTATTATATTTTATCTAATATTTATATTAATTTTCAGATTTTTTGAGAATAAATGTTGGATTGACAAGGATAAATGTTTGAGTGTATGATACAGAGCCGTTTGGCTTCAGCGCACAGTGTCTCTTCGTGTATATGAAATTGAAAACTGTTGTCGGTGTTGGTATCGTAGTTACATTGTCCCTTTCTTCTTCTTTAAGCCTTTTCTCTATCTTATACATTTATAGCTATACACGTACACACAGAGAAAGAAAGCTTGAAGCTTTGTGGGTAGAGAGAGAAAGAGAGAGAGAGAGAAAGAGATTTCTCCATTGTTCCTCTCTTTCTGTAAGTCAATTCGATCTGAGTCTCTTTCTATTCAGTTCTGATATTGTCTTCTGATTTCTTGCTGGGAGTTTGCTGAACTGGGGTGGCTTTGGTTTTGTCACTTTCTCTCTCTTTCTCTTTTTGTGAGCTGTCAAGTGGGGAGATTTTGTTGGATTTGGCTTCATTGCCAAAGAATTCATCTGGGTTTGTTCAGATTCTGAGTGATCCATCTGTTGTCAAGGGAAATTGGTGGCAAAGATCTTTTTATTTTATTTTATTGAGGTAAGTATCGCATGTGATGTGTAATTTTAGTATGTTTGGTTGCTGGGAAAGTTGAGAAATGATAATCGGGTGTATTTCTAACATAACCCAAGTTGAGATTTGAGCAATGATCATCGTTTCTTAAGTAGATTATAGTTCACTGTTGATCATGCGAGAATATCGATGGAAAGAACTTATTTTGAGGAAAGTGCTTTGTTATCTCAGTCATACATAACGGAGATTTCACAGTTTAAAATCTGATCATTTCATTTCATCCAACCTTTTCTCAGCAACCAATCAGAATTTAAGAGATCTGAAGTTTTTCCACTTTGCAAACTGTTGAAAATGCTTGTTGGAAGCTAGAAATCTCTGATTCTGGGTCTTGTCCTCAGGTGTCTTACACTGGTCCGAGCTTCAATTTCTAAAGAAAAAGAAAGGAGCTGCTTCAGAAGTGGAAGTGAATCAAAAGAGAGCAATCTTGCAAATTGATCTTCTGAGAAATTAGAAAGTGTAAAAAGCTTTTAAGTAATGTTTGTATCTTGTTGAGCTTGAACTACCATTTGATCCCTTGTTGAGTTAAGTAGGACTCGATGGAGTCAGAAGGGTCAGCTGGGGTGAGTAAAATAAATTTTCCATTTGATTCTCTCAAATATGTTAAGTTGTTTTGGGGTGCAATTATTGTTGATTAATGCCTGATTACATTTTTTAAATACCATTTCCACTACTCAGGCAAAGCCAGTGACGGCATTGGGTGGCCAAGTCTGCCAGATCTGTGGTGATAATGTTGGGAAGACTGTAGATGGTGAGCCATTCATTGCATGTGATGTTTGTGCTTTCCCTGTCTGCAGGCCGTGCTATGAGTATGAAAGGAAGGATGGGAATCAGTCTTGCCCCCAGTGCAAAACCCGGTACAAGAGGCACAAAGGTAAATGAAGCTAAAATGTGTTATCTATCGTATGTTAATTTTCACAATTCTTCATTCATATGGTGCAAGGTGCAAAGGACTATAGCAAAGTAAGATTTTAATATACTTGAAAAATATGAACTTTGCTTGGAAGCAAATTGACCACTTTCCTGTGAACCAAATGAGAAGGATGATAGCTTCTTATTTTAATGAATATATCCTTTGGCTTAAAGAGAATTTACTCAATAACTATAGAACTGGGACTTATCCACTGTAGGAACGAACAAGCCAGACATTGTTGTTAGGTGTAGACCGCACCTCACCCCTACCATTACTATTTACTAGTCAGGGGTATTTCCTTTTTCTTCAAGCCAAATCTGCTAAGTGGATAGATAGTTTATATAGGATTTCATTTATACTCCCATGACCTATTCCGAATGCTTGATCTAGAATTGGGAGAGTACCCCGGCCACTTAAGTAATTGGCTTTAATTATCTTTGTGACTGTAGTTCCCTGGCCAAGTGGATTTGAATTGGTGTTTTCCATTTTATAAAATGGATAAGTGGGGTTTGGAAGGGACTGGATTCTTAGTGATTAACTTATTCTAGGCTTTTTTTTTCCATATAATGGAAACTGCAATACAAAATCATAAAATGTTTAGATTACTGTATACTTAAGAATTTTGTTTTCCCGCACCAGTGCCCCTTATTACAAATTCCTTTTTTTTTTTTCTTCATCATTACGATTTTATAGTTGCTAGATATATGTTCTTCATGCACACAACATATTTTTCATGATGTCATGCCTTCTGTTTTGATCTGCAATATCCTGTCAATATTTATAGAACCTCTACTTTCTGACTCTAATTAGTAATTACACTATTTATTTAATTGAGTCCAGGAAGTCCTGCAATTCTTGGAGACAGGGAAGAGGATGGTGGTCCTGATGATGGTTCCAGTGACTGCAATTATGATTCAGAAAATCAGAACCAAAAGCAGAAGATTTCAGAGCGCATGTTGAGCTGGCACATGACATATGGGCGAGCAGAGGAGGTTGGTGCTCCAAATTATGATAAGGAAGTTTCTCACAACCACATTCCTCTGCTGACCAGTGGACAAGAGGTCATTCAGTTAGCTTCCTATATGATATTCTTCTCCACCCCCACCCCACCCTTAAAAAAGTCCACTTTCTCCTTCAATTTCAGGACTCTGAATGCAATTAATTCAATCTGTTTTGGTATATCTTCAATTTCAGGTCTCTGGAGAGTTATCTGCAGCCTCTCCTGAGAGGCTCTCAATGGCATCTCCTGGAGTTGGTGGCGGGAAGCGTGTCCATAATCTTCCATATTCATCTGATGTTAATCAATCATGTATCTCTCCCCCCTCTCCCTATGCCCATTTTCATCTATTATGATTGCTATTTTTCTTTATGTAGCTATCTGATTGTGATTTGAGGTGCTTGGTTATATTCCTTGTGCAGCAAGGGTAGTGGACCCAGGATTGAGCAATGTAGCATGGAAAGAAAGAGTCGATGGCTGGAAGATGAAGCAAGAAAAGAATGTTTTTCCAATGAGCACAGGCCAAGCTGCTTCTGAAAGAGGAGTTGGAGATATTGATGCTAGTACTGATGTGCTTGTGGATGATTCCTTATTGTGAGTATCGTCTGTCGTTATTTATAAGAAGCTGTGCTGCTCTATATCTGTTGTCAGTCTCTTTACTCCTTGCTCTGTTGGTATCATGTGCCTATTTTGAATGTCATTATCATTTATACCATATTTATTGTTATTCTGTTTTTCAGTAGTTAAGAATCTCATATAGTAATATTTCATGACTGATACTAGGAGGGTTTGGTAATCAACACTGTTGTAAAAAATATATATAGTTGTGTGTTGAAAAAGCAAAACGTCATTCAATCAAGTCTCTTGTGTGTGAGCTCAATGATTGTCCCTTTCTTCAGATATCAGTATAAGAAAGGAAGGTATATAATTTTTCTGTTACGCAGGAATGATGAAGCTCGGCAACCTCTTTCCAGGAAGGTTTCTATTCCATCATCTAGGATAAATCCATACCGTATGGTCATTGTTCTGCGGCTGGTTATCCTCTGCATTTTCTTGCATTATCGAATAACAAATCCTGTGCCAAATGCATATGCATTGTGGCTGGTATCAGTTATATGTGAGATTTGGTTTGCCATATCTTGGATATTGGATCAATTCCCTAAGTGGCTTCCTGTAAACCGCGAAACATATCTTGACAGGCTTGCGCTGAGGTAGGGCCTTTCTAGATTATCATGACTTCACTTCCCCTTTCTGTACAAGGAAATCATCATTGACATGTTGCATGTTTTTTTCTTTTTCAGCCTGATATTCTTTTAATGCAAAATCCATGTGACTTGCAGATATGACCGGGAAGGAGAACCGTCACAGCTAGCAGCCGTTGACATTTTTGTCAGTACTGTTGACCCATTAAAGGAGCCCCCACTTGTTACTGCCAATACTGTACTATCTATTCTTGCAGTTGACTACCCAGTGGATAAGGTCTCCTGCTATGTCTCTGATGATGGTGCTGCTATGTTGACATTTGAAGCACTCGCTGAGACATCAGAATTTGCAAGGAAATGGGTTCCCTTCTGCAAGAAGTTTAACATTGAACCTCGGGCACCTGAGTGGTACTTTGCACAAAAGATTGACTACTTGAAAGATAAGGTTCAACCATCATTTGTTAAAGATCGAAGAGCAATGAAGGTAAGAGATTGACTTACAAATGGATTATTCTGCTGTCTGGGGTCGGCATGCATGTGTGCTACTAGCATGAGTATTAGAGTTCCTTAAGGACATCTTTTAATTTTACTTCCCTTTTATGTTTCACAGAGAGAATATGAAGAATTTAAAGTTCGTATCAATGGACTTGTTGCCAAGGCACAGAAAGTTCCTGAAGAAGGATGGGTGATGCAAGATGGTACACCGTGGCCTGGAAACAACATCAGAGACCATCCAGGAATGATCCAGGTAGTTTATTTATTTATTTATTTATTGGTTGGTTGGTTGAATTCTCGTGATTAAGATGACTTCTTACAACCTGTTGTGCTTCATTTATATTAGCTTTGTAATCATTTCTCATAGTTTTCGTCTACCTAGATGGAGTACATGTTACAATGTTAAGTGATGAAATCATGCGTATAACCAGTTGTTTCTAAATATTACTCTTGCTGATGATTTTTGAGCAAATTTCTAACTTTCTGTAGCTAATTAAATATGAGCAGTCTTATGGCACCTTTGTTAGATTTTGGTTGGGATGTTGAGGAAGTGCAAGCATGTCATTCACTAAGATTGCATTCTCTATCTGCAGGTTTTCTTGGGCCAAAGTGGAGGACTTGACACAGAGGGTAATGAACTTCCACGTTTAGTCTATGTTTCTCGTGAAAAACGTCCAGGGTTCCAACATCACAAGAAGGCTGGTGCCATGAATGCACTTGTGAGTGGTGTTTACAGTAGAAAATGTGGAAGTTACTTATTTCCACCCAAGAACTTATCTCACTGGTGGTGATTAATATAATTTTTGCAGGTTCGAGTATCAGCTGTTCTTACTAATGGACCTTTCTTATTAAATCTTGATTGTGATCACTACATAAACAACAGCAAGGCCTTGAGGGAAGCTATGTGCTTTATGATGGATCCCAACCTTGGGAAACATGTTTGCTATGTCCAGTTTCCACAGAGGTTTGATGGTATTGATAGGAATGATCGATATGCCAATCGTAATACTGTTTTCTTTGATGTAAGTATCTTACACCATATTCATCTGATTTTTGTTGATGTTATTCGACTTCAATTACTGGTTTTGATTCTTGTGGCTCGTGTCATCCATTGTGCTTTTCATATGTGATTTAACTTCTTTGTGATACTTACTTTTTCCTTCTTGACTCTTTCTGAACAGATAAACTTGAGAGGGTTGGATGGCATTCAAGGTCCTGTTTATGTGGGTACTGGGTGTGTCTTCAATAGAACAGCTTTATATGGTTATGAACCTCCTGTTAAACCCAAGCATAAAAAACCAGGGTTCCTATCTTCACTCTGCGGTGGAAATCGGAAGAAGAGTTCAAAATCTAGTACAAAAGGATCAGACAAGAAAAAATCTAGCAAGCATGTTGACCCAACTGTACCCATCTTCAGTCTAGAGGATATAGAAGAAGGGGTAGAAGGTAGGCCTATCGATTTTTTTTATTGGCTTCTGTGTACATTTCATTGATAGGTATACCATTCAAACTATTTTTGCCACATTTTGTTTTAAGAAGATTGTGACATCTATTGTTGCCATTCCATTGCTGAAAAGAAGAGGACTGTAGCTTACTTTCCTGATTCTATGCGAGCTTCAACTCTGCTTCCCATAATTTCTTAAATTGACTGGTCTATCTCTGAAATTGTGTTTACCTGATCAACCTTATACACTTTTCCCAAAGAAATTCTTTAGGGTATACTTTTTAGCAATTTATTTTGAGTTTCTTTCAATTACTAAGATCTTTCTTCTCTTGTACAATTTTTTCTTTCAGGTACTGGATTTGATGATGAGAAATCGCTACTTATGTCACAAATGAGCCTTGAGAAAAGGTTTGGTCAGTCTGCTGTTTTTGTTGCCTCTACACTTATGGAGAATGGTGGTGTTCCTCAGTCTGCTACTCCAGAAACTCTTCTTAAGGAGGCTATTCATGTTATCAGCTGTGGTTATGAGGATAAAACTGAATGGGGAAGTGAGGTATGGTGTTATCTTATGTTTAATGCTCTTTTATTTTTCTTTTTGTTCCCAGTCACATTCCATCCATTGAGCAGGTTATTGCCAACAGATTCGTGCATTCAGAGACTACAGATCCAATAAATTAAACAATAAAATAGGCAAAGATTGACCTTAATGATATTTTACATGAAGGCATCCAAGTGGATCTCTTTTGATTTGAGTCAGTTGTTGAATGAGTTGGTCTTGGTTGAAATTGAACTATGCTGTGGCATGAGAAAGAGGGAGTTAGGAGTGGGGTTTGCCAAAGCATGAATCAGTATGATGTTGTTTTACATTGTTGATTTTCTTTTAGGAGTTTCCTAATTATTTTTCTTCTTGTTATAGGATATTTTTCTTCTTGTTATAGGAGTTCTAGGGGGGAGCTTTTTTAACCTCTCCTCTAAATAATGTGAGATTTTGCATAAGGCATCATTTTCCCCCCTACCTTTTTGGCTTTTTCTTATTGACTTATTGAATGAAAGAGTGGAAAGGGATGAGGGTTATAGGTTTTAGCCTGGATCACACCCTTAAGAAGCACTTAAATGCATGAGACTACTGTGAACATCTCATCCAACCTACCATCATTAGCAATGGGGAACTTTGCCTACATAAGCAATTTGTTTCGTTAAAAGCTGATTTAAAATGCATATGGCAGACTTATTTTTGTGTGTCTCTACCTTTCTTTAGTTTAATAGCATTTCTATACTGAATATGGGTGTCTGTAAATGACCACTTGTTATTAGAAAAAAGAGGGTGCATTTATATAACTATTATCTTAAAAGATAATCACTATTTGTCTTCTGTTCCACAGATAGGATGGATATATGGTTCCGTTACAGAAGATATTCTAACTGGATTTAAGATGCATGCCCGTGGTTGGCGGTCTATATACTGCATGCCTAAGCGCCCAGCATTTAAAGGTTCTGCTCCTATCAATCTTTCAGATCGTCTGAACCAAGTGCTTCGATGGGCTTTAGGATCTGTGGAAATTCTTCTAAGTCGACACTGTCCCATCTGGTATGGTTATGGTGGAAGGCTAAAGTGGCTTGAGAGGTTCGCGTATGTGAACACCACAATCTATCCAGTCACTGCCATTCCCCTTCTCATGTATTGTACCTTGCCTGCTGTCTGTCTGCTGACTAACAAGTTCATTATTCCTCAGGTTTGTTATTTCTTCATAAATATAATTCAGTAAATAGCATGGTCCTGCCTTACCAGTGGTAGGATATTTTTCCTCCAGTAAAAAAAAAGGGGGAGAGAGAGATAGAGAAGTAAAGTAAGAAAATAATCAGTTGTCATTTTATAATAAACCATGAGATAGTGTCATTGGCAACAGCAGGATTTGCAGAAACTGTCAATGTTTGTTGCATTGATTTCAGTGATCGATGTGTTGAGGACTGAATCAACGTTTATCAAAATGATGTTTAAAAATTTCAAAAGGGATTTTTTTATGGGAGAATTACAATTTAGGATATGCTAGTAAACATATTTGCAATTTAGGATGATTAACCAAATTAGTGATTAAGAATGTTCTTACGTGGTTAATATTATCATTATTATGTCTTGATCAATCATTCTTCTGGTTAATTCTTCCAAAATTGGAAATATATTCACTAGGATATCCTAAATTGTAATTATCCCATGTTTCCCTCCCAGAAATTGCTTTCATAACTACCATGAGCCAGGTTCGAAACTGGCATTCAAGACCTTGCGAATTGATACTTCTTATGGAAACATATAGCTCTCAACATGTGGACTTATATGTAACAAAATATTCTAACTTATTTTATTTTGCTTGCAGATTAGTAACATTGCTAGTATATGGTTTATCTCTCTCTTTCTTTCCATCTTTGCAACTGGAATCCTCGAGATGAGGTGGAGTGGTGTTGGAATTGATGAATGGTGGAGAAATGAACAATTTTGGGTTATTGGTGGTGTTTCAGCACATCTTTTTGCTGTGTTCCAAGGTTTACTCAAAGTGCTTGCTGGAATTGACACCAACTTCACTGTTACCTCCAAGGCATCAGATGAAGATGGGGACTCTGCAGAACTCTACATGTTCAAGTGGACAACCCTTCTCATTCCACCCACAACTCTTCTCATCATAAACTTGGTAGGGGTTGTTGCAGGGATCTCCTATGCCATTAACAGTGGTTACCAGTCATGGGGTCCCCTCTTTGGTAAACTTTTCTTTGCATTTTGGGTGATCATCCATCTGTACCCCTTCCTCAAAGGTCTTATGGGACGCCAGAACCGAACACCAACTATAGTGGTGGTCTGGTCCATTCTGCTTGCATCTATTTTCTCTCTGTTATGGGTCCGAATTGACCCATTTACCACAAGAGTCACTGGTCCTGATGTTGAGCAGTGTGGAATCAACTGCTAGACCAAAAACAAGTCTGCCTGGTGGGAATGTTGTGATTGGTTTGTAATTATTTTTGTTCTAGCTTTTATATTTGTTTTTGTATGTTTACAAGTAACTGCACTGATCCTGATGTTGAACAGTGTGGAATCAACTGCTAGACCAAAAACAAGCCTGCCTGGTGGGAATGTTGTGATTGGTTTGTAATTATTTTTGTTCTAGCTTTTATATTTGTTTATGTATGTTTAAATTATGTGCAGTTTATAGCCGATACAGAAGAGATCAAATTAGAACTAAATTGTGTAAGGTCATTTTATATGTAATATACTTTGAACATGCCTTCCAGTTTTCCGGAGAAGCAAGTCATCATAACTATTCAGAGGATGGCATCCTTGTATACATATCTGCTACCTTTGAGTTTCTCTTCTGATTTAGTTGCAATCGAAAACCAGTAACATTAGACACTTTGGTAACTAATGATACTATTTAAAATTATCTTAAGAAGCAATTAATGATCCTTTCACAAAAAAAAGAAGCAATTAATGATATTGTTAATTAGGTTTTTCATGTCATAAAAAAAGTAACTCCATATGTTAAAATAAATTAAAATGACCTTATTTTTACTCTGTCTACACAACAACTTACATTTAAGTGTTAGTTAAATAGGCAAACCTAAATTAGAAGTATATATGCCTAATTGTCATAAATAAAACAAAATCGAGTTATATGAATATGATTAATTTATATTGTACTAAAAAAACTTCTTAATAAAAAATTCTCTTTAGAACATTTTAATTATTTATTCTATAAAATAAAATAAAATAAAATAATTCAACATGCATGCACATATTTAGCGTTAAATTAAAGACTGTTATGAATATTAATTTAAAACAATCTGACTTGATACCTCACTAGTATAAATATATCCTTGTATGGTTTGATTTTATATATCCTTGTATGATTTGATTAATACATATTGACATACGATTCAACATATACTCTATTATTATTTTTTTAGTGTAAATTAGGGTATTGCTTGGAAACGAAACTAATCTCATGGGATATAAGAGTAATTCTTAAGTATACACGGTCTATCATAGACATTCTATTCAACAATTGATTGTGTAAAGTCACTTTTTAGAAATAAGTGTATTCATAACATGGCCCATAAAATTTTACACATGTTTAATGTTGAATGAAGTGCCTATGGTAGATTATACCTACCTAAGAATTTTTTTGGGATATAGTTAGGCACATACGTAAAACGAAGATCTTCCCAACTGCGTTTTCTTCATATACATCGCTCAAATGATCAAATCCAAGACAATATGCTTAAAGTGATCAAATCTCTTCCTCTTGGACCAACGCAAGTTTATTCATATACTCTATATTATTATCACATGTTAATCTAGATGCATTATACTTACAGCATATTAGAAAAAATTCCTTTTTAATTAGACAAACCATTTTGAAATGAGTCTGCCTGCCAACACACTTCTTTCTTTCAAACACTATTCAATTTTTTTTACAATCTTAAATATATATATATATATATATATATATATTATATCTATACAATCTAACAGTTGTAAAAGAAAATAAACACATCTTTTAACTGCTAAACATTATTCTTGTAAAATTACCATAGAGGATGTCAAGCATTGACAGAATAACAAAACAGTGCATTTGCTGCATGGCACCCAAAAATGCAGTTTTATGGTAATCTTGTGGCCACCACCTTCAATTCAGCCCGACAGGCTACAGACAAGTTATAAAAAAGAGAGAATGACTCTTTAGTTCTTATTGTGAAAGATAATATCAGTTTGGTTCGTTTTGAAAATTAACTAAATATTCAACTACATTAACCAATAATTTATATACAGTTAACCAATAAATTATCTTCATTTTGATACTTGATACATAGTTAACAGTATGTAAATTATTGGTTAATGTAGTTAAATACTTGGTTAATTTTTCAAGCCGAACCAAAGAATAATTATCTCTTACAAGCTGCACTATTAAGTCATTTTCCCTATAAAAAATCATAGCAGGCTTTGGATTTTTCCCTTCCCTATCAGTTTGTCTAATTTGAACAGAACAAGTTTGGAACCATTACTTAGCCCATCCCATTTGGTACGTAGGATAGGATAGTGTTAATATGATAGATGTCTTTACATTTGATAATATGCATAATATTTTCGTCAAATCAAGAGCTTGCTTAGAGATGAATAGAAAGAAGCTAGACAGAGCTATTCAGTTTCCAAGATAAAAGACATTCTATTCTTTTAAGCATTTTTTAATTGTTTATTCTAATTGAGATTTAAATTTTTGAAAAAATATTTTGATACCACTGAATGGTGAGCCGCCAAGAAAAATACAATACACAAAATTAAACATTAATGTATTGATAAATAATACTTCTCACGCTGCCAACTCTTACTTTAAATTGATACCAAATTTAGAACTGTATCTCCTGCTACTCCTATTATTCTATTTATCACTCTTTATCAACTAATTTTTATTTTTTTAAATACTTTTAATTAAATTATAGTTACTTATTTATATTTAAAATAATTTTTTTCTTATAACTCTAGATTTATCCAAACTTATTATTAATTTTAAATAAAAATCTTTTTGTTTTTTTGTAATTGGTTCATTGGTCGACACAAAAGTTGAAATTGTATAGACAATGTTGCATATAAAAATTTTGACTTTTGAAAATGTGATTATGTGATAGTTGATGTGAAAAAAATATAATTATATTATTTTAATAATTCTTATTAAATCAATTTTTCTTATAAACATTAACTTCAGTAATTAACTTTAGTAAGATGAACTCAAAATTATAATATTAATAATGAAACCAAACAAGAAAAAAAGAATATCACAAGAGTTAAGTAACTTAATGGATAACTATTTAATAAAAAGTGTTTTAGAAAAATTAAATAGAAGTTAATTGGAGAAGAGTAGTAATAGATAAATAAGAGGGAATAGACCCCCCCAGTTTTACAAATTATCAATTAATAAAAATCCAACTATATATAGTTACATTTTTATTTTTATTTTTGCTGATGAACCCTAGTTATAACTTCTGCATTCGAATTGTTGATGAGTATTTGGATAATTGGATCAGCTAACTTATCTTTCTCACCGACTAAACAAAAACCAGACAAAACAAACAACGTAATTAGTCTGGTATTCATTTTTTTTTAGGTTATTGGTATTTAGGGTAAGTTGTCTAATATTTATTAATTATTATTTATATTTAATAAACTTTTTAATATTTATTGTAAAATTAATAATCAATAAATAATTGACAACTCACCATAAGTATCAAATCCATCATGATACCATAATTACTCCCAACAAACAACGCTAGTTCTATTCTGTAATTCTGATGATCCATTGATCCCTATCTTCTTCAATCTTCCAGAACCATCTTGGCAGGGTAACGTCACGTGAAGTGACACGTGCCCACTCCTAATTTCATGCATTGCATGCACCTAATACGTGTTCACAGAATGAGATCAATGAATCATCATTCTGAGCAAAACCTTTACAATCTCTGACCGTCACACGTCATCATTACACGTGGCGAAAGCTGCAACTAGCAGCCCACAGTAAGAGTTGGACGTGTGGCACCCTGGAATCATTCTCAGATATTCGCTCTTCCTCCTTTATAAACAACCACCATGAAAATCCAAAGAAAAAGTAGAAATAGAACCTTAGCTTGAATCATAGGCGACTACACACAAAGGCTGAAGACACTCATTCATGAGGAACCCCCTAAAAAGGGAGAGCAAGATATCTGTTTGTTTCCCGGGATAGTGACAGAAAAATGGTTGCCACTGAGGAACCAATTCTCTCTAGGATTGACCGTTTGGATAACATGGTAAGTGCCCTATCTTAGTGGCTTTATATTGCTTAGATTTATTTGCATGTTAATTAACACTGTTATGTGGAATTCTTCATGTAGAAGTTCAAGGAGTATATTTTAAATTTGTCGAATTATTAAAGTCACTTCAAACTTCAAAGTAGCACCAGCGTGCAAAGGGTAGGTTAAGAGAAAAGGCTTTTAGGAAAAGGGAAAAAGACAATTATTTCTCATTGTATAAACACTGAAGAGTATAAGAAGCTTATGCAATTCTAAAATCTATGACTCAAATTCTTGTAAGAATTTGGTTTACCAAATTTAAGTTAGAGTTGTATCCAATCTGTAATAAGCTTAGCTAGGGAAGAGAGATACTTAAACTTCTTGTTTGTCAAGAAAGTTTACATTGGTTCATTAAGTTCTTATATTATTCACGACATAATCAATTTTATATTAATAGAAAGATCATAGTCATAAGAGATACTTGGAATTGGAAGTTCAATATGAAATTGAAAATTGTGGGGATTTTTTAAGGGGGAAAAAAAGAATCATGAGCCCTTTTGAGTGAAAGTTAATATCATATAGGGCCAATAATGTTTTTATGTTTTATTTATAATTTTGGTGGTTCATTTTATTTTTAAAAATATATCAGTTGAGGCAATTGGAGGAAATTAGAGGGTACAATCGATCTCCGAAGACCTCGTGTGCATCCACTACAACAAGCGGAAGTGATGGACACGTGTCGCCCGTTGATTTCTCTCCAAGGAGCTTGGAGAAGCACTGCCGTCCGATCGAGATCGTGATGATGGAGACCGAAGTCAAAGGAACTCTGATCGAGAGGCTCGACCAAGTGGAGGATCGGATGCTAAAGGTATGTCCACGTGGAAAATTTCTGTCCCTTTGATTTTTGATTGATTGAAGGTGTATGATAATGTGATACGGTCTCATGTGTTTTATGAAAGCTTTGTTTTCAGCTGGAGGAAGAGTGGGAAGCAGAGAGAAAGAGAGAAGAGAAAAAGGAAAAGAGCCCAAAGAAAAAGGGTTTGAAACAGCTTGTGAAGCAATGTGTGAAAGCAAGAGGAAAACATGATAACTAAGAAGCAGGAATGAAATCACAATTACCATTGTAGCTGCTCCAAAAATGTGCCAATGTTTTCAATTTCATTGTACATTTATTTTGTTCTTGTTTTGTTTTCTTTTTGCATGTGGGAATGCTAAAGTGAACGCAGTTTTCAAGTTCTGATTTTCATTTGATTTAATTTTGATCCATTCATTTAAAAAATCTTAAAACGGCTTTATAACAAGATGACATAATTTATTAATAATAGTATGATGTTTTTTATATTATTAATTCCATTTCCTAAAAATTGTATTGATTAATATGATTTTTGTATATCAACGTTAATTGTAATCTTTAAAATGAGTTATTAAATATGTGTCTTCATTATTAATGTAATTAAATTATTACTGATAGTTTAATTATTCATCTAATTTACAGACAAAAAAATTAGTCCATGTAACGATTATTTTAACTAGTTAATATAATTAATGTAATATAAAATGACCTTTGTTGGTAGAAATTATTACTGATAGTTTAATTATTCATCTAATTTACAGACAAAAAAATTAGTCCATGTAACGATTATTTTAACTAGTTAATATAATTAATGTAATATAAAATGACCTTTGTTGGTAGACGGAATATAAGAATAGAATGGAATAAAATGGGTTAGAATAGAATGAAATGGTCATGAAGGAATGGGTATTATGCTTATTCATTTTGTGAAATAAGGCAATTCTATTTTATGCATTCCCTTCTTAAACGTGAAAATCCTCATTCCATAGGACGGGCATAGCAAAAGCTACAAATTGCGAAATCTAGAAAACAGATGAGAGCTTATTTGAATTGTGGGCTTACATGGTTTTCTTTGCTCATCCACAACCCCGTTGGACTTGGGCTTTTTGCTTTTCTTTTACTTTGATTATTCTTGTCTCGAGAGTTTGTCTGATATTTCAAAATAATTCAATAACATACAATATTTGTTTTTCAAAAATATTTTAAATTAAGGATAATTTTTTAAAAATTATTTTAAATAGTGTCTTTTATAATTTCAGTTCTTATAATTGGTAAGGAAAATATGTTTTATATTATTTTTATAACAATCGCTCTAATTTAGGTTTGGTAAGAATGAGATAAAATAGATTTAGAAGTCAGATTGTCAGTCTTTTATGAGAAACAAAACTTCTTAAAATGAGAGAGTCTAACATCTCATGATTTATTTTTAAAATTCTATCAATTAAAAGAATATATTTTTATGTTGTATGTCTTGTCATTTTTGGTATAAGTTTTTTTTAACGAAAAATAATATATTTATGATAATAAATTACAAAATTTTAACTCAAATTTTCATATTTCCTCAATCCTGAGTGCACATAGTTAAATCACATAGTCGTTGACGTTTAAAGAATCATTTCGATTATAAATCAAAACGAACAGAACAATCCAAGTAATGATATAAATCATAATCTTAATTACGTGTTGAGGATATCCTAGCACAAGTACCATTGTCATATGACTCAAATCAAATATAGCATCTTTCGGTCTCAGGATAAACTTATATACAAATACAAGTGCATATACATGATGATGGCACCCATACCCAATTTTAGTGAAGGATATTTTCTACTTGCCCTTTCTTTTATCTGTAGTCCTTTGCCAAGGGGAAAAAAGAAATGAAGAGTAGAGCCTTTTATACACGCAGAGTTTTATCATAAGTTGAAGGGAAACATCCCTTAACAGCTGTCTACTGATATATTGTCAGTTTTCCTCTCCTTAGTTGGATTAATGGTGTTTTTCATGATTAGAAGATTATCCTAATTAATATAATGAATTATCTTTTACTTTTTCTTGACCAAACGGTTATTCAAGACAAAAATCCACAAAGGATAACATACCTATAAGGTCATGTTTGATTGGAATGAATAAGAATAAGAAAATGAGTGGGAATGAAATGTTGATTCTTATGTTTTGTTTGAAATGGATAGAAATTGAATGAAGACTCAATTTCATTTTTATGTTTGGTATGCTATAATTGATAAAAATAAAATACAATAAAATTATTTTATGAGATTTTAGATTAAATAGACTTTGACTCAATTCTAACAAACTAAATTTTTAAGCCAGGCTTGGAATGGTCAATCTAAGTCAATTTGTTTGAACTTAAGAAAACATGGCTCAACTTAACAAGATTTTGTAGTTGAGTAGGTGAGTCAGATGAGTTGGGCCATATTTTACACTTAATTTTGGTGAAATGAAAGGAAAATTCCATCAATTTTATGATAAAATACTTATTCCTACAATTAAAGAAATGCGTATTCTTATTTCCTTCTAGTTCTATTCAATTCTATTCTATCCAACTAAAGATGGTCTAAGTGATAAGTGGTGGGCTTAGTCCCACATATTCCAATGGCAATAATATAATTTCATTTACACCGCGCAAATTTGATTTCAATATATAAAAACTGCTTGCAATAAGGCAATAAGTGTGAGTGAATAATGGATTGATTTTGTGGTGGAGGTGAAATGTGTGATTAAATGCATTGCTATAGATTTAAATTCTAATAATATTTGAATGCAATACTTACTCACTATCGATCGTAACTGATTTGATGTTTGTATTTAAACACAATTGATTTTAATAATTTTTTTAAGACATTCATATTCTCAAAGTGTTTATGTATGAACAATCATGAGAATGTGTTTTGAATGTAAGTATTTTCTTTTTGGTTGAGGTCTGGGAGTCAGCCTTTGCTTGGTAGACTTTCTAACAAACTTTTTCCAAGCCTTTTATAAATCCACACTTGACGACGTGAATATGCGATTGACAAGATGATCCTATGTAAGCATGGGATATATATATATAAAGTAACACTACTATCTTATTATAAAATATGAAAAGAAATAATTTTAATTTTATATTAACAGTCTGATTAAAAATTAAAATGACTATTTAAAAAAGTTAAATAATTTATATTTTAATATTAATTTTATATACATGATTTAATAATAAAAATTTATTGCACTCCCTCCCTTAATAAGTTATTCTTTTGATTTGATATGCTTTTCATAATATATATTTATAGTTTAATTTTGATTTATTATTAATATAAAAAAATTATTATTATTTAATAATATGTTAATATATTATAAAAAAAATAAATTTTTTAAATAATTGTTATAATAATTAAAAAAATTTATTAATTTACGTAAATATAATTAAATGATAATATAAATTTTTTTATAAATTAAAATTAAATTTTTATATATATATAATTAAACACGTGGCATTCATCAAAGCCACAAATGGGTCCCATCTTGATAGCAACATCTCTATGGTAGTCAATGTTTTAAGAACCGGACCGGAGATCGAACCGGCGAGACCTCCGGGTCATGGTTCCATTGGTCGAACCGGTTGAACCGGTGGTCGAACCGGATGACGTAATAATTATAATTATAATTATATAAATAATTATTTATATACATATTCAATTAAAATAACCTTATTTTGAGAGGTAATAAGAATTTAAGAAAAAAATTAAGGTTTAATCTTTATTTAAAAAAATAACTATAATTATTTCTTTTAAAAATATTCATTACTATGAAAATAATTATTAATTTTTTTTAAAAATCAATTGTCTAACTTCATTAGTTCATTTTCTATCGCATAGATCTTAAAAAGCTATGTGAAATTGATATAAAATGCATTTAAATCGGACGAATAAGTAAAAAGTTATAACTTTTAGAAGATAGATGTGAAAAAAGATCCTAAAAAACTAATTTAAAAATCTGAAAAAGTAATAAAAAATTCAAAAAAAGTAAAAAAAAAAAAAAAAGATTGAACCGGCCGGTTTTCAAGAACCGGGTCCGGTTCATCCGGGTCGCCGGTTCAATCCGGTTTTTCCCGGTTCAATCCGGTTCTTCCCGGTTCAATGGCCAAAACGGTTTTTAGGATGGACCGGACTGGCCAAGTACGCGGGTCACGGTCGGACCGGCCGGTCCGGTCCGGTTTTTCAAACATTGATGGTAGTACAATGATTCACTATACTAGCGTAAATCAAGTTGATGATTTTGAATCAAACGGTCCCCACCATAGCACGATACGCCACCGTCTCTCTGCCACTGACACATTTATCATTTTATCATCTTCCACAACATTTTTCCACACCCTAATGCGGTTCCCCACAAGAGACAGGCTTGGATGTCATCTCGAACCGCTAAGTGTACGGTGATTAGGACATCAATCAATAAACACACAAATAATAGATGCTGAAATTGTTGAAATGCTACCTTGCTTGCTCAACGAGCACAATCTTTTCCCATTTATGCGGCTTTCGTCATAGACATTGTCTACTATTGATAGTGTTTTTTTTACATAAAAGTTTAAGAGAGGGTTGATTATTTTAAGGATAAGAATTTTACACTCAAAAATAAATTTTTTTAAAAATTTTTTCTTTTAAATATTTTGATTATAAGCTGTTTTTAAGTAAAATAAAAAAGCTAATTTAAACATAAGTCTAAGTTTATAGTGATATTTAAATTATTTATTTAATTGTAATAAAAATTGAATCTAAATCTTTTAAATGCAGTACTTCAATCCTTATTAAAGATGAAACTAGGATATAAGTTTTGAAAAAGTAAAATTTAAAGGGTTAAATTTATATTTTTATGAAATGTACTAACCAAAATTTAAGGAAATTTTTTGCAATTTTAAAAAAATTGAGAGGTGAATGCATCCCTAAGGGTGAACCTGATTCCGCTTTGATTTTTATTTGCTAAACCAATTCTCGTTTATTTGGGTACTCTTGATAGTGTATCTAATGATATATAGATTACGATGTCATATGAATCAATCATTGATTTGATAATTTAATAAGTTATTATATATTTATTAATTATTAATTACATGACTTCAATATTTATTGTGAGAAATAATAATTAATAAATATTTAATAAATTATTAAAAATATTAATATTTAAAAAATATGAATATTATAACAACTACTAACTAGTGTTCGAAGAGAGAGAATATAGACTGGATATAAGACAATTCTTTTATACCGAACATTATCGTAGTATACACTCAATAAGATTCTTATTAAGGATAATAATAGAAGTAGAAATGGGGTGTAAGGGCCCCACGTTGGAATGGTACCCACTAGAGAGAGCTAAATTGAAACAGTCCAAAATAAAAGAGGTCGTTTTCCATTGACATTGAATACAAGTAGCTTTCATTTTCATTGGAGAACAAAGATGGGGACCAAATTAGGTTAGGTATTGTCTATTTATGAAGCATTAACCTAACCAAACCATAATGCGGTATCGGTTTCCCTCCTTCGGAATCGAAGGTTGTTAAGGTGGGAACCTCTCCACCTGCTTCTCCATGGCATAACATCAACACCAACTCAGATATATACTTGCTTTCCTTTGGCGTCTTATGGTTATGGATGCAAATCCAAGTCCATGCGTCTTTCCATTCAATTACTATCAAGTCTCACACCTTTTTAATTATATATGATTAAACATAAATTTCGGTCTTATTCTGACTTTTTCCACACTGTAACCCCACCATTTCAAATGAATTTTGGATTTTCTACACATCACTTGGTGTTTATGAGAGAATTGGGTGTAAAAATCTAAACTTTATAATAAATTTAAGAGGGATGATATAGGCATAAACTATTCACATTTCTTATATACTCTCTCATATAAGTTATTGAATAACACCGTGACCTTACTCTTATTTTTTCTGAATGATTGATATTGTACATATACCTCATAAAAGTTTGTGCAAATATCTTTTCCCCAAACTTAATTGAGTTTAGTAAATTCATATAAATCTATATATGCAGGTTTAAAAGTTAGTGTATAATGTACTTCTAAATTTGGTAGAAAAAAGTTTCTATAAAAAAAAATTAGTAATAAAAAAGTTAGGGGGAGATAATTTGGGTTGGCTGATCATCAGAAGTAGGATTGACAATGAGTTGAGTGAGCTCGTGAGCTGACTCATGGTTCGATTCATTAACAATTTAATAAGATAAATTTTTTGGCTCATTTGTTAAATAATTAGTCGAGTTTAAGCTTTCATATGTTCGGCTCATTAACTTGTGAGTTAGTTTGATATATGTATATAGTCATTTTTGACAAATAATAATAATAATAATAATGCTTTAGTTTAATATATATTCACATTTTATTTTTGGTCTGACTAAATTATTTTTTAAATAAATATATGTAAAATATATATATATATATATTATTGAGTTACAAATTTGAACCTAATTCATTAAGTAGTACAAGCTCAATTAATACAAAGCTCGATATTGGTTCATTGAGTTCGAATAGCTTGTGAGCTCAAAGTAAGCCGAACTCGAGCCAAGAAAATGAACTCGATTTCTCAATGAATTGAGCCTAAGCTATGTCTGGCTCGACTCAACTTAACTTATTTCCAACTCTAATCGAAAGTGTTAATTTCAAGGCTAGCATGGTGCAAAAGTTTAGTTGATTGTTTATAGTTTATCACTGTACAATAATAATTTGAGTACCTCCTAACAAATAAATAAAACAGGAATTTACTATATGAAACTGAAATTTGGTTTAACAGTTCATAAATTGTCAATTTAATTCATACAAAAATTATAATTTTTACATTTATAAATAATAATTAAATCAAAAACTCATACTCATACTCATAAATATGAAACTTCAAACAACCTGTGCAATGCACGGGAAAAATAATTAGTTCTAATTAAGTTTCTATAAGAACTTATTTATTAATGAAATAAAAAAAATTGTTAACTAATAACATCCTTATCTTTTTGGCTCACTCTCAACATGTTTCGCTCATCTTGTCCAAGAGAAAAGAGTTATTCCCAACAAGAGATTAATGATGAACTACTGTTTAAACGTATATAGACCAACAATCTCATGATCTTGATAAGTTATCAGATCTATTATGAAATCTGATTACAGATATCGTTAGTGAAGAGGTTCAAGACATAACAGCCATGATGGAGATTGCCGAAGCGATCCACATTAGTAGCAACTTAATATGATTAATACTCATGATGAACAAGTTGTGCAAATTTTAAAAGAGACGAGATTAGATGTAGATCTTCTGTGTGATGCTATGAACTCATCAAGTTTTATCTAGATATTTTGTTTCTCTTGATGGACATCTTCTACTTCAAATTGACTGTTTAGGATAACAATTCCTTTTATTGTTTTTAGGGTGGTCAAGAGCTAATGGAGGCCGAACATAGGTGTTTAGATGGTATAGTGCATATTATCTACAAGTTTTTTGTTTTTTGTTTAAAGGAAACTATCACTTTTTCCTTGTTTCCTCATTTTGGAACAAATGTTAATTTGTATCCATTCTTGCATATGGGTGTCATTTGTTTGAAGGAAATTTTTTGTCATTGTTCAACAATGTATTTGCTTATAATTTTTGTTATTAATTTGTATTTTTGTATTTGAGTATGTGGCATTATTATAAGCATATTTTACACAAATTGAGAAAATATTGAGTCAAATTTATGATATTATTTCAAATACTTTTTTTTATAATCTTTTTAGAGAGGTCCAAATTTTTGGAGTGAGATATCATATCTATTTTTAATATGGGTAATAAAGAAATTATTAAAAGAAAATGAATTAATTTTTTTTGGTACAAGAATTAAATCATTTTTAATGTGCTATAAATATGAGAATTGATTTAAAAATAATTCAAATTATATATATTTTATAATGAAATTTAAAACTGAAAATGATTTCAAACATGGTGTAAAGAAAAAAGAAAGTAATATTATTAGAGATATAAAATCAGTTATGAGTCTCCATCTAATATCATAAACTTTTATAAGAGTTGTTAGTTGACATATTATCAACTCTCTCTTCTTTTCTCTCAAATTAGAGTTTCTTCCCACTCTGCTTTTGTCACTCTCCACCCTTCTTTTTTGAATTTTTTGTGACCAAGAATTGTGTCTGCCTACAAATTCCATCAACAAATTTTGTAGAGTGCCAAACCATTCCATTCCTTTCCTAGGTGAATTTGACATATCGTTGAGTTTCACTATTCAATTCCATTGAAATCACTTCCTCTCGTATGATTGTAGTTATGGTGGGTTCCTCTTATGGCACCTTTGGTAGGTTCCGCCTATTTGTAGAAACGGTGCCAACAAAGTAGCAACAATTGTCGCCAAACCCTGGCAATGGAAGGTGAGCGATCTTGTTTGTGCTAAAGGGTTTTCACCTGCCACAGTGAGTCGAAGAAGTGGGGTTACTCCACTTATTGTTTTAAGCAGAAGGGAGGAGACAAATATTGTGCATGTTGTATCCTGAGGTAATGCATTAAGAGCTCACTGTACCTAGATACCAGTGAGTGAGAGGTGTGAATTGTCATATAAAGCGAGATACTCATGCCTCATTTTTGTGTGTTTTTGTCTTTTCCTGCAAGTTCTAGGCCCTATGGACTTGAGAACATTTTCTGTTACTAGTTTTTGCCCATGGCAACAACAATTTTAGGACAAATTCAGGGTATTGTGATACAAAGAGAAAATGTGTGAGAATTTTGATGGGTGTTCGTGCAGTACGAACATGAGATATTTGATAGTTATGAAAAATTCGAGAGACAAACCTCATTGATTTTTGCGGCATCTTCCGGGACAGTTCAGTTTTAATAAGTTGCGAGTTTTGTTCCTTAATTATAGCTATTTAGTCACTCATTTTTTGTCTTAGTTATTTATCATTTTGATAATATGCCTGATAAAATAAGACAGAAAAATAAAATTAATTTGTTCAATTAAATTTTTAATTGCTCAACTGGTGGTGACTCTAAAACAAACAATTTTTTTTCTTATTTATTTCCAATTGCTATTTCGCTATGGTGCCCTGCGACTCCACTGGGGAACGAACCCATAATCTCTGGTTGCCTGTTTTGTTTAAACAAAAATTTTAATTGCCTGCTTTATTTTGCGACAACCCTCTAGGATGGTTGCAACATTGATGAAACCAGCTTTGGTGGTGAAGTTTCAAACTTAGGGTTAAAAGGATTATACAAATGCTCCTTTGACACTTAATTCACAAATGAAATCTTCAAATTCTATGATCGACAAACATTAGGTAGTTTTCGCAGCTAAGGATAACTCAAATGATGCATTGAGGGATGACTCTTGTAATAAGGTGGCATCATTGGTGGTACCTATCAATAATACTGCTAATGCTGCAAAATTACCTTTGCCACTTACTTACTCTTCTAAAACAGATTGCAAATTTGTGCCAGCAGGTCAATGTAACACAACTTTGTGATACTATGTAGTGATGGTAGAAACAGTGTTGGCAACATATGAGCTAATGCAATTCATGAATCACTTTATATCTATAACAAATATAAACAGCATAACTTCAAAGAAAAAGAATTTATACAAAGAACTTATTAAGTATAGCAAAATGTGTTCTTATTATAAGGTGTAAGGTGTGCTTGAAGGATATTTTGAGAGCCTGACACTTTTATAATCTTTTCTGGAAATAAGATTATGTTTTACAACAAAGAATTAAAAAAATAATGTATTGTATAACTTGTGTCAATCTTATTTTTATGTAATATAAATCTTATATTTAAAATCAAATTACGTACGTTCACTTGTAAAAATCTTATCGAAGTAGAAATTTATTTCTTTCCAAAAAGTGCTTTGTATAACATGATAACTTATTATATGCAAATAATTATAAAATTTAAACATTTATGCTAAATGTATCAAAATAACAAGTGAATGATGAGTTACAATTTAGCCTAAAAGATGTTAATGCTGCTACAATCTTATGATCTTGATAATTATTTTCATTCAATTAATACAAAGTCTCAGTTTTTTAATTATATATGATTGACATATTGACATAAATTTCAGTAAAATTTTGACTTTTTTCATATATCATATCCATATTAATTATTTTTTAATGGATTTAATTTTAATTTATTGTTAGTGTAAAATTTATTTACACTGTTATCTTATTAAAACAGTTTAACTATTATATCAACTATACCTCGAAAATATAACACTTTTAATGATGTGTCAGTATATAACTGGATGACAGTATAAATTATTTTTACACTAATAATGAATTAAAATTAAACTTTTTTTTAATTAAGAATGTTGGCAAATCAATATTTTTGTTTTTCTTTGATAATTTGAAGGTTAATCATATTATTTTATGTTTGTTTCTCATATTTTTCTTATGAGTTTTTTTTATATATTTGAAATTTAATATTTTTTAATGAAAATATTATAAATTTAAATAATATTATAAATTATCTTTAATAATATATTATTTTTAAATTTAATAAGTAAAGTTATGACTAAGAGTTCAATTCTCACTTTTCATTAAAGTTAAATTTCACTTTTTCATCTCTTTATTAGTGTCAGATTTTACTATTCTCTCTTCATTAAATAAGATCATCTTAAACTATTAGATTAAAATGAAAATAGTAAGTGTAGCTGAATTAACAAATTGAGTGTCATGTAGGTAGATTTTACTTGTAGTGTAGGAATTTAAATTTCACTATAAGCACCTTATAGTTAGGACTAAGCCGATGCTCGAGCAGGGATTAATACGAATGCTCATGTGCCAGTTGCGCTGAGTTGAACATGATCCTGATCCCGACTTGAAGTTTAGGTCAGGCCAATTTTCATAACCCAGGCCCAATCATATTAAGGTCCGAGGCCAACCTAATTAAGATACACAAAATAATTTTTGTTTGTTATGTTTTGATTATTTTCACTCTATTTGTATAAATTTACTTGTATATACTACTTTTTACTCATGCCAAGATCCAATCTAATTGATAAATACATAATAAGTGAAAGACATAATAACTAAAATTATGAAGAGTCATAATACATGATCAAAATCTAACATTTAAAAAAATGTCACAATAATATATAAGAAAAATATTTAAAAATAATAATTTATTTAATATCGGGGCAGGTTGAGGTGGCCCAAAGGGTGACTCGAATCCGACTCCAAAAAATACATCGGGTATAATCACAAGGACCCAAACCCGACCTAAACACTTTGAGTCAGGACCAAGTTTTTAGGTCAAGGCGAGTCATGAATACCCATAAAAATTATTTTCACACCCAAAAAATATAAAAGTACCTTATGACTTGAGCTAAGTTGGCTCTTACACTAGTGTCAATTCAACTTCTATATATAATTAAGTTATCATCTTTTTGGCTCTTGATTTTTTTATTCTTTTATTTTTTGGTCATTAGTATTATTGAATTAGTAGTTGACTTAGGATTTTAGTTTTAAACTCGCTTTAATAAATAATTTAAATTAATAAGTATTAATTCAAGTAAAATTTATTAAATATAACTTAAAATAAGTTGTATAACGTTTGAAAAGAAACTTTCAAAAAATGCTTATGTAAAAATAAAATTTTGACAGTTCATTAAAGTTAATTCAATAAAAGATTAATATAAAAATAATTACCATTTAATAATTTTTTAAATTTTACAATAATTTATTTTCATTAGTTTGAAATTTTGAATTATAAAAAAAATAGGGTCTGAAACAACTTATTTGAGTTTCAAATACTGTTTTTAATAAATTCATTGAAACAAGAGTACAATACTTTATAAGTGATTACTAAAATAAACAAGTTTAAATAAACTAAAAATATACTCATGGAGGGCGGAGGAGGTGAGGATCAAACTCATGTCTCTACCTTTGATGAAGGAGTTCAAGACCACACGGGCTCTCGATTGGTCCATAGGCATCTAGCTCTTGATTTATTTTATACTCGGTTTGTTTTCTTATCTTTTAGGTTTTACAAAATAAAAGCGTACGATGTCAAATTATGTTACTCCATTAGGCATCTAGCTCTTGATTTATTTTCTACTCGGTTTGTTTTCTTATCTTTTTGGTTTTACAAAATAAAAGCGTACGATGTCAAATTATGTTACTCCATTTTATCCAATGTCTATATATATATATATATATATATATATATAGAAAAAGTTTAGGGATCCAATAACTTTTTAGCTTCAAAACCAAAGAACTTGTGTGGGAACACTTGAAATTTGTGTGGTGCCATCTTTTTAATCATCAAAATTACTTTAGGGCCTTTGAATGGAATTATTTTTACGTAATTTAAGAGTATCATGTTAAAAACATAGGATTTTATTTTAGAATTAAATTTCAATTTATTGTCAGTGTAAAGTTTTTTTATACTGTCATCTAATCATGTGTTGATACATCATTAAAAGAGTTAGACCTTTTAGGTGGTTGTTGTGATAGTCAAACTCTTTTAATGATTTGATAATACATAATTGGATGACAGTGTAAAGAAACTTTACACTGACGGTGGATCAAAATTAAACTCTTTATTTTAATCCACCGTCAATGTAAAGAAAATTTTCATTATTATTTAATTATATGCTGACACGTTATTAAAAGAGTTAAATTTTTTAAATAATTATTATAATAATTAAATTTATTTAATGTTATTAGATTCGGTTAGAATTGATGCATGTTCCGAGCATTTAATTTACCTTTTATGATTTTAAGGTACAATTTTTTTATAGCTGGTTGTGGTTTTTATCATGACCTGTGGACCATATCTCAACTTTCCTTGCTCATTTTCATCTAGGGCTGAAGTTTGGGGTTTTGTTTGGTTGCTTAAAGTGTTTTTTGGCTTTTTGCGCTTGTGTTTTATTTTGTCTGCTTACGCCTTACAGTGCATTTGCAGTTGGGATTAGAGTTGTATGCGTGGATTTGCTAATATCTTTTACTAACGGTTTATTTACTGGTTATGATAAGCTATAGAAAATATAAAATATTTCTAAATGCACCAAACCAACAAATCTTACAATTACGGAAATTGTGCCAAGGATTGAAATTTAAAGAGTAATGATAGTTGCATAAAAAAAATATTTTCACAAAATTTAAGGTGGATTCATTTAAGTTATTAAAAAAAAGTTATAGTAGGACTCAACCTTAATCCAATAATTTGTATGGGATTTTGTGAGGGTTTTGTGAAGATTTTGTTTATGTAAGTATTATTTCTCAAATTTAAATGTAACTTGGGAGGCGAGTCTTGTATTGGTAAGAAATTGACGATGATGTAAGTGAAAGGGCCTACAAATATAATACTTTAAGGTTTTAAGTTTACACATGTTTTTAGGTCTACTTATGTGATTTCTTAGTAAATTTATTGAGGAGATTTTTCCAGTGTTTCGAGCTTCCTGACCTAACAAATAATATCAGAGTTAATAGTTCAAATCAGTTAGGGACGAGTATTGGAGAGACTATGATTGCACAAAAGTTTAGGTGAAGTGGCAGGGCATGACTTTCAATGAAAAATGAGTTTGGCCTAACCCATATTGTAAGACATTAAAAGATGTACACTCAAGTGAAGAGTAGTAATATGTTAGTAAAGACGTGACTCAGTTAAGTGACAGACGGACAGTAATACGATGAAAACGTGACTCTTAAAAATAGAATTGGTGAAATGTACTCTTAGTTAGATTATGAAATATACAAAAAAGGCTCCTCATGCTCGAATAAGTAGTATTAGTAGAACCGATGATTCATATCTATTAAAACAAGTATTATAGAGACAACGGTTATACGGAAAAACCTAAGTGAAGTGGTATACGTGGCACCTGTGAAAAACGAGTTTAAGGAGATGTAATTTATAATCTTTTGGATACTTACCGTTGCTTTTTCTACAATATTTTAGATGATAATGAATCCTAATTTTCATTTTTTTTCATCTTAAATTTTTTTCAAATCTTGCAATGCACCAATGTCATAAAGCACATGGCCATAATTATAACAATTATAAGGAAATAAAATATTTTAAAAAATATATTATCATTTTTCTTATTACGGGTATTTGATTTACTTACATCAATTTAGATTTTATTTTATATTATATTCCATACATTAAATTACAAAAATTACTTTTCACGCTATTTTATTTTTAATCTTACTAAAATGTGAAATTAAATTTAAATTTATTATTATTTTTATAAGAAATATCTATTTTAATTTTTTAAAGATATACGTAATATCACATTAAACTTTCACTTATCAACGACATTAAATTAGTTTTTTTTATGATAATTAATACTATTAAATAAAAGACTAATGTGATATTACATATATTTTTAAAAGATCAAAATAAATATTTATTCTAATTTTTATTGTTATTCCATAACGTTTTTTCTTTGCATTAAACTTGACATAAATAATAAAGAGTTAACATTTATTTTAGTCCTTTAAAGATATAAATGACATTAATTTAGTTCTATAATAATTGTGTGATATTAAATTAATCTTTTTAAAGAATTATTTTATGTCATTAAAAAATTAATTTAATATTAAAAAACATATTAAATGATTAATTTAATGTTAAAAATTAATATTAAAAAATTAATTTAATATCACTAAATTAATATTATTTATATTTATAAAATTTTAAAATAAATTTTTACTCGAAAATAAAATACGGTGGTGCAAGTGCAAGTGCAAACAAAAGAATGAAAAAGGTAATGGAGAGTATATTTGATCGATAAATTGGAATGATTATTCTGTCCTTTTATTTTATTTTTTTAGTGAAGAATGATGCTTTCTATCTCACCTTTATTCTATCAGATTGGACATTCATTTTTTTTTTTTAATGAATAAAATTATAAAATGGCTATTACATTCTAAGCCTTCTACAAGACATGAACGATCATTCTTTGGGAGAGAGGCTGAAATATGGCCATCTTTTTGGCGAATGTAATGAATAACGCTAAATTTTTTATTATTTTCTTTTATATTTTCATCAATTATGAATCATAATTTTATGTATCAAACACAAATATACAATAAAGTTATGTTTATATGACATAATTAGAATGATAGCTTAAAATTTTGATTTTTTTAATTAAAATTAATTAAGAATTTTATATTTTATATTTGTGACAAATAAATAATTGACATATGAAATTATAATTTTAAATTAAATTTTATAATTGTTAAAAGATGTACGGATAAAAGTGGCCAAATGTGCTCCCGACCATGGTGGTTGGAGCATGACATTGTCAACAATAGCTAAAGCACACTATTGGCAATGGGGTGAGCGAAAGATGTTGTGGACAATGGTTGTCAAAACACAACGAAGCATGCCATAGGTGACAATTGTCTTAGTAAAATGTCGACGAAGATTGCAAATGACGAAGATGGTGACAGTTACCAGAGCACACCGCTTACATTGGTTGCCAGAGCACGCCATTCGCGATGTTGTTGGAAAACACTGGTTGGTAATAATGATTCACAGAGTAAGAAAGTAAAAAATAAAAAATGAAATATTGTTTTAAAATTTTTTCTTTGATATTCTAAAAGCATTTGGTACTTGTAATTATTATTTTTAGGGTTTATGTTAGGAAACTAAAGTAGTGTAAATTAGTTAGTTCTTAATTTAATGAAATTAGTATTTAGAATTGAAATTAGTTAAGTTCTTTAATAATAAATACATTAAAATAATTTAATTATGTTAATTTTTAACATTAAATTAGTCATTTAAAAAAATTAATTTAATTTCAAAAATTATTAAAAATCTAAATTTTACTCTAAAATAAATTTCATTTTTAAATCAACCAAATATTAGAGAAAAAAAAATCTAAATTCCGTATATATCAAACGTAAGGATTGGGCTTTAATAAAGATTTTTTTGTTCCGGTGCTCTTCTTAGATTTGACTCCACAATTAACACAAATTGACCACTGCCCTTACTCTCCGATCATTGGTACACGTTTCACTCTCTCATTGGCGGACTCCAAATCCCAGTTTCATTCCATTTTAATGTCGCAATAAATCCTCTCACACCAGTCAACCGGTTCAACCCGCTTTCTCTCGTTCGCAAACCGTTTCAATCCCTCCTCTCCCTCCCACCGGCACACCCGGTTCCCCGAGACTTCACTTGGACTTTCATTTGGCGTGCATTTCAGTATCATTTCACTGCCATTTCACACACTGCTCCAAATCCCTTCTTAAATTCGCCCTAAATTATCCTACATTTCATTTCCATTTTCAATTTCAGTGACGTTACTCTCTCTTCTCTCTCTCTCTCTCCAAACACTACTTTCTCTCTCTTGGTCTCTTTCTCAATCCCATGTTTCCTCGGCATTATCGATGGAGAGTGAAGCTTTGAGTCATCTCCATCTAACAGATCTCATTCTCTTCGCCCTTTCTCATTTCCCATTCGGATTCACCACAAGTTCTTTGGGTTTTTGAAGATGTCCTTCTTCACCTCCTCCACCGGTAATCGGTGAGTCTATTTTTCTCTCTTTTTATTTAATTTTTTTTTTGTTTTTGCTTAGTGGGTCTGAAATTGTTGAGCTGATGAAGATTGATTTTCAGATACCCACAAAAAAAAATTCTTGCTTTATGGATTATTCATTATAAGGAAGCCATTTCTTTTTAGAACATGAGTCTAATTTAATTTTTTATAAATTTTTTTTTCTGGATGTGGTTAGTTATCACTGTTTTTTGAATTTAAAAGTTTTGACTGATCATCCTGAAAAACACAATCTAGCATTTGATTAACTTCTTTGGACTTGTGATGACTGTTTTGAATTTTATAACTCATGCATTCGTTTACTTTACATTATAGTTTTTTTTTTCTTTTGTTCTTTTTATAATTTTTGCTGATATCTACAATCTTCAACAGGGGTGGCTTTTTATTTTATTTTTATTTTTTTCCTTTGATGGGAAAAAAGAAAACGATTCATTTTGTTATCTTTTTTCTTTTTTTACTTTTATTTTGTTGTGGGGTTTTAACTTTAATCATTCTGTTTAAGATTATTCTAGATTTCCCTTAGATCTGTTACATGGCATGGGGCAACATCTGTTTTGTGGTTGTGTTTCATTTACTTAAGGGTGAAGCAATGCATTTATTTTTATATATTTGGTTCTACTTTATGAGTGTTGTGCTGTCTTGTGACTTTTTTTTTATTTTCATTCTTAAATTATTATATTGTAATTACTGGTTTCACTCAGTTTGAAGGTATCATTATATTAAGGTTTCTGATACTTTGATGCCTGCGCTTAAGCAAGTTTTTGGGCTATGTTGTGTAAATTTGTTGACTACAAGTATTCTCTTCAATTTTGATTTCCTACTTTTTTTCATGGCGTCCTGGGGCCATTGATACCCCCTTTTGAAGCCTGATATTTGCTTAATCTATTGTTAAAATCTATAGTTCTCTTTTTCAGTAGGGGGTGGTGGCTTGTTATTGGTTCATTTTTGTAACGGCTGATTTATCACTTGTGTTATGTAATTGTGTTCCTTCTCTGGCAGATTTTGACTACATTTTTTGTTGACATTTTTATTTGTGACCATTTATTGATTAAGTTTCATGATTGTTATGCTCCAGTTAACTGAAGCATGTGCGGTGGTCCAGAGAAATCAAAATCTCCTTCAACTCCATCTTCATCGGCTGTAGAAATTTCAACTAACGTCGAAGACATGAAAGCGCTAACTGTTCATACTGAAGATTCTTTTTCCAGTTTACTGGAACTTGCTTCTAACAATGATATTGAAGGTTTTAAGCTAGTTTTAGATAGGGATGCTTCTTCAATAAATGATGTTGGGCTCTGGTATGGCCGCCAAAAAGGATCTAAACAAATTGTTCTTGAGCATAGAACTCCTTTAATGGTTGCTGCTACCTATGGTAGTATCGATGTTTTAAAGCTTATACTCTCATGTCAAAAGGTAGATGTAAATTTCTCCTGTGGGATGGATAAAAGCACTGCCCTTCACTGTGCTGCTTCTGGTGGGTCTGTCAATGCAGTTGATGTTGTGAAGATTCTTTTATCAGCTGGTGCTAATCTCAATTGTTTTGATGCTAGTGGAAATCGTCCTGTTGATGTTATTATTGTTCCTCCCAAGCTGCAAGGCATGAAAGCAATTCTTGTGGGACTTCTTTCAGACAGTGCTTCTGATGGCTCTGTTGGTGACTTCTCTGTTCCAGTATCTGTTCATTCTTCGAGTCCTGGTTCACCTGCACATTTATCATCACTTGAAAATGGAATGCCATACTCTCCTTCAGGCTCACCGTCTTCTCCCGTGGCTTTAAAGTTTACTGACACATCTGTTAGTTCTATATCAGAGAAGAAAGAATATCCAATTGATCCATCACTTCCTGATATAAAAAACAGCATATATGCAACAGATGAGTTTCGCATGTTTTCATTCAAGGTCCGTCCTTGTTCCCGTGCATACTCTCATGATTGGACTGAATGTCCTTTTGTACATCCTGGAGAGAATGCTCGTAGAAGAGACCCCAGAAAGTTCCATTACAGCTGTGTGCCATGCCCTGATTTTAGGAAGGGGGCTTGTAGACGTGGAGATATGTGTGAATATGCTCATGGTGTATTTGAGTGCTGGCTGCACCCAGCTCAGTATCGGACACGGCTCTGCAAAGATGGCACTAGTTGCAATAGAAGGGTATGTTTTTTTGCTCACACCGCTGAAGAGCTGCGTCATATGTATGCGTCCACTGGATCTGCCGCCCCTTCGCCCCGTTCATCTACCTCTGGTTCTAATGTCATGGACATGGCTGCTGCAATGAGCCTTTTGCCTGGTTCACCTTCGTCAGTTTGTTCCATGTCTCCTTCCCTCTTTGCCCAGCCGATGTCCCCATCTGCAAATGGCATCTCACTCTCATCTGCTGCTTGGCCACAGCCAAATGTGCCAGCTCTTCATTTACCAGGAAGCAATCTTCAATCTAGTCGCTTGAGGTCTTCTCTTAGTGCTCGTGACATTCCACCTGGAGACTTGAATGTGTTGCCAGATTTTGATGGCCAGCAGCACCTTTTGAATGACTTGAGCTGTTTCTCACAGCTCCGTTCTGGTACTATTTCAGTGAGTCGATCTGGTCGGTCTAAGACACTACCTCCATCAAATCTTGAAGAGCTATTTTCTGCTGAAATTTCTTCATCTCCCCGGTATTCTGACCCAGCATCGGCTTCAGTTTTTTCCCCTACACACAAATCAGCTGTTATCAATCAGTTTCAACAGCTTCAAAGTATGTTATCACCTATAAATACCAATGTGCTGTCTCCTAAGAATGTTGAGCATCCTCTATTTCAGGCTTCATTTGGTGTCTCTTCTCCTGGAAGGATGTCACCAAGAAGTGTGGAACCAATCTCTCCAATGAACTCTCGTTTATCTGCATTTGCTCAACGTGAGAAACAGCAGCGACAGCTGCGTAGCATTAGTTCAAGGGACCATGGTGCCAACAATCCTGCCTCAGTTGTTGGCTCCCCTGTAAACACTTGGTCTAAGTGGGGATCTCCTAATGGAAAAGTTGATTGGTCAGTAAATGGTGATGAGCTCGGTCGATTACAGACATCATCCTCATTTGAGCTTAAAAACAATGGGGAAGAGCCTGATCTATCCTGGGTCCAATCCCTGGTGAAGGAATCCCCACCTGAAATGATAAAAGAGAAGTTGGCAGCTTCTGGCCCTATTGCATCTGCCGATGGACTGAATTCCAATTCCCAAATTGAATCTATTGATCATTCTGTTTTAGGAGCTTGGCTTGAGCAAATGCAACTGGATCAGCTTGTAGTCTAGTCAAATTGACCCTTTACATAATCTTGAAATAGGTATTTAATTTCATAAGGTACATATTCTTTTGGTGAAATTTTTTGGGTTGGCGGCAAAGGAGGAAATGTGTTGAAGTAAGGAAGTTTGGCTGCAAAGTTGCCGAAGGATATTCTATTTTGTATGTTATAATTTTGTCATTCGTTATTTTACTTACATAGCTTTAGGGGAGGGGAAGAACCTCTCTTTGGGCCTGATTCAATAGAAAAGAAAATCCTATTGAGATTATGTACTACAGTGTTTCAGGATTCTGGCATTTTATTTTTAACCCTAATTCCCTTTAAGAAAGCTAGATTGGGTTATGTAGCAACAAAACCAATAGCTCGTTTGTTGTCAACGTCCTTTTGAAGTTGAGTAATTTGCTGTTGCGCATATAGTAAGGTTGGAGTGATTGTCTTTTGAGGGAATTAGAGGCTGTTCTGAACTGTTGAATAATGTACTTCCGATCGTAAGATACAGTGAAGTTATATGTTCCTATGGTGTATAATCTTAATTGTACTGGTTATCATTTTCAAATTCAATGCAATGTTTTTATCTTTCTTGTGACTACTTACAAGTGGTTTCGTTTAATCTTTAGAACTACTTGTACAAAAGCACTTTTCACTACCAGCGTATCTGAGGGCGGAATGGTGACGTAGAATGTATTGTGGGCATTTTATTTTTTGTTTTTTTTGGATTCATGCAATCTTTTTTGAAAAGATTCTGAACTGTGAAACGAAGGGAGGGATCATCTTTGCATTGGGATTTGGATACTCAAGTGAGGGTTGTATTTTGTTTTTTTAAAAGTAAAGTATAAATTAATAATCGATGATAAAAAGCAAATGTTTAAAGTTTTATAAAATACAAATACTGATATAATATATTATGTATATATGCACCTCTCTAAAATCTTGGCTTTTTCAAAACTTCATAGGATCTGAATCTTTTGCCTTTTGCTTTGAATGATTAAAATCAAGATCCGGGGATGGTGTTAAAACTGTTAATTATGTTGCTTGATGGCTTGGCAACCCTGCTCAGTGGAGTAGTGCCATAAAAGTTGGTAGGTGGGTTTTTATTGGGGTAATGTGATGAATGGTTGAGTTTGCCCTGTTTGAAATTTGATGGACATACTAGTGTAGGACATTGGGCTAGATTTCCAGGGTATGGGACCAATGCTTGGTTGGAAGGGAGGATTGCAGTGTTTATTGTGTTCTCTGAGTATCATTTAATACTTCTGTCATGAGGATTTCTGAGCTCTGTTGGGTCCAAAGCATTATAGTAGCTATCATAATGAGGATCTTATCAAATGCTATACTGCCACTAAATTCTGAATTTGCACGCTTGTTAAATTTTTAGTGCCCGTTGAAATAAGTGGGTTTTTCATACCTTTTAAACGGGGATTACTTTTAGTTGAGTTTTGATTTAATTTTTATTCACAAATTTTATATTATCATTCAATCATGTGTGATCAAATAATTAAAATAATTAGACTTTCTAGAAAGTTGTTGTGATAGTCAACTCTTTTACTGATTTGGTAATACATGATTGGATGGAAGTGTAAAAAAAATTTACACTGACAGTGAATAAAAATTAAACTCTTTCAAATATTTGTTAAATGCTGATTTTATTTGTGGGTTGCTAACAAGTGTTTTGAAGGTACTATTTAAAAAGTATTCAATATCTTCTATTAATAATACTCTTATAATTCTTTATTATCTTTCTTTAGGAAAAAAATTTCTATTCTAATTTATGTCATTTAAAAAAATAAAAACGTATTAATTATGTTTTCAACTTTGTCCTTGTCCTATATCTCCACTAAATGAAATGAGAGACCATTAATGAAGTGATAATATTTTAAATATTTTATAAAGGGTAATTTAGTTAAATACAATTATATTTTCCTGTAATTGAAGTTATTTAATTTTTTTTAATCGTTGTGCAAATGACGGATAAAAATTCATTTAATATTTAATATTTTAATTTTTAAATAGTGTCTTTAGACAGTTGTTAATGAATACCTTTATTTAATATTTTAAAATATTTATTATAAAATCATCTATAAATAAAGATTTGACAATACTGATAACTCCCTTTCAAACTTGAAAAATCCAGGATGGACTGTTTTTCTTACCTTTTATACAGGAGCAAGTAAAATGTATGAAAATCTCAGTGAAAAAAGAGAGTAAAATGTATGAAAAGTTGAAAACAGTGTACCAAGAAATGATGAAGATGGGCGGTGGTTCAACAGGACTTGTGTTATTGGGGAAACCTATGATATTTTCTTTTGAAAATAAAATTAATAAATTCTATATAAATATTTATAAATTATATGATAATAAAATTAGTATCTTTCCTTCCAAATTTAAATGGTAGCATGTGTACTTTTCAACTTTGTGGATTGAAATCCCATGGTTCTGAAATGAGAATGGTTCTATCCCCATTTTTTTAAAAATTGTGGTCCAAGGCCCAGCCTTCTTGAAAAGCTTGATTTTGTGGTAAGGTCAGTGAAGATTATGTGACCTTTTTCATAGCTGTGAAGATTATGTTATCCATAATTTGAAAAGATAGCATAATAGACTAATGTTAACTGCATGTTACTGACCAGTGATTAGGAGAAGTAACCAAAAGGCCCTAAATACCCAAAAAGAAAGAAAAGCTCCCAATGATACTAACAAGTTTTAAACAGAGTACCAAAGATATAAGTGACAGAAGTGCCTATCAAATCATTTCATAATGACTTACCATCCTTTTGACAGAACCATATCTTCTCAGTTCCCAAATTTGCCGAAGGACAAAACAAGCCAGCTCCCACCAACAAATGTCATTGTGGAAGGCGACACAGATCTTTAGTAAAAGCCCCCCACCAAAACTAGAGCAATCATGTGGCAAATCCACCAAGCATTAGTGGAGTCCGAAACCAAATTAATTAGGCAACAAGAGCATTGGTATCTGTTTTCTCTTGAAAAAGATTCACGATTCTTTCCCATCCTGCTACTTGTTACATAAATTGGCAGACTCTGACAGATCAGAAAATAAGTATTATGGTTAAAAATAATTATACTCACTCTTAATTTTATTTTTTTAATAAAATATATAAATTCTAATAATATTTAAGACTTTATTTATTTTTCTAACATATCAATTAACTTATCTTTTTTATTCATTAAATTATTTATTTCATTATTTTATTTAAAAATATTTAAATTAATCCTTTAAAAATACACAAGATATTGGTTTGGTTCTCTAATCATTTTTAATATCAAAATAGTCTTTCAATATCATTTTTTTAATATCAAATTAGTTCTCTAAAATTATTTTTGAAATTAAATTGGTCCCTAAAAAATAACCAATTTGATGTCAAAAATAATTTGAAGACCAAACCGATATCTTGTGTATTTTTGGAGGATCAAATAAGGTATTTACTCTTTTATTTATATACTTTAAAAGTTATATGTAAAAGCTTTAATTTTTTTTATGATAATTAACACTAAAGAAATGCAATTTAAGATTTTGAGATCAAAAATTGAGAAACTGTGTAATTTGTTATAGACTACATACATCATAACAAAATTAGTCTTCTACATCTTAAATATGCATGAAGTTGTATTAGGTTTATACAACTTGAATTGATTAAATTGGGTCAAGACTTGTTTGTACTCTTCAAACTCTAATCTTATTTATATTCTAAAATTGAAATGATATGATATTATTTCTCAAAGAGTGAATGGTTTGAGATTTAAAAATATATTTTGTTAGAAATTTATAACCTTGTTTATAAAATAATATTAGATATACAACTCTTCACACATAAAAACAATTTTTTCTATACTATTAATTAAACCTTAGACCACTGAGGGTACCAGGGCACCCTATGCCCCCACTTCATCCGTCTGGCCAAACTCCCATAGTATTCTTTGTTAACAATAGCCTCAACTTCTTGGGCAAATCTAATTACATGGCTGAGGGTGAGGTTTGTTACTTGCATCAATTGAGATCATAACGTTTCTGCATCCTATTTCTCCATCACAGTTCCAAGAAGGCGCAGAGCACAATGTCAGGATGATCATTTTCAGATCAAACCTCATAGGGTAACTAAATTTAACCCTTAAAATGGCCCCAAATAACATAAAAGCCCTCAACGAGCTGAAAATTAGTTACATGTTTTGGAATTTCTTTTTTAAACATGTGTGCCTTAGGCCTTAGGAACAAGAAATAATAAATTAAAAAGAAGCACGTCATTATAAAGTTTGAACTCCCTTTTGAATCATACATGCGAGTCTCATCTTAATTAAAAAGGATAAAGTTACTCTGGCTTGATTTCAACATTTTTAAAGGTGAAATTTATATATATATTTTTAATTTAGGTTCAAGCGCGATTGGGTTTTCTTTTGGTTTTAGTTTTTAATAGTTAATACCATCTTGCTCCCTTGCAGCCCATAGGATTTATGGGAACAGATTTCCCAGATGAAAGTGTGACCTGCATTCTCTTAATTTACGATGTCCAATGTGGAGACTCATGATATTTCTCTTAATATAACTTATTTTGAGGAAAATAATATATTGATTTCAGGTTTATGTCACATAGAATACACACATCGATGCCAATTTTACTTCACGAAATTAAGAAAATGGTCAAAATCAGCCAAAACTCACAGGTTCATCATAGATCGTGCAAAAAGTCTACTTGTCATAAGTCACCACGCAAAAATTGGTTTTTAATCAAATTTTAAAGGTGATGGAGTTTTTGAGATCTTGAAAAACATTTTATACTAGTTTCAATGGTTAAAATATGGCGTCCAATAAAATGCCATTGAACGTCATATGTTTTGGTACGAGGACGGTGTTAGGACTAATTTCTCCCGGATGTGAGCTTTGAAAAACACTAATAAACTCTTACTCAGGTTCTAACAAATCTATAGTTTATTATTCATGAGGTTGTATTTTATCAAAATTTAAATCGTTGATTAAAATTAACGATTATCAACGCTGCACTTTACTTTTTTTAATACACGGAATCAAACCTTAGACTTTTAAGTTGATGATATTCGATTTTAACAGTTAAATCAATCTTGGTTGACTTTCGTGGGTCATATTAAACTAACGTATAGATGATGTTCTATTTGACTCCTCATTTCAAATAAGTAAACTTCTATTTCTACTTTATGTCCCTCTAAGCTATAGAATATTTTAAAAAGTAAAAATCAATTTTGTATATTAAAATAGTTATTTAATATTAATTTTTAACATCAAATCAATTCATCAAATTAGTTTAATGTTATTTTTTTATATCAAATTAGTCTTTCAAAAGAATTAATTTAATGTAAAAAATTATTAGATGATTAAATTGATGATATCTTTATTTTGGAGGACCAAAATGAATATTTACTTATATTTAAATAACTTAATGTGTGTTTAGTTTAACTTTTGAAACTTCAAAATCATAGTTTGAGCAAAAATATCAAAAGATAAGCTTTTGCCCAAATCGCAGTTTGGGAGCTTTATAAAAGTTAAACCTGCTAGATTAACAAAGATGAAATGTTTACTTTTGAGTGTGGGGAATGGGAGAATTATTCTCAACTGTCCTATATGTGCTGATATGAATCAGTGGAGCTAAGCTGAAGATGATTGAAATTATTGGAGAAAGATCAAGAATTTGAATGTTCGACTCAAACTGAGTGAATTTTTTTTCTCTCATATATATATATATATATATATAAACAATAGGAAGAAGAATCTTCTCCACAAAATCACAATGAGTATAGGATACATACATCACTGATTCATCAAAAAGGGGGGAAAAGAAAGAAAGTACGATACTTTGTAACATAGAACGTGTAAATGGATCTGTCAATGATATAAGATTATCACAGCAGCAAAACTATCATATCTGAAAATAATGGATCCTAAAATGTGAAAAGTGATACAGAACATGTGCTGCAAATTTCCTGATGAGTACGAATGTAAGATATCCTAAGGCAGTGAGCGGCCTCTGAGAAAGCGCCAAGGTCCTGTTCCTGTTCCCATCCTGCATATGCATTTAAGATGCATGTAAACCAACTTCGGAATATAAAATTTACAAATTATTTACCTTCGAAGCAAAAGACCATAATTAATTTTAAGAATATTTTGCTAAGCCATGTTTCCAAGTTCAGTTCTCAAATTTCTTGAGCAAGACAAAATAATTGTGGAGGTGCATGAGATTTTCTTGTCTATATTATACTTAAATTAATATTGTAGATCCTATACTATACAATGGGCAACTTGTCAATTCGTCAAGCACTTTTGGGTTGGTGTCATTGCATTTCCTCCATCACCCTATGCAGTGCTGATCTTTCAAGCAAAAGTGGTTAGTTCTTGATTTCATAGTTTTTGTGCTTTAAATACTTAAGTTTAATGCAAGAATTATAAGATGATACCATGCTGGAAATCAATGTGTGAATATGGAATAGTTGCTTGCTTTTAACAAGGGGAAAGTTTACCTCCATACACCAGCAAACATGCGAAGGATCATATAGATGGTTAGTGCAATCCAGATCCCAATGAAACGTTTGCTCCTGTAGAGAAGGAATAATGAAGCAATACTTGCTAGTGACACCATGACCTGAAAAAAGAGAGTAGCAACAAATTATTAAATAAATTTGGATTGGGGTGTGACATATTATGAAAAACAAGAAAGGGAATGTGAACTTGCCAAGGAGTATGCAGAATATGCAAAATCAGCTGCCCCATAGTTGACACCATCGAAAACGAAGGCTAATGAATTGATTGGTTGAGTAGCAGCAACAAACTGGTGGGTTAAATGAAATTAGATAAAATTCACAAGAAAACATGATTTCTTCCACTGTTATACTTGTACAAGGGATATACCGGGATGCCTAATTTGATTAAGTGCACAACATGAACGTTTTGGGAAAAGATTCCAGCACCAAAGTACAATCCAACTCCAACAACAAGAGAGAGCCCCACTCCTAAAACAAGACTCATCTGCAGTGTCCGCGTTGCAGTAGCTGTTGCCTTGTCATAGTCTTTCTCAGCAAAGGAACATGCTAGCATTGCCTGTGAGCCAGGGAAACTGATTAGTATTACTCATATTTGATTTTTTTAGCACAATGAAGAGTTTCAGAAGTTAAATGTCTATGTTACATCCCAGTAATTAAGAAAAAGTATTGCTGTACCTGTACTGCAATAGCCAAACCATCAGCAAGAAGGGACGATGTCAACCAGACCTGTAGGCAGGTTTGAAATGCTGCCATAGGAAGTGAACCTAGCCTTGCTGCCAATGATGCTGCCAAGGTTGTACAGAATGTCACTGCTACTACTCTTGCCAACAACAGACCTCCTGTATTTAACCATGAAATTGAAAACAAAATCCAACATAAGTAATGCAAATTTTGCTATCATCATTCACTAATGTTTGTGAAAAAATGGTAAATAGAAGATGAGAAATGGAGTCCATTTATACTAAAGGTTCAAACATGGTGACTAGGAAAAATTAACAATTCTAGCTTGATATGTGATCAAAATGTTTGATCACTATATTTTAGCCCAATTTAGCTGAACTTTTGTCTCTTCTATTTTTTTTTAATTTTCAATAATAATATAGAATCTACATCCTCAACATGCTATATTTAATTTCGTCCATCGTATGCAAGAAGGACTTAGCTATTAAAATAGGATATACGTAAGCCCCTTACCATTTTTAAGAAACCGGAAAATCTGCAAATCCTTAATGCTTGGAGGTAGGAGATCCACTTTTTTCATTAACATGAACAAGAGGGTGAATGCCATCAGGTACCTAAAAGGATCGTCATATTCTTTAAGGTACAGTTGTATGAATATGAAAAATGATAGACCGTTAGTAGGATATAACAAAGTAACACTTACTGGGAGAGGACATGTGCAATGGCTGCACCTCTGATGCCCAATTTCAAGGTAAAAATAAATATTGGGTCCAAAACGACATTCAATGCATATCCCGAAACTAAGTAAAACCAAATAAACAAATGAACCAAGTTAGGGAAAATAATGTAGATGAATTAAAAAACAAAAACTCTTTTTTCTTCATTTAGAAGTTCCTTCTGTTTTTCCTTCTGTTCAAGCAGACAGTTGAAACCAACTATAATTTTTCTGCATAGTTGATTCTTGAATTTTGAGAATTCATTTATGTCTTTTTATGCTTTCACACTGTATCTCTCCAAATATGCTTCCTTTTTAAACAATGGATCATTTCAACCTACCAATGACATATAAAGGAGTTGTTGTGTCCTTAAAACCTCGAAAGATTCCTTGCATGGCCAAGGAGAGAAGAACTGCAGGAGCACCGAACGATCTCAATCTCAAGTACTTTTCTGCTGGGATTAGCATAGGAGAATCCTAAACAAAGTAGAAATAGCTCCACTATAATAAAAGCTTTGACAGATATACTCTAGATAATGAAGAAAGATCCGTATGTATCATATATGCGCTTGACAATGAAGAGTTGAAGACACTTACAGGTTTCAGACCCATCGCACCTAATAGAGGTTTGGCTGCAAATATAAGGATTGCAGCTTGAAGGAGGCCAAGGATTGTGCCAAAAATTAGTGCTGTAGATGCTGAAGCAATGTGTCGCTTCTTCTTTCTAACTTTGTCTTTACTCTCTTTACTACTAAAATCAGAGGAAGACTTGCATATATCTGTATTGGCATCTGAAAAGGAAATAACTTATTATCTCTGATGGACGGATATGGGTACAGCTATTAGATACTGCACTGATACAACATGTAGATACATCATTTCTTAAAAATTTAGAATATGGGTACAACTAGATATGTCATAAAATATATAATTTTTTTTATTAATATCATCTTATAAAGCATCAAAAAAATATAAAACCATCATAATTATTATAAATAAAAAATAATAGTTGAGTCATTTTATGATTGAAGGATAAAAGTAGAATAAATAATTTTTATTTTCAGCATTAGTTATTACAGATACAATAGAAGATTAGCATTTATTAAATTCTTATGATATCTCACCCATATTGATAAACAATTAAAATTCAAAATAAAATAAAATTATACAATATAAGCTAACATAGTATATGAGGAGTATGCGATACGGGTACATATCTGACATAGATACAGTTGATATCATTTTGAAGTATGGGTGCTTACTAACTTATCATTTGAGCTTAAAATATCAGAATACAATTAAACGTTCGATCATTCATTTCCTACACACATGCCCATAGGCAAAGGTTTATGTGTTATACGAAAATTCACACGACATATATGGACATGCACCAAGAGATAGATAGGCATAGCTAGAAAGGGACTCAAAAAATACCATCTCCATTATTTGTCTCATTGTTCACAGTAGCATGTTTTCCCACATCCTCAGGTGCAGAACTTTTTGCCATGAGGTCGTTTATTTCACCATTTCCAGCCAAAGATTCTTTTGGAGTCCCAGTATTGTCTTTGGATGCACCTTTTTCTATGTCTCGAAGCATATGATCCTCAGGGATTGTTTCGTTGAACGTAGCCTTAAAATTTTCAGTCAACTGCTTTTCGGCTGCTTTGGTATTAATTTTTTCAAAAGTATCTTCCTCAGCCACAAAGGAAGTTGTAATACTGACCAGAGGGAATATGGTAATCCTTGAAGCTTGGTTGAACAAAGCAATGGCAACTCCTGCAGCAGCAAGTTCTACCGGTCCTAAACAGATGAAAAGAAAAGTTAGCTTAAAAAGCTAAAATAGTAAAATGATTCCAATTAAAACTCCACTTAAGACTAGTATACAGCTTGCAAGTAGCATCACTCAGTGTGCAGTTGCAATTGTCATTCATGCCAAAGCAGAAACCATGGCTAGTGCAAATTACATGTGTGTCTCTTTTGTGCAAGCATAGGAAATGTATAATGACCGTACGTTCCAAATATAAAATTGCATTCAAATAATATGAAGACCCAAGAGTTGTGAAAGCTAAACTAATGTTTACAAGAATTGGCTGTTCTCAGTTGAGGAGATAAATACCCAAGTGGCCTATGAATGCTGTGTCTATCAGAGAAGCAATGGGATCAGCAGCAACAGCCAATGCTGAGGGGAGTGCAATCCCTAATATCTCCCTAGCAAGGGCATCCAGCTTGAAAACAAGTCTACATTCACATTAACAGAATCAAGTATCAGTAGTTCATAAATTTACATGAATGGTTTCTCTTAACTGCTTCATATAATGAAATGTATGTCACACAAAGTTCCCCATCAACCATGTAAGAGAGATTGAAGGGAGAAGAAACAGTAAACAAGGACATCAGGAGATCTTTTTAATATGATAATAATATTATATCATATAATTCTAGTCAGCATGAAGCTGCTTCTCCAAGAAACAAGGATAATAATATATAGGTACCTTGCATCTTTGAAGAAAACGAAGAGAGGCATTTTCGACTTGTTCTTGGGTGCATTGGAACTGCCATTCTCATCCATGATATTCTAAATCTCACACAACAACAGAACAAAGATTGATACTGAAGTGCTTCCTATAGAGTTGATTCAATCAAGAAGAGAATGGCTCGAGGGAAAGATCATTCAGGATGAGGCCAAATCTCAACAATCTGCAAAGTTTGAGATCGTTTAATTTTCTATAGGATCAAAACAAAGAAGAAACATATATATATGATCACCATGCAGGAAAACTGGAAAAGCAAGCTTGGCTACTAGCATAAATATCGGAAAGATAATGCGCTACCTTTTAGCATTGAAAGATCACAAGGGCATTGATGTATTTATAGGAGTCATTGCAGAAATCGATGAGCCAAATGTCAGCTTGAGTGTTAAAGATATCAGTGGATAGCGAAGAAGTAACAGACAAGAGTAGCATAAATATTGTATTTTTATTTTCTTTTGGGTCTTTGGTAAAAACATAAATATTGTATTTTGTCATGTTTATAGCTGAAACCTTCCTCAGTTATGTCTAAAATTCTAGATGCCTTTTTCCAATAAAGTAACCCTTCCTAACATTTTAGAGACCCATGAGATGCAAAATGTTAAAAGATGGGTAGGCAGAACGAAGAAGAAGGAGACAAATACACAGTACTGCAAAAACCGCCCTCAGTTCTGTATACCCCTGATAGCAGAGCATAATATAATGGAAAAAGGAACTTGCAAGGACAAACAAAAAGGTATATTTATATTATTATTATTATTATTATTATTAATTATTATTATTATCATGAAATCCGGCATGCAAATGAGAATGCTCTTTCCCCCAGTTTCAACTGAAACCAAGAATAATGAATTGTGATCCCCATTCACTGTGGAGTACTAGACGAACCCCATGCAAATCCAAGAGAGCTACGATTAACTAGATAAATAATAGAAACTTAAATACTATAATTGCGTACATTTTAACAGTACTTTAATAAACGATAACATTATAGAAGGTAAAAGCAACACAAACACGTAGCTGGACCAAACATATCTATCACACAAACACGTCATAACCGCGTTAGCATATCATCAAGCATATCTGCATATGGATGAGAATCCTAAACGTGAATTAGGAGAATGACCACATAACATCAGTCAATAAATGAATGTGAACTTGATAAACTAATCTTTTACTTCTAGTCTACGTAAAGAATGGGCAAAAATGAAACATCAAACTAAGCAAATAGAGATACTTGACGAATTTCAGGAATTTCTGATTATTTACTGACAATGTTCGAGTACATATTCGACCGAGAACCTGGCAGTTTATTTATTTACACACTGAATCAAAATAAATACAAACAAATAAAAGCACCTAGAGATCGAAAGAAAGTTCTTCACTGGAATCTTGTACTATGATTTCTATCTACCTCATTAATTATTAGATGAAGTTTGATATTTAATAGTTAATATCTATAAAATATTATAAAAGAGAGCCTATTTAAGTTTCATTAATATCACATGTCACTCGTATAATAAGTTTTTTCCTTTCAAATTTTTAGCCTCTCATGTAGATGTTAATCATAAATGAAATTTTTTTCTTATGTATTTAGTTTCTTTCTAAATATGCATGTTAACTCTTTTTTAATTGCTCTCAAAATTATTATTAGAAATTAAATTTCATAAAACATTATAAATTATAATTATAAATATCTAGTAACGACTAACTAGTAATCGTTGAACTTCCCCAGCCCCCCTTCCCCAAAAGGAAGGGCCAGATTCTTATTCTATCTCATTTTGCTAATTTTCTTATTTAACAAACATCAATTATGAGAATAGAAATTGCTGAAATTTATGAAGCAAAAATGTACATGGGAAGCATATCACAATCTCCTTTAGTGCATATTTTAGACAACACAAAAGAAAAGTGAAGTTTATATAAACCAAAAAAAAAAAAGGAAGTGAAGTACTCCTGAGGTTGGGATAGATGAGAATCTATATGGAGGACACATCAAACATGTTCAAACTACTTTTTAAATGTACCAAAAAAAAAATAAGAAAAGAAAATCCATCACATTTTTTAGAAGTCCACAATGTGTCTTAATACTTTTTGAGTGTGAGACTAATTTCCGTTCAGGTGTTGACTTGACACTAGCCACGCATTTTCTTTTAAAGCATAAACGAATTGTTTAAAGTGTATAATCTTAAGCATCGAAATTTTATGATGGATTTAAATTTACAACCTATACCCATCTCCTTCAATACACATTTCAAATATATTTAAACTCAAGACAAAAATGCGAAGAAAAAAGCTCTCTTACTATCTAAACCAACACTTATTGGTCACTTATCAATTTTTATTTGAACACTAATTGTGTAACAAAAAAAACCTTATTCAAAAGTTTAAATAAGGACACTAAAATTCAGATTGAATTTTGTGTACAATTATAACAATATCACTTATGCAGGTAGTTTCTTTTTCTAACATAAGAAACTTTGAAATTTATGAGCCAAAATGGATCATAGGCAGCCATGTCCATATGTTTTAGTGAATATTTCAGTCCAAAAAAAAAAGCCACTTTGCTAATGGGTTGATAGGTTACAAGGTATCAACTCTTATAACATTAATCCCTATCCATATTTTAACATAAATGATCTCCTATGTAAAAAAAAGGAAAAAAAAAAGCCTTAAACCTCTTCTGTTAGCTACTAAAAATAGGACACATCATATTTTCTTTTTAGCCATAAGCGAATGGAATAAAGTATAAATGTTTTGTTAAGATTCATGGTTCAGAGGAGAGAGGAAGAAAGAATTAAGAGAAAATTGAAAATTGATATTGATTAAAATGAGTGAAGTGTATACAAAATGATTACATCAAGCCTTTATATAGGCTAGCCAATTATTAACAAATTAACTACTAATCTTAATAAATCTCTAGCTAATTATATCTCTAATAGCCCCCCGCAAGCTGGAAGGTGTTCACAACACTTTCAGCTTGAAATGAGCAAGACAAATCCTTATCAAACCAAAGGAAAATACATTGAAAAATGCCGAAAATACATTGGCTGAAAAAAATATGAACAAAGCTTAACCACCATATAAGGCAGAAGCTACAATGATTAAAGCCAACAATGTAAATGCTTAACCATTAAGCAGAAGCCACAACTCAAGGCTTAACCACTTAACAGAAGCAAACATGCTGAACCACCTAATAAAGGCATAAGCTATCAAGCTTAACCATCAAAAGCATAAGCTATATTGAAAGCTTAACCATTCAAGACAGAAGCAAAACATGATTTCAATGCTTAACCATCCATGGCAGAAGCTCACATCAATACTTAACCACCAAGGACAGAAACTTACAACAAAGCCAAAGTAGGCTAAACAAACATAAAAAAGGCTAAATCAATCATTAATACTCTGTGGAATGTGGTAATCATCAGAAGCTCCAGCAAACCACAAAAAAATGAATCAGTCTTCATAGGACTTAACACAAACACAGTAAACTATCCACTGAAATTGCACGAAAAATGCACATGATTCAATCAGAAAAGGCGATGAGAAGCTTCCTCCGGAGACGCCTAATAATATCGTAAAAAATTGCAGCAGTTTTCTGGCGAAGGAAGAGGTTTCCTGGCGAGGTGAGCTAGTCACGGATCCAAGAATCCTACAGATTTGAACCAACAAATTGAAGAGAAAATCAGATCTGACTAAGATCTGAAGAAGATGCGAAGTGAAAAAGAACCGTGCCAAACAAATATTGTTGCAGATTTGGACAAAGATCAGATTCGCTACAAATCGAAGAGAAAAGCACTTGGAGCAACCATGCCATCACAAGAATGCATTCCTGAATATAGCAGCAAAATGTTAACAAAGTAGCCACTCTTTGTCCTTCCAACCAAAAAAGAAAAAAAAAAAAAAAACAAATCCAAGATGACGGCATTACTGTGGAAGACGTGAAAATCTTGGTGAATGAAGAGAATGGTAAAGCAGAGGTAAGGAGCAAGATCCATGCTCGAGAAAGTGATGGAAAATGGAAAAAAGAACGAAAAAGAAAAGAAGGATGCAATGGAGAAAAATTTTCATGGTGGATGAAAAGGCTCTGATACCATGTTAAGATTCATGGTTCAGAGGAGAGAGAAAGAAAGAATTAAGAGAAAATTGAAAATTGATATTGATTAAAATGAGTGAAGTGTATACAAAGTGATTACATTAAGCCTTTATATAGGCTAGCCAATTATTAACAAACTAACTACTAATCTTAATAAATCTCTAGCTAATTATATCTCTAATATGTTTCACATCAAATTTTCAGTATGGAATATATAGATGTAGGAAGTTAATATTTGATTGGGTTATTTTTAGTTTAAAGAATATTTTTAGGTTAACCTTGTAAACATTTTTCTTTTCTAGAGACATATATGATCATAAAGATAAATTTGTAAGTGTAGGAATATTCGTCTTACTTCTAGTCGAGTTTTGACCTTTGCACATTCAATTTAGCTTGAAAGTCTTTGTAATGCTTATGGGAAATAATTTATGTGGTCGCATAATTTATTCAATTTTAATCTTCATTATATTTAATATATATTATGTTCCTATCTCCCTTCTAATTTTGTGCACGCCCTGTTTCATTTTTTCTTTTTCGAATTTGCTTGCATTTGTTCAATGTACAAAAAGTAAAGACGGAAATGGAAATAGTTTTAAATATTTGAATACCCGACGCTATCCTAAAAGAATTAATATTCTGGAAAATAAATATAATGGTTGCTTTTCGATATTAATAGTATATGAACGATTTGATTATAGTTGGCTTTGATTTTACTTTTAGATATTTGATATTGACTATTTTAACCCCCCCCTCCCCCCAAAGACACACACACACACATATATTAACATTTTTTTATAAATAAAAAGCATCACGATTATATTAATTGTACATATATGTATTTTCATTGAAATTCAATACGACACTGTTTCTGTAAAAATAAGTTATATGGGAAATTCATTTTCAACAAATAAATGTGTAAAAATAGTGATAATATAACAAATATTAACCTGAAATTGGACAAAAGAATGTAGCATAGCAATAACTAATAATTAGAATATCTTGCTTGACAATATTTCTAAGTACGATACATATAAAAGCAAACTAGTGAAAATATAGGTCACTAAGAGTGGGCAAGTGATGGGTAGATAATTTGCATGAGTTTATAAGTTCAAACTTCCGTACTACTATTGTACCCAAAAAAAATAGTGAAAATATTTGTTAAAACTCTTGATTTTACACCATCATCTTACTCTCATGAAAAATTAGTGATAATTCCATTTTGTTCACCCCTTCATCTCTAGTTTCTTGCTGATCAATAATCCAATACTTTCGGTCAATATTACTGTTTTTCTATATTTCTGTTGCTCTATATTTATCCTCACCAAACAACAATCCAAACAAGATAACGTGATAATGAAGTTATGAGTATTGCATGATTATTTTTTTCTGCGACGTAATAATTTTAAATACTATCTATGTGCTTATATAGATCTAGTTTTTAATACTATCTACGTGCTTATATAGATCTAGTCCTTCTTTGTACGCACCAAGGCACGCATGACAAACTAAAGCATACTAGTCAATTTTTGAATTTTATCCAGCAGTTGTTGGCCACTACTTCTCCACTAAGGGGAATTAAAATCAGGCCGCATGCATATAGTGGAAGACTTCTTTGTAGATTCTATTCACAAAAACTAGAACAGAGTAAGATGTTTATTTATTTAACGGAGGTATTTTTTTTATAATGACATATTTTTTAACAAATTATCTTTATTAAAGGATGAATAATTATTTTTAATAAGGAGAATATGCATTTTATCTATATTTATCCTAGGTAATCATTTATTCTTCACCATTGTAATATATATCAAGTATTGTTCCGAAGAAAGAGATTTCCTGCCTCTCTGTGTGTTTTTGGTTGATGTTAATTCAGACTCATTAAGGAAGAAAGAAGAAGAAAAATCTGAAGCTAGCCTTCTAGTAATATATGTTTATGTATCTCTATTTATTCACATGAGTGCTGGTCGTTTTCCATGCATGCAGATCAATTTGGGCAAGCAAGTACATATAGAGGTATTCATCACAAGCAAAACTAATTAATTACTTTGGTCAATCTTCCTCCATGTGCATAAATATATAAGCAAAAAAGGGTAAGGAATGGAATGAACTTATCAATTAATTATATGCATATAGATGCATTAACGACCTAAAATGAGAAATGCTGGTCGAAGACGACAATGAAATTAGGAGTTTCGCGTAGATGGAATTAGCATACCTGCACTGCACCCTGTTTGATCGTTGATCTCATGAGTGAATTCAAGTCCACCAACTCTCAATCTTTCTCACTCAGTCACAGGTCACAGCCTCTTACATAACAAAGCCAACCCATATTACATCCCATTTTATAAGTACTCTTTACTTTGCCCCACTCAACTCACATCTCTTCCTAGGTATTTAAAATATTAACGTATGAGTGGTCGAAAAATATGTGTGCGTGAGAGAGACATATATTTGGGGGGAAAAAACGAAAGAAAGATCTAGTTGCTAGTTGCTAGTTGCAAGTTGCTAGTTGCAGAGAGAAGAGGAAGAGGTAGTAAATTATACTGCAAGAGTGGCACGTACGTTTCAGGTTTAGCCCACAGTTTGCAGGTGTTTGTTAATTAGATATTGTCGTTTACTGAATTTTCTCAGAAACAAAAAAAGTTGATGTTTATCACAACAGATTTTTCTTTTTTGTCAAGACCCAATATATCCTAAAGCTTCCAACCAAAGATTAATTATTGTTCATGATATGTGATGTCGTTGATCAAGTATTATTTTGACACCGTCAGGAATCGATTCTGAAAACACCAAATCGACTCCCGAGTGTCTTAGAGTTGGCCTTATAACCATTGGGCCAAGTGGCTTAGTTATTTATCACAGCAGATTGATAAGCTAGCTGTAAGATCAAGTATATAATAATGTCCCACTTTAAGCTACAAATTGTGGTGCTTTCATTCGTTGGGGATCAAATTTTGTGCCATTGTGGGCTACGTAGGAATTCCAACAAGCCTCAATATCCCAATCTCGGAAATTATAGTGTGCGCGCCGCCACCTGACCTAATTTTTATGGTTGAATATATGTATGCACTCTTAGTAAGCGAGGGGGTTGGTTTGTTTTTTATTATTCTGGGCATTGCAACACTAGCTAGTTGTTGTTTATTATCCTAGAACTGTGTTGTAAAGTATGGGGAAAAAAAGTAGCTGAGTATTTTGTTTTTCTTTCTTTCGCTCTCTTTCATAAAGTAGATATTTTCTACGTATTGGGCTTCATTTGCTGATCGAATCAAGTTTCCCTGAGAAATTAAAGACATCTCATTCCAAAGAGGTGATAATTTCAGAAGGTTAAATTATCCTTTATAATGGAGTGTTTGTATATAGAACAACCCTCGATGCGTTCATTGCATATATTTTATCAGAGAATTTAAAATTATTCAAAATATAATAGTGTGACAGTAGGGAGAAAGACTAAGATATTGTAAGATAATTATTGTAAGGGTAAATTATAACCCGTTATTTACTTTGTTCATCTGTCTAGAAAAATTTGAACAAAGGTGCGATAAAATTGAGAAATATGTAGTAATGGTGACTGCACCATTTTCATTTCTTCATAGCTATTTATTGTCGATCTCACTGATTGAAAAATACAGTAACTTTTGTTTTTGGCCAACAAAAATTGTATTACGTGGAAAAACGATAAAGCATGAAATTTTTCTTTAACTGCCTACAAGAATGTTATGTGCTTTATGTCCAAAAAGAAAAGAAAAAAAGAATGATGTGTAGTTATGATATACAAGTTGTCAAATACTTTTTAATGCTAGTACTTAATTACAAGTTGTCACATGCATTTTAAATGTTTAATGCACTAATGCTTCTGTGACAACAACACTAGTAGTTTTGAATCTTTTAAGAGTTTTTAGAGAGAGTAGCTCTGGGTTTTTTTAGGGTTTTCTAGTGAGAGAAAACAAGGGATTCAAGGAGATTAAGGATGAGCTTGAAGATCAAAATCCATCAACCTTCATATCTAATTCCCTTCTTCCTCTTTTTCTAGTTTTCTTGATGAAATTGCTTTTGTAACTTGATTGAGCTAATTGTAACCGTGAGATTCTAATTCTATGTTCTAGGGTTCCAATTGAACTTGTTATGTAGCTTGGATTAATTGTAATTTTTCTTACTTGTTATTAATGAATTGATTTTGTTTATCCAATTCTTTACTTAATGCTTACAATTGATTGGCCAACAATTGTGATGATTTGGGGAAACCTATTAATCTAGACATAGGAATTTGGGATTTTAACCTTAGATTTGGGTAATGCGTGTACGAATTCATTCAAATGCATGAGTGATTTATTTTACTAATATGATAGAAATATACCTATTGGTCTTGCATAGCAAATGTTTGAGGTTTGTCCTTAATAAATGGAACTTAATTCAATTCACAGAGACATAATGTTTTGGGTTAAGGAACATATGCTTGTATGACTATTGAGAGAGGCTTATGAGTAATGTTGTATCTTGTTTGACATAATCAATTCACTGAGAGCTTGTAATGAAGTTTTGCATTAATCTAAGTGAAGTAACAAGGGATGTTAGACCCTAAGCCTTAATTCACTGATTTTTCACTCTTACCTCAAATTTGTTAGTTTTATTGTGTTTTAATTACCATAGTTAATTGCTTTTGTTTACTTTGAAATTCAAAATACTCATTTTCTTGGATAAATATCATAGTGGTAATTGGTTGATAATTGGTCCAGCTCAGCTTACTAAAGAATGGGGAAGTCTCTCTAGAGACCTATCATTGAGCAACTCGGAAGGGATCTTAATTTATTCCTATCAATTACCTCAGAGGAGATATATCACACTCCCTAAAATTTAGGGAACTCTCCCAATCCTATCACATAATTCATCCAAGATTATTAAACTCACTTGAGGGGAAAACACTTAAGGTAGAAACTATTACAGTTACCCTAAATGAAGATGCCCTGAGATGACTAAGCGTGCATGATAAAGCATCACCTAAAAGGAAATTATGATGGCCATCACATCAATCCAATTACGGGAAGGACTCTTATTATTGACTACGTGAATGACTTTGGTCCACTCCAAAATTGGCTAAGTGTAGAACTCAATCTCATTTGTTAAGTCATCACATTTGACGACTATAACTCGATGCTTGATTCTCTTATTAACTCATCAAGCACCGACTTGGAGGCAATGTTTGGTACTCATCAAGCACGGACTTCTAGAAGATTTACTGAATCAAACTTGGTTAACACAAATACTAGATAAAGATAAAGACTCTTAGACAAGGTCTTCACGTTGATGTTATAACATCATTAGGAAACACAATATTAAAGGTAAAAGACTCTCCTAAGGACTCTAACACCTTAACTATAAATAAGGGGTAAATCTCACAGGTATGATAATGAAACCCAAATTACTAGCATACGCGCGTAGTGACTATTCTAACTTCATGGGAGTATGTTATGTAGGTACTCACTCTCATATTGGAGAGCACTCCATCACCTCGAGAAAACAAAAGCTTCACATCGGATTCTACTCTCCAGGTATTCAATCGTGAACCCTTCTTATCTAATTTGTATCTACCAATGAACTTTGCATATGAGAGTAAAAAGACTTAGAGCTTCTATACCTCTCTTATAATTTCTTATTGTAAGTCAGTTGATGAAGCGAACTAGCTTTTTATTTTTTTTTACTTGGAGTACGAACCTCTTCTCAACACTGATTAAACAAATAAAATTAAAAAATATTAGTATAAAAAGTACCATGTTCTTAAATTAAATTTCAAATATGTTTTACATCTTTGAAGTTGTGTGTTGTGTTGAATTGTTAAAGCCTCGGGTGCTAGGAGTTGTATTGAATTGTTATTTCAAGTTTCTACTTTTGGCATGTAGCAGCATTTGTAACTATATATTAGGTACTACATGTTATTACTATATGTAGAAGTTTAGTGTTATTTTTAATCTTATCTCTTACACTTGGTTACGCTCAAGTGGTGGTTTCTAATTCTATAAAACTCATAATATGGGATGTACGCCACCTTTTTATTTTCCCTAGAAATATTATTATCTTTTGTCTCTAACAAAATTAGGGAGAACCACAAAATTGGTTTCCACTATATACAGTCCTCCTAGCAATATTAATTACTTCCGTCAAATCACAACATAAAAATTCACAAAATTAAAACCCGTTACTCATCGGATGATATGCATTCAACTTATTAGATTTCATTTAATATCATTATTTCCGATTGACTATAACCATTAAATCATAACAAAGTATTATGTAGATCTTGTATGTCGAATTTTAACAAAGTTAAATGAATAAGTATATATATGCTTAATATTTTAGTTTGTTTTAAAAGTATATTATTATACGTTAATTTTATGATATTTTGATTGAGTAGAAAACAATCTTAGATTAATGTAGAATTTTATAAGTATTATTTATTAAAATATTATATTGTACGTAATATAAAATGTATATAAAAAGGAAAATAAGAACTGTAATAAAAAAATATGATAAGTGCATGATAAGTGAAATGTGATGCTTTTACGACAACTTCCATGAATTATATAATGCACATTATACAAGAAGACATAAAACCACACAAAAAAGTATATTCTCGTTTATATGAGGATAGATAAATTTAATTGTTGGCCAAGAAGAATCATTTGCTTAGAGAAAATGTTGAGCACATTGTTTTTCCTTTTGATTCGACTACTAGCATGACTCTTCCTTTGTTTTTCAAGGAGATTATTATAGCTAATAGTTAACTTAGAATGTAGAATTCATTTTGACCCTTCTATCGTTGGGCACAGTGATGAAATTAAAAATTGAGTTTAATTTTTATTTACTGTTAATGTAAAAATTTTTTACACTGTCATTTAATCATGTATTGTCAAATCATTAAAATAGTTTGACTATCACAACAACTATCTCAAAAGTTTAACTCTTTTAATAATATGTCAGTATATTACACTGATGGTTGACTAAAATTAAATCCTTAAAAATTAACATCAATTTTATTGCGCTAGATGTGATTAAGGGGATTATCAGCCCACTAATAAAAATAAATTATTAATTAGGAATTTGAGCTAATATGGATGTTATATCTTATCTTGTTTAGGTGGGGATTTAGTCAAGTGGTTGTAAAGCAAACGCAGAGTGCAGATCATGTCATGCGAATGTGCGAGAGCGTTAATTAATGTAAAGAAAAAAAGTTATACATCCCAAGCAACAGTCTCTACGTTGAGGTGAGTCCCATCCACATTAGATGGGGTTCACCCCACATTTTTTGCCTATCTAGTACACTTCCAAACTGTCTTGCTCAGGCTGTGTAGCAAAACTCCTAAATGTAAATTTATCAGTGTGAATGTATTTTCTATGCTTTTATATGTACGGGTGTAACTCAATAATTACTTATAAAAATGATTTTTACTAATCTAATTATTTAAATATCAAATTATTATGTAGATCTTCTATGCGAAAATTTTAAAAACTAAACAAGAATTAGTTTGTGATAAATGATTGATATTATGTTAATTTTAAGATATTTTGATGGGGTACAAAAACGATATTATATATGAAATTTTATGAACGTTAATGATATAAAAATTCTAATGCAATTGTGAATTTTTTTGTGAAATTGATATTATATAAAAAGTTATTCCAGAGTGTGTAAGATATATATATATATATATATATATATATATATATATATATATATGATAAAGAGCTATTTAATAGTGTAATATGTAATATTGGATAATATTTTATAGGATAGGTTAACATTATAAGTAAAATCAAAATCAATCTCAAATCAATGAATAACTTTTCATCGGATATGAATGCTTCACAAAATTCATTGTTAGATTGAACTATACATCATGGATGCTTATAAAATTTCATATTAATACAAGATTAATTTGTACGTTATCTATTTATATTAAAATTGATATATAATATGATCTTCAAACAAATGAAAGATTTAGTACATGTAACAAAAAGGTTGAAGGTAGTAGCTTATTATTTTACTCCAACCTATATATTGACTTTCTTATTTAATTCGCATATAATGTATCAAATACTAACTGAAAATATTCCCTACTAAATCTTTTTGGCTAAACTATATCCTTATCCTTAGTTTGTTTCTCGTTTTAATTTTGGTCGTAGACTTTCAGTTATGTTAGTTTGGTTCCTTTTATCACAAGGTGTAGAAATGAGCTAATTTGACATGTGTATGAGTTATTTTCAATACCCTTGTTATTGAAGCGACCGATGTCTTTAAATTTCACACACAAGAACGTGATATGCACGATCACCAACAAAAAGTTATAGAAGTGTGGTCTATAAATTTTGTTCAGTATTTTTATAAAAATAAATATATGTATTAAGTGTCTCTTTAGATTAGATTTTGTAAACTTGATTTTAGATGAACTTAATTTTACAAACTTGATTTTACAAACTTGATTTTAGTCAAAAGTGACTTTGAGTGAAGTGATTTATATTTGGAAACCTTTATTTGAAAATTGATTTTGTTAAAATGAATATTATTTTGATAATGTTAATAAATATCACTTTTAGATGTGTAATTATCAAAAAAGATATAAGTTATTTTAAGTTAAATTGTTAATAAATTGATGTTAAAAAGTGATTCTAAATAAATTGATGGCAAAAAATATTTTTTTAAAGTTAAGTTTGTTTGAGGTATTGTAAAATAAAATTACTTTGAGTATAACTATAATAATATTTTTAAAAACTATTAGGTTATATTTATTTAAATATTATAAAATAGTGATATAATATTAAATTACAATGATACTTATGTCAATACACACACAAACAAGTTTTCTTTCACCGCAAAATTAACAAATTATTGCTTTCACGTTTTGGGTATTAGAATCATATTTGCACTCAAACATGATTTTAGTTTAAAAGCTGCCAAACATGTTGACACAATGTTCGGGACAATGTTTACATCTAAACGTGATTGTTTGGCCACCCTAAACACACCCTAAATAAATAAGAAATTTCATGGTCACGTTAATAGCCATTAGGCCATGTGTTTCAAGAATTCAATTATCAGTTTATTTTTTGCCATCTTAATATGGCAAACGGATAAAAACTCGACAGATTGTTTTATATGGTGCATCTTTGTGTGAGATAATGGACTAGATTTATATATGAATAAGAAATATATGACATAATCTGTGTGTAATGTACTTATCAGAGAATGGTGTCCGAGATAGACTTATCTTTTACTTTATACAGAAGTAAGCAAATGAATAACATGGAGGCTATGTAATGTTTATTGGTTGAATCCGTTAATACACCAATAACCTATAATGTTCTTATATGCTCCAGGCAAACGTGCTAACTCATTACACAAGGAGATTAAAAAAATCCTATGGAAGTATAAATTTCCTTAAAGAAAGTGAGTGATCAGCTCTTCATCTCAGTTTCATGTCTTGAATTTTCTAACAATTATTATATACAATCTATTTCTTGTATTTTTCTTGTCCCATTTTTCCGGTTCTTACCCACATTAATTAAGTCGAGTCACGTAATACAAATATCCAGTATCGACAATTCACTTGATATTCGATATTACTTTATTATACTATTTTATGATTGTTTACCCACATGAACAACAGATTACTTCTTTTGCTAATAATATTTTATTATTTTTTATCCACGTGAACAACATATTTTCCTTCATTACTTCCTCTGCAGGCTTTATTAATCTCAATCAATTGAGAGTTGCAGATGCATTAATCTGAGAAAAACCACCTGGTATTTTCAAGAATGATATTATTGGGAATGAGAATTATTATGTTTGGTTAATAAAAAACATTCTTAAGAATAACTCTGATCGTTAGCGGGTCAGTGGTAGCCGAAACCTTTGACTGGCCAAATTTTGATAATTGGTTAATGCAGACAGTAGCTAGTGGTGGTAGTTGATAATGATATGGCGATAGTTAATTGATGACGTAGATAAAAAGGTAAGTTTTTTTTTGAACAATTCACATAGTAAAAATATTTTTATGCTATGAGAATATATAAAAACTCACTTCTTCGTGAAAATAAAAGTGTGAGAAAGTTGAATAAAATATATTTTTTAAATCTTACACTAAACCTTCTAATATAAAGATTTTCAATAATAAAAAAACAATCTAAGAACGAAAAGCGCGCTAATTTCCAACTTTCACTTTAGGGGAAATTCTATGTAACCCGTGAACAAGTTTGGGTTCCAAAACCCGTGCCTACATGGTTAAATAAAAAATGGTAATAATAACATATAAAGTGTCCTTCATAATTTCGAATATGAAAATTTGCAAGAGAAATGGCGTTCTAGCTCCCCATGCTTCCGAACCTCTGCCTCAATGTCTCCCTCGATCACGCCCCCTCCACCCAACTTGCTCATGGTCGCCATCAAGAGCTCCTTGGCCACCTAGAGGTGCCTACCAGAGAATTTCCACCACCACCCATCTTCGGTTTCTTCCGTCAAGGTCAAGCTTCAGCATTAGATCTTGTCAATTCTTGATGACCTGATTGTGAATCGAGTCTTTGTCGAAGTTGGTATTCAAAGCTCTAAAATCAAGTTTGCCCTCCTTTGCCATTTTCCGCAGCTTCTTAGATACTCCCCTGTGTTCCTTTGTAGCCTGTCGGAGTACCCAAACCAAGTTGGTTGGAGTTTCACTTTTCTATTTTCCAGGTTCTACAATGGCCAGGAGCATAATTACAAAAGAATTGGGGAGGTGCTTTGCCATAGTTTTTTGGTACACCATTGATGGTAACAACTCAAAGAGCGAATGAGGTTACATGTGGGTCGTTGGTAATCATCAAAGTTCCCACAACAAAGTTTCATACAATTTCTGTCAAAGAAAAACAAAATTTTCTCAGAATTTCAAAGAGAGAGAAAAAGAATCCACAATAGACCTCCCTTTAAGAAGAATAGGAAAATGAGTAAGTTCGACTAAGGTGACCTTCTATGTTTAACACCAAATTATTCATTTATTTTTCTCTGACAATAATGATGGCGATGACAGTCATTGTTAAATGTGAAAGAACCATTGTAGGATGTACAAGATTCATTGGCAGAATCATCATGGGGGCTAATTCCTTTGTCCACATCAATATGGGTTTTGGTACCAATGATTTTGCATGGGTACCATAGCAATCCCCTCACTTTAGAGGATCATTATGAGAATTTGTAAATAAACACAACAAAAAGAAAAAAAAATTAAGGACTACATTAAAACCTGAAGGAAATTAAATGAAAGATATTGTAATTTACTGAAATCTTTTCTGGTATCGTATCAAAAGGAAAACCCCATACATGTGATGAGTGATGACAAGAGTGATGTACATAAAGACAATCGTACTGTACTAATTTATAAAGACAAACTCTTCTTGAGAGAATGTTGACAGCACAGCATCTTCCTAGCAAATCAATTTACGGAAGTACTAGTTAGATTTTGTACGCAACGATATCATACTAGGAAAGAAACTTCCTCTAGATCTGCAGTAGAAGTACTACAATACCAGATATCAAGTTGTACTTTTATTTTCTTCTCATAGAAGGAAACATAGTAATAATCTAAAGAAAGTAGTAACGATGCTGATTATTCTCAATTATCGGCCACAATTTCTTACTCCAACGTTTCTCGTGTCATGGGAATTATTCTGAGTTGATTTGTGTGGGTACAAAACCAGTTCAGCTTCCCCTACTCTAACTTGAGGGAAAGCATGGCCTCACTCTCATGCGTGCATAATGTAGTTTATGATCAAGTAGTCGGAAAAACCTTTCTTGTTGCATATATTGCTTGCAGACTGGTCATTTAGAAAGTACAAAGTACAAACTATTTCCAAAACATAAGAGAAATTCATAGCTGCGCGCAGAGAGTAACGCAACAATTAATGGGTTGAATGGATATATGTATTTCCTAATTATTTAAATTGACTTTTACATCATATACCTACATAATATTCTTACTTTCCTCTCAAGTCTGAAAGTCAGGTGTCCTAATTTACATAAAATTTGTCTATATCTAAATCTTTCATTTGTATAAGTTTTTGAATTTTAAAAATTGTAAATAAATACATCATATATAAAAGATAATGGATTTGACATAACAACTCCAGGGTTTAAACCTCCTATGAACCTTTTAGCTCTTAAAGCTTTAATCATCAGTTTTTTTTATATGTTTTTTCTCCTTTTCATTGATCATTGATTGGTATATTATTTGTTTATAATAAAATCATTCATTTTGAACATTTTTGCGTTTTATTCTCTATTGCTCATTACCAGTCAATACATTAAACATCTGATGAGAAAGTAAAAAAAAAAACATTTAAATGATTTCTTACTAATAATTTAGTTATTTTTATTGAAAAAGAATTCCAAAGTATTTCGTTGTTAAAATTATTACAAATAAATTAAATTCAATAAAACATAAAAATATATCATGTTTGGATATTAATTCATTAATTAAATTTTTTATACATTTTTTGAGTACATGTAAATTTGTAAGGGTGTTCATTAATTTGAGTTGACACGATCATCCCGACAAATTAATCCAAACTAATTAAAAAAAATTGGTTTGGGTTGAGTCATCGGGCCTAATTGGATCAAATTTTATCAAAACCGACCATGATTGATTCAGTTCATTGATTTTGTATTTTATAACCTGATGACCTGGTGAAATGACCTGAAAAGTAGTAAAAATTTAGATATTATCTTCTTGTCATTTGGCTTTTCGTTCATTAAAAAACCTAAGATATAATAATATATCTTTAATTTTCATTTTTAAGCCTCAATTATTCAATTATTTTTATTTTGTTTTAGTTGCATATTAGGATAGTAACGTTTCAATTATTAATGTTATACATTTATATTACAATTGAAGCTTATGATATTTTGAGACGTTAAAATATTTCTTCCCAAACTTGATTTTACTTTTATCTTAATACTTTTACTATAATGGAAGACTTGTATACTTAAAATTCATATGTAATTATCTAATTGAGTTTGAAGTATTTAATAATAGTAAGTTTGTTATTTTGTTATGAGAAAAATAAAAAATGATCAAACAACTCATGACCCGAACCAAACCAACCCAACCTTAATTAGGTTGATTTGATTTAGATTGTTCAAATTTTTTTTCAAAAATCAAATCAAATTAACCCGATCAAAGTTAATTAATTTAAACCTTTTTTTCTTCAAAACCCGACCCGACCCATTAACACCCCTATAGATTTGCACTTGTTTTCAAGGATATGCTCAAACCCATGATGCTATATATCTTGACTCCCCCACCCGCAATTTTCTACTTCCACCCCTGAATCTGCAGTTTAGGGTGGGATGTCATTCTCCTGAAAAGTTTTCCACAATGTTCCAAAATTCAGTCACTAACAAACTGAGAAAATAACGTTCTGGAAATGGGACTGACATCAATGAAAAGAAAAAAATTTCTTTGTGGGGTTGAAATTAATTGAGGAAGATATAATATGACCATGCAGAAAACTCAAGCTTAAGTAGCACAGGAAACATCCAACTGGACAGTGTGCTACACTGCTACCTTCTAGCATATATCGAATAGTTGTCAGTCTGAGTATTCTCACTGGACTACTGATAGAGTTATAAACAACTATGATAAATCATAACATAGTGTTTGGTTAAAAGAAAATAGAGAGAATGGGAGAAAATGAGTTATTTTAAATTTTATGTGTTTGGTTTAATTTTTTGAAGTTAACTTCCCTCAAAAAATGGAGACATTTGGAGGGATAAAATATATGTTTAAAAATGAACTAAAATATCCTTAAATTAAATGATACATTAAATATTATAAGAAAAAATAAATTTATATTTTCCCTCTATTAAAATCTTTTCCCTCTCTTCTTCTAACTAAATACACATAAAATTAAAAATTCTCACCTCTATTTTCCTCCCTTCCTTTCTCTTTCATTAAAATCTCTCCCTTCTCCTCCCCTCCCTTCCCCTCAACCAAACATACCCTTAATATACTTTATTAGAATTCAATATTAGTATATTACTCTCTATGTCATGGTTGTATAACCTTTCTCTTTTTTTTCTTTTTTTCTTTTTCTGTGAACCTTCGTCACTTAAGCAAAAAAAACTAAAATTCAGGTCCGAGAAATTAAAGAAATCGTGCCTAACTAGTAGCTACTGCCTAACAATACTTAAATTTCGGAGACTCAGTGACAGAAAACAAATTGTAGATTTATTAAATGAGTTCGGTAAGATTGAAGAAAAACATTCGTAAATATATATAATTGTGACAAGCGTTACGAACAAGTACAACACTAATAAAATTTATGTACACTTAAAAGTACACATTTCTCTTTCATGGTTAGGTAAACCTTTTGTCAGTTTCGATGACTATTTTGCGGGGAGAACAACGATTTAAAGAGAAATTTTATATTTAAATTATGACAATAACAATGACTTTTTAATATATTAAGAAAAATATAATTATTCTTATATCTTAGAAATTAAAACGTAACCAACATTGACCATCAATGACATAAAAAGTCCTTTCAAAGATGAGTAGCAAGAATAATACAGAACATGTTAAATAGTGTATGGACTTATATATGACCGTCCTCAGTTCCGCACACCCCCGATAGCATCATAATAGAATTCTCTTATATAAGCACAATGTGAAAACAAATGGCATATATAGCTATGGCATATATTTCGCAGTCCCAAAAATGCCGCCTTCAACCAAATGGAAATCAGTTCCATCTCTTCCCCAGTTGAACCTCAAGTTATATGAATAATAAAAAGTTGCTCCCATGCGAACCAGTTTCGTCATTCATTCTAAATAATTAAACAATGCCACCGACAGGCAAGAAAGAATCTAATACATCACTCAGTCATACTTATTAAATAAATTAAACGCATCATTCGTCAATTACTTAGTCCAACCAATATGAAAGATTGCATCATTCGTACCAATATGTTGAAATGCATGCATAGTTAAGACACTCTTACTCCGATACGTATAAGAAACTATTATGTGGAAGACCAGGTTTCAAATATTTCAGCATTTAAAATTTCCTTATATTTAATGATGTGAGAATCTTGGATTCCCATCTCAAGTATATAACAAAGTTGGAGGGGGCATTTTTTTTTTCTTCTTCTTCTTCATATTTTACCCTTATAGGGCATTTGGTTTGGAGATTGTTTCTATAGTCTTGGGAATCTTTACATTATGAAATATTGGATTCTCATGTTTGGTATAAGATTTTAAAAAACATTATATCTAAAAATTATTTTTGAAAATGAATTTTGTCCGACATTCTCATATATTCATTCCTATGGATAAGGTGAATTTGTTGCATTCTTATGGCATGAGAATATTTTTATCATATAAAATGTCTAAAATTCATATTTCTATCACCATGTCATCAACCAACCATCACCATATTATTGTTCCCGGCCGCCACTTACTACCATCGCCCATGGTCCACGTACGGTGGCCAAAAGCTGAAAATCAGGCTATCCCTACCGCCACCAGCAGTTGATGAAGGTCGATGACTATGGCCATTGCCGCCAATCATGGAATTCGACTAACCTGCCAATGGAGGCAATGGACGGTGATTGACTATACTTTGGCCACTATTGCTATAGCGGCCAAAGTCATTCCAACCAAGGAATATTTTTGAACAACCAAACGTGGTAATCATCATTCTTAATAATATCATTCATGAACATGCTATTCCCCATAATATTTTTTTCAAACTTAAAGCAAACACCCACTTAAGATATTGAGAAATCCTTCATGCCTTGCAAATCTTTTATGTAAAGAATGGGTAAAATGTAGTATTGTTAGAACTAGACCGAATCAGAATGTCCAATTAGTCTAACCGTAAATCAGACACTTTGACGGTTATGATTCACTCATATAGTTGAATCCACGGCAAAACCACTTTCGACCAATCAAAACAGGTCAAAACCAATCAAGATCATGTTAAACCACTCAGTTCATCCGGTTCAACCAATCAACCATTAATTATTATTATTTTTTTAAATATCAATATTTCATATATTTTATATTTATTGCATATGAATTATTTTTATGACGTCATTTGGTTCAACTAACTGGTTTAAGCGGTTGAACCTGAACAATATGTCTTGCAAGTTTACCGTTTGATTCGATTTTAACAACATTAGTAAAATAGATACCAAACCATACAAATAAAGAAAAGTTGAAGACGTCGACAAAATAATAAAATCTTTAATAGAGAGTACAAATGAAGGGTGTGTTTTAAGAATGGGAGGAGTTATGTCTAATGCCACATTTGTTTTTAACGAATCAAATTATGTTAACAATACTTAAGCTATTACATATTTCAATTCAAATTATTTGTTTTTAAATGCATACTTTTATATGAAATCATAAGTGACATAAAATATTTTATGGCTTTTTTGTATAATTTAACCCCAAATACTATTTAACATTAGTTATTGAGTCATTGAAATGCTTTTCATGAAATTTTTATCTGAAAAATATTTAAAATAAGTGACTTGTTAAACATTAGACTCCACCACCGATATATAAAAATAATACTATTGATAAATACTTAACGAATCAATTGGAATTTCTGCTAAGTTACTTACAATGTTCAAGTACATTTGGTGAAGAACCTGGCAATTTTACTTCTTTCAAGAACAATCATTTAAGTACACACTAAATAAAATAAATTTTAAACAAGTTAAAGCACCTAGAGATCGATAGAAAATTCTTCTTTGGAATCTTGTATTTCTCTCTAGCTCTTTATTTTTTCTAGGTTGAACCAACAAAGTTAATTTGATTAAGTTCCTTTCGGATCATCTCATCACCACGGGTTACAATGTCCTCAAACTCTAATGAAATGACGTTTTATTTCTCATAAAATTAAAAAAACGGATCTCATACTTTTACAATTTGGACTGTTCTTTCTTGCAAGTGCGGTAGCCTTGCTTCAGCATTATGATTAAAACTAGTTGTTCAAGGGTTTTGGTCGAAGTTGAATAGGCTTGAAGTGTTAGAACCTTGAACAAAACCCAACTTCATTTAGGCCCAACATTAGGGCGACCATGACCCAAGCTCGTGGACGAAGTCTAAACATGGCCTAGATATTTTTATTTAAATTCCTATTAATACCCTTAAATCATTAGCTCATTTTAGTTCAACTTATTTTTAAAATTTTAAATTAAAATAATTTCATGAAGGTGACTACTTATTTGTTGGTTGGGTTTTTGGTTGTAGGATTCAAATTTAAACCAAGGAATATAAGAGAAGAAAACAAGATGTAAATCCGTAGTATAATACATCAAATTGGTTCACAAAGTATACATAGTTTCTTGGGGCAGGTTCGAAGACACAACTGAGGTCAAAGGACGTGATATTTACCCTCATTTTTACAAATGTGTACGGTAGGATGAGAATTTATAAGAATACATAAAACACATGCGTAGATATTAGCTTAGCTAGTCAGCTTTATGAGCAGACATTAGGTTTCACCGTATAGAATCTCATTAATACCCAAATTAAATTTAAGATTATATGTCTAGCCTAAAAATAACTTGAGGATTACAAAAGAAGTACCCACAAAAGTACAAGGATTTCACATATGAAAGTGACCAACTAAGTGGCAACCACGTGTATAGTAAGTGAACAAGTCGTACAAAAAAAGGGCAATTCAGCATCCTTCCTAAGTTAGAAAATTGGAGGTTATTAATTCTTTCATTGCGTACAGTCCAGTGCATATTGTGCCTCCTACAACGCCATTAATTTATCTGCTTCACACTGAATTGGCTCTCTTTCCACGTCCTAGAAATGATAGCAAAGTATGCACGATTTTCCCATACTGTTTCCTCCCGCAATGTCTTCCAAAAGATTTAATTAGATATAAACCTAAAATGATAACTTATTTAATACAGCTACAATGGCCTACACTATAGCTTGTGATTATTCCATTGCCATAACCAATCTGCAATCTAGTCTAACACCCGATTTTCTTTTGTTGTTTCTACTCTTGCTAGAGATCATAATTCCATTTTTTTCATGCAAATTAGCATTATACACTAACATTTGATCCCTCATCCCGACGTTAATTTGATTGTGACTGAAAATCAATCTCTTTTCTAGGGTTCAAGCATTATATCAGCATGAAATTTTTGCACATTGAAAGTCATGTTGTTAAATATTATATTTAAACTTTCTTCTTTGTTGTTCTTTCCTTCCATTTCAGTTATATAGAAAATTTGTTGCTAAAACTTAAAATACACAATTATCTTTAATTAAACAAATTTTGTCTGAGCGAGAGAAAGGGGGAGAGAGGAGGGGAGAGGAGAGGTGATTAAGAGTGAAGTAGATATCGAATTTAATTGAATATTTCTTGCTTTTGAAGAGAAAAGATAGATTGTTATGCAGGGGTGGCCATATATTGTAATGATTGTAAGGTAACAGTGAGATCATTGAGCAAATTAAACAGTCAAAAGGGAGAGAGTATCTTTTGCTTTTATACCAAGACATTGTGAATTAGTGCAATTCTCACTACTATCATTATTCTTGCCATTTTGTTTTTCTTTCTCCATTAAAATGAGCTCAAATTTTATGGCGCTTCTTTTATATTGATTGCTATTTACTTCCTCCATTTTTTATTTGTGATTTTAGAAAACTTATTTTATTTATTTTATTCTTCGTTTTAAAAAATGAATGAAGTATTAATTATTTTTTTTTCAAATTAATCTTTGAATTATTTCAATGAAGCTAGAGAAAATTGATGGAGTGATACGTACTATTTTAAATATTTAATAAAAGAATAATTTAATCAAATGAAATTATTCTTTCTTAACATTAAGGCTATTTAATAACTTTGTTAATCCTCGTACAATTATATTAAATGACAAATAAAAAGGAATGGAGGGAGTATATATGCTCCTATAATAATTTCGACATTGGAATTTGGAGTTTTATAACCACCTTTTTTATTTTTATGCTAGCTGCTTTTTTCTGATATTTGAATTATTATCTTTTAATTATATGACCTTTTCACATATTTATGTACCTAAAACTTGAAATACTTAATTTATTCATACAAAATGGAGAAGATGCTCGATTAGAACCAATTTAGGTAGGCATAGGCAAATTTTTAATTACATTTAGAGTCATTATTTGATTATCCATGTGATATAATATGGCTATTCTATGTATGTGTGTGTGTGTGGTGATCATGTGGTTATTTTGTATTGATAACAAGCCAACCAAAACTATCATTCTCCTTAAAACGTTTTCCTTCCTCAACGCGACCCTCTTTTTCCTGTTTGACTCGAAGTGAGCTCTTATTAGGATTCAGTGTTTCCAATCTTAAAATGTAACCATATATTTTGTTTTGATAAAAGAAAATCCTACAGCTCAATTTATAGGACAGTTAAAAAATCCTGCAATTCAATTGATAAAAAAAATCCTACAGTTAAAAAATTTGTTGCATATCCTTAAATATACAACTTCTCTTTTGTTACAGTAGTAAGTAGGTCTAAACCTTAGGAAGATAATAAAGAAATACGGGTTACAACATTTTTTTAGGCCCACGTTTATGGGACAAATTAAACAAAATTCCATATTGTGATACTTCTATCGATGTAAGAAAAAACTCTTAACATCTTGGAATAAGAGAGGGGGGGGGGGGGACAAGAATTTTCCTTTTGACAGAACCCCGATTTCATTCACATATAGTGACTATTAATTCAAAGGTTAGTATTCAAACAAAAAAGAGTCAAAGTCAACTTACTCTTTGTTTTTTTTTTTTGGGCACACAAAATCAACTTACTCTAATAGAGATTTCAAGCACAATGACTAGGTATCTCCATTACAAGTAATGTTACTTACACGTCATATAGACTTACAACTGCTACAACTATATAGATATCTATATTTAAATCTAGCTGGTTTCACTTTTTTTTCGTCGAACTTATATGGAGACGCCTATATAATGCTAGTCAATTATGAGTTTATAATGACTCTAGCTCTCTGTCTGTATGTTGCATAAGTAGCATTGCTCCATTATTACTATTTTTGGATAGTGGAAAAAACCTGATAAAAGAAATGGTTGAAAAGGAAACAAAAGGAGAGTAAGTAATATGTTATTCTTTATTTTTGTTGTGGAGTAATATCATTGAAAGGGTGGAAATGACTTGAAAAAAGGCCTATCATGGGCTGAACGCTGCAAGCAGAAGAGAGGCCCATAAGATACAGCAGTATATAGAAACACAAATAATTATTTTTAAATATAAAAAATATGCGCACCCTACCACAGACGTCGCTTTGGCCGAGTGGTTAAGGCGTGTGCCTGCTAAGTACATGGGGTTTCCCCGCGAGAGTTCGAATCTCTCAGGCGACGAATATTATATTATACTTTTTCCATCTTTTTGGACTTTTAAGTATTTGAAAAGGCCATCTTGCTTCATGTCTATCCTTTTGTTTCAGTTACAGTTCATGTCTATCTTCCAATGAAATTTAAAATATTAATGCACCATTGAGAGGAACGTTGAAACTTGAAACAAACCAAGTTCGTGGCGATCTAATTATTGCCCTATGTTTGTCAAGCAAAACTGTGGGCTAATGAGACCCTTTAGACCCCTGCATGACTGACATGATGCCATCAACTAGGCTTGAAAATGGGTGAAACTGCACAAACAACCCCTTGTGTAATAGTGACTAGGTTCTCCGCGAGTTTACAAGTTTCATCCCTGGTTTTGGATGATCTTTCTTTAATCTTCCACTCCTCTCCTATTACAACCTAAATCTCCAAAGCTAAGTTACACTATCAGAAATTGAAACCTAGTTGACTTTCAAAAAACTAGCTCATACTAGGATAAAACATTGCCAGAAGTGATTAAAAAAATAGTTCAACATACCAATATATACCTGGATAAAACATTGCTATGATCACACCTTCATACTACCTTCGTAGTACTCATTTAGTATATTAAAGAATAAGGCAAGTTATTCTACTTCACGTTGTGGTATCATTGTTTGACCAATGAAGTTAGTCTAAGATAGCTTGATTATATCTCATAATCTGTATCATATCAGGTTTTATAAGCAGTACATAATAATCCAAAATAATGGCAACAAATTTACAATCGTTCTTGCATGTGGTTCTGCTTATATAGTCACTGATTTTATCTACTAATTAAGCCTGATACAATATAAAGAAATAGTCAACTTGAGTTTAGGAATGGCAAAGCTGTATTAACTTTCTATAATGTCAAGTGTCAATGCATCATGTGCAGGTATCCTTTAGAAAACCGAATGTCATTAGAATTTCATGGGGATTAAATGAAAAATCAAGGGAATAATCCAAATAGGAGTTTGAATTCATCTGAACTTCAGTGAAATATCTCTTCTTCCCTCTCTATGTTCAAAGGCAGCACATGCAACACTTTATTACTTATTCTTTATTGTTACCAAAGAATGTCTTACCCTTTTCAAGGCTGATACGCCTCTTCATGCATCAGATTTTATAAATAGGTTGTAGCTTTCGTCTGATATCGCTCAATGTCACCTTCGTATCTTTGCTAGTTGTTTCTTCATGATTCTAAGTTGCACGTCTATAGAGTATTTGCTTAGCTATGTCCTTTTCTCACATGGCTACTCTGTCTGGTTTTCTCCCTCTACACATTCAACTTGCCAGCTGCTGAAATTCTTCCCTTTCACAACCTGCATTTCCTCTGCCTCCAATGCCCCTCTCCACCTGCTATGCTCTCGTTGATGCCTCCAACTTCGCTTGAATTTGGACATCATTCAGTAATAGGTACACTATTAACTTAAAAGCACTATTACCAGCTATGGATTAGATACAAAGATGAACAATAAAAAGAAATGTTGACAGAAATGAGAATATCTCTTCAAATAGAAGAACGACACTGGACAAATATCAAACTCATTGAACCTATAACAGAGAATATTAGCATATAATTGCTCATCAAATCACAAAGTATAGTAGCTCAAACCACTTGTAAAGGATATCTTATAAGAAAACATAGGAATAGTGTAATTCAAGTAAAACCAGCCCCTAATACCTCACTTTTTTTGGCTCACAAATCAGTCCATATTAAGCCACAAAAAGGTCTTTCAAATTAAGTTCCAAAAAAGCCATCAAGTTAACCAAACTATTCTCAAATTAAAACCAAACAAAAACTAAAAGACAAAGGACTTAATAATTTTATATTCGGTTGGGCCAACGATGATAGATTTAACATCTCTTCAAATCTTAAATCTGACTATGCGTATCAAAATTGTGTATTAGAAATTTAGAAGTTAGTTTTCGTTTTGCTTCTCTCAGTTTTGATTTGAATACTGATGTGTTACTATTTGTTTTTGGTGGCAGTAAGTAACATTTTCTTGCTTTTCCTTTTAATAATAATAATATATAACCAATTAGGTTGTATACTTGTATTGCTTTTCGGACAAATTGTTTGAACTGATTGAAGCATTAATGTATTGATTCGTTAATGGGGGGATGTTAGCTCCGAAAGTCATTGGTAACCGCATCGTGTGCAAATTAATTATGGAATATTACTTTTGGGACCTATTTAGTTGCTTGGTTGCATTCTTTTGTATATTAGCCATTCTAAATTGAGTTGTTAATTGCCCATTATTCTTAAAGATCACTATTTTTTGCTTGCTTTCTTCTTCATGGGAATCTATTGGTAATACCCAAATTTTCAGCTATGAATTGAGTTGGTGGGTGCAATTTTTTTTATATAGTCTTCTTGAGCATTTGGGTCGTGTGGCTTTTAAGATACGATTTGATAATTAATTTGCAATATAATTTTGGTTGCGGCATTTTGAATAAAGCCAGTCTGTGTTTTTTGTGACATGTTGTATTAATTGATAAATTTCTCAATAAGACAGACTAAAAAAAATAACATTATCCAAAAAAATCCAAATATTACTTACCCTAAATTTATAGCATACACAATTAATATAGATGATCATGGTGAATAGATTTAAAAGATTATGTTGATAGGAGGATGATGAACAATTCATTGTTTTCTTTTAAATAGATCAAAGAAATGCAGTAGTCCTCCTAGGTTAGCTTTTGGTGTGTAGGTGTATTCCAGGGTGCTTGTTTTTATATGTAGTTTTAATTGGGTAATCACACTGCAACCTTAGAAATGAATAGGGGCATCTCCCTATGTACTCAAAAGATGAGGTTACTTGTCAATCATAGCAAACTCATACACCGGCCTACTATATCAACTCATATGATAGAAGTGCTCAATAATAACAAACATAACAAAACATTAGTGATCACATGATTGAGCTAAACATCAATATGTTTCAATATTTTTGACATCTAATTAATCTGAATTGTAATAAAATAATACTGATTATGCAAGTCCAAATTAAAATAATCCAACATTAGTGTCTTATGTTGGATATAGATTAGTATACATAGCATAATTGGTATGTTGAACTCTTTTTACCCTCTCTTTTTGGGTAATGTTTTATCCAAGTGTGATCTGATTTTTTGAAAGTTAATTTGAATGCTTGTTACCAAAGTGGCTTATTTCTAGAGATTTAAGAACACTTTCTCAATATGTAGGATAAATTTTTCCGTGTAGATTATTACATACGATCGTCACTCCAAAAGGGTCTATGGTGTGTCGTAATTATAAAGAATTTCATGTAGTGTATACAAAGATAAAATAACTTCAGGAGTCTGTCACCCCAAACGGGACAAGTTTATGAGTTTTATTAATTTCTTTTGTGTTAAATGCAATGATTTTAGAAATATATTTACTCAAATGTGGCAATTTTTAAGTTTTGTTGTAATATAACATGTTAGCTTCATGATTGAGGAGCATTCTTATAATTATTTGCCTTGCCCAAAAAAGAGTATGTAATATGATAATATCTTCATATAGCTTATGTTGTTGAAAAGTTATTTTCTTTAATTTCTTTAATGCTTTATGTAGTTTAGTTGTTGGATTCCCAAAAAATTAGTGCATGCAAGGTTTGTATTTGGTTCCATTTATGCTTACAAGTGGATCTTAATGAATCTATTGTTAGAATAAATATTTCATCTATTATATAAAAATTAGAACACCAATTGAATCTTACTTGTTGAAGATATGATGAGAACAATCCCGAAATTGCTAATGGGGGAGAGCAATCCTCAAATCATGTGCTGATACGAGAATTTGCAATGGTTAAAAGGCTGGACTAGATCTTTCTCTGCAACTCCCACTCTACTATGTATCAACTCTCAATGGGATAAGCCGTATAGTCATTATTAGTTAGCATTAAATTATTAGTTATTAGTTAGCTTTAAGTTGAGGAGTGTAGAAAGAGATTTATTAGTTAGCGTTTAGAGTTGTTATTAGTTAGCGTTAAGTTGAGGAGTGTAAGAGGGGACCAAACCATAATTAAATAACCTAATGGGTCTTCCCATCAAAGATCTATTAGGTTAATGCCTACATTGTTTTTACTAAACTAAACAAACTATGTATTAGGTGCCATGAGCCCATTACAAATGGATTACTAAATTAGTAGGCTCTAATACATCATTAAATGGATCATAACATTAGCACATTTTTCTAAAAATAAAATAATAATTAATTGTAACCTACAAGAATTATTAGATTATTCTAACATGATCTATTACTCCTTAATTTTGAATGTTGATCAATTTGTTGCACATGTTTAAAATACCAACTATGAATATTATTAGTTTTTTAAATCTATGAAATTGATATAATGATATTGTTTCTATCTATTTGTTAGAATTGAAGTAGGTTAAAACATTCACTTATCTGGAGTAAAATAATTTTTTGACCTCATGATTTGCTCTTGTAATTGATATTGTGATTTTTATTACAAGTTTGATTTTTCTTTTATTTTCTTTTCTGGTGAGGTGGAAAGGTTAAAAATAATTCAACAAGTCTAAAAGCACTTATAATTTTTATATATATTATCAGGAGTAAAATAATTTTTTGACCTCATGATTTGCTCTTGTAATTGATATTGTGATTTTTATTACAAGTTTGATATTTCTTTTCTTTTCTTTTCTAGTGAGATGGAAAGGTTAAAAATAATTCAACAAGTCTAAAAGCACTTATAATTTTTATATATATATACCTTATGTACATGTATAGCAATTTGTTATTATTAATTTTTTGGTTCCACAATTTATGATAAGATATAATGTTTAATCTTATGTGTTTTATAAATTGTCATATTGTAAATTTGTTTCTTCTTATGGATCATAAAGGAAAACTTTAGAATTCAAGTGAATGTTTGTTTATTTTATTTTAATAGAGTGAATTGTTAAATTTGCTTTCTGTCGCTTAATGGGTTAGCTTTTGTTAATGGTTCTAAAATGGCAAATATACTAGAAAAATATAAGTAGAATAAGAAAAGATTCCATAAACTACAGAAAATTAAAAAAAAAATTAAAAGTATAGTCTTTGCTTAAAAATAATTGAATTAGAAGACTTGACAAATGAAACAAAACGATACAAAAAGAGTACAATTAAATCTTTTTTCTTTTACATAATAGTTATATACTTTAAATCAATTATTTTTTAATGTAAAATAAATACATTTATAATTTATAGCTATCTCATAGCATTTTTCAAATTATATTCCTTTTTTTAGTAGACAATCAACTTGGTTTTGTATAAAAGAAAGAATAAACACTCATTTTGATTTTTTAAATATACAAGTGTTATCAGTTAGGTCATCCAATGATGAATACATCAAAATAGTCATTAAATTTCATTTTTTGACATCAAATTGGTCATACAATGTTATTTTTTATATCAAATTATCCTCTAAAATAACTAATTTAATGTTAAAAGTTATTAGAGAACCAAACTGATAATATTTCTATTTTTGGAGTATCAAAATAAACGTTAACACTAAAAGAAATCATTATGTTAAGCTTAATTTTTTTATTGTATTATAAAGCTCACTAATAATTTTTATAAGAGAAGGTTAATAATAATTAATAATTTAGTTTATCTTTCTTTAGAAAATACTTTACGATGTTAAATCAATTGTTAGTCAAAGATAATAAAAATTGGATAAAGTGTCATTTACAGTCAAATTTATGATTTGTTGTCATTTTAACAAACCTCAAAATAGTAAGACATAATTTACTCTTTTTTCTAGGGAGAATTAATCTTAAGGAACATTAATAAAGTATATTTAATCTTAAGGGACATAAAAAATATAAATTATTAAGAAGAACTATTCAAATTTTATTTAGGATGAGAGATCATTAGTTTCACTTAATAGACAAAATATATTTAATGAAAACCTTTTTGCGAAAGATTATGCAAATGACTATTTTTTTTATTGAGTGGTCAAATATTTTCACAGAGTAGCTAACAATAATAAATAAAATTCTAAATTTACAAGAAGTTTGGAAGGCATAATGTAAATGACTATTTCTTTTTATTGAGTAGTTCAATGTTCCCATGAAGTGGCTAACAATAGTAAATAAAATTTTAAATTAACAAAAAATTTAGAAGACAATATGCAAATGATTATTTTTTTATTCAGTAGTCAAATATTTTCACAGAATACCTAATAATAGTAAATAAAGGTTTCAATTTATAAGAAGTTTAAAAGACAATAAACAAATAACTACTTATTTTTATTGAATTGTCAAGTATTTTTGTAAAGTGGCTAATAATAATAAACAAAGTTTTAAATTTACAATAAATTTGAAAAAAAATATACAAATAATTATTTCTTTTTATTAAGTGGTTAAATATTCTTACGGAGTGGCTAATAATAGTAAATAAAGTTAAATAATCATCTAAAAAGATTTTCATTAAGAATATTTTTGTCTATTAAAAAAATTTAATGATCTATCTTCTTAAATAAAATTTAAATGATCATTCTTAATAATTTAAACTTTTAATATCCATTAAGATTAAATATACTTATTATCCATGTTTAACATTAATTCTCTCCTTTTTTTTTATTCCATTAAATGTGCAAATCTCTTGGTAAGAGTGAAGAGTGACTTTTACATTAACATCACACCTGGATATTATTCATGACTTTTAGTAAAAGCTTCTATTACATACTTCTTTTTCATAATAGAAAAAGAAATTCTAATGTTACATATATTAAAACAATTCAGTATTATTTAATATTATAAAAAATATATTAAACACGTTTTCTTTAGAAGCAGGATTATATAAGTTTTGGACAAAATAAAACGTTTTTGCTCTTTCTTATGTGAATTAAATTTTATTAGTTGAGTGTAATTTAATTAGTATTTTTTTTTGTCTTTAGAAGTTGTGGTTATATAATAAAGATTTGATCTCTTACATTTTTATTTTTTTATTTTTTTAAAATTAAATATAAATTTTCTAAAATCCAAAAAAAAATGTTAATTTTCCCCTATTATCTTACCTTAACAAGATTCAAATGAGTCATAATTAAATCAAGCCGAGATACATGAATTTATATAAAAAATTTGTGCCGTAATTATTGATAACTACTAGGACTTATAATTTATAAGTCCTCGTAGTTATCAATTAGTACACTTGAGACCATAGTTATCATAAAATTTGTATGAGTTTGTCATTAAAATATTAAAATATGACGTGTTAATCCTTTATCATTCCTTTTTTTTGACACGTGGAGGTATTAATGCCACAAGTTTGATGCCACCTTTTAAACAAACGAAAATAAAAATGCTGAATTTATTTTGTCTAAAGTTATTTTACATTATTATTTAATTATGTGTTGATAAATTATTAAAAAGTTTTGACTATTATAATAATTATTTAAAAAATCTAATAATGTGTCAACACATAATTAGATGACAATATAAATTTTTTTTACACTGATAATAAATTAAAATTAAATTCATTTATTTTTGGTTTGGACACTTTTAAAAATATTAATGTCTTTTAACACAAACAAAATTTGTTGTCACTTCTGAACTGACTGGACCTAAGGCCAAATGAATTCAGTGTTATCGCCAATGAATATTTCGCCTTTTGCAAAAGCCAAAACTACAATATTTATTGGATTGAGACTTTCTAGACTGTCATAAATATGAAAACCCAGCAAAAACTAAAAAAGATTAATGTGTAATCAATATATATGTTGAAAAATATTAACTTTAACCATGAGTTCTTGCAAAATAAAACTTTAACCATATGCTAAAGAATATGGTTCATTGAGATTGTTTATTTCTGGAACTGAATTTCAGGTCTCTTTGTCTGCAGTTTAATTTATTATTCCCACATCTTATCATCAACCTCCATTATTTTATATAATAATAATAATAAAGAAACTTTAACCTTGTTTTTTTTCCTCTTTAAATACTGAATACTCTCATCCAAAGATTTTATATTCTAATTCCCTGTGAGTAAGTGAGGCTTTTAAGAATAAGGGTAACTCAAATTCTGATAAATAAAAATTACATGATTCAACCTCTTCTAGTTCATAATATGATATTTTTTGTCTATTGTTTATTACTAAAAGGACAAAAACAACTCATCTCTTTTAATAAGTTACTTTTTAAATTAAAGGTAAACAATTTAAAAAATTAATATAAATTTATATAGAATTAGTTCATAAATTCTTCACTCTATTTTTTATGATATATATATTAAATTAACACTAAATAAAATTAATTCCCAGCTGTGGATGCAAAGAGTTCAATTCTACTTTGAAGACATAGTGCTGTACACCATAGAGCAATTAACAAATAACAAACAGCTTGACTATTTTTTTTTTTTCTTCATTCCATTGCCTTTCGTTGTCCTTAGGGGTTAAGGCAATCTTTGTACCTGTTATTCCAAAATAATTACAGTAACTCATGATCAACAACGCTTTCTATTATTGTACCCGTTTCTAATTATTGAACAATTACAAACCCATGTGATCGATGGTATGGAAACATGACCATTCATGTTTTCCAACTGTCCTTATCACCAAACTGAAGAACCTTAAGTATTAATTAATTTGTACGATTAATCATTTATTATCTCTTTAACACTCATTTAAAGAATTCCAATGAGTAATCATTAGATATTTCTTTTCTAATAAATAAATAATATATATGTATATGTGAAGAATATACTAAATATTTGTATTTAAACAAATTTAATGAAAAATAACATAATAATGTAAAAGGGATAATTTTAAAATAATAATAAAACAAAATATACAAATCTATTAAACTGTATGTAGACATATGAATAATATATATTAGTTTGATTCTACACAAATTTTAAAATAAATTTAATAATTAAATTTCTTCTTTAATTTTTATTTATAATACATGTTAAAGTATAATACTTATTAACATATACATGTGATTAGATTTAGGGCAATCACTACAGACATAGTACTTTTCTTATGTCATGGTGATCGTAACATTTTGACAAACGTTACCACACTCTTCCTTAGTCTTATACCCTCTTGGAAAATATGAAAGTTTGGTGAATTGCAAAAATTATGGACAACTAATTGATGTGATGTACATTACTTTTTGTGGAAATAAAGTAGTGTTATTTTCATAAAAGCCATATTTTTTATATCAAATTTAGATAAAATTACATTAATAGTTTAGTATATTTTATAATAAAATTATTATATAAATATTTTATCTAAAAAAACTATGAATTTAATTTTAATCAGTAAAAAAATTTTAAACACTATTATCTAATTGTATATATAGTCAAATCATTAAAAAAAATTAATTATTACAACAACTATTTAAGAAGTAAAATTATTTTAATGATATGTTAATATATTATTAGGTGATAGTATAAAAATCTTTACATTGACATTAAATCAAATTTAAACTCAAAACTTTTGCATGAAGAACATTACAACTAACTACCTTAATTTTTTTAAAGGTTGAGAATAGATATAAGAGGGTATATAAATAATATTAAGCTCAATAACCAAATCAGAAATAAGAAAATAAAATATACAAATAAGTATCAATGTCTAAATGAATTGTTAAATATTTATTATTTATTAGTTATTATTAGTATACTTTAAACATTTATTATAAAATTCAACAACTAATATTATGAAAATCAATTAGACAATTCTTCAGAAATACTAACAATAACCGTCAGTTAAAAGTCTTAGCATAGAAACTATATTTAGACAATGGGAATTTTCAATTAGGAATATGGGAAGAGTTTTATGAGCAAAAGGACACATGTGGCCATTCTTTGAGGCTAATTAATAATATATATATATATATATATATAAGGAAATTATTTCGATAATATTTAGTGTTTTATTTAATTAATATATATACACATATATATATTATTGTATTTATATTTTAAATAAATAAGATATATAAATAAATACTAATAATTAATTACTAACTAATATTAATATTATCACAAAAAAAGAGAACTAAAGAAACCTCAAATATGTCAATACTTTTACTTAAGTATTATTTATTTTATAAGTGTATCAATATTTTTAATAATTAATAATTAATATTTAATACATCTTTCATTTATTTAAAATATAAATATAAAAATAATTTATTCTATTTATACAATTAATAAAGATATATCAGCAAATATTATTCTCCCTTGTGGTGCTTCGATTGGTTCAAGCTTGGTTGGTTTTCAAACTTCCTTAACTTTCCAGAATTCGTTTCTCACTCTGTTTCTTTCTCTCTCATGCCTCTCTGTGTTTTTTTAATACCCTTTATATTCTTCAAACACCCTCTCTTTCTTCTTCCTGAACTTGAGTCAAATATTTTTTTAGCCTTGTAGATCCCAGAAAGGTGAACGGAACCCAAATCCAAATACCCTTTTTCAATTTCGATTTCAAGGATTCAACTTTGGCTCTGTTTCTGTCATTCTTCTCTTAGTGGTTATCTCAGAAAAATGATGGAGTTGTTCTTCACAGTGGCTTTCTCTGTGGTTCCTTTGACCCTTTATGTTCCACCAATCAGAAGCTTAAACCTCTTTGTAGAAACCATGGAAGATGTAGTCAGAGAATCAAGAATATACACTAATAGGGTTTACCCACGCCTAAGGGTAGCTTGGTCTAGGATCATGGATTGTATACTCTGCAACACAAGGTAGATGATTTACTTTGAATTCCCATCATAGAGCTGGTATAGTGTATATATATATATATATATATATATATATATATATATATATATATATTGTAAGAACATTTGATAGGGTTTGTAACTAATCCTCGTTCTTATCTGATCACCAAGATGTTTCTAATTTGGCAATTCAACCACACCTCGTAGTTAGAGGTGATATAGTGTTATGAGTTGTTTTTGGGCATTATTGCTCTTGTTGCGGGATTATGCAGTAGAATTGTTGTAATTTTGTGAAGGTGATTCCTCCTCATTGGTCCTATGTAACCTTTAAAAAGAATAGTAGAATTTTCTGGGGTTTATAAGATTGTTGAATAATGGTTTTTTTTTTCCTACTAATATGGTAATTTGATCCTTAGAGCCACAAAGGTAGTGCCACTTGTTTGTATATCACATGCCAAAGTACGCAACCTGATGTATCAAAATAAGAGTCCGCGTCAAAAAAAGAGAACAGTTTAGTCCAGTTGCAGCAAAACTCTAGAAGTTTTCAGACATTGCAAATTTGCAAATGCTCTGCAAAGGATATGTAGGTGATGCTCTGTCCTTTCTTTGCTGTGCTTGAGGCCATTTTGGAGATTTCCCCAAGGGTGGCAGTTCCTTGTCTCTCTCTTCTTATCTCTCATCTTATCTGCAATGATTCATCTTACACTCAAAATTTTGGCAAAAAGATAAGTATCAGAGATTAATTCCTGATGAAAAGATATGGACGAGACTGAGAGAAGAAACGTTCAAGTGTTTGTCTTATGTTTGGAATGAGTTATTATGGTATTTTGATGAATTTGTTATTTGAAATAAGTTGTGAATTATTTATTAATTGTTAATTTTATAATAAATATTTAAAAATTTATTAAATATAAATAATAATTAATAATTATTTGACAAATATTTTTAATATCAGTACTTAAAAAAATATGAATATTAAAATAATTTTATATTTGGACGATACCTTAAATTTTTTTCCATTGGATTTTGCGAATTGCGGCTTCAGAATTCGGTTTTACAACTAATATACAAAACGACAAATTAACCCACAGATTGGCCCCAATATGATTCTGTAGTGGACTGTGCCCTGCATGACATGTTTTCAGCCAATATCAATTTACTTGCCCTATCATTGGTGCACAAAATGAAAGTGCTTGACATGATTGCAAAGCGGTAGTTGGATTTTATCCTCTTTTTTTCTATTAAAAAAATATGTTAGGAAAAATAAGTTACTCAAATGCTATTCGTCAATATGCTTATGACTACAATCTTAGAAGAGCAGGCTTAACTAGTCACTAGTCACTAGTCACTAGACACTAGACACTAAATGGGACTATCGGTAAAAAGAGGAATTTGAACTCTTACACATCGGAAATGCAATGCAGGGTCTTGTTTCAATCTCTTCAATCAATTATTGAGCAAACCCACATGGCTGATTTTATTGAGCTTTAAGCTTGAAGAAATATGCAAAGACTTATATTACTATGAATCAGCTAACTAGTTGGGCCACTGAGAGGATTTGAATTAAACGTGTATAACTTATAGCACTAATTCCTCAAGTCAAGTAAGAGGCAAGTGAAGATAACATTTTATTCACAAATGTTTGAGTACAGGTATTGAATCCTTTGTTTCAGATTCTTATAAACAATGGTACAAGAATATAGGAGGGTAGACATAATTAATTAAGAATGGCTACAATTATAAAGAATGACTATAAACCTAAATAAAACAGTGTTGTTTTATGAGGACTTTTTAGAAATTCTAATCAAGAACAAAAAATTAAAAGAATGAATTTTTTAATCACTTCCCCAAGTTTCAATAAGTTCATCCTGATAGTGTGCAAGGCTTCAAGAACCAAAACACGTCCAAGACTCTTGCTTCTCTTCCATCAACTATTGTAACGCTTCTGCCGTTGTCTGCAGGAGACTCCTTTGCAATTTCCTTGTTTTGCTCCACTTCTTGAAGAATTCCTCTCTCCTGTAAGATATTTCAAAATAAACCAATTAAGGTAAATCAGTAGTTCAGTAGTATTCAGTTATAGAAGAGTGAAAACACTTTCCATTCTCTCGGATTGCAACTTATGAGATAAAATTTTTAACATTTTACCAATGCCCCTAAGAACAGTAGATCCTGGAAGAAATTTGGTAAATGCATTCAATTTGCAACAAAATAAGAAGCAGAAAATGTAATAGTAGTACTGAGAAACTCAGTAACCTCAAGTTATCAATGCATTGTGTCATGTAATTGAATAGTTCCTACTGGATGGAAGGAAAAACAAGCCATCGATGCATTGTGTCATTTAAGGAAACAGTCTACTGGAGGGAAGGAAAAAAGTCATGAATTAACATCGATAAAAGTATGTATGCTTGCTAAATAAGACTAGCATGTAATATCTCTCAATGCAGAAGATTGTGAATGGTGTAAATGCTTGTTGAACAAAATATATAGGATGGTGTTGCAAGCACCATGCTCACTCGAAGCATGCGGAAAGGGAGCTTAATTGATATGCTGTCCTTCCAATTTGCATAATCAACATGGAATCTTACTTCACCTCAACCCAGATGTTACTCTCACTGAAAACATAATGCAAGGGCTGCTTGAGCATAAGCTATAGCTGACTAAAGGACAAAATAGGTCCCAGCATTCTATGCTGTCCAGATCAAAATATAAGGGAAGACTGAGGAAATAGCAAAGAAGAGAATGATATTTTCAGGTATTGGAGATGATATGGGACTAATTTCAGGGCTAGTTTGCGAAAATTTATCATGAACTACTTTGAAACAAAGATCCTTAAGTCTATGTTGCTCTCTTGATATGGAACAAATAAGCTTTAAAGCTAATTTCAGGGTCAATTTGCAGAAGTCTATCGACAAACTTCTAACCTTTATTCAAGAAACTCTTGATCTTTAATTCCACTTTGAAACAAAGACCCTTAACTATCATCTTTTGTCGATAGCATCATAGCATAGTTTAATTTGTCTTATCAAATCTTAGCATTGTCTTGTCAGTCATGTATCAAACGAAGAGTATAAGTGCAGCTACATACCATTAGCCGGGATTTGGAAGACTTTGAAGGGGTAGTTTTATTGGGTCCACTCGTGGCAGAGAAGCACTGAGGAGAAGGAGGATTTGTTCGAATTTGTAGTAAGCTCTCCTCTCTCTTGTGTCTTAGATTCTCCAGGTCAACGGATATTGGCATATTTTCTGCTTCGTCAGGCCTTCTGCAGAATACAGTAATACACAATTGATATTCAAGTTAAATAACAGTTTAAAGTCACTGAACATAGATCTTGCATAATTCTTTGATAATTTCCAGCTTCTTTGATTTATGCACTCCCATTTTACTGGATGAAAAAGGCTTAATTGGCAACGGATAAAAGTGTTCCTATGCCTATTTCTAGTGTGTACACAAGCATGATGAGAGTTACTTTTGTTGTGCTGATCAACTATAGAAAACTATAAGTTGTTTATTTTCAAAATCCTTATAGCTTTTACTTTGTGTTGTGTATAAATATGTCTTCTGATATCAATAAACTGCTTCTCAGTAGTAGTCCGAGCATCCTTGGCTGTCATGGTTCTATAGAAAACTATAAGCTGTTTATTTTCAAAATCCTTATAGCCTTTATTTTGTATCCTGTATAAATATGTCTTTTGATATCAATAAACTGCTTCTCAGTAGCAGTCCGAGCATCCTTGGCTGTCATGATTCTGTCAGGACGCAAAATGCTCTGTTGAACTTTAGTTTAAATAATGGCTTGGATGCAAGATAAAACCATGAAATCACTTTGTTTCCATTGGAAGAAAGCAGGGTTGTGATTAACAGTGCCATCTTCATTGCAAATAGTAGCAGATGGAGGGGTAGCAGAGGAATCAACATGATCATAAACATTGAATGCCTTGAGAACAGTAACAAAGATTCCACAGAAGATAGTCGCTGAAATCTATTGTCTCACCAATATAACTTTTTGTGTTTGAAGTAGCTAGAGAGGAGGGTCGGGTGGGGTGGAAGAGGATGAGTGAGGCAATGGTTGGAGAAAATGAAGTGGATGAGGATGCCATGGGAACTTCCTAAATGGTACAGTTATTTCTCTAATAGCTCTGTGATACTATGAAGAAAATTTAGAGATATGAAAAGTCCAAGTATTATTGATATCAGATGACATATTTCTATACAATACAAAAATAAAGGCTATGAAGATAATATGAAAAAAAACCTTAGTTTTAAAATAAACATCTCGTAGACGATAGTCCACCAATAGCCAACCTATAGTTTTCTTTTCTTTTGCTTTGGTGAACTCAAGCTATGGTTTTCTACCAAAGGAAGAAATTCTGTGAAAAACATCCCTTTCGTTATGCTTTATGCAGGAACATAAAGTAGTTCTGTTCTTCAACAGTATGATATCGTTTTTCATCACTTACCACATTTCTAAGCACCCTAATCATTGAAAACATCAAAAGGACTAACAAACATTGTTATCAGTGCTCTAATAAAAGAGAGATTAAACACTCAGTTTGGTCCTTCAAAAATACAAGTGTCATTAGTTTGGTACTCTAATAATTTTTTACATCAAATTGACCCTTTTGGAGGACTAATTTGATGTAAAAATTAACATTAAATGACCAATTTGATGTCAAAAATTGACGTTGAATGACCATTTTAATGTATTCATTCATTAGAGGATCTAATTGATAACACTTGTATTTTTAAATGTCCAAAATGAATGTTTACTGTAAAAGAAATGTTATTCTATTGGTTAAAAAAGCACTGCATTTGTTTCAACCAGTGGAATATATTAAAATCAATATACTAGGAAAACACAGGTTCATATGGACAGGGTTGGTTAAGAAGAGCTTTTAGAAAACGATCATTTTTATATGATCCTATTTTATGTTTGAAGGCAATATTTGAAAAGATTTTTTTTTGTTTATGTTTGAACAGCTAGCTTTTTAATGTTATTAAAAAAAATCTTATTATAAGCACAAAATAACGTTCATCCTACATACTAAAATTTAAGAAAAGTACTTTTTTTTTTAAGAGAAACAAATTTCTTTTTTTAAGGAGAAATTACACCAAACGAGCACATAATATGCTTACTTCTTTCTCTGTTGCTTTCCTTTAACACAGCTCCCCTCCAATATTTCAGCCTTACCCACTTCAAGCAATGGCTTCCTTTCTTTCTCTCTCCTATCTGACTCTCCCAAAGCCTGAACAGGAGTTGGGGCCCTGTCCACACCCTCTTCACTCTTTGTTGGACTCAAATTTTCAGCATTTTCTCTCTCTCTAGCTCTTGTTGCCAGTTTCTTCAATTCATTGCAGAATTCTGTGATTTGGTTCAGTATAGGCCGCCCTGCAAATAAGTTCTTGGCGGAGAGAGTGGATCTCAATGAAGGCACCTTGTTGTTCTGGAATGTGTCATCAGCTAGTTTCTTCTTCTCTTCACTTGACTTGATTGCTGCCTTCATGGGCTTCAAGGGGGTATTTGGAGAAGTGAACAGATTTGGGTTTTGGTTTTCACTCTCTTGGTTGAATGCGGACACCCTTTTCTTCATTTTTATACCTCTGCTCCAAAATTCAGCGTATACAAATTAGTCAGTGAATTATGTTGCACAGGTACAGATACAATAAGTAAATTTATATTTATATATGTAAAAAAAAACCTTTAAACTTGAGGAGGGAAAAATTCTAAGAATAGAAATATATTTTAAGGAAAGAAATAAGTGAGAACGAGACTTGAATCTGTATCCTATTCTTAATTTTTCAAGTAGTAGTAGATGATAAGTATTAAAAAAGAAGGCGCAAAAATATGCTAAAAATACAGATACAACTATATTATACATGTATCGATATCAAATAAGAGTATGATATATGTTTCGTCACCAATTTTAACATATCCGTGCATTGAGTGAATTTTTATCATTAACATAACCTCGAATTGCATGAAGAAAATATATATATATCTTTACATGTACCTTCTATTTTGGTCTCCAAGTGGAAGGTTTTCTGAAACATAAGCTGAGCTAAAAGGCTTCAATAACTAAGAAACGAATAAGAAACAAGAGAGTTAACAAGACAATAATTGGAACCAAAACAATGAGGAAAAGCAAAAAACATGAATCTCCTAAGCATATATCAGCTGGGCTAGCACAACAAGCTCAAGTTTACACCTTTATCACACTTCCCCAGCTGCCAAACAGTAACAGAATAAAAGGGTATATGAAAAGAATGGAAACCTTTCTAGGAGTTGATCTGAGAAAATCCTCTGCTGTCTTTGGATGCTTACAATCTGTGGAAACAGCAAAATTAAGGAAGACCCATTGAGAAAAAAAGCAAAACTTGGCAAACCCAGATGCAAAATATTTTAAAAGAAAGAGAGAAAAGAAAAAAAAAGGCTCACTGGGTGTGCAAAACCATGCTTCATCATCATCGAGGGAGTTGGAGTTGGAGTTGTGAAGGGACAAAAAGTCTACCCACTTGGGTGCGTTGAAGTGCTCGTAGAGTTCGTCTTCTACAAATTTCCACTCCAATCTCTTCCAATCGATTTTCGCGGGTTCCATTGCTCTTGCTTACACACACACACACGAGAGAGAGAGAGAGAGAGAGAGAGAAGGGTGCAAATGAAACCGTTATGGGTTGGAGTGAGTGAACGTTGCGAAGGGAAAGGGCACTTTGTGTTGTGTCATGTGCTTACTAAATTCTTCTGACCGTTGGAGATTTCTTCGTTGGGATTTATTCATTATATTTTATTCACAGTAGCCTATGGGACATTTTCTCTGTGGGCGGATCTATTTGAGGCTCCTGCAATCGGCTGGTTTTGACGTGTAAATAAACAAGATCTGGATATGTAAAGTGAAGGGTGCACTTTATAAAAATATAGTTGATAATTGTTGATTAGAAAATTAAGAGAGTGAATTATAGCATATTTATGATTTATTATACAAGTGTTTATATTTTTATAAAATTTTAAATTATTTTATTAACGATTATTAATTTTATTTCAATTTTTAAAATATATCCCACACTTTATAAGATTTTTTTTTTTGAAAGGCCACACTTTATAAGATTCAGATTCAAATAAACATGGATTAAAATGAAATGGGTCGGGATCGTTGTGAAGTGTGTGTAAATTAACATGATTTTTTTAATATATAAGAAGTTTAAGAATAGGAGATGTTGTCTTATAACTTTGAGTTGATGCAGTTCAAACTTATCAATTGAGCTAATCAGCATTGACTAATTAAAATGATTTGTGGTCAAAATATGTTGTATATAGAGCCTTTCGTTTATAAAAGAAATTATTTCGTGGCAAAATGATATTTTCTTTTTACTAATCTAAGTCGTTCTCCCATATGGCTACAATATCATGTTGAATATGCTTAGTTAACGAGTTACTTATATATAGTGTACATTCACTCTTATTTAATTGTGAAAAATAGCTTCTTTTTCTTCTTTAATATTTTCTGCCACCCTGAAAGGTTTTAAAGGTTTCGCTGTAGAGTGTTATTATTATTATGATTAGTGTCCAATGAAGCCACTAGGAGTGGAATAATAATGAAGGATTGGAGTAATTTGTAGGAAGTTCAAATTTATGTTCTATCGTTGTACTATAAAAATTATTAGTGTCTAACGTAGTTGGTTAACAATCATTTTTCATCAAATTTTCACCTTTCCATTTTCCAACTCCTCAAACAATTAAACTTTTAGGGTTACATATCACATAAGAAAAACCTGGTAGTATAAGTAAATATGAAGTGGTATCAGATGTTTAATCCACCCACATAATAATATAGTGAAACCCGGTCAAACATACAACCATGTAACTAAATCCTCTCCTGTAATATGACCTGGAAAGTTATACAAAAAGAGGAAGAAAAAAAACAATTATCTTTCCTTTGTGGCCCATTATAAAACAAAAATTGACCACCACCGCAATCACCACCCACATTGTTGCCGATGCCACCACTGCCACCAGGCCCACCACCACCGCCACCAATGCTGCCACCGCTACATGGCACTGCCACCCCCACGACCAAATAAGATGAATATTTGGTTTTTTTTCTATTTAAAAAAGAAAAGAGGATACTTTTGTTCAAATAAGTGTTTTTATACTATCAGATTATATCTTACCTAGCAACAAACACCTGATAAGACATCATTATATTATCAGTCGAACTAAATGGGGCCTAAGAGAGATGAAGATAGAAGAAATCCATGATAGGTATTCACAAGCGACATAACAAGACCTACAAAAACATCGTGAAGTTGGGATGCATATTGTAGAATGTTGATATCACAGGACAGCAAGATGCTTCTGGAATCTGGAATCCAAATCTCCACATCCTTGAGTATCCCATGTATTTGAATTATTAATACTAAGATATGTCACATGCAAATGCGAAGAATGCAGATATTGGCATGCGAAACGCCTCCTTAAGACGAATATTTGCTCGCTCCTATTCACCCCTCTTCCTGTACTTCATTTTCAATCCATCAAGCATGCTTATGAGATTCCTCATTCCCAAGTCCCAATACATCTACGTTAATCAATGATTGGGAGGCCTTGCACAGGATAAGGAATGGACACAAAGTTAAGAGAATATCACGGATACACAGAAAATCAAACTACATTAACCACTAGAAGATGCGACTGTTTGGTTGTTTCTAGTAAACAGAACATGTATTTGTACCAAAAAAAAAAACAGAACATGTATTATATAACATGTTGCCACAGTTCTTTCTACTACACCTACCTACGTGTAAGAAATAGAAAGTAGAAAAACGAGTTGGATGAGACGGGGCAAAATTAATAGAGCAAAGAAAGCACCCTTTTGCCATGTTGATGCTAATGCGTTGATTCCTCACCAAACACCTCAATGTTGCAAACTGGGCATTTCTGAAAATAATAAGGTAAATGAGATGGAGAATTGGAGACGATAAATTTGTGGAGACGATAAATTGTGTAGACATAGGATTCAAGTGAACTTCAGAAGCACGCATCGACTGACCTTGTTAATGCTAAGCCATTTGGTAATGCATTCACCATGGTAAACATGCCTGCATGGCAATTTTATTTGCTGGTCACCTCTTCTATACGTCATCTGACAAATCACACACCTGTTTTCCATGCAATTTGATTATGAGCATATATTGAATATTGGAAGGGGAGAATGGACTCAACCAGAAGAGGGATAGCAGTTTGTATATCTTGGTGGAGTCTGAAACAATGGAAAAGGCTGAAAGATCTGAAATCTAGAAAGCAGAAGTTCCAATGATCCAGACTCCGCGAAAAAATGAAAGGAAAACCCCCCATGATAAATGTAAGTTCTACATATAAAATTAGAGATTACTGAATCAAACTCTCTGGGTAAGGGACAAAAACCAGAGAACTCGAGTCTTAATAATTAAGACTATTAAAGTAGGTATACCCTCAAAACAGTGCAGAAGAAAATAATCAACCATTCTATTTCCACGGGATTGATGGGAGGAGAGAGAGAGAGAGAAAATAAAATAAGAGAAATGAAAATGGAGAAGTAAAAATTAATTTCTTTCTCTCTGGTTATTGAGGATAATAAAAATATGGTAATATTACAAAATACTCAAATTTTCATTGCAATGATAAATCTGTAAGTTATAAATATTACAAGCTCATATCCTAATTTTCCATTCGCTTTCCCTCCATTTTTCAATAGATGGATTTCGATATGATTAAATATCAAGGTTTAATATTCTAGTTTTCACTCCCCTTCCATATTCTCCTCGTCTTCCTAAATAAAGAAATATCCCTTTGGACCTTCATTCACCTCCATACTCATTACCCCATTTTCGCCTATTCCAAAAAAGAGGGTGAGAACCAGGATATTACCTTTTCCCAGAATTCTTTCTTTTGAATAAGCTCCCCAATTTGTACTTTGAAGTTGGAAGCATATCAATAAGTTCTTGGGAAAGACCTCGGTTTTGAGTTCCAACTGCCTCGCCCAGGTCCAGTAGCTCCTGCCACATATAAAACAATATCTTTGGCCATTGATCCTCATGGATTTTAGTTCTACTTCTATTCAACATCCCAATAAAATTGAAAGGTCAAAATATTACAATACAAATCACCACCAAGTTCAAATACAGAAACAGGCCTAACTTCAATCGTCAAATAAATTTGTAACCTTCACAAAGTGGCTCTTTCCTATAATTTAAACATTCTAAATCTTGTAAGTAACACCTTTTTTTATTGCTTAATAACTATTCAAATCAAATTTTATGTCACCTAAAACACTGTTTAACGCATTTGATGATCTATGAAACAATGTTGAACATTTCTAATATAATTTAGAAATACAAAACGTGCAAAACAATCTCCAGTCTCTAAACAAAACTTTGAATCTGGAAATATATTTCACTTAGATATACAGGAGAACTGTCCCAAAATAAGTTATACTGAAAAAAAAAATGGAAAAATATTTTACTGTGTTGCAGATACATGCTAACTTTGGCTCCCTTCCCTACTGAAATATCGGGCCCTTAGTACCTTAAAATTTAAATGCTTTCTACTCTCAGCATGAATTAATTGCATCTGATGCTTAGTAAGCCATAATTAAACACAATAAATCAATGGCATAAAATAAGTTTTTAAGTTAAAACAAAATTCTAAAAATATGAAACTATGTACTTGTATGTATGCATGCATCAGTATATTAATGTAGTTCATTAAGTGCATCACACCTCATAAGTCATATTATCAGGATCAATGTTGTCTTGCCATATGACCTGCAGCAAAGCAACACAAAGGATTAGAGACTTTAGAAGATCAAATTTATATCCTGCTTCTGTTTATCAAGTTTCAAGTTGAAAACAGCAGATAGAAGTTAAGGGTTAACTTTTTGTTGAAATTAAGCACTTGAAATGCAACACTGATCCCAACTCTAATATTTTTTAGTCTTCATTTTAAACCCTATAATTCCCAGTATCTATAGAGCTTGTTAGAAAGAAAAATGTCGTACAAGGTAGCACATGAAATCAGTAAGAGAATTCAAATATCATCTTCATGAATTATATTTTGACCTAAAAAAATGGATTCTAGAGGAATGGAAAACAATGTCCAGCCAAGAGCACCCTGATTTTTGTATAATAGAAAAAATGGAGAATGTAAGAAGCCACAGCTAATGATCTAATCACGTTTTTCTAAATTATATTCATTCTCATCACTCAGTTTCCTTGTAAAAGAAACATGTATTCAGAGACAGTTCTTGCCAGCATAAGACTTTTAAGGATGGTTTATGCGAAACATGATAAAAAATAATACTCGCTAACTGCTATTACCAAAACTGTTTTCTGGACAAAACCTAGTTTTAAAACCTACAAATGTAAACAATGCTATAAGAAAAATAAGTAAAATAATATCCTATCCAAAACTACAAGTACTATTTGTTGCCAAAAATCATCTATTAAATAACTATCCCAAGGCAAAGATGGTGAGACAGAGGACAAGTAAAGGTCCACAGGAAAAAGATCATGTAAAATAAAAGAAGCCCAACTTAAAGTGAAAAAAACTGAGTGATGGGGAATTATCAATTAAAAAAATTCACTTTGTCTGTTTTGTAGATGACAAGATCGATGGATATGTAACTGAAAGACCAGCTTTTTTTAACAGATATATAGCAGCTGGAAAACAGTAGTTCCAACTGAGGGTTTCAGGGGGGTTTAGGGGTTGGGGATTGAACCGCCCCGCTTTAGGTGGCAGCAAACATTCGATACCATTGGGCCTTTGGCCTAATGGCTTAACTGAAAGACCAGCTTGTTGATCATAAGGCTAAAATTCTGGTATTCCAATTTATTGGAAGTATGCCCTATAACCTACCCTAATAAGCTAGAAAGACATAGTTCTATACCTAATCTCCAAGTCAGTGTAAGTCGAATAACATGGTTTCCATAAGTTTGGGACTAAATATTTGTCGTAAAAATGTAAATTACCCCCTTTAACTTTGACCCTTTGGCAAATAGCCTCTTGTGGTTTACATTTTGGCAATTAACCCGCTTAAGCTTTCAATGTGTGGCAAATAACCCATGTGGCTTCAGTTTTAGCAATTAACCCACTTAAATTTTCAACATATGGCAAATAACCCCTGTGGTTAAATTGCTCAATTAAAAACCAAATGGGTGTATTTGCCATATATTGAAAGTTTAGGCAAGTTAATTGCCAAAAAAAAACTACAAGGGGTTATTTGCAAATATTGAAAGTTTAGTTAATTGCCAAAATTGAAATCACGTGAGACTATAGCCAAAGGATCGAGGATAAATACAGTAATTTTCATTTTAATCAACTTTTATTAATAAAAAAATATTGTAGAAAAAAAAGTGTAAGGGGGATAGATTATGATTAGTGATGAAAGTATGCTATGTTTAGCCAACCATCATTGAAATAATGTCTCCCAATTTTCAAGCATAGGGGACCCAGTGTTCCTACCAGGGACACCTGATTAAATATAAACCAAAAAGCAATTAGTTAAGGTCTCAAATTTAGGCTCTATTAATACAAAGCTTCCTACCTGTGTACTATCAGATTCATGATGATTAGGACTGCCTGCAAAAGAAACCCAAAAGAATTAAGATGTTACCGTATGATTCTCATATTTTTCCTAAATAATTAAAAAATACTACAACAGTAGTTTCATTTCAACTCAAGAGAGAGGAAAAAACAAGGCTTCACTTTAAAGGTTTACATGATTTGGACTGCCCGCAAAAGAAATCCAAAACATAAAGATGGCATGATATAAATTTCATGCTTTTCTGAATAATTACAATTTAATACAGTAACTTCACTTCAACTCCAATAGAAATATGCTTCATGCAACCAGACAAAACACCCCCCTCTCTATCTCCACAGACACTAATTTGCTGCTAGCATGGCATGATAAAATAATTAAAAAGGTGTATTCAGTTATAATACCCAAATTGCAAAAATCATTGATGTGATCATAGGCCTATGCTTAGTAAAGGAAATAAAATTTCAACTAACATTCTTCGGGGATAGTCTGCATGCTCGTGACTCCGTCTCTTCGAGGTGGAGAATCTGTTGTCGCTGGTTCCTCAGTGATCATTATCGAAGGGTATTCCCACTCTCCTCTGTTGATCTCCATTCTTGGCAAATGATCATTTACCTCATAAGAACCATAATAAGATGTACTCCCAGGGCCAGACAATCCAAACTTATATGGGTTCATGTTCATTGACCAATAGACACTTTCATGGACAGACTGCATACAATTAAACAGTTATGTTCATGTTTAATTGGGAAAAAGTATTACAGTTATGCAAAACATAAAGCAAATAGTAATATATGAGTTAATAAAACAACATAAGAATTTTTTTTTTCTTGGGGAATGGGAGGAAGCATCAGATCACATTGGTGTAGTTCGATATATTTATAAATGAGACCAATTCAAAATTAAGGATATAAATGGGTTAAACTAAGGGAGACATTTCTGTGGCACTGAGTTGCTTTCAATACAGCAGAATCCATCCACTGTTGCAGTTCAACTCAAAGAAAAGTGATTTTCCTATTCCCTTAAAAAATAAAAACAAAAAGTGACATTCCTAGATCCTGTGTCAAACATTCTGAGTTCTATTACTTAACTGTTAGGTATCAGTAGCAATAATAATAATAATAATAAAGGATGATAAATTTTGCTTCTACTCCCATATTTTGAGGTAAAACTACTCATAAGACCCCACACTTCAACTTAGTATAAAAAAAGTTAATAAATTCCCAATTCATGGGAAGTAACAGTATAGTATGGATCTACAACCTTCTTTCCAAAACTATTAACACTCAGCAGCATATTCTATAATTACAATCATGCAATTTCTTAAAAGAAAAGAGCAAATTGAGATTTGAAACAACTAAAATTACAGGAAAAAAAAAAACCTGATCAGGCATTGACCCAGCATGGGCATAATTCACTGGCACATGTGTGAGGCCTTGAAAGAAATCCATGAAGCTATCATTGACAGTATATGGAAAGCCAGTATCTATGTAATGCAACCCCATTTGTCTACCATCATTCATTTTTTTAACTATGAAACCACTACTTCAACAACAACTGCACAAAGAGCCACATTACACATCACCAAAACGCACCCTTATAATAATAAATAACAACAACTGCACAAAGAGCCACATTACACATCACCAAAACGCACCCTTATAATAATAAATTCACAAAAGGAATAGGAAGCAAAAAAAAAAAAAAAAAACACATGCTTCTTCCGAAATTTCAGCAATTAGCCCCTAAAAAATCCAATTTTTCTTCTAAATTTCGTTTTTTTTTCTTTCTAAATTTCGTTTGTAGTCATGAAAACCTGAGGTTGATGAGATTGCTGAGAAAATTAGGAGGGAAAAAGAGAATGGTGATAAATGGCATTGGTAGATTGGATTTTCTCGGGAACCAAACAGGGAAGAAGAGTTTGGAGAAGTGATTTACCTTGGCATTGGAAAGAGAAAGCGTTTGGGAAGACAAGAAGCGAGCAATTGCTGAAAGAGGAAAGGGGTTTTTCTTCTTCTTCTTTTGTTTCTCTCTCTATTCCGATTTTCTTTCTTTTTTTTTTTCTCTCTCTCTCTCTTAGTTTGTTTAACTTTTTCAGGAATTCACACACACCATAGATTGGGCTCTAGTAGTAACTATTATTTACATAGGTTTATCCTTTAACTCTTTTTTTTTAACGAGTATATTAATATTTTATTATGTATTTTGTTTAATTAAAATATAATTATTTTATTTATATTTTAATTAAATAAAATATATGAATAAACATTAATCGATAATTACTATAACTACATATGTTTATATAAAAAAAAGTACTGACAAAAACTTCGTAACAAAATAATCATATTCTATGTTGTGTTTATTATAAAAGAAAAACAGCGTCTGTATTAACATTAAATAATAATTTTCTCTTTTTATTAAAGAGAGAGGTAAGATTCGTTTATATTAGTATAAGAATTTTGTATACTTTTTTACATTTAATAATGTTTTATAAAAAGAATTATAATAAATTGAATTGTTGAATTATATATAATTAAAGTATTAATCTTACACACGAACAGAGAGTAAGTGCTACGAAGTTTAGACAGAAATTTAAAATAATTAGAACAAATATATATTTTGATCTTTTAAAAATAAACACTAAGTTATATTAATTCTTCATTTATAAGTTTCTTTTAATGATAAATAATGTCATTATTTTTCTTTTTAAATACTAATTTGATGTTACTTTAAAAATTAATTTGATAATATAAATTGACATTAAAAAATTAATTTGACTTATTTATAAATGAAGGATTAACTTGATAACACTTATATATTTATCCTAAATTTAACATTTGAAAGTTTTAAGAAAAAAGAAACCAAATAGAATAATTGCTTGCTAGTTAATTTCTGGTTAAAATTGAGCTTTCAAATAGAATTTTACTATCTGCGTGCACTTCTCAATGAACGGCATCATAAATGTATTCCCTCAATATAGAAGCAAATGTAATTCTCTGGACTAAAAATAGCTATTTTCAGTTTGTTTGCATTCATCATAACAAATAAACGCATCAGAAACTAGAAAGAGCAAATATACCAAAATTAAATAGTGATAATAAATAAAGTGCATATGAATTGAAGAGCAGTTAAAAATCTGTGGAAGCCGCATTTATCAGAGAGGCTGCAAGTGACAGTACAATTCGTGCCTGTTTCAGTCTTCAAAGGCTTTCTGAATTCTGATACCTACAATACCAATTGTAGACCTAAAATCTACAAACAGGGTTTGGTCCCCAACCCAACGACAACTTTAAAAAAAGGTAAATCTTGGATAGTGATAATTAATAAAGTTTAATTTCTATTCATTAGTGTAAAAATAATTTATATTGTCACTTAATTATGTGTTACCAAATTATTAAAAGAGTTTGACTATCACAATTATTATCTAAAAAATTTAACTATTTTAATGATGTGTCAATACATGATTAAATGATAATATAAAATAACTTTACACTAAGAGTTGATAGAAATTAAATTCTAATTAATAAAGAAAGGCTTAGGTCTCATTCATGATTCAACTCTCTGAGAAAAACCATTGTGCCTCCTCGAAACCTTGGGGTGAGGGTTAAGGGGGGTCCAACCTTGGGGTGAGGGTTAAGGGGGGTCCATTTGTTAGATGAAGGCAGGCCTTATCACAAAAGTATTATTTTATATACAGGGTTTAGCTCTTGGATAAAAATTTGAGACAGTATCTTCTATTCAATTTATGTAATGACTTGTTTTATGTATTATGGATAATATTACCTTTAAAAAGCAAACATATATTTTGATCGGGATGGTGCACTTAAGATAGAAAACATGCATCGTCAACACAAGGAACACACGTTAAAGGTATTTTAAAATTAATTTTTGCCAAAAGTGATACTAAATCCCTCTCAATTTGGTGAAGGGATTTTACTTAAATGATGATAGAAGGTTTCAATTCAAGTAATCAAAATAAATAATACACTTTCTTAATTAATAAGTCAACCCTCTTGAGTTACAGATAACTTATAATAATTTTAGAAATATTAAATTCATTAATCTTGTTTTAATTTTAGAAATATTAAATTCATTAATCTTGTTTTAGTATGTTGAAGATGCAAGCACTTGGATAAAAAAAAAAAAGAGATAGTGATTTAATGGGAGATTGAACTTTTGATTTCATCATCACATCCCATCCCATCAATCTTAAAGACCGAAACTAGTGCCAATTAAGTTATAAATTTGTTGATATGACATTAGTTTGACTCACCAAATGTGATTTCTCCTCACGAATGATCAAGAAGAAAATCTAGGGGCTTCTTATGGAACATTACACAATTTTTCAAGCAAGTATGGACATAATGGAATTATAAACTTCTTGATTGATGGTTGAATCAAAGTATTTATTTCCAATAATTTCAGTTAAGCAATAGGTTTAACAGAATTCTGCAGAATTGGGTAATTTCAAATGAAACTTCTCTAAGCTTTCCTAAAAACTTAATTCACAAGGGATTCTTTCTCTAAAACATAATAAACCAGTTCATAGGTTTACTTACACATTTTGAAACTAAGTATACAATACTTGGTCACCCCACAAGATGGCTCATTTCAAATATTCACATTAAGTCTTTCACACTTCTACTTTATACATTTCTGCTGTGACAGCATTTCAAAAGTACATAATCTCAAAAGAAACTAATTATCACTGCTGCCATCAGAGTTTCGTGCAAGAGTCAACTGCCTCCATGATGTTGTCTTGCTACTTCCTTAATCTAACTTCCCAAATTCCATACACAAGCTTCCTATTTCATCCGTTCCTTCTCTATTTCTCTCTTGCTCTCACTCTCTGGTTCTTACTCTTGGTGAGCATGCAAAAAAGTGTATTTGTATAGTGAGTGCGCGTAGGTGTGGTGTCACCTTCAAGTGACATGCAGAAAAGTGAATCATGAGGTGTGTGTGTGCGCATGGTGTTACGTTCAGGTGACATGCAGAAAAGTGAATCATGCGAGGTGTTTAAGAGGTAGGTGAGTTAGTGGAAGAGAATGTGTGTTAATTATTAAGGATAACCTCTTTCTCTTTCTTCCTACTACCATTATTACCATTAATCCATAAACTTATTTACGTAAGTGCATGTCCTACTCTTTTTAAGTTTCCTACATAGCAATTATTTATCATAATTTGACAATCCAATATATAAATTTAAAATCAAAACTAAGAATAATAATATTCATAAACTACCATTTAATGTAAGCATAAAGGCTTTTTTTTTTATGGCGTGTTACAAAATATCACAGAAAACTTGCAGAGATTCGGCATCTAAATTTCCAATGAAGCACCAAATTGCTTATTGGCACTTCACAATTCTCAGGTGACTGCATCTTTTCTCTCAGAAGTGCGGTAAACAATTATTGCTTGCATCCTTTCATGTTACATGACCATCATGTTAGGAGAGACAATGAAATACAATTTTTCTGTAATACAAATTATTTATGTACCTAAAAAAATATTATTTAAATGTTTTGTTCTCCCTACCATGATGGTCAAGTAAAATCCGTAACACCCTACGGAGCCAAGAAGGCAAGAGATATAACCCAAATTAATAATAGATGATAAAATGAGAAACCCAATGTTAATAAAATAAGGTAACAATGAATTATTATGTAAAAACTTGACATTGCTAAATAATATTAATAAGAGAATAAAGATCAACTCGGGTATAAAAGGAAGAGATTTACTTATTTCAACACGTACTGAAATTAAAAGAGTGACTCTTGAACAACATACAGAATATCTCTCAAAATCATACAAAATGGAATTCCAAGTGACAGTTGCTTTGTCCGCCACTCAAATAAATCATGCTTATATCAAATTTTGATCCAAATGAAATATGGTACTGGGACGAAATCCCATTAAGTAAAATTATTAAACAAAATTTGCCTCAGCAATTAGTCAATTCTCGGAACTCAATGATTTTCATCACCATCTAAAACTAAAATAAGACTCAGGCGCTGAGAAATTAAGCGCCACCAGATCCGTACTTCTTCCCAAAAACTATCACCTGTAACTTGTCATAACCAGCAAGCACACCAGCACCAGCAACAGCACGGAGGATGTTAGCACCAGCTCCCTTAAACAAGGACTTGGCACCCTCGTTCTTGAGGATTTGTGCAAATGCATCCAAGGAACTCTTGTACTTGACAGCTTCTCCAGAGGTCATCATCATCCTTCTTCTAACGGTGTCAATTGGGTATGATGCTAGACCTGCACCATTAGTGATGAGCCATCCAAGGGCAAAGCTAGCAAAAAAGCTATCCTGCAATCATCAAGGGAAATGGCAATAGCTGTCAGCAGATGATTGAAACATTAAAGAAAAATCACAAGAGCCTTCCTTGCCTTATTTAGTTATAAAGCACCAGCATTAATGCGAACAAAAACACATACTGACACTTGCAGCCCAAGTAAAAGAATTTGGTCAAACTGAATACATCATATAACATTCCAAAGTAACCCATAAAAGGGGATGAAAACCAACCTGCAAAGATCCAGTCAGGAGAACTGGCTTCAGGGAATCATACATTCCAAAGTAGAGACCACGATACACAATGATTCCAACACAGGAAATGTTAAAACCACGGTAAAGACCAGCAATACCATCAGATGCCAATGTCTTCCTGTAGACATCAACAAGACCATTGAATTGCCTTTCTCCACCCTTCTTTGCAGCCTTTGAATCATTAGCCAGACGGGTACGAGCATAGTCAAGGGAGTAGACAAATAAAAGGGATGAGGCACCAGCAGCACCTCCTGAGGCCAAGTTACCAGCAAACCATTTCCAGTAACCATCCTTATCCTTCTTGAAATTGAAAAGCCTCTTGAAATAGTCCTTAAATGCAAAGTTCAAAGCCTAGCAGAATTTGAATTGCAAATTTAGCATCACATACAATAAACCAAGAGTTGGAAAAGGAGCAGGGTAAAAATCAAAAGGGGTAAAATGACTAACCTGAGTGGGGAAATAACGGATGACATTTGCAGTGTTACCTCTCCATAGGGAAACAAGACCCTCATCCTGCATTGTTCGCTTAAAACAATCACCAATACCCTTATAGGGCTCAGAAAGCCTACCAGCTTTAATCATCTCATCCTGATTCTGAATCAAAAGTTTAACCCGTTCAATGGGAGCAGCAGCAGTTTTAGATACAGCAGCTGAAACACCACCCATGAGAAAGTCAATAACAAATTTGCCTTTCTCTGCTGGAGCTGCAACAAAGATAGGTGAGGCTGTTGCTGCAACAGTAGACAAATCAGTTGTTGCTCTGCATGCTGGCATCACTGGATACTGCAATGCAGCATTTGAGTAATTCCCAAATGAGCGCCTTTGGTACAGAGCAGGCCGACGGAAAGCTCCATCGTAATTCTGAATATCAGAAGAAAGACCAGACCGGAGATGGAGCTGGCCGGCAACCTTCTCAACGATTGTAGGGTGCTGAACCTGATCAACCATGGTGACTTTCCTGAAGAATGCAAGTACCCAATGTCAAATAAGGTTTTGATAAATTTAGGAAATGTGGTCATAACAGCTTTCTGTAAGGGCATTACTAAAACACAAGTATCCCCAAGGACCACAACAACAACAACAAAAAATAGACCATGAAACAAGCACAATTTATCTAAAACATCCCACCCACCACATACAAATCAAATATTTAGATAGAAACAATATGATAGATCTAAGATACAGTTTACTATAATACTTTCTCGTCAACACAAGAATATGGGATGTACACGTCTACCTTCCAAAAAAAAGGTTATAGAAAACAGAAAAAGAAAAACTCAATTCATCTATAGTGCAAGATGCCAACCAAATCAGAACAGACACGAAACACAAGGTAATAATCAGAACAATCAAGATAGGTGATTGTATACTGAATTATAGAGTAAGCAGAAACACTCCTTCGGTGTATGTATCCTCTTATTTAGTTCATAAATAATAAACTATAACAAAACAATTTCAGAGGCAAGTTTGTGGGCACATAAACATCAGGAAGATAGAAAAACATAAAAATCATATCATATCATACCATCATTGAGAAGTTCTAAAGGAGTAATTGTAAATTGTAATAATACATTTAATTTTTACCAGGATGAAACGAAACATATCATGTAACAGCTCAACAACTCTTAAACATTAACATGACCAATCACCTCATTTATCTGCAACAAAGCTTCTATTTTACATATTAAAGTACTCGAGACTCGAGAGCTAGCATAAGCTGAAAATCCAAGAAAACATTAACTAAACCACCCAAGAGTTGCAATCAAGCTGTGATGTCATCCAAAAAGACAGAATAGTAAATGAAATGTTAAATGCTGGTCTCTATTCATTTTTTACATTAGAAAAAGAATAGTATAAATCTTAAAGCAACACAATTTCAAAAAGCCAACAAACAGCTTTGAAAACAGAATTATACAAATATATTTATTATCATGCTCTTGTTTCACAGAGCAATTAACAAGGACCATGATAACAAAACCAAATCAAAACAGAGGAGAAAATGGAACCCGAAATCTAGGACTAAAAGCAACTACGAAAAATGCCACAATTTGCAAAATTGGGATCATAAGAAAAAACGTGGCTCATATATGTAGACGGCGACAAGATCTAATCACCTCCTATTCCACCATTTCAAAAAAAAAACCCCGAAAAGTACTAATTCTCACCAACTAAGGGCTTGTTTGAATTAGCTTCTAAAAAAATCTATAAAAGATCATTTATTTATATTTGGATGTACTATTTGAGATTTTTTTCTGTTTGGACACCTTTTTTATGTTTTGTTTTAAGACTCAAACTCTAGCTTAAAGATATTATTTTTTAGTGCTTCAACTTTTTCTTAAAAAAATTCATCTAAACATATTAAAATTTAACGAAAAACTTTTTTATATTAAAAAAAATCAAAACGAGCACTAACAAATCGATAGAAAAGTGAAAAAGAAAAGTACTTTCTAAAAAATCCACTTCAAAAAAAAAAAGACATTTAGCTTACAGATCAAGCCAATTCAGATATCAGATCAGATCCTACAACAACAAAGCGACACAGATCTAACATTTTCGAGATTTAGCGACGAAACGACAACCCCAGAAGCACAAACAAAACAAAACAAAACAAAAATGGATAACACACAAGGGAAACCTGCGGCAAACAAAATCGGAAAAAAAAAAAAAAACATTCAGAGTGGAATGATGAATGGTGTACCTAGAAAACACTGTGTAACTGAGAGGTATCAGAATGATAGATCTGAATGAAAGAGAAAGAGGGGAAGTACAATTGAGATTTGGTTTACCTTTGAAAGCAGAAAGAAGAGTGGAAATTGCAAATGGGTGGCTGCGCGATATTGTTGGAGGAAGAAGACCTTCCGCAGGGTTTGAAAATGCGAAAGGCTTGGAAATGGAAATGGGGATGAAAGTGAAACACGAGGCTTGTTTTTATACTCTCGTTTTATTACTCTCGTTAATTTTTTAATCGTTATATTTGATTTAAATTTTTATAAAAAATATATTTTTATTTTAATTTCATACATAGTTATGCAAACGATTCGTGTTACGTATTATATTTGAAGTGAAATGATGTATTACTTTATTAAAAGTATTTAAAAATCTCTCCTTTTATTGGCCCTATGTGCGCTATGGGCAAGGGACTGGTGGGTGGGCGCCGTATCTCATATTATATTGTTAGGTTCATGAATTATTTTAAGATTTATATTTTTTTTTGAGGTATTAGTACTTATTATTTAAAATAAATTATTAAAAATTTATTAATTATTATTTATATTTAATAAATTATTAAATATTTATTATAAAATAAATAATTAATAACTCACATTAAATAATAAAATATTATAAGAAATTCTTGTATTCATTTTGAACGATAGTGGGAGAAGCTTTTATTCTCGCTCTCAACAATTTTTTTTGGTCCCGTGGGTCGTTTGATTTCAATTTCTGCTTTCGGTAATCGTTTTTTCTTTTAAAGAATTTAAAGAGTCTGTTTAAATTAAATTTTATAAATTTAATTTTAATTGAAAGTGAATTTGAGTAAAAGATAATTTATGTTTAAAAATTAATTTTATTAAATAAATGTTATTTAGATAATAATAAAAATTACTTTTAAATGTATAATTATTAAAATAGATATGAATTATTTTAAGTTAAATTGTTAATATATTAATGTTATAAAAATTTATTATTAAAAAATTCATAATAAATTTTTTTAAAAATTTAAGTTTGTTTGATATATTGTAAAATAAAATTACTTTGAGTATATATATATAATAATTTTTTTAAAAAAATTAGATTATATTTATTTAAATATCATTAAAATAGTGATATAATATTAAATTATAAAAATATTTATTTCAAAATACATACAAACAAATTTTCTTCCACCACAAAAATAACAAAATATTATTTATGTCTAATTCACGTTTGGAATAAAAAATAATTATTCACTTTTTTGCACTTAGATTTTTCCAAATATATTAATAAGGGCTTGAAATCCTGTTTGACCTTATAAATATGGATTTAGAGTGGATATACGCCTTTACAAGCACACACTTATAAGTATAGTAAACTTTCATTGAGTTAACATGCTTAATTTATGACCTTAGACTGATAGCATTTCTTCTTCTTCTTCAACTTTTTTTCCAAATTTTTTTTGGAGTGAAAGCATTCTCTTACACTTCGCAGCTGAAAAGGCATCATGTTAATTAAGGTTAATTCACCTTATAAGGATTAATACACTCTATTTATAAAGGGTTAAGATTTGATTTTTGCTACTAACAATTTTTTAATAAGTAATATGTAAGTATCAAGGTAAAAACTTGAATACATATTATATCAATTATGAGGGTTATTATTATTATTATTATTATTATTAAATGTCACTATTATTAAATTTTTAAAATATCCAAGACACTACATATGGAACTAATCATGGTTTGCAGTAAAAAATAAAATAAGATTATTAAAATTAGAGATAGTAATAGCTAAGATAGCTAATACAACATAATTAATACTAAGGTTATGTGTGAACGTTTTATAGTTAGTAAAATGAAATGATATATAATAGAATTTAAAGAGTAAAGTTTTTATATTATTGTTGAGATATTTTATGGTAGAGTAGAAGAAAGTTTTGATTATTTAATTAGAAATTTTAGTAAAAGTGAATAAAATGACAATAATTATAAATTTATTATTCTCATATTACTATTATTTTAAACACAAAAATATAAAATTAAGAATAAAAAAACTACATAAACTAAGAAAAAAAAAGATAATGAAGTAATATGAAATGATACGAAAGGAGACGAACCCTCCCATTCCATTAATTTTCATATATTTTTTAAATATTCAAACAATTGTATCGTTCCAGTTCATTTTACTCTATCCCGCAAACATGTCGTAAGGAATCTACCGATCATTCCATCTCTCAATTTTAAGATTTTTTAAAATACATTTAGTGTAAGAGAATATTCTTATATCTTACAATTATGACACGTCAGTTATGTAAACTATTATCTTTTTTAACTTCAAACGTTATATTTAATTTTTTGAATTTGACAACAACCATGTTAACATTAAAATATTAAAATTTAATTTTTAAAGTTATAGATAATAATTATTATATAATTGATATGACTCTGGGTAGGGTGGTGTAAAATGATTGTCTTACATAATAATAAGAGATTGTTTAATGCACAAATGTAAATAATAATACTAACCACATTACTCAACATTGACACATTAGTTATATAAGTTATCATTATCTCCAACTAATCATACAGTAACCATAATTAATACTAAAAAATTATAGATGTTGGGTTTTGTTATTTTATATTCAAAAAACTTTTCAATGAAAACTTTAACATATAAACTTCTGTGAAAGTAGAAAAGCTAATTCAAGTATGCTGATGAACAAAATTGAAAATAATGATAATCTAGGTAATTGAGTAATACAAATAATTTAAACTTACACACTTTTGGCATAGTCTCATACAAATATTAGGTGACATCCTAATTCTCTATAACTTTTTTTTTTTGTGAATGATACGCTATAACATTTTTAATGATATAAATAGTATACATATTTTACATACTTTGTGCAAATATATTTTTTCTCATTTAAGAATATCTCTTCATACTATATATATGTCATTAGAATCAAATAAATAGGTCAAAACTTATGGACCAACCCGTTTAACTCATTATGTTAAATGATTACAACCACTTAAATGTTACTGTAACTTGGTATTTTTTTTATAAAAAAATAACTCTCATTTATAAAAATACTTTAATTAGTAGTTCAACTCAATTATCAAACTTATCTAATTTTTAAGTCTAATTAAAAGGTTATAAATCAGTTTAAAAAACCTAATTAATGACCTTATACTCATACATATACTTTTATTTATTTAAATTATTAAAAATAAAAAAGATAAAGTCAATAAGTTAGTAGACCAGTTTAAAATGATTGGAATCGAATTACTTATATTTTCAATCCTTCGTCAAAATTGGAAGTCTGATCTAACCTGATACCCACTTCTATATGTCATAAAGCTTCTGTATATGTTTGGGTTGAAATTTAAAATTTTAAAGTTATGGTTTAAATAAAAGTAATAAAAAAATAAATTTTTACCCGAATCATAAATTAAAAATTATTAAACTCCAGTCTAAAAATGCTGTGATTCGTTGTGGTGGAGGTGTCTTTGTTCACGTCAGATCATATCGAACAACCCGTCACCGTCCAAATAAAGCGCTCATCACCCCATGTTTCTTCGAAACTTCCGAAGTCCAAGCTGAGAATTAAAAAGTAATGCTTCGATAAAATTGGCCATTTTCTTTTTACCTTTCTATTTTTCTTTTGACTTTTGCATTATTATTATTAGAATAAAATTTTATTTTATACTTTATATTTGATTTAATTATTAATTTATTTTAATATTTTAATTTAATATTTAATATTTATAAACTCATTTTAATTTGATTTTTTTGTTTATGTGTTTGTTATTCACTAAATGAAAATAATGATGTGTCATCGTTAAAAGTAATGTGACATTATTATTTTTTCATTACAGTACTAAGTTAGTAACTGACAAAATTATTTCACAAAAAATAACTTTATTAGTTGGTATTTAACTTTTTATAAATGAAAATAACGTTATTTTTTTGTGAAATAATCTAATTAATTACTAACTCAATATCATACTGATAAAATAAGGATACATCATTATTTTTATTTAGTATATAACAGAGATACAAATGAAAAGACTAAATTAAAGTAAATTTATATTAGTCAGAAATTAAATTAAAAATTTAAAATATAAAAGACAAAATTAATAATTAATAATTAAATTAAATATAAGTTTATTATTATTCAAAAGCGTTTTTTTTTTCTTACATGGCTTCACCTGCTCATTGACAAAGACAAGTCGCAAGATGTTTGTTTCATTATTTCATTTTTCTATTGTTAAATGGCTCTTTAATTCATTTTCATTTTTGAAAGTTACATAAAAATTAATCAAAACTAAGGAATTATCTTCGACTGAATTAATGTCCCATCGAAACTTAATAACTATCATCCCATCAAAATTGGACCAAAAAATCATTAATTTGTGTATTTGGTGATACCATTATTATGGAGAGAAAAGGCGTTTTCCCTTTGTAAAGGTGATTTTCAACAATCAAATTATGGAGATGTTAGTTACGTCAAATATAAAAAATTTATTTTGTATATATAATGGATGGCCAACTATAATATTTATATGGTAAAATAGTTTCAATATTTCGAATATAACTCATATAAAATTTTTAAAATTATATTTTACATAATAATTAAAAGATCATATATATATATTTAATATATTAATTTGTTATTGCAACTTTTTTTTTGTATTATATCACAACTTAAAATTATAATTTTTTCCTCAAATCTTTACTTATTTATTTTAAGTTGTTGTTGTTCAAAAAATATTTAACTAATAAGTCTAATATAATAATATATAATTAAAATTAAACCCTAATAATAATTTTAATAAATTCAAATACTGACAACTTTTATTCTTTATTGTTCTTCTTAGTTTTTGAAAAGTTAAAATGCTTCTAAATTTCTAATTACCAACGATCAAGCATACTAGTAGTTTGGAAGAAGTGAAAATAGAAAAATAAGTTTGTACTAACATTTTATAAAGAATAATGTTAAATGAATAACGCTTGAAAAAAATATAAAATAAAAGAAATATAATTATTGAATTATATATAAACTTGTAAAATTTTGTATATGACACCACACAAATTGAAAATGAATCTAATATTATAAAAATAAGCTGTAAATTTTGAATATTATAAAATATTTTTTATATAGAATTTTTTTTATAAAGCGTAATCTTTTTATTACATAAACAATTTTGTTAACAATAGAAAATTTATACTATGATCAAATTTTCTTAACCTCAAAATTTTTTGAGGAAATATATTTATTACGAACTAATTTTCGTTGTATCCCCATAATTTCAAATTGAACGTTATGCCATTCTTGTTTTTATATACTTCAAAATAACATGTCACGTAAATTCTTTTTAGGATTTTGCTATGAAACAATCGAGTCTCTCAACAATTGAAACTTTTAATCATTAGATGCATTATTTTTTAGTAAATATTTATTTTAGTTATTTAAAAATATACAAGACACTACAAGAATTATGCTAATTTGCTACGAAATTTAGCTACAAAAATTTTCTCTCACTAATCCGTAACTAATTAGCTACAGATTAGGTGGGGAAAATTTTCCCGTCGTTAAATTTTGAAAATAGAAACTGGGAAATTTTAGCTGGAAAATAGCTACGGATTAGCTATGAAAATTTCTGTAGCTAAATAAATTCCGTAGCAAATCCAATTGGTTAGGGATTATTCCCTCACTAAATGAATGTTGAAAGCCATCTTTTTTAGTTAGGGATTTCCCTCCCTATTCCCTAGCTAATTATTTTTAATAAGCTTTCTAAACTTGTCTGCTTCATTCATGCCTTCACCTCAGCCTATGAACGCCCCACACACCCAACCTCTAGTGTTTGCTGGCAACAGTCAGAGTGTCATTATAGAAGTGTGACTGGTAAGTGTCGCGGACAGAGTGCTACGAATTATTAGTTAGGGTTTAGTTTAAATAGACAAGAACATTATTTTTCTGTAATTTTTATTTTTCAAAGAGTGATCGTCGCACTCAAATATCAGAGGAACGAGGATGTGATTCACGCACCCTCAAGTGATTTCATGGTATGCTAAATCTCTCAATCCTAACCTCTTTTAAGTGAAATGTGGGAGCCGACTGTAGTCAATGTTGCTCATGCATACAGAAAGTTGTAGTAAGTTGATAAATATGTCTCCATGGTCATCTTACTTTCTTGCATTTTTCTTGTCCTCTGCTATGGAAGTTTAGCATACAGACATGTATCTTTTGTTAAATTGAAACGTTAATGTTTGCTTGAGTATTTTGTTTTTCTCATAATCTGTTATTTTCATAGGTGCTTTGACTTTGTTTTGATTTCTCGTCCTCAATTTTGATGTCCTAAAGATCCCGAAAGGCACCAGAATTTGTCAAAGAAGGACATATTTACGCTGTTATCTTGACTTGTACAATTTGATGACGACAATAAGGTGGGTGCTCTTCAGGTCAATTTCTCTTGTTATGGTGTTTTTTCTAAGGGTTTTTGTGGGTTCTGGGATGGTTTTCTATTGGTATTGGATTTTTTGCGTAGTTTTACAACAAGTATGGCAGGACAGGGTCACGGGAAGGGTTTGCATGTCCATTTTCTGCATATATCTTTTATTTCTTAAAATGACATAAGAACTTGGAGCCTGAAAGGTCTTTAAAGAAATCATGCTTTTGAAGTTTAAGTTAAACACACACACACGCACACACTCCCCTGCATGCTACTATTGAGCACGTTGTAATATAATACAATCTAATTAATTGCAGGCTTTTTCTGGATTATAAAGTTAAATTGGTTTGGTGTTAAACTTATTGAGGATTGCAAGACCATGAGCTCTTTTGGTAGTTGTTTGACGTCTTGTATAGGACAACAATTGTGATTATAAAGTTTTTTGTTTATCATATTAAATTCTATTACATGCTTCCCCTACTGCAGGAGTATTGGTGATATTCCTGCTTTTTGCAATATTGATGATATAGTAGATCCAGATTCTGGAATGGAGACAAGCTGCCTATCAAATGTTAATAGTGGTGATATTGTTGTGTTGTACCACGGGGAATATTTCAAATATGGACTAGAGTTTCTGTGGCTATGTGCAACAACCTACTTTTGTGAGTAAATGGATGTATGTGAATGAACATGGGCAAATGTGTGGTCCTTATATTCAGGAGCAGTTATATGAGGGTCTTACTATCGGTTTCTTGCCATTTGAGCTTCTTGTGTATCCTGTGATTAATAGCACATTAATGAGCCCTGTACCAAAAAAATATCATAAGTCATTTTAATTTACTTTGGTTTTACATAGTGAATTCACCCAAATTCAAATGTAAACCTAATTAACATTGCTTATTTTACATTTAATTTCAATTGTTTTGCTTGCAACAAAAATCGTTAGGGTCACACATGAGCCTCTTATTTATATATAAAAGTTACAATTATAATTTGTTGGATTTTAAGTTTTGAATGAGTTTTTTACGATGGTTTAATTTGGTAAACCATAAAAAATAAAAACTACTTTTTGGTTCTATTAGATTAGCTATGGATTAGCTACAAAATGATAAATTAGCTACAAATTAGCTATCAATTTCCTCAGGATTCGCTAGGGATTAGCTACAAAATGATAAATCACCTATAAATTCGCAACCGATTTGCCAAGGATTTGCTAGGGATTAGCTACGAATTGAATAATATTAGCTACTGATTAGCTTTGGATTAATTAGAGTTTAGTTATAAATTAGCTAGAGATTAACTATGGATTAACTTATGAATGTAAAAATTAGCTAAGGATTAGCTACGAAAATGTCTTAGCTAATTTGCTAGGGAAATGAATATATTTTTTAAAAAATATTAATTAGAGATTAGCTAGGAAAATTCCGTAGCTATTTTATTTTAGCTACAGAACAATTTTTGTAGCAAATTAGCTACCCAGATTTAGCTACGGAAAATTTTGTAGCAAATCCGTAGCTACAAGTTTTAACTATAGATTTGCTACGGAATTGTTACGGAATTTTTCGTAGCTAATACCTAAAATTCTTGTAGTGAGACATCGATTTAGTCTTTTAATTATTTTTTATATTAAATTAATTCTTTTTATGGACTAATTTAATGTCAAAAATAATATTAGAAGATTAATTTTAAAAAATTAATATTAAAATATTATTTTAATATAAAAAATAATTAAAAGATCAAATTAATATCTCACAAATCTTTAAAAGATCAATTTAAGTGTTTATTATTATTTTTTTAATCAACAAATGTTTTTTTTATTTAAATTTTAAAATTTAAATTTATAATTCTCAAAGTACATTGGAGCGTTTAAACAATGGAGTACTTGATAGCAACCTTTCTTTTAAACTATCATGTTTGACTATTTTTCTTTATATTTTTTTTTGCCAACTATAATGTTTGACTTTTTTGTTTAGTAATTAAGCACGCTTTCCACGTAGGAAAAACATCTTTATATCTCTTTTTTTTTTGTTGGTAAAAACATCTTTATATCTCTATTTATGCAAGTGATGGTATGATGTGACTCGGAGGCCTTAATCCAACTTCCCTCTACCCCTATGAATGGAATGGGGAACAAGAAATTTTATTTAAGTTCAACATTACCAAGTTTGATTCATCGTGATTAGATTATTAAATGGCAACAGCTAACTCAAGTTCTGATTATGACACTAGTTTGATGATTGTTGAGATCTTTCTCATCAGATAAGCTCTTTACTTTTTGCTGATGCGATGGGGTTTTAACAAAAGTTGGTGTGACTGCTGCACCTTGATCCATTGGACTAGGATCGATACCTACATATTGGGCTATAACTAGGACCTGACCCAACTTTTAGTACGGTCAATAGTTAACGGTCCACCCCCCAGTACATTATTTCTTGCTTGGTTGCTCATCAAATTCAATCATGATCATCATGACCCAAACAAATAAAAAAAATTCACGATCGTTTTCCAGATAACCAAACAAAGCGTCGGATAAACGATAGTAGCCTAACAAAAAATAGAGGGGTGAATGATACCATTGATGAAGAAAAGCCATGTGGGGAATACCCTTGAATCTAAAGTGTGCAAAAATAGAGGCCTTCAGGGCACCGAAACCCATCTTGCAGATAGACAGATGAAGGAAGAATATGAACGATGGCTTTGAAATTTGTGTTTATAATTTAAGAAATGGAAAATGCATTCTGTGTGCTCTTTTTTAAAATAGATATATAGGTTTTTTATTATTATTTCACATTAAGCGGCATGAGGCAAAATATGTTGGATTGTCATTGATAGAAATCAAGAGGCGTGAATTGGTTCTAAATGGATAAATGACAGATTTTTAATCAAATTAAAACTCAAATGTAATGGAAATAATTAAATATGGATAAACAAAAATAAAAGAGTAAGGAGAGAGATATATGCACAAGTGATTTATCTTGTCGTTTTTCCTTTATTCTGTAATGTTTTTAGTGGTCGCTTGTTTAATGTTAGTAGACATTGATCAAACACATCGCTCTTTTTCTCTGTTTTCTTGCAGGAAAATAAAGCTTTTTTGTTGATTGAAATTCAAAATTGATTTCATTAATAGTAGGAGCCTAAAAGATTAATGGGTGAGAATAATTACCTTAATTAACAAAGTTATAAGCACAATTTGAATAATTCCCTTAATTAAGTAGTCAATTGATTTAAAGATAACCAATCACAATCTATCAATAAGAAATTTGAATCTTTTGCAAATATGTCACATGTGCATCAAATCACCTAAAATAAAAACACAGCTCAAAATCTTAATTTATGGACTCATCTTCAAAACACATAAACCAACATTCTCTCCCTTTTTTTTTTTTAATTTTTATGATGACACTATTTAGAAACAAAGATAGCATTTTGAGCATGGCAACGTCACAACTAATTCAGTAAATGTTTCATATTAGATGCTCAACAATAATTAGAATTGTCAGACCAATAAGTGATTAATCAAAGTGATAATTGACTTTGACTCCTAATAGGATGTTACAGGTTCAAATTTTGAGAGTCGTCATTATTGAGAGGACTTTACCATAATACTTCCTAATGCAAAAAGAACTAATTTCACATTCAAAGAGCGTGAGAAAGCCTTTGATCAACACTCAAAAAATCAAAATTGGTAGCAGTAGAAATCAGAGTCAAAAGCATTTTTTAAAAAGTAAGATTAAGAAAGGCTTCTTCTTAATTCACGAGCTTGCTTTTGGTTAACTCCCCCTAAATCCGTGCTTATCATAACTTGTCTCTTCTTCTCCTACAGCATAAAAAAGGTCAATTACAAAGTATAGACAACTTATGTGAAAAATATACACATCAATAGTAATACCAAATATAATTTAAAGATGCATAATTGTGTCAAATTAAGTGACATGATCAAAACAATATGCCAAAATATATAAGATGGATAACCATATCAATTTGCAAATTTTCACAAAAAAAAGGACAAAACAATTTATAAGACTAAAAAAGCAGAATCATGTGAGTTCTTGAAAAAAATTTGGAAGCTTTCCAACATAATCAAAACAGAGTATACAAGAAGTCTCTCACGAAGCACCAAAAGTCATAAGCTAGGGTTAAAATATTTGTGAATTTTATTTTAACAAAATACACTACAGGGACTAATGTTATTATTCAAATTACTTCATTTAAAATGATTATATTCATTTTTAAATGACACCAAATTGTAATAAATGCTTACACTTTTGGTACTTCAGCCAGGCTATTAGGCTATTAGCTTATGTTCATATATACCTAACCTGTGCTGATAGTTAACTACTGCCTACCATTCTCAAGTATTATGTTGTTGAGAATATTTTTTTAATGTTTACATTGACTACGAGGAGTATTGGAAGGGAGTTTAATTTCTATTCACCGTCAGTGTAAAGTTTTTTACACTGTCATCCAATCATGTGTTATCAAATTATTAAAAGAGTTTGACTATCACAACAACTACCTAGAAAGTCTAATTCTTTTAATGATGTGTCAACATATGATTAGATGACAGTGTAAAAAAACTTTACACTGACGGTGGATAGAAATTAAATTCATTGGAAGGTGAGTATCAAGTGCTCATGGTGTTGAAGTAGTTCAGTTGATATTAATGTGAATTTTAATTCTGGGTATATTGATCATTTCAAATTTGTTACTGGATTTAGGAGTGGAAAAATTGCACAAAAATGGTTTGTGAGTTATCATGAATAGGTGGTGTTTAGAGAGAAAATCCACATTAGTATTGAGACAGGAATACATATCTATTAGTATTTTATCCTACCCCTTGCGTGTACATTTGCATTTTTATATTTTTAGTTAGTATTTTATAAATTAAATTTATAAATTTTTAGCATCATATGCTAAAATAATTATGTGAAATGATATACAAATATGTTAAGAGCATTTAATTTTGGATGTAATTTTTTTTAGTTTTTCTATCTTAATTTTTATCTTGATTGTATATCTTAAATTGGAAGTATGAACATTTTTTTTTTTGTTACATAGAAAGAGCAAGCAGGGAGGGAGAAATGTGACTTAGTGGAGGATTGAATTTCTGATATCAACATGGTGCTAGTTGAACTATAAGCTCATTGGCGAAGTATAAACATTTTTATTATGATTGTATAGCATAAGAGATCATGTGCAAGTTCATATACGAGAATTTGTGTGTGTATATATATATTAATGAAAGTTGTTATGTCAAAGTTCATACACGAGAAGTAGTGTAAATTTATATATCTACTAATAGGTGAAGATTCAAAGAATTAGTCCGAGCGTTCAAAATAACAACTTTAAAAGCCCTCATGGCAATAACTAACTTTAATATATAGTGTACATATTACAGATTGCCCTCTTGAATGCTTCCTGATATTACCTCTTCCGTGCTTCATCAGTATATGAACCAAATAATATCATTTTCAATATTGAATAGATTTTTTGACCGAGTATGTGTTTTAAGACATTAGTTTTTATATGATCATAGGGTGGAAGAAATACTAATTGTTTTAGATTGGAGAGGTTAGTGGGGTATAAATACTACTTATTCTACTTGGAGAGGCTATGGTTGAATAAAAATACTATTTAACTGCTATAAAATTTCACGATATCCTGAGAATTATTAGACGTATGCAATCAGTTTGGCTGAACTGATATCAAAACCCGTGTTCAAGCGCTTCTATTCTTACTTTCCTTATATTCAGTTTGTTTACTTGTGTTCTTGTATCACATTTGCATCGTATTTTGTGTTTGTGCAAGTTTTACAAAGCGATATTGAGTTTTTGTTTGGAAAAATCAAGTTCTTAGAAGTACTCTATTCTACTCTATTTGTTATTTATTTTTTGGTAACTCACGGTGTAGTTACTGTTCTAACAGTTTTGGATGCCTTTTTTGCTTATTTTTTAGCTCTTGAATTGGTCTTTGTATTTGATTACTACACTATGTGCAATTGAATCATAGTTGATGGAAAATTTCTTTTGGCTAAAACAAAGGAGAAATAATTGTTTCTGTATAATTATAACTTATTTGTAAACTTTCCACAGCAATATAATTTTTTATTGGGCTAAAGATTTGATTTTCCAAGTGTATGATTGTATTTCTTGCACCTTCAGCTCCTAAATTAGTTTTCCAAGTGTAGGATTGTATTTGTTACCTTTTTGTTGATTTATATGCCTGCGGCAAAGAATTCTAATATTGGCTGCTGTAGGAACTGTCGGTGTGTGTGGTGTGTGTGCCTGTCTGGCTGTGAATGTAACTATGTAAAGGTGAATTGCAATTGGTGTTTAGGTCTGGAGCATAAGTTGCACACAGATGGAATATTGAAAAGGGTTGAGTGGTTACAAATGCTTTTAATGAGGTAACATGATGGAAGTTATGTGTAGTCACGATTTCAAATGAAATTATGGAAACACTCGTTAGATCTTTTCTTGAGCAGCATAGCTTTTATTTTTCTCACTGCCTTACAGATAAGGACAGAACCTGTGAACAGTGGCACCTCAATGCTGAGAAAAATCACAGCATATATGCACTGCATTTTGAAGGACAATTTTCCTGGACTAGTTCTATGAGTTGTTTTGGAAATCCATGAGGCAGATTCCTGCCCCACTCTTTACTTTCTTTTGTGAAGTCATCATCTATGAGGCCTTACAATGACTGTAGAAATGGATGAAGTTAGCGGGGAGCATGGAAGCTTATTTGGAGGGGGGGCTTTTATGTTCACATTGCATGGGTTTTGAGCCATTGAAGTTGATATTTTAAAAGTTGAGAGACAAATTAATTGACCGAGTTTTAAGGTATATAAGTAGCAATTACAAAACAGTTAAACATCTAGGTAGAACCAGAAAGTTGTAAGGTCATATTCATATGGCACTCAAAGCAATAAACAAGTGCACGAGTAGAGTTTGTGGGAAGTATGGCAAATACAACAATTTTTGAAACTGGGATTCCGAGCTTATTAAAGCTAAAGCCTCCTCAGACATATGCTGCAAGCTGATGGTGAAGTTTTGAAGCTAATCAACAGTGGAGAATTCTATCTGCTGATGGGATGTATTCCTACATTTTCTCATTATTTTACAATTGTACTACCTACCTTGTGATAAAGCCTTGTGGATCTTGCCAATTATGCAGGTTAACCAACAGTAAATATTCCGTGACAGGTGAAGATTCCTAGAGTTTTGAGGTAAGTTTGATTGCCCAAAAGTCTTTGATCCTGTCCCTTTTCTATGGTTTACAATTTGAATAGTGACATCTAGATTTTTTTTTTCTTGAATTATTATTCAAAGAAAGGAATCCAAAGCCTTGCTTCAAGAGGGATTCAATCCCATCCATGTTTCATGATTTAAGCTATGTTCAACTGTTCAAGTACCCGTGTAACATTTTACATTTTGCTTTTGGTTGACTATATTAGACTCTATTTCACTAGGTCAACTGAAAATAAATCTTGCTCCCTGAAGAATATTTTTAATTTCTATAATTTCCCATTTTATTTACCATTCCCTCATGTAATAGGATAATAGACCACTTCTGGAAGCCACTGTGCTAGGTTCATTTTCAGGTATAGAAACTCATTAGACTTTTTATTCTACTTCCACTTTCAAATCCACACCGTATGAAGTTGAAATTGCTCAATCCTGATCAAGCAGGAAACATATAAAATCTAAACCATGAATCAAATCCTGAGACCTGCATTAAAATTTCCTGATTATTCCTAGGCTGTCAAGGCAAGAATATGAGCGCAGTATTGATGATCACTAAACAATCTTGATGTACTTTCCCCTGTTAAGGCTTTTAGCACCTTCAATTGGACTCATATTTTAATGGGTTTTAGAATTTTGTGGAACTTCAGGTAAGTTGTGTCAAATATGGAATCGTTTCTTTGCAATGATAGGTCTATTTGTATAAGAATTGGTCAAATTCAAGCAACAGAAAGGATATTCTCTGCTTTCTTATAAATCAAAGGATAAGGACCCCTACCATTGGAATTAAGAGGAGGGAATGTATGGCCCATTGCTGCAGCACACCCAATGCCAATAGTAGTGCATCTTCATCAAAATTCTTAAGCTCTAATAAAAAAAGTCAATTTCTCACTGGATTTCCGGGATATGCCATTTATCTTTAAGGGCAGAAGAGGTATTGTGGTGGTATATTACATTATGCCACTTGTGGAATTTTGATCCCATGCCTTGACTTTATATCCCCAGGGTTTTGACAGCATATAATGCTGGTCATTTCTGATATTTCTTATGATAGTAAAGTGAATAAGTGAAGCATGGACTGCAATATCCTTTTCCTCTCATAAAAACTATACTACAAAGGAGATTTTTTATATTGCTAGAGTTGAATGGCATGGAGGTTTTAATTTTCTAACGCTGGCTAGAATGTTGTGAGCTCTGCTGCAGATCCTTATTCATATTTGCTTTTACATGTCTTGTATATAATTATGGGTTACTTTCTTCTCGGATGACGGTTCTGTGGTGGCTCCACCTTGATAACAAAGTCACCAAATGGCCTTGAGTCGCATGGAAGATGTCTCTATCACCTATGCACTGGTGCTCTTATTTCAAGGTCCATTTTCTGCCACACTATGCTTCTGTTAATCGTTCAAGAAGGTTGCCATCTGCTTTCACCTTTCAGAGAGACCATAGAAGCTGTACACGTTGCCCACAAAGTGAAGTCTTTTGGAATTATACTCCATAGATGAAAACGATTTTGGTTTTCCTTACATCCCATATTTCCAAATAAACCCTCTGGCTATGATGCTCTGCACTAATCTCATCTGATAAATTTGTTGAAAAACTAATCAAACCCTGAAGTAATTTTATTTTATTACATTAATTCATTGTGAAAAACAATTAATCTAAAACATTCAAATGGAGCTCTTGATTGGGCTTATTGTTCCAAATGCATGAGTTTGCATCAATGTATTGACTGCATGGCCTCCACTATATTTTCTATTCCATTCCATATGTTTTTTTTTGGCCACTATTCCATATGTTCCATCGTTAAGAAAAATAGGAATTAGTTTATTTGCTATAACACGGCTAAAGGCAAAGCTTATGTATTGCAGGTCTTGATTTCTTCAGTGACAAGCCTTGCTGGAGGACTTCAACCCCTTATGTGGTATTCAATTCTTTGAGAGCAATGCTATTTGTACACTTCTTTTCTTACATCTCACTTACACCTTCAAGATGCGTGAGAAAACGAATGTGCAAGTTGTATTTTCACACTTCAATTCGATTGAACAACAGAGTTGTGAGAATGGGGAACCAAGCAGTCTAATCTTGGCTTAATGGCTTAAGGAAAGCCAGTTAGGAACTTTTCTCAGAAAAATGCCTAGGATTTGACAGTTTGCCAGATAGATTTATAACATCAGTTAATAGATAAGGGGCCCAAACTATAGTTTTTTGGTTACTTGTGATGACCGCTTTGTGTATAGGGGGATGGACTGGTCTCAGTCTGGTGTATTTGGGACCATCTTGCGTAGTCCTTCTTTAGTGCAGGAAGCATCCATTCTCAGGTTAATACTTGACAAATTTAACCATGGAGCAGGTAAATACTTCTAGTTAGAATGATTGTGAAGGTTAGGTGAAGCAGCTATTTTCAGAAAATTGACCTCTGATGTCAACATTAGACGCACAAAAGTTCCACACCACTAACACATTATATACTAGTCTCCCCACAAACTTGCATACTACTATCTAGCCTGATGGTGACCAGAGGCAACATTACCACAAGCATAAATCAGAAATCTGGAGTAAAGCAATTGAGTCAATGTAAAAGCTCTAGCCATTTTGCTGATAAAACTACTATCTTCTCTGCATATATGGTTAGCACCTGCTACTCTTGACAAAACAAAAAACAAAAGAAGGAAAACAAACAAAAGGAAAATAGGAAAAAAATATAAAAAGAACTATTAAAAAAAATATAGGCAACAATATAATAAAATATAATGATTCTGTGAAAAAATATAACTCCTTTTCTTTCATGGTAAATATTTTATCAGGAATTCTTTGGAACCTTTCATGCTTTGAAGATGAAATACTCACTAGCAAGTAAAAAGCACACTCCAAAAGAGTGGTTAGAGCAGAGAGTTTCGATATTTAAGTTACAACCCAGTACACAAATCAATAGGTCAGATAACTATATAGTAACGAATAAATATTTTTACTTCATGTATTGTATGATCGTGTCCTTCAAGCTATTTGGCTAGGGAATGATTTTGAATTTCCTTGAAGCTTCTGATGATGTTGAAACTTGAAAGGGTAAGACAACCGTCATCAGAACATCTTTTTAATTCTTGTAGGAAGCTAATACACCATGCAGCATGTTAAGTTGCACCATATTTATAGGGAAGCAAATATTTGTGCAGAAATCTTAGCCAGACAAACACACACACTGCATTAAGACTATTTTATCTTTACAACTCCCTTCTTGTGTTTGATCTACTTTATTTTATGACGCTAAACAAAGAGCCAAATAACTATACTAAACTGTTTATCTGAATTTAACTGTTATATTTGGGATTAACTATTTTCTTTTTTTGACTATTTGATGAGTTCCTTTTTTACCAAAAGGAAAAAGTGAAACTCGTCGATCATTTTGTCACCCCATTAAGTAATCAAAGAGCAGCTGCTGTAATTGAAGCAATTCTGCACTGGCATGAGAATTATGACGTTATATGTCTATGTGAACAGTGAGTTCCAATCATGATTCTGTTCATATCCCCATGCAAGGCTCCTCTTCTGTCAACCTCACTCGTACCCAACTTTTTTTTAATCAAAGTTAATAATATCCCCAATATACACTTTGGCCATTTTATGATACAAGGAGTCTTCTGCAGTTTCGCTGCCCCTCCATTGACCCATCGCTTTCACTCTTAAAGGGACAGAGCAACCAAGGTAGAGACAATATTTTTTGGTTAAAAGTACCTTAGTATATATTTCACGTTAAGCTGGTTGTGGTGGTGGTCGCCAGTGGGCCAGCAATTCCTGAAGAACTGAGAGAAACGTGAAGATATAACAGCGGGAATATAGCATCTTGCCACAGAACCAACATTTTCGGCTCAGAATGGTACTGTGACCCTTGTGTCCTTTGATGAGGATGGCATCTATTAGAACATCAGGAATAGTTTCTGGTGTTGCTTAAGAAAGTTTTAAATGTTGGGATGTGCATGTATATCTATACGCGTGTGTCTGTCAAATATCGATAGCGTATGAGTATTGGATCTCCGAACTAGAGTTGCAGCCGAATAAGAACCTCAAATACTCTATAAATTCAAGAAATAAAATATGGTATAAACACTGATAAAAGAAAATTAACAGATGACAATATGAACGTATAAATAAGAGAATTTATTGTTCGACAAATCTCATGCATACGTCCACTCAAGAGGAAAAAATAATTAATTTACTATGAAAGAAAAACAGTACAAGAATAATCATTAAGTTTAAAGCCCAAACCCAGACCCAAAACCTCTTAATGTATACCCTCTCTCATAACCCTAAACCACCTCTCATTCTCTTTTTTTTTTTCTTTTCAATAACACACCTAGGCTATTGATAAATAACTAAGACTCCTTAGCCTTAAATTATTCTAATAGATTTCTTAAATCTTGTAGATTATCTCAAATCTTAATAGGTTTTTTAAATTTTGTAGATTATCTCAAATTCTTAAGATTTACTCAAATCTTTTAGATTTCTTAAATCACTAAAGATAATTACTAATAATAAATAAAATCAATCCTATCAAAATATATGAGCCAATTTTCCCAATGAATGTGATGCAAACATGTACTTGTAGCATTGAAATAAATTTGCAGTCTTTCGTGATTTATATTTTGTAATATTAAAAAATCAGAATAAATATATTGCTCCAATCCATTTTAGAATTTATATGTAACAATTGCAACACTTCTAGCCTCCGTCAATTAGAAGAGAAAGACGTACTATCAACTCAGAAGGAGACATTACTATATATATAAAGGTGAAGACAATAACATGGAAAATAAGGTGACATTTTGAGGGATATTAAAAATGTTTAATTTTTACTAGTTGATATTTTATATAGAATATGAGAAATGGAATGATGAGTTTTTTTAATCAATTTGATATAAGTGAAAGTGAATTTGAATCCTTTAAAAAAAATACATTTATGCATTGTTTGGACGATTCTTAACTTAACATTATACTTCTACTCAATTTTCATTCCAAATTTGGTATAAAAGACTTTGCTATGGATGGAATGCAAGTGGTGGCTAGTACATCAGAGACTAAGAACGTATGCTTAATGTGACAAAATGTTGAGAAAGTGAAATTCCTCTTTCTTGCTCTCTTGGTTGTGTAACCCTCCCTTATCCCTTGTCAAGGGAGTTATTTATAGGCGAAGTATTATTGGAGGCTACTCAAGATCTTCTTTGAGCTTCAGGGAAGTGGGAGGTGAAGTCTTTCCCACTCGTGAAGGAAGTAGCTAGTGTTGTACGTAGTGACAAGGTGTAAAAGTTGAACCTTCTATACCTAACCAACTAATAACCATCTTCTTTCCCACGAATTCTCTTTATGCATTGCTAATTTTCCATATTCAACTATTAACTCTATCATTGTTAATGGTTTAAGTGTTGGAAGTATGAATTCCCTATACATCACCTACTTACATGGAACCATTGGGAGAAGCACTTGGATTTGAGCGCACCTAACCCCAAGGACTTAGGTATTTAGGTGCCATGGGACTTAGAAACTAACACCCCTGATCAAGGTTAGTTTCTACTCATCCCAAGTTCGTATATTTCATTTTCATTTCTTTTGTCGCTTTCAAGCATTAAAATGATATATAAGCTACAAGGACACTTGAGGTATCCCGTGAGAGTCAACAAAGACTTAATGCACTATAATATACTTTGGAGAAGAACGAGAATTAACAATGACTTAATGCACTATAACATACTTTGGAGAATAACGGCAGTGGCGTAACTTATTTAGGGCAGAGGGGGCAGCTGTCCCTCTTTTATTTATTTATTTATTTTTAAGAAACATATAAATGAAAGATATGTGCTAAAATATATTATTATTGGTCTAAATTTATGTTGTTTTTGGTTTTTAATTTAACATGTTAGGTATGAACTTCTATGAATAATTGCTTTCAGAATAAAATAGTGTTTCATCTAATCCTATGCTTATTCATAAGCTTGAACTCAAGTTAGGTTGTAGACAAGTTTAAAGTTGGAACTTTAAGAAATAATTTCATACTTTCATATTAATAATTTCTTTTATGGTGATTATAGGTAATACTAAATTAACAACTTTCTGACACCTTATTTATTATTATTATTATTAAAAGATGAATTTTTTTTTTCATTTTTAAAATCTATATTCCTTAGTTATATATCAAAATTTGAAGACTTATCAAAATAAAATAAAAAGATATATTCTCATAATTGTTAAATGCGAACATTGTTGAATATCTTAAATTTAAGATATTTTCTTTTTTAACAGTTAATATTTTATTTATTTATCTATCCAAATTTTATTATTTATCTCCCCAAAAAATTGAGGCAAGTTTTGCCAGCGATGAAACGGTATCTTATATATGAGCAATTTGGTGGACTCATTCTGCAACTTTTTTATAACGAAATTACATATTGGGATACAGACAAAAACACTTCTATGAAAGAAAACAAAGGCTGATTTTGATTTGGTCTTTAATTACGGCAGTTCCTTGGAAATCACAAACAAGCCTTGGAGTGGAAACTGCAAAATACTTGAAGCTAAGTTTGAAATATGGGTAATATATACTTAAAAAATTTATACATATAAATTCTATTCCTTGTGTGTTACCCATATTTATTCCTTGTAAGTATTACTATTATATTATTCATAGAAGGTTATTTGTAAGGATTTAATTTTAATCCACTTTCAGTGTATAGTTTTTTTATACTGTCATTCAATTATGTATTGACACATCATTAAAAGTGTTAGACTTTTGAGGTAATTATTATAATAGTCAAACTCTTTTAATGAGTTGGTAATACATGATTGGGTGAGAGTGGATCAAAATTAAACTCTATTTGTAAAGAGTTTAATTTTGATATCCTGTCAGTGTAAAGTTTTTTTATACTGTCACTCAATCATTTTTTTGTCAACTTATTAAGAGAGTTTAACTATTATAATAATTGTTTCAAAAGTTTAATACTTTCAATGATGTATTAGTACATAATTAGATAATAGTATAAAAAAAACTTTATACTGATAGCGGGTTAAAATTAAATCCATATGTAAAATATATATCCAGGTGAAGTCTTGGAAACATCAATTATATTATATATTATCCATGTATATCCAATTTTTGTTTTAAATACACCATTCCATATCAATATTAGTACAAATATCTACTGTCCTTATTAATCTGATTACACAACAATCTTAGACATGTTTTTTTTTATAAAAAAAAAAATTTCATGATTTTGTATTTTTAGCTAATAAATAGTCACAATTTATTAATTATACTATAAATGTATGAATTTTTAAGAATATGATTACAATAAATATTATATAATTAGTTTATAACAATAACATATTAATAATTGAAAATTTACTAATAACAATTTTTCTTGTTATCATATATAAATTTATTTTTAGTTATTTATAAATTAATGAGAGGGTAAATTTAGCAAAGATAAATGGGTATCTATAAAAATAAAAAATAATAATTAATGAAGGATAAAATTAGTAATTCATAAAATATGATCGAGTCACATGCACAAACATTTAAAATTCCCACAAGTTTAAAAAGATATCACATTACACAATATGCTGCTTATGATTACCATTTATACTCATCTACTAAACATGAGCATTTTAAATAAGATTACCTTTATGCCCGCGATTAGATATTTGCACATCAAACACCTTCATGCGAAACATTTCATTTTATATTAAAACCAATTCTCACATTCATTTTATATTTCTTTCGGTGCGAAAACAACTTTCCAGTCTTAAGTTTTTATTCATCATATAGAATATATTGTGAACGTTAATTACCATTTGTTTATATTTCAACAACATGGTAAACTGCTCTCATATACAAAGCTAACAGTGCCTTTGAAATTAGAAACCTTAGAAATTAATATTTTGGCAATAACTCCCTGGCCTTTTATGAACGAAGGTTTTCCACTTTGAACACGGATGATTTTTAGGGAATACTCCCCATATCAGCATGGTACATTTATGAGCCTAAGTATTAGCCCAAGGTTTGAATTCTTCAAGTGAAAAGTTTCAAAGAAGCCTTCAAGTTATACATTTATTTAATGTTGATAGTATGAGCTGCAGAATAAAAGTAGTTTTCTTTACAATTCATATTGAAAATCCTTATAACTACTAAATATCTTGATGTTAACTGAATTTTAAATTAATCATTTGATGTGGATATGAACTCGCATGGCTGGATGAGAATGAAAGCCATGTTGATGAAGAGATGATGTTGAAATTAAACTCTATGCAAACACACTGTCTTACTATATGTCTGATCAAACAGTGTCTTAGTTCTTTCGTACAAGAGATGGATATTTAATAAGAGAGATCGAACCAATCGATATATGTTCACATGGTATGGAGACAATTAATGGATCTGTATTAAAAAAGGACATTTCCTTTACTCTAAAATTTGATGGAATAATTACTTCATAGGGAAGAGAGATGTCTAAATCATCGAGATGTACTCTTAAGGTAATTAAGAATACAAGTTCAAACATTAGAGCATGTGTTTGTAGGGAGGGCCTCTTAGTTACAATAGTGCTCAAAAGAGATTAGTCTCACAATACTAGTAGTCTACAAAAATATCATGAGAAACAAAAAAAAATAATTTAAATGAACTATAGTTTGTCTTATTATTATTTTGATTTTGATTTTTTATAGAGTTTAAGGTAATATAGTAATGGTGGCTTCTTTTTTTCAATAAACCCCATTTAATTTGTTTTTAAAGTAATTTAATCCTAATATCTAAAGAACAATAATTGATCACAGTAGCCAAGCCTGATCTACGTACAGCTATAATAATCAAACTCTTAATCACATTGTCATAAAAACTCTCATACCATGTTAATGATAAAATCTTCAAAAAGTTTAAGATGTTAGGTAAAATTTCATGGATGATTTTATATCTAATATCAAACCACCAAAACTATCAGCAGTCCCATATATTAAATGAACAAATTAAAGAATCAAATCATGATACTTCTTCTGAGATCACTTTTTTTTCTATTCCTTTTCTCTTTACAATCAAAATGAGATGGAAACTGAACTCTATATCCCAAGAGAAGTTAAACTAGTTTCAATTTAGTGAATACAAATATGAAATATCTTATATACCTGCTCTATTAATGGCCAACCAAGAAAAAACAGGTTAATTGTGCAAATTGTTATAATGGCCCAAGAGACACCATTACCAATTATGCGTGATCCATGAAGAACAAAATTAATCGGTGGAATATCAATCCTATTACACCCACTCTATCCAGGGATGGTGGTGAACAGAGAAGAGAAAATAAGAAGGAACATGAACACTAGCTACCAAAGCTCCAATCACTGGTGGAATAAGTACTATTACATGATTATTTAAAAATGTTATGTGATTATTTTAAAAAATCATTTCATGACTTAATTTTAATTTTAATTTTAATCTTGATTATTCATTTGAGATCTAACGATGATGATTTATTTTTCTCATTTCTTCTAATAAATAATTCCTCTCACTTATATATTTTCGTATATATATATATATATATATATATATGCCTCGATTGAATGTTTCTGAATGGAACGTGCAATGACTTGGGTATTATCAAAACCTCAGGGTCTATTATGAATGCATTAATTCTTCCATAACTCATATTGGAAACAGGAAATATCGGGTCAAATAAAGTAATATTTTCCATCCTACCACTTTTTCCACTAAGTAGATACTAGTTTCTCTCTATATTTTACGTCGTTTATAACACGAGTGGCTTTGAAATAAGTGTAAAGGAAATTTCAATTGAAAGAGTTATGGTCATGGTCAGCAAGCCTTCCAATGAATAATACAGTTGTTTACTCAAACCAAGTGGTTAGCATACTTTGAGAAAATCTGAATGACGGTTATGTCAAAAGTGAGTTTTACATTACTCCAAAGTAAAATGAGTTTGAATTTAAAAGTCAAGTCAAAGAGATCTATGGTGTATCAATTCCCAAAGCTACTTCCATCGACCACAGAATTAATTAGATGCACATACAAATTATCTTGGCCCTACCATTAATTATTTGCTCAGCTATTGACAGTAAGAGCTTGGCGCTTTTATCCAACTTCAATATTTACAAAAATTTCCACTGTTTGCTAAACCTACCAATCTCATTTCCTATTTAATAAATAAGGTAGATGCTTTTACATGTCTATACATGGGAAATATTGAAGCTGTATAATGAAATTTTTATTTTTATTTTTATTTTTGTACATAAGTATCTTCCAATAAATTTTTGCATAAATACTATTATAATTCTCTTTAAACGATTTTAAAAACGCATCTCTTTACATTAATTTATACATGTAAGAAAACTTAATTTCTTTAAATAGTGGTGCAAAATTAGAACCCAGTAGTGAAAGACAAATATCGAGTTATGTCCTCTAAATTTCATGTGAAAACCAACCGAGTTCCATAAATATGTTAATTAGATTGAAGCTATCCTCATATATATTACAATAACAATTTGTTTGGGGGACTTTCAAAAGCATTAGGATTTGAATTTGTGGTCAAATATATTTCTTCTTGCTTTACTGAAACGTTAGGAACTGAAGCTGGACAACTCAAAAATAAAGTGTATCTTTGTTAGATATGTATAGGATGTTAGATATGGTGTGACACCTCAAATTTTAAATTTTATTATGACGTAGTATTTTGTGTTTATATCACGATCTGTATTCATGTCGGCGTTCATGTTTCTTCAATAATGTTATTAACACACTACAAGAGTACGTAGTATAAATTTTATACTTATAAATAATAATTAATAATTTATGCCTCACTAGCTATTAATTTAATATTTTGTGTTGATAATTTTTTTAACATTATTTAAAAAATTGGCTTATTAAGACATTTCAAAAATTATCAGCTCAAAATAACAAATTACTATCAGACGAAATATAAGTTACTAGTTAGTATAAGAGTGTGAAGTTCACTTCACTTTTATGGTGTATTAAGTATCATTGTTGATACTTCTTAAATTAGGGATAAATTGTTTAGCTGACTTGACTCCACGTCATTAAACTTTAGCTAAGTCAATAGAGGAAATTTGTTCTTTTATTTTATATTAACCGTATGAATTTTTGAACTTATTACCTCACAAATTATCTAAGTTTCTCAACGTAACCTATACCTAATGACTTGCAGAAAAATTATCTTAGTACAATGCCTTTGTAGATAATAATTCCTCAAAAAGTAATTATACTTGCTTAAAATTTAGTCCCAGACTCTTCATGTAAATTTATGTAAGTCATTAAATATATCACATTTTAATCTCATTATAACTTTTTTTAAATGATTTAAATTTGATACCCATACCTCACATAATTTATACAAATATTTTTTCCTTTATCAAAAGATATCGAACTAGCACACGTGTTCCACCAAAGAATTGACTATAACTTTAATCTATTTTTTAAAAAAAACACAAGGTGGGTAAGTGTAAAGGTTAGCTCAAAAATTGATGTGCAAAGTCAACAAAAAAAACGCAAGGGCCATATTCAAAATGTTTCAAACCTTTTTCAAACTATATTTGTTATCCCTAATTCAAATAGTTACACCGATAAATTTCAAAGAATGACTAATCGAAAATGGTGAAGATTCGATATCCTAGAGTGCTGATGAATGAATATCTAACTACTACAAGTAGAAATAGAGCTTTAGTCTTCAGTAAAAAAACACTCTCTAGTTGGATAAAGTTCTTAAAAGAGGACAACATCCAATCAGTTTGTTCTGCCTTAGACCTTAGTCTATTCTTTCATCTTTAGGGACCATTGTCCTTCAGTATGTGAGACTTGAATGAGCTTATATAGCATCGTACTATAGGTGTGGGAGTATGATGTTGTGTCAGGGAAATACATATATATTGAACAAGACACTCGGACATTTATTACCAAGAAAAGAGATACTCAAGACATTTATTAAGCAAATAGAAAATCAACAAAATAATTGGCATTGCATCTTCTAAATGTATTTGCTGAAAGTAAAAATAGAAAAAGTGAAGGAAGATAGGTGAAAATTGATGTTATATATCAAAGTATGCGTAGCAGATATATATTAAAAAACGCATGAAGCATCAATTTCACACCAAAAATCTATTGAACTTGACTTGGACACCCATGTGTCTCTGCAACTCGCCTGAAAACACGGGCTTACTCCAATTAAATGAGTACGATTATTTTAATGGCATTAATGTGACACTTGTTACAATTGTTGTTATATGAATGCATGATATTTGGCATTTGCACACACCACCCAAAGGTGTGAAAATGGTGAGAAAATATAGCAGATTTCGTTTATTTTTTTATTCTTAATTAAATATGTTTATAATATAATTATAAAAATATTACATTATTTTTATTATGTTTTTATTTTTAAGATTTTATGAATGAAATAATAAAAATAACATAAATTTCATTTTGATTTACTACAATCATGTATTTATAAATTATTAAATGAGTTTGACTATCACAACAACTACATAATAAGTTTAACTCTTTTAATGATGTATTAACACATTATTAAATGACAATTTTAAGTTTTTTTATACACACAGTGAATTAAAATTAAATTCAAATAACATTTTATTATTTTCAATTATTTTTATTATTTCTTTCATAAAATTTTAAAAGTAAAAAACAAAATAAAAGCAAAGCGATATTTTGTAATTAAAATTAAAACACATTTAATTGAAAAAGAAAAGAAAAGGAAAAACCAAATGCGATCTAATATTGTTCACGTTGATAAGATAGTTTCCTTTCTCTTTCCTGCATAATGATCGAACAACTGAACCAATAGTGGGTAAGTACTAAGTAGTAACCCCACTAGAGATAAGGGAAAACTTCTTGTAAAAATTATTTCTTTCAAATAGTAATCTCAGAAATACATACACTAGATATACGTAAAAAAGGATGAAGTGAATTAAATATATTAGTAAAATTTTTTCATTCTTCTTTCATTTTTACTTTTATTAAACACACCTTCAAGTAATCAAATGTTTACATCTCAACTTAATTATTGAAAAAGGCTTAAAAGAACTCCATTTTGCATTTTTAATTAGGCTTAAAATTAAAATTAATTTTTTTAATAATTTGTATGCCTTTTATAATTAAAAATTTAAGTAACAATTAAAAAAAAAAACAACTATAGAGTCTTTCTCAATCTTTAGTATCTAAAGTATTCAATTTTTTTTCTTTGTATGGTAAGAATATTTTTAGATTAACTTTTATATCAATGTCCTTTTTAGGTAATTTTAAAGCTGAGGAAACTCTCACATTAGCTTATAGCATTTAAAGAAATTAATTTTTTTAGATGCTAACTCAATGTTCAAACCCAAGTAGTTACGGTAGAATAACCTCCTTAATCACTACGCTAACCTTGAGTTACAGAATTTTAATTCCAATAAGTTAGAAACAAAAGCATCCAACATTTCCAACTCTACAACCTACAAACTTGTGATATAACAATTCTAGCCATACTCTAACAATTTTCTCTACCTCCACTGTCATCTCTACGTGCCACCTTTATAATGGATGCTGCCTCCTTCATCGTTGTCATTGCACTGTCACTACCTCCATCGCCACTACCATTGACAATACATTGCCATTGTAACCACGAATATTGTCTCCACTCCATCACCACTGTTCATTCTAATTCCTCCATTGCATCACTTCTCTAATGTTGTTACTGCCTCCACTGCTATAATAGCCGCCACCGCTATCGTTACCATAACCCATTACCATTATAATAAAATATTAATTTAATTATTTGTACATTTATGTTTATTTTTATAGATTTAGATCATGTGTCCAAACACTAAAATTAGAATTAAACTCAAATTCAGTCTTATTTCATAATTCTTTGTAAATCTAAACATAAAATTTAAAATTATGAGTTAATTATAATTTTCACCGAATTAAAATTGGAATTAATTATAGTTCCAAATTTCAATTATCATTTTAGTATCCAAAGTCATATAATTACTTTTGAAGTGGTGCCAATTATGTTTATAAAATAACACAATCAATCTTTATTGTTCAGTATTGAAGGACTAACTATCTTTTACATCAATGAACTGGAATATTTAATTATGTATATTATTATTTTTCTTTTGTGTGTCTATGAATATATGATTTTGATATTGATTTTTAAAAGTCAAATCCAAATGTCAGAAGGAAAAAAATTGATGAATCAAATCATGTAACTGATTCATTACGTAATTCGATTCACAAATTGTCATATTTACTTCAAATCTTACATCTTGTATTAGCTTTTCAACTCAATAGTGTTGGTGCCAATAATTGATTGCCACAATTTTTAAGGAGACCAGAATCCAAAATCTGATCATTTTAGATTATAGACTTTACGGCTCCCTCTCAGCCTTTGCTGCCCAAAGGTTAATTCCCCATTAAATCTTTCCTCTATTCAGTGGTCTCTTACTAGTTAATGGAGCAGAGCATAGCTTTTGTCCATCACTGTCTCTGCCGGCTTCATTGTCTTGTCACATACTTCACCCAGCCACTATCTTCACACTTGCCTTCATTTTCATGCTCACATTTTGTCCTCCACGCTTCAAATCAATTCTCATGCCGACTACCCCTCTCTCCAAAATTTTGTGCTTGATAGTGCTCCACGTGTTGAAATCATGTTACTACTGGAAACTTCTTCAAGGACTTGGGTAAAAGCAATGGAGTTCACAAGAGGGGCTCTCACTAATACCTTCAAACTTGAATTATAAGAATGAGACGTGTGTTGAAATCATGTTACTACTGGAAACTTCACCAAGGACGTGTAAAAGCAATGGGGTTCAATTCACAGGAGGGGCTCTCACTAATACCTGCAAACTTGAATTAAAAGAATGAAACGACAATGTAAATGTCATTTTCTGCAGGGTGTACACCTCTTTGTCAGTAGCACTAACATGTTTCAATGTAAGAATGGGTAGTAAATTACCCCTTCTAATATACATTGGTATTTATTGGTATATTCGCAAGTCTTTTCCCTAGACAGGATTTGATTCGTACTCTTCTATTCAATTTGACCCTACGTACTTTCATTAGATGTCTCTTCCATAACTTAATTTTAGCACTATAATTAGACTGCTATTGATACTAATTTCATGGTATTGTATGTGAAAATTGGTATATATATATATTTCCTGCGTATGAAGCATACGATAAAAGTAGTGTAATTGTAATTGAAAAACTGCTGCTGCAATTACAACTGTGCACTATTTTTTGTGTTAAACTCAGATGGAGTCATGTTAAACACAGTTGCAACTCCAACGATTGTGAAAGAAGCATTATCCATAAGGATTTAATTATAAAAAAATTCTTAGGTAAGTACGATATATCATAGGCGCTCCATTCAACATCAAACATATATAAGGTTTTGTGAGTCATGTTATGAATACATTTATTTTTAAAAAGTGACTTTACACATGTCAATTGTTGAATAGAGTGTCTATGATAAACCGTGCTTAATTAAGAATTACTCTTAATTTTAATACACTATCAGTGTAAAGAAATTTTACACTATCATTCAATTATGTGCTAATACATCATTAAAAAAGTTTGACTATCACAACAACTACATAAGAAATTTAACTTCTTTAATTATATGTCAATACATAATTGGATAATAGTGAAAAGCTTCTTTACACGGATCAAAATTAAACTCTATTCATAAAGCTAATTACGTGCATGGGGAAAAGTACCAACGCCTGAATTACTAGTTGTAAGATCCATAGTAAGACTTTTACGAAACAAGGTAGAACTGATTTAGAAATTATCAAAATAAACTCAGACACCAAAACCAATAGTGCATTTGATATTTTGTTTACTGATCAGACAAAAGAGAATGGTAGAATTAACAGTATCAGTATGTGTGCAAATTAATGTAAGAAACACTAAACACGCCCACCCAAGCAAATGCCGGATGTAGGTAAGTATGAAAGAACTACTTGCTTGAAGAAAGTGCGAGAGCCGAAGTTAAAAATAACAGAATGTTCTCTCTCCTCTTTCTGCACCTGTTGTGTGCAATCTGTGTGTGTGGTGGTGCAACAACTCTATCTCTTGGGAGACAACCTACAAGTCTAATCTCTGACTCTACCTTGCCTTTCCCTTTCGCCTTTAATTTCTCTTATTGGTTTGCAGGGGGTAATTTCTTGACTTTCAACACACTTTTGCTTTGTTCTTTTACCTTGAAACTTACCTATGGTTCTCCATTCCCCCACACAATATCCTCTCTCTCTCTCTCTCACACACACACACACACACTCTCACTTATGCACGCAATATATTTATATATCGCTCTTACAACTTGCCAAAGAACCAAACCATCCACCAAATTGCATTCCCCCCCATTAAACAGTCACTATGACAGACCCTGATCAGTCCAATTTATTCGCTGGATGGTTCAACTTCATGCCCCTCCATCCTCAGTACTACTCTTCTTCTCAATCCAACTTCTGCTCCTCCTACCCTCTTGCTTACTCAAACAACAGATTTGTCATGCAATTGGAAACCTCATCCTCCTCTGCAGCTCCTCCTTCCCCTCCTCTCAGAGAGGCCCTTCCTCTCATAAACAATTTAACCCTCAAAAATCAGCAGGAAAATGAACCCTCTAACGGTAATAGTGCATTAGAAGAGGAAGAGGACAAGAAAATGGGCAAAAATGAGAGTCTTTTGACTGGTACTGAAGTCGATGATGAAACTGTAACGGTTGCCCTACGCATAGGGCTTCCTAGAATGGGTACTTCTTCTGATCTGGGGTCAAGGAAGATCTCAACTTCTACTGAAATGGCTGAAAAAGAGGAAGTCGGTGTGATTTCTGGACAGCCTTTGGATATATTAAACAAGGGTCAGTATTGGATTCCCACCCCTTCTCAGATTCTCATTGGTCCTACTCAGTTCTCATGTCATGTGTGCTCTAAGACTTTCAACAGATACAATAATCTTCAGGTACGGCCTCATTTGCATAAACCTTCAGCTAGCCCCCTCCCCCTTTTACTGGCTCCTGTGAACTGTGACTGTACTATATATTTTTTTCCTTTTCTTGTTATGTTTATAAAATGTCCCTAATTATTTTTTAAAATTAAATAAGAAGATAGGTCCCTCCTTCTGTGTTTCATCATTTTGGTTTCTTATCTATCCCTTTTGCATGGTTATCTTCTGTTTTTTCTTCTTTGTTTCATATCTGAACGTGACTATTTGGTCTCAGACTCAGTACTTTATAATTAAGTTTTGTTTTCTTTAAGAACTAAAACTATTCTTGAAATCTTCCTTTTGCTTTTGTGTCACCTAGGACATTGTGCTGCACCAGACTGAAAATGAATGAAAAGTCTTACAAATTATTAACAATGCTTCTTTCAGGATTCAGATGTGTTTTTCTTCAAGATCCTGAACTCTCTCCAGTCTTTTAAAAGCCTTGCACAGTAAAAATATTCAAAGACACATGTCTATGATGAGGTCATACACGGAACCTCAGATGTCTCAAGAATAAAGAGCATACCCCAGATATAATTTAAGTAGAATTAAGAAAACTTGTTTGATATCTGAACAAGTGAACTTTTTTGTACAAATAGTACGAACTTCTAGTTACTGCTAATTTGTCATCTCAATGTGGAAATTAGAAATATAATTAAAACGTTGGCTGGAAAACTATGTTAATGACCTTTCAAATTGCCTTGCTTTTGTTTTTTAACATAATAGCATTGGAAATTTTCACATGAATATAAAGAAGCCAAAAATACTAGGTTTCCTTTGTACCTGTCTTCACCTTTGTCTTCGGTTTTATGGCAATCACTATGGTTTGTCTAGTTACTTTCTCTAGGGGAGTTTGAAACTAACGTCCATGGAATTTATATAAAACACGCATCAATATGATCTGCAACAACATTTTTTTGGGGGTAGTTTCAAATTTATAGTTGTAGCGTATGCTTAACTTATTGAAGCAAATTAGGACCTTTTAATTAAATTTCAGAACTGAGCATCACAAGTCTGAAGGTACAACAGAACAAAATTTGGTTATAGAGTGCATGGCTAACTGTTAATTCTGTTTCACTAAGGGAACTATAAGTTTCTCATGGCTTTGCAGATGCATATGTGGGGACACGGATCTCAATACAGAAAGGGGCCTGATTCTCTAAAAGGAACACAACCAACAGCTATGCTAAGGCTTCCATGCTTTTGTTGTGCACCAGGTTGCAAGCACAACATTAACCACCCAAGAGCAAGGCCACTCAAGGATTTCAGAACTCTTCAAACACATTATAAGAGAAAACATGGCATAAAACCCTATATGTGTAGAAAATGTGGCAAAACATTTGCAGTAAAAGGTGATTGGAGAACACATGAGAAGAACTGTGGCAAAATATGGTATTGTTTATGTGGCTCTGATTTCAAACATAAAAGGTCTTTAAAAGACCACGTCAAGGCCTTCGGCTATGGCCATGGAGCTTTTGGCGTTGATTGCTTGCAAGAAGAAGATGAAGCAGCCTCCGAAATTGAACATGATGGGGAGAGCTCATTGTGAAAGTTGGAAAACAAAAATTGAGGTGGCTTCTTATCCAGTATCACATACATGCTTGTAATAGATTGTATAATGAGTTTCGTATCGACCTTCTTATTGTCTATTTTTCTTCTTTTCTGTTTCAGTTTTTCAAATATTATATGTGGGTTGCTTTCTTCATTTCAATTAAGCATTGTGTACTATATATTTGATTATGATCTTTCCCCCTTTTCTTCGTGTGGTCCAATGTACCATGCTTGAATGTAATTAATGCACCAGTTCTTGAGAAAATATATATGTAGAGCTTTGTACTGTCTAGGGTTTTGTGGAGAATTCCAATGAGCAAAATCCTCAATCTAATGCACTCGATGACTAACCTTCTCAACCATGTACTACTTTCCAATGAGCAAAATTCTAACATTGCCGTAGAGAAAAGGAATTGAGGGGTTATAAGGCACCTTAGCGACTTTGTGAAGTTCTTTATCGTTATATGGTACACCATGTACTTGCATCGTTAAGCGCAGCACCACGCCCCAGAGTAAATACAAGATAGTACAACGACTGATGAGAAGACCGGAATTCTTGACTTTTAATTAATTTGTTTGGAATACAATTAAAGAAGCTGATTCTTAATTTTATCTTATTATTTTCAATCCCAAGATGTCGATAAATTCACTAAATTTGATATAGAAAAGCTTACTTGAACCATAGCAAAAAAATTTACTAAGTTATGCTCAATAACCTCTTACCGCAATACCAATTTTTTTAAATTACAGTAAGTATAATAAGAAAATATTGAAGTTTGGTGGCTCACGGTTAGCCAAGAGGGTGTATGCGTATGAATTTTGTCTGTATGAGCTTGGTATAGTTGCCCCAAATACCAGAATTCAGATTTAAAGTCAAAATCTAAACATATATTTGGTTTTTTTTTTTTTTTGTACCAAAAAGTTTAGAATGAGGAGAGACTCTCTCCATTCTAAGATCAGAACAAATTATTATTCTTAGCAAACATTTATAGTGAGATTACATATCACTATTAATGGGAATCTTTGAATTCGAACTCAAGTCATGCAGTTGTCATGAGCGGAAAGTTGACTAGGTGAGTCAACCCCCGTTTGCAAACATATTTCTTTAAAGCTTGTTGAGATATTAAAATAAGAATTGAAAGAGTGAAATGATAGAATAAAAGGACTTGATATCTTTTACATCTTTGTACTCAAAAGGCTCTTATATATTTCTAGTGTACTTGCATTCTCTTTAGTGTATTAGCATCTTTTGCCCTTAGGTTGCATGCACCACGTAGTACACTGAACTCTAAAATTCCCATTGGTTTGATGCCACTAGACCGTTAAAGCGTTTAAAAAAAAATGCTAAAGGGTGAATTTATAGAAAGCTCGAGCCCTCTAATATATTAGATCATATTATAGAGATTTTTTTATTCATTACATATAATTTTATATAATAGTTTATTACATATCTCTAGGGTGTTATAATGGCTAAGAAGTGTATCTCTTGAGAGCTTTGAGCCCTCTATACAGTAGACACACAGTGTCACAACTCCATGTGCAAATTAATTAAGACACATACGAGGCTACCTTTAGAAAAAATTTAGATTAAACTCTTAAAATATCAAATAGAAAAATAGGAAATCTTTGGTTATTTTTAATTATATTATATTATATAATATAAACATAAAAAAATTAGATTTGGAATTATTATAATTTTTGACACAACTTATACTATCTTAATATGAAAACTAAAAAAAATCATAATTGAATAAAAATTACATTTTAAACAACTACAAAGTTTGATAAGTGATTGAGATTGAACTAGTAGCTAGGGAAGACGTTAAATAGTTTGCGAAGGCCTTAAAGTTTAAACCTTATTATACAAAATAAAAAAAATTGAAGGACAAATTATTGTGTACAACATAGTCATGTAGGGAGAAGGTCAGTAGGAAGTCACCATTGCAAATTGTGTATACCAATTGAATAGAAAGAAATAAAATGCAGCCATGGAGAGTGAAGATCACTAGAAAATTGTAGCATGCGTACCAAAAAGAAAAGAAAAGAAAAACACGTACAATACAACAATCACAACGTGAAAACCAACATGTTGTATTTGTTGGTAGTGATTTTAAATCAAAAGCTACACATGGTTGAAAAATTAGATATAAATTAATGATCCACTAACTAAAGGTCTTGGCTTCGCCACTGGATGCATGTCTCTTTTGATTATTCTATTGTGATGCTTTCTCTTGGGGCTACCACCTCTTTCTTCGGCGAGCCCTAATATTTGTGTTCTTGTTTCAGTTCTTTTTCTTCATATTTTAACTCAAATCCAACTAGTTTAAGGGTAGAATTGGGTTTTATATTTTGGTATTGGATCTTAAGACAAATTCTAGCGTGTTTGACCTTTTTAAATAGGTCAATTTAAGTCTTGATGATAATAAAACATTGAGTATGCCTTTTGCTACTTTGACGATTATACTCTTGATATGGCATGTGCTTTTATAAAGTTGTGTTTGATGTACTTGTGCTTTGTATATGAGATTATCTTTATGCACGCAATACATGTTTCGATGATACTAGTTTAAGTGGTTTGAATTTGAGAAATAGTTTAATTATGACAAAAGCAAGAGTTGTGCAAGGATTTGTGATAAAAAAAAAAAGTTGTTGGTTTTTAAATGGAGTTTGACTATCTATTAGCTAAATACATTTGGAATCCACCACTAAAAAAAACTAAACACATTTGAATTTGAATCCATTAAATGCAGCTTATCGTTTTTTACATTGACTTTCCCTAAAACAGTTTGCATTTAATACGTGTGTTAATTGTGTGCAAGTGTTTTAAATTTTAATTAATGGCAAATCCTATAGCTATGGGCTAAAAGCTAGATGGAATTATGTGGATATATATCTATTCTTTGTTGACCAATATTGGTAGATGTTCGGCTTCGGATAAAGTTTTGGATGTCAAAACCTTGAATAAATAAGTACCTACTGGAACTCAGAGCACCTACTTTCAAATGAGTCAGAATCAAGTCTAGAACCACGAAATGAAAGAATCATTCAAACGGCTAGTTGATTCAAAAGTACTATGAGACACTATAAAAGAATGAGTTTCAAGAAGAGAAAACACAAGCAAATTAAAGCATTGCAAATTCATATTCTTTGCAGAAGTATCCTAAGTTTATGAGTTTTGTGTTTACTTATTTGCATATACACTCTCCCGATTTGACTTTTGTTATAGCTCATTTATAAGAGCACTTAACAGAAAACAGAGAAAGATTTTCTCTTGGATATCAAGAAAAGAGTGTAAAGGAATTCATTGTATGAACTTTCTTGAAGTTAATGATACTTTGTTTTGGGATAGAACAATAGGAAGGTTGTTGCGGTGTCTTTTATAAGCAAAACATTACTGTTGTGATAAACTAGTGAAAAATTTTCTCAAGTAATATGCTTGACGATTGGATGTGAGCCACAGTATGTGATTGAACTAAGATAAATCTTATTTGCACCCTTACCCGAATCTCTTTATATTTGAAGGTCACGGTTGTTTTTATTAGCATATAGGATTTCTATGTTCTTGGCATTATTACCTTGGTATTTTGGTCAAGGTTTGACAATCAAAAGGTGCTTTATATTTGTTTCTATGTATATACCTTTGAGTATAACTTTATCATTTCATAGCTTGCTGCACTTTAGTTTGCTATTTGTGCTTGCGTCAAACATCCTTTTGTCTCAGTAATCATATCTTATATATTCCGTTATACCGCTCTTGTAAATCTCATTGAAAAATGGCTTATAGTTTGTTGAGTGGAAATTGGAATCAATTACGAATTCACCCTCTCGGGTTATGTTCTTTTTAAAAGTTCAGTGTTCTCCTTGCCATATCTAAGGTTTTTATTGGTGATGCTTTCATGTCTTTCATGTCTATCATATTATTTTTAGTAAGATTATGAGGTGTTTTTACACCTTTTAGGTGTGAAATTAATCCTCACTAGAGTGTTGGCCTAGCCTTGACCATAATATATTTTCAGTGAAATTCGAATCTTTATATTGCAGGTATGATTCGCCCACATGAAGCCTAATTTGTCAACTAAATCATATCATTTTATCTTTTGGATGGACTTAGCTTCTTTTCTACTCCTCAAACCTGAAAGTATATAGATCTAACAAAAGAACAAATTTTCAATGGTTGACAAAGGACTTTTTGTATGGTAGAAACCTCTACAAATCTTGGAGATGTCGTGGTAGTTGGATCGTGCCTTTTCTTTTGTTGAAGATGAGTAAAGTTCAAAGGCATGCTCTCAATACCATAGTGCGAGATGAGTGTCCAGATATTTTAGCAAGTCTATCATCATTGTCATTGGTCACAGACTAAAATTCAGTTGCAATTCCCACTTTATACTACATATGCCTTTAAAATTTCTCAGTTTTCTTTGATTCTCATTGCCATCAGTGTGCATCCATGCATTTGTTGTATATATACATTATGCCAGATACTTCAAATTAGAGGATATGTTTTTCTTTCTTTACATTTTGTTCATTTCTTTTTGGTTTTACTCTATAGCCATTAGCCATATCCATGGACACGACATTACGCTGCATTAGGCCAGGGAAAAGAATGTAAGGGCTGCTTGACGAATTAGCCACAACATTTGGCTTACACATCTTTCATGAAGTATTTTTTGTTTTTGGGTTTGTCAGAGTTTGCCTTCCAAACCACCAAAAAGTAACTTTCGGCGCAAAAATTATTACCAAACATGGTTAGGTGGTTAGTAATTAGTTAGTTATATGTGATTAGTTACATAATTAGTTATACTTCTAAGGCTATATAATCCACTTTTGTAAACAACTTTCACACATACTTTCTCATTCAGTAAATTTCATTTTTATCTTCTTTCAATTTTTTCTTCAAGATCATGTTTCTCAACATGGTATCAAAGCTTTTATGATACCGACTTTGAAGAAATTTACCTCATTATGCTACATTGAGTTTTCATTGAACTCTGATTTTTTTCTGCCTCCTCCAGTTCTCTCTCTCTGGATTCAACTCTTCTTCAATTTCACTTCAAGATTCAAACTAGTTTCTCTCTATGCAACAACGCAAGAAACCGTAACGAAGACGATAATGCTGAAGACCTTGGAAAGTGTCCTCTTCGTGGTGGAGCTGACGATCGTTATGGATTTCGACACCGTCAAGTCCTTCACCAATGACGACGACTTCGTTGCCGGCAAATCTTTCTGCTCTGATGAGGCCAAGGCCTACGATGCCAATTTTGTCAAGGGGGTGAGCTTTGATGAGCTCAAGGAGCTGATACTGGGCCTCAACGTGAGGGAGCTGATACGTTCTTAACGTTGCTTCTGCTTTTGGAGTGATGAGTGCAAGATTGGTGCCTAGATTTTGGAATAACTTCTGGATAATGATTTCTTATTTTGTTTTGGTGACGTCATTGGACTTGATTTGAAAGGATAAAGATAAAGCTGGGGTTTGGTTCAGTGGATTGAAAGCATTAATTTCACGTAGCCATAATCGGAAGTGGAGAACAAAGTCAAGAAGTGATGGAATTTCAGTTTTTCCCCTTTGGTTATTAATCTTGGTTCACCCTTGCTTTAACTTTGATTTTGCTTATGCCTCTTAACGGTGGTTAAGCTTTGGTTCAATTTCTCTATTTTGCTCATATGAGCATTATTTTCACATTTAAAATTGTTTAGCATTTATTGTGATGTCATTTAGTAGCCTCAAGAGTATCAATTTGTCCCAATTTGTTTGGAATAAGTGTCTTGGAGACACTGAAAGAATATCAATAGGGTCTAAAAAAATGTTAAAAACTTTTAGGAGTTATACATTTTGGCCGTTGTTAGTTTTTATTATTATCCATTTTTAGATTTTTTTTTATTGGCCAATGTGATTGCAACATTACTTGTATTTTATTATTTTGTTTGATATAAATTGTATTGATTATCCGAAGCTAAGAATACGAAGTACGTATCTTCCAATCTGTAGGGGACTATTATTACATATGGTTAAACGATTAGTAATTAATTAATTGAGTGTGATTAGTTACATAATTAACTATACCTTTACAACTATATAAGCCACTATTATAAATAAATTCTATACATACTTTCTCATTCAATAAATTTCAATTTCATCTTCTTTCAATTTTTTTCTGGACCATATTTCTTAACAAAGAGTGAGTGAACCAACAAAGCAATAGGCTTTCCAACAATGCCACAAAAGCTAGCAGTGGTCACACATGTCATTTAATTTGATAAAACTAAGTATATAAGTATATCTTTTGGTTCTACAAGTGAGACATAACCCATTGGTAGATAAAGATAATTTGAACTGTAAGTCAACAAAGCGCAGAGAATAAGAATTTATAAGATTCAATTTGAAAAAGCCATATACATGAAGCTTAGATATGTAGTAATGTAACCTAAGATGTTGACATATTGGTTAAAGAGGCTTATCTTGATTATTCGGGTTTAAATATTGAGTTATCATTTAAGAGAATTAATTAATTCTTCTTAAATTAGTTAATTTTCTTAAATGCACCATGGGAGGTGTGTCTTTAAGATTAACCAAAGAGGGACTTAATCATGAAAGTTGGTTCGATACTGTTACCGTTAATATATATATATATATATAATTTTAATTTACTGTCAATGTAAAAAAAATTTACTTTGTCATCTAATCATGTGTTGGTACATCATTAAAAGAGTTAGACTTTCTAAGTAATTACTGTGATAATTAAACTCTTTTAATAATTTGACAATACATATTAGATAATAGTATAAAGAAATTTTACACTAACAGTGGATCAACGTTAAACTCTAAACTCTATATATATAGTAATGTATTATTATTATTTTTGTAAGTTTACAAGATAACAAAGCACATTTGAAATATTTGAGAATTAAGTGGGTGTATAAATATACAAATAAGACTGCAAATAGTTCCACCTTTTTTTAGTTAATTAGTGAGTAGCATTAGGAAAAACATGCTCACAGATCACATAATAGCATTACTCGAATCATTAATTAATAGTTTTAATAAGAAATACTATATTATTTTCTTCTCCTTTTTTTTTTCGGTTAAACATGTGGATAGGACCCAAAGGAACGTTAGGTGCCATCGGGTAGGTCATTAAACTTAGCTTTATATTATGGGTTAGGGTAGACAACGGGTTGGATATACCTATGAACCCGCACGTTTTTACTTAATTCAATCCATAGTTGATCGGTTGGTTTGGATTTGTAAGTTAGGTTGGGTTTAAAATAGTTAAACCCACGAGTATGAGTTAGGTAGCGGGTTGAGACTCTCCTAACCTGCAAAACCTAACCAAACCCATTGAAATTTTTTTAATAATATTTTATGATATGTAATAATTTTTTATTGGAACTTCGAGAATCTCATATAAGTTTCTAATTTTTTCAATTAATTAATTTTTTGAGAATTTTTAAATTAAAATTACACTACATTTAGTATTTGAAGGCAAGTTTTGAATCATTTTTGTAATTCTTTACAACTCACCACTGTTGAGGCATTGATTTGTGTTCATAATTAATTAAGAACTCTTGATAAACACATTGATTTACAGGCTTAAATAGATGAAATTGAAAAGATTGAAACATGTTATGTACTATATATAATTTGCTTAATTTGTTTAATCAATGACTAATAGTTTAATCATTAATTGCTAATGCTTCGTGATTCCTTTATGTGTTGATATGTTTGCTGCTAGAGATTAAGTTGTGGATCATAATAATTGATCATTTTAGATGTTTTCCATTTAACTGATTATGATTCTAATTCTTTTTAACTTATCATTTCATTGTTGGTTTCAACTTTTCTTTATTTTGACAATTGTGGTTAATGTTATGGTGTTATTGACTTGCAGGAAATCAAAAAGGAGATGAGGCGTTGATTATAGTGTCATTGATTAATTGTATTACATGTATCTTTATTGTTTATTTGTGTTGATTGTAATTGTAATCCTACAGTTATATATACTTTGAAATTTATATTTTCTGTTATGTCATTTGGAAACTTATGTTATGTTATTTAGAATAGATTTCAATTTCTTTTTTAGCATGCTAAACTTTTTTTTTGTTCAAGTTCAACCTACGGGTTAAATCCAACCCAACCCACATATGAGTGGGTCGAGTTGGTTCAGGTTGGAGGAAAAAAAAATTTCAAACCCAACCCACTGCTTCCATGAGTGGTTTGGGTCCAAAATTACCCTAAACCCAACTCAACCCAACACATGTCCACTCCTAATTATGAGTTGACTCTGCATCATTAGACCCATGAGGTGGGGCTTGGCCTTAAATGTAATTGATGAGTGTGTCTCCATAAGTTGGAATGATACACTTCTTTCATTTTCTTTTCAATCATATTTAAAGAAAAAATAGTTTTTGAAAAAAAAAACTACTATATATTTTTTAAATATATATTAAAAGTTGTTATGATATTTTAAAATTAGAGTGATGCTAAAAACACTTGAATGTATAAACGCTCCAAGTTTTTATTTTAGAAAACAACCATAATTTAAATTTTAAAAGCTAGTAGAGTCACAATTATTTGGTTCACAACCAAGTAAAGACTTGAGCATTTGTACCTTCGAGCTTCTATTAGCAAAACTCTTAAACCTGTCACCTTAATCTTAATTTCCCCCATTTAAGTGGTACTAGTGTGAAATTTTACTTCATATAATTACAATAGAGAGTGCGCACACACGTTTAAAAATTAATTTTTCAATAATGAATGTGATATATAATGCCATATTGGGATGCTAAACAAATGAAGAGTTAAGAACAAGAAACAAAAGGAAAAAATTAATTTAGAAAATAAAAATTTAATTAGACTACTATGTTTCATTTCATCGATTGTTTAACACAACTTTTTTTCATTATTTTATTTTGAAAATGTTCAAATACATATGGGTGTTTATTGAATTTCAGAATAGAAAATGAAGATAAGAAACTAATGAAGTTCTCTATACACATATTCTTTGAGTTTTGACACTCATCTTTTGTGATGTCGTTTTCTGCTCCTTTCCCATTGACTATTATCCAACATTATCGCCTTTCTCTCCTCTCTCAGAAACGCTGAATACAGAGTCCTTTCTGAAGAGCACACTCACTGGCCACTGCCACTGATCACTGCCCTCTTCCCATTTCTTATATCTGTTGAGGAAAAGAAAAAGGAGAATCTGAATGGTTTTTGCAGTCACTCTCTCTCAAAACTTCCTTCTCTTCATGCCATCCCATGGGCATGGCACTTTAGAGGTCAAGTCTTGCTCAATGAGCAAAGCAAGCACATCCCATATTCAAACAAAGAAAATATGCTTGAGATGCAACACCCTTTACTCAGATCAAGATAATTCCCCAGTTTCTTGCTCTTTCCACGGCCATACCAATGGTATGCAACTATGCATATGTATATTAACCTTTTTCCTAGCCACATAGTATAGGATAATATGTATTATGTTAATAATAAAGGAGCACGATCTGTTTGAATTTATAGACCATCCTCAAATGACCTTCCAAAAAATCTTTATCATGAATTTATTTCTGAAACTTCATTGTTTTTATCTAGATCTTGTCTTGGAATTCCATATAGAAACGAAGTTTTCAAAATTGAATTTTTTTTCCATATAATAATACCAATGAGATTTCTATCATGATTTTGCCTATTTCATATCCTCTGTTATGCTTTTACAATTGGGTTATAAAAGGTTCTCATTGTTTTTTGGTTTCTTTGGTAAGCTGTAGCAGGATAAATTTGCAAAGCATAACTCTTTTCTAAAACCAGTGAGCACACATGTAATCTAACTCACGCTTTGTACTTTTGTAGGAGAGAAGGGTCTATTTTCATTGGCTCCACCACACCAAGGAATTGATGGGGATTGGACTGATAAATCTGGAGTGATTGTCTACAAATGGAATGAGAAAAATAACAGACCAAACACTGGCCGCGCCAATTGGAAGAAAAGATGGAGCTGCTGTGCTGAGTATGATGAGAATGCCCCACCTTGTAGACGGGGTTGGCATGTTTCCTATGATGATGGTTTCACTTTGTATTAGCTACATTTTATGTTCTCATACATCCTTTTGGTTTCTTTTGATACTTTTACCTATGTTTTGCTTGGAGATATGGTCAATCAAGAAGATGTGCAGGTGAAGATTCAAAGTTGTGAAAGTGTGAACTTGGTTTCTGGGGTAACCAATGATGAGTTTAACTTCATGAGAAACGAAATTTCCTTTCATTTCATCTTTGTTCTGTTTTAGTCTCACCATGATTTTCCATTCAGTCCACACTCCACAGTATTTCTATGTTGATGGGAGATCAGAAGCTTTCAAGCTTAACCTGGTTGATCATGTCATGTCCCATGACTAGGAAAATTACATCATGTACCTGAAACCAAGCTTCATCTAAAAGAAACACAGCTTTTAAGAGGATTTATTTGATAAACCAAAAGTCTTACCAATCGTTTAATCAATTAACCTTGAATATGGCAAGGTAAACGGGTACTTTAGCTGCTTTCCATGTAACAACGCATATTGTGTAGAGTAGTGAACAACAGGATCAAGGTAGTGAAACTCTGAAAGAGGCCATTTAACTAGAGCAATATTTCTTGTTTCAGCTATCTCGTGAGCCTACCCAGAAATTCATTAGTCTGGTCATTCTTGTTTAGAAATAAGAAATTGAATATTCCATGAACACATCTCCAAAAACTTTTGAAAACTGCTACTGCACTGGATTTGGGAGAAAAGACAATAGAAAACGAACACGAGTTTTTAAGTAACAAGTAACAACCAACAGAGGACATATTACAATTAGATTTAGTTACCAAACCTCACAAAATTGAGACTTGCAGTTGCAATAGATAGTTTCTATTTTCAATAGCAAAGGCTCAATGTGGGATTCTTGAATGTTACAAATTCAAACCAAATTGTGACAGATATTCAAGCAACCTGACAAGCAGTGAAAATCTCAAATTCATTATGTATCAAATAAGATATAACAACACAAGCTAATATGATCCCACTGTCTTAAAAGACTCTTGGACATGCCTCAGAATGTTATTATCTCTATTCCACTCAGGTGTGGAAGCATTGACAAAATGTGCATAAAGCTTCTTGTTATCACAGGTCACTGAAATCAAGCTATAGATACTGTGAGAATGTCTCGTAGGTGATTTGAGATGTTGGACAAATCTTGGAAACTAGTTTGGAAGCTGCAGCAGGGCCACGCCGCGGCATGGCTTAGTGCACGCCATTGCATGGAGCCACGTCCCGGCATGGAATAGTCCACGCTGCGGCACTGAAACTTCGGCCAAGTTTACTGTCAGGGTTCCAAAGGTTGGGTGCCGTGGCGCGAAGAAGCCATGCCGCGGCGCGGACATCTGTTATATAAATTCTGTTTTCTGGTTCAATAAAACAGTAGGTTAAATTTTCAAAGGGAGGCAGAGGACGAGACAAACTTGTGAGAGGCATCAAAATAGGGTTATTTTGAGAGGAAACACCATTGAAAGGTTGAAATTGCTAAGGTAGGTAGATCAAGGGAGAGTGGAGAGTTTGTAAAGCTTGATGGGAGGTTGTTCCTATTGGAAAGCTTGATCCAAATCACTTAATCTTGTTCTAATCTTAGTGGATGATCTCTAATGCTGGATGTAGGCTATATTAACTGAACCAGGGTAAATCTTGTGTGTTATTTCTCTTTACTTCTCTTTAATCTTCCTTAATTTTGTTACTTTGCATTTCTTGGATTGGTTTCTGCATAACCTTTTTATTTTCGCATATGTGTGCTTGCTGTGATTGCTTGGTATTGACTAAGTGGTATAATCACAACAGATACCAACCCCATCAATCTCAGAGTAATAAAAGAAACGGACATTTCTTTTGTTTGTATCAGGAATTGGCGTAATAGTGCCCCAACCTCTGGAATGGACATCACTAATACTAATACAGTGAGGACCTCTCCTGTGTGCCGTAAACTGTCTTCTTTTATCATGGGAGAGTGGCATAGGTCTCTTCGGGACTTTATTCTACATTTTCTGATTAGAAGGGAGTGTAATGAAGAAAAAGTGTAGAGGATGTGAGAGTAATTTGCTCTCAAATTTTAATTTATGAAACAAAAGAGATTAAAAATAAAATAAAAAACAAATGAAGCCTCAGTGGCAATGTTCATGAGTATGAACTAAATCCTAGTGGAATAGACCAGTATAAAATTTACAAAATGGATAGAAAGGACTACTCTCATTTTGGTTACTTCTGAATCTGTCTTGGGTCTCTGCACCCTTTTTTTAATAATAAAAAAATGTGAATTTGTGATAGTTTAGACTTATTACCCCTTTAGCTATGTTTGGGAGAGGGAAAATGGTGGAAAGGAAAGAGAAGGGAAGGGAGGGAAGGGGACTCCATTCTCTTTATTTGGATATTTAAGTAAAAAATAATGAGAGGAAGTTTATTCTCATTATTTGGGAATTAAAATAGGAAAAAGGAATAAGTTTAGAATTAAATTTTCAATATAGTCTTTATATTGTTAACCTTATAACATAAATATAAAGTATATATGTAACTTAATACATATTTAATTAATAATAGATCTTTTCTCCCTCCTTACCTCCTAATTTGATGGAAAATAATTTGTAGGCTTTAATAGGGAAGGGAGGGGAACACTTTCCCCTCATTCTCTCATCATTAAAACTCATCCAAATAAGAGTTGATGTCATTTTTCCCTTCCCTTCCCCTCATTTTCTCCTCTTTACCCACAGGCAAACAATACATTAATGATTTTGATGTTTGTTGCTTGCAGCATAATGTGAAGCCTGGCTCGTACACAGGGAAGCATAACAGGCCACCACCTTAACGTAAAGCAAACCATTTCCATAAGTATGACATGTTGGATATGCTTAGAGACTTTGATTTAGAAAGTGGAGAATTTTATTCCATCATGCGGGACTCGGAGTTTTTTGATGATATGGATCCATTTGAGATGTGATGGCTATATCAGATGCGCTGGGTAATGGTTCAGGGTCTTGTTTGTGTCCTTTTGATTCTGATGATCAAGACATGGGTTTTCTTTCAGATGGCTGATTTATCAGAGGCACTGGTTGCTGGTGTCGACAACTTTGATCCTGAAGATTTGGACAATATAAGTGAATCCTATGGAGGCTGCAATGTTATCAATGATGATGCATTCTAATATGGAAGAAGAATACAGTGTCGAGGACTACTAGATTTACTTGGTTGTTATAACAACACCATCTTTGGCCAGTTTTTGGAGTAGTTCCACACTTCGCTGTTTGGGGACAAAAGTTTCTGGTATAAAAATTTTGTACAACTTCAGCAAATGCCCAAATGTTATGGCCTTGAAACTAATTTTACAGCCTAATATCTCTCTTATTTTGTTTTAAATATATTTTATACATGTGTATATGTATTTAAACTGTATTTCATGCGTAACAAATATATATAAATAGTTTACACAAAAATTCAATAATGAAATATATATCCTCACCCAATAATAATAATAATAATAATAATAATAATAATAATAATAATAATGAAAGATATATCAAGTCAGGTGTCAAAGCTGGCTTTATAACAAAACTTTTTGTTAAAATCTAAAACTAATGAACCCGAAAATTGTGCCTCGATTGCGAAGCTTATTTGTGAGATTTTGACTAGATTATTTGTTTCAATTTGTTGTATGTAAGATAAAGTTTACAAATATAATATTATAATCATAATAATAATAATATACATAAAATATAAAGTAATAAGAAAGATATTAAGCCTTCAAGTTTCCTTTGTTATCATAAATTTTTATTTAATTTTCTAAAACTTTGAGAATCTCAACATTTTGAAGCCTTCTATGTGAGTTTCTTTTATATAAAATATTTACACATGTTGTTGCGTGTATGATAAGATTTGCAAGCATATACATTTATATAATAAGTGATTTTAGAGAGCCCAAAATTTGATAACCGAATTTCATCGAATAATGTAAATAGAGTCTTGAGATCATCTCACTCATAACACATGTGGGTCTTAGGCAATAAAACTTACTAAAATCAAGTTTATTCGGTCAATTCTGTGCACAACTTGTTTGAGCTACTCATCATTATTCTTATATAATATGTTTCAAATTGATAAGTAATGAAAGCGATGTTTGTAAAGTTGTCTTTAAGATCATGGGACATAATAGGGCATTGTGTTTATTAAGAAAAGTGTTACTTCTTAAATAAAAAAAAATGATTAAAAAAATTGAATCAAAATATAGGAAGACAAATTGTAATTTATCATATTAGAAAACAAACGATTGCTTGTAACTAATATTTAATCATGTATTTTACTTGATTAAAATATAAATAAAATAATTATATTTCACACATAATTAAATATTATTCATTAATTATGAAAGGATACAAATATCTAAAAGAAGGATATCAAAAGAAATTTCATTGAAAACAAAACAAATATTAATTTATTTCATTATGTAAGAAATAACTATTCCCACCTGAGCCACCTCTTTGTGACATAACTTTGAAATTAGTATAGAATGATCATTTTATAATATTTTGTGAAAAGAAATAACAATTCTAACCTCTTAGAAACACGTCTACATTGCTTCAAACCATTTGCTGCAACTTTGTTCGTTCTCAGTTGCGGTTTTATATATACCATCCAAATCCAAGTTCCAATCTTTCTTCTCATATTTCTATTTCTATATATCCTATTCTCACCATTCAACAACACCCCTTTCTCAATCTCAACCTCAGGTGCTCTCAATTCTGGGACTCCCATAAATTTGCAATCTTTTTTTGATTTTGGGTTCCCCTCATCTCTTTTTTCAACCAAAAATCACTTGGAGGTTTTGGGTTTTTCAACCAATAATTTAAAGTTTTTCAATATTCTCCATGTCTAAGAGGTGAGAGTATCATTTCATAGCTTTTCTATGATCTTTTTCATGTGGGGTTTCAATTTTGGGGTCTGCAGTTTCTGCCATCTCAGGAGATTATACATTTATATTGGTGCTTTGTTTCTTGTTAATTATTATTTATCCACTTCAATATTATGCCATTGGTTGTGTTGTGTTTATAATCTTGCATGCTTGATGTTTGAACTAGAAGGAGAAAAAAAGGCTTTTTTTCTTATTGGGTATCTTTTCAATGATCAGCAAAAGAAAAAAAAAAGAGAGAGAGAAATTTATGAGATAGGATAATAGGATATATCCCTGTGATTATTTTCGTTTTTCATTGACTCTGGAAGATCATTCTTGGATTCGGATAGCTTTCTTAAGTAGGAAGGAATTAATCAAATTCTAAATTTTAAGTTGTTATGCCTGAGACTTTATTCTTGTTATAAAAGGTTATTGTGGAAACCATTCCAGGGTGGTATATCAATGTTAAATTTTGTAGGCAAGGTTGAAATTTGATTTTTTTATTCTTGTTTATGGTTCTTAATATCGTTGATAGTTGACATATTTTTAGCTATGAATTCATTTGAATCAGGCCTGGCGTTTTCGTTTGTCAAAATAAGTTTAAAGGTTTTTAATTGCGACTTTTATTTGTGAAAGTTGTTGTGTAGGACTAAGACCTTTTTCTTTCCCTGTTAATTTGCTCTGTCTTTCCGTTGCAAGTTGCAGACTACTCTCTTTTGTATGGTATCTTATCTTCTGAATCTTGTAGGGTTCATTGTAAGTTCTTTGCCCATGGAGCATGCCTGAAAGGGGAGCATTGTGAATTTTCTCATGACTGGAAAGCTCCCCCTAATAATGTTGGTGATACAAGCTCTTCTTTGCCTCAGCTCCTACCTATTGATAGTTATTGATTTACACTGCTTGTTGTCTTATTGAGACAGATATGCACATTTTATCAGAATGGAGTCTGTGCTTATGGTAGTCGCTGCAGATATGATCATGTCAAAGTTTCTCGAGCACATTCCTTAACTCCGTCTTCTTCAGTAATTGAACACCAGCCCCTGGCTTCAGATTCTGTTGTATTTAAAACTCGAATTACATCAAACAGGGTTACTATGGATGCCGAGTTTTCTCCTTCCAGAAGTCCTTCCCATCTTCCCAGTAAACCTGCTAGGAATCAAGAAACTGAGTATCATGATTTGTTAGAGGAGGATGATGTTGATGAATCCAGAATTATTTCACCTTCTGAGCGTTCAATCTGTTCATTTGCTGCTGCTGGAAACTGTCCACGAGGGGAAATATGTCCTCATATTCATGGAGATCTGTGTCCCACCTGTGGAAAACACTGCTTGCATCCTTTCCAACCTGAAGAAAGAGAAGAACATATCAAGAATTGTGAAAAGAAGCAAAAGCATCTCGAGGCATTGAAACGAAGTCAAGAAATTGAATGCAGTGTTTGCCTGGAGCGTGTTCTTTCAAAGCCTATAGCAGCTGAACGTAAGTTTGGGCTGCTATCTGAATGTGATCACCCATTCTGCATATCCTGTATTAGGAATTGGCGTAGTAGTAACCCAACTTTGGGGATGGATATCAATAGCACATTGAGGGCTTGTCCAATTTGTCGCAAGCTATCTTACTTTGTCATTCCAAGTGTCATTTGGTATGCTACAAATGAAGAAAAACACAAAATCATTGACAGCTACAAGACAAAGCTCAAGTAATTTCTTAGTCACTGACAAAAGCTTCTTTTCTCTTCTTTTTCTCTTTCTGTCTAATTAATCCCTGATCTAATCACCAATAAGCTTAGAGAGTTTTAAGTTTGGGTCACCATTGTATGCTTCTTGATTTATGAAGGATAATGGTACTGCTGCTTGACCTCTCTTTCCTCTCCCTCTTCTCTGTATTGGGATGAGTTACATGTACTTAGTATATATTTTCATGATCAGGGAAAAAATAACTCAGCTTATTCCTATTTTGAACAAGAATGTCCATAATTTTTTATCATCTTTTAATAATAATTACTTATTGTCATTGGTAGGTCAATTGATTGCAAGCATTTTGACTTTGGGAGTGGGAACTGCCCTTTTGGAACTAGTTGTTTCTACAAGGTAATACATAAATATTACTAGTTCTATTTTTCATTCCCTCCTTCCCATCTGGGCCATTTTACTTTTTTTCCTGCAAACATTGCCATTATCTTTTGTCTAGGTATATGGAAGATGTGTTTTTCTATGCTCAGAGATTTTATCATATTAGTAAATTATCTTTGCTAACAGAGGCCAAAGTATTTACTAGATTCTGTTTGATATGAGTCAATTTCTATTATTTGTCCTTGTTAGTTGTAACCTGGATTTTTTTATTATAATAAAATTGGTCTTACAGCACTTAAATTAATGAATGCAACATATTTCTAGTACCTATTAAGTAGATTTAGATTTGCAGTTATACAATTTCTATTCCCCAACCTCGTGTTAAATGATGATGTCTAGATACTGTTTGGAGCTTTGAGCTGTGTTAAAAGCGATCCTTAATTAGTCGTTTAAGCTGTCTTTAACAAATTGACTGGAGCCTAATTGGCTTCTGTTAGCTCTTAATTGCAGCATGCATACGGAGATGGCTGTCCGGAGCAGTTACTTCTGCAACATCTTGGGACTGCAGATGGCAATACTGTGATTGCTACAGATGTCAGGTTTGTTCTGTTCCCTTTCATTGGTTCTTTATCTTTGGCCTTGTCCTCATTGACCTTACCTCTCTTCCTCTTCTTTTTTGTTAATTTCACTAACTAAATACATGGTGCTATCAGGCTGTCAGATTTCCTTGCTAACATGCATTTAAGATGAAGGGTGATGCTCATATGTTCTAGTGTAAGTTTCAAACTTTTGTTTCCTTTTACTTCAATTGAGGATGACGTTTGTATCTGGATTTATGCATACAATAATGTTCTTTAGTAACTTTTGCTTCATTTGGGTGCTTGGGTTTCAGGAATTGTGTTCCTTTATCAGATACCCAAAGGGGGATTGGTGGCCACTTTTGTATGATGCTGATCCTGTTTTTCTTTTTCCATTCTTTCTTTTAAGGACCTCTTGCAGTCCTAGTTTTTTCTGTTGTGGTTTAAGAAAGGATAATCACGCTTAGTAGCACTCTGGAAAAGAGAATGTTTGACATGAAAAAGGCATAATAAAATTTGAAGGGATTTGGACTTTGGCCATAAATAATCAAAGAAAGAGAAGATCAAAACATAATCTAATATTGGGGATATATGTTAATGTTGGTTTTGTTCCTAACTATTCCACTATCCAAACGTAAAATACTGCAGAGCTGTACAAAGAGAACAAACACTTTCAATTAGCTCTCTTCTTTAATTATTCTTTCCTTTATTTTTCAACCACTTTTTCAACTCCCTAAACATCTAGCCTAGATGTCTGTTTGTTTATTCTTATGCACAGATTGCAGTTTAAATAGAAAAAAATGTAAGTTCATGCTCGTATGGTTAAGAGATTTTCTATGTTATCCCTAGTTGTCTTATTTGCTTCATCTGTGTTATCCCTGCAGGATACTTGCATAAAAAATGGACATGCTTCAGTGTCAAAGTTCTTTTTATATTGCAAGTCAAGCTCTTCTTGTTTCTATGGTAGGTGCTTGTAGAGTAAACCATATGCACTTGATACCCCAAAGTTTTCTGAAATATGATTCATGTTCATCTTGATTTTAGATTTAACATTTAAATTTATTTAATAGCTGAAGTTGATACTCACCCTGAGTATTAATTTTCTTTCATTCTTTTACTATCATATACGCACATACACACATAATGTTCTTACTTTTCTTGAGCTTGCTTGTGCAATTTAATATTTGATTCTCCTGCCCCCACATTTCCTTGAAAACCTGTACCTCCTTTCTTTCAGTGTGTCAAGTGGTTCTATAGGCATTGTAGTCATGGACTACATCAATATTTTGCAGCAAGCATTATTTTATGGATTGAAGAAGTACTAGATCTGGTCTCATGGTTACACTCTCGTGCCTACTATGGCCATGCAGTGACATGACTATGCTTTCTCTAGTATTTATTAATTTATTAAAATTATGAAATGGAATAACAAAAAAAATAGTACAAAATGCAATTCCGAAGTAACCAAACAAGGGTATAATTTTATAAAATTTTAGTTCTCTCTCACTTTTGTTTATTGTAATAATCCAAAAATAATATATTCTGTTGCAATAAAATCTTTGAACTGAAAAACTCATCTGCAAAATCTTTTCTACAGACATAATATATTCTGTAGGCAGTAGGCACATGATGTTGCATATTTGGACAAGTTCCATCCAATTTTAAAAACCTTGGAGTATTTGTAGCTTGCTGCAGGTCAATGGCTGGACAGTCCTATTATATGAAAAGTTTGGCATAAGCTGGAATGACTGCGCTAAACTAATCTAAAAGCTAATTTTCATGTTTGACTGGATGCAAGGCACAGGGAGTCAGTGACCATACAATATGCTGTGATTCTTGGCCTTTACATGATTACTAGGTCTAATTTTACCAGATTCTTTAATATGCATTTGAGGAAATGATTTATGGATAGAATCCTGCTTATTTCCAGTCACGTATCTCTTGCAGATTGCATTGGTTTTTTTGGCTGTCAAGTTAAATGATTTATTGGGTCTTTTCATGTAGTGTAACTATTTTCTAACACCTAGTGTGGGGTGTGAGCAATCTGAGCCATTCAAAATAAGTTTAATTAGGGAGGGTCAAATTTTTACCAAGTAAATTACAGAGTAATGTGAGAGTGTGTGAATTAAGGGTGAGTATGAGCGCTCTTTCATGCATGCTGTTTTCTCTTTCCTTTGACATCAAGTTTGGGGGGTTTCTCCTGGAATCCTGTACTTTTTAGTTGAAACAATTGGTTTCCTTTTGAAGTTGTGTTATATAAATATTGGCTTTTAACAAAGGTTTCTGCCTTACTGTGTATATCAATTTCAGAGAAGTACCAGAGAAAGAGAACGAGCAACACTGATGCATTCCCGTCATTGTAATAAAGTGCATCTTATACTAAATGGTAGATGGGACATATGTGCTGAGTGTAGCTCGTACGAGGCTGTAATCTCCATAAGCTCTAATTTTTAAGCATATGAACCGAAGTATGGATTGATGGTGTTATACACTACAGTGTGCATTATTCTTTAGCCATCAGTGAGGAATTAAGATGCAATTAGTTTTATCTGATGGGTTTCATAGTTATATGCAAAAGTTGGTTGGGGTAATGAGGTTTACCTGTTAGCATTATTGAGATACTTGGTTTACTGTATAATGGATTTTCTTGAAGGGTGACATTGCACCAAGAGCTTTGTGAAAGAGTTTGCTTTTACTCTGCTTTACTTTCAGGACCTTGTAAAGGGCCTTTTTGGGTTTATACAAGTAACATCCATCTTCAGGGAAAGCACCACACCTCCTGCCACATATCACCTATACTATCACTGCCTTGGGTTTTAACTGAGAAAGGTTATTTTTGTCAAAATAAATATTTTTTTATATTATTAGATGTTTATTACACAATTGTGTACTAAACAATGAATATATAAGAATTAATCAGCTTCTTATCTTGCTTGGTTTAAATACACAATGAATACACAAGGCATGACTAGCATACATTGCTGCTGCTAAATGATGTTCAACGATAACAAGTGGAACTCATCTGCCATCTATAGGCTGCAGGGTTCAGCAATTTGTAGAAAGGTTTGGCATCTACTAATTTGAGAAAAGAGACACCATCTGAAGTATCGGTGTTTTAAATAATGAAGTGTCAGTCTTATTCATACAGATACTTTTGGACTAAATTTCTATTAAAAAAAGAAAGAATTGAATGTTAATGTTTTCTATTAGTTAAATACTGATTAATTGAAGGTTAAGGATTTGTCTCCTTTAAAGTTCATCTGGGGTGTATTTAACAAAATAATGTACAAGTGAATAATTATTAATAAAAAAATTAGGGATATTTCTATAAATTCATAATTATTATCAGGTTGCTTGATAAAATGCACTAGTGCTTCAAAAGATTAAGAGGGTTTTTTTTCCCGGGGGGAGGGGGGGTACAAGAGTTTATTTTATGGCACACCGTTTAAGAAATATTGTATCAATTGGTCGCGTATAATGTGTTAAAGAAAGTGATCATTTTTTAGAAAAACGTAATTTCAATAAGCATAAAATTTATCATTTTTGTATATAAATAATATATTTTTATTATATAAAAATAAAAACTTATTCTCATAAAAAATGAAATTTATATAAAACATTAAAATTTATAACTATGTTTAATAAATTATATAATGGAAAATTTATATTTTTGTCCTTAACTTTATTTAAATTTAAATTTTCTGCACAAAATTATATTATATTATATTTTTTCTTAAATTTTTTTAAAACTCACAAATTCATCTCAACTAGGAACTTTGTAAAAGTGCTAATGAAACTTACTAATATCAGTAATATGACATTTTATATGGATACAAATGTACTAGGAATTTTTAAGAAAAAATTAGTGATTGGGATAAATTTAAAAAAATTTAGAACGATTAACGACAAAAATGAAATAAGACAAAATTGATTTATTTTTTTATTTATTATTAGTGTAAAAAAATTATACTTTTATCTAATTTATATTATTAATTTGTTAAAAAAATTTCATTATCATAATAGAAGGTCGAATTATTTTAATAATATGTTAAATATATCATTTAATAATAATATAAAAAACTGCACAAATCAAATTTAAATTCAAATAAAAAATGGTGAATGAGCCCCACTAACTTACAGATGAACACAATGCAAGAGACATTCTTTGGTACTCAATGTAAGGCAATGCTTTTACGCTAACCTACTCAACATATGTCACGTCAACTACTTGAATTATTATTGTGTTTTACCAACTAAACTTATAATTTTGTCTTATTCCAAATGTATTTAAAAAACTTTACATAATACAGTGTGAGGTGTGTCGTTGTAATTATATAGGATGTTATGTCAAAAAGTTAATTGAGACGAATATAGTAGTGAATTTAAAATATAAAAAAAGTAAGCCTAAAATAAAATAAATATAAGAAAAAATAATATCTAAAATGAGTTAAGGATTGAAGGAAAATACATTTCTGCCAATATAATAACCTAACAATGCACTATTGTTTTCAATAGAACGAGAGAGTAAGGCTAAGAAAAGAAAATCTAGCGTGAAGGAGTGAGGAATGTCAGAAAATGACGTTGAGAAAAGTAAGACACTCATACCTTTGTTTTTTTTAGCTTTGTACAGTAGTAGCTAACCAAGAGTCGTATTTATTTCTGCACTTGTCCAAGTGTGTGTTGTGTTGTGTTGTGCTGAGTGAATGAACTCATAAATACAGGATACACAGTTTTCATTCTCTTCAAAACTCTATAGATAACGGGTATAATGATGTGTCAATTTTCAGTAGGAAGGGAGCCTAGTAAAAAAGAGAAGGGCTTTATGGGCTGAATCTATTGACCGAACAGGTCCTCTTACAGCATTTAAATTCTGAATATTAGAGATTTGGAACGCAAATGAGCATCTAACACTTTGGATGAGATTTTTTCTTTTGTAACACAATGCCTTAAAATGAAACAAGATCTAATGAAAAGTTTCTATACCAATATAATTTTTTCTTTTGAATAAATCAGGGTATTCCCTTGTTCAGAAGGCAAGAAACTAATCTCACATAATACGATCAAGCGCGTGAAGTGGAGACCCTTTCCAATTGCATTTTTTCCATACCAATATAATTAAGCTAACTTCTCATATCAGGACTGATAAAAGTTACGTTTCTTTGTGTTTCAGTGTCATCAGGACAAGATTTAAAGTAAAGTGATTCTAACTGCTCTATAACTCTTCAGAAGAGAAATCAATGGTAAATTCATGCATGCAGTGCTTGCACATTTAGCATAGACGTGAGTTTCATCACCATAACTTTTCTGCATGTCCTTCAAAGAGACCCTTCCCAAGCCATTATTAGATTCAGTACTTTGAATGATAGGAGGAAGCTCAATATGGTCCTCAGCAAGTATACTTCTTGAACCATAAAACAGTGAACTCATACTTGTGCCTTTTATGTTTTAAAGCTCCATGACTTCGGTTGAATTGGTTTTCATCTAATTGAAATCAGGAATTCAATTATCAGAAATCTGTATTTTAATGCTCTCTACAGCGTAGGTTGGGTATCACACTTTTATACGTCTCTGTCCAAACTGTGTTATTTTGTAAAGTCCAACATATTGAAATCGTGTCCTTTCCCCTCCTTCAACTTCCAATTTTGTTCAGTTTGATATTTGACTCTGATCGCTTACATTTTCTTGCATCAAGCCAGAGCACTTATAACATCATTGGTGGATGATGTTGGAAACCACTGTTAAGCTTTTAATTTTTTTTGTCTTTTTCAGCAGTGCTAATCAGATTAGGATTGGTAGTGCACAAGGAAACTTTTCGTAATATAATCTCATTCTCAGACGAGACTTTATTTTTCAAGTCAAGAACTTGTGATGTTTGAGATTTTATTGTCCTAAATAAATCAAATATGTCAACGCAATAGAAACCCTTGTCATTGTATCTTTCAATCTACCACCTGTTTTACCTCCCCACACCACCATGCATTGGTGGACAATATGGTGTCTAAACTTCAATAGAAACAAAACATATCTTTATATGAAATTTAAAGAGGAGAAGATATAAATAAGTCTAAATGCAGCAGTGTTATGAGCAATACAGAACATTAGAGCATATCTAGATGTCTACATCTAAAAATTCATGGACATGCTTTTTCCCATTAGCTTCTGTACTTGTACTTAGTATGCTTTCCCACCGATCTAAGTTGTTAATGCTAATCAGCACTATGTAATCGCATCTGTTACAGCAAGTTGCTGCCTTTACTCTCTTAGCAGACATAAACCTAAATTTCTTATGGATGTGCCTCCTTGTGTTTCTATTTAATTTTCAGCAACATTCCACTCAATGCTATGCTGAGCTAAAATGATTTAACCTATGATTAAATTACCATTTGAAAGTCAGTATATGAAATAAAAGAGGCAAAAGCATTAAAGTTAATAACCCAAAATTTAATTTAAATTAGACATAATCAACAGAAATACAGCAGAAAATTAAATTGAGATGCGCCACCATCAAAAGGTAATACCCAATTTTTTTTAAAAAAATCAAAGATAAAAAAGGTATTATCAGATGGACTTTTATCAAAGGATCCAAGTTCAATTTCCCGTGATGGAATAGTCATCAAGGTCATCCTCCTCTTTATTCCTTGCAGCAATTTTTTTTAGTGATTTTGTGTCATATACACAAAAGCACTTTCTTTATAGAGTTGAAAAATAGATCAAATTTATAATAAATACATCTATTAGAATCTGTACATATATAGATCCAATCAAGAGGTATAGTCCTAACATATCATTGAAAGTAAATTAACCAACAAACTTCAAAATATAAAATGTAATAAATTTACGATTTAGTCAAAATAAAAATTTATTGTATATTCTGATTTTAAAATAAAGATAATCCAACATTTGAACCACAAAGTGGGAACGAATAGTAGTAACAACAAAGAGCATTAAGATAACCAGTCTATTGTGTGCAGAATAAGAATACAATTTTTTTGTGAACCAGCATTTAATTTAAACAAAATAATATGTAAACCTGAAAAAACACTTACTTCGAAACAGATTAAGAAAGTCATGTAGAACAACATGTCATGGAAACACAAAAATAAGTAAAACCTTCAACTTTTTTTAAGCTATGTTATCCACTTTCCTCTTCCGATCCTTCTAGTTCACCAATGAAAATGCGTTTGATGTGTGATATTTTGGACCAATACTCTCCCACTTGCGGCTGACATTTTATACATAATTCAGGACAACCATCAATTACCAAATGTTCAAGGGCAGTGAGGCAATGCATGTCATTTGGGAGAGACAGCAACTTAGGACAATCTTCAATGCGAAGTGTATTGAGACTAGTCAGAGTTGACAGCCACTCAGGAAGCACCTCAAGATTATAGCAGTCAGAAATTACCAAGGACTGTAAAGTGTTAGCTGCTCCTTGAAGCCATTGAGGCAAGGTCACCAGCTGTGGCAGAGAATAAAAATGTACAAGTTTTAACCTCAACAAGGGGTTTTGGTTGTCATGGCCCTCTAAAACTTCCAACTTATCACACTTCTGAATTGACAAAAACTCTAATTCAGGAAGATGTTCAATATGAAGTGGCAAAGACCTTAGACTCCTGCAAGACTCAATAAGCAATAATTTAAGAGTACCAAGTTTTATTCCTTCCAACAAAGACTCCAGATTGTCACATTCTACAAAGCTCAGATTTTGAAGAGAAGTCAAGTTTGCAATCTCATTATCTGGTAAAGCAGATTGCTTTGTAGTAATCTCCAGATGTCGAAGGCTGATCAAGTTTCTTAATCCTTTGGGCAGAGTTTCAAGCTGGGTGCATCCAGGGAGCAACAAAACTTGCAAATTTTGGAGTTTGCAAACAGAATCAGGGAGTCTCTTGATTCTTTGATTATTGGTAAGATCAAGATATCTTAGATGTTTCAATTTACCAATAGAACGAGGCAAAGTCTCAAATGAAGACTCGCTTAAATCTAAAACCCTCAAGTATTTAAATCTTAGCACCCATGTATTGAAGAAAGTTTCAATGTTGGCGCTCACCCCTTCTATGGGAAACAGGATGGTTCTCACACCTGTGGAATTGGGGAGGGAAGCTTGACCAAGTAGAGCATTTTCAACAAATGACAGATGCTGAACATTTTCTGATATATTCTGAGTTTGGGAATTTACTAGTAGGAACTCATCTTTTGCAACATATAGTGCAAGATCATGGACCAAATCATGTATTTTAAAAAGGTAAGCACGGCCAAAGTCCTTAAAATCCTGAAGAAAAGATCTTGATAGTAGCTCATACAAGTATTGATTCGCAACATCTTCCAATGTTTTGTTTCTGTTTGGTGAAGGAAGAAGATCAAGTGCTCCCCAAAGTGCAGTAACCTGAAAACTACTAAATTCATAATCCTTTGGGTAAAGGGAAAAGAAAGCAAAGCATTGCCTCAAATAGGATGGCATTTGATCATAGCTTAATTTAAGTGCAGGTAAAATGTCATCTTTCTTTTGTGGTACATTCCAAATCTCATTGTCTCTCATAGATTCCCACTCCTCTATATCAACTTTGGAGAATAGTGAACTCCCTAATGTTCTCACTGCCAAAGGAACCCCTCCACATTTTTTCACAATTTCTTTTCCAATCTTTACCAAATCTGGATATCTTCTCTCTTCTCCTTCTTTAAATGCCCATTTCACAAACAGAGAAAATGAATCTTCCAGAGAAAGACCTTCTAAAATGTAAGAGGGAATGGTGCCCATCATGGAAGCAATTGAGTGACTACGTGTAGTCACTAGAATTTTACTTCCTTCAACACCCATTTGTATTAAATTTCTCAACTCAACCCATTTAACACGATCTTCATTCCATACATCATCCAAGACGAGCAGGAACCTTTGGCCAGCAAGTTTATTTCTTAGATGATTTTGTAGTTGCTCCATGTCTAATTTGTTCAAATTCTGTTGGTGAGCAGGAGCAGCAGCAAAAGAGGAATCATTAGCAGAATTGATGATTTTAACAATCACTTGCTTAATGTCAAAGTCATCAGAAACACACACCCACATCTTCAACGGGAATAAAGACTCATCTAAACTCTTATCATTGTACACCAACTTTGCAAGTGTGGTCTTTCCCAAGCCTCCAATACCCACAATTGGGATAACGGATAGACTTTTATCATCATCATCATCATTAGCATTGTGCTGCATCAAAAGCTTTATGATTTTTTCTTTGTCGTGTTCCCTTCCTATCACATCTGAAGCAATGACATGGGAGTATGTCATTTCCCTCCCATGCACTACACGTCTATCAACCTCAATTATTTCAAGACCAAACTTATGCCTATCATATGCAACCTTGTCTAATCTCTTCCTAACTTCTTTGAGTTGTCGAGCCATCTTATAACGAAAAACAAGTGAATTAGAACTTGAGAAGAAGCGACCTACCTTAGTTTTGGTGCTACCATAAGCTTTAACCACTTGCTTTCGTAATGTTTCACACTGAAATTCATCTAGTACGTCATCAGCATCAGAGAAGACACGTTTGATCTGCCTAAGCCATTCCCGCAGCTCATAGTTTTGCTCCTGCTTTTGCTCAGCGTCCAACAGCACAGCTTTGACAAATGACAAAGTGTGTTTAATCTCTCGCAGATCGTCGTATACACCAAGCACCTGAGAAGCTTCTTCATATGCACGTGAAGCAAGCTTTACTATCAGTGACTCAGCGATGCTGAAGAGGAATGATTCAGCCATGGTTATCAGGAAATCAAAGACTAAAAAAGAGATTGGAATGCAAAACTCTTTTGTATCGAAGGAAACTCACTGCACCTGCCACAAAAAACAAAAAACAAAAAAAAAGGAAACTCACTGTGAAACTACAAAGTCAATCTTGTCTTCAATAACGGACGTGATGTACACCAATCAGCATTGCAGCTCATGCAACTTGCAACTTGCAGACAAAAGTTGTCGGTTGGTAGTGCTTTTGTTGATTAATTTATAATCACTAATAAATTATTGTTTAGTAATAAATATCCTCCTACGTTTCGTAATAAGACAAAATTGAAACAACTCACAGTCCCATTGATTTATTTATTTATGAATAAACATTTATTTTCATCTTCTTAAAATAAAGTATAATTATTTAAGTACTTTAGCTATAAATATATTGAAATAGTCGTTAATTTTTTATGTTAAATTAATTTTTTAATATTATTTTTTATATTAAATTAATTATTTAATGTTATTTTTTACATTAATTTAATTTTTAAAAAAGATTGATTTGATATTAAAAATTATTTAAAAAATTAAAATAATAAAATAACACTTATATTTTTAAAAAACTAAATAAATATTTACTTTTTATTTATTTTTATTGATTTACTAATAACTTGTAACAAACCGAGAGTGATACTTACTGTATATATGTTACTCCTCATGAATACAAGACCCAGTTTCCATTCTCTTCAAAACTCTCTGGACATGGTTAGTATAGTGACTGGTATGTCAATTTTCAAGGGAACCTAGTAAAAGGGCAAACGGGCTTCATTTGCTGGTTGTCCTCCCTTCATATAATTCATTTGAAGTATCGGTGGGATTCATGTGCCGCCGAAAGATATGGTTCAACAACAACAAAGTGAAGTCTTTGATTGTACTTCCTTTACTGCTTTCCCTTCTCTATCTCGCTTTCTCTTCAAAACACAACCTTGCTTTTTGCTGAAATTAAATAATATGCCGAAAGATATGGCTGTCAAGTTAAATGATTTATTGGATCTTTTCATGTAGTGTAACTATTTTTTAACAGAGTAATGTGAGAGTGTGTGAATTAAGGGTGACTATGAGCGCTCTTTCATGCATGTTGCTTTCTCTTTCCTTTGACATCAAATTTGGGGAGTTTCTCCCGGAATCCTGTACTTTTTAGTTGAAACAATTGGTTTCTTTTTGAAGTTGTGATATATAAATTGTGGCTTTTAACAAAAGTTCCAGCCTTATTTTGTATATCAATTTCAGAGAAGTATCAGAGAACGAGCAAAACTGATGCATTCCCGTCATTGCAAATCTTATACGAATGTTATGTTTTATATGCATAAGATAGGTGAAAAAGAAAGAAAGAGATAAATATTTTTTTGTTTGATATTAATTTAAGAGTAGAAAAGAAAAGATTTTTTTTCTTTTTTTTTTATGGGATTTACATTATTTTTACTCTCTATTTTTAGAAGAATTGGAAGGGAAAGGAAATTAATTTCTTATTTTATCTAATTTATTAATTTTATTTACTTTATTTATAAAAAGTAAAAATAATTTGATATTTATTTACATATATTTTCATTTATTTTCTTGGTGAAATCAAACAAAGGAAATGAATAATTCCTCTAATTTCTATTCTTCTTTTTATATATTTTATTCTCTTCTTTTCTTCTCATTTATAATACCAAACAAAGTCTAAATGGTATATAGAACATATGTGCTGAGCGTAGCTCGTACGAGGCTGTAATCACCATAAGCTCTAATTTTTAAGCATATGAAGGATTGATGGTGTTATACACTACAGTGCATTATTCTTTAGCCATCAGTGAGGAATTAAGACGCATTCGGTTTAACCTGATGGGTTTCATAGCTATATGCAAAAGTTGGTTTACCCGTTAGCATTATTGAGATACTTGGTTTACTGTATAATGGATTTTCTTGAAGGGTGACATTGCACCAAGAGCTTTGGGAAAGAGTTTGCCTTTACCATGCTTCCTTGGAAATAATAGATAGAAAGAAAGAAACAAAATTCAAATTTAAATTTTGAGTTACTATGAATCTTTTTCTTTAGAGTTATTTGTCTTTATACAAAGTTTATTAATGGGTTTAAGTAAAAACACTCCTAAGATATAACAAAGCCTTATGAATTTTGTAATTAATAATATTGAACAACTCTTTAACCTTTTATTCTTTTGTTTTGGAATTGGTGATTCTAACAATGGGAGTATGTTATTTATAGATTATCAATAGACATCATCAAAGAGATTTTTTTTTTATGAATTAAAGTTTAGGTGAAGGGAAAGTTCATCCTTAATTCAAGGTCAGGCAAATTACCAACCTCATTGAGGATTTATAGTATTATTACATATTACCTACCAATGGACGTATCTTGAATTTGAACTCAAGTCATGGCTAGCATGAGCGGAATGTCCAATCAGGTGAGCTAACACTCGTTGGCATCATCAAAGAGATGTGTTTCAATTAAAAGTACACTTTAATGAGAAGTTATGTTCTTACAAGAAGTAGTTATCACCATCAAATAAAATACGTTTCACAAAAAGACATACTTTCATCAAATTTTATGTCTTATTTAAGACACAATTTGACTAAATACTTTGATGAAAACTTATATGTTTATAAAGATACACTTTGATGAATAGTAATGTCTCTATAAATATATCTTTTGATGAAAAGTTATAAAGACACTTTTATAAAAATTCATGCCTCAACTAAGACATATATTTCATAAAAGTCATATTTTAATAAGATACATTTTCATAAAAAATCATATTATTAAATCTATCATAAAATGCTAAGAAATTTACAAATTACCTTTTATAACACGCTTCACTTAAGGGACCTTGTAAGGGCCATTTTTGGGCTTATACAGGTAACATTCATGTTCTGGAAAAGCAGCAACTACTCCCACATATCACCACTACCCCCAGTGCCTTGGTTGGGTTTTAACTGAGAAAGGTTATTTTTGTCAAAATAAATATTTTTTTATACTATTAGTTGTTTATTACACAATGAATACACAAAGCATGATTCCAAACATACATTGTCTGATAAATAATGTTCAACAATAACAAGTGCAACCCATCTGGGTTTCGGCAATTTGTAGAAAGGTTTGGTATCTACTAATTTGAGAGAAGTGACACCATCTAAAGTATCGGTGCTTTTTAAATAATGAAATTTCACTCTTATTCGTGCAGATACTTTCGGACTAAATTTCTATTAAAAAAATGAATTGAATGTTAATTTTTTCTATTAGTTAAATACTGATTAATTGAAGGTTAAGGATTTGTCTCCTTTAAAGTTCATGATCGGGGGTGTATTTAACAAGATAATGTACATGTGAATAATTATTAATAAAAAAATTGGAGTTATTTCTATAAATTCATAATTATTATCAGGTTGCTTGATAAAATGCACCAGTGCTTCAAAAGATTAAGAGTTTATTCTATGGCACGCCGTTTAAGAAATAATGTATTAATTGGTCACGTATAATATTTGTTAAAGAACGTGGTAATTTTTTAAAAAAATTATAAATTCTTATAATTATTTAAAGAAATACGTAATTTAATAAGCATAACAATTATCATTTTTTGTATTAAATAATATAATTTTTTATTATATAGAATTAAAAAAATAATATAATTCTCATAAAAAATTAAATATTAAAATTTATAAATATGTTTAATAAATTATATAATAGAAAATTATATTTTTCATCCTTAATTATTTTATTTTATTTTTGTTTTAAATTTTTTTAAAACTTACTAAATTTTCTTAATTAATAACTTTATAAAAATGTTAACGGAACTTACGAAGATAACATTTTATATAAATATAAGTGCACTAGATATTTTAAAAAATTAATAATTGAGAAAAATTTTAAAAATTTTAAAATAAAGTAAAATTAATTTATTTTTATTTATCATTAATGTAAAAAATATCAAATATCAAATTTTTTAATAATATATTAATATATCATTAAATGATAATATTAAAAAAAATTATTTTATATAAAGTGTATTTAAGAATCTTTACATAATGCAGTCAATTGTGTGCTTGTAATTAATACTTATACAAGATGTTATGTCATAAAGTGAATTGAAATGAATTTGGTGAATGTAAAAAAAATTTAATAAGGCTAAAAATGAAATAAAATATGTTATAAGACAAAAATATAATCTAAAATGAGTCAGGTAAGAAGGAAAATACATTTTTGCCAATATTGCACTAATGTTTTCAATAGCACGGGACAGTAAGGCAAGGATAAATCTAGTCTGAAAGAGTGATGAATGACAGAGAGGAAATGACGTTGAGAAAAGTAAGACAGTCACAGACCTTTTGATAAAGCTGACACTGTGCATGTGACTTATTGTGCATGTGACTTTCAGACTGCTTCTCTGTTCTCGCTGTGACTCCACTACTCTTTCGCCTCCCACTCATTAGGCCTTTTCTCCTCCTTTCTTTATTGCTTTTGTTTGCCCTTTTCTCCTCCTATCTTTATTGCTTTTGTTTTGCACTAGCTATTGATAATAGTATTGTCTGCACCATTCTTCAACGGCAATCAAAGGCTTTTTTATATTAAAATAGTATTAAAAAAAATTATTATAATCATGTTTTTTGGTAAATTAAATATTAAAATAATTTTTTTACTTTAAAAGTCAATTTTAATGAAATTAAATTCTTAATATGTTTAATTTTTTTTTCTTTAAAATTATGTTGAGAAGTTGACAATTGAATTCTTTTGTTTTTTTATAAAATTAAATACTGATAATTTAAAATTAATTATTACGAGAAATTATTGTTAATTAAGACAAATATAAGTTTTGTTGACTAAATTATTAACATTTGATTAGAAAAACAAAAAATGTAAATCCTCTTCACGAATCGTTGCATTCTTTTTTGATGTTATGTTTTGCGCTTTTGCTTATGAGCTGGGAAATATTTAGGTTGAATACTTCGAATTCGAGTCGGACAGAATGACAAGGGCGACAAAGCTCACCCAATTGAGGCATATCTAAGATTCAAATTTGAGACCTTAATTAAGTTAAAATAAGTTAAAGCCAATTGATTTTCGCGTTCGCATTTGCATAAGAGTAACCTTATATCTCCCAATAAATCTTTTTTATATTATTTTAATTATTTAAAACAAAAAAATATTAAATAAAATGTAATTATTTTTTATGCATGATTGATTGCAATCAAATTGATTGCAATCAAAGCCGGCAAATAGAAAAAAGCCACAAATATCAGTGGCATTCATAGCGCCGAAAGATATGGTCCATCAACAACAAGGTGAAGTCTTTGGTTGCCCTCCCTTTACGTTACTGCTTTTCCTTCTCTACTCTATCTTGCTTTGTCTTCAAGTTTCAAACACAACCATGCTTTTTCTTTTACTATTTATTATAAAAACTACAATTTTCTCAATTTGAGAACACCCATTCCCTTCCCCATTTCATTGAATTAACAGTGATTCGCCGTATTTGAATATAATCATTCGCGAATAACTTAAACATGATAAATGATACTTTGATGAAGCATCACATTATTATCTTCAATCAGAAAATTCATAACCACCTTTGTGCGTGGTTGAATTAGTTATATAAAAAAAAATTATGTAAAAAATTAATTGAGTGTATAATTTAATTTTAAAAAATTACTTATAAAAAATATAATTTATTTTTAGATATATTAATTTATAATAAATCTTATGATAAAAATTTTTATTTTAATAATATAAAATAAATTACTTTTATGTATTAAATTATTAAAATATATATAAAATAATTAAAAAAATTATTTTATAAAAAGTAAATAAATATTTTTTAAAAAATTTGAAATCAAATAATTAAAAAATTAAAATAACAATTTTTATAAAATTTCTTTTAATTACAAAAAAATAATTTTAACTTATATTTAATTTTACACACTTTAAATAAAATAATTTTATATTAAAAAAACAATTATTTCAAAAATTTAAACAAATTCAAACATGCTTATAATGTAGGATAACCATAGTTATAAAAATCGGACCAACTCGATTAGGGTATTGGATCAATGAATTACTGGTTCAACCAGTGAATCATTGGTCGAATAGCATAAAATTAAATAAATATTTAAATATATATATATATATAAATACACTTTAATATGATGATATTTATTATTATAAATAACTAAAATATATTTATTTTATAAAAAAAATATGACCTATAAAAAAAAAAGTTTTAACTCTTAATTTATAAAAAAAAATTAATTTTTTCATTAAAATGTTCATAACTTAAAAAATAAATTTTTTTATTTAAAAAATAAGTTTTTTTAAAAAAAATTAAAATTACGTAAATCTTGAAAAGTTATATAAAATAAACATATAATTAATCTAAATCCGATAAACAAGTCAAAAATTATAAATTTTTAAATTTTAAAAAATTATATAAAATAAACATATAATTAATCTAAATCGGATAAACAAGTCAAAAATTATAAATTTTTAAAATTTAAAAAAAAAATTTAATTTAGTGACCCGATCAATTCCGAATCAACTTTTATTCAAAACAGACCGAATCGGATCAAATCGTATTAATTTTGAAACATACTCAATCTAACTAATCACTCAAACCGATTACTTAACCAATTCACCGATTACAACCACGCGTCCCCTTACACTTTTACAACCCAAAAAAAAAAAAAAAACTTGATTTCAATTAGACTTCGATCGGCTCCATTTTTTATTTTTCAATATACTTTGACTTTTTATTTTTTTCATAAAACACAAGTTATGTTAATTATAAATCATTTTAAAAATGTAAAACATAGATCCACACATATTCATTCGATAACCTTCCTTCTCAAGACAGATAATATCTAGAGTCAATTTAAACCAACAACTTCAATTTTTTTTAATTTTCTCATAATATGAATTAAGCCCAAATTGACTTTACTACTGCTAAAAAAATCAAACAAAAAAATATAATTAACCATCCAAAAGGACCAAAACATCGATAGAAGAAAAAGGGAAGAAAGTAGGCATGAAAATATAAATCATATATAATATAATACATTACATAACATAATGATGTAATAATGAAAAATAAAATGTAGACATAACGAGGATCAAAATCCCTCTTATTTGTCCCTAACACCTACAAATAATAATAATAATACAAAAATCCATAAGCGAAGAATTGAGATCTAGTGCTTCAAGATGGCCACCATTGACAAGACCAGGGAAGCTCCGATCATGGCCACCGAGCCGGAAACTGACCCCGCTGCTCCGGCGAGAGGAGCCGGCGACGGCGACAGGTCTTGAGCGGCGGCGGCGGAGAAGAGGAGTACAACGGCCAAGGCCTTGAATGTGCTCACGGTCACGGGTGCCATTGCCAAGGTTGTAGAGAGAGAGAGAGAGAAAATAGACAGTGAGAGAAAGTGTTTGAGAAGATGTTGATGAGTGTGAGTGTCGGGAGTGAACAACAGAGAAGGGTATTTATATAGGGAGATAGATCTTGGAATTGGGGTGAAAGTGAAGATGAAGGGTAAAGGGTAAATCTTTAAAGTGATGGTATATTTTAAAAAATAAAATGTAAAATAATAATTATTAGTGACTAAAATGTAAGGAAAGTTTTTGATTATGGGTTACGTTTAGGAAATTTTTTTGTATTTTTAAATTCATAAATTTAATTTTTTAAATTAATAAAATAATATATAATAATTTTTTTGTTATTTTTTATTTAAATCATTGATAAAAAAGTAATTATGTAACTACATATGTTGATTTTTTTTATTAATTTTATTTTAAATTATTAATATTTATCTTTAAAATTATCTCTAGGTCTTTTTTTCTGGATACTTATTAACCCCACATCACCATTTGAGATTTTCACGAATCGCTTAAATAATGATGTAAGGTTAATGAGTGTCTAAAAAAAAGCCTAGAAATGATTTAAAAAATAAATATTAATAACTTAATGTGAGATTAATAAAAAAAATCAATACATAATTACTTTTACATCAATTATTTAAATGATAGGTTAATAAAATAGTTATTATAAATTATTTTATTAATTTAAGAAGTCAAATTTAAAAACATAAAAAAAAATTTAAACTTAACTTATAATTAATAAGATTCTTTACATTTTAGTTATTATTAATTGGATAAATGATTTTAAAATATATAATATATAAATATTTATATAATAAATTATGTATCTGTAAGATTTATTTTTTTATTAATTATTATTATTTCATGCTAAATTTATAATATATATTTATAATAAATTATATATAAACGAAATTCACTTTTTTTATTAATAATTATCATTATACATTTTATTTTTTAAACTTTAAAAGATTCAAATTTAAAGGGGGCGTGGATGGGACCCAATGAAAACGTGGACAGCTGGCTGTAGGGGCTGGCCACGTTGAAGGAACACACGTGATGTCGAGACAAAGAAGAAGAAGGAACATGTGTTGTGTCGGTGTATGCATGCCATTGGTATCAACGCTCGATGCTACTTGTGCGCTCTACTCTGCCTTTTTCACCCATTAAACTAAGTTAAATTAGTCTGAATGTTTTTTTAAAAAATTCAATAAATTCTTATAATTTATAAATTATAAATAAATTCTTATAATTTTACAAATATTTTTAATTAAATTTTTATAAATCTTTAATAATAAGATAAATTCAAGAATTATTAAAATAAAAATAAAATTATTAGAATGCGTTTATATTTTTTAAATTAAAAAAAGTTATTTTAAAAAATTTACCATTAAACTACACCTCCACCATGTTACAACTTACACCTTTCCCAAAGAGAAGACCTCTTTATTATTATTATTATTATTATTATTATTATTATTATTATTATTATTATTATTTGGTTTATAGAAATGAATATCTCTTTTGAGGGTTGTATTAATTTACACTATAGCATTAATTTTATTTTGATTACAAGATATTTGAGAAAATGACTCATAAAATCAGTTTGGTTAAAAGTTATTCCTATTTAATTTATTTTAAAAATTAATTAATTATTCAATTACATATCCACCATGTTAGACTTTTCTTGAACAGAAGACCTCTTTTTTTTGTAGAGGAGAATAATATTTTTTTAAAAAAAGTCATAAGATGTTTTCACATATTTAGAGTGTAAAACTAATTTCCGTTTAAATATTAATTTTATTTTGACTATAAGATATATTAAAAAAGATTAAAACTCTTACACCATAAAAAGCATTACTTACATATAACCTAAATTGACATGTCTCATGGATAGAAGATAAGACTTCTAATGTTGCTTAGATTTCTTTTTTCTTTTTTTTTCCCTTGAGAAGATCACCTGTTCACATTACCGTAGAGCAACTAAAATGATTACTTGCTATCAATAACAAACTTATATATTACATAAAAATTAATCGAACATGATGCAGTCAATAAATCAAGATATGTAATTCAGAATGGAATAGTGTGTCATTTCTATATTCTCATTGGGCTTGAGAATAACATATAGAGGAGATCCATATTGTACAAAAATAGTATAAGATAATATATTATATTTAAAAAAATCAAAATTTGTTTAATATTATGGAATTTTTGTTGATATTATTAGCTTTTTTTACTATGCTTTTCTTTTTCTGGTTTTGTGAACAATAAAAATGTCTAAATTTATCATGTTTTGGCTTAGGTTAATTTTTCTTGTGTGTAACTCATAGTTGATTTATTGGTTAGAAGATGTGTTCTTTGTCTTGATAATTCAACTTTAAACTTTGAGTTAGTATTTAAAAAAATTAATTATCTTAAATGTAACAACATTTAAAATTATTTAAAGAAAAATTTAATCTTAACTAATACGAAAGCTTTACACAAAAATACTATTTTCGTACAACAACAAAAAAAAATAGTTGGCTTTCGGTCTTTTCTCTGTTCAAACTGATCATAATTACTTAAGTTTCATAATGGTTTATATGTACTTTGTTTCACTATTTCTGAATAGTCTATATTTTTACTTGAAATTTATAATTAAATTTATATAAAATAAATTAAAATTTCTAGTAATCAATCTAAATAAAAATCATAATTCATTTTAATGTACAAATATAAAAATTAAGAAAAAATTATGCATAAAATTTATTAAAAGAAAAATTTTAACTTTTTGTTCATTAACTTTTCTTTTAATTTTATTTTTGTCTTATTACTATCTTGTTTCATTTTTATTTGAAATCTTTTCATAACTCTTTAAATTCATCCCGAATCATTAATTTGAAAAAAATCATAGCTGGATAATACCAAATGTGCACTTGTGTCCATGTGAGATGTCATATCAATAAATTATGTTAACATTTCTAACGATGATAGCAATTAAAACAAATTTGGTAAGTTTTGGAGGAATTTGGGTAAAAATAAAATAAAATATAGTTGCAGGACAAAAATAAAAGTTAGAGTAAAATGAAGGGACAGAAAATATATTTTTTACCATTAAAATTTATTGACAAAAATTAGTAATAATACTTACATATTTTCTTATTGTGCACAAATTATACATTTAAGGGTGGACATGGGTTAGTTGGGTTAGGTTTAGGGTCATTTTAGACCCAAACTTACTCATAGAAGCAGTGGATCAGGTTGGGTTTGAAGATTTTTTTCTTTCAACCTGACCCACTCATATGTGGGTTTGGCTGGGTTGAATCCATAGGTTGAACTTGAAACTAAAAAAACTAACATGCTAAAATAAGAATTGAAATCTATTTTAAAAAACGTAACATAAATTTCCAAATAACATAACATAAAACATAAGTTTTAAAATACATATAACTTTACGATTACAATTACAATCAACACAAACTAACAGCAAAGACACATGTGACACAATTAACCAACAACATCATAATCAACACCTCCTCTTCTCTTTGATTAAACTATTAGTAATTGACTAAATAAATTAAGCAAGTTCTATATAGTACACTACGTGTTTTAATTTTTTCAATTTCATCCATTTGAGCTCATAGATCAATGTATTTATCAAGAGTTCTTAATCAGTTCTAAGTACAAATCAATGTCTTAACAGTTGTGAATTGCAATGAATTACGAAAAGGGTTCAAAACTCACCCTTCAGTATTAAATGTAGTGTATGAGTGTAATTTTTATTTAAAAATTCTCAAGAAATTAATTATCCAAAAAAATTATAAACTTATATAAAAGTTTGGAAGCCATAATAAAAGTAATAACACATCCAAAAGAAAAACTTGAGTGGATTGGTTGAGTTTGTATGAATTGGGAAAGTCTCAACCCGCTACCTGACCCATATTTCGTGGGTTTGGCTATTTTAAATTCAACCTAACTCACAGACCCAAATTAACCCATCATTTATGAGTTTAGTTGGATAAAAGTATGTGGGTTCGTAAGTTAACTCAGCCATTGTCTACCCTTACATATGGTTACATTCAATTCATGTGGCCAGACTTTTTTTTTCCAGTATGCATAAATTATAGAAACATAAAGTTGTAGACAATTTGTGAAAAAATATTTTATAAATAACATTACTAGCATGAAAAAATATATCATTGGTATCATAAGTTTTTTTTAAAAGAAAAAATAAAGTTTATGAGCTTAAATTCTTAGCTATGAGAATTTGAATACTCATGTTTGGATATCAATTACAAGTTGATAGAGATTGCATGAAATGGTCTTGGATTGAAATTCTTTTTAGATTGACTTACATTCAATTTTTAGATCAAAATGACATTACGTGAATTAGTAAAATTTAAATAAATAAAAAAAGGACTGGTTGAATCTAATCGGACCGGTCCGAGTCAACCGGTTCACCGTTTTTTGACCGGTTCACCAAATTTTGACTAGTTTTTGACCTGGTCAGTTTCTTGGAGTGGACCGAACCGGTAGAGTGACTGATCCAACTGGTGCAACCGGCCGATCCGGTCTGATTTTCAAAACACTGTTAATAACACTACTTGAGAGAGTCAAACTTCGAGATATGGCAAGGATATTCCTTATGAGTCATAATAATCCTAAATCAACTATAAATCCTAAAAGGTTTCTTCGACTATGGAGAGAAGCCCACCATGCTATAAATAAGGATGTACTCCTCTCAAGTATGATCATCTCACTAATTCACTCTTGGTTTATTTTTCTCCTACACACTAATTTTAGTGTTGGAGGCCTTTTTGCAAGTTCTTACCAGCACAGTTCTCCTATCCAACAAAAAGACAATCTAAAAGGAAACAACTCTAAAATTCCAACAGCCCCAATCCTCCACTGAAAAAGAAGAAAGTGTTGGAAAATAAGAAAACAATAATTTTGAATATTTGGTAGGCTAAAGTTAATAAAAAAAATTAATAAAAATTGGTAGGCTAATATCTAATAATAGTAATATTTTTTTTTTATACAGACATGCTGGGAAATAAATTTATTTAACAAAACTAAAACTCATTCTATCAACCATAGATAGGGATGGCAAAAATTCTCGTGGAGGCCAGTACCCATAGGTGATTACCCGAACTGATTAGGCAACGGGAAATTTTTTTTTTTGTTATGTATTTCAAGGGTGAGTGGCGAGGATCATACTCCCCCTCCCCATGATTACCCAAAAATTACACTTACTTAAATATTATTATTATTATATGATTATAATTTGAGCAACTTGCATTAGTCTGAGTAGGAGGAGTTCGGTCACCTTAAACATCTTGTCATAAATTTGATTTTTGGGATAATATGTATAGACAAAAATACAGCCTTTCAAGCGAAGGGATATCCTTTTTGGGTGGCCCAAGATAACCACCGTCGGAAACAATGAATAATCCCTTCGCAGAGGGAGCTCCTATTTAAGGAGTTATTTGTTGGCCACAAACTGTCTTTATATTTTCATAGGTAACGATCGAACCCTTACACACATGGTTAAATGATGAGGTGAGCAACCACCACGCCATACCTTGTGGCTAACGAAGGGATATCCTAGTATAATATATATATATATATATATATATATATATATATGATAAAAGTCTTTTAGTAATTTAATATACAACAATGATATTTGCACACTAAATTTTTACATTACACTTGGTTAACCATGAGAAAATTCTTTATTAATACAGTATATCATTTGGTTAATGAATTTTGATATACTCATTAACCAAGTGTAAAAATAATGTGAAATAAAGGTGTACAAGTATCATTTTCCTTTAACTTACTAACAAATTTAAAAACAATAAATGACAAAACCCTAGCCATCCTCTCCCTCTTTCCTCTTTCCCATTTTAGCACCGCCCCCTCTTCCCCTCCCCCGTGGCCATTGCCCACCCACCCTAATATCAAATTGGTATTATAATTTAAATTAAATTTTAACTTAAATTTGTATTTATCTCAATCAATGTTTTAAAAATCAGTTTGATCTGGATAAAACTGGTCAAACCATTAATCAACCATTGATAAAAATTCTCCCATTGAATTTGTTTTTAAAGCACTTATCTCTATTACTTGTTAATGCTAAGCAGTATAATGAAGATCAAGTAATCATAGCACGTGGAAAAAATAAGAAATCTGATACTTGTTACAGAAGCCAGTGCAAAATCTGTATAATATTGCTCCTAAATTCCATAGAGAATAAATTTTCATAACTCGAGCTGTAATTCCTTCTTCTAATTGATATGATTGGAGATTCTTGCGCACCATTTTTTGAGTTGTTTAATGACCAAGCTTCCTTATTAATAATCACCAAAAGTATATCATGCATGCACACACTGGCTGCAACTGGAATAAGAATCAGTCACATATAAAATTTGCACTGCATCCCCAATCTCAATGCATTTGGCCCATCTCTCCATCTTTGCAACAAACCAAAATATGATTTCACAAATGAATATTTGGTAAGAGATATTATGAGATTTGTTCCTAAAAAGATAAAATTAAAATACAGAAAATCCCACAACCACCAATAACACCCCACAAGACTCGTTCAATTATGGTTATAGATTATATTTTTTTCTGTCCTAACCAAAAAAGCATCACCTATCCATGCAAAATGGGATCAATATATGACTACGTAACTATAAGCATTCTCCAAAAATAACAATAAATCATCACAAAATCAGGAAACTGATTAACCACAAAGCCTCAAATTCAGCACACCCTCCCCACTATAAAACTCTCTCAATCCCAACCCATTTCTCCTCAGGCTGCAGACTCTCGAACAAAGCAAAGGCGTATCTGGTATATCATATTCCTTTCTGTTACCAACTACGCCATGGAGATGAAGAAGGTTGCTTGCGCTGTCCTCTTTGCTGCCGCCTCCGTCAGCGCCGTCATGGCTCACGGTGGTCACCACAACCATGCTGAGGCCCCAGCCACCGGTGTCCCAGCCCCAGCTCCAGGACCTGACAGTGGTGCTGCTGCTCTTGGTTCATTCGTTGGTGCCTCCCTCCTCTCCTTCGTTGCCTACTACTTGCAGTTCTAAGCGTGATACATATATATATATATATATATATATATATGATTGGGAAGAAGGAGAAGATGGGAAACAAAGATGAGATGCATGTGGAAGAAATTGTTCAATGCTAGTTGCAGCAACATGAGGAGGAGGAAATGAGATTTCTTTCTTTGTCCTTTTGGTTTTGCTTTTTTTTCTAGGAGGTCTTTTCTCTCCACAATGAATGTGAAATCATGGAATGATTTTATAATACTCAATAAATTTTATTATTTATTATTTATTATTACATGTTGGGGTTGTTTCTGGTTCTATTTGATTTGTTGAATTATGATTACATTGTTAGCACATAGGATCGTTTGAATTTGAGAATTTCTTAAACTCCTATGATAAGTTTTTAAAGATGAGTAATTGACTATCATACGTTTTTAAAAAAATAATTGTTGGTTAAAGAAATGGGGGTAGAAACATGATATTTTTACGCTATCTCATATATAAGAGTAATTTATTACAAAAAAAATCCTCATGTCTGGCGATGAATAACAATGAAGAAAGATGGATAGATAGTGATATATATTTCGCTACTTGCACTAAGAGGCTGTATCTACAATTGAAAAAATGCCAAAGCTTCAACTCTTTTTTGATATTGCAGTATATCTTTTTCTTCTGCATATGGGGAACAATAAATACATGTAAAATACAGAGAATCACTTCGCAGATAATACTACTGTTATATTACATGTAAAAACTTCAGAAGCAATGTGAGTGTTCGGCTCCTTTTTAAGCTAATAAATTTGTTGAATGAGAAGTACTATTTGTTATTAGTTACTGAATTACCAGAGTACAGGCAGCAAGATTCAACAGTAATACTGGCATTCGTATTTGTTATTTTACTGGCCAGGATCCATGTGACTGAAGCCAAATCCTCATTCATTTCGTCTGGCATATTGAACATTAAACACCCTCCTTGGGCATCTTTCCTGTAATTGGTAACAATAAGCTATTTCCAGTGTCTGTAAAGATCTAAGATTTCCCATTCTTTCAGGTAGTTATGTCAATCCAGAGAAAAACTCGACATTAACCTCCCTCAGTGATGAGAGATGTCAAATTGAGTCTGGTAGTGATTTCAAACCTTTGCAACCAGTCTGGTGCGATGTCAAGCTGTTGCAATCATAAATTTCAAGATGCAGCAATGAGGTTAAGTTTCTAGTCCAATCTGCTAACATTTTGCCACAATATTTCTTTATAGCTAGTCCTTTGGTTGTGATATGCGGCTGTAGCACTTTCAACATCATTTCATTTGTAGAAGCAGTGTCTAGTGTCTTCTACGTGGCCATTCCACCAACCAGACTAATTTATTTGAATATATCGTTTCTCAATAACTTTGCAGACTCAACCTCTGCGTGATTACCATGCGGTATTTGCTGTGGGGTGTGGGCTTTAAGAAGGTAATTATGGAAATGGCCTTTCAGTCTGCTTTGCAGCTTACCAACAACTGCTGGGGGATGGAGTGATACTCTTACAGGTTAAAATTTTATCTAAATTTTGGAATAAGTTGACTCAATTGACAAGATCGAACCGCGTCAATGTAAAGTCATCGGATTGGGTCAAACCAAATTAAACAGGATCGAATTAGACCAACCAGACGGTATCGAACCAAATCAAACTAGACCGAACTTGATTAAACCAAACCAAACTAGATTAGATCAGACCGAATTAGATCAAAGCATACCAGACTAGACCGAACTAGATAGGACCGCACCAAACTGGACAAGACTGGACTAGACCAAACAAGATCAGACCAAACTAGACTAGACCAAATGTCCAAACCATATCAAACCAAACAAGACCAGATTGAACCAAAACAGACTAAATTAGACCAAATCGGATCAAACCAGACCAAATTGGACCAAAGTAGACTGAATCGAACCAGACCAGACTGAACAAAACCAGACCGAACAAGACCAGACATAACCAAATCAAACCAGACCAAACCAAATTGAACTCGACCAGTCCAGACTAGATGAGACCAATTTAGACCAGACCAGGATTTGATTCTTGCTAGTGATATTTTATTGGTAAGTCATCTCTGTAAATACTACTATAAGCCCTTGTTGAGACTTGTAACATGCATGACCCTAGAATAGGCAACATCCCTTCCCTTAAACTTCCTTATACCCAAAAAAAAAAAATCTAATTTTTATATAATATTATTCATTTAATTTAATGACATGTATTTATATTCTTTATCATGTGTTATTTTTTACTTGATTAGTGTAGTAATATTATATTACATAAGAATTTCTCTGGAAATGGGACATCCACCCCTTGATATTATAAGCAATATTATTATTAGTAGTACAAATGTGGGGGAGGGTAAAACTAATGCATAACTTTAAGCAGATGCCATGGCCAGGGAATCTCATAAGGAGTTTGATATAAACTTCCCCTAGGAGTGGTTGGTGGGTGTCTTGAAAGATGATATGGTGGGAGTTTCTTTTGTGGGATATGTAATTTTGCTTGGCTTTTGCACCGTTTCAGTATAAAAAAAATTTTAAAAAAATTATAGAATCTTTTCTTAAGTTTAAGGAAAAGGGAAAATGATCTTGTTTAAGGAAAAAAATGAAAAAAAATGTACAAAGTTGTCCTCTTATAAATAATTAAAGTTAAGCATTTGCTAATACGTGTTTTAAGGGTATTATTTCAGGACTTAAAATAAAAAGTATTAAACGTAAAAGTATAACATTTAAAAACTCAAAACTCATTTCATACTTTTCTATTAAGTAATTCAAAAAATTTATTAAACGGTATTAAATACTTCTTTCGTCTCAAAACTTTAGTTGTTTAAGGTTCTGGCACATAGGTTAAGAAATAATTAATTGAGATAAATTTAGACTAAAATACCCTGAATTATTGCTTCTTTTTGTCACTAATTATTTTCTAAATTCCCATAATATTTATTAATCTCAACTATTCTAAAAGAGCACATCCAAACCTTTCCATGTTTTTAGAGCCTTTCCATGTTATATTAATTTTTTTTCCATATTCCTAAATTTGGAGTATTAATACCATAATCAACTTTTGAGTCTTTCTAAGATCTTAAAAAAATTTCCCCGACTATACATTTGTGTTTGCCACCAAAAATCTTTCCCACCAAAATTTTTGTAGATTATACAATTGATTCCTTCAACATTAAATTAAAATTTCCCACTCAATCTAAATTTTTAAATATTTCAAATTCCCCTCAAATTTGCTTATAAAAGATGAGTTTCATCCTAATCATAGATCAAGATGGCTCCAAAGAAAGATGATCATATGCGTTTAGTTGAAATAGACTTGAATGTTGATTTAACATATCCTAGCATATCCAATGTTGATGGTTGGTGGCACTTTAATGAAAGTGCCACTTTTCAATACAAATTCCACTATAATTACTTAGTAAACATAAAATATAATTAATGTAAGCTTTTAATTAATCTAAGGGTATAGTGAAAAAAAATGCTTAATTATTCATTGGATTTCTAAAACAACCAAAGTTTTGGGACAAAAATCAAATGCTAAAACAACCAAAGTTTTGGAACGAAGGGAGTACTTCTTAAACAATATGCTAAGGGCACTGATTAGCAAGACCCTTAAAGTTTTAATTAGATTTAGGTGACCTTTTTGGAAGACTTAACATTTATGGTTTTGCTAACTAGGGCTCTTAAGTAGGGGTGTTCGCGATTTTGATTAGTTTGGTTTTAGGAGGAAAAGTCATCTAAATTAAACCAATCAATTTTTTTATACTGAGAACTAATTGATATTTTTTAATTGAAGAACTGAACCAAACTAATTGCAATCAATTTAGATCAGTTCAGACCACTTGATTTTTAAGTAAATATTTTTTTAAAAAAAATCATACACAACTTCACTTTATTCTTTCTATTAACTAATTAAAAATAAGTTGTTATAAAATCCTAAAAAACATCCTTACATAGTTATAAAGAATAAATTGACCTAAAAATATTTATAGAAATAACAAAAAATTGAAATATTAGCATTTATAAGTATGTAGATTATAAATATATATATATATATATAATTATATGAGTTTGGTTTAGTTTCATAAATAAAAACTAAAAATCAAACTAAATTAGTCAATTTTCATAAAATGAAAATAAAACAAAATAAAAATGTCAATTTTTGATTCAATTTTGATCAATTTGATTCAGTTATGAGCATTAATAATTTTATAATACCGTTTAAGAAATATTTAATACTTTTCAATAAATTTTTTGAATTAATTAAGAAAGAAAGTATTAAAAAAGTTAAATTCTTAATATATTAAATACATTACTTGTACATTTAAAAAAATTTATTTTAGTTCCTGTCCATGAGACACTCGCCATCAAATGAAAACATTTTATTTATCTTAATTTTAAAATATATCCAAAATATAAAAGAAACGTGGCATTGGTATATCCGGAATGAATGAGCCCACTACTAAAAGAAAAGATAAAGATGTTTTAATGTGACTTATGAAAAAGTATTTAATTTTGATTTATAAATTAAATTAATTTTATTAATAATTTAGTTACAGTTAATTACATATTAAATATTAAAATTATTAATTAATTTAATTTATAAATTAAAATTAAATAATTTTTTCTTAAGTCATATTAAATTTTCTTTCTCTAAAAAAAAATAAAAATGGTAGACGTGCTCTTCCACTCTTGACCCAAAAAACGCAAAGCAAGTCTTTGATTACCGCCGCCGCCTGTTATTATTTCACTTTCACAGACATAGGCAGAGACACAGACGAAGATTTTTGTGTTACTTACTATTCATTTCCCTTTTTTTCATTCTCTCCATAGCACTGACCTCAGTTCCTTCCCTTGTATTCTATTTGGCACTAATGGCATCCATCATTTCACGAAGATTAAGGTTAAGCTCTACGCTCCTAAAACCCTTTCATTCTTCTTCTTCTTCTTTGTCTTGTTCATTTTCAACCAACTTGATTTCTAATAACAACCCTCCTCAAGTTCCAACCTTTGAACCCTTCTCCCATTCTTTTGCACACTTTCTCTCACAATCAACGCCTCCTTCAAACTCAACCGCAAAACCCACTTGTGAGTTTCTGCAACCATCAAATCTTGATCCCCTTTTTGGATCACACACAGTTTCAAGTATTCATCAAAAGCCCAGAACTTTATGGGTCTCACATTCCATGAACCCTTTTGTTAGTAGCTGGTCATCAGTGGCAAGACCCAGATTTTTCTCAACCAATGATTCATCTTCAGAATCTGAGAAAACACCCCAGAACACAAATCCATACCCCAGCCAAAACCCAGATTTCAAGCACCAGGAAATTGAAGGACCCACTGTGGAACGAGACCTTTCATCACTGGCCAATGAAACCAGAGAGGTTCTGGAAGGGATGATGAAGACCATCTATGGTTTGAGCAAGGCAGTGGCTGTTTTGGGTCTGATTCAGCTTGGTCTTGGAGCTTGGATCACCTACATCACTCGGTCATCGCCAATAATAGAGGTTTCAGTGCAGAGCTTTTTGGCATTTGCATTCCCATTCTCTTTGGCTCTTATGCTGCGGCAATCTTTGAAGCCAATGTACTTCTTTAAGAAGATGGAGGAGCAAGGTAGGTTGCAGATTCTTACACTCACGCTCCAAGTTGCTAAGCAGTTGAATGTTTTCTTTGTTCGAATTCGTGGGGTTTCATTCATTTGCATTGCTGGCCTCTCAGCTGGAGTGTTGTTTGCCGTATTTTCAAGATGAGCTGATTTTGATATTCAGAATTATCAAACCATGTTTATGAATTTTGATTTTGATTTTCCTTCATAACGATATGTAACCTGAAAAGCTGAAAAGTTCGTATGGGTATGGCTTGTTGAGTTTATGTTGCTTTTTTATAATGAACAACAGAATCCAGTTTGGATTTACTGGGATATTGATGAATGCAGAGATAAGAAATGATCTTGACATTCAGTTATCTTTCAGCATTAAGGAGAAAAGCATTTTTGTGATGGAGTAGGAAGTGATTTTGTCTGGCTTATGGTAGATGTGACTGTTGTTAGAATTCCCTATTTCATGTTGATACACAAGATTAATGTATTTGTGGAACCAGTTTTCCCTGATGCCGTGTAGATGGTGTTTAAAGAATTGGATCTTCACTAAGGATTCACTAGCAAGAGGGCAAGATATGAAGAACGATTTCGAACGCCCCAAAAAAAAATTTTACTGTCAGCAAATACTCCTGTGAATGAAAACAGAAAAGCTTTATTGTTAGAACAGCAATCCAACAAGCAAGGTCATGCACATTCTCTAACTATCTAGAAATCATTTCATATTTTAATTTCCTTCAGATCGTTTCCTTTAAATCCCTGATTATAAGCATTTCGATTGGGAGAAACAGATCACAGCACAAAGAGACTTACGAATTAATCATAGCAAATGCACTCTTTCATGAATACCAAATTACATATATAATAAAAAAGAGTAAGGTATCATTAGCCGCAAGAACACAACTAGAACATTACGGAAATAATAGAATATCTAACTATATACTCAGTTAATTTAAATGAAGCAGTCATAGGCATCTCTACTTTTTCTAATTTTTTTCTCTTTCCCCTTTTATATATTTTTTCAACAGCAACATTTCCAAAGAAACAAATACAAATGAGAATATCCCGTGACAAAAAGACCATGTAAGTGTCCACCCTACCCGCAAACTTTACTCCTACTATATGGATAATAGTGGGAGGAAAATTAAATATCAGGACCCCAACTATTTCCATTACATTCTTCTCATCTTCATTCCACCAAAATCCCACGCCCTTACCATCTGTAAGCTTCAACAACCAAAGATGAAAATTTGAAATTATTAAACACTATCTACTACTTAGGTATCTAGATATTAAAATATCCTCCAACATTTACAGAAGAATAATATTCCAAAAATTAAGCCAGGCGTCAACATTCACAAGTTTTTTTTTGGGGGGCCCATCAGACATTAAGCCACTCTGATGTAACTTGTAGTCTGCCACCATTTTGTTTTTTAAGAATTGAACAACGTGGAACCCTAGCTGCCATCTAGCTTAGATTCTGTTCTGATGTAGGTGAGACTTCGAGCAGCAGGTGCAGCAATACTGCTGGTATTTAAAGATGCACCACCATTGTCAGATGGAGTACCCTGAGAATTCCGCTTCCATTGCAAGCTCCTGGCACCAAGTTTAATAGGGGGCCGAGGCCTAAATGCACCAGGAATACCTCTTGGAAAGGGAACTCTGGAAAACCTAGCAGAAGGAAACGGAGATCCCCTTACTATGCGTGGCCATGGCATGGTTGGTGCAGATTCTTGATGTGCAGCACTTTTCCTCACAACCTGCAATAGAAGAGTAATTGCAAAACAATTTAGCACAAACGATGTCTTTACCCAAAAAAAAAAACACAATCATATACATATCACATGCATCAAACTATAGAAATTGACTTATCCTGACAAGATTTAGCCAAAACTGCATGAAGGTTACCATAGTGTCTGTACAAGTTAATAATTGGTTTGCACTGTGAATGTTAAAAAAGTATAAAGAGCAACCCTTCTATTTTTGACCAGGATCAATCTGATAGTCACCCTCCCATAACTACGGTGCATCACAGGAAGAAATGGAAGAGTAGCAGGGGATTGCCCGCTCACATGCACAATAATGAGGGAAGTTTGAATGAGGATCAACTTGGGGAATTGGTTTGTAAGAAACCTGCACACGTGGCAGGTGGGACAGAGGGAAGTTTCTATTAGAGGAAGTGGAATAAGAAGGGGAGGGAATGAGGCAAGCATGTATTGGGTGAGGACTAGTGAAGGAGGAAGCAGACCCATAGAAGAGTCTGACATATCCTTGTGTTTCTTTTTCGGTTGAGTGATTAAATACACAAATCCTCTTATGAGTACTGATATCACACTGATATCAGTAACAGATATATTCAGTAAGTTTGTGCAGTATTCTCCATAATCTGTTTCCAGTTCTCTAACAATTAGTATCAAAGCTCCCGATCTTGGTAGATGTGGATGGTGAGTACACAAATGGAGGCTAGGAATGAAGCAGTAGAGAGAAATGTCAACCAAGTAGGGGAGCTGAGGAGAGAATTCAAACGACGGAGAATGGAGAATCAGGAGGTACGTGGAGCACAAGAGGTGCGTAACAAACAAAAACGAAGAGGATTCTTTTGCTCGAATCTTTCAGGATTCTTTTGCTTCTTTGGATTGTATTTGGGATAGGATTGTGGCTTTAGCTTCTCTTTGGTGTTCTGCGCATGGTTGTTTTAGAGGGGTGTCTTTGTCAGACATGCAAAGAGACTTACCTGCTCTTTTGCATGGGGTAAACACCTACTTTCTTGGTTTCTGTTTTCTCTTGAGGATGTCTTATCCTCTTTTCTGTTTTTTGTATTTCTCTTCTCTCTCAATAAAATTTCTTATTCTATCAAAAAAAAAAAAAAAACAAACAAACAAAACGAAGAGATCCAGGAGGAGTTGCTGCAATATTGGAGGGGGAGGACTGTCGAGTCCTCATAGAGAGAGTCAGGACTCAACATGGAGGGTGAAGGAAGTGCTGGAGGGCTGTTTGGGACCAACCGCACCCTTCACGCAGAGGATCAGTGGTGACAATTGGAGGTCTGTGTTTTCAGGCAAGGACTCATACGGGGTGGGTGAATCGTGTGGAGCGCTATTTTCACTAAAATGCCATGAACGGTGGTGAGAAGTTGCAGGCGGTTATGGTAGCTGTGGAGGGCTGCGCACTAAACGGTACCAATGGTGGGAGGCACGAAATCCAGGAGCAACATGGGCAGCAATCAGGACAGCAATTGTCCGTCGGTTCCAGCCGATGATGGCTCAGAATCCCTATGAAATGCTTCTGAGCATTTAACAGACTGAAATGGTGGCTGATTTCAGGGAGCAGTTTAATAGGTACTGGATCAGAAACACAACACAGAACAGAGTAATGTATAGTATATTCTCTCCTGATCCGATATCAGTGAGATCCAAATCAGTGGGGTAAAACTGGTATAGAACAGTAGGTTTATAGGGGAGTATAAGAACAGAATAGAAAGAGAAAATACAGAAACCCAGGCAATTCGAGAGGCCTGGTTCTCTCCCACCCAATCTCACTTCACACTTTTCTTGCCTCCCTCCATTTCCCTCGACTCACTCTTATATCTCTGACACATACTAGACTCCATTGCTTTCCTCATTTCCTGGCACATGTGCAGGTAGTTATGTGCAAGTCACAATGCATCCCTTGCTCACGTGTGGCTGATTCCCTGACCCCCTTCTTATTCTTTCTTTGGTACACCTGTGTGATTGGGGGTTTGCTAACTGTTGGGAACCCAGATATTTGATTATAGAAAATAGGAGTAATTCCCAATTACAGGAGCAGAACTTACAGAACATAACTGAACCTCTCACTCTCACAGAAACAGCAAAAGAAAAGAAAAGAGAAAGATAGAGATGCAGGCTCTTTTGAGGGTCCTGCATCCTCCCTGCCCAAAGGCCCCAAATCCTTCCCACCATTTTATCCTTGCTTCCCACACTCCTTGCCTCGTAGGCAAGGTCGTTACAACCCAAAATCCCCTTTCTGCCCCTCCCTCATATTATACTCACCTAGTAACCCTTGTAACCATGGGATGCCTAACAATACTTCCCCCCAAAAGATTCACCTTGTCCTCAAGGTGAAGGTTTGGGTAAGTGTCTGTTAACAGCTGAAAGAACTTCCTCCAGGGTCCCATTGCTTGAAGCATAATGACCAAGTAATGCTTGAAGCATAAGAGCTTCCACCGAGGTCCCACTGACCTTCTCCAAGTCCCACAACTAGAAACCTCAGAGGACAACCCGGAAGATATTATACTCTGATGAACCGCCTCGCCAAAAGCCACAAATGCAAATTCTCCCCCAAAATCAAGAAGAACAACCCCTGCAATTATGACAGTGATGGCAACTGCTGTCTTAACAGCAGCCAGACCAAGAGCTTCTGCAATGATTTGGAAACCAACCCCTCCTTTCTCCTGTAACTCACAGTCTCTCACATAAGCAAGCACTAGAGACTTAAACTGAACTTGAAATGCTGTCATGGTAGGGTCCCTAATAAAAAAATGCTGTAGCAATAGCTGACCTTTGTGGCTCCAGATAATGAATTTATGGTCTTTGTTGTTTGTCTAGCAAATGCTTCAATGAAAGTTTCCTTGTTGAGAAAATGTGCAGTATCTTCCATCATCTTAAGAGTAGAGCATGAACGAGAGACAACAAACCCAAATGAAACAACAAGTATAATTGTTGATACAACCTCACCCCTACTTAAACTTGGTGCATAAAAACCACCCACTAACCAGACCCACCTTGCAAGGGGATATCGCCATCACCTTAGCACCTACCAATTGAGTCAGAAGCCATATTCCAGGATACTTAAGAACCATGATCCCAACTCCTAAACCACCTAAAACAGGGCAGTCCAAGGTAGGAAGGCCAAACTTCTCCTTTGTAACCTCAAATAATTTGTTCCAAGCAACCAGACAAGCTATGGTCACATCTGCAACACCACATAACCTTCCAATGATCCGGTATAAACTCAGCATCAAATTTCAAATCATACGCAGGCATTGTAAAAGCTGATTGGGTTCCCAGTAAAACATTTGATACAGTTGACAATACACAGAAGCCAATATAAACGTGATAGTAGTAAATTGGGAAGAACTGTCTACACTAATACTGTAGCACAGTTTCAACAGCAAAGAAACACCTCCCCCATAGGATCTTGTAGCCTGCACCACCAGTTGAGTTCCCATTTACTAAAACTTGTTGAGATGACTTCTTCAAATGGAGTCTCTGCCTCGTGAGGGAAATTAAAGCTTCCGCTTCAATCTGCGAAGTTATAGTGAAAATACTCTTGCAGAACTCTAGTGCCCCTAAGAGCTTTTCTATATCCCTCTGGGACGCACACTCTATTACCAACTTCCTTCATTGCTTTTCATCAAATATGGCTCGTAATCTATTGCATACCCCTATCTGCAAAAACATTGTCATTTCATCACAATTCAAGACCTCAGAGACATCAGTGTCCCATGGAAACACCTTGATTGCTCCGCTGAGAGATGATGAGCAACTGATGAACTCAAAACACAATCAGAATGCTCTCTTCACACCTTGCCACCTCATCTTCAATATCAAGTGCCTTTTCCAATGATTACTTGGGCGGTTGCCTGTGAACCACCCTGGGTCACGAACACAATCTTCTTAGCTATTCCTACATTTGGCACACCACGTGCAGGATCGAATCTGATGGCACCGGCGGTGGGGGAGGAAATTTGGAGGTTCTACATATAATCCGACAGACCAAGTTATGCGTGAAACCAAAACTGTAGTTTGGAGGTTGCCATCCTTCAAAACTCCCTTGCTTTGGAACAAGAAGGTTATTGGTCCCAGCTAGTGGTAGTGGGTCACTTGACCCATTCACTTGAGCCATCAAAGAAGGCCTATATGAACTAGGCCCACTTTGGGTAGATGGGTTTTCACCCACCCAATCCACCACCCTATTTCTTCTCTTCTCCTTCTGCGTCAATTTGGTTCTCTCCTAGTTCCTCAGATCGGTGGAGATGCTTCTCTGTCTGCACATCCTCCGTCAGCCGGCAAAATTCCACCATTTTCCCATGGTTTCCCGTCACCCCAAAACCTTTTCCAATCACTTCTCCATCTCTAGTAGTTGTGGCTCCTGCCCATGAGCCTTTGGTTGGAACGCGAGACGAGTCATGTTCTCTATGGGACTGCATCTGCTCTCCCAAGTTATTGCCACTGACCAACGAGTCATGACCAGCAATCATTGCAGCAGAGACTTCTTCCTCTACCTTCACTTCACCTCTGTTGTCAAGACTTTCTAACAAGTCAGACCATGGATTCCTCATGCTCCCTTGACAGATGATTTCTATTCCCCTTCCTCAGTTGGAATTGTTGCAGAAACGCCTCAAGAAAGGTGTCCCACTAATTTTTTTCAGTTTTAGACCCCCAATCATAAAGTTAGTCCAAGGCTCTTCCTTCCAAGTCATGGATTGCAACTGATAGTCTCTTGTCATCTGGAATGTTGTTGATGATGCAATACCTTTCCACCTTGTAGATCTAACTATACGGATACAATCCAATGAAGCAAGGAATGTCCATCTCATCCATTTTCAGCATGCACCACAGCTCCTAAGATCAGAAGCTCTCATACCAATTGATACGAACCTTGGGAGAACCACACCCCAAAAGCTAACTATTAAGGTGGGAGAGCCCAAAGCCATATAAACCTCACATCTGAATCCCATACTTCAGATTTGGGATTCAAGTTCCATACCCTGCAATTGGATCCTAACCATGGTTGTTAAAATCGCGAGTTAACTCGTGAACTCGTCCGAGTTTACGAGTTTAGGCACCAAATCGAGCCAACTCGCCTTCCAACTCGGACCTTGGTAAACTCGGGTGAACTCGGTAAACTCGGGTGAACTCGGGTAAACTCGCGAGTTCAAGACCGAGTTCACTGAATTTGGACCATTATGCTGATTTGAGCCAAAAAAGGCCAAAACGGTGGCGTTTTGTTTCAATTTTCAAAACTCACTGTTTCAGCCAGGTAGAAGATGCTCCATCGCATCCTAAGTTCTCACCTCCGCAACCTCTGCTCTGCTCGTCTCGTTAAAGCTCGAATTGCGTCACTGGTGAGCTGCTCATCTCGCCACTGCTCCTCTCACTGTCGATTTGCTCCACACGTGTCTTGGTCAGTTGCGTCTCTTAGCTTTCTAGGTGGGTGCCTGTTGTGCAAGTCCCGCCATTTTATTGTGTCTCTATTAGTCATGGTTGTGGGTTCCTGTTGTACGTCTCTATTTTGAACTTATGTGTTTTGTGGGTGCATGTTGCAAGCTCCATTCTGTTGTGGGTGCGTGGGTACATATCTGTTACCTAAGCTTGTTGGTGAATAATTCAGCTTTTTTTTTTCATGTCATTCCAGCATGTTTGAAATGTTGGTGCCCTTTATGATTTGCTGATTTATGTATTGCTTTAATTTTTACTATCATACTTTGTTACTTTTTATTTATTTATTATGGAGTTAGAATGTTGAATGTTGATTATGCATATGTTATTTTATTATGTTTTGGTACTATGATATTATTTTTTAATATTATTTTTTAAGTAGGTAAACTCTTACGAGTTTACGATTCGAGTTTACGAGTCGAGTTTACTAAGGCTCCACGAGTTTAGGTAAACTCGCTAGTTTGACAACCTTGATCCTAACATTCCAAAATTGATACAAACCTTGGGAGTACCACACCTCAAGAGCTAGCTATTGTGGGAGAGCCCAGGCCATATAAACTCCACATCTAAATCTCATACTTCCGATGTGGGACTCAAGTCTCATACCTTGCAATTGGATCCTAACATTCCACCACACTTCCGCAGCCAACGTCCACGTCCACGTCCACGTCCACCTCTTTACCCTTCGACCTCTTTACCCCAGCACCCGCTAGTCAACCTACCACATAGGCGATATCCATGTGGGCAAAGGATCATGCTCTGATACCAATTGTTAGGAACCCAAATATTTGATTATAGAAAATGAGAGTAATTCCCAATTACAGGAGCAGAACTTACAGAACTGAACTGAACCTCTCACTCTCACAGAAACAGCAAAAGAAAAGTAAAGAGAAAGATAGAGATGCAGGCTCGTTGAGGGCCCTACCTCCTCCCTGCACAAGGGCCCCAAATCCTTCCTCAATCACTCGATGCCTCCTCCCAAATCCTTCCCACCATTTTATCCTTGCTTCCCACACTCCTTGCCACTTAGGCAAGGTTGTTACAACCAAAAATCCCTCTTCTGCCCCTCACTCATATTGTACTCACTTAGCAACCCTTTAGTAACCATGGGATGCCTAACACTAACACAGTTCGAGCAGGTTTCTGCTCCATTGTGCCACACAGATGAAGAGATACTCAGGAATCTTTGTGAATGGGCTGAAGGAGGAGGTGAGAGCAGAATTGAAATTACTCAGGTGCTTTCAGAGAATTGGGAGCTTCCGGTGCAGCTTGCTGAGGCCGTAAATCTAAGGCCTGTGATAGGTGGCTCTACTGAAGTACTCATCAAATGGCAATACCTACCAGCTTATGAGAGTTCTTGGGAATCAGTAGCTACCATTCAAGAACATTTTCCTGATTTTCACCTTGAGGACAAGGTGAAACTGCTGCAGGGGAGTATTGATACTCACCCACCCATAACTAAGGTGTACCACAGGAAGAAATGGAAGAGTGGCAGGGGATTGCACACTCACATGCACAATGAAGTGTGAATGAGGATCAACTTGGGAAATTGGTTTGTAACAGACCTGCACACATGGCAGGTGGAACAGAGGGCAGTTTCGGTTAGAGGAAGTGGAATAAGAAGGGGAGAGAGGGGAGGGAGTGAGGCAAGCATGTATTGAGTGACGACTAGTGAAGGAGGAAGCAGATCCCTCGATGAGTCTGCCATATTCTTGTATTTCTTTGTCTGCTGAGTGAGTAAATACACAAATCCTTTTCTGAGTTCTGATATCACACTGACATCACAGATATATTCAGCAAGTTTGTGCAGTATTCTCCATACTCTGCTTCCAGTTCTCTAACACAATCCCAATAAATTTGATTCCAAGAACAACTCCATTTTATTTCAATGCTATGTGTAAATCAGAGCATGAGGGGAAAGTAAAAAATATATTGTTATTCGAAATCCTAAATGTACTCATTGAATCTTAAATGGGAAATTACTGTTCATTTGACATTCCCAATTTAAATTCATTTAGGTCGTAGTACGAACATACCAAAAGACAACAATGAGTCCTACATAAGAGAATAAATTTTAAACCAGCTCTTTACAATTTAATGCATGGCCCCCTCCACCTAAGGGGCAAAAGAAAACAAAATACCACTATGATGCAAGGATATCTGTATGTATATCATATATGATATGGGGATCAGGCAATTTCTAAAAACAAAACTAGAATACAAGCATGGCAAGATATTGTCAAAAAAAATATTTAAAATTTTATTAATATATAATATTAGATTTAACTAAAAATTATTACAGTATACATTCATTATTAAAAAATAAAAATTCAAATGTTTTGACATGTTTTAGTGCTTTTTTCATGTTCCGTGCATATTGTTGAGTTTCAGTGCATTTCAAGGGCCGTTATACTCAATGTTTCAGCCAGTCTTTTAGATAGGGGGGAAGGCATACAGTATGTGTATTCAATATGGATACGAATCAGATATGCATACAGATGCAAAAGACAAGTATCAGTGCTTCTCAGAAGCAAAGAAAACATACACCACAGAAAATCATAATTATTTTCTTTCCCAAGAACTTCCAAAATCAGCAAAAAGAGAAATGGTTGACCTCATTCATCCAAAAAATTCCTTGCAAACAAGAGTTATAAGTTATAACCATATGACTTGAACACAATATATGGCACTAAATAACATTGCATTAACTAAACATTCTCACAAATGCTGACAAAATAATGGAAAATGAAAATGTGTGTAATTAGATATGTATTGCTCAATGGAAAAAAAAGATAACCCTCAAAACCACATTACAGTCACGCACTAACAATCAAATTTGGCAGTTCCTAGAAAGTTGACTGAAAGAAACTGAACTAGATCACCAGAGAAAACAGTATGTAATGTATAGTGTACATTCCCACTCCTGTTACTGATATCAATGAGATATCAGTATCAGTAAAACAGAATTACAGAGCAAGTATGAACTGAAATGAGAAAAAAGAGAAAATGCAAGATAACCCAAGGCTTTCGAGAGGCCTTGGTCTCTCCCATTCCTAACTCAGTTCTTATTCCCTTTTTACCTCCCCATTCCCTCCTCCTTTCCCTTTCTTATTCCCCTCCTTACAACCGAATCCCCATTGTTTCCCACACTCACCTTCTGCCACGTGTGCAGCAGGTTGTCACATGAAGTCACACTTCCCACCCAGCCTACATGGGACTTCAATCCCCTACTGCACCCTTTTCTTTTCGTCAAATATAACTTAGTCATCTTAGGGTACCTAACATTGACATAATCAATATCATAACCCAATGGCAAGGTAATTAACGTGAAAATCAGAGAAAACTGAGCAAGCCATTTTTCAAATTCTTCTAGCAAAGGCCTTTTTATTTATTTCATATCTACGTCCTAGAATCACTCAAAAATTGTAGGATAGGACATATGGACCTGTACCATTATTCTATTCTAGATAACTAAAGCAGCAAGCAGTGATCAATACCTTAAGAATCCGTGACATGAAGGAAGTGCCATCCAGAGATAATGCATTATCTGCTGCTTCTTTTCGCATGAACTCCACAAAAGCTGCCCTGCTCAAGTAATGTGAATCAATATAGAGACTCAAACAAAATGTATTGAACATATAATGAGCAAGAACAACATCTGAAACAGCTTACCCTTTTGGTTGCCCTGTCGCTGCATCAGTTACTATAACTACTTTAAGCACTTCCCCAAATTTATTAAAATGCCGAGATAGGCCATCTTTGGTAGCAGCAAAATGAACCTGAGAAAATCAATACAATGCAATTTTAGAAATGAATAAATCCTACCTATCCCAGAAGCCTTCCCTCCCAAAACCACAACAAAGGAGTAAGAGTTATTACATTGCTAGCAAAAATGGTCCTGCAATCAGCATCCTCTAAAGGACGACCAGCAGCACTTGAACCTGATAACACAAAAAGGTGAAAAAAATTATACATCTTCAGATAGTTGAGAGATGATAAATCTACTAGGTCTTGAAGAATGATAAAATACACAGAAAAATGTGTAATTATATATGTAATAGGCCAGAAATATAGTTTTTACATGTCTCTTAGAAGCAGGAACAATTTCCATGAAAGAAGATTTAGAACTCACCAGAAGTAGATAGCTGTGGCTTCTGGGACTCTTTCTGAAAATCAGAACCAGGGTTTGCCTGTTAAATGTCATAATATCAATGAAAATGAGATATAACTAAACGCTCAAGCACATTATATTTATTTATACTTTAGCAGAAACTCAGAAGTGTTATCAGAACATGTGCATGTATGAACAACTCACATTCCCGTTACTAATTTTCACAGTGTTGGCATTCTCCTTCACCTGTCGCAGCCCACACCTGGGAGCTCCTGTTTCACTCTCTAAAGTTTTATTACCATCTAATTCTGCAACCTCCCTTGGTTCCTGATTTTGTGGTGGCTTCCAAGTATTTACATTAACAGAAATATTCACTATCTTATTAGAAGTCTTAGGTGCAGCAGCACGTTGCTCCTGATCTCTATTCCGTTTTAGATGCATACGATCATCAACATTTTTAGCTACACTATACTGCAGTGAATCATCATCCATGTTTCCACCAGAGGAGCCCAACTGAGAAGTTCCAGTTACCCTACGACCCATGACATTAACATCATCAAACCCTTCATTGTCTGAAGTAGAGTCAGAAGGAAAACCAGTTTCATGTTCCAACATAGTCATATCTGCAGCATACGGACCATCATAGTCAGTTCTTTGAAGATACAGAGATTTGTTTTGCTCCAGACTTGGGAAATTAACTTCAAGTTGGCTGCTACCATCTGACAGATTCATACCACGACCAAGTCGATCAAATACGCTTCCTGAGGATTTGAATTTTGCCATGTCTACAGAAGCTTCTGCCACAGCCTTAATCACTGTAGCCATGGGATTTGGCACCCTAGAAACAGGCTGCATCTGCTGAGGAAGTTCAACAAAAGATGAATCACTAGAGGATGTAGAAACTACAGAACGAAGACGCTTCAAGGAAGGCTCCACTGTTGTGCCCGAATTAGATGACCTTGAAGTAGCCACTGCATCTCGAACCGCAAACTGAAGCAGCCTTCGAGGAGCATCAAGAGTTACTTGTGAAACTGCATCCCTCTGTCAAAGTAACTTGGTAAGCTAGATGTTCGAAAGCAAAGGATTAAGAGGTACTTACTTATTTTACAAGGAAAAAATGGAAAGGAAAATAAGGCTAACAAGGAAAGGAAAGTAGCACTGAGTTTTAATTTTATTTGCATAACAATAGAATTTACTTTCCTCAGTCAATTGGGTCATGGAAAGAGGCACATAAAACGCATCTAAAAGAACATGAGTACAGATAAAATATAAGGCCACAAGGGGATGGGATGTTAATGTAATCAATGCATTTCTCTTTGACATATTTCATTAATCTAAGCAATCTTCCAAAATGCACGTATACAGTGTTAAATCAAGTGAAAACAAAGTAATTAAAGCAACTACTATTCCATCCCTCAGTTGTACAAACATGCTCAATTATATTACCTTACATAATAAACTCATGATTAGTGTTGAAAGATCGCTAAACTTAAATTATAGAAATTTGTCTAAGTAGATATTATATAATCTGGCAAATAATTTAGCAATTCAAACCTTTGTCTTCTGTTGTTCATCATCTCGGCTCCTTTTCCTCTGAATTGGAGGTGGGGGAGATGGTGATCTTGGACCACGGTTGACTTTAGATCGGGTTTTTCCCTCCAAATGTGTATTGTCAACCCCAGAGCTCTGAAAGGGTGGTGGTTCAGCTTCTCTCCCCACTAATCCTTTCCAGTCTTTGTTACGCCGACTTGTAGATAATTTACTAGACTTTCCTCTTTCTGACTGAGAATTCAAATGCTGAAAATCATCGCCTCCAGCTTGGACCTCTGATATAAGCTTTCTTTTGGGAGCTTCATCCTGCAATTCTTTAGGTTGTACATACAAATCTATATTCAAAGCCAGATGATCCCACAGCCTGTTAACAAGATACGCATATGAATTAGCAGATAGAATTATGGGTGTAAGTGCTACATTGCTTGCAATTACATCAACCTCAATTTCATCCATCACTGAGGGAGTAAACTGAAATTACCAGGATACAAAAGAATTGCTGTCATCGCCCAAAAAAACATTCAACTCATTCTTTGCTTGTTCTTTGCGCCTACCATTCCTCAACAACACAATAACATATTCCTGCCAATGCATAAGGTGAACTTCAATTTACATTAGTAATGACAAAAAATTTAACATCTTCATAAAGTCAATGCCATCATATATAATTTTTAATATTTCACAGTAAATTGCCTTTACTCCACATATGACATATCAACTATTAAAAAAAATATACCATGCTCATTCGACTAACATGTATAGAAATTTGAATAAAACAACCTTAACTATCCAATATCCTCATGCCTAGAAAGTTACCGATAAAAAGCACTCTTACAAATCACCAGGACAAAGCACTACAGACATCTATTTACCCACTTAAATAGGAAATCTTTTTGATAAAACTAGAATAGGAAAATTCATAGCATCACAGTTTACATTTGTAAAGGGGTAATGATTCTTTGTGACCGCTGCCTTTTAAAAGTACCATTCAAGTGTAGGAAAGCATTTACTTCTTCAAGCCAAGGGATTCTACATTAAGATGATGATGATGATGATGATAATGATGATAATAATAATAATAATAATAATAGAATAACAGATGATAAAGAAATTCCAAATACATAAAACAGCTTAGGAGACCTTCAACTCTACATCACACGTCATAACCGAATGCTCAGCACCATCATTGCCTCAAATTTTTAAAATAATAATTAATAAGACACATCAACCAGTAACTATCTCATTCCATGATTTAATGTCATTCCAAACAACCACCCAATCCCCATTAGAGGCAGGAATGCCAACAGTACCTACAAAAATCCCAAATCATCATCCAAAACCAAGTTGAATCCAACTAAGTTGCCCCAATTATGACCACTACAGTTCCCAAGAAGGACAATAATTGCTCAAATCATCATCCAAAACCAAGTTGAATCCAACTAAGTCGCCCCAATTATGACCACTACAGTTCCCAAGAAGGACAATAATTGCCGTTCATTCTGTAGCTATTTTCTGGAAAATAAATCAAAAAGCAAGTAATAGCACAGTGACCAGAAAAAGCCAAAGCCTCTCGCTTTGTGAAAACCATTTCAATACCTTCTGAAAGCACAAACAACTAGTGCTTTCAACTTCGTCTCATTGATTTGAACCGCCCACTGAAATTTTTGTTTCTAGCAATTGTTCCCAAAAATGCAATCTTTGTTTATGCACTAATTTAGTTCCTTTTAATATAGATTATATACTCATCGGCCTGTATTTTCATGTGTAAGTCTATATCTGACTCCGACAAATATAATTTACCCAAAAGTTACCTATAACTTTCAAAACAGGTGTGAGTTTTTCATGTTACGAATTTTACAGCATAATCCAAGAAGCTCATTCTGCATGTGCATGTGCCAGACAAGGGTGTCTATATAAGATATACAATTACAATATCCTCATCAGGATTCCATCTGATCATAATATCAACTGATTCAACTAACAGGGCCATACAGATGAAAAGTTTTTATCACATCAAAAAGCAAATAGCATGCAATATGCATTAGAACCTGCAACAGATTCTCAAATACAGTACACATGATAGCCTTCACTTCTAATGCTATGATTGGCCTTCATTTTTTATGCAATAAGTTACCGGGGTGTCTACTGTTTAAACGGAAATGTGGCCCTTAAGAGTTAAAAACTTAACATACTTATGATCAAAAGTTTGAGTTAGTTGAATCTGTGTAGTGTTTTCAATTTCATCAGATTCAAATCTCCACTTTTCGTTTAACTAGACTCCTAAACACACATTCTTTAATTTGTAGAACCCTTACCCATTCTAATCACATTTTATTTGGATTTTTCTACACAAGTCCTTCACCCATCAATCATTCAACTCATAGCATAAAGAATATTCAGAAACAGTAACACTTTATTCATTTAAGAGAAAAGAACCATTAGTTCATCTAATGTGATAGCATTAGGTTGTCCCAAAAGTGAAATCAACCAACAATCTACGTGTGATAGCATTTCCCAAACAAACAAGTGTAGAAATGCACAGTAAGGCATTCATACCACGAGAGTTTCATCAGTGTAATCCCCCATGAGCTCCTTCAGCTTCTCATTCACTCTTTCCCTCAGCATCGCCACTCCATCAACGGTGAAATTGGCCTTGAACGTTCGATCATCGACGCTCCCCATCTCGAAATCCCAAAACGCAAAACCCTAAGCAGCGTCGATATCTAAAAACTACTACCAAAATCGACGATTCTCTCCGAACCCTAACGAAGACGGGTTTATAAGAATCCGAATCCGCCGAGACTCCGATGAGGAATCGGTGGATGAGATAGGGCGTTGATGGTGGTGGAATGAAATTTTCTCGGGAAAGTGAGGGAAAATATATGGGAAAACCCCCCAGAAAGGGGAGGGGAGTGAGAGTGAGAGAGAGGATTGCAGAATAGAGAAACCTAATATAGTCTCCGTCGGTTATTGTACCCTACCAGTACCACCAACATCGCGCTGTACAGGATTGTTGCTTCCCTTCCGTATAATATAATATATAATTGTGAGTGTTTTCTTATTGTTGGAAAAAAGTAATTATCGAAATAGTGTTATTTTAATATTTATTCCTAATATATTATTATTTTTATAACATAAGAAAGTTTTTTTCTTTTTAGGTGGATGTACCAACAAGCTTGGTATATTTTATGTAGGATAAGCGTGTTAGCGTATTTATTTAAGATAAGTTAAGCATGTTGACGCCTTTTACATGAAATGTGTCAAGTGTGTTGATGCATCCATGTAAGAGATGCTAGGTGTGTTGGTGCCTCTCATTTAACATGTGGAAAAAAAATTCTTATGAGGCAAAAATAATAGCATATTAAAAATGAGTTTTAAAATGATAATATTTCGATAATAATTTTCGAGAACAATTGTAGGATAGTCAAAAAGTTTATTTATAAGAGATTTCTTTAGTACTTTTTTATTTTTATAAGAGTATAGATATTTTTAATAATTTGTGAATAATATTTAGTTATATATCTCATTTTGTTAAAATAAAAATATTGAAATATAAGATGTTGATACTCTCACAAAAAAAAAGTATTAAAAAACCTCCATAATTATATTATAAATTAATATTTATATCTTTATTAGTTTTTATGCAAATAATCCACCTCATAAAAAAATAAATAGATTAGAATATATTCATAAAGTTAAATTATCAATAACAATTTTATCCCAAAAAAAAAAAACAATGCTAATAACAAAGTAATGTTTGTCGACACATATAAGCTACAAAATAACAAAGAAATGTTTATGTACAGAGTTAAAATTATTATCTAAGGAACATTTATTTACACGTAATTCACATATAAACACTAATATGTATTAAATATCATCTATTTACAGATATATAAATTATAAATACTAATAACAACGAAACATCCATGTATAAATATATACATATCCATTTAGCCGCGATTGTTTTGTCCTGATTCATGATTCTAATATATCAAGTACAAAATTCAATTGTCTTACATGTGCGTCTATCAATTTTTTACATTTTGTCAAAATAATATAGTAAGTTTTTGAAATTATTCATTAAATCCAAATTTAAAATAATATAAATGTACCCCTAATTCTACTCAATTCTAGATTCCTCCTTGGATAAAAAATTTCACGAGTTTTGAAGAATTACAAAATAATATTACGAAGACATATACATGTCACATGTTGAAAATAACAACCAATTACGTGTAGTCACTAATAAAATTTAGATAGTTATATGAAAAATACAAATTTCTTGTTTGGCATAGAATTTTCAACTTTTATAAAATCAATTTTCAATTTATTAATAGAATTATTGTTGTCATAAGCGAATCGGATTGGATGGTCCAACCTGTTTGACCAAATATATAGACAATTATGATATAATCTTATAATCAAATTTATAATCAAATCACTTTAAATTTGTCAAAATTCATTTGAATCATTTAATTAAATTGACTAATCATTAATTTTATTTCTTTAAAAGAAGTTCATTATTTTATAAATTTTTTTATATATTTTATATTATTGTATGTGTATTATTTTTTTAACATCATTTAATTCAACTAACTGTTTTAAACGGTTGAACTTGAATTTTTCTTTTCTACGATCACCACAACATGCTCCCATTTCATCTGCATGCCTGCAACTGGGTATCTCCCATATTTGGCACCAATTATCATTGTTATACCCATAACACCCATCAGCCCTTGCCTGGGAAAAGCACATCAGCACTTTGGCCAGGGGTGAGGACAATGTCATAGGTGGCAAAGGGCACCGTGTACGCAGCAACAACTGTGAAGTTGTGATTTGCTATCATGAAAAAAATAGTTGTTGAGAGCAGCATTCCCCATATATTCGTAGTTAGTAGGTCTTTCCTTGCCTCATGTTGAGGTTGAATGTCTCTGAATTATGATGTTAAAATGATCATACACATATAAAGAGCTTAGATTTACAAGAGTTGAAAGTGTTCAATAAAATCTTAATGCAATCACACTTGCAAAGTAAGGAGGTATAACAATGATAATGGGTACCAAATATGGGAGATGCCCATTTGTAGGCATGCAGATGAAATGTGAGCATGTTGTGGTGATCGTTGAAAAAAAGAGTCGTGGATAAATGCAAAATGAAATATATATATATATATATATATATATATATATATTAATTTTAAGTCATAGTCTGAGTCCACGATTTCTACATTATTATGGTATCTTGATAGATTTGGTACTCACATGAGTTGTCATGGATTTAATACATATATGAGTTGTTAATTAATTTTATAATAAATATTTAAAAATTTATTAAATATAAATAATAATTAATAAATATTTAATAAATACTGATACTCTAAAAAAAATAAATACAGGAATAATCCATTCAAAAGTAATTACCTACTTTTTCAAAATCAACTTTTGTACCCTTAACCACGGTTGCCTTTCTTTAACCACACCTCCAAATCCCCAATTCAATAACAATGCCTTTGAAGTGTTTATTTTTTGAATTTAATTTTAATTCACTGTCAATAGTATAAAGTTTTTTTACATTGTCATTCAATTATGTCCTAGCATATCATTAAAAGTGTTAGACTTTTGAAGTAGTTATTATAATAGTCAAACTCTTTTAATGAGTTGGCAATACATAATTGAGTAAAAGTGTAAAGAAACTTTATACTGACAGTAGATCAAAATTAAACCCTTATTCTTTTCCACTCTTTTTGTTAACTTGGCATGTAATTGTTCAGCATCCAATTTGTGAGAACAAAAATTTAAAACTTTCATACTCATACAAATACTCACCAAAATCATATTTTTAAAACAAAAAAAAATAGAAAATTAATAAAGAAAGGAAAAAACATTCCATTTTTTGAAAATATAATCATCTGTTTTTCTATTCATAATACCAATCTTTATATTATCATCATCTAATAATATATTATCACATTATTACAATTTTTTAATTAAGATAGTTATTATATAGTGAAACTATTTTAATAATGTAATAATATATAATTAAATGATAATATAAAAAAACTTATATTAATAATAAATTAAAATTAAATTCATATTATTAACCTTAAAATTAGAAATTAATTTTTCTATAAAATTTACATATAATTTATTTGTAAGTATTTTTACTGAAGTGAGAAAATTATAATAAGGCTCCTCTATCAAAAGAAAATTGGAAGCATAAATATAAATAATTAATTTATGTAAATTTACCTTAAAAGTTTAAAATTATGATTTATGGGATAGTTATTTAAGATTACATAATTTATTTAATCACTTAATTATCCAAATAATCATAATTTGTAATTTTAAATAATTATCCCATAAATCATAATTTTAACCTTTTAAGATAAATTTATATATGTTAAATATTTATTATTATTAATAATAAAAAACACTAATCTTATCACTATAATATTACCTTACACCATACTGAAGTTTCTAAATTGATATTTTAGAAATACCATTTTTTAATATTATATAAGGGAAAAAAGATTAACAGATTTAGTATAAATTTTGAGAAGTTAATCATAAAAAATCGATTTCATATTTTATTTAAATACTCTTAGAATTATCAATTTATTAAAAAGTATATATGTAAAATAAATCATAATTCGTTTTGAGAAGTCTTCGAACTGACTGAGGACTGATTTTGCGAAAGTTTTGTCACTTCTCATTTTGGGTCCTTTGATTTAATCAGTGGGACTTTGAAAACCAAATTTACCAAATTTTACTGATGTGAAAGCCAATTATTGCCAATTTCAACGGAAACGTGAGAATCGATCACCATGCCTCACTCACTGCTATCATTGTTTTTTTCCGATTTCGTTGTTGAATAGTGCCTTCAAAATCTTCTTTCAACTTAAAAATGGCTGTAACGCAACCACTAGGCAGAGGGTGTCTTTTCTCTCGCCTCAAATTTTCGTTTATAAAGTGTAAATAAATTTTTTAAGGTTTTTTATTTTGTTTAAATAAAATTTTACTGATAAAAGTAAACAATTTTTTTATTTTAAATCACGTTTGAATAGAAGTAATATTTTATTATTTTTATAATAAAATTTTTTTATTTGTATATATTAATAAAAATATTCTTATAATTTGATATTATATTATTATTTTAATAATACTTAAATAAATATAACCTAATAAATTTTTATAATATTATATAGTTATACTTAAAGTGATTTTATTTTACAATACCTTAAATAAATTTAACTTTTTAACAAGTTTATTTTGTAAATTAATTTATTTACAATTAATTTTTTCATATCAATTTATTAACAATCAAACTCAAAATAACTCATGATCTTTTTTTATAATTACATATCCAAAAGTAATTTTTATTAATATTATCTAAACGACATTCATTTAAAAAAATTAATTTTTAGATAAATATTTTCAAATATAAATTACTTTACTCAAACTCACTTCTAACTAAAATCAAATTTGTAAAATTAAACTTATCTAAAATTAAATTTGTAAAATTTAATCTATTCATGGTCATAGAGTGCCAAAACCATACCAGCTAAAGCAAGAAAGAGGCCAACTATGAATTACATACAATTGTTTTCAGATTAAGGAATCATTTCATTATATTTTAAATATCGAATGTTCAAAAATTGCATATAAAATTTAATTTAATTTGTATATTATAAAATTTAATTATTTTAAAATAGTTATAATAATAGAAAATGAGTTTAATTTTGATCAACTGTTAGTGTAAAAAAAATTAGGGTAAAATACACATTACTTCCTTGTAGTATATGATATTATCAACTTACTTCCTTAAACTATTTTTGTTGTCACTAAACCCCTCTAGAGTATGATTTTAAATGAAAACTAACATTTTCAGTCAAATCAAAATGGTGATGACATTTAAAACCATACTCTATGGGGGTTTAGTGACAAAAAAAATACTCTAAGGAAGTAAGTTGCGAATGTCATATAATACAGGAGAGTAATGTGTATTTTACCCAATCATATAATATCAAGTCATGTGTTGTGCACATGTCATTACCATTTGATTTAACTGAAAATGTTAATTTTCATTTAAAACTGTACTCTAGGGAGTTTAGTGACAACAAAAATAACTTAAAGAAGTAAGTTGAGAATGTTATATACTACAAGGGAGTAATGTGTATTTTATCTAAAAATTTACACTGTCATATAATCATGTATTACTATATTATTAAAGAAATTTAATTATCATAACAACTATCTTAAAAGTCTAATTCTAATAATGTGCTGAAATATTATTGAATGACAGTATAATTTTATTTTACACTAACAATCAATCAAAATTAAATCCTTAAAAGATTATTGAATCTGACTTCATAATCAATTTATTTATCAGAAAAATAATTCATAAGTCGCTTTTTATATGCATGTGTCAGCTGTACACACTCCAATATATTTGGCACGGCATTCAAAGCTAAAATTTGACTTCGAACATGATCAGTGAGATGAGGGATCTCAACAAAACATATACTAGTTCCGTGAGTAATTTAGAGTAAATATATATTTTTATTTTTAAAAAATATTAATAATATTAGTTTAATATTTTAATATTTTTATATATTAAATTAGTCTTTAATATGTTATTAAATAATTTATTTGATGTTAAAAAATAATATTAAATGATTAATTTATTATAAAAAATTGACATTAATTAATATATTTTTTTATATTTTTAAAACATCAAAATAAGTGTTGAATTACTCAATCATTTAACAAAGAAGGATGCACAGAGGAGATCGGGTTAGAGAAGGAGAGTCAGATAAGAAAGTATGTCAAGCAGCAAGTTAGACATGAATCCAAAGAAAATCATGCAAAGGGAATACAATAGTATGGTAATAGTAGTTGTATCAGCTAAATATAATCAGATTCAAAATGCACAAGTCCAGCTCATTTTGTTTAAAGGTATGTTTGTTTGAAATTTTTCTGAACATCAACGAGAGTTCAGAAAAAAGAGAAAATTTATTCTTCTTACAAATTAAATTGTTTTGGGAAGAGTGTGAAATAACGTTTGCGTTTGGAAATATCCAAACCAAACAAGTACTAAAGCATTCAAAGAGCAATCAATGGCTACAATAGGTTGCCAAAACCAATTATCACATGTAAAGATCCAAGCGCTTAAAAATATAAGCCTTTCCCCCACTAAGTATGGCTATAAAACTTAGACATTTCTCATTACACTTTATCTTACTAATTTGAGTGTTGGAGAGGATCAAATCGTCTTGCATGTTCTTTTTCTTTCATTTCAGAACTCAGATCAAGAGCTTGAGCAAACAGAAAATATCTCACCAACCTACTACTTAATTGCTTGCAACCTTGGAGCGGTGTAAATTGTAACAACTAACTTAAAAGTGACTTGTAATAGACTTTTTTTTTTTTGGGTAAAAACTTGCAATAGACATTTAAAATTATTAAATTTGAAGTTTTGAATTTTATTTTATTTACTTAATATGGCTTCAACATTGTTGATGTTTGATATTATTGATTTTACTTACAAAAATGATGTTCTAGTTTGAATTAGTCGAGGTAGTCTCCAATTCAACAGCTCAGCCAATTTGTCTCCAAACCATCCATTATCCATCATCAAGTAGCTGCTAGGGTACTTAGGTATCTAAAGTTAGCACCAGGGAAAGGGCTCCTCTTCCCTGTCATTTTTGATTTCTATTTTAAAGTATTTTGTGATTTAGATTGGGCTGGTTGCCCTAATTTCAAGAAATCTATCACTAGATATTATATCTTCTTTGGACATTCCATCATTTCATGGAAATCCAATAAGCAAAGCACTGTGTCAAAATCTTCTTCTAAAGTTGAGTATAGAGCCATGGCAGCCACATCTTATGAGCTCCAATGGCTTACCTATCTGCTCACAGACCTCCACATTCCATTCATTCCCCCAGCCCTCCTATATTATGATAACCAATCTGCCATACATATTGCCAGCAACCTCGTGTTCCATAAACAAACCAAACATATAGAAGTAGACTGTCATATTATCAAGGAACGCATTCTCTCAACCCTTATTCATTTACTCCCAATTTTCATCACAAACCAGCTCGTTGATATATACACCAAACCCTTGCCTACTTCACCATTCTACCTTATCAACTCCAAGCTTGGTCTCGTGGACATTCACTCTCCAACTTGCGGGGAGTATCACCATTGGAAGATCAACCAACCAAACCACCATAATAGAAGTCAGTTTGTTAGTTATATGTCAGCTGACATGGCAGTTGACAAGTTTGTTACATATTAGTTTAAGTTAGTTACATGATTAGTTAATTATCAGTTTGGAATTAATTCACTAAAGCTTGTATATATAAACAATCTTAGTTGATGAATGAATTACAATTCACATTTTTCTCAATCAGTTATTGTTCTCTCTAATCTCAAACTCAAGTTGAGTTTTCTGATACGCTACAATTTATAATAAGAAGGCATATTTTCACGAGGCACAATTCAACTTGTATCTTCCTTAATCTATATTTGAAGATTATGATTATAAATTAAAGGTTCAATTTCTTATACTTACTATTTTTTTTTCCTAAAAGCCTAATAGGATCTACTTAAAACTACGAAGGCACATACCTCAAGAGAATGAGTGCGTGAGAGACCCAAGTACTAGAGGTATCAAAATGGGCCGACCCAAATAACCCAACAAAAAACATAGGTTGAGTTGAGAAAATAGGGAGGCCCGATGTGGGTTGGCCCGCACCCTAACTATATGAAATTTTTTTTTGTTATATATTTAATGTTGCTATTATTTATTCATATTTTTACTTAACTAGCTTTATCTAGATTTAAAAAAAAAAATCAAATTTAATGAATACATTTAAGCCTTTCCTTTTTTTGTACTTGAAAAATAATATTAACTTGTGCTAATTTCTTAAATTGATTAATTTATGGTTCAAGATATGCTTTATGGATATATCTTAAATCGTTTATGTCGAAAACAATGTAGTAAATATTCACTGTTTTATGTTGATAACACTTAATATAATTTGTTATACTTGTATTTAATTTGCGTACATGATTTTTGTGTGTTTTGATTGATGTAGAAGTTTAATTTATCAATAACTTATTATTATAAATACGAAAAAAAGTGAAGAAAGACAAAAAAAAGTGAGTCTACGAGCTAGCCCAGCCAGCAGCTCACATGGGCCGGGTCAGACTAACTATTTGCTAGCCCGCATATATCATGAGTCGACCTGACCCAAAATAAATTTGACCTGACAAGGGTCGGCTTGAATCCGGCTCGAATTGACACATCTACCAAGCACACATACAAGAAGTGACATTGATGATTAAAAAAGGAATATGATACTCTCATGTTATTTATTAATATGAGAAGGGCATATTATAAAAAATAAAATTATAAAAATAAAATTAATAGATTTACACAAATATTAATAGGTCTTATTATAATAAAAATTATGTTTTTTTTTCTTATAACATTATTTTATTACTTTATTATATTATATTAGTGAATAATATAAGAAAATCTAAATATATTAAAAAATTACTTGACAATATTATTTTATGAAAAAATTATTTTAATACTAATTCTCTCTTTTTTTATGAGTATTAGTACTCAACTAAATTATTAAATATTATTTATATTTAATAAATTTTTAAATATTTATTATAAAATTAATAATTAATAAATAATTAACAATTTATAATAAATAATATACTTTTCAGAGTATCATATTTAAAAATTAAAACTCTCTTTTACAAGTGCTTAAGTATTTGTTGACACAGTATCGCACAATAAGCGTGGGAATCATACGTGTCGGATACGGAGAGGACGAAAATGACGTCTAAGAAAACGAGAGGAGGTATCGTGGTCAGATTGGGCGGCTTCACCCTTGTTGTCGCTGTCACTGCTCACCACTTTTTACCCCTTGCTTTTCCCATTTTACGCTTTCCTTGTATATTCTTCTTGGACGGTTTAGCAATAATAGTAAACAAAAGGAAAAAACCTATGCCAGCCCATTTCAATCTCTGCATACGTAAATAGAGGCAACTGCAACCAGCCAACCCATATGTACCCATAATATCAATATCCTTGGTTTACTAAATAGTTAAATACACCAATATTTAGACTTTGTTGGGCATGGAGAGAAAAGAAAAGAAAAAGTGAAAATTTTATTGTTCAATTTATTTGATATTATCTAATAAAAAAGAATAGTTATATATTTTTTTCTTTTTGATTTTATCAAGAAAGAAACGTGAATATATATAAATAAATATTAAATTATTTTATTATTCTTTATTTAATAAAATAAGTAAAGTGAATAAAGTGAGAATTTATTTATTTTTTCTCCAAAAGAAATGAAGGAATAATATAAAACCTATATAAAAAAAATATTCATCTTCTCTTTTTACTCGTGAATTGATACCAAATATAAAAAGAGAAATCTCTTAATTTTCTTTTCACCTATTTTATAAATAACAAACGGAGGGTTAAACACTAGTTTTGAATTATGGTGAAAGGAAGAATATGTAGAAAATACAAATAACTTTAATCTTAAAAATGGTTGATTAATCGAAACAAGAAATGAAGGATGAATTTAATCCAGATTTTGCGCACAAAAGGCACTAAAACTGCATTGGGCTTTGTTAGCGAGCACTGATAAACCAATATTTAACCTGTGCATGATTGTCGCCAACCAGCACCCAACAGGATCACTTTGATGTGAAGTCAGGTAGATTTTTGTTCCTCAGCTTTCCATCATCAATCTCATACTCCCCCACATGATTGTTTCTTTCTTATTTTTCTCCCCACAAAAATGTAAGAAATTTGATATTTTTCTTAAATATTATGCACTATTGTTCGTTGCTTCATTTAGCCAGACATATATTAGACAACTCTTGTACCAGGATACATTACTCTCATTTATAGCGTTGTAGTAAGAAAAAAAAATGCTCTCCATCAACCATGTATTTTATTTCATTATGTATTCACTTCATCAACCATACATTTTTATTACCAATGACATGCTCAAAAAAGCAAAAGATACATTGGCAAAAACAAGCATGTACCATTCATCAACAAAATGAATCTTATTAAGGAAGGTAAAGTTACCTATTTAAAATTTTACTTCATCACACCACCACCAAGCTTAGTTTTCGAAGAGTTCTAAATATAATAATAACGACATGAACACGTCAAAAGAGAAGGCTGTGTGGGACAAGAAAAAGTGAGGCAAATTGAAGAGATGAACTTGGACAAATTGGTAATTGCAAACGCCATGAAAACGTTTTGATACGCGTCTCAATGTGGTCCATATTCCATTTCCATTACCAAACCTCACAAACAATCTCTTCAAATCACCCATTTCTCTCTTCCCACTCTCCACCACCTTGAACCCCCACCTCCAACCACCCCTCCATTTTTCTCTTCTCTGCAACCCCAAAAAATCAAACCTTTTACTCTTAAATCGCCGAATTCAATTCACAACCAAAATACCCACCCCTCCATTTTTCTCTTCTCTGCAACCGCAAAAATCAAGCCTTTTTCTCTTAAATAGACGAATTCAATTCATAACCAAAACACCCATTTCTCTCTTTCTCTCTCTTCCCAATCTCCACCTTCAACCTCCATTTTTCTCTTCTCCGCAACCCCAAAAGTCGAATCTTTTTCTCTTCAAAACCAAACAACACCCAGAACACCAAAAAAAAAAAAATAAAATAAAATGGCTCAGAGAACAGAGAAGGAAGAAACGGAGTTCAAGGTACCCGAAACCATCACCCCATGCGTTAACAACTGCGGCGTCACCGGCAACCCCGCTACCAACAACATGTGCCAAAACTGCTTCAGCGCCACCACCGTCTCTTCCGCCGGAATCTCACCGCCGTCCAAATTCTCCGACGACAAAGCCGCCACCAGATCCACCACCACCACCCGCTCCCCCAAGAGATCCTACCCTCAAGAGGACCCTCCCACGCAAACGGATCCTACCCGACCCGACGGGTCGGAGGCGAAGCGGGTCGTAAACCGGTGCTCCGGGTGCCGGAGAAAGGTGGGGTTGACCGCGTTCCGGTGCCGGTGCGGTGAGATGTTCTGCCACGAGCACCGTTACTCCGATCGCCACGACTGCAGCTACGACTACAAATCCGCCGGAAGGGAAGCCATCGCGAGGGAAAACCCGGTTGTCAGAGCTGCGAAGATCGTCAAAGTTTGAACCCGCAAAAAAAAAACCCGAAAAGGGAAAACCGAATCACGCGAACACTTAGCAGAAGAGTGTTTGGGGGCTGAGCGATTGTTACCAAAAAAAGATGAAATTCTAATTTCTATGTGATATTCTTCTGTGTTCGATCAAGCTTTGAATTTGATCATTTTTTTTTTCACTTTTTAGTTTCTAAATTTTATGTTTTTTTTTTAATCTTGGGTTGGAAATTTATAAATTATTATTGTGATTTACGATTTTACGGTGTTCGTTGTGTTTTTCTTTTTTTGTTTTTCGTTTGTTCTGGTTTTGAATTCACGAAAGTACGATGATTATTGTCGGAAATGGAACAAGAGGAGGGGGGCATGGAAAAGTAAATTCGATGGGGGTATGGGGGCATGGTGGTCAATTTGGATGTACTTTGAAATTGGAATTTTCGATAATATAGTGATGATAGAAAAAGTTAGATGGACCCACCTGTTTTGACATGTGACGATTATCTCGATATATTGAGCTGCGATATGGTGAGTTCGTGCCGCGAGATATTGCTTGTTTGTGACAATGATTTGTACCTTTTTGTTAGCCAATAGGGTCCCGCCAGGTGTATATGATATAATAGTGCAGTTTTGCCTTTTTTTTTAAAAAAAACTTTAATATTTTTTGATAATAAAAAGTTTAAGAGAGTCAAGTTTGTCGTATTTTGATAATTATAATTTTTAATATTTTAATATCTTTGGTGTCAGTTTTTGTTCAGTAGGAATTCGGTTGAGCATTTTTATTTATTGGGGGAATCTCGAGGAATGTCATAATCCAACGGCTAAGATTTGGTAGTGGATAACGTTTTATGGATGGACGTTGTACAGTACAGGGTGTCAAATAGTGTAAATGGGGCATTTTACACTAATTAAAATATTAAATGGGGTATGCTTTTATATATATATGAAGATGGGGACCACGCAAGGTATTTTGTTTTGTCCTTCCAACCCAATCAAAATTCAAAGGGCATACAGCCCTAAAATGATAGTTATAAAACCTGGATTAATCCTTTGATTAATTAATTGATTTAAGTGATTAGTTGAATTATGTATGTTTTAAATTTAGTTTAATTTAGTCTGACTTGATTGATTATAGATAAAAATTGGTGATTTAATTGGTTAAATTGAAAGTGATTGGGTCATGAAAATTAAAAAATAATTTTAAATTTTAATAAATTATAACTTTTGATTCGTTTATCTGATTTAAATTAATTATATATCTATTTCATATAAATTTTTGAAATCTACGTCAGTAATCTTCATTTTTTTAAAAAAAAATTATTTTTTAAGTTATGAGTATTTTAATGAAAATATAATTTTTTTTTTATAAATTAAGGGTTAAATTTATTTTCTTTTTAAAGGTCATCTTTTCTTTCAAAATAATAATATTTTAGTTATTTATAATGATAAATATCATCATATGTAGTGTTTGTATATATATATATATATAAATATTTATTTAATTTTATGTGATTTGATTAGTGACCTATTGATTAAACCAGTGACTCATTAACTCAGTATCTTAATCGAGTCGACTATCACTCCGAGTTTAATAACTATGCCTAAAACTATAAGGGAAAAAAAAAAGTCTCCATCTATGTATTGTAAATTTGTATACCAAAATACGAAGTATAGAAGAAATTTCCTAAGATGTGCACGTGAATTTCTTCGTAGTGATTCTTGCGAAGCATGCCATGCTAAATTGCTTATGAGTTAATCATGCGTGATGATGTATTTTTTTTTCCTCTTCCCATATTGTTAAAAACCAAAACCAAAACCAATTTATTTTTATAAGAATTGACCTTCACTGAGGTTAAAACTTAAAAGGTTACCATATTTCAAGTTTCAAACTTCACTATTGTTATGTTGTAAAGTTATTTATTAATAGTTAATGAGATTTTATTTTGATATGTTTTGGTGTAAAATTGAATGACATTGCACATTAGACAGGTTATCATGCTCTGTATTTCATTATTTTAGTATTAAACTTAATTTTTATGTTGTTAGTGTAAATATTAAAGTCTTAAATCTTGTTGATTGTAGTTCAGTTGATAAATTTAATTTTATGTAGATAGAATTTACTTATAGTATATAAGAGTTCAAATCTTATTAAAAATACATTGTGATCAAGACAAAGTTAATGTTTAAATGAAAATTAATCTCACATTTAAAAATATGTGTGAGAATACCTCATGATCTTAGTAAAAAAAAATCTTATTGATCATATGCTGTAAAATAGAAAAAAATAATAATAACTAAATCATTATATAGGATTAAACAATAAATCCTTAGGATTCGAAAGAATAAAAAGCATAGAACAAACAATTAGGTGTCCTGAATTGATTTAAGATTCTTGTGCATTTAGCATTCATTTTCCCCTTTACTTTCTTTTTCTTGGTGGGGCGTGATTCCTGTCCTTGAATTAACAAAGGCATGGACAATTTAATGATAAGATATGTCGGGGAGCAGCTAACAATGGACCTTTTGATCACAATGATGGTAAATCTACCCACCCCACTAACCATATGGGAAAATCCAAGTAAACCATAAACAAGAAAAATTAAAACTGTTTTAGGTTCGTGAACTAAATGATATTACTCACCATTTTCGGTTAAAAAATTATTTTCACTCAATGCTGACCACCTTTTGGCGAGCTATATAACATATATGTCTCTTAGCTATCCACTGCTTCAATTTTTTTTTTATTTCATATAATTTTATGTTATATAGCTGTATCATATAAGAATTCATCCACTATTTGACGGTGAAAGCTTAATTTATCTCATTTTGGAGTATGCTCATTATATTATGAAAGCAAAAATAACAGAAGTAAAGAGAGTAAAAAAATGGTAAGGAAATTAAATGTAGAACAGTATAAAATAAATATTAAGTGGATTCAATTAAATTTTAATTTATGAAAATTTATTGATATAGATATATGCAACTGGTAGTATACATATATGAACTCGTTTTCTTATCAATTTTTTTTCGCGTCAAAAAATAACACAAGCATTTTTTCTCATACCTCTTTTTGGGAGAAACATCCAACAAATCATATCATCTAAAAGTTATAATCTTAAGATTCTTTTTGGGGAGAAACTGATTTAACTTTATTATTATTATTATATTTAATTAAAATATTTTATACAAAAAACCCACATAAAAATGTTTAAGATTATAGAAAAAATTTAAGGTTTATTAATTTAAAACAATTTAAATAAAAACTACAATTAAAAAGATAACTTTATTAATTTAAAACTTGATATCAATTTTATGAAAGCTATGAATATTTAAAAATTTATTAAATATAATCAATAATTACTAATTACATCTCATTTTAAATATTAATATTAAGAAAAGTACCAAAATAATCTCAATAAAAGAATATGAAATTGTCACAATTGGACGGATGGCAGAAAACTAAAGAAATGGTTGTACAATGATGGGACTTGGGCAGCTTCGGGTTCCTTTTTCAATCGAAAGGGAAATGAGTAATGTAATGACTCTGAAGGGAGCAGCGCATGCTTCCGAGCCCATATTGGCTGCCCAACTTGCTTTGAATACATATTTTTTTTAAAAAAATTTATGTTATGTAATTGTAAACGACTAAATTATTTTTTATCATTAGCCTATTCTTAATAGCTTTATATATATATATATATATATATATGTATTTTATTATAATAACAGCACCTAAATTTATATATTGTAAATTAATTTTAGTTAAGTTTTTACTTTTATTAGGAGAATCAAGAGTCCTAATCTAACATGAAGGAGGAAACAATTTTTTGAGAAAAAGACCATATCTAATTTGAAATTAGGACAAAACTATTAATATCAGTGAGAATTTATAGTGTGATTACAAATTTTTTATCGATAAGCGTATTCTAACTTCGAACTCAAATCATAACTAGTATAAGTAGAATGTCTTAACAGGTGAACTTAAGCAAAAGCAATTTGTCATCATCTGATTAGAAATTGTAAAGCTTAGTTTAATAATTATTTGGGTAAATGGGATTGGATTTGGGAGCGCTCATCTCCTGAGAAAGTTGGGTTTTGATTGTGGCTACTTTTGCATGACACAATTCCTACAAATCAATTGAGGAACAAGCAAGCATGGTTTAGCTTCATCTGCCATGCTTTGTGTAGACGGTGTCAGCAGCAAATAGAAACCTCCCTCTAGTGACTATAAGTATTTGGGTACAGCTTCTATATATCGTGTTTGAAGTTGGTTTAAGCTGATGTTGTCTTTCTTTATTCAATTTGGAGGTTATGGTGTTTTAGAAATTCAGCAATCTTGGGCAACCAAGACATGAATTCCTCCTATACTGTTGTCTGTTGGGTTGCTAAGACATAATTCTTCTAGTCATTGGGCTGTGGATTTTTCATGTAATATTGGTTTTAGCTCCAATTGTTATTGCTAAGCTGAATCAATGCTATTACATAAGATCTGAATATGACTTAGGAATTAGGATCATGGCTGAAGGAACTTCATTTGTGAGTCTGATTCACTACAATGCTCTTCATTTGACTATGGCGTAGAGAGAGAAAAATTGGCCTTCCATTCAAATTTGACCTTAGGCCGAATATGAAACATAGCCGTCCATAACAATTTGAACCAAGTGGTTGGTTCTATAATTGTTTAACCACGTATTGTTTGAATGAAACAATTTTATTATCGATTTATAAAAATTTGAATAAAAAATTTGTTTACATAATTATAAACCACAACAAGGATATTGAATACGATAGAAACAAGGGGAAATATATGAGCGAAATGATTAAATTTGAAGAGACAACTGTATATTTACCCTTATTTACCAGGCAACACAGCCCTCTTGTTTTCCAAGAACTTGGATAACTTTTTGTATGGACCATGACAAAATAGGAATCAATTTCAAATTATTTGCAAGAATGAGGTTAAGGACAAGTTGTCCAACTTAGGTGAGGGTGATGCACACAACAAGACCACGACATCTGCCAAAATTCAAGAAAACACTTGGTCACCGTGAGCCTTTTGTCTTTTTTGCATCTTTGGTCCTAGCTTGCAAGTTGAGCAGTGACACCAGAAAACCAAATTAGGAAATGTGGTTAAGGGGAAGAAAGGTCAGTTTTGAGTCTTTCGACTTTATATCAACTATCAAGAGAGTTTATACATACCTAACACGTTTTTCCCCCAACTTAATTTCGCTTACATGGGTTTTCTCTTTCCTATGTTACTTCGTTTTGTTCTCTTAAGTCAACCATTAAATATTGTTTAAAATTAAATAATGCACTTAATTTTTTTTCATTAAACAGAGATAGAACCTTGCACCCAAAAAAATAAAAAAAATAAGAAGAAAAGAGATAAAACAATCTGTGTTGAACTATGGATGTATTCAATGTATTCAGTTATACTTTAGTGGTCCTAGCATTTTTTTAATACATGGTGAAAGATGTTTAGGTGAAATAATATCTCCAGAAAAGAGATTTAAAAAAAATTTGTGGCCCTAGATTTCTTTTTAATTTGAGTGAGAAAGATGAGGAGTAACTAAGATATTATTGATACAAATATAAATTAAGATTTCAAATATGAAATTACAGTTGTACTCAGTGTTGGATGAATTGGACCAGATTGACCGGTCAAATCGTGAACTGGTCCTTCTTTTGGTTTTGGTTCAATGCCAGAACCGGATTTATGGTTGGATCGGGTTGAGTCGAACAAAACCGATTAACCGGTTGGACCGGACCGGCCATGTCTTTTTTTTTTAATATTAATTTTTTTTAATTTTTTAGTTTTCCAATCACTTGAATACTAACTGAGAGTGATATGAGACTTGAGAATTGAGACTCTAAAACCTTATTATGCATTTTATTATTGGTAATGTGTGTTATGAGTCATATATATATATATTTATTTACTTATATAATACGTAATTATGATATCATCCGGTTCGATCAAACAGTTGAACCGGTTGATCTTGAACCGGAAACTTTTCTGATTCACTTTCCGGTCCGGCTTTAAGAACATTGGTTGAACTCACAATTTTTTATTTTGGTAGCTAATTATATATCTTGTTAATGTGATTTTTTTTTTACTAAAATCTGGCTTAAATGCAAATAATAGAAGTTTCCTTGAGTATTACTCTTCTTTTTTTTTTTTTTGGTATTAAGGAGTTGGCTTCTTAGCTTTATATTTTGAAATAACAAGGAGTTAGCTTTTACGAATTACTTGCAAGATTTTTCTATGAAGAGTAGATCAAGGGAGAAGATTTAAAATACTAGAAACATGGCATGCTATGCAATTATGCATGTGAAAATTTAGAATATATATATATACAAGTAAATTAAAATTCAATACTTTAGATTAATTTTTAACAGAACTAAGTTGACCATAAAAATTATAGGACTGGATCTAAGAATTAACTATTGAGGGAGCCAAAATTGTAAAAGTCATGCAATAATCAAGATATTTTAAAAAAAAAGTTTGGGAGTAGCATTGTTGCATCATCCTTTTAAACTTTTATCTCTTTACCCTATCAGGGCGTTTGGTTCGCGGATTGTTTTTTCATTCTTGGGAATCCTTACATGAGAATGTTGGATTCCCATATTTGGTACAAGTTTTGAAAAAACATTCCTATCATAAAATGATTCCCGGGAATGATTTTTAACCAACATTCCCACACTTTCATTCCCATGGGGGAGGTGGGTTTGCAACATTCCCATGGCATGGGAATATTTTTGCCATGTGAAATGTCTAAAATATCTACCATTTTATTGACATGTCATTAACCAACAACTGTCATATCATTCTTAGGTGGCCATCGACCATCGCCTACTTGACGGCCAATCACGGAATCCGCTACCTCACATCCGCTCCAATTGACTGTGGTCGGAAAATTCGGCCACTGTGATAGTCATCGGAATTTAGCCACCGCAAGCCAGCGACGGCTAACAATGACCGACGACTTTAGCCACCATACCGGTCACCGAAATTTGACGACTTAAGCCATTGTCCTAGTCACCGAATCCGATACGTTTGCGCCTCAGAGGTTGGCGGATTCTGACGACATCGCATCATCGTCATGGCGGTTGGAGTCATTCCCGGGAAAGGTTTTAGTTAACCAAACGTAGTAATCATCATTCTTGGGAGTACTATTTCTGGGAATATCATTCCTAAGCATGCTATTCCTGAAAATATTTTTTCAAACCTTGAACCAAACGCCCCGTAAATGTATTTTTTACTCTTAGGTAAAAGCTCACTTGTAGCAACACATTGGACCAGTCTATAAATATTTATTTGCCTAATCAATCACATAAGTTGTAGTCACAATATAAGCCAATAAAAGATAATAGCTGTAAGGGTCCTTTTTCTTTTTACATGAAAACTTCACTACATATGCATTAGAAAATTATAGAAAAGCTGGGGACCAAGACCTCTGTTGGTGTCCCCTTACATCCGTCCCAATAAACCGATTATCTTATCGTTTAGAATATTATACCACTATAAATTGTGTATAAATTGAATAAAGAAAAAAGTGATAAAAAGAGAAAAGGTAAGAAAAATAATAGTAAAACGATAAAGAAGGTGGAAAAAAATAGGTTAAATAGAAAATATTTTTTCCAAATTCTTTGGATAAAAAGTGTAGATGAAAAATTGATATGTTAGCTTTATTAGTAGAGAAATGAGGTAAAAGATGTGTGAGTGTGCAAGTAAGAATTATTCGAAAGTATTTAAAATTTATAAAATTATAATAAGAGACTAAGTCATAAATTCTCATTATAATAATAAACTATTAACTACAAAATACGGACATTTTATGAAAGAGTTATTGTCCGTGTTTTGAATATGTATCGGGCACTTTATGTAACACAACGTGATAATTTTAAAACTATATTATAGTATTTATGTCTGCGTAGTAGTTCATGTCCGTGTTAGCATGTTACTTGGCATATTAAAAAAAGAAATGAAATAATATAAAAGAAGGATCCAGAAAAGGCAAGGGAAGACGTGTGGAAATGAGGAACTTATGTTTGGAATGTACTGAGTGTCATTTAGTTTATGATTAAAATAAACTATAGAATGATTACCAAAAAAAGAAAAAAAAAACTAAACTATAGAATGTACCCAAAAAAGAAAAAAAACTATAGAATGGTTAATAAGTATTTAGGAATCTTAATACACAAAATAAATGATTAAAAAGTACACGAGGTTCACTTTTTTAGTAGTATATAAAAAAATAATGGAGATAAATTAATAAATCATATCATATAAAAGATACATATAACAATTTGTATGTGCCTAGTGCCTACTGCTTTGTAATAAACGTAATCATGATCATGCGCATCGTTAATCTTTTGCCACATTAGATGCAACTTTGGAAGTTGCTAGTGACTAATTAATAAGTAAATTTAATCTTCAAGTGGAAGCCAGAAGGGATAACAAACAGCACCTAGACAAATAGCCAAATATTGATATCAGTTCATCTACTTACACAACACTTGTAAACATATCATTCATATTTGTTCATTGTGGTAGATTTTGATTTGTATATGCTTTTGTAGGGTCAGTTATACAGAAATTAATTAAGAAAATACTTGCACAAAGCAAAATCTGGACCATTCAAAGAAAGTCATAGTCGGACCAATAACTTGCTTAAGAGTATGAGAGGAGTGTGTGAGTATAAATTTATACAAGTATCCTTACTTTTAAATCTATCCCCCAACACAAATATAAGTAGTGTGACAAGTAATGTGTAACAATACTTTTTTCTATTGATAAAACAAGCAACTGAAGAACGTGACATTAGATTTATCAGCAAAGCTTGTGCAACTAAACATACTCTCCAGGAGCTTTCTTCCCCTCTTTCAGTTACCTGATGTTGCCTTATTCTACGACAGCTTTGTGCTCAACTTTGGTAAGGGAGTTTCTGCAAGTAGCAAAAATATCCCTTGGATGGCCAAACCAATAACAGAAAGGCAAAACTTTTCCCTGTTCTGAGCCTCACCAAGTGGAATAGCAGACATCCAATTAGCAAAAATATCCCTATCATGACCTAGACATACTAGAAATCATTGATACCGGGCTTCAGAATTTAGTGCTAATAATAGACATCAAGCAGCATACTGGGCTCTGGACTGTAGTAGTGTTCAGTACATATTCGGCCAGTGGCACCTACCTCCAGTTTCTTGAATCGAGATAAGATAACTCTGTCCTATTTCCTCATTATAATTTGAGTAAACTTGTTTAAAGATATAAATGTTATCACTTTAATCTTCTAATGATTAATATATTAAAATAATTTTTTAATATTAATTTTTAAAGTTAAATTAGTACTTTAATGATAATTTTTGAAAGACTAATTTGATTTTAAAAAATAACATTAAATGACTAATTTTATATTAATAATTGATGCTAATAATTAGAGGATTAAACTAATAATACTTGTACTTTTGAAAAACCAAAATATATGTCAACTCTAATAATTTTAAGGCAAAAGTAGAGGAATCTTCAGGAATTCAGTTTCTCTACATACTCTGAACAACCGAAATGACATGCTCATGTTGGGTATTACTCCGATACCCATATTTTTTTTAAGGTACCGGTGTCCAGGGTGAGTTGTCTAACATTCATTAGTTGTTATTTATATTTAATAAACTTTCTAGCATTTATTGTAAACCCAATAATTAATAAATGATTGACAACTCACTCCGGATACTAAACCCATTAAGGTATTCTAGCAACTCCTGCTCATGTTTTCTATCAATTTAAAACAGGTAAAAAAGCTGAAAGAAAGATCAGCATTGATGATTCACGAGGGTGATGGAGAAGTGATACTCGTGCCCACCAAGGAAAGGGGCAAACTATACGAGTCTCTTGCCATTCACTCAATCAGCAATGGCGAAGAACTCCCACGTTAGAACAGATTTCGAGTAAAAATGCCATGTCAAATTGTAATAAACAATAAATCATATTGTCCTTTAAGCAGCCGACCTCACATCACAGGAAGCTCAATTTAATTTAATCAGTATAATAAAATGCAGTGTGTTAAAATCTATCCATTCAGTGCATTAAAAAAATTCAATTACACATAGGAGAATAAATGCTAAGCAGACCACATTAATGGTTCGGAATCAGTGATGTGAGGCTTGGTCAGCATACAGAGAAAAGCTGGGTATTTTGTACACATTTCACAACTAGGCCCCATCTGGCTGAACAAACGGGTTTGCAATCTCATCTGTACCATCAGTTGGGGACACAAGCATGACAGCAGTCCCCCTACAAACCTGTAGTGTAACAAAAGCAGTCAAGTCCCAAGAGTAATAACATATCCAAATTTTAGCCCAATAAGATTCAGACCATATAGTGAAAAGAAAACAATCATTCAAATATGAGTGTGTGTTTGTTTTGATCATGTTGTGTAATTTCAAAATTTGCAGGAAACGCTTTTTCAACAGAGGCATATGCAAATGAAACATAAATTTCCAAACTTGGTTCACTTGAAAAGATGGAAATCTACTTTACATTCTCGAGAAACACTCAATGTGTCCAAACATCACAAAATCTGCTCATCCCCACTTTCGCTTTAAAAGAAAAGCACAGCTAAACAGGCTATAAATTTATTTTCTTGCAACTCCTTAGCACACAGAGGATTCACCTAAAAAATTTATTATGAGCCTTTTGATTTGTTTATAGGATCCTATGAAGGGTTGGAAAGAGAAGTAAAAATCTAGTTACTTGGAGTTACGTCTTTTTGGGAACATAATTTTCACCTTTTTCTATTCCTTTCCCTCCTGTTCCCCCTCTCATTCTTCTTAGATCTGAACAAATAAGCTGACAAGTATATATAGGTGCTGCCTATGCTTTTCAAGTATCAATAATGGAGCTATTCTTCAATGCTTGCACAACATAACTTTCAATCAGTCAAGTTCATTTCATATTTTTTCTTTTAGAAGACAAATGGATGCACGTGGGCTGATTATCAAACTGCCCTAAGAAACCCACAGAAAAGATGGTATGAAGCAGGATTTCAGTGCAGCATGGCATTACAGGTGTTAAAAAGTGCAGCTCATTTGAAAACTCTAGAGAACTCTGGAGTGGCGGTGAAAACAGCTATGAGAGCAATAATTAGTTGAAGTCTCTAAACAATTCTAGTGGCAAGAATGCATCCAAAAATTACAGCTGTAAAATAGTTAAAGAAACTAAAATCTAGATGCTGCTATAATAAGTCACTGACTTTGAGAAGCCGGTCAAGCTCTTCTATAAATACCCATTTGGGCATTCATTGTAACCAAGCAAGCAAATAGCCATAAAGGCCAACAAACCAACAAAGTGGCATAGAAATCAGCCACCATATATTGTAATACCATCATCCAATAAATAAAGTTCCTTCAATACAATCAATCAATCCTTCCTCCTTCTCCATACTTTCAAATACGAAGTCAAGTAAATCTCCTCCTATATTCTAACACGCTCCAAGCAGCAAGAATCAAGGTTTTATCAAGAATAGCTAGGGAGTACAAATAATAGCATTTACAAGCTGCTTATGGTGCAACAAAACAAAGTTCAAGTTTGGGGGACTTGACCAATTGGGTGTAATTTTAGAAACTAATTACCAATTTGGTACTGTTTTGAAACTATTTCCCAAAATGGGGTGATTATGCCATGTTGGCAGACCACCCCATTTTTTTTTGCACACATGGCACTTGCGTCAGTTCATTTTGCGCAAGACTTGCGCCACCTGGACTGGCGGCAAGTGCCTTGCATCAGCCACGTTTACCCACCTGCACCTATTGACACATTATTCTCTAAAGAGACATCAAACATTTATTGTGGTAGAGTCTAAGCCAACCATGTTATATGTAACGTGTCCTAGATATGGAGAAGAATGCAGCTAGCGGTTGAGAGCAATAATGGGGAAGAAGTCAGGGAAATGGCAAATCACGAAAGATACAGGTCCTTACACGTGTCAATCCAGTGATTTCTAAAGATCACGAAAACTTGAATTCCAAGTTTATTTGTTCATGTATATTAGGTATGATTCTTACTCGTCTGATGAAGTTCATTTGTCAATAAAAGTAAAAGTTAGTGTTTGATATGATCTATTTATGTACATTAGGTATGGTGAATGAAGAACCATCAGTGCCAATTTCATTGATTAAAGAAAGAATCAAAAGCATGTTTGAATATCAAGTGCATACAGGAAGTGTTGGAAGGCAAAACAAAAGGCAACTGTGAGGGTGTTCGGTGATTGGGATAAGTCGAACGAAGACTTACCTGGATGGCTAGAGGTGATGGAATTACAAGCACTGAGTTCCATTTACAAAATTGAAACAAATGATTTTGTGATCAACAACCGTGGTGATAATTGATTTTGGAAGTTTCATCGAGTGTTTTGGGCGTTCAAACAATGCATGAATGTTTTCAAATTTTGTAAACCAATTCTACAGATTGATGGCTTATTCCTATCAAGGTTGTTAATGGTGGAAAGCGGCGCAGAGCGGCTAGCTCAAAATACGCTATAGCGGTTTGCGTAGCGGCCGCTACATTAAAGATAGCGGCTTCAATAAAAAACTTAAAAAATTTATGAAACACTCATAATTAATAATCCTAATGGTTTAAAATCTTTATAGAATAAACAAAACAATAAACAAAGCTTTCAGACTCAAAAGTAAAAGACAAATTCATCATTCATCTTAGACATGCCAATTAGAAAATAGTGCAAGACAGAGGCTGGGTCATCAGTCATGGGTGCGAAAATGATGGGTGGAGGAAGTATGGATATTGGCTTGAGGATGACCTGTGTGCGAAACAGAGGCAGGAGGAGAAGGACCTGCTTGCGAAACAGAGGTTGGAAGAGGTTCTATGTGCAAAATAGAGGCAATCTGCAAGCTGCGTTCAAACAAGAGGGGGTGTTCAACAGGGGTGGGCAAGTGCGAAATTGCTGGTTTTGTGCAAACAAAGGCTGCGACTACAGATCTGGTGGGATCTGTGTGAAACAGAGTTGCTGGGAACCACAAGAATTGATCGTAGTGTAGTGTGCGATGGGTGATGGAAGACCAGTAAATCCCTCAATCGGTGGAAGTAGGAGAGTTTAATTTGGGGGTATAACAAAGATTTCGTTCTCTGTGCAGTGTCATGGCCGCTATGGCTGCAATTCCACCTGTGATGACCTGCAATCCCGTCCGCCATGCCTAAGTAGCTAAAAAGCTCTGCTCCTAGCATTTGGTGGCGGATAAGCTACGCTCCACCCCACACCACCGCTATAGCGGGCGTGACTAGCGCTATTAACAACCCTGATTCCTATATGGTAAATATTGTGGTACATTTTTAATTATCAATACACAAGATGGCAACAGTTGTATACTTCTGATTGCATTTGCTATCGTGGAAGGTGAAACCCTGAATGCTTAGTCATAGTTCCTGGCAAACATATAGCATCATGTTACCAAAAAACAAGGGTCGTGTTTAATATCGGATCGACATGCAAGCATAAAAGGGGCAGTTAATAATGTAGCACTTGTGTGCCAGCTCCCATATGCATATCATGTGCATTGTATACGCCGTATTGCCAGTAATTTCAACCATAAGTTCAAGAATGGCAAGTTGAAGGATGACTTGATGAAACTAGGTAAAAAGTTCATATTAACAAAATGAATATTTATTTTCATAATTTTTTTTTGCTTACAATGCAATCAAAACTAATATGGACGATGTACAACTATTGATGCAAGTTATACTATCGAGACACATTTTTGAAAGGAATTTGCAAAAATTTCGAGAAGTCAGTGACATAAGTGGATTTATGGCATTTCCAAAGAAAAATGGAGTTAGGCACATGATGAAGGTCATAGGTATGGGCATATGACAACCAACTTATCTAAGTGCGTAAATAAAGTGCTTAAGGGTGCTCAAATTTTCCCATAACAGCTTTGGTGAAGTGCACATATTGGCGGATGATTGAATACTTTGTGAACAGAGGTGCATAAGTTGCAAGTCAGCAAAATACAGGTCACAAATATTATCAAAAGTTAGGTTGAGGCAAAGTTGAAAAACCAAGAGGTTGTTTGTGCACCTCAAGTTCGAAAGTGTGATATCCAATCGACAAGGTTTGAAATTGAGAAAGCATTCAATCCCGTGACACAAAATGGTGGTTATAGATGGTATGTAATTCTGAACAAATATTACTGCCAATGTGGGAGTTTCCAAGCATTTAGATATCATTGCTCTCATGTTATTGTAGCCTGTGCCGTCGTCCGGCCCGTTTATACGATTGAAAATATTGTCAGTGCTTATAGTGGCCAATTAAAAATAAAGTTTGCTTGTCGAAATCAAGCCTTTGGACGTTAGTGCCAGATGAGTTCACTCTTCGCCAAAAAGGACGATTGAAATCCACACGTATAAGGAATGAAATGGATTGGAAAGAATCGCAGCTGAAGCAAAAGTTATACAATATGTAAACAAGAGGGTCATAATCGAAGATGTTGTCCAAGGTGTAGGCTCTCACAAGAAGATAACTCTTAAAAGTTAATTATACACTCTTTTTTCAAGCAAAAGTACAAAAACCACGCACTATACATACTAACAGTGGCACAACTAACAAGCCATACACAAACACATTCGTCAAACTTCATAAGTTTATGTTATTTATTTGTTTGAATTCTCCCTTAACCCTTTAGATGAGATGAAAGTATTTAATACTATGTCTAGATAATGTAATATTTGACTTGAGATTATATAATTTAAATTTATTTCAAAATTTACAAGTAAAAAAAAAGTTTTGCGGGCCAGCACGATTAAGCCTGGGAGTTGATGTAAGGCGAGTCGGACTGGATGATTTACAACCCATTTAAATGCAGGCAATTTTGACCAACTGTTTAGCCTGCAACCCGTCATGGGCGAGCCTAAATGGTCCGGCTGAACCCATTTAACAATCCTATAGGAATGTGTCATCAATTTGTATAATCGGTTTACAAAATTTGAAAACATCTATGCATTGTTTGAGCGCCCAAAACACTCAATGAAACTTCTAACATCGATTATCGCCGCAATTGTTAACCACAAAATTGTTTGTTTTAATTTTGTAAACAGACCCCTACCTTGTAATTTCATCACCTCTAGCCATCCAGGTAAGTCTTTGTACGACTTATCCCAATCACCGAACACCCTCACAATTGCCTTTTGTTTTACCTTCCAACACTTCCTGTATGAAACTTGATATCCAAACATGCTTTTGATTCTTTCATTGATCAATGAAATTGTCACCGATAGTTCTTCATTCACCATACTTAATATACATAAATAGATCATACCAAACATTAACTTTTACTTTTATTGACAGACGAACTTTATCAGACGAGTAATGATCATACATAATATACATGAACAAATAAACTTAGAATCCAAGTTTCCGTAATCTTCAGAAAGCACCAAATTGACAAATCTGAGGACCTGAATATTTCGTGATTTTCCATTTCCACGACTTCTTCCCTATTATTGCTCTCAACCGCCAACTGCATCCTTCCCCATATCTAGGACACTTCACACATAACATAGTTGGCTTAGACTATACCACAATAAATGCTTGATGTCTCTTTAGAGAATAATGTTTCAAAGCCAATTAAATAGACTTTTTAGTGTCAAATCGCAATCTAACATATAATTGTCTCCCTCCCTCCAACTACCGGGCACATCCAATATAGAAAAATTAGGCTCTTGAACTGGTGTTTCCCAATTGATATAAGAGAAATGTGGAGATGAAGTTACATAAGGATTGGATAGTGAAATGGATGCACCTGGTTGATACCAATTATCACTAGTAGGTGCTAATGATGCAATCGGGGAAGACACAAGACACGTAGAAGATATGATTCCAGCTTTAGAATCATCATCAGATTCGCTCGATAGATTAGTGTCAAGCAAATCATCATCAGGAAATTTGTCTTCATCTTCACTGGTGTCAAATATCGGATCCCAGATGCATTCATCATCATTGTCTAAAAGACAAAGGTCAACATTTGACTTCTCTTGGTATGGTGCGAAATCAGTAAAAAATGGTGCATTCATTGGACATGTCATTGCAAGTATAGCAAAACAACCTACAACATCGATATCTACATATCTTCCATCATTGTCGCTGCAGAATGCTGCTCGAAAGTGCTAATCATGCACTCAACATCTTCATCATTGAATATTTCAAGCCCTATATATGTAATTTCATTCAAAAATTTATATGTAAGAATTGATATTGTCTGATGTGACTACAACTTCAACTTGGAATGAATCTTCTTCTTTAACATATCCAAACTGGTATCACGTTTGATTTGAACCGGTCTAGTGCGATCTTCGAAGATAAGCCCATTATGCCCTTCAAATTTTCTCCCGCTTGAATACACAAATATTACTAATTGACTCATTTTGTAAAAAAAAAATTATGAAAAATTGGATTATCTTATTGGTATGGTTTAGTGTGTGCGTGTGTGTGAATTGGAAGTGAGGAGTGGGTGTTGAGAGTGGTGGGATATTTGGGGTGAGGAGTGGTATTTATAGGGTAGCTGAAAGGCGGGGGCGTTGACATGTGTCACGTTCCCAGCACTTGCGCCAGTCCACTTGGCGCAAAACTTATGCATGTCCACCTAGCGCAAGACTTGCGCCATCTGGACTAGAGCAAGTGCTGGGGACGTGACCTGTGTCAGTGGGTGCAGGTGGGGAAACGTGGTTGATGCAGGGCACTTGCACCAGTTCAAGTGGAACAAGTCTTGCGCCAAATAGACTGGCGCAAATGCCACATGTAAAAAAAAAATAAGGTGGTCTGCTAGCGTGGCAAAAACCACCCCATTTTGGGAAATAGTTTTAAAACAACACTAAATTGGTAATTAGTTTCTAAAACTACACCCAATTGGTGAATTACCCGAGGACGAGTGTGGAAAAACAGCATACCCTGCCCTTATTTTATCACTGATCAATCATGTGCCAAAAACTTTCTGTCAAAGTTTGGTCATTCAAATTACTAAACCACAATTTCAGGTTCTAACTTCACATTTTTTATCTTCCCAGTAATGCTTCACATAGAAACAAGCCCTTGCCATCTGTTCTGAACTTCTAATTGACAAATGCTTTCCCCTTTTCATCTGTTCATCTTATTGAATTAGACAAATGAAAAATCTGCATGACAAATTAGGGTCCTCTTTTCATCTGTTCTATCAAAAAGTAATTGATTAAAAAAAGATGCAGCAGAATGGTCTAGACATTCATGCAAGTTAATTTTCAGCATTTGATACTCAGGTGATGATAATTTATGTTAGAGCTCAACCAAAATTAGATGGGATAGAAAGAAACCTACAATTAAGCCAAGATGTCTGGTCTGATCTGTAGTTTTCAGCGGATCATCATGATCTGCAGCACAAGAGAAAATACCACGGATTTTGGTAATGAAATGAAATCGCACATGTTTTTCAAGAGTAAGTAAAATGTTATTATACTAATAAAAATTTAACTATTCCACTCTATCTTTTAGAAACTAAATAATTTTGTTGCAAATGGGCACTGCTAACTCCACTCACAAGTATAAAGGCAGCTTGCTAGTTAAAGCAACTAAGTATAATATTATGCAAACAAAACTTATATGTGCATTTAATATAGACAGTTTTTTAGGCTAGTTTGGCCAATTGTTGGACTACTACACCTGAAACCATTTAGATGACTACCAAATTACAGCAAAATGCTTGAGCTCATTATATTTCACATGAAAGGCATAGCGTGTAAGCAAACATGTATAATGCTGTTAGTGGATTCACATTGGCATAATAATTATAGAATCTTATTACTGCTTCAGGTCTTTTAGCATTTATAAATGCTTCATAAGTGCTTATTGAAGTAGATAAGCCCAAATAAGCTTAAGATAATCTCATCGAAATGGGGCCATAGTCATACAATTATTGGTAAAGTTGCATTGACATGTCACCTTGTCCATCTAAGTTGTGTGAGTGACCTTTCAACTAGGTAATCCTAAAGATCTCAACATTTTACATATTTCAGACAATTGAGAAAAACATGATGATCTCCAAGAAGTTAAAGCAGTTTCAATTTTGATCATTTCAGCAGTGGAAAAATTATGTTAAAAAAAGCCACTTTCTAGTATTTGTCCATTCCTTCACTCTCATGAGTTGGCAGAAGTCCCTTCTAGTATTTTGATATTTTTGTGAAATACCTAAAAATTTCCTTTTACATAAAAAAATAATAAAAAAGTCCAACATAAAACTAATCTAACAGCTTCATGACCTGAAGAAGACATATCAAACACCTTACTGGTTTCATCCTTAATAAGGCAAAAACTATAGTAAATAAATTTAGAAGAATTTTCACATTCACTGTCCCCCAACCCCCACTCCTCCCCAAAAAAGGTCATATTCCAGCTTGTTGTAGCAAACTTCCAGGAGAATGAAGTCATGGGTATAATAGTGACTCAAAAGTCATAACTGCTAAAACGTATATATATTACTGAATCACTAAAAAGTAAAACAAGGCGCCAGTACTATTTACCTCTTAGAAACTCTACAGCTTCATCCAAGACAAGGTTAAGTAACTGATCATATCCTTTCAGAGTTCCTGTCACTGAAATCCCACAAATTAAAATATAATAAAAAAATATATAAGATCTTACTAACAATTTATTTATTTATTTTGGGATTTTTGTTGTTGTTAGAGATAAAAGAGGGAAATTACAAAAAAGAAATTGCACAACAAAAATCCATACTTCACAAAAGTCTGCAGAAACACTTAACTTATCCAATTTTAGCTAGCTCTTATCTCCCCAATGAATCAATTGAAACTTCAATGCCTAGTCCATTCACCAACCCACATTATAGTGAATTAGAGAAGTGAACAATATGAAAATGGGTTACCTTGTCTGCCACCAGTAAGCTTGACTTGAACTCCTTTGTCCACAAATTTTGCCAAGTCCAGAACTGTTTCTTTCCTACCAGACTGATTCAACCAAAAACCCCAACAAAAAAAAGGGTAAATCTTTGCATATTAGAAAAGAGCCAGTTGCAGAGAAACTCACCATGTCTCACTCAATTGGACTTGGACTTGGGCTGATTCTGGTTCTTTTGAATTTGTTCTGTTGCATCAACAAAGAACAAAACTTTATAAAGCATGAATAGAGACCGAAAATCAATTCCATACGGTACACATACCCAGTGACGGATACTACCAGTAGCTGACTCTACGCCAACTGGGTCTCTTCAATTACGCGCGGAGAGAAGAGAGTCACAGAGTGTGTGTCTGTGGCTTCCAATATATATATATATATATATATATATATATATATATATATATATATTAAAACAACATTAACGAACATATGTTTGAAAAATCATCCATGAGTATTGGTAACCTAAAAAACAATTCAATTATCAGAGTAACTTCCAAATTTATTCCCTAACTATTTTTTATTTTCAATTTAGTTTTTATTAATTTTTGAAATATAATCCTCGAAAAAAAATTGTTTCAATTTAGTCCATTCTTAAACCAAGGATTATTAGGGAAGATAAAATGTTAACTTGTCACCATTATAATCTTATGTAGCATCACAATTAGTGTCTAATTTATACAAGTCACACAATCCAACATTGTATAACTAAAATACATTCAAATTTAATCTCAGTAAATCATTTGAATACTTTTTACAAGGTTAAAATTGACTCTTCTGGTGATAAAATGTTGTAACATAAACACACTCATTGTGACGGTGACAAGCAAGCTTTTTACATTTCTCAATAATGATTGGTTCATGAAGAGATTAAATTAAGATGAATTTTAATTAATGATGAACTAAATCACAAAAAAGTAATGTGAGAGAGCAGATTAAAAAGTAAAAATGAAAATAATGATTTAATTTTATTTTGATTAACTATTAATATAAATTTTTTTATACTATTATTAAATTATGTGTTAATTCATATTAAAATAATTTGACATTTTAAGTAATTATTATCACTAATCATAATCAAACTATTTAATGATACGATAATAAATAATTAAACAATAATATAAAAGACTGTTAAAGATCACATTTGATTAAAATTAAATCTAAAACAATTAGTAAGTTACAAATATAGAATTTTTTTTTTCATAAGTATAAATATAGATATATTCAAATTTTTGGTCACTTAAAAATATTATTTTTGGTCATTGGGTCAATTTTTCCTTCCAACCTCTAGGTTCGGTGGGCTCAGCATGGTTGCTTAAGCAATTCGAATTGGACCAAAACCGAAATCCAATATAAGCTAAGCCCAGATTGACTTAGACCTGACCCAAATTAACAATGAAGGGTATTTTGGTAGTTTATGGGAAAATTTGAGGGCTTTTCGAAACACAAATACTATAAATGTGTTTTTTTTTTTTTTTTTTTCCCTCCCACCCTCTCTCTGGAACTGCAACCGCTAGGGTTTGTTCTGCAACAATGGTGGAGAAGGCGGCAAGAGGGAGGAAGGAGGAGTTGGCCACCAGAGAGTACACTGTCAACCTTCACAAAAGCTTGCATGGATGGTAACTTTACTATTTTTCTTTGGGAATTAATTTCGTTTTGTGACTCAGATGAAGGTTTTGTTAAGTGGGTTGGGATTCATTTTTCTTTTTAACCCTGTTCTAGTTGGCTTATAGCTTAGATAGGCTTAAATTTTCAAGCTTTGGCATTAAAGTAATTGTGGGCATGACTTTTTACTTCTGTGTCATACCCATATACTTGTCAATTTTTATGGTACTTAATATTAGGCTTGAATTTGATGGTTGGCAATGTGGGTAGATTTTATGTGTTTTATTGTTGAATGCTGTTGGTATCAAACTATCAATATTTCATGAATCAAACTAGATGTGCATTGGTTGCATCTAGTTTGATTTTTCAACTGGAAATTCTTCAACTGTGAGTGTGCCCAGGTCACTCTCCTTAATAAATTTTTTTTGGGGGGGGGGGGGTAAGTAAAGGTCGCTTCTTGACTTAATGGGTGGTGCTTGTGTTTTTAATATTCAGGTTTTACTTGTTATGGTATGTATTTCTGGCTGTACCGTATGGTTATGGTTGTCTAGGATGATGTTGTTGCACAAAGAAGTTAAAGAAACTAATATAGTTTTGATGTAGATGCATAGCTGTAGTGTTTTACTGAAGGTTTGTTGACTAAGCATCTATTAGGTTGATTCTGGTATGTGTAGGTTTATGGTTTATTTTGTGAGCTTGATGGTATAGACTATACATATTATCTTTCTCGCTTTCTAGGTTCAAAAAGAACAGATAAGCCAATTTATTATTTCTTAGAAAGTATTTGCAGGACTGTATGAGTAGTTTCGTGATGATTTGTTGGGGGAATATAGTTTTGCATCTACCCATTGTCCTCACCTTTTGTCTTAGGATCAGTTTTGTAATCTTCTTTTCTGTATTAGTCTTCAGATCTCATGGTAGTATTGATTTAGTTTAGGAACCAGGTTATTTTGTTGATATGAGGAATGTGCAATTAGGGATGACTGCTGAGTGTATTATATTTAAAATATTGAAGTGGTTGAGAAAATTTTAGGAGTATTCTACTATCCCATTTTTTTTTTTTTGGTGCAGCTCTGGTGCTAGAGAATCCCTGTACTTTTTGGTTTCCAATAAAATTATGCTCTGTATTTCTTATTTAGCAATAGGGGGAAGCTCATCATCATGAGGAAAATTCATTGATTGACATGTTTCAGGGTCCAGCTTTTAGCATTAATACTGGAAATACTTTTTGTTGGCTGCCGCATAGTGTCTGATTAATTGTTTGTATAGATTTGTTTATTACTTTCTGTTGTCTATTATATTTTTTTAATTCTTGAATGTATGCAGCACATTCAAGAAGAAGGCTCCAAAGGCAATTAAGGAAATAAGGAAGTTTGCCCAAAAGGCAATGGGAACAACTGATGTGAGAGTTGATGTCAAGCTAAATAAGTTTGTCTGGAGCCGTGGAATCCGAAGTGTCCCAAAGAGAATTCGTGTTCGCATAGCACGAAAAAGAAATGACGAAGAAGATGCCAAGGAGGAGTTTTATTCATTAGTCACTGTTACTGATCTCCCTCCAGAAGAATGGAAAGGTTTGGGCACCAAGGTGATTGACGAAGAGGATTGATCTAACTAGGCATCCTAGGTGATAGTTACTTTCTCAATTTTGGGCATGTTTTTTTTAATTTTTGACATGCATTTGGCTGGCTTTGAAATCACCATGGGTTTTCTCATGCAATTGAATCTTATTTGATTTACTTATATGTCCGTTATAACTTTCCCACTTTTTTTTAATATCACAATTCTGATGCAGAGACGTTCTGGTTTACATTTAGTTTATGTATGCTTTGAACCTTGTTTCAAGTTATTAATGTCTGACAGAGACATTTTAGTTTTGGAACTGACCGGTGAATTTTGTACAACAAAGCAGTGGTTTTTCTACTTAAACTGTTACAAATGGATCTAATTTCTATTAAGCCATCTCGCCTGCTAAATTTGTCCATTTAAGTGATTAGGGGTGAAAATAGACTGGATTAGGTAAGTTTTACCTTAAATAAGCTTGACTTGTTTTGTAAAATGTTGGCCTTAATCTGGACTATTAATTGTGTTAGGCTTTTTTGGGCTTGACTTAGTCTTTTTGTGATAGTTTGGTCTGAAAGCTTATTTAAAGACTTATATTGTATAAAAACCTTTAATTTGATGTGAAAAATTAACATTGAATGACCATTTTAATGTATTTATTTTTAGATGATTAAACTAACAATACTTATATTTTTAAAGGATTAAAATGCATTTTTATTCTTTATTTTTTTTCATCTTGTTTGAAACTTTCGTTTTTAAAATTAACAACATATACACCTTTTGAAAGGAAACCTTCCTCTCTCACTTCTCGTTTGAGTTAAGTTCCTCAGGATATGTTTGAATTGGAAAAGCTTGAAAGAGAGAGGAGAAAATGAGTAATTTTTCATCTGAGAGAGAGAATTATAAAATATTTATCATAAAAATAAATAAGAGATGATTGAAAGATTATATGATAATTTATTATTTTATTCTTCTCATTTTAAAAATTCTTAAATAAGGAAAATATTTATTTGAAATAAAGAATTATTCTTCATTCTCTTTCAAACTCTTATGACCAAACATACCCTCTAAATGAAGGCATTTTGTGCTAATATTAAATATGTTACTTAAGATTTTATAATTATGCCTGAAACTTTGCTTCTTATTTTATTTTAATAAACTTATCCTACTTGTGAAAATTCAATGAACTGATTTTAATAACATAATTAGAAATATAAATTTATCTATAATATATAATAATAATAATGATAAGTTACATACTACAAATAAGATATTGCCAAACTTTTTTTTGGAGCAATCATGTATTTAAATTTTAATTTTTTCTGAAAAATATTACACAGCCCTGACTTATTTTTTACTGGATGATTCCGTTTAATTTATAAATTCATTTGTTAACTGTGATTTTCTTTTTAATTTTTATTCTGCTTAAAATGAAAACTTATGATACACCTCTTCGATTTACCTGTGCTATGTAATAACACTCATTTTTTTTAATAAGCGAAAATTTATGTTGAGGGGAAGGTGCCGATTAAATCTTATATCTTATGTAAGTATTGCGTGGCCTAACAAAGTTGACCTCAAAGGGCGTGAAATAATGGTTACAAGACTATTGTGTGTGAAACTGATTCAAAGATGGCCTTGAAGCCTTATTTATTATTGATAAGGTAGATTCGAGACTTTTTAGTTTTGGTTTGGAACATCTGTTTATAGCATACTCGAAGAGAAACTAATTTTTGTGCAAATTGACTTGCTAAATATGAGGCCAATTATGACAATATTTTTTTTTCTTGGATGCTTTGTACTTCTGTTCTGACTTCTTTTATGCTTGCGGACGTAACGATAATCAAACTCTTTTAATGATTTAGTAAGACATGATTTGATGATAGTGTAAAGAAATTTTACACTGATAGTAGATCAAAATTAAACTCTTCTTTTTATATAATCAAAACAAAATTATTTATCTTAAAATCGATTATGAACTAATACATCCAAACATAAATTAATTTTTTCATAATTAATTTTTAACATAATTTTTTTTCATAACTAATCCAAACATACACGTTATCTGATATTTTATTATTAGGAAGAAATAAAAAATAAACAAAATCATAAAAGAGGAAATATATTTTATGTTTATAAGAGAGTTTAATTTTGATTTACTGTCAGTGTAAAGTTTTTTTATACTGTTATCTAATCATGCATTGTTATATCACTAAAGGAATTTGACTATCATTGTAACTACTTAGAAAATTTAACTCTTTAATAATGTTCTAAAACATGATTAGATGATAATGTAAAAAAAATTACATAAATAGTAAGTTAAAATTAAATTCTTTCTAAAATACTAAAAATGTCTTTAACGTATTTAGATTTGAACCCTTTTACAAAAGTTTTTATAAAATATTCATTAACAATCAACTAAACATATTGTTTAGGCCTATTAAGTATTTTTTAAGTTTTTTTTGGTTACAAGTTTTTCCACATTCTTTGGACGGCGTGACACTAATTCTCTTGAGCAATTATCATTATTAATCTTTTTTATAATGTGATTCTTAAGATTTGGAAATTTAAATATTGATGATGATAAGTGGCTGTTGAAAAGTGTCTTAGTGCTTCAGGTAGAATGTTATTGAATAATTGGTCATCAGACCAAGTCTTTAGAAGATAGTTTCGAACTTGTTTTTCTGTTATTAATGACTTAAACTTTAGGAGTTGTTGATTCTATTTTTTATCAGATAAGAATGTTGTTAGTCATGCCTATGAATAAATGATATATTTGTTTTTTTTGTTTGATTCTAGCTCTATTTAAAGAGCCAATGAATAATAGTAAGTGTGTCTTCCATTTCCATATAATATATACGCTCTTCTTTTAATTTTTTTTTTTTGGCTAAAATATCAACAAATTGATATTAGAGCTTTTATCTTGAGGAATCTGTGAGTTGAAAGAAACCATAATAAAAGGAGATACACCATTCACAATAATTACACCACCAATTTTCGATGGTGAGGAATATGAAGCGTGGTATGTAAGGATGACTATTCATCTTAAAGCACTAGATCTTTAGGATGTTGTATAAAAAGACTATAAAGTTTTTGAATTACCTGCAAATCCTATGATGTCTTAATTGAAGAATCACAAAGAAAGGAAGACAAAAAAGGTAAAAGCTAAAGCTTGTCTTTTTTCTGCAGTATCAAAATTAATATTTACAAGAATTATGAATTTAAGAACTGCCAAAGACATTTGAGATTATCTCAAATCAAAATATCAAGACAATGAAAAAACCAAAAATATGCAGGTATTCAGCTTGATTAGAGAATTTGAGATGCAGAGCATGAAGAATATAGAAACTTTGAAATAGGCTATTGAGCATTGCAAATAAGGTATGAATTCTTGGTAAGGATTTTCCTGGTGAAAGAACAATGCAAAAAATTCTTGTTACTGTACTTGAAAATTATGAATCAAATATATCATCTTTAGAAGAGTCAAGAGACCTGTCAACTATCTCATTGGGAGAATTAGTAAATGTTTTACATGCACAAGAGCAGAGAAAAATGATGAGATGAGAGAAACAAGAAGTGACATTACAAGGTGCTTTTCAAGTACAAAACTCAAGAGGAAACAACAAAAGGAGGCAATACAAGAAATCTGAGCAACAAGATGGAGATTTTCCACCTTGTTCACACTGAAAAAAAAAAATCACCTCCAAAATAAAATGTTGGTGGAGGCATGATGTTAAGTGCAAGAAATGTGGCAACATGGAGTATGTGGAAAGAATATGTAAGACTCAACAATAAGGAGAAGCCAAGGTTGCTGAAGATCAACCAGAAGAATAACTATTTGCAACATCATGTTTTTTAACCAACAACTCTTCAAAAGGCTAGCATATAGATAGTGGTTATACAAATCACATGACTTATAATAGAGGGCTCTTCAAAGAGCTCAACAAAACTGCTATCTCTAAAGTCAGAATTAGAAATGGAACACATATTACGGTGAAAGGAAAAAGAACAATTGTAATTAAAAGTCATTTAGGTTTGAAATTGATTTATGATGTTTTATTTGTTCCCAAAATTAATCAAAATTTGTTAGGTGTTGCTCAGTTATTTGAGAAAGGTTATAAGGTGTTGTTTGAACACAACAATTGTGTGATTAAAGATGCCAACTTACAAGTGATCAAAGTTCAAATGGAAGACAAGAGTTTTTCCTTAAATTTGATGAGGGAGGAGCATGTTATTGATGAAAAAGACAAAGAAGAAGGACCAGAATAAAAAGAAAAGTGCAAAGAAGTGCAAGTTTTGAAGAAAATGTGAGAATTAGTGGGTAAGGAACATGCTTGCAGAAACATAACCTTGGTAGACAACAAAATCTCAAAAGTTCCCATACAACATTCATTACTTCTAGAAGAAGATGACAATGCCTGAAAAAAAAAGCCAGAGAAGTAACCTAATGACCAAAAGATGTTGAAGTGGAATGTAGAGATGAACCCACAAAAAAAAATGATTGTAAGAATTACAAGCAAAAGAAAAAAAGAAAAGCAAGAACCAAATTTGAATATTTTTGAAATGCTAAAAGATAAATTGGGTCTTTCCGGCAACTAAGGCATAAAGAAGATTTGTTAAAAAGTGCCTTAGTGCTTTAATTAGGATGTTACTGAATAATTGGTCAAACAGACCAATTCTTTAGAAGATAATTTTGAGCTTGTTTTTTTGTTATTAATGACTTGACTTTTAGAGTTGCTGATTCTATTTTTTATCAGATAAAGATGTTGTTAATTATGCCTATAAATAAATGATATATTTGTTTTCATGTTTGATTCTAGCTCTATTTAAAGAACCAATAAATAATAGCTAAGTGTCTTTTCCATATAACATATCTACTCTTTTTTTAATATATATATTTTTGCTAAAATATCAACAGTAGTTTACAATTTCGACCAATCATTACGAGTGTTTTAATAAGTATGATTACGCAAATCTTCCCCGCCACATGGTTTTCGAAAACAAAATCAGAAACCCGCGCGTAATTGTGAGTGATCATTGTTCATTGATGAATCAATCCAAAGCCCTAAACCTAAAACCCTTGTTCATTTCTTCTTCAGATTCCCATTCGATTCGCATGGACGGAGAGGGAATAGAGAGAGAGGTGCACAATCTCAAGTCTCAGGAATTAGGGTTCCCCCTTGACCCTGCTATTGCTCGCGATGAACAATTCGTTTCTCGCCTTAGCACGATTCTCGTTGCTTCCATTCAAGAAGCCAAAGACAGAATCTCCCACATCGAATACATTTTCTGTTCCCAGCTCTATCCCAATTTCCAATCAAACTCCAAAACCCTTCACAATTTTTTCTCCCAAGAAAATCACCGCAAGCACAACGAAAACCAGCTCTTGCTCCAGATCGAGGAATTGCGTTCCGAGAACCGAAGAATTTCCGAGGAGAATAGGTTGCTGAAAGAAAGAACCCCCTCGGAGCACGATCTGGTCGCAAAACGGCGCCGGATTGAGGAGCTGGAAAGGTTGGTTCAGTCCAAAGGGTCTGAGATTGAGAATTCTGAGCAAGAAAGGAAGCGCCTTTTGGCGAAAATCGATGAATTGGATGAAGAATTAGCCGGAATTCGAAGGAAAACGCGAGAGTTTGAAGAAGGGGAAGAATTGATCAAACAGTTAAGGCAAGAGATGGAATTGAAGAGGTTGGAATTGTTGGAGAGTGAGAAAAAGTTGGGTGTGTATGAGAAGGAGAACAAACTTCTTGTGGACAAGGTGAAGTGTTTCGAAGAGAGAATTGATGAATCATCATATCAGAAGGTAGTTAAACAAGTTGAATCAGTAACGTGTGAGTTGCAGGATGAGAAAAAGAAGAGAATTTCTCTTATTGATGCCTACAAAAGGCTTAAATCTCAACACAATTACCTTCGTGAAAAGGTTGGTCTCACCGCAGAAAATATGATCTGCCAAAACAAATCTCAGGAGAATGAAAACGATTTGTTCAAGCATAAGAGTCCAATCACAGCACCCGGTGAGATTTCGTTGGTTCTATCTATCCCCTGCCATGCCCAAATAAAACAAGTTTCTATTATATTTGTTTCTCACTATGATGCTTCAAAATCGGTGGCGTATCCGTATCGTATTGCGTATCTGTATCAGATACGCGTATCAGGTACCATATTTTTGTACATATTTGAATATTGTTTTGGCGGATACACGAAAATGATCAGCTATCAAAATTTTCAAGCTACACAAGGAGATGAATTTCAAGTGGAGAGGGGGAGAGGGAATTTCAAGAGAAAGAAAAGTGATAAATGACTATTCTTTGCTTGATTTTGAATTGTGACATTAGGAATGATTATGATTTATATGATTTTTTCCCCATAGATTTAACTATTATTTTAAATATTCTATTTAATATACCTTGCCATACCTGTATGTTAAAATTTAAAAAAGATTATCTTATTGATGTATTATATTGTATCAAATACGATACTCGAACCCGTATCCATATAACATAGGTTTCCCATAAATGTATGGAACTGATTGCACCAGCCAGATTTATCAGATGTTTTGTGTTGTTTGTGGGTCTCTCTATTTACTCAGTCGTATGAACCTATTCTAGTTTTGCGAAGATATATTTGAATGTGAAACATGCACCATAAGGCCTGCACATGCATGGCCTTCACTATACATTGGCTAAGACTGCACCTGTGTCTCCTTCATATATACTGACCAATCACCTATGCCTGTTATTGCAGGTCTTACATTTGAAAACCCAGATACCTCTATGGATGCTTGTAAAACAGCTAAAGTGAAGAGTGAAATCCCAGAGTATGACTTTGGAGGTAAATTAAACAGTCTCTCTCTCTCTCTCTTTCCAGTGTCCTTGTTGCTCCAATATGTGCATTGTCTTAATGTTTACTCCACTGTCTGGTATGAAGTGGCCTTCGCTCCAACCAATCTGTATCAAATTACATGCATAGATCTCTTTTGCTAAATGCTACATTGAGATAGGGAAGTGTACATTTTAGGTTCCTAACCCATGATGATCTACTACCTATTATTTCAGGCCTTGAAAATAGAACTCCTGATGTGTTTGTTGCTGTGTGTGACACAAATAAAGTGAAGGAGAAGGCATCAGAGGATGACAAAGGAGCCAATTTGAGTCCTCCTTCTTCCAGTTTCCATGGTGGCCCAAAATGTCCCTCCAGCACAAAATCAGTCTCTGTTTCTGGTACAAAGCGGCCTGCGTCTTCCTGGAGACAAACCCGATCCCATCAAAGTCGAGCAGGTCCTGACCCGCATGATGATTTTCTTGATACTCCTCTTGAGAATATCAGAGAAAATTTAAAGAAGGACTTGAATAAGGAAAACCTCCCAGACCCAATTCAGAAAGACATTAGCATGAACAGCTCAGATGATGAAACACAGGATTTGAATGCCAAAAGCAGTCCCCAGAAGAAGCAAACTTCAATTCCAGTGGCTAACAAAAGGGGTTTCAAGTACATTGAACCAGTGAGGAAGAAAGCTGAGCGTGAAAATTTGAAAGGAGTTGAATGCAAACAATGCAGGAAGTTCTATGAGGCTGTTCTTCCCAATGCTGATGGTAAGGACCCTGATATTATTAGTAAGCAGAATATCCGCTGTGAACATCATGATGGTGTTTCTAGGCATCGATATAGGTATGTTCCACCTATGACTCCTGAAGGGTTTTGGAATATTGGATTTGAATCTGAAATATAAGGATATTTTTTAGCCTGATTACTATTGTTTGATCTATACATGGATTCAATATCCAATTAAATTTTGCCCACTTTGAGTTTATTGGTAAATCTAGAAAAGGAATTTTTGAAATCTTTGCTATTAGATATATCCTTGACTGATATATGGATCATCTCATAATGCCAAGAGGCAAGAGTTTTCCTCACTAATTCACATGGTAAGGATACTAAACCTGTTATGTACTTTTGCGTACATTAGTTGTAATAAATGCCTACGAGCAAATAAACTTTATGCCCCCATTTTTTATTGTACTCTTCTAACCGTTATCCTTATGCTTTGAATTATTTCTATTTCTTATTATTTTTATGTTCTTTTGTGTTTTTATATTGTATCCTGAAAAAGGAGGGCAAGCCTTTTAATGATTTAGTCTCTGGTTTAAACTGTACCGGGTCATTGTTGTAAACTTGAAAATGGCTTTTTGTTACTGTGATTTGGATTTTGTTGAATGAATTTGTAATTTGTACAGATTTCATTCAACCGATGAAACCCACTATTATTCTTGGCTTCCTCTTAAGCTCACAAAAAGAGAAAAAGTAGACTATGTTGGTGAAAGTCCTGGTGCCTTAATAAAGATGACCTGCTAGGTAATAAGAATGAAAAAAGAGTCAATTTCAACTAGGCTGACGTTCACTGCCTCTATTGTAGGTATTCTGAATCTGTTGTATATTCTTGCTGATTGGCAATTTATTTTCATTATTTTATAGACAGTTCATTCTGGTTGTCTGCTATTTTTCTAGGTGGTAAACATAAACATTGTTTCTTATCATCAGCTGAACTTCAAAATGGAGCTTTGCTTTAATATCCTTAAAGGCACCAGTTCACCTTTGCTTTCACCTATATATTATATTCATCCATCCGTATCTTCTCCATTTGAGCCAGAGCAATGATGAGGCATTTTTTTTGGTGAAACCTAACTCTGATTATCCCCAAAAGGAAAGAATAAACTTGGCGTTCAGTTGGGAATTAAAATATTACGAGATTATAATGCCTGAAAAGGAATAATGAAGTTATGCATGAGACATAAATTGCGAAGGTTTGTTCATCTTTGGAGGTTGTGTTCATCTTCACCCAACTTTCTCCATGACCACTTCACATGATAGGATTCACATTTTCTGTTGTTATACAGTAGAAGCATTTATTTCCTTTCCATGTTAAATTATGCAGTTGGGAAAGCCTTGTTATCGCCTCGCCTCCTCCCTTCACATCTTTATAACATGGAAAGAATAACATGATTGATAGAATTTAATAAACCCAATATAAAAAATGTTTAAACTTTTAATTCTTCATTTTCGCACCTCATCTTAAATGGACAATCCACAGCATGACTGGTTTTTAAGCTATGTTATAGAACCCAGATCATTCATCAACCTTAATTAGAAAAAGGAATGGGCTGAAGATGGTTAGACAACCCAGCTGATCATGGTGATATGATGAGATGACATGTAATCTTAATCATGTTTGTAAGACACTGATAGGCAGTGTAAACTGCAAAGAGGAGCTTAACTTAAAGTAACTAGAAAAAAAATGTTGCTAGCAGCTCAGGAAAAGAAAAGGAAGGGAAAGAAAATAATAAACGGGCTATGGAGTGACTAATTATGGTTGTTCTATTACAGTGGTCGAATTAAAACCAAAGGATTCATCCACATGCAGAGAGGGCCATTTAAAATGTGGCTGCCAATTTGTCATTGAGTTTGGGGGCCATGCCCACATTTTTGCAAGGAGATGAGTGGGCCAAATTTATGGTAGGTCTTTGGAAAAGTAGAGGAGGCAAGCTTGGTGATGATGCATCCCTCTTTGTGCTGAGATATTCATTTCTGCTCTTATTTTGCCTGTTGAGTGGATTTGAATGGTATAAAAAACTCGTGCATAGTTAATGAATATGAGAAGGGATGAGGCACAGCACCATGTGCCATGTGCCCCCAAGTGGTAGTTGCTACAGTTTTTATTTTATTTCACTTTTCCTTTCCTTGATTTTCAGGAACCGAAAATGGCAAACTAGTGGGAACTTAGACAAAATCCCTCTCTACACTGAGACACTGCCTCTAAAGGAGTGGAAAACAACCAAAGTAAGGAATAGATACATGCCTTCAAACGGAACATGTGACAGTAACACATAAGAGTACATAAATATCTCTTAGCCTGAACTGTTATCACTTCCTCAACATAGTTTCCCTCTCTGGAATGCTGACAGACAGAACAACCCTGATTCCACTTGATCATATATATCTTTAATTATCATTCAGATGGCTACGATGTTGTAAAAAAAAAAACTCACATCTAGTTACATAAAAAATGTTAGATTAAAAAATCCAAACCAAAAGTGATACTAAACTATGAGAATTACTCTGATATTCATTTTTTTTTAGAGTACCGATACTTATAGTGACTTGTTAAGTATTCATTAATTATTATTTATATTTAATAAACTTTTAAATATTTATTGTGAAACTAATAATTAATAAATAATTAACAACTCATATTGGATACTAAATCTATCAGGGTACCATATCAATTCTCTTAAATTATATATCTGAATATATTATGAGCTCGTTTGTTATAAATTATTTGATGAAAAAATTACTTTTTTTAAGTAAATTTTTTTTTTGAATGATTTTGATTGTGTTTTTTTAAACTTATTTAAAAAATCATTTGTTTAAAAAAATCATTTTTATGGTTAAAATGAAAAGTTATTCTTATTAGCTTTTAAAAAATTTTTTTTGCGATAGAAAAAAGAGAAATTATTCTCATTTAAAAAATTATTTTTATAATTATAAATAAATACAAAATAATTTATATTTTTTAAAAAATAATTTTAAAAAATAATTTTTAAATTATTAAAAATTAAAATTAATTTTTTTTAATATGTAACAAACGACCCTATATAATAATTTAGTAAGTTCTGTTGTTATCGAATTACCTTCATAACTCCACATTTTCTCCGTCTTTCGATGGGAATCATACGAACTTATTATTCAATAATCATACTGATTTTGGTTGTAGAATGAAAAATTGAAAACGACCAAGCAATAATGTTTGTAAGGATGGATAATTAATACACTTAAATTAATGTGACAAGAATAATGGAATCATAATCCAAATCTTTCACATTATCTAACTCTGAAACTCACAAGTCACATGCAACAAAGAACATTCAGAACTCCCTTGACCACTGTTCACTTAGTATCCACGTGCATGCAGATGCATATGCTCCCCCTCATCTTTTGTCCATTTCAACTGTAACACATATGCTACTACTAAAATATACATGACATCACTTGACAAAAATTATTACGTCAAAATCAAAATCACACTTCGGCTTCACTACAATCAATTCATTACATCTTGTAACATTCATCAACAGCCCGATTCTTATTTCGGGTCTCGGGTAATCCATCAACAAATCTTCAATGGGTTTCCACACAAACAGTCATTGTCACTAAATGACGGGGCTTCGAAGTGATCAAACGGAGACCCGATTGGAATGGTTCCACAGAGGTGGTTATGGCTCAGGTCCAAGTGCCCGACAAACTTGGCCGAAGATAACGAACCGGGTATCCGACCCGACAAGTTGTTAAACGATAAATCAAGCACCATAAAATAAGACTTTGCCCCAAAAACATCAGGTATGGTACCCTGAAACCCGTTTCGGCTCAAGTTCAGGATACCCATGCCCGGATTACTTAACAAACCGGAAGGTATTTGACCCGACAGAGAGTTACCATCCAAATTAAGCGTAGAAAGAACCCTCATTTTTCCAAGCTCGACAGGAACCGAACCGGTAATCCGGTTCATGGACAAATCCAAATCCGCAAGCCGGTTCATTTTCGACACTGACTTCGGAATCGAACCGGCGAGTTGGTTCCGGTTCAGCAACGCGCGACTCAGCATGGCGAGTTTTCCGAAATCGGAGGGTAACTCGCCGGCGATTCGGTTGTTGCTGAGGTCGAGGTGCATGAGTCCGGCGAGGTCGACAATCGACGCCGGAATCTCGCCGGAGATGGCATTATCGGCGATGTTCAACACAGTGAGCTGCCGCATCTTCCCAATGTTCGCCGGAATCTTGCCGGCAATTCGGTTACCGGTGAGATCGAGGATTCGGAGGGAAGAGAGGGAGGTAATGCAGGAGGGGATTTCGCCGGAGATGGCCTTCCAATCGGCGAGGACGAAGGTGGAGAGGCGGTGGAGATGGCAAATCTCCGGCGAGATTGCGCCGGTCATGTAGCCGGAGCGGCGAGTTTTCTGGAAGATTGGGTCTTCAGACTCGCCGCGGAGGTTGACGTCGGCGACGCTGCCGGTGGCGGGGTCGCAACTGACGCCGTACCAGCTCCGGCAACAGTTGTTGCCCGACCAGGAGCGGAAGATGCCTAGGTAGGGCTCGTTGAGAGCTGCCCTTAAGGCTAAGAGTGCTGCCCGTTCTGACGGCGGGCAGGGTTTGACGGCGGAGATGACGGCCGGTAGAAGAATCGTTAGGAAGAATAAGAAGGAAGGCATGTCTGTGTGTTTGTGTTTGTGTTGTGTGGAATAATGCAATGTGAGTTTGTTGTATGAGTTCTAGTTCTATATATATTTATATATACGTGTTTGGTGAATGAAATGCATCTGATATTGATATTGTGTGTCTTTTTATTACAGTTAGTTTAGGTGAGTGCTTTGCACATGCCACATGCATATGGTGGGGTTAACCGTTAACCCTTTAGGGATAATGATAATAATAATAAGAGTAAAATTGATATTTTGATACTATTAGAATTATGTGTATAATTTGGTCCTTAAAAGTATTTGAAGTTGTTTTACGTTTGTTCCTATCCGATATATCAAAAGAAGTGAAGTAAAACGAGTTTAAATAATTTAAAAACTAAATTGTAATATAATTTAAATTAAGAATTAAATTAAGAGTGAGGTATATTTTTAGGAATACAAATATTATTTTACTCATAATAATAATAATAATAATAAATGTGGATAGATGAAAAACTACTATAGTAATTTTTTTTAAAACTTAGCTTTATGTTGTGTTTTCATATATTTCTTTGTTTGAGTAATGTTATTAAAATTAGATTGAAAAATAAACTAATGAGACTTTCGATTTAAGTTTAATCGTTTAAAATGAATTGTCAAATCATATGACATCATAAAAATAATCTACATGTAATACTATTAAATATATAAAAACATTTATTAAATGTGAAAAGGCATTGAGTGTTTTTTTATTTCAATTAAGTCTTGATTGATTTTGATGAGTTCAAACGATAATTTGATTCTAAGATTAAATTACAACCAATTAAATATCCCGTTCATGGTTATACCACCTAAAATAATGAAACCAACAAATGAAAAATTGATATTTAGCCATCCCCTTAATTTCGATTTTGTACTGTCCAGTGTCAATACTAAAGTCATTCATTATTATCTATGATTTGTTTTTGAACTTTATTATCCAAATGATTATCGCACTCGATGTCCAAAATTCTATGATTAAAGGGCTTTTCCTTTTGGCAAAAATCCTTGTAGTCGGTGGTTTTGGGTGATAAACGTATTATTACATGCTGGTACGAAGTCTTCGTGGCCTATAATGACGGACGAAAAATCTCACCACCCTACCCAAACTATGATGGACAAGATTTTTGCTAGATTATGATTATCATTAGACTTAGCTATGCTAGGGGAAAAAAACTAAAGAATTAAGTGGACACTCCCCCATAACGATTGATAAATAAATAATAGGACATATAGCCTTTTCTTTTTTTTTTTTAAAAATATTTGTTTTTAATTCTTATCATTTGATTTCTAATTCTAAGTTCTACACTGTATTTCTAGGTAAACTATCTCAATACGAATATATTCATCTAATAATATGCTACATCACTTTTTTTTTAATCTTATGTAAGACTTTTATCTTTATCATTAAGTTACCTCTAATTATTAATTTATAAGTGGATTTTCCTAGCAAAAGGGCGACAGAATCATAGAGGGCACACTAAGAAATGGGTAAGAATTTTTTTCCTTATTTTTATTAGGATAGAAATTAACTAATGATATTTATAGACAAAATTGTGGGTTCGTATGAATGTGACAAGTTTCATACTTAATAACAATTGAGAAAAATTAAAATTAAAATGATGGCATAATGGCAACGTAGAAAAACCACACTAAATTAAGAAATGTTTTTATACATGCCTAATTATATTAGAATTTTGAAGAAAAAAAAATGCATCGTGTTGGTTAAAACTTAAAAGGCCTCTTCATCCATAATTTACAATCAACAAACCTTGGCCCAAAATGTTTTAAGAGATTACAATGGTAGAATCCATACCTTTTCTCAGCCTTTTATAAAATCCTGATACACTTTTCATATTAGATTCTATTTTAAATATTATTGGTGTACAACGGCCTCTTCTTTTGTTCTTAAATTGTAGCCAAAGAAAAGTAATTTTTCAAAGCAATGTTTTATGTAGATATAGGTCCGTTTGTATTAATTTTTTTTGAAATAAATACTTTTTAAAGTAATAAAAGTACTTTTTTAGAAGTTAAAGAGTTCAAATTTATAAAAAAACACTTCATGTACTTTTTTGTTACACATGAAGTACTTTTTTTAAAAGTTTGAATTCTTTAACTTTTAAAAAAAATATTTTTATTACTTTAAAAAAGTACTTCTACTCTTAAAAAAAAACTAATACAAACGGCTATAGTCCAATCTCTCTACAAAAAGTTTCTAAATGTCCTTTTCGATTTTTTTATATTCGACTTTTTTCTTTCCACACATGACACATCTTTGAAATAATGTGCGTATGTGTGTGTGTGTTTAATACATTAATTAATTGCTTGCAAATTTAGAAGTTTGTTATCACGTGATGTCGTACACGGTCTTTACTCTTTACACTCTCACCCCTTTACAATAGTTCTTAGGTCTCAGAAAACTATGATGCGAATAGGAATTACCCTTAAAAAAGAAAGAAAGAGGAATTAACTACCTCTTTCCCTCATCTTCAACAAAGGAAGTAGCATAACTAAGAGAGTTATCTTATGTACATTCTCTTTTTTAATAGTTTTTCCTTATTCAATTCATCCTAAATTTAGTTAATTGATAAACTTATTTCAATCGTTATATTATATTAAGAAATATTTGTTATCTTCATATTTTTAAAAAGTACACGAACTTAATTCAAGTGATTGAATGACTCACTAGATCATTCATATAAAAATCGTAAAGTTTGATCGAAGTGATACTATTTGATATATCAAAAGTAAAGCTAAAAGAATGCACTAGTTTTTCCTTGTGAGAAAGGGATCATAATAATAGTGTTATTACCATAATCAGATGAGATGTAGATTGTGTTAGTGATAGGCTTTTTTATTGTAAAGGTTATAGGACAAGGCGTATTTATGTACAAACTATCCAGATTTCATCCCGTGATTGCTTCCAGTAGCCTGTCAATATTAAGGCCGTTATTACTACCAAAAGAAAGTATCAATTCAGGCTCTTATTATGGCCATGGGATAATTATTACTGCTAAGATTGCAATATCTTCATGACCATAATTACTGATACCCTACATTAATATTGCAAAGTGAATTTAAAATAGTGTACACGAAGTATATTTGAAAGAATGAATGTGGAAGCCATGATTGAAGATTTTGAACAGAATGAGCTATAGAGAGTTACTGTATTTAGAGCATCAAAGGTTTAGTGGAAAAATTATTTTATATAGTCTCAGAGTAATGTTAAAATATTTAGAGTATAATCTGATCTCAAATTATGAGAGAAAATTCTCAAATCGTTTAATCCTAAATCATGGCATGCATAAATTATATCAATTTAGAGATTAGACTTTAGGATTACCTGGATAAGAAGATGACGATGAGTTCATAGTCATCCTGAGGAGAAAAACCATAATCATCTTGTTAGTTCTTTGTGTGTGGTGTGAGGAAAGAAACTACCCTCTTTCCCTATATGCATTGAAACTTATGATCTTAATGGGGCAACTATAATACATATAGGAAAAGAGTAGGAGACTCTCATTGTGTTTACAATATGGGTTAACCTACCCATAATAGAAAACTCATATACAAGGCCCACATATCACCACAATCTATAATAGGTTTAAGTGCTTATAAAAGTTCAATAACAAAAGTAATCACAAATGGGCTTGACTAATATATGCTCTACAAATATGACATTCAATTAATTTAAATCTTTTAGCAAATATGTGACTATGCTAGTCCATATAGGATTAAATAATCCAACAAGTAATGTATTCAATAACGGTTTAAATTTTATTATAACATTAATTTAACAATATTGATTTAATTTCTGTTTTGATTAGCTTAGCATATTCCTTTCCATTTAATAGGTCTTCAAGAATCTTTTTTTGGTCTATGACTAGGGTATCCCCCACTCGACAGGCAGGAAATTAATCTCACGGGTACTATCAAGCGTCAAAAGTGAGAACTCCTTCCAACTGCGTTTTTTCCATACATACCGTCTCAAAAATCAAACTTGAAACTAAATGCTTAAAATGTATGAACTCTATTTACTCAAACCAACACAAGTTGATATAGGGTTTTTAAGAATCTTGAGAATGTGTGATGACAAAAAAAAAAAAGGAAAAAAAGAAGAAGAAGAGAAAGAACACTATTAATGATCCTCACAGTGGAACATGATCCAAAGAACATGTGATTGTTGGTTGTATCGTCATGTTTTGGACAAATTTTTAAGTCCTAACGTCAAAGAATCAAAATTACGCCTTCATCGTTACGTGAAAGAAAGAAAGAAATTAGTGTGGGGAAATGATTATAGGTCATGAGAATTTGGATTAATGCTAATTGCAAAAGCTTTCTTTACAATCGTGTTCAAACGGCTGATGTGACTACATTTAAGTTTGATAAAAAAAGAGAGAATATTATATAAAGAACTATTCAAGTAATAAAAAAGCAACTAATGCAAGGAATGATTATTATTATTTTTTAATAATGACAAGATGAAAGTTTAAACTTATCATTTTTTGCAGATTATTCAAATCTCTCATCACTAGCCCATTATTAGTGGCTTATGAAACTATTAGACTATATGTGGATTTATACAATTTTTTTTGACATTGTAGAGATTTAGAGATAAATTTAATAGTGCCTAAAGACTTAAGTTGTTGTATATATAAATGTTTATATAACATTACCCAAAAAGAAAATCTTGAAACGGGAGTTACTTGAACAGAAATGCATGCAGATGCAGCTACATCAACATTTTTCTCACTAATAAAAAGAGATCAGGTCTCAAGTGAATATTCAGGCCTTGTCTTGTTAATGACCGAATGTAACAGCTCAGATATAGACCCCAGTAAGAGATCTAAGAAACATTAGGCTCAGGCATTTATATATTGACCCAAAAGAAGCTCAAACATTTAAAAGGACAAGAAACGAAGTATGACTGTAGGACATATTTCCCTGACCTTTTCATTCCCAATAGGCCAATATTCCAGCACACCCGTTTGAAGTTGGAAAAGTCTAGACCTCCACTATCAATGGCACAGCTATTGAAGTACATGTGAATTTCTTCAGAAAAGTGTTGATATAATATTTACAAAACCCAGAGTAATCCATTAATGCAGAAAGAAGTGGGTTTTTTGTGTGTGTGTGTGTGTATGTAATTGGGTTTAAAGAGAATTGTTAATTGATGGAAAGATTAATCAATTACATTACTGATAACAACTCAAATATATACAGGAGTGTATCTGATAAATGAATTTATAAATTCAAAAATAAACAGATTTACAAATTTAAATATTTGAAATTTAGGAGTTGGTGACTACTCCAATAGATGTGGCATTACTCTTTGAAGTTCAAGTTACCACTTCACTATAATTGAATCTGAAACAAACATTTTCCATCTCAAGAGAACATAACCCGTTAAGAATATGACCCTGGTCAGGATGTGATAAACACAATTAAGTACCAGAAAGTGTTCTATCTGTGTTAAAATAAAATAAATGTGAACTTCAGTATATGATTAAGCAAAAATGTCCTCGGTAATAAATGATTCCTCAGTATCAATACGGCTTTCAGAAGGTATTTGAAGTTGCTCATAGTTTAGTTTTCTGGAAGCTTCATACAATCCAAATGCCAACACTTACAGATAAGGATTGCAACAGAACGTTGGGAGATGTACTGACACATAAGACAGGTAAATCGTGAGGCATCAAACAGAGAAATGCTATCATTAAAGAGACAAAGCTATTAAAATTAAGGATAGACAACTCACTTAATGAATTTTTGTTCCCCTCTTTGTAAATGCCAGCAACCACTTTTCACCCTTCTGTACCAGACAATGGTTACATGTGGAGTCAAGGGAAGTGTATGGTGAAGGTTTCTGGAACTTATCTTTGGAATGATGATTACTTGTTGCCTGAAATAATCACGAAAATCTGCCCAAGAATCATGAATTTTAACAACCACATATCTGCAATTTTGCATCAATAGTGGAAAACCATATAGAAAACAGTAATGCAATTATGTCAATATTAGATTAGTTGAAACTACCAGATGTGCTAAATTTGAAAAGCAACACATTCAATCTAGTCAAAACAAGATTTAGAAGAGGAGGCGAGAGACACAGAGGGCACGGCAGAGCTAGACTTAAAATAGACAGTGATAGACAACTACATACTACCCTGCATATTAGAAGAGTTTTTCTAGAATAGCAGGAGAGATGCAAGTGAAATAAAAATTGCAACTGGCCAGTAATCAAGTCCAGCAAGCTTTAGTTTTGTATCATCCACCTGAAATCCCAATGGCTGAAAAGATAAGAGAAATACAAAGATTATCATTAGCAACAAAACACAAAAATAGAAGACAATCTTATTATCAAATGTAAGAAATGATTAGACTTAGAAAGCAAAACGCATCCCAACTAAGTGTAGTCCAACAGATGATGATGCACAGTTCTAGCAATGCACCCAGCGTTTCATGGAATCTGCCAAGGACAACATAAATCTCAGAGCTGCCTTCAGAAATTGAGGTTGTCTGCAACCTGAAAAAGTGGATTCATTGTCTGTCTAAGTAAACTAAATGTTACTAAATACAATTAGGAGATTCTAATTGAAGCTAAAAAATGTTTACTGAGGCCAACTTACGATGCAGTGGTTAAATTTCAAAACTTTTTTTAGGTGATATAAACTATATTCACTAAAATCAAAATGTACAAGCAGTTCAAATCAGGTGAAGATCCAAGAAACAACTCTACATCTGAAGTCATGTTTGTTTCACCAATCCTCAATTAATGTAACTACTCATTGGTTTTACTGTAGACACACAAACAAGAACGAGGAAAGGAATCAGTGATTTCCAATACTAACATTATCTTACATTGTTTTACATTTCTCCTGACAATAACCGTCATTAGCTCAGCAGATAAATAAAACATTTCTGCTGCAATTAAAGTATAGACAAAATGGACTACAATCTACGTTGCACGGGTACGATACTAGTATCGGATACGATACTATGGGTACGAGTATCGGATATGATACGATGCGATACGCGAATACGGCAATTTTTAAAAAAAGTAGGATATGAGTACGGTAATATATATATGAAATAAAATATAATTATATTTATATATTTAAAAAATATTGAATATTTGTATTCATCTCTAATATCACAAATCAAAATTAACAAAATATAATCATTGTAACAAGTATAATTTTTTTTCCATTATTTGAAAGTTAACATAAATGCAATAAAAAAAACCAAATTTAAATTAAACAGGTTGCTCATAAGTTTACTACAATTTTAAATAAATAATAAACTCAAACACATAGTACTAGCCTATTAATTGTCACCCATTTATTCGTCATCACCATCTAAAAAGTCTTTTTCAAAATCTGGATCATCAATTGATAAACTTGCAACTTCAAGTGCTCCAGCCCCATCAAATGACTCCCATCCATCCCCAACAACATCCCACATTTTAGAATCTCCACTAGAATATTTTTCACTTTTTCTTGACAAAAGACTTAGATTTGTATGAACAAATACCAAATCTTTAGCTTTTTGGAGGTTTAACTTATTTCTCTTCATTGAATGGATGAAAGAATATGTACTCAAATTTCTTTCACAACAGGAAGACGAGCATGATTGCCCAAGAAGCTTCAAAGCAAGAGTTTGGAGATTAGGGATTGAAGAACCATAATTTATCCACCATTCTTTTGGCTCCAAAGCCCATCTATCTTGTAGAGAATCAAATAGTGAGAATTCATCTGTAGCTCCAGAGAACTTAGAATACTCCTTCAACACTAGCTTTCTTACTTCAGCATCTTTGAAATATCTTCTAAAGCATTTGGACCTTTCTATTGAAACTTCAGAATCTTTATGAGGGGGTACTCTATTTGGTCCTTTTGTAAGCCATTCCTCACTATAATACCTATTTAATAAAAAGAAGATTCATAATTTAACTAAATTGACACAAACATAAATTAGGAAATAAATTAGATATTTTAACATAAATTAACAAAATTAATATTAAGAGAAAACTTACTTTGGATTCAATGAATGAGCTAAGCAATGTAATGGTGTGCAACTTTTTGCCCAACGATCATTGAGAATTTCATGTACCACATTATAAAAGAATGACACATCATCAAATTGCTTCCCTTCTTGTAGGTAAATTATTGTCTTCACTTCTTCTATCATAGAATCCCACATATCATAAACCAAATGGAGTGTAGGCTTATCAGTATCACAACATCGAAGCATATCATAGATAGGCTTAGTAAAAAAAAGAATATAATCAACATTTTCCCACCATGATTCATTAAGAAGAATCTCTCTCACAATTGTAGCCTTTCCAACATCATCCATTTTATAAGAATTCCATTCAGGGCTAATCACCATGTTTTGAAGAGGAGTCTTTATGAGTTTTAGCCTTTTAAGCATCACTATGATTGAAGCAAACCTTGTTTTAGCAATAGCAAGTAATTTCAATGGCACAAATACATTAAATATGCCTAACCTCATAGAATGGTTCAAGATAAAATTCCTAATGAACATTGCATCATCATTAATTTGAGTGATCTAATAACATTCATTATAAACATCCCCATTCCTCTCTGTATTTTTTAGCTGCACAAATATTCTTAAGAGCAAGATTCAAAGTGTGCACCACACATGGGGTCCAAAAAAATGCTCATATTTACCTTCAATAATTAACCCTGCAGTTTTACAAACAGGTGCATTATCAGTAATAATTTGAACCACATTTTGAGGTCCAACCTCTTCAATTGTATGCATGATTTGTTCAGCTATGTAATCTTTATCTTTATACTCTCCAGAACCATCAACCGATTTCAAAAAAATAAGACCCCCATCAGATGCAGCCATAACATTAATCAATGGCCTTCGTTGCACATCAGTCCATCCATCAGTTACTATGCTCACTTCTTTCTCATTCCAAGTCCCTTTAATTGGTTGAATTAACCTCTCAACATTTGCCCTCTCCTTTTTTAGTAATGTGGTTCTTAATGCATTGCATCCAGGAGGTTTAAAACCAGAAATTTGATTATTTGTAGCATATTGAAATGCACTAAAATAAAAAGGATTTCGTGCAAGATTAAAAGGCAAACCAGCTAAATAGAACATCCTAACAATTTCAATTGTAAGTTGTTCCCTAACTCCTTGGTTAAAAGCCTTTTCAATAGCACTAACAACCCTCCTTTTGTTTCCTTGGCTAGTTTCAACACCAACTATATCATTTGACACTCCTGTAACTGGTGGTAAGAGAACTTATTTAGGCTTTCCTAATTTGTCAGCATTTTCTTGTAATTTCTTCATCTCAACTAAATTACTATCTGTTACTTTTGAACACATGGCAATTCTCATTCCTTTTTATCTTCAACAAGTGCCATCTTACCCTTGAGTATGACTCATTATATTCAAGATTACAATAATTGCATTTCCAATATTTATTTCCACCACCTCCTTTTGCATTATTTCCCTTTGTAACATAAGCCCATAAAGGAGATGTATCTTTTTGTACTTCAGATACATTATTAGTAGTGGAAAAAGACATGTTACCTCACAAAAAAAATTTAATCTCCAATCTTTCAATGCTCATCAATGACACAACCTGTTTAAAAAAATAAAGACATCAATTTAATGAAAAAAAACTTGAAAAAAGCCTTAAAGTTAAAAGCTTAAAAAAGTAACCCAGGACGTGAAGTCTTAATGTTTAAATATGAATATTTTATTTCAAATAATATTATATGTTATGTGAAGAAACATGCCTTGTGATATCTTAACATATTTAAATATTAATTTTTCATTTCATATAATATTAAAAGTTATTAAGCATGCTCCTTTACAACTGTGGACTATCGGTGGCCTTTATGCTTTATTCTTCCTCTCTCCCCTGCCTACTGTTCATCTTCTCCAACTTGTTTCTTTTATTTTTTTTTCTTTTATTTTTTTCCAGCTCTTCCCTTCTTGTTAGTCTCAGACTTTTCTGTCACTCCCCTAGTGTGATATCCCTCTCCCTTCACTTCACTCTTAAATAATGAAATCTTCATCGGAACAGAAAAAATGTTGCTAACCTCTGTCAAGATTTGCTGTTGGCGCAAGCACTGGTTTGGTGAAGAATAAAGATGAAGGAGTTCTTTTTTATGATATTTTCAAGGATTTCAGGTAATTGTGTATTGTAATTTGAAGTAAGTTGGTTCTTATAATTTTCAAATCATAAAAGCAGATTATTTTTTATTTTTCCCTATCCCAATTTTATCGTAGCCGTATCTGGGGAGATTTGAAGCAAGCAAATTATCGTAATCGTATTTGATGAGATGAGATTTGAATTTGAAAAAAATTGTAAATACGTCAAAAATATGTAAGCAGACATATTATATGCATATTCGTACCGAATACACGTATGATACGAATATGGTGCCATTTTTTACATATCCGTGCATCACAGACTATAATTTGTCAAAACAAGCTTCACCAACATCAGTTCAATTGAACATTTTACAAAATCAACATTTGAAAATCAAGTTGGCATCTGTAGAATCTTATCATATTTTACTTAAGGGGAAGAAACATGGACCACAGTATCATAGTTTTTTGTCAAATTGATTACTACACAAGACACTTGTATATGTTATATCTTTACAACAAATGCACAGTGATATATAACATCCATTCATGAATTGTTTTAATTTACTAGACTTGTTCTAGTCCAACATTAGGCTTTTTGGCCCATCTATAGTATATTAGGAAACATATTACCAAAATGCCACTGATTTCAAACATTTTCCTAAGATATTGTCGTTTTTGCTAGCGTGACATATATATATATATTTAAATATTCCACGTGTATCAAGCCAACGCGCTAGGCGTGATATACGTCATCACGCCAACACTGTAGGCGTGACATACATGGACACGCTGACACCAAAAGTGTGATATACACAATCACGTTATAAGCACAGACATGACAGTACATAAAATGTTGTAATAAATGGCGTGATATAATACATAACGCCTAACTTATTCACGTGATAATGATAAACTGTGAAAAAAAATATTAAATTAAAGATAATCCTACAAATTAATAAAACAAAACCTATATAACCAAATATATAAATCCAACCATCAATCCAACAAATATAAATCTCCAACAAACAAATTAATAAAACAAAACTTGTATAACTAATATATAAATCCAACAAATATAAATCAATCCAACAATATCCAAGTGTAACCAAATATATAAATAAATCTAGTAACCAAGCATAAATACATCAAATAGGAATGCAATACATTCTTCATAATAATAATGTCAATCTAATGCTAGGTAAAAAAAGAGTAAAACCTAAGACAACAATCATGACACACAATATCAAGGATGAGACTGTGGCGGCCTATGAGGGTAGTCAGGCTGTTGAGGTACATGATCAGGGTTTGCCTGGGGTGCATGAGAAGGGCCTGCCTGTGATGGAATGTATGAAGAAGATGGAGCAGCATATGGTGGATATAAATATCCTGGATACGTAAATGGTAAGTAATGATGAGATGGATAAGATGGATAAGGATAAGGTGAGTATGGTGGATAAGAATAGGGTGAGTGTGTAGGTGGATAAGAATAGGGTGAGTGTGTAGGTGGATAAGTATAAGGTGTAGCAATACGTGGTGGCTAACTTAGCCACCACAGGCTAAGGTATCTATGGAGTAGGGGTATCTGAGGGTTGAGAGAGTTGAACGTGTTGTTGAGATGACTCAACTCGTTTCTTAGAATCAACTAACCATGTTCTCCTCATTCTCTAACTCCTACGCTCGTCTTCGTCAACGGGTAGTTTGGGAATCTTATCTGTTGGAGGAGCTCTCTGTAGTTGGCTGCTTGAGATACGATCATGCTCATCTAATGCAACTAAAATGAAGGAAGCTGATTCTCGAAGGCTGTTAAGGTTAAAGGTAGAATGACCCTCTGGTGTAGTCCAGCTATATTGATCTCTGCAGTGTCAGCGTAGAGAATGCAATAACATTAGATATGAATACAAATTGCAGGTGCAAATGCAATTGACAAATTACGTACCACAAGTCCAATACTAGATGTAATATGAGTAATCTACCGTCTAGTGACCCGCTTATACCATCTCATGTACTCAGAATGTGCCCCCAAAGGTTCAGTCAATGGCTCACCATTAATGACATGATCGTGGTGACTATCCCAGATGGCTATGTACTGTTGTGCACTCTAGGCCAATACTTATCATACCTCCCATTCAATCAAATGGTATGCAAATGGTCAAGCTGATGTGATGCGCGAGGTATTGGCTGATTAAGACCAAATTGACGCATGACTCTATCTGGTTGATGCCACTCAACAATGTGGAAGAATATAAGTGGAACCACAGCTCGCCACAAGTCTCTGTCAACAACACAGAATGCTGGAAGCGTGGATACAAGCTCATCTATATATGGCTGCCAAGTGAACTACATAAAAAAGACAATTAGACAAAAAGTTTAACGATGAGTCTAATAGTAAATTTAAATCAAAGATTGTTTACGACAGTACATACCTCAGATTTCTTGAGACGATCCAGGTGACGTCGATAATAGGATAAGACGTGTAGTGGAGTCTCTGCCAAACTCTTACGACAATGTCACCTATTAAAATGTGTAAGTAACAATGATATTTAAAAATGAGAATATAAATCCATGTCTATATCAATTAAAGCAAATGACTATAAACTTACAGATATCCAAGTGGACGAAATTGGGCTTAATCAATAACATGCTCAACAATGTCATCATCATCGGGATCTAACAATGTAGGAGCAAGGATGAGAAATCTATCTCATGCTCACATCTGTACTAAGATATATGCACCACCAATCTCTCTCGTATCATAGTTAGTGGTCTTACATAGCTCCTGGTACAAGTAGGTTAAACATGCAGATCCCTAATTATACTGGCCTGCAACAGTAAGATCCTCCAAGAGTGGAAGGAACATCAAGTGCACATATCTTCCAGACTTATCTGGAAAGAGCATGTCTCTGATCAATCTCAAGATATATGCTCGTGCATGCCGCTGCAAGACTATCTCATCTGCACCAGGTGGGACAATGTGGAAACAAAAAGCATCATAGGAATGTTTTGTCTTAGAGGATATTCTTCTTCTAAATTTTCATCGTCATCAAAGTCTCCTTTTATGTCAGTGTCACTATCATCACTATTAGGTAACACTCCTTCATCTTCACTGGTATAAGATAATGCATCTCTCATAATTAGATTCTCACTTGCTAAGTTCAGGCCATATGCAACTTGTTCGTGGTCAGTAACATTATACATGCTAGAAGACTCACATTGTTTAACATGAGTGACTTTAGCGATGTACGAAGTGTGGAAAAGCTCATGATGTTCAACAATATTAACTTCTTGTTATTGATGTATCAGATCATTATGAGTCATATACAATTGAGTGTTGATGGGATAAGTTGAGGTATCTCTAGAAGGTCTAGCTTCAATATAAGTAACAGAATGAGCTTCAACATTGACATGAACTTTAGTTGTTTCCATCTCAACATACACTTGCATCGAAGCAATGTTCGTATATTGCTCATAACTATTAATCATACATGCAACATCTTCATCATCTTCTAATAGAAGAGCTATCCACCTCAACACATTGCACCATTCAGGGAACTGATACATAATCCTTGAGATCAATTGATTTGGTTGGAGTTTAAATTTTAAATGAATCTTCTGCTTCAATCTATTAATAATAGTTTCTCATTTAATCAATATTAACTTCAAAAAAGGACCATCATGCATAACACCTTCTTCTTCCTCACACATTCTCCCGTTAGAGAAAATTAGCACAAGAAGTTGTTTCCCATTTTAAGATATTCTGAACACAAATTAACTAAAATTTAGGATCACAAAACCTACAAAAATATGACATACATGCATTACCCAATATAAATTATAAATAAATTACACCATTTACCACATTAACATTTATGCTATAAAAATTGTTATAAATTATATAGAATACATACATCTTATACTATACCATAGCAACATACTATATAACATATAGACATCACACAATAGGGATCACAAATAAATCATAGCTTTCAACACATCAACAATGCTACATTACAAAATATACAACATACATATATTCTATCACAACATAATATACATAATATAAGTATCATATAATATAAACTATAAATAAATTATAACATCCGCATATAAACTACAATAGCATTTAAAAATATACAATATACATATATTTTATACTTCATCATAACAACATTATAAACACACCATATAATTATTAAACAATATTCCTACAAAATAACTAATGTACAACTACAGAAATGAAAATTCTAAACCCTAAACAGAAAATTTCAATCTAAAAAATATAATTATAAGATGAATAACATACCTGCAGATAGGAATAATGGGGATATAGTGGGTTGAAGGAGGAGAAATGGTCAAAGAATGAAGGTGGGACGGTTGCAATGACGGCGAAGAAGAGAAAGGAAGAAGAAGAGAAGAGAAAGGAAGAAGGAGAAGAAAAGATAAAGGGGTTTAGGGTTCCACATGTGTCACGCCAAGCGTGATACATGTCATCATGCCAATACAAGAGGTGTGATATACGTGGACACGTTGAAGCGCTAGACGTTATAAACATGTGTCACGCCTTTGTCATGAGCGTTTCCACGTATATCATGCCTAACGTACGTGTATCACGTCTGACGCGTTGGCGTGACACACGTAGAACATTAAAAAAAAAATATGCCACACTAGCAAAAACGACAGTATACGGAGAAAATGTTTGAAATCAGTGGCATTTTAATAATATGTTTCCTAATCTATTGTAGATGGGCCAAAAAGCCTCAACATTAAGCATTTCTTTCTTTTGGTTTATTAATTTTGTAATCATTTTCAAGTTCATGGTTGTTGTTTTTATTACAATATATTCTGAACAAATATATTAAATTGAAAATCATGTGATTGATCACTAGAAGTTGTAGTGGTCATAGTTAGCTCACTATTATCATATATGTCATTCTTTTGAATAGGAGCCATTAACAGAGGATTAAAGAATTTATCAGGGGAATGACATCAACTAATCTCTCTTGTAAAATGTGAAAATGTAACTTTTTATTTTAAAAAGAAAGAAGAATATAATTTCTTGCAATCAAATAATATTCAATACTACAACAGAGTTCCAACCAAGGGGGTTAGGACTTGGTTTTTCACCAACTCAATTGCATGAAGAGAAGAGATAGCAATCACATATAGCAAAGAAGACTTTATTGAACTGAATATTTATTGACAACAGTATTATCACATTTAACAGAAAGGAAAAATCACAAATAGGAAGATGGTTAAGAGACAACAAAAATCTTAACTTCAATTGAACCGCACATGAGGAAACCCCAGTACAACCTGAAGAATCTTGGGATGTGATGCGTGCATCACTTATTGCCTCTCCAACATTACCAGGCAAAATACTTTCCTTGCTTATCTCAGTAGCCCCATCTGAAACAGTAAAACATCAACTACAACAACATTGCAGTGATTAAAATCACATAACACAAATCACCTAGTAAAAAAACATACCCAGCAAACTGAAGTTAAAGAAGATACATAGAGAAGAAAGAGATGAAATGGGATTTTGAATTGAACTAAATTGAAGTGAAGAAAAAGAGAAGCTTTTGGTCAAAAATGGAAAAGAGTCACTACCAATGTTTTAAGAACTGAACCGGAGATCGAATCGGAGGAACCGGCGAAACTTCCGGGTCATTGTTCCATTGGTTTAACCGGTCGAACCAGATGACGTAATAATTATATACATAATTATTTATATACATATAAGTAAATTTAATAACATGAATAATAAAAATTGACTATATATGATACTATTTATTATTGTATTCAATTAAAATAGCCTTATTTTGAGAGTAATAGGGATTTAAGAAAAAAAATTAGGGTTTAATCCTTATTTTAAAAAATAATTATTATTATTTCTTTTTAAAATACTCATAACTATGAAAATAATTATTTTTTTAATTGAAAATCAGTTGATCCAACTTTATTCGTTCATTTTCCATCGCATAGATCTTAAAAAATTACATGAAATCGATATAAAATACATCCAAATTAGACAAAAAAGTCATGACTTTTGAGAGATAGATGTAAAAAAAAATCTTAAAAAATTAATTTAAAATCTTAAAAAACAATTTAAAAATATGAAAAAGTAATAAAAAATAAAAAAAATAAAAAAATATATATATTAAAGAACCAACCGATTTTCAAGAACCCGATCCAATTCATCTAAGTCATCAATTTAATTCAGTTCAACAACTAAAACTATTTTTTGGATCAACTAGACCTCACAGGTCATGATAGGACCGACTAGTGCAATCCGATATTGAAAACCATGTTCACTGCGTTGAGGGATTTGGGGCCATCGATGTCCATCCCTGATTGCACCTCGTACTTCACTGCAGTCCAATGTTGTTTGCTTGAGCTCAATGTGCTGTTTTGCAGTTTGCTCTCTCATTTATTTCATTATTACATTTAGGCAACTGTCAATGTTCAATTCTGTTTTAGACATTCAAGAATTCTGAATTCAGATTCTCGATCATGCACCGATGCACATCACATAAAATCCACTTTAATAAAACAAGAAGCACAAATAAGAACAAACAACCAAAACTACAAAACCATATGCGGCCATTGAATAACAAAACTCTTCCATACCCATCATCAGTACTCTATAAAGGAAGGTTTTTTTTTTAATAGTATAACAGAAAAGAAAAAAGAAAAAAAAAGAGAAATAATTTTTTGTTATGAAGGCCGAATTATGAAAAAGATAAAGAGAATTATTTTATTATATAACTCACTTATTAACAAAAAAATTATAATTATCAAACAACAACATTCTATATGTGAATTAAATTTCTGCAAAATAACTTTATAGTGAAAAACATATTCCTTGTCCCCATTTCTAAAAATTTTCTATTTTAATCCACATACCTATTAGTAATCTATTTAAAATCAAATAATAACTAGTGACATGTGTATATTTGTCATCTTTAATTTTAACTATATAAAGAGACAACCAATTGAGGATTGACTCAATAGGTAATTTTTCATTGATAATTCATATATAAATATTACTATAAACACTCGTTAAAACTTGTGTCATGTCATGAAATTGAAATGAGAAAACTTGTTAATGCTTTTGTTTATCAAAAAATAAAAACCTATATAAAGAGATATAGTGAAAAACATAAACTTTGAGAGGTGAATGTTAAAATATATAACACTACAAGGATTAAAGTATAATTAATCTATTATTTTATTTTAACTCTTTTATCGGTAAGAAAACTTGATTATAAACAATGGCACCCCTACTCTTCATTCGTGGGAACTTTGAGCGATTCATCGAAACCTATTTGGTTTAGCTGGGTTTTTTCTAATCAAGGAGAAACCGTCATTCAATTCATCATCACCCGGAAGAACAAGAAGAAAAATTCCACTGTTAGAATTACAGCAAAAATTCAACAAAGAGAATCGTTAGGTTAGTCTCTTGTGCTTCTGGTACCAACCTAGTTTTTGATTTTTGATTTTTTTTATTTTTCCTTTTGTTGTTCCTCATTTGATGTAATTATGGTTAAGGGGATTGAGAGGGTGTGGAACTGGAGATGGACCCCGTTAGGGTTTGTATTTTGGGATCATCTTGTTTGAATTAATTGCTTCTATTAGGAAGTGCTATTGGGGTTTTGTTTCACTGCGTTTCTTTGCTTGCAAATGTTCACTTAATTATGATCGATCGTTAATGTTATATCGCAGCGTCGTTGTGGCATTTTTTTCCACCTGAATTTTGATGTTGGTAGCTGTTGCTTTCAGATTCCCGGTTGTGTAGGATCTGGGTTTTGATTGGTTTTTTTGGTTGGATACAGATTTGCATGCGTTAGACCCAAAAGGGTATTGGAAATTTGGAATATTGTTGAAGATTTTTTTTTTCAAGCCTTTTGGGAAACTTAGGTCATGGTATTGCACTGTTACTGTGGATATTATCTTATGCACGGTGATGTCAAAGTGATAGAAACAAAAATGGTATTTTTGTTAGGAAGTAATTTAGAATGGATTTGGATCACCACATCAACTGCATGTGCAGTTAGAGAGAGATAGACAAAGGAGATGAGTCTTATAATTTTTTAAATTGTGGGACCCACATGCTTTCTTTCTATATCTCTCTAACTGCACCTGCAGTTGAACTCTAGAGGATCCTGATCCAACTAGAATATAGGCTTAGTGCTTGGTAGTTTTAATTGGTGTTGCGGTTATCCATACTCTGGTGGTAGTTTTGCCTTTCCATTATCAATAGAGAAATGATAGTTAACATGAAGTCCAAATTCACGAATGGCTTACGGATGACTTGTGTGAGGATTTTTTTTTTTTCTTCTTTTTGAAATTTTTATTTGTTTCATTTTAGTTGAGAAATACTGCCGTTTTAATTGCCATGTCATTTGTAATGACTTTTGGTGATCAATAATGGGTAAATAAACTGGTTTTAGATAAACTAAAACCTTGGAGCGTTGGCATTTCAAAAATTTGCACATGGAAAGGCCCCTACATATTTGGATTCTAAGCAGGATTTTGTTGTTATTTGGCAGGTATGAAACTTCAAATGTAGGGAGGGCATTAGGAAGGGGATATTATTATACGGCATCCTTTTTTTTTAATCTTATTTTGTGTGTCAGTTTATGCTTCAGCTCCATTTTGGATGCTTCATCCCAGTATATGGACATGACAGAAGCATAGAATGTCTGTCATGGACTCATCAGTTCAGATGACTAAGCAAGTGAAAATCTATAATGTTTTGAACAAAAGGGTATTTTTAATTTGTGTCACTAATATTTCTTTTTTATAAAGTCTTCTCTCTTGTCAATAATGGTTTTTGAATTGGAAGGTTGCTCTCTTTGTATTATTGGTTGGTCCGATTGAAGAATTAATATCATGATTTCTCATTCAGTAGAATCTGTTGTCAAATGTTCATGTTCACTTTTCTATTATTATTACAGACTTCGTGATTCTATGGCTGTTCTGTCTTATTCTATATCTCATCATTTCTGAATGATTTATGGTGGTGTTTATTGTTAATGATATCAGGTTTGGTATCCAATTTATAGTCTGTCACTTTGTTTGTACCTATATTCTTTATTAATACAATAATATACAACATTAATTTTCTTTTTGAAGTTTTAAATGACACCATATATTCAAAAGTAACAAAGTCCGACTTTAAATTTAACTGCATCATCTAAGAAGCTTTGAAGCTTGCTTGTTAAACAGTGAGTTGCTGTAAACTACATTATTCCTTTTGGCTGTTAGCTAATGGACAAGGGGGTGCCACCTAGCCTCTTCGTTAACGATGGTTCATTCATGGAGAGGTTCAAGCAACTTCAACAAGAGCAGGAGAAGGGGAAGAATGCCAAATTAGAGGAGTCTAAGCCAATTAAAGTTGTTTCAGGGTCTTTGACTCCTAATCCCTCCATTAGTAAATCATCTGTGGACTTGAAGGTCAATGATACGCGGAAAACTTCTCAGGCTGGTTCCAGTGGCAAACTTGCTTTCAGTTTAAAACAAAAGACAAAGCTAGTGCCGCCCCCTGTTAAGTTAGCTGATGAGGATGAAGAAGAAACAGATGCTGGGGATGTTTCAAATGATGCACCTATAAAACGGCAGAAATTGGGTCAGGAGGATGGCACTGAGCAATCATCAAGACAACTTGACATTGGTAATTGCTTTACACATAAACTTTCTGCAGATAGTTGTTTTTGTGGTTGATATTCCCGCTAAATGCAGGTTTTTGGTAGGATTTATCAAGTAACATAATGAAATAATGATTCTATATTCTGAATGTGATTTGTCATACCATGCGTTTCACTGTCATGCTAATTTTTCTTTAAGATCTTGTATCCTTGCTATTTCCTGGTTAATTTTCTAAATATGTTAATGCATGCTATGGACCTCCTTTTGTAACTTTAATGCCATTGTCAAATGATTGCGAGTTTCATCTGTTGAATGCCTTGGTTGCAATCTACTTTCTGATTCTCTTTCCTCCTTCTTGTTTCTTGTTGATTTGTCCTCAGAATCCATCTGTTGTTTTTTTCTGTTGCTGTTTTCCATCTCAGTTTATGTGAACTATATTTTTCTTTGCCTTGAATGAGAATGAGCTTCTTATTGTCTTTGCATCTTTAAAAATTTCTAAATGAAAAGGTCTCTTTCACATTTTATCTTTTCAACATGGTATGTTTTTTCACTTGAGAATGGAAGGAAGGAGGAGATAAGCGTAAGACAATCTAATAGAAACTTGTCATTTCATTCGCACTTATCCTTTGGACCATACAAAGGAAGTAGAGGGAGAGTAAGATGGGTGTCAACTTGGGTGTGTTTGTGAAGCATGTTTGGAACTTCCCCTCAAGGTATTTAGGTGAAGGAAGATCAAAGTGTGTCGCCTCAGCCAGTTTAGGCATACAGTTGCATTCACACTATTTTTCTCTTTCTTTTCTTCTCATGAAAATAGAGTCGTCCTCTACGTTAAGCTCAGTTTCATTATTGAAGAGGTAATCTTGGTATATACCTCCTTTGCTCATTGAAGTGGCATTCAGCAAAGAGGAGAAAATGTCTTGAATATTTTTGTGTCATGAATGCAGCTTATTCCTCAAGTACCTATCAAGAATGGTGTTTTGGCACGCCTGCTTCAAGAGTAATTTGCATTCCCTTGTTCATGCTCTCGGTATTAATCAGTTTTATAAGTGATATGCAGCACCTCCTTCCCCAAGTGATCCTACAGTGAAGAAAGTTGCTGACAAACTAGCAAGTTTTGTGGCTAAAAATGGAAGGCAATTCGAGGATGTTACACGTCAAAAAAATCCTGGTGATACACCTTTCAAGTAAGTTTGGAGTGAACTCATAACCCTATTGCATTGATCTTTTGCTTATGATTCCTAATTTCTGATTCTACAAATATGTGGTGTTTATTTTAACATGCAGATTTTTATTTGATGAGAAATGCTCCGACTACAAATATTATGAACATCGGCTTGCTCAAGAGGAAAAGGCCCTTGTGCAGTCCAGGGAACCACAGGCATATCTTAATGGTTAGTGTTTGAATATATTTTTACAACCAAGTTGTTATATGGCTTTTATATTTTTTTGGTCTAGAAGTTGGAAATTCTGATTATTTTCATCAAAAGTTTTAGTCTTTTAAATAGAAGTTTTTGGTTATGTTTGTAGTTGCTGGTGTTAAAAATTTCTTGCTTTGTTTTCAAATTCAATGTCCCTGTATTGGATTGTTATTAATAAGCTTTAAGAGAAGAGGTAATTATAGTAATTAAGCGAGCAGCTGGGTATCTTGATTCAGGCTAAGGTTGAATAAATATATATAAGCAAATCTTGAGTTGGAATTTTGGATCGTTCCATTGAACTTATCCACTGGAGCTTACCATGCTGGTAGGGGTTTTAGCTTTTAGGTTTAATTCAAGTAAAAAATTGTCCCCATAACTATATGTCATAGTGAGTAATATCCTCATTTTATAGTTTCTTACACCTCATCACATACAATTGGGTTTACATGTTGATGTTTAAGAATTGTATTTGCCATGAATTTGTGATCGTCTTGGGTGGGCAAGAAATTCCACAGTTGCTGCAAGATACCATATTCAACTATGATAGGTAACCATGCTCTTAGTAGTATTTTACACTACAGTGAGAGGTTAAACAGCTATATGTGAGGCACTTATTTGGCTTCCTAGTCCATTATGAGTCTCATCAAAATTTGCATAATATAAATATTGTCAATCTAATAGTAAAACCAAGTAGATTATGGGTCTTGTGATTAAAGTAGTGGGTTATATCTCAAACCAAGACGGAGAAAAAGAGATTATATTTATACTTTTTTCAAGAGTTGTGTCATAAGTTAACTGCTATGGTTTTACGGGTATGAGATTGATGCTTGTTCATGTTTTTATTTTGACTTTGCATTTTAACTAGGGGTATATGATGATATAGTTGAAGGCTTGAGTCAGTAGTCATGTCTCATGCTTCATTCGCCAACCAGCATGTAGATATGGGAAGTGTTGTCATGGTTGTGGTTTTATTTGGTAGCATTATTGTGATTGGGCTCCCCTTCTCTCTCTGATCTGTGGAATATGCTTTCTTTTTTTACCGCACATGGTTTATTTTAATTTGGCGTGCAATGGTGAACAATTTAATACTCAGGGGGTACAAGCATTTCATCTTCCAGACCAACAAATGGTCCTCAGAGATCATCTCAGCAGCATTCAACCTACCAAATTCCTGCTTCTGCTTTATATGAAAGTGCTGAAGTACCAAGAGCTTCTGGATCTTCAGTTCAAGCGTTATCTGGTAAGGGTTATATTAATGCAGCAACGTAGTTTTGGTTGTGTTCACTATTTGTACCTGTTTGATCTCCATTTATTTGTCAATTTGATAAAGTTCAAGGTGTAGTGGATGGAAATCATATTTGTTCAGTTGCATTGCATTTACTCCCAGAAAAAAAAAGATCTGAACAACGTGCAGGACTCTTTCAGTTTTCCCCAACTCTTCTAATGGACTTGGTGTGCAACTTTTTTGATGATGCATGCTGTGTGTATATTTGTTGCAGATGAGCCCAGTGGATTATCAAAGGCTGATTCTTTAGCGCTAATGGAGTTCTACATGAAGAAAGCTGCACAGGAAGAGAGGTTTAAACAACCGAAGCATTCAAAAGATGAGATGCCCCCTCCTGCTTCTCTTCAAGGTTCAAATTTTGATTCTGATCTTTACCGAGTGTTTCTTGGTCTTGTATACATTTTAATCAAACCAGTTCGTATTGCGCACTTTGTTTTATGGAATAATCTTTTGATTGCTTCCTTTAGGGGGCACACCTCCTGGGAAAAAAGGCCACCACATGGGTGATTACATTCCCCAGGAAGAACTTGAGAAGTTCTTGGCGAGCTGTAATGATGCAGCGGCACTGAAAGCTGCAAGGGAGACTGCAGAGAGGGCTAAAATTCAGGCTGATAATGTGGGCCACAAGCTCTTGTCAAAAATGGGTTGGAAAGAAGGTGCTTTATACTTTTCCCAGTCATTTTTGTTTTCTTGTGCATGAAGCATTTCATGAAAACCTGTTTAAGAAAATTTGACTTAAGCTCCTAGCTGTTATCTGTTGATGTGGAATGTAACTGACGAGCACTTTGGAATTTGCTGCAAGTTTTTGTCTTATCTGAGTATTATAATTTCTTATTTCTTAAATATACTTTAAAAAACTGTTGTTTGATAAATACTTGTCATTCGTTTCTTGTGCTAACAATCATCTGATTTCCAGGTGAGGGTCTGGGCAGCTCCAGGAAGGGTATTTCAGATCCTATCATGGCAGGCAATGTTAAGAAAGATAACTTGGGGGTAGGTGCTATACAACCTGGGGAGGTGACTGCTGAAGATGACATATATGAGCAGTACAAAAAGCGGATGATGCTTGGCTACCGTCACAGACCCAATCCTCTGGTAAACGACACACCTTTTTGTTCTTCACCGTTTTGGTGTGGTAATGTCTTCAGTCACTCTAACACCTAGTTTTCATGTTTTAATTGTATTTGTTTTTACAGAACAATCCTCGTAAGGCTTATTATTAACTTCACGGTGGAAGCATCATGTCAAGTCTATTGGGGGGAAAAATAGTCTTTTGTGATGTTAGATGAACTGGTGTACTGGTCATAGGATCTTGTGAACGTTAATTATCTGGTTTTTGCGTTTTTTGAAGGATCACACTTTTAGCCAAGAACAATGCGTTTTATTTCTTATTGTTTGAGCATTTGGAGCATGCTATTTATTGCTGGCATATGAAAGGTTGTTCATCCTAAGGTACTTGCTATTGCTGGGCTAGAGGTTGGGGGTTCCCTGGCCCCATAGCCTTTGTTATTGATAATTCATTATGAAATTTCAAATAAGCAACTTGGCTTTTTTGTCGATAATTAAGGTGGTTAATCAAGGGAAGTGGAAAGAACAAACATGTAGTTTACATCAATGGGCAATTAAGCATAGAAAAATGAAATATTGTATTAAGTTGTTTTTGGTACGAAGAGTATGGTTATTGTAACCAAGTAACATTTGTAGTTATTCTCTATGGTTTCCAACATCTGAAGTATAAGTAAAACTTGTATTTACGAAGTCTAAATTGAAGAGTTCGTTATCTCAATTTTCAATTATGTACTATACGAATGGATGAGAAGTATAAAATAAGATGTATGTGAATACACACGAAAAAAAAAAGAGAAGTAAGGTTAAAGGAGGATAAAAAAGCGAGAAAAGCAATTATTATTGTTGTATGTAACTATGTATTCCCACTCAGCTCACTTTGAAAAGAAACTCCGGCGCTGTTAGAATTCAGGTTGTTACATTATACTGGTTTGACACTTGTTTTAGGTAACTGCCGTCTACATATTATCTTTCAAGTTATAGGAATTGGCTTCATCAGCAAACGCATATCAACAGTGTAAAATGCACCCTTCGTACCATGCATGGCATATTCCAAGGGAACAAGTTCCACCAAAATAAAAAAGCTTGTTGGGTGAACAGACAAAAAGAAATTATTGATTATTGCCTAATCACTAAGCATATCCTGCTCGGTACAGATTAGATACAATTAGTTCTGCCAAGCACAAACAAGAATAAAAACGACAAAAATTTCTGCAAGTAGCTAAAAACGGCCAATAATAGAGGCACGAATATTTCTCATGGCATAATACCCTCTTCCCCAAAATGCTCCAAACTTGTCCGACTTTAGAGTACTTTCAGTTTCAGTATTGGGAGACAGTTATGCACATCAATAAGGATCCATTTATGCATGGGTGGGCAACAGATTGAATAATCAGTCATATATAAGCTTTGGTATTATTAACCCACTTGCACTATAAGTTTCTTAGTATGATCTAAAGTTAATGATAAATTGATAAGTCTCTAAAGTTTAAACATGAACAAAATTTGTAGCTTAACTGGAGTGGTAAACATCTTATCTTTTCTCTGTACTTGTGTCCAGATTCTTATCACTCTCCCATTCTTATTCCTAACTCCACTAATGGGACAAACTCATCCAAATGTAATGCCCAGTAATGTCTTATCAGTGACATAACAATCCCGAATGTGATATTTCAAATCAAATCAAATCCATCCCCAAAATGGGGAATGGGATCTCCATCAATAATGGAGTGGAAGCCGTACAACATCTCAGCATCCAATATTGGTGAGCATTAGCTCCACTGCAACATGTTCTGTGAAATGCCAAGGACATTCTTTGTTCCAAATTCAATATGTGGTTTAAATTCAACAGTCCTGTGTCCTGTGCCCACTATTAACAAATATAGACTCTTGTCTACCTAGCAACATATTATTGTACTTATTTGTTTATGATAGCTAACTCTTAGATATTAATGAAGATCACAGACTTTGCATGCCTACCATTGCTCCATTAGTCAAGGTGGCTTTGTCTCTGCATACTTGCTACCCAACATCCAACTTCTGATTTTTTAGTATTTATTTTCCACAGGGAGGACAGCCCTTGTGCAAGAGGCAAATAAAAGTTAAGAAATCTTAACGGATTTGGGCATGCCTCTTGTTAAGGATAACATCAAATTAATTAAGGGAAACAAAAAAGAAGTGGGGGGAAGTGCTTGGCTGCTTACCTCAAAGTCAGACTATGGAATAAAGAATAATTAGTATCTCATTTCTTTAATAATGTTCTTTGGTCTTATAGGGTGGAAGATTCGCAAGCAACCTCTAGAATTTCAGAACAATGGAGTTATCTGATTCTGTAATATGACTGTGACATAGAGTGAGATAAGAGATTCCAATTATCCAATCAGCAAAAATGCTACTTTTCATCTGCAAACCTAACCTTATCTTCTAGTCTCTTCATTCTATTGAAGACTATAGAGAAAAATGAAAAGTACTGGACTACTGGCTAAAAATTGCTTAGTGGTTGGTGCAAAATGCCCTTGTTAGGTGAGGGTGTGTTTTTAGGAATAAAAGGGAAAGAAACAATAGGGCAAAGATTTTGCCTTTTGGATGTATCCTAAATATATGATTTTGTACCTAACATGTAAGATAAACCAAAGTCACTTAAATAACTTAGACAGCTTTTTTTAACTTCTTAAATATTGGTTATCAAAACTCAAAAGGTTGTAATCCTCAGTTCAAAAATAATTGAAAAGATAAGAGAAAAAAATCCATGCTATTAGTTAGACGGTCTCTTTCTTTATATTTTTGTTCTGAAAAGTTTGTGACCTTCCCTACCAAAATAACTAGAAAACAATAAGGAAAAAAAAAATAGGGTCTGCGTTTCTGGTTAAAGTTGTGCTCTTTATTTGCGGGTAAATTAGTCTTTATTTTTCTAAATTTTTTGTAGAAATTAATTTTAATATACTAAATTTAAAACTTATATTTCAGAATTTAGCACCACATCAAATCCTCTTCTTTTTTTCATCGCAAAATTTAGATCTGGGTCACTTTCAGTAGAATCAATTCTAAAAATCTAAACTAAACACACCAAAATTGTAGTTGCACGCATTCTAAATAACTTTTTGCTTTAAAAATAATTTTTCATAATACATACCCTAAACCAAACAGAGTATCAATCAATCGTAAATTTTAGTTTAGTTTTTTTTTGTTATCTGCAGCTTATGCTTAATTGAGCTTCAAAAATGACCTTTCTGCTTGTGACAAACTGAAAAAAAAAAACACCTGAAAATGAGTTTAGTTGGTCTACTGGCAGATACAGTGACCCTTCAAAGTGATTCAAGCTCTGATCATCAAATTTGGTTGCAGCTCACACACATTGACTAATTGAGAGTCGTCATGACTCAAAACTATCTCAAATTCTCAATGTTCCGTACCCTATGTTATTTATTTTATGGACACATCTCTGTCTTTGCCAAGGAAAATTTAATTATTGAGATCACCATTAATAATTGGCTTAACGGTCTCTTTAGAAGACAAAATTAAAATGAAAAAAATTTTAATTTTAATTTTATTTCTCTTAAAATTAGAATTTACAAGAATTTTACTTTTTATGTTTGGGACAATTAAAGAATTAAGACTTTAGAATTGTAATTTTGAACTAAACTAGAATTTTATTCTTTGAATAATTTATTAAGAATTTATAAAAATAAAATAAATAAATTTAAATTAATAAATAATAATTTAAAATTTTAAAAAAATTAATAGAGCTTGTGTTGCTAAATTATCGCGGTCATAATGTATGTCAAACCAAAGGATGCAATTAATAACAATAACCGAAAGATGCCGATGACAAAAGTGATTGTATGATGCAAGCGTCATTGATCGAAAGAAGCGCGATAATTTGGCTATTGCATGCGTGACGACGACAATGATTGAAGGTCATTGGAGGCTACCAAGGGTGGTGGCAAAGTAGTTGGAGTATGCCGACGGCCACGTTGTCAGAGCACTCGCGTCCTTGATGTTGTTGAACTATATCGATGATGATGGTTGACAGTGATAATGGTTGTTTGATAATTTTTAACTTTTATCTTTTAATATTTAAAAAATAAAAAATCTTGATGCTTTAAATTGTAATTTTTAAAGTTTAAGTTAAGAATTGAGAGTAATATAAATTAGTTATTTTTTAATTCTATAAAATTAAAATTAGAATTAAAATTTTAGTTCTAATATACATACCAAATAAGATAATTATAATTAGAAGATCTAATTCTAATTCTAAACCATAAATTTGTTTGGTGAAGCTTTATACTTTTACGCAACTTGGGTTCCCTTGAAAGACATTGATGATGTCCATTTGAATATCATCAAATATTTAAACCATACTTACCCTTAAAGGAAAACCCATTAATTTAACCATGAAACTTAATTTGATGTTTTTTTCCCTCTAATGGCTTAGATAGAACTTAATTGGATTGGTATGATGGGAATCACCCTTTCTAAATTCAGAGGCAGACAAGTCCTTGCCAATCCACACACCATATTTAAGAATCATTGGCTGTGAGAGCTGACTTTCATACCTTGTATTCAGAGAATTGGTAGGCATGTCGGCATGTAAACAACAAGTACATTAGAATTATTTTGATATTTATTTTTTTTAGATATTAATATTTAAAATGAGTTATCAATTATTTTTATTTAATAAATTTTTAAATATTTATTATAAAATTAATAATTAATAAATAATTAATAACCCACTTTATATACCATTCTCATAAGATATTATAACAATTGCTACATTTGCAAGTTGTGTTTGACTAAAAAAGCGCAGCTAATCAGTAATCAAGCATTTGCCGAAAAATACTGTTATACTCTTCATGAGTATTCCAACAATTAGGAGGAATCTAAAATACACACATTTTGGGCATAAAAAAAAATACACTTTATAAAAGTGAATCATGGGATTTGCTGCAGTGTCGAATTAATGTATTATACAGAGTGATCTAATAGCAGATAATTTTTCTATAAACCGTCATGTGTGTAGAGCTTCAATAAATAATACTGCGTGTCTATCACACCCATGACAGGTTGTAAAAAGTATATTCTATTTGATGTTATTTCCATTAGTTTTATTCATATTTTATATTTCTCTCTGTTTGCTAGATACATTCTATTTTAAAATGGTTAATTTTAGAAATTATTAACATACAATAGCATGCATTATTAACAAGTATAGACAGGTATGAAAAATTGAGTGAAATCCAGTTATTATTCAGTGGCTTACGAAAAAAGTGTAAAATGCGTGAGTATCATTATTTTTAATTTTTCATATAGACATATAATTTTTAAATTTAATGATGGCAGAGGGTCCCTCCCTTGAAGTCCCTTGAACTTTGTTCTTATCCATGGCACTGCATTGCTTTCTGCGGCAGCAATGAATTTGTTGAAGACTTCTTTACCTTTGCATCTCTTACAGGAAAAAGATGGTCTATGCCTTGCTGATTCAAGCAAGTTATCTGTCTTCTTATCAAGGGGTTGACATTGAACTTGTATAAATTAAAATGTCCAATGTTTGACAGTGCCAAGCAACACGAGAAAAACATGTAGTAACATCAAAATGAATTGGGTCATTCAAGCTAAGACTACTATTTAAATTAGTATTACATATTAACTATTCATTATTTATGGGTAGTTGGAGAATTGTGGACTTTTCATGAGAGGATGAAAGGGGTAATACAATGGCCAGTCTTCTTTTGTGGGTTAGTTTATCAAAGGGGTAACGCAGCTGGAGGCTTAAGAACTTCTTGACTGAGACTCGGTTATTTGTCTTCTTATCCCTATTTCATTGAATCAATGTTGTGAAAATGATGGTCCTAACTGAATTTGGGGCTTTCGTAGACATCATGGACTTGCTTTATTTTAATTGGGAAATGTCCTTACGCAGATAAATAAATACTAGCCACCCTTATTATAGTGTGAAAGCAAAATATTTTAACCATAAAGGAAAGAAGAAAAAAAGGGAAGTTTCTGATGAAGCACATTTATATAAATACTCGGATGAAATGAACAGGTCTTGTTTTCTTCATTCACATTTATATAGAGTTGAATAATATGATCTGCATTCTTAATACAAATTGTTCGATCGAACACTTATTATTATGATAAAATGTATAGTTATTAGTTGCGGTACAAATTTTTTTTACTTAAGTTCATCAGCAAGTGTCACAGTTCGAACTGACGTCAACTCCAACCAAGCCTTGCCTAGGTAAGATGCTGACTCGCAACTAACAACCCCTCTCTTAACACTTGCCATAAGCAGTTCATGCCTTTTTAAGAATTAAACTTACATTTTGATCTGACTTTAACCCCACTTGGGCCTTGCCAAAGCAAGATGTTGGCATACAACCAACAATCCTCTTCCCAACACCTGCTAGCAGTTCGTGCCTTTTTAAAATTCAAATTTGTGACCTTGACTCTGATACCATTTGTTGAATCAAGTATTTATCACTATGCCAAAATTTATAACTATTAGTCAAGGTGTAACTTTTTTCTACTTAAGTTCGTCAATAAGCGTCATCGTTTAATTTAACTCCGACTCCAATGTTAACTTGCAACAAATACAAGCAGTTATAACACCAATAGAATAGTCAAAAACCAAAAATATATATTTTAGAGGATAACATTTTTCCCTACAAATAGCTATAGATGGATCAAAATTGTCACTTCTGGTTTGTCTCTTTCCATTATTGGGAAGTATTCTGTTCATATCACCGAGTTGTGTTAACAAATACATGTGAAAGCGTGGTCATTTTCAGCAAACCAAACCAAGAGAGAGAGAGAGGTTAAAAGTTTTCATCCAATAATTAATGCCCTTTTTTAGTTTCCGATTTTCTTATTCAACACACTTAAAATTTTTTGCCTATATGATACTTCCTAAATCCGTAGAATAATATCTTTTTAACTAACCACTACAAACAATGAAAAATCACAAAAGTTCAAGGATGATAAACCTTATGAAAAAGCAGCTTTCCATGGTAACCATTAATTAATTCTTGACGAGAAAAGGATGATTATTAAAATAAACAATTGAACCATTTAGGAGATAATGCGTGAACCTAACAAAGCTAAAGGTGGGTTACCCCTTCCTGCAACCAAAGAACACCAACCGTACATTTATGCTTTGTATTCGTCCAACCCCTAATGCATAGCAAAGGGTCCTTATCCATAAGCCAAGCATCACTTGTCCAATTCTAGTTATTGTTCCTCCTACTAAATTAGTACTTATATGGCATTTTTTTTTTTGTGGTATATATGGCATTGTTTTCTACTCTACGTTATGAACTTCAAAGCTTATTTATTTATAATATAACTCACATCACTAAAAAATTAGTGTAATTAGTGCACTTTCCCTATTTAGCGTGGACAACAAAAGTTAGATCCCAAAAAGGGGAATGCTATGGTACCATGAAAAATCATGGTTCCACTACCTAGGTTGATATGGACAAATTAAATGGATTAAGATGAGTTTTTCTTTAAAAAAGAAATTGTAAGATAGTAATTTTTTTTTCAAATTTTGGAGCCATAGTAGTCGTAGTAGATACTGAGTTAGGGTCTAGTTCCAACTTCTTTTGGTGTTCATGATTGTTTCTCTCTCCACATTCTTATTGTTCTTTTGAAACCGACTCAACAGTAAAAAAAAATGAATCCTTAATTGCTGGCGTGAGTGCCAATAGGATCTTGATGGTGGTCTGAAGGAGTGTGGAATCGACTTCTCTCTTGAGTTGGGGATGCCGACATTCTTGTTTTTCTGGTAGCCACCTTCGATTGGAACATTCCTCAGAGCACCTCCTTTGGTCTAATATAGGCGACATGACATGTCTTGCAGAAGTGGCGAGGCTGAGTGAGGTCATAGTTGTTGTGGTAACAAAACTTTGTCTTTAAATCAGATCACGGGCACCTCAATTTTATTTTATTTTTTTAATTTGATGAGGTAGCATAGTGGAGGTGGCGCTAGCAGTAGAAGTGGTGGAAGCGTTGGCTATGGAAGAAAGAGATGGGGAAGAAGGGAGATTTTCTTTAACTGGTTCTGTTAATACTGTGGGCAAAATGTTGGAAGTTGTATGAGTGGTGCATTGTTTGGCACCATGACCAACACCAGTTGAACCACAAAATTCCCTGCATTTTCCTTCAAATATTGGCACTCCGCCAATATATATAAGGAATAATATGCAATACCAAGTGCACAAATGGATTGCTCTTTGATTTTGGCCTCCTCTGAGGTGGCGGAAGCGAAGCCCTCCCTATGTTATCTCTTGAAACTGTCAGCATCTTCAATTTGATTTCCATGTTCTTCCATTGTTCAATACCAACAGACGGGAGTCATGAAAATAAAAATTGTCCTTATATAACCTTTTTAAAATATAAATTCGTTATGACATTAAAAAAATATTTCATAAAAAAATTATTATATTAGATTTTCATTAAAAAAACAAAATATCCATTATATAAAAATATAAAAACAATATTAAATTTATGAGAGTCATGAAATTAAAGTTGTCCCTATGTTTTTTTTTTAAATTTTAGTTATTTTAATCTCAATCCCGCCATGAATATATATATATATATATATAACCTTTTTAAATATAAATTCATTATGACATTAAAAATTATTATATTACATTTTCATAAATTAATATAGAATATCCATCATGAAATAAATATAAAAATGAAAAAAAATATTCAAAAAATATTAAATTTATATTCCATGAAAAATAAATAATATTTATAAAAATAAAACTTTTCTTTATATATTAAATTTTATTTTCATGAAATACATTAACAAAAGAATTTTTTTTTTTAATATTAAGATTCATCCTCGGAAACGACAAAAAGTAAAACATGAAACAAGAATGAAATCAAGTTTTTTTTTCTTTCCAAATACTAGGGTGCAAATTTCATGTCTTAAGGGATTATTTTGTAAAATAATTACTAAACACTTTACATATCATCCATTCATGTTATTTATATTATTTTCAAGCTATTTTTTAGAACCTAAGTAAATGTTTTAGAACCCAATCTTGTGCTCCGGTCCATATAAATATTAAATACCCTCCCAAAAACCAGATTTTGAAGTTTTGCCATTTCAAGTGCAAGGGTTTGTTTGGTCAACGGGAAGAGAATGAAGAAAAAAAGTTATCATGGACCACCTTATGTCATCAAGGTATTATCGTTATAATGGGGAAATATAAGGGTGATCACTGAACAAGATACTACATAAATATGTCCCAAGGGCTAGACAACAATCTTAGCATTCCTCCCCACGACTCTTCTCTTCGTCTTGTCTCTTTTTGTGTCTGAATTTTGAGCTCAGATCCAGACTCAGGGTGCTGAAGGACCTGAGCCTTGGACTTGAATGCGCCAAATTTTGAGTTGCACGTATGCCCTTTATTTTCCTTAAATTTGCTAACTTCAGTTTTTTGAGATTTCTGGTCCCTAAAGCTACTCTGGTTATAGCAGGAACAGAATTCAAGAAAGATTCTGAGCTGAAATAATGTTTCTCATTATGTTGTAATAACACTTTTTTTCTTTTGACTCTTGGTAGGTGTTGGTGCTTTGAAATTTATTGAAGACAGAATTTGCATTTCCCTTTGCATGTTTTATTTTGTTTACCCAACGTATACTCACCCAATTGAATCACGAATCGAACTGTTGTCGTTTCCTGAAGTTCAAATAGGAGCTACCACTACATCAGCCAACGTTGGGTTTCCCTTTGGAAGTTTGACCAAAACTTTTTGAGGTTATCACTGTCAACAAGGTAATATACTGCCATGTTTGAATTTTCTTGGAAAGAAACTTCGCTAGTTAGATAAATGAAACATAAAGATAACTTTTTTTTTTTTTTGTGTGGGGTAATTTTCAGGAAATTGTAAAGATAAGATGAATGTTCTGTGTAGTCCTGCTCTCAAGTACTCAGAAGGTGAGCTAAGGAGAAACCCAGAAATGGATTCAAATATTGGCCATCCACAACAACATTGTCACCAGCTCAATTCTGGACTAGTGCGGTACCGTTCTGCTCCAAGCTCATTGCTGACAAGCCTTGTAGATAGCAGCCATGGCTGTGTCAATGAGGAACCTTTCAGAAGTGAGGATCATCAGTGTTATCCTCCATCCACAAGTTCAGAAATGGAAACCATGTTGGCCAAGTTGATTTCATCCAACAATGGATTGAGCAATTCGGAATCTTTGCAAGAGTTTGGAGGCAAGCCTGTGAAGCAAGAAGCAGGGGACCCTGTTTCACAGGGACCACCACAACAGAATGGTTACTCTTATGGGTCTCATATAATATACCAACCTCAGCAAATTCAAGGCATGTCAAATGGTTCTTTAGGTTCTGGGAATGATTTTGATGGCTCATTCAGTGCAGTGAGCACCATGGCTTTAGAGAATTCCACACAAACAAAAATGGGTTCCAGGAATTGCTCCAATCTCATTAGGCAAAAGAGCTCCCCTGCTGGACTTTTCTCCAATTATTCAGTTGAAAATGGTATGCCTTTTCTCTTACTTGCTAATTATTACTTGAAAATGGTTGTTAATGTCTTCTCGTATAATTGAAAGAGATATGGCTTAAATTTAAAACATTTTTATAAACTAACTACTTTAGTCAAGTGAATAGCATATTCAGAATCGAACAAAGTTTGCTAGTTATTTAGCTTCAAATCAAATCAGATCCCTCTTTTCTGCAGTATTAATAATAGAATAAAGTAATTGGGTTACTTGTCCGGAATATAAGATCATTTGCTCACATTTTCCTTACAGAGAGAGTTGACTTTTTTTAAAACAAATCTTATTCAGAAATTAAATATCTTTCTACCTAAAAGAAAATTAAATATCTTGGACATTTTGGGGAAAAAAAATATAAAGCCATAGTGACTTTTTTGACCTTTAAGTAACATCTAATCTTGACCATACATGGATGATCTAATGATCAATATTTGCTCCTCTCACTCTCACAATAAACCACTCCTCTCACTAGATATGTCCCCTATATATATATATATATAACTTTAGTTTTCTAAATACTTCTATTAATTTCAGGTCATGCAGCATTGAGAGAGGTAGGAGGTTTCAGAGCCTGTGATGTCTCAAATGGACAAGCTAATACTTCCACTAGTGGGCTGCATGGTAATCTGATCTTTTCATCTAGGCCATCCTCTTGCTCGAGACGGATGCCACAGATTGCTGAAAATGGAAATGAAAGCCTAGAAGCAAATTGTGTTGAAAGTAGAAACCTGGGAAATGATAATGGCAGCACTAAATGTTATATGCCAAGCTTCACCAGTGGCTTCTGGGATGGTTCTGCATTCAATGCCCCCAAAACAGCCAGTGTCAATGATGAAATCATGTTTTCTACGTCAAATTCTCTGGAAACTCAGGTATAGCAGAAAGTTGGTCAATTTACTTTTGTCCAGTTGGTCTTTTTTCCGTTGTTGATCACTGAAAATTTATGTTATCAGGATGCAGATTTTGGATATCAAAATCTTGGTTTGACCCACCATTTGAGTCTGCCTAGTTCATCTGGTAAGATGACTTCCATAGAGAACTTTTTTCAAATTCAAGGATCTGTTCCTTGTAAAATTCGAGCCAAAAGAGGCTTTGCCACTCACCCAAGAAGCATTGCAGAGAGGGTAAAAGTCTTATTTGTATTCTACTGCTACTAAAGATTACAAACCATATAGTCAATTTAATAAAGTAGGTACTGGTGAACTGTTTCATATGTTATCGTGATATGCAAATTTCAGGAAAGAAGAATACGAATTAGTGTAAGAATGAAGAAATTGCAAGACCTTTTCCCAAAATCAGACAAGGTAATCTAACTCTCTCACTAGCACATCGCATGTTGATTGAAACTTCATATGGACTTTGATAGCTTGATGCTTCCCTCTTGGCAGCAGACAAGCACAGCAGATATGCTGGATTTGGCAGTTGAGTACATTAAAGACCTGCAGAAAGAAGTTAAGGTACTAGAGAAATATAAGTCTTCCCATAAATCCTGAAATAAAAATATACACATTAACCTCCACCGAAGTCTATATTGTCTAACCAAATTTCTTCCTCCTCCTGCAGATGCTCACAGATACTAGGGCAAAGTGCACATGTTCAAGTAATCAGAAGCAATACTCTAGACCTTGTGCCTGATTTATTTCCTTGCAGATAGCAAAAGGAAGGAGGGAATGGTTTTTTTTATCCTTTAATGAGTGTACCAAAATTATTGGCCAGTGTAATTATATAAAATAATGCTGATATTTGCCTAGTATGATTTTAGGTTCGGGTGATTCTCTTTTCACTTTGGTTTTTCATTTCCCCCTCAATTTTTTTCTTTCTTTTTTTTGGCTTGATTTAAGGATCATAATGTACTAGCATGTTTAGCTATAGTCTTTGTAACTCTTCATTTTACGTATAAGAAGTTTGATAGCGTTTGCGAGTGACACAATGCTGAAGACGGAATTCTATATGAAATAAATTACCAGTGCAACTAGTAGTTAAGAACTTTGTATCTGTTTCATAAATATGCAGCTTTAGAATATTCCTGCAACTAAGGGTGTGCAAAGTAGGAGTGCAGGAAAAGAGGAATGGAGATGCCTTGATACATTGTCAAATTTTCTCCCTCCCATTTGCACTCATGCCAAGCAAAGCATACTCCAAGAATATTATGCATGTCATCATTTCAAGAGCGTTATGAAGACATCAGACATGAGAGATCTATCTTATACCAATAAGATACTGATGTTATGCCATAAACTAAACTGGAACGAGAATGACAATGAAAACATGATGAAATAAGTGGAACAACGCTTCTTTTGCTCTTCATGGGCTCAACTTTTCTGACCCAAAACTGCTATCAGACCAATCAGTTCAAGCCAGTTTTCATGCCAACACCACCTTACAGGAACAACAACGACTTCCCATCATAGTTTGCTAATACCCATCCACCCAGTTTTCCTTTCCTCATTATTAATTACTTCATATATAGGTTGTGAATTGGTTCCCATCTCCAAAGGGTTGTTCTTGTCTCAACCCAAATACATTGGAGATGTCTTGGACAGGTTTAAGGGTGAAGCCAAGTACTACTCCACGGTCCACTTCTACGTCACTCTGTCTTCAAGATGGCTCACCCTCCTTTTATCATCAAGAAGGTCTCAATTCATGCATGAATCATGATCTCACTGTTACACACATTCAAATAAGGCTGTAAATAAATAGTCATTCACAACTCACGAGACAAAGTTGAAATACTCTATCACTGGTAATTCCCTCACTTTATTAAAATACTCAACGACAAACTTTAAAATATAATAATTAATAACTCATTGATTTTTTAATTACAAGTATCCTTATATCCTTTTAAGTATGTGACTGATCTCGTTCTAAGTCAGTGTAATAATTATGATTCAATTCATTAATTTTCTAAAACTACGTAAAAAAAAAAAAAGAAACAAAATAAGTTTTCTAACGACAAATAAAAAGGAACCGAGGGAATATTCATTTACTTAAATTCTCTAAATGGACAGGTTTTTGTGGAGACTTAATCTACACAATGTACATACATTAAACTAATAAAAAACCGGCATATCATCATTTTAAATCAAATATATAAAAAAAGAACTCTACATAAATTTCAGTGACAAACAATCATTTTACATTAAAAATGACGATGTGTTAGTCTTAAATAAAACTCATCTCATTTAATTCGCGATATATATATATATCATTTCTTTCATTCTACCATTTTTTTATTCAAGTCTTAATTAATCATATTCTTATTTATCTAATTAAATTAGATACTAAATTGTAATTCAAAGAAGTTAAAGTCTTCCTTTGGAGAATTGTGCGTGGATGTCTACCAACGCGTCAAAATCTTCAAACAAAATGTGTCCCTTGTCCCAGTCTGTGCCCATTTTGTGAGTCAAACTCTGAAAATGCCTGGCATACTTTTTTCGATTGTGAGCAGGCACAAGTGGTATGGATTACAGCTGGCTGTTGGCATATCATTAAACCTTTCATTGACGCTGCTGAAGGAATCTCTGAAATCATATTCGACATCTTAAGCAAACTACAGAACTCTCAAAAGCTGGATATTGTCATGATCATTTGGAGTCTTTGGCGCCGCCGGAATGATAAAATCTGGGAAGACTCTATGCATCCTCCTTTTATCTCTGTTTCTCTGGCGAGAGATCACCTCAAAAGCTGGGAGTTCTTTCGCAGGCGACGAGAACAAGTTTCCCAGCCCCTGATATTTTGCCCACTAATCAATCTTGGATGAAACCTGTAGATGGGTTGCTGAAATGTAATGTCGACGCAGCTATCTTCAGAGATCTTCACTGTTATGGCTTTGGGATGTGCATTCGAGACAGCAATGGTTCTTTCATTAAAGCCCGGACAAAATGGCATCATGGTGTTCTTCTTCCTCATGAAGCAGAAGGTATGGGTCTCTTTGCAGCAATCAATTGGTTAAATACGCTAGGCTATCAAAGAGTGGCTATTGAGCTTGATTGCAAGCAAGTTGTTGATGCTATCCTGAGCACTTCTATGCGGTACAATGAGTTTGGTAGCATTTTGGCTAATGCAAGTAGGCCCTCTCTTTTTCACTCACTTGGTTAGTTTTATTCAAAGACAAGCAAACTTTGTAGCTCACTCACTTGCAAGAGCTTCAAGGTCTTATGCTCGTCACCATGATTTTGGTTTTATACCACCATGTATTTTTGCACTTATTTTAAATGAAATGAGTTGAGTTTGTTTCTGTAAAAAAAAAAAAATAATTAAGAGTGTCAATTGCCTAACTCTTAATTAGTTACTTATTATATAAATACTAATCTATTAAGAGTATGATTATTGACAGTCTATATTGTCTGCTCACACTTCTCACTAATTAATTTTAACTACAATTTTCTAAAGTATTCTCAATTAAATAATTTTATTCAAATTAAACCTTAATTAATTATATTTCTATTTGTCTATTCAAATATAATTAAGTAGAATTTTAAAAATTATAATTAAAAGTAACTAGTGGAGAGGGTGAGTAGACAATTAAGAATGCCAATAACATTCCTTACCAATGAAAAGATTGTTATATAAGGACCTCAACTTGTGTGATAATATAAGTTCTAGCCTCTTAATTTATCATAATACTCAAATAATATATCATTCCCCTACCAATTTATACTAACTATTAACGCCATTATCGGCTATTTTCTTTGCACCTTACCGGCGTAAAAGGCAGTACTTGAAAACAGTTGCCAATCCTAGTAACGGTGGTACTTATTGTTTTCCTACTTTGGCCTATACTGAAACTCAACCAATCCCAGCTCGTAGATCGCCTAACACTCGTTTCGATATAAGATTATTTGGAGCCCGATAATAATGTTAGAGATTTAATTCTTCATTATGCCTCCTATTCCCTTCTAGGTGTTTATACCTTTTAATGTATTAAAATAAAAACTCAAAATCATTCTTAAAAGAGTAGAACATCTTTTGCTAAATTTCTATTAACATTATTTACACTGCGTTTCAAATCATTAAAAATTAAAAATGATTTGATTTGATTTAAAAGTTAATTTTTATATTTAAAAACTCATTATAAAAAATATTATTTGAATTTTTTAAAAAAATTAAGTTCTATGTTTAAAACACATTAAATGAATTGAAATCATCCTATTTTAATAATTTATTTATTATATTTACTTATAATAGATAAAAAAATTAAATTAATAAGGACAAAATCGTTGATTCAAATAAGTAAATATAAAATCAAATCAAGTTCAACTAAATTTGAATAAATTTCTACATGTACACAACCAAAATAAGAATAATTTTAAAATTAAATTAATTCATATTTTATAACTTTACAAGCAAAGGATATTATATATAACAAATCATTTCTCAAATTTTATGCTTAGAAACGGAGACTTAATAAGTTAGGAATAAGGGTGAGTGGACTTCAGATATTAAGTATTGACCTTTGATTTTAAAGGCACTTAGGAATAGATAATCGTTATTATTTTTCAAGCCCATTGTTTAACATTGTTTTATGGTTTTGTTTTTGGGCAATATATTATTTTGTTATAAATACATGCGAGATGAATAACCTTTCTTCATTGAAAACTTAAGGCAGTACTGTTGAGACCTTATAACCACCATTTGCACACTGAAAGAGAAACAAAAATGCAGTTCCCAAAACTCTTTTCTTTCAGTTTCACAGTGCTAATTATTTGTTTTAGTGTTTGTAAATCTCAGGATTGTGGCAATCCACCCAAGACCATTACTGTTAGTCAATCAGGCAAAGCAAGTTTCAAAACAATTCAAAGTGCCATTGACTCTGTCCCTACAGACAACTCTCAATGGATTCACATCCAAATTGCCCCTGGTGTTTACAAGTAAAATATATATTTTTTCTTAGTAGATGTGATTGATCTAGGTCTAATGTGAAGTTTTTGTTATCTTGCGTTTTCTTTCTTCTTCTTTTTTCCTGGCCATAAGTTAGTGTACTTTTATTTAAGAGTCTAATAAACATAAGCATTAATTATGTGCTTTGTGCAATGCAGAGAGAAAGTCGGAATTCCGAAGAACAAACCATGCATTTATCTTGAAGGAGCTAGTAGCAACTCCACGAGTATCGAATGGAATGACCATGGCAGGACACATTTTAGTGCTACTTTCGATTTAAAAGCAAGTAATACTGTTGCAAAGGGCATTACTTTCAAGGTAACTAAACAAGTCCATCAAGATTTATATTAAAAATTATTTATTTGTAGAATAATTATTAATATTAAATAAGAATCTAATTTCTTTTATACTATATATTCTCAGAATACATACAACAACCCTGTAATATTAGAGGAAAGTAGCATCATTCAAGCCGTGGCAGCTAAGATCCATGCTGATAAATGTGCTTTCTTTAATTGTGCTTTTTTTGGGGTGCAAGACACCCTATATGATTCCTATGGCCGCCATTACTACCATAATTGCTACATTCAAGGTGGAATCGATTTCATATTTGGGAATGGTCAATCAATCTTTGAGGTAAATTTAATAATAAAATTAAATTCACTTCATATTCCTCTAATCAATTTCTTTAGTGCTATAAATATATTGTTGGTATTCATCACAAGTAGTGATTTGATTGTGAATGTGTTGTGAATATGTAGGAAAGCACAATAAATTTTTCAATGGGGAAATCTGGTCCCAAAGTTGACGGGGTTATTACAGGACATGAAAGGGGTTCAGCAAATGATACCAGTGGGTTTGTGTTCAAAAACTGTACCATAACTGGGACAGGAGGAAAGGCTGTACTTGGGAGAGCTTTGAATGCTTATGCCAGAGTCATCATAGCCAATTCATTCCTAACAGATGTGGTTAGACCCGAGGGCTGGAATGCTCGGGACAATATTGGCCATGAGTAAGATATTTACATTTCATATTAAACTTAAATAGTTTAATTTTTTTTTTTTTTGTCCACGAGGTGTGTTGGGAAATCCATACTAACAAAAGATTATCCATATCAAAATTTTAATGGGGAAACAACTTTGGATGAACTGATAAGAAGAATATACCAATCACATAAATACACAATAATATAATATGATTTGGCTAAAAAATGACCTACATTTATGATAGTTGTTTGATGACAATTAAAGATTTCATTACAAAAAAATTTATACAACTTATAATATCTTTTACAAAAAAGACCCACTAAAAAATATATCATGCTCAGAAAAAAAAAATCTCACACTCTCGATTAGAAGGAACTAGAATTTTGCTCTCACCTCACCCCGCTTGTGGAGCTATATCTCTGCTCCCGTGTCCATGGAAGTACATCTCCACCCCACTGCGTTTTGGAGCCACATCTCCTCCACTCGTCCTCTACCAAATGAACGAAATCCTCCTCTTTTATAGAGGATCATTGTAGTGTGAGCACACTACAATTTTTTTCGTTTCTGCTGGCGATGCATTATTGGATTTGGATAATTTAAAGTGGCAAGTGCACTTTAAAAAATAAAATGTATAATAATAATTATTAATAAGAAAATTAAGAGAGTAAATTTATATATATATATATATATGAATTATTGTATATATATTTGTATTTTATAAAATTTTAAACTATTAATTTTTTATCAATAGTTATCATTCTAACACTTTACCTTTTAAAATATACCATCACCTTAGACTATCCAAATCTTACCTGCCTATTCATAGGAGAACCAAAATTTCCAACTCTATTTTAATTTTTTCGTGCGAACATTTCTTCATTCGGCCAACTACTCCAACCCCTCCTTTGACCCTTTTTTTTTCCCTCCCAAAATTATGGCTGGACCTCAACAAGTATAAATTAAAAAAAAAATCATCTTTTTATATTGAAAAAAAAAGAATAAGAAATCATCTTCCTCTCCCCCCATTAATGATATGTTTAGTACGTATACAATGGATGAAAAGAAAGGAAAAATGGACATCTTTTACTTGGTATCAATTTAAGGGTGGAAAGGAAGAGATTTTTCTTCATTTTCTTTTCATAGACCCGACATTATTCCTTCTCTCCTTTTTTGGAAGGATTGAGAGAGAAAGGAAATTAATTTCCTACTTTATTTATTTATCAACTTTATCAACTTTATTAGATAAAGAGTAATAAAGTAATTTGATATTTATTTATATACATTTTCATTCCTTTCCTTGATGAAACCAAATAAAGGAAGGAAAACATTCATTCTTTTCTATTGAGTAATAACAAACAAGGTAAGTGATAACTCTTCCGATTCTCCATTCCTTTCTTTTGTTTTTTATTATATTCTTTTCCTTTCTTTTTCATCCATCATACCAAACAAAACCTAAAACTCTCTTCTCTATCAGTTGGGCTAACTGAGTGACCACTATTTAATTTAAGGAAAAAGGCACTTTAATATGACTAGGGAAAATATCATTTCATTTTGGTTTGTGAATTGAATTAATTAAGTATTAAACTAATTTAATTAATAATTTACATACAGTTAATTAATAATTTATCTTTATTTTGATACTTAATATGTGGTTAATTATCAGTAAATTAATGGTTAAATTAGCTTAATACTTAGTTAATTTAATTCACGAACTAAAATAGAATATTTTTCTACAAGTCACACTAAAGTGTCTTTCTCTCTTTAATTTAATAAGGGAGAAAAACATTTTAGTGTGGCTTGGGAGAAAAGTATACGATTTTGGTTTGTGGATTGAATTAACAAAGTATTAAACTAATTTAATCAATAATTTATCTTAATTTTGATACTTGATATGTAATTAACTATAAATAAATTATTGATTAAATTAGTTTAATACTTAATTAATTCAATCCATGAACCAAAATAAAATACTTTTCTTCCAAGTCACACTAAGTGTATTTATCTCATTTATTAACACTATCCTAAATGCATGTGTCAAATGAACTTAACTGCAGAGCAAGCATCACGTTTGTGGAGGAGGGATGCAAAGGACCAGGAGCAGACAAATCCAAGCGTGTGCCTTGGATGAAGCACTTAAGTGGACCTGAGCTTGATCAATTCTTGAATATCTCTTTTATTGATAAAGAAGGGTGGATTGCCAAACTGCCAACAAAGAACTTCATTTGAATGATTGATATTTTGACTGTAAAAGCATTTTGCTCTTAGAATAAGTAGAAAAATGAATAATGGGAACATCCACACTACACACTTCAGATACTCCATGCTAGTATACTATCTTTTATTGATAGCAAAATATTGTCTTGTATTCATGGAAAGACAATAACTATATAAAGATCAATTCCTCATTAATTCTAGTTCACAATTTTAATTTAGACAATTGGGTGAGAAAAGTTATTGGAAAAACTCTATATAAGTCAAAAGATTTTTCAAAAATATATAAAAAGAGAAAATTATTGGAAAAAAATATTAAAGTGAAGGATTTCCTAAGATGGTCAAGTGTTTCAGTAGTTCGGTGATTACTCATGAGAAAAGCTTGTAACTGTCTGCAAAATGTTAAAAGAATAATTAATGTCATTTAACTTATTACTTGAAAGAAAATCTTTTTATTTATTTTTTTGGTCTGAAACATTTAGTATTTAGGTTTCGTTTGACTAATTTGAATTCAAGCTGAGTATGATTACAAGGATGACAAAACTCTCCCAATTAAATTTTAACGCAGCTGTATACTCAAGGTTCGAACTTGAGACTTGGATTAAGCTAGAACAATCTGCTTAACCAATGTCTCTTTATTTATTTTGTTATATTAAACTAAGCATTGATTAAAGCTACAAGTGAGTTAGTGCTGAAGATTTTAAATAATTTGTGGAAAGTCAAAAATTCAAATGGTTGTCAAAATACACTACGACAGAAAAGGATTTTTAATTCGACTGTGAAGGCAGTTTCCAATTCGGTTCTAACAACGAATTATGTCCGGGGGTTGTCTTTTCTTCTAACTTTTAACAACGCATAAAAGAAACCGAATTGGAAAATACTTTTCCAATTCGGTTTCTGTAGTGGCGAATGGAGTTGGAAAAATGCTATAAAAATATAATTCGGTCAAAACACCGGACTGGAAAATATACATTAAATCCGGTTGACTAGAATCGAATTGGAAACCCTGGAGTACATTAAATCCGGTTGACTGGAACCGAATTGGAAACCCTGGAGTGGATGCCCAAATCAAATCCGGACGAAAATAACCGAATTGGAAAACTTCCAATTGAATTCGTTGTTTTATATAACCGAATTGGAAAATTGACAATTGAATTCGGATTTTTATATAACCGAATTGGAAAATTGTGTTTTTTAATTTAAATTCAGGTAACAACCGAATTGAAAAGTACTATACATATCCTATTAACAAAGAATGTCAGTAATCCATTTACATTTTCAAAATCATACACGAATAACCAAAAACAGATATCGAAGTTTATAAAGTAAATCATGTACATAATATTAACATTTATAAAGAATGTAATGCATAAATATGAAAGTATTAATCACGTACATAATAATGTGAACCTAACAAATATTTCCTAAATGACATTGTTTATGGACAAAAAGTAGAAAAAACATCAATCATCTCGAGTACCATCATGCTTATTCTAATTCAATGCAAATTTAGAACGGATGTCGCACATTCAATCTGTCAGATCTCCTTTATCTCTTCTTCGTATAAGTTGTCGCTTCGAAAATTGAGGCAAGCAAAAAAATATTTAAAGTTCTATTTGTACAAGTCAAATACAGAACTACATCAATATAAGTATAAACCTTAAAACTTACTTTCTGACTCATTGTTTTCATCTGTTGACTTATGATGTCTTTCATATATTTCAACACATAGAAACCACATGTTTTACTATCAGGTTGCCTTGGTGCCTATACATAATATCAAAACTAATTAATTGAAACAAACAGTGGTCCAAATAATGATATCTCTGTTAGAAAACACATTATACACAATACCTTCAGAGTGATGATGTGATAAATAGCCCTTTTGCCTTGTGATAGTCCTTTTTCTTTTTGTAAGACCTCACAGCCTCTTTAAAAAACCAAATGAATATATCAAGGTTATGTTTAACATTAAAAAACCAAGTTACACATGATGAGGGTTAGAATAACTTACATTCCAAGTACCTTCTTAATGTCATCTCGTATTGGTTTTCCTATAGGGTCCATCCAATAAGCAAAAGGCTCTTGGAGATCTTAATCACAAAGAAGCATCCAATGAGACCTAGGAAATACAACATGTAACATATTCAGTACATATATGCAATATTTGTATTAAATTTTTAAATTTTATGAATCTTACCCTCCATTATAAGGTACAAAGACCATGGAGTCTGTTGGAACTCGCAATAAAACCTTGGATAGGTATTGGCCCCTTGACTTGGGATCCTCTTGGCCTCCAAGAAGTGACACCCTCATTGGGTCAGCAAACCCATAACTTGGACATCCAGGAATGCGGTCAATCAAGTCAACCAAGTTAATTGAAATGAAATGAACAAAATTTAGTATGAAATTGACATAATAACTAAAGCAATATTTACATCAAATACAAGGCAATAATTAAGATAATTGTCCTACCCGAAGAACCACGTTATAGAACTAGCAGATATGCATTCCAAATTTATAAAATCATGCATATCTTCTGGTGAGACATATGACAGGAAGTCTACATCCAACCCAGGAGCTTGTATATTACGTGAGAGTACGTCATCTTTAGCCATTTCATTCGACAGTTGGGTTAGCCGATCCAAGTCAGTTATGACTTCTGTATCCGGTCTTTGAGTTGCCTGTAGTCAAAATAATAGGCAACTAATGAGTCTAAAAACCACTAATCCACATCAACAGAATCTTTAAATTACTTACATCCATGTAGTGAGTGACAAATTTTCGAGGCCAAGCAACAAAAGTCCCCAATGCATCTTTTACCAGTTCCACATCGTCGTTTGGGCATGGAATCGGGTGTATCGGGTTTAATGACCCTGTCCACGCCGACCTTGACAAATTCCAATGGGAGGGGCCTGTTGTGGAGGGTCATCCCTTTGCCACCAACAAAGACAATTTACTTCCGCAACATAATTGTCCTCATTGGCCAGCTAGTAGACAACGCATGTTTGGCTACATAATTTTCCTTAGTTAGATACATAATAATATAATTTTAATTACTTTTAAATGCAATATGAAAGTATGTAAAACAATAAACTTCTATTTACCATCGAAAGCCCTCACACCATCCTAAAGAATGGGTTGTATCATCGAGTGGAGTTGCGGTGGACTTGTTGGAGATGATGCTGTTTTTTTGTTTTCTAACGTGCCTCAACGATGACTGGTCCTCGCGACATTCTTCCCGTGATGTTGTAGGGGTGACATTCGTGTTAATTGAGCTGGAGGAACTCGCATTCACCCATTTGTCTCCCATCAAAGCCTTCAAATCTAATTTTGGGATATTGGGGTTTGTTTGGACCAAGCATTTCCCGCCACCTTTGCAGTATACCCATTAAAATTGTCTCCATTTGTGAGACCTTGTTACAAACCGCCTTGTGTTCTTCCATGTCGACCGTGTTCCTTTTTTCCCCCACAACGTTGGATTGACAACGAGTCGCTGCACGTAATCGTCCACTATGTTCGTGAGCTGCCCAATGCCTCTCGGCTGCATATCGTTATTTCCAATTGGTTTGATCAAACCTAAACTTTGCTTTGTTGCGAGGTCATCCTGCAACCATATATTTATTAGATAGTTTAAACAATGGATTTAACTTGAAATTTTTTTATAGCTACTTTAAACCATATAAGTTGCACACTTACTATTCGTCTTGCTATTTCTGCTTCTTCGGCTTCTTAAACTCCCCTTTCTTGTCCACTCTTGCTTGTTTCCATAGCTCATACCGTTGGATTTTCTCTGTGGTTTGTAACTTCTTTTGCTGTAATGCATTAAATAAAATATGATTCATATTGAACATATATGGACAATGAATTTAATTATAATAAAATAGAAAATGGCTTACCAAATCTCTCCAATTGAGCGTATCCCTTCCTTGAAGTGCGATGCCGGAATTTGGTTTTCCGGATCTGCTATGCACTTCTCCCTAGTTTCTGTTACATTAGGCAGATGTCAATAAATCACATACTTAATTAACATCATCAAGTCAAGAGTCAATTTAATTAAATGTACCTACTTTGAATTGATCTGACAAACGTGATTTTGACAAACTCATTCCATATGTCCTGTGTGATGAATTTGTATTTTGTCGGGGTTAAACATCCGCTTCATGATCATCCACCTCATAAAAAGACCATATGTATTCCTCCCTAATCAGGGTCTTGAATTGTTTTAACTTATCGTAAGACTCTTCATCATCATTTTTCGGAATTTCTCTGTCTCGGTATTATAAATGAGTTCTATTGTATAAAACAAACAAATGATAAGTTCAATCAGAATACAATCAATATTAAGATATATTTTTTAATTCAAAGAATGTTAAAAACTGACCGTTAAAGTATCCCAAATTCTATCCTTCAAATATTTGGAAACCTCACCCCATGAGGCCATATTGATAGGAACAATGTCTTTTGTCACTATTCTTAAATAAGTCATGAGGTCTTTCCCACTGTCTTCAATAGGAACACCATTGTAATTAGTTTCAACCGGAATTTTTTGACCGGTTGCACGAACCTTAGAGATGCGGTCTAAAACTGTTGGACCCCTAGTTCTCTTCTTTGAAGAAGTTTGCTTACTTGAAGAATCTCCGGTGTCGGATGTATGTTGATAATCCGGATCAGACGACATCTGTAATAAGCAATACACATTACCAACACATAACAAGCATACACATTACCAACACATAACAAGCATACACATTACCAACACATAACAAGCATAACAGCACAATCAAGAAGATGCATGCATGACGGTATTCTAGCCTACTGAAAGCAAAAGTAACAATGGTCCACATAAACATTAGAACCTCACTCTAATCAGGACAATACACATTACAAAATCAATATTCAAGGTTGTTACCGTTTGATGAACGTTGTTTGTCCTTTGAAGTATTTGAGGTAAACTATGGTTCAAAAGCACTCGTATAACCTGTCAGAAGACACAGAAACGTAAATCCATGTTTTCGTAGACGTTAAGTCACAAAATTTAACGAGAAATGTTAAATGGAGTGAAAAATAGTTACCCCTTATGTAGCGTTCGACGATGATGAAGATGGAGTCACTTGAAGGTTACAGAAACGACGATGACTGGATTTTTGGGGTAGGAGCAGCAACTCTTGGCGGATACGCAAAAAACACAGAGAACGCAAGGGAAAGAAAAGTAAAGGTTTCCTACCTTAGGTTCTAGTTTTGAATTACGAATACCTTTTCAATTCGGTTATAGTAAAATCCGAATTCCAATACTTGAATATGAATGGTCCCTAAGACATATAAATCCAGCAACCCAATAACCGAATTCATTTGTCTACTTTCCAATTCGGTTAATATGACCGCGGATTGGAAAACATCAACTTAATAATCCGGCAAATAATAAACTGGATTCTAAAGAAACTTTCCAATCCGGTTACTAAGTTAGTGGATTTGAAAATATCAACTTATTAATCCGGCTAATATTCCACCGAATTCTAAAGTATGTAAAAAAAAAATTTTAAAACATTTATAAAATTAAGTTTTCATTTAATGACTTTCCAATCCGGTTACTAAGTTAGCGGATTTAAAAATATCAACTTATTAATCCGGCTAATATTTAACCAAATTCTAAAGTATGTAAAAAAAATTTTTAAAACATTTATAAAATTAAGTTTTCATTTAATGACTTTCCAATCCGGTTACTAAGTTAGCGGATTTGAAAATATTAACTTATTAATCCGGCTAATATTCAACCGAATTCTAAAGTATGTAAAAAAAAATTTTAAAACATTTATAAAATTAAGTTTTCATTTAATGACTTTCAAATCCGGTTACTAAGTTAGCGGATTTGAAAATATCAACTTATTAATCCGGCTAATATTCAACCGAATTCTAAAGTATGTAAAAAAAAAAATTTAAAACATTTATAAAGTTAAGTTTTCATTTAATGACTTTCCAATCCACTGGAAGAATTTGTTACATTAGCACATGGCAATCATGAGACTTCATGTTTTGCAATTTCAACTCTTGCATATTAACCTTGGACCTTAAATTGGACGAGTATCCTTCAGGCACCTTTAAATCCTTTATGAATTGATAGAAGTTTTGTTTTTCTTTCCTTGACATTGTATAACATGACGGAGGAAGGTACATTTGGCTATCCTTTTCAATTGGAGCAAGTGTAGTCCTAATCCCTAACTCCACCATGTCGAGCCTAGATGAGAGAGAATCTTTTGACTTGCCTTTCACATTTAACAATGTGCTAATCAAAGATTCACATACATTCTTCTCTATGTGCATGACATCCAAATTATGTCGGACCATCAGAGATCCCCAATAAGGAAGCTCATAAAAGATACACTTTCTCTTCCAACACTTCGTCATTGGGTTATTAGAATTCAAAGAATCAATAAGCTGTAGGATTTGACGGAAACTTTGAGGCTTTGGTGCAGAATCAAAGTCCTGTTGGCCATTAAATGTCTTTCTAAGCTTTTCTATATAGATGGTTTGATGGTAGCCACTTTCGATGTCCCATGTATGACATTTTCTTCCCATGTCTAAGTCTAAAAGCATTGGTATTATCTCCACAAATTGCACATCCATAGTACCCCTTTGTCACAGCCCCAGAAATATTACCATATGCGGGGTAATCTGACACGGTCCACATCAACGCTGATCTCAATGTGAAGAACTCCTTCCGATAACCATCATAAGCTTCAATGCCATTACTCCATAAAGTCTTCAAATCATCAATTAAAGGACGTAAGTAAGTATCTATCTTATTTCCTGGTTGTTTTGGACCAGATATCAACATAGCCAGATGCATGAATCTTCGTTTCATTGTTAGCCACGGAGGGAGGTTATAAATAACTATAATAACAGGCCAAGAACTGTGTTGAGTGCTCTGATTACTAAATGGGTTAATTCCATCGATTACTGAAACCAACCTGAGATTTCTAGGATCGGCCGAGAAATCTGGATATGTAACGTCGAAACTCCTCTAATGAGGTGCATCAGCCAGATGCCGCAACTTGAAATCACACTTCCTACCGTCTCCATCCTTATGCCATGTTAACATCTTTGCATGCTCCTTGTTTAGAAAAAGTCTCTTAAACCTTGGAATGATTGGCAAGTACCAAAATACCTTTGCGGGAATTTTTTTCTTCCTAGACTTTCCTAAACACTGTGATTTCCATCTTGATTTTCCACATTTCGCATAATAGTCGCGCTTCACTGTACTGATCATAGTAGATGATGCAATCATTTGGACAGGCATGAAATTTCTCATATTTCAAACCAAGTGATGACATTGTTTTCTTTGCATTGTTCATTGTTGTCGGAAGGAGGTTATCTTTAGGGAGCATATCATGAATTAAAGTAAGAAGGTCACTGAAACTTTTGTTAAATCATCCGTTGGAAGCCTTCAAATTGAATAATCTAATAAGTGCTGTAATTTTTGTGAATTGTTTACAACCTTCATATAATGGTAATTCGGCCTCATCCATTGTGTCTTCAAATTTTTGAGAATTGTCAACAGCATCAATTTCAACAGCTGTCCTTAATTTGTCAATCATGTCAAAATCTTCATGTACTCCAAATCCGGTTGAATTTGGTTCTACATTGGATGTCCCTGATGAAGTAGCTTCACCATGCCAAATCCACCTGGTATAAGTCAAGTCGAACTCATGAAGTACAAGTGATCCCCTGCTGGATGCTTAACTCCGAGTTAGGTTGCCACAACGCCGATATGGACATCTTATCATCAATCCATTGAATTCGGGATTGTTTTGTGCGAAATCAAGAAAACGCTCAACACCCATTCCATATGCACCAGACAAACGATCCATGTGTATCCACGAACGATCCATGACATAAGATGTTTAATCTAGAAAAACGATAATATTATCACACCATCCAAATGAACAAAACAGAGTAACGATAGCTAAAAATGGAAATATTTAATAACTTTCTTACCTAACAAAATGAATTGATGAAATGGAAGTACTGGATGCACAAATAATGAAACCCTAGATGGAAATATACGTATAGGTAACTACCTTTCCAATCCGGTTATTGAATAAACCGAATTGGTAACTACCCACAACAAATTCGGTTTATAATAAACGAATCAGTATAGTGTGAAAAATTACATTTTGACAATAATTTTTATATAAATAATTGATTTATAAATCAGCTATTCTAGTACATAATTTAAACATCAGGAGTTTGTAATTTGGTTACTTGTTTAACCGGATTCGAAAAGTTGCATGTTATGGTATATCCATGTTTCCAAAAGCACTTTTGAATCCGGAAACATTAAAATAAATTAAAATGTCTTATGTATGAATCCGGTTTCTTGGAATACCGGATTCGAAAATAACTTATAAATCCGGTTATAGTGAAACGAATTAATGTCTCTTATATATGAATTCGGTCAGTATAAGAACCGAATTGGAAAATATGATTTCAATCCGTTAGTCAAATCACCGAATTAAAGTTGTCGAATTTAAAACCCATATTTCTTGTAGTGATACTGAAAAAAAATGATGCATTAATTAAGTCACATTAAACTTACTTTTACTTTTTTGAAGAAATGAAAATAAAAATTTTACTTCTAAAAGACAATCATTCATAAGTTGATATGAATAATAAGCTATCGTGAAATCTCTTCAGTCCTTATTAAAAGTATGACTTGTCTACCTTGGGCATATTTTTATTATTTAGGTTTTACTATGAAATAAGAGCATAAATAACAAAATAATTATAAAATAAAAATTAAATATATGAATTGTAGAACTTTTATCATTTGTTTTCTAAAAAGAGCAATTAAAGTTCATTACTTTTCAGCAAATTAAAAAAAAAAAATCAGAATTTTACATAAAATAATCTTAATTTGAAAAAAAGAAAAGAACGAAATAAAACTAAATTTGAGAGTTTCCTTTTATTTATTTTTTTGAAAAAAAGATGAAGGACAATAAGACTGTAAGAAAGTGTGAAAAATGAAAAATCTTAAAAAGAGAGTGCATGGTGGAAACTGAAAAGTTATAAAAAGGATGAATTAGTAAATATTAAAGAGATCTATTCTATTCATGTTTTAATTAATTATAGCAGGAAATAATATTAAAAATTAGTTTAATTTGTGGTAATCTTCTCAAACTGAATTGGGAGACAAATTTACAAAATAAATGCATTCCAAACTATTAACATGAACTTGTCTTTTCAATTAATTTATTTGCACATTTTTTTGTTATAGGCTAAAAGTATTATGAGATCAATTTTTGCATAAACTGAGATTATTATTATTTTTGACAATTTTAAGGACATATTTCTCACATCAACTTTATGCATTTAGAGAAATTGATTAATTTCTTTATGTATTGACCCAAAATTTAAATTCAAGTAGGTAAAATAAAGAACGCACATCCTTAACTAATATGCTAATGATTATTTGCACACTTTTTAGAATAGGAGAAAATACATATTAACCTTTGTATTTAAAACGTTGTAGCTCGAAACTTTACTTTCGCAGTTAACGGAAGTTAAGTAGCATGCACAACAAGTGACCACTGCCATAACAAAGCTTTTCCCATTAAACAGTGTTACACTAAGTGCGTGTTTAGATTAATTCTGAAAAAAAATTATGTTAAAAAGTGATTATGTATAATTAATTTTTTTAAAAATTAATTATGAGAAAATTAATTTATGTTTAGATATGTTAATTCATAATTGATTTTATGATAAAGAATTTTGTTTAGATTGTATAAAAAAATATTTAATTTTAATCTATTGTCAGTGTAAAATTTCTTTACACTGTTATTTAATCATGTGCTGACAAATTATTAAAAGAGTTAGACTTTCTATTTAATTATTGTGATAGTCAAACTCTTTTACTTATTTGACAATACATGATTGGATTTACACTGACAGTAGATCAAAATTAAACTCATAAAAAAATTACTTTTATGTATTAAATTACCAAAAGATATATGAAATAATTGAAAAAATTATTTGATTGAGGACAAATAAGTATTTTTCTCTCAAAAAATAATTTAAAATTAAATAATTAAAAATTTAAAATAACAACATTTTAAAAAAAGTTATTTTTAATTATAAAAAAATAATCTTAACTTATAATTAATTTTATAAACTTTAAATAAACAAAATAATTTTAAATAAAATAAATTTTAATTTTAAAAAAAAACGATTATTCTAAAAATTTAAGTTCATTCAAACATGAACTCATGAGTAGTCAAGAAAAATTTACTAAAGCTTCCAGAATGATATATTTCTCCGAGTTAATCCATTAACTGCCAGTGAATTTTGAAAACAAGAAGGAAGAGAGGGAACATTCATCAGCTTAAACTGCATAAACATGGAAAATGGATTCTCGCTTAACAGGGAATATAAAATAGAGGTCATGGAAAAAGAAAATGCACTGTTAGCAGTAGATGGAGACAAAAGCAAACCAAAGCTTTGCCTCCATGGTGGTTACTAGCTGTCTAGACCCGATTTGGAAGGCAAAGAAAAGGGTCATCCTAGATAAACTTCAAATGTCCCTAGAGAATCAATGTAGATAGAGCAATGCTTTATGGATTTAATTTTTATTTATTATTAATATAAAATTTTTTTACATTGTCATTTAATTATGTATTGTCAAATCATTAAAATAATTAGACTTTTTAGATAATTATTGTGATAGTTAACTTTTTTTACTGATTTGACAATATATGATTAGATGACAGTGTAAAAAAATTTTACACTGACAGTTAATAAAAATTAAACTCATGCTTAATAAGATAAGAATTTAATTTCAATTCACTGTCAGTATAAAAAAAATTTATACTGTCATTTAATCATGTACTGACACATCATTAAAAGAGTTATACTTTTTAAATGATTATTGTGATAGTCAAACTTTTTTAATAACTTGACAACACATGATTAGATGAGAGTGTAAAAAGTTTTACACTAAAAATGAATCAAAATTAAATTCGTAAGATAAACAGTGCATATATTGGAGCAGTATATATAATGTTATTAATGTATAACACAGTCTCTCGCCTAATTCTACAATATTAGGCTGCTGCACTTTGAAGGTTTATTTTATGCAGTATAGCTAGGATACATGGAGAAAGCGACAGGAAGTGACTGATTAGTTACCCACTAGGATATGGTTTGAACTGTATCTTTTTGTTACTTGACGTACATTAATTCAGAACAAGTTCCTGAAGCTGAAAGTCAATTATTTGTTTATTGAGAGAATTACTCTTTAATATTGAGAGAATTACTCTTTAATTTTTTTCGTGAAAGATAATATTAATTTGGTTTAGTTTAAAAAATTAATTAAGTATTCAACTATATTAATTAATAATTTACATACAGTTAACCAATAAATTATCTTTATTTTGATACTTAATATGTGATTAACAGTATATAAATTATTAATTAATGTAATTAAATACTTAGTTAATTTTTCAAGCTGAACCAAAGAATAATTATCTTTTACAAGCTGCACTATTAAGTCATTTTCCCTTATCTATTTAAACAGAAAAAGCCATGGGGAGACTCTATTTGGCAAAATATTTCACTTGCATAGATGAATTTTCTGTGTAAAAAGAAAGTCTTACACGTTATGTGTTGTCAATTAAAAGAGTTTATGGAATGTCTTATACTTGTAACTAAGAATCTATCCTAATTATAATAACTAATAAATAAAAATTTGAACCCTTTTTATGATATTAGATTAGAGGATAGTATAATTTTTTTTATATGAACAATAGATGAAAACTAAATTTTTTTAATAAATAATAGATTTGCATGAATTAAAGTTTTTTATAATTATCAACTAATAAATATTGGAGAAGTAATAGATGTATCGGTATAAAAAAATGAGTTAATATCAATTTTGAATCTTTAAAGGTATATGTGTTATCACATTGGTGTTCTATTTATTAGCAACATCAATGATAATTAATAACATTAGTTTATTATTTTAAGAATTAATTTGATGATATAGATTAACATATAAAAATTTGAACACTTTTAATGATATTGCAATATATGATTAGATAATAATGTAAAAAAATTTCTATTAATAATAGATCAAAATTAAATTCTTATAATAAATAATAGATTTGCATGAATTAAGGTATCAATGTTAAAAAATAAATGAGTTACAAACCAGCATTATAGTTTGAGTAGAAAGGGTTATGTCACTTTAATTATCTTGTCTAGATTTCGATTCTTGAGACGGTGTGTATGAAAAAAATAAGATTCTCGCTTTTGATGCCTGACAGAACTCTAATGGATTAGTCTCCTGCCTTTCAGGTAAGAGATACTCTGAGAAACCAAATAAATAAATAAAATAAATGAGTTAATATCAATTTTGGTTCTTTAAAGATATACATGTTATCACATTAGTGCTCTATTTATCAACGACGTTAAATTGGTTCTTCAATGATAATTAATGATATTAGTTTTGTTATTTTAAGAACAAATTTGATGGCATAAATTCACAGAAAAGCCTAATTTAATACGTTTAGAGTTAATACTTAATTTAGTCTTCTAAAGATACACAAGACTTCAATTTGATTCTTTAATCATTTTTTACATCAAATTAATCCTTTTAAAGTGATCAATTTGATCTAAAAAATTATATTAGAAGACTAATTTAATGTAAAAAAATTAACGTCAGGGATTTATTTTGATATTAAAAATAATTAAAATATCAAACTAATATTTTATCTTTAAAAAATTAATTTAAGTATTTACTCATATCTTTATAAATTGAGACATATATCTTTACAAAATAAAAATTGACATTTATTTGTTTAAAAAAAAGTAAGGGAATAAAATTAAACTCTTCTGTCATCTTTCTTGTTCCTTAGTTGTTGATAACTATGTAAAAAATAATTTTCTAAGTTAGTAATAACTTTCTTTTTTTGGGTGACAGGCTTCACTCGGGGACCTAGTGGAGGCTCTAGTGGGAAGGGAAGATGATATCGCATGAGGGGTTCGTACATTGAGCTAAGCTCTAGAGAGACAGCTAGTAACTGGTTATTGGGGAGAGGATTGGAGATAAGGAAAATGGTTTAAAAGATTTGGTCGTTGCTTCTTCGGGAAGTAATCTCCTTAGTTATTATTTCTTTTTCGTTTATAAGAGTCAATGTCCTTCTCCTCCTATGCTTTTTGTCGTGTCTGAAATTGCTATACAATTCCTATCCGTAATTTATTTTGTTTGCCCCTTTCGAAAAATAACGCTTAAAAATAAATTTAATTTAAATTTTTTATGTAATATTTTAAATTTAACTTAATGACATGTATGAATAGAGATGTGACTTGTTATTTTTTTACATGGTGTGTTGTACATAACAATTTCTGCTTTCTATGGCAACCATTGTGATATAAAGAGGGAAGCGCGTACCATTTCTGCATTGGCCATTTCCCTCTTTCCCAAAAGTGCTGCCTCACTCCGAATGCCATCCTACCACCCCCTCTTTTCCCTCCTATAAAATGCCATTCTATAGAAGCACACAAAGTGTGTGTCCATAGAACCAGACAAAGAGAAAGATCACATTTTTATGCAGAAAATAGCCAGAATCCAGGTGGGATGTACTTTGTTGGGTTGAGTTTTCAAAAGGGATAACTGGGTTGTGTTGAGTTTCCAAAAGGGTTGTTGAAAATCAGATAGGGAGAATGGCTCACTGGCAGAGTGATTTGGATGAGGGTATTGACTACATGTTCAAGATTGTAATGATTGGGGACTCTGGGGTCGGAAAGTCTCAGCTTTTGAATCGGTTTGCTAGAAACGAATTCAACATGAAATCCAAAGCCACAATTGGGGTTGAATTTCTTACCAAGATGGTCGTCATGGATCACAAAGTCGTCAAGGCACAGATTTGGGACACTGCTGGTCAAGAAAGGTCCAATTTTGCTCCTCTCCCATGTCTTCTTCTTTTCCTTTGCTTTATTATGTGAATTACTTTTCATTGTATGTGCTTTTGTGTCACAACCTCACTCTGCCTGGGTTGAATTAAAATTAAAATAATCATTTTCTCAAGCTGAACCTTTTGTTTTTTGGACGGACTCGGTTTGACTCTTTTGAAAACATGTAAACCATAGTATTTGATGTGTTATGCATATTTAGAGTTAAGTGGATGTAGAAGTTGGATAGGATTAAAAAAGAGACCTTTTTTTATAGATTTTTTTTAGTAGAGTTAGTTTTTATATAAATAGGTTATTTTATATTTTGATGTAATATTTAAGAAGTATTTTTTAAGTAACAAAATGACTTTTAAATTTGTTTGGATAAAAAAAATCAAAAGGATTTTTTCATACCTAAATTACTAAAATGTCGAGTATTTAGAATGAAGAAGGCAATGTTTACAAGAGAGAAAAAAAAGGACATGAGATCTAATTTTTAATAAAACAAATGATATTTTTATCAGAAAATTATATTAAACATTATTTCTACTTCTTTTTCTAGGAAGTTGATGATCAGTAGTTTCTAAAATAAATGGTAATTGGACTTTTTTTAACTTCTACTTTTTTTAAATTTTCGTCCATACATATGCTTAAAAACTTATAAAAGTACTTTTTTTTTTCCAAAATAAAAGTACTTTGTTTTATATATAAAAAGCCTATCCAAACACATTCATATTATATATTTGTAAGTAGTAGCCATGAAACTACTCTCTATATATGTAGTAAGATAATAGGTGGCTATGTCACAAATGTTTTGTAAGGCTAGGATAGTAAATGGGGTGGATGAAGCCAGAAGCATATTGGCTATAAGAAACCTGTTTAGCAAACTTAAAATTGCACTGGTAAAGATGCTTAATTATTAGAGAAGCACGTTGGTGTTTATTTATTATTATTATTATTATTTTTTTTTTTAAAAATAGTAAGTAGTACAAGATCTTGGCTGAAAGGAAATTAACATCAAGATTTTTAATAAGGTTAAAATCATGATCCTACTTAGGATCGGTACAGTACATCAATGGTTGATCATGAATGGTGAGATTCTGAATTAGAAAGAAAAATTAGCTTAATACAAAAATATACTTGAGGCTTGTACAAAAACCAGCATAGTTTTTAAATATAGTTAAACCGAAAGATGCAAATAGTGAATTATGGTCCTTCAACAACATGATAATCATCAAAATGTTTGGAAGTTGATGGCTTTTTGGTTGTCACTTTATGCTGCAACAGAATTGGGCGTATGTATGATGAATTTTAATTAATTGGCCACATTGATGATACTGTGTTTTATTAATTATTAGTTACTTATATATGGACATTGCTGATTTTGTTGCCAGAAGTGTCCTTAAAATGCATAGAAATTTCATTTTCCTGTGACAATGTTGGCATTCATCACAGGTACCAGGCAATTACAACTGCTTATTACAGAGGTGCAATTGGCGCATTGCTAGCATATGACATAACCAAGCGCCAATCCTTTGATCATGTTGGAAAGTGGCTGGACGAGCTACGGATACATGCAGATAAAAATATAATGGTCATGCTTGTTGGCAACAAGTCTGACCTGAGTTCTAGTCGAGCAGTACCTATTGAGGTTGCCAAAGACTTAGCCCAGAAGGAGGATCTCTTCTTCATGGAGACATCAGCACTTGACTCCAGCAATGTGGAGTCAGCTTTCCTCGGTCTCCTCTCACAAGTATATAAAACTGTCAGTATGAAGCACATTATTGCTGATGGACCTCAATCAAATTGGGATAAAGTAAACCTTGGACTTGAAGGAACACAAATTAAGGTCCCGGTTCCATCACAGGAACCTGAATGCCAAAAAGCTAAAAGGTGGTTCAATTGTTGCAGTAACTTTTAGAATTTCTTTTCACCTAGTGCCACCTTTATCCTAGGTAAGGAATTTCTTCCTCCCTCCTCCGTGCTATTGTGGATTTTATATATCTACTCTGTCTCTGATTTTTCTTTTTACTGCACTTTACCTTTCAGGAGATTTTTGTTAGACGTAGTTTTTCCTTGAAAGTTTCTTGCTAGGTTGACTGGCATTGATATGAAATCAGCTAGACAACTACCAACTCCAGAATGGTATGATGAATTTGAGTAGTCTATTCATTGTATCTGGAAGTGACTCCTTTGCCATGACTATTACTCAAAGCAGCTTCCTGAGAAAGGAAATAGGACATTATTCTCTGTTATACATATAATAGGAAAACCTCATTGCTTAATCATGAATAAACATGCTCTTAAATGTAGATAAACAATGCCTTTTACAATAAAAGAACTGGGGTTTGAAATGAATGACTATCCTCCTGTTAGTATTGAATTAAGTTTGATCATCTGTGCGAAGTTTCCAATTATTATATTTCTCTTGAAGCATTTCCTTGCTTAAGTTGTTATCCCATTTTCCATGGACTACATTTTTATTCTTTACTTTTTAGTCATCATGCTCTAGATTGAATAAAGCCTGGCTCAACGTTATTGCAATCTATTAAAAATTTAATTTATCCACCAATATCATAGTTCATGGATTCTCTAGGCAACTCTTGTAATCCCAACCAACCAGACGAGGGGGTTGCAGAAGCTGAAGCTGTTAATGTGTTTGTGGGACTCAAACAAGGTGATCTTCATTAATATTTAATTTGAGAAATGTTTGTGTTCATATATTTGATTTGGTTTGCTGGATCTCCTAGCTTCCATATTTGCTGACTATCTGAGGCCTGCTTTCTATTGACAGATTATTCACTCATAATTTTAATCATAACCATTTATTTGAGATTCAATGGTTAGAATTTATTCCTTACATTTCTCATAATAAACTCTGCTTTCTATTGCACACTTTCTTTTAGAATTATCTTTAAATTTTATAATTTATCTAAAGAAATTATTATTTAATAGGAACATACCCTCAAGTTCTAACACAATTTTGTAAAGAAATAGGAAAATATTATATAGTCCGGGTTACTTTTGTCCGGATTGATACCGGATGATGTGGCAAACTTGTATTTTGTTAATAATACTCTCATCATCAAATCTGTTTTTTTTTTTTTTAATTTTTGTATACTAACTTTGATAAATAATAAGTAGTCGGGCTACATCCTGGCTTCATAAGCCGGGACGTGTAGCATGACTCAAAGAAACAATTGCTTAATATAACATTATAATCATTTTAAAAGTAATTATTTAATAGGATCATACCCTCAAGTGAAATATCACCGCTCTTATTTTTATATAAAATATTATTCTTCAGTTAATATTTAAATTAATTAATCTACAATAAATTTTGTTATTAAAAAGAATGTATATGTGCCAGAGGCACCTACAGTAGTACACAATACACCTATTAATAATTATCTCATAAATGTTTATAAGAAAATTATAATAGCTAGAGAAATAATTTTATTTAATGAATTTTAAACAATTTTTTTAAAAATTAGAATTACATTTAGAATCATAATTGACAGTTTTAATAGTAAAAGGATCTGGCAAACACTCCTATTTCCTTCCTAGATAAATAATGAAATCCTCTTTGCTGTGAAGTAATTCATATAGAAGCCATAGAAATGGCAGCCTCATCCTGTAACACAAGATGGAATAAAGCAGATGGAAATAGTCCCAAAACTATAAACATTTGTCAAGCATTATGAGCTACAAAGTAGGCAGAACTTGGAATGTTGTTGACAATGCAATTAGTAATGTAACACAGGCGATCCTAAGGTCTGGAATTATGAATCTAATGTTAGAAACAAAGACGAAATCACGTAATTAATATTGGAATCAAAATAGTTCAAGTAATTGAACTCCTAAAATTTTTAAAGATAACAAAGATATTAAATTAGAATGAACAAATAAGTTTTAATCAAACTTATAATATTTCGTTTAAAAGAAAGTAAAAGCCCAGTAATGTATCTCAAGTATAAATCTGTTATGAGCGTTCTGGACTTAAACAAGTTTTATAAAGACAATTGATCACTTTATTACATGCGTCCAATATGGTTTGAACTGTTATATTATACCTTATTATTAGACTGTCCAAATGTTATCTCTAAGTTCCTACTTACAAGAGCATTCATCCAAAGCTAATTCAAGTATAAGAACTGTTCAATGTATTAAATGCTGAAGAGACTTTTGACAAAGTACATGACAAACAAAGTCAACTTTGTACGTTAGCATTGGCATACCTAACCTCTATAAGGACCAGCAAATGAGAATTTTCTGCTCACTTAGAATATTCAGTATAAAGATGTCAACAATTCTTAGCAACGTTGATAACCAAGTTCATTTTTCAGAAGAGGATTAACACTCTATCAGTATTAAGCATTTAATACACATTAGAATAGTAACATTTATTGCCCTTGGACGAAAAAGCTTATGAAGACAAGTTCAAGCTTAAAAGCCTATAAATATACGAAGTCTTCAAAGGAACAAGTAGAACAACAATAACAAGAGAAAAAGCTAGAGATACAATCTGAGATTTATTTACACTTTCATTTTACTCTTGTGTAGAGTTTTACATATACTTTGAGCTTATTTGTTAAACCTTCACATATCGTGAGTTGAGCTTAAGTGTTTTTAAACACTCTTTTTATAACTTTATGTTAAGCCTGAAGATGCTTGTAGGAAAGAATACTTGTTGTTAGAACCTGAAGAGGTTGAGAATACTTGGTTGTAGCCTAAAGAGACAATGGGAAGAATACTTGTAATCTTGTGAAGATTAGTGAAAAATCCTTTAAGTAGAAGGGATTGAACGTAGTTTTTGGGTTGTAAGAGTAAATCAGTATAAATCTCTGGTGTGATTTTCTCTTCCCTTATATTGCTTTATTTTATATTTGCTAACGTTTGAGGATTGTCATTGTTGTTCTTAACAATTCTCTTTAACTAGACTCATAGCTTTTTGCTTGCGACCAAAGTTTTTCTTAAAACGTTTTCTGCGTCTAACGTATACTTAAACCGTTCTAATCATCCATTCTGTTTTTATAAACTAACAAAGTTTTATTCTGTGAATTGATTTTTGAAAAAGTTTTTCAAAAGGTTAAAAAAAACACAATTTAACCCTCTTCTTGTGTTTCATCTTATTATTTTATCTAAGTTCTCAATTAGGCTCAGTGGACCAATCTTCAAAAGATTGTTAACTAACTTAGCATCCCCGTCTAAATAATTTGAAACTTGAGTGTTGAATTCTTATAAGCGCTTTGATACTTATGATGACAAGTAGTATTGTCAGAATTGGATAGTCTGATTGGTTTGACTGTGAATTAGACATTTAGACAGTTATGGTTCAGTTCAATAAATAAATTCACAGCCATATTACTTTGGACCAATTAAAACCAATCAAAATCAGTTAAAATTCAGTTGAACTATCAAATTTTGGTTTAAAAAAACTCAATATTTCATAATGTTTTTATATATTTTATATTGTTACATGTAAATTATTTTTATAACGTCACATAGTTAGACCAATCGGTTTAAATGGTCAAACTTAAATAAAAAAAACCTTGTTAGTTCAGTGTAAGATCTAGTTCTAAGAACATAAATGGCAAGAGCAGAACAATAAAAAGGATTTAAAGCTTCCACACTTGAGAGTTCATTGTGTGTAAAAAAAAAAAAAGAAAAAGCATGTCACAAGAGGTGTCCTATTTATAGACGTTGGGCAAGAGAACCCCCAGTTGAATGCAAATCCTTTTTTTAGTATAGTATCATTTTTTTTTATTAAGAGATAATTACATGGTAAAATATTATAGGTTATAATGATGTATTCTACATATGGCATCTTTTTATTTATTAAGTGACACCTTCAATTGATAATGCTTTAAAAATGACACGTAATTGGGGATTACTCCAGTTCCCATCTTTTTTTCCCAAGGTGCCAGTACTTATAGTGAGTTGTCAAGCATTCATTAGTTGTTATTTATATTTAATAGACTTTCAAATATATATTGTGAAACTAACAGTCAATAAATGATTGACAACTCACTCTGGGTGCCAAACCCATCAGGATATCATAGTAACTCCCCACATAACTATACAGTTTAGAAGTGTAGAAGTATAAGTCTCATTACGGGTTGCGTTGAGGGCACCATTCATAAAAACGTTAGAGTTGTTATAGTATCTTGATAGATTTGGTACGTAGGGTGAGTTGTCAATCATTTATTGATTTTTGGTTTCACAATAAATGTTTGAAACTTTATTAAATATAAATAGCAACTAATGAATACTTGACAACTCACACTGAGTACTGGTACCCAAGAAAAAAATATGGGTACCGGAGTAATCCCCAACAAACGTAGGATAGAGATTCTTAGGAATTTCTTCATGATGTGAAGGAATACTCCAGTATCTATCTTTTCTTTAGAGTATCAGTACCTAACGTGAGTTGTCTAACATTCATTAGTTGTTCTTTATGTTTAATAAACTTTTTAACTTTTATTGTGAAACAAACAGTCAATAAATAATTGACAACTCACCCTAAATACCAAACTTATCATGGTACCATAACAACTCCCCATGATCCGCTACTAATTAAGTACGAACTTTCATATTGGATAATGTTAAGAATGCAGTGTACCTCCTCACTGTTTAATTTCTTCATGCTACTGTGTAGAGACTCCTTGGAGTATTTAACAGTGCCCTAGATGTTCTATGTTGTTTGTTATTGCACCGCCCTCACTGAATTCCATTGCACTATATACTCCAGTTTGATGTTGGAAAACTAGTAGAGCATTCACCTAATTATATTGTGTCTAATGGCCTTCATGATATAGGTCTTTCGTTTGACACGTACATAACTTCTAGTTATAAACACTTCTGTGAGTGATAGAATTTTCATTAATTTAAACCCCGAGTCATGCACAACGAAATGAAGTAAATCCCATCCCATGATTATAGTCTATGAATCATGGAAGATCATATATTATATCATTATTGTACAAAGTCAAACTATCTTATTTTAAGTAGGATCCTTAATCCTAGGAATTAGCATTAATACCCTTTATTCTCCTTTGTGTTATATATGTCACATTTTACTATTCAATGAAATCACCCTAGGTAATTCTCAAATTCTTTACAATGCTAAGGTCAGCAACGCCAAAGACTAGATTTGCCTATACGGGTGGGTCGTAAAGAAAAACAAGCCGATAGTGCAATTGTGCTATTAGTGCTGCCAATATCAAAACCCTATATTTAGTGTTCAGGAAGGGTTTATGGTGCATGAAAGATACACCACCACATAAATTCAAGCCATACTAACCGTCATGATCTTTAATTACCATAGTGTATTATTACATAAGTTAATAATCCTCTAAGCTGGTAGTTAAAGATAGTGAGCGCTAAGCAACGTAGGCTTCACCAAACTATACTATATAGCTGCATAAAATGACAAAATTTTCGGAGGTGGGCCTTCATTATATTGCATTATTATTCATCATATGGGTTAAAATGTACTATAGGCAGACAAAGAAGTGGGTGGACCATGCTCAAAGACATGCCAGATCCGGACTGCATATCAACCTTATCTCCTTTTCCATCTTCACCAATTTTCCAATCAAAGCACTGAACCATAGCAGCAACTGCAGTATTCATCAAGTTGAATGCCAGTGTTGTCCCTGGGCACCCTCTCCTTCCTCCTCCAAATGGAACAAAATTGAAGTTCATTCTTTTAGCATCATTCTGATTATCACTTGGATCATCTTGTTCTTTCAATGAGACCAAGAACCTTTCAGGGTGGAATTCATTTGGATCGTCCCAAGAATCTGGGTCCCTCATTATAGCATATAAATTGATTGCTACTGCTGTTTTTGCTGGTATATCAAAGCCATTTATTTTGCAGTCTTGGCGGCATTCTCTTGTTGTTACTGGTCCTGGTGGGTAAAGTCTTAGTGTTTCCTTCACAACTGCTTGCAAATATGGCAGGTTTGGGACATCTGATTCTTCAACAAGCCTAACATTTCCAGTGACTAACTCTATCTCCTTTCTTACCTTCTTGAATGCTTCAGGATGGTTAAGGAGCTCAGCCATTGCCCATTGCATGGCTTCTGCCGAGGTGTCTGTGCCTGCAATGAAGACGTCCTGCGACAAGAGTAAATTTTAGTTTGAGAAAGGCCAAGACAATCTTAATCAACAGTCAACAATGACAAACTAAAGCAATGCTAATGTTCTTGTTAATTATCGACTAAACTTTAATCAAATGTTAACGGATGATAAGTTTAATATTTTTAGTTAGATGTGAAGCAATTAATATAAACAATTATGATGCGTTCACAATTCAATAAATCCAAGAAAATGACTTGTGAAGTGACCTTAGTAATAATTACAATATAAAAGGCCCTTGATTAGTGATAACAAGCTAAGTACTGGAAGAATTCTACAAAAAGATTCTCTCATTGATGTGGTAAGCATTTGCATTAAAAAATAAATTCATATTTAATGTATCCACTCAAGAGTAAACACTCACGTCATGACAGTCAAAAAACAATTTTAACAAAATTTTCAAAATTTAGCGAAAATTTTGTTAAAATTTAAAAGTAATTATTGAATAAAGTTAAAATTGTGAAAACTACTTATCTTTCCAAGAATTAACAAGAATGTGAACTCATTCTCAAAAGAATTCTGGCAAAATTTTCTTTTGGCTATCTATTATTTTTAGAATGAAAATCATCCTAGTAAAATTTTCAGTCCAACTTTTGTAGCACCATTCGGTAAATGAAAATAGGTAATAATAAAAGAAGAAGTGGAGCAAAAAAAGGTAAATATATATATATTATAAATAAACATTAATATGAAAAAAAGGTAAATATGATAAATAAAAATTACCATAAAGAAGGCTTTGATATGGGTCCTTGTGATCTTGAACTCTGCATTATCATCATGATAAACATCCAACAAAATATCCATCAAATCTCTCTCATCACCACCACCACCAAATGATCTTTTCTCTTCATGCTCCACAAGCACCTTCTCCAACAACTCATCATACCTCCTGCTCACATCCCTAGCCTTCTTCCCATAAACCCAGAAGCTCAACTCCTTGAACGGACCCAACACATCCCCAAAGCACAATTTGGCAGCCAGCTCAAAAGACTCCTTCACCAGCTTCCTCACCCTCTCAGCCTCCTCATCGTTCTCCCAACACCTGGTTCTCATGGCCATCCTGCATGTCACGTTATTGGTGAGCTTCATGAGCTCACCACCCAAGTCCACCACCCCATTTGAGCGAGCACTCTCGAACATCCTCTTCAAGAAACGTTCCATCTCTTGGCTCCTGATGGCTATGGACCGCTCCAGCTGCATGGGACCAAGAAGTTCCGTGACGCAGAGCTTCTTCATGAAACGCCAGTAGTCGCCGTAGGGGGCGGTGATGAAGCCGGAGGTGCCGTAAGGAAGTTTGTTGGCGAATGCGAACATGGGTCGGGAGGAGAAGGAGAGGTCGTGGGTTTTGAAGATGGCGGCGGCGGCGGCGGCGGAGGAGATGAGAAGGCAGGGGGTGGAGCCAAGGCGGAGGTAGAGGAGAGGGCCGTGTTGGGAGGAGAGGGCTTGGAAGGATTTGTATAAAGATGGTGTGAGGAGGTGGAGGTGGCCTATAAGAGGGATAGCCGGTGGGCTTGGAGGAAGGCGGAGAACGGTGGTTGTGGTGGTGGTTTTGGTTGTGAAGAAGAAGAGGAAGAAGAAAATGGATGTTAGAATGAAGAAAAGGAAGAGTAACATGTTGTGAATATCAGTCTCAATCATGGGATTGTGTTCTACCTCACTCCTCACTCCTCACTCAGTGATATGATATGGTTCATGGCTTTATGTCTCAACTTTTTTTTTTTCCATTCTTTTCAAACACACCATTTATGGATGTTCTTATCTTTATCTTTTTCATTAAAATATATTAAAAAATTGGTATGAGTAGTTATAGCTTAAGTTGTCAAATTAATCATGCAAGTTCTTTATTTTATTTTTTTGGACAAACTCTGATAATTGTCATGTTATATTTAAATTTAAAGTTTAATTTTGATTCATGTAAAGTTTTTTTATATCGTCACCCAATAATGTATTTATAATTTATTAAAATAGTTTAACTATTATAACAATTACCTCAAAAGTCTAATACTTTTAATGATATATCAGTACATAATTAAATGGTAGTGTAAAGACTTTATAATGACAGTAAATTAAAATTAAATTCTTAAATTTAATTGATTTTACTAGATAGTTGTGTGATTATATTTAAATTATGTCAAATAATGTTAAAATTTTATGTTATGCTGGTGATTATATTTATATTTAAACTAACAAAAACCAAATGTATTGGTTATAGAGGTGTGTTTCATAATAATAATAATAATAATAATAATAATAATAATAATAAATAATATATCTTACAACGCATGATGCATGTGCACATTTAATTAATCAGAAATATCACGGGACAAAGACAAACAAATTGCTTTTTGGGAACCCGATAAGGGTTGGAACAATATTTAAATATTAAAACAAGCAGACAGATCTCCTGTAATTTGGGGAAAAACTAACTAAAACCGGTATGGTTTTAAATAAGGTTTTGAAGAACCGTTTATGGACTCATTTAAGGTTTAATAATTTAATTGTAGTTGAATTGTGGTCAAATTGGAGTATAATTAAATAATTTAAATATATATACATAAATATATTATATACTAATTAAACAAATTAAAAATTATAAAAAACAACACATAATAAAAAATAATTTATATATAGTTTATTTTTTAAGAGTTCAAAGCATTTTGTAACAGTACTATAACCTATTTTTGTTTAAAAAAATTTCAGTTTCAGTTCAAAAAGATATATAATCAATTATACATTTAGTTTCTAAGCTACTATACAATCTAAGTTTAAGTATTTCATATTAAATTCTTTTTAGATTGGTTTACATTCAATTTTTAGATCAAAATGACATTATTTGAATTGATAAAATTTAAAATTTTAAAAAAAGATGACTGATTGAACTTAATTGGACCGGCTCGGGTCGACCAGTTCTTGACCGGTTTTCAACTTAGTCGATTTTTTGAGATAAACCAGACTGGTGGGGTGACCAATTCCCGGTCAAACTGGTTCGACTAGCCAATCTGGTCCGGCTTTCAGAACCTGGATTTTAAAATCATCTCTCTTATACTTTCTGGAAGTTTGTAAAAGTAAACAAAATAACAAAATAATGACTTAAAATGACTAGTAAAGCAAGAGGGGAAAAAATAGCATTCAAAACAGTTACATAATTAACTTGAATTAACACAGCAATAACGGAACTAACAAATCAGGGATTATATATGCCATTTCATATTATTATTCTGTTAATTCTGTCATTTTATTTCTTCAATAAAATGCAAGAGACAAATCACGTGAACACCACATTTTGACCGGATCATATTAAAAAATGAAATAAAGAAAATCAAAAAAATTATTATTTATTAATTAGAAAAAGAAGAAGAAAAAAGAAAAAGAAGAAATTGAATTAAAAAGGAGAAAAACTCAATTTAACCCAAGCCCAATTTTCCCCATCCAATCTTCCCAAATCCACCGGGCTCATCTCTCATATTTTCCACCAAGCCCATTTTCCCCTCTTGCACCAAGTCTACAACACACTCTGCACCACCACCATATCACTGACACCCCTACACCCACTGCACTGCACTGCACACAAACACACTTTCCTACACCTGCACGCACAAAAAACAGCCGCCCAACACTACCTGCACGTAGCACACACAACACAGAGGAGCCCCTGCTTTATGTTTCTTTTTGGTTCTTTTCCTCACGTACAAAAGGAGGGGGCAGAGAAGAGATATGGGGGACTTTTCTAATTTGAAAAAATGAGAGAAAGAGAGGGGAAAAAAGAGAAAATTGAGGGCGGAAGGAATCAGAGATTGATTCTGGGGAGATTTAATTCATTTTGTTGGCTATTCTTTTAACTTGAGCTTCAAGAGGTAAGTTCTCAATCCATGTGAACCCTTGGAATTTTGATATCTATTCATTCATCTATCATGACTTTGTTTAAGAATATTGTCATATGTTGGTAATGATGGCCAGTGGTGTTTCTGTTTGATTTAATTTGTTTTCCTCTCATTCTCTCACTTTATCATCATGTAACCTTTCCATAAAGCCATGAGAGCAGCAAGTCAGCCACCCTTCCTCCTTGAAAACCATATTTCCCACACTCTCACATCCAAAAACAAAGTCATTCTCCCTCATCCTAAAATTTCACCCAATGACACCCACTAGCAACTAACACCCTTACAAGAATCCCTTACTTTGCTCCTAAACGCAACACCAAAAGCATCCCCAACAACCATCCAACCATGTCCCAAATTTTTGAAAAACCAGAAAACAGAGGTTGCGCCCGTGGGCGACCACTCCTTACCCTGACATTTGCCAACCGAGCAGCCAAATCTGAAGCCATTTTTCGACTAACCCTACAAATCAAGACCATTAGCTGACCTAGGCCAAACACTTCCCCGGGCCTACCGAATCGAGCTCATCTTAAACCCAAACTCACCCTAACTAAACACTGCCTTAATCCCAGCCGAGCTTAACCTTGCCATAAACACATTCCCTCGCCCTGACTAATCAATCTGAGCACCCTTGCCGATACAGTGCCTTAAAGACCCTCCCTCATCCATTAGCCGACCTATCCGAGCACCCTTATCGATCCAATCCCTTAACACTTTCCCTCATCTATTACCTTAACCGAGCTGAGCTCACCAACCCAATCCAATCCCTTAAACATTTTCCCTCCCAATTTTTCGATCGAGTCGAGCTATCCCTAACCGAGCTCCCCTTACTGATTCGACTTTAAAACACTCTACTTTAGCTAACTTGACCGAGCTGGGGCACCTTTGCCATATATGATCTGATCCCATAACTTTGTCTTTGTCTGATCGGCTCTTGGCCGATTTGGGGTCTCCATCGAGAACCCCTTCATTTCCAATCAGGTCTGACCAATCAGATCATGATTTCCTATTGCAATTTTACTGGTTGGTCGAATCCTTCTTGTTGTGCTCTGATTGCCAACCAACCAGTCAGTCCTGTTTTATCTTGTGTTGTTTGTGTTTTTTACTTTGCTTTCTAAATGTTAATTTTCAATTTTTAATGAGTTGATATTTACTTCATCTTGTGTTATAAACAATGAGTATTAAAATAAGTGATCCAGTGCCACAATGCCTGCGTTTAGCTGTCTTCAGTGGTTAAGTACCCACTAGACATTTCTTTGGGATGGGTCAATGGGCTTAGTACCACATTCCATTCCTTTTAAGTCTTGTTAATAGAAGCTTTCTTTCCTGAAAATAAGTGGTTTAGTGTCACAAATCGCTTTAATTTGTCTTTAGATGTCAAGTACCCACTAAACATCTCCTTGGGGTGGATCGGTGGATTTAATACCGCATTCCATCTCGTTTAAGACACATTTACAAGTTTTTTTTCAAAATAAGTGGTCCAATGCCACAAGTCGCATAGTTGTCTTCATGGGCCAAGTACTCACTAGACATTTTTCTTGAAATGAATCAGTGAGTCTAGTACCACATTCCATTCTATTTATGACGCGTTAACAAATTCTTTTTTAAACCAAATCAATCCATCGCTTTTTAATCAAATCACAACTTTCCTTTTAATCATTTTCAAACAATATTTTTCTTTAATTAAAATCAATCAACCCACAACATTTTTTAAAGAACTACGTGACTTTGAATTCTCCATTGCACTAGGGGATATGTAGACATGCAAGTCAAGACAAACTTTAAATTTTGGCAACTTAGTCTCTTTGTGATCTATTTTCGCATTTTGTTTAATTTCTTTACTTGTTAAAAGGGGTAAAATAGATATCGTTTAGGTTATAAAATTTACACAATTAACTTAAGGTAATCGTCTCAAGATAGATATATCAAGAATACAGTGGAATTAAATTTCCACTATTTCTTGTGCATAATTAACTCCCAAACATGACCTGATTTTTGCAGCCCTTTTCTTTTTGTTTTTATTTTAAATCTATTTTTAAAAGATTTTGGAAATCACTTCCTCTGTCTAATAAACGATTGGTGGCGACTTCATTATTTTTAAACTATTTTTCTTTTACCGCTCACCGTCGTAATTTTTTTGGTGTGGCGACTCCATTATTTTTTAGAACTATTTTTCTCTCCGTCATCATTTTTGCTGATCTTGACAAATCCAAATATAACAACCGTGTAAATCCTAATAATTAAAATAATACACCGTCACAAATAACAAAGGATAATGATATATATATTTTTTTTGAAAGAAAGGATAATGATATTCATATACCGCTTTCTTTTCACCTTTTTACGATAGCTATTAACTTGTACTTACCAACACATTTTCAGAATTTTCGAAAGTTAACAAATAATATTAAATTACTAGCAAGATAAGCGTAAATTATTAACTAACTAGTTTCATTACGTACGCAATGCACACATTTGTTATATTAGACATGTATAATTTTTTTGAACTATAATCTAATGTACATTTTGATATTTTTTATAAAAAAATAATTAATCAAATTTATGCAAAACAAAACAATAATAATAATAATAACTTAATTACTTTTTATTTTAATTATCTTAAATGAAAAGTATAAAAAAATCATAAAAATTAACTTTATCATAAAACATTTAATATATCTAGTGCCTAACAAGATGTAAAAAAATAAAATAACTATAAAAATATAAAATTTGAAATATTTTATTAAAGTTAAAAATATTTCGAATTAAACATTTATTAGTGTATTTATTCATTATAATAAATAAGTATAATTAATATTTACTTATTTTAAAAAACATTAACAATTTGAATATTCTATGATATATGATCTTCATTAATTTAAATAAATAATTGGTATTAAAATTAATATAAAATTTAAAAAATTAGAGTAATTAAATTTATCACTTAAATAAAATAAAATAAAATATAATTAAAATTTGAACTTTATAAAATATATTTTGAATACATGTAAAATAAGGCTATATCAAAGGAGTAAAGATTTGAATTGAAAAATATTCATGTACGAGTGATACATGGCGTTAACCCCACTTGCATAAATGTATTTTATATAATGATATATAGATATAGGTATGAAAGTGGAGAGAGAAATGTGAGAATATAATTATCTACAAACATATAACCTCCAAGAACAATAGAAGTAATCAACATATCCCCCCAAAAGCACACACCTGTCTATGGCAAATGCCTTCCCAACACCAATCTAGACTCTAGAGTTCAGAAGTCATAGATAAAGAGGATCACTATTGAAGCCAATTACTAATAACTACAGTACAATTTGATTTACAGTTTAAGCATGCACACAAATTAAGTACTTCAAAACATGATTACATATCTACATATGTTGAATAGCTGGCACATACAAGGATATTCAGAACTATATCTAAAAACAAGTAGGTCATAACATATTTGCAATAATCTTAAGACAATGGTATTTTTCCCCGTAAAATTCAAATACAAATAAAACTACTCTTATCAATTGAAAGATAAATTAATAAAGTAATTTAATGGCCATAAGAACAAAGAGGATGCACATGCCGCAGCCCTCTCTTTCTTCCCTTCCTTTGAAGAAGTAACCTAAAGCCAAGAATAACGAGTAGAGATGCAGACTATTTGGCCAATCAAAGCAGAACTATGAAGCACCAAAAAAATAACACTAAAATTCAAAGCATCTTATGACTATGAACCGACACATCATTATTTTAAATATAAAACAGCTGTCTGGCACAGAAATTTATGCAAAATATTTATTTGTGATGAACATCGAAGTGTCAGTCTTCTATTGCTTAGTCTACGTAAGTTGGTAAACTAAGTCTATAAAAGAATTTCTCTAATCTCTACAACTGTAGACTATTTTGCAAATTAAAGCAGAACTATAAAGTAATTTGCAGAAAGAATTTACCCATCACTTTATTGATCACAATAGTGTCATACAAAAGCTGCAGCAGAAACTTTTACAAATTGTAATATGCATTGCATTTGCCTCAATTCAACTGGCAGTTAAATTTGTTAACAGATAATATTAAAATGCAAGTTATTATCCTAAAATCCCCAAATATATAGTTTACTGCGAGAGCGAGATTAACAGTAATTGGCCAGATGAAAAAACAATTGTACTTGTATCACAATCACCTGCATTCACTCTGGATGTCTAATATCTAACAACCTGCTGGGAATGGGGAGAACAAACCAAAAAATTACTTATCACCGCTACTGAACACTCTTCAAAAGCTGAGCAGAGTACCTGGTCAATCTAACCATCTCAAAAAGAATTTCTGATTTCGAATAAATCTACTGTTTCCAACTAGCCAGAGCTTAGATGTTTAAAATTTCAAGCCCTAGCCTTTGGTTTTGATTTTTGTTTCTTTGCATCCAATGATGCCAACCCTTTGCCCAATCCAACTGGAGCCTGTTCTTGCACAGGCATTGATTGGTCTATTTTGGCAACAGTTGGGTCACTTGAAGGAAGGCCATTGTCTTCCTTCTTTGCTGCAACTGCATCCCCATTGTCCACAGCATCTGGAGTCATACCTGAATTTATAATGTTGAGAAGCTGGGTAAGGGGTGGCAATGCTTGTACCGGTACACCATGAGGGCGAACCAACAGGCCCCTTGCTGCAGCCTTCTTCCTCACTTCAGCAGCTGCACGTGCAGCCCTGTCATCAATTCCCCTTCCTCTGGGGAGAGTCTCACCAATTATCGCAGCATTGAGGGATTTGTTTGCAGGTGCACCAGAACTTCCAGATCCCCCAGCAACTGAAGCAGCTTGGAATGCATTTATCAAATTAGGATGTGCCTGCCATTATATAAAATTCTCAATTTTCAGTAGAAATTACACCATCAGATAGATGTCAAAAAACGTACAATCAGATATCCTTCAGGAAATTAATCTGAGAACAAAATGCAATCATCTCTAGCATGTTAAGAAGCTTATATGGTGCTTTTTTCTTAAGGCAATAAAATACTAAGACGGTATAAACCTGGAGATTGTCACCAAACTTCTGGAATCTTAAAGAGTAAAATGGACAAATTTTGAAGCTTTTACAGGAAATCACCAAGTCAAATTATATTCCTAACCAAAAAGGAAAAACAGGAAAGAGATGACAATAGCCCACCCAAGAATCTTTGACCAATAATTCAACTAACGTATTGAGTATGTCCTTCCTTTTTCCAGTTACTGCCATTATTCTCTCAGTACACAAGCATGAAGTATAATCTCAGTATTAGCATGATAAATCAAAGGAACATAAGGAATAACCTTCAAGATATCAATAGCCTTCTGAGCAGATGCTGCGTTCAGAGCTTGACCTTTTTGCTTTTGAGCATTCATCTGTCAAAATAACATGTGAAATGTGAATAAAAAATTACTAGTATGAAAAAGTTTTTTGTTATAAGGTGAGCAAACAGAAAATAAGGGGGAAGAGAAATAGACAGGGAATTAAACGTGGTTCAACCAACAGTGAACTATAGGCCTATGTCCATGGGTGAAACAGAGAAAATTCACTAAGATCAATGGAGATTATATGGAGTAGCTGCTCAATGCTCAAACCCTAATCCTCATACATCCAAGTCTTCACTGTTGCTTAAGACTTCGTACACCCAGAATTCATGAAGGTTGGCAAATGTGTCATTTTGCTACTATGGAAATTGTAACTAAATTGCCAGGTAATTTACCCTGCCTGTGAATGCCAAACTCACAAAAAACGGGAATGTTGCTCAATTTGCAAAAAGACACATTTGCCAACCTTCATGAAAACAAAAAGCTTGAACCCACCTAGATCTCACTACTGGCCAAAACATTGAGGTTTAAATATATCTAAAGGGCCAGTAATGGTCTTCTTTAACTGATATTATGGGTGTTTCATCTGTGATTCGTTATGAACAATACAAATATTTTTAGTTATTTTTGTTCAAAAACAAGTTTGACCTGTTTGAGGTTTAGTTTCTTGTGTATTTTGTCTTTTGGTAGTTTTGAATACGATTATTTATGGTTGCTGTATATTCTGAGACATGTTTGACCAGTTTGAGGTTTAGTTTCCTAAAAAAGAAACAGCATACGTTCTTAATTAAGTATTAGATTATTTTAAGCTGTTATGCACAGCTTTTGTTTCTATTCAACAAAAGAATTCATAGAAAACTATGCCAAATTCACGAGAATTTAAATGCTGGACCAAACACATTAATCTCACATTCCTGGGACACACTAACCATCAAAGAATCTCAAAAAAATCCCTACAAATGTATACATGGAATCAAACGTTTTTCCTTTCTTTACTTTCTTCCTCATGTCTTTCTTGAGAAATGCATTCCTGGGTAAGAACTCATAGTAAAGTAATGCCATATGGGAATGTATAATTCCATCAAGTAAGGAGAAACTGTACAGATACCTGTAGTTCACGCATCTTAAATGTGTTCATCCAGTTTTGCGAGTCCCGTGTCCTTGAATCATCTTCACCAAGTTGTTTGACAAGTATATCGTATGTTTTCTTCTCATGCTGTCAAACCATATGCCAGAATCAGTCAACCACCTACTGATAAAACAAGAAAGAAGAAAGCAACTTTTACCACTATACATACCTGGTGAGAGAGCTTGAAAGCACCCATACAGTTAAATGCAATAGCAAGAGCATGATAACAAACAGCAGTTTGAATATGTTCCTCACCAAGAAGCCTTTCATTCTTCTTTAAAGCTTCTTGCAGATAACGAAGAGCTGTGTTCATCTTTCCTATATCCTGATACATCATTGCAACATTGATAAAAGTTGCTGCAACATCAGGATGATCAGGACCTGATGACAAACTTAATAGGAGCAAAGCACGGGACATGTGGCGAAGGGCAAGTTCTGTTCGGTTAAGTCCATGGTAGAACAGAGCCATATTACCATAACTGCAACAACAATATATTTTTTTAATAAAAATAACAGCAACAACAATATTAAGATCACAGAGTGTTCTAGAGCATTCTGTTTTATAACATACACCTAGATTTTCTTTAACTTCGCATCCCAATTTTTATTATTTTTCCCATTGGCTTGGCAAAAACATAATGATATACAAATATAAGAACGTAGAATGCAGAACCCCAAAATATTATGGAGATGAACCAAGATCAATAGAACAGGGAATACCTGTGAGCAGTGTCAGGATGATCTAGACCAAGACAACGTTCATTTATAATTAGCTCCTTATGTTGTTGCATAATAGCCCCAGCCATGTCTCCAGCATGATACAAAACCATGGCAAGATACCTGAAATTTAATAAATTAAATTAAGATTAAATATGCCACATGCAAATACATCAATAGAAATTTGATAAGCTGGACTTCATAACAAAGGATGCACAAAAAGTTAGCTATAAATCTTCAAATTTACAAGGCGATCATATATGAGAATTATTTCACATCCATTACCCAAGTCTAAAGCAGCAAAGCATGGATTATGATTAAACTATGACTAAAGAAGAAAAACTTTTAGGATCATGCTAGCATGATAGAAACAACTAATGACATACCGACAGCAATTAGCAACCTCCCGATGCATTGGACCAGTAACCTGCAGCCCATAATTCAACAATTATTTTATGCACAAGAAACTCATGAAATAAAGAATTGAGAATGATACAACAATATGGAATTTCATGCCTGTTGTAGAATTGAGAATGCCTCTGAAAATAAAGTGTAGGCTTCACTGAGCATGCCCTGAGTCATAAAAGTAATTACCTAAATTAACACATATTTTGTCACAAGAAATCATGCACCAAACTTCCACAATTTACAAATTTACATTTTCACAGAGAGGCACAACCATTTCAACACTGCACAATTCCCCAAATTTACTCTTGAAATAATAATTACTGTATTACATTTATTACAGTAATGAACACATTTTAGAGAATGCCATTTTAAGAAGCATAATTACTTTAATTCACTAGGTTCAACCTCAAGAAGATAACCTATTCACATAAAAAAAAATGTGGTTTTGATAAACCTTAACACAACACCACACAAAAAAATAAAATCATAGCTAAAAGCTAAATCAACACCATGATGACTTAAACACCCAAAGAATGCCACAGATACAAATAACTAAGTAGTTTATAAACAGTATATAAATGTACTCATTCTATAATTAAAAACAATAAAACATGGTAAATACCTCAGCCAATTGAAGTTTTCCTGTTTCCACAAGTTCCTTGGCTTCTGAACACACAGGAACTGAATGCTTCACAACTGGATGGAGATCCCAGACATCTGATGTTTGGAAGGGTATTGTAGAATTAAGATCATATTTATGAGCTGCAATGGTTATACCAACCTGAAAAGCAAGCATTGTTTAGGCATGATGAAGCTTAACAGAATTAATATTGAAGAGAGTAATGGTGAAGAGGTAAAAAGCACTATTCAACCACTATTCACATCAAAGGTAGTAGTGGATAATGACAAGATCCTTTCAACAACTATTCACAAGTATTACCAGAACATGACATGATAATACATTATAATTTATAAAACATCATTTGCAGACCGCAAGTTTAAATATGCATTGCACGACACATGAGCAGTGACAAAGAAAGATCAAAATATCTAAACTATTATAAAGTTAAAAAAAAAGAATATTATTTTCATATGATAGAAGGGATAGTTTTAACATATCCCAGCCCTTTTTTTCTAACATGCATCAAGAGATACACAAGGTTAAGATGAGAAATTTTTTACATGATGCAAAGATTACCAAGTAAGCATAAATCTAGAGCAAAGAAGGAAAAAAAAAGTATTTTTCAATAGTTTCAAATATGAATTGACTGAACAATAAATGATAACTTATACTTACCTTCTGACAGAGATTACGTATAACAGAAATTTTCTTCACACGTGACCTTGCATCCTCTGGTAACTCAAACTGCAACAAGTTGATTAGTAGATCAAATATGTAGCAACGAGATTACAGATGAAGAAATAAAGATAGAAACAGAGAATGTGCATGGAGATGGAGGTCCAATTTCATAGTACCAAAAGGAATAGATGTTTAGATTCCACATAGTAGAATGTAATAACATATAATATAGACGTACTAAGCAAACTCCACAATGACTACTGCTATAGCCACACATCTTATTCAACTAAGAGCAGTTAAAATAACAAAATAACAAAATGTAAATGTGTTCATACGTACTTTAACCAGATTGGATACACCCAACAGTCCCAACCTCATAGTAATATTACATTGTCCCAGTGAGAATTATATATTCAGGTTAGGCAACTTATACCTTGTATTTGACCATTGCAAATTCTTGAATGTCAGACCAAAGAGCTTCAGAGCTTATATTCATATATAAAGGTTGACTCTTTCTTAAAGATGACCGGCCTTTCCATCGCGCTTGCCCTCTGGAATGCTTACCTGGAGACTGATGCCCTGCATGTTCCTGTAAATTAAAAAGCAAGTATGAATGATTCCCAAGGAGACACTACATTACAAACTAATTAGCTGGAACTTTATAGCTTATAGAATTTGACAGGGAAACAGGTTAGAAAAACAACGGGAATTTGACAAGAAAACAAGAAGGTTAGACAAAAAATGGTTTGTCATGGAGAGAAGGTAAAGTGCACAGATCAATTCAGGGGATCATAGCACAAAAGAATCAGCAGATTAGAGGGAAATAGTTGCAGATATCTCAAAATGATCCAACCATACTGGACAAACCTTTTTAGAAGTTCTGGACTGTGTGCTATTAGCAATTACTTTTCCGACAGGAGCTTGACAACTTCCAAATATGCAGTTCAATAAATGAGATATTGCTGGCGCAAGATCATGATCCTCTGTGTCTCTCAATACATCCTGCAAATGGACATGATTGCAAAACAAAATCAAGACTATTAGAAGCACAATATGCATATTCTTCGGTGCAAGTGGATTAAGCGGACGAGCAATTTTCAAAGTATGGCTTATCCTCTGTATGAGCCAACATGTCAACATTGAACAAAGTATATCAAATTCCTCATGCTCATCTAATATCTTATATTAATGAAGTAACCAGAGCATCCATGTATTAGTTTACACCAAACAGCAGGAACATAAGATGTTGAGGGGAGGGGGTGGGGGGACAGTTATTACTCTACATAAGCATAATCACTGTCAAAGTGTCCAAGGTGTAATAAAAAAGTGAACAGGGAATATGCACAAGCTCACGACAAAAATGACAAGAATTAGAACTGGCCACTTTTGACAACTTACAAGTGGCAATAATATTTACTGATCCCAAGTTAAACACATTCTTTGGGAACCGTGTGGAGCTTTGAATAAGAATCAGCAAACTAAACTCTCAAGCACTCACACGTACAAATACACAAATGAACAAATATCTGGATATATTGGAGACTTCCCTTTATCACTGATTCTTCCAGCAAGAATTACAAGATAAAAAAACACTTCCAGATTTAAAAACTGAATAAGAGACAAAAAAAAAAAAAACTAGAGGTAAATGAAATGTTGAAGTAGGTGAGAAAGATTTTATCACCTTGATAATGTGCTTGGAAGATCTGACAACAATCTCATTAGTACAAAGATCCCACAGATGAGGTAGATGTTTAGTCCCACCAGCCACCTTTCACAGAATTAAGGACATATCAGAAACAATATAAGAATTATCAAATGACAAGCAAAAGATATGCCAAGCAAACCACCAAATAGATTGGAACTTAATTCAGTTTACCAAATCTCAAAAGAAATCATTACTGCAGTATTGACCAAAATACATAAGCGCTTACTTTGCCAATATAGCGAACATTAATTCCATGAGCATGGAGTGCTTCTGTTAGTGTCTGGCCATCCATAGGTGAAACTTCAAGTGTGCATAGATCTTGTATAAACTTTGGAATCACAACATCAGTAAGATACAGACTAACTTTTCGCACATTGTCTTCATCAGCAGCAATTTCCTGGTGAATATGATCAGACATAGCAATATAAGAATATTTTGAATACTAAGAGTGAACCATGATGTTTTCATAGAGAAAGCACACACATATACACCCGGGGCGGGGGAAAAGATGAATGGGCAGATACATAGTTAGATAGACACATAAACACAGTCACACATACAGAGAAACGGGAAAGACCTATTGTAGGCATAGATAAATGCAAAATAAGATTCAGAAGAAACCTCTGGGCTCCCAGCTAGTTTGAATTCAGTGAAAACATTAGGGTTAAAAACAATTTCATCATAATGATCAGAGACTTCAGCAGATGCAGAAGCAAGTTCTTTGGCATCCTCAGTCTTCTCTTCCTTTGTTAAATCCTGCAGAAAGTAATCAAAACACATAACCACAGTTTATAGGTGTTACATTGGAACTCAATCTCCAAGAAAAATATCCCTAATTCCTACTAGTCTTAAACTGATAACCAGCCAAGTCATTTGACATGATACTGAGTTTGAATACAGAATACACGTAATATAACCAACCATCAATGTTCGGTTGTTCTTGTTCAACAAGACAACCAATCAAGGATACAAAGCACAACCATTTTTCTTTAAATGCAAGGGGAAAGGGATCATACTGTTAAGACAGCCCTTTTCTTTTCTTGTAAAAAAAAACAAAGGAAAAGGAAAGCAAACAAGAGTGCAAGAATTAATGCTTTCGCTTTTCCATTCTAGCAGTATTGACGAGTTTCCTTTGTGCTAGAAATACTATCCACTAATCAGCTATTTTATCGCTTTGAATATTCAATACAAAGTTACCAAGTATCTTTACTATCCTTTGCGTCCCACAAAATCTAGAAAGAGAAAGTGTGTGACCACCATGCAGTAATGTGCATACAAATGCACAAGCAACGAAGTGAGACTGGTACCAGATGAAGTTGAAACAAGCAGTTTCATTTCAAAATAGAGGCGGTGATGATATAAGTCTAAGTCATAATACGTGGAGACCATTAAATAAACAAATGTTACACATCAAGGCAGGAATGGGTGAAGAAAAGAATTTGTTTCAGAAAAACACAACTTATCAAGTACAGGTGTATGTTACACTGCTACAATGCTTACCGGCTTGTCAGCATCAGCCACATTTTGAGAATCAGTGGCCAAGTTATCTGCCCCTTGAGAATTAGTCTCCTTGGATTTTGAGGTCTCTGCTGCTTGGGCCTATTCCCACAAAGAGCAAGCTATGTGAAACTGAATATACAAAGGAAATCCCCAAATATTGTTGATATCGGAGTACTGTAGCTACCTGGCAAAAGGCAGCAATTAATTCTGCTCTCAAGATACAAAATCGAGAACCAGGTCCAGTATAGTTTGCATCCCGAGGAGTTACCCTCAACAAATCTAGAAGATAATGCCTGATTTGATTTCGAAAAGAGAAGCACATCAGTTCATAGCACAGTAGACAATAATTTACACAAATTCAAGTTTGTATTGAACTAAAGTTGAACGTTGAAACTAATACGGTTGACAAACTTCCTATCTATTAGTGTTCAACAACATTCTTCAACCATAAATAACATACAAAAGAAAGACAGAATGGAGTACAATATATCAGCAATGTCCAAAAATCACAATATTAAGCATATTAAACTAAACTTGCACATCGTAACTAATAACCTATGAAGCACGGGTACGGTCTCAGGCAACCATACTGGCGTCTGGTACATTTCCGGTACTGGAACATATACCAGACGGCAGGAGATGTACAGGTTTCAGGCAGCCCCCATTCCCTCACCTGAGTCCTAATTTTTTTCAGCCCCAAATTCTGATATTGCCTGTCTTTGGCTTTTCCTTCCACCTTCAACTCTACCCTGCGTTCCATCTGTGAGGGACAAAACCTTCTTCTCTGGCTTTCATCTTCCATGACTATTGCAAGCCTTCTTCGTCGCGTTGGTTATAAGTATAAACCATTTTATTTTTCAGTTGCTTTTCAATTTTTCATTATTTATTTCTGTATTTTTATATGTTTTTCATGTTTTATGATATATATATATATATATATATATATATTCTCCCATATCCTATCGTACCTATCTAGTTTTTTAAGAAATGTCGTATCCCGTGTCGTACCTGATAGGTTGATACCCGTACCTTATCCGTGCTTCATTGCTCTTCCTATCTATCAGTGTTCAATAACATTCTTCAACCATAAATATCATAAGAAGAAGGCCAGAACGGAGTTACATATATCAGCAATGCCCAAATCACAATCTTAAGTGTATTAAACTAAACTTGAACGTTGTTACTTATAAGTTATAACTATTGTTGACAAACTTCCTATCTATCAGTGCTCAATATCATTCTTCAACCATAAATAATATACAAAAGGCTAGAATGGAGTTACACAAATTAGCAATATCCAAATCACAATCTTAAGTGTAGTAGAAAATCATGCCTAATTGCCTATCTTATGAAGCACTAGCAAATCTGCAGAGAAGAGGTCACCAACTAAGCAGACAGACTATACAAAAGTAGCAAGCCAACCCAAGAGAGAAACTACCTATCATCACCACCAACAATGCCCTTGCATTCCACCGGTGCAGCCAATGTGAAAACATTTCCAGATCCATCAAGGACTGAGTGTTCCTTCAAATGAAGGCGTTTGGCAGCCTCTGATACCTGAATAAGAAAAGCTTAGAAAAGATACAAAAGAAATCCATCTGATAGAGAACACAGATAATAGCATACCCCAAAAAGAATGCTAAGTTACAATTTACAGATAATACCATTTAAAATGTACTTATTTTCCTTTGACACAAATTTGCTTATATTTTTCACCCAATGTAAGCATGGTTTCACCCACAATGCAGTTTTGATACACACACTAAAATAAATTAAACTTCAGCATCCTTCCTTACCTTAGAATGAAAATCTTCATTCCAGCAAATTTTTTTCCCATTGTCAACAGAGCCATATAGGAGAGAGTCCGACTTGTCCCCTTGAAGAATGCCTGGTAAGACACTCTGCAGCAAAATATGAATTTGAAATCACAACAGAAGTTTAATTGTGAACAAGGACTCATGGAGTTTACAATTATAAAAATGCAACAAATTTAGTCTTATTTTTCATTATAAAAAAACAACTCACCAAAAAAACAGAGTATAAATCCAGAAAGTATCTCAAGTGAAAAAATTCAACATAGAACTTATCTAGGTTTCTTAATCAATGTGGGATTATTTAGGGACATCACAGAAATCTATGCTTTACTGATTGCAATACTGATACAATATGGGGATGTCAGGTACTGTAAATAAAATATTGAAAATATACTCATATTTATATGTACATTAAAAAAATAGTTGCGGTACAACACAATATATGTTTGTAAAATCTAATAAAAATAAGAAATTCAAATGTTTTGGCACGTTTTACAGCTATTTCGACACATTTCAGTGCATTCCTATTCTGTTTCTTACCATTTTGAAGCGTTTTGACAAGTTCCAATGCATTACAATGTATTTCAAAACATTTTGAGAACAAAAGTTCTAAAACCAAAAAGAAGAATTGCTCAATTCATACAAATCAATATCTGACAGTATGAGTAAAACACCAAACAGCCATATGTGTGCTTCTTAGACAAAAACTAGAATACACCAGTAGTAAATTGATTTTATAAACTTGAATCCTATAATTAATTGCATTTTCTTGAAAGTGGAGGAAGTTATCAATAGGTAAACTTCAGCTTCATGGCACACCTGAGCTACCATTCTGTGACCCCTGTAGTCAATTATAGCCATAGCAAGATTATAAAGTCCAGGGACATCAGCTTCCTGGTAAGCCTTGGTGCCCTTCAAATCATTGTTTGCAGAAGCATATGTGGCCTGCTCACTCTCAGAAAGCTGTGCTTCAGGAGGAATATCTTGAGTGACTTCCACTCCATTAATAAGATCTTCTGAATTTGAACTATCATTTTTCCCCCCATTGGGAACCTGGCAGTCGGAAGCTCTTTCAGAAGAACTGTGCAGAGTGCCTGTGCTCCATGTTTTTGAATAAGCATCTGCACATTTCTTTGACAGCTGCTCAAGGTCAGCATCAACAGCAAAACTAAAGAATATATTGTTGTGCACGTACCTATTACCAAAACACAGTCAAAAAACACTGATGAGCCAACAACTTACCATGTATAAAGGCAAGCTTTTGTGCACGGAAAGGTAAATTGCACAGATGATAACAATGCATGACTAATCAGCTACAGCGATGACAATTTGAACAAGATTTATAAACAAAAGAAAAATAATATTACATTATGTACCATTTTTTTTTTCCACAGTTGTGTACCATACTTGAGACAGCCATGTAATGAACATGTTCTTCACAAGGAACTTATGGGCCAAAGGAGGAGTATCTTCCATCCCCCACCTCCCGAAAAACAAGAAAAATGTAATATGCAGCTTCCACTAGAGCATACTTAAATGTTTTCAACATTTAAATAAAAAGATATCAGAATGCAGGAAAAACTATTTAGAATGTCATGAAACCAAGTCAAGAATATCTTTGATAAATTGCTTAAGCTTTAAAACCACTAACATGTGAAAGCATTCTGGGTCAGTTGGGTTTATTGGAGGAATGCAGCCGCTAATCACTCCAATAGCACCATTAATTGCTGCATCAACAAAGTCTGATGTCACTTTATAAAGTGCTCTATCCCGCAAAATCCTGCAGTAATGGACAACTCACCCAAGAAGCAGAGATAATAAATGGCGTCAAGTCATCACCAACAGAAAAAACTAAAGAATATGCATACTTTTAAAGACATCAAGTTATGAATGAAAAAATAAAGGTACCTCTCCTGTGGAGTTGTATGAGGAAATTCACGACAAGATTGCAGCTCCTCATTCCAATCTCTTTGCATGCCAATTGGCTCACTTCCATATTGAAGAGTCAAGGAATTCTCAGCCCTGGCTGAGTCGCGTCTGTGGTCTGCCCACAAAAGAACCAATGTTACAAAATACATCAAGACAGTGTTCTTATTTACAAGTTACAACTCACTCATAGTACTACAAGCATATAGCATGTAAAACAAAAAAGTAATAAAACAAACTATAAAATCTTTCTGCTAATAACACTGCTATTGCTTGACAAGGATAAAAGAAAGATAATTCAAACATGCATATTAAATGAATAATTCCATGCCATTGAAAGTTCACTGCCAAGTCATATACAGTGAAACAATTAGCATTAATTAATAACACACTAACTCAAAGCAACCCAAGTTTCTCAATCATCTTTCATCAACACTGAATAAAGTTTCAAATCCATACTATGAGTTATAGTGTGGGGACCAAACAATTACTTTGAAAAGCTACCAGGATAGAATAAAAGCTTCAAAAATTGACTTCTATGTTAACAACTGAAATGGTGCCAAGTGCCAACATTTACATTATTAACAAGCATTTATAATGTCTGACATTTACAAACCATAAAATGGAGGCTGTGTCAGTTAGACTGCCTCTCTTTTTTATTGAAAATTTTGAAAAAGCATAATAATGTTAATGGGGTTGGAAATTTTCTTGGAAATTTTCACACCGCCTCTTAATAGAAACAATTAAAACTTCTATCACACAAAATGTAATTTGAATAACACCAAAAATCAACTAACCAATAGCAACCAGCTTTGCAAAATTATCAGGAGCATTTATCCCTAGTATGAAAGTTATTAAAATTGATTCATCAAGCAAATATCTGGTAAGAGCATCACATGCCAGTGATAACACAAAGTAAATGATAACAAGAATGCATGAAAGCGAACTAGCCAACTGGACCAAGTTTTGGATATGCCAAAAGCAAGATTTTCACATCACAATTTGCCCTCACAGATAACAAAATATCACCTACAAATAAAGGAAAAGCAACCCTATTATCCAACTCTAGGAGCATAAATTACTACAACATAAAGAATTGAAACACTGATGAAACAAATTGCCAGAGGCTGAGCTCACCAGGAACTGGGTATAACCCAAGCCACGAATTAGGCGGCAACATAGACTGCACATTTTCAAAAGGATGGGCAGCAGCTCTTCGCTCCAAAATTTCACAGAAAGCTTCAAAATTGAAGAAAAGAAAATAAGTTTTGGTTGCCAAAGCCCAAATTTGACAAACTTAAGTCTTAAACAATGAGTACTTTAATACACTTCATTACCTTTTTTGAACTTGGGGCTAATCTTTTGTAAGAGAGCAACAAGAGTTGTTGCTTCAAAGGTAGCTTTACTTGGTCTTGGGTCAAGAACGTTCACTGTGCTTGAGTTGACATAAAACATCCTTGTACTTCCTGTTATACAAAATGTATTACCCTCCAGAGTTATCACATCCAAATAAAGCAAATCTCCAACACGCCTGCAAACCGCAGAACACCTTGTTAAATGCCTTTAAACTGAACAAGGCTATGAAATGATATTAACTGAAGAGGACATTTCTCGAGTTACCTTCTATAGCTTGGAGGAGGATTGAAGGATGAAAACACTATGCTCTCCACACACTTAATATCCTTCAATGGGGACGATAGCAAATTACCCAATGAACCAGAGACATCCTCCATACAACCAAGTCCATCAAGCTCTGGAACCTCAGTTTTCAACGTATCTGATACTTCAGGAAATCCAGAAGCTAACTAGTAATTATATATTTCAGAGACAACATGCAAAAAAGCAATACAATATAGCAAAATCCAATAAAGGGAATAGAACTATCCCATACCTCCTGAATTTGCAGCTTTATTTTGTGCTATCTCATTCTGCAGGGCAAGTGATGTTGATAATGACGCATGGAGGTTAGAAAGGGACAGCAACTCTCTAGTACGGTGAACATGAGCCCTTATGGATCTATCATCATACAATGCTGCAAAGACAATTATCCACATTATAATCCACTAATGTCTAAAGATCTCATTGCTTCAAGAAAGAAAGTTCATTAACATACCAGGAACCATTTCCAAGGAGCAACCGCCAGAAGTAATGTCAGCTACCACTGAAATTTCATTGTAATCTTCCAGGTGATGAGTAGATCCATCTTTTGTGTGCAGGAATAAGTCATAGCATGTGATAAAACATGTCTCTGGAGCATCAAGAAGGAACTGTCTTATATCCATGACAGAGTCTCCTGGATTCAACTGTGAATCAATGAAACAACTTAGAAGACACTTTTTGTGATAGATAATCAAAATAATATGTGGCTCACATGTAAACTTGATATGATAAATAGCTTAAATGTTCTAAATGCAGAATCAAACATATTTTATGTCCGTAAGAATGCAACAGCATAAGTAAACCTCTGAAAAAATTATCTAAGAACTTCTTGAATCCCCAGTACTTGTCAATGTGAAACATTAACAATCAATGACTTCATGATGCAGTTAACACACCTGTAGCTCAAGCTTCTCCCCAGTTTGTGTTTTGATAGAGACAGGATAAAGTTGAAGATCACCTGCACTATCAAGGTGGGGAAAGGCATTAGTTATAAAATGAAGTTGAAGTTCTAGCACATCCATTACCAACAAGAATGAAATCAATTTGACTGCATAACCGCATTTTTTTTATAGAAGAATACATAACCACAATTGGACTGCATATTGTATTGAAAATCGTGCATAGTACAAAACATGAGAAAACTGCTGGTAACAAATGTATCTAGTTTCTAAAATATAGATTGAAAACATGCACAAATACCCAATTACTGGGAAAACAAAAGTCTTCAATCACATAGATATGGCAAAACTTGTCTTGTCATGTGTAAATAAAGCAAATAAATTTCACTTAAAGGGGAAGAAATAAGAAGATAAAGAAAGAAATGGATAGTATACATGAACTTAAAGCTGTCAGTCTATCACCCGGAAAATAAAGCAGCTATATAAAGTTTCAAAAAACGTAGTCTTACAACACCATCCAAATATTACCCATCAGTTGTGAAAATGCAATCACAGGAATTTCCCAGTTATGTTTATGTGCCATGGATGTAGATGGTCTGAGAAATGAGAATACACGAGTCCACAACAAACATTAAAAAAAGAACATTGCAAACGGAACCCTATGCATTCATACAATTGGATAAAAAAAATTATAATCTCATTGACAGCTGGTAAAATAGTTCTGATTTCAATGCTAGGCCATTCCATTTACATGGTTCCTTTTTTTACAGCAAAATTGAGGAAATCTAAAAGGCAATTGAATCAAGGCAAATGCTTTTTATTATAGCATACATAGGAGAGGTGTATGAGTGTGCAAACATACTTGCATGATGCACTTTTTTGCCTGATTATTATAGCAATCTTTATAGGAACATACTTGAAGTTGGTAAGAATGCAAATACCATCTAGAAGTATAAATATAGTTTCTTATTTCATTTATTTTTCTTGATATTGATAAAGAAACCCCTACATTAACATGGTTTTGAACTTTTGAACCTAACAGCCAACCAAATTTAAGAAAATGACTTGGTGAGTGTTTGGAATAGCTGTGAGATTATAAATTTCAAAGAGACTCAATTTTGCAAGAATTGGTTTTGAAAGAAATTGAATTTCGAATAATCAGTTTTATGCTTGGGAATATCATCTAAAACTGCTGCAAGTGAAATTTTATTTGTTCAGTTATCGTTAGTATAAATCACAAAAAAGGATATGAAAATAATTTTAATGAAATTAAGTTTTAGATACAAATGATAATAGGACAAGTCTGGTAACTCTTACAAATGTTATAAGGAACATTTACGTCATTAATTCTTAGAATCAGTTTTGTCCAATGCCAAAGCAGCTTGAAGCAGTGAAGCATGAAAAGAAAAAGACATCCAAACAATCACAAAGGGCAGTCAAAATCAATTTTGGGACACTCCAACAAACACTCAATGATACACTTAAAGTAGGACTGGGTTTTATTCATGTAGACAAATTCTAATACATTGAAAAGATAAAAAGGAGTAAGCTCAATATCAGTTACTACTAATATGCCACTGCAAATGAGTTAGCAGTCTTTCATGTGAAACAAATCAAAAGTACTTTTCTAACCAGGTTCACCTTGCTTTTGTTGGCTCCCTTCATTTGCTGTTTCATGCTCCTTCTTCAACTCCGGATTGGCACTAGTTGATTCACCAGCAGCTGGAACATCAGCAGCATCTGCTTTTGCATACTCTGAGGTGTCTTCTCTATTATTATCCTTTGCAAGAACATCAGATGAGAGTACCACTGGTTCTGAAGAATTGGAAGAATTAGAAGCATTATGTGACCCTCTTCTGCTCCTCCCCTTGCTTGACTTTCCAGCCATATTTCTCCTTTTGAATCCAAATAATCAAGTCAGTGCATCAAGAAACAGTAACACAAAGCAACACATATATAGAAAATGGTATGTTTTGACATGTCAAAACTCATAGCCCATCTAACAATAATTCCAATCCTTGAACAGAACCACCAATCCAGGAACTAGCACTGCTAGAAGCTGATTCCCACATCACAAAACCATCAAATATAAAGCCAAGTTTTAAAATTTCGTCATTTCTAGACACCATTTTCTCCAAAAACGTTGAAATTGCAGTGTGAGATTACCAGAGAGAAAAGGGTCCACAGAATCGCAGCTGAACTTGACGATTACAGAAGAAACATATATATATATATATATAGAGAGAGAGAGAGAGAGAGAGAGAGAGAGAAATTGGAGGAATAACAAGAACAGGGTTTTAGTTTAGAGAAAGAGGAGGCTGAGGTTTTGGACAGAGGGAGGAAGTGGGTGAAAATTCTCCCTTTATTAAACAGAGAGAAAGTAATTTGGAACCCAGAATTCTGGTCTGGTGGGCTTGGCTTGGGCCTTTTCTTCTTTTCTTTCATTTTCTTCCTTTTCATCCAAATATGCCTTATTTGTTTCGTTATTTTCAAAGGCCACCAAATCAAAAAGGCTCTACTTTCAATAAATGTAAGAGGGAAAAAGAAAAAGAAAAAGAACACTAAACATTCATTTTCATGATTTTGATCCTTTAAAGATGTATGTATTTTTATTTATTAGTAATATTAAATTATTTCTTTAACGATAACTAATGTCAATAGTTTCGTCTCAAAAATCAATTTAATTTTAAAAATATGATATTAAAGGAAAAAATTTATATTGCTTATATTTTTAAATGATTGATGTAATTTATTTATAAATTGAATATCAATGTAATGTTAGTCTAATCTTCGTATACGAAGTTGAATTTTATGAATTTGGAATGGAAAATAAATGGTTTCAAATGGAATGATCATTTATCTTTCAATATTTATCAGCTTATGAATGAAATCTATTTTGTTATGTTACACTAAGGTTTGGTACATAAAATATGAATAATTATATATTTTCCTAATAAATCATCCTAATAATTTTCCTAATTATTTAAAAAAATAAGTATTAAATGCTTTTTGTAATTCCTAAGATATTAAATGCTTCTATATTTTAATTTAATAGTTTTTATTTTATGTAATTAGAAAAATATGTTAAGAGAATATAACATTACTCATAAAATATAAATTAAAATTGTCAACAGGGCCAGGGTTGGCTCAATTATGACTTTACTTATAAGGCTTATGTCAGATTTTCATTGTCAGCAATCATTTATTAGTAGACAATATGTAAATATTATTATAAGTCCTTCTCAAAGTCTGTGATATACTTTGACTTATGAATGTAGTAACCTTCTTTTTCCTTAGCATTTATTCCTCAAAAAAATAAATAATAGGATCACAATTATAATTAATAAAAATAAATAGAAAAACAAAACCAGCATTAATTAATTCAAGGATGCAAGGAATTAACATTCCTACCTCTCTAAAAAAATTGTTATTTCTTATATTATGTGGAATCAATCTTGAAGGTCCAAATCGTCATTTCAAGTATTTTCACATATCAAATCAAGGAACCAATTGTCTGGGGCTTGTGGTGGGGTTGTTAGTGATGTTGCAGGAGATTTCATTGCTGCCTTCATTAGTAATTAGATACTTGCATACGTGAAGTCATATTGGAATCGGATTTTTAGACTGCAATTCATCCGGCTTAGGATTGCATGCATTGCTTCGATGAACTTCATCCTTTATTTTCCTTACTCACTCCAATTTGATCACTTTTGAATTGGTATTGGCAAGTTCAGATCAATCACATTCATACCCAGTGTTTTAAATTGTGGTTGCGGTTGCATTGCGGTTACTGCGATTACGGCAATTGTGACTACTGCAATGCGGGTTGCGGCCGATGCAATGGTAAAATTTTTTCAAGTTTGCAACCATGAAATTTTTTATTTTAAACAAAAGTTACAACGTTGTGGTTGTGATGCGGCCGTTGCGGCTCCGTTGTGGTTTCATTACAGAAATTTTTGTGAATGAAAATCACCCTGCAATTCAATTTGATACATTGTTCACACCTATAGAAAAGGTAACGAGACTGCTAATATTTTGGTTAACAATGCTCATTCTACTCCTTTCAGGGAGGATATATAACAGCAATGTTGCTATGGATAGGTTAATTAGTTGTTGTGTAGTGGGCATTATGGTTGGCAATGGTGGTGCCAAGGTGTTGACAGTGATGACAACAAAAATTGGGATGGTGATAGTGCTAGAGGTGGTGGTAATGGTGACAATGGCTGAGGTGGTCATAGTGATAGACTGATAGTGGTAGTGACTATGACAACAACAATATTGGCAGTAATGGTTGCAAAAAGACAACGATAAATTGTAAGTGATGATTATGAATTGAGATGATGAGTGCATCTTTTTAATTCTTGCTTTCTTGAAAAAAGTTAGAGAAAAGTTTTGTTTAGTTGTTTTTTTTAATTATTATAAGGAATTGGAATTCCAATTCTAAAAGGTATATTTAATATAATATGAAATTTAGACCCATGCTAGTCTTCTTTCCTAAAGGATAGAACTCTTCACTCTTCAAATTAGACAAAAAAAACTCTTTTTGTATTTTCTTATTTAACTTAAATAATAAGGTTATTTTAGTAATTACAAATAAAAAATTATCTATTAAAAAGCTTGTTCAAAACACATTAAAATATAGCATTTGGAGGAGCTCAGAATCACCTATGCTTGCGACACCTCTGGACATAAGAAGCAGTCGATACCTTGGTTGTGAGAGGACTGTCACTGATTTGGTGGATTCAAAACTTGGAGGGTGTGTTCATCGTGGGAGAAAGCAACATTCTCGACGTTAAACAACAATGTGTCGTTGGAGATGTCCTTTGAGCTTGATATTAGCAGCTTCAATGTGGAGGAAATTAGAGAATGAGTGTCTAATAACTGTGTAAAATATAGTTATTTGGGCCCTAATTATGTTCACTTTAGATTGCTAAGTTCTTATTTTCATGCATAAATAGATGAATTGTCACTTATATTCAATTGATTCCATTTTGATACCTATCTTTGTAATTCTAGAAAAATATTGTATATTCTTGGAAGAATTAATTGGTTTTGCACTTGCATTAATTTAATGGTGTCTCTATTACAGGAAATACCCCAATCTAACAAATTAGAGATGAGATTTGGGCTGTAGTTGAAAAAGGAAAAATGAGGGAGTGACCCAGCAACTCATGCTGCGGCGCAAAGGTGGCCACGCCGCGGTGTGAAAACCTCAACCCAAAGCATTGATGGCACCTGAAAGTTGGGCGTCGTGGTGCACACTAAGTTACACTGTGGCATGAAGCAATGTGCTGCGGTTATTTATTCTATTCTTAGTTAAATTTGGAAGGAGAGTCTTTTGAGAGGATTTTTAGGTCAGCGGCTGCACGAAGTTAACGCTTGATCAACCATTGGGGAAGATATCAATGGAGTTTGAATAATTCTTCATGTTCATTTCATTTTCTTTTGCTTTCTCTTCTATTATGTTTAGTTAAATCCCTTTTGTTAGGGTTAGATGTTACTTTTCTGAACTTGATTGTATTTTGATTTGGTTTGATACAAGTTCCTTCTTCTTTATGGATATTTGATTATACTCTTAATGCTTTTCTTGGCCCTTGGAATGATTTGTTGCTTTGGTAAACAATTGGAAAATTGATGCTAATGCATACTCATGGGATTAAATACCTAGTAATTCATGAATCTAGGAATAGATCTTGGAGTGCTAGTAATCTATAAGTCTTGATTCTTAATGCAAATCTTCTCATTAATTTACCTAAGGAGTTAGAGGTTTAATTTGAGGTTTTAGGCTCAATCTATCTAAGGAATTAGGATTTGGGTAATTAGAATGCTTGATTTTCATAAATGAAAATGAACTTGGACTTGTATCAAAAACCATTTCATAGGAATTGAGGGATGATTGGTATAGTCTAACCCTGACATTTTATCCATTTGTGCATTCAGTTTCTGTTCGCCCATTAAGTATTTGATAAAATTCTTAAAAGAACTCAAAAGCATTTCACTCTTGTTTAATTGTAATTTTTACATTTGAAATCCTTTATTTCTAATTGAACGTTTGAAGAGTGGTCCAATTTGAGAAGTGATACTTGTCTGCGATCCTTGCGAACGATATTCGGTCTCACCATTGTTATTACTTGTTATGACTAGATATACTTGCTGAAAAGTATCAGTGTCAATACCACCCAATGTCATTTCTGAAAAATTCTTCAGCCCTTCCAACATCTCGAATCTTGCAAAACCCACCAATAATAGTATCATAACTGACTATATGATCCATTTCCTTATGTCTCATTTCTGCCCATAACTTCTTAGCATCTCCCATCCTCCTATCCTCCCATCCTCACAAACGTAGTCATCAATACATTATAGCTATAAGCATTGGGAGCACAACTTAGTTTACCCATTTCATACCAAATTTCCTTTACCTTCTCTACCAAACCATGTTGATAATGGCACAACATCAATGCGTTATAAGTATGCACAGTCGGGGTAGCTCTAAAACTCATTTTCAAAATTTCCTCTTTTCCCTCATCTAATTGATAAAAGTCTCTGTAAATTGTAAATGGTATATCCTGCCTCAACCCCATGGCATCAGCAAGCCTGATAGATCAAATAATTGAAGGTGCTAACTTTGGGGTTGATCTCGCGGGACTGTAACATTCTGACGATTTCAATTGAAAGATCAATTAGTGGTGGTGGATTGCAACGACGTTGTGAGAAATTCTAATCCTTCGATCATAAAGAGAGAGCTTGCAGCAATGGTGGTTTTCCGAGTGTGGGTATGACAATGGGGGCAAAGCATAAGAGGAGGATAAGGGAAGGTTGAAGATGAGCAGATGATTTTTTTTTTAATTATTAGTTTTTTCATATTTTTTTACAATTATTAAATATGTGAAATGATTACAAAATAAAATAATATTAAGGGTTAAGATTTCAAATAAGTGGAGAGCTAAGATTGTGCCACATCATTACTCTATTAAGTAGTTAATAAAAGATGCATAAAATCTTTAGTGCTTGCTACTAAATGTCCAATTGCTGCAAGTTTAGACCTGATGCCGTCTTCATCGATGACTTTACCATTCTCTTAGTGCTACAACACCACTACAATCTGAATTATCTGAATTCAAGAGATGAGTGGTTTAACAACAAAACTATAGACATACCAATTTCTAGTAATGTAAGTAAGTGAAAATCCATTCTTTTATATGCCAACTAATATGTATTATATTTTTTTAATTGAAAGCCAGTGTGGACTTAGCCTTAAAAGAATAATGTTATAATAATGGGCAACAAAAAACATTATTTCTCATCTAGTAATTAAAAACAGATGCACAAACCAAATATAACAATCATGTTAGGACTTAGGAAAAATAGCAAAGCTAATCAAATTTAAAAGTAATAAAAGGAAATTACAAAATAATTGCAGAAAAGAATAGGTAATTGGGTGACAACGAACCTAGAAGCATAGATTCATGTAAGAAAATTTCATTTACTGGTCTTTGGTTATTTGCAGCTCATGAAGACTTTCTGCCAGTGAAGACTACATTTATCATATTATTATGGTGTATTCAATTAACCTTGTTTTCAAACTTAAAGTTCACAACCATTTGGAAAAAACAATGGACATTCAAGATGCTCAAACTTTTATCCTATTCAGTATACAGTTCACGTCCAAAAAAAATGGGAGTCATAACGAATCAGAAAGCAAACTTATACTTTAAAAGATAAGCTGACAACGATAAGTTGTTTAGGACCTAAGTTGGTCTACTGTGGAAGAGATTACGCATACTCTAAAAAATCGGCTCAATGGAGGGAGGTTTCTAAACAACATCTCCTCATTTTTTTCCCTTTGAAAGTCACATATCACCTTTATGGAGAGCGGTTTCTAAGAAGAATAATTTTTTTTAAAATTTTCAATGAAGAGAAACAGGCTCCGTCCAAGATGGTTTCTTAATGGAGGAAAAAAACAACGCATTTTGTTATATAAATAAAAAAAACTATATTCAAATAAAAAACTCACTTATTGGTAGTAAAATAATTATTATATATTGATTTCTATATATATGAACAACTCAACATTATTCATTTTCACTTGTATTTTATGCATCGGATCCTAAAAATATATTCCTATTATCTAAATTTTATTTTTAAAATTTTCATGACTTCATTCAAAATTGACGAACTAAACGTATTTTCATCATTTTCATTTGTTAAAATCATGATGTAATATGCAAACCAAATATGCTTTTTAAAATTTGAAAATTAAAACATTTTCAGAAAATAAAAATACAAAATAAAAATATAAAATGCCTTAAATCAAACAGACCTTAGTGGAAAGAGAAATAAGATAACAAAACAAAGGCATTATGTATACCCATACGACAATTTTATTTAAAAAAAATTAAGATGCAGATGTGGCAAAGTATTTTCAATAAATTAAAAATTATATGCATACATTAAAATAATTAATAAATAATATTAGAATTAATGTTAAAAATATTATACAATATAAATTTATTATTAAAAATGTATTTAAATATTTTGAGATTTTTTTTTGTATTAACGTGTTTTGAGACTTGCATTAAACATACAAGTAAAAATTAAGTAACTGAGTAAATAGACTAATTTTTTTTAGACATAATTCAATTTAAGAAAACAATGTCCATCTCATATAATTGAAAAACAATGTAACATTATTTCATATAGAAATAATTTAAAAATACATGATATAATCAAAAAATAATGCAACAATATACAACAAATTAAATCTTAAATTGATTTTATTAGATTATATTTTTCAAGAGTTCATTCAGGATCTCCTTCTTTTGTTTTGTGATAAATTAAATCTTAAATTAATTTTCTAATCAATTAGAATTAATATTTTATTAACGAATATCAATTCTTTGATTTTATTATATTATATTTTTCTTGAAGTATTAATTCTTTTATTTTATTAAAATATATCTTTTCGTTATTAATGTCCGTTTATCTGAATGATCTTCGTGCTTACACGTGTCACTTTCTTTATTAAGACTATTCTTCTTTATGTATAGATAAAAAGATATAAATAAATAGATATAGATAATAATCATTGATTAATTCATGTTATCATTAGTTATATTTTAATTTACTTTTTTAGTTAATTTTTGTGTTCACCCGTGACATTTTCTTCATTTAAGTTCAAATAACATTAATTACTTCATTTTATGAAATTATATTTATTTTATTAATTCATATTATCATTGATTAAATTAAATTTATTCAAATATAAAAAAAATTAAGTTAATTTTTAAATACACATAACTTAAATAAATAAATAAAATCAAATCATATAATAATTACACGTTGACTACCATTAGTATTGTTACAACCGTATTAGATTTCAAAATTTGATTGTAAATTAAATATTTAAATAATAATATTAACTGAATTTACAATAAGATTAATTTAAATTTACTAAATTTATTCAACATTAGTTAAAATTTAATTAAATCAACTTACTATTAATTTTTTAAAAAAATCCGAATAATTTTATCAATAATTTGGATGAACAAATTTAAATAGTTTAGTCGAGTGAGCCTAAACCGAAATTCCCACCCTTCTCTGTCACGTTTTAGCAACGCGGGTAACGTGCGTGGTGGGTCCAAAATCGATAAAAAGCACTGCACTATGACTATTTATATGAATTACATAAAAAAGAAAAAAAAAACTATTACTATTTATATGAAATGATAATGACAAAATATACGCAAAAGAAAAGATCCAAAACCTCACTCTCCCGCCATCATCATCATCATCATCATCGTTGCAAACAAATGGACCTTCCGGTGATAGATCTCTCACCCTATCTCGACTCGGACCGCCAACTCAGTCCCCAACTCAGCACCCTTTGCGCCGAGCTCAGCCGCAGCCTCAAGGAGACAGGGGCTCTGCTCGTGAAGGATCCGAGATGCTCCGTGGAAGACAACGATCGCTTCATCGATATGATGGAGAGGTACTTTCATAGCCCTCAGGAGTTCAAGCTCCTTCAGGAGAGACCCCACTTGCATTATCAGGTACCCATTACGTTTCTACCAAATGGGTCTCTTTCTTTTTTCATAAAGTTTCCTTCTTTCATCATTTCTCGCTAATTTCGACTTGTTTACTTTCTTGGGCTTGGTTGACAGAAATTTGAAAATTTTGCATTTTTTGTTTACTCTAAATAATATTAATATGTGGTAATCACAACTTTACCATTGACTTGTGATTTTTTTTTTCTGATTTTTATATTATTGTTATTATTATTATTATTATTATTATTTGGCTTTTGGTGAGAATTTAGCCTGAAATTCTATTTCTTTTTTTTCTTCTGGAATTGGAAAATTTTGCATTTCTTGTTTACTCTAAATAATGTGATAATCAGAACTTTACCATGACTTGTGAGTAATTTTATTTTTCTGGTTTTTTTTTTTTTTTTGGGTGAGAATTTAGCTAAAAATGTATTTGTTATCTGATGTTTTAAGTCACTAGAAAGATCATCAGTGGCTAGGGAATTCATTCAGTACTCAATGCACATGATATAATAAGTAAGTTAAAAGCGATTTTACTGTAGTATCGAGCATTCTGTTGGCTTTCTGATCATTCACTTCAGAGAGTAAATTGGGTTAATGTTTTGTATGTGGAAAGCTAAAAATGTATTTGTTATCTGGTAGTTTTGATGGCCAAAGATTCCTTAAGGCATGTTAATAATAAATGGTGCTTGAAATGGAGATTATAGGTTGGGGTTACACCAGAAAGAGTAGAAGTTCCAAGAAGCTTGGTTGACGAAGAAATGCAAGAGAAACTAAAAGCAATGCCTAAAGAGTACCAGCCACATACTCCTGTTGGACCTGATCTCAAATGGCGATACTTTTGGAGAATTGGTCCTCGGCCATCAAACACCCGTTTTCAGGTCTCTGTCTCTCTCTTTTCTTTCCCTTCAAGACGTAAATTTGCTAGTATTGTTTGTTCCTAATGTTATCATAAATTGTGCAGGAACTCAATGCAGAGCCAGTCATACCTGAAGGTTTCCCTGAATGGAAAGAAACCATGGATTCCTGGGGATACAAAATGATATCAGCAATTGAAGTCAGTCACTTAAGTATTTTTTCCATTTTTCTTTCATACTATTTCTAATGTGCATGATCTAAATGACACATGTGCATATTTCTTACTTAGGTGGTTGCTGAAATGGCAGCTATTGGGTTTGGCCTACCGAAGGATGCATTCACTTCTCTTATGACGCTGGTGAACACATTTATCATACAAATTTTACTTTTATCTCTGTCTATTTCGCATCAATTGCTTCCTGGTGATTAATTATTTTGTTAAATAAACAATTAACAACTACTCATAGGAAGCCAAAAGAAAAGTGCAACCGAAAATGAGTTGAATTAAGAACTCATGTCTTATGATAAACAATAAGTGAACACCAACTGGGAAGATCACAGATGAACATTTCGTGACAGATTTTAACACAAACATAATATGGGATACCTTTCACAATCTCATTGATTATAGAACTGACATCCATTTCCTTTTGCACAGTGCAGCATAAGCATTTGAAATTACAGATTTTCAATGTGGAAGCAAAGGTTCCCCAGTTTATGTGGCACTGTTTTATTGTAACAGAGTTGCAATCGTACTTTGTTTTTATCCTCTGATTATCTGTATTAACTATCATGCATAAGATACTAGATTTATATTCTTTAGTAGTTTGATAGTTTTGCCCGTTTAGAATTAGATTATTATTCAACAAGACTGATTACACCTCCAAAAGGAGCAGGTGGTTTACTTGTGGGCATAGATATACTGTAGAAACACCTAAATGACTGAGGGTATGTAAGTTTGAAACTTCTTTTGCGGAGGATATAGGCGTCAAATGGGCTATACCTCGGCCTTTTAACAATGTAATTTCCTTAGTAATAAACTTATATTTATGCTTGTCGAGAAGTAACAATTTCACTTTAATGATCTCTTTTTTACAATTTATTTATATTAGGTATTAATATTGTCTACTTGTCACCCGTGGAGCATTTTTCAACTCTAAAATTGAGTGACAACTTGAATCATATTCATCTTATTTTCATAGTTCCTTATGTAATTATCTGTGATTTCTAGTGATTGTATTGTCTTATGTTGTCATGTACTAGGGCCCACATCTGTTAGCTCCAACTGGGAGTGACCTTCGAAGATATGGTCAGGAGGGAACTGTTTTTGCAGGATATCACTATGACCTTAACTTCCTAACTATTCATGGTAGAAGTAGATTTCCTGGTTTAAACATCTGGTTAAAAAATGGACAAAAAGTTGAAGTGAAGGTTCCAATAGGATGTCTTCTTATTCAGACAGGAAAGCAGGTAATTTCAAACACCTGAATTTGCTGATACTTCATCTGAAAGAATTCTCAGTTTTTATTGCAAATTGAAATATTTTTCTAATTCCTTTTCCCTTCATATATCCTCAGTTGTTCTGATCAGAATGACCTTTTTATTTTTCTTCTTCTCTTCTGTGTCCTTTTTTAACCGTTCGCCAATGTTACCTGTCTCAAGCAGGTAACAGGTATTTCAGTGTTTCATCAACATTAGAGTTCGTGTAACTCAATTCTATATCTGCAGTAGTATCTGATTTAATTCTCATTACCTCTTAAACAATTTGGCAGGCCTATATGATAAATGTGATTGACTCTTGACATTATCCATGCCCTTTAGTGTGTTTTATTTTTGTTGTTTTAAAATGCAGATAGAGTGGTTAACTGGAGGGGACTGCATAGCTGGCATGCATGAGGTAGTTGTCACAAATAGGACAATCGATGCAATCAGACTAGCACAAGAGCAAAAACGTAGCTTATGGAGAGTCTCCTCAACGGTGAGTGAGGACAAAAAGATGGTCATTTTTTGTACCAGGAAAGAAGAGCTTAATTAAATTGACTTTTCTCAGGGTTATATTAACTGGTAACATTTGTCTCTCATGTAGTTGTTTGCACACATAGCATCAGACGCAGTTCTGAAGCCCTTGGGGCATTTTGCAGAATCGCCACTGGCAAGCAAATATCCGCCTATCTGTGCAGGAGAGTATGTTGAACAAGAGCTTGCAGTGATCAATCTTAAGGAAAAGAAATGATAGCCTTCATGGTTGACAATTGTAATAAAAAATTCATAGATTCTTCTTTCACTGGGTCTCACAGCTTTTCAAGCTGTTGGGATAAAACCATTGTGGCAACAAAAAGTGCAAACTGTGGCTTCATTTTTCTTGAACAAATTGAGCTTCCAATTGAGCTCTAATTTATTTCAATAGATATGAAATTTCTACATCTTTCAGTATTTTAACTTCTACACGTATTTATGATTCCATCCTTTTGTTTCATTGTCAAGTGCTACAATAGATATACAACGATTAGACCAGGGAATCAAACATTTAATTGTTGGCTTTTCTTTTCGACCAAGTTATTGGGACGTAGGAAGAAAACAGTAAGAAGGGCAGTATTTATACCTCTTGCATATACCTTACTATGTAGTTCCTTAATGTTATGAAAAAAGGCATTTACAAAGGGGAGAAATCATGTCATTTGAATCTTCTAACTATAGTTATCCCGCACCAATCGCATTGATGGTGATTTCTCTTACTAAGATCAGACTGATACCACAAGTTGAAGGTGTAATTAGCATGACCCTCGTTAGGACAGGTATGCTGCATGACATGAGGTGTGCATCTTGTATAAATGCCAAACATTGCTCAGTGATTCCCAGTAGTAGCAAGGAAGCTTTCACTGAGGGACAGGAATATAGAAATTCAAGGATGAAGCTTTTTGGTTCCAGGGCTCTGTCGTTATTGTTGGTTTTGTTGAGCATCACAGCTTTGGTGGCACAAGGCCAAAACACCCCCTGCACAAGCACCTTCTTCTCTGCACTAGTGCAGCTAATACCTTGCAGGACAGCAGTTGCTCCTTTTAGCCCCATTCCACCTAGTGAGGCCTGCTGCAATGCCATTAAGGCTCTAGGTCAGCCATGTTTGTGTGTTCTTGTCAATGGTCCTCCAATATCTGGCGTAGACCGTAACATGGCCTTGCAGCTCCCAGAGAAGTGCACCACAAACTTTGAACCATGTGCTCTCTCTCTCTCTCTCTCTCTCTCTCTCTCTCACACACACACACACACACACACAGAATGGACTTTGAATACCTCTCATAAGTTCTAACACTGAAAATGAATATAACAAGTTTTTGCCATGAAATACATTCAGGTAAACTTCCTAGATATCAGGATCGTTATAAAGCTTCTCTCAAGAAGCTCATAGATATTAAATTAATTTAAAATTTTGATTGGCTTTCTCATTATCATGTAGCTTGAACTTTGAAGGTAAAGGAAAACAAAGCCGTCACCCGTCTGAAACAAAATTATCCTTACTTACGTGAAAGTGACCTTGTTAAGCAAGTAAAAAATGATTAATCCTTTTTTTTTTTTTTGTGCAGGTGATATCATGAAGTGAAGGAGCATAAAGCTGGAATGCTATTATAATTAAGTGTTTTTTTTAGTCTTTTAAGAGTAATTTATGTAGTGCTTCTCACAATAAGGTTGCATGGGATTATGTACTGAATCAGTCAGCTTAAGTTTCAATTTATGTTGTACTCTCTGATTACTTTCAGTTTCATTAGTAAATTGCTGAAGCCATAAAATATGGAAACCCCTTGTATTTTTCTGTCATCATCGACCATGGAAATAAAAAATGTATCAGAGAAAGGACTTTATTTTAGGGTGGATATTTTCGTTGCAAGAGACGGAAAAAATTAAAAATAAGCAATGTGTGAAAATATATAAAACAATTCCTCATCCTTTATACATGTCCTCTTACAAACAACATACTCATCTCTCACCTATTCCTCTAACATACCCTCCCATAATCATTATCATTATATATATCATTATAATCGCACTGGTTCTATTTGTCATGTGTCACTTTCTGCTTTTATTCTGCTTTAATTAGATTAAAAAATTTCCCACTACTTTTTTCTTTCTTTTTCTTTCTCGTGCCTTGGTGTTTCTAACTCTTTTTTTGTTGTTGTTGGTATTCGTTTTCTAATGCTAAGCGGCTTATGTTGGCGGTATATTTGTTATTTCTTTGACTGAGAGCGTATGTAAATTTGAGTCCTGCCTTTAAATTTTCGTAATTTTATGCGCATGACCCACGTGGCTTTCTTATGATCTCTCCAAGAGAAATTTTAATTCTTTTGTTTTTTATATTTGTTTTTTCGTACTTTGAATTTTCTTCCTTTTTCTTAAACTTTTTTCAATTGAAGCCAAAAATGGGATGGTGGAGAAAAAAAAAAACTACTTTCAATTTGGCTGAACACAAAATCAAAGCTAAATAAAATTTATTATTTGTATTAATTTAATAATTTAAAACACATTTGAATATTTCTATGGTATTTGTTAGTTTTTTTTACCTAATTATTGTTGTTTTCAAAACTTATTATTGAAATATTATTGTTTTAAAACATATTATTACTTACTATTATTTTTGTCACGTGAAAAAATATTATTTTTTTTACGTAAATACGTTAAACATATTAGCGCATTCATGTAGGATACTTTACACATGTTGGTGTATTTAAGTGAAAAAAATAATATTTTCTTACGTGAATGCATTAAAGCGTTTGGCGTATTTACATAAAATGCATCAACACATTTGATATATTCTGTATAGATGCGCCAACCCATTTGACATATCTTACATAACACATGAAATAAAATAAAAATTTTCTTACTTGATAAAAATAACAATAATTTAATAATTAATTTCAAATCAATAATATTTCGAAAATAACATTATCGAAGTTTAAAAGGCGGTATTCGTTTCCTAATGCCACGTGGCTTACGTTGGTGACATATTTATTATTTCTTCGATTGGACGTGTCTGTGAATTTGAGTTCCGCCTTTAAATTTTCGTAAATTTATGCACATGACCACATGGCTTTCTTATGATCAGATTTTTTAATTCAATTTTTTATTCTTTTCTTTTTTAGATTTGTTTTTTCTTACTTTGACTTTTTCCCCTTTTTCTTAAACTTTTTTCAATTGAAACCAAAAATGGGATTGTAGAGACAAAAAACCCTTTTCAATTTAGCTGAAAACAAAATCAAAGCTAATGAAATTTATAATTTGTATTAATTTGATAATTTAAAACACATTTGAATTTTTCTATGTTGTATATTTAATTAATATTAAAAAATTTATATATAGCTATGAGTAATTTAATTTTGTATTTTGTATTGTTATTTCAAAGAATGATAGTGTTCTAAAAACAAAATTATCTAAGATTATACAAATGCGCATAAAATAAATCATTAATTATCCATTATCTATTAATTATAAGATTGTCTCTAATATCACATTTAAAATATTTATTTATAATTTGTATTAGTTTAATAATTTGAGTAGCAGTTAATAAAAAGACGGCCTTTATGATAATATTTTTACGTGTATGTTTAATATATTAAAAAATTTCGCATATAATTTGGAGTAATTTCATTTTTCATTTATTATTATTATTATTTTATAGAATAATTATATTATAAAAATATAACTTTTAAAGACAAATTATAGAAATATACATAAAATATTAAGTTAAAATTACATTATCATAAATATAGAAAACAATAAACAAATATATTAGATATAAATTAAAGAAAACATAAAAAAATTCCATGAAATTCAAGTAGGAGAGTAACTTTTTAATAAAATGTTAGTCTAAACTATCCTGTCTATCTATTTTATTATTAAACAAAGTTCAACTCCTAAAAGAAAAAAGGGTTTAAGGACTAATTACCATCTAGTCAAAGGATCATATGGCAAAAAGGGACATAATTTGGCTACTTCTTATTCTCTCTGCATAATTCAGAGGGACAACAGATCTAGCAAATTTGACTTCTTTTAATACCTACTATAGTGAGCATGATTTCTTTTCTTTTATGCTTTTGGTTTGATCTTAACGACCAAGAGTAAGTTTGTAATCTAAAAAAATCAAACAAGACACAACTAACAAAAGATTTTAAATTTGTTGTATATCTCATTATAAATATGTTTTCATATACTCGAGTAAAATGTTCATAAAATGTTAATTTACCAAATACTTCTTTAATATTAATGAAAACAAACATTAACTTATATTTAATGAAGTGGATTCATTAAATGTGACATGTCATGAGAGAGTACTACCTTATGAGAGATGAGATGAACAAATTATAATTATTAAATCTTATATTAATTATTAAAATTAAAAATTACTTAAAATGTCACGTAGCCACCTAATATAGTCACCTAATAAAGACAAATAACGTCATGTTTTAATCCTAATTAATAATTGGTTTAAAACCAGACCAAATCGAGAACTAATATTTGATCTGATTTTTAAAACTTATGAACCATAAATAATGTTTTAGTTTGAAATTGACCATCAAACTAAACTACACTGGAACATTATAAATCCCTATCTTCCCTAGTCAGTTCACATAATTTATACAGTAGGATTCGATTTGAAGAAAGAATAAAAAAGTTAGAATCAGTGTTTTACTAGGAATGAATTGCTTTAATCGACCCTGACAGTGAAATCAGCAACTTTTCACAATCTCTCGTAACTAGAGTGGAACAAAAGAACTGATATAAAGTATAATGCATATATATTCTTAAATTTAGGTTGATCCTTCAGAGTATTAATACAGAAACTATCTAGTTCTAGTTTACCTTATGTAAGGTAGTAGAAAAAGAATGGCAGTTTGTCACTTGCACACCTTCTACTTCTGTTAAAAGGAAGATATGTACAACTTTAACTAGAATAATACTACGGGTGCACTAGGGAATTGCGTTCTAGGTTCTAACCTTAAAAATTTGAATTGTGAACATCACTTGTGGCAAAAATATTACATACACTCAAAATGGAGGGGGCAAAAAAATACCAACCCTCAATACTCCTACAAAACTTCAACAGCAGGTGGGTTCCCACCTAGTTGAGCATGATTTATAATAAATAAATAGTGGAGATTCTGCAAATGTTTTCAACCAGAAGCTGAAGCTGCTCTCCGTTTATCAAACTCCCCCTGCTCTTCCTTGGCAAACTCTTCAATCAATTCACGCTGTCTCTGTGTCAGGTTTCTGCAAAACATTCCAAATGCAGGCATTTTATATTCAAAGCATCCATCATAAAATCTAAGCTTGGTGTAGAAAGAGGAGTGAACAGTTCATAAACGACATTGAACAATATCTAATGTGACACTCACGTTGGGATGCTGATATTAAAATGAACATATTGATCCCCAAACGTGTAAGAGTTTTTTGTCTTGATCCCTGTTAAAAGAACAAACAAGATAATAATGGTGAAAGAGATCAGTCTTACACTTACAACTTTTTAAAATCCATTCAACAAGTTCGTGCAATTCCAAATGTATTTTCAAACAATGCTTCCTAAAATTTAATAAAAAATCTCAACATTTCCCTGAATGATATCAATTTGCTTGCTTACCTTTCTGTTTCAGAACCACCTTCTGGCCAGCTTGGGTGCCTGGGCGAACCTGCCAAACAGGACCCGTCATTCAAATTTCACCAGTTACTAAAATGCTATAAGAAAAAATAAATATTGCAATAGCAATATTAGCAATACTAACCTTAAGAACAACATCTCCAGTAAGAGTTGGGACCTGAATGGTTCCCCCCAAAATCGCCTGAAAAAAAAAACACAAATTTCCAGTATTTAGCTTATTTTTAACTAATATCCCAAAATGCGACACAAACAACTAACAAGATGTTTGAGATCCAAAACATGTATGACAATAAAACTTCTAGCATCAACTACAACCGCCACTGTCAAACCAAAATTGACATAAATATACCAGAATCAGCCACATTGATGATTGCCAGACTCCCAGCTCACAAATAAGATGTCCAAACCCTCTAACTCAACCAGGAAACTTCAAACTACCAGATTCTCAAACCCAGTAATTTTCATTTGTCATCAATGAAGATTTATAACTGTGGGGGAGCAACTTGATTTTACTAGTTCTTTTGTCTCTAGATTTAAAACTTGACGTTGGATGGAGGGTAATGATGGGAATGGAAGGGAAAAGGATGGGAAGGGAATAGTTTCCCTTATATGTAACTTGGGAGTTTAAAAATTTATTGAGGGGAAGGGAATGTGAGGGGAAAGGAACCATTCCCCCATAAACTCTTACTTTTTTGTTCCCCTCCAAATTGGGGTGTAATGAGGGGGAATAACTTTTAAAACTTGTCATTTACTATTTCACCTGAAAAAGTAAGTTACTTAAAAAAGTTTATAAGGGTTACATTGAAATTTTACATTTATAACTCTTAACCTTCCCCCCTTATTCCCTCATTAATGTGAGGGGAACCATTCAACCTTATTTCCCTATAAACCCTTACTTTTTTGTTCACCTCCAAATTGGGGGCTAATGAGGAGGAACACCTTCAAAAACCTGTCATTTACTATTTCACCCGAAAATTGAGCAACTTTAAAAAGTTTATAGGGGTTATATTGAAATTTTATACTTAGAACACTTTACCTACCCCTTTCTTCCCTCATTAATCATACAAACTCAGGGAAGAGAACTCTTTTCCATTCCATGCCTTCCTTTTCCATTTTATCCCATCCCTTTCCATTCCATCTCATTCCCTCTAAAAACTTCCAAACATAGCCCAAGGGAACACCATAATGGTTGAGCACTAGGTACTTCATCATGGAGATCCCCAGGTTCAAATCCCATTGGGAGCAGTTGGGTGGGATTTATGGGTTACGCTAACCCCAACCGAAAATACTAATAATTTATTTAGTTCCCAATGGACAAAATAAAAATGAAATTTGAAACAAAATATTACTAAAGCCAAGTGTCTTCTTTGCTTTTTTTTCTTACTTGATATCTTTTATGAGCTAACAGAAAATTATTTATGATTAAAGTTTCTGTAGCACAAAGGATGAAGTGATTTATACAGAAAGATATGACAATTTTAGTAGAAAGGAAAGGAACTAAGCTGCTAGAACCCAAATATTCACAAACTAAATATTTCAGTCAATCAATTCTCCCTGATTGTGGCAAACAAAATTCATACCATCAAAACTTGCTCAGTGTGCTAGTTCCTAACATGGTTCTTAATTAGATCAAGAAAGACCCCTGCTACCAAAAGATTATACCTCAATGACTGATATCTGAAGGGTTAGATAATCTGGAGCATTGCATGTGATTCCAAAGTATAACAAATTTAGTCAACACATTTCTTTTTCTCTACACCCACAACCAAATTGCTTCCCCCGAATAATAAACTAATGCCACCAATTAAACACAGACATAAGTGGATCGAACCTAAAAACACTCAAACCAGATAACCCCATAACTTATTGCTCAAGATTTTCTTCATTAAAGAGCATTACCTGAGTGATACTTAAAACAGCATCTACATGAATATCAGATCCTTCTCTACGGAAAACAGGGTCTTCCCTAACCTGCAAAAAGGAAAAAGGAAAAAAATAAAAATGATTGGGCTATAATATATAAAAGGAAAAAGGAAATGACCTCAGGCTATTGAAGTACCTTGATAGTAACATAAAGATCACCAGGGTGATCTCCATCAGGATCTGCTCCACCACTTCTATAAACCTTTATGGTCTCATTGTTGTCTATCCCTGCAAATATATAAAAGTGTATATCAGTCAACCCTTTTTCATAGCTGAACCTAATAGAAAAATGATTTAACAGGATTAATTGACAGAAAGGCCGAGATAAATTCAACATTGATCCAAATTATTCAACTTTAATAGGCTAAAACTATTTAAAATTTAGGGTCTCCCTTCAATAGCTAGCTTCTTTCTCTTTGTGCTGCTGCTGTTGTTATTATTATTATTATAATTAAGTTCAGTACATAGAGGAGTGGGTTAGCCTAGTTTAAAGGAAATCCACAGGGAAATTGATCGTTCATATGATATTCTCTCTTTGTATGCCATATGAACATGGTCTAGTAACAACAATGTATCCCAAAATTTGAAATAATGGTTACCAGGCATAATATCCAACTTGACTGACTTTGTTCCTTTCATAACCTTTGCACCCCTGCAAGACTTGCAGAAATTCTGATACCAACAACAAAAGACGAAAAATTATTAATATTTTCCCACAATTTTGTAATTGGCATTAAAGACCATCATAGCTATAAGATGCATATGATGAACCTAGTGTCATTCATCACATGATTTTATTTAAAAAGTTAAAAGGGGGGAGGGGGGGATGGGAGAATAACTCCAGGCATGGATTACTGCCAAGTATGAAGAATATAAGATTAGCATTAAGCAAGTTATGTGAATCACAGCTAAGTCCATCATATCTGAACCCTTATACAATAATATACTAAAAACGAGAGATTTAATCCAAAAAAATGACAATTTGCACCATACCGATACAATTTTTCCGGTTCCCTTACATGTACCACAAGTACTCTCCATTCTGAATATGCCAGCTTGTACATATATCTGGACATGTCTCAAAAATCATCAATTTAACAACACTTTGCAAACTTGTAACTTGATTAAAAAAATTAAATTTTAGTTTCAAGACAATACTGACCACTCCTGACCCTTTACATCGCTTACAAGTTTCAGGTTTTGTACCGGGAGGAACACCACTCCCACCTGCAATAGGTCAGCAAGAGAAAGATTGTGACTGAGAACTTAATTCCCAGGTGCAATGACTTTACAAACCAAACTGAATATAGTAGTGACAGGTGACAATTCATAGCTTATAAATATTAGTTAACTAATGAGCATACCACAAGTATTACAAAGCACATCCGTTTGAAATGTCACATTTTTGGTGCACCCTTGGACAGCTTCCATAAAGGATAGTTCAATGAATGCCTGTGAAAAAAGAGATTATTGAGATGCCTTTCGTCAAACAACTCCTTAGCATACTTAAAAATGTTCAAATACGAAGAAAGAAAGAACCTTGACATCCTCTCCACCAATATTCTGATGGAAAAAGCTCTTGACAAAATCCTGATTGCCATTGAGGGAATTGCCACAGCATTAAAGAAAACCAAATTAGATTTCAAATGTGGGATTCATATACTAGGAAAATTTTAGAGGCATTTATATTTAATTAAAGACAACATAATTTGTAGAAGACTGAGATTTCCCAGCAATATAATAACTGAGCCAAATATGTATCAGCTTATAATTAAAAAGGAGAAACAGATGCCAACCAAGCATGCCATGCAACTAAATTAAATGGAAAGATGTGACACTGAATTTCAGCATATATATTTGTACAGATGTTTAAAAACCAAAAGATCATTTCACCATTAGATTGAACTAGTAATTGAGGTGGTTGTATGATTGTTTAAGGTCCACTAATGTGGCATTTGTAAATCATACATTTAACGATTAAAATGATTAAAAACATGAATATTTATTATTACTATCAAGTATAATTCCTTTAGGCTTTCTACCACAATGCAGACTGACCTTTTAATAAAGAAAAAAGTATCTACTGATAGACATGATTAATAAAATAGAAGGAAGAAACTAGTAAGACATACATGATCACGGAATATCTGCTCAAAAGGATTAAAGCCACTCTCGCCTCCAAAACCAGTGCTTTGTTGGTTTACATAGGCATCGTGGCCAACCTACATATTCATGTTAAAATAAATCAAATGAAAGAGGCAGTAGATACTTAGGAGAAAGCAACAATCCACTCAAAATAAATTAAACATACCAATACACATTAAACCAAGAAACATGCGCATGCACATGAAGCAGGAGTTGAACACAGACATAAGCACACATACACCTAGATTCTTACTCTAACAAAATGTGAAATGGTGTTACAGAAACTTAAAATTTCTAGCAGTATACTATGCCCATTATCAGAGTTTTCTTCCCTCCTCTGAAAAGAAGGGGGAAATGTCAACAGAGAAAGAGGAAGAGACCACAAGAAAATAAAAATCTGGGCAGTGAAAATTCAATGAGGAAAATTATATAACACCACTCTGTAGCAACTACGTATAACAGGAAAATGAAAATTTATCTCATTTTAGAATTTCGTTTTTAGCAATATCATCACTGTAACTTGAAGGGCAAACATCAGGGATAAAAGAATATTCTTATTATCTTCCCATGCAAGGACAAATGTGCCTGCCATGTTCCCCAACCCCTTCCCTCCACCTTTTTCTCAAATATCTCTATCTAAATTTCTTGTTCTACATAAAACAGAGGCCCTCTACTTAAATCCAACTATTTCCTCGTTTATTTTTATGCTTTCTCATGCATAAAATCAACATAGATTTATCCTACAATTTCTCCCAGTTTATTGGAAAAGTAGTAACAAAAAAGTGTTCAACAAAGAAGCCAAAAAGTAGCTGGAAAGGTGTGAGACCTGATCATACTGTTGACGCCTTTCCTCATCCTTCAAAATCTACAACACAAAAAAAGGACAAGAAACCAGCAGTCATTTAATTTGTGTTATGATGATTTAAAATAGACCTCTGGCTCTGGGTAGTAACAAGAACAACAACAACAACAAGAGTACACCTCATATGCAATTGAAACTTCTTGAAACTTCTTTTCAGCCTCAGGATCATCTTTGTTTGTGTCTGGATGGAGCTTCTTTGCAAGCTACAGAATATGGAGAGAATTTGAGAGCCAATAGAAAAAGTAAAGTACACAATTATTTTAGAAAGATAATTCATATGCCAGTCAGCCCTGCTTGAAGAATTCATGTCAAGGGAGAAAGAAAGGAAAAGGTAGGGGGACTAAAATATTTTCACAATTGTGAAGCATAGAGCATGAGCAGACATGAATATAAGACAAAATTGTATATTCTGACAATTGAAACATATAAAACACATCTCCATATTATAAAATGCAGATAAGTGATTGCATATTAAACAAAATGTGAAAGAAACAATATAAAAAAACTATTCCTCATCCCACCGCTTGGGAAATGGCCCAGTATCCGCTCACTAAAAAGAAAATGATTAGTTTCCTTAGCATATGGAAGAGACTTATTGAATTAAAAAAGTTGACAAAATTTAACCAGGAAATGAGCTAGATATTTAAAAAATGCATATTTTGGTATCTAAATGCATGTATATTGACAATGGTTAGGCAAAACCTACCCCATAGTAAGCTTTCTTTATTTCAGAAGCACTTGCATTCCTACTCACACCAAGAACATCATAATAGTCTCTTGCCAATGATGCTGTAAAGGAGTTTGGGGAGAAAAAAAGTCATTGACGTGCAAGGGACAATAAACAAGCATGCCTAGAGAAGACATTATGGAAGAGTAAAAAAAAAAAAAAAAACTAAGTCATCCTAACCAAAGGAAAATAGTAGACAAAATGCAAGCGATGAAGTACAAAAAGCAATTTTCGAAATGATTTTCACATGGCCATCAGCCATGTGATTCTAGGAAGAATAAAAAGGCAGGGATGCGTGTAACACAGAATTTAATAATTTATACCCGAGCCATGAATGGATCTAGATGCCCCCCAATATGTATTCGCAGCTCCCAATAGCAACCAGTTCTTCAAATTAACACCATCTCCAACTGCAAATGGGTAAAGGGAGCAAAAACAATTCTATAAGTTATAAGTATAACCTTGAAAGAAAAAGAAAAAAAAAACTTAATTCAACATCCCAAGGAAAACAAGAAATGAACCAACGGTCAACTCTTTCAGCAAATTACTGACTTGTACAACAAATCCTCATCCCCGATTCCTCTAACTATACAACCAAATTAAAAAAAAAAAATGGATCCTTTCCTTAGTTATCCAAACACTCATCTAAAGAACTTTGAAAAAAAATGTTAATTGAACACATACCATTTGGATTATAATTTCCAATAACTCTAGATGGATTGCAAAGCCCTGAATTCAATGTCCTATAGCCCCTTTGGAACACTGATTGATATATCTGCAACTCACCACCAAAAGATAAAATAAAATAAAATTCCCACAAAACTGTTAAATCATAGTTCATAGAAAAATGTCTGAACCAAAAAAAAAAGGCTCAACAATCAAGAGGCGTGAGAGAAAGATGTGTACGGATTCCTTGGCGTGGTTTGCGGCCAGAGATCGACGAGCAACACGGTGAAGGAGCCTGACGCCATGATGGGAGCGAACCATTTGGGAGCTCTACGCGCGTGAATGAGAAATGTTGAAGCTTTTGGGGCGAAGATTGAGGTTTCGGATTGTGATGAATAATAGCCCTAAACCCTGATAAACCCTAATTTGAAGAATTGGAAGGTTCTAGCAGGAGCGAGAGCGAGGTAAGTAACAAAGGGAAACTGCAACAGAGAGAAAGGTTGAATTTTTCACCTTTTTAGATGAGAGAGAGAGAGAGAGAGAGAGAGAGAGAGACAGTGGTGGATCTTTGATGGCCCAACGTTGTGGGAGACACAAATGTTCCTAAAGCATGTGTCAAGCGTGTGGTTCACATCTTCCAGAACGAGAAGTGTTTTTTTATTTTTTTTTGTCTACGACTAGGGTATCCACCGTTACCCTATCCACCGTTACCCTGTTGAGTACAGTGACTAATACTTTCGTTGGCTTGTAGGCACTTCAAAAGGTGAGACCACCGTCAAGCACAGTGACTAATCCTCTTATTAGTTTGTAGGCACCTCGAAAGGTGGGACAGCTGGTTTGGAAACGAGAAGTGTTTGGTTACTCATCTTACTTTTAGGTGTTAATTTTTTTTTAAAAAATATTAATATTTAAGATGAGTTATTAAATATTTATTAATTATTGTTTATATTTAATATATTTTTAAATACTTATTATAAAATAAATAATTAATAAATAATTGATAATTTACATTAAATACAATAGTAATTAGAATAATATAATAATTCTCTGCAAGTATATAAATTCTTCTGTAAATAATCATATTTCTCATTCAAAAATATATATGGTATCATTATAGTAACATTAAATTAATAATTTAATAATCGTTAGTATTCTAGTTTAATATCATTTTAAGGTCTAATTTAATGATAAAAAATTGATATTATATATATATATATTTGAATGACCAATTTAATATATTTATAAATAAATATTAGTATGATGTTATATATATATTTTAAGGATCAAAATAAACATTTCCTTTATATTTTTCAACTGGTTTAATTTTTTTAATTATAAAATTAGGCTTTTGTTCATGAATATACAGGCATGTAACAACACTTTTATATGGATGAAGTTTGATGATTTCAAATCATTTTTTTTTTATTTTGGATGAACATTTTATATATTATTGAAGGATGAAAAGTATGCCTGAGATTTTTTATTTATTAAATAATAATAACGGGAAACATAAAAACTTCTTTCATGAAAACATATGCAAATTTGTACATATTTTTTGTAATTAGATTGTATTATGTTTTTTATTTTTTATTTTGTAGCTTAATACACACAAAAAACACGCTTATTGTTGAATAAACTTTGAATTAACAGCATAATATAATAAACGGCATAGAATTGTCACAGACAAATGTAAAATAAATTATGATTTAATAATCTGTCTCAATTTATAGGATTTACATTTTCTTTCACTAATCAATTTTTGGAGAATATTAATGATAATGTTTTTAAATACATTACTATCTTGGATTCATCATATGATGCAAAGAGCATGATTTACCTTGGATTTGAATATTCATGATTTTTTTTAATTATAATTCTAAACCTCCATGTTTCAAAGAAATGAAAATCATATTGAATCAAAATCCTCTTTATTCTCATTCTTCTTTTCTTTTCCTTTCTTTCCTTTTTTAAATGGGAAACTTTGTAAAATAAGCATCCAAAAGTAACAGACTCGAAATAGCTACAGGTGAATCATCAATCCAGATTTGTGCAGAAAGCCCAAGATAGACTACAACATTACAAGATCTAGGAGTGTACCCACAGTTTCAAGAACTGAACCATGAAACAGACATGCCCATTGGAAAGAGAGATCTTCATCTCCTGGTGTGGGCATAGATAGCAAACATGCCCAATCTCCATACCCTCTTACCTAGGTGATGCAATCCCTTAACCTTATTTGGCACTGCATTTTCTACACTTTCTTTTACATCAGAGAAAATAGCTTTAACCAAACATTACAAGAGGAGCAAGCAGGAAGTACGTCGTTATTTGCTCTACATAGGAAGCTTGCATCTCCACAAGGTAAGCAGAATGAACAGTGAACATACCTCTATTAATAGAAACAGTATAGAATCCTCATTATGCCCACACCCCAGGGGAATAGACTTGATCAGCTCCACCTCATGAGGCAAGAAGAGTTGAGAACGTAAATCACTCTTCCAACAATAATTTTGCTGGTCAATAAGGCAGCTTACATTAACATCAAAGCTTAACCTTGCATCTGGGCTTGACACTTAGAAAGATGGTGTTGACGGTAGCCAAGGGTCTCTCCAATCTTCACTGCATGTGTCACAAAGAAAACCAAGTGTTATGAAGGGGGTTGCATGAAACACGAAGCCCATGAAGAGCGTGTCTGGATTAAGCCAAGGATAACAAAGAGGGCAGTCCCTCAGCACAAAATAAAAATATATATGGAGACAACGGATAACAAAGAGGACAGTCCCTCGTCCTTTTGAGAAGACTTGGTACAAAATGTGATATTAGAATGTTTCAACCAACATAACCAAACAAATCAATGCCACACACATCCATTAAAAATCAAGCATGATAAGATTGTAAGGCTTCACTTATGACACTACAGATTCTGATAATAACAATCCACAACATTTTATTGGTTTAATTTTGTTGTGATTATACCACTTAGTCAATACCAAGCAAAATAGCAAAAATAAGAAAGATTAAAGAGGAGTAAAGAGAAACAACACACAAAATTTACCCTGGTTCAGCCAATATAGCCTACATTCAGCATTAGAGATCATCCACTAAGATTAGAACAAGATTACAAGTGTTTTGGATCAAGCTATTCAATAGGAACAACCTCCTATCTAGCTTTACAATCTCTCCACTCTCTTGAACTCTCTTCACCTTAGCAATCTCAACCTATCAATGGTGTTTCCTCTCAAGACAACCCTATTCTGCAGCCTCTCACAAGTTTGTCTCGTCCTCTGCCTCCCTTTTCAAGTTTAACCTACTATTTTATTGCATCAGAAAACAAAATTTATATAGCAGATATCCGCGCCGAGGCATAGCTTCTTCACGCCGCGGCACCCTAACTTCTGGACCCTGATGACAAACTTGGCCGAAGCTTTCGCGCCGCGGTGTGGAGTGTTCCATGCCGCGGCGTGGACTATTCCATGCCGAGGCGTGGATCCCATGCCGCGGCGTGCACTAAGCCATGCCGCGGCTTGGCCCCGCTGCAGCTTCCAAACTGGTTTCCAAGACTTGTCCAACATCTTAAATCACCTATGAGACATCCTCACAAATTTGATATATCTTACAAGTTATAACACATGATGCACTTGTTTTTAGTTAGAATATTGCAGAAAATGGGAAGGTATTTTGAATCTTTGATCAACCATTAAGTATCAAACCTAAAAATCAAGCCAGTTGAAATTTTAGTTTCTCGTAGTATAATTCGTCTTATTCTTATAGCATAAAGAAACTAAAGAAAATTTTGCTATCAATTCTTTTCTGAGTTTGCTTCTTTCTTAGTCCTTGGATATTCTTGCACCGTCGTAGCAATATAAAGCCAAAGGAATAAATAATAGCATCAGATAGTAGAAACCAGAATCAATAAGAAAAATAAAATACATATGGGCTAAAATTTTGCTGCGGTGGATGTGTAGCCGTACGGAGGGGTGACCAGCTCAGTTTGCTACTCACTAGCACAATAGCACAGATTAGTCCCTTTGCAGCGTAACGGGCTTGATCAGGACAAGACACACAAGAAAAAATGTTACATGTTTGAATTTACTTATTTTGTATTCAGAAAAATTTATAATTAAAATGTTTAAGAGAGTGACTGAAAAACTATTTATATGTAAAAAGTAAACAAAACTAAACATTTGCTAAAAGTCACACACCTCTTCTTTAGCCATCAGATATGAGCGGAAGAGAGGGTCCGAAGAGAAATAGATTTGGGATATTATGAATACCAGCGCACCCATCCCCCCATTTATTTTATCTTTTAAATAATAAAAATAATTTTTTTTAAATTTTAAATATATTATCTATTAATAAAGGAACTGCCTCTAATGCCACGTAACAGTCTTTGGTTATAATTGATTAAAAAAAATTCCCGCTCATTCTAACTTATATCTATTATATATATTAATAAAGACAATGCCTCTAATGCCATGTGACAATTTCTAGTTACAATTGATCAAAAAAAAAATTCCCACTCAGTCTAACTTATACCTGTTGTAATTTCATTTTTACCCTTGCTTCCTCTCTGTATACTCTTACCTATTCTTGCTTGAATATTTTACGTATTTCATTCTTACTTGCTGGAGGGTTACTCAAGTTGTGAGATGTTTTGCTTTTGACTTTAGTACAAAACATTTTATCTTTGCCATGTAACTTCTTTGCTAATGCTTATAGCCTGCTTCTAGAATTAAAATGTTGTTGAAATTCTTTATTGTTATATTGCTTTCTTCAATAAAAAGTATATTTTTTATATTAAAATAATTGTTAAATAGTTATAAACCAGTCAATTTATTCTCCTATAAAAATAATAATAAAATTAAAAATTTGCCTCATAATTAGGACTCAACATTTTTATTTAAAAAATAAACAGTTCATTAAAAAATATTAATAATTTATTATCTATTAATAAAGGGGTTGCCTTTAATGTCATGTGACAGTCCCTGATTGTAATTCAGGGAAAATTGTTTTCGCCTAATTCTCGCCTCTCTATTCTTGCTTCATTCTTCTCTTTCCCAAAAAAATTTATTTTTCTAGCTAGTTACATTCGGTTTCTTATTTGCTTACAGTTGCTCCATCACGTGTAAGTCTTCTCCCTTATTTCTAATTCGAAATACAAAGTTGCTTTGCATACCGTTCATGCCAAGTTTTAATAAATTAAAATCTAAATATTACAATAAACAAAATTCACATACTACAAAAATGCAAATAATATAAATATAACTACTATTTAATATTTGATGTCACTTTTTTAGAAATTTCACATTCATTCTTCTAAATTAATTAATATATCCATCTAATATAGGATATTAAATTATTACGGTTATATAAAGTTACACAACAAAATTGTAACTGTAATATAAAAACAATTTAATTTTGTCTATTTTAATATTCTTTTAAAGAATGATTTTGTGTTAAAATTAAAATTTGTAATAAAAAATAAAATTATCTGAGATATAAAATAAAAAATATATAAACAAATATTCAGTTAAAATTATATGGATTTAATTTTGATGTAAAAGTTTTTTTATTTTACATTACAACTTAATCATATATTGCTACGTAAGTTTGATTATGACAACTATTATATAAAAAGTCACATTCTTTTAATGATTTGTCAACATGTGATTGAACAATAATATAAAAAACTTTATACTATTAGTAGTTTAAAATTAAACTCAAATTATATTATTAAAAGATATAATTTTAATACAATGTTAATGTAAAACTTTTTTATACTATCATTCAATTATGTTACGTAGAATAAAAAAAATTATATGTTACCACATCAAGTTAAATTATGACAACAACTATTTGAAAAGTCAATTTGTTTTAATGATATGTCAACACATGATTTGGTGATAATAAAAAAACTTAATAATGAGAATTAGTCAAATTAAACTCATTATTAAAAGTGTAAAAAATAATGAAAAAACACACAAAACAAAAAATAAAAAATATTTCATAAAATTTACGTACGTATATATTAGAATTAAATAGGCATAAAATATTAAATTAAAATTATATTATTAAAAATATTAAGCAACCATAAAAAAACAAATACATTGAAAAAAATTATATTAAATATACAAGAAATAAAGAGTTAAAAATCCCATGAAATTCACGACAGGATAGACTAGTAATAACATAACTATCTACTTGATAATCTATCTGATTATATTTATGCCAAAGACTGAAATAATTATTTTCACTAATTATAACTTCGTATTTTTTAGATAAAATTTACATGACGAAGAAAATATCAAAACCAAATTCTGGCATAATAATATCGATATATGTTACTCCATTAATTGTTTTTTTCTTTGCTTATCCTTCATGTTGCCTGTTATGTGGTTGCATGACACGACATGAATGACTTGACCCAGTTAGATGAACCTAGAAAATTCTAAAAAACATGCTCACAATTATAATACACAATCTTAATAGGAGGAGGAGAATAAAGCATAAGGAAAGCATCTTTGGCCGAGGCCACAAGCCCCTAAGCTAATCTGCCTTTGCTTTCTTGCAGCTTCAGCTCTACCTTTCACGCCTTGTTTATTCACTTTTTCTTCACTTTGGCATTGCTGCACATAGAAGAAAGAACTGATCCTAAAATGCACATACAATAACTATTCATTTGCTTTACTTCAACTAATCCCTTGGCTATTACCCCCATCAGGTAACTATTTGCATTGACAGAAAGTTGAGAATCATTATGCCGTATGATTAAGTTACGAATCAAACAATTTTTCCTTAGTTTCATTAAACAAAGATATTGAAATTAGAAAAACAAAAAGAAAAGGAAACAAATAGCAGCTAAAATGACCCACTCATCCTATTTAAATCTAAAGGCAATGCTTGTTTGTTCAGTGGAATCACTAACTGGGATTAGTAAGTTTTGGACAAAAAGCAAAAAGCAAAATCAAAATTCTGCATATACCATTTAGCATTCAGAGGTTCAGACGAATTAGTTTCATATTTTATAATCATTAAAGACAAAACAGTAACAACGACAACAACCTTCAGACCAGAAGAATGGTCCCAGCTTTACGTTAGATCAATCTGAAGCTTTCCCTCCATTCCTTTCCGCCTTCCCATCTTCAGATTGCTAAAGCTCAGGCAGCTTCTCCATGAAATTATTCCTTGCTTAACCAAAATAGTAGTAACTAGTAAGTACTTCTAGTGTGTAAGAAAGTGAGAGAACCATAACTGTTTCTTCTTTTATCTTTTGCCTTCTTAAGTAGAACTTCTTTGCTTCAGAATCGAATTTCTGGTTACTTCTAGATAGCCACTTAGCTGTAGCTACTGGTGGCAGAGAAAGTAGAAGAAAGAAAAGGATATGAAGCTGGTAGTGGAGGTTATTAATGCTCATGATCTTATGCCCAAAGATGGTGAGGGATCAGCCAGTGCATTTGTGGAAGTAGACTTTGAAAACCAGCTGAGCCGTACCAGAACTGTCCCAAAGAACCTCAACCCCACTTGGAATCACAAACTATTCTTTCATTTAGATGCAACCAAACCTTACGATCGCCAAACTATTGAAGTCTCAATCTACAACGAGAGGAGACCTATTCCTGGCCGAAACTTCCTTGGAAGGGTAAGAATTCCTTGCACTAATATTGTCAAGGAAGGTGAGGAAGTGTATCAAATTTTCCCACTAGAAAAGAAGTGGTTTTTCTCATCAGTGAAGGGTGAGATTGGCCTGAAAATATACATTGCATCAGAGTCCAAACCTAAAGCTCTTTCTCCCTTTTTCCCTTCAGAACTAGCAAAACTCTCACCTTCCACTCCACCACAAGTACTAGAATCCACTACTACTAATCTTCCTCCTCCTCCTCCTCATAGTACTCCCTCAGTCACAGAAAATACAGGCCTTACTGACAGAACATTTACGGACGAAGACAGAACGTTAGAAGCTGATCCCAAAGCAGAAGGTCCTGCACTTGACACCCAAAAAACAACCAGAGAAGAAGCAGAAAAAGTATACTCTGTTGCAGTGTCAAAGTACCCCGCTGCAGCAGCTCAGTACAGTGGCATAGATAGTGATCAAGAGCCAAAGAAGGAAAGCAGAGAACCTGTCCTAGAGATAGCCCAACAATTACACAAGCACCAAGTTCTCGAGCAGCCAAGGATTTCAATAAAGAAAAGAGCGCAAGGTACTCCATTCACAATGCACTCGGTTAATCCTCAAGTCCATCCTAGCCATGATGAAAGCTACAATCAAAGGGACACCAACTCACAGCCAAGGATTTCAATAAGGGGACGACCACAAGGTACTCCATTAACAATGCACTCAGTTAATCCTCAAGTCCATCCTAGCCATGATGAAAGCTACAATCTCAGGGACACCAACTCACAGCCAAGGATTTCAATAAGGGAACGACCACAAGGTACTCCATTAACAATGCACTCAGTTAATCCTAAAGTCCATTCTAGCCATGATGAAAGCTACAATCAAAGGGACACCAACTCACAGCCAAGGATTTCAATAAGGGAACGACCACAAGGTACTCCATTAACAATGCACTCAGTTAATCATCAAGTCCATCCTAGCCATGATGAAAACTACAATCAAAGGGACACCAACTCACAGCCAAGGATTTCAATAAGGGAACGACCACAAGGTACTCCATTAACAATGCACTCAGTTAATCCTCAAGTCTATCCTAGCCATGATGAAAACTACAATCTCAGGGACACCAGCCCACAGCCAAGGATTTCAATAAAGAAACGACCACAAGGTGCTGCATTCACAATGCACTCAGTTAATCCTCAAGTCCATCCCAGTGACGATGAAAACTACAATCTAAAGGACACCAACCCACAGCTTGGCGAGCGGTGGCCTAATAGTGGAGCTTACGGTAGAAGAGGGTGGGTGAGTGGGGGTGATAGGTTCACAAGCACATACGATCTTGTTGAGCAGATGTTTTATCTATATGTTCGTGTCGTGAAAGCAAAAGATCTTCCCCCAAGCACCATCACCTCAAGCTGTAATCCTTACGTGGAAGTGAAGCTGGGGAACTATAGAGGAAGAACAAAGCACTTCAACAATAAATTGAACCCGGAGTGGAACCAAGTCTTTGCTTTCTCCAAAGACCGCATTCAATCTTCTGTTCTAGAAGTCTTTGTGAAAGATAAAGAAATGGTGGGCAGAGATGATTATCTTGGAAGGGTGGCTTTCGACCTCAATGAGGTTCCAACCAGAGTTCCACCAGACAGCCCACTGGCTCCTCAGTCGTACAGACTCGAGGACTGGCGAGGAGAAGGGAAGGTCAGGGGTGATATTATGCTTGCAGTTTGGATGGGAACTCAAGCTGATGAAGCTTTCTCAGATGCTTGGCATTCTGATGCTGCCACTGTATATGGAGAGGGTGTTTTCAACATCCGATCAAAGGTTTATGTATCACCAAAACTTTGGTATCTCAGGGTCAATGTCATTGAAGCTCAAGATGTGATATCCAGTGACAGAAATCGCCTGCCTGAGGTTTCTGTGAAAGCTCAAGTGGGCAGCCAAGTACTGAGGACCAATATATGTCCCACTAGAACAACTACTCCACTTTGGAATGAAGATTTAGTTTTTGTGGCAGCTGAACCATTTGAGGAGCAATTGACAATTACTGTGGAGGATCGTGTGCACCCTTCAAAAGATGAGGTACTTGGGAAGATAAGCTTACCATTGACCCTCTTTGAAAAGCGGCTGGACCACAGGCCAGTTCATTCTCGCTGGTTCAATCTTGAGAAATTTGGTTTTGGACTGCTAGAAGCTGACAGGAGGAAGGAGCTTAAATTTTCAAGCAGGATTCACCTGAGAGTTTGCCTTGAAGGTGGATACCATGTCCTAGACGAATCCACATTGTACATAAGTGATCAAAGACCAACAGCGAGACAGCTATGGAAGCGGCCTATTGGGATACTTGAAGTGGGCATCTTAGGAGCACAGGGGCTTCTCCCAATGAAGATGAAGGATGGCCGTGGCAGCACAGATGCATACTGTGCTGCCAAGTATGGTAAAAAATGGGTCCGAACCAGAACAATTCTGGACACTTTTAGTCCCAAATGGAATGAGCAATACACATGGGAGGTTTATGATCCTTGCACTGTGATAACATTGGGGGTTTTTGACAACTGCCATTTAGGTGGAGGGGAAAAAGCTCCTGGTGGCAGTGCAGCACCGGATTCGCGAATTGGGAAGGTAAGGATTCGGCTCTCAACACTGGAAGCTCATAGGATTTACACCAATTCTTATCCACTTCTTGTTTTACACCCACATGGAGTCAAGAAGATGGGTGAGCTTCAGCTAGCAGTGAGGTTCACTGCTCTCTCACTAGCTAATATGGTTTACATTTATGGCCATCCCTTGCTGCCCAAGATGCATTACTTACATCCTTTCACAGTTAATCAAATAGACAATTTAAGGTACCAAGCCATGAATATCGTAGCTGTGAGGCTTGGCAGAGCTGAACCCCCTCTGAGGAAGGAGGTAGTGGAGTACATGTTGGATGTTGATTCCCATATGTGGAGCATGAGAAGAAGCAAAGCTAACTTCTTTCGCATCATGTCCCTTTTCTCTGGTATGATCACAGTGGGGCGTTGGTTCAGTGATGTTTGCCATTGGAAGAACCACATCACATCTGTTCTAGTTCACATTCTTTTTCTAATACTGATATGGTACCCAGAATTGATACTTCCTACTGTGTTTCTCTACTTGTTCTTGATTGGTCTGTGGAACTATAGGTTCCGTCCTAGACACCCACCTCACATGGATACTAAACTCTCATGGGCAGAAGCTGTTCATCCAGATGAACTTGACGAAGAGTTTGACACATTCCCAACTTCTAGATCACATGACGTGGTAAGAATGAGGTATGACAGGCTTAGGAGTGTTGCAGGTAGGATTCAGACAGTTGTTGGGGACATAGCAACACAAGGAGAGAGATTTCAGTCTCTACTGAGCTGGAGAGACCCCAGAGCAACCAGCCTCTTTGTAGTGTTTAGCTTTTGTGCAGCAGTGGTTCTCTATGCAACGCCATTTAGAGTGGTGGCCCTGGTAACTGGTTTGTATTATTTGCGGCATCCAAGGTTTCGTAGCAAGCTGCCTTCTGTACCCAGCAATTTCTTCAAGAGGCTCCCAGCTAGAACAGATAGTTTACTGTGAATCTGTTATACATAGTTTCAGTTTGCATTTTATTCATTTTCTGCTTTTTTTTTTTTACTTTAAAATAATTATTCAGTTCAAGTTCAATCTCCTCAGAATGTGACTTGGCAAAACTATAGACAAAAGATTGATATTTTGCATCAACCAATATATCCTTTCGTAGAAAACTAGAAATATTGCAATGGTTGCTATCTGTATCATAATTTGCCAGTTCTGACAGGTTTCGATTGAATATAACATCAAATATTACTGTGGACCTTTTTTTGGTGATAATTACTGGATTTTTACGTCAAACGTATTTATAATAGAAATACATATGGTTCCTCGTAGAAAAAAAATCATGCGTATGCAAGATTCACAAGAAAACATTGGAGTATAGTACAAACCCCAGCTAATCTCAGTAAAATCCCAAAAAACGAGACCAAATCAATCTCAACTTGTAAAAATAAATGCAACACTAGCTGGTCTAAATAGAACAAGCAGAAATGAGGGCAGAAGTACCAAGCAACAACAAATAAAAGTTCTTTTTTGGGATAATAAAGTAAATCATAGTCACATCACCAGTCATTAAACACACCAAGCAGCAATTAATATCATTCTGCAACCAGCAAAGCAAAGATCACCTGTCCATTTTCTGTTTGCTATTATTCTTCATTTGATATTTAACATGAAAGCCTAAAAAAAATATCCAATTCATAAAATTAACCAGTAGTTCACATGAGAAAAATTGAAGATAAACCCTTCCACAATGCATTGCCTAACATAAAAAATGGTATTCTTTCGATGTCCATTACCAACAAAGGCAGAAGATTACGACTATAGGACCAAGTACAACAAAAAACAGACTAAGAAAAACAAGTTTAACAGTCTAGAAGACCAGCTCATGAGGTTTCATGCCTGCCTTTAAAGAAAACCTTGCACCCAAATAAGCCTTCAAGTCAGGCACACTCTCGATGGCTTTTAACAAAGCAGTGTCAACAGTTTTCTGGTCATCTTTTTTCTCCTGGGGAAGAACATTTTTCTCCTACATTGGGGGGGGGGGGGGGGGAAGACAATAGAGATCAGCACCTCAAAAGCAACTGAAAATAACAACAATAGCATCAACCAAACAAGAAAAATTGATAAACCAACCTCCTTCTCTGCCTCAAAGAACTCGCCCTCTCCCTTCTTTTTCTTATTCTGGGCTTCCTTGGAAAAGTACTTGTCATCAAATTTATCAACATTAACACCAGAGATATCCACCTTGGTGGATGTACCAATAACATACGATTGGTTCACCCTTCTCAAAGGAACACCATTGATCTTAAAAGGACCTGAAATGGCAAGGACAAAAACATGAGAAGACAGACCCAAGTATCGAGTATGAGTTCAAACAGCAGGTAAACAAAAGAGGCATCATAGAAAGCATTTCTAAACCAATTATTTATCACAAGTGAAATGAGATAACATAATAAAGCAATCAAATTAATTGAATTGATGATCACAACAAATGAAGCATTGCACAAAAACTCAATGAACAGAAAGAATCTCATCACTAACCAGTGACAAGAAGCAACCCAGAAGGAAGCTGCTTCAGGAAAACGACCCTCTTTCCCTTAAATCTGCCAGCAAGAAGAATCAGCACTGTCCCGGGAGTAATGCTCGCCCTGAACACAGAAGAAAATCCAGCATAAGATCAATTTCAAAAAGCCCCAAATCAACAAGAGGCATAATAAATTCAAAAATTCAGAAAAAAAAAACAAGTTAATTTTTTCATGGAAAAAACAAAGGCCCCAATTAGATAAATAAGAGTTCATCTTACTATTTTCTATATAACATTGACATGGCTCATCCCAAGTTAAGAGAAATACGATCTGTTTCTCACATTCTCTAACCATAAATCCACAAATAAAATAAAATAAACATCATAGATAACAAATCAAATAACCAAATCAAATCATAAAAACACATAACACTCTTACAAATAAATAAAGAATGAATAATAATAATAATAAAAACAGAGACATTCAGAATTACCTGAGCTTAGCGGGTTTGGGCTTCCGCTTGTTGACGAGCGGCTTCCTGATATCATCGGCTGGGTAAAACTTGGGCGCCTTCTGAGCTGGGGCTTCAGGCTTGGGCTCCGGATCGTGGCGAGGGAAAGCGCCACCGTGCTTGGCCTTGATGGCCCAGAGACCCCTCTTGTGGTACATCTTCGACCTCGAGTACTTACCAATTCCCCTTATCAATTCAGGGTTTCTGCTCACCCTTCCTTTTCTCTCCTTCTTCGCCGCCATTCTTGTTCCTGCAAAACCCTACCCTGCTTCTTCTCTCCTGTGCAAACGAAAGCGTTGTTGTGTATATATGTTATCTGGGCCAGGCCGGGTTTCCATACCCGAGCCAACAAGTATTGCCTCACGACCCATGACGCAAGCCCAGCCCAATCTGTCCATTTTGTTTTCTATTTTTATTATTATGGTAAAGGATTTAGCCCTATGTGTATCACTCTGTCAGGTTATCCAATTGGATGCTTTCTTTTAGTTACCTTCTTTTTAATGTTTGATAACACATGGAGTTGTGGATCTTCAACACAATTACACTTCTTAACGTGCAGATCAAATTCTTGTTGGAATGGGCAACGACAATATTACTATAAATAATTAAAATTAAATAAGTTTTTTTTTCTAATTCTTTATGTAAATTCCAAACATTTATTTTTAAAATTTGTGTTTAAAGAAAAAAATAAGTAAAATTTACAGGTTGAGAAATTTTTGAAAAAGATAATTTTGGGCTTATGAATATTTTTGCTAAAGAATCAACTTGAATTTGAGCTCATGAATATTGAAGTAATGAAAATTAAATTCCTTTCCATAAATAAAATATTAATGAAGATTCAAATTTTGAATTTGTTGTAATAATTTAAATGAAATCAAATCAAATCAACTAAAATTTAAATTTAAATTCAAAATTATAATTAAAAAAATCTAGAAAATTCAACTTCTAATAATAATTTTGAGATCAATTAAGAAATAGTTGACATGTAAAGTAAATTTTTTTAAATACATGAGAATTATAACTCATTTCTGATTGACATATGCATGGATTAAAAATTTTGAAGGGGAAAAACTTGTTTATAAATTAAACATAGTATTGGTGAAACTTGAATGTACTATTTTTTATAATATTATATAGATATATAGATTAATAGTCATACGGACCCAAGTTGGGACTAATGGATGATCAGTTCTCAGCTTTTCTCAACTGCTTTGTGTTCTTTTTCACCTTCATCTTAATCTCGCATCTCTGATTACGCAGAGGGTTTTAATTTGGAAACATCCACAAGCAAAGCAAAATCTAGTGGAGCTCCAATTGTGGTTTCTTCCTAGTTAACTCATACCTTTCACTCTTGTAAGAGGTAGTTGATTACTTGATTTGCATGATCATAAAAAATGGTCCGCATCTGATTATGCAGAAACGTCTCGATTGAAACCTCATTTCTTCATAGAAACCACGGAGAAAAATCAAAATAAAAAATCAAAGGGAGCTCCAGTGGTGGCTTCTTATTTAATTGGTCACTCAAGTCATATCTCTCACATTTGTAGTGGATATTAATCTGGATCTCTGTTTCTTAAATGTTCTGCTATGCTTCAAGAGCCGAGCTTTGCTACCAATGCTATTGGTAGTGAGTTTGTGAGGAGAGTTTAATTTGTAGTTTTAAATGTGAATTTAATATTTTTATTATTAGAATATTTTTATCTATTCTAAGAGTCATGAACATATTTAATCACATTAAATATTGTGTTCTTGTTATTTTTTATTTCTTTTTTTCTTGTGCATTTTTTATGGGTCCATTTGCCTTCCCAACAATCACAACTACCAAGTAAGAATTTTTTGAACATATGGTATATGTGCCATGTCTTGGTACAATGGAATAATCAAAATACGTGTGAACGGATGTGGCATGCCACTCCAAAATAAAAGGAGTGCGACTTAAAATTTTAAGAAGTCACTTCTAATTTTCTTATTAGAGCAGTTAAATGCAACAACTTGTTTCAATTGAAAGCTTATATATTAAAAAAATGGTTCTCTTGCTTAATCATTCAACACGCAAGATTTATCTAACAAAATTGATTTTGATGTATTGATATCTTATTAAATTTTTGTTCTTATTCTTATGGTGTTTCACATGGAAATTTCATATTTATCGTCATATGAGTGTTTTTCAAAGCATGCAATATTAAATTTGAAGAGGGAGAATTTTGAGTTCGGGAAGATTTGGTGTATATATTAATAATCAAATATCTTTTTATTTTTGATAAACCTAAGTTTGAGTATTATGTTGTAAATATTGTTATTTAGATAATTATATTCATAACAAAATACTTACATGATTCAAACAACATATGATCACAAAAAATATGTATAGAGTGCATTTGAGTAATTTCTTTTTAATAAAAAAAGCACCTTTATTAATAAAAAAATACTTTTAACATAATGAATGATTGTTTGGGTAAAAAAATTTTAAAAAGCTAAAGTTAAAAAAAAAAGTTGTTTTAGTGCTTTTTTTGGTACTTACATTTTGGAGTTTCTTAAAAAAAAGTTCATACAATAGATGAGAGAGAAAATAAAAAAAAGATTTTTCGATAACTATGTACAAACACAAAACAACTTATACTTTCTATAGAAACTTTATTAAAAGAAGTTATATCATAAAAACACTTTTTTTTAAAAGCTTATAATAATTTATTAAGAAATATTATTCGGTAAGAAGATTTGCTTCTTTCATTGTTATGGTAGTTGAAATCTGTTAGAAAATTATGTGAATTATTATAGTTGAAATCTGTTACAAAATTCTGTGAAATTAAATTCTCATAAATTTGTTAAACCATAAAAAAGTTTATATAATTTTGATTAAAGGGATAAATTAAATATATTATCATCATAATGTTGTAATTCTAATATTCTATATAAAATTTACAAGGCCCTTTGATAAACGAAGACTAGATATTGTCATCTCCACTAGAGTCTCCTTTTTTAATAAAACAAATATGCATCTTGGTCTTTGCCTTGCATTCTAAGCAAATGGATCATTTTACTTTCTTTTTTATTTTTTATAAAGTTTAGGGAAGGGGAGAAATATTTTATAGCATTTGAGAAAAAAACAATATTTTACTTATTTTTTTTTACTTCTCTCCCTTCTTTTCTTTTTCGCGTTCCATCCAAACGCAACCTAAGAAATTACCTCCTGTTTCTCCAAGTCGATCCACGAACTTCCAAGCAACTTCGCAGTATCTAGCTGTACGAAATTACCTCCTCTTTTTCGCGTTCATTTGTGGTCCACCAGTACGAACTTTCTTTGGTTCACACTTCACACTCGCTGGTATGATTTTTTATATCTTAAATCTAATACCAAACACATCCTAAAATTAAGCTAATACCAAACGTATAGAAAGCTATAACTATGGAGAAATAGCATGCATCCCCATCAACCAATATAATTCAAGCAAATGTAGATCTGATTAATAATTAAAATTGGTCATTTAACCCAAAATAAATAAGCCTAGTCAATAAATATACAAAAATTAGCACAAGTATCGTTGGACTCTCACCGCCGATGCTTTTATTTTCAGAAGAGAAATTCCTAGATTCATTTATGAAACATTTTGTTTACATTGGATCATTCAACTTATGCCACGTAATTTACGTGAGCCACCAATATCTCTTATCGTTTTACTAACTAATAATAATTATTAAAAAAATAAATTTTATAATTAGAGTATAAGATAATAGTAGTTTACACTTTGCAACATCCTTCAAACTATGAGAAAAGTATTGTTAGAGAACACTCAAACCATTTGTTGCCTACAAGACAAAATACTACAATTGTTAAAGCTCTATCTCAGAAAGACATTAAAAATCGTGAGGTCCCGTGTGTGAATTCCAGCAGTATGAACAAATGTAGCAATTGGCGATATAATGTTTATAGATCTATCTAGTGCTTTCCTTAGCGTCATTGAGACGCTATTTCTCCGTAGCTATGGACATTTTAAGTCAAGAGTTTTTATTTTATTTTATGGAATAAATAGTAAATAAATATTTTTTTTGGATAAAAATAAAGGCATAGAGGACAAAATTATCTTTTAGTTCACTTTTTGATAAATAAATAAAAAAAGATCAAGTGCACGGCAAGCATTTTTTATTTTGTTAAAGTTAACAGCCAAATTAGATAGAAGTGAGGAAATTACAATAAATTGTGCTAAATAAAAGTGCAATATGTTAATTTAATAAATTTGAGTAAAAAATATAATAAATAAGGAATGAATTACATTTCACCTTTTTTATATATATCTTTAAGGACTTCTAATATTTTTAAGAAGTCAAAAGGTGATACATTAATATTATTTTATGGGAAATGGTAAGTATCACAATCATTTCGTGAAAACAGTTACGAATGAATCGATTTAAGTTCAGATAATTTTTTATTTTTTCTTTTAAATTCTTGTTTGAAATATTTCGCTTGAAAAAGAAAACTAATGTATATTCATAGAGATTTTACGAAAACAAATTGGTGATATATAGCACTGCTGTTATTCTATTGGGGAAGGCGACCTGCGCACCCTTTCATGCAATATAAACAATAAATAGAAACCCACGAAAGGCATTGTTAGCTACTATCTTTGTTGATACATTTTATATTAACAATGAATAGAATAAAAACCCACGGAAGGCATTGTTACCTACTATCTTTCTTGATGCATTTTATATTAGTTAGGTGCATTAGTATTACCTACCAATACCATCACTCGTTTCATATTAATTTCAATATTATATTACCCCACTAACATCAACCAGTCCATTTAAACAACCAAAATTTGAAAAGTTATAGAGTAATATAATTCACACAAACGTCGGTGTTCAACCTAGTCTCCTAACATTATTATTTTTTATCATAGTCTCTGATAAAGACTCTAAGAGATACTAATTGAACTAACACTCAATATCGGTAACTAAGAGAGATGTCATTAATAATTAAGATAAATAAATATTTTTTTCTGAGTTATCAACAATTAATTGGAGTACTTGAAAAAAAAAACACACACAATATTCAAATTCTCCAATCAGAGCCTAAGAAATTTCCTCCTATTTCTCCAATTCAATCCACGAACTTCCAAGCAACTTCGCAGTATCTAGCTGCATGGTTCATTTGTGGCACGCTGGTATGATTTACAGCCCAAAACTTCATATTTATACGACTGTGTGATCCCAATTAAGCATATACACTTGTAAAACCCTCAAGGCTTATCATCATATTCATGGCAAATCATGATGCAACATCCTCAGATTTCATCTATGATGTTTTTCTGAGTTTTAGAGGAGGCACTCGCCACGGATTTACAGATCATCTCTATCACGCTTTGTGCAGTATTGGAATCAACACCTTCAGAGATGATGAGAATCTGAGGATAGGGGATGAAGTTAGACCTACTCTTCTTGATGCAATTGAAAAATCAAGAATGTCAATTGTTGTGCTCTGTGAAAACTATGCATCTTCAACATGGTGCCTCGATGAACTACTCAAGATCACTGAGTGTAAGGACAAAGATAAAGAACGACCGGTCGTGCCAATTTTTTACAAAGTGGAACCATCAGATGTACGGAAACAGAAAAATCATTATGAAGTAGCCATGATTGAACATGAAAAGAGATTCGGAAAAGACTCGAAGGAGGTAAAAGCATGGAGGTCAGCTTTGTTTAACGTATGCGAGCTAAGCGGAGAACATTTTGGGAACAATATGTGAGTTATTTTATAATTACCTTTAGCTGACGAATTTTAAAAAACGTTTAATTGTTAATATGACTATCACTGAACATATCTGAGTTCTTGAAGATTTGTGAAATATTATACACTTAAGTATATTTAGTCTTTCCTTTATATTTCATCCTATTGAATGTGATTATGTTGATAAGGACTGGGGTAGGTGGAATATTTTTCTTATGTGTTGATCTCTGTTGGCGTCTAACTTCTCTTTCCAGTTTCAGTAATCATTTGTGACGATTTTCTTTTGTTTATTAGTACTATAATGAAATAAATACGGAGTGTTCCTGCAGGTCTGAATTTGAGTTTATCAAGAAGATTATTAAAAAGATCTCCACTAAATTACCTCCTGTACCTTTACAAATTAAGCGCCTAGTTGGACTTGATTCTTGCTTTGAAGCGGTGAAATCACTTATAGATATTGAATCTAATGATACCCTTTGCATGCTGGGAATTTATGGATCTGGTGGAATAGGCAAAACGACATTTGCAGTGGATCTGTTTAACAAGATCAGGCATCGATTTGAAGCTGCAGGTTTTCTTCATAATGTCAGAGAAAAATCAAATAAAAGCAGTAATGGCCTGGAAGAGCTCCAAAAGATACTTCTATCTGAGATGGGTGAGGAGACACAAACCATGATGGGCAGTACATATAAAGGAGGCTCAGAAATAAAACGCAGGCTTGGCCATAAAAGAGTTCTTCTGGTTCTGGATGATGTTGATAGCATAGAACAGTTGGATTCACTGGCAGGAGGACGTGATTGGTTTGGTACTGGTAGCAGGATCATTATAACAACAAGAGATACCGATGTGCTAGATAAGCATGTGCTGGATGATGTCAATATTAAGAAATATAAAATGAAGGAGCTAAATGATCGTGACTCTCTTGAACTTTTTTGTTGGCATGCCTTTAACATGAGGGGACCTGCAAAAAAGTTTGAAGAAATTTCGAGTGGTGTAGTAAGTTATGCAAAAGGTATTCCATTGGTTTTAAGAGTAATAGGTTCCAATTTGAAGGGTGGGAGTACTGTAGAGGAATGGGAAAAAGAATTTGTCAAATATAGGAATGTTCCAGATGCTGGGATTCAAGGTGTACTCAAAATAAGCTACAAAAGCCTTTCTGACTTGGACAAGCAAATTTTCCTAGACATTGCTTGTTTCTTCAAAGGGGAGAGATGGGAATATGTTGAAAGGATACTAGAGGCTTGTGATTTCAACCCAGTTATTCGAGTTTTTGTTAGTAAATGTCTCATAACTGTTGATGAATATGGCTACTTGGAGATGCATGACCTAATACAAGAGATGGGTAGAGAGATTGTTAGGAAGAAGTCACGTTCACCTGGTGAACGCAGCAGATTATGGTCACATGAAGACATTCTTGAAGTACTTAAAGAAAACTCAGTAAGAATCTCACCATTTTTATTTTTCTTCTCCGTTTTTCTTTACCTTAATGTATACGTTGTAGTATGTCAATATGTAATTGATGTGAGGTACTTGTTTTATAGGGAAGTAAAAGAATTGAAGGAATAATGCTTGCTCCCCCTCAACAAGAAGAAGTAGATCACTGGACTAATTCTGCCTTCGAGAAGATGAAGAACCTCAGAATTCTGATTGTTCGGAATACAAGGTTTTCAGCAGGACCTACATATCTGCCGAATCGCTTACGGCTACTTGATTGGGAGGGATACCCTTCGGAGTCTTTCCCACCAAATTTTTATCCCAACAAAATCGTTGACTACAATTTACCTCGTAGTTGTCTGATATTTGAAAAGCCATTCCAGGTACACAGTTGCTTTCTTTTCTCTCTTCTTTTTAAGTAAATATTTAAACATGTAACAAAAATTGCAGTTGTAACTTACGTGATCTAAAATATTAATATAATTAAATATGTTCCTAATCATTTTAATTATGTTCTTTTTTTGTAGAAATTTGAGAAATTGACATTCATCAATCTCTCCAACTGTCAATCCATAACTCAAATTCCTGATGTGTTTCAAGCTAAAAATTTAAGAGGATTGACACTCGACAGATGCAAGAAGCTGGTTAGGGTTGATAAATCTGTTGGATTTCTGCCTAACCTTGTGTATTTAAGTGCTTTGGAGTGCACCGCTCTCGAAAGTTTTGTGCCAAGAATGTATTTGCCATCTCTTGAAAAACTTTCGTTTAACTTTTGCAAAAGACTTCACCACTTCCCACATGTAGTGCGAAAGATGGACAAGCCATTAAAGATTCACATGATAAATACTGCTATTAAGGAGTTTCCAAGGGACATTGGTAACCTTATTGGGCTTGAGTATATAGACGTGTCATGTTGTAGAGGACTCACAGATCTACCAAGCAGCTTCCTAATGTTGCCAAAACTTGTCACGTTAAAAATTGCAGGATGCTCTCAACTTGGAGAATCATTTAGAAGGTTCAAAGAGAGTCGTTCAGTTACAAATGGCTGCCCAAATTTAAAGACATTGGATTTCAGGAACGCTAATCTATCAGATGAACATCTTCACGCAATTCTCGAAAACTTTCCAAATTTGGAAGACTTGAATGTATCGCGCAATGATTTTGTATCTCTCCCAAAATGCATCAAAGGGTCTTTCTACTTGAAAAGTCTTGACGTGAGCTATTGCGGGAATCTTCAAGAAATTCCAGAACTGCCATTAAGTGTTCAAAAAGTAGATGCAACTCAATGTCGATCCTTAACTTCAGAGGCATCAAGCGTGCTATGGTCCAAGGTTTCACTCCATTCTCTCATATTTACATAATGCTGTTATTTTTTATTTTTTTTTGGTATAATAATGTTACAATGGTTTAAAGTTAATTAGGTGCATGTGCATATGAAATATTAGGGGAATACAAGACCCGGTTTGCTGTGTTGTGACCTAATCCAACTGTAGCAATTTGGGCTGCGTTAGGCAAAATATTTTAGGCTTGGCGTCTTTTTTGGTCGGGACTATATCACCCTTCTACTACAATACTACATCGAGCCCGATATTATATAAACACAAATCAATAAATAAATAATATCGGGTTAGGTATAGTAGAAAAGTGTGACCCAATCCCAGCCTAAAAGACCTCAAGTCTAAAATATTGTGTTCGACCCAAATCGATTTCCAGTCAAATAATACAAGCAAACTTCCCTCAAGTTGTAAGGGAAGATCATCGATCTTCAACATTGTTATAATCTTGGATTCAACCCTCTAAAGAAACCTCTTATTATAAAGCCACATCGGAAGACCTGGAACTTGTTCCCACATAGCAAAAATTTTGTTTCCAATTTATTTGTCACTAGGATTGAAAAAGGTTGGTGAAACATAGGAGCCAAAGCCCAAACAAACCAAAACTGCACAGCATAAAAATGGGGAGTAGATACTCCCAGACAATGACACATAATCAAGCTACTAAGCTCATTTATAGGGGCTTCTAGAATTCTCAATCCAGGATCATGATCTAGGCTATAATTTGCAAGCCTACAACACACTAGTTTCCTTCTCTAAACGTATGGCTAACTTTAACTTCCCAATCCCAGTTAAACATACACTTCAAATTCCTGATAATCTGTCTAGCCGCGAAACATCCTTCACCATTTCCTTTCAGTACAAGGACCACTCAAGAGAGTCAAGTTCAAGCCAAACTCTTTTATATCTGAAGTTCCTAGATAACTTCAAACCTTCCCAAGCTCCTTAAATCTCTGCAACGAAAGCATTTGAGCTTCCCAGATTTTGGCTAAACCCTTTAATCCACCGCCCCAAGCAATCCCTAATTATACCCCCACATCTTGTCGTATGAGGATTCTTCTTATGATTCTTCCTATTAGCTCCATTAGTATTAACCTTGACCCACCTTTCACTTGGAGGGATCCACTTGATTTCCTTAATTTATTGTGCTTGCTCTTCATTCCAAGTCTAACATCATGGACTTTCTCTTAAGGTCAAAGAACTTTGTCCAATATTCAATAACCCTCACTGGGTTTACTTGTCTAGCATAAGATTCATCAAATATTATCCTATTCCACCATTGCCATAATAACCAACAAGTTGTAGCCCAAGTATTTTGCCACTCCTTCAAATTTATCGTTCCCAATTTTTTTTTATCATATTATAGTTGATCTAGTCCTACAAATCCCCAGCATAGAATTGTGACTTGTACTGAGGCTAAACCAAGTAGTTTCACACCATAGAAGCCAAGGGGCAATCCTTTAGCACATGTACAATAGTTTTAGGGATGTGACATCAATGGTGTCAATTTGGACTAATTCCAGTCCATTTATTTATCCTGGAGTTAGTATTGATTCTTGCATGAACTATAAGCCAAACAAAATATTTAAGTATCTCTAGACTATTTATTCTCCAAATTCAATTCCATAAAGGAAACCTATTATCCTCCTTACGACCTTTCAACAGGACATAAGCACTCTTTACAAAGAATGGAAGTACTTCCTTTAGCACATTCCATTTCCAATCTCCATCCTTATTCACTAGATTAGCAACCTTCCAATTTAGTATATCATCTTGAAGGTTAACAACATATGGCAATGAAGAATCATATCCTTTTCTAACAACATGTCCCTCTATAGATGAATAGACTCTCCATTAAGCCATATCTCGCAAAGAAACTTGTTCATATATATATTCTCCAAACTTTATGCTATACTCTTCCATGTTTTTGAGTCCACAGACTTAAACATTGATATTGGAATTTAAATCCATCCTTTTCCCATATTTTCCTTTTAGGACATCAATCCATAGTCAATCCTCTTATATTCTAATTTTCCAGCCTAGCTTCATAAGACATGTTGTGTTCATGGAATTTCCAGCCTCCTGACATCAAGGCCACCCTTGTTTTTTGGCTTACAAATAATGTTCTAATTCACATAGTGACTTCTTCTTGAAATTTCATTGTGGCCCCCTATAAAATTACTTTACACCCCCTCCACCTCCTTTATTACACTTTTAGGTAACCCAATAATCATCATGGAATAAACAAGAATGAAGCTTAACACTAATTTAGTTAGGGTGGTTCTACCCACAAGAGATAAGAATGGTTAATTTTCCAACCATGAAGTCTTCTCTTGATATTTTCAACAATGTACAGAACATAATTTCAATGGTTACCTGCATTCAGCAAAGGATCACTCAAGTATTTCCCTAAGTCCTTGCACTTAGAAAACCCTGAAATCTGGACAATTAATTTTCTTAAATCTCTATCCACATTTTAGGAGAAACAAATATTATTCTTGTCGTTGCTAACTTTCTGGCCTGAGAGATTACAAAATAACTTTGAGGCATTCCAAAGCGCATTTGACTTGATCCAGAAAGGCAACTCCAAAGAGAAGCAAATCCTCAGCGTATATTAAATGAGATATAGGGGCCTCACTCCTCCCCGCTCTTAAAGTGATCCATCTATTGTCCTTAATAGATTGCCTAATGATATGAGACAATTTATCCATGCACATGACAAATATATTACTAGGTATTGGGCTGCCTTCTCTAATGCCTCTAGGAGTGACAAACTCAATAGAAGATCCATTCCAAGGAACATTAGTAGTGATAATATTGATACATTTCATTTTAATCATAATCCATTTTTTGACAATCCCAATCTCCTCAAGCTAATGCTTTATGAACTTCCAATTCAGCCTGTCATAGGCATTCTCTATATCAACCTTGACAACAAAGATAACATGCTTCCCTTTCATCTTACTCATCGAGTGGAACATTTCCTGGGCTATGATTATATTCTTGTGTCTACTCTTAGAAGGCACAAAACTAGGTAGATAAGGCAATATAATTCTAGGGAGGATAGGCTCCAACCTATTAGCTATTACCTTGGCAACAATTTTGTACAAAACATTACGGAGAGAGATAGGCTGAAACTGATTAATGAATTCAGGCTTTTCAATCTTAGGAACCAAAACAATATAAAAGTTTGGTTTACCTCTTCAATGTTAGATTTATCCTCTATAGCTTTCCTCACAAAGTCTGCAATGTTGCTCCCCACCAAGCCCAAAGAGCTTTGGAAGAATGAAGTTGGGAAGCTATGGGGACTTGGGGATTTAAGAGGTTTGATAATAAAAATTGTCGATTTTATCTCCTCATCCACCAAAAGGAAGGATAAAGTTGGGATATTATCCCCCTCCTAAATAACTCCTAGGAAATTGGATGTTATTATAAAGATTCTGCTGATCTTCCTCCCACATACCATCTTGGTTTCTAAGCATTACAATATTACTTCTTCTTCTTCTAATTATGGTCTTCAGGTGGACGTACCTAGTATTTCGATCTCCATATTTGATCCATTGGGTTCTGACCATTTGATGCCATAGAACTTCCTCCTATAAAAAGGACCTCATTTAGTTCTCTATGCAGCTTAGCTTCAAGTTTTTCTAAGAAAGAATTCCTTCCTTGTATATTAGCATGTTTCATCTGAATCCCTCTAATTCAAGCTAAGAGCCTACTTTTTCTTCTCCTAATGTGCCCAAACATGCATCTGTTCCACTCTTTACAGACTTAAACAATATTCTCCAATTTCTCTTTGACAATCCCTCTCACCCATCAAGCTTGCCCCATAGTCGCCTTGTAGGTTTCATGAAGCATCCAAGCCTTTTCAAAGAAAAACGTATAGGAGCCAACACATTCATGCCACTATCCAGGCTAATGAGCAAAGGGTGGTGGTATAATAATTGATCTCTAAGAATAACCTTAACAACTGTCTCCACAAATTTTAGACTCTATTCCAGTCAATCAAAGATCTTTCCTGGTTTTGGAGTTGAAGGCCTTCAAAGTGAATTTAGACCCCTCAGCTCCCAAATCAATCTACAACTTTGTATTATGTTAAGAAACAAATTACACTTCCTCACATTATCTTTCGCCCCTCTTTTTTTTTTAGAACTATCAGCTATGTCATTAAAATCCATTAGACTTACATTTGACTACTCCCTATAGCATTATATTCATCTCATCATTTTGATTAGCATAAGTAGGAGTAAATTACCATTACCCTTCATTAGTATACTACATTTTGTGGCTTTTTTACATAGTTGATATAAATGGGAAACAAAATTTCCAGTATAGTGTAGGTTGTAAAATAATTCTCTGAGAGGTGTAAAATGAACAGTGGGTTGTAGTATGAAGTCATATTCTATAGATATGACTTTGGGTAAGTCGTGTTTGGTACATACGACTTAGGATTAAGTTAAATTTTTTTTTTTTAATAGAAGTCGTAGCTACGACTTAGGGTTAAGTTAAATTTTTTTTATTTTTTTAATAGAAGTCGTATTTATTAGCTACGACTTAGGATTAGGTTAATTTTTTTTAAAATTTAAATAGAAGTCGTAGTTGATAACTATGACTTCTGTATAATTTAGATTTTATAATTTTTTAAAATAATAATCATAACGTTATTCAAGGAAATGGATTTTGATAATATAATAAGTTTGACTTAAATAATATGGACTCATCGTACCACCGTGATATGCACTGTCACGTGAAATATATCGTTGCATGTGAAGTAAGTACCATTACGATGATTATTATTAAAAAAAACTATGAAATCTAAGTCGTATTAAATAACTATGGCTTAATACGACTTAGATTTTATAATTTTTTTTAATAATAATCATCGTAATTGAATTGCCTTGTAGATGCACCGTAATGAATGACTCAATGGCGGCGAAGCATGTAATCTTTATTTACATAACAACTCAAAATACATGCAATGGTACTTACTTCACACACGACGATATATTTCACGTGACAATGCATATCACGGTGGTGCGGTGAGTCTATATTATTTAAGTCAAACTTGTTATATTATCCAAATCCATTTCCTTGAATAATGCCATGATTATTATTTTAAAAAAATTATAAAATCTAAGTTATACAGAAAATCATAGTTGTCAACTACGACTTCCATTTAAATTTAAAAAAAAACCTAACCCTAAGTCGTAGCTAGTAGATACGACTTCTATTAAAAAAATAAAAATAATAATAACCTAACCCTAAGTCGTATGTACCAAATACGACTTACCCAAAGTCGTATCTATAGAATACGAATTCATGGAAGTCGTAGCTACCCCTTACAACTCACTGTTCATTTTACACCTCCAGGAATTATTTTACAACCTTTACTATATTGGAAATTTTGTTTCCTATTTATACCAACTGTGTAAAAAAGCCACATTTTGTTTATCTTGCAAATCACTTAGATTCTTATCATATTTTAGAACATTTTCCTTCCTTGTAGGATTCTCACTATGCCTTGTTTTCTTTTTTCCCATTGCTTTCCCCTACCTTAACTTCCTTAATAAGAAACCTCCCAACTTCCTAAACCGTCAGGTTGTTATTTTTAACTACCATCTCAATTACCTCCACATCAGCTCTCTCTTGAAACAACCCAAACCTTTACCCTAAAGATGTAGCCTCATGCCTTTAGGGTTCTACTGAGTTAGCATTTTGCTTTTCCTCCTATGTAACCTCTTTGTCTCATCCCTTTTTACTGTACAAGATCTCTGTATTATCATCTATGGCCTAAATCTTGTTGAGAGACAATTGAGCCACTGTTTATGCCACATTTACCTTCATCATCTATATTATCGTCTCACTTAACTAGTTTCTTTGGACACCCCTTAATGTTGAGGCCAAAACAACCATACTAGAAGCACAAAAGATGCAAACCTTCATACTCGATCTTATAACTTCGTCCTTTGAGCTTGTATTAAGCTAATAATGGTTTTGATAGGTTAAACTTCACACATAATTTGGCATACTTTTGCCCCATCTTTAACAGGGTAATGTAGTCAATCCTGACTATTTTCCTAATTCTATTATTGCACATAAGGATGAACTCATCGTAATACTCAATGGGTAATGCCAGTAGACATACCCAGCCAGCCACTAAATCTAGCTTTGTCATTGATGAATCAAATTCTAGACTTCATTCTCTGATCGTGAGGTATTGGTCATAGATCAACCATGGTCCCTCAGTCATAGAAATTTTTTAATCCTCTATACTTGTGAATTTGACCTAGAAGAAATGAAATCCTATATCAATAATCATCAGAACATCACTCATTACCCACAATTTCTACAATCCATGCTCTAAGGCCTTGTAGCCTATTCTCCTTCACAATAGATGGACTATCAGAAAAGCCTTCCATAACTTATAGATGTTTGATTCCACCTTCTTTGAGAACATAAACTCAACAATTCCATCAACTTTCTCATCTTAATCTTCCAATGCAGTGCTCCAGTCATCCTTGAATTTACTCACACTCCTATTTTCTTTAGTATATTTTCTCCCATTGAGGGTATCTATATAAGAGTTTTGCTCAACTCCATCTCAATCCTCAATTTTCAACATATCTTCATCAAAGATTGGCCCCAAAGCACTTTCTTCAAGCATTTGCATTCCACTCTTGATCTTATTTGTGCTCATTCTCAGTAAATCTTCCTTCTACGCAATCCTACCTTTTGCTCTCACATCTTTACTCTTCATTGGTGAGAACTTTTTATAGGATCTCACCATTGAACAATTAGATAATTGTTTGTAATGAGTCGGGGTCCTTCAAAGAGAGCAAACTTATAGTCTGCCTTTGAGGAGAAACTCACATGGAAAAACTCCTCGTTTGGGTCAATTATCTATAGATAGACCCTTGTTCTAATATCTCAGTGTCCATGGCTTGATCTATTCTTCAAATTTATCCTCGGATACTGTGATATTAGAAGAAGGTCAAAACTCTCTTCATACACTTCCTTCTCATACTCATCTCTGTTATGTAATTGACTCAAGTTTCACATCACTTAAGTTAAGCCTAAGAGAGGCTCATATAATTAAATAAGCATTTTGTATATTGAGTAGTGCGTCACTTGAGAGAAAAATACGCTTGAGAGAAGTTGTAATTGGCCTATTGGTGGTGAGTTTGGTGAGGAGGGTTTACAGCTTTACCAGTCCAAAAGTTGTAATATAATATTCTATGGATGATGGATAAAAGTTAGAGGGGCTTGAACCATATTATGCTTTTTATTGTGTATTTTATTCCCTTTCTTCTTGTTCTTTGTGTTATGGGTATGTCCTCCTTCCCAACAATCTCCCGAGTCTCTATACCAACCATCCAGCAAACTCTCTTCCTCCCCATTAGTCATCCTCGGACAAGTCCATATGCAAAAAATAGTCTCTCGTCCAAGCAATTTGTTCATGTACGCGATTGTGTAAGCATCTTGAAAATTTACAATTGCATCACCATTCTCCACAACCACCTCAGGAATCTTCTCCTCCATAGTAGTTTGGTAAAAAAAAAAAACCATGGTTTCTCATTCCCATTCCCTTTGTTTTAGTTTTTAAAAGAATAATATGTTTACCTAAAGCTTTTAAATTATGTATTTAATTTACAGCTAAAGTAGCATATTTTTTTTATTTTTAAAAGGAACTATTTTCACCATTTGTTAGAGTAGTTGTGATATCTTAAACTCTGTCAGGGAACAAGTTTTTGACAGGAGAAATTATGCTTTATCATCTTATATTTGTTTTGTTTAAATGAATTTCAATGTGCTACATTTAAAACATAATATGTTGCATTCCATTCATATTTCAAAAACATACATTTGACCTCTTGAAGATCCATAAGCATAGGAACACTTGTTTTTTCAACTCATACGATTTTGAAGACAAATGCCAATGCATCTAGATAAATTATATGCGATTTAGGTATAAAAAAATAAATCAATTGTAGTATTTTTTTTTTTTTTTGTATTCTAAGAGAGTATAATCTATTTTTTTTAAAAAAAACTTGATGCATAGAAATTATAGAATTTTTAAATTAGTATATTAAAATTGATTTGGGTAAAATCTTTAAAGGGTTAACTGTAATATAACTTTGTGAGGCCATTAATTTGGTACCCATTTTTTTAGTACCAATATTAAGGATGAATTGTCTAACATTCATTAGTTGCTATATATTTATATTTAATAGACTTTCAAACATTTATTATAAAATTAACAATCAATAAATAATTGACAACTTATCCTGAGTTCCAAACCAATTAGGTATCATAGCAACTCTCAGCTTTGTGATTCTTAGAAGGAAAAATTTTCTTTTTCAGTAAAGAGAGGGAAAAATTTTAGTCAATAAGAAAATAATACTTTTATTTTCTAACCAATCCATATATGTATACCAATTATCCTTTTTTTTTTTGTCACAGGCATCTAAAGAGATGGATAGATTTGAAGTTGTGATGCCCAAAACGGAGATTCCAGAATTTTTTTACCATGTTTGCAAAGAAGAGATTCCGCTTTTCTGGGCTCGTCGGAAGTTTCCTATTGTTGCTTTAGCATTTGTCTTTGGGAAAATCAATGAGGTTGCCACATCTGAATTCCCTTCATTTGAATCGCAACCTGTTGGTCTCCACTTGTTTATTGATGGCCAAGAAATATGTCGCAAAGATTATCGTTATTTTAGTGTTGCGGAAGATCATGTGTTATTGTGTGATCTACGAGCTTTGTTCAATGATGAAGAGTGGTTGAGCCTTGATGCAAGCCTTGGAGATGATTGGAAGGCCGTTCAAGTTCAATTTGAAGCAGACATGATTCTGAGTCATTGGGGTGTATATGTGTACAAGCAAGAAGCAATGGAGGATATCAAGTTCAAGCTTCCCAATTCCAACTCCTCAAAAGCATACATGTCATCACTCTTGGTTCCGACAAGAACTCCACATCTAAGACTAAAATATATGTTAGAAAGATCTAATCTAATAGTAAAATTTGATGTGCTTTTGAAAGAAAGTAAGACTGAAGAAGAAAGAGGTCGTTTTTCAGACATATCGGCAATTGGCATGACGTTGTTGACGAAGCTTAACACTCTAAACAAGGATAAAGCTTCAACATCTGCCTATGGGGAAAGTTTAAGGCAACAAGATCATGAAGGTTCTACCTGGGAACTGGTACAGTTGTTAGAGACGTTCAAGGAGACTACGAAGAAACAAGTAGCTGCTTCATACCCTGAAGCAGAACAAAAAGTAAGTCCACTTCTGGAAGAATTATTGTGGACAGGTCAAGAAGTGACAAAGAAGAAGATGAAAGCCAAGCTGAAGTTGAACAACAACATGCCTATTATTCTTGAGGAATGCCCGCCAACTAGAGATTTAGAAGAAGCTCCAAGCCGTCACTATGTGGGAAACTTGGAGGTAAAAGACAGCGATAAAACCTTGAAAATGGTGATAAGAAGGCAACTTAGTTTGGGATTTGTGAGCATGAACGAAGCCCACGGGAAGTTAATGGTACCTATTATTTTATTGAAATGCCACCGACTCTCTACAGATGAAACTTCAAGATATGAGTATGGCGGAACCTTAGAAGAACAATACCACGATCCTCTATTGCAACAAGCATTAATGAGAAGGATAAAGCAAGACGTGTTAGGGTCTGAGATTTTGAATGAAGCATATGGGGAGTTGAAGGCATCTATTGTTCTAGAGGAATGCCACCCCTGTACCGACAACCCTTTGTTGCAAGCATTAATTATCGTAAGACAGGAAAACTTGGGATTTGAGTTCAAGAATAAACCCTATGGGGGGTTGAAGGTGGAACATGATGCTCTACGTAGGAGATTTGAAGAATACCAAAATGAAGTTGCAATTGCTTCAGGACAATTTGCTGATGAGTTGATTTCAATGAAACATCAAAGTCCAAGGGATCGTTTGGATGAAGGTTCAGGTCTTACAAAGAAGCTGGCTGCTGTTTGGAAAGAAAGAGATGAAGAATTGCAAGGACTTTATGATGCTGGGATTGAAGGTTACAAGATTTCAGGTGACTTTGAAGACGTGATGGGTGCAATGTACCTAGACGGATTGAGGGATGGGCTCCTTGAAGCACAAGTGAGCCTTCTTGATCCAGACTCAGAGAGAACAATGGCTACCGTGCTAGAAGAGGAAGAATATGCTTCAAGCTCTGGTTACCGGGGAAGGCTAGAGGTAGAAGACAATCATGTGTTGCAAGGATATTTGGATTCTGAGGTGGCCAATAAACCTTATGGGAAATTAAAGGTGCAACATGATTGTCAGCGCAGGAAATTCCAAGAACTTGGGAAGGAAAACAATAACACTGCCAATTATCCTTATTCGAGAGGACAATATGATGAATTGCTAGAGATATTCCAGACTCTGTCTACTGAGTTGATCTCTATGAAGCATGAAAAAAATTTCATAGATAGGGAGCATGACCAGACCCTTGATAATGATAACACTGATTCCATGGTGATAACATCAAACAATTCTGACTTGGGGTCGGTGTTGAGAAGCACAGTGGTGCCCCTCAAGAGAGGCGAAAAAAGTGATACGAAATGGAAAAGGCTGGGTACTATGTTGAAGGAAAGAGGTGAAGAATTGCAGGGAGTATTTGATGATGGGATTCAAGATCTCAGGAACTCACAAGAGTGCTTTGAAGATTTGATAGGTGCGATATACCTAGACGGGTTGAGGGATGGGCTCCTAGAAGCGCAGGTGAGCTTTCTTGCATTGGATCTGGACTTGTCCTACAAAGAAAGTGATGAGGAACATGATGCTCCAAATCAAATTCTTGCAGAAACGACAGCTGTAGCAGCAGATAATCTATCTCCTCTAGCTCGCCAAATTTATGAGTTTGCACCCTATGTTTTATCTGTGGGCCTTACATTGTGTGTAACCATGCTTTTTGGTTTTTTGGTGCTCCAAAAGTTGATATGAGGGGAATGCTCATGGCCAGTTTAAGGTCATGAGAAGTTATGATAGAATTTGGGTTAATAAGAACAAATAGATGAAAAAACACAGTCAACGTACAAAGTCATCGTCCATAAATTTAGACGTTGATCATAAACAATATGGTACACTTTTCTTCCCTTTCTTTCCCGATTTGGGAAACATTGTTACATTTAATGAATATATACACTCAACATTTGAGGGTTAACATTTCCATAAATTTAGACGTTGATCATAAACAATATGGTACACTTTTCTTCCCTTTCTTTCCCGATTTGGGAAACATTGTTACATTTAATGAATATATACACTCAACATTTGAAGGTTAACATTTAAAAAAATTGACAATTTTTATAGTATATATGTACTATCTATATATATATATATATATATATGTACTAATTCATATTCTCCGTTGATAATGCTCAATTCTAATTGGTATATCGCTTACTCAGTTTTTATGTATAATAAAAAGTAATTATTACCACATTTAAGAATAATAATCCACTTAGTTAATTATGAAAGGGTTAATCCACCGGTACCGAAGGAATAACAAGGTTTTGGTCTCACTTATCTCATGAAGTAAATCAAAGCATTACATAGGTTTCTGTGGCCGCAGGTATCTGGATTAGGTTACTTGTTCTATGGTCATTAGGTGAAAATTTATGTCATATATAAGCTTCATTCTTTTAGGAGATAAGTGTCCAGACATGATTTGATTCGTTAAACATTTTAGTTTTGCTCTGCAGAGTTATTCCTTCTACGATCATGCATGTGTTCTAACAGGTTAAACCTTCATTATTAAAAAAGTGCATGCTAATTGAAAGAACTCAATTATGGGTTTGCATTTGATTTGGTATTATAGTGTTCTTAATTTTAGTTTTAAAATTCAGGATCAAATGCCTGATGGTTTTATCCCCTCTTTTTTCTTTGAATTGTATATTGTGTGGGGTTCTGAATTAAGATTCAATGACAACATAACAAAGGGAGAAACTATTTCATATAGGTTTCTTTTAACAAAAAGATGTATAATTTAGTTTGTTGAACTAATAATTTTATGTACAATCTTGCAAGTTATATTTTCCCAAAATCATATGCTTCTAAGATTTAGTAAGGCTTAAAATAGTAATAATTGTTAGGATCATGTGCCTTCAACTATATTGTAGGGAGGGATGTTAAGCCCAAAATTTTTAAGGGAGAAGCTAACAATATCAAGGTAACAATCTCCATCCTAGTGTCACTTGAGGGATTTGAACCCATGACTTCACTCTGATATCACATCACCAAAAGTTATGTATACTAGTGGTTAATGTGCAATTTTATTTCCTTAAGATTATTACAACCACATCAAGAATTGAGGTACTACACCTATTATAAGCTTAATGGGGAGATGTTAATCCCATGAATCTTAAAGGAGGGACTGTCCACAAAATTCTTGTGGTCCTCATATAACTCACCATTGAATTATAAAATTTGACAAATATTAATTGAATCTAACAAAGATAAAAGAAAAATAGTCAAAGAAACAGTAAGAAATTATGTTATAAATAATAATTATTTTTTCATTAATAGTTATTTATTTAAATTTTATTAATTAAATTGTGTTCAAAATTTTGAGATTAGAAAATTTCAATCTTTGATGATATTGATTGATTCATGAAATTGATATTAATTGACTCATGAAATTAATATTGATTAATTGCTTCACAACTACAACATTTTATTTATAAAAGAAAATGATGTCAGAGATAAATAATAAGAATAAAAATAAATAATTTAACAAATTAGCATAAATAGAAGCAATTAACATAAAATATTAAAATCTTGTCTACTGACTTTATATTTTTAAATTATATATGGAATATATCATATTATTAAAATTTAATATTTAAGCTAATTATAATAACTATAAGCCAACAGGAAATACAAACAAGAAATTTAGAAACACTACCATAAAAAATGCATACCCTAACTTTAGAGACATGATTGCAGAGAAAAGGGAAAAAGAATTGACCTTCAAGCAAAGCGAACCTTGTTGAAGTAGGTGTCATAGGTGGAAGGGAGCTCGCAGTCACATAGAGGGACCTTCAAGCAAGGAGCGATCCTTGTTTATGATTTTTTTCAACGCAAACTGGACTCAGCATTTTTAATTTCTTAAATGGCTCATTGCCATGACTGATAACAAAATAGCATAAGCCCTATATATTCATACCAAGTTCTATTAGCAAGTTGAAACAAGAAAGAAAAAACACACAAAAGCACTCAGATTGACCAAGTGAAAAAGAAATTGCTTTTGCCAAACTCAAGAAGAAAAGTATGAAAGCACAGAGATTCACCAAATTAGTGTAAACTACGAAATCACAAAAATAACACAAATTCACCAAGAGAGAGAGAGCCAAGCCTCATGCACGCCGCCGCTTGTTACCACTCATCACCACTCACCATTCGAAGAGGGTGGTTCTAAACCGCCCATTTATACAACAAATCATCATTTATTTTATGTAAAAAAATGGCGGTTCAAAGATTGTCCTAATATGCTGTATAAAATGGCGGTTTATTTTAACTGTCATAATAAAACCAACGTAAAAAACATGATTTCTTTTAGTGTTAGGATAATTGTATTTTTTAAAAATTATTTAATAATGTTTTAAAAAACTCAAAAGTCTAAGTAATTAAAAATGAAATAAGTTATAATGAAAAACTAATAATAATAATAATAATCATAAGGTAATCTAAAATCACAAATGTTCAATTTAAATATAGAATTTATTATGATAAAAAATAATATATTAATAACATAATTACATATGAATTTCATTTTTGAAATTGAAAAAAAAAGGTATACAAAAAAGTTATCCATAAAAGAAATATGTTAATAAATTAAATAAAAAATAAAATGATATGAATTTTGGATTTTAAATTAACACATTGGCACATAATCTCCATTTGGTTTTTTATGGTGCCATTAATAATTTTGATTTTGAAAAGTAAAAAATAAATATACTATTGTCAACAGTAAAATAAAATAAAATATAATATAATTAAAATTAAAATTTGAATTGAATGTTAACTTTATTATTTATTATTAACTTTAAAAAATTATGAAAATTAATTTCTAATAATAATTTTAAAAGACATTAAGAAGGAGTTGACATATACATTTAAAAGGAAATTAAATACATAAGAAAAAATATTCACTTATAATTCACATATAGATATGAGACTAAAACTTTTGGAAGAACAAAATTTGTTGTCTGAGCCATATGTAGTATTACTGACGCTTAAATGGACTTTTTTTTTTGTAATATAATAATAGTAAGGTACCCGTGCGATTGCAAGGGTTGATAGTTTTGTTGTTTGTTGTATTAACAATTCATTTAACAACAATAAAATTATACGAACAATGTTTAAGATGATTAATATCTTAAGAAAAAGAATTGTCAAACCAATATCATGAACTCCCAAAGAAAACAGTAGATAACTTACTTTACATGTCAGTTTGTTTTAATCCAGCAATAACTACCAATAAGAGGTTATCACGTTATACAAATAGTTAGGTAAATTATAAAAGTATTCAATGACTGTAGAGAGTTTGGTTGTAACACAGGAGGCTATTGTGTACTTTCGACAAAAGAATACATAATCTGTTGAGTATAAAAATGAATCATAAAACAGATAGATCAGCAATGAGTACAAAATGAGCAAGAAGCAGTAGCAATTGATACAATAATGCATTTGCGAAGTCTAGCCTTACCAGAATAGCATGTTCAGCCAGAATTTGCATTAAACAATTGTATTACAAAAAAAAAAAACTTTAGTTAAGAAACTATTTCCAAAAATATGCAAACTATTTACAAAACTAGTTTTATTACCCATGCGATGCACGAATTTGTTAAATTAGGTCTGTATAAACTTTTAAATAATAATGTATTGTTTATTGCAATACTTTTTACATAAGTTTCTTAATAAGATCTATATGTAGAAAATTGTTCAATCACTTTTTAAATTAATTATATCATGAGAAAATCATAAAAGTAATAAAAATAAACCTTAGCATGAAATAAATAATATATCTAGTTTATTAAATGAAAATAGTTAAAATATATGAAAGAAAAAATAAAAAAGAGGTTGATTAAAAAAATGATATATAATAATCCTATATACTAAAAGCATAAAATGTGCATAGTACCTACATGATCAATTAAATGATCAATTTCAATTAAATTAGATATTGGAGCAACTTGATAAGAACTTTTTTCGTTACATGTTTGGAAATCAAAAAAGACTTTTGAACCATTCTGTGTCACAAACTCTATAATTTGTCCAGCTTGAATATGTCTCTCTAATCCTATTATTTGACTGCATTAAAATAAAATTTATATTAAGAGACAATATAAATGAAAAATGATGAAGACATTAAATTAATGGTAAATGGTAAAAAGATAATTGAAATTTGAATTGAATTTTCACCCTAAAAATAAGATTGAAAGAGATATTTTAGTTAAATTAGAATTATAAAATAAATAATAATAATTACATATTAATTACCCTTATTTTCATATAGGTAATTCTAAAAAAAAAATTTAAAAGAATTAAATAATTGAAGTTATCAACCTTAATTTCAATTTAATTCAAATTTTTATATTAAAAAACATTCGAGCATTGAAAATATGTAATTATTAGTATTTATTTTAGAATTCTAAAAAAATTGTAAGTTAATTAGAAGCTCTAGCATATCTAAATTGTTAGTTAATTAGATAGACTAATTTGAGCATGCTAAAAGAAAATGATAGTTATTTGATATTTTTAAATTTAAATTTTGGTTTATATAGATTATTAAATGAACCTATCTAGAAGAGTTGAAAATGTATATTTAATTCAATGCATAATATATACATATATATATATATTATTAAACGAACTTATATATAAGAGTTGAAAATGTATATTTAATTCAATGCACAATATATATATATATATATATATATATATATATATATATTGCCTACCTAAATATATATCTATAATTGTACATTTAAATATATGTGAGTTTAGGTATATTTTTTTTAAATTTTATTTCCATCTAACTTAAATTAAATCATTTTGTAGTTGTGATTAAAAAATTATAAATAATATTTTATGAATTTATCATGATCTCTATACTTGTTTTTGTCTTTTAATCTATGGCTTAAAAAAACAGGTTTAAAAATTAAATAATTACTTGCTTTAGATGCATATCATTTAAACCCATTCAAATAGTAGGATAAGAAGAGAGTCATAATCAGATAGATTAGATTAAAAATAAATTAGTTATTATTTCAATTTTAAGATAAAAATAAGATTCAAAATTGAATTTCATTACTTATCAAACAGCTAAGATAAATTATTACCTACACAAAATCAAATTGATTATTTAATATAAATAAAATTTTAGTATAAAAATAATTTAAAATATCAGCCTCAAAGTAGCAAGAATCAAATAAGTATGATCAAAAAGATATTTATCATATTTAGGATATAAAAAAGATCAAATATTAACAAATTCTTATATTCAAAAGTATATTTGATAAGATCTAAAAAAATATAATATTTGAAAATATTATCCACATATATATAACTGTTTTTAGATAGACTAATTTGTGCATGTTAAAATAAAATGATAGTTATTTTGATATTTTAAATTTAAATTTTGGTTTATATAGATTATTAAACGAACTTATCTAGAAGAGTTGAAAATGTATATTTAATTCAATGCACAATATATATATAGTCTATTTAAAAATATCTATATAATTGTACATTTAAATATATGTGAGTTTAGATATATTTTTGTTAAATTTTATTTCCATATAACTTAAATTAAATCATTTTGTTGTTGTGATTAAAAATTTGTGAATAATATTTTATGAATTTATCATCATCTTCTTGCTTGTGTTTTGATTTTTAATCTATGACTTAAAAAAATGAGAAATGCATTCAAAAATTAAAAAATTGTTTGTTTTAGATGTATGTCATTTAGACCCATTCAAATAGTAGGATAATAGGATAGCCATAATCAGATTGATTAGAATAAATACTAATTAGTTATTATTGAAATTTAAAAAAAAAAGTATGATTCAAAATTGAATTTCATTACTTATCAAAAAGATAAGATAGATTATTATCTAAATGAAATCAAATTAATTATTTATTATTTAGTATAATTGAAATTTTAATATAAAAATAGTTTAAAATTTGAGTATCAAAGGAGTAAGAATCAAATGAGTAAGAATTTTGATGGGGGAAAACACTTATATAAGTGACATGTGTCATTTGTCCAAATTTCAATAACCTTGTTTTATATAATAGTATATAGATAAATAGATATAGATATATAGATATTAGACTTATTAATAGGTAAATAAATAATTGATATTTAAATTAATATAAAATTTAAAAAGTTCGAGTAATTAAATTTATCACTTAAATAAAATAAAATCAAATATACTTAAAATTTGAATTTAATTTGAAATTTTTTAACTAAATTTTGAATACATAAAGAAGAAGGCTATATTAAAATAGTAAAAATTTAGAAGGGAAAAAATGCATATATTAGTGACACGTGACATTTGTCTAAATGACATGAATTGAGTTTAATATAATAGTATATAAATATTAGACTTAGTAATAGGTAAATAAGTAATTTATATTTAGATTAATATAAAATTTGAAAGTTTAGAATAAATAAATTTATTACTTAAATAAAATAAAATCAAATTCAATATAATTGAAATTTGAATTTTATTTGAATTTTTTAAACTAAATTTTGAATATATAGAACAAAATGCTATATTAAAGGATAAAAATTTTAAAGAGAAAAATATATACATAATAGTGACACGTGTCATTTGTCCAAATTGCATAAACCTTATTTTATATAATAGTATATAGATATGCATAGTTTTAGAGTGAATTCTAAACACACTCAACAACCAAATGAAGAGAGGTAAATTATTTGTAAGGAAAATATCACAAAAACCTTTAATTTCATCAAATCAAATAAGCGTTTCACTTATCTCTACCATATTTGCTCCTTGAGTAGCAATAGACATGTCTGTAATTTTGAAATTTGATATAGATGTAACCTTGTTTAAATAAGAATTAAGAAGAATTTATTGGATTTACTTTTAATGCTTTACCTAATTATCTGTAATGACAAAAATGAGTTATTGAACGTTCTATTGATTTGTGCACAATTACTAATACAATGGAGAAGCCATTTCATCCCTTAAGCTTAAATATATATTTTTTCTTTTCGCTGGTATTCCATAAGACCTTTTTCACTCCTTTGCTAAACCTGTTCATATGCTACTTGGTCATAAAAGACAGTTGCATGTCTAAAAGTACATTAAAACAGTGGACCAATTACTGTGATAATTGACTTGGTTCATTCAACATTGCTATGGTTAAAAACTTAACAATCAATGGCTCTTCTAAAAGGAATTTGTGTTAGGGAAATTCTTGAGTTCTTTGCAAGAGAATAAAAGGGTTTGAACAAAAATATAAACATAGTATTTTGACAAAGCTAAAGCAGATATTGTGGTGGCTAGTTCTCATCAAAGATGGAAGGCATGGTCAATTAATTTTGTTGGCAGGCTAATTAACTCTTAGGAAACTGTATTTTTATTAGATAATTTGAGTTTTTACCTATCCAGGTTTCAGACTTGATATTGGCTAGGGATAATTTATCCAATTTTGAGGAATATGTTAATGATAACTGACATGCAAATCCTGAATTGACCTGACAAATAGTGCTTACCATAGGATTTTGGCCACGTTATAAGAATACTATTTTTTTAGCACTTGAACAGATGTTTAGGAGAAGAATAGTCTCAAACTCTGCCAACAAATGGATTCATAAGTTTTGATAACAATGGTTACTTGAGAAATTTTCATGTACTAAGCCTAAGATGACACACCTGTATATACTTCTCAAATAGACTGAAAACCAACTAAAAACAGCAAACATTTTGAAAAGGACACCAATATTATTGATGAATTCTGACCACAGAATCATCAACATATAGTTTTCATATATCCTTAATGCATATAGGATCAATCGTGTCAAATAGTATCCAAACCGCTAGCTTGTTTCATAATGGACAAAGCCAGTATGACAATTGGCATTAAAAATGTATATTAGAGTCAACTGGTTAATGTCTTCTATCCAAAATGTAAGACAGGTTAAATTTACAAGAATAATGAGAGCTGTGAGTTGAGGACCAAATAAAAACAATGCCTTGTGTACAGATGATAGTGGATGAAAATACGAGTCAGTCTATGATTTTGTGCTACCTGCAAAAGAAAAGACAATAAATAACTATTGTCAATGTTTAAAAATCATCCAAAAATTGTTGTCAACGTTTATTTGATTTTGAAAAGTTAAAGCATTTAGTTGTGCACACTTGTGCATTTTCTTTCAATTTATTCATAATATATGTAGAGTTAAGAGCTTGAAATTTTTGCATATTCTCACTGAGAAAATCTTTTGTATCTGCTACTGCATAAATCATAGATGGCTAAAAGATTCGAATAAAACCTGCTACAAATACCTTAGCGACAGTAACCCTTCCCAAGTTCAAACTTGCTGGGCCGCTAAACCCCGTCCCAAGTACAAACTTGCAAAACTCCCGGTGGTTAATGGAGCTGAGTATCCATCTAAAACAACCTGAACGCAAAGGTTAACTATCAATTGACATCTAATATACAATCTACCAATAGTTATTTATCATGCACTAACAGCCCAACTGCATTTTGCAGTATGTTATATAACTTATATTCATTAAAATGGGCCTTTCTTACTGTTTTAGGTCCTTTTAGAGGCCTGAGGCCCAGCAAATTAACAACCAAAGATTAATCACAATGGAAAATTTATGGAGTGAATTATGCCTGAATGGTGGCATTTTTTCACTGTTCACCACCAATTGGAGAAAATGTTGAACCATCTCCTTTCTCAGTGGTGAACTCAACAGTTCCTCTCCATGTAAGCTTACAAAAACTTAGGGAATATATTGATTTCCTCCCTTTTCTCGGTGTTTAATTATCCCAAAGACATGAACGATGAATGAATAACTTTCTAAGCATTACATATGTAGCCTTTCTTTGATTTTACAATCATTATTTGATGTTAGTCTCAATTCAAATGTTTGTATGTTCAAGATTTAACAAAAACAAATGTCCATTCCTGGGATCTATGTACCTTTTCTTTTTGGACAAATAATCTTTGTACTATTTTAAGGTAGTGATAAATTATCCAGTGTAGATGCAAGACCTAGAGATACTTTATCAGCATCATGATCCTTTATAGATTGAATGAGAGCTTGTAACCCACCCAGCAGAACAGAATGAAGTTTGAAATCATTCTGGTAGCTACTATAGCGAACCATAACTACCAATTTCACATGATGTTATTGTGAATTATATAACATCAACCATTTTGTAATTATGTCTCTGCCTAGTCGTTCTCCATCCGCATCTATTTGAAAGCTCCATTTTTTCGTCAAATCTTAGGTTTAATGTCTCTGTTTCTCAACACCGCCGGAATATCTCATCATTAACTTATTACTTTGTCTCTTTCCCCCTTTTCTAATTATGTCTATATATATTAATTTCAAATAATATATAGTGAATAAAAAACTGAAATGGGAATAAGGACAATACTATCTCTTTATATAAATACAGAGGCGTGCAACGCGTGTAAAATGAAGGATCAAGGAGAACAAAGTGTAAAATGATTGACATTATCGTCAAAAATATTTGGTCACAGTTTTGCTTTTTTCTTGTAGTTCCTCATGGCCAGTTGATAGCATTTGCGCCATTTCACCTGAAGTTACATTTGTGCGCAAGTAGAATGGCGCAAGCGCCACATGAAAAAAAAAATTCAGCATGACAAAAACTATAATAATTTGAGAAATGGTTTAGAAATTACATTGGTTTAGTAAATAGTTTCTAAAGCTACATCAGGTAAATCACTCTAAAAAAAGTTGCACTATAACTAAAGCCTCGTTTGTATAAAAATACTAGCAAGATATTAAATTACATTGGTCTAGTAAATAGTTTCTAAAGCTACATCAGGTATATCACCCTAAAAAAAGTTGCACTATAACTAAAGCCTCGTTTGTACGTATAAAAATACTAGCAAGATATTGGGCATGACATTAGGCTGAGACACAAATATCTCGCTCTATTTAAGGACAATTCACGCCTCCACAAAAGCTCCAATAGTGTCCAATGTAGTGGGTCATGATGCATTGCTCATAGGATACAATAGCCCAACAACCATGCTCTTCATCTTGCTACTTCTGCACAAAGAAAGAGATAGGAGTCTCTTCATTCGCACATTATCTCTACCCAAATATTACACACAACATAATATAATATACATATACTTTCACACATTCTCATATCATATACTTTTTATTCCATATCATATCATTTGCAAAGCATGAGACAAAAATATATAGGTGGTTGGCTTGCAGTTTTCTAATGTCATTACTCATGCACATTTATGCCTATGAAGTATATTAAGGCCATTCATTTCTATTCCATTATGTTGGACGTACAGTTTGAGCTATTTATTAAGATTTGTAGCTGTTGGTCGAATATTGGGCTTTAACTCAAATCTGTTTCATGTGCTAATAGTTTATAATTGAATTAAATCGATTTAAACTGAAAAAATCAAATTAAAAGATTAAAAATTGAACAAATTCAATTAATTTTAATTTTATTTAATTTTTTTTTATGAAAACTGATCAGTTTGTTTTGATTTTTTGTTTTTATTTATAAAATTAAATCAAACTGAACTTATATAATTATTTATATATTTTTTTATAATTTACATATTTATAAATGATTATATTTTAATTTTTTTATTATTTTTATAAATATTTTTAGGTCAAGTTATTTATAATTATTTAATGATGTTTTTATTAAAAATTTTATGCTAATTTATTTTAATTGAACCACCAAATGAAAAGAAAAAAGTTGTGTATGCTTTTTTTTTAATAAAAAAAAGTAATTAATCAAAAACTAATTGAATCAAACTAAACCAAATCAATTTTTGGTTTTCACACCAATTCATTCTCAATACATGAAAACAAATTGATTGGTTTGGTTCTCAATAATGCCGCATTATGGCCTTTCTTATCTCATAGCTGAAGAGGCCATTAACAATTATACTCTCTTTTTCATTTAATGAAACATTTTTTTTATATAAAAATAGGATTTAATTTTAATCTGTAAAATTTTTTACATTTTCATTCAATCATGTATTGACACATTATTAAAAGTGTTAAACTTTCAAGATAATTGTTGCAATAGTCAAACTCTTTTAATGATTTGACAATACATAATTAGATGACATTGTAAAAAAACTTTACACTTACAGTGGATCAAAATTAAACTCATAAAAATATTCCAACAACTTTAAGATTATTTGAAGAAAAATTTAATATCTCGATTATGACAAAAGCTAGTCCAAATTTATAATTATCATATAATTAAAAAAATACTTAATACTTAATACTTAACGATTACATGAGTACTATTCAACAAGTAAGTGGTAGAACAACAATTGTAATGTAGACATAAACACGGCACGTCAATTGATTACTATCCTTTTCTGTTTCCAACTATCATCACTTTAAGCCAACTAAACTTATTTTTCTTGTTTCTTCCCGTTGCCAACTTGTAGAATTTGAAACAAGATTGAACAAGTCAGCAAGTTATTAAACTTGCATTAATTAGTCCGGTGCTTAGACCAACTTTTACTGGCACTTGAAATCAATTCCAACGTGAGGAGCCCACGTTGTGCACCAAATTCAATTAAGCAAATAATGCTTAATTTATATATTATTTATATTCTTAGTGCTAGCATAGAATATAATAATATTTCACTTAAATTTTTTTAATTTATTTGATTACATTAAATTCTCTAATTTAATTATCAAATAATAAAATAATTCTTTAGCAAAGATTAGACACTCGTTTGTGTGAGACCTCGTAGGTTCAATACTAAGTCGGTAATAAATTAATAAAATTAATTCACTAATCAAGATAAGTGTCTAACAACACTCCTTAATGTTCGGATAATATGAAGTAATGACTTTTATTTTCAAGAACCAACATAAGAATACAATAATATTTCTTCCCATTATTTATAGCTCTGGGTTAACTCTAGAGTATAGTATTATTGTCAAACTCTAATGAGTTAAAGCATTATTTATTCAGTGAATGACTTAATTAAAAACTCATTTATCCATTCATTCAATTGTCCTGGCCTAAGGTCTTAATTTTATCATAGAGTTCAAACTCATTAACAAGAGTTGATGGATTCCTTCTTGATTAATCATTAATTCTACAAGTAGTGAATTATATCCAATATCCATTCAACTAGCGCCATAAGGCATTAGGTGTCCAGAATTAAAATATAATAAATAACTTGTTAATTATTATGATAATCTTAGGTCAAAGAAAACTATTACATTTTTTCTTGAGAATTTCCCATTGACATTTTAAAGGTAATGTTAACTATTAGGAATTCTCAATAAAGTTAGTTTGATAATCACATCCATATGTGCATCATCTATATATGCAATTTAATAAATGAGATCTATTAATCTTTACTCAATAAAGACCATTACATATATATTAATCTATTCGGATTATTGATGTCCTATTCACAATAATCCTATGATCAAGAACAATTTAAATTAAAATTATAAAAAGACTTGTTTCTCATTATCATAATCTCTATCATGATTACAAATTTTCAATTTTAATCAAAGACCTTGTCAAATTAACTATTTAATAAAAAAATAAAAATGTTAGTGAAATAAAGAACAATACTTTATTAAAACTAAAATTGATTGCATGATAGATTGGATCTTGGGCATACATATTTATCCCCAACAATAAATTCATAATAGAATTGGATTCTAGTTTTTGTCATGTCCTTGTTTTGAGGGAATAATGCTACTATTGTTGATTGTTTGAATAATGTCCTACTTTAGTGCTTGATTAATCAACTCGTTCTTAATTTAGTTCATGATAGTTAAAAAAATTAATTTAATCCCTATAAGAAAAAGATATTCATATTAATCTCTCTATCAAGACAATACTATTTAACAATGTGACAATTTTATCTACATAAACTGTTAAATGTGACGTGATACTATTAATTGAATAGTAATAAAATATGCAATAGACAACCTCATTATCTAATACATAAAACGGTTTTTCTAGCGCGTAATCAATGCTATCATGCGAACAAATTTATTAAGTTGTTAAACTATGTGTTGATGGAGAAATCAATATGAAGTGATTTCTTTTTCTTATAGTAACAAGATTGAAAAAATGTTATTTTTAAAAGAGTTTAATTTTGATTTATTGTCATTGTAAAAATTACATTGTTAACCAATTATATATTAACAAATTATTAAAAGAGTTTTACTATTACAATAATTACTTAAAAAAATTAACTCTTTTAATAATGTGTCAACACGTAATTAAATAATACAATAAATTAAAATTAAATCTTTTTTAAAAACTATTTTATGTACGAACTCGTTAGTGACCAAAATAGAATTTTGTTCTTGATTTTTCACATTACTTAACATCTTTAATTGAAACTTGCATGCTCTTACTCCACCAATTGCAACATGTTTAGTGGAGCCAGATTTACAGGGAGGCGAATGGGTGTGCAGACATTTTGGCAAAGGCAACGCATACATGCTCCAAGATTCGATGAATTTTCCACACTTTATCTTATCAGCTTTATTTTTTGATGCACTTAGAACACGTTTGAAGCGTATAATTGCTAAAAACTTTGTTAGCAGAAATATGGATTGCTTTTTTTGATCCGAGAACTATGGATTGTATAGAACTTTGTTATCATAACTATGAATATGACTTTACTTAATGTCCATTGCGGGGTCGTAAAACCAAACTCTGGAGGCTCTTTTTTTTTATTTATTTAAAGAATTCCTGTTTAACAAAAAGAAAAGGAGGAGCTTTACATTTTATGGGAAACGACAGTATATTTTCTTTCTCCTGATACGAGTTTAAGAAACCAGTCATACCCCATAATGGAAAAGAGCAATATTTTCTTTTGTTTTTTTCTGCCCAAACTCCTTTTCCACCGGCATGCGAATATTTAATTTTGCCAACTGGTACTATCAAGCCTTTTTAAAGGAAGAGTGATGATATTTATACACTATATTTTTTATATTATTTTTATATTTTATTAATAATAAGTTAATTTTTTTTTGTTAATATAATATATTATTTAGTTAATAAATTTTTGTAATTAATTATTTATAAATTTGATTAATGATGAATAAATTATTAATTAATAAAGTATATCGCTTAGTTAATAGATTACCAACTTATAAAGATTAGTTACTAAAATTTATTAACTAAACGATATACTTCAATAATTAATAATTTATTCATCATTAATCAAATATAAATAAAAATAATATAAAAAATAATTTACAACAAACATTTTCCTTAAAAGAATGAGGATTTCGTCCTTGCACTCATCGATTCTTCCTGGTTAAGTTAATCTTTCGTGCTCTTCAAGTAGAGAAATTCCCTGTGCCTACGTAATGCAGTCACATCACATAAAACTTACCCTTCCCTAAACAACGCTGATAATAGCTTTGGAAACTGAATGTTGAGATTGAGACAAACTTTGCAAACAAAAGAAAGGAGTAGCTATGATAGACACATGGGTATTCTTCAAATAATTATTTATTGATAGTTTTATAATAAATATTTTTTAAAAAATTTTTTTAGATAAGTATTGCCTCTATAAGTATTATATTTAATGTTAAACATGTGTAAAGTTATGTATAACATATTATAAATATATTTATCTCTAAAGAGTATCTTTATATATGTTAAACATTAAATTGAGTGTACACCTACAAATTTCTTTGTAGTCTATTAAATATAATCAACAACAAATGAACACTTAACAAGAGAAATTCTTAGGTTGATACTATTTATTGTAGGCACTTCATTTAACATTAATCATGTGTAAGATTATATAGGTCATGTTACAAATACACCTATTTCTAAAAACTAATTTTACACATGTCAACTATTAAACAAAGTATTTATAATAAACAATATTTACATAAGAATTTCTGTACTTGAAAACTCATATTGGATATCAATACTAAAAAGAAGAAAAATGATGAGTTTCAGTGTGTCATCCCCACAAAAGAAACATGAAATATCTTCATATAACTCGGCAAAATTCACGAGTGCCGTTTTCACACCACATACATTGATACATGGATTTTTTTTCGTAAATAAATTCAGGAGAAGGAGCGGCTATTCTATTCCTAGGCTTATAGATTGTCTATCAAGAAAACTTAGAAATAAAACCTTTAATTCAACACCTTGAATTGAATTGGAGTAACTTATCAGTCTAATTAGCTACTTTTTGGTACATAAATTAAACCTAAACCTTTTAAACAAAGTGCTTCAATTTTTATCAGTTAAACCAACTTTTATTTAAGATAATCATGTGTTATTCTTTCAACACAAGGCAACTTAAAAAGATTAAAAAAAAGTAATAATAAAAGCTGCTGAAGTTTGTTTGAGTATATTGATTTATGACATTTGTTAACATATGTTAAAGCAATATATATTAACATGTATAATAAATACATGAATATTTATATTGATATTATCAATTAAAAATTTAAAATATTTTAATGCAATAATTAATTTCAAAGATCATTAGTAAGTAATATTAAATCTTAATATATATAAAAAGTTTAAATTATTGTGAAGGGATATAAAATTTATTTTCAGATAATAACAATTAGAATTTAGTTGATGGATAAAAATACTCTTAATAAGAATTTTTTTTCTAGCCACTCGACTTAATGAATGAAATTAATCATTAATTAAAAACAATAGTTATTCTCTAATTTATTCAAAACTTGTTTAATCTGTATAGTTATTTAATTATAGAGATAGTCATTTAGTGAATGTTATTAGCTATTTATTAATTAGTAATAGTCTTTTCCTAATTTCTTCTACACTTGTTTAGTATTTATAATAGGAAACATTTTCTAAACTATCGTTAGCCAATCATGAATAGTCACTCATTAAACGATATTAACAATTCATTAATTAACAACAAACATTTATTAATTTCTTCTACACTTCTTTAATCCTTATAGTATAAAATATTCTATAAACTATATATTGTTAGCCACTCATGGAGATAGCCACTTGGTGTATGTCATTAACAATTAATAATTTGGTAATAATCATTCTCTAATTTCTATCAAACTTGTTTAATATTTATAGTGGAATTTTTCTTCTTCTAAACTATCGTTAGCCAAACATAGATAGCCACTCATTGAATTATATTAGTCATTCATTAATTAACACCAGCCATGCAATAATGTTGGACATTCTCATTAACAGTATTTTTGGTCAAACAAGTAAAATTTAATTGTCATTCTCCCTAAACAAATTTTATATGGTCATTTATAATAATTTAAACTTTTTATGTCCATGAAGATTAAATATTTCTTATTAGCTGATGTTGAAATTAATTTTCTGACATTTTTTATTAATATCTGTCTTAAAGATACATGCTAAGAAATAATTAATGTATTGTGTGCAAAAATATGATAGTAAGAAATCACTTGAGAAGAGGGGTTGAATCAATTGTTACTAAAAACAAAATCTTCTGCACCACACAAAAAAAAAACTCAAAACACAGTAGAGATAAGCTGGCTTATCAGTGACAGTGAGTTAGCTTATCTAAGTCAGAATTTGAAACTTAAACAGAGCATGCACATGCAAGTTTGAACATCAACAAATAAACATTCACACACAAATCCAGTAAAAAGAGGGTTAAGAAAGAGCTTGCACAGCAGAATTTATACTGGTTTGGCCCAATGTGGAACCTACATCTAGTCTCCAACAAAACTGAGATTTTTCACTATCAACCAAGTGTTCTTTGATTCACTCTAGCCTCTTCAAATTAGAACTGAATAGTTTTGATCAACTCTAACCTCTCCAAGCTATGAAACAACACACCCTCAATGGGTTTTACAAGAAAACATAGTAAAAACTCTCTCACAAAAAGTTGGATATACAATGATAAGCTCCACAGATTTACAAATGATTTTCAGAGTAAAGCACAACTAATTCTTCTCTTTAAAAAAAAAGAATTTACAAATGATTTTCAGAGTAAAGCACAACTAATTCTTCAACACATATACAAATGTTAATAAGAATTTTTTTTAAAAAAAAAGTTTAATTTAAGGAGATTCCTTTGGGTTCCATTTGGTTTTATGAGGATACAAGTATATCTAATAATTAGTAACTAATATTTAGTTATATATCTGACTTAGTTAAAATATAAATATTAAAATATATATTTTAACTAAATGGAATACATGACTAAATATTTACTATTAATTGTAAAAAAGTATCAATACTTTCAAAAACAATAAAGGTACCAAAAAAACCTTTTTAACTCAACTCACTTTAATATATATATATATATATATTTGCTAACATAAATAATACTAGCTTTGTAGCCGGGTGTATCGGACCCTCATAAAATTGTGGGTCTCACCCCGTGTTGTCTCAAAATGGAATTAAAATTGATCTAAATAATAAAAATATAATTCATGTGAAAAAGAAAAAGAAAATAGCATTTCTCATATATATCTTATAAATGTATATGAATATATATTACATTATTGGGAGCAATATTCAAAATTAATGCTTTTATTACTTAATAACAAAAAGTATTTTTGCTAAAAAATAAAAAAGACGACGTTTTATTTGTGAAATTTTTTTGGCGTGTATTGATTTAATAAGGATAAACTTGTCATTTTGTATAAGTAAATGAGGACGTGTTGGGTAAAATAATAATAATAATAATAAACTCCATGAAGTATGCAATCCTATTTCTATAGGAGAGAATGAGATTTCATGTTCAATTCTTTCAGTTATGTAGAATAAGGCTTGAAATGGTGTGATTTTTTTTTTTTTTTAATAACAATCATGAGAATGTTTCATTTTATGGAATTATTTAGAATATAGTCACCGTTCTTGCATATATACCAAACATGATGGCAGCGATTAGATACAAAATGTCGGTCGTTGTGGTTAAAAAAAGAATCCTTTCGTTGTAAAATTTGAAAGATTAGGTCAACACCGTTGTAATTAAAATTAAATAATAAAGCAAGCACCTTTAATCTAAACATAAAAAATAATAAAGCAACTTCATGTAGATCACTTCCAAACTTTTCATACCATATTACTTAACGGCAAAGTATGAAACGATCGAGTATAATAAAAAAAGGATGTGTTTAATTATGAGGTGTAGTTGAATTAACAAATTAAGTTCCATGTTGCATAAACTTTATTTGTAGTGCAAGTATTTAAATTTCATTAAAATAATTTTGTGGCTAGAGCCAAGGTAACCCCCCAACTACGATTAGTCCCAATTAGGTAATGTGGAAACACACCTATGATCTTACCCAAAAAAAAAAATTTGAATGAGTTTCGGGAGATTGGGGTTTCTTTTCTTAATTAATATAAGGCTGTACTTGTTTGAGAGGGGAAAAAATGGGAGATAAATTTTAAATGGTAATTACTTTGCACTTGCTTGATTACAATAAAAATATGGGACAATTGAAGATAAATTACAACTCATTTGTACTCTACCTTAAAAAATTAGGAAATTTCTATAGTATTAAAATTTGTTAAACACAATTTTAGTTTCACCCTTTTACCAAACATTAAGTGAAAACAAAACTTTCTCATTTTTCAATATCCTCTCAAATTTTCACTTATTCAAATAAATACACCTTAAGCAAAATAATGGTCACACCCATAAAATATAAAAAAGAGATTAGAATATTAAAGTCGTATAATTTTTACATTATTTTTTTAATATGTTTTTATAGATAATTCAATTTTTTTTGTCTTTATAGTTCCAAATATTTTTAAAAGTCAAAAGATCCCACTACTATATATTATCCTATTGTGGAATACGACCCCCACTCTGTCATGCAATATAATTATATAAACAATAAAGAGAAAAAGAAAAAAAAGAGAGAAAAGAACACATGAAATGCGTCATTACTCATTAGATATCTTTCTTGGTACATTTTCTTTTAGCTGGAAATCTTTTTGTGTACATACTATCATACTTTTCATTAAGTATTACCTACTATCATACTTTTCAAAAGAAAACCAAAAGATAAAGGAAAAGGAAAAGCTAATCCTTATCCTCAAAGTATCAACCTGAAAACCTAAATCTATTCGCTGGTTGGTCACTATGGAAATTAAGCCTTGTGTTTTTTTTTTACTCTTGAACAAGTTGTTTCATGGATTGCACCTCTGTAAAAACCAGCTCTGCAGTATCCGTTGTCAATTGGTGGATGACCGATCCTCCACCAATCAGCTATCATCAATCATGATTGAAATGCCCTACGTAACTGACCTAAACCTCTATATAAGGGAGACTCAACCTACAAACTTCTACAGTACACACCTCTCCCAGAGTTTGTCAATTAATTGGTTTCGGCTATGGAAACATTTTCGTTTTCATTTTCATTTTCTTTCACTTCCCTTTTCTTTCCTTTCTTTTTCTCCTCCCTTCCAAACGGAGCCTAAGAGGCTACAACTTTATCTCCTAAGAAACTTGGCAGTATCTAGCTGCTTGGCTCATTGGTGGTCCACTGTTGTGATTTAAAGCCTGAAGCTTCACTTTAGTTTATGTGATTTGCCCGATCCAATAAAGCATACACTTGTGAAACCCTCCAAGGCCAAAATATAGTGGCTATTATTATATCATGGCAAATCATGAGGCAGCATCCTCAAGCTTCATCTATGATGTTTTTCTGAGTTTTAGTGGCGAAACTCGCCACGCATTTACAGATCATCTCTATAGCGCTTTGTGCTCGAAAAGAGTCAAAACCTTCAGGGATGAGGAGAAATTAAGGACAGGAGATGAAATTAGACCTGCTCTTCTTGAAGCAATTGAAAAATCAACAATGTCAATTATTGTGTTCTCTGAAAACTATGCATCTTCGACATGGTGCCTTGATGAACTTGTCAAGATCTTTGAGTGTAAGGAGAAAGAAAAAAAGCAATTGGTTTTGCCAATCTTTTACAAAGTGGAACCGTCAGATGTACGGAAGCAGACAAATTGTTATGGCAAAGCCATGAGTGAACATGAAAATAGATTCGGAAAAGACTCGGAGAAGGTAAAAGCATGGAGGTCAGCTTTGACAGGAGTAGGCAACATAAAGGGAGAACATTGTAGGAAAGATATGTAAGTTATTTTATAATTACTTTTAGCTGACGAAGTTTCAAAAACGTTTAATTGTTAATATGGCTATCACTGGACATATTTGAGTTCTTGAAGATTTTCTGAAATATTATACACATAAGTATATTTAGTTGTTCCAGTATATTTCATCCTATTGAATGTGATTATATATGTTGATAAGGATTGGGGTACGTGGATATTTTTGTTATGTGTTAATCTCTGTTGGTGTCTAACTTCTCATACCAGTTTCAGTAATCATTTGTGATTTTCTTTTGTTTATTAGTACTATAATGAAATAAATACGATGTGTTTCTGCAGGTATGAATATGAGTTTATCAAGAAGATTGTTCATGAGATCTCCGCTAAATTACCTCCTATACCTTTACAAATCAAGCGCCTGGTTGGACTTGATTCTCGCTTTGAAGAGGTGAAATCACTTATAGATATTGAATCTAATGATACCCTTTGCATGCTGGGAATTTATGGAGCTGGTGGAATAGGTAAAACGACATTTGCAGTAGCTCTTTTTAACAAGATCAGGCATCGATTTGAAGCTGCAAGTTTTCTTCGTAATGTCAGAGAAAAATCAAACAAAAGCACTAAGGGCCTGGAAGATCTTCAAAAGACACTTCTATCTGAGATGGGTGAGGAGACGCAAACCCTGATGGGCAGTACATTTAAAGGAGGCTCTGAAATAAAACAGAGGCTTGGCCATAAAAGAGTTCTTCTGGTTCTAGATGATGTTGATAGGATAGAACAGTTGGACGTGCTGGCAGGAGGACTTGATTGGTTTGGTCCAGGTAGCAAGATCATTATAACAACAAGAGATACCGATGTGCTAGATAAGCATGTGCTGGATGATGTTAACATTCAGAAATACAAAATGAAGGAGCTAAATGATCGTGACTCTCTTGAACTTTTTTGTTGGCATGCCTTTAATATGAGCGGACCTGAAGAAAACTTTGAAGATATTTCGAGTCGTGCAGTAAGTTATGCAAAGGGAATTCCATTGGCTTTAAGAGTAATAGGTTCCAATTTGAAGCGTGGGAGTGTAAAGGAATGTGAGATGGAATTGGACAAATATAGCAACGTTCCAAATGCTGAGATTCAAGGTGTACTCGAAATAAGCTACAATAGTTTGTCTGTCTTGGACCAGAAAATTTTCCTGGACATTGCTTGTTTCTTCAAGGGGGAGAGATGGGAATATGTTGAAAGGATACTAGAGGCCTGTGATTTCTACCCAGTTATTCGAGTTTTTGTCAATAAATGTCTCATAACTGTTGATGAATATGGCTGCTTGGAGATGCATGATCTAATACAAGACATGGGTAGAAAGATTGTTAGGAAGGAGTCACCATCAAACCCTGGTGACCGCAGCAGATTATGGTCTCATAAAGAAGTTCTTGAAGTACTTAAAAGAAATTCAGTAAGAATCACATTTCATCATTTTTCTTTTTCTTTTTCTTTTATTACCTTTATATGATTTTGTAGTATGGAAAATGTAATTAATTAGTGTTACTTCTTGGTACTTGTTTTATAGGGAAGTAGTAGAATTGAAGGAATAATGCTTGAACCCCCTCAACAAGAAGAAGTAGATCATTGGAGTAAAACTGCCTTCGAGAAGATGAAGAACCTCAGAATTCTGATTGTACGGAATACAAGTTTTTCAACAGGACCTACTTCTCTGCCAAATAGTTTACGGCTACTTGATTGGGATGGGTACCCTTCAGAGTCTTTCCCTCCAGATTTTTATCCCGACAGAGTTGTTGACTTCAATTTACCTCGTAGTCGTCTTAATTTGGAAAAGCCATTTCAGGTACACAATTTCTTTTAGCCTTTGTTTGGTAGGAGAGAAATAGAGAAGAGAGGAGAGAAATAGAAAAGAAATGAGGAAGTTCTCTTGTTTGGTTAGAAGAGAAATAAAGAAGAAAAAAAAAATGGTGAGTCCCAGTTTTTTCATTTCTCTTTTAAAATGAGAAGAAATAGAAAAGAAATGAGTATGAATGAAAATTTGACTAATATACCCTTCTTTTTTATTGTTTTATAACTAACTAAATAGGGGCAAATATGTATTTACAACAAAATTTAATTTTCTTTCTTTCTTATTTCTCTCCTAATTCTCTTAATCCAAACAACTTAAAAATCTACTCATTTTCTACTCTATTTCTCTTTTCTCTATTTCTTTCTATTCTATTTCTTTTTACTCTATTTCTCTCTTAATCCAAACAAAACCTTAAGGAGATTCTTTTTGAGCATCTTTTGCTTTAAGCCTTTAAGGAGATTATTGGTATTTAATTGGTATACTCTTTTTGATTAGTAAGTAATATTTAATTAAGATACTTAATTAAAATATAATGCAAGATTAAATTATTTCTTTTGAAAAAGTCTTATATTTTATAATATCACTTAATCTAATCTTTAATACATTTTAAATATAAAATTTTCAAAAAATAATAATCATATAATTGCTAGAGTAAATAGTTAATAAATGAATTTTTTAACTAATATATAAATTTTAATATAACTTATTATATTTATATTTTAGATAAACAAAACACATAATCAAATATTCATCTTTAATTATTAGAGTTACGGTACGAGTATATATCTTAATAAAAATAAAACAATAAAAAATTCTCCAATATTTAAACATGTAACAAGACTGTAGTACTAATTAACTTGCATGATGTAAAACATAATTAATTAATTAATTATACTCCTAATCATTTTAATGAGTGCATCTAAGATCACCTCTATTAATATATTGTGACTCTTCTCTTTCTAATTTTTATATTATTTTAAAAATATATTATTTATTAAATAGTGGTACTTATTTTCTAATCCATCTAGCTGCAACTTTTATATTTATTCAAACAGTACTTCATTTTTAATTATAAAAATTATTTAATTTTAAAAATATCTTCAATGTTTTTAAATTCCTAGTTTCTTAATTACTCCCACTTATGTGATGTCTCTTATCTCGTTTTTTTATCTTTTGTTTCTTTACTTTTCTATAAAACACACTAATCCCAGCTTTTCAATAATAAATAGCAATAGAATGAGGGGGAAAAATATGGATGTGGCTGAAATCCATTCTTGAAGGTTGAACTGGATTCTCATATTCACATCATTTCTTTAAGGATGATATTCTCCTATACTTTTTATGTTTTAGTGATTAGATCTATTGCTAGATAGAAAAAGAAGATTGCATAGTTTTGGTACTGATGGATACAAAAGTTGTCTATTAGGAATGTAATTCTATGATACAATTTAGGCAAGAAAGAAAATTTAACTTTAATTGAATTTCTAATTTATTAATTCTAATTAATCAAACTTCTTATAAGTAATTACTCTCCTTAGATGAAACAAAAATTAAAGCATTGATAAAGAAAGAAAAAAACATATAAGAAAGCATAATAGTTCGGTAATTGGATTTTAATAATAGAAAAAGCAAATTATTAAAAACACACATTAGAATTTTTTTAAAAAAACTAACTAATAATTATAATTAATAATAAAAATTTTAGTTATAAATATAAAAGTGGCAATAAACAACTAATTTAACAAAGAATAAAGAATAATTATTTAATGAAGAGTATTTTAAAAAATTTAAACAAAAATTTATTAAAAAAGAGTGAAAATAGATAAATAAAAGTAGCAATAGACCTATCTCATTTTAATTGTATTTTATGTTGTAGATATTTGGGGATTTGACATTTATCAATCTCTCCGGTTGTCAATCCTTAACTCAAATTCCTGATGTGTCTCAAGCTAAAAATTTGAGAGCATTGACACTTGACAGATGCAAGAAACTGGTTGGGTTTGATAAATCGGTTGGATTTATGCCTAACCTTGTGTATTTAAGTGCTTCGGTGTGCACTGCGCTCAAAAGTTTTGTGCCAAATATGTATTTGCCATCTCTCGAAGTGCTTTCGTTTAACTTTTGCAGAAGACTTGACCACTTCCCAGATGTAGTTCAAAAGATGGATAAGCCATTAAAGATTTACATGATAGATACTGCTATTAAGAAGCTTCCATATTCCATTGGTAAACTTACTGGGCTTGAGTATATAGACATGTCAAGTTGCAAAGGACTCAGAGATCTACCAAGTAGCTTCTTATTGTTGCCAAAACTTGACACGTTAAAGATTGCAGGATGTTCTCAACTTGGAGAATCATTTAAAACAATCAAAGAGAGCCATTCAGTAGCAAATGGCCGCCCAAATTTAAAAACATTGAATTTCAGGAATGCTAATCTATCAGATGAAGATGTTCGCGTACTTCTCGAAAGTTTTCCAAATTTGAAAGACTTGAATGTATCGCGCAACAATTTTGAATCCCTCCCAAAATGCATCAAAGAATCTTCCTACTTTGAAAGTCTTGATGTTAGTTATTGCGAGAATCTTCAAGATATTCCAGAACTGCCATTAAGTATTCGGAAAGTAGATGCAAGACACTGTAGATCATTAACTTTAGAGGCATCAAGCGCGCTATGGTCTAAGGTATCACTACATTCTCTCATTTATATAATGCTGTTATTTTTATTTTTTGGTAGAATAATGTCTCATTAGTTTGAAATTAATTATAGGTGCATGTGCATATGAAATAGTTAGAACAATTGTGGGAATGCTTATTCCCCTTGAGAATGCTCCTTTCCTTTCCAATCACCTAACCAAAGATGGGAATGGGTTATACTCATTCCATTCCATCCAAGCAAACATGCTCTTAGAGTTTTAGGAAGAATTTTCTTACTCCTGTGTGTTAATCTCTAGTATGATTTCTTTCTTTTAGTTGCCTTAATTAGATGCTTCTGGCTGTAAGTTTTTACTTGTTTTATCTTCTCCCTACGGGGTACGTTTCTTCTATAATTTCTTGTGTGCGTGTGTTGATCTGGGATTTTTTTCTTCTTTAGTTGTCTTGGACTATGGGTTTCTTATTTGTTTTTCTTTTCCCATTGTGGTGCCAAACCATCTCAATGCATTTTAAAATTTTTTTAGAATAAATACTTATTTTAGTTCAACAAAAATATATACGTCATCAGTTTGTTACTATTAAATACTTTCACAACCAAATCTTCATCTAAGCTCCTAATCTTCACCTTCGGCTTTTATAGCCAAACCTTGCTTCAAGTCACTAAACCCACCTATACAGACTTTCCAGTGTCCCACCTCTACACCACCGTGTCACCAACAGCCAAAATATACAAAAAAAATTCCCAATTTCGGCCACCATTATTTGATAACCTTACCTTGAAAATCCTTCCTTCGATTCATAATTGAAACCCAACCATAAATTCCAAACAGATTGAGTTCCACATCACACCTAGAACCACCATGACTGGACTCATGCACACGCACCAAACCCAGGTTGCAACACCAAATCTATTAAGAGCACTCCTCAGTCCACTCGAAGGACCAAAAATTTGATGAATTTTTGAGAAGGTATAGTCTATCTTTTTGAAATTTGATGAATGCAAATTCACTAAATTGTTGAATTTTGAAGTTAGTACATTAAAATTGATTCGAGCAAAAATTTTAAAGGATAAAGTATAATTTACTTTTGTGATTAAGGATAAAAGATTAGATCATACTTCCATTCTCGGAAGTTTTCAATACAACAAGGGCATAAGGTACCAATTTTTTTAATTTTTTTGATTGTTTGATGTCGCAGGTATCTAAAGAGATGGATAGATACCTATTAGAAGTTGTGATGCCCAAAACGGCGATTCCGCAATGGTTTGACCATGTTTGCAAAGAAGAGATTCCGCTTTTCTGGGCTCATGGTAAGTTCCCTGTTGTTGCTTTAGCATTTGTGTTCGGGGAAGTCAAGGAGACGGCCACATCAGGATTCTTCTATGGACACTTGTCAGTTGACTCCACTGTTGGTCTCCACTTACTTATTGACGGTCAGGAAATATGTCGCAAAAATCATCATTATTTTAGTGTTGGGGAAGATCATGTGTTGTTGTGTGATCTACGAGCTTTGTTCAATGAAGAAGAGTGGCAGCGCCTTGATGCAAGTCTTGGAGATGATTGGAAGGTCGTTCAGGTTCAATGTGAGACAGACATGATTCTGAGTCAATGGGGAGCTTATGTGAACAAGCAAGAAACAAACACAGAGCATATCAAATTCAGGCTTCCCAATCCCAACTCCTCAAGAGCCTACACGCCATCAGTTTTGGTTCCAATAAGAACTCCAGAGCAGAGAATAAGACATATGATAGAAAGACTAACAGAAAAATTTGACGAGCTTTTGAATGAGAGTAATACTGAAGAAGAAAGTGGTTGTTTTAGTACGATAGACTTAATGCCAATGTTGTGGACCAAGGCCATGGCTCTCAATGGGGTGAAAACTTCAGCCTCTGCCTATGGGGCAAGTTTAAGGCAAGAAGAAGAAGGTTTTAGCTGGGAACTGCTATGGTTGATGGAGACGTTCAAGGAAAATATGCAGAAACATATTATAGAAGCAGATGCTTCAAGCCCTGAAGTGGAACAAATGATAAACCAACTTATAGAAGCATTATTGATGATATGGCAAGAAAACGAAGGTTATAACTGGGAACTACTACGGGCTTTAGAGACGTTCAAGGAGACTTTAGCCAGAGACGGACCCATCACGAACTTGAAGAAAAAAATTACTATATGTATTTGTATATTATTTTTTTTCCTTGTTGTGTATACAATAGCCCCCACAAAAAATATTTTGTAGTTGAAGTTGAAAGCATTTATTTAACTTGTTCAAAGGAGGAAAACATTATCTTAATGATTATAAAAATGTTACATATGTGATAAAGGTGGGATTGAATACAATAAGTACTTTACTCTTCTATTATAATGCTTTACTATTTGCTTCAATACCCTATCATCTCTTGAATCTACGTGAATTCTGTAAAAATTATAACTATTTTTTTTTACTGTATAATACTATTCTTTTGAAAAATGATAATGGTTCAGATTATGCTAACTGATACAGATAAAGTTATTATTTAATAAAATAGTAAATTTAGGAGAAACCACGATAATAATTTATGACATACATTGAACTTTTTTATTTATTTTTATTTTTTTTGCATATGTTTGACTTTTTTATATTATTTTGTTAAATCAATTCCCATATAAATTTTTTAACTTATTTTATTTGGCAAAACATATCTATTTTGATAGATTGGTGGAAGATGGTAAACAAAATTAAATCATTATAACAATATCTTGCGTAATCCCGAAAATATGTAATATCTATCATAATCTGAAAACAATGTAAATAAGTTATTAAAAATAAGATAAAATCCCTAAAAATAAATCAAATTTTTGAAATATAACAACAGTTCTAATTATGTCAACTAATAAAGTTAAAATTATTTATGTCAACAATTCAGATTTTTATTTAGGGACCAAGATAATAATTTATGATGTAATCATATATTAGACCTTTTTTAATGGATATATTTGAATTTTCTATATTATTTTGTGAAATCGATTCTCATCTTTTTATTATTATTATTTCATTTAGTATCTAGCATAATCTGAAATAATGTAATAGTATTACACAATGACTTAATAAAAAATAAGATAAAATTATTGTATGCACTCATTAAGATTTGTGGTATATCCTAACTTTAAAATGGGAGAAGATTCTCTCTTCCTAAACTTTTAAACACCAAAAAAGAAATTATTTATATAAATATGGATAGTTGTGATTATCTCGATCAGTTCAATAAAATTAACAATATTTTATATTTTCTATCTTTTCTTTAACTATATCGTTTCCAATTTTTAAAAATAAGAAAAAATTAAAAAAAATTATCTTGAGAGCATGGCTTACATTGAAAGAGCATCGACCCAAGTCCATCTCGAGAGTTGAGATAGATCTCTTCCGTTAGGACCCCACTATCCTCGTTGTGCACTTATTCCTTTTAATGTCGATTCGGGTTGGCATATGCTCGAAGCAGGAGTGTTCAAATTCAAATTAAATTGAACAAAATCAAAAAATCGAATTGAAAAAAGTGAATATCAATTAAAATTGAATTTTTTGGGTTTAGTTTGGTTTTATTTTTTTAAGAAACTGATCAGTTTAGATTGGTTTTTGATTCTAATTTTTATAATCGAATTGATTTAAACTAAATTGATTAAAATATCATATATATACATATTTTAAATAACTTGGTATGTGTTGTTGAATATCTTGAAAGCTTTACTTTCTTATCTTGTTAAAATTATTCATATTAATGATTTCAAAATGACATTTATCATTTAAAGTATATGTTCACTTGATAGTTGTTTTCTTTGATAATTATGGCTAGAAGTTTTGGTTTATGTAGCTAAAAATTGATTGAAAATTTTAAATTTTTATTATATGATTGGACTTGATTATTACACTAGAATTTGATTGTGATTGTATTTGATCATTACACTAAAAGATTGTTAATTTTTATTTAAATAAGTTGTTGTTGTTTGTTTTAAATGGGTAAATATGTTATTTATTGTATAAATAAACTACATTATCTTTTAGGCTATAAAAAACAAAGAATAAGATTATTTTTTTAAATGGTCAAAATCAAAAAATCGATCCAAACCAAACCGATTAATATCAGTTTGGTTTGGTTCGATTTCTAAATCTAAACCAAATCAATTGGTTGTCTATATAAAAAAATCGATTGATTTAGTTCAGATGACTTTACCTCTCAAAACCGATTCAAACCAATCCGCAAACACCTCTAACTCGAAGTCACATGAAATGGTGACGAATGTTCATAGACTTAAGTAAAAAAAATTGTGCCTTGACAAAAGTTTTATTTTGATAAATAACTTAAATAAGTATTTATTTATGTAAAATTTATTAAATTAGCTCTATTGTGATTTGTGTGGTGTAAAATAAGAATAATATTTGGGTAGACACTTCAAGAAGTGTTTATTTAAGAATGAAATTTTAATAACTCATGAAGGTTACTTTAGTAAAAAATTATTATAAAAATAGCTATTGCATAAGCTACTTTCAGCTTTTGTAAAGGCTTTTTTTTTGGTTAGAATAATCGAATAATTATTGTGAGTTATAATCAATTGTTATTTTGTTTTGCTAAACACGAACTAATATTATGATCTATTTGAAAATTTATTAAAATTTATTAATTTAGTAATTCATCTATAATGGACTGAGGGCACCAAATACTTGGTTATTATGGTTTAGTAAAACTAGGTTAGGACAGGCTTCCAATGGAATATCCCATTAGGTTATCTATTTATAGTTAATTAGGTCCCCACTACACTTAAAACCTTAACCAAGAATTTGAGACTCTACTCCTTTTAGTCCTTTGGCTCCTTTCATGCTTGGACCTATTGTACTCCCTAAGAATATGTTTGGATGGAGAGGTTTGGAAGAGAAGGAAGGTAAGAGGTAATTTTAAATTTTAAATAAATTTTTTGTCTATTTGAATTATTTTTAAAATTATAGGAGTAAAATAAATGTTTTTTATCAAGCCTTTCGCTCATTCCTTATTTGTTTTTATAAAGGCTTTATAATTTTCACAATTTAAAAATAAAAAATTATCTCTCCCTTCCAAATTTCAAATTCCTCATTCCAAAGATATTCAACAGGGTGCCCGTGCCATTAAGTTACATCTAGATAATGGTTATTATATATATGCATGATCCTATAAATTTCCAAGCTGTAAGATTTCTGGGCCATCAGGGCCCTATATCACACACTACTTAGATGCTCACTTTCACTGGAGGACAGGCACTAGTGACAAGGCTATAATCTTAGTACTGATAGCTTATCTCATGGGAAACAGCAGATGGTGATCAAGGAATCTGAGCTTTTTGCCAGGACATTGTGCAAAGGTACCAGCTAACATTCAGAGATAATCGTGACTTACTTGACAGACTAGGTCTAAAGTGTAGAGTTGAACCAGTTATTTTGGGAATCTGATACAAAATTCTAGGACTAACAGAGTAGGTTCTGATATTGTTTGACTTGGTTGATCCCCATGAGCATCTGAATTCTGAAGCCATTCTCATATCCTGGTTCTTAGGAGAATGGTTCCTGATAGCATGAATAAAATGACAAGGTTCCGCTCCAAAGTCAAAATAGAATCCAATACCTTTTGTCTATTTAGCGCTTGATTCTAATCAAGATCATTCAAGGACAAGGGGGATATATTTCATGCCTCAAGAGATACACCTACCTGCCAAATGTAGTCATCCTCACCAGTCTGAATATAACAGATGTAGGGAGAAATACACTGCTAAAAAGTCTAGACATCAAGGTACTTGCAATTTCTCAATTGTGTCACGAGAAATTGCAAGTATGCCTCAAACTTAATATTACACCTCAACCTAGTTAATGTCAAACCTATAATAATGTTATGCTTTGAAAAAACATGAGGGAAACAAAGTAACGATTGGAGTGGTCCTAGGTAACTTCCTATTGCTGATTTACAGCCATGAACCACACACACACTACACACACAATGACACCCTGTTTAATTTATTCTGACGAAAAGCAATAATACAGTACGTTTCATCTTTATGCAAGTTACAATCAGAATATTTCCAAATTTTTCTCCTTTCCTGATATTCTAATACTATTCCAATCACATGTTCAGTTTCATCTAATTTGCAACTTGTCTAAAACTCCTACTGCTGAATTAAGCGGTAGCATAAGGTGATCTTGAAGATCAAGTAACTAAATATAAAAGTGATAATTTATATAAATATGCACAAGCCTTCATAATGTACTACAAAGAATTACACAGAACAAAAGTAACATGTATCCTATACAAATTCTGTATAAAGAATCAAAGAATGATCTGTTGTTGTGTATCACTTTAATCTATCATACTGATGGAAATCTACATTGCCTCACATACATATTAAGTGTATTTAAGGAATAATGTGAGTACACCGCAGGGAGAGGCGTGCTTGACATTATAGGTCGTCAAAAATGGTGCTATGAAGAACCATGGTTGCCCTGAAAGTCACCTCAAGTGTTTCCCAAGGGATCAAAATCGTACAAACTGCCAAAAATAGCACCCACCTCGTCGTTTAGGCATCCATTGCTATGAAACCTTCATACCAGAAGCGTTGGTATTAATTCACAATTAGGAACTAGAATGTGAGTCATTGCACATGCACTCAGGGACAGGATACTTGGTGACATCCTTCCCAGCCTTGCTAGTCCTGAGTTCTGGCTGCCCTAATGAATCCTGGTGCAATTCCTTGATAATCCTGTTGAACTCTGCTTCAGGGAGGGTAGAATTCAGAAAATAGGGGAGCATCTGTCTTTTGTTTGGGGTTATATATTTCTTGTGCCCTGCATAGGCCCGATGACCCTGAAATAACATTCAGTTTCAGAAATTAGAAACTGTCACATAAAGACTCTAGATTAAGTATATAAACATAATTACAATTTAATAATGAAAATAGTCATCTTTTTAGTTTCTCAAAGTTGCAAAGTACTCTTTCAGTCAGGAGTTCAACTAATAAAAGAATCACTTATAATCATACCTGAATTGCATGGCCCATATTTCCTCCATGAGATGGCATGAAAACATCACTCTTCTCAGAGACAATATAATCTATGGCAGCCATTAGAGAAGCTTTCTTTGAAAATGGTTCTAGTTCTTCAGGCAAGGCAAGATCTTCCTTGCTGTAAAAATGTGGAAACTCTTGGATTAATGGATGCAAGGCTTCTTTCCCACCCAATGGTTGTCCTCCAGCCCAATAAATTCTTGTATTTTTCTGAGCTCCTAGAGCTTTAAGCAGCCTATAAATGAAATCAAAAACTCCATCAGAAAATTCTGTTATACTTACAAGACCCATGGAACCTATTTAAACAGAAGTATTATATTTACCTGGTAACATCCACGGCATTCAGGGGGCAGAGGCCAGCCAGCTTCCTTTCATGGCAAGTCATGTTTGATCTTGCTGTCAAGAGCTCTGGCCGTCGTATCCTCTCATTGTTTACAATCTCATCATACTCAGGACTCAGACCAGGTAGACAACCAGTCCTCACCCAGACATCCTTTTCCATTCGTAAATGAAGAGCAAGGTAGGGTCCCTTGCTTTTCATTGTCTCTGCAATCTTGTTACCAAGTTCCTGAACTGGCTTTGCAAACCTTAATGCATTAAAAGCAACCTGAAAGGTAAGGTGAGAACATTTAGAATCTGCTATCAGTTGTCAAATAAGTGAAATTCTAAGGGGTGAGTATTAGTTGTTTTCTTTTTTCTTTTATTGTTTTGCTTTTTCCTCTTTCCCATAAAAATAAAAATAAAAGTAAAAAGACTTTGCAATACCTTGCATCGAAGCTTCTGAAGATCAGAAGGAAGATCCTTTGACAGCCTTGAATCCAAGCCACGTAAAAGCAAAACACCTTCTCTGTTGAACTGCATAGGCCAACAAAATCATGTTAAACTCTTGTTCAACAAGTCAAAGCTTTCCTTAGTTAACATTGCAGAACCGTTACAAGCTAATACATTGGCTACATAACGGATTGCAGTCAATAAATTGGTATGGACTATGGAGGGCTCTAACTACTCGTCTAGAACACTGTACTCTAATTATGGTAATGTTGGTGTCATCCATGTAATGACCATATATGAAATTATTCCAGAACTAGTCAAGCACTATAGGATTTAGGACTCAAAACCTGGAGAAGCTAAAGCCTACTAGGTATAACTTAGTGTATGCTCACAGGAATAAAACAAAACAAGAGTGAAAAAACTCTTACTCTTTTGAGATAGCGTGAACGGATCCAACTAGGAGTGACATGAAGAGGAGGGCTTCCCTCCACTGGCCTTGTCATTAGGTGCGTTGATGGCAATGCTGAAACCACTCGCACATCATTGGCAAGAACACTCTTGAAGTGCTCCAAATCAAATATGTCAGCAAATTCACTGCAACCAAACCAATGGGAGACATACAAATAAGAAGAAGAAAAAAAAAAACATAAATTATCGAAGACTCTCTTCGGGCATTAGCAAATAAGAAAAGGAATTTATGAACATTAACAAAGAAATTAAACCAGTATCAAGATTTGGCGTTTATGCTCAAATTTATGCAAAGAAATTGGGCCAGTATCAGGAAAGAAATTAAACTCATGCTTCGGCTCCAATGCTGGTATATATGAAGATTTTGTCCATATTTGTAACAGTTTGAATTTATAATCAGCTAAGCCCAACTCTTCATTTGTTAAAAATATTCGACATGAAAAACCATCACAGACTATGGACAAGAATAATTACCTTTCATCACCCCAAATGACGTTGACTTGCAATATAGGGACAACCAAAGCTGCCCCAAGAATCCTAGCAATGACAACCGCATCAACAATCTGATTCCTCTGCTGATTCATCCCCCCAGAAACCACCACCATGAGGTACTTTCTCCTGTCCTTGACAATCCCTTCACTTGCTCTCCTATAATCCCTACTGAAACCCAAGCAAGGTTTGTACCCCAATCCATCTGGTTGCTTCCAAAACTCACTCTTCTCAAGTTCCTCATCATTTTCCACCTTGTCCAATCCACTAGGCCCCTGTCCTTGTAATTGCACATGGGCAATCAAAGGCTGTGACACAGTACCATTCAAAACCTCATCTTTCTTCTGGGCATTCTCAGCTGATTTCTCATTCTGTAAGCCAACGCCAAGTTTGGATTTTGAGTGCCCATTTGAGATTGAGAGCTGTGGCTGGGTTGTAGCACACGGGTAGGGAGAAAATGGGGTGTCTAGATTGAAGCCAAACTTGAGCATGCCAAAGAAACCAACGAGAAAGAGAGTGAAAAACCAGAGTCTTGGATTCCTGTAGTTGGTGAAGCTAAAGAACTTGCTGTTTCTCTTCTTGGGGGAGTGGAGCAGTGATTGCATAGAAGAATATGACATAGAATTGATGATCTGAGAAGGAACTGAGATATAAGACAACTTCTTGGACTTGGCCATTGTAGAGCTGTGGAATATAGAATGAGAGAGAGAAAGGGTGGTCTTGTTTTTTCTTCTTTACTTGTTCAGTTTTTATAAGAGCCTTCTTTCTAGAGAGAGAAAGAATGAATGGTAGAGAGAGAGGGGGCGGCGGGAACGCGAAGTCAGATGACTTGTCTACGCGTAATCAAAAAGGAGCAGCTGAGCTGTGGTTTTGAGTTTGGAAAGACAAGTTTTGTGTGCTTAATTAAAGGATAATATGGTATGGGTCCTCGTTAGTAAGTGGGATTTTTTTAATGTTTATTTTTCATCTCTGTGTTTATTTGTCATAAATAAATTTTGCAGTTTTGATAGATGGGTCATGGATTGATAATGGTGTGCTCCTTTTATCAAACCCTCATGAATAAATAAAATAACCACAAATTTAGGTAGAGTTTTCCACAAAGATTCAGCTACTATTCGTAGTAATCGTCAATTGTGCCACCCAAAGATGGCATCTATCCATTCTTTAATGAGAGGGTAAATCTAAACCCCCAACTAACCATTATATTAATGTTCATTGACTTGTATTTATTCCCGGATGACGATTTTCCTAGTTAGTATCGCAATTTGCAAATTAAATTGAGTACATATTTAGTTATGATTATTTTACATTTAAAAGTAAAAAAAAAATAAGATAGCTAAATTTCTTTATAAAACATTTTTTTATGTGAATTAAGAATATTTTTTAGTCGACAACTATTAATATCTTTTAAAGTAAAAAAATTACTGAAGTAAATACAATTTTTTTTAACAAATTATATATATATATATATATATATATTACTTAATTTGAATTCACGACAATATAATTATAAGATTCAGTTATTTAACAATTGTGTCCAACCATATTGATTCTTTATAAAACATTTTAATTCTAAATTTTTAACAAATAAAATAAGTTGCTGTAAAAAAAACAAATAAAATAAGTTAATTTAAATATGTAATAAGTGGTTTATTATTAATTACTATTAATGTAACTGTCCTTGTTGTTTCATCTAAATGGGAACAAAAATAATAATATATGGGGCGCATTCTTATGTAATATATCCTTTACAGCTCATAACTAGGGTAGAGTGGTAAATGTGGAGAAAACAATTTGAATTTTGAAACACATGGTGAAATAGTACTCTTGGCGTATGGGAAAGAAGAAGGAAGGAAGCTGGAATATTGGGATACATAGCAGCGGTGGAATCCGCCTACTCTACTTCTACTAGTCTACTAGTCTACAAGTTGGACTTATTTATTAATATTTAATAATGCAAATGTTATATATTTTTAATATATTATCACAATATCTCTTAACTATTTAAAATATTAAATATTAAATAAAAAATAAAAAAATATAATATTGTAAAATTTTTTAAAAAATTAATACTTATTTTTTAAATAATTAAAAATATTATCAAATTAATTTATTAGGAAAATATAAAATTATTATATTTAATACAATCATATGATGATATGAGAAAGAGGATGGTGTGTGGTTTCAACTTTCATGGTAAACGCCAGCTGCCTGCGAAGGATGAACGAACGAGCTAACAATAATAGTGAAAGGTAAAGGAGAGGAGAGGTTTCATCGATGTGTCATGACTCATCACGTGTGACTCTGCCTGCCGCTATTCCAACGCCACTACGCTTTCCTCCGATACATTCTGTGCATTTGAATTTTCTATTGTCATTTATCAAGATTTTAACAGGTGCGAACGTGATTTGCACGTTTAATCGGTCGGGTTAGTTTCAAAAATATTTTTAGTTATTGCACTAAAAGAAATTGGGATGAATTTAAAAAAATTGGAAAAAATCGTTGATCTGGATGAATTAGATTTGATTTTTGAAAATCAGTCGATTCTCAAAATAATTTTTTTTGAATTGCTTTTGAATTTTTTATTACTTTTTTAGTTTTTTTTAATTATTTTTAAAGATTTTAAATTAATTTTCTAGTGTTTTTTTCACATCTAACTCTTAAAAGTCATAACTTTTTACTCATTCGTTCGATTTGAATGTATTTTATATCGATTTCACGTAATTTTTTAATATTTATGTGATGGAAAATAAACTAATGAAATTGAACTAACTGATTTTTTAAAAAAATATAATTATTATTTTCATAGTAATGAGTATTTTTAAAAGAAATAATAATAATAATTTTTTAAAATAAAGATTAAACTCTAATTTTTTTCTTAAATTACTTTTACTGTCAAAATATGACTATTTTAATTGAATATGTATATAAATAATTATGTATATAATTATAATTATAATTATTATGTCATCTAATTTGACCAGTTCGACCAATCAAACCATAATTCGAAAGTCTCGCCGGTTCGATCTCCAATCCGATTTTTAAAACATTGTTATTTACCTTTATTTTAATATTAAATTAATTTTATTACACGTGATTTTAAATGAGCAATATACATTTTCTTAAATGATTATGATAAATTAATTTAAAAGTATATATAAAATTAAATGAGCATAGAGTAAATTCATTTATTCTATTTATTGTCTATATAAATATATCAAAATTAAGACATTGAATAAAAATTATTTTTTCACACAATTAACATAGTCATAATTATTTTTAAGAGCAAAAAAGTTTTACAAATGCTATATCAAATTTTAAAATAATATAATGTAATTTTTGTTATGCCAACACTATGAAGAATCGTTTCACAGAAAAACAAACCAATAAAAATATGTTCGTATAATTAATATTTCAAATATTGATAGTAAAATTTTTTAAGAGGCATTCGATTTCATTAATAAAAAATTTAGGATTAAAATTTAAAAAAATGAGCCATGAAAATTTTGAAATTCGAAAAGCTAGTTATTTGATAATAAATGTTTAATCAATAGGCTTATATTTGCATGCCTATATTTTGTAAAAATTAAGGAGCTACAAGTTTTATATTTGCTTTAATAACTATTTAATTGAGAAATTAAAACATTATTGGCAAAAATTAAATGAAATCAAATCAGGTATAAGTAAAATTTGAATTTGAATTCAAAATTATTACTTAGAATTATAATTCAAAAACTTATAAAATTTAATTTGTAATAATAATTTGAAAGTCATTAAGAAAGAGTTGACATGTAAAGTTGAAAAAATATATATACAGAAGAAAAAATACTTATTTATAATTGATATTTGCATGAGAGGTTAAATATTTTAGAAGATAAAAAAACTTAAATGTATAAGTAATATGTGACATTGATAAAACTTAAATAAACTCTCTTTATAAAAATAATATTCTCAACAATTTAAATTTTACTTAAATTTTATTATAAATATTTTATATTGAATTCAGGCATTTATTATTATATTTTGTTATTATAATTAGTATATTAGTATTAAGAATATCTAAGAATCTCTAGAAAGGGAGGTTTTATATAGGGCTATGAAATGGGTCGGTTAGACCTGTGTAGGCCTCCCCGCGATAGGCTACGGGTTAAACGGGTCGGATCAAAATTGTTCGCATTTAAACGGGTTATAAATTAGTTAGCTTAACTTGTCTCGCATCAACTTGTAGGTCAAAACAGGTTGACCTGCGAAACTTTTTTTTAACTTGTAAACTTTGAAATAAATTTAAATTTAATAAAATTTTAAATTTAATAATCTCAAATCAAATATTACATTATATCGACATAGTATTAAATATTTTAATCTCATTTAAAGCGTTAAGAGAGAATTTAAACAAATAAATAACATAAACTTGTAGAGTTTGATGAATGTATTTGTGCGTAAGTTGTGTTATTACTAACCTTGTGCAGTACATACATTTTGTATTTTTGTTTGAGAAAATACTGTTTAATTAACTTTTAAATTTTTAAATTAAAAATTTTTCTTGAGGTACAAACAAATTAAAACTTAAAAAAAAATACGGGCAGCCCTCAAATTAACCTGTTTAATTCATTGGTTAAAGAAATTGATCTAAAATTATTTACATTTTTATAAATCACTAATTTTAAAACCTAACTCACATAATTTATATAAATAAACTTATTCTCTTAACATCTTTAATTTTATCCTACGTTAATGCTATTATCTGCTCCGGCGCCCACTTGCCAGCTGGATCCTGTTTATACCACGCTGGTTATCTATGCCGCGTGGACTGTGCAACACATTTCAGCTCCTGCCACGTAGGCGCTGCTTTTGGGGGTTCACATGTTGCGTGAGCTCCACCTCCTTTTCCTTGTTCGTAGGTAGAGAGGGCCAAAGTTTAGGGACACAACAAAAACAAGGTTTGTAAGTTGTTGAACAATACAAAACGAATCTTGTCAAATACGGCACCAACAATTTTGGTAACTCAAAAAACATTCAGTCTTCTTCACAACTAGGAGTACTACTACGCTTGTAATCATAATAACTATGTCACAATGGAGTCATGCTTAATTAGCACCCAATTTTATTGGTAATTGAGTTATACATTCAAATTCATTCGACCATTCATAGTATTCTATTGTCTACTTATGAGTATCAAAATTCGTTCAAATATTATTTTCTGTTATTTTGAATGGCATCTCCTAGAGGCTCACATCGAATGTGAATAGAAATATATTGGAACCAATTATATGTTGAAAGAAGTAAACTAGGTCAGCTTTTTTTTGTTTTTGGGTGTTCTGCTCTAGTAGTTTCGTTGTCTTCAAAACAAATTGCACATATTAATCTACTTCTATGGTCTACTATATACATATTATTTACAAAGAGAGTAAAGTATTTATTTTAATTACATAGATTGATTCTTAATTTATATGACATCATTCTGTTATATCTGAGTTAATTAAAATTATTTTATATGGAAATATTTTTTGGTTTTAATTATAAAAATGTTAAGATAAACCCTTAAAGAGTTAGATATATAATTTTATTAGAAAAAAAATTAAAGTAAGTTAGTTAGCTTCTTCAATGATTTTCCTTCTATTGTAGTCTATGGGTAAGGACACGTGAATATTTGAACTCACGAGTCTTTTAAATTTATCAAATAATCTTATGATATGGTATAAGAAAAATAAATCGGTTTGTTACGTTACTATAAATTAATAAAAACTAGAAAGCAACATAATAACTAAACTCATACATTCCATTATTATTAATTATTTATGTCAGGTAATAGTCATGTCTTCAATAAATAATTTCTACTTAAACCTCTACCCACCTCATTATTATTAGCATTTTTTTTGGTGATTCATTATTATTAGCATTTAGTAAAATTAAAAAAAATTGATAATTAGAAGGAGTTTATTGATCCCAAGAAAGAATTTACTAGTTTTATGTATTGTCATTGTCTTGTTTTATTGAGTGGAATATTTTTTTAAATTCCAAAAAAAAAAAAGCAAGAGGAATGACATCTATGATCTTTAAAAAAAGTTAACTATTTTCAAATATTTATTTTTTAGAATTCCTTTTTACTATAATTAAAAAATAGAAGAAAAATATTATTTTTAATTCAACTACAAAGGCTCACTTCTTAAAGTGAACTATTATATTGTTAAATGCATATTGCCAGTGCTTTTTTCTTAACGTTAAAAATGATATATTTCATGAAGCCAAAAGGGGTATGATTTATAATTACACGTAATTATTATTATATAAATTTAAAAATAAAATGATAGAGTAAAATAAAAAAGAAAGAAAGAAAAAATTCCCCGTGATGTTACTTATGAGAGTAAGTACTCAAGTAGAAAATGATTGCCAAGGCTGCGAGGCTTTAAGCACCGACAATTAAGAATGATATATAAGTGAAGACTATCATGAACTGAACTCTCATGAAGTGGAAAGACAAATTTGCTAATCTTTTTTCTATTTTTTCTGTGTGCTAATCTCAGCCGTTGGATGATGCATCGTAGGGCCCACATTTTGCAGGATGTTTGGTATTGGTGTGTAACGAAAGCGACGCAGCGTTAGCGGTTGCGTTTTTTGTTTTGGCTATGGCGCTGTCTATCTCGCACACCTAATGGTTGTTCCTGTTTCTGTTTTCCCAGTCAAATATTCATTATTCACTGCTGAGTGCACAGAGTCAGAGTCACACACCTCCACCCAATCACTCTTTATATTTTGGAAATTTATGTTAACCTGTGGGTGCGTGGATGTTGAAAAATTCAATTCAACATATATGCACTCTCATGTAATTAATGGAATTTTGGTGTGCGTGTAATTCAGGTATTTTTTCGTCTAAAAGTAATGATTTTCTTAATTGGATTTTTTTATATATATCATTTTAAAAATTGAATTCAAAATAAAATATTTAGAGTAATTAAATTTCTTTTACACCAATACAATTTGGTTGCAATTAATAAATATTAATATTAAAAGTGAATTGGTAAATATCTATTAACCGTTAGTTATATTTAATAAAATTTTAAATAATTATTATAAAACTAATAAGTGATAAATATTTCACAATTCCTTTTGGTATGGTCTTATAAGAAACCATAACAACTCGCGTTTGTGAATCATCACTTGTGTAGTTGTGTACAATTTATATATATACGATCGTGTTATTATGTTATTCGCCAAGATATAAACATTTCCAATCGTTTTTTTTTTTTTTGGTCTTTTGGCTGATGCAAGAACTTTAGTCCGTGATATTTCATGCCGATACCTAGTTCGTTGAATATTTGGCACTCTATTTTAAAAGCGCAAGATTTAAATTTTATTAGAACCAAATAAGGTAAGATTTATGAGAAAGGAATAAACTATATGGGTGGTTGAAATTTTTTTTTACTGTAGCCCTTTGTTACTATTATATTTTTAAATATTATATATGTATATATATATAATATTTAAAAATATAATAGTAAATATATATATATATATATATATATCATATTTTGCTTAGAATTAGCATATGCATACGGAAGCCAGGCAGTTGACATGTAAGGATCATGGCATTAATTATATCTCTGACTCCTGAATTTTTTTAAACCTTACGACATAATCACAATTATCATATACAGCCTCATGTCTTCCGCATGATCTCATTAATTAATAATGCTTATAACAATCAAATTATAAAGGCTTAAAATATTTGTTTATTTTATAACGAGGAAAGGTAGAAACCTTTTCCTATTGAATCCCGAATCTTCTTAAACTATATTTATTCTAATATTTCCATTATGTATAGTTGGGATTAGACGATGTATAAGGTTATGAGTAAACAATATAGTTTATTGATGTTTGTTGATAAACATGACTTCAGAAGAGAAAAAATTGAGGAAATAGTGAAAGTAAAATTAATTAAATTGAGAAAGTGTTTACAAGAGTTACTTATATAGTCTAAGAGATGTAATTAATTACACCTAACTAAATAATTATTAACCATCTAACCATACGTGGTAATAATGTTTAACTTTGACAGAAGGGTTCTCAATTTTATTTTATTTTTTATTTTTCCTAACTTATTAACATTAATCTAATAGTGAGAACTATCAATTATCATGCCAGCATTTTCCTATCTATAAAATAAAAAATAAAAAATCATTGGTGTATTTTTTTGGGGTGTTTTTGGCCCCTATTTCCCCCTTATTGGCTGGGAGCTTCTTTGACACATTGAAAATACTGACCCAAGTGGTATCGTCACGTCAAGCAAGTTTCTTCAATGGAGTTTCTCGTTGGGCATATTCATCAAATTGAACATAAATAACCATAGAATTGACCAAATGTGTCCAAAAAATGATTTACAAATCAAGAACTGATTGTCATTGCTTAACTACACCGATTTGACTAATTATTTGGACCTCAAGAATGGGATTATATTAGTGATTTAGGTTTTTGATTATGTCATAATTAGGTGGTTGTGCAATCTTTCTAACTACTAAGCCTATAACAACTCTATAATATTGTCATATTTAGGCGAAAGTGGGTGTACTACTCCTATTACTTGTCTACGTTCACATATTTATGCATTTGGGTTCTGGCTCGAGCTAGCAAGGCAAGTTACATTATAAATAATCTCAGAAAATAAACTGTAGTTGATGCAATTTGCTCTCCAGCGAACAACACCTCATCCTTTAGCCCAAATATGGGGATGAACAGCTCTTTCATTTGATAATAAATTGGGTTCCTACATTAGGATTTAAGATTAATAAATACTTAGTTAGAATCAAGGAGAAAAAAAAAGCTTCTAGTCAATGCAAGTTGGCTCAGCTAATTAGAGGGATTCAAATAAGGCTTTGCACTCCTTAAGTGTACGGGTTTAAATCCCCTTCCACCAGTAATCCTACTTGGTACATAATTAACCTTTACCTAGGAGATCTCTAAGCGTTTAGGGACTAAGTGTGAACTTTTGAGAGAACCTTTGAAAACGATCTTTTAGGTGGACCTCTACCTATCTTTTAGGATCCCGAACATGTCACCGGTGCCCTGATCGGTATTATTAGAGTAACTTATCTTTACTATTATTATTATTATTATTTAAAAAAAAGCTTCTTTTCCCTTGTAAGAAGAAAGTTTATAGTGGTCCTGACTTGAGGAATATGCCAGAAACTTGCATAATCAAATGCCAGAGAAGGGAGCCATATAGTGAATGATCATTATTATAGTTTTCTTCATTTTTAAGTTGGAAGTGGATATCTCAATTATTAGACTTCATAAGGAGAAAATATTGATTGAATACGAAGAGGTAGTTAATTGGTCAAAATGATAAGGGTAACTGGTGGAAAGTATAGTCGGTGTAATCTACTAAGGGGCAAACTTTTTTGTGTGTGTGTGTGGGGGGGTGTAAGTTACAAAGAGGCAAACAAGCAAACTAAAAGGAAATGAATGGATAATGTTCAATAATAGCAATAATGTGGTAGAGAAGGTGTGGTTGGATTAATAATTTCATGAAACGTTTTCTTTGGTAGGAAGGGTTGGAGGGCAAGGTTGAATTACGCCATTAACAACTCAAACCTTCTCAATTTTGTATTATTAAGCGAGGAATATTGCACTGGCAAGTTACCACATGGATTGAACTATAATGCATGGTTATGGCACTATGGTTTTCCATTGTGCATAAATGTGGTCAAATTACTTTTTTCCTAAGATAGCATCATATTGGTTTTGAATATGCAGTCTCATAACCCTACTGTCATAATATTTCACTTTGAGTATACTTAAAGAAAATAATGTGCGCACAATCCATAAATGTTCTGAGGATAAACATATGGCACAATCCTGCGTAGGCTAAGATGGCAATCCCCAAGTGAAAACATCACAAGCCTCCTCCCACCACTGATTGCAAATGAAAATTTAAAAACAATGCACATCATGACGTGGTATGCAATCAAAGAGTTAAACTAGGAGCATTTTCCGTAGAGTCCTACACAAGAATTTGTACCAGCTGACGTTGGGAAATCAGCCATCTGAATGGATTAGTTCGTTCTGTTCTTGATCAGAAAAATCTTGCCAAGATTTGCATCTTTGGAGATTCCCTAGGAAGCTAGATTATTACAAGAATTGATGCTATGTCATGAACATTGGTTATTACAAGTTCACTTATCAAAAACCCATTTATCGCTTGTACCCAGCTTGGAGGACAGGCAATCAATTAAAAAGCCCTGAACAATTAAGGCTGTGTTATTGGGTAATATCAATCATGGCGTTGCCTGCATTGTTGGGAAAACAGGAGATACAACAAAATGGGTCACTGATTTGGCACTTATTCATACACTGTAAGCATTCTCTATGTGAAGTTACCATGTTACCCATGTTAATTTGATGAATAACCCCCTTTATAGGAGGGCTCTTTTTGCAAGTAAATTGAAAGATCCTTTTTGCTTTTATCAGAACAGACAACTTACCTGGTTGGGTTCTGCAAAGGATGGCCCATTTGAGCCTGTGATCTTCTTGTCGGGGAAAAAGTGATGGACAAATAATTTGGCAAAGAGGATAAGGAGAAGAGATATGATTGGCTGCATCATAGTAAACCAAAGCGGGAATGCTTTGAATTCAGGAAGCACAACAACGAAGGCCCATGTTTCTAACATGTGAGGATTGTCCTGCATTTATTGAGAGGGTGTTTAGAAATGATTAATTTTTTTAATAATAATTTTTTTATGATAAAATCTGTTTTTGGTAAATTATAATATGTTGGATATCCCTTTTTGAAAATGATTATAATCATAACTATTTGTGATACATTGAAAAATCACTTATTTTTTTAAGTTGGGATTTGGAGTGTGTTTAGATTAACTTTGAAAAAAGATATTATGTTAAAAATTAATTATGTATATAATTAATTTTTAAGAAAATCAATTATGAAAAAAATAATTTATGTTTAAATACGTTAGTTCATAATCAATTTTAAGACAATTTTTTTGTTTTGATTGTATAAAAAGAATCAATTTTATATATTAAATTATCAAAATATATATGAAATGGTTGAAAAAGTTATTTAGTTGAGGGAAAAAGAATATTTATCTACTAAAACTTTTGAAATAAGCTAAAATCACTTTATCAAAATGCTCAAAATAAAACTTTTTTAAAAAAGTGTTTTTATTGTATAAAAAAATAATTCTCACTTATAATTAATTTTACATATTTTAACCAAACATGATAAACTTTACACAAAATAACTTTTATAAGAAAAAATGGCTGCTATAAGAAAAATTAATTTTTTCCAAACATGCATTTGAGCAATGAATCAAAACTTACTTGGGAAACAAATATAACATCTTTGTTTAAAACGTTGCATGAGGTAGATTAGAATTTGAGTGGTGTCTGAATCAAAAGAATAAGTCACAAAAAGATATCAAATAGGAAATTCTATCTTTGTTATATACTTTTACTAGTTTAATTTTGCATTGAAATTTTAACTTTGATCAGAGAAGAAATTGTCTCCTACTACTTTGACCCTTTCGCTTTCCACTCTTTCCTAAATTTTGGTGATAGGAAATTAGGAATTAGCTTCCAAAGTTGTGCTGGAGCTTGTTTGTTGGCCCTTGTTCAATATATCAATGATAACAAAGAAAGAAAAACTAAATAGATGTTGGCCAACAACAACAAATGAGAAAAAAAAAAGAAGACAGAAACTAAATGCATACTTCCTCTCAAACGATGCACTACCTACGCATACAATAAAGCTATGCGTATGGGGCCTATTCCAGACGTTTGGCAAATACCACTTATTTGGTTCCAGAAGTTTGGCCAATACCACTTCTTTAGCCTCCAATGTATATAGGGTCCCCAACCTAAATCGAGAAATTGATGAAGTATGTAGTTTAATAAGAGTTAAGCAAAGATTTATTCCTCAAGAAGCTTTTTAAGATTTGGTTGTAAGAGCAGAGTAGGGTCAATAGGATTCAAGACACCAAGATCTCATGTTAATAATGGGTGACATTCATAATCAATGTGATAAGGGATGAGGAACTTTGAATTATTGCGATAGAGGACATCCATATTAATTACTCAACTAATCAATATTTTTTATATACCCTTCATGTTATTTGTTTTCATAAACTAAATAATTAGAAGAGGTGAAAATTAAAATATTTTAAAAGAGAAAAAAAAAAAAGCACATGCTTTAATTTTTGTATTTTTTATTGGTATTGTGGTCAAGTGATATTTGGGTAATTTGTTTTATGCGTAACTCAACTAATTCGTCCAGTTAAAGGTAGGCCATTCATGCAAGGATCAATTTTGTGTTTAAGAATATATTAGGTACAAAACATTGAATTTGTTTTTTTTTGAATACTTAACATTAAAAGTGGGAAGAATTGATAAAATTTAGATTGATCTCTTTCTTCCTTTTTGTTTGTCACAGATTGATCTATTATAAAGTATATTCAATGTATCTTAATGAGCAACTAATAAATATTTGAAAATTCATCAAACTATCTATATCTAATAAAAAAAATACCAGAGTAATCCCCTACTATTAAATGTATGAGTAGCATTACAATTTTGTTAGCGACATGATTTCCTTAGATCTTTGTGGACTTCCTTTCATGCGGATTCTGTAGTACTAGGATATTGTTCACTTTCCTGTTTCAGTTGTTCCTCTAATGGCATTTCTGCATTTCAAGGCTACGTAAAGGGCCCATTTGGCTTAATGTTCCTTGACCCAAAACAAAAGACGGGTTTCCATTTTTAATCCTCCTTGCACGGCTTTTGATAGTACAACATCTTATTTCAAGTCTAATGCCCCCAATATTCGAGAAATTCTTAGGTATTCTGATAACTTTTCAGATTTATCTTAAATTTTATATTTAATCCAATGGCATGTATTGCTATGCTATGTCATGTGTCAAGTTTTTAATGAACTACTCTTAGAGTACTTAAGAATTTCTCCCATATTCCTATCCCAAATAGGAAACAAACTAGATAGGCAACCAAGTGCAGAAACAAATTAAGGAAAGCAAGATCCAGAGATAACAATCAAGCTTATAGTCTTGAACTCTTGGCCAATTATCAGGAAATCATCAAAGTAGCCCTGCTTACAATGGCCTACATCATACACGAGATTCATATCTCTTTCACCTCAATTCTGTTCAGTACTAAGGACCATTTCATCGGTGGAGAAATATTTTGAACCACAAAGCTGACCTTTTACGGTATCTTTTCAGTCCATTCTTGAAATCTACATACACGAGTCCAAAGCGAAGAGTGTACCCAGCCGTCCACTCAAAATTGTCCAACAATGACCATGCAAAGTAGCCCTTCACCTTCACACCATTCCTACCAAATGCAAAGTTTTAGTTAGGCTTGCATATGTTGGGTCCATAAAGAGAGGTGTTAGCTTCATAAATGTTCACTTTTGCAAAAGAAACTCACGTGATGGCCCTTTGAAGATACAAAAGGTGGTGACTGATGTAGTCTATCCTCATTTTGTCGTCAAGTGACTTGCTACCATCATTAACCTCGTCAACTCCTGCAAATATTTTAAATAACTTCATTTATGGAAACAGAAACACTAGGATTGTAACATGGTTGGTAAAGATTCAATTTTAGGGACAAGTTGTATAGGAGTTCATTAGAGATAATCTTACCATTTTCTGTTATGTAAATGATTGGATTGTTAAATTTCTCCTTAGTGTATTGTAATAGACCTTGAATTCCTGGTGGATAGATGTAGAGCCAGTCTGAGCTAGCCTGCAAAATTATTCACTTCTCAGTTCCTTTCTAAAATATTCTGAGGAGCAATTATTTGAAAGAAGAGACAACCCATGGAGCGCTAATTCTCAGCACTGGTGATAACTTTTCATTGTCATGCACTTAAGCATCTAAACTGAGTAAAACTTATCTCCAGATGCAAGTACCTTTGGACCAATGAGAACCCCATTTCTTACAGCTGATGCAACAAAATGGATCATGAGTAAGCAAACCTAAGAGGCAAACTCAATAGAAGTTAAACAGAAATCATATATAAGCTTCATTTAGAATAACTTACTAGTAAATCTAACGCAAGAGTCTGAAAAGACAGTTGGCTTTCCGCGTTGGCAAGGAGTATTGGCTGCATAAGTTGAAGTGTAATAGTTTAACCCTATGAAATCCAAGGACCCTTTAACCATCAAGGATTGCCTTCTGGAAAACTTTGGCAAACGTTCCCCAACTTTGTTAACCATTACAGCAGGATATGTACCAGAGTTTAGTGGTTCCATGAACCTTGAAAAACACAAGATGATGAGTTAGGACCTGATTGTGTCATCAAGCAATATAAAAAAACTGGGAGTTGCTACGTACCCATATTTTTTTCTTGGGTAATAGTACTTTTGATAGGGTCGAGCCAGAGCAACAACTACGGGTGTACTATAGGAAAAGAAAAAGGGTCAACTTGTAAAAGGGTCAACTTGTAACAAACTACTAGGCGGGTAGAAAAGTTAGTTAGGAGAATGATTGTAACCCATATAAATAGACCCTAGAAAATATAGTAGGGAGGTAAGTAGATGGACAGATTGTTGACTGGATCTTTTCCAGTGTAAAGGAGAAAGCTCCTTGGAGATACTCGTGTGTACCCTGATTCTTGGGTTGTATACCCATTACAGCAATAAAGAAGTATTCTTTCGATCCAATTCCCTCTATTGTGTGAACTTCCCCAGTTGTGGTCTATTCTCTCCTATCTCAGAAAAAGGATCCTAACAATTTGGTCCGACCTGCCGGATCTGAAGGTGAGGAAGAAGATGGATGCAAGACTTGTGGCTTTGGAATCCTCGGTGGAACTCCTAAAAAAAGTAACCAGCGATCAAGGAGCACACATTGCTGAAATCAAGAAGAGCATGGAGGGTATGGGAGAAATCAAGGAGATGTTGGCTAACTGGATGAAGAAGCAAGGGATCGTTGCTGATGAGGAGGATACCAGCAGCAAGAAGGGACCAGAAGATGAAACCAGAAGTGACGGGCCCGAGGATGAAATTGAAAACACCCGCTCTTGGGTAAAGAAGGTGGAGCTTCCAATCTTTGAGGGTAATGACCCACTGGGCTGGGTGGCTAGAGCGGAGAAGTTCTTTGAAGTGCAGCAAGTCAAACCTTCAGAGAAACTGAGGTTAGCCTTTATCAGCATGGAGGGCAATGCTGTTCACTGGTTCCGGTTTTGGCGCCAGAAAGCCAAGAACCCATCTTGGAATGAGTTCGCAGCAGCTTTATTGAGGAGGTTTGGAGGAAATGGCAGGGGGACAGTATTCGAGAGGTTAGCGACGCTGAGACAAACTGGGACGGTGGCAGACTACGTCCAAGAATTCGAGCTACTGGTAGCTCAAGCGCCTACAACACCTGAGGAGCAATTACTAGGCTACTTCTTGGCGGGGCTTCGCCGTGACATTAGGGGCCAAATTCGACCCCATGACCCCCAAGAATTGACCCGAGCGATGGAGGTGGCGTGCGATATTGAGGAGGCAATAGGGGAGGTGAGGAGCTGTGGGGTTTCGCATACTCGGAATGCAAATTCTGGGTTCCGGTTCCAAGGAGGGAGTGGTATTGTATCACGGGCTTCGTCGTCTGGAGGTGCGAACAGTACCCACGCGTCCAATAACCAGTGGCGCAACTCACAAAATGGGTCGAGCTCTTCGATGTCCTCTGTGACCAAAACAGGGGGGAGCGGGCTTTCCGGACAGAGGGGTAGAGGTACTCGAACCCTTCCATACCAAGAATTTGTCAAGAGGAGGGAGGAGGGACGCTGTTACCAATGTGGATTGGCCTTTGGGCCAGGACATCGATGCCCAGAAAAAAGTATGAGAATGGTAATCTTGGCCGATGATGAGCAAGTGAATGGCGAGGGAGAGATTGTAAGAATGGAAAACGAGGCAGAAGATGGGGAAGAAGGCGAAGAAGTGTTTGAGACGGTATGCCAGTGGATGGACCTATCTATATGTTCTGCAGGGGGGCTGACCCAGCCTCAAACGATGAAGCTTAGAGGCAAACTACAGGGGGACGAGGTATTGATCCTGATTGACAGCGGGGCAAGCCATAACTTTGTATCCAATAGATTAGTACAAAGACTGGGGCTCAAAATAATAGCCACAAAGCCATATTACGTAAGGTTAGGAGATGGGAACCGCAAATCCACGCAAGGATGTTGTCAGAACCTGAAACTGCTATTGGGAAAGTATGAAATGGTAGGCGATTTCTTTCTATTTGAGTTGGGAGGAGTGGATCTAATTTTGGGAGTGGCATGGCTGATAACCTTGGGGGAAATCAAGGTGAATTGGAGGACCTTGAGTATGTCATTTGCCCATCAAGGCCAGAATGTTGCAATCCAGGGAGATCCTAGTCTATCTAAATCAGTGATCACTTCGAAGGCACTGCAGAAACTAGCAGAGGAGCAGGTTGAGATGATATCCATGTTATGGGTGGTTGAGAAGGAGTGTGGGAAACAGAATGATTTAGCAGCTGACCAAGAAAAACAATTGCAGGGGGTGCTAGCAGAATTTGCTATAGTTTTCCAGGGGCCTAAGAGTTTACCACCACCCAGGGAGGTTGATCACAAGATCCCCATGAAAGCAGGGGTAGATCCAATTAATGTGAGGCCTTATCGCTACCCCCACTTACAGAAAAATGAGATAGAAGCTCAAGTAGCCGAGATGCTATCATCTGGGATCATCAGACCAAGTAATAGCCCCTATTCCAGCCCGGTAATCTTGGTCAAAAAGAAAGATGGGAGTCAAGCGGTTCTGTGTAGACTATCGGGCTCTAAATAAAGCCACGGTCCCGTATAAGTTCCCAATTCCAGTCATAGAAGAGTCTTGGATGAGTTACATGGGGCGAACTACTTTTCTAAAATAGATTTAAAGGCGTGGTATCACCGGATCGTAATGCATGAACTTTCGATGTGCCAAAAACAGCATTCAGAACTCACCAAGGGCACTATGAGTTTCTGGTAATGCCATTTGGATTAACAAACGCGCCAGCCACTTTTCAATGCGCTATGAATGCCACACTTAAACCCTTCCTTCGCAGGTATGTTTTAGTGTTTTTCGATGACATTCTGATCTATAGTAAGTCGTGGGAAGACCATTTAGATCACTTGAAACAAGTGCTGACCAGATTGGTGGCACATTCGTTCTTCGCAAACTTCAAAAAATGTGACTTTGGTAGAAATAAGGTGGGATACCTAGGGCACATAATCTCTGAAGAAGGGGTTTCGATGGACCCCCAAAAGATTGAAGCCATTTTACAGTGGCCTATACCTAAGACCCTTAAAGCTCTCAGAGGCTTCTTAGGACTAACGGGTTACTACAGAAGATTCGTTTGCAATTATGGGAAGATGGCCCGTCCATTGACGGATTTATTAAAGAAAGGAAACTTTAAGTGGGATGAGAATAGTAGTAAGGCCTTCATGCAGCTGCAACAAGCTGTTACCACAGCCCCCGTCTTGTCTCTGCCTGATTTTTCAAAACCATTCTCCATAGAATGCGATGCTTCAGGAAAGGGAGTGGGTGCTGTCCTAACTCAAAACAAAAAGCCAATTGCCTATTTCAGCAAAGCATTGGCAGATTCCTCTCTCTCTAAATCAGTTTATGAAAAGGAGCTAATGGCTCTTGTCTTAGCCATACAACATTGGAGACCTTATCTGTTGGGACAGAAATTTACTGTATACACTGACCAGAAGAGTCTGAGACATCTACTTGAACAGCGGATTACAACCCAGAACCAGCAAAATTGGCTGGCCAAACTATTGGGGTATGAATTTGACATTGTGTATAAGGTAGGAGCTTCAAACAAGGTTGCGGATGCTCTATCTAGAAGAGAGGAAGATAAGGAGTTGCAGGGCATTTCTAGACCGTTTTGGCAAGACATAACAACAATAGATGAAGAGGTTCAGAGGGATCCAACCCTAACAAAAATTCGGGAAGAGTTGAAGGAGGATCCAGATTCCCACCCTCCATATACCCTGGAGCAGAACAGGTTATACTACAAAGGGAGGCTGGTCTTATCAGCGTCTTCAGCATGGATTCCAAAACTACTGCAGGAATTCCACACTTCCCCCATGGGAGGACACTCGGGTATCTACAGGACATATAGAAGAATAGCTCAATCTCTTTTCTGGATCGGTATGAAGGGAGCAATCACGAAATTTGTGGCAGCTTGTCATGTGTGCCAAAGAAGCAAATATCAGGCATCATCCCCCGCCGGGTTGCTGCAGCCCTTGCCAATCCCAAATGCTATTTGGGAGGAAATTAGCATGGATTTCATTATAGGATTGCCCAAGTCAAAAGGGTCTGATGCTATACTAGTAGTGGTGGATAGATTAAGCAAGTACGGGCATTTTGTTGTAATTAAACACCCATACTCTGCTAGGTCCATTGCTGAGATTTTTGTTAAAGAGATAGTTCGACTGCATGGAGTGCCTATCTCTATTGTCAGTGACAGAGACCCCACTTTCATGAGTCATTTTTGGCAAGAGCTATTCAAATTACAGGGTACTTCACTAAAGATGAGCACAGCATATCACCCGGAATCAGACGGGCAGACAGAAGTACTTAACAGAACACTAGAAACCTACCTCAGATGTTTCTGTTCAGAACAGCCCAAGGCCTGGACAGACTTCATTCCATGGGCAGAGTACTGGTATAATACCAGTTACCAGGGTGCTGCACATTGCACACCCTTTGAGGTGGTATATGGTAGACCCCCGCCCTCATTGGCTAGGTTCGTACCAGGAGAAACTCTGGTGGAAGCTGTTGCTCAGGATTTGATGGACAAGGACGAAGCATTGAAACAGTTAAAGCTTCATCTACAAAAGGCTCAGAATCAGATGGCTCATTATGCGAATAGGCACAGGAAAACATCTCAGGTTCAGCCAGGGGACTGGGTATATCTAAAGATCAGGCCTCATCGACAAACCTCTATGCCTACTAAGCTACATCCTAAACTCTCTGCAAGATACTATGGTCCTTATTTGGTGCTACAACAAATGGGAGCAGCAGCCTTTCAATTGCAGCTTCCTGAACAAGCACGTATACACCCAGTCTTCCACGTGTCTCAGCTTAAAAAGGCTGCAGGCAACCACCCAGTGGAAACAGACCTTCCAACAGAGTTACAAGGCACCACAGAGAGCTACAAACCCCACCATATTCTGGGTAGCCGCATAGTTACTAAGTACGGCACAGAAATTCCTCAAGTTCTGGTGCATTGGCATGGAAAATTACCAGAAGAAGCCACTTGGGAAGATACGTCACTCATCCGAGACCAGTTCCCAGAGTTCAACCTTGAGGACAAGGTTGTTCACCAATGGGGAGGTATTGATAGGGTCGAGCCAGAGCAACAACTACGGGTGTACTATAGGAAAAGAAAAAGGGTCAACTTGTAAAAGGGTCAACTTGTAACAAACTACTAGGCGGGTAGAAAAGTTAGTTAGGAGAATGATTGTAACCCATATAAATAGACCCTAGAAAATATAGTAGGGAGGTAAGTAGATGGACAGATTGTTGACTGGATCTTTTCCAGTGTAAAGGAGAAAGCTCCTTGGAGATACTCGTGTGTACCCTGATTCTTGGGTTGTATACCCATTACAGCAATAAAGAAGTATTCTTTCGATCCAATTCCCTCTATTGTGTGAACTTCCCCAGTTGTGGTCTATTCTCTCCTATCTCAGAAAAAGGATCCTAACAACTTTGATGAGTTGTTAAACATTTATTGGTTGCTATTTATACTTGGTTCTCACAATAAATGTTTGGAGTCCATCAAGAATAAACGTAAATGTTTAACAATTCATCAAGGTACAGGAGTAATCCCCCCCCCCCCCCCCCAACAACAAAAAAAAACTACACATGAACTGTAGTGAAAATTAACAGAACTGGAAACAAGAAGAGCATTTGGAAAGACACTTACCAATCATACATGAAAGCAAGTCCCCGAGATGCTGCATCTTTGTCAGCTTTTGATTGGGATAGTGGCACAACCCAGGCAGAATTTAGTGTTACCCCAATTTGACCCTTCTGAGATATCTATTAGAAAATCATTCACTGTCAATTAATTTTGTACTGACCACATATTGCATGATTTCTGTTTTAACTTCTAGTCAATCCTATATGCTGCTGGATTTAAAATAATAATTATGCAGTAACCTGGAACTTCTCCCTGTAGACTTTTACTGCAGCAGCATGAGCAAGAATCAGGTGGTGTGAAACCAGGTAGGGCTCAGTACTAGAATCACCAGCACTGCAGTTTAGGGCCAACCACTTAGAGCATCTTGTGGGTGGGGATCCACCATTTCCATAACCCTGGGTGCTATATAGCAGTGGCTCATTTAAAGTAATCCAGTGCTTAACCCTGTCACCAAATTCTCTAAAGCATACTTCTGCATAATATGCAAAATCTTGCCTGTTTACAAAATCAAAAGTAAATTTTTCCAGCAGTTGGGAGTGAATGGGAAGGAGGGGTCCATCTATTCTAGAGGAAAATGTAATATTAATATTGCTTACTCAATTTTGGGGCTGAGAAAACCACCATATTCATCTTCAAGAGCTTGAGGGAGATCCGAGTGAAATAGAGTTATAAAGGGCTGTTGTCCTGTATGTATAAGGGACATCTAATTTAGTTTTGTTTGATTCATAAATGAGAGAGAGAGACAGAGGAGTTGACTTCTGCTGACCATTTGATAGCAGTTCATTTATGAGATTGTTGTAATATGTGATGCCTTCTCGGTTAACTCCTCCCTTCAGGTTTCCACCTAAAAATTAATTTAGTTTTGAGCTTAGTTCCATCATGGACACACCAATATCTATGTGCAATTCAATATAAAGTCATAACAAATATAATTCCCCTAGAATCACGCAAACTAATGATCCAAATTAGCAATTTACTATACCTAAGAAAATAAATAGCTATTTATTAAACAACTAATCTCAGGATAATTAAAGGATGAAAAACAGGAAAGCTTAGAGAATTTCTCACTAGGTAGTATCCTGGACCAAGAGATGGAAAACCTGTAGGCATTAAATCCAATATCCTTCATCATGGCCACATCTTCCTGAATTTTTTTTTTTATGGGGGAACAATATCATCAATCTAGATGAAATCAAATCTCAACAGCTAAGGAAATTGATTTTCTAGATCTTTAAATTCAAATTAAGAGAATGAAAGTACCTTGTAGCGATGGTATGAATCAATAGCAACATCCCCATTACTGCGGTCTACTATTCTATCTGAAGATTGAAGAGCCAAGAAAATGTCTCAATATTTTGAGTTTGTTTGATTAAAATTTTAAGCATAATTGCATAAACCAACTCTCTTCAAAATGTGAAAGGACGAAGAGACTCACTACTATATATCATTTACTAGGCAATGATAAAGCCGGTTCAATTTTTTTTTCTCCTATTAGTTGTTAATTCCAATCCTTTGTTCTTTGCTTAGCAGAAATGTGGCTTATATTGTTGGCAGCGTTAATGTTTTTATTTTCTTTTCACAAAATAGTGCCTAAAGTTTAATTTGGTCCAGCAAATTGATGAAATGGGGATTCATTGGAAGTACATCTTCATTCTCCTTATTGTTATATTTACTTATGCTTACCCTATTCAAATTCGTGGGTATTATAAGATGGTTTAATAGTAGTAACCAAATCATACCCTCTAGAGGATTGAATCCCATATATGCACTAATCTTCACACCGGGTGTTTGGTTTGTTTTTGGTTTTCATTTTCAGTTTACAAAAATAACATATTGTTTTCATTTTGTGTTCTATTTTCAAAATTTTGTGAAGGAAATGGTAAAAACTTTAAAATGTTGTTCATCATTTTCTTCATAAAATTTTAAAAACAGTAATCAGAATAAAAATAATGTGTCATTTTTTGTAATTATAACGAAAATATTTCAATTAAAAATCAAAACATAAAACAAACCATACACCTCTACTCAGCTACTTGGAAATGAAAATAACATTGAAAGGAGTGGCTCAGACACCAGAGGGAACCATACTACAGTGCTAGTAGTGCTACCTAAAATAAACAAATAAATAAATAAAGGGAGAAAAAAAGATAACAGAAGAAGAAGAGAGGAGCTGCAGACCTGGGTGGCTATGAGTGAAGGTGTCCCATGTGCTAGGGCCCTTGCCACCTTCATGTGCTGCACCTTCATACTTGATATCCAAAGGCAATCACACAGAAAAAAAAAAAAAAAAACCAAGCCAAATAAGATCCAACCCTTTACATAGCTAGATGTAAATAACAAAACAACGTGAGGCAGAACAAAACCTGGTAAGCTGAAGATGCTGTTCCAAAAAAGAAATCTGCAGGAAAACTGCTACGGTTAAGAGAAGCTGCTGAGTCAAAAAGAGCAAAGGAAACTGCTGCCAGGAGGAGAACAAGGCCCTTAACCTTAACCCACATGGTTCAAAACTTCAAATTTCAATTTGATTCTCACACTTTTCCACCCATCAACGGGCCTTTATATATTATTTATATATAAAGAAAAAAGGTGGATTCTTTGTCTTTTAGTTACTGTAAAGGCAGATAAAAATGCAAAGCAAAAAGGTACTTTTTTCCAATGCCATCATGCTTTGTTAAAAGTCCTTGAAACGATACCATTATTGTTGAGAACGGCAATTAGGTTCCATGCTTAAACTATTATAGTTCCGTGGCGTTTTCTTAGCACCATTCGAACTGTGTTTAAAAAGCCAAAAATGGATGCTTTTTTGGGACGTGTGCACCAAGTCGGTGGAACCGTGCAAGGTTGATGAAATAAAATTAATCCTTGTCTTAGTATTTTACTGCTTAATTTATAGTTTGTTCTCAGTTTTATCTTTAACACTGAATCAAAAAAATTTAAATTTTGATTCTGTAAGTATAAATTTTATATACTGAATTCAAATTAAACTATAGTTTTAATTAATCTCTATACGGTTGTAATTGTTTCTATGGAAGCCGCACAGTGTCTTTAATCGGACCATTTCTCATTCCATTACTATTTTAACTTGAAACCATTTTTTTTCACTTTGCTACATTGTATAGCAAATTAGTTTTATTGATGTCTGAAGTCTACTTTATTTTTTTCTTTTTAATAATACGTACCATGCTTATTACTAAACAGTAAGGTGCCACATTTGTTATGTGATGATATGACATTCCCCTAAACTAATTCATCACCAAATTATTGTTAAAAAATGTAGAGTTGCATAGTATCTTGATGTATGCTCTTAGTCTTACATGACATTCTCTCGGCTTATATTAGGTATTGGAGTAATTCCCGTATATTATACTTATAATCTCAACTCTTTCATATATATTCATGGTGTATGTTTGAATTTTTTTCTCACCACCTTTTATATATATATATATATATATATATATATATATATATATATATTTAAGCCAATAAATTGGTAACTCAATTGAAACTAATCCAAAATTTTAAGATTTAAGTGTGATGTTAATGTCAAAAATTTGATCCTCTATCAGGTCACATTTTCATCTCCTCTCTCGGGTCATCTTTGGGTCATCATTTCTCCTCCTCTACCAACATGTACATATAATGTAACAAAAAAATCAGCGAACTTACGACTTTTGCTACTAAACAGTCACATCATTTTCAAATAAGGCCAAATCTCTCACAAAGACAGTGGGCTCACAAATGATAGCTGTGGGACTACCATCAATACAAGTGTGAGAAATCCTTCAAGCTGGGAAAGTTAATTAGATGAAGCAAAATTCAACAATTGGCTAGTTTTACTGATTATCTATATGACTAAGACACTCAAGAATGGACTTCCCAATTCATTTTTTTCATTAATTTTTTGTTCAGTGATCAGTACACAGATCAATTCCATCAATGGAGAAACTTTTTGAACCACTCAGCTGATTTCTTAGGATATCTGCGCAATCCATCCTTATAATCAACATAAACGATTCCAAATCGAAGAGTATACCCATCTGTCCACTCAAAATTGTCCAACAATGACCATGCAAAGTAGCCTTTGACATTAACACCATTCCTGCCAATTGTATGCGTTTGAGTTTAAATTTCAAATTCCTAACAACTAAAAGTAGAACACTACAAAAGAAACTCACTGTATGGCACTATGAACGTTGGAAAGATGGTTACTGATATAGTCTATTCTCATGTTGTCCTCAAGTGATTTTGTACTGTCATTAAGTTCATCAACCCCTGCGTTGGTTGAAGAAATTTGATTTGTGAAGATGAAAACGAAAATTGTTAGTTAAAAAAGATGATAACCTTTGGAGGAGTTATAGGAAACTTTTTATTGGTTTAAGTTACCATTCTCTGTTATGTAAATGACTGGACTGTTAAACTTTTCCTTCGTGTAGAGCAGAAGATCTTGAATTCCTCTAGGATAGATGTATAGCCAGTCTGAGGCAGCCTGCAAATGTCATCTTTCTCAAATGAATTGCTTTCCAAAAATTTGACTCATTCTTGTTGAAGATATATATTGACAATGTGATTTTGCCTTCAATTGTACAGGAATGTGACAACAAAATACAGTGCAGTCCCCTTTCCACTTGGAAACCAACCCCATTTTTACCTGGTTTTGTAGCTAAACAATGAAATTAAAATTTTATATTAACTGAATGTGTTTAGCAGTTTTCCCAAAATATGCATTTACCTTTGGACCTATCTGAACTCCATCTCTCTTTGCTGATGCAACAAATAAGATCTTAAGTAAACAAATGTATTTTGAAACAAAAGAAAGATCAAACTGAAACCAAAAATTATACTTCACCTATAGTGTCTTACTTGTAAGAATAACACAAGCATCTGTAAAAATAGTTTGATTTTCACTTGTGCAAGGGACATTAGCTGCATAATTTGCCGTGTAATAATTTAGTCCTATGAAATCAAAGGACCCTTTAACCATCAAGGACTGCTCCCTTGAAAATTTTGGCAATCGTTCACCAGCGTTGTTAACCATTTCAGCAGGGTATGAACCAGAATTTAGTGGCTCCATAAACCTCGGAAGTCAGGAAATAATTTGAGTTAGGCCTGGCTATCTATTAAGCATATTATAAGAAAAATATTCCATATGTTATATTATTAAGTCTACATAAAACCACTAGAATTATTGTGGAGCCAAAAGAAGAATAAGTAGGAGACTAAATTACCAGTCATACAGGAAAGCAAGGGCCCTAGATGCTGCATCTGTGTCTGCCTTTGACTGGGAAAGTGGCATTACCCATGGTGAGTTCAATGTTATCCCAATCTGTCCCTTTTGAGAAATCTAAATAAAACAAAGCCACTCCCGGTTAAACTTACATACACCAATTTACCAGCTATTAATTTGATGACTCTGGCTTCAATTTGAGTTTTGCTAGTCTGTAGTGCATTACAAATATGGTATATATAGTAACCTGGTACTTGTCCCTATAAACTTTGACAGCAGCTGCATGAGCAAGAATCTGGTGGTGAGTGACCAGGTAGGGCTCAGTACTAGAATCCCCAGCATTGCAGTTCAGGGGCAACCACTTGGAGCATCTTCCTGGTGCAAATATTCCATTTGCATAACCCTGGGTAGTGTAGGTGAGTGGTTCATTTAAAGTAATCCAGTGCTTCACTCTATCACCAAATTCTCTGTAGCACAGCTCTGCATAGTTTGTAAAATCCTTCCTGATAGCAGATTTTACATCATTTACAAAGTAATTGAGGGGAACCCATGTGTATATTATTGATAAGGTATGATAAGAAAACTACTTACACAATACTGGGGCTCAGAAAACCACCATATTCATCTTCAAGGGCTTGAGGGAGATCCCAATGAAATAGAGTTACAAAGGGCTGCAAACCTGTGGTTATGGGATAGACAAAAAAATTGTTAACGGTGAGCAAATATTAGACTTGGGTACATATGTGTGCAAGCAAGAGACTGAACCGGACCATTTGATAGGAGTTCATTGATGAGATTGTTGTAATATGTAATGCCTTCTCTGTTTACACCTCCCCTTAGGTTTCCACCTAAACCAAATATATTACCAATCATATTTATGTCAATTTACGGTCCAAGTTCATATAAAATATAGTGATTGATATGATTGATATAAAGTTATATGTAACCATAATTAGAAAGCAATTAAATTGAGGATCAAAAGAATAAATGAAGTTGAATATTCCTCCTCACCAGGTAGTACCCTGGACCATGAGATGGAGAATCTGTGTGCGTCAAATCCTATGTCCTTCATTACACCCACATCTTCCTACCAAATTGTTTGCTCAAAAATGTCATCAGGAATAACAAACATTAAACCTCATTTATAAAAAAAAAAATTAAAAATATTTCATATACATGCTAGCGAGACTAGGAAGTACCTTGTACCGATGGTAAGAATCAACAGCAAGGACTCCACTACTTTGGTCCTTTATCTTATCTGATGAAAGATTCAGAGATAAGGAAGTTCTTTTCAAAGTTTCAGAATTGTTGTTTGAAATTTTAATTGTTATCATAGTTAATAAGGTGATGCCAAAACCAAGTAAGCATGTTACGAACTTGTTCACCTAAAAATAAAAGTCCTAAAAATTTAGGTTTTGGAGTCCGTGATCATGCTTTTAAAACCATATAGGGATCTGCACAAAGCTTAGTTAATTTCTTAGATATTATGTGGCTTGTTTCATTGCTTCATTCAACAATTCAGCACCATATAGTTTGTTAATTGGTTCGCAGCACCTTCTTTCTTCTAATATTCGGTAGTGAAATTTGAGCCCCAAAAAGAAGGTAAGACAATCTTCCAATAAAAGTAGATCATTTGTCTAAGATGAACAAAGGCCAAGTTCAAATTAAATGAGAAAATTTGAACAAATTTTTTACATACTAATGAGACAAATCCCTTACACCCAACAAAGAGAAAAGATAAATAAGGACGAGTGGTAGTTTACAAAAGCCATAGATGACTACCAACTTTGAGCAACTCAGAAGAAGAAAAATAAGCAAAAAGAAAAGAAAGCTGATGAATGATGATGAACACCATTGTCAAGGTAAATGAGCCAAATGTGACAGGTGCATTAGTACCCAGAAGCAGAAAGTGAGAGGGGACCCTATTTACCTGGATGTCTCTGAGTGAAGGTATCCCATATACTTAGTCCCCTGCCCCCTTCGTTTGCTGCACCTTCATACTTCACAGAGCAGCCAATCATAAGTAATATATCAAATACTTCAAAGTTTTTGGTTTTTCACCATAAAATGTGCTGTAGCAAGATAGCTAGACCAAACATAAACCTGGTAAGAAGACGAGGCAGTCCCAAATAAGAAATCCACTGGAAAATTGCCACGGTTAAGAGAATCCACTAACTCAACCAGCACAATGAAAAATACTATGAGAGAAAAGCCCTTAGCTTTCATGGTCTCTCACTTTCTCTGACTCTTTAACATGATCATAAAATGATCCACCTTTATATAGGTCAGAGCACATTATTGAATGAAACATTTTTTAATCTTTATAAATATAATGCTTTCATTAGTGAAACTCCATATTCTATATGTTGAAAGGTTCAATTAGGAGAGAAAAAATTGGAACTAGCTACCCCAGATCTATTTCACTTGGCCTTTTTCTCATGTTCTTTTTGCTAACCCCTATGTGTAGGTGGACAAGCTTTGAAAGGGCTAATATTTGGAAATATTATTTTATAATTGATCTCAAAAGGGCTACTGACTGCCACATTTTCCTACCAAAGCCAATCCATGGCAGGACTCCGTTCAAATTGCCAAATTAGTAATTGGTCATTAATCATATATAATGACCAACAAGATGAGCAGAATAAAAAAGAAATCATCAATAAAATCAAGGGCGGAACCAGAAGATAAAGTCTGGGGGTGCAGAACATGAGTGGTATTTGTTTTCTCCCTAAGGTTTGTCAAATCTCAATCTAACTTTTACAATAGCATTGGTTTGTTTAGATCTCTGGGGTACAATTTGATATGGATGGTTTCCTTAGGCTAGATGATTTGAAAAAAAAATTCTCCAACAGTTTAAGTGGTTTAAACTTTAATATGAAAACCTTAATTAGTTGCACCCATGCAAGTAATAGTGACTTGGAATGCTCTACATTGCGCTTTTGCAGTTTCCTAATAGCTTTTAGTTTTTTTTTTTTTTTGATAATAAGCTTAATTTTATAATAATGATATTCTTCCCAATAATTTTATTAACAGCGATAAGAACATATTTTCTACCCTTTTCCAACTTATGCAAGCCTGAAAGCGATGGATATCTCTCCTTTCCCTTTCTGATAAGGCACACAAAATTGTTAAATCTTGGACTTATCTTTTAATAAATTTGGTACAAGGTGGTTGAGAACTATTTACACATATTCTCCAAATATTTCCTCAGAGATCACAACTATCACATTTTCTTGTTCTTGTTCTTCACCTTCTCAAATAAAGTAAAGAATTATTGCTTAAAGAATGAAAAAAGGGGTAGTCTGTTTTAGCTGGCTGGTATATATGGGAAGATAAAGAATGAAAAAGAATAGGTGGAGAATATATTAAATGTATGCCTGGGGAAGGTAAAATAATGAAACATGGCAACATGGAAAAAGAGGGTAGAAAATAAAATGTTTTTATTTTTATGCCTTCATATTTGGAAGACAGAGTACTGCAAAATGGCAATAAGGCATAGCTCATTAATTAACCTTCTCTCACTTATAATATAAAATAATTTCCTTTCAAGTCTTTAACATTGATTTTCATTTTCTATAATCCTACCTTTTTTTTTGTGAATTCTACATCCTACTTTTAGTTTATACCAATTTGACCCTAAAATTAAAGACAGTGTTGTTAAAATCGGCTTGAACGATTTAACCAGTTTGATCGTGAAGCAAACGCTTAGATGATTATGGTTTAGTCCTATAATCAAATTCACAGTAATATTACTTTGTACCAATCAAAATTAGTCAAAATTTAGTTGAACCACCAAGTTTATCCTGTTGAATTGACCATTCATTATTTTTTAAAAAATTTAATATTTTTTACATTTCATACATATTCTTATATATTTTATATTGTTACATGTGAATTATTGTTATGATGCCATTCGGTTCGACTAGTTAATTTAAACGGATGGACCTGAACCGAAAGTCTCACTAGTTCACTATCTGATTCAATTTTAATAACATTGCTAAAAGATGTACAAGTGATTACCTGTTATACACAAAGAGGGAAATGTATACTTTCTGATATCATATATAGACTAGCTAGGTTTATAAGAAACTAACATCCTGTTTCGAATGCGCTTTCTAAAAATTTAGATTTTCATACAATACAACGGTGTTATTTAATTTATGTAGCTGACTTCACCAGTGAGATTAAGGCCTAGTTATTGTTATTATATCTATAGACTGGGTGGAGATAATTGTGAAATTTAACTCTCATTTATGAATTTTTAAGTCAGAAAATCATGGGAGAGCTCTTTCTTGCTTCCATCTTCTAACGTAGAACCAAACATGCATGCTATAACATTATGCCAATAGCTAGTTATAGTTAGCATATATAGAAATATAGAAGCAATTATTGGACATTGCTTCCTTACTTAAGAAATTTGCTTTGTTTAACAAAACAAGGAAACTGTAGCTAGCAAGCAATTGTTGGAAGCCAATTAAGACAGTTTATAAGTAATTGTTTTGGAGCAGTTGAAAGGACTTGGCCACTAGACTACACAGTCATTCACATAAAAGCTAAAGCTTGAAACAATATGTACTATTGACATTATAATTATTTTAACATATTCTAATTAAAATTTGCTAGCTATTAATTTAGATAATCGCTACCAATAGTAGCACAATTATTATATTTAATAAGAGACAAGATTATAGTTATTATACGCGCGTGGAAGATAGTTTTATGAAGCAAACTACACGAAGGTAGCTTCTTGTAAAATCAATGAAGACCAAGTTATTGTAGAATTTATAAATATATCACAAATGGTGAGCACATATATATGAGAGAAGTTAACTAAAGAAATAATAAAGCTAAGTATATATGAAGACATTTTTAGGTGGTTCAGATAAATTATAATATTTTTGTGTTTTTCTCATATGATGTAGCGAATAGTCTAAATATTATCTGGACAAGAGATTGCTAGGTATTCGATATAGACAATCTTCTTACACTGTATTGTTGAGCATGTGTCATATTAGTTATATACAATGATGGTAATTTGAACCTACCGCAGGTACTCAATCCGCCCCATCCCACATGAGACAGGTTTAAAACTCGTCCTACAACAAGGCAGAGCGGGACAGGTTTAAATTGTGTTGCGGGGCGGGACATGTTCAGGTTTAAGGTCTATCTGCTCCTATCTTACTTGCACATCTATTCTCCCACAAAGAATGTGTTTTATACTTGATATAGCTTAAGATTTTTTATACAATGAGTATTTTTTTTTAATAATTTATATTATATTGTGTATTAGATAGTAATGCGGGTTGAATGCTTGGCAGGTTCATGATGGGCAAAAACCCGCCCCTACCCATCCCATTGCTAAGCCTAATTATATAGGTCATTAAAGTATTCTACTATCTATATACTAACCATGATTAACATTAAAGATAACTAATCTAGTACACTTTAATTATACAATATAAAATAATTATATTATACTAATTTTACCTAATAATTCTCTTATATAGACACATGAGTCTTGTATGGGTCCCATCTTTAGAAACAATCTACTACATGATTCCATTTTTGGTATGTGTTATCATCAATTAATGGTGAGCATGTGTGTGTGATAAATGCCAACAATAAAAATAATAATCAGAAAGCTGTATGCAGTGGCAGATCTTAAGATAATTTTTTGGGGTGGCCAAACATTGTATATTATTATACTTATTTATGCTTTTGGATTACTCTATAAAAAAATAACATCAAATAAATCAAGTGATACTCTTACAAACTTAAAAACTGCTTATTTTCATGTTCAATTCTTAGGCCTTGAGCATCAAAATTAGTCTATTAAAAGAATAAAGATGTTAGAACTGTATGATTTTTCTTCTTGTCACTAGCTTCTATCTTAAAAGAATGCATCAATTATTTTATGTTGAAATTTCATCATTATATTTTGAAAATAAACATAGAACTTCCAATTGGATATTGAATCTCAATAAATTTGTTAATAACAATATCATCTATATATGTTTTACTAATATATTACTATTATACTACTTTACTAACAAAAAGAAACAATTTCATATTTATATAAACTCTTAGATAAAAATTATAGATTTCAAATTACACCAAATTACGAAGAATGAAAATCATATGTTCTCTCACACACAAAAATAAACACACACACACGCATATATATATATATATATATATATATATATATATATATATATATTCATGAAATTTCAAAATATTCTTGGGGGATTAGTTCAACAAGTCACATGGTGAACCAAACGATTTATGTTTCATGAATCACCACCAAATTTTCTAATATATATATATATATATATATATATATATATATTGGTTTGAACACGGGTATTCCTATACATTTTGGGTATGGTACTATTTTGGTTTAGTCTTCGAGTATGATGGTCATAAAACATCCAATAATAATAATTCTAATAATCAAACCTTTGACTAAATATTTTAATTTGAGTCACTTACTACTTTAACCAACTGTTTATTGATAGATTTCATCACACATAAAAGTATTATATATTACCCAAAACGTCAACTTTTATTTTTCGGATGCTTAATTAAAATGCCACCTTATTAATTATTAAGACATAACTGGATTTTATTTTTTCATTTTTTACCTTTTTATCTTATCCATAGGCTGGGTGGAGATAGTTGTAAAGTTTAGGTCTCATATAAATGAATATCCAAAAGTTAGAAAATTAGAGATGTTATTGCTACCATCTTACAACTTAGCACCAACCACTATATAATTAATGGCAATGGATAATTGGCTATTGCGAGGTTGTCATGGCAAAAGAAGCAATTGTTTTGTAGCAACTATTGAAAAGATTTGCTCACCTCTCATAAAAAGGAAACAATTACGTGGGGCATTTTTGCTTACAGACATATCCCAAACGTCATCATTTAATAAAAGGTAAGTAGAGCTTTATCATACCCAAAATAAAGCTAGAGATTTTATTTTAAAATAACGCTTTATATTATTGTAAATAATTACAATCTCAATTGAAAATACAAATAATTGCTACTATTAAAAACCATATATGATAAAATAAAATAATTATTTCATTTTGAAATTGAGTCTATGATAAACTCTCTATAACGTCTATTTAAGATTAAATTTAATTGAAATGGTTTTTCTGAATTATGAAAATTTTACTTTATGAGAATGTGCGGGTGAAAATTTCATGGAATTATGTTATCGTGATTCACTAATGTGCCAAAATAGAGAATAAAAATTAAGGTTACCTCCTACATAATGTCTTGTCTCACAAGATTAAAGATCTCTCGTACTGATTTACATCATTATTTAAAAGTGTAAGTTAATTTTAAAAATCAAAATATTTATTTGATATTTATTGACGAAAAAATTATGATTTTATTTTATTTATAAAATCAAAATACAAATGTAATAATTCATAAATTTATAAAAGTTTACTCTTTAAATCTTTTTAATCAAAAATTACCATTTTTAATTTATTCTCTAAAATGTAGATTATTTCATATAACCTAAAAGGAAAAATACTATAAAAATCAAGTAAAAATAAATTCATAAAAATTATTTTATTGAAATAATTAGTTTGGATTATTAGAAATGACAATGATTATACCCAACCAATTTAGGCCTAATCATGACTAAAACCGAATCTTTTATCCATTAACCATCATTGACAATAACCTCAAAAAAAGAAAATATTTCTAAAACCAAAAATGAACATAATAAAAATTAAAAATATTTTACACATGAACCTACCCTCCTCTTTTCTATACAGGTCTTGGACTTTCTTTGTAATAATAATAAAAAAATATTCACAACAAACCATTTTGACACTAGTTATAGATACGAGTAATGATTTTCGGAGGTGATTGGTATGATATATTTGAAAATAATATCCAAAAAGAATTGAAGAGAATTCATTAAAATATATATTTTAACAATAAAAACTCTATGCTTATAAATAGTAAAAAGTGGAGAGAAAATATATCATTCATAATATAATTCAAACATTTTCTATATAAGATATAATCCAACAAGTAATGGCTCCAAAAATTTATAATAATATATATTAAATATATTATATGTAATAATTGTGTGTGTGTGTGTGTGTGCTAATATATGATTGGTTATTGAATATCGAATGTTTGTTCAGTATCAGATATTTCCATCCCAAAACTATAACTGAACAAAATCAGTTTAATTATTATTGTTCACATTTGAAACTAACCAAACTTTCAACTCTTTCTTTTAAACCCTAACAAGAACTTCTAATTTTTCTTCTACGCAACCTTTTCCTCTTTTTTTTTTTTAATTTTAAAGTCATAATGTCGAATACTTTGTGATCCATTAGTACTCATTCCCCTTCTTTTTTCCATTTGATGTAAAATAAAAATTCTGGGAAATTTGTTTCAGCCATACTTTGAAGGAAGGCAATATTTTGGTTGGGCAATTAGAGCCTCACTCAAGACTATGGTTTCCTAGAGTTAGCTAGTCCCCCTTCCCTTTGGAAACTTTGCTTTTAAATGGTGATTCTGCTGGGCCACCTCTATACCCGGTTCAATAGGTATTTACGTGTAGTTGTTTTCTTTTCTTTCTTGGACCTTGGCCTCTTTGATGTATCAAAAACAATATAATGCTATTTCATGTGATACATACATAACTTACCATTAAAATTAATAAGAAACGGTGTCATGGGCACCATAAGTTATAAGTTAGAAGGATTCAAACACTTTCAGAATTGGTTGATCCATGTGAACCAATTGATTAATATAAATTCTCTCAATAATTATGCTTTGTTGCATAATAGGTTGACATAATTAATTAACATCAATAGGAAAAAGTTATCCATCCGCAGGAAGTGTAAAAGATTTTTACGTTATTAATCAATTATATATTTTCATATTCTTAAAAGAGTTTAAGTACGACAATAATTATCTAAAAGGGAACCACTATTAATGATTTTCTATTGTATTATTGATATAGCGATAATAGATCAAAACTAAACTCAAAATAGATTAAATTTTATCTACTATCGGTGTAAAAACTCTTTATATAATATCACTCAATCATGTATTGTTATGTTATTGAAAGTGTATATAATATCACTCAATCATGTATTGTCATGTTATTGAAAGTGTTTGATTATGACAACAACTATTTAAAAAGTCAAACTCTTCAATGATTTGTCATTATATGATTAAGTGACAGTATAAAAAATTATATATACATTAGTAGCGTATCAAAATTATTTTAAGTTTAGTTTTGATTCATTATCAATGTAAGTTTTTTATACTATTACTCAATCATGTATTATACCACATTATTAAAAGAGTTTGACTATGATAACAAATATCTAAAAAGTCAAACTCTTTTAATGATTTGTCATCATATAATTGAGTGATAGTTTAAATAATTGTACGCTGACAATATATCAAAATTAAACTCGAAAAGGATTTAATTTTTATCTATTGTCAATGTTAAAGTTTTTAATAATATCACTCAATCATGTATTTTTACATTATTAAAAGTATTTATCTATGACAACAACTATCTAAAAAATCATTTTCTTTTAATGATTTGTCATTATATGAATGAAGGATAATGTGAAAAATTATAAACTAATAGTAGATCAAAATTAAACTTATAGGAAGAAAAACTTGAGGGAACAAATTAATATATATACATAATTATAGTAATCTTCCAAATCAATTAGAAACTGCAATTTATATATTACCTTATAGGATATACTAATTCTTTTCGTCGTGCAATGCATGAGTTATTTTATATTTTATATTTATTTTTAATTAATTTTTTATATTTATTTATTATTTTATATATGTTAAGTATATAAATAATTTTAAATTCAAATTCTTAAATATAGATAAAGAGAATGTTAAAAATTAATGTCAATTTTGTTATAAGCTATATTACTATATTATTTGAATAACGTTTTTCTAATAAACACTTACATCTCATGCATTTAATTAATGATATTATTAATTGATTCTCAAAATAATTTTATTATAGAATTATATATACATATATATATATATATTATACAATTCACATGTTAAATACATGAAACTACATCTAAATGGTATAATTATTAAGAGTAATATTGCTACATAGTTAGAAAATTTTGACAAAATTCAGCTAGAATTTGTCAAGATTTAAGGGTAGTTGTTGGACAATTCAAAGTAATTGGAACTACTCATTTATCCAATGGTCTATAATAATGTCAACTTATTCTGTCAAAAATTCTGGCTATTTAGTATTGTTCAATTATTAATTTCCATTTACACAATAAAACAGCTCATATTCTTATAAGAATTAGCTTTTCCTTTTCATTTGGTAATTTTTCTTGTGCTTAAAAGCTGTGAAGAGTCCCTCTTATGCCCTTTACATTTGTGTTATAATCCAAGTTTCAGAAATAAAACACCCCCAGACACAGAAAACTGGGAATTTGGATCTCCTTTTTGTTGCGGTTGTAGCCAAATAAAAAATGGCTAAGAGACCCATGGTGGAGTTTATTTTGCAGCTGATCAACATCGTCTTCACCCTATGGGGCTTAGGCACCCTGGGTTATGGATTAGTTTGCTTCGTCAAGTGGAAACAAGAACCTTCAAAGGAGATTCATGGTAGCAACGCCAAATACATGATTGCTCATCGCCTGTTGCTTGCTATTGATCCGCCTAAACCCTCTTCTGATTCACTTCCTAGGGCTTGGTAAGTGTGTGTTCCCCTTCATATTGAAAACTAGTGCTAGTTATTTATTTATTTTTATTTTTTGCCCAAATAAGTTCTAGGACAGAGTCAAAACTTTTATTTTGGAGGATGAATGGATTAAAGATTCAAAATTTATAATTAAATTATAAAATTATATTATATCTATATTTAAAGATTTTCTAAGACATTAAAATCGATTTCTAAGACTTGGGGCCAAAGCATGCACCCCACCCACCCCTTTTCTTCACCCTTGCTTGCTAGGTCTGCATACACTCTATTGTTCAAATCTCAGTCGTACGTGTACAATATGAAGGTTTTGCGCTTATGACTCACTCAGATCTAAATCATTTGATGTACAAGATGCACATATTATATTTTTTATCCCAATTATCTAAACTAATTTCAATTGTTTCTTTTTCAATTTAGTAGCATGTTTTTAAAATATATAGATAATTTAGCACCGTGTTAAGTGACAAGATTGTTTAATTATTATAAGAAGTTAGAGGATTAAACCTATAAATTAACAATATAAAATTCACGAGATTAATTAGAATATTATATCACCATTTTCCACGTAACTAATATTTGGATATGACCTCGTAAGTAACTAATAGGGAAAAGAAATAGAAATATAAACAATTATTATGAAGGCACAGCGCAAATATGAAACATGAATTCAATATTTTTATTTCATAACGACTTTTCAGAAAAATATATATATACTTTTTTTAGATGAAGGAAAATATATACTTGTACATCATGTGATATTTTTCGCAGGTTTATCTACCTTATGATTGGAATCGGTGCAGTCCTCTTCATCATCTCTTGTTTTGGATATGTCGGAACAGCATCAAGGAGACCTTGTTGTTTACTTTCTGTATCCTCCAATTTAGGATAAAGTTCAGTATTGATAATTATTTATTAAAAAATTAATGATTTTGATTTTTATAAAATACAATTACATTAAAATTCACTCTTAATTTTCTCATTACTGATTGCCACTTGCACTTCAGAGACTAAAATATTCTTATCTTATCTTTTTATTTTAGTTCATTTTCTGCTCTAAATATTTGCTTTAGTCTTTCCTTAAGGTATTTTAGTATTGTGTGTTCTTAGTTGCACTTGTCATAGCAGAGTTAGGGTTTGCTGCTTTCATATTCATTAAACACGACTGGACAGAGGTGAGCATACTTTCATTCTCTATTATCTTAATTATCATTTCCAAAATAACTATTAATTTTCTCAACAATTACAAAATCTCCACAGGTTATACCAAAAGATAGAAGTGGTAGTTTTCACTCAGTCTATCATTTTTTGAATGTCAATTGGAAAATCATCAGATGGGTTGCTCTTGGGGTCTTTGTATTACAGGTAAAGAGAGATACAAAACCTGTTGAACAGAGAAACATTCATAACATCTGATTATAATGAAATGTCAAATTAATGTTTCTTCTCAATTCTTCTCTCATTCTCAGGTTATTGCTATGATTCTAGCACTATACTTGCGATCAGTGTTCAACCGGGCTTGGTACGATAAGAGTGATGATGATGAGCATATTGTATATCTTCCTCGTGCTAGGACACCCAATTATAGGAAGCTCGCGCCCATCAGTAGCACTAGCACTCCTTTAACCACAACCACTAGTGCCAATGGTGGAGGTCCAACAAAACCCAGAAAATCACAATGAGTAGTTATTGTTCGGATGGATGTAAAACAATTATGAATTATCTGTGCTCAATAATTTCGATGCTGTTATAAATATTTTTGAGCAGAAAATTAAAGAATGGAGAAGGGGCATAATCTAGTAATATTCCTTTTGGACTCAAATTTTTTTTTTCATTTTCTCTTGGCAATATCAAATGCTTGGGATGAAAACACATGCAAGCAGGTGGTCTAGACTTGAATGACCAGGTCATGTTAACTTTCTATAGCAAGCTTTGGCCTTTACAAAACTTCCGGGGTTAGCTAGATATAAAGTTTTAAATTATAGTTGCTTAGCTAGATATAAAGTTTTAAATTATAGTTGCGGTCCCAGTCGCGGCCGCGTTACGATTTTTTGCAATTGCGTGTTGCGATACTGATTGCAGTCATTGCAGTGTGAATTTTTTATAACTTGACACAAATTAGTTTAAAATTATATGTGCTATTGTACCATGTATAACAATTAATAATTTATATTTATTTCATTAATAAAAGATATCTAAAAGCAATAAATTAATTAACTAATAATCTAATATTAAAACATAAATAAATAAATAGCTACACAATACTCCTCCCACTAAAATTTCCCTCTACCTCACCAAAATTTTCATTTCCCTCACATTTTTCTCAACACTTTCCCTCACAATTTCCCACACAAATTTTCATTTCCCTAATAATTTATTTTATTAACAAAAATCCTTACTCTATCTTACGGCTTCCCCTCTCTAATTTCTCCCCCCTTTCTTCATAAAACAACCACCCACACATGACGCACCAATAGGGACACCATTTTGGGTATGTGAAAAACAGAGCCTCACTGGCTCACCCTCACCCTCACCCTCATGTGGCCACCCCCAACCCACTTCCCCCTCTCCTCGTAACAGCCACCCACTAAGCTACCATCGTCAGCCCACCACGAAGCGGTCGAGGCCGGGACAGACATGAGCGTTACCTATTGAACGGCGAAACAGATTCAAATTGGACTGCGACAACGAACTGTAAGAGTCACTGCACGACGGCGAACAAGAGGTGTTACAGGCACGGCGGCGGCGAGTCTGTGATTGTGAACCACAGGGCAACCCAGCGACGTCACAGACCCACGGGCACGGCGAACAGAGGTTGAAGAGCTGCAGCGTTGAGCTTCAAAGATGAGATAAAAGAGGTTAGTAGGTTTGGTGTTGTATTTTGCTACATTTTTCCTTCCCTTTTGTCATTTTTCGTTTTAAATAGGGTTGAAAACCCATAACGGGACGTATTGCAATTATGTAATGACTGTCGCAGACAAAACGATGTTATGTAACAGCCTTTTTGCGTGATAACTATGAACCACTGTGTAGTCCCCCATTGCGCCGCAACCACTTTTGTCGCGGCTACAACAACAATTGCGAAACGATATTTAAAACCTTAACTAGATATGATGGGTGTTGCTTGTGGTTTTCTCTCTTACTTTGATTGTAATCATTTGATCCTTGTTTGATAGAATAGAATATAATAGATCCAAAACCAAAGCATGGCCTGAAATGATAATTGAAGAGTCTGCCAAGAAGCAGTTGGATACCCATATAATCTATCCATATCGTGTGTGTGCTGTGCCGCCGTGCGGCTTTACATGCAAGGAGAAGCAACACTGTCTTCGTAGCACATGCATTTCTTACATCTGACGTAAAAGCTTGCACGATAAAAATCATGTCCTATATTAATTTGAACAGAACGTTTCAATTAGCTAGATACTTGGTGACATATATAACATGAATATTACAATTTTTTTACACAGTTATAATAATGTTATTAATAACTTGGCAACAACCAGGAAAATAAAATACAAACCGATGAAGCTCAAGATGGAAATCGAAACTGCAAATGAAGCACGGGAGGAGGAGCAGAAGAGGATAACCATATATCATTCTTGAAACTAGTGTACGAACTAGGAAGTAGATAAATGAAGCACAGTTTCTTGTTCTTCATTTCTAACATGGCTAACTTCAGGAATATCAATTTTACGCTATTAAAGATTAGATATGACTATTATGTAATTATTAATGAGCTGCTACACAAAATGCTTTAGCTTTGGAGGCAATTTGAGTTTGCATAACTTTTTCAACATTTCTTTATGAAAATGTTGCTTAGCGTCAATATTTCAGGAATATCAACATGAATATGACAATTTAAGTTTAACCAGATTGGCTAAAATAATAATATTCATGGATGGACTGTTTTCCATTATACAGCCCAGATGCATTTAAGAAAAAGAAAATGTACGTACCGCAAATTCAATATATTCGATGGGTAGCTGGACTTAGTGCAGAATTATGAATGTATCAACAATCAACTCTCTTAAAAGAAGTTGTTAAGTAAATGTTTAAGATTAACTTTATATTTTTAATACACTTCTTTGAACTTCAAGTGTAAATAATATACAAATTCATTTTATCATATGCTAAAATTTAATTTTATTTTAAAAAGATCCCAAATGCTAAAATTTGCAAGATTAATTTTATATTCCCATCACAACACAAATTCTGAAAAATAAGGTAAGATGGGGTAGCTGGCAATAATTTCAGCTTATACGAGAATCCCTGGTACCTGGTTTACATCATTACCTGCCACCTTTGATCCTTTAGAAGATAGACTAGTTTATTTTATTACTTAGTTAATTATCATAATAATTATTAAAAAATTTAACTTTTTTATTGATGTATTAAAATATTATTAAATAAACTTTTCTTTTACATTCACAATCAAATACTTGTCAACTAAACTTGATATTAAAGTACTCCAAACCCAAAGTAACTAGCGAACTTGGAATTTTTTTGGCAATGACGTGATGTGACATCCCAGAACGTTGTGCGGAGATGTAGCGAGTAGCAAAGCATCCTTTCTTTCACCACTCACACTTGTCTTGTTTTGTGTGACATCACAGCGCCAAACTCAAATTCACGTACTCCCTACTCCCTCACATCACCGTTGGATTCAAAGGTAATTGGACGGTGCTGATATCATTTCACATTTCATCGCAATTCAATTCACCACCATCCTTTATCATCCATATATGTACCCTTCACCACCATCCTTTATCATCCATATATATACCCTTCACGCTACGTATCTTCACTTTGTGAAATCTGAAAAAGAAGAAGAAGAAGCTTAAGCTTCCCTTTTCTGAGTCAGCAACATAATTTGGTGTTACCAGGTTGAACCCACGACCTTTCCATCATCAATTTTCTAAATTTTTATCCTTTTTATGTAAATAAATTCTGGGTACTTGTCTAATTTTAGAAGGGGCTATTTTCTTTTTTTATTTTTGTGTAATTTCATTGTTGGATTAGATTTCTACGATGTTTAGCTGAAATGGTGTTTGAGTTCGATGCAGATCGAGTGTCTTGCGCGTTTTATTTGAAAAAAATTTCAGAGCTTTTTGTCAATTGTTGACGCTCATTGTCTTATTGGGCCCTTTTGGATATGTGGGTGTGATTAAAAGTTTAACTTTGATCTAAGGTTTCAGTCTTGTTGGATCTTATGAAGTGGTTGTGTAGTTTATGAATGATTTCTATGTGCTCTGTTTTTGAATTTTTAATAGCTTTTGGAAAGTTCATGTGACTTTAGTTTAGTATTTTTGCATGCCAGTGTTATGGTCTGGGTGCGATAATTATGATATATATTCCCTTTTTTCTTACAAATGTATTATGATGTTCTAAGGAAATAACTTGTCGGTTGTTGTTAATCTGTATAGCTGGGGACCCTCATTAAGCATTTAGTTTTTCTCTATATGAAAGAGTGCTTGGAAATTGGGTATTGCCATTGTCATGAAAGGGTTTCTGCACAAAGATTCTTTCTTTCTTTTTTCTTTTCTTTTTTTGGAGGTTATTTTATTTTTAAATTTGATATTGTTATTACACTTTCAATTCCTTCTTTATTTTTTCAAAGTAAATAATTAGATGAATAGATGTGATACAGCCAGCAACATACAAACAGAAATTCTGTCATATGCTAGTATAAATGATTTGATGTTGTATCTTCAAAACCCAATGTTGTTCTTCGATTGGAATGTATGCGTCCTTTATTATGGGCGTGTTATAGCTCATAGGTTTATTTATTTACATATGCAGCATCCTTGTCCTTGTTGCCTAAAACATGTGGAGATTTAAGCCATTTATGCATAAAGAGCCAGCTGGGCTTGAAGGCCGCTCTATAGATGTTGGCAATCTTAAAATAAATGTCCAGAAGGCCATTGCTGAAGGAGGGTTCTCTTGTGTGTACTTAGCTCGTGATGCTGTACATATATCAAAGCAATATGCTTTGAAGCACATAATATGCAATGATGAAGAATCCCTTGGATTGGTAAAGATGGAGATATCTGTGATGAAGTCGCTGAAAGGACATCCCAATGTTGTCACACTCTATGCACATACAATCCTTGATATGGGTAGGACAAAAGAGGCATTTCTTGTGATGGAGTTTTGTGACAAGTCTCTGGTTAATGTGATGGAGAGCCGAGGAGCTGTGTATTTTGATGAGAAACAAGTTTTTTTAATCTTCAGGGATGTATGTAATGCAGTTTTCGCCATGCACTGTCAGTCCCCACCTATTGCTCACCGGTAACAATGCTAGCTAGCTAATAAAATATGATGAGTGTCATGATTTGTGATTTGCAAGTTCTTTTAAAAAATTTATGTAGCAATTCATTTGCAAATTATGAGGTTTTATCTTCATATTTGATTTTTAAGTGCTAGATAGCTAGTGCCTAGCATGTATTTACGTCTATGCAACCTTTCATTTACTTATCGCCTTATATTTTATAGTACATGGACTGCCAATGAAATGATTTTTAGATCTTCAGACATGATTTTTCTGTGATTATGCTCTGTTTTTCTTAAGATCTTAATTTATTCCCATGTGATGAAAATGCTCTTTTCAACTGTATCATTTGATATGACTGATTTAATTTTCTTTTTTTATGACATCATAGAAAGAGTTTGACTAATCAAACGAGAGTTTCTATGGTGTGTACTCTGATTATAGCATAAGCATTAAAGTTATCATTTTTTTCTTTGTATATTCCAGAGACTTGAAAGCTGAGAATCTTTTATTAGGTTCTGATGGTTTATGGAAGTTGTGTGATTTTGGAAGCATTTCCACCAATCACAAGCGTTTTGAGAAGCCAGAAGAAATGGGGATTGAGGAAGACAATATCAGGAAGCACACGACCCCTGCCTACAGGGCCCCCGAGGTAAGTTGAGATTTGTTTTCTCAAATAAAGTTATAGTCTTGTGTGTGTGTGTGTGTGGTACAAATGTTTGATTAATCTCATTTCTGTAATGCCTTTAAGATGTGTGATCTTTTCTTGAGGGAAGTCATTAATGAGAAAGTGGACATATGGGTAAGTCATGCATGCCTTAAACTCCTCTCTTTGATGATAAAACTTTGCCCAGTCTTATAAGACTAACTGACAAATTATATCACTCCTTGAATATGTAAGGCAATCGGGTGTCTCCTGTTTCGAATATGCTATTTCAAAAGTGCGTTTGATGGAGAATCAAAGCTGCAAGTCTTAAATGGAAACTATCGCATTCCTGATTTGCCTAAATACAGCTCATCTGTCATGGACTTAATCAGAGACATGCTTCAAGCTAGACCAAACGACAGACCGGATATCACGCAGGCAAGCGCTTTGCTTGATTGGCCATTCATGTCCATGAATTTAGGTTGGTCTTAGATCATACATGTTTATAGCATTCTTAGATACAAGAGTAGAACAATCAATTACTGACTTTGGATGTTTTACCATGGTGACAGGTCTGGTTTCGTGTTAATGAGCAGCTACCTATTAATTTGCAGAAATCATTACCTGACAGACCACCTGAATTGCCCTCTTCTGACAATCATGAAGGTGAGGCATTTTTTGACTAAGATATTAAATTTCAAGGTTTTCATGTTTTCAGAAGACTTAACTGTGACTCTTGATGTGAATTAGAGGCCAAAAGGTTTTGGTAGAAGATTGGAGCTGTATATTATTTTATCCATAATATCGAACATGAAGATAAATCTGTGGCGGTAAATTTTGGCAGGTGCTTCAATGTCTGCAAATAGATCACCTCCAATGCCTCGTAGGAATCCACCTCCCTTACCATCTGGAGAACCCAAAAATACATCACATCCATCTCTTTCTTCTATGGGAGGGGGAAGTGGGGGACAGCTTGGTGCTTTCTGGTCCACTCAGCATGCAAAGGATTCACTTGTCCCTGAGGAAAAGAGCAAACCCATGTTTGATGAAGAACCGTCTAGCTACCATATCTCATTGAAACATAATATAATTCTTACAGACAATAATCACTTACCCATAATTGTTAATACTAACAAAGTGGTTAACACACAAACTCAAACTGTGAAAAGCAGTATACATGGAAAATCACACAAGCCTGATACTGCATCTTCGAAGGAACTTGAAATAAAATTTTTCCAGGATAAAGATTATGCTAGTGAGAGGCGAATGTCAAGTATGGAGAATACAGCTACTTTTCAAGACCAGGCTTTTAGCACTTTTGTTGCTGAATTCGATGCCACTAAGCTCAACTCTGGACTCAGTAACAAATCTGAAAGGGAAGAAGCATTAGTGGCTGAGGTGGAGAAACTCAAAGAGCAGCTGAAGGAAGCGAACATGGAGAAAGTTGAAATAACTTCCAAGTATGAAAAGCTTTCTGCCATCTGCCGATCTCAAAGGCAAGAGTTGCAGGATCTCAAGCGAGCCCTTGCTGCACGAACTCCTTCACCAAATAGAGAGGGTTTGAGAACCTCTCCTGGAGTTCCATCATCTGCAGCTGCGGTAATATCATTTTGTAATTTTCTTCTCTATCCATGGTACTTGCTGATTTTTTTTGTGACACGTGGCTATATATGTTGCATTATTACTGCAGAATAAAACTGAATGGAAAGTTCCTAGTTCAGAACCAATGTCATGGCAAGCTTTTCCAGAGGAACCTCAGCTTCAAAAGTCCCTTTCAGCAGACAATACTTCCAAATCTGTAAGGACTAGAAATGGTCAGCAGAACAAGCAGCCGCCTGCTCAACTAGTGACTGATTTTAAGACATGGGGTTTTGGAACTGATGACTTCAGTGCTGTACGTGCTGGCAGCCCGCAGATGCCAAGACCTAGTGATGGGAGTAATTCTCGGGTTTTTGCTGAGTCAAAGGCCTTTGAGAGCAAGTCAACTTCTCAACCTGCTGGATGGGCTGGTTTTTAACTATGGGGAAAGCTATAAGGATTTTTGGTGTAATTTCTGAGACATTTTTTTGGCCTCACATGGAGAAGACAAATGAGTGAAAACTTATTATATATATGTATGTTCGGTGGTTGAATTTGTGTGTGTGTGTGGATCATGTTAAGAAATGGAACATGTTTCTCTGGACTATAGCTGCAGTTAAAACTGTATACTTTCACAATGCCTATATTCTTGGGTGAGACTCTCAGTTGTACTTTCACAATGCCTATATTTATTTCTATTTTGCATGATTCTTGTGATAGTTCTTTATTCAATCCACGTGTTCTTGGGTTAGGGGCTATAATCTTGCTGGGGATTATGAAGAAAATTATCCATCCTTGAATGAGTAAAGAAAGTGCAATTAAGAGTAGCATTATTCTATTTGTAAAAATCATAGTGCATATTTTTTGTGAGCTAAAATCAGTTAGTTTTTGGCTGAATAAGATTATAGATAAATATGCTGATGGCACAACGGCAAGTTCATTGAAATTCTCAAAATCAATTGAAAACTACTAATAAAAGTATAAAACAATACATATTTTAAGGTTAATACATTTTCAATATATATTTTAAGGTTAATATTTTAACGTATTTCTTGTTTGTTGGTTGAAAAAATCCATCGACGTAAGGAAAGAGGGAAGGAAGCTATCAATGGCTAGCGGCGGCAGAAGCAAGAAAAGATCCAAAATCACATAGGTTAATATAGGTTAATATTATCTTAAGTACTAACTTTTTCAAAAACTTAATTGTTAGCTGGAGGTTTATAAATGATTTTATCTTACCAACTTGTGTTGCTCTAAGTAGAAGGGGTTCGATCACCTTAAAGATCTTGTCCCGAGTTCGATCTTAGAACAATGTATAAAGAAAACGTAATTGGGAGAAGTTTCTACTTTACGTGCTTAACCGTACTCCATGGGATTAATTTCTTATCTTTCAAATGAAAAAATACCCTAATTTACATCCAAAATAATAATAATAATAATAATAATTTTATCTCTAAAAGACACAAAGTAGGAAAAGAGATAAAGAGTGCAAAAGCAAAAAAAAAAAAAAAAAACACGCAAAAGCAAAGAAACCACCCATAATTGGAAGAGTGGATTCGGTTTACTTTTCAAAAAGTTTAATATTAATTATTAAAATGCCATAAGTGTAAATTATTTTAATGAAAAAAGTGCTTTTTTTTCCAAAATAAAGGGAACCTCCACCAATATAAAAAGAAATAGAAGGATTAAAAAACTATTTATATAATATATTAATTTTATACACAAAATAATAATTTTGGTTAAATACTTAAATATATTTTGAGACCTTAAAAGTCTAGGCTTATTAACTTATTTGATTATTTTCATGTAATATAGATTTTTAAATAAATTTTAAGGTTAAACTAAGCTTTTATTTTTTAAAAAAATGTTAGTTCGGAAAGAAAAAAAAAGAGAGTAAAAACATACCCTATTTTTACTCTTGCTGATAATTATCTACTATTTTTTCTTTTAATTATTTAATTACATTTATTACTTTCCATATAACAAGAATAATTGAAGTGTTTTGAAAAGTAAATAGCTCCAAGGCTCGAGTGTGTAGGAGTAAAACTCATAATTGAATCAATAATGATACTTACAAATACTTTATTATCACAAAGTCTTTAGAGACTCAGATGTAAGCCATTTGATAATACTATTCGCTTGAGTGTTGAACACGGTTGACAAACAACGAAAGATATAAGTGAATGGGTGTTGGTTAACATTATTCAACCTACCATTTGTTAATAGGTAATCTGTAATCTATTTACCGTGACTTTGAATTAGGGATGTAAGATCTATTAATAAGCAATTTGTAATCTATTACCCTAACTTTGAATTGGATAAATCTTCCTTCACTTAAACTTTTGTATTAAAATAAAAGGAAAGAATCTCTCGGATATTCTATACAATCTGGCGTGGATAAGAGTATCAAGTCAACAGTCTGCAACTTCATTGCACTATTCGCTGTGTCTTCCAGGAAAGTGCTGGAGTGAAACAATTTTTGACCAAATCAAACAATAGGATATTAATATTAAGGTTTTCTCCTATAAAATATTGTTTGTGAGCACATTAAAAATAAAATATAGCAATGGCCTCCTCAACTTTTCTTAATTTCAATTCTCTGCTGCTTCTAATTCTCCCCTTCTTCCTCCCATTTGTATTTAGCATTACTAATTCAGACTGTATAAAGCTAAATTCCCCTCTATCCACTGATGGCACATCTTCATGGAATTCACTATCTAGGAATTTGCCTTTGGTTTTCGAAATGTTCAATTCAACGATAAAGGATTCATGCCCCTTCTTGCCATTTTGGTTTACAAAAGCACCCAATCAAACCATAGTTTGGTATGCAAAACAAGATCCAGCAGTTCCTGTGGCTGTGGGGTCCACAGTCAAGCTGACAAACAATGGAATTGCTATATATGACCCAGAAGGCCATGAAAGGTGGCGTCGTCCAGAAAGTAAAGTGAACGTATCTTGTGCTTCTATGCAAGATAATGGAAATTTTGTGCTTCTGGATAATGGTAAACCTGTTTGGGAGAGTTTTGAAGAGCCCACTGATACAATTCTGCCTGGCCAGAATCTGGATAAGCCGATTCTTCTGAAAGCACGTCAATCGGACACAAGTTTTTCTGATGGGAATTTCGAGCTCAGTTGGCAGGTTGATGGCAATTTGTTTCTTTACTATTTACCAAACTCAAAATCATCAAAAAGCAAAACGGAAGAAAAAGCTGAAGCTTACTGGTCAAGTGGAACTTTCAATTCTAGGACGTCACAGGTGATCTTCAATGAGTTTGGACACATTTACATCAGAAATGACACCACAGTAATCTACAACGTCACAAGGGGTATACCTGGATCAAAAGAATACCACTACCTGGCTAGAATTGATTCTGATGGAGTTTTCAGACTATATAGTTACAAGAAAACGGAGACCAGAGGTGCTGATCACAGCTGCAGTTCACGGTGGAATGAATTGGAAAGAACTCCTGATGATATTTGTCTTGCATTTGTCGAGGAAATTGGGAATGTTCTTTGCGGTTTTAACAGCTACTGTGTTTCTGTAGGTGGGAAAACTGAATGCCGGTGCCCTGATCATTATTCTCCTTTTAAACACGACAATCTAACAGGTTGTAGACCAGATTTTCCACTACCAAGCTGCCAGAATGATGGGTGGGAGCAGAATAAAGATGCAGTAGATTTCAAAGAGTATCGAAATTTGGACTGGCCTCTGTCTGATTATGATCTTCAGATTGGTGCTGCAAGTGACAAGGATGTGTGTCGAGAAAAATGCCGTGAGGATTGCTTTTGTGCTGCAGCCATATATGATCATATTGATGGGGAGGGACATTGTTGGAAGAAGAAGTATCCTCTGAGCAATGGAAGGAGAAGCGAAAGTGTTACTAGAATAGCTCTCCTCAAGTTTCGCAAAGTTGATTGGAATCACAAAGAACGGTCCCCCCTAATGCTTGTCTTGTCATTTCTTCTTGGGAGCTCAGTTTTCCTCAATATCCTCCTATTGTTTGGATTTCTTGGGGTTTGCTTTTTCTTGCACAAAAGAAAGATGTTAAATCTGCAGTCAGTTACAAGCTTGACATCAGCCACAGTGAGAAGCTTTACTTACAAGGAGCTTGAAGAAGCAACTGGAGGCTTCAAACAAATATTGGGTCGAGGTGCTTTTGGAACAGTATATAAAGGGGTCTTAGCATCAGATACCAGGAGATATGTTGCTGTCAAGAAGTTAGATAAGGTGGTGCAAGAAGGTGAAAACGAATTCAAAACAGAAGTGAGTGTAATTGGCCAAACCCACCACAGGAATTTGGTCCGTTTGCTTGGTTACTGTGATGAAGGGAGCATCGTCTTCTAGTCTATGAGTATATGAGTAATGGCTCTCTGGCAAGCTTTCTCTTTGGGATTTCCAGGCCTCATTGGAATCAAAGAGTGCAAATTGCTCTGGGAATCGCCAGAGGTCTCACATATTTGCATGAAGAGTGCAGCACCCAGATCATTCATTGTGACATAAAGCCTCAGAACATACTCCTAGATGAGTTATTCACGCCTAGGATTTCTGATTTTGGGTTAGCAAAGCTATTGTTGGCTGAGCAAACTCGAGCAGCTAGGACAGGTTTGAGAGGCACAGTTGGTTACTTTGCACCTGAATGGTTTTGGAAAGCTTCAATCACAACTAAAGTAGATGTTTACAGTTTTGGCGTGATGCTGTTAGAGATCATATGCTGCAAATCAAGTGTCTCCTTTGCAATGGCAAGTGAAGAACTGGTACTCATAGATTGGGCATATCATTGTTATAGCCATGGAAGATTAGCTAAATTGGTAGAAAATGATGAGGAGGCAAAGATTGACATGAAGAGGGTAGAAAAGCATGTGATGATTGCAATTTGGTGCATTCAAGAGGATCCTTCACTTAGACCATCCATGAAGAAGGTTATCCAGATGCTTGAGGAAGTTACTGCAGTTTCTGTGCCACCTCGCCCTTCCATGTTTAGTTTACCATCTGAAATTTCATCTATGTCGTAACTACTGAGCATTTTCTAAGGTTGTAGTTATTATTTATTTTATTTTATTTTGTCTAGCTATGACTACTTGTTCTATACTTAGAGATCGTTTTATAGTGTTGGTTGCATGTTTGGCTTTGAGTTTATTTAGTTGTAAAAATGGGTTATTCAAAAATTGGTATTTTTTTTTCACATGAAATCATTACCATGAGTTGAATGGTTGAACCTATCAGTTTATCTTTTTATCCAAATCTTCACCATCCTAATTACAAGAAATCATTGCCCTTCGTCATCCACATGGCCATTTAAATAAATATAACCAAAAACAAAACTAGAATTTAATTGATATCATCTTCAATTCCCACCACAAGAAAATCTAGCTCTCGCGGAACACGTTAGTTCTGTAAAATTAATAAGTCACCTACTTCTTGTAATTTGTTTCCACTCTGCAGAATTGGTCCTCTAATTAATTGCTTGTTTACAAGTTCGTTGTATTTGCCGTTCCATCTCTTATCAATTAATTTCCTTACCTAATAATTTTTTATGCAACCCCAACGAGTACACACATGGACTTCATTCTTGGAGAGAAAAAACAAGTCTACAATATAACAACTCAAAGTTTCTGTACACATATCTCAATCAAGTGGAATCATCTTTGCCACATCACATGTAGTGTAAATTTTCAAATCAAGGGTTCTAACTTCTTGATAGGAGACTTGTGTAGTGAATTGACCTGTTTTAATTTAAGAAGTTAGTTAAGGCTACAATTATTTGTTTGATATAAGTCAGAAAGAGAACAAGGCAAAAATTATATGCATCCTAGTCAGTCAACATGCAAGCAAACAAATTAATTATGGTTGATGAGTGTCTCTTTGTTTGGTCCAGTCTTTAGACTGTTCCTGGGTGAGAGAATTTTCCCCCCCCTAAAACCGCGTTTCTGGTTCGATAGCATTTCCGAAAAGTTGTCTAAGATTGGTTGTTCATTAAAATCCACGCATGCGTCATGGTGTGTTGTCACGCAGTTAGGGGAGGATCTAGAAAATAAGTGTTGCATGATTAAAAATAAATATCAAATATAATTTAAAATTAATTATACTCACTCTTAATTTTATTTTCTTTAATAGAATACAAATTTTAATAATATTTAGACTGTTTATTTATTTTTTCTAACATAATAATTAGCTTATTATTTTGGCTTATTAAATTACTTATCTCATTATTTTACTTATATATTTTAAAAGTTATATTTAAAAGTTATATGTAAAAGTTTTAATATAAGCTAAGATTTTGAGATTAAAATATTAAAAAATTGTGCGAACTAATGTTTCTCTTGTTATAGGTTATATACCTTATGATAAAATTAATCTTGTACACATTAAATATGCATGAGGTTGTATTGGCTTTATATAGCTTGAATTGATCAAATTGGGTTAAGTCTTGTTTATACTTATCAAAACTTTAAACTTATTTATATCCCAAAATTAAATGATATGATGACATTTCTCAAAGAGGGAATGATTTAGGATTTAAAAATACATTATTTAGAAGTTTAGAACCTATAGGTCACAAATTTGTTTATAGAGTAATATTAGATATACAACTCTTTACATATAAACAGTCACACTCATTCATAGTTAAATTAACTTCTAAATTTATATAGGTCACATCAACTTTTATATATAGATTCATATGCAATTCAATGACTGTACACATTATTTTCTTAGGTATATGTATCAAAAAGTTGTCCACCTAATATAATTTTTGCTTGTATAAAAAGTATAGGGGCCAAAGTAAAAAGTAAGAAACCAAATGTCAAAAACTTGATAACTATTTGGCAAGTGTACTAAATCGCCCAAGTAATAAAGTAATGAATAAATTATTATCTCCACGAGAATTGTATTGTCAAGTATCAAATTCTTTTAGGAGTTAGATACTATTTAAATGGTGTAAATTAATCAAGAGAATTTAGAAATAAAACTAAAATTGTAACTATGTTAAATGAGGTTGAGAAAACAAAGAGTGAGATGCTAGAGATCCGATTTCACTTGATTTTTCAATTATTTGAATTCCTTTTCAATTAAATTACAATTCAAGAATTGATGGTGGGAGATCTAATTTAATTAGTACTCAATTCCTTGGTAAATCAATTTTCTTCAACTATTTAGAATTAACTAATTCCTTAGTCTAATTCCAAATAGAACAAGGCATGAATGAACAAAATCCCAAGTAATACCACACAACCAATAATATTTATTCCTAGATTATTACTTAATCATGATGTTTATCTCAAGAAACAACATCACACATGAATTTTCCAGTCCTATGCATGACCATCAATTCAATTTATGGTTGATCAAGTCATAAAAGCATTAAAAATATATATGAATACTCAATCATGAAAGGAAACTTAGATTAAGAATTATAAATCTAAACAAATCACGTATTCAAATTACATCATCACCTTAGCTAGAAAGAGTTTAGAAATGCATCAAGAAATAGGAGCATAAAAGATAGGAAATTACAAACTCCATTGAATCCAAGACAACAAAAAAGATGAAGATTTTGAATCCTTTCTCATTGATGATTTCCTTGACTCTCCTAGGGCTGGAAGCCCTCATCCCCTCTGAATTTCGCATCCCCCTCAAAAACCCCCATTCTCTTTCTTTTTCTATTTATATAAGATAAATAGGGCGTCAGTTTTTTAACTTCACCGCCTAAGTGGTGGAATGGCAGAAAAGATTTTGTGTTCTGTGATGCCACCACTCAAGTGGTGAATTTGGGTGCTCAAGCGATGGAGAGATAGAGATGAGTTCGTGTTTTGGGATTCCATCGCTTAAGCGGTGGATTTTGGCCATATGTATTATCTTTATAATGGATTTAGAATCACTTCCATTGGACATCTAGAACTCAGGATGTGATCATTTTACTGCAAGTAGGTTATTATGGCTATCAACTTTCAAAGTTCATTGTCAGAATCTTGATTTTCCATCAAATTTGTCCAAGATCTCTAACTTTCACTTGAGATTTATTAAAAAAATACCAAAGGCATAAAAGGAAGATAGGATGATAAAACATAATAAAAGACATAAATTCGTGATGAATTAAATCAAATCCTCTAACAACAAAAGCACTAGATGTGTGTCTTTATCCACACATCAATTAGACAAAAAATTTCATACACTACTAATTAAATCTTGGATCAGTGGACAATCAGGGCTCCTATTGGCCCCCGACACATCCATCTCTCGCACGCAAAGGATATCATCTTCCCATCTCATGAAAATCTATCTAGTGAATGTGGAAAAAGTTAGTTCTCTAAAATTAATGAGTCACCCACTTCATGTACCTGCAGTTTTAACAATCTGCATGATTTGGCCCTCTAATTAATTTCTTGTTTGTAAGATAGTTGTATTTTCACTTTCAGCTCGAGTTCAAACTAGGAAGTTTGCAAGTTAGGTTGGTTCGGGTTCAAGGAAAAAAATGTTCAAACCAACCAACCTTGGTTGGGTTGGTTTGGTTTTTGAAAAAGATTTCAAGTAATCCAAATCAAACCAACCCGATTAAGGTTGAGTTAGTTTGGTTCGGTCATCGGGTGGTCCGATTAATTCTTTTTTCACGACAAAATAGTATCTCAAACTCAAACTCAATTAGAAGAAAACAAATACCTTAACTTTGATAAGTACTACAAGAATATTTTTATCATAACCCAAAGAAATTATTTTCTATCTAAAAATTCCAAACAAATAAAAATCTAAAAGATTTGGCTAATTGTTCAAAGGGTTTTAAATTGTGGTCCGCAACTGCAATTGCGGCAAGCAATATTACGATTTTAGAGACCTCCACAACTGCAACATAGCAGCAATTGAAGTTGAGCCACATTCCCCTCTCCAATTGTCTGCAATTTCTCTAATCGCAATTTAAAACCTTGAATGAATTAAAATCCAACCATTCGATAAGACATGTAGTATGAATGAGCATCACATAACCCATCGTATAGTGAATTACCATGCCAACTCCTTGGTTGGGATGCCAATGCAGAATCATATCAAAGAAAATGTGAAAAATTAGAACTTTAACTTCAACTATAGGAAATCTCAGACGAATGAATATGGGAAAGAAATGTATGGGCTTCATTTTGCTTTGATACCATACCATCGATCGGCAGACGCCAATTCTCGTTTGAAGTTAATTCCTAACAAATGCAAAGCGGAAGCGAAAAGGTCGATGGAGTGAAGATGTTGTGATATCCCAACGAGTCAACCACACCGAGGATATGAGAAAATGAACACACCTAGAAATCAACAACCACACCAAAAAATGAAATCAACAACCACTTGCTTAACACACTAGAAAGTGCACGGCTTCACCTGTTGGCGACAATTGGTTGTTTGAATATGAGAGAGCTTTGCTTGGCTTGGCTACTGCTAGGGCTCAAATTTGTGTGTGATTGAGAGAGAATTAAATCTGATGTGAAACACATGTTTGCTTATTGGCATCAAGTAAAATGTCCCGGTCATCGAGTCCTTGGGTTAAGAAATCCTAAACCCTTCAACCAAACCAATTATCATTAGTTTTGATCGGGTTGGACCCGATTGGATCCCATGACCCAACCAAAACCAATTTTTTTAATTTGGTTTGGGTCGGTTTGTCGGGCTCATCGAGTCCACCCAAACCGATGAACACCCGTAGTTCAAATGATGGCATTTTATCTCTCATATCAATTAAATTTCCTCACCTAAACTTTGATAATATCCTAATGAACATGCATTGACTTTGTTTTAGAGAAAAAGAAAAAGAATTGACACGAAAATAAAAATTAACATGTGTCCTAGGACCACACTAGTTTATAATAGAGATCGAATGATTAAAATTGAAAAGCAAAACAAGTCTACAACATAACAACTCAAAGTTGTTGTCCGTATACCTCAATATTAAGTGGAATCGTCTGTGCCATGTCACATGACAAAGGTTGTTAGAATTGAATGGTCCAACTACCTTAACCGTGAACTAAACACTTACCGGGCGTTTGGTTCAAGGTTTGAAAAATCATTCACCCAGGGAATAGCATGCCCGGGAATGATATTCCCGAGAATAGTATTCCTAGGAATGATAATTACTATGTTTGGTTAACTAAAAACTTTCTCGGAATGACTCCAACCGCCGGCGACGGTGGCGATGTTGCCGTCAACCTCTGGGAGGCGACAGACGTGGCTGGATTCCGATGACTAGGGCAGTGGCTTAAGTCGTCGAATTCCGGTGACTGGTGTGGTGGCTAAAGTCGTCGGTCATTGTTAGCCGTCGTCGGCTTGCGATGGCTAAATTCCGGTGACTATCACAGAGGCTGAAGTTTCTGGCCACCTTCAAATGAAGGCGGTGACGGAGGTAGCCGGATTTCGGTAATTGGCTGCCGTGGACGGTGGTCGATGGTGGTCGATGGCGGTCTCCAGCAATGATATGACGGTTGTTGGTTAATGACATGTCAATAGAAGAGTAGATATTTTGGACATTTCATGTGGCTAAAATATTCCCATGCCATGGGAATGTTGCAAACCCACCTCCCCCCATGGGAATGAAAGTATGGGAATGTTGGTTAAAAATCATTCCCGAGAATCATTTTATGATGGGAATGTTTTTTCAAAACTTGAATCAAACATGGGAATCCAACATTCCCATGTAAGGATTCCTAGGAATGATAAAATAATTCGCGAACCAAACGCCCCGTTAGATGGTTATGGTACAATCCTATAACCAAATTCATTGTCAAACTACTTTGGATTAGTAAAAAAGCACTCAATCTTGCTGAACCGACCGATCATTGCATTTTTTTTATTTTTAAAAAACTCAATATTTCGTAAATATTTTTATGACTTGATCTGGTTCGACTAACCGATTTAAAACTTCAATAATAGAACAAATTTTTTTATTTGATTAATTTTTTAAGCCAAGAAAATATGATGGGAAATGAAAGTAAAAGTATAATATAATGAAAAAAAATTACTCACAACTTTTATCATGTAAGTGTAAATGTAACTTTATCTACGTAAAAAGTAAAGTTAATTGAATAGGTTTGTTTGTTTGCAGGTGGACTTTTTCATAGTTCACAAGTGTGTCGCAGCCAGATTCAATATCCTACAACCTCAATCTTGAATCAGACCCCGTGTTTCAACAACATAAGGAGAGAAAAAGAATTTAGATTTGCACCGCATTTTGATGAATTATAAGGAAATAGCCTACAAGTTTAATATGAAATCCTCTATAAATATTATTGCATAGATACTTCTTATAATTCAATACTAACCAATGAAAAAAACAACCTGCACTTAAGAGATACATGCCATCCTCTGTTACTTTTAACCATGTCACAGCACCATAATGAGCACTTGCACAATCCAGAGTAGACATTTTGCTCAAGTATAAATTTTCTTGGGGAACCCAATGGTGACAGTTTGGTATTAACTATTTCAGGAATTACTTTTGGAATATCACTTAATAAACGTGATTGTTCCGATGGAGTCTGAAGCTTCATTTTCCAGTCCATGTACTCAAAAAGTGTATAGAAATATGGTTAAGGCTCAAATTGTCATTCAAGCTATTATACGATTCCATGTAGACTTGAATACAAAACAATATATCCAAAACACTAATCTCAGATTCCCAAATAAGAAGGTTCTTTCCAACTTAATTATGCACATTTAGACAAAAACACTAATGTTAGATTTGTATTTTTAACATTTTTCATTGTATTTCTCTTTTGATTTAATATGCATTTGTATTCATCTCAAAATTTGGAAGTGTTGTGAACACCTTCCAACTTCATGGGCTACTAGAAATATAATTAGTTAGAAATTAGTAGTTAGTTTGTTACTAGTTTGTTAGCCTATATAAATACTTAATGTAATCACTTTGTATATACTTCACTCATTTTCATCAATATCAATTTTCAATTTTTTCTAAATTTTTTCTTCTTCTCTCCTCTGAACCATGGATCTTAACAAACATTATAATTGATTCTAGGACAACACTGACCTATCTGCCAGAAGAGTTCTACACCAAATTGGAATGAGAAGTAGCAGCCCAAATCATATTAAAACGTGTTTAGGACCCGCTTCAACTAGTAAACCTTTGCTATATATAAGTCCAATTCGGACACAATTGAAGCTCTAGTCATTACGGCACATTTTACTGGTGCAGACATCAAGTTGAATTCGATCAACACCTTTGTTAGTTATTCGAAGGGTGTAGTGTGCTTTGCTTTCAGCCCAGTGTCAAGCGATGACGTCTTTGGAAACTTAGCGCAAATGAACTTATTGGTTGGCTATAATCTTCACAAGCAGATTGTGTCCTTTAAGCCCACTGATTGCACCAAGATGTGATTGACAAATGCTGAGAGTTTTGAACAGTATTGATGCAATCAACTAGTGTGTGTTTGGATTAGTTATGAAAAAAAAATTATGTGTATAATTGATTTTAAAAAAAATCGATTATGAGAAAAATAGTTTGTGTTTGGATATGTTAATTCATAATCGATTTTATGATAAAAAGTTTTGTTTAGATTGTATAAAAAATCAATTTTATATATTAAATTACCAAAAGATGTATGAAATGATTGAAAAAGTTATTTGATTGAGGACAAATAGATATTTATTTCTTAAAACTTTTGAAATAATTTAAAATCAAATAATTAAAAGCTTAAAATAACTTTTTTAAAAAAGCTGTTTTTAGTTTTAGAAAAATAATTTTAAATTATAATCAATTTTACACACTTTAAACAAACAAGATAAATTTTAAATAAAATAACATTTTATTAAAAAAAAACTGTTTTGGAAAAGAATTAATCTTTTCCAAACACACTCTTATATTTGTGTTGTTTGTTTTGTACGTCTTATGAGGAGTCTTTTGATTTGAATGAACTTTTTCTAATTTTTTGTTTTTGTTTAGTCATTTTGTAAGTTTACATTTCGTCATCAATAATGATCACTTTGAACTGGAAATTTTTTAAGATATTTTCTGTTTTAATATTTATTGAAGTATAACATAAATTTAGTGGTAAATCAACTTAAGTTCAACAATTGAGGAGTCTCAACAATATTAAAGATTCGAGCTCATAAGAAATTATTTATGAGAATGGACAATCTCTCAAACCCGAATATGAGGATACTACGCAAGTATAAAAAAACTTTTCATGAAATATTGTGAAACAAATTTCTATACTATCCTTTCAAATACTAAAGAATGAAATCCCTCACTCAAACCGTACAGATTTGAGAGATAATTTGTGGCAACTGGAAAAGTCAAAAGTGATGAAAAATTCATATACATTTCATTTATACCAAAATGGAAAGCAAAGGTAGATGACAGGGTTTATGGTTTTTGGGATGAGAATATAGTCATCTAATGTTACTAAGAAATCTCCCACTGGGATGTGCTAGGACAGAGATCAAATTTGAGACTTTCAAGTTTTAACGGTTTTCTAATGACACTTTTCACGGTTTTCCATCGGCACATTTTGAAGTTTAAGAACATGAAAGGATTAGGACTATTTTGAGGATAGAATGGAAATTTACTTCGGTAGGGAAAAATCCAATTAAGTATACTAATAAATTAAATCATATATAAATACAATATGTGAAAGTAATTAATACCCATATTTGAATTAATTTGAAAATTGAAAAGTCAGAGTAATAATTAATGATGACAAAGATGTATCAAGCTAGTAAGAATCTTAAGAGAAAAAACTCATATATTAGTTACTCGTAACATTGATTCTATTTGTATATAATATGTTTTATATAATAATATATAGATAAATAAATTATGAGTTTTGATAATCAGTATCTTTAGAATAATTTAATACCTCTCAATAAATACTTTAATTATTAAATAAAGAATGTATTAAATGCTGTTATAATTTTTAAGATATTAAATATTTTTATCTTTGCATTTAATATTTTTTATTTTAATTCTTTAATCAATGTCTTAACTCGTTAACAAATGCTATAATTATAACAAGGTCCTGTTTGGCGGATGAAATTGAGCATTAGAATTAGAGTTGGACCTCTCAATTCTAACTATCTTGTTTGGTGTGTATATTAGAATTAGAATTCTAATTCTAAGTTTAATTTTATGAAATTGAAAAATAACTAGTTTATACTACTCTTAATTATTAACTTAAATCTTAAAAATTTCAATTCTAAGCACTAAGATTTTTTTATTTTTTAAATATTAAAAGGTAAAAGTTAAAAACTATTCAACAACTATTACCACTTTGCAACATCGACATAGTCCAGGACAACATCACCGCCAACATGCTCCGAAGAATGTCGCCACGACATGCTCCGGATATGTTGTCTCACCGTCTTCGATATGCTAGTCGCGGCTGATGCTGATCACTGCCGTCATGGCATTAGTAATGGCCAAATCAACTCGTCTTCCTCTTATTACTAGTGTCGATCCTACAATTACCTTTGCCATCGTCAATAATGTTCTTTAGTTTGGACATTATCATTGCGACTACGTAATCTAACAATGCAAGCTCTATTGAATTTTTTATAATTTTAAATTATTATTTATCAATTTAATTTTATTTATTATATCTTTATAAATTCTTGATAAATTATTCAAATAATAAAATTTCAATTCAGTTTAAAATTATAATTCTTTAATTGTTCCAATCATAAAAATTAAAATTATTGTTAATTTCAATTCTAAGAAATGAAATTAAAATTAGAATTCTAAATTATTATTCCAATTATATGATCAAACGGACCTAAAGAAATTTATATAAATATAGTGTGAGAGTAATTAATACACATATTTGAGTTAATTTTAAAATTGAAAAGTCAAACTAATAATTAATGATGACACATATGTATCAAGCTAGTAAGAATTTGAAGGAAAAAACTTATATATGGGCGTACGTGACATTGTCACATTAACCATGTGTATATAATAGTATATAGATATAGATGAGAGGAGCTGATCCTGTATAACCCCTCACTCAACTCTCAACATGTCAACTTATGTCTCTCTTCTTCTTCTTGTCTTACTAGCCACATTCTCCATCACTGAGGCACTCAATGGCGGCTTCAGCGTGGAACTCATTCACCGAGATTCTGCAAAATCTCCATTCTACAACCCCATTGAAACTCCTTTTCAGCGAATGGCTAAAGCCTTGCATCGCTCTATGAAGCGTGTCAATCATTTCTACTCAGCAGCAAAAAATTCTCCAGATGCAGCACAATCTGAAATATCACATAGCAGTGGAGATTACCTCATGAGTTATTCAATTGGCACGCCACCATTCAAAATCATTGGTAGTGTTGATACAGGCAGTGACCTTATTTGGTCCCAGTGCAAGCCTTGCAACGTGTGTTACAACCAAACCGCTCCAATGTTCGATCCATCCAAATCCAAAACTTACAAAAACATCCCTTGCTCTTCCAAGCAATGCATTTATTCTGATTGCAACTCCACTAGAAAATCAATTTGTGAATACTAATATAAAATATGGAGATGGGTCATATTCAAAGGGAACCGTTGCCTTGGACACACTCACTTTAGGCTCTACTAGTGGTCGCCCTGTCTCCTTTCCTAACATTATCATTGGTTGCGGTCACAACAACGATGGTACCTTTGATCCCAGTGGCTCTGGAATAGTTGGCCTAGGAGGTGGTGCTGCCTCACTTATCTCCCAATTACGTCCTTCAATTGGTGACAAATTCTCTTACTGCTTGGTGTCATACTTAGAACCCAATTCCACAAGTAAATTAAATTTCGGAGAAAATGCTGTAGTGTCTGGTTCTGGGACAGTCTCTACTCCCATTGCACCTGGTTGGTATACTTTCTATTTCCTTACATTGGAGTGGAATGAGTGTGGGAGACAAAAGGCTAGAGTTTGTTGGTGAACCAACCTCAACCAATGCAAATGGCAACATTATAATTGATTCTGGGACAACACTGACCTATCTGCTAGAAGAGTTCTACACCAAATTAGAATCAGAAGTTGCATCACAGATCAAATTAGAACGTGTTCAGGACCCAAAGCAACTGTTAAACCTTTGCTATAAGTCCACGTCGGTCACAATTGAAGCTCCAATCATTACAGCACATTTTACTGGTGCAGACATCAAGTTGAATTCACTCAACACATTTGCTAGTTTTTCCAAGGGTGTAGTGTGCTTTGCTTTCAGCCCAGTGGGCAGGCGGTGCCGTCTTTGGAAACTTAGCACAGATGAACTTTTTTGATTGGCTATGATCTTCAGAAGAAGATTGTGTCCTTTAAGCCCACTGATTGCACCAAGATGTGATTGACAAATGCCGAGAGTTTTCAACAGTGTTGATGTTAACTTATCATTTATGCTTGTGTTGTTAATTTTGTGTGTCTTATGTAATGGTAGCTCACAATGGAAACGCGAATGATTATTCTATCAAAGTAAATGCTCAGTTCACAGGTTAAAAATTAGAAAAATCTAATTAAAACATATAACGTTTGTAACTTCTTTTTACGTATCTATATATTATTTTTCCAATGAAGTTCAATTAATAGAAAAACCTAATTACATATCCAAGATACGTCCATTCAATTTTTTCCTTCGAATTTCTTAAAAAATTCTTTTCTTTGAGTTTTTTTGTCAAGAATTTGCAAAAAAAAATATCGATGGAAATTGAATTTCAAAGCATTTATTTCCATGAGATATTTAAGTTATGCCATGTGTTGGTAGATGATCAGTCAACCTTAATTACTTGAGCGATGAATAGTGTTCAAGGTCATATGATTCGGGGGTCCATTTGGCAGGGTATTATCAATCACCTTGGGTTAAATTTGCGGCGTAATGAGTCACAATTGCATACCTCAATAATGTGGACAATGTTTACAACAATGGCCCCTTCTATAGGTTTACGGAAACCCATTTGCCATCTTTGAGGAACTACAATCCAGGCAAGTCACCACAATCAAGCAAGAGTAATCCTTGCATTGTCAGCATGGGGCACAATCCCAAGAACTCTTTCGAGCTTGGGACAGGGCCAGTAGCAATTCATCCTATCATATAGTCCTTCTTGAAACCTTGCTGACATCTGCAGAGCCTAAGCCCCAAAAGGCATAGTAATGATCTTCACAATAAAATTTAAGTTGTTGTTGCGGTCGTAATTGCGTTGTTATTGATGCGGACTGCAACATAAGTTGATTATATATATATATATAAATGAGAATTTATTTGAAATTTATTTATTTTAAGAGTAAATTTGAACACACTTATTTTATTTAATAATTTTTTATAAAATTATTATTTTTTCAATCCCATGTAATATTATCATAAAAATTATGCACACTAAAATTTAAGAAAAATTAGATATTCATAAGTATATAATATTATAACTAATATTTATATATATTTTTTAAAAAGCATATTATAAGTTACAATTAGTAGTTAAATAAAGTATCAATTAATTTTAAAATTTTATAAAATTTTATATGCTTGATTTAGAATTTTTAATTTATTGGTTAGATTAATGAAATTTAAAATTTATAAAAAATTATTTAATAGAGTAAATGTATTAAAATTTACTCTTAGAATAAGTGGATCTATATATATATATATACACACACACTTGAACTCTAGAGTTTTGTGGCCACAAATTTATTTGATATCCATTTTTTAAGATAATAATATTTAAAATAAATTGTGAAATATTTATGAATTATTAATTATATATATTTAATGAACTTCCGAACAAAAACAGGAGTACGATACTGTAACAACTCTCTATCCTAAAGTCACGATACCATTCGTTTTCTGGCTTCATAGCTGATATACTTCATTTATTTATAGAGCAAGGGGAACATAAAGCCAATTATTAATTGAAAAACTTTCAATCCCCATGAAATTAAAGCTATTTTGAAGTCCACCCTCGTTTTGTTTTATTTTCTTAAAAAGGAAAAAGGAAAAAGAAAAAGAAAAAGAAAAAGAAAAAGATATATTATATTATATGGGTATTTTTGATCCATTCCCACGGTGGCACCCAACCCATAAACGAGTGTCGGAGTCTGACCTGACCTGACCTGACCCAACCCATAACTCAGCTCCGCTTCTTCCACCATTCTTACCCGCCGCGATCTCTGTCTCTCCGACAACACAACACCAAACAACACTTTCCCCTTTTCTTGTACTTCTTTTTCTTGTTGTTGTTGTTGTTGTTGGAATCCCACGCAACACAACACAACACAACACAACCAACGACAATTGTTGTTGTTCGAAATTCCCTCTCAATTGTTTGTGTGGTTTCGCAGTTATCTGGATCGGGGTACTTCAATTTCTCCGCAAACTGGCTATGGACTACGAGCCCTACGATAGTAGCGGTAAAGTTCCTACCTTTATTGCCTATTCTCTCTTTAATATCTATATATCGAGATTTGCAACTTCTTTCTCTTTCAACTTTAGGGTTAGGGTTTCGTTCTCAATTTCTTTGTTAGTCTTCTCTTGCTCGATCATTTTTTATGCTTTTTGGATGGGAGAGAACTTCAATTGGCACCAAAATTCATGGGTTTGTTCTGTCTTTGCGGTGGTATCTGGGCTCTGTTCTGTGCTATTTTCTGTAATCCATAAAGTGATTAGTTTAGAGTGGTATTTGATTAATGGGTAATTCAAATCGTACATGTTTTGTTCCTTGGCTGTTTTTTTTTTTTTTTGTTTTTTTGATATTATCATAGTATTAGTATTATTGAATCTTTTAGGTTTTAAGGGAAATTAGAATGTTCTTGTCAAACTATGAATTTCCTGTATACATCCTAGTCCTACTGAGAGGTAGTTTCTTAAGGTTCAAGCTTCAAGAATGAAAACATATTGAGGAGTCAATGCATCTGTTAGATTCAATTATTTCTCGTTTTAGGAAGAATAAGGAACAGGTATCTTTTAGTTACCAAGAAGTAGTAAGAGAAGGACAAGGAGGACAAAAGAATGAAAGAAAAAGAACTTCGCATAAATTCCTTCTTATGCAAGGATTTATTTAATTTTAAATTAAGTGTTTACACACTCAAAATCCTCAATTATCTTTTTTTCCTTTTACCCGCTTTTTAAAGCTATATCTTGTAAGTGATTCTCTGGACCTTATAGTGTAATACTGACTTCCTTTCAATTTCAGAAAGATAGACTATATTGAATATATGGTTAAAAGTTGGTGATTTGAAATATCAAAATTTCCCCTTACTACAGCATCTAGTTGATTGTTTTGCTGTGCGTAGGTTGTGCCTTTACACTGTATAGTTAATATATGCAATTCCTGATGCACAGAACTATTCATTACAATGTATTTCTTATGCACGAGATAGATTTTTCACCTGCATTGAAAAAATTATGGTTGATATGTACTTCATGGCCTCATGGTCCATTCTCACTTGTTATATCCATTCACTTGATTGTAATTATTGCAGGAACTGATGATGATCTTCCACCAACACATCAAAATAGAATTCCCAGGGGAGGACGTCTTGCTGGGAACGGAAGATCTGCTGTAGGTTCAATTCCATACTCCCAGGATGTATGGTGAAATTGATATGGAAACTCAAATTCACCAACTTGAGCAGGAAGCATACAGTTCAGTTCTACGAGCCTTTAAAGCTCAAGCTGATGCCATTACTTGGGTACATTTTATCATTTTGTTTCTACAAATCTGACATTTTTAAATTTGTTTGATCAGATTTAAATGACTGTTACTTGACATGTATTTTCTTCAGGAGAAAGAAAGTTTGATTACAGAATTAAGAAAAGAACTGAGATTATCAAATGAGGAACACAGAGAACTTCTAGGTCGGGTTAATGCAGATGATGTCATACGTAGGATAAGGTCTGATAAAATTGTGAAACAAGGTTTCATGTTGGTCTACTATGCTTTAGAAGTGAGATTGTCATTGAATTTCCATGTATTCACTGTTGTTTTGTTAATCAACACTGTTGGATATTGACATTAGGGAGTGGAGACAGGCAGGTGGCCATCAGCCTGGGGCGCTGAGTACTGGTCAAGCTCTTCATGATTCAATTCCCCAGTCCGACAATCTCTGCATCTCGCAAGAAGCAGAAGATAACACCATCTGTACCATCACGATCTTTTGGCGGGCCTTCTCCTGCATTTCACCCCCAAACAGTGACTGCACCCCACCAACCATCTTCATCTGCAGCAAAACGAGGATCAGTTTCTGGATCAAAGGGCAAGAAGCACAAACCTGTAAGTAAGCAATAGATTTACTTTAGAGTGCTCTTCTTTTCTTTGTATACTTTCAGTGAGCTTGGGTTTGGCCCTTGGTAGTTTTCTTAATAAATTCTTTGCCACTGAAGAAAAAATCTTTTAAAGAAAATGGAGTAGAACATCAAAAGAAAGTAATAATATGTAAGTAACATTATTGTGTTTCTTTTCTTCTTTTATTTGTAGGGTCAAATATTACCTGGTGTATCTTCAATGAAGCAGTATCCTTCCTCTGGACCTGGTGGAAGGAATCAAGTACCTAATAGAGTTACTTCTGCTGCCATGGGTGAGCTTGCTGAGGGAGCATCTTTTGATTCATTAATTGGTAGGAGAGTAAGAACAAGATGGCCTGATGACAATAACTTCTATGAAGCTGTTATCACTGACTACAATCCAGCTGATGTAATTACAGCCCCAAATTACTTAGGAATTCGTTTTTCCATTAATATGCAGCTGACATGTTTACTTTTGCTCCTAACTTTTCAGGGCCGGCATAATCTGGTCTATGACATGGGAGTGCAAATGAAACGTGGGAATGGGTTAATCTGTCAGAGGTATATCTGATGCTTATCCTGATTCCTGTGGCGAAATTCTTGCATATTTTTCTTATGATTTAAACCTTTTTGCACTAATTTATCCTTAGTAAATTATGGTTGTAAAAATGCTCGAACTGGTTTAACAACCTTGAAATGACAATGAGGCAGTAGAGAACTGGGATACATTCTTTTGACTTGTTCCTCCCTCTCCCCCTCCCAAAAAAAGGTGCTGATACTGTTCCATTCTGTTAATCCGTTTAGGATTTTGTTTGTAGATGTCTCCTCATGAATCCTAAAAGTGTTTTCCCATGTATGTGGCAGCAAAATATTCATTTTATCTAAGTTTGCAATCATAACAAATTAAAATTTGATATTTCATATTTAAAGAAACATAGAATTCAACAATTCTAAAATAGTATATTATAATATGTTATGAATTTAAATAAATCCATGCATATACAAGGGTTTATTATTTAGATTTTAGAATATTTAAAATATTGAGTAGAATTTGTTGTTTAATATGTTTGACTAGAGTTCCAAAGAGGTTTTATTGCCTTTGGGTCTGTACTATGTATTGAATATTATACTAAGGAGAAAGGGGATTTCTTAATTTCTTTTTATTTTGGGGGAGTCCATTACCTAATATCTCATTATTTCGACATTGTTAAAACTGAAGAACCTATCAATTTCATTAGCATCTATGAGTAATTGATATGTCATTCTAGCTGCCATATCCAACACAGAAAGCGTATGATACGTGCCCCAGAAGTATCCTGCTATTTTCTGGTATTTTTTTTTCTTGTTAAGATTTTGCTTCCATCTTTAAATTGCGTGTTCAGTTGTGTTTGTTAAAACTGAAAATTCCAGCACCTATTCAGTGCTGAATTTATAGTGATGACAAATTAAGCACTGAATTTGTAATCCTTAAAAAGATTTTCATTTTAAATGCCAAAATTGTATTAAAGGAAACTATTTGCATTTAATTTAATAAATAAGAATTTAGTAAAGGAAACTATTTTCATTTAATGAGTTAAATAAGGAAATGGTTGCTGCTGAATACAGGCAGTAACCTCATGTGCTGAATATTTTTAGCTCTTTCTCACTTGATTTCATTTTTGGCATGTATGCCACTAATTTAATTTCAGTACTACATCATCTTTTAATTTTCAGTACCGAGTTAAGTTTTCTAACAGGCTTATAGTCTACTTTTTTTTTTTTTACTGTTTTCATCTAGGAATTAGTGTATAATGTGTATTCATCATACTTGATGACTGCAGCTACTGATATTGTATGAAAAGAAACACATACTGAAATAAACAATATTTTGATTTGTTTAAACTTTCATTTATTTCCTGAAATGTGTTGGTTATTTAATTTTGGTAAGATGAAAGCATTGCTCTTCCCATGTATCTTGAATGCTCTATAATATCTAGAAGATGGTTATCATGGTTTTAAAAATGATTCTCCTGTTGCTTGATATGTTTAGCACTTGTTAGTACTATATTGTTTTTGCTAATTCAGATACAGTATTGTAACTGCAGATATCTCCTGAAGATATTCAATGGGTAGGTGAGGATCCTGGAATCAATCATCGTGGGGGGTTTCAGTGGCTCTGGTCATGGGATGAATAGGTCTGTAGGACGTGATAGTGTTCCAGGAGCCGGAAGAGGTAGAGGAGCCACAAAGGGGCAATCCAGAAAAGATTTTTTGTTGTCACAAAATGGTATTGGAAAGAAGGCTCCAGATGATATACAAATACTTCACACAGACACACTAATCAAGGAGGTAACTGAAAACAGCTCAATCAGAATATTCGTTGATTGAGATTGTTTGATCTTTTGCATATATTTAAGTTTCTGGCGGACTTGACAGGTGGAGAGAGTATTCAGTGCAAATCATCCTGATCCCCTTGAAATTGAGAAAGCCAAGAAAGTATTGAAGGTAAGGGACAATTACATGTCTTCTGCCATTATATGTACTTCTTGCTACTGAATTATTTAATTTTCTTGCAAATGATGTATGTATGCCTGATCAATATTTAATTCAATGCAGGATCATGAGCAAGCTCTTATTGATGCAATTGCAAGACTTGCTGATCTTTCTGATGGCGAAAGTGGTACTTCTCAGTTTTCATACCTTGTTACAGCACTCTCTGAGCTCTGTCTTTTCATAAATAGTCTTCTAAATTAAATTGTGGGGACATTGTTTTGGTATTGAATAGGTCCATTTAGTGCCCAATCATAAACAATTTGGAAGGTACAACACAAGATTTCTGTACATGCAATTTGAATTGATTTTCACCTGATAGGATTGTTGGCTGAATATGGGTTAGTCTGACCTTTAGGATATTGACAAGTGTAAAGCAAGCTTGTCACCATATGTCTAGAGGCTGTGCCTGCTTGAGCAGGTGAAAATGGTGTGGGATGAAAAGGTTTTGATTTTCACTCATTGTTGCTTAGTAGATGGTGGAAATTCACTTTCAACTAACTTTCTCGCTATAGTAGTGGCCAAAATTGTGGGTTGGATTGTACATGAGTTGCACTCCACCTTCAATGGTTCCACATTTTTGTTGTGTCAAACAAGTGTGAAGTGATTTTCATTTCAAAATTTCCACCTTCCCATGTGCCAATTACTCAAACAAGCATAGTCCAGTGATACAAGTATGATGCCGCACGGATATGGGAATATGGCATACTACACTGATATTTTCCGCCATTTTTTGTATACACAAATCATATAGTATTAGGATCGATACGGGGTATGATATAGATACATCCACATTTTGAAAGTGTTCGTGTTTCTTAAGATAGTAGTCACTTTTTATTTATTTATTTAAAAGAAGTAATGTCAATAAAACATGAAAATACATTTAACCACATTCTATGGAAATCACCATTTGAATATTTGAATTTATAATCAAATCCTTCTTTTTAAAGTCAAATTAATTCCCTTTGTTCGATCGATTAATTCAGGATTATTTCTCGCAAATAAAATTAACTGATGATGTTTCTAGGTTCATTGTATGCTATTCAATATAACAGTGATCAGTTCTGAACTCGGTTATTTTTATCTAACCTTTCTTGATGTTCTTATTGTTTATACAGAAGGGGGTGGCCACCATTTCTCACATGCTCAATCAATGGATCGAGAATGATGGAGGTCCTGTTACTTTGTACAATGAGCAGAAGAGGCATTATGGTAGCGTACTCCTGGAAAAAGGGTGTACTTTCTCTTGTATTATGCCATAGATAATTAACTAACAACTTCATAGCTCTAGGCATGGGTCTTGTGGATTAGGAATTATGTAGGATGGCAGTTATTGTAGTTTGGTAATAATTATTTATTTGTGGTTAAAAGTTGACCTTAGGACCAGCTGATACTTGTATTATACTATCCCATTAGTTTTTAATGTGTGGTAGTGTATAAATTCTTGTATTTGATGTGTCAAATTACGTGTCCAATCTTCCCCAACCTTCCCACGACCCTTTTGAGAACCTATTTTTTGGTTTGATCCTGGATCTATTGATCCTATAAAAATTGACGTTTTGTTTCTTAGCACGGGATGACTCTGAAGTCTTAGAGTAATACCTTTATGGTGTATCTACTGGGAGCCGTTGTGTATGTTCACTGCCATGATTACATTTAAACTGTTAGCTATTGAAAAGCTGAATGAGATATCGGATTCAGGAATTTAGCGAACATCGAGGACAAAAAATTCACCAAAATTGTATGTAATAAACATGTATCCATATTCCATAGCTGATAAGAATTTATCACAATTTATGGGCTGAATACCCACACATATTATGCCAAGGATTGGATCAGTAAGTACTCCCTGAACTTTATTTATGGGCTGGCACCACACGTGTTCGGCACTTGCTCTGGTGGATATACGATAACTCTGGCCTCTGAAGTCTGAACCAGTGAGGTTTTAGAAAGTACACATTGAATTTGGCCATGCTTCTAGTCTTCTAGTCTCTTTATCCCGTCAAACTCCAAACTCATGCGTGAGAGATTGTAATTTATAACAGAAAAGTCTATATGGACTATGGCGTCATAATATTGTGCATTTTTGTTTTTCCTGTTTTTGCTCAATTATTGTTCTTATTTTACTTGTCACTTGCTAGTCAATCCTCAATTGGTTATTGGGGCCCAGTTTGAGAGCCATATTAGCCCTGCACACCATGGCGGAAGGGGCTACGTCTGTTCAAATATATTTGTGCAAGTCAAATTCTCTTTCTCTTCTTTGGTCTCCATCCAGTAATGCTAGTGACATAAAAGGAGAGTAGAGTAAGAAAACACTTAACACTTAACATTCGTGAATAATGGATACTGAAGTTGACACTCGCTGTGTGAGATTCATTATACGGCTCAAATCAAAATGATTGTGCGAAACACTGAATATGCAAGAATTTTTTTTTCTTATATTGATTTATGAAACAACATTTCAAATTCTCATTTTTTTTCTTTTTGGTGTTTACTTTGCTCGTGTCAGTCAACTTTGACTTTAGTCTCAACCCAATTTCTTTTCAAAAGAATTGATATAAGTCTACAGTATTATAAACATTATTGGTTTTACTCCAACTAAGATTTTCAAAAGCAGTCAATATGTTTATCTTGCTAAACTAAATGATAATAATGGGTAATCGTCTACAGTAATGATCTGGTAAAACTATTTATTGCCTTTGGTTAAAAGGCTGTATTCTCGTACCTTTATGTGGTCTGCAATAACTAATTTTCTCTACACGAAACACTGCTGAGAAACATATCAGTGATTCTTACTTCTTACAGAATTTTATTTTTTTACACTCTCACACTAATTATAACCATATAATATTGAGTTTTACTATTTTTTGTGGATTGACATCTATCTGACCATAATAATATAGTAGATAATAATAATTGTCCTGGTATAAGGGAAAAAAGACTCTTAGAAGGAAGAACTTCTCCAACCATTTGAATGCTTTTTTCCATGATATTTCTTTTAAGATTTAATTTTAATTTATTATCAGTGTAAAAAAAAATTTACACTGTTATTTAATCATATATTATTAAATCATTAAAGAAATTTAACTAGTACATCAACTACTTTAGAAACCTAACTCTTAAAGTAATAATGCTGTCAATATATTATTTCGATAAAGTAAATAAGTAAAAAACTTTACACTATCAAGCATATCAAATTTAAACTCTTTCTTTTAATCAGTTCAGGTCATTTTTCACCTAAATATAGTTTCCTCCTTTCTCTGTGTTACTGTAATCAAAACTCAAAAGCTCACGGAGATTAGCTTTCCCACTTTTTATTTTTGAATTTCTTCCCTCACATAATAAAATAAGGGGGAAAAAAGCTAAACGACACGAAGCATTTGACAGAAAAATCACCGATAATAATTGTGACATCACATAGTTAATGGCTAAGGCTAAGTGGTACCAACTAACTCACATTGAATTCATTGCCTTCTTCAGTGTAACCTTTCGTCCAGTATAGCACAAATTTTAAAAAATATTAGTAGGTCTCTCAAAATTTTACACATGGCATCACGTGTGCAGAAAGAGGAAGGCACTTCCAAAAGGACCTCTTGCAGCGCACTATTAGCAGTGTAACAAAGTCATTACAAGGAAAGGAATCTTTAGTATACCTTACAACCACCGAGCAACTGTTAGTTGGCTTCTTCACTTTCCATCATTGATCAATGGCTTCTGTGCAGATCCTGTGGTCATGTAGTCAGGTTAAGCATCAGTGTTGTATTAGATAACCCCTCATATGAAATCAGACAGGATCAGTAGGAAAAGGTATTTAGTTAGCTTTGAAGGTGGGAAGGTTCCAAATTCTAGACCAAGAGAAGCTGGAGAGTCTTAATAGCTTGGTGGGGGCATTGGTGGCCTTGTTTTGGCTCCTGGGCAGCAAAGCAGAGAGGATATGAGGTGAAGGTGTTTGAAAAGGATTTGAGTGCAGTGAGAGGGGAGGGTAGGCATCGTGGCCCAATTCAACTCTGGAGTGGTGCTCTTGCTGTGTTGGAAGCCATTGACGAGAGTGTTGCAAAGCAGGTATAATAGAGGCAGGTTGTGTCACTGGCAATAGGACTAATGGCCTCGCTGATGGTGTATCTGGGGAATGGTATGTTTGCTACCTTCCCTTTGTCTTAAATCTGTCTGTCCTACCATAAGCCCTTTTGCATTGTTTGCTTGCTAAGCAAAGCATGAAACTTCCAAAAAGTGAGATGGTATACGTATTACTCAGATCAGTCTGTGTTTGAATATGATTGAAGAAAACAATCGTACAAATCATATACTTGACTTCAATTTTGGGGACTTATCATATTAAATCATCCATCCTAAAACTTGTAGTTGAATGAGATCTTCGATTCTTGCCATTTTC